>CM060905.1:476964181-486964181 GCA_030737815.1 Allium fistulosum | reverse complement strand
ATTATCTGATAATGTTGATTATCTGTTGTGAATTATCTTTCTTTGTGTATAAAGATAATGAATTAAATTGTTTTAACCTTTAAAACAACTTGGCCTTAAAAGATACGTTTTGGATTTCGATGAGACCGGGATCGGGTTTCCGTATACCGGATTTCCAGGTCTGGAGACCCGAATACCACATCGATCCAAATTAACGATAGGTCGTAAATCAAGTGAAGATGAAGATTCAGAGTGCAAGGGTTATTGTCGTTAACTCTGAGGGTGATTCCAAAACGAGTGTAACGAGATAATGCCTTCGGTTTCGTTCGAACCCGGAACGAACTTGTATGGATTGAATGCTTTCAGCACATCGTCAGGTGGACGATGAGCATTCTAAGATAGATGTGTTCTACTTAAAGGTAATCGTGACCTCAAGCCTCATCAACCGGGAATGGCTAAAACAGGGGAGGTGCAGCAAGGTTAGTGGGTAGCACCCAAGTAGGACAAGGTTACCTCTGTCTAGATGTCCCTTTCTATTTTCGACTTAGTGGTGCGGTTGCTGATCCCAACCGTGAGGTATCTTGTGCGGGAATTATCCAGTAAGGGATGTTCCGACCTTGTGTTGCAGGGGATTGGGAGTGATCCTCGGTACGGTGATCTAGGCCACGTACTGTGACGGGCGGTACCCCGGTAGCCCTGCCATTATATGGAATCCAAACTCCAATAAGTGCCGTACGTATTAGTTGTGCCCAACTATGTTGGAATGTGAGATGTAAGCATTTCAGCTATTTCTGTATTTTACTTGAAAACCCTAGACCCTATTATAATACAATCGAATTTCCTATCAAATGTTTTGGTTAGCGTAAGGTAAAAACTTACCCATGTTTATTTGTGGGGAGTCTTACGTGATACCTTTTCTTTCAAAAGGTTTTGAAGTTAAGCAAGTTTAACCTGTTACTCACACCAGACCCATGTCTGACCCAAGTTGTTTATTTCTGTTTTATAAACTCTTGGGTACTCAAATTTTTACGAGTAGCCAAGGGATTCAGGTTAGCCTTGACGAGTAATCTGGAGGAGCAATGGAGCAGGAGGCTTCAGCGTTGTAGATATAGATAGTAGTTTCCGCTGTGTTGATCTTGTTTAGATCTTTGTTTTGTATTGATATGTAATAACTAGACAGATGTTTATAACTGTCTAGTATATGATGTGTAATCTGTGTAACTCTGATAAGTGATGTATATGATACTATGTAATATTTATGTGATATAATATATTTTGTTCGTTTCCGCTGTGAGTATTTGTGTTTGTTTCTTTTCTCTTCTTCTCTTTTCTACTTCTCACCCCTTTCTTTCTTACTGTCGATGCGATTTTCCGGGAGTGGAGAGAAAGTCGTGGTCGTCACTCGTGGTATCAGAGCAGTAGGTTGAGTGAATACCTAGGCTCTGAAGTGGTATCTATCTTGAGAGCGCGTAATTGTTAGTTATATAAAAATGGTTTTATATTGTGTTAATTGATCGGTTGAGTGGTATATGGATTCTGGTCAATACGAGTAGCTAACGTTATTGATAGGGATCTCTAAACACTTGAACCAGGCCAACGGACACAATATTGTTTTAAAGAGGTAAATGAAATAATTTTACCCAGAAATAATTTCTATATAAAAAGTATCATTTTAAATATATATATCTATTCTACCTATTTGTTGGGTTACCTGTTCGGGTTTTCCAATATAAGTTATAAAGGTAGATAAGGTGGTGGTGTGTGTAACACGACTATCAATGGTTGGAATTTGAGTGTTGAGGTTGGAAGTATATCTGACGAGACTGTAGATCTAATACCGTCTCGAGTGAGCTTTGCTGAGGTGTAGGATTTCACCGATCACCGAAGGAACTGTTAAAGTTCGGAGTTTATCTTTGAAGTTGGATGAATAGAGTTATATCTGTCAGAGAACAGAAGCGAGTGATGGTACCTTGATACCTCAGGTAATAGTAGCTGTATGATGAGATACAGTGACGATGGATGTTCCTGAGGATGTTTTCTTTGGAACAAGATTAAGGAAGTGAGTCTGTTTCGGTATTGTGGCTGAGTTCAGCATGGTGTTTCTGCTTTGGTTTGAAGTTCGAGTTTCTCGAAGATCTTTGGAATAGGTAGTCCTTGGCATCAGTGTCAGCAGTGCAGCTCGGAGTATTCTGTGATGGCAGGAAGTTTTCTGGATGAGCAGTTTTTCTGGAAGTGAAGTTCAGAAGCAGCAGAGTGGATCCATTTCTTAGATGGATTGGATAAATAAGTGTAAGCTGTTCTGATTTTTTAATTTTTAAAAGAGAGAACAGTCTGTTGGAATTAGGTTGGGTTGATCGCAAAAGTGACTTGCGATTGTCTGAGTGTTCTCTTGGGTTGTCAGAATTTTTCTGGATGTCTTCAGAGAAGTCAGAAGTTTGTCCGCATCTGAAGGTTGAGTTTTCTTATCGACTGGATTCCAGGAGTGATATCGGTGGTTCAGTCTAGTGGAAGGATGTTTCCTAGAGATGGAGTTGGTGATGCAGCTCAAGTTTTGCTGGAGTATCTGAGTTTTCTTTATGGATCAGTGAACCTTATTTCTAGGATAAGTTGTCCAGTCTGTGCTTGTGTTCTACCTCAGATCAGAGTTGAGCAGCGAAAGCAGTTTGGAGTGTATCTCTGGATGGGAGAAGTAAGTTTGGAATCTACTGATATTGTGAAGTAGAGTTGTGTTTGGATCTCGTCTGTGTTCTGATTTGGATAAGTATTTGGACTTCTGAATTGAATTGTCAGTTTGGATAACTGGAATTCATTGAGTTTTGCGTATCTCTAAGGGAATACGTATTTGATCTATCTTTGGTTGTAGAATCAGCAGTTCTGGAAGCTTGGTAGTTGAGTCAGACTCGTCTATAGTCTGATATTCTGTTTAGTTCTGTAGATCTAGATGAGTAGGAGATCTATAGCTTAGTAGTTTAAATTGTTTATAGAGCGAGTATCCCGGTATATATATACTTAGGGAAACTCGAGGTATTTTATCTAGAATTTAGTCTAGATAGTTAGAATTGTTTGATTGGATGAATTGGTTGCTATGGTTGTTAGCATATGGATGATAGTATATGCTTGTGTTTTAAAATTTAAAATCTTTAATAAGATTATTAAATTACCTTTGTTTAAATTTCGGGGACGAAATTATTTTAAGGGGGGAGGAATGTAATATCCCGGAAATTTTAACAATATCAATTTAATAATCTGTTGAATAATTAAATTGATATGGATAATCTTTGATAATAAGATTTGAATTTAATTTAATAATCTGATTAAATTAGTATTAATTGATGATTTTATCTTTTAAAAGTTAATAAGATATTTCTATTTGGATATATATATATATTTATATATATTGTAAGTAGAAGCTTTGGTAAATTGGGAATTTATATTTAATTTAATCTGGACTTTTCAAAGATATTTAAATAAGTAATTTTATAGTTTTAAAATACTTTAAGAAAATATTTAATTGGTTTAAGATATTTTAACTTAAGTTTAAATAAATAAGATTTACAAAAATTGGTTTGTTTTATTTCTTTTAAATATTTCTTGATAATATAATCTCTTGTTTAAATTATAAAATATGTTAATTTCAAATAATAAGTATAATGTATTATTTTTAATATGTATGAATTTTAATGCTAAAAGGAATTGTTATTTTAAATGGAATAAATAGTGTATGTAAATATATATAACTTGACTTTTAAATTGAATCTTAGGATTTAATTTAAATTTGAACTTGAATTTAAAGTTTTGAAATTCAAAAGAATATATATTTAAATTGTTTTGGATTTTTAAATATTTGTATAAACTTTTATTTATAAGTATAATTAGCTTTTGTTTTTCTTTAATAAGTAATATATATAGATAAGTGTTTAATAAATAAGAAAAAGACTTTTTAATTACTTTTAAAATAAATAAAAATATGAATAATTACTTAAAAGACATGTGTCTTTATCTAAAGCCTTGTTTTAACATGTGTAATGTAAGTAATCAATGTATAGGACAAGTGTCCTTATTTATTTTCATTTTCTTTTATTTTATAAAATCAAAAATATACATGTATGTAAACATTTGCATTTCTTCAATTCATTCTTTCTAAAACTCTTTTTCAAAGCCAAGAGAAAAACAAATTAGATCTTTCCTCTAATTCAATTCTGAAACAAATCAGTAACCCCTATTTCTCAAACAAAGTATGTTCATATTCAAATCAAAAATCTAAAATCTGAAGTTAGAAATCAAATTGCCTCAAACCAAAATTTATACACTTCTCAAAACAAAATCTGAGATCAGTAAGCATCTTCCTCAAAACCAAATTCATCAATCTGTAATCAAGTTCCCAAATCAAAAACTAAGGCCTGCAAACATCTTCATTTTCAAATCTGGAATCATCTCAAAGCTGTCTACCTTCATTTCTTCAACCTGGAAGCCTGCATGCAAGTTTCAGTAGCAATCACTCAAGTTTTAAATCAAATGAGGCATGCAAGTTAAAGTTTTAAAGCAAGGCATTCCGGTCTTAAGTTCAAAACAGTTTCAAAAGCTTTTCAAAATAATAGGCTCTGTTCATCTTTAAACAGGTGAGTAACAGTTTTATTTAAAAATAACTTAAGTAAGTATAGTTGCTTGATTTCTTCATGTGATAATCATGTTTGCAGTAATCAAATGTGATGTAATTCTCTGTGTTATGTTTGGTTTCAAATGCATGTTGGGTTTGGTATATATGGATGTATTGTATGCATGAATATGTTCTCTGTTCTGTTTTGTTTTGTTGCCAGACTCAAAATTTCCTTTAAATCTTTTATCACTTGATTTAGTTTATTAGGACTTAACTTAAGTAAGAATTGTTGATTTATCATAGAAGAGTGTTTTAAAATTTAGTTAAGTTAAACTTTAAACCCAAGTGTCTCTGGAAATCAAAAATTAGCAGTGCATGTTATATTAAAGTGAAAATTTGAACTCTGTAATTTATAAATTCAAATGTATAAATTGAAAACATAGATGATAATATGATTTTTAACATTAATATCATAGTTTTTAGTCTAGTATTAAAAGAGCAGTTCTGGTTTAAGTCAGAAATGAAATTTTGGTGATTTTGATTATCTCAATGGAACTGGGATGTTGAATTCTTCAATGATGGTAGTGGAATGATCATGGATGATAGGAAAATTGTCAGGAGAATTTTTAAGGTAGTAAGACAGAAATGATTTAGGTTTGAAATTTTTAAACCTAGTTTTACTGGGTTAGGGAAAGATGATCGAAATGGGATCTGTAGTCGATCGAGTTGAACGAGGATTTGGCAGATGGAAGTTTAGGTATAGACGTAGTCATGGCCAGAGAATTAGTTTCTCTGATGATCGGAATCGCGAGCACGAGCGATGTGCCAGGTTTGGTCAGTGGTGATGGTTCTGTTCCAGGTTTTTGATTTTAGGGTTCGATTTTGATTTGATGAATGAATCGAAGATAGGATGATCGTTTTCGAGTATGTGGATGAACGTGGACTGATGGAAGATGTCGTCGATGACCGGAGTTGCCGTAGGTGACCGTGCACGTGCACGAGATCGAAGATTGTATCTGGGTGAAGTCTGTTTCACTGGAGAAGACGAATGCAAGTTTTCTCGGGTTTGTTCGTGGGAGTCTCGGAAATTTTGATGTGCGACTCGAAGTTGTTGGAGCTGGAAGGTTGGACTCAAGTGACAGAGAAGGACTCGAGATTTTCGAGAGTTTTTGCGAGGGAGACTCGGGAATTTAGGGTTGCGACTCGAAGCAAAATAGGATTGGCTCGAGTACTTTGGTTGTTGACAGGTTATTAAACTGTCTGTTTCTAAAACTTTAAACTGGATTTAAAATTGTAAAGGAAATTTTAAAACAAGAATTTAAATCAAGTTTAACTATATAGATTCAAGTTGGTTTTGAATCTTAAAGGTTTGAAATAAATAAGTTATAAATTTATATGGTTTAAATAGGTTTTAAATGATAATTAGATTTAATTAAATGTGTAAAAATAAAAAGGAATTTGGTTTAAACTCTTCTTAAATTTCTTTTATAAGAGATAAGAATTTTTAATAAGTAAAAGTTTTTAAATTGGTTTTAAAAACTTAGTTAAAAATAAATTGGAATTCATTTTAAATACAGAATTTAAAATGAAATTTAAAAGTAGATTTGAAATGGATGTTTCAAATATAAATTGTAAATGATAACTTGTTTATCAAATAAAATAAAGTTTATCTTAAATTAATTAAAGACTTGTGTTTATTTAATTTATTAGGAGATTTAATAGATAATTAATTTAATTTGATTAATTAATCATTTGGATTAATTAAATAGGTAATTAAAGGTTTAAACTATTTATTTATGATTAAGATTAATTAATTAGGGATGATTAATTTGTAATTAAGGATTATAAATTAGAGTATTAATTAATGATTAAGTATTAATTAATGATTAAGAATTAATTAATAGTGTAATTAAATATTAATTAAGTTATGGTTAACACTTAATTAATTAAGTAATTAGAGATTAATTAATTGATTATTAAGATTTATTAATTTAGAATTAATAAAAATTAGTATAAGTTAATTACTTAAGGAAAGTAATTAAATAGTAGTTAATGAAGTCATTAACTATGGATTATTAAATAATTAATTAATAGGATTAATTTAATAGTTAATTAGATTAATTAATTTAAAGATAATCAATTATAGAATTTGTTTAAATGTAATTACTTATTGGAAGTAATTAAGAATTAATTACTTATTGTAATTAATTGAAGTTAATTTGATTTAGTTAAATTAATTAATTAAGTTTAATTAATTTAGAATAATCAAGAGATGATTTGATAATAATTACTTAATGTAATTATTAAGGTAAGTTTATTTAGGGAAGTAAATAATAAGATAATTACTGGAAGTAATTAGTTGAATAAATGATTTTATTAATAGAAGTAATTTGAGTTAATTACTTTGAATAATTAATCAAGGGATTAATTAAGAAATTAATTAAGGAGTAATTAATTTAGTTAATAAAAGTAATTAAGGGGAGTTAATTACTAGATGAGATTAATCAAAAGTGATTAATAAATGTTGTTTAATTAAAGGTTAATTACTTAATGTAATTAATTTAATTAGGTAATTAATAATTAAGTTGTAATTAAGAATCATTAATTAATATAATTAATGATGTAATTAAGATTGGTTAATTAAGTAATAATTAATAAATGAAGTAATTAATCAATGTAATTAATTAAGGATTAATGTAATTAATTATAGTTGATTAAGTTAATTAATTTTAGTAAATTAATTAATGAAGTAATTAAAGGTTAATTACAATAAGTGGTTAAGGATAATTAATTTAAGTAATTAATTGAGAATAAATTACTTGAATGTAATCAAAAGATAATTAATCAAGATGATTAATTGAAATGAATTATTAAAGGATAATTAATTAATTGATTGTAATTAATTAATGGTTAAGTAAGCAGGATTTATAAAATGAAGTAATTAATTTAATTCAATTTAAATTAATTAGAGATGATATAAATCATTACTTATGAATGGGTGTTAGTATTGGATACTTGACTTTGATTTATATCTCTGATGAGATATATGCTGTGTGATATGGATGTTAGTTGAATTGTATGGATTATCTGATAATGTTGATTATCTGTTGTGAATTATCTTTCTTTGTGTATAAAGATAATGAATTAAATTGTTTTAACCTTTAAAACAACTTGGCCTTAAAAGATACGTTTTGGATTTCGATGAGACCGGGATCGGGTTTCCGTATACCGGATTTCCAGGTCTGGAGACCCGAATACCACATCGATCCAAATTAACGATAGGTCGTAAATCAAGTGAAGATGAAGATTCAGAGTGCAAGGGTTATTGTCGTTAACTCTGAGGGTGATTCCAAAACGAGTGTAACGAGATAATGCCTTCGGTTTCGTTCGAACCCGGAACGAACTTGTATGGATTGAATGCTTTCAGCACATCGTCAGGTGGACGATGAGCATTAAGATAGATGTGTTCTATTTAAAGGTAATCGTGACCTCAAGCCTCATCAACCGGGAATGGCTAAAACAGGGGAGGTGCAGCAAGGTTAGTGGGTAGCACCCAAGTAGGACAAGGTTACCTCTGTCTAGATGTCCCTTTCTATTTTCGACTTAGTGGTGCGGTTGCTGATCCCAACCGTGAGGTATCTTGTGCGGGAATTATCCAGTAAGGGATGTTCCGACCTTGTGTTGCAGGGGATTGGGAGTGATCCTCGGTACGGTGATCTAGGCCACGTACTGTGACGGGCGGTACCCCGGTAGCCCTGCCATTGTATGGAATCCAAACTCCAATAAGTGCCGTACGTATTAGTTGTGCCCAACTATGTTGGAATGTGAGATGTAAGCATTTCAGCTATTTCTGTATTTTACTTGAAAACCCTAGACCCTATTATAATACAATCGAATTTCCTATCAAATGTTTTGGTTAGCGTAAGGTAAAAACTTACCCATGTTTATTTGTGGGGAGTCTTACGTGATACCTTTTCTTTCAAAAGGTTTTGAAGTTAAGCAAGTTTAACCTGTTACTCACACCAGACCCATGTCTGACCCAAGTTGTTTATTTCTGTTTTATAAACTCTTGGGTACTCAAATTTTTACGAGTAGCCAAGGGATTCAGGTTAGCCTTGACGAGTAATCTGGAGGAGCAATGGAGCAGGAGGCTTTAGCGTTGTAGATATAGATAGTAGTTTCCGCTGTGTTGATCTTGTTTAGATCTTTGTTTTGTATTGATATGTAATAACTAGACAGATGTTTATAACTGTCTAGTATATGATGTGTAATCTGTGTAACTCTGATAAGTGATGTATATGATACTATGTAATATTTATGTGATATAATATATTTTGTTCGTTTCCGCTGTGAGTATTTGTGTTTGTTTCTTTTCTCTTCTTCTCTTTTCTACTTCTCACCCCTTTCTTTCTTACTGTCGATGCGATTTTCCGGGAGTGGAGAGAAAGTCGTGGTCATCACAAAAGCAGACAAGAAACGCTTGTAATTACATAGTCGACTATAAAAGAAGAAAAGTAACAATTACGAGTAGAATTATAACCTAAGTTATAATTGTGAAATAAGAAGCTTATCATGAGACTTATAATAAATTGGTAAGCAATGATAGTAGAGAATAATGATAGAAGCTTATTTAAACAACTTATACTAAGTTGATAAGCAAATAACACAGAAATAATAAAAAGGGCTTATTTTATTGAACTTAGAAATTTATATATTAAGTTAAATAAGCAAGATAATGAATGTCGCTCATACTAACAGCATTCCCTATTTGACCTATGGTTATCTCACAATAGTTAGAAGTGAGACGAGGGCAAGAATATGCTAATTAAATTAAAATAAGTAGCCAACAAAATAAGAAAGCAAACTAAACGCAAATTAAAAGATTAGACATAGGGTCTAATAAAAGAATCGAAATGCGTTTGGAGCAGTCCAAAGGATGAAGCGCCTAACGAAGCAGTTCACCACGGATTTCAGCAATAGAGAAGCACGTCCAACTTAGTTATTTTGGGCTAGGAAGTATGAGACTTCAACGTGACATGAGGATACTCTAGGATGGCCCTCTGGGTAGGCCTAACGAAGCTGCATCTCCGGAGGCAGGTCTGTACGTGTTACATCAAGAAAGTATGCCTTGACTCATTTGCATTGTAGGCCTAACGAAGCAGACCTTTGTAGGCAGTTAGAAGGGCTTGGTGTTCGGAGTAGGGTATTCGTATATCTAGTATTTGCAAGTAGGTTTAAGGATAGTTGCATGCAGATATCGGCCAACATCAAGACCCAGAGCGATTTCGGGAAAGACTAGAGTTAAACCAACATGCCAATGGTTCTTTCACTATCGAGACATTGGATGGAGGAGCACCGCCAATTGGATGTTAGATTGTTTGCAGTAGGGCACAACCACTTTACTCTTTAGAAGTCTTTCGATTAGTTGAGGGGTGGCTGTGTGGGGCCATAGCCACGATGAGAAAGGGACATACCAACTAGAATATCTGTATTGTAGGCCTAATGAAGCGGTCCTTTACAGATATAGAAATCCTCGACTGAGTTCCGTACAATACAGACCTTATTGGAGGGATTAAGGTAGTAGACAAAATGATTACGTAGTTCTCAATGTACGCACTGGGTGGTACATTGTGAATGTCCGAGCACTGGTATATACTAGTGCGGACGCAGTTTACGTTTTCATAGAAAGTAGTGGAGCATCTATATTGTAGGCCTTACAAAGCGGTCCTTTACAGATGTAGCTACGAAACGCTCTCGAAGCTAGACGATGGAGCTCTTTTCGAGGAGGATACAAAAGGTACCATGGGTGGTACCTAGGACCAATATGGTCATTGGGCATATAGCTACATATATGTATATATTAGTTATTAGGTTTTAATCTACTATGGAGTAGATGGGCACGGTTCACGAACAGAGGCGAGAGTATTGTAACCTAATGAACCTGATATAAGAGTAAATGGAAATAAAACGATATATGTAGAATTAAGCCTAGTAGTGTATAATTTATTCATTCACCAGAACTTTTGTTCTGACTCGCTCCTCATAACATCCTACATGTTTGGTTGATGGCAGAGACTTCTCAGCTTTACGACACTTGCTTAGAAAGTGTTATTATTTGGGTAAGTATTTACTTACTATTATATTTTAGTCAAATCCACAGTGAGATAATTAATTGAGCTCTGATATATTTATCTTTGCCTATTTGCAGGATACCAGATACCCAACTCGGGCTTCAGTGGGCTTGGTTTTTTCATTTTTGTGATAAATCCGGATCACTAGAATTCGGGTTGTTACATTTTCCATCTCCTATCAAGTGTACAACGTGAGTGCAATAAATTAAGAGATGTTACGGGATTTTCTATCTCCTAAGGGTCCGTTAAACTATCTATATGTAGTAAGATACGCTATATATGTAGTGTCTAATCAATAAAATAAATATTTTTCCTAGCATTAAGGCTTAACATTGGTCCCCCTTAACACATTTTTAAGCAAGTAGCCTATGCAGATCCTGTAACACAATCAGTAACGTCGGTAGCCAGTGAGTCCCCTCTAGGTACTATACTAAAACAAAATTATAGTGGGCACGAATAAGGATAAAGAGTATGACAACGCACGGGAGGCGATGCCTAAGGCAGGATAATACCGTTTTGCATTTCCTGACTGGTGGTAACCCCGAATGGCCCACCGCAAACTTCCATACCATATTCAAATCAAAGTGCACCAATCGAGTCAAAATCAATATAGTAATACGAAGAACAGATGTTGCTAGAGGTAGCTAGGCTCATTGGTCAGGTATGACTCCTGTTTTAGTCATTTCAAATTGACACAAGTGTCGGGGCTATCCATCATCATTTTCTTTCTTCAAATCTAGCATAGGCCTCCAATTCAACCTCTACATTATGGATAACATCCACCACGTACACAGTTGTTAAAGTGGTTCCGGTATTCACAGAGAGTATGCCAATATTCGGCCCCGGTCTCTTTAACAACCAAACGTCAATTTTCATACCGGTTCGTTCTTTTACATTTCAAGAACAAGTCATTTTTCATATCAAAATATCGGATTCACTTCAAAATCATTTTGAATTCAAAATAGGTTATACCTTCATATCAAAATTCGTATTTAAATCAATGATTTAAATCTAAATAATTCCCAATTTACAAACAGTCTGAATATTGAAAATAGTATTGAATAATTAAAATAGTTTAAATACTGAAAAATAGTTTATATATTGAAATAATTTTGATAATTAAAATAGTTTATATATTGAAAAATAGCTTTGATAATTAAAAATAGTTTATATATAGAAATAGTTTTGATAATTAAAATGTTTTATATATTAAAATAATTTGATTATTAAAATAATTTATATATTAAAATGGTTTATATTAAAACTGTTTCTTTCTTTCTCAAAAATTTGAACTCGTCTTCCACATCATAACAAAATCAATTTTTTGACTTCCAATTCAAGTAGACTTCACATTCCAAATTCAATTTAAATCAACCTCAATTCAAAAGAATTTCAAACTTTACTTCAAATTCAATTTAAACCGTTCTATTCAAATGGCTGAAAGTTTCGGTTCAATTTCTCATTTTTAAATAATTTATTTTAGATCCGTTTCACACCCAAACTTTGAAATATCAATTTAAACCATTTTAATTAAGGTGAATTCCAGGTTTAAATTAAAATATAAATCTTCATAGTTATTCCCTTCCCATAAATTCAAATCATATCCCAATTTCCACTTTAAGATTTCAATTTAAATCCTTAAACAATTCCATTTAAACAGTTTCAATTTCAACATTTCAAATCTCGAATTAGAAAATAATTTAATTTATGTAAATCAAAATTTTATTTTCTTTAAAACAATATCATTTAAACTAATTTAAATTCAAGGTTTTTGGAACCATTTAATTTAACTAATCCGGTGTCCGTATATAATTTTCTACCCTATGGCCAAATGATCATTTATTCTAATTTTAATTACATTGATGGATATATATCATTTCAACCCATAATTAAATGACATAGGTATATATCATTTCAACCTATTTCTTGATTCATTTCAAATATTACAAGTGATAATTTATAGGATGTTAAATAATAAATGGGGTAATAATAAGGATATATCAAATAAATAAACAACCATACATCCAACATGTCAATCAATAGACATCCAAGTGCAATCAACATCCAAATCAACCAACATATCATAACAGTTACAAATTATCCATTGTAGATGTTAAACTAGCAATTAAATTCAATATTAATTTAAATGTCAATTAATTCGATATAAAATTCAAATCAATTTAAATGTCAATTTGAACTATCAAACAACAACCAATAAATTTTTTATCACTTAATGATTTCAATTTAACTAACATCAGAAAATTTAGGCCCCGTTTGGTTTGTTGTTTTTAGTTTTGTGTTTTCGTCTAAATAAAAATACGCATTTCTTATGTATTGTTGGAAAACACACAATTTTGAAAAATGAAATTAACATAGAAAATAGAAATATTTAGGCCCCGTTTGGTTTGCTATTTTTAGTTTTGTGTTTTCGTCTAGACAAAAATTTGCATTTATTATGTATTGTTGAAAAACAGACAATTTTGAAAAATGAAACTAACATAGAAAATAGGAAACAAGTTTATTTGATTTTTCGTGTTTTGAGACATAACAAAAGGATGGAAAACAATTCATCTCATCCATTTCCCTTCCATCATGGCGATGGCTAAGAATTGTAAAAAAAATCATATTTTCTTGTATTTTGTAGTGTATGTTGAAAACGCAAAACACAAACTCAAAACGAAACTAAACGGGGCTTAAATTTTTTTGTTTTGAGACATAACAAAAGGACTGAAAACAATTCATCTCCTTCATTTCTCATCCATCGTCTCAATGGCTAAGAATTGTATAAAAAATTTCCACATTTTCTTGTATTTTATGGTGTATGTTGAAAACACAAAACACAAAACACAAAACTCAAAACGAAATCAAACGAGCTCTTAGTATTGCGTGAGTGGGTTAAATCACTCACCTTTGACTTAAAGCCCATTAAACATCCAATAAAAGCCCAAAATTTCAACAGTCTCCAAATTCAACCAAACCTGTTTCAAGTCGTCTGGAATTTCAATACAAATCCAACGAAAGAAACCGCGCGCCGATCGGAGTTCATATATAAAAGTTATGCAAGTTAGAAGATTGAATTTTAAATTTAAACAAAATAAAGCAGAGGCAAATATGTAATTAAACTTATCTTCTCCAATCCATTTACAACACGTTCAAAACTCATATGTCGTCGTCTCTTTTTTGCCGCCGCATGCATCTAAACGCCACAATACCTCGATCAGACACTACTATCGAGTTCACCGCCCCCGGAAACCCCTCCACCTGAAGTGGCGCCACCTCCAGCGCCTCAACTTGGCCAGAAAATGGCCACGACCGCCACCACTTCCATCGCCGATTCTGGTGAATCCTAACGTAATTAGCTCGATCCAACTATACATCTTGTAGATCTCATCGAGCACTACAGCTTTCGTTTAGACTTCGTCGTGAATCGGCGAGAGATGAGAGAGATCGAGGAGGAAGAAGTTGGAGCATTTTCGGCCGTAGAAGGTGGCGGCCATGAAAATTAGGGTTTTACATATATTTTAATAATATTTATTCTCAATTTGCGTGCCTATTTATAGCGTAAGGTCCAAAACAGCCCGAACTCCAATTGAGACGTGCTAACAGGCAATCTATATGTAAAAAGGCCTTCTGAACACAATGGAACTAGTTTGGAGGCCTATTCCATCGTGTACAAAGGTTAACATTTTATTGTTCGATAAATTTAAATTAAGTTATATTCAAATAATTTACCAATTCATAGTTATGGACAAATACGATATTTCAAATTTACAAATACGTTATTACACACCACGGCGTTCATTAATAATTTGATTTTATTATTATTACGCATTTGAATCAATTTGAATAATTACAGTTCAAAAATAACATTTTTCATTTGAATATAAACCGATTGGGCCAAAGCGACAACAAAGCCCCCAAAAGCCCGTTTCGTTTTCGAAACTAAAATAGGTTATCCTATATGTCGAAATATAGGTTTTTAATATTTTTAAACTCAATGAAACAAATTTCAAACTCTAATTCTATTGTATATAGAAGTTACCTTTAAGATCAAATTACATTCATTTTTTGCGCGTTAATTAAAACTAATTATTATTAAACTGATTTAATCACTTTTAAATTCCAAATTAAAAAATTTCTATCATCGTTTTTGGTTAAACAGGAATTAATAATCTTTTGAAATTCAATTTTCCCATGTCAAATCCAATATTTAAATATTAAGTTAATTTCAACGTTAAATTACAATAGTAATAAAATCATATAGTTCATTATTTTTTTATGTTTCAACATATTCTTTTATTTGATTTACATGTTCCTTATATTACATCAAATTTCCATTTCAATTAAAACATATGTTTCCTTTTTATTTTTTCAACTTTCTCTTTTATTTTAATTTAAACATATGTTTCTAGTATTACGTCCATTAATTACAATTAATGTTCTCTTTCCTTTTATTTGAAAGATTTCAATTACATTAATTTTTCATTGATTACCAAATTAACTTCAAAACGGATTAAATAATAAGATGAGAAATAAAACCATTGTTGCATCTTAGTAATTTAAACACATTTATAAATTTATTGTTTGCAAACAAAGGTTAATAAATTTATGCCCTAAATAATTGATTTCTTATTGTACTCTAATTAACATATTTAGAATATTGTTTATCCCATTATTTTTAACATTTATTATTACAATCGATGGAATTTACATTCAAACAGTTATTAATTATATTCGAATCAATATCATTAAATTATATTCTAATATGCATTACCGTCTTTTATCTCATTGAAATTGTCGTTTTTAGAATTTATCTAAGAACAAGTTATATATTCTAACAAATTTTTACATTTATAAATAATAAATTTTAATTTCTGACAATATTAAATTTCAAAATCTTATTTAATTTAATATTTTTAATTATCAGAAATACAGGTTGTTACAATCTCCCCCACCGAAAACTTTTCATCCTCGAAAAGGAACAAGAAAGAATCAAGAAATTTGAAATATTTATTTAAAATTGTCAATTCATAAACAATTAGCTTACATATCTAAGTTTAATATAAATTTAAAAATAACTCAACTTCTATGAAAAAATTTCTAAGTCCTAAATTTATGAAATTTTTTTGCAGCATCTCCTTTGTGCGGCTAGGTCCGGAAAAATAATAATATCAATAATTACATTGTATATATCATATTTCAATAATAAAGCATCCCAAACCATGGGAAAAATAATAAAATACCATTACCAAAACCGTAATCGGAAAACGTACCTATTTGTCGGGCAAACAAAACTCTATTTATGAAACCAAAAGCAACAATTATTGCTTCCATAAACCTATATCTTACTTACATAATCCAAAAGAGTGCTAAACTATATAAAACAGCAATATATATATTAGTTGTTTCAATCAATAGCACAAGCAACACAACATATATAATAATCATATGTAAACAAAAACAGTACAGCCATTATATGCAACATGTAACGACCCGTATTTTTACGGATCAAAACATTGTAAAACAGTTTTTATTATGTCATAGTATGGTTAATTCGTTCAGAGCCTAGGTCGTTCGGAGCTTAGGTCGTATAGTAGTTAAGTCGTAGACGACTTAAGGGAGTTGGCGACCTAAGGAGTTTAGTCGTATTGGGACTTAGGTCGTGAGGAAGGTTAGGTCGTGGACGACTTAAGGAAGTAGGCGACTTAAGGAAGACGGCGACTTAAGAGTTAGCGGCATAGGAAACTGGGCGAGTTAGCGACTTAAGGAGGATAGGTCGGCAACGACCTAAGGAAGCTGGTGGTAGCAGTTAGCGACCTAGGGGTTGAGTGAGTTTACGACCTAAGGAAGTTAAGTCGTGGACGAGTTAAGGTGTTAGGTCGTTGGGTTGCTATGGCGTGTTAAGTCGTAGGCGACCTATGTCTGGGTGAAGTTAGGTCATAAGCAACCTAAGCACTTTGTTTAGATAAGTCGTGTAAAAGTGTTAAGTCGTAACCCAGCTAAGTCGTGAGGTTGTTGAGTCGTAAGTTGTTAAAGACGTAACCCAGTTAAGTCGTTAGGTCACGTAAGGACTTAAGTCGTTAGGTAGTGTCTGTGTTAGGTCGCGACTGTTGTTAAGTCATTAGGTCGCATTTTGTTAAGTCGAAGTACTTGCTAACTCGTTAGGTCGTGGATGCGCATAGGTAGGAGTTGTTAAGTCGAAGGGTTGGTTAAGTCGTAGGATCTGTTAAGTCGAAGGGTTTGTTAAGTCGTGGGTTTTCATAAGTCGTAGACGACTTAAGGAGCAGACGACCTAAGGATTCAGCCTATAAATACACGTCCTCGCCTCACTTTTTGGGATCCGGATTTTGAAGCAACGAAGTGCTGCTATTTTGAGAACTCGAGTTCTACACTTCTTCACTTCTTTTCTCCACTCTAATCTTGTGATTCCTTCCATCCAAATCGAAGATCAAAGAGCTTAGATTGAAGATCTACATCCATCGAAGAGAGATTTCATCGTTTAAAGCGGAATTTTAGAGAATCGAGTTGAATCCTTCGTTGTCCAGATCTGAAGTGTGTTGCTTTTGAGGTGTTTAGGTGATTCGGTGAGTGGTGATTATCTCTCACACGGATCCAAAGGAGTATACCGGATTGTTGGCTTGATTTGGTGTTAAAATAGTGATTTCCATGCATTTTCTTAAACTTAAGTATAGATCTATTGTTCATGATGATTTGACATCCATTTTACTACATGTTAACCTATGTAAGTTCATTCATCAAGTTGTAGAGATATTGCTCATGTTTTTCATACTTGTTAGATTTGGACTCTTTATTTACAAGATTGCCATTATTGTTATAATTGTTTATTAGATCATGTTTGAATGTTTGATTACTTGGATTAATGATTGACTTGGTTGATTGTTATGTATTAGTTGATTGATGATTTGATTTAGACAAGATGGTCAAAGATGATTCAAAAGCTAAGGGAAAGGCTCTTGAATTGGAAAAGCTGCTCGTGGCATATGTGGCGGATGATGAAGCTCATATGGATAGATTTGATGATGTTGATGTTGAGATGAGGCTTTGCTATGATGAGATGAAGCGAGGCATGATATGAGATAGCCTTGGTTTAATCCAGATGGGATCATTCCAAGCATGTTGATAACTCGGTGAAATGGTTCGGGTTTGAGGATAATGGTTTGCTCGAGAGGCGCTTGAGCTAGTATGGAAATAGTCATCGAGGAGGATGACAAGAAGGCTGAGGTTTCATCATTATTGAAGGTTCTAGCAGACTCAAAGCAAGAGTACGTTGGGCAGATTCGATAGTCCCTAAAGACTATGATTGTAGTCGAGTACTCTGGGCAGATTCGATAGTCCTAGGCACGGGCTGCGACGACGTGCGGAGTTCTGTCTAGAACCGGGGTTGCCATTAACCCTAGACGGACGGCTGAAAGAATGTGCCGGTCATTCAATTAACGGTGGTATCGAAGCAAAGATAACAGTGATAGCCAGAGTCATGGATGTTTGGTTGTATCGTCATTCGGTCTCAAGAGCAATGTTTTCTGGGTGCTCATCTGATCTTGGTTTAGGCCTTGGGGGTTTGTACTTGGAAAACATCGCCCTTGACTCGAGTGATAATTGCTTTACTTTAAATGTTTGCTTTGCTATGTTTACTTCTGCTTAGTGTGTCTGGGGGCTATCACTGTAGAAAGAGGTGGAGTGGGAGGGTTGGATTCCTATTCCTTTTTCCTTTATGCTCTTTTGGTATGTTGTTAGTTAATTTACCGCTCACTAAGACTGTTGTCTGACTCAAGGCTTTATGTTTAACTCTTATTGCCTTGGGCTATTCATCCGCTTTGGGATGGGCAGACTAGGTAGCAGGTGACAGGTGCTGTTCTTAGTTTCCGACGATGATGATGACGAAGACGAGCTGGAGGCTTGCATATTATTTTCTTACTATATGTACTGGATGTTCCGCTGCTTTGTATAATTCTCTGAGTGATATGTAGTGAGGCTTGACGTATTGACTATTCAGATGTTTGTATTCAACTATTATGAAGCTTAATTGATGAGATTCTATTTTGTGAAGCTTCACTATATATATTCTCTATTGTATTTTATCCATGCACTGTGAGTAATACGATAGATTCTGCTGTTTTAACTTTACCTTGACGGTCGTCCATGGCTGCCTGGCACACTGTCCAGCGCACTATTTCTAGGTTCAGTGCAGGGGTCATGGGCGGTCGTCACATTTGGTATCAGAGCTTTGGTTAATCGATTTTACCCAACGCTCGTTGATGTAACTACGTATGAGAGACGTAATTGTATTTTGATGGATGTTTACTATATATAATATAGTAGCTTAGAAGTATGTGAGTCCTTTATGCAGTTGTTTCTCAAGGTGTGCTTATCATTTCTTTTATAGATATTAAGAATGAGTTGAAGAGGGAGACCAGCTGCTAGGGAAGGCCGTGCTACTGAGGGGGCTGCTGATTATGCTGCTATGTTCGAGGCTATGATGACCTCGATCATGAGAAGGATGCCAGCTCCGGGGCCATCAATAGATGTTGGAGTTCAAGTTCAAACTCCAAAACCGGTGGATTTTGCTAAGCTGTGTAAAGACTATACTGCTCTTGGAGGAAAGGTTTTCTTGGGAACAGAGTGAACTACTGAAGTCCAGAGGTGGATAGATGCTTGTAGAAGGATCTTTGGTGATTTGGGAATCGAGGATGCAACCAAAAGGAAGCTTGCATCGAGACAGCTGCAAGGAAGAGCTTCTGACTGGTGGAACTCTATCACCATTGATACTCCGGAGGAAGAAATTACTTGGGAGCAATTCCAAGTCAGATTTGAAGCTAAGTTCATTTCTACAGCTCAGAAGTCTGTTCTGTTCAAGAAGTTTGTGGAGCTCAAGCAAGGTGGAAGACCAGTTCTTGAGTATGTTTTTGAGTTTGAAGCTTTGTCCAAGTATGCCCGGTCGTATATTGAATCTTCATATCAGAAGAATGAGAAGTTTGTGACAGGCTTGGACAGTTATCTTGGGAGGCAGTTGGTGGATCATTTGGATGATCCATTTGAGAAGCTTGTAGAGAAGGCTCTCAGGCATGAGAATCTGTTTCCTAAAGAGGGATCTGTTGTTGCCGTAACCAAGGAAGAGTCTAAACCACAACAGGGTGGAAACAAGAAGAGGAAGCAGCAACAGAAGAAGGGTAAGGATGGCCAGAAGAAGCCGAAGGGCGAAGTGACCTGCTACAACTGTCAGCAGAAGGGGCATTTCTCCAGAGAGTGCAAGAATCCAAAGGTGCCGGTAAAGTGCCACAACTGTGACAAGCCGGGGCATGTCAAGAGGAATTGTCCAGAACCGCGAAAGGACAAGCAGATTGTGCAAGCTTATGCTTTGGGGGCTGTTCCATCATCTTCGAAAGCCTCTACCGTTGAAGAGAAAGGAAAGAGTGTGGTGGTTCAAGGTACTCTTTCCATAGGTGGTGTTCCAATTAGAGTGTTATTTGATACTGGGGCGTCGCATTCCTTTGTTTGTAATGAACTTGTATGTCGGTTAGGTTTAGAACCGGATATTGTTGATAGGCCATTGGTTGTGACTAATCCAGTTGGGGTTCGTCTTGTTTGTGTATGCTATGCCGTGGTCTGATTGTATCGAGTCATGATTGCTCTTTTGTTTGTGATTGTTTTGTTCTGAACTTTGCGGGGTTTGGAATTATTTTGGGTATGGACTAGCTTAGGAAGTATGCGGCAAAGGTTGATTGTGAAAGGTTGGAGGTGACAGTCGAGAATGTGGAGGGGCGAAAGGTTATGATACGATGTAAGCATGAGGAAGGCGTCTTCATGAGCTTCATGTATTCGCTGGTTGTTCCACGGGATGGACTGTCATCGGTGCCAATCGCTAATGGATTTGAGGATGTCTTTGATGAGGTCAAAGGGTTACCGCCGCATAGAGAGATCGAGTTTCGTATCGATCTAGTCGAAGGAGCCAGACCGGTTGTGATGCCTCTTAGGCGGATGGCGCCTAGGGAACAGCAGGAGTTGAGGGTGCAGGTTGATGATCTTTTACAGAAAGGATTCATTCGGTGTAGTGTGTCCGAATGGGGTGCACCAGTTGTGTTTGTAACCAAAGCGGATGGATCGTTGAGGTTGTGTGTGGATTATCGTGAGCTGAATAAAGTGCCTAGGGCAATCGAACGATGAAGACCGGCCTTTTTGGCCTCAAAAGGTCCGATTTATCTATCTCCAATCAGACGTCTTTGGTTTTGGTATTGACGGAAAAGAAATTGCACGTGTCGAATGGATCAGAGAAGGTAGAATAAAAATTTCAAAGATTTTTTTTGACATGAACGATTTGAACACCTATTGATTCTAACAACTGATTGCAGGGTTAATGATTTAAAAAAGTAAAGAGAAAGAATTCCG
Organism: Allium fistulosum; assembly: GCA_030737815.1. Classification (NCBI taxonomy): domain Eukaryota; kingdom Viridiplantae; phylum Streptophyta; class Magnoliopsida; order Asparagales; family Amaryllidaceae; genus Allium; species Allium fistulosum. The sequence continues at coordinate 486,943,070 of CM060905.1, read as the reverse complement.
GGAAATTTCCAAACGAACAATTTCAACGAAATCTTTCAATAAAAAAATGAAAAAAAAAGATATGAAACCTTAAATATTCTTATTTTACATTTTTCTTACTTTTTTCAGATATTTCAAAAATTTGAAAGTTCCTTTTCTTAGCTAACGGAATGTCTTGTTTAACATATTAACTACTAGAAAATTCCTTTTAAAATTTTTCTAAGAAGAACAAGTATCCATTGCCGAGAATAGATGACTTGTTTGATCAGCTTCACGAAGCTAAGGTATTTTCTCAAATGGATTTGGCAACGGGATTTCACCAGTTAAGAGTGGCTAAGGATAGTGTGCCGAAGACTGCTTTCAGGACACCATCTGGTTTCTTTGAGTGGCTGGTGATGCCGTTTGGATTGACTAATGCACCAGCGTATTTTGTGGATCTTATGAATAGAGTGTTCAAAGATCAGTTGAACAGGTTTGTACTAGTGTTCGTGGATGATATTTTGATTTATTCCAGAACTGAAGAAGAGCACAAGACGCACTTGCGTATTGTTTTGGAAATCTTACGGAAACATCAGCTGAAGGCTAAGTTTTCGAAGTGTCACTTCTGGAAGAGTGAAGTGAGGTTCTTAGGCCATATTATCTCTGGAAGTGGAGTAGCGGTTGATCCCGCTAAGGTGGCAGCAATCCAGGATTGGGTTAGACCTAAGAATGCATCTGATGTGAGAAGTTTTCTTGGATTAGCAGGATATTATCGTCGATTTATCAAAGACTTTTCCAAGGTAGCTGCACCATTAACATGATTGACGAAAAAGAACCAAGTATTCAGATGGGATGCTAAGTGTGAGCAAGCTTTCAGAATCCTGAAAGAGCGATTGACAAGTGCTCCTGTTTTGACTATTCCAAGTGGAAATGATGAGATGGTGGTTTACACCGACGCATGTGGTACTGGACTTGGAGCAGTGCTGATGCAAAAGGGTAAAGTTGTTGCGTATGCAAGTCGACAACTGAAGTCACATGAAAGGAATTATCCGACTCATGATTTGGAGTTGGCAGCGATTGTTTTTGCTCTGAAGATGTGGAGACATTACCTATTGGGAGTTCGATTCGAGTTGTTTACAGATCATAAGTCGTTGAAGTATCTTTTCTCCCAAAAGGATTTGAATCTTCGGCAGCAACGATGGCTAGAGTTTTTGGCATCATATGATTTTGGTATAGCCTATACTCCGAGAAAGGGTAACGCAGTGGCAGATGCGTTAAGTCGAAGACATGCAGGATTGGGAGCCATGTTTTCAGAATGGAAGAGTCTCGAGTATTTAGCTGGATTTGACTTCAGGCCCAGATGTGAATGGGAACCTGAGATGTTGGCAAACTTATCGATAAGACCGACTCTTGTGGAAAGAATTGGCGAGAGCCAAAAGCGAGACAATAAGCTTGTCAAGATTATCCGTGATTTGGAATCTGGATTGGACCCAGAAAAGGATAAAGGATTCGAGGTCGATCGAGAGGGTTGGCTTCAGAAGCAAGGACGACTAGTAGTTCCTGATATAGATGAATTGAGAAATGAAGTTCTGAAGGAAAGTCATCACTCGAAGCTGACAATTCATCCAGGTGGAAATAAGATGTATCGGGATATGAAGAGAACCTATTACTGGGAAGGTATGAAGAAGGATGTTGGAAATTTTATTTCCAAATGCATAAACTGCCAGTTGGTAAAAGCTGAGCAGAAGAAGCCAAGTGGATTGCTTCAGCCGTTAGAAGTTCCTACATGGAAGTGGGAGCAAATAACGATGGATTTTATTGATGGACTACCTAGAACAAGAGCGGGAAATGAAGGGATTTGGGTCATCGTAGATCGTTTGACTAAGAGTGCAAGATTCATTCCTGTTCGATCAACTAGGATTGCATCGAAATTGGCTGAGCTATATGTTAAGTGGATAGTTCGATTCCATGGTATTCCGAAAAGTATAGTGAGCGATCGAGACCCATTGTTCACTAGTAGATTTTGGAAGAGCTTCCAGGAAGTTTTGGGAATCGAGTTGTGTTTGAGTATAGCTTACCACCCTCAAACAGATGGTCAGACCGAGAGAGTCAACCGAGTTTTGGAAGATCTCCTTAGAGCATGTGTTTTGGATTTCGGCGGATCATGGGAAGATCATCTTCATTTGGTAGAATTTTCGTATAATAACAGTTACCAATCAAGCATTGGTATGGCACCGTATGAAGAATTGTATGGAAGACCATGTAACTCTCCGACATGTTGGTTGGAAACAGGAGAAAAGTTGATACTTGGGCCAGAAATGATTCGACAGACTTCGGATTGCATAGAGGTCATTCGGCAACGAATGAAGGCAGCCCAAGACCGACAGAAGAGTTATGCTGATAAGCGTCATAAGGATTTGGAATTCGACGTAGGTGATATGGTATTTGTGAAGATTTCTCCGCTGAAGAATGTTATTCGATTCGGGAGGAAAGGAAAATTGACTCCGAGATTTGCTGGACCATTCCCGATTATCGAGCGAATTGGAAAGCTCGCCTATAAATTGGAGTTAGCAGAAAGGATGTCGGGTGTGCACAATGTTTTTCATGTATCGTATCTACGGAAGTATGTGCACGACTCGAATACTATGGTTTCTACTGATAGCTGTGAAGATTTTGAAGTGGACCTAGTTGATCAGAGACCTCGTAAGCCGCTTCGTGTTGTGGAAACTGACACGAAACAGCTTTGGAGGAAGGTAGTTAGGTTGCTTAAGATACAATGGAGTGATGATGATAACGACTGTACATGGGAGGTGGAAGAGAGGATGAAGGCAGCTCATCCTGAACTCTTCGAGGTATGGCCATAAGGTGTCGTGTCATCTCACGACATTGTAACTTGTTCTAGTTTTAGAATTCTGCATGCTAGGCTAGAATTGGACGCATGGTTTGTTGATTGCTATGGATGGTAGGCATGCAGAATAGTCTTTGATTGCTCTTGTTTGTTTGGAATTTCGGGGGCGAAATTCCTAAGGGGGAGAGAATGTAACGACCCGTATTTTTACCGATCAAAACATTGTAAAACAGTTGTTATTATGTCATAGTATAGTTAAGTCGTTCAGAACCTAGGTCGTTCGGAGCTTAGGTCGTATAGTAGTTAAGTCGTAGACGACTTAAGGGAGTTGGCGACCTAAGGAGTTTAGTCGTATTGGGACTTAGGTCATGAGGAAGGTTAGGTCGTGGACGACTTAAGGAAGTAGGCGACTTAAGGAAGACGGCGACTTAAGAGTTAGCGGCATAGGAAACTGGGCGAGTTAGCGACTTAAGGAGGATAGGTCGGCAACGACCTAAGGAAGCTGGTGGTAGCAGTTAGCGACCTAGGGGTTGAGTGAGTTTATGACCTAAGGAAGTTAAGTCGTGGACGAGTTAAGGTGTTAGGTCGTTGGGTTGCTATGGCGTGTTAAGTCGTAGGCGACCTATGTCTGGGTGAAGTTAGGTCGTAAGCAACCTAAGCACTTTGTTTAGATAAGTCGTGTAAAAGTGTTAAGTCATAACCCAGCTAAGTCGTGAGGTTGTTGAGTCGTAAGTTGTTAAAGACGTAACCCAGTTAAGTCGTTAGGTCGCGTAAGGACTTAAGTCATTAGGTAGTGTCTGTGTTAGGTCGCGACTGTTGTTAAGTCGTTAGGTCGCATTTTGTTAAGTCGAAGTACTTGCTAACTCGTTAGGTCGTGGATGCGCATAGGTAGGAGTTGTTAAGTCGAAGGGTTGGTTAAGTCGTAGGATCTGTTAAGTCGAAGGGTTTGTTAAGTCATGGGTTTTCATAAGTCGTAGACGACTTAAGGAGCAGACGACCTAAGGATTCAGCCTATAAATACACGTCCTCGCCTCACTTTTTGGGATCCGGATTTTGAAGCGACGAAGTGCTGCTATTTTGAGAACTCGAGTTCTACACTTCTTCACTTCTTTTCTCCACTCTAATCTTGTGATTCCTTCCATCCAAATCGAAGATCGAAGAGCTTAGATTGAAGATCTACATCCATCAAAGAGAGATTTCATCGTTTAAAGAGGAATTTTAGAGAATCGAGTTGAATCCTTCGCTGTCCAGATCTGAAGTGTTTTGCTTTTGAGGTGTTTAGGTGATTCGGTGAGTGGTGATTATCTCTCACACGGATCCAAAGGAGTATACCGGATTGTTGGCTTGATTTGGTGTTAAAATAGTGATTTCCATGCATTTTCTTAAACTTAAGTATAGATCTATTGTTCATGATGATTTGACATCCATTTTACTACATGTTAACCTATGTAAGTTCATTCATCAAGTTGTAGAGATATTGCTCATGTTTTTCATACTTGTTAGATTTGGACTCTTTATTTACAAGATTGCCATTATTGTTATAATTGTTTATTAGATCATGTTTGAATGTTTGATTACTTGGATTAATGATTGACTTGGTTGATTGTTATGTATTAGTTGATTGATGATTTGATTTAGACAAGATGGTCAAAGATGATTCAAAGGCTAAGGGAAAGGCTCTTGAATTGGAAAAGCTGCTCGTGGCATATGTGGCGGATGATGAAGCTCATATGGATAGATTTGATGATGTTGATGTTGAGATGAGGCTTTGCTATGATGAGATGAAGTGAGGCATGATATGAGATAGCCTTGGTTTAATCCAGACGGGATCATTCCAAGCATGTTGATAACTCGGTGAAATGGTTCGGGTTTGAGGATAATGGTTTGCTAGAGAGGCGCTTGAGCTAGTATGGAAATAGTCGTCGAGGAGGATGACTAGAAGGCTGAGGTTTCATCGTTATTGAAGGTTCTAGCAGACTCAAAGCAAGAGTACGTTGGGCAGATTCGATAGTCCCTAAAGACTATGATTGTAGTCGAGTACTCTGGGCAGATTCGATAGTCCTAGGCACGGGCTGCGACGACGTGCAGAGTTCTGTCTAGAACCGGGGTTGCCATTAACCCTTGATGGACGGCTGAAAGAATATGCCGGTCATTCAATTAACGGTGGTATCGAAGCAAAGATAACAGTGATAGCCAGAGTCATGGATGTTTGGTTGTATCGTCATTCGGTCTCAAGAGCAATGTTTTCTGGGTGCTCATCTGATCTTGGTTTAGGCCTTGGGGGTTTGTACTTGGAAAACATCGCCCTTGACTCGAGTGATAATTGCTTTACTTTAAATGTTTGCTTTGCTATGTTTACTTCTGCTTAGTGTGTCTGGGGGCTATCACTGTAGAAAGAGGTGGAGTGGGAGGGTTGGATTCCTATTCCTTTTTCCTTTATGCTCTTTTGGTATGTTGTTAGTTAATTTACCGCTCACTAAGACTGTTGTCTGACTCAAGGCTTTATGTTTAACTCTTATTGCCTTGGGCTGTTCATCCGCTTTTGGATGGGCAGACTAGGTAGCAGGTGACAGGTGCTGTTCTTAGTTTCCGGCGATGATGACGACGAAGATGAGCTGGAGGCTTGCATATTATTTTCTTACTATATGTATTGGATGTTCCGCTGCTTTGTATAATTCTCTGAGTGATATGTAGTGAGGCTTGACGTATTGACTATTCAGATGTTTGTATTCAACTATTATGAAGCTTAATTGATGAGATTCTATTTTGTGAAGCTTCACTATATATATTCTCTATTGTATTTTATCCATGCGCTGTGAGTAATACGATAGATTCTGCTGTTTTAACTTTACCTTGACGGTCGTCCATGGCTGCCTGGCACACTGTCCAGCGCACTATTTCTAGGTTTAGTGCAGGGGTCATGGGCGGTCGTCACACAACACAAGAATCAATCACACATCCATAGCAACCAAAAATTAATGGTTTGTCCAGGTTAGAAAACTTTTCATCGTACAAGGGTGGTAAATAAACTACCGAATGTACCTTATGGTCAACAACCTTAGATAATTACTTAATAGATTATTCATACAACCTCAAACAATTTGAAGTATCATCTCCCAAACTCCCCATAAGCCAAACAACAAAGAATTTAAATATTATTTAAGTTTGTACGATGCACATATACCATTTGTTCACAATATCAATTCTGATCACTTGTTTGAATACACAAATTTCACTTTTGAACTAGTATTGGTAACCCGACCACTCTAGTGCGGACTTTGATCCGATTTCTTGATTAGAAATCTCCATTCTTTGCATAGCTATAAACTATGATGTAAACTTCAAAATCATATCAAAAATCTATATCAAGCGTTCGCCATCAAGAATCGAGCGAAAAATCCTAACTCGGACTGGTGTGAATTTCCACAAATCATGCATTCAAATCTGGATAAAAACTATTATGCGAATAAAATGATCTACGCACAACTTACATATTTTATTCTATTAGTTTCTTTAACACATCTTTGACTTTCATTTATTTTAAATTCTCATCCATTCATACAGGATCATCTTTTATTAATTTATATACATTTACTTACATAAATTATTTCCCACTCAATATTTAAAATCATCAATGGAAAAAAAATTCTTAAAGTATTACATATGTTTCTTTGCAGTTTAATTCACATTTATTATTTGCTTCTATAACTTTTTTTTAGCAAAGGCTAGCGGGGTTAACATGGCCCTTACCCGATTTTATTGCAACAAAAACAATAAAATACAAAGCTTGTTGCAAAAACAAGCAACAAAAAAACACACAAGAAAAAACTAGTAAAACAGGCATACTCAGAAAACAAAGCAAGAACTGAAAGAAGAAACAGACATATCATGAAGCAGACCACCAGCTACCTCCAAGCATCACTCAAAGTAGTAGGAAAAGTAGGCAGATTCGTCAATGCCACATAAATTTCATGCTTTAAAATCTTCCATAATACTTCCCCATCCCTCCTCTTTTTTTCAAAACAGATCATATTCGTTCAATCCACACAATTTGCTTCTATAACTTGATTTCAATTTAATATTAATATTCATTAATAAAGCATTATCTAAGTTCCTCTAAATTTAATTCCCATTTATTCCTTCATATATGGTATTATTTAATATTAAATATATTTTTGAATCATTTCAACACTTTTTTCAAGTTTATACACATTTACTTAAATAGTATTCACTTTTTACTATTCAATTTAATTATTAAGCATTTCAAAACATCAACTTAAGTTTATAACATTTCTTGCACATCTTAATTCTTTATTTGTAGACATAATTTCATTTGGAAACATTTTTATTACTTAAGTTTTTACTTGTATAATATTCCATTATCTTTTAATTTACAAATTACAAAACTTCAATTTTTTTTGTAGTTTCATTAACACTTAGCTTTTAAATTCAAATTTTAATTTGGAAGTTTCCAACCATTTAAATGGTCGAAAATTCCATTCTATTACAATAATTGAAAATGATTAATTAACAAAAAAAAATAAGAACTAAATACCGAGTTTCATTTCAAATCATCTTGAAATAATATATACTTATATCTTTTGTATATCAAATCATACATAGGAAATTTAAATCAAAATTTTTTTACCAAAATAAAAGTGTACTAAAACTACAGTAGTTGTCTTCCCATTTTGAAACTCGAAAATGAATGTCGATGATGTCGCGATCATAACCGAAATTATTTTCCAGCGATAAAAGAGGGGAGTACTGAACTTATTTTCTTAAAAATTCTTTTAAAACATTTCTTTCAAATTCCGTTGAAAATATCTCTTTCCGAAAATACTTCCAAATAATGCTAATATTATTTTTCCAAAAATCTGTATATACCAATTTCAAAACACCAGAATTTAAGTTCCTAAATTTTCAATTTGAATTCATTTTATTTGTAATTCATAATTTATAAACCTTATTTATAAAATTACATTTTCATATAACATACAATAGTCGATGGTTTTAAGAATCTTAACTAACCAAACAATAAAAGACAATAATCAAATATTGTCATTTCCTAACAAACAATACACTAAAAACAACAATGTCAATTTATGAAAAATTTATTCTTTTAAATAAAAAATATAATGCTAGGTAAACTTATTTCATTTACCTATTTCAAAACAATACTGTGTCAGTCCACCCTGTTCAAGTGTTTAGAAATCTCTATCGATGCTATAGCGTCCTATGTATCGACCGAAATTTATAAATACTCATCAGAACAAACTAACACAATACAAAAAAAACTTTAACACTAACAAATATGCTCTCTCATATATATACACACACTCAAACTCATTTTAGGGTATTACTTACCCTATCTCTAAAGAGTTAACCCCCAACAGGCTAAGGTATCTCTAAATCAATGCTATGATACCAACTGTGATGGCCCACCTTTTTGGATGGTTTAAATCGACAATAAACCACATATGTCTAACTCAAACCATTCAAAAGGGTAGATTATCAATGGAGTAAATAAGAAAATAAGAGAAAAGAAAGAAAATAAAACACAAAATCTCGCAGCGGAATGATAAAATATAATAATGAAATAAACAGTTCATGAAGCTGTTTACAATATACATTCGATTACATAATTTTTACAACATAATCAGAGTACAATCAACAACATACCAAAATAATGCAGTGGAATAATACTAATAATATAATATACCAAACTCTGTCTTCGTCCTCCAGAAATAATGTCTTCAAACACTGAAAAGCTCAGGCTGACCCGAGCGTAATGGAAAGACAAACACTCAAATCGGAACTAAAAGTTATTATGTAAGTTAAATCAATAACAAGTAAATATGAGTGTAATAGCTTCAGAGATGTTTACGGGATTTTCCATCTCCTATTAAGTGTACAACGTGAATGCAATAACTTAAAGATGTTACGGAATTTTCCATCTCCTAAGAATCCTTTAAACTATCTATATGTAGTAAGATACGCTATATATGTTGTGTCTAGTCAATGAAATAAATATTTTTCCTAGCGTTAAGGCTTTACATTGATCCCCTTTAACACATTTTTAAGCAGGTAGTCTACGCAAGTCCTGTAACACAACCAGTAACATCGGTAGCCAGTGAGTCCCATATAGGTACCATACTAAAACAAAATTGTAGTGGGCGCGAATAAGGATAAAGAGTATGACAAGGCACGTGAGGCGATGCCCAAGGTAGGATACTACTTTTTTGCGTTTCATGACTGGTGGTAACCCATAATGGCTTACCGCGAACATCCATCCCATAATCAAATCAAAGTGCACCAATCGAGTCAAAATCAATATAGTAATACGATGAACAAATGTCGTTAGAGGTAGCTAGGCTCATTGGTCAGGTATGGCTCCTGTTTTAGTCATTTCAAATTGACATAAGTGTCGGGGCTATCCATCATCGTTCTCTTTCTTCAAATCTAGCAAACGCCTCCAATTCAACCTCTACATTCTGGATAACATCCACCACGTACATAGTTGTTAAAGTGGTTTCGGTATTGACAGAGAGTATGCCAATATTCAACCCCGGTCTCTTTAACAACCAAACGTCATTTTCCACACCGGTTGGTTCTTTACATTTCAAGAACAAGTCATATTTCATATCAAAATATCGGATTCACTCCAAAATCATTTCGAATTCAAAATAGGTTGTACCTTCATATCAAAATTCTTATTTAAATCAATGATTTAAATCTAAATAATTCCCAATTTACAAACAGTTTGAATATTGAAAATAGTATTGCATAATTAAAATAGTTTGAATATTGAAAAATGGTATTGATAATTAAAAATAGTTTATATATTGAAATAATTTTGATGATTAAAATAGTTTAATATTGAAAAATAGCTTTGATAATTAAAAATAGTTTATATATAAATAGTTTTGATAATTAAAATAGTTTATATATTAAAATAATTTGATTATTAAAATAGTTTATATATTAAAATGGTTTATATTAAAACTGTTTCTTTCTTTCACAACAGTTTGAACTCATGTTCCAACTTCCAAATCACAACAAAATCAATTTTTTGACTTCCAATTCAAGTAGACTTCACATTCCAAATTCAACTTAAATCAGCCTCAATTTAAAACAATTTCAAACTTTACTTCAAATTCAATTTAAACGGTTCTATTCAAATGGTTGAAAGTTTCAGTTCAATTTCTCATTTTTAAACGATTTAGCTTAGATCCAGTTCACACCCAAACTTTGAAATATCAATTTAAACCATTTTAATTAAGGTGAATTCCAGGTTTAAACTAAAATATAAATCTTCACAATTATTCCCTTCCCATAAATTCAAATCATATCCCAATTTCCACTTTAAGATTTCAATTTAAATCCTTAAACAATTTCATTTAAACAGTTTCAATTTCAACATTTCAAATCTCGAATTATAAAATAATTTAATTCATATAAATCAAAATTTTATTTTCTTTAAAAAATCTCATTTAAACTAATTTAAATTCAAAATTTTTGAAATCATTTAATTTAACCAATTCAGTGTCCCTATATAATTTTCTATCCTATGGCCAGATGATCATTTATTCCAATTTTAATTACACAGATGGATATATATCATTTCAACCCATAATTAAATGATATAGGTATATATCATTTCTATGAGGAATGCGGATTACAGATCTTAAGGCTAGGAATAACACTAGAGGGGGGGTGAATAGTGTTTTTAAGAAATTACTAAATCTTTTTGGGTTATTGTTGATTTGTACACAAATGTATGCAATATTCAGACACAGATATAATCACAGATGCAGAAATAAAGTAAATGCAGTAAAGGAAAGAACACACCAGATTTTATACTGGTTCGGGGTTACCCTACATCCAGTCCCGCACAACTAAGTACAGATTTCCTTTCAAAAGCAATTCAAACAATTACAACCCTCGGTTTCAAGGCTACGAGGTACACCCTCCAGAATCACAATCCTCTGGGTAGAGATACTTGATTTCCGGGGCAACAAGTTCACCCAATTGATTTCCAAGGCTACAATCACACCTTTTCTCGCTTGATTGATTTCCAAGGCTAAAATCACACCTTTTCTCGCTAGATAGATTACAAAGAAGCCTATAACTCTGAATAGCACTTGGATCTTGTTGAGATAGTTATTGAGAATCAAACCAAAGATTATCTAGTTAGATTCAATGTTGATTTCGGCAGAGTAAGGATAGGATTTTGATTAAGAAAATGTGGAAGAAGAAGAGAAGTGAAAAACTGTAACATCCCGAAATTTTCGACTTTCGAAAATTCAACATCGATACTCACTTTATCGACTGCTGAGCCATCGAATGCCGGAAACCCGAAAAGTTATGGTTTTAAGAAAGAAGAAAAAGGTAGAAGAAGAAGATAGAAGAAAAAGAAAGAAGAACAACAACAGAACAAGAGCAGAAACAGAAAACAATATCAGAATCTCACATATCACAGCGGAACAATATATAATAGATAAATGAATATCATTTAAAACAAAAGAATTATACCTGTCATTACATTACATCACATCATATCATCAGAGTCAATAAACAACAATGGACAGTTATATAACTTGTCCTCATACAGAATACACAGCGGAATAAATACTATCAGATACAAATACTACGTCTCGCCATCCAGCTTGCTTCCAAAGCTCCAGAATATCCAGAATATCCTGATAATATAACTCTAGGCTGCCCGTGTGGAAATTGGTGGGCACCCAGAGTTTAGAAGGGGAACAATAAACTCCGAGTCAGTCATGGTGACTGGTGTGAGATCGTAAAACAGTTATTCTTTAAAATAAACAACAGAAGAATTTTAAAGTCAATTCGCAATGCTTTTGGAAAATGAAACTACCATAAGACCTCCCACCACACACACAATGCAAACGCAGACTTGGAGGAGATTTCTTCTTATGATAGTCAAAGATGCTTACTACGCAAAAATCAAATTCTTTTTGATATTATTATTAGTGCATAGTGTAGAAATCATTTCGAAAGTAGAATATAAATCTTAGCCAGCATAGGTACCATTATAGTATGCTTGCTATAGCTACCATATTAAATGGCAGGTTCTACAACTAAAACCGTACAAGTCACGTATTGTTTCTTTGGATTTCCAACAAATGGTCAGGCTAAGGAACTTCCTATCCACGATGGGTACGTCCCTGGAATAGACGACCCGAGAACCTAACCGGATCTCTGCCAACACAAGGCCGGGTTACCTCTGCAAAAATAGGTAACTACTGACACGCGTATACCATCCCCCGATCGTCACCGATCTTCCCGAGGATCCCCGATTCGCAACAAACCACATAGATAATAATAATGCAGTAACCACAGAGGTTAAGTATCTGGGCTCCATACCATGATACCACCTTTATCCAGAAGGAATGACATACACTAAGGGGCGCTACTCCCTAGAACCTTGCTGCATTCGTCCTGTTTCGACCATTTCCGGGGTGTGAGGCTCGATGAAGTCTCGTCCACAAAGCTACGCTTTCTCAAAAAGCCCTGCTTCGGGTCAAACAAAATGATCAACCTATGATCACAAAGATATAAGATCAAACAAATGATCATATCGCAAATGATCAAACACTGATCATTTCACAGCAACACTCAGTATGCCACGTTACCAAATTGGGATATATCGCTGATAAATTTCAACTACATAACCTCTGAGCTCGTACGTCTCAGAGAAGGGTGTTAAGCTAAGAGAATAAATTCTCCGCCACCAACAGAAATGTATTTGAAAGAAATCAGCTTTATATCTCAAATTGTAACGTCAGACACACAATCCATACAAGTCTGTTCCGGGATCGAACAGAACCGAAGGCACTTCTCACGAAGCCCTTGCATATCCGGATAAATTTCTAATCACGTCCGGACTTCCCGTCACTAAGGGTGATAAAACCTCTAAATCGGAGATCAGCCGGTGTAGAGTAACTCGACGGTAATCCTTCCGTTTTCAAAAATATCCGGTCTTCAACACCGGTCTTCGAATGCGATTCAAAACGACGTATCACATATTCGGAATGGGTTATACGACCCCATGGTCCTTTCCCGGCTAACCCGAATAGTGAGCGCTTATTTAAAAATAAGTGTGGCATTCAAATTCATCCAATTCACAACAAATACCTATCTAAAGGTAATTATTGATAGTCAGTTATTTAACTATCAATAAAGGTGCGCAACATCATCAGATCCCAAATAATTTTCCAAATTATTTCATCTTCAAAAATATCTTTACTAGATATAAAATTTCCACACTTTAAAAATAAATCAACGTTTATTTTTAAAATAAATTCCCATTCCATTTATAAATTCCATAGTGAATTTATATCTTCAAAATATCTACTGATATACGATTCTCAAATCGATTTCAAGTATTCAATTTCATTTTATCTTTAAGAAGATAAAATCTCAAAACGTTCATTTCATATTGGAAAAGCATTTCCCTACTTATTTAATAATAAGTATTTCACAAATCATTTATTTTCAACATTGGAAAATATTCGATATACTTAAATCAATATTAAGTATATATTCATTCTTTAAGGAAATCATAAATTTTAACCTCTATTTGAGTCAAAAACGAATGTTGCGTAAAACATCGTTACGACGACTCAAAATCACTAGTATAGGGATTCGAAATAAAAAATAGATATATAAATCCCAATACTACATAAAAAATATTTCCTTTCGGAAATCATTTACTATAACAACAGTGTTATAGTCTACCATTTCCTTATTTTTCTCGAAAACGTCTATTTCAACAATAAATGTTGAAATCTATGTATTCGATACTTAACACGTTTTAAAACATCTTTTAAAACAGTTACTTCATTTTTATAATATCGCTTTCCCAAAACCATATCCATTCTACTTCAAAAATATATTCACTGTCCAAAATCGTGAATATACTTCAATTAACCAAATTTCAAACTTTACTACACATTTATTTCAAATAAAAATTCGCTATCCAAAAACGCGAATATATCTTCTTTAAATAATCTTCTATAATTCACTTATCAAATTCAATCGGTTTCGAATTTATAAAACAACGTTTATAAATTCTATTTTCTATTCTATAACAACTACGATTTTATAAATTTCCTTTAATGACCCATTCAATTTTATAACTCAATGGTTACTTCAAAAAAATCCATATTATAAGTTAAATACTTATAATTTACTTATTTTAAAAGAAATCGTTCTTTTAAACTTTACAAACTGTAAATAAACCCATTTTTAACATCATTTCCATTTTTTAAATCCACATTCCCAAATATTCACTTTTAACCCCAAAATCAAATCTCAAATTGATTTCTAATTTTACTTCAATACCAAATCAATTTCAATATTCATTTCTAAATTAATTTCCCATCCCAAATCATTTTATATTGATTTTTTTTTTCTAAACTTGTTTCAATTTGCCAATTAAATTTATAATTGGACTTCCAACTTATTTCATTTTAAACAAATTCCTCTTAAAGAAAATAAATCCCTTTTTTTCTTTTTCCAACTATTTAGAAATCCAGATTTTAATTAAATTCTTAAATTTAAAATCACTATTATACGAAATTCATTTATTTAACGTTTTCACTTGATTCTGGAATTTATTCAATACGATTATAAATTTTTTTTTTTTTTACTTTAAAAAGAAAATTCCTTTCTACAAAATTTCTTCAATTTCAAAAATTGATTCATTTAGAAATTTTCTACTTGAATTTCAAAAATTCCATTTCGTTTATCTTTGGAATCCAATGATGTAAAAACATCCATTCAGCTAAATTTTAGCTTTCAACAATTTCCAGACATCAATTCAATAACATCAATAATCATTCACAGATTATCACATCACAGTAGAAATAAATTCAATCAATGTGAGGGGTCCAGTTGGATCCCTCCAACCTGTTTCCCTGCATCCAAAGATGTTAGCACAATACCAATTCCGCTCCAATACGGAATTATCGCGGTATATAGGTTTTTATAAATCCGCTTACTAACGGCGCAATAGGGTCTCATCCGCTATACGAGGCGGGAATCAATCAATCCAATATATACATATGCCAATATGTATATACTGCTATATATATAGATATATCCTATCATATCTAATAGCACATTCAAACAAATCAATCAATAACTGAAATTCAATCATAAATCTGAGTGAGAAGATCTCACCTTAGCTTTTAGTTTTGCCATCCATTTTCCATTCCAGATTGATTTTCTTGATTTATACCTTGTATAACAATCATATAAATTTATTAACATTCGAATTAAATCGAACTATCGAATTTCCGTTATGATAGTTTTAATTGACAACTTCTCCTTTAATAATTTAACTAATCTTCAATTTAAATTTTAAAACTAAGTTCTCTTTCTTTAAATTATTTTTAGCAGCTAATATAAATTTTAAATAAGTTACTTAAACAAAAGGAATTAACTTAGTCAATTATTTTCATTTTAGACAAATTTTCAATATTCAAAAATCTCTGTAATTTCAAACCTTATCTATTTTCGTATTTATAAATCTTCCAATATATCTTTACTAAAAAAAAATCAAATAAGTTTTATTAAACTTAAAACTACCTTTATAATATATCCATTATCATTTTTATTTTCATGAGATCATATATAGGTATATTCACTGTTTTTAGAGAATAAAAATTGGATTTAAATTTCTGCATATAAAATTCTACATATATATATATATCTATATTCTTACTTTAAGACTCTTTAATACTCTTTAAATTACATATATATATTTTATCCAGATTTATACATATATAAATAAATTTTCCTGTTTATATTTATAACTGAGTTAAATTTTTAAAGTGCAAAGAATGAACGAAATATACCTCACTGCGAATGTCGCCACCATCGCCTGAGTCGCCTTCCAGTCTGCTCGCGCTCACCATCGCGAACCCAAAGCCTTGTCGAACAACCGGCCACGAAATTCGATCGCCTCCCTCCGCTTTGTCGCCGACATACCCTATCGCGCTCGAGAATCCATGCGCGCGCCAGTTCGCTCGCCCACGAAGTCGCGATGCCGGCCTCGAGCCCATCCACCTGCAGCCCTACACCACTTGCACCGCCCCCCTTGAACACTGCGTCTCCGATCCCAAGCCTAAATCGCCGCCAACAACCCTCGAAGACTCTTCCAGATCGCGACCCGACTGAAGACAACGATTCGATTTCGTGAATCGAATTGAAGTAGAAAGGGAGGAGAATAGGTCGCTCGCGATTTCAAACGAGGCGGTCGATTTTTATTTTGAACGATTTTCCCCTTTTCTTCTTTTTCCTTCGTTCATTTCTTGATTTAAACTGACGAGAGGAAGATGGTTATTTTAAAAATGATCTCAGCCTGCTTGACACGATTTTCTTCCGTGATTCTTTGCGTGGTATTAGGCGAAATTTTAGGCGTGATTAAAGGAGATATGTGGTGTTGTTAATTAATATAAATTTAAAATTTTAATTTGAATTCGTTCAAAAATCTGAATGTGTTTATACTTCGTACGCTCACAGATTAACTCCAAAAAATACGAAATTGGAAATCCGACAATAATACAATATTACGGACCCAATGGGACTGGTTTCGTCGAATTCCGAGACTGTTTGAAAAATGACTATTTTTAAATTCGATTTAAACGATATAATTTCAAAGCTGAATAAATCATCTTCAAATTCGATTCTGAAGCTTCAATTATCTTCAGTATTATCAAAATGAATTTTAAAAGCTTTCAAAATATTTTTCTTCAACTTTAAATTGAATATTCAAATTTTTATCCAGTTTCAATAGATTAAATTTTATAATTTAATCGTCAAATTCAAAGTTATATCGGGGATTCAAATTAAATCATCGTTCAAATATTTAAAATTAATTAAATATTCTCAATTTAATTTGTTCAAAATTCAGGGTCGATACAGACTTCCCTCCTTAAAAGAATTTTGTCCTCGAAATTACAAGTTAGGAAAAATGGTCCTTAACTCGTCTACTATTTTTCAACATCTAATAGTTTTATCAATTTTCCAAAACAAATCTTTCTACTAAAGATTCGTTATTATTCATACTAAATTTCCAACTTCAATTATAAGTTTCAAACAACATTGTTTAACTTCTAAATTTAAATTCGAGTTTAAATTCAAATTTTAAACTTTCAAAATTTCTCAAAAAATTTCTAACGCCCTAAATTTCCAAAAAATTTCGCCAGCGTCTCCTTTGCGCGGCTAATACGGTACGACTATAAAACGTCCCTACGGACTCTCAGATTTCAAAAAAGAAAAAGAAAAAGCCAAGCGGCTAGACCAGAAATCAGTAAATCTCATATTTGAAATTCAAATACGTACCTTTTCCGAGCAAATTCAAATTCATCTTTGAAATAAATTTTCCAATCCCTTTATACACCTGTATATTACTAGCCATAATATCTAGTTACAGCATTCAAACTATTTTGCAAATTCGATTACAAAATTTCAATATATACTTCTTATATCCTTTTTAAATTCGCTATTGAAGTTACATATTCAATTTCATTCAATTTTTCATTTCAAATCTCATTCGAATTCAATTTCACAATTCCAATCTAATTTGGATTTAGTTTACTTTTGGATATTGAATTTTATCAATTAACTTTAGTTCACTTCAAACTAATCTCAAAACTTCATTTAATTTCACACAATTCACATTTGTTTTCAACATTCAGTTTCAATTCCAGAGTCTTAATAACATTTTCAAAAATCATTTTTGAAAACAATTCAAATTTATCTTTTGAATTTTCTAAAACAAAATCCAATTTTTTTCAAACAACTTCCTTTTAAAACAATTTGGCAGCAATTCCTCTTTTGGAAACCCGAAAATGAACACCGGTGATGTCGCGATCATCATCGGAATTATTTTCCAGCGACCTAAAAGAGTTTAGAGCTTTTATCTCTCCAAAATACTTTTCAAAACCTTCGAAATTTATTTTCAAATCAAAAAGAATTTAAACTTTCCAAATCTCCAAAAATTTCAGATCCTTTTCAAAACATTTCCAAATACTTCTCTGGAATTCCGTTTTAAATTACAATTCACATTTATAATTTACATTCTTTAATTTCATTTGTATGTGAATTTATTTCTTAAATCTTTGGTTATTACTTTATTTCTTATTCAATTTCAACATAACAATGATAATATTTCAATGTCATTACTTCCTAACATCCAAACATCCATATACTATGATAATTCATAGAAAACCATTTCTTTTCTATACAAAAATAGCTTTGGGCAAAATTATTTCATTCACCCTATTTAAAACAATACTGTGCCGAATTGTTCTATTCAAGTGTTTAGAAACCCCTTCGATACAGTTTTGCAAGACTGTACCGACGAAGGTTCATACACCACTCAATAAACCAATCATCACAATACAAAACAATTTTATATTAACTAACAAATACGCGCTCGTATCTATTATTACACTCAACTCATTCTAGAGTACTACTGACTTTATCTCTAATGAGTAACACCCAACAGAGCAGGGTTGTCGCTTAACCATATGCTCTGATACCAAATGTAACATCCCGAAATTTTCGACTTTCGAAAATTCAACATCGATACTCACTTTATCGACTGCTGAGCCATCGAATGCCGGAAACCCGAAAAGTTATGGTTTTAAGAAAGAAGAAAAAGGTAGAAGAAGAAGATAGAAGAAAAAGAAAGAAGAACAACAACAGAACAAGAGCAGAAACAGAAAACAATATCAGAATCTCACATATCGCAGCGGAACAATATATAATAGATAAATGAATATCATTTAAAACAAAAGAATTATACCTGTCATTACATTACATCACATCATATCATCAGAGTCAATAAACAACAATGGACAGTTATATAACTTGTCCTCATACAGAATACACAGCGGAATAAATACTATCAGATACAAATACTACGTCTCGCCATCCAGCTTGCTTCCAAAGCTCCAGAATATCTAGAATATCCTGATAATATAACTCTAGGCTGCCCGTGTGGAAATTGGTGGGCACCCAGAGTTTAGAAGGGGAACAATAAACTCCGAGTCAGTCATGGTGACTGGTGTGAGATCGTAAAACAGTTATTCTTTAAAATAAACAACAGAAGAATTTTAAAGTCAATTCGCAATGCTTTTGGAAAATGAAACTACCATAAGACCTCCCACCACACACACAATGCAAACGCAGACTTGGAGGAGATTTCTTCTTATGATAGTCAAAGATGCTTACTACGCAAAAATCAAATTCTTTTTGATATTATTATTAGTGCATAGTGTAGAAATCATTTCGAAAGTAGAATATAAATCTTAGCCAGCATAGGTACCATTATAGTATGCTTGCTATAGCTACCATATTAAATGGCAGGTTCTACAACTAAAACCGTACAAGTCACGTATTGTTTCTTTGGATTTCCAACAAATGGTCAGGCTAAGGAACTTCCTATCCACGATGGGTACGTCCCTGGAATAGACGACCCGAGAACCTAACCGGATCTCTGCCAACACAAGGCCGGGTTACCTCTGCAAAAATAGGTAACTACTGACACGCGTATGCCATCCCCCGATCGTCACCGATCTTCCCGAGGATCCCCGATTCGCAACAAACCACATAGATAATAATAATGCAGTAACCACAGAGGTTAAGTATCTGGGCTCCATACCATGATACCACCTTTATCCAGAAGGAATGACATACACTAAGGGGCGCTACTCCCTAGAACCTTGCTGCATTCGTCCTGTTTCGACCATTTCCGGGGTGTGAGGCTCGATGAAGTCTCGTCCACAAAGCTACGCTTTCTCAAAAAGCCCTGCTTCGGGTCAAACAAAATGATCAACCTATGATCACAAAGATATAAGATCAAACAAATGATCATATCGCAAATGATCAAACACTGATCATTTCACAGCAACACTCAGTATGCCACGTTACCAAATTGGGATATATCGCTGATAAATTTCAACTACATAACCTCTGAGCTCGTACGTCTCAGAGAAGGGTGTTAAGCTAAGAGAATAAATTCTCCGCCACCAACAGAAATGTATTTGAAAGAAATCAACTTTATATCTCAAATTGTAACGTCAGACACACAATCCATACAAGTCTGTTCCGGGATCGAACAGAACCGAAGGCACTTCTCACGAAGCCCTTGCATATCCGGATAAATTTCTAATCACGTCCGGACTTCCCGTCACTAAGGGTGATAAAACCTCTAAATCGGAGATCAGCCGATGTAGAGTAACTCGACGGTAATCCTTCCGTTTTCAAAAATATCCGGTCTTCAACACCGGTCTTCGAATACGATTCAAAACGACGTATCACATATTCGGAATGGGTTATACGACCCCATGGTCCTTTCCCGGCTAACCCGAATAGTGAGCGCTTATTTAAAAATAAGTGTGGCATTCAAATTCATCCAATTCACAACAAATACCTATCTAAAGGTAATTATTGATAGTCGGTTATTTAACTATCAATAAAGGTGCGCAACATCATCAGATCCCAAATAATTTTCCAAATTATTTCATCTTCAAAAATATCTTTACTAGATATAAAATTTCCACACTTTAAAAATAAATCAACGTTTATTTTTAAAATAAATTCCCATTCCATTTATAAATTCCATAGTGAATTTATATCTTCAAAATATCTACTGATATACGATTCTCAAATCGATTTCAAGTATTCAATTTCATTTTATCTTTAAGAAGATAAAATCTCAAAACGTTCATTTCATATTGGAAAAGCATTTCCCTACTTATTTAATAATAAGTATTTCACAAATCATTTATTTTCAACATTGGAAAATATTCGATATACTTAAATCAATATTAAGTATATATTCATTCTTTAAGGAAATCATAAATTTTAACCTCTATTTGAGTCAAAAACGAATGTTGCGTAAAACATCGTTACGACGACTCAAAATCACTAGTATAGGGATTCGAAATAAAAAATAGATATATAAATCCCAATACTACATAAAAAATATTTCCTTTCGGAAATCATTTACTATAACAACAGTGTTATAGTCTACCATTTCCTTATTTTTCTCGAAAACGTCTATTTCAACAATAAATGTTGAAATCTATGTATTCGATACTTAACACGTTTTAAAACATCTTTTAAAACAGTTACTTCATTTTTATAATATCGCTTTCCCAAAACCATATCCATTCTACTTCAAAAATATATTCACTGTCCAAAATCGTGAATATACTTCAATTAACCAAATTTCAAACTTTACTACACATTTATTTCAAATAAAAATTCGCTATCCAAAAACGCGAATATATCTTCTTTAAATAATCTTCTATAATTCACTTATCAAATTCAATCGGTTTCGAATTTATAAAACAACGTTTATAAATTCTATTTTCTATTCTATAACAACTACGATTTTATAAATTTCCTTTAATGACCCATTCAATTTTATAACTCAATGGTTACTTCAAAAAAATCCATATTATAAGTTAAATACTTATAATTTACTTATTTTAAAAGAAATCGTTCTTTTAAACTTTACAAACTGTAAATAAACCCATTTTTAACATCATTTCCATTTTTTAAATCCACATTCCCAAATATTCACTTTTAACCCCAAAATCAAATCTCAAATTGATTTCTAATTTTACTTCAATACCAAATCAATTTCAATATTCATTTCTAAATTAATTTCCCATCCCAAATCATTTTATATTGATTTTTTTTTTCTTTTCTAAACTTGTTTCAATTTGCCAATTAAATTTATAATTGGACTTCCAACTTATTTCATTTTAAACAAATTCCTCTTAAAGAAAATAAATCCCTTTTTTTCTTTTTCCAACTATTTAGAAATCCATATTTTAATTAAATTCTTAAATTTAAAATCACTATTATACGAAATTCATTTATTTAACGTTTTCACTTGATTCTGGAATTTATTCAATACGATTATAAATTATTATTTTTTTTTTACTTTAAAAAGAAAATTCCTTTCTACAAAATTTCTTCAATTTCAAAAATTGATTCATTTAGAAATTTTCTACTTGAATTTCAAAAATTCCATTTCGTTTATCTTTGGAATCCAATGATGTAAAAACATCCATTCAGCTAAATTTTAGCTTTCAACAATTTCCAGACATCAATTCAATAACATCAATAATCATTCACAGATTATCACATCACGGTAGAAATAAATTCAATCAATGTGAGGGGTCCAGTTGGATCCCTCCAACCTGTTTCCCTGCATCCAAAGATGTTAGCACAATACCAATTCCGCTCCAGTACGGAATTATCGCGGTATATAGGTTTTTATAAATCCGCTTACTAACGGCGCAATAGGGTCTCATCCGCTATACGAGGCGGGAATCAATCAATCCAATATATACATATGCCAATATGTATATACTGCTATATATATAGATATATCCTATCATATCTAATAGCACATTCAAACAAATCAATCAATAACTGAAATTCAATCATAAATCTGAGTGAGAAGATCTCACCTTAGCTTTTAGTTTTGCCATCCATTTTCCATTCCAGATTGATTTTCTTGATTTATACCTTGTATAACAATCATATAAATTTATTAACATTCGAATTAAATCGAACTATCGAATTTCCGTTATGATAGTTTTAATTGACAACTTCTCCTTTAATAATTTAACTAATCTTCAATTTAAATTTTAAAACTAAGTTCTCTTTCTTTAAATTATTTTTAGCAGCTAATATAAATTTTAAATAAGTTACTTAAACAAAAGGAATTAACTTAGTCAATTATTTTCATTTTAGACAAATTTTCAATATTCAAAAATCTCTGTAATTTCAAATGTGATAACCCGGATTTTTGAACACTTGTTAATTGATAATTAACTAGGTTAATTGGTAGAAATACTGATAAATCAGGAAATAAATATTTATATCTGGATAAATATTTATTTGATAATCTATTGGTATAATAATTTAATTTGAAAAATTATTATTTTTAAACAAAATTGAATTTGTGTTTGTTTAAATATATATTTGGGTTGATTTTAGATTGGATTTTTAAATTGAATTTGAATTTGAAATTCAAAAGATAAACATCTTAGAAATAAATTGGATCAAAAATAATATGTATACATGATTTTTGTTAGTATGTAATTAGTTTTATATCATTATCTTTAAAAGATTTTATAACTATAAATAAGGGATACATATACTGTTATATTTGTATAAATTTATTTATAAATGTATAATTGGATTTTTATAACATTTTCTTTTAAGTTATGTATAGATAAACAAAAGAAAAAGTTTAAATATAAAACATAAAATATTAAAGTTGAAAATATCATATATATGTATATTAAGGACTTATAAATACATAAGACATTTATAAAGATAAAACTAAGTTATGATTATTTTATAAATACATATTAATTACAAGTAAATATAAATACAATTTAACAAATGTAAGCTTAAAATGCATGAAGTCACAAGTGTAAACAAACCTTATCATAAAATTTACAAGTGTCTTTGGTTTTTAAAATAATTAATAAAAAGATAAAATAGGTTATATAATCCTCTCTATCTCTCTCTTTCATTTTTTTTACCAGTTCTTTTTCTAAATCAAAATAAAGAAAATCAGATCTGAAGCAAATCAGAACAAACGAAAATTTTTAAATCTAAAACTGGAAACAAATCAAACAAGAAGGAATAAATTTCTGTTCAAAAATTCAACTAGAAGTTCAAGTTCAAAGCTCAAAGCAAAGTTCATAATCAAACTTGAAAGCTAGTGGATCAAGTTCCAGTTTCAAAATCAAGTGTTGTTTCCAGATCAATTCAAAGCATTTTCAGTTTTCAAAGTTAAAAGATCAAAACCAAGTTTTCAGTTGCAAATTCAAGCATTTCCAGGCTTCTCTGTTCTTTTAGTAAGGTGAGTAAACAAACTGTTATTTTAAAGGTTTTAAATCTGTTTAACACTTAAAGCATGCAGTAACTTAAGTATTAAATTAGTGATAATGGTTTGCATGTTGATTTAATGATTATATATGTATATGTATATGGATATCTCTGTGGGTATAACAGTGTTCATTCTGATCTTGAATGTCTGGATGCTAATATAGTTCTAAAATCATTTGTTCTTTCTCTGATCAGTTTTAGGCTTTGATTTCTAAATGAAAGATGATGATAGGGGTGTAAACTTAATTTTAAAAATAATTATAAGTATAATCAGTCAAAGGTTTACTGGAAATCAGAAATCACAGTCAAAATGTATAATATCAGAAAACCCAATCATGTAAATTTCAAGTTTAAATTATATAAATTAATTCGAGTTGTAAAATGAGGAATTTTAATGATAAGATCAAGATTTATAGATTTGAAAATAGTGTGGATTCTCGAGTTGAACGGAATTCTTATTATCATCAAATTCCGATGATCGGTGGAGGAGTGGGTCTCGTGATTATGCCGGGAGGTGGCTCGTGAGTCAGGGTTCAAGGTAAAAATGGTGATTGGTTTTATAAGTGGTCAAGGCAACTCGGCGACATCGAACTAGGTTTCGATCGACAGTTTTGGTCGACTGGGTTTTGGTGGTTGCTGCATCGTCGTGGGTGAACTAGAGGCGATCGGTAGGGGGGGAAATCAAAGAGTAGACATGTGGCGTTGTTTGGTCATAATCGCATGGCGTCCGGTGGTTGGAGTTGGCGTGGCGTGGTGGTTGTTGATGAACTGTTTGGTTCCTGGAAAAGGCCGATTTGCTCGATTTTGATTTCTGAGGTAAACGATGGTGATGGGTGGTCATAGCATTCGTATGGGTCATCGGTGACCTGAAGGCAACGGTGATGGTGGTCGGAGTCGATTCGTTCGAGCGTGCACGTGCACGTGTGTCAGTGCATGTTATTTCCAGTCGAGCTAGTTTGATTCGATGCTGGGTGATGCGAGTGTCGTTGGGGCTTGATCTCGAGTACGTGTGTGTGTCGATCGTCATTGTTGAGGTCGTTGAATTAGTTTGCTGTCGATCGGAATAGTATCTTTGGTTGTCTGGAGCGAGATATTGGATTTGGGGAAGAAAAGCAGGTCTCGGGTTTTATATCGGGGGAAAGTCGAGTTTGACTCGAAGCAGGGAAGTAGTGGGTTGAAATGGGAATGACTCGAGAGTTGCTTCGAGTTTTTGAGTGTTTTACTCGGGTTAGTGGTGAGATGGTCGAGAGAAAATTAAACAGCAATTGTTTTAAGTTTTTAAGCAAAAGAAGTTTTATATTTATAATGTTCTAAGTTTTAAAAACAAAGATAAACAAGATTTTAACTATTAAACTAATTTGGTTTCTAGAAAATTTGTTTTAACAAGTTTTATATAATTAATAAATAAGTTTTTAAAAGATAAAAACATAGATTTTCAATATGATTTTTGTATTAAAAATTTATTAAATAAACTTTTAAAGTTCAAATGATTTTAGAAGTTAAATTAGATGTGTAAATTTTAATTGATTTCTTAAATGTTTATTATAAATAAAGTTTAAATGATAAGGATTTAATAAATCAATTGTAAAATAGAGAATTTATCTTAATTAAGGGTTGATTAGTTAAAGAAAATTAATATGTGAAATTAATAAGGATAATTCATTTATTTTAAATGATTTAAGAATAGATAATAATTAATTTATTTTAAATGATTTAAATATGGATTAATTGAGGTAATTAATTAAAGAATAATTAATTAATGGAAGTAATTAAAGGATCATTTATTTATTAATTAATTACTTAATGGGATTGATTAAAGTTTAATTATATTAAATGGTTAAGGTTAATTCGTTTATATAATTAATTAAAGGCTAAGTACTTAATGTAATTAAAAAGAAATTAATCAAGAATGATTAATAAAAAGGGGTAAGTAAAGAATAATTTCTTATTGTAATTAAGGAATAATTAATCAAGGAAGGTTAATTAAGATAAATAATTAAGAAATGATTAATTAATTTATAATTAATTAATGTTAAGTAAGATGGATTAAGGTAATCCAAGTAATTAAAGGTTAGTAAATAATTTAATTAGAGATTAATTAAATTAATTAAGAATGAATTGACTTGTTATGGATTGGTTGAATGATATTAGATGCCTTGGATTAGTTGATATATCTGATATGTGATTGTGAGATGAGATGTTTTGGATGAATTGTGATAATGTAAGTTATCTATCTGTGATAGATTTGTTATATGAATATGATATCCTGAATTTAAATTAAATTGTTTAACTGAAAAATCTTGGTTTAAAGGATGACTTTTGATTCGAAGAGACCGGGGTCGGGTATCAGAAATATACCCGAAACCACTTCGATTTGTAATCTATAACTCTTTATAGATTTGTTTTGTAAATCGAATAGGCTGGAATGAAATAAATCGAGTAATCTAGATCATTTGAACTAAGTAACGATACTTAGATATTATTTTGTGAAATAAATTGTTTGAATAAAATAAGTTAGAACTCGTAGAAGATACGAGTTATCCCGATTTTATATAAGATCTATGGATTGAAATTTCATGTTAGATGAGTTTACTCACGCTGGTTTCCAGCCTGACTCGGGCGTTACTTTGATGTAATGCTCGGGTCAGACCGAGTATTACAGATTTTCAGGTAAGGACGTTCTGGAGCTCAGGAGGCGAGCTGGATGGCAGGAACGTATGGAGTATATTCCGCTGTGATATTATAGTTGTCTGAGACGTGTTAATTTTAACTGTCTAGTACATTTGTGAATGTTGTAACTCTGATGTATTAAAATGTAATTAACAAATACAGTTTTTCATTGTATAACTGATATTATTATTTGTTATTATATTTAATCTGCTGCGAATGTGAGATGTTGTGTTCTCTGTTCTCCTTTCTTCTTTCTGTTTCTTTCTTCTATCTCTTTCTTTTTCTTCTAACTATCTGGAATTTTCGGGTTCGAAAATTCCGGGTCGTTACAGTTGGTATCAGAGCAAAAGGTTAAGCGAGAACCTTGGCTCTGTTGGGATTACTCGTTAAGGATAGGGTCAATGGTACCCTAGAACGAGTTGAGTGTGTGTATATATATATATATGAGAGCGTAATTATTATTTTCTAATATAAGGATTTTAAATGATTTTATATAAGAATATATTTTGATATATAAAATGATATTTCTTTCTAATAAATATTAAGGTAATTGGTTGTTAAAATGTTGGAATTAAATTAAGTAGTAATAGAAATAAAGCCAAATTAAAATTGAATGAAGATAAGTTTGAAATAAATTCAAACTAAAATTAAAATCTTGAATTTGTAGAAATGTTATCAAGAATAAAGATAATAATGAATTGGTTTCCAGATATGATAATCTTGGTTATTATCATAAATGGTAATTGTGTTTAATAATGAATGTTGTTAATGATTTAGCAAAATGAAATGTTTAGGGAAGTAAACATTTAAGTGAGTATAACTTATAAATTGGAATTGAAGATAATTTAAAATTGTGAAGTTTTAAATCTAAGTCCAGAAAACTTGAGATCGTTTTAAAGAAATTTGTTTTGAAATTAAAAACCAAGAATGGTTTAAAATTTAAAGTATAACTTGGTATGTAAAGAAAATGTATATATAAGGATATACATAATATCAAGGATGATTTGAAATAACTCTTAGTGTTAAGTTTTAAATTGAAATGTGATATGAAAACCCAAAGTGATAAGTTTTTGAATTTAAATGGGAAGGTTATTATTATAAGATTTAAAAATTTTAATGGGAATTCAAATTAGGTCAAGTTGACTAAATTAAATTAAATTTAACTTAAGGGAAGTTAAATGAGTTTAGAATGAACAACTTGAATTAGAAATTTCAAGATGAAATTAAAATTTAACTTGAGAAGTTAAATGGTTTGGTTTAAATGGGAGTTATGAGTAATCTCAAAATGGGTTTGAGATCTGGAAATTGAAATGGGATGTTGTTAATTGGTGTTTGGATAAATTTGGATGTTTATTTATCCTGATATCATTCTATTGTTATAAATAATCTATGAAACTAAGAATTTATTTTAAAGTTAGAAATGGATAATAAATTAGAATCTGAAGATTAAATTGTTTTTGAATTCTTATTTGAACTTTGTAATAAGTTAAGATAATTTTAAAATGGAATTTTGGAATTTGGATACAGAATTAAATGGTTTAAAGATTTAAGTTGTTAAATTAAAAATAAAGGTTGAATTAATTTAAAAGTAAGGGTAAATTTAACTTAAGGGATTAAATCAACATTTAAAATTTAACTCGAATTTATATAATTCGAGATGATTTTAAGTTGAGATTTGAATAGAATTAGTTCAAATTGAATTTGATTTGAATTAATTAGAATTGTGATTAAAGATGGATAAGCATAAATTTAAATGGAAATTTTGAATTAAAATAATTTGAAATAAAATTGAAGCTGGTTCAATTTGAAATTAATCCAAATTGATTTGAAATAATTTGGAATTGTGATTAAAATTGAATATGTTTAAAAATCAAATGAAATTTGATTTGAATTTGGAAAGGAATTAAGGTTAATTCAACTTAAATTGGGATTTAATAAATTTCAATGGAAATTGAAGTGTTGAGTCAATTTAAATGGAAAAGGAAATTTAAATTGAATAAAAGGGAAATTAATTGGGAATGTAGATTGGGAAATTAAACAGTTTGGCTCTGGACAATTTTTAAAATAAATTGTTTTAATACAAATAAAATTTTCCAAACTATTTACTATACAATCTTTCTTCTTAAACCCCAAACTATCTATACTTATTTTACAATTATTTTAGAATTATTTAACTATTTTGAAACTGTCTTATAACTAATTACTATTTTTCAGTTATTTATATCTAATCACTATTTTAAAAACTATTTTGCAATTATCTAACTATTTTGTACCTACTTAACTATTTTACAGCTATTTTATAAACTAATAACTATTTTTCAACTACTTATCTATTTTAAAACTTTTTCAAGCTATTTTTAAATTTAAACGGGTCAGAGTTCAAACTGTTTATAATTGAAGTATTAACTCAATTGTAAATGGAAGCAATTGAGAATAAGAGAATAGAATTAAAGGAAATGTGAATAGAAAAGAGAATTGATTTGGCTAATAACCAATAAAGATAAATACGTAGGATATACGTATATTATTCTATTCGCATAGTGATTTGATCCAGATTCGAACACAGAATTTCGAGATAGTATTATCGATCCGAGTTAGGATTTTTCGCTCGATTTTCGACGGCGAACCTGGATATGGATTGTTGATTGGTTCTGGATATTCTCTATCATAGTTGTGACTATGCAAGGAGAATGACGGTTTCTGATCAGGAAACCAGATCTGAGTCCGCACTAGGAAGCCGGGTGGACAATACTAGTTCGGAAGTGAAATTGTGTGATCGATTGAGCGATCAGATTGATATAGCGTACGGATGATATGTGTACATCGTACGGGTTTGAATGAAATTGGCATTTAAAATTTGAGGATAAGAAATTTGAAATGGTTTTCGAAAATGAAAGGTATATTATGTGAAATATAATGGAATTGGGTATTTCTTTGGTTGAAATTTACTTTATGGAGGTAAGTAAATGGTAAATAACTTTATAAAGAAATCAAACTTGAATATTTGATTTGACAATAAATAAAGTTATATTTTGTAATATGATAAACTTCCCTTATTGAATCTAGCCAGAATAAAAAGGGTTTTGAAATATTTGAAGTATAAAAGAGGTTTTATACAAGTTTGAAATGATCCAAAGATTTTCAAAGTTATATATATCTATATCTATATATATAAAGGATCTTATGAGAATGATTTTGGAAAAGGTCTTGGGAACCTATGAATTTGGAAAAGGCTTTTGATTTTTGGGAAAATCAATTTTGGATTTTGGAAAGCCTAGTTTGAGAATTATCGATTTTGGTAATCGATTTTGTGTAAAGGAGATTTTGATAAATCATAAAGGGTATGATTTGAAGATACTATAAGTATATAGTATAAAGTATTTTGAAAATAGCTCTGGGGAAAAAGGCGCTTCCTTGAAATGAACTTCTCAGGAGTACCACAGGGTGGTACTGCCTTGAGCCCCAAGGGGGGTTTCTAAAGTTGATCCTGTGAGGAGTCCGGACAAACTAGTTCCTGAGGATTATTTATGTAGCGAAAGTCGAGGGGCTGGTGCCCACAGAGGCATTTGGGTTATTCTGTGACGACAATGTAACTCGATGTCACTGCGATCTACTGCAGACCATAGCGAAAGTCATGTGTGCCGCTGAGAGCCAACTGTCTACGTTTGATTTTATATCGGTAGACTGTGACACTATGGTAACATAGCGAAAGTCGTGTGTGCCGCTGAGAGCCAACTGTCTACGTTTGATTTTATATCGGTAGACTGCGACCTATGTGGGAGAAGTTTCATTATTTGGCAGCGAAATTCGGTGGCGCTGATGCCTACAGTTATATGGGTTTGTGCTGTGCTAGCAACGTAAGGCCCGGGTATAACTGCGATCTGTAGCGGGTTCCATGGCGTAATCGAGGAGCGCGGAGACCTACAGTTATCTGTGGATTTTGCCGGGACGGCAACGTAACCATCGGGTTAACTACGACCATGGATGGGAGTGATGATTTCCAGAGCATTCTCACCAAAGATATTTCCTCTATTTTCAAAACTGTTTTCTATATTTTCAATAAAATTATTTTCCAAAATATTTTCACAGGGTGTTGAAAATGGGTCTGCTAAGTACTTATAGATTTTCAGTCTTACGCCTGATCAACGTATGACCGAATTTCTGTGAGAACGAGAATGGACTTGTTGAAACATCGAGTTATAAAAGTATTTTTATAAAAACTAATTTAGTAATATTATAAAGATTTTTTAAAAGTGTTTTAAAAATATGTTCAAAAGAAAAATTTATCTGATAATAAGTAAATTCTGGCTTCGTTCCTTTTCGAGGACAAAAAGATTTAAAGGGGGGAGGAATGTGATAACCCGGATTTTTGAACACTTGTTAATTGATAATTAACTAGGTTAATTGGTAGAAATACTGATAAATCAGGAAATAAATATTTATATCTGGATAAATATTTATTTGATAATCTATTGGTATAATAATTTAATTTGAAAAATTATTATTTTTAAACAAAATTGAATTTGTGTTTGTTTAAATATATATTTGGGTTGATTTTAGATTGGATTTTTAAATTGAATTTGAATTTGAAATTCAAAAGATAAACATCTTAGAAATAAATTGGATCAAAAATAATATGTATACATGATTTTTGTTAGTATGTAATTAGTTTTATATCATTATCTTTAAAAGATTTTATAACTATAAATAAGGGATACATATACTATTATATTTGTATAAATTTATTTATAAATGTATAATTGGATTTTTATAACATTTTCTTTTAAGTTATGTATAGATAAACAAAAGAAAAAGTTTAAATATAAAACATAAAATATTAAAGTTGAAAATATCATATATATGTATATTAAGGACTTATAAATACATAAGACATTTATAAAGATAAAACTAAGTTATGATTATTTTATAAATACATATTAATTACAAGTAAATATAAATACAATTTAACAAATGTAAGCTTAAAATGCATGAAGTCACAAGTGTAAACAAACCTTATCATAAAATTTACAAGTGTCTTTGGTTTTTAAAATAATTAATAAAAAGATAAAATAGGTTATATAATCCTCTCTATCTCTCTCTTTCATTTTTTTTTACCAGTTCTTTTTCTAAATCAAAATAAAGAAAATCAGATCTGAAGCAAATCAGAACAAACGAAAATTTTTAAATCTAAAACTGGAAACAAATCAAACAAGAAGGAATAAATTTCTGTTCAAAAATTCAACTAGAAGTTCAAGTTCAAAGCTCAAAGCAAAGTTCATAATCAAACTTGAAAGCTAGTGGATCAAGTTCCAGTTTCAAAATCAAGTGTTGTTTCCAGATCAATTCAAAGCATTTTCAGTTTTCAAAGTTAAAAGATCAAAACCAAGTTTTCAGTTGCAAATTCAAGCATTTCCAGGCTTCTCTGTTCTTTTAGTAAGGTGAGTAAACAAACTGTTATTTTAAAGGTTTTAAATCTGTTTAACACTTAAAGCATGCAGTAACTTAAGTATTAAATTAGTGATAATGGTTTGCATGTTGATTTAATGATTATATATGTATATGTATATGGATATCTCTGTGGGTATAACAGTGTTCATTCTGATCTTGAATGTCTGGATGCTAATATAGTTCTAAAATCATTTGTTCTTTCTCTGATCAGTTTTAGGCTTTGATTTCTAAATGAAAGATGATGATAGGGGTGTAAACTTAATTTTAAAAATAATTATAAGTATAATCAGTCAAAGGTTTACTGGAAAATCAGAAATCACAGTCAAAATGTATAATATCAGAAAACCCAATCATGTAAATTTCAAGTTTAAATTATATAAATTAATTCGAGTTGTAAAATGAGGAATTTTAATGATAAGATCAAGATTTATAGATTTGAAAATAGTGTGGATTCTCGAGTTGAACGGAATTCTTATTATCATCAAATTCCGATGATCGGTGGAGGAGTGGGTCTCGTGATTATGCCGGGAGGTGGCTCGTGAGTCAGGGTTCAAGGTAAAAATGGTGATTGGTTTTATAAGTGGTCAAGGCAACTCGGCGACATCGAACTAGGTTTCGATCGACAGTTTTGGTCGACTGGGT
Organism: Allium fistulosum; assembly: GCA_030737815.1. Taxonomy (NCBI): domain Eukaryota; kingdom Viridiplantae; phylum Streptophyta; class Magnoliopsida; order Asparagales; family Amaryllidaceae; genus Allium; species Allium fistulosum. The sequence goes on along the minus strand of CM060905.1, from coordinate 486,910,537 downwards.
TTTGGTGGTTGCTGCATCGTCGTGGGTGAACTAGAGGCGATCGGTAGGGGGGGAAATCAAAGAGTAGACATGTGGCGTTGTTTGGTCATAATCGCATGGCGTCCGGTGGTTGGAGTTGGCGTGGCGTGGTGGTTGTTGATGAACTGTTTGGTTCCTGGAAAAGGCCGATTTGCTCGATTTTGATTTCTGAGGTAAACGATGGTGATGGGTGGTCATAGCATTCGTATGGGTCATCGGTGACCTGAAGGCAACGGTGATGGTGGTCGGAGTCGATTCGTTCGAGCGTGCACGTGCACGTGTGTCAGTGCATGTTATTTCCAGTCGAGCTAGTTTGATTCGATGCTGGGTGATGCGAGTGTCGTTGGGGCTTGATCTCGAGTACGTGTGTGTGTCGATCGTCATTGTTGAGGTCGTTGAATTAGTTTGCTGTCGATCGGAATAGTATCTTTGGTTGTCTGGAGCGAGATATTGGATTTGGGGAAGAAAAGCAGGTCTTGGGTTTTATATCGGGGGAAAGTCGAGTTTGACTCGAAGCAGGGAAGTAGTGGGTTGAAATGGGAATGACTCGAGAGTTGCTTCGAGTTTTTGAGTGTTTTACTCGGGTTAGTGGTGAGATGGTCGAGAGAAAATTAAACAGCAATTGTTTTAAGTTTTTAAGCAAAAGAAGTTTTATATTTATAATGTTCTGAGTTTTAAAAACAAAGATAAACAAGATTTTAACTATTAAACTAATTTGTTTTCTAGAAAATTTGTTTTAACAAGTTTTATATAATTAATAAATAAGTTTTTAAAAGATAAAAACATAGATTTTCAATATGATTTTTGTATTAAAAATTTATTAAATAAACTTTTAAAGTTCAAATGATTTTAGAAGTTAAATTAGATGTGTAAATTTTAATTGATTTCTTAAATGTTTATTATAAATAAAGTTTAAATGATAAGGATTTAATAAATCAATTGTAAAATAGAGAATTTATCTTAATTAAGGGTTGATTAGTTAAAGAAAATTAATATGTGAAATTAATAAGGATAATTCATTTATTTTAAATGATTTAAGAATAGATAATAATTAATTTATTTTAAATGATTTAAATATGGATTAATTGAGGTAATTAATTAAAGAATAATTAATTAATGGAAGTAATTAAAGGATCATTTATTTATTAATTAATTACTTAATGGGATTGATTAAAGTTTAATTATATTAAATGGTTAAGGTTAATTCGTTTATATAATTAATTAAAGGCTAAGTACTTAATGTAATTAAAAAGAAATTAATCAAGAATGATTAATAAAAAGGGGTAAGTAAAGAATAATTTCTTATTGTAATTAAGGAATAATTAATCAAGGAAGATTAATTAAGATAAATAATTAAGAAATGATTAATTAATTTATAATTAATTAATGTTAAGTAAGATGGATTAAGGTAATCCAAGTAATTAAAGGTTAGTAAATAATTTAATTAGAGATTAATTAAATTAATTAAGAATGAATTGACTTGTTATGGATTGGTTGAATGATATTAGATGCCTTGGATTAGTTGATATATCTGATATGTGATTGTGAGATGAGATGTTTTGGATGAATTGTGATAATGTAAGTTATCTATCTGTGATAGATTTGTTATATGAATATGATATCCTGAATTTAAATTAAATTGTTTAACTGAAAAATCTTGGTTTAAAGGATGACTTTTGATTCGAAGAGACCGGGGTCGGGTATCAGAAATATACCCGAAACCACTTCGATTTGTAATCTATAACTCTTTATAGATTTGTTTTGTAAATCGAATAGGCTGGAATGAAATAAATCGAGTAATCTGGATCATTTGAACTAAGTAACGATACTTAGATATTATTTTGTGAAATAAATTGTTTGAATAAAATAAGTTAGAACTCGTAGAAGATACGAGTTATCCCGATTTTATATAAGATCTATGGATTGAAATTTCATGTTAGATGAGTTTACTCACGCTGGTTTCCAGCCTGACTCGGGCGTTACTTTGATGTAATGCTCGGGTCAGACCGAGTATTACAGATTTTCAGGTAAGGACGTTCTGGAGCTCAGGAGGCGAGCTGGATGGCAGGAACGTATGGAGTATATTCCGCTATGATATTATAGTTGTCTGAGACGTGTTAATTTTAACTGTCTAGTACATTTGTGAATGTTGTAACTCTGATGTATTAAAATGTAATTAACAAATACAGTTTTTCTTTGTATAACTGATATTATTATTTGTTATTATATTTAATCCGCTGCGAATGTGAGATGTTGTGTTCTCTGTTCTCCTTTCTTCTTTCTGTTTCTTTCTTCTATCTCTTTCTTTTTCTTCTAACTATCTGGAATTTTCGGGTTCGAAAATTCCAGGTCGTTACATCAAACCTTATCTATTTTCGTATTTATAAATCTTCCAATATATCTTTACTAAAAAAAAAATCAAATAAGTTTTATTAAACTTAAAACTACCTTTATAATATATCCATTATCATTTTTATTTTCATGAGATCATATATAGGTATATTCACTGTTTTTAGAGAATAAAAATTGGATTTAAATTTCTGCATATAAAATTCTACATATATATATATATATCTATATTCTTACTTTAAGACTCTTTAATACTCTTTAAATTACATCTATATATTTTATCCAGATTTATACATATATAAATAAATTTTCCTGTTTATATTTATAACTGAGTTAAATTTTTAAAGTGCAAAGAATGAACGAAATATACCTCACTGCGAATGTCGCCACCATCGCCTGAGTCGCCTTCCAGTCTGCTCGCGCTCACCATCGCGAACCCAAAGCCTTGTCGAACAACCGGCCACGAAATTCGATCGCCTCCCTCCGCTTTGCCGCCGACATACCCTATCGCGCTCGAGAATCCATGCGCGCGCCAGTTCGCTCGCCCACGAAGTCGCGATGCCGGCCTCGAGCCCATCCACCTGCAGCCCTACACCACTTGCACCGCCCCCCTTGAACACTGCGTCTCCGATCCCAAGCCTAAATCGCCGCCAACAACCCTCGAAGACTCTTCCAGATCGCGACCCGACCGAAGACAACGATTCGATTTCGTGAATCGAATTGAAGTAGAAAGGGAGGAGAATAGGTCGCTCGCGATTTCAAACGAGGCGGTCGATTTTTATTTTGAACGATTTTCCCCTTTTCTTCTTTTTCCTTCGTTCATTTCTTGATTTAAACTGACGAGAGGAAGATGGTTATTTTAAAAATGATCTCAGCCTGCTTGACACGATTTTCTTCCGTGATTCTTTGCGTGGTATTAGGCGAAATTTTAGGCGTGATTAAAGGAGATATGTGGTGTTGTTAATTAATATAAATTTAAAATTTTAATTTGAATTCGTTCAAAAATCTGAATGTGTTTATACTTCGTACGCTCACAGATTAACTCCAAAAAATACGAAATTGGAAATCCGACAATAATACAATATTACGGACCCAATGGGACTGGTTTCGTCGAATTCCGAGACTGTTTGAAAAATGACTATTTTTAAATTCGATTTAAACGATATAATTTCAAAGCTGAACAAATCATCTTCAAATTCGATTCTGAAGCTTCAATTATCTTCAGTATTATCAAAATGAATTTTAAAAGCTTTCGAAATATTTTTCTTCAACTTTAAATTGAATATTCAAATTTTTATCCAGTTTCAATAGATTAAATTTTATAATTTAATCGTCAAATTCAAAGTTATATCGGGGATTCAAATTAAATCATCGTTCAAATATTTAAAATTAATTAAATATTCTCAATTTAATTTGTTCAAAATTCAGGGTCGTTACAAAAACCAAAAAAACTAATGTTAAATTCGTTGAAACTAACCCTTATTTATAGAGGAACAACAGCCATGTCCATTCGTGAAGAGTTATGACGAATAGACACTTCTTTTGAAATTTGAATTTTGAATTCTAACTGACACTATGTCGACATGGTCACCATGGGTATGTCGACATCCCAAAGCAATTTTTGAAGTTTTGTTTTTCTTTGAAAATAACCTTTATCTTATATTAAGACTATTTTAAACTTTATAAATATACTTGACTATAGATAAAATACATAGATGAATATAAAGAATAATATATATAACATTTTACTATAATTTTATATTTAAATCAAAGTATAAATATATTATAATTAAAAGATAGTTTAAAACAACTGAAGTTTAAAAACAAGAATATTTAAGGCTAAAACATCTTTTCGAAAATCATTTGAAAAGATAATTTTTAAGGCTAAAACATTTTGAAAAACAATTTTGAAAATCATTCTGAAGTAGTTTTGAAAATCATTTTGAAGTAGTTTTGCAAGCTTCTTCCTGTAGAATATCTCATCATGACAGGACTCGAGAACTTGTACAAAACCAGGATGTTCGTGGGTTTGTAAGCCACTTGTCATAGGTTTGTAAGCTACTTGTCGTGGGTTTGTAAGCCACTAAAAGGTAGAAATGGGTTCCATCCCAAAAGAAAATTGGAGTGAAGATTTCAATGCTATTGTGAAGTTTTAACATAATTTTAGACTCAATACTTATGTTGAAATCTTGAACTCTTGATAATCTTGATATTCTTGATACTCATGAGTCTTCAATCTTGATATCTTGAATCTCTATACTGTACAGTCTTCATTCTTGGTACCTACATGGTTAAATCCTGCATATACATATATATCTAAACTATAATATTAGTATTTATATTTTATAATCTTATTCTAAGGTTGTTGTCATCAAAACCATCAACTCATGGACTAACAATCTCCCCCCTTTTGGTGATGACAACCTTTGTTTATAAAATATTACTTCTATCCTATTGACTCCCCCTAAATCTAATAACTCCCCCTTAATCTATGCCTAACTCTCTTATTTTATATTTCTCCCCCTTTGTCATCAACAAAAACAAACTAACTCTAAACTATACAACTCCCCCTCATTCTTGTACTGAAGTACCTGCATTAATAAACTATATAATAGAGTATATATAAGAGATAACTATACTTATAGCATGATATTCAAACAACGATTATAAATACATTAATGTATATTTATACAATCATCAAACCACACCAATGTATAAATCAAGTCAATCAAAACGACCAATTTCAATCAGAACAATTAATTCAAACAAAGTAATAAAGCAAACAAATTAAACGTTACGGGGAATTTCCACCCATCCTTCTTCTCCGAAAATAGGGTCTACTTTGATGGCATCCCAATTTTCATTGTCATTTGTGAGAGAGACATGAGGATGTGCCTCGTTATCATCCTTGTGCAGAGAAGAAATCATCCATCGAATTGCATTGAAATGCCTTTCTTGCTCCTTGATCATCTGCATTTGACTCAACTCTAAGTGTCGCTGGTTACGAAGGATGAACGAGAGAATATTCTTGAACGAATTAAGAGTCTCTTCAAGATTCTCGATTAAATTGTGAATAGGATTTGCCATTTTTTGAAGTTGAGAGAAGAATGAGAGATATAATAGATAAGAAATAATATTCAGTAATGATTTCTGAAAAAAATGGGTATTTATAGGTGTAGAAATTCGTTTGAAATGAATAGACATATGGTAGTTATTCAAATTCAAAATGAATTGTCACTTTTGACCAGTATATATCGACATGGTCAAGGGGGGTATGTCGACATACTACAGTGAATTTTGATGGTAATTTTGATTTTGTGAATAATTGTGTATATATATAAATTTATATAATATACTAACATTTATTCAAGAGATAAGATAGGCTAGATAATAGAAAGGAAATTCAATTTCATTGCATAATAGGATAATACAATGATTAAACATAAACTCTCAAATTAAAACAAACTTAAACTAATTCGATATGATATGAAGATATAGAACTAGTTAGAGGATGATGAAGATGAAGATAATCCAAGTTTCTTGCTGACTTTGGAGAAAAACTTGTTCATCTTGGATGATATTTTGTCCAATTTCTTACTACAGATCTTTTAAGAACCCGTTGATTCTCAACAATAACCTTTTGGTTTTTGAGAAGGATTTTGTTGGTAGGATTGAAGGGATATTCAATACTTTCTAGGGATGTTTCTCCTTCTTCCTCTTCTTCTATTTCCATTTCATCCCTTTCTTCTTCTTCTTCCTCTTCCATTTCTTCATGAGCCAAACGCTCTTCCTTTTCGGCAAGAGTCTCATAAGGTTGAAAAACATATGGGATTTTCATGAGAGAAATGTTTGAGATATTAAAAAGTTTTCTTGAAATAAATTCTTCTCCTTTGAAATTTACTCCAAAATAGTTGAAAATCCGAGTAAGGTAAATTCCATGATATAAAGTGTTTTCTCCCATTTCAAAATTTTTAGGACGAAGTTCATCCAAAATAACTTGCGCCCAATTGATATCATAATTTCCGAAAATAGCAAAAAGTGCTTTGCACACTTTTGAAGTAGGATTGTTAAAATTTCCCGATCTTGGGGTCAAAGTATGTTGTAAAAGAAGATTGACAATCCTTGCTTTAGGACGAAAGTTTCGGTTTTTAAATTCAAAGTTTTCTTCTCCTTCAAAAATATGATGAAATGTCTCACGGTCATGTTCATCGATTTGAAAACTAGAAAGATCCATTCCCGTATTCTTACAATTGAGAATGGTACCCAAAAGATCAAAATTCAAAACAATTCTAGTGCCTTTGACACTACTCCAAATTTCATTATCATTTCCTTCATAAAATTCTCGATTGAGATTTGCATAGAAAATTTTAACAAGATTTGGGTAACAAACAAAATCATTTTGAGAAGAATCAACAAGACTAAGAATTTGATTGTTTGCAAAAAGAGTATCAATTTCAGAAGAAGCAAAATCTTGAAAAATAGCAAACTTTCCGGGATGGACTTTTCCATAATTAGCATAATTGATGTATGCTTTTATTGCCTCTGGATTATTGAGGAGTTGCTCTTTCAAGTTTTTAGAAAGTCTCATGGTGGAGGGGTTGTGAAGTGACCCACTTCTTTTGGATTGTTATTTTTCAGTGATTTACTGTTGAGATTTTTTTTTTCAAACCAAGTGATCACTTCTTTAATTTCATTTCCCCCAAGATCCAAATTCTTACCAATATAAAAATATTAGTATATAAGTCAATTCAAGTCATTTATATATATGAAGATATATAAATGTTTCCTTGCTTATCAGAGTATTAAAAATTAACAAGGAAAATTCAATCACACAATATTTCTCATTTTTCAGAGAATTGGTGTCACATAGCCATTTCTATTTTTACATTCCCCTTTTTGATCTCAAGCTTGATTAATATTAAATTCGAATATTGTCACTTATAATTTTCTTGCTTACTTCTCAAATTAATTGGTTTCTTGGTTTACAAGCCATACTTTTAAATTCCGGAATTCTTTTGTGATTTGGTACTTATCATATGAATACTGAGGTGATAAACTAGGTTGAAGTCTAAGCAGAGAAAAACAACACATGTGATCAAGGTTTAGACACAACAAGCACAAACCAATCATGACAGACAAAATGCATATTTCCTGGTTAACTGAGCAAATAGTCATCACATGAGTGATGGTGTTGTGATCTACTTTATAAATCACACAACTTCTTATATCTGGAGCTAGAAAAGTGTTGAATCTGGTGTCTTACCACTTAGTATCAGTTTTGAAGCTATAGTATCAGATTTTCCCAACCTAGTATTAGATCAGTTTTATAGTATCAGATCTCTCCTACTTAGTATCAGTTTTATAGTATCAGATTTCTCCTACTTAGTATCAGTTTTATAGTATCAGATCTCTCCTACTTAGTATCAGTTTTATAGTATCAGATCTCTCCTACTTAGTATCAGTTTTAATTTCATAACTGAAGTGCCTCAGGACTGTCTAGAAAAACATGTTCACATATCAGATTAAATGGCATCTTCTCCTTCAGCATTATCTACTAAAACTATTTCAGAACTTGTTACTTAAGTCCACTGCTCACAAACACATATAACATTTAAGTTTCTTTTTCTTCTTACATACTGTTTTCCAGATATCAAAGCAAAAGACACTCATGAAAATACTTAGAACATATTAGAGTTTGCCTAACTTAATTATTACAAAGACACTGCTACTTCTCTTAAACACTTTAAATTCCTCAAGATCTCCAAATATCCATGCAAGCAAGCAAGCAATTCATGCATCTTTCCCTGCAGCAAAACTTTGAACTGCCCCAATAAAATGAGACACCCCAAGTATTGCAAAGGCAACAAATAGGGTCAGAAATAAATTCTGGTGTGAGTGAAATCAAGTATGCAAAATATCTTGTAAATTCTTAAGGCTGTATAGAGAACTTTTCTATTAAATGCTATTCAAATCCCAATTAAAATATGAGAATGTGTATATTTAAGTTTATCTATAAACATACACCCAAGCATTCATCCACTTACTTCATTCAGTTGTACAAGTACAAAACTCCTATGGATTAACTCCCTGAATTCCATAGCATAATTTCTCTGTATTTTTAAGTTTTATCTACAAACATACATCCAAGCATTCATCCATTCACTTCATTCAGTTGTACAAGTACAAAACTCCTATGGATTAACTTTCTAAATTCCATAGCATAATTTCTCCTTCTCATCTTTTCATTTTGTTTGGTCTGAACTCTTGCCATTGAACACCATGTGTGCATTGCAAAGGGGCTCAGTTCTGTTAACCCTTTACACAGAGGCCTACGGGACTTAAACAAGTCATGCACATACCCATCAACCACCTGCTGATGAGTAGATCAAGGCACTACTCCTAAATTATTTTATAATTTAGAGACCATGCTTATTTATTTCTTTCTGGGGAATTTTTCTTTTGATTCCAGAGATACTCGTATTCTTTCCTTCCTTATATAGGTCAAGAATTATTAAAATCACCCAAAGATCATATCCAGACATACAAAGCATTCATGTAAAATTGCACACCTTATTTCAAAGTCATTTTTGCTTTAATCACATTTTTCTAAAACCTACTTATATTTTTATTTCTAGAAATTTCCATTGCTTACACAAATATGAAGAAGTCAATTGCAAAACTATATTTATTCTTTTACTGTGAACATAGGGAATGGTTTTTGAGAAAAACCCATAAAAACTTATTGGTTTATGATCTGAACAAATCAGCACATATTTGTAATATTGCATTGTTCATAACATTTTTAATATAGACTAGACATAAGCATGAATCTCAATATTCACACTGCCTACTTCTTTTCTTTCATTGATACCCTATTCCACAGTAAAACATTTGATTCATTTTTCATATCAAAACTAGCATATATAAAATCTATTTCTGTGATTAGTGTATTTGTTTGATTATCTATATTTTAAAACAAAAACTGAAACCATCACAACAAGTCAAAACAGATTAAAATCTCATCCAAAAACTCAACCAGAATACCATCCATGATCAACATATTTTCATCCAGAGAATAAAATCAAATAGGAAAAACATAATGTAATGTTTATATAAAATAACTTGGCTGCCCTTAACATGGGTCTTAATGCCTTACAGATCATAAGTGATTAATCACTCACCTTCCTCCTCTCTTCCCCGAGAATGCCTAAGCTTGAAAACAGGGTGAGCTCTCCTTTCTATTTTTTTTAGTGTGTTTCTGTTTTCCCTCAGAGAAAACCTTTGCTTCCCTCTTGATTTAAATCATTTTGCTAGGGTTTTACTAAAGGAAAAACCCATTTTATCCTCACATTACTCAAAGAATTATGTGTGTGTTGTTATGGCTAAATGTGCCATTTTCTCTTGATTTCTATTTCTAGTAAAAGCAGTTGCTTCTCTGCTTTTCTGTGCACATGCTATTTGCATGATCCATCTACACATCATCTTTGTGTGACTCAGATACATTGTATACCTTGTTAGGCCTGAATGGTCCTCTTATATTATTTCAAACCATTTATTTCCTGATTTATTTTTGGGAAGGTATTTATGCACAATAATACTAAACTGGTTCTCATGCAATTTGGTTATCAAAAGGACTTTATCATTTTATACTTCTTTTGGCTACTCATATCTAATACATATATATTTATATATATATGTGTGTATATATATATATACAGGAGATATCTGTATATAAAATCTCACTCATTTTTGATCATTTTCTTCCCATTATATTTTATTGAAAAATCTCTATCCTCTTATTTATTCATTTCACTTACTCCTAATATTATTATTGTCAGACTATATTTTCTTTTCTTAAATATTCTCATTTTAAAATTATTTTTATCTCAATAATTTGGGTCTTCACATACTCTCCTCCTAAAAGGAATTGTGTCCCACAATTATTCTCTCATACATTTCCATCCAAATGTATACAAAGCATAATTTCAATTGAATGAAATTTCAGAAACTCATTCATTCCAAATCAATCAAACATAAATAAATAATTTTAAGGTCTCATCATAATTTTTAAACATACCTTTAAGTAGAAAACAGATTAGGATATTTATCCTTTATCCTCTCTTCAGCCTCCCAAGTGCAATCATTCCCATCCAAACTCCATTGGATTTTAACTAGTTTAATTATTTTATTTCTCAGTTTCTTTTCTTCTCTAGCCACAATGCCTACTGGTTCCTTTTTATAAACCAGATTTTCTTGAATTTCGACATGTGTAGGAGATTCAAGAATGGACTCTTTATCATGCACCCATTTTCTCAATTGGGATACATGAAATACATCATGTATTTTGCTCAATTCCTCTGGTAACTTCAACCTATAAGCTAAAGTCCCTATTCTTTGAATAATTTCATATGGTCCTACATACCTTGGTGACAGTTTCCCTGCTTCTCCAAATCTCAGTATTCTCCTCATTGGTGAAACTTTGAGAAACACATAGTCTCCCACCTCAAATTCTACTGGCCTTCTCTTTTTATCTGCATAAGCTTTCTGTCTCTCTTGAGCTACTCTCATTCTTTGCCTCACTAATTCAATTCTTGCAGAAGTTTCTTTCACATTGTCTGGTCCAAGCAACACCCTTTCACCAGCCTCCATCCAACATGCAGGAGATAAATAAGGCTTTCCATACAAAGCCTCAAATGGAGCCATTCCTATGGTGGACTGGTAGCTATTATTATAAGCAAATTCAGCTAAATAAATATGATCTTCCCAGTTGCCTCCAAAATCAAGTATGCATGCTCTCAGCAAATCCTCTAAAATTTTATTAACAATCTCAGTTTGCCCATCTGTTTGTGGGTGGTAGGATGTGCTTAGGCTTAATTCTGTCCCCATAGCTTCTTGAAAGCTACTCCAAAACCTTGAAGTAAACAAAGTATCTCTATCACTAATGATAGTCTTGGGGATGCCATGCAATCTCACTATTTCCTTCACAAATAATTGAGCTAGCTTGTGAGCATTTCTGTTTGAACTTATTGGGATAAAGTGTGCTGTTTTTGTGAGTCTATCAACCACTACCCAAATACTATCATTTCCCTTCCTTGTTCTTGGCAAACCATCCACAAAATCCATTGATATACTCTCCCATTTCCAAGTAGGCACTTCCAAAGGTTGCAATAGGCCTGAGGGTCTTTGATAGTCTGCCTTTACTTGTTGGCATGTCAAGCAATTTGCCACATATTTTGCTACTGCTCCTTTCATTCCTGGCCACCAATAATTTCTCTTGAGATCATGGTACATTTTTGTACCACCTGGATGGATAGTATACTTTGTTTTGTGATGCTCATCCATAACTTCTTGCTTTAGTTCCTCTACATTTGGTATGCAGAGTTTCCCCCTTTTCCTTAAGTATCCTTTACCATCTACCTCATAGTTTTCCACTGTCATGCCTTGGGATATCATGTTCTTTTTCTCCTTCAAATTTATATCTTGATTTTGCATTTGTCCTATTTTATCAACCAGTGTTGATTTTAAGGATAAGAGGCTTAATCTACCATATTCAATCATCTTACTGTGTGTCTTATCTGATACACTAGCTTCTTCTTTCACTTCCACCTCACTAAGAATTATCAAATCCTTGAATTCTGCCATCATTAAGCTTGCCAATTTAGCTTGATGTCTACTTAATGCATCTGCTACTTTATTAGCTTTTCCAGGGGTATACAATATATCAAGATCATAGGCAGCTAGAAATTCTACCCACCTATGTTGCCTCATGTTCAAGTCTTTTTGGGAAAACAAATATTTAAGTGACTTGTGATCAGTAAACAATTCAAACTTAGCACCCAATAAATAATGTCTCCAAAGTTTCAATGCATACACCACAGCAGCTAGTTCTAAGTCATGTGTAGCATACCTAGTTTCATTTGGCTTGAGCTGCCTTGATGCATAAGCTATGACTCTACCATGTTGCATAAGCACTGCTCCCAATCCAGATCCACTAGCATCTGTGTAAACTACTAATTCTTCATTACCCTCTGGCACTTGTAAAACTGGAGCTTCTACCAGTGCCTTCTTTAGTGATATAAAAGCTTGTTCACACTTCTCTGTCCACACATATGGTTGCTCCTTTTTAGTTAACTTGGTCAATGGGATAGCTATCCTTGCAAAATCTTTTATAAATCTCCTATAATAGCCTGCCATTCCCAAAAATGACCTCACCTCAGTTACTGATTTGGGTCTACTCCAAGATTGCACTGCCATCACCTTATTTGGGTCTACACTAACCCCTTGTTGTGATACAATGTGCCCCAAAAATTTTACTTCCTTCTGCCAAAATGTACATTTAGAGAATTTGGCCTTTAAATCATGTGCCCTCAGTCTAGACAAAACCAGATGCAAGTGCTTTGCATGATCTTCTTCTGATTTTGAATATACTAATATGTCATCAATAAAGACAACCACAAATTTGTCTAGAAAATCTCTAAATGTTCTATTCATTAAATCTACAAAATATGATGGTGCATTTGTCAATCCAAAAGGCATCACCAAAAATTCATATAATCCATACCTTGTGTTGAAGGCAGTATACTTAATACTCTCTTCCTCCACCTTCATCTGATGAAACCCAGAGGCTAAATCTAGCCTTGAAAAGACCTTTGCTCCATTTAATTGATCGAATAGATCATCAATTCTAGGAAGTGGATATTTGTTTTTAATGGTGACTTTGTTTAATTCCCTATAATCAATGCACATTCTCAAAGTACCATCTTTCTTCTTCACAAATACAATTGGAGAACCCCAGTTTGAACTACTAGGCCTTATGAAGCCTTTCTGCTCCAGTTCTTCCAACTGATGTTTCAATTCCACAAGTTCTTTAGGACCCATTCTAGTTGGCTTCTTGATGATTGGGCTGGCTCCTGGGATTAGCCTTATTTGAAATTCTACTTGCCTATTTTCTGGAACACCTATGACTTCACCAAAGACATCTGGGTATTCATTTATAATTTTTATGTCCTCCAGTGTTAATTCTTTCTCCGTCATGCTACATATGTGGTTACAGTAATTGATTTTAGCAATTTCACTCATAACTATAATATTTTTACCATTTTCTGTTTTCAGAGAAATAGTAAGATTTTCTAAGTTTAAAATTGCTTTGTATTTTCTTAGCCAATCTACTCCTAGAATAATTCCTATTCCAGGATATTTTAGCACAAACAAATCAGAACTAAACATATCTCCACCTATGTTTAACTCTACTCCCAAACATTTAATCCCTAGCATGCAAGAATTACCTAGCGGGCTCTGAATAAACAAGGGATTATCAACTAAATAGCATGTGAGAGTTAATTTATTCACTATGTCTTGGGATATTAGTGAATGTGTTGCTCCAGTGTCATATATAACTGAGATGGGGTGATCTTTAATTAGAAGTATACCTTCCAATTGTCCAGAACTTCCCACTGCAGTTGCTTTTGCTTTGCCCTCAAGTGCTCCTACCTTTGCTCCCTTTTTGAACTCTGGGCAGTTTCTTTTAATATGGCCTTCCTTCCCACAGTTATAGCAGCTAAACAATGCCTTCTTGGCTGCTTGACACCTATTACTCAAGTGTCCTTCTTTGCCGCAATTATAACAAGTAACCTTCTTCTTAGCTTCCCTAGTGGCTGCTCCCTCCATTTTCTTATCCATACTCTTTTTGTCATAGGGATGTGCTCTATTTTTCCCCTTCTTTTGATTATTAGCCCTCATGCTCCTAAATTTTTCCCTTGCATTGTCATGTTGTTCAAAAGAAAGAGCAAGGTCTATGACTTGATCAAATGTTTTATCCTTGTATGGTAACATTGCTCTACTCAGACCTGCATTTAATCCTTGGATAAATCTTGAATTCTTTGATTCTTCATCTCCTATGAGCATAGTTCCATACTTGGACAAACTCTCAAATTTTTGAGTGTATTCAGTCACACTCATTGGTCCTTGCCTCAGCCTTATGAATTCTTCAAGCAATGTTGCCTTAGCTGTTGCTGGAACAAACCTTGCTTCAAGCATTTCCTTGAATTGATCCCATGTTATCTCATTTTCTGGCCTTCCTGTGATGATCACCTCCCACCAATCTAAGGCTGCTCCTTTGAGTCTCCTTGAAGTTATCTGCCTCTTTCTTTGGTCATTAATTTGCATATCTGCAAATATCCTTTCCAAAGTTCTCAACCATGTCTGCACTCCCATAACTCCCTCAGTGCCTTCAAAATCCTTGCCTCCTAAATTTGAAAATGTCTTCAATAACTTAGCTAATTCCTCATGAGGATTCTCTTCCCTCTGCACTGCTCCTTCTCTAAATGCCCTCACCAAATCTTGCAAGTTAACCATTGGTGTTGTATTGGAGGGTCCTGCTCCATGACTTGGTGGTCTTCCTACCATGATTCACTATTCAATTGCATAGCTAGTCAGTCATATTTCTAATTTAATTATTTTCTGAAATTTATTTCTACTGTGGATATTTATTTCTATCATTACTATATTTTTTTTAGAATTTTATCCATACAAGAAAATTGGATAATATATTTATGCTATGTTTTAATAACATAGCTCTGATACCAACTGAAGTGACCCACTTCTTTTGGATTGTTATTTTTCAATGATTTACTGTTGAGATTTTTTTTTTCAAACCAAGTGATCACTTCTTTAATTTCATTTCCCCCAAGATCCAAATTCTTACCAATATAAAAATATTAGTATATAAGTCAATTCAAGTCATTTATATATATGAAGATATATAAATGTTTCCTTGCTTATCAGAGTATTAAAAATTAACAAGGAAAATTCAATCACACAATATTTCTCATTTTTCAGAGAATTGGTGTCACATAGCCATTTCTATTTTTACATTCCCCTTTTTGATCTCAAGCTTGATTAATATTAAATTCGAATATTGTCACTTATAATTTTCTTGCTTACTTCTCAAATTAATTGGTTTCTTGGTTTACAAGCCATACTTTTAAATTCCGGAATTCTTTTGTGATTTGGTACTTATCATATGAATACTGAGGTGATAAACTAGGTTGAAGTCTAAGCAGAGAAAAACAACACATGTGATCAAGGTTTAGACACAACAAGCACAAACCAATCATGACAGACAAAATGCATATTTCCTGGTTAACTGAGCAAATAGTCATCACATGAGTGATGGTGTTGTGATCTACTTTATAAATCACACAACTTCTTATATCTGGAGCTAGAAAAGTGTTGAATCTGGTGTCTTACCACTTAGTATCAGTTTTGAAGCTATAGTATCAGATTTTCCCAACCTAGTATTAGATCAGTTTTATAGTATCAGATCTCTCCTACTTAGTATCAGTTTTATAGTATCAGATTTCTCCTACTTAGTATCAGTTTTATAGTATCAGATCTCTCCTACTTAGTATCAGTTTTATAGTATCAGATCTCTCCTACTTAGTATCAGTTTTAATTTCATAACTAAAGTGCCTCAGGACTGTCTAGAAAAACATGTTCACATATCAGATTAAATGGCATCTTCTCCTTCAGCATTATCTACTAAAACTATTTCAGAACTTGTTACTTAAGTCCACTGCTCACAAACACATATAACATTTAAGTTTCTTTTTCTTCTTACATACTGTTTTCCAGATATCAAAGCAAAAGACACTCATGAAAATACTTAGAACATATTAGAGTTTGCCTAACTTAATTATTACAAAGACACTGCTACTTCTCTTAAACACTTTAAATTCCTCAAGATCTCCAAATATCCATGCAAGCAAGCAAGCAATTCATGCATCTTTCCCTGCAGCAAAACTTTGAACTGCCCCAATAAAATGAGACACCCCAAGTATTGCAAAGGCAACAAATAGGGTCAGAAATAAATTCTGGTGTGAGTGAAATCAAGTATGCAAAATATCTTGTAAATTCTTAAGGCTGTATAGAGAACTTTTCTATTAAATGCTATTCAAATCCCAATTAAAATATGAGAATGTGTATATTTAAGTTTATCTATAAACATACACCCAAGCATTCATCCACTTACTTCATTCAGTTGTACAAGTACAAAACTCCTATGGATTAACTCCCTGAATTCCATAGCATAATTTCTCTGTATTTTTAAGTTTTATCTACAAACATACATCCAAGCATTCATCCATTCACTTCATTCAGTTGTACAAGTACAAAACTCCTATGGATTAACTTTCTAAATTCCATAGCATAATTTCTCCTTCTCATCTTTTCATTTTGTTTGGTCTGAACTCTTGCCATTGAACACCATGTGTGCATTGCAAAGGGGCTCAGTTCTGTTAACCCTTTACACAGAGGCCTACGGGACTTAAACAAGTCATGCACATACCCATCAACCACCTGCTGATGAGTAGATCAAGGCACTACTCCTAAATTATTTTATAATTTAGAGACCATGCTTATTTATTTCTTTCTGGGGAATTTTTCTTTTGATTCCAGAGATACTCGTATTCTTTCCTTCCTTATATAGGTCAAGAATTATTAAAATCACCCAAAGATCATATCCAGACATACAAAGCATTCATGTAAAATTGCACACCTTATTTCAAAGTCATTTTTGCTTTAATCACATTTTTCTAAAACCTACTTATATTTTTATTTCTAGAAATTTCCATTGCTTACACAAATATGAAGAAGTCAATTGCAAAACTATATTTATTCTTTTACTGTGAACATAGGGAATGGTTTTTGAGAAAAACCCATAAAAACTTATTGGTTTATGATCTGAACAAATCAGCACATATTTGTAATATTGCATTGTTCATAACATTTTTAATATAGACTAGACATAAGCATGAATCTCAATATTCACACTGCCTACTTCTTTTCTTTCATTGATACCCTATTCCACAGTAAAACATTTGATTCATTTTTCATATCAAAACTAGCATATATAAAATCTATTTCTGTGATTAGTGTATTTGTTTGATTATCTATATTTTAAAACAAAAACTGAAACCATCACAACAAGTCAAAACAGATTAAAATCTCATCCAAAAACTCAACCAGAATACCATCCATGATCAACATATTTTCATCCAGAGAATAAAATCAAATAGGAAAAACATAATGTAATGTTTATATAAAATAACTTGGCTGCCCTTAACATGGGTCTTAATGCCTTACAGATCATAAGTGATTAATCACTCACCTTCCTCCTCTCTTCCCCGAGAATGCCTAAGCTTGAAAACAGGGTGAGCTCTCCTTTCTATTTTTTTTAGTGTGTTTCTGTTTTCCCTCAGAGAAAACCTTTGCTTCCCTCTTGATTTAAATCATTTTGCTAGGGTTTTACTAAAGGAAAAACCCATTTTATCCTCACATTACTCAAAGAATTATGTGTGTGTTGTTATGGCTAAATGTGCCATTTTCTCTTGATTTCTATTTCTAGTAAAAGCAGTTGCTTCTCTGCTTTTCTGTGCACATGCTATTTGCATGATCCATCTACACATCATCTTTGTGTGACTCAGATACATTGTATACCTTGTTAGGCCTGAATGGTCCTCTTATATTATTTCAAACCATTTATTTCCTGATTTATTTTTGGGAAGGTATTTATGCACAATAATACTAAACTGGTTCTCATGCAATTTGGTTATCAAAAGGACTTTATCATTTTATACTTCTTTTGGCTACTCATATCTAATACATATATATTTATATATATATGTGTATATATATATATATATACAGGAGATATCTGTATATAAAATCTCACTCATTTTTGATCATTTTCTTCCCATTATATTTTATTGAAAAATCTCTATCCTCTTATTTATTCATTTCACTTACTCCTAATATTATTATTGTCAGACTATATTTTCTTTTCTTAAATATTCTCATTTTAAAATTATTTTTATCTCAATAATTTGGGTCTTCACAGGTTGCTTGAAGAAACCATTAAAGTAGAGAGTAGAGAGCTTGGAGTTTTGAAGAGAGAGTATGAATTTGAAAATGAAAGTGAAAAGTTGTGATAAATAGTGAATAAATAGATTTTTGAAAGACATGTTCTCTGGTCAAAAGATGCCTTTTCAGAGTATTAAATGAAGTGAAAAGATGGAGGGAAATTCAACCATTTGAATTCAAATTTTGAATTTCAAAATTTGTGCCCATGTCGACATCATGGTAGGGACCATGTTGACATGTGCCTATGAATTTCTAGGATTTATTTTTCCTAAGAATTCTAATATATATATATACTTATTATTCTAATGTCTATATATATATATATTTGGAGTATTCTTATAGTATATTCCAGAAAATATTATATTAAAAATAATAAAAATAATAATAAAATAATAAAATTATAATAAAAAATAAAGAATAAATTTAAAATACAATCAACACACCAATTCAAAATCAATCAATTAAGCAATCAATCATCTAATTCTAAGCATGCAATTTCAATCAATTGTATTGTAAATGTGTACCTTTTTCTGAGTCTGTTTCCTTGAATTTGTTGAGGTCGTGAACTGCCGTGAAACACAAATTTGAGTTATCTGTCTTCTGATCATCATCACTTGAGGACGAGTCTGAGTCATCTAAAGTAGCAGTAAATGCACACTTCCGTTTCTTTACTGAATCATTGTTTATAGGAGGATTCTGCCTTTCTGGATACGGACAGTCTCTTTTGATATGGCCTGGTTCATCACAGTTGAAACATTTGACATTGTGTGGCACTGCATTCTGATTTCCAGAATTCTTATAGTTGTTTCTCTTGAGATTATTCATCTTTCTGTATTTCAGAAATTTCCGAAAATTCCTGGTCATAAATGCTATCTCTTCATCATTATCACTGTTTGAGTCTGATCCGTCGGTTAATGCATTGAATGCCATTGATTTCTTTTCAGATGCTTTGCTTTCTCTTCTCCCGATCATTTGAACTTCAAATGACATTAGATTTCCAATCAATTCTTCTATCTTTAAGGTACTGATGTTATTTGCCTCTTCAATTGCAAGTGTCTTTTGATCCCATTCTGGAGTGAGAGAATTTAAAAATTTTCTGACTTGATCTTCTTTCGAAAATTCCTTTCCCAAGGATATTAAAGAATGCACAATATCTTGAAATCTACTATACATATCTGAAATAGACTCATTAGTATTCATTTTAAATAACTGAAACTGATTTGTGAGCATAGAAATTTTGGTCTATTTAACTTTGCTTGTTCCTTTGTGAGTCACTTGCAAAGTTTTCCAGATTTCATATGCAGACTTACAAACTGACACTCTATTAAATTCATTTCTTTCAAGTGAACAAAACAGAATATTCATTGCTTTAGAATTATTTTATGCAGCAGTCTTTTGCTCAGTAGTCCACTGTGCAAAATTAGTTGTGGGTTCAGAATATTCAGTTTGTGTGATATTCCAAGTATCTAATCCTACAGATTGTAAATATATTTTCATCCTACATGCCCAATATGCATAGTTACTGCCATTAATAAGTGGTGGTCTGGCAGTAGACTGGCCTTCTACAAATGAACTAGTGACAAGGATACTAGTGTTAATAACAGTACCAGTGTTGGTAGCCATTTTGAAAACTTTTCAAAAATCAGATTATGAAACTTTTGAAAACCTTGCTCTGATACCAAATGTGAGGAATGCGGATTACGGATCTTAAGGCTAGGAATAACACTAGAGGGGGGGGTGAATAGTGTTTTTAAGAAATTACTAAATCCTTTTGGGTTATTGTTGATTTGTACATAAATGTATGCAATATTCAAACACAGATATAATCACAGATGCGGAAATAAAGTAAATGCAGTAAAGGAAAGAACACACCGGATTTTATACTGGTTCGGGGTTACCCTACATCCAGTCCCGCACAACTAAGTATGGATTTCCTTTCAAAAGCAATTCAACAATTACAACCCTCGGTTTCAAGGCTACGAGGTACACCCTCCAGAATCACAATCCTTTGGGTAGAGATACTTGATTTCCGGGGCAACAAGTTCACCCAATTGATTTCCAAGGCTACAATCACACCTTTTCTCGCTTGATTGATTTCCAAGGCTACAATCACACCTTTTCTCGCTAGATAGATTACAAAGAAGCCTATAACTCTGAATAGCACTTGGATCTTGTTGAGATAGCGATAGAGAATCAAACCAGAGATTATCTAGTTAGATTCAATGTTGATTTCGGCAGAGTAAGGATAGGATTTTGATTAAGAAAATGTGGAAGAAGAAGAGAAGTGAAAAAACAGGAAAACTGATGTTAAACTCGTTGAAACTAACCCCTATTTATAGAGGAACAACAGCCATGTCCATTCGTGAAGAGTTATGACGAATAGACACTTCTTTTGAAATTTGAATTTTGAATTCTAACTGACACTATGTCGACATGGTCACCATGGGTATGTCGACATCCCAAAGCAATTTTTGAAGTTTTGTTTTTCTTTGAAAATAACCTTTATCTTATATTAAAACTATTTTAAACTTTATAAATATACTTGACTATAGATAAAATACATAGATGAATATAAAGAATAATATATATAACATTTTACTATAATGTTTTATTTAAATCAAAGTATAAATATATTATAATTAAAAGATAGTTTAAAACAACCGAAGTTTAAAAACAAGAATATTTAAGGCTAAAACAACTTTTTGAAAATCATTTGAAAAGATAATTTTTAAGGCTAAAACATTTTGAAAATCATTCTGAAGTAGTTTTGAAAATCATTTTGAAGTAGTTTTGCAAGCTTCTTCCTATAGAATATCTCATCATGACAGGACTCGAGAACTTGTACAAAACCAGGATGCTCGTGGGTTTGTAAGCCACTTGTCGTAGGTTTGTAAGCTACTTGTCGTGGGTTTGTAAGCCACTAAAAGGTAGAAATGGGTTCCATCCCAAAAGAAAAATGGAGTGAAGATTTCAGTGCTATTGTGAAGTTTTAACATAATTCTAGACTCAATACTTATCTTGAAATCTTGAACTCTTGATAATCTTGATATTCTTGATACTCATGAGTCTTCAATCTTGATATCTTGAATCTCTATACTGTACAGTCTTCATTCTTGGTACCTGCATGGTTAAATCCTGCATATACATATATATCTAAACTATAATGTTAGTATTTATATTTTATAATCTTATTCTAAGGTTGTTGTCATCAAAACCATCAACTCATGGACTAACAATTTCAAGCTATTTCTTAATTCATTTCAAATATTACAAATGACAATTTATAGGATGTTAAATAATAAATGGGGTGATAACAGGGATATATCAAATAAATAAACAACCATACATCCAACATATCAATCAATAGACATCCAAGTGCAATCAACATCCAAATCAACCAATATATCATAACAGTTGCAAATTGTCCATTGTAGGTGTTTAACTAACAATTAAATTCAATATTAATTTAAATGTCAATTTAATTCAATATAAAATTCAAGTCAATTTAAATGTCAATTTAAACTTCAAACAATAACCAATAAATTTTTATCACTTCATGATTTCAACTTAACCAACATCAGAAAATTTAGTATTGCGTGAGTGAGTTAAATCACTCACCTTTGATTTAAAGCCCATTAAATATCCAATAAAAGTCCAAAATTTCAACAGCCTCCAAATTCAACCAAACTAGATTCATTTTGTCCGGAATTTCGATACGAATCTAACGGAAGAAACCACGTTTCAATCGGTGTTCGTATCCAAAAGTTATGCAAGTTAGAAGATTGAATTTTAAAATTAAAATAAAATAAAGCAGGGGCAAATATGTAATTAAACTTATCTTCTCCAAACCATTTACAGCACGTTCGAAACCCATAGGCCGCCGTCTCTTTTTTGCCGCCGCACGCATCTACATGCCACGATACCCCGATCAGACACCACCATCGAGTTCGCCGCCCCCAGAAACCCTTCCGCTTGAAGTGGCGCCACCTCCAGCGCCTCATCTTGGCCAGAAAACGACCACGACCGCCGCCACTTCCATCGTCGATTCTGGCGGATCCTAACGTAATTAACTCGATCCAACTGTACATCTTGTAGAACTCATCGAGCACCACAACTTTCGTTTAAACTTCGTCGCGGACCGGTGAGATATGAGAGAGATCAAGGAGGAAGAAGGTGGAGCATTTTCGACCGTAGAAGGTGGCGGCCATGACAATTAGGGTTTTACATATATTTTAATAATATTTATTCTCGATAATTTTGCGTGCCTATTTATAGCGTAAGGTCCAATACAGTCCGAACTGCAATCGATGCGTGCTGACTGACAATCTATATGTAAAAAGGCCTTTTGAACACAATTGAACTAGTTTCGAGACCTAATTTCATCGTGTACAAAGGTTAACGTTTTATTGTTCGATATATTTAAATTAAATTATATTCAAATAATCTACCAATTCACGGTTATGGACAAATATGATATTTCAAATTTACAAATACGTTATTACAAACCATGACCTTCATTAATAATTCGATTTTATTATTATTACGCATTTGAATCAATTTAAATAATTACATTTCAAAAAATAACATTTTTCATTTGAATATAAACCAATTGGGCCAAAGCGATAACAAAGGCCCGAAAAGCCGGTTTCGTTCCTAAAACGAAAATAGGTCATCCTAAATGTCGAAATATAGGTTTTTAATATTTTTAAACTCAATGAAACTAGTTTCAAACCCTAATTCTATTGTATATAGAAGTTAGCTTTAAAATCAAATTATATTCATTTTTTGCGCGTTAATTAAAACGAATTATTATTAAACTGATTTAATCACTTTTAAATTCTAAATTAAAAGTTTTCTATCATCGTTCTTGGTTAAACATGAATTAATAATCTATTGAAATTCAATTTTCCCATGTTAAATCCAATATTAAATATTAAGTTAATTTCAACGTTAAATTACAATAGTAATAAAACCATAGTTCATTATTTTTTTATGTTTCAACATATTCTTTTATTTTGATTTACATGTTCCTTATATCACATCATATTCTATTTTCAATTAAAACATATGTTTCCTTTTTATTTCTTCAACTTTCTCTTTTATTTTAATTCAAACATATGTTTCTATTATTACGTCCATTTATTACAATTAATGTTTTCTTTCCTTTTATTTGAAAGATTTCAATTACATTAATTTTTCATTGATTACCAAATTAACATCAAAACGGATTAAATAATAAGACGAGAAATAAAACCATTGTTACATCTTAGTAATTTAAACACATTTATAAATTTATTGTTTGCAAACAAAGGTTAATAAATTTACGCCCTAAATAATTGATTTCTTATTGTACTCTAATTAACATATTTAGAATATTGTTTATCCCATTATTTTTAACATTTATTATTACAATCGATGGAATTTACATTCAAACAGTTATTAATTATATTCGAATCAATATCATTAAATTATATTCTAATGTGCATTACCGTCTTTTATCTCATTGAAATTGTCATTTTAGAATTTATCTAAGAACAAGTTATATATTCTACAAATTTTTACATTTATAAATCATAAATTTTAATTTCTAACAATATTAAATTCCAAAATCTTATTTAATTTAATATTTTTAATTATCAGAAATGCGGATCGTTACACACATCGCATGTGTATATATGCATGTGTGTATATTACGTATGTATAACTTTTTGTTGATTATATCATATATAATTCTTTATATACTGAACAAATATATGTTCATATACACTGTAATTTAAACATTACATGCATATAAATTAAAAGCAGGGCTAAACCCACCCCAAATATCCCTCCTTTTTACCCACCACAACCAATCGGCACCACTCTACCGAACACCTCTGCTTCTTCCGACGAACCTCCACCGACCAAACTCAAAAACAGCAATTTCAACGCTATACTATTGCAGACTGTGGAGGTGGTCGACCATGTTCTGTCAATCAGTAAGGGTGGGTAAAATGGAAGCGATTTTGAGCTTCATATAGTAGCGCTTTAAATTAATGTTCATTTATTTATAACATATGTACTCGTATTAATTAAACAACTGCTAAAATTAAATTTATATGCAGTGCCATACACACAGAAGATATCTATATTATATTATACATATCGTTATCATTATATGAGTATATAATGATACTCATGACGTTATAAGATAAAATTTATATAAATGCAAATAAATGAAAAATGATTCCACAAAACATACAAATGTGCCAAATTAATTTAATATATACATGGTCTAGTGTAATTTTAACAGAAGTACTTTTGTAAAATTCAACATTTTACCCTCCTCCATCATGAAATTGAACCCGACACAAATTGCTTTGTATTTGGAGAGGAAAAATGAAATTTAAAATAAATTATCAATTTTTCCTCGTTTTTGCTAAAGTGAAAAATAGACACAATGACAAATTTTGAAAAAAAATTAAGCTGAAGAATAACAAGTTTCATTTTTAGGCTGAAGAACAATACTAAGTACAACTAGCATTTTGTACAGTATAAAACCGAATATAATACTAGTTAAAACTAGCATTTTGTATAGTGTAAAAACTGAAAATAATACTAGTTATAACTAGCATTGTCTTTCAGTCTAATTTTCCTTTAAAGTTTGTCATTCAGCTCAAAAGTGAAACTTGGTATCCTTCAGTTTAATTTTTTTTAAGGTTTGCCTTTATGCTTAATTCCCTCTTTGCTAAACACCCAAAAATTTCTGGTTGCAACAATGCTTTTGTTTTGGATTTTTTTTCATTTTGGCCTCGTTTTAAAACTTATTATCGCAAATAACCCAATTTTAAAATTAATATTAAATATAGCTCTATTTTGAAAAATGCACTGGCTCCTTTTCAAAAGTCGCCAGTGTACTTTTTTTTTTATAGAAAATATACACTGGCGACTTTTCAAAAGTCGTCAGGAAAAAAAAATTACATTGACGACTTTTGAAAAGGAGCCAGTGCATTTTTCAAAATAAGGCTATATTTGATATTAGTTTTAAAACGAGGCTATTTGCGATAATAAGTTTTAAAACGAGGCCAAATCAAAAAAAATCCTTTTGTTTTTAATTTATTCAATTCAATAATGAATTATTGCAAGATATTTTTACATACACGACCAAAACACCAAAACACCAATTTAGAGTGTGTTGGATGTACATAAAATTCATGGTTCAACGCCTTCTCCACTCTCCCGCACGCAACTCTCTCGCGCCTCTACCTTATAAATTAACCTCCATTAAATTTTCAGTTGCTTCAATTCCCGTCAATTGTAAATCAAATTAACTGGATTTTATTCGAATCAATGGCTACTTCTTCTATTCTACTCCCTCTTCCAACTATCAGTAACAGTAGTTACTCTTTCAATCACCATGTATATCCACTCAACACAGAATTTTCAAGATCGAGAAGTAGAAGAAAAGCATTGGACAGTAAAATAAGAAGTTCGTTGGCTTCTTCTTCTCAGCGCGAATCGCGGGGTCGAGAAGATCGGGCGGTTGAGAATGGGTTAGGGATTCATTTCGATATGTCGGATTTCGCTGTTAGTAATTACGTCAGCGTCGGCCTTCATGGACGGGTGAGTTGTTCATTTTTTTCGTAAATCCCCTGCTTTTAATTTCAATTGCATGTCATGTTGATTGGTAGTTTATTAGCCGGATGAGTTGATATATGAAGCGACGGTCAAAAATGAGAAGAGTCCCCTGCATAATTCGAGAGTCGTGCTTAGGGAGTTGACTAGTGTGCAATCACAGAGGAGAGGTAGAAGAGCATTAGAGGTTGGCTATTTGTTGAATTATTAATTGAATTTTGCAGAAAGGAGTTGTGTTTTTCTAAATTTTGCTGTGAAATGTTGTGATAGGTTCTGAAGAAGCTGGCACGAAGACAGATAATGTATCATTCTTATGCAATGCAAGTGCATGGTTATGTGTCTCCTTTGAGTAGTGGGAACGGATCATTCATGTTGGTGCATATGGTAAGTTTGTTCTGGGTTGTAAGCAGTTTTGTGATACTTGATATGATATGTGGTACTTGATTGTAAAAACCCTATAGCTGACCAATCTATACATATGTAGGCCAGGTTCATAAGTAATGGTTTTATTGAAGCAAGGAAGTTTTATTTTCTAACTCCGATAGTTTATCAGATAAATTGATGATAGTGTAAGGGGAACTTTTTGACTGACTAATCACATTCATCTACTCTTGATGATGACTCAAACGCAATAAAACAGTTTTTAAACTCCACTTTTACACAGTGGTTGAACCTAAATGCTCTCTGTTATTGATTGCAACTGTATTCTGTACAAATTGTTATAATATATGAATGGTGAAAGAATGGTAAACCAACTTATCAAATCTCTGTAGTACCATGGGAGTTACTCTCTTCGCCATTGGCTTCAACTTTCAAATTGGCTGCCAACTTTAGAGGCAACTTTGGCATTGGATGAAGAGTGGGCCAGGAGGGTGGGTGATGATACAATTGGAGGGCCAGCTGTTACTCGCCAGTTGCGTATAACTAGAATTCTGATGAGAGATCTCTTGATCGGTGTAAGTTTAATGAATCCTTCACTTTTACGGTGATATAACCTGGTTGTGGTAGTAATAAGCAGTGTTTGTCTTCTCAGGTAAACTACTTGCATAGCCATGGCCTCGCTCATACGGAGTTAAAGCTGGAGAATATACATATTAGCCCTGTAGATAAGCATGTTAAAGTAAGCTGGTATAATGCAGTTGATTCTCTTATTCATATTCATGCATTTTCAGATTTTCTTGTTCTAGGGTTTGAGTTTAGGCTAAAACATTGAAATTCTGATCATCTTACTATCGCTTCTGGCAGGTTGCAAACCAAGATCTCCTCGAATTTCTTGGTTCTAACCTGCATGGATATGATTTAACTTTGTTCCCAGTTACATAATTGAGCTACCATTAACAGTTGCTTTTAAACAATCCTTTAACCCAAACTCGGTGTTCACAAAACAGATAGTGCATTGCACTGAACTTTGCAGTATATAGCATAATATACCGAGATATCCTATGCATATCTCTTGGTAGATTGTGAAAGCCAACTATTTGTTATCAGAGCTTGGTTATGGATAAACAAATTTCATATTATCATTTATGGAATTCATATTTAGTAAGAGTAACATTTCTCTTTAATATCAGTTTATTCAGACCTAGAACTTGGGTGGGATTAGTTGTGCATGCGATATTATAGGGGGTGGGGAGGTAGGGGATTGGTCTCCACACCTAATGCATTTGTACTCCTTGTCACGCCAATTCTAACATTTAGATACAAGATAATGACACAAGATTTTACATGATTAATCTTGATGGTTGGATCTCCCCTTGATCCCCAACTCCTATGTAAAGGCAAAAATCTAATTATCAAGATTTATCGTGTCAAATCTTGTGTTTTATTTTGAGTCCCAATATTGTGTGTGTATGTATACACACACACACATATATATGTGTGTGTGTATAAAGATATGTGCTTCTCTCTCTCATATACATATATATATATATATATATATATATACATATATACATACATACATATATACATATACATATACATACATATATACATATACATATATATATAGGATCAATAACCCCCTTTATTTATCACTATTTGTACTCTCCTGATCACAAATTTATATTTAAATAATTGGTTCATGTGACAGGAGAGAGAAATAACAAATATTTAAATAGAAACCCGCGGTTGATATCAGAAGCTACAAAATGATGCTAAATAAAGAATGCTGTTGATACTAGCTCACACATATGTATATGTGTGTGTATGTGTGTGTATCAAGGGATCGGCTACACCTCCATTTGGCTACACTTCCAATCCCTTTAATTTCCACCACCGGTTCCGATTTAAATAATATAGTTTAGTGACAAGAGAGAAAAAGTACTATTATTTAAATCGGAACTTGTGGTGGAAATCGGGGGAAATTGAGGTGTAACCAAATTGTGTGTGTAAAATCAGTTTATTTAGTGCATAAATATCTAGGAAGCTATACTTTAACGACTCTTGACATCTTCCATATTTTTATGGTTAATGCAATTATGTAACACATGTTCGGCAGCTTTGGCTTGGTGCACTTGGGGTAAACTACTGTTTTTTCCTTTCTTAAGTTTCTTTCCTACGGATTTAATTACGAGGAACAACAATTGGAAATATTTGTTTGTACCTGTATTGCTGTACACATCTTCCTAAACCCTAACAGCAAAAAACTAAACAATCTTGTTAAAACAATATTAATTTGAAGTAATCAAAGTCTAATTTTGCAAGTATCAGTGAATATTAATTAGTAATAAATATGATACAAAATTTATTGTGAGAAGTGTTTACATAGCTATTGCATAATAAATAAAATAAAATACATAAATGTAAAACTAATTTTTTATGTACATACATGATTTTTTTGAATAATTCTATAATTGAAAAGTCACGTTTTTTTAGAGAATCCTTTTCTTTCTATGTAAACTTTTTTTTTCAATTGTTTTTTCTTTTTTAAAAAGCAACTTTGTAGAAACAAGTTAAATTCTAAATACATAGGGTCCATTCACTACGACTCCAAAATAATCAAAGAAAATGGACTCTAGAGAAAAACATGTTGAATTGTAGTAATCGAAATCAAAACCACGTTTTGCATGAAATATTGAATTTTTGTTTTTTTTAACTGAGGATGTAAGAATTATAAATATAGTTTGATGTGGATTCGTGTCTTTAACTTTTCTTTTTGTATTTACATCATCTCACGTGTTACACTAGATTTTTTTAGTTGAAAAAAAGAACACTTTTGACAGTTTGTGTTTAAACCGAAAAGTTGGACATCAAAGATTTTATAATTGTTATCGAAGGCTTACGATCTCCAATGGAAGATTGCTATTATTCACATTTCCAAATAATATTCTGGCATACATGATGTAATTTTGTTTTATTAGGTAGGTATTCTAGGAAATGCTGTTGATTTGTATGGAGATGGTTCAAGCAATAGCCCAATTGATGGTAGCACAGTCAGGAAGACATTGATGATTGGTTTTGATATGAGGTAAATCATTATCGAAAATTACATCTGCTTGTTTATTTTATTTCTGAACCTGTAGGATTTTGTGGTGTGATCCCAAAGATTAAACTGGGAAATTTTTATTCAGATGTGTTGGATTTATGATGGCAAAAATGATTCTAAGTGAGCTCATGGATCCTGCAGTCTTTTCAAAATTCAAGTCTTTCTTGACTAAGGTTTGCTTCCTTTTTTTTTTCCCCAAAAAAGGATACTTGTTAGAAAAGAATAGATGTGTTCATCTGTTGAAGAGTGAAATTTGCACAATATTTTTACATTTTGCACCGTTATCATTATCTTGTACCTTCTCTTTCTGCACAATATCACAGTTTAGAATATTTTTGGGGTTTTTAGGGGTCTAAAAATTTGGTGGGGTTTAGAAATTGGACCTGCTATAAAGATGAAACAGTTTAATCTCGAACAGCAAGCCTTCTCAGAACTTCTCTTAAGTCTTGAGAAAGTTCTAGTAGATTGATGATGTATTTATCCTAATTTTTGGGTACCGGTCCCATTCAGTTAAGGAAATAGCTACTCTAGTTGCAATCTTTCGAAGACCAAGAATTTGTAGCAGGCTTCTCTAACCAGAGGGAGAAATCCACTGCTTAGAATGTGATATTATAACGAACCACGACTTGATATTCAGCTTGTTACAATGAGTTTATGCTTAGGAAGGTTTTGCCTACTATGTTTTATTAATTGTTAATATCAAACCGGCCTTAGGAATTTAATTGTACTTCTTTTTAGTTGTTAGATTGTGTAAATACCTTATATTTCTTAAACATGAGTTTCCTATGACCATTTGAATAGCAATTTTTTACCTGAAAAAAGGAGATACCATTCTAATAATCGGCTGAAGTGTTTTAAAGGTGTATTGCTAAGCAGTTTCGCTGTTCATGCATTTGTTTTATTTGTATACTTCCATATAGTTTTGGTTGTAAATCTAGTATGATTGTTCCTCATATTTTTATCTAACTTCTGGCAACTATTTTCTCACTTACTAGGGAAATGACCCCTCATGCCTGCGCGAGTTCCTCTTGCCAATCCTTTCCCGAGACTCTCCATCTGGGAATGTGGGTCTACAAGTTAGTACTGTTTTCCTTCCCATGTTGCATATACCATATTAAATTTTTTCTCTCCCCTTTTTGTGCTTGCGGGTTCAATATATTTGCTGTTTTCATCTCTTTTACTTAGATACTGGACAGAAATTGGGGAGCAGGCTGGAACCTTTTGTCATTGCTGCTTGCAACAAAGCCCTCTGACAGAATAAAGTATATTTAAATATTAACAGTGTATATTAGAGTATTTTTCGTTTTTGAATGTTATTAAATTTGACATTATCTAACTACAGTTGCTTAGATGCATTGAGACATCCCTTCCTATGTGGGCCTAAATGGCGGGTGGACCCATCTGCAGACATCGTTAGGTGGGGGCTAGGTTCAACTACTGTCAGAATGGCAGAGGATTATATATATGTCCGACATCAGGTATATTTTTGTGATAAGCACAACTGACATGCTCAGATTTTTTTCTTTCTAACTTCAGTGATCCTATACCAACTTAAATGTTTATGCTTTATTTATGATTGCTATCAGCCATCCAATCTATAGTTCATGGAAATTTGATACCATAATTTCCTGTGTAAACAGAAGACGAGGATAGCTTATTTCATTGAATTGATGGAGATGATGAACCCTCATCCAAGGCGAAAGGTGAGTTAAATTATTTGTTTTGATATTTTTTTAACAACATTATTGTAGAACTTTAATTAGTTTTAAATTCATGTGATTGAATTTGGCTTTGGATTTGGATTAAAAAAAAGTGGCATAAACTTATCATTCACCATCTATTATGGCGAGGTTATAAGAAAACCTTCATTGGGGTACTAGAGGCCATTTTAATTGATGCATTTGCAGAGCAATCCCATGCTTGACTTTGCTCAACGAAATTGCAACAATTACCATCTTTGTAACTCCATTGCCATCACAATTATCATCTTCGCAACTCCTATGAAAATTCAATCATAATATTTAAACAATCTATTTTTGAGGACATACTTGTATTAATGATCTTCTGTACATGACTATCTTAGAAACAACAATTCTAGCTTTTTATCGCACGCTTGCAATGTTAATTCACAAGTAGATGGAATGAATAAGCAATACTACAAATACGTTAATTAAAACAGCGCTGATAATAAATACACCAAAAAATAGTTCAAATCCATCTTCGTTCCTTTGCTCATAATAATTCAGAGGCCGTGTCTACTTTGCCTGTAATATATACGATCGGTATTTTTCTATTTACCTTAATTCCTGCTCAGCTCAGTTGTATTTTTGACGCATATTTGAATGGAAAGTAAACCATGTTTATAATTTCCGAGTTTAATGCGTTATCTGATCCAACATCATATTTGCTAGCATACTGCCATGCACGATGTGTGTTTGTGTCCCCTTCCATATGTAGCTCCTTCTTAGTCCCTCCCCCATCTTTTGTGCCAAAATGTTTCGTATAGTTTTTCTTTTGTAGATATAATCTATTTGGTATTTTGATCATTTTCATAAAAAGTTGGATCGTTTTGAAATTTTTTGCTCTGTCAAAATCGTACATCAATATGAGCCATCGAATATATGTACACTTACCATCGATTAAAAACGTAATTTCAAAAAGAGAGCAATTTTGAGGCATGAAAGACGAGAAAGAGGCTATGAGGGGTCACATAAGAGAAGAGCCATGGATCCTACCTAATGCACATAAAGAGAGGTAGGGATTCAGATAACAAGCATATGCTTGTGAGCTCTTAAGGGAGCATGCCAAACCCACAATGTATTTATGGCGAGTCCACACTGTCCACATTCCCTTCACTTCAACCTTCCGTTATCCCTCATCCGGTTTTTCATAACAAAATAATTCCAGATTAAGCTAATTTTGTATAGATATCATCTTCCTGTGATGTACATTCCATTAGCGACATTTCGTATCATTTAAAGCTTTTAGCCCCTTTAAAGTCTTGAGTGAACGTGAACGGTCGAAAATATTTGTATTAATTGTTGATTCACAATGTAAATTTGATAGGCCTAGAAAGTTTGAAATGATCCAAAAATTTTCTATAGATGATTTACATAGCAAGAGCGATCTCGTATAAGAAAGAAATTAGTTCAGTTTAATACTTTACGATGTGTAAAAGTCGACATGGTAATGTATTAGGGGAATAAAAAAAATGGGAATGCTGTCTTGAGAATCTTATTTGATTTTGTTGAAAAATGCAATAAACTGTTTTACCTGAACTTGATATGGTATAGAACTGGCTTGGGTTTCTTGCTGGTCAATGGCGTCTCTTATACTGCACAGGAAAGCACATAGGCTTAACACTTCGTCAACCTTCACTCCGAGTTCTGATCAACAGCATATTCCTCACATTCACTCCCACTTCCAATCCTCATTCATTCTCCCTCACATCCACCATTTCCTTCACTGTTCTCCCCTCCTCCAACTGGCCCCATGACAAATCCGGAACTCTTGGAAACCTCAAGACTACTTCGTCCCTCCATTTGATGCCCGGTAGAAGACTCTACCCTAAAGAAAACACCCACCCCGAAGCCGGCCCAGGGCAAAGCCCAAGCCCATTTAGCACTCAAGAGTCTTTCATGTGGAAAGCCACCAGTCGAAAGTGGAAAGAAATTGGAACCAAAGAGTTGCCTTTCGGTCTGCCAGCTGCAAAGTTTGTTGTAGGAGACATTGACTGTGAAATGAGACTTGATCCTTTACCAAAGAGGAGTGAAGAAGTCGATAGTATTTTGAATGAAGTTAGGATTCAAATCCCTCCTGAAATGTTTGATCTGTCCAAACTTGTTTGTGGTAGCTACATTGATTCGAGGTTGATGGTTGTTCGTGGTGTTAATGGGTCTGCTTTGCTCTTTACTAGATCAGTTAATTCTTTGAGATGATTTGTATAAAGCAACTGGTATTTTCTTTCTAAGTAGAGAATTGAATTGGTAGATATGTGTATATAGTACAACTTTACAGGAATGTGTTGTTTTTTTCTTGGATTTGTGCGTTGTTCGACATTTTCTTTCACTAGACAGCAGACTCCGTTGATATAATTGTATATATTGCATTACGGTTTTGAAACAAGATTTTTTTCTCTAATTTGGTTTTGGTATTTGACTTCCGTTGGCTATGTAAATAAATTTTCAGCTAACATACATATTAATTAGTAGCAATTTCTAAGTTTGAAAAAGATGAGTGTAAACGAAGTACGGTTTTGGTAGATTTTTATGAGATGTTTAGTAAGGAACAGTCTCTGAGATAATTATGCGTTGGTTGTGTGTAACCCGTGTGTTGCACACGGCAATGTTGTAAAAGAAATTATCAAATATACAAAGTTAAATAGTTGACGTACAATGTAATATGCTAATGTTAAGCATATATTTGTGTAATTCATGTGTTTCAATTATTATACACACACATACACACACTAGTCTAACTTTAGGACATAATCATCTTCAAAGATTTCAGTTAGGGCAGGCATATGCCAAACATGAATACCCCCGGAAGCCACGGAAATAACACATGGCATAGAAACCCGATCTTTAGTGAAGAAAATACCACGACTTCGGTCTTTTTCAATAAAATCATCACGCAATAAATCAACAAAACCTAAAGTCATCTCACGTCCCTCTTCCAATTTACCTACTACTGTACCAACGTGAATATGATCTCCACCAGACATACGTAATGCTTTAGCTAGTACACGAAAATGCATACCATGATTTTTCTGTCTATCAATAACTACATGCATAATAAAATACCAATTTCGGGGAAAAAAATGACATAAACTTAAATGTAGCTTAGCAGTTGAATAGGATTAAAGAGAACATTCCAAATAATTTGTAGATTATACTTCAATATAAAATGGTAAGAAAAAAAAAAGCCTTCATTATTTTAGCAAAGCTAAGCCGGTTTTATAGTGGGTCGTGCCACTATGTATATAATAAAGTGCAGGTGTTCTGTACATGCACAGAACAGCTAAATCTGATTTTATAGTGGTCAGACAACTTAATACATAAACAAATGAAAAACGGAAGCTAGACAAGGAGTCTAGACTGCTCAGAAGGACATAAATCCCCCTTGTCATTACAACATCAGTCCTTGGACCTATAATATGCTGAACAGTAGAAAAGTACGTAGTCAAAAATGGATCATACGACCTCGAAAGAGCAGAGTAGAGATAAATACGGTTCCATGTAGGATCTAAGAAATGCCACCAATTATATGCTCCATCAATACCAGTGGTCGTCAGAGATAGACCCTCACCCTCAACATGATACACCAGCCTCCTAGACTCATCTTCGTCACCTAAGAACATGTGATAACTATCATTCTACGGGTCATACCTCATTTTCGACTCCCCATGTACCCATGATTTCTCATCTGGTTCCCAGTAAATAACATCATCAACGGAGTCAGTATCAGAGTCAGCAGGTGATTCCAACACTGTCTCCACAGCAGGTGTAACTGCAGGATCATAGACAGACGATGTGTTTACTTTGGGGACCCATTTTATTTCCGATCTAGGGAGGGGGACACGGTCAGCAGGTGGAAGAGGAGTAAGCCTTGAACATTTCTACACAGAATGACCAAATGACTGACAATTAGTACATATTTCTGGTTTCCAGCTGTAATTCACTTTAATTTCCACTTCATGACCTTCCATTATTCTTACTTTCAAAACCGACGGTAACGGATTCATTGGTGTAATTTCAATCAATGCTGTAGCAACCCTGTTGTTAACTACATCATTAATTAAATTTGATTGTGGATAAATAAATTCTAAATTGTGATTTGTGTAATTTAATTATGAAATTAAATCTAGTTTGTGAATAGTTGATTTAATATATCTTATGTAGTCTTAGGATAAAAATTTAGAATTTTATTAGTGTAATTTTTGATTTAAATTAAAATTTAATGAATTGGTTCAATAAATATCGTTTTGTGAACTTAATTCTTATAGTTGGTAATATAAGAATAATTTTGGAGAATAGCGTAAATTTAAATAAATATGAATATTATGATTTATTGTTTTTAAAATGAGAATCCTAAAATTAATGGTTCGATTATTTTATTGAAATAAAGAGAATAACTTTTATTAGTAAAAGTTATATATATGTGTGTGGGTATGTATATACATACATACATACATACATACATACATACATATACACATACATATACATATATATATATATATTTGAATAAGATAATTCAATATTTGTAGAAATGAGAATTTTATCTTATGAATTGATTTGGTAAATTTTGAGAGATTAGTTTATGCAAAATAAAATATTGTTTAAGATAAGAATAGTGTTTTATAATTTAGCAACACTTCTAATTGGTATAAGTTTAGTAACACATGTCCTTGTTGGATCCCTACCTTACCCTCTTGGCCCATTTAGCATAAGTTTGAGAAGAAAAATAAAATACGTATCCTTTCTTTCTCCTCTCAATTTAGTTCCAGAAATCAGAAAACAAAAACCTTCGAAGTAGAAAACCCTAGCTCCTAAATCATCTCAAACCTTGTGTAAATCAAAGGGCTTTTGGTCAATACATGTAGAAATCAAAGCTAGGTAATCTTCTCTGCCTTTTAGACCTACAAAAGTATGATTATTATTTCGTTTTTAATCTTAGCGCTGCTGGTTGGATTTAGGTTTTTGAGCATTTGGGTGTATTTGAGATTAGCAAAGAGAATTCTAGGTAGTAGTAAGGCTTTGGATGAGATTAACAAGTTATATGAAGCATTAAAGGTGAGTTAATCACTCACATACCTATTTCTAAATCTTTGTTTGCTGCACATAATTGTTTGAATAATTATTGATTGAATTGTTTGCTATTTGGTTGAAAACTTGTGTGATTATTATGTTATTGTTTGCTGAAAATTTGGTGAAATGAATTGCTGCAGTAAAACAGCGATAATATGTGGTAAAATAATCCAAAGTGACTCAATCTTTTTGTGGTATAAAGTTCTTTCAATTAACTACAAGTTTTCTTTTAAGCATGTTTC
The DNA here is from genome assembly GCA_030737815.1 of Allium fistulosum. NCBI lineage: Eukaryota > Viridiplantae > Streptophyta > Magnoliopsida > Asparagales > Amaryllidaceae > Allium > Allium fistulosum. The sequence continues at coordinate 486,874,100 of CM060905.1, read as the reverse complement.
AAAATTTTGCTGTTTAGTGCGTTGAAATTGAGTTTGAAACTAATGTTATAGCATAGCCATATAAAAAAAATTTGTGAGTTAATACCTGAGAGTAAAATGGACATAACGTTTGATTGGTAAATCCAATTATGTTGAATCTTTTTAAAGTAGAAAGATAATTTTCTAAGGAAGAACTTTTGTTTTAATTACTTTCTCATATTTTGAAGATTTCTTGATCAAAATCGGGGTTTTAACAGAGTAATAGTCTCTGCCCTGTCAAATTTTCTATGCTAAACATTGTTAGTAATTTAAGCATAACTTTCTCATTTATTATTGGATTTTGATAATATTTAAAGTTCTGGAAAGCTTAAACTTTGTGCTATAACTTTCATGTTGTAAGGTTTCTAAAATTATGTGATTTAAAGGGTCGAAATTGCATTTTAAAACTGAGACTTGTGACTGAGTTGTAATTGGTGAAGCGGTTGAATTGACCGATGCATCCCCGACCCATTGCTTGAACCCGTTTGAGTGTTGTTGTGTTTGTAATGTTGTGCCCAGATGTTGGAGTGATTATTTTCGTAGTTGGTTATATATAAATATATATTTACAATAATGAATTTATATTATAAGTTTGATTTAGTATATAGTTAAGAGTTAGAATTCTACGGAGTTAGGTTATGACTAAAATCTTGTGATAATCTAATATTTAATCATAATGAATTCTAATGTGTTTGTAGATTGTGAATCATTTGATTCAAAACTTTGGACTTAAATAAAGATATATCTATTTATTTATATAGAGAGATATTTAGTTATAAACACCAATAATTTGGTAAGGAGAGTTTATTAAAGTTATGAATATTAAACTTATTTTATAAATTGGCCTAATCTCTTTTATAAATAGTTTTATCAAATATTTATATTTATATTAAGTATTACCGGAATAAATAGTTATGCATTTAAAAATATGTTTGGTGAAATATAGATTTAATTTATTAAATAAAATGTTATGAGATTTAGAAACATGGTTTTGAAGTATAAACATAAGTTGTTTTATACTAGTGTACGAATACTAATTTGGATATTTCTAAGAGTAATAAATAGGGTTTTAGAGAATAAGTGATTACTTAAATATATATATATATGGTTTTAAAATATGATTCGTGAATAATACAACTTTAAGGAAATTTAAGTATCATTATGGTTTCGGAAAATGGAAAATCTTAGTTCACAAAATAAATAAAATTGGAACAATTTGGAATAATGGAAAATTTTAATAAGTGACAAATTAAATAGATGTTTTGAGAATCTTAATTCTATAACTTGGGAAGTACTAATAATCGATATAGTGTTACCGATTGGTTTAAATGCTTTCGAATAACACTTTATTGAATATGGTATAACTCATTGAATAGAATGTTTGAGTGAAATTTACTAACTCATTAGCGAATACATGAATTTCACCGGGTAGTATGGGATGCTTGGGTTAAGTTCTTGTGATCGAATTGGGAAAGTACTTAACACTTTGGAGTTGTATTCTCTTCTGGTGTGCGACAAGTGGTTGCTAGATCCCTAAGAGAATATGGTTCAGGTTTTCCAGTGGTATCTGTAATAAGTGATATTTACCAGCTTTTAGTAAATACTTGAATTTCACCATACGGTATGGGACGTATTGGTTAAATTCTAGTGGTTACTGAAGGTGATAGTATTTGGCACTTTAGAGTTTACTCTCTTTTGGTGTGCGGCAATTGGCTGCTAGATCCTTAAGAAGTTTATTCTTGGATTTCTTTTGGAACATAATAATTTAATAATATTAAATAAATGTGGATTTATCGAGTCATGGTTTCTACGATCACCTTGATCGGTATGGACTATCCTTGAGATCATTCTGTGATTCTGTTTTCCCGGTCTGAGTACGATCCTTGGTATCAGATCGGTTCGAGTGATACCAATTTGTTTGTTTGTTTGCCATGGGTTTTGAGTACAATCATTGTGATTGTTTTGGACGATCATTAAGATCTCTTGGATTTTGGATATTGAATTTTGTGACTGTTCTGTGTTCGTGAAATAAGTATATATATATTCTTGTGTCTTGTGTTTGTGAAATAAACATATATTCTTGTGTCGTGTGTTCGTGAAATAAATATATGTTCTTGTGTCTTGTGATGGATGTTAAGTTAATTTTGTTATTTTTTGTTTAGTGACTAGTTCGTGTCTGTGACGTAAACTTATAACCCTGTATTGAGTTAATCATTGATATTTGCATGCTTAGAGATATTGTGTTTTGTCCTGTGAATTCAATCCTGAACATCTGTATTTACTTATATGTTGTTTGTTCTTGTGCTATATCTTGTTCTCACCCTATTGTATATTTAGAGATAGTCTGACCCGGATGTTTTTTTTCTCGGGTCAGGCCGAGACTTTTCAGGTTACAGGACAGGTTGACCTTTGATTGGTTGTGCTAGCAAGGAGATAACTTTTAGTTTATCCCATTTAGGAATTTGGACCTTGTATATAAAATGTATAATTGAGATTAGCGAATTGTTAAATTTGTATAACAATCGAATTTAGTATTTCATTTTGTAAACTAAATAATTTGTGTATGTATAAGTTGAGATTTATTCCACTGTGATCTGTGACTGTTATTTATATGATATATTGTTCTGATTCTGAGAAATCGGTGTGTCTATTACTTCGTATTAATATTGTACACGTCAAATTCAGTTCAGATATTAAGTGAAAAGATATAAATGACTTGTCAGTATTAGTATAAAGATATATTCACATTCAATCGCCCTTAACAAGCCGTATTCTCTGGATTAGCAGACGACATTACTTGTAATGTTCTTTGCTAATCTGGGCATCGCGGTGGGGTCGTTACAAATGCCCTAGCATATAATAAGTTCTTGCACGCAACGGTATTTGTATCAAAGCATTTGAAATCCCCCATAAGACTCGCAAGCCAGTTCAGACCAATCAGTGGTTAAAGGACAGACGTAATATCAGTGAAAGTTGCCCAAACAGAAATGGATAGAATCTACTCTCTAGCACTATCTATACTAATGCTTCAAGGTGTCACAATAAATGGTCTTCCCTCAATAATGAGAGGGCTAGTATCAAGCGTTATAATTCTATCTTTCTTATTTCCAAATTTAAAGAAGAAAAAGGAATTTAAAAATTGAACATGAAGTGAACCTTTCAGTTTCCACGCTCGTCTACAGTGGTCACGAACAACCGAATATAGAGGCGAAGCATCTAGGAAGAAACCAACAAGGTGATCTGACCAATGGCTCTCCGCCTCCCGAATCACAACAGGAGGAATCACGTTAGAACCGTCAATTACTTGAGTACTAAAGGACTGCGGGGTGTATGCACCCGTGTTCCGTGGCAAAGGTTGAACGTAAAATAGTTGAAAGTTAATTAAACAATGATAGAATTTATACCTAAAACTAAATTGAAGGTCAGAATCAAGGAGTGACTTATTAATAATCGTAAAAATCATAAACTATGCAAAATAGCGATCTATATGTAAAATACAAAATCGAAATAATAATAAACTTTAATTCTCAAAATTCATAAGTGGAATATAATTCCTTCTACTTTACTATTATTCAATAGAATATATTTAATAAATCATTCTATTAATAATTTAAGTTACATAAGAATAAATCATCGAAAATTATATCTATTCTTATTTTGGATTATAAATATATACGTCTGAATTTAAAATAATTCTAGAAAATTGTTTTTGAAACTTAAAAATAAATTATACATTAAGCAATAGAATATATCCCATGCATTGGACATGCTAATGTTGTAAAACATGGTACTCATACTTCAAATGTTATTAAAATAAAATTTTGTTATGCAATGTTCGATATATCAATCATGATTTAAACTTTTTATTATTGTTTATGCATATAATTTTTGTTAAGTGATTTAGATATTTTTATATTTGAAAGAAATATCTACCATTTTGTTACTACTAATGCGGTATATAAATAAAAATTGTCATTTTGTTTATAAATTATCAGAGAACTTATTGAGTATTAATTACTTGAATTTATTTATATAGTATGGATTTATAGTGTTTGGTTAATTTAAATACATGGATTTGAATGTAAAATAATAAGAGAAAATTGATGAAAATGTTGTAAATGACTGTAGAAATTATAAAATCTCGGTATATATGAATATAAAATCATAGAAAAAAATTAACATAATATTTCAGATAACTATAAAATGATAATTTACATGGATTCAAAAAAATCGAAGGGAATTAAGAAGTAGGGGTGAAATTTTTATAATTACTGAGATGATTTGCAATTTTTAAACTTCTATCGTTTAACTGATAATTTATTAAAATAAATAATTATACATTAAAGTTATCCTTATTGTCTTTTATGTGATCCATATTTTTTATATCTAAATGAAAATTTAATTTATACCATTTTGTTATAATGAGCGTGATATACTTGTCGACATTATTATCTATATTATTTCTTAGACAAATTAATAAATAATGGTTAATTAATTTTTTTAAACAGTTTATAGTTAAGTTATTTCATTAATTTAAATATACAGACTTAAATGTAAATTGTACGTGAAAATTATGGACTTTGAAAATAAATAGTAGAAAGCAGAAAGTGTAGGTTTTTTTTTAATGTAAAACGATAATGTAAAATTAATAAAATTTTATAAACAATTCAGAAATAATACATTGTATTAGGTCTTTAAAATAAAAATATTAATAAATATATAGAGAAAGTTAAGGAGAGTTGAGAGAAATGTTAGAATTAATGCGAGGGCTAGAATTTCTTATTGTTATTTAATAGGTATGAGAATTGGGATTGTTGATGGATATCCGAAATCCGTCCACATTTGTATTCGAAAAGCGGATAGATATCCAATATTCGGAAAAATAGACGCGGATACGAAGACATCCGCATTCGAGAATTATCCATTCGATATTTTTTAAAACTATAGTTTAAATTATGTATATTTTTGTACAATGAAAAATATTTATTATTTTATTAAGTTGGAAGTTTATATTGTATGCATTAAATGCATATTAACTACAGAAGACTATTAATTATCATCATAATTGTTTATTTTTAACAGTTTAATAATCAATGAGATTGAAAAAAAATTATGTTAAACCAAAAAAATTCATTTATGTTTCTTAATTTATCGGTCGTTAGCAGATAGGGTAATTATCTGATATCCGTCTGTATGCGAGAATGTGGATATCCGATATCCGAAAATGATTTCGGATGTGGATATGGATATGACACTATCTGCATTCGAAAGTATCTATTGACATGTCTAGTGAGAACTTCTAAACACACACATCCATCCCTTTTTAAAAGGATGATACTATTTAAACTCATCTTAATACTTCTTTCACTCATTTGTCATCTCATCTGATCAATCACTCATCCATCCATCCATACACACCTTTTCATAACCTTTTCCTTTTCTCAAAACCATACCTCAATTTCTCTTATTTATCTTTCTTAAAACAGAAAAATTAAAATTTCTCCATCTAGTTTATGCATGGCCAAACTTTTCTAATTTGATGCTTCATCAATATATATAAATCCAACTAATTTTGTTGCAACAAAGTTGTTATCGACTTTAATTGTAAGTAGGCATGTCAATGGATACTTTTAGATGCAGATAGTGTTATATCCACATTCACATCCAAAATCATTTTCGGATATCCGCATACACATATATGGATGAATATCGAATAATTATCCTATCCGTCAACAATTGATAAATCAAGAAACATAAATAAAAAACTTTGATTTAATATAAAATATTCGGCCACACTAATTATAAAACTATGCAAAACCAACAAATATAGTGATAGTAAATAGTTTTGAGCAGCTAACATGCATTAATGCATATAGTATAAAATATTAACTTAACAAAAAAATAAATACATATCTTTCATTTTACTAAAACATACATAAAATAGACTAAAATCTTTACAAAAACCGGACGGATTCGGATGTCTCCATATCCACATCTGCATCCATTTTTTCGAATATCGTATTATCCTCTTTTCGGATACGAATACAAATAGATTTCGAATTTTCGAGTATCCATCGACGGCCTTAATTGTAAGTAGAATTTTTTTTATAAACTGTGTAACTCTAACTAAAATACACAAAGTAAAGAATAATTACAGCTCAAATTAGGTGTTATGGAAGACGTATTAAAGAACATTCATTACTATTTTGATCGAAAATATCCAATCATTATTGTTTTTGTTGTCAAAAAAAAAATGAAAAATGACAAAACCAATTGTAATATAAAATAATAAGATATAGTCAAATATAATTAATTATGATTATCTATTTCCTCGAAAATTAACGGGTTTTCCAAATATCGATTTACATGCATAGTCTAAATAGAATTAAATATTTTAACTAATTAACTTCTAATTTAAAATTGATAAATGAAAATTTACCTACGTTGTTCGTCTCATTTTCTTTTGTCACCAATGATTGATATGATTGAAAATAATTATGTTCAAGTACCACATTTCATTATTTCTATGTTGTTCGATTATGCAAAACATTAGCATTTATTTCCAAATCATCTTTAAAGCTTAAGATGGATTTTCAAAGTAGATTTCATTTTTTGATTTTACTAATGTTTAAGTGGCATTAATAAGTGTTTAGGTGGATGTAAAGAGCAATAAATTTTTAAAAATAGGTTTCGAAAAACACTCCTTATTTTAGCCAAACTACAAGTATTTGTGGTTTCTAAAACTGCAAATATTTACGGTATAAACTGCAAATTGCAAATATTCACACATATATAAAAATTTTTGAAAGAATGAAAATAGTATAATTTTGATTATATTAATCTTCAATTAAGAATGGATTTAATTTTTGAAAAAATAATAATGTCAAAAATAAATTTAAAGGGTTTTTTCAATAACATTTTAGGGGAGAAATTTATAACCTTCTTTTAAGAAGGGTCACACTTGTAATAAGTTTCAAAATAAGCGGCAGATCCTTATTTCCACTACTTACATCTATATGCCTAATATTAGCATAATCCAAATATAAAAAACATTATAAAAATTAAAAACATTAACTAGAAAGCCTGATAGAGTCTCAATTGTAAAATAACTTAAGTTCAATTGTCAAATAACTTATTAAAACATGAGTCATTTTACAATTTTAGCTTAAGTTATTCTTCACATGAGTTTAAAAATTTCCCATTGTAGTAGTTTAGATGTCAGACTAACTAGTTGAGATATCTAAATTAGTTAATAGAAAAAGTCTTAAGTGTATGGTTTATTAAAGCTATTCAGACGTTTGAAAAACTTAGCCAAATATCTAAACATCGGTTAAATGTTTGGATAAGTCTATCCGACGTTTGACTGGCTGTAAATCGTAATTTCCTACATCTATGTATTTTAAACTTGTGTTTGTGTATTAAACTTTGTCAAAACATTGAAAAACTTATTTGTGTGAGTTTGCGTAATTGTACGGGACTACTACTTATGGGAGATTGTAAATAAGAATAATTCTAAGAAATATATTTAATAAGAAGACTCTTACTAATGTACTTATTCACTTAAGATCACCAAGTCTACGTAGATGCTCTTAATTCTTGTTTAAGAGTTGATGTTCCTATAATAAATTTTCAAGTACTATTGTATAATCGTCGATATCAAAATACTCAAAATAAGGTTCCAATGTTCTTCGCTTTTTGATGATGGAAACTTTCAATGTGTACCATATATAACATCGAATAATCACAACATTCATAACATTTCACCCCCCTAATCATATGATCTACCCTTATCAATATGCCTACATTTTCTCCACCTTTTTCATCAATAAAAAATGTAAAAAATAATAATACTTAAGGAATAAGTATATAGTAAGATGAAATTCACACAAAATATAACACATTAAACACATAGATTTAGTTCACACAAACATTTTCAACAAACACTCAACAGTTTACACAAACATTTGTCGTAAAGTTTCAAGCACAGAAAAACAGTTGATCTCACAAGCATATTACAAACCCTCAAATATTGACACTAATACATCCACGGTATTTGTGTGTCGAGCACCTAAGTGCCGAAAAGACAGATAGTTAAGGTAAAGTAAAAAAGAAAAAGAAATAGAACAAGAAAGAAAAAACACAATATCAGAATCTCACAGCAGAACGATAATATACAATATCCAAAATGACAGTACAAAGAGTTACTATAAAATACAGAGTAATTTTAGAGTTACAAAACCTAACTACCACCATCAGCCTGGATAGTTATAACTGCTTTTCCTCGCAAGGCTGATGCATACAATATAGCATTGCAACAGAAATAGAAATAGATAGATAACAGAAGCCTCTAGCTCATCTCATGAACTCTGAAGCGTCCAAAATAAAACTTGCTTTACTCAGCCTACTCGGAAGAGTACACGAAAAATTTAAGGAAAACAAAAAACCACATGTCTGACATAAGTCTGGTATGAGAAAACTCAAGATACATGTATCCATATAACAGTAACTTTTAAGACCGTACAAATCATCGTAATAGTTTTCCCCTAAAAAAAACCAAACCATTTATCAAGTTAATATAGTGATATAATAGATAGTGTCTAAGGTGTAGAATATAAATTAGAAAACAGTTGTGCTGCTTGCATCTCTCAATACAACAATATTAGAAGTACATCTAAAACTGCTAAGGTACATTCGCATATGGATTTTCCATTGAAGACATCCCCATATAAATTGAAGCCAGCCTCTTGACAAGGGTTAAAAAGTACCTTCCGAGCATTGTATATCTCCAGATAAAATATACCATTAAAGGTAAACACAACTAGCCCATACCCTAACACGTGGAACCAAGTATCATCAACTCTCGGTACCAACATAGGTAAGCATACTCTAGATATGGAGTTGATATACCATGTCATGAATTAGCAAACCCTAGGTTGTGCCTCCTACTCTATTTTCTATCATTTTCGATGTCGAAGTCACGTACGATATCTCTCACATGAGTCTTCATCACTCAAAAGAACACTGAATCATTTCCACGAATTCTAGCACAAGTCGGTTGATGAATGCTAACGCCGACTATCCTTTGGACTTAACCTTAGAATACACAGTTCAACTCTATAGCATTAGTTTGAAATGTTAACACTGACCACTCCCTTGGACTTAACCTTAAGATGGACATTTGAACTCTATAACATTCCCCTTCATAACCGCTTCCAAAATATAGACTTGTATACTGTTTTGAAGTGGTATTCGTTAATAAAACACTTACCGATCTCGTACTCTTCAAAACTAAATCGATGAATTTCTGGTAAATTCAATTCTGGTTCTTTTATAAATAAGCGAACCATAAATGAAAGAGTCCTCCTAAAGGGATCTTATAGTTATACAATTCTTAAATCTAGTGACATTCCATACCAATGAGTCTCCTTAGGGGATCTCAAACCGTATGAAGCCATGAAGCTTTCATATACTTCCTGAGAAAAATAGTTAAGCATGTAGTCGACTAATCGACTATCTAGTTCTAAAAACGATCTCTTATGGAAATCAATTTTCGTATACTTAACATGTTTCTGACCATCTCAACTTACTATCCTCGATCAAGAGTGAAGCCGGTAGATTAGAGCACTATTGCTTCTAAACCCTACTCGAATATCCTTCTTAACTCTTATAAATAGACAAGTCTATTTCGTCGGCTTTTAGTGTTAAGTATAGTTAACTACATTCCATAAACAAATAAACAAAGGAAATACAGTTAAGCCACTTAAGCATCTCTTAAACCTCTTTTATAAAACATTTGTTTATAATTTACAACTCACTTAAAAATGATTAAGTTATATGTATAATAATTTATCTACAAGATAAGATATTTAAAAACAATTCAAAAGATATTATATTACAAAAGCTTTTTAATACTTTAATAAAACAATTAACTAATTTTCGAAAAACTATATATAGCTAAAATATACTTTAAAATACTTATAATATGGTTTAAAGCGTTTATTTAAAATATTACTTCAAAAATCTATTTTATAATTTGTTTAAAACTTCAAAAATAACATGTTTTCTTTATTTAAAAGTAAACATCTTACTTTAATAATTCATAATAAATTATTAAAATATATAAAAATTTCAAACCATTTTTAAAATACTCTAATATAATTTAGAAAATACTTGTAAAAAGATTGAAGAGAAATACTTAAGTTTAAAGTCATTTCAATCAAATAGAAAAGGCATCATTTAAATAATACTGTAAAAAGTGGTTTAGAGAAAAGACAACATTATTAAAGCGCTGAGGGTGACTGTTATAAAAGGTTATGAAATGGACCAATTTCAATATCTAGCAAGCTCAATTGGTTTTTGATATGCAAACAAAGTTTTTAACATACAATCTTTTTACAGTAACTAATATACACATAATACATCACAACTATGGTAGAAAACCCCCTAAGGATATCTCTACAAATTTCTATTGAAAATACCGAACAGAAGGCATTTCCGAAGTACTTCTATAGCGACTATCGCTATAAAACCACTTCCAAACTCAAGTCCAGCTCAACCTAGGTTCAACGAAACCCTATGTACTTTGTTTCAAGGCTATTCAACAAGTCATAGAAAGTGATACAAGTCCATGTCCATCAATTACATATGTCATTTTCTTTCCAAAGCAAGAGTCAACAACACATATCACATATAAATTCAAACACATATGCTATAATTTAAACAACGATATATACACTTCAAATTCATTCAAATGGCGCGTTATCACCCTTCAACAAGCAAACAATCAAGTATAAGCTTCTACTTCCAACTTTAACCTTGCAAATACCAAAACTTCCTACCCTCTACCTCCTTTGCTCTCAACCTTAGCCTAATCCTCCCCTCCAAGCCTTGATAGATGTAGGCTTGGGTGTTACAAATCTTCAACCTTCAAATTGCTAGATGGTATTGCTATGTTGTTGTAAGTTTATAGAAAGAGTTTGGGTTGGTTTTGAGTTGGTTTGAATTGTTTAGAGCTTACAAATTTATGACGAGAATGGAATGAAGAACTAGTATTTTTGCACTAAAATTATGAAATGGATTCAAGAGCCATGGGTGCACTTATATAAGCTTCAAGTGGGTGTGCTTACCACCTCACCTCTTTAGCTGGCCAAGGAAGGCTCATCCCCCAAGTGCCATCGAAAAAGTCCTCATTCTTTCCTCCTTAATCCCATCCTAAATCACCCCTTAAATCTCCTCCTTGTCTCCTTCTAGAAGCTTCCAGAACAAATTAATTTCTTCATTAAACAAAGTGTTTTTATTAGTTACTAATGTCTTCATATGTTAATATCGAATAAAAAGTCGTTTATCGATAAAACGATTTTTTGTCACATTATCGATATTTCTTCAAAATATTTGTTTTTGTAAACAAATTTAAAAAACAAGTTTCTTATCATTAGTTATTAATTAAAAGGAGTTTAATGAGATTATAAAATCAGATTTATAACACTTAACTATATTTCAAAAGTTACAATATTTAAATATAAAGCGTTCGAAATTACGGGTTGATACATCTCCCCCACTTAAGACATTTCGTCCTCGAAATTCGGAAAAGAACAATAATCAAAGAAGAATAGAAGAAACAAGATATATATAGTACTGCTAAAACTATATACAAACTAAACCGTATACCAAAATGTATACTAAGTGACCCACCTCAAGCAGTGAGTACACTATAAAAGATATTCTAAGATAAGAAGAAACCACTAATTTATAAGCAACTCCGGATAGGACTTCTTCATACTATCCTCTATCTCCCAAATACAATCCCGAGCATCCTCGCTCCACTATACCTTAACCAACTTCACGATCTTAGTCCTCAATCTTACATATCGATACACTATGATGATAGGTTGCCTTAGTATAGTCTAATTAGGCTCAACATCTAGGTCCTCTTGTTGTGGCGCTTCTAATACCAAAGAAGGATCATGCACAAACTTATGCAAATGCGATACATGAAAAACCTTATGCACACTTGATAGTCTAGTCGGTAACTAGACTCTATAAGCGAGTGTACCAATCCTCTCAAGAATCAAGAATGGTCATATATGACGAGGAGCCAATTTCCTCATCCTTCTAAACCGAAAATAACTTCTCATTGAAGAAATCTTTATGAACACAAAGTCCCCAATTAAGAACTTCAAGTCTTCGTGCCTCTCGTCTGCATAGCTCTTCTCTCGATTCTGCGCTTCCTTAATCCGCTTCTTAATTTTTATTACCTTATCCAACGCCTCTCGAATCATATCTGGCCCAAGCACTAGACGATCTCTAGGTTCCACCCAACACGATGGAAATTTGCAAGGTCTACCATACAACACTTCAAATGGTGCCATTCCGATACTAGTCTGGTAACTATTGTTGTACGAGAACTCAATAAGTGGTAAATGATCTTCCCACGAACCACCAAAATCTAATATGCAATCTCGAAGCAAGACCTTTAAGACGCAGTTTGCCCTCTCTATCTGTCCGTCAGTCTGCGGATGGTAAGTTGTACTCAAACTTAGCTCCATCCCCAAAGCATCATGTAGCCCTTTTCTAAACTGGCTTGTGAATAAAGGAATCTATCACTAACAATATCATACAGAACTCCGTACAGCCTGACAATCACCTTAACATATAACTTACCCAAACTAGAAGCTGTCTTCATAGTCTTAACCGGTAAGAAGTGTGCACTCTTAGTCAATTGGTCCACAATAACCCAAACACCTTCATTACCTTTTCTCGACCTCGGTATCCCATCCATGAAGTCCATGGATATCTGCTTCCATTTCCACTTAGGAATCTCAAGTGGCTGAAGCAGTCCAGCCATCTTCTAGTGGCTGCTTTGACCTGTTGGCAGTTAGTACACCTACTCATGAATATGGAAACATCTCTCTTCATATCTTCCCACCAGAACTTCCGCTTTATATCTTGATACATCTTAGTAACCCCTGGATGTATCATCAATCATGAATGATGATTCTCTATACCTTTTGCCTAATCCCATCAAAATTGGGAACACGCATCCTTTTGTTTATCTTTACTATACCATGGCTATCTACTTTAAATCCTAGCCACCTCTTCGATGCCTCATTCTCCTTATCGCTTTGGTATCCTAGTAATACAAAGATCTCTAAGCTAATTCCCTTTGATACGTCTAATCAGGGTCGGACAAACCACTATATTTGCTACAACTGCATGCCCTATACTGAGCGCATCAGCTACAACATTAGATTTCCCTAGTGTATACAATATATTTAGATCATAGGCCACGATAAACTCCCACCACCTTTGCTGCCTCATGTTAAGGTTCTTCTGGGTGAAAAGATACTTCAAAAATTCATAGTTCGTATACAACTCGAACTTCTCGCCTAGCAAATGATATCTCCACATCTTCAATGCAAATACAACCGCTAACAACTCTAAGTCATGAGTTAGATATCTCACTTCACGTGGCTTGAGTTGTTGACTGGCATAAGCGATCACCCTTCCATGTTACATTAACACAACACCTAAACTTGTTCCACAAGTATCCATGTAAACAGTTAAACCCACACCTCCATCTGGAACAGTAAGAATAGGAGCACTTGTCAACCTTGCTTTCAGCTCTTTGAATGCTCGCTCGCATTTATTAGTCTAAACAAATTTGATGTCTTTCTTCCCTAGATTCGTCAAGTGTGAAGCAATCTTCAAGAAATCCTGAATAAATCTCTTGTAATAACATGCTAAACCCCAAGAAGGTCATAACCTCGGTTGTGTTTTCTGGCCTTTTCCAATCTTGAATAGCTAAAACCTTTGCTGGATCCATAGAAATACCCTCCGTTGAGACAGCATGAACTAACAATACAACCTCTGACCGCTAAAAGTGACATATCGAGAACTTGGCTTTCAACACATGCTCTCTCAATGTTTCTAATACAATCCTCAAATGGTGAATAAGCTCATCCTTAGTCTTAGATTAGACTAGAATATCATCAATAAACACAAGAACAAACTTATTCAACACATCTCAGAAAACACGATTCATTAAGTCTAAGAAATATGCTGGAGAACTAGTTAGGCCGAACGACATAACTAACCAGCCATAAAAATTATCAACCTAAAAGCTATCAAAGGTACACTCTCCTTTGATACCTTAAGCTAATGAAATATAGTAGTAAGATCAAGCTGAGAAAACACCCAAGCACCTTGAAGCTGATCAAATAAGTCATCAATCATATGCAAAGGATACTTGTTCCTAACAGTCCACTTATCGAGCTCGTGGTAATCCATACACAGCCTTAAGGAATCTTCTGCCTTCGTAGCAAAGATGAAGGGAGCTCCCTAATTCGAACGACTCAGTCGGATTAAGCCTTTGCCCAACAAATCGCTGACCTGGTTAGTTAGTTCCAATTTCCCCTTTGGTACTAGCCTACGAACAGGCAACACAATAGGTTTAGAATCCTAAACCAAATCAATACGAAATTCTATCTCATGATGAGGTGGTAAACCAAACACCTCTTCAAACACATCTGCAAACTCCTGCACAAAAAAATCGAATCCAACTTTCCTTTCGCCACATCAAGAGAATAAAGAAAACTACTCATAAATAAGTTAGGCCCCCCATAATTCACTACTAGAATTTTCCCTCCCTCTTTCTTAAATGATACAATTCACTTAACATAATCTAGAACTGCACAATATTGAGATAACCAATCCATCCCAAGAGAAACATCAAACCCCAAAAAACCAAGAACAAACATATCGCAAGGAAAGAGTTGGTTAAAACATGTAATCGGAACTCCTAAAAAAATCATACTAAGATTGGTCAGGCCTTCGATAGGGTTCGAGACCCAAATAGAGTTAGAAGCATAACGGACTCGAGCTTCAGTCAACCAATACGGGTACTAGAAATGAAACTAAGAGAAGCTCCAGTATCAAATAAAACACGAAAAGGAATGCCACAAATATATAGAATACCTTCCAGAACATTCTTCCCCTTTATAGCTGCAGAAGTGGAAGGTGTTGTAGCAAGTACAAAAACTCTAGGTTGTTGCCCTTCTGAAGCATCGAACACTCCCTAGCACAATGACCTAGCTAGTGGCATTTATAACAACTCTGCCTCAAAAAAAACTATGCTTTGGCTGCCTATGGCTCTAGCTTTGGTGCCTTAGAAATTGGCACTTTAACCAGCGATGCTTTAGCCACTTGCCCTCCATTACCTGACCTATAATTCTGAGCAAAACGTCCCTTCTTTCCACACTTCTGGCAAGCTAAACTGGAATATCCCTCGGTGGCTGAAACTTATGCTTATTGTCCCCAGTTTGTGCAGATATAGATGACTTTTGAGCCAAACTCTCTAACCTCAGACCCATACATATCAAATTTACGAAGGATCCCTGAATATGATTAGTTATGTCCCTCTGAAACTCTGGACGCATACCTACAATGAATATCTCGTTCTTCTCCAATAGTGTGTCTACCAACCCTAATCTGAACCGAGATAATGCATTGAACCTATTCTCATGCTTAGCAAATGACATAGCCCCCTGCTTCAGATCTATAAAGCTTCTAAATAACGGTATTTGCGGCTTTCGAAACAAACTTCATCTCAAACACTTCCTTGAATTGGGCCCAGGTAAAGTCATTCTTATAGACATTTGTAGTAAATGAACTCCATAAATCCATAGCAGCATCTGGTAGATGTTGCGATGCCAAACAACGCTTCATCGCATCATCCAACTTCATGTCTCAAAAATCGTATCACACAAAGTAAGCCAAGTCTGAACCTAGATGATAATCTCTATACCATTGAACCTCTTTCCACCCAGTCTCTCGTAATTATGGTAAAGCGAAGCAAAGTTCATCTATGGTCGAACCTGTACAACCTCCTCCACAATATTCACCATCGGTTCCTCAATAAGAGCGACATTCCTCGATTCTTGATTCCCACCATTACTAATAGTACTACCCTTTCCACCTCTACCACTACCACCTTTAGCATTAGCAGCTCTAGTACTCATAGTTCTTACTACCTAAACATAGCAAAACAACTTTAGGAAACTTAAGGATAGAGTTATTTTAAAGAAAGAGTTATTCCTGGGGAAATACTATAAAGGGATAGGTTTATAGGAAAATACAAATACACTCTCGTATATGTAATACACTTAACTTATTCTAGGGTATCACTTACCTTATCTTTAATCAGCCATACCCAATCAAAGCTAAGGTAATGACTAGCTTTTTGATCCTCGAATGTCATACTAATACATCCACGGTATTCATGTATCGAGCACCCAAGTGATGAAAAGATAGATGGTTAGGGTAAAGTAAAAAACAAAAGGAAACACAACAAGAAAGAAAGAACACAGTATCAAAATCTAACAGTGGAACAGTAATATACAATATCCAAAAAATAGTACAAAACGGTTACTCCAAAATACAAAGTAATTTTAAAGTTACAAAACCTAAGTACTACAATCAGCCTGGATAGTTGTAACTGCTTGTCCTCAAAATGCTAAAACATAAATATAGTAGTGTGGTGGAAATAGAAATAGATATATAACAGAACCCTCCAGCTTATCTTCGAAACTCTGAAGCATCCAAAATAAAACCTTCTTTGCTTAACCTACTTGAAAGAGTACATGAGGAATTTAGGAAAAACAAAAAACCACGTGTTAGACATAAGTATGATATGAGAAAACTCAAGATACATGTATCCATAGAATGGTAATTTTTGAGACCATATGAATCATCATAATAATTTTCTCCTCAAAAGAAACCAAACCATTTATTAAGTTAATATAGTAACATAATTGGTAGTATCTAAGGTGTAGAATATAAATCAAAAAATAGTTATGGTGCTTGCATCTCACAACGCAACAATATTAGAAATACAACTAAAACTGCTAAGAAACATTCGCATATGGATTTTCCGTTAAAGACATCCCCATATAAACTAAGGCTAGCCTCTTGACAAGGGTCAGACAATACCTTTCAAATGTCATGTATCTCTAGATAAAATATACTATTAAGGTAAACATAACTTGCCCATTGTAGCTACCCGTAATTTCGAACACTTCGCCTTCGAATATCGTAACTTTTAAAATATAGGTAATATAATGTGATTTTATAACCTTGTTAAACATCTTTTAATTAATGAATAATGATAAGGAACTTTTTTTTAAATTTTGTTTACAAAAATATATACTTCTAAGAAATATCGATAATGTGATCGAAAATCGATTTATCAATAAACAGTTTTTTTTATCGATATAAGTTGCACAAACTATTTTGTACTTAGCCAATTAACATATGAACACATTATTAACCAATTAACACACTTTTCTTCATAAAGTAAGCGGAATATTCTAGAAGCTTCTAGAAGATAAGGAGATATCTCATGTCAGGGGTAGTTTGGTCTTTTACTAAAGGAAGAAGGTGTAAATAAATGTGATGGAGCATGTGAAGGGTTGAGCCTTCCATGAAAAGCCAAGGGGGTGAGATCAAGGGTAGGGAGAACCACTTCATGCCTATATAAGAGTGGGCATACCTCTTGAATTCACTTTTGCTAATTTAGAAAATAAATCGAACTTACTTTTTCTCTTTCTCTACATAAATTCCCTAAGCAAAATAATTCAAAACAACATCAAACCAACTTAACCTTAGACAAGGGCCTAAGAAAAAAATCACAACACCTTTTATCAACTTAGATCTTGAATAAACAAAGCACAACTCCCCCTACAACTTTGGGCCATGAGCAATTTATAGGCAATATTGCCTTAAAGCTAGGACAAAGCAAAGTAAAGGTAGGAACTGAGGTATTAGAAAGGTTAAGGTAGGAAGTGGTTGCTTGAATTTGCTTGCTGGCTTGCTTAAGGGTGAGCTAACTTACCTCTTGAATGAAAATATTGTGCATATATGCTTGTGTTTGATTGTGTATGTGATGTTTGAATTGATATTACTATATGTTGTAGTATTTAAATTTGATTCTTGCTTTGAAAGAAAATGGCATATGTAATCCAAATGTATGGACTTGAATGGACAGGTATGACTTATAGCATAGCCTTGAAACAAAGCACATAGGTTGTAGTTGAATATAGGTTTGAATTAGGCTTAGATTTGAAAGTGCTCTTATAGCGATAGTCGTTATAAATGCACTTAGGAATTGCCTTGTGTTCGAAAATTTCTAAGGAACTTTGTAAAGATTTCCTCAGGGATTTCTCTCCATATTTGTGATGTATATTATGTATGCTTACTAATATAAAAAGTTTAAATGTTAAAAAGTTAAGTAACATAGCGAAAAGTGACCATACTTCCATTTGTACAAAACTGCACCGTTTTAGCCTTTGTTTTGGACTTTAAAAGGTTTGAAAAGGACTTTAAATTTAAGTATTTTATTTCATTCTTTTGACAAGTGTTTGCTAACTCATATTAGAGTATTTTAAAAGTGGTTTGGAAGTTTTATGAAATTTTTAAGAATTAGATATGAATTTTTAAAGGAGAGGGTTTAATTTTAAATATAAGGAAAACATGGTTTTTCCAAATTTTAACATATTTTATAAACTTGTTATTTTAAAGTAAAATTTTGAATGAATGTTTAAAACCTATTAAAAGTATTTTGAAGTATTTTAAAAGCATTATTGAGTATATATAGTTTTAAGAAAATTTGTTTGTTATTTTATTAAAGTATTAATGTCTTATGTAATATAATATCTCTTAAAATTATTTTATTAAATATCTAGTTTTATAAATTAGTATACATACATATATATAATATATCATTTCTAAAAAAAATATAAGGTTTTTGAATTATATACCAAAGTTTTAAAAAGGGGTTAGGAATTGCTTATTGGCTAAATCATGATTTGTTTGATTGCTTATCTAAAAGGTAATCAACCATGCTTAACACTAAAAGCCGACAAAGTACACTTATCTGTTTGTGAGAGTTAAGATTGATGTTTGAGTAGGGGTAAAAGCAATATTTCTCTAACCTACCATCTTCACTCCTCACCAAGGAATAATTAAGTTGGTAATGTCGAAAACATGTTAATCGTGTTAATTACTTACTCGTTTATGGAAAGTCATTAATACTATACTTAACACTAAAAGGCAATGAAGTAGGCTTATCTACTTGTGAGAATTAAGATTGATGTTCAAGCAGGGACAAAAGCAATAGTGTTCTAACCTACTGGCTTCACTCTTGATCGAGGAATAATTAAGTTGGGAAGGTCAGAAACTAGTTAAGTATACGAAACTTGATTTCTATAGTGGTCGTTTTTAACTAGATAGTCGATTAGTCGACTATCGAACTTGACCAAACATAACTTAGGAAGTATCTAAAAGCTTCATGGCTTCATACGATTTGAGATCCCCTAGAGAGGATAATTGGTATGAAACGTCTCTAGCCTTAAGAACTTATATATATATGAGATCCCCTAGGGAGGACTTCTTTTTATATAGTTCACTTAATTTTAAAAGAATCAGAATTGTGTTAATCGAGAATTCACCGAATTAGTATGGAAGAGTTTGGGATTGGTAAGTGTTTACTTAATGAATACCGCTTCAAAACCAGTATACAAGTCTATGTTTTCGAAGCGGTTGTGAAGTGAAATGTTATAGAGTTAAACTGTCTATCCTAAGGTAAGTTCAAGAGAGAGGTAAAGGTTAACATTTCAGACTTATGTTATAGAGTAGAACTGTCTATCCTAAGGTTAAGTCGAAGGGAGATGTTAGCATTAAAATTTGTTAAATAGACTTGTGAGGTAATCCATGGATTGATTCATGCTCTGTTCAGGTGATGAAGACTCGTGTGAGAAATGCCAAACGTTTCCTTGACATCAGTAAATGACTAAAACCAGAGTAGGGTTCGTAGCCATGAAGGGTTTAGCGAACCCAATAGGGTATATCAACTCCATATCTAGTGATGCTATAGATATTGCCAGCGGGGGTTGATATTCGGTGTAAACGTCATTGGGAGTTAACTATCTATGGCTTACCTTACGGTATACTTAATTTAGAGACATACAACGCTCAAAAGGATATCACCAATCCTTGTTTAGGAGGTCAGATTTAGCTTGACCAGATAGATCTCCATGGAAATCCTTACACATATACGAACATGCCTTAGAGGTATAGATTATATACTATTTTTTGTGATGCACATACAACAGCTACATTCTGATTTATATTCTACACTCTAAACATTATCTATTTACCGCTATATTCACTCATTGGATGGTTGGCCTTTTTTGAAGGGAAAACTATTGCAGTAATCCATACAATCTCAAAAGTTACTGTAACAACCCAAAATTTGAGCTATAATAATTAATTAACGAATTAATTAAATTATAAAATTAGTTTGTGAAATTGTTAGAATTGAGCTATGGGAGTTGCACCATTGTGTCCGTGGCAATTTTCTGATCAATTTCCATATACAACTTGTCGAAATCCGAGTCAGTATGAAAAAGTTACGCAAGAAAGAAGAATCAACAAAAAACGAAGAAAAATAAAATAAATAACAAGGCATGGGGTCGACCCATGCCATAGCCAGGTCGACCCAGGCTTGGGTAAGGTCGACCTTATGGTCAACCCCCAATGTATAAAGGTCGACCCGCCTTTGTTAAATGACGTAGAAACGTCCAGGTTAGTTCGAACACATCATATCTTGATTTTTCTCAAATCATGTGCGTTCGTGCTTTCATCCGACTATTCCTAATGAGCCTATGACGTGGTTGCACCAGATTTAATCTTCAAATATTACGGCCTGAGATCCTTAAGCTATACTATAAATAAGACCCTAGACCTAGCTTTTTTTCTCATTCAGATTTTCTCCCAATAGGTTCATTGCCTGAGGCTGGACCCTAAAAAGGAATTTTTTCTTGGAAGGAGATCTTTTTGATAAAAATATTCTACGCCCTAGAAGTGGATCCGGGAAGGCCAAAGAATAGAGCTAAGGACCACAGGTGAGTGTTTTGTCATTATTTTAGATTTTTAAGTAATTTAAAATAATAGGGTTCTCAACAGTTGTAGTTTTTCTGCAATTTTGAGACAGTTTTTATATAAGTTATTTATAGTTAGTTTTTAAACTTCTTTTCAGTCTATTTTATTCAATTATTTACATTTATTTGTATTTATTTACATTTGTTTTACGTTAGAATTTAACATGTAAATGTTAGTTTCTTTTTATTTCTTTTTATGCGAATAAAATATAAGAATATTAAAAAGAGGAGAATTCGCTAATATGGATTAAATAGATAAACACTGAATTTACAGAAATTAGATGTAAAATAAGAAAGAACTGTAAAAAAAGAAGATATATTGAAATAGGCAAATTTGAGACATTTGCAAGCATGTTTATAACTAGTGGTTATAACTAAAAAGATAGAATATAAGAGTAACAATTATAACATAGGTTATAATTAAGCAGAAAGAACAGAAGAGGCTTATTTGAAAACATAGATTAAGTTAATAAGAAAATATAGTAGAAATAACAGAAGAGGCTTATTTTAAAACTTACACTAAGTTAATAAGAAAACGTAGAAGAAGGGCCCGTACCAACAACATTCCCTTTCAGTCAGGAACTGATGGTCTCACAATAGTTAGGTGAGACTGGGACACGCTTATGCTAATTAGGGTACATAAGTGGCCAATAGATAGAAGCTCAAATCTGGGGATTTGGGAAAGAGACGCAAACTAGAATTTGTTTGTTAGGACCAGTACCGGCAGCATTCCCTTTCAGACTAAGACTGATGGTCTCACAACACTTAGATGAGGCTGGGCAGCATTCCCTTTCAAACTAGGACTAATGGTCTCACAACAGTTAAGTGAGGCTGCGCACGATTATGCTGATTAGGGTAAATAAGAGGTCAAAATAGGGGTCGACAATTAGTGTGTACCAGCGATGACCGAGCGTGCGACATCAATTAGGGTAAATAATTCGCTACTGCATTCCAAGCGCTAAACACGTGTCTTTTGCTGTGACTAACAGGATTGGTTCATAGTGGCACAACAGAGATAGAAGGCCGATCAATGGGTATAATTAGAATTTCAGCCTAATTAAAATAGGATTAGTGTTTCAACCTAATCACAGAAATCTAAGACAACAATCAAAATCAAAGCAAATAGAATCAGAAACAATATTTTATCCCAGTTTTATCTTTTCTGTATTTTCCTTTCACACTAGAACTGTTGCTTAGTCTATTATCTTTATCTTGCTTAAGAATGCTAGTAATTACTTTCACTCACCAGACTTATAGTCTGACCCACTCCTCTATTTCCCCTTTTCCCCCATAAGCCAGCAAAATCGAGGACAGTAGATTCAAACCTCTTGGAGATATATTCTTGGAGTTCTTTATGTATTCTTCTTCTTCTTCTTCTTCTTTTCAATTTTCTTCTCATTTGACTTTGGATGTACTAGTACTTTATGAAAGGGATGATTTTTATTGTACTATGATGATGTGACTGAGATTGTATTTTTCACAAGACATGTATATTTGGTTTTTAAGACATATTCTGTTTTGAAATGAAGTTTAATTTTAAATGTCTAGTTATTATTTAAATGTTTTCGCTGTTTTTATTTGTCTTGTGAATCTTAGTCTCTATGATGTTTTAGCTATACCTATAACGCACCACATCTTTTAGTGTGCCTTTTTTGGGTATACTAAGGGGTGTGGGGGTGTTTCACTTGGTATCAGAGCCCAAGGTTACAGGATTCCTAAAAACTTGTTTTAAAAGTAAAGTATTTTTCAAAAGTAACATATCTTCAAACTAAAAGTGTTTTTCAGAAAGAAACTCTTATTATAGAAATGGTTTTCAAGTATAAGAGAGTTTTTATAAAAATATCCTCAAAGTCCAGTTCAACCTTCTTTCGATTCTTTCGAGCCTAAATTATCTTTTTCTTTGCATAGTATGGACGCCCCAAATCTTCCAAAGGGTGTCCAAGTCCCTGGCTGGTTCCGTAGATACCTCCAAGCTACGACACCAGAGGTGGAAGGGCAAGCGCCCAATGCACACCAACGGGTGGAGATCCCGTTAATCCACCTGCAGCAGCCAATTTTTCTAAGCTTTGCAAGGACTTCACTAGTCTAGGAGGCAGGATGTTTTTCGGCATGGAGGATTTCATGGAGGCACGAGCTTGGTTGAGGAATACGGAGCAGATATTTGGGTTACTAAGATTGGAGGACCAACAAAGAGTTCAACTTTCATCTTGGCAACTGAAGGGAAAGGCTTCTTAGTGGTGAGAGATTTTAAAGATGGAGGGTAGAGACATTGGTTGGTTTGGATTTCAGGAAAGGTTTGAGAGAAAGTTCTTGTCACAAGCCGAGGAAAGCATGCAGTTGGAGAAGTTCATTAGTCTGAAGCAAGGGATTCTTTCAGTGAAGGAGTATATAAATCAGTTTAATGAGCTATCGTGGTTCAGAATGGAGCTTGTTAATACACCGCATAAGAAGGCCATTAAGTTTGCTAAGGGTTTGAACCAGCCCCTCCAAGGGTTGGCATTGACACATGTACCTATGTGAGCGACGTATGAGTCACTTATGGAAATGGCTCTCATGTCAGATGCTGTTAAGGAAGGAGAGCTTAAGGAGGTTCCTAAGTCAGAAAACTATAAGAAGCAGCGGTGGAAGAATAAGAGGGATAAGGACAAGAAGAAAGGAGGAGGACCTCAGAAGGGACAGATCAAGAAAGGCGAGAAATGTCATAGTTGTGGATTGATTGGTCATTTCACAAAGGACTGTAAGAAGGAAATGATGAAGGGGAGGTATTACAATTGTGGGAAGCCTGGGCACCTCAGTAGAGCTTGTCCTCAGAGGGCAGGGCAGAGAGCAGGCGCACCTACAGCGCAAGTACAGGCTTTGGATGCAGCACCTTCTAGTAGTGGACCAGATCGAGGTAGGAAAGTCTCTGTAGAAGGTTTGATCTTTATTTCAGATTTTCCTATTCGGACTCTTTTTGACTCTGGAGCATCGCATTCTTTCATTTCTAGTTCCTTGGTTGATTGTTTGCACTTAGATATTTCTCTAGTAGTAGACCCTATAGTTGTTTCAAACCCCATAGGAGGATTGGCACATTTATCCATGATTTGTAGGGGTTCGAAAATTTTTGTACTAGGCATAGAATTTGACTGTGATGCCCATGTACTGGGATTTTCGGGATATGGGATGATTTTGGGGATGGACTGATTATCCACTTATGGAGCGATATTAGACCACGAGAGGAGAGTCGTCAGACTAGAGAAATGTAGCGGAAGGACTCTCGAGGTTTCTTGCAACCCATAAGGGTCAGTCATGTTGAGCTTCCTTTATTCCCTTGATTCATCACTAGGAGAGATAGATTCCATTCCAGTCGTTAGAGATTTTCCAGATGTTTTTGAAGAGGTTAGGGGACTACCCCCTAAGAGAGAGATTGACTTTAGGATCTATCTAAATGACAATGCTAAGCTAGTGGCATTGCTCGTGAGACATGTGGCTCCTAGGGAGAGGAAGGAGTTAAGTAAGCAGATTGGTAAGCTATTGGAGAAAGGCTTCATCAGACGGAGCATATCTGAGTGGGGAGCGCTAGTCATCTTCGCTACAAAGGCGGATGGTTCCCTTCGACTTTGCATGGACTATATAGAGTTGAATAAGCTCGCGAAGAAGAACCGTTACCTACTTCCTAGGATAGACGATCTTTTCGATCAGTTGGTTGGCTTTTTAGTATTTTCTCAACTTGATTTAGTTACTGGATTTCATCAGCTTAGGGTCGCCGACGATAGCATCGATAAGACAGCATTTAGGACACCCGATGGATTCTTTGAGTGGTTGGTTATGCCGTTTGGGCTGACCAATGCCCCAGCCTATTTTGTAGATTTGACAAGCCGTGTTTTTCGAGATGTCCTAAATAAGTTCGTTGTAGTGTTTATGGATGACATTCTAGTGTTTTCCAAGAGTATGGAAGAGCATGCTATTCATCTTGAGGAGGTTCTTCGTACACTTCGTGTTCATCGGTTGAAAGCAAAATTCTCGAAGTGTCACTTTTGGCGTGAGGAGGTGCGTTTCTTGGGGCACGTAGTCTCAAGAGAGGGTTTAGCTGTGGATCCCGCTAAGATAGTAGCAGTTTAGGATTGGAAGGCCCCCAAGAACACTACCGAAGTTAGAAGCTTCCTAGGTTTGGCTGGCTTTTATAGGAAGTTTATCAGAGATTTTGCTAAGATTTCAGCACCACTTACTCGCCCCACTAAGAAGAATACGACATTCGTGTGGGACATAGATTGTGAGGATTCCTTCACGATGTTGATGGGGGCCCTTACTAGTGCCCTAGTGTTATTTTTACCCAACGAAGTTAAGCCTTTTACAGTATACACTGATGCATGTGGGATGGGTCTTGGAGGAGTATTGATGCAAGAAGGGAGGGTAGTATGTTATGGAAGTAGACTGTTGAGAACTCATGAGAAGAACTACCCCACCCTTGATTTGGAGTTAGCTGCTATTGTTTTCGCACTTAAGTCTTGAAGACATTACTTGCTAGGAGAGAGGTTCAAGCTTTTCACTGACCATAAATCATTGAAGTTCATGTTCTCACAAAAGGATTTAAACTTGAGGCAGCAGCGTTGGATGGAGTTTCTAGCATCATATGACTTTGAGATAGCTTACACCCCTGGTAAAGGGAATGTAGTTGCAGATGCGTTAAGTAGGAAGAGAGAAATCCTTAGTCCAATGTTCGTGGAGTGGAAAAGCCTAGAGTTTATTTTCACCTTCGATTTTAAGCCCTCTACGGACATTACCCCTGGATTAGTGGCAGCACTTGAGGTTAAGCCTACCCTCATAGATCATATTTGCTCAAGGCAGCGAGAGGATTTAGAGCTTATGGATATTTTGGATAGGATTAGCAGAGGAGAGGTCTTTAGACATCTCCAACGCTATTTCATTGATAGTAAAGGGTGGCTAAGGAGAGATGGAAGATTTTGTGTCCCCCGCACCAGTGATTTAACGAGAGCAGTTCTAGTAGAAGCACACCATTCTCGATGACTATTCATCCGAGTGGTGATAGGATGCATAGGGACATGAAGTGAGTGTTTTATTGGAGCGGCATGAAGAAGGATGTGGCAGAGTTTGTAGCTAAGTGTCGTGTGTGCCAAAGAGTTAAGGCGGAGCAGCAGAAGCCTGGAGGATTGCTTCAACCATTGGATGTACCCGAATGGAAGTGGGATATTGTTTCGATGGACTTCATAGATGGTTTACCCCGATCTAGGAAGGGTAATACCAGTATTTGGGCGATTTTAGATCATTTGACTAATAGCGCCCACTTCATTCCGGTCAAGAGTAAGAGGACGACACCTTATTTGGCATCCTTATGCATTCGTGAGATAGTCCGACTTCATGGAGTTTCCTCTATCATAGTGAGCGATAGAGACCCAATCTTTACTAGCAAGTTTTGGAGGATCTTGTAAGAGGCTTTAGGTTCGCAGCTTAGATTGAGTATGGCCTATCACCCTTAGACGGATGGCCAAACAGAGAGAGTTAATAGAGTTCTTGAGGATTTGTTGAGGATGTGCATTCTTGATTTTGGAGGAACTTGGGAGGAGCAACTTCCTTTAGTGGAGTTCGCATATAATAATAGTTTTCAGGCTAGCATTGAGATGGCACATTTTGAAGCTCTTTATGGAAGACCTTGCAAGTCGCCTTCGTGTTGGTTGGAGTTTACAGAGAGATTGCTACTAGGTCCCGACATGGTTAGAGAGACTTCGGAAAAGATTGATTTGATTAGAAGGAGAATGAAGATGGCCCAAGATAGACAGAAATCCTATGCAGATAAGCGGAGAAGGGAATTGAGTTTGAGATAGGAGATTTGGTTTTCATTAAGGTGTCTCCGCTAAGAAAGGTAGTGAGGTTTGGATCAAGTGGGAAACTTGCTCCCAGATTCGTAGGACCGTTCCCCATTATGGAAAGGGTAGGGAAGATGGCGTATCAGATAAAGCTACTAGAGAGGCTCGTGGGAGTACATGATGTTTTTCATGTTTTGCACTTGAGAAAGTGCTTACATGATTCAGCAGAGGTAGTGGAGCCTAGCCAACTTAAAGAAGTTGAATTGGAGAGAGAAGCATCGGTTCTTCGTATTCCTACCAAGATCATTGGACGTGATATCAAGAAGCATAGGAATAAGGAAGTACCTTTGGTTAAGGTGCAGTGGGGAGATAGCATTGAGGACGCTACGTGGGAGGCTGAGGAGAAAATACGTACCTCTTATCCGCATCTTTTCGATGGTACGTCTTGAATTTCCTATTTCCATCCTTAGTTTTGAATGGGTTCTTTCCTTTAGTATCCTTTGGGACGGTAGATCTTAGGATTTAACCTATGGATGGTAGGACTGAATGTAAACATGTTACTAAAACATGTTATGTATGTAGGACGCTAGTGGTTGCAAGTGTTTGTTAGTGGATACTAATGGGCGCATATATAAACATTAGGCACTATTATCTCTTAGGGATCGGCCTAACTAGGTCACTAAAACATATGCATATGGATGTGTGTGCATTTGCATTTTTATTTTATTTCATGGTTGCTATAAATGGATGATTATCATATGATTGTTGCATTTGGATGATGATTGTAGCACACATATAGAACTATCTGTTACCATTAGGGAATTTTCATTCATTTGGAAACATGGGAACATACATGATTGCATTAAAGGAGGTCGACTGAGTCATTAGACCGCCTAATCTTTTGCATTAGTTAGGGACATCGACACTACACTATTGCATATAAAATAAATTGCATTATAAAGATTAAGGACAATGGATGTAATGGATGATGGTTGAATATGTGGTTGTAGAATTTTGATGAAAATATTTATTTCATTCTTTTGTCCTTGGAGATTTCGGGGACGAAATCCTTTAAGGAGGGGAGAATGTAACATCCCAAAATTTGAGCTATAATAATTAATTAATGAATTAATTAAATAATAAAATAAGTTTGTGAAATTTTCAGAATCCAGCTACAGGAGTTGCACCATTGTGTCCATGGCGATTTTCTGATCAATTTCCATATACAACTTGTCGAAATCTAAGTCAGTATAAAGAAGTTACGCAAGAAAGAAGAATCAACAAAAAACGAAAAAAATTAAATAAATAACAAGGCATGGGGTCGACCCATGCCATAGCCAGGTCGACCTATAGGTCGACAGGCTTGGGTAAGGTCGACCCCCAATGTATAAAGGTCAACCCGCCTTTGATAAATGACATAGAAACGTCCAGATTAGTTCGAACACGTCATATCTTGATTTTGCACAAATCCTGTGCGTTCGTGCTTCCATCTAATGGTTGCTAGTGAGCCTATGACGTGGTTGCACCAGATTTAACCTTCAAATCCAACGGCTTGAGATCCCTAAGCTACACTATAAATAAGACCCTAGACTTAGCTATTTTTCTCATTCAGATTTTCTCCCAATTGGGTTCATTGCATGAGGCTGAACCCTAAAAATAAATTTCTTGAGAGGAGATCTTTTTAATAAAAATATTCTATGCCCTAGAAGTGGATCCAGGAAGGCCAAGGAATAGAGCTAAGGACCACAGGTGGGTGTTTTGTAATTATTTTAGATCTTTAAGTAATTTAAAATAATAGGGCTCTCAATAGTTGTAGTTTTTTCTACAATTTTGAGACAGTTTTTATATAAGTTATTTACAGTTAGTTTTTAAAGTTCTTTTCAGTCTATTTTATTCAGCTATTTTTATTCAGCTATTTTATTCAGTTATTTACAGTTATTTGTATTTATTTACATTTGTTTTACGTAGAATTTAGCCTATAAATGTTAGTTTCTTTTTATTCCTTTTTACGCGAATAAAATATAAGAATATTAAAAAGAGGAGAATTCGCTAATATGGATTAAATAGAAATAAACACTGAATTTACAAAATTAGATATAAAATAAGAAAGAACTGTAATAAAAAGAAGATAGACAGAAATAGGCAAATTTGAGACTTTTGCAAGCATGTTTATAACTAGTGGTTATAACTAGAAAGATAGAATAGAAGAGTAACAATTATAACAAAGGTTATAATTAAGCAGAATGAACAGAAAAGGCTTATTGTAAAACTTAGATTAAGTTAATAAGCAAATATAGTAGAAATAGCAGAAGAGGCTTATTTTAAAACTTACACTAAGTTAATAAGCAAACATAGAAGAAGGCCCGTACCAACAGCATTCCCTTTCAGTCAGGGACTGATGGTCTCACAATAGTTAGGTGAGGCTGGGACAAGCTTATGCTAATTAGGGTACATAAGTGGCCAATAGATAGAAGCTCAAATCTGGGGATTTGGGCAAGGGACGCAAACTAGAATTTGTTTGTTAGAACCAGTACCGACATCATTCCCTTTCAGATTAGGACTGATGGTCTCACAACACTTAGGTGAAGCCGGCAGCATTCCCTTTTAGATTAGGACTGATGGTCTCACAACAGTTAGGTAAGGCTGGGCACGCTTATGCTGATTAGGGTAAATAAGAGGTCAAAATAGAGGGCGACAGTTAGTGTGTACCGGCGATGACTAAGTGTGCGGCATCGATTAGGGTAAATAATTCGCTGCTGCGTTCCAAGCGCTAAACATGTGTCTTTTGCTGTGACTAACAGGATTGGTTCACAGTGGCACAACAGAGATAGAAGGCCGATCAACGGGTAGAATTAGGATTTCAGCCTAATTAAAATAGAATTAGGGTTTCAGCCTAATCATAGAAATCTAAGACAAGTGCAAACAATCACAATCAAAGCAAATAGAATCAGAAACAGTATTTTATCCCGATTTTATCTTTTCTGTATTTTCCTCTCATACTAGAACTATTGCTTAGTCTATTTTCTTTATCTTGCTTAAGAATGCTAGTAATTACTTTCACTTACCAGACTTATAGTTTGACCCACTCCTCTATTTCCCCTTTTTCCCCATAGACCAGCAGAATCGAGGACAGTAGATTCAGACCGCTTGGAGATATATTCTTGGAGTTCTTTATGTATTCTTCTTCTTCTTTTCAGTTTTCTTCTCATTTGACTTTGGATGTACTGGTACTTTATGAGAGGGATGATTTTTATTGTACTTTGATGATGTGACTGAGATTGTATTTTTCACGAGACATGTGTATTTGGTTTTTAAGACATATTCTGTTTTGAAATGAAGTTTAATTTTACATGTCTAGTTATTATTTAAATGTTTCCGCTGTTTTTATTTGTCTTGTGAATCTTAGTCTCTGTGATGCTTTAGCTATACCTATAACGCACCACACCTTTAAGTGTGCCCTTTTTGGATATACTAAGGGGTGTGGGGTGTTTTAGTTGCTGTTATATAGATGTATATATCTTAAAGTTTCTTATAACAGACTTTCCGATATATGGTTTTTTCCCTAAATTCCTCATGTACTTATTCGAGTAGGCTGAGTAAATTAGGTTTCACTTTGGACGATTCAGGGTTTAGGAGACGGGCTTGTGGCTTCCGTTATCTATCTATTTCTGATTTCGTTATAATATTATGCATGTAGGTATCAACATCGTGAGGACAGGCAGTTATAACTATACAGGCTGATGATTGTACTTATGTTTTTGTAACTCTAGAATTTCTCTGTATTTGGGAGTAACCCTTTGTACTATCCTTTTGATATTATATGTTATCGTTCCACTGTGAGATTCTGATATTGAGTTCTTTCTTTTGTTTTCAATTCATTTTATTTTATTTTACCCTTACTATTTTTTTTCTGGTACTTGGATGCTCAGTACATGAATACTACAGATGTATTTAGTATCGACAATCAAGGGTTGAAAAGTTGGGTCGTTATATTTGGTATCAGAGCCTAGATTAAGAAAACACCTTGTCTTTGGTTGGGTATGGGTCATTAGAGATAGGGTAAGTGATGCCCTAGAATGGGTCAAGCGTATTATACATATAAGAGCGTATTTTTATTTTCAAAACTAGACTTTTAAAAATGTTCCTTAGGAATATCTCTTTCTTAGTAATCCTTACTTGAAATAACTCTTTCTTTGAAGTAATCATTTCTTAGAAATGTTTTCCTTGAAATAACTCTATCTTTAGGTGCCCTAAAGAAGTTTTGCTTTGATTAGGTAGTAAGAACTATGGGTACTAGGGCTTCTAATGCAAAGGGAGATGTAATTGAGGAAGTGATGCAAGTTTGACCACGGAGAGATTTTGCTTCGATATAGCGCGAGTATGGTGTTGGGAAGAAAGAGGTTCAACGGTATCGAGACTATCATCGAGGTCCAGGCTTGGATTAGTCTGTAGGACATGGTATGTAACTGTGCAGTTAATGCTCCACTATTACCCCACTATAACCTGCTATATCCCATATCGAATTTCTACCGCTACGATTTTTCCATATAGCCCCAAATTAGCCTTTCCTCTTTAAGCCCCGCTATTTCTGCTATATCCCGTTATTCCCGCTATTTCCTCTATATCTTCTTTAAAAGAAATGAATTGAAAAATGACATTTATACATTATAAAAATTACGAAATTAATTTATTTAATTGAATTTTTAATATATTTTCAGAAATGAAAAAATCTAATATTCTACTAAATTCAATTATGTTATATAACAGTTTTACGTTTATTTACAATATATTCGCACATGTTTTTATTTAAAATTATTTATGTATTAATTATAATTCAACTGCATGTTAATTTTTCATTTAATTACCATTTATATATTTGTAAAAACATTAAGTATGAGTTTTATATGCTATTTTAGAGTCATCCGCTATATCCTCGTTGTATCCCCGCTATGACTTTTTGCACCTCCGCCGCATTGAATCTCCTGAGCGCTTTAACTGCACAGGTATGTAAGGACATGGTAGATTATGTCCATGGAGTATTCAAGCATGTAATAGGTATGGATTTTCGATTCGAGGGTTTAGCTCCAGAGCCGTCTATATCTGCACCTACCGGAAGCAACAAACGCAAGTTCTAGCCGTCGAAGGATATTTCCTATTTAACTTACTTTAAGTGTGGACTGGAGGGGCATATTGCTAGAAATTGTAAGATGGAAGGAGGAGGACAAGTAGCTAAGGCATCGATTGCTAAGGTACTGACGTTTGAGCCACTAACGGCCAAGGCATTGTTTGGAACGAGGACTTGCTACAATTACCATCAAACAGGTCATTTGTTAGGGATTCTTCGATGCTGCAGAAGGAATAACAACCTAGAGTTTTTGTGCTTGCTACAACACCTTCCACTTCATTGACCGAGAAGGGAAAGCAGATTCTTGAGGGTATTCTATTTGTTTATGGTTATTCTATTCGTGTTTTTCTTGACACTAGTGCTTTCCATAGTTTTATATCCCGTAACCTTGATGATTGGTTAGTCATGCTCGACATGTTAGTTAAGATTGATTATTGATTTCTAATTGTTGTTTGTACTCTAGTAGTTTGCGAGTTGCTTACCTTTTTACTGCTTGAGTTGGGTAGGCAATATTTGTGGATACATTGAAACGAACACCTTGTGAATTGAGTTTTATAGTTTGACTATAAAGCATTCGGTGATATTGTTGGGTTAGAAGTTAAATTTAGTAAAATAGGGTTATTATAATCAAAAGGAAAGATGGAATATTTTAGAAATAACTATTTGTGAAATAGTCTTATATAAGAAAGTTGTTTTATATAAGTACATTTATAAAAGTGGAAATTAGCCACAAGGGCCTCTTTAGCTAGTGTAATTAGTTTCTAGGACGCACAACTGAAATAATTACTTTTAAGGACAAAATGTAAAATGATTAGTTTCTAAGGCCTAAAAACCTATGAAATTATGTCCTTGAAAGTAATTGGACTGCTGACTTTGTCCTTAAAAGTAATTATTCTGCTAACTTTGGCCTTGAAATTAATTTCTGTGGATGTGTGTCCTAGAAACTAATTGGACTGCAAAGTTTGTCCTTCTAGTGAAATGCCCCTTTATAAAATATGTTCGCAAATAGAAGGACTTAAATGGATATTTTGAGAACTTAAATCCCAGTGTATTTGAAATTGGTTCTCTAAGATTTTGGAAGTAGATAATAGTAGTATTATTTGAAAGTATTTTGAATAATAATGTTTGAAAGAGTTTTAAGATTTTTTCGAGTTTGAGGTTGCCCTCGGAGTCGACGATTTAATTTTGCAATGAAGTATTTTTATTTTACCTAGTTTGAGTAGCTCAAAAGTGACCAAAAATGGACAAGAGATGTATTCAATTTGTAAGAACTTTTCGTAGGAATTCTCCTTCTTAATAAGGGAACATATGTTATGACTTGGTAGGATCTATTTCCATAGTATCACTTTTGTGTTACTCGATCTATATGTATATCTTCTACAGATTTGTAAAATGAATTATTAGGAAATTGGTTCATGAAATTATACTTAGTACTATTATACAAAGTATTTGTTACCCCTTTGAAAATGATTTTTGTTAAGTCCCAAAAGGTAGGATTTGGATGTATTAAACTCACTTCTGTCGCTTGAAAATAGTTTTGGTGATGACTGTAGCATCATCGACGTTGATTTTTGGATTTCAAAGTGGGGGATGCTACATAGTGATTTTGGTAAAATAGATTTTGATTTAATCCTGAATGTATGCTTTGATATACAAAAAGATATAGGTATATATTATTATTTAAATTGTTTGAAATAAAACCCGGTGTTTAGTACTAAAGTTTTCCTTAAGGAAATTTGAGATAAAATATAGAGTAGTTTGATAAAGTTTTGAAATAGGCTTTGTATGTGGAAAAGGTTGGTTTGTGTGCTATATTAGGTGCTTGAGTGGTAGTCGCATAACCCAAATGATTAAGAAACCTTTTCATGTTTCTCTTTATAGCAAAAGTGTGTTTAATAAATAAGTGAAAACTTTGTTAAGTTATTTTATGGATGCATGTATCTTATGCATTAGGACGATATGGTATGTACATCATGTTATGATATGTTGTTTGGTAGTTTTCATTTATTAAAACGAAACATGATTTTTGATGATTTTGGACAGTCAGAAACTTCAGAATCATTTTAGAACTTGTAGCTAAGTTTTTTTGTGAAAATATTAGAGTTGAAATTTTATAGCTCTTGTATTGAGAAGGTAGTAAGTTAAAAGTGTTTGTACCAAAATTGGGCACAACACTCTTCGGATGTGTTTGAAGAGATAAAATGAAGAATATAAATGGAAAAAGAGGAAAATCTAACAAACACACCAATAATAAGCAAGAAAAACACATAGAAACACATGGATTTAGAGTGGTTCGGCGTACGGCCTACGTCCACTATGAAATGATTGACTTTATTGATTTTTGCTTGCTGGTTACAACATGTTACAACAGTAGAATTGGAGTACAACAGTGATTTCGGTAGAGTCTGGATGTAGAAGAGCCCAAAGTCCCTTTTTAGTAGGTTCTAGGCTGCTATTTATAGGCGTAGGTTGCAACTATCTCGCTCGGATCTCGGAAGACCTCTTCTCTCACGTAGGTGGGCCCACACGATCGATCCCATGCCGCTTGCACTCGATCCATGATCGATACGAACAAATTTCATATCGATCAGTATTTTGTCCAATCGAGTTGAGATCGATCATGAACATTCTTGATGATGTGCGCAAGCTCCTGTGATAATTTGGTGGCATTTGGACTTGTAGATTTTGAGTTATGATCGATGCAAGTTTCGATTTATTGAAGGCTACTGAGTTCGCATCGATCCACTTCTCATCGCTTTGTTCGTATCACTTCCGAGCACGTGCTTGCTAGTTGATGTGGCGCTAACTTCTTGGATCGATCCACTTTTCATGCCGAGTGACTGTTTCTGTCATTTGAATCGTGCTTTGTTCATATCGACCTGGAATTACTCTTCGTATCGACCTGGACATCTCTTTTCGTATCGATGCTTCAGAGGCTGCTTTGTATCGATGGAAAGTGGCGTCCTTTGTATCGATCTTGTCATGCGTTCTTCGTATCGATTATCGGCTGATCGATACGAAGTGTGTGGATAGGAGGACCGATACGAAGTGTGTGGAAACGGAATCGATACGAAATGATGAACATTGATGGATACGAAAGGGAACGAGTTTGATGGATACAAAGAGAGTTGGTATTTGATGGGTACGAAGAGAGCTACCCAGATGGATACGAAGTAGACTCACTTGCTGCTGATCGATACGAGACCGTGCGCAGTTGATGGATTCGAACAGGATCGATGCGAAGGAGGTCTCTCTCTGATTGCTTCATGGATATGAACAAGGCGATCACTTGAGCTGCATCGATCATATCTCGAGCATACGAACTCGGATTGACTTGAAATTTGAAACCTTGGCTTTCATGGCTTTGCTTGTCGTGTCATATCAATTGTAGCTCGATCCGGACTCGGACAAAATTTACCAGCGTCCATAACGAACCTGTGTACATGCGTTCTTCAGGATGATCTGTCTTTAATTTCTATTCAACCTCTTGGTGTCACGGCCTTGCCAAAAGGCGGGATAACATTTGCCCCCCAAAGTGCATCTTGTGAGAACATGAAGTGCTTTGAAAAGATGCAATCTTCATTCTGAATAGTTGTATCCGACTTGTTTGAACGGTTGTTGTCTTCTCGTCGAAAGATGTAACCTTTGATTGATCTTCAATAATATAAATAATGAATTGTTTGCTCCCAATTGTTGTACTGTGCATTGTTATAACTGAGTGTTGAATGGTGGCAAACTATTGTTTGATGTCATAATTGTCATTAGGTGAGCATTCAATTTATGTGAACATTTTAAAATTTTGGATGTTAGTCTATCATACATGTACGTATGTTAACCTGACTCTCGTTAAGATTCGCACTCTCACGAGTCGTTGTCAGTTTTCTCTTATCGAATTGCATATCGATCCTATCCTGAATCGATGTGAAATTCGAGTTGTAACAACGCTTGGTGGTTGTTTTGGTGTATTCCTTTTTATCAATCCTCTCTTGGAACGATTCGAGGAGTTGAAAATTCACTTTCGTATCGATGGATATGAATTTTAGGGTCTTGGTTCAATGGATACAAACTAAATATTTCGTATCGGCGCATTCCCAACGGGTTCGAACAATTCACATGAGGTCTTTGTTGCTTGTTCTATGGATTCGAATGGGTTCCTGGGTATCGTTTGTATCGATAGGTTACCGATGGATACGAACAAAGGCATTCTGGATCGATGGCAAATAGATACGAGTAGTTGCGCTTGGGACTGATATGTGTGGATGGATACGAACAGAGCTCTCATATCGATGACATTGAGGACCATTTTAACTGGGAGACGAATCGTTTTTCGCCTTTACCTCGTGTCCATATAAATACTTTTCATACTTAGCAAAATTTTCATCTGCCTTCATTTTACTTTTATTTTCGTATCGATAGAAAAAACTGAGGAATCGAAATTGCCTTCGTTCTCAAATCATCACAGCTCGTTAATCCCTCGAATCGATACTCTCACTTAGGTAATTAGTTGAACAATCTCACATTAAAACGATAAGATTTGAGATTTAATGCCAATTCGTCCATAATCGCGGCCAATTCTGATGATGATGAGGCCGAGATTGGGTTGGAGCATGGTTGAGGGAGGAGGAGCCGAAGTCTGAACTGTTTGAAGAAGAAGATAAAAAGGATGATGGACACGAAAGGCGTTTTTGTATCGATTGTGGATGAAGAAGAAGGTTCGTATCGATCTAGACATAATAGAATTTGGTATCGAATGAGGGGATTGCTTCGTATCGATAGCTGGTGGACATTCGCATCGATCGACTGATGATTGGCATTCGTATCGATCTGGAGCGATCGATACGAAATCTTCGGTTGGGCGATCGATATGAATGTGTTCTTGTAGATCGATATGAAGTATAGGATATTGCATTGATACGAAGTGACCTTCAGGTGATCGATACGAAGTTTCACTGTATAATCGATACGAATCTCGGTTTCCAGTGATCAATACGAATTGTGTTCCTGGAGATCGATACGAACGAAGCTTCCTATAATCGATCCAAGCCTTGACCTCAATGGATACGAAATTTTTTCCACACTCGAACATTTGACTCTGACGAGCTTCTGCCTTGCATAATTGAACTTAACCATTTCACTGTACATTTGACTGCCCTTCGAAGCTCGTCGATGAAACTGTAACTTGACAAAAATTGTCGAACATTAACCAGGATTGATCTCCGAAGCCTGATTGGTGCGGTGGTGACGGTCAGCGATGACGGTCACTCCGGTCGAATCTTAAAGTCTTATCATTTGAACGTTTCTCAAACTTTGTAGAATCTTTTAAGTATCATATAGCACTGCACTGCACAACACATTCATGCACTTCACACTGGGGAACACACGGGCTTATTATCATCTAATGATGGTTTTTGATGAGTTATTAGTTATGAAATCTACAAGTTCGCAGCAGCAAGAGCCTCAAAGCTCGTCTTCTCCGATAATAGAGATGCCGACCATTGCAGCCGAAGTAATAGGCCCAGCTCCGGACGAGCTGCCAGGAGTAACTTTTATCGCGAATCCACAAGATTCCATGCAATCCAATGTCTCCGAAGATATGCTAGGGTGAATATGCTTAAGACATGGTTTATCATTAGACGACGTTCTACTACCCGGTCCGAATGACAAGCCACACGCTCCCCCAGATAGATTCACGGCCTTTAATCGACATTCGTGCACAGCTGGAACACTTCCTCCATTCAACCAGTATATTCGAGAAGTGTTAGCTTTCTTTAGAATCGCTCCATCGCAATTACATCCAAATGCATATGCACTATTGAACAGTCTATTCATCGTCTTTATGGAACATCTCTTTCGACCCCCGACTCCGGAAGACGTCGGATACTTGTTTAATGTGAAGAGTCGGGGAGACAATCCGTCATTCACGTTTCTGGAGACAGTCAGGAATTGACAAGTGGTGGCGAGATCCTGGACTAGGCTTAGCTACTTTAAGACGGAGTGGTTCTATGTCCAATGTCCTCCAGGATTTGCTAGCCGATGGTTAGTCAAATGTAAGTGCTGCAATTTTTCCAGTAGTTAACGAGATAGTCATAATTGACATTGAAACTAATATCTTCTTTCCTTTACAACCGCAATTCTGTGACCCGAAGGTGCTCAGTTCAAAGAAATAGTACGGATTCTTCATGAGGTGTCGAGCGAAATGAGAGATATGGACTCGGTGCTCACAGATAGAAACTTGAGGATTATCGGGCTAATCGATCGAAATCAAAGCATAAGACTGGAGGGATCGCTTAGGGCAGCCCCGGTGAGACGGGCTAAACATAGAGCACCCGGGATTGTAATAGCTGAGGAGGGCGATGAAGAAAATACGCCTACTGACGACGAACTCGAAGCCGGGCCTCCTAACAGTTTTCCAAGTTTAGAGGGAAGGAAAAAAGGAAAGGCGGTAGCACATAAGCGTTATAAGTCTTTGAGATGGAAATCTGTAGTCGTGTCTCTGCCAGCCTCCGGTGTTAGAGTTTCGGAAGCTCCTCCCTTGCAAATAGAGAATCCTTTCGAAGGGCTTGCTGACTTTCCAATTCCGGACTATGTATCGCTTCAACACGACACCGGATTGGAAGGACTTCAAAGTGTCTTAGATTTAAGCGAGCCACTTCCTACAAGTGTGGCCGACATATCCGGTTGGTCGGGGGGTTTAACACATGCATACACTTCACGACACTACACGATTTCCAATCATAAGTTATTCATTTCTGGAAATTACTGATTCTGGTTTTCTTTCTACCTTACAGATAAGATGACTAGGCGAGAATCTATGTTAGGAAGCCTTCGCTCTGCACGCCAGTCATCCGGTTCATACTATGAGTCCCGTAGGAGGGAAGCTGATAGAGACCGCGATCGCGGTTATTCTAGTCAAGAACATTATGAGAGGGAGAGGGATAGAGACAGAGAATATAGATATCGCTCCCGATCACGCTCTCCACCTCCTCGAGCTCCAACACCACCCTACGGCCACGGAAAACAATCCTTAGAGCCTCCACACCAAAAACCGTGTTCTCAAACTCCTAGATCTGATTCGCAGCACCGTAAAACCGAGGCTGAAACTCCCGCTATTATTGAACAAGCAGTCATCAGCCCACTGGAGAAGGAGCGATCAGAATCGCCCAGTTGAAAAAAGACTTTCCAAATATTTGTTTCGATGGCTTCATCTTCCCTCCGACTCCGCCTTCGGGAAGCATTCCTATCCACTTGAGCTCGGAGGAGGAAGTTAACATAATGCCCCCAACTGGAGATCAGCCGCCAAAAGGCAAGGGTTCGAAGAGGAAACCAAGCGGCGAATCCAGTGGTTCAACACCGAAGAAGAAGC
Source organism: Allium fistulosum (assembly GCA_030737815.1). Classification (NCBI taxonomy): domain Eukaryota; kingdom Viridiplantae; phylum Streptophyta; class Magnoliopsida; order Asparagales; family Amaryllidaceae; genus Allium; species Allium fistulosum. Next base: position 486,834,797 of record CM060905.1, on the reverse strand, counting down.
CGGGAAAAAAGAAATAATAGATATGTCTTTTCGGCTCATTTTTGGTAGATAGGTAGGAATCTACTTGTGCTTTCTTTTTGTAGGCCGTGTATAGATGTGGGTTCGGCTCCTGCTAGTAGGATTTTTGGTATAATTTTGTACTTACCCTTTTTCTTCCAAAGAATAATTGAAATAAAATTTCATTTTGTCTTCAGCTCAATTTGTGTTCATTTTTTAAAGTGCTTAGCGTTCGAACTTTTCATTCAATACACTTATGGGGTTTTAGTCTTTAAATCAGACCCGGGTTTAGTTGCTAAGTTCCGGAGTCACTGTTTCGGATCGCGATCGAGCACTAAGTCGAACTCAGATATTGCACTGTCCCAATCAGTGGTTGGCACTTAAGTTCTGCCCCCTATTCCGTAAAGAAATTGAAAATATTGGTTAACAATCGTTGATTGCCTTTAATATATCGGGCTTAACTTCGCTGAAGCAGAATTGAAACTAGATGAGTTCAGGTGGTCGAATCACACTTGCTCATCTATTGGTGATCGTATCCACACTCTGGGGATTGCACTTATAGATCGATGGTCTGTCACACCCACACAAGGTTTTGAGATACGTCCGCGCTCCGGAGACTTAAGTTATTTATGGGCGGTCAGTCACACCCGCTTGATATTTAGAACTTCGTCCGCACTCTGGGGATTTAGATCGATTCGTGGGTGGTCAGTCACACACGGCTTGCATTTATACTCCAATCCGCACTATGGGGATTTAGAGTTACTCGATGTTTATACTTCAGTTCACACTCTAAGAATTTGGAGTTATTTAATGTTTATACTTCAATTCACACTCCGGGAATCTGGAGTTATTTAATGTTTATACTTCGATTCGCACTCTGGGAATCTGGAGTTGGCCGACAGATGGTCAGTCACATCTGTTTAGGCTTTAGGATTTCGTTCGCACTCCGAGAACGACGAATCTATCAGGATCGTGGATGGTCGGCTCACATCCACCCTGAGTTAACAAGCGAGGTCGTTAGAAGGATAGATCCATCCTCCTAAACTTGGTTAAATACGGCCGAAGTCGTTAGGTGGACGGATCCACCCTCTTCGAAACCACATTTACAGGTTTATACTCCAGTTCGCACTCTGGGAAACTGGAGTTAGTTAGAGGATTGTCATGTATCAATCCTTTTTTGGCTTTAGTGTGATGACTTGTCCCGAGCTCGGGTTTCACTTAGTGAGTGACCGGTCGTATCACAATCACTCCCTATTTGAATAAATCCCACCGTATAGTGGAACTTAGCTCTCCGTGCATAGTGATGGTCATATGTCGTATTTCAAATAAATCACAGCTCTGGCTCGAAGAGATTGCATTTTATTGCTGAAATAAGAAAATACGGCAAAGTCAGTTGCCTTATTACAAGTTCAAATTTCGAAATGCATAAACAAATTGCAAATGAAAAGTAGACTGAATAAATTAACAGAGCCTGTTATATGTAGTAGCGACGAAGACTCTCACTATTCCAGGCTCTCAGTAGAGTGAGACCGTCAACGGTCGATAACTTAAAATGCCATCTCCGAGCTTTCATTCGATAACATATGGCCCTTTCCACGTTGGCTTCATATGTGAAGGAACCGAATAAATTATCTTGAGGACGAGATCGCCGAGTTCAAAGGTTCGAGGCTGGACCTTGGCATTGTACAATCGGGCAACTCGACTTCGGTATGCGGTAGCCCTCAAATCAGCCTCTTCTCACTTCTCATCCAATAAATCCAGGGATTCGGCAAGTTATATAGCATTTGTCTTTGGATCATAATATGTCACGCGATGAGAAGGTACCTCCATCTCAACTGGAATAACGGCTTCTAAACCATAAGAAAGAGAGAATGGAGTGTGGCTGGTTGCAGATTTATGGGTTGTCTGATAAGCCCATAAAGCCATAGGAAGTTCATCGACCCATTTGCCCCCGGCCTTTTCCAGTCGATTTTTCAGAATAGACTTTATAACTTTATTAACAGCTTCAACATGTCCATTCGCTTGAGGGTGTGCAACTGCGGAGAACTTCTTCTGGATGTGAAACCGTTGATAGAAATTCTTAAATTCAACACTGTTGAATTAGGCTCCGTTGTCTGTGATGATGGTATGTAGGAGACCAAATCGGCAGATAATGTTGCGCACTACAAAGTTGATCACTTTCTTTGTCGGGATTGTAGCAAGGGGTTCAACTTCCGCCCACTTGGTAAAGTAATCAACTGCGACGATGGCGTACTTCGCACCACCTTTGGCTAGAGGTAGAGAGCCAATAATGTCAATGCCCCATATTGCAAATGGCCATGGACTGACCATCTGAGTTATTTCGGTAGGTGGGGCTCTTGGAATTCGAGCATGCTTCTGACATCTATCACATTTTCTGGCATAATCCGATGCATCGCGAATTACGGTCAGCCAATAGTATCCATATCGGAGCACTTTTTTGGCGAGAGCTTGCCCCCTGGTGTGATCGCCACATTCTCCTTCGTGTACATCATGCAATACTCGTTTGATCTCATCGTGAGCGATACACCGGAAGGAACAGAGTACCCTCTTCTATACATGACTCCATTCTGAATAGTGAACCGCGAGGCTTTTCGAAGAACTTGTCTCTTTTCACTCCTGCGCTCCGGTAGGGTCCCATGCTCGAGATAGTTTCTGAACGGAGTCATCCATGACTCCTTATTGGGAATGACCTCAAATACCCAATCTGTTTCCATCTGATCGATGCTCGGGGAAGATAATGTTTCCATGGGAACAATTCACATTTGTTGTGCCTCACCTGTACTAGCTAACTTTGCTAATGAGTCGTCTTTTTGATTACGCTCTCGGGGTATACAATAAATGGCATAATAATCAAACTGATTCAATATCTCTTGGACCCGAGCTAGGTAAGCAGCCAGCCTTCGGTCTTTGGCCTGGTACTCCCCCCGAACTTGACATACGACCAATTGCGAATCACAATAAATATCCACAGCAATGACTCTTAAATCTTTGACAAGTCTCAATCCGGCAAGCAGGGCTTCATATTCGGCTTCGTTGTTGGTCGCACGAAAATCAAACTTTAAAGCATAGCTTATAGATCGACCTTCAGGAGTTTCAAGTACAACCCCTGCACCTGAGCAACAGTCATTTGATGCACCATCAATATGCAGCTTCCAGATATACTTGGGAGATTCACTGGTCTCGGGCAAGTCCTTCGGGATAGTGAATTCAGCTATGAAATTTGGTAGGACTTGTCCTTGAATGGCTCGCCTTGGAGTGTAAGTAATGTCAAACTGACTTAGCTCGATGTTCCACTTAAGTAACCTTCCAGATGTCTCAGGTCGCGTAAGGACCTGTCATAACGGCTGGTCGGTGTAGACAATGATAGGATGAGCCTGAAAATACGGACGGAGCTTCCTCGAGGCAATAACAAGACAATAAGCCAACTTTTCCAGCTTCGGATAATTTCTCTCTGCCCCGGTCAGTCGTTTGCTAATGTAATATACTGGCTATTATATCCGATCTTCCTCCCGAACTAGGGCAGCACTGATAACGTTCTTTGACACCGCCAAGTAAATGTATAATCTCTCATCATCAATAGGCTTTGACAGAATGGGTGGTGTAGAAAGATGTTGAACTAGTGCCCGGAATGCGCCCTCACATTCCGTAGTCCATTCAAAATTTCGTTCCCCTTTTCTGATTAGGTCGAAGAAGGGAATGCACTTGTCAGTGGATTTTGAGATGAACCTACTCAGTGCTGCTACTTTCCCGTTGAGGCTTTGGACTTGCTTTATAGTTCTTGGAGTCTCAAGATTTCTGATTGCCCAGATCTTCTCAGGATTAGCTTCGATCCCTCGAGCATTGACGATAAACCCAAGGAATTTTCCGGATGCGACCCCAAAGTGACATTTCAACGGGTTGAGCTTCATTCTATATTTTCGGAGGATATCAAACATTGACTCCAGGTCTTTGATATGATAAGTGGAGAATCGCGACTTCACTAGTATGTCATCCACATATACCTCCATGGTTTTTCCGATCTGGTTAGCGAACATTCGATTAACTAACCATTGATAAGTTGCTCCAGCATTCTTGAGTCCGAAAGGCATAACTTTGTAGCAGTAAAGTCCCAGATCAGTTACGAAGCTGGTATGCTCCTGGTCAGGTAAGTGCATGGGTATCTGGTTGTAGCCAGAATACGCATCCATGAAGGATAAGAGTTCATGTCCAGTCGTTGAGTCTACGAGCTGATCGATTCGGGAAGTGGAAAACTGTCTTTAGGGCAAGCTTTACTCAAGTCCGAGTAGTCAACACATGTTCTCCATTTCCCATTTGGTTTTCGGACGAGTACAGGATTGGACACCCATTCTGGGTATAATGCATCTCGAATATACCCGTTCGATTTGAGCTTATCTACCTCTTCTTAAGGGCGGCAGATCTCTCTGGATCCATACCACGCCTTTTTTGCTTGACCGGGATGTGCCGTGGGTCAATATTCAATGTGAGGCTCACGATGTCTGGCAAGATCCCACATATGTCAAAGTGCGTCCAGGCAAACACGTCGAGGTTTGCCCGAAGAAATTCAACCAATTCCTCTTGCATTTGTCGGCTTAGCTGAGATCTAATCTTTATCATTTTAGAATCGTCATTATTGTTGATCGGAACATCGATCATTAGTTTAGCCGGGGAAGCTTGACTGTCTTTACTTTCGTCTTCACTTTCAGTATCTCTAGGGTCAAGGTCCCTTGGGAATTCGTTGGGGTGCCCGGGCCTAGGCATTAGCTGTCAATTTTCCGCAAAGCGGACGTAGAGAGATTCCTCTACGCCGTTTCCTTTTTCATTTCGATGCGCTTCCCGCAGCTCAGCAACATAACAGGCTCATCCAGCAGCCTGGTCTACCTGAACAACTCCAACTCCATTATCGGTAGGAAATTTTAAGATCAGACACCATAGGGCAATGACAGCCTTAAACTCAGCTAGGGTCGGTCGGCTCAAGAAAGCATTGTATGGCGAATTTATGTCCAATACAACAAATTGTAACATCCGGACTCTCCGACGTTCTCTGATTCCCAACTCCACTGGCAGCTCCACCACTCCAGTGGGTATAGTAGCACTTCCATTGAAGCTATGAATACGAGACTGACAAGGCTTCAAATCCTTTGTTTCCATTTTCATCTGGTCATAGGCTCGCTTGAACAGTATGTTCACTGAGCTTCCACTGTCTACTAAGATCCTCTTCATCCAAGCAGGACCTACCTGAGCTGATATGACAAGTGGATCAATGGTTGGGGCTTCGATCCTATCGGCATCTCTATCTCGAAAAACGATGTCATCAGTCATCGTTTTTTGTTGCTTAGCCAGAGCCCCGTCTTCCAAACTACTACAAAATTCGAAGCTCGCATGCCTCACTGAACTGGCATACGACTCCATTTCCTTCCAGCTTCGGTCAGCTGGATGAGGACCACCACTAACAGTATTTATCACCAACCTCCTGCCAGTACGAGCGGGTTCCTCCTATCTTGCCTGATTTGGCATATGGTTCTGATTCGATGGGCCCGCACCCACGAACTACGGCGCCCACATAAACTATTCCAACTTTCTTTCATGTATCAACTTCTTGATAATATCTTGCAAATGATGGCACTCATTCGTGTTATGGCCGTAGCTATCATGAAATCTGCAAAAAAATTCCTGTCTGAATCTGTTTTTCCGATGACTGCTTCGGAGCAGGTTTCTTATACTGAATAGTATTGCAAGTCTGTAAGTACACATTCTCCAACGACGTATTCAAAGGGGTATAATTATCAAACATGGGAGCCCTACGTCGTGGCCCACGATTCTGATCCTGTTTCCTATTTTGGTTTACATTGCCTTTTTGTTGATTCTGTTTATTCTGTATATTCAGTTGTACCTTTCCAGAACTCTCCCCGGTTTGCTTAACAGCAACATTGCTCTGGATTCCTTCCACACTGGGTCCTGCGTCATCCTTCTTCCTAGACTGTTTCGCATCCTCCCTTCTCAAGAATTGGGCTGCCTTGGAATAGAAACGGTCCAATGACGCAGGAGGTTTTCCAGCCAATCAGTTGCCGAACTCGGAATCGGGATCGATCCCCTTAGTCAGTGCCATCAGAATTGAGTTATCATTGGGATTACTAATCTCAACGCATGCAGCATGAAATCTCTCCAGATAACGTCTGAGTGTCTCTCCAAGAGCTTGAGTAACATAAGACAAAGTATTAACATCTTTCGGCCTTGTGACATGCATGCGAAACTGCTCAATAAACTTTGTTGCAAACTGGTCAAAACACGAGATAGATCGAGTGGTAAACGGGTAAACCACATAATTGCTATGCCCCCTAGGGAAATTGGGAAGCTTTGGCATTTAACCGCATCATCGGCTCGTGCATCATTCATCAACCATTCGTACTTTAAGATATGCTGATTGGGATCAGAGCTCCCTTTATAAACAGGTAGAGTCGGCATCCTGAATCGTCGAGGTGGTTCAGCATAGAGTATATCGTCAGTGAAAAGGGTATGACTTCGGGAGATTCCCATGTCGCCGTTAGTAAGACCCTGACTTTCACAGATCATTTGACGGATCATCGTCGAGATGTCCGACATTTGGACATTTTGAGCATGTTGGGCCAAGGTGTGGTCAGGTTTCACAATGCGAGGAGGGGCCGGTCATGGTCGACGGTCCATGTCTCGCCTCCTTGTTTCTAAGTCTTCAGGGACATAAGGCTCAGAAGTATGATTGCGTTGGCGGTGGGTCGGATCTGTCCGGTTCGAGCATCAACTCCCAATTCAGTAGCAGTGGTAGTGCAGTTGTCGGTAAGGTGATACGGGGCAGTACCTCCTCGGGAGGAGGGTCCAGTCTGATGGCTGGTTGACGGGCCAACCCTTGGTTGCCCGAGACTCAAGGTATGCTGCTGTCCAGTAGCTTGTGTGTAGCTTCCGTCCAGTCGTCGGCGCGTGGATCTGTGGTTAAAGTCGGAAGAGGCTGAACTTTCAGTGGATGAATAGGAAGCCTGATCCCTTCTGGATCTCCTTCGTCTTTGACGGTTTAGTTGATTGGTCAGTTCTGTGTTGGCACGCAGTTGCTGAGTAAGCTGTTGGCGGCTTTGAGTAAGCTCTTGCATTAGCAATTGAAATTCTTCCCTGGTGATAGGGCCTTGTGGATCTGATGGTCCGGTAGCATTTTGATCGGTAGGAGGTAATTGTATGGGGTTCTGTCTGTCCCGTCCTTCTGGATCTGCGGTAGTTGAAGTAGTTCTAGTGTTAACCATGATGGATAACGAAGCTCTTTCCTAGACTTAATGAAAATCTAAATAGGATGGAAGAACTTTAAACTTGAAATCTGGATCTTCTTCTTAGATTTACGCAATCCGATATCGATAGTAGATCCAACGAGCAGGAGAAAAACTTGGTTCTCTCAATGAAAGCACCAAAGTGTTTGTACCAAAATTGGGCACAACACTCTTCGGATGTGTTTGAAGAGATAAAATGAAAAATATAAATGGAAAAAGAGGAAAATCTAATAAACACACCAATAATAAGCAAGAAAAACACACAGAAACACATGGATTTAGAGTGGTTCGGCGTATGGCCTACGTCCACAATGAAATGATTGACTTTATTGATTTTTGCTTGCTGGTTACAACGTGTTACAACAGTAGAATTCGAGTACAACAGTGATTTCGGTAGAGTCTAGACATATAAGAGCCCAAAGTCCCTTTTCAGTAGGTTTTAGGCTGCTATTTATAGGCGTAGGCTGCAAATATCTCACTCAGATCTCAGAAGACCTTTTCTCTCATGTGGGTGGGCCCACACGATCGATCCCATGTCGCTTGCACTCGATCCGTGATCGATACGAATGAATTTCGTATCGATCAGTATTTCATCCAATCGAGTCGAGATCGATCATGAACGTTCTTGAGGATGTGCGCAAGCTCCTGTGAAAATTTGGTGGCATTTGGACTCGTAGATTTTGAGTTATGATCGATGCAAGTTTCGATTTATTGAAGGATGCTGAGTTCGCATCAATCCACTTCGCATCACTCTGTTCGTATCGCTTTCGAGCAGGTGCTTGCTAGTTGACATGGCGCTAACTTCTTGGATCGATCCACTTTTCATGCCGAGTGACTGTTTCTGTCATTTGAATCGTGCTTTGTTCGTATCGACCTGAAATTACTCTTCGTATTGACTTGGATAGCTCTTTCCGTATCGATGCTTCAGAGGCTGCTTCGTTTCGATGGAAAGTGGCGTCCTTTGTATCGATCTTGTCATGCATTCTTCGTATCGATTATTGGCTGATCGATACGAAGTGTGTGGATGGGAGGACCGATACGAAATGTGTGGAAATGGAATCGTTACGAAACGATGAACATTGATGGATACGAAAAGGAACGAGCTTGATGGATACAAAGAGAGGTGGTATTTGATGGGTATGAAGAGAGATACTCGGATGGATACGAAGTGGGCTCACTTGCTGCTGATCGATACGAGATCGTGCGTAGTTGATGGATTCGAACAAGATCAATGCGAAGGAGGTCTCTCTCTGATTGCTTCATGGATACGAACAAGGTGATCACTTGAGCTGCATCGATCATATCTCGAGCATACGAACTCGGATTGACTTGAAATTTGAAACGTTGGCTTTTATGGCTTTGCTTGTCGTGTTATATCAATTGTAGCTCGATCCGGACTCGGACAAAATTTACCAGCGTCCATAACGAACCTTTGTACATGCGTTCTTCGGGATGGTCTGTCTTTAATTTCTATCCAACCTCTTGGTGTCACGGCCTTGCCAAAAGGCGGGATAACAAAAACAAGTTATAAATTATCGAACATCTTATTAAGTAAAAAAAATTGATGTTTTGTATATACTCTTAGGATATAGTAGAGTATTATACGAGTAATAAAGTAAAGTAAGATTTTACGAAATGTTTTATAAAGAAAGTTATAAAATTTCGATAAACTTGAAGTTATGTTTTTATGAAATGGTCATAAATGATTCTAGTATTAATGAGATATATTAGCTGTGTAAAAGAACATGATAAAAAGATACTGGTGTAGTTAAGAAACCGATAGAATAAATACGTAAGTTGTACGTAGATCATTTTATTCGCATGACTGTTCTTGATCCAAGACTCGAGCACATGGTTTTAAGGTGGTTTACATGGTCCGAACAAGGATTTTTCACTGAATTCTTAACGACGAACACTTCATATTGATTCTTGATATGATCCTAAAGTTTTCTATTATAGTATATAGCTATGTAAGGAGGATAGAGGTTTCTAATCAAGAAACTTGATAGGAGTCCGCACTAGAGAGGTCAAGTGATCTATACTATTTGGAAGAGAAATTTATATGATCGAGCAGGTGAATGTTTTGATATTGCATATGGATGGTCCATGTACATCGTACGGGCTTAGTATATTTGTATGATATGTTATATTGGCTTATGAAGAGTTTGGCGAATGAGTCTTAGATTTGTTATGATGTATCATGAATAATCATCTAAGTAATAACCAAAGGCTATTGAGCGTCAGGTGAGCTTAGTAGATTGTTTATCGTCCTTAGGCGATGGAAGAGTTTTGAACCTAGGCAAACTGTGAGCCTTGTTTGCTAGTGATTGGGAATTCTACTGAGTATTGGCGTATTCTTGTTTATTTGATAGGTTAGTAAAAGTGCAATATAGGGAGGATGCTCGGGATTATACAGGGAGATGGAGGACACTTTGAGGGAGTTTTATCCAGAGTTGCTTATAGACTAGGGTTCCTTCTTATCTTAGTATTGTGTATCTTTTATAGTATACTCACCGCTTGAAGTGGAGTCACTTAGAATGCATTTTGGTTTGCAATTTAGTTTGTATGTAGTTTCAGTGGTACTCTATATATGTATCTTGGTTCTTTTACCTTCTTTGATTATCGTTCATGTTTGAATTTCAAGGACGAAATGTTCTAAGTGGGGGATAATGTAGCGATCCATAATTTTGAACATTTCCTCTTCGAATAGCGTAACTTTTTGAAGTATAGTTAATGTTATAAATGTGATTTTATAACTTTTTAAACATATTTTAATTAGTGAATAATGATAAGAAACTTTTTTTTGAAATTTGTTTAAAAAAATATATGCTTCAAAGAAATATCGATAATGTGATCGAAAATCGATTTCTTGATAATAGGCTTTTTTTATCGATATAAGTTGTTTGAACTCTTTTGTACTTAGCTAATGAACACATTAGTAACTAATTAACACACTTTGATTTATAAAGTAAGTGGAATCTTCTAGAAAATAAGAATATATTTCATGTAAGGGGCAGTTTGGTCTTTACTAAAGGAATGAGGTGTAAAGGAGACGTGACGGAGCATGTGGAGGGGTAACCTTCCATGACAAGCCAAGAGGGTGAGAGCAAGGGTAGCGAACACCACTTCATGCCTATATAAGAGTAGGCATACCTCTTGAATTCACTTTTACTAATTTAGAAAATAAATCAATCACTTCATCTCTTTCTGTACATAAATTTCCTAAGCAAAATAATTTCAAAACAACTTCAAATCAACTCAAACTTGGACAAGAGCCTTAAGACAATATCATAACACCTTCTATTAACTTAGATCTTGAAGAAAAAAGCCAAACTCCTCCTACAACTTTGGGTCGTGAGCAATTTATAGGCAATATTGCCTAAAAGCTAGTGCAAAGCAAGGTGAAGGTAGGAAGTGAGGTGTTAACAAGGTTGAGGTAGGAAATGGTTGCTTGGACTTCCTTCTTTAATTTCTTAAGAGTGAGCTAACTCACCACCTTGAATGAAAATATTGTGTATATATGCTTTTGTTTGATTGTGTATGTGTTGCTTGAATTGATATTGCTATATGTTGTAATATTTGGATTTGATTCCTGCTTTGAAAGAAAATGGCATATGTAATCATATGTACGGACTTGAATGGAATTGTAGCATAGGCTTGAAACAAAGCACGTAGGTTATAGTTGAACATAGGTTTGGACTTGGATTAGAAAGTTCTCTTATAGTTGCTATAGATGCGTTTATGAATTGCCTTGTGTTCGACAATTTCTAAGGAACTTTGTAGAGAGATCCTTAAGGGTTTCTTGCTATATTCGTGATGAATATTATGTATGCTTGCTTCGATAAAATGTCTTAATGTTAAAAAGTTAAGTAACATAGCGAAAAGTGACCATACTTCCACTTGTGCAAAACTGCCCCATTTTAGCCTTTGTTTTGGAATTTAAAGGTTTGAAAATGACTTTAAAATTAAGTATTTTGTTTCATTCTTTTTGCTAGTGTTTTCTAACTCATATCAGAGTATTTTAAAAGTTGTTTGGAATTTTTAAGAATTTTAAAGGATCAGTTATAAATTTTTTAAAAAGCGTATTTATTTTTAAATATAAAGAAAACATGGTTTTTCCAAGTTTTTGAATAGTTTATAAACTTGTTATTTTAAAATAAAATTTTGAGTGAATGTTTTAAAACCTATTACAAGTATTTTTAAGTATTTTAAAAGCATTATTAAGTATATATAGATTTAAGAAAATTTGTTTGTTATTTTCTTAAAGTATCAATATCTTATATAATATAATATCTTTTAAAATTATTTTATTAAATATCTAGTTTTATAAATTACTATACATACATATATATAAATATTTCATTTCTAAAAAAATAGGGTTTTTGAATTATATACCAAAGGTTTAAAAAGGGGTTGGGAATTGCTTATTGGCAAAATCGTGATTTGTTTAATTGCTTGTTTGAAAATTAAATAACTATGCTTAACACTAAAAACCGACGAAGTAGAATTATCTATTTATGAGAGCAAAGATTGATGATCTATTAGGATAGAAGTAATAGTGCTCTAACCTAATGTCTTCACTCTTGATTGAGGAATGGTTATGTTGGAAATGTCGGAAACATGTTAATCGTATTAATTACTTACACGTTAATGGAAAGTCATTAATACTATAATTAACATTTAAAAGCCGATGAAGTAGGCTTATCTTTTTGTGAGAGTTAAGATTGATGTTCGAGTAGGAATAGAAGCAATTGTGCTCTAACCTTTCGGCTTTACTCTTGACCAAGAAATAATTAAGTCGGGAAGGTCTGAAATGAGTTAAGTATACGAACCTTGATTTCTATAAGCGATCGATTTTAACTAGTTCGTCGATTAATTGACTATAGAACTTGACCAAACATAACTTAGAAAGTATCTAAATGCTTCATAGCTTCATACGATTTAAGATCCCTCAGGGAGGTGCATTGGCATAAAATGTCTCTAGCTTTAAGAACTTATATATACAAGTTCCCTCGGGGAGGACTCCTCTTTATATAGTTTGTTTACTTCTAAGAGAACCAAAATTGAGTTAACCGAAAATTCATCGAATTAGTTTTGAAGAGTCCGGGATCAGTAAGTGTTTTACTTACCAAATACCACTTCAAAACTAGTATATGAGTCTATGTTTTGAAAGCGGTTGTGAAGTGGAATGTTATAGAGTTGAACTGTCTATCCTAAGGTTAAGTCCAAGGAAGAGGCCAGCATTAACATTTCAGGCTTACGCAATAGAGTTGAACTGTCTATCCTAAAGTTAATTCCAAAGGAGAGGTCAGCGTTAGCATTTTTCAAACGGGCTTATGTAGGAATCCAATGGAGTGATTCATGTTTTGTTTAAGTGATGAAGACTTGTGCAAGAGATGCCGAACGTAACCTCGACATCGGCAAATTACTAAAATTAGAGCAGGGTACATAGCAGTGAAGGGTTTAGTAAGCCCAATAGGGTATATAAACTCCATATCTAAAGATGCTATCGATATTGCTAGCAGGAGTTGATAATATCGGTGTAAACGTCTCTAGGCATTGGCCAGCTATGGCATATCTTATGGTATAATATATCTAGAGATATACGACGCTCGAAAGGATATCTTTGAGCCTTGTGCAGGAGGTCGTATTCGGCTTGACCGGAGAGATCTCCATGGAAATTCTTGCACATATACGAACGCGCCTTAGCAGTATTGATTGTATACCTATTATTGTTGTGATGTACACATAATAGCTAATTTTTGATTTATATTCTACACCCTAGACATTATCAATTATACCGCTATATTCACTCATTGAATGGTTGGCTTCTTTCGATGGAAAACTGTTGCGGTACTCCGTACAGCCTTAAAAGTTACTATTATATGGATGCATATGTCTTGAGTTTTCTCATACCAAATTTATGTCTAACACGTGGTTTTTGTTTTCCCTAAATTCCTCGTGCACTCTTTCAAGTAGCATGAGTAAAGAAAGTTTTACATTAAACGATTCAGGGTTCAAGAGACGAGTTGGAGGCTTCTGTTATCTGTCTATTTCTATTTCCATTGCACTGTATTATGTATGCAGGTTTCAGCTTTATGAGGACATGCAGTCATACCAAATTTATGTATTATGTATTTTAGGGTAACCCTTTGTACTATCCTTTTGATATTATAAGTTATTATTCCATTATGAGATTTTGATGTTGTGTTCTTTCTTTCATTTTATGTTCTTTTTCTTTTATTTCACCCGAGCTATCTGTCTTTTCAAAACTTGGGTACTCGGCACATGAATACCACAGATGTATTTAGTGTCGATATTCGAGGGTCGAAAAGTCAGGTCGTTACAACGTGAAACCAAGTATCATCAACTCCAGGTACCAACTTCGATAAGCATACTCTAGATATGGAGTTGATATACCCTATCGAGGGTTAGATGAACCCCAACTTGTGCATCCTTCTCCGTTTTCTATCATTTCCGATGTCGAAGTCATGTACGCTATCTCTCACACGAGTCTTCATCGCTCAAACAGGGCACGAACCTTTTCCAAGGATTCCAGCACAATTCGACCGAAAAATGCTAACGCTGACCTCTTTCTTGGACTTAACCTTAGGATAGATAGTTCAACTCTATAGCATTAGTTTGAAATGTTAACGCTGACCTCTCCCTTGACTCGATTTCTTTGTCTTTGTTTCCATCTTTTCCATCCATTTATCAGGTCGTTTTCCAAGCTTCTTTTGATTATTAGTGATATAATGTTGAGTCTTTAACATTAATTTCTAAGCAGGTAAGCAATGTTATCGGTCATATCAAGCTCTTCAAATAGTCACCACTTTGTATATCTTCCACATTTTCTTCCTCACTATTCTCATTTTCTCCTTCCTTCATTCAGTTCCATATGTGGGTCGGACATGTGACCTTTTGCTTCATATCTTTGTTTAAATTCTTCTGAATTTTAAAAGTGGGTACTTTTTAAGTGCATCAAAGTAAAAACTATTTGTCCGCATATTTGAATTCAATGAATTCTCCCATACTTCTTATTCCTTTTTGCTTATGTATTCTTATCAAATATAAGGTGTATAAAATGGTATTTCGTTTGAAAAAATACTTAATTTCACCATAAATATGTTTTTACCAATTGACCTTAACATTACCAAATATAGCATATAGAGCCTTACAATCTAAGTCGTATACTCGTTCGTAGCTTTCCGTTCTTAGTAAAATTGTGTTAACCAATCTTTTTTCGAACAATCTTTCTTGTGAACTTAAACTTATACTTGTCATTTTGCTTATTTGATCTTCCTAAAGTTGATGGCGAACTTCATTACGAATCCTATTTTTACTATCAACATCTTCCAAATTATTCCCATTATGGCCACAACCCAACATAATTCATAATTCATTTACATGAATTTTATACTATTAATCATTACACTACTCCATAATCACCCTTCATTGTGTCTTGGTTTCCAAAAATTTCCACCAAGATTTGCAAAAAAGAGTTGAACTGAAAGCATGTAAAATTTTATGTTGGTAGATCCAAATTCGATTAGAGTTTATTTTTACTCCCTCACCAAGTCGCTCATGTAATAATTTGAGAAATTGTTCAAGTTGTATAAGATTTCTGAAAGATTTTCACATTTAAAAGAGAATTGAAGCGAGCAAAACGTATTTATCATTGTAGAGCCGTTCCTTGATTTTCTTTTGAGAAATTTGCTCTTAAAAAGATGAAGCTTCTTAGGCGATAGATATGTTTCTAGAATTCTTTGGAGCCACTAAATGATTTTGTAGAATGAAATTTAGTTTTTCTTTTAGGGTTGTTGAATTGAAAGAAAATTAGTTTTTCCTTTAGGGTTGTTGAATTGAGAATATGATTTGGAGAAGAGGAAAGAGATTATTTTAGAAAATAAGATGAATTAGTACATTGGAATTTGTATACGGCTCAAGAGATTCTTTTCAGTTTCAGACATCTTAATTAGAAGTTCAGAAGTCTAATTTTTATATAGAAAATAGTGTGATTTTCCCATAATAGAATAGTGTGTTTCTCACTAAATCTAGATGTCTGATTTTTTTCAGTCATCTGAATTCTAAAATTCAAACATGTAATTTACGTTTAGCCCTCTAGATTATCTGAAATTTGGTGAATTTTTACCCCCAAAGCCTGTGGTTTATTTTCAAACATTTTCAAATGTCTGATTTTTCAATCCTAACGTCTTAATATCTTATTCGAACTTCTCAAATCTTGATTCGATGTCTGATTTTCTAACGAAAATAATTATTTCGAGTAGATAAATCTTAATAATAGTTTAAATTTCCTTAAATTGTCCGATCGATCTTCATTCATCGACCTATCCAAAATGTTAAATAAGACATTCTGTTGGAGTTATATACTTATAAGTCACTAAAATTACTTATTTTATTTCATGTAATTCCTAGTTCTGATCTAATTTTTTGAAATATATTTCCGCTAGTTGTTCCTCTCCTGATTTTCCTTCTCCTTTTTTTAATTCTTTTTCCTTCCTGTTTTTAGCTTGATTCAAAGCTTGTTTGAATCATTTTCTGGTTGCAATAAAACTAGTAGGGGCCCAGTCAACCCCGCTGGCTTTGCCAAAAAAATAAATTCTAATGAGATAATTTCTTTTCTACATTATCTCTTGAAAAGTGATATCTTATATCAAAATATTTAGTTTGAGAGTGTTTTCAAGGCGTTTGGAAGATTGATTTTACTTGTGTTATCACAACAGATTTGAGAGTTGGATACATATACACCAAAATCTCAAGGTATTTGTTGCATATACATCACTTCAGCATATGAAAGTGTTATAGAAATGTACCCAACTTCAAAAGTCTACATGGGTACACAATTCTGCTTCTTGTTAAACCCAAAACAAGTGAGAGGCAAATAAATTGACATGTACCACTTGTGCTTTTCCAATCCGTCTTACATCCATCAAAGTGGGCATCACTATAGTATACTAGTTCGAAATGAGTCTAAATAAAGAGCGATCATTGGTTCTCGATGCAATGTTTTTAATCAAACTCGCAGTCTGACAAGACTAGCGAGATTCTTTAGACAAAGGCAAAGCTTGCACCTGGTTGTGTTAAAGCCTTTTAAACTGGTTCCAAAGCATAAAGAATGGACTTAGGAAGCCCTTAGACATCAATACTAAGGCAACTTTTTATATGTCTAGCAAAGGATACTAAGAATGGTCAAAGCAAGTCTTTAGTCCAACCCATCACATACGACCAAAGCAACCATCCAGAAGAAAGAATATGGATGGAAAACAATAAAAGAAAGTCAACAAACATTGAAAAGCTCAACGAACTAGAAGGATGGAAAAAGTATCTCTTGTCGAAATAAATCGACCAAACAATTATAAGAGGTTCATTATGCTCACCATATAAAGGGTTAGGCCAACGTATAGAAATTTATGAATTTATAAGTAAGTGGTCACCTAAAGAGAAAACCTATAATTGGTTTTAGACAATCAAAATCAAGGGCATGATTATTGAATGATAAATAATTTTTTAAATTAAATAGATCTTTATTAATATTTTTTATTAATTTGTAGGTCTTCCAAGAAGATCAAGCAAAGAGGAAATATCAACTATAACCAAAAAGAAAATTCGAAAATGGATAAAGGAAATGAAAGAAAAAAAGAGTTTCCTTAAGTTAAAACATAAGAAAACTCGTTTGGGGGTAAAAGTTATACTCAAAATTTTAATGAAGCAAATAAAGGAATGTTATTAAAAGGGAAGATTTATCGAACTTGTAGATGAAGGGCTATCAATTTATAACTGCAATTTGATCAAACCTATAGTTGAAATGCTATTGAATTTATAAATGAAGGGATATCAAACTCATAGCTTAAGTGTTATCAAACTTATAGCTGAGGTACTATCGAACTTGTAGATGAAAGGCTATCAAACTTGTGGTACAAAGGCTATAAAACTCATAGATGAAGTGCTATCGAACTCGTAACTAAAAAGCTATCGAGCTTCTACCTAAAGTGCTATCGAGCTTCTACCTAAAGAGCTATCGAGATTCTACCTAAAGTGCTACCGTGATTCAACCAAAAGAGTTATAGACGTTCTACCTGAAGTGTTATTGAACTACAACCTAAATTGCTATCAGATTTGTATTAGAAGTGCTAGCAAGTTTGTAGGAGTTTCCAAAATTGTCCACGTGTTAGTTCCCTATTGGATATTTATGTCGCATTAGCATAAAAGCAAGGAGATTGGAGGTGAAAGAGAGTAACTTGTGTTAGTAGTGCCATGTGTCACACCAATAGTGTGTCACATCATCAGACAATAGAAGGATCTCAACCATCCAAAGTTACCACTTGCCACATGTCAAAAATCCAATGATTTAATTTTACTATAAATTGGCATTTACCTTTACATAAGAAAGGCCATTTCTAAATTGTCTTCTTCTTTGTTTTTCATTTGTAACAAAAACATTTATCAATGGTTTGGTAATTTCATGGCTGTCTAGGTCAAATCAAGACTTGCCAATTGTGACAAAGGACTTCTAAATTTTGTATTTTCATACTTGTCCTTGAGGGTCTATGCTTGCATAAGTATCATATAATATCTACTTTATGATTTGAAAGGG
Organism: Allium fistulosum; assembly: GCA_030737815.1. Lineage (NCBI taxonomy): Eukaryota > Viridiplantae > Streptophyta > Magnoliopsida > Asparagales > Amaryllidaceae > Allium > Allium fistulosum. The sequence continues at coordinate 486,816,878 of CM060905.1, read as the reverse complement.
CAAATTTAAGGCTTAACAAGACTATAATAAATTCTCACTGGTAATTAGTTTGATTTATGTGGTACGAACAAGAGTACACAATCATCTAATTATCCATATGTATTCTATATTTTATGAATTTCGATCAATGCCATTCATCTGCACTTTTATTACAATTTCTAGAAATAAATAAAATTATTCTTGATTTCCATGTTATTTTCTCACTCTTTGTTATTTTTCCATATATTTCCTCTTTTCCCATTTTTAATAAGTTTAATTAATTACCTAATATCCGGCTCAACATATTCTACAATATCCTTTAGTCTAATGAATTTGTTGTTGTATCAAGAAATAAATTTTGATTTCAAAATAAGAAACTATTTAATAAATTACAATCCAAATATTCATCGGTTACTCAAATGTACAATTGGTACCTGAACAATGTCAAATGATTTACTTGAGGTAAGTTGAAATCATCTTCTCCATTCTCATAATTTGATAAGCCGTTATTTAACAAGGAATTAATCATTTTATAGTGCTTAATTATGGATTTTCTAAACCAACATCTTAGTTGGATTTGGTGCATTTCCCATATATATTTTTACCAAATTGATATTCATGTATTTTAGACATCGCTTCTACCTTCCTCTACTTTCAGTCTTCACTTATTACATGAATTGAATGTAATTATTGTATATAATATTATTAGTACAATGATGTTTAAAATATATATTGTTCTAAGGTCTTACAACATAATTTTCACTAGCACAATTTAATAAAGAGAGTAGGATTTGATTATCTAGATCATGTTATGGTATGCATTCTTGATTTTAAGATGACTTCACTATGTTAGACATACAAAAGTATGATCCTAACTTAGTAGTATATATTAGTTCCATATTGATATTTACACATTATAATAGAACTGAGATAGACATTAAATATTAACTAATGAATTATGCATGATGGTACAACATTATTTTATAGATCTAAAAGGTGATTGATTTTTGATTTTCATAACACTAGAAGAGAAATGACATTTTAACTTTAGATAAAGTCCTTGAACGTTCATTGGAATGGAGTTATGTAAGTTTATTCTTGTAAGTATGTAACACATTCGACTATATCAACTTTATATAGTTAAGTCTTGGTTGATTAAATATAGTCATGTTATACTTTAGTTGTAGTATTCCTATCATGGGTGACTGTGTATGTGAAATCATATTTCAGACTTCATAATGTTTTTTTGGTCTTTCTTATGTATAATAGGAACAACAATATCTTATGTTCATTGTTTTATATTTTATTTCAAATAGAGGGAGAGACAATGGTGCCTAATATTTGGTTTGGCTTTTGATACTAACATTTTTTTTCAATATAGAAAGGTGAGTAACATTTCTACTATTGACGTTTACTGTTCTAATAATTGTAAATTTTTATACAATTTTCTTTCATTCTTTATCTACAAATAGCTTATATTAAATTGTTCAAACTTTATTCTACTCTAATAGATTAGATAACATTTATTTTTCTCTCTTTTTTAGTCTTAGGTGGATGTAGTCAATGAAGCGTTCAGTTAGCGTCACTGACTTTGAATTCCTGGACATGTATATTGTGTTACAAACCTACTAATATGAGAATGTAGCTCAAAATCACATGTAACTACGGTGCTGCAAGTTCACCAACCCTAAATAGGTTGGAAAACTATAACCTAATGCTTAAAGGTTAAAGCTAAATTCAATCTACAACACTTAATTTAAAAGTCCGTTATTATTGTGTCTGTATATATATTTACCCTTTTTTGACCAAACCAGCTAAATTAAAACGGACCTAGAGAACTCAAACGGAGTCGGATTGACTTGAAATTTTAGGAGAACACTTAAAAGGCATAAAAGAAGTCACTCACCAAATGGGCTTGATTGGATAAGGATAGATGGATCAGTACCGAACTAACTAGATGGATCACTAGCGATCCATGTAGAGTGGGCCTCACCATTTGAAATTTTTAGAGTAGATCCTAGACACCTTCTAGAGTGTACCTGCAAAGTTTCGTCTGATTTCCTTAAGTTTCGGTGAGTTAAGGATGATTCTTCTGGACCAGATGACCATGAAGACGGATGATCAAACAAACTCCAAACAACTTGATATTTGGACAAGGCATTCAAATAGATGAAGGGAAAGCAACCCAAAAGGGTAGACTCAAAAATAGTTTAAGGGCATGGATCACTAGCGATCCATCACCCATGGATCGCTAGTGATCTATCTTGTTAGTTCAGGACGCCTTGAGTTTTTTTAGACTTCTTCCTAGCACTAAGTACATGATTCTAACAAGTCGATCATGGTCCAACTTCTCTCCTACCCCTATAAATACAATCCTATCTGCAACACAATGAGAATCTTCTGGACTGGCTACTGGAACTCTGCAGAGATTATTCTTCACTCTTCTTCTCCCACACAATAGCCATCTAGGAGTTCACTATGATTCTCCATGAACTCTTGCACTTGTGAATTATTCTAATCTCATCAACCTTTAACCGAATTCAACTTGTAATAGCAGTCAGTCAATGATAAAGCTTATAAAGTGGACGTAGGCTTTGTTAACAGCTGAACCACTATAAAAATCTTCTTGCCTCTTTACTATTTCTGCTCTTTTTTACATTTAGTTTTATATTAATGCTCTGTAAGAATAGGGCTGGTGCATTCACACTCAATCCAAGGTGTTGATCCATTCTTTGTGCGACGACCCACATTTCGGAAGGTTTAAATCGACAATAATCCACACATGTCCAACTCAAACAATCCGAAACACAGTTTATCAATGGGTATAATTAAGAAAAATAAGAAAAGAAGGAAACAAATACAGAATCTCACAACGGAATGATAAAATATAATAATCTAATAAACAGTTCATGAAGCTTTTTATACTATACATTTGATTATAGTTTATATAACATCTATCAGAGTTATATATACAACAGAACAATAGAATACAACAGTGCAGTAGAACAACATGATGTAGGGGAAATAATACTACTAATAATATACCAATCTTCGTCTTCGTCCTCCAAAAAATATCTTCAATGCGCTGAAAACTCAGGGCTTATCCGAGCGTAATGAAAAGACAGAACACTCGAGTCAGGGCTAAAATATCCTTATGTGATTCAAACCAATATCACATATAAAAGGAGTGTAATAGCGTCAGAGATGTTTATGGGATTTCACATCTCCTATCCAGTGTATAACGTGCGTGCAATAACTCAAGAGATGTTACGGGATGTCCATCTCTTAAGGATTTGTCAAATTATTTATATATAGTAAAATAGGCTATATATAATGTCTAATCAGTAAAATAAATATTTTTCTTAGCGTTAAGGCTTTACATTAACCCCCCTTAACGCGTTTTTAAGCATTGTCGTACAGTTTGCATATAACGCCCCAGTAGCACGTCGGGGGATAGGGATGTGCCGTGATACGACAACACTAAACCAAACTCGTAGTGGTCTCGTATAGGGATAAAAGTATGAAAAGGAACGTGAGGCAATGCCCAAGGTAGGATACTACCAGTTCGGGTCGCAGGGCTGGTGGTAACGCATCATAGCCACGACCGCCCACCGCGTCCATCAATCCCATATCGAGTCAAAGGGAGGTCATCCCAAATCAAGGTGCACCAATCGAAACCAATAACAAGAGTAATAGTATGGACCAAGTCCAAAATGAAATCAAAGAACGAATGTCCGCTAGAGGTAATTAGGCTCATTGGCCCTGTCAAGCCGTCCTGTTTTAGTCATTTCAAATTGGCACAAGTGCCGGGGTCTATCCATCATCGTTCTCTTTCTTCAAATCCAGCAAACAATGCCAAATACAACCACTTCATTCTGGAGTCTCCTCTGCGTACACAGTTGTTAAAGTGGTTCCAATATTGACAGAGAGTATGCTAATAAGAGGCCCCGGTCTCTTCAACAACCAAACGTTGTTTTACACACCGGTTGGTTATTTTACATTTCAAAAACGATTCAAACTTGATATCAAAATATCATATTTGCTTTAAAAATCCTTCATTTCAAAATATCATATTCACTTCAAAAATCATATTCAGTTCAATATGTCATTTCACTTGAAAATATCATTTCATTCAAATTTCCATTTCAAATCTCAACTTCGGTTATCACTTCAATTTAACCCAATTCGCATTTAAATCCACGATTTAAATATTTACAATTCCCACTTTCACCGGTTTGAACTTTTATAAAATAGTTTAAATAGTTTTAAATGGTTTAAAAAGTTAAATAGTTTGATATAAAATAGTTTGAAAAATCAAAATAATTTGAATATTTAAAAGATGGATTTTAAACAGTTTATATATTAAAATAACAGGAAATTATTGTGAAGGACAAAATTTCCCAGCATTTTAGGCTCAAGGACAGACCTTCAATATTTTTACCTGAAGGACAACTTTCTTTAGGTATCAGTTTTTAGTTATCGGTAGCAGTTTTTAGGTATCAGTTTGTAGTTATCGGTAGTAGTTTTTAGGTATCAGTTTTTAGTTCGATAGCAGTTTTGAAAGAATGTTTGTCCTTATTAATAATTTTGGAAAAATGTTTGTTCTTATGATTAATTTTTAGGAGAATGTTTGCCCTTGTGGTTAATATATTGAGGTTGTGTCTAAAAATATACAAATTTTTGTCCTTTAAATTAATTACCCCTTAAAATAATTTATTTGAAAATAGTTTCAAAGTCAAACTGATTCAATTCCAAATCTTCTAATTCAAATCATCTTCAATTTTAGTTTCATTCAAATCGACTCAATTTCGATTCCAGTTCGAATTAACTTCGATTCCAATTCCAACTCAAATCAATTTCAATTTTCATTTTTAACTTCAAATTCGATTCAACAATTTGATTCAATGGTTTAAATTTCGATTCAATTCTTATTTTAAACCATTTCAATTTATATCAATTTCGAGTTCGATTTCAAAACACCGATTTAAACTTCAATATTCAATTTAAGGTTCAAATCTTTTAAAATAATTCAATTTTGAGCTCAAATTTGAAATATCAATTTGACTCCCTTTTCCAAAGAAAAATCTTGAAGTTCGAATAAAATCAACATTTAAAAAAAACTTGATTTCCATAATTCAAATTATATATCGATTATAACTTCAAATTTCAAATTTTATTCTATAAACAATTTCTTTACAAATTTTAAATTCAACATTTCAAAACTCGAATTCGAAAATAATCCAATTCCCATATTTCAATTCAATTTTATTTTTATAAAACAAACTCACTTAAATAGATTCAAATTCAAGAATTTAAAATTGTTAAATTTAAACAATCTGGTGTCCGTATATAATTTTATATCCTATGGCCAAGTGAGCAGTTATTTCGATTTTAAATTTCAGGGATGGATATATATCATTTCAATTTAAAATAAATGTCATAGGTGTATATCATTTCAACCTATTTCTTAATTTATTCGAAATAATTCAAATAACAGTTTTATATATTGTCAATAATATACAGGGTGATGACAAGATATATATATAAATAAATAAACATCCAAACATCTAATATATCAACCAATAGCATCCAATCGCAAGCAATATCCAAAAAAGTCAATGTATCACAATAATTAAACAATTATCAATATAAGATATTTAACCAGCAATTCAATTTCAATTTCAAATTGAACTGTCAATTTAAACTTTTATCAGTTCAATTAATATGTAAATTTTAAATGTCAGTTAAACTACCAAACAACAATCAATAAAATAAATAACTTCATGATTATCAATTTAACTAACATAAAAATATTTTTGTACTTCGTGAGCATTTAAAATACTCATCTTTATTTGAAACTGAAAATTTCTCAGCTTCAAATAAATATGAATCCAACTCCGTGCCGTAGACGATGTGGATACGATTCCAACGCAAGAAACCGCACCCAAATCCGAGCTTGTACACATAAGATATCAATTAATTAACATAATGATTTAATTAAAATAAAATTAACAAAAATTAACTTAATAAATATAATTAAAATAATCACCTTCGTTCATGTTCTAGGCCTGCCTCCCTCAACTTCTAGGTCGCGATACGTGATTGCATTTTTTTATTTTTATCATCGCGCGATCGCCAGCTCGCCTCCAACTCGTCATCGACCAACCACCCATGCACCGCCGCCCTCCATCACAATGCGTGCGCAAATCGCCGCATAGGAACCCAAACTCGCAGCTCGAAATCAACCACCTATCGGCCACTACACGACATAAGATGATGATCCGACCGTCCATTTTGAAGAGGAGATCGAGATCTACACTTTCCTAGTTGAAGCTGAGCAATATTGTTGAGTGGATGAAGAGAAATCGAGGGGAGAAGGTGGCGAATTTTCAGCCATTAAAACGTTATAAGAGAGCGGCTGGGTTTCTTTAGGGTTTGACGAAATAAAATTATACGCGGCCTTATATATAAACTTTCGACCCAATCTATCCGCGAAAATTCCGAACTCCAAACGGATCATGCCGCCTGGCGTTTTATATGTTATACCCCTATTCCGAACATAATGGAACTAGTCTCGAGGCCTAATTCGATCGTATCCAGAAGATAGCTTTTCAAAATCAATTTATTTTAATTAAATTCCTTTAATTGATTTCTACGCGTTTCAAGCTCGCAAGGCCAAACGATAAGTCTGATCGCTACGAAACTTGAAATCATATAATAATTCACTATTATGGATTCGATGAAACTGGTTTCGTCGAAATTCAAGATAGTGCCCAAAAAGGCTATTTTTATTTGTTAATTAAAACAAGAAATTTCCCAAAATCAATTTAATCACTTTTAATTCAATTTTAAAAGTTAACAATTTTCATTCTTGTTTAAATAGAATTCAAATCAGCTTTTAACATCATTTTTATTCATATAAAATTCAGGATTCAATTATTTAAATCATTTCCAATATTAAATTTAAACAATTTAGTTATTCAATAAATCACCGTATCTTAAATATAAGTTATTTAACTTATAAAATTTAACTCTTAAAACGATTTCAAATAATAAAACAACTACTATACTTAGTTTCACTTCTTATTTTAATGTATTCCAATAATCCAATTTCGATGAATTCCAAAATTAGAATTTCAATAAATCCTAATATTATATTTCAAATGAATTTTGGTTATCAAATAATTATTTTATTCTCATCTAATTAATTCAACATTCATTATTAAATTTCAGTTATTGATTATAAACACATTCAATATATAAAATTTCATTTCAATACTAATTATTGCCTAAATCTTCGAAATTGGTTATTTCAAAGTTTTATTCGAGTTCATATTAAATAAGTTACATAAATAAAACATAAAATTTTATTTCCAACCATTTTTATTCAATAATCATACTAAATTTAATAATTTAAAATGGTTAAAAATACGGGTTGTTACATTTTGGGTTAACAATATATATTAAATAATTTATTATGCTCATATCATGTCATATGATACACACACACACACACACATATATATATATATATATGTTTGTACCAAAAATGGGCACAACACTCTTTGGAAGTTTTTGAAGAGATAAAAGTGAAGAATGAAAATTAAAACTGTGGGTTATCTAACAAAAACTCCAAATAACAGAAAGTAAATTGCAAAGACAAGCGATTTAGAGTGGTTCGGTGTTTTTGCCTACGTCCACTATGAAGTTTGATGATTTTATTGCTTGATACTTGAAGATTACAATTCTTTATACTGTAATACAACTGAATTTATATGCTAAGTCTCAATCTAGAGCAGCGGCGGTGTTCTGGAGTAAATCTGGCAGAATCTGGGCGCTCTTCAGTACTTAGAATTCTCCGACCCCTTTTCTGAATGACTAGGGGCTCTATTTATAGGTGTAGGAGGCTGATATTTCGCCTAAAATGAGGGGAGACCAGTTCTGGTACGTTAGGGGGCCCACATGGCCGAAATCTGGAGATCCGGGCCCACTTTGGGATCGATTCGACCCTTGGTTCAAATCGATCAAGAAATCATCCAATCAAGCTGAAATTTGGCGTGAACATTCTTCATCATGTGCTTAAGCTTCTGCGAAAATTTCATTGCATTTGGACTTGTAGAACTCGAGTTATGATCGATTCAACGTTGCATTTCTGGTGAATCATGGCTACTTCGAATCGATCCCTTCGAATCGATAGGGTCGACTCGATGCTCATAGTGACGTGGCGCGTGCTTCTCGCATCGATCCGCTTCTACCTCCGGTTTTACTAGGTTGAATCCATAACTTCAGCTACTTTGACTCGATGGTTTCGAGGGAATGGATTCGAAGAGATGTATGTTCGAATCGACCAGGGTATATCATGGGTGACCGATTCGAAGTTGTCTCAAACAGGGTGGATTCGAAGTATCTTATGAGATGGAGTCGGAGTGACTAGCCTTGGTGGATTTGAAGGAACTTCCTTTGATGGAGTCGAAAGACTTATGTCTGCAGCTCTGTGGATTCGAAGGAATGGATGGTCCTATGGGTTCGAATTAGGCCTTGCTTGATGGATTCGAAGCAAGTTTACTTCGCGGACCCGAAGCAGGTGAAACCTAGCCTAGTTTGTCGATCGATTCGATCCTGATGGATTCGAATTAATGGATTCGAGTCATTGCTTCCCTTCCAACTTGCATGGATCTTAACTCGACCATACGAACTCGGATTGACCCAAAACTTGGAACGTTGACTCCCATGGCTTAGCCTGTCATGTCCTAGCAATTTTGGCCTGGTCCGGACACGGACAAAATTCATCGATATCCCTAGCGACCCTGGCGCGTAATTAACTTCCGAGACAATCAGCCACCGATCTCTAGTCAAGTCCTTGGTGTCACGGTCTTGCCAAAAGGCGGGATAACATTTGCCTCCCAAAGTACGTCTTGTGGAAATATGACGTGCTTTGAAAAGCTGCAGTTTCTCTTACTGGACGGCTATGACATGCTTTACCGAAAGTTGCATTCTGTATCGCAGTAATCGACTGTCGTATAATTGTGACTGGCTGATAGGTTTTTGAGTTATGACGAGATGAACATTTGATTCCTGTAGATGATAAAGACCAAAACATTAGTCAGAAATACGTGCATACGTGTATTATCTTGACTTTGGTTAACGTTGCGTGATCGCAAGTTGTTGTCAGTTCGGTTTGCTATCGAAATCTGCATCGGTCGTCTCCTGAACCGGTTTGAGACTTGGGTTAAAACATTGCTTTTATGATTGCCTATGATCATCCTCTTGTATTGATCCTCTCGTGAATCGGTACAAAGAGTGGACAAGCAATTTTTCATATTGAAACGATTCGTCCACTTGATCGATGGTATTTGATGGATTCGAAGCAATGTTTCTTGATCCGCTTCGAGTTGATGGTTTCGAAGTAGGCACTTCGAATCGATGGGGCACAGTGACCCAGGTTCATCTTCTGCTGACTGCTTCGAATCGATGGTTCTTCGAATCGATACTGTGTGGATTCGAAGTTCTCTGAGTTGGTGGAGTCGAAGTCGTGAATGCTCGAACCGATGTCCTTTCGAAACGATGGTTCGTGGGGTTCGGGCTTCGAGTCGATGTTGTCTCGCATCGATGTTGTTGAGATGGATTCGATCGTGCAAGAAGATTCGCAGGAGATGGATTCAAAGTGGTGGGTTATAACCGATTCGAAGTCGCCATAACGAATCGAGTCGATGCCCTTACCTGTTAAGGCCGGTCAGGTATACCGGGAGGCGAATCGTCATATTTCCCCTATATATACCGAGGTCCTATTCACTTCTCACTTTTTACTTTCTACCATTGCTTCAGCTATTTCTTCGAATCGATTTCCCAGAGCTATAACTGACGTGCCTACCACGAATCGATCGAACTCATCCACGCTTCCACTCGTAATCAAATCAGGTACTCAAGGGATCGATTCGAGATGAGGAAAATAGAACTATCTTCGCCTTAGAAAATTCTGAGAAGTGACGAGATCTGAATGAAATGGGTCGACTCGATGGAGTCGAGGAGTGATGAGATCTGAATGGAGTGAGTCGTCTCCCGTTGCTTCGCATCGATCCAGGAATGACTGGTTTGAATCGATCTCGAGGGCAAGGTTTCGAATCGATGACTTGGAGGGAAAGGGTATCGATTTGATCGATTCGAAGTGATGTTATCTAGATCGATTCGAAGGAATTGAATACTGATCGATTCGAAGTAATGTGGAACCCATGGATTCGAAGCGCTCCTCTATCACAAAGTTACATCGAGTCGAACCATATGGATTCGAAGTACCTGGAATCGAACTCCATCGATTCGACCCTTATCGATTCGAAGTCGATGGATTCGAAGGTCTTCGTCCTCTGATACCATTGCTCTTTTGATTTGCTCCATTATCTGAACTACGACCAACTTCAAGTTCGTACTCTGACGAACATAATGAACTTTTGCATACTTGACTCCGACGAGCTTCGGCCTTGCATAATCGAACTTGACTGAAAGATCATACTTGAACTTCCTTTGAGGCTCGTCGATGGAACTATGACTTAACCAATAATACAACTGAAAGATTTATGCTTAAAGTGGTCAGTAGCCTCTGGATGGTATGGAAGTGACGGTCAGCGATGACGGTCATCTTTGTTCTCAAATCCTCAAGTTTTTATCGCACGGACATCTTGCTTTAATCTATAAAATCTGCTTAAGCAATGCATAGCACTTGCACTGCACGACACTTTCATACACACTACACTGGGGCATGCACGGACTGTTTACGAACTTAACGTTGCTTTCTGATGAGTTAGTTAATTATGGAATCTTCGAGCTCCCAACAACAAGAGGTACAGAGCTCGACTCCTCCGGTGCTTGAGATTCCCGATATTCCTGCCGATGTAATCGATCCAGCTCCAGATGAATTGCCAAGGCTATATTTATTGAGGACCCTGTTGATTTGGTTCAATCTAACATCTCCGAATCCTTATTGGGACGAATATGCTTAAAGCATAACATATCTCTGGATGATGTGTTATTACCTAATGCCGATGATAGACCGCACAATCCGCCTGATGGATATACGGCTTTTTATCGCCATGCTTGCGCGGCCGGAACTCTCCCTCCTTTCAATCAATATATCAGAGGGATGCTATCATATTTAGGAATCGCTCCTTCACAACTTCATCCCCACGGGCACGCATTGCTGAACAGTGCCTTTGTCATATTTATGGACTGTCTATTTTGCCCGCCAAGGCCCATCGAGATCAGACACATATTTAACTTCAAGAGTAGGGGTGATAGCCCGTCTTTTACATTCCTGGAGGCAGTTAGGAATTGCCAAGTTGTAGTTGGAGCTTGGACCCGACTGAGTTATTTCAAGAACGAGTGGTTCTATGTTCGATGCTCTCCGGGTTTCGCTAGGCGATGGTTGTCTAGACGTAAGCGCCTTAACCTGTTTTCTTGACCAATAGCTCTTTGGTATTAAAATTGACATTTCATTCCCTTTACAGCCATTATCTCCAGACCCGATGGAGGGTGTTTCAAGGGTATCGTCCGAAGTCTTCAAGAAGTTCCAAGCGAGTTGAGACATATTGACTCGGTGCTGAACGATTATAACTTAAGAATTCTTGGTTTGATCGACATCAATCAAAGTATAGTCGTCGAGGGATTGGCAAAGCCCGCCTCCAAGAAGGAAGATAAGAAGAAAAACAAGAAGAGAAAGGTGAAGAAGTCATTCGGAATCAGAATAATCGAGGCGAGTGACGAAGAAAGAACCCACACAGATTCGGAGCCGATGGCTGATCTCTCGGGAAACTTTGAAGAATCAGGAGAAAAACGGAAAGGCAAGGCCGCCGTTTCCAAAAAACTTAAGTCCAAGGGGGGAAAATATGTAGATGTGTTTCTTCCCGCTTCCGGAGTCATGATTTCTGAGGCCGCCCCTTCTCATTCGAGAGATTCTTTCAAAGGGCTTGACGATATTCCTATCCCAGATTATATATCGATTTCTCATAATCCTGGGTTGGAGGAATTTCAAGATGTCCTAAACATGAACGAGCCCTTTCCTTTAAGTGCGGTCAACACCTCCGGTCGGTTTGAGGGTTTACACATTTACACACACTTCCACAGCACTTAATGACTTTTGCATAGTAAACATTACTTTATGAGATCTTAATCCGTAATTCTTTCTTATCGCAGGTGAGATGTCAGGGCGTGGCTCTACTCTGGATAGGCTTCGGAATGTGCGCCAATCTTCTCCATTTTACGATTCCCGCAGGAGAGAGACAGATAGGGATCATGGGCGAGGCTATTCAAGTCAAGAACGTTATGATAGAGATAGAGATTACTCGCATGGCCGCTCTAGCTATGATTATTCTGACAGAGACCGGGGATACCAGTACCGACCCCGATCTCGCTCTCCTCCGCCTCCTAGGGCCCCAGTAGACCTCCCAGGGCCTTCTTATCAACAGCAGCTGCCTTCTCAAGTTTCTCGGCCTGATGCTCAGCGGCCAAGAATGGAACCGACAGCAGCCGCTATAATAGAACAAGCTCCAGCTGAGCTGACAAGTGAGGGAGCTGCTAAACTCGCCCAAATGAAAAATGACTACCCTGAAATTTGCATGGATGGCTATGTCTTTCCTCCTAACTTTAAAAGAATTCCTTCGGACGCTGAGACCACTGCTCATAGTTATATCCGCGACTTCTACGCTCAGTATAAGGAGTGGTACAAGACAGCCGTGAAGGCTTCTAGAGTAGCTTTTGACCGGGCGAAGATTATTGCTGAACGCGATGCTGAAATTGCTAAACAGAAACGCATCATTGAAGTTCTTCAATCTGAAATGGAGACGTCCCGGAATTCTGAACTTCAAGCTCTCCAGAAGCACGAGGACGCCATGGCCAAAATGGCTAGGATGCAACAAGAACATTGCGCCACGGTAGAGGAGATGGGCCACCACAACACCACCATTGCAGCTGAGCGAGACTTAGCCGTCAAAGAGCTAAACGAGCTCAAGGCCAAATTTGCTGAAATGGTAAAAGAGAAGGACGATGCAAACGCCACTGCACAAGAAGCTTGCAATCAAGCAGTATCTCTTAAGGCCGAACTTGCTGCGGTGGCGGTCAAGTCTAAGTCTGCGGAAGCAGAAATCCAGGAAAAGATTTTGGAGGAGAGGTCCAAGCTGGACGCTGAGTTTGACGATCTCTTGGTCACGTACAACGCGAATGTGCTGGAGCACAGAAATTTAGCGTGGCTGGGAGATGACTCCATGATTCTATATAACGCCTGGACCCGGCTGGTGGATGAGAAGAGGGCAGCGCATCCAGATGAATCGCTTGATGACTTTGAGCTGGAGATGCGTCTGCTTACCGAGGAGGAGAGGAAAGTCCTTCATGAGGCGGTGATTTCTTTAGCAAAAGAGAGGCTTGGTGTTCAACCTTCAGAGATGGGTGAAGGCTCGGGGATCGCGCATCACGAGGAAAATGTTGAGGTTGTAATTCCAATATTACCTGAAACCACTGGTGCGGTTGATCCCCAGCCTATCCCTGCATATAATCCCGACCAGCCACAATTATCTTCCACTGATGTTCCTGCTCGTGCTCCCGTCCAGACTAAGGAAGGTATTTGAACGCTTCTCGTAGTTTAGTTGTGAAGAACCTTAAGCAACACACTTGGCTAACAATCTTCGTTTTGTCGCATTTCAGTGACTGAAGTCGTTGTTTCTGCGCCTCTTGCTCTATCAGTTTCACATCAAACACAAGGGGTTGTTTTTACTGAAGCCATCACGACTTCTACCTTGATCGACGAAGAGGGAGATGCAAATATGTTTTCTTTCAACGCTCAAATGATTGAGGAGCTTCTTAATGAGCCCATCGATCCCTCCGTCAACCCGTCCGATGCTGTGAGTGAGGCTGCTCCGGCCGTTAGTTCATCTATGCCAGCTATTGGCACATCCGATGTGGCCCAAGTTTCTCGTGAGGACGACATTATTGCTGAGATTGATGCCGAGATGGCAGCAGGGAATGCTGGTATGAATCCGCCCGGGCCTGCCCCGTTAATGGTGATTTCACCGGGCGGTACTGTAGTGATTGAAACTGCTCCTGTCCCTCCTCCTGCTACTACTCCGATGCCTCCAGCTCGACCTCCTAGAAGAATTTCCGTCGCCTCCAGTTTTGAGGAAGACGTTGACATTATATCGCTGTCGGAGGGCAAGTCTGAAAAGAGTAAGCGGGCGAGGGGAAAATCAGGCAGCGGATCTGGTGAAGCTACCCCGAAGAAGAAGATAAGGAAGAAGAAAGATTGAACTCTTTCTTTAAATCTCTGTTGCGTAGGGTAGCATTTTGTTGATTTTGATTCTTTTTATAGCCGTGTATAGATGTGGATTCGGCTCCCACTAGCAGAAACTTTTTGAAACACTTTGTAATCAGATTCTTTTGGTTGATAGTGGAAATGCAAATTTATTCCCTTTTTGTCTTCAACTTGTTATGTGTTATGATTCTGCCCCCAGTATCAGGGATGAGCATGGAGTTGGCGTATGTTTATACGCTGTCTCGCGCTCTGGGAGTACGGAGTTAAGTAAATGTTTATACTCCACCTCACACTCTGGGAGTACGGAGTTAGAAAAATGTTTATACTCCGCCTCGCACTCTGGGAGTACGGAGTTAGGAAAAAGGTTTTGTACCTAGCTCGCGCTCTCGGAGTACTCTGGGATTTTGAAAAATGTTTATACTCCGCCTCGCACTCTGGGAGTACGGAGTTAAGTAAAAAGCTTGTACCCAGCTCGCGCTCTCGGAGTACTCTGGGATTTAGAAAAATGTTTATACTCCGCCTCGCACTCTGGGAGTACGGAGTTAAGTAAAAAGTTCATACCCAGCTCGCGCTCTCGGAGTACTCTGGGATTTAGGAAAATGTTTATACTCCGCCTCGCACTCTGGGAGTACGGAGTTAAGTAAAAAGTTCGTACCCAGCTCGTGCTCTCGGAGTACTCTGGGATTTAGGAAAATGTTTATACTCTGCCTCGCACTCTGGGAGTACGGAGTTAAGTAAAAAGTTCGTACCCAGCTCGCGCTCTCGGAGTACTCTGGGATTTAGGAAAATGTTTATACTCTGCCTCGCACTCTGGGAGTACGGAGTTAAGTAAAAAGTTCGTACCCAGCTCGCGCTCTCGGAGTACTCTGGGATTTTGTAAATGTTTATACTCCGCCTCGCGCTCTGGGAGTACGGAGTTGAGTAAGGGGTTGTCGTGTATTAACCCGTTTCTGGCCGGATGTGATGGCTTGCCCCCGAGCTCGGGTTTCATTTGGTGAGTGGTTGATTGCTTCATAGCCACTCCCTACTTGAATAAATCCCATTATGTGATGGAATTTAGCTCTTCGTGCATCATGATGTTGTACATTGTATTTAATGAATCACAGCTCTGGCTCAAAGAGATGGCATTTTATTGCTGAAATAAGAAAACATGGCAAAGTCAGTTGCCTTATTACAAATTCTAATTTCGAAATGCAGAAACAAAATTTAAAATAGAATTTAAACTAAATAAATAAACATAGCCTGTTATTTGGAGTAGCGACGAAGACTTTCGCTATTTCAGGCCCTTGGTAAAGTTAGACCATCAACGGCTGCTAACTTAAATGTACCATCCCCGAGTTCTTGCTTAATTTCGTGTGACCCTCTCCATGTTGGTCTTGCGTGTGGGAGTGCCGGATATTCTTTTTTAATGACAATCTCATTGCGTTCAAAAATTTTAGTCGGTCCTCGGCATTGCGTAATCGGGCGACTCGATTTCGGCGAATGATTGTTCTCAAGTCAACCTGGTCGCCCTGGACGACTCCAACTCCGTTGACGGTAGGGAACTTTAAGGTTAAGCACCACGAGGCAATTACGGCTCTGAATTCAGCAAGGGCAGGTCGTCCTAAGAAAGCGTTGTATGGCGAGACTATGTTCAGTACAGCGAACTGTAATGTCCGAACTCTCCTATGTTCCTCGGATCCCAACTTAACTGGTAACTTCACCATCCCAATAGGTATGGTAGCGCTACCGTTGAATCCATGGAGGTGAGTTTGGCAAGGTTCCAAATCCCTGGCTTTCATCCTCATTTGATTATAAGCATGTATAAAAAGGATATTCACAGAGCTCCCGCAGTCAATTAGTATCCTCTTCATCCAAGCTGGACCTACTTGTGCCGATATCACGAGTGGGTTAGTAGTCGGGCTTCCGACATAATCAGTATCGTTGTCTCGGAAAGTGATGTCGTTAATTATCGCTCTCTTTCGTTTGGTCGAAGGTTTATTGTCCAAGTTATCATCATACTCAAAGTCTGTTCGTCTAGCTAAGTTGTTATATGATTTCATTTCTTCCCAGCTTCGCTTCGCTGGACGAGGATTATCACTTACAACATTAATTACCAGTCTTCCTCCGACACGACCTGGTTCTTCCTGTCCTTCTAGATTCTGTACGTGATTTTGATTTGAGGGGCCCGCCCCCTCAGACTGCGGTGTCCGCACAAACTGGTCTAACTTCCTCTCCCTGATCAACTTCTCAATGAGGTCCTGTAAGTGTCGACATTCATTGGTGTTGTGGCCATAACTTTCGTGGAATCTACAGAACTTCCCTGTTTGAATCTGCCTCTCCGACGATTGCTTCGGAGCTGGCTTCTTGTATTGCATAGTATTGCAAGTCTATAGGTACACATTTTCCAACGATGTATTCAATGGTGTGTAATTATCGAACATTGGAGCCTCACGCCGTGGACCTCGATTTGGATCTCTTTTCTTATTCTGACCATTGTTACCTCTTGGCTGAGTTTGCTTGTTCTGTATGTTCAACTGAACTTTTCCGGAATTGTCATCGGACTGCTTAACTGCTACATTGCTCTGTATTCCTTCGCTTCTGGGTCCCGCATCGTCCTGCTTCCTAGACTGTTTCGCGTCCTCTTGCCGTAAGAATTGTGCGGCTTTGGAGTAGAAACGTTCCAACGATGCGGGTGGTTTTCCAGCTAACCAGTTTCCAAATTCAGAATCAGGGTCAATCCCCTTTGTTAATGCCATTAAAATTGAGTTATCGTTGGGATTACTAATCTCCACACATGCCGCATGGAATCTCTCCAAGTAACGCCTTAGCGTTTCCCCACGGGCTTGGGTAACACTGGATAAGGTGTTGACATCTTTGGGCCTAGCGACATGCATGCAAAATTGTTCAACAAATTTCTTAGCCAGTTGATCAAATGAAGAGATAGACCTAGGTGGCAATCTCATGAACCACATCGCTGCAATTCCACCTAGAGAGATGGGGAAACTTCGACATTTTACTGCGTCATCGGCCCTTGCGGCGCTCATCGACCATTCATATTTCAAGATGTGTTGATTGGGATCAGAATTTCCTTCGTACATAGGAAGAGTTGGCATTCTAAATCGCCGAGGAGGTTCAGCGTACAGTATCTCGTCCGTGAAAGGAGTATGACTTCGAGAAATCCCCCAATCGTCATTGGTAAGACCTTGGCTTTCGCGGATCATCTGACGTATCATAGTCGAGATGTCAGGCATTGCTACATTTTGAGCATGCTGAGCTAAGGTGTGGTCGGGTTCCACAGTGCGAGTTTGGACCGGGCGCTGTCGACGGTCCAAGTTTCGCCTCCTTGGCTCAGCATCTTCCGGGCCGTATGGTTCAGAAGTACGTCCCTGCTGTTGATTGCTTGAATCTGGAAGATGTCGGGTATCAACCCTTGTTTCTACTGTGGCAGCTGTGATATGATTGTCCGTAGTATATTGTGGAGTACGACCACCTCGTGCTGATGGCCCAGCCTGGAAGCTGGTTGACGGTCCTACCCTCAACTGTCCGACAGTCAAGGCAGGTTGATATCCAGCAGCTTGAGCATGACTTCCGTCCAATCGGGGACGGGTAGATCTATGATGATAGTCAGATGAGGCAGAACTTTCAGTGGATGAGCGGGAAACATCATCCCTTCTGGACCTCCTACGGCCCTGGCGGTTTAGTTGGTTTGTCAATTCAATATTAGCACGCAACTGTTCGGCCAATTGTTGTCGACTCTGAGTCAATTCTTGAAGCAACACCTAGAATTCTTGTCTAGTGACTGCCCCAGACGGATCTGAATGGGCAGTGTTGTCTTGGTTGGATGGCTACTGTTGAGCAGGATTCTATCCATCCCTACCTTCTTGTCCAGCAGCTGTAGAAGTGGTTCTTGTGCTAACCATATTGAATGATGAATCCTTTTCCTAGACTTTATGCAAATCTGAATAGAATGGAAGGATGATGAATTAGAGATCTGGATCTTCCTCTTGGATTTGTGCAATCCGGTATCGATGGTAGATCCAAGGAGCAGGAGAAAAAAGCTGGTTTTTTTCTCAGTGAAAGCACCAAAGTATTTGTACCAAAAATGGGCACAACACTCTTCAGAAGTTTTTGAAGAGATAAAAGTGAAGAATGAAAATTAAAACTGTGGGTTATCTAACAAAAACTCCAAATAACAAAAAGTAAATTACAAAGACAAGCGATTTAGAGTGGTTCGGCGTTTTTGCCTACATCCACTATGAAGTTTGATGATTTTATTGCTCGATACTTGAAGATTACAATTCTTTATACTGTAATACAACTGAATTTATATGCTAAGTCTCAATCTAGAGCAGCGGCGGTGTTCTGGAGTAAATCTGGCAGAATCTGGGCGCTCTTCAGTACTTAGAATTCTCCGACCCCTTTTCTGAATGACTAGGGGCTCTATTTATAGGTGTAGGAGGCTGATATTTCGCCTAAAATGAGGGGAGACCAGTTCTGGTACGTTAGGGGGCCCACATGGCCGAAATCTGGAGATCCGGGCCCACTTTGGGATCGATTCGACCCTTGGTTCAAATCGATCAAGAAATCATCCAATCAAGCTGAAATTTGGCGTGAACATTCTTCATCATGTGCTTAAGCTTCTGCGAAAATTTCATTGCATTTGGACTTGTAGAACTCGAGTTATGATCGATTCAACGTTGCATTTCTGGTGAATCATGGCTACTTCGAATCGATCCCTTCGAATCGATAGGGTCGACTCGATGCTCATAGTGACGTGGCGCGTGCTTCTCGCATCGATCCGCTTCTACCTCCGGTTTTACTGGGTCGAATCCATAACTTCAGCTACTTTGACTCGATGGTTTCGAGGGAATGGATTCGAAGAGATGTATGTTCGAATCGACCAGGGTATATCATGGGTGACCGATTCGAAGTTGTCTCAAACAGGGTGGATTCGAAGTATCTTATGAGATGGAGTCGGAGTGACTAGCCTTGGTGGATTCGAAGGAACTTCCTTTGATGGAGTCGAAAGACTTATGTCTGCAGCTCTGTGGATTCGAAGGAATGGATGGTCCTATGGGTTCGAATTAGGCCTTGCTTGATGGATTCAAAGCAAGTTTACTTCGCGGACCCGAAGCAGGTGAAACCTAGCCTAGTTTGTCGATCGATTCGATCCTGATGGATTCGAATTAATGGATTCGAGTCATTGCTTCCCTTCCAACTTGCATGGATCTTAACTCGATCATACGAACTCGGATTGACCCAAAACTTGGAACGTTGACTCCCATGGCTTAGCCTGTCATGTCCTAGCAATTTTGGCCTGGTCCGGACTCGGACAAAATTCATCGATATCCCTAGCGACCCTGGCGCGTAATTAACTTCCGAGACAATCAGCCACCGATCTCTAGTCAAGTCCTTGGTGTCACGGTCCTGCCAAAAGGCGGGATAACAATAAATATATAAAGGAAGACCACATCACAATTGTATAAATATACCTCTATTACTTATTAATTTACTTTGTAAATTGAATATTGAATTAGTTATATAAGCAGGTCTTACAGTTTATGCATATCCAACATGTTAAATAAAATAAGAAAAGAGGCATATTCCTAGGGTTTTTTCTTTTTCCCCAGGATACTAAATACCACGATAAGTCTATGGTGTCGTACATGATAATAAGTTATTTTAGCCTTCTTTTTTGTTTCAAAATATCCATAGGCTCAGGGTGAAGATTGAACTACTCCTATACCAATTTATACACTTTGTCATATTCAACTTCTATCTTCTTATCATTTTTTCAATATACAACCTAAATAAATTTACAAAATTATGAGAACCTTACAAATCCAAGTAAATAACATATATCATTTCTAATTTCAAATCATATAAACCATTGGGTTTTGTGGGTTTCTCTATACCCATGTATTAGAACAAATATCGGAGATACACTGGGAAAAAATGTACTCAATAATAACCAAAGGATGAGGTTTAAACATGGATTGAGAAGATGAATCAGTATGAGAGAAGGGAAATGGGATAACACTAGTAAACTGTTAGAGAAGACCAAAGTGATCTTCTTTATATCATCCATATAGTTTATATCTAAATATTTTGTAAGTGGTTTATTGTTTGTTATATTACTTTAATTATGAATACTAGTGGAAATGCACACAATCATTTGCTTTCAATAAATAAAGGTATTTATTTTTTATTTAAGAAATATTTAATATGAGAAAATAATTTTATTACAATAACTTTGTTTTTATTATGTTTGTATTATAAGTGAAAAATCTTTGGTGATCATAGACTCCTTTATTTCAGGTAATATCATTGGTGATGGAAATAGCAAATCGATAATGAGATTCCGATGATGGGTAGTCATGAAGGAAATAATGGTGCATGTTACAAATCAGTAGTGATTTTCCGTTGATGAGCGATCAAAAATGGAATGTTATCTAGGGTATTTGCAAACTTTCAAAGAGACATAGTGAAAATCATATTAATTGAACTTTTATTATTAATAGTAGAGATATCTTATAGTCGTAACATGCTTGATTACTACCGCTTATGATTGTAGAAAAAAATGGTTATCAATCAGTAGGATAGTCAAATGTCAAAGCATCTTTAGTAGGGTAGGGGAATTTAGCATAAGGAACAAAATTATAAATGTCGATTGCTCTCACTTCTCCAGTAGTGAGTGGGAGGAAACTAGGTATTCATTTTATTTTATTAAACATCTATAAATGTTTTTTAAAAACCATTTATAGATATAAATGGTTTTCAGAAAATCATATATAGTGAATTAGGTTTTAACACCCCCGTAAAATATTACCCGGGACATTTTGCTTCAGCTCGTTAAATCATTTCCATGTCCTCCACTTTTAAATTGATCCAAAAAGTTATATTCCCTCCAAAATTCAACTAAAATCAAAATAAAAACCTACATATTGAAAGATTAAGTGATTCTCCACCTCCTTCCATTCAATTTTTGCGATTTCAACTGATAATTGTAAAGTACCCAATTTCTAGGGTTAAGGTATAATTTTGTAATTTAGAAGATGGAGAACATAAATGAAAAAGGTTTTAGCTCTGCATCCCTTGTACGTAGGATGAAAATATCAAGAAGAAGTAGAAGATCTTTCAACGGCGATGATGGCGAATATGGAGTGGTGTACTGAATGTGATTTCACCGACATTGCCGTTTAGTTCGGTTATGATGGTTTGAGAAGGCGCTCATCACATTTCAGGGATGAAGAAGAGCTAATGGTATATCGTTTATTACGTTAAAATCTATTAATGCATTAGTTTTTTTATATATATTGCTAATTTATGTTAAAATCTTATTGTAAATAGAATCGCGATAGAATGAGATGTCATGGAGCTTTCACAATTATGTTAAAATGGTGGAAAAGATTATATTTACATACATAGATTAGAGACCTAGTAAGATATTTGGTAGATTTATGGATATTGAGTTAAAAAAATTAGATAATAGATGTATTCATGGTATAGTCGAGCATTGGTGGCCAACAACATATACATTTTTATTTTCAAATGCTGAGGTTGGTTACACACTATTAGACTTTACCATGTTGACATACATACATGTGGGGCTGAACGCACTTAGTATACGATATGATGAGAGTTGGAGTCGATTTGGTAACGCTAGTCATTTTTTACCGCTACTAGTCGATATCAATATAAGAAATGTCATTTTATCCCCTCTAGTTAAATATTTTGCTGATGATTATAATGTAAAATTTGAATAATCTGGATCATATTTCTAGAATATTTGTATTGTACATGATAGTGACTCTTTTATTTCACAACAACAAATATACAATCAGTCTTGGGTATTTGGAGACGGCTATGAGTTTGGAAGGAGCGCAACAACATGATAGGGGTTCGGCTATTCTGGGACATTTATATCAAAGTCTAGATTTACATGTGACTAAGGGAGGTCATATCATTAAATTTGTCAAGTTGTTGTAGGCTGTGTACTTAAACCCCTGCTAAAGCCTCGCAAAATTCCCGCTATAGCCCATAGCGCTCTTCGGTCGTTACGCTTTTTCAATATAGTGCTATTAAACAATAGATTCGCTTTAAGCCATGCTATTTTCTACTACATCCACTAAATCAAGACTTTTTAGAACCCGCTATAGAAAAATTAACAAATAAAAGTTGATTTCACTAGTTCTCTTTGAACCGAATAAAAAAAGTTAGGGTAAAAACCTATTTCTAAGGTATAAGAACTCAATATAAGTTAGAAATCTATTGCAGTCACCAAATCTGGACTGCATAAATCATGATATTCTTCAGTTTTGTTATACAGGATTAAACAATATATCCTTTTCTACACAAATGATGTAAACTATGAATTAATTGACTTTAAATATTTGGTTTTATATCTAATGAAGCTTTTTGCACCTCCGCTATTTTTCGCTATATCCCAACTTTATCGTCGCTATAACCTTTTGCACTTCCATTGTTGTTGAACTGCCAAGTGCCTTAATTGCATAGATTGCAGGTACATTAACTTGTCATATGTTTGAATTGTTACATCTTACTTGTTAAATTATTCGTTTGTTTAACATATTAATAATTTTGTCTGCAATACTGGTTCTTCAAGTATATGACTGTCTGTGGCTATATTATAAAAGGAAGTGTGAAGAAATCATCTTACCCAAGACTAAAAGCATGGGAAAAAGGAAATAGAGCCATAACACATGATACTACGGCTCATTTATTTTCGAACACATGTTATCATATCGATCATTGGCAGGCCAGACATATAAATTGGAATCCATGCTACTCCTCAGCCGCATCTGAACTAAATGAGGTTTTGGTTTCTTGTAACCTATCGATGAATCAATTTCCTCTTCTTGTTCCTTCGAGAGAATTTTATAAGTTATTTCTAGGAGAGCGGTGCTTGCAAAGTTAACTGGCCTTATATCTATTCCATTAGATCCTCCACTGTACATGATCCGTAAAATGACATATGGCAGCTATGCAGAAATGCAAAACGTGTTATATCAAAATGACTCCAACGGTACGTCTATCGGGGACAAGAAATAGAGTACGACATATATTAGAAGTTAATTGCTAAAGATTTTGATCCATTACTAGATGTTGCAGTACGTATTCGAAATTAGGATTTTTTGGCCCTTCTACTCTAAAATCAAGTATTCAAGACCCCATCATTATGTTTTCAAAAGTCAATTATTCATCACAGTTCTATCTATAACCCGAGCAAGTAGATTGGGCAGAGGATCCTGGTTGGTACATGCAGTGGGCTAGGCGAGATTCGATTCCTATCCCTCATTTGGCTGGCATATCCCCAGTCCAGTCTCACTATTCAGTCGATGGTTTATGGGAGATGAACATTGGTATGCGACATCTTGTTCTTCAAGAATGGTAGTATCATGAGGATGGGTTGTGGATCATAAATAACGTGAAAATGATTTTGTAAGTTAATAATTTTTAATTCCACATATGTTCTACAATTGTCTATTTCTATTATACATTTATGTTATTTGGTCTTTCTTTTATGTAGACCATGGAGATTAGGAGGGAATCCAAGTTGTGTCTTTAAACAAAAGCAATGGATCAATCGAAATCTCGAAAAAGGAAAACAGTTCATCAAATGCAAAGCGACGACGACGATGAAGACGACAACGACAAAGATGATGACGAAGATGACGATGATAAAGACAATGATGATGATGAAGACAATGATGACGATGATTGTGACGGTGAAGGCAATGATGACAAAGGAAAAAATGTAGTCGTAAGCAATAGATACGGGGCTAAGTTCAAAATTCCAACCACTTCATCTTCTACTCTAGGTATGTGTTATAATTTATATTAAAAATCAAACATGATCCTTTATATTTAGTTCTATATTTGATTGTTGTATACAGGTTCGAATCGCGGAAAGGAGAAGTTCAAACGTAAGAAGAAGAGTGGTGGAATTGTGCAAGATGATATCTTTATTCAAAGAATAAGGGAGTAAGAGTGCAAAGGTAAAGAGTCCAT
This sequence comes from Allium fistulosum, assembly GCA_030737815.1. Taxonomy (NCBI): domain Eukaryota; kingdom Viridiplantae; phylum Streptophyta; class Magnoliopsida; order Asparagales; family Amaryllidaceae; genus Allium; species Allium fistulosum. The sequence continues at coordinate 486,792,595 of CM060905.1, read as the reverse complement.
TAGGTTTGGAAGATTTTTAGTGACTGTTTTCTTTTAGCAATGAATTCATGATTTGAAATTTGTATATGGTTGTTATATATTCTTATATATGCTTCTAAGTTGTTATGTTTGTAAGTTGTTATATAGGTTCATAAAATTGGAGGATTCTGAAGGCATGTTTTTAAGTTGTTACGTTTCATGATTTGGATAACCTTTTGCCTGTACATGTTTTGTAACTTGATCATATGCTTGTACATGGTATATATGTTTCATACCATATGTTTGTATGTTTCAGATTGTCTAGTTCCATATGTATGTAACTTGATCATATTGATGTACATGTTTTGCTTCTGGTTATGTATAAAAAAACCTAAAATGGGAAAATGAAAACCGTTTAAAGATATAAATGGTTTTCTGTTTGCCATTTATAGCTTAAATAGTTTTCAGTTTCCCTTTTATAAAAAGGGTTTCCATTTTCCACTTTAAATCTATTTTGGAATTATTATTTTTCAAAATTTCAAAGCAAGTCAAATGACGATTTTACTACAACGTCTATAAATGACTATATTTTCCTCTATAAATTCAATTCTTAATCCATTCTCATTAAACTAAACATATTAGCAACTAAAAAATGTCACAACATAACTCTAGCAACAATAGCAAAAATGACACGAAGGATTGTGAAACCAATTTTGATAAGGATGATGAGCTATATACACAAAGAGATTTTGTTCAGTTATCATCAGAAACAACTACTGATACTGATGACCTAGAGCTAATGATGCAAGGGCAACTGTTCATCAACAAAGAGTCCAAAAGTTCATAATCGAAGGATGTAATAGTGGATCTCATGGTGAAGTGTATTTGGCTGCATAGATAAAAGGAAGATGTGTGAACATAAAGGTAGAATAACTAAACTATTTAAAGACTATTCCAATACTTCTTGTACCTATGGCCATAAAGATTTTCATCGTCGATTCCGATTGAGTAAGAATATATTTATGCGTATTTTAATGGAGTTGTCGGACATGATAATTATTTTGTTCAAAAATGCAATAATACTCTGACCTTAGGATATTCACCTTATCAAAAAATTATAGGTGCATTATGTGCTATAGCTTATGGGATAACTCCTGATGCATTTGATAAGGTGGTCCGAATGGGTGAGAGTGCCATACACTTAAGTCTAGGAAGGTTTTGTATAGCTATAATTGAATTGTATGGTGAAGAATATTTGCGATCTCCATTGCAAAGCGATGTTAGAAAACTAAAAAAGTTAGGAGCTAAACGATGTTTTCCCAGAATGTTAGTAGTCTCGACTGTATGCAGTGGGAATGGAAAATTTTCCTCAAAGCTTGGCACGGTCAATTTATCAATCATTATCCCAAAGCAACAATGATACTAACAGTGGTTGTCTCACATTATCTTTGGATTTGGCACGTGTACTTTGGATGCCCTGGTTCCATGAATGATATTAACATGTTACACCAGTCACATCTATTTAAAAATATCACATATGGAAATACTCTTGCATGCAATTTTCGTATTGTTGGAAATTCTTATGATATGGGATATTATTTAGCGGTGGTATATATCTGTCATGGGGTACCCTAGTTCAAACAATTTCAGATCCAAAAACAAAGAAACAGAAATATTGTGCTCAAAGACAAGAAGCTGCGAGAAAAGATGTAGAGCATACTTTTATTGTTATACAAGCAAGATGGCCATTGTAAAAAAATCATATTAAACTGTGGAAGCCAAAGGCATTAAGCAATGTGATGCGAGCATGTGTTATGCTACTTAATATGATCACTAAAGAAGAAAGAGGTGCGTTTCCATCTTATTTAGGCTATAATCTGAAAAACATAGCTATAATTGTTGCTGATAGAGATCCGAACACTTTTAAGGTTTTCTTGAGACATTTGTATAGATTCAGATCCATAGAAATACATGAAAAGCTTTCAAGATGATCTGGTTGAGCATTTGTGGCATTTGAAGGGAAATCGTTGATGTAATCCATTGTGTTAGCAATGTACTATTCTATTTTATCATGTAGTGTATTGGATAATGGTTATTTTACTATTTACATTGTGCAATAATATGAAACATTATTTATTGGCATTCGGCAATTAGATTTACCTCTATTGTAGTGTTCAATCACCTTTATGGAAAATGACTAGTCCAATCAATATATCATGTATTATTTAGTCAATTCAACTTATAGCTTTTCTGACATTATAATGTCTAATTTCCTTTATGAACAGTGACTAGTCCCATCAATATATCTTTTAGCTGTGGAATCTTTTAGCTACTTTAGTTTTCATTCACCTTTAATTAGAGTAAGCATGAGTATATTCACTATAACTAACATCTCTCCAAGATATTTTACAGAAACATAAATCTTTTTCAACAATGGTGGATCATATTCACATTTCTTTTACTTCAACATACGACTATGAAGGTCACCTTGAGCACCCAATGCCTTCCAATCCATCATCACTGAAACTGATATTGATTTCTATATTGAAATGTAAATAGACACTTTGAAGTTTTGCAAGAGCATGAACGAGAACAAGAAGAACTTCAAAGACAAGTTAGAGAACAAAGACGTCACAAACAAAGACCAAGTCGACATCGAAGACACGATTCAAGGCGTCAATAACAACGAATCAACCTTTTAGAAATCGAACAATAAGTTGATTCACCTAGTATAATATGTGAATGTGGATACGCCGTTATAGAAGATGTCATTCAAAGAGGAAATGATATTGGTCGTCATCATTTAAAATGCCATATATATCCAAGAGGTTGTGGCTTTGGGAGTGGATTGACGATCCTTTTCCTTAACGAGCCACTGACCACGCAAACGAATTAGAATATCAACTAACAATGTTGAAAAATCAATCTGTTATGTGGAAAAATGAAATTAGCAGACTTCACGATCAACTTCATAGACTAAATATTAGTAGAAAAATAAGCTATTAAGGCTAATAGTGTTTATGTTTGATAATGTAAATGATGATGTATGACATTATATCACTATTTTCAGTACTTTTATCAGTTTCTTTGATTAGAGATTACTATTTCGATAAATAGCTCATATAAACGTTGTAGAAACATATAGCAATAAATAGATATTATGCTTAACAAACACTCTTGAGGATGTTAGTTAAATTGCAACATATAGTTGTCCATAGCTTGTATGCATCGTGCCCGACAAAGCTTGTACGGTATTCGAAGTTGTAACATGAGTCGTAGGTTGAACATGATAGTTGAAAATTTTCCTCCTCTTTCACCTCAACTATTTACATAACCTACTAAATGTGACGAACGTACTTCTTATGTCCAGAATCCTCCATATTAATCTACAATCTAAATGAATGTTATACGCTCTGTTGAGGGTGACCCAAAAATCTTGATCAATCTCTTCTTCTATGTGAAGACTATTTGCTTGAATGTATGCTTTCATTAAAAATAAGTAATTCGCTGGAGTCCATGCTTCATTTGTCATATTGAAATTTATTAGCTCAAAATAGCATTTGCGTTCATACACACACACACACACACACACACACACACATATATATATATAGTAGAAATGATATTAAAGAGCAAAGAAACACTAAGTGAACAAATTTCTAGCCAATTTCTGTATAAAGTCGATAAACTATTCAATGCCGAAAAAATACTGAATGATTTTAAAGCAAACAAATTTTTTTGTATAAAGTTGATAAGACTGGCCAATGAAAAAATAGTTGAATGATATTAAAGAGGAAACAAACAAATTCTGTATAAAGTTGATAAGACTAGTCAATGTTGTTTAGTAATTATGTGTTTGCTCAAACAAACTTTATATAGAAATTAGCTAAAAATGTGATAAACTATTCAATGCCAAAAAAAGTTGAATGATTTTAAATAATCAAACAAATCTATATAAGTTGATAAGACTAGCCAATGAAAAAATAGTTGAATGATATTAAACAGCAAATAAACAACTTATGTATAAAGTTGACATGACTAGCCAATGTGAAAAGTAGATGAATGATTTTAAAGCAAACAAATAATTTCTATATAAAGTCGATAAGACTAGTTAATGCAAAAAATAGTTGAATGATATTAAATAGCAACTACATTATTTTTGCTCAAAGTTGATAAGTCTAGACCCTGCAAAAATCAATTAATAAGAATAAACACTAAAAAAATCAACTGATAATACAAGACAATGCAGTAAAACGAATGAGAAGACTAGACACTACAAAAATCAGCCGATATGACTGGTCACTGCAAAAATTAGTTGCATCAAATTCTTTATATATACGGTGTATAACATATTACATATAGTCTCCATACTCAAACAAAGCTATCTCTACTATAAAAAAAACAAACTAATAGTAAACTCAAACAAAGCAATGTCTCTGAAGTGAACTTGTATGATGACAGTCTCACGAACATTATCAATTTACTATTGCAGTCTAAAGCTTTACATGTTATGCCGACACAATTCCTTACTCCATAACAAAATCAGTTACTTACCCAAGTTCTTCTCAATCAAATCGCTCTAAACCCGAACAAGTTTGGTTCACAACCGATAACTCCTCCTATAGAAACAACCCAAGAGACCCCTTCAGATGTTGCTACAAGCAAAAAGGGTAAAGGCAAGGTAAAAAGAGCTTACAACAAAAGAAAGCCCAAGGTTCTCAATCCACTGATTCTGTTATAGAAGCAAAGATAGTGGTAAGACATGAAGAGCACATGACTATAAGGAATAAGCCAGTGCATGGGTTAAAGCATCTGAAGTTCTACCAGAACGTTTGGGTGGGAGTTTCTTGTAACAACCTTTATATTTAATGACAGGATATTCAACTAATTAATTTAAATATTGAATCATTATTGAATTGAAGGTCCAAAATATGAATTTTGACATATAATCGAATTAGGACCCAAGACCACATCCGTTGAGTCCAGATCGACGTTGCAAATCAAAATAAGTGTAAATATTGCTATATTTGATATCAGACGATCCAATGGTCAAAATAACCTCAAAATGTGTGAAATTATAATCCTAGGGCGCTGTCTCGGATAGCAATGAAATTTTTACCATCAGGACTGGGAAAATAGGATGATATGCGTGGACGAGTTTTATGGTGATCCGATATGTTGTGTGATCGTAAGAGCTTAAAATGTGTGGTCATTTATTTAAGAAATCAAATAATATATATATTTCCTCCACGCACAAGACTTTTCTCCTCACTTTTCCTTTATCCCCTTTTTGTTTCTCTTCCCATTACAGTAACTTACGAAAAGAAGCCACCCTCCTTCATAAATCAAAATCAAGAGCTATAGACCACGAAAATTGATAAGACTAGACCATTGAACCTGTTTAGAGGAGGGCTTTACATCTAGGGTGGTTGCGACATGTGCGGCTGTGAGTGGGGAGATCAACTTTGTCACCACCAAAATAGGGTTCGACATTAGAGAAGGGCAAGGAGGATATAGGTGTAATGGAGTGTGCCGTTGAGTTTCCATTGGAGAAGTGCATCTTCCGACAGCGAGCACTGGATCTCCGACTGCTTGTGAACAATCATGACATTTTGATGCCGTTGAGGGGGCCAAAGTTGCGATTTAAGGTAGGAGGCCAAACTTGCTTGGCATGGTGCGTTGTGAAGAGCGCACGTGGATGAGCGCATTGGGGAAGACAACGCGGCGATTTGTCGAGAGAAGAAGGAGAATTCATGGATTAAAGCATGCATGTGTATGGGTTTCATTGTGCATGCTTGTGCAAGTGTATTAGTGGAATGAGGGAGATGGATTAAAGAGGTAATTCTTTTATTAATTAAAAGTTAATTAATAAATTAATTATTCGATCCGTATTAAATCAAATCTCTTGCATACGAGGTCCAATCGAGATGCAGTCTTCGTCGTTGCACTCGTAGTGAGATTGTCTACATCGTGGTATAGACTTAGGCTTGACTTGGACACTTATGAATTCACGGTTTAGGTGAGCGGAATTATAACTCTGAATTTGTATTTCAGTATATAAGTTCCCTTAATTTTATATAATGAAAAATATTACACAGTAAAGGTAGAAAATAAATATATATGAAATTATTTCCACATTTGTTTGGATTTTTTTTAAGTAGATATTCGGGATTGTTGATTGAAATTTTATGTATTTATATTATGATCTATTCCTAGATAACATGATTATAAATTAATTAAAATCTAATTCATTGTTGTATTAGTGATATAAATATTATTATATATTTTAGTACTAATTGAAGATAAGAGTATGACCTTAAAATGGTACAAACGGCTTAAAAATGATTTATACGCTAGTTTTATATTTTATAAAATAATGAAATGACTTTATAAAACAATAAAAAAGAGATTTGACTTTTATTAAAGTGATTTAGTTAATAAAAGAGAGATTTGATTATTAAACAATCGAGTTGCTTATTTTAATGTATGTATACGTGTATGAAAATATCCATGTGGGTATATCATCAAGCTACGAGCAATCTCATTAGCCATAGCCAGTATTAGGTGCGCTAAGTTGCAGGAGAGAATACCTGGTCAAACAATCATCCCAATAAAGCACGAAATACGACATTTGAAGTAAATATGTGGTTATTTTAGTGTGTGCATACAAATGTTCACGAATGGATGCATCGGCACACTTGTGGACATCAAATGAGGTGTGGGGGTCAATTGAATTTGCTTTGGTGTGTTAGAGAAGGCTAGGTCATTATATTCACCCGTAGAACTCTACAAATGCAAAGAGTGGATTTTGGTATCAAAATCGGTTTTCAAATACTTAAGAAACCACTTCCAAAATGTCAACCAATGAACTCCATTGCAGTGAACGCAAACTACGGGAGCTACATGACTCATAGGGCAAAGTGATAGAGAAGAAGAGGCTCGAATCGGCAAGCGGCAGCCTACTTAGCTTGTTGGCCTAGGCTTACTACCCAAGAATTTCTAGTCTCAATCGACTGGTGTGTAACATTAGTTGATTAAGGCCTATCTACTGGGGAGGTTTCCAAGTTGACTGAAGGTGCACTGACCTGGGCAATAAACCTAGGTCAGATGTAAGGTCTCATGGATTTTTACCCCGTCTCGTGTGTAGTTTTTTGCGAGTCTTTGGCACAACTTCGGGAAGGCTCTAAGCTAATAGAGGAAGTGGAAGACATGAAGAAGCTCGGGATCTAGACACAAGTGCAAAATGAATTGTATGTAATCAAAAATGATTGGTAATGATCAGCCACGGGATCGATACCATGATCGACCACACAAACATGTTTGACGAGCATGTACGATCAAGCGGAGCGATCCGCATTCCTTGGCCTTGACTTCGGGGTACGTAGGGGTACGTATAGTATGATAAATTGTAACGTCTTTCGGTAGAGACCATTCTTATAGATAGATGATGATGAAATATCAGTCTTTGTTGGTGATACGCGTATTTGATTATGCCAAGTTATATTTGTTATATGGCATCGGTGTTCCTTCATGGTTTCAATGGTGTATTACATGAGAAACGAGCATCATTCTCTTTTTTAGATAGAGGCATTCACAAGTTATTTGAGAAATCCTTGATGTCCTAGAGGGGGATGATGACAATCATCTACTACATGATCATAGAACAATTATGCTCATTATAGGGGTATGGTGATCCACAAAGGTCCTAGGTATTAGAATAGAATCAATAACACTTATTCTCATTATAGGGTTACAGTGATTCAATCTACCGTTGGGACTACGTTTCAAGTAATAGAGTAGATCATAACTTATGCTCATTATAAGGGTACGGTAAGATCTACACAAGACTTGTGGCTCGGGGTGTATGGTATATTTAGATACCGACTCTATTTATCTTAAACTATTGAAGGGAATCATTGGATCGCAGTAGATGTTTGGGTACATTAGTGTACTAACTTTATTTATCTTAAACTCTTGAAGGGAATCATTAGATTGCAATAGATGTCTAAGTACATTAGTGTACTGACTCCATTTACTTGAACCCTCGAAGGGAATCATTGGATCATGATAGAGGTCTGGGGACGTTAGTGTACCGACTCTATTTATCTTGAATCATTGGATTATGATAGATGTTTGGGTATGTTAGTGTATGTTAGTGCACTAACTCTATTTCTCTTCAATCGTTGGATCACCATAGATGTCTGGGCATGTTAGTGTACGGACTCTATTTATCTTGAATCATAGATTGCAATAGATTTTTATGGTTGACTCCACCTATCAGTATTGATGGGTATTGATTTATATTTCTTAGTTGTCATTCATTGTTATGTTATGTGTGTTATTAGTTAACTGTTGTTGTTGCTGCATTTACTGTCATTTTGTACTTTGTGACAGACTTATACTATGATCATCCTACTTTTGGATGTGGGTTACCTTTATCATAGTACGATTGTTACGTTTCAGTCGCATTATATTGGTTATATTGACTAGTTAATTAAAGGAGAAAAGCAGGTTATGGTATGATTTCTTATCTTTTGAATAGGTTTGCTTTACTTATTTATGGACAGTTCGGATTACTCTTGAGCCATGATTATAGAGAGGACCGACTATGCCTTTGTAGTTCCTATTTATTTGTATATAGTTTTGATATATAGTATTTTGAGATGTCTCCTCACACCAAGCTTTATGTTTGACCCACGTTTTCTCTTTGTCTGCTTATGTCCTGAGAACTCTCGTGTACTCCATTGAGTGATTTGGGAGTCAGGTGCTTTTAGGGGTACGCTTTCAAGGCAGCTGGAGCATTCTGTGGAGACAACAGCGATACTTCATATATATACTTTATATTGTAGTAGTAGTACATCACAGATATGTATTTATATGTGAGACTTGATGTATTCTGACTTCCTAAATTGATATTCATTTATCAGTTATTTAGGCTAGTGCTGTCACTTATATATGTATCTTGTTATCCTGTCTTGTTTATGTATATTCAGTGTATTACATATTATCATTCCACTATGAGATTTTGTCAATATGCCTTATTTTAATGTTTGTTTTAAATTTTCTTTCCCAACAATTTGTCTTTTGTGGTACTCGGAGGTTAAACATTGTCATTTCAGTGCTAATTTTAGGGTATTACGATGGGTGGGTTATTACATTTGGTATCATAACCTAGATTCAATACTTAGGACCAAGTGAACCAGATTGAGTTTAATAATCTGGTAGGAGTAGATACGTTGCGAGGGCATACTTGTATTTTTCTACTATACGGTACTGCATACACCACTTGTCCTTTGGACTTTGATTTATTTTTCTACTAGTTGCTTGGATACCTTCTGTAACAACCCGGTTTTTGGCCCATCTAATATTGAGTGATTAACTAAATCAAATTATTGGAATATTAGTCTTAATTAGTCAAATAGATAAATTTCTGATAATTAAAATATTGGGTAAATAAATGGCTTAAAAACTATAATAATCATTGGCTTATAAATCTTTGGATATGGTAAACCTTATAGAAAGAATAAATAATATATACATGACTCCACCAATTAAGTTACGATGAATATCCGTAAATGTATAAATATATATGTAAGCTTTTTGATGATTAAAATATATATAAATATGTGAGTTTAGATAGATATGGTTATAAAAGTATAGTATATGAAAATAAATATCTATATTTATATGTATATACACACCTGGATGTATAAATTCCAAAATGGCGATTTCAAACTTAAGAATATATATATATATATATCAATATATGTGAAACATGAGTGTATTTAAATGGTAGGTGAATATGTATAAAGATGTAAGTAAATATATAGGTACTCATGTTATATAAATTAGTAAATAAGTAATATACATGTGTTAATACACAATAGTGAGTATGTAAGTAAAAATATATGCAGGTAAGGGGATATATATATACCTGTAAACAAAAGAGGGAACATAGAATTAAATGCAAGAATACACATTTCAACTCAAGCACATAAAACATCATCTCAAGCATACATAACATCTTATCAATGTCAAAAGAAAATCAGGTCAAGCTTGGAATTTGCATGTCATATCAGGTCAAGGTATAATTCTGACCAAAGAAAAATAATAAATAAAACAGAAAAAAAAACGAGAAAAAAACAGGTCATTGAGTACATGAGGCAGCTTACCCTTCTCTGTATATATGTATCTCCTCTGTTCATTTTCTTTCATTTGAAGTAAGTTAAACAAAAGAAAAGTAAAACAACACTGCCATTTAAAAACAAAATCCAACTCAAACAAAAGAAGATCAAAATCAATATCAAAGGCAGATAGCAGTCTTGAAAGCAGTGTTCTCTGTTCAACATTATCTGTGAGTAAACAATTCTATTTAAGGAATTTAAATCTGTTTAAAAATCTAGATCTATGCAGTAATTACTTAAGTAAATTATGATTATGATGGCATGATTGTTAAACAGGAATGCATGTATATATGTATGTGAATGATTGTGTGCATGTCTGTATACAAAAGGTTGGCCCTGTTCTAGTTGTACAAGCTTTAAAATTTGATAATTTTATCAATATCTCTTTCCCTGATCCTCTTTAGACCTTGATGTATAAACAAAATTTGTTAGAAATAACCAGCTATCAACTCTAAAAATGTTTCCAGGTAAAAATTTAAGATAGTTTTTACATAAAGGAAGAATTTCAGTAAAAATTCATATATATATAAATCTCGATCTTAATAATTGGTTATTCCAGGTATATAGTTCGATTTATTATCGAAATCTATGATTTCTAAAAATAAAATTTTGATTTTTAAGCTTTTAATTCGAGAGAAATCATGGGATGAACGAGAAAGGGATTTTAAGCGATTTTCGATGATCGGCGGGGTTAGGGTGGTCGAGGTCGTTGTTGAAGAAGGCTGGGAGGTCGGGGGTCACGGCAAAAATAGTCTGAGAATTTCCTGACCACCGTGGCGGCGGCGTAGCGTCGAAGTAGGGTTTAAGCCTAGTTTGTGGTCGAGGTTGGAAATTGGGTTGCTATGACGTCGTCAAGGTGTCGAAGTTGATCGCGAGTTGGGGGAATGGAGCGTAGGTCAACGGAAGAGCTGGTGATGGAGTTTCGAGAACTCTGGTGGTCAGAGGCGTCAAGTCGAGGTGGATTTGTGGGTGACCAGTTTCGTTTCAGTGGGTTCGATTGAACTCGACTTTGATTTCGAGTTCGATTCTTCGATCAGGTGGTCGGAATCGAGTGTGGAGGTCATCGACGACTTGTCGACGGTAGAATGGGTGGCCAGATCGTCGGCGATCTCCTGTGCACGTGCACGTGGAATCGTTGTATATCAGTGATGTTTTCGAAGGGAGGAGAGGAGTGCCTCGGGGTTGGTCTCGGGGAAAGGATGGATTTGCTCGGGTCTGGCTTCGAGTAGGATCGAGTGGGTTTATCTTGTTTTACTGTTTTGAAATTTAAAAATAAACAAAGTTAAAAAAAAGGGAAAAAGAGAGATGGAAGGCTCGGGTTTTGGTTCGGGTAAGTACTGGGTTGACTCGGGTAAAGGTTAGAATGTTAACAAGTTGTTTAAAATTAACATAATTAAGTTTTTGATAATTCCCTTAATCATTCTTTTAAATAAAAGTGTTTATTTAAATGATTGATTAATTAAGTTGTAAAATTTATTTTAACTTCAGTAAGCATGATTAAAGGTAATCTAGGTAATTAAAGTTGGAAATTTAGTTGAGATTGAACATCTAATTTAACTTGATTATGTATGATTGAATGGTATTGAATGATTAGATTTATATCTAGTCTGATAACTTGTAATGTATTGTGATATGCTATGATGGATTGAACTGTGATATTGTGAGTTGTCTATCGATAATTGTTTTGCTGTGTGACTATGTTACGCTGTATTAAAATTGATTTGTATCCACTTAATCTGGAATTACGATGATATTGGATTCGAAGAGACCGGGGTCGGGTATCAGCGAATACCCGAAACCACTTCGATTTTTTTAAATTTGAGTTTAGAAGCAAACGGGCTGGAATGAAATAACTTAAGTATCATGGATATTTAAATTGGATAACAGTTCTTGGATATTGTTTGAGATAAATGGTTGAGTTAAATAAGGTTAGAACTCGTAGAAAGTACGAGTTACCCTGGTTATTCACTTTTGTTACATGGCTTGGTATTTCATATTATATGGGTTTACTCACGCTGGTTTCCAACCTGACCCGGGTGTTACTTTGATGTAATGCTCGGGTCAGACCGAGTATCACAGATTTTCAGGTTAGGACGTCCTAGAGCTCAGGAGGCGAGCTGGATGGCAGGAACGTATGAGTGTATCCCGCTGTGACATATTGTAGTTTATCTGGGACCTGTTGATTTTATCTGTCCAGTGTGTATGTAAATGTTGTAACTCTGATGTATTGAATGTAAATTAACAGATACAATTTTCCTTTGTATAACTGCTATTATTTGATATTATATTTTGATCCGCTGCGTTTTGTGAGAATCGGTGTTGTGTTTTCTGTTTCTTCTTCTTCTATCTCTTTCTTCTTTTCCTAACTATCTGGAGTTTTCGCGATCGAAAATTTCATGTCGTTTCATTTGGTATCAGAGCAAAGGGTTAAGCGAGAACCTTGGCTCTGGTGGGTTTACTCATCAGGGATAGGGTTAGTATTACCCTAGGATGAGTTGAGTGTATATATATATATGAGAGCGTACTTGTTATTTTCTTATATAAAGGTTTTAAAAATGGTTTTAAAACTGGATGATTTTATAAAAGCTTATATCATATTTATAAAGCAATAATTGGTTATTAAATAAGAAATTAAGTAACAGATATATACATATCCAAATAAGGATTGGATAAAATGAACTATACAAATAAGATGAATTAAAATGGTTTCAAACCAGAAAATAAATGGTTATTGAGTTTAAATAGGATGATTGTTTTCCAATAAACACATAAATGTTTTAAGGAAGTAACCATTAGATGTGAATAACTTGTAAATTAGAAAGGATGTAAATTGAAAAGTTTTGAAATTGTTTCAAATGTTAATAGAAATAATAAAGAGTATTATTTAGAATATTTTGAATGTGATCTTATTTTAAAATAAGAGTTGTTTGAAAGCATTAAAGGAAACTGTTTGAACTAAAACCAAAAGTGGTTTAAAATTTAAGGATAACTTAGAGTGTAAAAGAAATAATATGTATATATGAGTGATATACATAATATCAAAAATGGGTTGAAATAAACTCTAAATGTTGAGTTTTAAATTTGGAATGAGATGTGAAACCAAAGGTGATAAGTTTTTGAACTTATAAGATTATTAATGTGAAGTTTAAATTTTGAAGCAGGAATTCAAATTGGGTAAGGTTAATGAAATTAATTGAGATTTAACTTGGGGAGTTAAATGGTTAATTTGAATTGGGAGTTTGTGTGATCTCAAAATGGGTTTGAGATCTGGAAATTGGAAATGGGTGGATGTTTTAAAATAAATTGGATGATATCATCCTATTGTTATTAATAATCTTTAAATTGTGAATTGGATTTGTTTAAATGAATGAGGAATGAAGTGTGGTAATATATCCATTATTGTGATAATAGGGAAATTAAACTTTAATTTGAAATTAAGGATATGGAATTACTTTGAACAGAAAATTTGAATAATTGAATTTGTAAATTAAAATTGTTTTGAACTCTTATTTGAACTTTGAAATAAGTTAAGTAAAGATAATTTAAAATGGAATTTTGAGAATTGGACTCAGAATTAAATTATTTAAAGATTTGGATTATTGATTTAAAAATAAAGGTTAATTTGATTTAAGGGGTTAAATCAACATTTGAAAATTTAACTCGAATTTATATAATTCAAGATGGTTTAAGGTTGAGATTTAGATTTCATTAGTTCAAATTGAATTTAGTTTGAATTAATTAGAATTGAAGATGAATGAGTTCAAATTCAAATGGGAATTGGGATTAATTCATATAGAAATTGAAATGATTTGAAATTGAAGTGGATTCAATTTGAAATTAGTCTAAATTAATTTGAATAATTTGGAATTGTAATTAAAGTGAATATGTTTAAAATCAAATGGAATTTGATTTGAATTTGGAAAGAAATTGAGGTTAATTCAACTTGAATTGGGAATAAATCAAGTTCAAGGGAAATTGAAGTTATTCAAATTAGAATTGAGTCAAATTTAAATGGAAGTGGAAACTTAAATTAAATTGATGGGGAATTGAACAGTTTGGCTCTGGACTATTTTTAAATAAATCATTTTGATATAAACTATTTTTAATCTATTTTCCTAACTATTTACTATACAACTTTTCTTACTAAATCCCAAGACTATCTTATATTTATTTAACAACTACTTTTGAAACTATTTAGCTATTTTACAACTATTTTATAAACTAATTACTATATTTCTAGCTACTTTATAACTAGTTACTATTTTACAACGAATTTGTAATTATTTTACTATTTTTCAAACTATTTTACAATTACTTAACTATTTTACAGCTATTTTACAAACTAATAATTATTATTTTTCACCTATTTATCTATTTTTAAATTTTCAAGCTATTTTCTAAATATAAGCTGGTCGGAGTTCAAACTGTTATTGATTAAATACCCAACTAAGATAAGAGTTGAAGTGATAATCCAAATGGGGATTAAGGCAAATGTGAATAAGTGAATAAAATCAAGGTAATGATGAAAGGAAATTGATTTAACTGATAATCAATGAAGATAAATACGTAGGATGTACGTATATTATTCTATACGCATAGTGATTTGATCCAGATTCGAGCACATAATTTCGAGATAGTATTATCGATCTGATTTAGGATTTTTCACTCGATTTTCGACGGCGAACCTGGATATGGATTTTTGATTGGTTCTGGGTATTCTCTATCATAGTTGTGACTATGTAAGGAGAATGACGGTTTCTGATCAAGAAACTAGATCTGAGTCCGCACTAGGAAGTCGGGTGGACAATACTAGTTCGGAAGTGAAATTGTGTGATCGAGTGAGCGATCAGATTGATATAGCGTATGAATGGTATGTGTACATCGTACGGGTTTGAATGAAATTGGCATTGAAAATTTATGGATAAGAACTGTAAATGGTCTTTGAAATGAAAAGTATATTTTGTGGAATATATTATGAGGTAAAATGGAAATTGGAAATTTCTATGATTTAAGATTCACTTTGTGAACAAAGGTAATGTGGTTAATAACTTTATAAAAGAGTAATCAAATTTGAATATTTGATTTGGAATAAACAAAGTTATATATCTTTGTTATATATGGTAAACTTCCCTTGTTGAATCTATTGCCTGAAGAAAAGGGTTTTGAAAGTATTTGAAGTATAAAAGTGAATTTATACAAGTATGAAGTGATTCAAAAATTTCCCAAGGTTATTATTATATATATACGTATATATAAAGGATTTTGTGAAAATGATTTTGGAAAAAAGGTTTGGGAACCTATGGATTTCTATAAAAAAAAAGGGCTTTTGATTTTTGAGGAAAATCAAATTTGGAATTTGGAAAGCCTAGTTTGTGAATAATCGATTTTGAGAAAGGAGATTTATATGAAATTCATACTAGGTGTATGATTTGGAAAATACTATATGTGTATAGTATAAAGTGTTTTGAAAGTGGCTCTGGGGAAAAAGGCGCTCCCTTGAATGAACTTCTCAGGAGTGCCATAGGGTGATACTGCCTTGAGCCCTAAGGGGGGGTTCTAAAGTTGATCCTGTGAGGAGTCCGGACAAACTAGTTCCTGAGGATTGTTGGGTAGCGAAAGTCGAGGGCGTTGATGCCTACAGAGGCATTTGGGGTATGCTGTGACGACAGTGTAACTCGATGTCGCTGCGATCTACTGTGTGGACCATAGCGAAAATCGTGTGGAGGATGAGCGCCAACAGTCTACACTTTATTTTGCCGGGATGGCAACGTAACATCGGTAGACTGCGATCTATGGTCAAGTGGAGAAGTTTCATTCTTTTGGCAGCGAAATTCGAGGGTGCTGATGCCTACGGTTATATGGGTTTTTGCTGTGATAGCAACGTAAAGCCCGGGTATAACTGAGATCTGTAGCGGGTTCCATGGTGTAATCGAGGGGCGCGGAGGCCTACACAGTTATCTATGGATTTTGCCGGGATGGCAACGTAACCATCGGGTAAACGGCGACCATGGATGGGGGTGATGATTTCCAGAGCATTATAACCAAAGATGTTTCCTCTATTTCCAAAATGTTTTCTATATTTTCACCAAAATATTTTCCAAGTATTTTCACTGGGTGTTGGAAACGGGTTTACCAAGTACTTATACATTTTCAGTCCTACGTCTGATCAACGTATGACCGAATTTCTATGAGAACAAGGATGGACTTGTTAAAACATCGAGTTATAAAAAGTATTTTTATATAAAAGCTATTTTGGTTATATTATGTTATTTATAAGTGTTTAAAATTTTGAAATTTTGAAATAAGAGAGTAAAAGAGTTAAAAATGTTTAAAGAATAATTTGACTACAATACGCAGTAAATAAAAATTCTCGTTCGTTCCTTTTCGAGGCCGAAAAGTTCTAAAGGGTGGAGGAATGTAACGACCCGGATTTTTGGCCCATCTAATATTGAGTGATTAACTAAATTAAATTATTGGAATATTAGTCTTAATTAGTCAAATAGATAAATTTCTGATAATTAAAATATTGGGTAAATAAATGGTTTAAAAACTATAATAAACATTGGCTTATAAATCTTTGGATATGGTAAACCTTATAGAACGAATAAATAATATATACATGACTCCACCAATTAAGTTAAGACGAATATCCGTAAATGTATAAATATATATATGTAAGCTTTTTGATGATTAAAATATATATAAATATGTGAGTTTAGATAGATATGGTTATAAAAGTATAGTATATGAAAATAAATATCTATATTTATATGTATATACACACCTAGATGTATAAATTCCAAAATGGCGATTTCAAACTTAAGAATATATATATATATCAATATATGTGAAACATGAGTGTATTTAAATGGTAGGTGAATATGTATAATGATATAAGTAAATATATAGGTACTCATGTTATATAAATTAGTAAATAAGTAATATACATGTGTTAATACACAATAGTGAGTATGTAAGTAAAAATATATGCAGGTAAGGGGATATATATATACCTGTAAACAAAAGAGAGAACATAGAATTAAATGCAAGAATACACATTTCAACTCAAGCACATAAAACATCATCTCAAGCATACATAACATCTTATCAATGTCAAAAGCAAATCAGGTCAAGCTTGGAATTTGCAAGTCATATCAGGTCAAGGTAAAATTCTGACCAAAGAAAAATAATAAATAAAACAGAAAAAAAAACGAGAAAAAAAACAAGTCACTGAGTACATAGAGGCAGCTTACACTTCTCTGATATATGTATCTCCTCTGTTCATTTTCTTTCATTTGAAGTAAGTTAAACAAAAGAAAAAGAAAACAACACTACCATTTAAAAACAAAATCCAACTCAAACAAAAGAAGATCAAAATCAAGAGCAAAGGCAGATAGCAGTCTTGAAAGCAGTGTTCTTTGTTCAACATTATCTGTGAGTAAACAATTCTATTTAAGGATTTTAAATCTGTTTAAAAATCTAGATCTATGCAGTAATTACTTAAGTAAATTGTGATTATGATGGCATGATTGTTAAACAGGAATGCACGTATATATGTATGTGAATGATTGTGTGCATGTCTGTATACAAAAGGTTGGCCCTGTTCTAGTTGTACAAGCTTTAAAATTTGATAATTTTATCAATATCTCTTTTCTTGGTCCTCTTTAGACCTTGATGTATAAACAAAATTTGTTAGAAATAACCAGCTATCAACTCTAAAAATGTTTCCAGGTAAAACTTTAAGATAGTTTTAACATAAAGGAAGAATTTCAGTAAAAATTCATATATATAAAAATCTCGATCTTAATAATTGGTTATTCCAGGTATATAGTTTGATTTATTATCGAAATCTATGATTTTTACAAACAAAATTTTGATTTTTAAGCTTTTAATTCGAGAGAAATCATGGGATGAACGGGAAAGGGATTTTAAGCGATTTCCGATGATCGGCGGGGTTAGGGTGGTCGAGGTCGTTGTTGAAGAAGGCTGGGAGGTCGGGGGTCACGGCAAAAATAGTCGGAGAATTTCCTGACCACCGTGGCGGCGGCGTATCGTCAAAGTAGGGTTTAAGCCTAGTTTTTGGTCGAGGTTGGAAATTGGGTTGCTGTGACGTCGTCAATGCGTCGGAGTCGATCGCGAGTGGGGGGAATGGAGCGTAAGTCAACGGAAGAGCTGGTGACGGAGTTTAGAGAACTTTGGTGGTCGGAGGCGTCAGGTCGAGGTGGATTTGTGGGTGACCAGTTTCGTTTCAGTGGGTTCGATTGAACTCGACTTTGATTTCGAGTTCGATTCTTCAATCAAGTGGTCGGAATCGAGTGTGGAGGTCATCGACGACTTGTCGATGGTAGAATGGGTGGCCAGATCGTCGGCGATCTCCTATGCACGTGCACGTGGAATCGCTGTATATCAGTGATGTTTTCGAAGGGAGGAGAGGAGTGTCTCGGGGTTGGTCTCGGGGAAAGGAAGGATTTGCTTGGGTCTGGCTTCAAGTAGGTTCGAGTGGGTTTATCTTGTTTTACTGTTTTGAAATTTAAAAATAAACAAAGTTAAAAAAAGGGAAAAAGAGAGATGGAAGGCTCGGGTTTTGGTTCGGGTAAGTACTGGGTTGACTCGGGTAAAGGTTAGAATGTTAACAAGTTGTTTAAAATTAACATAATTAAGTTTTTTATAATTCCCTTAATCATTCTTTTAAATAAAAGTGTTTATTTAAATGATTGATTAATTAAGTTGTAAAATTTATTTTAACTTCAGTAAGCATGATTAAAGGTAATCTAGGTAATTAAAGTTGGAAATTAAGTTGAGATTGAACATCTAATTTAACTTGATTATGTATGATTGAATGGTATTGAATGATTAGATTTATATCTAGTCTGATAACTTGTAATGTATTGTGATATGCTATGATGGATTGAACTGTGATATTGTGAGTTGTCTATCGATAATTGTTTTGCTGTGTTACTATGATACGCTGTATTAAAATTGATTTGTATCCACTTAATCTGGAATTACGATGATATTGGATTCGAAGAGACCGGGGTCGGGTATCAGCGAATACCCGAAACCACTTCGATTTTTATAAATTTTAGTTTAGAAGCAAACAGGATGGAATGAAATAAGTTAAGTGTCATGGATATTTAAACTGGATAACAGTTCTTGGATATTGTTTGAGATAAATGGTTGAGTTAAATAAGGTTAGAACTCGTAGAAAGTACGAGTTACCCTGGTTATTCACTTTTGTTACATGGCTTGGTATTTCATATTATATGGGTTTACTCACGCTGGTTTCCAGCCTGACCCGGGTGTTACTTTGATGTAATGCTCGGGTCAGACCGAGTATTACAGATTTTCAGGTTAGGACGTCCTAGAGCTCAGGAGGCGAGCTGGATGGCAGGAACGTATGAGTGTATCCCGCTGTGACATATTGTAGTTTATCTGGGACCTGTTGATTTTATCTATCCAGTGTGTATGTAAATGTTGTAACTCTGATGTATTGAATGTAAATTAACAGATACAATTTTCCTTTGTATAACTGCTATTATTTGATATTATATTTTGATCCGCTGCGTTTTGTGAGAATCAGTGTTGTGTTTTCTGTTTCTTCTTCTTCTATCTCTTTCTTCTTTACCTAACTATCTGGAATTTTCGCGATCGAAAATTTTGGGTCGTTTCACCTTCGTTCCGACTAACATTATGAGCAGACGGAGTGCAAGAGCAACTACAGACATGTAGTTTTGGGTGCCTGATGTGTTCAGAGACTCTTTGACTACCATAGGGGGTGCTCCGTTACTTGTGAACATTCATATACCTGCATTATATGATGAAGGTGGTGTAGCTCTTAAGGCATTAATATTTCTTTCTCCACCAGCTATAAATTTTCCAAAGTTGTGCAGGGGTTTTTGGCTTGGTGGGATGTAATAGTAGAAGGTGATGACGAGCATGCCATGCCTTGGATTAATTACAAGCGTTACCTTGAGCTTCAGTTTATTTAGTAAGTCCAAGAGGGGTGCACGATTTAAGAGTTTTGTAACAACCCTGCTTTCTACAACATATAAATTAAATAAGTTTAACTAAAAAATTTGTTCAAATTCGATATTCGATATTTATATTTTTGAAAATAAATTTTTAGTTGATTAAATTCAATTTATAAAAAGTTTTGTTTTAATAAATTAAATTAAATTAAATTAATAAATTATACAAATATTAAATTGAAACTTAATAAGATGTTTTAGATCATATAAAATATTTTGTAGTGCAAATAATTTTTATTTAATCGAAATAGTTGAAACATAAACTTGTTGGATGAAGTATAAATTGATTTATATTGAATTGAAATTTATTCAAGGATTGAAATTCAAATTTAAAAGTGAAGGATTTAATCAAACTAAAAGAAAATAAAGCCCATTTCCTTTCCCTCTTTCTCTAGAATGCTCTCTTACTTTCAACCCAAAAACCGTATTAAGCCTCAGCCGTAAAATCAAAATTTAGGGAACCCTAAATCGTTGCTAACTTAAAAAAAGGAACCACGATTCGAAGGCGATCGACTTAGTGAAGGGAGATGCACAAGAGGGCGGTTCATCCTGGCAATGTCGATGGTGCAGCAGGTGAATTGAGAGACATGCCGCGATTATCCTAGACTCATAAGCATGGTGGCAACTTGACAGTTCGTGTGTTCCAGCGGGCATCGAGGGTACATCGTGAACATTGAGCACGAAAACGGCGGTGCTGGAGCAGTAAGGGGCAACAGTCATGGCGGGGATATAACTGGTGACATTTTGAGTGCAAGGCAGAGTAGTTGTTGCAGTGTGGTCAGACGATGACGCAAGGCTGAGGTGAAATCCGCGATTTAGAGAGCCACGTTGGTGGTTAAGTTGTAGATACCGACGATGTGGGGGCTGAGGTTGGCGAATGTTGTGGTCGAAGACAGTGATTAGCGAATGTGCTAAAGTTGAGGAAAATTGCTTATTTGGATTTCGAGCGTCGTTACGGTGAGTTTTAAACTCACATATCTATGTTTGTTTCCTCTTGTTCGTTATATAAATCTATTTCGATTATGTTGAATTGATTGGTAATATTGGCTGAATTGATTGAGATTATTAATTGAATTGCTTGATAGATAATTATTGCATATATTGGTTAAATTATTTGGTTGAGATGTTTGTTTAGGAATATATGATCCACTGTTGTGATATTGGATTTGATTTTTGATTTTCTGAGAGATTTATATATGTTGGATTGTCCAAAATGCAAGCGAAAGGCTGTCCGATTGCATTTTGATTTATATATTTTACATCTCTTAGCGTCATTCAATTGAGAGTATTTATTATTATTTTTTAAACCAGGGAAACCTGTTCAATCACTACCGATAAAGCGATTCCTGAACAGTAAACCTAGGGAATAGACGGCTGGCCTGCCACAACCGCTATTCTAGGCTAGCCAGACCTTTCGGTTGACATGGTGCAAGAGATGGGAATCGAACCTCAAACCTCCCATGAGGGAGGCGTATCGCCTCACCACCCGACCAAGCCCATAGATATGAGAGTATTTATTCTCATTAGAACTGTTGATCGAGATAGATCATGTAATTTTTATTTATTGTGTGTGCATTTAAAGATGACTGGAATTCGATGTAATTCGATTCCGGTCGAATGGTAAAATTTAAATTGATGATTTGTTGTCAATTTTTGGAGTATTTTGCTCCATAATTTGTATTTTCGATGATTTACTGATTTTTTGCTTTAAAAATATTTTTGAGAGATCGATCAATTATTTTTGGAGTTTTAAAATTAAATCGATGCATAACTATAAATAAGAAAAGGTGTTTGGAAAAATAAAATAATTTATTGAAAGTCGTTTGGACATAAAAGTTTATTTGAAAATAAAAATAGAGATTTTTCAATATATGAAGATATATGGAATATTCATAAGCGTAAATGGGGATTTTTTGATTAATATTTACAAAAGGGAAATTCTTTTGTAAGTTAAATATTAAAAGGAAATTTAAAAAGGGATTTTTGATTATAAAAAATTTATTCAAGTGTTTTAAAATATATTCCCTTTTTTATGCTTATTTGTCCGGAAATTGGTTTATTTGATTTCATTTGATAAAAATATTTCAAGAAATATTTTGGAAAGGGAAATTTTAAAATATACAATCTATTTTGAAGATATATTATGTTGTGAAATATTTAATGGATTTGAGAGGTTTAAGTTATAATTCTCTTTCGTATATGGTTTGAATTGAAATGATTTATATTCACGATTTTGTGATTTAATTCCATATATTGAGGATATGGAATAAACGGATTAGTATTACCGGGTGGTATGGGACGCTCGCTAATATTTTTTCGGTTATTCCATTAACTCACCTTATAGAATATTTGTTGTTTGACGAGTGTAGTTTACCAACTTCTAGAAAACGATCCAGTAATACTGGGTTGTATAGGACACTCTAGTAATACTTGTTCGATTACTATTGGTGAGTAAATGTCACTTATATTCTAGAGATGGGTTGGGAATTTGTGTTATTCGTCTAGAGGTGACTCCTTAGAGCTTATTTGTCGAGAGTTCCATCGCTCTCCAAGAACTATAAGTGGGACATATGCTGGGATATATAGATTTCTCCTCTTAGGACTAACTAGTCGAGTATATTATTATTTACCCTTAAAACTAGTAGTCGAGGAATTAGTATGTTGTGACACACTCATTAGGGCGGGTGAAGTCATGAGTACTTATTATTTCTCTCATTGGGACTCATCTCATCGAGAGTACATTTTTTTGCATCCTCTAAGGACTGACCAATCGAGTATTATTATCAACTCTTAGGGCCAGTCGTCAAGGATTTGTTATGTTGATATGCTCTCATCAGGACTCATATAGTCGAGAGCAGTAGTTATCAGTCTTATCAGGACTCATAGAGTCTAGAGTGCTAGTTATCACTCTCATTAGGACTTGTATAATCGAGAGCATTTGTTGGGAATCTACGTCATAGGGTTCACGCAACTATGGGGAGCATGTGAATTAGACCCACCATATAGGTTAATTATCCATCCTAGCGGTCCTGATTGCAGGCTCGCACCCCAGATCCGTAATGTCACCATGTTGAATTGTAGGCTGAGAGTTATTTCTCTCATTAGAGCCATTGCCCTGATATCACTGAAGGACCAACAATCCGTTACCAAGGGTACGTAGGAATAATGGCCAATGCTCAACATAGTCCAACAACGTGTTTATGACATGCGATGGATATGAGATTCATGATTCCAGGAGTAACTTAGGGGCTATAGGAAATAGGCTACGATCATCAACATTTCCTTGAGCGGTGCTACGGTAGGTCAGTCTCCCATCTGAATGACTTGGGTAGATCCATTATATTTGAGATAATTGATATTACCACCTCACTAGAGACGATAATTGCTTAACATTAGAGATTAATTACGTTCCGTTTGTCATTTGAGATACCCTGACCAGAGACAACTTCGTGTTTTCTATTTATGATATTAGAGACATGTTGAGAGCTTGTCTGTCATCCTCTTATAAGAGCTTATGGCCGAGAGATCTTCTTTTTATATGATTTGTTGTTTTTATCTTATAAGACCAATCAGTCGAGAGCTTGGCTCTCTAAGGACTGGGGGTCGAGGTATATGATTTTGTATATTGAGTTTTAATTGGCTTTGATATTGATTTGAGTTTATATTTCTGGATATTTCTGGGGGCTAATAGTCAGAAGTTATCTCTTCCATTAAGATTGTAGGTCAAGATAATTATTTGGATATTGTTTTCGATATTTTGGTTGAATTGTGTCTTATTTGGGATTTTGTTTCTAGTTATCTCCTAGGACTAACAGTCGGAAGTCTATACTTCCATTAGGACTAAATGTCGAAATAGTATTCCTAGATATTGATTACGTATTTAGTTTGGATTTCATTTTATTTGAGTTCTATATTTTCTGATTTATCTTTTCTGGCTTAGTAGTCTGAAGTATTACTTCCATTAAGGCTATAAGTTGAGATTTGATGTTTTGATTATTTATTTGGGATTATTCCTTCTTGATTTATATTGTTAGAACTTGATAGTCAGAAGTTTACACTTCTGTTCGGACTGCGAGTCAAGATATTCAGTTGTTGGCATTAGGATTTAGTTTGATTCGGGATTTGTCTTCTTATTAGGGATTTATGGACACGCCACGAGCATATCCATAGTATTTTGGAATTTCAATGAATTTGATTGTTATCACCCGATTTATGGATTGCTGTAATTCCAACTTATTTAAATGTAATTTACGTGTGATATTTGAGATGTGTGAAATGGTATGCTATGATTATATTATTATAGATGTCAGTTTGAGTCGTATTCGTACTTTGCATGTTATTATAATGCTTAATGTAATGTTCCCATATTGGATTTAAATATAGTCTGACTCGTTTATTATTTATATAATACTCGGGTCAGTCCAAGACTTTTAGGTACAAGGACACTAGCCATTTGGATATTGGGCTTTATAGGAGACATTATATATAATATAATATATCGAGAGTTTGAGTTGATGACTATGTATATTTTTCTTTGGACTTCTTGTATTTGCTGTATTGTGATATACTATCGTATTGAGACAGACATCAGTTGATATCATTTTGTATAAATTATTTTTTTCTACTACGATCAGTGACTCTTGTTTATTTACATATGTTGTATATTGTTCTATCCCAGTAAACCCCACATATTTATTGCTTTGTGCTGAGACCAGTTACATATGGATGTATTATTTGATATTTTTAATATGTATTGGAGTTAGCCTAAGGGAATATTCACATATAGTCGCTCCTAACAAACCTTATTCTCTGTATTACCGGATAGGATTACATAGTAATTCTCTTTGATAGTATGGGTATAGAGGTGGAGTGTTACAGTTTGGTATTAGAGAGAGTTAAGAACAATATAGAATATTTATGACATGAGTCTTGGCCTTAGAGTGACTTTAGAGTCCCTGTCTCCTTTGGGTGTGTGGTAGTTACCCTATATTAAAGGGATAGTAGGTATATATGATGATTACTGAGATAATCATCTGAGGACATATTTTCTATTTTTGCTACTATATATATTCCTTATCTCTACCTCTTTGTGTGTTATTTTCTAGTGAATGAAATTTGTTGAGGGAGGTAATAAAGTAAGGAGCTGTTAGCCCGACAAGTAGGGTCAACATTAATGATATTGAATAGACCTCTGTGTGGCTTGAATATGAATGAAGTGATTTAGTACTGATTAGAGTTGCACAATGGAAGTTAATAGATAGTTTTTCCGCTGAAGGCATTTGTTTGCTTGTTTGAATTTGTGCTTGTTGTTGTATTGTTGCTTGTTTGATTTTATCATGAATGTTGTGTGATGATTTTCATATTTACTAATGACTGATGAATTGGATGTATATATGAAATTTGATAAATATTTTTATTCAAACAAGCAAATGATTTTGTAAATATGAATTTGATTTTATAAAGTGACTGGAAATAATTTATTAATTTAATTTTGGTGTTAATCTATTCGTCGAATGTTTTAAGAATTCTGGTTGATGCGGATGCACACATATTCGATATGGATTCCTAAACACTAGGACGAGACATTTCGACACAATGATTTCAAATGAATTACAATTTTGGAATAAAAAGTGTTAAGATTTCGAAATGTTATAAATAATATATTGGAAAGTAATAAATGTTTTGAGATAAGTTATATATCATTTTGGGGAAATATTGGATTATTAGAATGTAAATTTGGATAGTTTTGAATTTATTATGAAAAATTAATTCTTTAAAAAAAATGAATATACATACATATATATATATATATGGATATATAATAGAATTGTGTTGGGTAAAAATAAATTTTCGAAGAAGAAAATATGAGTTATATTATTTTAAAACATGACTTGGAAAAGAAAATGGAGAAGAGGTAAGATGTATAAAGATGTTTTGGAAAAAAAAAGAGAAACAAACACTTGCTTATGAATTTGTTTTTGAACTAAATCAATTATTAGTTATAACCTAAGGCTATTTTAGATGGAGTTACAGTGTATGTTTTGGAAGAAATAGTGAGTTATTTAGTTTGTGCATGGTATATGTATTTTTGAATTTCAAATTTATGTAGTAATTGGATAAGATTGAGCACTTTGTAAATTCATGTCTTATAAAAAATTTAAAAAAATTTCTAGAGCTAAATGATATTATTGTTAAATCAAAGTGCAAGGAGTTTGTTTAATTTTTTTCATGGCTTGCAACATATTGACATAGAAACAAACAATATCATGAAATTTGTAACCCGCTTGATGTGCTCTACCATTTCGGGTATAACTTTTTATTCATTGATCCATTTTTGATGAATCATTTCCTATTTTGAAGAAATTTTATTAAGGAACAGCTTTCATGTTTATCACTTCGGAAAATTTTGAAGTTAGCTATGCTCTATACACAAGTCAAAATTGTTATATTTCGTTGTTCCGAAATGCGAAATCGCATAAAATGAGCTGAACCAATTTGCTTGTTACTTTTGAATGGTTCATCCAATTTCGTTGATTTTTCCCATTTCAAAAGGATAATAACAATAAGCTATAACTTTTGTTTGAAGCATTTTGTGAAATTTTGATGTTTAGTAGCCTAAAAAAGAAAATTTTATCTGCTATGTTTCTCTCTTGAAATTCCTTCATAAGTTGAGTTATAATCCATAATTTTGCAATTCGGAAATTGTTTTGAAAAGCTAACACATTATAATTCACTCTTTCAAACCATAACTTGATTTCATGTTTTCGACTTGTGAAAGTTTGTTGGAAAGTAGTTAAACCTTAATGTTGCATTTCTTTTACATTGCATAGTGACATATCATCATACTTCCTTTATATATGCGACTAATATTTTGATTGAATTGAGAATAGGTACATTTGAAGGACAATTGGACTATTTGGCGAGATCCACTCATTTTTGCTTGCTTAAAAAATAAGCATACTTACTTAAAATGCTAATAAAAGGTACATCTTTACGATAAATTGGTATATATGTGATATATATTGTTTCCCCGTGTTTCGAGATGTCCCATTGATGGGGATGTATATATATATTATTATACCGTCTTTTGCCTAGGCAGTATACAATGGATTTGGCCAAATGGATTTCGTTATCATCAAGGCAGGAAGTCCCGAGAGATGATTCTCAGGCTCGAAGATCGGTTATAAACAAGGCTATAGACGATGGTCGAGCGGATTCAGACTAATGAAACTCTGGAATTGGTTAAGTATGGAATTGACACTTTCCCTAAGCAAGGGATCAAATCGAAATACTTACCCTAGGCAAGGAATTAGATCGGATTTATATGGCTATGGATCGCTCGGATTGGCAGCACAACTCAACAGTGATCTCTTAATAACTCAACGAACAACACATCAACTCGGGAATCAACTTTGGAAACAAGAAGTAGGCAACATGAGGGACCCACAAGAGGGATTACATGTCACCATATGGCATGGAGAAGGGGTCTAGGCCAATCCCTCTTCGGGGTGAGCGATCGGCCAGAATTTTTTTGGGTCGAGTCGTCTTGGCCTGGAGATTCTGGATCCGGATTTTGAGTGAGATATTACATCGAATTTTCCTATAAATACAGCAGGCATGGCATTCATTCAAGGGGCTTTTTGGTTGGCTATTCTTTTTCATTCTTTCCTCTTCCTCCATTAATATTCTAAGGAAAAAACAACTATACTTATAATCTTACAGTATAAATAATAAGGTTATTGGATTGGATGTAGGTCAGAGTTTGCCGAGCCATTATAAAATCCATGTGTTCATTTATTTTCTGCACTGAATCTGTGATTTACGAACTTATATTATTCTCTGATTGGCATTGTTATTGGATTGGTAGTGCTTTCACATTACTTAGGTGTTGGTGGCTTTTTTGAATTTGGTGCTTTCAATGAGAAAACTTGCACAGGCTGATTTGGAATAATGGTTAGGTAATCTTCAAAAAGAGCGCTAGTAGAAAGAAGTCACCGTGAAGGAAGTTAGGAGGAATCCACAGGAGCTGGAGCTAATCAGACCTCCGCCTACATCAGTAGGGAGGAGATGGGAACAATGGGGAACACTATGTAGGAACGGATGATGAAGAGGCGAGAGGTGATAATGTAGAATTTCCTCAAGAAGGTTGGATAGGCTAGAGCAGTAAGAGCTGCTGAAGTGCAAGACCAAAGATTTGGAGCTAATGGCAATTTGGATCAAGGAGTTGGAGCAGCAGGAGATGTGGGAAATCAGAATCGGAATCATGGAAATGGAGCAAATAGGCAGGATAACGGAGTGGAGCAGCTAGGGGCAGTCCCCGACCAACAGGGCGGTATCGACGTCGGTCCCTCTAGAGGGGTTGGCATCGATCCCCAAGGGCTTAGGGGCATGCCCTTTGGTCTGGCCGATCAGGATGCTGGTGGGCCTGTGGTCAATCCTGTGGAGTTTGGTGTGAATCGGAATTTGGATGCTCGTTCGGAGGAGTATGCTTTGGAGTACCCCCGTAGAGTCGGGAGGCAAGCTGTTAATTTGGATTAGAGGCCACCTATGGATGAGAATGAAAGTATGGTAGTGCTGGTACGGTAGATAATAAGAGGCGGATTGCCCAACAGGTGTCTGGAGGATGTAAGTCGGAGCCCGTTCAGTTCGAATATCAGGCAGGCTAGAAACCCACCGGAATTCAAACTACTTGTACTACAGATGTATGACGGAAAGTCAGATCGTACAGTGCACTTGATGAGGTATATTTGGCATATGGAAGTGCTGGGGGCACCAAAGGAGGTCATGGCAAGGTGTTTTCCACTTTATTTGAAGGAGTTAGCTCCGCTTTGGTTTAGGCAGCTAGAGAATGGTTCAGTCAGGACATGGGGCGAGTTGGCAGATCGATTCATAAGGTAGTTTCGGGTCCACATCATGAGACCCAAGAATGTTATGACATTGACAGCACTAAAAAAAGAACATGAGAGTCTTTGAAGAATTTTTTGACATGGTTTAATGCGGCAGTTGCTTCGATGGATCAACCGGATCCATCGATGGTTTTGATGGCGTTGGTATCTGGAATCGTCGATGAAATAGATTTCAAGGTTGCATTGGAATGGGATCCACCAATGGATCTCGGGGAATTTTCCCACGAGGCTGAGAGGTTCTTGCGGCAAGAGGACTCACAAATCGATAAACTGGAAGTGAATGTTGTGAGAAGTGAAGGACCATCTAGAGATGGTCTGAGTAAGGATAAGGGTAAGCAGAAAATGGACGATGGATATGACGGATCAAAAAGGCAAAGGAAAGAGGAAGAGCCAAAGTTCTCCTCTTATTCGGAATTGGCGGAAGATTTGGAGTGCATTCATATGGATACAAAGGGGCAACTCCCTTGTCGGAAACCGGCTAGAAGGGATCCTACGGAGCGGGAACGTAGGTCTGGAAAGTACTGCCTATTCCATGAACTGGACAGGCATAATATGGATGAGCGTAGGCATCTCTGGGATGTGATTGAGGATGGAGCATGTCAGGGATGGCAGGATAACACAATGTGTGAGGACTCGGGCTGCGGTGGTGGAACAGGAGCGACCACCATCCGCATCAAATGGAAATGACATTAGATCGAGGCATCAGGTCATCATCTCTTAATCGGGATGGCATGAAATAAACAAATAAAACTCCACAATAAAACAACTAAGTCACTTACACATGTATGGGATTGAGGCCCGTCCCTAGGCATGCTTTGTGATGATGATGAACCGTCATGCCCGGAGAAGCACCCTTTGGCTTTCTTGCTTTTTGTGCTTTTGGTTGTACGAACTCTTATTTGTTAACTTATTTTTTATCCGCATTAATGCGATGAATAAAACAGGTCCTGGTTACTGTCCGAACCGGAGAGACAAGGCAATAGCCGCAAGGTGCGAATCCCTTTATCGAAGAGCGATAGAATGGACTCGTATATGGATTAAGCCCTCGACTGGAGAGTTGAGGGCGGAGATAGGAAGTCAGTATGGAATTGATCGCTTTATGTCTCTTGCTGGAGAGTCAGGGACCGGAGTGCAAGAAGTGAGTCACTTCGTTGTAGAACGACAGGATTGACTCACTTATCGTTGTTCCCCCTTTTGGTAGAGAGCGACTAGATGGGGTCCGATAAGAGCCAGGAGAGGCTATGATCGACCTAGGAAGGCCAGGACATAGCTTAATATTCAAGGACACTGAACTGGAGTGCAGGAAGTAATGCCTCTTCGCCGGAGTGCGATAGGATCGGATTACTTGTCGTTGTTCCTCCTTCATCGAAGAGTGACAAGATGTGGCCCAGCAAGAGCCCGGAGAAGCTATGATCGGTCCTGGAGGATCATGACATCGCTATATGCCCTAAAAGGACTGGAGTGCCTGGGGTGAGTTGCTTCGCTAGAGAGCGACAGGATCGGCTTAGTCGTTGTTAAGTTTTGGTTGAGCTTAGCAAGGGTCCAAAGAGACCATCGATCGGTCCAGAGAGACCATGAACTCGGATAACGATCTAGTGAGATCACGGACTGGCTTACTAACTTCTAGGATTTCAAACTGTTATGGATTTGGATATTGACCCAAAGAGGTCACGGACTTGGATATCGTCCCGGAGAGGCCACAGGTTTGGCTAATGATCCGGAGAGATCAAGGACTTAGGATGATGATCCAGAGAGATCACCGACTTTGGACTTAGCGAACGATCCAGGGAGGTTGCGGATTTGCTTAACGGCTTTGGATGGATGTGTATTTGTCTAAGGATTTGAATGGATTCAGAATCGGCTATCGACTCGGAATAGTCATGGATTTCACTAACTGATTCCTGGGTGGACATAGGATAACTTATGGCGATTTGGCTTGGCAATGGATCGGATTCTGGATTGGATAATTCGGTTGTCGATGGATTATCGACTTCGGACTTGTGGCAATTCAAAACAAGCCTTCTTACCGCAAGGCATGTTTGTAACACCCCTAATTTTAAATAGAATTATTCGGGATATTTAATTAGATAAATTAAATAGAATAATGTAGAGACTAGAGTGATAAGGGAATTGAGATTTGAAAACTGATTAAGGTTGTGTCTTAACTAAATGAATCTATAAGAATGGTTTATAACTTAAATACTTAAGAGAATAAGGAAAGGACAATATGGGAATAGCCGAACCCCATAAACCCTAAAACCTCTTACCACATTCTCATTCTCATTCTCATTTACATCCTTACAAAACATAAACAAAAGAAAAACAAGGTCGGCCATAATCCTAGGAGAAGAGGAGCTCAAAAATCAATTAGAGCCTAAGATTCAAGCTAGGAATATTAAAGTGTAGAACAAATCTCAAGTTCCTTATCCAAACAAGGTGAATAAAGATCTAAACCATCTCATATTAGTCATCTTGAATGTTTAAATTTGGGTTTGATGTTTAAAACCGTATGATTGGATGAATGATGATATGTTTTGATTTAAATGCCATGTTATAATTTAAACAAGGATTTTGTGGAATAATGTAGTTTGGTTTTAAGGCTAAAATCATGCAAAATGATTTCCAAATGCCATGATTTTGGAATATGTTATGTAAAACACTATTTTGGAGATGGGTTTAAATTTTCATAAAATTCCAAGCAATGGATAATTTATTATGAATTTTTGAGTGAAAGAAATGGATATTTCGAGTTTTAATTAATTTAAGGGATTGATTAATTATTTTCGGGCTAAAATTTTTATATGATAAAGATATTATAATTTTGGTTTATGTGGATTTCAGAGATTGTTCTCAAGATATTTGGGTGAGTTTTGGATTTAATTAGAAAGATTAGTATTTAATGATTAATTAAATATAAAGGGTTAATTAATAGTTTTGATTAAATATTAGAGCATTGGGGGATTAAATGTGGCAGAAAATTCTGAAAAGAATTTTTATAGTAGTTTTGTTATCCAATAGAAAATTTATAGCATAAGGGGTTAGGTAAAAAGAAATTTCTTTACTTAGTTAAAAAAGTCAGTTTTTATGATAATTACAGCAACACCACTTGCCTTCGGAAGCATTGATGCCTTCGAAGGCATACAATTCTGCTTCCCTTTGAACACTAAGGGGATAGGGGTGTCGCTGTAGTTAACATATACTAGAATGAAGGCGGAAGGGTCCTTTCGCACCAATCAATAGTGTTGAAGGGATCCGTCCGCATACATACACTTTAATAAGTGTGCACTGCCGCATTAATTGATCCAATTATCATGGAAAGGAACTTTCGCACTAGTAGATAGTGTCAAAGGGGTTCCTTCCACTTTTTTATGCTCCGTAAGTATGTTAATCAATGAAGACGGAAGGAGTATGCCGCACCAATTAATGGTGTCAACATCATATCTTTCTCATCTTTATACTTGAGTAAGTCTGACCATTACAGAAGGTACCTTCTGCACTAGTTGATAGTGTCGAAAGGGTCCTTCTACATGCATATTTAACTACAAAGGTGGAAGGGTTGTGACGCACCCAATCAATGGCGTCGACAGGGTCCTTTCGCATGGCTTCAAAAAAGCAGTGGAAGGGGCCTTCTGCATTGCTTAAGCAATGATTTCGAAAGGTCTTGCCGCTAGAGTAGAGTGGCGAAAGGGGCATAGCCGCTTGTTTCGAACCCATTACTTAAATGGAAGGGGACGAAGGGTTGGTTGCTCTATGATGTCAAAAAGGAGAGTGCCGGAGGGTAACTCATGATGCCACAATGATCCGAAGGATATAGTCGAAAGCCTTAGTTTTCAAATTAGAGAACACAATCTCATTTTTAAAGTAAATACATGGAAATGCAAAAGAGTTTTAAAATGGCATTTAACTTTGAAATTTTAGAGGAAGCTTTCCTTGCTAAAGATAGTAGGTTAAGGGTATTAACCATATTTTATTAGAAAGTGATTACAAGGAATTAAACCACAGATGTTTATATTGTTGTGTTATTTAATCAGTTATCATGTATGCTTGTGTAATCATATTCACTTTATTATTAACCCATAACTGCATTTTGGGGTGTTAAGGAAATAATAATAGGCTAGACTGACCCAGTAGTGAATATACATTGAATTAACTCCTGTGTGAGTAGAATTGCATCCAGGATGTTAAACAAACCAGAATATAGGATACCCAAAACTGATCAAAAGGCTACTGGTTTAGACAGGTTCTTAGTAAGCCCATAAAAACTATGTTATGGAATTTGTTATTGGCGGGGGCCAATAGGTTCTTAGTGATCCCATGAAAACTATGTCTGGAACATGTTGTTGATAGAGATTAATAGGTTCATAGTCATCCCATGAAAACTATGACATAAGAGATGTTATTGGAGAATCCAATAGGTTCGTATTGACCCCATGAAAACTATGATTAGATAATGTTGTTGGTAGACACCAATAGGTTCTTAGTGATCCCAAGAAAACTATATAACCGGACAGATAGTCCGTAAGCTTGGAACAGGTTATTAGTCAGTCCATGAAAATTAATAGGTTAATAGTGACCCTAGAAACTACAACTTCAGACAGATATTCATGTGAATGGGGACGGGAAATCGAGAGCTTATTGCATGTTTGCATATCATCATGATATATTTTATTATGTTATGTTTTAACCATTATGGATGCAGGTGCACAATATACGGTTATTATAAATTGAGTTAAGTACTAGTAAGGGGAAAACCTATTCCGATAAGTGGCATGGTCTCACAAGATATCTAGATGGTTCAAGATGGTAGGTTATTATTCACACCGGACTTTTTGTCTGACTTGAAGTTTATGTTTTCCCCTTAAACTCGGGTGCTCGATTGATTTTGAGTAGTTTGAGAGTTAAGGTTTTCGGGTTCTCCTTTAGACGAATAAGCTTCCGGAGATGTACAGGAGGTAAGCTAGCTATTGGGAGTTCTTTCTGTTTGATTCCACTGTGTAATTGGATGTAATTGGTTCTCCTTTAGACGAAAAATCTTCATATGTCACTCTTAGCGTAATTTGTAATAATTATATTTCTCTGAACGTGGTATACGAATGGGGATTATGTAATAAATCTGAAATGCGATTTGAAATGGAATGAGAAATTTTTTTTAAAATCGAGTTTTAATTTTTTCATATCCATGTGTTTCTGGTATATCAATGTATCTAACATTACCGCATTTGGTCATCGAAAAATAATAACTATAGATGAATGCAACATCAGTAGTGGTTAGTTTTGGGCCTCCAAATGGAGATGTTACAAGTTAGTATCAGAGCATAGGTTTATGTAAATTTAAAATAAATTTGAACCTAAAAGATTTTCAAAACATAACCCAATGAATCAGAGAATAAGACCGGGGTTTGGGTTAACACTATAGTAACATACTTGCATTTGTTATATATATATATATATATATATATATATATAAGTACGTATTCCCCTTTCCTCTTATACCTTCTTCTGTATCTTACTAAGGCTCGTATATAGATGTATGAGAAAGGAAGATATGGAGGCAGGAAACGGAAGAGGAAATTTAGGTGGAGGAAGCACCACAACTAATAGAAATGCTGAACCCAATAATAGGAGGAATCCGGGTCGACGGGCAAATGCTAATCCAAATGAAAATGCCAATGTAAGTGCGGTAACCCCGCCAGTAGATTTGGGGATGATGTAACAGTTTTTCGTCAATCTAATGCAAGCTGGAGCAGCTGCAGAAGTAGCTGGGGGAAATGCTATGAATGTTGGGGGAGCAAATCCTATAGCCCCAGGTTGCAATAACTATGCCAAGCTGAGCAGGGACTACACCAGTCTTGGTAGGAACCGTTTTTGGGACAGAGGATGTTGTTGAAGTAGAAAATTGGTTATTGCACTGTGAAAGAATTTTCGCTGACTTGGGATTAGATGATGAGCATAAGAGGAGACTTGCTTCTAGAAAGTTGCATGGAGCAGCACTTTATGGGTGGAGTGGTATTACCATGGGAGTTCCCGAGGAAGAGTTGACTTGGGCAGAGTTTCAAAGGAGATTTGAAGAGAGGTTCTTGTCTGAAGTTTCCAAGTCAGTATTGCTGAGAAAGTTCATGGACTTAGTGCAAGGTGAGATGTCGGTGATTAAGTATGCTATAAAGTTTGATGTGTTATCCAGGTACGGATATGCTACCATTGAATCATCGTAAAAAGAAATAAGAAGTTTATTAGAGGGTTGAAGCCAAAGATTACTAGGGTTATTATGCCACATCTCCATGATCCATGTACAGTTGTAGTGGAGATGGCAATTACGAATGAAGAGATGCTCTCTATTTTGGGAAAGAGAAGCAGGTTGAAACCCAGGATTCTCAGGGCAAGAAGAGGAAATTCTTTAAGAAGAAAGGAGCTTAGAAAGGAAAAGCTTTGAAGAAAGGGAAGGCCGATGTAGTTTACTAGAAGTGCAAAAAGAAAGGACCTTTTGCTCATGAATGTCGAACTGGAAAAGGAAATAAGGTTGCATATAAGAAAGGAGTGAAGTGCTTCAACTGTGACCAGGTCAGGCATTATAAGAATTATCTTCCAGAACCGGTTAGAGCGGACAAGGGAAAAGTTTTTGCCTTGGAACCATCATCTTCTAGACCAACCGCTGCTGAGAAGGGAAAGACTGTGATGGAAGGTATGCTTTTGATTCATAGTATACCAGTTATGGTACTATTTGATACTGGTGCATCGCTTTCATTTATATCTTAGTGTTTAGTAGATAAGTTATGTTTAGAACCCTCATACCTTGTTACTTCCTTAAGGGTTATGAATTCGATAGGTGGTTATGCAACTCTAGGGATGAGATGTGACCAGTTAGAACTTGATTTGTTTGGTCATAAGTTTGCATGCAGTTTGTATGTTTTTGATTTCGTAGGCTTCGGGATCATTTTGGGTATGGATTGGTTAAATAGGTATGATGCTAGGATATTTTGTCAATATTGGGAAATATTGCTAAGACACCTTAATAGTCATAACCGAATTATATACACAGTGGAGAATTCAGATCTAAGTGCTTGTGCATTGTTGGGGGTTATGGAAGTAGAAGAAGAGTTGAATCAGGTGTTGGTAGCAAAAGAGTTTGCAGATGTTTTTGATCCAGTCACGAGACTACCACTGAAGTGAGCTGTTGATTTTCAGATAGATCTTGTGCCAGGAGAAGAACCTGTAAGTAGGCCACCTAACAGGATGACACCTACCGAGATGAAGGAATTGAAGGTGCAGCTAGTGGATTTAGAAGGAAAGAATTTCATTAGACCAAGCAGTTCGCCTTAGGGAGTAGCCGTGTTCGTGAAGAAATCGGATGAGTCGTTAAGGATTGTATCGACTATCGTAAGTTGAACGAGAAGACGATCAAGAATAGGTATCCTTTGCCAAGAATCGATGATTTATTTAATCAGTTGAGTGGAGCCAGAGCGTTTTCCTAATTGGATTTGGCGACAGGTTTCCATTTGCTAAGAGTGGCAGAGGACAGTATTCCATTGACGGCGTTTCAGACTAGGTATGGTTTGTACGCGTGGTTAGTGATGCTATTCGGGTTAACGAATGCACTAGCTTTCTTCTTGAATTTGATGAATTGAGTTTTTCGAGAGCACTTGGATAGGTTTGTATTAATATTCGTAGCTGACATCTTAATATACTCTAAGATGAAAGAGAACATGAAGTTCATTTTTGAATGGTGCTTGAGATGCTGAGGCAGCATCAACTAAAAGCGAAGTTTTCAAAGTGTCATTTCTGGAAGAAAGAAGTTAAGTTTCTTGGTCATGTAGTTTCAGAGAAGGGTTTGTCAGTTGATCCGGATAAGATCGAAGCTATTAACAACCGGAAGAGACCAGAGACGGTGACTGAGATCAGTAGTTTTCTTGGGCTGGTAACTACCAGAGGTTTATTAAGGATTTGTCGTGGATAGTAGCGCCTTTGACTAAGCTGACCAGGAAGGACGTGAAGTTTATCTGGTCTGACAAATGTGAGGAAGCATTCCTTAAGTTAAATCACTTGTTGACCAACACACCTATGTTAGTAGTTCTAGATGGGAATCATGGATTAGTGGTGTATACAAATGCATGTAGAACTAGATTGGGGGCGGTATTGATGCAGAAAAGTAAAGTTATTGCCTATGCTTTACGACAGCTTAGACCACATGAAATGAGATATCCTACTCATGATCTAGATTTGGCTGCAGTGATCTTCACATTAAAAGTATGAAGACATTATCTCTTAGGGGAAAGATTTGAGTTATACACAGATCATAAGTCCTTAAGGTACTTATTCTCTCAGAAGGAGTTGAATATGAGACAGCAGAGGTGGCTGGAGTTTTTAGAAGCTTATGACTTTGGTATAGAGTATACACCTAGAAAAGGAAATAAAGTAGCGGATGCTCTTAGCAGAAAACATCAGAATGTGGTGTTAGCTATGTTAGCAGAGTAGAAGGACCTAGAGGCTTTGACTACTTGTAGTATGCAATTAAGATCGACTGCTAGTTCTAGTCAAAGCACTGCCATGTTATCCTGCTTGGAAGTTCGACCGAGATTGATCGAAAGGATTGCATCTAAGCAAAAGGATGGCCCAGTGTTAGCTGAGAAGATTAGATAGCTAGATGTCGAAACCGAGATTGATGACTTGAAGGATTTTAGTCCTGACCAGAGAGGGTGGCTGAGAAACAAGGGACGATTTTGTGTCCCAAATGTAGAAAATATAAGGAAGGAGCTCCTTAGAGAATGTCATCGATCAAAATTAACAATTCATCCTGGGGGATCAAGATGCATCAGGATATGAAGAGGAGTTTCTACTAGGAAGGTATGAAGATGGATGTTGGCTTGTGGGTAAAGCAGTGTGTGAACTGTCAACAAGTAAAGGCCGAACATCAGAAGCCGAGTGGGTAGCTTCAACCTTTGGAGATACCAGTTTGGATATGGTATTCGATAACCATGGATTTAGTAGACGGGTTGCCAATGTTGAATCGAGGAAATGAAAGTATATGGGTCATAATGGACAGGTTGACCAAGAGTGCTCATTTCATTCCAGTTAAGTCAACTAGGATGGCACCTGTTTTGGCTAAATTATTTATGAAGAACATATTTAGACTACATAGGAATCATAGTAGTATAGTCAGTGACAGAGATACTTTGTTTACTAGCGAGTTCTGGAAGAGTCTACAGGATGTGTTAGGTACCAAGCTTGAGATGAGTATTGCTTATCACCCTCAGACAGATGGGCAGACGGAGAGAGTCAACAAGGTACTCGACGATTTGTGGAGAGCTTGTGTGCTAGATTTTGGTGGATCATGGGAAGATCGCCTACACTTAGTTAAGTTTTCCTATAATAACAGTTATCAGACTAGTATAGGAATGGCGCCTTTCGAAACTTTGTATGGTAGGCCATGCAAGTCACCAGCATGTTGGTTGAAAACCGGAGACGGCTTAGTCTTAGGTCCAGGTCTGGTAAGAGAGGCAACAGAGAAGATTGAGTTGATCCAAGGTAGGATGAAGGAAGCTCGGTCTAGACAAAAAAAAGTAACACAGATAAGAGGCGTAAGGATCTAGAGTTCTCGGTTGGAGATAAGGTTTTCATTAAAGTATCACCGATGAAGGGTGTGGTATGGTTCGAAAAGTCAGGAAACTGGCACTGAGATATATTGGACCGTTCCAAGTTATAAAGAGGATCGGAAAGCTCGCATATAGAGTAGAGTTGTCGAGCAGTTTGGCAGGTGTCTATAATGTGTTTCATGTGTCTCATCTTCATAAATATGTGCATAATCCAAAGAATACTATCCCTCCGACTACATTCGAAGACTTAATAGTAGAATCAAATATGACTTTTGTTACGCAACCAGTTCGGGTTGTAACGAGAGATGAGAAGAGGTTAAGAAACAAAACAATCAAGTTAGTGAAAGCTTGGTGGTGCGACAACGAGAAGAACTGTGTTAGGGAGACAGAACACAGGATTCGAGATACTTATCCTGATCTATTTAAGGGTATGTTCTATATCCATTATATACATATATACTGTTTGCTAGTTAAGTAGGCTAGTATGGTAGTTAGGAGATGTTACAGATGATTGCTATGCTTATTATATAGTCCTTGCTGAATTTCGAGGATGAAATTCTTTAAGGAGGGGAGCCTGTAACACCCCTATTTTTGAATAGCATTATTAAGAAGATTTAATTAGATAAATAAAATAAAATAATGTAGAGACTAGAGTGATAAGGGAATCGAGATTTGAAAACTGATTAAGGTCGTGCCTTAACTAAATGAATCTATAAGAATGGTTTATAAGTTAAATACTTAAGAGAATAAGGCAAGGGAAATATAAGAATAGCCAAACCCCATAACCCCTAAAACACCCTACCACATTCTCATTCTCACTTACATTCTTACAAAACAAAAAAAAACAAAAACAAAAGTAAAACAAGGTAGGCCATAACCCTAGGAGAAGAGGAGCTCAAAAATCAATTAGAGGCTAAGATTCAAGCTAGGAAGATTAAAGTGTAGAACAAATATCAAGTTCCTTATTCAAAGAAGGTGAATAATGATCTAAACCATCTCATATAAGTCATATTGAATGTTTAAATTTGTGTTTGAGGTTTAAAACCGTATGATTGGATAAATGACGATATGTTTTGATTTAAATGCCATGTTATCATTTATACAAGGATTTTGTGGAATAATGTAGTCCGGTTTTAAGGCTAAAATCATGCAAAATGATTTCCAAATGCTATGATTTTTGAATACGTTATGTAAAACATTATTTTGGAGATGGGTTTAAATTTTCATAATACTCCAAGCTATGGATAATTTATTATGAATTTTTGAGTGAAAGAAATGGATATTTCGGGTTTTAATTAATTTAAGGAATTAATTAATTATTTTCGGGCTGAAAATTTTATATGATAAAGATATTATCATTTTGGAACTTATGTGAATTTTTGAGATTGTTCTCTAGAGATTTGGGTGAGTTTTGGATTTAATTAGAAAGATTAGTATTTAATGATTAATTAAATACAAGGGGTTGTTAATAATTTTGATTAAATTTTGGAGCATTGGGGATTACATGCGGCAGCAAATTTTGAAATGAATTTTTATAAAGGTTTTGTTATCCAATAGAAAATTTACAACCTAAGGGGTTAGGTAAAAAGAAATTGCTTTACTTAGTTAAAAAAATCAGTCCTTATGATAATTACAGCAATGCCACTTGCCTTCTAAACAATTGATGCCTTCGAAAGCATCGATACGTTCGAAAGCATACAATTTTGCTTCCCTTTGAACATTGAGGCGATAGGGGTGTCGCTATAGTTAACATATACTAGAATGAAGGTGGAAGGGTCCTTGTGCACCAATCAATAGTATCGAATGGGTCCCTCCACATACATACACTTTAATAAGTGTGCACTGCTGCATTAATTGATCTAATTATCATGGAAAGGGTCTTTCGCACTAGTAGATAATGTCGGAGGGGTTCCTTCCACTCTTATGCTCCACACGCATATTAATCAATGAAGACGGAAGGGGTGTGTCGCACCAATCAATGGTGTCGACATCATACCTTCTACACCTTTATACTTAAGTAAGTCCAACCATTACAGAAGGTACCTTCCACACTAGTTGATAGTGTCGAAAGGGTTCTTCTGCATGCATGTTTAACTACAGAGGTGGAAGGGCTGTGTCGCACCCAATCAATGGTGTCAATAGGGTCCTTCTACTTAGCTTCAAAGAAGCAGTGGAAGGGGCCTTCCGCATTGCTTAAGCAATGATTTCAAAAGGTCCTGCCGCTAGAGTAGAGTGGCGAAATGTGACGACCGCACATGACCCCCGCACCGAATCTAGAGATAGTGCGCTGTAAAGTGTGCCAGGCGACCATGGACGATTGTCAGGGTAGATTAAAACAACAGAATCTATCGTATTACTCACATCGCATGGACAAAATACAATAGAACACATATATA
Source organism: Allium fistulosum (assembly GCA_030737815.1). Lineage (NCBI taxonomy): Eukaryota > Viridiplantae > Streptophyta > Magnoliopsida > Asparagales > Amaryllidaceae > Allium > Allium fistulosum. Next base: position 486,751,536 of record CM060905.1, on the reverse strand, counting down.
GTGAAGCTTTACAGAATAAAATGCCATCATATAAAACTTCATAATAGTTGAATACAAGCATCCAAATAGCCAATACATCAAGCCTCACTACATAACACTCAAAGAATACAAAACAGCGGAACATCCAGTATATATAATAAGAAGATAATATGCAACCCTCCAGCTCGTCTTCGATATCAGCATCGTAAGAAGAGAACAGCACCTGTCACCTGCTACCTAGTCTGCCCGTCCCAAAAATGGACGAACAGCCCAAGGCAATAAGAATTAAAACATAAAGCCTTGAGTCAGACAACAGTCTTAGTGAGCAGTAAATTAACTAACAACATACCAAAAGAGCATAAAGGAAAAGGAATAGGAATACAACCCTCCCACTCCACCTCTTTCTACAGTGATAGCCCCTAGACACACACTAAGCAGAAGCAACATAGCAGAGCATACAATTTAAAGTAAAGTAATAATCATTCGAGTCAAGGGCGATGCTTTCCAAGTACCAAGGCCTAAATCAGATAAGCACCCAGAAAATACCGCTCTTGAGTCCGAATGACGACACAACCAAACATCCATAACTCTGGCTATCACTGTTATCATTGCTTCGATATCACCGTTAATTGAATGATCGGCACATTCTTTCAGCCGTCCGTCAAGGGCTAATGGAAACCCCGGTTCTAGACATAACTCCTGCACGTCGTCGCAGCCCGTGCCTAGGACTATCGAATCTGCCCAGAGTACTCGACCATCAACAGTTGGCCGTTGGGACTATCGAATCTGCCCAAACATACTCTTGCTTAGAGCATGCTAGAACCTTCAACAACGATGCTATCCAAGCCTCCTAGTCATCCTCCTCGACGACTATTCTCATATCCATTCATTATCCTCAACTCGAATCATATCACCGAGTTATCAACATGCTTGGAATGATCCCGTCTGGATTAGACCAAGTCTTCATCACATGATTGCCTTGCTTCATCACATCCTCGCAAAGCCTCATCTCAACATCACATCATCAAATCTACGCATAAGAGCTTCATTATCCCACTACATATGCCACGAGCAGCTTACCCAATTCAAGAGCCTTTCTCCTAGCTTTTGAATCATCTTCGGCCACCTTGTCTAAAACCAATCAACAATCATCTAATTCACAGCAATCAATCATGTCAAACATCAATCCAAGTAACCAAGCATTCAAATATAAGCAAAATGAACAATTATAACAATAATGGCAATTTCGTAATTAAGGAGTTGAAAGTCTAACAAACATGAAAACATGAGAATTATCTCTACAACTTGATGAATGAACTTGCATAGGTTAATCACATACAAAAATGGTTGTCAAATCATCATGAACAATGGATCTACATGGATCTACACTTAGGATGAAGAAAATGCATAGAAATCACTATTTTAACACCAAATCAAGCCAACAATCCGACCTACTCCTTTGGATCCGTGTGAGAGATAATCACCACTCACCAAATCACCAAAACAAACCCTAATCAACACGCTTCAGATCTGGACAGCGAGGGATCAAGCTTGATCTATCACGAATCCGCTTCAAACGAAGAAATCTCTCTTGAAAAGATGAAGATCTTCAATCTATGCTCTTGAATCTTCAATTTGATCTTCAACTTGGATGGATGGAAGCACTAGATTAGAGTGGAGAAAAGAAGTGAAGGAGTGTAGAAGTCGAGCTCTCAAAATGGCAGCACTTCGTCGCTTCGAAATCCGGATCCCAAAAAGTGAGAAAACCCCTTCCTATTTATAGCAGAAAATTCCTTAAGTCGTAACTCGTCCGCCTCTATAAGTCGTCTTCGACTTATAACCTTCGACTTAACAAAGCCTTCAACCTAACAGACTACGACTTAGTGATCTCTCGACTTAAGACATAGCAGCTATCCTCTAAGTCGGTTGCGACTTAACACCTACGTCTATACGACTTAACGACTCAACCACTTGCGCAGGTTAACACATACGCGCGACTTAACCGGGATATGCCTTAGCGACTTAACAGCTCTACAACTCATCAACCTCACGACTTAGCTAGGTTACGACTTAACTGGTCAGACGACTTAACGGGATAACCCATCCTACGACTTAACAGTGTTACGACCTAACACTTAAGAGGATACGACTTAAATATTTCAGCTACTCTATGACTTAACAACAAACACCTAAGTCGTCTACGACTTAACACATAGGCTATGACTTAACTATAAGGCTGCCTATCTCCTAAGTCGCTAGCCTCTATAAGTCGGTCACGACTTATCTCTTAGGTCATTTACGACCTAGGACTTAAACAAATATGACCGAAAAGACAAACATACTAGGTCGTCCACGACTTACCACCTTAACTCGCTAACTCGCTGATCCCTTAACTCGGTAACAACTTAACTCACCTCTATCCTTAAGTCGCCTACAACCATAAGTCGATCAACTCGCTAACTCGTCCAACCGACCTAACTTCTCTACGCTCTAAGTCGTTGCCGACCTAACTGCCTTAACTCGCCATCCACCTAGGTATCTCCAATCCCCTAAGTCGTATACGACTTACGACTTATACTAAGTCGTGAATGACATAGGACTTAGCCATATTTTTGCCTAAAATCTGAAATGGCTCAAAAATGCTAAAATTCCAGATTTTGACAAACTTTTCGATCCGTAAAAATACGGGTCGTTACATTCTCTCCCCCTTAGGAATTTCGCCCCCGAAATTCCAAACAATCATAGCAATCAAAAACTATTCTGTACGCCTACCATCCATAGCAATAAACAAACCATGCATCCAATTCTAGCTTAGCGTACAGAATTCTAAAACTAGAACAAGTTACAATATCGCGAGATGACACGACACCTTAGGGCCATACCTTGAAGAGTTCAGGATGAGCTGCCTTCATCCTCTCTTCCACTTCCCACGTACAGTCGTTATCATCATCACTCCATTGTACCTTGAGCAACTTAACTACCTTCCTCCTAAGCTGTTTCGTGTCGGTTTTAACAACACGAAGCGGCTTACGAGGTCTTCTATCGACTGGATCAACTTCGAAATCTTCATAGCTATCGACAGAAACCACTGTATTCGAGTCGTGTACATACTTCCATAGATACGATACATGAAAAACATTGTGCACACTCGACATCTTCTCCGGTAATTCCAATCTATAAGCGAGCTTTCCAATTCGCTCGATGATCGGGAATGGTCCAACAAATATCGGAGTCAATTTTCCTTTCTTCCCGAATCGAATAACATTCTTCAGTGGAGAAATCTTCACAAAAACCATATCTCCTACGTCGAACTCCAAATCCTTACGACGCTTATCAGCATAACTCTTCTGACGGTCTTGGGCTGCCTTCATTCGTTGCCGAATGATCTCTATACAATCTGAAGTCTGTCGAATCATCTCTGGCCCAAGTATCAACTTTTCTCCAGTTTCTATCCAACATGTCGGAGAGTTACACGGTCTTCCATACAATGCCTCATACGGTGCCATACCAATGCTTGACTGGTAACTGTTGTTATACGAAAACTCCACCAAATGAAGGTGATCTTCCCATGATCCTCCAAAATCCAAAACACAAGCTCTAAGAAGATCTTCCAAAACTCGGTTGACTCTCTCGGTCTAACCATCTGTTTGAGGATGATAAGCTGTACTCAAACACAACTCGGTTCCCAAAACTTCCTGGAAGCTCTTCCAAAATCCACTAGTGAACAGTGGGTCTCGATCGCTCACTATACTCTTCGGAATACCATGGAATCAAACTATCCACTTAATATACAACTCAGCCAACTTTGATGCAGTCCTAGTCGATCGAACAGGAATGAATCTTGCACTCTTAGTCAGACGATCTACAATGACCCAAATCCCTTCATTTCCCGTTCTGGTTCTAGGCAATCCATCGATAAAATCCATCGACACTTGTTTCCACTTCCATGTAGGAACTTCTAATGGCTGAAGCAATCCACTAGGCTTCTTCTGCTCGGCTTTTACCAACTGGCAGTTCATACACTTGGAAATGAAATTCCCAACATCCTTCTTCATGCCTTCCCAGTAGTAGGTTCTCTTCATATCCCGATACATCTTATTTCCACCTGGATGAATTGTCAGCTTCGAGTGATGACTTTCCTTTAGAACTTCTCTCCTCAATTCATCTATATCGGGAACAACTAATTGTCCTTGCTTCCGAAGCCAACCCTCTCGATCGACCTCGAATCCTTTATCCTTTTCTGGTTCTAATCCAGATTCCAAATCACGGATAATCTTGACAAGCTTATCGTCTCGCTTTTGGCCCTCGCCAATCCTTTCCACAAGAGAAGGTCTTATCGATAAGTTTGCCAACATCTCAGGTTCCAATTCACTTCTAGGCCTGAAGTCAAATCCAGCTAAATACTCGAGATTCTTCCATTCTGAAAACATGGCTCCCAATCCTGCATGTCTTCGACTTAACGCATCTGCCACTGCGTTACCTTTTCCCGGAGTATAAGCTATACCAAAATCATATGATGCCAAAAACTCTAGCCAACGTTGCTGCCGAAGATTCAAATCCTTTTGGGAGAAAAGATACTTCAACGACTTATGATCGGTAAACAACTCAAATCGAACTCCCAATAGATAATGTCTCCACATCTTCAGAGCAAAAACAATCGCCGCTAACTCCAAATCATGAGTCGGGTAATTCCTTTCATGCGGCTTCAGTTGTCGATTGGCATACGCAACAACTTTATCCTTCTGCATCAGCACCGCTCCAAGTCCAGTACCACATGCGTCGGTGTAAACCACCATCTCATCATTCCCACTTGGAATAGTCAAAACAGGAGCACTTGTCAATCTCTCTTTCAGGATTCCGAAATCTTGCTCACACTTAGCATCCCAACTGAACACTTGGTTCTTCTTCGTCAATCCTGTTAACAGTGCAGCTATCTTGGAGAAGTCTTTGATAAACCGTCGATAATATCCTGCTAATCCAAGAAAACTTCTCACATCAGATGCATTCTTAGGTCTAACCCAATCCTGGATTGCTGCCACCTTAGCGGGATCAACCGCTATTCCACTTCCAGAAATCACATGGCCTAAGAACCTCACTTCACTCTTCCAGAAGTGACACTTCGAAAACTTAGCCTTCAGCTGATGTTTCCGCAAGATTTCCAAAACAATACGCAAGTGCGTCTTGTGCTCTTCTTCCGTTCTGGAATAAATCAGAATATCATCCACGAACACAAGTACGAACTTGTTCAACTGATCTCTGAACACTCTATTCATAAGATCCACAAAATATGCTGGTGCGTTAGTCAATCCAAACGGCATTACCAGCCACTCAAAGAAACCCGATGGTGTCCGAAAAGCAGTCTTCGGCACACTATCCTTAGCTACTCTCAACTGGTGAAATCCCGTTGCCAAATCCATCTGAGAAAACACCTTAGCTTCGTGAAGCTGATCAAACAAGTCATCTATTCTCGGCAATGGATACTTGTTCTTCTTAGTCACCTTATTCAGCTCACGATAATCCACACACAATCTCAACGACCCATCTGCCTTGGTTGCAAACACAACTAGTGCACCCCACTCGGACACACTACGCCGAATGAATTCTTTCTGCAAAAGATCATCAACTTGCACCCTCAACTCCTGCTGTTCCCTAGGCGCCATCCGCCTAAGAGGCATCACAACAGGTCTGGCTCCTTCAACTAGATCTATACGAAACTCGATCTCTCTATGCGGCGGCAACCCTTTGACTTCGTCAAAGACATCCTTGAATCCATTAGCGATTGGCACCGATGACAGTCCATCCCGTGGAACAACCAGCGAATACATGAAGCTCATGAAGACGCCTTCCTCATGCTTACATCGTATCACAACCTTTCGCCCCTCCACATTCTCGACTGTCACTTCCAACCTCTCGCAATCAACCTTTGCCACATACTTCCTAAGCCAGTCCATACCCAAAATAATTCCGAACCCCGCAAAGTTCAGAACAAAGCAATCACAAACAAAAGAGCAACCATGACTCGATACAACTAGACCACGGCATAACATACACAAACAAGACGAACCCCCAACTGGATTAGTCACAACCAATGGCCTATCGACAATATCCGGCTTCAAATCCAACCGGCCTACGAGTTCATTACAAACAAACGAATGCGACGCTCCAGTATCAAACAAAACTCTAACTGGAACACCACATAGGAAAAGAGTACCTTGAACAACCACACTCTTTCCTTTCTCTTCAGCAGTAGGAGCTTTCGAAGATGACGGAACAGCTCCCAAAGCATAAGCTTGCACAATCTGCTTGTCCCTCCTCGGTTCTGGACAATTCTTCCTGAAATGCCCCGGCTTGTCACAGTTGTGACACTTCATCGGCACCTTCGGATTCTTACAATCCTTCGAGAAATGGCCCTTCTGCTGATAATTGTAGCAAGTCACCTCGCCTTTCGGCTTCTTCTGGCCATCCTTACCCTTCTGCTGCTGCTGCTTCCTCTTCTTGTTTCCACCCTGCTGGGGTTTAGACTCTTCCCTGTCCACAGCAACAACAGATCCTTCCTTAGGAAATAGACTCTCATGCCTATGAGCTTTCTCCACAAGCTTCTCAAATGAATCGTCCAAATGATCCACCAACTGTCTCCCAAGATAACTGTCCAAGCCTGTCACAAACTTCTCATTCTTCTGATAAGCAGATTCAATATATGACCGGGCATACTTGGACAACGCTTCAAACTCAGAAACATACTCAAGAACAGATCTTCCACCCTGCTTGAGCTCCACAAACTTCTTGAACAGAACAGACTTCTGAGCTGTAGAAATGAACTTAGGTTCAAATCTGACTTGGAATTGCTCCCAAGTAATCTCTTCCTCCGGAGTATTGATGGTAATAGAGTTCCACCAATCAGAAGCTCTCCCCTGAAGCTGCCTTGATGCCAACTTCCTCTTAGTTGCATCCTCAATTCCCAAATCACCAAAGATCCTTCTACAAGCATCCATCCACCTCTGGACCTCAATAGTTGATTCTGTTCCCAAGAAAACCTTCCCTCCAAGAGCAGTATAATCCTTGCACAACTTAGCAAAATCCACTGGTTTCGGAGTTTGGACTTGAACTCCAACATCTACTGCTGCCCCCGGAACTAGTATTCTTCTCATGATCGAAGTCATCATAGCTTCGAACATGGCTGCATAATCAGCAGTTCCCTCAGTAGCACAGCCTTCCCTAGCAGCTGGTCTCCCTCTTCGACTCATTCTCAATATCTATAAAAAGGAATGATTAGAACATCTAGAGAAACAACTGCATAAAGGACTAACTTACTGCTAAACTACTATATTATATATAGTAATCATCCATCAAAATACAATTACGTCTCTCATACGTAGTTACGTCAGCGAGCGTTGGGTAAAATCGATTAACCAATGCTCTGATACCAAATGTGACGACCGCCCATGACCCCCGCACCGAATCTAGAGATAGTGCGTTGTAAAGTGTGTCGGGCGACCATGGACGATTGTCAGGGTAGATTAAAACAACAGAATCTATCGTATTACTCACAGCGCATGGACAAAATACAATAGAACACATATATAGTGAAGCTTTACAGAATAAAATGCCATCATATAAAACTTCATAATAGTTGAATACAAGCATCCAAATAGCCAATACATCAAGCCTCACTACATAACACTCAAAGAATACAAAACAGCGGAACATCCAGTACATATAATAAGAAGATAATATGCAACCCTCCAGCTCGTCTTCGATATCAGCATCGTGAGAAGAGAACAGCACCTGTCACCTGCTACCTAGTCTGCCCGTCCCAAAAATGGACTAACAGCCCAAGGCAATAAGAATTAAAACATAAAGCCTTGAGTCAGACAACAGTCTTAGTGAGCAGTAAATTAACTAACAACATACCAAAAGAGCATAAAGGAAAAGGAATAGGAATACAACCCTCCCACTCCACCTCTTTCTACAGTGATAGCCCCTAGACACACACTAAGCAGAAGCAACATAGCAGAGCATACAATTTAAAGTAAAGTAATAATCATTCGAGTCAAGGGCGATGCTTTCCAAGTACCAAGGCCTAAATCAGATAAGCACCCAGAAAATACCGCTCTTGAGTCCGAATGACGACACAACCAAACATCCATAACTCTGGCTATCACTGTTATCATTGCTTCGATATCACCGTTAATTGAATGACCGGCACATTCTTTCAGCCGTCCGTCAAGGGCTAATGGAAACCCCGGTTCTAGACATAACTCCCGCACGTCGTCGTAGCCCTTGCCTAGGACTATCGAATCTGCCCAGAGTACTCGACCATCAACAGTTGGCCGTTGGGACTATCGAATCTGCCCAAACGTACTCTTGCTTAGAGCATGCTAGAACCTTCAACAACGATGCTATCCAAGCCTCCTAGTCATCCTCCTCGACGACTATTCTCATATCCATTCATTATCCTCAACTCGAATCATATCACCGAGTTATCAACATGCTTGGAATGATCCCGTCTGGATTAGACCAAGTCTTCATCACATGATTGCCTTGCTTCATCACATCCTCGCAAAACCTCATCTCAACATCACATCATCAAATCTACGCATAAGAGCTTCACCATCCCGCTACATATGCCACGAGCAGCTTACCCAATTCAAGAGCCTTTCTCCTAGCTTTTGAATCATCTTCGGCCACCTTATCTAAAACCAATCAACAATCATCTAATTCACAACAATCAATCATGTCAAACATCAATCCAAGTAACCAAGCATTCAAATATAAGCAAAATGAACAATTATAACAATAATGGCAATTTCGTAATTAAGGAGTTGAAAGTCTAACAAACATGAAAACATGAGAATTATCTCTACAACTTGATGAATGAACTTGCATAGGTTAATCACATACAAAAATGGTTGTCAAATCATCATGAACAATGGATCTACATGGATCTACACTTAGGATGAAGAAAATGCATAGAAATCACTATTTTAACACCAAATCAAGCCAACAATCCGATCTACTCCTTTGGATCCGTGTGAGAGATAATCACCACTCACCAAATCACCAAAACAAACCCTAATCAACACGCTTCAGATCTGGACAGCGAGGGATTAAGCTTGATCTATCACGAATCCGCTTCAAACGAAGAAATCTCTCTTGAAAAGATGAAGATCTTCAATCTATGCTCTTGAATCTTCAATTTGATCTTCAACTTGGATGGATGGAAGCACTAGATTAGAGTGGAGAAAAGAAGTGAAGGAGTGTAGAAGTCGAGCTCTCAAAATGGCAGCACTTCGTCGCTTCGAAATTCGGATCCCAAAAAGTGAGAAAAACCCTTCCTATTTATAGCAGAAAATTCCTTAAGTCGTAACTCGTCCGCCTCTATAAGTCGTGTCCGACTTATAACCTTCGACTTAACAAATCCTTCAACCTAACAGACTACGACTTAGTGATCTCTCGACTTAAGACATAGCAGCTATCCTCTAAGTCGGTTGCGACTTAACACCTACGTCTATACGACTTAACGACTCAACCACTTGCGCGGGTTAACACATACGCGCGACTTAACCGGGATATGCCTTAGCGACTTAACAGCTCTACAACTCATCAACCTCACGACTTAGCTAGGTTACGACTTAACTGGTCAGACGACTTAACGGGATAACCCATCCTACGACTTAACAGTGTTACGACCTAACACTTAAGAGGATACGACTTAAATATTTCAGCTACTCTATGACTTAACAACAAACACCTAAGTCGTCTACGACTTAACACATAGGCTACGACTTAACTACAAGGCTGCCTATCTCCTAAGTCGCTAGGCTCTATAAGTCAGTCACGACTTATCTCTTAGGTCATTTACGACCTAGGACTTAAACAAATATGACCGAAAAGACAAACATACTAGGTCGTCCACGACTTACCACCTTAACTCGCTAACTCGCTGATCCCTTAACTCGGTAACAACTTAACTCACCTCTATCCTTAAGTCGCCTACAACCATAAGTCGGTCAACTCGCTAACTCGTCCAACCGACCTAACTTCTCTACGCTCTAAGTCGTTGCCGACCTAACTGCCTTAACTCGCCATCCACCTAGGTATCTCCAATCCCCTAAGTCGTATACGACTTACGACTTATACTAAGTCGTGAATGACTTAGGACTTAGCCATATTTTTGCCTAAAATCTGAAATGGCTCAAAAATGCTAAAATTCCAGATTTTGACAAACTTTTTGATCCGTAAAAATACGGGTCGTTACAAGAAAGGGGCATAGCTGCTTGTTTCGAACCTATTAGTTAAATGGAAGAGGACGGAGGGCTTGGTTGCTCTATGATGTCGAAAGGGAGAGTGACGAAGGGCTTGTGTAACTGTTAGAAGTTGTGGAATACATTGAATGTCAGGGTTTGAGTTGTGTGGTGTTCCCCCATACGAAAATTGTTAGCACGCAATTTTCTTAAGGGGGTAAGTTTGTAACAATCATGCTTTTTGCGCCGTATAAATTAAATAAGTTTAATTAAAATAAAAATTATTCAAATTTGATATTTGATAATTATATTTTTGAAAATAATTTTTGGTTGATTAAATTCTATTTATGAAAGTTTTTTTTAATATATTAAATTAAATTGATAAATATTTTTAGATATTAAATTGAAATCGAATAAAATGTTTAGGATCAATATAAAATATATTTTTGTGCAAATAATTTTTATATAATCGAAATAGTTGAAATATAAATTTGTAAGATGAAGTATAAATTGATTTATATTGAATTGAAATTTATTTAAGGATTGAAATAAAAATTTAAAGTGAAGGATTAAATCAAACTAAAAAGAAAATAAAGACAATTTCCTTTCCCTCTTTCTCTAGAATGCTCTCTTGCCTTCAACCCAAAACTCACATATCTCTATTTATTTCCCCTTACTCGTTATATAAATCTATCCCGATTATATTGAATTGATTGGTAATATTGGCTAAATTGATTGAGATTATCAATTGAATTGCTTGATAGATAATTGTCCCATATATTGGTTGAATTATTTGGTCGAGATATTTGTTTGGAAATATATGATCGATTGTTATGATATTGGATTTGATTTTGGATCTTCTGAGAGATTTATGTATATTGGATTGTTCAAAATGCAAAGGAAAGGCAGTCCGATTGCATTTTGATTTATATATTTTACATATCTTAGGGCCATTTAGTTGAGAGTATTTATTCTCATTAGAACATTTGGTTGAGATGGATCATGTAATTTTTATTTGTTGTGTGTGCATTTACAGAAGTCTGGAATTCGATGTAATTCGATTTGGGTCGAACGATAAAATTTAAATTGATGAGTTATTGTTAATTTTTGGAGTATTTTGCTCGATAATTTGTATTTTCGACGATTTACTGATTTTTCCGCTTTAAAAATATTTCTGAAAAATCGATAAATTATTTTTGGAGTTTTAAAATTAAATCGATGTATAATAATAGATAAATAAAAGTGTTTGGAAAAATAAAATAATTTATTGAAAGTCATTTGGACATAAAAGTTTATTTGAAAATAAAAATAGAGATTTTTCAATATATAGGGATATATGGTATTTTTATAAGCAAAAATGGGGAATTTTTGATTAATATTTTCAAAAGGGTAATTCTTCTGTAAATTAAATATTTAATAAAAGGAAATTTTATAAGGAGTTTTTTAATAATAAAATATTTATTTAAAGGGTTTTAAAATATATTCCCATTTTAATGTTTATTGGTTTGAAAATTGGATAATTTAATTTAATTTGATAAAAAGTTTTCAAAAACTATTTTTGAAAGGGAAAATTTAAAATGTACAATCTATTTTGAAGATATATTAGATTGTGAAATATTTAATGGATTTGAGAGGTATAATTTATAATTCTCTTCCATATATGTTTTGAATTGAAATGATTTATATTGACGATTTTGTGATTTAATTCTATATAATGAGGATATGGAATAAACGGATTAGTAGTACTGGGTGGTATGGGATGCTCGGCGATATTTTTCTGCTTATTCCATTGACTCACCTTATAGAAAATTTGTTGTTTGACATGTGCAGTTTATTAACTTCTAGTAAACGATCCAGTATTACTTAGTCGTATGGGACGCTTAAGTAATACTTGTTCGATTACTACTGGTGAGTAAATGCCACTTGTATTCTGGAGATGGATTAGGAATTTGTGTTATCGCCTAAAGGTGACTTCTTAGAGCTTAATAGTCGAGAGTTCCATCGCTCTCCAAGGACTATAAGCTATAGATATGTTAGAATTTATAGATTTATCATCTTAGTACTAACTAGTCGAGTATATTATTATTTACCATTAGGACTAGTAGTCAAGAAATTAATATGTTATAACGCACTCATTAGGACGGGTGAAGTTGAGAGTACTTATTATTTCTCTCATTAGGACTCTTCTCATCGAGAGTATATTTTTTTGCATCCTCTTAGGACTAACTAGTCAAGTATCATTATCTACTATTAGGGATAATAGACGATGATTTGTTATGTTGATATGCTCTCATTAGGACTCATATAGTCGAGAGCACTGTTTATAACTCTTATCAGGACTCATAGAGTTGATAGTGGTAGTTATCACTCTTATTAGGACTTGTATAATCGAGAACATTTGTTGGGAATCTACGTCATAGGGTTCATGCCACTATGGCGAGCGCATGAATTAGATCCACCAAATAGGTTAGTTATCCATCGTAGCGATGCTGCTTGCGGGATTGTGCCCTGGATCTGTGATGTCACCATGTTAAGTTATAGGCTAAGAGTTATTTCTCTCTTTAGAGCCATCGCCCCGACTTCATTCAAGGACCAATAGTCCGTTACCAAGGGCTAGTAGGTTTTGTGGCCAATGCTCGGCGTAGTCCGATAGTGCATTTATGACATATAGTGGATACGAGAGTCAGGATTCTAGGAGTAACTTAGGGACTGTGGGAAACGGGCTACGGTCATCGGCATTTCCTAGAGCAGTGTTGCGGTACATCAGTCTCTCATTTGGATGACTTAGGTAGATCCATTATATTTGAGATATTTGATATTACCACCTCACTAGAGACGGTGAGTGGTTGACACTAGAGATTGGCTGCATCTCCGTCTGTCATTTGAGATACCCTGACCGAGACAACTATGTGTTGTCTATTTATGTTATCAGAGACTTGTTGAGAGCTTGTCCATCATCCTCTCATAAGAGTTTATGGCCGAGAGATCTTCTTTTTATATGATTTGTTGTTTCTATCTTCTAGGACCAATCAGTCGAGAGTATTGGCTCTCTAAGGACTAGGGGTCGAGGTATATGATGTTGTATATTGAGTTTTGATTAGCTTTGATATTGGTTTGAGTTTATATTTCTGGATATTTCTAAGGGCCTGACTTCGGAAGTTTACTCTCCCATTAGGACTGTAGGTCGAGATAATTATTTGGATATTGTTTTTGATATTTTGGTTGAATTGTTTCTTATTTGAGATTTGTGTTTCTAGTTATCTCCTAGGACTAACAGTCGGAAGTCTATACTTCCATTAGGACTGAAAGTCGAGATAGTATTCCTAGATATTAATTTACGTATTTAGTTTGGATTTCGTTTTATTTGAGTTACATATTTTCTGATTTATCTTTCATAGCTTAGCAGTCGGGAGTATTACTTCCATTAGGGCTGTAATTTGAAATTTGATGTTTGATTATTGGTTTGGGATTATTCCTTCCTGATTTATATTCTTAGGGAATGACAGTCAGAAGTTTACAGTTCTATTAGGATGTAGTCAAGATAATTAGTTGTTGGCACTAGGATTTAGGTTGATTCGGGATTTATCATTTTATTAAGGATTTATGGACATGCCGCGAGCATATCCATAGTAGGATTTCAATGCATTTGGTTGTTATCACCTGATTTATGGATTGTTGTGATTCTGACTTGTTTAAATGTATTTTACGGGTGATATTTGAGATGTGTGGCATGGTATGCTATGATGATATTATGACGGATGTCACTTTGAGTCGTATTCATACTTTGCATATTATTACCATGCTTATTGTTATGTTTCCATGTTGGATTTAGATATATTTTGACCTGTTTATTTTTTATATAGTATTCGGGTCAGTCCGAGACTTTTCAAGTACAGGGACACTAGCCATTTGGATGTTAGGCTTTAGAGGAGACATTATGTATATAATATAATATCAAGATTTTGAGTTGATGACTATGTATATTTTTCTTTGGACTCCTTGTATTTGTTGTATTGTGATATACTGTCGTATTGAGACAGACATCAGTTGATACCATTTTTTATAAATTATATTTTTCTACTACGATCTGTGACTCTAGGTTCATTACATATGTTGTATATTGTTTTGTCATGGTAAACCCATGTGTTTATTGCTTCGTACTGAGACCATTTATGCATGGACGTATTATTTGAGATTTTTAATATGTATCGTGTTAGCCTAAGGGAATATTCACATGTGGTCGCTTCTAACAAGCCTTATTCTTCGTATTACCAAACAGGATTACATAGTAATTAGCTTTGGTAGTATGGGTATAGAGGTGGGGCATTACAAGTTTCATTTGTTAGAAGCAGGGAAGCTTGTTAGTGAAGGAATACGTTGACCAATTCAATTTTGTGTATTTGGGGATTGAGATAGTCGATACTCCTTTGGTGTGGACAAAGGAGCTTGTCGTGGTCTTAAAGCATCAGACGGGGGTTCATCACTTAGTCTTATCCCTATTAGGGGCCACTCTAGAAAGTCTCATTAAGATGATTCTCCTGCGTGAGAGCACTCACGAGCTACCATTGGAGATAGTGAGAGTGGAAAGCAAATTGAAGCTCCAACTGAAGCATAAAGACCAGGATACTAGGAAGATTGAGCATATGCGAAGAAGAAAGCTGACCTAGTATGTCATTCCCATGGCATGTGGGGGCATTTCACCATGTGCTATCATCCATCTATAGCGAAGCGTAAATGCTTTAATTGCGATTGGCCTGATCACTTGAAGAAGGATTTCCTTACATTTTTGATGAGTGAGCAGGTGATGATGACTTATGCCTTATGGGCATTACTGGGTCCTAGCAAATCTAATGCTTAAGTGAAATAGAAGGAACTTATATAGTAGGGTATGCTATATATTTAGGGTACTCACTTTTATTCCTTTGGATACATGAGCGGTATATTTGTCTATTGCTAGTTACTTGGTAGATAGGATAAACTTGACGCCTTCCATAATAGGTAAATTATTTTGTAAAGATAAAACTTTGTATAAATAACCTTAATGTTAAACTTGCCATTCGAACCTAATGCATGAGAATTTGGATTAAGTGGGGTCGATTGGTGATGACTTGGATTCGGTATCCAGGTAAAGTTCGGTCGTTGTCTAGTAATGGGCAAAGACTGCCTGGTGATTTGTGCATTTTGTTTAAAGTCATTCGTATTGGAATTGTTTGTCCTTATGTTAGTAAATCTAAGCTGATAGGAGTAATTCCATGTGTCGAAAGGAATATTTTCTAAAGATTGATCCATTCACATACCAGTTCCTAATCACTAGTTTGAGCGTAGGTTTTCTTGGTGATTTGCACCAGTTAGGAAAGAGTTTTTCACTCGATTTTTAAAGGTGAGCACTTGAGTTGGATTTTTGAGGTGACTAAGGGATTTTTGAAGCTCGACTCTAGTCATGCGAGGAAGTTTCAATAGTCTGACCAAGGATTTGGATCGGAGTTCTATGAGAGGAATCAGGCGGCCGACCATAGTTTAACAAAGAAATCTTGCAAGCAAACAAGGATTATATCGGATGTCGTAACTATTTTGAACGGTCTTTATTCATTGTAAAATTATTTATAATATAGTTAGGGAAGATTGCGATAGCTCAAGGAAGGACTTCTCGACTAGTTTTGTGGCGATTCGAATAATCTTCTAAGTGATGATATGTACTTACCTAGGCGAGCGTCATAGTACACTTAGTACATTATCCTTATCAACATTATGCGGTTGATATGAGTTTGAACCTGAGCGAACAACGGCATTTATAGATCATCATTAAGTAATGATTTAATTAATAGAATTTTCTCTTTTAAAGAATGAGTTCTGTTGGAAAGGAAGGGAAGACTAATATTTAGATCGTTGGATTTATTCGAGAGTTTTGAGACATAGTAATCATGTATACATGTAAGTTTTTCTTTTCATAGCGGGATGTGTAATAGTCTTTCGTGTATTATACTCGCGAAAGAAGTTACACCACTTAGGCATTTTGTCCATCTTGGATGTTGGACAGACACATTGGAGTCTATAGTTTGCGATGCACGTTTCGACTATTGATTGATTACCATGCATGTCTGTATAGACTCTTTGGTATGTTTCATTGTTTTGTATACTTGTTGTTTATTGTTGCTTGCTATTATTTGATTGTTGCTTGTTTTTGCTTGCTACTGTTTGCCATTGATTATTGTTGATTGGTTTTGTGTTACACCTGTATTTCCCAAATCCTGTTAAAAGGTGAAAAATGAAGCAAACTCAAGAAAATACTATGCTCAGAAATTGTAAGACAACAACAAAAGTCCCAAACTGCGTCATTCCCCTAATCTCAGTGCTACATTACGATAATGAGCCCAAAGCTGAATATGGCCATAGGGTGTAATAAACAATCTACAATTGTAATACCCAAAACTGCAACGTAACCAAAATTCCAAATAACAATAAAACGTTATATACTACGCTATGACACAAGGAGTTATATAAGTGGCATCAAAACATAACACATGCCATCAATAACATACTACACTCACAAGACAATATAAACGGATAGTAGAACCGTGCTAACAATCTTGCAGTGAAGGAAAATAGGGATGCGCTGCCCCCGCTTTCTCTTGACATGGCACACTGCCATCAAGACATGGGTATAAGAAGAGGATTGCATTGCACTTAAAGGGGCTGAATAGACCCCAATATCATTCCAAAACTTGTCCATTACTAATACCTCCAAGAATGGATCTACACTGCACTCATTGTGAGATACCTAAGCTATACCACGCTGAGTTAAAAGCAATCCAAGGGCTGCACATAGGGCCACTCCAACAGTGCACCAGCATAGATCCACACTTACGAATAAGCGACGAAGACATATGTCTACCTCATCGATAACCTGCGCAGTCCATCACTCAGAGCAACGAGACATGAAATCGCGTAAAGCGATTGCCTTCACAGATGGCGGCCCGGTCGCCCTAACCAATTCTGCAAATAAAAGCAGCGTAGCTCACCCTAAAGAAAAAAGGGACTATAACTTACCGTAGTCACACCCACGGAAGGAAGTAACACCTGAGTTATTCACCCTTCAAAGAGGGAGAACTCAGAGCCTATTCAAATGTAGAACTTCTCGCTTCAATTTTAGATCTCCCGCCAAAACCGAAGAATCAACCGCTCAAATCAGAGTTTCCTGTCAAAGACACGCCAGCAAAATTACATGCATCAAATAGATATTACAGATGGAAGACACATGGCATGATCCAAAGGTAAAAACAAAAGGACGAAAGAAGGATGGTGGCGATCCCCGTGCATCTCTATACTATAAATAGAAAAAGCATTGTAGCAAGAAAGGGATCTTTCCCAATTTTCTATTTTAAAGGTTAAGAGAGTAAATATTGTACTACTACCATTAAAATCGATACTAAGAATATAAAGAGGAAAGTAACATTTTCCCATGGACGTAGGATTCATCAGTATCCAAACCATCTAAATTCTTTGTATCTTTACTTTTCTGCACTTTTATTTGTTTTCACTTAGACTTCGGTGTTAGATTTTATCATGTCTTTGCTTGAATTAATTGCTAGTTCGACTTGATATTTTAACAAATAGTTACGGTGCAACTACCTAATTGTGTAAGCTCCCAATGGCATAATTACTACATAAAGGATAAATTAATATTATTTAAATTTGCTGATTCAAAATATATGAAGTAAGTATCACTAAAGTTACTTCACGATCATTCAACGTTGTGAGACAAAAAAATCTCACTAACATTTTGGCATTAGAAGGAGAGCTTGAACCTCCATTTATTTCCCGCATCTAGTAAGATTTTACTCACACTTATTCCACATACCATGAATCTCACAGATTCACCAGTCCTTCCCGCCTAAAAAAATTTACATTTGGCTTCGAAAACCGCGAATAAGCCACTAATAAT
This sequence comes from Allium fistulosum, assembly GCA_030737815.1. Lineage (NCBI taxonomy): Eukaryota > Viridiplantae > Streptophyta > Magnoliopsida > Asparagales > Amaryllidaceae > Allium > Allium fistulosum. The sequence goes on along the minus strand of CM060905.1, from coordinate 486,733,371 downwards.
TTTGAAAGTGTAAATTAATGCGGGAGCTTCGGCTGAAATCACCATATACCCCTTCCTAGTAGTGTTCCAATCCTTCACAAACCAAATGAACCAACACATGGAGGGATTGGAAAAATAGTGGCCCAACATGTTACTCACAGACCTTCCTCACCTCCACACTCCATAGCTCACTACCATCGTTCACCTACTGCACTGGCTATTCTACGAGGGGATGATAAGGACACTCCCGGAGATAGGAATGGTAACGCTGGCCTAAAATCTGATACAAAGCTGAAAAGCAAGATCCAAGCCAATCCTCGGATCAAAACCAAGCCGGCCAATATTAACCCTCTATTACTAGAAAAACAAACCCAATCCACCCTGGGTGAAGAGGACATCGCTTCTAAGGGTAATTCATCCTAGATCGAGCTGAAAGAGAGCAAAATCCATCAACTAAGGGCTCGAGTAGAGTAACTGGCAAAAATCTACCATGAAGCATCGAAGAAAAAATAGGGGAATGGATTTCTTCCCGGTTCAGTGAGATCTTCATTAAAGCATATTTCCCGGATAACTTCAAAGCCCCTTCAATTGACAAGTTCAATGGAACTACCAACCCTGACGACCACCTCTATACTTTTGAGTATTACATGGACATCCTGAAGGCAGGAAGGATGGACCGATGTAAGTTGTTCCCCATATACTTAGCTAGTGTAACCTCTCAATGGTTCAAGAGTTACTGACCAGGGGAGGTCCGATCTTGAAGATAACTATCTGCCGAATTTCTGAGGCAATTCAATTAGAGGAGGGAGGCTTCCCGAGATGTTAATACTATATCATGGGTAAAGCAGGGTGAAAATAAAAGCCTACGCAATTTCATTAAATGATTCAAAGTCGAGGCACTCTGGATCGGAGTGACTAATGAAGAGGCATTACTAATGGCGGCGCATGCCAAGATTAGAAGAGGAACCGCAATGTATGATAAAAATAGTAAAAAGTCATGTCATAGCTTGAAGGCTTTCTTGAAAGAGCAGCTGGCTATATCAGAATAGAGGAAGCTGGATCTACGATGCAACCTCAGAGAACTTCCACCCCCACCTATGACAAGAAAAGGGGCAGATGGATATCACCCACCTACGAAGCGACAAAAGGAATTAAACCTCACTACAAAATATCCCCTCACTCACACCCTTGGATAGATATATGTGATGATCAGTGCCGAACTTACATACAATGTCCCAAACAAGGGGAGGAAATAGAATAAAACTGAGGTGAGGAATACTACCGCTTCCACCAAGCTAATGGACGTCATACCGACAACTGCCAACATCCAAAGAATGAAATAGAGAGGCTGATCAAGAAATATTACCTAGGCGGCTTCCAAAAGGAAAATGGTGATGATAGGACAGGAAACCTAACCGCAAACCTGAATGAGAATCGAGTTGGAAACCCCTCTAACCATATAGCCTCGATTCACTGAGGACCACACCTCGCTGGAGCAAGCAAGAAGGTTTAGGAGAAATATGTGCCAGAAGACAGGGTCTAATAGAAGATAGTTTTTCATATCAACCATAAGCTGCACCAGAAATAAGATTCACAATAGCTGATGCGGCAGGGGCTATGTTCCCACACCAAGACTCGCTTATTATCACAGTGCAGATATCAAACCGTACTATGAAGAAAGTTTTCGTCGATTCTGGAAGCTCGGTGAACGTCATTTTCAAGTCTGTATATGATCAAATGAAACTACCATTAGAGATCCTAAAACCTAGTCCTAAACCAATCTATTGTTTCAATAATACTACCACCATCCTAATTGGATCAGCACGTCTGCTTGTCACAGCTGGAATCGCCCCACTACATAAGTCATTCTATGCCAGCTTCATGATCATCAATTATCCCTCACCATACAATTCCTTCTTGGAAAGACCCGCTTTAATTGACTTGGGGGCAATCATCTCTCAAAAAGACTTTCTTATCAACACCTCTGTTGGCATTAGGTCAGTGAGAGAGGAATAATTTTTAGCTAGGGAACTATATAATGTAACTCTTAACTCGAACAATAAAATTGTTTCAAACTATTCTGTTGTTTCTTCTTATATTCACAATAATAGTAATAAATGAGAAATTAAACCGATTCAAAAGGCTGCATCAGTATAGAGCACAAAAGCAGATACTGAAGCGAACCATTTTACGACACCAAAATCTATAAGGAAAAGAAAAGAACATTTATGCATATGATCGGCACTGATGAATATAATTCAATTTATGCGTAGTACTTCTCCAAAGTAGCCCAAAAACTTGCATCCTCAGTGAACTCACAACCAGAAGAGGAAGCAGAAAGAGAGATAGATTAGGGATATCAAAGAAAGAGATAGAGCCGGTAGATGATCTTGAAGACATACAAATAGACCCATAGGACCCTACGAAGGTAATCAAGATAGGAAAGAACTTAGCTCGGAAGCACGAGTTGAACTGATAGACTTATTAAAGAGATCAGTAGATGTATTTGCCTGGACCCATTTAGATATAGTAGGAATAGACCCAGTCATCATCTTCCATGCACTTAACATCGATCCAGATGCTCATCTAATCAAACAAAAGCGCAGAAGTTTATATAAAGAAAGATATAATGCCCTGCACAAAGAAGTTAAAAGGTTGAAGGAACATGGATTCACTAGAGAGGTATATTACCCAAAATGGATCACTAACCCAATGCTCATAAAGAAACCCAATGGAAAATGGAGAACATGCATTGACTATACCAACCTCAACAAAGCCTATCCGAAAGATAGCTTCACTTTATCTAGATTTGATCAATTGATAGATGCAACCAACAGACATGAACTGCTCTTGTTCATGGACGCATACTCAGGATATAATCATATAGCAAAGTTCGAGCCAGACCAAGAGCATACCAGTTTTGTGACAGATAAAGGCTTATATTGTAATGTCATGCCATTCGGGCTAAAGAATGCTAGGGCAACCTATCGAAGGTTAGTTAATATAATGTTCACAGAGCAGATTGGAAAGAATGTCGAAGTATATGTGGATGATATGCTAGTTAAGTCAAAGGTAGCATCAAGCCACGTTTAATACCTAGAGCAGACATTTGAAGTCCTATGGTAGTATAATATGAAGTTGAACCCTCTAAAATGTACCTTCTCCATTCAATCAGGGAAGTTCCTGGGTTACATAGTAAGTGTGTGTGGCATAGAAGAAAACCCAGAGAAGATCGAAGCTATAAGGAAGATGGATATCCTAGAGAAACTGAAGGATCTTATGAGCTTAAATGGTAGAGTGGCATCATTGAGTAGATTCATCTCAAAAGCAACGAATAAGTGCAGCCCGTTCTTTGACAAAGTAAAGAAAGGAAAAAATTTTGAATAGATGGAGAAATGCAATGCTGCATTCCAAAATCTAAAGGATCATTTGGTCAACACTCCCATACTATCTAAACCGGTAATAAGTTGGACTTGTATGTTTATTTAGCTGTAACTGATAAAGCTATTAGTTCTACAGTAACATGAGAGGATGAAGGGACCTGGGGATCCATCTACTTCGAAAGCAATCGGCTGTATAGAGCAGAGCTGAACTACTCATTCATTGAAAAGAAAGCTTACAACATGCTCCTTACAGCAAGGAAATTGCGGCCTTATTTCCAAGCACACCCCCATCAAATTCCTCAAAGACAAACCCCTAAGGTAGATACTGCAGAAGCTAGAAACATCGGGTTGCCTACTGAAATAGGTAATGGAGCTCAGTCAATACAACATCACTTATTGTCCTCGAAAGGGAATCAAAGGTCAAGCACGGCAAACTTTATTGCAGAATGCACTCTGCCAACCGAACCTCAAATGAAGGAAGAAGCCTCAACTCCTCAATTTTGGCAACTGTTCATAGACGGAGCATCAAATAAACATAGGGCAGGAATTCGGTATGTACTGACCACACTAGATAAGCAGATGCTATATGGAGCAATGCAGCTAGGCTTTAAAGCAACCAACAACATTGTAGAATATGAAGCTCTCCTCGTAGGCCTAAAATGGCCTAGGTAATAAAGTTAACCCACATTAAAATTCACAGCGATTCTCAATTAGCTGTGAACCAAGTGTTGGGCAATTACCAAGCAAAGGAACCAACCTTGGCCAAGTATGTGGGACTTTCTAAGAAATTACTAGAGCAGTTCTAACAGTTTAGCATAGAACAAATTCCACATGAAAATAACTCGTCTATCGACTCATTAGCCAAACTTGCAAGAACCAAAATAGTAAATGAAATAAAGGCAGTATGATAGGGCATCAGGTAGAGCTGAGAATAACATAATCAAATAAGATACTAGTTTTAATCCGAGACAAACGGGCAATAATTCAAGGGGCTCAAGTTCAGGAAGCAAAAGAAAATTAGGAGCAATCCACAGTTGAACCTGCATTCAAGCAAATTGAGCAGAACAACTGGATGATTCCCATCAAACAATTCCTGCTAAATGGAACCCTACCCAAAAACAGAAATGAAGCTCGAAAAATTAGATACCAAGCTCTGTACTACTCCTTCTTTTAATGGAGTATTATACAAGAGATGGTACTCAACCTCTTATCTTAGGCGCATTTCCAAGGAAGAGGGGGTAGGGTCATGAGGGAAGTACATGAGAGCTAATGCATGGACCATTGAGGAGGGGCTAAGTTAACAAAGAGAGTATTGAGGCACGATTATTACTGGCCTACAACGCTTCAGGATGCGAGAGAATTTATAAGAAGATGTGATAGATGTCAACAGTTTGCAAGTATCCCCAGACAGCCATCCTATGAGCTCATTTCACTTACCGGTCCATGGTCATTCGACATATGGGGCATATATTTGATAGGTACACTTCCTATGTAAAAGGGAGAGGTGAAGTACGCCATAGTGGAAATAGACTATTTCACCAAATAGATAGAGGCGGAACCCTTATCCATGATCGTTGCAAAGAAGATACTCACTTTTGTGGTAAGAAAGATAATCACCAGATTCGGGATCACCTACAAGATAATTTCCAACAATGGCACTCAGTTTGAAAGTAAGAAGTTTGCAGAGCTTTATGAGAAGAATGTCATAATTAAGAGTTTTTCCTCCATCGCACACCCACAAGAAAATGGACAGATTGAGGCCGCCAACAAAACCATTAAGAAGTTGCTTAAGAAAAGATGCAGAAAACTAAGGGAAACTGGCGGAAGAGCTATCTCTAGTACTATAGGCCTATCAAACCTCGACTAGATCCCCAATGGGCCGTACCCCTTTTTCATTAACCTATGGATATGAAGCCATGGTCCCCGTCGAAGTAGAAATCCCATCACATAGAAGAATATCATATACGATAGAAAAGAATAAAAAGCTGAAAGAAGTTGCTTTAGATCTCATTCAGGAAAGAATGAATGAAGCGAGAGTGGTATAAACTGTATACCGAAAAAGGACGGCAAAGAAATACAATGTCAGGCTCAAGGATAGAAACTTCTGCAAAGGGGATCTCATACAACGAAGGGTGATGGCTAACATAGAAAACCCAGCAGATGGTGCTTTGGGCCCAAATTGGGAAGATCCATTAGTCGTGGCTAAAGTATTGACTAACGCGGCTTACCGGTTATCGAGACCTAATAGCAACTTAGTTCCAAGAACATGGAACTCAGAGCACCTCAGGCCCTATTTTGTATGATTTACAGCATTCATGTAACAATCATTGTAATTATAATTGTGAAAGGAGTAATGATACAATAAATTAGATGTAGGGATATTAGACGGTCTGAACCAGTATAAAATCTCTCTGTGTTGATATCTTCGATACTGCACAATTACACTAGATGTAGGAATATTAGATGGCCCGAACCAGCTATCAAAACGAAGCTGCACAAAACACAGCTCGGCTTTCTCAACCAAACTGGTCGTAAGGATATTAGATGACTTGAACCAATGTAAAAATACTTTCTATGTTAAATTTGCGAACATAGTAATAATCTGTAACAACCCGCCTTTTCGATCCTCAGAAGTCGACACTAATACATCCACGGTATTCATGTGCCGAATTTCCAAGAGCTGGAAAGACAGATCATTGGGGTGAAAGAAAACAAAACGACAGAACAGAATCTCACAACGTAACGAGTAATCTATGATACATAAAGAACTTTACAAAAAGAAACTTTTATGTGCATACATCAATGAGAGTACGATTATCCTATCATCAAACCCTGGACAGTTATAACAACATGTCCTTATAAATTCTGATAAATACAAACAAAACAAAACAGCAGAAGATAAAATACACGAATACACCTTGGAGGATCCAACTCGCCTACTGAAGCTCTAAAGTGTCCAGCTAAATCTAGAAAATATGCTTAGACTGACCCCGAGCATTATAAGAAAATAACGTGAGAATCAGTCTAGTAAAACCAGTATGAGAAACACATATCATATGGATTTTAATGTTATAAAACCTATCGAAATAAAGGTATCTTGTAAGGTCATGCCTCACATAAACACGGATGGTATTTTACCTTAAAATAACCAGTTCATTTCATAGGAAATCTTCTGATATTATAATAATGTCTAGAGAAAATAAATATTAATCATAGCTCAAATTGTTACATTAATTAAATTCCATCATAATGGGTTTACAACTAAATCTGTAGGAGCAAGTATGGGAGATTGGATTTCCATCAATGATAAGGTAACCGGGGCATCGCCTGCCACAGTACATCTCTCGAAAAATGTACCGATGGCCTCACATGGACCCCCTGCATATCAGAGCCAGCAGCCCCTTTAACATAGCATACCAGATTACATCATTCCTCGAGACCTAGGCTCCAAAACAATGTGCACCAGCTATGGCCCCACTTCCGCGCGTATACCAAATCCATAAATATCGATTCTAGATCAAGAAATGACTGCTCCTAACGCTAGCGAAATACGTAGCTCTGAAGCATATCCCTTGTTTTAGTCATTTTTGGGTTGTGAGGCTTGTGAGATTACGATTAACTTTTTCCTCTCTTAGCAAATCCCACTTGGAAGGTTAACACTGCCATAAAGGCAACGATGCAATGCCAGCATTCATCCATACAAGTAGTTCCTGGTATGAACAAACCAAAGGCACTACTTCTACTACATCCATTTTGGAATCACCCTCGGGATTAGTAGCAAGTAACCCTTTCACCTCAAAGAGCTCCGTCTTTGATTCCATCATCTTCAAGATGTCTTCAATACGACGCTTGAGTTGGTTCGAAATGGTTTTTGGATAATTCATACTTATCTGATCTCGATCTCTTATATACAACATTTGGTAGTTTCTGTTAAACTCAACTCCAGTTCTTTTGAAAAAAAATCGGACTATACAAAAGAATAGATCACCTCCTAACCGTCTTAGTGGATGGATTTCCTTATCAATTGTACTAGGAGAATGAAATGAGATTTATACGCAGAGTACAGCATCATCGAAGATGACTGTGCCATAAAACCCCTGTGTTTCTCCTAGATATTTCCAGAATTATATTTCAACCAAGATTTTGATAGTTAGTTTTTTAACTATCAAATAACAAGCAATCAATCATAGATTTAATTCCATATCGGATCCACTAAGCCTCTATAAATAAATCTTCCAATTATAAAATCTCTTTCAATTATTTGATTAAAATACCTCCACAAAAGATATATTCACATACCCTTTATACTCTTTTCAATACATGGGAAGACATTCATATACCTATCTCAGCGGTATAAGTATATTACAAAACATTATACTTTCAATACTTAGAAAATATATCCATATACATATCTCAGCGGTATAAGTATATTAACAAAACATCATACTTTCAATACTTAGAAAATATTTCTTACTATAAACCAAACCAACTGTCCTTCGGTGTTAAGTATGAAAAGAATGTTTTCATACCACCATAATTAAGAAGGATTAATTATTAAAATTAAATCTCATTCCTTTTATAAAATTCCCTTTTTATAAGCTCATTTCATATTTACAAATCCCTTTTATATGTCTCCAAATTAATTTATAAAAACTTTTTTTATAAATCTCTAAAATGATTCATAAATCCCTTTTTATTTATAAAACTCTTTCCACTATAAACTCTTTTGTAAATCTCCCTTTTAAAACTCCTTTATAAAAATCCTTTATAAAATATCATTTACCAAATATCATTTGAAAATCTCCCTTAAAATAAATCCTTTTATTAAGTAAAATCCCTTTTATAAGTAGATTATCATTTATAAATACCTTTATTTAAATAAAATAAAATAAGTTTAAATCCTTTAAACACTATAATTGAATAATTAATTAACTTTAAAACCTCATTAATAAATAATTAACTAACTTACTTTGGAACATCATTTATAAACACTTAACTTCAAATTGTTATAAAATTTAAGTTATTTTAAATTCATAACTTTACAAATTCGAAAAGAGGTTAGGCGGCCACTTTGGAACTAAATTAAGTTACCATTTAATTCAATTTGATTTTTCAAGTCACGTAACTGGTATTTACATAAGTAAACATATATATAAATAAGATCAATAATTAACCATCAATAGTTAACACATCACTCTCTCAATATTAATTAATTGGCATACGAATAAATGTCCAAATTAGTATAATAGCAGAACGGGAGATTATTCTGCTAAACAGATGTCATCAATAATCCATTCCATTTAATTATAGTAGAACAGGATTTATTCTGATATCATCAATAAATCTATTCCATTTAATCATAGTAAAATGGGGATTTATTCTGCCAAACAGATGTTATCAATAATATATCACATATTTGTTTGACTACTTAATGGCACGGACAAAAAGAATCCCTTATATCTAACTATTCTTTGTAAAAGATGGCTACTTATTAAACAAACCGATCTTTAGAAATAAAGTAATTAAAATTAAACATTTATTTAATTAATAACTAAAACTTAATTAAATCTTAAGTTAATTAGAAATTAATTGAAAATTAACCCTGCTTGATTAATAATTAATTAATAATTAACCCTTAATTAATAATTAAATCTTACTTAAATAATAATTAATTAAATATTTAACCTAATTAATTAACCTTTGCTTAATTAACTAATTATGATTATCTTAATTAATTAATAATTAAGTACTAATTACCTTCACTTAATTAGTGATCATGTACTAATTATCTTTACTCAATTAATAAATTAAATAATCATCAAATTATTACTTAATTAATAAGTATTATTTACCTTTCGATACTTATAATATGTTTGAAAACTTTTTCAAAAATACTTAAAAAGAAACGCTTTTAATTTACACAAAATCGAACAACATCCATAAAGACTATCTTTATAGATATCATAATTTCAAAATTAGTTTGCATATCCAATACCCTTCAAGCTCTTACTTTTTCCTAACTTACTTTACAAACAAAGTATAAAGTTTTTGGGAACTAAAAGTAAAAGTTTGGGAAACTTTTCTAAAAAATAAAACAAGTTAAATCCAAGGGATCTCAATGTCACACAAACACGAGTCTAGTGCTAAATTTTCTTAGCATACAACATCTCATACATGAGGACAAACATATACATACATACATACATACATACATACATACATACATACATACATGTATGTATGTATGTATGTATGTATGTGCTAAACATCATACAACATGTAAAAATTATAACTTGCCAACCATACTTAACTTTCTACTTTATTTTCAAGTCTATAATTAACATCTCATATAAACACATATATACAAAGCACAAAACAACCTATTTTCAACCAACAACTAACAATGAAGCTTTGCACAAAATAAAGTTTAAAACTTTGTTTTAGTGAGTTTTTACTCACTAAAATCAACCAAAACCAAATCAAATCCTCTACGCTTAGAACCAACACTAGAGCTTGGATTTCCTTTGAAGAAAACTTGCTTTTTTCTTTGGAAAGTAGGCTCCTAATTTTGGCCTAGGGTAGAGGAGGGTCGACCTTGGGTTTGTGGGGGCAATTTGAGCTTGCTTTTGGGAAGAGAGAAAGTGTAAGGTAGAAAGGAATTGTTTTCAAATAGTTTTAAAGGATTTAAAGTAGAAAAGATAAGATTTTTAACTTAGAAATTTTTTAAGAAGCCATGGAAATGTGAAAGAGAGCTTGGAAAAAGAGAAATGAAGTTTTAAAAAATGGTAAAGGAAAAGAATAATGAGAAGGGAAAAGATAAATTGTTTTTATATAAAATGGAATAAGTGAATTACTAAAATACCCTTAGTCCACTATCCTCCCCCACCTTTTTGCCACATCACCATCTTCCCCTCTTCCTTCATGCACGCTCCACTATCATGTTCCCTCTCCATCACATCATCACATAAAAGTACCAAACCTTTGATAATATGTTAGATATTAGGATGATCTTGTGCTTAAGTTGATTTTTACACTTAAAATTTCAAATCCATCACTTCCTAATTTACATATAAATATACTAAATGCATATGATTATATTTTACTTATTTATACATTTCAAATTAAAATATTCATTTTTACCACTTTAAAATTGTTGTTTTTAAAATGTAAACAAAGGTATTACAACCTTTTACAGCTTGTTTTTCGATAAAAAGTCGAAAATTCGAAAAACGGGTTTTAATCGCATTTTTGTTTTTCATCGAACTGCCTATTTTTGTAAACAAAATTCAAAAATGAATTTTATATAATTAGCTATAAATTAAAATAGTATTATTTAATTATTAAAATCATAAGTTGAATATTTAAAATAAATTAAATATTCACAATTCGAAGCGATAACTCCCTCCCCACTTAAAAGAATTTCGACCTCGAAATTTCATCACAACAGCATTCAATAACCAACCCATACTAATACTAATATTATAGAATCACTAACTAAAAAAAGTGGAATTTCAAAAAGGGAAATCCATCTAAACACTTAAAAAGTTATAACTCGTACGATATATATGAATTATCCCTATATAATTATTTGACCCGATTACTTACTCAAATACATAATATCTCATCCAAACTAGTATAGATCACATGCCTTCTCTATTGCAGAACCCTGATCTGGTTCCTTGATCTAATACTTATGTTTTCCTTACATAGTTCTAAACTATGATAGACAACACTCACATCATCTCAAGAATCCATCTCAAGTACCATCATTCAAGAATCGAGTGAAAGTGCCTAGTTTGGGCTAGTGTCTAACTCCCAGAAATCATGTGCTCGAACTTTGGATCAAAAATGGTCATGTGAATAAAATGATCTAGTCCAACTTACAGTTTTTATTCCCTCGACATAACTTTTAAAATTATACTACACCAATTCTTTTTAAATTTATGGAAACATTTCATAAAAACATTACTTAAGACTTTAAAATTAGATAATATCCAGCTATATCCTAAGAGTATATACAATTATCTGATTTAATCTTTTATGTTTTATTAAATTCAGATGCAGGCCCAAATATCTAGGTCTTAAAATTGAGTCGACCAACTTAACTTCTATACCGCTCCGGTCTGGCAAGTAGCCAAGAAGAGTAGGATGCTGATATCCTAACTAAGTCCTAAAGTCTATTTTTCCTTGGACATCTCTAAGGTAAAAACGTTTATTAGCTGGTCCAATAACATCAAATAGTTTTAACAAATACCAATTATCAACTTGCTTTGGGTTTGTTCGAATTCGAACATGCTTCGCTTGTACAATGACAAAAGGAACAATTTACTAAGTGCACTACAACCTTCGCCTAGGCAAACATCTGATCGTCACTTAGAAGATTATTCAGATCATCATAAAATAAATCGAGACTCTTTCATCGAACCAATCCAGAAAAAATGTACCTTACTTTAAAATTTTCCTTTCAAAACTATTTATACTTTAAAATATTTTAAGTAAAACTATTATTACTTTTCTCAAAAACATTTGAAATAATAATATATCTATTTTTATCTATTTCCTTTTGTAAATCAAATCATGCTCTTGGGAGTAAATCAAAATTTGTTTTATCAAACCTATTTTATAGAAAATTTCTATGGTAGCATTTCCCCACTTAGAAACTCAAAAATGTACACCGATGATGTTGCAGTCATCATTGGAATTATTTTCCAATGATAGAAGTGATTTCAGTGCTTTCTATATCCTTAAAAAAATTAGAAATATTTCTATTCATAAATTCTTTTAAATAATACTATTATTTTTTTCAAAACTTTGAAAATCCTATTTCAAAAACACCGGGATTTAAGTTCTTAAATTCCTTAAATCCTTTTTATTTATAATCCATAACCTTATAAACCAATTTCATAAAATCAACTACTTCTATAAAATCATTTCTCAAAAATTTATTCTAAAATATTCCGGTTTTCTCCTAATATCCATCCTTATTAAAATCCATTTTTAACACAACATTTTCATCGAACACCTTATAGTCAAATTATGAAAAGTAGTTTACAAGGTGTTCTTTTCAATGTTTTCCCCAAATTCTATTTACCCAACCCATGCTTTAAAAAAGGGGAAAATACAGATAATACAATAAACACTAGTTAATGCCCACAACTGGACAAGGATGACTAATTAAACCCTAAATGACAGTAATTGAATACTATCATTTCTTAGCAAACAAACACATCAAAAACTATATTAACTTTTGAAAATTATCCTTTTATATATAAAAATAAACTCCTAAGTAAAATTATTTCATTTTCCGATTTAAATCAATACTGTGTTGGTTGGCCTTGGTCAAGTGTTTAGGAATCCTTATTGATAATGTGGGCCAGACGCATCGACAAGAATTCATTAATCACTCAACCAATCAAACAACACAATATAAAACATTTTTATATCACTAGTAACATGCACTCTTATATATATATATATATATACATACACACATATATATACACACTCAGACTCAATCTGGTGTGTTACTAACCTTATCTCTATGTGTTTACCCAACCAGGGCCAAGGTTCTCGCTTAACCTTTAGCTCTGATATCAACTGTAACAACCCGTCTTTTCGATCCTCAGAAGTCGACACTAATACATCTACTGTATTCACGTGCCGCAAATCCAAGTGCCGGAAAGATAAATCGTTGAGTGAAAGAAAAGAAAATGACAGAACAGAATCTTACAATGTGACGAGTAATCTATAATATATCAATGAAGTTTACAAAAAGAAAACTTTTATATACGTACATTAATCAAAGTACAATTATCCTACCATCAGACCCTGGACAGTCATAAGAACACGTCCTTACAATTTCTGATAAATACAACAAGGACAAAATAGCGGAAGATAAAATACATGAATATGTCTTGGAGGATCTAGCTCGTCTCCTGAAGCTCCAAAGTGTCCAACTAAATCTAGAAAATATGCTCAGGCTGACCCGAGCATTATTAGAAAATAATGCCCGGATCAGTCTGGTAAAACCAACGAAGAAATACACATCATATGGATTTTATTGTTATAAAACCTTTCAAAGTAAAGGTATCTTGTAAGATCATACCATATATAAACAAGGACGGGTTTTTACCTTATGATAACCAAATTATTTCATAGGAAATCTTTTGATATTATAATAATGTCTAGTGTAAAATAAATATTAATCATAGTCGAAATTGTTACATTAATTAAATTCTAGGATAATAGGTTTACAACTAAATCCGTAAGGGCACGTATTGGAGATTGGATTTCCATCAATGACAAGCCTATTATGGTACCGCCTGCAATAGTACACCTCTAGAAAAATATACCGAGGGCCTCACATGGACTCCCTACGAATCTAAGCTAGATGTCCCTTTAACTTGGCATACCGGATTAATCATTCCCCGGGATCAAGGCTCCAAAACAATATGCACAAGCCATGGCCCCACTTCCACACGCATACCAAATCCATAAATATCGATTCTAGATCGAGGAATGACTGCTCCTAATGGTAGCGAACTACTTATTTCTGAAGCATATCCCTTGTTTTAGTCATTTTTGGGTAGTGAGGCTTGTGAGCTCACGATTATCTTATTCCTCTCTTAGCAAATCCTGCTTGGAATGCTAATACTGCCCTTTAGGCAATAATGCAATGCCAACACTCATCCATACAGGTTGTTCAGGATATGAACAATCGAAGGTACTACTTATACTACATCCATTTTGGAATCACCTCAGAATTAGTAGCAAGTAGCCCTTGCACTTCAAAGAGCTCCGTCTTCGATTTCATCATCTTCAAGATGTCTTCATTACGACGCTTGAGTTGGTTCGAAATGGTTTTCGGATAATTCATACTTTCTTATCCTGGTCTCTTCGAACCAACATTTGATGGTTTCTGGTAAACTCAACTCTAGTTCTGTTGGAAATAATCAAACAGTACATAAGAGCAGAAATCACCTCCTAACCATATAAGTGGATGGATTTCCTTATCATTTTTCCTAGGAGAACAACATGAGATTTATATGCACAGTACAGCATCATCAAAGATGACTATGCCATATAACCCCTGAGTTTCACCTAGATATTTCCAGAGTTATATTTCGACCAAGATTTTGATAGTCAGTTATGTAACTATCAAATAAAAAGCAATCAATCATAGATTTAATTCCATATGGGATCCTCTAAGCCTCTAGAAATAAATCTTTCAATTATTAAAATCTCTTTCAATTATTTGATTCAAAATACCTCCATAAATGATATATTCTATGACGACCTCCCAATACCCCCGACACCCAATATACCCGTATAACTGTGCTGTAGTGGTTCTCGGTCGATGCAGGACAATCATCAGTAGTTGTAAAGTAAATAAGCAACACAGAACATGCCGTATATCTCACGCACATCATACAAAATATAATAGCAAAAGATCTTAGATATAAAACAGGCGAGACGGTAATTGAATGAATCACAGCTCAGAGTATATAGAGCCATACAGTAAATATCATAAGTGATAAAGTTATACATCATATAATAACTCATAAATAACTGTCCCTAAATAGTAAGGCACTAGCAAGCTCCAAAGTGCTATGCAACATAATAGCAAACAAGTACATATAATAATACGAGAATAGCCTCATGCTCGCCACCCGTCCAGCTCTGCGTGCTCACCAGACCAGATATCCCTAATCTACTCATTTAAGAGTACCCATAGTAATAGGAAGCAAAGCATAAAACACCAGGTCAGACAACAATCTGGTGTGACCAATAGAAATGTGAAATAATATAAAGGCAATAAACCAGGATAAATAGTATGGAAATCATACTTGACATGTCCCTGCATCCACAGAGTTACCACATATAAAGGATAAACGCTACTCTATGATAATCATCATGGGTGTACTGTGTATTAAGGTACTAAGGACGTCTAGATATCAGCATTGGTAATATCTACATCAGGTGGCATCCCTAAGGTGATAAAAACAATCAAAGCAAACATAGCATCCATCGTTCATCCTCACATTGACTCACTTAGTGCGTTGGATATATGATACTCGTATGATCTCATCACCCAGTCAAGGTTTACCCAACTTCCATGTTTCTTTGTACTTGAATCCATGCCACTCAGTAGGTCAGGAACTAGACTACCTGTCTGATAGTCCAGGGTACAATTAGCCTCACGTCTGGAGATAAGGACCCGTCTGATCCATGTGGGCATCCCCATATACCCCTGCTTTATGAGTACATATTGAAACCTATGAATATCAACGAACCCTTTGCACATGTTATCCATAGCATAGCCCATCTCGGAACTATTTATATAACTCCCATCTGAAGTTGTCGTGGTTGGGAACTACTCTAGAAAACCATCATAAGTCATAGAGCATCATCATGCATCCCATAACCCGCCTCCAACAGTCCCCTCGATCTGACTCATCACCACCTAGTCTGCCTCTTGAAGTATAACTATCCATCATCAAAGCCAACACTTCCCATCATGGATCCCATCGTCGAGTCATGAGCGATCGTCGTCAAAAATCATCGAAACGGTCATCGAAAAACTCACGTCAAGCTTGACTCAAAGTCAGACTCGAAGTAATCATTCCTTTGACTCGAAGCAGGCTCTGGAAATTCTGGCCCGAAGTCAGACTCGGGTAAAATCCAAAATTTCTCCAAGCAAGCTCAGCGGTCAGTACCGACCCATGGACTTAGCCTATTTTATTCCTCTGAAATTTCCCCAAGTCAGACCCGGGTTTTGGGCCAAGTGACCCGAAGCGTGTCTCGAAGCAAACCACCATCGACCCATACAACCAAGGTCATCACCAATCCATCAATATCTTGAGCATACGGACTCTGATTGACTTGAAATTTGAAATGTAGCCTACCTTACCACCCTAAATCGATAGCACCAAGTTTGGAATAAAATTTACGGATCACCACCGAGCGATCCCCACCAACCCATGGCCACCGAGTGATCACTACCAACCCAACACCTTGCCAACTAGCTCCTGCTGATCCTTCCAAACTCCCTTATGGGTTGCGCCTCAATTGGTTGAAATCCCATAGTTCTTTACCGAACCATGGGACTTAGCCAAATTTTGGTGAACACCCGGTACCAACTATGGACTTAGCTGAAATTTGCTCCACTAATCCACCTCTTCAATCTCCCACCGAACCATGCCTTATGGGTCTTCACTGAACCATAGAAACCCCACCGATCCATACTTCAAACGCCTATAACTTGATCATACTAACTCCAAACGACCTGAAACTTGGTTTGCAACCTCTTGAGGTGTTTCTTATCTCATTATATCGATTGCACCCCAATTAGACAATTTTGGATTTATGGGTCATCGACGAACCATGACTCCAATCCTAAGTCTAAATCGTCATTCAATCGCGTTTTCAACCATTCAAATATTAAAAAAGCATACTAACATCATATAGAAGTCAAAACAATAACCAAATGTCCAAACATATCAATTTCTAATAAATCTAAGTTTAAGTTAAAAGTTGGAAGATCCTTCGGTGTTAAGTACGAAAAGAATGTTTCCATACCACCATAATTAAGAAGGATTAATTTTTAAAATCAAATCTCATTCCTTTGATTCCTTTTATAAAATTCACATTTTATAAGCCCATTTCATATTTACAAATTCCTTTTATACGTCTCCAAATTAATTTATAAAAATTTCTTTTATAAATCTCTAAAATGATTTATAAAATCCTTTTCTATTTATAAAACTCTTTCCATTTATAAACACTTTTATAAATCTCCCTTTTCAAAACTCCTTTATAAAATATCATTTGCCAAATATCATTTGAAAATCTCCTTTAAAATAGATCCTTTTATTAAGTAAAATCCCTTTTATAAGCAGATTATCATTTATAAATACCGTTATTTAAATAAACTAAAATAAGTTTAAATCCTTTAAACACCATAATTGAATAATTAATTAACTTTAAAACCTCATTAATAAATAATTAACTAACTTCATTTGAAACATCATTTATAAATACCTAGCCTCGAATTTTATAAAATTTAAGTTATTTTAAATTCATAACTTTACAAATTCGAAAAGAGGCTAGGCGACCACAATGGTACTAAGTCAAATTACCATTTAATTCAATTTGACTTTTCAAGTCATGTAAGTGGTATTTACATAAGTAATCATATATATATATATATAAGATTAATAACTAACCATTTATAGTTAACACATCACTTTCCCAAAATTTATTAACTAGCATATAAATAAATATCCAAATTAATATAATAGTAGAATGAGGATTTATTCTACTAAACAGATGTCATCAATAATCTAGTCCATTTAATTATAGCAGAACGAGGATTTATTATGCTAAACAAATGCCATCAATAAATTTATTCCATTTAATTATAGCAGAATGGGGATTTATTATGCTAAATAAATATCGTCAATTATCTATCCCATATTTGTTTGGCTACTTAATGACATAGACAAAAGGAATCCCTTGTATTTAACTATTCTTAGTAAAAGAAGGCTGCTTTTTAAACAAACCGATCCTTGAAAATAAAGTAATTAAAAATTAAACCTATATTTAATTGATAATTAAATCTTAATTAAAACTTGTTAAATCTTAACTTGATTAGAAATTAATTGATAATTAACCCTGCCTGATTAATTATTAATTATTAATTAAACCTTAATTAATTAATGGTTAATTAATAATTAAACCTTTACTTAATTAACTATTTATAATTGTCTTACTTAATTAATAATTAAGTACTATTTACCTTCACTTAATTAATGATTAAGTACTAATTATCTTTACTTAATTAATAAATTAAATAATCATCAAACTCTTTATTAATTAATAAGTACTAATTACCTTTTAATACTTATAATATGTTTGAAAACTTTTTCAAAAATACTTAAAAAGAAACACTTTTAATTTACACAAAAGTATTCGTTTTTACGAACTACATCCATAGCGACAATCGCTATGGATACCATAATTTTAAAACTAGTTTACATATCCAATACCCTTTAAGCCCTTACTTTTTCTTACTTTACTTTACAAAAAAAGTATAAAGTTATTGGAAACTAAAAGTAAAAATTTTGGAAACTTTACTGAAACATTTTCTAGAAAATAAAACAAGTTAAATCCAAGGGATCTTAATGTCACACAAACACAAGTCAAGTGCTAACTTTTCTTAGCATATAACATCACATATATGAGGACAAACATATATATACATGCTATAACATCATATAACATGTAAAAATCACAACTTGCCAACCATACTTAACTTTCTACTTTATTTTCAAGTCTATAATCAACATCACATACAAACACATATATACTAAAGCACAAAACAACCTATATTCAACCAACTAACAACAAAGTACTACACAAAAGAAAGTTTAAAATTTTTCTTTAAAAGGGTGAGTTTTTACTCACCAAAATTAAACAAAACCAATTCAAACCCCCTACGCTTAGAACCAACACTAGAGTTTGGATTTCCTTTGAAGAAAATTTGCCTTTTGCTTTGGGAATTGGGCTCCTAGGATCGGCCTAGGGTAGTGGAGGCTCGACCTTTGGTTTGTGGGGGAGATTTAAGCTTGCTTTTGGGAAGAGAGAAGGTGTAAGGTAGTAAGAAAGTGTTTTCAAATAGTTTTAAAGGATTTAAAATATAAAATATTAGATTTTTAACTTAGAAAATTTTTAAGAAGCTATAGAAATGTGTAAAAGAGCTTGGAAAAAGAGAAACGAAGTTTTGAAAAAGGGAAATGAAATGAATAATGAGATGGGAAGAAAATTGATTTTATATAAAATGGAATAGGTGAACTACTAAAATATCCTTAGGCTCATTACCATCCACCACCTTTCTGGCACATCGCCACCTTCTCATATTCCTTCATGCACACACCACCAGCATGCCCCCTCTCCACCACATCATCACATTAAAGTACCAAAACTTTGGTAATATGTTGGATATTAGGATGATATTGTATTTTGCTTGATTTTTACACTTGAGATTTTAAATCCATCATTTCCTAATTTACATTTAAATATACTAATGCTTATGATTATATTTTACTTATTTATACATTTCAAATTAAAATGTTCCTGTTAAACACTTTAGAAATGTTGTTTTTAAAGTATAAACAAAGTTATTACAACCTTTTACAACTTGTTGTTCGATAAAAAGTAGAAAATCCGAAAAAGGGGTTGCGGTCACATTTTTTGTTTTTCATCGAACTGCCTATTTTTCTAAACAAAATTCAAAAATGAATTTTCTATCATTAGCTATAAATTAAAAGAGAGTTATTTAATTATTAAAACCATAAATTGATTATTTAAAATGAATTAAATATTCATAAATCAAAACAATAAAATTTCAAGTTGTTACATGCTGGATGTAGGGATATTAGACGAACCGAACCAGCTATCAAAACGAAGCTGCACAAAACGCAGCTCAGCTTTCGCGGTCAAACTGGTCGTAGGGATATTAGACGGCCTGAACCAGTATAAATATCATGTCTATGTTAATTTTGTTAACATAGTCATGCTAGACGTAGGGATATTAGACGGACCAAACCAGCTATCAAAACGAAGCTGCACAAAGGCAGCTCGACTTTCTCAACCAAACTGGTCGTAGGGATATTAAACAACCTAAACCAGATCAGATACGATTCCAAAAAATTGCTTAAAGCTCGCTAGTTAAACGTCAGAAACTAAGGTCTAGTCAAGTTTACTTAATTCTATCCATACTCACTAAAGATCTACACATGATTATACGTTCTACACATCTACATGTGCTTCCTAAAAAAAGGGTTTGTGAAAGGCAACATATTGGAATCAGAATGGGAGCATGCATCATTAACTACATTGTCAAATGGCAAATTCAATAAAACTATATATACGCACCCTCATCTAAATGTTAGCCGCACTATCAGAATAAATAAGAAGTTTGTGAGACACCAATCAATTAAAATAGCAAAGATAATAAGTGTAAAGGTAGAGATGGATTTACCTAGAAAACGAGGAGGGCGAGGTGATAATGACTCAGGGAAGTGGCCAAGTAGAGAATGACACATGTGCATAAGCATTAAATGTGAAACGGGTATCAAAATTTTATCCCTGTAATGAAAGGAAAGAAAGGAGTAGATGGAAATGACGGGATGCGAAGGCTAATGAAGACAAGTCTACGCCGATCTGCAATCGCCATAGACTTGGAAGCTCAAATGTTACACCCGTATTTCCCAACTACTGTTGAAAGGCAAAAAATGAAGCAAAGTGAAGAAAATACAGCGCTCATAAATTATAAGGCAACAACAAAAGTCCTAAACTGCACCGATTCCGTAATCCTAGTGCTACATTACGATATTCAGCCCAAAGCTAAATACGACCACATGGTGTAGTAAACAATCTACAACTATAATACCCGAAACTACAATGTAAACGAAATCCCAAATAATAATAAAACGTTAAATATTGCGCTGTGACACAAGGAGCTATATAGGTGGCATCAAAACATAACACATGCCATCAACAATATACTACACTCACAAGCCAATATAAATGGATAGTAGAACTGTGCCAACAATCTTGTATGAAGGAAAATAGGGATGTGTTGCTCCTGCTTTCTCTTGACACTAGGAAAAAGTGAAGTGACACAACGTGCTACCATCAAGACATGGGTAAAGAAAGAGGACTGGGCTGCACTTAGAGGGGTTGAATGGACCCCAATATAATTCCAAAATTTATGCATTGCTAATACCTCCAAGAACGGATCTGCACTGCACACACTGGGGGATGCCGAAGTAGTACTACGTGAAGTCAAAAGCGATCCAAGGGCTGCACACAGGGCCACTCAAACAGTGCACCAGCACAGATTCATGCTCACGAATAAGCGGCAAAGTTATAAGTCCCTCTCGTCGATAACCCATGTAGTCCATCGCTTAGAGTAGCTCGGCATGAAATCGCGTAAAGCGGTTGCCTTCATAGATGGGAGCCTAGTCTCCCTAACAAACCTTGAAAATATCATCAATAATCAGGGATGATCAAAGGAGTAGACAAAAGTAATAAAAGCGGTGCAGCTCACCCCGAAGAAAAAAGAAACTGTAGCTTGTCGTACTCACACTCGCGAAAGGAAGCAATGCCTAAATTATTCACCCTTCAAAGAGGGAGAACTCAAAGCCCATTCAAATCTAGAACTTCCCGCTTAAATTTCAGATCTTTCGCTAGAAACAAAAATTCAACCGCTCAAATCAGAGTATCCTACCAAAGACACAATACACATGCATTAAATAGATATTGTGGCTGGATGACACGTGGCATGATCCAAAGGCAGAAACAAAAGGATGGAAGAAGGAGATGGTGATCCACGTGCATCTCTATATTATAATAGAAAAGGCATTGTAGTGAGAAATGGACCTTTCACGACTTTCATTATATTTTTCTCATCTCTTTCACGTGACTTTTTCATGGTTTCTCCTACCAAACCCACCATCCCACCATCTGTACCCACCATTCCTACTGTCATACCATCTTCCGCTGCCATTCCCCGTCCATCACTTGTCGCTTCCACCTTACCTACCTCATCTCACCTTCGTCCACCATCTGCTTTTGCCTTCCTCCCCCTTCTTCATCCTCTCCGCCTCTACCTATCTCTACTCTTCTGAAAAACCCATCTTCACCTCATGTCCAACTTGCTCCACCTTCACTGAAACCCCCGACCTCCCCTCTGATCCACCTTCACTGAAACCCCCGACCTCCCCTCTGATCCACCTATACCCACTCCATCCATTCTTACCAACCCTCCTCCATCTTTGTACCCACCCTTTGCCCCATGTTTCTTTTTCTACCTCTGTTCCATTATGTGAGACCACCACTGCTCCTCCATAGACATCATTGTTCAAATCCAAGCCTAGAAATGCAGGTAGATATATACCCTGATCCTTTAACTTAACATATGAAGGATGTCCTCTGCCCATACCCATTGAGGTTCAAACCGAGGGGATTAATTATTGAAAGCATCACTTAGTGGGTTTTTCTTAGATGAAAAGCTACCTTACATGGCTGTGATCAATCACCTGCATAGGGCATGGAAGCTGAATGGCAAATACAAGGTGAAATCTGACAACACAAATCTTTATTTTGAATTCACTGATGTTGAAGACAGACATAAAATATTACAAAATGATCCTATATTTATTCGGGGTAAAATGTTCATCATTACTAAATGGAAACCCACATTTAAGACTGCATAAGCTCAAATCAAGTCTATCCATATATGGGTTCATTTTCACAAGATTCCTATGCTTGCGTGGACATTATTAGGCATCAACTGGCTTGCGTGCCATCTGGGTGAACTTATATGCTATAATGAAGCTACAAAAAATGCAAAGATTTGAGTATGCCAAATGCCTCGTTGAAATAACGACTGAGAAGCAATTGCCTGATTTTATTAAGTGTGGAGATGGGGATGATATTACATTTGTTGAGGTATGTTATGATTGGAGACCACTGATTTGTATGCATTGTAAATGTTTTGGCCATGATACAGATACTTGCATAGGTAGGAAACAATATATAAACTCAACTATGCAAAATGGAGAGAATGAAATGAACCATGCCCCAACAGCCAAGGTTACAAATCCAGCAGTGGATAAAGATAATCATGATAAGGCCTATAAGACAAATGAACATGATTCATGGAAAACAAAACGAGGAAAACAATGGATCAGAAAGGTTACCAATAATAAGTCTAATAGAGATAGCTATGATTTGGATGTGGTACATATTGCTGAGACAAACATATAAGATGAAACTTAGAATTTCACTATGGAGATACATGAAAATGGACATGCACATGCAAACTATCAAGCACCCATTCCGCTGCATGCCACTGTTCCATCAGTAGCAGACAAACTTCACACTGACCACCTTATACCCACCCACATCATGACCAGTCTATCCTATCTACTAATAACACTCATTCTACCACATTTACAGCCATAGACCTTAATTTATCGAACAGTTTCAATGTGCTCACTGACCTCACACATGAACCAAGCCAACCTATCAACTTACCACCTTTATCACCTATCTCAATCATCCCACCTATTCCACCTTCCATTCATACACCATACACTACAAATCCAATCCTTCGATACTCACATATTCACCTCCCATCAACCATCTCACAACAACTTATTGATAACAACATTATACAAGATGATTCCTTTGAAGAACAAAACTCGTGTCTTCAACTGCTCTTCAAAGAAACATTTTCTCCTACATCTGCTACTCAACATACACCCTCCAACTCTGATGAACTTATTTCTAACCCATCCTTACCTGCTCATACCCCCCTCCCCCCCAAGAACAAAAATAAGAAAAAGAAGAACAAGAAAGGAAACAAATACAGAAATACATCCGACTTTGAAGACTATGACAAAGGCCATGAGTTCTCCTACAATGACCTGCGGACTCAATCAGATATATTAGATGATGTCGAAGACAATCCACATAATACAACTTCCTCTGGCCTTAGAAAGTCCGGTAGGAAAAAGAAAATAACCCACTCCAATGTTTGACAGCATAGATGTAAGGAATGTTAGGGGAGCTCACCTCCTCTTAAAAAGCAAGAAATAAAATCCTTCATTCAACATCAAAATCTTCATATGATCGGTATTTTGGAAACTAAACTCAATGCACTCAAATCTAGAGACTTATGCTCCTTTATTAACCCATCATGGTCTTATGAACATAACTTATCCCATGCTGAATATGGTAGATTTCTCATTGCTTGGAATCCACTTTCTTTCAACTTTGTCACTGTTGCATCCTCTGATCAGTTTATCCACCTTCATGTCACACACATTCCTACATCCACCACCTTCTACATCACATTCATATATGCTTCATGTAACAAACTAACCAGAAACTCTTTACATTCCTTCATTCAAACACAGAACTATGTAGATGAACCATGGATTCTTATGGGGGATTTCAACTGTATGTACTCTACATCACAAAAGAATTGTGGCATCCCTCTCTCATTACATGACATTGATCCCTTATTCCAAACTAGTCAAGCTGCTAGCCTACATAAAATCCCATCTATTGGTTCCAATTATACATGGAATAACAAAAAGAAAAATGGCAGGAGAACCTTTTGTACTTTGGACCATTCACTTTTCAATTTTCATGCCTTATCCACCTGGCCTACACTTACCACTATTAATCTTCCTCCTGGCATTTCTGACCATAGCTCCCCATCCTCACATGGTGCTTGAAGCCTAGAAAAAGTCATGCCTTCTTTAAATTTTTTAATATTTGGACCAACCACATGATTTTGAATCTATATTATTGCAGGGTTGGAACATAGAGGTATACGGTAATCCCATGACATTCCTCAGGCTAGACTCAAGAAAGTTAAGCTTTCTTTACGTCAGTGGGTAAAAACTACCTTTGGTAATGGTTCTTCTAAATCCTCAAATATCAGAGAACTTCTTCTCGAGGCTCAACAAGACATGCTTGTTGATCCAAGCAATGAGGATCTATCGTCTATGGAGCACACTTTAAACCAGCAACTTTAGGAAACTCTTCATCATGAGATTAACATGACCAAACAAAAGCTCGGGAAAGTCTTTTTCTTTAATGGTGATAGGAACTCTACTTTTTTCCATAATGCTTTAACTATTAAACATACCAGAGGCAATATAAGAGAAATTAGGGACCAATATGACTGCTTACAAATAGAGGATGAACAGATCAAACAGGCATTCATTGATTACTTTCATTCATGTTTTTATAAAACTTCCTTGGACCCTAAAATCTTTGAAATTCTTCAAATAGACAGCCCTATGCTTTCAGATGCTGATGCAATGAAGTTTGTTACTCCAATAACTGACAAGGAAATAAAGGATGCACTTTTAGCCTTAATTCCAAGAGTGTTGGTGGACCAGATGGATTTAATACATACTTTTTTAGGTCTACATGGAAACATATTGCCACTATATTTGTAAAGCTATCCATTATTTCTTTACAAAAAATATTTTACTTGGTGGTATTAATGCTACTAATATAGCTTTGATTCCCAAGCTAGATGACCCTTCATTTGTTCATCACTATCGACCTATTTCATGCAGTAATGTTATTTACAGATGTATCACAAAGATTTTGGCCAACCGAATAAAACCTATACTATGTCAAATCATTTCACCAAATCAGACTGCATTTCGTAGCAACAGAAATATCACCTACAACATTCTTCTCACTCATGAGCTTTTGAAGGGTTACAACAATAAAAATGTCTCCCCAAGATGTATGATGTCGATAGGAATTTCCTAAACGCTGTGATGAGACAATCAGACACGGTAAATTGAGTTTTAATAAGATTAAGTTTGGAAATTAATATTTATGGGATTGAGAACTAAAATTTTTATTATGAATGATATATGTATATTTTTGGCTCGTTGTATATATTATGGACTTCGAACCACTATGATTTATCGTTTTGTATTGTATCGTGATGTATCTGTATATATGTATGTATATATATCTGTTGTTTGCTGTTCTGTGATGTGATATACATTTTAGTTGTTGTATTTTGTTCTGATAGATCTGATAACCACCTATAGTTTTGTATTAAGCATTTATTGAATATGTCGATCGACTTGAGATAGAAAAAAAATAGAGCATTTATCGACGTATTTAGTAGATGTTTAAGACAAGGCTATAGATGGTCGCTCCTAACCAGCCCTATTCTCCGCATTAGCAGACAGTATTACCCAGTAATACTCTTTATTAATGTGGGTCTCGGGGTGGGGCATCAAAGCTTGGTATCATAGTCATCAAAAGATTACAATAAAAAGTGATAACAAGATATATCCAAGCGGAAGCAGAAAGGCTAAGTCCAAAACAGGTACCTAACCTGAAACAACTCGGTCTGACCTGAGTATAAATTACACAGGTCAGTCTAGCTAAAACATTTAGTTTAATAGGATAAATGATAATATAATGCATGAGGATAAGGGTGATAATTTTTCTCAAATGAGAAGAAATAATTCTAAGTTCATGTGATTACTTCAATTTTCAGGTTGTTGAAGCTTCCACAAGGCCAAAGCTTGCATCTTCTCTCCAATTCGCTCTTGTTGCTCTACTATTTTGTAAGGTGAGTTGAAATCTCACAAATGCTAGCTTAAACAAAGCAAAATCGTAGGCTGAAATGGCAAAAATAGTTCACTGTAAATTAATTGTGTTGTTTTGAATTTACAGCAAGAACAATTTTGGGTTGCTACTTTGTATGACCATATCTTCTTATTCCTATGTCGAAATTCGTTGATTCTTTTTTTATTTGAAATTTGAAGTTTTCTACTATGTGCATACCAATTTTCAGTTCAATCCGAGATCGTTTGGTCCTCTGTTTCATGCCTGTAAATTGAACCCGAGATGGTTTTCAGGCCTGTACACATTCCCGTTTTCTGAGCTTCTGAAAACATGGCATGTGTCCATGTTTGAGACAGCGTATCTCTTTCATTTCTTGTCGGAATCCATCGATTCTTTTTTTATTTGAAAGTTAAAATTTTCTACTATGTGCCTACCAATTTTTAGTTCAATATGAGGTAGTTTGATCACCTATTTCATGCCTGTAAATTGAACCCGAGATGGTTTTCAGGCCTGCACACATTCCCGTTTTCCGAACTGCTGCAAACATGGCCTAAGTCCATGTTTGAGACAGCGTATCTCTTTCATTTCCTGTCGGAACTCATCGATTATTTTTTATTTGAAAGTTAAAGTTTTCTACTATGTGCGTACCAATATTCAGTTCAATCCGAGGTTGTTTAGTCGCATGTTTCATGCCTGTAAGTTGAACCCGAGAGGGTTTTTAGACCTGGGCTGAATTCAACATGGCCTGAGTCCATGTTTGAAATTTCATATCTTTACCATTTCATGTCAGAATTCAGTGAATCTTTTTCCAGTTCATAGATAAATTGTTCTACTTTGTGTGTATCAAATTTCAGGTCATTTTGAGGTCATTAAGTCATTCAAATTATGTATGAAAGTTGAACCCGGAGAAGTTTCAGGTCTGGGTATTATTTTTGCCTGTGCGCTTTTTTTTTGTTCTGCCTTGTTTTCCCATTCAATTTCCGACTTCTGCATCTTGTATTTGTGACATTTCTGAACTATTTTGAAGGCCATGAAGCCTATCAATAGGCGAGCGATAATTTTGGTGAATTTGTGATTCAAAATGAATCGATTTTGAAATGATTTCGAATGTCGGTTTTCGATATTTGGCTATGAAATTTTGCATAATCATACTACAACACATTAACTACCATCAAAAGAAAATATGGCAGCATTTCATTGCTGGAATTGCAAGAAATTGACATGCAAAGTGGAGGTCATAACAGTTTTAGCACAGAAACAAAACTGAGTATAAAAACAAGATACAGAAGCAAACTTTTCATAGTTTTTGGCATTTTGAAGCTTGGCTTCAGCTAGCATTTGTGAGTTTTGATACTCAGTTTTGTTTTTGTGCTAAAACTGTTCTGACCTCCACTTTGCATATCAATTTCTTGCAATTTCGGCAACGAAATGCTGTCGGATTTTCTTCTGATAGTAGTTCATGTGTTGTAGTATAAGTGTGCAAAATTTCATAGCAAAACTCATTATTTTCATAATCAAAATAAAAATTTTAGTTTGGATCTACAAAAGGCATTTGACTCTATTGAATGGATATCTATTGTGGTTGTGCTGTCTAAAATGAAGTTCCCTGAAGCTTTTATCTCATGGATATACACTTGCATTTCAACTGTACACTTCTCTATTATTATTATTAGTCGTACTACTGCTGGATATTTTAGGTCATCCAGGGGTACCAGACAGGGTGACCCTATGTCACCATACATATTCATTATTGTTATGGAAGTTTTTAATTCTACGATCAACTCCCTACTCACCTGCATAAACTGAAAACTCATCCTAAATGTAAAAGACCTCGCATCACATCACTGATGTTTGCTGATGATGTTATCATCTTTTCAAAACCTGATTCAGGATCTATTAATGCTATCACATTTGCTCTTGAAAAATTCCAAACTATGACAAGCCTTCATGTTAATAAAAGCAAGTCTCATATTCACATTGCTGGTGTTGCTGAAGCCACCATGGAGGCCATCATCTCACTATCTGGTCTCCAACCAATGCCATCTAATACATGTTACTTAGGTATTCCTTTAACCACCTCATGAATTTCTACTGTCCAATGTATACCCATATATGAAAAGATTATATCTAAACTTAGAAACTGGCCTACGCATATTCTGTCTCAGGCTGAACGTCTTACTGTAGTTAATTCCATTATTTTTGGTATAACATCTTACTGGTCTCCTATTTTTTTTCTCCCAAAAAAACTCCTTTCTATGATAAATAGAGCTATGAATCATTTTTTCAGGCATGGTCAATGCTATTCACGAAAACCTATACCTATTGCTTTCACTAAGTTATGCAGACCTAGAAAGAAGGGGGGCTGAGCATCATCAATTTACATTACTGGAACATTGCAGCTGCCTCAAAACATATCAATGATATCTTATCATACAAGCAAAAACTTTGGGTTGAATGGATGAATAACAACTACTTGCATGGGAACCACTTTTGGACTATGGCTATGCCGAACAATGCCAGTTGGCTTTGGAGGAGTATTCTTAATATGAGACACATTATATTGCCTCATGTCAAATATAATTGTTCCTCTAATATTCCAATATCCTTTTGGCACTCACCCTGGGCTGCTACTGGGATTATTCTCAATGACAGCATGGACACAATACAAAAAATTTCTACTGACATTCCTGAATTGGCTAATATATCCAACTTCATCCACAATGGCAGAATTGTGATGCCTACTGCTAGCTCTGCTGTGGTCAATGCTATATGGAAGACAACCATGAAAGAACCTGTGACAAAAACTCCCTACCCAGTGCAATGGACTCATAAGCTTCTCGACCACTCCATTTCATCCATTTACAGACATATTCTTCCTGATAATCACAACACCCCCTGGTTTCGTAGAATATGGAACAAGTTAGGCACTGAGAAAGATAATTTATTGCTATGGAAAACGATTCACAACTCTCTACTTACACGAGACAAACTTCTTGCTAGAGGTTTAATCCAAACTAATGAATGTGTTTTCTGTTCATGTTTCCCTAAGAGCAAGGACCATCTGTTTTTTCAATGCACTGTTATATATCAGCTATGGAAGAAAAATCATTCTTAATGCTAATTTATACTATTCAAATTCTGATCGCAATTTGCAATGGTTCAAAAATTTTAAACGACCGCGATGGAAGACAGAAAAAGGAGATAGATTCGTCATTGTGCTGAAATGTTTTCTCCAGGTCTTATGGAAGGAAAGAAATTTTCGACTTTTCGAAAATACTAGTAGAAAGAAGAAGAAATTGGTTACTGATATTAAACGGGCTGTAAACAATCATGTAAATTTTTTGTCTGCATTTGATAACGCTAACACATGGACATTTAGTTAGATATGGTATTGGACTTGTGGGCCTTAATACCTATATAATTAATTTACATGTTGGCGTTTACCCTCTTGCAATTTTCTTTTCTACCTTATGTTTTTCTTGGTACTCATCCATGTCTATGTAGCTCTTCCTTTTGTTTTAATAATAGCTGGTAGGGGTGCAGCTTACAACCCCGTTTGCCTTTAAAAAAATAAAAAAAAAATAGAAAAATTGTATCAAGAAATATAAAGAGGAAAGTGGCATTTTCCCATGGACGTAGGATTCCTTAATATCTGAACCATGTAAATTCTCCATATCTTTACTTTTCTACACTTTTATTTGTTTCTACCAAGATTTCGGTGTTAGATTTTGTCATGTTTTTGTTTGAATTAAGTGCTAGTTCGACTTGACATTTTAACAAATAGTTAAAGTGCAACTACCTAATTGTGTAACCTCCCAGTGGCACAATTATTACCTAAAGGAAAAATTAATATTACTTAAATTTTATGATTCAAAATCCACGAAGTAACTATCACTAAAGTTACTTCACGATCATTCGGGTGTTGTGAGACGAAAATTTTCACTAACATTTCGATTTTGTATTAATTGTTGTTGCTTGTTATGTATGATTGGTAGTTTATGTGATATTTATTGTTGCTTGTTGATTATTTATTCTTGCTCATTTCTGACTGCTTGGTTGTTGTGTATCGTTGCTTGCTATTGCTTATTGTTGTTTGATTATTGTTTGTTATTAATTTGTATTGCTAGTTGTTGTAGGCTTTGTATGTTTGGTAGTATGTTTGTAAATTGTTGTTATCTATTGCTACTTGTTATGTGTTTGGTTGCTTGTATTTTAATTTTAATTTCCTATTAAAGTAGTTTGGAGATAGAAATAGTGATAGCTATCTGGAATAGATCGTTCCATCCAAGGCTGTGGTAAAAGTCGAGATGGGAAGTATACGAGTCTATTACCTTTTGATGTGACTTACAGCCTATAGTATATTTAGATATTGACTTATCTGAACTTACTTTCCAATTGATAGTCATATATGGTTGTGATAGTATCAGTTACTGCACTAAAATTATGTTAGTTAAAATTTCATGATTGTTGCACTAGTGGTGTTAGTTATATGGATAGATAATGCATATATATTCAAGACGATTACTATATGTGATTTAGCATTCTTAAATTCATAATATAATGTTTCAGTTATGTCTAATCCTCTTTGTTGAATACATGTTTAGGTGCATGGAAGCAGTTGTTAGCTATTTGAATACTTATTCACTTTTATCTTCATCTAAATGGTATGCTCTTTCTATAAAAGAGGTACATAATATTTGTAGCATAGATTTGGGTATATATGCTTATGTCCTCAAAAATGAGATGCCTTAGATATAAGATGTGTGTGTGTATTGTTTTAGGATTTTTTTTCAAAGCTAGCCACGCAAAGGAGGTGTTGCCGAATTTTTCTGAAACAAGAGGGGTTTTGAAAGCCTAAGAGTATGAAGACATTTTCTTACTACGAAAATTTCGGGACGAAATCATTTTAAGGAGTGGTGAATGTAACAACCTGCATATTTAGAATCGGCGAGCGGTGGCCGACTTGGCTCGCTGGCCTAGTCTTATTGCTCAGGAATTTCCAGTCTCGGTTGACTGGTGTGTGCCACCACTCGACTGAGACCAATCAACTGGGGAGGTTTCCCAATTTACTGAAGGTGTACTGACCTAGGAAATAAGCCCAGGTCAGGTGTAAGGCTTTGGGGATTTTTACCCCATCTCGTGTGCGGTTCTTCATGAGACTTTACTACAACTTCGAAAAGGTTTTAGGCTACTCAAGGAAGTGGAAGTCATGACGAAGCTCAGGACCTGGACACGAGTGCAAAGTGAATTTTATGTAGTTAAAAATGATTGGTAACAATCAGCCATAGGATTGGTATGATGATCGACTATGCGATCATGTCCGACGAGCATGTATGATCGACAGGAGCGATCTGCTTCCCTTGGTTTTGACCTTGGGGTATGTATAGTATGATAAATTTTATCATTTTTTCAGTAGAGACTATCCATATAGATAGACGATGATGAGATATCGGTCTTTGTTTATGATGGGCGTATTTGATTACATGAAGTTATATTTTAATGTGCATATATTTATATGGCATCGGTGTTCCTCTGTGGTCCCGATGGCATATTACATGAGATATGAGCGTCATTCTCTTTTTTAGATAGAGGCGTACGCAGGCTATTTGAGAAATCCTTGATGTCCTAGAGGGGGATGATGATAATCATCTATTATGGGATCATAGAACACATATGCTCATTATAGGGGTATGGTGTGATCCAAAAAGGTCCTAGGTATTTAGAATAGAATGAAGAACACTTATGCTCATTATAGGGGTACGGTGGTTCTATTTACTATCGAGACTGGGTTTCAAGTAGATAGAGTAGATCACAATTTATGCTCATTATAGAGGTACGGTGAGATCTGCACGAGACTTGTGGCTTGGGTATATGGTATATTTAGATACTGACTCTATTTATCTTAAACTTTTAAAGGGAATCATTGGATAATGAAAGATGTCTGGATATGTTAATAACTAACTTTATCTATCTTGAACTCTCGAAGGGAATCATTAGATCATGATAGATGTCTGGTTACGTTATTGTACTGACTCTATTTATCTTGAACTCTCGAAGGGAATTATTGAATCGCGGTATATGTCTGGGTACGTTAGTTTACTAACTTTATTTATCTTGAATCATTGGATCACTATAGATGTCTATGTATGTTAGTGTGCTGACTTTATTTATCCTGAATCATTGGATCGTGATAGATGTCGAGGTGCGTTAGTATACCAACTCTATTTATCTTGAATCACTGGATTGTAAAGATGTTCGTAGTTGACTCCACCTATCAGTAATCATGGGTGTTGATTTATATTTCTTAGTTGTCTTTCATTATTATTTTATGCATGTTATTAGTTGGTTGTTATGGTTGTTGCTGGATTTACTGTCATTTTGTACTTAGTGATAGACTTATATTACGATCATCATACTTTTGGATGTTGTGTTACCTTTATCATAGTATGATTGTTACATTTCAGTAACATTATGTTGGTTGTGCTGACTCGTTGATTGCAGGAAAAGAGCCGGTTGTGGTACGATTTTCTATCTTTTGGATAGGTTTACTTTACTTGTTTATGGACAGTTCGAATTACCTCTGAGCCATGATTATGGAGAGGACCGACTGCACCTTAGTAGTTCATGTTTATTTGTATATAGTTTTAATATACAATATTTTGAGATAGTTCCCCTCACACCAACCTTTATGTCTGACCCACCTTCTGTCTTTGTCTACTTATGTCATGTCAACTCAAGTACTAGAGTAGTAGTTTGGAAGTCAAGGGCTTTTGGTGATATGCTTCCAGGACAACTGGAGCATTCTGTGAAGACAACGGCGATACTTCATATATATACTTGATATTGTAGTAGTACACGGCCAAGGATTTAGGGTATAAGAATGGCATCTTTCCTATTTTAACCCTCCTCTATTTCATTTTAACTCTTATTTTAATTCATTGGTTAAATGGCACGGTTAATCCTTAATAAAGATCAAATCTCAATCCCCTAATCAACACATTATTTTATTTAATTTAACTAATTAAATATCTTAAATAACGTTACCAAAAATATGGGGTGTTACAAATAAGGTCATATATTTGTACCATGGTCTTAGAATATCTTGTACAATCCCCTTGAGTTATCATAAGCACACACGAAAGTATCTCATCAAAACACTTAGCGAATCTTAGAAAAAATACTCAGATTTTACAAACAAAACAGTCTCAGACGTCCGGGACATAATGCTAGACATCTGACAGATAGTTCGAATTAAAAACCTGAAATATCTCAGACGTCTGACAATATATGTCAGATGTCTGATACTATTTAACTGTCATATTTTGAACAGTCACTTCTCTTCATTTTAAACGTTCATACCTTCTTCCTTATAATTGCAACTCTTGATCAAAAGGAAAACTCTTTGAGAAGACATACTCTTTGAGACACAACTATTAATCATCTATGAATACATTCAAAATCTGAGATTGAACTTAACCTTCTTACTCTACTATTCTCAATTTTCTAAGTGCTTACGCTATCAACAAATTCAACTCTCAATCACTTACAACCAGAATCTACATTTTGATAAACCTACTTCCTACAAATCCAAGTATTTACACTCACAAACACTCAAGGGAGATTATATGAAGAATTGTACTTGAAGTCAATATCTGTGTTCTTTAGAACACAGGCTTGTCAGAGAAATTTTTGAAGTTTATTCCTCCGGACGAAACAAGGATTGTTAGTGAAATACCGAAGGGGAGCTTCGGGACTGAAGGTAGGACGAGATATCCGAACCAGCATAAAAGCTCCGGTGTGCTCGTTTTTATTCTTTACTTTTATACTCTGTTATTTACATTTGTTTATATTACTATACACACACCTGTCTTATACACAAGCCATATTATATATGATCCACTAGACTATTATTCTCTAAATTGTTTTCTTCGCTATAATCATCTATCAATTCAGCGATTGCTCGTCTAATGTAACTAGTTCTATCTGTAGTTCGAACGATAGTTCATCTTGTAAGTCAAGATGTAGCAGTACACTAGCTAAACCGTCAAGGTGTTGATAGTGCTCGTCATATGGTAAGGTCTTCCTCCGCCTGATGCCTATATCAGTAACAATAGTAAAGTCTATGTGGTCAAACCTAACTCTCCAAAACTAAAGTGAAATGTATGAGTGGTCTTCCACTAGCATGCGGCTAAAGCACCACACAACTGAACATCCAAATTTAAAAGAATTTCAATACCTATTAAAACAATTTACGGTTATTGAAAGTACTAAAAAGTTTTAAATAAATGAGGAGTAATTAAATAAATACGTACTTAAAAAATCTCCAAATCCTATATCCCAAAGAAAAGTGTGAATAATGTCGTCGGTATCAACTGCTTGAATTGATCTATAAATGTGGATTACACTAAGCCAAGAGCCACGGATACGATCATGACAAGCCTAGTTTTAAATAGGTCGCACATTCAATTTATATTTTGAAATTTTATAGAACTAGAAGTAAAATTGTAAAGTGGACATCCTACATAATCTTCGACGCACGTGCTGACGTGTACTTTGTTGTTAAAAAGTATACGAAAATTGGTCAAATCTTTATCGAACCCCAAATTTTGATCGATATGGGGATCCAGAACCGCATCTCGTGTATATTTCGC
Source organism: Allium fistulosum (assembly GCA_030737815.1). NCBI lineage: Eukaryota > Viridiplantae > Streptophyta > Magnoliopsida > Asparagales > Amaryllidaceae > Allium > Allium fistulosum. The sequence continues at coordinate 486,698,171 of CM060905.1, read as the reverse complement.
CAAACATCTTCGCCTAGCTAGGGTGCTTCCATCCGATTGATGAGATCGCAGACCTCATGTATCAGTAGCTGGGTCGTCGATGTCTTCTTTGACAGGGGCGTTTTCTTCGTCCCTGAAAGCATGTCCACCACTACAACTGTCGCGGATACGATTCCACGCTCTACTCATATAATATTTTTGAATTTCTCTTTTTCTTTTTTTCCTCTTTTTTCTCTTTTTTTTGGGCTCGGCAGAGAATGGAGAAGCAAGAAGTCGTGTGACTTCTGAAATAAAATACCCGACCTATTTATGGTCGGCTATTGTATGTTAGCATAGCCAGCTTTTTAAAAGCCAATTATGTTAATGTCTAGGATTGCAATCCTAGACTTTACGTGGATCGCAATCCAACGGTTGAAAATTGCAATCCACGTGAGGTACCTCAGCCGGTTTTATACCAGATAAGGACATTTTTTATCAACGTTGAAGCTGTGTTTTTGTGTGTTGAGGGTGTGTGGAGTGAGGGTTGGTTGGAGATCAATTGATGTTTGGAGACGTTTACGGTTGGGAATGCTCTTAAAGTAGTATGGTCATATTGATAAAGTGGATTTTAAAGTGTGTTTTATTTATTTTGAAATTTTATACTGATAAAGTAAATTACAGGATGTTATTTATACCCATCGTCATCATCTGGACGAGTGACATTTTATCAATCAACCATACTCCAGGATGAACACGTGGGGGGTTAAAGTGTATATTACAAAATTACATTTGTTTTTGTTAAATTTAACTGATATCTCACAGCACTAAGGCCAACAATTATTAACGAGCATTGATGAAGAAGGCTGAATTGTTTTTCTACAAATTGTATTTATTTAATACACTCAAAAGAAAATAATTTCCACATATATTTAGTCATATTTTTGTATTGAATCATACGTAGACAATTTGAAATTTTATTTCTAAGTTGCAATATCTAATTTATTGTAAGTTTAAATTTTTATTGATATTATTAATTAATAAAAAACAAATTTGTAAAGTAGTTTATTTGCTATATTCTATTTTTAAGTGATATCGAGACTTAGTAAATATTTGTAGAGAAAATTTTGAATTTGTAAAAGAAGCTTAATTGTCAACTCCTAATTTTAAGTAGTGCTAAATTTTAATAATACATGTGAAGAAGCATTTTTGCTATTTTATGCTGATACCAAAAAATGTGATGACAAATATATTACAACTATTAATAAAAAATTACATAGCAATTTTAAAAGTTTTCGATCAGACCAAAAGTTTGCGCTTCCAAACTAACTATTAATAAAAATATATAAGATGCCCCATACCTCCCATGCTCAATTTGCATATATCCCATACACAGCTACTGAATGTAATATATCACATATAATACATTTGGGAAGATGAAGAAAATTGGGCGAGGTACTCATACAAAATATCATTGCAAAACAAACTCAGTCCAGTAGTCGCTAACAGAGACTAAATAAGGATTTCAATGGAAATCATAATAATAAGAAGAAAAGGTTCCAACTAGTTCTACCCTCTTTATATTCAAAAATTAATTTTACATGAAATACAAAGTCTTCCTCCAATATCTGGGTTCGTATTTTCAACAATATGGAATGATAATTAAGATCGTTTATAGCTACCAATTTTTAATGAGTTGCCTTGATGCAGAAAAATGTGGCAATAATAAGCATCAATATCATCAAAAGGCCTTAAATAAAAATGGGGCAAAAAAAATCTATGATTTAATATAAATTACCTATAACTGGTTACTGTACACTGCTTTACATTGGTAAAGGCAAGGAAACATACATATTACTGTCCTTAAGTCAACGCAAGCTCCTCTTCTTGTTGTTCTGATAGCTGATCGCCTCCATAAGGATTTAGGACTTGCTTAATGTCTTCTGCACTTAGGGTTTCAAACTCCAGAAGTGCATTTGCTAAAGTATGTAATGAACTTTCATGCTGCAAAAGGGAATCCACACCAATTAGCAACCAATGAAACTTACTAAGACCCCTTGGGCAATTAGAAGCAAAACCGCTTTTGTTATTCCAAAATGCCTTTGGCTTTTTAAAACTCTACAAGTGTTAAAGCCAATTTTGCAAACACTAGTTATATGTTCAAATACTGAATTAACATCAGACATTTTGAATGTCATAACGCAAAGAATAATTGCTTTCAAATTAAGTCAAAAGTACAAGTAGTTGATTCTTATTTGACTTTTTTTTAACTGTTGTTGTTACTGTTACTGTTACTACTGTGAAAAGGAAAAATGAAAATAAGTAGACTGACTTAAGTTATCCAAAGGACCCAAAGAAAGAACGTCAGTTTAAGAAGAGGTAGCACAAGGCCTTCACCACTTAAAGCGATTGATTTTGTTTCACAGTTAGTTTTCAACGTTTATTCTGTAAGACATGTATCCATTTTCTCTTGATGAGTTTATATCAAAATTCCCTATTAGTTTTACACAGGCGTGCACACAAATTGGCATGTGCATGTATTGTACAATAACAACACGAATACATATATTTTCATTGAGAAGCATAAGAGACTCCACAAACAATGCTATGAATTCAAAAAATAAGAAAAGATAGGAAAACAGGTAACCTTTTTTAGCAACTGTTTGACTCGATCATAAGCTTCTCTTAAGAGTTTAACCACCTGAAATCATTTTACACTCATGATTGAGAAACTACCTTCAAAACAATCATAAAAGTGAGCACAAACTCAACACCTCTTTTCCACATACCTCGGCATCAATTCGTGATTGCATATCTGAACCTGGCCTTTCTTTGACATACACAGGACCAATTGCATCACTCATGCCACAACTAGACACCTAATGAACATTGATAGAAGTAGACAAAATATTTTAATAGATATAACATTTTCAAAATATTCCAAGTAATTAAAATAACTGAGAAATGAAGTGAAATTTTGGCTTTTTTTTTCTTTTAGTAAAAAGTTATTATACCATGTAATGTGCAAGTTCAGTAGCAGAGTGCAGATCATTACTTGCACCCGTGGTAACAGATTCTTCACCAAATATCAATTCTTCAGCGACTCGTCCTCCCATACAAACATCAAGGCGTGCTAACAACTGCTTCCTACTTATTGAAGTTTCATCATCAGATGGAAGTTGTGTTACCATTCCTAAAGCTGATCCTCTAGGCATTATCGTTGCTTTATGTATCGGGTGCGCACCATCGGTATTAAGAGCTACGATCGCATGTCCGCTCTCATGATAAGCTGTGAGCTACATTTTTTTTTAAAGGAAAAAAAATGATATTTATATCAAGGTTAATATTTTGACAAATTTCTTCTCTAATGAAGAAAGCCAGAAACCTTTTTAGATTCTTCAGTAACAAACATAGTTTTCCGCTCTGTGCCCATAATAATCCTGTCCTTTGCAAATTCTAATTGCGAAGATGTTAGCTTTTCAACACCTTCAACAGCAGCCTTGATGGCAGCAATGTTAACAAGGTTTGCCAAATCTATTGAAGTGAACAACAAAAAATTTTAGCACAAAGTTCTAACTTCCCAAATTTCTTACAACTATGATTAGTTAATGAATTAAAATATACCTGCACCATTAAAACCAGGGGTACCACGTGCAATTGCTTTAACATTGACATCGTCAGCTAATGGTTTGTCCTGTAAATAGAGTTCTAATATATCTTGCCTTCCGCGCACATCAGGGCTTGGAACCACAATCTGAAAAGATCCTTTTTGTTATTAAAGAAAGAACAATATCATTAATCATGCAAGCATACTGCTGTTTATGTATTAATTATTATTTTTTAAATGTTCCATCATCTACACTTTGAGCAGTCAAAGAAATAGAATGGTAATATTAATTACATTCAGAATGGAAATGCCGGGTATAAATAATTAATCTACTAGCAAAATCTTATTATGGATGTGTACCAGTTTTGATATAATAATTCCCAAAGGCAGAAGCTATTAATTTTTAAGGTTCTAGCGGGTTTACACCCTAACATGATTGATACAAAAGGAAATGATGACCCCTCCAAACTGTGTTCATCCACAGTTCTAATCAACACGATGTAAGACCTTGTGTCAGAAATGCAATTATTTAAAAGAATATAGATTATTAGCTATAGTAGCTATTTTATCATTACAGATAGAAAATACACAAACGCCCACACCATTGAGAAATCATGTTTATAATTTATATCAAAGCTTATAATTAAAGAGTTTTTTCCTACAGTAAATATGAAAAATTAGCTTTGAAGCATTCAATTACATAATACATACAAGCTTCAGACTGAAACAATATGTTTGACATAAGTTGAGATTGTAACATGCTTTCCAAATACACACCATATTTCAGCATTCTCAATCATACACATTCTACGGGATTATGTGTATAGCGATCATAAAAGATAGAGTACATTGAGGGAGTTCAAATTATTATGTTATCAAGATAACTAATCTATTAAACATCATTTACTTCTTAATAAATGGAGGGACTTGATCCATATTTAGTATCCAATACTTTTTTTTTGTTTATTGCTAGTTTGCTACTACACCTTGCCTTCATTTGAAAATATATAGTTTTAAGTATGAAGAAATTAAGAAATAAAACATTGCTTCTTGAAAGAAATTGTGTTTTTGACAAATTGTGTTTATTAAACCTGTGTTCATAGCAATATTAAACTTGGAAACCAACTATATAATATACTTTACACTGCAGTTTGCAAATTACGATAGCGGCATTATAATTCTTATACTCAGTACGAGTCAGTAATATTTCATTCCAAAATATGTTGAGAACTTACATGCCTATCAAATCTACCAGGTCTTGTCAATGCTGGGTCAAGAATATCTGGCAAATTTGTAGCAGCCATCAGTATTATGCCCTAGATTAAAATTTGCAATCGGTCAAAATAAGTCAAACTACATATTAGTTTGAACTACAAAAAAGGCAGAACGGTATTCAGTGGTACCTCATTTTGCTCAAACCCATCCATTTCAACCAGCAGTTGATGCAAAGTTTTCTTGGTATGACCTTCCCACTGTTTTCTAGTAGATCCAACAGCATCGATCTCATCAATGAAAATGATGCAAGGTGCCTAATAATAAAAAGTGCATACAGTTAGTAAGAAAGTATTTAGCTGGTAACGGTATATCAACTTATCAAACATTATGACAGTATTGTCATTAAAAATAAAGAACAAAATATAACAACACAAAAATAAGCGAAAGAAACTTCTGTTTAGAGAGACTTAAAGATTGCTAATATGAATATATGGTCGCAATATTCATCCAACTAAAGAACGTTAACTACATTGATGACTTACAACTACAAAAGTGAGGGGAAAAAACAAGAAAAGGCCAGATAAGTGAGAAGAAGACAAACTAATATTATAAGAACATACAAACTAAACCTAGCATCCCACATGGTAACATTATTCAAACTAAAAAAGGGTCTTACTTTTTTCTTGGCAGCCTGGAACAATGACCTGACGCGACGAGCACCAACTCCAACAAACCTGACAGAAGAAAGTAATTAAATAATGTAAAATTTTGACATCAGTTTGTTTCAGTATGATCTTATTTGGTACTTGACTGATTATATAATATGAAGTATGTGGATGCATAAAGCGAAGTGTCTTGGCTATCAACATTAAGTATGTGGACGCAAAAAGGCCTCAATGAAACAAATTCGAAATATAATATGTATAACTGGAATATTATACATCTCCAATACCACAGGTCTCGACAAGTATGCACTTTAAGCTGAATTAATTTGTCCGTTGTTTTTACATTTTCTCCTGATTATATATGACATGATGAATCTCGTCATACCAATGATGTATCTGATGACAATGTTATTTTTTAATCGTAATTCAAGATTTTGTTAGCTGGTAAGTTGAAAGTAGAGTTATTTTTCCTTTAAAGTAACAGCCAAGAATAACTTTAATCGTTAGATGAATAACATACATTTCTTCAAATTCAGAGCCTGCACGATAGAAAAAAGGAACTCCAGCTTCGCCGGCAATAGCCTGAATAGAGCTAATATCAATCAGATCAGTCTCATAAAAAGAAAAAAACCAGTAACAATAAACCAACTCCTACAATAACAAAATACTAAAAATAGACATTCATAAACATTGGTATGAAAAAATTCACATGTATAATTTCACTAATTCACTAAAAAAATTCCCATAGCTGCTTGAGAAACAAGGGGAGTATTCAATTTATTTATTGAATACTTGTACATGGACCTCCTTCATTAGTTTTTTCCTCGGAGAAAGATGATCGATATAGTCAACATTCAATTTGAAGGTGGCAGCAAAATTTGCTTTATGCAGCTTGAACATGCATAAAGTTCCTACATTGTGTCATCAGCATAGCTTCACAAAAATAAAAAGATGACAACTCAAGACTTGCCATACTCAGCTCAGCTAAAATTCTATCTAGACTATTCCTTCTAACCATCACAGCATACTTAACAATTTTATTATATTTCATGACATTAAACCCAAATAACTTTTCCAAAACGTTCTTGATTTGCATAAGCACAGATTAACTCATTAGAAAAATACTAAATGTGTGCACTAACAGTTTGCGTGAACGTACCTTAGCAAGCAATGTCTTTCCAGTCCCAGGAGCACCAGTCAAAAGTATGCCCTACAAAACAGCAGCCCTTATGCATAAATTTACAAACAACGATGCTTTACATGAATTACAGCATGATGTGAAATTATACTTCAACCAATTAAGAGTACTAGAACCACAAAACATAACAAGCGATATGCAAGAAACGACAAAAAAAACCTTTGGTAACTTGCCACCTAAGCGAGTGAATTTGGTTGGGTTTTTAAGATACTCCACTACTTCCTCAAGTTCCTGTTTTGCATCATCGCATCCTTTAACATCTTTAAAAGTCTTCACATTCTGCATTCAGATAACATACCAATATGAATCATAGAACATTCATAAAATAAAATCATCAATAGTACATGTGTACAGCATCTAAAGTTCATATTTGAATCGCTCTAACAGGAAACTAAAACGATTGAACTTCAAAATAGTGTACACTTGAGAACAAGATTTATGGAATTTCTAGATGATTTATATTTTATGCATTTAAGAGCAATATCTTTTTCTTTTTCTTTTTTTCTTTTTTTTTTTGGTTAATGACTTGTCTGGATCTACAAAGTTAGTGTGCATTTAGCCAATAACCAGATGCAAGATTAAATTGCCTTAAGTAAGTTCTCATGTAGCATGATTAAATACTATAACAGACCACAGCATTAACTTTCTACAATCCATTTGATGTAAATTCAGAGTTATCGTACAACACTACAGAACCAAGTGCATTAGGATCCCCTTTTGACTTCGCAAAAGAATCAAAACAGCGGTGTCACCTTGGGACCTAGTCTTCCCCTAGAATAATTATTTCAAAAGGCGGTTTCAAAACCCTGAACCCACAAGGCCATAATTAGATTAAATACAATGTATGTCCTGATAAACATCATGGCTGCTCTAGCTCGTACATTTAATGATTATTAAGAACCACATGCTAGGCCAGCGCTAATTTGATGTAGTTAATGAAGGTGTCCGATTGTGATTTCTTGGTAACGAAAAAGATTTTTAGTGGAACTTGGTAAAACTATGCAAATTACAACTCGAGCATCAAGAAACACCATATGGTAAAAAAAGCAAAATCAACAACTGGGTATAAAAGAGGAGTGATAACTGCACTCTCTTTTCTCTCTATGATAACGTCACATGCTCCACTATCTTTGTAGAAATATTTGCAAAAAGAGGGTGAAGCAAGCAAAGGGAAGTTCAATCATCCATCACAAAACAAAAATACATGATTAGTTAAACATGCCAACATCATAACCCAAAAGTGAAATGGTCTACTTACCTTCTCCGGCGTGATCTCTTTGTTCAAGTCTTTTGGAGCATATGTAGCTGTAGAACCAACACCAGATGCACCTATACCTCCTAAGCCACCAACATACTTCTGGAGTGCTGCTGCACCCATAACCCTGAAAATGAGGAAGAGAAAATAAATAAAACATGAAAGATAACATGAGTAGAAAATTGGTAAATTTTTAAGAACTCAATTCGAATTCAAGTTTATTATTATGCTTAAGCGGATTAAGTTGGTCTGTAAAAGCAAATGTGATTTGATTCTGGTCATTGTAAATGTAATAGATATGTCATTTTACCTAAAATAACTGGAAGTATGTACAAGTTCAATCAATAAGGTGATGCTTGGATACTTATACCAGCTGTGTAACAAGATATAATCAATGGGACCCCTAAATGTTGACCTGTTTGGATAACACAAAGGGCAAAACTACATGCTGATATTTCATGCTCAAGCTCAACATAACAGCCATTAGCAAAACTCAACTCAGCGATGTTGTCAAATTTTGTTTAATAGTAAGACTTAAAATGAGTCGGAGTTCAAAAGATTAAAATCTCAATCCAAAAATATCTAGCATAAATCGTAATTTTCTTTTGTTGAATTGATAAAAGTATAAATGAACACCATGCCGGGATTCAAGAAAAACAGAAGAAGAAAGAAAAGTGCAACCAATTTTATAGAATGATCTGTTGGATGAAACCTACATGATATTTTAAATTGTTTACATAGTCTAACAACAAATTGAAGTGTATAAAACGACTAAATCATTCACATAAGCTTCACATTTACAAAAATACATGAGATGAAAAACATTAGTAGAAACCTGAAACATGAAAAATATAGTGATATGTGTGTGTGCATTTTACAATATAATCGATTTTGAATCCATAATATTGATTATATCACATTAATTATCTCAATTCAAAATGTGAAGTTTAGGATTTACAATTTGTATCCCTTAGATCAGCTCAATTCAACCCAGCAGTGTTATCAACAAATGTTTAATAGTAGGATTCAAATCAAATCAGAGCCCTGATGATTCAATCTTTGTTTGAATCTGTTTTAGCATAATCTGTAAGAACTTTTTGTTGAATTGTAGAAAGCATAAATGAACATTGCATCTTGTTTAAGAAAGGTAGGAGAGAATGAATAAAAATGCAAATAGTTTAATTGAAACGTGAGTATTCTGAATTGTTTACATAACCTAACAACAAACTGAAGCCTATAATTTACATAACCTAACAACAAACTGAAGCCTATAAAACGATTATAAGTCATTAATATAAGTTATTACAATTGAACTGAAGAATAAAATAATATGAGAAACAGTGGTAGAAACTAAAATGATACACAGTAACACACTACAGTATATATCTGTACTGAATATACAGTTAAATCTCATTCAAATACAAAATTCAAACTTTGTGATTTGCGATTTGAATCCCATACTGCCAACTTTGAACTCAATAGTTCAGTATCTAAAATCCCATACTGACAACTTTGAACTCAATAGTTCAGTATCTTGTTATTAAAAAGGAAAATTCTAATGATGTTAACGGTTATGTGCTAGAACACATCTCTGCGACAATACTAGGTGCGGGATTGAGCAATGATTACAATATTCACTATCAAACACGAGACATTAATGGCAATGAAAAGATTAAATGAAGACAAAAGTGCTATCATTTTTGTAGGCTAGTTTTTTTTCTCAAATAATGTTGGTGTACAATGATTGGCATACACACACATACATACATATATTTATATCCGTGTGTGCGTGTGTGAACGTATATTTTTGATTTTATGCCTTGTTACTTGAACAACCTTGACAATTACAACCGATCATCATCAAATTTTTTATGTAAAATGATAGCTCCAACTTCAATTTTTTCTACTTGTCTGGTTGGTTGATATTCCGGTTCACTAGTCAAATTTTACTATGAAATGAGAGCACTAAGAGCAGAACCGGCAATATTGTTCAGTGAATTGGTGAATTCTATTCGATGCATGGTTTTAAATCTCCTATATATCGCCCGAGATCTCCTCCGAGATCTCCTTTTCACACTTAAACGAAACGAGACATCAAATCTCCTTCATATCTCCCTCGACACTCATCTCGTCCGAGATATTCAAATCTCACCCGATATATGGATCAAAATCTCAATCCGAGATCTCATCCGAAATTATACATTTTTCTTATTTTCCATAATATTTTTTATTTTCATATTGATTCAAAAGAAACTACTCAATTCAATTATAATTTACCAACTTCTTGAACATATTCTTTACTTTTTATCTTAATGAGTCATAGCGAAAGGTTTCACTTCTTTATTATGTTCAAATAAAAGAATATTATTCAATCATTACCAAATCAATTAAGCTAATCAAGCTACTACTCTTCTAAAAATATTCCTTTTTCCATGTAAATCAAGTATGTTATCATTTTTATTTTTACTAAGAAAGTTATAACGGTTAAATAAATTTTAGACACATCAATTTAGACACATAAGTACATCCGAGATATTCCCGAGATGCATTATAAGACCCGAGATGTCAATCCGAGATGTACACCCGATATGTACTCACCTCGTCCGAGATCTCCCCGATACGAGATAACTTGTGTAAAAATTCCGAGACGAAACGTGACCGAAATCCGATATTTAAAACCTTGATTCGATGGTTTTGTTGGTTGATATTCCAATTCAAATGAATTGTCTGGCTGGTGAACCGAACAAGAGGACTGGTGAATAAAACGGCAAATAGTTTGTTGTTTTAAAATAAAACAGCAATAAGACAGCAAACAGTTTGCCATTTTAATAAAACGGCAATAAAACAGTCCATGTGTCAACGGTCATCTAACGGCTAGTTTATTCTTACACTATATATCATACCATCGGAACTTTTCATCCACCACAATAAAATTCTTCAACATTTTTGTAGTTTATTCTTACACTATATATCATACCATCGGAACTTTTCATCCACCACAATAAAATTCTTCAACATTTTTCATCTATTACTCGAGTTCTTCTAATACAAGACTATATCGTCATTCAGTAAAAAATCCACAAGCAAAGCAAAAAAAATATTTTTCGTCTTCTCAAACTCCAGTAATGAACATATCATACCCTTTCTCTGACAATTGAGATGTTTGTCCTCACAATCAACAACGATTCCTTCTACCACAATACAAATATGGTTATATGTCGTATCAAAACGTCCGCCATTCTCAACCTTACCCTCGCAACATTTAACATCTCTCATCATCAGTAACCATATTACCATTATATTACGCCACAACCATACTACCACCAGCCCATCACTCATTAACTTGGTGTTCACTCATAGTATGAAGACCATGCGTCGTTTGTCGTTGATGACACAAGGTGACCTACAACATCATCAGCTTAGTGTTCAACTACTAAATTCTCGTGAACAAGACATTATGCGAAACCTTGCAAGATAGGTTTTTTACACCCATAACGCTCTAAGCACTAATGCTGATATCGAAAAAGAATGTAGTGATAAAGAACAAGAAGATGCGAAAATGAAAGCAGCAAAGCAAATGAAGAAAATGCAGAATATGGCAACGAATGAGAGGAAGAAACTCAATTACCTCAAAGCCCGAATTACAACAATAATAAAAACAAATGGAAATGTTTGTATGTTTGGAGGACTTCGCATAAATTCAACATCAACTGGAATTGAAGACATTGAAGAAGTTGAGACTGCAGAAGATGAAGCGGATCCGAACGAAACGAGAAAAAAGCAAATGAAATTTAGTCCCGAACAGTATGTGTCGCTTGCAACATCTTGGATTAGAATTTTAAATGATAATATGACGGAGAATAACATCAAAGGAGAGAAATTTCGACAAAAAGTTGCCGACTTCTACAATACATTGGAAAAAGTTCCAAGAACTTGGACTTCATTGAGAGAAGGTTATCGAGTCATGAACCATGCATGCCAAAATTATTTGGCAATGTTATGTAGACTAAAATACAGACAAAGAAACTGTGTTGCCCTTTTCAATATTGTACGTGTGTTGACCGTTCTAAAGCTTTGATATTGTGCAGTTTATTCATACACTTTTGTTATATAATAGACAGAAAATGCTCGTAACGCTTACCATACTAAATACGATCACATTCAGGTTTTAGGAGCGCTTTAAACTGTTTTTGTTTTTCTCTTTCAAAGTGGAAGAACCCAACCAATTTCATCCATAAGCAGCAAAACAAGGCTATGATAAATGCATTACTCTTATTCTAATCCAGGTAATGAGCCAAACTCCCAGGAAAGATCATCATTGTTTGGAAGCGTTGATAGTTGCCCACTTGATAGAAATAAGTCTATTCAAATAGAGCAACAAAACGCGGATATTGCAAGAATCATGGAGGCACATGACAAATCTGTATCGAAAACTAGATAAAATATGCAAACTTACAGGAAGTCGACTTCAATTAAGAAACGAATTTCGGCGAATGCTTAAACAAGACTGTGTGATGAAGCAAGAAACTAAATTATGATGTCAAAAACAACTGACCCAAGTGGTTAGTGGTATGATGCTCTAAACATAGATTCCAAAGGTTGTGAATTCGAATCTCTAAGATATCAAAATGAGTGTTCTGCTTGAATAAAGTATCACTCTTACTACAAATAAAAATGAATTACGAAATGATGCTAAGCATAGGAAGAAAACATGATTGACTTATCCTTTGCAACAAGAAATGGTTACCGAAGAACTAGAATTTTATCGAAGAGAAAGAGGAAGTGGTGGTCCCAGAGATGGTTTTTGAAGATTAGTTCTTTTAATTGTGGTCCATTAGTGTTTGTTTGATCTATAGTTATTAATGGCGCATGGCACAAAAGGATGCAAAGCCTTTTCAGAGCCTTGGCACGCGCCTTTTTAATTTACTGCACACGTTTAGAATTTTTTTTATCAATTTAATATATATAACAATAAATTTAAAAGTTCAATATTTTTGCTAAACATATGCCTTTTTAGGCAGTTTGCAAAAAAAAATCAAATATACTATTATAAACATAGAATTTCAAACATAATAATTTTCTAAAGCCAAAATCTAATATAAGTATACATATTACTGATAAACTAGAAATCTGAGACAAGCACCATTGTTTCAGTGGTTAAGTGATTCGGTTTTGGTGTGAAAGGTCACAAGTTCGAAACTTGCGTAGCGTGATTCGAACGTTTATTGACATGTGATATGTTGTCCCAGTAACATGTTGTATATAAAAGTACCATTTCAAAAAAAAACTAAAAATGTGAATATGATTCAGCAATTATATTTTTCAAATCAATGTCAGCATCATCGAATTTATAAGCTTCAACATCTTCCTCATCCAACTCATTTAGATTTGTTTCTTCTTCGTGAAGATGTAAATGAGCTGAAGCGGATGCTGAAAAACCTTTCGATGTAGATGTTCTTCTACTCGAATATCTAGTTTTTTCCACTACTACAGCTCTAGCAGCAACACCTCAAGTCAAGTCAACATTATCATCACTAAATACAAGCTCATCTTCAACAACGGATGCATCATCCATATTTCTTATTAATCATTCATTACAATTACCAATATCCTTCAAGGATGTTGGATAAATGATGTCACGGATGTTGTATTGTACCTTCTTTTTAATGCTCCATACCATGATGAATACAAATTTTTATACAGTTTGGATCATAAAAAATGAAAAGGAAATAAAAAAACAATAATATAATGAAAAGACGCGTTATTTTACGTCATCCGCCATTCGTCATGCCTTTTCATGTGCGCCGCGACACAAGGAAAAAATGCGCAAATGTCGCGCCTTAGCGTGCCTTTCAGAACTACGGTTTGGTCTATGTTGTATTTGTGTGATTCACACGTTTGTACTTATACTTTTATTTTCGCCATGTTATGTTTTATATTTTAAGCTAAGAATCTTTGTTTGTCAAAATTTGCACAAGTAAGAAACAAGCATACAACTTCATATATTACTACCAATAAAATATTATACAGAAGCATACAACTTAACAAACAACTCCACAAGCATGTTATCTAGAGACGTTTTATAGCGTCATCCTAGCATTCATCCCTTTGGAGGCCAATAGGTAGTCGACTAATTGATCACGTAATGAAAAATGTCCTGCTTTATTCTTGATATGTTTTATTGTTGCAATATACTCATCCATAGCATTCAAGTTCCTATGAGACATGTATTTGAGTCTTTGAACATTTCCGCATAATTGTTTCATTGGTTTTTGTACCCGCCCTTTTAGCCTCCATAATTATGTTACAAATTATCATGCATGTATTCACGATCATGAAAAGACGCGCGGCTTGAAATTATGAAGAACTTTGCTTGCAAAACCCCAAAAGTGCATTCGATGTCATTTTTTTAGCTTGCCACTTTCTTTGTGAAATACACATCATTATCATTGCTTGGGACCCTGAACTTAGATTTAATGTTCCCCACTTCATGTATTTTTAATCAACAAGGTAGTAGCTCTTTCGAAACATGATATCACTAACATTATACTCAACATTCGCTAATAATTCATTTGTCGCTTCCAAGAATAAGTAAGATTGTTCTAAAACATCGATATCATTTAACGAACTTAGTACTCAAAAAAAAGCCAAATCCATAGGTTATCGAATGCAACTACTTCTAAAATCATGGTTGGTGCCTTTTATGTCCTGTGAGCATTCATTTCCATCACGCTGGACTGTTCTATCACGTTCAGTACATGAGGTCCAAAGTGCCTAACATACCAAAAACTGCTTTGTTTCTCCTCAAACTAGCAACCTAGCAATATCATTTGGTCCTGGTGTACGTAAACATTCAGTATCAAACTCTTTAATTATAGTTTTACAAAATTCCTTCATGCACTCTATCGTCGTTGATGATGCAAGACTGAAATATTCATCTTGTTGATCACCGAACGTGCTATAACTTAACATTGACAATGCTTCTGCAATTTTGATTTGTGGTGAAATTCTAGATTCAAGTGCCTTATTATTCTATAAATAAAATAAGGGTTCTTTTGGAATTCTAAATAATTCCGGCTGAAAGTATTTGAATGCGTTTGAAATCGTCGATGAAGCGTCATAGATTAGGTCTTCGATGAAGTACTCCTTCATCGGTCTTCCATGACCGTCTTTGTAATCTCTTTTATATTGATGGTCAACTCTTTCAGGAATGCTATTGCGGTGGTTGTTGGAAGAGTATTCGCTAAATGAATAAGAGTAACGTTGCATATATTGTTGAGTAGCAAAATGAACAATTTGATTCATGTCTTCTTCTTCATTAATCATTTTTTTCATGCTTTGATTATAATAGCAATGATAAGAATCCATTTTAATTTATATAGATTTGCAATTTATTTGTGTAGTTGTATAATTGTATAGTTTACTCCTACACGATGGATTACTTATATACCCGTGATTGGTTTCAAAACAAACACGTGTTTGTTTTGACAGCGTCAATCCTCAACACGTGTACAATACGGTGAGAGTAGATGAAGTCACGTGGGTTACTGAATGGTTTCAAACAAACTTGTGTTTGTTTCAATTGCATGGATACTCGACATGTGTACAATCCGACGGAAGTTGATGAACTCACGCGGATTACATAATGGCTTCAAACAAACACACTACAATCTGACGGAAGTTGATAAAGTTACGCGGATCATGAAGTTACTATTTAAATGTAGGTTTCATGCGGATAATTTATAGAATCTAAATGGAAAATTTTGCTTGGACTCCACATAATTATTTGGTGTGACAAAAACATACATAGAAGTCGATCGTGAACTTATAAAAGAGAAGATTAATTAAAATTTCTGAATAACCGTTAACGAAGCTTATAACAATCATTTAGATTATACATCAAGGCAAAGGAATATGAATACTATAAGTACTTCAGTCGTGTTTACTAGAGCATATCAAAGATATCGGAAAATTATAGACGAAGGGACACATGAAGACGTTTTTGTCTCGAACGGCTTACGACTCACGTTCTCATTTTGAATATTGTACTAGCTTTATTGGACATGATGCATATGAACTCTGGTTCAGCTATATTAGGCAATTTGAATGGTTTCATCTATTTGGTAAGTTCTACATATTTCTATGTATTTTCCTGTATTTTGTGAGTTTTATAAATTTTTTAAGTTTGTCCAATGTATTTTTTTTAATTCCAACAGATTAATAGTTAATAAACAAACATGAATGAGTACTCTTCTCTATAAGAGGATCACAGATTTTGCTCAATGCATGAACATAATTAAAACAACATACATGAAAAAATTTACATAGCTCTACGTAAAGAGAATTAATAACAACAATCATAACACAAACATGTACAACCATGACACAAATATGCACCATGACCAAATAAATCAGTTGTGTCTACGACCACCTTAAAATTGTAGTGAACTAAGTCTACTGTGCAGCGTTGTTATTTCACTTTGAAGTTCAGTGACATAATCAACGACGCGTTGAGGTAATAGATCATCAATCCATTTTCATAACCCACAACCGTTTAAGAAGTTCAAGCATCTAAAATGGCACAGACCGATGTCATTTTAGTTTTTTACGACGAAAATAGAACTAAAACTCCACCGCTACAGTAGATTGAAAGAGAACCAACCTATTGTTCTCTTTCGATCTGCTGGCTATGGTGTTTGTGTCCTCTTTATTTGCATCTTTGTTTGATTCTCTGTTAGTCTAACTGCCATCAATTTTTCTTCTTATAATCAACGATTTTATAACTCTTTATCACGCTCTCTTAAATCTTCGTGTATTTCTTGCATTTCGGCATACCACTCGGTTGGTGGTTCGATAAATGACGGATTATGAGGGACGTCGTGGTTCAAAGAACCTTTATAGGAGTACGATGAAAGTAGAGAAATATGGTTGTGATCCACTATTTCAGAATACTGAATTTGAGAAATAAATACGTTGGTGTTAGAAGCTTGTTCGGAATATGATGTTTATAATATTGCAACACAAAATGGCTACAGTATTTTATAAGATAAGTCATTGACTGACTATGACTCATTGTTTGGCAGTATGCTCAAGTAAATAGTATGACTATAATAACACAATATGGCTATAGCAGGTCACTAACTGAGTATGACTCATCGTTCAGCGGTATGCTCAAGTAATTAACATGATTACAACACAATATGCCTACGGTACGAAATAAAACAAGTCATTGACCGACTACGACTCAACATTCAGCGGTATGCTCTAGTAAATAACATGATTACAACACAATATAGCTACAGTATGTGATAAAACAAGTCACTAACTGATTATGACTCATCATTTAGCAATATACTCAACTAAATACCATGATTACAACACAATATAATTACAGTATGTGATAATACAAGTCACTGTACAATAACACAATAAAGATTACAGCAACACAATAATAGCTACAGTAAGCAATACATTAAGTGCAAACATAAACAAGAGTACATAATGCATGAATGAGAGTACATAAAACGTTGACAAGAGTACATAATGCATCATAGTCATTAGCATATAAATCAAAATACATGCATGACTAGTCATTTCTACGTGGATGAAAACTACGACGACGTGAGTCGACGTCGTTTCTCCTGAATAACCGATCAAACCACAAGATATAATCTGAGAATCTCTTTCGCTCCACCTCCAACTCAGCCTACAATCAAGCATGTGCACGATGCCTCTGCCTAAGATTGATGATACTCCTCCACTGCCTAAACATGTGCTTGAGCCTGTGCATGTGCCAGTGACATCTGCTCACCCTGTCGATGCAACATATCCTCGTAGCAATTAATGCTACGTCTATGCTCTATATACCCATGGCAGAGTCGCGTCTGCAAATCAAATAGGTCGATGTATGATATCTCGATGGGATCTGGGTAATGATCGTGTGTAGGATGATGGAACATTAACATAATGATCAACCCCCGAAGAAGTAGAAACTATGATCGAACATTCAAAATGACTAGCAACCTAAACATGGTCAAATACACGATACCCATGCCTAGGCATGTAAGATCATCGATAACTAGATGTATTATCCCATGATGAATAGCGGCTGATCAAACCAAATCTATCTACATTGCATTAGTAATGGTATCATCGGATGCTGCATAAATCTATAACGGAAATCTTGATAGATGGACCAATAATGACGGATCTCCCAGCTAGCCACCAACCTGCATCTCTCGCCGCAGTAAGTTGATCGGGACTATAAATCATACAATGGTATGTGAAAGAGTATTGGTCATCGGGAATGACATCATCATCATGTAACAGCTTCCAACATCTCTCACCAAGATACCAACAACAACCACCCACGAGGGTACAAAACAAGTAGAAATCGTTGCATGCTCGGCATCCTAGCTATCTAAACAAAATCAAAACCTATTGACTAACTATCATCAAATGGACGTTATACCAACTGCTATATATGCATACTTAAGTAGCTGAATATACATAACAGGATTTATTATCCTTTCCACACTAAAAAAGGTGGAAGCGTCTGAAATCATTGTGACGAAGTGAAAGTTTCTGAAATACTCAAAATACCAATACCATAATAACTCTCGAAAACCAAACGGTGAAACTTATGACTCTGAAACAACACATTGTATATCCAAACATCAATACAAGTAGGCTAATATGGAGGTAACTAATCGTGCATCACAGTGCAATCAAAGTCCAAAGCAAACACAGTCTCAATAGCTTGTCTTATCATATACAATAGTCATATTATGTTGTTGTAATCATGTTATTTACTTGAGCATACTGTCGAACAATGAATCATGGTCAATCAGTGGCTTGTCTTATCACGTATTGTACCCATGTGTTGTAATCATATTACTTACATGAGCATAAAACAATGAGTTATACTCAGTCGGTGGCTTGTCTTATCACATACTGTAGTCATATTGTGTTGTTACAATATTATAAATATCACCTTTGAAACAAGCTTCTAACAATAACATATTCGCTTTTCAAGTTCAGCATTCCAAAATGGTGAATTACAACCATATTTCTCTACCTTTAGCATAATTCCAAAATGGTGAATTCCAATATGAAGTTGGAATACGATGAGAATCCAACAACGACGCAGACAAAGAAGACATAAACACCATAATCAACAGCCGAAATGAGAACAAGAGGTTGATTCTCCTCCAATTGTAGAGTTTTAGTTAGGTTTTCCGCCGTAAGAAACAGAAATAACATCGGTCAGCGTAGATGTTCCAACTTCCCAAATGGTTGTGGGGTATGGGAATGGATTGACGATCTATCACCTCAACGAGCCGTTGATTATGCCACTAAACTTGAAAGTGAAATAGCAACTCTGCGTAATATGCTTAGTTCCCTGCAATTTCAAAGTGGTTATAGACACAACTAATCGACATTTAGTCATGTTGTATGCTTGTGTCATGGTTGTGTATACGTGTGTTAGGATTATTGCTATTAATTCTATTTATGTGGAGCTATGTAAGCGTATGTCGTGTTTATTGTTTTAATTATGTTTATTAGCTATAAACCTGCTGGAATTAGAAAATACATGGAAGTTACAAAATACACGGAAATACGTAGAACTTACAAAATACACGAAATAACTCAAATTGCCTAACATAGCTGACTCCGACTTCATATGCAGCATGTACAATAAAGCTAGTACGATATTTGAAACGATAATGTGAGTCGTAAGTTGTTCGAGACAACTCAAAACGTCTTCATGTATCACTTTAACTATAATTTTTCGATATTTTAGATAAGCCCTGTGAACGTGACGTAAGTACTTCTAGTATCTATATTCCTTCGTCTTAACCTACAATCTGAATGATTGTTATAACTTCCGTTAATGGTAATCCAAAAATCTTATTAATCCTTCACCCACGTGTTTTTGATCGGCTTTTATGTGCGTTTTTATTAACACCAAATAATCATGTGGGACCAAACGGGATTTTTAATTTAAATTCTATGAATTTTCATATGAAACATACATTTAAATGGTAAGTTCACCATCTGCACGACTTCATCAACTCCCGACTTCATCAACTCCCGTCGGAGTGTACACTTGTTGAGCATCTACGCAATTGAAACAAACACAAATATGTTTGTTTGAAATCATTCAGTAATCTACGTGACTTCATCAACCCTAATCGGATTCTACACATGTCGAGCATCCATACAATTCAAACAAACACAAGTGTTGTTTGAAGCCATTCACACCTATATGTAATTCATTGTGTAAAAGCAAATTACATAACTATGCAATTACATAAGCAAACTACAAAACGATATAAATAAAAATGAATTCTTACCATTACTATTATAATAAAGCATGGAAGAAACAATCGATGAAGAAAA
Source organism: Allium fistulosum (assembly GCA_030737815.1). NCBI lineage: Eukaryota > Viridiplantae > Streptophyta > Magnoliopsida > Asparagales > Amaryllidaceae > Allium > Allium fistulosum. Next base: position 486,677,874 of record CM060905.1, on the reverse strand, counting down.
AGAAATACACAGTCAAACTGTACATTTTGCTACATAACTATTTACACAAGGTTAGTTCTGATTTTTTTAGCGAAGGCTCTTCCAACAAATGTCGCGGTAACTACAAAAACGGTCATAAAAGATTGATGAATGACTACTTCATCAAAAACCCGACCTATGACGTTTCATAGTTTCATCGACGATTTCACAAGAATCCAGATATTTTCAGCTGGATTTATTTAAAATAACATAGAAGAACTCATATTCCACTTATAGAGTAAATATAGAGCACATGAACCGGGAAACCCACCATAAAATAAAATTTCAACAGAATTGTGAATTTTAAGCAATGACAGGTCCGGTGATCAATTAGATGAATATTTCAAGCATGCATCATCAACGACGATAGGGTGCATGAAGGAATTCTATCAAAATATGATCGAGGAGTTCATTACCGAACACTTACGCACATCATGCCAAAATGATATTGCCAGGTTGTTAGCTAGAGGAGAAACAAGAGGGTTTCTTGGTATGTTAGGTAGTTTGGACCGCATGCACTAGGCATAGAAGAACCATCGAACCGGATGGAAAGGAATGTTTACATAACATAAAAAGGTACCAACCATGATTCTAAAAGCAGTTGCATCCGATGACTTGTGGATTTGTCATGTTTTTTTGGAGTACCAGATTCGTTGAATAATATCAACGTTTTAAAATATTCTTCCTTATTCTCGAAAAGTGGCAAATGGATTATCATCGGATGTTGAGTATAAAATTTGTGATATCATGCATCGAATGGGCCACTAACTTGTGGATGGAATATATTCAAAGTGGAAAACTTTAATCCAATTATTCAGGTCCCAAGCAATCATAAGGAATGGCATTTCACAGAGAAAGGGGCAAGCTACAAAAAGGAGATTTGAACGTACTTTCGGGGTTTTGCAAACAAGTTTTCAGATTCTACGAAATCCCACTCGATTTCATAATGCACAAATTCTTCCAAGATTGTGTATATCTGTATAATAATTTACAACATGATTATGAAGGCTGAAAGGGACGAATACAAAAACAAACGAAATAATTATTCGGACATGTTCAAAGGCTCAAATACAAAATCCATATGAACCAAAACTTGATGCAGCAGTAAAGCGTATCAAGGATCAAGCAGAACACTTTGCATTACGTGATCAATTAGTCACTATCTATGGGTGCACAAAGAGATGAATGTTAAGACGACGCTGTAAAACGCATCTGGTAGTATGTTTGTGGAGTTGTATGCTTGTTAGTAGAGTTGTTTGTTGAGTTGTATGCTTTTGTATAATATTTTATTGTTAGTAGTAAGTGGAGTTGTATGTTTATTTCTTACTTATGCAAATATTGACAGAAAAAAGTCTTAGCTTAGAATACAAAATATAACTTGAATGAAAATAAAAATATAAGTACAAACATATGAATCACATAAATACAACAGAGATCAAACAAACGCTAACGGACCACAATTAAAAAAACCAATCTTTAAGAACCAACTCTAGAACCACAAGTAACCATTTTGTTTCTATTCGATAAATTCTAGTTCTTCGGTAACCATTTTCTTTTGTAATTCAGCTTCTTGATTCATTACAGTCTTGTGTAAGCATTTGCTGGAATTTGTTCCTTGATTGAAGTCGACCTTCCTGCAAAGTTTGTTTGCTTTCACTGATTTCTGAGACAAATTTATCATGTGCCTTCATGAATCTTGCAAACCCTGCATTTCATTGCTTTATTTGAATAGACTTATTTTTACAAGTGGACGATCATCAACACTTCCAAACTAAGTTGAACTTTCTTGAGAGCTAGGCTAACTACCTGGATTAGAATCAAGGTAATTCATTATTTTTGCTTTATTCTGCTGCTCCTGAATGAAATTGATTGGATTCTTCCACTTTGGAAGAGACAAAAGCAATTTAAAGCGCTACTAAAACTTGTGTGATCTTACCAAGCATGGTGAGCCTTACGAGCATCTTTTATCTGTTACGTAACAAAAATTTATAAATAACCAAAACTTTAGATGAAGCACTTACAACATCGGAAGAAAAGGGACAGCATGGCTTCTTTGTCTATCTTCTAGGCAAAATAATAAAATAATTTTAACATGCAGGGTTCATGGCTTGATAACCTCCTCTTAATGAAGACCAAGTCCTTGGTACTTTTTCCAATGTAGAAGTTGACAACTTTTTGTCAAAACTTCTCGCTCTTTCATGTTATTCCTCACGGTATTGTCATTTAAAATTCTAATCCAAGATTTTGCTAGCGAAACATATTGTTTGAGAGTAAATTTCACTTGTTTTTTCATCGCTTTGTTCGGTTCCGCTTCATCTTTAGCCGGCTCAAATTCTTCGATGACTTCAATTATAGTTGAAGTTGAACTTATGCAAAGTCCTCCAAGCATACCACTTAAAGATTTCCAATTTTCTTCCTAATGTACCCTGAACTATGAGATTATTGGATTTTTTTCTCCTCCTTCATTGCCATCTTTAGCATTTTCTTCTTCTGCTACAGGCGCTTCCAATTCTGCGTCTTCTCATTCTTCATCGACATCGGCGTTAGTGCTTGGGGTGTTACGAGTGTAAGCGAATCATCTTGCAAGGTTTCGCATAACGTCTCGATCACGAAATTTAATTGTTGAGCACTAAGTTGATGACGTTGTTGGTCATCTTATGTCATCAACGACATTAACGGTGCATGATCTTCATACTATGAGTGAGCACCAAGTTAATGAGGGGCGGGTTGATGGTACTATGATTCTGACGTAGTGTTATGGTAATATGGTTGATGACGAAGGATGTTAGGTGAAACATTGCGAGAGTAAGGTTTAGAATAGTGGACGTATTGACAGAACATATAACCATATTTGTATTGTGGTAGAAGGAATCGTTGTTGATTGTAAAGACGAAATTCTCAATAATCATATAAAATGTACGATAGTTTCATTGCTGAAGTTTGAGAAGGCAAACTGTTTTTTTAGGCTTGTAGATTTTTTTACCGGATGACGACATAGTTTTGTATTAGAAGAAATTGAGGAGTAAAAGAAAAATGCTGTTAAAGAATTTTGTTGTGGTGGATGAAAGAGTAGTGATGGTATGATATATAGTGGTGAAATAAACTAACTGCTGGACTAGCCATTGGATGATCGTTGAGAGCGGGGAATAAAAATGCAAAGTATTTGCCGTTTTATTTTAAAATGGAAAACTCTTTGTCTTTTTATTAACCAGTCCTCTTTTTCGATTCACCAGCCACAGAATTCGCTTGAACTAGTCACGGAGAAGTAAACAAGTCGTACTTGGTTGCATTGTGTATAGCTCAATCCAAATTTTTCACCAAACACATCATAGATGGTTGTGTTTTAAGTGAACGGAATGGTTGCTGGTAATGGTCTAAAGACAACAAATGAACTTATCATGAATTGATATAAAACATTATATTTTGAATACTATTTTTTATCATGAACAATATTGGGTAAACATTATGTTCTTTGAAGTACAATTACAAACACGTCTTTTTGGGGAATCAAAGGTATATAAATTTTGTAAATATTTCCCTCCATTTTGAATAAGCTTTGATATCTCTAGCAATGTATAAGAAGATGCCCTAAGAGATTTTACTTGTAGAGACAATAATACAAAGAGATCAACGTTATAATAATGTTTGCATTTTATCCTTCTCCAAGGAACACACATCGTACTTGTATTCATATATCACGGTTTTTTCATAAGTTCAAGTAGGCAAGAGGTTGCATTCTACGAATACTAGTAAAATGACACGTACAACATGCGTATATCTATGTCACCGTAGACGAACTTATTGGTGAAGAGATGAAAGCGGTTGTGAGATATTTGTGAATTTGTGAAAATGTGATATCGTTGGATAGTGAGGTGCATGGGAGATGCCGAAGTAACTATAAAATTCAAAATATACACCGTGGAACTATATTCACTTAATTTCTTTTATATATAGAAGATAAAATGTAGAATTAAAGTAGATCTAATAGTAACCAGATAAGAACAGCACTTATTAAGCCCGACGTCTGATGACATTATTACAACAAATTTAGTATTACATACATAATGCAGGTAGGAAACGAAAACAAAATTTGAAGAACCTCAACACAACAGTATGTCTGGCTGGCTCTATGTAGAACTAGTTTATATATGAAGAATAAAGACATTGTATGAACTTACTTTTACATTCATGGTTGCAATTGTGCTAATACCGTAATAGTAACCAGAACAAATTTTGTTTTTTGTTCATGGTTGCAATTGTGCTAATACCGTGTGTTTGTTTTTATGTTCATGGTTTTAACAAATTGTATAGTATAAACCATATGTATGCATTAATATTCATAATTTTCCACTGCATATAAGTAAGGCATTACTATTAGAACGTGAAATGTTCCACTACAAGGAACCATAAAGTAAACACCATTTTGCAACCATCAAATAAAAGAGCAAAATTCGTGAAAATCATGAGAAGGATGGACACATTTATGTGTAAGGTCAAGAAAATGAAATTGAATGAACAAAACCATGGAAAAAAAATGAACATCGAAGAAACTAGACTACACTGCACAAAATATACTGTATGAGAAGCTTACCACATAAGGCCAATAACCACTGTAAATAAGATAGTTGAGAAGAGTTCCTGAGCAAAACGAGATGATCTATTTGATGCTTTGGGATCAACCTGATAAGCAAAATTGGTAAATTATGCATTCAAACTATAATTTAGAAATAACAATGTTTGCACAATATCTTGAACTATTGCCTAAAATTTCGCTTACCATTACTACATGCAGTGGCAGCTTCTCAGATATTCCAGGATTTAAAAATGGCTCCTCTTCATTTTCAGATGCACGTTGCTTCAACTCTTGCAGCTACTGACATGAAATTTTGTTTAAAAGAAGTTAAAAAAAACTGTATTTGTTTAGAAAATTAAGAGAATTAAACATTAACTTGATGAGTTACTTATATTTGAAAGAAAAAAATAATGTTGGCTACAAATTATAGTTGCCAATACATGAACTACTAGTAAGATTTGGTTCGAAATCATTATGACATCCCAAGTGTTGTATTTTGTCAAACCTACATGCCAATGTATTGTTGCCGTTTTAGAAACCTACATTCCAGCATTTAAACTATTGGAAATACTAGCTGTATTTACACTACTGGTTTACAAATATGATATCATGAGACTGAATTGGCAGAATAAGAATAAGAGATTCTACGTATCAGAAGAGAAGACCGAGGATTTGCAAAATATTAATTCCCCTAGAGCAATTGCACCCATTTGTGAATGTTGTTGCATATTTAATAATTGAATTGTCGCCGATTGCTAACTCACTTTCCATTGACAATTTGATAATTAACTATTCACTAGTTGGCTTGTTTGCACAATTGCTATGCGATAGATATATGAATTACATTTATTATCTCCTTTTTTAGTTTAGTTATAGACCTCACTAATTGCTTGAGCAATTAGATTGATGATAATCCAATTGCTCTTTTCTTCAGTTGCCAAATCATCCCCACTGATTGCTCAAGCAATAAAACTTTGATGCATTGACAATTGCTATAACAAATGGCATTTGTTTTTGGTAATTGACTCATTGGTGCAATTGATATTTTATACTAATATTAATACAGCCATTTTAAATATGTTTGATGCATGTTAATCCAAAACAAAGATTAATCAAACACTACCAACATAGGAAGACTTGAAGGCTTCCCCGTATGCTCATCAGGGAGATATTCAGCAAGAGCATTAGTCACAACAAGAGCTTTTAGATATTCTGCAACACCGTTACTATCAACTGAGTGACATCTTTGTTCAAAGCGTTTGATAACTGACTCAGGGCTGCAGAAGGAATTCAAAAATGATTCTAATCAATATATAGAGATCTACAAATTATAATTCAAAGATGTCTGAAAATTAAGCCATGCTCCCAAAATAACTCTGGATAATAATCAATCTCAGCAACCCGCCGTTCGTAGCTCGGTTGGTTTGGGAGCTGGGAGCTGGGAGATGGGAACCAAAGGACTGTGTCCGGGCAGGTTCGAATCCCAGCGCCAAACCATCAGTGGGAGTTTCAACGTTAAGCATCCGTGTGCGACGACTAAATAAAAGCGGGGTAGACACACGGCGTGGGGTTTACTTAAGTGAGTATCAATGAATACCATGATCTTAAGGTTTCCCATGATCTCAAAAAAAAAAAATCAATCTCAGCAAGAAGTGCATAAACATTTGCAAATCACGAAAGATGACAGAATAGGATAGCAATGTCTGTCAATGATATAGAAGGTAATCTTCACCGATACTCAAGGTTAGCCTGATGCATCATGCTACTATTTTTTGGATGTTCAGCAGATACTTCATTTCCATTTACCACTCACTTCATGTCTAGTAAGACTACCAGTATCAATGCAATGGCAAGTAATGTCGAGCACCATAAACTTAGTGAGAAACCAAGTCATGTAGTAAAGATGAACAATAACAATCTTTCTTACTCTAGAGAAATGGATGCCATTTTACAAAACATGGGAGAAAAATACGCTATACTAGATAATAACACATTTGTGCCCGTATTCTTTCAAACATGTCAAATTAACAAATTACACAGGATGCCAAAGTAAGTGGTTTAATTTATTATCAAAGCAGTTCTTGGAATTCCTTGTCAACCATGTTAAATCACATGAAACACAGTGGAAACTAAGTTGTGACGTAAAGATGAATAGTTACAAACTTCCACATACTAGAGAAAAGGGTACCTTGTTAGGAATCACTGGAAAGAAATACTATATGCTAGACTAGATGATAACATGTTTGCATGTGTGTTTATTAAACATGTGAAATTAATAAATTAAATGGGATGCCATAGTCAGTAGTTTAATTTGTTCGCATAGCAGTTCCGGGAATCATTTTTCTATATAAAGGGCATATTTAACCAACCGTGTTCTTCACCATAACATCAAGCATCCAACGGTACACTGTAGTCCCCAATATCCTAGAGTACAAATATGTACATGCTAAAAGAATCATTTTTTTCTCTATATGCTTTTATTTAATATGTCTGCATTTCATATCTAAAAGAGGATAATGATAAGTTCTTTCAACATGAGTTAACTAACTAAGCATACCATGAAGGAAGTCATAAGGGTGGAATCACTTGTTAGGCCAAAAAAAGGGGGATTCTAGAATTGTGTTGCAATTCTAATACCGAGTGTAGCACGATAGCATGCAGTATCAACCCAAATTATTTAGTTGACAAGACTATAGCTGTTAATGAAAGCAATGCGGTGGATGCATGAATCCTAGACTATATGCAAAATTAGCAAAATTAATCCAATTTAAATTCTACTGTGTTTCAGAAAAATAGTAATCTCGTATATGCAAAAAAGATTTATCTTTAAAAAAAAGTTCATTTTATACATGTGTATGACATAATGCCCATCTTCGGTTGTGTGATCAAAACAAGAGCATGTTACCACCTAACAGCACCGAAACAACTATAATTTACTGACGCATGAAAGGACTGAAACAACTATACTACACATGTGATCCTATGATCCTATCATAACAGCGCCTTCAAAAAAGCAATCAAAACAAAAACAAAAAAACACTGAAACAATCACAAACCTGTGCTTGTTAAGTTCCGCCAGTAGCGCACTTTGCTTAACCGGATCTTTTGGGTTCGCATCAGCCTCAGCAATCAAAGCCTCCAGCCTCTTCTCCTGTCTCCAAAACCCCCACTTATCAAAAATCCCTCTTTTGATCCTCTCCCAAATGCCAATCATAAACACAAGAAATCCCAACCTGCTAAATCCTCTACCCTCTTCCACCATAATCTGATTCTTCGATTCTTCAACGGTTTCTTCTTTCTCTGGCATTTTAGCGATATCAGGCTCATTGAACGGTCCGGCGCCTTTCAATATTGGATCCTGGCTAGGGTTTTGGAGGCAGAAGCTGACTAGGCGGCGACGGAGGCGAATTGGAGGGAGGCGGGAAGGACGGAGAGGGGGGAAATGTTTTGGCGGGAAAAAGAAGAGAGAAGCCTGGAGAGTTGCCATGGATATCAGAGAAAGAGAGAGAGTTGAGAATTGGATTGAGTTTCTCTCTTGGTAAAATTGGGACTAGAGAAGACGAGAGGGAAGGCGAAAATTGAAATAAAGATTGAAAGGGGTTTTCGAGAATGAACGAATTCAAACAATTAAAACCTCAGAAATATTAAAGATCTTATCCTGTGCTGAGTTTGACCAGGATTAGTGGTGGAGTGTAGTTTGGGGAAGGAAGTCGTTTGCTTTTAGGTTTAATTAATTTATGTATAACTTTTTATACATGCAGTCCACCTTCCAAAAGATAGATGTTTTGAAACTAATTACAAAGCCTTTTTTCTGGGCTAACCCCCCAAATTGATGGAAATAATAAGCACATGAAAAATGTAAGAAGTCCAATAGAAAAGGGTTCGATAAATCTTCAACTTCCGTCCACTACAATATTTTTGTTGATTATCTTTTGCTAGAACAACCAATTTACAACGGATTTCCAAAATACAATGGTTTATTTTTGGAATTTGCAGCGTCTTCCTTGACAAAGTTGATACTAGATCCAAAAGTCATGTGAAATTGTCAAAAGTCATTTTCATTTATTGTGGCTTGCTATTTATTGATGAATCTGCACATAGAATCGTCAAATCTCATTTGAATCGCTAGAATGATCAGATTCGATAAGTTAGGATGAAGAACGAGTTAAATCGATACATTTCTAAGATTTGATTGGTCGGTACCGGTTGATTGATATCTTGACTAAATCTTCTCCACTTTACTTCAAATATGCTGAAGTCTTCAAGCCTTGGGTTTTCGGAAAAAATGGTAACTTGGATCGATCCCTACTTCAAAGCCTATCTTTTTCTTAAAAATGGCATGTAGAATTACGGTAGAAGTAAAGTAGGCCCAAAATCTAATTTTTGACCGATCGGTACCGATCGATCAATTTATTCCGAACTTGAACTTTTCTTTTGGCAACCCACCTTTGCTCTCTTCCAAGCTCCTTGATTCATTCCTTCATAATTTCATAGTCCAGTTCCATCGAAATGTAATTCGTCGTAGTAACTCGAATTTAGATGTGGTTTCATCCGACATTTATCATTTCATGCTATAGAAGTTCTATCACTGATTCGATTCAATCCCAAGACTACAGAAAATTCATCGATAATACTTGTTCCCTAAGCTTTGATTAAGAACATGTATTGATACTAGCAAATTGTCAGTTGTGTTCTTGAGTTATCCATCAAATTAGTTATGGTGAATCATCCAGTTCTCTCAGATTCACATACAAATCAAATGTCACTTTGGACCCATCAAGGTCAAGGACTCGTATCCTTGCATAATGTCAATCGTAAATGATCATCGTCATGTGTTCTCTCGGGGTTCATGCATCATACAAAAATCATATATCTTGCTATCATGCAATATACATCACATGCCAGCGTGTAGGGTTATGGTATTACCCCTAGCTGGAGCATTGCTTACAAATCAGTTGGTATCTCATAATATCCTATTACAAGCAAGTCTGATTAGATCAAGGTATTACCATTGAGTAATCATATATCAAGTAACAAGTTGTCATATTCTGTGCAGTTAAAGCGCTTGGCAGATTCAATGCGGCGGAGGTGCAAAAAGTCATATCAAAGATACAGCGAGGATATAGTGGGATATAGCGGATGATTGTAAAATAGCATATAAAACTCGTACTTAATGTTTTTACAGATGTATAAATGGTAACTAAATGAAAAGTTAACATTCAATTGAATTGTAATTAATACATAAATAATTTTAAATGAAAACATGTGTGAATATACTGTAAATAAACGTAAAACTATTATATAACATAATTGAATTTAGTAGAATATTATAGCATTTCATTTTTGAAAATATATTAAAAATTCAATTAAATATATTAATTTCATAATTTTTATAACGTATAAATGTCATTTTTCAATTCATTTCTTTTAAAGAAGATATAGCGGAATATAGCGGGAATAATGGGATATAGCAGAAATAGCGGGGATTAAAGCGGAAAGGCTATATTTGGGGATATATGGAAAATCATAGCGGTAGAAATCCACTATGAGATATAGCAGGGTTATAACGGGGTAATAGCGAGACATTAACTACACCGGTCCTGTTAGAGCATTGCCTCAAGTTGGATCGTTACTAATAAATCGCCTACTAACTCTTAGCATCTCATCATCAGTAAGTCCAACCGAATCAAGGCAATAACATCTATAGTCATTCAATAATCACAATCAAACCGTAAGGTGTTCATAACTTGAAGTAAGTTATAATCTCTCCGTATAAGATAATCACAAATCTACATTAAACCCATCCACCCACTCTCCGGTGAGGGGACTCAATGTTTAAGGTGAGTTCATCCACTCTGCAACACCCCGTAAAAATTAATGAGAAATTAACTAATAAGAAAAGAATTAATTACTAAATTAATAATAAGGCCAAAAATGAAAATTTTGTAAATGTCGGAATTTAGCCATGAAAGTTATGTCGTTGCATTCGTGGCGATTTTCTGATTAATTTTCAAATATAAAGTTTTGAAAAGGGAGCTCAAACAAAAAGTTATTGACGTTTGAAGTTTTTGGATTCAAAATAATTTAAATGGAATTCAAATTCAAATTAATAATTACTTCTAAAATTTGAAATTTAAAAACTAACGGAGACTTAGGGGTTAAAGTTAACGTAATATTAATTAAGAAATTAAATATAAATTAAACGACAACGGAAATAGCATTCCCAAAATAGACCAATCGGTCGACCATTGCCTAGTGCCAGTTGACCTCCTAGGTAAGACTGGTCGACCAATGGTCGTGGTGGCAGCTAGAGTTTTCCACACCATTAAAGCTCCGGATTTTATTATTTTAAACTGACTTAAATTCGACGGTTCTAGTGCTTTCTAACCACTATAAATAAGAGCCTAGCCCCTTCACTTTTATTCATAAATTATTTTGAAAACAAAACAAAGCTCTGTCGATCTCTCTCTTCAAAGATTCGAAAAAATTTCTAGAGTTTCAGGTAAGGAATTATAGGTGTTTATTATTCAACTTCTAGTTCTATTCTCCTCTGATCCCTAAATTTCTAAATCTAATTCATATACAATCCCCTTGTTGTATATTTCTAAAAGGAGCAATCTGAAAGAGATTTAAAACGGACGTAAACAAATCCAAGAGGAAGAGCTGAGGACATTTTGTGAGTGGAAATCTTACTATTTCTATTTTAGTAATTGTATAGTATAACTTGGATTTGATATATGCCTTAGGGAATTTTGTTTATGAAACCATCACACTAAAACCCCGAAATTACCCTAAAGTGAAATGTTAATTCTTAAGTTAGAATCTCAATTATTCTATATTAAAATAGTGGAATTGTGTTACAATTTTAATGTTTTACATTCTATTCCACTTCTTATTATTTTTTAGGTCTGATTAAGGGTTTTGAAAAGAAATAAGTTAGGAAATGGTGTGTAAGGTATGGATTCACCTTTATTCGTAGTTTGCACTGCCTATTCTTGCAATTCAAATAGAAATTCCCTTTTTCAATTTTATAGAAAGAAGTTGAATAGAGCGTAAAAGGATTTGAATTGTAAATTTCCTTAATGTTGATTCTGCTATTTTAGTATAAAATAAGTTTGGTATGGGTTCTATTTTTATACAAGTTCGTCGTTGAATTGGAAATATTGGATATATGGTATATTTGTTGATATGGAATTGGGCTTGTATAAATTTGGAGTTTTGACATTTATACATTTAGTTTAGGGTGTAATCTTCATATGCTTAGAAATATTTTAGGCACGTATTTATGTGTGTGTGTGTATATTAGTGTATAAATAACGTATAATTAATAGTGTATTAATTGCATGGTAAATAGGCTATTAATTAGTATTAAATCCCCCTTACGAAAGAAATTGATGGTTAGGGATAAACCCTTGTTTATCCCTTATATGGCCTCCATAGGAAATGCGGTGAGATGTGTGATAATATGTTAAGAGAGCATAGATTGTGACTAAGTTATAAGGATCCAAGTCAGTCAAAAGCACACAGAAGTCTACCCAACTAGTCTGGCTACTGGTAGTGTGACTTTGGGGCTGATGTGAGACACCACCTATAATAATTACCCAAGGAGGACGTGGGGTTACTCCCAAATTCTATAGGGTAAAGCTGCCCAGCTAATTTGGCTACCAGTACCTACGAATAGTTGAACTAATGTGAGACGTCACAGTTTGGGTTACGGATCATAATATAAAAGACCTGCTTCGAGGTTGAAGGTACTGAGTGGTTAATTGAGGGCCCGCTTCCTTCTTATGTAGGAAGTATTAAATAGTCGGGGTTAGCGGTTAGGCATGGTAAAGGATATCTCGAGAAGGGTCTGCTACGGGTTTGAGGTATTAAGTGGCTATTATAGGGTCCGCATCTCCTAAAGTATTAAGTGGTATGGAGAGATTCCATGCAATGTCAGCTAGATAATACCAGAGAGGAGTACGTTTTGGAATAGGTATTAAATGATGGGGACCTGCCTTGAATGAGGTATTAAATGGTCAGAGTCTTCCTAGTTCATGTTAGAAATGTTTAAGTAGCTTGAGTATTATCTCTTACATTGTTATGACATTATTGATGATAAATGTGTGGGACTGGGAATGGCCTTTGGCCTATAGTTGAAGATGGCTTATTGGGTTGAAAGGAAATGGGTTATAGAATTGCATTGGAAAAGCCTTAGGGCTTGTAGTTGGAAAACTTATAATATAGTTAGGATGCGTAAGACATATTCTTATTTAAATTATACTATCCAAGTACTATTATAGAAAGGCTTGAGATTTTTATTCACTAAACATTGTTGTTCTGACTCGCTCCTCATTACAACACTTAGAAAAGGCGATGCAAATTACGAAGGCAAAGATGATGAGGGGACTTGTGGCAGTTATCTATTTATCTACTTATGTTGTTTTTTTTATGTACCCATTTAGACATGATGATGTATTTTGTAATATTGTACTATGGATATTTGGCGTTGTTATGTGGTATTGTGTTGTATGTTTCTGACATTTGAATTTTTAATAAGATGGGTACTATTTCTGATATTATATTTTATCCTTTCGCTGTAAGATTCTGAATGTGTAGATAAGATAGCTCTCTGTATTGTTTTTTGTATCAATTTTACCAACCAACAGTGGAATGACCCTCTCTTTTCTACCTTCATTTTGTAAGGATTTTTTTTACAAAGTATATATATATATATCATTTATTAACAAATATATTTCCCCAGGGTCATTTTTCTTTTTCCAATAAACAAACTTTATCCAGGATCAAAAGTTTACCAATATAGATATATCAGTGCAACCACAAGGATATGCACACACATATGAAGATGCATGTGCCCCTCTTGCTTAATCAGGTTATGGCAAACAAGAGGTTACATTGATTGATTAAATTTAATCAATCCCCACATAGCTTAATTTTTATTTATGTAATAAAATCTTATTCATATAGGTAACAATATGATTTTTAATCCTTGATAGCTTGCTGGATCCTCTATAAAATATGATCCATAAAAACCAGATAATTATGTTATGATTATCTATAAAAATTAATAGTGTAGTGTCTGTGCTCTGAAAATGATATAAGCTTCTATCATTTTCTATGTTTGCTTTCCTATAAAATCTACCTTATATGCAAACTCATATTTGGGATATTCTTAAGTGAATTATCATATTCTAGAGGTTTGATTCCTTGATACCAAAATACTAGACTAAATGAAATGCAGTCCGGGGTGAGTTTCCTGGGACATATGGATACTCAGCAAAGAAAAACATGGGTTAAATAGACTCTCTGCTCAGGCATATTTCAGAGGGTCTTAAAATGCATTTTGCCCAAAGCTTTAGTAAAAAGAAATTCAGATTTCATGTTAAAATTACAAAGGTACTGGTGTGACAATATCTGAACAAATCATGTCTGAACATGTATAAAATTTACTAATATGGATCTAACTTCACCATCCTATAAAATCCCTATTATGGATCTAACTTACAAAATTATAGATAAAACTTTTCAACATTCCAGATAATAAAACTCAGATATTTTAAATTCCAGTTACAAGTCAAATTCTTAAAATACTTAACCAAATATCCAACATCACTCAGTACTTACTACAATGGAAAATTTTAAAATATCAATACATGCAAATTTCATCTTTTAAGCTCTTATCTATCTAATTCTAGCATGCTATAATCTTCTTCTCAATGCCTTGCTTCTACTCCTACCTAGAGGCTGCTGTTCCTGAAAAAGCATTTGAAGCTGCCTCATTTTAAATGAGACACCCCAGATGCCATTAGCACACTAGGGTCAGACACATGTCTGGTATGAGAAAATTCACTAAAGCAATTAATTAATTAAGTTAAAATTGAATTAAGTACATATACATAAAGTTCTGCCCTTTGAAAACAAGTAATACTTGTGTGCATGTTCTGTGTCATTGTACATGTGCACACTTTAATCTTTCTTTCCAGAGACTTTGTATAGATATGGCACATACACTCAGGCATACAATTCAGTCATAAATCAAATAATCATTCACACCAAACAGAAAATAACCAATATGAGTTAAATCATTTATTCCCTCCTCATATTTCATTTCTGGGAAAACTCTAGTTTCTCATCATGTCAAATATTCTTCCCTTGATATATTTATCTACCCTGGTCTCATCTGCAATTTTATGAATCAATGGACACACTGTAATGAACTAATTCACTCCATTACACAAAGATCTCAGGACTTAAACAAGCCATGTGTCAACTTGTATTACTCAAGAACATAAGTCATTCCTGCAGTAATCTTGACCCCATTTCCTAATCAAGTTCTCAGGTACTTTCTCTTTTTAAATTTTTCAGGGCAAACCCAATCAGTGAGTCATTTTACAAAAACAAGCATTCATCTCATAGCATTCCTCATCATTCACATAAACAAACAGAGGTAATCAAGCAATTTAAGTATTGGTACTTATTAAAACATGTTCTTGCAATTTTAAGGAGATATAGACAACTAACATTGGTTTATGGCTCTATGAGAAGATTTTATTGCAAACATCTGTGCTTTAGTTAACTCAGATTGACCAAGCTTCCTAAATCAAAAAATCTATTTGCTAGGTGGTTATTGTATATTTTCTTTGAATCAGGAGTATCAGCACATAGGCAAGCCTATTGCACTCCTAATTCCTTTTTATCTTAAGCCTCAGCATATATACATATGTATATTGCAGCCCATATGCTCATCAATTCTTCTGGGTTGAGCCAAAACCAACACTACTTGCTTATATTCCACATTTTATTTTCTGGGTATTTATTTATATTTCTAACCAGTATCATATCAGAAAGAGATCTGGGTTTTTAAGATACTTATGCATGCATACTGATCATATTTAGAATATTCACAAAATAAAACAACCAGAACAACCATTTGGCATTAAAGCATCCTTAATTTCTGAAAGACAATCACATACACTTTTAAGAAAAATTAATTTATAACTGGCTGCCTTCATTAGGACTTGGTGCCTTAAGTTGTTGAGTGAGTTTTCTCACCTAGCTCTCTTCTTTGCTTCCTTAATTAGTTGATAACTTCTGCCTTTAGCCTCAAGCTCTTTTCCTTCACTTGCCTTATGTTTTATATGGTGTGTTTTTTTCAAAGTTCTTTTTTGAGAAGGAGAGGAGGCTGCTGCTTATATATATACAGAGTTCTCCTTAGGGTTTTGGGTATTGGCTAAAGCCATTTTTGCCCACCAGAAAATTATGTTATCTGCATTTATTTGAACCCAAGATTCTACCCTCCCCGGCTTAATTTGGTGAAGAGAAAAGTGGTTATCTACTTTGGTTATTTTCAGAAATCCTACTTTTCCATAAAATGCTTTTTCTCTTGTCTATTTGCATGCTAAATGTGTGATCTGATTTCCAGCAATATTATATACATATTTCTTTCTTTCTTATTTCAGCCCATACAAAATACATTTTTGTTTTCCTCCCATTTTCTATTTTTAGCCTTTACTTTATTATCTGGTGTTTCCTTCTTATTTATCCACCAGAGGAAAAACATATTTGTGTGTTTCATCTTACTAGTTTAAATTCTAATACTTAGTTAGTATACTTACATATATGTTTTATAGACAATAACTTATATACATATATACATCTATATTATTTTATACTGATACACATATGCACATGTATACTTAGTTATATTTCTGCATATAGCACATTTGAGGGTTTTCTTTATTTATCAGTAAATATATATATATATATATATACATATATATATATATATTTTCCATACATAGCATCATGTACTCATTCATAGTATCCAGGGATCTAGCTTTACTCATGTGTATTTTCTGTGCACAAAGGCACATCATTTTATTATACCACATCAAGCTATCTCATCTTTCCCTTAAACATGGTTTTATAAACTGCTTAAAAATTATTTTAATCTTATTTATATTTTTCCAAGATAAATTCCTAAAATCTTGGGTCATTACATACACCCCACCTTTTAGGAATTGTGTCCCACAATTTTTCCAAGCTTAAACCAGAGAACAAGTACTCCTCAACCACTTAGATTTCTAGTTCTATGATAATAACTAAAAATACATGCATCCAAAAGAAAAGCGAAATAAAAAAAAGATTTACCTCTAATCTGAAAATAGCTTAGGGTAGCTCATCCTAACCTTGTCCTCTAATTCCCATGTGCAATCACTGGGATCAAGACTCCACTGTACTTTTACAAGTTTCAGTGATTTATTTCTTAATTTCTTCACATCCTTTGCCAAAATCCCTACTGGATCTTTTTCATAAATCAAATTAGGATTTATCTGCACTTGGGTTGGGGTCTCCAGAATTTCTGCCTTGTCATGTACCCACCTTCTCAGTTGTGATACATGAAAAACATCATGTATGCCTTGCATGTTTTCTGGCAATTCCAACTTATATGCCAAGGGACCAATTCTTTCCAGAATTTTGTATGGTCCAATATATCTTGGGGTTAACTTGCCTTGTTTCCCAAATCTCAGCACATTTTTCATAGGTGAGATTTTGATGAAAACAAAATTTCCCACTTCATATTCTACCTGCCTCCTTTTCTTGTCTGCAAATTTCTTTTGCCTATCTTGTGCTGCTGCCATTCTTCTCCTTATCAACTCAATTTTCTCCTTAGTTTCTTGTATGCACTCAGGCCCTAAAATAACCCTTTCTCCTGCTTCTACCCAACAAACAGGTGACAAACAAGGCTTACCATATAAGGCTTCAAATGGAGCCATTCCTATGGTGCTTTGATAGCTGTTGTTGTATGTAAATTCAACTAGATGAAGATAATCTTCCCAGTTGCCCCCAAAATCCAATACACATGCTCTCAACATGTCCTCCAAAACCTTGTTTACTACCTCAGTCTGCCCATCTGACTGAGGATGGTAGGCAGTACTTAAACATAGTTCACTTCCCATTGCTTCTTGAAAGCTTCTCCAGAATTTTAAAGTGAAGATGGTATCCCTATCACTTACAATGGTTTTGGGAATGCCATGCAATTTTACCACTTCCTTCATAAAATTTTGAGCTAATTTTGGTGTTGTCCTTTCTGACTTGACTGGGATGAAGTGTGCTACTTTGGTTAGCCTATCAACTATCACCCATACACTTGTATTTCCTCTCTTAGATCTAGGCAGCCCATCTATGAAATCCATAGATATATCTTCCCACTTCCACTGTGGTACACTAAGAGGCTGCATCAACCCTGATGGCCTTTGGGTTTCAGCCTTGACTTGTTGGCAAGTCATACATTTGGCAATGTATTTAGCTACATCTGATTTCATCCCCTTCCACCAGAAGTCTCTTTTCAAATTTTGGTACATTTTTGTGTTGCCTGGGTGTATGGAGTATTTACTTCTGTGATATTCATTCAATATCTCTTTCTTCAATTCGGTGTCCTCTGGCACACACATCCTATTTTGGTATCTCATATAACCATTTTATCAATATGGTAATTCATCACTTCCTCCCCTTTTGAGAGGAGAATTTTCTTCTCTAATAAGTTTGCATCCTGTTCTTGCATTTTTTCTACCTTCAGAATTAAATCTGGTTGAAGTGTCATTAAGCTTAACTTCCCTTTATTTTCTTGTGCACCATGCATCTGCTCATCAATGTGCACACAACCATTCTCCCCAATTTCTAACTCAGTTAGCAAAGACAAGTCCTTAAATTCTTCTATCATCATCATAGCCAATTTAGCATGCTGTCTACTTAGAGCATCTGCAACTTTGTTTGCTTTGCCTGGTGTATAGAGTATGTCAAAGTCATAGGCAGCTAAGAACTCCACCCATCTATGTTGTCTCATGTTCAAATCTTTTTGTGAAAATAAATATTTTAGAGACTTGTGGTCAGTGTAAAGTTCAAACTTAGTGACTAACAAATAATGTCTCCAAAGTTTCAAAGCATAGATCACAACTGCTAATTCAAGATCATGTGTGGCATACCTAACTTCATGGGGTTTAAGTTGTCTGGATGCATATGCAATGACTTGGCCTTGTTGCATCAACACTGCACCCAAGCCAAATCCACTAGCATCAGTGTATACAACTAATTCTTCATTTCCATGAGGTACCTTTAAAATTGGAGCATTCACCAATGCCTCCTTCAACTGTTCAAAAGACTTTTCACATTTTTCTGACCAAACAAAAGCTTGGTTCTTTCTGGTTAGGTTAGTAAGTGGTGTAGAAATTTTTGAAAAATCTTTTATAAATCTCCTATAATACCCTACCATCCCCATAAATGACCTCACTTCACTCACAGTGCTTGGCCTCTTCCATGCTTGAATAGCCACTACTTTATTGGGGTTCACAGAAATTCCTTGGGCAGATATAACATGGCCAAGAAAATACACTTCTTCTTTCCAAAATTCACATTTTGAGTATTTTGCCTTTAAGTCTTTTTCCCTTAGTCTAGACAAAACCATGTGCAGATGACTTTCATGCTCTTCCATTGTTTTGGAATAAATTAAAATGTCATCTATAAAAATAAGCACAAACTTGTCTAAATAATCTCTAAAGGTTCTGTTCATTAAATCTACAAAGTATGATGGTGCATTGGTCAAGCCAAATGGCATAACCAAAAATTCATACAACCCATATCTAGTGTTAAAGGCAGTGTACTTGATGCTTGATTCTTTCACCTTCATTTGATGAAAACCAGATACTAAATCTAGCCTAGAGAATACTCTTGCTCCAGCCAATTGATCAAAAAGGTCATCTATTTTTGGCAGTGGGTATTTATTTTTAATGGTTACCTTGTTTAATTCCCTATAATCTATGCAGAGTCTCAAAGTACCATCTTGTTTCTTAACAAACACCACTGGTGCCCCCCAGCAAGAATTACTGGGTCTTATAAAACCCTTATTTTCTAATTCCTCTAATTGTTTCTTTAATTCTTTTAGTTCATTTGGCCCCATTCTTGTTGGCTTTTTAATCACTGGGCTTGCTCCTGGGACTAAATGAATTTGCAATTCCACTGGCCTATGGTTTGGAACACCATTAACCTCCTCAAAAACATCCAAGTATTCATTGACTATGGGAATTTCCTCAATAATATGTCCACTGAAATCTTTACCCAAATCAATCAAATGACACAATTTTCTTCCCTTGGACACTTCACACAAAATTATGATCCTCTGGCTTCCATGGTTTTGCAATGATATGGTGGATGAGTCTAAGTTAATTATGGCCTTGAATTTCCTTAACCAGTCTACTCCCAAAATAACACCTATATTTGGGTAATTTAAAACATATAAATTGGAAATAAAAGTATCTTCTCATATGTTTAATCCCACATCCACACAGATCATGTTTAAAACACTAGAACTTCCCAGTGGACTTTGTATATGTAAAGGGGTTTCAACCAATATGCAACTTAATTTCAGCATTTTAACTAATTCATAGGAAATTAAGGAATGAGTTGCTCTAGTATCATATACTACTGCTATGGGTACATTACAAATAAATAGTGTACCTTCCACTTGACTGTGCTTCTCAGCATTGATATCCACTGTTCTGCCTTTTTCTTCCAAGTTTGCTAATTTTCCTTGCTGCTTATTCTCAAGACAATTTCTTTTCATGTGCCCTTCTTTCCCACATAAATAACACTTGAAAGCTCCTCCTTTCAATTCTGGACATCTTGGTTTGATATGTCCTTCTTTTCCACATTGATGGCACACAATCTTCTTGGTTTCCTTAGCTTTAATATTCCCAGTAGACTTAGTACTGGCCTCTTCTTTCTTCTTATCATAAGGATGATATCTCCCCTTACCCTTCTTACTGTTATTGTTCTTGAAATTTCTGAATTTTTCCCTTTCCTTGTCATGCTGCTCCAACCTCAAAGCTAAGTCTATCACGTGGTCAAAGGTCCTGTCAGCATAAGGTAACATGGCTCTACTAAGTCCTGGGTTCAAACCTTTTATGTACCTATCATTTTTGGATGCTTCATCTGCCACAAGCATTGCTCCATATGTGGAAAGCCCTTCAAACTTTTGAGTGTATTCTATGACAGTCATAGTTCCTTGCCTAAGTCTAATAAATTCTTCTAGCAAGGTAGTCTTAGCTGATGCTGGTACAAACCTTGCTTCCAACATCTCTTTGAATTGATTCCAAGTGATTTCATTCTCATTTCTTCCTGCAATGATTACTTCCCACCAGCTTAAAGCTACTCCTTTTAGCTGTCTCGAAGCCACTTGCCTCTTTCTTTGATCATCAAGTTGCATGTCATTGAAAATTCTATCCAATGTTCTCAACCATGCTTGAATTTCCATAATACTCTCTGTCCCTTCAAAGCTTTTGCCTCCTAAATGAGTATATGTCTTAAGTAATTTTGAGAGTTCTTCATAGGGATTTTCTTTCCTTTGTCCTGCCCCATCCCTAAATGCTCTCACCAAGTCTTGCAGATTGACCATTGGTGGTGCATTGGAAGATCATGCTCCCTGATTTGGTGGTCTTCCTACCATAGTTTGCTAATAATAATTTACATAGCTGGTTAGTTTGATTGGTAATTTTATTATTTCAGTGGTTTTATTTACACTGAAAACATTGTTATATATTTAGTCTCTTTAAATTTTATTTCTATCAAAGAACTTGATCTTTATTTCTGCTATGTTTAATAACATAGCTCTGATACCAAATGGAATGACCCTCTCTTTTCTACCTTCATTTTGTAAGGATTTTTTTTACAAAGTATATATATACATATATATATATCATTTATTAACAAATATATTTCCCCAGGGTCATTTTTCTTTTTCCAATAAACAAACTTTATCCAGGATCAAAAGTTTTACCAATATAGATATATCAGTGCAACCACAAGGATATGCACACACATATGAAGATGCATGTGCCCCTCTTGCTTAATCAGGTTATGGCAAACAAGAGGTTACATTGATTGATTAAATTTAATCAATCCCCACATAGCTTAATTTTTATTTATGTAATAAAATCTTATTCATATAAGTAACAGTATGATTTTTAATCCTTGATAGCTTGCTGGATCCTCTATAAAATATGATCCATAAAAACCAGATAATTATGTTATGATTATCTATAAAAATTAATAGTGTAGCGTCTGTGCTCTGAAAATGATATAAGCTTCTATCATTTTCTATGTTTGCTTTCCTATAAAATCTACCTTATATGCAAACTCATATCTGGGATATTCTTAAGTGAATTATCATATTCTAGAGGTTTGATTCCTTGATACCAAAATACTAGACTAAATGAAATGCAGTCCGGGGTGAGTTTCCTGGGACATATGGATACTCAGCAAAGAAAAACATGGGTTAAATAGACTCTCTGCTCAGGCATATTTCAGAGGGTCTTAAAATGCATTTTGCCCAAAGCTTTAGTAAAAAGAAATTCAGATTTCATGTTAAAATTACAAAGGTACTGGTGTGACAATATCTGAACAAATCATGTCTGAACATGTATAAAATTTACTAATATGGATCTAACTTCACCATCCTATAAAATCCTTATTATGGATCTAACTTACAAAATTATAGATAAAACTTTTCAACATTCCAGATAATAAAACTCAGATATTTTAAATTCCAGTTACAAGTCAAATTCTTAAAATACTTAACCAAATATCCAACATCACTCAGTACTTACTACAATGGAAAATTTTAAAATATCAATACATGCAAATTTCATCTTTTAAGCTCTTATCTATCTAATTCTAGCATGCTATAATCTTCTTCTCAATGCCTTGCTTCTACTCCTACCTAGAGGCTGTTGTTCCTGAAAAAGCATTTGAAGCTGCCTCATTTTAAATGAGACACCCCAGATGCCATTAGCACACTAGGGTCAGACACATGTCTGGTATGAGAAAATTCACCAAAGCAATTAATTAATTAAGTTAAAATTGAATTAAGTACATATACATAAAGTTCTGCCCTTTGAAAACAAGTAATACTTGTGTGCATGTTCTGTGTCATTGTACATGTGCACACTTTAATCTTTCTTTCCAGAGACTTTGTATAGATATGGCACATACACTCAGGCATACAATTCAGTCATAAATTAAATAATCATTCACACCAAACAGAAAATAACCAATATGAGTTAAATCATTTATTCCCTCCTCATATTTCATTTCTGGGAAAACTCTAGTTTCTCATCATGTCAAATATTCTTCCCTTGATATATTTATCTACCCTGGTCTCATCTGCAATTTTATGAATCAATGGACACACTGTAATGAACTAATTCACTCCATTACACAAAGATCTCAGGACTTAAACAAGCCATGTGTCAACTTGTATTACTCAAGAACATAAGTCATTCCTGCAGTAATCTTGACCCCATTTCCTAATCAAGTTCTCAGGTACTTTCTCTTTTTAAATTTTTCAGGGCAAACCCAATCAGTGAGTCATTTTACAAAAACAAGCATTCATCTCATAGCATTCCTCATCATTCACATAAACAAACATAGGTAATCAAGCAATTTAAGTATTGGTACTTATTAAAACATGTTCTTGCAATTTTAAGGAGATATAGACAACTAACATTGGTTTATGGCTCTATGAGAAGATTTTATTGCAAACATCTATGCTTTAGTTAACTCAGATTGACCAAGCTTCCTAAATCAAAAAATCTATTTGCTAGGTGGTTATTTTATATTTTCTTTGAATCAGGAGTATCAGCACATAGGCAAGCCTATTGCACTCCTAATTCCTTTTTATCTTAAGCCTCAGCACATATACATATGTATATTGCAGCCCATATGCTCATCAATTCTTCTGGGTTGAGCCAAAACCAACACTACTTGCTTATATTCCACATTTTATTTTCTGGGTATTTATTTATATTTCTAACCAGTATCATATCAGAAGTTTTTAAGATACTTATGCATGCATACTGATCATATTTAGAATATTCACAAAATAAAACAACCAGAACAACCATTTGGCATTAAAGCATCCTTAATTTCTGAAAGACAATCACATACACTTTTAAGAAAAATTAATTTATAACTGGCTGCCTTCATTAGGACTTAGTGCCTTAAGTTGTTGAGTGAGTTTTCTCACCTAGCTCTCTTCTTTGCTTCCTTAATTAGTTGATAACTTCTGCCTTTAGCCTCAAGCTCTTTTCCTTCACTTGCCTTATGTTTTATATGGTGTTTTTTTTTCAAAGTTCTTTTTTGAGAAGGAGAGGAGGCTGCTGCTTATATATATACAGAGTTCTCCTTAGGATTTTGGGTATTGTCTAAAGCCATTTTTGCCCACCAGAAAATTATGTTATCTGCATTTATTTGAACCCAAGATTCTACCCTCCCCGGCTTAATTTGGTGAAGAGAAAAGTGGTTATCTACTTTGGTTATTTTCAGAAATCCTACTTTTCCATAAAATGCTTTTTCTCTTGTCTATTTGCATGCTAAATGTGTGATCTGATTTCCAGCAATATTATATACATATTTCTTTCTTTCTTAATTCAGCCAATACAAAATACATTTTTGTTTTCCTCCCATTTTCTATTTTTAGCCTTTACTTTATTATCTGGTGTTTCCTTCTTATTTATCCACCAGAGGAAAAACATATTTGTGTGTTTCATCTTACTAGTTTAAATTCTAATACTTAGTTAGTATACTTACATATATGTTTTATAGACAATAACTTATATACATATATACATCTATATTATTTTATACTGATACACATATGCACATGTATACTTAGTTATATTTCTGCATATAGCACATTTGAGGGTTTTCTTTATTTATCAGTAAATATATATATATATATACATATACATATATATATACATTTTCCATACATAGCATCATGTACTCATTCATAGTATCCAGGGATCTAGCTTTACTCATGTGTATTTTCTGTGCACAAAGGCACATCATTTTATTATACCACATCAAGCTATCTCATCTTTCCCTTAAACATGGTTTTATAAACTGCTTAAAAATTATTTTAATCTTATTTATATTTTTCCAAGATAAATTCCTAAAATCTTGGGTCATTACAAATAGTCAGCTTTGGAATAGGCCTAAGGTTCGATGGGCCTTTACTGGGTCGAAAATTAGGGCGGATTGATACATTTGGTATCAAAGCTTAGGTTACCCGATCAACGGCGATAGGTATACGTATGAGTGGTGTACTTTTGAAAGTATTTTTCAAAAACCTTACTATATAAATATATATACTTATTTTGAGCATACACCTAGCTATATAAATCCCGACTATAGAAGTATTTGCGATCATATTCCAAAAAATGGATGAAGCAATTATGAGTTTGAACGATAAATAGAGTTAAATGTATACTCCTACCGCAGTTACCCTACGAGGCGGAGGTCGTATCGTAAGGAGTGGACTAAGAAGAGCATGACCGCGACATATATAAGCACTTCGGAAGCTGAATGGTACTTGACTCTTTTGTTTGGCTTAGACTGCCTTATGATTTTGGATTTCGATGGATTGTCGATTGAAGACATTCATTTTATCCAGGAGGATGGGAGTTAAGAACCTATATGTTATAAGTATCCAGAAGTAAGAAATGATAGAGTGAAGCAAGATATGAAGAAGTAGTGGAGCAAGTTCCCATAAGAAGGTGTACATTAATCACCACAAGGAGATAATCAGATTTTTATGAAAATTGAGTTGGGAAGAAGGAAATTCAATAGGAAGGACAATTAAAGTCAGTTTCTAAATCTAACCCCATGGGAAAGAATTTGATAAAAGGTTTCTGGAAAATTCCTTGAAATGTTTTGAATGGGTTTTTCAAATGATTTATTGGAAAGTTGTTGTTTTGAAAAAGTAAGGAAATTTAAAAATTCATAGTTTAAAATTTTTATTGAGTCAAAAGGTTTTTATTAAAAGGTTTTGGTAAAAAAGGGTTTTTCATTTTCAAAATTATTAGTTTAAAAATTGGTTGAGTCAAAAAAAATTCGATTTAAAGATTTTCGATAAAGAGATTTTTCGTTTTTGAAATAAATGTAAAATAGAATATAGATTGGAATCGATGATTTTTCCTATTTCATAAATTTTGGAAATTCTTCTTTTAAATTTTTTTCTAAATGGGGGAATAAATGGAAATGGAACTTGGTTAAGATGAGGTAGAAAAAAATAGAAGGGTAAGAATGCCCAATAATGTAGGTAGGAGGAACATTCCTGTATAAGAAAATGCAGAGAATAACAGTTGAAATAGGTGACTAAAGCAGTAGGCAAACACACTGCAATGAGTCAATATTGGGAGATTTAAATAGTAATAGCGTTATGAATTTATATAAAATAGGATTAGTAATCTAATTGGAAATAATATAGGAGGGAAATAATATGAATAGCATAGGAAAATAATAGGATAGAAGTTATCCTTGTCTACTCCACTTTTCATTTTCTAAAGTTATGAAAGATGTTTATATATATATATGCATACATATATATATACATATATATATATATGCATACATATATATATACATATATATATAATTAGTTGGTATGATAATTGAGTTTTTGAATGTTTTGGATTAAAAATCCTACTTTTAAAGAAGTAAGCCTTTGAGGTAAAAGTCTATGAGAAGGGAAATTATTTTGCTAAGCAATTTTTTGAAATTTTGAATTTTGGATTAAGGATAAAGTGGCAAATGTTTCAAAAAATAGTGTTCGAATGCTTTTGAAATTTTTTGTTTAAATGCTTCTGAGAAGTTGAGATTTTGTTCAAGTGATTAATGAAAAAATAAAATATGGTGTTTAATTTCTCTTGGAATTCAATTCTTCAAACTATTTTACAAATTGGAAATTTTTATGGAAAATATGTTTAAAAGTTTTCTTTTGAAATGAGAAAATTTCTAAGTTTCAAATGCCACATACTAGCATAATGAGGTTTCTAAGTTTATATTTTCAAAGATAAAAGTTTTGGATTGGGTATTTCATGATTATGAAATTTTAATTTTATTTAGAATGGTGAAAACCAAACTAAATTTTATATGGAGTAGATAGGGCTCGCTACCTAGGTAAGATAAGGTAAAAGTTTTAGGATATAAATAAAATAGTAATAGTATGTACAACCTGATCTGGAAATTTGAAATTGGTCCCAAATATTTAACTGTTGAATGTTGGTAAAGTTGTAAAGATATTCCAGATCTATAATTGGATTGTAAATTAGGTTACCCTAGTTAACTCGGAATGTGAATTTCTATGTTTTGATTTATTGAAGCAGGTTCCGTGTAATTACCATAGATTATTCAATTCCAAAATACGTATAAAATCACGTCGTTTGAATTAACAAAGGATATTTCAAAAAAGGAAAGAGTTGTGTAATATATGGATATTCTTTTCCGTAGTTTACACTGTCTATTTCAATAAAAGAAAAGAAATAATGTCTTGTAATTTCAAATAAAGCAAAGATCTCGCTTTTGGTTAATTTGTGGAAAATTTTAACGGTAATCTTTTCTGGAAGGATAACTCTGATAAATTAAAATTTGGAAATGAATGTTTTAGTTTAGAAAGTTATAGTTAGAAATAGGAATATATAAATACGTATAACCGCACTTATCGACTAAAAATAAATATATATATTTAAATAGCATAATTATGACAATATTCGTATTAGTTATTAACAACGTAGTAATTATAGGACCGTGATTCATGGACGTTAATTAAAGATTTAATGGAAAATAAATTTGTAATTAATAGAGAGTTAAAAGGAACTAAATGAGGACCGATTAGGGAATTTAATACGGCATTTATGGGAATGCACAATTTATCCTATAATCGAGTATATTAACTGAAGTAATGGATGGACCGTATTTGTTAGAAACCAAGAAGGAGAATTAAGGAAGGTGGGTAATGGTGGAAGGTCATGAGGAATGTTAGGAACATAATATCATTAACACCAGTTGATGATGGATGGTAGCTTCCAGCAAAATTTTCTTTTAGGATTTTTGGGTTGTCATCGCTAGTTGTTATATATATATATATATATAGTCTGCGGTAGTAGCTCAGTGGACATGGGGCCTTTATCCAGTGAAAGTTCCCTGCCCTAAGCAACTATCCCCCGAGTAAAATTTACCCGATGTAGTAGATGTCCAAGGGGAGATGCAATACACTGTAAAAGTGTGCGGTTGTGGACTAGGTGGCCCTATACCATAGAGTTTACAAGCGAAACTTAGTTCTTTATTATATATATATATATGTATGTATCTATGTTTCTATGTATGTTGAGAAACATTGTAAATAAGAAAATTTCGTAAAGATGCTTAACTAGCAATAAACTATAGGTAAGACTGGAAGTCAATGAGGAAATTAGGTTAGTAAATAGGAATAAAGAATGCTTCAATCCTAAAAACTTTAGGATTTTGGGAAAGAAATTTTTTAGCTTGTGGAGTGACACCAATCAAGGATGACCATTCACCCCAGAGGGGATAAGATGTATAGGGATATGAAAAGAATTTTATATTGACCAAGGATGAAGAAGAGGGTTGCTGAATTTGTTTCCAAATGTTTGACATGCCAAAGGATGAAGGTCGAGCAAGGAAAAATCAGAGGATTGCTATTACCATTAGAGGTTCCGACTTGGAAATTGGAGCATATATCAATGAACTTTATAGATGGGTTGCCTAGGAGTCAAAAGGGCAATAAAGCTATATAGGTTATAGTAGATAGGCTCACTAATAAGCACTCATTTTATTCCCATTAGAAGTAAGAGGACCGTGACATCTTTAGGGTAAAATTTATATCAAGGAGGTGGTTCGACTTCATTGAATTCCGATTAGCATTGTTAGTGATAGGGATCCCTTATTAACTAGCGAATTTTTGAGGAGTTTGCAAACAACTTTAGGAACTTCATTAAATCTTAGCACTGCTTACCACCCACAGACCAACGATTAAACTGGAAGGGTGAATAAGATCTTGAAAAACTTGTCAAGAGCTTGCATCATGGAATTTGGAGGACTTTGGAGGACATTGGGAGCGGCGCTTACCTTTACTCGAATTCGAGTATTATAATAGTCACCAAGCGACGGTTGGCATGTCACCCTTTAAAGCGATGTGCGGGAGGCCATGCAAATCGCCAAATTATCAGTGGAAAACCATGGACAAAATTCTACTCGGACCAGATTTAATTCGCGGGAGTTCAAGAAAAATAGAGTTGATCAGGCAGTGAATAAAGGCCCATAAGATCATCAGAAGTCATATGCGGATAAGCGAAGGAAGGAATTGGAGTTTGAGGTAAGAGACATGGTGTTTGTTAGAGTTTCTCCTCTTAGGAAGGCTGTGAGGTTCGAAAAGTCGAGGAAGTGGGTACTGAGATTTGTTGGGCCTTTCCCAATTTTGGAAAGGAAAGGAAGACTTGCTTATCGCATGGAACTACAGATAAGTTGGCAGGAGTCCACGGCGTTTTTCACATTTTGCACTTGAGGAAATGCCTTCATAGCACAACCACCATGGTAGAGCCTGATCAATTAGTAGACATTGAGACGAAGCCGATAGCACCCCGTGCCACCACATGCATAGCGGAGCACAGAACTAGAAAGCTCCGCAACATAGAAATTAGGATGGTTCGAGTATAATGGGGAGATAACCGGATGAAAAGCACATGGGAAACTGAAGAGAATATGAGAACTTCTCAATCCGAGCTTTTCACCGATAAACTTTCTCTCTTCAAAAGTAGGTTTTTGTTGCATCGTGGTTGCTAGATTAGATGGTAGGATAGGGTTGCTAGATATTTCAATTTCATTTTTTTCACTTATATAGAATACTTTTTGCATATTTAGGATGTTGCATGCATGCCTTTATGTCACGACACTTGCATTCATGCTAGGATTGAGCTCACTTATAGCATGTATGTATACATAATCACATTGCACTTTTGGTTGAGCAGATGGTTGTATAGATAGCTTGGTATTATAACATAGATGCTTAGTGCATGTTACGCTGTCCATTCCTTAGGGATTTTGGTGATGAAATACTTTTAAAGAGGAAAGAATGCAACACTCCAAAAAAATTAATAAGAAATTAACTAATAAGAAAAAAATTAATTATAAGGCTAAAATGGAAATTTTGTAAATGCTGGAATTTGGCCACGAAAGTTGTGTCGTTGCCTTCGTGGTGATTTTCTGATCAATTCCCATAGAAATTTTTTTGTAAATGGAGCTCAAACGAAAAAGTTATTAACGTTTGAAGTTTTCAAATTCAAAATAATTTAAATGGAAGTCAAATTCAAATTCAAATTAATAATCAATTCCAAAGTTTGAAATTCAAAAATTAATGGTAGGTAGACTTAGGGCTTAAGTAAACGTTAAAGTTAACGTAATATTAATTGAGAAATTAAATATAAGTTAACAGCAACAGAAATAACATTCCCACCAACCTCGACCATTGCCTAGGGTCGGTCGACCGCCTAGGCAGGACCGATCGACCGGTGGTCATGGCGGCGGCTAGGGTTTTCCGCACCATTTACGCTCCAGATTTTATCATTTTAGACTGACTTAAATCTGATGGTTCTGGTGCTTTCTAACTACTATAAATAAAAGCCTAGCCCCCTCATATTTATTCACAAATTATTTTGAAAACTAAGTGAAACTTTGCCGGTCTCTCTCTTCCAGGATTCAGGAAATTCACTAGGGTTTTTGGTAAGTAATTTTAGGTGTTTCTTATTCAATTTCTAATTCTATTCTCCTCCAATCCCTAAGTTTATGAATCTAATTCATATGTAATCCATGTGATGTATCTATCTAAAAGGAGAGATCCGAAAGAAATTTAAAGCGAGCGTAAACAAATACAAGAGGAAGAGATAAGGACATTTTGTGAGTGTACATCTTAGTTTTTCTATTTTAGTAATTGGGTAGTATAATTTGGATTTGATATATGCCTTAGGGAATTTTGTTTACGAAAACATCACACTAAAACCCCAAAATTCCTCTAAAGTGAAATGTCAATTATTAAGTTAGAATCTCAATTATTCTATATTAAAATAGTGGAATTGTGTAGCTATTACAATTTTAATGTTTTAGATTTTATTCCACTTCGTATATTTTTCTTTGGGTCTAATTAAGGGTTTTGAAAAGAAATAAGTTAGGAAATGGTGTGTAAGGCGTGAATTCTTTTATTCGTAGTTTGAACTGCATATTCCCGCAATTCAAATAGAAGTTCCCTTTTCAATTTTATGCAAAGAATTTGAATAGAGCGTAAATGGAGTTGAATTGTAAATTTCCTCAATGTTGATTCTGCTATTTTAGTATGAAATAAGTTTGGTATTGGTTCTATTTTTATACGAGTCGACCGTTGAATTAGGAATATTGGATATATGGTATATTTATTGATGTGGAATTGGGCTTGTATAAATTTGGAGTTATGACATTTATACTATTAGTTTCGGGCGTAATCTTCATATGCTTGGAAGTATTTTAGGCATGTATTTATGTATATATATTAGCATATAAATAACATATAATTAATAGCGTATTAATTGCATAGTAAATAGGTTATTAATTAGTATTAAATCCCCTTAGGAAAGAAATTGATAATTAAGGAAAAATAAGGGTTTTCCCCTTATATGGCCTTAATAGGGAATACAATGAGATGTGTGATAATATATTAAGAGAGTATAGATTATGACTAAGTTATAGGGATGCGAGGTCAGTCAAAAGAACATGAAAGTCTGCCCAGCTAATCTGCCTACCAATAGTGTGATTTTGGGGCTGATGTAAGACATCACTTATAATAAGTACCCACGAAGGATGCGAGGTTAGTTCCAAATTTTGTAGGGTAAACCTGCTCAGCTAATCTGGCTAACGGTACCTACGAATAGTTGCACTAATGTGAGACATCACAGTTTGGGTTATGAGTCATAATACGAAGGACCTGGTTCGGGGTTGATGGTATTGAGTGGCTGATTGAGGGCTTACCTCCTCCTTATGTAGAAAGTATTAAATGGTTGGGGTTAGCTGTTAGGCATGGTAGAGGATGTATCGGGGAGGGTTCGCTTTAGGTTTAAGGCATTAAGTGGATATTTTACGGTCCGCCTCTCCCATAAAAAGAAGTATCAAGTAACCTGGAAAGATTTCGTGCAATGTCAGCTGGATAGGACTGAAGAGGAGTGCGCCTTGGAATAAGTATTAAATGATGGGGAACTGCCTTAAATGAGGTATTAAATGGTCAAAGTTTGCCTAGTTCTCATTAAAAAGGTATTAAGTATCTTGGGTACTATCTCTTACGTTATTAGGACATTATTGACGATAGATGCATGAGATTGGGAATGGCCTTTGGCCTACATTGAAGATGGGTTATTGGGTTGAAAGGACATGGGTTATAGAATTGATTGGAAAAGCCTTAGTGCTTGTAGTTGGAAAACTTATAATATAGTTAGGATGCGTAAGACATATTCTTATTTAAATTATATCACCCAAGTACTATTATAGAAAGGTTTGAGATTTTTATTCATCAAACATTGTTGTTCTGACTCCCTCCTCATTACAACTTAGGTTAGAGAAAGCGATGTAAATTACACAGGAGAAGGCGATGAGGGGGCTTGTGGCAGTTATCTATTAATCTACTTATGTTGTTTTTATTTCTGATGTGTCCATTTAGACATGATGATGTATTTTGCAATATTGTACAACGGATATCAGGCATTATTATGTGGTATTATTTTTTATATTTCTGATATTTGAATTTTTAATAAGATGGGTACGGTTTGATATTATATTTTATCCTTCCGCTGTGAGTTTCTGAATGTGTAGATAAAATAGCTCTGTGTATTGCTCTTTATATCAATTTTACCAACCAACAGCCAGCTTTGGAATATGTCTAAGGTTTGATGGGCCTTTCTGGGTCGAAAATTAGGCATGTTTTAGTGCGGGTTGTTACACACTCACTCTCTAGTGATGAGACTTGTTATCTTATACAAGCCGATCCACTGACTCTCTAGTGAGGGTACTTGCATTTGATGGTCCATCGCCCCGTCTCTCCAAACAACGGAGCCATAATCTATCGGTTTCTGTGTCATATATAAGAGGTAATCCAGTCAAAACGTTATCCCATTGTAGATTCGAAATCAAATATTATGTTTAAATGAGTTTATCGCCAATAAACCAATCAATAGATTGTTCAAACAAGCTTATGGTGCCCAAATCAAATTGCATTAGACGAAAACCTAAACTTATCGTCCAATCATTGATCATTTTCATACTTAAACTCAAAGCATGCCTACGGGGTCGATTAAGATCGCGCACATGTATATGTGATCCGAGAGTAAACCTTTATAGTTTATTTAAAGCAAAACTGAGTAAAATTGAAATAATAAACCTAGTTTCGATCTATCCTGATCTTGGGATAATCATGTTATGTCCATGTCTTCACTATAACCAAGGTTGTCTTCCACAATTGGTGGTTACGTTTGTGGCACCACTACGATTTATGCTATGTTTATTGGATTCCCCATGTAGCACTGCAATCGATTGCTTGGACTTGTTCCTCTATCGGATCTCGCAAGTGCCTGCACTCATTTGCACATGTCCATCCTGCCCATTGTAATAACCTGGTTTTTAGGGATAATTAATAATATATATTTAATTAATTGAAATTTGTTGGAATTTAAAATAAATAATTTGAATTTATTTCAGAATATCAGAATTTTATTACAAGGTAATTAGTTATGAAAGTAAATAGTTTTGGAAATAAATGGATATTTTAAGAATAGTGAAATAAGTTAATTTGGATGCTGTTTAATATTGAATTTAAAATATGAATTTTATGTATTTAATTTTTATATGAATTAAATATTGAAATAAATTCTAGAGAACTTTATAATGATGGATAAATAATTTTATAGAATAAATAATAAATAAGACTGTAATTATTAGGAAGTAATTTTATGAAAGAATTGATACCGTGTTTGGGCTTGAATTAGAATTGTTTTATAAATCAAAGGACGAAAGAAAATGAAATAAAATAATACCAAGGCCCAACGTCTCAAGCCTATTAACCAAACCCTAAAAATCACGTTCTAAACATCCCCTTCTCCAGATTTTTCTAACTCCAGGTGTCATCTATTCTTTTATAAATTCAACCAAAACATTTCCATGGATCGCTTTAGAAAATTATCACCTTACCCAAACCCTATCTCCTCAAAAATTCAATATATAAAATATAATAAATTAGTTTAAATTCCCTTATTGAGATATATGTATATCAACACCAATATATACACTCGTGCAAGAAAGAGTAGGGTTTCGTCGATGGATTGGAAGACTGTGTGTGTGTGATCAGAAGAAGAAGAAACCCAATGTTTAGGTGAGTTTCCACTCACAATTCTATGTCAATGATTATATATATATATATATATTAAAATGAAGATCAGATATATAATGTTGTGTGCTTGTGTGTGTGAGTGTAGTCAAGTGTGTGTGTGTGCGCACGCGCAAACTTGTTCGTGAGTGTGTATATGTGCATTTCAGTACTTATATGCATGTGTCTAGGGCAGTGTATATGAGTGCATATCTCTGTGTGTGTTGTGTAATCCTACGTTTATATAAATTTTGTGTGTGTTTGAGTTTGCCTGTGTGTTATGTGCACTTGCTATTGGGTTTGATGCATTTGTATGTGTTGCTGCACCATTGTGTGTTGTTGTACTTGTTGCTTTACACCTTTGTGTTGCACCTGTCTTTGTACATTTATATGCTTTGCTCCTTCTCTGATCTAGTTGCACTTTTGTGTGTTTTGCCTTGAGCTTTGAGCTTGCTGAAATTGTGCACATACTTTGTTGTTATGCACCAAGCTGGTTTGTCTTGTGCATTGCCATTGACAATCGGGCTGGTTGCGCCTTGAACTGCTTGTGTGTAAGCGTGTGTGTGTTTATGTGTGAGTGTGTATGTGTGGCTATGTTTGTGTGTGATTTTTTGTTTATGTGTGAGTATGTATGCATGGCTGGTTTTGTGCTTGAGTGTGTGTGTGGCTGTGTTATGCATGAATGTGTGTTTGTGTTTTGAGCAATAATTCTCTTTGTGTGTGTGTTTCTGTGTGTGTATGTGTGTTTGTTTCTGTGTGTGTGCGCAGCTGTGTGTATGGGCGTTTCTGTCTGTGTGTGAGTTTGCATCCCTGTGCGCTTAAGTTTACAATCTTGTGTATGTAGTTCTATGTGCATGTGTGTGATCCTGTGAGTTTGTGTCGTCTCAGGTTGTGCAAGTGTGTGTGTGTTACGTGCATGAGTAAACATGGGCATGAGAGAGTGTGCATGCCAAATAAAACAATAAAATTTAAGCTTGTTCGTGCAACAGATAAATATATGTAATTATTTTGTTGTGGATCCATCAAACAAACACATGCGGCAGTTCCAAA
This sequence comes from Allium fistulosum, assembly GCA_030737815.1. Lineage (NCBI taxonomy): Eukaryota > Viridiplantae > Streptophyta > Magnoliopsida > Asparagales > Amaryllidaceae > Allium > Allium fistulosum. Next base: position 486,642,943 of record CM060905.1, on the reverse strand, counting down.
TGAAACATAATGTGTTAAGTTTGTATATTAAATTGTGGCACTCATGTAGTAAGTATTTCATAGATCTGTGCTTGTGTTATCCTATGCGTGTTTTGTGCGTGCGTTTGTTTAATTTTGTATGTGCGTTTGTGTGGTGCTACGTTTGTATGTGTTGTGTGTATGATGCATGTGTTTGTGTGTGGTGTGTACCTCATACGTGCAGTGCGTTTATTATTTATTGTGTGCAACCATTAATTAGTAATATAGTAATATACATTTATATATTAAAATGTAAATATACTTAAACACTATATTAAACCGCTATGTATATTTTATTGAATGTAAATATAATATAAAGTTTGGTAGATAAATAAAGTAAATTTAATAGTGTAATTAAATATGAAACTACATAGATCGGTAAATTCTTGTCTATAAATTATCCAATGCACCTATACAAACTTGTAAAGGTTATATGTTGTGAATGATTCATTATTATATATATATATATTTGTTGTTATATACACATATTAATTTGACGAATCTACTTTTATGTTACTATTCTGATAATTCTTTTCTTGTTTATTGAATTGGATTATATGAATGATTCACCATCAACGTGGATATTGTTTAGTGATTTGACATCATACGGTGATGACATCCTTCTGAATGGATTTGTGATATTTTATATTGATTTTTTTATTTAATTCCATGTGATGAGAAATTTGAATAAACAGAGTTATAATACCGTTTGGGATGGGGTATTCGTTAATATTTCTCCAGTTATTATTTGGACTCGTTATATAGAATATTATGGAGATTGAGTGTAGTTTATGAGCAGTGAATAAATGTTTGAGTATCACACAGTGGTATGGGATGATGTTGTGATATTTATTCGATTATTCATTGTAAGTAGATGACACTCACGTGATGGGGATTCGTAGAGACTCGCTACGGTGAGTCACATGTATTACCATGTGGTGGAAATATTATCAAGCTTGTGTGGCAACAATATTTATAGCTATGTGTCGACATATTATCAAGTTGTGTGGTAGCGATATCTATAGTTGTGTATCAGCAATAGTATCAAGCTGTGTTGTAGCAATGTACATAGCTATGTGTTGGCATTTCTGAGTAGCTAGTTGTTAGCTATTGAGTGTAGATACTATGTGTTTATCTACCTTGTCCAACTTCCATTCTGATTTGAAAGTGAACCAGACTAGCCAGTATCCACCTTGGTGGCCTGATCGTGGTGGTCGCGCCCCAGATCTATGACACCCTTATTGATGTGTGCCTTTGTTATGTGTGCTTGCCCTTGTGTCATCTAGGTCAGCAGTTGTTACCTATAGCGGCAATGTGTCGGATCGTGATTGATGAAAAGTGTAGTCTTGTAGCGTGTTTATGACATGCGGTGGATTTTATTACGATGCCGAGGGAAAGGTAACCAATGATTGTAGGAGCAGTGTTAGGCGGACATATGTGAGGCTCATGAAGGAGACGGACGTGCTGTCAGTCTCCCATCTGGTTCTAGTATGTGTGGTAGATGGACATATACTATTTATATTACTACCTGAGACTACGTCCAAGATATAGTATAATCCCTATATATTATTTTTATGTGATTGATGGGCAAATGGCCTATTCACTTCAAGCAGACAGCCTACTCTTTATTGATTTTATTTAGGCATTGCCATGTGATAGCACAAACCTTATTATTGACTTCGGGATTCTGATGATAATTTCTAGATATGAATAATTCACCCGATTGATGTTGATTTTGTTATTTCAAATCTGATTTTTTTCCTTTTGGGTGATGACATCACTATACATTACTTCGTGATATTTGTGTTATGTGTGATGTTTTGATGTTTGCGTATGATATTATAATTTATATCATAAATTAGCACTGTGATCGTTGACTTGTGCACTATGCCAGTATTATCATGTTATCGTTTCTAGTATATACTTTGTCATCTATATATATTTACCCTTGATTTAGACATAGTCTGACCCGTGTGTTATTTATAATACTCGGGTTAGTCCAAGACATTTCAGGTTCAGGGACTGTTAATTATGTTTTTAACCAAGTTGAAATCAATAGGAGTTAGAACGTCGATACGAAGGCGGAACGACCTAAAACTTGACAAAGATACTCAGAAGGATAAGAGGACATGCTTTAGAAAGTATAAACCCAAAATGGGCTAAGTAGCTAATTCGGCTCGAGTCAACTCCCTTGACTCGGTACCAAGTCTAAATGCTAAGTCATGGCATTCCCATATTTTTAGCAAGTGGTCCCCTAGTTTTCCTATGCATATTCATGAAGTTTCATAGAGTTCCAAAGAGTCTATTATAAGGAATGAAGACTGGATGGTCTAAATGGTAGAATATCCAAGTTAAGGAAGAATGATTGCCAAAACTTGTTAAAAACCTATCAAATTACATGGAGGACATCTAGACAAAGCAATGAGCTCAAAACAAAAGGAGTTAATTAAATATGAGCTAAGGATTAGACTCGGCCCCGAGTCAAGGCCTTGACTCGGTACCGAGTCTAATTGGTAACTTTGGTTACCGTGGTACTATCTTAGGCCAATCTATGGACTTCTAGCGGGCTTCTGATCCAATATAGCCGCTACCCCTATAAATACAAACCATAGAGCAACCAAGAAAAGAACCGGATTCTGCTATCACTACGCGGGATCTCCATCTATTTTTCAACTCTTTCCTCTACACTATAGTTACCAAGGCATATACTCTAGGCAATTCTAGGACTTAGAATCAGTCTAACCCATGTACTTTTGACTTATTCTTTCTCAATCACCTTTTAATCTCATTCAAGCCAGATCAAACCAAAATTCAAAGTTATAAAGTGGACGTAGGCTTAGTTAACAGCTGAACCACTATAAAAATCTTTGTGTCTCGTTTACTTTTCTGCTATTTTCTATTATATATGCTTTGTTCTAATAGGGCTAGTGTTTTCACATCATACTTCAGGGTGTTGATCCAATTTTTGGGTTAATATATTTTGGTGCCTTCACCGAGAACAAAAAACCCAGGCTTGGATCTCGCTATCTAATTTGGATTGGATAGATCTAGAGGTTAGATCAATAAAGTTTGCTTGAAAAAGGTTAGAGATTTGCTATTCTGATGGCTCTTAAGAGGAAGACAACATCCGGAAGATCTGTTGGGACAACACTTGGTGTTGATGAAACCATTCTTCAGTAAAGGAAAGTGAACAATGGAAACAATCATCGAACATAGGTTAATGCTGGAAACCTAGCACCAGGCACTTCCGCTCAACATGAGGTTATAACCAGAGGAGAGCTTAACCAGATGGTTAATCAACTTAACCCGAAGATGGCCGATAGTCCGAAGGTTCTTATGGGCAAGGTTGATGCTTTGCTAGTGCTACAACTACCATCTACCCCAAGGACTAGGCCGGAAACTGCAGAGGCTATAGAACATGAGAATTCCTCCGTCTCAGGCTTGAACGGGAGGGATGGCAAGTAAAAGCAAAAGGAGATAGTTGGGTGGAGCGGGTGGAATTGTTATTGAAAGTAATGGAAGTACCCCTCCTGTCGGAGGATAATCTGCCACAAATCCCAACCTTGGATTGAAGGCTCCGCAAGGGAATATTGCAATGCTTCTCTCTGATTCTCAAGATGACATGCAACTTGATGCTAAAGGACTGGAATTAAATGCTGACATAGGTAGGAAAATGCTGGAAAGGAAGTTTAAACTACCGCTATAAAGCTAGGTGCGCGCCAAAGAAATTCTGCAGGAGTGGTTCTCCCGAAGAATGGAGAACCTAAACTTCAGCTGGAAAACGAAAGCTGTTTAAAGATTCAAAAGCTTGGCATAGCCTCTAACAGTTAACCTATAGACTACTGTACTAGTCAGGCATTCATTGTGGATATGGTTAAACGCTTGATGGAAGAAAGTAAGGGCATGAAGGACGACGATTGGGGTTCTGCACCAAGCCGAACTCCGTTTACTGAAAACATTTTAAGGGACGAGTACCCTCAGAAGTTTACAATGCCTACTATGCCATCTTACAACGGGATGACGGACCCCAAACATCACCTGTACAAGTATAGTTGGCACATGGATGGAGCTAGGGCAATGGATGTTTTCCGCTGCTGATGTTTTCCTATTTTCCTGGAAGGTGTTGCTTATATGTTGTTTACTAGACTCCCACCAAGATCCATTTCTACCTTTGACGAGTTAGCAAGGAAATTCTTGGAACAGTTCAGGCTTTACACGACACAGCCAAAAGATATGATGTCTCTATTTGGGCTTTTCCAAGGACCGAACGAGCCACTAAAAACCTTTACGAACTAGTTTAATACTATAGTTAGTGAAGTGAGCAATCCTAATGAAGATATGGTATTCATCGCTTTTGTCCAAGCCATCCATCCGGACACGGACTTTGGAATATGGATTAAGATAAAACAACCAACCACCATGAAGGAGTTTAACTGAAAGGCGAGTCAGTAGAAGAGGCAGACACATTGGAGGGCAAGACTACCAATGTGTAACCAAAGAAGATAGTTCAAGCAATATAGCGATTAACCAGGATGGAAACAATTCTGGAGCCACGACAGGAAATGCAAGGAAAGATGGAAATCAGAAAAGTAAAAACCAAAACACTAGTAGGCGTGACGGAAATGGAAATTTAGAACTTTTTTAAGTTTCTTTTAAATAAAATCAATATTTTATTTTATTTGGCAAAAAGGAATTTTAAATTTAGTTTCAACTTATATGTATTATAATAAATGTATCGAATACATTCATTTATGTGAAGTGTAAGTGCAGTATACAAGTGTTGTATCAATGAAATTTGTATAGATGAATTAAGAGAATGGGACCATTTGTTTCTCTCTCTCTTATTCTATTCAATTAATAAAGAGAAGATATGACAGGATATAAAAGGAGGGAAACATTTCATTTCTTTTCCTCTCTTATCCTATTCAATTAATAGAGATAAGTTATGGTAGAATATAAAAGGAAGGAAACCGATCATTTCTTACCTTATTTAATGGTAACAATTAATATATTAAATAACATTTATCACTTATCAATCAAATTTACACATGCCTATTAATGAAATATATGCATACATTCATTATAATTGTAGATATATACATACATACCTACACACATATAAAGTGAAAAACTATCGGTTGTTTTAAATAATTTAAAGTCTAAAATTAACATTAGTAGATATGGTTTCAATTAAGAAAGGTTTAAAAACAAAAATGTTACATTATTGCTCATAATCTTTGTACAAGTTTAAATTAAACTAAACATTTGTATTCCATATATATGATAACTAAAATTCAATAATTTAGATCTGAACAACATATATTTGCCAGCATTGTAGTATAAGATATTTTATATATACATTTTATAAAAGGTTTTTGTTTTAAAGTTAACAGTTTTCAATAAACTTTTAATTTTGGAATGAAACAATGCTTTAGATTTTACATGAAACTTTAAATATAGAAAACAACAAAGAACTATAATTTGCGCTATATTCCATTCGATAATCTTAAATCGAAGTTTCTCCTTTTTAAAAAAACAAAGATTGAAACAATTGTACACACAAATTTAACATATGAATAAGATCAATTTCAAGGAATGGTAGACAACCTAAATATGTAATTCATCGACAATTGAATAAGTGAATGTTATATCATTGTATACATAAAATCATTCAATGTCAATTTTCAATTTCATGAGATTCCAAAATAAAATAAAAGAGATTTGAACAAGACAGACATGTGTAAATTTGTGATAAGAACTTACAGATCTAAACAATACAGAAAATGATGATAATTTATTAGAAGTGATATAAGAATCAAAAAATGTCAATTTATCATAAACATACATTAAAAGGAATTGATGAACAAACATATATCTAAATAAAAATAATACAATAAACATGATTTAATCAAACTAAGCATAAGGCATGTTTAATTACACGTTGCAAGATGAAAAATTAAAACATGAAGTGAATCATAGGAAATCTAATTATATAAATCATATGAATATATAGGTGAATTTAATTAATAATTACCTTCAAATGTAGCCAATAAATCACACCTTGAACGATGAATCAAAACTCTCAGATTTAGAAACCAGCCTTCGGATTTTGCAAGGATCTAGAGAGAAGAACCACCTTGAATTTATTTGTTTTGTTTGAATTTGTTTTATGGAATTTTTATTTCATGGAGGCCATTAAGGGAGAGGAGGAGAGCTAGAAAAAGAAAATTGTCTATCTGAAAAGAACGTAAAATGAATGCGTGAGAGAATATGTTTTAAAGGAAAAACTTGAAACCTTTCGATTTCCTCCATTAAATCCTCCCTATTAATTTCAAATTAAATCTCACCAAAACCATTTTTGTCTCCCATTCTTATTTACGTCAGAAGAAATAGACATAGAGAGAAAAAGATAAAATTCATTTCAAAAAAGATATTTTAATGAGTCATGAAGAGGAGATTTATTTCTTTCTTTCAATTCCTTCTTTGGATTTCCAAATCAAATTTGAAACCTCTCCCTATTTTTCCATCATGCACGTGGGCCTCAATAAAAAGTTCCCAAAACACTTAGCAATTAATCTCTTTAAATCCAATTTAAATATTTTAATGATATCGAATATCAATACGTGCGTTTATAACTTTTACAAACACACTTTATTAAGTGCTAATGTTATTCAAACAAATCAAATGAAGTTTAATAATTAACATTTCATAAATATTAATTAACTTAATTAATTTACAACAATTTACAAATTAATTAAATCATGTGGTTTATTCAGAGTATTCATCATTACGGTTATGTGAGTCAAAGGTGTAAATTCAATCAGTGGTTAATATCAAACTATTCGAATGTTAACGTTCACACGTCACTTAGCAGGTGGTGTGACATTTTGGCCGAATTTGTCGCTTACACATCTTTTAGGTAAAATCTAATTTTACTTATTATAAGCGGTACCTAATAGTGACAATTATTTACATCAATTTTCTTCTTCAAAACTATATCATTTTGGATTTATGGGATTTGGTAATGGCGAAATTCCAATACCATCCACATTCAACTTTATAGTCCAAACACAAAGTCCTTGGTTCAATAGTAACAATTATTATTAACCGAAATGCTCTGGCCAGAGACTTTGACTTTGAGTTGACTTAAGTTGACCGTGATACTAACCTCGTATAACCGAGGAGACAAATACTCTCTTGGATAGTGTTTCACTTCCAATGCTTCCACTCGACTCAACTATAGTCGTTCGATGGACGTCGTGCCACGATTGAACTATAATCAAAATGGAGTTTCATGTTGAAGATCAACAATATTCTTAAGTCGAGAGAACTGTGTAAATTAGTCACATCTGTATTCTATGCTTGACCATAGTTATATTAACCAATGGAAAACTATCGAGTGGGTCATTCCATAGTTATCCAATAACTATCAGTATGTAACCCTTTGGTTCCTCTAGCAGTCATGAGTAATATACTACCCAACATTTGAAAAGCGTTACGTAATTTAGTCTCAATAGATACATCGATATCCGGTCTCGATGCATCTTGACTAGGAACATTTAAAATGGTATATTTGTTTCATTGTGATAAATTACTCATAGTTACGACACTTTGTAACTGCTATCACAAAACATACCATTTATGGATTTTCTATTAAATATACTTTTAATTAAATTGATTAATTAATATAACCGCATTATATCAAGTATACAATAGAAAGAAAATACCTTTATTTCGAACAAGATTGGTCAACGAGTTAGATATATGTAACAAATTACATAATTACCACTAATACATACCCCTAACTCTATCAATCTCCCACTTGCACTTGGGGTCAATTATGGAATCTTATTCCAAATTCTCCAATCGGTTTTCTCAAAACCAACTAGGTCAGTCCCTTTGTGAATGGGTATGCCATTATGTTTTAATTATTTACTCTGTCAATCAACTCTCTTCGACAGTGATAAACTATTTTATCACGTGGAACAGTTCAGAGTACGTCTTTCGACTTCTAGCGAGCTCTAAGTTCTGTTACGAACTATATCGCGACATTGTTATCATATAACAATGTTATGAGATTCTCAACCTTTGGAATCGGCTCAATTATAAATTTGTGCACTTATATTTTTATATACATTGTCTTTATTGCGGTGTTATTCAAGGCGATGTACTTAGCCTTTTTCATTGAATCGGCCACGGTCTTTGTTTGGAACATTTCCAACTTAAAGATTCTTAATTTGAATTTATTATTGACATACTATACTCATTATCATTTATGAAGTTTGAGTGCACACACTCCTTCATAAGGAGTTTTTGTTTATGTAAACAATTCTTTAGTGTTTCATAAATACACAAGAACACTTCGAACAACCATTTAGTGATATCACTTTGGATTTGATATTTGCTTCATGTATCAAATACATAAACAAATTATGATATTGTAGACAACATAACATGTATGATAATTCCTATTGCCAATGCATAAGGAACTCATCTCACATATTTCGTATTAAATAATTTAATAAGGTGTCTTTGCATATCGATTTGGGGCATTCCAAATATCTTTTATACTCGCTATAAAAGACGTCATTTACAATCCAAAGTTGAGTATCAAAACAACTAAGGTTGATTTCAACACAAGTACATCGTTAAAATCAAGGACGTGTTGCTCACTTATTTTAGAAATACCAACGTACCTTTTAATGTTCTTTCTTATGAACACACGCTTTCTCTGCATTTTGATTGGTAATCAAACTATTTGATATTTCTATCAAAATATTTGTTCAATTTTGATGCTTATAAAATGATACTTTTTATCATTTCTTAGATCGTATCCAAAGACTCACAAACTCAATATCGCTCCCACTGACTTCGAGACATTTTTGGTTTTTATGTGTAAACAGTTTACTCTAAATCATTATTTAGAATTTTCTGTTTCAATACATACGTACCAAACATAAAGTCATACTAAGTGGTAATTTTGTGAATAAATCCAAATTAACTTGAGCACGTTGAATACCAAATCTATTACGCTAATTTCAACAATTGAAATTTGTGATATTATTCCTATCAACATTGCTCATTTAATTCCAACTGCATTAGTCTTACTCATAAAGACACAATCACGGCCGATGGATCACATCCCTTCGGTTACGACTACCAAAATTATATTTTGATAGCATACTTGGAATTCCTTCGGATTTGCGCATCATACCATATCATAAAGTCAACACTCTTAATTGTTTAATCGAACAACTGAGGATTATATATTTTCGACATTGATAAGAAACTCATAGTTTCTCTTCAATGTGCAAGAATACTTATTAGACACTCTAATACGTTGTGTTTGATTAGGTTAGTTAATTTCATTTCATCTCATCTAATCGGTTCTATCTATGGATCGTATCCAATTCCATTTTACTATTAGTAATTCCACATAAATTTCTTCACGGTGAAGCTGGTATATCTTGAAACAACAATTGTTTCTTGGTGCTAATAAAATAGGTATTCATAAATGGTATATAAATTTCTTTATTTATAAAACTAATTTGGTTCTAGTTTACATAACTTACTTCAAAACATAAATATGTCATCTAATGACAGTCTTTCCCAAAAGGCCAAAATCCTTTTAGTGAGAATCATACAAGATCCCTCATGAAATATTATCGCATGCAATTTTTCAACCCGTACAACCTGCCAACCCTTGGTCTAGGATATGTTGGAGTTTCTTATAAACTCTTATCCTGTGTGATTTTGTAAACTGGTATTTAGATGAAATAATATTAACCTTGTGTACTACTTTTAAGTACATTACCTTATAGAAAGAAACTAACTCAACTTCACTCATAATTAATTGTACATAATCCAACAAAGTTTGATTATTTTTCATATCATTCATCATTATGTATCAGATGGATGAGTGATTTTGAGTTGAATCTTTATTCATTTTAGGTACGTTCGGAACTTTTTCCAATATACTCACTCATTCGATAATCGAATCATTTCTATCGCATGTTATTTTATTACTTCTGTTTTATACTCTATGAGTTTACCGTAGATATACTACATGTGTATCAAATACACATATCTATGTCGATGATAACTCATTGGTGAATAAGACGAAGTACGTGGAAACGTTTTGGTATTGATAGACTTACGATTGCATACATATATATATGTATGTATCAATTCGAAGAGTTCATCAACTCTTATGATGCTCCCACTAATTGGGTGCATAACTCTTCAATTGTTTGAGATATAATTAACTAGTGTCATATGATTCATAATTATATAATAAAACTTATTTCTCAAAACTACGACTTAGTTTATAATTCCAAAATAATTGTAAATAATTTTAGATACTTCTGTATTTTCAATGCATCACTTTTTTTGTGAAAACAAATACCACATTGCAGTTTTACTTCATAACGAATATTCATAATATTCACAATAAAAGATAATTATGTCTATTTTTAAGTCGACACCAAAAAAATAGTCATTATTTCATAAATAATGTTCGATATATTTTACAAAAACAATTTTCATAATTTGATGCAATCAATAAGTGTTATATGGCACGCTCCCGCTATTTCCTCCATTACTTTAATAGCGTACTTAATTTAGAGGTTCATCATTCACTTAATATAGACTTTATTTCATATACCACAACAAGTTTAAAGTAGAGTGTTCTTTGATCAAATATCTTGAACATATAGAAATAAATATCATAGAAAACAATTTTCTATACAAAATACATTTCGGAATAGAAATCATATTTCTTATTCAAATGTTAAGTACCTTTTATTACCATTACAATTTTTGTCTCTGATGTTTCTTTATGAAGCAAAAGTGATCATTCACTTTTTTCATCTCAACTATACCTTAAATTGCATATACTCTTGTACATTCGTTAATCTTTCTAAATAGTTAAAACATTCAAAAGAAAAATCCTTACCACAATATTATAATGAACTCTTTACAAAAGTGCATTTGATTATCCTTGATTTTTAAAGACATCATATATGTTGTGTTTTGCATAAACTGATCAAACTGACATTTCAGTAATCGAGTTCTTAGATTTGTATTGCAGTTTTAGTCTAGTGTTACATTTAACATGATATGATTCTTTTATAATTAATCAAATTGAATACTCGGTCTCAAACACTAAAGTTTATTTGATTTTTTTGATGAACTAATTTCATCGAAACATTGTACATTATATATTTCGATCGTTCACCATATAAGATTCATATGCGATTGTATATAGATCAAATATCCATAGTCCTGTATTGATTTTAGAGTTCAAAACTTATAGAATGCAATATACAGTCTCGACCAAATAAACGCGTAAGTGACCAAACTACGAATGTATTTAGTAGTTGCAAAATCAAGCACTTGCATGGGTGTTGAAAATTTAACATGCAATTAGCTTTTATTGTTAAGTATATGTTATATTTCTATTTTGCAATTTTCAATTCAGTTCATTTGTATATATTAATTGATGAACGGTTTATCAATCATATTAAATGCACAAATTTATCACTGTAGACAATTATAACATTATTTAGCATAAGTTCTTATAATATTAGAAAGGTTAAATGTTACCATTTTATTTTTCTAATAAGGCTCCCACTAGTCTTTTATGTTTCTCCAAACCCTAAGATGAGACATATTTTTGACTTCACCAATGGGTATTAGGACTCGTCTGTCTTGGTATTCTGACCTTGAGTTTGCTCAACAAATCGTTGCCCCACAAACGATGGATAACGCCTTATTAGTTGTATCACATACAACTCCTAACCCATGTTTTCTTGTCCTAATCTCATTTCGACCTTGAGTTTGCTCAACAAATCGTAAGTGATTATTCACTCGCACCTACCATATCGCGAAGGCCTAAGTATAGTATATGTACCTTGAGTTTGTTCAACAAATACATATACTTATCTCACCTCATCTAATCAATACATCAATAATACTACACATAACATCCTTAGCTTGAGTTTGCTCAACAACTAAGGAGTATGCAAGTAAATTATTAATATATATATAGATATATATAGTACATGACAACATTGTATTGAAGATTCATAATCTTCAATATATTATATTGAGTGATACCGACCTATAGAATAATGCATTACTTATGGAAATACCCTCGTGATTCAAGTGTCAAACACATTTGAAATCACGGTATACGAACAATACATATGTATTTATTCCTTAAGTCTGTATAGGGTTTCTTTAATGTTCCACATTTGGTTTATACATTCATATTATATAATTTTATTATTATATAACTTTTATATTTCTTGTTACTTATATAATAGTCTTATATATAATATTACATTAATTAAATCTTAATTAATTAATTTTAATTAATTAACAATCTAATTAATTTTATATCATCTTAATATAACATTTATATTAAATATTTATTACATACTATAACCTTTATAGTACAACACATATATCATATATATGTGTTTATTATTTAATTTTAACCTTTTAATTAATTTATTTAATTATATTTTATTAATTTCAAAATTTATCTTACATACATACATGTGTACTCAAGTTATCTTAAACACTTTCAAAATAACATAACATATATCAACATATATAACACATGCATATAAGTATTAATTAATTAACTCATTTGATTAATTTATTTTATTAATCTTATTAATAAATTTTAAATTTCAAAATTAATGTTTAAATAGTTTTAAACATTTTGAACTTTTCATTACATTTTCAAACATTTTACAAATTTATGTTATATTATAACCTATTATAATAAACATGTTTTTATTTTAAATTTAACTTTAAATTTAAAATCTTGTCTTAATTTTTGAAAATTAACCCAAGGCCCAATTCTAATTGGGCCTTTTTTATTAGAGGCAAACATTGGACTCACTTCACCTTTCAGACCAAGCAGGTAACCAAGTAGGACATGGTACTTGATTGCACAATTCTAATCCCTAGACATCACCTTTCTAGACACCGTACTAAGTGCGTAAGCTTAATTAGTTAGCCATAACATGACTAATTTAGACCGCATATGCTATTGGGCTCTGATACCATTTTTGGAACTAGGCCAGTCCGCAGCGGAAGAAATGAGTGAATTTCAAAAAAATTAGCCATTTTGGATCTTTAATGGGCCCGTGAAATCTAAATTCATTTAGAACTTTTCTAAGTTTCTTTTAAATAAAATCAATATTTTGTTTTATATAGAAAAAAGGAATTTTAAATTTAATTTCAACTTGTAGGTATTATAATGAATGTATCGAATACATTTATTGAGTGAAGTGTAAGTGCAGTATACAAGTGGTGTATAAATGAAATACATACAAATGAATTAAGAGAAAGGGGCCATTTGTTTCTCTCTCTTACTCTATTCAATTAATAAAGAGAAGATATGGTAGAATATAAAAGAAGGGAAACATTTCATTTATTTCCCTTTCTTACCATATTCAATTAATAGAGAGAAGATATGGTAGAATATAAAAGGAAGGAAACCAATCATTTCTTAGCCTATTTTGTTGTAACAATTAATATATTAAATAACATTATTACTTATCAATAAAATTTACACACGTCTATGTTATCTAAATATTATTAATGAAATATATGCATACATTCATAATAATTGTAGATCTATACATACATACATACATATAAAACGAAAAAATATCTGTTGTTTTAAATAATTTGAATTACAAAATTAACATCAATAGATATGATTTCAATTAATAAAGGTTTGAAAACAAAAATGTTACATTATTTCTCATAATCTTTGTACAAGTTTGAATTAAACTAAACATTTATATTCCATATATATGATAATTACAATTCAATAATTTAGATCTAAACAACATACATTCGCAAGCATTGCAGTATATGATATTTTATATATACGTTTCATAAAAGACTTTTGGGTTTAAAGTTAACAGTTTTCATTAAACTTTTAATTTAGGAATGAAATAATACTTTAAATTTTACATGAAACTTTAAATATAGAAAACAACAAAGAACTATAATTTGCACTAAAGTCCATTCAATAATATTAAATCAATGTTTTCCCTTTAAAAAAAAACAAAGATTAAAACAATTGTACACACGAATTTAACATATGAATAAGATCAATTTCAAGGAATGGTAAAAAACTTAACATATATGTAATTCATTAGCAATTGAATAAGTTAATGTTATATCATTGTATACATAAAATCTCATTCAATGTTAATTTTCAATTTCATAATTTTCCAAAATAAAATAAAAAATATTTGAACAATACGGACATGTGTAAATTTGTGATAAGAATTTACAGATCTAATCAATATAGAGAATGATGATCATTTATTAGAAGTGATATGAGAATCAAAACATGTCAATTTATCATAAACATACATTAAAAGGAATTAATGAACAAACATAGATCTAAATAAAAATAATACAATAAACATGATTTAATCAAACTAAGCATAAGGCATGTTTAATTTACACGTTGCAAGATGAAAAATTGAAACATGAAGTGAATCATAGGAAATCTAATTATATTAATCATATGAATACATATGTGAGTTTAATTAAAGGTTTGCTTTAGATGTAGTCAATAAATCACACCTTAAACGATAAATCTAAACTCCCAGATTCAAAAATCAGCCTTTGGATTTTGCAAGGATCTAGAGACAAAAATCACCTTAAATTTATTTGTATTGTTTGAATTTGTTTTATGGAATTTTTTATTTCATGGAGGCCATTAAGGGAGAGGAGGAGAGCTAAAGAAAGAAAATTGTCTGTTTGAAAAGAACGTAAAATGAATGAGAGAGAGAATATGTTTTAAAGAAAAAACTTGAAACCTTTCAATTTCCTCCTTTAAAACCTTCCCTATTTAATTCCAAATTAAATCTCACCAAAACCTTTTTTATCCTATTCTTATTTACGTCAGAAGAAATAAATATGAGAAAAGGACAAAATTCATTTCAAAAAAGATTTATTAATGAGTCTTGAAGAGGAGATTTATTTCTTTCTTTCAATTCTTCTTTTGGATTTTAAATCACATTTGAAACCTCTCCCTTTTTTCCATCATGCATGTGGGCCTCAATAAAAAAATTCCAAAAACACTTACAATTAATCTATTTTAATCCAATTTAAATATTTTATTGATATCAAATCTCAATACACGCGTTTATAACTTTTATAGACGCACTTTATTAAGTGCTAATGTTATTCAAACAAATCAAATAAAGTTTAATAATTAACATTTCATAAATATTAATTATAGTTAATTTACAACAATTTATAAATTAATTAAATCATGTGGTTTATTCAGAGTATTCATTATTACGATTGTGCGACTCAAAGGTGTAAATTCAATCAGCGGTTAATATCGAACTATTCGAATACTAACGTTTACACGCCAGTTATTAGACGGTGTGACATTTTGGTCGAATTTATCGCACATCTTTTAGGTAAGATCCAATTTTACTTATTATAAGCGGTATCTATTATTGACAATTATTTACACCAATTCTCTTCGTCAAAACTATATCACTTTAGATTTGTGGAATTTATTAATGGTCAAAATTCTAATATCATCCACATTCAACTTTATAGTCCAAACACAAAGTCCTTAATTTGATAATAATAATTGTTTTAACCAAAATGCTCTGGCCAAAGACTTCGACTTTGAGTTGACTTCAGTTGATCGTGATACTAACCTCTTATAATTCAGGAGATGAATCCTCTATTGAATAGTGTGTCACTTCCAATGCTTTCACTCGACTCAACTATAGTCGTTCGACGGACGCTGTGTCATGATTTAACTATAATCAAAGTGGAGCTTCCATATTGAAGATCAACAGTATTCTCAAGTCAAATGAATTATGTAAATTAGTCACATCGATATTCTATACTTGACCTTAGTTATATTAACTAACAAAAACTATCATGTGAGTCATTCCATGGTGATCCAATAACTATCAATACGTAACCCTTTGGTGCCCCCAACAGTCGTGAGTAATACACCGTCCAACATTTGGAGAGCGTTACATACTCTAGTCTCAACGGATACATCGATATCCAGTCTCGATGCATCTTGACTAGGAACATTTAAAATGTTATATTTGCTTCATTGTGATAAATTACTCACGGTTACAGCACTTTGTAACTATTATTCAAAACATAGCATTTATGGATTTTCTATTAAATTTACTTTTAATTAAATTGATTAATTAATATAACCACATTATATCAAGTATATAATAGAAATAAAATACCTTTATTTCGAACAAGATTGGTCAACGAATTAGATATATGTAACAAATTACATAATTGCCCATAAGGCATACCAATAACTCTATCACCATAGCCGTTTCGACAAAGCTTTAGACCCTAGGAAGAAGAGTTCGGGGGAGGAACAAGCGGCATCGGCGGAGATTACAGTATCAGTCCCTGTCGATGTGGATAACCCAACTCGAGTCTTAAAAATAAGGTCACAACTTAGGATCAAAATGCAACAAGAATTGATCAAATTTCTTCGCACCAATCTGGACATGTTTGCTTGAACGTGTTCCTATATATGTGGGATATCACCGGAGATAGAGTGTCATGCAATCAATATCGATCCTAAGTTCACTCTAATGAGGCAGAAGAGACGCAGTATGAGTCAGGAGCGATCTGCTACATTAAAGGAAGAAGTGGATAAGTTGTTGGCCAATGGCTTTATCCATGACGTAATGTATCCTAAAGGGCATCGAACCTTGTACTACTCAAGAAATCGAACGGAACGTGGCAGACTTGTGTCGACTACTTGGACTTGAACAAAGCTTGCCCAAAGGATAGCTTTCCCCTACCCAGAATCGACTGGTTAGTTGGCAGAACCGCAGGACATGAGCTGCCCTCATTCGTGGACGCATACTTAGGATATAATCAGATTATGATGCATGAGCCTATTTAGGAGAACACCAGCTTCATTACCGACTGGGGCTGTACTGTTAACACGTGATGCTATTCGGCTTAAAGAATACTGGCCCCACTTACCAAAGATTAGTGAATGCAATGTTCAAGAGTCAAATCAGACGGACGATGGAGGTATATATAGACGATGGAGGTATATGTAGAGGACATGTTTGAAATCCTTCAAAAATACGGGATGAAACTAAATTCACTAAAGTGTTCTTTCGGCGTAACTTCCTTAAAATTCCTTGGATTTTTTGAAAATGCTAGGGCCATCGAAGCTAATTCCAACAAATTACTGCCTTGCGGAATGTCACAGCCCTTACAACAAATTAGGAACTATAGAGCTTGAATGAGAAAATCGCAACACTAAGTCAATTCATTTCTAAAGCAACAAATAAGTGTATACCATTCTTCGACGCACTGAAGAAGGGTAAAAAAATTTCGAATGGAATCCGGGCTGCCAAACCGCTTTTGAGGAATTATTATGACATATGGAGATCCCACCGGTTCTATCTAAACCGTTGGATGAAGAAGACTTGTTCATCTACTTGGTAGTATCTCATCATGCTTTAAGTGCAACGCTTGTATGATAGGAAGCTAGAATTCAACGACCCGTCTACTACATCAGCAAACGCTTAAATAAAGCTGAACGAAACTATCCAAAGTTGGAAAAATTAGCATATTTCTTACTGATAGCATCAAGGAAGTTACGATCATACTTTTAAGCTCATTCAGTTAAAGTGTTGACAGATCAACCTTTGAAACAAGTACTTTATCGACCTGAGACTTCAGGGCGACTTCTGAAGTGGAATATTGAATTGAGCTAGTATGATGTGACTTATCACCCCCGAAAGGAAATTAATGGACATGCATTGGATGATTTTATCATGGAATTCACCATTCGAGATGGAAAAGAGCAGGAGACATAGGAAGTGGTATCACAATGGAAGCTGTTTGTCGGTGGTGCATCAAACGAATTCTGCTCTAGAGCGAGAGTTGGGCTTGAGACTCCCAAAGGATGATCAATCTGCTATGCCTTAAGACTGTAGTTCCCTACTACTAACAATGAGGTAGAGTATGAAGCATTGATAGTGGGATTGAATATTGTAAAGGAACTGGGAATAAAAGTTATGCATATCTACTACGACTCTCAACTAGACGTTTGTCGGTTAAAGAAGGAATAATAAGATAAAGGGGAAAATCTCGCTCTGTACTTGTCAAAAGCAAAGGAACTACTCAATGACATTGAACACTATACGATAACCCATATTACCAGGGAGTAGAATGTGAAGGCCGATTACTTAGCCAAACTGGCCAGTTGTGGAGAGGAATGATCAATGGAATTGGTTCCAATTGAAGTGTTAACAGCTCCAAGCATAGATCAGATGGATGTAGATTGGGTTTTGGAGACCACGAAAGAGAAAGAATTGTAGATGACGCCATTCAAGGATTTTCTGCTCAAAGGAATACCCCTTGGAAACTGGAATGAACAAAAGAAGCTCTTTCGAAAAACACCGCGATTCATGCTGCAAGATGGAGTACTATACAGGAGTGGCTTCTCTACCCCCTACTAAGGTGTGTAACCAAAGACGAAACTAAGAAGATTCCGATGTAAGTCCACAAAAGCAGTTGCAGTGACCACACTGGAGGGCAGACACTAACAAAGAAGGTTTTATGTTACATGTATTTCTAGCCCACAATCAACCAAGATGCAACATACTACACTAAGCACTATAATCGATGCTAGAGATTTTCAAAGATCCCAAGAACCCCATCCTCAAAACTTATGCAAATGGTCGCCCTTGGTCGTTTGCAATTTGGGGAATTGATCTAATCGGTGTATTACCGATAGCCAAATGAGGAGCCAAATATGATATCGTTGCAGTTGATTACTTTACCAAATGGGCTAAAGCGGAACTGCTCGCCACCATTACCACTAAAAAAGTAATTAACTTTGTAGCAAAAAACGATATTTGCAGGTTTGGAGTACTGTAGAAAATCATTATGTACAATGAAACTCAGTTTGAGAGTGAGGAATTTCAGGACTTTCGCAAGCATTGTCGGATTGAGAAGAGTTTTTCCACGGTAGCGCACCCGTAGGAAAACAGGCAAGTGGAAGCAGTGAAAAAAATCACCAAATCCACCATCACGAAGCGACTAACTGAAAGCTAAAGGAAATTGGGTAAATGAACTTCCACTTGCACTATGGGCTTATAGAACAACACATAAATCTGCGACCAAGCACTCATCGTTCGCTTTGGCATATAGTTCAAAAGCAAAGAACTCAGTGGAACTGGAAGTCCCCTGTAACAACCCTAATTTTGATTAACATTATTTAGGACATTTAATTGAGCAAATAAAATAAAATAATGTTAAATGATAAAAAGATTAAGATTTAGTAACTAATATGAGCCGAGCCTTAACTAATGAACTAATGGGACCAATTAAAATATCAATAAGAAAGAGGAATGCATGCAAGGGGAAAAATAGGAAAAGGAGTTTATTTCCTAATGCTCACCCTTCCATTCTCTTATCTCTTTAACACTTCATTCAAAGAAAACAAAAATAGGCCAAGGCAAGGCATTAACAAGGGTTTCAAAAGGAAGATAAACTAGGAAAACAAGATCAAAGCTAGGGGAATCAAATCAAAATATAAATTTCAACTTTCTTAATCCATTCAAGATGAATAATAGTTATGCATCTCAAGTTTTCAATGTTACTTTCAGTTTTGAGTTCAAACCCGAATCTTTTGCTTATATTATGTCATGCAATGATAGTTGAATGATTATATGCTTATTGGTGAATTTATTTATGAAATTTAATGATATGTTTAAGTTAGAAAACCTATCATATGGCACTCAAATGACTTGAAATTTTAGTATGATGTTTGAAACATTATTTTAGAAGTGGGATTTAAATGTAATAATTTTCTGATAAAGCATGAATTTACTATGAATTTTCTCAGTGTAGAAAATAGATTATTTTGAGTTTTAATTATCTTTTTCGCCCCGAAATTTTTATATGATGAAGAATATGATTAATTAGATTTATTATGATTTCTGGGGAATTTTTCCCAAGTGCTGTTGATTTATTATGAATTATTTTAGCTAGAAGAGCTTATTTTATTTTGAAGTATTAATATATATCAATGGTGTGGAAACATGTTTTGGAAATGATAATTTTGTGATTCGGCAGATTTCCTGATAAAGAAATTGATAAATTTTTGGCTATCCAATAAGAAATGGACAAACAACTGGGATTGGTGAAAAGAAATTACTTTAAATGGCAAAATAGCAATTTTATATTAATTACGACCTTACCACGCCGAGTCTTATGTTGCCGCACCCAATTACTCTGCCTTCATGAACTTCGACGATGACCGAGTAAGATACATAGGATACCAAGTTAGTTGGTACGGAATGTATCATCCTAGGTTAGAGTGCAAAGACATTAGGGTCGACACCATGGTCTTCGATGTTGGCATTACTGCATGGTTTAAGTGTTATATTTTATATAAAAAGGGTATGGTGTCGCATGTCTTCAACGTCACCGACCCTATACTTTCAAAGTAATCTATAATGATAATAACGATGCCGCGTTTTATCTACTTCGGCTCTATTCTTTGCTGTATGCTTCCAAAGACGGCTGCGATGCCTCTCTTATTGACTTCGGCTCTAATGACGCCGCTAATTTTCCTTAAGGTAATGACGCCGAGGTTTAGTTATGTCGACACTATTCTTATAAGACTTTGAGTATGCAAACCGAGATTTACATTTTATAACGTCGACGCTCTATAGAGTGCAATGTATAGGTTATTGACTCTATGGACTTCTATTTTATAAGTTAAAGGTTTTAATGCTTTTATTGAAGAGGGGCGATGACCCCAATGTCGATAATGACACCATGCTTTATCAATATAAAGAGTTTGATTATCTTGGCCTTATTGCCTATATTTTGAAGGACAAATATCCTCGTTTACTATATCTTTCCGAGTTTATCAATATAAAGACTTTATATTGTTTTGGCCCTTTAGCCTATGGTTTTGAGAGGCGATGACCTCAGATGATTTCGAAATTCTCTAATATTGTTTCATAAAAGCATATATCATGGTATAGGTATTTAGGATAAAGTAAAGGGCTATGTTTTCCTTGTATTGAAAGTATGAGTTCAAGGGTTAAATCATTTATAAAGAAAGTATTTTCAAGGAAATTGAAAATGGTATTTAGCCCAGAATTTTATTAAATAAATTATTGTTCTTATCGCTTTTGGATAGATTGTGATAGAATGAATTAACTAAGAGAATAGAAAACCAGATGGGACTAGTGTAGGGTGGCGCCCTATACTTCAACTGTAGCCCCTAGCTGATATAAGTCTAAAATTCCAGTGTGTAAGGCTTGTCAAAAGCAAGACAAAAATTAGGTTTACACACAGAAAGGAATACATATAGATAAGATAGGTTATAGGTTGGCCTGCGAAACCTTTAGGTTTATAGTAAGCCTAGTCAAACTATGAGATTGACAAATAGTCAGGTAAACACTAGGATAAGTGTATTTGGACATACCGTCCAGTTTTCTTCTAACAACCAGTTAGAAAATTTGGTATATCTGGTAGGCCCGAGTCGGCTATGTTGATTGGTAGTTACCCTGTGAAAACTAAACATTGGGATAGTCTGCTGATGGACAGTTATGATTCCCTATGTAGCATGCATGAACATTATGATTTATATTGTTTATTTTAACCAGTTTTGTTGCAGGAATTGATTTTCAAACGATATATTTAAAAAGGGATATTAGTGAGGGGAAAACTCATTCCGCTCAATGGCGTGGTCTCACTTAATATCTATAAATCGAGATGGTATATTATTATTTACACCAGGCTTTTTGTCTGCTCGACGTTTATGTTTTCCTCTTAAACTCTCGGGCACTCAAAATTTGACTTGAGTAGGTAGGAAGTAAGGGCTTTGCTGGTTAAGTAGGTTTTAGCAAATAAAGCTTCTGGAGACATGCATGAGGCAAAACTAGCTATATAGGAGTCCACTTATTACTATTATCCGTTGTGCTATGTCAGTTGTTATATAAATGTATTGACAGGGGATGAATTTGTCTACTTAGTAACTCTGATCAACCAAGGAGACATCTTCATATGTCGCTCTTGGAGTATTTTATAGTTTATCTGAACCTGGGCAACATATTGGGATTATGTAATAAATATGAAATATAACTTTGAAATGTAATATGAAAGTTTGCTATGAAATTGTGTTTAAAATTATTTCTTATTCTTGTGCTTCTGATATTATGGATACCATTAACATGATCGCATTTTGTTATTGGAAATTAATACTGTAGATGACTGCAACATATGTAGCGCTTGGTTTCGTACCTCAAAATGGCGGATGTTACAACTTGGTATCATAGCATATGTTTATGTAAAACTAAAGAATTTTGAACTTTAAAAAGAGGTTTTGAGAACATAATCCAAATGGATCAGAGAATAAGATTGGGGTATGGGATAACGCTATAGTAACGTACTTATTTTCTATTTATAAGTATGCACTTTATCTCCATTCTCCCTTTCTCTTAGTCCGTTCTTCCATATCTTACTAATGTTCGAATGCATATTTAAGGAGTAAGATATGGAGGCAGGAAACGGAAGAGTGAATCTCGGTGGAGGAACCATTACCACCAATGAAAATATCGGACCCAATACTTGGAAAAATCCGAGTCGAGAGACAGCTGCTAACGTAGTTGTGGGAATACCACCGGTTGATATAAGAGCAATGTATCGTTTCTTTGTCAACATGATGTAAGTAGGAGCTGCTACTGGGTTTGTTGGTGGAAATGTTGGAGGAGCTATTCAAGAAGTTCCAATTGTAAATAATTATGTTGTGTTGAGTAGAGACTATGCAATTAAAGTGGAGAATTGGTTGCTTTATTGTGAAAGGATTTTCACTGATCTTGGTTTGAATGATGAACATAAGTGGAGATTAGCGTCCAGGCAATTGCTAGGAGCTGTGTTGTACTGGTGGAATAGTGTGACTATTGGGGTAGCAGAGGGGACTTTGACTTTGGCTGAATTCAGAAGGAGGTTTAAAGAAAAATTTATGTTTGAGATTGCTAAGTTAACTTTGTTGAGGAAGTTTGCAGAATTGGTGCAAGGTGACATGACGGTGCTTGAGTTTGCAACCAGATTTGAGGAGCTATCCTAATATGGGTATGCTACTGTTGACATAGTTATCAAAAGGAATGAGAAGTTCATCCGTGGACTAAGACCTGAGCTTGCTAGTGCTACTTTACCATATCTCAGGGATTATGTGATGTAGTCATGGAGGGGTGTTGAGAATGTAGAGCTGCTTTCTTTGTTCAGTAATAACAAGCCAGCAGAAAGTCAGGGTGGACATAATCAAAAGAGAGTTTTACAAGAAGAAGGGAGCTCGGAAGGGTGGAGCTGCCAAGAAAGGAAAGTCTAAGGTTGTGTGTTACAAGTGTGACAAGAAAGGCTATTATGGTCATGAGTGCCAAACTGGCAAGGGAAAGGAAGTCATTGGAAAGAACAATATTAAGTGCTTTAACTACGACCAAGTGGGACATTACAGGAACAAATGTCCAGAATTGGCCAAGGCAGAAAAAGGAAAAGCATTTGCTTTGGAACCGGCTGCCACGAGACCAATGGCTAAGGAGAAAGGGAAAGCTATGATGGGAGGTACGCTTTTGATCCATGGTGTACCTATTAAGTATTATTTAATACCCGTGCATCACATTCTTTTATATCCCACTGTTCGGTAGATAAGCTTAACCTAGAACCCTCATACCTAATTACTTCCTTAAGGGTTGCGAATCCGATAGGAGGGTATGCAACTCTAGGGATGAGATGTGACCATTTAGAGTTTGCATCATTAGTTCATGCATTTGCCTGCAATTTGCATGTATTTGATTTTGTAGGCTTTGGGATCATTTTGGGTATGGACTGGTTAAGTAAATATGATGCTATGATATTTTGCTAAGATAGAAAAATATCACTAAGGCAACTTAATAACAGTGACCGAATTATATACTCAGCAGAGAATCCAAGTTTTGATGTCTGTGCTTTACTGGGTGTAATAGAGGAGGAAGATAAGTTGGATTGGGTTTCCGTAGTTAGAGAATTTGCAAATGTTTTTTAGCCTGTTACAGGACTACCACCGAAGCAAGATGTTGAGTTTCGAATAGACCTTGTACCCGAAGCTAAACCCATAAGTAGACCACCTAGCAGGATGATACTTGCCGAGATGAATGAGTTAAAGGTGCACCTGGTGGACTTAAAAGGAAAGAATTTTATTAGACCAAGCAATTCGCCTTGGGGAGAGGCCGCAGTGTTTGTGAAGAAACC
Source organism: Allium fistulosum (assembly GCA_030737815.1). Classification (NCBI taxonomy): domain Eukaryota; kingdom Viridiplantae; phylum Streptophyta; class Magnoliopsida; order Asparagales; family Amaryllidaceae; genus Allium; species Allium fistulosum. Next base: position 486,618,601 of record CM060905.1, on the reverse strand, counting down.
GGACGGGTTGTTAAGATTGTGTATCGATTATCATAAGTTGAATGAAAAGTCGATAAAGAGCCGATATCCCCTGCCGAGAATCGACAATTTATTTGATCAGTTGAGTGGAGCCAAAGTATTTTCCCAATTGGATTTGGCGACATGGTTCCATCAACTAAGGGTGGCAGAAGACAATATTCCATTGATGACGTTTAGAACAAGATATAGTTCCTACGAGTGGTTAGTAATGCCATTCAGATTGACTAATGCAACTGCTTTCTTCATAGACTTAACGAACTGGATTTTCCAAGAGCACCTAGATAGGTTTGTATTGGTATTCATAGACTTGATATATTCTAAGGATGAAATAGATCATGAGATTCATCTTAGAATAGTGCTTGAGACGCTGAGGTAGTATCAACTAAAAGCACAGTTTCAAATTGTCATTTTTGAAAGAAGGAGGTGAAGTTTCTTGGTCACGTAGTCTCAGAGAAAGGGTTATCAGCGGATCCAACTAATATAATAGCAGTTAATAACTGAAAGTGACCAGAGATGGCGACTGAGATAAAGAGTTTTCTTGGTTTAGTAAGCTACTATTGGAGATTCATCAAGGATTTCTTTCGTATAGCAACACAGATGACTAAACTAATGAGGAAGGACGTGAAGTATGTTTAGACCGATAAATGTGAGGAGGCATTCTAGAAACTGAAACCTTTACTAACCAACGCGCCTGTGTTAGTTGTTCCGAATGAGAATCAAGATTTGGTGGTGTATATTGATGCGTGTGGAACCGGACTAGGAGCTATGTTAATGCAGGGGTAAAATGATTGCCTACGCTTCTCAACAACTCAGACTGCACGAAGTTAAGTACCCGACTCATGACTTAGAGTTAGTTGTCATAATATTTGCTTTGATGGTGTGGAGACATTACCTTTTGGGAGAACGATTCAAGTGTATACGGATCACAAGTCTTTAATATACTTATTTTCTTAGAAGGAGTTGAATAAGAGAAAACATAGATGGTTGGAGTTTTTAGCTGCTTATGATTTTGGAATTGAGTATACACTGGGAAAGGAAACAAAGTTGCAGATGCCCTTAGCAGAAAACATTAGAATGCAGTGTTAGCTATTTTGGCTTAATGGAAAGACTTAGAAGCATTGACTAGTTGTAGTGTGCAGTTAAGATCGACTGCCAGTTCTGGTCAAAGTACCACAATGTTATCTTGTTTGGAAGTTCGACCAGTATTAATCAATAGAATTGCTTTTAAGCAAAGAGATGATCATTGCTAGCTGATAGAATTAGAAGATTGGAAGTTGAAACTAAGATGGATGATTTGAAGGATTTTTACCTTGACCAAAATGGATGGTTGAGAAAGAAGGGATGATTGTGTGTTCCAAATGTTGGTGACCCAAGGAAAGGAATTCTTAGGGAATGTCATCGATCGAAGTTTACTATTCATTCTGGAGGAACTAAGATGTATCAGGATATGAAAAGAAGTTTCTTCTGGGAGGGTATGAAAAGGGATGTAGACTTATGGGTAAATAGTGTCTGAATTTCCAACAAGTAAAAGCCGAACATCAAAAGCTTAGTGGATTGCTTCGGCCTTTAGATATACTAGTTTGGAAATGGGATTCAATATTCATGGATTTTATTGATGAGTTGCCAAGGTCAAACAGAGAAAATGAAAGTATATGGCCATAGTGGATAGACCGACCAAGAGTGCACATTTCATTCTTGTTAAGTCAATCAGGACGGCACCTGTATTGGCTAATTTGTTTATGAAGAATATTGTTAGACTGCATGGGATTCCTAATAGTATAGTCAGAGGCAGAGATTATTTATTTACTAGCGAATTCTAGAAGAGTCTCCAGGAGGTATTAGGTACCAAGCTTAAGATAAGTATCGATTATCACCCACAAAAAAATAGGCAGATAGAGAGAGTCAATAAGGTACTTAAAGATTTATTGAAGGCTTGTGTACTAGATTTTGGCTGGTCATGAGAAGACCATTTGCACTTGGTTGAATTTTCCTATAATAATAGTTATCAGACTAGTATAAGAATGATGCCTTTTGAAGCTTTGTATGGAAGGGTGTAAATTGCCGGTATGTTGTTTAGAGACCGGAGATAGATTAGTTCTTGGTCTTGATATGGTAAGAGAAGCCGTAGAAACGATTGAGTGATTCGGTCTAGAATGAAGGAAGCTCAATCTAAGAAGAAAAGTTATGCAAATAAGAGACATAAAGACTTAGAATTCTCAGTTGGAGATCATGTTTTTGTCAAAATATCATTAGTGAAGGGTGTAGTAAGTTTTGGAAAGATAGGAAAATTGGCACCGAATATGTAGGTCCATTTCCTATCATAGAGATGATTGGAAAACTTGCTTATAGGATAGAGTTACTGAGCAGCTTGGCAGGAGTCCACAATGTTTTCCATATTTCTCATCTAAGGAAGTGTGTTCAAGATCTCAAAACTACTATAATTCTGACTGCATTGGAAGGTTTAGTAATGGAGCCGGACAGGACTATAGTTAGACATCCAGTTCGAGTTGTAGCGAGGGATGAGAAGAGGCTAAGGAACATGACAGTCAAATTTGTAAAAGTCCAGTGGAGTGACGACGAGAGAGACTGTATTTTGGAAATAGAGAGCAGGATTAGGGACACTTATCCTGACTTGTTTGACTATGTGTTTTACACCTATGTCTTATGTTGATGTATGTACCTTATCGTAATTTCGAAGACGAAATTCTATAATATGGGGAGTCTATAACAACACTAATTTTGATTAACATTATTTAGGATATTTAATTGGGAAAATTAAACAAAATAATGTTGGTGTAAGAAGATTGAGATTTAGTAACTAATGTGGGTCGAGTCTTAACTAATGAACTAATGGGATTAATTAAAACATTAATAAGAAAGAGGAATGCATGCAAGGGGAAAAATAGGAAAAAGAAGTTTATTTCTTAATACTCACCCTTCCATCCTCTTATCTCATTATCACTTCATTCAAATAAAATGAAAATAGACTAAGGCCAGCCATTAAAAAGGGTTTCAAAAGGAAGATAAGCTAGGAAAACAAGATCAAAGCTAGGGGAATGAAATCAAAATACAAATCTCAACCTTCTTAATCCATTCAAGATGAATAATCGTTATGCATTTCAGGTTTTCAATGTTATTTTCGGTTTTAAGCACAAACCCTATCTTTTGCTTATATCATGCCATACTATGATAGTTGAATGATTATATGCTTATCGGTGAATTTATTTAATTTATTTATGAAATTTAATGATATGTTTGAGTTAGAAAACCTATCATATGACACCCAGATGAATTGAAATTTTAGTATGTCATCAAATCATTATTTTAGAAGTGTGTTTTAAATTTTATAATTTTCTGATAAAGCATGAATTTACTACGAATTTTCTAAGTGTAGAAAATGGATTATTTCGAGTTTTAATTATTAAAAATAATTAAATTATATTTTTGGCCCTAAATTTTTTATATGATGAAGAATTTGATCAATTTGATTTATTATGATTTTTGGGGAATTTTCCCAAGTGTTATTGATTTATTATGAATTACTTTAGCTAGAAGAACTTATTTGATTATGAAAATATTAACATATATCAATGTTTGCAAACATGTTTTGAAAACGATAATTTTGGGGTTCAGTAGATTTCTTGGTAAATAAATTGATAAAGTTTTGATTATCCAATAAGAAATGGACAAATAATTGGGTTTGGTGAAAGAATTTACTTTTAGTGGCAAAATAGCAGTTTTTATATCAATTACGGTCTTGCCACGACGAGCCTCATGTTACCGCACCCAATCACTCTGCCTTCATTAACTTCGATGATAACCCAATAAGATACATAAAACACCAAGTTAGTTGGTATGGAATTTATCGTCCTTGGTTGGAGTACGAAGACATCAGGGTCGACACCATGGTCTTCGACGCTGGCATTGCCACATGGTTTAAGTGCTGCATTTTATATAAAAGAGCTATGGCGCCGCATGTCTTCAACGTCGCTAACCCTATACTTTCAAAGTAATCTATAATGGTAATAACGATACCACGTTTTATCAACTTCGGCTCTATTCTTTGTCGTATGCTTCCAAAGACGGCTATAATGCCGCTCTTACTGACTTCGGCTCTAATGACGCCGCAAATTTTCCTTAAGGTAATGACACCGAGGTTTACTTATGTCGACACTATTCTTATAAGACTTTGAGTATGCAAACCAAGATTTACATTTTACAATGTCAACACTCTATAAAGTGCGTTATATAGGTTATCGACTCTATGGACTTTTGTTTTATAAGAAGGTTTTAACATTTTTATTAAAAAGGGGCGATGACCCCAATGGCGATAATGACACCGTGCTTTATCAATATAAAGAGTTTGATTATCTTGGCCTTATAGCCTATGTTTTGATGGGCGAAGACACTCGTCGACTATATCTTGCTAAGTTTTATCAATATAGAAACTTTATATTGTTTTCGCTCTTTGGCCTATGGTTTTGAGAGGTGACAACCTCAAATGATTTCAAACTTCACCAATATTGTTTTACAAAAGCATATATAATGGCACAAGTATTTTTGATAAAGTAAATGGCTATGTTTTCCTTGTTTTGAAATTATAATTTCAAGGGTTAAATCATCTACAAAGAAAGTGTTTTCAAGGAAATAGAAAGAGATATTTATCCCATAATTTAACTAAAGAAATTATTATTCTTATCACTTTTGGATAGATTGTGATAGAATGAATTGACTTAGAGATTAGAAAACCAGAGGAGACTGGTGCATAGTAGCGCCCTATACTTCAGCTGTTTGCCCTAGCTGATATAAGTCCAAAATTCCAATGTGTAGGGCTTGTCAAGGGTAAGACAAAAATTAGGTTTACGTATAGAAAGGAATACACAAAGATAAGGTAGGTTATAGGTTGGCCTGAAAATCTTTAGGTTTATAGTAAGCCTAGCAAAACAATGAGATTGACAAATAGTCAGATAAACACTAAGATAAGTGTATTTGAATAGGTCGTCCAGTTTTCTTCTAACAACCAGTTAGAAATTTTGGTATATCTGGTAGGCTCAAGTCAGCCATGTTAGTTGGTAGTTACCCTGTTAAAACTAAACATTAGGACGGATAGTCCATTGATTTGACGAATAGTCCTGATTACCTATGTAGCATGCATGCACATTATGGTTTATATTGTTTATTTTAACCAGTTTGGCTGCAACAATTGATTTGCAAAAGATATATTTAAAAAGGGATATTAGTGAGGGAAAACCCATTCCGCTCAGTAGTGTGGTCTCACTTAATATCTATAAATCGAGATGGCATATTATTATTCACACCACACTTTTTGTCCGACTCGAAATTTATGTTTTCCCCTTAAACTCTCGGGTGTTCAAAATTTGATTTGAGTAGGTCGGAAGTAAGGGCTTTGCAGGTTAAGTAGGTTTTGGCGAATAAAGCTTACAAAGACATGTTGGATGCAAAGCTAGCTATGTAGGAGTCTATTTAGTACTATTATCCATTGTGCTATGTGTAACGACCCCGGATTTTAATTTAATTTAAATTGATATTTAAATTTATTTTTGAATAAAAATTGTGAAATTAATCGATAAATGAATTGAGTTCCTCTCGTGCTCGACTCGGGGATTTTAGTGAATTGCTCGGGTTTAATTGTGATGAGTTTTCTGTTTTAAGTGGAAACTTGTACAAGTTTAAAATACAGTTTTAAAGCTAAAGTAAAATCAAAGGCAGGTTTTAAAAATGTAAAGTAAAATGTTTTGTTATAGGTTTCAACTTTTAAACCTGTCTTGTTTTAAATCTTGAAAATGATTTCAAATATAAAGCAGAGTTTAAGCTAAGTGTAAGTCCAAGTTTAAATCTGAATTTAAGTTAGTTTAAACAATTTTCAATTTTTAAGTTCAAATGTGTTTTGAAAATTTATTGATTTGGTTTTGAAATAACTATTATTATGATGATAATAAATTAATCCCTAAGTATTTTCAAATGGAATTTAATAATTTTTGAATTAAGTAGGTGATTAAATTAAGTGTATCAAGCTCTAATTAATAAAAGGGCCTCAAGTGATTTTGTTTGTTAATAACAAATTAATTTCAAGCATTTGAATTAAATAAGAATTTATTTGTTAATTAAGTAATTAATTAAGATAAGTGGTTTATCTTTAAATTAATGAGGGCCTTAATTAACTAAAGATAATTACTTAATGAAATTAATTAAAGGGTTAATTTATTAATGTGATTAATTAGTTATAATTACACAATTAATTCATATTAATTGTAGATGATTGATTATTATCGAATGCTTTGTGATATAATGCTTTGTGATATGATGCTTTGTGATATAAATTGCTTTGTATTGCGCTGTTATATCTGTGATGAATATACTGTTATATGAATATGAAAACCCTTGACCCGTAAACGACATTTGAACTTCGATGCGACAGGGAGTCGGATTCCAGTTAGTTATTCGAAACCCACATCGAATTGTAATAGTGAATCTTTGTGACTGATAAATTTATTTTATCTATGAATCTGTGAATGAAGATAAGCGTTATGGGTTATACCGCTTATCGATATATCTGTGATGATTGATGTTGTGCACTATTGTGTGAAACCCCTGGACCACACTTATACACACACAAATATGGATTTCACGTGGCAATCGGTTAAGTCACAGATGATTTAAATTTAATGTTTTTGAAATTGAAATTGAAATTTTTATTTCAATTGATTTTGAAATTGGAAATTGGGGTTTAATATGAAAAGCTTTTGAAATGGAATTTCAAAGATAAAAGTTATTTTGAATAACTTAATCGAGTTTTGAAATTTAAATAATTTGATTTAAATTTGAATTCAAGTTTGAAATTGAATTCTATCATTGGAAACTAGGGATTAAAGATGTTGTACAAGTTATATATGGGTTAAACCATTTTAAAGGTATTGATTTGGGAATTTGAATTTGAATTCAAGGGTTTTAACTCGTGTTAATATAACTGGATTTTTTTGAAACAAAACTACTTGTTTTCAAATAATAATAGCTTTCATTGAAAGGATTTACAAATTGTGTTGAAAGGTTTCAAGTTTGAAGTAGAATTGAAAAGTTTTGAAAACTATGAAATGAGTCTTTAATTCAAAGACCGGATGAGTTAATCCAACTTGAAATAGAATTGTTTTGAAAGGCTATGAATGAATCTTTGGAAACTAGTTTTGAAAGCTATAAGTTAAAATCTTGACTTAAAGATTTAACTAGTTGAAATGGGAATTGTTTTGAAATCTATGAATGAATCTTTGTGAACGGGGTAAGCTTTGTGAATTAAATCTTTTGTTTAAAAGATTAAAAGTGTGGAAATTGTTTAAACCATTGAAGGTTTGTGAATTGAATCTTTTTGTTTAAAAGATTGGAAATGGTAATTTGTTTTAACCATTCGAATGAAAAGTTTTGGGCTTTAAGATGTGATTTAACTGAGACCCCAGTATCCATATGATTTTTAATTGCGCTCGTTATTCGGGTTAGCCGGGAAAATACCTTTGAGTCATATAACCCATCCCGAATAGTGATACGACGATATGGATAGCATTTGAAGACCGGTGGTGAAGACCGGGTATTTGCGAGAGCGATAGGATGACCTATCGATTTTCTCTGCATCATGGCTCCGGTATAGAGATTCCCTAAGTGATGGGAAGTCCGATCGAGATTGTGAATACCCGAATTTGCAAGGGCTTCTTTGGAAGTGCCTTCGGTTCCGTTCGATCCCGGAATGGACTTGTATGGATGTGTGTCTGACATTACACTTTGAGATGTAAAGCTGGTTTCTATCAAATACATTTCTATTGGTGGCGGAGAATTTATTCTCTTAGCTTAACACCCTTCTCTGAGACGTACGAGCTCAGAGGTTATGTAGTTGATGGTTACTAGTGATACATTCCCAATTTGGTAATGTGGCATACGAAGTGCTGATGATCATTTGTTGGTCAAAGCGTGCTTTGTGAAAAAGCGTGGCTTTGTGGAAAAAACGTGGCTTTGTGAAAAAGCGTGGCTTTGTGAAAAAGCGTGGCTTTGTGAAAAAGCGTGGCTTTGTGAAAAAGCGTGGCTTTGTGAAAAAGCGTAGCTTTGTGGACGAGACTTCGTCGAGCCTCACAACCCGGTAATGGTCGAAACAGGAATGTTGCGGCAAAGGTTTATAGGGGTAGCGCCCCTAGGGTATGTCATTTCCTTTTGGATAAAAGGTGGTATCATGGTATGGAGCCCAGATACTTACTCATGTGGACACATTGTATTTATTACTGTGCGATGTTGCTTGTGATCGAGGTACCTCGGATAAAGGTCGGTAACGACCGGGGGATAACATGACTCGTGTGTTAGTTACCTAGTTACAGCTTGGTTAAAGCGTGAGGTAGCGTCGACCTTGTATTTGCAGAGATCCGATTAGGTTCTTGGGGCGTCTTTCCAGAGGCGTTTCCATTTCGGTAAGGAAGTTCCTTTGCCTGATCATTTGTTGGAAATCCAAAAAAACAATACGAACCACATACGGTTTTTAGTTGTATAACATGCTATGGAATGTGGCGGTAACCTGCTATTGAACGTAGTAGCTATAGTAGGCATACAACAATGGTTGTATGTTGGCTAAAATTAATATTATACTTTCGAAATGTTTTCCACTATGCACTAGCAATAATATCAAAAGAGTTTTGTTTGCATAGTAAGCATGTTTGACTATCATAAGAAGAAATCTCCTCCAATTCTGCGATTGCATTGTGTGTGTGGCGGGAGGTCTTATGGTAGTTTCATTTTCCAAAAACATTGCGGGTTAAAATGTTTAAAATTCTTTTGTTTAAAGATAAACTGTTTTTGTTTGCTCATACCAGTCCCATGACTGATCCGGAGTTTATTGTTCCCTTCCTAAACTCTGGGTGCCCACCATTTTCCACACGGGCAGTCTAGAGTTGGGTTTCTCAGATATTCAGGTTTAGTAGATTATCTGGAGCTGGTTCACTTCATCGGAGTGGACGACTGCACTTGCTTCTCTTTGAGGTTCGAGCTTGACATTGGAGTGGTTGGAGTCAGTCTCTCTGACTGATCATTTGGAGTTATCATTTTTGCTTTCCGCTGTATCATTATTTATCTCTGATATTGATGTATCGTATTGATATCATTGTTGTATATCATTCTGGATATTGTATTCATTGGAGTTGTATATGATATCATTTATTTCTTTCTTCCGCTGTGTTGTTATACTTACTGTGTTATAAGCTCCGGTGAACCAGATTCGGTGTTTGAATCTACGGCATTTTGAGTACAAGTGGAGTACGGATGCCGATTTTCGAAGGCCGATTTCAGGGTCATTACATTTGGTATCAGAGCTGAAGGTTGAACTTTAGCTTAGGAGTATAACACATTAAGTAGCTCATTAGAGATAGGGTGAAGTATACCCTAGAATGAGTATTCCTCGGATATCCATTCGAATGCCTCAGTAAATTTTTTTGCTATCTACTGATAGTAAGTATGAGTTCAAGAAGAGGATGAGATATGGGATAGGGGAATACGACTATAAATGGTCAATGCTCTGTAACAACGAGGAAATAATCTTTTCTCTATCAATCTCTTTTGTTCAGCATCTCCTCTCAATTCTTCGATGGTTTCTGGTAGATCCAGAAAGAAGATTCGATATATAAATATGGGACAATAAACTCCCAATAGGCCAAAATTCTTTGTTGGGATGTATTGGTTGCTTTGGTTGCTATGGTTGATCGATATACTTTAGTTTCTAAACTGAAGGTTTTGAAATTGTATCCATATATCTCTCTATTTTTGGGTTTCAGTATATTCTACGAATGGTTAGTTATCCCTTTGAACTAACCGATGACACTGTATATTTCGTAGATCTGGATAACCCGAGTATTTTGTGAAGTGTTAAACAGATTCGTTCTTGTATCTATTATTGATATTTTGATCTGGTAAGCCAAATGCAGAATAGATATTCAATTTGATTTGATGAAATATTCTTCATCTATCTTTGTGTCTCCCTGTCAAATTTCGAGGACGAAATTCTTTTAAGGGGGGAAGTCTGTAACGACCCCGAATTTTAATTTAATTTAAATTGATATTTAACTTTATTTTTGAATATAAATTGTGAAATGAATCGATAAATGAATGCGAGTTTCTCCGAGTCACTATAATCTATGTGTTAAATCGTTTAAATTGAAAAAAATAAATATATATGTAGACAATAACTATTTGGGTTAGAAACTCATTTGAATTACAAAGCAATATAACTTAAGGAAGAAAGCAAATACATTCAAGTATGAAACCAGACTTTTCTCTAATGTAATGTATAACTTAAAAAAATAAAGCAAATAAAATAGATAAGTGTAGATTGTACAAGGTAATTAATGCATGAAGCATTAGTACACCATACATATTATCATCAGCCTGCATAAAGTTGTAAGCAAGTAGATAAAAATACATATTTTGTACAAGTAATAAATGCCATATCCTATAGCTACCAAAATATTATCATCTCAGCCGAAGTAAAGAAAAAAAATGAAGTTGTACAAACCATTAATGCAGCCACCATTGATCACTTCAGCCTACAAAACAAAGGAAAATATCTCTGGTTATGTTGTACAAACCAATATTATATACCCTGTTCATTTCATTTCCTATATACATCTATCTCTTCTCATTTCAATTTCGTTTCCTCAAAGCTGAAAAAAAATCTGATGTAAACAATGTCATTCAAAACTTAAACAAAATCCAACTCAATTCAAAACAAATCAGAGATTAAAGATTTCAACTTGCAAACTTTTAAGCCTGTTCAAGGAAGGCTCTGTTCTTTCTTTTGACCAGGTGAGCAAACCTTCTTTGTTTCCTTTACCTGTGAGTAACACCTACTTTTAAAAATTTGAAAGTATGAATCTGTGCAAGCTATATCTGTGAATGAGTATGCTCTATATATATATGGATTCTCTGATATATTTGGAAGATGAATATACTTGTGCAGGCTGATATTTAAATACCTCTCTGTTTTAAGTTCATGAACAAAACATCTTTGATTCAAAATTCTTTTTCTCTCAATCTACTTATAGAGTGGACTTAGAATCAAAATGGAAATTGATTGTTATGGTATAAACTTGAGATTAAAAACTTATATAAGTTAAAACTAAGTTTAACTTTCTCTGGAAAGCAAGATAACCCAGCTAACTTCAAAAAGAGCAAGAATTCGAACTTCGTAATTTATGAATTCAGATGTATAAATGGGATTGTTATACTTTAATATGATTTTTAAAGCTAGAATCAAAATTTTTAGAGCTAGGATTAAGCTGCAGTTCCGGGATGAACGAAAATGGGTTATGGTCGATTTTTGGGTGATCGAGTGGACCGAAATGCTCGGCGTTTCGCGTGGGGGTGAAGGAGCCTCCGGAGGAGTTGGGAAAAATATCTGGAGTTGCTCCAGTTCGACGTGAAAGCGGCGGTGGGGTTTTGAATATTTTTAACGTAATTTTGGTGAGGCCTTTTTGTTTGATTCGTTCCACGCCTGGAATCGATCGAGTGTCGCGTGCTCTTGGGAATTGGAAGTGGGGGAGATGATGAGGCCGTGACCAGAATTTCAGCGCCTCTGGTGGTCGGAGCTGCGAGTGTGGTGTGTTGACAGGTTGTGGGGTTCAGTTGTTCCAGGTTCGATTGAGGACCTCGATTTCGATCGGAAGCTCGAAATGATACGGTGGTGATTGGATTGGGTTACCCCATCAAAGCGTGAGGTGCCGGAGAGTTCGACCGAGATCGAAGAGCCTCCGATGAAGCATGCACGTACACGGCAGTTAGGATGTGCATCTGAGCTTTCTGGTTTTGGAAACAAATACGTTGACTCAATGTAATTCGAGTTCCTCTCGTGCTCGACTCAGGGATTTTAGTGAATTGCTCGAGTTTAATTGTGATGAGTTTTCTGTTTTAAGTGGAAACTTGTACAAGTTTCCACTTAAAACAGAAAACTACAAGTTTAAAATACAGTTTTAAAGCTAAAGTAAAATCAAAGGCAGGTTTTAAAAATGTAAAGTAAAATGTTTTGTTATAGGTTTCAACTTTTAAACCTGTCTTGTTTTAAATCTTGAAAATGATTTCAAATATAAAGCAGAGTTTAAGCTAAGTGTAAGTCCAAGTTTAAATCTGAATTTAAGTTAGTTTAAACAATTTTCAATTTTTAAGTTCAAATGTGTTTTGAAAATTTATTGATGTTGTAGACTTAAGAGAAGAGAAAGTAGGCGTCAGCTGCTCCCGGGTTTCGATCAGGAGCAGCTCCCCTCTTTGAAACACTTTGGTATTGTTCCTAGATCAGAATACATTTGGTTTTGAAATAACTGTTATTATGATGATAATAAATTAATCCCTAAGTATTTTCAAATGGAATTTAATAATGTTTGAATTAAGTAGGTGATTAAATTAAGTGTATCAAGCTCTAATTAATAAAAGGGCCTCAAGTGATTTTGTTTGTTAACAACAAATTAATTTCAAGCATTTGAATTAAATAAGAATTTATTTGTTAATTAAGTAATTAATTAAGATAAGTGGTTTATCTTTAAATTAATGAGGGCCTTAATTAACTAAAGATAATTACTTAATGAAATTAATTAAAGGGTTAATTTATTAATGTGATTAATTAGTTATAATTACACAATTAATTCATCTTAATTGTAGATGATTGATTATTATCGAATGCTTTGTGATATAATGCTTTGTGATATGATGCTTTGTGATATAAATTGCTTTGTATTGCGCTGTTATATCTGTGATAAATATACTGTTATATGAATATGAAAACCCTTGACCCGTAAACGACATTTGAACTTCGATGCGACATGGAGTCGGATTCCAGTTGGTTATCCGAAACCCACATCGAATTGTAATAGTGAATCTTTGTGACTGATAAATTTATTTTATCTATGATTCTGTGAATAAAGATAAGCGTTATGGGTTATACCGCTTATCGATATATCTGTGATGATTGATGTTGTGCACTATTGTGTGAAACCCCTGGACCACACTTATACACACACAAATATGGATTTCACGTGGCAATCGGTTAAGTCGTAGATGATTTAAGTTTAATGTTTTTGAAATTGAAATTGAAATTTTTATTTCAATTGATTTTGAAATTGGAAATTGGGGTTTAATATGAAAAGCTTTTGAAATGGAATTTCAAAGATAAAAGTTATTTTGAATAACTTAATCGAGTTTTGAAATTTAAATAATTTGATTTAAATTTGAATTCAAGTTTGAAATTGAATTCTATGATTGGAAACTAGGGATTAAAGATGTTGTACAAGTTATATATGGGTTAAACCATTTTAAAGGTATTGATTTGGGAATTTGAATTTGAATTCAAGGGTTTTAACTCGTGTAAATATAACTGGATTTTTCCGAAACGAAAACTACTTGTTTTCAAATAATAATAGCTTTCATTTTAAGAAAGGATTTCCAAATTGTGTTGAAAGGTTTCAAGTTTGAAATAGAATTGAAAAGTTTTAAAAACTATGAAATGAGTCTTTAATTCAAAGACCGGATGAGTTAATCCAACTTGAAATAGAATTGTTTTGAAAGGCTATGAATGAATCTTTGGAAACTAGTTTTGAAAGCTATAAGTTAAAATCTTGACTAAAAGATTTAACTAGTTGAAATGGGAATTGTTTTGAAATCTATGAATGAATCTTTGTGAACGGGGTAAGCTTTGTGAATTAAATCTTTTGTTTAAAAGATTAAAAGTGTGGAAATTGTTTAAACCATTGAAGGTTTGTGAATTGAATCTTTTTGTTTAAAAGATTGGAAATGGTAATTTGTTTTAACCATTCGAATGAAAAGTTTTGGGCTTTAAGCTGTGATTTAACTGAGACCCCAGTATCCATATGATTTTTAATTGCGCTCGTTATTCGGGTTAGCCGGGAAAAGACCTTTGAGTCATATAACCCATCCCGAATAGTGATACGATGATATGGATAGCATTTGAAGACCGGTGGTGAAGACCGGGTATTTGCGAGAGCGATAGGATGACCTATCGATTTTCTCTGCATCATGGCTCCGGTATAGAGATTCCCTAAGTGATGGGAAGTCCGATCGAGATTGTGAATACCCGGATTTGCAAGGGCTTCTTTGGAAGTGCCTTCGGTTCCGTTCGATCCCGGAACGGACTTGTATGGATGTGTGTCTGACATTACACTTTGAGATGTAAAGCTGGTTTCTATCAAATACATTTCTGTTGGTGGCGGAGAATTTATTCTCTTAGCTTAACACCCTTCTCTGAGACGTACGAGCTCAGAGGTTATGTAGTTGATGGTTACTAGTGATACATTCCCAATTTGGTAATGTGGCATACGAAGTGCTGATGATCATTTGTTGGTCAAAGCGTGCTTTGTGAAAAAGCGTTGCTTTGTGAAAAAGCGTGGCTTTGTGAAAAAGCGTGGCTTTGTGAAAAAGCGTGGCTTTGTGAAAAAGCGTGGCTTTGTGGACGAGACTTCGTCGAGCCTCACAACCCGGTAATGGTCGAAACAGGAATGTTGCGGCAAAGGTTTGTAGGGGTAGCGCCCCTAGGGTATTTCATTTCCTTCTGGTTAAAAGGTGGTATCATGGTATGGAGCCCAGATACTTACTCATGTGGACACACTGTATTTATTACTGTGCGATGTTGCTTGTGATCGAGGTACCTCGGATAAAGGTCGGTGACGACCGGGGGATGACATGACTCGTGTGTTAGTTACCTAGTTACAGCTTGGTTAAAGCATGAGGTAGCGTCGGCCTTGTGTTTGCAGAGATCCGGTTAGGTTCTTGGGGCGTCTTTCCAGAGACGTTTCCATTTCGGTAAGGAAGTTCCTTTGCCTGATCATTTGTTGGAAATCCAAAGAAACAATACGAACCCCATACGGTTTTTAGTTGTATAACCTGCTATGGAATGTGGCGGTAACCTGCTATTGAACGTAGTAGCTATAGTAGGCATACAACAATGGTTGTATGTTGGCTAAAATTAATATTATACTTTCGAAATGTTTTCCACTATGCACTAGCAATAATATCAAAAGAGTTTTGTTTGTGTAGTAAGCATGTTTGACTATCATAAGAAGAAATCTCCTCCAATTCTACGATTGCATTGTGTGTGTGGCGGGAGGTCTCATGGTAGTTTCATTTTCCAAAAACATTGCGGGTTAAAATGTTTAAAATTCTTTTGTTTAAAGATAAACTGTTTTTGTTTGCTCATACCAGTCCCATGACTGATCCGGAGTTTATTGTACCCTTCCTAAACTCTGGGTGTCCACCATTTTCCACATGGGCAGTCTAGAGTTGGGTTTCTCAGATATTCAGGTTTAGTAGATTATCTGGAGCTGGTTCACTTCATCGGAGTGGACGACTGCACTTGCTTCTCTTTGAGGTTCGAGCTTGACATTGGAGTGGTTGGAGTCAGTCTCTCTGACTGATCGTTTGGAGTTATCATTTCTGCTTTCCGCTGTATTATTATTTATCTCTGATATTGTTGTATCATATTGATATCATTGTTGTATATCATTCTGGATATTGTATTCATTGGAGTTGTATATGATATCATTTATTTCTTTCTTCCGCTGTGTTGTTATACTTACTGTGTTATAAGCTTCGGTGAACTAGATTCAGCGTTTGAATCTACGGCATTTTGAGTACAAGTGGAGTACGGATGCCGATTTTCGAAGGCCGATTTCAGGGTCATTACACGATGTCAGTTGTTATATGAATGTATTGACAACATATGTATCTGTCTACTTAGTAACTCTGATCAACTAAGGGGGCATTTTCATATGTCACTCTTGGAGTATTTTTATATTTTATATGAACCTGTGCAATGTTTTCGGATTATGTAATGAATATGAAATATAATTTTGAAATGTAACATGAAAGTTTGCTTTGAAATTGTGTTTAAAATTATTTCATATTCTTGTGCTTCTGATATTATGGATACCATTGACATGACCACATTTTGTCACTAGAGATTAATACTATAGATGACTACAACATCTGTAGAGCTTAGTTTCGGGCCTCAAAATGGCGGATGTTACATTCCCTCTCATCGAAGATGACACTTAAATCTAAACGAAAACGAACAGCTTCTGCTCGAGTCACTCCACCAGAGTGATGATAAGCGGGAAGAAGCAGAACTAAGGACCACTGCTGTAACATCCCGTATCTGGAGGCCAAAAGCTAAGCGCTACAGGTGCTATAGTCATCTATAGTATTAACTTCTGGTGAAAATATGGTAATCCTAATGGTATCCATAATATCAAAAGCACTTGAATATGAAAAAAGTCACAGATTTCAAAAAACAACATTTTACTACAAATTCATATCCAAGTTACACAATCCCTTAACGTTTCCCAAGCAATGATCAAATATATCAATTACAGTATACTCCATGAGCGACATATGACGATGCCCCTTTCATTGACTAGAGTCAATATAGTCATAACTGATTTAATATACATAGTGGAATAAGCAAAATAAACTATAACTCCCAATTAGCTATCCATCAGCCACCTACTCGTCTCCGGAAGCTTTATTCGCAAAAATTTCTAAAACCTGAAAACCTCAACCCTTAGCCTACTTAAATCAATTTTGAGCACCCGAGAGTTTAAGGGGAAAACAAAAACTTCGAGTCAGACATAAAGCTTAGTGTGAATAATACTACACATCTCGGTTATTTTATGTTAAGTCAGACCATGCCGCTTAGCGGAACGGGTTTCCCCTCACTAACATCCTTTTAAAACATATCTTTTGCAAATCTTTTCCTACAACCATAACTGGTTAAAATCTGTAAAGCATTATTATGTAAACATACATATCGGGTAATAAGTGAACTATCTGTTCAAACATTATAGTTTTGTTTGGCTAACTATTAACCTTTGGCTGAATCGGGCCTACTAGACAATATATTAAAATTTATCTAACATCTGTTAGACACTCCTCTTCTGGACGGTTAGTCCTTAACTATCCGTTAAATACTTCTCTTCTGGACGATCTGTCCCTAACTTAACGTCTCCCCGGGTGACCTGATCCTAATGGTTTTGCGGGCTCACCAATAACCTATATGTATACAACATATATTCCTTCTGTGTGTAATCATAATTTTAGTCTTACCGGTGACAGAGCCCTACACACTGGAATTTTTGACAAAATTAGCTGGGGCTAATAGCTAATGTATAGGGCGCGACCCTATACCAGTCTCATCTGGTATTCTAATATCTGAGTCATTTTACTTAGGGATCCCTTCCCATAATTTTCCTTGAAAACCTTTTCAAAATGATTTAAAACCTTTAAATCAAACTCAAACAAGGGAAATCTATATATATTCTATACTTTACTCAAAATCACCTTGCCATGTATATATATATATACTCACTTACCCAAATCTTAGTTGATGAAAACATTTAAACCTTTGAAAGTACCCCTTTCGAATCCATTGAAAGTATCTCTTTCAAAACCATTGAAAGTACCTCTTTCTAAACCTAGTAAAACCCTTTATTTAACCTAGGCCGAAAGGCCAAAACCTTTCTTTCGAAACCATTCTCAAAACCCTTTCGAAACCATTGAAAAACCTTCCCTTTGAAAGCTTTAAAACATTAGACGTCCTTCTTTAAAACCTTTAAACCATGCCTTTCAAAAACATTGGAAAAACCTTTCCTTTCAACCCTTTCGAAACAATCAGAAAACCTTCCCTTTCGACTCCTTCGAAACCATTGAGGAACCACCCCTTCAAAACCTTTCTTTAAGACCTTTCAAAAGCATTAAACCTTTGTAAACACAAACCTTTCGAAAGCACTTGGGTTCAATTTAAAACATGTGGAAACCTTTCGAAACCATTCAAAAATTTACTCCTTCGAAACCTTTTAAAACCGTTTCGGTCGAAACCATTTGGATTATGCCTTCAAGTAGAACAAAAGGATCAGAAACCCATTAAAGTCGAAAGCATTCCTTTCATAATAATTCCTAAGTAAAGAAGTGATGGTGTCAAAATCATCCCTTCGAAAGCATTGGAGAAGTCGTCAAGTTTAAAAAGTAAAGCAACCCTTTCGAAACCATCTGGGTCAAAAGGTAGAAAGAGGCAGTCAAGGGTTTCGACTCCGTCGAAAGCATTTATTTAAAAACAAAAGCGCAACCCAATCGAAACCATTTCTTTAAAACCATTTGACCTTGTCGAAAGCCAACCAAGTTGAAAGCTATTCATTCGAAAGCAAGCAAGCGCATTTTCATTTAAAAGTAAAGTATCGCTTCAACCCTTTCGGAACCCTTGGTTTCAACCCTATACCTTCCGCCTATATCCAATTCACTACGTACCAGTTACCTGATACCATATGCATTGGTTTCGATGGAGTTAGAGGCGAAGGTAAAGAGGCAAAAGCTTGGTGCCAAAAGCATCGAAACAGTAAAAACCATGTAGATTAGTCCCTTCTAAACTATTTCTTTATACCTAACCTGCCTTGTTTGTCAAATTGTGATTGGTTGCAAGTTTCTCTTTTCTAAAAGTACCGCCGACTTTCTAGAAATAACAAATTGAATTATTTTACAAAATACCCCTTCTCCTTTTTATAAATATATAAAACATTTAAGTCCCATACCTTAAATAATTTTATATATCCATTAAAACACTTAGCAAAATTCTACAAAAATTCCAAAAAATCACTTTTTATATGTTTTCTAACATATATAAATTTCTGACCGAAACCATTAATTATTTAACCGTAAATAATTTTCAACCCAAAATAACATTTTCTTTACTAGAAAATTTATATAAATTCCACATAAATTCAGAAAATTATGAAAATTGATACCCATCTCTAAAATATCATTTCTGGTCTATTTAAAAATTCGCAAGGCATTTGGATGTCATTTAATAAGGTTTTCACATTAAAATATATCATAAAATCAATATGAGTATGCATAAATCATCAACAATTATATATATTCATTCCATCATTCAAAACATGGCAAAACATTGCAAATAAATTCGGATTCATCTTAAAACCAAAAACAATAAGAAATATGAGATTTAACATTATTCAACTTAGTTTTAGAGATTAAAGAGATTGAGATGTGAATGGGTTTGATTTGATTAAGCTTCTTCCTTAGCTTGTCTTTCCTCTTGCTCTTGTTAATGGTGGCCGACCTTAAGTTTGAAATTTTTTGACAAATGAGAAATGAACATGTATGGAGATACACGACCAAGGGTTTAGGGTATAAGAATGGTCTCTTTCCTAATTTACCCCTCCTCTATCTCATTTTAACTCTTCTTTTAATTCATCATTTTAAATGGCACGACTACCCCTTAGTTAAAATCAAATCAATCCCCGAATAAACACATTATTTTATTTAATTTAGCCAATTAAATATCCTAAATAATATTACCAAAAATATGGGGTGTTACGGCTGCTCACCAGAAGAGGTTAGCGCAACACTTCAACACCAAAGTTCGCAATCTTACCTTCAAAGTGGGAGATCTTGTCCTGAAACAGATCTTCCAGGGTATGGGAGCACTTGACCCAAATTGGGAAGGGCCCTACGTTATCAGCCTGGAACTTGGAGATGGAACATTCAAGCTCACAACGGTTGATGGAATTCTCCACGTGCTTAGAACAGTGACTCTCCATGACACTATTTTATTTAGTATTTATCTCTGTATTTCCTATTTTCATAAATAAGCCACTTAAGGATACTAGGGGCATTGTAAATAGGTAGGATTTGCCTTTGTCTTTATTTCATCAGTAAAGTCATTTTGCTTCTTGAATCAATGGAACCGCGTTCATGAAACAACCTGTTGAGTCGTTGGTATCAAATCGACTCAAAACGCCGAATCGATGGGGATAATCGATCCTAGCCTTTTGAGAACCGACGTTGCTCCGGTAACATCGAGAAGACCCAACCCTCGCGTGCATCCATAAACCGTTCCTCGCTTCTTGGACCAATGGAACCCGCGTCCAAGTAAGCACCCATTTTTTTGCAACTTGAACCGATGAAACTGCATTCGAGTGCGCTCCATTTCTTCGCATCTTGAACCGCTGGAACCGTGTCTAAATAAGTATCCACTTCTTCACTACTTGATCTGATGGAACTGCGTTCGAGTGCGCTCCATTTCTTCGCTTCTTAGATCGATGGAACCACGTTTAAATAAGCATCCATTCTGTTACTGCTTGAACCGATGAAACTGCGTTCAAGTACACTCCACTCTCTCGCTTCTTAGGCCAATGAAACTGTATCTAAAGTAAGTATCTGTTCCTTCACTGCTTTAACAATGGAACTGCATTCAAGTATGCTTTGAATCATCAATGTTACCCCAATAACATTGTCAGTATGTCAAAATCTCCTAAGGACCAACGTTGTTCCGACAACATCGGAAAATTCATGAGTTGCAGGATTGGTAGAAATCAATCCCCACCTCCCAAAACTCATCGCCTGGATATCAGCAATGTGGAAATAAAATCCAAGGGATTGACCTGTCCGTGGGTCTCTAAAGACAGAAACTAGTATGCATATGGAACTTCAATACCGAGCCTAGAGAGAATCAACTACAATCAAATTACAAGGTAATCAAAATCGAGCATTCAAATTACAAGTTCCCAGATATAGGAGTTGCAATACATCTTGGACTGGGGGCAACCAGAGAACCACTCAAAGGATCTGGTTTCATATCAAGTGTTCGGAGTAACTAGCCCCGTGGACTGGTGGGGCACACAACACGCTAACACCTGGTCAGGATAAAAATAACTCCATGGTTCTGTTATGCCGAACAGAGAATTTTAGCAACCACAAAAGAGTTAAGAAAAGTAATACACAGAATAACTACAAGTTACACTACTTACACCATTTACATGCATGGAATTGCAGTAAATAAACACATCACGTAACATAGTACTAAAATATATAATATGGAAATTGCGAGACAAACAATCATATTATGTACATATATAGTGGTATATAAACAGACACAATACAAAGAATATAAGGTATATAGAAGAGATTACAGTGGAAATGCTGATCTTTTCATTACTTATATCATTTCATGTACAATATCAAACAGCGGGAGCCATGCCCGCACAATATCGGTCTGTTTCAGACATCAAAAAGCAAAAGTACAGATGTTACAAATGCTACAACAAAAGGAAAAAAGATGCTAAGTACTCGAGCTCATCCCGAATTCTTTCCACCTTTCCCTCCGCCTTTATTGCCCCTGCCTGGGTGAATCGGGAACTTTTCGAGCTATCCTTATCGCTCTCTCCTCCTGTAGGGAACCAGACCCCTCTAACCCTTTGGTAGTCGCACTCCCTTCCTTAAACACCTTCAGCGTGATGGTAGCGGGAGTCTTGCATTTCCACTCTTCCTTTTCCTTCTTCGCCTGCAGCTCCTTCTTTTCCTCCTCCAGTCTCTCTACTATGGTCGTCTTGTCCCTTGGCCCCGACTCGTTGGTAATCACCATCTCTTCATCCACAGATGCTGATACATTCTCCAAGTTTTGTAGCGCCTTTATTTGTTCGGAATTAGGCCCAGGCCCGGAGACAGGAACTATGCCAGAAGCCGCTAAAGAGATGGCAGTGGAAGCAGTGAATACATTAGCAGGTCCTAAACCCTAAACAGCAAGAGGAGGGGGCTAACCTATAAGTTGGGAAAGAGAGGTGCATAATTTAGAAAAGGATTTCAAAGTAGATCGAAATATCTGGAGCACCGGAGAGACGAGAGAAATAGCCGAGCCAAGGGTTTGGTCATGAACTTCAATCTCGAAGGCTTCACCGCTAGTCCCCATCTCTGAAGGTCGAACTACAACTGGAGAAGGGTGTGGCTCGCCTAAGGCTAAGAAAGTTACATGGGCATAGATGGCTTCATAAATAATAGCTGTGGAAATGGGGATGGCCACCGTTTGCTCTTGAGAAGTAGGAATAAGTGTTTGGTGCTGACCCGAAGAGCTTAGGCCAGCAAGAGCTTTGGCTGCAACATCGGCAGCTTCCTTCTCCCACTCTTCTCTAAGGATCTCTCTGCCGACGGCCAAGAAGTCTATGTCCTCAGGACTAAAACAAGCAGCCTTTAGTTCCTCCTCAGAGCATATATCCTTGGCCTCCTCAGACTTGATCAATACTTTGTTCCATACCATGGTAAGAGTCTAGGGATAGTCATTACCAAGTCATTTCAAGCTGTCTTTATTCATCACATAACTAGTATAAAAATTAAGCACACTTGCGTCCATTTAGCTTATTGCATCATCGTATTCCGATCACATCTCTGTGAGCTCTGACTTGGTGCTTAGATGCTCGATCTCCTCCGCCAGTTTGCCAGATGCAACCTCTTCCTTCTCTTTCTATAATCGTGCATTCTCCTCACGAAGACGAGTGAGCACAGCGGCCTGCTCATCAATGACGGCAGCATGACCAACGATAGTTTGGTTTCGAGATTTGATGGTGTTTTCTGCTTTGGTAAGCTACTCTTTCAATTTCCCGGATTCAATATGAGCATCTTTGAGTTGATCCTTTATCACGATAACAGCTCTATCGTGAGCTCGGTTTGTCTCAGTCAATAACTTATCACTGGCAGCCTTTCCATTTAGGGTTGTATCCCTCTCAGTCTTCAACTGGACTATCTCATCATCACGATCTTTGATCGCCTTAGCATGGTCTTCCCTTTGAGCCTCAAACGAGAGGATCTCCTGAAAGTTAATGCGGTTTACATTCGAAATGGCCTTCACTAAATGCTGCATATCACACCCGGCTTCCAAGTCCTCATGGACTGGCTCCAGATTGCTGAGGGAAGTAGCCTTGTCAAGGGGCTTTATTTTCTTGTCGAAATCGACTCCCATCAAGAACAAGTTTGGAAAGGTAGCTTGAAGCATGGGTTGACCCAACAGAAGCACAAACTTCTCGGTTTGTTTGGAAGAAGTAGGGGCCATTACAACGGTATCACTTGAGAAGATGGAATTGTTGTCATTTCAGTAGTCCAAGAATCAGTACGGGGAGGAGTAATCAATAATGAGGGCTCACGGCGGTCATGAAAGTTTCTTTGGCGCTTGTATGCATCATCAAAGGCATAACTCTCAATCATCTCATTTTCTTTTCTCTCCCTTATCACGCTCTTGCTCCAAGTGGCGAGCCTCGTCCTCTTTTCTCTTCCTTCCCTCTTCATCCGTTTCACAAGGAAGGCGGTAAGCTGGATCAGAAGTTTACTTTTGCGGGAGCTGGTGTCTTAACGTAACTGATCGTATAACCCACGTCCCATGGCATGAAACGAAAATAAGAATGAATTAATTCTCGAACTTGGGAACTTAATGTGATGTAGAGATGGGTATGTGATCTTAAAGTAAAGTGTGTAGTGCTGATGAACCCTTATATACTCTACCAACCGTATCGACAGGGTTTAAGAGTCGAAGTCTTTTCTCCACTGCTCACAAATGCACTTGAGGAAATGTCAATTTTCGAGCTAATCTCAGCTATCGTTTCGCTAATGGAGATATCCCCGTGTTCATCTACATAGATGGCGACATCTCTTATGAAATCCGAAGTAGATGTATCTCCAATGGGGGTCCTGGTAGCTTGACCTCCAACAAACCGTGGTCTCGATGGCAGGTTGTTCTTAAGAAGTAGAAATCGAGAGTTCGGGGCTAAATGCCTCAATAATTAACAAGTCTGGAGAAGGCAGCTTAGGAAGATCAGGACTCATTTCCGACGACTCGCCGAAAGATTCATCTCTTTCTACAGAGATGTGAAAGTCGCTATCATCACCGTCCGAGCCCTCTTCCTATCCTTCCTTAAGCATAATCTACTTCCCATCTCTCCTTTGAAACGCTTCGTCTTCGTCTTACTTATTCGGTGATCGGAAACATCCTATGGGTCTCATCCTTATCCCCCATAATGTCCTCTCTAGAGGGTAAGTCTATGTTAGCTCTAGTAATCTCTTCGGGCTGTGCTTCCTCTAATGGACCAGCCACGCTTTCTTGAGCTTTCTTATCAGAGTCACGAGGATGGGTTAAAAACGAGCGTGTCTTCTAGGGCACTTCATGTTGAGGGCTTATCATCTACAGTAAATCTATTAAGATGCATCAAATCGAACAGTCTGAGGTTCTTATTCTTCAAAAGGAACTCCACTGTATGATCGGAAGCTCTCATAACCTTAAGAGTTTTAAGCATTGCTTTGAGCTCATCATCACTTTCCTACCTCAGGATGACTGCAATAAGACATATGACAAGTTATGCAACTGGAAATCACTTGGAATGGAAAGAGCTAAGGAATAAGGACTTACTTCCTGATAACCAGAAGTGATTGATGCCCTTCAGACGTCGGATGAAGAAGAACTCGTTCTTGAAAGCCAAACATTTGTTATAAAGATCTTTTATCAACTTACATCCCCTCCAGAAGATTGGACAGTCCTACGTCCTCTTGAAGTGTAGAAGATATGCAAGCTCATTCAACCTTGAGGGTCGCCTAAGCCTGGTCATAAATAAGATGTATAGGGAGCTTAGGAGTGCATAATCGTTAGGGTGAATTTGGAACAGTGCCAATCCTAAATCTTGAAGCACCACTGACAAGAACCAATTAAACGACGGTACAACACCGCTCAGGCACATGTATCGATTGTAAGCAATAAAGCCTTTTGGAGGATTATGTGCAAACTCGGCTTGAGTAGGCAGGCGAACATCGCCCCCGTATGTACCGTGCCGCATGCATATATTTACAAGGATTTTAGCTGTCAGAATTGAAGGCGTTTTCTCCAGAGGGTCAGTTAGAATTCTCAGCCTTGGAGATAACCGGTTAAGTACAGGTCCTGGTGGAACTAGCGGGCTGTAGAAATTAGAAGTCGCGTGTTGACTTGGCCCCACGGGAATGGATGGAGAAACTGGGGCAGTTGATGACTCTGCTTTTGAAGGCATGGACGCTCCATCAATGGACTTGCTGCATGTTGACTGGCGCATCATTCTAGATAATAAAACTTGTTGATCATGGCCAGGGATGTTTTATTTCTAATAAAAATTCCCATGTGATTAACGCTTGAAATCCAAAGGAAGTCAACATGTGTTGACCAATCGGATTCCAAGTGTTGACCGGGGCAGTTGCAGTGTGTTGTCTATATCAAATGAGTCCAGTGCCCTGAACACTACGAACTAGCCATCCTATGTAGATAGCTCGCTCGTATTGAAAAAATAATCGGTATCGTCCATTGAAATCATTTCTCTATACTTACATGTTATCGATCAATGATTGATAACGGATCCGTTGTCCAAAGCGACGTGGAAAGTCCTTTCTTTTCAGGAACACTGGATGTGCAGAAATTCGAACCAATGGAGTCAACAAATACATTCAAATCTAAAGCAAATCGTCGTATTGGAATCAATTCGATAATTTAGCTTTAGTCAATTCCATGAAAAAGGGATGGTTGAAACTAAGGAGCATATTTTGTCCCTCAAAGTCATACGTCTTCAACGTGAAGTCAAACCCTAAGCGCATCGCTAACAAATCATGTTTGATTTTAACCATCTCCGTTTCAAATTTGCTGCTGACTATTGCAAGTCATCATCCCCATCACCGTTCAAGCATGAATTCACCATCACCAACCTATAGATTTATATTAGGAGTAAAATTAACTTAGGGTTTCGATAACCCGGATTCGAGACAACATGCGGCAGCCTTCAAAGCTAGCAGCTCGTTTAGACGACGGTGGGAAATACAGGGAGAAGGCGGTGCTCGGTGGTGAAGTCGAAAGTTGAACGACGACATGGAGGAGGCTTGAATCGGCACATTTAAGAACTCAAGTAGGAAATTTGCAAACTCGGGTTGGAAATGATGCAAGTGGGAAGAGTGGATAAGAAGAGTAGTATAAATAAAGGAATTTTTTTAGAAAACTGTCTAAGTCCTTAACTCGGGACGAGTTAAGGCCTGACTCGGAACCAAGTTTTCTGACACAACTCGAGCTAGCTCCAACTCACCATAATGAACCTACATGCCGACTTAAAGCCTTACGTAAATTTTAGAGTGATGATTGCATCGTCAGTACAGAGAATTGGAATTCAAATCGAAATCAGGACAAATTGGTGGTCAGAAGTTAACTAGTTACAAACAACATCTCGAAAATGAAATCCGACGATCGACTGAAACTCATAAAATAACAGTTCAAAACTTATCTTGTTCCAGAGCAGACTTTGTTTCCAACAAAAGCATACTCTGGGGGGGAATGTTAACAAGGTTTTTAATGTAGCAGAAATCAATAGGAGTTAGAACGTCGATATGAAAACAGAACGACCTAAAACTTGACAGAGATACTCAGAAGGATAGGAGGAAAGGATCTAGAAAGTATAAACCTAAATGGGCTAAGTAGCTAACTCGGCCCAAGTCAACTCCCTTGACTCGGTACCGAGTCTAAATGCCAAGTCATGGCATTCCCATATTTTTAGCAAGTGGTCCCCTAGTCTTCCTATGCATATTTGTGAAGTTATGTAGAGTTCCGAGAGTCTATTATGAGGAATGAAGACTTGACGGTCCAAACAGCAGAATAATCCAAGTTAAGGAAGAAAGGCTACCAAAACTTGTCAAAACCTATCAAATTACATGGAGGACATCTAGACAAAGCAAGGAGCTCAGAACAAAAGGAATCAATTAAATATGAGCTAAGGATTAGCTTGGCCCTAGGTCAAGGCCTTGACTCAGTACCGAGTCTAATTGGTAACTTGGGTTGTCGTGGCATTTTCTGTACTATCTTAGGCCGATCCACAGACTTCTTTGGTAGCGGGATTCTGATCCAATATAGCTGCCACCCTTATAAATATAAACCATATAGCAACCAAGAAAGGAGCTAGATTCTTCTATTAATATGCGGGATCTCCATCTATTCTTCAACTCTTTCCTCTACACCATAATTACTAAGGCAGCTACTTTAGGCAATTCTAGGACTTAGAATCAGTCTAACCCCTGTACTTAGAACTAATTCTTTCTTAATCACCTTGTAATCTCATTCAAGCTCGATCAAACCAATAATCAAAGCTATAAATTGGGCATAGGCTTAGTTAACAGCCGAACCACTATAAAATTTCTATGTCTCACTTACTTCTCTGCTATTTTCTATTATATTTGCTATGTTCTAATAAGGCTGGTGCTTTCACATCATACTCTAGGGTGTTGATCCATATTTTGGGTTAACAGGGATGATGAGACCATCTTGTATTTTCTAGGCATAGAGGAGACTAGATATTTGACATTGTAGATTATCATTATGTATTATACAGTCTCTTGTGTGTATATTATTATGATGTAAATTGAAAAGGGATTGTATATTGTATATTATATATTATCGCTACGATTGACTCCATAATCTCTAATATTTACTGTATATTGTGTATTGTTTTATCCTGGAGGCACACATGTTTATTACTTTGTGCCAATACTGTGTACATTTTGTAGTAAGTTATATTCGATGTTTAAATACAGATCGGTGTTAGTCTAAGAGAATATTCACATGTATACCCCATTTAGCCTCATTCTCATATTATCTAACAGTATTACCTAATAATACTCTAGGATAGTATGGGTATAGAGGTAAGGTGTTTCATCATGGAATAAACAAAATTTCCCAAACTTCCTTCCCAATTCTATGTGCTCTCTCTTAGGGTGTTTTTATATTAAATCTGCCCCTAGTTTCGAGATAAATCCTTTCCAAAATCTCGATCAGATCGGTGTAAGAAGAAAACTTCAGTTCCCTCCTAGGACGATTTGGTGCTCCGAGGCCATCATCAGT
The DNA here is from genome assembly GCA_030737815.1 of Allium fistulosum. Taxonomy (NCBI): domain Eukaryota; kingdom Viridiplantae; phylum Streptophyta; class Magnoliopsida; order Asparagales; family Amaryllidaceae; genus Allium; species Allium fistulosum. The sequence goes on along the minus strand of CM060905.1, from coordinate 486,590,826 downwards.
CTTTATCCTTCCTTTGTCCTTTCTGGAACTTATCTTGGATGGTTCTCCATCCTCAAAAACAATTTTTGACATTTTTAGCTTCTGCATCTTCTTGGTTAAATACATTTCAGCTTGATAATAAAAGTCCGCTAGATCTACTAGCGGATCCCTTGCCAACACCTTCTTAAACTCAGTTTGATTATCAACCCCTACATCCACTGCCATAAGAACCATGGATGAAATCAGTTTTTGAACTACGATAGATGTCGTGTTAAATCTAATTAAATAACTTCGTATTGGTTCTTTCTCCCTTTGTCTCATATTCGGAAGTGACATCCAACTCCTTGGTCGAACAATATAAACCCTAAAATGTTCCATGAACTTCTTAAATAATTCGACCCATGTGCTAATGGGTCCATTAACAAGTTAGCGAAATCCTATGGTAGCCAAATCAGTTAAGTACAATGGAAAGCAATGACCCATCACTTCCTCTATAGCTCCCTCCCATGTGTTGGATGTATCTCATCGAATTGCTGTAGGATTAGTTCTCCCATCATACGGCTCTAATGTAGGTAGCTTTAAATTATGTGGATTCCTATCGAACTGAATGTTTGGGGTGAATGGGCTATGAAATATATGTCACGTTTAATGATAATAAATGTATATTTATATTTGATTTTTTATATAGTGTGTTACAGATAAAGTACCAACACAGAATTTTTTATATCACCAATCAGTTTGTCATCTATTATCATTCATATGCTTAATGTACATGTATCACATATCAAATACATTTGCACTTTATCTGCAAATCTTAACATATATTTGTTATTATCAAAAGAGAGAGATTGCTAGATATTGTAATTAATTTTTGTTTGATGTTAATAAACATACATTGTTATTGACTAGAGATTTAGCCAATCTCGGAATTAAGATAATGCGCAAAGGAAACTTGCTAATACTAGGATTTAAAATGGAAAATAAGGGTGAACAAAAATAATTAAAGGTAGGTAACACCAAATACAGAGTAGTTAGGCAAGCTTGCCTACGTCCACTATGAAGTTCTCTTGCTATATATCTCTCTTACAGTTACAAAGAATTAAAGAGAATAATAATAAAAAGGGAGCACTTAATATTAATAAATTGCTAATCCTAGGAGCTTTGTAACAACCTGAAATTTTATCATTTTGATTTTGAATATTTAATTAATTTTAAATATTTAAATAATTGGTTTTTTTAAATATAAATAACTTATATTCAAATACAAGGGTTGATGAAATATTTGAATTGTGAATTAAATATTAATTAAATGGATTTAATAGCCTTATTTATCTCTTTTTAATTAATAAATAATAATGGTGATCTCATTTTGTAAATTTATTTATAATAATAAATAGTTCGAATAAATAACAAGAAAATCAATTGTTAATAAAAGGACTAGATGTTTTTATTGTAGTAGTTTTAATTGAATCTATAAGATTTTTCCATAATTTTTGACTTGAAAAATATTTAAATTTTCGTTTGACATATTTTACGAAACGATGGAATTTTTGTGTTTTTACATAATAAGATAACCAATGTATATTATTTTTATTTTGTGATTGTATCGTAATTTTGTGAGCGGTCATATTTTTGTTTTGTCGTTTGCGATTCATATGCGAACGAAATTCTATATGGCGATGCGTCGAAAATTACAAAATGAACTAAACATCAACGCTAAGATTTGTCAACACACTTACTTTTCTTTTCTTCCTTCTCAACATTTTCAAACATCCTGTAAACAAAAAGAAAGTTCAATCCTCCTCTTCAAAAATCAATATCAAATCAAATACTTAACGAAAAATTAAAAGTTAGTTTCTTTGAGTTTGTTTTGTTGAGATCTACTGTGACACCCCTAATTTTTAATAACATTATTAAGGAGATTAATTTAGAATAAATTAAATAGAATAATGTAGATAAGGATATTGAGGTTGATTAATAAATATGTAGTGGCTGTGCTTATTTATATTAAATGAACTTATAAATGGTTAAGTATTAGCTAAATAAATATAAGGGCATTAGGGTAATTGCTGCCCACATTCTCCACCCTTATACTATTTCCTTAGTCATACACGTTCATTTTGTCCTAAACAAAAACGTAAGAAATAGAAGAGCAAGGCCGGCCATTAGGAAGAAAGAAGAGAAGAGAAATTCAAAGTAAAGCTTAGGATTCAAGCTAGAAGAAATCAATCACAATCAATCTTGAATTTCCATATCCAATCTAAGATGAATAATAATCACTACATCTCTATTTTGGTTTTATAATCATGTGGTTTCAGATTTAAGGGATAAATTCGTTTTTATGATATATTGAATGATGATATGCTTGGTTTATAATTTATATGGTTTAAATAAGGATGTTTAAATGGAGATATACGCGGTTTTAGGGTAAAATCGAAGTTAAATGATTTTTAAATGCCATGGGAAAATGATATGTTATGGAAAACATGATTTTGGAGTTGGGTTTCAATTTTTATAATTTTCCAAGCCGTGGAGACTTAGTTGTGAATTTTTGAAGGAAAATATGGATATTTGTGTTTATAAATTTATTTTGGAAAATATATTAAGAATTTGGGTCTGAAATTTTGATATGTTAGATAACATGATTAAAGTAAATTTTTGAAATTTTTTGGGATTTTTACTAAGAGATTATTATGGAAATTAAATTATTTTGAAAGGAGGACCTAAATGATTTAATTATTTTGTTAATAGGAAAGGCTTAATTGTTAAAAATTATCATATTTTTAGATCTGAGAAAATGCAGCAAATATTATCCAAATTATTTAAGATTTATGAAAGCCAATCAAATGTTTGCAAGCAGACAAGTTTGTTACAAAAAGTTTACTTTATTAGGTAAAAACGGCCTTTTGCTCAGAAAAAGGGGTTCCGCCTTCTTTAGAAGGACCCTTCGACTCTGACCTTCTGCTCCCAACCTAGTCGAAACCTTCTAGGTCGAAACCAGTAAACCAATACACATGGTATCATTTAAATGGTACGTAGTGTATTGGAGAAAGGCGGAAGGTAGGGTGTCGAAAGGTATCTTTCGAAGGGGTTGGTTCCTTTATTTTATTTTGTTTTAAAAGCAAAGCGCTTGCCTGTTTATAAATGGGTTTCGAAGTAGTTGAAACCAAAGCTTTCGAAAGGGTATTTCAAAGTAGCTTTCAAAAGAGAGCCGCCGCCTATGTTTTAAAGAAGTAGCTTCCAAAGGAATTGCTTAGATTTTGGTTAAAGCTTTTGGAATGGTAGTTTCAACCAAGTCGAAACCCTTCTTAGAATCGATGACCTACCGATGGTATTGAAGACATCAATGTTGTCGAAAGGTTCAGTTGTTTTTATAAATACAAGCCACTTCCTAACGCTTTCGAAAGGGGTTAGGGGTTTTGAAGGCAATGGTTTCAGAAAGGCGTTTCGAAGCTAACCTTCAATTGTTTTACCCATGTGTTTTATTGCTTTTGAAAGGATGGTTTTGACACCATCAAACTTCCCCAATACTTTTTGAAATAAAGAATGGTTTTGAAAGAGATGCTCTCGCCTATGTTCACTTTGACCCAAAAATAAGGTTTAAGTATAAACCCAACACTTTCGAAAGAGGGTCTTTCAATGGTTTCGAAGGGTAGCCTTCATTGGTTTCGAAAGGGAACTTTCAAATGGTTTTAAAGCTATACTTTTATACATATGTGATAATACTTTAACAAGGTCAAAAGATTTCGAGAGGGTTGTTTTAAGGTATTCAAAAGGCAGGAGCCTGATGATTTAAAGTTAGCTTTTAATGCTTTCGAAGGAGTTGAAAGGTTTTAAAACCCAAAATCAAATTTTAAAGGAAAAACCTATGGATAAATAAAGGAGTTTTGAAAGGACTTTAAGTATGCAAATATGAAGAAGTATTGCCTTGGTAAAAATATAAGTTAAAGGATTAACTTTGTTTTATATGAAATGTAATTCAAGGACCTTAAACCCACATGAGTGGTATTGTTAAATTGTTTTGTTTGCTTCTTCACACATGAATATATTCACTTGATAAAAAAACCCATAACTGTATTTTGGAGGGTAAAGGGGTAGAAAAACCAGCCAGGTTAACCCAGTAGTGAATATAAATTGATTAAACTCCTGAATGAGTAGAACTGCATCCAGGGAGTCAGGGAGACCAAAAACATAGGATGGTTACACTTTGAAGTTGTCCAGGAGATAGGTTCATATTAAACCCATGAAAACTATGATAAGGTAGTTATTGGAGGTAACCAACAGGTTCATAGTAAACCCATGAAAACTATGTATTAAGGACAGTTGGCAGGGGCTAATTGGTTTGTAGTGAACCTATGAAAACTATATCCAGATTAAGAATTAACATCAGTCAGTAGGTTCCTAGTCAACCCATGAAAACTAGGATAAGAAAGAAGTTAATGGAAGCATCAGTAGGTTCCTAGTCAACCCATGAAAACTAGGATAAGAAGGGAGTTACTGGATAAACCTATAGGTTCCTAGTCAACCCATGAAAACTAGGGTAAGGGATTAGTTATTGGAATGACTAATAAGTTCAGGGGGATCCATGAATTAATTAAGTTAATTAGCAGGAGTCTATAAGTTCTTAGTGATCCCATGATAACTATGAAATAGGACAGGTGTCGATGTATAATGAAAAAGATTGTTAGTAAACCCATGAAAACTAATAGGTTAATAGTGACCCTAAAAACTATAACTATGACGGGGTGTCAATCTAAACTGGGGATGGGAAATCCTAAATGATTTTATGTATGCATATCATCCTAATATTTTGAAATGTATGTTTTAACCATTGTGGATGCAGGAGCACATTATATGGTTTTAGGATACTGGTGAGGGGAAAACCCGTTTCGCTAAGCGGCGTGGTCTCACTAGATATCTAAAAGGATTAAGATGTTAGATTATTATTCATAATAGGATTTATGTCTGACTCGAAGTTTTTGCTTTCCCCTTAAATGTAAGGATCCTGAAACTTGGCCTTCGAAAATCGGCACCCGTACTTCACTTGTACTCAAATGCCATAGATTCAAACGCCAAATCTGGCTCCCCGGAGCTTATAGCACAGTAAATATAACAACACAGCAGAATAAAGAAATAGATGATATCATATACAATTCCAATGAATACAATATCCAGAATGATATACAACAATGATATCAATATGATACAAGAATATCAGAGATAAATAGTGATACAGCGGAAAACAGAAGTGATAACTCCAAATGATCCTCAAAAGAGAATGAGTCCAACAACTCCACATCAAGCTCGAACCATCATCACATCTCACTAAGCGAAGCAAGTGCAGCCATGAACTCCAAAAACTGAACTAGCTCCCGATAATCTACTAAACCTGACTATCTGAAAAATCCAACTCTAGACTGCCCGTGTGGAAAATTGTGGGCACCCAGAGTTTAGGAAGGGAACAATAAACTCCGAGTCAGTCATGGGACTGGTGTGAGCAACAAAAACAGTTTATCTTTAAAACAAACAACAAAAGAATTTTAAACATTGAAATCCACAATGCTTTTGGAAAATGAAACTACCATAAGACCTCCCGCCACACACACAATTCAAACGCAGAATTGGAGGAGATTTCTTCTTATGATAGTCAAACATGCTTACTACGCAAACAAAACTCTTCTGATATTATTACTAGTGCATAGTGTAGGAAAACCTTTCGAAAGTATAATATTAATCTTAACCAGCATAGACATTCCGAACTATGCCTACTATAGCTACTATGTTCAATAGCAGGTTACCGCCACATTCCATAGCAGGTTATACAACTAAAACCGTACTGGGTTCGTATTGTTTCTTTGGATTTTCAAACAAATGGTCAGGCTAAGGAACTTCCTACTGCCAATGAGTACGCCTCTGGAGGGACATCCCGAGAACCTACTTGGATCTCTACCAACACAAGGCCAGGTTACCTCTTACACTAGGTAACTACTACACGAATATGCCACCCCCCGGTCCTTTGGGACCTTTATCCGAGGCCTCGATCACACAGCAAAAATCACACAGGTAAATGAGATAGGAGCAACCACATAGGTTAAATATCAGGGCTCCATACCTGATACAATCCTTTTCCAGAAGGAAATGACATACCCTAAAGGGAGCGCGACCCTCATAACCTTGCCGCATCTTTCCTGTTTCGACCATTTCCGGTTTGCGAGGCTCGATGAGGTCTCGTCCACAAAGCCATGCTTTGATCAACAAATGATCAGCACACAGCAACACTCAACATGCCACACTACCAAGTTAGGAGTATATCACTGATAACCTTCAACTACATAACCTCTGTGCTCGTACGTCTCAGAGAAGGGTGTTAAGCTAAGAGAATAAATCTCCACCACCAAACAGAAATGTATTTGAAAGAAATCAGCTTTATATCTCAAAGTGTAATGTCAGACATACAACCATACAAGTCTGTTCCGGGTTTGAACAGAACCGAAGGCACTTCGAAAGAAGTCCTTGCAAATCCGGACAATTTCTAATCACGTCCGGACTTCCCATCACAAAGGGTGCTAAAATCTCTATATCAGGGATCAGCCAATGCAGAGACATTCGACGAGTTGTCCTTTCGTTTTCGAAAGTATCCGGTCTTCACCACCGGTCTTCAAATGCTATCCATATACGTCGTATCATTATTCGGAATGGGTTATATGACACAAAGTCCTCTCTCGTCTAAACCGAATAATGAGCGCAATATTTAAAAACATATGGATATTGGAATTTCAATTAAGTCACAACTTATTATCCAAAACTCTTCTTCAAATGGTTTAAACACATTACCATTTTAATCTTTTACAAAAAAATTCAATTCACAAAGTTCACCCAGTTTCACAAAGATCTATTCATAGATTTTCCAAATCAATTTCCATTTCAATTGGATTAACTCATTAAATCTTTAAATCAAAGATTCAATTGGTAGCTTTCAAAACAATTCCATTTCGACCTTTTATACGAAAGGTACACCTTTCCAATTTCAAACAAAGTTCAACAATCTTTCACAAAGATTTATTCATAACTCAGAAAACCATTTTCATTTCAAACTTGATATTCTTTAACACAAATTGGAAATTCATTCCTTATGTGAAAGCTTCTATTATTTGAAAACAAGTAGTTTTTATTTCAGAAAATCTGATCCATATATACGAGTTAAAGTCCTTGGGTTAAATTCAAATTCTCAAAACCATACTTTTAAAATGGTTTAAATTCATACAAACACATTATAACATCTTTAACCATAATTTCCAAACATAGAATTCAATTTCAAATTATTGAAAAACTTTACCAAGTTATTCAAAATAACTTTATTCTCAAAAATCCTTTTCAAAAGCTTTAACATTTAACCCAAATCCATTTCCAAAATCAATTGAAATTAAAATTTCAATTTAAAAAATATTAAATTTAAATTATCTATGACTTAACCGATTTACTTGTGAAATCCATATTTGTGTGTGTAAAAGTGTAGTCCAGGGGTTTCACACAATAGTGCAACAACATTCAATCATCACGGATTAAAATACAGAAATATAGTTGATAAGTGGTATAACTATAACGCTTATCTTTTATTCACAGATCACAGATGTATATAAATTACAGATAATATATTACATTCATCCCAGATAAATGAAAATATAGTACAGATCACACATAAATCAGAATATATCACAAAGCATCACATATCAGGGATATCAACCGAGTAAATCATCCAATAGAATCCAAACATCCATAGGTAAGGTCAATTTATTTATCTGATTAAATTAAATCAGATTAGTCACTAATCCTGGTTAATTAACATTAACTAATTTCAATTTTATGTTAATTAATTAACCCTTTAATAATAAATTAATTAGCCTCAATTAATAAATTTATTTAATTAATTATCCTTAATTAATTACAAAGATTGATTTATTAATCCTTAATTAATAATCATCCCTTAATCACTTTCATTTATTAATTAACCTTTAAATTAATTATCCTCACATTAATTAACCATTAATTTAAAATTAATTATCCTCTAATAATTAATTAACCTTAATTATTAATTAATTATACTTTAATCATCAATTAATTAACCCTTAATTATTCTTTAATTACTATTGATAAATCACATTAATTAATCACCTTAATTTATGACACTAAGTAATTAACCTTAAATTACTTATTTATGATTCCTTAATTGCTTACATAAAGTAATTACCCTTTTTAATTACTTTAGTTAATTAACATTTAAATCTTATACAACAACCTTTGGAATTAATTCTCAATTACCAATTAACTTAAAACTTTTGAGTTAAATCATTCTTTAAAGCATTTCATTTCTTAATTACCCACTTAATTTCAATATTAAGTTTATTTAAAGTAAACTTTTTAAAATAAAGTTATATACATATATATTAAACACTTTTAAATTCAAAATAATTTGTTTTAAAACCTTAATAAATCCCGACTTAAATCAACATTCATTATTCAAAAAGAAATGGGTAAGAAATTGTTTAAACTTGACCAGGTTTTTAAAATTTAAAACCTGGTATTACACTTAATTCCCATACCCGAGCAAAACTGCAAAAATCCCGAGCTTAAATTCGAGTTTTCCCCCGCCTCACTCGTCTTCGAGTCAACCCACACAAAAACTCGAGAACGACTCCGGGCCAACCCTTCTTCCCCAACTCGAACGAACGAACCCAGAATAACATCATGCACGTGCACGTGCACGTGCACGATCGCCAACACCATCTCCGATCAACGCCGAGATCACCCGCAAGTCCCCGATGATCATCTCAAACCAACGACCACCCAGCTCCGTCAATAACGCTGGAAATCGAAATGGAGCTATACGACACCACTGGAACCCAAAGCTCGATCGACAAAATCGCCCCACGCCATCGCCTCCGATCACCTGAGGCCCCGCGATCACGCCCCTAGCCTCGTCGTTGACTCACGCTCCTATCTCACCTGGTCCGATCGTCTCCGGTCCACCCACGACGTCGCACAAACTCAAGGATCAACGTCGACCAATCCTAGTCCTTAAACCCTACAAAGCTATCGTGCCGCCACCATAATGATCGGAAAATTCTTCGATCATTTTTGCCGAGGTCCCCCACCCTCAAGCATGCTTCAGCAAAGATCCCGAGACCTACCACTTCGCTGATCACCAGAAATCGAATAAAATCCCAATTCTGATCAACTCGAAACCCCTCTTCAAATATAGGGTTAAAAATTACGAAACGATTTTCAAAAATCATTGTTTTGCAATACGAATTCATTTATATGATCAGAACATGAAACCCAGATGTATGAATTTGGACTTATTTTGATTTCCTACTGTTATTTCTCATTCTTGAAATAAATACACAATATAAAAACTTGGATTTCTTCTTAACATTGATGTTATATTGTTTCAATCATCTTTTCTTCAGTAATCATAGCTCGAATTCGTATGAATTGGAAGATATGAATTTTTAAAATAAATTCTCAAGCCTGTAGAACATAACAGAGCTTTTAAATGTATATACCCAGACATGCACACCCAGTCATCACCAAATTCAACAAAATACATCCACATTTACAATGTAACTACACAATATTTATCAAAATCTATAACCAGATTTTAGTTTTAAAGGGGTTTAGTTTACTCACAGTGTTTTAGTAAAGTGATAGAGCCTTCTGTCATGTTGAAACAGGCTACTAGCTGAAGCTTTTTATCTTTAATCCTCTTGAATTTCTGATTTGAATTGATTGTATTTTTGTTTCAGTTGAGTTTGTTTAAGTTTGAGATGTTGTTTACTACAGATCTTTTCTCAGCTTTGATGGACGAAATGAAATGAAGAAGGCTGATGAGTATATAGGGATATGTTTTGCACAGGGTGGTATTATTTTGTTTGTACAAAAAAATCAGAGATATTTCTTTATGGTGGCTGATAAGATATAAGGTACTGTACTAGAGACATTTGCATTAATTATCATGTACAACATACTTATCCTTTGTTTTTTTTCTTATTTCGGTTGTACATGTATGAGTATAAATCTAGTGGCTTCCTTTGCAAGCTTCACACTTTATATTCTTGTTTTTGTTCATATTTGCAAATTACATTCTAGACTTGTTTTGCTGGTTTCATGTTTACATATGTAATTTGTTTTCCTTTTGGTTTGTCTTGTATTTTCTTTGTCTTTGTTTATTTTTGTAGTATATTTTTGTTTGTATTACTTTGTATTGAATTTTAACAAAATGTTAAGATTTATTCTAGTATATCTACTTTATATTGTATAAAACTGATGCTGATTATGCTGGTTCATTGGTTGACAGGAAAAGTACTAGTGGGACATGTTTCATGCTAGGACATTCATTAGTTTCATGGTCAAGTCGAAAACAAAATTCTGTTGCATTATCCACCACTGAAGTAGAATATATTGCTTTAGGAAGTTGTTGTGCTCAAATTTTATGGATGATGCAAACTCTTTCTGATTTTGGCTTAGTTTATAAATAAGTTCCATTAAAATGTGATAGTAAAAGTGCAATAGACTTGTCAAATAATCCTGTTCATCATTCACGCACAAAACACATTGATGTGAGACACCACTTTCTTAGAGATCACATTGCTAAGGAAGACATTTGCATTGAACATATTCCAACCGAGGCTCAACTTGCTGATATTTTCACAAAACCCCTCCCCGAAGATAGATTTTCCAGATTACGTTTTGATTTGGGGATTATAGAAATTAACTAATTATTTTCCATTTTTTTTGGTTGAAATATTCTTGGATATTTATTTTCAACTTCAATTTCTAGGATTCAAACCAGTTTTGGATATTATTCAAAGATTGATTCGAATATGGTATTCAGTAGTGGAAATATGTTTTTTTTCTTTTCAAAATTAAAAAAAATATTTCATAATATAATTAACTTGGTATCTTATTCCACGATCATTTCTATTTCTACCATCTTTCTATCATTCATAATGGTTTTGTAAAATGAGAAGAGTGATTTCTTTTAAAACTAAAAAAAAAAAATCTCATGCATCCATTCTCATTTAAAAGTCCTTATGGTTATGCATGGATGGAGCATGTGAGTGAATTATTTTTATCATCATTCCATTCTCATTTAAAAGTCCTTATGGTTATGCATGGATAGAGTATGGTAGCTAAGTATTTTTCTGGTCTCACTTAAAAGTCCGGATGCTTAGACTAATAAGTAACTGCTAATCCCATTTAAAAGTCCTTATGGTTATGCGTGGTTAGTAAGTGCTTATTTTTGTGCTTAAATGTCAAATTATTTTTAAAATTTCTCTCTTCTCATTATATAAAAATCGAATCATCGATCCATTCTCTACAATGTGGAAATTGTTACCTCGTTATGATATATTATGATTTTTCTTTGTTTTGCATTTGTTATTTATTTACAAAAAAATTAATTTCCATTACTGTTCCATCAGTTTTGTCAGTCTTTTGATGGTAACAAAAGGGGAGAAGAACAAGATTTTGATAAGGAAGTAAATATTTTTGGAATACTTCAACAAATTTGTTAAATGTTGTTAGTTAATTTTCTTTAGTTCTTTTATTCTTCTGTAATTTTCTAAATCTTCTAAATATGGAGTGGTCTCCGTTGTAGAGGGAGCATTCATATAAGGGGAGCTAAATATTTCATGCTCAAACACATTTATTAGAATTTCAAAATCTTTAATATATATGTTTGTCATCATCAAAAGGGGGAGATTGTTTGATGTGATTTTTTGTTTGATGATAACAAACATATATCAATTTATATATGTGTTTGCAGATTGTACTATACACATATAGGAATAAATATTCATATTGAATAATAATACTATTGCACGGAATTTATATAATTCAATCAGTATTTTTATTCAACATAATATTTTATTTCAACACTTATACAGTACAAAGTTTTCAGCTCCCTCTATATACATACACTGGTTTCATACATTTCACATTCACATTTTTTTCTCACTACAACACTCAACACTTAGTTTTTCACTCTGTCTGCACATCTGCATCTATCTGCATTGTCCAGCTCCAGTTCTTGTCCTGTCTCCTGTGTACCTGTATAATTAGCAACTACAGCAGTAATCTGAAAATAAAAAAATTTGAATTTGCAAAAATATAAATTTGTTTTTATTGGTGCCACAGATATAAGGGTCATTTTCATCATTTTTTATTGTGTAATATCTGTGCATATCAGTATTCTTATCAGGGACAGGTAATTCGAATATGGACCAAGGAAAATTCCAAATATCCTGCTATAGAAACAAAAACAAATTCCAGAACGAAATCAACAGTTCAAATTTCAAAATTGTGAAAACAGATAGGAAATATCCAAAGTCGTGGGTACCAAGCAAAATTCGAATCGTATATACCCAAAATGTCACAACAAAATCATGGAAATATTCAACGACGTGGAGGCCAAGCAAGAAATCAAATCAGACGAAAATCAAGGATTTCGTATCCTATATAAAGCCACAATCATCATCGACAATTAAGCAATCGAGTTCAAGCATTCAATCCAGAGAACAAAAGACATAAATCACATACCGGAATAAAAGTCGAACTCAATCATCGAGGAGCAGCCGTGTGCAAGACGAAGAAACAATCGATCGACAAAAGCAACGAACGTCGAATCATCATTCGATCGAAAAAATAGAGTCGGCAGCCTCAATCTCTACAAGCCCTAATTTTATCAGAAAGGAACGATCGAAGAAGCCATTATCACAAACAAGGAACGGGCCGACATAGTTAAAGAAATAAAGAGGGAAGTTTGTGGGCCGGTCTTGTTTAATTAATTATATAAGGCTTTGGTATATTTTAAATTAGGGTTTAGAGTTGTTCTTGTTTTTATTTTTAAACTCTGTACTTTTCGAATCAAATCTTGGTAAATACCACCTAGGATTTAGGTTGTGTCAGATTGTCTAGTTAGGATTAGTTCAGTAAGCAGGGTTTGCGAGTTTGCAAAACTCTATAGGCGGTAGCAGGGTTTGCAAGTCTGTTAGAGTGTTTGTAAGCGGGAGACTGTTTAATTCTAATAGAAATCTTGGAATGCAGCAGTAGGCAGGGGTTGCCGAAGCTGGGTAAATTTTGTGTGTGATTTACTTTTCAGCATATTTACTTCTCTGCAGTTTATTTAAATTCGAGAAAATTTTCTATAACCCTATTCACCCCCCCACTAGGGTTAATCTAGATCCTACAAGTGGTATCAGAGCCCGGTATTTTTCTTTAACTCTAGAGTCATGAATCCACCAAATAATGCTCTTTCTGAGGGGCAATCTATTGCTAGGCCACCCAAGTTTAATGGGAATGATTATGCTTATTGGAAAGTTAGGATGGGTATTTATCTTAGTTCTATTGATTATGATGTTTGGGACATTATTGAAACTGGCTATAAATCTCCCACTATAACTGTTGGTGATATTGAGATTCCTAAACCTAAGGATAGGTGGGACGCCAACGATAAGAAATTAAAAACAACAAATGCTAAAGCCATGAATGCTTTGATCTGTGCTCTTGATAAGAATGAATTTAATAGAATTTCTCATTGTAAAACTGCGCAGGAAATTTGGCATACCTTGGAGGTGACACATGAAAGAACTTCTCAAGTCAAGGAGTCTCGTCTAGCCCTATTCAGCAATGAATACGAGAACTTTGTGATGGACAAAGGCGAGAGCATAAAGGACATGTTTGGACGCTTTTCAACTTTGGTGTACAATGCTAGAGCGCTTGGGAAGGTATTCACTGAGGTAGAGCTTGTGAGGAAGGTGCTACGAGTTTTACCGATGAGCTTTGAGGCAAAAGTCACGGCAATACAAGAATCGAAAGATCTGAGTAAACTAAGCATGGAGGATTTGATCGGCAACTTGATGACATATGAGGTTGAGCTAAAAACAAAGGAGGAACGCAAGAACTCCGAATCAAAGAAGAAGACGATTGCCTTAAAGAGCAAAGAAGAGAGCGATGAAGAAGAAGAAGATTCAATTGAAGAGCTTGCAATGGCTGTCAATAATCTTAGAAAATGGTCAAGATTCGGGCCACGCAAGAAGAAAACAAGTGGTAATAGGTCAAAAGATTCTGACAATTCCGATAATGAATTGACTTGTTTTAACTGCAAGAAGCCTGGCCACTTCAAACAAAAATGCCAACTTCTCAAAAACTACAAAGGAAAGAAAAAGAAGAAGAAGGCCTTTGCAGCGACTTGGGATGATGAAGAAGGAGAGGAAGTTTTGAATAATAGCTAAGAGGAGGCTAATTTGTGTCTTATGGCAAAATCAGATTCAGAAGCAAGCTCAGAGGAATCTAGTGAGGTAAGTGACTATTCTTATAAAGAACTTGTTTTGATGTGTTGTGATCTTACTAAAACAATTGATACTCTTGAATCTAAAATTGAAAAACTGAAATCTGATAGGAGAGAACTTGTCCATGAAAATTCTAGGTTAGAAACTGAACTTGAAAATATTCAAAACCTAGACTGTAAAAAATGTAAAATTTTAGATTCAGAATTATCAAAACTTAAGAATAGCTTTGAGAATCTTGAAAAAGAAAACTTGAGTCTTAAGGAAACCATTGACACTAGGAAAAAGGATTTTATAAATAGATGCACCTCACTTGTGACTGAAAACACAACACTAAAAACCAAAGTCCAAAATCTTGAGAAAACTCTGGATAACCTTTCAAGAGGAGAAAAATCATTCAACATGTTATTGGGAAATCAACTTTTTGCTAACAACAGAAAAGGACTAGGCTTTGGGAAAACACAAGTTGATGATAATGCAAAAGGTAAGAGTGTCTTTGCTAGATGTGGAATAATTGGACATCGTGCTGAAAATTATAGTCATAGGAACAAGAACACAAAATTTATACAAGCTTGGGTTCCTAAGAATTCTACAAACAAATTTCATGTCTATTGGAACAAGAATGAAAGGACAAAACAAGTTTGGGTTCCAAAGGGATTGTTTATTCACAATGCTTCAATCACTAATATCATTGGACCTAAGAGTTTCTCTAGGTCATCTTCCTCTCTCTCTATGTAGGTTTGTTGGCGGGCTAAGGAGCAACAAGAATGGTTTCTAGATTCAGGTTGTTCTAGACATATGACAGGTGACAGATCGAAGTTCCTTAGCCTAGAGAATTTTAAAGGTGGAAATGTGATCATGGGAGACAATAGCAAGTGTAAGATTATTGGTAAAGGTGAAGTAGGTAACGGTACTTTTTCCTTGACTAATGTTTTATACGTCGATAATTTGCATCGCAATCTCATTTCTATTAGCCAACTATGTGAAAAAGGTATGAATGTGGTTTTTGATAGTAATACTTGCAAAATCATTGATAAATCTTCTAATAACATTGTTTTTATGGGCAAAAGAAAAGGAAATGTTTACACGCTTTCGTTTGATAATCTAAATCTTTCTAGATGTTTGGTAGCCACTGACGAAGAGGCATCTTTATGGCATAGGAGACTTGGACATGCTAGCATGGGCCTCTTGAAAAAACTTGAAACGAAAGAATTAGTCAGAGGGTTACCACATCAGAAATTTAAAAATAATAAAGTGTGTAAAGCATGTTCCTTGGGCAAGCTTAGTCGATCATCATTTCGCCCTAAAAACATTGTTAGCACATCAAGGGTCCTTGAATTAATTCACATGGACTTATTTGGACCAAATGAAATTGCAAGCTTGAATGGAAAACGTTATTGTTATGTATTGGTTGATGATTATTCTAGATTTACATGGGTTTATTTCTTAGCCAAAAAGTCTGAATCTTTTGATTATTTTTCAAAATTTGCAAAACTTGTTCAAAATGAAAAAGGAGTTTCAATTAAAATTTTGAGAAGTGATCATGGAGGCGAATATGAAAATTTGGAATTTGAAAGCTTTTGTGAAGAAAATGGTTTAAAACATGAATTTTCTGCTCCACGAACACCTCAACAAAATGGGGTGGTTGAAAGGAAAAATCGTACATTGCAAGAATTGGCTAGATCCATGTTGAGTGAGTATAAACTACCTCTAACCTTTTGGGCAGAGGCAGTGAATACTTCGTGCTATGTAATGAATAGAGTAATGATTAGACTAATACTTGGCAAAACGTCTTATGAATTGTGGCATGAAAGGAAACCTAACATTTCTTATTTTCGTGTATTTGGATGTCCTTGTTTCATTCTTAACACAGGTGATCAACTTGGAAAATTCGAATCAAAGGCTGATGAGGGAATTTTCATGGGCTATTCAACAAAGAGCAAGGCTTACAGGATATACAACAAACGAACAAAAACAATTGTTGAATCAATCAATGTGAAATTTGATGAATCTGACCTGGAAAGGACGACTGAAAAGGCGGTTGACGACGGGGTAGATCATGAAGGCATTGAAGAAGGGACATCTAGTGAGAAAGCTGAAAGTGGGACTGTTGATGCTGATAGATTGAAGTTCAAATCCAATCATCCTCCTGAATTGGTTATAGGTGATCCTACGGAAGGTATACACACTCGCTCTTCATTTGATAAAAATTTGTGTGCGTTTTGTTGTCACAGTGGTTTTATTTCTGAGATTGAACCTGATTCTGTTGAAATGGCTCTTAATGATGAAATTTGGGTTTTAGCAATGCAAGATGAACTTCATCAATTTGAGAGAAATAAAGTTTGGAAATTAGTTCCTAGGCCTAATGACTATCCAATTGTTGGAACTAAATGGGTGTTCAAAAATAAACTTGATGAATCAGGAAATGTAATTAGAAACAAAGCTAGGTTGGTCGTAAAAGGATATAACCAAATAGAAGGCATAGATTTTGATGAAGCATTTGCTCTAGTTGCTAGGTTAGAAGCCATTAGGATTTTGCTAAGTTTTGCATGTTATAAGGGTTTCAAACTTAAACAAATGGATGTAAAAAGTGCCTTTCTAAATGGTGATTTGAAAGAAGAAGTTTTTGTTGAACAACCCCTCGGTTTTGAAAATCATGATTTTCCAAATCATGTGTATAAACTAGAAAAAGCATTATATGGTCTTAAGCAAGCTCCTAGAGCTTGGTATGACTGCCTTTGTACATATCTTTTGGAAAACGGCTTTAAAAAGGGAAGTGCTGACACGACACTGTTTCTATTACATAAAGGAAGTGATTTTTTGATTGTTCAGATTTATGTGGATGATATCATTTATGGTGCTACTAATGAAATCTTGTGCAAGAAATTTGAACAAGTCATGCAGGCTAAATTAGAGATGAGCTTGGTTGGAGAATTGAAATATTTTCTTGGATTTCAAATCAAGCATAGCAGTGATGGTATTTTCATTTCACAATCCAAGTATGTGTTGGAACTGTTGAAGAAATTTGGAGTTGAGAACTCCAAACCATTGAGAACTCCTATGAGCCCATCAACAAAGTTAGACAAAGACGAGAAAGGAATTGCTGTTGATCAGAAGAAATATCGAAGGATAATTGGTTCACTTCTCTATCTTACTGCTTCTAGACCTGATATTATGTTTTCTGTGTGTTTGTGTGCACGTTTTCAATCTAATCCTAAAGAATCTCAATTGAAAGCCACTAAACGAATTTTGAGATATCTTTCACACACACACAAATTTGGACTATGGTACCCTTCTTGTGAAAATTTTGATTTAGTTGGTTATTCTGATGCTGATTATGCTGGTTCATTGGTTGACAGGAAAAGTACTAGTGGGACATGTTTCATGCTAGGACATTCATTAGTTTCATGGTCAAGTCGAAAACAAAATTGTGTTGCATTATCCACCACTGAAGTAGAATATATTGCTTTAGGAAGTTGTTGTGCTCAATTTTTATGGATGATGCAAACTCTTTCTGATTTTGGCTTAGTTTATAAACAAGTTCCATTGAAATGTGATAGTAAAAGTGCAATAGACTTGTCAAATAATCCTGTTCATCATTCACGCACAAAACACATTGATGTGAGACACCACTTTCTTAGGGATCACATTGCTAAGGAAGACATTTGCATTGAACATATTCCAACCGAGGCTCAACTTGCTGATATTTTCACAAAACCCCTCCCCGAAGATAGATTTTCCAGATTACGTTTTGATTTGGGGATTATAGAAATTAACTAATTATTTTCCATTTTTTTTGGTTGAAATATTCTTGGATATTTATTTTCAACTTCAATTTCTAGGATTCAAACCAGTTTTGGATATTATTCAAAGATTGATTCGAATATGGTATTCAGTAGTGGAAATATGTTTTTTTTCTTTTCAAAATTAAAAAAAATATTTCATAATATAATTAACTTGGTATCTTATTCCACGATCATTTCTATTTCTACCATCTTTCTATCATTCATAATGGTTTTGTAAAATGAGAAGAGTGATTTCTTTTAAAACTAAAAAAAAAAAAAATCTCATGCATCCATTCTCATTTAAAAGTCCTTATGGTTATGCATGGATGGAGCATGTGAGTGAATTATTTTTATCATCATTCCATTCTCATTTAAAAGTCCTTATGGTTATGCATGGATGGAGTATGGTAGCTAAGTATTTTTCTGGTCTCACTTAAAAGTCCGGATGCTTAGACTAATAAGTAACTGCTAATCCCATTTAAAAGTCCTTATGGTTATGCGTGGTTAGTAAGTGCTTATTTTTGTGCTTAAATGTCAAATTATTTTTAAAATTTCTCTCTTCTCATTATATAAAAATCGAATCATCGATCCATTCTCTACAATGTGGAAATTGTTACCTCGTTATGATATATTATGATTTTTCTTTGTTTTGCATTTGTTATTTATTTACAAAAAAATTAATTTCCATTACTGTTCCATCAGTTTTGTCAGTCTTTTGATGGTAACAAAAGGGGAGAAGAACAAGATTTTGATAAGGAAGTAAATATTTTTGGAATACTTCAACAAATTTGTTAAATGTTGTTAGTTAATTTTCTTTAGTTCTTTTATTCTTCTGTAATTTTCTAAATCTTCTAAATAGGGAGTGGTCTCCGTTGTAGAGGGAGCATTCATATAGGGGGAGCTAAATATTTCATGCTCAAACACATTTATTAGAATTTCAAAATCTTTAATATATATGTTTGTCATCATCAAAAGGGGGAGATTGTTTGATGTGATT
The DNA here is from genome assembly GCA_030737815.1 of Allium fistulosum. Lineage (NCBI taxonomy): Eukaryota > Viridiplantae > Streptophyta > Magnoliopsida > Asparagales > Amaryllidaceae > Allium > Allium fistulosum. The sequence continues at coordinate 486,571,720 of CM060905.1, read as the reverse complement.
TTTGTTTGATGATAACAAACATATATCAATTTATATATGTGTTTGCAGATTGTACTATACACATATAGGAATAAATATTCATATTGAATAATAATACTATTGCACGGAATTTATATGATTCAATCAGTATTTTTATTCAACATAATATTTTATTTCAACACTTATACAGTACAAAGTTTTCAGCTCTCTCTATATACATACACCGGTTTCATACATTTCACATTCACATTTTTTTCTCACTACAACACTCAACACTTAGTTTTTCACTATGTCTGCACATCTGCATCTATCTGCATTGTCCAACTCCAGTTCTTGTCATGTCTCCTGTGTACCTGTATAATTAGCAACTACAGCAGTAATCTGAAAATAAACAAATTTGAATTTGCAAAAATATAAATTTGTTTTTATTGGTGCTTCAAATATATGGGTCATTGTCATCGTTTTTGATTGTGTAATATCCGTGCATATCAGTATTCTTATCAGGGACAGGTAATCATGAGTGGCTGCAATACACACGTGTACATTTATACATGTGTGCACTGCCTCGCCAACTCGTGTGCACAGTTGAGCCAAAAGACAAGCTGGATTCAACACAAGTGAAACCAGTGTACAGTGAAGTGATACAAGACCGAACCAGCATATATGCAACCAGACTTGTTTACATACATCTCATACTTGAGGACCAGAGCAAACTCAGTGCAGGCAACAAAACGCAGACACAAGTGGTCTGTGATAATATCAAGTGAAGGCCACAGCAGCTCAAATGAGCAATCTCAAACATGATATAGTGACAATATGGACGCAAGTAAATACAACATTTCTACAAGACGTACATGATGCAAATATAATGAAGCAGTGCAACACAACCAAATTGCCCAGGCTCAATGTCACAATCACTACAACACAATACACCATGGCAGTAAGGTAGTAAACAGAGAAGCCAAAGTCAGGTGATGTCAGAAAACAAATTATATCATCATCGAACCGTAAACAAAATTTAGAGGTGCAATTCAAAATCAAAGTCATAGCCGTGATCAAAGAATATGATGAACAAGTCAGAGACGAGGTGGTCAAGAATCGAACAAGTTAAATTTCGATACCGTGGTGGCCAAGTAAATTGACCAAGCAAAGAATCAAAACCGTGAAGAGCAAGAAAGAAATATACGTGTATATACAAAATTGAAGAAGTCAGAAACCATCTCGAGCATAAAAAAAATCAGAAGATTTGGTCAAGAAATCAAATATGGCAAACAAATCTTGGCAATGCAAATATATGGAAAATATTTTTTTCCCATATTTGAGTAAAGAATTCGAATGCATATATGGACAGAAATAATTCGAATATGGACCAAGGAAAATTCCAAATATCCTGCTATAGAAACAAAAACAAATTCCAGAACGAAATCAACAGTTCAAATTTCAAAATTGTGAAAACGGATAGGAAATATCCAAAGCCGTGGGTACCAAGCAAAATTCGAATCATATATACCCAAAATGTCGCAACAAAATCATGGAAATATTCAACGACGTGGAGGCCAAGCAAGAAATCAAATCAAACGAAAATCAAGGATTTCGTATCCTATATAAAGCCACAATCATCATCGACAATTAAGCAATCGAGTTCAAGCATTCAATCCAGAGAACAAAAGACATAAATCACATACCGGAATAAAATTCGAACTCAATCATCGAGGAGCAGCCGTGTGCAAGACGAAGAAACAATCGATCGACAAAAGCAACGAACGTCGAATCATCATTCGATCGAGAAAATAGAGTCGGCAGCCTCAATCTCTACTAGCCCTAATTTTATCAGAAAGGAACAATCGAAGAAGCCATTATCACAAACAAGGAACGGGCCGACATAGTTAAAGAAATAAAGAGGGAAGTTTGTGGGCCGGTCTTGTTTAATTAATTTATAAGGCTTTGGTATATTTTAAATTAGGGTTTAGAGTTGTTCTTGTTTTTATTTTTAAACTCTGTACTTTTCGAATCAAATCTTGGTAAATACCACCTAGGATTTAGGTTGTGTCAGATTGTCTAGTTAGGATTAGTTCAGTAAGCAGGGTTTGCGAGTTTGCAAAACTCTATAGACGGTAGCAGGGTTTGCAAGTCTGTTAGAGTGTTTGTAAGCGGGAGACTGTTTAATTCTAATAGAAATCTTGGAATGCAGCAGTAGGCAGGGGTTGCCGAAGCTGGGTAAATTTTGTGTGTGATTTACTTTTCAGCATATTTACTTCTCTGCAGTTTGTTTAAATTCGAAAAAAATTTCTATAACCCTATTCACCCCCCACTAGGGTTAATCTAGATCCTACATAATGTACTTGTATTTGATATATAGGTATATATCTAAGTACGTATTCCCCTCTTTCTTTGACCGTTCTTCTATATCTTACTAAGGCTCGTATGCAGATTTACAAGAAAGAGGATATGGAAGCAGGAAACAGATGAGGAAATCTTGGTGGAGGAAGCACCATAACCAACGGAAATGCTCGACCTAATACTCGGAGAAACCAAGGTCTACAGGCTAATGCTAACCAAAATGCTAAAGCCAATGTAGGTGCTGGAAATCTGCCAGTAGATGTGGGGATGGTGTATCAGTTGTTAGCAAATCTTTTGCAAGCAGGAGCTGCTGATAATGTTGGAGGAGCTAATTTTGTAGCTCCAGCTGTATATAATTATGCTAGGCTGAGCAGGGATTACACCAGTCTAGGAGGAAAGCTGTTTATGGGAACGGAGGATGTTGTTGAGGTTGACAATTGGCTTTTGAACCGCGAGAGGGGTTTTACTGATTTAAACTTGGATGATGGAGAAAAGAGAAGGCTAGCCTCTAGATAGTTGCAAGGGTAGCGCTTCACTGGTGGAACAGTGTGACAGCCGAAGTTCCGGAGGAAGAGTTTACATGGGCTGATTTTAGAAGAAGGTTTGAGCAGAGGTTCTTATCTGAGGTTGCCAAGTCGGCATTGATGAGGAAGTTCATGGATCAAGTTCAGGGAGAGATGTCAGTGATCGAGTATGTTGCTAAGTTTGAAGAGCTAACTCGATATGGATATGCTTTGGTAGACACTGATATCAAGAGTAATGAGAGATTTATTCATGGACTAAGGCCAGAGCTAGGCAGAATGACTATGACTCATGTCAGAGAGCCTTGTAATGTGGTGGTGGAGATGGCCATCCACCATAAGGAGATACTTGATGTGTCAGTTAGAGAGAAGCCAGTTGAATCCCGGGGCCCTCAGGGAAAGAAAAGGAAATCCTTTAAGAAGAAGGGAGCCCAGAAAAGGGAGGCTTCCAAGAAGGCAAAGGCTAATTTGATGTGCTTCAACTGTGATAAGGAGGGCCATTACGCTCATGAGTGCCGGACGAGAAAGGGAAAGAAGCCTGCAGAGAAGAAGAATGTGAAATGCTTCAACTACGACCAAGTTGGGCATTATAAGAACCAGTGTCCAGAGCCAGTCAGGGCAGATAGAGGGAAGGTTTTTGCTATTGGACCGCCATCTTCTTCTAGGCTTACTGCAGCAGAGAAAAGGAAAACTATGATGGAAGGTATGCTTTTGATTCAGAGTATACCGGTTAGGGTACTATTTGATACAGGTGCATCACATACATTTATATCGCAGTATTTGGTTGATAGGTTATGCATAAAACCCACATACCTTGTTACTTCCTTAAGGGTTGTGAATCCAATATGAGGGTATGCAACTCTAGGGATGAGATGCGACCAGTTAGAACTTGATTTGTTAGGTCATAAGTTTGCATGCAGTTTGTATGTTTTTGATTTTGTAGATTTCGGGATCATTTTAGGTATGGATTGGTTGGGTGGTATGAGGCTAAGATATTTTGGCAGGATAGGGAAATATCGTTGAGGCACCCAAATAGTCATAACCAAATCATCTTCTCAGTGGAGAATTCCAATAAGAGTGTTTGTGCTTTGTTAAGTGCCATGGAGGTTGGAGAAGAGTTAAGTCAGGTTTGTGTGGCAAAGGAATTTGCTGATGTCTTTGAGTCAATCATAGGACTACCACCGAAACGAGCTGTTGAGTTTCAGATAGATCTTGTACTGGGAGCTGAACTTGTCAGTAAACCACCTAGCAGGATGACACCTACAGAGATGAAGGAATTAAAGGTGCAACTAGTGGATCTTGAGGGAAGGAATTTTATTAGACCAAGCAGTTCGCCTTGTGGAGCGGTCATGGTTTTCGTGAAGAATCCAGATGGGTCGTTAAGGATATGCATCGACTATCGTAAGTTAAATGAAAGGACGATCAAGAATAAGTACCCTCTGCCAAGGATAGATGTTCTGTTTGATCAGTTGAGTGGAGCAAAGGTGTTTTCCCAATTGGATTTAGCAACGGGGTTCCATCAATTGAGAGTGGAAGAGGATAGTATTCCTTTGACATCATTTCGTACTAGGTATGGTTCATATGAGTGGTTGGTGATGCCATTTGGATTGACAAATGCACCTGCTTTCTTCGTGGACTTGATGACCGGGTTTTCCAAGAGCACTTGGATAGGTTCATGTTGGTATTCATAGATGTCATTTTGGTGTACTCAAAGGATGAAAGGGAGCATGAGGTTCATCTTAGAGTTGTGCTAAAGACGCTGAGGCAGAATCAGCTGAAGGCGAAGTTTTCTAAGTGTCATTTTTGGAAGAAAGAGGTTAAGTTTTTTGGTCATGTGGTTTCAGAGGAGGGATTGTTGGTTGATCCAGTTAAGATCGAAGCTATCAATAATTGGAAGAGACCAGAGACGGTAACTGAGATCAGGAGTTTTCTTGGACTTGCTGGCTATTACCAGAGATTTATCAAGGATTTATTGCAGATAGCAGCGCCTTTGACTAAGCTTACCAAGAAGGAAGTGAAGTTTGTTTTGTCCGACAAATGTGAGGAAGGGTTCCTTAAGTTAAAACATTTGTTGACCAATGCGCCAGTGTTAGTAGTTCCAGATGGAAACCAAGGGTTGGTGGTATACACTAATGCATGTGGAACCGGATTGGGAGCAGTGTTGATGTAGAAGGTCAAAGTTATTGCTTACGCATCTATGCAGCTTAGACCGCACGAAGTAAGATATCCTACTCATGACTTGGAGTTGGCTGCGGTGATCTTTTCCTTGAAGATTTGGAGGCATTATCTCTTGGGGGGAGATTTGAGTTATATACCGATCATAAGTCATTAAAGTATTTATTCTCTTGGAAGGAGCTGAATATGAGGCAGCAGAGGTGGTTGGAATTTTTGGTAGCTTATGATTTCGGTATCGAGTATACTCCTGGGAAAGGAAACAAGATAGCAGATGCTCTCAGTAGAAAACATCAGAATGTGGTGTTAACGATGTTGGCAGAATGGAAGGATCTAGAAGCCTTGGCCAGTTGTGGTGTGCAGTTGAGATCTACTGCTAGTTCTAGTCAGGGTACTGCCATGTTGTCTTGTTTAGAAGTTTGGCCAGTGCTGATCGAGAGGATAGCTTCTAAGCAGAAAGAGGATCCATTTTTAGCCGAGAGGATTAGAAGGCTTGAGGTAGGATCAGGATGACCTAAAGGATTTTAGTCCTGACCAAAGAGGATAGTTGAGAAATAAGGGACGATTATGTGTACCCGATGTTGAGAACTTAAGGAGGGAAGTTCTGGAAGAGTGTCATCAATCGAAGTTTACGATTCATCCTGGAGGGACCAAGATGTATCAAGATATGAAGAGAAGCTTCTATTGGGAAGGCATGGAGATGGATGTTGGCTTGTGGGTTAGGCAGTGTGTTAATTGTCAACAAAAGAAGGCCGAACATCAGAAGCCAAGTGGATTGCTTCAGCTTTTAGATGTTCCAGTCTGGAAATGGGATTCGATATTGATGGACTTTATAGACGGGTTGCCAAGGTCAAACAAGGGAAATGAGAGTATATGGGTTATTATGGACAGGTTGACCAAGAGTGCCCATTTCATTCCAGTAAAGTCGACCAGGACAGCACTAGTTTTGGCGAAGTTGTTCATAAAGAACATATTTAGACTTCATGGAGTTCATAGCAGCATAGTCAGCAACAGAGATGCATTATTCACTAGCGAATTTTGGAGGAGTCTATAAGAGGTATTAGGTACCAAGCTCAAGATGAGTACAACATATCACCAACAAACAGATGGGCAGACAGAGAGAGTCAACAAGGTACTCGAGGATTTATTGAGAGCTTGCGTATTGGACTTTGGTGGATCTTAGGAAGATCACCTACATTTGATTGATTTTTCCTATAATAATAGTTATCAGACTAGTATAGGAATGGCGCCTTTTGAAGCTTTGTATGGAAGGCCATGCAAATCGCTAGCATGTTGGTTAGAGACTGGAGACAGATTGGTCTTATGTCCAAATTTGGTTAGAGAGGCATTATAAAAGATTGAGTTAATCCGGGGACAGATGAGGGAAGCTCAATCCAGGCAGAAGAGTTATGCATATAAGATAGGTTCTTAGTGATCCCATGAATTAATTAAGTTTACTGGCAGGAGTCTATATATTCTTAGTGACCCCATGAAAACTATAAAATAAGACATGTGTCCATGTATAATGAAAATGGTTGTTAGTAAACCCATAAAAACTAATAGGTTAATAGTGACCCTAAAAACTATAACTATAACGGGGTGTCAATCTAAAATGGGGATGGGAAATCCTAAATGATTTTATATATGCATATCATCCTAATATTTTGAAATGTATATTTAACCATTATGGATACAGGAGCACAGTATATGATTTTATAAAGGTTTTAGGATACTAGTGCGGGGAAAACCCGTTCTGCTAAGCGGTGTAGTCTCACTAGATTTCTAAAAGGATTGAGATGTTAGATTATTATTCATACTAGGCTTTATGTCTGACTCAAAGTTTTTGTTTTCCCCTTAAACTCTCGGGTACTCAATTGATTTTGAGTAGTTTGAGGTTTAGGGTTTTTAGGTTCTCTTCTTAGACGAATAGAGTTTCCAGAGGTGTATAGGAGGCAGTTAGTTATTTAAGAGTTATCTTTTTCCACTGTGTATTTGGATGTAAAGGCAGATTTAATAGCCTTACGATATACTATGATTAACTAAGGGGGCATCTTCATATGTCGCTCTTGGCGTATGTGTAATAATTATATTTTGCTGAACGTAGTCAATGTTTTGGGATTATGTATGAACATCAAATGTTTTGAATGGAATATGGAAATGAGTTTTTAAAATTGTTAATTTTTTTCCTTATTCTTGTGATCTATGTGTCAATGAATCTAGCACCGCCATGTTTGGTCACCGAGGATTAATAATTATGGATGACTGCAGCATCCGTAGTCATTAGTTTTGGGCCTCCAAGTAGAGGGATGTTACATCTACACATCCAAATATGTCTTGATGGGTGCGATCGAGTTTGGTGGAGCTCGACATAGCCATTACCAACTAGGCTTTGATCTCAACTTAGATTTAGGCATCGATTGGCATATCAGAGTTTAGATTTGGGTTTGTCGGAGGAAGAAGCTTCGATGGTAGGATTTTGGGGTGGAGCGACATTGAAATAAATGGTGCGACATGTGGTACTGTAGCATCTCGGCAACAGGTCTTTGCAAGGCTCGAACTCGAGCTTAAGTTAAAAACCTAAGAACTCAAGCTCGAGTCATGCTTCAAGAAAATCAGGCCGTGCTTCTAGTAAATTCATGTTTCATACGAGACACCTCATAGCACTCAAATTTTCAATGAAAAGCTCATATGTACGAGATCAACACCAATCCAAAGAAGGATGGGAATGGTTCCCTTCTCATGATCATGCATGGTCGAGGGGTGCATCGATGATGAACGTAGTTAAACGATGGCGCTACCAACCTAAATTAAAAGACGTTGATGAGTTTAAGAAGATTTAAGTTTGAAGTCCAAGTCTGTTCGAATAAATTTGTATTCGTGGGATGAAGTGCATGGTTGGCATTTCGAATGGCGTCGATGGAAGTAAAAGGTGAAAAAAGCGACATGAGGCAGTGATTCGAGATTAGAGGCTGATGCAGCAGTGCAAGGTCGAATTTTGTTTCGACGTTTCAAGCTCTGGCAATGGCGAACGATTGGAAGGTAATCTCAAGGCATGAAACAAAGGTAAGTATGAAATAAACTGATTGAGGGTTCGATAGATATATGCACCGACCCATAAACTTAGGCAGAAGAATCGCTTATTCTCAAGGCACTGAGCCAATGGCTATGGATCGGTACCGATCCTTAACCCATCGTTTGAAACCGATCCATATAAAAAAAGAGGAGAAAATGAAAACATATATACATACTTATATGTCTATAACAAATGTGTGTATGCACGTGTGCCTGCATGCATGACAACAGACAATTGGAATTCCAAGAAATCGATATCCTACTTGAGTAATTCGAAGAAGGAGACCATTGAAACATTTCCAAATTAGAATGGAAGACTCAAAGAGCATGCTTTAGTTCTTGTACTACACAAGAGTTGCTAGTTCAAAACAGTTCAAAGTAATGCGACGATCGGTAAAAGACATTAAGCTTCCTTAAAATAGTTCAGAGGAAAAGTAGTATCTATTCGAAAAAGAACTCAAAACTAATAATAGTGGGTTCAAAGTTTGCCTTGATCCAAAGCATACCTTGTTAAAATTGGGTATACTCTATGGGGAAAATGTTATCCACCTTTGTGACCAAGCTATGTTTGAACGAGTCAAAACGATCGAACAAAAAATAACTAAACAAAAGTCCAGAATGATCAATTTGGAACTCAAGAACCAAAAGGACCAATGTAATGACCCCACCATTATACCCATATTATTAAAGAACATTACAAGTAATGTCGTCTAATAACACGGAGAATACGGCTGGCTAAGGGCGATCGAATGTGAATATATCTTTATACTAACATGACACGTCTTTATTACCTTTAGAGGATCTGAACTGGAAATTTTGACGTGTACAGTATTATTGCAAAGTAATAAACACACTGATTAAATATTCAGAAAGGTATATAATATAGATAAAACAAAATCAGAATCACAAATCACAACGTAATAATATACATCATGTCCAAACAGACACACAACGACTACTAGATAATATACAAGACGTAACTTCTTAATGCAATATACATAAGTCCAAACTAAACTAAAATGGTTAAAATAGCCTACTTCACTACTAGACCAAAATCCAAAGGTTAACGAGTCCCTATATCAATAGAGTCTCTGTCTGACCCGAGTGTTATAAAAATAAACGGGTCATGCTATATCTAATAGAAAGGCAAGATGATACTGATATCATAATGTATGACTTAACTATAAATAAGCCATATAAAAATATGTCGAAACAAATGATCATAATAATGCATATCAAATAAAATCACCATTTCATAATTCTAATTATGACTTAACCATAAAATAAATCATCTTAAAATATGCCTAAAACAAATTAACCAAAATAAGGCAATTAACTATGAAATAAGTCATCTCCAAATATGCCTAAACCCAAATAAACATAAAAAGGCATATCAAATACAAAATCACCATTCCACAAATCCATACCAAATCTCAAATGGAATGTTATCAAAATTACGATGATACAAATCCAAAATTCTCCAGAGCCAAAAAAGATACTAAGTATCCATACCAAAATCTCTAAAGAAATTATAATGGTAGTCAACTATCAGTTTAAAAACAGTGATAAAGAGTCTAAAACCAAACACACTGAATCAGTCTAATAAACCAAAAGGCCCCACCACATAGTGTAATAGTCAAACCAAATAGACCGATATCAGTTTAAAAACCAAATAGACTACTATTTGAATTTACCTAAACCAACAAAATAGGTAAACATTGTCGACTGTACACCAAATAAACTGATAGGCCTACATATAACACATGTCCAAGGGTCGAAAGGGCAGCCATGTCATATCATAACAAATCTAAACACACCAAATAGGTTTGCCTACCTAAATCCAAGAATGTATCGACTCCTAGGTCGATGAAAAATGAGTCAACTTTGCTCAGGGATCTATCGGACACCCTGAGATAATACAACTTTAAGTGTTGATCACAGTCACTCAAGTAATCATAAGAATTTAACTAATTGTCTCATACCAGATAGTAAATTCAAGTATTCACTAAAGGCTTATAAATTCCACTCAAACTCTATTTAACAAATTATAATAATAAGCGAAAGAATTGTACAAAATGTCCTATACGAATCCGACAATTCAATCGTTTATTAAAACACTTTATTTTTATAGAAAAGCACGATATTCAGATAGAAATTTCATTAATTTCAAATTAAAATTATAAGAAAAGAGAAGAGCTTAAAATTAGATTTATTTTACCTTTGGAAATAATAATTTAAAAGTTTATTTTAAAAAGAATTTTATAATAGAATTTGTTTTATAAACCAAAGGATTTTCATAATAAAATAATCAAAACTCTAGTTATAGATTCACACACACATATAATTTCAAATTTGAAATTCACGGAATGATGGTATAACATAGCATTCAAATTCAACCCATAAAAAAGTGGTTCACTTTTCATATTCATTTTCAAATATACTTTAAGTGTATGTAAAACTTTATTTTTAAAAGGGATTTAAATATCATATAATCATTACCAAATCCTTCAAATTGTCCATAATTATGAACGCATATCTTAGGCAATACATTTAAAGCAAGCAAGAATTAAATGCAAGGAGAACACAAAGAATCAGATGACTTAGCACAACATTATATGAAAAATTCCAAAACCGATACCCAAAATTTGTAAAACTGATATCGGTTCCGGTAGTGAAACTAATACTCAAAATTACACAATTGACACCCAAAATTGCAAAACTGATACCTAGAATTTGCAAAACTGATACCCAGTTCATACAGCTATATTTATACTCAGAATAGCAAAATTGATACCCCGAATTTGCAAAACCGATACCCAGTTCCAGTAGCAAAATTTATACCCAGAATTACAAAACTTATACCCATAATTTGCAAAACCGATACCCAGTTCCTGCACTGTGCAGGCGCCATGAATCTAACACACCACCCCCTTTTAGGCCAACTCCAGTAATCTTTTCTCATCTCTGACGATTGTAAAAGCTAACATATTAACTTAAGATGCATATACAACATTCAGTTCACCATAATGAAACCTTATATGTCATTCCTATGTGGGTTTGTTATATGTATTTTATAAAATTCAAAACTTTGATTTGTTATTAAACTCTAATCTAATTTATTTCAGTTTTTAACTAATTCAACAATCATAGCAACCAAAACATCAAACCACTCAATTGTACTAATCATTAAGATTAGATGTGTGAGAGTATAATCTTGCTCCATAATCAAACAAGGCATGTCCAAGGAATATAATCACTTTTAGATATAGATGTGTGGGTTAATTAGATTAACTCACCACAATCAAAGAAGCTATTAGCACTCTCATTCTCCTTTGCAATCTACTATATACTTCAAGTAAAACAACTCCTCTTCTTCACCTTAAAATCGAAGATAGAATTTTTGAAATTTAAAAAGGATATCAAAAACCAAAATTTGATTACATATAAACATAGAATAGAGGATGAGGATTCTATAACTTATCTCCTTAGGATTTGTAGAATTTACTTTGAATATCTAGGATTTAAACTAGGGTTGAAATTAGTTTTTTCCCTTTCTCCATTAGCTTAGGTTTTTGAAGAAGAAACGGTGAAACGATGATGTACATGAGTTGGTTTTTTAGGACAGGCTAAATAATGAGATTAGGAATTTAAGTTGTAAAATGGTTCTTCTCTTAGGCTAATGGGCTGAAAATTACTAAGCCCCAAATCAAATAAAATCAATTTATTTATTTTTTCCTAATTACTCCTATCAAAGTTTATTTAAAACTCTAACCAAATTAAGGAAAAAAATCACATTTTCTTTCATTCACTCAGTTCATAGATAAATCAATTTGCTGACAAAAATTTAGAATTCTTTGCACTTTACTTAAAATATCTAAAAGTCAATAATTATTTCTTTATTACACTTTGCCTAAGGATTAAACCAAATTTAAATCTTTTAAACAAGAATTCAAAATTTTAATTATTAAGATTTCCAAAGAATACTTTATTTTCATATAATTAAATTTTACTTTTATTGATATTATAAAAATCTAAATTCCAATTCACCTATCCAAATTGAGAATTTAATTTCTTAATTAAATCCTTAAATTCGTAATTAAATTTATTAACCAATTATTAATTAGATCATTATTAACAGGGTTGTTACAGACTCCACCCAGGAAAATTGTGTCCTCGCAATTCTCTTTTAAGTAGAAGTTTATAATAGAAATATATATTACTAGTAGTAAAATAATCACATAACAAAATTATCTATAATCAAACTCTATATTACCATTTAGGTTTGGCACATATCAGAATTTGCACTAACCCGTTAGGTAAAATAAAGTAGTAAAATACTTATTAGACCCTTTAATCGATGGTTTCTTGAGTTTAGATCTATTTTATTTGTTCAATTTCATTTAGAGGATAAAATATATGCATAACAATTAAAATATTTTACCAAATGCCAAAATTTTCTGAAAGTTCTCAGAGTAATCTCTATAGCATGAAGTATATTCCGAAAACCCACAACATTCGGAATACAATAAAATCCATGACTTTCCAAAATTTTAATTTCCTTCAATCCACTTCTCAGAATTTCTGAATCTATAAGATTCATTTAATTTAAGCAAAATAAAGTTTGAAAACTAAATGAATTCTTTTAGCCTAAATTTTAAATCTCAAAATCCTCTTTTATCAAAAGCAATTTTTTTTGATAAATTTCAAATTGAAATTTTTCCTCAAATTCAAAGCACTTTATTTTAGCTAATGATTTCCTCAAAATCTTTACTTTACAAAAATCATAATTATTTTCCTTTACTCGTTTTCTAATTTCAATATTGGAAATTAGTTTACATAATATTTCACAACCCTTTTTATATAACATCTTTTACAATTTCAAATGTTAAACCTTTAGGTGTTTAAAATATTCAACTTACTTATTATTTCTCCACAATTTAGGATGTGAAATAATTTAAAATTTTGCTTTATATAAATATTATAACTTTACAATTTAATTTATTATGATACCGAAAATTTATTCCTTAAAGAATTATTTTTCATCAAAATAAAAAATTCATAAAAATCCAAATCATTGCTCAACTTTTTAATCTCTTCCAAATTAAAATTTTATACTTCAAAGTTCAAGAATTGAGAAGATCAACTTCTAAAGATAAGTTGTATATATAAACAAAAGAATTTCCCTTTTATTTTACATAGAATATTTGTTTTACCAAACATCATTTTTAAATACATTTTCAAAATTTTCGTTTTTTTTCACCTTACATTTCATTAAAATTACAATTTTAAATCTTCATTTAAACAAGAATATGCTATACATATTAGTCCAAAGCGTTATAAATTTATTTTAGCAAGTACATATATATTTTTTCAAATTTCCAAATTAATTCATTGAAACAAAATTTTATACATAAAATTTTCATCTCGATTGCTTACCCAGCCATCCTTTCAAATGAAAAGAAAACAATATCCATTTTTAGGAGGCATCTTATTCAAACCAAATGCTCTTTCAAATTTTTGAACATAGTTCAAAACAATGATAATGCTTTCTTATTTTAAAATCTTTATACAACCACTGGGTAAAACTCATTACTAATAAGTTAAAAAAAATTCTTTGAAAAGTTAAAACTACAGATATAAGCCACCCTTCAACTGAAAAGTAAATTATAAAGCTAACTAATCACTTTTCAAATTACTTTTCCATGGAATTCAAAGATGCTTTTTAAATAATAATTATCTTTTCCTTGATAAACTTCTTTCTCACAATAAATTTCCAAACTTTGTAATTTTACAATTAGTGCAATGGCTTTCCAACTTATTTAGCATCAAAATACAAAGTTATTCTTGCTTCAAATATTTTCTTATATTTAAAATTTCCAAAATTTGTTTACTCTGCTAATTTACATTCTTTATAACACAAATATCTTTTACAATTTTAAAATATAAACACTCTAAGGTGTTCAAGATATTTAATCTCTTTATTAAGTCAACTCGCAAACAAAAATGTAAATTACTTGAAAGGATTCCTCTAAAATGTAATTCAAAAAGTTCTAATGCAAAATTATTTTCCCTTGAGGGATCTACTTTTATATTTAATTGAGAAATCGTGACAACTTATTATTGTTCAATGCTTAACTATTTCCAAAATGAATTTACACTTTTCAAATTCAAGAAGTATAAAATGTCAAGCTTCTTGATCTAAATTGTATATAAACTTATACAATAATATTTCCTTGAAATTTTCCCATTCAAGATTAATTTACCCAAACCTCCATAACTTATTTATTATAAAAGCATTATGGTTTTATTTTAAATCTTCCTTTGATTTAGAACTCATAAACATACATTTTAATCTTTGTTTAGATTAACAAAGGTTAGACATGACCAATCAAAAGAAAAATACACAAATTACTCAAGTGTATTTCTTATAGACAACATACATAATTTCAAAAATACTAAATAATATAATGACATTGCCTTGGCAGCTATTTATAGCAATTTACTTTGTCAGCAGGCTGCAATGTTGACTGTACGATCAACACCACATCGCCACTGACCTCGATTGTCGCTAAGATACGATGGTTGCATTTGCTATCTAAAATAAAATTAATACCTAAGGTATCCATATTCAATTATCAAACTTTTATTATACATAAAGAATATTTTCATACTAGATATATTTTTTCTTCTCAAAATATTTATCAAAACATTTTCCGAAATATATTTTTATCTTTTGAAAAACACTTAATCTCATATCAAATCACTTTGATATTATTATCAAAATTTTTGTTTGATACTTCACTTCAAAAACAAAATATACAGTTCATAACATTTCCTAAAATATTATCTATCTTTAAAACATTTATACATATATACTGTTAACCCAAAATATGGATCAACACCTTGGAATGAGTGTGAAAGCATGAGCCCTGTTTATCAAGGCAAATAAAATAGAGAAAGCAATTGTAGATCGCAGAAAAAGTAAAGGAATAAAAAGATTTTTATAGTGTTTGGCTATTAATGAAGCCTACATCCACTTTATAACTTTCTATTAACTGACTGTTGTTACAAGTGGAATCAAATTACAATATGATTGAATCTATTAAGTTAGATCAAGTCACAAGTGTAAGAGTTCATTGGAGAATCACAATGAACCCTTAGATGACTATTGTATGGGAGGAGAAGAGTGAAGAATAGCTTCTGCGGAGTTTCAGTAGCCAGTCCAGAAGATCCCCTTTATATTGTAGATAGGTGAGTATTTATAGGGATTGGAGAGCTATTGGGTTAGGCCACTTTACTAGAAGCCTATACTTGATGGTACGAAGGCGCTCCAAAAAGTTCACAGCGAACCGAGCTAACCTGACGGATCGCTAGCGATCCATAGGCATGGATCGCTAGCGATCCATATAGTTAAAGTATTTTTGGATCGTTTCACTTTGATCGCACTCCTTGCCTTATGTAAATGCTCTCCATATAATTTCATAATGAGTTGCTTTGTTTTGATGGTGATCCATGTACAGGTTGTATTGAACTATGACTGGAATCAGACGAATGCTCACTTCTCGAACTAGTTTGCTTGGAATACCATGAAACTTGGCAAGCATCCCTAGAAAAGATATTAGTTCATGATGCATGAAGTTTGGAGGATCCATGAACAATCCTTATGGATCGCTAGCTATCCATTGGTGATAGATCACTAGCGATCCATCCCTTTAGCTTATTTTTGCATCTTTCCTCTTGGGTCTTTCTTAGCTTCTTCTTCTGGTCCTTTTGGTTGATTTTTGAGTTGTTTTGACTTAACGTGGAAGTTCTAGTTCCCGTTGAATTCTGTTGGGTTAAAAAACCCAGTTAACAGTTTCCCCCAGAGTATGCCTTCGTTGGAAACAAGGTGTGCTCTGGAAGTAACTGCTTTTGAGTTCCCCTTTCATGAAGTTTATTTGATCATGTTGAGGCTATCATGCGAATTTGGCATTGGCTATTCAGCCGTCAGTTGAGTCTTTAATATAAACCATCATTGCTCGTAACGATAAATCAATTTCAATCCCACAACTTTCCAAATGCTTGTATACAATACTTAGATCATACTTGGCGAGTTTGGAGAAAATTGACTGCAACTTGATGGATCGCTAGCGATCCATAGTCGAGATCCAAGGACTTAGCAAATTTTCTTCCTTCCAATCTCTTATTTAACTTTGTTTGGGCCGATCCTTCATCATTACACACTGTCCTTGCGAACCAAGCTAATCTTCCTATGACCCGAGCTGACCTTTCTGCGACCCGAGCTAAACGTGACCAAACCCTAAGCTTGCTCACGCCACCGCCGTCGTCGATCTTCACCATCGAAACTCTCTGCCTCTGACCCCGCCTAACCTCGCCACCACTTCGAGCCAATGTCAAGCACCTGAAATATTTCCTGCCTGAATCGCGACCGATATTGCCTAGCTTGGATCGCCATCGAATTGAAATTGGCTGCATTTGCCTTCTGACTTGAGGTTGGTGATGTGGATTTTGGCGTAAGCCATTAGTGATGAGGTTGTGTTGGTGATGTATGCAATGGAAAATTCGAGCTAATTGTGACTTTATGGACGAAGATAGTAAATCAAGTCTTGAATTCTTCACGGAACGAATCCAGGGTTTTGCCCCGGTGCTTGACATTTTTGCTATCTTTATCCACATAGTCAGAATTAACTTGCATCATGTTACACCGTTGATCTGACATGATGTCTTATGGGTTGATTTTGGTTTTTCTAGGAGGAGATAATAGCTTGGGGTAGCGTCTTGTATGCAGCTCATGATGTTATCACTTTCCAGAGAATTGAAATCGACTTATGCTGAGAATTCTCTACTCGATTTGGACCCATTGATCTATAGTGCTCACTTTGGATTGGTCCTGTCATTGCACATTTGGTGTACCTGGAATAGGAAGAGCTTTTCGTGTCGCTTCGGACAGTGGATCCGTTATCGATCGTTGACCGGTCACGGGTAAGTGTAGGAGGAATAACTTTAATGAATAATACGAAAAGCTACTTCCTTTCTTCGCTGCAAGTGAACTATCTACATAGGATGGAGCATTTATAGTGTTCAGGACACCGAGCCTCCGAGCCTATTCCACATAGATAACACACTGCACTTGCCCTAATCAACGCTTGGAATCCGATGAGTTGGCATAAGCCAATATTTTTTTTGGAATTCAAATGTTGAGCGTAGGGGGACATCTATT
Organism: Allium fistulosum; assembly: GCA_030737815.1. NCBI lineage: Eukaryota > Viridiplantae > Streptophyta > Magnoliopsida > Asparagales > Amaryllidaceae > Allium > Allium fistulosum. The sequence goes on along the minus strand of CM060905.1, from coordinate 486,554,416 downwards.
TATAAATAGATTACCTGACCACGTTAGATACAAGTTCTATTATATAGAATGAAGCACCGATCATCCCATCGTAAATCTAGTTGGGAAGTCCGGCACTCTCCGGAGCTGAATCGACATCAGTTATGCCTTCACAAACGGTTTCAGCAGCGCCTACTTCTTCGGCACCATCAACTGAATATGGTCAATTGGTTCTACCGTAATTTCTGCTAAAGTCCTGCACAACATTTTTTTACAGCATGGCATTTCGGATGATGACGTATGCCTTCCATTGAAAAATGAGTTTGCACACGTCCCACCTTTAGGGTACACGCCTGCCATCGGTACATGTGCTTGAATGGAGAAGTGCCTCCCTTCAATCATTTCTTGAGAGTGACTCTTCTGAATTTGGGAATTATCCCATTTTAGATTCATCCCAATGGATACACGATTTTGACTTGTCTTCACATTTTGTTTACGCGGACACTCAATCGTGCCCCAAGCTTTGATGAGCTGAGATATTTCCCCTCATTCAAGAAGAGAGACGAATGTCCGTCTCTAGTGATCATCGAGGCCCAAAGAAATGGTAAAATTATGTTATAGCTTCAAAGTAATTTATCCCAGTTCAAGACCCAATATTTTTTCGTTAGGTGTCCTGAGGGATTTAATTGCCTTTAGACAACAGGGAGTAAGTCTGCTCTTTTACTCATTGAGATTTAATACGATGGTGCAGGACTTTTAATAAATTGAATACTCCTTGCAGTTATTCCGAAGCCAAACAAAGGTCCATTACTTGATCCCATCGTCCACACTCTGAAGGCCATAGACGCTAGAGAGAGATCGATCAAGTCTTTGCTAATGGATGAGAACTTGCTTCGGTATGGGTTGTAGCATCCCGAGAGATCTACCATCGCCGTTGAAGTTCCATCTCCTTCCCGTTCTAGGATTCGAATAGCTCCACTTCTTCATCACACGACTTCGAAGAGGGCGATCTACAAGAAGGAGAAGGTCCATCCGGTGGATCAACTGAATAAATTCATGAAGGAAAAGGCATTACGACAGGAGCCAGTTGCTCGATTAGGATGCCCTCGATCCCAAAAGAGGGGGAAGAGGAGTTCAAATAGCATGGGGGCAAGGCTGCGGTGATCACGGAAAAGGAGGAGGGTGAAATTGAGAACATAAATAGCTATAATTCCTCTTCTAATGATGAGGAATTCGATGCAAGTTCCAGTGGAGGAAACTTCGAATCATGCGATGAAACTCCGGGAATGAGTCCTATTCTCTTGGATTCGCCTCCCCAAGAGATTATTGCTAAAGATGCTTCCCCAGCAGCCGAACGGCTTCATTGTTCTCCGCCTAAGGAAAACTGATATCAACTTTGGGGGCTTGAACAACGTTTATTTAAACATCGATGAATTCATTGGAGATGATTTCGAGTTCGAGGGATTGTTTTCTCACCCCGATCATGCTGTGTCAAGAGTTAGCATGATTCCCACTGTAGTCGCTTCCCGATCCGATTTGTAAAGTCCTTTTAGGCTGCCTACAACACGTTACACATTTCACTAAGGTCACATACACTTACATATGCATTATTTGAGTTCATTTTCTATCGCTAAAGTTCTTCATTCATTTTTTATATCAGGTACTATTGGAGGTCGAGGACTTTATAAGGACCTTGAATAATTTACCAACGCACAACGCAGGTCAAGACGGACGCCAAGCTACCATCAGCCCCGAGAAACTGAAGAGTGGAGAAGGAGAAAAGATTTAAAAGTCCAAGCTTGTTGTCGGGACGACAAGGACTAAGGCAGAGTTTATAGGAGTGGTTATGAGAAGAGGAAAACTCCCAACGATCGGGAAGAACTATCCAAGAAATCGAAGGTAGATCGTGGTTCTCATCCTTTCGAGCACTAAGCATTTGCCTTGGCTCCAATCTGTGTTGGAACTGAACTTCCAACTTCTACTGTTCAAGTCTCTCCATCAACCCAGACTCCATGAACTCACATAGTGCTTGCTTCTAGTTCTTCACACCCCTGTAGGAGGCCAGCTTATATTCTCCCGCCTGGTCCCCCTAAGCTTGAAGCTGTGGTCCCCGGATGGTTTTTGAAGGGAGTTAAATTTGATCGTGACCTGCGTCTGATCCATAAGGATTCTTGTATGCTCCATCTCCAGGCGATTTAGAGCGATTTGGATCAAGCTGAAGGATGGTAGAAATTATGTAAACAACCGGCGGACACAAACCGTAATAACTACCAAGAGACCCTTTCCTTCGAGTCAAAAAAGGATGATTACGACAGGATATTAACGGAACGTGATGCCAGAGTTGAGCAACTGACAAAGGAGAGGGATGTTGCAATTCGAGAGAGTAAGAGCAACGTTAGTTTGTGAAAGGAATTGAAAGAGGCCCACACAAAAATTGAGATCATGTTCAGAGACAAAATCAAGAAGGCCTATGCTAATGAGGTTAAGCTGAAAAAGGAGCTTGAAATTCGAGATGAGATCGTCGAAGCTCAAAAAGAGAACTATTGCTGGTTATGACGAAGCCGTCGAAGCTCATAAAAAGACAATTGCTGATTATGCAAGAATGGTGGAATCCCGTGACAAGACCATTTCCGACCAGGCTCAAATGATTGTTTCGCTTTAGAAAAGAGTCGCACAGCTTGACGTTGAAAAGACCCAAGTTGAAGTTGAGAAGGTCGCTGTGACGACGGACTACTTGGAGCTGCAGGATACCTTCGAAAGGAAGATGAAGAAGATGGATGACACCATCTTGAATTTCTACGTTAACTCCCTGCTGCATCAGGACAGCCTCATCTTTCTAGGTCCTAAATTCCTGCATACTCTTGTTGTGGTTTGGGAAGAAGTTCTGGCCCTTTTTCGAAAAAACGAGGATGTTTATATCGAGCAAGAGTTGGAGGACGCATATCTTAATGAAGAGTCAAAGAGGGCTTTGGTAGAGAGTCGAGAGATTATTCGGATTTAGAGGGAGCGAGAGCCCATCGATGCTACTACAACTGCAACTACTAAAGAGCTATCAGAGCCTTTCAATTTCGGGCCTGGCGAATCATCAAAGTAGCCTCATGATCTGTCAGGAACTATTCTAGGTTCAGCCGGTACTACTTTATTGTCCGCTGCTTCAGTAACTATTTCGTAAGCCTTGGGTGGTCCTGGAAGTTCACCAAGGATCCTGCAACCATCCAAAGAAGGAGACAATGGGGAGTATGAGGTTTAAATTCTTGGTCATACTCCTGATGCAGGTAACCTTCTTGTTTCTCCCGAGCTGGAGAATTTTCAGCTCATGCTGCAAGAACAAGACGAATTGAATGCTTTCATTTTTGATCTTATAGGTCTGTCTTCTTTGCCTATCGACTACCAATTTCTTCGGTCCCGGGGCATGCTGCTATTTCAACTACTTCAACGCTTGTTTCTGTAGCTGCTTTGATCACCACGCCCATGTCTGGCTCATAACCAGGGCCAGAATTCAAGAAGATTGCTGCGTTGCATGGCCTGGATGACCCTTCCATATCTCTGGAGGCCGATTTAAAAGCAGTTGACACTCGAGAGCAGACAGATCAAGCAAGGCAGCTAAGTAAAACTGGATAACAAATTGTGGCAGTTAAGAGGGAAAAGGTTGAGGAGAGAAGGACTTCGAGGAGCTCCCGCAAGTCCCAGAAGGGAAAGACCAAGGGGGAGTCTTCCGAAGGGGTTATAGAACAAGGAAGAGACATGGGCATGGAGGCGATAATTGATTTCTCTGGCAATGATACAACTACTGGTGGGGATGTTGAGAGGAAGAAGAAAATTTTGACCAAAGGAGGGAAGGGAAGTGGTGGAAAGAAACACTGACAGGCTCGAGTGACAGTGGAGCCGAATGCTGGAACTTTTGATTTGTTTGACATGTATTTTGTACAAGTGCAAAGGCTGCACTTATTACTTTTGTTGTTGTAGCATCTGTACTTTTCTTTTTGTTGGCTGATATTGTGTTGGTACGGCCCCTGCATTTTGACTTTCTACAGAAAATGTTAGAAAGAATGAAAAGATTGATGTTTCTACTATCTTCTCTTCTATGTTCTTCCTTATTTATCGCGTACTTAGCTTGTTTCTATACTATTTATGTGTGCACATGGCACGATTTCTTGTTCTGCAATTTCTATATTTTACATTGCCGTGCCGTGTTTCGTGGTACACGATGCCTTTATTTCCATGATTTCATGCATTATATATGCATTTATTAACTTTATAACTAGATCCGTTGTGATTGCCAAAATTATTTATTTGGAGAAACATGCCTGTGGAGTAGTTTTCCTTTATTTCCATGATTTCACGCATTATGTATGAATTTTTTAACTTCATTACTAGATCCGTTGTGATTGCAAAATTTCTTTGTTTGGAGAAACTGGTCCGTGGGGTATTTTTCCTTTTAACTAAATGTTGGTATGTGTGCCCCTACTTTACAGGGTTGTTTTCTTCGAACACTTGACAAATGACTGGTTGATCATAGTAATTCCTCTAATATCTATAGCTAAATCTACTTAGCGGTTCTTATCTTTAGGAACTTGCGACTCGAGCGTCTCGATTCTAAAGATTTTGTTGGTCAACGATTGGAATTCTTTTCCGATTCCTAGTTGTGTGACATTGATGGATTCATGTCAATTACTTTTGATAGTAGGAGTGGATTCTTGTTAGTCCTGCAATAGATGAGTTTCCCGGTGTTGTCAGGACAGTACCGGTACTTACAAGGTCTTAATGGTTTGCTAATGGTGCTGGAGCAACATCAAGTAGTGCTTGCATGGAATGCATGGCTTTTAAGAGTGCACGGCTTACGAAATGCGTGACCTTGTGAGAGTGCGCGACTTATGAAATGCGCGGCTTTTAAGAGTGCGCGACTTATGAAATGCACGGCTTTTTGAGAGTGCGTGGCTTACGAAAAACGCGACTTAAATAATTATATTTGCTTGGGCATGATTCCACAACCCAAAAAGTGGTGCGTGGCTTACTAAAGGCACGACATTGATTTAGCCTTCCCGGTGTCGCCGGAGCAACACCTGTTCTTAGAAGGCAGGGATCGAGCTCCGTCGATCCAACGGTTTGAGTCGATTTGCTTCTATCAACTCGGCGAGTAGATGGGGCGTACTTGAGCATGGTTCCACTACCTCAAGTAGTGATTGGATGGTTTTGAGTCGATTTAACCCCATCGACTCAGCAGGTTACTTTTGTGAACACAATTTTATTGGTTCAAAAAGCAAAGCAATTTTATCAATAAAAGTTGGGCAAGTTCTGCCTATTTACAGTGGCTCCGATATTTCAGGATGGCTTATTTGCGGGAAATAGGAAATACATAAGATAGCCTTAGATAAACTAACGACGCAGTGATTCGCAGCTTGAATGTGCCATCCCTTAGCTTCTGGCCGATCACATAGGGCCTTTCCCAGTTTGGTCTGAATGTTCCTGGTACAGAGTAGATCCGTTTGAGGACAAGGTCTCCCACCTCGAAAGTATGTTTATGGATTTTAAAATTGAAATATCATGCGACCCTTTTCTAGTGAGTAGCAGTCCTTAACTCGGCTTCTTCCCTCTTCTCATTGACCATATAGAGCGACTCGAGTAGGAGCTACTCGTTTTTCCTTTGATTGAACTTTTGCCTTCGATGAGAGGGGACTTCTAGCTCGACTGGGATCATTGCTTCTGAACCATATGCCAGGGCGAACAGGGAGTGCCCGGTTGCAGATTTGTGTGTTGTCCTGTAAGCCCATAGTGTAAGTGGAAGTTCATCAACCCAATTTCCTTTGCTTTAGTTAGTAGCTTTTGATGGTGGACTTGATGATCTTGTTCACTGCTTCCACTTTCCTGTTTGCCTGCGGATGTGCAACAGTGGAAAAGCTTTTCTCGATTCGGAAGCGTTTGCAAAAGTCTTTGAACTCAGCTTTCGAATTGAGCCTCGTTATCCATGATGATTTCTTGTGGCACTCTAAACCTACAAATAATGTTTTTAGTGACTTAATTAATAACTTTCTTCATGGTAATAGTGGCCAGTGATTCCGCTTTGGCCCATTTGGTGAAATAGTCAACAACAACTATAGCATATTTGGCTCCTCCTTTGGCCATTGGTAATACATTAATCAGATCGATTCCTCAGATTACGAATGGCCGTGGCTAACCATCTATGTCAGCTCCGTCAAATGAGTTCTTTTGATCTTGTCGAATCTTTGGCATTGGTCGCACCATCTAGCATAATCTGCTGCATTGCAGTTTACTGTTAGCCAAAAATACCCATATCAGAGAACTTTCTTTACGAGGGTTTGACCCCAGTGTGATCTCCATAGTTGCCTTCATGACATCCCCAAGGATTCTTCGGGCTTCGTCATTGGTCACACACCTGAGCAAGGGCGTAGAGAACCCTTTCGATAGAGCATGCCATCCTATACTACAAACCGCGCTGCCTTCCGAAGGATCTTTTTCCATTGATTCTTGTCTGCAGGGAGTGTTCCTCTGAGCAGGTAGTTCTTGATCGGTGTCATCTACGTTTTTTGCTCTTCGGTTGTTTCAAAAATCCAGTCGATATCCATCTCGCTTATGCTTGGAGCGGTCAGTGTTTCGACTAGGACTAGCCCCAAGGATTGAGCTTCTCCAGAACTGGCCTATTTGGCAAGATAGTCTTCCTTCATGTTTTTTTCCATCGAGATATGAGTTACAGTGTAAAGTTTGATGTCATTCAGCAGTTCCTACACTTTATATAGATACAAGGCGAGGCTCTCTCCCCGAGCTTGGTATTCGCCTTCCACCTGGCAGACGACTAGCTGAGAGTTGCTACAGATGTGTATAGACTTTATCTCGAGTTCCTTCACAACTTTCAGATAGGCTATCAATGCTTCATTTTCCGCTTCATTATTTGTTGCAGGGAATTCCAAGCGTAAGGCATAGAAAATGAATTGTCCTTTGGTGGTTTCGAGCACTACTCCTGCCCTCGAGTAGGAGTTGTTAGATGCACCATCGACGAATAATTACCAACTTGTCTCTACTTCCTGCGTAATTTCTTCTTCGTTATCTCGTATCGTAAACTCGATAATGAAGTCTGCTAGCGCCTACCTGTTGATCGCCCTTCGGGGGTGGTAAGAGATTTCATATTGACTCAATTCGATGTTTCATTTGATAAGCCAGTAAAGGTCTCGGGGTGGTACAACATTTACTTCAAGGATTGATCTGTTAGCACTTTGATTGGGTGTGCTTGGAAGTATGGTCATAATATTCTGAATGCGATCAAGGGGCAATACGATAATTTTTCCAATTTTGGATAGTTCTTCTCAGCTCCAGTGAATCGTTTACTGATGTAATATACGGGTCGCTAGATCTTTGCTTCTTCTCGTATGAGCGCGGCACTTAATGCATGGGGCAAGACTGCTAAGTAGATTAACAAGTCTTCTTCGTCTACCGACTTGGACAGGATTGGCGGGTTTTTCATATGTCGCAGTAGCTCTTCGAACGCAGTTTGACAAGCTTGATTCCATTCGAAGTTCTTCTTTCCCTTCTTTAGCGCGTCAAATAACAGTATACATTTGTCGGTTGCATTTACCAGCTTAGCGCTGCAACTTTTCCATTCAAGCTTTTTAACTCCTTGTTCCTTGGGGCCTCGACTTCCCGTAAAGCGGTAATTTGTTCGGGATTTTCTTCAATGCCTCTGGTGCTTACAATGAATCCCAAGAACTTTCCAAAGGCTACCCCGAGGTGACACTTAAGTGGATTGAGTTTCATTCCATATTTGCAGAGTATTTCAAACATTTCGGCCAGATTGTCCAAGTGATTTGCAGCTATGCATGATTTAATGAACATATGATCTATATAAATCTCAATAGTCTTCCCGATCTGATGTTTGAACATGGCATTCACTCGTCATTGGTAGGTTGCCCCAGCATTCTTTAAGCCAAATGACATCACTTTGTAGAAGTATAATCCTAGATCAGTAATGAAACTGGTATTTTCTTGGTCAGGTTCATGCATCATGGTCTGGTTGTACCCCGAGTAAGCATCCATAATTGATAGCGGTTCATGTCCAGCTGTCCCGTCCATAAGTTGGTCGATTCTAGGCAGGGGAAAACTGTCTTTTGGGCAAGCTTTGTTTAGGTTCGAGTAGTCAATACAAGTTCGCCATTTTCCATTGGACTTCTTGACTAAGACTGGGTTGGATACCCATTCGGGGTAGGTTGCATCGCAGATAAAACTATTTGCTATCAGCTTATCCACTTCTTCTCTCAGCGCTTTTGACCATTCGGGTCCAAGGCTGCGTCTCTTCTGCTTCACTGGTGTATACTTGGGATCAATATTAAGTGCATAACATGTAATTTCTAGCAAAACCCCGCACATATCGGAATGTGTCCAAGCGAATACGTCTAGGTTGGCACAATGAAATTTGATGAGTTCCAGTCGCATCTTGTTTCCAAGATGTGATCCAATTTTCAAGACCCATGTTGGGTCATCCATATCGATCGGACAGACACCGTCAATTCTGCTGGTGCAGCCTGTTCCTCCCCTGAACTCTTCTTTCTAGGGTCCAAAGCCTTATCCAATTGGCTATGCTTCCTAAGCCAGGGGCGGCTTTGTAGTTGCTGTTCGTTGGGTTCACGAATGTGGAGAGTTCTCCCCGCGTTCTTTCCCTTTTCTTTTCTTCTAGACTTGCGTAGTTCTACGATATAGCATTCTCTAGCGGCACTTTGGTTTCCTTTGATCACCCCAACTCTATTCTTTGTCGGAAATTTCATGGTTAGACACCACTGAGCTAAAGCAATCCTGAAATTTTCCAAAGCATGCCGTCCCAAGAAAGCATTGTAGGCAAATATTTCATCTACAATCACAAATGTCTAGGTGAGGGTGACTCTTCGGTCGCCTTCCCCAAGTTCTGCGGGTAAATCAATTGTTCCGACTGGTTGCTTAGGTTCACCGACAAACCCCTGGATCTTTGTTCGGCAAGCGGATACATCCTTCATACTGATCTTCATTTGATCAAACCTGTGTTTGAATAGGATATTCATAGAGTTACCATTGTCCACCAATAATCATTGGACCATAGCTGGTCTGATTCCTACCGTCACGACCATGAGGTCAAGGGTCGAAGCTTCTATTCCTTCAGTGTCTCTACTTCGGAATACTATGTTATCGTTTAAGATTCTCTGCTGCTTGGCAGGAATTCTATCTTCGATCGTGAAGCACGAGTCTTTCGGAGCATGTCTTACTGAGCTTGCATGTCATTCCATCTCTCCCCAACTCTTCTGCGCAGGATGAGGTCCTTCGAATATTGTTCCGATGTTGAGTCTCTGGTCGGTCCATCTGGATCCCTCTTTGCTTGTTCCAACCTAGTTTCCCCAGTCTCTAGGAGCTTAGGGTACTACAGGTTGGTCAGGATTTTGTAGTTTCCTCACATATCGCTGAAGCTTGTTTTCCTGAATTAGCTCTTCAATCAGGTTCTTCAAGTGACAGAACTCATTTGTGTTGTGATCATGTGTTTCATGAAAACGGCAGTATTTCCTAGAGCACTTTTGCTGTTCAGTCGCTTCCTTTTTAGGCAGCTTCTTGTACTCCTTTGTCCCTTGTGTCGCAAGGTAGATGTTCTCTGGAGTATCATTGAGTGGGGTGTAGTCTTCAAGCCTCAAGCCTCAAGCCTTTAAGTTGCTTATTACTTCTGTTTCGCTTGTTGGAATTCTGGTTCTTCCTTTTCTGATTCCTATCCTTCCCTGCATTTCCTACAGCGGTCCCAGAGGTATTTGCCTCTTGGTTCGCAGCCATACCATTCTGCCCAACATTGGTTGGTTGTAGATTAGCAGGTTTTCCTTCTAGTTCCTTTGCCTCTTCCAATCTTAATTACTGGCTCGCCTTTCGATTAAAGTCCTTCCTGGTGGTAGGTTATTTCATTTTGATCCATTTTTCGAATTCAGTGTTGGGATGGATGACACGGACCAGGGCCAAGAAGACCATATCTTCGTTTGGGTTACTTACTTCAGTGATCGCGGCGTTAAACCGACTCATGAAGGATTTCAAAGATTCATTTCGTCCCTGGAATAGTCCTGATAAGGACATCACATCTTTTGGTTGTACTGTGTGAAGCCTAAACTGATCAAGGAACCTTGTTGCTAATTCACCGAAAGTGGAGATGGATTTAGGTGGGAGCCTGGTGAACCACATGGAAGCAATTCCCTCCAGGAAGATTGGAAAAAATCTACATTGAATAGCATTTGAAGCATTCGCTCCATCCATGTACCAGCTATACTTGTACAAGTGAGGTTTTGACTCTCTAGTTCCATCGTAGGACGGAATAGTCGGCATAGTGAACTTTTTAGGATATCGTTCATCCAGAATGTCATTAGTGAAGGGAGTCCAGCTTGGCGTGGATCCCATTCATCATTTCTCCCATTCATACTTTCATCCATTAGGCGCTTGATCATGTCCGCGATATATGCCTTTGATGTCCGGTAGTCCGTGGGTTGGCTGTCAGTGACTATACTAAGTGTTTGATTTTGCAAACGATCTTGGTAAGTGGGCCGCTCCCTCGAATTTTCGTTGGCCTGCAGTTGGTCGGGTAGGGGAAGTTTGGACCTCTCTGCCAATATTGAGTGCATTAGTGTTTTCTGTCAACTCGTTGTCGTCAAGTTGTTCACCATCTTCAAAGTCGGAGAGATCCACTGCTATATCTTTCCGTGGGGTTTTCATCCCCGGATTCAAGTTTATGGTGGGCTGATTTGCAGTTGGTGGAGTGCTTGCGTTTCCTTCTATAGTGATTCCTACAGATCCACTTGTTGCTCCTTTTTGCTTCTGCCTTCCGTTTCTTCTATTTAGGCCAGATATGGAAGAATTTTCCTGCTCTGTGGCAGCCGCAGGTTCTGGTACGGTTCTTGGAGCGGCTAGTGATTACAAGGTCAGGAGGGAATTTAATTTGTCCATAAGAGCTTTTTGGATATTCTTCATATTTTAATTAGTTTCATCAACCATCTTATTCAATTTGCCTCTGGTGATAATTTCATGCTGGACAGAAGATCCTGGCACCTAATTGCCTGCGTTGGCCCTATAATTAGTTCTAATTAATGGATCATTGGCCCCGTTGACCTCAACTTGTTGAGGATTGGTTTCTTCTCCAGCTATTACAGCTCCTATGGATCTTCCAAAAGCAGTTCTCTTTCTTCCTGGTGCCATTGGTTCTCAATAGTAAATCTTCTAAGCAGAGGTTGAGGATCTAACTCTGAACCTGTCTGATCCAAAGTAGATAGCTAGATCTGAGTCTAAGTTGGATTCTTAGTGAAAGCACTAAAATGTTAACCCAAAAAATGGATCAACACCCTGGATTGAGTGTGAAAGCACCGGTCCTGTTTATCAAGACAAATAAAATAGAGAAAGAAATTTTAAAGCACCGGGCACTTTACTAGAAGCCTATACTTGATGGTACGAAGGCGCTCCAAAAAGCTCACAACGAACCGACCTTACCTGATGGATCGCTAGCGATCCATGTAGTTAAAGTATTTTTGGATCGTTTCACTTGGATCGAGCTCCTTGACTTATGTAAATACTCTCCATATAATTTCATAATGAGTTTCTTTGTTTTGATGGTGATTCATGTACAGGTTGTATTGAACTATGACTGGAATCAGACGAATGCTCACTTCTCGAACTTGCTTGCTTGGAATATCATGATAATTGGCAGGAATCCCTAGAAAAGATATTGGTTCATGATGCACGAAGTTTGTAGGATCCATGAGCAATCCTAATGGATCGGGTGATGAATCGCCAGCGATCCATCCCCTTATCCTATTTTTGCATCTTTTCTCTTGAGACTTTCTTAGCTTCTTCTTCTGGCCTTTTGGTTGATTCTTGAGTTATTTTGACTTGACATGGATGTTCTAGTTCCCGTTGAATTATGTTGGGTTAAAAGCCCAGTTAACATATACATTTATATATTTTTTCCAAGATATTCTCCAAATTTTTAAAGTAATATTTAACTTACTTCACTTTTGTTTATTATAACCCAAATTACTGTTTTCGGCTGTCTCGTCCTGGTGTTTAGGAAATCCCTATTAATAATATTGATCGGGTGCATCGATCAGAATCCTTAAAGCACTTAAAGGACAATTTAACACAAAATTATTTTCTACAAGATATACATTTTTTCATTTGCCTATTCAAATATTTGTTGGCTTATAATAGACAAAAATCAAAATTTCACCCATATGTATATCTTTTATCAAAAAGATTTTAATTCAAATAGATGCTTGCTTTTATTAAAATTCTTTCAATCCATTCCAAGATTTACATAAAATAATTCTTCACAAATAATGATTCTGTAATGCATCTTGGTATTTAATCGATTATACCTATAAATTAATATTTCATTATATACAAAGTAAAAATTTCAATTTCTTTGCGGTAGCTATACTAATGAAGATCGGCAAAGTCTTATAATTAATATCGAGTAGGTTGCAATTTTTCAAGTAAGAATTCCTACTCAATACTAATTTTAAAAATTATTTACATTCAAAACAATCAAGCATCCATAAATCAATCTAACATATATAATTAAAAGAATAACCAATAAATATGCTCAACGAAAAAACAGCCTATCTGTCCCACTGTGCAACTCTGATCATTAGCAGATTAAGACACCATAATACAATCCTAAGCCATCTGAGGTCTAATCTATATTTATTCATCAAATCTCACTTTTAACAAAAGTGAGTTCCAATATTAGTAACTTTCATAACATTAAGTTATATAATATTATCAAAACTTTTCAAAAACGTCCAATGATTATTCCCAATAATCATTTATATTCCCTTCCCTAAATAGTTAATCAAATTACGTACTACCATACATCCAAGGGACGAGACTCTAGGTCATCTAGGTTTAGATCTCGACTCTGTTCCAATTTATATTCTATAATGTTTTGAACTCAACTTTGATACTAAGCTGTAACGAGCTTATCGTTATACCTATACTACCAAAGAATCTTACAAGTAATGTCGTCTAATAACATTGAGAATACGGCTAGTTAAGGATGATCGAATGTGAATATATCTTTATACTAACACTGACATGTCTTTATTACCTTTAGAGGATTCGAACTGAAAATTTTGACGTGATACAATATTATTACAAAGTAATAAACACATAGATTAAATATTCAGAACATTATATACTATAGATAAAATAGAATTAGAATCACAGATCATAACGTAATAATACACATTATATCCAAATAGGTACACAACGATTACTAGATAATATACATGACCTAACTTCTAAATGTCAAATTACATAAGTTCAAAGTAAACTAAAATGGCCAAAATAGTCTACTTCAATGCTAGCCTAAAATCCAGAGGTTAACGAGTCTCTGTACCTGTAGAGTCTCGGCCTGACCCGAGCATTATAAATTAAACGGGTCGGACTATATATAATAGAAAGGTGAGATGATTGATATCACAATGTATGACTTAACAATAAATAAGCTAAAATATAAATATGCCAGAACAAATGATCATAATAAGGTATATCAAATAAAATCGCCATTTCATTATTCCAATATGACTTAGCCATAAAATAAATCATCTCAAAATATGCCCAAAACCAATTAACCAAAATAAGGCAATTAACTATGAAATAAGTCATCTCCAAATATGCCTAAACCCAAATAAACATAAAAAGGCATATCAAATCCTAAATCACCATTCCATGAATCCATACCAAATCTCTAAAGGAATATCATAAAAAATATGGTGATAAAATTCAAAATTCTCCAAAGCCAAAAATGATACTAAATATCCATAACAAAATCTTTGAAGAAATAATAATGGTAGTCCACTATCAGTTTAAAAGCAACGACACGGAGTCTAAAACCAAATAGACCCGAACCAGTCTAATAAACCAAAACACCCCGCCATATAGTGTAATAGTCAAACCAAATAGATTGATATCAGTCTAAAACCAAATAGACTACTATGCGAATTTACCTAAACCAACAAAATAGGTAAACATTGTCAAATGTACACCAAATAAACAGATAGGAATGCATATAACACCTTTCCAAGGGTCGAAAGGGAAGCCATGTCATATGATAACAAACCTAAACACACCAAATAGGTTTGCCTACCCAAATCCAAGAATGTATCGACTCTCAGGTCAATGCAAAATGAGTCATCTTCTCTCAGGGATCTATCGGCCTAAAAACAAATCCGAACACCTTGAGATAATACAACTCTAAGTGTAGATCATTGTCGCTCAAGTAATCACAAGAATTTAACTAATTGTCCCATACCAGATAGTAAATTCAAGTATTTACCAAAATCTAGTAAATTCCACTCAAACTCTATTTAACAAATTATAATAATAAGTGAAAATATGTACGAAATGCCCCGTACCAGTCCGATAATTCAATCGTTTATTAAAACTCTTTGTTACATAGAAAAGCATGAAATTCAGATAGAAAACTCATTTAATTCAAATTCAAATCATAAGAAAAGAAAAGAGTTTAAAATTAGATTTGTTTTACCTTTGGAAATAATAATTTAAAAGTTCATTTTTTAAAAATAATTTTATAATAGAATTTGTTTAATAAACCAAAGGATTTTCTTAATAAAATAATTAATACTCTACTTATAGATTTATATATATATATATATATATATATTAAAAAAATTAGAATAAGAACTTCACGAAATCATGATGTAACATAACATTCAAATTCAACCCATAAAAAAGAGTTTTCAACTTTTCATATTCATTTTCAAATATACGTTAAGTGTATATAATACTTTATTTTTAGAAGGGATTTAAATATCAAATAATCATTACAAATCCTTCAAATTGTCCATAACTATGAACACATATCTTAGGCAAAATACATTTAAAGCGAGCAATAATTAAATGCAAGGAGAACACAAAGAATCAAATGACCCGAGCCCAACATTATACCAAAAATTCCAAAACGGATACCCAAAATTTGTAAAATTGATACCCAGTTCCTGTAGTGAAACTGATACTCAGAATTGCAAAATTGATACCAAAAAATTGCAAAACTAATTCCCAGAATTTGCAAAACTGATACTCAGTTCCTGTAGCAAAATTTATACCCGAAAATAGCAAAACCGATACCCAGAATTTGCAAAACTGATACCCAGTTCCTGCACTGTGCAAGCGCCATGAATCTAACACACCACCCCTTTTCAGGCCAACATTGGTGATCTTTTCTCATCTCCGATGATTGTAAAAGCTAGCATATTAACTTAAGATGCATATGCAACATTCAATTCATTCATAATGAAAACTTATATGTCATTCCCAAGAGGGTTTATTCTGTGTATTTTATAAAATTCAAAACTTTGATGTGTTATTAAACTCTAATCTAATTTATTTTAGTTTATAACTAATGCAACAACCATAGCAACCAAAACAGCAAACCATTCAATTATACTAATCATCAAGATTAGATGTATGAGAGTATTATCTCACTCCATAATCAAACAAGGCATATCAAAGGAATATAATCACTTTTAGATATAGATGTGTGAGTTAATTAGATGAACTCACCATAATCAAAGAAGCTATTAGCACTCTCCTTCCCCTTTGCAATCACTCTATACTACAAGCAAAACAACCCCTCTTCTTCACCTTAAAATCAAAGATAGAATTTTCAAATTTCAAAAAGGATATCAAAAACCCAAATTTGATTACATAAGAATATAGAATAGAAGATGAGGTCAAGTTTCCTTCTACCGTCAACGAGTTACAAATAACTAAAGTTCCACTCTATTGCTTATTTCTAAGGAACAACGATTCGAACATCTAATGCCTGATGTCCTCAATCTTGCCGGTAACCGGGCTCAATCAGATTTCCCATCATATAGGGCAAATTATCTGATTGCTCCCAGTTCAAGTATACTTTTTCCAGCCTTAATCCTAGACCGGAGGAATTCGATAGTGCGTGTTTTCTACCTTCGATGATTATCCTCACTTATCCACGGCCAAGCGTGTCCCATTAGGTTGCAAGCACAATTGCGAAGGTGTTGATCGTACATTAGTTCAAATATCCTAGAACTTGTGCTCTTGGATGCCTATCTTCGGGCATCCACTCCTAGTCCCACTTAGCTCCAGGTTTAGGTTAAGTGTATTCCCTGACCGTCCTTGCCCGAATTTAGTTAAGTGTATCCCGCTAGTCGACAAACGTGGCTGTTGGGATTTTAACCATGCATCGATTTCTACCTCCAGAAACTAGTGCTTTAACTATCTAATTCTGAGTACTCCTCCCTGTCGTTGTCAAACTCCGAGCCACTACCAATACCTACAAGCCGGAGTTAAATTATCCAATCAACCCCTGTGTTGTCAGTCCTTCTTAACGTCAACGGATCCCAAGCGATGACAAATACCTGAGGGTTAGGGTAGAATTATCCAATCAACCCCTATGTTTATTCTCCCTAGTCCCGATCCTGGACCTAAGGAAATATTTCTCTGGGGTCGACTTATCCAATCGACCCCTTAGAGTTATACTCCTCGACCCTAATCCTGGTTTAAATTATCCGACCGACCTTAATGGTTACCCTCCTCAGTCCTGATCCAAGGTCGAAGGAGTTTGTTCCTGATCGTACCACTAATCTTGCAGCACAAAATTCCCTTCTTACAAGAACATGGTTCCATTGATTCAAGAAGCAAATCGTACTTATGAACGAGAAAAATGGAAAGTCATGCCTTATTATATGCCCCCAGAATCCTTAGGTGGCATATTTGCAAAATAAACAAAAGAAAACTAAATATATTAGTGCCGCAGGAAGTCGCTGTTCCATGCTTGTGGAATTGGAATCCCATTAACTATAGCTAACTTAATTTTTCTATCTCCAAGCTTTCGTTCAATTGTATAAGGACCTTTCCAATTTGGACCAAATGCCCCCGTTCCCTGGAGAACTCGTTTTAGAATAAGATCCCCTACCTTGAAAGTACAGTTTTGGACCTTGGTTTTAAAATGTCATGCTACCCTTTTCTAGTGAACAATTACCCTCAATTCCGCCTCCTTCCTTTTCTCGTCAGCCAAATTAAGGGACTCAAGTAAGAGTTCTTTATTTACCTTTGGATCGTAATACCTTTTATGATAAGAAGGGACTTCTAATTCTATCATGATCATCGCCTTTGATCCGTAAGCCAAAGAGAAAAGCATATGTCTAGTCGTAGATTTGTGAGTCATTTTATAAGCCCATAATGCCAGTGGAAGCTCATTGCCCTGCTGCCCTTAACCTTTGTTAATTGTTTCTTCAAGGTGGACTTAATGATTTTATTCACTGCCTTCACTTGTCTGTTCGCCTGCGGATGTGTTACCATTGAAAATGTCTTCTCAATCCTGTACGACTGCAGAAATCCTTCAATTCGGTACTTTCGAATTGAGTTTGTTGTCCATTATAATCTTCTAAGGCATCCTGAACCCGTAAATGATGTTCTTCATCACAAAGTCGATCACCTTTTTTGTTGCGATCGTGGCAAGCGGTTCCATTTCGGTCCACTTCGTGAAGTAATCCACTGTAACTATCACATATTTAGCTCCTCCTTTCGCCATCGATAGCACATCGATAATATCAATCTCCCAAACACAAATGTCTAAGGACTAACCATTTGCGTACGCTCTATTGATGGGTCTCTCAAAATATTTGCAAACCTCGGACAATGGTCGCATCGTTTTGTATGATTAGCTACATCTAGCCAAAAATATGCGTGCAAAGTACCTTCTTTCCCAAAGTTTGGCCTCCTTTGTGGTCACCACAGCTACCCTTATGGATTCCCATGAGGATTTTCCTATCCTCATCCTTGGCTACACACCGAAGCAAGGGGTAGAGAATCCTCGTATGTACAACATTCCGTCTTGCATCATGAACCGAGGTACTTTTCGGGGGAGCTTCCTCCTTTCGCTCCTGTCTCTTGGGAGAGTTTCTTGAGTAAATAATTTTTAATCGGAGTCATCCATGACTCCTCTTCCTCTATGGTCTCCGAAATCCATTTGATCAATACCCGGAGCCCTTAAAACCTCCACTGGAACCAAACCCATCATCCATGCTTCACCCAAACTAGCCAACTTAGCCAATGAATTAGGCTTTGCGTTTTCCACTTTTGGGATGTGCGTAATCAGATGGTGCTCTTTGTCATCCAGTAGTTCCAGCTCTTTCATCGGGTAAGGAGCAAGTCTCGCACCCTTAGCCAGATACTCCTTCCTCAATTGACAAACCACGAACTAGGAATCACTTAGTATAAGCAGCGTCCTTATCCTCAGCTCCTTCACTATCCTCGATCCCGTTATCATTGCCTCATACTCAGCATCATTGTTTGTCATGGGAAATTCCAACTTCAATGCATAACAAATTGATAGTCATTCAAAGTTACAAGCACTACTCCTATGCCTGAACTATGTCCGCTTGAATCTCCATCCATAAACAGTTTCCAGCGGGAAGGTATTTTCATATCACCCTCTTCTTCTCTTCCATCTCGCGCAGTAAACTCGACGGTGAAATCTACTAATGCTTACCCGTTTATCGCTTTCTGCGAATGGTATGTAATATCGTATTGACTCAACTCTATGTTTCACTTCAGCAGCATTCGCGAAGTCTCGGGTTAGTATAACACCTACTTCAAGGGCTTACCCGTCACGCTTTGATCAGATAAGCCTGAAAATATGGTCGCAACTTCGTTGATGCAATCAGCAAGCAATATGCTAATTTTTCCAACTTCGGGCAGTTCCTTTCTGCTCTGGTAAACCCCTTGCTGATATAGTAGACCGGTCTTTGAATCCTCACCTCCTCATGTACTAGTGTTGCACTTAGTGCGTAAGCAGATATAACCAAATAAACGAATAATCCTCCCCGTATGGCGGTTTGGAGAAGACTGATGGTGTCTCCCTATGCCTCAATAACTCCTCGAAGGCGTTTTGACAATCCTGACTCTATTTGAAATTCTACTTACCCTTCTTTAGGGCATCAAAGAAGGGTATACACTTGTCTATTGCCCTTGAGATGATCCGACCTAAGGCTGTGGTCTTCCCATTCAAATGCTGTAGTTCTCTTTTCGTAGTCGGAGCAGTTACGTTCTTAAGGCGTTAATCTACTCTTGATTGGCCTCATTTCTCCTAGAATTTATGATAAATCCCAGAAACGTCCCCGATGCAACTCCAAAAGAACACTTCAGGAGATTTAGTCTCATCCCATCCCTTCGTAAGATTTTGAACATATTTGAAAGTTCATCCAAATGTGTAACAACCCTGGTTTTGGTGATTACCTGTGAAATTAAATTATAACGGTGGTTATAATTTAATAATGGAGAAATAAAATAAATTGAAGATGGAAAATTTGTTAAATTTTTTTATTTTAAATGAACAATGGGTTTTGAATAAATAAATTGTGAATAATAGAAATATGTTGATTTGGGGATTTATTTGAATTAAATAAAAGATAAAGAATTTAATTCAACATTAATTTGTTGAAATAAATATACAATGATGAAAATAAAATTTTGGAAACTTTATTATGTTAGTTTGGGGAAAAATGAACATTACATGGTTTAATTCGGTAAAATGCAATAATTTTGGAAATTATTGCCAAAGGTGGATTTTTATTAATTTTAATGAGATATTAGAATTTTATATGGTATATATGTAAATAAAAATGTGGAATATTGGTTAAAAATAATATTTGGACGTAAAAATAATGTTAAATAGGTTTGTTACACTTAATTGGATAAGAAAATGATTTTTGTGTAATTTTGATTGTTAAAAATATTGTTTTATGTAATTAATAGTGTAAATTGAAGTATTTAAATAAAAATAAGAATTTAATGATGAAAAATAATTTTTAAATGGCTAAAATTTATTTTTGTATGTTGTGAAACATTTTGTATACATAAACATATGTTGTATAAATTTAATTACTGAGATTTGTATAAATATAGTGATAATAAAGTGATAACATGAAATAACTTAGTTAATTTTAACTAAGTATGAATACATAGCTTTATTGGGTAATGGGTTCAAGCCCAAACCGATTCTCTAGAATGGTCAGGAGAGGTTGGAATGAACTGTACATTCATTTTTCTCCTTTCTCGTTTCTGGCTTCTTCTGTAAACATGAGAAAAACAAAAATGGCTGCCTCCTTCTAATTTTTAATCTAGCTTCAAAATTTAGCAAAATTAAAAGAGAAATTCAAGGAAATTTTCAAATTAAAAAGAGTACCAGGTAATCAAAACCAAAATCACAAAATTATCTCTTCCTTTTCCTAATTATTGAGAATTAGGTTGTTTGTAACTTTTCTTTTTCTGTTGCATGTCAGTTTCTTCTTCAACTACAGGTTTCTAGAGCTAAATCAAAGGCAAAAGCTTCCATCTTGCTTGAGTTGCTCAATTCTTGTGCTAAGGTGAGTTTGCAACTCACAAATTCTAGCTTAAAGTAGGTCTGTATGCTGGAAACTGCCAAATTTTGCTTATTGTAAACAAAGTTCTGTTGCTTGAAAATTTACAGTAAATATGTGTTCTAGAGTGCTTCTTCTTGTGTTCATAAATCTCTATTCTTGTCATGAATTCATGCTGGAACCTTTCCGGAGTGTTGTCTATGTGCAGTAGTTTATGCATGTCAAATTTTACAGTCCAAATCGTCTTGGAATTGCCTGAAATCTATGCTAAAAAACTGGAACGAAACAGGCGGAAACTGCCTGTAGAAATCGCGACCTAAAGGTCGACCAAGATGCCATGGGAGTCGACCTTAGGGTCGACCCAGGCAATATATAGGTCGAACCATGCAATATAAAGGTCGACCTATAGCCGACCTGGGTATGTGTATTTTCCCAGCCCATTTCTTTTGTTCTATTGTGTTCTTCTGCTTATAACAGTGACTTTTGCAACTACTTGTTGTGATATTTTTGAGGTGTTTTGAAGGGCTTAAACCTATCAATAGGTGAGCCAACATTTTGGGTTGATTCGCACTCTAGATTGACGTGTTTTGAGACAATTCCATTTGCTGATTTTATGGCATTTTCGGTGATTTCTGCTGTTTTCGAGCACGTGTTTTCTAAAACGATTTTGAAATGATTTTTATAATAAAATAGTTTTCGAAATAAATATTTTACAATATTTATAATTATTTTTAAAGCTATTAAATATATATATATATATTCTCTATAATAAAGAGAATTTCAAAGGAATGTTTTCCAAACGACTTCAAAAATTATTTTAAAACTAGTTTTCTCAAAGCAAATTATTTTCTATATAAAATACACGTTTTTGCACTCTTCGAGCATATGAGAAAGAGAGTTAAAGATTTAGTAAAACATGTGGTATGGGACACATGCGTTTACTTTTTCGGTTAATCCCGGACTTGTTCCTTTGAAGCTAATTTTGCACTCTTCGAGTGTATGAGAAAGCGCATTAAACGATTTAGTAAAACATGTGGTATGGGATACATGCATTTGCTTTTTTGGTTAATTTCGAACTTGTTTGTTTGAAGCTATACACATTTCATGGACCTTCGGGTTGTTATTGCCAGTACTTGGGCTGTTGGGTCCTATGTAAACATATATAGCTATTGGACTAATCATGGGCTGTTGGGTCCTATTTGAGGCTGTTGGGTCTCCTATACATTGTACTTGGCAGGCTGTTGGGCCACTTATTGGGCTGTTGGGTCCTTTCTACATATATAGCTGTTGGGCTAATTTATGGACTGTTGTCCTATTCTTTGCATTGATGCTTTTCTAGATTTCTTTATGTTGATTTCTAGAATTTAGATGATTTATGAATGTTTTCACCATGGTTGCCCCTGTTGGTATTTATATAGCCTGAACGCTATCGTGTTGTTTATTACATGGTGATTACATTTTGGAGCTTTGAACTCTTAACCGAGTTCTATGTATCGTGATTTATGGTTGCCATCCTTTGGCGTTTTTGAGATTTGTGATTTCCTATTTAGGAGTTACGGTGTTGATGGATGCCATTATATTGGTTATTTTTAATGCCGATGATATGAGGCGATTATTTGTGTTTAATTGATATTGTCATTGAACTTGCCTCTTTCAAGATATCCTCTTATGATATATTTTAGTGATATTATCTCACATGAAATAGTTGACATATATTTGTGTTACTTCATCTCTTTCGAGAAGAAAAGTTATCATTTATCCCTTTATTTCACCTATCATATGCTAACCGGTTTATTTAATCTAAACTGACCCATGTATTTTATGTACTCGGGTCAGACCGAGTTATTTCAGGTTAGTCACCTGCTATAGATTTCTGCTTTGCTGCTTCTGCTATGGATTATCTATTAGTCGTCTTTTGTGTTGTCTTGTACTCATTTTGTGAACTCTGATATGTACTTATTCATTTTGACTCGATGTATAAATATTATTGTGGACCATGTACCATCACTTTTGTATCACTATGCAGTGTACTATTATGTATATGTTTATATGTATATATATGTGACTACTGTTCTGTGATCCGTTGTATTTATTTTTGTTATATTTTGTTCTGATAGATCCGTTAGCCCCTATAGTTTTGTGTTAAACATTTATTGAGTATGTCGATCCACTTGAGAAAGATAAAAGAGAAAAAAAACTAGAGCACCCAATCGACTTATTCAGTACATTTTTAAGACAAAGCTTACAGATGGTCGCTCCTAACTAGCCCTATTCTCCGCATTAACAGACAGTATTACTTAGTAATGCTCTTTGTTAATGTGGGTCTCGGGGTGGGACGTCACAACTTGGTATCAGAGCTGAGTTCAGAAAAATATATGATAAACACAGAACAAAACATATATTACGGTACATCCAAGTACAGTATTAGTGTTACATATTCCTTAATCATCGTGTCCTTAATCTTTTCGTGTCCTTGGGGGTAGATATAAGTTGGGAATACGTCTAGGAACACATTTTAATTCTGTAGTATTCCATAATTGAATTAATGATATCTTACTCTATGAATAATCCTTTTCGTGATCATTCTATTCGAGTTCTCTTCAATACGGGTGCTTCACACTCATTCGTGTCGAAGGAGCTTGTTGATGTTATACCATTGGATGTTTCTTGCCTTATTACTTCATTGAGGATTGCAAATCCTATCGGGGGATCCGCAATCCTTAACATGTTGTGAAGAATGTTGAGATTATTCTTTATGGTTTTTCTTTCCATGCGAATCTACACGTTATTCACTATCTTGGATTTGATATGATTTTGGGGATGGATTGGCTTGCATGTTATCAAGCCCGAATCCTACGTTCTGAAAGGATCATATATCTTAGGAATCCTAATTCGGCTGATCAGTTATCTCTTGTTCTTCGGAATGTTGATGGAGATTCTGAAGCATCTTTATTTGTTCTTGAGTCTCGAGATGATGATGATGTATCTCGAATTCCAGTCGTTTGTGATTTTGCTGATGTGTTTGAGTCCGTTTCGGGTTTTGCACCCAAGTAGGCAATTGAGTTCCTACTGATCTCATTCTTTGTGCTCAGCCTGTTAGTCGTCCTCCTACGAGGATGTCCACTAAGGAAAATGAGGAACTCAAAAAGAAATTGTTGGAGCTTGAAGCCAAGTTATTCATTCAGTCCAGTTTTTCACCGTGGGGTGCCGCGGTCGTCTTTGTTAAGAAATCTGATGGTACTCTTAGGCTTTGCAAAGATTACCGCAAGCTTAATGAGTTGACCATTATGAACAAGTATTCATTACCTAGGATCGATGACATGTTCGATCAGTCGAGTGGTGCTAAGGTCTTTTCTCAGCTTGACCTTACCATTAGTTTTCATCAGCTACGAGTTGTGAAGGATAGCGTTCCTCTTACCGCGTTATGGTTCTTATGAGTGGCGCGTTATGTCGTTCAGTTTGACGAACGCTCTAGCTTATTTCATCGATCTTATGAATCGAGTATTCTGGGAATATCTCGATGAGTTCGTCCTTGTAGTCATTGATGATGAGTGAAAGCAACAATTTAAATTGCAAATCTTTCAAATAGAAGATATACTTACAAGTATAATTAGATTCTGTTTATTAAAACCAGCAAAGAATATCTTGTAAAATTATATAAGAGGCATGTTTATCATATAGAAAACGATTTTGCATCGAATTGTCCATTGAGTGCTTTAAGAATTCTGGTCGATGCGCCTGATCAACGTTATTGATAAGAATTTTGTAAACACTATGATGAGACAGTCAGACACAGTAAATTGAGTTGTGATAAGTAAAAGTTTGAAAATAAATTAATATGAGTTTGAGTATTAATTTTATTTTAGATGACAAATGCAGCCATTGAACCATAGTGATTGTTGGAGTAGTGGCGAGGCAGTTTTGATCATTTGGTCAACTCTGCAGCCAGTTGATGGTGTCATTCACTATAAATCAATGGCGAGGCAATTCCATTATATTATTTGAGATTTGTGAAATTGAATATGATTGTGCTTTTAATTGGTTATGTAAGTATGGCCTATAAGAATCCAAATAATGATATCATATGGTAATTTGAGTAAGTAGAGTAAATAATTCTAATTAAGGAGATATCTTAATTGGAAGAAAATATCTTGTGATGCCTTGATTAATAAAATGATGTATTCAAGATAAGAAAATAAAGTGGTTAGAAAATTAAAAAACTAATTAAATATTTTAGTACAAAGTTATAAATGATGACTATGAAAATTTGTTTTCCCACTTGGTTGTTTGAATAATAATAGATGGTAAGGTATAAAACTCTATCTTAAAGAAAATAAAGAAATGCTAATTTTAGACTTTTAGCATGAATTTGTGAGCAAGCTTGTAACGACCCCACCGCTATGCCCAGTTTAGCAAAGAACATTATAAGTAATGTCATCTGCTAATCCAGAAAATACGGCTGGTAAAGGGCGATCGAATGTGAATATATCTTTATACTAACACTGACACGTCTTATTTACCTTTTTGAGGATCTGAACTGAGATTTAGACGTATACAATATTAATACGAAGTAATAAATACACCGATTAAAGTTATTCAGAATAGTATATTATATAGATAAATCAGAATCAAAGTCACAGATTACAGTGGAATGATATACATCATCATATATATATATATAATAAAATGCGAGTCTACAAAATATGAGTACTAGACCCACATAAATATATACATCGTATCCAAAATGTTATATCAAGTACAAAGTCACTACTATATAATATAGGTGACATAAACTCCCAACTGTCAATATATACAAGTATGAAGTAAACTAAAACTATCAAAATAGTCTACTTCAATGCTAGCCCAAAATCCAAAGGTCAATGGGTCCCTGTACCTGTAAAGTCTTGGTCTGACCCGAGTATTAAAATAATAAACGGGTCAGACTATATCTAAATAAAGGTGAGATACTAATATCATAACTTTATGACTTAAAAATAATAAGCCATATTAAATATGCCGAACAAAAATCATAATAAGGCACATTAATTAAATTCACTACTTTATAAATCCATAAATGACTTAATTCTAAAATAAGTCATTTCACAATATGCTTAAAAAAACAAATAATCAAAATAAGGCATATTGATCAAAATCACCTTTTCATAAATTCATATCAAGTCTCTAATGGACTATCATCTTAAAATATGGTGATAACCAATTCAAAATTCGCTAGAGCCAAAAAGATACTAAATATCTATCCCAAAACCTCTGACGGAATAATAATCACTAATGAAATAATAATGGTAGTCAACTATCAGTGTGATACAGTGCGACACAGGGCCTAACTAAAATAAATAAACCCTACCACATAGCGCAATAGTCTAACGAATAGAAATAGACTACTAGGTAAAAATTCCGACTACTAACGAAAATAAATAGGCAGTCATATTTATGACAAAACTATGTGAATTTACCTAACAAAAATAAATAGGTAAACATTGTCCAACTGTAAAATGAACTAATAGGGTTGCAATATAACACCTATCCAAGTAACAAAAATGATAGCCGTGTTATACCAGAATAGACCTAACCCCAAGAAATAGGTCTACCTACCCAAATCTAAAAATGTATCGATTCTCAGATAAATAAAAAAATGAGTTATCTTCTCTCGGGGATCTATCGGTCTGAAATCCAAACACCCTAAGATAATACAATTCTAAGTGTTGTTTACTGTCACTCCAGTAATTACAAGAATTTAGCTAACTGTCTCATACCAGAAAGTAAATTCAAGTATTTACTAAAAGCTAGTAATTTTCACTCAAACTCTATTTAACAAATTATAGTATTAATCGAAAGAATTGTACAAAGTGTCCCATACCACCCGACAATTCAATTGCTTATTAAAATTCTTTGTTGCATAGAAAATTACGAAATTCAATTGGAAATTCAAATCAATGCTTATTCACTTATAATTTAAAAAGAAAAGAGTAAAAGATTTTAATTTAAAATAAAATTTCTTTACTAAATTTGGAAGTAAATTAATGTTTTTCATAAAATAATACCATATTTTATTTTAAAATATATACATATATACACATTTTTAATTTTCATAAAATATTATCAACTTTAAAACTTTATTAGTCAATTCTTTTAAAATAAAAATTTTATTACTTAAGATAGATATTTTCTTTAAGGTAGATATCAAAGGAAATAAAAATAAAAATATCAGTTGTTGTTTCAAAATGAGAAAATAACAGAAGTCAATAGCAAGCTTAAAGTTCACTAGGCCAAACAATTATGCAATTAAAGAGCAGCAAAATATCAAAAGATTGCCAACACTCAAATAGACAAGGAGCTATGCTCTAGGCAATAGCATGCGTTTTAAATATTTCAAAGCTTGGGTGAAGGCAACAAAAATAAACAAGGATAGGAATGATAGGTACATTTTATATAGCTTGCAAGAAATAGAAACAAACAAGAAAATGGTTACAATTTCAAGGCAAGGGCAGGGATGAAAAATGGAGACCGGAATACTTTCTCAAATTAAACCATGTGTGCCAGCATTTTCATGCAATACAAGTTAAAAGTGAACAAAGTTGGCAGCCACCAATTATGCAATAATACTAACGAGAAAAATAAAAGCAATAATGCTTTCTAGAATTAAGAGATGCTTGCCCATGTGACAATTCTTCAAAGCAAATAAAGGTGAACTGACAATGCTTATAGGAAATGTACTTATGTATTCAATCAGACAATGCTTGACCCACTTCTCAACATGGCAAGGACGTTCCATATAGCTTGCAAATAATCAAAACTTAGAACTGAGAATTTAAGTGATAGAGACAAGGACCATTATGTGATCAATAATATGTACAAATTCAAGGCAATAGACAAAAGAATTTCAAAGCAAGAATGCTTTATAGTTGGGTGCGTGACTCTTAAGGCAAAGAGAAAGAACAGGGATGTATGAATCCACATGGAAGAAGTGCAATCAAATTCAAGTGATAAGGGAAAATTTTTACTGACTTATTTAACTGATCAATTCATCTATTAGAAATTTAGTTCAACCAGCAATCATCTCGAAATATTCAGTAATACTAGATATAGGTGTGTGAGATAAAAATCTCACCTTAACCATTAGCTTGTCGAATGGCCGCTAACTCGCCATGTTCGCCTCTTCTTCACCGCCGGCATCTTCCTAACGTTGGCATGCATAAGGTTCCAGCCATCGGCTTCCTCGACGACGTCGCCTCAACCTCCCTCGCACGCCCCTAAGCCACGCCGCGTCACCCGATGTCGCCACAGCCTAGCTCCAGCCGCCTTCGGTCTACTCATGTGTCGCCACTCCACCTTGCTTAGCCGCCGCTACTTTCAATCGCCGTCGCGATTCATTTGCTGTCCCCTTTTTTTTCATTCGATTTTGATTTTGGGGCTATTAAGAAATAATGATGAACGAAGATTACATGTTACTGAGAATAAAGATGTGGGCTTGGAAACTAAAGTATGGTTTGTTTGGTTATGAGCTAAGTTTTCAATTTAATCCAACAAATTCTTTCTTTTTGTTAAAAATTGTCCCAACTTCATTCTTTGTAAATTAACTTTAATTTAATTCAATATTGATTTATATTTCATTTCAACCACACAATTCTGTTCAATTCAATATTAGTTCATCCTATTTACTTGTTCAATATATTTCCACAAATTTTATTATTATTATTTCCGTTGTACCGATATAAATAAATTTATTTATCTTCATATTTATCGATTTCATTGAATATCAAATAAAACTTCTTGTCGTCTATTTCAATTTTATATATAATTATTATTTGTAGTTAAAAATATTTTATATTTACTAACACCTTTTATTTGAATTGAAATATATTATCCAAAATAAAATTTATTAATTAATTCAATTTTCCTATAACAAACTCCTTTATTAAATAGATTTTATTTAATAATAATTTGATTTCAAAAATTAAAATTATCAAATTTGAATTCAAACACTTCTATTCTAGTTCAATTCATATGATATAACGAGTTCAAAAATAGGGTTGTTACAGACCTCCCCCCGTATGAAAATTGCATCCTCGCAATTTCTTTTAGAGAGATGTCACATACACTCAACTGTTAATTCTCTTTTGAATTCTATAATCAAGTTGAAACAAGCAATTTCTTAAGTGGTTGACATTAGAATTAGACCTTATTACATGTTTTAAATATAATTGGACCATTTATTGGTTTACTTTTTTTTCGAATACGAATAAGAAGAATTATCGAAAATATTCTAAGTGTCAAAAATTTTGAAAAATTTCGCCAGCGTCTTCTTTGTACGGAGAGCCGTTTACCATTTCACAGATATAATATAAACAATATACATTGACCACACGCTCGAAAACATAATATATAGCAATATTTCTATCATTTCTGTATTTAATCCGAAAGCGTACCTTTTTATTAGCGTTTAAGCAGCTATTATATTTTTTATGTGAGCCAAAGTCGTCAATTAACCCAAATATGCTCCCACTTTACATATTCTCAACTCAATTGTAACGTTAGTCGCATATATATAAAGTTTAATAACATAAAATTTTCATTGTCTTTAATTTGGCAATAAGAAACAAGTTAAATTTAATTATTTGCATTTGCCTCAAACAACAAACCAAGTTTGCATAAGTACTCAAATGGTACAGCAAAACAAGTGATCGCACAAGAATGCAAGCAAGTACACATAAGCAACAAAGTCCAGAAACAATACGCACAAATAAGTCCAGAAATGCACAACTGTACTTTCAGTCAGACAAGAAAATGTTTCAGCAAGAAAATCAAGTCAGAACAATGCATGCACACACAACCAAACAAACTCACTCGAAACAGTAATAGGCATACAAAATTTTAATATACAGACAACATGCATATTTAATTTAGGCCACTTCTCGATAAAGTTTTGAAGACTAAAATCACAAATTTGAATATGGGTTTCAAAAGTTGAGTTGTTTCATAATTCAATACCTTTCTAAAACAATTTTCGGATTATGAAAATATGGAGCTCAACTTGAGTTATGGTTGTTTTAGAAACTTTGCAAATTCCGAAACGACGTTAGAAAATGCAGTTTCGCTTTACTAATCAGCAGTTTTCGGCTAGAAAACTTTAAAATTTTGCAAAACTTTTAAAATAAAAGATGTTTCTTATGATGCTAGCTTTCTAGAAAGTGAAAGATCGTCAAAATCAGACAAGATAGATAAAAGTTATGTTTGAAACACTTAAGTGCAAAAACTTAGAAATTAATTTTTCCAGGCCAGATTTTTTATTTATATTCAATCGAACTTTAATAACAATATATTTCAAAATTTTCAAAAGCGACGAACATAAAAATTACCCTATATTAAAATATATTTCAAATGAAAGAAGATTCATCAAAATTGGACAACAAAATCAAAAGTTATGACTATATTTATATAACATTTTTTTTCAAGATTTTATGTGTGTTAATTCTAGAAATAATATTATTTGAAGAGTTTGTACAAAAAAAGGCTTAAGTAATGCTTAGCTTAAAGGTTCAACCAAACAAATGCAAAACTAATGCATTGTATGAAGCACAACAAAAGCACAAGTGCTGAAAAAGAATAACTAGTGCAGGCTGAAAAATAATACATGTGTATAACTGAAAATAAAACTTAGAAAACTTAGTAACAAACATCAAGAAAACCAATAACAGAGCTTGATTTGAACTAGGGCCACAATGATGAGATAAGTACAGTTCATTACATGTGCAGGTTGTAGTTTATTAACCTCCTTTCGGGTTGACTATATTAGTGAATCCACGACTTGAGAATACAACCTAAACATTATTTTTTAATCCTGGTTTGACAAAAAAAACATTTACTCATACTAATACTATATAGTTGCTGAAACTAAATAAGAGAAAAAGCCACTTGTTTGAATAGCTTGATGAATAATATCATTAATATCATTTTGTAGTTAACTAGTTAATTTATTCATAACATACATTTAGTTTCTCTTTAACTACCTACACCGACAAGTCTAAATTATCATTTGGTAATTGAAGCTACATCAGAGTGAAGATAAACTTTTGGTAACTCAAAGGTATATGATACCCACATTGAAGTGAATTTGATTGAATATTGTTACTCTTAAAATGAATTATGTTACTGTGTAATGTGTTAAAAATTATTTTGATTCACAAACTGAAATGACCTAACATTGTTCTTTCATTCAATTATTCAGCAGCTTAATAATTTAAATTCTTCATGTAGGAACTACTGACCAGGTAACATGTAATAGTGTACAAATGCATATCGTAAACAACAAGTAGAAGTCACATTGCACTTTCTGGATGGCATTGCATAAATGGGAATCAATCAACTGAATGTTCTAATTGTTAGAATTGGCTCAATGCAGATTCAACATCTTAATTCATTCGCTATTATGTTACAAAGATTTGGTATTATTGTCCCAAATTTACTTCATAACAAACCCTTTCATAGAGCTTTTTTTTTTCTCATTTATAGAACTAAAAGAGTTGCTAAATAATAAATCCTATCAACTTATTAGTTTTGTATTACACTCGTAGCGACAAAGTTCAACAAGCAAGAAGCGTACTTGAGTGAAATGTGTAGATAACTATATGCACATACACATATTTAAAATTACTAGTATGTATAAGTAAGAATGGACCTGTCATCCTTAAGTATTGACAAAATATTGAAGAGGAAAAAGAATTATATCAATCTATCATCTCCAATAACCAATTTATCTATGGTTTGAACCATAAACTACCTCAAGAAATCAACAAATTAATGTCCCAATATTGCAAAATTAATAAGAGTGGTCTTAAAAATCGGGTATGATACTGAAAGGGATTGCATGGTTTCAAAAATTCCCAAAAGTGGCAAAGGCAAAGAAGGCATGTGACACGCTCCCATGGAAACAGTGAGGTTAATGGATATAGTGCCAAGATCATACATATAAAAATATACATTTTTTTAGGCAAGGAGAATTAAGTGCCGAAATTCATGAATTTGGAAAGTAGATCTAAAGAAAAATTCATCTTTAAATTCAAAAGAAATTTGTATGACAAACTTATCTTGTAAAGCATTTGAAGGACTCATTCCAGATCTGGCAATTCATGTGACATGAACTTTAAGTACAAATCCAACAAAGAAAGGGTACAAGGATAAAGGGAAGGCTGGCAGAGAGGTGTATTGAAGAGAAGTTGAATTTTGGTTATCTTCCTAAGCAATATGGTTAGTTTTCTTACACTTACTGCCATTTGAATGATACTAGATTAAAAATTTTTAAGTTATATATATTGAACCTCTACGATGTCAAGAATCCGAGAAAGTAAAGCAAATAAAGTCCTAATTCTTTGAAATTCAAGTATAAGTTTAGTTTAGATAAATCGTCGATACCATATATGCCTTTACTAAATTAAAATTACAGGCAGTTTTTTTTTCAACACACTGTAATTTATTTCAAAATATTTCATTTCTTCCAAAATATTATTTTCTTTCCAATCAACTTTCATTCAAATTTATTTATAGACAAATTTCAAAAAAAAAATTCTTCAAAATATAAAATAATATTTATCCATAAAAATTTTGTGATTCGCTTCGTCACTACAAAGTCGATCGCCTAAGCTTTCAACATTGTCTAACCAAGTTTCTCCACTTCACACAATTGATTTATGGACAAATATTATTTTAAATCAAAATATGTTTCATTTAATAAAATAACTATTTCTTATGTCAAAATGTCACGTTCGATGTTCGAGAACTCCTATCGATAACATGACGTCCCACATATCGATCAGAATCCTTAAACAATGTTCGGACAAGTCAGCACAATCATAATCGCAAGTTCTCTCTAGTTATATTTATTTATCAACATTAACATTCATGCATCCAAAATATATTCAAATAAATACAACCAAGCAATAAATTCCTAACAGCTAATCAACCTAACTAAATAGTCGCCATTAGCGAAACGATTCAATTTCTAAAATTCCGCTGCGCAACTCTAATTATTTCTAAACCATTTAGATTTTTTTAACTCATATAATTAACTTTCCAAAATCTCAAAAATAATTTTTTTTCAAATTTTAAATTAGAAACCAGTTTCAGATACGATATACTAATATTTTCATACTTAAGAAATCTTAAAATACAATCCAATTGATTGCCCTAATAAACGATTTATTCCTATCCCTAATAGTTAATAAAAATTACTAACTACTACACACCCAGAGGACGAGACTTCTAGGTCATCTAGGTCAAAATCTGAACTCTAAATGAATTTATATTCGATAATGTTCTGAACACAGCTCTAATACCAAGCTGTAACGACCCCACCGCTATGCCCAGTTTAGCAAAGAACATTACAAGTAATGTCGTCTGCTAATCCAGAGAATACGGTTGGTTAAGGGCGATCAAATGTGAATATATCTTTATGCTAACACTGACACGTCTTATTTACCTTTTTGAGGATCTGAACTGAGATTTAGACGTATACAATATTAATACGAAGTAATAAACACACCGATTAAAGTTATTCAGAATAGTATATTATATAGATAAATCAGAATCAAAGTCACAGATTACAGTGGAATGATATACATCATCATATATATATATATATAATAAAATGCGAGTCTACAAAATATGAGTACTAGACCCACATAAATATATACATCGTATCCAAAATGTTATATCAAGTACAAAGTCACTACTATATAATATAGGTGACATAAACTCCCAACTGTCAATATATACAAGTATGAAGTAAACTAAAACTATCAAAATAGTCTACTTCAATGCTAGCCCAAAATCCAAAGGTCAATGGGTCCCTGTACCTGTAAAGTCTTGGTCTGACCCGAGTATTAAAATAATAAATGGGTCAGACTATATCTAAATAAAGGTGAGATACTAATATCATAACTTTATGACTTAAAAATAATAAGCCATATTAAATATGCCGAACAAAAATCATAATAAGGCACATTAATTAAATTCACTACTTTATAAATCCATAAATGACTTAATTCTAAAATAAGTCATTTCACAATATGCTTAAAAAAACAAATAATCAAAATAAGGCATATTGATCAAAATCACCATTTCATAAATTCATATCAAGTCTCTAATGGACTATCATCTCAAAATATGGTGATAACCAATTCAAAATTCGCTAGAGCCAAAAAGATACTAAATATCTATCCCAAAACCTCTGACGGAATAATAATCACTAATGAAATAATAATGGTAGTCAACTATCAGTGTGATACAGTGCGACACGGGGCCTAACTAAAATAAATAAACCCTACCACATAGCGCAATAGTCTAACAAATAGAAATAGACTACTAGGTAAAAATTCCGACTACTAACGAAAATAAATAGGTAGTCGTATTTATGACAAAACTATGTGAATTTACCTAACAAAAATAAATAGGTAAACATTGTCCAACTGTAAAATGAACTGATAGGGTTGCAATATAACACCTATCCAAATAACAAAAATGATAGCCGTGTTATACCAGAATAGACCTAACCCCAAGAAATAGGTCTACCTACCCAAATCTAAAAATGTATCGATTCTCAGATCAATAAAAAATGAGTTATCTTCTCTCGGGGATCTATCGGTCTGAAATCCAAACACCCTAAGATAATACAATTCTAAGTGTTGTTTACTGTCACTCCAGTAATTACAAGAATTTAGCTAACTGTCCCATACCAGAAAGTAAATTCAAGTATTTACTAAAAGCTAGTAATTTCACTCAAACTCTATTTAACAAATTATAGTATTAATCGAAAGAATTGTACAAAGTGTCACATACCACCCGACAATTCAATTGCTTATTAAAATTCTTTGTTGCATAGAAAATTACGAAATTCAATTGGAAATTCAAATCAATGCTTATTCACTTATAATTTAAAAAGAAAAGAGTAAAAGATTTTAATTTAAAATAAAATTTCTTTACTAAATTTGGAAGTAAATTAATGTTTTTCATAAAATAATACCATATTTTATTTTAAAATATATATATATATATACACATTTTTAATTTTCATAAAATATTATCAACTTTAAAACTTTATTAGTCAATTCTTTTAAAATAAAAATTTTATTACTTAAGATAGATATTTTCTTTAAGGTAGATATCAAAGGAAATAAAAATAAAAATATCAGTTGTTGTTTCAAAATGAGAAAATAACAGAAGTCAATAGCAAGCTTAAAGTTCACTAGGCCAAACAATTATGCAATTAAAGAGCAGCAAAATATCAAAAGATTGCCAACACTCAAATAGACAAGGAGCTATGCTCTAGGCAATAGCATGCGTTTTAAATATTTCAAAGCTTGGGTGAAGGCAACAAAAATAAACAAGGATAGGAATGATAGGTACATTTTATATAGCTTGCAAGAAATAGAAACAAACAAGAAAATGGTTACAATTTCAAGGCAAGGGCAGGGATGAAAAATGGAGACCGGAATACTTTCTCAAATTAAACCATGTGTGCCAGCATTTTCATGCAATACAAGTTAAAAGTGAACAAAGTTGGCAGCCACCAATTATGCAATAATACTAACGAGAAAAATAAAAGCAATAATGCTTTCTAGAATTAAGAGATGCTTGCCCATGTGACAATTCTTCAAAGCAAATAAAGGTGAACTGACAATGCTTATAGGAAATGTACTTATGTATTCAATCAGACAATGCTTGACCCACTTCTCAACATGGCAAGGACGTTCCATATAGCTTGCAAATAATCAAAACTTAGAACTGAGAATTTAAGTGACAGAGACAAGGACCATTATGTGATCAATAATATGTACAAATTCAAGGCAATAGACAAAAGAATTTCAAAGCAAGAATGCTTTATAGTTGGGTGCGTGACTCTTAAGGCAAAGAGAAAGAACAGGGATGTATGAATCCACATGGAAGAAGTGCAATCAAATTCAAGTGATAGGGGAAAATTTTTACTGACTTATTTAACTGATCAATTCATCTATTAGAAATTTAGTTCAACCAGCAATCATCTCGAAATATTCAGTAATACTAGATATAGGTGTGTGAGATAAAAATCTCACCTTAACCATTAGCTTGTCGAATGGCCGCTAACTCGCCATGTTCTCCTCTTCATCACCGCCATGTTAGTCGAATTCTTTATTTCGAATGTTCCTTTTTTTTCGACTGTCAATATATTTTGAGATTTTATAATGGCAATACTATAATACTTGAAATGGATTTTTTATAACCAGTGATATAATATGTATAATACATATATTTGATCTCTATAGTACTATTTACTTACACTACCAAGAGAGGAGATAGTCGAATTCTTTATTTCGACTGTTCCTTTTTTTCAAGTACAGAAGAAAAAATTCATATTAGTTCATTACTTTGAAATGTTTTGAGTTATATTATATTATGGTGTGTTAGTTTAAACAAAAGTTTTATCTTTATTGCTGTGTTTTCTTTTACTAATTGACATTGTTTTCATTTCTATTAATAATGAATGAATTCCTTCATATGAGTACATGGAAATATTGGTATATATATTTATTTTTTGCTAGTATGCCTGGGTGTGATTTATATATTTGTATGACATTGTTTTCTTAAGCATGTGGAGCTAAGGCTAGAACCACTTTACATTTAAAATTGCATGCACATAGGTATTTATACATATATATACGGTTGTCTTTGCATAAGTGAAATGTTGGGTAACTGCATATTATATATTTCTACATGCTACTATACATATTCAAGTATGGTAAAAATATAAATATATATGATCATTTAAACAAAACTTAACCAAAACTATTCATAAGCTCCAATATAAATTTCGGATACTATATATATTCATACAGTATCAATTCTTGCCCAAAACGACATCAAAAACACATCCAAGGAAAAAGAATCAATAACTAAAATAGTTTATGCCAGTTTATATAATTAGTAATATACACACACACGCACACATACACACATATCCTTACCTATGCTAAAAAAGTGAGAAATTGTCCTAATTTATACTAATTTGTATCCTGAAAACCCAGTCCAATGGAAAAATAGTGAAAATGCAGTTGGATCAAAGGTCTCTAAGCAAGCAAACATTGGAATAAATAGCGAGAGTACAATTTTTTGGATATATAAATTATTGTATTGCACTAGCCAGATGATCAAAAAAATTGTGGGAAAGCATGTACAAGCAACTATCGAGGTGTTCTTGGCTTAAATGCAATGAATTATATCAAAATAAATTCATGTCAAACTTTAAGATGATCTTGTTGAGAATTTGTGAGATTTCAAAGGAAGCCATCAAAACAACACACATATTCACCTTACCATTGCATTATCTACCTTATTAAATAGTTGAAGATGTAATGATTTTTCTTAATTAAACGATATGTGTTGTTTTATCATCAGTAAGTTTTATGTTGTAGTACTATGATTCCATTACGATACACAATATGATACATTACCAAGTACAATGTAGAATATAGTGCAAAAATAATGCATTACGATACAATACATTACAAATAAAATACATTACGATACAATATATTATAGATACAACACATTATGATACAATTCACTACACATACAATATTGTAAATTCCACTACTATGCAACAAAATAATACGATGCTTCACTGCAAAATAATAATTGAATAGATAATATACATAAGACATGACATTTTTGTGATCTTTGTAATGATCCGACATATCAACCCTCGAACGCCAACACTGATACATCCATTGTATTCGTATGCCAAGCACCCAAGTGCTGGAAAGGCAGACTGTTAGAGTAAAAGAAAAAGGAAACAGAAGAAGAAAGAAAGAACATAATATCAGAATCTCACGAGCAGAATGACAATATACAATATCCAAAAAGATGGTACAAAGGGTTGCTCCAAAATACAGAGTAATTTCATAGTTATAAAACCTAAATACTATCATCAGACTGGACAGTTATAACTGTCTGTCCTCATAATGTTGATACATACATAATAATGCAATAGAAATAGAAATAGATTGATAAATGGAAGCCTCCAGCTCATCTCCTAAAGCTCTGAAGCAGCCATAGTCAAACCTGCTTTACTCAGCCCACTCGAAAGAGTACACGAGGAATTTAGGGAAAGTAAAAACCATGTGTCAGACATAAGTCTAGTATGAGAAACTCAAGATACATGCATCCATATAACAGTAACTTTTGAGACCATACGAATCACGATAGCAGTTTCCCCTCAAAAGAAACCAAACCATCTGATAAGTAAATATAGTGATATAATAGATAGTGCCTAGGGTGTAGAATATAAATCAAAAAATAGCTGCGCTACTTGCATCTCAAAACACAACAATATTAGAAGTATATCTAAAACTGCTAAGGCTCGTTCGCATATGGATTTTCTGTTAGAGGCTGGCCTCAGTACGTCGAGGTAGACTTCCTACGAGGGTCAAAAACTACCTTCTAAGCCTCGTTCATTTCTAGATAAAATATATCTCAAAGGAAAACATAACTAGTCACGCTCAAACATATAATATCAAATATCATCAACTCCCACTAGCAACATCGGTAAGCATCTCCAAATACGAAGTTGATATAACCTTGGGTTAGCTAAACCTACCGGATATGCCCTAACTTTGTTTTCTGTTATTTTCACTGGTGAAGTTACATTGCATCTCCCATACGAGACTTCATCACTCAAACAAATCATGAATCTCTCCATGGATTCCAGCACAAGTCGTCCGACAAATTCTAATGCTGACCTCTCCTTTGGACTTAACCTTATGATAGATAATTCAACTCTATATTAGTCTGAATGTTAACATTGACCTCTCCCTCGGACTTAACCTTAGGATTGACAGTTCAACTTCATAACATTTCACTTCACAACCGCTTCCAAAACGTTGACTCGTATACTGGTTTTGAAGTGGTTTTAGGTAAGTTATACATAGGTATACTTATCCAATCCTAGACTCTCTAAACTAAATCAGTGAATTTCCAATTAACTCAATTTCAGTTCTTTTAGAAGTAAACGAACGATATAAAGGAGTCCTCCTCGGGAATCTTGTATATATACATTCTTAAAGCGAGAGATGTTTCATACCAATGAGTCCTCCCTAGGAGATCTCATACTATATGATTTCATGAAGCTTGTATATACTTCCTAAGTTAATTTGGTCAAATTCGATAGTCGACTAATCGATTATCTAGTTCTAGAAAAATAATCGCATATGGAAATCAAGTCTCGTACACTTATCATGTTTATGACCTTCTCAACTTATACTATCGCTCGATCAAGAGTGAAGCCAATATGTTAGAGCACTGTTGCTTCTAAACCATACTCGAACATCATTCTTAATTCTCATGGACAAAACAAGTCTGCTTCATTAGCTTTTAGTGCTAAGTATAATATTAATTACTTTCCATAAACAAGTAAATAAAACAAAGCACGATTAAGCTACTTAAGCAACTCCTAACCCCCATTTTAAAACATTTGTTTAAAATTTAAATGCCCTCTAAAAATGATATAGATATATGTATACTAATTTATTTATAAGCTAAGATATTTGATATAATTCTAAAAACAATTTTATATTACATAATCTTTTTAACATTTTAATAAAATAATTTACTAATTTTCTAAAAACTATATATAAATAAAAATACTTTAAATTTTTTATAATTATGGTTTAAACATTTATTTAAAATAATACTTAAAAATAATTATTTTTTATTTATTTAAAAACTATAAAAAAACATGTTTTTCATTTATTATAGTAAACCTTATACTTTAATTTATAATTAATTATTAAAAATATATTTAAATTCCAAATCACTTTTAAAATACTCTAATATAAGTTATTAAATACTTAGAAAAAGATTGTAGAAAAATATTAAATTAAATGTCATTTTAAACTAATTTAAAGTTCAAACAACAATCTATAGCATTTCCAGAATGCTGTCAAAAGGGTTCAAAGCTACTACAGCGGCCAGAAAAGCTATCGTTAAGTGTTGTAACAGACTATGAAATAAGCAGTTTTATATATTAGAAAGTTTAGCCACTTTTTTATATGATAATCTTTTTTTAAGATCCAATTTTTCTACAATATATCATACACTCAATATACATCACAATCATGGCAAGAAACCCTTAGGGTTTTTGTACAAAATATTATATAAGTTGTCGAACACAAGACATTTCTAAGTGCTTCTATAACGACTATTTGCTATAAAACCATTCCATATTCAAGTCCCATTCAATCATAGTCCAACCAAACCTATATGTATCAAGCCAAGGCCATGTAATAGGTTATAGAAAGTCGTAGATGTCCAAATACACCATTTACATATTTCATTTGCTTTCCAAACAAGAACCACAAAAGTTATAAGAATATATAGTTAAGTACTTTACTATAGTTTAAACAAGCATATAATACACTTCATATACATTAAAATTATGAGTTTGCTAATCCTTTAACACGTGCACAAGCCTCAACCTTACCACCACTTCCTACCTCAACCAAAGCAACTCCAAAATTCCTCCCACCCTTCACTTGCTCACGGCCTAGGCTGGATTTTACCTATAATAGCTCACGACCTTGGCTATTAGGGGTGTGTACGCTCCAATTCTTCAAGCTTCAA
Organism: Allium fistulosum; assembly: GCA_030737815.1. Classification (NCBI taxonomy): domain Eukaryota; kingdom Viridiplantae; phylum Streptophyta; class Magnoliopsida; order Asparagales; family Amaryllidaceae; genus Allium; species Allium fistulosum. The sequence goes on along the minus strand of CM060905.1, from coordinate 486,514,379 downwards.
TTTTATAATAGTTGTTGCTATGTATTTTAAGGCTTATAGAAGACTTTTGGTGCTAGTTTGGATTGATTTTCTTTGTGTTATAGAAAGTTATGTAAAAGAGAATAAGAAGATAAAGAGTGTTATACGGCTTTCTGAACAAGCAGATTTTTACTGGAATCAGGATGTCAAGATAAAGACGAGACGATTCACGGAATTGGGAACATGCTTAAAAGGCCAATAGAAGCACACTGAAGAAATCCCAAAAGCATTAGAGCAAAGAGGTCCACTTGATACCAAGGCCGAGCCCTACCACTCCGCACCGACCACTTTGTATTGCACGTGGGTCCTCCAAAACTCTTGTACGTAGAGCTTTGGCTCAAGTGGTTATGATGTACATATATTAAGGAATAGACGAACAACTCTAAGGATTCTCTGAAAGAAAGAAAAGAAAGAAAACAAGAAAAAACAATAGCAGAACCTATTAGAAACAACTCAATCTCAAAGGAAAGGTTTTCGGAACACAACGAATCAGAGATGGGAAGCTAATAGGAAGAAGAAGGTGATTTATCCCCTTATAAAAACCGGTGGGTACCGATCGGAATCACTGTATTTCGAGTAGTTTTTATTGGTGTTTTGGTCCAGATACTTGTTCCTACAAACTTGGATCTGGTTCTAGACTTGGTATTCCATTATCCTCTGATTCTGCTAGATGATTTCCCCATAAATATGGACCTAACAACAACCGGAGAAGAAATTTTTAGCTCATTATCTTCTTTATATCCTATCTCTCCTCCATTACAGTCACCAAGGAAGCTACTATTTGCTATTTTAGGCTTTAGATAAGTAAATCCTTTATACTAGTGAACCTAAATCTCTTTAAATTCTATAATCAATAAAATCTACAGTGAATGTAGCCTATAGTTTGCCAAACCGCTTTAAAAATCTTGTTGTTCTTGCTTTTTTCATATAGTTTCTGCTACATCTTAATATTTCTACAGGTCTTTGGGTGTCGATCCATTTTTGGCATCAACATTTTGGTGTTTTCACTAAGAGCTTGATTCTCAAGTTTAGATATAGCTTGCTATTTCTGGTTTGGAGAGATCCAGTGGTTAGATCCAGAAGATTTGCTTTAAGAAACTTGAAGGAATTGGCATAAAGGAATCAATGGCCGCTAGGAGGTCTGGATGATCATAAGGAGTAGTGGCTGGTGGAAATAAAGGAAATACTCATCAGATGGAGATCAGTAAGCAACAGGCAGTACCACGACCATCTGCCATACATGAGATGATTATTGGAGTTGAATTTGATAGGATGATGCGAGAGCTAAACCAGAAGTTGGTAGATAGTCAGAAACTCTACTGGATATGATGGACGCTAGCATAGCTCTACTAACCCAATAGGTGCAGAGTCCAAGGAGGAGCTAGAGTGAAGCTTAATTTATCGGATCTAAAGAAGAGAACTCATCCGTTTCTTGACAGAATAGGCGAATGATAAGAAAAAACATAAGGAAAGGGTTGCTGGGCATACAGAAGGAGTTGCTAGAGGAATTCAAACTGCTCCCCTCGGAAAGAACCAACTCGGTACCGACCAGAATCAGATCAGTACCAAGAGGAATTTTGGGGGATTGAAGGGATAACGAGCTGAGGTCGTGGACTTGTTTGACTCAAAATATGATCTGATGCATGACAGTGATGATTATGAGCTTGATGTTGGAGTTTAGCAGTGCTAGAGTTCAAACAACCACAACGAAACCAATTGGACGTCAATGGGAGATCAGAAGAGTGGTTCTCCCAGAGATTGGAGAACTTAGACGTCCATGGCAAGCCGAGATTGTTTGCAAAGCCAAACACTCAGCGTGGCTCCTGATGGTCGGCTTTCAGAGTATCGTGCTAGCGAGGAGTATATAGCAAATATGTTTAAGCGATTAGTATAGGAAAGCAAAGGAAGAAAGAATAAGGATTGGGGTTTGGCACCACGAAGGATCCATTCATGGAGAATATTCTGAGGGAGGAATATCCCAGGAAGTTTACAATGCCGATAATGCTGTTATATAATGGGACTACTGATACCAAGTAGCACTTATTCAAGTATGAATTGAACATGGATGGTGCTAAAGCAACAGATGCTATGTGGTGTAGGTGTTTCCCTATTTTCTTGGAATGAGTTGCATCGATGTGGTTCACTCGGTTCATGCCATGATTCATATCGACATTTGATGAATTGGCTAAGAAATTCATAGAGCATTTTCGACTTCATGTTGTTCGACCTAAGGACGTGATGTCCTTGTCAAGCCTTTCTCAAGGACCTAAGGAGTCGTTAAAGAGGTTCTTGAATCGGTTTAACGTTGTGGTCAGAGGTAAGAAATCCAAAGGAAGATCTAGTCTTTATGGCCTTGGTCCAGGGCATACATCCGGACATTGACTTTGGTAGGTGGTTAGAGATGAAACAACATACAATGATGGAGGAATTCCATTGGAAGGCCAATTAGTTCTTTCGATTGCAAGAAGCGAGTCAGGCAGTTGGGCAAACTAATGGCGGACAACCGAAAGAAGTAATCCAGAGCAACGTAGCAATTAAGCATACTAGAAAAAAGCTCTAGCAACATGGTGGTTAATGTCAGGAATTCCAATAATCAAAAGAATAAAAAACAACGCTCCGATGGTAGGCGAAGTGAAATCAAAAGGCACTCAAGGAATATGAGGCATGATGAATATACACCTCTAAATGATACACTAGAGAATATATACCTCGCTACGCAAGGAACAGAACGGTATAAAAGGCTACCTAGAAAGGAGGCAACAGAAGAGGAAAGGCATTCAAGAAAGTTCTATCATTTTCATGAAACTCATGGACACAACATGAACGAGTGCTAGCGTTTAAGAGATTTTATCGAGGAACTGATAAGGAAGAAGAAACTCTAGCAGTATATGAATGAACCATAGATTGGAGGTCAGAATGAAAGATCCCAATGGCCATTTGCCCAAGGAAATCAGCCTGGACCTAATGGATAGGGGCCCAAGAAAACTGATGGGGAAGGTTGGTAATTAATATGATAACTGGAGGACCTCATCCGGTGGAGAAAACCTGGACGTAAATGGTGTTATCCCACCTTTTGGCAAAACCGAGATACCCAAAACAGACTGAAAATCAATGATAACTAGTCGTGAATATCAACTATGCATTGCAGGATAACCATGGATATCGATGAATTTTGTCCGAATCCGGATCAGGCTGCAATTGACAAGGCATGGCAAGAAAAACCATGGAAGCCAGCGTTTCAGGTTTCAGGTTAATCAGAGTTCGTATGAATGAGATATGATCGATACAAGTTAGATACAAGGTGTTGTTCGTATCCATCAGAAAACCAAGGTGACGACCTGTTCGAATCGATCAGATTCGTATCCATCAGAGAGTCATCGTCAAGTTCGAATCCATTGGGACTTGGCGACTTCGGATCGATCGTCTTCGAATCGATCAGGCACGAGTCAGTCCGCGGTCATGAAGCTCGAATCCATCCGTTCGTATCCATCAACACACCTTGGTTCGTATCCATTGGCTTCGCATCGATCGGAATGGTTCAGGCCTTCGTATCCATGAACTTCGTATCGGTTGATCGATGATTAGTTCGAATCGATGAATGAGGCGTTCATTTGAATCCCTCAGGAAGCTTTAGTTCGTATCCATCACAAAACGTATCCATTGAATGGGTCACCATCAATACGAGCTAAGCTGCCAATCTCGGTTCGAACTAGACGTTGGAAGCTGATACAAGATATAAGAAGTTGATTGATTCAAACTGGATAACAATGCTCGATACAAACGAGGCAAAATTCGTGGATACGAATCGGTCAATACGCCACTAAAAACGGATCGATCCAGACAACTCACTCCACGTCACAGCGCGCACGCGCTTCCGATCGATGCGAAAGCCATCGATACGAAACCATGGATTCGAACAGGGCAGCCTACACGGAGCCTCAATCTTGCATCGATCATATCTCACAAACCCTTGATCCAAATGCAATGGAATTTTCACAGTAGCTTGCGTACAAGGTAAAGAATGTCCCTACCAAGTTTCAACTCGATTGGATCATTTCTTGATGGATACGAAATGGTTTCGTATCGATCACAGATCGAGTCAAAACTTGGTGGGGTCGGTCGTGTGGGCCCCCTCACGTGCCTGAAGAAGTCTCTCGAAGTTTGAGCGCGATCTCGGCCTCCTACGCCTATAAATAGCCCCTTGAAGCCTACAGAAAAGGGATCTTTTGGCTGACCAACGTCCAGACTCTGCCGGATTCAATTCTACTTCTTTCCATTGCTATTATACTCGAATTCATTCATTGTATTTGCTGTAATCATCTATAATCAGCGAAGAACATCAATAAAAGATAAAAATCATTGAAGTGGACGTAGGCTGGAGATAGCCGAACCACTATAAATCTCGTGTTCTTGTGGTTTATTTCTGGATTGTTGTTTATTGCTAGCTTAGATCTACGATTTGTGTCTGAATATTGCTGATTTGTATTCATACACTGGTGCTTTCACAATACTTGGGGTTTGTGACCATTTTTGGCGCAAACACTTTGGTGCTTTCACTGAGAACAACTAGCACCCGCTACATCAGATTCAGAGTTCAGATTTGAAAGCTTGAAGGGACCAGATTTGGGAGACAATGACTCGACAAACGAGATAAAGAGCTGAGAGGAGCCAACAAGGAGGAAGTCAAGAGGCATCCTCTGGTGCCGGAGAAGAACCAGCTTCGATCTACATCACCAGAGACGAAATGGAGACCATGACCAATCTGATGCACGAAAGAATAATGAAAAGCCAACAAGAGATGCTGCAGAATTTCTTTGAACAGATGAGAGTTGCAGGGGTGCAGAGCCTAGGACCAGCTACAGCGACTATGAATGTGGAACAAGGAGCTAGGATTGCGGAACCCAATGAAGGTCAGAATGCAGAGCCAGAAGACAATCAACAAGGACTTGGGGGCAGACCCTCAGGATCTGATGCTGGAAGGCCGACAGATGGAGCTCAACAAGCTGGAGCCAACACCAACGCTAACGGGCCACACGAAGAGTACGTACCAAATACCCTTCAAGACCAAGAGGGCAACCCCAGGATGGAGATGAAAAGATGGCTGGATTAGTGCGACGACTCATGAGAGGAGGATTGTCTAGCGGAGGGTTGGAAGAAGTCAGTCGGAGTCCGTTCACTCCGAATATCAGGAATGCAAGGAATCCTCCAAAGTTCAAACTACCAACGCTGGATCCGTATGATTGGAAGTCGGATCCGACCATGCATATTACCCGATACATTAGACACATGGAAGTACTGGGAGCATCTGAGGAAGTGATGGCACGATGTTTCCCATAATTTTTGTCAGACTTGGCTGCACTTTGGTTCAGGCAATTAAAGACTGGATCAATCAGGACATGGGGCGAGCTTGTAGATTGCTTCATGGAACAATTCAGGGTCCATGTAACAAGACCCAAGAGTGTGATGACTTTAGCTTCGATAAAGCAAAGGAACGGAGAGTCCATAAAAGGTTTTCTGCTGCGATTCAATGCAACGGTGGCTTCTGTAGATCGCCTGGATCCATCGATGATTTTGATGGCGGCGGTGGCAGGAGTTGGAGAAGGCACCGAATTCAAAGATTCATTGATAAGAGATCCACCACAAGATCTTGGGGAGTTTTACCATGAAGCTGAGAAATTCATTCGATTAGAAGAATCACGAGCCGAAAGGCAGGAAGTAAATGCTGCACAAGGCGAAGGAACCGCCAAGGAACAGTCCAGGGCAGACAAAGGAAAGAGAAAGTAGGATGACGCACATGATGGTCCTGATAAACGGAAGAAATTCCGAGAGCCTAGATTCAGGCAATACACAGATTTGACGGCAAGCCTAGAAAGGATTTACACTGAAACTCGGGGGCAACTCCCCATCGGAAACCACCCAGGAGAGATCCAACGGAGCGGGAACACAGGACTGGAAAATACTGCCTATTCCATGAGCTGGATGGGCACACAACTGATGAATGCCGCCACCTAAGGGATGAGGTGGAAGAACATGCCAGGAGTGGTAGATTGCCACAATACACCAGAGAACGGGCAGCGACAGTAAGGCCTGAACAACCACCGCCTCCACCTAACAGGAATGATCCTGGATCGGGATCACGACTTGTCATCAACTGATTGTGATGGCAAGGGCCAAGTTCAAGATTTGGACTCTGGTCGATTAGTTTTCTTAGATTTGATTTCCAAAATAAAACGGCTATCCCACTTACTCATGTACAGGAACCGGAGAGATCCCTAGGCATGCTCTAAGATGGAAATAGACCGCTCCGCCCGGAGAGGCATTGTCTTGTTTTTCCTGGTGTTTGAGATTGAACATCTAGGATTTGAATTTAATAAAGAAACATTTATTGAAACAAACCTTTGACCGGAGAGTTAAAGGATAAACATTAAATATCAATATAAAGATGATCGCTTTACGATCCTACCCGGAGAGGCGGGGTCCGGAGTGCAGGAAGTGAGTTGCTTCGCCGGAGAACGATAGGATAGACTCACTTAAGCATCGTTTCCTATTCACCGGAGAGTGATTGAATCGGGATTCGATAAGAGCCCGGAGAGGCTATGATCGGCCCACGATTTAGGCCATGACATTGCTTAATTTTCAGATACACTAAACCGCAGTGCAAGAAGTGGATCGCTTCGTCGGAGAGCGACAGGATCGACCCACTTAACGTTGTTTCCCCTTCACCGGAGAGTGACAGGATGGGATTTAGCAGGAGCCCGGAGAGGCTACGATCGGTCCAGAACGGCCAAGACATCGCTTCACGCCCTAACTAGGGCCAGAGTGCAAGGGGTAGAAAGCAACGCCGGAATGCAATAGGATCTTTCTATTCGACCGCTAAGTCTGGAATGGGCTTCGCAAGGGTCCGGAGCGATCATCAACAGTCCGGAGAGACTGTAGAATTTCATTCTTAACTTCCACTGGAAGAAATTGATAATGTTTCGGCTTCGAACAGCCATGGACTTGATTAAAAATTCTATAAGCTCTGAATAAAACCTAAACTCACTGCATTCAATTTGAGACTGATCAAAACACACCTTTTACCAAAAGGCGTGTTTTGGGGGCAAAGTGTTATCCCACCTTTTGGCAAAACTGAGATACCCAAAACAGACTGAAAATCAATGATAACTAGTCGTGAATATCGACTATGCATTGCAGGATAACCATGGATATCGATGAATTTTGTCCGAATCCGGATCGGGCTGCAATTGACAAGGCATGGCAAGAAAAGCCATGGAAGCCAGTGTTTCGGGTTTCAGGTTAATCGGAGTTCGTATGAATGAGATATGATTGATACAAGTTAGATACAAGGTGTTGTTCGTATCCATTAGAAAACCTAGGTGACGACCTGTTCGAATCGATCAGATTCGTATCCATCAGAGAGTCATCGTCAAGTTCGAATCCATCGGGACTTGGCGACTTCGGATCGATCGTCTTAGAATCGATCAGGCACGAGTCAGTCCGCGATCATGAACCTCGAATCCATCCGTTCGTATCCATCACCACACCTTGGTTCGTATCCATTGGCTTCGCATCGATCGGAATGGTTCAGGCCTTCGTATCCATGAACTTCGTATCGGTTGATCGATGATTAGTTCGAATCGATGAACGAGGCGTTCATTTGAATCCCTCAGGAAGCTTTATTTCGTATCCATCAAAAAACGTATCCATTGAATGGGTCACCATCAATACGAGCTAAGCTTCCAATCTCCGTTTGAACTAGACGTTGGAAGCTGATACAAGATATACGAAGTTGATTGATTCAAACTGGATAACAATGCTCGATACAAACGAGGCAAAATTCGTGGATACGAATCGGTCAATACGCCACTAAAAACGGATCGATCCAGACAACTCACTCCACGTCACAGCGCGCACGCGCTTCCGATTGATGCGAAAGCCATCGATACGAAACCATGGATTCTAACAGGGCATCCTACACGGAGCCTCAATCTTGCATCGATCATATCTCACAAACCCTTGATCCAAATGCAATGGAATTTTCACAGTAGCTTGCGTACAAGGTAAAGAATGTCCCTGCAAAGTTTCAGCTCGATTGGATCATTTCTTGATGGATACGAAATGGTTTCGTATCGATTACAGATCGAGTCGAAACTTGGTGGGGTCGGTCGTGTGGGCCCCCTCACGTGCCTGAAGAAGTCTCCCGAAGTTTGAGCGCGATCTCGGCCTCCTACGCCTATAAATAGCCCCCTGAAGCCTACAGAAAAGGTATCTTTTGGCTGACCAACGTCCAGACTCTGCCGGATTCAATTCTACTTCTTTCCATTGCTGTTATACTCGAATTCATTCATTGTATTTGCTGTAATCATCTATAATCAGCGAAGAACATCAATAAAAGATAAAAATCAATGAAGTGGACGTAGGTCGGAGATAGCCGAACCACTATAAATCTCGTGTTCTTGTGGTTTATTTCTGGACTGTTGTTTATTGCTAGCTTAGATCTGAGATTTGTGTCTGAATATTGCTGATTTGTATTCATACACTGGTGCTTTCACAATACTTGGGGTTTGTGACCATTTTTGGCGCAAACACTTTGGTGCTTTCACTGAGAACAACTAGCACCCGCTACATCAGATTCAGAGTTCAGATTTGAAAGCTTGAAGGGATCAGATTTGGGAGACAATGACTCGACAAACGAGACAAAGAGCTGAGAGGAGCCAACAAGGAGGAAGTCAAGAGGCATCCTCTGGTGCCGGAGAAGAACCAGCTTCGATCTACATCACCAGAGACAAAATGGAGACCATGACCAATCTGATGCATGAAAGAATAATGAAAAGCCAACAAGAGATGCTGCAGAATTTCTTTGAACAGATGAAAGCTGCAGGGGTGCAGAGCCTAGGACCAGCTACAGCGGCTATGAATGTGGAACAAGGAGCTAGGATTGCGAAACCCAATGAAGGTCAGAATGCAGAGCCAGAAGACAATCAACAAGGACTTGGGGGCAGACCCTCAGGATATGATGCTGGAAGGCCGACAGATGGAGCTCAACAAGCTGGAGCCAACACCAACGCTAACGGGCCACACGAAGAGTACGTACCAGAATACCCTTCAAGACCAAGAGGGCAACCCCAGGATGGAGATGAAAAGATGGCTGGATTAGTGCGACGACTCATGAGAGGAGGATTGTCTAGCGGAGGGTTGGAAGAAGTCAGTCGGAGTCCGTTCACTCCGAATATCAGGAATGCAAGGAATCCTCCAAAGTTCAAACTACCAACGCTGGATCCGTATGATGGGAAGTCGGATCCGACCATGCATATTACCCGATACATTAGACACATGGAAGTACTGGGAGCATCTGAGGAAGTGATGGCACGATGTTTCCCTTTATTTTTGTCAGACTTGGCTGCACTTTGGTTCAGGCAATTAAAGACTGGATCAATCAGGACATGGGGCGAGCTTGTAGATTGCTTCATGGAACAATTCAGGGTCCATGTAACAAGACCCAAGAGTGTGATGACTTTAGCTTCGATAAAGCAAAGGACCGGAGAGTCCATAAGAGGTTTTCTACTGCGATTCAATGCAACGGTGGCTTCTGTAGATCGCCCGGATCCATCGATGATTTTGATGGCGGCGGTGGCAGGAGTTGGAGAAGGCACCGAATTCAAAGATTCATTGACAAGAGATCCACCACAAGATCTTGGGGAGTTTTACCATGAAGCTGAGAAATTCATTCGATTAGAAGAATCACGAGCCGAGAGGCAGGAAGTAAATGCTGCACAAGGCGAAGGAACCGCCAGGGAACAGTCCAGGGCAGACAAAGGAAAGAGAAAGCAGGATGACGCACATGATGGTCCTGATAAACGGAAGAAATTCCGAGAGCCTAGATTCAGGCAATACACAGATTTGATGGCAAGCCTAGAAAGGATTTACACTGAAACTCGGGGGCAACTCCCCTATCGGAAACCACCCAGGAGAGATCCCACGGAGCGGGAACGCAGGACTGGAAAATACTGCCTATTCCATGAGCTGGATGGGCACACAACCGATGAATGCCGCCACCTAAGGGATGAGGTGGAAGAACATGCCAAGAGTGGTAGATTGCCACAATACACAAGAGTGGAAAATACTCGGGGGCAACTCCCCTATCGGAAACCACCCAGGAGAGATCCCACGGAGCGGGAACGCAGGACTGGAAAATACTGCCTATTCCATGAGCTGGATGGGCACACAACCGATGAATGCCGCCACCTAAGGGATGAGGTGGAAGAACATGCCAAGAGTGGTAGATTGCCACAATACACCAGAGAACGGGCAGCGACAGTAAGGCCTGAACAACCACCGCCTCCACCTAACAGGAATGATCCTGGATCAGGATCACGACTCGTCATCAACTGATTGTGATGGCAAGGGCCAAGTTCAAGATTTGGACTCTGGTCGATTAGTTTTATTAGATTTGATTTCCAAAATAAAACGGCTATCCCACTTACTCATGTATGGGAACCGGAGAGATCCCTAGGCATGCTCTAAGATGGAAATAGACCGCTCCGCCCGGAGAGGCACTGTCTTGTTTTTCCTGGTGAATGAGATTAAACATCTAGGATTTGAATTTAATAAAGAAACATTTATTGAAACAAACCTTTGACCGGAGAGTTAAAGGATAAACATTAAATATCAATATAAAGATGATCGCTTTACGATCCTACCCGGAGAGGCGGGGTCCGGAGTGCAGGAAGTGAGTTGCTTCGCCGGAGAGTGACAGGATCGACTCACTTAAGCATCGTTTCCTATTCACCGGAGAGTGATTGGATCGGGATTCGATAAGAGCCCGGAGAGGCTATGATCGGCCCACGATTTAGGCCATGACATCGCTTAATGTTCAGATACACTGAACCGGAGTGCAAGAAGTGGATCGCTTTGCCGGAGAGCGACAGGATCGACCCACTTAACGTTGTTTCCCCTTCACCGGAGAGTGACAGGATGGGATCCAGCAGGAGCCCGAAGAGGCTACGATCGGTCCAGAACGGCCAAGACATCGCTTCACGCCCTAACTAGGGCCAGAGTGCAAGGGGTAGAAAGCAACGCCGGAGTGCAATAGGATCTTTCTATTCGACCGCTAAGTCTGGAATGGGCTTCGCAAGGGTCCGGAGCGATCATCAACAGTCCGGAGAGACTGTAGAATTTCATTCTTAACTTCCACTGGAAGAAATTGATAATGTTTCGGCTTCGAACAGCCATGGACTTGATTAAAAATTCTATAAGCTCTGAATAAAACCTGAACTCACTGCATTCAATTTGATACTGATCAAAACACACCTTTTACCAAAAGGCGTGTTTTGGGGGGAAAAGTGTTATCCCACCTTTTAGAAAAACCGAGATACCCAAAACAGACTGAAAATCAATGATAACTAGTCGTGAATATCAACTATGCATTGTAGGTTAACCATGGATATCGATGAATTTTGTCCGAATCCGGATCGGGCTGCAATTGACAAGGCATGGCAAGAAAAGCCATGGAAGCCAGCATTTCAGGTTTCAGGTTAATCGGAGTTCGTATGAATGAGATATGATCGATACAAGTTAGATACAAGGTGTTGTTCGTATCCATCAGAAAACCGAGGTGACGACCTGTTCGAATCGATCAGATTCGTATCCATCAGAGAGTCATCGTCAAGTTCGAATCCATCGGGACTTGGCGACTTCGGATCGATCGTCTTCGAATCGATCAGGCATGAGTCAGTCCGCGGTCATGAATCTCGAATCCATCCGTTCGTATCCATCACCACACCTTGGTTCGTATCCATTGGCTTCGCATCGATCGGAATGGTTCAGGCCTTCATATCCATGAACTTCGTATTGGTTGATCGATGATTAGTTCGAATCGATGAACGAGGCGTTCATTTGAATCCCTCAGGAAGCTTTAGTTCGTATCCATCACAAAACGTATCCATTGAATGGGTCACCATCAATACGAGCTAAGCTGCCAATCTCGGTTCGAACTAGACGTTGGAAGCAGATACAAGATATACGAAGTTGATTGATTCAAACTGGATAACAATGCTCGATACAAACGAGGCGAAATTCGTGGATACGAATCGGTCAATACGCCACTAAAAACGGATCGATACAGACAACTCACTCCACGTCACAGCGCGCACGCGCTTCCGATCGATGCGAAAGCCATCGATACGAAACCATGGATTCGAACAGGGCAGCCTACACGGAGCCTCAATCTTGCATCGATCATATCTCACAAACCCTTGATCCAAATGCAATGGAATTTTCACAGTAGCTTGCGTACAAGGTAAAGAATGTCCCTACCAAGTTTCAGCTCGATTGGATCATTTCTTGATGGATACGAAATGGTTTCGTATCGATCACAGATCGAGTCGAAACTTGGTGGGGTCGGTCGTGTGGGCCCCCTCACGTGCCTGAAGAAGTCTCCCGAAGTTTGAGCGCGATCTCGGCCTCCTACGCCTATAAATAGCCCCCTGAAGCCTACAGAAAAGGGATCTTTTGGCTGACCAACGTCCAGACTCTGCCGGATTCAATTCTACTTCTTTCCATTGCTGTTATACTCGAATTCATTCATTGTATTTGCTGTAATCATCTATAATCAGTGAAGAACATCAATAAAAGATAAAAATCATTGAAGTGGACGTAGGCCGGAGATAGCCGAACCACTATAAATCTCGTGTTCTTGTGGTTTATTTCTGGATTGTTGTTTATTGCTAGCTTAGATCTGAGATTTGTGTCTGAATATTGCTGATTTGTATTCATACATTGGTGCTTTCACAATACTTGGGGTTTGTGACCATTTTTGGCGCAAACAAATGGAATGGTATGCAAGCTCGTTATAGATAACCCGAGTCATTCTTTGATAAAGGATCACTATGAGTCAGACTCAATAGAATTTGATCAATCCTTTTTTCTGTCATTAAGGTGGAGAACTGAACCAAGAATTCTCTTTCTTCATCATCAATCGAATCACTGTTAGCGACCCAGGATTCCATTTTATCATCAATCTAATCACCGGTCACATTTTTCTTTTTCTTATGTGCCGTATGAGGATTACTTTACCATGGAAGATGGAGCTACGGCCAAACAGCAAAGGACACTACACCAAATCATTGATTTCCTAACATTTTATATTTATCAACTGCCAACAGTTATAAATGTTATAAACTACCAACAGTCAAAAAGCGTTGGCTACTAAAAAAAGCGTTGGTATAAACTTTGCAAAATATTGGTTATTATTTGCAACACCAATAAGTGTTATAATAGTCTGTATATCAGTAAATAATTCATTAACACAGGGAGTATCTGGTAATTTTCATATCCCATCTGATTTCTCATGCTTAGCATCTCCAGGCCGCATAAAATTGAATTTCATTTTAGAGTTTCAGGCTTCCACATGAAATCGATACAGGGTTTTAGGCTTCTTCTTCTACGCGAAATCCGACGGCGTCTCTTCTACAAAGCATCAACTTCTTCCACGTGAGGCTTCTTTTTCCAATCAAAGCATCTCAATCCGTCCATTGTTCACTTGTTTAGTTCTCCGAGGTAAACATTTGTTATTGTTCAATTCTACGCTTTTCACATAGGTATTGAAACAAAAACCTAGCCCTAATTGTCTCTTCCCTCCTTATCCAAAAAGTCGGAAACAAATAAAATATCCCTAAACTTTGGTCGCTTTTCCATCAAGGAATTTCTCTATTGGGTACTTAACGACCCCGATTTTGTTTTTGTTTTTTGTGTTTTGGTTTCTTTTTTGTTTGGGATTTTGTTTGAAAATGGAATCTTCAAATGGATTTTTATTTTTAGCAATAGTTTTATATTTGATCTTCGTACTTAGCAATATTCATTTAATCATTCTTTTTTTCTATTTCTCAACAAATTAGGAGAAATGAAAAGTATTTTAATTTTAGGAAAGAATGTATGTTGTTGTGTAATAGCCCACTGTCAATTAGGAGTGGAAAATTTGGTCTTTAGAAATTACTTACTATTTGTATATATTTTTATTTGGATCTTAAAAACTATCTGGTTGATATTTGGAATTTATATTTTAGCTAGGCATTTGTTGTTTTTAGCATGAACAATCTTTTATGGTAGGCCATGAGTAATATAATCTGATTGAACCGTTCCAAAGAAAAATTTGTCAACACTTGAGTTCTGTAGGAAAATTATTATGATGCATGATAAGTACTACCTTTAAGAATATTTGCGAGTATTGTTTCCTGTAACCGACAGTATTAATATAATAATGTCAACTCTGTTTTTGACTGTATTTGATATTTGAGCAATTATGTCAAGTGCTTTTGTTAAATAAAGGTTTCATCTATTAACTTCTATAAATGAAGCTATTTTTTGATTCAATTGACTTCGAAATTTAGGCAAGTGTCTTTGAATATATCTTGCGGCATTTCCCATGTCGATTGTATGTTTTTTGTGCAATCAATGGTTACCTAAGACAACATGGAAATTATAAATTTTTTAAAATTTGAATGGTTATGTTTCAGAAGAAGGAGAAAGCAGTTTGTTGATTTGGAGGAAATCGATGAATAAACACGGAATTATATATGACTCAATGTAGTTCACGTTAGAAAAATTCATACAACTCAAAGAGTTTTGGGGGGAAAAGGTATATTATAGTTTCTAAATTATTGCTTTTCTTTGTACAGTGTAATGATAATGCTTTTTATTGGGGTTTTCTTCTTCATAATTTCATCCCTTAAATATTATTAACTACGGAAACAAAACAATGTAGGATATGTACTAAAGTGAAACAGAATCAAGTGTAAAGCAACGACATTTCCATATTTCCTTTAGGTATGAATTTAATTCAGTTAACAAACCTAAATGAATTAATTTCTCTTAACTTATTCTTGTTCAAAATATTTGTATTTATTTTTGGTGTATTCTTTTGGTACTAGATAAATGAGAATTATTTTGATTAATGAAATTAGTGTTTAATTTGGCAGTGTATTATGCAGCATTTTGTGTTGTGATGTGTTCCATATTCTGTTCACAACTAAATCCTGAGAAATCCAGTGCATAATTTGCTTATTTTAATTATCTAGTTAGAAAGAAATGGAATTCCGTGTTCCATTCCGCTTCTTCCGATTTCCGTCTTATGGAATTCCGAAGTTGGTGGAACAGAATTTGAAACATAGAGTATTGTTCCGTCAACGATCGGATGAAATGGAAATACTTGGTTGGCATGGAAATTTTCCATATCCACCTCTAACTGTAACATCCTAGATAAAATATAGTCCTAAATTGCACAATTTAGGAGAGTTGACATGCATAAACTAAACTTTCACTTTACACAATACCCAGGTTTGTTTTCTTTTGAGGAAATAATGAAACATTGGACATGTCTGAAGGAGGTCACCCAGGTATAACAAGTCCCCATCGACAACTCACTACAATAACATTTACTACCTAGCTGAAAGAGGTCACCCAGGTACGAATAAAAGTCCCCATCGACAACTCACTACAACAACATTTACTACCTGTCTAAAGGAGGTCACCCAGGTACGAATAAATCCATACTAGTAGCTTCTAAAATGAGATGGCACAATGACTAATGAAACATTGGACTGGGTTTTAAGGTGGATTAAATTGAATTGCTAACATGCTTGAATCTCTACTCGATCCAGTGTTCTTCCTATAGTACACTACCAAAAGGCTAACGTCTCTAACGTCTTTCTTCGATCATGGCTAACACTCTATGCCGATGCTTCTGACTCAAAGCATCGACAGCCTTATTCCCCTTTCTTGGCATATATTCTATCACAAAATCATATGTCTCCAAGAATTCCAACCATCTCTACAGTCTCATATTTAACTCCTTCTGAGTGAATAGATATTTAAGGGACTTATGGTCTGTATACAACTCTAACCTTTCCTCCAAAAGATAATGTCTCCAAAAATTCAAAGCAAAAACCACTTCTACCAACTCCAAATCATGTGTCGGATATCTAACTTCATGTGGCCTCAATTGTCTTATTGCATAAGCTATTACTGGCCCTCTTTGCACCAATACTTCTCCAAACCTGTTCCATAAGCATCGATATACGCTACCAGATCCTAGTTCCGTTCAAACACAATCAATATAGGAACGTTTGTCAATAGCTTCTTCAACTTCTAGAATAACCTTTTATACTTATCAATCCATACGAACTTCTAGAATAACCTTTTATTCTTATCAATCCATACGAACTTCTAGAATAACCTTTTATACTTATCAATCCATACGAACTTTTCATTCTTCCCGGTCAAATTAATCAAGGGTGCTACTATACTCGAGAAATCCATAATGAATCTACAGTAATAGCCAGCCAAAGCCAAGAAACTTCTCATTTCCACGACTATCTCTGTTCTCTTCCAACTATTAATAGTCTCTATTTTTGACAGATCTACTACTAATCCACTCCCTGAAACAACATGCCCAAGAAACTTAACCTTCCGTTTTCAAAAGTGGCATTTTGAAAAAATTTCTTTTAACTCATGTTGTCCCAACGTCTCCAACACCAATCTAAGATGGATTTCATGGTCTCTCATCTTTAGAGTGTACCAATATATCATCAATGAAGACCAACACAAATCTATCCAATTGATCGTGAAAGATCCAGTTCATAAGATCAATGAAGAACACAGGGACATTGGTCAGACAACATTAATAACCATTCATATTAATTGTACCTTATTTGGAATGCGGTCAATATCTTTGTTACTCTCAGTTGATAGAACCTCATCACCAAATCTAGTTGTGAAAACACTCGAGCTCCACTCAACAGGTCGAACAAGTCGCCTACCCAAGGCAAAGGATAACGATTTTTCAATGTTAGCGCATTTAGCTTCCAATAATCAATGTACATCCATAAAGATCCATCCAACTTCATTATGAATACCATGGACACTCCCTACGGCGAACTACTCTGCCTATTGAAAAATTTGCCCTCAAGTTTCACTAATTGCTTCTTTAATTCTTCCATCTTCTTAGGTGGCATTTTGCTATGCGGTCTACAAACAGGCTACGCCCCTGGCATTAAGTTTATTCAAAAATCGATTGCCCTCCTTGGTGGTAATCCAGTTATAGGTTCAAAAACGTTTGCATATTCTCTAACCCCCACACTTCACTAATCTCATTATCAAGTTCCATAGCATATAGCAACAGATCCAACTTCTTCTACATTACCGTCATTTTTCTCCTTCCCTTGGATTCCATATAGCGATAATTCTATATGTATAATAGATCCTTGCATTATTATGCACCAATCAATCCATAACCAAAATTACCTCGTACCCTATGAAGTCAAGCACATATGAGTCGCAAAAAAAAAGTCCACACAAATCAAACTCAAGGTCAATGCACCTTAATTCGAGAGTGGCATACCCACCGATCAGATTAACCATATGCAAGGACATAATCAAATAGGTAACTCTAACTGTAACCTATTACCAAATCTCATGAAATAAAAGAGTGAGTAGAGCCAGGATCAAACAAAACTCTAACTAATATACCGAAAATTGAAATCATACCTCCAATCACACCCTTTTGTTTCTCCTCAATAGTCAGTCCACGCGAAGGTCCTTTTGATACAGATTGAATCTCTTCTTCTGCCACTCATGGGTCTAAAATCAGCATTCTTCTCTTCTTGGAACAAGCGATCATATCGTCTTGACATTTCCACTACCATTTCAAATGGAGCCAACACATGAGCTATCACCTTGTAATTTGGCCCCTTCATCGGACCTTCACTGAATTTCTCATTCTTCTTCAGTAGAGTATTAATATTCTCCCTTCCATACTTCTACAAAGAATTAAAGCACTAAATATACTCTGCCAAAGTCGTCTCTCTTTGTTTCAAATCGAGAAACTCACTACACAATGCACTTTTCTAAGATTCAGGGATAAACCGAGCCTCGGATCGTTCCTTAAACTGCTCCTAGGTTATGTACTCTTTGGGACCTCAGCAATTATAGCCTCCCACTAGTCCAATGCATCCTCCTAGAGCCAATGAGAAGCTGCCTCCTTTTCTAAGCATTATCATACCCTAAGTCTTCAAAGATTCATTCATGCACTTTTAACT
Organism: Allium fistulosum; assembly: GCA_030737815.1. NCBI lineage: Eukaryota > Viridiplantae > Streptophyta > Magnoliopsida > Asparagales > Amaryllidaceae > Allium > Allium fistulosum. The sequence continues at coordinate 486,496,269 of CM060905.1, read as the reverse complement.
AGTTCAACACTTCCAAAGCGGACTCTATCCCTGTAAACTTCTTTCCTTCAGAACTCCTGAAATCCTTGTTCAGCTTAGAAAAATCTACTTCTCTTGCTACCTCCTATTTTGGCTGAACAACTCTTACTAGTTGTTGCTTCATTATTTCTATCATAAATTGGCGGAACAAAGCATTTACATTCATTCCTCTTTCAAATGAGGCAGGCACTTGAGTACAAGCTTTAGTATAAACTTTCGGAATCACGACCCCTCCTTGGCCATTAGTTTGTGTACTATTAGTTCCTTTACGAGGGTTCACTCTCGCACTTTCAATGGTCAAATGTCGATTTTATAGATCCATTCTTGCCTTTTGCATAAGTAAGAGTTTGTAAGATATAGAAGTAAAGAGAGTGAAAGAAATAGTAGAGGAGTAGATATATTCTACTATATAAATATACTAAGATACAAGTATGTTATATATAGAGTATAGCCTCCCTAAAGTGTTCATATTCTACTAACTAGTTTCTCCTTATCTCTGTTTTACTTATTTATTCCCCTAACCTAAGCTCTGATACCATCTTGTAACACTCCCTATTTCAAGATTCGAAAATAGATGCTGATGATGTTGTAGGCATCATCAGAATCATTTTCCAATGACAATGTGAGTTCATTATTAGTTTGCATAACGTAAGTAAATAGAACAACCAAATAGCTTTTTCATTACATCAATATGGATTACATAATTCATCACATCATCTTTAACCCATTTTGTTCCTATATAAGGGTAAATACAATAGAAAATAAGAGTAGTGTTGTATCCCACATATGAAGATGCCAACACACCACACAGCTAGTTATATAGAGTTTTTAATCAATTTTCGTATATAGATTTTTACGATCGAAGTTCAAACGAAAAAATTATTAACATTTGAAGATTACGGGTTAGAAATAATTATACATGTAATCAAGGAAATAAATGTTATTAATTAACATTAGCTAATGCTTAACATCTAAGTAAGTTCAGCGTTAATTGGATGACATCAAATAATATCAAGTAATGTTTAAAAGGAAAGAAATGGACGATTAACAAACAACATGATCGGTCGGCACTCAGGTTCAACCAATCGAGCGTCAATGGTCGACCAATAGAAGTGGAGCGGTCGACCGGTGATAAGCTGGTGGCTGTGTATTGAACCTAGGTTGAACGACCCAGATTTAATATAATATAATCTAATGGTTGGTTGATTTGAACCTCTATAAATACAGGATAGCCCCTTACTTTTCTTCTCATATTTTCTAAAGCAACGATGAAACTCTGCCAGTTTCTTTTCTCCAAAAAAATCTACAAATTGTATACACTATAAATTATATATATATATATATATGTCTATGTGTGTATGTGTGTGTGAAGAATAGTAGAAAATAATAGAGAAGAAGAGTAGGGTCGAATCGAATCGCCAAAGCCCAAAGTAAATCATGAATCTAAATCCAAATCTATATTTAAATTCAAATCTCTTCTCAGATATGTAATTCTAATAAATACGCATATCATTTTTTATACAAATTTTGGTAGAAAAAAGGGAATCAGTCGAGAAAAACGGATTTGATCTGGAGATTTGGAAGCTTAGAGGTGAGTGGGAAATTATATATTTTGATATAATATTGGATTTATATCGTTGTGAATCTGTTCCTTGTAAGCCTAAAGTTAATTTAGAGTTATAGCCTTATATATGTATATGTTATAAAATTGATAAAATTATGTAATTCAAATTGATGTAATGAAAAAGTTATTTAGCTGCACCGTTTACTTATATTGTGCAAAATAACACTGAACTTCCTTTGTTGTAGGAAAATTATTCTGGTGATGATTGCAGCATCCTCGGCATCTATTTTCGAGCCTTGAAGTGGGGGGACGTTACAGTCACGACCACTTTTGGCTGTTTTGGCTTTTAAGATACCCCAAGCTCTCATCATAGCCCTCCATCTTGAAGTTTCCCTCCATGAACCCCGAAGCCTTCATGCACCATGCTTGAAGTTAACCTATAATCTCCCAAAAAATCTCATCACAAAACCTCTCAAGGGTAAAAATTCATTCAACTGCAATTCCCCGAAGTCACATGCGCATGCGAACACTCCAGTCCCGAAGTTCTTACCTTGAAACCCCAAAGTGAATTGCTATTGATCACCATGTATCAACCACTAACCACTCTTTAAAGCCATTTAAAACTCCATTATTTCACTTTGAATCTCCATGCGACCAAAACTACAGCATCCTTAGGACTTCACGAACATCCAAAATCGATCGCATCATATTTTGACTGCATTTGCCACTCAATTCACTCAAACGACGACCGATCACTCAACATACAAAACGAATCAAAGACAATCAAATAACTATATATAAGCATCATACAACATTTAAACATCATTTTCAAGCAATACAAAGAATGTCAAAACATTTATAACATCCTAGATCTACCAAATTGAAAATGACGACTGGTATAGTCAAACACCCAAAACGAGTCAAAATCAACATTTATCTTTTTAAACCCATTTTAAATCCGATGTGAAGTTTAGATCTATGTCAGAAACCATTTTAACATTAGAAAATCATTTAAAAACGTCATTTTAACTATATAAATTAGCATATCATAGTGAAAATTGCAAACCACTCACCTAGTTCAATAAATGCACGAATATCAAGGTAAATCTAGTATAACCAGCAGTCTTCATGAATCCCAAGACACCCTAAACTGTAGATTCACTAATCCCTTTTCCATGCTAAGAATGGTTAGATTTGGCTAATTAAAGAAAGGATTATGGTTGATTTTTGCTAAGAAGTTGATTAATGGTGGTTTTTAACTATTTTTGGAAAGTTGAATAATGAATGGATGTTATCCCATTTGGTCCATTAGGCACAAATCCCAAAAAGGGCTATTGGGTCTAGTTTGGAGCTCATTAATTACCCACCAATCTGTTTAAAAACCATCTAAATTAAAATGGCCATATCTCATAAACGGTAATGCAATACTCCAAAATTTTGTATATAACTTAAATAATGATTATAATTAATAATAAGTAAAATTTGAATATAATTGAAGGGTAATTTGGTAATTTTTAATAAAGGGCATAATAGTAATTTTTACAAAATGGTTGAATTAGTTGATGGGAGTCTCACCGTTGCACAGCTCTCATTTTGTTGGTCAAGATAAAATATTCATTTGTCCGAATCAGACACCGTATGAGAGAGATCAAGGTTTTAATTAAGTGGGACATTTTTGGGGCTGAGTTGGGCCAAGCCCGTAATCTGATTCAAAAATTAAATGTCATTTCAATGTTCCATCCTAAAGCTCGTTTAAAAAATACGTATAATTCATTTCTCATTTCCACTTCTCATTTTTTTGGAAATCAACCGAAAACTTCATCTTCCTCTTCAATCAACCAAACACAAAATTCACAATTCTTAACGGAATTCCATGAGACAAGTTGCATTGGATTCGTAGGGGAGTTCTCTATCATCTAGATTAGAAATAGAAGGCTAATTCGAAGATTGTAATTTCTAGAAATTTGAGGCAGTAGGCGAATTTGGGTTCTATTGGCTAGATTTTGTGAATGTTGCTTCTTCGATCTCGATATAATGCCATGATATTAATATAAGATGGTTTAGGCTAACTTAGGATGAAAAATTCATTCTATAAACTTGGTTATAGGATTAAAACTGAAATATTTGAAATAAATATAGTTTTGTATTCAGAAAACTGAAAAAGGAAAGTTTGACACCGATTTCCATGTTATAACTTGATATAAATCTATATTAATATGTATATAAGTGTTAAGGCCTTAGAAACTCAAAGAACGGTGTGTATTTGAAGTATAAACTCAATAATAATCAAAAAGAAAAAGAAAAAAGAAATTAATTAATCAAAACTAAGTGCAGTAAACAATACTACAAATCTGGGTTGTTCTACTATGTATCGGTGGAAGCCTGCCGGTCGACTGGGAACACCCTGAATTAAGAATTTGGGCATTTTAAATGCCTGAATTGCCCAAATTCACATATATCGTTTTGACACTTCACATGGTCATTTATGAAGGTTATCAAGACACTTGTATGATTTGGTGGCCTGTAATTTGGATATATATGCTATATAGGGATGTGATACATGTGCTTTGTAATGGTTGTCGAATACTTGAAATGTGCGAGGTGATTAGCTGATGATGGCAAGGCAAAACAATTGAACATGCGAATTGGATAACTGGACGTGTATGTAAGATTAGGATGAAAATGATGAGATATGGATGTGATATTCATGACTTTGGATTTCATAGTTTGATGAAACATAAATTTATAGTTGGCGATACGAATACATGAATCTTGTAGCACTTGCGGTGGGTCCTTAATTCATGGTATTAACGTGGCATTCTCCTATAGAGCATCGAGGCTAGTCTAGGAGTGTTGATGTGGATAACTGTCAACTTGTATTGCACGTGGTGGGACCAGACTTGAATGCGTGATTATCCTTTACCGCACATGGTGAGGCCGGATAGTCGTTGACGTGTAATCCTTTACCGTAAGTGGCGAGACTGGATTACATTTAAGATTATTTAAATAGTATAATATTTTTTTATAGCGCAGCGCAGGTGGGTCCAGAAAGTATTATACTTAGACTTAATTCTTCTTATATCATTGTCGTAGTAGTATACTTGTATTAGATTTGCGTCACTCACACAGACGTATGTCTAACCCACTGATATATTTTTCTATCTATATTATTTAGGTTGACGTAGTATGGAGGCGTGATGGACCAGGAGGCATGAATTTGGATATATTGTAAATATTAAATATATAAATGTTGTATATAACTTGATTTTAAAGGTATGATGTGATAGTGTGTTGATTTGATTTAGTTTGGTTTGTACAAACTTATGTTATGATATCATATATGTTATTAAGCATATGTATTTGTGTAATATGATATTTTGTGTGACTATTCGCTATGAAACTCCGAATTTTATTAGTTAGTTAATATAGTTTTACCTTATGCTCTCTCACTGTGTGTGTCATATGTATTATCTTCCAATGACTTGCCATTTCGGAACTTTGTTGTGTAGTTATGGGGTTCAAAAATGGTGCATTATAACATTTGGTATCAAAGCATAGGTTATAGGATTACATGTATTGAGAGAGCATACTTGTATATTTTATAAAATATATAACATATAAGAACAAAATTTAATATTAGTAAATACACCGTAGCCTATTCCAGTCTTTGATTATCTAGTTATTTATTAAGGAGTTGTTAATGAATTTCATTTACAGATAACTGAAGCATGAATAATTCAGAGAAAACTAGAATGGGGACCAATGCTGGTGGGATTAATACCAGAATGGGTGATAGTACCCGAGTGCATGTCTTTAAGATTCCTAGCGTGAACATGCCCATTTGGTTCCACAGGTATCTCCAAGCAACTGCTCAGACTAGTACCGTTACCATCTCCAACGAATCAGTTGTTGCAGCCGAAGTTGTGGTCGCTGTTCCACCACCTAATGTTGACTTCCCAAAGGTTTGCAAATATTTTGCTGACTTGTGTGGAAATCCATATAAGGGGACATAACTATATGCAACACCTAAGACATGGCTGACTAACTGTGATAAGATATTCAGGTTATTTGGATTGAGTGACGTAACGAAGAGGCAGTTGGCCGTTTGGCATCTGTAAGAAGAGGCAGCAAATTGGTGGGAGATTATTATAGCCAAGACAAAGGAGAATACTATTTCTTGGGAAATTTTCAAAAGGAAGTTTGAGACATAATTCTTTTCTTGGGTCAAGAAGGGAATGTTGTTGGAGGAATTTATTCAGCTTAAGCAAGGAGAATGACTATAAAGGAGTATGTGAACAAATTTAACGAGTTGGAAAAACTTGGATTCGAATTGATCAATACCCAGGAGAAAAAGGCTGAGAAATTTGTTAAGGGATTGAATTCCCCACAGAAAGAGTTGCCTTTGAATCTAATACCATTAGGGGTGATTTTGAGAAATTGGTTGAGGGTGCTTTGTGGAATGCTATAGATGGAAATGAAAATAAGGAGCAAGTATCTGGTGGAGATCAAAACAAGCACAATAATGAAGGATAGAAAGGTGGACAAAATAAGAAACAGATTACTATGTGTAAGAGGTGCAATAAGGTAGTATAGCCAAGAATTATAGGGTGAACCTTTAGAAGGGAATGAAGTGTCATCGGTGCAGAAAGATAGGGCATTTGGCAAAGGACTGTAGGTCAAAACCATCAAGACAACAAGGGAATTCAGGACAATAGGAAAGTTTGAAGGGGATTAAGTGCTATAACTGTGACTAGATAGGACATTATAAGAGGGATTGCCTAGCATTACCGAAGGAGAGCCAGATTGTTAAGGCTTATGAATTGGAAGCCGTATCCACCACCCGTATTGCACCAATGATCCAGGAGAAGGGGAGGTCGGTTATGGAAGGTGTGATATTACTATCTGATTTACTTACCAGATCTTTATTTGATACTAGTGCATTGTATTCATTCATGGCCAATGCATTAGTGGAATGATTATGAATAATCCCCGACAGTGTGAGTGAAGTTGTTAATGTGTCAAATTCTATTAGAGGATCGATGCATTTGTCTACCATTTGCCATGATCTTAAGTTGGTTATAAAAGGGGTAGAACTTAATAGTAATGCGTATATGCTTAGCATTATGGGATAAAAATTGACCTTGGGAATGGATTGGATGACTAGCTATGGAGTATTTTTAGATTGTGGTAGGAGGATTGTTCGTTTATGTAGTTGTGGGAAACATGATTTGGCTGTTTTGTATGAGCCGGATATTTCCATGATGAAGTCATATTTATATTCTTTAGTCTTATCATAAGATGAGTTAGTATCTTTTTTCGTAGTTAAAGAATTTCTAGATGTATTTGTTGAGGTTTATGAACTTCCGCCCCATAAAGAAATTCGGTTTAGATTTGACCTTGAGAAAGACGCTAGACTTGCGGTGATGCCTTTAAGATATATGGCTCCAAAGGAAATGAGGGAATTAGATAAATAAGTTTCAGAGTTATTATAGAAAGGATTCATTAGACGAAGTATTTCAGAGTGGGGAGCACCTGTCATTTTTGCTATTAAGGCAGACAGTTCCTAAGGCTTTGCATCGACTATCGAGAATTGAATAAGTTGATGAAGAAAACCCGATATTTATTGCCTCATACTGATGACCTTTTCGATTAACTAGTCATCACAAAAGCTTTCTCGCAGCTTGATCCTGCTATAGGATTTCATCGGTTGAGAGTTATAGAGGACAGTAATCCAAAGATCACTTTTCGTACTCCTGATGGGCTATTTGAGTTGGTTGTGATGCCATTTGGGCTAACTAATGCCCGAGGTTATTTTGTTCATTTAACGTGTAGGGTCTTCTGAAAATGGATGAATAAATTTGTTGTCATATTTGTTTATGATATGCTAGTATTTTCTAGAGACGAGAAGGAGCACGAGTTGAATTTGAGAGAATTATTGGATGTACTAAGGAGGAATCAGTAGAAGGCTAAATTTTCAAAATGCCATTTTAGAGGAATGAAGTCCAGTTTCTACCAAAAGTTTATAAAGGATTTTGCGAAGATATCTGCACCATTGACGAAGCTTATAAAGAAGAATCTGGATTATGTTTGGAATGCAGAGTGTGAAGCAGCGTTCATCAAATTGAAAGTGATGTCGATATGCGCAACTGTTTTGGTTATCCCTGATGGTACCAAACCAATTGCCATTTATACTAATGCTTGCAGTACTGGTCTTGGTGCTGTCTTGATGCAGGAAGGTATGGTTGTAGCATATGCGAGTTGGTAGTTTAAGACTCATGAGAAGAATTACCCTACACATGATTTAGAATTAGTTGCGACTATATTTACTTTGAATTTATGGATACACTATTTACTTGGAGAGAGATTTGAATTATATACGGACCATAAGTCATTGAAGTATTTGTTTTCATAGAAGGACGTAAACTTGAGGCAGCAGAGGTGGATGGAACCCTTAGCATCTTCTGATTTTGGAATTGCTTATACCCCTGGGAAGGTTAGTGTTGTGGTGGATACACTGAGTAGAAAGCATGCAATGTTGAGTGTTATGATGTTAGAAATTAGACACTTTGAGTACATTTATTGATTTGATTTACAACCGCCAATGTTTATTATAGTTGGATTATTAACAACCTAAGATTTAGGCCAGTAAGAGCAGACGGGACTGGTATGAACCAGAGTAAAGTTGCAAAGTTGGTTAAGATAATGGATTAGCTTGAGAAAGGTGAGAAGTCAAGTCATTTAGAGTGAATGCAAAAGATTAGAAATGATACTTAAGGTGAGATGGAAGGTTGTGCATTCCAAAGTTGAAAGAGCTAATATATTAGGCGTTAGAGGAGTGTCATCATTCCAGGACGATGATTCATCCTAATGGTGATCAAATGTACAGGGATATGAAGAGAGATGTAGCAAGGTATGTGGTGAGATGTCTCACTTGTCAGAGAGTTAAGGCATAGTAGAAAAAGTCGAATGGATTACTAATGCCCTTAGAAGTTCCACAATGGAAATGGGAAAGTTTTGCGATGGATTTTATAGATGGACCACCAAGGAGTAGAAGAGGTAATGAGAGTACTTGGGTTGTGGTGGATCGATTAACGAAGAGCTCACATTTCATTCCTGTAAAGAACACAAGTTGGACAACATCTTTAGCTACATTATATATGAAAGAGGTGGTGAGATTGCACAGTATACCTATGAATATTGTGAGTGACCGGGACCCACTTTTCGCGAGTGAGTTCTAGAGAAGTCTACAGGGCAGCTTGGGTACAGAATTGAGTTTAAGTACGGCTTATCATCCGTAGACGGATCAACAGACCAAGAGGGTTAATAGAGTGTTAGAAGATTTATTAAGAGCGTGCATTCTTGAGTTTGGAGGTGCTTGGGAAGACCATTTACCATTAGTGGAATTCACATGTAATAATAGCTATTAAGCTCTCCAGGATAGTCATTTGGTCCAATGATGAACTTCTCATCCTTCTTTAGCGAAGTATCAATGAAAAACATCCTATACGTATACAAAGAGTTGATGTCGGCCACATACTCAAATACAAATATATCTGCCGCCTCAACTCAACAAACTTCCTAAACAAGATGGACTTCTGAACAGCAGGAATGAACTTCTCCTCTTAGCGAGCCTTAAACTGATCCCAAGTTAATAAATCCTTTGGAGTAGCATCTTTGATTGCATTCCGCCATCCCATAGCTCTTCATCAAAGTTGTCATAATGACAACTTCCTCTTCTAAGCATCCTCTAGCTCCAAGTCATCAAAAATAATCTCATAAGTGTCTAACCAGTCTTGCATATCCATAGCAGATTCCGATCCCATTAACGATTTTCCTACAAGGCTAGCTTAGTCCTATTTCAGCTTAGCGAAATCAACTCTAGGTGCTTGCAATTATGCACCATCACCAACCACTATGCCACAAGCTCCTCCTTGGGCATTCTACCTCATGTTCATCATCATTTATGTGAACATAACCTTCATATCGAGGTTAACTACTACCATATTACCTGCTCCTCCTTATATTCCTGATATTGATTTCCTTGCGGCGTTCCTTGTTTGCTAGCTCATTCTTACGATTTTTAATAAGAATGACCAGTCTGTCATAATGGGTAACAACATACATAATACATGTATGTACGATGCATCTTTCTACACACACACTAAATAGTTTAAAATCAAAATTAACAAGTATTCTTTCTCATATGCCATTCGATCCATTCTAAGGTATATCACTTACCCATCTCTAATGAGTCTACTAGCAAAATCTTAAGTGTTTTTGCAACCTATGCACTAATACCAAATACGACGACCTTCCTCCATCTTTGGTACCCAAATCATTAATATGGATCGGTAGAAATGCATCCCACTAGTAGTAGCGCTATAATGGTACTTGACTGATTGAGGGAAATGGCTAAGGGAAATAAAATGATGTAATGTAATCAATCGATAATATGTCATGTATCTCATAGCTCATAGATAAAATATAATATAAAACATATATATATGTGTGTGTAACGGGTAAGATGGTAGCATAATCAAAAGAACCCAAAACTAATCATCATTAGAGTGCAACATTGTTCATTAGATCAAATATCATAGATCATATATGAGTCAATATAGCATAAGTACATCAAGAATGCATAAAATGAAATCTGTCTCTAATATATATACAAAAGGCTCATAACTCCATATTACTACATGTTTTGGGCATTTTCGCCCACAGCATGGTGAATATGAAAAGACGTCAAGGAGCATAGGAACGACAGGAAGGTGCATAATAAAGGCCCCATTATGTAATCACAAGTGCAAGGCGAAGTGTTAGGGGAAAATTTGGCATAGTCTAAAAATATACTCAAAACATCTATAAAATGTTCCTAAGGTCAAGACATGCGCCTAGGTTGAAACCACATCTCAATCCTAGCTACGGATTGGAAGATATAATCATCTTAAAATTTGTCCACCATCTAACCGACTCGGGCCCCACCTTTGAGAGCTACTACCTACTTTAAGAAAATGGAATATTCAAGGGTATTAGAATACTCTGCTCAATGATAAGAAGTTATTGGTCCAAATTTCGTTCAATTCTAACTTGAAATGAAGGAGTTATGACATAAAAATCTGTGTGGCTCAAGTGGTTGAGCATCAAGCTTCCAACGGAGAGGTCAAGAGTTCTATTCCTGGCAAGCACTTTATTTTCTTAGAACAGGAGGAATGGTTTGATAGGTAATCTAATTGTTTAGTGCCTAACCATTTACTACCTAATAGATATCCACTTAACCTCACACCTATAAATACCTCATTGATAAGCACAACTATGAAAAGAGATGAATGAGCAATAATGGCAGACAAGCTTAGAACTTTGGAGACTTCCTAGCCAAAATCCCTGCCAAATAGAGTCTTACCTAACCAAATCACTAGAGCATCATCACTTTGTTTGAGTACCTAAAAATGAAGAAGTAAGAAGCTCCGGAAGTAAGGCAAGTAGAAGTAAGGGAAAAGGCAGGGGAAAGCAACCATATTTGTCTATTCGTTAGTCAAACTACAGGATAGAAACTTCTGTTCGATATTCAAACTACTAGACAGAAACTCATATTCGATAGTCAAACTACCGAACAGGAATCCCTATTCGTTAGTGAAACTACCGGACATAAGTTCATGTCCAGTGGTCCAACTATCGAACATGAATCCATGTTCAGTAGTAGCGGTACCAAGTAAGATTCCTTATCAGGTAATGAAGCTACCAGACAAGGATGTGTGTTTGGCACTTGGAGAACCACCGAACCAAGGCACAATCAAACCATGGTATTTACTCTCTGAAAATCAATCATAATACAAATATAAAAGATATGTTATACACCCTGTATTTATAGCTCTACAATAAATAGACTGGAGGTGTTTGTTCACTTTTTATGCAAACATTTTTGGTGCTTTCACTGAGAGCCGACTCTCAACATTCCTTCAAGATCAAAGAACAAGGTTGGTGCTACCATTGAGAATGCAGGGAACACTAGCGCATCCAAATAGACAACTGCTAATCAGGATGATCATTCAACAAGCACTCTAGTGCTAGTGGACGTAACTACCAGAGGAAACCTGGATAGAGTTATGCCCAAGCTAAACAAATGTTTCATTGCCAACAACAAGCAATGGTGGACCAACTTATGATACTCTTAGGGCAACCATAAACTATTGGTCACAATATTTGAACACAAGGGTGATCCCAATCTAGGGGATCCTAAAGACAAAAGGGGCCACACTTTGCAAGGAATTTGATTAAGAAAGTCAAAGAGGTAGAAGATGGAACGCTATAGAGATGCAATAGGCAAGAGTTCAACTTGAAGCTAGACTAGGGAAGTGGTTTGGCGTCGAACCAGACAGGGATGATGCCGAAATAGAGACAGCTGTAGTAAATGCTTCTCATCCCTCATTGAAATTATAGTCAATAAAGGACAAAATGTTCATTGGGATCAATGTAGGAGCCATGACCATGCCCTAAATAGAAGATCAAGTTATCATAAGGAGGATGAAGGAAATCGTTCCCCCAAAGGGAAAGGATGAGCTATCATTGCCAATCATCCGGATTGAAGGATAAAATGGCCCGAATCATTGGATAATGTGTTGGATGTGAACAAGTGGAGTGAGGGATTGAAGTTAGGTTTGGAAGTACCTTCTCCTTAGGGATAGAACTACCAGGAACCCCGTAGATTTCAGTACGCCTACTATAGAGCCACATAAAGGACTAACTGAACCCAAAATGCATTAACAACGAAATAGCCAGCACATACTGATTATCAGGGCTACAGAGGAAACCTTGTGCAAGTACTTTCCTCTATTCTTGCCAAACTTATCCATTATGTGGTTTTGTAATTACCCCTAGGATTAATTTATTATCATGCAATGTCAAAGAAGAATTTTAGCAGTCAATTCTAGGTACATATTGAACAATCGAAAGACGGTTACTCATTATCTTATGTGAACCAAAGGGAAGAAGAATCGCTATGGCGGTGCCTATCTCGGTTTAATGCTACAGTCGTTGGAATTCAAAACACGGATGAAAGGTTAACCTTATAACTTGTATAGTAGAGTGCACCCTAGAACAAAGTTTGCTAAGGGATCAAAAATGGAGAAACCAGCCACGTTAGAGGGGTTTGTTTATGTGCTGGCAAAGTATATGAGGTTGGAATGTGCTGCATCAGAAAGACAACCCGATATAGCTACTAGTGAATAATCTAGTAATGATTGCAAATGATGATGGAAAATATGGTAGCTTCTATCCTAGTTAAGTATTTGGAGATAATGGAGCATTCTTTAGACTCATGGAGCAACCAACATCAATGCAGGTACAGAGAGACCAAGTTTGGAATTATGTTGGTAACTTATCGAGAATGGATGCAAGGGAGCAGGTAAGACTGGAAGGAGCCATAGAAATACGAACTTACACAAACCAAACCGGGGAGGGCTCAAACCAAATCGAAAGCCAAATTGGAAAAATGTAGAGCTAATCAATACCAGACGAATGGTATAGCCCATGCAAGAGCAAGGGAGGATGTCTCACTAGAAGTCAATGTTGATGTTGGAACCACATTCCTATTTGCCAAAATGCGACCGCTTGAGTTTATACCGACTGATGCACAGTTGGTGATCCATTGCATGGGAGGCACAATGTGGCCCATTGAGCAACCTAAGGAAGCATTCCAGTAGTGGGAGCGAGTCGCTGGGTTAATGTGCCAAGTGTTAGATGAGCAGAGCAGGAGACCAAAGTTTGATAAGATGAATCATAGTCAGTTCACCATGAAAATCAGGTATGCAGTCAACCCCCGGATTTTAAGACATTTGTCGATTGGAAAAACCAACTTTTGAACACATTTGAGGTGCTATATTTAGCATATGGAATCAGTTGGAGCTACAAAGGGAGAAAATGTCAGTATTTTCCTATATTTATGTCATACTTAGACACTAGTTGGTTTATTGTTTGGATCACTAATCCGTTAACACTTGGGTATCAAGCAAAAGGATGGATAAAACTTACATAACGATCTTGCACAGTTTAGCACTATAGCAGCTGCTATAAATCAACTTAGTGAACAAATTATCACTGTGGTTGTTGTTTTAGGAATTAATAGGAAAACGAAGTTTCAATGGGAGCTTAAGAAAAGTTCAACCGTTAACCTGGAGGATTTATATTATCAAGCCGACAAGTTCATGCGCCTGGAGGATCCTAAAACTAAGACAAGGCTAACAAATGTCAACAGGTCAAAGACGAAAAGCCTCAGGATAGGGACATGCAAAAGATGGATAACAGATCTGGGGAAAAGAATCACTTCGAAAGATAAGGCAAGTTTCCATGTTAACAGCTTACAAAAACTCCAAAAATAATCAATCTCTCTACTAGAGAAACCATGTATTACGGTAAATCGAGGACTAAAACGTCAACTATAGTAGAGATGAGAACCAACAAGTATTTCATATTCCATGAGATTTATGGTTATGAGACCAACGACTGTAAACAAATATCATGGATATACTTTGGGCTAAAACCTAATGTAACTCCAATGAGAATTCCATAAGTTATAGACTGTTATCCCTCGATGGAACTAAGTTCTTACGGAGCAACAGTATAAACCACGCTCGAGGGCATGATGTTGGATCCCCCCATGGACATCAGAGCATGTCCTTATGCTAGATATCCAAAGATAGATATGCATGAAAATTGTGAAGAACGGAGTAATCAGATATCAGAGCATAAACTTTCTAGTCCCAGAGATATGGTTCAACTCCATCAGAGACAATAGGGAACTAGGTTTGACTCCTCTAAACATAGCGGAGATTCTGACCCATTCCATGGGCGGGATTGGACATCTCTATAGAGGGTCGAGCATAATCTTTTCAAAAATCCCTAAAGACAATGTCAACTTCATATGAATATAAAGAATGATACTATAGAGACCGAATACCCTCATAGAGTGTAAGAACAAAAAATACAAGGTATAACTTTGTTTAATGAATAAAGTTCAAATGATATTTAATAGAGATACTTAAGGCATAATAACACCATGCCACATGACTATGCAACGCTCATAATAGTGAGAGAAATACTAATGATTAGACAAGAATGAATGTTCTTCACGCCTACGGTTAGACAGACCTCTTACCTTGTAGGTTAGACCGAACAACAGAGTGCAATACACTAATAGCAGGATTGGAAATAACAAAAGAATTAGGAATCAGGACTCTATGTATCCATAGCGACCTACAAATGGCTGTGAATCAAACATTTTAGGAGTTCTAAGTCAAAGGAGAATGGTTGGTGTAATACTTCAAAAATAAAAAAGGCGAAGTCTTTGCTTAATGTGCAGAAATTCTATGTGGTTAAGCACATCCCAGGAGAGAAAAATCATGATGCTAATGAAATGGAAAAATGGCTCACTTAGGAAATGAATCACTTTTGGGTTGGTTCTAGTAAAAACTTCACACGTAAACCAAAATGAAGCGAGGAAGGTAATGTGCAAGGCAATTTGGTACACCATACATGATGACATCCTATACATAAAGGTTTTCACAAACCTGCTGCTAAGGTGCATGGATGCAAGAGAGGTTAAGGAAATATTAGATAACGTCCATCAAGGCAGTTGAGGAGACCGCACTAAGGGGTAAACCCTGAAAAAGGAAATCCCACGAGCATCGATCTAAATGGCGAATTTATTATGGTTATGGGTGGAGCTGAGTATGCAACAGTGGCTACGGATTACTTTATTAAGTATGAAGTTCCACTTCGAATGATCTCGGACAACGGATACAGTTTAATAGTCGAAAATTCGACAACTTCTATTGGCAACATAGAATCAAGAAAAGCTTTTCTACAGTGCCTCACTCATAGACCAATACATAGGTTGAAGAAGTCAACAAGGTTCTCAAAACTCTCATAAAGTAGCGTTTGGAAAATGATAAGGGGGCTCGAATGGATGAGCTGCCACTGGAATTTATGCGCATTGCACTTTCTACGAAACTACAATAGGACATACTCCTCTTTTTTTGGACTACGAATTGTAGGTTATGCTTCCCATCAAAACTATAGTCTTCTCTTATAGGAGAATCCACTATGACTTATAGGAGAATGAGGAATTGCTAAACATGTCCCCGGATTTGATTAAGGAGAAGCAAGATGAGGCTTCTTTGAAAACCGCGGCGCTCTAGTAGAAAGCGGTGAAACAATACAACTCTAGGACAGAGCATCATTTATGATAGGAAACCTAGTCATGGAGTGAATTTCCCCTTGGTCGGGGCAACCGACCCATCTGGGAAGGACTATTTTTTATCAGTAGGGATCCAAGGAATGGAGCCTATATTCTCATCATCATGGATGGAGTAGTATCCAGGAAAAAATGAAAGGCTCAAACCCCCTATTTTATTTTTGCGCACTGACTATAGCAGCTACATGGATTAGTCAATCGTCACAGTCTTACTGAACCCCATGAATGGGGTATGCGAAACCATGATAGATAACCAGCGCTACCAAACCACCATAAGAACAACCATCCCATGCTAAATAAAGTCCCTGATTTCTAAGGCTATATAGGTAAGGCCACTGCATACTCTGGCGCAGCATGGCTTGGAAGAACCTTTAGCTGGCAGTAGTGAATCAAATTTACCCATGATCAGGACATGATTGCGGAATAGGTAGTTCACTGTTGATGATCGACCCCAAACCTTCTTGCTAGCAATGGCGAACCTGAGTGACCCTAACCAGGTTTCTACTATTAACGATCGACTCAAACTTCTTGCCAGCAATGGCGAACCAAAGTGACATTGACAGGTTGTCCACCATTGACAATCGGTTCAAACTTCTTACCGGCAATGGCAGACCAGAATGACCCTAATTGGGTGTCCACCATTGACGATCGGCTCAAACTTCTTGTTGGCAATGGAAAACTAGAGTGACCCTAACTGGTTGTCCACCATTGACGATTAGCTTAAACTTCTTTCCAGCAATGGCAGACCAGAGTGACCCTAATTGCGTGTTCACTATAAACGATAGGCTTAAACTTCTTACCGGAAATGGCATACCAAAGTGACCCTGACCGGGTGTCCGCCATTGATGATCGACTAAAACTTTTTGCCGACAATGGCAAACCAGAGTGATACTAACCGAGTGTCCCTATTAATAATCGGTGCAAACTTCTTGTCGGCTGTTGGCATCAAAATTGGCTACCAACACCCAATTATAAGAAAGCACCAATATCCAATCATAGATCTCAGATAGTATCTAATTAGAGAATATAATATGAAGAAAAAATAAATTAAAAATGAAAGCAATTAAAAAGAGACAAGATTTATAGTGGTTCGGCTAACTCCGGCCTACGTCCACTCTAGAATAATCCGGTTTATTATACTGTAGTTTGTTTACAGTTATAATTTGAAATCCAAAAATAAAATTAATAGAGTGTAGCCTAGATCCAAGATAAATAGAAGCAGAAAGAAGATCTAGTCGGTCCCTTTTCTGATGCTATGTCTGCTTTATTTATAGGGGAAGATCTGCACGGATTGGGCTAAAATTTCGGCAGAAGAACCTCCAGGCCATGACGAGTCCACACAAGAATTTTCAGGCCTATTGGGGCCCATAATAGGGATCGGTACTGATCCCTATTTTGGTGTCCAAATGGGGTGCGATCCCTCTGGGGGGTTCTCCATGATGTTAGCTACTTGCCCTCCAAATTGCGTGCCATTCCGACATAGGTTTGTGAGATATCGCATTTTCCTTGAAGTGGTTTTGGATACATTTTTATTTCAGCCAATCCCTTTGGAGGGATAGGGGCCGATCCCTCCAAACTCCTCCAAATGACATACGATCCCTAGGGGAGCTTCTTCATGTTGTCTTATGTATAGCCTCCAAGTTTCATGCCAATTGGATTAGTAGAACTCGAGTTATTGATCGATCTTTATTGCAATATGCTGCAAAGGTTGATTATAGCCGATCCCTCCAACTTGCTCCAAATGATGTGCGATCCCTATGGGGTGTTCCACATGTTGTAGTTAGCTTGTGCTCCAAGTTTCATGTCAATTGGTTGCGTAGATGTTGAGATATTGATCGATTTTTGCAATAAAGTTGGGTTTAGCCAATCTCTAAGAGGGAAGAGGGCTGATGCCTTTGAAGGGATAGGGGCCAATCCCTTCAAACTCCTCCAAAGGACATGCAATCCCCAAGGTAGACTCCTTAGGGTTCCCTCTTCCTGTTTCCAAAGTTTCACTTCAATCCACCTTGTGGTTGTTGAGTTTGTGTTGTGTGCATCATGTTTAATCCGATCCCTTTATTCTGATCCCTCTATTTTGATCCCCCCTAATCTGATCCCTCTTATAAGGGAAGTATTAGTTTCATACTTAACCATTTTTTGAGTGTTGTCCAGCCGAATCCATTCAACTATAGTCTATAGTTTTAAATATAATCAATATTCAATTCTGGTAACCATCTCTCCGAGCTTTCTACATTAATGATCGTGAAGTCCGTTGGGTCAAATCTGCATGTGTACTGCCTTGACAAAAGGTGGGTTAACACTTTGCCCCCAAAACATGCCTTACAATAGGAAGGTTTGTTCTGAATTGCCATAAATCGATAATCCATTGATAGTCGTATTTTTCAATCTAGAATCCAATCCAAATCCACGGTTTCTCCGGATCGTTTCATCTGAATTGGCATCCATCCAAAGCCAAATCCATTGTTGTTCGAAGCTGATATCCAAATCCATGACCTCT
Source organism: Allium fistulosum (assembly GCA_030737815.1). Taxonomy (NCBI): domain Eukaryota; kingdom Viridiplantae; phylum Streptophyta; class Magnoliopsida; order Asparagales; family Amaryllidaceae; genus Allium; species Allium fistulosum. The sequence goes on along the minus strand of CM060905.1, from coordinate 486,477,939 downwards.
CTAGGTTGTTATCCTAATCCAAATCCTCAATCTCACCGGATCCTTGCCGAGCACAATCCGTACTCGACAACCTGAGTAGGCCGATCCATCGCACTTGAGTGTAGCGACCTACTCCTTCTTAGGCATAGTCCATACCTGTCGACCTTGATCTCTTTGGAACTTTGCCGAGAACAATCCATATTCGACGACCTGAGTAAGTTGATCCATTACGTTAGAGTGAAGCAACCTACCCCTTGCCAGGCATAGTCCATACCTGACAACCTTGATATCTCTGGATCCTTGAAGTGTACAATCCATACTCGATGACCGGAGTAGGTCAATCCATCATGTTCGAGTGAAACGGCCTACCCCTTGCCAGGCATATTCCATACCTGTCAATCTATTGGGTTTTATTCTTCGGCCTCGATACCCAGTTGAAGACTTAATCCATGATGAATGAGTCTGTTTTGTCATGTTCACCCGATGAAAAGACCCATACCTTGCAATTGTTATCCCGTCTCTCCGGACAGGACCACAACCGCGACCTTTCCATCATATACTTCCAGCATTGGCATTTTAAACTCCAGTGGATTTCTAGCATTCCTAATATTAGGAGTGAATGGAATTTTATTTACATCCTCCAGATCCCTGTTCACCAATCCTCCATGCATAGCTCGTCCGATCATCTCTGCAAACTTGCCATTGTCATCCAACAGTAGTCTCCTATCATCATTTCCAAACTTCCTCCCAAGTTTACGAGGGAATTCCAGAACGTACTCCTTCGGACGAGCATCCAAATTCCAATTTGCACCAAGCTCCATGGAATCAACCGTAGGTCCTCTAGCATCACAACCAACTAGACCCGGGGACATGCCCCCTAGCCTTTGGGGATTGGTGCCAATCCCTCTAAGATGGTCGGGGACTGCCCCCAGCTGCTTTGTTCCATTCCTCTGTCCATTAGCTCCATCTCCATGTTTCCGGTTCTAATTTCCAATGATTCCTGCTGCTTCAACTCCTTGATCTAAGTTGTCATTAGCTCATACTGCTCTACTCCCTTGATTCTGTGCTCCAGCCTGTCCAATCTATCGAAGTAAATTTTGTATCATCTCTTCTTGTCTTTTCAACATCCTTTCCTACATAGCATCCATTATTATTTCCATTTCATCTCTGGTGATGTAGATAGATATTTGATTAGCTCCAGCTCCAGAGGAAGCCTCCTGACTCCCTTCATGGTGACTCCTATCTACTAATAGTCTCCTTGTTGATTGCCTAGCCATTGCTTTTTAGATCCAAGTATCCAAGCTTCTAAATCCAAGATCATGGCTTCCAAATCCACGGTGCAAGCCTTCTCAGTGATAGCACCAAAATGTTGGCGTCAAAATTGGCTACCAACACCTAGTTATGTGAAAGCATCAACATCCAGTCACATATCTCAAATAGTATCTAATATAGAGAATATAATATGAAGAACAAACAAATTAAAAATGAAAGTAAGTAAAAAGAGATAAGATTTATACTGGGTTCAGCTAACTCCGGCCTACGTCCAATCTAGAATAATCCTTTTTATTATAATATACTTTGTTTACAGTTAAAATTTGAAATCCAAGAATAAAACTGATAGAGTGTAGCCTAGGTCCAAGATAAAGAGAAGCAGAAAGAAGATCCAGCTGGTCCCTTTTCTGACGTCATGCCTACTGTATTTATAGGGGAAGACGTGCACGGATCAGGCTGAAATTTCGGTAGAAGAACCTCCAGGCCATGACGAGGCCACATAAGAATTTTCAGGCCCATCGAGGCCCATAATAGAGATTGGTATCGATCCCTATTTTGGTATGAAAATGGGGTGCGATCCCTGGGGGGTTTTGCATGATGTTAGCTACTTTCTCTCCAAATTTCGTGCTATTCCGACTTACGGTTTGTGAGATATCGCGTTTTCCATGAAGTGGTGTTGCATACATTCTGATTTCAGCCGATACCTTTAGAGGGATAGGGGCCGATCCCTCCAAACTTCTCTAAATGAAATGAAATATCTAGGGGAGCTTCTCTATGTTGTATTATGTATAGCCTCCAAGTTTAATGCAAGTTAGATTAGTAGAACTCGAGTTATTGATCGATCTTTGTTGCAATATGCTGCGAGGCTGATTATAGCCGATCCCTATGGAAGGATAGGGGTCAATCCCTCCAACTTGCTCCAAATTATGTGCAATCCATATGGGGTGTTCTATATGTTGTATTTAGCTTGTGCTCCAAGTTTCATGTCAATTGGATGTGTAGATGTTGAGATATTGATCGATCTTTGCAATAAAGTTGGGTTTAGCCGGTCCTTAAGAGGGAAAAGGGCCGATCCCTTTAGAGGGATAGGAGTCAATCCCTTCAAACTCCTCCAAAGGCCATGCAATTACTAGGGTAGACTCCTTAGGGTCCTCTCTTCCTATTTCCAAAGTTTCACTACAATCTGCCTTGTGGTTGTTGAGTTATGGAGCGATCATCGTTGAATTGTGTTGCATGCATCCTATTTAATCCAATCCCTTTATTCCGATCCCTCTATTCTGATCCCCCTATTCTGACCCCTCTTCTAGGGGAAGCATTAGTTCCATACTTAGCCATTTTTTGAATGTTGTCCACTTGAATGCATCCAGCTATAGTCCATAGTTTCAAATATAATCGATCTCCAATTCTGGTAACCATCTCTCCGAGCTTTCTGCCTTGATGATCGTGAAGTAGGTTGGGTTAAATCCCCATGTGTACTGCCTTGGCAAAAGGTGGATTAACACCGGCAATGGTGGACTAGAGTGACCCTAACCAGGTATCAACCCTTGATGATCGACTACAAGCTTTTGGGATAGCTATAGAGAACCCGGCTTACCGACGTTCAGGACATGACAACTGCCTTGTTGGTTCACCCACAACATTCGACTCTACATTTCTATCAACAACGTATAACTAAGCTCGCCCATAATAAAAAGTGATTATCGGCTGTACGACCCAGTGCAAGTAGTTAATACTGTAATTGCATATGAAGACTATCAACAAATAGATATTAGGACAAAATTGTTTAAAGTATGCATGCAATATGTATGCGATAATAAACAAATTAAAATGATGAAAGTGCATGAAAACCAAATAAGAACACATGGGACTGGGCTACAAAGACACTCCACTAAAGATCGCTCACTTTAGCTAACTTGATAGTGATTGATCCTATACAAATATGCCAGGGGCAAAGAAAGAGCTGCTAGAAGTGTTAGGAAAATAACAAGGAACCACCTTACCGTACACTCACATTGCCGGACTTATCAATAATTGATTTTGTACAAGTGCTAAGGTAGTAATAAAAAATTTTCTAACAAGCTAATGGCTAAGCAAGGATACTATACAAACACAAATGCAACAAATAATCCTAATCAGGTATGATAATTTTATTTAAAATTTCTATATAATACATATGTGCTTGTGTAAGTGTTCGTATAGGAAATATAAAGTACGGGCTAAGCGAAGCATCAGTCACAGAAACTGCTTACCCTACTGGACTTGTTGGTGAATGATCCATTACAAGTATGCATGATATTTGCGAGAAAGGTTGCTAACGGAACAAACCAACCTAGCGATCATGTGAACAAACATATTCATGACTACTAGTCAGGAAAAGGAGAATATGAACATGAATAAATTTCAGATGCAACAACGCATAAACATCAAAAGAAAATTATCTTCACAACACAAGTACATGACCAACTCACGTTCAAACTTTCAGTAAAAACTACTTACCTAACCAAACATTCTGGTGATTGACCTATACATGTATGCATAGTAGTGATGAAGGAGTCACTATTGGAATAACTTAATGATCATGTCGGGAAAAAACATCGCAATCAGCAGTCATAATTGGCCAAACTGTAGTCATGCCACAAAATACACATCGTCAAGTCCACATACCGTGGCACCACTATATATTCCTTTCCCTATGGCATCTCGATATTCTCGGAACATTCATTCCCTTAGGACCCACGGGCAAGGAGGTTGAACTAGAGGGAGCAAAAACCTATCGGACAGAGATGAGAATCAGTAGGAAATCGTGCTAGATGAATATACTACCAAGAAAGAATGAGCTGTGAACTTCATACTGATAAAGGATGTCTTGAAACAATCAATAAGTTTTTCTAGAGTGAAAAAGGCTCTGCAACATATTAGCAGCGAAAAACTTGCAGAAAGGACAAGAATGAGGATATAGATGTAACAACCCTAGTTGAGATTACCTAGAATTAAAATTTTAAATATGATTTAATTAATTATATTTAACTAATTGGATAAATTTGGGGAATTTATAATTATTGTATTTTCAAATTAAAAATGTACTTGGAATAAGAATAAATTGATAATTTATTTTAATTGATCTTTTATGTAGTTAATTCTTGTATTTAACAATATAAGAGCAATTTTTGGGAAAATGAGAAAATAAATTATATGGAGATAATTTTATTGTTTGAAATATGATTTCTCAATTAGTGGTTCATTTTATTAAAAATATGGAGAATAACTTTTCATTTTAAAAGTTGTATTTAATTTTGATAAAATATTTCAAAATTGATAAAAATGAGATTTTGAAATATTATTCATTTTGGAAAAATTATAGAAATCAATGTTGGTTGAATCATAACATTATTTAGATCAAATTAGTGTTTATAAAGTGTTAAAATAAAACAATGCAAATTAGCAATACTTTTGTTTTAAGAAAATTAGTAAAACTTGCCTAATGGATCTACATCTTAACCTATTCAACCCAAAACAAGAGAAATAGAAACATACATACATTGTTTCTCATTCTCATTTCATCACTGAAACCAAAAAACCAAAATTTATGTAAGTCCAAAACCCTAATTCCCAAATTTCCAAATTAAAGATTTCAATCCAGGGGCTTTTAACCAATTCTAGTGAATATTGATAAGAGGTAATCTCTTTTACCTTTCTATGCATCTAATTAGGGATTTAATTCAGTTTTTTTTTTGATCAATTCCTATCCAATCTTTGTTCGTAACCTAGGTTGAGGTTGAGTTAGAAAGGCATAAGAGATTCTAAGCTCTAATCTTCCATTCCAAGTTGTTTAGGTGAGTTTATCTCATAATCTCTAGTCTAAGATGAATGTTTGATGCTGCCATATGAATATGGTTGAATCTCTAGTGTATATAATCGCAATATATTGATGAATCCATTGTCCTTTTGAATTGCATTTGTTGTTTGTTGAAAATCCACTTATGAAATTATGATTTTCATTCAGTTACACTTGTATATATGCTTGCATGTTTGCTAATTCCGTACCCCAGAACATTAGAGAAGTAACATAGGAGAAATGAGCGGAATCAGATCATTGGACCAGAATTGCCTGGGAATCAGCATAGGCGAGGCAACCGATGAACCGGTATCCCCTCCCAGTGCACCAGTCGTAGCCTGGACTTGACTCCCAGGCTATGTTCAGGTGTATTCTGATCGACCCGTTCACCACTTATTTGCCCAGTTGAGTCCCTAAGATTGATTACTTGATTTTGTATATATCATATCAATTTCATCGATGTTTTCGAATTTTGGATTTTTGAATTGATGAATTTAATTTTTGATGTTTTATACCATAGAGATGTTCTATGGATCTTGGAGTAATACACACTTTTGACACACATTTTCAACTCGGATTTACAAATGGCTGATTTCAAAATCAAATCGTTTTATACAAATACTTTTAAGTGCAAATCTAATTTCTTTATATAAATGTTTTTGGAAATATATATATGTTATCCCGCCTTTTAGCAAGACCGTGATACCAAAAGATTAGCTGGAAACCAAAGGCAGTTCCCTTCGATTGCCAGTTACGTACAGATTAGCTATGGATGTCGGTAAATTTTGTCCAAGTCCGGGTCGAGCCACAATGATATGACACGACGAGCAAAGCCGTAGAAGCCAGCGTTCCAAATTTCAAGTCAATCCGAGTTCGTATCGATGAGTTCATATCCCTCCAATACTCATATGTTCGTATCCATACGATTTGCTCAGCATCACTTCGTATCCATCAGGCAACTATTATTCGTATCCATCAAACAAACAGGAAGGGACCCCCTTCATATCGATCTGGTTCGATTCCATCAGATGTGCATGGTTTTATATCGATCAGGGGAGCACAAGTTCGTATCCATTGAGAGAACCGTTCTTCGTATCCATCCTTCCTCATACTGCCTCGTATTCATGAAAGCTCGCCATTTCGTATCGATCCACCTACGTATCGATCAGCCAATGATCGATGCGAAATGCACATGAAGAATCGATTCGAAGTGCACATAAAGGATCGATGCGAAGTACACGTAAAGCATCGATACGAACGTTATCATTTAAATCGATACGAAGCTAACCCAGAGTATCGATATGAAAACGTTGCCTAGACCGGTACGAAGAATGATTCTAGGTCGATACGAACGTTGCCTAAATTCAAGGAAGACTCGGTCGACTCGACATAAAAAGTGGATTGATCCAAAAATCGCGTGCCACGTCATCTCCTGAGTACGTGCCCAGTATCAATTCGAAATCATCGATTTAAACCAAACAGCCTGCCGAAAACACAAGATTGCATTGATCATATCTCACAATCCACAAGTCCAAATGCTATGAAATTTTCACAAGAGCTTACGTATGACCTAAGGAAGGTTCATGCCAAGTTTCAACTCGATTGAATCAAATCTCGATCGATATGAAATTCGTTCGTATTGATCACGGATCGAGCCGAAACTTCATGGGATCGATCGCGTGGGCCCATCCACATGCCAAAAGAAGTCTTCCGAGATCTAAGCGAAATATCAGCCTCCTATGCCTATAAATAAAGCCCTAGGGCCTACAGAAGGGGGATCTTTTTGGCTCCTTGATGTCCAGACTTTGCCAAATCCAAGCACTCCATTGCTGCTGTTGTACTCGAATTTCAACACTTTTATTTGTTGTAACCTATTGAAATCAGTTGTAACCTATAAGTGAATATCAATAAAGTCATCAAGCTTCAAAGTGGACGTAGGCCGGATTACCGAACCACAATAAATTCTATGTTCTTTATTGCTTTCATCTAAATTTTCTGAGTGTTCTTCATTTTTAATTCTCTACATATTTGCTATTTGTGATTTGTGATTTGTGATTATGAATTGGTGCTTTCATCGACAATTGGGTGTTTGTGACCAATTGTGGCGCAAACATTTTGGTGCTTTCACTGAGAAGGCTAATTCAGGGATTCTATCATTTGGAAGTTGAATTTGAAGGCTTAAGGATTCAGATCTGAAAAGCTATGACAAGGCAATCAAGTAGAAGGCAAAGAGCAGAGAGGAGTTCGCATGAAGGGAGTCGGGAGGCTTCCTCAGGAGCGAACCAAGCCTCGGTCTTCATCACCAGAGATGAGATGGAGATGATGATGGGAGCAATGCATGAAGAGCTTCTGAAAAGACAAGAAGAGATGATGTAGAATTTACTTCGAGGAACTGGACAAACCAGAGTGCAGAATCAAGATAATGCAGCCGCAGGAGATGCTGGAGATAGGGATCGGGAGCACGAAGCAACTAGAATTCAGAATGGAGCAGGACCATCTGGCACAGCCCCAGAACTAGGGGGCACTTACCCAGAGCATGTTGACCCAATCCCGAGAAGAGCATCAGGTGGACCCGAGCAACATGGCATTGAGAGAGGAATGGACGCCCGTCCAGGAGAACAGATTCCAAGCTTCCCTCGTGAACTCGGGAGGCAGATCGGAGGCAACAGGCATGGGCTACAGCTTGGCGATAGTGACAGATTGGCGAAAATGGTCAGACGAGCCATGAGAGGCGGACTAGTGAATAGAGATCTGAAAGATGTTAATAGGAGTCCTTTGCTCCTACGATCAGGCAATCTAGGAATCCACCAAAATTCAAGCTACCAACATTAGAGACGTACGATGGAAGGACGGATCTTGCAGTTCATCTGACATGATACATGAGGCATATGGAGGTGTTGGGGACATCGGAAGAGGTCATGGCCCGGTGCTTCCCATTGTATTTGACAGACATTGCAGCGCTATGGTTTAGACAACTGGAGAATGTCTCCATTGGAATATGGACCGATTTGACTGAGAAGTTTATGAGGTAGTTCAGAGTTCACATTTCGAGACCCAAGAATGTTATGAGTTTGGCAGCACTAAAGCAAAGGACCAGGGAATCTTTGAGGAATTTTCTGACACGATTCAATGCAGCGGCAGCATCGGTGGATCGACTAGATCCATCCATGGTTTTGATGGCAGCTGTATCTGGCATAGCTGATGGCACAGAATTTAAGAATTCATTGACAAGGGATCCACCTATGGATTTGGGAGAATTTTATCATGAGGCCGAAGGATTTCTGCGATTAGAGGACGCAAATGCTGAAAGGGAGGAAGGAGAGGAAGTTGGAGTTTATGCAGTCAAAGGCGGAGACCCTTCCAGAAAAGATTCAGGCAACAATAAAGAGAAACGGAAAGCCGAGGATAACGGTGATGGACCAAAGTGACCGCGAAAGGAACCAAGATTCACCTTTTTATACGGAGTTGAATGAGACTTTGGAGTGAATCTACCAGGATACCAGGGGGCAGATTCCTTATCGAAAGCCAATGAGGAGGGATCCGACCAGCAATGAGAGAAGATCAGACAAGTATTGCTTATTCCACGAGTTGAATGGTCATAGCACGAATGACTACAGGCACTTGAAGGATGAGGTTGATGGACATATTCAGAATGGTTTGCTATCGTGGTATGTGAGGAGGGGAACAACCACGGTGGAACGAGAGCGGCCACCACCTGCATCAACTAGGAACGGCTCGGGATCGGGGCGTCAGCTTGTCATCAATTAATTGGAATAATGACGAATAAGTGGAAAACTTCAGACCAACGCGATTAAGTCATTTACACATGTACAGGACCGCGAACGATCCTCGGGCATGCTCTGATACGACTATAAATCGCATCAATGTAGGTGTTTGCACTTTGACGTCCCTATTTTGCTTTTGTTTTCCCATTTCTTATGTTTGTACTTGATTTTATTGGACATTTCTGTTGAAAGACTCATTTTGAATGTAAATCTGCTATTTGTGATTCCATAACGGCTAAGCCACTTACACATGCACGGGGTCGCGAACGGTCCTTAGGCATGCTCTGAGATGGCGATAAACCATCGTAACAAACAGTTCAGAAACTCACTCGAACGTGAAATCTGACATTAATGATACTAAGTCCCCCCTGGGCACACACAATTTGCCTCGAACGGCACCCGACCGCGAACGGTCACAGTTCGCCTCGAACGGCACCCGACCGCGAATGGTCACAGTTCGCCTCGAACGGCACCCGACCGCGAACGGTCATAATTCGCCGTGAACGGCACTCGATCACGAACGATCACAAATCGCCTCGAATGGCACCCCGACAGCGAACGGTCACCATTCGCCGCGAACAGCATCTGACCGCGAACGGTCACATATCACCTCAAATGACATACGATCTCGAGCGATCGTCATTCACTATTAGGTAAGACTATCAATCTCTTTGTAGGATATTAACAGGATACGAACATCCAGCTTATGACATTACAAAACACACCTTCCTACCGCAAGGCATGTTTTGGGGGGGCAAGTGTTATCCCACCTTTTAGCAAGACCGTGATACCAAAAGATTAGCTGGAAACCAAAGACAGTTCCCTTCGATTGCCAGTTACGTATAGATTAGCTATGGATGTCGGTAAATTTTGTCCAAGTCCGGGTCGAGCCACAATCGATATGACACGACGAGCAAAGCCGTAGAAGCCAGCGTTCCAAATTTCAAGTCAATCCGAGTTCGTATGCTCAAGATATGATCGATGCAAAATTGAATATTGTTCTCGTTCGTACCCATCAATTCGTATCCATCGTTCGTATCGATGAGTTCGTATCCCTCCAATACTCATCTGTTCGTATCCATACAATTTGCTTAGCATCACTTCATATCCATCAGGCAACTATTGTTCGTATCCATCAAACAAACAGGAAGGGACCCCCTGCGTATAGATCTGGTTCGATTCCATCAGATGTGCATGGTTTTATATCGATCAGGGGAGCACAAGTTCGTATCCATTGAGAGCAACGTTCTTCGTATCCATCCTTCCTCATACTGCCTCGTATTCATGAAAGCTCGCCATTTCGTATCGATCCACCTATGTATCGATCGACCAATGATCGATGCGAAATGCACATGAAGGATCGATTCGAAGTGCACATGAAGGATCGATGCGAAGTACACGTAAAGCATCGATACGAATGTTATCATTTAGATCGATACGAAGCTAACCCAGAGTATCGATACGAAAACGTTGCCTAGACCGGTACAAAGAATGATTCTAGGTCGATACGAACGTTGCCTAAATTTAAGGAAGACTCGGTCGACTCAACATAAAAAGTGGATCGATCCAGAAATCATGCGCCACGTCATCTCCTGAGTATGTGCCCAGTATCGATTCGAAGTAATCGATTCGAAATCATCGATTTGAACCAAACAGCCTACCGAAAACACAAGATTGCATCGATCATATCTCACAATCCACAAGTCCAAATGCTATGAAATTTTCACAGGAGCTTACGTATGACGTAAGGAAGGTTCATGCCAAGTTTCAACTCGATTGGATCAAATCTTGATCGATACGAAATTCGTTCGTATCGATCACGGATCGAGCCAAAACTTCATAGGATCGATCGCGTGGGCCCATCCATGTGCCAGAAGAAGTCTCCCGAGATCTGAACGAAATATCAGCCTCCTATGCCTATAAATAAAGCCCCCGGGCCTACAGAAGGGGGATCTTTTTGGCTCCTTGACGTCCAGACTTTGCCGAATCCAACTTTGCACTCCATTGCTGCTGTTGTACTCAAATTTCAACACTTTTATTCACGGTAACCCATTGAAATCAGTTGTAACATGCAAGTGAATATCAATAAAGTCGTCAAGCTTCAAAGTGGACGTAGGCCGAATTGCCGAACCACTATAAATAATGTGTTCTTTATTGCTTTCATCTAAATTTTCTGAGTGTTCTTCATTTTTAATTCTCTACATATTTGCTATCTATGATCTGTGATTGTGAATTGGTGCTTTCATCGACAATTGGGTGTTTGTGATCAATTTTGGCGCAAACAATATAGTATTATCCTCTTTGACAATGGTTTTAAAAATGATTTGAACTAATGGTTTGAAATGTGTGCTTATATATGTATGTTTCCGCCATAAATCTATATGTTTAGAAATGGTTTTTAAAGAGAAATATGTTCATAAAATTGCACGAAATCGATCGAATAAGGAATTGATTTAAACGGTTAAATAAGATGAGTGGCATGGAACGCTCGCGTTTGTTTTACCGGTTAATTCCCTGACTTGTTCGATCGAACCATTGCTACACACAAGTGAAGATTACTATTGTATAGGAAGCATTTGGGTAAACACTTGTGGTATGGGACACATGGTCGTTACCTATTCGGTTGCTATATGGAAGTACATAACACTTTTATCAACGAGTTTATGACTTGCCTTTGGAGTTTATATGACTTGTTCCTATCTTTATGTTTATAGTTCTCATACATATCTTGATGTTTATAGGACTTTTTCCAATCTTGATGTTTTAGGTCCCATGCATATTTTGATGTTTATAGATCTCGTACCTATTTCGGGGATTATAGGACTTGTTCCTATCTTGATGTTTATAGGTCAGTTACCTATCCAAATGTTTATAGACTTATACATCTATCTTGGAGTTACATGCATGTAGGTGAATTTATTTCACAAATCTTGAAGTTTGGCGCCTTCCTCCTTTTTGTGAGATTTCTGGATTTCTATTTGTAAGATCTCTAGATTTGATGTTGTTTGAATTATCACTAAATCATTTTGGGGATTTTTGCTTTTAATAAGCTATCCTGGGTTTTAGTGTTTGGTGATTTGAAGTTATTGATGCATGTTTGATATTTGTCGATATATGACTATATTTGAGATCTAGTTCACTTTATCCATCATTCAATTTTTGCTAACTCGTTTGTCTTAGTCTAGACTGGCCCGTTTATTTCTTTATATATAATACTCAGGTCAGACCGAGATGTTTCAGGTCCTCCAGCTTGATGCCTTAGAATGGATATCCTATCTGTTGGCTTGTAGTTACTTTTGTCATTTATGTATATATGTTATGTTATGTTATATCTTACTAGACTCCTTTTGTGTACATATTCATATTTTGAGATGCACTTTGTATATGTGTAGTCTACATCATGTATCAATTTTGGATCAATTCAGACTTGTATCTATTTGTATTTCGCTGTGTCTGATATGTGATTTTATGATATGTATTTATTATATGTTGTTCAAGATTTTATTATAGCTATTGTAGTTTTGTTTTAAGCCTGAATTGTATACGTCGATTCCATTTGATTAAATAAATGTATAACATATTAATCGACGTATCGATGCTTGCTTATAGTATAATTCACGGATGGTCACCCTTAACCAGCCCTATTCTCTGCACTAGCCGATAATATTACTTTGTTAGTGTAGGTCTCGGGGTGGGGCATCACAATAGATATTAGTGGTTTGAGATAACTGTCTCATGAGAAAGAAAGATGATTTTGGATATAAAAAATATACTTCGTATTCTACAAAAGTATGCTTTGGGGGGAAAGTGTTGCGGATATGTTTGTCCATAGCATGGTGAATACGAAAAGACGTCAAGGAGCATAGAAACGGCAGGAAGGTACATAATAAAGGCACCATTATGTAATCACAAGGGCAAGGCGGGGTGTTAGAGGCAAATTTGGCACAATTTAAAAATATACTTAATGCTCTGTAAAATATTCCTAACATCAAGACATGTGCCTAGGTCGAAACCGCATCTCAATTCGGGCTACGATTGGAAGATATGATCATCTCCACCTAACTCACACAGGCCCCACCTTACAAAGCTACTACCTTCTTTAAGGAAATGGAACATTCAAAAGCATTGAAATACTCCTCAATGATATAAAGCTATTGGCCTAAGTTTCATTCAAATCTATCTTGAAATGAAGGAGTTATGGCATAAAAATTTGTGTGGCTCAAGTTGTTGAGCATCAAGCTTCCAACGAAGAGGTCAAAAGTTCGAATCCTAGCAAGTACATTATTTTTATGGAACAGGAGGAATAATCTAGTAGGGAATCTAACTGTTTAGTGCCTACTATTTACTACCTAATAGAACTCTACTCAACCTCACACCTATAAATACCTCATAGATTAGCACAACTATAAAAAGAGATGAATGAGCAATAATGGCAGACAAGCTTGGAACTTTGGAGACCTTCTAGCCAAAACTCTTCCTAACAGGGTCTTGCCTAACCAAATCACTGGAGCATCATCACTTTGTTTGAGTACCCCAAAATGAAGAGACAAGAAGCTCCTGAAGTCCGTCGAACCAAGCATAGTCGAACGCCACCTACCAAACACAGATTCATGTTCGGTAGCCTATTTATGAACCCAAGCATAGATGAACCATAACATGACCACCAGACTAAGCACCACCGAGCCAACTACTACTAGACAGAACAAAGCATATATGGAAAGGCGATCTTGAATATATGGAAGTTCTGGAGCTTATCTTCTATATATGGAAATAACCAAACCAAGCATGTTATACAAGGAAACTGCCTATCTTACCTGCCCGACCACCCTATACCTTCACTCCTATAAATATTAAAGCTTTCAACAACAATGGGGGAGAATTCTGGAGAGCCAACCTTACAACAATAATGGCAAACAAGTCAGAGAAAGCTAGGAACTGCCTAAGAGGAACTACCTAGCAAGAACGACCTAACAAGAACTGCCTAACAGGAACTGCCTAATAGGAATTGCCTAGTAGGAAGCCTAACAAGAACGGCCTAACAGGATCTACCTAATAGAGACAACTGAACATGGATAGGCTAATAGGAACAACCGAACAAGAATAGGCAGACAAAAATAGCCGAACAGACTTCCTTGGGCTATATTTTACTTTCTATTGAGCCACAGATCAATATTTTTTTATCTCGGGCATTGTATCAAAAATCTATAAAATGAATAAAGAAAATGGACAGTGGATGTCGGCACATTCTGGCCGAACCACTATAAATATGTGTTGTTCTTTACTTTACTATAATTTACTTTCTACATAACCTATATGTGATCTGCTCTCTGAAAATCAGTAATAATACAAATATAACAATTGTGTTATACACCCCGTATTCGTAGCTCTACAATAAATAGGCTGGAGGTGTTTGTCCATTTTTTATGCAAATGCTGCACAATGGAATACACTATATCTTTATATAATAGTATATGAGTAAAGCATAAGCCTCATGTGCGTCCTCAGTATAGCTCCATGCGCTAGCACAATAACTAACTCTCAATCTACTCATTTAAGGGCGCTCAAGGGTTATAAGAAACATAAATACAAATAACCTTGGGTCAGACAATAGTTGTAAGCAAAAATTAATAGATAGAAACTCGATTATCGTAAAGTAAGAGCAACATGGTGTGGAAAGTTATATCTCGCAGGCTTTCGCATCTAGAAAAATAGCATATATAACCTGATATGCTAAACTATCATCAATATGGGTGTACTTCTCTATCTCAGAACATATTAAGGGGCCAAGTATTAGACTCAATAATACCTAACTTCGTTAAAGGGAACCATAACAACCATCAATCAAGCATCTCTCACACTCATAATGTACTTAGATATTTGATGACACAAATGACCACCGTCAAATTGTCAACGATTACTCAACATCGCAGATCCATCAATGCTCAAAACCTAACCCACTTGGACTGTTGGGGCCTAGAATCGCTCAGACTGTGGACATATACCCACTTAAATGGTCCTGAGGTAGCATCCCTACCTGCTCCTTCTTTATGAGCAAACATCAAGCACTTAGTCCATATACTTCGGGACCGATCCATTACTTAGAGAAATTTTCTTATGTTCTCTAGCTTCTTTTCCAGAAATTGATCCACTTTTCATCTTACTGCTTCAATCTACATGCATCCTCCTATTGAAATGATTAGATCTCTGAAGCTATTCTATCGAAGTGTTCTATGATCCTAACTCCACCTCTTTGTGTAATTATCGAAGGCCACTTTGAATATGTCCTTCCCTATACACATGAGTGTTGTGCATTATAGAATTATCATTTCATCAACCCAAATAATTCTAAATGTGTGTTTTCATCCATTCAAACATACATTCAATTAAAATATGCAACAAACAACATCAAATTAAGCATTACAAGTCATTCAAGCATTTTAACATATAGCCAGTCTACACCTATGAATTCATACCATTCAACAACATTTTTAAAACTATTAAAACATCATTAAAATTTATGTTTTTAAATCAGGCAAGAACTCAAAATTAGGTTTTTAGACCGAAAAGTAGATCCAAAACATTTTTAAACGTATATTACAACTTATATTAGCAAAAGATTATAAACCACTCACCAAATGATGAATAAACCACCAAATCAATGCAAATCAGTAATGGAAAGCAAAAGTAATGAATTTCCCTTTCCAAAATGTTGGTTAGTTAATTTCTAATAATGCCTCTAAGCTTAGCCCTCTTAGTGTCATTATTTATCCTAAAATACTAAGCCTTTGGGTTGATTTCAGATAAAGAAATGTTAAAGGAGCTTTAAGGATGTTTTAGATCTAAGATAAGTGATATAATATCCTCCCTAATCCTCATTCACCCTTAAAACCCAAAATTAGCAAAATAGGCCAACGTATAGGCTTTTCTGCCTAGCTACAAAATCTGTTTAATTAGGATGAAAATTAAAACAGCCATATCTTTCAAATGTCTAGGCAAAATCACTACTATGACCACTCTACAGAATCAAGATACATCAAATCATTCAATTGAAACAGTAACCGACTTCCAATTCTGCATGTACCAAAAGTTATGGCACCCACAAAGTTTTTCTCAAAAATGTATTTATTTTATTATAAAATCAAAAATTATCAAATTACATTACTGCCTAGAGTTGTAACTTAATCCAAGGTCATTTGGTTATGTATATTGTACTTTACTTACCTAACTCAATGTAAATACGCTGATTGTTACACTTTTCCCATCCTCATCCCCCTATTTAAGAATTTTGCCCCTTGAAATTCCAATGTCAAGCAAAAGAATAACTGAAACATATAAGCACATGTGTAACATAAAAGCATAGCGACCAAACTATACTATCATCCTATCATGCATAACATACCGGCAGCAAAATGAAATAAAGGTAAAGGTCTCATTACCAAATGAAGAGATTCGAATAAGCGGTCATCTTCCTCTCTTTGGTATCCAAAGTACTATTGCCTTCTTCTTGCTTTATTTGACCCTTACAAGCTTTATAGTCATCCTCCCAAGCCACTTCATACTCTACTCAAATATACAAATATACCTACTAGATCTTCCGCTTCAAGGTCAACTTCTAAGTAATAAAGCTAATCCGATGTGATTATCATGCCTGAGTCGTGCCCAAACTTCCTTAGATGCCAAACATGGAAGACATTATGCACATACGCCATCTTCTAAAGTAAGTCGACTCTTTGTCCAACATTCTTGATCCTCTCAAGTATTAGAAAGGTCCTACAAATCTTGGCGGCAACTTCTTTTTTACTGAATCTAACTGCATCTATTAATTGAGAAAATTTGACAAACACCAAATCGCCCATAAAGAACTCTATGGCATGGCATGTTTTTTCAGCATAACTCTTTTGTCTGTCTTGTGCATCATTCATTCATTTCTGAATGATCTCTATCTTTTCTAAAGTCTCTCTAATCATATCTGGCCTAAGTATCAATTTCTCCCTTTATCTTCCACCAACGTGAAGGGGCGTTACATGATCGATCACATAAAGCTTTGAACAGTGCCATACCAATGCTCTATTGATAGATCGTTGTATGTAAACTCTATTAAGTGTAAATGATCTTCCCACAAGCTTCCAAACTCAAGTATACATGCTCGTAAAAGATCCCCAAGTGTATGATTCACACTCTCTATTTGACCATCCATTTGTGGGTGATAAGTTATGCTCAAATTGAGCTCCATCCCTAATTCCTCTTGCGAGCATTTCCAAAATACACTCGTGAATAATAGGCATCTACCGCTCATAATTCTCTTCGACACTCCATGGAATCGTATTACCTACGTACATACAACTTGGCCGGTTTTTCTACCATCCTATTGGACTTCAATGGTATGAAACGAGCGGTCTACATTAATTTATGGACTATAAAAAATACTATAGTGCTCTCCTCTTGTCCTTGGTAATCCAACAATAAACTCCATTGATATATTCTCCCACTTCAACTGTGGAACATCAAGCGGTTGCAGCAAACACTTCGTTTCTTTTATTCGGCCTTTTCAAATTGATAATTCAAACATTGGGAGATAAATGTCCCAACATCCCTTTCATGCCTTCCTGATAGAATTTCTTCATCATATCTCTATAAATTTATTATGTCTAGGATAGATAGTCAACTTTAAATGATAGAATTCTTGTAGCACCTCATCTCTAACTTCATCTACATTGGGTACATATATTCTCCTATATTTACAAAGCCAGCCATCTTGGTCAATCTATACTATCTCGAATCTTCAGTGTCTACTCCTACCTCAAGCTTAGTAATAATCCCTGCTATCTTAGCATCACGCCTTTGACTAGCACAAATATGCTTTATAAGAGTATGCCTAATCATCAAGCTGGCCAACATATCCAGCTTTAGCTCACATATAGATCGAAAATCATATCTAGCAATATACTCTAACTAGGTCCACTCCAAAAACATAGATCCTAAAGTGGCATGTCTCCAACTCAATGCATCTACTATTGCACTTTCTTTACCGGACATATAGGAAATGTCAAAGCCATAAGAGACCAAGGACTCTAATCATTTCTGCCATTATAGGTTAAGGTCTAATCTCTCTTCTAGTGCGGTTTCAATTACCTACTCGCAAAAGAGACAACTTTACCTCTTTGCATAAATACCACCTTAAGTCTGCTACCACATGCATCAATACTATCAACTCCTTATTCTCGTTTAGAATGACTAACATTCGTGCACTCATCGATTTCACTTTTAGACTAACGAACATGTGCCTAGTTAGTGAAAAACCATTGCCAAATCCAACTGATAAAATACCTTTGCGTCGTGAAGCTGGTAGAGTAGGTCGTCTACACGTGAAAGAGGATACTTGTTCTTTCTTGTCACCTTATTCAGTTCATGATAATCTAAACAAATTCTCAAAAAGTCTTCTACCTTAGTGGCGAATACTATAGGCGCTCCCCACCTAGAAGTACACTTCTGAACATAACCCTTCTTTAGTAGCTCTCTCACTTGCACCTTCAGTTCTCACTAGGCTCTGGATGCTATCCGTCTCAAAGGCATGACAATTGGTCCAGCATCTTTCACAAGGTTTATACGAAACTCAATCTCTCTAAGTGGTGATAATCTTGTAACCTCCTCGAAAATGTTAGGATAATCTCTTACAATGGGTATTGATAATAACTCATCATGCGGGATCTCTAACAAACATAAAAAGCTATCTATCATAGCATCCTTGAGAATGTATCTAAACTCTAGTTTATGCCAATTGTTACTCCCTATCATCACGAGTAACCTCTCAAAATTCCGTACTACTCCATATCAATGAAGCCAATCCATCCCCAAATAATCATATACTCGATAAAACTACGCATAAACTAATCACAAGCAAACATACTTCTATAGCTTGATAGCATGACATAATGACAAACCATGCACAAACTAGTTGAACCTCCCACGGGATTCAATACTACCAAGGTCTGTCAACTATGCCAGGTCTCAAATCTAACATCTACCGGGTCACTAGATATAAATGAATATGAAGATCTCGTACCAAAAAACATGAACTGTATATCATAAATAGAAGCATATCTTGATTGTGATGCCCTTCTCCTTCACCGATGGAGTGGTTGACAAGTTTGGAATAAATCTAAATGCATATGCCCCCACCCTTCTCTTGCCCTCAGCAGAATTTAGAAATTCCTTCTAGATTTTCCTAAATTTTTTGAAATTAAAACACTTCTGCTCTTCACTCTTGCAATTCTTATTGAGGTGTCCTTTCTTTCCATAGACGTAGCAAGTTGAATACCATTCTCCCTTTTTCTTGACCTTCCTTATTCTACAAGTGTTTCTTTCCCTTGTCATTTGCCTTGAACTTTCTCATTCCTTCTCTACCTATTTGCAGCATAGCTTCCTCCTTAGGGACCACGGCTATATTTAGCTTCGGATATAAGTTCTCATGCCTCAAATCCTTCTCAATAATCCTTATTGATGCCAAAAATGGATCAATACCCAAAAATAGGTTGTATGGAACCTATGAGACATAGATATAGCAGATAATAAAAAAATAGCAGAAAAATAACAACAAGACACAAGATTTTTATAGTGGTTCGGCAATCTCTAGCTTGCGTCCATTTTATAGTTTCATTGTTTGTTGTTTATCGAGATTTAGAGTCACTAGTACAAGGGATTGACAAGTTTAGAGTTTAGAACAGCTAATAGTATCTGCCTAGGTAACTATTATGAGGGAGAGATATGAGATGAAGAAAGAGCAGAGTCCAAGATCAGCCAAGATCCTTTTCTAGTTGCAGTGAGGTTAGTATTTATAGAGAAATAGTTGTGCAGGTTTAGGAGCCCGCTTGAGTTGAAGCCCAGGAGAAAGCCCAGTGTTGTACACGTGAGCACATGGACCCACGTGCCAAAAGTACCTCTTAGTACCGAGGGGTTCCTCTCAGTAAGCTTTTGCTCGGTGATGGGTCAACTTTTCAACTTTCATCATACTTCTACCCCCTTCCGATGTGTTTTCAACTATTTCCAATGAATATTGAGTTCCTTCTAATAATCTACTTGCTCGTGCTTAACTTGCTTTGCCTTCTTTGCTTTCATCTCATCAATATTTTAAATTGCTTGTCCAATCTCTGGGAAATGCTCTTGATGATGGCCAGTTGGAGTTGTAGATCAAGTGCATATAGTTGTTGAAGTCTTATATGGGAAGAAAAACCTCTCGGTGCCAAGCGGTTCCTCTTGGTACCGAGTGGTTTACTTAGCTCGAATTCCAATGAATCTTCCTGAGTCCAATTCTCTATTCCTTTTGATCGTGTTTCTGAGTTCTCGAGTCATTTTGTCTTCGTCTTGACCTTCTACTTCTGGTTGATTCTACTTAGTTAAAAACCCGGTTAATACTTGCTCCCCTGAGTATGCTTTCATTGGAAACAAAGCATGATCTGGATCAAGACAAGCATTGATACTCCATTTCTTGAATTCGATTAATCGTTTAGGGAACACTTTGAGGAATTTTCTTTGTTTGGTAGATGTTCCTTTAATTGCTTTGCATTACTAAAATTATGTTGTTCGTGCTAAGGACAAGATCTACGCTTTGGAGATTTGATCTACACTTCAGAGATCGTTCCATGCCTTAGACGAACAAGCTCTCTCTTTGATGTGTATTGTTTTCATTTTTGCTTTTTTGTTGCCAACGAAAGCTTCTAATGTTGAATCCTTCAAGTCATTTCCGAGAGCTTTCGGCCCCTGATTTCTAATAGCCACCTAGTGAAATTCATCTAAAGTCGAAGGAATTGCGATTGCTGTGGCGATGGTGATGATGGTGGTGGTACAGCCGATTACTTCTTGGTGGAGATAGTCAAATTTCAGTGCAATATGCTTTTTTGCCGCAACTCTTTGCATGTAAATAAAATCTCTGCAATTGCTTTGGCTATATCCCGTTATTCCACCTTGTATATAGTTACCAAAGTGCTTTGCTTGGGGGAACAGAATCATCATTTAACTAACTTCGTAGTTATTCCTACTTGTGTTCGGTTGTGTTCTTTTCGATCAACTGTTAGTCATGAATAATCCCAGTTTTATGCCTCTCCTTGCAGTCTCAGACCAGTTTTTGGGACGTTCATTTCCTTTTGAATGATTTTTGCCATGAACTAAATCATGTTCGCAGAACCTATTTTTTCAAAATGCCTAACTCTGGGCACTAGTAGTAGTTAAATTTTGTGGGGAAAATTATCTAATTGTCCCCAATCTAAGTGTGTTTTCCGTATCCTAATCCCGGATCAGGATAGCAAACGAGCCAGCCTTTGATTCTCCACGATTATCCGTGCTTATTCTCGACCAAGCATGTCCCGCTTAGCCGCTAGCATTGTCACGGGAGTTCAATCGTGCACTTGTTTCGATCTCCAGAAACTAGCGCATGAATACATCAATTACGAGCATCCTTCTTGATGTTACCCACTTCTTGGCAATGGTCGATTCTGCAAGCTGGGGTTGAATTATCCGATCGACCCCTATGTGGTTATACCATCCTGACGTCGCTATCTCCAAGCAACAACATGTTCCTGATATTTTTGGTCGAGTTTTCCTTGGCCGACTTTCATTGTGAATAGTCCAAGTTTCGCGATGCTTCCTATTGATGAGGAACATTATCTGTAATATTTACTCCTCATTCATATGTTTCTATCGTGGGTTCGGGCGTTCATATGAATTAAACATGTGGGGAAAATTATCTGATTCCGGTTACCCTTCCTTGAAGTTATTCGTTTTCCTCGCATAGTAAAATTTCCGATAATTTTGGTCGATACTCCAGTCGTGTACCAATTTCTATCTTTGGAAACTAGCACATCAATGACTCAATTCCGATGGCTCCTTCCTGACGTTGCCAAAGAGCTCCTTCCTGACATTGCCAATCTTTGGGCAATGCTAGGTTCCTGAAAGTTAGAGCTTTCCTTCCTAATGTTGCCAATCTTTGGGCAACACAAAATTCTTAAAGGTTTATGATTATACCTTCTTGACGTTGCCCATCTTCGGGAAATGGCGAGTTCCTAAAGGTAAGGGTTGAATTTCCCTTTACGATGAAAAGGGATCTCCAATTTTATCGAAACCTGTGATGATCCTGAACTCGGCCTTCGAAAATCGGCACCCGTACTTCACTTGTACTCGAAATGTCGCAGATTCAAACGCCGAATCTGGCTCACCGGAGCTTATAACACCATTAAGTATAACAACACAGCGGAAGAAAGAAAACAATGATATCATATACAACTCCAATGAATACAATATCCAGAATGATATACAACAATAATATCAATATGATACAACAATATCAGAGATAAATAATGATACAGCAAAAATAACAGCAGTGATAACTCCAAATGATCAGCCAGAGAGGCTGAGTCCAACCACTCCAATGTCAAGCTCGAACCATCATCACGATGCATAAAGCTAAGCAAGAGTAGTCGTCCGTGAACTCCAAAAACTGAACTAGCTCCAGATAATCTACTAAACCTGACTATCTGAAAAATCCCAACTCCAGACTACCCATGTGGAAAATTATGGGCACCCAGAGTTTAGGAAGGGAAAAATAAACTCCGAGTCAGTCATGGGACTGGTGTGAGTAACAAAAACTGTTTATCTTTAAACAAGCAACAAAAGAATTTTCAACATTGAAATCCGCAATGCTTTTGGAAAATGAAACTACCATAAGACCTCCTACCACACACACAATGCAATCGCAGACTTGGAGGATATTTCTTCTTATGATAGTCAAATATGCTTACTACGCAAGAAAAACTTTTTTTTGATATTATTACTAGTGCATAATGTACAAAATCAATTCGAAAATACAATATTAATCTTAGCCAGCATAGGTACCATTATATTATGCCTGCTATAGCTACCATTTTAAATGGCAGGTTCTACAACTAAAACCGTACAAGGCTCGTATTGTTTCTTTGGATTTTCCAACAAATGGTCAGGCTAAGGAACTTCCTATGCCACATGGGAACGCCTCTGGAGGGACGCCCCGAGAACCACCTGGCCCTCTGCCAACACAAGGCCGGTTACCCCCTTCCCGGGTAGTAAACCTGAGATATGCCACCCCCAGTCTTTTGCGACCTTTATCCGAGGCCTCGATCACATAGCAACAATCACACAGAGTAAATGAGATTGGAGCAACCACACAGGTAAATATCTGGGCTCCATACCATGATACCACCTTTTTCCAGAAGGAATGGTCATACCCTAGGGGAGCTACCCCTGAAACCTTACCGCATCTTTCCTGTTTCGACCATTTCCGGTTTATGAGGCTCGATGAGGTATCGTCCACAAAGCTACACTTTACACGAAAGCCATGCTTTGATCAACAAATGATCAACAACACACAGCAGCACTCAGCATGCCACACTACCAAATTGGGAATATATCATTGATAACCTTCAACTACATAACCTCTAAGCTTGTACGTCTCAAAGAAGGGTGTTAAGCTAAGAGAATAATTTCTCCACCACCAAACAGAAATGTATTTGAAAGAAATCAGCTTTATATCTCAAAGTGTAGTGTCAGACATACAACCATACAAGTCTGTTCCGGGTTCGAAAAAAACCGAAGGCACTTGCAAAAAGCCCTTGCAATCCGAGTATTCACAATCCCGATCGGATTTCCCATCACTTTGGAAATCTCTATACCGGCGCGACTCAGTGCAGAGACAATCGATAGGTCATCCTATCATTCTCACAAATACCCGGTCTTCAACACCGGTCTTCAAATGCAATCCATATACGACGTAACATTATTCGGAATGGGTTATATGACACAAAGGTCCTCTCCCGGCTAAACCGAATAATGAGCGCAATATTTTAAAACATATGGATAATGGATTTCAATTAAGTCACAACTTGTTATCCAAACTTTTCTTTCAAATGGTTTAAACACATTACCATTCAAATCTTTTTAAACAAAAAGATTCAATTCACAAAGTTCACCCAGTTTCACAAAGTCTATTCATAGATTTTCCAAATCAATTTGCATTTCAATTGGATTAACTCATTAAATCTTTAAAACAAAGATTTAATTGATAGCTTTCAAAACAATTCCATTTTGACCTTTTATACAAAAGGTACACCTTTCCAATTTCAAAACAAAGTTCAACAATCTTTCACAAAGATTTATTCATAACTCGGAAAACTATTTCCAATTCAAACTTGAAATTCCTTTAATTAAATTGGAATTTCATTTCTTATATGAAAGCTTTTATCATTTGAAAACAAATAGTTTTCATTTCGGAAAATCTGATTCATTTATACGAGTTAAAGTCCTTGGGTTAAATTCAAAACCATACTTTTAAAATGGTTTAAATTCATATAAACACATTTATAACATCTTTAACCATAATTTCCAATTATGGAATTCAATTCAAATTAAATTATATAAATTGGAAACTTTACCAAGTTATTCAAAATAACTTTTATCTTAAAACTCCTTTTCAAAAGCTTTAACATTTAATCCAAATTCATTTTCAAAATCAATTGAAATAAAAATTTCAATTTCAAAAAAACATTAAATTGAAATCATCTGTGACTTAACCGATTTCCACGTGAAATCCATATTTGTGTGTGTATGGTGTAGTCCAGGGGTTTTACACAATAGTGCACAACATCAATCATCACAGATATATCGATAAGCGGTATAATCCATAATGCTTATCTTCATTCACAGATTCACAGATAAAATAAATTCATCAATCACAAAGATTCATTATTACAATTCGATGTGGGTTTCGGATAACCGACTGGAATCCGACTCCCTATCGCATAGAAATTTAAATTTCGTTTTATAGGCCAAGTTGTTTAATAGTTAAACAATTTAATTCAATGCTTGGAATTCACGTAACAGTTATCACAGATAAATCATACACAGTCATCACAGATATATCAATGCATATCACTAAGTATCACAGAATATTACCAAATAGATATCACAATCAATCAAACAAGAATCCTCAATTCATATCAACTTAGTTTAATTAACTTAAACTTAATTGATTACTTAAGAATAAACCATTTTATTCTGCTTAGTTAATCACTAATAAATCAACTTATTAAATTTATTAATTACTTTTTTAATTACTAACTTAATTAATTATTTCTTAATTATTAATTAATAACCTTGATTATTAATAAAACCTAATTACCTATCTATTAATCACTAATTACTTAATTATTCATTAATTACCAATTAATACATCATTAATCCTTAATTAATTACTTAATTAGTTAACTACTATTTATTTATTGATTAACTTTAAGTAGTTAATTAAACTTCTTAATTTCAAATTGATTAAACACAAGATTATTAATATCCATCTTTAAATACAAATTTATTTAACCTTAAATTACTTATTTAATTACAATTATAAATTAATTACATTCTTATTTAACTTACACTTTAAATTAGTTAATCATCTTACATTAGCAAACCTTTCTTAATAGATTTTAAATCAAATCTTAGCTTAAGACTTGTCAACAATGTTTACTTAATAAACACTAAACTTTGTTTAACAAAATGACTTAAAAATTTATTAAGTTAATCCACTAGAAAATGAAACCTCCACCATCTGTTACTCGAGTAAACTTGAGTTCCTCTCATTCTTTTCCGGGTCCCCCTCTCTTTTTCTCCTCCTACTTTTCTTCTTCTTCTACCTTTTTTTTATATAAGCTTAAGTTATAAACTACAGTTATACAAACATTCTCGCGCACGCACCAGGTTACTTGATACAACCTCCCCATTTTCTAGAGTAATAATCTCGAGACGAATCAGCGCACGAAGTCGCTGACACATCCACGCCACCGTGCACGTGCACCGTTGTTCACCGACCCTCCGGCAACCCACGCTACCCTCTGCAAACCACAAAGTGACCACACGTTCGAAATCAAAATCCACTACTTCGCACAAAGGTCGAAATCGAAAAAAATGCCTGTAGCTCGAACCAGCAACTCGAATACCCCACAGAAAATCGCCACTTCCTACCAACACCGACCATTGGTGGCGACGCCGCTTCGTCCACGCCATGGACATACCCTCCTCGACCATCACCCAAAATTGCGTGCAGCTCGGTCGACCCACGATGACGAAATCGAGGAACTTACAGGCCATAGAAAAATTTGAACCCAAACCCTACATTCGATTCGACTCAACGAATCTCGCAATAGAAAATTTTTATGGCATTTTTCCTATCATCAACGAATATCAAACAAGCTCCAACACGAATTACAATATCTAATATTTGTTGGATCATCAGATATTCACAAAAAAACATTTTCGGTTCCATTTAAAACTGCCCCTTGATTTCTCACTTAAAAATCATCGTTCTTGTTTTAAAAATCTTAACTTAGTATGATAAATCAAGATATGGGATCAAATTAACAAATTAAAACATTTGAATTTTAACATATTTATTTCTTTATACTGTAACTTGAATAAACAGTATCTATGTTATACTGTTATGCTTCAAACAATTTTCCAGGCCTGTGATTTAAGTTAAACAAACTTAATTAGCTTAAATTCCTAGGTTTAAATTGGTTTAAATGAAGAAGTGTTAGTTTTCTTTACACTTCTTTGCTCAGAAACTTTAAAAATACTGAAGAACATCACATATTTAAACTTCCAGAGAACATCTCAGAACTACATGCTTACAATATATAGCAGACACAAAATTTACATGAACTAATTACCAAAACTTAAACTTTAAAAATTTTATGTTTACTTACAGTGATTTCCAGAATAAATGAAAAGAGTCCCTTTATCTTGGAACAGGTTGAAATTTGCAAGCTGAAGTTCTTTTCTTTTGATCTCTGGTTTGATTTGAATCGGTATTGTTGTTTAGTTGAAGTTTGTTTAAATTTTTAAGATGGTACTACTTCAGGTTTGCACAACTTAGAATGAACGAAAATGAAATGAGAAATTGATGTATAAAAACAGTTTACAGGGGATAGAATTTGTACAGGTGATAATCTTGTTTGTACAATAGAAACCAGAGATAATTTCTTGCTTTGGTTTGCTGGGAGGCTGATATGATTTTAGTCATGTGCTAGAGATATGGCATTAATTGCCAAGTACTTTATGTCTTCATTTGCAATACTTGTTGACTTCGGCTGATATGATAATGTTTTGGTGGCTGGTACGATCTAGCTTTAGTGGCTAAAGATATTTGCATTTAAATCCCAATTAAATTTTCAAACTATTTTATATACAAGTGTTCAAATATCCAGATTAATTTCAATTAATCCTTAATTTAACTAACATATTATATAAATTTACAATTAATTCACGATTTTTATTCAAAAATTAAGTTAATTAACAATTTAAACTTAATAAAAATTCGGGATCGTTACAGCCTTCCCCCCTTATGAAATTTCGTCCTCGAAATTTGCCAGGGAGACACAAAGATAGATGAATAATATCTCATCAAATTAACTAAACATCTAATCTGCATTTGGCTTACCAAATCAGAATATCAATAATAGATACGAGAACGAATCTTTTTAATTTTTTCACAAGATACTCGGGTTATCCAGATCTACGAAATATACAGTGGCATTGGTTAGTCCGAAGGGATAACTAACCACCCATAGAATATATTCGGACCCAAATTGTATTCATATATCTGTCTATTTCTGGGTACAATTTCAAAACTTTTAGTTTAGAAACCAAAGTATATCTATCAACCATAGCAACCAATTCATCCAAACAAACAATTCTGACCTATTTGGAGTTTATGTCCCATACTAATATATCGAATCTCCTTCCTGGATCTACCAGAAACCATCGAAGAATTGAGCAAAGATGACGAACAAAAGAGATTGATAGAGAAAAGGTTGTTTCCTTGTTGTTACAGGGTATTGACCATTTATAGTCGTATCCCCATGTCCCCTATCTCATCCTCTTCTTGCACTCATACTTACTATCAATGGATAGTAAGAGAATTTACTGAGGCGTACGGACAGATATCTTAGGGATTACTCATTCTAGGGTATACTTCACCCTATCTCTAATGAGCAACTTAATGTGTTATACTCCTAAGCTAAAGTTCAACCTTAGCTCTGATACCACTTGTGATGACCCTCACGAGGCAGTGGCAACCAGTAGGCTTTGCAACCATCCCAGCCCCACTGTGGCATACAATGGTACCCTGCCCTTGCTTTTACGGCCAGCCTTTCGACTGTCACACCTTACGGCTAACAAACCCCACCACGAGGACAAGTAGGGGTAAGAGTCTCCCGTTCGCCACCAAACTGCGAAGCGAGAACCCCCTATCACATTTGACAAACATAAGCAAGGTCAGTCATGGGACTGGTGTGAGTAACAAAAACAGTTTACCTTTAAACAAGCAACAAAAGAATTTTCAACATTGAAATCCGCAATGCTTTTGGAAAATGAAACTACCATAAGACCTCCCACCACACACACAATGCAATCGCAGACTTGGAGGAGATTTCTTCTTATGATAGTCAAATATGCTTACTACGCAAGAAAAACTTTTTTTGATATTATTACTAGTGCATAGTGTACAAAATCAATTCGAAAATACAATATTAATCTTAGCCAGCATAGGTACCGTTATATTATGCCTGCTATAGCTACCATTTTAAATGGCAGGTTCTACAACTAAAACCGTACAAGGCTCGTATTGTTTCTTTGGATTTTCCAACAAATGGTCAGGCTAAGGAACTTCCTATGCCACATGGGAACGCCTCTGGAGGGACGCCCCGAGAACCACCTGGCCCTCTTCCAACACAAGGTCGGTTACCCCCTTCCCGGGTAGTAAACCTGAGATATGCCACCCCTGGTCGTTTGCGACCTTTATCCGAGGCCTCGATCACACAGCAACAATCACACAGAGTAAATGAGATTGGAGCAACCACACAGGTAAATATCTGGGCTCCATACCATGATACCACCTTTTTCCAGAAGGAATGGTCATACCCTAGGGGAGCTACCCCTGAAACCTTGCCGCATCTTTCCTGTTTCGACCATTTGCGGTTTATGAGGCTCGATGAGGTATCGTCCACAAAGCTACGCTTTACACGAAAGCCATGCTTTGATCAACAAATGATCAACAACACACAGAAGCACTCAGCATGCCACACTACCAAATTGGGAATATATCACTGATAACCTTCAACTACATAACCTCTAAGCTCGTACGTCTCAGAGAAGGGTGTTAAGCTAAGAGAATAATTTCTCCGCCACCAAACAGAAATGTATTTGAAAGAAATCAGCTTTATATCTCAAAGTGTAGTGTCAGACATACAACAATACAAGTCTATTCCGGGTTCGAACAGAACCGAAGGCACTTCCGAAGAAGCCCTTGTAATCCGGGTATTCACAATCCCAATCGGATTTCCCATCACTTTGGAAATCTCTATACCGGCGCAACTCAGTGCAGAGACAATCGATAGGTCATCCTATCGTTCTCACAAATACCCGGTCTTCAACACCGGTCTTCAAATGCAATCCATATACGACGTAACATTATTCGGAATGGGTTATATGACACAAAGGTCCTCTCCCGGCTAAACCGAATAATGAGCGCAATATTTTAAAACATATGGATAATGGATTTCAATTAAGTCACAACTTGTTATCCAAACTTTTCTTTCAAATGGTTTAAACACATTACCATTCAAATCTTTTTAAACAAAAAGATTCAATTCACAAAGTTCACCCAGTTTCACAAAGTCTATTCATAGATTTTCCAAATCAATTTGCATTTCAATTGGATTAACTCATTAAATCTTTAAAACAAAGATTTAATTGATAGCTTTCAAAACAATTCCATTTTGACCTTTTATACAAAAGGTACACCTTTCCAATTTCAAAACAAAGTTCAACAATCTTTCACAAAGATTTATTCATAACTCGGAAAACTATTTCCAATTCAAACTTGAAATTCCTTTAATTAAATTGGAATTTCATTTCTTATATGAAAGCTTTTATCATTTGAAAACAAATAGTTTTCATTTCGGAAAATCTGATTCATTTATACGAGTTAAAGTCCTTGGGTTAAATTCAAAACCATACTTTTAAAATGGTTTAAATTCATATAAACACATTTATAACATCTTTAACCATAATTTCCAATTATGGAATTCAATTCAAATTAAATTATATAAATTGGAAACTTTACCAAGTTATTCAAAATAACTTTTATCTTAAAACTCCTTTTCAAAAGCTTTAACATTTAATCCAAATTCATTTTCAAAATCAATTGAAATAAAAATTTCAATTTCAAAAAAACATTAAATTGAAATCATCTGTGACTTAACCGATTTCCACGTGAAATCCATATTTGTGTGTGTATGGTGTAGTCCAGGGGTTTTACACAATAGTGCACAACATCAATCATCACAGATATATCGATAAGCGGTATAATCCATAATGCTTATCTTCATTCACAGATTCACAGATAAAATAAATTCATCAATCACAAAGATTCATTATTACAATTCGATGTGGGTTTCGGATAACCGACTGGAATCCGACTCCCTATCGCATAGAAATTTAAATTTCGTTTTATAGGCCAAGTTGTTTAATAGTTAAACAATTTAATTCAATGCTTGGAATTCACGTAACAGTTATCACAGATAAATCATACACAGTCATCACAGATATATCAATGCATATCACTAAGTATCACAGAATATTACCAAATAGGTATCACAATCAATCAAACAAGAATCCTCAATTCATATCAACTTAGTTTAATTAACTTAAACTTAATTGATTACTTAAGAATAAACCATTTTATTCTTCTTAGTTAATCACTAATAAATCAACTTATTAAATTTATTAATTACTTTTTTAATTACTCACTTAATTAATTATTTCTTAATTATTAATTAATAACCTTGATTATTAATAAAACCTAATTACCTATCTATTAATCACTAATTACTTAATTATTCATTAATTACCAATTAATAAATCATTAATCCTTAATTAATTACTTAATTAGTTAACTACTATTTATTTATTGATTAACTTTAAGTAGTTAATTAAACTTCTTAATTTCAAATTGATTAAACACAAGATTATTAATATCCATCTTTAAATACAAATTTATTTAACCTTAAATTATTATTTAATTACAATTATAAATTAATTACATTCTTATTTAACTTATACTTTAAATTAGTTAATCATCTTACATTAGCAAACCTTTCTTAATAGATTTTAAGTCAAATCTTAGCTTAAGACTTGTCAACAATGTTTACTTAATAAACACTAAACTTTGTTTAACAAAATGACTTAAAAATTTATTAAGTTAATCCACTAGAAAATGAAACCTCCACCATCTGTTACTCGAGTAAACTCGAGTTTCTCTCATTCTTTTCTGGGTCCCCCTCTCTTCTTCTCCTCCTACTTTTCTTCTTCTTCTACCTTTTTTTATATAAGCTTAAGTTATAAACTACGGTTATACAAACATTCTCGCGCATGCACCAGGTTACTTGATACAACCTCCCCATTTTCTAGAGTAATAATCTCGAGACGAATCAGCGCACGAAGTCGCTGACACATCCACGCCACCGTGCACGTGCACGGTTGTTCGCCGACCCTCCGGCAACCCATGCTACCCTCTACAAACCACAAATCGACCACACGTTCGAAATCAAAATCCAGTACTTCGCAAAAAGGTCGAAATCGAAAAAAATGCCTATAGCTCGAACCAGCAACTCGAATACCCCACAGAAAATCGCCGCTTCCTACCAACACCGACCATTGGTTGCGACTTCGCTTCGTCCACGCCATGGCCATTCCCTCCTCGACCATCACCCAAAATTGCGTGCAGCTCGGTCGACCCACGGTGACGAAATCGAGGAACTTATAGGCCATAGAAAAATTTGAACCCAAACCCTACATTCGATTCGACTCAACAAATCTCGCAATAGATAATTTTTCTGGCATTTTTCCTATCATCAATGAGTATCAAACAAGCTCCAACATGAGTTACAATATCTAATATTTGTTGTATCATCAGATATTCACAAAAAAACATTTTCGGTTCCTTTTAAAACTGCCCCTTGATTTCTTACTTAAAAATCATCGTTCTTGTTTTAAAAATCTTAACTTTGTATGATAAATCAAGATATGGGATCAAATTAACAAATTAAAACATTTGAATTTTAAAATATTTATTTCTTTATATTGTAACTTGAATAAACGGTATCTATGTTATACTGTTATGCTTCAAACAAAATTCCAGGCTTATGATTTAAGTTAAACAAACTTAATTAGCTTAAATTCCTAAGTTTAAATTGGTTTAAATGAAGAAGTGTTAGTTTTCTTTACACTTCTTTGCTCAGACACTTTAAAAATACTGAAGAACATCACATATTTAAACTTCCAGGGAACATCTCAGAACTACATGCTTACAATATATAGCAAACACAAGATTTACATGAACTAATTACCAAAACTTAAACTTTAAAAATTTTATGTTTACTCATAGTGATTTCCAGAATAAATGAACATAGTCCCTTTATCTTGGAACAGGTTGAAATTTGCAAGCTGAAGTTCTTTTCTTTTGATCTCTGGTTTGAGTTGAATTGGTATTGTTGTTTAGTTGAAGTTTGTTTAAATTTTTAAGATGGTACTACTTCAGGTTTGCAAAGCTTAGAATGAACGAAAATGAAATGAGAAATTGATGTATAAAAACAGTTTACAAGGGATAGAATTTGTACAGGTGATAATCTTGTTTGTACAATAGAAACCAGAGATATTTTCTTGCTTTGGTTTGCTGGGAGGCTGATATGATTTTAGTCATATGCTAGAGATATGGCATTAATTGCCAAGTACTTTATGTCTTCATTTGCAATACTTGTTGACTTCGGCTGATATGATAATGTTTTGGTGGCTGGTACGATCTAGCTTTAGTGGCTAAAGATATTTGCATTTAAATCCCAATTAAATTTTCAATCTATTTTATATACAAGTGTTCAAATATCCATATTAATTTCAATTAGTCCTTAATTTAACTAACATTTTATATAAATTTCCAATTAATTCACGATTTTTATTCAAAAATTAAGTTAATCAACAATTTAAACTTAATAAAAATTCGGGATCGTTACAAAACCATTGCTTACACTTTTCTGTTTGTCTTCTTCGTCGTGATCGTGGCAAGCGGTTCCACTTTGGCTCGTTTCACAAAGTAGTCTACTGCTATGATAATGTGCTTAGCTCCTCTCTTCGCTGTCGGTAGCATATTGATAACGTCGACTCCCCAAATTGCACATGGCTATGGGCTAATCATTTGCGTAAGTTCAATCGATAGAGCTCTCGGGATCTTCGCAAAGCTCTGGTATCGATGACACTGTTTAGTGTAGTCAGCAACACTCTGATTTATCATTGGCTAGAGATATCCATAGAAAAACACTTTGTTTGCCAAGATCTACCCCCTAGTGTAATCTCCTAACTACCCTCATGGACCTCCATGATAATCTTACTAGCCTCATCCTTGGTTATACACCGAAACAGTGGAAGCGGAATCATCTCCTGTAAAGTACCCCATCTTGCACAATGAACCATGGCACTTTCCAAAGGAGTATCTTCCGCTCATTCCTGTCTCTAAGGAGGATTCCTTTGAGAAAATAGCCCTTTATGGGATTCATCCATGATTTCGCTTCCTCCATGGTCTCCAGAATCTAGTCTGCACACTTGTTCCCATCTCCATGAACCGGCAGTTTAATTGCTCAATTCCAAGCTTTCCTTCTTGACACTATCCAACTCTAGGCAACAATTGAGTTCCTGAAGTTTGAGGTTGGAAATCCGATCATGCACCAGCTCTTATCTTCGAAAACTAGCACATGAAGGGTTCAAATCCAAGGGTCGATTCTAGGCATCGCCTATCTCCAGGCGATGGCACATACAGTAGCCTTTATGATCATGCCATCCTGACATCGTCTATCTCCGAGTGATGCCAGATCCTTGAAGATTTGGGCTTGTACCTTCTCGACGTCGCCTATCTTTGGGCATTATCGAATCTTGAAGGCTAGAATTATGTACCTTCCTAACGCTTCTTATCTTCGGGCAATGATAGTTTCCTAATGGTAGGGCTAAATATTCGATCAAGCTCCGGCTTCTATCTTTGAAAGCCAGCGTATCAATGGTTCAATTCTGAGGGTTCCTCCTTAGAATTGCCAACCTTTGAGCGGTGGTACGCTCCTGCAAATTAGGATCGAATCATCTGATCGGTCTTTGAGTAAGTTGACGAACCTTCTCATTGCTGCCAATCTTCGAGCAACAATGAATTACTGAAGACAAATGGTTTTATCCCTGACATTGCCTACCTCCGGGCAATGATAGATTCTTGAAGGATAGAGATTTTCCTTCCTAACGCTGCCTATCTTCGTGCAATGCCAAATTCCCAAAGAAGCAGGTTTTGCCTTCAAGACATTGCCTTACTTTGGGAAATGTTGGGTTCCTGAAGGTTGGAAGTTGGTGCCTTCCTGATGTCGCCTATCTTGGGGCAATGCCAGATTCCAGAAGGAGAGAAGCTGGTTCTTTCCTGACATTACCTATCTTTGGCCAGTGCCGGTTCTTAAAAGATCGAGGGTCGATTTTCACCATTAATCCAGCGGTTTGAACCTTCCCAACATCGCTTATCTTCGGGCAATGTCGGTTATCAGAAGGTTGAGTTTCGATTTTCACCATCAACCCGGCGGTTTGGATCTTCTCGGATTCGCCTATCTTCAAGTAATGTCGGTTCTCAAAAGGTTGAGGGGCGATTTTCCCATCGACTCGGCATTTCGAATATTCCCAGCATCGCCTATCTTTGGGCAATGCTGGTTCTCAAAAGGTTGAGGGTTGACTTTCCCCATCAACCTAGTGGTTTTGACCTTCCCGACGTCGCCTATCTCCATGCAACGCCAAATTTCTAAAGGATTTTGGGTCGATTTAACCTGTCGACTCGAATGGTTAAAGAGTCCATGCTCCTCGTCCATTATTCAAGAAGTGAGGAGCCTTTCCTCGACCGCACTACTAATCGTGTAGCATAGAAGTTTTTCTTGCAAGAACGCGGTTCTGCTAGTTCAAGAAGCTGACTTTATTCATTAGTTGAAAAAGTGGCAAATCCTGCCTTATTACATTACCTCTGGGATCCTCGAGTGGCTTATTTGCGAAAACAAAGTGAAGGAAACTAGATATAGTCGGATGAAGTAGCATTGCTGTAGGTTACCATTTCATTTTTTGTATGATTGGCTAGCTTGAATCTCATTTGATAACCAATCTTTTGTCAGTTTGTTTGGGACCCTCTTTGCTGGGTCTAGATTGACTCCCTTGGGCAAGCGGCCCCTGAGATCCTGCTAATTTACCACCGTTCGGTAGTTCTTTAACATACTACTAGAGCTTTTTATTCCTTATCAGCTCCTCAATCAAATTCTTCAAGTATCGGCATTCGTTGGTGTTATGCCCATGAGTTTCATGGAAGCGACAACACTTTCCAGAATGTTTCTCCTGCTCTGTCACTTCCCTCTTGGGTGGCTTCTTATATTGCTCAGTTCCCTAAGCAGTAAGGTATATAATATCCGACATGTCATTCAAAGGCATATAATCTTCCGGTCCGAAGTTCCTTAGGCATTTCCTATTCCTGTTATTCCTACCACCAAAGTCCTAATGCCTTTCTTTTGATTACCAGAATTTCTAGCGTCAATCACAACGTTGCTCTAGATTTCTTCCTTCAATTATGTGTTGTCACTCTTTCCTGCAGTCAAACCTACTTCCTCTAATCGCAAAAACTGGTTAGCCTTTCGATGGAATTCCTCCATTGTTATTGGTTATTTCAACTTTAGCTATCTTCCAAATTCTATATCCGGGTGAATGCCCCGGACTAAAGCCATGAATACCAAGTATTCCTTTGGATTACCGACTTTTGTAACAGTGATGTTGAATCAGCTCAAGACACCTTTTAGTGACTCCTAGGTTCCTTGAGACAAACCAGATAGGGACATCATGTCTGTTGGTCGAGCTACATGGAGCCTAAACTGCTCAAATAATTTCTTGGCTAATTCATGAAAAGTAGATATAGACCTTAGCACGAGCCTAGGGTACCACATAGAAGCGACTTCCTCCAAGAAGATAGGGAAACATCTACAATGAACAACATCCATAGCTCCAGCTCCATCCATATGCCATTCATATTTTAATAGGTGTTGCCGAGGGTTAGTTGTTCCATTGTATGATGACATAGTCGACATCGTAAACTTCTCGGGTAGTCTTCTCTCGAAATGTTTTTAGTAAATGGAGTTCTACGACACGGAACCCTAATCTTCATTCTTTCTGCTTCTGCTTTCCTCCACTAACCATATCAGCTATGTATTCTTCACTAGAACTATAATCCAAAGGTCGACTATCTGGGGCATTGCCAAGTGTTTAACTCTGCAAATGGTCTTGGTTTGCCAGAAGACACCTAGGTCCCCCTATTTCTGGGAGAACCACTCCTTCGGTATTCCTTGGGCGTGTAGTTGGTTATGTTATATATGGCTGTCTGAACTTCGCTTTTATTAGCATCAACATCCAACTCAAAACCATCATTATCATCAAGCTGCAAGTCCACCTCCTTATCAGAATCCATCATTGCATCCACTTCCTATATATCATCAACCCGTA
Source organism: Allium fistulosum (assembly GCA_030737815.1). NCBI lineage: Eukaryota > Viridiplantae > Streptophyta > Magnoliopsida > Asparagales > Amaryllidaceae > Allium > Allium fistulosum. Next base: position 486,441,393 of record CM060905.1, on the reverse strand, counting down.
GATTCCTTCCGGTACCAAGAGGATTCCTCTCGGTACCAGGTGTTTCATATGGGGGGTGTACTCCTGTCCTCCTGTAAGTCCTTCGACAACTCTAGTGATTCCTAACTTCTGCTTTCGTTTCCCATCTCTTCTATTTCGGCCAAAAACAGTTGAGTTCTCTTGTTCTATCGCAGGTAAAGTTTCTCATCTAGTTCTTTTGGTTCTTAGTGGTTGCAAGGTTAGCAAAGCATCCATCTTATCCATCAAGGCTTTTTGTCTATCTACCACTTTCTGGTTCAACTCCTGCAACATTTTATCAAACTCTCCTCTATAACTATTTCTCGTTGAGCAGAGGATTCTGGTATTACCTGTTGATTGTTAACTTCAACTTGGTGAATTTTCCCTTCATCACCATCACCCACAACTCCTGATGACCTTCCAGATCTCCTTGCTGCCATGACTTTCTATTAGCAATCATTTAAGTTCTTCAAGCAAGTTTTCTGGATCTAACTTCTGGATCTTTCCAACCCAAAGTAGAGAGCTAGATCTAAGCCTGGATTTAGTTATCTTAGTGAAAGCACCAAAATATTAACGCTAAAAGTAGATCAACACCCAAGGATAGGTTGTGCGGAAGCCATGACACCTAGATCTAGCAGATAATAGCAAAATAGTAGAAAAATAACAACAAGACACCATATTTTTATAGTGGTTTGACAATCTCTAGCCTACATCCACATTATGGTTTAATTAGTTGTTTACATACAATTAGATCACTGGTACAAGGGACTAACAGGTTTAAGAGCTTAGAATTGCCAATAGTATCTGCCTAGGTGACTATTATGAGGGAGAGATAGGAGATGAAGAAAGAGAAGAGTCCAAAGTCTTCCAAGATCCTTTTCTAGTTGTAGTTAGGTTAGTATTTATAGAAAAATAGTTGTGCATATTCAGGAGCCCTTTGAGCTGAAGCCAAGAAGAAAGCCTAGTGGTGTACACATAAGCACATGGGCCCACGTACCAAAAGGACCTCTCGGTACCGAGATTTTCCTCTTAGTACCGAGAGCTTTTGCTCGGTGATGGGTCAACTTTTCCACTTGTATCATACTTCTATCCCCTTCCGATGTTTTAAGCTCTTTCCCATGAATATGAAGTTCCTTCTGATAATCTACTTAATCGTGCTTAACTTGCTCTGCCTTTTTTGATTTCTTCTCATCAACCTTTGAAGTTGCTTGTCCAATCTTTGGGAAAAGCTCTTGATGACAGCTTGTTGAAGTTGTAGATGAAGTGCGTGTAGTTGTTGAAGGCTTATATGGGAAGGAAAACCTCTCAATACCCAGAATTTCCTCGTGGTACTGAGTGGTTTACTTAGCTCGAATTCTAATGAATCTTCTCGAGTCCAATTTTCTACTCCTTCTGATCGTGTTCCCGAGTTCTTGAGTCATTTCATCTTCGTCTTGACCTTCTACTTTTGGCTGAATTCTGCTTTGTTAAAAACCCGGTTAACAATCCTTTTAAAGTGCACATCAATGTGGTTTACTATTCACTGTCCAAGATAGTCATTGAGTCCAATGATGAATTTCTCTTTCTTCTTTAGTAAAGTTCCGATGAAAGACATTCCATGCTTCAACAAAGAGTCGAACTCAACCGCATGCTTCGATATAGACATTTCCCTCTACTATAGGTCAGCAAACTTCTTGAATAAGATGGACTTCTAAGCAGTAGAAATGAACTTCTTCTCAAAGTCAATCTTAAACCGACGCCAACTGAATTGGTCCTTAGGAGTAGTAGTTTTGATTACATTCCACTATCCCATAGCTCTTCCTTGAAGCTTTTGCAAAGCCAACTTCCTACTCTAAGCATCCTCTATCTCCAAATCATCAAAAATACGCTCCCAATTATCTAGCTAGTCCTGTGCTTCCCTAGCAAATTCTGTCCCAATGAATGGTTTTTTATGAAGGTTGGCGTAGTCCTTGTTTAGCATAGTGAAATAAAATCCAAGTGCTTGCACTTGTGCACCTCCATCAATAGTTCCAAGAGCTCCTCCTTGGACGTTTTTCATCATTATCATCATCATCATCTATGTGAACACAGCCTGCATATCAAGGTTAACAATTAACTTATTGCTCGTTCCTTCTTCAATTTCTTATACTAAGTTCCTTGCAAGGTTCCTTGTTTACTATCGCATTCTTATTATTCTTAATAAGAATGATTGGTATCTAATAAAGGATAACAACATAAGTAATACATGTGTGCGTGATTCATACACACACACGAATACACACACACACACATACACACGTGGATATATATAGTTTAAAAATTAAAATTAACAAGTACGCTCCCTCATATGTTGTTCGATCCATTCTAAGGCATATCTCTTACCACATCTCTAATAGATCAACTAGAGATAACTTAGGTATTCCCACAACCCAAGCTCAAATACCAAATGTGATGCCCTCCACCTCTATTACCCCAATCATCAATCAAGATCAGTAGGAATGCATCCCATCAGTAGTAGTGGTATAATGGTACTCAACCGATGGAGGGAAATCCCCAAGGGAAATAAGATGCAATGCAATCAATCAGTAACATGTCATATATTTGACAGTGAATAGACAAACTATAATACATAGCATAAATATAAAACAAACGAGACAATTGCATAATCTAAGGACCCAAAACAAATTATCATCAGAGTGCATTATGGTTTGTAAGATCATACATCACGGGTCATATATGAGTGAATATATCATAAATATATCAAGATTGCATAAAATGAAAATTTTCTCTAATATAAACAACAATGATAACTCCATAGCACTGCGTAAAGAAATAAATAGTAGCTTTATATAATAGTATACAAGAAAAGCGTAAGCCTTTTCCTCATCCTATGTATAGCTCCATGCACAATCACCATATCTGACTGTTAATATACTCATTTAAGAGTACCCGAGAGTTATAAGAAACATAAATACGAAGAACCACGGGTCAGACAATAGTCTGTATGGGTGATATGTAAGCCTAAAACAAAAGATACAAACTTGATATATAGTAAAGTAAGAGAAACATGGTATGGAATGTCGTACCTCACTGGCTCTTACATCCAACAAGTTAGCATGTATGAATATCATATGCTAAACTATCGTTATTATATGTATAATTCTCTATATTAGTACGTACAAGGGTGTTGGGGTATTAGACTTGATAACACATACATCCTCAAAGACAACTACAACAACCATCTATCAAGCATTTTTCATACTCAGAGTGTGCTTAGATATACATTGACATAAATGACCACCGTCGAAAGGTCAAATAATATTCAGCATCACGGATCCATCAGTGATCAAATGCCAACCCACTTAGACGGTTGGGACCTAGGTCCACTCATATGGTCCAGAGATATAGGTACACTCAAACGACCATCGGTGAGCATCCCCACTTACTCCCTCTTTATAAGAATACATCAAGCCTTTGGTTTATATGGTTGGCTACCGATCTATATCGATTAGTACCAATCCATATATTTGAAGAAATTTTATCTAATTTCTCCGGCTCCATTTCTAGCAATTGATCCGTCTTTCATTTTGTTACTTCGATCTGTATGCATCCTCCTATTATAATGATTAGGTCGAAACTCTCCAAAGCCAATCCATTAAAGTGCTTTATCATCCGAACTCCACCTTCTTTTGTAATCACTGAAGACCCCATAATATATAGCCTTCCCAATACATGTGAGAGTTCTCCATCCATATATTCATTATCTCATCACCCTAAATCACTCAAAATGTGTGTTTTCATCCATTCAAACATACATGCAATCACAATATATAACAAAAAACATCAAATTAAGCATCACAAGTAATTCAAGCATTTTAACATACACATAGTCTACACATATGAATTCATATCATTCAAACACATTTTTACCATTTAAAACCGTTATACAATCATTTAAAATTTCATTATCAAATCAAGCTAGAAAACAACATTAGGTTTTTAGATCGAAAATTGGATCTGATACATTTTTAAACATATACTACAACTTAGATTAGTAAGAGATCATAAACCATTCACCAAGTGATGAATAAATTACCAAATCAATGCAAATCTGTCATGGATAGCAAAAGTAATGAATTTTCCTTCGTGAAATGTTGGTTAAGTGATTTTTAATGATGCCTTAAAGCTTAGCCCTTTTAATCTCTTGATTTAACCCAAAGTAGAATGCTTTTAGGTTGATTTTAAGTAGAGAAATGTTAATGGAGATTTAGAGATGTTTTAGATTTGAAAATAATGATATAATATTTGCTCTAACCCTCATTTACCCTACCTTGAAATTAAAAAAATAGGCCAAATATATGTTTCTGGGCCTAACTACAAAACATATCTGATTAGATAAAAAATTAAAACAATCGTATCTCTCAAATGACTAGGCAAATCACTATTATACCATTTTATGTAATTGCGATACATTTGATCTTTCATTTGAAAGTAGCAAAAATCCTAATTTTACTTCTATCAAAAGTTATAGCCTCTACAAGGTTTCACTCTCGAAAATATACACATTTTATTTTAAAATCTAAAGAGTACACTATTTCCAGAAGTTGTAACTTAATTTAAGTTCGTTTGGTTATGTAAATCATATTCTACTTACCTAACTCGATGTAAAAAATTTGTTATAAAAATTTAGCATACCAATAGCTATAAATGACTAACTTTTCAAATGTTGATTCACATTTACACTTCCCTTCTCATCACTCAATAATACAATAAAATGTCCAACAGTGATGATTATCATTAGTTCAACAAGGAAAATGATAACGATTATCCGATGAAAAAATTGAAAATAGAAACAAATCCGTCAATAGTAAAAGTGAGTTTGAAGATGAAAATCATTATATCATTAGAAAATGCATTAGTATGTTAGATTCAACTTTTGAAGACAACGATGAGTTAGAGACAATCACTATTCATCAATAGTGCATATGATATCATGAAAGAATCTAGTAGCAACTTTCATGGTGGAAGTGTAATGGGTTAGCTAGATAAACAAAGGTTGCATAACCATCAATGGATAACAAAAACCATTATGGATAATTATTTCAATACTCCTTATACGTATAACATTGTTGATTTCCATCAATTCTTTAAAAGAGTAAAATATGTTTATGCATACTTTTAGTGGAAGAGTTGGTCATGATAGTTAATTTGTTTAAAAACCTAATTGTGCTAAGACTTTAGAATGCTCAAATTCTAAAAATATAGCAGTGGGCGTATATGTTTAGTTTTATGATGTTTTGCCTGATCTGTTTCATGTTGAGTTACGAATGGACGAAAGTGCCATACATCTAAGTCTAGAAAAAAATTATATCGCTATTATCAAATTATTTAGAAAAGGACATCTGATATTTCCAACGCAAAATGATGTTGACAAACTAATGAAATTAGGCTAAACATGGTTTTCCTTCTATTTAGGAAGCTTTGACTGTATATTTTAAGTTTAGGATAACTATCCACTAGTGATATCAATTTATTAGTCAATACCCTAAAGGTTAAGCAGTGGCATCTTGTGATATTTATTTTTGGCATGCGTATTTTGGTTGTCCTGCTTTCAGGAATGATATTAACATATTTTATCAATCTTATTTATTTAAAAATCTTGCAAATGGAACCACACTCTCATGTAATTTCAAAATATAGTAGGAAATGTTTGAGATATGGGTTGTTATCTAGTGGACCACGTCTATTCAGTCTGGCAAACCCTTGTCCAAATAAATCCTAACCTTGAAACTATGAAGGAGTTCCACTTTGCTAAATAACTAGAAGCATCAAGAAAAGACATGGAGCGAATTTTTGCTATTTTACGACCCAAATTTTATATTGTCAAATACCCTATTAATTCATGGAAACCGCAAAACATTAAGCAATGTGACGAAGGCATTGTGACACTCCACTATCTGATTATCAAGGAGGAGCAAGGTCAGTTTCCTTACTATTTCGATACGTACATCATTTATGGATAGGATTACTTGATGGAAAAAGGAGGACCCACTAATTTTCGAAAGTATTAGGTGACTAGAGAAGAGGGTAGACGTTGAGGATTTGGAAGGATTCGAGACAAACTCGAATGGATGGCTTAAAAATAAAGGAAGACTGTGTTTCGGATGTAGGGGATCTTCGGAAGAAAGTCATTGGTCTAAGTTAACTATTCAAACCGGAGGCATGAAAACGTATCATGATATGAAGAGAGTCATATTTTGGGAAGGGATGAAGAGAGATATAGGAGGATGTGTGAAGTGCTTCACCTATCAACAAGTGAAGGCTAGCATCAGAAGGGGAGTGGTTTACTTCAACCCTTGAAAGTACCGATTTGAAAGTGGGATTTCGCGTCTATGAATTTTGTTGATGGGTTGCTCAAGTCAAGGATGAGAAATGATAGCATTCCATTTTATCTCGGTAAAGTCAACAAGGACAGCAGCTAGCTTAGTGAAGCTATATATGAATAACGTGGTGAGACTGCATGGGGTTCTGAGTAACATTTTTAGTGATAAACACACGTTGTTCACCAGTGAGTTATGGAGAAGTTTGCAGAGTAAATTGGGTACAAAATTGAACTTGAATACAGCTTACCACCCACAGACCGATGGTCTAAACGAAAGGGTAAACTGCGTACTCGAGGATTTCCTAAGAGCATGTGTCCTAGATTTCGGAGGATCTTGGGAAGATCATTTGCATCTAGTAGAGTTTACCTACAATAATAGTTACCAGTCGAATATCTAGATGACACCATTTGAGGCGCTATATGGTAATCCATGTAAGTCACATTTTTTCTGGTTGGACATCATAGATAGACTTATTACTCGATTTGGTAAGAAATGCTACTAAAAGGTAGAATTGATTCGCTCCCGGATGAAGACGGCGCAATCAACACAGAAAAGCTATGCCGATAAGGGAAGGAAAGAGCTTGAGTTCACAGTAGGTGATCATATGTTCATGAAGGTGTCTCTGATGTGAGGAGTCATGCGCTTTGGGAAGGTGGGGAAGTTGACACCTAGTATGCAGTACCATCTCCAATGATCGAGTAGATTGGTAAACTCGCTTATAGAGTTGAATTACCAAGTAGTTTAGTGGATGTGCATAATGTTTTTCATACATCACATTTGAGGAAATATGTGCACGAATTAAGTTCGGTGGTGAAACCGTAGGCGATAGAAGACGTATTTGTAGAGCCAATTTTGACATATGTGAGATGACCGAAAGGGATAGTGAATCGTGATATGAAGGAGTTAAGGAACAAAGTTATCAGGCTTGTTCACATCCAGTGGAGTGATGACAAAGACTATTGTACCTAGGATGTAGAGGATATGATTAGGCATATCTATCCCTAATTGTTTTAGACATTCATGTATATATAACTGGGTGACTTGTTTGTCTATTGTATGGACTAGTAGAGTACTAGTATATTCATATATGATATGATTATGTGTTAGTAGTTGCATTAATACATTTTACTGATGACTGATGATTTACATTAGTAGGGTACTAGCGCAATCTTTTGTACCTTTGAGTACTTATATGATGATGACTTTACAATTTTAGGGTGTTAGTGTAATTTATGTATTCTTTCTTATACAAATTTCAAGGATGAAATTTTTGCAATAAGGGGAGACTATAACATCCCATATTCTAGAGGGTCCATAATATGAGAAATTAAATTAAACTTAATAATAAGAAGATATTATTAAAAATATTAATAAAATAATTTAATTGGAATAATTGCCTAAGGAAGATTTAATTAATTAAGTATGATAGACTTTAAAAGGTTATTGAATGGATCAAGGGTAATTAGAGCAATTAAGGTTAGCCTTGTTAATGTAAATAAATAGATAATTTTTAGATTGGGAATGATTTGTGTTAGCGGAATGTATTGGTAGGACTAAGCCGCCCACCATTTTTGCAAAAGAGAAGAGGAAAATCAAGCTTTCAACTTCAAGGAAGAGGAAGATTAAACAAGGTTTTTTTAAACCAAGACAAGTAAAAAATTTCCTTAAAAACCTATCCTTATCGACATGGGTTCAGATTCGATTATGTATGGATGTTTTGATGATGGTAAACATTTTTGAATGATTAAACATTGTTTGAGCTATGCTTAGAAATTTAGATGAAGTAAATTTGTTCATGTTTTAGGGTAAAACATGAATTTATCAAAGTTAAATGATTCAAAATTGAGATATGATGTTAATAATGATGAAATAAAGATGATTTTTAATTTCATAATTTTTGGAATTAATTTGGAATTTATACGAATTTTCTAAGTTGAGAAAATGGTTAATTTCAGGAAAATTAATTATTAAAAATAATAGAAGAATTTTTTTTGACATGAAATTTTGATATGATATAAAATACGATAACTTTGATTTTTTTTGTGAATTTTTGAGATTTTTCCAACTAATTTTCGATTTTATATGAATTAATCGGCTAAGAGAAGAAATAATTAATGATAATTAATAAATAAATGGACAATTTAATTAGCCTATTTCTAAAAGGAAAACTGTAAAGTAAAGAACTAGCCGATGAAAATTCGACACAAAATGGGATTTTGTGGAAAATAACAACTTAATAAGGCAACTATTCAGTTTTCAAGTTAATTATGAAGATGTCATTTTCCAACATGCGATAACTACTTAATTAATCAACCTCGATAGCTATTTTGTTATCAACATACGATAACACTTAAGATGTCAACTTGAAATGGCTTTAATCAACTCCCGATAGTTATTTTGTTATGAACATACAACAACACTTAAGTTGTCAACCTACGATGGCTTTGGGAAAGTCAAGATGCGGAAGGCTCTTGGAGCTCACCACTCGATAGCTATCAATATGCGATGGCCAAACATTTCTCAACATGCGAAGGCTTAAGGAAATCAACTAGCAACAGCTACTTGGAGTCACCATGCAACAGCTCACAACGTGATATCTTGGGAAGCTATCAACCCTCGATAGCTAGTAAAGCTCAACATGCGACAGCTTGGGAAGTTGTTAACCTGCAATAACTCATAAAAGCATAGAATATGATAACTAAAGAACTATCAACACGCGATGGTTAGTTGAGGGTCAACAAGCAATGGCCTAGGAGTGATCAACTTTCAAAGGCTATAGGTAGCCAACACGCGATAGCTAGACTTAACTTTCGAAGGCAGTGGGATGCCAATACACGATAGTTAAGGCTAACTCACGATAGCTTGGGAAGCTATATTTTTCTAAGTAAAATAAGAAATACTTAAAGCTCTTTAGAAGATTGTCTCCAAGTGTTAATGAACTATTTCATAGAGATGAAATGAAGGGAAATTTTAGATGTTAAAATTGTGTTAACTTATTTTTTAAATAAAAGAAAACTTAAAGAAGCTAATAAATGATAGGACATCATTTAATCAAGGTCTAACGAAAGTGTAGGGTACACTATAAATGAATGGAAGAATGGGGGTTGAACCATGATCGTAATGATATATCAGCTCATGGAGTTATTGGATGGCAGAGTGCTTTGACTATTAGTCTAAAGTCCGATGGTATATGGTAGGGTGCCACGATAGGGTTCAATCCTAAAACATTTATAAACTCTAAAGGGGAGTTATGGGAGGTACCAAAACATCAGGGTGGTGTTAAAACTGAAATAAATCAGCAACGTGAATGATAGGGCTTAATCCTAAAATATTTATAAACTCTAAAGGGGAGTTATGGCAGTGTTAACTGGGTTTTACCCAAGCAGGAATGCAGATGAGTTAGAACATCTAGGCCAAGCCAAAACAACTCAAGAATCAACCAAAAGGACTAAAAGAATATGCCAATAAGGATTTAAGAAGAATTACCCAAAAAGGAAGATCCATGGATCATTCTAGCCTCTTGCATCATGAACCAGTATCTTTTATAGGGACGTTTGCCAAGTTTCATAGTATTCCAAGACACCTAGTTCGAGAAGCGAAGACCCATCTGATTCTAGTCATAGATCAATCTAACTCATGTATGAATCATCGTCAAAACAAGGCAACTAGCTACGAAATCACATGAAGAGCACCTAAATAAGACAAGGAGTGCAATCCAAAGGGAGAAGTCCAAAAATCCCCCAAGTATATGGATCACTAGCGATCCATGCCCTATGGATCGCTAGCGATCCACAGGTTTATGTTGGATTGCTATGAAATTTTCGGAAAGGATGAAGCGATAGTACTCCAAGTAATTAGATCGTTAGCGATCCAAACCTATGGATCACTAGTGATCCATCACATATGGATCGCTAGTGATCCATCAAGTTAGCTCGGGTTGTCATGAAACTCTCTAAACTCCTTCATGGCATCATATGCAGGCTTCTGGCAAAGCGGCTAGCCCAATAGCTCTCCAACCCCTATAAATACAATCCTACTTGCAACATAAATGAGATCTGTGGGACTGGATGTTGGAACTCTGCAGAGATTATTCTTCACTCTTCTCCTCCCACACAATAGTCATCTAGGGGTTCACGGTGATTCTCCGGTGAACTCTTGTACTTGTGACTTGATCTAACTTATAAGATTCAATCATATTATAATCCAATTCAACTTGTAACAGCAGTCAGTTAATAGAAAGTTATAAAGTGGACATAGGTTTCATTAACAGCTGAACCACTATAAAAATCTTTTTGTCTTTTTACTATTTCTGCTCTTTTTTACGTTTATTTTCTATATTATTGCTCTGTAAGAACAGGGCTGGTGCTTTCACACTATGTTCAAGGTGTTGGTCCATTTTTTGGGTAAACATTTTAGTGCTTTCATTGAGAGCCTTGAACGAGATCTGAATAATTGAAGTTTGAATCTTAGATTTAGAGTAGATGAGTAGGCCTAATACTAGTTCTAAAGTTGTAGCAAGTCAACCGGAGCCTGGGGGAAGCTAGGAGGTGTCCTCAAATTCTCATCAACCCAACTATGTGATTAGAGAGGAGATGGAAAGGATAATGAAAGAGAGGCGAGATGGAATCTTAGCTAGACAACATGAGATGATGGATGGCTTTTTCCAGAGGATGGAGCAGCAAGGGATGACTAGATCTACAGGGAATATGAATCAAACTCTAGGGAACAACACAGGAGCTGCCAGAGTTGGATTGGAACAAGATAGAGTCTTGCCCCCACACCTAGAGCAACCAATACTTGGTGGCAATGCTAGAATCAACAGAGGAATCAATCCCAATGTCGGAGTGACTATTGAAACACCAGGAACTGGTGGTACGGGAGCTAATCCAAACACTATGATGCAACTGACAGAAGAATATGTACCATAACTTCCTCGAAGGAATGCAGGTCTGAATGAAGCTAGAGTTATGACTCAGAACACAGGCTTGCGGTCGGAAGAGCACATCTTGGGATACCCCTACTGGAACAGGGGTCAAAATATTGCTTTTGGACGGAGACCTTCATTGGACGGTGAGAACCGAATTACTGAATTGGTATGAAGGTTCATTAGAAGAGGACCCCCGAATCAGGGTCTGGAAGACGTGAATAGGAATCCATTTACTGCTAATATCCATAATGTGAGAAATCCTCCAGATTTCAAACCCTCGACGTTGGAAATGTGCGAAGGGAAGGCAGATCCAACGATTCATATGATGAGATACATCTAATATATGGAGGTGTTGGGTGCTTCTGAGTTGGTAATGGGGCGGTGCTTCCCATTATACTTAACAGACTTGGTTGCAATATGGTTCAGACAGTTGGAAAATGGGTCCATAAGAACATGGACCGACTTGGTGAGCAAGTTCTTGAGACAGTTCAGAGTTCACGTCTCACAAGCAAGGAAGTACTTACGCTCTCAAACATAAGCTTAAAGAGTCCATAAGAAGTTATTTAACAAGATTCAATGCGGCGGCGGTTGTAGTCGACAAGCCGGATCCATCATTTATCTTAATGGTAGCAGTATCTGGAGTCGCGAGTAAGACTGATTTCAAAGATGCACTGAAAAGGGATCCATCGATGGATCTTGCGGAATTCTACTACGAAGCTAAGAGATATTTGCATCAGGAAGACGCTGAAGCCGAGGATGAAGATGTGGATGTTGAAATAAATGCGGTGGAGGACAGGGGACCGTTTGAAGCTGGAATTGGAAAAAAATAAGGGAAAAGGAAAACTGATGACAACTTTGGGGATCCGAAACGACCAAGGAAGGAGCCAAAATTCTCTTCATACACTGACCTGACCAAAACCCCGAAGAGGATATACTTGGATACAAGGGGCAGAACCTCTACCGGAGGCCACTAGGAGGGAGCCCACTGATCGAGAGAAAATATCTGGAAAGTTTTGCATCTTCCATGAGCTGAATGGGCATGAAATGAATGAGAGCCGACACCTTTGTGATCTGATAGAAGAACTGGTTCGGAACAACCAGCTGCCATTGTTTGCAACCAAATTGGTCACAAACACCCAAGAATAGATTTATGTAGAGAAGCAAGTGAAGAAAAATAAAATTAAACCGAGGAAATGATTAAACTAATAACAGATAAAAAGCAATAATCAGAGACACAGGGATTTATCACTACAATAAAAAGACCCTACGATAGCGCCAAAAAAACCATTAAAGCCTATAATAGTAGTTTAATAAACGATGTATAACGACATGTTATTAAAAACAGTGAACAATTTATAGCGCATAATAAGCGCTATAAAAAGTATTAATATAATAGCGCAAAAAATCCGCTATTTTAAACATTTTATAGCGGTAAATTATGTGTTATTGATTACTACAATAGCGCTATTTGTCCACTATGAAATTCGTTATTAGCCACAAAACACTTTTTGTTTTTTCTAAGATAGCACTAATAATTCGCTATAAAAAATATTAATAGCAGATTATGAGCGATGTATATGGACACGTTACCGTAGATGTTGACTTGTCACAACACCAATATGCCGCTATAAAGATTCAGCTACAATAGCGCTTATACTCTGTTATGATATGTTCTTTTATAGCACTTTTTATAATACCATAGCGCTTTTTCTGTTATGCATCTGTAATACTGACAGATTTAATAGCGGTTATTCGGCACTATTAAATATTTATAGCGATTTTCAAGTGCTATGGTTTAGTTTCACAATTTAAATATTTTCTGCATCCTATTCATAAATTGTAGCATTAAATACCAATATCAAAATGCACAATAATAATCATTTTAAACATAAAATCATTTAAATAACGCAAGAATCATAAAAATAATAAATATAGAGATGTAACACATTACATTAAACATATCAAATATTCATACACGTAACATCTTATAGCATAAACCACATAAATCAAAACGTAGTAGCAAATGTTTTAAGCACACCCCAAAAAATAGTAGCAAAGTTTAACAAAAAAAACAAGTACATATTTGGTTGTTTGCATTAAAAAGAAGAACATAACTTTCGCATCCTTCTTCACCTGCAAATAAGATAAATATTTACATTAGGAACGAATATGAATAAAACACTGACCAAATTTGATTTTTAGATAGCACGGTGAAATATGTGTGCATAAAGAGCTGATAAGTATGTGTGCATAAAGAGTTGATAAGTATGTGTGCATATGATAGTAAACGAACTGACAGTATTTTCATTCACCGACTACAACAACTCGCTGTACACAAACATCGCCTCCCCCTTCTTACCACAATAACACAACCACACGCAACCACCAAACACCATCCATATCCCGAACACTGCATCACCAACCACCAAAACATGTGCAGGCATTTCTAGCTTATATATATATATATGCAAAGTTAAGCTACTAGAAACATGCGCAGACAATATAAGCGAGAACGAAAATTTTCAGAGCAACAAGCTGGCTTCGGCACAACTCAAGACAACACTATAAAGTGCAATAGGTAGGGATGAAAAATTAAGCAAGAATGCTTTCTCAATTTAGGCTATGCGCGCCCATATTTAAATGCGTAGGGACAAATTAATATATGAACTGACAATACTGAATATTTATTGTGATATTCAAATGCATATCACAATAAAGTATTAACTGATGATATTCTCCTTTAATTGAGAGATGACATTGAATAGTAGTCAGATGCATATCACAATAAAGTGATAACTGAGGATATTCTTGTACTTAAATGTATTCAGGACAGAGGCATATGAACACAATCGTAGGCTGTAAATGAAATTCATTTGAGGCTAGTCGATAGCAATAACTATTTTATATCATTTTTTCAACAATTATTTTTTTATTATTAAGAAACATCATTCTTATTTAGGCTGGGAACTGGCAACACATTGTTTATTTGTTGTACACAAAATAAAATGAATGCATCATTTATTCAACGTGTAACAAAATAAAATTGAACACTAAAATTTTTATTATTAATTTGAAGATTCTAAAAATTAGTTGGTTAATCAATTTGAAAAATATAATGATGCAAAATCATTTACTAAATCATTATAATCAGAATTTATAAACTTCCTTTTTAATATACAATATTTAGAGCTGAACAGTATTCTTTCAACCAATAAATATTCAAAAATCAAATTGATCAGTCTGGATCTGAATTATCGTTGAGTGTTAGTTGTTTACAAAATACCAAATGATCTACAATTCAGTCTACTTTATGAAAACAAAACATAAACCAATTTAAAATTCAAAATGATAGTATATCAAGTAAACATAAATGAAGGGAAGAAGTTCTTAACATTTATGAGAAATGATAAACATGTTGTGATAACTAAATCAGATATAATTACGTTTATGGACCGTATGAAACTTCATTAAACAATAGCTCTTTTAAAAGATATGATGATCAATTAAGGTTTTCTTCTTATTTCTTATCCTTTAATTAGTAGTGGTACCTCTAAATTTTTCTCTTAGAAATACAAAAAAGAAGGCTGTAAAATATATGGTTCAATGAAGTAAACTAACCTTGTAACTTATTGTCAACAAAAGATACCATCAAATTTACGGTATACCTAAATTAAATAAAATGTAAAACAAGTAAGAATATATGAGAATTACAAACAACTATAGTCCACTGCTATTTTTTTTTGAAATGGTACTTAGATACAACATGTCACTGGGACAACATATCACAAATCACTTGTCAATATATGTTCGAATCACGCTACACAAGTTTCGAACTTGTGACCTCTCGCACCAAAGTCAAATCACTTAACCACTAGGACAATGGTGCTTGTCCCACTGCTATTAGTCAGGAAAAAGAAGTTAAAAGTACCATGCAACTACAACATCGACAGTGTAATGCTTGCGAGAAGAAACTATAAGTACGCTCTGAACAATAGCCACTAACCAACCAAGATTTTTAAGAAACCTGGTAGATTATTAAGTTATTACTGTGCATGTTATCTTAATCGTGGGAAACTATATTGTTTTGGAATAAGAACATGAAATGAAAGGTTTACCTCTTTGAACCACAGTTGTGATATGTACGTACAAATACCAGAATGAATATCATGTGAGATGAGAATATCAGATCACCACAGACATATATGATTCCATTAGGAACTAGCATTATAAATACTCAAATGAATATCTAAATAATTATTATTTTTATGTGAAGTACAGAAAGTTTATTGCAAAGAACTGAAAAAGGTGACAAGGGTAGGCTTACAGTTAATGAGGAGAAATTCCCATATATTTTCACGATGTGGCAATGTTGCAAGTTTTGAACCCTTCATAAAAAATGCCATAAAATCAGAAAGTACATCAAAATCTAATGGAAAAGAAAAAGTCAATTTCTTGTTGAAGCACCTCGCGGCAATGGTAGTTAGGACAAGGAAGCTGAGTGGAATAAAATGTAATTATTCTCAAAAATTGAGAAGCCTGCACATGTAAATTCATTATTAGATGTAAAGCATAAACTATCATTCAGGGGATGTTTAAGGAATAATGCTTACACCTAAGTAAGCAAAGACTCTAATCCAAAGCAGTACTGTATACATAACTTGGTTTGGCTAAATATGAGCTTAATGTAACATAATATAGATTTTTTGATATATATCAGAATAATGAGAGATAGATGAGTAATAGTCCATCATCCCGTAGTTATGTCAACTAAGTTGTGTACATTGAGAACCAACTTGGTTGTTAAATCATTTGTTATAGTTATAGAATTACTAATATTTAGATGTAAATACATGAATTTAGTCTGTAGATCCTTGTATGATGGCTAAAAAATTGCAGGTACTATTTATTATATGAACATATTTTCTGTAAATGACGGTTGAAAAAATGCAGGAACACATAGCAAGCAGCAGTAGTCAAAAGGAGATAATAACCAAACAGAAACATTACCTAAAGGACTGCCAACACCTACCAACGTATATCTGTGCATATTTTTCGCTGGATTTCAAAACCGAATTCTCCTTGGATGAAACCAGTACATATTCTCCATTGCTTAAAAGAAGACGAGCTCCCTCTAACCTTGCAATGGCAGTATCTTTATCTTTTAATGTTAACTTCTTTGGACGCAACTGAAATGCAAGGTCTGTTGATAAACTTGCTTCCAAATGCTCCCCGATATTTAGTATGCATAGTGTTTTGTTCTCAGTGTAAAATAATTGTGAGATTGTTTCATTATTTGCTAAGCAGAAGGGCAATAAAACCTCAGGGAACTGCAATTGTACACCAGATAACCAAAGAGTTCATTAAACAGTAATAGGAGTACATATACTCTCAAATGTAGCTAACTGAGATTGTGTAGATTACCAGAACAATTTTTGGTTGCAGAACTTTCTACAAAGGCAAAATTTGATCCACTCTGGACAAAGTGTGAAAATCGATCAGAATATTAGACAGTAATGGGAGAATCCTGCTTCAACTCCAAGTGATTATCTCCTGTCAATAACTAAATTAGTTGTAATTATGAAGGTAGATTTACAAATATGTTGGCCATTGAGTGATTTTTGTCAATTACATGGGCGATATGAAAACATAGCACTTCTGTAGAGTTGAAGTAGATTCTTTTCATGACTTTGTTGAAACATCCATATAGTTTTCCCACAAGGTCTGTGTACAAAGTGATAACTGATCGAGATGCAAACAAAAATTCAAGTGAAGTACTTATGTAATTTTGTATCACAAGATATTAGTCATAAGCACCCTAAATACTTAAAAGCAGATAATCCACTTTGCTTATAAACACACGGAGACAAACACACATTGAGCATGTAACAAAATGAGGATATCAAGTTCAGAAAAGAAATTAGTACTGACCGTAGTCTTGACAGAAATGAGCACTGTAGCACTGAGGATATCAAGTTCGGAAAATAAATCACTGTAGGACCGTAGTCCTAACAGAAACGGCAATCGCACCTGTCCGTATGGATGCATTACTGATTTCTCTCATTGAAGCAGACAGAACCCGAAGGGCATTTGACTCGAGACTTAGTTATCTATTAGCATTATAAAATTGGAAAATGAAGTATCTACATCGAATGAAACTGCAAATGAGGAGACTTAGTTAATTGAAATAAATATGGTTAATTTTTTATAAAACTTAGTTAATTTTTTATTATTATTATAAACTTAGTTAATTTTAGTTTACATAAACTTTGTTAACTTTTATTATTATTATTATTATTACTACTACTACTATAAACTTATTTAATTTTTATAAACTTATTTAATTTTTTATAAAACTTAATTAATGAAATTAATTTTAAATAAACTTAGTTAATTTATTATTATTATTATATAAATTTAGTTAATTTTATAAAACCTAGTTAACTTAGTTAATATTTTATAATTTATTCTTATTAGCATTATTATAAACTTAGTTAATATTTATAAAACTTATAGTTAATTAATATTAATATTATTTTTATTATTATAAACTTAGTTAACTTGGTTAATACTTTATACTTTATTATTATTATTATTATCGTTATTATTATTCTAAACTTAGTTAATTATTATGAAATTTAGTTAATTTTTATAAACTTGTTTAATTTTTTATAAAACTTAATTAATGAAATTAATTTAAATAAATTTAGTTAATTTATTATTATTATTATATTATAGTTAATTTCTATAAAGCTTACTTAACTTGGTTAATATTTTATATATTATTATTATCATTCTAAACTTAGTCAATTATTATGAAATTTAGTTAATTTTTATAAATTTATTTATTTTAAAAAAAAGCTTGATTAATGAAATTAATTTTAAATAAACTTAGTTAATTTATTATTATTATTATTATTATTATTATATAAATTTAGTTAATTTTTATAAAACTTAGTTAACTTGATTAATATTATATAATTCATCATCATTATTATTATTATATACTTAGTTAATATTTATAAAACTTATAGTTAATTTATATTTTATTATTATTATAAACTTAGTTAATTTTTATAAAACTTAGTTAACTTGGTTAATACTTTATACTTTATTATTATTATTATTATTCTAAACCTAGTTAATTATTATGAATTTAGTTAATTTTTAATAAACTTAGTCTGTTTTATTGTTGTTATTACTGTTATGATTGTTGTTGTTATTGTTGTCGTCATTATTATGATTAGTATTAGTTTATAAACTTAGTTAATTCATTATCATTATTATTACAAGTTTTACAGGGCCCAATTTAGATGTGTATGTGAGCGTGCACATGCATGCATACATGTGTGTGTGTTAGTAGTAACTCTCAAATTCCCCTGCCCATCCCTTTCAGGTAATATGACAGACAAGCATGAGCGAGGAATTTTACCTGGATTATATTACAATATGTGTAGGTCCTGTTCCTGTGAAAAAAATGGAAACGAGAAATAAGTTAACACTGAAAAGACCTGGTTATAGTGATTATTTTACCGAATACATATCACTTGACAACAGAACATATCATGATAAAACTGTCCACAAACGTTGGCGACCATCTTATTTATTGCTCACCTGAGACAAAATTATGTCCAATTTTATATGGAATAAACGAGTTGAGAAATATGTTTCTATTTACCAATGAATTGTATAAGTATCCTAATTGTTTAAGGAATATGCATTGCAAGCATCTATGCAAAGAGCTGGTGTTAGATCAGCATCGCAGTAGAGAGGGGGGAAAATCATTTTCAGAGAACTCTAGATCTCATTAAGAAAAATAAGCAGTCGAGAATTTATTACAATCACCAAAATTATGATTTTTTTATCATGCAGCTTGAGATAATAAAATTCAGTTTAATACTTCTTGTTCGACCTAACAAAAACAAAACTTGGACTTTCTGATCATCGGGGTATAAATGATCAATTCTCTACTGCATCAAAATTCACAGGTGATCTTGTATCCACTAGTATGATTGACATTTGAAAACAAACTAACTAGCCAACGATTCCAACAATTATAATACTCAAGGGTCACTTGATTGCAAAATAAACAAATTGATCATAAACTAGTTATTGGAAATTGCAGTCTTTTCAAATGAAAAGGTCGGGAGCAAATACCTGCATGTGGATCCAGGAGGATCAGGTCTATGGCCAGCTTTAGCCACGATGATGAATTTGTACGATTTATTTCTTCCTAAAAGGTTACTGTTGGTAGTAGGGTTTGATCTTTCATTTCTTGTGGTTGATTGTCTTTGCTTGATCATTAAGAAAATAAACAAGTTAGGTGGGTCAATATCTCCATGTATATAAATTCACAAAAAAATGAATCCAAGGCAAGGTTGCGAAGATGTTATGTAAAAGGAACAGGCTTACATTGAAGCTTTATTAACATTTATAATGGTACAATGCATTCGACTCTGACCCCTCATAACATCAATCACATAATTGATAATACAAGATATTGTTTTTATATTTCGTTATCAAGATAATGCTTATATATTTAGAAGGTTAAGAAAGGTGATCTTACCCTGGAGATGAACCTGATGCAATCAAATATTGAGCTAAAGGACAAATAAAACCACGTACGGTACCGTGTACCTACCATTGAATTGAGTAATTAGGAATAACCATGAAAATAATGGCTGGCAATAAACGAAATAATAAAATAGACGTAGATATAAGAAAGAATTAAAGGTATTTTGAACTAGAAAAAAATATTATATAGAAATACAACCTTTTTACCATGGTCAAATTATATCACTGACCATAATATTAAAAGTGAAACACAATCTGAATGAATTAGCGACTAAGCCGCTTAATTTCAAATGATGAACTACCATAATTTTTTGCAAACCTATAGTTGCAAATTATATAAAGTTAAGAATATAAGCATTATACACTCTTAGGCTTTTAGCCAGTTTGGAATTCTAAGCTGCGATTTCATCTAAGTGTGAAAACCATTTTCTGTTTGATTTCTGAGCTACTTTATTAGTCGATTCCGTCTTTTAGGATTTTTAGATCAATTTTCTATTTATTATCAAAATAAACTTGATGGAAAGTTGGCATGCATTCCCGTTACCAAAAGCTACACAAAATCAAGCATATTCTGCCTGTTAGAAGAATCGTGCAGTGTTCAAGTTGAAAATTAATCTACTTGAGAACAAAATTGGGTCATGAGAACATACCTTTGTGAACTTTGAGGATGTGTATAATTTCACAAGCTCCTATGTGCTGGATATATGTGCAGAACGATGAATAAATGAAGATTGTTTGCTATTATGATGTTTAAATATACAGATATCTCCATATATTTAATTTAAGACATTACAAACCTCGTCAGGTATGGATTTGACCATTTTAGTTTTTTCAGTTTGATAACCTAGTACAACCAACCTCATTGACCCCTTCTATACTGACTCGTTCTTTACAAAAGATGGCCGAATAATTCAAGTCAGCTTCGTAATTAAACGTCTCTCGACATAAGTTGATATTGACAGGATATAAGCGTTAGATTGGTGCTACCTCAGTTGCTACTTTTTATAGAGATTATAAATTTAGTATTGAATATCTCAACTAAAGTCCACTACCAGACTCACTGTAACTCCATTATGTTATTGTTATTTGACTACTGAAACAATGCAAGACTCTTTTTCTTAAAAAAACCTTATCACACTAAACTGACTGACCACATATTGTATGGTTGGTAGGCACACATTTAATTCATGTTATTTTACTACTCATTTACAATACTTCAATCCTGAGAACTGCTAACTAAGTTGACTGATACCAATACTACCTGGAAGATATACAGACATTCATAAATACACGGTTGCAAACAATCAAATGGTTAGCGTTAGGCCTACTTATTGATATCATATGCTATGGCGCTTTCAAATTGCTCACTTTCGGTATTTCATCGTATCAAAGGCGTAAAGTAGATGAACCTGAACTAAAAACAGGTTTAATCAAATATACTATATCAGATATTTGATTTTGTATCAACACCGCAAAATCTTGGTTCTCTGACTACACTATTCACATGACATGCATGCTTTTTTATAGAGTTATAAGCAAATACTTGGTTAAATATTAACTAAGATTTTTTTTTTGTTATGCATTATTGACCGAGAGAAATAAAACACCTGAATGACATTAGTCAGACCCACACTTTGCAAAGTTAGATAAAATGAGACAAGGATACAAAAGAACAGAATATTAAAAGAAAACAAAAATAAAACACAAACACAAAGTATTCTCTTTTTTCTTCTTTTTTTTCAAGTAGAATGCACATCAATTTTTCAAAGTACAAACCAAGATAACTTGCACTGTTGTAAGGGAAACCAATATTCATTGCAAGCTCATTTTCACAGTGTACAATTTCAAACTAATATTTAAATCTAAAATGCACTGCTTACAGCATAAAAAATCGACCATCGGCTTATTGTCCACAACTAGATGACACTAAATGTAAATTTTGGTTTTACCACATAAACTTGTTCTAGAATTGAAGATTTTGTGTTTACTGTCAAGTAATAAAATAAAATAGAAAACGGTTAGCAATCAAAATGATTCAATTTTGATTCCACGATGTCATTATACTGGAAAAATCATTTAACAATCAAATGTGATATAAAATATAACCTTCTTCAATACTTCTTTTGGACTGAACTAAAAGAGTAAATCAAATCTGGAGTTTGCTGTTAATTTATGTGCATACTTGGACAAAACATTTAGCAAAAAAGCACTATTGCAAACACTGAATTTTTTGTTCAAAACTATAGGCACGGTAGTAGATTGAGTATGTGGGATAAACTCTATTTGACATAACGACTAAGAAGTATCTGCAGCATGTAGGTGGATAATGTAGAAGACACGAGGAAGATAGATACCTGTGCAAATTTAGCTAGAACTAAAAGAGGGAAAGTGCCCAATATGAGTAATGCAACCCTCCACTCCACGATGAATCCAACTATAAAAGATGTGAGCAATGAAGTCGTGTTCAGAAGTATATTGATATTCTTTTAGCTACTACAAATTTCATATCAGCTACATCCATGGATAATCGAGCAGCCATGAGACTTGAATTGTTCTCTTCTTCGCCAAACCAGCCCACTTCATTCCTTAAAATTTCTACGTTGAATAGCACGCTAAAATAATCTGTTGCAAGAAAAAAAATGATTCTGTTACACATATTTTACTAGAATATAGGGATGTAAGTTTTGATCTTTAAAGTACTAGAAAACAGGTGGAACAGATCTTAGGTCTCTGTCTTTGTTGAATTCATAATAAATAATTGTTAAATTTCAAAATAAGTGCAAAAGAGACAACGTCATCTTACCAGCCAATTAACAGTTCATCAAAACAAGTGCAAAAGAGACGACATCATCAAAACAAGTGTTCATATAGTGTAAGTTATTAAAACATATTTCTTGTCTTTTCTCTCAATTACGTCAACTTTAATCGATTCATTTTTATTTGCAAATGACAATGCTTAAATATGGGTACTTATTTGCAAAAGATTATTATCGACCATATGGATATGTAGAGTGGACTGCTTTACTCCTACTTTTAATTTGCAATCTCAAAGTTACAAATGGCTATTTCAGGCTGAAACTATAGCCTATTTATAGAAATCGACTCAGAAGGTAAACTGTATTATAATTGTTACATAGCTATGTGCATTAAGCTATAGCATGAACCATTAGCCTTTTGTGTTGGACAAAATAAGATTCTTCATTTAGCAATGACAAACACTATCAACTAGCTTAAAAACTCATCGGAGTTTGTTTATTTATAATTTTCTGGGTAGAGAAATAAATGTCAAACAACAAAAGAAAACCATTAACAAAAGATGATGATAAAACGGAGATAAAATATCCTACCCCTTTTCTGCTAGAAGGCTTAAGAGGCAGCTCTCTCTTAGTAGCGATGTGCCCTTTATTCAAACCAACAAATAATCCAGTGTTTGGCTATGGCGGCGCCATTGCTTACCTTATCAACATTTCACATTGATAATGATAAAAATTAATTAACAGTGAAAAAAAATCAAAAGAACTAAACAATTTGAAGCTTATGTGTTGAATGTAAGCTTATAATAGATGCATGGTCACCTGTTTTCATATTAATACAACAGATGAAGAACTACAAGCAAAAAATTGAAAGCAAACTGTTCATTTAAAAGATACTTGAATACTAAATAAAACAAGTGTGAAAATGGGTCAAATCAAAAGCGAACATATTCGCGAGGACAGATATATAAAGTATAATCCCAATAATATTGTTAACAACGATGATTGAATTATTGTTAAACTAAGCAAAGCATACCTGAAATATAGAAGAAAGTGAAAATAACCTTGGAGGCGGCCAAGAACGACCCTAAAATGAGAACGATATGATTAAATACGAGAATGAAATGTTAGGTCTAAGCATCCTCGGAGGCTGCCATTTCAAAGCGTGCAAATATGGACGACGATTGGGATCTGCCGATTTTGTGTTTGAGAACATGAAATAGTTTGAGAAAGAGGGAAGAGGGAAGAATAGAAGAGGGGGAAAATTGAGGAGGGAAGAGCAAAATAATTGGACAAGGAGGCGGCAAAAGAAACATTTGGGGATAGAAAGCGTTACCCAACAAAGGCAGGCTGTAAATAAAAGAAATTATAATAAACAATAACACAACGAAACAACGCGTTATTACTTGGCGTTATAAAAGGCAATTTTTCTTGTAGTGTATAGTGGTTCAGCATTGAATGCCTACGTCTACTTTGAAGATTATCCTTTATTGATCACTTATAAATCTGATTACAGCAGTAAGGAATAACAAACACTTGATTACAATAGAGTCTAGAGTAACAAGCAGCGTAAAGATCCTCAGAATGACCAATTAAGCCAGTATTTATAGGTGAAGAAGACCACCAATCTCTCTGAAACATCGGCTGAAGGACCTCCTAATCCACATGGGCCCACTAGGGGGATCGCTACGCCCAATTCCTAATGAGGAGGGATCGGTATCGATCCCTTTATTGGTCGATTTTTGGGCAGCGATCCCTATGGTGGCTTCTCTATGCTAAAATATGTTTGTCCTCCAAGTCTCATGTCATTTGGACCACTGGAACATGAGTTATTGCTCGATCTTTGACTTGATATCACTTATGCACTGCTTGCAACCGAACCCTCTATGGGGACGTATGTCGATCCCTCGAAGGTTGTTCTTATGACGTGCGATCCCTAGGGTAGGTTCCCTAGGGTCCATTTACCTTGCCCTCTAAATTTCATAGGCTTTGGGCATGTAGATCCTCAGATATTGATTGTTGTATGCATGAATGCACTTGATCCTTGATGGATGTCGATCCCTCTTCATCTAGCATGCCGATCCCTTCCAATGTGCCATGCTATGCCGAACCTTTCCATTCGTTGAGCCATATTCTATGCTCTGAGAATCCTACATCGTACATCCATCAAATCCATTCAATTCTAACTTCATATAATCATTTGTACTCGACTTCCGGTCCCCACAATTATCATTTTGGAATCATTAGCCTTGATGGCAGTCAGATCTAACTCGTGCAATTAGTTCAATATAGTCGGGCTAGAATTCCGAGTAACACTTGCCCCCTAAAGTACGTCTTGTGATTAACATGACGTGCTTTGAACCATCGAGAGTGAGATCCATCTAGATTTCTAAACAGTTGTTATTCCTTTATCAAACCGTTTTTCCAAGGTGTCGAATTCCTTATTGATTATCATGACGCTTGGTCAATTTCCAATAATATAAATCCAGTGCTATATTCCGTCAGTTAATATTTATAAGTTTGGTTCTGCGAGACTAATAAGCTTTTGTTATTTGTACAGCCTCAAACCAGAAGTTTCCAGGTTTTAACTTAAATTTGTGTCGATCTCAAAAATTGAACTCTTGGGTCATACACGTGCATGTTCATATACACGTTTATGCTGTTGGCTACCGGACGTATTTGAACAATCACGGGTCGTTGCCAATTTTCATAGTATTTTGCATGTACATGCTTCCAATAATTTTTATGCCTATGTTTATTTGCATACATACCTATAGCCAATCCCCATCATTCATTCTTTCGTTTTCTCTTCCTTTTTTTCAAAATTATTCTTTCATCATCACCATTTTTTTATTTTTTTATTTGTAGGGAGCGACATGCGTTTAGCTGATCCCTCTCTCTTTCTTTTTATTAAAGCTTTTGTAGGGGTCGGCATATATGTATACCAATCCCCTTTTTGGGTCTATGTTAACAGGGATCGGCAAGCTTTCATGCTGATCCCTCTCTCTCCACACCATGCGCCAAGGGCTTGGGCCAAACCCTCATCCATATATATAGCAACTTTCCATGCCTTCACTCTCACTTATACCATTTTCATGAGATATGCCTTTGCACCGAACCCTTGCTTTCAATCCACGAAACCAAACTTTCCTACCTCGAGCCTTAAATCAATCTGCGATCCAACCTGTCCCATAAACTTGTTTCTTCTTCCCTTCCAATTCACATATCCCTAAACACCTGTTCTTATTTTAACTCATACATTCACATTAGTAAGTTTTCAAACTATAAGTTTCAACTATACGACGAGGTACTGAATATCATGTTGTTAGCGATTATGATGGCATTCGAGGCTTTGATGACATAACGATCAAAGCGGCCTGGAGGAGATGAATCATTGACGGATAGGGTTCGGCAGAATATGTAAGGGGAAGGAAGAAAGGAGGAAAAAACAGAAGAAAGAAGACAGAATGAAGAAGGGATCGATGTTGGATATTTCAGCCTATGCCAATCGGTGTAAATATAGGGTTCGGTATATATAATAAGGAGAAGGAAGGAAAAGAGGATAAAGGAGGAAGAAGGTAGAATGGAGGAGGGATCGACGTTGGATGTTTGTTTCTATGCCAACCCCTCAGCGTAGAGGCTAGAAAAGTTGAGGACGATGCGGAAGGGATCGGTGTGTTTAGGTCAAAGAGAGGGCTCAGTTGTGAGGCTTTGTGAAAGGGATCGGTATAACCATAAGGATCGGTAAGAACATAGGGATCGGCATAAGGAACTTTTTTAACTTACAATTTGATCCAACTTCACTTGCTTGGACAATCATCACTAATTCACCTTAGCAAAATTGGATATACGATGATGATGAATACTAAAACATGCATGCTCACTATTAAACTCGAGATTAAACAATCAAATCCATGGAACTTTCAACATATACTAAAATCTTGCATATGGACTTGAACGACAAACTTTACACTTTTACATGCCGACAGTCGATCCCAAAGCTTTTACAACTGATCAATCTCTCCACCAGTTGAGATGGTCAGCGATGACGGTCACTCTGGTCAGAAACCAAAGTCTCGTCGTTTTACTTTGTTTTTTCTTCTGATTTTAAGCTGCTTATTTCTGCTATACACTTCACTACACTGCACTAGCTTACACTTAACAAGGGGGAACAGGTAAACATTTCTAACCTCGATTATCTACCGAGTATAGCTAATATGGACTCCAGACGCTTAGAATGTTTAGCCGGTATGTATTCCGAATCGGCCATGCAACACATCGATCTTGAAGAAAAACCAAGTTCTGCGACTATATCTGGCAGGCTTTCTCCCAGCCATCAAGCAGAATAGACGAAAGTTTCTAGTCCATCGGTCAACCTTTTTTCAGATGTTCCGGTCCTTCCAGCGGAGGATATAAGTCCTGCTCCCGATGCAGTAGAGGGTGTCATTCTTCTAGATATTCCAATAGATTCTCAAGCCTCCCGAATTGGCGAGGCTGCCCTTCGTAGGCTGTGTTCCATTCATGGAATTCCATTTGTAGACATCTTGATTCCTTTAATAAACGACAGGCCTCACTTGCCCTCGAAGGGGTACACGGCGTGTAACAAATTTATGTGTTAGGCCGGATGCGTACCGCCCTTTAATTCATTAATTCGAGAGATGTTGAGATATCTTGGAATAGCTCCCAATCAACTCCATCCATATAGTTATGCCTTCTTACATGGAACCTTTCTACTATTCATGAGCGTTCTATTTCGTCCGCCAACTCCCGAGGACATAAGATTCATCTACAACTTTAAACAACGTTCAGGAAGTCCTTCCTACATCTTTCTTGAACCTTCGCCTAACTGCCAAGTCTTAATAGGTACTTGGAATAAACTCTCTCTGTTCAACCACGAGTGGTTCTATGTTCGATGTTCTCCTAGCTTCGCAAGGCGATGGTTGGAAGGACGTAAGTGCAACCTTCATTCCATTCTTAAGTCCTTTAATCCAAGTCATATTTTTGAATCTTTTAACATCCGAAATTCCTACAGGTCCCCGCCCATGTCCTGAAGTCATTAGTTTTATGAGAGCGGTTGCCGCTATTCGCGCTACCCCTGTCGAAGATAGGGACATCAAACTTCTTGTTACCGACAAGTTACTATCTTTATTCGGGCTGCTAGAAGAGGGTCGTAGCATTGGGCTCCTTGGAAGCGCAACATTGCCGACAAACATTATAGAGCAAGAAAGAGATGCCATCAATCTTGTCTTGCCCCCTACCGAGGGTACTCAGGATGACATTGAAGAAGGTGAGATTACGGATTTCCAGGCCAACAAACCCGGCGACGCTGATGCAGGCCCACGCAAGGCACTTGTGGTTGAACCGTTGCAAGGCACGCAATCTCAAACACCCACTAAGAGAAAGAAGAAGCTGGCATACAAAATTCATAGAAGAAAAATTGTCACAGATCCAGAATTCGTCATTACTTCTATTGAAGAAGAATTATCTTCCCAACACTTGGAAAGTTCACTGAAGGGATTTTCAAATCTACAAATTCTAGATGATATTATGACCTATGACTTTCCAAATATTTAGTATCGAAGGGCTCAATTCTCCTACTAGGAGCGGTGAAGGCATTCATCCTACTGATAAAGGAGAGAGAACATCCATAAGCAAGGCTACAGTCACCGGTCTGTCAGGGGGGAACACTAGGACACTCACGACCATGTGCACTTCACTACATGCTCTTTATTAATCCTTTGCACGATAGTTACTCACATGTTCTTATTTGGTCTTTGCAGGTGCGATGACTTAGTCCCGGGCCTTCGATCGCTTAAGATGTTCTTGATGTATTATTGATCTAGTCACGACTCAGAGTCTGGCAGGCGTAGGGAGAAAGATGACGGATGGGAAAAAAGCTATAATTCAAGGGAATCCTCCTCTTTCAAGCACAAATCCCAATCTCAAACATCTCACTAGGGAGATCAGCATAATTTTCCTACTTATAGCGGAGACCGACCTCCCTACCACGACCCTCGAATCGCCACATCACATGAGCAACACTCTAGTTCTTCGAGCTCAAAGCAATCTCGCGACCGTAGATCTAATTGTCGCTTCTGATCCATCCTTGCCAACTGCGGCTTTTCACACTTCAACAATAGAGAAATTGGCCGAGCTTAAGGCCACTTTTCCAAAAATCTGCTTCGATGGGCTTAAATTCCTTCCATAATTCATATGATCCCAGGGTACACCAAAAAAAGTTCTCTCGCATGTGTTAATGACGTGTTCGTGCAGCATGAATCGTTTTAACACTTGGCCAAAAAAATCTCTAAAGTGTCAATTGAGCGTCAATGTGAAATAGATCGTCTCAAGCTAGAGGCGATACACGATAAAGACATAATCAAACACCAAGATGATGAACTGTCGGAATTGACAACAAAACTTGTCGAGGCAAAGAAAAGTGCCAAGGAAACGTCAGAGGCGGTGAGCCGTTTTGAAGCTTCCAATAAAAAAGAACTCAATGCTGCCCTCAATCGCAGTGGTGCACTTGCTTTGGAGAAAGATTCCTTGCAAAAGGAAAAAGATGTCTTGGCCCGTCGCGTCGAGGAACTTGAAGAGCTTCTCAAGAAAGAAAGGGAAGAGAAAATTGAGGCTCAGGAAGAATCACAAAGGTACTGCGAAGAGGATGTCAAAGCTACGAGCCTGAAAATTAAAATTGATGAGCAATTCGCCAAAATAAAAGCACTTAAAGAGGAGGCTCGAGAGAAAGGCCGCAAAGAGATGATAGGAGAAATTGAAACCCGAGTAGAAGATGCTAAAGAGTCCGGTCGGAATGATATCAAGGACTTGTTTGATCCATTGATCATCGAATATAATGCCAAAGTCCTCATCCACCGCGACTTAAGTCTTCTTGGTGAAGGTTATCTCGAATCACTTGCTGAAGCCTGGGAGCACATCATTGAAATGAAAAGGAAGGAGTTGGGCGCAGCTGAATTTGATGAAGCAAAACTAGTGCGAGAGATCCTCCGTGGAAACACACGCATAAATCTGGCTGCTGCGAGACTCCGACACTTCAATGTTTCTACGCCTTCTGACAAAGGAGAACATACTGCCGGATCCTCGGAGGCCGATCCTAAGGGTCCCTCTTCCTTTTAAGCGGTTGGAGCATCGGTTTCCTTTGGCTCGGAGTAGGACTTAGGTTATGATCCAAATAAGCCCAATTTTCAATCCAATGTGTTGTCTCCAATTTTGGAAAGGGGCACTCCAGCTACCATCGAGAGCCAACAGGATACAGGTATTCCACTTTATCCTCCAATTTACGAAAGGTTTTGTTCTTTGCGGCCAATGGTTTTAGGCTTATCCCTCTGTTTTAACAAATTTTCAGGTCTTCTGGGTCCCGGTCAGACTCCTAAAAGCGATGCTGTTATGGAGCAACAAGAGAAACTAGCAGAAATTCCGACGGCTTCTGATGTATCGGGACCGGATGCTCAAGTCATCGGAGCTCTTGACGATGATAAGATTGAAGATCCGCTCCCAATAGATGAATTTGACGATGTTGTGATTACCGGCGCCTCCGAATGCACTGATGAGATTAGCTCAAAAGAGCGTATTGAAAAGGAGGAGTTGTTGAAGAAAAAAGTTAAAACTGAGCCCGTCGAGGTGGACGTTAACGATCCACATCTTGTGCCACTACAAGTTATTCTACCTGGTGGGTCGATTGCCAGTGAACTCTCTCCTACCTTTATAAGCTATCCTGCAAAAGGGGGCAAAGGATCCAGGAAGAGAAGCATCAAGGGCTCAAGTGGTACCACTCCTAAAAAATCCAAAATGGAAAGGATGTCGAAGAAATAGTCGTCACTTCGGCACAGTGTGTATGTAGTTTGCATAGTTGTTTGTTCGTTGTTTCTTTTATCAGTCATGGTTGTCCGGGTATGATTCCCGGTTTTTTGAAATAACTTGTACCACAATCTTGAAACCTATCATGTGAATAAAAGTTTTTTTCCGTTGAGCTTTCGTATGAATTTCTATTCAAGTAGTTGAACTATTACTTTCCATTCAATATACTTGTAATTCGTTGTTCATTAATTCTGGTAACAATACAATAGCTCTATCCTAAGGCCTCCATGTGGTCATAGCCTTAAGTCGTATCAAATGCTAGGCTCGAGCCTTACTGTTACGTCACCGAATCCAGCGGTTTTTGAGTAACTATACTCCTGCCCCCAGTCTTTGATTAGCAGGGTTAGACGTTGGATGGTCGAACTCCATCCTTACTGAGTTTATATTCCTCATGTCGGTTTCAGGCCGGAGTGCATGCAATAGTGAATGGTCGAACCTCATTCAGCTATCTGTTTACGCTCATATCCGCACTCTGGGGATAAAAATTAGTTGATGGGTGGTCGAATCACACCCAATCTATGTTTATACTTTAGTCTACACTCTGAGGACTTAGAGTTACTTCGCGGGTGGTCGATTAACACCCGATTTGCATCTACACTCCAGTCCACACTCTGAGGACTTACTGTTATGTTGCGGTTGGTCGATTCACACCCGACTTATGTTTATACTCTGGTCCGCACTCTGGGGACTTAGAGTTATGTCATGGGTGGTCGAATCACACCCAACTTATGTTTATACTCCGGTCCGCACTTTGGGGACTCTGAGTTATGTTGCGGGCGGTCGAATCACACCTGACTTATGTTTATACTCCGGTCCACACTCTGGGGACTTAGAGTTATTTTGAAGAGCAGTCGGATCGTACTATCCTTAATTAATTGATTTGCACCTTAGGTTCTAGGGTTTGACTTAACGAGTGACCGGTCCTATCACGTCCGCTCTCATTTTATCTCAGTTCCATAGTTTTGCAGGATTTATTCGACCATCAGGTGGTCGAGCCACATTTATTCCTCATGGTGTATCCCGTTCGTCGGATTATGAATGGGAATTATCAAATGAACAAATGGACCAAGCTCATCTTGTCTAGTCCAATTGGGAATTAGCATGATTGATTAATTTCAAAATTTGGGAACTTGTTCATATATATCGACATCAATTAGTTTCGTCATGTAACTAATACATAATGCTACAGCAAACATAAATATAAAGGAAGTCCGAAACTTTATTCGCTAAATGGAAAGGAATAACATAAATTGTCTTATTACACATCAGGAAAATAAAATGCTAAAGCAAATTCTAAAAGCAAAAACAACTGAAATGAAAAAGAGATAAACTAAGTGAAATAGCATCGTAGATGCTCGCTATTCCACGCCCTTGGAAGTGTGATGTCATCGACAGTTGCTAGCTTGAAAGTTCCCTCTCCAAGCCTTTGTTCAATGACATACAGTCCTTCCCAAAATGGATTCATGTGTAATGGGGTAGGATAAACCCATTACAGGACGAGATCGCCGATTTCAAAGGTTTTAGGTCGGACTTTAATGTTGTAATATCAGGTGACTCGGTGTCGAAGCGTGGCTGCCCTCAGATCGGCTTCCTCGTGCTTCTCATCTATAAAGTTAAGAGATTCTAAAAGGAGATCTTTATTGTTTTGGGATCATGGTAAGTCACTCGATGAGAAGTAACTTCAAACTCAACAGGAATGACGGCTTCGGAACTTTAAGCAAGGGTGAATGGAGTATGGCTAGTCGCGGACTTGTGGATGGTCCTATAAGCCCACAGTGTTGTAGGGAGTTCATTCACCCACTTGACTCTAGCCTTTTCCAATCGCTTCTTCAGAATGGATTTTATGATTTTGTTTACAGCTTCAACCTGTCCATTTTCCTAAGGGTGAGCGATCGCTGCAGATCTCTTTTCAATACGATACCTCTGACAGAAGTCTTTGAAGTCAACACTGCCGAATTGAGTCCAATTATCCACAATAGTTCATGAAAGACCAAAATGACATATGATGATTCAAATGATAAAGTTGATTACTTTCTTGGTCGTGATCGTGGCTAAAGGTTCTGATTCGGTCCATTCGGTGAAGTAATCAACTGCGATGATAGCGTACTTTGCGCCACCTTTAGAGATCGATAAGGAACCGATAATATCTATACCCTACATAGCAAATAGCCATGGGATGACCGTTTGCATGATTTCTGTTGGTGGAGCTCTCATAACTTTTGCATATATCTGTCACTTATCGCATCGTCTTACATAGTCAGCGGCGTCTCGATTGACACTTGGCCCATAATACACGTAACAGAGTATTTTATTTGCCAAAGTTTCCCCCCGGTGTGGTCGCCACATTCCCCTTCATGAACTTCTTTTAGGACACATTTTATCTCGTCGTGAGCGACAGATCGAAGTAGGTGAACTGAAAAACCTTTTATGTACATAATCCCTTCTTACATAACATATCGCAAAGCTTTACAGAGGACTTGTCACTTTCCATTTCTTTTATCTGGTAGGACTCTATGTAGCAAATAGTCTTTGATTGGAGTCATCCACGATTCCCTCTTAGGCTCCGCTTCCAGTGCCTGATCAATTTCTATCATGTTTATACCTGAGGCATTTAATACTTCGACCGGAACTAAGCCCATCTACTGTGCATCACTGGTGCTGGCAAACTTTACCAATGATTCAGCCTTTCTGTTTCGATCCTGTGGAATATGTGAAATGTCAAAGTACTCAAATTCTTCCAACAACCCTTGGACTTGGGTAAGATATGTGGCAAGCTGTTGTCCCTTAGCTTGACAATCTCCCCTGACTTGGTAAACTACCAACTGTGAATCGCAAAAGATTCCAAGAGATTTTATTCCGAGTTCTCTAGCGAGTTCAAGTCGAGCAATTAGAGCTTCATACTCAGCTTCGTTGTTTGTCGCTGGGAAATCAAGCTTTAAAGCCTAACAGATTGACCGATCTTTTAGAGTTACAAGCACAATTCCAGCTCCAGAACAATGATCATTAGACGCTCCGTCAGTATACAATTTCCACCGTATGGTAGGGATTTCGCTGCCTTCCGGAGAATCATCCT
Source organism: Allium fistulosum (assembly GCA_030737815.1). Lineage (NCBI taxonomy): Eukaryota > Viridiplantae > Streptophyta > Magnoliopsida > Asparagales > Amaryllidaceae > Allium > Allium fistulosum. Next base: position 486,407,835 of record CM060905.1, on the reverse strand, counting down.
GCGTAGTAAACTCTACTATAAAATCTGCCAGTGCTTGAACTTGGATAGCCCTCCAAGGGAGATAAGTTATATCGAATTGACTGAGCTCGATATTCCACTTAAGTAACCTTCCACACATCTCAGGTCACTGTAGGACCTGTCGTAATGGCTAGTCGGTGTAAATATTGATCGGGTGTGCCTAGAAGTATGGATGAAGCTTTCGTGATGCAATTAGTAAGCAGTATGCCAGTTTCTCTATTTTTGGATAGTTCCATTCTGCTCCCATCAATCCTTTGCTGACGTAATACACCGGCCTCTGGATTTGATCCTCCTCGTGAAGCAATGTGACACTTATAGTGTATGCCGATACATCCAAATAAATTTACAAATCTTCATGATCCACCGGCTTTGACAAGAGGAGGGTCTCTCCAAATGATTCACCAAAGCTTGAAATGCGTCTTTACAATCCTATGTCTATTCGAAGTTTCTTTTCCTTTTTCTAATCAAATCAAAGAAAGGAATGCATCTATTGGTAGTTCTGGAGATAAATCGGCTTAAGGCAACAACTTTCTCATTCAGACTCTAGGCTTATTTAATAGTCCTTGGCGCTTGGATATCGCAGATAGCCTGAATCTTCTCAGGATTAGCTTTAATTCCAACGGCATTAATAATAAAACCCAAGAATTTCCCTGATGCAACACCAAAAGAACACTTCAAAGGATTAATTTTCACCTTGTAATATCGGAGGATGTCAAACATTTCTGCCAAGTCTCTAATGTGGTTGTTAAATCATCGTGACTTCACGAGCATATCATCCACATACACTTCCATCGTTTTTCCAATCTGATCTTTAAACATCCTATTGACTAAGCGATGATAAGTCGCTCCCACATTCTTTAATCCAAACAACATTACTACATAGCAGTACAATCCAACATCGGTAATGAAACTTGTGTGCTCCTGATCCGAAATATGCATTGGGATTTGATTATATCCCGAGTACGCATCCATGAAAGATAGCAATTCGTGTCTTACGGTTGAATCTACCAGCCAGTCGATTCTGGGAAGGGGAAACTGTCTTTTGGACATGCCTTGTTCAAGTATGAATAATCAATACATGTTCTCTGTTTCCCCTTCGCTTTTCTCACAAGTACAAGATTAGATACCCATTTAAGGTAGAGCGCGTCGTGGATAAACCCGTTGTCTTTTAGTTTATCCACCTCCTCTTTGAGATCGGCAGATCTCTCCGAATCCATGTCGCGTCTTTTTTGCTTCACCGGGACATGTCTCAGGTCGATGTTCAATGCATGGCTCACAATGGCAGGCGAGATTCCACACATGTCGAAGTGAGTGCAAGCGAACACGTCAAGATTTGCTCGGAGAAACCAGCAAGTTCTTTCATCATCGGGGGGCTGAGCTATGACTCAATCTTTAGGACTCGTGATAGTTCGTCGTGGCTGACCATGATATAATTTGTTAGCTCAGCCGGTACAGCTTTGGTCTCTTTGGGCTCCACTTCATCATCCCTCGAATCTATATCTCTATAGTACCGACTGTGGCACCCGAGCCAAGGCTCAAGCACTAATTGTCAATCTTCGGTAGCTTGGATGCAGACAGTCTTGTCCATACCCTTACCTTTTTCTCTACGCCGAGCATCCCTTAACTCATCTACATAACAGACATGTCCAGTCGCCTGAGCGCCATGAACAACTCCAACACCATTATCTGTCGGAAACTTCAAAGTTAAACACCATGGGGCAAGAACTGCTCAGAATTCAACTAGGGTCGGTCGACCCAGAAAAACATTGTATGGAGAGTCAACATCCAAAACAACAAACGGCAAGATCCGCACTCTCCTTCGTTCACCTTCTCCCAACTCTACAAGTAACTCCACATAAAAAACAGTTACAATGCCGTTAAAACTATGTATACGAGCTTTAGACGGTTTTAAGTCTTTAGCTTCCAGCCTCATCTGATCATAAGCTTTTTTGAAGATTATATTTACTAAACTTCTACAATCAATCAATATCCTTCTCACCAAAGCGGGGCCAATCATGGCCGAAATGACCATTGGGTTGATTGTTGAAGATTCGACCTTATCTGCATCTCTGTTACTAAACACAATATCATCTGCCATCGTGCGTTGCTGTTTTGCCGGAGCTCCATCTTCCGTATTCGAACAACATTCAATATCCACATGCCTAATCGTGCTAGCATAGTGCTCCATCTCTTGCCAACTCTTATCTGCTGGATGTGATCCTCCGACTATCATATTTATCATCAGTCTTCCACCAGTCCGCGCAGGCTCCTCATCCTTACGCGGCGCTTGTCCTCGGTTGGGGTCAGATGTCCCTTGCCCACCATCCTGCGGGGCTTTCACAAATTGCTCAAATTTTCTTTCTCGAATCAGTTTTTCTATAACATCATGGAGATACCTACATTCATTGTATTGTGCCTAAAACACTCGTGAAACCGACAATATTTACCGGTCTATTTCTGCTTCTCTCTTGATTCCTTCAGAGGCGGTTTCCTATACTACATGGTATTGCAAGTAGACAGATAGATAATCACCAAGGACGTATTCAACTGCGTGTAAGTATTATACATCAGAGTCCTAAGCTTCCCTCATCCAGAATCCCTCTTTCATTCACGGTTCCTATCTCCACCTCCCTTTTGCTGATTTGGTTTATTCTGGGCATTCACTTGGACTTTACCAGAACCGTCATCAAACAGTTTTATTGCAATGTCACTATGTACTCCCTCTCCACTTGGTCCCGTAACATTCTTCTTTCTGGAGGATCTGGCTTCCTCCTTTCTCAAAAACTGAGCCGCTTTTGCTTAAAAGCGCTTCAATGTTACGGGTGGTTTACCGGCTAACCAATCGCCAAACTCAAACACTGGATCAATCCCTCTCGTCACGGCCATGAGTATCGCATTATCATTCGGATTACTGACCTCCATAATAGCTGTATGAAACCTCTCTAAATAATCTTTCAATGACTCTCCTGGAGCCTGAATCATGCTGGAAAGGGACATCACGTGTTTGGGACGAGTTGCGTGCATCCGGAACTGCTCCGCAAACTTGGTTGCCAAATCATCGAATATAGGAATTGATCGTGGGGGTAGCCTTGTGAACCACATCGTCGCTATTTCGGAGAGATTTATAGGAAAGCATCTACATTTAGTCGCATCATCAGCTCACGCAGAATCCATCAGCCATTCATATCCCATGATATGCTGCCTGGGGTCTGTCTTTCTCTCGTAGGCAGGCATTGACGGCATGTTAAACTTCCTTGGATACCGTGCATGTAATACACTATCAGTGAATGTGGTATGACTTCTTAAGATTCCCCAGTCATCGTCAGTTAGCCTTGGCTCTCCCTCACTAACCGTCTAACCATTGCCGATAAGTCTGGCGTTTGGATGGTTGGTGCCAAGCGGTGGTCGCGCTCCACCTCACGTGAATCATCCGGTCGATGTCTATGGGCCGTTTCACACCTTCTTGGTTCACCATCTTCCCGATGTGTATCTTGTAGACATCGTCATTCCAGGGAAGAACTTGGTCAAGGTTCAATTGAACTCAAGCATCCAAACCAACCGTAGCAGCTCCATCTTGATTGCCATAAGGCATGGATGAATTCCCCCTTCTGGTGGAGGAATTGGTACCGATCCCTATGGTGGGGTCGACACTGATCGATCCTGGCAAACCACGATAGTCTGCCAGTTGACGCCTTGAAGTTTCTACGTGATATTCATCTGTTCTACAATGTCTATGCCTGTGATACTCATCTGATGAGCTAGAACTCTTTGATGCTAAGTAAGGAGTGGGGTCCCTCCTAGCTTTCCCCCGCTGCTCCTGATTAATTTGGTTCATCAAGTTGATATTGGTCAGAATTTGTTGATTTAATTGTCGATGGCTCTCCATCAACTCTCTCATTAAATTATGAAATTCAGCTCTTGTAATAGATTCAGTGGGATTCTGAACTTCAACCGGATCAGCATTCACATTTTTTGGTTGATTACTTGGGTCTCCTTACTGAATGCTAGTATTCTCATTTCCTTCCACGTTCTGAGAAGTAGATCTAGTATGTCTGTCTCACCATTATTAATTGCCTTACCTAGATTTCTACAAATCTGAGTAGTATTAGCAACTTCTTGAAGATAACTGCAGAACTCCTTTCGGGAATTTTTCCAATCCAGTAGCAACAAAGGGACCTAGCAAGCTGAGAATCAAGCTTCTCAGTGAAAGCACCAAAATGTTTGCAACCAGATTGGTCACAAACACCCAAGAATAGATTTATGTAGAGAAGAAAGTGAAGAAAAATAAAATTAAACAAAGGAAATGATTAAACTAATAACAAATAAAAAGCAATAATCAGAGATACATGGATTTATAGTGGTTCGGCATTGAATGCCTATGTCCACTTTGAAGATTATCTTTTATTGATCACTTATAAATTTGATTACAGCAATAAGGAATAACAAACACTTGATTACACTAGAGCCTAGAGTAACAAGCATCTTAAAGATCCTCGAAATGACCAATTAGGCCAGTATTTATAGGTGAAGACGACCACCAATCTCTTTGAAACTTCGACTGAAGGATCTCCTAATCCACATAGGCCTACTAGAGGGATCACTAGACCCAATTCCTAATGAGGAGGGATCTGTACCGATCCCTTTATTGGTTGATTTTTGGGCTGTGATCCCTATGGTGGCTTCTCCATGCTAAAACATATTTTTCCTCCAACTCTCATGTCAATTGGACAATTGGAACATGAATTATTGCTCGATTTTGACCTGATATCACTTATGCATTGCTTGCAGCCGAAACCTCTATATGGACGTATGCCAATCCCTCGAAGGTTTTTCTTATGACGTGCGATCCCTAGGGTCCATTTACCTTGCCCTTCAAATTTCATAGGCTTTGGGCATGTAAATCCTGAGATATTGATTATTGTATGCATGAATGCACTTGATCCTTGATGGATGTTGATCCTTCTTCATCTAGCATGCCGATCCCTTCCAATGTGCCATGTTATGCCGAACCCTTCCATTCGTTGAGCCATAATCCATGCTTTGAGCATTCTACATCATACATCCATCAAATCCATTCAATTCTGACTTCATATAATCATTTGTACTCTACTTTCGGTCCCCACAATTATCATTCTGGAATCATCGGCCTTGATGGCAGTCGGATCTAACTCGTGCAATTAGTTCAATATAGTCGGGCTAGAATGCCGGGTAACAGCCATAGTGTGTGAGGAATAGAACTATGGTAGAATTGTAAGAGCAGCCACAATCTGCGGCGAATGCATCAAGAAACTCCCAGAGATTTGAGCCAAGACAAATTATCCCAAGATTGGGGTAGATGGGAGTCGGATCCGGCTCCCATGCTTTGCTTTTTTGTTTCTTTTTCTGGACTTTTCTTATGGTATTTTGACAATAATAACCTCAGGCCGCTTACATGTGTACGGGATCCCAAACGGTCCCTAGGCACGCTCTTAGTCGGATGCCTGAGTTGACTATTTAGGAAAATAATAACCTTAGACTGCTTACACGTCTATGGGACCTAGATTGGTCTCTAGGCATGCTCTGAGTCGGGTCTCCATGATAAGCATTTAGGATTTATGTTGTTTTGATTCCTGTTTGTTTGATTTTTGCTTATTTGTTTTGATTTGAATATTTGAATTTTGAAAAATCCGCATTGATTGTAATGACTGATATTGATCGCCTTAGAGTCCCGCCATAGGACCGGATTGTAAGGTGCAAGTCCACTTGCCAGAGAGCGAGTGGATGGAATTGTATGATATTGATTGCCTTAAAGTCCTGACCGAAAAGACGGGACCGGAGTGCAAGAAGTAAGTCCCCTCACCGGAGAGTGAGCGGATAGGCTTACTTAACCCCCCTAACTTAACAAACAAGCGATCCTAAGAGATTGTCCCCTTAACTTAAAACATTAAACGATCCAGAGAGATCGCGCATTAAACTAAACATTAAACGATCTGAAGAGATCGTGCATTAAACTTAAACAATCAGGAGCGATCGAGCCTTAAAATAGATTTTGATTTAATAAAAGGACTTGAATGCCTTATAAATAGAATGAAACTGATAAATCATGGATGAACACAGGATGATTTCTAATATGATGTTATTTTGATATATATGTGATTTTGATATATGATGTGACAATTCTGAATGAGAAGCAAAATGATAATGATGTAAATCCCAAATGAACATGGGACAATTAGAGATATGGGATGTAATCAGAGATCTATGATGTAATTAAAGATATGTGATGTAATTGGAAACATGTGTTGTAATTCAAAACATGTGATTTAATTAGAGATATGTGATGTAATAACTTTGAATGAAATCGAATGATTGTGATGTATAGATTACAATTAGGCAGAGTCTAGAGTCTTAGGATGTAACAGGTATGGAACGACTTTTGATTGGAAAGAGAATCCGAAGGAACTAGACGATTCACCAAGGCTAAAGCAGCCGGAAAGCTCAATTATCGAAGATCGGAGACAAGAACTAATTCTTAAGCAAATCACACCTTTCATTCAAAAGGCGTACTTTGGGACGCACATGTTAACTGGGTTTTTACCCATGGAGGAATGCAGATGAGTTAGAATATCTAGGCCAAGCCAAAACAACTCAAGAATCAACCAAAAGGACTAGAAGAATATGCCAAGAAGGAATCAAGAAGAATTATCCAAAAATCCACTAAGTTGATGGATCGCTAGCGATCCATCACCCATGGATTGCTAGCGATCCATAAGGAAGCTCCATGGATCGTTCTAGCCTCTAGCATCACGAACCAATATCCTTTCTAGGGATGTTTGCTAAGTTTCATAGTATTCTAAGCAACCTAGTTCGAGAAGTGAAGACCTATCAGATTCTAGTCATAGATCAATCCAACTCATGTATGAATCATCGTCAAAACAAGGAAACTAGCTACGAAATCACATGGAGAGCACCCACATAAGACAAGAGTGCAATCTAAAGGGAGAAGTCCAAAAGTCCCCTAAGTACATGGATCGCAAGCAATCCATGCCCTATGGATCGCTAGTGATCCACAAGGTTATATTGGATTCCTATGAAATTTTCGAAAAGGATGAAGCGAAAGTACTCCAAGTAATTGGATCGCTAGTGATCCAGAACCTATGGATCACTAGCGATCCATCAGGTTAGCTTGGGTCATTATGAAACTCTCTACACTCCTTCGTGGCATCATGTGCAGGCTTCTGGCAAAGCGGCCTAGCCCAATAGCTCTCCAACCCCTATAAATACAATCCTACTTGCAACATAAACGGGATTTGGGGGATTAGCTATTGGAACTCTGCAGAGATTATTCTTCACTCTTCTCCTCCCATACAATAGTCATCTTGGGGTTCACTTTGATTCTCCAATGAACTCTTTTACTTGTGACTTGATCTAACTTAGAAGATTCAATCATACTGTAATCCATTCAACTTATAACAACAGTCAGTTAATAGAAAGTTATAAAGTGGACGTATGCTTCATTAATAGCCAAAGCACTATAAAAATCTTCTTCTCTTTTTACTATTTCTGCTCATTTTACGTTTATTTTCTATATTATTGCTCTGTAAGAACAGGGCTGGTGATTTCACACCCAGTTCAGGGTGTTGATCCATTTTTTGTGTTAACAGGCAGAGTGCATAGCAGGGTGCCAAAACATTAAGGCGGTGTTAAAAATAAAATAAATCGACAACGTAAACAATAGCGGTTCAGGGACTAAGAGAGGCTATTGACGCTTAGTAAGGACTCTTACTAGAATGTATTCAGGGTACTTTGCATTTAATCTCTTATGAGAGTCATAGTGGCTCTACTCAGGGTGGCTCCCATTAGTGGAATGAGGGGCCATTCCATTAGGTGACGTTGTTCGAGCAAAATATAAAATTAGTGATAGATAGGCCTTAGGAGGTAATCACTAAACAAGTTAATGATAACTTAATGACGAACACCTAAAGCAAGAGATTAGGTGATATTTGAATGGATGATGGATGATTGTATGATTTGGTTCATAATTGGATGTTAAGTATAGAGTATACTTAATTCAAATTGAAAACTTAAATATGACAGGTTCATAATTGAATGAAAAGTGTAGGATACACTTATGGATTAACTGCGACGCACATGGTTGCTCTTAATGATTATTTTGTTTATATGACATGATGTATATTGCTATGATGATGGAGTGTGGGAAAACCCATTCCATGTTAGCGGCATGGTCTCACTATGGATGATTAGAGTAAAGATTTTACTCATACCGGACTTTATGTTTGACCCGTGTTTTTATTATTTTCCATAAACTCACGGGTACTCATTCCGGTAGGCTAAGTTTATGGTCTAGGCAGGCATCTTTTAGGAAGTGATGAATAAAGACTCCAAAGACGAAGCAGGAGGATTATATAGTGAGTAAATGTATTTTGAAATTTCCACTATGTAAAACCACGAATTATAACTGGTTTTGTATTATGTTGGCATCTTCATATGTCGGACATAGCACAACTCTTATTTTCTATTGTATTTTCCCTTACGTAGGAGTGAAATGGGTTTAAAATGATGTGAGTAATCAGCGAAATAAATTGTGATTTAATTTAATAAAGGGATTAATTACATATTAGTTATCTTTAATGTTAATCAATCAAAGAATTAACATAATCAATCAATTCCTTTTGTCAACAACACATTTTATATTTAATTTTCTTTTCACGTTTTGTTTTGATAGGTAAGATTATGAACAGGGGTTCCAACATTTATTCCGTAGGGAGTTATACATTTTTGAGTACGTAAATACCAAAAGGCTTAAATTATTTTGTATATTCAAATAGAGGTAAAGTTCATCTTTATTTTATTCTCAAAAAGTATAATATAATAAAGTTGGAAGAAAAACATTATATATTAAGTAAATGAATATTTAGATAATAAATTTTCATAATATATTTTAGGGAAAAGGATAAATGTACAAGCATGCTTTTGTTTTACCTTTGGTGGATATCTTTACAAAAATTTAAAAGTTAGTTTAATAAGTATTTTATAAAATTATTATTTATTTTTAAATGCAATATATCGTCTGCCAATCTAAACTTATTTTTTTCACAGTCTGACACTATCCTTTTTAATCAACCTTGGATTTTAATATTATTTGGTTGTTTAGTTTAATAGACTATAAAATGTTCATAAGAAACATGCATTCATGGTTATCAACAAAACCACGGAATAATGATGTAATTATCTATGATTTAATGTTGTTTAGATTTTTTTGCTGTTTAGAAATGTTTATAGATAGGTAACTATAAACTAGAGATATAGTATTTGTATTGTGTATTATTAAACCATTTTTATGTATGAAGGATCATTTCAAATATTATTATCATGAATGAAATAAATGGAATTAATTGTTTTAAATTTTAATCAATTTGAATTTAAAGTAATTTGAGAATTGAACTGCAATTTGATTAGTGAGACAACCAATTACATACCAACTCTCTTTAATGTTAATCAATTAAAGAATTAATATGTAATCAACTGATTCCTTTTCATTATTTTCTTTTATCAACAACATTTCAAACCTACGAAGGAACATGCAACCTGAAGTGTTAAATATATTTATCACAAAGAAGTATTAACATAGATCACATATTATTAACGAATACTTATCTTATTTTTAACAATATTAGCAAAAAAATCAAAAAAATCAAGAAATATATTTGTATATAATTTTCTTTGAAAAACTTGCCAAATAGTACGACAATAATATTTTATTATTCTTTAAAAACAACATCATATTTTTGACCTATTTCTTATGCTTGAAAGGAAACATTATATATTTTATATATTTAAAAACATAATTATATTTTTTGTCTTATAGTCATAATAATTATATTAGGTTATAAATATTATATTGTGTCAATGTTGGATGTACAAGCACAAATATTAAAAGCATTGATAATGAATTATAATTACATGATATTTTAATACTCACTTTCATTGGCTATGTTATCTCTAATGTGGTGACGTCTAAAGTATTTTTGATATATATCCACAAGTAATTTTCCCATAATGATATATTATATCGCTTTGAATTATGCTAAAATTTGTATTGCTTCAGTTATTACGTTAGTACGAATATTTAATATAAAAGAAAAGGTTATTTGGTTGCTATGGAAATTAGAGTACAATGTCCTCGAGTAATAGTCCATCTGGTCTTTGCATTAGAGGTAATGAAGAGGTGTTAAGATCAATTTCTAATGACAGTATTATTTCCATTACTTATTGTGGTGGTTTCTATGACACTCAATTAGAAGTTTATATATTATCTGATTTGCCTGAGTAATAAGAAGAAAAAATAAACTATATAATGTTTATAATTTTCATATATTTCTTGCGTCATATTATGCTATATTTGTTAGAAAATATAACGCTCCTAGCTATTGAAATATTTTTCTATGATAGTTATATAAAGTGTATTGATGTAAATGTCGGAATGTTTTTTAAACGAAATTTGAATCACTATTTTTCTCAGAGGATGATTTATTTATACCAGTTATGGAATACTATTATCATATCGAATGTGTATATATTTGAATTTATATTATATATAACATGAACTCATGTTGAACTTATTCTTCTCATGAATTAATATGTATGCTTAGTAATATAATTGTTACAAAGTAAGGAATAATTAGTAATTTCCATTATTGTTTTTTGTACAAATCCATTATTCTCTATAGAGATTTGCTCAGCCAAATCCTTTGTACCTATCTTGATCGTCCCCATATGACACATAGACCTCAACCACTCATTTTGTATTATCATCCATTCATCAAATATTGTGTGTCCCACTAGTTTATTAATTTGTTATGATGGATGACTAAGATTCTCTTGACATAGGGAGTATAGAGAATAAGGGGATGGATAAATTAAACTCATACTTTATCGGTACCAATGAATAAATTATTTGGTGAACCCCGTATGTATAGCACGAGTTCGCAATAGTACATAGTTTGAATTATGAGGAATAAATGAATGCATATAAAGTATTCTTCAGGAAATATTACACAACCCAACAATATAATAAATCTGATTCTATGTTTTGGTCAAATATTACAGGTGCAAAATAAATAAACTTAAAAAGCTTAGGTAAGTTGTTGGACTATTGAAAATTTCTTTATACTCTTATTCTTTATGCAAGAAAAATATATGATACAAGTACTCTTATTCTTTGTGCAAGAAAAATATATGATATAAGCACCATTTTCATTTTAAAATAAATTTCCAACTAAATACAATGCATTACAATCCTTACATCAAATGTGTTTTTGTTTGAAATATATTATATTGTTTATCACGCTTTTGTTTGTGTTTCAATAACCAATAATTGCTCATACAAATAAACTATAAACATCTTTTAGAATTTAAAAAAAAACTCCCAGCATGAAAATATATTTTAGGTAATAATGAAGAAATTAGTTGAATTCTGTGTTTTTTATGCTGTATAAAATCAATTCAACAAGAGTATTCCACCTTAAAATCACAATAACGTGCTTAAATATAAATGAATTCCGAGTATTGGGTTCTATATGATATGATGAAACAAACACCTCTAGTTTGTTAATTCTTTGATGCATATAAATGTCAATGGTATTATAATATGGCACTTAAAAATGCAGCTAATAGCAGGTTTCAAATTTACACTCTAGGAAGGCATTTATCTTGTAAGTGTGGTCAATTACATAATAAAACTTAGAAATTAATAATCTAAATGATACAGACATTAAAAAATGTAAAATATATAAAACTGGAAGCATGCACTGAACAACAATAAAACATATAGAACACATAAAACACTAAAACATTTCATGACTTCACATGCAACTACTAGCCCATTATCCACACATTTTGTTATATTTAGTACCAAAGTCTCAGCTCACAAGACCACCAAATTTATGTTAACTTTATACTAATACAAATCGTATATGGCCAACTAAATTTTACAGTTATTGTGTGCATTGGTGGACCAAGTTCAAACTCTTGTAGCATAGGAAAAGAATCCAAATTTAAGAAACAACAAATTGTAAGGCTCGTTGTAAGTAAAAGCGGTTATGGAATATAAGCAAAGATTGTTTTTCATTCATTTCAGACATCCTAAGCTTCGGTACTAAAGATTGAAAGATAACATCAGAGTTGTAATTACTAATCATATACTCACAAATGTTCAAATTACAAAGCAAAGTCACAGGTAGTGAAAATAGGCAGGCTTTGGAGAACTTCTTATCATAAATAATTCCTTGGTTCAAGAAGCATCTATTATTTTATGGTAGCATTTAAGAAATGAAAGATTGATGTTAAATATTGATATGGAAACCTACATTCAGCAATATATCCCATAGACAAAGACAGATATAAATGTACATGTTTTTTTGCTTATAACTATAGAGGTATCACAAAAATAACCAAAATACTCAAGGTACACGTCTTGACATCATTTTGGTTTTGTAAATAACTACTTATATTTCAAGCAGAACAATAGATGTGGGTCAATGAAGAAACACAGTGGTCTGCTTCAACATGAGATAGAAAATTATGAAGAATAAAACATAATCATTTAAGTACCCAAAAGAGAGGCAAAGCTTCAAATGACTTGAAACATCTAATATAGCTAATTAACCAGTAAAGATTATGAAACTAAACAATTTCTCAAACCTTAATCATGAATTATGAAAAAGAAGAGATATCCTACGCCGTAACAAGCAAATGTAGCCTATAGTTATCATTTTTTCAAAGAAAAGAGTTACATATGAACATAATAAACTCCATATATTGACGAATCCATACAAAAATGGAAAATAAGCAACAAAAAGAATTGAAATTGAAGTTGTGATGTACTTGAGAGAGAGAAGTTTCTAACATCAAACTCTAACACCAAGTTACTTAATAGAAAGCGCAAGTTAATTTGCGTTTTTCAAAAATTTCAAAAAAAAAGTTAGAATCAGAAAGCGCAAACTAGCTTACGCTTTCCTGATAGAAAGCGCAAATTAACTTGCGCTTTTAAAAAATTTCAAATGTTTCAAAAAAGCTTCAAAATTAGAAAAGTGCAAGTTACCTTGCATTTTCTGTCAGAATAGTGCAGGCACCTTGCATTTTCTATTTTTCAAAAATATGGATCAAATTTACATATTTATTTCTGTAGGGACTTTTCTTAGAACAACATCAAAAATAAGGACCTGTAACTCTTTTCTTGCAAAACTAAACCAGTTCAATTTAGAAGGGTTCTATCATGGTTTGCATGACATACTAGATGTAATAAATGGAATCGAAGCACTTACTTAAACTTAGTGATTTTGGAAAAAGGTTTAAATTTGAATTAAGATATATTAATTTAAACTTTATTTAATGCTAGTGCATAATATAATTATTTTCAGTGTAATATATTCCAGTGCCGCATTTATAGCGTCCATGGACCTTTAATAATGGATGCGTCTACGACGAGGTAAAATGTAATATCCCTAATTTTTGATAACATTATTTAGGGAAATTTAATTAGATAAATTAAATAGAATAATGATAGTAAGGGGATTGAGATTTGAATAAATTATGTAAAAGGGCCATGCTTAATAATTAAATAAATGAGCTTTAATTGGTTTAAAGGATAATTAGTTCACACATATGTAAAAGTGTTGTGCTTAATAAATTATGTAAAAGGGCCGTGATAAGGGGATCGATGATCTAAAGAATTTTAGCCTTGACCAGAGAGGATGGTTGAGAAAGAAGTGACGGTTATGTGTTTCGAATATGGGGGACTTGAGGAAAGAAGTTCTTGGAGAATGTCATCGGTCTAAGTTTTCGATTTATCCTGGAGGGACCAAGATGTATCAGGATATGAAAATGAGCTTCTATTGGGAAGGCATGAAGAGGGATGTTGGCTTGTGGGTTAGGCAGTGTGTCAACAGGTGAAAGCTGAACATCAGAAACCGAGTGGGTTGCTTCAGCCTTTAGAGATCCCAGTTTGGAAATGGGATTCGATATCTATGGATTTTATAGACGGGTTGCCAAGGTCAAATAGAGGTAATGAAAGTATATTGGTTATAGTGGACAAATTGACCAAGAGTGCCCATTTAATTCCAGTTAAGTCAACCAGAACAACACTTGTTTTAGCTAAGTTGTTTCTGAAGAACATAGTTAAACTGCATGGAGTTCCTAGTAGTATAGTCGGTGAAAGAGATGCTTTGCTCACTAGTGAATTCTGGAAGAGTCTACAGGAAGTGATGGGTACCAAGCTTAATATGAGTACTGCGTATCACCCTCAGACAGATGGTCAGACAGATAGAATCAACAAAGTACTTGAGGATCTACCGAGAGCTTGTGTATTAGACTTTGGTAGATCTTGGGAGGATCACCTACATTTGGTTGAGTTTTCCTATAATAACAGTTATCAGACAAGTATATGAATGGCACCGTTTGAAGCCTTGTATGGAAGGCCGTGCAAATCACCCGCATGTTGATTGGAGACTAGAGACAGATTAGTCTTAGGTCCAGATTTGGTTAGAGAGGCATCAGAGAAGATTGAGTTAATCCAAGGAAGGATGAAGGAAGCTCAGTCAAGACATAAGAGTTACGTAGATAAGAGGCGTAAGGACTTAGAATTCTCAGTTGGAGATAAGGTTTTCATTAAGGTATCATCTATGAAGGGTGTGGTGCGATTTGGAAAGTCAGGAAAGTTGGCCCCAAGATATGAAGGTCCATTCCAGATTATAGAGAGGATTGGAAAGCTCGCATACAGAGTAGATTTGCCGAGCAGTTTGGCAGGTGTCCATAATGTATTTCATGTGTCTCATCTTTGCAAGTATGTGCATGATTTAGAGACTACTATTCCTCCAACAGGGCTGGAAGACTTAGTAATAGAGCCTAATTTGACTTTCGTTATACAACTAGTTCAGGTTGTAGCTAGAGCTGAGAAAAGATTAAGGAATAAGACAGTCAGGTTAGTGAAAGTTCAGTGGAGCGACAACGAGAATGACTGTACTTGGGAGACAAAGGACAAGATTAGAGATACTTATCCTGATTTGCTTTGAGGGTATGTCTATATTAGATTTATATAGATAGTTGCTAGTCAGTTAGACTAGTATGGTTGTTAGGTGTTATTACAAATGATTACTATGTTTAGTATTTAGTCCTTACTGAATTCGAGGACGAAATTCTTTAAGGGGGAGCTTGTAACATCCCTAATTTTTGATAACATTATTTAGAGAAATTTAATTAGATAAATTAAATAGAATAATGATGATAAAGGGATTGAGATTTTGAATAAATTATGTAAAAGGGTCGTGCTTAATTATTAAATAAATGGGCTTTAATTGGTTTAAAGGATAATTAGTTCACACATGGGCATATTAGTAAAATAGCCTCTTTATTTTACACGGCTATACATTTCTCACTATTGTCCATTCACGTTCATTTTTCTCTAATAAAAACAAACGCAAAAACCCTAAGAGCCGGCCATTAACAAGAAGGAAAAGAGGAAGATTACAATCTTAAACTAAGGATCAAAGCTAGGGAGGATTAAGCAACAACAAATCTCAAATTCCTTATCAAAATCTAAGGTGAATAATAATTTTATACCATCTCTATTTTATTCCATGATTATGTGTTTTCGGATTTGTGTTTAAAATTCGTTTTTATAATGATATGGATGATGATATGCTTGAATTATTTTATGATCGAATTATTTTAATTCATATACATATGAATTTGCTTGGTTTTAATGGAAAACCAAGTGTTTATGATTTTCGAATGCCATGGAAATTTTATGATAAATAATACATGATTTTGGAGATGGTTTTGATTTTTAGAATTTTCCGAGCTATAGAAAATTTATTATGGATTTCTAAAGGAAAATATGATATAATCGGGTTTAAAATTTATTTCGAGTATTTCAGGAAGAAATTGGGTCCGAAATTTTGATATGTTGATTTATACGATGAAAGAGATTTTCTATGATTTTTGGGGATTTTTCCCAGATGATTTATTAAGGAAAATAAATTATTTTAAAAGAAGGACTTTTCAGAAAATATTGGTTTTGCCATATGGAAGGGTTTAACGTTATAATGCTTTGATTTAGATCTAATTAATGCGGCAGTTTTTTTAATTGTAAAGTATTTGAAAAGTTTTAAAGTAGCCAATCAAGGAGTTACAACTGGCAGGTTAGTTATAAAGCAACTGCCACGTTTAGCTATAAATCAGCGTTTCAGAAAAAGGTGGTTCCACCTATTTCGGAGGCACCTTTCGACTCCTTTACCTCTGCATCATCTCAGTCGAAACCATCTATGTCGAAACCCACATAGTCGGAACCAAGGCACATGGTATCAATAGAATTGGTACGAAGTGAATTAGTAAGTTGCGGAAGGTAGGGTGTCGAAAGCTACGCTTTCGTCAGGGTCGAAACCAAGGTTCACTTTTAAAATGATAAGCGCCTGCCTAGTTTTTGAAGGGCTTTCGACTGAGCCGATACCCTATAGAGTCAAAACCTTAGTTTGTTTTCTAAAGTTAAATTCCTACCTTGTTTTACTTTAAGCTTTCAACATAGTCGAAAGCCGTGCTTTCGAAAGGGACTTTATAAATATCTTTCGAAGGGTTACCTCTGTTTTAACATGAGCTAAACCTTTTCCTTAATGCTTTCGAAGGGGGTTGGAAGTTTCGAAGGCAATGGATTCGAAAGAGGGTTTCGACTCTTTCCTTCAAAATTTTTATTTTAAAGGATTATGCTTTCGAATAGATGGTTCCGACACCATCCATTTTTCCTTCGAGCAATTTTATAATTGGTTTCGAAAGAGATACTTTTGTATATAACCATTTTTGACCCAATTGATGTTTTAAAGAGTAAACCCAATACTTTCGAAAGAGATACTTTCATTAGTTTCGTAGCTATTTTCCTAAAGATTAGTAAGCAAGGTTTTGATACATTCGAAAGGTATGATTTAGTTTCGAAAGGATTGATTTATACAGCTTCGAAAGGTATATACTCAGAGTTTTGGAAGGAGGATTTCTATGCTTTTGAAGGAGGTCATCCAGTGGTTTCGAAAGTGATGTTTTAAGATTTCAAAACAAATGACCCATTCTCATTTTAGAAGGAAATACCATGGTATAAATAAAGATTTTGGAAATATTATTCACATAGTTATTAACCCATAAATGTATGTTGGGGAAGGGCAGAATAACCATATAAGTTGACCCAGTAGTGAACATAAATTAAGGAATGTTAAAACCTTAAAACTAAAGATATTGGCAGGAGCCAATAGGTGTACAGTAAGCCCATGAAAATTGTATATAACTAATGATATTGGCAGAGGCCAATAGGTTCATAGTCAACCCATAAAAACTATGATTTGATACTGGCAGGGGCTAATGGGTTTGTACTTAGCCCATGAAAACTATATCTGGATTATGATATTGACAGTCAGTCAATAGGTTTCTAGTTAGCCCATGAAAACTAGGATAAGAGATAAGATATTGGAGTTACCAATAGGTTCTTAGTGATTCCATGAAAACTATGATATTGGACAGATAGTCCATAAACATTTAACAAGTTAATAATAATCCTAGAAACTATAATTGATACAGATAGTCAAAATGAATGGGGATGGGTAATCCAGAATTGATTACTTGTTTTGCATATCATCATAATGTTTTGGAATATTATGCATTAACCATTGTGGATGTAGGAGCACGGTACATGGTTTTGTAAATGTTTTAGGATACTAGTGAGGGGAAAACCTGTTCTGCTAAGCGTCGCGGTCTCACTAGATTAATGGTTTGAGATGGTAAATTATTATTCATACCAGGCTTTATGTCTGACTCGATGTTTTTGTTTTCCCCCTAAACTCTCGGGTACTCAATTGATTTTTGAGTAGGTTAAGAGTTAAGGTTTCCAGGTGTTCTTTTAGACGAATAACGCTTCCAAAGACATGTAGGAGGCAAGCTTGTTATTAGAGTTCTTTTATTTTCGCTGTGTATTTTGTTTGTAAAGGCAAATTGTTTTCTTTCCTATCTATATACTCTGATCTACCAAGGGGCATCTTCATATGTCGCTCTTGGCGTATTTTGTACAAATTATATGTTATCTGAACGTGGTCTGCGAACTGGGATTATGTAATCAACTTGGAATATTTTGAAATGGAAAGTGGAGTTTGTTTGCTGTTTAATTTTTTTCCATATTCTTGTGTTTCTGTGTATCAATGTATCTAATATCGCCGTATTTAGTCGTCGAGAGTTAATAACTATGGATGACTGCAGCATCCGTAGCTGTTAGTTTTGGGCCTCCAAGTAGGGGGATGTTACAAGTTGCTATCAGAGCATAGGTTTATGAAACTTTAAAAGAAACTTAAACCTAAAATATTTTCCAAACATAATCCAATGAGTCAGATAATAAGATTGGGATTTGGGTTAATGCTATAGTAACGTACTTGTATTTGCTATATATAGTTATATATATGTAAGTACGTATCCTCCGCTCTCTTAGACCATTCTTCTATATCTTACTAAGGCTCGTATGCAGTTTACGAGAAGGAAGATATGGAAGTAGGAAACGGAAGAGGAAATCTCGGTGGAGGAAGCACCATAACAAATGGAAATGCTCGATCCACTACCAGGAGAAACCCGGATTGACAGGCTAATGCTAGTAATCAAAATGCTGATGCCAATGTGAGTGCTGGAAATCCACCAGTAGATATAGGGGCGATGTATCAGTTCTTTGTTGGTTTGATTCAAGCTGGAGCTGCTGCTGGTGTTGCTGGAAATGTATGAGGAGCTAATCCGGTGGCACCAGTTGGGAATAATTATGATTTGCTGAGTAGAGACTACACCAGTTTGGGTGGGAAGCCATTCTTGGGAACAGAGAGTGCCACAGAGGTTCAGAATTGGTTTTTGCACTGTGAGCGTATATTTATTGATTTAGGCCTGAATGATGGGCAAAAGAGAAGATTGGCCTCTAGACACTTGCATGGGTCAACACTACATTGGTGGAATGGTGTCACTGCCGGGGTTCCAAAAGAGCAGTCAACTTGGGCTGATTTTAAAACGAGATTCGAGTAGAAGTTTGTATCTGAGTTTGCTAAGTCTGAGCTGATGAGGAGGTTTATGGATTTAGTACAAGGAGAGATGTCAGCAGTCGATTATGCTACTAAGTTTGAAGAGCTGCCTCGATATGGATATGCTATTATAGATACCGACAATAAAAAGAATGAGAAGTTCATTCGAGGATTGAGGACCAAGCTTGCTAGAATGACCATGACACATGTCCATGATCCTTGTAATATAGTAGTGGAGATGGCCATTCACCATGAGGAGTTACTTGCTGATTTAGCTAAAGAGAAGTTAGTGGAAAGTCAGGGTTCTGGGGGGAAGAAGAGGAAGTTCTTTAAAAAGAAGGGAGCCCAGAAGGGAGATACTGCTAAGAAGTCAAAGGCTGAGGTAGTTTGCTATACGTGTGACAAGAAGGGTCACTTTGCTAATGAATGCCGGTCAGGAAATGGGAAGAAAGTTGCAAATAAGAAGAACGTGAAGTGCTTTAACTGTGATCAAGTCGGGCATTACAAGAATCAGTGTCCCCAGCCAGTTAGGGAGGACAAAAGAAAAGTTTTTGCCATAGGACCAGCTAGGCCTACCGCAGCTGATAAAGGAAAGACTGTGATGGAAGGTACGCTTTGATTCAGAGTATTCCAGTTAGAGTACTTTCTGATACCGGCGCATCACATTCATTTATATCTCAGTGTTTGGTTGATAGATTATGTTTAGAACCCACCTACCTTGTTACTTCCTTAAGGGTTTGCGAATCCAATAGGAGGGTATGCAACTCTAGGGTTGAGATGTGACTAGTTAGAACTTGACTTGTTAGGTCATAAGTTTACCTATAATTTGTATGTTATTGATTTCGTAGATATCAAAATCATTTTGGGTATGGATTGGTTGGGTAGGTATGAGGCTAGAATATTTTACCAAGATAGGGAAATATCACTGAGACACCATGATAGTCATAACCGAGTGATATTTTCAGTAGAGAATACTGACCGAAGTGTTAGTGCTATGCTTAATGCTATGGATGTGGGAAATGAGTTGAGTCAGGTTCGGGTAGCCAGAGAGTTTGTAGATGCCTTTGAGCCAGTCACTGGACTACCCCTGAAAAGAGCTGTTGAGTTTAGAATAGATCTTGTGCCAGAAGCTGAACCTGTAAGTAGACCACCTAGCAGGATGACACCAACCGAGATGAAGGAATTGAAGGTGCAGCTAGTGGATCTAGAAGGAAGGAGTTTTATTAGACCAAGCAGTTCGCCTTGGGGAGCGGCCGCGGTGTCCGTAAAGAAACCGGATGGGGCGTTAAGGATGTGCATTGACTATTGTAAGTTAAACGAAAGGACAATTAAGGATAAGCATCCTTTGCCAAGAATAGATGATTTGTTTGACCAGTTGAGTGGAGGCAGAGTGTTTTCCCAGTTGGACTTGGCGACAAGTTTCCATCAGTTAAGAGTGGCAGAGGACAGTATTCCTTTGACAACATTTTGAACTAGGTATGGTTCATATGAGTGGTTGGTGATGCCATTTGGATTAACGAATGCACTTGCTTTCTTTGTGGATTTGATGAGCTGAGTTTTCCGAGAGTATTTGGGTAGGTTTGTATTAGTGTTTATAGATGACATTTTAGTCTACTCTAGGGATGAGAGAGAGCATGAAGTTCATCGTAGAGTGGTACTTGGGACACTGAGGTAGAATCAGCTAAAGGCGAAGTTTACCAAGTGTCATTTCTGGAAGAAAGAGGTAAAATTTCTTGGTCACATGGTTTCGGAGAAAGGATTGTCAGTCGACCCAGATAAGATCGAAGTCGTGAATAATTAGAAGAGCCAGAGACGGTGATTGAAATCAGGATTTTCTTGGACTTGCTGGCTACTACCGGAGATTCATTAAGGATCTCACGGATAGCAGCACCCTTAACTAAGCTAACCAGGAAGGAGGTGAAATTTGTTTGGTCCGACAAATGTGAGGAAGCATTCCTTAAGTTAAAGCATTTTTGACCAATGCACCCATGTTAGTAGTTCCCAACGGAAACCAGAGATTGGTGGTATATACTGATGCATGTAGAACTAGATTAGAGGCAGTGTTGATGCAGAATGGTAAAGTTATTGCCTATGTATCTAGGCAGCTTAGACCGCATGAAGTAAGATATCTTACTCATGATTTGGAGTTGGCGGCTGTGATCTTTGCATTGAAGATTTGGAGACATTATCTCCTAAGGGAGAGATTTGAGCTTTATACCGATCATAAGTCTTTATGTTATTTATTCTCTCATAAGGAGTTGAATATGAGATAGCAGAGGTGGCTGGAGTTTTTGGCTGCTTATGATTTTGGTATAGAGTATACATCGGGGAAAGGTAATAAGGTGGCAGATGCTCTTAGCAGAAAACATCAGAATGTGGTGTTAGCTATGTTGGCAGAGTGGAAAGATTTAGAAGCTCTAGTCAGTTGTGATGTACAGTTAAGATCGACTGCTGGTTCTAGTCAGAATTCCGCCAGATTGTCTTGTTTAGAAGTTTGACCAGTATTGATTGAGAAAATTGCTTTTAAGCAAAAGGAGGATCCAGTGTTGGCTGAAAGAATTAGTAGGCTTGAGGTTGGAATAGAGATTGATGATCTAAAGGATTTTAGCCTTGACCAGAGAGGATGGTTGAAAAAGAAGAGGCGGTTGTGTGTTCCGAATATATGGGACTTGAGGAAAGAAGTTCTTGGAGAATGTCATCGGTCCAAGTTTGCGATTCATCCTAGAGGGACTAAGATGCATCAGGATATGAAAAGGAGCTTCTATTGGGAAGGAATGAAGAGGGATGTTGGCTTGTGGGTTAGGCAGTGTGCAAACTATCAACAGGTGAAAGCTGAACATAAAAAACCGAGCGGGTTGCTTCAGCCTTTAGAGATCCCAGTTTGGTAATGGGATCGATATCTATGGATTTTATAGACGGGTTGCCAAGGTCAAATAGAGGTAATGAAAGTATATGGGTTATAGTGAACAAATTGACAAAGAGTGCCCATTTCATTCCAGTTAAGTCAACCAGAACGACACTTGTTTTAGCTAAGTTGTTCCTGAAGAACATAGTTAGACTGCATGGAGTTCCTAGTAGTATAGTCAGTGACAGGGATGCTTTGTTCACTAGTGAATTCTGGAAGAGTCTACAGGAAGTGATGGGTACCAAGCTTAATATGAGTATTGCGTATCACCCTCAGACAGATGGCCAGACAGAGAGAATCAACAAAGCACTCGAGGATCTACTAAGAGCTTGTATTAGACTTTGGTGGATCTTGGGAGGATCACCTACATTTGGTTGAGTTTTCCTATAATAACAATTATCAAACAAGTATAGGAATGACACCGTTTGAAGCCTTATATGGAAGGCCGTGCAAATCACCCGCATGTTGGTTGGAGACTGGAGACGGATTAGTCTTAGGTCCAGATTTGGTTAGAGAGGCATCAGAGAAGATTGAGTTAATCCGAGAAAGGATGAAGGAAGCTCAGTCAAGACAAAAGAGTTACACAGATAAGAGGCATAAGGACTTAGAATTATCAGTTGGAGATAAGGTTTTCATTAAGGTATCACCTATGAAGGGTGTGGTACGATTTAGAAAGTCAGGGAAGTTGGCCCCAAGATATGTAGGTCCATTCCAGATTATAGAGAGGATTGGAAAGCTCGTATACAGAGTAGAGTTGCCGAGCAGTTTGGCAGGTGTCCATAATGTATTTCATGTGTCTCATCTTCGCAAATATGTGCATGATCCAGAGACTACTATTTCTCTAACAGGGTTGGAAGACTTAGTAGTAGAGCTTAATTTGACTTTCGTTAGACAGCCAGTTCGGGTTGTAGCTAGAGATGAGAAAAGATTAAGGAATAAGACAGTTAGGTTAGTGAAAGTTCAGTGGAGCGACAACGAGAAGAACTGTACTTGGGAGACAAATGATAGGATCAGAGATACTTATCCTGATCTGCTTTGAGGGTATGTCTATATTAGATTTATATAGATAGTTGCTAGTCAGTTAGACTAGTATGGTTGTTAGATGTTATTACAAATGATTGCTATGTTTAGTATTTAGTCCTTACTGAATTTCGAGAACTAAATTCTTTAAGGGGGGAGTTTGTAACATCCCTAATTTTTGATAACATTATTTAGGAAATTTAATTAGATAAATTAAATAGAATAATAACGATAAGGGGATTGAGATTTGAATAAATTATGTAAAAGGGTCGTGCTTAATAATTAAATAAATGGACTTTAATTGGTTTAAAGGATAATTAGTTCATACATGGGCATATTAGTAAAATAGCCTCTTTATTTTACACGGCTATACATTTCTCACTATTGTCCATTCACGTTCATTTTTCTTAAATAAAAACAAACGCAAAAACCCTAAGAGCCGGCCATTAATAAGAAGGAAAAGAGGAAGATTACAATCTTAAACTAAGGATCAAAGCTAGGGAGGATTAAGCAACAACAAATCTCAAATTCCTTATCAAAATCTAAGGCGAATAATAATTTTATACCATCTCTATTTTATTCCATGATTATGTGTTTCAGATTTGTGTTTAAAATTCATTTTTATAATGATATGGACGATGATATGCTTGAATTATTTTATGATCGAATTATCTTAATTCATATACATATGAATTTGCTCGATTTTAAGGGAAAACCAAGGGTTTATGATTTTCAAATGCCATGGAAATTTTTTATGATAAATAATACATGATTTTGGAGATGGGTTTTGATTTTCAGAATTTTCCGAGCTATAGAAAATTTATTATGTATTTCTGAAGGAAAATATGATATAATCGGGTTTAAAAATTTATTTCGAGTATTTCATGAAGAAATTGGGTCCGAATTTTTGATATGTTGATTTATACGATGAAAGAAATTTTTTGTGATTTTTGGGGATTTTCCCCAAATGATTTATTAAGGAAAATAAATTATTTTAAAAGAGGGACTTTTCCGCAAATATTGGTTTTGTCATATGGAAGGGTTTAACGTTATAATGCTTTGATTTAGATCTAATTAATGCGGCAATTTTTTTAATTGTAAAGTATTTGAAAAGTTTTAAAGTAACCAATCAAGGAGTTACAACTGGCATGTTAGTTATAAAGCAATTGCCATGTTTAGCTATACATTAGCGTTTTAGAAAAAGGTGGTTCCACCTATTTCGAAGGCACCTTTCGACTCCTTTACCTCCGCACCATCTCAGTCGAAACCATCTCTGTTGAAACCCACATGTCAGAACCAAGGCACATGGTATCAATAAAATTAGTACGAAGTGAATTGGTAAGTAGCAGAATGTAGAGTGTCGAAAGCTATGCTTTCGTCAGGGTCGAAACCAAGGTTCACTTTTAAAAAGACAAGCGTCTGCCTAGTTATTGAAGGGCTTTCAACTGAGTCGAAACCTTAGTTTTTTTTCTAAAGTTAAATTCCTGCCTTGTTTTACTTTAAGCTTTCAACATAGTCGAAAGCCATGCTTTCGAAAGGGACTTATAAATAGCTTTCGAAGGGTTACCTCTGTTTTAACATGAGCTAAGCCTTTTTCCTGAATGCTTTCGAAGTGGGTTGGGAGTTTCGAAGGCAATGGAGTCGAAAGTGGGTTTCGACTCTATCCTTCAAATTTTTTATTTTAAAGGATTTAGCTTTCGACTAGATGGTTTCGACACCATCCATTTTTCCTCCGAGCAATTTTATAATTGGTTTCGAAAGAGATACTTTCGTATATACCCATTTTTGACCCAATTGATGTTTTAAAGAGTAAACCCAATACTTTCGAAAGGGGTGCTTTCATTAGTTTCGAAGCTATTTTCCTAAATATTAGTAAGCAAGGTTTTGATACATTCGAAAGGTATGATTTGGTTTTGAAAGGATTGATTTATACAGCTTCAAAAGGTATATACTCAAAGTTTTGAAAGAAGGTTTTCTATGCTTTTGAAGGAGGTCATTCAATGGTTTCGAAAGTGATGCTGTAAGATTTCAAAACAAATGACCCCTTCTCATTTTAAAAGGAAATACCATGACATAAATAAAGATTTTGGAAATATTATTCACATTGTTATTAACCCATAAATGTATGTTGGGGAAGGGCAGAATAACCATATATGTTTACCTAGTAGTGAACATAAATTAAGGAATGTTAAAAGCTTAAAACTAAAGATATTGGCAGGGGCCAATAAGTGTATAACAAGCCCATGAAAACTGTATATAACTAATGATATTGGCAGAGGCCAATAGGTTCATAATCAGCCCATGAAAAACTACGATTTGATACTGGCAGGGGCCAATAGGTTTGTTGTTAGCCCATGAAAACTATATCCGGATTAAGATATTGACAGTCAGGCTATAGGTTCCTGGTTAGCCCATGAAAACTATATCCGGATTAAGATATTGACAGTCAGTCTATAAGTTTCTAGTTAGCCCATGAAAACTAGAATAAGAGATAAGATATTGGAGTTACCAATAGGTTCTTAGTGATCCCATGAAAACTATGATATTGGACAGAATGTCCATAAACATTTAACAGTTAATAGTAATCGTAGAAACTATAATCGAGATAGATAGTCAAAATGAATGGGGATGGGTAATGTAGGATTGATTTACTTGTTTTGCATATCATCATAATGTTTAGAAATATTATGCATTAATTCATTGTGGATGCAGGAGCACAATATATGGTTTTGTAAATGTTTTAGGATACTAGTGAGGGGAAAACCCATTCCGCTAAGCGGCGTAGTCTCACTAGATATCTAATGGTTTGAGATGGTAAATTATTATTCATACCAAGCTTTATGCCCGACTCGAAGTTTTTGTTTTCCCCTTAAACTCTCGGGTACTCAATTGATTTTTGAGTTGGTTGAGAGTTAAGGTTTCCATGTGTTATTTTAGATGAATAAAGCTTCCAAAGACGTGCAGAAGGCAAGCTTATTATTAGAGTTCTTTTATTTTCACTGTGTGTTTTATTTGTAAAGGCAAATTGTTTTTTTGCCTATCTATATACTCTGATCTACCAAGGGGTCATCTTCATATGTCGCTCTTGGCGTATTTTGTAAAAATTATAGGTTATCTGAACGCGGTCTGCGAACTGGTATTATGTAATCAATTTGGAATATTTTGAAATGGAATATGGAGTTTGTTTGCTGTTTAATTTTTTTTCTTCCATATTCTTGTGTTTCTGTGTATCAATGTATCTAATATAGCCATATTTGGTCGCCGATGATTAATAACTATGGATGACTGCAGCATCCGTAGCTGTTAGTTTTGGGCCTCCAAGTAGGGGGATGTTACATAAAAACGGTCGACGAAAAGGGTATTTGAACCTAGAATGAAAAAGAAATGAATCGGGAAAAGAAATTATATTTTTGGAGAGCTGGGAAAGGGGTTGGGATAGATCTATAAATAGATAATTTTAGATGCGGGCAGTGACATATCCACGTCCAAAATCATTTTTGAAGACCAGATACTCATATCCATGGATACAGACGGATATCATATAATTATCGTATCCGCTAACAATCGATAAATCAAGAAATATAAATAGAAAATTTTGCTTTAACGTAATTATTTTTGATCTCATTTATTATAAATGTATGTAAAATCAAAAAATATATAATTATAATAAATACTTTTGAGCAGTTAAAATTTATTTTTATATAATATATAAACCGTTAATTTAATAAAACAATAAACACATATCTTTCATTGTGATAAAATACACATGAAATAAACTATAATTTTAACAAAAACCGGATAATTTTCGAATGTGGATATCTTTCTATAGGCATTCTATCTGTTTTTCTAAATATCAAATATTTATTAGTTTTTTGAATATGGATGCGAATGGATTTTGAATTTTTTGCTATCTATTGAAAGCCCTGTGCTAGGAAAGGAGCACAACAAAGTTAAGAGGGGAGAAAGGGCTGAACGGACCAATTTGTCTGCTTCGTGAAAAAGGGAATTTGTCGACGTGCCCCTGTCCCGTTCCGCTGACTGACCCAAACCCTCCACATTTCAGCGGTTTTAGTAAATTTGCTGCTGTATTTATATCCCCTTTGTCCTCTTCTCCTCTTTATTTTCCAGAAATCGTCTGCAGGTATAAAATCTAACTGGCGATGTAGTGGAAGAGGGAAAGGGGGAAAAAAATTCAACAAATACACGGCTAATTTAATCGCAATGATCACGACTTGGTATTTCCTATTCGTAGTTTCTTCTCTACTAATCCAAGCATTTGCTTCACCTCTTCTTGGAATTTCACCTCAAGGTACGAATTTGTACTAATTTTTAGCTATGAATGCCTTTTATTTTTGTAAGCGAAAACAACTTGACCTTTTATTTATAGAATTGTAATTACAGATGAGAAATATTATATGGATGGAGCAATGATCTACTGCAAAGATGGATCCAAATCGTTTCCAAGAAGTCAACTTAACGATGATTTCTGTGATTGTCCTGATGGAACCGATGAACCTGGTTTGATTTTAATCTTGTTTTGTTGCTTAAAAATGAATTTCCTATTGATCAAAGTCAGCATTTTAAACGTGGTCAATGGAGATTTGGTGAATTGTGTTGTCTGCTTTAGTAGAAAACAAATTGAACATTTTTTTAAGAATTCATTTACAGTCTTATCTGAGCATGACCTCCTGAAATATGACCCATTTTAAATATAGGCATCTGCGGAAAACAAACTTATTTATTACGAAGACAGGTTTGCTTTTCAGATTTATACTTGCACATTTCTAGAGCACACATGTACAAGCTAAACCGAAAACAAAATCTTTTGTAATAAGTTTTACATGAAGTCTTTTTGTCAAATAAGTTTTGAAGGGAGGTCTAGGTTTATAATTTACTCCCGATCTAATGCTCTGAGTTAGCTCTTTTAGACTGTAGTCGTTTCAACCTTGACTAGTCAGACACACACACACACAATATTGAAAACTTTTGTTAAACACACTCTTTAAGTTTCAAAGTACCCAGTCGTCCCTCCTTGAAAACAAGTTTTAAAATGCACAGTTGTTTTTAGTTTCAGCAAAAAATGCAAATATTTGTAGTAAAATGTGCAGCAGCAACTGCAAATATTTGCACCTTTACAGAATAAATGGAAGAAATTTTTTTGGTCACACAAACATGTGATTAAGCTCTGATATAATTTTCAGGGAAAAATAAAATACATATTTTGTCGAAAATAAAAATAGAGGTGTAATTTAAAACATGTTTTTGATGAGGGTTTTTCGTGTATCAAACTTGAAAATAAAGGATGAGTCCTAATCTCCAGTATGATATTTGCATCCAGATGCGGTAGAACTGTTGCTATGGGAAAATTAAATGTTTAGTAGACGTGCTATAATTTAGGTCTATTTCAGTAGCTCAGGCAGAATGTTGAGTTTGAAGATAAAATTGGGAGTTTATTAAATTACTTTTAGTTATAGATTATTATATGGATTTCACATTGCGCAGAAAACAAGAACTGAAATTGGAGATAGATATATAAACTGAGAGAATCGACCCAACATGATATGATTCAATCCAACATGATATAACAATTCAATTCAGTTGAGAGAACCAATAAAAACAAGAAAATAATTAACACCAACACATTTGTTATGATTCAACCCAACATGATATAATAGTTCTAGCTCATTAGATCAAGGTGTAGAAGTCTGAATAAGTGGGGAAAGCTTGTTATTTTTACTTTTTGTATAGCACAGGTTTTAGAAAAGAAGCTCAAATTTTATTGTTTTAACACTAGAATTTCATGGAAGTTTATGGAAACCACTACTTTAGCCCAAACTAATTCCCATGATATGAGCTAAATTGATTAGCACACATATTAATAGGCATACAGTGGAATTTAGAACTTATTCCTATGTAGGAAAAGCATAACACCGTTCTAGAATAACATCAGTGTATTCATGCTTGTAACACTAACTTTAAGAAACACATAAAATACTTCAAGTGCACCTAGATATAAAATGTATTTTGGTGGTTTGAAATGCCTATGGAATGTCTAAAAAAATGGGTTATTAAAATGGTTACCCGTGGTCTTTGACAATTTTCCACGACTTTTGTGAAGAATAAAGAGTAGATTTGTACATTTGGTAAACCACCTAACATTGTCGATTTGAATAAGTGGGCTGCCAACTCACAAGGCAAACACACGTCCCTTGAATTCTTGGGTTCCCTTTTTCTAGACATTAATAAAGTTTATGTTTACACATGGAAACCGAGTTACTTTGTTTTGATACATTGGTGGCGAGTCATCTAGGGTGGAATGTTCAAAGTATGAAAAACCCTTGGTTTCCATTCCATGGAGAAAATATGGGACAAGTGGAAAAGAGAGAAACAAAAAAATGTGACCAAGTCAAGTAGGTATTAAACTAAGTAAAAACACATGGTGATATTTTAGTAAACTGAAGGGCAGCCCCTTGTACGAACTTTGTACGGTGAGCAACTACTCTCCTATATAGTAACATGTTTTTCTTCTGAAATGTGCACTATAAGGAACATATTATTTAGATCACTTAATGGAATACAGATTTTCTTTTTGATTCATAACTAGATTTCATCTTATAATCCTTTCATGTTTACCACATTATCAAACTGCCTGCTTACTGGATCAAATTTTTTAAGCAAAGTGTACAAATTTTCAGAAATACCTCTGGTATGCTAGAATGCTTCAATTTAATGGACAAAACTTTTATACATCTAGCAGAACAAGATGGAATACATACTTGAAAGCTATTCAAGTTTTTCTACAAGTTTCACGAACATCACAAAATCCAAGTGCTTAGAATTTGCATATTCAAACTATCTTCAGCCTTATAACAGATAAGAGTATATGAAGTATAAACTACGTGCAAGAATATGCAAGTAGTCACTGAGACAATGCAACCTGTTGTATTTCTGGACCACCCATGATTTATGAAAGTTCTTTGTTTTTTATATAGGCAAACAGGCATTACACAACTTTTGTCCTTTCAAATATTATTCTGCCGTCATATTACTCTGAATTCTTGACACGATAAATTTCAGTTTGACATGTCAAAGAAAATTTCTTAAACTTCATTTTATACAATAAACACTGTGAAAACATATTTAAAGCAAACATTATCCGTATCTTTAAGTGTCTTCACAAGGTTAACTTTAAGTCCATCGGCCTGTAAACTTTTGGCAGTTTTGTGCATTTAACTTGAGTTCAGATTAGGATCTCATTTATCCGAATCATTTCATTGAAACATAATACAAGCATTTCTTTTGCATGTTCTTCCCATCGGTTATCATAAGATCTCCAAAGAAAACGTGTGTGCTTAAAATTTCCGTATTTTTTTGAGTTATTGTTGAAAGTCTATAGGATCTTTTTAAGTAATGCAACTTTACACACACGTGTGAGAGTGTATATTACTCACTATATTAAGCAGAGAATAATAATTGAATATAAATAAGGTAAATAATAAAAGCGAGCACACCAAATATTTTATACTGGTTCAGACCTTCCGTCCTACGTCCAGTCTCGAAGCTCCCCTTCATTATTTCCTTTAACCAACTAACCTTCGCTTCGTCCGGAGGAATATGCTAACACAAAAGTATTTCTTTGACAATCTTGTGTTTCAAATAACACGGATTTTGACTAATAGTACAAATCTTTCTACAATCTCTTTTGAGTATGTGAATGTGAATGCTTTGAGTTGTAGTAAGTGGTTTAACCAAAATGATATTTTGGTTATGATAGATTGAGAATATGTAAGCAAGAGATGCACATATATGTAAATAGTGAGTAATAAGAAATCAAAAGAATTGATTAATGTTAATCTCAATCTTTGTGGTATTTATAGGTTTAAAGAGATGCAGATGAGGAGTTGTTACTGTTAGATAAACTCTATTCAATTTAATGGCTGCAACCTTTTGATGAAGAGACGAATTTATTCAATTTAACAGAAGCATCTATTCAATGTGAAACAAAACAACCTTTCAAGTTATAGCAGTTTTCAGATGACAGGCATATGTGAGAAAACCACAGACGTCTGTGGCTTCATAATAGAATTTCCCGAATCAATTCACAGACGTCTCTGGATTTTCCACAGATGTCTGTGGCTGGCATTTTCATATTATAAATTTTTTAATGCCAATTTTGAATGTTTTTAAACGCCGATTTTGTGTATATGAATTCGTGTGTGCATATATACTCAAGGAGCCCTTACAATATTTATCCAAGACTCTTAATACACTAGTATAACCTTACTAATCATAGCATGGTCCATAAATCTCTTTTTGTTTTCGAGTCTTGATATCTTTGAGCATGACGATCTCTTGTAGTATATTCCTGTAATCTTGATAAGATATATAATATATGTGATTGTATAGTTGTTGTCATTAAAATCATAGAATGAAGGTTCTATCATTCTCCTCCTTTTTTATGATGACAACTATACAATCGTTAGTCTTGATAAAATAACTCCCCTCTAATTTAATCTCACCCTATGTATATGCATATATTTCTCCCCCTTTGTCATTATCAAAAATAAAATAAAAGAAGCATAAACATATAGACATGGAAAAATGAAATAGATAGATATGAACAACACATAGACATATCACGCATAAACACAAATAACATAATTGAACGATAAACCAACCTGAATTCAACAATAAATAAATAAATAAATAGGAGTTCAAACATTCTCCCCCTAAGTTAATACTCCCCATATCGATATGGTTGTATAGTTATTCTCCCCCTTTGTCATCGATAAAAAAGAAATAGATATCAATATGAGTAATATGAATGATTATACGGGTAGAACTCTCTCTAATATAAATTCATAGGTGTACAAAATTATTAAAAAAAAATTGTGTTTAAGATTTTAAAGAACATACCACTTACCATAGTCACAATTTTAACCATTACAACATCACATTTGTGGCTTCATTTCCATAAGTATCAGAAATTTTTTTAAAGAAAACAAACTTTGTAGTATTTAATTAATTAATGTTAATATCAATCTTTGTAGTATTTATAGGTTTAAAGAGATGCAAATGAGGAGTTGTTACTGTTAGATAAATTCTATTCAATTTAATGGCTGCAACCTTTTGATGAAGAGATGAGTTTATTTAATTTAACAGAAGCATCTATTCAATGTGAAACGAAACAACCTTTCAGGTTATAATAGTTTTCTGATGACAGACGTCTGTGGGGAAAACCACAGACATCTATGGCTTCAGGATAGAATTTTCCGAACCAATTCAGAGACGTCTGTGGATTTCCCACAGACGTCTGTGGCTGGCATTTTCAGATTATAAATTTTTAGTGCCAATTTTGAATGTTTTTTAATGCCGATTTTGTGTATATGAATTCGTGTGTGCATATATACTCAAGTAGACCTTACAATATTTATCTAAGACTCTTGCTATACTAGTTTAACCTTACTAATCATAGTATGATCCATAAATCTTTGTTTGTCTTCGAGTCTTGATATCTTTGGAAATGATGATCTCTTGTAGTATATTCCTGTAATCTTGATACGATATATAATATATGTGATTGTATAGTTGTTGTCATTGAAACCATAGAATGGAGGTTCTAACAATTGTCACATCTATTTTATTTCTGCAATCAAATTTCTGCAGGAACTTCTGCTTGCCCTCAAGGAAAGTTTTATTGTAGAAATTCTGGAGATACACCTCGTTTCTTGTTCTCCTCTAGAGTGAATGACCGTATATGCGGTAATTTCCCATAACACTTTATTCGCTCTATTAGCATTAATATTCCTTAATTCATTTCACCATTTTATTTTATAAATGCAATACTGCATTATATAGTTGACGTTTTATTTTTCTGTTAATCTTTCTAGATTGTTGTGACGGAAGTGACGAGTACAACAGTGGTGTTCGTTGTGCAAACACATGCACCAAAGATGGGTACGATACGAAAATTGACAGGGATATGAAAATTAATACTGAAGAGCAAATTTTAGAAAGAATGAACAGACATGATGTAGAGGATTTCATCCGCAATTTCAAAGGTACTTACCAGTACAAAGTTATAAAGTAGGTGCTGCATATAATTAGCTTGCTTATAACTTCTATATCTGTATGTGCAGGATTTAGATTTGCTATAATGGTTGAGCTGATGGTTTTAATCTGTTTGATGATTTCTTACATATTATACCGGAGAAACAGAGCTCAAAGGCGTCGCGTCATTAGGAGGAGTTAGCGACCAGAGGTTCCAATTCAAAATTCAACTTTTTGTAAGCGAAACATTTATCCCTAGAACAAATGTTTATAATTTATACACAATATACTTAACAAATAGTTTTTATATATAAAGTTTGTTGGTTTAGCTTCATTGTCTGATATGTATTTTAGTATGGAAATTGAAAAGTACACATGGATTGCATGTGCAAATTGCTTTACTAACTATTTCAGAAGGGAGATTATGCTAGTACTACTGCCCATGGTGGAATTCATATTAACATAAAATTGAAGTACAAATGTTGAAAGTTAATTAAGGAGTGTTTGATTATAAATAGATCTAGACGAAAAAGTTGGATGATGATGATAATATATTGTTTATTTTTCATCGTTCAACAAACAATGAACTATGAATAACTACAAAGACATAAAGTCTTATTAATTTACTACAAAATACAGGATCCGCAATAATATGAATATATATAAAAGAGGCATTTCACCAGAAAGACATACTTTGCAGTCCAATTAGTTTCTAGGACACACATTCAAAGAAATTATTTTCAAGGCCAAAATCAACAGAATAGTTACTTTCAAGTACAAAGTCAGCAGTCCAATTATTTTCAAAAACATAATTTCATAGGTTTTTAGGCCCTAGAAACTAATTATTTTACGTTTTGTCCTTGAAAGTAATTATTTCAGTTGTGTGTCCTAGAAACTAATTCCACTTACTAAGCTGGCATTGTATTTACAATATCAAATAATTTTGTGTAGCAAAAATTACAAATGATGCATTTTTACTACTATTTATATTTTAATACCCGTAGACGGAACACTATACAGAAACTGCTGATGGACATGCATCGACTCCGAATTCATTTTCGAGTAATTATGAAAGGAATTTATTGTCATTTGGATTCTATTCTTGCACAATACATTAGTATTTTCATGTTTTGAAATGATGAACTACCTTTTAACGGCACTACCATCATATATACACATAATCATGCATGCACATCATAGGTAGATGAACTACCTTTTCATGTATCACAAAACCGTGCTCTTTTTTTTCTTGTAGCAATCACTTATACGTTGAGATTTAAGAAGCAATATAGCTTCGAATTTCTGTCTACTTATTTTTTTGCTTTTTTAAACCAAAACCTATTCATTTTGGCTTTAAAAGCAAAAAAGTAGCTTATTTAAATCGTTCCAAACGCACCCTTAGAGTGTAAAGCAATATATACTTTTTCTTTGCCACATAAATTACCTCATCATCGAAAGTTCGAAACCTAGTAAGGAACTCTTTTTTTGGAAACTTTGACACAGAAAAACCGTCTCTTCGGTGGCACAATGCAGAAGCAAAAATGTATGTGTATGTAGGTGTGTGTATGATGTGAATGTGTGATTTGGATATTAACTATAATTCTGTAAATGTGATGCAATAAATAGCATAAATACATGATTATGTATAGCTGGGCATAGGTGAACCTACATCTACACTTGGAATCTTAAACTATGTTTGAAGTTGTTTCTTGATTCTTATGAAAACTCAAGTCGCTTTTAAAGCGAAAGTTCCTCCTCTCTAAACACTTCCTTCACCATTTGCGTGGATTATATCTTAAATTGTCTGCATCCTCTTCGCCATTTGCAAGGGAAACGTGCGCCTCTACTTACTTGAGAATCAAGTAGGTACAAGTCGACCTGCTTGGAAATATGAGATGAGTTCAAGTTGCACATCGTCTTTCTCACTTCTCCATTGGCCGCTGTCAAGTTGATAAGTAGGTTGCATGTTCTCTGGTATGAAGCTTGTAACATTATCAATCCATTCCTTTTAGCTTTAGACTGTTTTTGTTTTACATTATGAAGCAACCTTTGTATTTACTAACTATTTCCCTGATATCAATTCATATTGTCTTAAGAACCCATAATTTTTGTATTGGATTTCCTTGTCCATCTAAGAAAATCAGGATTTCATTGGCAAATGAGAGACAATATCGAAGGATTGCTGCTGGGAATCAAATACCTATCTCTGAGTTCTTGATCATCTCGTGATTTATTGTCCCAACTGAAAGAAACCATCGAACTTGTCATTGATAAAAATAGAGTACCAACAGTTCAAAGTGTCCCTCAAATCATGCTTGTGAGTGCAGAAATCCAAAATCCTTAACATCTTTCCAACATAAAAATAGAGTACCAACTATGAAATTATATTGTGAGCTTTGATCATATCAAGTTCAATGACTACAGTACCTCTCGAGTTCTTGTTGATTTGCAAAATTAATTTTTAGGCAAGCAAAATGTTGTTTGTAATTAGTCTGCAATTAATGTTAGCTATTTAGGAGGGAGAAACGATTTGATTCAGGACATGCATCATTCACTTTTCCTTGATCTTGGAAAGAATTTTGTGAGAAAAATTACATAGGATTACCGATTACAGGCCTAAAGGTTTTAAAACGCTGTGAGTTTTTCTTCTTAGGTTTTCAAACAGCACTCCTCGATGGTTAGCTCTTCCGTGTCTCTTTCTGTATGAAGGATTGAATGAATTTAGTACAACTTTTTGTTCGTTGTTGAAGTTCCTCCAGCCACGTTTTTCCATTGGGGCTATCAAATCTTCTTGTACGTGGCTTCCCTAAGAACCACTTCGTCTTGAACTCTTCTTGCTCCAGTGAAGACGTTCTTGAAGATGGTCGAATTCCAAAGCCTTGTTGTTGCTTTCTATAGCTTTTCGGTAAACACAAAAATGGGATTGTCTATCACTTCATTTCTCTGAAACTCCTTTACCATCTCAATGGAAAAGTGGTGTCGTCCATATATTGTATCTTCAAGGGAAACGAGTTAGAGTAACATCGATGCATGATTTGAATGGTAGATGATTGAGCGGCTTGAGAAGGCAAGCATCATTTCTAAAGACAGTCTAGTCTGCCTAACTTGAATTTTGTCCACCACCTCTTTATTATTATACCAAACCCAAAATACTGTTGGAAATTTTCAAAATTAATTTTGGGTATGGGTTGTTTTTTGAAGAGGGAAAAGGAAGGAAGAATGGATGAATAGTCCTACATCTAGGAAATTAAAAGAATATATTGATTTATATATGGATTTCTCTAAGGAAGGTTGGGTTCTTTGGGCACTCAAAGCTTTGCTTTGATGTGAGGAGGGAAGTTATGCATCACCACCACACACGTGCGCCGCCGCCGTTCGTCCGACCGGGTTTAGGTTAAATGACAAATTAATTTTTGTTAACGGGCCGGATCCAGAATTTGAACGGACAGATTTTTGGCGGGTCATTTGAATGAAGGGACGCGACCGTTTAGTAACATTTTAAACTGTCGCGAAAAGGCGTGACCGTTTGTAACGGTTTCGGACTGTTGGAAAGGATGCAACGCTTGACGAATGAACACTTCCTCTTCTACTATAAATAGTGACGTCCAGGAACCATCACATGAAAACAATCTCTTTTCTTTGTATCTTCTTCTTCTTCCTCCAGATCTGCGACGCCCAGAAAGTGTTGCAGAACACTGCATTATCACTACAGTTTGCGACGCCTGTAAGTGTTGCAAACACAGGAACGTTGCAGATCAATTTTCTTCTTCTTCATTCTATTCTCTGCTAAAATTGCATCATCAGAGATCAAATTTAAGTGTTCTTGGTCTGATCAAAATTGTACAAGTTTTGAATCCGATTACGCTGTTTCAAGGCTTCATTGAATTCTAAAGTCGATAGTTCGATAACCCGTTTGTACCTGTTGGCTTGAACTATTGTCTAAAAGAATTTACGCAGTAGATCCTTGAAGTCAGAAGTACAACAGTTATCATCTTCATCATTCTCGAATCATCGACAAAATTATTCAACAAATTTTAGACAATATCTTCAACTATGGATGGTTCGAGTTCAAGCAATATCAATGCTCTTCAAGTTATGAATCGACATTTGACGCGACTGGAGCGGTTTGATGGTGAAAACTTCACTCATTGGCAAGAGACGATGAAATTATGTTTGATCACGGTCAAATTGTTCTATATTCTTGAAGATAACTTGGAGGAAATGCCAGAGGAAACTGATAAAGATGCTGACGAATTGAAAGCAAAACGAGCAAAGCGCAATGAAGATGATTTCCTGTGTAGAGGGCACATTCTCAACGCGTTATCTACATCAGTTTACAACACACATAGAAGTCTGGAAACAACCAAAGCACTTTGAACTGCACTGGAGAGCAAATATCGAATATCTGAGGCAAGCAACAAGAAATTCCTGGTATGCAATTTTATGGATTTCAAAATGCATGATAATAAGTCCATTATTGGACAAGTTAGTGATATAATATATATAGTAAATCAACTGAAAGATGCCAAGATTGAACTCCTTGAATCCTTTGTGGTTGGAGTTATTATTTCTAGACTCCCTCACTATTGGAATGATTATAAAAAGAAATTGAAACATGCGGAGACGGATTATGATTTAGAGAATTTACAGCGTCATTTTCGTATAGAAGAGGACTCTCGTAAAAGAGAACTAAATGATAATCCACAAACTGAGTCTCATTCTAAGGCAAATAATGTTGAAATATCAAATTCTCTAAAGCCTTAGAATGAGACACAGTTTAAGAAGAAAAATTCCAATAACAAAAAGAAAGGTGCTTGTTACTACTGTAACAAGCCCGACCACTATGCCCGAGACTGCCGTCAGCGAAAGAAACAATAAAAAGTGAATGTGGACGAAGTCTCGCTTGTGGCTGTAGTGCAAGAGGCGAACTCCGTTAGCGAAACTGATAATGATTGGTGGCTTGATACTAGAGAAACCATTCATATATACAAGGACCGTAGTCTCTACAAGAACTACGAAGATGTTAGCGGAGATGAGAATCAAGTTACTGGAGCAAACAATATTCGCAGTAAGGTGATTGGCAAAGGTACTATAGAACTACCGTTATCTTCTGGAAATACTCTTACTTTGGTTAATGTATATCATGTACCTGATAATTGTAAGAATTTGGTCTCTGGATACCTTAACAAAGGAGGATTCAAGATAGTGTATGAGTCTGACAAACTAGTGTTGTCCAAAAACGGGGATATTCTTGTAACGGCATGATTAAGTTGAATGTAATAAATAAATCTTCTGTTTATACTGTTGATTCTGTTAGTTTATGACATGATAGACTAGGACATGTTAATTATAATTCCCTTAAAAATATGCATAAACTAGGATTGATTTCTGATTGTGATTTCGATACTATCTCTAAATGTGAAATATGTGTTCAAACAAAAATACACCGAAAATCCTTTAAATCTATAGAAAGGAAAACTGGCTTGCTTATTTAGTATATAGTGATGTGGGTGACTTAAAAAATCATATCACCTATGGTGGTAGCCAATACTATATAACATTTATTGATGATTATACTAGATATGCATATGTGTATCTAATGAAAACTAAAGATGAGGCCTTTGATAAATTTAAAATTTACAAAGCATAGGTCGAAACACAATTAGGAGTTAAAATAAAAGCATTACTTTCAGATCGAGGAGGTGAATATTTCTCAAATGAATTCACCTTATTTTGTAAACAACACGGCTTAGTTCACCAATGCACTGTCCCATATACATCGCAACAAAATGGTGTTGCTGAAAGGAAAAATAGAACTTTAGTAGAAATGGTTAATGCCATGCTCATAAGTTCAAACTTACCTTATAATCTATGGGGTGATGCTATGTTATCTGCATGTTATATCTTAAATAGAGTACCACTTAAAAATAATAATGTTTCTGTAAAGACCCGCAAATCCGTCTTTCGAAAACTCGACACCGATACGACCACTGTACCAACTGTCGAAAAATCGAATGGCGGAAACGCGAAACTTTAGGGTTAAAAGAAGAGGTAGAAGAAAAGATAGAAGAAAAAGAGAGAAGAATAACACAGAAAACACAGAACATGAACAATATCAGAATCTCACATATCGCAGCGGAACAATATATAATAGATAAATCAATAATCTTTAAAACAAAAGACTATATCAGTTTATACATACATCAATCATCAGAGTTTACAACAATGGACAGTTATATAACTTGTCCCATACAGAATACACAGCGGAATAAATAACAAGTACGATAGTACGCTTCGCCATCCAGCTCATTTCCAAAGCTCCAGAATATCCAGAATATCCTGATAAAATAACTCTAGGCTGCCCGTGTGGAAAATTATGGGCACCCAGAGTTTAGAAAGGGAACAATAAACTCCAGGTCAGTCATGGTGACTGGTGTGAGATCGTAAAACAGTTATTTTCGCAAAGAAAATAAAACAACTTCGCAATGCTTTTGGAAAATGAAACTACCATAAGGCCTCCCACCACACACACAATGCAACGCAGAATTGGAGGAGATTTCTCCTTATGATAGTCAAAAATGCTTACTACGTAAAATCAATTGATATTATTATTAATGTCTAGTGCGAAAAACATTTCGAAAATATAATATCAATCTTAGCCAACATACAACTATTGTTGTATGTCTACTATAGCTACTACGTTCAATAGCAGGTTACCGCCACATTCCATAGCAGGTAATACAAATAAAAACCGTACAGGGTTCGTATTGTTTCTTTGGATTTTCAACAAATGGTCAGGCTAAGGAACTTCCTTACCGAAATAGAAACGCCTCTGGAAAGACGCCCCGGATCCTAACCGGATCTCTGCAAACAAAAGGCCGACGCTACCTCACGCTCTAACCGAGCTGTAACTAGGTAACTAACACACGAGCTATGCCATCCCCCGGTCGTTACCGACCTTTATCCGAGGATCCTCAATCGAAAAGCAACAGCCGCAAAATATAATCCACATAGGTAAAATATCTGGGCTCCATACCATGATACCACCTTTTATCCAGAAGGAAATGACATACCCTAGGGGCGCTACCCCTACAAACCTTTGCCGCACATTCCTGTTTCGACCATTACCGGGTTGTGAGGCTCGACGAAGTCTCGTCCACAAAGCTACGCTTTTTCACAAAGCCACGCTTTTTCACAAAGCCACGCTTTGATCCACAAATGATCATCAG
Source organism: Allium fistulosum (assembly GCA_030737815.1). Taxonomy (NCBI): domain Eukaryota; kingdom Viridiplantae; phylum Streptophyta; class Magnoliopsida; order Asparagales; family Amaryllidaceae; genus Allium; species Allium fistulosum. Next base: position 486,367,531 of record CM060905.1, on the reverse strand, counting down.
CACTTCGTGTGCCACATTACCAAATTGGGAATGTATCACTAGTAACCATCAACTACATAACCTCTGAGCTCGTACGTCTCAGAGAAGGGTGTTAAGCTAAGAGAATAAATTCTCCGCCACCAACAGAAATGTATTTGATAGAAACCAGCTTTACATCTCAAAGTGTAACGTCAGACACACATCCATACAAGTCCGTTCCGGGATCGAACGGAACCGAAGGCACTTCCAAAGAAGCCCTTGCAATCCGGATATTCACTAATCACGTCCGGACTTCCCATCACAAAAAGAGTGATATAAATCTCTATACCGGAGCAACTCGGTGCAGAGACATTCGACAGGTTGTCCTTTCATTTTCACAAATATCCGGTCTTCACACCGGTCTTCAAATGCTATCCATTCGCGATGTATCACTATTCGGAATGGGTTATATGACACAAAGGTCCTCTCCCGGCTTAACCGAATAATGAGCGTTTGTTTTAAAAACAAATCAAGTGTCATTTCAAAGACAAATATTGATAGTCGGTTATTTAACTATCAACAACATTCACAACAAGCATCCAATTTAAATAATTTTTCCCAAATTATTAAATTTCAAATCTTTTCACAAGATATATATTTTTCCACACTTCATATTTGAAAATCAATTTCAAATCATATTTCATACTTCACGTTTGAAAAATCAATTTCAAATCATATTATGGTCCATTTAAACCAATTAGATAAATCCTTATCGATTTATTTCAAATTTACATTTCAAATTTACATTTCAAATTTGTAAATTTATTTCCACACTTCATCACTTTGAAAATCCGATTTCAAACCATATTTTCCACACTTTTAAAAATAAATCAATATTTATTTTTAAAACAAATTCCCTTTCCTTTACAACTTCTATTCGGAATTTACATTCCCAAAAATCCACTTTTACACGATTTTCAAATCATTTTCCAAATATTCGTTTTCAACCCCGAATCAACTTTAAAAATTGATTTCTCCATTTTATTTCAAATCCCAAATCGAATTTCAAATTGATTTCTGAATTTACTTCAACACCGAATCACATTCCAAATTGATTTTAACTTTTAATCCCAATTACCAAATCATTTTACAAATCGATTCTCAAATTTATTCTGAACACAAAAATCAATTTTTCATTCAACATTAAATAAGTTTACATGTCGATTTCTCAAAGATTTATTTAAATACCCAATCAATTATCACTTTGATTTCAAATAAATTTATCTCCTTTAAAACAAATTCTTTTATTTTCCCAAACCATCTAAAATTCAATTTTTAATTTCAGAAATCCAATTTCATTTATTTCTGGTATCCAACGATACCAAACATACATTCGGCTAAATTTTAGCTCTCAATACATTCAATCACAGATATAATCATACGCAGATTATAAATAATCAATCAAAACAACATATGAAATTAATTCAAATGTTTTGAGGAATCCTGTTGGATCCCTTCAACCTGTTTCCCTGCATCCACAGATGTTAGCACAATACCAATTCCACTTCGAGGTGGAATATCGCGGTATATGGGTTTTATAAAATATCATCCGCTTACTAACGGCGCAATAGGGTCTCATCCGCTATACGAGGCGGGAAATCAATCAATCCAATATATACATATGCCAATATGTATATATTGCTATATATATAGATATATCCTACTATATCTAATACACATCCAAACAGTCAATCATCAATCAATAACTGTAAAAGAAAATCCACTTTCATTAGAGTGAGAAGATCTCACCTTTGCTTTTAATTTTGCAATCCATTTCCATTCCGATCATTTCTTCATTGTATTAAACCTTGTATAACAATTTATACAATTCATCAATATTCGAATTAAATCGAACAAATTAATTTCCATTTTTATAGATTGAATTAACTAATTATTAAATTTCCTTTTCATAATTGTTTTCAGCAACAAAAACAATTTATAGATTTCAAGAATCTAATTATTTATAAACTTCATATTGTTTTAAAATTCCTATACTTTCAAACTCCTATATACACATATATTAACCGTTTCACTTATATGTATATATTTATTTAATTAAAAACAGATTTATCTTCGTTTTACTGTTTACACGTATATATACTGAACCTTATAAAAATAAAAATTGTTTTTCATCCTTCTATAAATTTAACCCTATATAGACATTGAATTCCAATAAACAAATTTCATTTTCCAAACCTATATACATGTATTAAATTAAAAGGAAACAGATCTGTTTTAAAAATTTCTCTACTGCAATGATTATATATATATATCTATAAAAATGCAGACTTCATTATTAATATATATATATATTTTTTTTTGAAACCCTACTGTAATATATATATACACATATATCCTCTCCGAAATCAATATAGCAATTTTCTTTCTTTATATACGAATATATAAACATTGATTTATTCAATTTAAACTTATAGCAAGAAGAAAATCATTACCTATCAGCCTCGACACGGCAAATCCATCATTGTCTTAACGACCCAGTTCGCAACCTCTGCTTCGAATCTACACCCACCCACGCCACTGCGTTCTTCATTCACTCGCACAATCCCCTTACTCGAGCTCCTCCTTCGAAGACGTCGTGCCCTCCCTCATCGCGAGCACAAAATCCATGAACCCAGTATCACGCGAGACCAACCCGACTCGATCGCAAGCCTCGCGACCGGCTTCTTCTCTGACAACGCACGCGCCACCCAGCTTCACGCGAATCCTGAGTCGCGACGCCCCAAATCAATCGACGACGATTAACATGCCGCCTTGCCACTTCCTCACGAAACGTCCACTCGAGGATCTCTTTTCGAACGATCTTTACTCGAACTCGAGATTGAGAGCAGCCATTATTTTGATTTTCATTTGGTTCGAAGATAATGATTCCGTTCGATTTCAAAGAAAAGGGACTGAAGAGGAACGAGATTTGATTTCGAAAAGAGGGACGCAAATTTTTTTTTTTTCTCTTCCAGGCTTCGGCCATGATTTCGTTTGAACGAGAAAGATAATTGTTTTCTTTGTTCAGCCCTACTTTGAATTTGAAAGAACTGAGGCCATTAATATTTGAACGATAGATATTTTTTTCTGTTTGAAGCTTCGAGTACAATTTTCTTCGGCTGTGAAATGAAATAAAGGGGGAAAATGATGTTTGCGTGTGGTAGACGAGCTACAGTACTTTGAAGTGAAGGAAAAACGACGATGTGAAATATTTCAGCTGAAGTTGACTGTATAGATATATATTCAATTTAAATCCAAATTCAAATCGTTCCGATAAATACAACTCAAAATCTTGACCTCCTATCGAGGCGTGCTGCCAGGCGTTCGTAATGTTATACGCCTATTCCGAACACAATGGAAAAGGTTTCGTCTCCAAATTCGATCGTATGGAGAAGATAGCTTTTTGGACCAGTTATAATATTAAATTAAGTTTCAATATAAATTTCAGTGCGTTTGCTTATCGTACGGCCAGACGATCACTCCAAATATTACAAAAATTGAAATCCGATAATAATACAATATTACGGATCCAATGGAACTGGTTTCGTCGAATTCCGAGATTGTGCCCCGGAACGCTATTTTTAAATTCAATTTAAACGATATGAATTCAAAACTGAACAAAACAGTTTCAATTTCAATTCTGAAACCTTTATTATCTTCAGTATTATCAATTCGAATTTTAAAAGCTTTTGAAATATTTTTCTTCAGCTTAAAATTGAAGATTCAAATTTATACCCAGTTTTCAATAATTAAATTCAATAATTTAATCGCTAAATTCATTCTGATATTTGAATTTCAATTTAAATTATCATTCGAATATTTAAACCCAATTAAATATTCGCATTTCAAATGTCAAAAATTCAGGGTAGTTACAGTTTCCCCTTATGAATTATGGTTTAATAGGAAACCTAATCTTACAAGACTTAAAGTTTGAGGTTGTTTAGCATATGTTAGAAAACCAGACCCTAAACGACCAAAGTTAGGAAATAGGGAATTTAAATGTGTTTTCATAGGATATTCACTTAATAGTATAACTTATAGATTCCTAATTCTTTACACCTTAGAAGTTATAGAATCCGTAGATGTAGAATTATTTGAAAATCAAACTGTTGAGATTCCATTGAGATCATCTAGTCCAGAACCTAATACGATTGATGATATCAATGACGATGACTGTGTTTCTGCTCAAAACGGCAAGGAAGTATCTGTACCAGATAATAGTACTGAACAAAAGAGAAGTAAAAGAGCAAGAATAGAGAAGGACTATGGTCCTGACTTCATTACGTATCTTATAGAAGGCAGTAAGGACGAAGTCCTTAATGTAACTAGATATGTCATGAACGTCGATGATGACCCCAAAACTTATTCTGAGGCTATGAGTTCCAGATATTCAATATTCTGAAAAGAAGCTATTAATGATGAAATGAATTCCATATTGTTAAACCAAACTTGGTTTTAACTGATTTACCTCCTAGTGCTAAACCTATAGGATGTAAATGGATATTTAAGAAAAAGTTGAATACAAATGGATCCATTGATAAGTTTAAAGCCAGATTAGTTGCTAAGGGATATAAGCAAAGACATGGAGTAGATTATTTTGATACATATGCTCCAGTTGCTCGCATATCTTCTATACGCTGTTTAATAGCACTTGCATCAATTCATAAATTGGTCATACATCAAATGGATGTAAAGACTGCGTTTTTAAATGGAGATTTAGAAAAAGAGAGATATATGGAACAACCTGAAGGTTTCAAAATCCCAGGCCAAGAAAAGAAAGTTTGCAAATTAGTAAAGTCTCTTTATGGCCTGAAGCAAACTCCTATGCAATGGCATGAGAAGTTTGATAAAATAGCATTGTCATATGGATTTATTGTTAATGATGCTGATAAATGTATTTATAGCAAATTAGACAACAACGATTATATTATAATATGTTATATGTTGATGACATGCTAATATTTGGTTCTAATATATCATGTGTGAATGAAACTAAGAAGTTTCTATCTTTTAAATTTGATATGAAAGATCTAGAAGAAGCTGACGTAATTCTGGGAATTAAAATTATTAGTAAAGAGGGGGAGTTGTTACTAACACAATCTCATTACATTGAGAAGTTCCTCCGAAAGTATGGTCATTATAATGACAAACCAGCACCTACTTCTTTAGATCCTAGTATTAAATTAGAAAAGAATACTGAACGTACCGTTTCTCAACTTGAGTATTCCAATATTATTGGGAGTCTTATGTATGCTATGCATTGCACTAGACCAGACATAGCACATGCTATAAGCATGTTATGTCGATTTATGTGTAATTCAGGTTTCGAACATTGGAAAGCTATTTCCAGAGTTTTAGCTTATTTGAAAGGAACCGTTATATATGGTTTATCTTATAAAGAATATCCTGCTGTAATAGAAGGATATAGTGATGTAACCTGGAATAATGTAGAATCCAAATCTAAGTCTACGACTGGATGGATCTTTACGTTAGGAGGTGGTGCTGTGTCTTAGGTTTCCAAGAAACAGAGTTGTATATCTGACTCAACAATGCTGTCAGAGTTGATTGCATTAGCAGATGCTTGTAAGGAAGCGGAATGGCTTAGGAATTTATTAATAGAAATCTCATTATGGAAGAAGCCATCTCCAGCAGTCTTGATTAACTGTGATAATCAGGCTACAATATACAATGTCTCTAATAAGACATATAATGGGAAGTCTAGACATGTGAGTCTAAGACATCAAATGATAAGACAGTTACTCAAATGTGGAGTAATAATTGTTGATTACACAGAAACAAAGTAAAACTTGGCTGACCCACTCACAAAGAGTCTTCCAAAGGCAATGGTTTCTGTAAAATCAAAGGAAATGAGACTAAGGTCTGTGAATGAAGGTTGATCATCTTTAACAGAAACCCAACTTGTGTTTTGAAAGGGATAGACAAAGTTCAATGGGTACCAACAAGTTAAGAGAATGATTATGGAACACTAAATCAATAATCCCATAATATTTAGTGTTGGATTCTGCAAGAACTAATATATCCTTAATAAGTCTAGTTACCTTAAAAAGGTGTATCGTAGAAACACCTTAAGAGACTTACCTATATGAGTATGGAAATCGGGTCGTTTTCTAAGAAAGTAAGACCGTTTTCTGATGTAGACTCATGAACTAAGGATTTAAGCACATGGTCATTAATGTGCTAAGCATACAGAACACTCTATATACGGAAATCAGTATGTGTGACTGTTCCGATACTATCACTAGGGGTACTTGGTTCAAGATACATTCACCATAGACCTCGATAGAACTATGAATGGTCTACACTAAGTGAAGGTTCAAATCCAAAAGATACCTATCATTTATGTATTAGTTTCCACGATGATGCAAAACTTGATCTTGGAACTACATTGGCTTGATCCCACTTGGGTATGTAGGTAGTCACTCTAGTGATGCAGCCGTCTATTTTATTTATTTTACTTATTTTGAAAATAGGGGGAAATTGTTGGAAATTTTCAAAATTAGTTTTGGGTATGGGTTTGTTTTTTGAAGAGGGAAGAAGAAGGAAGAAGAAGGGATGAATAGTCTCACATCTAGGAAATTAAAAGAATATATTGATTTATATATGGATTTCTCTAAGGAAGGTTGGGCCCTTTGGGCACCCAAAGCTTTGCTTTGATGTGAGGAGGGAAGTTATGCATTACCACCACACACGCGCCGTCGCCCGTCCGACCGACCGACCGAGCCGGGTTCGGATCTAAAATGACGAATTAATTTTTGTTAACGAGCCGGATCCAGAATTTGAATTTGAACGGACAGATTTTTGGCGGGTCATTTGAATGAAGGGATGCGACCGTTTAGTAACAGTTTTAAACTGTTGCGAAAAGGCACGACCGTTTGTAACAGTTTCGGACCGTTGGAACGGATGCAACGCTTGACGAATGGACATTTCCTCTTTTACTATAAATAGTGACACCTAGGAACCATTACAAGTGAACAATCTCTTTTCTTTGTACCTTCTTCTTCTTCCTCCAGATCTGCGACGCCCAGAACCTTTTCACAGCAGTTTGCGACGCCTGTAAGGTGTTACAAACGCAGAAACGTTGCAGATCAATTCTCTTCTTCTTCTTCATTCTATTCTTTACTACATTGCATCATCAGAGATCAAATTTGAGTGTTCTTGGTCGGATCAAAATCGTGCTAGTTTTGAATCTGATTACGCTGTTTCAAGGCTTCATTGAATCCTGAAGTCGATAGTTCGATACCGTTTGTACCTGTTGGGTTGAAATATTGTCTAAAAGAATCTACGCAGTAGATCCTTGAAGTCAGAAGTACAACAGTTATCATCTTCATCATTCTTGAATCATCGACACAATTATCCAACAAATACATGAAACTTTGATAGAGTTAAGAGCGTACTTCCAGAGCAATTACATAATTTATCATATAACCTAACTCTTGCAAGTAAATCTTGTTTGATATAAAGTACATTTTTTATTTTGTTTTCTAATGTATTTATTGTCATAATGTGGTAATATGAGTAATGCATTAAAAACATTAAATATGTACAAGTAAAAAAATCATTTGGAAAAAATATTTAGCTTATTGCACTTGTAAATGTGTTCATAAATATGAATACTGAATCATGTATTTGAAATAATTGTTCTTAAATGTTTCTAGTCGAGATATTTTGAAAAAAGAATATCGATACATCTGTTGGCACTAGCGTACATAACGCTCTCCATACATATATGAACGATGAAGTACTCATGATCGCTAGGGACACCCAAGGGTTGTATACTGGCGGTTGTGTGGAGTACCTACAGAATGAATTCAACAAGTTTCTACAAGTTAAATACAACTAAGTCAAAATATAGGATCTCATATAACGATGTGTAGTAGTCTTTAGACTTGAGGACAATGTAGATCTTAAATGTCTATACTATACTTTGATTATGTTTAATCACATGACATGATGCTCGTGTTATGAACATGATTGGGCATTCGTTAAACCACTTTAAGTAAAACCGTACTCTAGAAAGGATTCGTCTCCTTCATTGTTAAATGTTGGTATCATCGTAATTGACAGTCGACTTAAATTCAAAATCTCTAGTTAAGTAAAACAATCAATCGATGAGCGTTATTAGATTGCACTAAGAGCTTTAAAGTTGTTCTTTGCAATTAATTACAGATTTCATTGAAGATGTTGTCCACTGAACAAACTCTAGCCATCTTAATGTTATAGCGACGATGAAAAAAACGAGCATACTATATCGTTATTTATGATGTAGCTTTAATAAATTAGAAATATGTTTCACCTAAATTATATGTAAGAAACTGAACTCGTGTCCACTACCGTGCTTCAGCAATGTCCATAGAAGCTTTAATATTTGAATTGTTTAAATATTACTAAGCTTTGGGTTCACAGCAGAGAGTCACATAATATTATTTGTTAGTATATTTCTGAATTCAACTTAATTGAATTATAAATTTGTAAATGTAATAAATTCGCTCAAAAAGTTGAGAAAATTAATATAAATGTTGTATTAACTTTTTATGGTTTTATTCGTATATTTGAAGCATTAAAATTAATTAAGATGATACGTAAATGTTTACATTAGTTCAATTAAATAAATGGATTAAAGTAAATATTTAAATAATTAATATTGATTATTAATGTTGGTACAATATCTACATATGTGTAGTGTAACGTATGGTCGACCATAAAATATTGTGGGAGAGAGTTTGTTTCATTTGAAAAGTATAATTGATAAATAATCAATTAAGGAGTAATAAAGGGGAAAGTTTGGAATAATATTAGATATTTTATAGTCATTTTGAGGCTATCATACCACCTTATTCCTTTATTCTTTTCAGACTATTCACAAACATGAATTCTAGTATCCATTAGAGGGAAAGTTGAAGCCAATAATTCATCCTTGCAAGCCAAAGTAGTTGGAGAAAGGAGGAAGAATCCAAAGAGGATATAGCTTGCAATACAAAGTGTAATCGAATGACTTGATATAGGTAAACTATTTAAGTTCAATTATACATTTTTTCGGCCATTAACAAAAAGAAACAATTTTCTATAATTTTCTATATTTATTATCTAATCAAATAATATACTTCATGTGTGTGTGTGAATAATAACTTAATTTTTTTTGCTATGAGTAAGTAAATTATACATGGGGGAAATTAGGGAAAAGGACAAACTTTGAAATTTTTTTAGTCTGAAGGACATCAAGTTTTATTTTTAGATTGAAGAACAAATTTTAGTTATAACTAGCATTATATTCAAGTTTTGCACTATACAAAATGCTAGTTATAACTAGCATTATATTCAAGTTTTGCACTATACAAAATACTAGTATACAAAATGCCAGTTATAACTAGCATTATATTCAGTTTTACACTATAAAATTGTTCTTCAGTCTAAAAATAAAGCTTGCCGTCCTTCGGACTAATTTTTTTTAAGTTTGTCTTTGTGCTTATTTTCCTGTAATACATAATTATTTTGTAAAACCATTTTCTACCTTTGCTATTAATACGAGTAAAAGCACGTGGATATATTTATGTGCATATGTATTTGGATTGGTTGGTAGCATTAACATGCAACCAACACTGCATCTGCATCAGGGCCACATGGCTCAATTTGGTACGTTCGTTTCGTTTAGTACGAAGAAAAAATATGTACAAATTTGATGGTCCTTACCAACAATTCATTTATTTACAATCTGCAAAACATTAGATTACCCAACGCAAACCACTACTATATTTTTCGAGGACAAAATTTTGATTTAGGATTCAAAAAACAAACATTTCTGAACAATGGTAATGTTTCAAAACTAATTATAAAAATATAAATGTTTTTATATATAGTTTGCGCATTTACTGAATTCACAAACTAAACTTAAAACAAAAAAGAGCATTGAGTTTGCATGTTCCAACATTAGCTCTTTAAATTTGATAGGCGTGATCATAACCTTATTTTTAATAAAAAAACCTACGAAGAACGGTTAAGTTTTTTGTAGTTAGATCGACAATTTTTTAGATAAAATTTTATTTACAACTTATATTACGTAAAAAATCGCATACTTGATGTATATTACTCAAACGTTGTAACTATATAACTATGCGAACCTTATTTTTGCAAAGATAATAATTCAATAAACCAACTACTTTAACTAAAACAAAGAAACAGATTTAGAGAACAACGTGAATCTGCTCACTCGGTGATTTAAAAAAGTACCGACTAACATGCTCCAACCTGACCCACCCACTCACTTAATTGCGCTCTAATTTAACTCACTGGCCAGAATAAATTACAAATCGAAGACGACAAACAACAAAATTATATTTCTAGTTTGAAGCGAAAAAACGAATTGTCTGATGCTCTGTAAGCATTTACTCACAATTCATTATAAAAGTGCAAAATCATGAACAATTTAAGTTTATATGTGCATGATTGGTTGTTGCAGAATATAAGCAGCTGCTTATATGCAGAATTGTTAATTCTACTGTTTGACATTTAGAAATGTTAAATATCAAATAGCTCTATCTAACACCAAATCTCATTTATATCCTCAAATCATATATCAATACATTACGTTATACTTGCATGTAAAAGCAAATCACATATTGATTGCCAGTGTAAATTTAATACAATTAGCTCATTGAATCACATACGTCTCCAATAAAACTAATTTATGCATTAACACCTCTCTAGAGTCTCTAATAAAACAGATTAAAATTTTGATATCTTACATTATATATATAACAAAATGTGGGTTTCGAACATGTGATTTGTTGGCCAACAGTTGCTTTTGCTGTTCCAAGCAAATCGATTCAAGCACCACACAATCCCACCTTTTCCGATTAATGTACTACTTTTTATTTATTTCGTTTGTTGCCTTAGTTCTTTCCGTCTCCTCATAATTATACTACACTTTGCATCGTGCATCGGTATACACGTTTTATTCAAAAGTAATTTGTCCCACATCATCAAAAATATATTAATTGTTGTTGTATATAAGTCAAGAGATGAAAAAAGAAGTTGTTCCAATAACATCTAATTGAGTTGAGATGATGTCATGAAGTTTAATAATACGGTCCATGAATAGATGACATGCAAACTTGAAGATGAATAATTTTTAGCTACTATGGAGATGTAAAGGGCATTTTAGGAAATTCAAAAAGACACGGTTGAATTCTATTCATGAAATTCTCATTATTAATAGTAAAGATACATGCTTAAAATATTTTTGTATGTTAATACACACACACTTATATTTTAAGCAAGCAAAAAAATTAACTTTTTTGGCCAAACCTTATGTATATACATCTAACTTTATATACATTATCTATATTTATATATATTAGTTGTATGATTTTTGACGAAGTAAACTTTAAATTTCAATTCAAATTAAATATGCATATGTGCATATGTATATATAGAATTATAAAAAAAAAATCATTTTTTAAGAAGGTTGGGCGCACATATATACATATATATTATAATGAATTTATATTTTAATTTATGTTTGTATTTTAAAATTTATATACACACATGCGTGCGCACATGCGCACACACACACGTAATTACGTACATGCAGATACATATATACATACACATAATTATATTTCCAAAAAAAAATAATTTTTCGACTAATTTAAAGTTGCATTCTTGACAAATACGCTTATGATAGTTTAAGTATCTTTTTATACGAAATACCATTTACATATGCCATATGTCTTAGATGCTTAACAACGTGCATACACCAATATATTATGTGGTTATGAATCTCAATAATCACATATGTATACACTTATACATATACCATTTTACGATATATATATATATATCGTAAAACGGTATATGTTTAAGTGTATACATATGCATATATACATATACATATATACATATATATACATATATACATATATATATATATACATATACATATATACATATATACATATATATATATATACATATATATGCATGTATATAAAATATCCAAGTTATTGAATATTTATACACCCTATGACATGGTTATCACACACACATGTATATCATGAAAGTATAATTTTCATCATTAATTATCATATGAGGTAATCAAATGAAATTAATTGGAAGTAATTTCAAAGAACAAAAAACATTCATCATTTCAACAAACATTAAAAATGATTTAATGTAACCAAGTTATTCATGATAACATAAGTTAAATATTTGTTGCACCAATTAACAAGGATTTTTTAAATCTGCCTTTTTTTACCCTGCTGCCAATGCACTTGATCCAACAATGGTAATAGAGACTGCATTGTGTTAACATGAATGATTGACTAATACGTAGGCAATCTCTTGAAAATTTCAATTAGATGGGTGTCTACAAAAGGCGTCTAAGTAGAATGTTACTCTATTTAAGGAACGTTCTTATGAACGTAAAAGTCTCTCCCACTTCTGGCTCTTACCTAGCTCGTCAAAGGATATATGCCCTTAATGGAAAGCCTAAAAGGTTTTGTGCCTTAGGTTGATTCAAATATGCGCATTTGGATATTACTAATTTAAATTTTGAATCAAAATTTTATTATGATAAAAAACATACGTTTAAAACTATTTTAAAATTTATATAGATATAAAAGTCACATTCATTTTAATTGAAAGGGTTAATTAATTAAGATACACACATATTAATAAATTATAAATATTATAATAAATCTAAAATTATATATGTATATATATCACATATGTATATAAAGTGGTTAGGTAAATTAAAACCCACAGAGACCTAAAGGAGTATAAATATGATGTAGAAACATATCATGTCATGCAATAATATACTTTTCTCACTTAGAATACTGATAATATCAAAACTATTATTTTAAGATTATGAATTTAAAATAATGTCGCTTTCTATCATTTATAGTATAAATAGATACCTTACACACTTATGGTTGTTGAGCACTCTCAAGCCATAAACTATATATATATATATATATATATGATGTTTATGTTGTCTCTAGATTTGTAAAGATGTTTGTAACTTTGTTGAGCACTCTCAAATGTCATAAAATTATCCTTAGGTAATCACAAAATGGTAGGGCATGAGTAGCTAATGTACAATATGATTTGTAGAGCACCCGCAAAGTCATAATAGAAAATAAATACATGGTTAGGAATTATACACGAGATATAATTAATAATGTGTTATTTACTATTCATGTAGACTACAACTTGTTCGAGCACCCTCAAGGTTGTAGTAACACGATGAATGGATCCTAACTCACTGGAGTGATTTGAGTAATTCCTGCATGTCTTTCAAGGGTTTTTAAGAGATGTAAAATCTAGTGCAAGCCTTATTAGATAAATATAACAATGCAATCTCTAATAAGTTTAAGAACATATGTAATATCATCTATTTACTCTCAACAATTTATGTAGATAAAATGTCAGCTTTGAAGCTTTTCTTAGAGCAAATGCATTGGAAGCCATGAATTACAGGGACTGGTTAAGAACTGTTAAAATCGCATTCATATACGAAAAAACCTAGCATGTGGTCGCTAAAGAGCCCATGGATAGAACTAATGATAAGGATACCCCGAGCAAAAATTAGCTTACGACTCATGGTCGTTAGACTGTGAATTTTCCGAATGCTATGTCTGTGTATTATGAGCACCGAGTTCAAAAAACTACATGAGAATATGGAAGTTCGTTCCATGTTTAAGAACCTACATTAGTTGTACGGTGAATAATCTCATTCAGCAAGCGACGAGGTCTTAAGGAAATTGTTTCATCGAAAGATGGTAAAGGCAACTCCAGTCCAAGATCATGTATTCAATATGATTGGGTACATCGAGAGATTGGCCGAGTTAAGAACCACTCTTGATCAAGACTTACAGATCAACTTGATACTTAGATCACCGACTCTGTAGTTTGATCCTCTTATATTGAACTTTAATACGAATTCATTGAAGTGTATTGTCGTTGACATCCTTAATATGTTAAGGACGACTATGTGCGTTCACAAAGGAATTAGATGATGTGTTTACGGTTAAAGGTGCTTCTTTTTGAATACTTCGACAAAAAGAAGACATAAGTTGAGAGGTGGTAAAAGTAAAGCCAATGGTAAAGAAGAGAAGGATTAATGTCACCGTTGCTTAAATAAGGGTCACTGAAGACAGGAACTATCTGGAATATTTGAAGATGCCGAGAGAGAATAATGAATCTAATTCCGCTTCTAAAAGTATTTTCCTTATAGAAAAATGTTTATTAATAAGTGCTTCTTTATGGGTTACAGATATTGGATCAGAAACTCATATTTTTAATTCTTTACTGGAACTTAGGAGCAAAATGCTCGTAGCATGAGGGACCATGGAATTTAAAGTTGCTAATAGAGCTATTATAGTTAATGTAATAGTGGGAGATTACCATGTGAAGCATGCTTGTGGACATAATTTAGTTTTATATTATTATTATTTTGTATCAAACTTTATTAGTGGAATAATCTATGCTTCCCGTTTGACTAGAAAACAACTATAGTTTTATTTGTACTGATAATATTATAAATGTTTCTTATGAAAATAAAATTATGTGTTTCAGTACTCTTAAAGATGACATTTATGTTCTTAATTATCACTATGTGTTTGCTGTTGAAAATAATAATGCATCTACAATAAATGGCTGCTACTTATGACATGTAGACTAGGCCATATAAGTGAAAACGATTGAATAAGTTGAGAAGAGAAGGTTTTCTCCTATTTTTTGATTTAGAACCATTTGATACTTGTAAATAGTTTATTAAAGCAAAAATGTCTAAGCGTTCATTCAGTAGGAGCAATGAAAGAGTCACCGAACTCTTAGGACTAGTACATACAGATGTACGTGGTCCCATGACTACAACAGTCAAAGGTGGATCCTTATATTTTGTTACATTCGCTGATGATTTATCTAAATATGGATATGTGTATCTCATGAATCACAAATCAAAGGTCTGTGGTAAATTCAGAAAGCATAAGAATGAAGTTGATAACCAATCATACAAATAAGTTAAAATACTTCAACCTAATCGGGCCAATGAGTACATTAGATATGAATTTCAAGGGTATCTAACAGAGAATGAGATTATCTCAAGTCACTTCTCCCTATACTCCTCAAAAAATGGTGTTTTGGAAAAAATCGAACGCTGTTAGACATAGTTTGATAAATGATAAGTGATACCAAGTTGTTTTTTTCCTTTTGGCGATATGCTCGTGAAACCGCTACACATAAACTCTGTACCACCTTAATCTATACTTAAGACGCCATACAAGTTATGGAATGATAAGAAACTTCATCTTAATTATCTTAAGGTTGGGATGATAGAGTTAAGGGTGTACCCTAGGGTAATTATGTAATTTGATTATATAACTTAACTCTTATAGCGGATCTTGTTCGAAATAAAGTAAGATTTTGGTTTTATTTTCTACTATATATATATATTATTATATTGGAATATAAATAATATTATAAATACATTTAATATATACAAGCAAAAAATTCATAAGAAAAATATTTAATTGATTGCAGTTATGAATCTGTTCATAACTATGAGTATTGAATAGATAAAATAAATACTTATCCTTAACTGTTTCTAATCAAGATGCATTGAGAATGGGATATCGATATATTCGTTAAGACTAGTGTACATAATGCTCTATATACGATGGATGGTGAATTACTCATGATCGTCGGGAGCACCAAGTGATTACGTAAGTGTAGTTGTTTGGAACAATTGTGGAACGACTCACCGAGAGTCTTCTATAGGTTAAAAGTAAAATAGAAGATCTTACGTGACGATATGCATTAGTCTTTTGACTTGAGAATACTGTGAATATTAAGTATCTAAGTTATACCTTGATTATGGTCAATCACACGACATTGTGGATCGTGTTAAGGCCATAGTTCAGAATAAGTTAAACCACTTGAAATGAAACACTATTCAAGAGATGACTCATCTCCATCGAATATAATATTAATATCACCGTAATTGGTAGTCAATGTAAAGTCAAAGTCTTTGACCAAAACAAATCGGCTAATTAATAATTTTTATCGGATTGAACCATGGATTTTTTATGTTGCATTTTACAATTAATACAGATATTATTAGGGTTTTGACCACTGACCGAGTGTAACATCCCCCGCTTGGAGGCCAAAACTAGCGGCTACGGATGCTTCAGTCATCCATATTTATTAATCCTCGACGACTAAATACGGTAATATTAGATACATTGATATAACAGAAACACATGGATATGAAAAATTTTTAAATCATTAAACAACTTTCACATTCCATTTCAAATTCATTACATAATCCCAGATTCAAGAACCACATTCAAAGAAAATATAATTATTACAACATATGCTTAGAGCGATATATGAAGATGCCCCTTGGATGATTAGAGTATATATAACTGGGTAATTAAACAACCATGTCTTTACAACAAAACACAGCGGAATCAAAATAGAAAAGAACTCCTAATAGCTATTATGCATCATGCACGTCTCTGGAAGCTTATTTGTCAAAGTAGAACCTGAAAACCTCAACTCTCAAACTGCTCAAAATGAATTGAGCACCCGAGAGTTTAAAGGAAAAACATAAAACTTTGAGTCAGACATAAAGCCTATTATGAATAATAACCTACCATATCAAACCATTTAGATATCTAGTGAGATGACGTCGCTTAGCGGAACGGGTTTTCCCCTCACTAGTATCTTATTCAAAACTTCATAAAAACCATACACCGTGCTCCAGCATTCATAATGGTTAAAACATAACAATTCAAAATATTATGATGATATGCAAACAAGCAAATCAATTCTGGATTACCCATCCCCATTCATTTTGACTATCTGTCTCAGTTATAGTTTCTAGGGTCACTATTAACCTATTAGTTTTCATGGGCTTACTAATAACCTGTTTAAATCTTATGGACTCCCTGTCTCGTTTCATAGTTTTCAAGAGATCACCAAGAACCTTTTGGCCCCTGCCAATAACTTTATTATTTCATGGGTTTTCCCTGAACCTATTGGTATCTCCAATAACTTCACTCATATCCTAGTTTTCATGGGTTGAGTAGGAACCTATTGACTTCTGTCAATAACTTAATCCTAGTTTTCATGGGTTCACTACAAACCTGTTGGCCCCTTCCAATAACTCTTTCTAATCATAGTTTTCATGGGATCACTAAGAACCTGTCTATCTAACAACTTCTTTAATCAGTATTTAGACATCCTATATTCTGGTTTACCAGGCCTCTTGGATGCAATTCTACTCACATAGGAGTTAACTCAATTTATATTCACCACTGGGTCAACCTAGCTTGTTATTCTTCCCTTTCTCCCCAAAATACAGTTATGAGTCTATTTTAAAGTGAATATGTATATTAGAAGACACAAGCATAATAACATAATAACACCAACATCTATGGTTTAATATCCTTGAAAGCATTTTCATATGAAACATAGTTAACCCCTTTAACCTATTATTTTATCAAGGAAAGCTTTTTCAAAAACTTCATACTTAAAAGTCATTTTAAAACTCCTTTATTTATGCCATTATTTTTCCTTTAAAAATGAGATTGGGTTCTTTGTTTTGAAAACTAAGGCTTTCGAAACCTTAAACTTTTTCTTTCGAAACCATTGGATAACCTCCTTCGAAAGCATTCGAATCTTCTTTTCAAAACACTAAGCATATGCCTTTCGAAACACTTTAAATCATCTCTTTCGAACGCTCAAAACATGCCTTTCGAAACACTTGAAATCATCTCTTTTGAACCCTCAAAACATACCTTTCGAAAGTATTAAAGCATTATTTATTAATTCTTAGAAGCGCTTTGAAACCATTGAAAGTACCCCTTTCAAAACCATTCGAAAGTATCACTTTCGAAACCATTGGATTTATTTTAAAAATATCTTTTGGGTCAAAGTGAATACAAACGAAAGTACCCCTTCTGAAACCATTAACCTTCATATAAAAGAGTTTGGGGGAAAACTGATGGTTTCGGAACCATCCTTTCGAAAGCTTAAATCATATAAGTAAAACATTTGAAGGATAGTTTCGAAATCGCTTTCGAAGCCATTGCCTTCGAAACTATCTATAGATCATATTGATAGATTTATGGCTTCAGTTAATAATAAATGGAAACACTCCCATAATATCTCTACCTACCTTAAAAGTAGAATTTTAATTATGTGGGATTCTTCTCAATGGTCGAATATCATTATTCATTCTAGCGATCGGTTCATTTCTTGTATTCTCCATAATGCTAATGGTGTTAGAATCTCTATTCTATGATTTCGATGACAACAACTATACAATCACTAGCATGCAATATATATATATATATCATCCATATGTAGGTAAATTATCGCGACCAAGACTTGAAGACAACACAAGAGGATCATTGTATTAAGAAATATAAGTATATTGTGTTAAAGACTTAAATAGATGATATGCACAATCTCCTTGAGTAGTTTTTACAAGCATACGCACATACAAACTATTAAAAAGGTTTTACAAGCTCAAGAAGGGAAATTAACAGGCTGTACATGTGCCAGACGTCTGGCATATTTATTCAGACGTCTGGAAATGTTTTCTGTTTAAACTTTTTAAATACAGGCCAAACGTCTGACCTAAACGTCCAGACGTCTGACCTGGGTAACGGCTAACCCTCCTCAACAGGCATCTTCTTCAATCGAAGAGTTGCATCCACAATCTTTGGTCATAACTCTTCCTCCTCAAACATTGCAACTCTTGGACTGAAATAGAATGTACCAAAGGTCGTTACTTCCTAAACAAACTCTTCAACATCTATAAATAAGCATGAATTTGAGAAGTAAAACTTACTTGATTTTCTTAACTCTTCTCTCTTTATTCTCTAATATTCCTGTGCTTTCTCTGATTTCTAAAAGTACTCAAAAGCATACTTTTATTTCTTCCTTATATCAAAGCTTCAAATTACATACTACTCAAAGGAGATTATAGGAAGGATTTTACTGAGCAGTCAAAAACTGTGTTGTCGAGAACACGCTATTGTCAAAGAAAGTTCTTTTATTGTAAGCCTATTCCTCTAGGCGAAGCGAGGGTAGTTTTGATAATTGAAAGTCTGAAGGGGAGCTTCAGGAACTGGTTGTAGGATGAGAGATCCGAACCAGTATAAAAATTTTTGGTGTGATTGTTTTCTTACCTTACTTATCCTACTTTGCTAGTTGATAGATAATATTTCATAACACTTGCATATTATATACACGCACGATCCATATATTCTTTCATTTGGTATCAGAGCAAGGTTCTTTCAGGTTACAGTAACATGTATTTGAAACATATTTAATATGGCAAGCACATTTCAAGAAGGACAATCTACTGCACGTCCTCCACTATTCACAGGTTCAAATTATGCTTATTCGTCTACATGAATGCGTATTTTTATGGAAGAAAATGGTCTAGAAATATGGCAAGCAACACATGTTCAATATATAGCACCAACAAAAGACATAAGCACTTGGACATACGCACAAAAGAACACTGCTACTAACAATGCTAAAGCCATGAATGTTCTTTCCTGTTCACTAGATAAAAATGATTTTTCACGTGTCATGTTGTGCACTACTGCATATGATATTTAGCGCTCTTTAAAAGTCACGCATGAAGGCACAAATAAAGTCAAACAAACAAAGATTTCAATTTTGCAGAATCAATTTTCTTCATTTAAAATGAAAGCAAACGAGTCTATTAGTGACATGTGTACTAGGTTTCAAACTATTCAACATGATCTCATGACACTTGAAGTCAAGTTCACAGATTTCGATTTAGTTACACGTATTTTGAATTCTCTAGCAAATGATTGGAAAAGAAAAGTATTGGCCATTGAAGAGGCTAACGACCTATCTCAACTTAAAGTTGAAGAATTGATAGGAAACTTAATGTCGTATGAAGCAAACTTGCAAGCAAGAAAATAACAAAATCATGAGAAAAAGAATATAGCCTTTCAAGCTAATGATAAAGATTCCGACTTGGATGAAGATAAGATAGTATTTATTGCCAAAAACTACAACAAATTCAAAAAGTTAAAAAAGATGACAAAATCTCAAAACGGAGGAAATTCAAACTCATCTGGAAAAACTTCAATCAAATGTTACGAATGCAATAAGTTTGGACATATGAAAAAGCAATGCCCCAAACTCAACAATAAGAAAAGCACGTTCGAAAGATTCAAGAAAAAGAAACGAGCTTTTCAAGTTACTTGGGATGATTCAGATTCATCGTCATCATCATACAACGATAGCAACAGTGATAATGAGCAAGCAAATGTATGCTTTATGGCAAACACTGAAGAGGTATGTCCCGATCTTACTTATGTTGAAATATTAGAATTAAGCATGGAAATTGATGATAAATATAGAGAAACTAAGAAGTTGAATAAGGAGCATATCGCTAAGATAAATCGAATGGAACTTGAAATAGAGTTACTAAAAGATGAGAAAATCTATTTTAGAAGAAGAATTAGAAATTACTCAAGAAAAATGCAAGATTCTTTCTATTGAAAATGATTCTCTATCATGTGAATTAGGAAAAGTTAAACTAGAAAATAATAAAATTAGCAATGAAAACATTATCTTAAAAGATAATATAGAAGCTTCAAAATCCAAAATTTCTGATCTTAAGAATAAGTTGGAAAAGATTACAAGTAATGTTTTGAAATTTAACAAAGGAAAACAGAATTTAGATAACATAATCAAAAATTCTAAACCATCTGGTAATCGCAACGGATTAGGATTCAAGAAGGCTCCTAAACATAAAAATTATAGCTTTCTCTACAACAAGATCAAAATGCCATCTTCTAACAAAAAGGCTTTAAACTCTAAGGAAATAAAGATTTGGATTCCTAAGTCTAACAATAAGTTAATTAAACAAAAGCAAATAGATAATTTTTTTTAAATGTTGTTCAAAATAAAAACTACGTTTTTAAAGGTCCCAAACCCTCTTGGGTATGGCTACCTTCTCCTTCTAACACTTAGGACCCTAACAAAGAAAGTGGGTACCAATTAAATTATTTTTATCTTGTAGGTACCCAAAAGAAAACATAAGAAGAAATTGATACTCGATAGTGGTTGCTCCAAACACATGACTAGCAATGCAAATATGCTATCAAATATAACGTATATTGATGGCGGGACGGTAACTTTTGGAGATAATTCTAAAGATTTGTCATTGGGATCGGAGATGTTATCAATATCGGTATGTCCACTTCACCTATTATTACTAATGTTCTCTTAGTCAAGATTTTGAAACATAATTTATTAAGTATTAGTCAACTTTGTGACAAAGGATTTAAAATAGATTTTGAAAAGAATAGATGTAACATATTTGATCAAAACGAAAATCTGATTTTTGAAGGATTAAGAAATAGAAACATCTATGTCTTGAATATGAAAGTTAGTAACTCAAGTGATTTTTGTCTATCCACAGATTTTAATGATCCATGGATTTGGCATAAACGGTTATGTCACATAAATTTTAAGTTTTTAAACAAGTTAGCTAAACATAATTTAGTTAGAGGACTTCCTAAAATAAATTATAGAGTTAAGAATCTATGTGATGCATGTCAATATGGAAAATTAAAACAAAGTTCTTTTAAATCTAAAAAGGAAATTTCAACTAAACAACCATTAGAGTTATTACATCTAGATATGTTTGGACCTACTCAAGTACGATCAATAAATCATAATAAGTATGTACTAGTTATTGTTGATGATTTTTCAAGATATACATGGACACTTTTTCTAAAACGTAAAAGTGATACTTTTGAAATGTTTAAAATTTTTGCTAAAAGAATTAAAAACTTAGCGGATCTTAAGATAAAAAGTATAAGAAGTGATCATGGAGGCGAATTTGAAAATGCAACTTTTGAAAATTTTTGTAACAAGAAATGCATCTCACATAATTTCTCATTCCCTAGGACACCGCAACAAAATGTTGTCATGGAAAGGAAAAATCGCACACTTCAAGAATATGCACGAACGATGCTCAACAGTAGTGATCTACCAAAGAATTTTTGGGTAGAAGCTGTAGCTACTGCATGTTATGTATTGAACCGTGTCACATTACGTCCTTTAACCAAAAACACTTGTTATGAGATGTTTTCTGACAAGAAACCTAAAGTCTCCTATTTTAGGATATTTGGTTCAAAATGTTTTATTTTAAACACTAAAGACAATCTCGGGAAATTCGATTCGAAAGCTGATGAAGGCATCTTTATCGGGTATTCTGATCGTAGCAAAGCTTATAGAATCTTTAATAAATGTACCAATACTGTTGAAGGAAGTTTACATGTCTCATTCGATGAAAACTTTTTGACTAACAAAAGCAGCGATGAAGATGAAATTTCAATAAAACCTACAGAAAATACTACTGTTTCAAATAACAATAATGAGACTTCCATTAACAATGAAAATATGGTGAGATCACCTCCTCGCCTTCTAAAAAATTATCCAATTAATAACATAATTGGTGATTTAAACACAAAAGTTTCCACTAGACACCAACTCAATCAAATGAGTCACGTTGCATTTATCTCAAACTTTGAGCCAAAGAATTAAAAAGAAGCTTCAAATGATGGATCATGGGTTATGGCAATGCAAGAAGAACTCAATCAATTCGAGAGAAATGACGTATGGGAACTTGTTACTAGACCTACAGATCAATATGTAATTGGAACAAAATGGATCTATAAGAATAAAGTTGAAGAAAATGGAAACATTGTTCGAAATAAACCAAGACTTGTCGCCCAAGGATACAATCAAGAGGAAGGCATTGATTATGAAGAAACTTTTGCTCCAGTAGCACGACTAGAAGCCATTCGAACATTACTTGCTTTTGCTTGTCATCATAATCTTAAACTTTTTCAAATGGATGTAAAAAGCGCTTTCTTAAATGGTTTTATAAAAGAAAAAGTCTATGTTGAACAACCTCCATTATTCACACATGAGAAATTTCCTGAACATGTATAAAAATTAAAGAAAGCATTATATGGTTTAAAACAAGCACCTCGCGCTTGGTATGATAGATTGAAAACTCATTTAATTAGTTCTAGCTTTCAAATTGGTAAAATAGACACAACGCTATTCATAAAAAAAGATCATAACGATATTTTAATTGTTCAAATATATGTAGATGCAACTAATGAAAAATTATGTAATGAATTCACGAATATCATGAAAAATGAATTTGAAATGTCCCATATGGAAGAATTAAAATTTTCTTAGGATTACAAATTAAACAATTAAAAAATGGTATTTTCATATATCAAGAAAAATATTGTCATGACTTATTAAAACGATTTGGAATAGAATAGACCTCCAGTAAACCAGCGCCAATGAGCACAAGTATTCATATGGAAAAAGATGAAAATGGGAAAAAATTTGGCCAAAAATTATACCGAAGTATAATAGGCTCCCTGTTATACCTAACGGCTAGTAGACCCGATATTATGATGAGTGTATATTTGTGTGCAAGATTTCAAGCACAACCAAAAGAATCACATTATAGAGCAATTAAACGTATTTTGAGATACTTAACCAACACTGCAGATTATGGTCTTTTTTATCCTAAAGACAGCTCTTTCGAACTCCCTAGGTTACTTAACCGAATGCTTATAAATACCATACTCCCTAGGTTAGGTAGTCATGAGCAAGTGTATGAGCATGACCATAAAGCTTTATATGCTATTTTCGGCCATACCAAAGTGAATTGGGCTCAATATATTTTTGACCAAATTAAAAGTTTTTGGACCCCAGTTTGTCAAACAATCATCTATGCACCATATATTATGTGAATTCTTCGAGCACATAACATTCCTTCATTCTTATCACAATATGAAGAACTTTCTATTAAGGACAGTGGAATTCGTTTCCTATCTTTGATGCATCTTCCTGAAAATCCACCAAGTATTACACCCTTTTCCGAGTACCAACAACATACTCCTACACGACCTACCTCTAAACTAGGGCCTTCTGAATCAACAGTTTATTACTCTGATTCCGATATTCAAGAGGCTCGAATTGCAGCAGGACAAGGAGAAAGTATTCGAGATATAACACTTCAAAACCAACGTCTCCTATCTCTGAATCAAAAGGTCTTGGATAATAAAGTTTCCCAACTCGAATGATCTTTTTCTACACGAATGACTAAAGTAGAAAAGAAGAAAAGGTCGTTTCTACTCTTGACAAGGTTAGGAGAAAGGTTCGCGGACGATCTTCTTCACGATCTTCTTCGTCTCCGTCTCCTACACCACCTCATGAATATCCACCAAGACCTCGCACGGCCGAAGAGCCTTTATAGACCCATGCTCCTGGAAAAGATCCAATAAATGTGGACACTGAGGAGAGTGAAGATATGTCATGGCCTCCACAGGAAGCCCCGCATTACGACCACTATCAATCATTTCAGGGACTTTCTATTTGGGAAGATGAAGAGTATCATGATTAGTCGCAATGGCAGAATAGCGACTATGATGAAAACGCTTCTAACCTATGGGGTTATTTTTCCTATCAATAAGTTATTTACCAATGTTATATTAGCTTATTCCGAATTGTGTATGACTGTGATATTTTGATTTAGAGCTATGACATTGTGATTAGTGACATTATGCTATTGTGATGTTTCCTCATATTGTTTCATATATTCTTTTTTGATAATGACAAAGGGGGAGAGATTTTATACTACCTATAGATAGGGGGAGCAATCACAAAACTCAGGGGGAGCATCTTATATATTTGATTGTATAGTTGTCATCATCAAAAGGAGGGAGAATGTTAGAACCTCTATTCTATGATTCGACGACAACAACTATACAATCACTAGCATGCAATATATATATGTATATATATCATCCATATGCAGGTAAATTATCGCGACCAAGACTTGAAGACAACACAAGAGGATCATTGTATTAAGAAATATTAGTATATTGTGTTAAAGGCTTAAATAGATGATATGTACAATCTCCTTGAGTAGTTTTTACAAGCATACGCACATACAAACTATTAAAAAGGTTTTACAAGCTCAAGAAGGGAAATTAATAGGCTGTACATGTGGCAGACGTTTGGCCTATTTATTCAGACGTCTGGCAATGTTTTCTGTTTAAACTTTTTTAATACAGGCCAGACGTCTGACCTAAACGTCCAGACGTCTGACCTGGGTAACGGCCAGCCCTCCTCAACAGGCATCCTCTTCAATCGAAGAGTTGCATCCACAATCTATGGTCATAACTCTTCCTCCTCAAACATTGCAACTCTTGGACTGAAATAGAATGTACCAAAGGTCGTTACTTCCCAAACAAACTCTTCAACATCTATACATAAGCATGAATTTGAGAAGTAAAACTCACTTGATTTTCTTAACTCTTCTCTCTTTATTCTCTAATATTCATGTGCTTTCTCTGATTTCTAAACTCAAAAGCATACTTTTATTTCTTCCTTATATCAAAGCTTCAAATTACATACTACTCAAAGGAGATTATAGGAAGGATTGTACTGGGTAGTCAAAAACTATGTTGTCAAGAACACGCTATTGTCAAAGAAAGTTCTTTTATTGTAAGCCTATTCCTCCAAGCAAAGCGAGGGTAGTTTTGATAATTGAAAGTCCGAAGGGGAGCTTCGGGAACTGGTTGTAGAACAAGAGATCCGAACCAGTATAAAAATTCTGGTGTGATCGTTTTCTTACCTTTCTTATCCTACTTTGCTAGTTGATAGATAATATTTCATAACACTTGCATATTATATACACACACGATCCATATATTCTTTCAAATGGCACTGGTATTTTGTGTACTACGATTTATGCTTTTAACGAAGAGACAAAGCGAAAGGATTTATGGCATTATCTTATTGAGCAGTCAAAAAAATTTAGTCTCCCATGGGTTGTGGCAGGAGATTTCAACTCTGTTTTATCGCCTAATGAAAGAATTAATGATGGTATTTATAATTCGGTGGGAGATCAGGATTTTATTGACTGTATTACTTCCTCTAATCTTATGGAACATAATTTCATTAGTAGTTTTTTTACGTGGAGGAGAGGCCAAAAATTTTCCATTCGCAGCAAAATTGATTGAGTTTTCATCAATTCATTATGGTTAAACATGTTCGATCAATTTGGTATTAATTTTGGACACCATTCGATAAGTGACCATTCTCCTATTTCCTTAAAATTAGTGATTCAAAATGTTAAGAAGAGGATACCTTTCAAGTACTACAATTCCTGGCATCTGCAGGAAGGGTACCAGTCAGCTCTTCATCATGCTCTATCTCAGGAATTTCATGGAAATCCACTACATATTCTTTTATGCAGAATAAAGGCTGCTAAATCTGCATTGAAAACATGGGCCAAAAGTAAAATGAACTACCAAACTATTATTGATGCTATGAAAGAGGAGGCTAACGAAATATACAATCAGCTAGTTCAACAACCATTGAATGATAATTTAAAAAATCAATACATGTTGAAAGGTACTCAGATTCATTCTTTTATGAGAAGAATTGCTATAGACACTAAGAAAAGAATGAAATTCAATTGGTTGGTTAAAGGGGATAGGCCAACTAATTATTTCTACAATAGAGTTAATGTTATTAAACCAAATCGAGGTAGCAATTATATTCTTAATTCGGATGGTAAATGGACTTCAGCATCAGATAAACTAGCTCATGGAGCAGTCTGTTATTTTTCTAAACTATTCTCTTCAACTCAGGCAACAAGATAATTTCCAGGCATTACATGTAAAAAAATCCTCTCTGAAAATGCAAGGAACAATTTATGCAAGCCATTTCAGCTTGAGGAAATTAAAACTGCTGTTTTTCAGATTAATGACAATAGTTCTCCTAGGCTTGACGACATTAACTCAAAATTCTACAAAGTTCATTGGGATCATATTAAAGATGAAATTTTTAATGCTATGAATGGCATTCTTCAATATGGCAAAATAATAAGAGAAATCAATCATTCATTTATTTGCCTCATCCCAAAAAAACCTAATGCTATCGATATTTCTGATTTTAGACCAATCTCTCTTTGTAATGTCTCATATAAGATTTTAGCGAATCTTCTTTGTAATTAACTAAAACCTTATATGAATGACTTGATCTCATACAATCAGAATGCTTACATCCCTATGCGACTTATTACGGAGAATTCACTACTTGCTTATGAAATGGTTAGAGGATTTAATAGGAAAAATTCCAATAACATTTGCCTAAAAATTGACTTGCAAAAAGCCTATGGTAAAATAAATAGAGAGTTTATTCATCACATGCTGATTGCCATGGGTTTTCCTATGTTATTTGCAAATCTGTTATATAAGTGTATTTCTACTCCAACTTTTTCGGTGCTAATTGAAGGATCTCCATTTGGTATTGAGAGCTCAAGGGGATTAAGGCAAGGTGACCCCCTCTTTCCATACTTATTTTCTATAGCTATGGAGTTCCTTTCAATCAACCTCGATGTGGAGTATTTGAAAGGTAATTTATCCCCTATTCACAATATTAGTCCCATGACCACTCACTTATTATATGCAGATGATATATTAATTATGGCTAAAGCAAACACTTTAAATGCTGAAAGCATTATGCACACTCTTCATAGACTGAAGTGTTTCACTGGTTTAGATGTAAATGAAAACTGTGAAGATACTAAATTTTTTGATTTGAAAAAGACTTCAGAGAGACTCCGGCCTTTAGTTTAGGGAGGTATTCTAAAGTGGTTGTTGTCAGGTTCGCTTCGCACCTGCGAAAATCCACTGTATTTTTTAGTAAAGGGGCTAAAAACAAGCAGCAGTTAGCTGATATATTAAAGATAAATATTGATAATACGCTAGTGACCTATTTTGGCATCCCTCTATCCAACAACAAGCTTAAAGCTAGGGACTTTGGATGCCTAATTGACAAAATCAACAAAAAATTTAACTATTGGCATAGTAAACTGCTCAATATAAGTGGAAGAATTGAATTAGTAAAAACAGTCATTCAACCAATGATCCAATTCTGGCTATAATTTTTCCAATTCACTGTTAATGTCATTCAGAGAATCGATTCTATTTGTGCAAATTTCATTTGAAAATCTAAAGCACACAAGATGAATTAGGATGATGTCTATAAAACAAAGAATGAGGGTGGATTGGGTATTAGGAAATTTGATGACATGGCCAAAGCAGTGGAAGTAAAAACGGTCTGGAAATTCTTACAAGGTGATTCAACTTGGGCTAGGTGGATGTATAACAAATATTGCAAAAATTCTAATTTTTGGAGTGCTTCCACAAATAATAGTGCTGCCACAAATAACAGCTGGAAATTATTACTTAAAGCTAGACAATGGTGCACAGGGCTTATTGATAGGAAAATTGTAAATGGTGAGACCATAGATATTTGGCTAGATCCATGGATCAATGGAACTTCTTCGGTGGAAAAATTTGGTGAGAATTCATTGTCTATTTTTGGTGGTAACAACAAAACAGTTTCTACTCTCATATCATAAAATAAATGGAAAAATCATCTTGACTATATCCCTACTCAATGTTATAATACAGTGCACAATATTAAAATTCATAACCAAATGAATCATGATTTCTGGTTCTGGCTCCCTAGCAAGAATGGTCAATTTTCTTTAAATTTAGCTTGGAATAACATAAGAGACAAACACACAGAATTCAAGTGGTCCAATGTTATCTGGGATACCAAGTGTGCCCCTAAAATGTCGATTTGTTCTCTACTGGCTATTCTAAATA
Organism: Allium fistulosum; assembly: GCA_030737815.1. Lineage (NCBI taxonomy): Eukaryota > Viridiplantae > Streptophyta > Magnoliopsida > Asparagales > Amaryllidaceae > Allium > Allium fistulosum. The sequence continues at coordinate 486,338,708 of CM060905.1, read as the reverse complement.
GATTGAACACAAAGGAAAGAATCAGTAAATGGAATAACAGTATTGGTCAATCCTGTGTCCTCTGTTCAAACCTAAATGAAGACAGAGATCATCTTTTTTTTAGTTGTTCGTATTCTAGACTGGTTCTAGAAGAAATTATGCATAAACTTTGACTTAATCACAGAAATTCATTTGATATCAACTCTATATTGGACATGATGTGTCAAAATCAGAACAACAATAGCCTATCTAATCATATAATGAACATTGCTTTCACTTCGATGATCTGGCATATATGGTGCGAACGAAATTCAAGAATTTTTAAAGGAATAGAACTGCCAGTTTGTATTAGAAACACTCTCATCTCCCAAGATTGCAAGAATCTAATTATAAACAATTTGGATTCATAGAAAATCAACAGAGAATTGGAACTTATCTTATCGAATTTTGGAATACATATTGACGCAAATCTGGAGTTTCACCCTCCTTGAGCTCGATGCTTGTTTGCTCTCTTCAAATCTGCCTCTTTTGTTAGTGTTTTTAGATCTCGTGAAGCTTCATGACCGCCATTAATTTGGTATATTGAAGATTTATTAGATCTGAGTTTTAGTAAAGGCAACTATGATGTGTTCTCTCTCCTGTTGATCGCGCTTTGGAGCATTTTGATTGAAGTTGTCTCCTGTTTTGTGTCCGCTGTTGTATACACGTGTCGTTTTTTTGTTTTATTGCATTTTATATTTGCTTTAACGCCCCCAAGATGTTCATATGGATGATTTTGGGTATGTTTTCCTCGTTTTAACTCCTCCATCTATTTGACATCTTGGCTTTTGGGTATACTGTTGTTGTATTGTTAATACATAGACATGATATGTACTCTTTTTCCTTGCATAACACCCATTTTGATTAGGGGGATTGCAAGGTTTTAATGAGGCATATTATGGAAATATATGCTCTTTTTGTTATATAAAGTACCTTTTTTCAAAAAAAAAGCAATTTTCCTTTCAAACATTTTTTCTTACCAAATATTTTCAAGCAAAATGTATTTTGAATTGCTATCATCTTATTACTATTATTTTCAATTATGCTGGGCGATAATACTCTATTACCTTCCTTATCTCATGTTACCCTTTTAATCTCATCCATTTATCATCATGATTTTATTCTTACGTGGAACTCGCTGTATTATATGAAAAATGAATGATTTATAGATCAATGGTTTAAATCAAATGGGCATATATAGAAACAGAGAACTTGGGGACAAATGACTTAATTCTAAAAGGAGACGGAATAAATTTACGAAGAAAAGCCAATCAACTAATTCGTTCAATTTCCTTTCTTATTTATTTATTAATAGAAATTTTTTTACTTTCTATTTACTATTCAAAAAAAAGAAGGTAAAACAAATCTATTCCATAGTATAAAAACAGGAGCTAATCTTGCTTAGCACAATGGTTATCATCCTTCGTTCAAAAATACAAATTTCTTATTCATTATTCAGCACCCAATCATTTTTTAATAACTTGTGCGAACCCGTGCTTCGCACACGGTGTTTGTAAATATGGGCGATCAACAGAAATTTCCCATGTCAATTAAGATACTTGTAATATATAACCCCATAATGCTACGCAGTGGTGATGTAAGTCATGGAGTGGAAGCTTGTTATTCATTAATTAACATGAAGAGCATGTCTAATTAGTTAATCATCATGGCAATTTATCTTTCAAATATTACACATTTATAATTACAATATATTAGATGATGTATATGTTTAACATGTTGCCCTAAGTTCAAGGGATTGTCCTAGTCCATAGTCTTGGTCGACTTCCCTCTAGGCTAACCCCCTATGTGAAAGAATATATGTAAGTATGAGATGGGGAATATTAATATAATTGTACTTTTATGAAGCTAAATAAATAACGGAGACCCAAAATCTATCTCAAACCACAATTTATGTATCCACTTGAATCCCTCCCCAATCTTACTTTTACTTTTCATGCAAAAATATCTAGAATAAAATTACTTTACATTGATGTGTTACATTCATTAGCAAGGTTATCAGTGTAAAATTTAAATTTTTGTCATAACTTATAACTCCTTCAAGACTATAAGTCAATATGGATTATCATTATTTTAATCATCAAAATGTAAATCTAACTTCGATGGGGATAGAAATTTCAAAACGATCACAGTTTCTCTTTAATGATCTCGCTGTTGAAAATAACATACCAAAAAAGATTATCTTGTTCAAAAAATTTAGTGCAAAATACGAAGATAAACTTGAAGGAGATTATAAGGAAGGAATCTAGATCACATGCGCGCGCGCAGACGCACGCACATGCACACACATATATATAACACACACACATACATATATCTACGTGCGTGCGCGCGCGCATGTATGTGTATGAAAGGGAGAGAGATATTTGTTAGAACCAAGTTTTGCTTGTAAACTCGAGGAAAGTATCAGCTTGCCAAATGCAAACCTTAAGTGCTTATCACATGGTTTTCAGTTTCAGGGTTTAAACTCATGATCTATTATGTGTGTGTGTATGGGGGAAGGGGTGTGTGTACGTGCGTGCGTATGTGTGTGCTTGTATTTGTGTGAGGAATATTCAGACATAATTACATCCTTATTATATTTTGAGCTAACCATTCAAATTATTACCAAATTCAGAATACATTTACTCTAAATTATGAATATCTTCAACCTTAGATCATTCTGGAATATTTAACTTCTTCAAAATTATAAGTCAACATTCACCGTTAAGATATATATTTTGACCATTAATTTTAATCTTAATAGTTTTATGGTAGATAAACTAAAATGAGCTTAATCTTTATAGAGATGATACCGGGTATGCTATGAGCATGTTATAAAATTTTATAATATTTGAAATAGCCTAACTCAAAATGTTATAAAAGCACTAAACGGATGTGATAAACGCACATATACATAAATATGGTATACACACATGGAATTTACTTAGCTTTGAGTAAACGCATGGAAATATCAATAAATTATTGCATATGATTATGTCATACAAATAATATTTATTGACAACATTTTTTATTAATGTTCAAATATTATGTGTAATTGCACTTAAACATGCGCATTTTAGTCATGTAAATGTTAATCATATATCAACTATATTAATTTCTTGTTTGAAATTATTACTGGTTGCAACAAATTTATTATAGTGGAAATTAGGTTGAAAGACTTCTAATTCTAGGGTAATAAGTTTTAAGGACAATATTTCTGAATAATTAGTTTTAAAGATAATTTACAGAAAAATGATAAATTCATTTATCTTTTAAGTTATACAGGAAAATGATAAATTCATTTATCATTATTTCTGTATAACTGAAAATGATAACTTCATTTATCTTTTTTCTGAAAATTGTCCTTAAAACTAATTTTTTAGAAGTGCTGCCCTTAAAACTTATTACCCTGCACAAAGAAGCCCTTTGAGTGAAAATCCCCTTTATTATACTTACTCTTTGTTGTCAGAATCTACATAACTCGCAAAATCATGTTGAATTACTTGTTTGGCTCCATTGTATTCAAAATTTTAATACTATATAATATATCTTATTTCATAGTTTATTCCATATATTTAAGTGCATGTTGAACCGTTCTTTGTATCAAGTGTCTATTAGTTAAATGGAATATCATAAATGCACGTATGAGAACTTTACTGTATAGTTACCTTCATTTCTTTACGTTCCAAATAATTATTGTATATACATTATATATTTAGAAGAATACGTTTGATGTTCAAGATTTTATCTTTACATGTCATAGTCAATACTATGACCTTGAAAAACTAAAAGAAAACAAAACCTTTAAAGCATAGGTTTCAAAAGACTTACGGCATCAATGCCGTGTGATATGAGTTTCAAAAACAAAAGGACAAGGGATGTCAAAATGGTTCTGGTGAGTTATGAAATCAATGATGTCGAAATGAATACGACATGGAAATATCGTAATTAAAATAAAAACCGTTTTATTTCTATATAAAAGAATTTCTTTTCACCAACTCTAATCCCTTATCAATTTTTTATTGGTTAAAAAAATACTTTACCAATTTCTTTCCAGAAAACTGCCGCAACTCAGTTTTATCTTTCTAAAAACGTTTACCAACTTAATTAATTAATACCCTTAATTATTATTAAGTTTAATGCTTTTCTAGCATAATAAATTCATAATCACTAGGGAAAAATCCCCAAAAGTTATTAAAAATTAGAATTATTATATTCATTCATATATAAAAATTTTGGGGCCAAAATAATTATTTAATCATTTTTAACTATTGAAACCCGAAATAAATCCTTTTCCTTACTTAGGAAATTCATAAAATATTTATACAAGCTTGACAAATTATGAAATTAAAAACTCATCTCCAAATTGATGTTTTAAACATCATATCCAAATTTCAAGTCGATTGAAGGTCATAAACTAGGTTTTCATACTTAAAACCTATCAAATAATTTCATAAATAATCCAATAAATTATCAAACATGCATATAATGCAACAATCATTCATAACTTGGCATAATATCATCATATAATTCAGGTTTAAGCATAGAGCCGAAACAATCAAAGAAAATTGAGATGGATAACTATTATTCACCTTGATTGGATAAAGAGATTTGAGATTAAATGTTGATTAAATTCCCCTTAGCTTAAATTTTGACTTCCTTTGCTTTTCTCCTCTTGTTTTTCTTAGCAATGGCCGACCTTAAGTTTTTTTAGTTTGTATGAAGTGAAATGGAATGTGGATGATGAGAGAGGAAGAGTTATGATTAGGAAATAAGTGATTATTTCTATTTTACCCCTCACATTATTCCTCCTCCTTATGGTTTAATTAATCTTATTAACCAATTATTTAAGGCATGACCACATCTAATTATCAAATCTCATTCTCTTTATCTATTACGTTATTTTTTTTATTTTATCTAATTAAATTTTCTAAATAACGTTAATCAAAATTAGGGGTGTTACATAATTGGTTGCTTTTTTGAACTCCAAGTAAAAGCTGTGTCTCCGATAAAGAAAACAAATCCACATTTACTTTTATGATTATTAACATCTCCAGCCCAATCATTGTCACAGTAACCAACCAACATGAAATCTTTAGAACATGAGTATAATAAACCAAAATCAACAGTACCTTTGATATATCGAAGGATCCTTTTAGCAGTCTTCAAATGTAATGTTGTAGGAGCTTCCATGTAACGGTTAATAAGCCTGCATAAAGTATGTCAAGTCTTGTGCAAGTCAAGTATCTCAAACTACCAACTAGGCTCTTGAATTGTGTTGGCTCCACTTTCTCTTCTTCGATATGTCCCTGGAGCTTTGTATCACATTCTATTGGAGTGTTTATAGGTTTGCATCAATCAATCTTCAATTTCTTCAACACTTCATTTGCATATGTTTCTTGAGAGATAAATATTTCATGCTCACTTTGAATTACTTGGATTCCAAGATAGTATAACATAAGTCCCATATCCGTCATCGCAAATTCTAAAACATTTTCTTCTTGAATTCATCAAATGATTTTGGATTGTTTTCAGTAAATATCAAATCATCCACATATAAGCATACAATTAAAACTTCTCCATGTTTACGAGGGCATTTTAGAAAAACACTTTCTATAAATTATTTATCAATTCTGGTTTTATATGATCTAGGGGCTTGTTTTAAACCATAAAGTGTTTTTTCAATTTCAAAACTTTATTTCCATGTCCTTTAATTTAATAGCTTGGTGGTTGCTCCAAATAAACTTCTTTTAAGTTACCATTTAAGAAAGCAGATTTTACATTCATTTGATAAAATTTTCATTTTTTTGGAGTTGTTAATGAAACTAGTAATCTTATAGTTTCTAAACGAGCCACAGGAGCAAATACATCTTCATAGTCTATACCTTCTCTTCGCTTGTATCATTTGGCAACCAATCTTGCTTTGTACTTTTTCACTTCTTTTTTGGCGTTCTTTTTCACTTTGTATACCCACTTTACTCAAATAGCTTTGTATCCTTTGGGTAAGCTAGCCAACTCCCATGTATCATTATTTATGATTAGCTTTGATTTCTTCATCAAAGCGTCCCTTCATTTTTTATCTTGTTTTGCTTCTTTGAAACCTATTGACTCACAATTTGCAAAAAGACAAAATAAAGTAATATATCCGCAAACTGGTGTTACCTTGTATAACTCTTGCAAAGATCGTCTGCGTGGTGGTCTTTCACTTGAGTTTACTTCCAATGGAGATTCTTCATGGAAGGTTGATGAAGATGATGATGTTGGACTAGTGGGCTCTTCTTACACCTCGTTGTTTTCTTCTTCTTTATAAAGCGGAAAGAAAATATAATCATCCTCTTCTTGTTTGCTCCAATTCCATGTGCTTTCTTCATCAAACTCCACATCTCTACTAACAATAACTTTTTTATTAATAGGGTTATATAATTTATAGCTCTTTGACCTTGACTTATAACCAATGAAATTATTATTTTTCTTTTACCATCTAAAATTAAATCTATTTTTCATCTAAGATCTTTTTCAGCAAGGTATCAGAGCTAACGGTAATGTTTGGGACAATGGATAATGCACAAGAGATCTGTAAATTGTGATGGCTAACAGTGTAAGTTTAAGTAGTAAGACTTAAGGTGGAGCTAGATCATGGTACATTGGGTCTCGTAGAATGGTACTTGAACAAAGTCTCAATATGGTGCATGCATCAAAGTTATCGTAGTGGAAGACGCATGAGTGGATGCGAGCCAAGGTGGAGATTTGTTGGAGTGTCTCACATTGTAAGATGAAGATTTGTTGGGGTATCTCACATTATAAGGTGGAGATTTGTTAGGCTATCTCGCATTGTATGTGGGTAATGGGCACAGATCAAAAAAAATAATAGTCTTATATCATTAAAAAATTATGGAGGTGGATACACACACACACACATGTATGTTGTATATGTATGTACATGCATGTATGTTGTACATGTATGTATGTATGTATGTTGTATATGTATGTACGTATGTATGTTGTATGTACATGTATGTACATGTATGTATGTATATATATGTATGTACATGTATGTATATATATATGTATGTACATGTATATATATATATATGTGTGTGTGTATGTATATATATATATATATATATATATATATATATGAGTTTGGTCATATGTAACAATAGGGGATTCCTTTTGATAAAAGTTGTCGACCGAACTCTATGTTGCTCCATGGAGGGATGTGCGGACGGATCTCGAAATTTCAACATTTGGGCCCACCAAAAACAACTAAACAGTGAATTGAAGGAAAAGATTATGGATGGAGTGGGTAAATTTTCGTACAATCTTATTTAAACATATCAGATATAACCAATATAACACTTCTACTATAGGTTAATGGGTTCAATACATTTTACAATAGTTTTTAAGTGTGAATGCACAGCCAAAATACATCATATACATTTCCTTTAAAAATTGCAGTCCCAACGTCAATGCAACAAACATACCATACTCAAACACATCTACAATACCAAGTTAATACTATAACCTACCACAACGTTGTAATCCATATCAATGACAACATACCGTCCTATATCCCTCTGTAAGAGCTCATCAACTAAACCAACACATGAAGACAATAAATAGGTTGTTATACAAACTATACCCAACATTCATATAGCCATGAGCAGCTAGGACGCAGGGCCGACTAAAGCATATGGGTTGCCCTAGGCAGTTGGATATTGGAGGCAAAAACTGTGTGAAATTTTTTATGGAAAGGATGGGTTGCCCTAGGCAGTTGGATGTTGGAAGCAAAAACCGTGAGAAGATTTTACAGAAAGTAAGACTCGAACCACCAACCTCAGCATTATAAAACCTATATACTACCACTGCACCAATATCAGCTTTGTTTATGAAAGCAGCAATATAAACTTTTAAACCGTATAGTTGAAAAGCCTGTCAACAACCACCTACCTCCCCCCACATGTTGCCCTCACCCGGGGGGTTGCCCTAGGCGGCCGCCTGGTCCGTCTAGCCCTGAAACCGGGCCTGCTAGGACGTACATAGAAATTTCATACAGTGGGCGCGAAAGATAATTTTTGATTTTCAAAACAAACACATGTATATATACACACATCAACATACGCGCGCACGTGTGTTCACATATAAAATTATCATATAGCATTTTTTCTAAACTATTGACGATAGACGTTACTATTGCAAAATTATGTAGATATATCACTTCAATGCACGGTTTAATCGTCCTCTTTCAAGAATGTTTTTGTCTATATAAGATCACAGAGGTTCTTTCAGAAAACGTTCTTTCAAGATACAGTGGAGTACGTTTGTGTAAGTTGTGATCACTTGCACAAATCAGAAGAACACTCGAAATGATAAGATGATCAAAGTATTGTTTGTTGATTCAGAAAGTAGAAAAGAAGTTGTATATAGACGACGAAGTACTGCCATGTATATATATAGGAAGAATGCTTTTATTGGTGGTGACTGTTTGAAATGAATACACATTTTGGTCCCAACAATCATATTTGTTTGTTGTTTGAATTTAAATTCAAAAACAGTAAACGGGATATACTGTTTTCGGACAAAATGCTGCCCCCTGAATCCTCGTAACCTAACCGGCCAGGTCGACCGTCGTCAGTGGAAGCGTTGCCCCCACACCCCTATCTAGGGTGTTGTCATTCTCCAGACCCTCCCTTTGTAGTAATAATCAATTTAGATAATTTTATGAGAAAACTTCCAACGATTACTTGATTAATATTACCAAGAAAAATGTTAACCCAAAAACACATATATCATTTTCTCGATTTTGTATAATAACACAATTATTACTATGCTTTATAATAATATAATTAATTTTTCCACAAATAAATGGAATCCAAACAATCAAACTTGAAACTTTAAGTAAATAAAGCAACGCTTGAGGAAAATTTATATGATTTTATCTCTTAAAATAGTATATTAAAGTTAATCATTACTTTCAATACTTGTTATATTTTGATAAAGACCAGGTAGTATGAAAAACTATATAGTAAAAAACATAAAATCATCTGAATTTAACATAATCATGTACAAAATGTTTAACTTTTTGTATAGTAACCGTTAACACTAATGAAACTAGATTAAATAAAAATACCTAATGACATACCAATGTGTGGTCCAAACAACTACATTAGGTCCAAACAAACAAAGGAAAATAAATTTTGTTATCTTTTTTTGATTAATATTTTATGTAGTAGGAAACAATGAAGGGATAAAATTTATTTAATTTTTTGTATAAATTTATAGAAACTTGAATGGGGATAGCAGCCTCCACTAGGCCTAAGCTAGGTCCGTCATCGTGAGCTGTCATGCACCCCTGTGCGAATTCCATTTTAGTTGTTGATATATTGTAGTTACTTAAATTTTTACACTCAAATATTAATACTAGTTCAACTAATTTGTCCAGACACTATCACTTGATAAATATTCATTCAAAACTAATTTACGGAATAAATAAATTACACCCAACCGAGACCCAACTCCGACTACATGTGTTATATGTAAACTTCCTCAAAATGTAAAACTGCACCTCAAAATCTCAAAATCTACATTGCTAGAACAAACCAAAATTCGAAACTGGATTCTAAGTTTGTCAGTTCGAGCTCTTTTCATTTGCCTGGCATCTAACCACATCCTAATAAGTTCAAAATCTTACTGGGATAGGCCAATAAATGTTAAAAATCTTATACAAATTTCAGAAAACAGCAAAATGAATCAAAACAAACGCATAATCAAAACCGAATCATGTAGAAGTAAAACTCATTGCTAGACCAAAAATGTAGTATTTTACCTCAATCTTTGCCAACGAGAATTGTACATTCAAATTCTCTCATCAATGAATTTGAAAAGAAATCAAGAGTTACACCACCACTATGATGTCTAACTCGCTAACTAATACAACATCATCTAAGGCTATCTTACAAAAAGAACAAAAGCTATCTTGCCAACGAACCTGATATTATGCATTGGCCTATGATCTTCTAAAACTATGCAGAGTAGTTAACAAACTCTCTCTTTCTTGTATGATCAGAATACTAAATCAAAATCTTGTGAAAAAGGAAGCTACTTTCCCTTCAATTTACCTTCAAATAAAAACAAAGAATTCAACTTCTTGAGCTAATTGTCATCATTTTCATCACCACCGCCACCTACATTCCATTTTGAACCTCTGTTAGAACTGGATCCAGAACCGATTCTATTCAAATTAACCTCCTTCAAGACCATATTCACCAAATTGCCACTGGACCCGCTTCTCTTCAAACCCTCCCCCATCAAATCCCTATACCCAACAGCAGGACAAATCCGTAATTCTTCATCGATCACTTTGGACACTTTCGAAAGAAGCATGAACCCGACGTTAAGAACTCCCTGGAACCTTCCGGAGGGACGTCGGATGCCTACGGCGGTGAACGTCGGGACGTCCTTGGAAGCTTCGAGGAGGTGGTAGTTGTTGACGAGGATGCGAACGGAGCCGAGGAGGGAGTCGGGGAGGAAAGCGGAGCGGTGGGAATAGATTTTGATGGAGAAGGAGGAGGAGAGGAAGAAGGAGGAGGCGAGGCGGAAGAGGAACTTGTCGTTCCACGTGGCGGAAGTCGATTTGCGGGTGCGCAGGGGTTTGGTGATTGTGGAGGTGGAGATGGTAGCGTAGGTGGAGGCGGCGGAGGAGAAAGGAATGTCTTGGGCGGAGATTAGGTTTATTTCTAGGGTTTGTTCTTCTTCTCCGCCCATTCTTCTTGCTTCTTGCTCCCTTTTTGCTTATGTAATATTTATGGGAAAATTTGATTATTTTGAATGAACTAATTAAGTATGTAAACGAGTGTGATTTTGCTTTACTTCTTAAAAAAAGTTAATCAAGCAGCCGTTGAGAGGGAAAAACGGAGGATTCCCATTTTATTTTTCTTCACCACTATACAAATTTAAACCGTGGGTTTAACCGGGGTATGGGGGTTTGTATCAGCGGACGGCTTTACTATATCCTTCTCAGAAGTTCACCGGCCTGCCGGGTTCTCCCGGGTTTTCAAAAAAAAAAAATTATGCTATTGGGAGTAATAAACGGTATTTCACCGACTCGTTGTTATTTGTTAAAACGGTTTTAAGAACACGTGCTACTGCATTTTAAAATACACATTTTTAAATAATACCCAAAAGGGTTTTGGACCAAAGGTCCCTATTCTCAAAGCTCATGCACAAAAAGTCCCTACTAATAAACTCATGTAAATTAGGTCTCTATTTTGTTATTTTTTACCACATTGTCCCCTTCTAGAAAATCAATCCAGCATTGAAATCAGGGGCAAAAGTAGTATAAATTAGTTTAAAACAAAAAATCGGGACCAAATTTTCATAACTTTTTTGGGAGAGACTTTTCTTCCGTCTTCTTCTAATTCTAGGGACTTGGCAGCCGTTCCTTGTACCCAAAAATACTTATGCTCCGCTTGTGAGTTTCTTTTTTACTGGTTTTAACAAACTTTGAACGGCTTTGTATTTAAGGTGTTGTCATAACCCGTACATGTAAGTTTTTTTTCACACTGTTTATTGTTGATTATAAAACCAGTGAAAACCGATGTAGTATAATTTTGATGTTAATTCTTAACCCATTGATGGGTGTTTTGAAGGGTTCTAACATTTTTTTCCATATATACCACTGCTAATTATATTGAAAAATTAATCTTCCCTGTTTATTGTTGGTTATCGAGTCAAGTGAATAAAGTCTTTCAATGGCGATCTGTTTCATCTTGCGATCTTCTCTTTCTCGCTTCTGCCCCATCTCTTAATCCCTTCATTCGCTCCTTCTTCCATCCTCTCATGCCTCCCTCCAAATTAATTCCATTTAGGTCTCGTCTGATTCTAGTATCGCCATCAACTATGAGATCTGGAAGGCCTTTTTATTCTGCTGCTCCGTTGTCTCCTCCGGCATTTGATAGTTCTGAAATCGATTTCCCTCCTCTTCGTGCATCTCCCACTCGCCTCTAGCCTTTGGCATCACCTGTTTCTTTATCGAACCCATTTTGTGCCCTGGATTCCTCCTTGCTCTCCTTAGAAGCCTCTACCACCCCTGTCTCTGGTCTACCAACTACTGTAGTTGGTCTTGTTTCGCCTTTATCTCCCATGCTGGAAGCCTGTCGTCTGAGTGGGTAGTGGAGTGATGTGAATGTTGGAGTTGAGGCTGATATACTGTAAGCTGGAAATAATATAGACATGGCCTGTAACGAGTCAGAGAAATTGGTGCCTGTCAGTGATATCGTAGGAGCGTGTCTTGGGTTTGAAAATGGTAGGGAGGTTGATCTGGTGGTCTCTCCTACTGTTGGTGACTTTTCGGGTGTTAGCACGCATAGTGCTTGTTTAAATGCCAAGCCCATTTTACCTGCTAGCATCAATTCCAAGTTCTCTTTGCATGCAAAAGTCCCAATCATGAATGTAATGCTCGCAAAGCCTATTAGTGTTGGGAAAACTAGGGAATTTGGAAATGGCTATTCAGTTGGTTATGGTTCCCCTGAGCTAGGCTACTAGTGGGTATCCTTGTTTAAAGCTATGCCGCAAAACGCAGTTGAATACGTCCCCTGTTTTTTTGATGTTATTGAGGATAATGGTGCTATGGTCCCCCCTTTGGAAGTTTTGGAAGCGGGACATAATTTTTGGTCGGAATATTTGGTTGGCTTCTTTCTAGAGGCTAATCCTCCGTGTCATGTGGTTCGTGATTATTGCAGTAATCGTTGGAAAGTTAGGGGTAGAATGCAAGCCCACTTTGATAATCACATGTTCTTTTTCAAGTTTTCTAGTAAAGAAGAAAGACTCAGTATTCTCGAGGTGGATCCCTCCATTATAACTGGCCAACCATTCATCATTATCCTGTGGTGGCCTACAGCGGACAGGGCTAAGGAGCAAATTCTATCCACCCCGGTTTGGGCCTACTTTTCTCATATCCCCTCTGTATTACAACCCATGATAGGGCTAAACTGATTAGCTAGTATTGTTGGAAAGCTCAAATGTTTTGATGCGAATACTATTGCTTGCGATAGGCTTGTGTACACTAAGGCTCAAATTGAAGTTACTCCGGATAAGCCTTTACTTTTTAGGATTCATGTTCGTGTTCGTATTGCCGAGGGGCATATCTCCTTTGTTGAAGTTTGATATAGTTGGAAACCAGAGATTTGTTTGTCTTGTCACTCCTTTGGTCACCTATTGGAAGCTTGTTTTGTTCAGCCCGAGTTTGCTCCTCCCCCACTTTCTGATAGGATCCCTCTTCCTCGACCCCCCATCATGAAGTGGATTCCAAAGTCAGTACTCCGCCCCGATGCTATTTCTGTTGCCCGAGATTACTTCTTTGCTCCCTGCTGTCCCTTCTGTGACTATTCCTGATACCTATGCAGTTAAAACGCTCAGGAGATTCAATGCGGCGGAGGTGCAAAAAGTCATAGCGGGGATACAACGAGGATATAGCGGGATACAACGGATGACTCTAAAATAGCATATAAAACTCGTACTTAATGTTTTTACAAATATATAAATGGTAATTAAATGAAAAATTAACATTCAATTGAATTATAATCAATACATAAATAATTTTAAATAAAAACATGTGTGAATATACTGTAAATAAACATAAAACTATTATATAACATAATTGAATTTAGTAGAATATTAGAGTATTTTCATTTCTGAAAATATATTAAAACTTCAATTAAATAAATTAATTTCATAATTTTTATAATGTATAAATGTCAATTTTAATTCATTTCTTTTAAAGAAGATATAGCAGAAATAGCAGAATATAGTGGGAATAACGAGATATAGCAGAAATAGCTGGGCTTAAAGAGGAAAGGCTATATTTAGGGTATATGGAGAAATCGTAGCGGTAGAAATTCGCTATGAGATATAGCAGGGTTATATCGGGATAATAGCGGGGCATTAACTGCACAACCTGATACTATCATTGTTGCTCCTGACACGGTTTCTCCTTCCCTTGCCATTTCATGGGATCCTTCTGACCTGGCTTGCCTTCATGCCCCTTCTGAAATGCGATTAGACCAGAAAGAAGCAATTTATTACAAGTTTGTTGGTGGTCTTGAGGAGGATAGAAGACTATTTTATCATGTGGAAGGGGTTGTTCTTACCTTTACGGTACAAGGTCGGTGTGGTGATTTGCTCTCTACTTGAGGATGACTCTTGAGATGGGAGATACTTCTACTGTCCTGATTCAATTAACTATGATCCCACATTAGGTTTTCTTTTTTTCAAGTTCCTTCATGTTATTTGTCCTATACCAGTGTCTAAGGTGAGTGGCTCTTCCTCTTCGGAGAGGGACTAGGACTTGTGTTTTTGGTAGTTTAGTAGTTTGGTAATTTTGCCAAACTCCTGTTTTTCTTCCCCTAGCTGATAGGGCGTCTTTGGCTCTCATATATATTGATTATGTTTAGTGGTATGGCCACTATAAACCATCATAGTTGTTCTATTTATGTGCAGATCACTTGTTTTCATTTACAAATAATAGTGGTACAGCCTATTATAAAGTCGGCTAGTCTTCCTAAAGGTAAGAAAGATAAGGGTATATATGTAATGTTACTTTAGTGGAAAACTCTTAAAACCTATGTGTGTAAATATATACAAATGAAATATATATAACATAAATATATATATATATATTTATGTTATATATATTTCATTTGTATATATTTACACACACATATATATACACACATAGCTAACAATGCTCACGGTAAATCGTTTTTTTTTAATTTATTTAATTTAAAATTTCCAATCAAAAATAAACAATAATACATATAAATACATTTTTGAAATTATAATTTGTGTTTTAATATTTTATAAAAAAAATCTAGGTGATATTTTACAATTTGAATATTTCAGTATACATATACGGTAATTTAAGATCAATTTTAGATTTAATTTTAATTTCGGTATTTATATTAATATTTAATTAATATATAAAATAATTATTTTTTGCTGTTGAGAGTTCATCAGGTGTGAAAATGATTTTATAAAATTTAAATTATATTTTATGATATATTTATTTTTTTAGATTTATTTAAGTGATTTGAATTAAATAATATATATATATATATATATATATATATATATATATTTTTTAAAATATATTTTTTATGCTAAAAAATATTTAGGTATAAAATCATCTATATGTAATTTTGAAACATATTTTGTGTAGTATAACGTTTAGTATTTAAATTATAAATTTTATGTTCATTAAATAATGAATATTAAATTAATTTAAATAAAAAAAGTCAATTTTTTTTAATCTTAAGCCGTGAGTTTCAAGGCATGTATATGTCACTTTTATTATTATTATAAATATATATAAGCATATAAACAAACAAACATTCTAAATGTGAAGATATACCAATATACTAGAATCATCACCTAACGAACAAAGTAATATATGATATATAAATTATCTAAATATTAGTATATAATTTTAGATCCGATGATTACCTTTCACCAATGCCAAAGGACCACACCCTGAAGGGTTGAAATAAACTCCTGAATCATATTCCAATTCTGAAGGTGCTATCTCCCGAATTGCAAACCACCGATCATCGAATAATGTTTATTTTAATTTGACTTGAGCTTGGATGTGGAGGAGATGGGAAGATGCATTTCAACCAGAGGTAGAGGTAATGGAGGTTTCAAAAAATTTGATAGAAGAAGAGGGTTATGATCTATTTATAGAGGAGAGACTAGAGAGATAAATTAGGATGCAAATCCACTTTTCTCTCTTACCCATTCTCTTCCTTTATCCTATCAAAACCCTAGCTTGTGCTACATAGATAAGCTGCCCCCTATCAGGCCTATACATGGCCAAACTCACAAGCCCCCATATGGGCTTTATACCCTTTTAAAGCCCGTACAATATTCGTTGCATTTAAATCTAATTTAAACACGTATCGATATCGTATATCGATTAGTATATTAATAACTAACTATTATAAACACATTTGTTAATATTGGTTAACAAATCAAAATAATATTTTATAACTAATATTTCATATATTTTAGTTAATTTAATTAAATTGTAAATATAATAAATTAATTAAATCATGTGGTCAAAGAAGTATTAAACGATTCGGTTATGCGACTCTTTAGGTGTAAATTTGGTCAGCGATTAATATCGAACTATTCGAATATTGGCATTCACATGTCACTTAGCATATAGTGTGACATTATGGCCAAATTTATAACTTACTTGTGGTAAGATCCAATTTTACTTTGTTAAGCTTTACCTGATTGTGACTATTATTTACACCAATTCTCTTCGTCAAAACTATATCGCTTTGGACTTATGGAATTTGGCAATGGTCAAAATTCCAATATCATCTATATTCAACTCTACAGTCCAAACACAAAGTCCTTGGTTCAATAATAACAATTATAATTAACCGAAATGCACTGGCTAGAGACTTTGAGTTGACTTCAGTTGACCGTGATACCAACCTCGTATAATCGAGGAGACGAATTCTCTCTTGAATAGCGTTGCACATCCAATGCTTCCCCTCAACCCAATTATAGTCGTTTGATGGATGTCGTGCCACAATTGAACTATAATCAAAGCAGAACTTTCACGTTGAAGATCAACATTATTCTCAAGTCAAGAGAACTGTGTAATTTTGTCTCATCGATATTTTCCATTTGACCTTAGTTATATTAACCAACAGAAAACTATCGAGTGAGTCATTCCATGGTTATCCAATAACTATCAGTATGTAACCCCTTGCTACCTTCAGCAGCCATGAGATATACATTGCCCAACATTTAGAGAGCGTTACGTACTCTAGTCTCAATGGATATATTGATATCTAGTCTTAATACACCTTGACTAGGAATATTTAAAATGGTGTATTTATTTTGATTGTGATAAATTACTCATGGTTAAAACACTTTATAACTATAATCACAAAACATACCATTTATGGATTTTCTATTAAATATACTTTTAATTAAATTAATTAATTAATATTACACATTATATCAAATATATAATAAAAAGAAAACACCATTTATTTCGAACAAGATAGATACTGAGTTAGATATATGTAACAAATTACATAATTGCCCTTAAGGCATACCCCTAACTCTATTAATCTCCCACTTACACTGAGGATCAATTATGGAATCTTATTCCAACTTCTCCAATCGGTTTCCCCAAAACCAATCGGGTCAGTCCCTTAGTGAACAGGTATGCCGTTATGCTTCAATATCCACTCTGTTAATCAACTCTCCTCGACATTGATAAATTGTTTTATTATGTGGAACAATTTGGAGTATGTCTCTCGACTTCTAGTGAACTCTGTGTTCTATTACGAACTATATCACGACAGTGTTATCATATAATAATGTTATGTGATTCTCAAAATTTGGAATCACCCTCAGTTCAGTTATAAATTTGTGTATTTATTATATATACATTGCTTTTATTGTGGTGCTATTCAAGTCAACGTATATTATATATACATTTTCGTTGAATCAACCACAATTTCTTTTATTTAAAATATTTCCAACTTAAAGATTCTTAACTTAAATTTATAATTGATATACTGTACTCAATATCACTTATGAAGTTCAAGTCTGAACACTCCTTCATAAGAAGTTAGTTGTTTTTGTAAATAATTCCCTAGTATTTCATATATACACGAGAATACCTCAAACAACCATTTAGTGATATCTATTTGGATTTGATATTTGGTTATATATCAAATACATAAACAAATCAAGATATCATAGACAATATAACATGTATGATAATTCCTATTGCCAATGTATAAGGAATCCATCTTACATGTTTCGTAATAAACATTTCAATAAGATGTCCTTACATATCGTTTGGGACATTCCCAATATCTTTTATACTTGCTATAAAAGACGTCATTTACAAATCCAACATAAAACACATAAAGTTAATTTTAACATGAGAACATTGTTACAATCAGTAGTGTGTTGTTACTTATGGTTTAGAAATATTTATGTACCTTTTAACGTTCTTTCTTAGAAACACATGCTTCCTCTGCATTTTGACTAATAATTGTTTGCACAAAAAATGGGCAAACACCTCCAAGTCATATGATTTAGTTGATTTTATGTTGTTTTTAGTGGTCTGGGTGATTTATGCAAATATGTAAAAAGCAGGGACTAAACTGTAAAAGACACAGATTTATAGTGGTCAGCCAGAATGTGCCTACGTCCACTTTATATATTATTTCTCCTTTCTTGTTCAGATTACAAGTACAAAGCTTTGATACAAGTATATGAAAGTTGTTTGAAAGTTCTATCCGTGCTTGAGCTCTCAAACTTGTCCCTCATTGTTGTACCCCTGCCCCTCTATTTATAGAGTGGGGCTGAGGGCAGGGGTCTTGGATGTATATAGCTGCTGGTGGGCCTGGGCTGATGCAATCTGGCCTGGCAAAGTTGGTCCAGAACGCCTTGGTCCAGTGGAACTTGGTCCGGCGGTGAGTGATTCGGTGATGGTTGGTTGGAGTTTGATTCGGTGGGACTTGGTTTTGGTTCGGCAGTGCTATTTTGGAGTTGGTTCGGCAGGGATTTGGAAAGGAGATGGTTCGGCGGGAATTTGGAAAGGAGATGGTTCGGCGGTGTTGGCCCGGTCGAAACACACCCAACACTTGCCCCCCCAAAGTAGGGCATGTGCATGCATATGGCGTGCTTTGTTTTAGGCCATTCATCCTGGACACTCTCATCCGGTCACGAATGCCGAACCAATTGGTCCGGTCGTTGATATTTTCCTATAAGTGTGGGCCTTATGCTTTCGTCATTCACTACCAACTGAAATAGTCGAACCAGATTCTTTCCTGCCGAATCAATCACGTCACCGAATCACGCTTGACTACCGAATCAGGTGATTGCCGAATGTCTCTTATGTTTTGAACCACCGAATGAACCCGTGGGGTATGAGTGCCGAATGAACCTTCATGCCTTGAACTATCGAATGTGTTTATGGAGTATGGGCGCCGAATGAACCTTCGAGCCTTTGTACTACCGAATGAATTTGTGGAGTATGGGGGCCGTATTAACCTTCGAGCCTTTGTACTACCGAATGAATTTGTGGAGTATGGGCGCCGAATGAACCTTCGAGCCTTTGTACTACCGAATGAATTTGTGTGTTGAATTATAAGTGAAACTCTAGACAACATACACTTACTCGTTTATATCTCTACATCCCTTGTTCTAACAATGTGCTTTCTCGTGTTGCAGACAATGTCTCATAAAGTAGAAACCCGTTCCGACAAGAAGAAATCTATGGACAGAAGAGAGTCCCCCGTCGTGCCCCCAGTTCAACCGAATCCAGAACGACATGGACCCACCCCGAGATCGCTAGTGGATGGGTACGGTCCTCAAGAGCTCCTGAACTCACCGCCTGACTGCTTTCCTAGCTCCCTTAAAGATGAGCAGCTCGATGCTATTTCTCGCTCTTTTAGGATTGATAGAGCGCGTATGCTGTTGCCGGGGGAAGGAGTGATGCCATATAATCCCCCCAAAGGATATTTCGCTTATAGTAGGTACCATTTTATGTGTGGGGCCATTCCCCCGATTAATGCTTGGATAGTTAGCTTCATCACCTACTTGAAGGTGGCTCCATTCCAGCTTCAGCCTAACTCCTACGCCATCTTGGTGAGCCTGTTTGTTATCTTCCAGAGGAGATACGGGCGTCCTCCTTCCAACCGAGAAATCTGGTATCTGTACAACTTAAGAGGCTACAAGAAGGGGTCTCCGTATATTAGCTTGGAGTCGGCCGTGTCCTTCAAGCCAGTCCTGGATTTATATTCAAAGTTCAGCATGTTAAAGAAGGAATGGTTTTTCATCAAGGATTACTCTGTTTCTATCCGTCACTTCACCTCTGGCTGTAAGTTGAAGCTTATTTATAATTTCCGTTCTGACTGCAATGCTTCTTCTTATGTGTTTTTATTTCTTGCTAGCGACAGGTGGCTTTGCGGTCGTGGAGAACGATCGCCTAGTTCAGATGGCTGCGGAAATAGAAGCCATTTCGGGAAGGGATAGGTCGGCCTCTTACTTGATCAGGAACGCTACACTTCTGGGGCACAACCTGATTCTACCACATCATTCCATGGTCAAGCAGAGACACACGGCAGAGGAGAGGGCTGCCAAAGCTAAAGGAGGGGCTACGGCGAAGAGCAGCAAAAGGAAACCCTTCTCGAAGCATCCAATTGCTGGGGGGAAGAAACTTAAGAAGTCCGATGGACCCTCCCCCAGCACATGTCCAGATGTCCCGGAGGAGGAAGATGTGGAGGAGAAAAGAGGCGAGGATGAAGGAGGTGAGGCGGAGAGTGGAAGTGGTGGAGGAGGTGATGGTGATGGTCATAGCGATGATGGTGGCGATGGACAGAGCGGTGGTGGTACTGGGGCTTTGTCTTCTAAGCAAGCAGGTGTGATCCAGGAGTGGACAGATGATGATCTCCGTCTAGCTTTTGAAGGGTCGGAGGAAGGATCAGTTTAAGTGGAGAGGCCTAAGAAAGCTGACAAGGCCGAGATCAATGCTGATTCTTCTAAGAGCGCTTCAGCTAAGGCAATTCCTGCGATTCAAGGTGAATTTTCTGCCGACTCCATTTATGATAAGGATTTAGAAGTATTTTACAGCCTGCTCCCATCTTGGAATCAGATTCAGGACTTATTGCAGTATCCCACGCCTCCCCAGGGTTTGTATAACAAATGCATTGTCTTTTTTTTAACTTGATGTATTTCTTAAATTATAGCTCAATGTATGCTCGTAACACTTGGCTTTTATTACAGGAGCGGGTAAAGTGGCCAAGGTGTCAGATGTTCGGCACCGCCTTGAACAATACAAACTTCTCAAGGCTTCTACTAAACCAAAGCCTCCGACTAACCGTCCTGGAGATGTAGTCGGCTACCGTCCCCTTCTTGGAGTTATCGAAGAGGATATTCAAAGGAAGAAGAGGAGTCGCTCCTTGTTTGAATCTTTACCTGGCCCTCTGCCCCCGACTCAGCCTCCTCAGGATGTCACGGAGGAGAATACTGAGCTTATTCCTTCCCCGCACCCATCTGAAAATCCTACTGTTACCCCGATAGATCACCCTGGTTTGGCTCGTAATCCGTTCGCGGGTCATCCGGATCTGGATCCGGGTTCTCACGATATTTCCTTCGATGAGGTTACTAGTGAGCACCTTCGTCCTCGTAATCCTATAATAAGGGTGCTTGATGAGGCTAAGTCCCTGGACCTTGATTTGCTTACTACTCGGGTCGCAACTTTGGGGGACGAAGCTAAGGCAAAAATCGACCGGGTTGCTGAGGAAGCCAGGAAGCTGATGGGGCATCATGCCCGACTGGCCAAGGCCGGAGAAGAAATCGGGAGTGCTAATATTCGACTGCAGTTAATAGTTTTCGACCAGGCCAAGCAACTCGCTGATCAGGCCATCCAGATCTCCCAGCATGAGGCCGCCTCCAGGCGACTAAAGAAAACCATGGAAGAGGCTAGTAGAGCAGAGCTACGGAAAATGGAAGCTGCCTGTAAGGAACGGATTGACATGGCGATTGCAACGGTGGATGAGGTTCGGAAAGCGGATCTCGAGCAGATACAGGAGTTGTCCGGGAAACTTGAAGCCGCAGAACTTGCTCAAACCAGGCTGAAGGAGGAGATGGATGCGATGAGGAAGACCTTCCAAGCTGACTGCGCGCGATACCGATCAGAGAGGGATGCTGCCATTGCAAAGTTGTTGGCTTCTGAAGGCCGAATAAGGGAGTTTGAAGAGAATGAGGGGATAATGGATGAGATGCTTCAGGATATATACTTTCGCACTTGGAGACAGGGCAACTTATCTTGGATGGATGATTATCCCCGAGTCATGGCTAGGATTTATCTTAGGGCCCTGGAGGAGGCTAAGGCCGAAACTGATAAGGAGGGCGGCGTGGCCTTCAGAATGGATGTGGTTACGGCTCAATTCTCCAAGGAGGAGAAAGCGGCGGTGAAGGAGGGTATGCGGCTGCTTACTGCTGAGGAGGTAGGTGTGCAATTAGAGGATGATGATCAAGGAGCAGATGCTGGTGAGTCTTCCCTTTTAGCTTTCCGTAACTTGGTTGCTTATTATTAATGAATTCTTTTCTTGATCAGACAGGCGAGACCTCTGGAGCACTAAATATATCTGGTCAACATGCTGAAAGTTCCCACTCCGTGGTTAAGGAGATTTCGAAGGGCCAGTAGGACAAGGGTGAAGCTCCGGTGCAGCCGACTCCTTAACTTGACCTGGATATCTTTCTGTTTACTTGACATTTCTGTCTACGTTAGTCTCAAAGCAGTAACGTAACTTCTAGGCTGTAATTATGTTACTTGTAATAAACGACTTTATTCTTGGTATGTAATTTTTTAACTTAAGCTGATTCTGTCGTATTTGAACGCTTTCGTTATTTTTGATGTGTTGCATAAGAAGTATAGCTGTGCATATGCCTGTGATTCTATCGGGTTTGATGTCAAGTTCTTGCTTAAAACGTAATTTCATGTCTTGCAATGTTAGTGTGATGTGTGAATAAATTATAGCCATGAATTTATACACGAAAGAAGAAAATACCACCCTTCATATTTTATTTGTAGATGGCAGCTTTGAATGTCTTGTGTGACTGAGTATGGAATGCGGCCTAGTGTCCCGTTGTGAGTTCCCACTCCCATTAGCGAATGTCTCCTATTCTGTGTCTTATACTTTAGGGATCGTTATAGAGGATAGGAGGAAAGTTTTTTAAATAAAATTGAAATATGAGAAACAGTAAAACTTCCAATCACGGAAGGCCTTCGATGTGCTTAAGTTCGTGGCAAACGGGTTTTGTAGTCACTTTCCCTAGCTGTGGGTCTTGGAGACATTTGTCACCCATCTTACGCCTCTACGGGGAGTTTATCTTTTTTACCACAGCCGTACTTAAGACACTCGGAGCCGAGATCGTGCACAGTAATTACCCGGGCCATTATGGCCCGTAATCGTGGGTATTATTCGATTTACCGTGGCCGGCTAGCGTGGGTGCCGATCGTCAACCGTGAACTACCCATGGCTGGCCACACCTTATATTGGGGCTTAAAGTAGGTTCACGGTGCCGGCGAGCCGAACGCCGTAATGAGCTGCCTCGGGTATAGTCGGCCTTCTCGGTGGCTTATAATCGGCTCATTACAGTTGGCTTTAAGGGCCGATCGCGAGCAATGAGTTAACTCGCAGTAGAGGGATGCTGGAGCAAAAGTGACTCATTGGCGAGGGCATAGATTCTCATAGTACCTGTTAGGTCTTGTCCAGGTGAGGTTGCGCCGTGATGTGTCTTGAATGGGAATGTCATTACACAGGATTTTGTTCAACAAAAAAGGATAAAGTTAACAAGCAGCCAAGATATAAAGGAACAAGTTAAAAAGAGACAAGTTTTTTAAAGTGGTTCGGCACGAAAATGCCTACGTCCACTGATTCTCTTTGTTAATTCACTTCATATGGGCAGTACAAGTTAAGAAAAGTATCGACGAAGGTGTTGGATGTTCCATGCCCTCTGGAACACCTCCTCGTCCACTGTTGACAAAATATAAGCTCCATTGTGGAGATCTTTATGAATTACATATGGTCCGTCCCAGATTGGATCTAGCGCTCTGAGGCGCAGGTAGATTCGCTTGAGGACAAGATCTCCTTTTTGTAAGCTACGATGCTTGACTTTGGAGTTGTATTGCGTTGCCACTTTTTGCTTCTGAGCTGCTGCTTTGAGGGCTGCATCATTTCTTCTTTCCTCAATTAGATCCAAAGACATGTGGAGGAGCTCTTCGTTCTCTTCTGGGTTATAGTGGATCCTACGGTGTGAAGGCACTATAGTTTCAACTGGGAGCATAGCCTCCGATCCGTACGCCAAATAGAAAGGAGTATGCCCCGTTGATGTTCTGAAAGAAGTGCGATAGGCCCACAGTGCCGTAGGAAGTTCATCCACCCAAGCGCCTTTTGACTTTTCGAGTTTCTTTTTTATTAGAGTTTTGAGAATTTTGTTGACGGCTTCGACTTGTCCGTTTGCCCGGGGATAGGCTACAGATGAGAAGCTTTTGTGAATTCCGTGCTCTTGGCACCAGTTGGCGAACTCCTCGCTGTCAAACTGTAGTCCGTTGTCCGATATGATTTTGAATGGGACTCCGTACCTACATAGAACATTTTTGATCAAGAAGTTAATAACTTTTGCTGAAGATACTTTATTTAGGGGTTCTGCTTCCACCCATTTGGTGAAATAGTCGACTGCCATTATAGCATATTTGGCCCCGCCTCAGCCCATTGGCAGTTCGCCAATCAAGTTAATTCCCCATACTGCAAAGGGCCAAGGGCTGGTCATTTGAGTAATCTCAGTTGTTAGTAGCCATGGAATCTTAGCAAACTTCTGACATCTGTCACATTTTCTGACGAAATCTAAGGCGTCCTTGCTTAAGGTGGGCCAGAAATATCCATATCGGAGTATCTTTTTTGCCAAAGTCTGCCCTCCAGTGTGATCTCCGCAGCTTCCTTGATGGATGTTGGATAAGATTTCCTTGGCTTCCCTTCCAGCGACACACCTTAATAAGAGGTTAGAGAAGCCACGTCGATAGAGGGTGCCCTCTTGTAATGTGTAGTGGGAAGCTTTCCTCAAGATTTTCTTGACTTCGTTACGCCCGTTGGGCAGTGTGCCACTTTGTAAGTAGTCTCGGATGGGAGTCATCCAAGTTGCTTCTTCGGTTGCAGCTATCAGATTCTCTTGCTCAAAACTTGGGGTCAGTTGCTTTGAGATGGCTACTGCTCCGGAAATAGTGCCGCCTCTCATGCTAGCTTGCTTCGCCAATTCGTCGGCCTCTTGGTTCTCTTCCCGAGGGATGTGTTTGATTAAATAGTGATCCAATCAATTGAGAAGCAACTTGGTCTTCTTTAAATATGCTATGAGTCGTTCTTCTTGAGCCTGGAATTCTCCTAGTATTTGATTTACAATAAGTTGAGAATCACTATGAAGACACAAAGAATTGGCTCCGATTTCTAAGGCAAGTTCTAATCAAGCTATCACTGCTTCATACTCTGCATCGTTGTTGGTGGCAGCGAATTCCAACCTTATAGCATAGTGTAGCTTATTTCCCCTGGGAGTGATTATTACCACACCTGCACTCGAGCCTTGCTCGTTTGACGCACCATCCACAAAGAGATTCCACTTGATGTCTTCTGCTATTTCAGATTGCTCCTTACCTTCGTTGGTAGTGAATTCGGCAATGAAATCGGCCATGGCTTGTCCCTTGATGGCGGTGCGAGGATGGTAGGTGATATCATATTGACTTAGTTCAATGCACTATTTAAGTAGTCGCCCAGAAGTGTCGGGACGATGGAGTACCTGCCTTAGTGGTTGATCGGTCAGAACTCTGATGGAATGGGACTGGAAATAGTGACGCAGTTTCCGTGATGTGATTAGTAAACATTACGCTAGTTTCTCAAGTTTAGGATATCTTGCTTCCGCCCCTGTAAACCTCTTGCTTACAAAGTATACTGGCCGCTGCGTGCGTTTATCTTCTCTCACCAATGCGGCGCTTAGAGCATGTGATGACACAGCAAGGTATAGGTATAGCTCTTCGCCTTTGTTCGGAGTTGAGAGTACTGGTGGTCTCTGGAGGTGTTCGATTAAGTTAAGGAAAGCTGTTAAGCATTCGTTAGTCCATTCGAATTTTCCTTTCTCTTTCTTTAGAGCTTCGAAGAAGGGGATGCATTTGTCGGTCGCTTTAGAGATGAATCTGCTCAGGGCGGCCACCTTCCCATTTAGGCTTTGCATTTCCTTTCGGGTAGAAGGTATCCTGAAACCTTTCAGAGCTCGGACTTGTTCAGGGTTTGCTTCGATTCCTCTGGCATAGACGATGAATCCTAGAAACTTTCCTGATGATACTCCGAAGGAGCACTTTAGAGGATTCAGCTTCATTCCATATTGGCGAAGTACTTGAAACATTTCATTCAGGTGGCTTACGTGATCGTCGGCTTCCCTTGACTTTACCAGCATGTCATCCACATAAACTTCCATAGTTTGTCCTATTAGCCCTGCAAACATCTTGTTGACGAGGCGCTGATAGGTGGCTCCTGCATTTTTAAGTCCGAAAGGCATTACCTTGTAGCAGTACAATCCCCGGTCAGTGATGAAACTAGTGTGGTCTTGATCGGGATCATGCATAGGAATTTGGTTATATCCTAAGTATGCGTCCATAAAAGATAAGAGTTCGTGCCCTGCTGTGCTGTCCACAAGCTGATCGATTCGGGGAAGTGGGAAGCAATCCTTCGGGCATGCGTCATTTAAGTTGGAGAAGTCAATGCATGTTCGCCACTTCCCATTAGCCTTCTTTACCAGCACCGGGTTGACGATCCACTCTGGGTAGATGGCTTCTCGTATGAAGTCATTGGCAAGTAGGTTCTTTACTTCTTCATCGAGGGCTGCTGATCGTTCTGTCCCCATACTTCTCTTTTTCTATTTTACTGGCGCCTTGGTAGGATCAATGTTTAGTACGTGGCATGCTATGTCATGGGTGATTCCGGTCATGTCAGCGTGTGACCATGCAAATACATCCAAGTTGTGGCGGAGAAAATCAATGAGTTGTTCCTTCAATTCTGCTTTTAGTTGGGACCCGACTTTCAATAGTCTACTCGAGTCATGTCTGTCTACAGATACAAATTCCATAGCCTCTGCAGGCTCGGCGGTGGCCTCCTCCTCTTTGTCCCTGGGGTCTAATTCATTGAAAGGGTCGCTGGTATATCGAAGAGGAGGGGCTTTCTTTAGTTGCTATGCTTCCAAACTTTTTGTGCAGAGGGCAATCTCTACACTCTTCCCTTTATCCTTCCTGTGGTTATTGCGAAGTTCAGTTACATAGCAATCTCGAGCAATGTCCTGGTCTCCCTCTACCTCCCCTACTCCATTGTCCATTGGAAATTTCATCTTCAGGCACCATGGGGCCAGGACAATTTGGAAGTCAGACAAGGCTGGCCTGCCTAAGAAGGCGTTGTAGGCCGAGTGGTTTTCTATCAGCACAAATGTCTGTTTCCGCACAACGGAGCGGGGATGACTTCCAATTTCAACAAAGAGGTCCAGTCGCCCGAGGGGCATCTTCGCATTTCCTATGAAACCGTGTAGTGGTTTATTGCAGGGAAGAACATCCTTTAATGACAGCTTCATTTTGTCGAATGCATGCTTGAATAGAATATTCACTGAGCTTCCAATGTCTACTAGAATTTGGAAAACCTCGGTTGGACCGAGCCGGGCAGAGATAACCATGGGATCCGTGTAAGGGTACTGCCTTCCCTCCAGGTCATGCCTATTGAATGTGATGTCTCCATTCTCTATCCGCTTCGGGTGGTGTTCTTCTATAATGGAATTGACGCATTCTTCATTGTTTCTAAGTGACTTTCCGTACCTTTCCATCTCTGCCCAGCTTCCGTCGGCGATGTGTGGCCCTCCCGAGATGGTATGGACCACTATCTTCTCTTGACTGGAGCCGCTGGTGTTGCGATTTCCTCTGCCTATTTCTGGGGAGGGTAGCCTTGGGTTCTCATCGGCAGGAACTGGAGTCCTGTTCTGGCCTTTTACATAGCGTTCTAGTCTTCTTCTTCTGATGTGTTCTTCAATCAAGTCCCGGAGATGATGGCATTCGTTGGTATCATTCCCATGGGATTCGTGGAAGCGGTAGAATTTTCCAGACTTGATTGCGTTATCTGATTCCTTCTTGTGCGGGGGGCGTTTTTATTTAACTTCGTCTTGAGTGGCCTGGAAGATGTTTTCGATCGTTTCATTCAACGGGGTGTAAGCGTCAAATCTCGGTTCTGGCCGATATAGACGCTTCTCAGTGGCATGTTGCCGTGAGCTGCCTTATTTTGTAGCCTGTCTGCCTCTCAGTGGCAGCGTCTTTAAGTCTCATATATTTCCCAGCTTCATGGAAGAAATCGAGTAAAGTAGCTGGTTTTTCTTTGGTCAATCTTCTAGCAAATTTAGTATCCGGATGCACACCACTATAGAGGGCCATTAAGATAAGCTTCTCATCGGCATCTTGGACTACGGCCGCTGCGGCATTGAATCGGGTTAGATATTGCTGCACTTTCTCTCTAGGTTTCTGTTTGATACTGGATAAGGAATAAGCGTCCTTGGGTTGCTCCACATGAATGCAGAATTGGCTGATGAATTTTTCTTTCAACATCTCCCATGAGCTGATGGATCCTTGGGGTAGATGGCAGAACCAGGAGGTAGCTAGATCTGCTAAGAATAGCGGAAAGCATTTGCACAGCACTCCTTCTGTTGCTCCACTCATGAGCATATGCTGTGTGTATCTCTGTAAGTGTACAACGGGGTCAGAGGTTCCTTTGTAAGGTTCCATTGTTGGCATTTTCCATTCTCGGGGGGTGATGGCAATTTCGATATTACGGGCGAAAGGGCTGGTTACCCTAGCGCCTATTCCTTGGTCTCTTTGATCCCGTTGGACGCACTCTCTGAACAAGCGTGCCATCCTTTCATCAGAATTTGGAGCAGATAGAAATGAGTTCGGTTCTGCTCTGTGGGATTGATTCCGTCCAGATGACCTGTAGGGATGGTATCGTCTATCATCCTAATATTTTCCAGTGGCTGTCTTTGGTCTTCTGGGAGCATGCTAGGGTCAGCTACAGTTGGCCCTTGCTTTGATCTTCCCCTGCTGGGTTCTGATCTAAGCACTTCCTCGGGTCCAACTTCGGGCTGGACTCTAGCTCGGCCCTATTCATTGGTGTTTCCGTGGTTAGGTAGTACGACAGGCTCTGTAACGATCCCAGATTTAAATTTATTTAAATCGATAATTTATTGAATTTTTGAATAAAAATTGTAAATATTGTATATATGTGTGAATATATATACGATATAAAAGTGATAAAATAAACGAATGAAAAATAAATGAAAATAAATAATAAAAACAAATGCAAAATACTTAAGCTAATAATATAAGACAATAAATATGAAGTAAAATAATTATAGAATCTTATTTAAAATAATAGAACAAAAGCATAGAAATAAAACAATACATAAGTCAATTCTTTATAACAACATATAAGAAATAGAAATATATGTAGATAAGTATCTTTAGCCACCAAATATCTGTATATATGTATACGGCTGAAGTATGGAACAAGAAACAAAGTTAAAGAAAGAAAGAAAAAGTACCAAGTAATTAATGCTTGGATCCTTAGCCACCAAATTTTAGAAACCATCAGCCGAAATGAAGATAAATTGTACATGTTAATTTAATACCATCATCTTTAGTACACAAGATAAATCTTACCATACCCTACAACACTTAGACAATCTCTGATCAAAGATTTATAAAACAATTTCTAGTACAAAACACCAGTACTAAACAAATGAACACTCTGCATACTTCTCTTTTATATGCATCACCTCCAACCTAAATTCGTTCAAAACATAATTAAACAAAACTGAGAAAAGGAAAAAATTACAGAACTGTTTCAGTTGCAACCTGGAATCAAACAAATTATCAAAATCTTGAATCATCCACAAACAAGCTTTAATCTGGATGAACTAAGCAAGTTTCCAGTTTTTCAAGCATTTCAGTTTCAATGGAAATCTAAGCAATTCAAGGTTCCAGTAAAACAAGCTTTCAAACCAATTCAGTTTTTAACATCCTCAAATCTCTGCTTCCCTGCTTCATCCATATTCAAGTGAGCAACTCTTACTTTTTTTCGAAGCTTAACTGTTTTGATATCTTGATGATAGTGAGCAACTTTAACTTTTAAAACCCTTTCTTTGAATCCAGTGCTTGAGAATCTAGGAGTAAATGAATTTTTAAAAGCAGTTTAAATCTTGGATTTCATCTTGTTCTTGTGAATGAATATCTTGATGTTATCTGAACACTTGAATTAAAATATGGATGCTTGGATACCTTCTTTGATTTAACTCTGTGTGTATATGTAATTGTATTTAACAGTGCTGAGTTATACATCTCCCTGTTTAGCTCACAAGTTAGGAATGACCAAAGAAATTCAATTTTATATTATCTAATCAGGGTCAGGCGTTGATTTCAAAAGCAAATATGTGTGCTTAAGTATGAACTATGACTTAAAAATAGTTTCAAAAAGTTTAAGCATATATGGTATGAAAAACTTAATTTTTACAGAGCAAACTACAATTTTTGATAATTTCGAATGACACGAAATATTAATTCGATTATTCACCCTGAATCCTTACATCAAAATAGGATTTTTAGGCCTTGTTTGATGATTTTTAAGCGTGTGGTTCAAGAGCAGTTTTAGTTCGACCATTTTTGCCTTTTTGAGCTGCCGCAGTCGATCTCGACGACTGGAGATGTCGTGATTAGGTCTGGAGGTGGAGGAGTGATGGGGGGTGCTAGGAAAAATAGTGCGGTGGTGGTTAGTTAACGGTGGTGGCGGCGGCGTCGATTTCTTTCTCGTAGACCTAGTTTTAGGTGTAGTGATGTTTTCATCTCGTTCGAGGTCGCCGTTTGATCGAGCTTAGCGTGCTTTTGAGGTGTTGTAGAGGGAAGGTGGTCGAGTCTATAGCCGGAGATTAGTGGCCTCTGGTGATCGAAGATGGGAGCACAGCGATGTTTTCCAGGGATGGTCATGAGTTCTGTTGTGTTCCAAGTGTATGATCGAACTCGATTTCGATCGAGTGCCTGAGTAGATGATCGGAGGGCTGAGAGAGGATGTCGAGGTGATCGTCGAGATGTGGAGATGGTCGTGGACGATCAGAAGTGATGGCCGGTGATGTACACGTGCACATACACGTTTGGGTTTGGGTTGTTATTGCTGTGAGGTTGTATTTTGGGGAAGAAGGATGGTCTCGGGCTTGTTCTCGCGTGGATGAGTGGGTGACTCGAAGGAAGGAGGGTAGTGGCTCGGGTGAATGTTTGTACAGCTTTTAAACAAACCTGTTCCTGTTTTCTTTTGAATTTAAAACTGAAATTTAAAATTTCAAAGCAAAGTTAGAAATAAGTTTTAAATCAAAGTTTAAATGATGAATTCAAGTCAGTTAAATCTTGGTTTAGAAAAAGTAAAGTTTTGAATTCAAATTTTTGTTTAAATAAAGGTGTAAGTAAGTAAGGGAAACAAAAAGGGATTTGATTTAATAAATTAAGATTTTGATGAAATTGAAGAATGATTAATTGATGTGATTCATTAATGAATGTGATTAATCAAAGGTTTATTTAATCAGTAGTAAGGATTTATTAATTACAAATCAAAGAATGATTTATTAATTAAAGACTAATTGATAAATGAAGGTGATTAAGTAATGATTTAAAGGTTTATTTAGTAATGATATGAAGGTTAATTGAATTGTAATTGAAAGGTAATTAATGATAATTAATCAACTAATGTAATAAATCAAAAGATAATTTCTTTGTAAAATTAAATAGAAGCTAATTCCTTAGTGAAATTTATAAAGGATAATTAATTAAGGGTTAATTAATTAATTAAAGATAATTAATTAAATAGTGAATTAAATAATTAAAGGTTAATTATTTAATAGTTAAAGGTTGATGAATTATAATTAAAGGTTAATTAACTTATTATTAATGGATAATTAATAACTGATTAAAGAATAATTAATCAAAAATGGTTTATAATTTATTAACAATTAATTAACCAGGATTAGTAATTAATTCATAAGTAATTAATCTAATTTGAATTAATCGGACAATTTAATTGATCTTACTTATGGATGTTTGGATTCTATTGGATGATTTGATTGTTTGATATCCCTGATGTATGATGCTTTGTGATATACCCTGATTTATGTTGTGATCTGAAATTTCTATTTCTGTGATATATTACTATGTGAATATGAAACCCTTGACCCGTAAAACGATATTTGAACTTCGATGCGACAGGGAGTCGGATTCCAATTGGTTATCCGAAACCCACATCGAATTGTAATGATGAATCTTTATGACTGATAAATTGACTTTATCTATAAATCTGTGAATGAAGATAAGCGTTATCGATTATATCGCTTATCGATATATCTGTGATGATTGATGTTGTGCACTATTGTGTGAAACCCCTGGACTACACCATACACACACAAATATGGATTTCACATGGAAATCAGTTAAGTCACAGATGATTTAAATGTGTTTATAGGAAGTTAAACCATTTTAAAAGTATCGTTTGAGAATTTAGATTTAACCCAAGACTTTAACTCGTATAAATGAGATCAGATTTTCCGAAGTGAAACTGTTTGTTTCCCAATGATAAAAGCTTTCAGATAAAAGAAGAAATTCCAGTTTAATTAAGGGAATTTTAAGATTGAATTGAAAAATGGTTTCTAAGTTATGAACGAATTGTTTTGAAAGCTATGAATAAAATCTGGTTATTTTTAACAGATTTAAAATGGTGATTTGTTTAAACCCTTCGAAATGAAATTGTTTTGAAAACTGTAAGTTAAATCTTTGATTTAAAGATTTAACAAGTTAAATTGAAATGGAAATCGATTTGGAAAATCTGTGAATGAATCTTTTGTTAAAAAGATTAAAGTGTGGAAATTGTTAAACCGTAAAGGTTGAATCTTTTTGTTTAAAGATTTAAAATGGTAATTTGTTAAACCATTTGAAAAGAAAGATTTTTGGGTAATAAGTTGTGACTTAATTGAAATCCCAATATCCATATGTTTTTAAAATGTTGCGCTCATTATTCGGTTTAGCCGGGAGAGGACCTTTGTGTCGTATAACCCGTTCCGAATAATGATACGTCGTATATGGATCGCATTTGAAGACCGGTGGTGAAGACCGGATATTTACAAAAACGAAAGGACAACTCGTCGAATGTCTCTGCACCGACTGGTCCCCAGTATAGAGATTTTATCACCCTTTGTGATGGGAAGTCCGGACGTGATTGGAAATTATCCGGATTTGCAAGGGCTTCGTGAGAAGTGCCTTCGGTTCTGTTCGATCCCGGAACAGACTTGTATGGATTGTATGTCTGACATTACACTTTGAGATATAAAGCCGATTTCTTTCAAATACATTTCTGTTGGTGGCGGAGAATTTATTCTCTTAGCTTAACACCCTTCTCTGAGACGTACGAGCTCAGAGGTTATGTAGTTGAAGGTTATCAGCGATATATTCCCAATTTGGTAATGTGGCATGCTGAGTGTTGCTGTGTGATGATCAGTGTTTGATCATTTGTGATATGATCATTTGTTTGATCTTATATCTTTGTGATCATAGGTTGATCATCTGTTGACCCAAAGCGTGGCTTTTTGAAAAAGCGTAGCTTTATGGACGAGACTTCGTCAGGGCCTCACAACCCGGAAATGGTCGAAACAGGAATGTTGCGGCAAGGTTATGAGGGTCGCGCCCTTTAGGGTATGTCATTTCCTTCTGGAAAAGGGTGGTGTCATGGTATGGAGCCCAGATACTTACTCATGTGGATACACTTTATTATGTGTGATGTTGGTTATCGAGGCCTCGGATAAAGGTCCCAAAGGACCGGGGGGTGGCATATTCGTGAGTTACCTGTTACAGGGGTAACCCGGCTTTGTTGGCAGAGAGCAGTTTGTCTCTCGGGGCGTCCCGCCAGAGGCGTTCCCATGCGGCGGAAGGAAGTTCCTTAGCCTGACCATTTGTTGGAAATCCATTTCTCCAATACGGAACTTGTACGGTTTTAGTTGTAGAACCTACCATCTAATATGGTAGCTATAGTAGGCATAGTATAATGGTACCTATGCTGGCTAAGATTAATATTATATTTTCGAAATGTTTTCTGCACTATGCACTAATAATAATATCAAGATGATTTTACGTAGTAAGCATCTTTGACTATCATAAGAAGAAATCTCCTCCAATTCTGCGTTTGCATTGTGTGTGTGGCGGGAGGTCTTATGGTAGTTTCATTTTCCAAAAGCATTGCGGGTTTCAATGTTTTAAAACTCTTTGTTGTTTGTTTAAAAGATAAACTGTTTTTGTTGCTCACACCAGTCCCATGACTGATCCGGAGTTTATTGTTCCCTTCCTAAACTCTGGGTGCTCATAATTTTCCACACGAGCAGTCTAGAGTTGGGTTTCTTTTCAGATATTCAGGTTTAGTAGATTATCTGGAGCTAGTTCATTCATCGGAGTTGCTTATCTTGGAGTTGTGGATTCATTCTTGTCTGAAGATCATTTTGGAGTTATCATTTCTATTGATATTGTTCCGCTGCTGTTGTTATCTTTTCTTTTCCGCTGCTATTTGTTATTTCATATCTCTGATGTATATTGATATTCATTGTATCACTCTGTTGTATCAGATATTATATATCAATGTATTATTCATTTTTTTTTCCGCTGTGTTATTTACTTAATTGTGTTATAGCTCCGGCGAATCGGATTTGAACGGTCGAATCTGCGACATTCTAGTACAATGTGAAGTACGGATGTTGATTTTCGAGCGGGCAAAACCCGATACGTTACAGGCTCGGCTACAGTTGACCTCCGCCCGGTACCTACCCCGTTGGGTTCGGTTCCAAGCGTTTCCTCAGGTCCAACTTCGGGCTGAGCTCGGTCTTGGCTCCTACCATGGCCGCTTCTATCATTAGCTCCTTCGAAGAAGGAAGATCTTTGTTGTCTCTGAGATCCTCAAGACTGGGACTCACCCCATGATTCAGTGTTGCGGTTGGACTCTTCAGCATCCCTTAAGCGTGACATGAGTTGGTCCACCAAGGCTTCCTGCTGGGATGTGAAGTGGTTAGTCACTTCAGCCACAACCCTGTCTAGATCTGCCCTAGTAATTGCTGCCGGCTGTTCTGTGGTAGGGGTTGTCGGATTTGCCTGACCTTCATTTGGTACTGCTGCTGGAATGGGACGACTTACTTGATCTATGACCACTGGATCTGGAATACTGCTGGTTGCGATGTTTTTTCCTTTGTTAACGTCTTTCTTCTGCTTGGGAGGCATATCTTCCAAGCAATGAGCGATGCTGTTAGGAAGAAAGTTAAGTGGGAGAAGCTGAAGTCCGGGGTTCAGCCCCTCTCAATGAAAGCACCAAAAATATTTGCACAAAAAATGGGCAAACACCTCCAAGTCGTATGATTTAGTTGATTTTATGTTGTTTTAAGTGGTCTGGGTGATTTATGCAAATATGTAAAAAGCAGGGACTAAACTGTAAAAGACACACAGATTTATAGTGGTTCAACCAGAATGTGCCTACGTCCACTTTATATATTATTTCTCCTTTCTTGTTCAGATTACAAGTACAAAGCTTTGATACAAGTATATGAAAGTTGTTTGAAAGTTCTATCCGTGCTTGAGCTCTTAAACTTGTCCCTCATTGTTGTACCCCT
This sequence comes from Allium fistulosum, assembly GCA_030737815.1. Classification (NCBI taxonomy): domain Eukaryota; kingdom Viridiplantae; phylum Streptophyta; class Magnoliopsida; order Asparagales; family Amaryllidaceae; genus Allium; species Allium fistulosum. The sequence continues at coordinate 486,303,350 of CM060905.1, read as the reverse complement.
GCCCCTCTATTTATAGAGTGGGGCTGGGGGCAGGGGTCTTGGATGTATATAGCTGCTGGTGGGCCTGGGCTGATGCAATCTGGCCTGGCAAAGTTGGTCCGAAACGCCTTGGTCCGGTGGAACTTGGTCCGGCGGTGAGTGATTCGGTGATGGTTGGTTGGAGTTTGATTCGGTGGGACTTGGTTTTGGTTCGGCTGTGCTATTTTGGAGTTGGTTCGGCAGGGATTTGGAAAGGAGATGGTTCAGCAGGGATTTGGAAAGGAGATGGTTCGGCGGTGTTGGCCCGGTCGAAACACACCCAACAATAATCATACTATTAGATATTCCTATCAAAACACTTGTTTAATTTTGATGCCCGTCGAATAACACTTTCGTATCTTTTCTTGGATCATATCCAAAAACTCACAAATTCGATATCGCTCCCACTAACTTCGAGATACTTTGGTTATTATGTGTAAACAGTTTACTCTAAATCATTATTAGAATTTTCCGTTGCAACACATACATGCCGTGCAATAATTTTGTGAGTAAAATCCAAACCAAACCGAGCACATCGAATGGTGAATCTATTATGTTAATTCTAACAATTGAAAATTATGATTTTATTTTTATCAATGTTGTTCATTATATTCCAACTGCATTCGTCTTTCCCTTGAAGATACATTTGTGTCCAATGGATCATATCCCCTTGGGTATAACTGTTAGTTCCTGAGATGATGGTTTTGATGACAACAACCTTAGGACTTGTTATAAAATACAAATACTAATATCTTTGTCTAGATATATATGTATATGCAGGATATATATATATATATGCATGTATTGAGAATGAAAACTGTACAGTATAGAGATTCAAGACTGACAAATTCAAGATTGAAGAAATCAAGACTGAAGACTCATGAGTATCAAGAGTTCAAGATATCAAGATAAGTAATAGAGTCTAGATTTATGTTAAAACTTCATAATAGCACTAAAATCTTTATTCGGATTTTAATTGTGGAATGGAATCCACTAACCCGCTTTAATAATGGGATGGAACCCATGACCTCTTTAGTGGGATGGAACCCACGACCTTCTCTAGTGAAATGGAATCCACAAAATTTTCAAAATGACTTATTTTTAGATTTTTTCAAAACTATCTTTTTAAAAAAGACATCTCTCTCGGTTTAAATATTTTAGCCTTAATTCAAAAACTATTTTTAATCATATTAATTTCAAAATCATTTCTTGTTTTTAAACTATCTCCTGGTTTTTATGTTTTAGCTTTAATCTCAAAATATTTGTATATTTAGTTTTTATTACTTTTATATTTTGTAAGATCACTTTCCAAAGGTTTTTATAATCATAAAGTATATTCAAAATAGTTTACAAAGTTCTAAGATTGTTTCGACAAACTTTAGAAAGAAAATCTCTTTTAAAACAAAAATCAATTTAAAAAAAATACTAGGGGATGTCGACATGCCTATACCCCCATGTCGACATGGTAGCCGTAGATTTAAAAATTCAAATTTTCAAAAAGAAGTGTCTATTTGTCATAACCTTTCACGAATGGACATGACCGTTATTCTCCTATATATACCAGTATTTTTCAATGAATTTTCACTTAAGATTTCTTTGTTTTCTCTCCTCTTTCTCTTCCATTCTTATTTTCAAACATTCTTAACAAAACTTTGCCAAAATCCTAAGTGAATCAAACTCGATCGTCTCTAGTTTGATTCTCTGCCACTCTCTCTCAAAGATCTCAGTGCTATTCAGAGTTATAGGATCATTTGTAATCAAAGATTGAAAGATCGAAGTGTATCGAGTCTCTCTCTATCAAAGTGTGATTGGAAACGGTGTGATTGTTGCCCGTAAATCAATTGGGTGTGATTGTAGCCCGTAAATCAATTAGGTGATCTTGTAGCCTGGTTAAATCAAGAGAGTTTGCCCTGGACTCAGAGACAAGAGGGTGTATCTCGTGGCCTTGAAATCGAGGTTGTAATATCGACATTATATTTGAAAAGAAATCTGCACAAGAAATTGTGTGGGATTGGATGTTGGGTAACTCCGAACCAGTATAAAATTCCGATATGTTCTTTCCTTTACTGCTTTTATTTACTATTTGCATCTGTGTCTGGTTCTGTGATTGTCTCTGTGTTTATGAATTGCATCTGTTTAGGTTTAATTTGAAAAGATTTCAAAAAGATTCATAAAATTAATTAAACACTATTCACCCACCCTCTGGTGTTAATTCTGTCTTAAGATCCGTAATATGCATTTCCTACATTTGGTATCAAAGCATTGGTTTTCAAAGTTATCATAATCTGAATTTTGAAAAAGTTTAAAATGGCAATTTTTGGAGATTCTGTTAACACTAGTTCAAAACTGTCCAAATCATCATTGTCTTATAAGTCTGCATATTGTTATTATAGAAAATCAAGTTATCTACCGAATTGGTGTGTTGTGTAGGAACAGATCTGTTATATGGCTTTTGAAGAATCAACACTCAATGGACAAATGGTGCAAATCAAGAAAAACAAATGGATACTTGATAGTGGATGTTCAAGACACATGACTGGTAATCCGAAGATACTGAATGACATAATTTATGAAGATGGAGGAATGGTCAACTTTGAAGGCAATTCAAAAGGGTATGTGATTGGCATCGGCAATGTCGGTAACTCTAAAACTCCTACTATTTTTGATGTTCTGTTAGTGTAACGATTGCGATTTTTCGTCGCTCGAAAATCGACATTAATACATTCACTGTATCACCTGCCGAACAATCGAATGCCGGAAAACCGAATTGTTATGGAGAAAAAGAAGAGGTAGAATAAAACAGAAGAAAAGGAAAGAAGAAACAACAGAAGACACAGAAACAGAAACAATATCAGAATCTCACATATCGCAGCGGAACAACATATAATAGATAAATGAATAATCTTTAAAATAAAGAACTATATCATTTTATACATTACATCATCATCAGAGGTTACAACAACAATACAACACAACTGGACAGTTATACAACTTGTCCTCATACAGAATACACAGCGGAAAAATAATATCATATACAAGTGGTACGTCTCGCCATCCAGCTCGCCAATGAGCTCCACAGCATCTCCTGAATCCAGGATGACCTGATAACCTAACTCTAGACTGCCCGTGTGGAAAATGATGGGCACCCAGAGTTTAGGAAGGAAACAATAAACTCCAGGTCAGTCATGGTGACTGGTGTGAGAACTTAAAACAGTTTTATCTTTAAAACACAACAACAACAAAGCAAGTAGAAAAATATTCGCAATGCTTTTAGAAAATGAAACTACCATAAGACCTCCCGCCACACACACAATGCAAACGCAGAATTGGAGTAGATTTCTTCTTATGATAATCAAAGATGCTTACTACGCAAATCATTGGATTATTATTATTAATGTCTAGTGTGGAAAACATTTCGAAAATATAATATTAATCTTAGCCAGCATAGACATTTCGAACTATGCCTACTATAGCTACCATCTAAACAGTGGGGCGCCACCATAAGTAAATGGCAGGTTCTACAACTAAAACCGTACAAGTTTCGTATTGGGAATTGGATTTCCAACAAATGGTCAGGCTAAGGAACTTCCTTTCCTACTGCCGAATGAGATCGCCTCTGGCTGGACATCCCGAGAGACAAACTGCTCTCTGCCAACAAAGCCGGGTTACCCCTGTAACTAGGTAACTCACGAATATGTCATCCCCCGGTCCTTTGGGACCTTTATCCGAGCGCTCGGTAACATCATCACACATAATAAATAAAGTGTGTCCACATGAGTAAGTATCTGGGCTCCATACCATGATACCACCCCTTTCCAGAAGGAAATGACATACCCTAAAGGGCGCGACCCTTATAACCTTGCTGCAACATTCCTGTTTCGACCATTTCCGGGTTGTTGAGGCCTTGACGAAGTCTCGTCCACAAAGCTACGCTTTATACAAAAGCTATGCTTTGGGTCAAACAAATGATCAAAGTAATGATCACAAAGATAAATGATCAAACAAATGATCATATCACAAATGATCAAACAATGATCATTTCACAGCAACACTCAGCATGTCACATTACCAAATTGGAAATATATCGCTGATAAATTTCAACTACATAACCTCTGAGCTCGTACGTCTCAGAGAAGGGTGTTAAGCTAAGAGAATAAATTCTCCGCCACCAACAGAAATGTATTTGAAAGAAATCAGCTTTATATCTCAAAACGTAATGTCAGACATGTAACCATACAAGTCTGTTCCGGGTTCGAACAGAACCGAAGGCACTTCAAAAGAAGTCTTTGCAATCCGGATATTCACAATCCCGATAAAACTTCCCATCACAAAGGAAATCTCTATACCGTAGCTAACGGTGCAGAGACAATCGATAGGTCATCCTATCGTTTTCACAAACACCCGGTCTTCACCACCGGTCTTCAATACGATCCATATCATCATATCACTAATTCGGAATGGGTTATACGACACAAAGGTCTTTTCCCGGCTAACCCGAATAGTGAGCGCTTATTCAAAAATAAGTGTGGCATTCAAATTCAAGCAAATCACAATAGATACCCATTCAAGGTATTTATTGATAGTCGGTTATTTAACTATTAATAGGTTTGCATAGCATCATCAGATTCCAAATAATTTTCCAAATTATTCATCTTCCAAAAATATCTTTACAAGATATATAATTTCCACACTCAATTATTTGAAAACAATTTCAAATCAATTTCCACATTTCAATTTATCTTTGAAGATAAAATCTCAAAACATTTCACTTCATATTGGAAAAATATTTCCATACCTATTTAATAATAGGTAATTCACAAATCTATTTATTTTCAACATTTGAAAACATTCAATATACTTAAATCAAAATTAAGTATATATTTCATTCTTTAAGGAAATCATTCTCTTTCACAAATTTTATTTGAGTCAAAACGAATGTTACGTAAAACATCGTTACGACGACTCAAAATCACTAGTATAAGGATTCAAAATTAAGATAGATATATAAATCCCAATACTATATAAACCATTTCCTTTCGGAAACCATTTACTATAACAACAGTGTTATAGTCCACCATTTCCTTATTCCTCGAAACGTCTATTTCAACAATAAATGTTGAAATCTATGTTTTCGATACTTAACACGTTTTAAAACATTTTTTAAAACAATTACTTCATTTTGTAATATCACTTCTCCAAAACATATCCATTTTATTTAATAATATATTCACTGTCCAAAATCGTGAATATACTTCGTTAACACATTTAACGTTTCTACACATTTTACTTAAGAGATTATCCACTATCCAAAATCGTGGATAAAATTCCCAACCAAACTCTTATTATTACAATATTTAACTTAAAGGATAATTCGCTGTCCAAAATCACGAATATATCCCCTTTATTAAACTTCTATGTTTAATTTATCAAATTCAATTGGTTTTGGATTTATAAAACAATGTTTATAAATTCACATCTATATTTATAAAAGCTTCGATTAAAAAATCCCTTTTATAAATCAATTCAATTTATAACTCAACTTTATACCCAAAATCCGATTTATAAGTTAATTATTTATAAATCCTTTATTTTACAAAATCTATTCATTTCATAACTTCACAATTTATAAATCTATAAAATTTATTCACTTGTGAAGTCCATTTATACTTCATTCTAATACTTATAAAACTCGTTTTATAATTCCAATATCTTCAATTTATAAATATCAACTTTATAAATCTTTTATATAAATCGTTTATAAATTGTTTTCAAAAATCCCAATTTAAAATAAAAATCATTATTTTTAAACTTCAAAAATAGATCCGATGATGCAACATCACCAATCATCAATCACGACAATCAAACATCATATATCATCATATGATAATCAACAAATATCCCAATATCTGTAATCAAATAAATATTAGTGAGGAATCCAGTTGGATCCCTCCAACCTGCTTCCCTGCATCCACAGATGTTAGCACAATACCAATTCCGCTCCAGTACGGAATATCGCAGTATATGAGATTTATAAATATTATCCGCTATTATGCAGCGCAATAGGGTCTCATCTGCTATACAATGCGGGAAATCAACTCCAATATATACATATTCCAATATATATATATATTTCTATATACATATAGAATACCAATTCCACTTCAATGTGAAATTATCACGGTATATGTTTTTAATAAATAACCTCCACTTAATATATGGCGTATAATGTCTATTTCAGTCAATAACAAATAAAATTTATCATCCAGGCATACAATCAACAATTTTAAATCTAACTATTTAAAATTTGCATCGAAACAAAACATTCGATTGAGTGAGGAGTTCTCGCCTTGAATTTCCGATATCAGTTTCAGCGTTTTATTTTGAATAAAATTAAACAGACGTTTAATTTTACCCGAAATTCACACTAGCTCCAAATTACTCCAATCCTGTTCCAAAGCGTAGTGCTCGACCATACGATTCCAACGCAATTCGTTTCATGCGAAACGGACCTCGCATGAAAAAGTTATGCTATTTTAAAGATTACACGAATTTAAATATACAATTTCAGCTTTTATTTAAATTTTCAAACCCTACAATCAGATCTGGCCGTCCATTCCACCTTCAACAGATCTGGGCCGCCCTTCTTCTTCTTCCTCCCCTTCTTTCATTCACGTATACGCATACCCATAGCCGCCATCTCCTCTTGAATTATCGCGACCAAACCGAGCAACTTGAAGACGATCGGAGAGTGCCACGTTGTTCGCCACCACGAGCTCCACCATCTCCCAGAGTGCGGCCCGGCTCGGCTGCCTCCTCCCCCTCGATTTGCGTGAAAAATGCAGCAGCTTCCAACTCGTTTTGCCGTCAATCTGTGGTTCCGTTTCCGATCTCCACTGTTGGATAGCTAGATCTTGATGCCCTCTACAACTTTGTAGTTGACGACTTTTGCTAATTGTTTACGGATTGAGAGATCGGAGGGGAAGAAGATGGATGTTTTCTGGCCATTAAAAACATAGGTGGCGGCTGGAGGAAATGAATTAGGGTTTTGGCCTGAAACGCGTATATATATATACGTATAATTTATTATTTTAATATTAAATTCAATTTTAACGAGCATTTACAAACGAACTCCAAATCTGACGTGTCGCCTGGCGTTCGTAAGGTTTACCCCGTGTTCCGAACACAATGGAACGTGTTTCGGGAGCTAATTCGATCATATGTGCGAGTTACGGAATTAAACGATCGATTTTAAATTAAACCGATTAAGCAAATTTCTAGGCGTTTTGGCTTGCCCCGGACAAACGGTAAATCCGATTGACACGAAATTTGAGACCATATAATAATATCACATTACGGATCCGATGAAACTGGTTTCGTCGAAATCCGAGACTTTTTGAAAAATGACTATTTTAACTCGCCAAATTAATATTAAAACAATTTCGATGCGTTTCGAGCTGCCGCGGTCAAACGACAACTCCAATTGCTATGAAAATTGAAATTCGATAATAACAAACTATTACGGATCCAATAGAACTAGTTTCGTCCAATTCTAAGACTGTTCGAAAAATGGCTAATTTCTCTAGTCGATTAAATATTAAAATATTCAATTTTCACAAATTTATTTTAAATTCGATTTTAAAAGTTCACAAACATCATTATAACTCCAATATGATTTAATATAACTTTATAAATCATTTTCAATCACATTAAATCTAGAGTTCAATTATTTCTGGAATTTCAACTATTAAATTATCGATTTAATTATCCAATTAAATCCAGATATTCGAAAAATAAATTATTCGATTTATTAATTTCACTTGTTAATATTTAAAATCAATTAAATATTCAAATTTCAAATGTCAGAAATTCTGGGTCGTTACAAACTTCCCCCCTTAAAAGAATTTCGTCCTCGAAATTACCAAGTAAGAAAAATGCCCAAATCCATTAACTTTTCAAAAATCCACTTAGTGAAAATTTTTATATTCACTTTTTCCAAAACCTTTAACTTCAACCAAAACAATGGTTTCCATTTTCTAGTTCAATTCCTACGTTTTCATTTCAATTTGGAAATTGACTTTTCATTAACAAAAATTTTCCAAAATTTTCAAAATTTTCTAACGCCTTAAATTTTCCGAAAAATTCGCCAGCGTCTCCTGAGATGACCCACTTTTTACATAAAGTTTTTTTTACCAATATATATAGTGATCATCTATTCAAGAGAACATCCTTTCTCTACTATCCAGGATCTTTTCACCAATATAAAAATATTGTTGTAATCAAGTCACCTAACTTACATTCAAGAAACCATGTATAAATGATACTTTAAGGTTTTCCCTTTCTTTTATCAGAGTAAAAGAATTTTGGATGCAGAGAATTTTATTTTGGGATTTTCTATAAAATTTCTCATGGCAAAAATAATTTCTAGAAAGCTTTTCTACCTTACTTAATTTTTCACAAATTCTAGATGTTATTTTTCTAGTTTTAAAGTTAGTTTAGATCTCCAAGAATTTAGATCTATTGAATGCTTAATTATCCCTTATGCAAGTGTGTATATATGTATTCTGTGTGCATGTGTGTATCTGTGTTCTGTGTGCATGTGTGTGTCTGTGATCTGTGTGCATGTGTGTGTCTGAGTAATTTCAGGTAACATATATTTTCAATATAACTATCCTGGTTTCCTGGTTTGCTTTATTTGTTATATTTCTTAATCAATTAGCTTAGGGTAATAGGCTGGTTGAACCCAGGCTTGACAAAATTGGTCATGTTAGCCGGAATTCCTCTACTACTTTACACATATCCTATACAAACTAATCTGGGTTTTCATCCTACCTATTTTTTTCCATTAATACTTACAACAGATCTCAGGTTACCCTTTTAAATTTCCAATTTACAGATCATTTCAAATTATTCTTATTGTTGCACACTTAGGTTAAGCATTCAGGGAGTTAATACTATAAATTATCACTTAATAAAACATTCTCAAAAGCAACTTGCAACTGTTAATAGAAATCTCATGAGTAGTTCAATACTTGCAGATAGAAAATAGCATTACATTAGTTTTCTCCCAAAACAACTTAACTAACATTTCATAACACAAGTCCAATTTAACATCTATTTAATATCCTTGAGTCTGTAACTATTATATCCATTTCCTTAGCAGCTAATTCATCCAATTCTTGATCAAGAAAATGCCTATTTACCTGCACAATCACCACGAGCTGCCTCATCAAAAGATGAGACACCCAATGGTATATAAACACACAAAGGGTCAGACCAACTTGTCTGGTATGAATAATCTTACTAAAAATGTAAATAACTTTTTAAGACAGATAGTAAAGCAATGTTTTTCTTGTATACATTCCTCTACCACCTATGCATGTTTATTAATGCATAACATAAAAATACATGATTCGATGGATTTATTTCAGAGAGCACAACATATCATTCTCAATAGAATACTCTGAACCCACCAACATAATCATCATTTAATAATTTTCCATATTTATACTCTTTCTGTCTATCAGGGATTTTACCCAACCTACCTGTGAACTTATTCTCCAAATTCAATCTCAGGTATTTTTATGATGGACTTTAGCTACTTTCTTTCTATTAAAACACACATTGTCTGGGGCATATTCACTGTTAACCCAGCACACTCAGGCCCCTGGGTATAATCATACCATGTGTGAGCTTGCAATATTTCCCTTGCCAAGCCTTACTTTGTAGCCCTAAGATCCAAATCCTTAGTTATATTACTAAGTGTTCATTTTCCCTCTTTCCCTCATTCATGCTAATCCCTTCTGCATCTCATACATCAATCAGAGAAAATAAATAACTCAACCATCATGCATATGTTCAAAGGATAACAGATCATCTTTTCATAATCATAGATTTATTCACACAAGCTAGTTTGATTTCTCAGTGTACATATTATTTAAATTATGGGGTTTTTCTTTTGAGGAATCATGACTATAAATATATGGTCATATTCAGTTTGCCTTGATGCATCCATTTGCCTCTGGCTTAATCAGATACTCACAGATTCATGAGATCTGACTAAACCACAAGCTTCTAATCTTATTTGGATTTATTTGTAAACATAGAAGTTCAGCACAAGTATAACTTTGCACTTATATGTTACCACATTTATTCTTGAGACATAAGCAGCAACCACTTTATGCTACAGTCCCATTTGTTTTCCATTTTTAGACCATAGACTTATATCATATATCCCTGGAGTTCCCATGAATTAATTTATATGCAGCAGTCACATAAAAAAAACATCCCATCTCAAAGATAATTCATGATACAATAATTATTCAAACATGAAAGTCACCAATATATTTTCTGGATATATTCACACACAATATTTACACAGATCATCAACACATCAATCTCATAAAACAAGCACAGATTAATTAAAAACATAAACCATTTAGGCTGCCTCAATATTCAGGACTTAATGCCAATTTTCAGTGAGATTACTCACCTTAATCCTTTCCTTTTGATTTGTTATCTCCTACTTGTCTCTAATGGCCAGTGCTCCTCAGTTTTTCTCTTTTGCTAACTGTCTATATTTCCTGTATATTTTTTTTTAAGAAAATGGTGACAGATCCTTTCACCCTTAACCCTCTTTTATACAAGACCTTGGCTGCCTCTAGGGTTTTAAGATTTACCCAATGTCAATTCTACCCTACCACTTATGATCAGCCTCTCTTTTTATTTTTAAGAGCAATTGGGTAAATGGTCCCTGGTTCTATTAACAGAAATTTACACTTTATTACCTCAGTCACCATATTTGCATGATATCTCTAAAGCTAAGAAAATTGCTAAAAGTGGATAAAGTATTTTCCAACAACTCATACTATTTTCATGCAATTTCTAATAATTTTCTTTAGCCAGCCTTTGTTTAAAATGCCTGTACACTATCTATATTTTTATTTCTTCCTAAGTCTTTATTTCCCTTACCCTAGACTTGTTTCAATAGCACATTCATATTCTGTCATGTTCATGTATTTATAGTTTTCTTTAGCTTACAAATAATTTTCTACTCTTTTTTTTAGAGAAGTATATACATATATCATCTTGTATACATATCAATATTTACCCAATATATATTTATGGTCAACTTATCATATATATTTTTCCTAGGCAACCAAAAAATAATAATTCAAACAAGTATATTAAATTAAATTATAAAACTTGTTCATAAAATCAGGGTTATCACATATACCCTTCCTTTTAGGAATTGTGTCTCACAATTCTTTCATACTCAATTCAGACATTTTCAATTCAGCAATCAATCATTCTCAGTTCAATCATTAATTAAACTCCTATGCACAACAAAGTATTCAATCAAATCATTCATTAGTATATTTATGTATATATATATATATTACCTTTGATTCAATCAATTAGCTGTGGATAATCACTTCTGATTTTATCTTCCACCTCCCATGTGCAATCATTTGGGTCAAGACTCCATTGCACTTTCACTAATTTTATTTCTTTGTTTCTCAATTTCTTAATTTCCTTTGCAACTATGCCTACAGGCTTCTTCTCATACACCATTCTGGGGTCAATCTGCACTTTCTCAGGAGATTTTAAAATTGTTTCTTCATCATGAACCCATCTCCTTAACTGGGATACATGAAAAACATTATGCATTGCTATCATCTCCTCTGGTAATGCTAACTTATAGGCTACATTTCCAATTCTTTCTAGAATTTTATATGGTCCTATATACCTTGGAATCAACTTTCCTTGTTTTCCAAATCTCAAAATCTTTTTCATGGGTGATATTTTAATAAATACATAATTCCCCACATCATACTGCACTTCTTTCCTCTTTTGATTAGCATATTTCTTTTGCCTATCTTGGGCAGAAGCAATCCTTTTCCTAATCAAGGCTATCTTCTCAGAGGTCTCTTTTACATTTTCTGGTCCTAAGACCACTTTCTCCCCAGACTCCATCCAACTTGAAGGTGATAAACAGGGTCTACCATAAAGTGCTTCAAAGGGTGCCATGCCTATGCTACTGTGATGGCTGTTGTTATATGCAAATTCTGCCAGAAATATGTGATCTTCCCAACTTCCTCCCCAATCCAATATACATGCCCTCAACATGTCTTCAAGTAATTTGTTCACAATTTCTGTTTGGCCATCAGATTGAGGGTGATATGCTGTGCTCAAGCACAAATCAGTCCCCATTGCCTTGTGGAAACTTTGCCAGAATTTCGAAGTGAAGATGGTATCTCTATCACTTACTATAGTTTTTGGTATTCCATGCAATCTAACTATTTCTTTGATGAATAACTGAGCTAAGGTGCATGCATTCCTATCTGATTTTACAGGTATAAAATGAGCTGTTTTGGTTAACCTATCAACTACAACCCAAATACTATCATTTCCCCTCCTAGGCTTAGGCAAACCATCAATGAAGTCCATTGATATGTCTTCCCATTTCCATTGTGGTATTTGTAAAGGTTGCAGCATTCCTGAGGGTCTTTGATATTCAGCCTTTACCTGTTGACAAACCATGCACTTAGACACATATAATGCCACTGCACTCTTCATCCCACTCCACCAATAATCTCTTTTTAGGTTGTGATACATTATGGTACTTCCTGGGTGTATAGTATACTTGCTTCTGTGATAAGCATCCAAAATTTCTTGCTTCAATTCTTCTATGGCAGGCACACATATTCTCTTTCCTTTCTCCAAATGACCTTGTTTATTCAATTGGAATCCTTCCACTACCTCACCATTTAATATTTGAACTTTCTTCTCAAGTAAAAATGGATCTTGGTCTTGTAGCTTCATAATTTTATTTTTCAATTCTGATCCCAAAGTAACAAAACTCAACTTCCCTATTTCTTCTTTCTCACTGCCCCTTTTCACTTCTGAGTCAATCAGTAATGATAAAGTATTAAATTCTTCTATCATCAATCTAGCTACATTGGCATGCTGTCTACTTAAAGCATCTGCCACTTTATTAGCTTTGCCAGGTGTATATAGTATTTGCCTCATGTTCAATTCTTTTTGTGAAAACAAATATTTGAGTGACTTATGATCTGTATAAACTTCAAATTTAGCCCCTAACAAATAATGTCTCCATAACTTAACAGCATATACTATAGCAGACAGTTCAAGATCATGTGTAGCATACCTTACCTCACTGGGCTTCAACTGTCTAGAGGCATAAGCTATTACCTGATGTTGTTGCATCAACACTGCCCCAAGCCCCTGTCCACTAGCATCAGTATATATCACCAAGTTCTCATTCCCTTCAGGCACCTTTAGTATTGGAGCTTGTATCAATGCTTCTTTTAATCTCTCAAAGGCTTTCCTACACTCCTCAGTCCAAATAAAAGCCTGATTCTTTCTAGTCAATTTAGTTAATGGAATTGAAATTTTTGCAAAATCCTTTATAAACCTTCTATAATAACCAGCCATCCCCATAAATGACCTAACTTCTGTGACACTGGTAGGCCTTTTCCATGTTTGAATTGCCATCACCTTATTGGGATCTACAGATAGGCCTTTCTCTGATACTACATGACCTAAAAATTTTACCTCATTTTGCCAAAAAGTACACTTTGTAAATTTTGCCTTCAAATTTTCTTGCCTTAATTTCTGCAGTACTATATGCAAATGATTCTCATGCTCTTCAATTGTTTTAGAATAAATTAGTATATCATCAATGAATATCAATACAAATTTATCTAAATATTTTCTAAAAATTCTATTCATCAAATCAACAAAGTAAGAGGGGGCATTAGTCAAGCCAAAGGGCATCACCAAAAATTCATAAAGCCCACACCTAGTATTAAAAGCAGTATACTTGATGCTCTCCTCCTCTACTTTCATTTGATGAAATCCTGAAGCTAAGTCAAGTCTAGAAAATATTTTTGCACCACTTAATTGATCAAAAAGATCATCAATTCTTGGCAAGGGGTATTTATTTTTAATCGTGATTTTATTCAACTCTCTATAATCAATACATAATCTGAGAGATCCATCTTGCTTCTTAACAAAAACCACTGGTGCTCCCCATGATGAGCTACTAGGTCTAATGAATCCTTTTTCCTCTAGTTCAACTAATTGCTTTTTCAGTTCTGTTAATTCCTTAGGCCCCATTCTAGTTGGCCTCTTAACCACTGGGTTAGCTCCTGGAATTAGTTTGATAGAAAATTCTACTGGTCTATGGTTAACAATTCCCTTAACCTCACCAAACACATCAGCATACTGATTTACTACAGGGATTTCTTCCAATGCAGGCATGTGCTTCTCACCAGTCAAATTGTCAAGGGTGGCCATGTTCCTGTTTTTATCTGCTTCACAAAGAACAACTACCCTTTTTCCATCAGAAGTTTTCAATGACAAGGTGGAGGTCTCCATGTTTATAACTGCCTTATATCTTTTTAACCAATCAACTCCTAATATAACTCCCATGCCTGGATATTGCAACACATATAGGTCTGCACCAAACATATGCCCCCTATATTCAGTCCTAATTGTTTACATATTATACCCAATGTACAGGAACTACCTAAAGGACTTTTAATAAGCAAGGGATTATCTACAAGCATACAATTTAATTTTAGCTGTTGTACAATGTCATGGGAAATTAATGAGTGTGTAGCCCCAGTATCATACACTACTGCAAAAGGTATTGAGTGAATAAGCAAAGTACCTTCAACTTGGCCATGATTTTCAACATTGGGACTTCCAGTCATTTTGCTTTTCCCTTCCAACATTCCCATCTTTCCTTGCCTCAACTCTGGACAGTTCCTTCTTATGTGCCCTTCCTTCCCACACAGATGACATTTGAAAGATGCTGGTTTGGGATTTGTACACCTATTCTTCATGTGTCCCTCTTGTCCACAATTATAGCAAGTGATCTTCTTTTTAACCTCAGCAGTTTTGACCTCTTCTGATTGCTTGGTGGAAGCTACACCCATTTTCTTTTTATCATAAGGGTGGAACTTACCCTTTCCTTTCTTGTTTTGGTTATTTTTAAATGCTCTGAAATTTTCTCTAGATTTATCATGTTGTTCAAGGCTCAAAGTTAGATCTAAAACTTGATCAAAGGTCCTATCCTTATATGGCAGCATGGCTCTACTGAGACTGGCATTCAATCCTTGGATGTATCTACCATTTTTAGCTTCCTTAGTTGTGATGAGCACTGCACCATACTTTGCTAGAGATTCAAACTTCTGGGTATACTCAGTAACACTCATAGTTCCCTGTCTTAATTTAATGAATTCTTCCAGCAAGGACTCTTTAGCCGATGCAGGTACAAACCTTCCTTCCAACATTTCTTTAAACTGGTTCCATGTCACCTCTCCTTCAGGTCTTCCAGCTATAATGACTTCCCACCAGTCCAAAGCTGCTCCTCTCAATTGTCTAGATGCTATTAGCCTCTTCTTTTGGTCTTCCACTTGCATATCAGCAAATATTCTATCCAAAATTCTGAGCCAATTTTGAATTCCCATTATTCCTTCTGTTCCATCAAAAGTCTTGCCTCCAAGATTGGTAAAAGTCTTGAGTAGTTTAGAAAGCTCCTCATGTGGATTTTCTTGCCTATTGCCTACCCCATCCCTTATGGCTCTCATGAAATCTTGCATATTCACCATGGGTGGTTCACTTGGTCCTACCCCTTGTTGTCTGGGTCTTACCATAGTTCTATGGATACAACACTTGAGTTAGTCCATTTTATCTAATCTTATATAAGTTAACCTATTCCAACTTATTATCATTCAATTATAACAGATATTATTAACATAAGTATTTAAAGACAAGGCATCCAATACAGTCAATACTTTCATACATTCAAAACAATCAAGTTCATTCAAAATTTTTACTATGTTATTTATCAACATAGCTCTGATACCAAATTGAGATGACCCACTTTTTACATAAAGTTTTTTTTTACCAATATATATAGTGATCATCTATTCAAGAGAACATCCTTTCTCTACTATCCAGGATCTTTTCACCAATATAAAAATATTGTTGTAATCAAGTCACCTAACTTACATTCAAGAAATCATGTATAAATGATACTTTAAGGTTTTCCCTTTCTTTTATCAGAGTAAAAGAATTTTGGATGCAGAGAATTTTATTTTGGGATTTTCTATAAAATTTCTCATGGCAAAAATAATTTCTAGAAAGCTTTTCTACCTTACTTAATTTTTCACAAATTCTAGATGTTATTTTTCTAGTTTTAAAGTTAGTTTAGATCTCCAAGAATTTAGATCTACTGAATGCTTAATTATCCCTTATGCAAGTGTGTATATATGTATTCTGTGTGCATGTGTGTATCTGTGTTCTGTGTGCATGTGTGTGTCTGTGATCTGTGTGCATGTGTGTGTCTGAGTAATTTCAGGTAACATATATTTTCAATATAACTATCCTGGTTTCCTGGTTTGCTTTATTTGTTATATTTCTTAATCAATTAGCTTAGGGTAATAGGCTGGTTGAACCCAGGCTTGACAAAATTGGTCATGTTAGCCGGAATTCCTCTGCTACTTTACACATATCCTATACAAACTAATCTAGGTTTTCATCCTACCTATTTTTTTCCATTAATACTTACAACAGATCTCAGGTTACCCTTTTAAATTTCCAATTTACAGATCATTTCAAATTATTCTTATTGTTGCACACTTAGGTTAAGCATTCAGGGAGTTAATACTATAAATTATCACTTAATAAAACATTCTCAAAAGCAACTTGCAACTGTTAATAGAAATCTCATGAGTAGTTCAATACTTGCAGATAGAAAATAGCATTACATCAGTTTTCTCCCAAAACAACTTAACTAACATTTCATAACACAAGTCCAATTTAACATCTATTTAATATCCTTGAGTCTGTAACTATTATATCCATTTCCTTAGCAGCTAATTCATCCAATTCTTGATCAAGAAAATGCCTATTTACCTGCACAATCACCACGAGCTGCCTCATCAAAAGATGAGACACCCAATGGTATATAAACACACAAAGGGTCAGACCAACTTGTCTGGTATGAATAATCTTACTAAAAATGTAAATAACTTTTTAAGACAGATAGTAAAGCAATGTTTTTCTTGTATACATTCCTCTACCACCTGTGCATGTTTATTAATGCATAACACAAAAATACATGATTCGATGGATTTATTTCAGAGAGCACAACATATCATTCTCAATAGAATACTCTGAACCCACCAACATAATCATCATTTAATAATTTTCCATATTTATACTCTTTCTGTCTATCAGGGATTTTACCCAACCTACCTGTGAACTTATTCTCCAAATTCAATCTCAGGTATTTTTATGATGGACTTTAGCTACTTTCTTTCTATTAAAACACACATTGTCTGGGGCATATTCACTGTTAACCCAGCACACTCAGGCCCCTGGGTATAATCATACCATGTGTGAGCTTGCAATATTTCCCTTGCCAAGCCTTACTTTGTAGCCCTAAGATCCAAATCCTTAGTTATATTACTAAGTGTTCATTTTCCCTCTTTCCCTCATTCATGCTAATCCCTTCTGCATCTCATACATCAATCAGAGAAAATAAATAACTCAACCATCATGCATATGTTCAAAGGATAACAGATCATCTTTTCATAATCATAGATTTATTCACACAAGCTAGTTTGATTTCTCAGTGTACATATTATTTAAATTATGGGGTTTTTCTTTTGAGGAATCATGCCTATAAATATATGGTCATATTCAGTTTGCCTTGATGCATCCATTTGCCTCTGGCTTAATCAGATACTCACAGATTCATGAGATCTGACTAAACCACAAGCTTCTAATCTTATTTGGATTTATTTGTAAACATAGAAGTTCAGCACAAGTATAACTTTGCACTTATATGTTACCACATTTATTCTTGAGACATAAGCAGCAACCACTTTATGCTACAGTCCCATTTGTTTTCCATTTTTAGACCATAGACTTATATCATATATCCCTGGAGTTCCCATGAATTAATTTATATGCAGCAGTCACATAAAAAAAACATCCCATCTCAAAGATAATTCATGATACAATAATTATTCAAACATGAAAGTCACCAATATATTTTCTGGATATATTCACACACAATATTTACACAGATCATCAACACATCAATCTCATAAAACAAGCACAGATTAATTAAAAACATAAACCATTTAGGCTGCCTCAATATTCAGGACTTAATGCCAATTTTCAGTGAGATTACTCACCTTAATCCTTTCCTTTTGATCTGTTATCTCCTACTTGTCTCTAATGGCCAGTTGTAACGACCTGCTATTTTGGACCTTTCAAATCGACAATAAATCCACACATGTCAGACTTGAATAATTCAAAATATCGGATTGTTAATTTAAATTTGATTTCATTTGAAATAGAAATTGAAATATGCTGCTGTAGTTATTTAAATTGTCATATATGCTATTATCTGTAACTGTTCACCTATGGGATATGACACCATATCCCGTTGTTCTTATTCTATTGTTATTGATGATATATGCCTGTTGTTTTATTTTATATTATCTGTTATCACTCTGCAAGTTCCCTGTTAGTATAGAATTCACTATGGGTTGAAATGATACATACCCGAACGGACTTTAGAATAGGAGAATTTCGTTATGGGTTGAAATGATAAACCCAAGCGATTTTCATTTGAATTGAAATTGGGATTACGGGTCGAAATGATATCTACCCGTATATATTTAAATTTCGGATTGAAATGATAAATATCCGTATCACTTAACCATATGATAAATATATATACAGACACCGTTGGTCCATATATATAATATTTAAAAATGAATTCTATGGTTTTGGAACGAAATATATGTTTTAATAAATGTTGAGCCTTAAACTATTTTATATAAATGGGAATGATTGATTTAATTACATATAATATGTTGAGTATTTAAAATATATTTCAAAATAGATTTTAGTAATAATTTGAATAAGTTAAGGTTAGAAAGATAATTTGAATTTAGTTGAAATTGTATTCAATAAGAATTTTATTTAATTAAACCGATTTGAAACTTTATTGAAATGGAGATGTAAGATATGATGTATAACTTGAGTTTGATTTATAAGTAATCTAATGAATATTCTTGTGTAAATAAAGTTTAAGGAAATATTTAGTAAAATGTAATTTAAGGCTAGTTAAATGATATTGAATTTCTTAAGTGGATATTCCCTGATTAGATAATAATGAAGTTAAATAAAGAGCTATATGAACTGTTAAATTTAACTTTGAAAATGTTGAATATTAAAGCTTTGAAATATATTGAAAATTTAAATGGTATATTTAGAACTGAATTGAATTGATGAATTGAGCTTTGAATAAATTTGAATTTGGAATTTGAGTTAATTTGAACCGATTTGTGAAACTCGAGGAAATTATAAATACTCTACTTAAAATTATTTAACCTATATATATATATATACTATTTTGGAAAATAGATATATTTGAAATGAAATGATATTTTGGGTTTTGAAGTATAAATTAAATTTAAATGACCACGGTGTTATAGTGTATATCTCTACATTGTAGATAGTTCCATGGATCCTTAGAGGATGGTTATCCCAAACATCCTTTAAGTTACTTGTATTTCAGTTGATATTTCACTTAAGTTGGATTTATTGGTATAAGAATGTTAATCCTGACTCGAGTGTTTTGTGTTTTGCTTTACGCTCGGGTCAGATCGAGTGAAACAGCATTTGAGACTCACCTTTGGAGTTTGGAGCTTCGTTTGGAGATCCAACCATTGATTCAGCTTTCAGCTTTCCAGTTGATTTCTTCAGAGAGGTCGTCTATTCGTACTGAAGACTTCACTGCATTTGAGATATTCTGTTGTATTTTATTTCTAACTCTGATGTTTATATAGTAGCTTCATGAACTACTATTTTATCTATTCCGCTGCGTATTATTGTATTACTCTGTGTATGTGATTCTGTGATTGATTTATTTACTGTATATTCTGAGTTTTGCCAAATTTAAATTAACAATCCAATATTTTGAATTATTCAAGTCTGACATGTGTGGATTTATTGTCGATTTGAATGGTCCAAAATAGCGGGTCGTTACAGTTGGTATCAGAGCTTTGGTTCTAGGCAAAACTTAGCATATATGGTAAATTTATTTACAGAATCACTTTCGTTCGAGTTTAATCTCTTCCTTTTGACTCGATTTCCTTTGAACTTTGGGACGTTCCTTGCGGTTCCAAAATTCATTCTTGTCTATCCCTATTAGTATTCTTTGATTCTGGAGTATCCCATAACTCCACTTCGAATGATCTCTATAAGAATAGGCGATCCCGCCGATCTTTGAATGTTTTCTAAAGGGGTGAAACTCCTTTACAATTGGCATTGAATCACCGAAGATTTATATATCACTCGGTTTAGATGCTGCTATCTCTTGATATGCCGAATTCTATCTCTTGCGATCGAATGTCGATTTGCCTTAGATTTCCGCATCGATTATATTCTTGAAGTCACAGTTGACCCTGTTAAGGTCGCCCGTGATTTATATAAGTGTATCCATCTACTGTTTTGTAATTAATTATCTCATTTTCGTTCGAACTTATCTTTGAATCAGAATCCTATTTGATTAGAATCCCTCTAATTTGAATTTCTATCTTTGTTTTGAAATCCATTCTTGAATCATCCTTTGAAAATCGGGTTTGTTTGTATTTTAGAAATTGCTTTCTAAACCAAAATTATTATTTTGATAAGTATGATTTTATTTTATATATAAAAGTGAAATGCTTTCGATAAAGATTATATACTTTTTTTTAAAATGATAATTTGAGGTTTCGAAAGGATTTGTAATTTTGAAAAAACTATATAAGAAACTTGATTTATAACTGAAGGATTTTAAATTTGAAATTCGAGAATTGAACCCCGATGTTGAAATTGGTTTTAAGATTTTGAAATCTATAATAATAATATGATTTAAAACTATTTTCCGAATAAGAAATGTTTCAAATGATTTTAATGAGTTTCGAATGATTTCGAAGAAATTTCAAAAGAAGTTTGAGAAAATAGAAGTCCAGAACTCACTTATGTCGCTGGAAAATAATTTCGGTGATGAGTGCACGCATCATCGACATTGATTTTCGAGTTTCAGAGTGGGGGAGAGGCCACTTCAATAGCTTCGCTATGCGAGTGATTTTGTGAAACCAGTTTTGATTTTCAAATTCCGAAGTAATATTTGATATTCGAAAAATATATGTATATATATTTGAAATGATTTGAAGTAAGCCGGTGTTCAGTCCTCGAGTTTTGGATTTGATATAACCCTATCTATTAAAATTGATTTACTGATTTGTTGCTGATTTCCAACTCTCGAATTTTAAAATGATTTCTTCAACTATTTTAAAGGTTCGAGCACTTCCAAATCAAGGTTAACTCTTCAAAGCTAAGAAATTTTGAAAAGTATTTTGATAAAGTATATAAGTTTGTTTTGAATGTTTAAGTATGAAGTAATATGATTTAAATAAGTTGAAACTGTTTGGTTAAGTAAAAGAATAAGGAAATTTTAAATTTTCTAATATGAAATTTAGATTTGAAATGTCTTGAGAAGAATTTGGTCTTCAAAATATTTTGAATAAAATTTAGTTTAAATGTTTAACTTAGTAACATCTTTATGAAACTATATATTTAACAAGTTGGAATAAATATATAAGTTATACGTATGCTGTTTTATTCGCATAATTAAATTGATCCAAGTTTGAGTACACAAGTTCGAGGTGAATTACACCATTTCGTGTTAGGATTTTTCATTCGATTCTTGAGGGCGAATATTTGATATGGATTTTGGGCTTGATTCCAGAATTCTCTATCATAGTATATGGCTATGCAAGGAGACTGATGGCTTCTAGTCGAGAAACCACATCGAAATCCGCATTAGGGAAGTCGAATGAACAATACTAGTTCGAAAGCGAACTTGTGTGATCGAGCGAGCGATCAAATGTGATTCTGCGAAATGATGACGTATGTACGTCTTATATTCTAATATCATTGATATATTTTGACGCTGAAATCGAAAGCTGTCGAGTTAGGATATCTTGCTTACTAAAAGAAAATTTCCAATTTAAATTACAAAGATATATAACCCATAAAAGCAAAGATATTCAATCCCATATGGCTCTCCATACAGCGAAATTTATTTTGTAAAATTTGATCCTTGTATAAGATAGACCTTACGTAAGTATAAGATGATTTTGAAAACATTTGATTTTGGAAATGAATTGGTTGACTTAAATTATTGACTTGGAAATTTGGATTTATTTTCTAAATCTATTATGTTGGAAACTTTAAAACTAAAGATATTTAATTTAAGAAGAAATAATTTGGGGAAATTGTATATGATTTTGAAATTGAACTGATATAGAAACAAATTGAATTTGAGAACCTTATTTTTACTAAATACCTGAGTTGGAAGTTATCGAACTTATATAAAATTGATTTGTATGAGTATGAAATTGATTTGAAAACTATGGATTTGAAAAGGGTACTCAATTTGAAAAGTGAAATCTTATATAATTGAAGTCTATATAAGTATGATTTGATATACTATTGATTTTGGAAAGTATTTGATTTGAAAATTAAATCTTATATATAATGGATTTTATATAAGTATGATATTTGAAAGTGATTTGAAAAGGTACTATATGATACATATTTTCGAATTAAAGATATGGAAAGTGCCTTCTGCTTGATATCCGATTTGTGGCCACATCTTGGATTCATTCTATCGATATTATTCTCTCTGATTTTGGTTTTCCGGATATGATACTCGAGTGTCCTTCGAATTCCATGGCGTTACCCATGGTCTTATGTTTCTCTCGTGACTGCATAGCGCAACTGCCTGGCTGAGTCTTGCCTAGGGGTACGGATTGTTTCCTGGGGGATCCAGGCGTAAGCATTGTGTATCCTGCATTCTACTAGTTATCATGGCATAACTCGCAGGGCTGAGAAAGCCTACGGATATGGATTGTTTCCTGGGGGAACCAGGCGTAACCATTGTGTATCTGCGAACCATGGTTAGACAAAGGTTTTGTTCGTTTTGATTGGATTGTACTTTCCATATCTGTTTTTAAAAGTTTTTCCAGTATTTTCACTGGGTGTTGAAACAGGTCTACTAAGTACCTAGAGAATTCTAGTTTTGCGCCTGATCAACGCACTACCAGAGTCTACAGGAACAAGGATAAACTTGTTGAAACATCGAGTTATAAAAGTATTTTCGAAAGAAAATTTGTTTCGTTATAAAGGTATTTTATAATAAAAGTATTTCCAACAAAGAAAATTTTGTATCAATATTTGGAATCAAAACCCTTATGGTTCTAAATTAACTATTCATGCCCGATACTATCCTTTTGAATCTACCTTATCTGCTCAGCTTTATTTATTCGTCTATATTCTGTTTTTCCAAATCCTCCTTCTTTTCCTTGTTGACTATATCCTTTTAAACATGGTTTAATAGAAATTTTAGTGTTATAAATATTTTAGAAGTTATTAATTAAATAAAACAGATTTAAAGAAATGATTATTGATTTATTAATAATATTTGAAAAGTATTTTAGATAGAATTAATAAATTTATGAATTGTTGATTTAATAGCTTCTTTGTAAATATAAGTAATAATGTAAATAATTGTTTTCAAATGGTTTTCATACATTTATAAAGGTGTCATTTAAACATAAATGGTAGTATAAAGGAAGTAAGAAATTTTACAAATGGATTTTTGAAAGGTTTTAAAAGTATATAAGATAATTGAATTGCAAATGAAGTTTTAAAATTTTTAGTAAAATTTATATAGTTCAAATTTATTGTTTAATCTTGACTTTCAATCTATCTCTTCTGTCTGGTTGTTTCTATTCTTCTACCTCATTCCTTTTCGGGGACGAAAAGTTTTGAGTGGGGGAGAGTGTAACGACCCGTAAAATTTAATGGTTTTAAAAGTATTTTTAACTGGAAATTTGTAAAATTTCAAACAATAAAATTTGGAAATGAAAATTTATTATTTGGAATACGTCTATTTTAATATAGCAACTGGTAAATTTTCATCTGATAATATTGAAGTTTATTTTCCTGTGAAATTTCATTTCAAATCAAACCGGTTAATAACAGTGAATTTAAAAGTTTTCCGAAACCAAAATATGTCAACAGGAGAAAATTTATTCAGATCATTCTGAATCAGCCTGCGAAATTCGTTTTTCCAAATTTGGACTTCTACTGCTCCGTTTATCTTAATTCTGGCCAAATAGCAGCATTTTGGTACCGATATCGACTTTTGATCGAACAGTCGTACCACTGATATCTGTATACCGTTCTGATCATCTCGTCATGCTGATCTCCATAGTATACTCGTTCCCGTGTTTCGGTGTCCGGTTCACTTTGAAATCAATAAAACAAGGAACCATATCGGTATCCGATTTTACCCTTTTTGGCTTCGTTGTCCCTTCGTTTATTGTCTGAGGTAACGAATGGTCTATAACTATTTATATTTCGGGGAAATTTATTGTGGTGACTAGTCATTTTCCTATTGTTCCATTTTTTTTTCTTTTCTTGAAATCTAAATACGTTTGCTGGTTCATTTGGAGATAGATGGTCCATATATATTCTATGAACTGTACGTTTCTTCTCCCATTCATCAATTTCTGTTCACCAATTTCTCCTTATTTCCTTCGCCCATTCCATCATTTCGCTTCTGACTTTACCCATCAGCCGAACAAATTAGGTGAGCATGCACGCAGCTCGACCGATCCACCATCTTCTCTCCACACGCCTTGGCAACCACCCACCACCTTTTCCATCTACTCCTCCTTGCCTATCTCATCACCACCAAACCCTGTTGCCTTTTACCTCCACCTGTTGTCCCGTGACCATCAATCATCATCTCCGCCCATCATAGCATCCCACACCCGAGATCAACCTGACTCCGCCCAACAACGGAACCACCCCGCCTTCAGCCGCAACCCGATCCATCTATCCTCCTTCACCGTTCCTTCCTCTCTTATCGGCTTCCTGTAACCGCACTCATCCCCTCCCCTTATCGGCAGCCTCACCCACCACGGCAGCGCCCCACGGTCACCTGAAACCTGTAACTCCACCTTGACTTCGTCACCCAGCCTCCATTGAACTGAGGAATACCCTAGTCGGTTGCCTCTGCTGTTTTATAAAGGTATTTATATATATACAGATTTATCAAGTTATTTATATATAGGTCTTATTATCCATATTATATATATAGCTTATATTATAGTTGATTATATGAGTTTATTTAATACATATGTTCTAGCCGTGTTTTATAAATGAAGTTGTTATAATATATTGTTACAGAAGAAAAAAAAAAGACTAAGCTTAGTGTGTGTAATAGATCTACAACTTTTAAATTTGTTACAATGTTGTACCTGTTGCTAGAAATTTTAAAACGTGTATATATAGATATATGTATTAGTTATATAATCTGTTAGGTTTCGTTTTATATATTGATATATATTATGAAATTATGTTAAGTACATACGTATATTTAGATGTAAGTTCAATATATGTATACATATCTAGCTCATATATGGAAGTTTCTACAATATAAACGTTTATATACAATATATAGGTGTTCGTATTTATATTGATTTTATTTTATATAGACTGTTTAAAAGCATAAGTTTAGATCAAATTTTATAATATAAGTCATAGCAGTACTAGTTATGGTATCATGTTTATGCAATCTGAGATGTATAAAAATCAGTTTTTCAATATATAAGTTATATAAGTATATAAGTATTATATTGCACTGTTTAAAGGGTTTATATATTTTCCATGTTCATCTATGTTTTAAAATATTGAGTTTAAAAGTATGCTGAAGGTTTACACATATAATAGTTTGCATATAAAGCCTGATATATATACACGCTTTCTGGAAACATATATATTTCATACTATAATGGATTTGCAATAGATTTGACATATAAGTTATACATATTTTATGGGTTGCATTTGTCTATTTTGTGTCTTTTATCAAGGTTCGTATAACATTACGTCTTTTGTTGGATTTGGAATATCTATTAAGTCATTTTTAGTAGATGTTCGAGTCTTGTTATAATAGATGTGCAAGATATTAGTTTTAATATATTAAAGGCTGTTCATACTTAGCAATTTTTGATATACTTTGATTTTTAATATTTAAGTTTTAAGTATAATGATTTTGAATTTTATTTAGTTAATATTTGTCTTAAATCAAAATGTTGACGTTATTAGTATATTAATACAATATACTTTTCATTTCAATTTTATTAACTGATTCTGATTAGCTCTCATCGATTCTTATCTATCAGCTTTGACTGTCGAATCCGTATTCTGCTTACATCGCTTTGAGATCTGTTGTTGGATCGATCGATAGGCTATATCGTGACTCAAATCGTAGCTTGTCTTGTTATCTATTCTCTCTAACCTCGAAAGGTGAGCAATCACTCATGATTAACGTTCTTTTATTATTTAAATTTGATTTCATTTGAAATAGAAATTGAAATATGCTGCTGTAGTTATTTAAATTGTCATATATGCTATTATCTGTAACTGTTCACCTATGGGATATGACACCATATCTCGTTGTTCTTATTCTATTGTTATTGATGATATATGCCTGTTGTTTTATTTTATATTATCTGTTATCACTCTGCAAGTTCCCTGTTAGTATAGAATTCACTATGGGTTGAAATGATACATACCCGAACGGACTTTAGAATAGGAGAATTTCGTTATGGGTTGAAATGATAAACCCAAGCGATTTTCATTTGAATTGAAATTGGGATTACGGGTCGAAATGATATCTACCCGTATATATTTAAATTTCGGATTGAAATGATAAATATCCGTATCACTTAACCATATGATAAATATATATACAGACACCGTTGGTCTATATATATAATATTTAAAAATGAATTCTATGGTTTTGGAACGAAATATATATTTTAATAAATGTTGAGCCTTAAACTATTTTATATAAATGGGAATGATTGATTTAATTACATATAATATGTTGAGTATTTAAAATATATTTCAAAATAGATTTTGGTAATAATTTGAATAAGTTAAGGTTAGAAAGATAATTTGAATTTAGTTGAAATTGTATTCAATAAGAATTTTATTTAATTAAACCGATTTGAAACTTTATTGAAATGGAGATGTAAGATATGATGTATAACTTGAGTTTGATTTATAAGTAATCTAATGAATATTCTTGTGTAAATAAAGTTTAAGGAAATATTTAGTAAAATGTAATTTAAGGCTAGTTAAATGATATTGAATTTCTTAAGTGGATATTCCCTGATTAGATAATAATGAAGTTAAATAAAGAGCTATATGAACTGTTAAATTTAACTTTGAAAATGTTGAATATTAAAGCTTTGAAATATATTGAAAATTTAAATGGTATATTTAGAACTGAATTGAATTGATGAATTGAGCTTTGAATAAATTTGAATTTGGAATTTGAGTTAATTTGAACCGATTTGTGAAACTCGAGGAAATTATAAATACTCTACTTAAAATTATTTAACATATATATATATATACTATTTTGGAAAATAGATATATTTGAAATGAAATGATATTTTGGGTTTTGAAGTATAAATTAAATTTAAATGACCACGGTGTTATAGTGTATATCTCTACATTGTAGATAGTTCCATGGATCCTTAGAGGATGGTTATCCCAAACATCCTTTAAGTTACTTGTATTTCAGTTGATATTTCACTTAAGTTGGATTTATTGGTATAAGAATGTTAATCCTGACTCGAGTGTTTTGTGTTTTGCTTTACGCTCGGGTTAGATCGAGTGAAACAGCATTTGAGACTCACCTTTGGAGTTTGGAGCTTCGTTTGGAGATCCAACCATTGATTCAGCTTTCAGCTTTCCAGTTGATTTCTTCAGAGAGGTCGTCTATTCGTACTGAAGACTTCACTGCATTTGAGATATTATGTTGTATTTTATTTCTAACTCTGATGTTTATATAGTAGCTTCATGAACTACTATTTTATCTATTCCGCTGCGTATTATTGTATTACTCTGTGTATGTGATTCTGTGATTGATTTATTTACTGTATATTCTGAGTTTTGCCAAATTTAAATTAACAATCCGATATTTTGAATTATTCAAGTCTGACATGTGTGGATTTATTGTCGATTTGAATGGTCCAAAATAGCGGGTCGTTACACCAGTGCTCCTCAGTTTTTCTCTTTTGCTAACTGTCTATGTTTCCTGTATATATTTTTTTTTAAGAAAATGGTGACAGATCCTTTCACCCTTAACCCTCTTTTATACAAGACCTTGGCTGCCTCTAGGGTTTTAAGATTTACCCAATGTCAATTCTACCCTACCACTTATGATCAGCCTCTCTTTTTATTTTTAAGAGCAATTGGGTAAATGGTCCCTGGTTCTATTAACAGAAATTTACACTTTATTACCTCAGTCACCATATTTGCATGATATCTCTAAAGCTAAGAAAATTGCTAAAAGTGGATAAAGTATTTTCCAACAACTCATACTATTTTCATGCAATTTCTAATAATTTTCTTTAGCCATCCTTTGTTTAAAATGCCTGTACACTATCTATATTTTTATTTCTGCCTAAGTCTTTATTTCCCTTACCCTAGACTTGTTTCAATGGCACATTCATATTCTGTCATGTTCATGTATTTATAGTTTTCTTTAGCTTACAAATAATTTTCTACTCTTTTTTTAGAGAAGTATATACATATATCATCTTGTATACATATCAATATTTACCCAATATATATTTATGGTCAACTTATCATATATATTTTTCCTAGGCAACCAAAAAATAATAATTCAAACAAGTATATTAAATTAAATTATAAAACTTGTTCATAAAATCAGGGTTATCACATCTCCTTTGCGCGGTTCGATCGTAGTAGGATCACAATAGACATAAATATGTATACATCGACCCACTCGGTCGGAAAAGCAGAAAAACAGTTCATATTTCCTATTTTTATTGCGTAGGCGTACCTTTTTAGCATTTTTAAGCAAAGCAGTTATTAATTTAGCATATTTGCGCAACCAAATCAACCGAACGGTAGCCATGACACCTGTACTTACTCAGTTCAAATATGTAAGTGACGAATATATAAAGTTATTAATAATTTACTCTTTTAAACAACTACAACATTTGCATATCAAAAGAAATGCATGCTAAACAAGGTTTATAAGCACTTATAATATCTCAACATTACTTGCAATTGTTTACAACCAATTCGTATATAATGACATTCAATTATTCGTTTTCAATTAGTTTACATTCACTAATTTAAATTCAAATTGGTTCACTTTCAATTCAAATCAATTACTATTTAAATTTACTTCACCTTCAATTTAAATTCAATTACTAACTTTTAATTTTATCAATTCAATTTCATTAACACTTAATGAATTATATACAATCAACTAACAACCAAATAACAACCAATGTATATTCAACACAACCAAATAAATTCAATTTACTTTACTTCCATTCAATTTGGTTCAATACTTTTAATTAGCTTTAATGAATTAACACTTACATTCATTATTCCATATCAATTTATTCACATTCGATTGATTAACATTCAATCCATTTATTAATTCAATTGCTAATCCATTTAACAAATAAAGTTGAATTTTATTTATATAACTCAAGTTCACATTCATTTAATAAATTCACTTTATTAATTTACTTTGATATCAAAATCAATTTCGTTTAACATTACTTAAGTTATTGTCCATTTGAAACATCATTTGTTCAAATTAACTTAAGTTTCCACTTATAAATCCAATTCAGATTCAAATTTTATTTAACTTTAACCAAAGTCAAATTTATTATCTCATATTATAAGTTCAAAACTTGATTACTTATATTTAACAATTACAGCTTAGATTCAATTGATTTACTTATACTTACTTTAATTTAACTCCATTCTTTAAGTTAAATTTATTATATCAAAATTCAAATTATATAAGTATCAACTCATTTATTATTCCCATAAATATTTTAAATAGGATTCCAGAGTCTTTTCAACCTTTCAAAAACCATTTTTGAAATCAATTCAAATTTTTTTTTTGAATTTACAAAACAAAATTCAAATTTTCCAAACAACTTTCATTTAAAATAATCTAGCAGCAATTCCTCTTTGGGAAACCCAAAAATGAACACCAATGATGTCGCGATCATCATCGGAATTATTTTCCAGTGACTTGAAAAGAGTTTAGAGCTTTCATCTCTCCAAAACAGTTTTCCAAAATATCAAATCCTTTCAAAACACTTCTCTGGAATTTTATTTTAGATTATAAATCATATTTACAAATCTTTTACTTATAAAATTTCACTTCTTATATATAAGATTATTTTACCATTGTAAATCATTTTAATTATAATTCATATATTATAATTCATTTGCTTATACACTTCATTCTTTTACAATTGTTGTTTTATTTAACTTATTCAAACAACTTTTATTAACTTATATATATATTTATATTTTTAACAACCAAACAATCAATTATATACACTTTAATAATTTCTGAAAAATTATTTCCTTATATACAAAATATAATCACGGTAAAATTATTTCATTTACCCAATTTAAAACAATATCATGCCGAATTGTTCTGAACAAGTGTTTAGAGATCCCTATCGATAGAGTTGTACAGACTATACCGACCAGAATCCATATACCACTCAACAAATCAATCATCACAATATAAAACAATTTTATATTCACTAACAAATACGCGCTCATATCTATTATTACACTCAACTCATTCTAGAGTACTACTGACTCTATCTCTAATGAGTAACACCCAACAGAGCCATGGTTGTCGCTTAACCACATGCTCTGATACCAAAAGCAACGATTGCGATTTTTCGTCGCTCGAAAATCGACATTAATACATTCACTGTATCAACTACCGAACAATCGAATGCCGGAAAACCGAATTGTTATGGAGAAAAAGAAGAGGTAGAAGAAAACAGAAGAAAAAGAAAGAAGAAACAACAGAAGACACAGAAACAGAAACAATATCATAATCTCACATATCGCAGCGGAACAACATATAATAGATAAATGAATAATCTTTAAAACAAAGAACTATATCATTTTATACATTACATCATCATCAGAGGTTACAATAACAATACAACACAACTGGACAGTTATACAACTTGTCCTCATACATAATACACAATGGAAAAATAATATCAAATACAAGTGGTACGTCTCGCCATCCAGCTCGCCAATGAGCTCCACAGCATCTCCTGAATCCAAGATGACCTGATAACCTAACTCCAGACTGCCCGTGTGGAAAATGATGGGCACCCAGAGTTTAGGAAGGAAACAATAAACTCCAGGTCAGTCATGGTGACTGGTGTGAGAACTTAAAACAGTTTTATCTTTAAAACACAACAACAACAAAGCAAGTAGAAAAATATTCGCAATGCTTTTGGAAAATGAAACTACCATAAGACCTCCCGCCACACACACAATGCAAACGCAGAATTGGAGGAGATTTCTTCTTATGGTAGTCAAAGATGCTTACTACGCAAATCATTGGATTATTATTATTAATGTCTAGTGTGGAAAACATTTCGAAAATATAATATTAATCTTAGCCAGCATAGACATTTCGAACTATGCCTACTATAGCTACCATCTAAACAGTGGGGCGCCACCATAAGTAAATGGCAGGTTCTACAACTAAAACCGTACAAGTTTCGTATTGGGAATTGGATTTCCAAAAAATGGTCAGGCTAAGGAACTTCCTTTCCTACTGCCGAATGGGATCGCCTCTGGCTGGACGTCCCGAGAGACAAACTGCTCTCTGCCAACAAAGCCGGGTTACCCCTGTAACTAGGTAACTCACGAATATGTCATCCCCCGGTCCTTTGGGACCTTTATCCGAGCGCTCGGTAACATCATCACACATAATAAATAAAGTGTGTCCACATGAGTAAGTATCTGGGCTCCATACCATGATACCACCCCTTTCCAGAAGGAAATGACATACCCTAAAGGGCGCGACCCTCATAACCTTGCTGCAACATTCCTGTTTCGACCATTTTCGGGTTGTTGAGGCCCTGACGAAGTCTCGTCCACAAAGCTACGCTTTATACAAAAGCTATGCTTTGGGTCAAACAAATGATCAAAGTAATGATCACAAAGATAAATGATCAAACAAATGATCATATCACAAATGATCAAACAATGATCATTTAACAGCAACACTCAGCATGTCACATTACCAAATTGGAAATATATCGCTGATAAATTTCAACTACATAACCTCTGAGCTCGTACGTCTCAGAGAAGGGTGTTAAGCTAAGAGAATAAATTCTCCGCCACCAACAGAAATGTATTTGAAAGAAATCAGCTTTATATCTCAAAATATAATGTCAGACATGTAACCATACAAGTCTGTTCCGGGTTCAAACAGAACCGAAGGCACTTCAAAAGAAGTCCTTGCAATCCGGATATTCACAATCCCGATAAAACTTCCCATCACAAAGGAAATCTCTATACCGTAGCTAACGGTGCAGAGACAATCGATAGGTCATCCTATCGTTTTCACAAACACCCGGTCTTCACCACCAGTCTTCAATACGATCCATATCGTCGTATCACTAATTCGGAATGGGTTATACGACACAAAGGTCTTTTCCCGGCTAACCCGAATAGTGAGCGCTTATTCAAAAATAAGTGTGGCATTCAAATTCAAGCAAATCACAATAGATACCCATTCAAGGTATTTATTGATAGTCGGTTATTTTGACTATCAATAGGTTTGCATAGCATCATCAGATTCCAAATAATTTTCCAAATTATTCATCGTTCAAAAATATCTTTACAAGATATATAATTTCCACACTTCAATTATTTGAAAACAATTTCAAATCAATTTCCACATTTCAATTTATCTTTGAAGATAAAATCTCAAAACATTTCACTTCATATTGGAAAAATATTTCCATACCTATTTAATAATAGGTAATTCACAAATCTATTTACTTTCAACATTTGAAAATATTCAATATACTTAAATCAAAATTAAGTATATATTTCATTCTTTAAGGAAATCATTCTCTTTCACAAATTTTATTTGAGTCAAAATGAATGTTACGTAAAACATCGTTACGACGACTCAAAATCACTAGTATAAGGATTCAAAATTAAGATAGATATATAAATCCCAATACTATATAAACCATTTCCTTTCGGAAACCATTTACTATAACAACAGTGTTATAGTCCACCATTTCCTTATTCCTTGAAACGTCTATTTCAACAATAAATGTTGAAATCTATGTTTTCGATACTTAACACGTTTTAAAACATCTTTTAAAACAATTACTTCATTTCGTAATATCACTTCTCCAAAACATATCCATTTTATTTAATAATATATTCACTGTCCAAAATCGTGAATATACTTCGTTAACACATTTAACGTTTCTATACATTTTACTTAAGAGATTATCCACTGTCCAAAATCGTGGATAAAATTCCCAACCAAACTCTTATTATTACAACATTTAACTTAAAGGATAATTCGCTGTCCAAAATCACGAATATATCCCCTTTATTAAACTTCTATGTTTAATTTATCAAATTCAATTGGTTTCGGATTTATAAAACAATGTTTATAAATTCACATCTATATTTATAAAAGCTTCGATTAAAAAATCCCTTTTATAAATCAATTCAATTTATAACTCAACTTTATACCCAAAATCCGATTTATAAGTTAATTATTTATAAATCCTTTATTTTACAAAATCTATTCATTTCATAACTTCACAATTTATAAATCTATAAAATTTATTCACTTGTGAAGTCCATTTATACTTCATTCTAATACTTATAAAACTCGTTTTATAATTCCACTATCTTCAATTTATAAATATCAACTTTATAAATCTTTTATATAAATCGTTTATAATTTCTTTTCAAAAATCCCAATTTAAAATAAAAATCATTATTTTTAAACTTCAAAAATGGATCCAATGATGCAATAGCACCAATCATCAATCACGACAATCAAACATCATATATCATCATATGATAATCAACAAATATCCCAATATCTGTAATCAATTAAATATTAGTGAGGAATCCAGTTGGATCCCTCCAACCTGCTTCCCTGCATCCACAGATGTTAGCACAATACAAATTCCGCTCCAGTACGGAATATCGCGGTATATGGGATTTATAAATATTATCCGCTATTATGCGGCGCAATAAGGTCTCATCCGCTATACAATGCGGGAAATCAACTCCAATATATACATATTCCAATATATATATATATATATATATATTTCTATATACATATATAATACCAATTCCACTTCAATGTGAAATTATCGCGGTATATGTTTTTAATAAATAACCTCCACTTAATATATGGCGTATAATGTCTATTTCAGTCAATAACAGATAAAATTTATCATCCAGCCATACAATCAACAATTTTAAATCTAACTGTTTAAAATTTACATCGAAACAAAACATTCGATTGAGTGAGGAGTTCTCACCTTGAATTTCCGATATCAGTTTCAGCATTTTATTTCGAATAAAATTAAACAGACGTTTAATTTTACTCGAAATTCACACTAGCTCCAAATGACTCCAATCCTATTCCAAAGCTTATTGCTCGACCATACGATTCCAACGCAATTCGTTTCGTGCGAAACGGACCTCACATGAAAAAGTTATGCTATTTTAAAGATTACACGAATTTAAATATACAATTTCAGCTTTTATTTAAATTTTCAAACCCTACAACCAGATCTGGCCGTCCATTCCACCTTCAACAGATCTGGGCCGCCCTTCTTTTTCTTCCTCCCCTTCGTTCATTCACGTATACGCATACCCATAGCCACCATCTCCTCTTGAATTATCGCGACCAAACCGAGCAACTTGAAGACGATCAGAGAGTGCCACGTTGTTCGCCACCACGAGCTCCACCATCTCCCAGAGTGCGGCCCAGCTCGGCTGCCTTCTCCACCTCGATTTGCATGAAAAACGCAGCAGCTTCCGACTCGTTTTTCCGTCAATCCGTGGTTCCGTTTCCGATCTCCACCGTTGGATAGCTAGATCTTGATGCCCTCTACAACTTTGTAATTGACGACTTTTGCTAATTTTTTACGGATTGAGAGATCGGAGGGGAAGAAGATGGATGTATTCTGGACATTAAAAACATAGGTGGCGGCTGGAGGAAATGAGTTAGGGTTTTGGCCTGAAACGCACGTATATATATATACGTATAATCTATTATTTTAATATTAAATTCAATTTTAACGAGCATTTAAAAACGAACTCCAAATCTGACGTGCCGCCTGGCGTTCCTAAGGTTTACCCCACGTTCCGAACACAATGGAATGTGTTTCGGGAGCTAATTCGATCATACGTGCAAGTTACGGAATTAAACGATCGATTTTAAATTAAACCGATTAAGCAAATTTCTAGGCGTTTTGGCTTGCCCCGGACAAACGGTAAATCCGATTGACACAAAATTTGAAACCATACAATAATATCACATTACAGATCCGATGAAACTAGTTTCGTCAAAACCGAGACTTTTTGAAAAATGACTATTTTAACTTGCCAAATTAATATTAAACAATTTCGATGCGTTTCGAGCTGTCGCGGTCAAACGACAACTCCGATTGCTATGAAAATTGAAATCCGATAATAATAAACTATTACGGATCCAATGGAACTAGTTTCGTCCAATTCTGAGACTGTTCGAAAAATGGCTAATTTCTCTAGTCGATTAAATATTAAAATATTCAATTTTCACAAATTTATTTTAAATTCAATTTTAAAAGTTCACAAACATCATTATAACTCCAATATGATTTAATATAACTTTATAAATCATTTTCAATCACATTAAATCCAAATTTCAATTATTTCTGGAATTTCAACTATTAAATTATCGATTTAATTATCCAATTAAATCCAAATATTCGAAAAATAAATTATTCGATTTATTAATTTCACTTGTTAATATTTAAAATCAATTAAATATTCGAATTTCAAATGTCAGAAATTCTGGGTCGTTACAGTTAGTTAGGAATCTAAAACACAACTTACTTAGCATAAGTCAACTATGTGACAAGGGCTACAAAATTAAATTTGAAAAGGATAAGTGTCACATCGAAGATAATAAATCAAATATTATCTTTGAAGGAATTAGGAAGAAAAATATTTATATTCTCAGTATGAAAATCTCAAATGATAACCTATGTCTTTTGGCTAATACAAGTGACCCTTGGATTTGGCATAAAAGATTTGGGCATTTGAATTTCGAACTCTTATCTAGACGTTCAAAACTTGATTTAGTTAGAGGTCTTCCTAAAATGGATTTTAAAGTAGATAGTATATGTGATGCTTGTCAATTAGGAAAACTTAGGAAGAGTTCATTCAAATTGAAAGATATGATTTCAACTTCAAAACCTCTTGAGTTACTTCATTTAGATCTGTTTGGTCCATCTCAAATTCAGTCAATAAATCATAGTAAGTATGTTTTTATAATTGTAGATGATTATTCTAGATTAACATAGACAATTTTTCTGAAACTTAAAAGTGATGCTTTTGATTTATTTAAAACTTTTGCAGAAAGAATTCAAAATCAACTTTCTTTAAAAATCAAAACTATTTGTAGTGATCACGGTGGAGAATTTGAAATTGAAAATTTTGAGAATTTCTGTAATAAAAAAGGAATAACTCATAAATTTTCCTTTCCAAAAACTACACAACAAAATAGAGTGGTAGAGCGTAAAAATAGGACGATTCAAGAGTGTGCAAGAACTATGCTTTCAGATAGTAAATTACCAAGAAATTTTTGGGCCGAAGCAGTCGCTACAGCTTGTTACATTTTGAATAGGATTTTAGTTAGACCTCTAACCAGTAAAACACCATATGAACTTCTTTTCAATAAGAAACCAAAGGCATCTTATTTTAAAGTTTTTGGAAGTAAATGCTTTATTCTAAATACAAAGGTCAATTTGGATAAATTTGATCCTAAATCCGACAAAGAAATCTTTATCGAATATTCTAATAGAAGTAAAGCATACAAAGTTTTCGATTTAAAAACTAGCACCATTGAAGAAACAATGCATGTATCTTTTGATGAAAATTTCAAAGATTTTGTTCAAATAAATGATGAAGATGATTTTGTTACTTTAAATAATGAATCAAATGAAACAAATTGTGAAACTGTTCATCCTAATAAAAGGATCAGGCTTTCAAAAGATCATCCTATAGAAAATATACTATGAAATATTGAATCTGTTGTTAGAACTAGAAATCAACAAAACAAGATGAGTAATGTAGCTTTTATATCAACTATTGAACCCAAAAATCCAAAGGAAGCATCATCTGATGATTCATGGATTCTTGCTATGCAAGAAGAATTGAATTAATTCACCATAAATGATGTACGAAAACTTGTTCCTAGACCTGAGGACAAAACTATAGTAGGAACTAAATGAGTTTATAAAAATAAAATGAATGAACAAGGTGAGGTCGTTAGAAATAAAGCTCGGTTAGTCGCGCAAGGTTATTATCAAGATGAAGGAATAGACTTTGATGAAACCTTTGCACCCGTAGCAAGATTAGAAGCCATTAGAATTCTACTTGCTTTCGCAAAGCACAACAATTTCAAATTATTTCAAATGGATGTCAAAAGTGCCTTTTTAAATGGTTTTGTTAAAGAGGATGTTTATGTTGAACAACCTCCACTTTTTGAAGGAGAAAAGTTTCCAAATCATGTTTACAAATTAAAGAAAGCTTTATATGGTCTGAAACAAGCTCTTAGAGCCTAGTATGATAGACTAAGATCTTACCTATTACAATCCAATTTTGAATTGGTAGAGTAGAGAATACTCTTTTTATTAAAAGAAACAAAAATGATATTCAATTAGTACAGATTTATGTAGATGATATCATTTTTGGACCAACAAACAATGAAATAAACAAAGAGTTTTCTGAAATAATGACAAAAGAGTTTGAGATGAGTCATATGGGTGAACTTACTTTCTTTTTAGGATTGCAAATAAAACAATTAGATAGTGGTATTTTCATTAGTCAAGAAAAGTATGCTAGGGATCTAATTAGTAAGTTTGGTATGACCACTGCGAGTGGAAAACACACTCCTATGGCAACCAATGAAGCCTTGAATAAAGAAGACATGTCAAAATATGTTGATCAAAAACTATACAGGGGAATGATTGGATCGCTACTCTATATAACTACGAGTAGGCCTGATATCATGCATAGTGTCTGTCTCTGTGCAAGATACCAATCTCAACCCAAAGAAACCCTTTTAAAAGCTGTTAAACGTATCCTAAGATATGTTAAACACACTTTAGACTATGGCCTATTTTACCCTAAAAATGATTTATTTGATATAATCTCATATTGTGATGCTGACTATGCTGGTTGTAAATTAGACTGAAAAAGTACAAGTGGAACTTGTCACTTTTTAGGACATTCTCTGGTTTCTTGGTTTAGTAAAAAGAAAAATACTGTCTCACTATCAACAACTAAAGCAGAATATATATCTGCTGCTTTGGCTTGTTCTCAAGTTATCTGTATGCAACAGATCCTAAAGGATTTTGGATTAAATATTTCAAAATCACCAATTTATTGTGACAATACAAGTGCAATAAATTTATCCAAAAATCCTACTCATCATGGCAGAACCAAACATATTGATATCAGACATCATTTTCTCAGAGATAATATAAGTAAAGAGATTATTTCTCTTGAATTTATCAACATTGAGAATCAAATAGCTGATATTCAAACCAAACCCTTGAATCAATCAACTTTTACTAAATTAAGAAGAGAACTAAGTATTTGTTCTATAACTGAGATATAGAATATTGACATAGTAACATAATATTTAAATAAATAGAAAAAAACAAAATTGTCAAAATTTTCAAAGGGTTGTCGACATGCCCCTACCCCCCATGTTGATATACAACGGTCAGATTTGAAATTTTGATTTTCTCTCTAAAATCAGTTTGGTGGTTATATAACCACAATATTTCAAATTCAACTGTCTTCTCACTTCATTTTCTCTGCAATAAACTTTTGAAAATACAAAGTAATGGCCTCCTCTTCTAAATCAAACCAAAGTGCAACCATTTCCTTCCCTTCTCCTAATTCTGGTCCATTCCAACGTACTACATTGGCTCAAGTAATGAAGATCGAGGAAATTATGAAGGATTCTCTACAAATGCTGGATGAATTACAAGCTATGCAAATAAGGATGGCAAAGAAACAAGAGAAACAAGGCAAGATTCTTAGAAATTTACAAAAATTTCATATGGATAAAGATGATTCCTCTAACATACGTATTCATAATCCATTAGAGGATGACGAAGAAGAAGAAGAAGAGGAAGAAGCGCAAATGGAGGAGGACGATAATGTTGTTTGCGTTGGAGAAGTCTGTTTTGACAAAATGGTAATTTGGTCGAACAACA
Organism: Allium fistulosum; assembly: GCA_030737815.1. Taxonomy (NCBI): domain Eukaryota; kingdom Viridiplantae; phylum Streptophyta; class Magnoliopsida; order Asparagales; family Amaryllidaceae; genus Allium; species Allium fistulosum. The sequence goes on along the minus strand of CM060905.1, from coordinate 486,263,763 downwards.
TGGAAACTTTTGTCTCCATTACCCTAATTGTTCGATTCACAAGTCACCAATTGTCAAGGACTCTCGTTAGATTTTTATTATATTAATGTTGTTATATTTTGTGTACTTGTATATATTTGTGTCTATGTTTCATATATATATGTGTAATGTAACATCATATAAAATAATATTAGATTTATGTTTCGCTTATTATACTTCGTTATTAGCATTTAGTTCCATAGTATTAGTTTAAGAGGGAGTTATGTAATTTAGGCTTAGTTTTTGTTGATGACAAATAGGGAGAATTATAAAATAGGATAGTTAGGCTATTAGTTAGGCTTAGATTAAGGGGGAGTTAGTAGATTAAAGGGGAGTTGTTGGAATAAAGGGGAATCAGAGTTGGTAGAGTATATTTTATAAACATAGGTTGTCATCATCAAAACGGGGGAGATTGTTAGTCCCTGAGATGATGGTTTTGATGACAACAACCTTAGGACTTGTTATAATATATAAATACTAATATCTTTATCTAGATTTATATGTATATGCAAGATATATATATGCATGTACTGAGAATGAAAACTGTACATTATAGAGATTCAAGACCGAAGAATTCAAGATTGAAGAAATCAAGACTGAAGACTCATGAGTATCAAGTGTTCAAGAATTCAAGATATCAAGATAAGTAACAGAGTCTAGATTTATGTTAAATTTCATAATAGCACTAAAATCTTTATTCGGATTTTAATTGTGGAATGGAATCCACCTTCTCGCTTTAATAGTGGGATGGAATCCATGACCTCTTTAGTGGTATGGAACCCATGACCTTCTCTAGTGGAATGGAATCCACAAAATTTTAAAAATGACTTATTTTTAGATTTTTTCAAAACTATCTTTTTAAAAAAGACATCTCTCTGGGTTTAAATATTTTAGCCTTAATTCAAAAACTATTTTTAATCGTATTAATTTCAAAATCATTTCTTGTTTTTAAACTATCTCCTGGTTTTAATGTTTTAGCTTTAATCTCAAAATATTTATATATTTAGTTTTTATTACTTTTATATTTCGTAAGATCACTTGCCAAAGGTTTTTATAATCATAAAGTATATTCAAAATAGTTTACAAAGTTCTAAGATTGTTTCAAAAAACTTTAGAAAGAAAATCTCTTTTAAAACAAAAATCAATTTTCAAAAAATACTAAGGAATGTCGACATGCCTATACCCCCCATGTCAACATGGTAGCCGTAGATTTTAAAATTCAAAATTCAAAAAGAAGTGTCTATTCGTCATAACCTTTCACGAATGGACATGACCGTTATTCTCCTATATACACCAGTAGTTTTCAACGAATTTTCACTTAAGATTTCTTTGTTTTCTCTCCTCTTTCTCTTCCATTCTCATTTTCAAACATTCTTAACAAAACTCTGCCAAAATCCTAAGTGAATCAAACTTGATCGTCTCTAGTTTGATTCTCTGCCACTCTCTCTCAATGATCTCAGTGCTATTCAAAGTTATAGGATCGTTTGTAATCAAAGATCAAAAGAATGAAGTGTATCGAGTCTCCCTCTATCAAAGTGTGATTGGAAACGGTGTGATTATGGCCCGTAAATCAATTGGGTGTGATTGTAGCCCGTAAATCAATTAGGTGATCTTGCAGCCTAGTTAAACCAAGAGAGTTTGCCCTAGACTCGGAGACAGGAGGATGTATCTCGTGGCCTTGAAATTGAGATTGTAATACCGACATTATATTTGAAAAAAAATCTGCATAAGAAATTGTGTGGGACTGGATGTTGGGTAAATCCAAACCAGTATGTAATTCCGATGTGTTCTTTCCTTTACTGCTTTTATTTACTATTTGCATCTGTGTCTGGTTCTGTGATTGTCTCTGTGTTTGTGAATTGCATCTGTTTGGGTTTAATTTGAAAAGATTTCAAAAAGATTCATAAGATTAATTAAACACTATTCACCCACCCTCTAGTGTTAATTCTACCTTAAGATCCGTAATCCGTTCCTACAATAACTATCAAAATCATATTTTTATAATGTACTTGGAATCTATTTCGGATCTGCGCATCATACCATATCATAGTGTCGGTGCTCTTGGTTTAATTAAATAACCGACGATTATTTATTCTTAACATTGGCTTGCAATTTACTGTTTCTCTTTAATGTACAAGAATACTCATTAGATGTTCTAATGTATCATGCTCATTTAGTTTCGATCGATTTCATTTTATCCTTTGTAATAAGTTTTATTCTTGGATCGTATCCATATTCATTTTATACCAATAATTTTTTAAAGAAATTCCTTCTCTAAGAAGTTGGTATTTCTTGAAACAACATTTGGTTCTCAGTGCAACAGAACAGGCATTCATAAACATTTTATGAATTTCCTTATAAAACCGATTTTGCATTAGCTTACGATATATTTATGTTCACAACATAAATTAATCATCTGATGATTATCGTTCCCAAAATTCTCTTGGGATGATCCATACAAGATCCCTTACGTATAATTATTACGTGTAGTCTTTTGACTCGCACAACCTGCCAACTCTTTGGCTTAGGAAATATAGGGGTTTCTTATAAACCTTTATCTTGTATGCTCTTGTAAACTATTCTTTAGATGATATTGATTTTAACCTTGTGCACTAATCTTGAGTACACACCTTATAAAAAGAATTTAACTCAACTTCACTCAATATTAATCGTGCTTTGTCCAATAAAGTTTGATTACTCCTTATCAATACATCATTATGTATTATAGGGAGGAGTGACCTTTGAGACATAATTTTATTCATATTAGGTACATATAGAACTCTTTCTAATATACTCACTCATTCGATCAAATCGAACCAATTTTGTCGCATGTTATATTATTTACTTCCATTTTATATTCTATAAGCTTATCATAGACTTATAAATGCGTATCAATTACATATGTCCATGTCTATGATAACCCAACAGTGAATATGATGAAATAAATGGAACCATTTTAGTATAATTGACTTATGATTGCATACATCTACATGCCTTGTGACGACCCGAATTTCCGGACTTGTCAAAATTGCTGAAAACCCATCCGATTTAAACTGCAAATGAAAACTACCTATTAAATACCTATATCGTTTGATAAATATTTAACACCGCTAAATGTATAGGATACAAATTTAGTTTATATAACTTATAAGAGGAATTTATTAATACTACAAGGTGTGTTTAATACATACCAAATACGAATATCTACAAATCTACCACTGCGGACTTTGGTGAGAGAGGCATCAATATCGTTACCTGCGAACTCAATAAACATGTCAATGCGGAACAAAATGATAAGCATGAAAGGTACATGAACATCAAGAAATAACAACCCATAACAGATAAACATGAAAGAGTTATATTATTTTTGGGGCTGCATCACTACCACTTGTGACTGCCTACGTACCCTTATCTAACTGGGTATCCAATTAGATATTGGATCAAGCCAATGTAGTTCTCCTACCACAAATAGGATTCTTAGAGCCTACGATGCAACAAACAAATTTGCAATTCTCTAATTACATACTTAGGCTTAATCTTCATTTTTAGATTATTCAAATATAATTTACTTCATTTTATCCGAAAGCTCTTTGAGAAGAAAAGTATCTCATAAGACCACACCGTACATAAACACAAACGAGTTTTACCTTATGATAACTTAAAACCCTTTGTATGTAAAATCATTTAATATTATTTTTAATGACATTCTTTGAAAACATTTACAAATAAACTTATAAATCTTAGCTGAAATGTTTGCATCACATTTCAGTATTTGCACAACTAAGTCCGTATGACACTTATTGGATATTGGATTTCCAATTGAATAGCGAGGTAAGGGACTACCTTCTGTATAGTGCATTTCTAGAGGAATGCACCCCGAGTCCCCTATGTTGGTCCTCATGTGAATCAAGACCGGTCGATCCAAAAATATAATATACGAATAACACCGAGTATTACATTACCCAGCCGTTACCGACCTATCCGGGATCCCGAGCATACACCACATAATTTAAACCCGACGTCATAGCAGGCATAAATTTTTTATATCTAGAAAGGTGATTTCATACCCTAATGGTAGCAAGCCACTTAACCTTAAAGCATCCTCTGTTTTACTATTCCCGGGTGTGATGAGGTAACGATTACCTTTCATGTAGCACATATTCCACTTGGAATGTCACTTTTCCATTTTCCAATTACACAATTGATTTCTATAAACGTATAATTCTGGAGCTCGTATGTCTCAGGAAAGGGTGTTAAGCTAAGAGAAGTTGGCTTCTCCGCCACTAAACAGATGATACGTTCATAGAGATTAATCAATATGGTTTAGAAATGCAACGTCAGACATTCGTCCGTACAAGTTGTCCAGGAACAGGACAAACCGAAGGTACTTTCCTACCACATCCTATCGGGCATTACCCCTAGGATTAGTAGCGAGTTAGTCCTTGCATATGAATATTTCAAAACGAAGGGACCACTGCTATTTATTTATTTATTTATTTCGGGGGGCCATTACAAAGTTATCAACAAGCAGTCTTTCCGTTATGAAGATCCTCGCCTTCAAACTCGAGGTCTACAGTATATATTTTCTTCACTTTCGAAACGTAAATTGGTTCAAAGTGGTTTTCGGATAGGAATTACCCAAATTCGATCCCGGTTCCTTCGAATCAATTATCGATAAAAAGATGTTTTATAAGTAGTTGATTACCATTTGATTTATTCATTTCTTTCTATTGAAAAATATCTTCGAGATATATATATATATATATATATATATCCTTAAAACATTCTTGTTAGTATATTAAACCTCTCTTTTTAAATTCTCCGATTTAATTAAACACTTTTTAAACTTGGAATAATTCCAAAACATTTTACTTAGGAAAATATTTCTAAATCATTCATTTGAATCTTAACAAAGATTTCTTATTTTCAAAACATAACTTTTTAATAAGTTGAAAACATGTTATCTAAGATGGTAAATCCAAATTGTTTTAAATTTGGAAAATTTAATCTTTTATACTTAACTCGTTTCTGACATTTCGACCTTATCTATCCCTCGCCTAGAGGAGGCCAGGTGAGCCAGGGTACTGGTTACTCCTAAACATCTCCTTGGTTTAAGCATCTCACCCAAATCTCACGAATAGAAAATCAGGTGTACTCGTCGGCTGATTAGAGCCAAGATTAAAACATTTGCTTATAACAGCTTTTCTTTAATTCATCTATTCAAATTCTTTTTAAATAAATTATAAGATCTTCAAATCATCTTTAAAAAACTTAATTATTTATTTAAAAACATTTATAAAAGATTTGGGAGAGAATTGTTAATTTTAAAATCATATTTTATTGTTATTGAAAACTGTTGCAAATAATGCTACGAATAGTGTTTTTAAAGTTATATTGATCAAATGACTTTTCTATTATTTGAAAATTTATTTATATAATTCAAATCTATTTTAAAACATTTTAAAATATTTATAAAGATTTTTCCATATTTTTATGGAGTTTAAAAATATCAAATTTAAATCATTTTTAACTTTGGCCGTTAAGCTGCAAAACTGCGATATTTTTGAAAACTTTTTTTACTTATATTTCAAAATCTACTTATTGAAATCTCGATCCTTTTCTTTTGTTTGAAAACTATGGATATAATAGTTTGGAAAATTCTTATCACAAAGAATTCCGAGCTATATACCACTTTATATACTCATTTAAATTTTACGGTGCGAAATCGAGAACTACCGTTACGCGACGCACCTCGTTTTGACTTGTTTTTCATTTCTTTTTCAGACTTCACCAAATTTGTTTCTAGTGTTTATGAAACTTATTAAATCATTTTAAACCATTTTCAAGAGGTTTAGCATTTCATATATACCATTTCATTAATAAAAGGAAATAAATTTTCTTTGTGATTTTCGACGTGTATTTAACGTGATTTCTTAATGAAATCAAACAATCATATTAAATTATCAAACATGATTAACAATCATCACAACCAAGCATAATAAAAAATATTAAATCATCCAATATATGTATGTGTGTGTGTGTGTATATATATATATAATAGTATAAATAGAGTTATCTCACTCATTTCCAAGTCCAATTCTTCCTACCAACATTCCAACAAATCGACACTTCACTAAACCATCACTAAACAACTCCACCGCCCTCCTTGCTCTCAGCCATCCTTCCTCCACTACTATAGCCATCCTTCCTCCACTACTATAGCTCACGTCACAAGGGTCTATGGTCAAACCGCTCAACCACTGGAAAAAGAAGAGGTCTTTAGTTCACAATATTTGGACCCAAAAATGAGTCAATTTCTCTTGGCTTTTGGACTATGTTTCACTCAAAATTTGGTAAAGTTGTCAATTATAAAGTTGTTGAAAATTCTTTTCTCTACTATTTAGAGAAAAACTTAATTTCGAGTTGTTTTGAAGGAGATACAGTCAAAAGAAAAAAGAGGTATTCGTGGATTCACAAAAATCAAACCCGAGAATGCACTAGAAAGAAGTGGGGTTTTGACATAGCTAAGATCAATATTGGAAGAAGTGTAAACATGAAAGTTGTAGCCACTGGAATTTTAGAGGGTTTGAAAAAAGGATTTCTCCATTTGGTTCTGGTTTGGAGAAGTTATGGAAGATGGAAAATGAGCTTAGGAGGTGGGTATTTATAGGCTAGTTCATCAAAATATCTACAAACATCATCATGAGTTATCACCTCACCAATACCTCCACCACCTACCATATCCCTCCTATAACACCATAGGATGGCTAGAAGTCACCTTAAGCATGTGCAAGGCTATGTTCCCCCTTGGATGTGACATTCGATGTGGAAAATGGTGATAATTACCTTAGATATTTTAAGTGTTTTCTCTCTCCACCATCATTACCCCTATGCCCCACCTCCTCCTTCATCGTCACTTATCATGGCTTCCTCCTTCCACAACCACCTAGGCACGGCTGACATGACCCCCTCCTATGTGCATGTGATGATGGTTGTACTTAGAGGTGTAGTGTTGACTTAAAGTTGCTTAAGTGATAAGGAGTTATTAAAATATCTCTTATATATATTTTTGATTTTGTATATAATTAGTATATAGGTATATATGTGTGTGTGTATGTGTGTTCATGTGCATGTGTACATGTATATGTGCATATGTATGTTATATTTAATCCGCAATGTTGCACAACTTCTACATGTTGAATTATTAGGTATCCCGATTTCGATTTCTGATCACATTTTCATTTTTTTTGGGAAATGGGTAAGAGCTTTATTTAGGCAATTCCAGCCCAGATCGTTTGGCCCAAACTTGGCCCAAGATAATATACAAGAAACTTAACTGACAAAACTTCATTATACTTCGCACTTTCCAGAATTACACCGAAACTCCTATTCCTTCCTTATTCGAACCGACGAAAATTCATGGCGGCTGGAACGAGTAGCTCGTACTTGGGATTTCTACCGATGGACAACGTAGATCCACTCCTTCAGTTTGAGTTGCACCTCGTCCCGACATGGTAAGTGTCCAATTTTTTATTCTTCTTTAAACCAGATGCATGTCACCTTCCGCTAGTTTACTGACCTCTAAATGATTTCTTTGCTTGTTTTGAAACACGCGGCGGTTCCTCTCTTTCCACACGCTCTATACAGCTACAGTGATGGAAATATCACTCAATTTGGCTTCCAGATCTTTGCAATGGCCTCTCTGAATCAGGTAATTGACTTCTTCTTCTAAGAGAATTGATTGAGATGATGAGTTAATTAACTTTTTACATGATTTCCACACCTCTTTCAAGAAATTGCAGGCAAAAAAGGTGTTTATGTGTTTCCGCCTCTTGATTGCATAATACACAAACTATATCTCTTATTATTCCCCATTTTGATAGCCTATCTCTTGTGGGTAGTCTTCTGAGTATAGTTTTGTAAGTTGTAAAGGCCATCTTTGGATTATTGACATGATTTCAAATGATTTTGCTCCATAATACTTTATTGTCTTTGTGTCTGATCTCACTCCACGTAAATTTAGTAGAAAATTCGCTGCCAGTAGGCTTCCACACCCAGATGTCATTCTCTCTCCCACTGAAAATTGGCATAAATTGAATTTTTTGCTTAATAACTTGACTCACTGGAATTGAAGAAAGTTCCAGTCATTGTTGTTGATCACTTCTAGCACTTTTTTGTCTGGACAACCAAAATCAGAGAAAGTATTAAGCCCCAAAATATCAATCAAGGATTCACCTTGAATCCAAGGGTCTCTCCACAAATCAGTCTCCCTTCCTATAGCTATTTCACGAGTGCAACAAGAGGCTAATGTACTTCTTATTCTCATAATTGCTTTCCAATTAGCGGATGCATTATTGTCAATAGGCATTTGCCATAAATTGCCTTTGATATATCTTTTTCTCATCCTTCTCCCCCATAGACCCCTACCCTTGATAATTCTCCAAGCTTGTTTCAGGGTGTAGACCAGCCTCATTTCTTTAAGTCTTCTAAGACCCACTCCTCCTTCCTCCTTAGGTCTGCATAATTTCTCAAATTTAATATTGTGAAGTCCACTTTTCCATATAAAGTCTGCACAAACTTTTTCTATTTTCTGTATGGAAGCATCAGGCGATTGGAAAGTTTGTAACTAGAAATTGACTTTGGAGTGGATAACCGTGTGCACCAATTCAATTCTGCCAGCTAGGGATAGGACTCTGGAGCTCCAGTCCTGTAATCTATCCCTAATAGAGGAAATCAAAACTGCACATTCTCTGTCAGTAATCTTATTGGAGGAAAGAGGAACACCTAAGTATTTTACAGGGAGTATGCCTTCTTTCACATTTAAGGTGTCCAAAATTTCATTCCTCCTGTTGCATGTTTTGTTAAAGTAACATTTGGTTTTTTGCTCATTCACTTTAAGACCAGTATATCTATCTAGATTAAGGAAAATGTCTTTAACCGCTTAAGCTGATGTATAGCTAGATTTTATAAAGACGAGCAAGACATATGCGTAGAGTAAGTGGCTCACAATAGGCTGGAAGTTATAAATAGGCTGAATTAGCTTGTGGTGTATTACTAGCTCCATTTGTAGCAAAAAATATTCCATGGCAATTGCAAACAAGTAAGGGGAAAGAGGATCACCCTGCCTGATGCCTCCACTACGCCATAAATGGCCTACTGCAACACAAAAAAATGTTGGCTCAGGCCCGAAAAATGTTGCCATAGGTCTATGGCAACACTTTTAGGGTGATGCAATTTTTGCCGTTGCCTTAGACCTCAAAGGCAACATTTTGACTATCTAAGGCAACATAAGTAATATTGTTGCAATAGAACCCTATTTGGGTCTATGGCAACACCCATAGGTATCTGTAGCAACATTCCAAAATGTTGCTATAGATATTAACTTTCTGAATTTGTGGGGCCCACAATGTAGAGCATATTTGATTTTTTTAATAAAAATAAATATTTATTTAATAAAATGCTATTGCAAAGAATTTAATATTTAAACAGTAATTTATTTAAATAAATATTTTATTTCAACATTTGAAATAGTACAAATTCCTGACTCCACTATTTTACAATTCAATGATATATAACACTAATATTCACATATACAGATATTCCTCACTACATCACTCAGTTCACTCATTACATATGCAGTTTCAATTTATACAGACACCGACACTGACAAATATATGGCGAGCTAAGTGCCGACCCGAAGGCGAGCTGAGAAGCGGGTCCGGGCGCAGCGCCGGCACCGCCCGATTCATCCGATTTCGGAAGATCGAGCCTTCTTTGAAACAACGTAAAATGATGCACCACACATACTTCTAAACCACTAGCCTCCTTCCTCTAATTGCCTCACCAACAAACTATTTCAGTTTCCAAATTCGACTTCAGGTTGCCAAATCGCCTAATCACAGTCGCTGATTACCCATTCCGACAACCCAAACATCATCAAAATTTCACACTGCAAATTCACAACAAAACCAAGCACCACCCTTGGCTGATAGCAAACAACATTGCTTCTCACTGCAAGCTATATATCTACAGATTTGGACCATCAACTCTAAGCAGACTGCTTCGCCTTTCATCAACAAGAGAATCAAAGGTCAGTTCGTACAAATTAGCCTACAAAAGAAAAACCAAACTCGTTTACTCAAGCATTAAAATTCATACAAATTCAATTCAATTCAATTACAATTCATACCCATCATCACTTCACTGACCGCATCCAAACTGGAACAACCATAGCCCGCTACATCACTTCACCGACCGCATCCAGACACTACGCCAAATGTTTGTGGTGCAGATAAGTGGTTTTACAACAGTAGAAAGCTTATATATACATGATATGTCATTTTTCGAACATGAAAGAACAAAATGCAGTGAAAAATTTGAAGTATATCAATGTGAAACTACAGGAAACCAGACATTTTGAAAACAGTACCATTCACACAAAGTATCGAACACTTTTAGTGCATTACAAAATAGCTCTTCCAGTCATTCTCTATTCTATCTTCAAGGTGCAATATGGAAGACCACTCCAATCCAAATTCAACAATAGACCTCAAAATACATGAAGCAAGATGAAATTTTGAAACTTACCATTCTACAGAAAATGCATAAATCCACAGTATCAAATATCACAAAATGAAAAAAAAGGTCAAAACAAACCGGAAATTAGACAGCCTGCTCTTCATTGGACTGCAGTGGTATCTCAAGCAACTCAAGAGGCACAGTGTCAACGCTCTTAGGTGTGTTCCTGGCAGCAACAGGAACAGGAAGAAAAGTCTTGGTCTTGCTTATCGGCCTAATCTTTTCAAGCCCCACGTAATCTCCGACTTTAAATTTATTATCAGGATCGTGTGCTTGGTACCTCTTCTTGATTCGAACTCTTCTCTTGTACTTCGGGTGTGGAGCTAAACGAACTACTTCAACTGCCAATTGAATAGAAAACGAAGTTGTGTCCTCTGAATACTGGAGTGGAAGATTGAATAGAAATGTAATAGCATCAGATTGCCTCTTTCGAAACGAAATTAGGGATTAGGGATTTGGAAATTGGGGGTGAGAACGAAAATGATATGAAAAGTAAAGAGGGAAAACGAAAATTTGGGGCAAATTGTAACGGTGATCCAGTTTAACAATCAGATTAAATGTAGACCGTTGGATCGTATTCACGCGGATTGCTAATTTTATTAATTTTTTAATTTGAATACATCTATAGCAACACTATATAAAAATGTTGCACCGTGTTACACTTGTTTAGCTAGAGCAACACATTTTTATGGCTAAGGTAACACCATAAATACAACGTTGTAGTAGGACCAAAATTTTATATCTATCGCAACATTTTAGCTGGCAACACCTTGCAAAAATGTTGCAGAAGGCCATTTATGGCGTAGTGCTCTATTGGTGCCTATAAAACCTTTTGGTATTCCATTGATCAGGATAGAAAAGGTTGGTGTAGAAATACATTCTTTTATAATATTCACAAACTTTGTTGGGAACCCATAGAAATAAGCATATGGATGATAAATTGCCTATTGATTTTGTCATATGCTTTGTGGAGGTCCACATTTTCATTTCTTAGTTAATATATATATATATATATATATATATATTGTAAACAAAATTTGAAAACTAATTTCTTCTTCTTATTATTATTAATTAATTAAAACAATCCCATTTTAATTATAAAACCATATAAATCCATATTGAACAATCATTTTCAAAAAGCATTATTATATCGATAAACCGATATCGATTTTTATTATATTATCTAATCAATTATATATCTTTATAAAACCATTATAAATGATTCATTATCACTTTAAAACTAATTAAAATGAATCATTATCATTTTAAACTATTATTTGAATAATAATTATTATTTATTATCACTTAAACAATATTATTTGTATCATCAACCTTTTATTTGAATATTTTAAAAGTAAATATAATCTATCAAAGTGATAAATTTGTGGATCGTTACATGCATCAATCCGAAAAGTTCATAAACTCATATGATGCTCCCATTGAATGGATGCTTTGCTCTTAATTGTCCAACATATAATTAACCAGTATCATATGATTCGTAACATTATAATAAAAATTATTTCTCAAAACTATGGCTTAGTCTATAGCTCCAAAATAGTTGTAAATAATTTTTGATACTTCAGTATTTTCCGATGATTCACTTTTGTTATGAAAACAAATACCACATTATAGTTTTATTTCATAACGAATATTCATAATATTCACATTGAAATATAATTATGTATATTTTAGACTAAGGAGGTGGCATCCTCTATTATGCAATTAACATTTCTTCCTTAATGACTACGGATCACTAGACCCTAGCTAATAAGAGCAAATTTAATTTTTCATCGGTCTGGAATGAAATTAGACTACATTCAGACAGAGACGACAATTACAAACTTATATGGAATAACATAATCACCAGGAAATACTCACTTACAGCCTATATGGCTTATGTTCAACGCCTATCGACCGCAGAAAGACTTAACGCATGGGGAATGAATGTAAATTTACATGTGACTTATGCAATAGTTGTGATGAATCTCATCAACACATATTTATAGAGTGTACATTTACTACTTATCTTTGGTCGCAATTGCTTATCAAGCTCGAGCTTCAAACCCGACCTGCTTCTTCACTCGGGAACAATTATCTTTGCTAAGACAAACTTTCATATCCAAATCGCCTTCACAGCAACTAGCTTATGTTGCGACGGCAACGACAGTGCATCACATTTGGAGGGAGAGAGTGCGGCGATGCTTCGAAGGACAACGCTGCACCAAGGAACAACGAGCTAAGCTGATTGAAATCGACGTTCGACTTCAAGTCACCAAGCGATTCAAGAATCTACCTTCTTAATCGGTTGAAAGAAGACGATTATTACAGTGGGGTGTAAATCTAGAAGATTATGGATGAATGGCGGTTGCTTTTCTCTTTGAAGAAGGGTTTAAAGAGGTCTCGTATAGTTAATTGGGCCGATGGGTTGTTTTCATTGCATAGCGGTGGTGTGTTATTTTACCCAAGTTTGGGCCGGGCCAAGTTTATTCCATTTCGTATGTTTTTTTCTGCTTTATGTTATGTATTTTTCTTTCTAATAGTTTGAACTGCAATAGAGTTTGTATTAATAGAGGATGTTGCACTCTTTTTCCTTGCCACAATGGTAAGGGTTTTTAAGGAAGCGAATCCTCTATTTATGGTTCGTATCGTCATTAATAAATGAACCTTTTATTTTCAAAAATAATAATAATTATGTATATTTTTCAATCGACATCGAAAAATAGTCATATTTCATAAATAATGTTCGCTATGTTTTATGAAAACAATTTTCGTAGATTGATGCAATCAATATGTGCTATATGGCATACTCCCACTATTTCCGCCATTACTATAATAGTGTATTGATTTCGGAGGTCCATTATTCACTTCATATAGATTATTTATTTCTAATATTACAACTAGTTTACAACGGAGAGTTCTTTAATGAAATAACTTGAAGTCGAAGAAATGAATTCCATATAAAACAATTTTTTATACGAAAATACATTTCAAAATAGAAACCATGTTTCTTATTCCAATGTTAAGTATCAATCAATATTATTACAATTCTCTTTTCCAATGTTTCTTTATGAAGCAAAAGTGACCATTCACTCTCTTTATCCTAACTGTACCTTAAATTACATCTACTCTTGTATATTCTAAACGGTCGAACCATTCAAAAGAAATCCCTTACTGCAATATTACCATGAACTCTTTACAAAAATGCATTTGATTATCCTTAACATTTACGGACATTACATATGATGCACCTTACATAAACTAATCAAACTGACATCTCAGCGATCGAGTTCTTAGATCTATATTGTAGTTTTGGTCTTATGTTTCATTTAGCACATATGATCCTTTATTGCAATCATTCAAATTGAGTACTCAATCTCATACTATGGTTTATTTGCTTATTTTGGATGAAATAATTTCATTAAAATATTAATATTAAAGACCGTGATCGTACACCATATAACATTTATATGTAATTGTATATAGATCAAATGTCCATAGTATTGTATTACTTTTGAGTTCGGAACTCATAGAATGCAATGCACTGTCTCGACCAGTAAACACATAAGTGATCGAATTAAGAATATATTTTGTAGTTGTAGAATCAGGCGCTTGCATAGGTTTTGAAACATTAACATGCAATAAGAATTTATTAGCAAGTATATGTTATATTTCTGTTTGTCAATCTTCAATTCGGTTGATTTGTATTTCTTAATTGATAAACTTTTATCAATCATATAAAATGTACAAATTTATCAATGTAGATTATTATAATATTATATAGCATACGTTCTTACAATATTAGAAAGGTTAAATGTTATCATTTTATTTTTTGTAATAAGGCTCCCACTAGTCTTTTATTTTCTACCAAACCCTAAATCGAAATATAGAAGTCATTTGACTTCACTAGTGGGTTTTAAGACTCGTCCGTCTACAAATTATGACCTTGAGTTTACTCAACAAGTCATAGCTCCACGGACGATGGATAACTCCTTATCGGTTGTATCATATACAACTCCTAACTCATGGTGCCTTGTCCTAATTTCACTTCGACCTTGAGTTTGCTCAACAAATCGAAATGAAATTATTCGCTCGTACCTACCATATCTTGACGGCCTAAGTATAATATATGCACCTTGAGTTTACTTAGTAAGTACATATAGTTATCTTACCTCATCTATTCAATATATTAATAATACTGCACATAACATCCCTTGCTTGAGTTTTCTCAACAACTAAGAAGTATGCAAGTAATTTATTAATACACACACACACACACACATATATATATGGTAGAGGATGACATTATATTGAAGATTCATAATCTTCAATATATTATATTGAGTGATATTGACTTATAGAATAATGTATTTCTTTTGAAATACCCTCGTGATTCAAGTGTCGGACACATCGGAAATCATGGTATACGTACATTTTTTATTCCTTAAGTGTTTCTGTGATGTTCCACCTTTAGTTTATACATTCATATTATATAAGTTCTATTATATAATAACTTTTATATTTCATGTTACTTATACAATTGTCTTATGTAATATTATAATAATTAAAATCTTAATTAATAAACATTTTAGTTAATTTTATATTAATTTAATATAACATCTATATTGAATATTTATTATATACTATAACCTTTATAGTGTAACACAACATATATCACACATTTATATATATATATATATGTATATTATTTAATTAATAATCCATTTAATTAATTTACTTAATTAAACAATTTTAATTAAAATATACTAATTTCGAAAAATTATTTTTTACATAGATGTATACTTATTATATCTTAAACATTTTCAAATATCATAACATATATCAAAATACATAATAAATGTATATATTTTTCATTAATTAATTTATATATTTTATTAATCTTATCAATAAATTTAATTTTTTGAAATTAATTTATATTTTTTCAAACATTCTAAATTTTTTTATTATATTACAATTTTTATAATATATGTATATCTTATTTTAAATATAATTTTTAAATTTAAAAACTTATATTTTTAATTTTCAATTTTTTTTTAAAATTAGCCCATGGCCCATTTCAAATTGGGTCTTTGCTATTAGGGACAACCTTGGGCTCACATATCTGTTTGGTCTAGGTCGGTAGCCAGGTAGGGTGGAGTGCTTGATTACCCAAACCTAATCATTCACACTACCTTTCTAGACACTCTAATATCTGGGTTGTAAGCCTATTTAGTTAGCCCTAACATGACTGATTTAGACCATATAGGCTATTAGACTCTAATATCATTGTTGGTATTAGGCCAGCTCACAACGGAAGAAATGATTGAATTATAATTTTTTCACTATTTTGTTTTTTTATTGGGCTTATGTAGTCTTATTTATTTATAACATTTTTAAATTATTTTTAAATAAAATTATTATTGTATTTAAATTTATAATATAGTTTTATATAATGTAATTACTGTTATATTATATGTATACGTGTATCATATATACATATATGTGTGTGTGCATGTGTCACATAACAATCCGTGAAAGGTTTAAAATGCTCGTGTATAAGTGCGAGGATTTACATTGCAGCGAACATGTTAGCTCATCTAGTATACAAATATATCGTCCAAATGTATGCTCATATGCTTTAATTTATGTACACAAAATATTACAAATATATATGTATGTATATAAATTTATATATTTTATTTTGAATAATTATAATTTGTTTGAAAGTGAGTAAATCTTTATTAGGGCATTTCAACCCAAAAACTTGCCAGTCTAGAAAGCCGCCAACAAATACAACAACATAAAAGCAAAATTTACTTAAATTATAATCATATATATATACACATGGAATTTATAAAATAGGTAAATAAATATATATAATTATGTATATAAAAAACATTTAAAATATATATTATAAAATCTTAATTATTTATTTTGATGTAAAACTGAAGACAAATTTATTTTTGTATAAATAAATAAATAAATAAATATATATTCTCATAAATAGTTTAATAATAAATAACATATACATATATATATATATTTATGTATAAATGTATGTGAATGAAATATAATATATATACACTTACCTAATAATACCCACAACAAAAATCAATTTTTTTTAAAATATATCTAATTTAAAATTTCGGATTGGAAATAAATTATATATATATACACACATTTTCAAAATTATAATTTGTCTTTTAATATTTTATAAAAGAAATCTAGATGATATTTTAGCATTTGAATATTTCAATATACATATATGGTAACTTAAAATCAATTATAAATTCAATTTTAATTTCAATGTTTATTAATATTTAATTAATATATAAAAAATTATTTTTGCTTCCAAGAGTTCATCAGGTGTGAAATTAATTTTATAAAATTTAAATTATATTTTATGATATATTCATTTATTTTATAGATTTATTTAAATGATTTGAATTAAATAATATTTAAATAATATTTATATATGTATATTAAAAATATATTTTTATGCCAAAAAATATTTTAGGTATAAACTTATTTATATGTAATTTTGGAACATATATTATATAATATAATGTTTAGTATTTAAATTATAAAGTTTGTGTTAATTAAATAATGAATATTAAATTAATTTAAATAAGAAACCAAAAAATTTAACCTTAAGCCATAAGTTTCAAGGCATGTATATGAAATTTTTTATTATAAATATATAAGCATGTAAACAAACAACCATTCTAAATGTGATGATATACCAATAAACTACAATCATCACCTAACTAACAAAGCAATATATGGTATATAAATTATCTAAATATTAGTACATAATTATTGATCAAATAATTACCTTTCACCAGTGCCAAAGGACCACACCATGAAGGGTCGAAATAAACTCCTAAATCAAATTCCAGTTCTGAAGGTGCTATCTCCCGAATTACAGACCACCGATAATCAAATAATGTTTAATTTAATTTGATTTGAGCTTGAAAATGGAGGAGATGGGAAGATGAATTTCAGCCAGAGATAAAGCTAATGGAGGCTTCAAAAAAGTTGGTACAAGAATAAGGGTTATGATCTATTTATAGAGGAGAGACTAGAGAGAAAAATTAGGATCCGGATCCACTTTTCTCTCTTACCCATTCTCTTCCTTTATCTTATCAAAACCTTAGTCCTTCTACATGTCCAAGATGCCCCCTACATGGTCTATACATGGCCAAACTCACAGACCCCCCATATGGGCTTTAAACCCATTTAAAGCCCATATAATATTTGTCCCATTTAAACGAATTTAAACGCGTATTGATATCATATATCGATTAATATATTTATAACTGGTATAAACATACTTATCAATATTGTTTAACAAATCAAAATAAAATTTTATAACTAATATGAATTAATTTATACAATTTAATTAATTTATAACTATTATTAATTAATTAAATCACGTGGTCAAAGGAGTATTCAACGATTCGGTTGTGCGACTCTTTAGGTGTAAATTTGGTCAGCGATTAATATCGAACTATTTAAATATTAACGTTCACACTCACTTAGCTGGTGGTGTGACATTATGACCAAATTTATCGCTTACTTGATTTCAGTAAAATCCAATTTTACTTTGTTAAGCGTTACTTGATTTGACTATTATTTACACCAATTCTCTTCGTCAAAACTATATCATTTTGGACTAATGGAATTTGGAACCAGTCAAAATTCCAATATCATCCATGTAAAACTCTATAGTCCAAACACAAAGTCCTTGGCTTAATAATAACATTATTATTAACCGAAATGCTCTGGCTAGAGACTTTGACTTTGAGCTGACTTCAGTTGACCATGATACTAACCTCATATAACCGAGGAGACAGATCCTCTCGTGAATAGTGTTTCACTTCCAATACTTCCACTCGACCCAACTATAGTCGTTTAATGGACACAGTGCCATGATTTAACTATAATCAAAGTGGAGCTTCCATATTGAAGATCAACAGTATTCTCAAGTTAAGAGAACTACATAATTTTGTCACATTGATATTTTTTGTTTGGCCTTAGTTATATCAACCAATAGAAAACTATCGAGTGAGTTATTACAAAGTTTTCCAATAACTACCAGTACGTAATCTCTTGGTGCCCCTAGCAGCCATGAGTAATACATTACCCGACATTTGGAGAGCGTTACGTACTCTAGTCTCAACGGATGTATCGATGTCCAGTCTCAATACATCTTGACTAGGAATATTTAAAAAGGTATATTTATTTTGGTTGTGATAAGTTACTCAAGGTTACAACACTTTGTAACTACTATGACAAAACATATCATTTATGTATTTTATATTAAATATACTTTTAATTAAATTAATTAATCAACATAACAAATTATATCAAGTATATAATAGAAAAAAACATCTTTTATTTCGAACAAGATTGGTTATCGAGTTAAATATATATGTAACAAATTACATAATTGCCCTTAGGGCATACCCCTAACTCTATCAATAACAATAAAGAAAGAAACAGTTGGTGAGATTTTTCATTCTCACAACCCCGATTTGGTTATAAAGTAATTGTGGTGTTAAACACTTCTGTATTAGGAATTAACAAATTTAATTGATATCAAATTTGCCTGAAGTAATTATGTTCCTTTCAAGTTGTTTGATAAAATGTTTCATGAGTTTATTTAATCAACGTGCCGATGAGATAATTATGCCTTAGTTCATTATTGAATTAAGTTGATTTCTTTATGGAATTAATATTGGAATTCCTTTTTTCATTATTAACAATCTCAAAAGCATTGCCCCTTTTATTTCGTTTATCCTTTTAGTTGCCTATGGCTACCGACGATCTTTCCAGCATTTCTGGCCAAAACTCAACCCCTTATATTAAATTGACCACGACCATTTGTGAAGAAATTCAAGCCGAAGGAATCTTGAACCATTTCGAGATCGGCCAAATTCATCTACCCCTAAAGGGATTTGTCTCTTTAACATCAGAACATATTAGATGCGGGCTCTATTTTCCACTTTATCCCACTATCAAAGGTGGTTAGCCACTATGGGTGTTTCTCTTATTCAATTGGCCCCCGTTTCCCATGTTCACTTAACGTGTACATATATCTAATACTCTGAGCACCCATCTAGGCCTAACTGCCGAGAGTTGCTTTTCCTATACTCGGTTCATAAAAGTATTACTTTGGGTAGTGATGGATTTTATTACAATCAAGCTATAAAATCTCTTTTCTCTATTTCTCCCCGTAAAATTGAAAATGGACAGATCTGTTTTTCTATATATCTAACCAAGATGGACTTATCCCTTCCTTTCAATCACCTGGTAGTTCTTTTATTCTTTCCTCTTCCCTCATTTTATTCTCTTTTCTTATAACAACACATCCTTTGTAATACCTTTGAATCAACATCAAATGACAATGTCTGACTTCGAATACCACAAAGGGTAGTATGTTCGTAAAATTTAAACAAAACACTATAACCAAGGCATATTGATAGAATCTCACAATAGAATAATAACATAAAATATATTGATATACATGAACACAACTGGATAAACAATATATAAAATATTGCACTAGCGGAAGCAATTGATAAATAAATATCAATACAGAAAGTCAAAATACCACAGCTCTATACATATGGAGCTCTGAATATAATAACTGATACAAAAAGTCTCATACATAAATAACATATATGTCATGTACTACTACAATATCAATTATATCTCCAAAGTATCGACATCATGCATCCAAAATTCTCCAGCTGCACTACCCTGATAGTGTATCCCCAAAAGCACCTGACTCTCAAACTACTCAATCAAGTACTTGCGAGTTGTCATGACATAAACAGACAAAGACAAAAAACAAGTCAAACATAAAGCCTGGTGTGAGGGGAACTATATCAAAATATTGTATATCAAAACTATATACATATATCAAATAGAAATTTTTTAAAGCTCAGCCGGTCCTGTCCACAAAAATTGCTCAGGGATAATCCGAACTGCCCATAACAAGTGAAGTAAACCCATCTCAAAGATAGGAGATCATACCATATCCTGCTCTTCTCCCATAATCAACAAGTCAACACAACTAATATAATATGACTGCCGCATAATACTATATTATGAAAAAGGAAACCCTATATACAAATGTAGGGTAATATAGATATCCTAATATAATTCTATCACAAAATACATGATAACTGTATAAGCCAACTAATATAACATGCACAATATAACTATAAACGATAAATAGAAAATATAAACTGACACTCATCGTTGCTGATGAGTAGAGTCCACTATGGACATCTAACTTGATCCAAATTGTCATGATCCAAATTATCATGGTCTAATGATTTCCATCAAGGGTCCAAAATAAATAGAGTCAATACTTAATGGTACCATAGACCCTAAGCCACATTGAGCTTGATGGAACTCATATAGATCTCACCATACCCCTATAATGAGCATAAGTGATATATGACATACTCTAGATATTTTGAACCTATATGGATCTCACCGTAACTCTATATTGAGCATAAATGATATATGATCCACTCGTAGATGATAGTCATCATATCCCCCACTTAGTCATCATGGATTTCTTAACAAATTTGCGGAACGCCTCTACAAGAGAACGACGGGCATGTCCCTTATAATATGCTATCGAGGCCACAAAAGAGTACCGATGTCGTATAGATATATGTACATATCAAAAATAATGTCACGTAATCATATACATCTATAGCAAACAAAGACCAGTATCTCATCATCGTTTATCTATATGGATCACCACTACTATAAGACCAATATACGTACGATCGCTAATATAAGGCCAATACTGCGTATGATCACTAATATAAGACCAATATGGTGTACGGTCACTAATATAAAACCAATACCATTCATCAAAGCATATCTACCATAAGTTCAATCAAGAGGTACAGACTAACTCCACTTAATCATACATGCTCACTAGATGTGACTTACAACCAACCACTTTCCATTAGCATTCGAATCCCAAGCTTCACCTTGCATTCCATCTTCCCGAGTAGCCTAAAATTTCTGAAGTCACGCTAAAGCTTCATGCCAACTCACATCCGGAATGGGGGAAAAAATTCCTACCATCTTGCACCCTGCCTGGGCTTACTGCCCAAGCCTACACCCCACTGGTGCACTGGTGTTTTAACCACTGGTGACTTGTGGTAGTCTGCAAGGCAGTAAGCCTAGGCAAGTACCGGTCGTGCCACACTGATCGCCAATTCTAGTCCCATTTCTTCCGTCGCTTCGCCCGATGAGTCTAGCTCACTTACCCTACTTCCACCACATTGAACCTCTTACGAAGTCCATTGGTTGATATTTTGGAATTGGTTTCTTATGTATTTGAAAACCGATTTCGGTACGAAATCCACCCCTTTTACGTGTAGAGTTCAACATGCAATTCTTTCGACCCGACTTGCTCTAACATGCCAAAACAAACTTAGCCGGCCTTCTTGCCTCACGTAATGCCTACCCGAGTGTCAATACAGTCATTCCTGCATTTATACACACGCATAACAAATATACTTATAGTACACAAATTACATTTCAGGATTCACCAGAGCGATTAGTCGACCAGGTATTCTCTTACACAACTTAACGCAATCGATAGTCGCTATCGTTACACGAGATGCTCGTAAACATGTTTATACACAAATACAGATATTCGCATGCACGCACGCACACGCACACAAATATATATATATATATATATTCATAGAAATAAACAACGAGTATCAATAATCAAATCCATTCAACGAATCGCTTCAATTATTATATTTCTTTAAATACACGTACACATATACTTACCTATATACACATACATATGTATATTTAGATAAGTATTCCAACTATTACTTAATAAATTTTCACTTTTATTTATCGAAATCTTTTCTATAATAGTCCAATATCCTTTTCTATTATTTTATAAAATCGTGCAACTATTTTGTAAAAAACAATAGTAGTTTATAAATCAATTTAAGCCCTTTAACACTTAATTCCTTCATTAAAATTAAGTATTCATCTTATACTTATTTTATAAAATCTTATAACCATTATATAAAATATTCAATTAATTTATAAAATTATTTCTGGACTTAAATAATATTTATAAACAAAAATCAAGCTTCATTAAATCTCTAATCACTTTAAATAATAAGTGTAAAGTTCAAAACTCACTTAATTAGCTTACTAACTTTTTAAAAAATATTCCATTCTCTTATAAAATTATTTCTCTACATCAAATATTATTATAAATACTTTAAGGTTCATTAAACCTCTAATCACTTTAAACAATAAGTGTAGATTTCAAAACTTACTTAATTAGCTTACTAACATTTTATAAAATCAATTCAAATGATTTAATTCTTATTAACTAATGATATATAGATCATCATATCACTTAATTAACCTAGATCAACACATAATATTATACATAATGATCTATTTAACCCCAAATCAATTTCTAAGCTTACTAACTTTTCTAAAAATGGTAATTAAGGCCTATAATAAATAATGTGCTAACATAATCATGTTTATAGCATAAACATAACCTTAATCAAAGCATATCATTCTCTAAATCACTTCATAATACTTAATAATAATATGTAAATAAGTTAATTAAGTATAACAAGTAAATATAGTTAGAGAATCATCTCACTCACCTTCTTCTTCCCCAAATCAAGTTCCAATCACTAAAATCCAACATTGCTTTCTCTTGAAATTTGAGATTGAGCTCCAAACACAACTTTAAGCTAATCCGTTTATGGGTTTTGTAAGGAATAGGTAGAGAATAATTTTAGTAAATTTTATTAGTATTTATAGGATTTCATTTGAGCTTAGATTAGTGGATTTAGGGCAAGGGATTAAGGAGAGATTAAGAGAGTAATTTGGAGAGGAAGAAGAGAAGTAATGTTGAATGAAAATGAAATGAGTAGAGTTTGCTAACTTATAAGCAAGCTAATAGGCCTTAGCCCCAAATTCATTTCATTCTCTAGAAATCACTATTTACTCCAAAAAATTATCGACTTCAAACCTCTATTGTAAAAATCCTTCTAGGCTCCAGCATAGGCACTAGGCTAGCCTTACCATCTAAATTTTTGCCTAGTTTGCCTAGATGTGACTTACTACATTATCCAAGCATATAAATTGGTTTATAGGCACCATCTATGCACCAATGTAGACTTGATGCCTCTTATAAGCATCAAAATGTTTGCCTCAAGTGATATTGTCTCCATGGTTGCTTCCAAACCCACCAAAATCCATGATATCCCATTGTGAATCAGTTAATACTAAACAAAATACTACAATTTTATCTAAAATGCATGAGTTTATTAAAAATGCCCAGCTTCGATTAATCCTCGATTAATCCCTACCTAGGCAATTAATCCCTAGTCCATGCTTACCGCCTAGCATCCGCATAACAATTTTTACAACCTTACTGCAAACATAACCAAGTTTATACTTATTCTTCTCGCAATGAAATTGCAGTCTCAACGACACGTACCTCGGGTTCCAATTCATCCATCTTCAAAAGTCGAGTACAATGGGTATTCCGTCAATTAATGATTAAATATTTAAATAAATTATTTAAATATCCAATCATTAAAAATGTGGGTTGTTACATTCTCCTGTTCTTAAAAGAATTTTGACCTTGAAATTTCTATGAGTATGACAACATAACTTGACTGACCAAAATTCCCGAGCTTCAACTTCAAAAAATTTCAGCAGTACCTCTCTTACGCAACAAGCGTTATGGAAACCCCCAATTTAATATTCATTATGCATCTAGGAAACACACGATAACACTTATTATTCCATATATCTCTTTTTAAGAAAGCTTATGACCATTTAAATGCAAGTTTAAACTAGTAAGCATCTAAATAGCAAAACTTCCGCTCTAAGGTACCTAATCGCACTATATAAAGAGGATTGTGCACCAATCAACAACATAACAAATATTTAAACATGTATAATTTTAGTGTAGTAACCGATACTACCACAGTCATACATGACTATCTATTGAGAGTAAAAAAAAGTTAGTATCTAAATATACCATAGACTCCAAGTTACATCAAAATGCAATAGACTCGTATAGATCCCGCTTTGACCCCCACAATAGGCATGGTTGATATGTGATCTATTTTAGATAGTTATCGCTATCTCTCTCTGAACTGGTTATAACTGGTAATTATAACTAGCAAAGAAGCAAGCAGACTCACAATCGAGCAACAGTAAGCAACAACAACTAATAATCAAGAAATAATAAGCAATAAAAAGCAATAACAAAAAATAAGAAGCCATAACAACAACTACAATCAACAACAAGCAATAACAAGCAACAACAATCAACAATAATATACATTATGCAATAACAAGCATCAATAAGAAGTAATAACAATCAATAATCAATCAAACATTAATCGAACACACATAAAGAGTCTATACCAACACACATGGTAACCTATAATGGTCGAAACCTTCATGTCAAACTATAAACTCCCATGGGTCTGTTCGACACCCAAGACGAACCAAATGCTGAAGTGGTGCAACCCTTTTTATGAATACAATACATGAAGGACTATTAAACCTCCCGCTACGAAAAGGAAAACTTATACGATATGTTAGATCACCTATCCTCAAAACTCTCAAATAAACCAACAATCTAAGTTTCAACTTTCCTTTCCTATGGAACAAAACTCATTTTCCAAAAGAGGAAACTTTACTAGTTAAATCATCATTAAATGATGACCTATAAATACTTGGGTTTGCTCGGGTTCAAACTCATCTCAACCGCACAATGACACCAAGGATAATATGCTAAGTGAACTATGATACTCGTCTAGGCAAGTATCACATGCCACTTAGAAGATTATCTGAATTGTCACAAAACTAGTTGAGAAATCCTTCCTTGAACTATCCCAAGTAATCTTAACTATAATATAATATAATTTTACACCAAATAACGATCATTCAAAACAATATACGATGTCTGTTCCAATCCTCCATTTGCTTACACTATTTCTTTGTTAACTAGGTAGCCACCTGACTCCTCTCATGCGAACTCTGATCCAGTTCCATGGTCCAACCACTAAAATTTCCTCGCACGACTAGAGTCATTCTTTAGAAATCTCTCAAGCACCTCAAGAATCCAACTGAAGTGCTCGTTTTTAAGAATCGAAAGAAAAACCATTGTCTAACTGGTGCAAATCACCTAGAAACCCTAATCTCGAATAAGGATGGGGAACTGGTATGCGAATAGACCGATCCTTAGAAAATACCTCTTCAACAGATGGGATTAACCCCACTACCTGAGGTTTACAAACACAAAGACAAACATTATAACATGAATGATTCTACGCAAAACATATAAGTCAGCAGCTCAGCCTTTGCTCATTGTTGGGTTTCTACCGTCTCCTACTTGGATGCAAATCTAAGTCACACTTCATCGACAACCCCACTCAACTAAAAGTTCATGCATCAATTTCGAATGGCTGTACTCTCGGTCTCTACATCTTAGCTCTACAACTAAGGGTTCTCATACAAGATTTAAGTTTACAAAAGAATTTACCTACTATGAAAGGTGTTAAGTTTAGTCTATCTACCAAGTTACTAGTAATAGATGAATATACAACTCAAGTATCGGAAAGAACATAAGCAAGTAACTTACAATTAAATCATATCTTGCTATATAAACTTTCTTCCTTACCCACGAGCAATAGGCTTGCTAGGACTTGGTAATGCTTGTAAGGCATAGGTCATAATCACTTATTCAACCCTCAGAAGTGTAGGACAATCCTTCTTCAAGTGATCAAACTAATCGCAATTTAAGCACTTACACTTCTCCTTGGCTGCATGACATTCCATAGCGAAATCCCATTTATGCCGGAGGAGCAACATACAATATGAGCTCTCTTCTTTGTAGAAGCTTGATCTTTCCCTATATCTTAGCCTTTGTGCTTCAGTTAGAATTTTGGTTTGCTTTTCGCTTTCGCTACCTTTGATGGTACCTCATGGATGCTCTCATAGAGAAGAGCTATTCCCATGAGACTCTCAAAAGTGGTCCCTATTGGGCTAGGATTAAGCAATGAATCCCTAACCGATGCATTAAGACCCCCGACAAAATCCTTTGCTTTTTCAATGGAGTACTAATCGTCTCAAAACTTAATTTGGCCAAAAGGTTAAATCGGCCAACATACTCCATCACAAATAAGCTATCCAGCTACAAATGAATGAAACACTCAAACCGCTTGCCCACCCGGTCTTAGAAATAAATCAAGGCTCAGAGAGACGTTTAAATCAATTCAAGTCAAGGCATGCTCATTAACCTGCTTAGCTATTATGTCCTACCAAGCTAAAGCCTTTCCCCGAGATGCTGTGAAGCAATTCTTTAAGTCCATATTGGCGAAAGCCCTCCCACATGAATGGGTCCAAGCCTGTGTGTTAGCAATGGTCTCATAACTTAGATATGGCTTCCTTCTAAGGCTACAAAGATCCTAATATAACTTTGGAAAGTCTAAAGTTGCTGCAACAAAAATACTGGTTATCTAAGGGTTACAACACCTCCAACACCTACCGCAGCTGCTGGAATGTCCTCGGATGATGAAACATTCCATGCGGTAACCAATTAGCCTCTGAACCAATTTGACATCTCAGACTGCCTAACCATAATTGCTCTTGTACCCCGTCTGCTCATACCGATAGCCTGAACGAAGATACCTTATCAAGTAGCGATGGAAATAAATCAAAGTTTAGAAGATAAGTGGTCTAGCAATATTATATTGTAACGACCCGCCTTTTTAGACGGTTTAAATCGACAATAAACCACACATGTCCCAGTCAAATCATTCAAAAGGGAGGGTTGTTATGGGGTAAATAAGAGAAAGAAGAGAAAAGAAAGAAAACAAAACACAGAATCTCACAACGGGATGATAATATATAATAATCAAATAAACAGTTCATGAAGCTGTTTTACAAATAACATTTGATTACACTTTTACAATACAAATCAGAGTACATATAGCAGAAATAAATAAATAATGCAGCCGAACAACATGATGCAGTGGAACATGTAGGGAATAACGTAGTATACAAATCTCCATCTTCGTCCAATAGAAAAATAGTCTTCAATACACTGAAGAGCTCAGACTGACCCGAGCATAATGAAAAGACAAACACTCGAGTTGGAACTAAAAGATCTTATGTAAGTTAAATCAACGGTAAATAAATATGAGTGTAATGGCTTCAGAGATGTTTACGGGATTTTACATCTCCTATCCAGTGTCAAATGTGCATCCAATAACTTAAGAGATGTATAGGATTCCATCTCCTAAGGATCTGTTAAACTATCTACTATGTAGTAATATACGCTATTACAATATGTCTATCAGTAAAGTAAAATATTAAAATAACGTTAAGGCGTTACCTATATCTCCCTTAACATTTTTTTATATAAATGCCCTAGTCTATACAGATACTGTAAACTCCATAGTAAACTGGTGGACTATCAGGGAGCACTCCATAGGTACGACACAAAGCAAACTCGTAATAGGCACGATAAGGCACGTGACAAGGCACGCGAGGCAATGCTCAGGGTAGGATACTACCGTTTTGCGGATCCGAACTGGTGGTAACGCATAGCAGCTACTACCTCCAGTTTGGAACACACTCCCATAATCAAATCGAGGGGCGGCCACCAAATCAATCACAAAGTCATAATATGGTATCGAAGAAGCATGTCCAATCGGAGGTGCGACCTCACTTGGCCCGGCGTGGCTCCTTTTTTAGTCACATCAAGCTGACTCGAGGGAGTCAGGGCTACGTAAATACCTCATACAGAATCGTTCGCCAAACCATCCTACTTTATTCTGGAATCTCCACCACGTACACAGTTGTTAAAGTGGTTTTCGGTATTGGCAGAGAGTATGACAATATCCAATCCTGGTCTCTTTAACAACCAAACACTTATTTCACACCGGATGGTTCTTTTACATTTCCAAAATCAATTCATAATTGATATCAAAATATCATATCCACTTAAAAGCATATTACTTTCGAAATCATATTCACTTTCAAAATTATATCCACAAAATAGGTTAAACCCTCATTTAAAAATCATCATATTTACTCAAAATATGTCATTTTATTTTAAAATATCATTTCAAACTCCAACGTAGATTATAACATCATTTAACCATATTTGCTATTAAACCAAGGATTAAATATAAACACTTCAACTTTACACAGTCCGAAATTTAGAAAATAGTTTAGATGGTCATAAATAGTTTAAATAGTTTTAAAATAGTTTAAAATAGTCAGAATACTTTAAGATAGTTTAAATGGTTTAAAATAGATTAAGATAGTTTTAAATAGTTAAAATAGTTTAAATTATTTTAAAATAGTTTAAATTAGTTTAAATATAGATTAAAATAGTTAAATAGTTTAAAATAGGTTAAAATAGTTTTAAAATAGATTTAAAATAGTTAAATAGTTTAATATAAAATAGTTTGTTTATTGGAAATGATTTATATAGTAAATAGTTTGAAAATCTAAATAAATCTGAATTTAAAATAATATATCTTTAAACAGTTTACATTTAAAATAATTAATTTGAAATTAATATCAATTTAAACTATTTCTCCCATTTCAACAAATCGGGACCATACCCAGCTTTCAAATCAACAAAACTCAAAAAAAATTACCTTTCAATTCAGATTCTCAATAAAACTTCTCAATAAAACCATTTAAATCTATATCGATTTCAAATCCTTGTTTGAAACTATAAATTTGAACTATTTCAAATTTGGTAGATTTCTAAGTTTAAATATTCAAATATTTCAAATATTTCATTAACTCAATTTCGATAAATCTCATTATACTTCAAATCCAACTTTAAAATTTCAATTTAAATTATTTAAATAATTCATTTAAACCAATTCCAATTTCAACATTTAAAGCTTGGATTTTCGAAAATAATTCAGTTTATAGAAATCAAATTTTTATTTCAAAATATCATTTAACTGGATTCAAAAATTTACGATTTTAAAATCATTTAATTTAACCAATCCGGTGTCCGTATATAATTTTCTACCCTATGGTCAAGTGATACGGATATCTACCATTTCAACCCGCAATAATTTTAAATTTTACAGGTATATACCATTTCAACCCGCAATACCAAAATAAATTCAAAATCCATAAAATCGCTCGGGTTTATCATTTCAACCCATAACGATTTTTCCCTAATCTATAGATCGTTCGGGTATGTATCATTTTAACCCATAGTGATTTTCCTAGTATTAACTAAGGGAACTTGCAGTGTTATAACAATATAAATATAACATCCAGTCATCCAATATCAACAATCTAACATCCATCATAATCATCATTCAAATCAACCAATAAACAACAACAATTAACTGATTATCATTAACAGGTCTTTAACAGGAAATTTAAACTTCAATATTAAATTAAATGACGATTAAATTCAATAAAAGTCGGATTTAACTGGAATGACAATTTAAATATATCAAACAGCAATTGATCAACTTCTAATCACATTATAAATTTAATTTAACTAACATAAGATGATGTAATAGTTGTGAGTGGTTTAAAACACTCACCTTTAATTTCGAATCGATTTAAAATCCAAACGAAGGCCCAAATTTGAACAGTCTCAGAATTTGATCAAAATAGTTCCATAATGTCCAGAATTTCGATACGATCGCAATGGAGAAAACCACACATGAATCCGAGCTCGTATGAAAAAGTTATATACATTAGAACATTTGAAACTATAAATTTAAATTAAATAAATAATATAAAAAGAAATGCCACGTCACCTTGGTCGTTGTTCATGCGCTCAAACCCTAGCAGAGACCTTTGTATGCGACCCTAATCTCGACCTCGAACAGAACTACGCCGCCACCCAAAAGCTCGATCGCCGACCACTATGGACCACGACACCCCAATCAGACGTCGCCCTCGCCTTGCACTCGTCTTGGTGCCTCCCACGGCCACCCTCGCGCCACCTCCGGCCATCCACATCTATGTCGCCGCCGTTGGTGAAAATGGCCAATTTCTGGCGATTCCTTAGACCATCTCGACAAACGAACAACACCGCTACGACCTGCTCCCCACCATCTTCCCAACGCCACCTCCCGATCGTCGATCGAATAAAGATCCACCGTTGGATCGCGAAAACCTAATTTCGATGGTCGAGGTTCATCCTCGATTTCTGGTCAAACGATGCATCTAATTGAAAAATGAACCATTGTAGTAGATTATGCTCATCGAGAGCTTTCCAACGATATATAATATGTTAGGGTTTTGAGAGTTTGAAATTGGAAATTGATTTTGATTTGAATTTAGGGTTTGCAATTGGAATTTGGTTTCTACCATTGGAAGAAAGGAATAGACAGATAGAATTGTACGTACAGAATGACTGCTAGGGTTAAGAAACAGAGCTATTTATATGGACAAGGCCTAATAAGAATGAATGAATATATCGAATTGGTTTGAAACGACAAGACCTGAAAAGTCCGTTCTGTTTCCGAAAGAAAGCAGATCATCTCATATATCAAAATAGATGTTTTCGATATTTTTAGATTCAATGGAACAAGTTTCAAGTCCTAACTCCATTGTATGAAGAAGTTAGCTTTTAAAATCAGCGTAATTTAAGTTGAATTCATTAAATTGATTTCTATGCGTTTCGAACCCGCACGATCAATCGACAAGTCCGATCGCTACGAAACTTGAAATCTTACAATAATTCACTGTTACGGATCCGATAAAACTAGTTTCGTCGAAATCCGAGACAGTGGACAAAATGGCTATTTTCATGTTAATTAAATAAATCATTATTAAATTAATTAAATCACCTTTTTAAACTCAAATTTTATAACTAACAAATTTTATCATTTTTGATTACCTAGACATTGATAATCTTTTAAAACAAATTTCCATGTCCCATCCAACGTTAAATATAGCACTAATGACAATGTTCAATTTCAATTGCAATAATTCATTAATGATAATTTAAATTCCAATAAATTCATTTATTCCAATTTACATCTTATTATTCAGCCAACTATCATCTTATGTATATAATTAACATTGGTTATGTTTTATTACAAAAAGATTCTACAGTTATCATCCTAATTTATATTAATGCAATATTTAATTACATTTTATTGCAATTGATTTACAATTTAATTTCAACGGATTAAATAATGAAATGATATTTAAACAGTCACTACACATTAATCGTTCAAACACATTTCTATGTTTATTGTTTACAAACAATAAACAAATAAATTCACATACTGATTAGTTATTCTATATTAACTAGATTTCAATTAAGTACATATAATTTCTCTATTTAACACAACATTGAATTTATTCCTTATTTACGATTATAACCAATTTAACTTTACAATTATTTCGATTAGTTGAAATTACATTAAGATAGTTATCATTTACCTTAAATTAACATTACAAAATTTACATTCTAGTTATTTTCCTCATTATTAAATCTTAAATTTTTTATTTTACACAACATTAAATTCCAAAACTTATTTAATTTAATATTTTAATTATAAAAAAAATATGGGTCTTTACATATATAGTAGAAGAATACAAGTACGCTTCCTCAATGTTTCTCCTTCCATCAGGTTTCTTAACTTAAAATGGTCTACTTGGTCCTAAGTGTTGAGCATAAGCTCTAATACCAAAAGTAACTACCTATCCTTCGTAATACCTTGAAATCAACGTCGAATGACAACATCCGACTTTCGAATACCGCAAAGGATAATTATTCAGTGTAAAATTAAAACGATACACTATAACCAAGGCATATATAGAATCTTACAATGGATTGATAACATACAATATATTGAATATACATGAAGATAAATAGATAAATAATATATAGAGAATGCCCTAGCTGAAGTAACTAATAAATAAATATTAGTATAGAAAGTTAGAATATCATAACACCATACATAAGAAGCTCTGGTTATAATATCTGATACAACAAGTCTCATATATAAATAACATAACTATTGTGTACTACTACAGGATCAAGTATATATCCATAGTATCGACATCATGCCTCCAAAATGCTCCAGCTGTGCCACTTTGATAGCGTATCCCCAAAAGGACCTGATTTCTAAACTACTCAATTGAGTAACTGATAGTTGTCATGATATAAATAAACAAAGAGAAAATGTGGGTTGGATATAAAGCCATGTATGAGGGGAACTATCTCAAAATACCGTATATCAAAACTATATACATATATAAAACAAGAAGCTATTAAAGCACAGTCTATCCTCTCCGCAAACGTAGCTCAAAGATAATCTGAACTACCCATAAACAAGTAAAGTAAACCCATCCCAAAGATAAGGGATCATATTATAACCTTCTCTTCTACTGCAATCAATGAGTTAGCACAACTAAGATAATGTGACTGCTATGTAACAGTATACTATGAAAAAGTTAACCCTATATACAAATATAAGGTTATATATATATATCCTAATATACGTATATCATGAAATACACGATAATAAAATCAACAAATTAATATAACAAGCACAATATAACGATAAACGACAAACTAAGAATATAAATTGACACTCGCCATTGCCGATGAGTTGAGTCCGCTATGGACATCTAACGTGATCCAAATTGTAGTGATCCAAATTATCGTGATCCAATGACTTCTGTCGAAGGTCCAAAATAAATAAAGTTAGTGCCTAATTGTACCATAAACCCTAAGCTGCATCTAGCTTGATGCAGCTTGTGTAGATCTCACCATACTCCCATGTCAAGCATAAGTTATATATGACCCACTCGTAGATAATCGTCATCATCTCCCCTTACTTGTCATCATGGATTTCTTAACAAATTTGAATAACGCCTCTACAAAAGAGAACGATGGGCGTGTCCCATCTAATATGATATCACGGCCGCAAAAGAGCACCAATGCCGTATAGATTCATATACACAACGAAAATAACGTCACATAATTATATACATCTATGACGAATGATGATCGATATCTCATCATCGTTTACCTACATAGATGGCCACTATTATAAGAACAATAATACATATGACTAATAGTATAAGGCCAATATGACATATGGTCACTAATATAAAACCAATACGATGTACAGTCACTAATATAAAACCAGTACCATTCATCAAAACATATCAACCCTAAGGTCGAAAACCAAGAGGTACAGTTTACGCTTAATCATACATTCTCACTAGATGTGGTCTTGTAGCCAACCACTTTACATTTGCATTTGGATCCCGAGCTTCACCCTGCATTCTACTTTCCCGAGTTGCGCAAATTCTTCTTAAAGTCATGCCAAAGCTTCAGGCTAACTCGTGCTCAGAATCAGCGAGAAATCCCCACCATCTTACACTCTGCCTGGGCTTACTGCCCAGACTTGCATCCCACTATTGGACTGATGGTAGCCTACACCTGGCAGTGAGCTTGGGAAGGTACTTCCCATGCCACACGGACCATCGATTTAAACCCCATTTTCTCCATTGCTTTGCCCGATGAATCGCCTAGCTTCTCTAGCCTGCTTCCACCACATCAGACCTCTTCTGGAGTTCATTGGTTGATATTTTAGAATTGGTTACTTATGTATTCAAAAATCAATCAGTATGAAATCCACCCTTTTGACGTGTAGAGTTCAGTGGGTGATTCTTTCGATCCAACTTGCTCTAACATGCCCAAACGAATTCTACCGGCCTTCGTGGCTCATGTGATGCCTATGCTTGTGTCAAACTGTCAATATGCTCATTCGTGCAGATTTACACACACATACATACACAAACATACTTACACTAAACAAATCATGTTTTGGGCTTTGCCGATCGACTGCCCGACCCATTATTCTCTCACGCAACTTAGCGCATTCAATAGTTTCTATTGCTACATGGAACGCTCGCAAACGTGCTTATACACAAATATAAATATTCATACTCATACACACACATATATATATATATATACATACATATATTAACACAAATATACAACCATTATCAACAATCTAAATCATTTAACGAATCACTTCACTTATTATATTTCTTTAAAATAAACGTATGCATATACTTACCCATGTACATATACATACACGTATGTTCAAATATGTATTTCAACTATTAATTAATCAATTTTCACTTTTATTTACCAAAATCTTTTCTATAATAGTCCAATATCCTTTTCTATTATTTTATTAAATCATGCAACTTTTTATGAAATACAATACTAGCTTATAAATCAATTTAAGCATTTTTAACACTTACTTCCTTCATTCAAATTAAGTATTCATCTTATACTCATTTTATAAAATGTTATAACCACTTTATAAAATACTCTATTCATTTATAAAAAATTTCTTGACTTAAATAATATTCAAATCAAGCTTCATTAAACCTCTAGTCATTTTAAATAAAAGTGTAAAGTTCAAAACTCACTTAATTAGCCTACTAACCTTTTAGAAAATATCCCATTCTCTTATAAAATTATTTCTTTACTTTAAATAATATTTATAAATACTAATTAAGCTTCATTAAACCTCTAGTCACTTCAAATAATAAATGTAGAGTCAAAACTTACTTGATTAGCTTAGTAACTGTAACAACACACCTTGAAACGGGTCCACTTTTCGATGCAGAAAAGGCTCATCGAAACTTAGACCCATTCCAAAGCTGGCTGTTGGTTGGTATAAAGAACAATATACAAAGCTATTTATCTACACATTCAGAAACTCACAATGGAAGGATAAAATATAATATCAGAACAGCCCCATTTTATTTAAAATTCAAATGTCATAAAAAACATAACACAGTACCATAAACAATCGTCAACTATCCATAGTATAATATTCCAAAGTTACGGCATCATTTAATGGGTACATCAGAAATAAAGGAAATAACACAAGTAAATAAATGGTAACTACCATAAGTCTACGTCTCCGCCACCACCTCCGAAAATCTGCATCAACATCTTTAACCTGTGTTGTAATGAGGAGGGACTTTGAACAACAATGTCCAATGAATAAAATTTCGAGCCTTTCTATAATAGTACTTGGGCAGTATAATTCGTATAAAAATATGTTATACGTATCTAACCATATTATAAATTTTCTGACTATAAGCCTTAAGGCTTTTCCAGTCCATTATTCTTTTAATCCGATAATCCATATCTATCGTCTATAATGTCTTAACAATATAAGAGATGGTACCCAAGCCACTTAATACCTTTTTAATGGAAACTAGACATACGCTGACCATTTAATACCTCATTCAAGGCAGGTCTCTGTCATTTAATACCTATCCTAAGGTGGACCCCTCTCTGGTGCTATCTAGCTGACATTGCATGAAATCTCTTTAGGCCACTTAATACTTCAAATCTGAAGCAGACCCTGCCTGAGATATCCTCTACAGCGCCTAACCCTTAACCCCGACCATTTACTAATTCTTATATAGGGAAGAGGCAGGCCCTCAATTAGCCACTTAATACCTTTAACCCAAAGCAAGTCCTTCATATTATGATCCGTAACCCAACCGTGGTGTCTCACATTAGTCTGACTTTTCGTAGGTACTAGTAGCCAGATTAACCGGATAGATTTACCCTATAGAATTTGGAACTAACCTCACGTCCTCCGTGGTTACTTAGTATATGTGATGTCTTACATCAGCCCTAAAGTCACACTACTGGTAGAAAGATTAACCGGGCAGACTTCTATGTGCTTTTGACTTGAGTGACCTCGCATCCTTATAACTTAGTCATAATCTAAAACACTCTCTTAACATATTATCCCACATCTCACCGCATTCCATATCAAGGCTTTATAAGAAACTTCTTATTTCACCTTTATAATTAATTGCTTTCCTAAGGGAGATTCAATGATAATTAATATACTATTTAGTGCATACTTAATACGTTACTTACGCATGTGTGTGTATATACATGTGCCTTAAATATTTCTAGACGTGCGAAGATTGCGCCCTAAACTATCATTTAGATGTTAAAATTTCAATTTTATACTGGTCCAATACCATTTCAACAAATATACCATATATCCAATATCCACAATTAATCAACAGAGTTGTATAAATAGAATCCATACCCAATTTATTTTATACTAAAATTATAGAATCAACATTAATAGAAACTTACAATTCAATTACTTTTATGCTCTATTCAACTTCTTTGTATAAAGTTGAGAAGGGGAAGTCTATTTAACTTGTAGAAATAGGCGATGCAAACTATGAATAAAAGAATCCTTACCTTACACACAATTTTCTAATTTATTCTTTTGAAATCCCTTAATCTGATCCAAATAAAAAGATAAGAAGTGAAATAGAATGTAAAAAATTAAGATTGCAATACTTACACAATTCCATTATTTTAATATAAAATAATTGAGATTCTAACTTAAGAAGTGACATTTCGCTTTAGGGAAATTTTGGTGTTTTAGCGTGATGTTTGCATAAAAAAATTCCCTAAGGATATATATCAAATTCAAGTTATACTATATAATTAGCAAAATAAGAATGACTAAGATTATCATACACAATCAGTCCTTAGCTCTCTCCTTTTGGATTTGATACACATGCTCTAATCTCTTACAGATCTCTCCTTTAGAAATATAACAAGGATATTGTATACGAATTAAATTCAAAAATTTAGGGTTTAGAGGAGAAAGGATTAGAAATTGAATAATAAACATCTAAAATTTCTT
Source organism: Allium fistulosum (assembly GCA_030737815.1). Lineage (NCBI taxonomy): Eukaryota > Viridiplantae > Streptophyta > Magnoliopsida > Asparagales > Amaryllidaceae > Allium > Allium fistulosum. Next base: position 486,226,369 of record CM060905.1, on the reverse strand, counting down.
ACTTGAAACCCTAGATCATTTTTTGAATCATTGAGGAGGGAGTCCAGTAGGGCTTCGCTTGGTACCCAAAATAATTTGTGAATACAAGTGAGGGGGCTAGGCTCTTATTTATATTAGTTAGAATGCACTAAAACCATTGGATTTAAGTCGGTTTAAAATAATAAAATCCACACCGTTCAAATGTAGAATAACCTAGATGCCATTAACACGAACCGATCGACCGCTCCTACCCCACCGGTTGACTGCTAGTGGTCGACCGACTAAGGGTAGGCAATTGACCAGTAGCTCTACTCTGGGAATATTTTTATTGTGTCGTTGCTTGTTTTGTTTAATACCTTAATTAATCTATTAACGTTAACGTTAATTTTAACGTTTACTTAACCCCCAACTTTACCTTTTGAATTTCAAATTTAATAATTATTTATTTATTCGAGTTTGAATTATATTTAAATTAATTCGAAGCCGAAACATCAAACGTCCATAACCTTCTCATTTGAGCTCCATTTTCAAAATATCATATATGGAAATTGATTAGAAAATCGCCACGAACACAATGACATAACTTCTGTGATCAAATTACTACTTCTGCAAAAAAATTATTTTTAGCCTTATCTTATTTAATCGATTAATTAACTTATTTATTTCTTATTAATAATTTTTATGGCATGTTACATTCTCCCTCTTAAAAGGATTTCATCCCCAAAATCTTTCTAAGGGGCGGACAACATAACGTGCAATAACATCCATGTTATACAACCATGTTATCTACACATCCAGCTACTTAGCCAAAAAGTGCAATGTGATTATGTATGTAGACATACTATAGGTGAGCTCGATCCTAGCATGAATGCAAGTGTCATGACATATAGGCATGTATGAAAAATACTAAACATGAAAAAAGTTTTCTATATGACTGTAAATGTGGCGGTAAGAAATGTGGCAACCATCTCCTACCATCCAATCTAGCAACCATGTTGCAACTAAAACCTAATTTTGAAAAGAAAAGTTTACCAATGAATAGCTCATGTCGAGAAGTCCTCATGCTTTCCGTCGGATTTTCCTTATTTTTTACTCAAACCAACCTAATTTCTTTATTGGAGAGCTTCCTAGTCCTGTGCTCCACAATGCATGCGGTGGTACAGTATGCTATTGGCTCCGTCTCAGTATCCCCTAATTGAGCAGGCTCCCCTACAGTGCGTGTGCTATGATGGCATTTGCCCAATTGCAAAATGTGAAAAAACATCATGGAATCCTGCTAACTTATCCGGTAGCTCCACATGATAAGAAAGTCTTTCTATTCTTTCTAAAATTGGAAAAGGCCAAACAAATCTTTGTGCCAACTTTCCCGACTTTCCAAATCTAATGACCATCTTAAGCGAGGAAGCTTTAATAAACACCATGTCCCCTACTTCAAACTCTAACTCTTTTCTTTGCTTGTCCGCCTAGGATTTCTAGCGATCTAGGCTACCTTCATTCACTACCTAATCAATTTTACCTTTCTCCAATTCTCGTGAATTAAACTTGGTCCGAGTAGGATTTTGTCAATGGTTCCTCACCACCAATTTGGCGATTTACATGGCCTCCCATAAAGCACTTCATTGGGTGACATACTAATCATTGCTTGGTGAGTATTATTATACGCGAATCCTACAAAAGGTAAGTCCTACTCCCAGTGTCCTTTAAAATCTATGATGCAAGCTCTTAACATATGTTCCAAGATCCAATTCACCCTTTCAGTTGACCATCGGTCTGTGGGTGATAAGCAGTGCTATGATTCAACGAAGTTCCTAAAGCTACATGCAAAATCCTCCAAAATTCGCTAGTAAATAAGAAGTCCCTATCACTAATAATGCTATCCGGGATTCCATGAAGTCGAACCACTTCCTTGATATAAATCTATGGTAGCGATGTTGCGGTTCTATTGCTCCTAACGGGAATAAAATGGGTGCTTTTAGCGAGTTTATCCACCATGACCAAATTGCTTCATTTCCTCTTTGGCTCCTAGGCAACCCATCTGTGAAGTTCATCGATATATGCTCCTATTTCTAAATCAGAATCTTAAAAGGAAATAACAATCCTCTGGGCTTTCCTTGTTCAGCTTTATCCTTTGGCATGTTAAACATCTAGAAATAAGTTCAACTACCCTCTTCTTTATTCCTGGCCAATAGAAAATTCTCTTCATATCCCTATAAATCTTATCCCCTCCGGGGTGAATGGTCATTCTTGAATGGTGATACTCTACAAGCTAAAATTTATTTTTCCCAAAATCCTAAAGGTTTTGGGATTGAAGCATCCTTTATTCTTAGTTACTAACTTAATTTCCTTATTAACTTCCAGTCTTACCTACAATTTATCGCTAGTTAAGTGTCTTTATGAAATCTCCTTATTTACGATGTTCCTTAATATGTATATATTTATCCAACAGTCTAATCCCATCAATAAAATCAACACAGTGATAAAACAGTAACATATCTTATACCATTTCGTACACTTTTCCAACAACCTAAAGGAGATAGTGATTTTAACCTAAAAACTCTAAAGAAAATTTTGTTGGAAGCTGCCATTTATCTTCAACTGGTGTTAGTGATGTTGGGGTGCTAATACTCCTTACCAAATTAAGATGGTCATTCTTAGAATGTCATTCTACCATTACCCACCTTCTTCAATTCTCCTTTTTAGTTTCCAATAAATGTCCATCACCCATAATAATTGGTCATTAATGTCAAAATTGACAATCTCTAATCAGTCCTCATATAATTCCCTTTTTTCTTTCCATTTACTAGTTTCAAAATCCACCTATTATGCTTATTCAATTCTTTTGTAAATACCATATTAAATTCCTTAATAAGTCCCCATTTAATTCTTTTAATTCTCTGTTAACTACAAATTTATTGCCAATTAAATCTGTAATTAATGTCCATAAATCGTATCCTATAATTATTACGCTATTAATAACAAATGCGAACACTGTTGTAAATTAAGCTATTTTATATATTGTTATCTTTAATCGGTAAGCGTTTTTATACATATTTATTTATTTCTATTTCTAAATATTACAACTAGAATATTATTTTCCACGTCTTAGTTTATCAGAGATCATTTTCAAAAAGAATTACCATTATGACTTTCCATAAATTAACCAAAAATGAGATCTTTGTCTCGTTTGAAATTACAAGAAATTATTTCTTTTCTTTTCAGTGTAAACTACGGAAAAGATTATCTATATCCTACACATCTCTTTCCCTTTTTGGTATATCCCTTGTTAATCAAACGATGCACATTTATACATATTTTGGAATTGAATAATTTATGGTAATTATACGAAACCCACTACAATAAATCAGAACATAAAATTCATATTCCTAGTCAACTACGGTAACCTAATTTACAACGCAATTATAGATTTGGAATATCTTTGCAACTTTTCCAACATTCAACAAATAAATATTTGGGACTGATTTCAAATTTCTAGATCAGGTTGTACATATTATTCGTATTTTATTCATATATATCCTGAAACCTTTAACCTTTCTTACCTAGATAGTGAACCCTATCTACTTCATAAAATATTTTGGTTTGGTTTAGTCCTTACCATTCTTAAAACTAAAATTTCAAAACCATAAATTACCTTATCAAACCTTTATCTTAAAAGCCCCCATTACTATATTATGCTGCATTTGAAATTCAGAAATTTTCTCATTTCAAAAGGAAACTTTTAAACATATTTTCCAAAAGAATTTCCAACTTCCAAAATAGTTTGAAGAATCGAATTCCCAAAAGCATTTAAATACCACGTTTTATTTTATTCTATATATCTATTCCATTTTTAATAAACACTTGAATAAAACTTCCAAACATTTAAACCCAACTTCTCAAAAGAATTCGAACACAATATTCAAAACATTATCGCTTATTCTTAACCCCAAATTCAAAATTCAAAAATTGCTTAGCCAAATAATTTCCCTTCTCAAAGGCTTTTGTTTCCTCAAAGACTTAGTTATTTTAGAAGTATGATTTTAAACCAAAACATTAAAAAACTCAATTATTTATAACGACTCGCAAATTTATCACTTTGATAAATTTATTTATTTTTAAAATATTCAAATATAAGCTTTTCAATATAGATTATGTTGTCTTGAACGGTAAATAATGATGGGAATCTTATTTTGAACAAGTATTTACAAAAACATATATTTTGGAAAAATATCGATAAAATGACCAAAAACCGTTTTATCAATAAATAGCTCTATAGTTATCAGAAGTCGCGCATGGAGCTGGATATATACACTTATTTATCCATTTAAACAAGAATATGAAATAAAATTATTTATTTTATTTTTGAGAATAAAATGCATTTACGACATCATCAATAATGACATTATATTTAATAATTAATTTATGAATTTAAACTGACATTTAATGATTTACTAATTATTATAATTATTCAAATAATTATTTTTAAACGATAATAATTTATTTTAATTAGTTATGAAGTGATAATAAATAATTTATAATAGTTTTATAAAGATATATATTTGATTTGAGAATATAAGAAAATTCATATCGCTTTACCGATATAACTGCGCTTTTTGTAAACAATTATTTAATATTAATTTATATGGTTTTATAATTCAAAAGAGATCATTTTAATTAGTTAACAATGATAAGAAATTAGTTTTCATATTTTGTTTACATTTATGTGTAAATTAATTTATAAGTGAAAATGTGATAAAGAATCTGCTTCCCCATTTTCAGTGGTTTAACGAACGATAGTTGTTCAAAGTTGCTGCAACCTTGTTTATATCACTTGTGCACATATATAACATACACATGCACATTCTAACAAATACATGAACACATATATACATGCAAATTACTTACCATTTACATTAGAATTTACATATAGTGAAAAGTATAAATATCCAAGTTGTTTTCTACCCTAAAAAGCAAACATCAACGCACATACACACCATCATCATCACACACATGGAAGCACAAGCGGGTGGCCTTACCGTGCATCTTTAGGAGATGGAGGGGGTGTGGGCAAGGGGAAAAATTGTAATTAAACATTTAGATATTTATTTCCAAAGTTTTCCTATCAATACCCACCATTCTCTTCATAATTTTACACACTATTCTACTTCATCTTCTTCCTCATTCTCAAGCTTTTCAATGGCTTCCTACCTTAAGGAAATTATAAAGAAAAATATTGCAAAATGAAATTAAATTTATATAAGTATATATACATGAGCAATCCAGTTCAAAACCAAGGCAAATCACTCCTTTCCTCACTCAAACCCCACAACCACCACCTTTTACAACCAAGGCCGAGCCTATTCCACTTGCAAGCTAGGCTGAACCCATTCATAGGTCCAAGGCTCGATTCTGTAGGCTTTGATTCGATCGTAGCGAAGCTATAGCGAATTTTCGTAAAGTTAGAAACCAATAAAGGTGAGAAGCTATATATATATAATGATGACGTGAATTGATTACTACAGATGTTTTACTATGTTTTCATCATCAAGTTTGGTTGTTTACTATAGTTGTTTAATGGTATTAACAAGTCATGTTAAATATACATCGAATATCACAAAGGAAATCACTTTTCTTTAATAAATGAAATGGTGTATATGAGATTGTTAAACCTCGTTAATGGTTTAAAATGATTTAGAAATGTTTTACAAACATTTAAAAGTGTTTCAACAAATTTTGAAAAGAATATAAAAATTGAGTTAAAATAGGAGCGTCGCGCAACGGTAGTTCACGATTTCACGCTGTAAAATTTTAAATCCATTTGTACGATGGATTCAGAGTCAAAATTCTTTGGAATAATTTTTTTTCAAACTCTTATAATCATAGTTTTCAAACAATAGAAAAGATCGAGATTTTGTTTAGTGGATTTTGAAATATGAGCAAACCAAGTTTTCAAAATAGTCGTGCTTTGGAAGTTCGAAAACCAAAGCGATAAATTCTTTTAAAATGATATTTTTTACTCTTTAAAAATATGGGATAAATTCTTTAAATATTTGATTTGAGTAATAAAAACGGATATCTAAATGATAAAAAAGTTGTTTTGATTAAATAAGCTTAAAAGCACTATTCGCAGCACTTTTAATAACTTTTGAAAAATGGCTTTAAACTTAAGTATTCTTTCCAAAATCTTCTATAAATGTTTTCAAATAAATAATTAATTATTTTAAATATGATTTTAAGGTCTTATAATTTATTTTAAATGACTTTAAATAAATGATTTAAGGAAAAGCTGTTATAATCAAGTGATTTAATTTTGGCTCTAAAAGTCGATGAGTAGACTGGATTTTTTTATTCGTGAGATCTGGATGGGAGCTGGTTAAACTAAGGAGATGTTCAGGAGCAACTAGTGCCCTGGCTCACCTGGCCTCTTTCTTGGGCGAGGAATAGATAAGGTCGAAATGTCGGAAGCGAGGCAAGTATAAAAGATTTATTTTTTCCAAATTTACTACAACTTGGATTGTATAGAAATAATCTTCTTATACTTGGTATTAAATTGTAAGGAGGGAACCCGTACTATTCGTGTGAATTTAAAATTTTATTTCACCACTATTCAACGAATAGTAAAGGTTGAATACAGAAATTGATATTGAGTAAAATTATTATAATTTCTAAAGATCCATTTTACTTGAATACTAACTGACTTGGATTTACCATCTTAGACAACATAGTTTCAACCTATTAAAAAGATATATATTAAAAATAAGAAATATTTTGTCGAGATTTAAATAAATGATTTGGAATTATTTTAATTCCTATGGATCATTCTACTTAAAATTAATTGTTTTGGGTTTACAGTAAACAGTGTCTTAAATAACATTGTTTTTGACCCGTTTAAAAATTATGGTTTGGAAAACTTTGTTAATATTTAAATAAATGATTTAGAGATATTTTCCTAAGTAAAGGATGAAGTGATTTGGAATTATTCCAAGATTTGAAAAGGTTTTAGCTAAACAAAGATTTAATAAATGAGGTTTAATGATTCCATATATACTGAAAAGAAATGTTTTAAAGATATATATCTCTAGAAGATATTTTTAATAAAGAGAAAAGTAATAAATCAAATGATAAGCACCTATTTACTTAACATCTTTTTATCGATGATTGGTTCAAAGTAACCGGGGTTGGATTTGGGGTGATCCCTATTTGAAAACCACTTCGAACCAATTTACGAGTACGAAAATAAAGACATGTTAAAGACAATGAAGTTGAAGGCGGGGATCTTCATAATGGAAGAACTGAGATAAATAAATAGCAGTGGTCCCTTGGTTCTGGGATCTTCATATGTAAGGACTACTCGCTACTAATCCTAGGGAAAATTCCCGACAGGATGTGGTAGGAGAGTGCCTTCGATTTGTCCTGTTCCTGGACAAGTTGTATGGATAAATGTTTGACATTGCATTTCTAAGATCACAATGCATTGATCTCTACAAACATACATCCATTTGGTGATATAGGAGGCAACCCCTCTTATGCTTAACACCCTTCTCTAAGATGTACGAGCTCAGATGTTGTACTTTTGTGTGGAAATTAATAGTGTGTTGTTGGAAATGACAATGTGGAACTTTATGTGAAAATGTTCTAAGAAAGGTACATGTTACCTCTAGCTTCACACCTAGGGAATTGTGAAACAATGGTTTCTTCAAGGCTTAGTGGATCGCAACCATTAGGGTATGATACCCCCTTTCTAGATTAATTTTGCACCCGCTATAACGTCGGGTAAAAAAATATATGGTGTATGGTATGAGAGCTCTCGGATCGGTTGGGAACGACTGGGGTGATATCATATTCGGTTCTATCCGCCACCAGATGGGTTTGCAGGTAGGCCAGTCTTAATTCGCAGAGGTTTCAAAGATGGCGATCCTTGATGTGTCCCTCTAGAGATGCATTGTATGGAAGGTAGTCCCTTACCTCGCTATTCATTGGAAATCCAAATCTCCAATAAGTTCCTTTGGTTTTACTTGTAAACCTATTATGCCGTCAAATTTAATCAATGTAATAATTTCGGCTATTTAAATATGTTTATGTGAAAGGTTTTTAAAGAATGCCATTCAAAATAATATCACTAGATTTCGCATAGAAATGATTTGGTTCTCATAAGGTAAAAACCTGTTCCGTGTTTATGCACGACGTGTTCTTATGAGATACCCTTTGTTTTCAAAAACTCGTATGTTGAGTTTCTCACACTAGTCCCATGACTGATCCAAGTTTATTTTCCTTTCCCCTTAAACTCTAGGTGCCCTATTTTTCTAGGCAGCCTGTTAGTCAGGTTTTGTTTAGAGCATTTTGGAAGAGCTCGGAGTGGATTTAGAAGATTCTTCTGATGATTGTTATCCATTTCCACCATACTTATGTACTATTGTATTCCGCATTTATAGGGACGGAATTTATAACTGTCCATGTTGATGATAAGTTAAACTCTGATAAATGTATTCAAAATTTTCTACTGTAAAGATTATATGTTGAAATAATACCGTTCATGTTAGATTCTGTTCTGTCTTTATTTTATTTCTACCCTTAACAATCGAACACTTGAATTTGTAGCACACGAATACCAAGGATGTATTAGTGTCGATTTTCGAGGGTCGAAAATCCAGTTCATCACATTTGGTATCAAAGCTTAGGTTGAGCGAACACCTGAGCCTGATAGGGGTAAAGTCTCATCAGAGATAGGGTTAGTAATGCCCTAGGATGAATAATTCATTAAAGATAGGGTAAGTGACATCCTAGAATGAGTTAAGAGTATATTATATAAGGGCACGTATTTGTTAATGATATAAAATTGATTCTTATTTTAGAAAAATAAGGTAAATGAAATAGTTTTACCTAGGATTATATTTTGAATATAAATAATATATTTTGAAAAAATATATAGTTAGATATGTTACATCTTGAATGATAGTTTAAATCAAGATTAGTAAAATCTATGTACAAACATTTTGTGATTAGAATTTCACAGTTTGACTATAAGATGTTTAATAATAATGCTGAGAAGATTAAAAGTAATACTTTTGGAAAGGATTTGGATAATTAGAACTTTTATCTCAAATGGGTTTTTGGTAAGAGAATTTTCAAAGGATTTTATTTGAAATATTCTAAGTATTGGTTTGGAAAAACAATATCATGTGCTTAATAGACTATCACCCTTAGCATTATGCAGTTAAAACGGATTTATGCTAGGATAAACTTAGATTTATAAGCTAACATTAGATTTAGTAAGACAATTAAATTGCTTAGTATCTAATTGTTTATTGTTGATAATTGTAGAAACCCTCAAGCTACGGGAGAAAGTATTCGAAAAGGGAGACCTTGAAAGCAAACTGGGGTGAGAAGAATAATCCAATCATTCTTTCGAGTGATGAGGAAGAACCCGAGAAATGGACACTTAGCAATATTAAGCCCATTATTAAAGGAGAGTCAGATCGATACAACTAATAAAGACGGTTACCCTATGGCTTAAATGCTTATATCTTCCCCAACTCCAGAACTTATTATAGTGTCTAGTGATGAAGAGACCCCTCAAGCCTCATAAAGAATGTGGATCACTGACCTAGTAAGTTCAAAACCTGAATCGGAAGGAGAAATTCCTGAGGTGGAGCTAATGGAAGAAGAATATGAACCTAAAGAACGCCCGAACACTATGATATCCCATGAATCAAACAACAACAGTAGAGATAGTAACGTCATATGGAGATGGACGGTGACCATATTATTTGGCACGAGGAGTCGTCAGATTCCCCCATTCATTAGGACAACATGGAAGACGAAGAGGAACAATTTGTGGATCTCAAGAAAGAAGAAATGCAAGGTTTAGAAGAACTAGGAGAATGAGAAATTATACAAGAAATGCCAGTCAGATTGGGGTATGTGCCATGGAACCAACCCTGGTTGCCAATGAAGTGGATGTGATATCATAGATTGTAGACGGAAACTAAGCCGATAAAGAACAAGATGATAGTGATGACGATAAGGAATTCTTGTTTGATTTTGGATATGAAAGTGGACCGTCAACATCGGACTCAGAGAAGTGATTATGATGTGAGATTGAAAGATTTGGAAACACTTATCTAGTATTATGTAATAGCATATATATGTATGGCTTGTAAGATAGTTATATTTGTATCAGTGTTTTGAAAACTTAAGTAGGTTTAGAAGGACTTAAGAATGGTTTAAGTATGTGAGGAGAAATGATATGTTTAAGATAAGGATGAATGTAAAATATTAAGCATGTATAATATAATTATGTCCTTTGTTTATGACTTTTGTTCAAATGTAAATACACAAACCACTTGAGAAAATTTCATAAGAATAAAACTATATATTTATGAAATGTTTAAAAACTTAAACCAAAATTTTCTAAATATTTTGAAAAAGATAAAAAGTATATGCATTTTACATGAATAATATCGTAACACAAATTTGGCCTAAAGATTTTAATATAGGATTTGATGTCCAAAAAGGATTAATCACTCGATGCTTTAAGGCAAACATTGATGAGGATTTATAGTCAGATCCTTACATTTTCTATCATAGTTGAGAGCTATGCAAGGAAAATAGAAGTTTCTGAGCCTGATCAAAGTCCGCACTAGAGAATCAAAGGATTAAAACTAGTTCGGAAGTAAACTTGTGGATTCAAAAAGTAAGACTGAATCAAATATTTCATATGGATGATATATATATACATCGTATGGGAGTAAGTTTAAAAATAAATATTTTGGGCAAACACCTTTTGGTTTGGCGTTGTAATTTCGAGGACGAAATTATTTTAAGGAGGGGAGTCTATAACGACCTGTATATTTATCACTTTGATAAATTTGTTTATTTTTAAAATATTCAAGTATATGCTATTCAACATAGATTATGTTTCCTTGAACAATAAATAATGATGGTTATCTTATTTTGAATAAATATTTACAAAAATATATACTCTGAAAAAATATCGATAAAATAACTGAAAACCTTTTTATCAATAAACAGCTTTATAATTATCAGAAGTCATGCACGGAGCTGGATACATACACTTATTTACCCATTTAAACAAGAATATGAAATAAAATTATTTATTTTATTTTTAGGAATAAAATGTTTTTGCGACATCATCAATAATGGCATCATATTTAATAATTGATTTATGAATTTAAATTAAGATATAATGATTTAATGATTATTATAATTATTCAAATAATTGTTTTTAAATGATAATAATTCAATTTAATTAGTTATGAAGTGATACTAATTTATTTATAATAGTTTTATCAAGATATACACTTGATTTGAAAATATAAGAAAATTCGTATCACTTTATCGATATAATAACACCTTTTTAAAAAAAAATTTAATATTAATTTATATGGTTTAATAATTCAAAAGAGATCATTTTAATTATTAAAAAATGATAAGAAATTAGCTTTCAAATTTAATTTACATTTATATATGTAAATTAATTTATAAGTGAAAATATGACCTGGAATCGGCTTTCCCATTTTCAATGGTTTAACGAACGATAGTTGTTCAAAGTTGTTGCAACCTTGTTTATATCACTTGTGCACATATATAACATATACATGCACACCATAACATATACATGAACTCATATATACATGCAAATATACTTACCATTTACCTTAGAATTTACATATAGTAAAAAGCATAAATATCCAAGATATTTTCTACCCTAAAAAGCAAACATCAACTCACTTACACACCATCATCATCACAAGCATGGAAGCACAACGAGGGTGGCCTTGTCGTGCGTCTTGAGGGGATGGAGGGGGTGTGGAAAATGGGAAAAATAGTAATTATACATGTTTGTACCAAAATTGGGCACAAAACTCTTCAGAAGTGTTTGAAGAGATAAAATGAAGAAAGTAAATGTAAAAAGAGGATTATCTAACAAACACTCCAAACAATAATCAGAAAAACAGAAAAAGAACGCAGAGATTTATAGTGGTTCGGCGTGTTGCCTACGTTCACTATGAAATGATTGACTTTTATTAACTTTTGCTTGCTGGTTACAACGGATTACAACAGTAAATTTCGAGTACAACAGTGATTTTTGAGTGCAATAGTGATTTCGGCAGAGTCTGGACGTCGAAGAGCCAAAAGGTTCTTTTTTCTATAGGTTCTGGGCTGCTATTAATAGGTGTAGGTTGCAAATATCTCGCTCAGATCTCGGGAGACCTCTTCTTGCACGTGGGTGGGCCCACACGATCTATCCTATGACATTTGCACTCGGTCCGTGATCGATATGAACGAATTTCGTATCGATCGAAACTTCGTCCAATCGAGTCGAAATCGATCATGAACATTCTTGAGGATGTACGCAAGCTCCTGTGAAAATTTGGTGGCATTTGGGCTTGTAGATTTTGAGTTATGATCGATGCAAGTTCGAATTTATTAAAGGCTGTCTCCCTCGTATCGATGCCGTTCGTATCGCTCTGTTCGTATCGATCCGAGCACATGCCAGCATGTTGACGTGGCGCTAACTCCTCGGAACAATCCACTTTTCGTGCCGAGTGATTGAGTCTTTCATAGGAATGTATCTTGTTCGTATCGATCCAGTTGAGCCATGTTCGCATCGATCGCAACTGTTCTATTCGTATCGATTGTCTTCGCTCTGTTCATATCGATCGATTGCATCTCACTTCGTATCGATGGCTGGGGGCTGTTTCGTATCGATAGTTGGAGGTCATTTTCATTTCGTTCGTTCGATGTTTCATTCGTATCGATCGTTGATCGATCGATACGAATTGATTCCAATTGATGGATTCGAAGTCGAACCTGGCCAAGTAGACACGAAGTTGAGTGTACGCGATGGATACAAACAAATGGATATTTGATGGATACGAACAGATGGATGCGAACATATGGATGTGAAATGATGGATGCGAATAGATGGATGCAAAATGATGGATGCGAATATATGGATGCGTGTGAGTTGATTTTTTTGGTTTGCATCGATCGTATCTTGAGCATACAAACTCCGATTGACTTGAAATTTGGAACGTTGTCTTTCATAGCTTCGCATGTCATGCCTTGTCAATTGTAGCTTGATCCAGAATTGGACAAAATTTATCGACATCCATAGCGAGCCTGCGTATAACAGATCTTCGGGACGGACTACCTCGATTTCCAGTTAAGTTCTTGGTGTCACAGCCTTGCCCAAAATGCGGGATAACATTTGCCCCCCAAAGTACGTCTTGTGAAAACATGACGTGCTTTGAAAAGTTGCACTCTTCATCTTGAATAGCTTTATCCGACTTGTCCGAATGGTTGACGTCTTTTTGTCGAAAGCTGTGACTTTTGATTGATCTTTAGAAATATAAATAATGAACTGTTGACTGCCAATTGTTGTACTGCACGCTGTTGTAACTGAGTGTTGAACGGTAGTTATATGTTTTTTGTTGTTGTAATCATCACCAGACGAGTATTCAATTCCTATGAATTTCAAAAATTGGATGTTAGTCCGTTATACGTGAATGTACGTTAGCCTGACTCCCGTTAACGTTCGCACGTTGATGAGTCGTTGTCAATTTTTCAGTTTTTTTGTATCAAATTCCGTATTGACCCTCTCCTGAATCAATGTGAAATTTGACTCGTAGCCACACTTGATGGTTGTTTTGGAATGTCCCTTCGTATCGATCCTCTCCTGGATCGATGTAAAAGGTCGAAAAGTTGTCGTCGTATCAATGGATACAAGTCTTCGTGGGCTATATGTTAATGGATACGTATTGAGCAGTTCGTATCGATGCATTTCAAATGGATTTGAATAGTCCAATCAGTCTTTGCTTTGCGCTTCGTGTCGATTCTGTGATGGATGCAACCAAGCGTTACTCTGGATGGATAGCACATGGACACGAATGGCTGCCTCGCATCGCTAGAGGAAGTAGACCGCTTCGACCGGTTGGCTTGTACTGGGAGACGAATGGTCACTTTCCTAGTATAAATATCTTGGTACTTAGAATTTTTCCCATTTGTTTGCCTTTCCTCTCTAGCCTTCGTATCGTTCCGAGCAAAGGAAATCGAAGTCGTTTTCGCTTTCAAACCGAGTCGAGCTCCTAATCACTCGAACCAGCTTGCTAGATCTAGGTAACTTGACAATGAACTATGTTAAAAATCATGAGGCTTGAGATTCATTGCCGTTCCATTCGACTTTGATGCCGATTCTGGTGAGGTGCTAGCCGCAGAAGGTCAGAATGTGTCTGGAGAAGAAAGAGTGTGAGGACGTGAAGAGGATGCTTGCATCGATCTGGGCAGTGGAGTTCGTATCGATCCGAAAATGATGGGTTAGAGGAAGAAGCTCGTATCAATCCAGGTTGAAGTGTGATTTCGTATCGAGGGAAAACCGTTCTTCGTATCGATTGCTGGTGGAACTATGTATCAATTGACTAGTACAAAATGACGATCGATACGAATGTGTTAACGCTGATCGACACGAAGCAAGGTATACGACATCGATACGAGATGATGCCCTGAAACCGATACGAGGTGGTGGTTCCCTGATCGATACGAGGCGAAGGTTTCCTGATCGATACGAGGCGATGGTTCCCTAATCGATACGAGGCGAAGGTTTCCTGATCGATACGAGGCGATGGTTCCCTGATCGATACGAGGCGAAGGTCTTGGTGATCGATCCGAGTTAAATTTTGACGAATACGAGACTCCTTGCACATTTGAACACTTGACTCCGACGAGCTTCTGCCTTGCAAAGTTGGACTTAACCGTTAAACTGTATAATTGACTACCCTTCGAAGCTCATCGATGGAAGTGTAACTTAGCATAATTTTAACAAACTTTAACTCGGATCGGCCTCTAAAGTTTGGATGGCACGGTTGTGACGGTCACTCCAGTCGAATCTCAAAGTCTTGTCATTTTAACATTTCTCTTCTATTTTCATGATGTTTCTTGAGTAACAAGCAGCACTGTACTGCATAACACCCACTCGCACATCACATCGGGGAACACACAGGCTTATTATCAACTAATAATGGTTTTTGATAAGTTGATTAGCTATGGAAGCTACAAGTTCATAGCAGCATGAGCTTCAAAGTCCAGCTCCCTTAGTAATAGAGATACCGGTCATCACAGCCGAATTTATAATTCCAGCTCCTGACGAATTACCGGGGGCCAGGTTCATCGGGAATCCGCAAGATTCAGTGTCGTCCAATGTTTCCGAATATATGTTAGGGCGGATATGCCTAAGACATGGTTTGTTCTTAGATGATGTCTTATTACCGGGACCGAATGACAGACCGCATGCTCCCCCGGAAGGGTTTACGGCCTTCAACAGCCATTCATGTACAGCCGGGACGCTTCCTCCAGTCAATCAATATTAGAGAAGTGCTGGCTTTCTTTGGAATCGCCCCATCACAGTTACATCCACACGGATATGCTTTGCTAAACAGTCTATTCATTGTATTCATGGAGCATCTTTTCCGACCCCCGACTCTGATTGAAATCAGATACCTTTTTAATGTTAAGAGTCGGGGAGAATGCCCTTCTTTCACGTTCCTAGAAGCAGTTAGGAACTGTCAGGTGGTGACGGGGTCTTAGACTAGACTGAGCTACTTCAAAACTGAATGGTTCTATGTTCGATGCCCCCAGTGTTTGCTAGTCGATGGTTAGCCAGACGTAAGTGTTGCAATTTTTTCAGTGATTAACGGGATGGTCATAATTTGATGTCGAAACTAATATCTTCTTTCCTTTACAGCTGCAATTCCTCGACCCGAAGGTGCTCACTTCAAAGAAATAGTGCGAACTCTTCAGGAAGTGCCGAGCGAAATGAGAGATTTGGACTCGGTGCTTATAGACAGAAACTTGAGGACTGTTGGGCTGATCGAACGAAAACAAAGCATAAGACTCGAAGGAGCGCTTAGGGCAGTCCTGACCAAGCGGGTGAAGCGTAAAGCGCCCGTGGTCGTAATAACTGAGGAGGGTGATGAAGAACACACGCCTACGAATGACGAACCCGTGGTCGGGCCCTCTGACCGTTTTCAGGGTTCAGAGGGAAGGAGAAAAGGCAAGGCAGTTGCATACAAGCGTCACAAATCCTCAAGTTGGAAATCCGTAATAGTGTCCCTGCCAGCCTCTAGTGTTAGAATTTCGGAGGCTCCTCCCTCGCAAATAGAGAATCCTTTTAAAGGACTTGCTGATATTCCGATTCCGAACTATGTGTCACTTCAACACGACACCGGATATGAGGGGCTTCAAAGTGCTCTAGATTTAAGCGAGTCTCTTCCCATCAGTATGGCTGACATTACCGATTGGTCGGGGGGTAGCACACATATACACTTCATGGCACTACATGGTTTCCAGCCTTAAGTATTCTGCTTCGAGAGATCACTAACTCCGTTCTTCTTTTACTTTACAGATACGATGAATAGGCGAGATTCTATGCTTGGAAGTCTCCGCTCAGCGCGCTAGTCATCGAGTTCGTATTATGAGTCCCGTCGGAGGGAGGATGATAGAAACTACGATCGCGGTTATTCCAGCCAATAGCGTTATGAGAGGGATAGAGATAGAGACAGAGAACAGAGATATCGATCCCGATCGCGTTCTCCACTTCCCCGACTCTCTACACAACCTTCTACTCACAGCTCACATCCCCCGGAGCCTCCACGCCAAAAACCATCTTCTCATGCTCCAAGGTCTGAGTCTCAACATCGTAGGACTGAGGCTGAACCTCCCACTGTTGCTGAACAAGCCATCACTGAGCCCACCGGGGAAGGGGTTATCAGAATTGCCTAGTTAAGAAAAGATTTCCTGAACATTTGCTTCGACGGCTTTATCTTCCCTCTTCACTTAAAGAAAATCCCCTCTGAGGTCGAACAAACAATGCACGACTATATTCATGATATCTATACCCAATACAAGGAGTGGATGAAAGCCATGGATAAAGCGTCGGCGGTGGCTTTTGAGCGAGCGAAGATAATTGAGAAGTTGGAATCCAACCTCGCCCAAAAAGACCGTATTATCCTAGTGCTCAATGATGAAGCTAAATCCTCTTGGAAATCTAAAATGGAGGCCACCCAAAATGATGATGAGGCAACTCAATCTATGGAAAGAATGCGACAAACGCATTTTGCTCTGGTGGAGGAGATGGGCCAACGAAACACCATCGTCACAGCCGAAAGGGATGCTGCTCTGAAAGAGCTTAATGAACTTATGGCCAAATTTTTTGAAATCATCAAGGAGAAGGATGATGCAAATAAAGCGGCCCAAGAGGCGTGTGAACAGGCTATAGTGCTTCGGAATGAACAGGATGCAGCATCACTTAAGATCCGAGAGGTTGAGGCTATGGTTGAAGATGAGTTTAAAATGGCTGAAGCCATGTTGGAGGTAGATATTGAAGATCTTCTGATTACGTACAATGCCAGAGTTTTGAAGCACAGAAATCTGACCTGGCTTGATAACTATCCAACACACATGTTCAATGCTTGGGGCCGATTAGTAGGAGATGAAAAGACTTCCCACCAAGCCGAATCAATTGATGAATTCGAGCTCGAGAATCAGGTGTTGAGCGAAGACGAACGGAAAGTTCTCCACGATGCAATGATCTCATATGAAAAGGAGAAGCTTGGAGCTCAGCATTCGGAGGTTGGAGAGGGTTCTGGTGTCGAGCATCGCGATACAGTCTCGAAACTCATGTGCCGACTCAGCCTGAATCCACATCTGCGGTTGATCCTCAACCCGTTCCTGCTTATAACCCGGATCAGCCGCGGTTATCTCCGGCCCGCGAGCAAATCTCTGAGGTTGTTCAGCCACTCTGAGTCAAACTAAGGAAGGTACTCTGAACATATTGTACGCTTGTTCAAAATTTGAAGTGTTACTTGAAGTAATTACTAACAGTCCTTCCTTTACTTTTATCCAGTGATCGGAGCAACATCGGTCATGCCTCTTGTAACTCAAGAATCACATCATGTGCAGGAGGCCATTATAACAGAATCGACCACCACAACGACCATGACACCAACTGATGGAGCTTAGTGAAGCACACTTATTTTTGATGAGTAGATGATGGAGGAACTCCTCGGTCATCACAGTGACCCCTTTGCAGATTTGCCGTTCGTTATGGGTGTAAGCGTACCAATGACAAGTTCTTCAGCCCCAACTGCGGGAGTCCTCGGCGATGCGCAAACACTTCATGAGGAGGAAATTATAGCTGAAATCAATGCTGAAATGGAGGCAGCCACGCGGGGCAGTGGTCTTGGAGGTGGAATGGCGGGACCTGGTCCAACCCCTTTGCGGATGATATCTCCGGGAGGAACGGTCGTTGAGACTAGTGTGCCTATCCCGCCTCCTACCGTTGATCCTGTCCCTCCGACTCCGCCTCCAGGAAGCATTCCAATACACTTGAGTTCGGAGGAGTAAGTTGATATAATGCCCTCGACTGGAGATCGACCGCCGAAAGGTAAGGGCTCAATGAGAAAACCAAGCGACAGCTCCAACGGGTCCACACCGAAGAAGAAACCGAGAAAGAAAAAAGAATAGATACATCTCTTCGGTTTATTTTTGAGTAGATAGGAACTTCTTTAGCTTTTGTTGGTCGTGTATAGATGCAGGTTCGGCCCTTACTAGTAGGATTTTTGGGATAAACTTGTACTTAATTTTCTCCACAAATAGTTGAAATGAAATTCCATTGTCTTCAACTCAATTTTCGTTTATTTGGTTAAGTGTCTCAGCATTTGAACTCCAATCCAGTACACTTGTTGAGTTTCGACCTTTGGATTGGATCCGAGTTTATTCGTTAAGTCCCGAAACCACGACTATGAGTTATGACCGAGCGTTAAGCCGGACTCTGATGCTGCACTGTCTCAGTCAGTGATTGGCACTTAAGTTCTGCCCCCAATTTCAGGGACGAATTGTAAAGATTAGGTGGCAATTGTGCTTTGCCTTCAACACATCGAGCTTAACATCGTTGAATTGATGCTGAAACAAGGAAGTTCGAATGGTCGAATTGCACTTGCTCATTTATCGATGATTGCATCCACACTCCATGGATTTGCATTCATACATCGGCGGTCGATCACGCCTGCTTAAGTTTCAAGGATATGTCCACGCTACGGGGACTTAAGTCATTTTCATAGGTGGTCAGTCACACCCGTCTAATGTTTGTAACCATGTCCACACTCTGGGGACATTAGATGGATTCACGAGTGGTCAGTCACACCCGATTTGCATTTACACTCTGACCACGCTCCGAGGACTTAGAGTTGTTTTACGGATGGTCGATTCCAATCCGGTTTGTGTTTAAACTTCAATCCACTCTCCGGGGATGTAGAGTTAACGTTTATACTCCAATTTGCACTCTGGGAATTTGGAGTTGGTGTTTATGTTGACACTCCGGTTCACACTTTGGGAATCCGAAGTTAGTTGATGTTTATACTCCAGTTCGCGCTCTGGGAACTTGGAGTTGGCCGACAGACGGTCAGTCATTCTGTTCAGGCTTTAGGATTTCGTTCGCACTTTGGCAACGACGAATCTATCAGGATCGTGGATGGTCGGTTCACATCCACCCCAAGTTAACAAGCGAGGTTGTTAGATGGACGGATCCATCCTCCTCAAACTTGGTCAAGATACGGGTGAAGTCGTTAGGTGGATGGATTCACCCTCTTCGAGGCCGTATTTGTAAGTTTATACTCCAGTTCACACTCTGGGAATCTGGAGTTGGTTAAAGGATTGTCGTGTATCAATCCTTTTTTGACTTCAGTGTGATGACGTGCCCCCGAGCTCGGGTTTCACTTAGCGAGTAACCGATCGTATCACAGTCACTCCCTATTTGAACAAATTCCACCGTTGGGTGGAATTTAGCTCTCCGTGCATAGTGATAGTTGTATGCCGCATTCAATAACAGCTCTGGCTCGAAGAGATTGCATTTTATTGCTGAAATAAGAAAATACGGCAAAATTAGTTGCCTTATTAAAAATTCAAATTTCGAAATGCAAGAACAAATTGCAAATGAAAAATAGACTGAATAAATAAACAGAGCCTGTCATGTGTAGTAGCGACGAAGACTTTCGTTGTTCCAAGCTCTCAGAAGAGTGAGACCGTCAATGGTCGATCATTTGAATGTGCCATCTCTGAGCTTCCGTTCAATAACATACGACCCTTTCTAGGTTGGCTTCATATGCGAAGGGACCGGGTAAATTCTCTTAAGGACGAGATTGCCGAGTTCAAAGGTTCCGGGTTGGACCTTGGTATTATATAATCGGGCGACTCGACTTCGATATACTGCTGCCCTCAAAGCAGCCTCTTCTTGCTTCTCATCCAATAAATCCAGAGATTCGGCAAGTAATATAGCATTTGTCTTCGGATCATAGTATGTCACACGATGAGAAGGTACTTCTAATTCGACTGGAATAACAGCTTCTGAACCATAAGAAAGATAAAATGGAGTGTGGCCGGTCGCGGACTTGTGGATTGTTCGGTAAGCCCATAAAGCCATAGGAAGTTCATCGACCCACTTGCCCCCGGCCTTTTCCAATCATTTCTTCAGAATAGATTTTATAACTTTATTAACAGCTTCGGCTTGTCCATTTGCTTGAGGGTGTGCGACTGTGGAGAATTTCTTCTGAATGTGGAATCGTTGACAGAAATCCTTAAATTCAACACTGTCGAATTGGGTCCCGTTATCAGTGATGATAGTATGTGGGAGACCAAATCGGTAGATGATGTTGCGCACTACAAAGTTGATCACCTTCTTTGTTATGATTGTAGCAATGGGATCAACTTCCGCCCACTTGGTAAAGTAATCAACTACTACGATGGCGTACTTCGCCCCACCTTTGGCTAGAGGTAGAGAGCCAATAATGTCAATGCCTCATACTGCAAACGGCCATGGACTGACCATCTGAGTTATTTCGGTAGGTGCGGCTCTTAGAATCCGAGCGTGCTTCTAGCATTTGTCACATTTTCTAGCATAGTCTGATGCATCGCGATTTACGGTCGGCCAATAGTACCTATATCGGAGCACTTTCTTGGCAAGAGCTTGCTCCCCGGTGTGATCGCCACATTCTCATTCATGCACATCATGCAATACGCGTTTGATTTCATCGTGAGCGATACACCGGAGTAAAGGAACATAGTATCCTCTTCTATACATGACTCCATTCTGAATAGTGAACCGCGAAGCTTTTCGATGAATCTGTCTTTTTTCACTCCAGCGCTCTGGCAGGGTTCCATGCTCTAGATAATTTCTGAACGGAGTCATCCATGACTCCTTATCGGGAATAACCTCAAATACCCAATCTGCCTCCATTTGATCGATGCTCGGGGAAGTCCCATTTGTTGCGCCTCACCTGTGCTGGCTAACTTTGCTAATGAATTGGCTTTTTGATTGTGCTCTCGGGGTATGCAGTAGATGGCATAATAATCGAACTGATTTAATATTTCTTGAACCCGAGTAAGGTAAGCAACCAGTCTTCGGTCCTTGGCCTGGTATTCCCCCCGAACTTGACATACGACCAATTGTGAATCGCAATAAATCTCCACAACAATGATTCTCAAATCTCTGGCAAGTCTCAATTTGGCAAGTAAGGCTTCATACTTAGCTTCGTTGTTGGTCGTGCAAAAATCAAACTTTAAAGCAAAGCATATAGATCGACCTTCAGAAGTTTCAAGTACATCCCCTGCACCTGAGCAACGGTCATTTGATGCACCATCAGTATGCAGCTTCCAAATATATTTGGGAGATTCACTAGTTTCGGGCTAGTCCTCTGGGATGGTAAATTCAGCTATGAAATCTGCTAGGACTTGTCCTTGAATGGCTCGCCTTGGAGTGTAAGTAATGTCAAGCTGACTTAACTCGATATTCCATTTGAGTAACCTACCAGACGTCTCAAGCCGCGTAAGGACCTGTCGTAATGGCTGTTCGGTGTAAACGATGATAGGATGTGCCTGGAAATACAAACGGAGCTTCCTTGAGGCAATAACAAGACAATAAGCCAACTTCTCTAGCTTCGAATAATTTCTCTCAGCTCCGGTTAGCCGTTTGCTAATATAGTAGACCGACTTTTGTATTCGGTCTTCCTCCCGAATTAGGGTAGCACTGATTGCGTTTTCTGATACCGCCAAGTAAATGTACAATTTCTCATGATCGATAGGCTTTGACAAAATTGGCGGTGTGGAGAGGTTTTGAATTAGTGCTCGGAATGCGCCCTCACATTCCGTAGTCCATTCAAAGTTTCGTTTCCCTTTTCGGATCAGATCGAAGAAGGGAATGCATTTGTCAGTAGATTTTGAAATGAACCTGCTCAGTGCTGTTACTTTCCCGTTGAGGCTTTGGACTTGCTTTACAGTTCTCGGAGTTTCAAGGTTTCTAATCGCTTAGATCTTTTCGGGATTGGCTTCGATTCCTCGAGCGTTGACGATAAATCCAAGGAATTTTCCTTATGCGACCTCAAAGTGACATTTCAACGGATTAAGCTTCATTCTGTATTCTCAGAGGATATTAAACATTGACTCCAGGTCTCTGATATGATCAGTGGAGAATCGTGACTTGACTAGCATGTCGTCCATGTATACCTCCATGGTTCTCCCAATCTAGTTAGCGAACATTCGATTAACTAACCGTTGATAAGTTGCCCCGGCGTTCTTGAGTCCAAAAGGCATAACCTTGTAGCAATAATGTCCCATATTGGTTACGAAGCTGGTATGCTCCTGGTCGGGCAAGTGTATGCGTATTTAGTTGTAGCCCGAATACGCGTCCATGAAGGATAGGAGTTCATGTCCAGCTGTTGAATCTACGAGCTGATCGATTCGAGGAAGTGGAAAACTGTCTTTGGGGCAAGCTTTATTCAAGTCTGAGTAGTCAACACACGTTCTCCATTTCCCAATTGGCTTTCGGACAAGTACAGGGTTGGATACCCACTCCGGGTATAATGCATCTTAAATAAATCCATTTGATTTTAGCTTATCTACCTCTTCCTTAAGGGCGGCAGATCTCTCTGGATCCATACCACGCCTTTTTTGTATGACCGGGACATGCCGCGGGTCAATATTCAATGCGTGGCTCGCAATGTCCGGTGAGATCCCACACATGTCAGAATGCGTCCAGGAAAACAGGTCGAGGTTTGCCTGGAGAAATTCAACTAACTCCTCTTGCATTTGTTGGCTTAACTGAGATCCAATTTTTATCATTTTAGAGTCCTCACCATCATCGATCGGGACATTGATTGTCAGTTCGGCCGGAGAAGCTTGACTGTCTTTACCTTCGTCTTCACTTTTAGTGTCTCTCGGGTCAAGATCTCTTTGGAATTGGTTGGGGTGCCCGGGCCCAGGCGTTAATTGTCAATTTTCAACAAAGCGGACGCAGAGAGATTCCTCTATGCCCTTTCCTTTTTCTCTTCGCTGCGCATCTCGCAGCTCGGCAACATAATAGGCTCGTCCAACAGCCTGATCTCCTTGAACGACTCCAACCCCGTGATCGGTGGGGAACTTTAGAGTCAGACACCATGGGGCAATAGCAGCCCTGAACTCAGCTAGGGCCGATCGACCCAAGAAAGCATTATATGGCGAGTCTATATCCAACACCACAAATGGTAACATCCAGACTCTCCAGTGTTCTCCAATTCCTAACTCCACTGGCAATTCTACCACTCCAGCGGGTATAGTCGCATTCCCATTGAAACCATGGATACGGTACTGACAAGGCTTCAAATCTTTAGTCTCCATTTTCATCTGGTCATAGGCTCGCTTGAACAATATATTCACAGAACTTCCAATGTCTACCAAGATCCTTTTCATCCAAGCAGGACCTACTTGAGCTGATATGACAAGTGGATCGATGGTTGAGGCTTCGATCCTGTCGGCATCTCTGTCTCGGAAGACAATGTCGTCTGTCATCATCTTCTGTTGCTTGGCCGAAGCCCCATCTTCCAAACTACTACAACACTTGAAGCTCGCATGCCTAATAGAACTGGCATACGAGTCCATTTCCTTCCAGCTTTGGCCTGCTGGATGAGGACCACCACTAACAGTATTTACCACTAATCTCCCGCCAGTACGTGCGAGTTCCTCCTGTCTTGCCTGGTTCGGTACATGATTCTGATTTGATGCGCTCGCACCTCCAGACTACGGCGCCCTTACAACTTTCTCTCTCTTATCAACTTTTCAATGAGATCCTGCAAGTGATGGCACTCATTTGTGTTATGGCCGTAGCTTTCGTGGAATCTACAAAACTTCCCTGTCTGAATCTGTTTCTCCGATGACTGTTTCAGAGCAGGTTTCTTATACTGAATAGTATTGCAGGTCTGTAAAAATACATTTTCTAGTGACGTGTTCAAAGGAGTATAATTATCAAACATAGGAGCTCTATGTCGTGGACCACGATTCTGATCCCGTTTCCTATTTTGATTACCATTGCCTTTCTGCTGATTTTGTTTATTCTGAATGTTCAATTGCACTTTTCCGGAGCTCTCCCTGGATTGTTTAACGGCAACATTGCTCTGAATTCCTTCCACACTAGGCCCTGCGTCATCCTTTTTCTTAGACTGTTTTGCATCCTCCCTTCTCAAGAATTGGGCTGCCTTGGAATAGAAATGGTACAATGACGAAGGAGGTTTTCCGGCTAACCGGTTGCCAAACTCAAAATCAGGGTCGATCCCCTTAGTCAGCGCCATCAGAATCGAATTATCATCGGGGTTACTAATTTTAGCGCATGCAGCATGAAATCTCTCCAGATAACGTCTGAGTATCTCTCCAGGAGCTTGAGTTACACTAGACAAAGTATTAACATCTTTCGGTCTTGCGACATGCATGCGAAACTGCTCAATAAACTTTGTTGCTAACTTGTCAAAACAAGAGATAGATCGAGGTGGTAAACGAGTAAACCATATAGTTGCTATGCCCCTTAGAGAGATCGAGAAGCTTCGGCACTTAACTGCATCACCAGCTCGTGCAGCATTCATCAACCATTCATACTTCAGGATATGTTGATTAGGATCAGAGCTCCCTTCATAAAAGGGTAAAGTCGACATCCTGAATCGCCGAGGTGGTTCAGCATAGATTATCTCATCAGTAAAAGGGGTATGACTCTGAGAGATTCCCCAGTCGTCATTGGTAAGACCCTGATTTTCATGGATCATTTGACGGATCATCGTCGGAATGTCGAGCATCTGGACATTTTGAGCATGTTGGGCCAAGGTGTGGTCGGGTTCCATAATGCGAGTAGGGGCCGGTCGATGTCGACGGTCCATGTCTCGCCTCCTTAGTTCTATGTCTTCGGGGACATAAGGCTCAGGAGTATGGTTGCGTTGGTGGTGGGTCGGATCCGTTTGGTTCCGAGCATTAAATCCCAAATCGGTAGCAGTGGTAGTGCGGTTGTCAGTAATATGGTATGGGACAACACCTTCTCCGAAGGAGGGTCCAGTCTGATGGCTGGTTGATGGGCCAACTCTCGGTTGCCCGAGATTCAATGAATGCTAATGTCTAGTGGCCTGTGTGTAACTTCAGTCTAGTCGTTGGCGTATGATGGTAGTCAAAAGAGGCTGAACTTTCGGTGGATGAATATGAAGCCTAATCCCTTCTGGATCTCCTTCGTCTTTGATGGTTTAGTTGGTTGGTCAATTCCGCATTAGCGCGGAGCCGCTGAGTTAGCTATTGGCGGCTCTGAGTCAGTTCTTGCATTAGCATTTGGTATTCCTCCCTGGTGACAGGGCCCTGTGGATCTGATGGTCCGGCAGCATTTTGGTCGGTAGGAGGTGGTTGTACGGGGTTCTGTATGTCCCGTCCTTCTGGATCTGCGGTAGTTGAGGTAGTTGTTGTGTTAACCATGATGGATAGCGAAGCTCTTTCCTAGACTTGATGCAAATCTGAATAGGATGGAAGAACTTTAAACTTGAAATCTAGATCTTCTTCTTAGATTTATGCAATCCGATATCGATAGTAGATCCAACGAGCAGGAGAAAAACTTGGTTTTCTCAGTTAAAGCACTAAAGTGTTTGTACCAAAATTGGGCACAACACTCTTCGGAAGTGTTTGAAGAGATAAAATGAAGAAAGTAAATGTAAAAAGAGGATTATCTAACAAACACTCCAAACAATAATCAGAAAAACGGCAAAAGAACGTAGAGATTTAGAGTGGTTCGGCGTGTTGCCTACGTCCACTATGAAATGATTGACTTTTATTAACTTTGCTTGCTGGTTACAGCGGATTACAATTGTAAATTTCGAGTACAACAGTGATTTTTGAGTGCAACAGTGATTTCGGCAGAGTCTGGATGTCGAAGAACCAAAAGGTCCTTTTTTTGTAGGTTCTGGGCTGCTATTTATAGGCGTAGGTTGCAAATATCTCGCTCAGATCTCGGTAGACCTCTTCTTGCACGTGGGTGGGCCTACACGATCGATCCCATGACATTTGCACTCGGTCCGTGATCGATACAAACGAATTTCGTATCGATCGAAACTTCGTCCAATCGAGTCGAAATCGATCATGAACATTCTTGAGGATGTACGTAAGCTCCTGTGAAAATTTGGTGGCATTTGGGCTAGTAGATTTTGAGTTATGATCAATGCAAGTTCGAATTTATTAAAGGCTATCTCCTTCGTATCGATGCTGTTCGTATCGCTCAGTTCGTATCAATCCGAGTACGTGCCAGCATGTTGACGTGCCGCTAACTCCTCGGATCGATCCACTTTTCGTGCCGAGTGATTGAGTCTTTTATAGGAATGTATCTTGTTCGTATCGATCCAGTTGAGCCATGTTCGCATCGATCGCAACTGTTCTGTTCGTATCAATTCTCTTCGCTATGTTCGTATTGATCGATTGCATCTCACTTTGTATCGATGGCTGGGGGGCTGTTTCGTATCGATAGTTGGAGGTCATTTTTGTATCGTTCGTTCGATGTTGCATTCGTATCGATCGTTGATCGATCGATACGAATTGACTCCAATTGATGGATTCGAAGTCGAACCAGGCCAAGTGGACACGAAGTTGAGTGTACATGATGGATATGAACAGATGGATACTTGATGGATACGAACAGATGGATGCGAACAGATGGATGCGAACAAATGGATGCGAACAGATGGATGCGAACAGAAGGATGCGTGTGAGTTGATTTTCTTGGTTTGCATCGATCATATCTTGAGCATACGAACTCCTATTGACTTGAAATTTAGAACGTTGTCTTTCATAGCTTCGCACGTCGTGCCTTTTCAATTGTAGCTTGATCCAGAATCGGACAAAATTTATCGATATCCATAATGAGCCTGCATATAACCGATCTTCGGGATGGACTGTCCTCGGTTTCCAGTTAAGTTCTTGGTGTCACGGCCTTGCCCAAAATGCAGGATAACAATACATTTAGATATTTATTTCCAAAGTTTTCCTATAAATACCCACCATTCTCTTCATAATTTTACACACTATTCTACTTCATCTTCTTCCTCATTCTCAAGCTTTCCAATGGCTTCCTACCTTAAGGAAATTATGAAGAAAAATATTGTAAAAAGAAATTAAATTTATATAAGTATATATACTTAAGCAATCCACTTCAAAACAAAGTCAAATCACTCCTTTCATCACTCAAACCCCATGGCCACCACCTCCTACAACCAAGGTAGAGCCCACTTCCATTTGCAAGCTAGGTCAAGCCCATTCATAAGTCCAAGGC
The DNA here is from genome assembly GCA_030737815.1 of Allium fistulosum. Taxonomy (NCBI): domain Eukaryota; kingdom Viridiplantae; phylum Streptophyta; class Magnoliopsida; order Asparagales; family Amaryllidaceae; genus Allium; species Allium fistulosum. The sequence goes on along the minus strand of CM060905.1, from coordinate 486,198,729 downwards.
TCGATTTTGTAAGCTCTGATTCAATCGTAGCGAAGCTATAGCAAATTTTCGTAAAGTTAGAAACCAATGAAGGTGAGAAACTCTCTCTCTATATAAAATGATGTGATATGATTGCTATGGATGATTTACTATGCTTTGATCATTAAGTTTGTTTGTTTACTATAGTTATTTAGTAGTGTTAACAAGTCGCATTAAATACACGTCGAATATCACAAAGCAAATCACTTTCCTTTAATAAATGAAATGGTATATATGAGATTGTTAAACCTCTTTAAAATGGTTTAAAATGATTTAGAAATGTTTTATAATATTTAAAAGTGTTTCGACAAAGTTCGAAAAGAATGTTAAAATTGTGTTAAAATAGGCATGTCGCGTAACGGTAGTCTCGATTTCGCGCCATAAAAGTCTAAATCCATTTATATGACATATTCGGGGTCGGAATTCTTTGAAATAAGAATTTTCCAAACTCTATAATCGTGGTTTTCAAACAAAAGAAAAAGATCAAGATTTCATTTTGTAGATTTTGAAAAATGAGCAAATCAAATTTTCAAAATAGTCGCGCTTTAGCAGTTCGGAAACCAAAGCGATAAATTCTTTAAAAATGATATTTTTAATTCTTTAAAAATATGGGATAACTTCTATAAATCATTTAAAATGTTTTAAAAGAGATTGGATTTATAAAATGGATTTCTAAATGGTAGAAAAATTGTTTTGATCAAATAATCTTAAAAGCACTATTCCTAGTACTATTCGAAGCACTTTTTGCAGCACTTTTAATAACTTTTGAGAATTGGTTTTAAACTTAAGTATCTTTCTCAAATATTTTATAAATGTTTTCAAATAAATAATTAAGTATTTTAAAGATGATTTTAAGGTCTTATAATTTATTTTAAAAGAATTTAAATAAATGATTTAAACATAAGTTGTTAATCTTGGCTCTAAAAGCCGATGAGTAGACTGGATTTTTCTATTCATGAGATTCAGATGGGAGGTGCTTAAACTAAGGAGATGTTTAGGAGCAACCAGTGCCCTGGCTCACTTGGCCTCTTTCCTAGGCGAGGAATAGATAAGGTCGAAATGTTGGAAACATGGCAAGTATAAAAGATTTAATTTTTCCAAATTTAATACAACTTGGATTGTATAGAAATAATCTTCTTATATTTGGTATTAAATTTCAAGGAGGGAGCCTGTACTATCTATGTGGATTTAAAAGGTGATTTCATCGCTATTCGATGGATAGTAAAGGTTGAATACAGAAGTTGATGTCAAGTAAAATTAGTATAATTTCTATGGATCCATTTTACTTGAATACTAACTTATTTGGATTTACCATCTTAAATAACATGGTTTCAACCTATGAAAAAGATATGTATTGGAAATAAGAAATCTTTTGTCGAGACTTAAATAAATGGAATTATTTTAGTTCCTATGGAACTTTTTACTTAAAATTAATTGTTTTAGGTTTACAGTAAACATGTCTTAAATAACATTGTTTTTGACCCGTTTAAAAGTTATGATTTAGAAATATTTGTTAAGATTTTAATATATGATTTGGACATATTTTCCTAAGTAAATAATGAAATGATTTGGAATTATTCCAAGATTTAAACAGGTTTTAATTAAACAAAGATTTGAAAATTGAGTTTTAATAATTCCGCATATACTTAAAAGAAATGTTTAAAAGATATATATCTCTAGAAGATATTTTTGATAAAGAGAAAAGTAATAAATCAAATGATAAACACCTATTTACTTAGCATATTTTTATCGATGATTGGTTCAAAGGAACCATGGTCAGATTTGGGGTGATACCTTTCCAAAAACCACTTCGAACCAATTTATGAGTTCGAAAGTGAAGACATGTTAAAGACAATGAAGTTGAAGGCGGTGATCTTCGTAACGGAAGAACCGCTTGTCGATAATTTCAGAGTAGCTCCCAAGATAAATAAATAGAAGTGGTCCCTTCATTTTGGGATCTTCGTATGCAAGGACTACTCGTTGCTAATCCTACGGGAAATGCCCGACAAGATGTAGTAGGAGAGTGCCTTCGGGTTTGTTCTGTTCCTGGACAACTTATATGGATGAATGTTTGACATTGTATTTCTAAGATCACAGTGCGTTGATCTCTACAAACGTACATCTGTTTGGTGGTGTAGGAGGTAACCCTCTTATGCTTAACACCCTTCTCTAAGACGTACAAGCTCAGAGGTTGTACTTTTGTGGAAATCAATAGTGTGTTTATGGAAATGGCAATGTGGCATTTTAGGTGAAAATGTTCTAAGAAAGGTAAACGTTACTTCTAGCCTCACACCCGGGGAATTGTGAAATAGAGGTAGCTTTAAGGCCTAAGTGGATCGCAACTATTGGTGTATGGTATGAGAGCTCTAGGATAAGTCAGGAATGGCCGGAGTGATATCATATTTAGTTTTATCCACCACTAGATGGGTCTGTGGGTAGGTCGGTCTTAATTTGCAGAGGTTTCAAAGATGTCAATCATCGGTGCATTCCTCTAGAGATGCACTGTACGGGAGGTAGTCCCTTTCCTCGCTATTCATTGGAAATCCAAATCTCCAATAAGTTCCTTCGGTTTTAGTTGTAAACCTATTATGCCGTCAAATTGGACCAATGCAAAAATTTCGGCTATTTGAATATGTTTATTTGAAAGGTTTTCAAAGAATGTCATTAGAATAATATCACTGGATATCCCGTAGAAATGATTTGGTTATCATAAGGTAAAAACTCGTTCCTTGTTTGTGTGTATTGTGGTCTTATGAGATACCTTTTTTTTTTCAAAAACTCATATATTGAGTTTCTGACACTAGTCCCATGACTGACTCAGAGTTATTTTTTCCTTTTCCCTTAAAATCTAGGTGTCCTATTTTTTCGGGCAGCCTAATAGTCAGGTTTTGTTTAGAGCATTTTGGAAGAGCTCGGAGCATGGAGTTAGAAGATTATTCTGAAGAATGTTATCTATTTTCACCATACTTATGTACTATTGTATTCTGCATTTGTAAGGACAAATATTTACAACTGTCCATGTTGATGTTAAGTTGAACTCCGATAGATGTATTTAAAAATTTCCACTGTAAAGATTATATGTTGAAATAATATATGTTATTCCATTCGTGTAAGATTATGTTTTATCTTTATTTCCTTTCTACCCTTAAAGAACGAGTTTTCCAACACTTGAATTTGCGGACGTGAATACCGAGGATGTATTAATGTCGATTTCCAAGGGTCAAAAATCCTGTTTGTTACATTATTAAACCAAATTGTTATTAAATCAAAAATTCAAAAGGATCGCTTACTTCCAAAAAGGAGCAGAATAATTTTCTCCTTTCAAAAACTATCTACATAAAAGATTTATTCCTTTAAAAGTTAGTCTTGTAATTCTTAACATTCAAAAACATCTTCTATAACTCTATATAATGAAAAGTGGAGTAGCCAAGGTAAACTTCTATCCTATCATTTTCCTATCTCTTTCCTCCTATATTATCTCTAGTTAGATTACTAATCATATTTTAAATAAATTCCCAATGCTATTTCTATCTAAATCTCCAAATATTGCCGCTGTTTATATTCCTCATACCAAATGGCTTCTACATCATTTTAATCAAGTTCCATTTCCATTTCTTTCGTTTTAAAAAGAATTTTTTTACAAATAGAGCTTCCAAATATATGAAATAAAAAAAATCATCAAGTCCAACTTATGCTTTATTTTACATTTGTTTTAAAACCAAAGAATCCCTTTATCAAAAACTTTTTAACTCAACCAATTTTAAATTAGCATTACAAAAATGAGAAATCCTTTTTACCAAAAACCTTTTAATCGGAAACTTTTGACTCAACAAAATTTTAAATTATGAATTTTCAATTTCCTTACTTTTTTCAAAACAACAACTTCCTAATAAATCCTATGCAAAACATTTCAAGGAATTTTCTAAAAACCTTTTGTCAAATTCTTTCCCATTGGGTTGGATTTAGAAATTGACTTTATTTTTCTAAAAACCTTTTGTCAATCCCTTTACTTCTGAATGCTTGCAACATATAGGTTCTTATCTCTCATCTGTCTGGGTGAAATATTTGTCTCCAATCGGCAATCTATCGAAGTCCAAGATCAAAGGCAGTCTTGATCCAACAAAGGAGTCAAATACCATTCAACTTCTGAGGTGCATCTATACCTCACAGCCATGTTATTGTTGGCTCACTCCTTACGACACGACCTTTGTCCCATGGGAAATTGGGGTAGGAGTATAAGTTTAACTCTGTTTATTTTTCCAACTCATAGTCTTTTCCGAATATGGTCGCAACAACTTCTATAGTTGGAATCTATAGAGTCAGGCGTATGTTCGAAATAAGTGAGTCAGGCGTATGTTCGAAATAAGTATGTTTTTTTATATATAGCAAGGTTTTTGAAAAATGCTTTTAAAATTAACAAGTACACCACTCATATGTATACATATCCTCATTTATCAGGTAACGTAAGCTCTAATACCAAATATAACAACCCACCTCGAAACGGGCTCAATTTTTGATCTAGAAAAGGCCCATTGAAACTTAGACCTATTCCAAAGTTGGTCTTTGGTTGATACAAAGAAGAATACATAGAGTTATTGATTTACATATTCAAATACTCACGGCGGAAGGATAAAATATAATATCAGAATGGTACCCATTTTATTTAGATTTCAAATTTCATAAAAATATAACACGATACCATAAACAATCGTCAACTATCCATAGTATAATATTCCAAAGTTACAACGTCATTGAATGGGTACATCAGAAACAAAGGAAATAACATAAGTAGATAAATAGTAACCGCCGCAAGTCTACGTCTCCTCCACCACCTCCGAAAATCTACATCAACATCTCTAACCGGTGTTGTAATGAGGAGGGAGTTAGAACATAAAGACTAGTGAATAAAATCTCGAGCCTTTCTATAATAGTACTTGGCCAGTATAATTTAAATAAGAATGTCTTACATATCTAACCATATTATAATTTTTCCGACTGTAAACCCTAAGGCTTTCTCAGTCCTTTATTCTTTCAATCTAATAATCCATATTTATCGTCAATAATGTCTTTAAAATGTAAAAGATAATACCCAAGCTACCTAATACCTTTATAATGGAAACTAGGCAGACTCTTACCATTTATTACCTCATTCAAAGAAGGTCTGTGTCATTTAATACCTATCGCAAGGTGGACCCCTCTTTGGTACTATATAGTTGACATTGCAAGGAATATTTTCAAGCCACTTAATACTTCAAATCTGAAGCAGACCCTCCTCGAGATATTCTCTACCATGCCTAAATATTAACCCATACCATTTACTACTTCTTATATATGGGAGAGGCGAGACCTCAACCAACAACTTAATACCTTCAACCTCGAAGTGGGTCCTTTGTATTATGATCCGTAACCTACCCGTGAATTCTCACATTAGTTCGACTATTCGTAGGTACTGGTATCCAGATTAACTGAGCAGGTTTGCCCTATAGAATTTGGACTAGCCTCGGATCCTCCATGGTTATTTATTATAGGTGATGTCTTACATAAGCCCCAAAGTCACACTGTTGGTAGCCATATTAGCCGAGCATACTTCTATGTTGTTAGGAAATCAAATTCATGGTTTTAATGACAACAACTATACAATGAAATCAAACGTACATATATATGTATATATACAAGACCTTGCTAGAACAACATCACTAGATAGACAAGAACAAGGCTCAAAGAACATTACAAGAGACGACAAGTCGATAGGATCAAAGAAGCAACAAGATACATGCACATAAAGGACATGCACAGTTTTCAGACGTCTGAGTGCACAAGTCAGACGTATGAAAATAACCTCTGGAACAACAAAACAGACAAGACCAGACGTCTGGTAGATGCATCTAGACGTTTGGAAATCTACCCTGTACAAAAAATTATATACTACCAGACGTCTGATACAAACATCCAAACGTCTGATTTCAAACTCGGATTTCAAAGAAGAATTTCAACAGTCACATTCTATAGACATCTCCGCTTCTCTTCGCCGCAACTCTTCATCATCAACAGAAGCAACTATAGAGCAATCATTAATGGATGCAACTACTCAACATACCTATCTACAACTATATATAGCATCAGGAATCAAGAGAAAGTAGACATTGGACACACCTGACAACTCGACTCTCTATCTTGATCATCTCTTGTTCTAATCATCTACTTGTTATCCAATCTGAAAATCTGAGATCATACACTTCTATATTCTCTCGAACAATATTGTATTCAATCATCTAAGAGATATAGGAAGTTCAATTGTACTATATAGTCAAAATCCGTGTAATAGAGAACACATAGTTGACAAAGAAACTCTACTATTGTAAACATGTTCCTCCGAGTGAAGTGAGGGTTATTTGGTGAAAGGAAATTCCGAAGAGGAGCTTCGGGACTAGACGTAGGATGGGAGGTCCGAACCAGTATAAAATCCCTGGTGTGATTATTCTTATTTACATACTTTACTATTATTACACTATAGTTTAAATTAGTCATATACTTGCTATTTGTATAATCGATCCACCATACTATAGACTTTCATATGTGCTTTTGACCAACCTCATATCCCTATAGCTTATAAAACACTCTTTTAATATATTATCCCACGTCTTGCCGCATTCCATATCAAGACCTTATAAGAAACTCCTTATTTCACCTTTACAATTAATTACTTTCCTAAGTTGGATTTAATGATAATTAATATACTATTAAGTGTGCAATTAATACGCTATAATTATACGTTATTTATGATAATACACACATACACACACACACACACATATATATATATATATATATATATATATATATAAATATGCGCCCTAAATATTTATAAGCGTGTGAAAATTGCGCCCTAAACTATTGTTTATATATCAAAACTTCAAATTTATACAAGTCTAATTCCACATCAACAAATATACCATATATCCAATATCCATAATTTAATCGACAGATTTGTATAAAATAGAATCTATACCCAATTTATTTTATACTAAAATAATGGAAACATCATTAATAGGAACTTACAATTCATATGCTCTATTCAACTTCTTTGTATAAAGTTGAAAAGGGAATTTCTATTTAAATTGTTGAAATAGATGGCACAAACAATGAATAAAAGAGTCTATACCTTACATGCCATTTTCTAATTTATTCTTTTCAAATCCCTTAATCAGATCCAAATAAAAAAGATAAGAAGTGAAGTAGAATGTAAAACATTAAAATTGCAACACTTACACAATTCCATTATTTTAATATAGAATAATCGAGATTATAACTTATGAATTGATATTTCACTTTAGGGATATTTTAGGGTTGTAGTGGGATGTTCGCATAAACAAAATTCCCCAAAGGCATATATCGAATGGAAGTTATACTATACAATTACTAAAATAAGAAAGACTAAGGTTTCCACTCACAATCAGTCCTTTTCTTTTCACTTTCTGGATTTGATATGCCCGCTCTAATCTCTTACAGATCTCTCCGTTTAGAAATATACAACAAGGATATTGTATATGAATTAGGTTCAGTAATTTAAGGATTGGAGGAGAAAAAGATCGGAAATTGAATGAAAAATATCTAACACTTCTTACCTAAAACCCTAGAATATTTTTTTGAATCATTGAGGAGTGAGTCTGGCAGAGCTTTACTTGGTTCCCAAAATAATATGTGAATAAAAGTAAGGGGTCTAGGCTTTTATTTATAGTGGTTAGAAAGCACCAGAACCATCGGATTTAAGTCGGTTTAAAATAATAAAATCTGCACCGTTGAAATAAATAAATTCCTAGCCACCATCAACATGAACTGGCCGACCACTCCTACCCCACTATCGACCGCTAGCGGTTGACCTGCCAAGGGTAGATGGTCGACTGGTAGATCTATTCTAAGAATATTTTGATTGTGTCGTTGCTTGTTTTATTTAATACCTTAATTAATTGTTTTACGTTAACATTAATTTTAATGTTTACTTAACCCCCAAGTTTACGTTTTGAATTTCAGATTTAAGAATTATTTATTTATTTGAATTTGAATTATATTTAAATTAATTCGAACTCAAAATTTCAAACATCCATAAATTTTTCATTTGAGCTCCATTTTCAAAACATTATATATGGAAATTGAACGGAAAATTGCCGCGATTGCAACAACCAAACTTCCATGGTCAAATTATGACTTTTGCAAAATTTCCATTTTTAGCCTTATCTTATTTAATTGATTAATTAATTATTTATTTCTTATTAAATTTTACAAGGTGTTACAGTAACATTTCATAAAATCAGTTCAAATAGTTTAAGTCTTACTAACTAATAACATATACATCATCATATTACTTAATTAGTCCAAACCCATACATAACATCACACATAACCATTTATTTAACCTTAAATCAATTTCTAAGCTTACTAACTTGCTAAAAAGGGTAATTAAGGCTTATAATAAATAATGTTATAATATAATCATGTTCATAACTTAAATATAAGCCTAAATCAAACCATATCATTCTCTAAATCACTTTATAATACTTCATAATCAAATATAAACAAATTAATAAGGTATACCAAGTAAATATATTTAGAGAATTATCCCATTTACCTTCTTCTTCCACAAATCAAGCTCCAATCACCAGAACCCAACATTTCTTCTCTTGAAATTTGAGATTGAGCTCCAAACATAACTTCAAGCTAATCCGTTTCTGGGTTTTGTGAGGAATAGGTAGAGAGGTGATTTTACCAAGATTTAAAGAATTTATTTAGGCTTGAATTAGTTGATTTAGTGCAAGGGATTATGGTGAGATTAAGAGAGTAATTAAGAGTGGAAGAACAAGAATAACATGGAATGAAATGAAAATAATAAAGAGAGTTATCCAACATATAAGCATGCTAATAGGCCCTATCCTCAAATTCATTTCATTCTTAAGAAATCACTACTCACTCTAAAAACTTATCAACTCTGAATATAGCCAAGTTTATATTCATTCTTCTCATAATGGAATTGTGGTCACAACAGCGGGTGCCTCGAGCTCTAATTCATCCGTTTCCAAAAGTCAAGTGTAATGTGTGTTCTGTTAATTAATGATTAAATATTTAGATAAATTATATAAATATCCGGTCGCTAAAAAAGCAAGTTGCTCCATTTCTACACTGACTTGAGTGTACTTTTTTATTTAGCAGAATGTCTGATTCCACCAGAGCGAGAATTATTTATCATGCATAAAGAGAATGCTCTTAGGCTTGTTGCAGATATTTACAAATGTTCTAATATCGTTGTAGAGCCCTTACTGCACAAGCATCACCTTTTATGCCAGCACCACCATTTTCACGTTCTATCTTTGTTTATTCCTTTGATACTTTGGCTCCATGTGGTATACTTCTTAGCTGGATATGCATATCAGTATGTATGTGCTTCCATATATATCACACATATGTATCAAATATATTTGTTAGTACACAGATTCATATTTACATAACCGTGTTATTATTTATACCGTACAAGTACAATGTCGAAACTTGTTAATGCTTTTAAGCTGAAAAAACCCAACAACAAGGATTAGAGAAAGTGGAAGAACATACTACATTAGAAAGTGGAAGTAAATTACCCAAAGTTTTTCTTGTTTGAACCGGGCCAGCCCGTAGCAGATTTAAATGGCAAATTTTAAAAAAGTTTCCTTTTTTGATCTTTAATGGGCCTATGAAGACTAATCCGTTTACAACTTTTCTAAATTTAATTTAAATAAAATTAATATTTTATTTAAGTTCATAAGTAAAGTTTTACTTTAGTTTAATGTGTATTATATTTTTTTTATATGCATCATATACATATATGTATGTACAGACACGTTCAACATAATAATGTCTACATGGTTTAACATGCCCGTGTATTGATGTTACACCACAATGGACATGTTATCCCCTCTTGCATTCGACTATATCATCTAAATTTATGTACAAGTGCATCAATATTGTAGCAAAGTAATGTATATATGTGAGAACAAAGAAATTCTAATTTTAAATAATTTATAATATATATAACACATGTACATACATACATGTATGTATGTATAATTTTATATAAAACAATTAAGGTGACGTGAAGAAGTTATTTGAAATAAAGGGGTAATGTATTATTAAAGGAAGAAAATTAATATGTGATTAATATGGTCACTAATCTCATTTAATACTACCTATTCTTTTCAAAACATAAAAAGAAAACTAGTGTGTGATAAATTTTATAAACTATTTATACAAAAGAAAAAACCTAAGTTTGTATAAAAACAAGTAAGGTGATATGAAGAAATTATATTGAAATGAAGGGGTAATGTAATATTAAAAGAAGAAAATTAATGTGCAATTAATATAGTCATTAATCTCATATAATACCACCTTCAAAACTTAAAAAAATTAATGTGTGATAAATTTTATAAACTATTTATGTAAAAGAAAAACCTAAATTTGCACAAAAACCATTAAGGTGATATGTAGAAGTTATTTGAAATGAAGGGACAATGTAATATTAAAGGAAGAAGATTAATGTGCAATTAATATGGTCATTAATCTCATTTAATACTACCTTTTATTTTCAAAACTTAAAAGAAAAGTAACTGTGATAAATTTTGTAAAAAATTATACTTACCAAGTAATGCTCTGTTATTATGCATAGATAAAATTCTTTCCAAATTTAAATCATAGTTTATATAACATATACATATTATACAAGGATTTGCATAGTTAAAATCAATTAAATAATATTATATTTAATTTTGAATGTTTTTAAACAGACCGCGAGCAACTGGAATGTTGTATATACAAAAAACATAACTCTTTTTTTATATGCACTTGACTATACAACCATCGGTTATGTGGCAATAAGCCGATTTACAAGATTCGTGATAAATGAACTATCTAACAAATATGTGATACAATAATCGAATTAAACATTATTAAACCAGAAATATACCTTTCCCCAAAGTGTTGAAGTAACACTTTTAAACGTTGAATTTTCCCCTTGAATTGAATTCCTAGTTTTGGAATTGCTAGCTCTTGAACTGCCTTACGACTGATGAATAAATCTTGTTATTTTGATGTAAATTGAACTTGGAATTTTTAGTATTTCTTTTAGCAAGCCATGGCCGAATTATTCTATTATAAGAGTGTGGTATTTTTGAATTAAGTTCTGTTAGAAATGAAAGGGTTAAGTCATATTAAAAAAAGAGAATTATTATTGTGATTAATATGGTCATTAATCTCCTTTAGTACAACCATTTCATTTCAAAATTCAAAAGGAAAACCCCCTTCATTTGCTTGGCCAGCTATATCTATAGCAATCAAGGCTTGGTATGTATACTTGCTTATGGACATTAAACATGTTTAAGTCCATACAAAAATTCCCACATTTAAATCCAATTTTAACGCATACCAATATATTGCATATTATTTAGTATATTTATAACTATTATAAATATACTATTCAAACATTTTCAATACATAAAATAAAATCTTATATTTAATATTTCATAAATATTAATTAATTTATAACAATTATAAATTAATTAAATCAGGTGGTCAAAGGAGTATTCAACGTTTCAGTTATGTGACTCTAAGCTGTAAATTTGGTCAGTGATTAATATTAAACAATTCAAATATTAATGTTCACACATCACTTAGCAGGTAGTTTGACATTTTGACCAAATTTATTGCTTACATGGTATCGATAAAATCCAATTTTACTTTGTTAAGCATCATCTTGTACCTGTAGTGATGATTACTTACACCAATTCTCTTTATCAAAAACTATATCACTTTGGATTTATGGAATTTGGTAATTCCAATATTGTCCATTTTCAACTTTATAATCCAAACACAAAGTCATTGGTTCAACAATAACAATTTTATTAACTGAACTACTCTGTTCAAAGATATTGGCTTTGAGTTGACTTCAGTTAACCGTGATACTAACCCCAGATAACTGACGTGATGAATCCTCTCTTGAATAGCGTTTCACTTCCAGTACTTTCACTCGACCCAACTATAGTCGTTCGATTGACGCCATGCGATGATTTAACTATAATCAAAGCGGAGCTTTCATATTGAAGATCAAAAGTATTCTCAAGTCAAGGGAACTATGTAAATTAGTCACTTCGATATTTTTTGTTTGATCTTAGTTGTATTAACAGAAAACAATTAAGTGAGTCATTTCATCGTTATCCGATAACTATCAGTACGTAATCCTCTAGTGCCTCTAGCAACCATGAGTAATACACTACCAACAATTGAGAGCACTATGTACTTTAGTGTCAATGGATGCATCGATGTCCAGTCTCGATAGATCTTGACTAGGAATATTAAAAATGACGTGCTTATTATATTATGATATAGTACTCATGGTAACAACTATTTGTAACTACTATCACTAACACATCATTTATGGACTTTATGACATATATACTTAAATTAACTAACTATTTATTTATAACATTTTAGAACAAGTATGTAACAAAAAAGGAAACACCTTTTATTTCGAACAAGATTGGTTATTAAGTTAGATTTATGTAACAAATTACATAATTATCCCTAGGTCATACCTCTAACTCTAAAAATGCTCCCCCTCCTCCATTATTTGCTTCTACTACCACTACTACAATTTCCGCATAGCCCAATACCATGCCACCAGCTCCCAAATGCTTCTTACCTCTTTCTGAAGAGGGTGTCGCTTTTGATTTAGTAGAACAAATCGGCTCCTAACCTTTACTTCCTTTTCTTTTTCCCGCATTGGGTACATCTACTGCGGAGGTCTTCGTAGGTCTCCATAGGAGCTTATATGTAATTGTTCAATAAGACTTTTTAGTATTTTATTTGATTGGTTATACTTATGTTGTGTTATATTTATATGTACACATACCTTTCTTTCAAGGATATGCTTTAGCGATGGAGTTGCACCATCGACTTGAGAATTCCAAGCCTACATTATTCGATGCATATACAGAGAATTTGAGGTTGAAGAGAGAATTTGTAACACCACGGAAATTTTAATAATAAATTAAATTACTAATAAGGGTAAAAATGCAATTTTACTAAAATGATAAAATAATATTTTTCCAAAAATGTTAGAATTAGACTAGACCTATTCCATTGCGTCTGGAATGTCATTTACAGTTAGAAAACATACATAACTTGTTAAATTCGATAAAACATGTCAAAATTAGTGAAAATTGTAACCCATAGCATTTTTGTAATGACTAATTTTAGGTTTGGACCATTTCAACTATGAATTAGACCGCAACCCTCGCTCCTTATCACTCTAAATCCTAGCTGTTGCCTCCTCATTTCTACTTATTCTTTTTCTTCCTTAAAAACTCCAATTTCTCAAATCTTCTCTCCAGTTTTTGAAATTAAAACGAAACAAAAATTATATCAAATAAGTGAGAGAAGAAAATGGTTGAAGAGTAGAAGATTCAAATTGAAAGAAGGAGAAACAAATCAACACAGGAGGGAAGCTGTGGATTCCATTCAAACTAGAAGAGGGATTCCCTTGAAATGCGTGAATTAATTATGATGTTTTGATGATTAAATTCCTTTATATTCTACCTAAATAAAAATATAAAGTTTTGAATCTGGAAGAATGATTTTTACTTAGAGTTTATTTGTGTTGGAGCTAAAAATGGCTGCCAACACCCAAACAGTATGAAAGCACCACAAATCCAATCATAATTTCCAGATAGAGAATTAAATGCGCAGATCACAGATTCAATAGCAAAAAAGTAAATGAACACACAAATTTTAGCAAACTCTAGGCCATGTCCACTCTAATAATATTTTTTATTATACTATAGGATTACAAATATAGTTTGTTTTAGCCTTAGAAAATTAACGGAGGAAGGAAAGAGAAACAATAAAGAAGAGCCAAAAGAGGACTCCCTGCAATGAGCCAATGATCCTGTATTTATAGGAGAAAACGCCGAAATATCTAGAATAAAAATCCACGTGCAGAAGCCCAAGACCAAGACGAACCAATCTAGAAAGTTTGGGACCCATCCGGGCCTTCTATGGGGATCGGCATCGATCGGTGGTGGGGCCCACATGGTGCCATGCGATCAGTTGTGGTGGTCACCTTACACTTCCTCTTCGTGTTTCCATAGTTGTTTACTTGATTCCCATAGTATTTTTCAGTTATTGAGCAATCATCGTTGAGTTGAACTGCCAATCCGGGCAATCCATAGCCATAGTGATCCGATCTTATCCCCTGCCTAGGTGAAGCTCCAATCCATATTTAGCCAATTCTAGGATGCCATTCGCCTGAATCCGCTTGACTATCATCCATAGCCTTGCTTATAACTGATCTCCGAACATGATAATCATCCCTTCGGGCTTCCTGCCTCATTGACCACGAAATCCATTTAGCCAAATCCATGGTATCACGACCTTGCCTAAAGGTGGGATAACATTTGCCCCCTAAAACATGCCTTGCGATAGGAAGGTGTGTTTTGAATTTCCATAAGTCTAAAGTCCATAATCCATCGATAATCGAATCTTCTAATGCAGAATCCAATCTTTTGTCAAACCGAATGCCATAATCCATGACCGCTCTGAGTTGATAGCCAATTCTAAAACCATTCCAAATCCTTAGCCGAATCCATACCCATCTAAAGCCAGTAACCGAACCCATGATCTCACCAGATCGTTTGCTAATTGCATGGTATCGCTGGACCAATAGCCTGGTTCATAGTCTCTAGACCGTTTATAGCCTCCCCTAGCTCTTGCTAGACCCCATCTAGTCACTCTCCGCAAAAAGGGGGAATAGCGATAAGTAAGCCGATTATGTCGCTCTCCAACGAAGCGGCATTACTTCCTGCACTACGGTTCAGTGTACTTGAACATAAAGCAATGTCATGGCCTTCCTAGGCCAATTATGGTCTCTCCAGACCCTTGTTGGATCTCACTCACTCTGCGATGAGAAGGGCACAACGATAAGTAGACCGATCCTGTTGCTCTCTGGCGAAGCGGCCTACTTCTTGCTTCTCCGATTCTGTCTCTCTAGTCGGAAAATAACGCGATCTATGGGGTATTATTCTCTGGCCTTGATCCCCCAATCGAGTACTTAATCCATGTACGAGTCCATCCTGCCGCTCTCTAGCAAAGGGACACACACTTTGTGGTTATTGCCTTGTATCTTCGATCGGTACAACCGTGACCTGTTTCATTTATTACTTTTAAATGCAGATTTGAGCATTCCAAAGTCCATTCATTAAATTATTAAATTTAAGTTCTTACAACTAAAAACTAGAAAACAGAAAATATGAAAAACCAAATACTGCCTCTCTGAGCATGATGGTTTATCATCATCTCAGAGCATGCCTAAGGACCAATCTTGATCCCGTACATGTGTAAGTAACTTAGCGATTTTATTGTTGAGTGTATTATTTAGTTAGTTCATGACATCCTGAGATGACGATATTGACTCGATCCAAGGTCATTACCATTTGATGTAGACGGTGGCTGCTCCTGTTCCACCGCCGTAGTCTGAGTCCTTATATATTGTGGTAGCCTACCATCCCTAACGTATTCCTCAACCATATCCTCCAAGTGCCTGCAATCGTTGGTAGTGTGCCAATCCATCTCATGGAATAGGCAGTATTTTCCTAATACCCGCTCACGCTCGGTGGGCTCTCTCCTTGCCGGCCTTCGGTATGGAAGGCGTCCTCGAGTATCCAAATAAATTCTTTCCAAAGTCTCGTTCAAATCAATATAAGAAGAGAATTTTGGTTCTCTCCTTTGCTTCGATCTGTCGAAGCTATCACCGACTTTTCCTTTTCCTTTGTCTTTGCCTGAACCTTCCCTAGATGGTCCTTCGTCCCTTACGGCATTTACCTCTTCTCTACTTGCCTTAGCATCCTCCTATAGCAAGAACCTCTCGGCTCCGTGGAAAAATTCTTTGAGATCCATTGGAGGATCCCGCTCTAATGAAATCTTAAAGTCCATTTCATCTGCAATCCCAAATAGCACCACCATTAAGACCATCGATGGATCCGGCCGATCCACTGAAGCAACTGCCGCATTATACCGTGTCAAGAAGCTCCTCAAGTATTATCCCATCCTTTGCTTTAGTGTTGCCAATGATATTACGCTCTTTGGTCTCATGATGTGGACCCAAAATTGCTTCATGAATTTATCAACCAACTCCGTCCAAGTACCAATAGAACCGTTCTCCAATTACCTAAACCATATTGCAGCTATATCCGCCAAGTACAATAGGAAACATCGTGCCATCACTTCCTCCGATACCCCCAGCATCTCCATTTTGTCTCATGTACCTCATCAGATAAACTGTAGTGTGACGACCGCCCATGACCCCTGCACCGAATCTAGAGATAGTGCGCTGTAAAGTGTGCCAGGCGACCATGGACGATTGTCAGGGTAAAATAAAACAACAGAATCTATCGTATTACTCACAGCGCATGGACAAAATACAATAGAACATATGTATAGTGAAGCTTTACAGAACAAAATGACATCATATAAAATTCCATAATAGTTGAATACAAGCATCCAAATAGTCAATACATCAAGCCTCACTACATATCTCTCAGAGAATACAAAACAGCGGAATATCCAGTACATATAATAAGAAGATAATATGCAACCCTCCAGCTCGTCTTCGATATCAGCATCGTGAGAAGAGAACAGCACCTGTCACCTGCTACCTAGTCTGCCCGTCCCAAAATGGACGAACAGCCCAAGGCAATAAGAATTAAAACATAAAGCCTTGAGTCAGACAACAGTCTTAGTGAGCAGTAAATTAACTAACAACATACCAAAAGAGCATAAAGGAAAAGGAATAGGAATACAACCCTCCCACTCCAACCTCATTCTACAGTGATAGCCCCCAAACACACACTAAGCAGAAGCAAACATAGCAGAGCATACAATTTAAAGTAAAGCTACTATCACTCGAGTCAAGGGCGATGTTTTCCAAGTACCAAGGCCTAAATCAGATAAGCACCCAGAAAATACCGCTCTTGAGTCCGAATGACGATACAACCAAACATCCATGACTCTGGCTATCACTGTTATCATTGCTTCGATATCACCGTTAATTGAATGACCGGCACATTCTTTCAGCCGTCCATCAAGGGCTAATGGAAACCCCGGTTCTAGACATAACTCCCGCACATCATCGCAATCCGTGCCTAGGACTATCGAATCTGCCCAGAGTACTTGACCATCAACAGTTAGTCGTTGGGACTATCGAATCTGCCCAAACGTACTCTTGCTTAGAGCATGCTAGAACCTGCAACAACGATGCTATCCAAGCCTCCTAGTCATCCTCCTCGACGACTATTCTCATATCCATTCATTATCCTCAACTCGAATCATATCACCGAGTTATCAACATGCTTGGAATGATCCCGTCTGGATTAGACCAAGTCTTCATCACATGATTGCTTCGCTTTATCACATCCTCACGAAGCCTCATCTCAACATCACATCATCAAATCTATGCATAAGAGCTTCATCATCCCGCTACATATGCCACGAGCAGCTTTCCCAATTCAAGAGCCTTTCCCTTAGCTTTTGAATCGTCTTCGGTCTAAATCAAACCATCAATCATCTAATTCATAACAATCAATCAAATCAAACATTAATCCAAACAATCAAGCATTCAAATAAGATCTAAGTAGACAATTATCACAATAATGGCATTTTCGTAATTAAAGAGTTGAAAGTCCAATAAGCATGAAAACATGAATTATATCCCTACAAACTTAATGAATGAACTTGCATAGGTTAACATATGATAAAATGGATGTAACATCATCATGAACAATGGATCTATATGGATCTACACTTAGGATGAAGAAAATGCATGGAAATCACTATTCTAACACCAAAACGAGCCAACAATCCGATATACTCCTTTGGATCC
The DNA here is from genome assembly GCA_030737815.1 of Allium fistulosum. NCBI lineage: Eukaryota > Viridiplantae > Streptophyta > Magnoliopsida > Asparagales > Amaryllidaceae > Allium > Allium fistulosum. The sequence continues at coordinate 486,180,762 of CM060905.1, read as the reverse complement.
GTGTGAGAGATAATCACCACTCACCAAATCACCTAAACAAACCCAAATCAACACGCTTCAGATCTGGACAGTGAAGGATCAAGCTTGATCTATCACGAATCCGCTTCAAACGAAGAAATCTCTCTTGAAAAGATGAAGATCTTCAATCTAAGCTCTTGAATCTTCAATCTTGATCTTCGATTTGGATGGATGGAAGCACTAGATTAGAGTGGAGAAAAGAAGTGAAGAAGTGTAGAAGTCGAGCTCTCAAAATGGCAGCACTTCGTCGCTTCAAAATCCGGATCCCAAAAAGTGAGAAAAACCCATCCTATTTATAGCAGAAATTCCTTAAGTCGAAATTTGGTTATCTCCTTAAGTCGTTTCCGACTTACGACCTAAGCCCCCTACGACTTAACAAAACCCAGCGACCTAACAAGAACATCTGCGACCTAACAACTCAGGCGCTTCAACGACTTAAAGACTTCGACTTAACCCCACCCGCCTATGACTTAAGAATGCGCGTGACCTACGACTTAGCACTTAGCAGAACCGCATCCATACGACCTATAGGCCCACGCGACTTAACAGCTCACAACTAAACACGGCTTACGACTTAAGAATCATGCGACCTAACACTTAAATTACCCTAGCGACCTAACAACTTACACTACAAAACAACTCACGCGACCTAGCACTTAGGCAAAACCCAGCGACCTAACAACTCACGCGACCTAACACTTATGCGACCTATCTCCTTAGGTCGCTAACACGGTATAGCTCCTTAGGTCGCTAACACGCTAACTCCTTAGGTCGCACACTTCCCTTAAGTCGCTCACGACTTACCACTTAACTCGGTCACGATCCTATAAGTCGCCCACTATCCTTAACTCGGCTACGACCTAAGCCTCAACCTGCGACTTACTTCCTATACGACATAAGCACCCCAACGACTTAACAGGTAAGCCCCTAAGTCGCTCACTCTCTAGGTCGCAACATTATACAGGTCTCTCCAAACTAACACGTGACCCAAACCACTTCGCGACCAAACATATAACTCGGTCACGACTTAACCCTTAGGTCGCTTACGACCTAACCATCCACTAGTCTTTCCTAAGTCGTCTAACAACCTATCTCCAAGCCCTGGGTCACTTCCATCTCCTAAGTCGTATACGACTTACGACTTATACTAAGTCGTTCACGACATAGGACTAAGCAAATATTCAACCAAAAACTGAAACAACTCAAAAACGCTGAAAATTCCAGATTTTGACAACTTTTCGATCCGTAGAAATACGGGTCGTTACATTCTCTCCCCCATAGGAATTTCGTCCCCGAAATTCCAAGTAATCAAAAACTATTCTGTACGCCTACCATCCATAGCAATCAACAAACCATGCATCCAATTCTTACTTAGCGTACAGAATTCTAGAACTAGAACAAGTTACAATATCGCCAGATAACACGACACCTTAGGGCCATACCTTGAAGAGTTCAGGATGAGCTGCCTTCATCCTCTCTTCCACCTCCCACGTACAGTCGTTATCATCATCACTCCATTGTATCTTGAGCAACTTAACTACCTTTCTCCTAAGCTGTTTCGTGTCGGTTTCAACAACACGAAGCGGCTTACGAGGTCTTCTATCAACTGGATCAACTTCGAAATCTTCATAGCTATCAGTAGAAACCGCCGTATTCGAGTCGTGCACATACTTCCGTAGATATGATACATGAAAAACATTGTGCACACCCGACATCTTCTCAGGTAACTCCAACCTATAGGCGAGCTTTCCAATTCGCTCGATAATCGGGAATGGTCCAACAAATCTCGGAGTCAATTTTCCTTTCTTCCCGAATCGAATAACATTCTTCAGTGGAGAAATCTTTACAAAAACCATATCTCCTACGTCGAATTCCAAATCCTTTCGACGCTTATCAGCATAACTCTTCTAACGGTCTTGGGCTGCCTTCATTCGTTGCCGAATGATCTCTATACAATCCGAAGTCTGCCGAATCATCTCCGGCCCAAGTATCAGCTTTTCTCCAGTTTCCAACCAACATGTCGGAGAGTTACACGGTCTTCCATACAATGCCTCATACGGTGCCATACCAATGCTTGACTGGTAACTGTTGTTGTATGCAAACTCCACCAAATGAAGGTGATCTTCCCATGATCCTCCGAAATCCAAAACACAAGCTCTAAGGAGATCTTCCAAAACCCGATTAACTCTCTCGGTCTGACCATCTGTTTGAGGGTGATAAGCTGTACTCAAACACAACTCAGTCCCCAAAACTTCTTGGAAGCTCTTCCAAAATCCACTAGTGAACAATGGGTCTCGATCGCTTACTATACTCTTCGGAATACCATGGAATCGAACTATCCACTTAACATACAACTCAGCCAACTTTGATGCAGTCCTAGTCGATCGAACATGAATGAATCTTGAACTCTTGGTCAAACGATCAACGATAACCTAAATCCCTTCATTTCCCGTTCTGGTTCTAGGCAATCCATCGATAAAATCCATCGACACTTGTTCCCACTTCCATGTAGGAACTTCTAATGGCTGAAGCAATCCACTAGGCTTCTTCTGTTCGGCTTTAACCAACTGGCAGTTCATACACTTGGAAATAAAATTTCCAACATCCTTCTTCATACCTTCCCAGTAGTAGGTTCTCTTCATATCCCGATACATCTTATTTCCACCTGGATGAATTGTCAGCTTCGAGTGATGACTTTCCTTCAGAACTTCACTCCTCAATTCATCTATATCGGGAACAACTAGTCGTCCTTGCTTCCGAAGCCAACCCTCTCGATCGACCTCGAATCCTTTATCCTTTTCTGGATCCAATCCAGATTCCAAATCACGGATAATCCTGACAAGCTTATCATCTCGCTTTTGGCCCTCGCCAATCCTTTCCACAAGAGTGGGTCTTATTGATAAGTTTTCCAACATCTCAGGTTCCAATTCGCATCTGGGCCTGAAGTCAAATCCAGCTAAATACTCGAGACTCTTCCATTCTGAAAACATGACTCCCAATCCTGCATGTCTTCGACTTAACGCATCTGCCACTGCGTTACCTTTTCCCGGAGTATAAGCTATACCAAAATCATATGATGCCAAAAACTCTAGCCAACGTTGCTGCCGAAGATTCAAATCCTTTTGGGAGAAAAGATATTTCAACGACTTATGATCCGTAAACAACTCGAATCGAACTCCCAACAGATAATGTCTCCACATCTTCAGAGCAAATACAATCGCCGCTAACTCCAAATCATGAGTCGGGTAATTCCTTTCATGCGGCTTCAGTTGTCGACTGGCATACGCAACAACTTTATCCTTCTGCATCAGCACTGCTCCAAGTCCAGTACCACATGCATCGGTGTAAACCACCATCTCATCATTCCCACTTGGAATAGTCAAAACAGGAGCACTCGTCAATCTCTCTTTAAGGATTCCGAAGGCTTGCTCACACTTAGCATCCCAACTGAACACTTGGTTCTTTTTCGTCAATCCTGTTAAAGGTGCGGCTACCTTGGAGAAGTCTTTGATAAACCGTCGATAATATCCTGCTAATCCAAGAAAACTTCTCACATCAGATGCATTCTTAGGTCTAACCCAATCCTGGATTGCTGCCACCTTAGCGGGGTCAACCGCTATTCCACTTCTAGAAATCACATGGCCTAAGAACCTCACTTCACTCTTCCAGAAGTGACACTTCGAAAACTTAGCCTTCAGCTGATGTTTCCGCAAGATTTCCAAAACAATACGCAGGTGCGTCTTGTGCTCTTCTTCCGTTCTGGAATAAATCAGAATATCATCCACGAACACAAGTACAAACTTGTTCAACTGATCTCTGAACACTCTATTCATAAGATCCACAAAATATGCTGGCGCGTTAGTCAATCCAAACGGCATCACCAGCCACTCAAAGAAACCAGATGGTGTCCTAAAAGCAGTCTTCGGCACACTATCCTTAGCCATTCTCAACTGGTGAAATCCCGTTGCTAAATCCATCTGAGAAAACACCTTAGCCTCGTGAAGCTGATCAAACAAGTCATCTATTCTCGGCAATGGATACTTGTTCTTCTTTGTCACCTTATTCAGCTCACGATAATCCACACACAATCTCAATGATCCATCTGCCTTGGTTGCGAATACAACTGGTGCACCCCATTCGGACACACTACGCCGAATGAATCCTTTCTGCAAAAGATCATCAACTTGCACCCTCAACTCCTGCTGTTCCCTAGGCGCCATCCGCCTAAGAGGCATCACAACAGGTCTGGCTCCTTCAACTAGATCTATTCGAAACTCGATCTCTCTATGCGGCGGCAACCCTTTGACTTCGTCAAAGACATCCTCGAATCCATTTGCGATTGGCACTAAAGACAGTCCATCCCGTGGAACAACTAGCGAATACATGAAGCTCATGAAGACGCCTTCCTCATGCTTACATCGTATCACAATCTTTCGCCCCTCCACATTCTCGACTGTCACCTCCAGCCTCTCACAATCAACCTTAGCCGCATACTTCCTAAGCCAGTCCATACCCAAAATAATTCCGAACCCCGCAAAGTTCAGAACAAAACAATCACAAACAAAAGAGCAACCATGACTCGACACAATCAGACCACGGCATAACATACACAAACAAGACGAACCCCCAACTGGATTAGTCACAACCAATGGCCTATCAACAATATCCGGTTCCAAACCCAACCGGCCTACGAGTTCATTACAAACAAACGAATGCGACGCTCCAGTATCAAACAGAACTCTAACTGGAACACCACATAGGAAAAGAGTACCTTGAACAACCACACTCTTCCCTTTCTCTTCAGCAGTAGGAGCTTTCGAAGACGACGGAACAGCTCCCAAAGCATAAGCTTGCACAATCTGCTTGTCCTTCCTCGGTTCTGGACAATTCTTCCTGATGTGCCCTGGCTTGTCACAGTTGTGACACTTCATCGGTGCCTTCGGATTCTTACAATCCTTCAAGAAATGGCCCTTCTGCTGACAATTGTAGCAAGTCACCTCGCCTTTCGGCTTCTTCTGGCCATCCTTACCCTTCTGCTGCTGCTGCTTCCTCTTCTTGTTTCCACCCTGCTGGGGTTTAGACTCTTCCCTGGTCACAGCAACAACAGATCCTTCCTTAGGAAACAGACTCTCATGCCTAAGAGCTTTCTCCACAAGCTTCTCAAATGAATCGTCCAAATGATCCACCAACTGTCTCCCAAGATAACTGTCCAAGCCTGTCACAAACTTCTCATTCTTCTGATAAGCAGACTCAATGTACGACCGGGTATACTTGGACAAAGCTTCAAACTCAGAAACATACTCAAGAACAGATCTTCCCCCTTGCTTGAGCTCCACAAACCTCTTGAACAGAACAGACTTCTGAGCTGTAGAAATGAACTTAGCTTCAAATCTGACTTGGAATTGCTCCCAAGTAATCTCTTCCTCCGGAGTAGTGATGGTAATAGAATTCCACCAATCAGAAGCTCTCCCTTGAAGCTGTCTCGATGCCAACTTCCTCTTAGTTGCATCCTCAATTCCCAAATCACCGAAGATCCTTCTACAAGCATCCATCCACCTTTGGACCTCAATAGTTGATTCTGTTCCCAAGAAAACCTTTCCTCCAAGAGCAGTATAGTCCTTGCACAACTTAGCAAAATCCACTGGTTTCGGAGCTTGGACTTGAACTCCAACATCAACTGCTGCCCCCGGAATTGGTATCCTTCTCATGATCGAAGTCATCATAGCTTCGAACATGGCTGCATAATCAGCAGTCTCTTCAGTAGCACGGCCTTCCCTAGCAACTGGTCTCCCTCTTCGACTCATTCTCAATATCTATAAAAAGGAATGATTAGAACACCTAGAGAAACAACTGCATAAAGGACTCAAACTCTACTAAGCTACTATATTATATATAGTATTCATCCATCAAAATACAATTACGTCTCTCATACGTAGTTACGTCAGCGAGCGTTGGGTAAAATCGATTAACCAATGCTCTGATACCAAATGTGACGATCGCCCATGACCCCTGCACCGAATCTAGAGATAGTGCGCTGTAAAGTGTGCCAGGCGACCATGGACGATTGTCAGGGTAAAATAAAACAACAGAATCTATCGTATTACTCACAGCGCATGGACAAAATACAATAGAACATATGTATAGTGAAGCTTTACAGAACAAAATGACATCATATAAAATTCCATAATAGTTGAATACAAGCATCCAAATAGTCAATACATCAAGCCTCACTACATATCTCTCAGAGAATACAAAACAGCGGAATATCCAGTACATATAATAAGAAGATAATATGCAACCCTCCAGCTCGTCTTCGATATCAGCATCGTGAGAAGAGAACAGCACCTGTCACCTGCTACCTAGTCTGCCCGTCCCAAAATGGACGAACAGCCCAAGGCAATAAGAATTAAAACATAAAGCCTTGAGTCAGACAACAGTCTTAGTGAGCAGTAAATTAACTAACAACATACCAAAAGAGCATAAAGGAAAAGGAATAGGAATACAACCCTCCCACTCCAACCTCATTCTACAGTGATAGCCCCCAGACACACACTAAGCAGAAGCAAACATAGCAGAGCATACAATTTAAAGTAAAGCTACTATCACTCGAGTCAAGGGCGATGTTTTCCAAGTACCAAGGCCTAAATCAGATAAGAACCCAGAAAATACCGCTCTTGAGTCCGAATGACGATACAACCAAACATCCATGACTCTGGCTATCACTGTTATCATTGCTTCGATATCACCGTTAATTGAATGACCGGCACATTCTTTCAGCCGTCCATCAAGGGCTAATGGAAACCTCGGTTCTAGACATAACTCCCGCACGTCATCGCAACCCGTGCCTAGGACTATCGAATCTGCCCAGAGTACTCGACCATCAACAGTTAGTCGTTGGGACTATCGAATCTGCCCAAACGTACTCTTGCTTAGAGCATGCTAGAACCTTCAACAACGATGCTATCCAAGCCTCCTAGTCATCCTCCTCGATGACTATTCTCATATCCATTCATTATCCTCAACTCGAATCATATCACCGAGTTATCAACATGCTTGGAATGATCCCGTCTGGATTAGACCAAGTCTTCATCACATGATTGCTTCGCTTTATCACATCCTCACGAAGCCTCATCTCAACATCACATCATCAAATCTATGCATAAGAGCTTCATCATCCCGCTACATATGCCACGAGCAGCTTTCCCAATTCAAGAGCCTTTCCCTTAGCTTTTGAATCGTCTTCGGTCTAAATCAAACCATCAATCATCTATTTCATAACAATCAATCAAATCAAACATTAATCCAAACAATCAAGCATTCAAATAAGATCTAAGTAGACAATTATCACAATAATGGCATTTTCGTAATTAAAGAGTTGAAAGTCCAATAAGCATGAAAACATGAATTATATCCCTACAAACTTGATGAATGAACTTGCATAGGTTAACATATGATAAAATGGATGTAACATCATCATGAACTGTAACGACCCAATATTTTGGACCATTCGCATCCATTATAAGTGTATAGGTAGACACTCATGTCGGAGTTGAATTGCTCAAAATACCGCGTTGTTAATTTAAATTTGGCAAAACTGAACATATACAGTAAATAAATAATCACAGATCACAGACACAGAGTAATAAGTGCAGCGGAAATAAAAAGAGATAGTAGTTCATGAAGCTACTATATGAATATAAAATACATCAGAGTTTACAACAGAAGAGTAATACGATACATCAGAGTTAAACCAGATACAACGGAAGAGTAATACAATACATCTGATACAAATCAGAATACATCACTGGAATCATCGAATGCTGAAAGCAGAATAGATGGCTGGATCTTCAATCAAAGCTCCAACTTCAAAGGTGAGTCTCGAATACTGGTACACTCAGTCTGACCCGAGCGTAAAGCAAAATACAAAACACTCGAGTCAGGATTAACATTCTTATATTAATAAATCCAACTCAAGTGAAATAGCAATTGAAATACAAGTAACTCAAAGGATGTTTGGAATAACCATCCTTTAAGGATCCGTTAAACTATCTACTAGGTAGTAATGTACGCTAAGTAGATAATGTCTATCAGTAATATGTAAAGATATCAAAATAGCGTTAAGTCATGGCCCATTCCACCCTTAACACATTTTTATTCCCAAAAGCATATACAAGACCGTAGTTTCCCCAAAACCGGAAGTCACCAGAGGGCAATCCATATACTAAAGGTACAAAACAAATTCGTAGTGGTCGCACATAAATGGAATACAAGTATGACAAGGCACATGAGGCAATACCCAAGGTAGTGATACTACCGTTCGCTTGATCCGGACTGGTGAGAATGCAACGCCATAGCACCCGCAACACCGTGAAACAACACTCCCAAAATCAAGGGTGCACCAATCGACAACAAGTAATAAGTAGTTCGAAGAAGTGTGTCCACTTGAGGTAGCTAATCCTCCATTGGCCCGGCACAGCTCCTGTTTTAGTCATTTCCAATTTGACACAAGTGTCAAGGCTATCCATCATCGTTCTCTTTCTTCAGTCATCACGTACATCATTCCAACCACTTCATTCTGGATCATCACTCCGCATATAGTTATTAAAGTGGTTTTCGGTTTAGATAGAGAGTATATCCATAACCGAATTCCGGTCTCTTTAATAACTTCCGTAATTATTTCACCGATTGGTCGTTTATTTATTTCAAAAACCAAATCAATTCAATTTCAAATAGAATTCGTAAACCAACAATTCATTTGTCTTTACAAATCAATTTCCATAATCTACGTTTCAAAACTTCCAAATTACCATTTCAAAATCTTATAATTCAATTTCAATTTCTATTTAAAACAATTCAAATATTAATTCAAGTTCGTATATAGGTTTCATTCCGAAATCATTTAAATAAATTTAATTTAACATTCAAATCAATTTAAACTCATTATCGATTCCATTCAATTTTCGTTAAGTTACTTTATCATTCAAACAATTTCTATTGAATTTCCAATTCATTAAATCCATTATTTAAATTCAACTTATAAATTGAATTAAATCAAATTCATCAAATCCAATTCTTTAAATTTCAAGTCTTACATTAATTTCAATAAATCACATTTTATTTCTTGTTAAAGAAATTCAATTTCAGTTATTTACTTTCATAAATAATTTTCCAAAAACTTACTTAAATAATAAATTCAATTTCAATTATTTACGAAGTAAAATTCACTTATTCAAAAGTTCAATTTCTCTTATCAAAGAATTCAGTTCAATTTAATCATTAAATGATTCAACCTTATTTAATTATTAAATAATTCAAAACTTAATTATTAAATCATTTCAAAGTTTAATAATTTCAACTTAATTATAATTTCAAACTTAATTATTAAATCATTTCAAAGTTTAATAATTTCAAACTTAGTTATAGTTTCAAACTTAATTATTAAATCATTTCAAAGTTTAATAATTTCAAACTTAATTCAATAATTTCTCAAATTAAACAACATTCTTTCATCAATTACATTGTTGATATTTTTATATATTAACATTTTCTTTTCATAAAAATTCCAATTTCAACTTCATTTCAAAACAATATTATTTATTCAAATAAAATCTTCGTTTTAATTTTCAAATCAAATTATTGACCAATCGGGTTTTATTTAATTTTCTATCCTAGGTCAAAGTTCAATTTGGGTATTTATCATTTCAACCCGATTCCAATTCAATTCCAAAATCAAAGCATAGTAAAGGGAACTTGCAGTGTGATAACAGGGATGGTGTCAAAGTAAATAAACAAGCAATAACAACAAACAATAACAATCCAATAATCAATTCAAATAATCCCGAAATAACCTTATTAATTCGCATTGTTATTTTTACGAATTAATATAATTATTTCTAGAATCTACACTATCATTTCATGTAGATTAAAGATTATTACATTACGGTTTTCACTTGTCATTCAATTACAATTTCATCCATCATCAATTTAACAACATACATTCAGTGGTTCAAGATGTAATTAAACAAATCCTACATGTCAATAAATTTTGACAGTTAAATGGGTCATATTATACAAATGTCATTTAATCAAATTTAACATTTAACTATTCTATATCAATTTCAATTGCATGAACAATGGATCTATATGGATCTACACTTAGGATGAAGAAAATGCATGGAAATCACTATTCTAACACCAAAACGAGCCAACAATCCGATATACTCCTTTGGATCCGTGTGAGAGATAATCACCACTCACCAAATCACCTAAACAAACCCAAATCAACACGCTTCAGATCTGGACAGCGAAGGATCAAGCTTGATCTATCACGAATCCGCTTCAAACGAAGAAATCTCTCTTGAAAAGATGAAGATCTTCAATCTAAGCTCTTGAATCTTCAATCTTGATCTTCGATTTGGATGGATGGAAGCACTAGATTAGAGTGGAGAAAAGAAGTGAAGAAGTGTAGAAGTCGAGCTCTCAAAATGGCAGCACTTCGTCGCTTCAAAATCCGGATCCCAAAAAGTGAGAAAAACCCATCCTATTTATAGCAGAAATTCCTTAAGTCGAAATTTGGTTATCTCCTTAAGTCGTTTCCGACTTACGACCTAAGCCCCCTACGACTTAACAAAACCCAGCGACCTAACAAGAACATCTGCGACCTAACAACTCAGGCGCTTCAACGACTTAAAGACTTCGACTTAACCCCACCCGCCTACGACTTAAGAATGCGCGTGACCTACGACTTAGCACTTAGCAGAACCGCATCCATACGACCTATAGGCCCACGCGACTTAACAGCTCACAACTAAACACGGCTTACGACTTAAGAATCATGCGACCTAACACTTAAATTACCCTAGCGACCTAACAACTTACACTACAAAACAACTCACGCGACCTAGCACTTAGGCAAAACCCAGCGACCTAACAACTCACGCGACCTAACACTTATGCGACCTATCTCCTTAGGTCGCTAACACGGTATAGCTCCTTAGGTCGCTAACACGCTAACTCCTTAGGTCGCTAACACGCTAACTCCTTAGGTCGCACACTTCCCTTAAGTCGCTCACGACTTACCACTTAACTCAGTCACGATCCTATAAGTCGCCCACTATCCTTAACTCGGCTACGACCTAAGCCTCAACCTGCGACTTACTTCCTATACGACATAAGCACCCCAACGACTTAACAGGTAAGCCCCTAAGTCGCTCACTCTCTAGGTCGCAACATTATACAGGTCTCTCCAAACTAACACGTGACCCAAACCACTTCGCGACCTAACATATAACTCGGTCACGACTTAACCCTTAGGTCGCTTACGACCTAACCATCCACTAGTCTTTCCTAAGTCGTCTAACAACCTATCTCCAAGCCCTGGGTCACTTCCATCTCCTAAGTCGTATACGACTTACGACTTATACTAAGTCGTTCACGACATAGGACTTAGCAAATATTCAACCAAAAACTGAAACAACTCAAAAACGCTGAAAATTCCAGATTTTGACAACTTTTCGATCCGTAGAAATACGGGTCGTTACATGTAGAGTCCGATTTTCCATAATATGACCCCAGTGTCGATAACTTAAACTTCGATGGATTCCTAGCATGCCTGATGTTCGGAGTGAATGGACCCCTTTCACATCTTCTAGATCCCTATTCACTAATCCTCCTCTCATAGCTTTCCTAATCATCTCCGCAAACCTGCCACTGCCATCTAAAGGTAGCCTCCAATCATCATTTCTAACCTACCCCCCGTCTCTATGAGGGGATCCCAGAACATACTCCTCTAGATGCGCATTTGCATTCTGATCCGCACCAAACCGCAAAACATTGACTATTAGCATACTGTGAACCGTTCCAACCTGACTCGGGGGCATAACCCCTTGCCATGGCGATTGGTGTCGATCCTTATGGGGGGATAAGTCTGATTCCTCCTTATTGGCCGAAGACTTCCCTCGGCTGCTCTGTACCGTTCTCCTGCATGTTGGCTTTGACTCCGTGCTCTTGGTTATGATTTCCTGTAGCTCCTACTACTCTAATTCCTTGATCCAGATCGCCAGCTACTCCAAATCCTTGGTTTTGTGCTCCAACTTGTCTAATTTACCTAAGGAAATTCTACATCATCTCCTCATCATCCGCTTCTGCATAGCATCCATCATAGTCTCCATCTCACTCCTACTAATGTAGACAGAGGGTTGATTAGTTAGGATGCCTCCTGAATTCCTCCATGGTGACTCCTATCTACCAATGGTCACCTTGCTGATTGCTTCACCATTGATTACAAGATCCAAGTATCCATGCTTCCAAATTAGAGATCCAAAGTTCCAAATCCGTGGGTGCAACTCTTTCTCAATGAAAGCACCAAAATGTTGGAGTCAAAAATGGTCGCCAACACTCAAACAGTATGAAAGCAACACAAATCCAGTCACAATTTCTAGATGGAGAATTAAATGTGTAGATCATAGACTAAATGGCGAAAAGGTAAATGAACATATGGATTTTATAGTGGTTCGGCAAACTCTGGACTACGTCCACTTCAATAATCTTTTTTATTATACTGTAGGATTACAAATACAGTTTGTTTTATCCTTCAAAAATTAATTTAGAAAGGAATGAGAAATAATTAAAGAAAAGCCAAAATAAGATCCCCTACAATGAGCCAATGATCCTATATTTATAGGAGAAGACATCAAAATATCCAGCTGAAAATCTACATACAGAAGCCCAAGGCCAAGCCGAACTAATCCAAAAAGTTTAGGGCCCATTTGGGCCTTCTATGTGGATAAGCACCGATCAGTAGTAGGGGACACATGGAACCATGCGATCGGTTGTGGTGGTCCCCCTCCACTTCCTCTTCCAGTTTCCATAGTTGTTTGCACGATTCCCCTGTATTTGTTGAGTTATTGAGTGATCATTGTTGAGTTGAACTGCCAGCCCGAGTGATCCATAGCCATAGTGATCTGATCTGATCCCCTGCCTAGGGAAAGCTCCAATGCATACTAAGCCGATTCCGGGATGCCATTCGCCTGAATCCGCTTGATTATCATCCATAGCCTTAATTATAGCTGATCTCGGAACCTGATAATCATCTCTCCGGTGTTCCTGCCTAGATGATCATGAAATCCATTTAGCCAAATCGATGGTGTCACGACCTTGCTTAAAGGCAGGATAACATTTTCCCCCCAAAACATGCCTTGCACTAGGAAGGCGTATTTTGGATTGCCATAGGTCTGAACTTCATAATCCATCGATAATCAAATCTTCCAATCCAGAATCCAATCTTTTGCCAAACCTAATGCCATAATCCACGACCGTTCTGAATTGATAGTCAATTCTGAAACCATTCCAAATCCTTAGCTGAATCCATATCCATTCAAAACCAGTAACCAAATCCATGATGTCAAAGAGGTAGTATACTCGTATCCATCCAAAGCCAGTAGCCAAATACATATCCATCTAAATCTTTTACCATTGAGAAGGTGACACGAATGCTTCGGTTGGCTATAAATCATCAAGGTAGTATACTCGATGCGAGCCCAGGAATTGCGATGTTTGCTCAGTGTGTAAGTGCGATATACATGATTCATCGTTGAGAATGTTAACTCAATGTTGGTTAGGAAGTTATTTATCGAGAACATATACTAGGAGTTGAAATGGAGTTATTAGTAATTGGTTGTTCAACCCTTGGTTGGAAGCCTTCATAAGTAATTTATGGATGTAGGTGTTATTAGAATTATATCCCATTATTTGTAAAGTAACCAATCTTTTATATGTAACACATGAACACCAATTGAGACCCTAGGTTGTGTAGATTATAGATGAAGTTAATTGCTTACGAACACCATACAGTAGTAATACATTTCATTAACTAAACTTTGTCTAATTCACTCATTTTCTTCCCCTTTATACCTACTACAGGAAGACAATTTAGTAGGTGACTTATCTCGGACACGGTGCATGGAAGAGAAGATTTGGTGCCCATAGTTACATTTCTTATAGTTATTCTCCATGTATTTTATACTATATTTTTCTATCAATCTGACTTTATGTTGTTATTTGGAGACATTATTGTATAAACTACATATTATTGAGGCTATTATCTGATTTGGTGATTTTCAGTATTTATATTTTATTTCCTTCCGCTATGAGATCTGAAAGTGTTGAATACTTTAAATTTTATGTTAGTCTTTATATCACGTAATGTTCAATAACCCTGATGACTCGTACTTCTTGGTACGACACAAGTTTGAAGTCACTTTAGGCTTTGAATCGGTGTGTCTGGAGGTGCGAGTTATCATAACTGGTATAAGAGTTTAGGTTTAGGATTCTTTAGGTATTAGGTGCGTACTGAGAGAGCGTATTTTTATATTTTCAAACACTATTATTATATATACAAGTATAACACACTCCATATTCCAGTAATGGTTAACACCATCTGAGGTAAGTTGCTAATAATTCCTATTTATAGATAAGTAAGAACAAGAAATCAAACTGGAAATAGTTTTAGAGAGACAATCGAGGTTCCGAGCGTGAACATTCTTATTTGGTTCTGCTATATATGGCCAGTATCTTTTGGCAAGATGCCAAATTGAACTCAACCCCAATGGAGGACTTACAGTACCAGCATAAGTTGCAGCCTTACCTCCCCTGCTTGCTTTGGATTTCACTATACGTGTCATGATTTCTAGAGTCTAGGTGTAACAACCTACCCTGAAACAGACCTGAATTCCGACCTAGAAAAGGCTTATCAAAACTTAGACCCATTCCAAATATGGTTGTTGGTTGGTATAAAGAACAACACAGAGCTATGTAACTACACATTCAGAACTCATAGCAAAAGGATAAAATATAATCATAGAAACAATACCCATTTCATTTAAAGTTCAATTGTCATAAAAATCCATAACACAATACTAAAAACAACTGTCACACATTCGTAGTACAACATTTCAAAATATAGCATTGTTTTCAAAGAGTACATCAGAAAATAACATGAATAGATAAATAAATAATTGCTCCAAGTTTCCTCCTCACCTCTACCTTCAACATCTTCTTTCCTAACCTATGTTGTAATGAGGAGGGAGTTAGAGCAATATATGTTCGGTGAATAAAAATCTCAAGCCTTACTATCATAGTAATTGGACAGTATAATTTAAATAGGATTATGTCTTTCATATATCAACATTATTCTAAGTCTTTCCAACTTAAGTACCAAGGCTTTCCCGATACAATTCTAAAGCCATTTATCTTTCATCTAAATAACCCATATCTATCGTCAATAATGTCCAACCAATGTAAGACATTATACCCAAGTCACTTAATACCTTTTAATAGAAATTAGGAAGACTCTGACCATTTAAGGTTCCGTCATTTAATATCTATTCCAAAGCAGACTCCTCACTGGTACTTATCTAGCTGACATTGCTCGAAATCTCTTCAGCCACTTAATACTTTATATCAAAGCAGGCCCTTTCATAAGATATCATCTACTATGCCTAACCCTTGAACTTAAGCCCGACCATTTACTACTTCCTACACAGGGAAGAGGCGGGCCCTCACATAGCCACTTAATACCTTCAATCCCTGAAGCAGGTCCTTCATATTAAGATCCACCCCACAGTAATGTCTCATATTAGTCCGACTATTCATAGGTACCAGTAGCCAAATTAGCTGGGCATATTTACCCTACAGAATTTGGGAATAACCTTGCATCATTCATAATTACTTATTATAAGCAATGTCTCACATCGACCCCAAAGTCACAAAGGTTATTAGATTAGTTGGGCAGACTTCCATGTGTTTATGACTGACCTCGCATCCCTATAACTTAGTCATAATTTATAACACTCTCTACATATATTATCACACTTCTCACCGTATTCATTATTAAGGCCTTATAAGAAACTTCTTATTTCTCCTCTACAATTAATTACTTGCCTAAAGGGGATTTAACAATAATTAATAGCCTATTAACTACACAATTAATATGTTACAATTATACGTCATTTACGCTAGTGTGTGTGTATACATATAAATACGCACTTAGTAAATTATAAGCATGCAGAGTTATGCCATAAACTAACGTTTGAATGTTAAATGTTCAAAATTATACAAGTCCCATTTCCATATTAACACATATATCATAGATCAAATATCCACAACCAAATTAACAGACTGGGATAGAAATAGAATCCAAACCACTTATTTTACATTAAAACAATGGAATGAATCCATAATAGAAACTTACAATTTACATATTTTACACTATATTCAACTTCTTTTTACATGAAATTAGACAAAGGGAATTTCTACTCAAATTGTGGAAATAGGTAATGCAAACTACGAATAAGAATTCATACCTTACACACCATTTCCTAATCAAAACCCTTAATCAGATCTAAAGAAAAAGAAAAGAAGTGGAATAGAAGGCAAAACATTAAAATTGCAAAACATACACAAATTCCATTATTTTAATATAAAATAATTAAGATTCCAACCAAAGAATTGACAATTCACTTTGGGGGAATTTTGGGGGTTTTAATATGATGTTTTTATAAACCAAAATTCCCCAAGACATATATCAAAT
Source organism: Allium fistulosum (assembly GCA_030737815.1). NCBI lineage: Eukaryota > Viridiplantae > Streptophyta > Magnoliopsida > Asparagales > Amaryllidaceae > Allium > Allium fistulosum. Next base: position 486,164,156 of record CM060905.1, on the reverse strand, counting down.
TCAAACTACACTATTCAAATAATAAAATAGAAAGACTAAGATTTTCACTCGCAACAAGTCCTTAGCTCGTTTTGCTTTTGGATTTGTCATGCCTTTAGTAATCTCTTTTAGATCTCCCCTTTTAGATATATACAACAAGGGATTTTTTAGTGTGTGTGTATGATTTAGAAATTGAGGGATTGAAGGAGAATAGAATTAGAAATAAAGTAATAAACATATAGAATTTATTACCTAAAACCCTAAATAACCTTTTTCTGAATCTGAAGAGAGAGACTGACAAAGCTTTGCTAAGTTCCCAAAATAATTTAATAAAAGTGAGGGGGCTAGGCCCTTATTTATAGTGGTTAAAAATGCACCAGAATCGTCGGATTTAGGTCGGTTTAAAATAATAAAATCTGGAACGTTCACTATGCAAACAAAACCCTAGCCATCACTTGCCTACCGGTTGAACCTCTACCGGTCGACCGATGGACCTATTTCGGGTCCACTGATTTTTTGCTGTTCGTATATTAATTATTTAATTTTAATGTTTACTTAAATCCCAAGTCTAATTACTGTTAATTTTTAAATTTCAAATTTGAGAATTATTTACTTATTTGAATTTGAATTCTATTTAAATTATTTTAAATTTGAAAACTTCAAATGTTCATAACATTTCCATTTGAGCTCCATTTTCAACACATTATATATGGAAATTGATCAGAAAATTGCCATGAATGCAACAATATAATTTTCATGGTCGAACTATTAGCCTTATCTTATTCAATTAATTTATCTTATTTTATTTATTTCTTATTAATTTTTATGGGGTGTTACACTGGATGGACAGAATTGTTATAGGACCAAATCATTTATGGAGATGCGGGCATGGATGTGGAATTGTGATAGGATTTTTGCTATGATACGTGTGGAGGATGAGTGAAGAGATAATTACCTTCATGACATTTGCAAGGAGAAGCTTTGAACTGGTAGGAGATTGTTATCGCGGAGGTGGATGGGACTAGTATTGTTTGGACTGATTTTAAAAGGCACTTTGAGACTAAGTTCATTTCTGATTTAGAATGGGGAATAGAGTTAGAGAAGTTCATTCATTTGGAGCAAGGTGACCGCATTATCAAGGAGTATGTGATAAGTTTAACCAGCTAGCGAACTATGGCTTGGACCTTATTAATACACCATAAAAAGGAAACGAAGTTTGCTAAGAGGTTGAATCCGTCTTTAAGAGGCATTGCATTAAGCCATGTTCCTACTAGAGCTACTTTTGAGAGCTTGGTTGAAATGGCGATGCCGAATTCAATTGGGAAGGAGGAATCTATGAAGGCAAAGGTAAAGATAGTTCAGTAAGACCACTACAGAAGTGGAATAGGAGATTAGGGCTAAATAAAGAAGCCAAAATTTAAGTGTAAAAAGTTCCAAGGCAAGGGGCATCTGGCAAGGGATTGCAGGACGAGCATCGCAAAGGTTAAATGCTACAACCACAACCAATTTAGGCATATAAAGAAGGAGTGTCCGAATGCACCTAAGACTTTTACCCAGGTGGTTCAACATATGCACTTGATGTTATTCCTAGCTAGGGCACTGCTCCAGGTATGGATTGGGGAAAGAAGGTCACCTTAGATGTCTTTTTCAAAGTTTCTGGTCTTCCTCCCCATAGGGAGATCGAATTTCAAATTTGTCTTGAAGAGAATGCTAGACCTATTGCCTTATCTCCTAGGCTTATGGTTCCTAGAGAAAGACATGAGCTAAATAAGCAAGTAAATGAATTATTGGAGAAGGGATTTATTCAAGAAAGTATTTCAAAGTAGGGAGCACTAGTTGTATTTAAAATAAAGCAGATGGATCTTTAAGGCTTTGCGTCGATTATCGTAAGCTAAATAAGCTGACAAAGAAGAATCGTTATCTACTATCCCATATAAACGATCTTTATGTTTAGTTGGTTGGAGCAAAAGTATCATCTTAGTTTGACTTGGCTATCCAATTCCGTCAGCTGCATATAGCTAAGGATAATATTATGAAAATTGCTTTTCGTATACCTGACAGACTTTACGAGTGGTTAGTGATTCCATTTGCACTGACCAATGCACCAATATATTTTGTCAACCTCATGAGTCGAGTTTCTAGACGGTTGCTAAATAAGTTCATGGTCATATTCGTTGATGACACACTTATCTATTCAAAAAGCGAGGAAAAGCACATGTTGCATTTAGGAGAAGTGCTCAATACTCTCTGTAGGCATAAGCTAAGGGTGTTCCAAATGTCACTTTTGATCCAAGGAGGTTCGCTTTCAAGGACATGTTGTCTCAAATATGGAATAGTGGTTTATCCTAGTAAAGCTGTTGTAGTAGATTGGTACGTACCAAAGAATACTATAGAGGTAAGAAGTTTCCTTGGTTTGGTTGGCTATTATAGAAAGTTCATTAAGAATTTTGCTAAAATTTCCACATCGTTGACACGCCTTACCAAGTAAATTTAGTTTCCTCATGGAACTCAAAATGTGAAGATGCTCTTACCAAGCCAAAGGGTTACTGACCAGTACACCTATTTTTGAACTCCCTGATGGTATGAAGGCATTCATAGTATATTCTGATGCTTGTGGTACAAGACTGGGCGTAGTTTTGATGTGGGAGGGTAGAATTGTTTGTTATGCTAGTTGACAATTAAAGGTACACGAAAGGAACTACCCAACCCAAGATCTTGATTTGGTAGCCATTGTCTTCGCCTTTAAATCTTGGAGTCGTTATTTTTTAGGGGAGCGAATTGAGTTATCATGGATCATAAGTCTCTGAAGTATTTATTCTTCCAAATATATTTGAATCTAAGAAAGCATAGGTGGTGGAGTTCTTGGGGTCATATGATTCAGTATCTCATACACTCCGGGCAAGGGCAATGTTGTAGCTGATGCCTTGAGTAGAAAGCATGCAATGTTAAGCCCTATGTTCTTGGAATGGAAGCACTTACAGTGGATTTCTACATTTGATTTTCATCCTTCATTAGACATTACTCTAGTATTGTTGGAAGCATTATATGTCCAGCCTTCACTTATAGACCGTATTGGTTCGAGTCAGAGCAAGACAAGGAGTTGCTGGATATTTTTTAGAAGTTGAACAGAGGAGAGCACTCGAGTCATTTCGATCATTATTCCATTGGTTTGAAGGGTAGTTGCGAAGAGATGGTTGGTGTGCATTTCTTTGGTTATGGAGTTGATTGACATGGCACCAACCGAGTCCCATTGTTCTAGGATGACCATTCATCCCGGTGGTGACAAAATGTACTGTGATATAAAGAGTCTTTTATTGGCATAGTATGAAAAGGCATGTATGAGAGTACGTTTCCAAGTGTGTGACTTGTTAGAGGGTAAAGGTTGAGTAGAAGAAGCCTAGTAGATTATTATAGCCATTGGGTATTCCAAAGTGGAAATGAAAAAGTATCTCTATGAACTTTGCTGATGGGTTACCCAGGAGTAGGAGGGGAATTTAGAGTATTTGGCTTATAGTCGATTGATTGACAAAATGCACTCATTTTATTCCAATCAGAAGTTTAAAGATAGCCACATCTTTGGCAACCTTATACGTAACAGAGATAGTTCGGTTGTATGGAGTTACTTCTAGCATTGTCAATGACTGGGATCCGCTTTTCACTAGTGAATTTGGAGGACTCTTTATAAGGCATTGGACATTGAATTAAATTTGAGTACCGCATATCACCCATAAATGGATGGGAAGACTGAGAGGGTGGATAGGGTATTAGAGGATTTGCTATGAATGTGTATATTGGACTTTAGAGGTTCTTAGGAGGACCACTTTTCGTTAGTATAGTTTGCATATAATAATAGGTATCGAGCAAGTATTGGGATGACACTGTTTGAGGCGTTGTACGGAGGCCTTAAAGATCACCATCTTGTTAGTGGGACACTATAGATAGAATCATTCTTGGACTAGATATGATGATGGAGACTTCGAAGAAAGTAGATTTGATTCGTAGAAAGATGAAGACTGTCCTGGATAAGTAGAAAACTTACACTCACAGGAGATGCACGAAGTTGGAGTTCATAGTGGGTGATTTGGTCTTTGTGAAGGTCTCCCCGCTTAGACACATTATGTAACGACCTAGAATTTCAGTCATTTGAATTTGAAATATTTAATTGATTTAAAATATTGAAAAGTTAATTTTATAAGTTAAATGAAAATGATTTCGAAGGTTGAATTAAATTCTATTTGAATAAGAAGGAGGATAGTAACTATTACATTGGATTTAGAAGTGATTAAACTGATTTTGGAAATAACTCGTTTTAATTAACGTGTGAAAATAGCCTTCTGGGGCATTGTCTCGTATTTCAATGAAACCAGTTTCATTGGATCCGTAATAGTGAATTATTATATGCCGTCGAATTTCATGGCGATCGGACGTATCGTTTGGTCGTGCGAGTTTGAAACACGTATGAATTAAATAAAGGAATTTAGATTAACATAATTCGATTTGAAAATCTAGCTTCTGTATATGATGGAATTGGCTTCTGATATATATTACATTATGTTCGGAATAGGGGCATAACTTATAGAACGCCAGGCGGCACGTTTCGTTTGGAGTTTGAAATTTTAGTGAGTGAATAATGCCTTCAAATTTTTCTATAAAAGGGCATTAACTTTCTTCATTTCCAACCTAACCCTAAAACCAAGCTCCAACCGCCATTTCCCAAACCCTAGCATCCAACGACCATAATTTCTCCGACTTATCTAGGCCAAATTAGCCAAAATGTTCAACATGAAAGTTGGAGAGCTCGACTCTACGAGTTCATCCATATAAGTCGATCGTCGATCAACGAACCATGGCGGTGGCTATTTCGATTTGAAGTAGGGCAGTTTGCATTCGTTTTTGGGTCATGGCGTGCGTGGCAGCGGTAGGCGAGGGGAGCGTCGGCGGGGCAGCGACAGGCGTGCACGAGCAAGCGGCAACGGCAGCGTTTGGGTTTATCGCGATCGATGATAAAAAAGAAAAAGAAAAGGGAAGCTCAAGCCTAGAAATCATGTATGAGGGAGGGAGAGTGGGAATAAGGTTTAATTTAAAATTTTATTTAATTTAAGTTAATTTTATTCAATTAATTCGTACGTTCGTTAATTCATAACTTGTTCATAAGAGGTCGGTTTTGAGCAAGATAAGTTGCATTGCGATCGTATCAGCAATTATTACACTATGGAGTTAGATTGGATGGATTCAGAGCTAGTGGAAATTTTAGGTTAAGTTGAACGACCATTCAATTTTAATTCAAATCGGAACGCTTTGGCGATTTCTGGAATTTCTGTGAGTAAACCCATCTCTCTGGCCCACTTATATTTGTATATAAGTGTTGATAATTTTATTTATGATGTTTATTGCTTGTTTGAATGATTTACTATTTTATTAGTTGGTTTAGATATATTCCGCCTATTGAAGCAAATGAGACCCTATTTCACTTTCCGTGTATGAGCGGATGACCCTTTGTATACGATCCCGCCTTGAAGCGGTTGATTTATATTATTTGATTATATGCTGTATGTGATGCAGGGAGACAGGTTCGAGGGATCCAACGGGATTTCTCACACTGTTGATTTTACTTTTTATATATTCTGATATACGATGTGCTGGATGCCATATTTGATGATATGGATTGTTTTGCTTATTTAGTCTATAGTAGCACTGAGACATATTTTTAGTATTTTGAAATACTATAAAATAGTGATTTTGAATTGAAATGATTTTCAAAGTGATTTTTAAATTATTAAAAAGAATGAATTTGTTTTAAACAGATAAAAAGTATGATTTTTGAGTTATAAAAGTATGGTTTTGTGAAACAATTTTAGATAGAGATTTTTGATTAGTTTATATAAAGGATTTATAAAAGTGAGATTTATGAATAAAGAAATAGATTTATAATAGGAATATATAAATATTTTGTAAATGGACTTGAAAATTATTTAGTAAATGGATTTTATAAATAAATTGGATTTATAAAACTATGGATTTATAAGTGGACGTTGATAGTAAAATGAGTTTTTATAAAAGAATGATTTACAAATAGAATTTTATAAATAAAGAAATTTTATAAAATAGAAGTTTTATTAAATAGAAAGGAGACTTATAAACATAGTTTTATAAATATGGAAATGATTTATGTTGAAATTTAAATATGGAATTTTATATAAAGGAAATACATTTAAGTTTTTAAGAGTTAAATAATCATTTAAAGGAATGTTTTGAAAGGAATATTTTGGTGAAGTTAATGGTTTTTAAAGTGATAACCTTTAAAAGTAAAATTTTGAAAGTAGTAATTTCAAATGGAGTTTAAATGGTTTTGAAAAGTGATTTAAAATGTGTTAAGTATCATAAACATGGATTTCAACATTTATTGTTATAATATACATTTTCGGGGAAGTAAGGAAGGCATGGACTATAACACTGTTCTTATAGTAAATGATTTCCAAAAGGAAATGTTTTTTATATATACGGGATTTTTATATATATATATATATAATTAATCAAATCCCTATACTAGTGTTTTTGGGTTGTTGTAACGATGTTTTACGCAACATTCTTTTTGACCCAATAAATGTTATTTTGACCTTCCATTGTGAAATACATGAATTGGTTCTTATGATCCTACTAAAGGCCCGATAGGATGTGGTAGGAGAGTGCCTCGGTTTGTCCTATTCCTGGAACTCTTGTATGGACAAATGTCTGACGTTGCATTTCTAATTATATTGATTGATTTCTATGAACGTACCATCTGTTTGGTGGTGGAGAAGGAAACTTCTCTTAGCTTAACACCGTTTCCTGAGACGTACGAGCTCATGAGTTATACGTTTGTAGAAATCAGTTGTGTGATTGTGGGAATGGCAGTGTGGCATTCAAAGTGGAATGTGTTATGTGAAAGGTAAATGTTACCTTAAGCCTCATCACCCGGTAATGGCTTAAACATGGTACGCCGTGAGTCTATATGGTTCGCAACCATTAGGGTATGATCATCACCTTTTTAGATAACCCTTTATATGTCGGGTATATGGTGTATGATATGAGATGTCCCGGATAGGTCAGTAGCGACCGAGGTGATGACATATTTGGTCTCTATCCAAGCCATGTATGAGTGCCAAATAGGGATAGATTAGTCTTGCCATATGTGGAGGATTGTTTGTGTATTCGCGGTACATTCCTCTAGAGATGTAACGGAAGGTAGTCCCTTACCTGCCATTATATGGAAATCCATTCTCCAATATGTGCTTGCCATTTTGTTTGTAAACCTATTATGCCATCAAATTTAACCAATGTAACAATTTTATCTATTTTAATATTATTTGTATACTAGACACTAGTATAACATAGCAGGATTTGATATGAAATGTTTTGGTTATCGTAAGGTAAAAACTAGTCCGTGTTTATTTGCGACGTGGTCTTACAAGATACCTTTGTTTGATAAAGAAATAATTTTGTAACTTTAAAATTCAGTTGAGATGTGTTTTCTCACGCTGGTTTACCAGACTGATCCAGGCTTCTAATGCTCGGGACAGACCAAGCATATTTACAGATTTAGATTTGGATGCTTTGGAGCTTCAACAGACGAGCTGGAGGTCTTCAGGTCGTATTCACATATATGTTTATTTTCCACTGAATTATTGTTTAAATTATTAGCATTTGTGGGGACATGTTATTATAACTATCCAGGCTGATGATTGTGATTTGATTGTTGTACTCTGATGGATGTATGTAAATTATATTACAGCTTCTCTTTTATAAAGTTCATTGATATTATATTACATGTTGTTCCGCTACGATTGTGAGATTCTATATCGTTTTAGTTTCTCTCTCCTCTTCTTCTTTTTTCTTCTTCTTTTCTTTTTGCTTTCCCATAACTATTCGCATCTTTGTTCGATTTGGGTTGGACATGTGTGGTTTATTGTCAGCTTGAATTTGGCGGGTTTCCGGGTTGTTTCACGTTATGAGGTTTAATAATTCGGGAAAGTTAGCACCAAAGTTTGTAGGGTCTTTTTGATCATGGAGAGATTAGGGAAGTTAGCTTATAGAGTAGAGCTTCCTTAAAAGGTGGCGGGAGTTCACAATGTCTTCCATGTGTCACACTTGCGGAAGTTTCTACATGATTCAACTACTATGGTCGAGCCGAGTCAGTTGGAATAAGTTGAATTGAAGAAAGAATCACTTTTTATCGTTCACCTACCTACTTTATTGAGCATGGTACAAAATGACTCTCCAAAAAAGTAATTAAATCGGTTAGAATCCAGTGAGGAGATGATCCGGCTGAGAGTACATGGGAGCTTGAGGAGAAAATCTGAGCTACCTATCTAGAGCTCTTTTCTGGTATGTTTACATTTAAATTAGTATAATCACCTGGCACATAATATTTAGCTTAGTATATTCCATATGTAGGAGTGTTGGATGCTAGGCATGATTGCGAACGTGCTGCTAGGACATGTTTTGGATGATGGTTGCTAATGAAGAATTTTATTAGTAAATATCGAACATATAGGCATTATATCACTTTATCCATTTCATTATATCTGCTATATGAATAATTGTTGTTGCCTTTTTGCATATGTATTAAATGGTTGCTCATCTGTATAGAATTACAAGTATAGGATATTGCATACATTTTGGATATATGGCATAAGCCCTTGCATTTTAGGAGGTCGACTAGTTTAGAAGTCTGGCTAATTTTACATTACCTATAAGTCCATACGCATTCCATACATATATGTACATACTGCATTAGAAAATTTGAAACTGAGGAAAATGTTTGCAAATAATTGATGGTTGAGTACGGTTATAGAAATTGGTTGTATAAGCGAATTACATTTTTTCGTCCTTAGAGATTTCTAGGACAAAATCCTTTTTAAGGAAGAAATGTAATACCCCGACATTTTAATAATAAATTCAAATATTAATAGAGGCAAAATGTAATTTTGCACAAAAGGACTGTTGGGTACGTTTATACCACTACCGAGCCAACACAAGGAAGTAGACACCGAACCATTCGGTACCGAGCCAACACGAGGAAGTAGCCACCGAACCATTCGGTACCGAACCAACACGAGGAGGCAGCCATTGAACCATTCAGTACCGAACCGAAGCAAGGAACGAACTACCGAATCAAACACTACCGGACCACCTCGCCATCGGACCGACATTCTATCGAACCAGGCCCAAAGTAGCACTGCCGAACCAAAGCCACTCACCTACCACCGAATCAAACTCCAAACCAACCATCATCGGATCACAGTACTACCGAACCAAGGCATTCCGGACCAACTTTGCTAGGCCAGATTGCATCAGCCCAGGCCCACCAGCAGCTATGTACATCCAAGACCCTTGCCCCCAGCCTCACTCTATAAATAGAGGGGCAGGGGTACAACAATGGCGGACAAGTTAGAGAGCTCAAGCACGGATAGAACTTTCAAACAACTTTCATATACTTGTATCAAAGCTTTGTACTTGTAATTTGAATAGAAAAGGAGAATAACATATAAAGTGGACGTAGGCACATTCTGGCCGAACCACTATAAATCTGCGTGTCTTTTACAGTTTTGTCCGTGCTTTTCATATATTTGCATAAATCACCCAAATCACTAAGAACAACATAAAATCAACTAAATCATACGACTTGGAGGTGTTTGTCCATTTTTTGTGCAAACATTTTTGGTGCTTTCACTGAGAAATAAAAGCTCGAAGCTTCAGCTTCTTCCACTTAACCTTCTTCCTAACAGCGTCGTTCATTGCTTGGAAAACATGCCTCCCAAGCAGAAGAAAGATGTTAACAAAGGGAAAAACATCGCAACCAGCAGTCTTCCAGGTCCAGTGGTCACAGACCAGGTGAATCGTCCCCTTCCAACAGCAGTGCCAAATGAAGGTCAGGCAAATCCGACAACCCCAGCCTCAGAACAACCGACAGCAATTACTAGGGCAGATCTAGACAAGGTTGTGGTGGAAGTGACTAACCGCTTCACATCCCAGCAGGAAGCCTTGGTGGACCATCTCATGTCACGCTTAAGGGATGCTGAAGAGTCCAACAGCAACACTGAATCATGGGGAGAGTCCCAGTCCGGAGGATCTCGGAGACAGCAAAGATCTTTCTTCTTCGAAGGAGCAAACAACAGAAGCGGCCATGGTAGGAGCCGAGACCGAGCACAGCCCAAAGTTAGGCCTGAGGAAACGCTTGGAACCGAACCCAACGGGGGAGGTACCGGGCGGAGGTCAACTGTAGCTGAGCCGAGCTAGAGTCCAGCCCGAAGTTGGACCCAAGGAAGTGCTTAGATCAGAACCCAGCAGGGGAAGATCGAGGCAAGGGCCAGCTGTAGCTGATCCTAGCATGCTCCCAGAAGACCAAAGACAGCCACTGGAAAATATCAGGAATGATAGACGATACCATCCCTACAGGTCACCCGGACGGAATCAGTCCCACAGAGCAGAACCGAACTCATTCCTGTCTGCTCTAAATTCTGATGAAAGGATGGCACGCTTGCTCAGAGAGTGCGTCCAACGAGATCAAAGAGATCGAGGGATAGGCGCTAGGGTAACCAGCCCCTTCGCCCGCAATATCGAAATTGCCATCACCCCACGAGAATGGAAAATGCCAACAATGGAACCTTACAAAGGAACCTCCGACCCCGTTGTACACTTACAGAGATACACACAGCATATGCTCATGAGTGGAGCAACGGAGGGAGTACTGTGCAAATGCTTTCCACTATTCTTAGCAGATCTAGCTACCTCCTGGTTCTGTCATTTACCCCAGGGATCCATCAGCTCGTGGGAAATATTGAAAGAAAAGTTTATCAGTCAGTTCCGCATTCATGTGGAACAACCCAAGGACGCTTATTCCTTATCCAGTATCAAACAGAAACCTGGAGAGAAGCTGCAGCAATACCTAACCCGATTCAATGCCGCAGCGGCCGCAGTCCAAGATGCCGATGAAAAGCTTATCCTAATGGCCTTCTATAGTTGTGTGCATCCGGATACTAAATTTGCTAGAAGGTTGACAAAAGAAAAACCAGCTACTTTACTCGATTTCTTCCATAAGGCCGGGAAATATATGAGGCTTGAAGATGCTGCCACTGAGGGGTAGTCAGGGCAACAAAATAAGGCAGCTCACGGCAACACGCCCACTGCAGCGAAGGACGTTCGAAGAAATGATTCTAGAGACAACGCTGGGGACAGGAAGGGAGAAAAACGCCTATATCGGCCAGGACTGAGATTCGACACTTACACTCCTTTGAATGAAACCATTGAAAACATCTTCCTTGCCACCCAAGACGAAGTTAGATACAAACTCCCACCATACAAGAAGGAATCAGATAACGCACAAAAATCTGGAAAGTTCTGCCGCTTCCACGAATCTCATGGGCATGACACCAATGAATGCCATCATCTCCGGGACTTGATTGAAGAACACATCAGAAGGAAAAGACTGGAACGCTATGTAAAAGGTCAGAACAGGACTCCATCTCTTGCCAATGAGAACCCAAGGCTACCCTCACCAGAGGTAGGCAAAGGAAATCGCAACACTAGCGGCTCTAGTCAAGAGAAGATAGTGGTCCATACCATTTCGGGAAGACCGCACATCGCCGACAGAAGCTGGGCAGAAATGGAAAGATTTGGAAAGTCGCTTAGAAACAATGAAGACTGTGTTAATTCTGTTATAGAAGAACGCCACCCGAAGCGGAAAGAGAGTGATGACATCACATTCAGTAGGCGTGACCTAGAGGGAAGGCAGTACCCTCATATGGATCCCATGGTTATCTCTGCCCGGCTCGGTCCAGCCGAAGTTTTCCGAATTCTAGTAGACACTATAAGCTCAGTAAATATCTTATTCAAGCATGCATTCGACAAAATGAAGCTATCGGTAAAGGACGTTTCTCCCTGCAATAAACCACTACACGGTTTCACTGGAGATGCGAAGATGCCCCTCGGGCAACTGGACCTCTTTGTTGAAATTGGAAGTCATCCCCGCTCCGTTGTGCGGAAACAGACATTTGTGCTGATAGAAAACCACTCGGCCTACAACGCCTTCTTAGGAAGGCCAGCCTTGTCTGACTTCCAAATTGTCCTGGCCCCATGGCGCCTAAAGATGAAATTTCCAACGGACAATGGAGTAGGGGAAGTAGAAGGAGACCAGGACGTTGCTCGAAACTGCTATGTAACTGAACTTCGCAACAACCACAGGAAGGATAAAGGGAAGAGTGTAGAGATTGCCCTCTGCACAAAAAGTTTGGAAGCATAGCAACTAAAGAAAGCCCCTCTTCGATATACCAGCGACCCTTTCAATGAATTAGACCCTAGGGACAAAGAGGAGGAGGCCACCGCCGAGCCTGCAGAGGCTATGGAATTTGTATCTGTAGACAAACATGACTCGAGTAGACTATTGAAAATCGGGTCCCAACTAAAAGCAGAGTTGAAGGAACAACTCATTGACTTTCTCCACCATAACTTGGATGTATTTGCATGGTCACATGCTGACATGACCGGAATCTCCCCTAACATAGCATGCCACGTACTAAACATTGATCCTACCAAGATGCCCGTAAAACAAAGAAAGAGAAGCATGGGGGCAGAACGATCAGCAGCCCTCGATGAAGAAGTAAGGAATCTACTTGCCAATGACTTCATACGAGAAGCCATCTACCCAGAGTGGATCGCCAATCCAGTGCTGGTAAAGAAGGCTAATGGGAAGTGGCGAACATGCATTGACTTCTCCAACTTAAATGACGCCTGCCCGAAGGATTGCTTCCCACTTCCCCGAATCGATCAGCTTGTAGACAGCACAGCCGGGCACGAACTCTTATCTTTTATGGACGCATACTCAGGATATAACCAAATTCCTATGCATGCTCCCGATCAAGACCACGCTAGTTTCATCACTGACCGAGGATTGTACTGCTACAAGTAATGCCTTTTGGACTTAAAAATGCAGGAGCCACCTATCAGTGCCTCGTCAACAAGATGTTTGCAGGGCTAATAGGAAAAACTATGGAAGTTTATGTGGATGACATGATGGTAAAGTCAAGGGAAGCCGACAATCACGTAAGCCACCTAGGCGAAATGTTTCAAGTACTTTGCCAGTATGGAATGAAGTTGAATCCTCTAAAGTGATCCTTCGGAGTACCATCAGGAAAGTTCCTAGGATTCATCGTCCATGCTAGAGGAATTGAAGCAAACCCTGAACAAGTCCAAGCTCTGAGAGATATCAAGATACCTACCACTCGAAATGAAATGCAAAGTCTGAACGGGAAAGTGGCCGCCCTAAGCCGATTCATCTCCAAAGCAACGGACAAGTGCGTCCCCTTCTTCGAAGCTCTAAAGAAAGACAAAGGAAAGTTTGAATGGACTGACGAATGCTTAGCAGCTTTCCTTAACCTAATTGAACACCTCCAGAAACCGCCGATACTCTCAACTCCAAACGAAGGCGAAGAGTTATACCTATACCTTGCTGTATCATCTCACGCTCTAAGCGCTGCTTTGGTAAGAGAAGACAACCGCACGCAGCGGCCAGTCTACTTTGTAAGTAAGAGGTTTACGGGGGCAGAAGTCAGATATCCTAAACTTGAGAAGCTAGCGTACTGTTTGCTAATCACATCACGGAAACTACGTCACTACTTCCAGTCCCATTCCATCAAAGTTCTGACCGATCAACCACTGAGGCAGGTACTCCATCGTCCCGACACTTCTGGGCGACTACTTAAATGGTGCATTGAACTAATTCAATATGATATCACCTACCACCCTCGTACCGCCATCAAGGGACAAGCCATGGCCGATTTCATTGCAGAATTCACTACCAACGAAGGTAAGGAGCAGTCGGAAATAGCAGAAGACATCAAGTGGAATCTCTTTGTGGATGGTGCGTCAAACGAACAAGGCTCGGGGGCAGGTGTGGTAATAATCACTCCCAGGGGAAATAAGCTGCACTATGCTATAAGGTTGGAGTTCGCTGCCACCAACAACGATGCAGAATATGAAGCAGTGATAGCTGGATTAGAACTTGCCTTAGAAATCGGAGCCAATTCTTTGTGTCTTCATAGCGATTCTCAACTTATTGTTAATCAAATACTAGGAGAATTCGAGGCTCGAGAAGAACGACTCATAGCATATTTAAAGAAGACCAAGTTACTTCTCAGTCGATTGGACCACTACTTAGTCAAACACATCCCTTGGGAAGAGAACCAAGAGGCCGACGAATTGGCGAAGCAAGCTAGTATGAGAGACGGCGCTATTTCCGGAGCAAAATCCATCTCAAAGCAACTGACCCCAAGTTTTGAGCAAGTGAATCTGATAGCTGCAACCGAAGAAGCAACTTGGATGACTCCCATCCGAGACTACTTACAAAGTGGCACACTACCCAACGAGAGTAACGAAGTCAAGAAAATCTTGAGGAAAGCTTCCCGCTACACAACACAAGAGGACACCCTCTATCGGCGCGGTTTCTCTAACCCCTTATTAAGGTGTGTCGCTGGAAGGGAAGCCAAGGAAATCTTATCCAACATTCATCAAGGAAGCTGCGGAGATCACACCGGAGGGCAAACTTTGGCAAAAAAGATACTCCGATATGGATATTTCTGGCCCACCTTAAGCAAGGACGCCTTAGATTTCGTCAGAAAATGTGACAGATGCCAGAAGTTTGCTAAAATTCCACGGCTACCAACAACTGAGATTACTCAAATGACCAGCCCTTGGCCCTTCGCAGTATGGGGAATTGACTTAATCGACGAACTGCCAATGGGCCGAGGCGGGGCCAAATATGCTACAGTGGACTATTTCACCAAATGGGTGGAAGCAGAACCCCTGAATAAAGTATCTTCGGCAAAAGTTATTAACTTCTTGATCAAAAATGTTCTATGCAGGTACGGAGTCCCATTCAAAATTATATCAGACAATGGACTTCAGTTTGACAGTGAGGAGTTCGCCAACTGGTGCCAAGAGCACGGAATTCACAAAAGCTTCTCATCCGTAGCTTATCCCCAGGCAAACGGACAAGTCGAAGCCGTCAACAAAATTCTGAAAACTCTAATAAAAAAGAAACTCGAAAAGTCAAAGGGCGCTTGGGTGGATGAACTCCCTACGGCACTGTGGGCCTATCGCACATCTTTCAGAACATCGACGGGGCATACTCCTTTCTCTTTGGCATACGGATCGGAGGCTATGCTCCCAGTTGAAACCATCGTGCCTTCCCACCATAGGATCCACTATAACCCAGAAGAGAACGAAGAACTCCTTCACATGTCTTTGGATCTAATTGAGGAGAGAAGGAATGATGCAGCCCTCAAAGCAGCATCCCACAAGCAAAAAGTGGCAGCACACTACAACTCCAAAGTCAAGCGTCGTACCTTACAAGAAGGAGATCTCGTCCTCAAGCGAATCTTCCCTCGCCCCGGAGCACTAGATCCAATCTGGGATGGACCATATGTAATTCATAAAGATCTCCACAATGGAGCTTATATTTTGTCAACAGTAGACGGAGAGGTGTTCTAGAGGGCATGGAACATCCAACACCTCCGTCGATACTTTTCTTAACTTGTACTGCCCATATGAAGTGAATTAACAAAGAGAATCAGTGGACGTAGGCATTTTCGTGCCGAACCACTTTAAAAAACCTTGTCTCTTTTTTAACTTGTTCCTTTGTATCTTGGCTGCTTGTTAGCTTTATCCTTTTCTGTTGAACAAAATCCTATGCATATAGCATTCCCATTCAAAGCACTCCACAGCGCGACTTCACCTGGACAAGACCTAACAGGTACTATGCGAATCTATGCCCTCGCCAATGAGACACTTTTGCTCTGGCATCCCTCTGCTGCGGGTTAACTCATTGCTCGCGACGGCCCTAAAAGCCAACTATAATGAGCCGATTATAAGCCACCGAGAAGGCCGACTATAGCCAAGGCAGCTCATTACGGCGTTCGGCTCGCCGGCAACTGTGAACCGACTATAAGCCCCAACATAAGGAGTGGCCAGCCAGGGGTAGTTCACGGTTGACGATTGGCACCCACGCTAGCCGGCCACAGTAAATCGAATAATACCCACGATTACGGGCCATAATGGCCCGGGTAGTTACTGTGCGTGATCTCGACTCCGATATGTCTTAAGTGCGGCTGTGGTAAAAAAGAATTAACTCCCGACGGAGGCGTAAGATGGGTGACAAATGTCTCCAAGACCCACAGCTAGGGAAAGTGACTACAAAGCCCGTTTTCCACGAACTTAAGCACATCGAAGGCCTTCCGTGATTGGAATTTTTACTTTTTCCCATATTTCAATTTTATTTAAAAAAAACTATTATCCTATCCTCTGTAACAATTCCTAAAGTACAGGACACAGAATAGGAGACATTCGCTAACGGAAGCGGGTACTCGCAACGAGACACTGGACTGCATTCCATACTCGGCCACAGAAGACATTCAAAGCTGCCATCTACAAGTAAAATATGAAGGGCGGTATTTTCTTCTTTTCATGTATAAACATGTAGCTATAATTTATTCACACATCACGCTAACATTGCAAGACTTGAAATTATGTTTTAAGCAAGAACTTGACATCAAACACAATTGAATTACAAGCATATGCATAGCTATATTTCTCATACAACATGTCAAAATAGCAAAAACATTCAAAAGACGACAGAATCAGCTTAAGTTAAAAAGTTACATGTCAAGAATAGTGTTGTTTATTACAAGTAGCATAATTACAACCTAAGAGTTACGTTACTGTTTTGAGACTAACATATACAGCCATGTCAAGTCCACAAAAAGATATCTAGGTCCAATCAAGGAGCCGGCTGCGTCGGAGTTTTATCCTTGTCCTGTTGCCGACCTGTCCGGTCAAAGAAAGAATTCATTAGTGATAAGCAACCAAGTTAACGGAAAGACTAGAAAGGAAGTGTAACAACCCGGTTTTTCGCGTCAGTTTATAAATGACGATTAAATCATTTTTAACTGCTAATGCAGATTTGAATCAAGTTTAGATTCATTTGAAAATTCGTTAAAAGAATTATATGGGCTTTCCTTTATTAATTCAACCGGCTTCCTTTTGATTTGGAGAGGGTTATATTCATTTCCCTTTTGATATTCGTTCGCTACCGATCCCATTCTCATTTCAAAAGAAAAAAACCCTAAGCCCCAAAATCGAAGAAAGATAAATAATGGCGGCTCCATTCTTCTCCGTTCGCTCGCCAGAAATTGAAGCGTGTTCGTGGTATCGTTCGTCCCCAATTGGGCTTCTGCCGATTTGAGTAGCTTGATCGAAAGCTCATCTTCCACTCGTCGATGCTAAGGTGAGTAATTTGCTCACATCTAATTCAACTTTCTATACGTGATTTTGTGGTAATATTTGTCTTCGGTCTCCTTTTGCTTTGCGAATTCGAATTGGGTTTCACTGGTGACTACTATCTTTGTATTATCGTATTGCTGTTTAACATGACTCCGTTCACTTTATTTTCGGCTGTTAAATGGTGGTTCGAAGTTGTTGGTTTCTCTGTTATTTTCAATTCACTCGTGGTTGAATACTTAAATGGCTTCGACTGTGATTTTGAATTTGGTTATTGTTTTTGCCTTTGTGACTTTGTCGCTGTCACTACTGACTTGGGTTATGGTGATTTTATCTCCAGAAACTTTGATTTCAAAAACCGACTTTGATTTTAGACTGCATAATTCTTTTGACTTTGGATTTGAATTTGCTGGTACATTGTTGACTTTTGTCACTGCTGTTGAACTTTGTTCGAACATATACATCACCATCTAGAGTAGTTTGAACTTGATTCTGATTCTCTTGACACTCCAGTTAGTCGAAACTATATTGTCTTTGTTGTTTATATTAGCTCGTGTGCATCACTGCTATATGTGCACGGTACTTCGAGTCTAGTACCTTGATTCATAGTGGTCTGCATCTGCATCTGCATCTGCTTGAATACGTATCTTCATATATTTAAACTGTAGCCACATTTACTTGTGTTCATCCCTGAGTTTATTTAACCGTCTGATGATGGCCACCTGACTTTTCACTGTGACTTCGATCATTTCAATGTTGTGATGATATGTGACTTTGTTAACTTGAATCATGTTCATTTAGTCTGGTTCATGTGCATATCTTTGACCTGTAGCCCTTGTGTAGTCTGGTTTCACATTTCTGGATTTATGTGCATGTGTTCACTTGATCATGGTTTCATTTGTGATAGCTTCACTGTTATATGTGCATTGATGATCTTTGAACTTGTTATTCTGGTTTGAGCTTTGCTTCCTTGACCTTGAGCTACTATAGTGCACTACATTCTTGAAACTGTTTTGTAGCCTCCAGTTTGGAGTCTATTCCACCTCGTATTACTGTTGTAACTGGGCATGTGCATTGAGTCTGTCCATGTATATAGTGGTGTAGCTTGAGTTGAATCCAATTGGCCAGATATTTTGTCTATACATGTTGTCTTTAGTACTGTTACATTTGAGATAGGTATGTATGTGTATGCACATATATATATATATGCATACATGTAAAAATTGCATCTGTTTAACTTCGAATTTTCCGACTTTTGCTCTGAGCATTTTTGTGTTCTTCCATCACCTTTTGGTAGCTCTGGCTTTGATAGTGATGACGCTCTGTCCAGTTTTGGGTTAGTCTGCATTTGGCATTGTTCTATTCTTTAAGGCTTGACTCAGTTGCATTTAGTAGTTAGTATTCCACTTGAGTATTTGGATTTGTACAGTCGTGTAGTTCATGTTGCTACGGTTTTTGTAACCTTTGCACAATTTTGTATCACCATTGTGACTGGGCATGTGTACCTCCATATTTTGTTAGACACTGTTGCATTTGTTCATCTGGTTAGTTGCAGCTGTGCACTCGTGTAATTTGTACATTAAATTGTTGCCAGTTCCTTGGTTTGTTGATTTTGCTTAAGTCTGGGCATTTTTATGCTCTGGTCTCCACAGTAGCATCCATGCTTTAGCTTCTGAACTATTGCATAGCTCCATTGTATTCATGTGTAGTCTTCTTATATGTGCATACAATTGTTCTGAAGTGCAGCTTCACTTGAGTCGTTTACTGATATTGCTTTACTTCCCTGTTGCCATTTTTAGTTGCACTGGTCATTTCCAGCTGCTTGCACTTCATTTGAGCTTCTGATGATCACCTCTGTCACTATTCATTTCTATTACATTGAGATTCATTGATGTGAGTTGATATCTTTAGTTTCTGGTTCAAGTATAAGCCAGTTTCATTTGTGTTGTTATCACACTTGAGTTAAACCCGATTTCGGGGTTTGACCTTGTGATCATTTGTGACGTTCACTGAGCTTTTGTGTATCTCATACGATAGCGGCGAGGCAGTACACGCGTGCGTGTACTGCAGCCCTATCAAATTTAACAGTTTTAAATTGATGTTTCGATTTGTTAAATTGTTTCGTTGATTAATTTCAATGCTTTGGAGTTGTATTCTGACTTGGATTGTTGATTTGTTGTTTAACACTGTTTAGTGTTATATCTACCGTTATCCAATTCTCATATCGAGAGTTGGATATACGAGATTTCTGTGACTGTCGTCTATTAAAATTATTACTGCCAATATGCACTAATAAACTGGTTTGAATTAGACTGACCTGGGTATTATTTTCTTTTGAATGTAATACTCGGGTCAGACCCGAGTTATTTCAGGTCGTAGATTTTCTACTTTAAGTTGCTGTTCAGGATTTGAAGACTTTTCACACCTTCTGAAGTTATCAGTGTCATTTTGTAGCAGTCGTGTCATTGTATAGAACGATATGTATTCATGTATATTAGTCGATAATGTACTTGTATATATAACTTCTAGAGTCGACAGTTGTAGTTGTATCATATGTATCGTGTCAACTATGTATTAACTGACATCAGATATATATATATATGAGACTTTTGTTTTTATCTGTGTTCCGCATTTATATTATCTGTGTTATTGTTATATCTAATGTCCTAAACTATTATGAACCGTCGTAGTTCGTTTTATACTAGTATTGGGTGTGTCGATGGGAGTAAATAAATAATAGAAGAAAAATAAAAAGTATGTACCACTCCTATCGAGATAACCAATATTAGTGTAAGGCCAATTACGGATGGTCGCTCCTATCCAGCCTTATTCTTCGTAATAATAGACAGTATTTCCTTCAATACTCTTTGTTATTATGAGCATAGAGGTGGGGCGTCACAGTTGGTATCAGAGCTTGGGGGTTTATGGACATAATATAAAACTTAACTCGGAAGGAACATATGTTACAACTATCGGTCGATGTTTTATTTGTGCTTGAGTCAAAACTAAAGTTTTGAAATTTGGATGAAATTTTTAAATAACTTTATTTAAAAATAATAGTGAAATTGTGTTCTGATGATTTGATTTTGTGTTCTGTTTATCAGAGTGCGCAGCGGAAACAGTGAAACTGTCTTCGCTGAGTACAACTGATAATCTTTTTGATTTAAAAATCAAAATACGAAATTGATATGAATTTCATTTGTTGTTTACATAGCTGTAATTATTTTGTTTCTTTGAGAACTTCGAATCCGAATTAAGGATTCGAAGAAATTGCAGATATGTGATTTTTGTTGAAATTTCCGCTGGCTTTCTTTTGTACTAATCATCTAGTGATTAGATTTTTGCTGTTTTGAATTATCTTCATTGAAGATACATTTGAATGATTTCTTTGTTCATTTTGTAGTACGTGCAAAAATTTAAATTGCACGTTATTGCATTTATTTTACGTTGAACCGATGCTTGGTTATGATATGTATTTTGTTGCCGTTATTTGTATAACGGACTTTTTACACCAATGCTGAATTTTGAGGCACGGTGTTTTGTTGACAATTTTAATGAATGAAAATTCACTGATGTCACATTTTGATGTGAATTCTTTTGATGAGATATTTGATGTTTTAAAATTTACTGTCACCTTGGCTTCAGTAACCGTCAAGTTTTAAAAGTGGATTTTCAAGCGGTTATTCCGCAATACTGATTTGTGACCGTTTTTACGGTATTTTGAGAAGTACGATTTCCTTACCGAAATTGTTACTGATTTACTGTTTTAATCACGTGATTGGAAAATTGTTTTATAAAATTTTAGCAGTTTGCGTTTTCAAAAGGATGAGAAAGCGACTTAAACGATTCAGCAAAATCGAGGATTATGACCCCTTTCTTTTACTGTTTCGCTTAACTCCGGACTCGTTCAGTTGAGAATGCGAATTGTTATTTTTACAAAATAAATAAAATTGTTTTCAAATTTTTTTTTTTTACAGTTTGCGATTTCAAAAGAATGAGGAAGCGATTTAAACGTTTCAGCAAAATCAAGGACTATGACCCCTTTCTTTTACTGATTCGCTTAATTCCGGACTTGTCCGTTTGAGAATGTAAAATGTATTTTTATAAAATACACAATTTTGCACTTTCAAGGAAACGATGAAGTGATTTAAACGATTTAGCAAAAGTGCGGAGTATGGAACCACACTTTTACTATTTCGGTTAATTCCGGACTCGTTAATTGAATATCTGTTGTTTTGATGAATTTGATGATTTCACACTTTCAAGGAAACGATGAAGAGAATCAAACGATTTAGTAAAACACGTGGTATGGGACATGTGCGTTTGCTATTTCGGTTAATTCCGGACTCGTTAATTGAAACATTTTGATGCTTTCGTGTGCTTTCGAGCCACTATGAGGACCTTCGGGTCATTTGTTGGACCTTCGGGTCATTTGTTGGGCTTTCGGGCCACTCTGCGGACCTTCGGGTCAAATACCAGTACTAGACCTTCGGGTCACTCTGCGGACCTTCGGGTCAATCTGATGGGCGCCAAAATTATGTTGAGTACTTGGTAGGCTTCGGCCACTCTGAGATGCACGTGCGGCGAATTAAAAATTCGCCATCTGATGGGATCGATCCAAGCTTTTATGTTGATTTTCTAGTCTTCTTAATTGATTTCTAGATATTTGTTGCTTCCAATTATCTGCAGGTAATTGGATATTTGTTGATATGAGTTCTGATTATCGTTTTTGATAATCAGATATTTGTTGTTTCTAATTATCGCTTGTGATAATTAGATATTTGTTGATATGAGTTCTGATTATCGTTTTTGATAATCAGATATTTGTTGTTTCTAATTATCGCTTGTGATAATTAGATATTTGTTGATATGAGTTCTGATTATTGTTTTTGATAATCAGATATTTGTTGTTTCTAATTATCGCTTGTGATAATTAGATATTTGTTGATATGAGTTCTGATTATTGTTTTTGATAATTAGATATTTGTTGATATGAGTTCTGATTATTGTTTTTGATAATCAGATATTTGTTGTTTCTAATTATCGCTTGTGATAATTAGATATTTGTTGATATGAGTTCTGATTATTGTTTTTGATAATTAGATATTTGTTGATATGAGTTCTGATTATTGTTTTTGATAATTAGATATTTGTTATTTCTAATTATCGCTTGTGATAATTAGATATTTGTTGATATGAGTTCTGATTATCGTTTTCGATAATCGGATAATTGTTGTTTTTAATTATCGCTTTAGATAATTAAATATTTGTTGCTTTGAGATTTAATTATCGCTTTAGATAATTAAATATTTGCTAATTTCGAATTTAATTATCGCTTTAGATAATTAAATATTTGCTGATTTGAGATTTAATTATCGCTTTAGATAATTAAATATTTGTTGCTTTGAGATTTAATTATCGCTTTAGATAATTAAATATTTGCTGATTTGAGATTTAATTATCGCTTTAGATAATTAAATATTTGTTGCTTTGAGATTTAATTATCGCTTTAGATAATTAAATATTTGCTGATTTGAGATTTAATTATCGCTTTAGATAATTAAATAATTGTTGCTTTGAGATTTAATTATCGCTTTAGATAATTAAATATTTGCTGATTTGAGATTTAATTATCGCTTTAGATAATTAAATATTTGTTGCTTTGAGATTTAATTATCGCTTTAGATAATTAAATATTTGTTGCTTTGAGATTTAATTATCGCTCTAGATAATTAAATATTTGCTGATTTCGAATTTAATTATCGCTTTAGATAATTAATTAATTGTTGAATTTGAAATTTGATTATCGTTTGTGATAATCGAATATTTGTTGATTTGAGAAATTTGATTATCGTTTTTGATGATTGAATATTTGCGATTTTTGAGATTTGAGTTTCGTCTTTTCTTTGGCAATTCAGGTGAGTAATTTGATCTACTCACATTCAATTCGTGTTCTGTGTGGGATTTCTGCTCTGTTTTTCCTTCTCTTTTAGTTGCTGGAACTCGATTGATTCTTGCTTTAGACAGTCGTCTGATTTTGATTCCTTGATCCCCACGATGTTGACTCTTTTGATTTGAATCAGTCGAACCTTTCGATTTCTTATCTAATACTTCCCCGCTGACACTTGCTTTGCTTATACATTCGACATTGCCATGCTCTTTTGGTTGTTACCTTTTATCCATTTATTCCCTATGATTGCGTGGACGCAATTTCTTTAAGGAGGGGAGTCTGTAACAACCCGGTTTTTCGCGTCAGTTTATAAATGACGATTAAATCATTTTTAACTGCTAATGTAGATTTGAATCAAGTTTAGATTCATTTGAAAATTCGTTAAAAGAATTATATGGGCTTTCCTTTATTAATTCAACCGGCTTCCTTTTGATTTGGAGAGGGTTATATTCATTTCCCTTTTGATATTCGTTCGCTACCGATCCCATTCTCATTTCAAAAGAAAAAAACCCTAAGCCCCAAAATCGAAGAAAGATAAATAATGGCGGCTCCATTCTTCTCCGTTCGCTCGCCAGAAATTGGAGCGTGTTCGTGGTATCGTTCGTCCCCAATTGGGCTTCTGCCGATTTGAGTAGCTTGATCGAAAGCTCATCTTCCACTCGTCGATGCTAAGGTGAGTAATTTGCTCACATCTAATTCAACTTTCTATACGTGATTTTGTGGTAATATTTGTCTTCGGTCTCCTTTTGCTTTGCGAATTCGAATTGGGTTTCACTGGTGACTACTATCTTTGTATTATCGTATTGCTGTTTAACATGACTCCGTTCACTTTATTTTCGGCTGTTAAATGGTGGTTCGAAGTTGTTGGTTTCTCTGTTATTTTCAATTCACTCGTGGTTGAATACTTAAATGGCTTCGACTGTGATTTTGAATTTGGTTATTGTTTTTGCCTTTGTGACTTTGTCGCTGTCACTACTGACTTGGGTTATGGTGATTTTATCTCCAGAAACTTTGATTTCAAAAACCGACTTTGATTTTAGACTGCATAATTCTTTTGACTTTGGATTTGAATTTGCTGGTACATTGTTGACTTTTGTCACTGCTGTTGAACTTTGTTCGAACATATACATCACCATCTAGAGTAGTTTGAACTTGATTCTGATTCTCTTGACACTCCAGTTAGTCGAAACTATATTGTCTTTGTTGTTTATATTAGCTCGTGTGCATCACTGCTATATGTGCACGGTACTTCGAGTCTAGTACCTTGATTCATAGTGGTCTGCATCTGCATCTGCATCTGCTTGAATACGTATCTTCATATATTTAAACTGTAGCCACATTTACTTGTGTTCATCCCTGAGTTTATTTAACCGTCTGATGATGGCCACCTGACTTTTCACTGTGACTTCGATCATTTCAATGTTGTGATGATATGTGACTTTGTTAACTTGAATCATGTTCATTTAGTCTGGTTCATGTGCATATCTTTGACCTGTAGCCCTTGTGTAGTCTGGTTTCACATTTCTGGATTTATGTGCATGTGTTCACTTGATCATGGTTTCATTTGTGATAGCTTCACTGTTATATGTGCATTGATGATCTTTGAACTTGTTATTCTGGTTTGAGCTTTGCTTCCTTGACCTTGAGCTACTATAGTGCACTACATTCTTGAAACTGTTTTGTAGCCTCCAGTTTGGAGTCTATTCCACCTCATATTACTGTTGTAACTGGGCATGTGCATTGAGTCTGTCCATGTATATAGTGGTGTAGCTTGAGTTGAATCCAATTGGCCAGATATTTTGTCTATACATGTTGTCTTTAGTACTGTTACATTTGAGATAGGTATGTATGTGTATGCACATATATATATATATGCATACATGTAAAAATTGCATCTGTTTAACTTCGAATTTTCCGACTTTTGCTCTGAGCATTTTTGTGTTCTTCCATCACCTTTTGGCAGCTCTGGCTTTGATAGTGATGACGCTCTGTCCAGTTTTGGGTTAGTCTGCATTTGGCATTGTTCTATTCTTTAAGGCTTGACTCAGTTGCATTTAGTAGTTAGTATTCCACTTGAATATTTGGATTTGTACAGTCGTGTAGTTCATGTTGCTACGGTTTCTGTAACCTTTGCACAATTTTGTATCACCATTGTGACTGGGCATGTGTACCTCCATATTTTGTTAGACACTGTTGCATTTGTTCATCTGGTTAGTTGCAGCTGTGCACTCGTGTAATTTGTACATTAAATTGTTGCCAGTTCCTTGGTTTGTTGATTTTGCTTAAGTCTGGGCATTTTTATGCTCTGGTCTCCACAGTAGCATCCATGCTTTAGCTTCTGAACTATTGCATAGCTCCATTGTATTCATGTGTAGTCTTCTTATATGTGCATACAATTGTTCTGAAGTGCAGCTTCACTTGAGTCGTTTACTGATATTGCTTTACTTCCCTGTTGCCATTTTTAGTTGCACTGGTCATTTCCAGCTGCTTGCACTTCATTTGAGCTTCTGATGATCACCTCTGTCACTATTCATTTCTATTACATTGAGATTCATTGATGTGAGTTGATATCTTTAGTTTCTGGTTCAAGTATAAGCCAGTTTCATTTGTGTTGTTATCACACTTGAGTTGAACCCGATTTCGGGGTTTGACCTTGTGATCATTTGTGACGTTCACTGAGCTTTTGTGTATCTCATACGATAGCGGCGAGGCAGTACACGCGTGCGTGTACTGCAGCCCTATCAAATTTAACAGTTTTAAATTGATGTTTCGATTTGTTAAATTGTTTCGTTGATTAATTTCAATGCTTTGGAGTTGTATTCTGACTTGGATTGTTGATTTGTTGTTTAACACTGTTTAGTGTTATATCTACCGTTATCCAATTCTCGTATCGAGAGTTGGATATACGAGATTTCTGTGACTGTCGTCTATTAAAATTATTACTGCCAATATGCACTAATAAACTGGTTTGAATTAGACTGACCTTGGTATTATTTTCTTTTGAATGTAATACTCGGGTCAGACCCGAGTTATTTCAGGTCGTAGATTTTCTACTTTAAGTTGCTGTTCAGGATTTGAAGACTTTTCACACCTTCTGAAGTTATCAGTGTCATTTTGTAGCAGTCGTGTCATTGTATAGAACGATATGTATTCATGTATATTAGTCGATAATGTACTTGTATATATAACTTCTAGAGTCGACAGTTGTAGTTGTATCATATGTATCGTGTCAACTATGTATTAACTGACATCAGATATATATATGAGACTTTTGTTTTTATCTGTGTTCCGCATTTATATTATCTGTGTTATTGTTATATCTAATGTCCTAAACTATTATGAACCGTCGTAGTTCGTTTTATACTAGTATTGGGTGTGTCGATGGGAGTAAATAAATAATAGAAGAAAAATAAAAAGTATGCACCACTCCTATCGAGATAACCATTATTAGTGTAAGGCCAATTACGGATGGTCGCTCCTATCCAGCCTTATTCTTCGTAATAATAGACAGTATTTCCTTCAATACTCTTTGTTATTATGAGCATAGAGGTGGGGCGTCACAGGAAGACTTACCAGCACCTGCTTCTTGACCATCCTGGTCATCATCCCCTACTTGCACACCTGCCTCCTCAGCAGCAAGCAGCCGCATACCCTCCTTCACCGCCACCTTCTCCTCCTTGGTAAACTAGGCAGTGACCACATCCATGCTGAAGGCCACGCCACCCTCCTTATCCGCCTCAGCCTTGGCCTCCTCTAGAGCCCTGAGATAGATCCTAGCCATAACCCGGGGGTAATCATCCATCCAGGACAAGTTACCCTGCCTCCAAGTACGGAAGTACATATCCTGGAGCATCTCATCCATCATCCCCTCGTTCTCCTCAAACTCCCTCATTCGGACCTCAGAAGCCCGCAACTTTGCAAAGACAGCATCCCTCTCCGATCGATACCGTAAACGGTCAGCCTGAAGGGACCTCCTCATCGCCTCCATCTCCTCCTTTAACTTGGCCTGAGCAAGCTCCGCGGCCTCAAGTCTCCCCGATAGTTCCTCTACCCGCTCGAGGTCCGCTTGTCGAACCTCATCCACCGTGGCAATGGCCATGTCTATCCGCTCCTTACAGACGGCCTCCATCTTCCGCAACTCTGCCCTACTGGCCTCTTTCATCCTCAATTGTCTGGATGCGGCCTCATGTTGAGAGATTTGGATGGCTTGGTCGGCAAGTTGTTTAGCCTGGTCAGAAACCATCAACTGTAGCCGAATGTTGGCGCTCCCTATCTCTTCCCCAGCCTTAACCAGTCGGGCATGGTGCCCCATCATTTTCCTGGTCTCCTCAGCAACCCGGTCAATATTTGCCTTAGCCTCATCCCCCAGAGTCACAACCCGGGTAGTAAGCAAATCAAGGTCCAGGGACTTAGCTTCTTCAAGCACCCGTACCATAGGATTGCGAGGGAGAAGATGCTCACCAGTAACCTCATCGAAGGAGATGTCATGATATGCCGGGTCCAGGTCCGGATGACCCGCAAACGGATTGCGAACTAAGCCAGGGTGATCTATCGGGGTGACGGTTGGATTCTCAGACAGATGTGGGGAAGGTATAAACTCGGTGTCCTCCTCCTCAATATCATGAATAGGCTGGAGTGGGGCCGGAGGGCCAGAAAGAGGTTCAAGCGTAGATCGACTCCTCTTCCTCTTTTGTATATCTTCTTCAATAACTCCAAGAAGAGGACGATAGCCGACTACGTCTCCAGGACGGTTAGTAGGAGGCTTCGGTTTGGCGGAAGCTTTGAGGAGTTTGTATTGTTCAAGCCTGTGCCGAAGATCTGAGGTCTTGGCCGTTTTGCCTGCTCATGGAATAAAAATCAAGTGTCACCAGCATGCATTGAGCCATCATTCGAGAATTAAAAAGAATAGAGAGAAATTCACCTTGAACCGCAGAAGTTGCCTCAGTAGAAGCACTCCCGGAAGATAAATCGACGCCGGTCCCAACCTTATCAGCTTTCTTGGACTTCTCTGTTTCCTCCAACTCTTCGAAGGCTTGGCGGAGAGCGTCATCTGTCCACTCTTGAATCACGCCCGCCTGCCCAGGAGGCAAAGCCCCGGTGCCATCACCGCCCTGTTCTTCGCCACCATCATCGCCGTGATGATCACCGTCACCTTCTCCACCGCTTCCACTCTCCGCCTCACCCCCTTCATCCTCACCTTTTTCCCCCTCCACTTTTTCCTCCTCCTGAACATCCGGATGTGTGCTGGGAGAGGGTCCATCGGACTTCTTGAGTTTCTTTCCCCCAGCAACTAGATGCGTCGAGAAGGGTCTCCTTTTGCTGCTTTTCGCCGTGGCCCCTCCTGTAGCTTTGGCAGCTCTCTCCTCCGCCGTGTCTCTCTGCTTAACCGCAGACTGATGTGGAAGGATCAGGTTGTGCCCCAGAAGTGTAGCATTCCTAATCAAGCAAGAAGACATGTCCCTTCCCGTAATGGCTTCTATTTCCACAGCCATCTGAACCAGGCGATCATTCTTCACGACCGCAAAGCCACCTATCGCTAGCAAGAAATAAAAACACATGAGAAGAAGCATTGCAGTCAAAACAGAAATCATAAATAAACTTTGACTTACAGCCTGAGGTGAAGCGACGGATGGAAACAGAGTTATCCTTAACAAAAAACCATTCTTTCTTAAACATGCTGAACTTCGAATATAAGTCCAGGACCAGCTTGAAAGATAGGGCTGATTCCCAGCTGATGTATGGAGACCCCTTCTTATAGCCTCTCAAGTTGTACAAATACCGGATCTCACGGTTGGAGGGAGGACGCCCGTATCTCCTTTGGAAAATGACAAACAGGCTCACCAGAATGGCGTAGGAGTTAGGCTGAAGCTAGAATGGATCCACCTTCAGATATGTGACAAAGCTGACTATCCAGGCATTGAGAGGCGGGATGGCACCACACATACAGTGATACCTGCTGTAAGCAAAGTAGCCTTCAGGGGGGTCATACGGCATCACTCCTTCCCCTGGCAATAGCATGCGTGCTCTGTCAATCCCAAAGGAGCGAGAAATAACATCAAGTTGCTCGCCTTTGAGTGAGCTAGGGAAACAATCAGGAGGCGAGTTCAGAAGCTCCTGAGGACCATATCCATCTACCAGTGATCTCGGAGTGGGCCCATAACATCCCGGTCCTGACTGGACTGGGGGCACGGCAGGAGGCTCTTCTCTGTCCTGGGATTTCTTCTTTTCTGATCGGGTTTCCACTTTATGAGACATTTATCTGCAAACACAAAAAAGCACGTCGTTAGAACGAAGGATGTAGAAATATAAAACAAGCAAGTGTATGATGTCTGGAGTTTAACTTGTAGTTCGAAACATAAACTCATTCGGTACTAAAAGTTTTCAAGTCCATTCGGTACAGAAAGTTTTCAAGTTCATTCGGTATCAGGTTCATTCGGTGCAGGAAGTTTTCAAGTTCATTCGGTATCAGGTTCATTCGATGCTGAAAGTTTTCACTATCATTCGGTATCGAGCTCATGATTTCACGATTCATTCGGTATCGAGTTCATTCGGTATTGAAAGTTTTCATGTCCATTCGGCATTGAAAGTCTTTAGGTTCATTCGGTAAAACAAAGAAATTCAACCTTAAAAAGTCGTTCGGCAGAAGAGAACTTACCTGGACCGGCAGCTAAGATTGGATCGGCACAATAATTGATTCAGCAGTTCAGAATTTAACTTGGCTATTTCGGTCGGTAAGGAGTGACGAAGGCATGTGGCTCCTACTTATAGAGGAAGGTTGGATAGCCGGACCAGCCGGTTCGGTCCTCGGGTCGAATATGGTCGTCCAAACTGAAACAAAGCACGACATATGCTAGCATATGCCCTACTTTGGGGGGCAAATGTTGGGTACGTTTATACCACTACCGAGCCAACACGGGGAAGTAGACACCGAACCATTCGGTACCGAGCCAACACGAGGAAGTAGCCACCGAACCATTCGGTACCGAACCAACACGAGGAGGCAGCCACCGAACCATTCGGTACCGAACCGAAGCAAGGAACGAGCTACCGAATCAAACACTACCGGACCGCCTCGCCATCGGACCGACATTCTACCGAACCAGGCCCAAAGTAGCACTGCTGAACCAAAGCCACTCACCTACCACCGAATCAAACTCCAAACCAACCATCACCGGACCACAATACTACAGAACCAAGGCACTTTGGACCAACTTTGCTAGGCCAGATTGCATCAGCCCAGGCCCACCAACAGCTATGTACATCCAAGACCCCTGCCCCCAGCCTCACTCTATAAATAGAGGGGCAGGGGTACAACAATGGCGGACAAGTTTGAGAGCTCAAGCACGGATAGAACTTTCAAACAACTTTCATATACTTGTATCAAAGCTTTGTACTTGTAATTTGAATAGAAAAGGAGAATAACATATAAAGTGGACGTAGGCATATTCTGGCCGAACCACTATAAATCTGCGTGTCTTTTACAGTTTAGTCCTTGCTTTTCATATATTTGCATAAATCACCCAAATCACTAAGAACCACATAAAATCAACTAAATCATACGACTTGGAGGTGTTTGTCCATTTTTTGTGCAAACAAGGACAAAATAGTAATTTTCATAAATTTTGGAATTAGGCTGCGGGACCTATTTCATTGCGCCAAGAATGTTGTTTATAGTTAGAAAAATATGTTACTTGTTAAATTTGATAAAATGGGTCAAAACCAGCAAAAACTATAACCAATGGTATTTTCGTAATTATTAATTTTGGGTTTAAACCACTTAGTTTTCAACTATAAACTAGATCTTGAACCTTACTCTTTTTGTTCTAAACCCCAACCTCCGCCTCCTTATTTATATTTGTTCCTTTTCTTTTTCTTATTCTTCTTCCTTCTCCAAAAACTCTAATTCTCAAATCCCTTCTCCCATTTCTGAAATTAAAAAAAATTAAATCAAATAAGAGAGAGAGAGAGAAGTGTAGAATCAAAGAGTAGAAGATTCAAATAGAAAGGAGGAGGAACAAATCAACAAAAATGGAGTGGTTGATTCAAATCAAACTAGAAGAGGGATTCCTTCAAGGTGAGTGAATTGATTACGATGTTATGTTGATTCATAAGTAATTAAATTCCTTTATATTCTTTCTAAATAAATATATAAAGTTTTGAATTTGGAAGAATAATTTCAACCTAGAGTTTTTTGATTTATTAGTTCAACTATAAATAAAAAAGGATAATAATGATGGGAAAACTCTAGGCGTTAATTTAATAAGAATAATTGTTGAAAAAGGAAAACCATAAACTAGTGAAATTCATATCAAATTCTATGAAGTTAAATCTTTATTGATAAAGTTTGGTTTGATTGGATAAATAAAGTAATCGAATATCCCTTTTATCTTACTTTGAATTAATTTTTTAATTTGAAATATATTTATATACACCTTTGTTTGAAGGTATATTGGTAGCTTATTGAGAAGTTATATATGGTTAATCATTGAAATTAACTAGTGAATCCGTGTAAACAAAGGTAGAGCTTATCACAAGATTCGGTTAAAAATGAACTTTAAATCCATACTCAAATCAATGAAGAAGACAAATGAAATGAATAAAATAAACAAAATTATATATTCTGACAAACACTAACCAGACGTCAAACATCTGGTTTAGGATTATACGTCTGGATTTCAGGCAATCTTAACCCAAGAGCAATTATTTTAAATTTGACTCAGTTTAGACGTCTGGATCCCTTTTCAAATGCCTGGAATCGAAGTCAAACGTTCGAGAAAGGAAGTTAGACGTCTGAATGTCTGGAAAGTATTTTTTCTAGAATGAGGTTCAAATGTTTGGAATAAAATTTAAGACATCTGAATTGTATCAGCAAGCCCAGGTTGAATGTAGACCTGGCATAGGCCAAATAGGGTGATTTGGGGGACTTGTTACCACTTTCTTAACTTTTAGGAGTTCATGTTGCTTCATGGAGCAGGTGCAATAGGCAATATTAGTTCTATACTAGATGACATATCTAGAACCATACTTCATAGAGGGTGTAACGTGGAACTTGATAAGGCATGCAATAACAACGCAACTAGAAGCTCTTACTTTTACTAGGGCATGCCCGATCACATGTTAAATATGTTGGAATCGGGGAAGGGAGAAGTAGATGTCCGTAATAGAAGTGTTATACGGCTAGGCAGTGGCTGGACCCATGGAGGAATTACTGCAGTGATTTCTTTAGCTTTAAGTTGAATGATAAAGAGTGTAACATCCTGAAAATGTGAACACTTTATATTTAAATATAGGTTTATTTAAATAATTGAATTATGAATTTAATGTTAATTAAATGTATTTAATAGAATTATTAAACTCCTTTTGACGAATAAATAATAACGGTAAACTCATTTTGTAAATTTGTTTACATAAATAAATAGTTCGGTGAAAAATTGAAAATGTGACTGAAATTCGTTTTTCAGATTTTTGACTTTTTACCAAATGAAAGTTGTTGCAACGTTGTTGCACATACATATATTTGTGTACACATATAGTAAATAGGAATTCATTTAGCACTAAACAAATTAAATAGCCTGTATCATTAGGAGTTTCTAGAAACAAGTAGTAATGAAATTAAAGAGAAGACTTTTACTAATTTTTGCTACTCTTTATGTGATGTGATGGAAAGTACATGGATCACATGGAGTAGAACATGGAGAGGTGTACCTTGATTGAATTCATGCAAGGGTAGGATAGTCTTTTGGCAAAGTGGTATGTGAAGTAATTTTCCAAATTTCCAATACTATAAAAGACGCACTTTACTTCATTTCTCCTTTTACACTTTCCATTCTTTTTCTTTGTTCTTTCTTTTTCTCCATCTTATCCATTCATTTTTTATAATAAAACTATGTCAACGCATAATCGTTCCTCCTCTAAATCATTGTATAAGCTTGTAATAATATTATCATCATTATCACCTTCTCCAAGTTGAAGAGTTTGAAGCCTAACATCCCCATTTAGGTTTGGGCCGTGCACAAGTAGGGAGGTTCCCTGGCTTTGAGTCGAACTACGACGAGGAAAGGAGGTTGCTTTGGTCATTTCTTAGTCAAGGAAGGAAGCTTAGGTTTTTTTGCTTGAGCTTGGTTTGGAGAAAGTAAGTTAATCTCACTTTAAAGTGGTTTTAAAATTGACAAAATATTTTAAATTATAAATTGTTGTTTATGCTTGTGCATATTGCCTGCTTTGATTTGTTCTCGCTTGGTAGTGGATGACATAAATAACTTTTGTTTTGCAGGGGACAAAAAGCAAGAGGAAGTTGAAGTCCTTTTGTAGCGAAGATATCACTACAGGACACTTCAAAGAACACACATATATGTGATTTACAAGGGACTTTGTAGAGACACCCTAAGGATTTTCTTGCCATTATTGATTTACATTTATACGCATCTTACTTAATAAATGTTTGGTTGTTGGTTGAGATGTTAAAGTAGGAAAAAGGTTGAATAGTGGAATAATCGTGCTTTTCGCTCTTTGAAATCGCGTTATTGCACTTTGAAATCCCATCTTTTCAAATCTTGTGTTTGAAATCTTATGCTTGTGTTTACATAATTAAATATTTGATCATGCTTTTGCGCCTTAAAAATGTTGTTTGAACCAAGTTTTAATGGCTCGGAAAAGGCTATAACACCTAACTCCAAAGCGTTTGAAAGTTAGAAAAGTTTTGATTGCAGTTTTACAGTTCGAAAGTCAAGTTTTAAAACAAATTTCAAATGGATTTTGTTGACTTCAAAATTCACTAATTTGTGAGTGGATACTAGACTCATAGTATGTTGTTCTAAAAATAAACTATAGTATTCATACTTTGTAAACATGGAGAAAATTGCAATTTGAAGAAAACCAGTTTAAAGGAGTTTTCCATACTCTTTTTAGCAGCAGTTTTGTGGAATTATTTTCAACTTTAATGAAAATGGTTTTAAACTAGATTTTTCTTCTTCAATCATTTCAGAATGTCTTTCAAACCTATATTGAAGTGTTTTAAAGGTGGTTTGGAATTTATATAAATTATTGAAGAAGAAGATTTATTTCAAAATAAGGAAAAAAATGGTTTAGAGTTTTTATATATTTTAAACTTGAGATTTTTGTTTTAAGTAATATTTGAAATGAATGTTTTAAAAAAACTAAATTTCAAGAATTTTTGAGTTTATTGAAAGTGAAAAGGAAACATGGATTACAACACCGTTGTTGTGATAAATGTTTTCTAAAAGTTGGGAAAGAATTCATGAATTATAACACCTTTGTTATAATAAATGACTTCATAAAGTTATTAAGAAAACTGGTTTCTTGACTTAATAAGTGTTATTATTCTTAAATCACTGGTGCAGTTTTGTTTTAAAGATTATAATAAGTTGATTTGTAAATGATATTTTATATATGACAAAGCCTTTAAAAAGATTGTTTTAAAGATAAAACTAAGTGTAATTGATTTTGGATTTATAGTAAATAATGTTTTAATGACATTTGTTTTTAACCCTTCTTAATTTTTGATACGCAAAGAAATATAATTAGCTCTTTAAAGGAACATTTTCAAGAAGTGTTGTTAAAGTATTTTACAAATATTTATGATGTGAAAATAAAGCACAAGTGTGAGCCAAATATTTTAAAAGTTTGATTTTGGCTATGAAAGGATTTAGTCTTATCCTTAATACTAAACATCGAGAAAGTAGATTCGCTTCTATCTATAAGATTAAAAAACTAGAGTGTCCAGGCAAGGCTAGGAGCAACCAGTGCCCTGACCTACCTGGCTACATTTTTAAGCGAGGAATAATACGAGTTGGAAATTGAAGTTTGGTGATAAGGAAAAGAAATTTAATTTCCATTAGCGATATCACTTATATGAAAAGGATTTAGGCATACTTAACGCTAAATGTCGGAGTATGAAACTCATCTCTATCTCGAAAATTAAGAATGCGCATCGAGGTAAGGCCAGGAGTCAAAAATGCCCCAAATAATCCGACTTCATTGTTAATCGCGGGATAATACAAGTTTGTAATCGACGAGTGGTGATAAGTGTATGAGGTTTAATTTACATATACAATCATTTTATCAGTCCCGGTAGTTGATTTATTGATTATCGATTCTGCTATCTTCTTTGTGTTTCAACAATCTAAGACAATTTATTGCTCATTTAGGGCATTGATATCCTTTGTAGAAAATGACTAAAACCAAAGAGTGAAGGTAAGCCAAGCAATATGGGGTTGCTCCCATTTAGGGTATCTTTATATCTACTCTAGATTGGATTAGGTTGTATGCACGTGGAGATGTGAAATACTCGGATTCTCGGTAAGGTTGGCGGGGTCCAGCTTGGACATGTCCGAGAGAGTCACAGAGTAAATGATCCTCTCAAGTATACTTGCTGGAGGTATACTTTCAGTAAGGGGGTGCACCCTCCTAGTCATTATTAGAAAATTTCCTTTTCCTTATTTTGATTCAAATCTTTGAATTTTTTTCTTAACTACATCGATAAGTGCCTTATGTCCTTCTCTATGTTTAATTATTTATGTCCATTCTTTATGTTTGGATTATGATCTTGTTTGTTTCCATTCTTTCATATATGGATGTTGTTCTTATGAGGTAAATTCTGTTCCATGTTTGGCAGCGTGGTATAACAAATTTTTATATGATTCATCATATTTCTTGAGTTTACTCACGCTGGTTTTCCAGATCGATCTGGGTGTCATTTTATTATAATGCTCATGTCAGATCGAGTTTTGTCCAGGTTGTCGTTGGTGGGACACAGAGCTCGTGGAGAAGAGATGGATGTTCACCTACCGTAGTATTTTTATTTATCGCTGTATTATTATGCATACCCATCAACAATTGTAAGGTCAGAGAGATATAATTGTCCAGGCTGATGAGGTTTGTTTTTAACTCTGATAAACCATGTATCGCGGAGTGACAGCTTCTAATATCTTTGTTATATTATGTGTTACCGTTCCATTGTGAGATTCTGTTTCCCCTGTTCCTTAATTTTTATTTTACCCCAACAATCCACATTTCTGGTTGGATGCTCGACATTTGAATACCATGGATGTATCAAGTTCTAATTTTTGAGGGTCGAAAAGGTTGGTCGTTACATGTGGTATCAAAGTTGAAAGTTAACAAAGAACCTTGGCTTTAGTAAGGTATGTCTCATTAGAAATCGGGTAAGTGACACTATAGAATGAGTTGAGAGTATTATATATATAAGAGCGTATTTTTTATTGCTATAAACACGTATTGTATTAATTGGTCTGTTGGGTTGTTTATGAATTCTGGCCGAGACGTGGGACGCCACAGCGTCGTTAGGGATTTTTAAACACTTAAAAAACGTAAACAGACACGATATTGATTTTTGAAAATTGGTAAATGAAATATTTTACCTAGGATTATATATTTTATATATATAAGAAATAATATTCAAATTAATATAGTTATTTATGGTGTGTTTATTTGTTAAAAAATGATAATGTTCCTTTATTATCATTATTGTTTGATTTGTCATGCTCGCGTAGTTTAGGAGCATTGACTATTGTTTGTTGATTGTTAATTTATGCTCGATCAGTTTATGAGCATTTTTTGTTTTGATAATTTTGAATGCAGTAAAAAGAACCCCTTATGAATTAAGTTCCACATTTTGACTTTACGGTGTTCGATGAATATGTTAAGTTAAAAGTCATTTTTTATTAAAGTTGTTTAATATCATCTAAATGGGAAGATAAGACATTTAAAGGATAAAAAATTATGGAAAGTTTATTATAATTAAGGAAAGTTATTATAATATAAATGGTACATTTTATAAGAGTATGGTATATAAAATGATTTACATGATTTATACAGGGTGTTTTATAAGTAAAAAAGGTTTTTGAGAATTTAAATCCCGATATTGCTTGAAATGATTTCAAAATGATTTTGAAAAAAGTAATGGTAGTATTACTTGGAAGTATTTATAAATATATGTATTTCAAAGAGAATTTTTAAGAAAGATACATTTTCTTTGGATAATTCAGGAAAAACATCTCGATTATTTTTTTGGTAATCTGAATAATCTTCTAAGACGATCAAATGATTACTTAGGCGAATGTTGTAGTGCATTTAGTAAATTATGCTCTTTATCATTGTGCGATTGAAATGAGTTTGAATCTAAACAAACACAAAGCGAGTGTTAGTGAATAATTTGTTAAAGTTATTTTATATACGGAGATATATGTAGTATTATTTAAAAAGGGTTTTGAAATAAAAACCTAGTATTTTGTTCTTATTTTTCCTTACATAAATTGATTTAAAATAAAAGATATTTTGATAAAAGAATATTTTGATAAATAATTTTTTTAACTCTTAGATAGAAAAAAGATAATTTAATACAAGTTTTTAAATGGGTTAAATTGGGTAAGAGGGTTTTAATTAACTTTGTTTTATTAAAACTATATCTTTGTTTAAACATATAGGTCATATGTACTATTTGATGTTATTAGGCCGACTAATAAACATCTTTACCTTGAGGATGTCTAAGGAAAAATAGACTCTACGACTGAGTTTGGATACCAACATCCTACTCTTCTTAGCTACTTACTAGACCGGATAGGTAAAGAGATCAAAGTAGTCAACTCGGTTTTAAGAACCATGTTATGTTTGGGCCTTCATCTGAATTTCGAAAAGCAAAATGGAATCGACATTTTGTATTTGCTCTTAGGATGCAGAAGAGTATTATATAAGTAAATAAGAGTGGAGTAAGTTTTCAATTTTATGTTTGATAAAGATGTGTCTTTATAATATGTTTATAAACTTAAGTGGAAATTTGTGAAATGATTCATAAATAATTTTAGTATATAATGAAATACTACAAATGAAAATGAAAGTGATTTAGAAAGAGATTGGTGTAGTTAAGAAACCAATAGGATTAAGTACATAACTTGTACATAGATCATTTTATTCGCACGGTTCTTGATCTAGGATTCGATTACATAACTTCAGGGTGATTCACACCAGTCCAAACAAGGTTCTCACACTTGATTCTTAACGGCAAACACTTGATTCAGATTCTTGATATGATATTGGGGCTTTCATCATAGTATATGGCTATGTAAGGAGAACAGAGGTTTCTAATCAAGGAACCTAATCAAAGTCCGCACTAGGGAGGTCGGTGAGCAATACTACTTCGAAAGTAAAGTTTATATTTTCGAGCAAGTGGTTGGATCAGATACTGTGCATGGATGATCCGTGGGCATCATACGGACTTAAGTATATTTGTATACTATATTGTGTGGCTTAGGGAAGTTTAGGGAGTGACTTTCAATTTTGTTTTGAGGTAGCTTAAATAAACTTCTAAGCCATATCCAAAGGCTGATGAGCATAATGGTATGCTTAGGAAATTATCTATATCCTTGGACGATCGAGAAAGTTGTGAACCTAAGCAAAATTCTAAATCTTGTTTGTTAGTCATTTAACATTTTAAATAATGTTAAGTGTTAGTTTATTCCTTTATGAAATTTGATTTAATTGGTAGTGTGATTTTATATACTATGGTTTATAAAGCATGACTTTATAAACAAAGAAATTTTGAATTGTTGTTTATTAGGACTTAAATCCCACTGCTTTTGAAAAAGTGATTTCGAAAGAATTTGTGAAAGAAATAATAATATTATTTTAAACTTTGGTGAAGTAGTACTGTTTCAGGACATTTGAAAAGAGTTTTATCGAATAATTGTTATGACTAAAGCTGGGCGATTGGGTGTTTTGTGTTTTGGAAGACTCACCAAGTATATTTGTTTACTTTAGTTATTCTTTAGAGAGGAATCGAAATACCACTGGATGCTCCATATTGTTTTGATTCTAGAGTTATACCATGCTTTGGTAGGAGGAGCCCACTCCTTTTCATGATTGATCTGGTTTTGATATATTTCTCTTTGAAGAAATTTGAAAATATATTTTGAATGTAAAAACCAGGGCATTTAGTTCTAAATTTATCTTTTGAAAGATTGGTTGCATAATATTTTATTGCAGAGTATTCTCTATACTTGTGTTATAGATTTTAATATGGATTTTCTATAAAGAAACATATAACTAATTAGATTACTCAATTTCAAGTAAGTAATTTGATTTTTAAGTAGGGATATTATATTTTCCTCTCTGTGATAATTTTGAGGATGAAATTTTTTAAAGAGGGGAAGAATGTAACATCCCAGAAATGTGGGCATTTATATTAAATATAG
Source organism: Allium fistulosum (assembly GCA_030737815.1). Taxonomy (NCBI): domain Eukaryota; kingdom Viridiplantae; phylum Streptophyta; class Magnoliopsida; order Asparagales; family Amaryllidaceae; genus Allium; species Allium fistulosum. The sequence continues at coordinate 486,124,691 of CM060905.1, read as the reverse complement.
GGATAATTTAGATAATTGAATTATGAATTTAATATTAACTAAACAGATTTAATAGCATTATTAAACTCCTTTTAATTAATAAATAATAATGGTGAACTCAATTTGTAAATTTGTTTAAATAAATAAATAGTTCGGTGAGAAACTGAAAATGTGACCGAAATTCATTTTTTGGATTTTTGACTTCTTACCAAATGAAAGTTGTTGCAACGATGTTACACACACATACATTTGTGTACACATATAGTAAAAAGGAATTCGTTTAGCATTAAACAAATTAAATAGCCTAAGTATCATTAGGAGTTTTTCGAAACAATTAGTAATGTAATTAAAGAGAAGAGTTATGCTAATTTTTGCTACTTTTTATATGATGTGATGTCAAGTACATGGATCACAAGGAGTAGGATATGGAGAGGTGTACCTTGTTGAATTCTTGCAAGGGTAGGATAGTCTTTTGGCAAAGGGGTATGTGAAGTAATTTTCCAAATTTCCAATTCTATAGAAGAAGTACCTTACTTCATTTCTCTTCTTACACTTTGCATTTCTTTTCTTTGTTCTTTCTTCTTCTCCATCTTCTCCATTCATTTTCTATAATAAAACCATGTCAAAACATTAACTTTCCTTCTCTAAATCATTGTTTAAGCTTGTAATTATATTATCATCATTATCACCTTCTCCAAGTTGAAGAGTTTGAAGCCGAACATCCTTATTTAGGGTTGGGCCGTGCGCAAGAAAGGAGTTTCCTGGGCTTTGAGTCAAGCTATGACAAGGAAATAAGGTTACTTTAGTCATTTCTTGGTCAAGGAAAGAAGCTTAGGTCTTTTTGCTTGAACTTGGTTTGGAGAAAGTAAGTTAATCTCACTTTAAAGTGATTTTAAAATTTACCAAATATTATAAAATATAAATTGTCGTTTGTACTTGTGTATGTTGCTAGTTTGGATTGTTCCCACTTGGTAGCGGATGACATAAATAACCATTGTTTTGTAGAAAACAAAACGCAAGAGGAAGTCGAATTGTTTTCGTAGCGAATAGGTCGCTACGGAACACTTCGAAGAACACACACACACACATAGATATATATATATATATATATACATATATATATATATATGGTGTGTGTGTGTGTGATTTATACGGGACTTTATAGAGAAACCCTAAGGGGTTTCTTGCAATTATTGAATTACTTTTATATGCATCTTGCTTATATAAAGTTTGTTTGTTGGTTGAGATGTTAAAGTAGCAAAAATGTTGAATAGTGGAATAATAGCGCTTTCACACGTTGAAATCTTCTTATTGCACTTTGAAATCCCATCCCTGCAAAAACGTTTGGTTGTTGGTTGAGACTTATAAATGAAAAAGCCATTAAAAAATTATTTTAAAGATAAATCTAAGTGTAATTGATTTTGGGTTTATAGTAAATAATGTTTTAATGACATTTGTTTTAACCCTTCTTTTTGATACACTTAGAAATATAATTAGCTCTTTAAAGGAATATTTTAAAAAAGTGTTGTTAAAGTGTTTTACAAATATTTATAGTGTGAAAATCAAGCATAAGTGTGAGTCAAATGTTTTAAAAGTTTAAATGTGAAAGGATTTAGTCTTATCCTTAATACCAAACATCGAGAAAGTAGATTTGCTACTATCTGTGAGATTTAAAAATTGGAGTGTTTGGGCTAGGCCAGGAGCAACCAGTGTCGTGACTTACTTGGCTTTGTTTTTAAGCGAGGGATAGTATGAGTTGGAAATCATAGTTTGGCGATAAGGGTAAGAACTTTAATTTCCATAAGCGATATCACTTATATGGAAAGGATTTAGGCATATACTTAACACTAAATGTCGAGGTATGGAAACTCGTCTTTATCTCAAAAGTTAAGAATGTACGCCGAGGCAAGGTCTGAGAGGCAACAATGCCCCAACTTGTCCAGCTTCATTGTTAACCGAGGGATGGTACAAGTTTGAAATTGATGAGTGGTGATAAGTGTATGCGATTTAATCTCCATATACGATCATTTTATTATTCCCGATAGTTGATTTATCGACTATTTATCTTCCTTGTGTTTCGTCGACCTAAGCCGATTCGTAGCTCATTTCGGGCATTGATATCTTTTATCGGAAATGGCTAAAACCAAAGAGCGAGTGGAAGCTAAGCTATGTGGCATCGCTCCCATTATGGTACCTTCACATCTACTCTAGATTGGATTCGGTTGTATGCGCACAGAGAATGTGAAATACTTGGATTCTCGGTAAGGTTAGCGGGGTCGTGCTTGGACGTGTCCGAGAGGGTCGTAGAGGTATACCTTCGGTAAGGGGGATGCACCCTCCTAGTCACTTTTGAAAATATTCCTTTTCCTTATTTTGATTCAAATCTTTGAATTGTTTTCTTAATTGCATTGAGAAGTGCCTTGTGCTCTTCTCTACGTTTAATTATTTGTGTCCATTCTTTAAGTTTGGATTTTGATCTTATTTGTTTTCATTCTTTCATATATGGATGTTGTTCTTGTGAGGTAAAACCCGTTCCGTGTTTGGCGGTGTGGTATAACAAATTTTTATATGATTCATCATATTTCTTGAGTTTACTCACACTAGTTTTCCAGACAAATCCGGGTGTTACTTTATTATAATGCTCGGATCAGATCGAGTTTTATCGAGGTTGTCGTTGGTGGGACATGGAGCTCATGTAAAAGAGCTGAATGTTCACCTGCCGTAGTATTTTTATTTAATGTTGTATTATTATGTATATCCATCAGCAATTGTAAGGTCAAAGAGTTATAACTGTCCAGGATGATAAGGTTTGATTTTAAGTCTGGTATTCCATGTATCTTAGAGTTATAAATTTTGCAATCTTTATTATATTATATGTTATCGTTCACTGTGAGATACTATTTCCCCTGTTCCTTTTTTTATTTTCTCCTAACAATCTGCCTTTTTGGCGCTTGGATGCCCGACATTTGAATACCGTGGATGTATTAAGTGTCGACATTCGAGAAATGAAAACGCGGGTTGTTAAAAAGAGCATATGACATGTTTACCATTGAGAAGGTGACATGAATGCTTCTGTAGGCCATAAATCGTTGAGGTAATATACTCGCTACGAGCCTAGACATTGCAATGTTCGCTGAGTGTGTAAGTGCGATACATGTGATTGAGTATTGAGAATGGTAACTTAGTGTTGGTTAGGAAGTTATTTATTGGGAATATATACTAGGTGTTGACATAGAGTTATTAGTAGTTGGTTGTTCAACCCCTCGATGGGAAACCTTCATAAGTTGATTATGGATGTAGGTGTAATTAGAATTATATACCATGATTTGTAAAGTAACCAATCTTTTATATCTAACACACGAACACTAATAGAGATCTTAAATTATGTAGATTATAGACGAAGTTATTTGCTTTGGAATATTATGTACAAATAATATAGTTCATTCACCAGACTTTGTCCGATCCTCTACTTTTCTTCCCCTTTTAAACCCACTACAGGAAGATATGCCAAAGACGATTTAGCCCGGACATAGTGTGTAGAGGAGATGACTTGGCACCCATATTTACATTTCTTACAGTTACTCTCCACGTATTTTATAGTATATTACTCTATCAGTCACACTTTATGTTGTTATTTAGAGACATCATTCTATGAACTACATATTGCTGAGACTATTATCTGATTTGGTTATTTTCAATATTTATATTTTATTTCTTTCCGTTGTGATCTGAAAGTGTAGAATACGTTAAATTTTATATTAGTCTCTGTATCATGTAATGTTTAAACACCCCGACGACTCGTACTTCTTGGGGTGATGCAAGTTCGAAAGTCACTTTAAGATTTGAATTAATATGTCCGGAAGTGCGGATTTTCACAGAATTGGATATCGCCGCTCTTGACATAGAAGCGAGTGGTAAGAGAGAGGCCAATTATAAGGCAAAGCCGGAGTAGTTGAACAACAAGCTTGGAGAGGTGGAACTACAGTGCCATGAGCACAGAGAAGAGGGTTACAAAAACAAAGGAGAAAGTATTAAGATTAGAGCGAATAGTAAACAGTTAGAAAAGAAACTGTCTAAGATAGAGAAGGATGCAGAGTTCACTATTTATAATGTACTATACCCAATTTATGAGCATGTTAAGAAATAATTCTTTGCAAAATGCCTTGACTGTGTTGAGGCATAGGTGAGTTTGGAGTTTTCAAAGGACCCTGAGATTATTAAGCTTACTCGAAATTACTGCTGCACCGCATGGGTTAAGGAGCGTAGATGTGTTACATCTTCATTATCAGCGTCTATCAAAGAAATTTCAGAAGATTCTGATTAAAATGATAATTCTCTTGCTATGCATTACAGTAGATCTGGACATACCATTTAGGATTCCAGTCTTACTGTAGTAACCCTTTGAACTCTATATCCACTTTTGGGTGTCTCCTAGGTTTTATAAAGTCTGTATTACTTTGAATAGTGGTAGTTCTTTGGCTGTTATTTTGGGACATATTTGTAACAAATTAATTTAATGAATGAAGTTGTACTTTACATATTTAACTTCGTTTTGTCATTGTATTTTTAAACTCGTGCTCTCTTCATTTTAGGTAACAACTGTAAGCGTTAACAACTCTGTTTTATTGAAATCGAATGAAGACGATAATTTAATTAAAATTAATGTTGAGCAGTTAGAAAAGTAACATATAGGAGGTAAAACGAACATGAAAAGATTATCACACAATTGAAGAGAGAGTCTCAAGGGCTCTAGTTCAGGATCACATCAGTTATTCATTAAAGGGATGTGCTTTATGGCTTCGTACTAACGAGTGTCCCTCTTTAGGGGATGAACTACTTCATTTAGGACATCCTAATTTCTTATGGTTCAAAAACTGACATAGTCGTAGGTGAGAATAACACTTTTTCATATACTTGTAACTATTTCTTTGAATAAAACATTGCTATAGCTTATGTATCATGGTAGTTTTCATTTATTGTATGTAGATACATACATTTACATATGCATATATATAAACATACATACATACATACATACATATATAATGCTTATTTCATTTAAATGCTCATTGATTTCTTACTTGATCATTTTATACTTTAGGCCAATTATTAGCGCCAAAATTGGTCACTAACACCCAAACGTAAATGAAAGAACCAACTAACAGTCACAGATAACAGATAGAGTGTATGTAGAGAGTATAAATATGAAGAGCAGTAAAAATTAAAAAGAAAGAAGAAAAATGGATTTATAGTGGTTCTGTTGACTCTGGCCTACGTCCACTTCAAAATTTTCCTTTTTATTAATATGAGAATCAATTACAGTTACAATCCGGAGTTTTCAAAACAATAATGGAAAAGTATCCTTAATGAGGAAGAAGATGGGAAATAGATTGAAGATCCCTTTCTGAAGCCCTGCTTGTTGTATTTATAGGCAAAATCCAAGTTACTGGACCTCCTGAGTGATCCGGGCCCATTAAGACCATAGTCGAGTCCATATAGCCGACCACTGCTTTCCTGGAGTATGTAAAATGTCGATCCACTCCAGACTCCAACATGTCGACCCACTCCAGACTCCAACATGCCGACCCACTCCAGACTCCAACATGCCAACCCACTCCAGACTCCAACATGCCGACCCACTCCAGACTCTAACATGCCGACCCAGATTCCAACCGACCCAGCTTCGTACTGACCGAGATTCCTACCGACCAAGCTTCCAACCGACCCAACTTCCAGTCGACCCAACTTCCTATCGAACTAGATTCCTACTGACCCAGCTTCCAGCCGACCTGGATTCCCACCGACCCAGCTTCTAGCCGACTCGAAGCATTACCCTGGATGACTCGGAGAAACCATCAAGAAAACCCAAAGCAAGTCCAAATACGACTCGAAGCAAACTCCAAGCAACCCGCGACAACTCAACTTTTGTCAAAAATCGTATTTCGAGTATCCCGCGACTTTTTTCCATCGAATATGCCGAATCCCGGCTTCATAATCATGATTACCATCCGTGATTGATTTTCTATCCATCCAATTGATTAAAACTCATCGTATTCCAGTCTCGACAACCGAGCAACCGATTTAGTTAAATCCGCATGTCTACGGCCTTGCCAAAAGGCGGGTTAATATTTGCCCCCCAAAACATGCCTTGCTTTGGAAGTTGTGTTTTGAATAGCCTTAGATCTGTAATCGAATCCGTGATCTCTCCAGATCATTAACAAAATCCATGACTGTTCTAGGTCAATATCCAATTCCTTATTCATTCTGTATCCATTAACCGAATCCACAATCTCTCTGGATCATTTCATCCAAGCCCGGGACCACTCCGGGTCCTATAATCCATAGCTGGGACCTCGCCAGGTCCATATCCAGAGCTGGGACCTCGCCGGTCCTATAATCCATATCCGGGACCTTACCGGTCCATATCCAAAGTCGGGACCTCGCTGGGTCCTATAATCTATATCCGGGACCTCACCGGGACCATACCCAGATCTAGGACCTCTCCGAGTCCTGTAACTCAAATTTGGGTTATTTTATCCCACTCCTGCCTCGACTCTCCGGTCAAGGACTTAATCCATGGGGTATCCTTCTCCGACCTCGATCCCCAGTCGAGAACTTTATATTCTCCGGCCTCGACTCTCCGGTCGAGGACTTTTACATTCTCCGGCCTCGACTCTCTGGTCGAGGACTTTTATATTCTCAAGTCCATTCCATGCTCGAGTCTATTCCATCGCTCTTCGGCGAAGGGACTCGTGACATGCGATTTCTGCCTCGTCTCTCCGATCGGGACCGTAACCGTGTGACCTGTGCTATTTATTACAGTAATATTCCAAATCCAATCAACACAGAGTTTCATTGATAAAATAAAAGTCCATACAATAAAGAAAATCAAATGTCCGTAGTACTAAGAAAGAAACTAGAGTTCATAGAAAATATAAAAAGCAAAATTTCATAAACCCGAGCATCACGGTATATCATCATCTCAGAGCATGCCTAGAGACCGTCCTCGATCTCGTACATGTGTAAGTTACTTAGCCGCCTTACTTTGGGGTTTACTACTTATTCAAAGCCATAAATCCATTCAGCTGATAATAAGGCGACGATGCCTAGATCCAGTGGCAGCTTCGTCTAATGTAGGCAATGGCTGCTCATGTTCCACTACCATAGCTCGATTCCTTATGTACTGTTGTAAATGACCATTCCTTATATGTTCCTCAATGATATCCTTCAAATGCCTACAGTCATTTGTGTTATGCCCATCTAGCTCATGGAATAGGCAATGCTTTCCCGATGCCCGTTCGTGTTCGGAGGGTTCCCTCTTTGCTGGCCTTCGATACTGGAGGCATCCTCGAGTATCTAAACAAATTCTTTCCAGAGTCTCATTCAAATCTGTATTAGAAGAGAATTTTGATTCCCTCTGTTTCCTTTTTAATGTGTTTTCGCTATCAATTTTCCTTTTGCCTCTGTCGTCCTTGTTTGAATCCTCCCTGGGTGGACCTCCACCTTTTACCACATAAACCTCTACCTCTCTCCCTTCTCTTTCAGCCTTCGCATCTTCCTGTCTTAGAAACCTTTCCGCTTCATGGTAAAATTCCCCGAGATCCATTGGTGGATACCGCTCTAACGATATCTTGAAATCCGAATTATCCGCAATCCCTTAGACTACAGCCATCAAAACCATCGTTGGATTAGGTCGATCCACCGAAGCCACTGCCACATTGAATTTGGTTAAGAAATCCTTAAGTGATTCTCCCTTCCATTGCTTCATCGATGTCAAAGTCATCACACTGCTAGGCCTCACAATGTGGACCCGAAATTGCCTCATAAACCTATCAATCAGCTCCGTCCATGTGCCAATAGAGCCACTTTCCAGTTTTCTGAACCATAGTGCCGCTATATCCATCAAATATGAAGGGAAGCACCACGCCATGACTTCCTTCGATACCCCAGTACTTCCATGTGCCTTATATACCTTGTTAGGTGAACAATGGGATCTGTTTTCCCATCATACATTTCCAGCGATGGTAGTTTAAAATCCAGCGGATTCCTAGCCTGCCTGATCATAAGAGTGAAGGGGCTCATGTTCACGTCCTCCAATTCTCTATTCACTAATCCTCCCCTCATAGCCCGTTTGATTACGTCCGCTAACTTGTCATTGCCATCAAGTAACGGCCTCTGTTCGTTGTCTCCAACCTGCCCCTCGAGTCCACGAGTGATTCTTGGAACTTGCCTTTCTGGATGAGCATCCATTTCCCTATTAACGCCAAATTGCCCAGCATCAGCTGGTATCCTTACTGGAATGGAGCCTACACAATTCAGGGGCATGCCCCCTAGTTCAGGGGCCGTTCCCAATGGTCCAACTCTATCCCGTACTCCGGTCGCTTCATGCCCTTGGTCCTGATTCCGGACTGCCTCCGTTCCTGTCGCTCTAGCTTCGTGATCCTCATTTCCGACATCACCTGCTACTCCATTCCTTTGGTTTTGCACTCCAACTTGTCCAACCTATTGGAGTAGGTTCTGCATCATTTCCTCCTACCTTTTCAGTATCCATTCCTGCATAGCATCCATCATCATTTCCATCTCATCTCTGGTGATGAAAAGTGAGGTCTGATTAGCTCTTGAGGAAGCCTCCTGACTTCCTTCATGCTGACTTCTTTCCTCTCTTTGTCTCCTTGTTGATTGCTTTGCCATAGCTTCCCAAGAATCCGAGTTCCTAAGCCTTTAATCCAAAGTTCAAGCTTTAGAATCCCTGAGTGCTAGTTCTCTCAGTGAAAGTACCAAAATTGGTCACTAATACCCAAACGTAAATGAAAGCACCAATTAATAGTCACAGATAATAGATAGAGTGTATGTAGAGAGTATAAATACGAAGAGCAATAAAAATAAAAAAGAAAGCAGAAAAAACAATGGATTTATAGTGGTTCGGCTGACTATGGCCTACGTCCACTCCAAAAATTTCCTTTTTATTGATATGAGAATCACTTACAATTACAATCCGGAGTTTTTAAAGCAATAATGGAAGAATAGCCTTAATGAGGAAGAAGGGAAACAGAATGAAGATCCCTTTTTTGAAGCCCCGCTTGTTGTATTTATAGGCAAAATCCGAGTTACTGGGCTTCCTGAGTGATCCGGGCCCATTAAGACTAGAGTCAGGTCCATATAGCCGACCACTGCTTTCCTGGAGTATGTAAAATGCCGATCCACTCCAGACTCCAACATGCCGACCCACTCCAGGCTCCAACATGCCGATCCTATCCAGAATCTAACAAGTCGACCCACTCTAGACTCCAACATGCCGACCCACTCCAGACTCCAACATGCCGACCTAGATTCCAACCGACCCAGCTTCCTACTGACCGAGATTCCTACCGACCCAGCTTCCAACCGACCCAGCTTCCACCCGACCCAATTTCCTACCGACCCAGATTCCTACCGACCCAGCTTCCAACTGACCCGGATTCTTACCGACCCAGCTTCTAGCCGACCTGAAGCATTACCCTGGATGACTCGGAGAAACCATCAAGAAAACCCGAAGCAAGTCCAAATACGACTCGAAGCAAACTCCAGGCAACCCACGACAACTCAACTTTTGTCAAAACTCGTATTTCGAGTATCCCGCGACTTTTGTCCATCGAATATGCCGAATCTTGACTTCATAATCATGATTACCATCCTTGATTGATTGTCTATCCATCTAATTGACTATAACCCATCGTATTTCGGTCTCGACAACCGAGCAACCGATTTAGTTAAATCCACCTGTCTACGGCCTTGCCAAAAGGCGGGTTAACACCAGTCCTACTTCTTTTGTTAGAATTTCACTCACTGCCTTGCGTGACTGTAATAGTCCTTCTTATGTTCTCTGCAGTTCTTGCTTCAGAGACCATGCTTCATCTAACATTTTGAAACTTGTGAAACTCGGATAAAAGAGCTTAAGGCTATCAACGCAGATCTTATTAAAGAAAATAAACTGATTATTGATGAAGTATGAGAGGAATTGGCTGCTAAATATAATAAATGGGCACGAGCACTGGAATATTCTAAGATGGCCAATGTTCGGTAGTATAATTATATTAGTAAGTAAAGAGCTGACTTAACATCTATGCAAAATAAAATAAAAGTGCTAGAAATATAGTTAATAACCATGCAGAGTCGTGTCACTGATTTGGAGAAGTTGTTGAAATATGTGGAGGGGTTATATGTTACTTCTTACAAAGATGAGATTAAGAAGCTAGAAAGTAAAGGATTGTCTCTACAAGTGGTAGTGCAGCTAAATAGGAAAGAGGAATCATTTGCGACTTCGTGTGTAACGACTCGATATTTTGCACCATTCGCATCCGCACATGTCGGATTTGAATAATTCAAAATACCGTGTTGCTAATATAAATTTGGCAAAACTGAACATATACAGTAAATAAATAATCACAGATCACAGACACAGAGTAATAAATGCAGCGGAAATAAAAGGGATAGTAGTTCATGAAGCTACTATATAAATATATAAGTTACATCAGAGTTAAACCAGATACAACGGAAGAGTAATACGATACATCAGATACAAATCAGAATACATCACTGGAATCATCGAATACTGAAAGCAGAATAGATGGCTGGATCTTCAAGCAAAGCTCCAACTCCAAAGGTGAGTCTCGAATACTGGTACACTCAGTCTGACCCGAGCGTAAAGCAAAACACAAAACACTCGAGTCGGGATTAACATTCTTATATCAATAAATCCAACTCAAGTGAAATAGCAACTGAAATACAAGTAACTTAAAGGATGTTTGGAATAACCATCCTTTAATGATCCGTTAAACTATCTACTAGGTAGTAATGTACGCTAAGTAGATAATGTCTATCAGTAATATAAGGTATCAAAATAGTGTTAAGGCGTTACCATTATTTCCCTTAACACATTTTATATAAGCGTTATAGTCTATACAGCACTGTAAACTCCACCGTAAACTAGTGGGCTATCAGGGAGTACTCCATAGGTATAACAGAAAACAAATCGTAGTGGTCGCGTATAAAGGGATACAAGTATGACAAGGCACATGAGGCAATACCCAAGGTAGTGAAACTACCGTTTGCCTGATCCGGACTGGTGAGAACGCATTGCCGCAGCGATCGCAACACCGCGAAACAACACTCCCAAAATCAAGGGTGCACCAATCGACAACAAGTAATAAGTAGTTTCGAAGAAGTGTGTTCGCTCGAGGTAGCTAGCCCCCATTTGGCCCGGCACGGCTCCTGTTTTAGTCATTTCCAATTTGACACAAGTGTCAAGGCTATCCATTATCGTTCTCTTTCTTCAGTCATCACGTACATCAATCCAACCACTTCATTCTGGATCACACTCCGCGTGTAGTTATTAAAGTGGTTTTCGGTTTAGACAGAGAGTATGTCCCTAACCGATTCCGGTCTCTTTAATAACTTTCGTAATTATTACACCGATTGGTCGTTTGATAAATTTCAAAATCAAATCAAATTCAATTTCAATTAGACTTTGTAAATCAACACTTCATTTGTCTTTCTAAACCAATTTCCAAAATTTACGTTCCAAAACTTCCACATTCATAATTTCAAGATCTTACAATTCAATTTCAATTTTTATTTAAAACACTTCAAATATTGATTCAAGTTCGTATATCAGTTTCATTCCGAAATCATTTAAATTAACTTAATTTAACATTCAAATCAATTTAAATTCATTTATCGATTTCATTTAATATTCGTTAAGTAAATTTGCCATTCAAAAACAATTTCTATTAAATTTCCAATTCATTAAATCAATTACTTAAGTTCAACTTCATTATACCAAAACATCAAATTGAACTAAATTAAATTCGACAAATCAAATTCTTTACATTTCAAGTCTTACATTTTTTCAATAAAACACATTTTATTTCTTGTTAGAGAAATTCAATTTCACTTATTTATTTACTTAAATAATTTTCCAAACTTAATTAATAAAGAAACTCAGTTTCAATTATTCAAGAAGTTCGATTCCACTTATTAAAGAATTCAATTTATTTAATTATTAAATAATTCAATCTTATTTAATTACTAAATAATTTCAAAACTTAATTATTAACTATTTTCAAAACTTAATTATTAATAATTCCAAATTTGATTATTAAATAATTAATTTTAAAACAACGTTCATTCATCATCTACTATGTTAATATTTTGATTCAGATTATTAAATATTAACATTTCCTTTCATTAAAATTCAAATTCCAACCTCGTTTTAAAACTTATCATTTATTCAAATAAAATCTTTATTTTATTTTTAATCAAATTATTGACCAATCGGGTTTTTTTTAATTCTCTATCCTAGGTCAAAGTTCAATTTGGGTATTTATCATTTCAACCCGATTCCAATTCAATTTAAAATCAAAGCATAGCAAAGGGAACTTGCAGTGTGATAACTGGGATGGTGTCAAAGTAAATAAACAAGCAATAACAACAATCAATATCAATCCAATAATCAATTCAAATAATCCCGAAATAACCGTATTAATTCACATTGTTGTTTGTGCGAATTAATATAATTATTTCTAGAATCTACACTATCATTTCATGTAGATTAAAGATTATTACACTAATTATTCTATGCAATTCTACACTTGACATCAATTATTCAATTTCATACTTCATCAATTAATACATCATAAATTCAAATGGTTCAAGGGTAATTAACTATTTTTCTACGTGTCAAATAATTAAGCATTCAAGGGGTCATATTATGCAGATGTCATCAAATCTAATTTATTCACATATATCAAATCTAACTATCCTACGTCAATTTCAATTTCATATTATTTATCACTCACAACATTAACAATTTAACGTCAAATGTCAACATCAAACAAACAATCATTTATCAACCAAACTGGATTATCATTGTATAAATAACAAATAATGGTGTCAAATGTCACAGGTGAACTGATACAGGTGATAGCATATATAACGGTGTAATTAACTAACAACAGTATATTTCAATTGTCGTTTCAATTGAAATCAAATTTAATAAATAAAAGAGCGTTAATCGTGAGTGATTGCTCACCTTTTAAGGCTAGAGGAGTTTTGACAAATGAAACGAGTTGCGAATCCGAGTATGAGTTCTGAAGCAAAGTAAGATTGGTATGAATTCAATAAATAGATCTGATAACAGAAATCGATGGGAACGAATCAGATTAGCTTGATATAAAAAGGAACAGAATAAATATTATATTCATGTATATATACTTCCCTAAAATTTGTATAAAATATTAAACTTACATTCTAAAATAATATCTATATTCCTAAATAAAATATTACTCACATTTTTAAAGTAATATATATAACCTGCATTAACTAATATATACCAACAGTACCCATAGTACTCTACTAACTTACATTTATAAAGACCGAATAAAATATGGTTTTGGAAAACTCTATTTTTTTTCTGCACGTAACAACTACAAAGCTTTCAACTTATATAACAGCAATTTACGTATAAAATATTATCAGATGCATGGCTTGACCAAACATATATGTTTATAACTATATATATACTCCAGTACATACGATTATATATCTCAACCTATATAGGATGTATTTAGATCACTTTAGGCTTTCAAAATATAGTACTGCACTTTCATAAAATACTTACATAAATTTTTATAAAATAAACACATATCAATAAAAAAATCAGTTTACATATGTGCAACTTCCATAACATTTACGACTATATATACAATAATAACTAAACCAAAGTAAACTCATATATATAAAAAAACTGACTTATAAACTTAAGTATGCAAGCTTGGACAATTATGCAAAAATATAAGTTTGGGAAACATGCGAACACGAAGAAACTCACTAGCATGGCAAGAAGAACAATATTTGAGCACCAACTTGCTTGCGTGTGTTGTGGTGGGTGCTCGAACGCATGAAGGTAGACGAGAAATGGAGTGCAAGCGCGGCAGCCGAGTGGTCAGGGAAGCAGGCGGCAAGGATGGTGGAGGCTGTGGGAAATAACGTGGCGGAGGCGATGCTCAGGTGGCGTCTTCGTCTTGCGGGTGAAGAGGAGGAGAAGGGAAAGCCGAAGACGAGGAGGGGGAAGGGTGGATGTGACGCCCCACCTCTATACCCACGCTAACCAAGAACACTACGATGTAGTGCTGTCAATTAGCGCGGAGAATAAGGCTGTGGAGGAGCGACCATCCATGTAACTTCTTTGTGCGAGCACCGATACGTCAGATAGAATAGAATGCATATCTTTTAAGGAGGAAATCCGACATACCGATACAAACACAAAGCTATCACACGGTGGCTATATATAATATTCGGAAAACAAACATAGAAATAATCATAACATAAATCAGTCACAGACATCCATATCACAAAGGCGGAAGAAGATATGAATAAATATATAACACATGAAAGTGTACATCAGAGTAGTGGTCAGAAAGATCCACGATAATACAAAAGAATAGCATCACGTGCTATACAAAAGAATAAGTACACAACATAGAGTCTATATCTCAAAGGTGTACATCCAAAAACTACTAATCTATGTAGTTAGCCAAAAGTCAGAAATATCCTGAAGAGAAGTCAAGCAGAAGCACCTGTAACATCTCGGTCTGACCCGAGTATTATTTATAAGAAAATAATAAACGGATCAGTCTAACTATAAATATCAGATGATATGGTATAAAGTAAATGGCATGACATGAACATGAAATAACTATTACGACATACTACTATAAGTATGTAAATGATAATCAACAAAAGATTAATCAATATCACAAGAATCTTCTCAAAGATAAGGTAGGGTATCATACCCTAAACTTGTATTCATAACAAGTCAATAACACATGAATTCACCAATGCACAAAAACTGATATCATATTAATGAAAATCATGAAAATTGGTGAAGCACAAAATTCCAGAAATCATCATCAGAAATCCAGAAAACACATAAAAAGGGGGGAGGCCTAACACATGAATGGGAGCATGAAAACTCACCTACGCGTAAACACATGACGAGAAGCTATCTCATGGAAGCTATCCATTAAATTTTCACACAGGAATGGCCCGAAGACCGTAGGGTGCTACCCTAGAAATGTGATGGCGAAACATCACATAATCGGGGTATAGTCTCCCACGTAGACAAAGAGACATCGCTCAATCGCTAGTCTAAATCACAAAAATGATCATCATGATCATAAGGAAGTGTCAATCACACCAAGCTAGTAAATACATGAGTTTAGCTTCATGTCCCATAACCACTTGCTTAACTTAAATATTTACGAACAAGCTGTAAATCTTCACTAGGAAATTGTCACAAAAAGGGTTCAATCGAACAAGTCCAAGAGCTAACCGACGAAGTGAACGCAAGCGTTTCATACCACTCGTTTTACTAAGTCGTTTAAGTCGATTTCTCATTCGAGTGAAGTAAAGGCTTGTATATACTAGTAGATTGAAAATCGGTTTGAGAAAACGAACTTTTGATATTTAAAATAGTGTTGAAATCGCTTTGATGAAAGAGTTTTGATATTTGCTATTAGTATTGAAACCTTCATATATCTTTAATGTGACAAGTCATGAAACGATTGTAGAAACAAATCAATTCACGTTCGAAGACGTGAGTAAAGTCCAAAGAAGTCAGTCCCAAAACCATCAAAGTAGAAATTCTGATAAATGTTTTTCAGAAGAGATTGCCTACGCAGAGTAATACGGGGGTCCAGGGGGCAGCGCCCACGGCGGGGTGCGGGGCAGCGCCCCGTCACGGTACGACCTAGTGAAGGCAAGCGGTCCAGCGACCTAAGGAAAAATAGGTCATACGACCTAAGGAAATCGCGAACTAAAAAGACCAAGTGTAAGGTCGGCGACGACCTACGACTTACAGAGTCCTGCGACCTAAGTGGGATGCGACTTAGTGGGGCATAGGTCGGAGACGACCTACGACTTAAGGTCAAGCGACCTAAGGTAAATGGTCCAACGACCTAACTCGAACGACCTAGAGGGTCGAACGACTTAACTGGAGGATAAGTCGGAGACGACCTACGAGATATACTGGCCGACCTAACTCGAGCGACTTAAAGACTTAGCAGGGTCGAGCGACTTAAAGACTTAGCAGGGTCGAGCGACTTACGAGCTACGACCTAAGGTGACGAGGGCGTTAGGTCGGAGACGACCTAACACTTGGCTCGCGAACGACTTATGGAAAAGAAGCTTAGGTCGGAGACGACCTACGAGATAAGCCAGTGCGAGCGACCTAAAGTTTGCCTGGGGAATTATAGGTCGGCAACGACCTAACGTTTTGCCTGGAGATTTTAGGTCGGCAACGACCTAACGTTTTGCCTGGAGATTATAGGTCGGCAACGACCTAACGTTTTGCCTGGGGATTTTAGGTCGGCAACGACCTAACGTTTTGCCTGGGGATTTTAGGTCGGCAACGACCTAAGACTTAACAAAATTCGAGCGACTTAGTGATTTGCCTTGGAATTTTAGGTCGGCAACGACCTAAGACTTAAAGCTGTTTCGACTTACGACCTATTTCCCTGCGACCTAAGCCAGAACGACCTAAGCACGCAAGCGACCTAAGTCCTAACTCGTGAACGACCTAAGAAAGTGGAGACTTTTCAACACGCGAGCTAACAGCCTGGACGACCTAAGGAGGGCAGAACGACCTAGGGCCAGAATTTGCAAACAGCACTGAAACTTGAGTTTCTCACCAATTCAATCCAAACCAGTTGCAAACATTAATGCTAAAGTGATAGGAAGTCATTTCCAACAGCCCAATGACAGTTATAGGCGAGATGTGAGATTAAAAATCTCACCTTTTCACGGAATTTGATGAAGATGGAGATTTGAGAGCAAAGCAAGAACACCAACAAGCTTGAATCAATGGTCTTCACGTGAATTTGATGTTGAATCTCGGATTTGCAATAGAATTTGTGTTTGGAGTTTTAATTTCCACTTCCCACCACCATTTTTGACAAAGCTTGAAGTGTTTTGATAGAGTGAGGAAGATGGTTGGGCTGAACTAAAGGGGTGCAGTCCAAACCAAAGTCAAAGGCGGGAAAAAGTGTTGAAAATTTCACTATCTCCAAACATATCGAAGTTTACACTCAAAAAGATCGCAAACGTCATTTTGAACTCAATGGGGGTGGTCTCGAGTCCTAATTTGACCGTATGCACGTAGCTTTTCGGACTAACATCCGACTAACGATAAAATATTTAAATATAGAATCGATAGATATGCGGGTTGTTACAGTGGATGGAGTTGCGTTTGGATGTGCTGCCTTTAGCTTCCAGGTGGAGGGTGGCCAAAGCGAGGCGGAGTATGAACGGGTGGGAGGCGCTGGACGTCAGGGAGATGGGTCGGTGTAAGGTGGTGGCCTCGAAATGCATTGATGTGGTGAGGGTTGACTAGGCCGAGGAGATTGATGGAAGCTGGAATGGTAAAATGATAGAGGAAAGTGAAAATGAGTTTGAAAACAGAAGAGCCTGTTCATAATTCTCAGTTTTATTATTGGAAACGTAAGTATTAAAGAAAAAGTGAAAGGATAGAGCAACGTTTCCCTAGATTCAGCTGAAAAATAATTAAGGCAATTCATTGATACGCGTTTAAAATTTGAAACGCAAAAGAAATCAAATGGTCACGGACCCTGTACCGATACGGTTACAGGTTTTGTGGATTCCGCTGTGCACCAGACTTTAAAATACAAAAATAAATATACCGCAGATATCACCTCGACGGGACGATCAAAATGGTATACAGATATCAGTGGTGTGATTGAATTATAAAATTTTGAATTTTCTACTAGCGGAAAATGCAGCAAAAATGTAACAAAATAAGATCGACGGAGTTAAAGAAGTCCGAATTTTGAAAAACGAAAAATGACGTTTGCTCAGAAGATGGTTTAGAATTTTTCTATGTAAAAATATTACAGTTTCGAAAACATTTTATTTTCATTGCTTTCAACTGATTAAATTGAAGTAAATTTACACGCGAAATAAACTTTCATATTTTCGGACGAAAATTTACCAGTTGCTATGTTTAACTAGACGCATTCCAAATATCAAATTTATATTTCAAAATTTTATCGTTTAAAAATCCCAAAAAATTTCAATTAATATCGTTATTAAAACCGGTCAAATCTATGGGTTCCTAAGCCTTTAAATCCAAAGTTCAAGCTTTAGAATCCCTGAGTGCTAGCTCTCTCAGTGAAAGCACCAAAATTGGTCACTAATACCCAAACGTAAATGAAAGCACCAATTAATAGTCACAGATAATAGATAGAGTGTATGTAGAGAGTATAAATATGAAGAGCAATAAAAATAAAAAAGAAAGCAGAAAAAACAATGGATTTATAGTGGTTCGGCTGACTATGGCCTACGTCCACTCCAAAAATTTCCTTTTTATTGATATGAGAATCACTTACAGTTACAATCCGGAGTTTTTAAAACAATAATGGAAGAATAGCCTTAATGAGAAAGAAGAGAAACAGAATGAAGATCCCTTTTTTGAAGCCCCGCTTGTTGTATTTATAGGCAAAATCCGAGTTACTGGGCTTCCTGAGTGATCCGGGCCCATTAAGACCAGAGTCGGGTCCATATAGTCGACCACTGCTTTTCTGGAGCATGTAAAATGCCGATCCACTCCAGACTCCAACATGTCGACCCACTCCAGGCTCCAACATTCCGATCCTATCCAGAATCTAACAAGCCGACCCACTCTAGACTCCAACATGCCGACCCACTCCAGACTCCAACATGCCGACCCACTTCAGACTCCAACATGCCGACCTAGATTCCAACCGACCCAGCTTCCTACTGACCGAGATTCCTACCGATCCAGCTTCCAGCCGACCCAATTTCCTACAGACCCAGATTCCTACCGACCCAGATTCCTACCGACCCAGCTTCCAACTGACCCGGATTCTTACCGACCCAGCTTCTAGCCGACCCGAGCATTACCCTGGATGACTCGGAGAAACCATCAAGAAAACCCGAAGCAAGTCCAAATACGACTCGAAGCAAACTCCAGGCAACCCACGACAACTCAACTTTTGTCAAAACTCGTATTTCGAGTATCCCGCGACTTTTGTCCATCGAATATGCCGAATCTTGACTTCATAATCATGATTACCATCCTTGATTGATTGTCTATCCATCTAATTGACTAAAACCCATCGTATTTCGGTCTCGACAACCGAGCAACCGATTTAGTTAAATCCACCTGTCTACGGCCTTGCCAAAAGGCGGGTTAACACCAGTCCTACTTCTTTTGTTAGTATTTCACTCACTGCCTTGCGTGACTGTAATAGTCCTTCTTATGTTCTCTGCAGTTCTTGCTTCAGAGACCATGCTTCATCTAACATTTTGAAACTTGTGAAACTCGGATAAAAGAGCTTGAGGCTACCAACGCAGATCTTATTAAAGAAAATAAACTGATTATTGATGAAGTATGAGAGGAATTGGCTGCTAAATATAATAAATGGGCACGAGCACTGGAATATTCTAAGATGGCCAATGTTCGGTAGTATAATTATATTAGTAAGTAAAGAGCTGACTTAACATCTATGCAAAATAAAATAAAAGTGCTAGAAATATAGTTAATAACCATGCAGAGTCGTGTCACTGATTTGGAGAAGTTGTTGAAATATGTGGAGGGGTTATATGTTACTTCTTACGAAGATGAGATTAAGAAGCTAGAAAGTAAAGGATTGTCTCTACAAGTGGTAGTGCAGCTAAATAGGAAAGAGGAATCATCTGCGACTTCGTGCATTATCCACCATCTAGGCTAGGTGCCGCTCCTGTGCCTCCTCCAGGAGTAGATCGCGATGTTGTTTCTCATGGAATGAGGATTTGAAGAATTACAATGCATCCAAGTTCACTGAGTTGAAAGATTACTATGAGAAGAAACTAATGGGATGCATGGGAGTTCTACCACAAATGAGTTGTTTGGTGCTTTCTCTGTCTTAAATTTTTGGATGACATTGAACTTATCCGTTGAGTCGCTATGAAATGTGCGAATGCTCTCGAAGCTAAAATTTCAAAATTAGAATCTCAAAGTTGAGAAACTGAATTTATGAGAATGTATTGATTTGTGATATATTGAAATGTAAAAGATTTTATTACTTGTACTGAACAGATACACAAGTGTAATACAATGTACAAAATGAATAAAACTGAATGCAATTTATACAAAGTGATAATGGGCCTAAATGCAGCAGCCCATGATCTAAAATAGATCTGGAAAAGTTCTCATCCGTAGGATGAGATGAATGGACACGATCTGCTGAGTGATGGAATATGGATTGCAATGGATTGAACGGGTGAAAACACATATCACTTTAACTCCCCCCCTCAAACTCGAGCTAGGGTTTGCTGAAGGACGAAAAGAAATGGCGGCTCCTCCTTTACTTTCTCTACAGAGAGATCTGATAAGAGATTGCGATCAATCCAGTTATTCAGGGATGTAGATGGCTCTTTGAGATCTCTGATTACGGTCAGCTTCGTCAACATTGAGCTCTTCTCTGAATTTACTGAAGCTTGGTTTAGACAATGGCTTTGTAAGTATATCAGCTTTTTGATGTTGCGATGGTATGTACCCAATCTTTAACTTCTCTTTAATAACTTGTTCTCTGATGAAGTAGAGATCTAATTCGATATGCTTGGTTTTTGAGTGAAGAACTGGATTTGAAGTTAATGATATAGCACTAACATTATCACACCAGATTGTCGCCTTTTTGCTTTGTTTGATGTTGAGTTCACTTAATAATGATTCTATCCACATAACTTCTGCAGTGGCACTTGCCACACATCTAAATTCGGCTTCAGTACTTGACCTTGACACAGTACTTTGTTTCCTTGCACTCCATGATACAGGATTTTTACCTAGATAGATGCAATAACCTGATGTCGATTTTCTGTCGTCAATATCAGTACCCCAGTCAGCATCTGCATAAGCATTTATGTTGAGAGTGTGACTGGATTTTAAGATAAGCCCATGATTTTTAGTTCCTTTGAGGTATCTGAGTATCCTCTTGACAGCTTTCCAATGATTATCCAAAGGGTTTTGCATGTACTGACTCACTTTATTGACACAGTATGATATGTCTGGCCTTGTTATTGTTACATATTGAAGTGCACCCACTATACTCCTGTATTGCTTTTGATTTTGAATTGCCTCACCCTTGTATCTTGATAATTGATGATTTGTAATCATAGGAGTTGGTAGGGGGTTTGCTTTGTCCATTTTAGCTCTTGTTAATATTTCTGAAATGTACTTCCTTTGATTAAGATGTATTTCTGAATTTGAATTCCTTTGGACTTCAATTCCTAGAAAGTAATTCAGATCTCCCAGATCTTTGATTGAGAACTCTGAGTTGAGCATTGCAGTGATTGCTTCAATTTCTTTCATACTGCTTCCTGTAATTATAAAATCATCAACATAGATTAAGATATAAGTGGTGGCAAAATCATTAATCTTAGTAAATATGGAGTTATCAGATTTTAGGCATTTGTAGCCAAATTTCATAAGGGTTGACTTGAGCTTATCAAACCACACTCTTGGGGCTTGTTTTAGACCATAGATAGCTTTGTTGAGTTTGCACACTTGTTGTTTGTCATCTTTCTGTATGAACCCTTCTGGCTGTTCCATAAATACTTCTTCCTGCAGAATACCATTCAGAAAAGCATTGTTAACATCTAATTGTTTGATGCTCCAATTTCTACTTAAAGCAATGGTTAGAATAACTCTAATTGAGGATGGTTTCACAACAGGAGAAAAAGTCTCTGAAAAATCAAATCCATGTTGTTGTGAATATCCCTTGGCAACTAACCTTGCTTTATATTTAGAAATTGAGCCATCTGCATTTTTCTTTAATTTAAAAGTCCATTTGCACCCAATTATATTTTTGTTTTCTGGTTTTTCAACCAGATCCCAAGTGTTTTTGTTAATTAGAGCATTGTACTCTTCCTGCATAGCAGCTCTCCAATTATTGCTTTTAGCAGCTTCTATGTAGGAAGAGGGTTCTTCTTGAACAACTGTATTGTTCACAATTTTTGGTTTATAGATACCACACTTTGCTCTAGTTAACATTGGGTGAATATTGGTGTCATCCCTGACACCATTGTTGGGATTGTTATTATTGCAGCCCATATTATCATCATTGATAACTTGATCCTGATTTGGGCTGTAGTTGCCTTGGCTTTGATCATCTTGATTGTTGCTGATGTCTTCATTTGCAGCTTGCTCTTGACTTGACTCTCTGTCAGTTCTGATATGCTGAGAACTTGTGATGGTCTCATTCCTTGTGGGCTGAATTGAGGGCTGTATCTCAATCTCTTCAGGTAGATCGGGAATTATAAATCTAGAGTTCTTTACCTTTTCAGTAGTTTTAATTTCTATACTACTGTAGGGAAATATCTGCTCATTGAATCTTACATGTCTGGATATATAAATTTTTCCTTTGCTGTCTAAGCATCTATACCCCTTTTGTTTGTTGCTGTATCCTAAGAATGTACATGGGGTAGATCTGAAATCTAATTTATGTGTGTTATAAGGTCTTAACCAAGGAAAACATTGACACCCAAATATTTTTAAATGCTCATAATCTGGCTTGACTTTGAACAACACTTCTTGAGGACACTTAAATTGAAGAGTTTTTGTAGGTAGAATATTTATTAAGTGTACAGCAGTGTTAAATGCTTCTGGCCAAAACTTTAGAGGCATAGAAGCTTGTGCTAGTAATGTTAAGCCTGTTTCAACTATATGTCGATGTTTTCTTTCAATAATTCCATTTTGTTCAGAAGTGTATGGACATGTGGTTCTGTGATTGATACCTTTTTTCTCAAAGTAACTTTTCAGAGGTAGGAATTCACTTCCACCATCTGTTTGAAAAGTACACACCCTATTTCCAGTCATGTTCTCTACCTTGTTGATAAATTGAATTGTTATATTAGTAGTTTCAGACTTAGACTTTAGCATGTATATCCAAACAAATCTTGAATAAGCATCTATAAAAGATACATAATATTTGTAACCATAAACAGAGCTGTTAGGTGCTGGCCCCCATAGATCACTGGCAATTAATTCTAGAGGTCTTGTGTAACTAGTGTGTGAGTCTGGAAATGCTAGTTTATGACTCTTTCCCAATTGACAAGAAGTGCAAAAGTAAGAATCAGAACTGTTACTAAAAGAAATTTTATTGCTACTCATTACTTGTTTGACAATCCTTATGCTGGGATGTCCCAGTTTGCGATGCCACAATTCAAAGTTACTACAGTTTTTACTACTAGCAATATTTAATACATGAGGATTTTTCCTATTCTCAGGGATTTTTGAAATTGAAAAATCAAATCTGTACAGACCATTGTTTTCTTTACCCTGCAAGATAATTTCTTGTGTTAGTATATCTTTTACTATGCATGTGTCAGGATAAAATTCAAAATAGACTTTATTATCCTTTGCAAATTGGGAAACACTCATTAGATTTTTTTTAATTGAGGGAACCCTTAGTAAGTTTTTCAGAATAAGTTGTTTGGGTCCATGTAAGCTAGCATTTCCAGTGTGTGTAATGTGCACAGTTTTACCGTTACCAACAAAAAGTTTTTGTTTACCTTTATACTCTTTGTTCCCCAAGTTCAGATTTCCGAGATTATTTGTGACATGATTAGTAGCTCCAGAGTCTGGATACCAGCAGTCATCTCCAGCTTCATTATTTGTTGTGGTTTCAGTGTTTAAAACCTCTGCTTGAGTAGTACAGTTGTCTTTTGATACAGTGGCGAGGTTTATGTTTGAACTGCTGCCTTGTTGTGAAGGAGTGTAGTCCTTGTTGAATCTGAAGTAGCATTTATTTGCCCCATGACCATATCTTTCACATATTTGACACCTTATTTTATTATTGCTGTTTCTGCCTCCTCTTCTTCCTCTGCCTGTTGCTCCACCCCTTTGAAAATTATTATAATGTCCTTTGGTATTTGAATTCTGTTTGCCTTTGGAAGTGTAGTTAACAGAGATATCTGTATTCATATTTTTGTTGTGTTCTATCCTTCCTTCATGTGAGAGAAGGGTAGTGTATACAAACTGTAGGGATGGTGTTGGTTCCATAGTTGAGATGATGGCAACCACAGCTTCATATTCATTGTCTAATCCACTGATTATATGTAGTACTTGTTCAGATTCAGGTACTTTGTGACCTGCAGAAGCAAGTTGATCGCATAGATTTTTAACTTTAAGCAGATATTCATTCATTGTCATATCATTTTTTCTGATACTCTGTAGCTGTCTTTTATGATGCATGATCCTTGCAGAAGATTGAGAGGTGAAATTTCTTTCAATTGTAGTCCAGACTTCTTGTGCAGTTCTGCATCCAATAAGTTGAGGCAGAATTGATGCGCTTATGGATGACATCATCCATGCACATACAAGGCTATCTTGCCTTTGGTGTGCAGTATATTCTTGATTAGGCACCAGTTTGTCTTCATTATTTTTGACAAATTTTGGTGGAGTGATTCTTGTACCAAGAATGTAATCTTCTAACCCATATCCTCTAATTGATGTTTCTATTTGTAATTTCCAGAGCAGAAAGTTTGATTCATCCAACTGAATGGAGATCATTTGGCTCTGGGGTTTGATGATAGCCTTCATCAGATCATTTACAGAATCGGATTGAGATTGGTTTTGAGAAACTCTTGAGCTAGAGAATTGGGGGCTTGCAGCATCATCTTGATCAGCCATGATGAACACACAGATCGTAAGATCTGAAGGAAGGTATGTAAATTCCTAACTGGAGCTCACTTTGTATTGGGATTTTTTTCAAGAAAGTCCTTGCGGTTGAATCTTGATGGTTTTCTGAAAACTTGAATGATGATTTCTTTTATTTCTTGAAACTGAGTGCTTTCTGATGAGTTTTCACTGAACCCTTGACTCAACCAGGATTTTATTTCTTGAAGATCTTGATCAGTTTGCTCTTTAAGTATGGAATTTTACTTTCTTTGGTAAACTGATGCAGCCAGACTGAGATTCTGGCGAGGCACAGTTTATTTTAAGGAACAGTTGCAACTCTCAAGTGAGAGAATCCTGAGTTCTTGATGAGAGGAGTCCAAATGATGAAAATTTCCTGATGGACTACAAATTTGATGCAGTTAGCATACAGATCTGCTCTGATACCAAGTTGAGAAACTAAATTTATGAGAATGTATTGATTTGTGATATATTGAAATGTAAAAGATTTTATTACTTGTACTGAACAGATACACAAGTGTAATACAATGTACAAAATGAATAAAACTGAATGCAATTTATACAAAGTGATAATGGGCCTAAATGCAGCAGCCCATGATCTAAAATAGATCTGGAAAAGTTCTCATCCGTAGGATGAGATGAATGGACACGATCTGCTGAGTGATGGAATATGGATTGCAATGGATTGAACGGGTGAAAACACATATCACTTTAACTCTCAATATTTTGCTTCATCCACAAAATTAGCTTTGGTTGTTGCACTCTCAAGGTCTTCTACACCTTCTATTCGTGGTTTAAATTGGCTTTTTAATTGAGGAATTTTGTAAGGAGATGGTTAGGTACGTTAGTTACTTTTGACCTAACCTTGACTTAACTTTCTTATATAATCGTGATGACTTTGTTTCTACAAAGAAAGATGTTAGTGATCCTTGGGCTGGTGCTAACTACGACCGTAGTATCATTTTTGGTAAGGCCTCTCACTGCTCATCCATTATTATCACCGAGCTACCCAATCCTCCCACCAATTTAAAACTTGGGGGTGCATCTTCCACCCATTATGCATTTGTGATTTAATCTGCTCACTGTAGGGGAAGAGTTATAATCAGTGATTCTTCTGAGTTTGAACCAGATTCGTGATGCAATTTGTATAGTAGTAACTATTAACTTTACATAAGTATATACCTGTGATGCCTTTATTAATGTCCAAAGTATGTATAAATTAAGTAAATTAGAGTTTTTTTTTCACCTAGTGAGTTTTTTGTAGACTCTTTATTCGTATCTTCATTTGTATTTTGTATTGCGTACATTTTTTTCTTTTGTCCTTTTCCATAGCTTTTGATTTTGAATGTAACATTTGATGTACACAGTCCATGGTCTCTGAACTTCATTTTTAGCATCCATACTTTGTCATGCGCTTGGTGCAAATTATTTGAATTTTGTTTTGACTGAGAAATCAGATCGTGTATTTACAACCCTTTCTTATTCATATGCATGAATTGTAATACTTGTTCGGACAGTCTAATATCCTTACGTCCAGTGCAGTTTAGTTGAGAAGCCGAGTTAAGTATGTTATAATTTTATGATTTTGCATTTTTTATTATTACTATTTCGAACTGTTTGATATTTCTATGTCTAGTGCAATTTGACTGATAAGCCAAGCCATGTTTAAGCAGCTACATAGCAATAGTAATTACTGAAATGAGGGAATGTTTGAGATGTTTAAATTCTTGCACATACATGCATCCTCCTTTTGTGCATTTCGCATGACGTTGCTCTTAGGGCACGACTAGGATTGAAACCTTTTGACTTGCAGTAAGTAGTCTTGCATTTTGTTTTTGAGTCTTTTGCCCCTACTGTATTTAAGTCCAGTATCACAATTCTCAAAGCTAAGATTGCCATTTTTATTCACCAAATGTGCAGTTTGCTTAGATGGTGAACTTTTGGCGATGAGCTATGGAGCTATATATGGGTAGCTTTGGTTTGATGGATATGAGCTCACATCCCTTCAAGCTCAGTCGCTCTTTTATTTATATAGATTTGGAATGTGTTGTTGGTTCCATGCTCTGGGTCAGTAGTGATTTTCTATGGTGAGCATATTAGCTTTGGCTTGGGAATATAATTGTATTTGGTAGCGAGATGGTCAACTTCAAATTGGTAAAGTAGTTTGTAGACTTTGATTTTTGAAATAGAGGTGTGGTATTTTTAAGGTACAAAGGAGTTTAATGGGAAAATGATTTGTTGTGGACTACCCTCCTTCTAGAGCCAAAATAGTAGCGATATTTTCCATTTTCACAACATTGATTTAGTTATGAGGTAATTACGGTGCTGGATGCTTCTGTAATTAGGAATAACAAAATTTAATTGATATCAAATTTGCCTTAAAAAGTAGTAATTATGTTAGTTAAGCTTATATAATTAGGTAGGTGCACTTTAACTGTATTTTGTGCAGTAAAAGCCCCTCTAAAGCCCTACAAAATCCTTGCTATATCGTATAGCACTCTTCGACCGCTATGTTATTTCAATTAGCGCTATTAAATAGTATGTCCACTTTAAGCCCCGCTATTTTTCGCAACATCCGCTAAATCAAGGCTTTTTAGCATCTCCTTTAGCAATATTAATATACAAAGGCTGTTTTGACTAGTTCTTTTTTAAACCAAACCAACAAAGTTAGAGTAAAGACTAATTTTAAGGCACAAGTGCTCAATGTAAGTTAGAAACTTATTATAATCACCAAATCATGTATGCATAAATTATGATATTCTTCGGTTTTATTAAATAAGATTAAACAATAATTCATTTTCCAACACAAATGATGTAAGAATGAGAATAAATTAACTTCAAATATTTCATTTTATATCTAATGAAGCTTTTTACACCTCCACTATTTTCAGATATATCCTCGCTTTATCCCGCTATAATTTTTTGAACCTTCACCGTTATAGAACCGCTAAGAGCTTTAGCTACACAGGTTACGACCTTACTTGAACAGGATCTGTTCTATAGGCTCGTAGAAAAAAAAAAAAATAGCTACACAGGTTGTATTTTAGAATGTCAGCTTTAATTTAATTATCAATTCAATCAAATCCAAACAAAATCTAATATATAAAACAAGGTAATAAATGTTAAAAAGTAAAGAACAGAAAGAAATACATGGTTCGCATGTTAAGAAATCCTACATCCACTCGTCAATTTTTTATATCTTTATATTATTCTTTATATAAGCTTTTCTGGATTTTAGTGGATGAAATCTAACGTTTACAATATATTTCAGATGTAAAAATTGTGATCCTCTTCTGCTGTAATTTAGTGTCTTTCCTTTTATAGCAAAGGTCATGTTATATGGATTGTTGACGTCATACCTTTACAGTTTTTCTCCGTCATTATATGTTGCCACATGTTCCTCATCATTTGATTGTTTGATGTATATGGACTGCTAACGTAACTTCATGAGGGAGAGCATACTTTTAGCTGGAATTAATTTGGATTTAGGTTGGATAATTTAAGATGTAGGTGGGATAATTTGAATTTGAAGTGTTGTATATGAGGTTGATGCAGTGGACAGTTTTGTGTCAATTTTAGCATATTGCACATCAAATGATATTGTGATATGATGTTACATTTTGTTGTTGGGTGATTGTATACATTACACGGTACGGCTGCATTATGACGGCACAATTTGGTCTGGTTGAGTAGGCTTTATCCAACTGAATAACTACGACGCAGTTCTACTACGGTTATGGCGATGCGCTCTGGTATAATTTTGGCGAGGCGGTT
Source organism: Allium fistulosum (assembly GCA_030737815.1). NCBI lineage: Eukaryota > Viridiplantae > Streptophyta > Magnoliopsida > Asparagales > Amaryllidaceae > Allium > Allium fistulosum. The sequence goes on along the minus strand of CM060905.1, from coordinate 486,096,187 downwards.
CTATAGGTTGAGATGGCGCAGTTTTTAGAAGGTAGAGTGTCAGAGTATTCCTTTTGTAATTGGTGCAGTTACACATCATACGTAGTTGCGTAGTTTTTATTTAGTTATACTTTCATATATTAGTTAACTTGGGAAGTGGAGTTTGCTTCCATCGTGTTGGGTTTGTTCCTTACTACGAGTTTATGTTGTGTGTGCGTAGTTTGTGAATTTGTTGTTTTATGAAGACATGGCTACTCGGCTTGTGCCTTGTTATTTTCTTTTACTGGATCAGCGTAGTTTGACCTTATGGAATTGGTACGTTTGGATCTTGGATGGGTACAGTTGTTCAATTATATTTAGAATTGTAGTTCCCTATAATAATTGTAATGTGATTAGTATTGTTTGCAATAGATCTACATAATTTTCTCTATTAATCCATATTGACCTACGTAGTTCATTTAATTTGAGGTTAGTAATGCATCCATAGTTGTACATGAATTATGGATTGTTCAGTTGTGTTGAATGTAGTTTGCTGGGATTTATATATTATATCTTGGAATGTGCACAGTTGATTTCCAATGTAGACGTGGCCCATTTTTTTCTTTCTATTGAGTTATACAATATGCTAGCTTTATACACCTGAATCTGCACAATATATTTTTATAGGAGAAAAATAGGTGCAACGGAAACTATGAAACCTTACTAAATGTAACAACCCGTAATTTTGGTCATTGAATTTTAAATGTTTAATTAATTTTAAATATTTAATAATAGGATTTTGGAATTTGATTTGATAGCTTAAATTCAAATATAGTGATTGTTTAAATATTTGAATTGTGAAATAAATATAAATTAAATGGATTTAATAATTTTCTTTAACTCCTTTTAATTAATAAATAATGTTGGGAAATTCAATTTGTAAATTTATTTACAATAATAAATAATTTGGATAAATATCAATAAGGTGATCGAAAATTATAAAATGATATTTAAATGTGTGAAATAGCATTCCGTGTCATTGTCTCAGATTTTGATGAAACTAGTGCCATTGAATGCGTAATAGCTAATTATTGTACGCCGACGAGTTTTATAACGATCTGACGTACCGTTTTATCGTACGATGGTCTCAAGCGGTGGGTAGCGGGCGGCGGCACATTGAGGAAGTGGCGGTGTGATTTTTTCAAAGCGGACCTAGGTTCGTTCGTGATTTAGGGTTAAATGAGGATTTGGTGTTTAGGGATTAGGGCTAATCAAGGGTAATTAGTGAGCGATTAGTTTAATTAATTTGGGAATCTTGTAAAATCATTAACTTGTTCATGTTAATTCCAAATCGAACGTGGTCAGTCGCGTTGGACTCGTAACATCGAACACTACGCTTTGGAATTGGATTTATTAAATTTGGAGCTAAATAATTTTGGGCTAAAATCGAACGTCGCTCGATTTTAGACCAACTAGACCTCGAAAATGTCCACTGAAATTTCAGTGAGTTTACTCACCTTTGAATAAATTTTTTAATATCTGTACTGCTATAGGTTATTGTTAAATACTTGGTTGGTATATTTATATCATTGTTTAATTATTTGTTTAGATTTAAAATACCATTTATAAAAAACGGATGGCATAACTAACCATTGTGTTGCAAGGGACAAAATAAAAAGGAAATCGGAGTGTACATAGCAAATAGGTCGCTACGGAACACTTCGAGATACAATTCACATGTGTAATTTACAGGGAATTCTTGTAGAGAGACCCTAAGGGGTTTCTCGCCAATGTTTATTTATTTGCTTATATTCATATACTGCTTATATTGTTGGTTGCTTGAAATAAATTGGGACGTACTATTTGACTGTGAAAGTGTTGATACAACATTTTCGCTATACCGTCATTTATGAATACCATTCCCTTTAACCCTTTTATGTATGTTGACTTGAGTTTGGCTTTTCGCAAAATGACATTTGAAAATTAATTAATCATTTTAGTTAATGATATGTGAAATGAAATAATCATTTTAATTAATGATGTTTAAATCTAATTAATCATTATAATTAATGATATTCAAATTTAGTTAATCATTTTATCTAATGATATCTAAAATTTATTTAACGTTTTAATTAATGAGGTTTAGATTTAGTTAATCATTTTAATCGATGAAATTTGAAATTTATTAATATATTTGATTTACGATGTCTGGATGTTATTAACCATTTTTAATTAATGATATTTTAGTCTTTTTCATTATTTTGTTTTAAAGTAAATTAATGGATTTAATAAAAGTAATTAAAGTTAATTAACTAATTTAATAAAAGGTGTTTTAAAGTTAATTAACTGATTTAATAAAGGTCTTTAAACGTAATTATTTAACTTAACAAAAGGTGACTAAGATAATTGATTGGTTTATTTTAAAAGATTATAAATGTGATTAATTATCCTATGTGTTATTTTAAATTTATAAAAAGATTTGAAATTTGATTCATTTTCCTTTGGGAATATTTAAGTGGTTTTAAGGTTATAAAAAGAGTTTTATAAATTAACCTTCAGGATGATTAACATTGGTTTAAATTTATAAAAGAGATTTAAATTGATTCACGAACATCTGGGATAATAAATGTTGTTTTTAAATTTATAAACGATAATTTATAAATAAGAAGATCTTTTAAAATGAATTGTCTTAAAATAAAGCTAAGTGTAAATTGTTTTGGTTTATAGTAAACAATGTTTTACTGACATTTGTTTTTGACCCTTGTTTTTAATACACATAAAGATATAATTTGCCTTTTAAAATAATATTTTAAAGAGTATTTTTAAAAGTATTTTACATATATTCGTGATATGAAAACCAAGCACAAGTTCAGTTTTAAAAAGTAAATTTCGATTCGATTATGCAAAAGTAGTTCTATAGACGATATCGCTTAAAAGGAAAGGATTTAGTTGTACTTTTAATGCTAAACGTTGAGGCTTGGACTCGTTTTTTCTCGAAGGTTAAAAATGTCATCGAGGCGATGCCTAGAGGTAACACTATCTCAAATTTCCTGGCTTCATCTGTAACGACCCGTAAAATTTTAACCGTTTTAATAACGTAATTAGTTAAAATTTTGTGAAATTTTAAACGATAAAATTTTGAAATAAAAATTTTATATTTGGAATACGTCTAGTTAAACATAGCAACTGGTAAATTTTCGTCCGGAAATACGAAAGTTTATTTCGCGCGTAAATTCACTTCAATTTAATCAGTTAAAAAGTAATGAAAATAAAATATTTCCAAAACCTAAATATTTTACATAGAAAAATTCTAAACCATCTTCTGAGCAAAATATCAGTTCGTCATTTTTTCCAAATTCGGACATCTATTGCTCCGTCGTTCTTATTTTCTGGAAAATAGCAGTATTCTGGTACCGATATCGATTGTTATCGGATGATCGTACCACTGATTTCCATATACCGTTTTGATCGTCTTGTCATGCCGATCTCTATGGTATATTCGATTGTCAAATTTGGAGTTCCGTTGTACGTTGCACTTTGCGTAACGCCTACCGTATCGGTAACCGGTTACAATCTGCTCTGAGACGTTTCGTTATCCTGCGTGTAATCCAATAGCCACTAGCATTTATGTTTCTGGATTTACGTACTAGACTTTTACTATTCACTAGTGGAAATTTATCTTTTGGTCGATTCATATTCATAGCATTCATTGTGAGAAATATATTATTACATTTTGGTCCCTCTGCAATTGAACTACTCACCTTTCTTTTTCACCTTCTCCCTGCACTTGTTCCCATTTTATTCATCTTCTTTCGTTCTGTCTTGTTTTATAAGAAAAATATATACCAGTTTATATAGTTGAAGCTATGCGAATATAGTATAGATATGTTGCTTCCCATAAAGCTACTTCCTACTTTCTTTCCATTATGTTCGACCTCACATCATCCCTCCACCCACAACGTCGCCCCATCCACCATCAGATCCATAGGCCGCTCCACCCTATAACCTCTCACACGCTATCTCTCCACTTCCCTACCATTACAGCCTGTCGCTACCACTTCACCCATGACTGCACCATTCCCCTTGCTTTCCATCACCATCCATCTTCCCTTCGGCCTCTGCGCACCAAAACCCTTCCCTTTCCCACTGCAGCGGACCCCGCATGCCGCGAGCAACATCCTGCCGAACGCCTGAACAAGCACCACCCGCTTTTCAAACAACCACCACGACCGGAGCCGCCACCTCCACACAACCTCGCCCGCGCCACCATTCGCTAACCCAACTAAACACCCACCCATATTCCGTTCAACCCACGCCTTCCACCTTTCTCTCCTTCGCCTACCCATTTCCTCCACACAGCAGGCCTCTAACCGAGCAACCGCCTGCACCCATGTTTTACCTTTACCTATGGCACAAAACCCGGCACCACTTCACTCCATGCTGCCACGTCACCATCCCAGCCTGAACCACTTGTACTCTCCTCCATTCCATAGTCTTCGGCTGAAGCCCAGGTATAAGGTATAGGCCAATTGTTTATATATAAGCTAGTTTACCATTTTGTATAATATATGTTGATATAGGCAAGTTGAGAATCTGTCGTTAGCTATTGATTTCCATTCATTTTTTAATTTTAAAAGTATATAGTTGTTTACAGTATGGGTTTTATATACTCTTTTCTTTATTTAGTGTTATATTTTGTGTATACTTTGGTTATAATAACGTAATACTTATCTATATTAGTTATGTTAGTATTTATGTATATTCTGTTTGATTATTTTCTTCTTACAAAGTATACAAGTTATATGTGATTTGCTCTATATATGTAAGTATATAATATTATACATCTGTTTGTTTATATATTAAGTTTGTACAACTTATAAAGTTATAAAGGCTTATACGGAATATATTTTAACCTGGCATTGTTCTGTATGTGATATGCCATTTCTATGTAAGTTACTTTCACAACCTGCTGTTAGTATATTATTTTTGAAGTAATATAAAGATAGTTCGAATATATATATGTTATATCACCGTTATTTATATAATGTAAGTATGTATAAAGTATGTGTATATAAAGTTAGTTATTGTCCATATGTCAGATAGTATAAATTATACATATGTTAGTTTTTATATTTATATTATATACTGATGTCGACTGCCTTCAGTCTATATATTAGTCTTTCTAGGGGCACACCTATATTTTATATATGTAGCATATAAGTGGTATGTATTGTTTGGCAGTAATTTACTTATTAGTAACGTATATATATAATTTGTTTTAAAGAAATTTATAATAATAATAATATATGCTTCGTTCCGGTCTATATCCAGCAGATTCTAATTTATTTCACCAATTTCAATATATCAGCTTTGACCGTCGAATTCGTGCCAATTTAGCTTTGATTGGAAATCTGTGCTTGGATTCGCAACCCATCTCATTCTCGTTCATCTCTAGCCTCGAAAGGTGAGCACTCACTCACGATTAACGTTCTTTTATTTATTAGATTTGATTTCAATTGAAACGACAATTGAAATATTGCCGCTGTTAGTTATTTACACTGTTATTACCTGTATCAGTTCACCTGTGACATCTGACACCATTATCTGTTAATTATTTATGCGGTGATAATACAGTTTGGTTGATAATTGATTGATTGTTGAATTTATTGGACGTTAAATTGTTAATGTTAAAATGATAAACAGTATGAAATTGAACTTGATATAGGATAGTTAAATGTTAAATTTGATTAACTGACATTTGAATAATACGACCCCTTTAACTGTTAAATAAATTGACACGTAGAATAGTGTTAACTATACCTTGAACCATTGAATTGTATGTTGTTTAAACTGATGATGTATGTAATCGTAATAAATGACAAGTGAAAACTGTAATGTAATAATCTTTAATCTACATGAAATGATAGTGTAGATTCTAGAAATAATTATATTAATTCGTACAAATAACAATGCGAATTAATAGGGTTATTTCGGGATTATTTGAATTGATTATTGGATTGTTATTGATTGTTGTTATTGCTTGTTTATTTACTTTGACACCATCCCTGTTATCACACTGCAAGTTCCCTTTGCTATGTTTTTATTTTTGAATTGAATTGGAATCGGGTTGAAATGATAAATACCCAAAATTGAATTTTGACCTAGGATAGAAAATTAAATAAAACCCGATTGGTCAATAATTTGATTTAAAAATAAAACGAAGATTTTATTTGAATAAATAATATAGTTTTGAAATGAAGTTGAAATTTGAATTTTATTGAAAGGAAAATGTTAATAGTAAAAAAAAAAAAATCTGAAACAAAATATTAAAAATGAAATTGATGAAAGAACGATGTTTAATTTGGAAAATGATTGAATAAACTTTGAAATGATTTAATAATTAAGTTTTGAAATTATAATTTAGTTTGAAATTATTAAACTTTGAAATTATTTAATTATTAAACTTTGAAATTATTTAATAATTAAGTTTTGAATTATTTAATAATTAAATAAGATTGAATTATTTAATGATTAATTGAATTGAATTCTTTAATAAGAAAAATTGGATTTTTGAATAAGTAAATTTTACTTCGTAAATAATTGAAATTGAGTTCTTGATTAAGTAAGTTTTTGGAAAATTTTATAAAAAAAAAAGTGAAATTGAATTTCTTTAACAAGAAATGAGAATGCGATTTATTGCAATTAATGTAAGACTTGAAATTTAAAGAATTTGATTTGATGAATTTAATTTAATTCAATTTGTAAGTTTTGATTTAATGAAGTTGAACATAAGAAATTGATTTAATGAATTAGAAATTGAATATAATTGATTTGAATGATAAATTTACTTGACGAATATTGAATGAAATCGGTAAATGAATTTAAATTGATTTGAAGGTTAAAATAAATTGATTTAAATGATTTTGGGATGAAACTTATATACGAATTTAAATTGATATTTGAATTGTTTAAAATAAAGATTGAAATTGAATTATAAGGTTATGAAATGATAATTTGGAAATTTGAAACGTAAATTATTGGAAATTGGTTTTGAAAGACAAATGAAATGTTGATTTACGAATTGAAATTGAATTGAAATTGATTTGATTTTTGAAATAAACAAACGACCAATCGGTGTAATAATTACGGAAGTTATTAAAGAGACCGGAATTCGGTTATGGATATACTCTCTATCTAAACCGAAAACCACTTTAATAACTATACGCGGAGTGATGATCCAGAATGAAGTGGTTGGATTGGCGAACGTTGATGATTGAAGAAAGTGAACGATAATGGATAGCCTTGACACTTGTGTCAAATTGGAAATGACTAAAACAGGAGCTGTGCCGGGCCAATGGAGGATTGATACCTCAAGTGGACACACTTCTTCGAACTACTTATACTTATTGTCGATTGGTGCACCCTTGATTTTGGGAGTGTTGTCTCACGGTGTTGCGGGCGCTGCGGCGTTGCGTTCTCACCAGTCCGGATCAGGCGAACGGTAGTATCACTACCTTGGGTATAGCCTCATGTGCCTTGTCATACTTGTATTCCATTTATGCGCGACCACTACGAATTTGTTTTGTACCTTGAGTATATGGATTGCCCTCTGGTGACTTCCGGTTTTGGGGAAACTATGGTCTTGTATATGCTTGTGGGAATAAAAATGTGTTAAGGGTGGAATGGGCCATGACTTAACGCTATTTTGATATCTTTATATTACTGATAGACATTATCTACTTATCGTACACTACTACATAGTAGATAGTTTAACGGATCCTTAAAGGATGGTTATTCCAAACATCCTTTGAGTTACTTGTATTTCAATTGCTATTTCACTTGAGTTGGATTTATTAATATAAGAATGTTAATCCTGACTCGAGTGTTTTGTGTTTTTGCTTTACGCTCGGGTCAGACTGAGTAGTTCAGCTTTCGAGACTCACCTTTGGAGTTGGAGCTTCGCTTGGAGATCCAGCTATCTATCCAGCTTTCAGATATTCGATGATTCCAGTGATGTATTCTGATTTGTATCTGTTACTCTTCCGTTGTATCTGGTTTAATTCTGATGTATCGTATTACTTCTGTTGTAAACTCTGATGTATTTTATATATTCATATAGTAGCTTCATGAACTACTATCTCTTTTATTTCCGCTGCAAATTATTACTCTGTGTCTGTGATCTGTGATTATTTATTTACTGTATATGTTCAGTTTTGCCAAATTTAAATTAACAACGCGGTATTTTGAACAATTCAACTCCGGCATGAGTGTCTACCTATACACTTATAATGGACGCGAATGGTCCAAAATTCTGGGTCGTTACAGTTGGTATCAGAGCTTTGGTAGCTCTAGGCAAAACTCAACATATAGGGTAAATGTATTTACTGAATCACTCCCACTCGAGTTTCAATCTTTTCCTTTGACTCAATTCCTTTGAATTTTGGAACGTCCCCCTCGGTTCCGAAATTCATTCGTGTCCTTCACTATTCGTCTTCTTTCAATCATGGAGCACCCCATAACTCCATTCTAAATGTTATCTATAATAGATCGGCGGTCTCGCCAATCTTAGAGTGATTCGTAAAGGAGTAAACTCCTTTATAATAGACATCGATTTACCGGAGATTTCTGTATCCTCGGTTTACGATGCTATCTATCTCCTGCTATACCTGAATTTTATTTCTCGAGATCGGATGTTGATTTACCTCGGAATTTAGCATCGATCTTATTATCTAAGTTACGGACGACCCGGTTAAGGTTGCCCGTGAATTAAATAAACTCATCCATCTTCCGATTGTGGTAATTGAATTATCTTTTCTTCTGTTTCAAACTTATTTTCGAATCAGAATTCTCTTTGATTTGAGTCCATCAAATTTGAATCTCTATCCTTGCTTTGAATCCATTCTTGTATCTTCAAGCGAGGAAGTGTATTCGTAAATTTTATATTTAAAATATTTTATTTTATATTGGGTTGTTGAGTTGTTGATGTTGATTTGGGTTTCCGATCGATTCGTCTGATCAGCGCTATCGATAGGATTTCCAAAACACTTGAACAGAGCAAACTGACACAATATTATTTTCAAAGTTTGGTAAATAAAATAAAGTTGTTTGATTATATTGTGAAAATATAAGTAAAATTTTCTGGAATTTAATAAGTTAATTAAATTGGTTGTTTGAAATGATAATATTTGATTATCATTTATTGTTCTAAATGAATTTATAAATATGGTTTATAAATTGATTTGGAATTTGAAATAAATTTAATTTAGAAATTTGAGAATTTATTAGTTCCGGTGATTTTGAACTTTGGGTTTTAAATTTTTAAAGTATATATTATTGGAATTATTTTCGAATAGAAATCGTTTTCAAAGAACTTTTAAATGTTGAAATCAGTGCTCTTCTCTTTGTCGCTGGAAAATAATTTCGGTGATGGCGGCCGCATCATCGACGTTCATTTTCGAGTTTCGAAGTGGTGATACTATTCTGTAGCTTTGCTACGGTTTGTTTTGAAAAATATTTTGATTTGAATTTCTTCAGTATAATTTGATTTATATATATAAGTATCTTATTTTAAAATTTAATTTGATTTGATATAAATATATTATATATATCTCAAAATTGTTTAAAGTTAATCGGAAATCTAATTCTTAAATTTTGTTAAAGGATGATTTCAATTATAAATAAGACCAAAATTTGGAATAAATATTTAACTTGAATTATTGAATTGAGAAAATTTTAATTGTATATTGTTCAACTGCATTCTAATACAACTTACCTAAATCATTCAGAAGTTGAGTATGTAATTGATAATATATAATATAAACTGAATTTATAAATAAAATTTGAGTTGTTATAATAAATGTTATACACTTAAATTTTAATTATAAAATGTTAATAGAGATAAATAGAATAATGAGATAATTGAAAAAAATAAATTTTGTTTTGAAGGTAAATAAATAAATTGAAATTAGATCAACTTATGGAAATACCTTGAATTTAAAATCAATTAATGAATATAAATTAATTTAAAATTAAAATTTATATGGTTTAAATTAATTTATATGGTTTAAATATATGTGATTAGATATATTAAGTAGAAAAAATTTAATAATAATTTGGAAAAAAGAGGAATTTAAAATTGCTGAAAAAATATGATTATAATAAAAGACTATTCAAATTTGTGGTTTTAGAAATTGTAAATTTAAGATAATTGGATAATAAGATAATGAATTTAGAAATAGTTGAGATTAATTTTAGTAAAATCAAATGGATTAAATCAATTATTGAATATCAATTAATTTAAATTTGAATTTATATGGTTTAAATTAATTGTTATTTTGTATTTAAAATCTGTTTTCTTCCTGGTTGTTTCTATTTTCCTACCTCGTTCCTTTTCGGGGACGAAAAGTTTTGAGTGGGGGAGAATGTAACGACCCGTAAAATTTTAACCGTTTTAATAACGTAATTAGTTAAAATTTTGTGAAATTTTAAACGATAAAATTTTGAAATAAAAATTTTATATTTGGAATACGTCTAGTTAAACATAGCAACTGGTAAATTTTCGTCCGGAAATACGAAAGTTTATTTCGCGCGTAAATTCACTTCAATTTAATCAGTTAAAAAGTAATGAAAATAAAATATTTCCAAAACCTAAATATTTTACATAGAAAAATTCTAAACCATCTTCTGAGCAAAATATCAGTTCGTCATTTTTCCAAATTCGGACATCTATTGCTCCGTCGTTCTTATTTTCTGGAAAATAGCAGTATTCTGGTACCGATATCGATTGTTATCGGATGATCGTACCACTGATTTCCATATACCGTTTTGATCGTCTTGTCATGCCGATCTCTATGGTATATTCGATTGTCAAATTTGGAGTTCCGTTGTACGTTGCACTTTGCGTAACGCCTACCGTATCGGTAACCGGTTACAATCTGCTCTGAGACGTTTCGTTATCCTGCGTGTAATCCAATAGCCACTAGCATTTATGTTTCTGGATTTACGTACTAGACTTTTACTATTCACTAGTGGAAATTTATCTTTTGGTCGATTCATATTCATAGCATTCATTGTGAGAAATATATTATTACATTTTGGTCCCTCTGCAATTGAACTACTCACCTTTCTTTTTCACCTTCTCCCTGCACTTGTTCCCATTTTATTCATCTTCTTTCGTTCTGTCTTGTTTTATAAGAAAAATATATACCAGTTTATATAGTTGAAGCTATGCGAATATAGTATAGATCTGTTGCTTCCCATAAAGCTACTTCCTACTTTCTTTCCATTATGTTCGACCTCACATCATCCCTCCATCCACAACGTCGCCCCATCCACCATCAGATCCATAGGCCGCTCCACCCTATAACCTCTCACACGCTATCTCTCCACTTCCCTACCATTACAGCCTGTCGCTACCACTTCACCCATGACTGCACCATTCCCCTTGCTTTCCATCACCATCCATCTTCCCTTCGGCCTCTGCGCACCAAAACCCTTCCCTTTCCCACTGCAGCGGACCCCGTATGCCGCGAGCAACATCCTGCCGAACGCCTGAACAAGCACCACCCGCTTTTCAAACAACCACCACGACCGGAGCCGCCACCTCCACACAACCTCGCCCGCGCCACCATTCGCTAACCCAACTAAACACCCACCCATATTCCGTTCAACCCACGCCTTCCACCTTTCTCTCCTTCGCCTACCCATTTCCTCCACACAGCAGGCCTCTAACCGAGCAACCGCCTGCACCCATGTTTTACCTTTACCTATGGCACAAAACCCGGCACCACTTCACTCCATGCTGCCACGTCACCATCCCAGCCTGAACCACTTGTACTCTCCTCCATTCCATAGTCTTCGGCTGAAGCCCAGGTATAAGGTATAGGCCAATTGTTTATATATAAGCTAGTTTACCATTTTGTATAATATATGTTGATATAGGCAAGTTGAGAATCTGTCGTTAGCTATTGATTTCCATTCATTTTTTAATTTTAAAAGTATATAGTTGTTTACAGTATGGGTTTTATATACTCTTTTCTTTATTTAGTGTTATATTTTGTGTATACTTTGGTTATAATAACGTAATACTTATCTATATTAGTTATGTTAGTATTTATGTATATTCTGTTTGATTATTTTCTTCTTACAAAGTATACAAGTTATATGTGATTTGCTCTATATATGTAAGTATATAATATTATACATCTGTTTGTTTATATATTAAGTTTGTACAACTTATAAAGTTATAAAGGCTTATACGGAATATATTTTAACCTGGCATTGTTCTGTATGTGATATGCCATTTCTATGTAAGTTACTTTCACAACCTGCTGTTAGTATATTATTTTTGAAGTAATATAAAGATAGTTCGAATATATATATGTTATATCACCGTTATTTATATAATGTAAGTATGTATAAAGTATGTGTATATAAAGTTAGTTATTGTCCATATGTCAGATAGTATAAATTATACATATGTTAGTTTTTATATTTATATTATATACTGATGTCGACTGCCTTCAGTCTATATATTAGTCTTTCTAGGGGCACACCTATATTTTATATATGTAGCATATAAGTGGTATGTATTGTTTGGCAGTAATTTACTTATTAGTAACGTATATATATAATTTGTTTTAAAGAAATTTATAATAATAATAATATATGCTTCGTTCCGGTCTATATCCAGCAGATTCTAATTTATTTCACCAATTTCAATATATCAGCTTTGACCGTCGAATTCGTGCCAATTTAGCTTTGATTGGAAATCTGTGCTTGGATTCGCAACCCATCTCATTCTCGTTCATCTCTAGCCTCGAAAGGTGAGCACTCACTCACGATTAACGTTCTTTTATTTATTAGATTTGATTTCAATTGAAACGACAATTGAAATATTGCCGCTGTTAGTTATTTACACTGTTATTACCTGTATCAGTTCACCTGTGACATCTGACACCATTATCTGTTAATTATTTATGCGGTGATAATACAGTTTGGTTGATAATTGATTGATTGTTGAATTTATTGGACGTTAAATTGTTAATGTTAAAATGATAAACAGTATGAAATTGAACTTGATATAGGATAGTTAAATGTTAAATTTGATTAACTGACATTTGAATAATATGACCCCTTTAACTGTTAAATAAATTGACACGTAGAATAGTGTTAACTATACCTTGAACCATTGAATTGTATGTTGTTTAAACTGATGATGTATGTAATCGTAATAAATGACAAGTGAAAACTGTAATGTAATAATCTTTAATCTACATGAAATGATAGTGTAGATTCTAGAAATAATTATATTAATTCGTACAAATAACAATGCGAATTAATAGGGTTATTTCGGGATTATTTGAATTGATTATTGGATTGTTATTGATTGTTGTTATTGCTTGTTTATTTACTTTGACACCATCCCTGTTATCACACTGCAAGTTCCCTTTGCTATGTTTTTATTTTTGAATTGAATTGGAATCGGGTTGAAATGATAAATACCCAAAATTGAATTTTGACCTAGGATAGAAAATTAAATAAAACCCGATTGGTCAATAATTTGATTTAAAAATAAAACGAAGATTTTATTTGAATAAATAATATAGTTTTGAAATGAAGTTGAAATTTGAATTTTATTGAAAGGAAAATGTTAATAGTAAAAAAAAAAAAAAAATCTGAAACAAAATATTAAAAATGAAATTGATGAAAGAACGATGTTTAATTTGGAAAATGATTGAATAAACTTTGAAATGATTTAATAATTAAGTTTTGAAATTATAATTTAGTTTGAAATTATTAAACTTTGAAATTATTTAATTATTAAACTTTGAAATTATTTAATAATTAAGTTTTGAATTATTTAATAATTAAATAAGATTGAATTATTTAATGATTAATTGAATTGAATTCTTTAATAAGAAAAATTGGATTTTTGAATAAGTAAATTTTACTTCGTAAATAATTGAAATTGAGTTCTTGATTAAGTAAGTTTTTGGAAAATTTTATAAAAAAAAAAGTGAAATTGAATTTCTTTAACAAGAAATGAGAATGCGATTTATTGCAATTAATGTAAGACTTGAAATTTAAAGAATTTGATTTGATGAATTTAATTTAATTCAATTTGTAAGTTTTGATTTAATGAAGTTGAACATAAGAAATTGATTTAATGAATTAGAAATTGAATATAATTGATTTGAATGATAAATTTACTTGACGAATATTGAATGAAATCGGTAAATGAATTTAAATTGATTTGAAGGTTAAAATAAATTGATTTAAATGATTTTGGGATGAAACTTATATACGAATTTAAATTGATATTTGAATTGTTTAAAATAAAGATTGAAATTGAATTATAAGGTTATGAAATGATAATTTGGAAATTTGAAACGTAAATTATTGGAAATTGGTTTTGAAAGACAAATGAAATGTTGATTTACGAATTGAAATTGAATTGAAATTGATTTGATTTTTGAAATAAACAAACGACCAATCGGTGTAATAATTACGGAAGTTATTAAAGAGACCGGAATTCGGTTATGGATATACTCTCTATCTAAACCGAAAACCACTTTAATAACTATACGCGGAGTGATGATCTAGAATGAAGTGGTTGGATTGGCGAACGTTGATGATTGAAGAAAGTGAACGATAATGGATAGCCTTGACACTTGTGTCAAATTGGAAATGACTAAAACAGGAGCTGTGCCGGGCCAATGGAGGATTGATACCTCAAGTGGACACACTTCTTCGAACTACTTATACTTATTGTCGATTGGTGCACCCTTGATTTTGGGAGTGTTGTCTCACGGTGTTGCGGGCGCTGCGGCGTTGCGTTCTCACCAGTCCGGATCAGGCGAACGGTAGTATCACTACCTTGGGTATAGCCTCATGTGCCTTGTCATACTTGTATTCCATTTATGCGCGACCACTACGAATTTGTTTTGTACCTTGAGTATATGGATTGCCCTCTGGTGACTTCCGGTTTTGGGGAAACTACGGTCTTGTATATGCTTGTGGGAATAAAAATGTGTTAAGGGTGGAATGGGCCATGACTTAACGCTATTTTGATATCTTTATATTACTGATAGACATTATCTACTTATCGTACACTACTACATAGTAGATAGTTTAACGGATCCTTAAAGGATGGTTATTCCAAACATCCTTTGAGTTACTTGTATTTCAATTGCTATTTCACTTGAGTTGGATTTATTAATATAAGAATGTTAATCCTGACTCGAGTGTTTTGTGTTTTTGCTTTACGCTCGGGTCAGACTGAGTAGTTCAGCTTTCGAGACTCACCTTTGGAGTTGGAGCTTCGCTTGGAGATCCAGCTATCTATCCAGCTTTCAGATATTCGATGATTCCAGTGATGTATTCTGATTTGTATCTGTTACTCTTCCGTTGTATCTGGTTTAATTCTGATGTATCGTATTACTTCTGTTGTAAACTCTGATGTATTTTATATATTCATATAGTAGCTTCATGAACTACTATCTCTTTTATTTCCGCTGCAAATTATTACTCTGTGTCTGTGATCTGTGATTATTTATTTACTGTATATGTTCAGTTTTGCCAAATTTAAATTAACAACGCGGTATTTTGAACAATTCAACTCCGGCATGAGTGTCTACCTATACACTTATAATGGACGCGAATGGTCCAAAATTCTGGGTCGTTACATCATCTTCAACCGAGGTATAGCATTTGTTTGGAATTAACGAGTAGTGGTAAATGTATGAAATTTAATTTCCATACATGATCATTTTTAATTATCTCCGATATTTGATTTATTTACTACCGGTTCATCTTTCTTCTTGGTGTATCATCACCATAAAAAAAATTTGCTGCCCTTTTGAGCTTTGTTATCCTTTGTCGAAAATGAATAAAACCAGAAAGCGCATGGGGCCAAGCTATGCGAGGTTTCTCCCATTAGGGTATATTTACATCTACTCTAGATTTGGTTTCGGTGGTATGTGCGCTGTAACGACCCATAATTTTATAACTTTTAAATGGAATATTTAATTAATTTTAAATATTCAGATATATAATTTTCAAATTTAAAAAATCATGTTTTATGTGATAAATAAGAATGGTGAACTTATTTTTAGAATTAAATAGAGATTTTGAAGTTTAATCGTAAAATTGACAAAAGTCGATTTTCAATAAAATTTAAATTCGAATAATTGTTATAAATGGTAAATAAATCTTTTTAATGTTTATATAATGATATGATAATAATAGAAATTTGATTTATAGTGGTTTTATAAACATATATACTTGTTTTATAAAAATGTACAAACTTCGTCGCATGTTGACAAATCAACGTTGTGTATTTATAATTGAATTTTAATATTATTAAATATGATTTTATAACTTAAATGAAATTATTTTAATTATTTTGAGACGATAAAAAATTTATTTTCAAGTTTTGTTTATGTAAATAAATAGTTTGACAAAAACGTCAAAATGTGATCGTAAAATATTTTGTCAAAAATCAATGTTTTGTTCAAAATAAGTTGTCGCAACGTTGTTACGTCTTTATTAACATGTTTTAACATATATACTACACATTTTAATAACTAAACAAGTTTACTTTTACTAATTATGATTAGGAAACTTGTAGAATATTAATTAAGAAAAGTAAGTGAGGAAAAAAGTCAAAAAAGTAAACATCAAATCAAATGTCTAAATAAAGCTTTTCTTTAATCCACTTTTTCATCCAAATGCATTTACTTAAGCCTTAAGTGACTAAGACATAAAGTAAGATGTGAAAGGTGATGGTAAGTGTTGAAAAAGCAAGGTTACTTTAAAGTTAAGTAATGATATTTTGATAATTTTGTAAAGGGATGATTTGGTAACTTACCATTTCATTTATTCTCTATAAATACCCATCCAATCTTATCATTTTCTCACACAAATCTTTCTCTTCTTCTTTCTCCTTGAAGCTCTCTTTAATGGCTTCATATCTTCTCTTTCCTTACTAACTTTTATTAAAATCATATCAAACCAACTCCAAACTCCACCAAACTTTGCCAAAGTTCTAAATGATAGAAAAGTAATTTTTATCAAATAAGCCTTTAAAGCACTATTCGCGGCACATTTTGCAGCAATTTTTAATAACTTCTAAAATATGGCTTAAACTTAATTATTCTTTCCCAAATCGTTTATAAGTGTTTTCAAATAAATGAATAAGTGTTTTAAATAATTATTTGGAAGTTTTATAAATCATTTCTAAAAATGAAAGGAGTATGCTGAAACGACCAGTACATTTGTCCCGCCTGTGAGATCTAAACGGTAAAACAAGGTGTGTAACTAAGGTTAGGAATGTAGCAACCAATGCCTCGAACTTACCCGGTCTCTATTTTATCTTTTAGACGAGGGGTGGAATAGATCGAAGCGAAATCCTAGATGCTCTAAAATAATGTTTTCCAATATGAGATTTAAATAAATGATTTGGAAATATTTTCCTAAGTAAAAGGTGAATTGATTTTGAATTATTCCAAGATTAACAAGGTTTAAATTTACCAAATGATTTGATAAAATGAGGCTTAATTATTCCATATACTTTGAAAAGATAAAGGAATAATTTAATGAATATATCTCTAAGAGATATTTATGAATGAATAAAAAGATGAATTAAATTGAATGATGATTGATAGTCACATATGAACTTAACATCTTTTTAATCGATGATTGGTGTGAAGGAACCATGGTCGGATTTAGGCAACCCCTATCTGAAAACCACTTTGAATCAATGTATACATTCGAAAGTGAAGACATGTTGAAGAAGATGACTATTGAAGACTGGGGAGCTTCAGAATGTAGTGATTGATGTCACGAGTCCAATGGGTTTACCCCACATTATATTTATATGGTAGTGGTGTCTGCATTCTTATATTGAAGACCGGAGATCATCATAGCGGAAGGACTGCTTGTTGACATTCTCTGAGTCGCTCCTAATATAGGGACATTTATTATAGCACTGGTCCTATCGTGTTTTGAAATCTTCGGATTGCAAGGACTACTCGCCACTAATGGTAGTAGGAGAAGTGCTTTCGATTTTGTTCAGTCCTAGAACAAACTTGTATGAACGAATGTCTGATAGTGCATTTCTGATCATATTAAGCGGTCTTTATCAACGTATTATCTACTTGGTGGTGGAGAAGGCAACTTCTCTTAGCTTAACACTCTTTCCTGAGACGTACGAGCTTAGGAGTTATACGTTGGTAGAAATTAGTTATGTAATTGGGAATGGCAATGTGGCATTTTAAGTGGAATGTGATTTTTGGAAGAATAAACCGTGGCTTTGTGAAAAGCAAAGTGCGGCTTTGTCAAAATGGAGCGTAGCCTCACGAGCCTTACATCCCCGAGATGATACGGGTAATTATGTTGTCTACAGGACACATATTTCAGGCTATCGGTTTATGAGCGGATCAGAATGATTAGGCCTTGTGCCTTATAGGGCCGAAAGACATCTGGACGCTTATATTGTATGGTATAGTGGTGTGTGAGTCCTTGCACGAGAAGCCACTGGATATGTAGTAGTGTAGAAAGTATAGTGGTGTGTGAGTCCTTGCATGAGAAACCACCGGGTACGATGTTGCTATATGTGGAAATCCGCAGAGGAAGGAAAAGGCTACTAGTTCTCTATCATGTTGGAAATCCAATTCCAATATGAGCTATACGGTTTTGGTTGTATTCCCAAAATAGATGTAACCTTTTGCAAACATTTCAGCTACCCTTTTGGTATCACATATTCCGTCTAGGTATATGCCATTTGACTTCGTCCGGATATATTACCATAGACTTAGTCCGGATATTGATACTTTATTTTGATATATTACTTGAAAAGTGTTTCAAAATAATGTCATTAAAGATAATATTAAAGTGATTTTTTGTATAAAGTATTTTGGTTATTATAAGGTAAAAACCCGTCCATGTTTATGTGTGGGCGTGGTCATATGAGATACCCTTCTTTTCAAAGGTTTTGATTGACATCGGCATTAAAAATTTCGAGTATCTCACGCTGGTTTATCAAGCTTGATCCGAATATTTTTAATACTTAGGTCAGATTCGTGTAGTTTCAAGTTTAGTTGAAGATGCTTGGAGTTTCCAAAGGAGATAGGTGGAAGTTCGAAGTACCGCAGAAGCTCTGCCGAATTTTCTAGAGCTTGGGAAGGAGGAATGGAGTAGAAGATGAGTTAGTGAAGTGTTTAGGATTAGAATGTTGGCAATAAGTGAAATGATTCGATTAAAGGTGAGTACTCACATTTTAACTAATTAATCTCTAAGTTATTTCAAGTATAATGATTTGAAAGTTTAAATATATTGGATGATTAAATGTTTGATTACTTAGTTGATTACTTGTTTGAATATATGGATTATGGATGTTAATATGGATGATTATTTGGTTTGATAAATGATAAGAGAAAGTGGTCAG
Organism: Allium fistulosum; assembly: GCA_030737815.1. Classification (NCBI taxonomy): domain Eukaryota; kingdom Viridiplantae; phylum Streptophyta; class Magnoliopsida; order Asparagales; family Amaryllidaceae; genus Allium; species Allium fistulosum. Next base: position 486,076,782 of record CM060905.1, on the reverse strand, counting down.
TAATTAACCATAGTTAATTAAATGAGAATTAATTCCATATAAAGATGTGTATGGAAATTATTTAGCGTCTTAATGATTTTTAAATATCTAAAAAGGTTTAAAATGAATATTATAATAATATAATATTATAATATGAAATGAAATAGAAAATGAGTTTGAAATATGAAAAGTATTTGTTTCAATGAGTTTAAAATGGTTTAGAAATGTTTTATAAACATATAAAAGTGTTTCCAGGAAGTTTGAAAGGAAATTGAAAAACAAGTCAAAACTAGGCGCGTCGTGCAACGGTAGTTCGCGATTTTGTGCCGAAGATTTCAAATGAGTATACGAAATGGAATATAGTTCAGAATTCTTTGAGATATGAATTTCTTGAACTATTGTATCCATAGTTTTTAATGAAGAAAAAAAATCAAGATTTCATCTTGTAAAATTTTAAATATGAGTAAAACAAGTTTTTAGAAAAATCACGGTTTTGCAGTTTAAAACTCGAATTTGATATTGATCTAAAATGAATATTTTTAAATCCTTAAAAATATGAAATAAATTTTGATAAACCTTTTAAAATGTTTTAAAATAGATTTGAGTTATAAAAATGAATTTCTAAATGATAGAAAAATCGTTTTTATCAAATAAGCCTTTAAAGCACTATTCACAGCACCTTTTGCAACAGTTTTTAATAACTTTTCAAATATGGCTTTAAACTTAAGTATCCTTTCCCAAATCTTTTATAAGCATTTTCAAATAAATGAATAAGTTTTTTAAATAATTATTTGGAAGTTTTATAAATCATTTCTAAAAATGAAAAGAGTATGCAGAAACGACTAGTGCATTTGTCCCGCCTATGAGATCTAAACGGTAAAACAAGATGTGTAATAGAAATGGAGCAACCAATGCCCTAAACTTACATGGCCTTTGTTTTATCTTTTAGACGAGGGGTGGAACAGATCAAAGGGAAAGCCTGGATGCTCTAAAATAGTGTTTTCCAATATGAGATTTAAATAAATGATTTGGAAATATTTTTCTAAGTAAAAGGTGAATTGATTTCGAATTATTCCAATATTAAAAAGGTTTAAATTTACCAAATGATTTGATAAAATGAGGCTTAATGATTCCATATACTCTGAAAAGATAAAGGAATAATTTAATGAATATATCTCTAAGAGATATTTATGAATGAATAAAAAGATGAATTAAATTGAATGATGATTGATAGTTACATATGAACTTAACATCTTTTTAATCGATGATTGGTGCAAAGGAACCAGAGTCCGATTTAGGTAACTCCTATCTAAAAATCACTTTGAACCAACGTATACGATCGAAAGTGAAGACATGTTGAAGATGATGATTATTGAAGACTGGGCATCTTCAGAATGTAGGAATTGATGTCACGATTCCCAGGGTTACCCCATATTATATTTATATAGCAGTGGTGTCTGCATTCTGAAATCTTTGTTGTATTGAAGATCGAAGATATCATAGCGAGAGGACTGCTTATTGACATTCTCTGGGTCGCTCCTAATAAAGAGACATTTATTATAGCAGTGGTCCTGTCGTGTTTTGAAATCTTCGAATTGCAAGGACTACTCGCTTCAAATGGTAGTAGGAGGAGTGCCTTCGGTTTCGTTCAGTCCCAAAACAAACTTGTATAGATGAATGTCTGACAATGCATTTCTGATTATATTAATCGATCTCTATCAATGTATTATCTGCTTGGTGGTGGAGAAGGCAACTTCTGTTAGCTTAACACCCTTTTTTGAGATGTAAGAGCTCAGAAGTTATACGTTGGTAGAAATCAGTTGTGCGATTAAGGAATGACAATGTGGCATTCTAAGTGGAATGTGATTTATTGAAGAATAAAGCATGGGTTTGTGAAAAGCAAAGCGTGACTTTGTTAAAATTGAGCGTAGCCTCACGAGCCTCACATCCTGGAGATGATACTGGTATTTATGTGGTACGCAGGACATATTTTTCAGGCTATCTGTTTATGAGCGAATTAGAATGAATAGGCCTTGTGTCTTATAGGGCCGGAAGACCGCTGGACCCTTATATTGTATGGTATAGTGGTGTGTGAGTCCTTGCACGAGAAGCCACCAGATACATAGTAGTGTAGCTAGTACAGTGGTGTGTGAGTCCTTGCACGAGAAGCCACCGGGTACGATGTTGCTATACATGAAAATCCGCAGAGGAAGGAAAAGGCCACTGATTCCCTATCATGTTGGAAATCCAATTCCAATATGAGCTTTACTGTTTTGGTTGTATTCCTAAAATAGCTGTATTGCTTTGCAAACATTTCAGCTACCCCTTTGGTATCATATATTCCATCCAGGTATATTCTGTTTGACTTAGTCAGGATATATTACTAAAGACTTAGTCTGGATATTGATACTTTATTTTGATATATTACTTGAAATCCATTTCAAAAGAATCTCATTAAAGATAATATCAAAGTGATTTTTTGTATAAATTATTTTGGTTATCATAAGGTAAAAACCCATCCGCATTTATGTGTGGGCATGGTCTTATGAGATACCCTTCTTTTCAAAGGTTTTGATTGACATCAACATTAAAAATTTCGAGTATCTCACGCTGGTTTATCAAGTCTGAACTGGGTATTTTTAATACTCAGGTCAGATCCGAGTAGTTTCAGGTTTAGTTGAAGACGCTTGGAGTTTCCAGAGGAGAGTTGGAGATCTTCATCTACGTATGGACATATTCTATTATCCACTGCATCTATTGTATTTGTTTTTACATTTATAAGGACAGAGTGTAATAACCCTGTTAATAATTTTCTTAATTTACAAAATGGTTAATAAATTTAATTGAAATTTTAAGATTTTGTTGAGTAATTAAATTTGGGTTTTTGGATAAATGATTTAAGATATTAAAAGAATTGACTTTTTTTCTTAAAGGAGGTTTATTTCAAACTGAAATATTATAATCAAATAATTTGAATTTAAAATTTGAAATGAATTGAATATTTTTTTAGGCCTTAAGCCTTTTTAAAGCCCATCTTACTTCATGAAACCAATCAAATGCCCATTCATTTAAGCATCTTCTAATCCTTTTTCACTAATCCCATGCCTTTTATATTTTCGTTCCTCTTAATTATGGTTTGGGCCTTAGTTGAAATGAAGCCTATCTAGATAATAAAACAAAGCCTTAGTAAAAAAACCACAAAACTCCTCTTTTTACATTCATAGCCTGTACCACTCATTTCCCAAACTCAAATTTGCCCATGCCCTATTTTCTCCATTTCAATCAGCAGAAAAAATAAAAAAAGATGAAACGCAAGATGAGATGGTGGTTGGGACAAGGCTTGGAAATGTCGGCGTCGAGGCAACATGCCATTGGAGCGACGATGGGGCAAGCGGGACTTTGGGCGATAGAAACGGCCGACATGGTAGGCGCGATTAGCGACAAGGAGGAGCATGTTGACTTAGATGTGAAGTAGAGGTGATCAGTGATTTGGCTAGCAATAATTGAAGATTTGGAACAGCAACAAGAGTGCGACGAATGGGAATTTGGGTATAAACTAAGATTGATGAAGGAGCTTTGGCAAGCAGTTATTAAAGGTGAGTTATAACACTCACTCATCCATATCTATTCGAACTGATCTCTAAACTAATATGTTGGTTTTGGTTTAATTGCTCAATGGATGAATTGATTAATATAAGTGAATCAATACAAATTCAACTTTTAAAAATTTGATACTGTTAATTTTAGTTTAAGCATGAACACACACTATGTGCAACTAAGAGAGAAATTGTTGTATTCATAGTGTTAGCATATCTAATATGACCTATACCATGTTCAACAATTCACCATACTCGACAATGGTTGATCATCTCACCAGTGCTATTCCAAACTGGGTAGCAAGCCCGGTTCCTAATGATGCTTGTTTTTATTTTCTTTTCGTTCATTTCTTGGCTTGTTAATTTTTGAGCATGTCATAGATTGTATTATCTATATATATTTAGCAGCAATCGATTGAATAGGTTGTTTTCTGGAGCATTTTTGCTCCATACCTTTGTTTGTTTAGTTGTTTTCGTTTAATTGTTTCCGATGGTTTTAATAAGCTTATGGAAGTTTGTTTTGAACTCTAAAATTTCTTAATAAATTTCCGGTCTTCAAATTAAAATAATAATAATAATAATAAAGTTTTTATAAGCATGGTGTTTTTTTAAACCAAGGAAGAAATTTATTCTTATGTATAAATTGGTTTGAAAAGAAATGATATGTATTTAATTATATATATATATATATCAGAAATTTCGTTCGAAAAGAAATAAATTTCTTTATGATGATAAATTATGATTTTAATTATAAATACTAAAACGATGAATTTTATAATATTTCAAGAACTTTCAAAAGAATATATATATATATATATATAATTATGAAAGGAGTTCTCTTACTATTTCAAAGTTATAAAATCAAAGTAGATATTTATAAAAAAAAAATTCTTCTTTTATTTAAATTGCTTAATTTATTCCATTTGAATTTTTGTTGAAAATTATGGATTTGAGATTTTAATGAGATTTCGTGCTTTTCTATGAAACAAAGAATTTTAATAAACGATTGAATTGTCGGATTGGTATGAGACATTTCGTACAATTCTTTGGTTATTATTATAATTTGTTAAATAGAGTTTGAGTGAAAATTACTAGCTTTTAGTAAATTCTTGAATTTACTATCTGGTATGGGACAGTTAGTTAAATTCTTGTGATTATTGGAGTGGCAGTAATTGACACTTTAGTGTTGTATTATCTTGGGGTGTTCGGATTTTATTTGAGACCGATAGATCCCTGAGAGACTATGGCTCATTATTCATCGAACTAAGAGTCGATTTATTTTTAGATTTGGGTAGGCAGACCTATTTCTTGGGGTTAGGTCTGTTCTGGTATAACATAACTATCATTTTTGTTGTTTAGATAGATGTTACATTGCAGCCCTATCAGTTTATTTCAGAGCTGAACAATGTTTACCTATTTATATTCGTTAGGTAAATTCACATAGTTTTGTCATAAACATGACTACCTATTTCATATCATTAGGAGTCGGGGTTTTTACCTGATAGTCTATTTCTTTTCATTAGACTATTGCGCTATGTGGCGGGGTTCATTTATTTTGGTTAGGCTCTATGTCGCACCGTATCATACTGATAGTTGACTACCATTATTATTTCATTAGCGACGTTTGTTTCTTCAGAGATTTTGGGATAGATATTTAGTATCCTTTTGGCTCTGGAGACTTTTGAATTGCCTTCACCATATTTTTGATGATAGTCCATTTGAGACTTGATATGGATTTGTGAAATAGTGATTTTAGATTGAATTGCATTTTTATGTTTATTTGGGTTTAGGCATATTTGAAGATGACTTATTTTACAGTTAAGTCATATACGTATGATATCAGTATTTGATTTGGTTTGATAAGCCTTATTATAGTTAATCGGTTTTTAGGCATATTTTGAGATGACTTATTTTAATAGTTAAATCATAAATGGATTTATGAAATGGTGATTTTAATTGATATGCCTAATTATGATCATTTGTTCTGGCATATCTTTATTATGGATTATTTAATGTTAAGTCGTATAATTATGTTATCAGTACCTCACCTTTTTATTAGATATAGTCTGACCCGTTTATTTTATAATACTCGGGTCAGGCCGAGACTCTATAGGTACAGGGACTCGTTGACCTTTGGATTTTGAGGGTAACAGTGAGGTAGACTAATTTGACCGTTTTAGTTTACTTCATACTTGTGTAAATTTACATTTAGGAGTTATATCATGTATATTATCTAGTACTCATTATGTACCTGATACAGTACTTTTGCACATGATGTATATATTTATGTGGGTCTAGTACTGATATTTTGTAGACTCGCATTCTTTTATGTATATGATGTATATTATTCCACTATGATCTGTGACTGATTCTGATTTATTTATATTATATATACAGTTCTAAATATTTTAAATCAGTGTGTTTATTACTTTATATTATACTATACACGTCATAAATTTTCAGTTCAGATCCTCAAAAGGTAATAAAGACGTGTCAGTGTTAGTATAAAGATATAGTCACATACGATCGCCCTTAACTAGCCATATTCTCCGTATTATTAGACGACATTACTTGTAATGTTCTTTAGTAATATGGGCATAGCGGCGGGGTCATTATACAGAGGGTTTATAACTGTCCAAGGTAAATCCAGGTTAGTCTCTGATATTGTATTCAAAATTTTCCCCTGTAAAGATTATATATTGAAATAATATATGTTATTCCATTCGTGTGAGATTCTGTTTTTTGTTTTATCTTTATTTTCTTTTTTCCCTAACAATCGAGTTTTCCAGCACTTGGATTTGCATCACAAAGATGTATTAGTGTCGATTTTCGAGAGTCGAAAATCCCGGTCGTTACACGTGCGGAGATGTGAAACACTCAAATTCTCCGTAAGGTTGGCGGGGTCCGGCTTGGAGTTCCCTAGAGGTGTCACAGGAGAGTGACCCTCTCGTGTATATTTTCTAGAGGTATACTTTTAGTAAACGAGGTCGCACCCTCCTTGTCATTTGTTGGAAATTTTCTCTTTCCTTTCCTTTGATTCAAAGTTTTTAAATTAACCTCTTTCTGAATTACATCGAGAAGTGTCAAGAGCACTTCGCGACATTTAATTATTTGTATCCATGGTTGAGATTGGATATTGTATTACGAGAGGGAACTTGTTCCGCAGTTGGTGATCTGGTCTCACATATTGTTGGAAAATTCCTTTCCTTGTTGCTTATTCAAATCTTTGAATTATTTTCTTAATTACACCAAGAAGTGATTGGGCTCTTCTTGATGTTTAATTATTTGTGTCCACCCTATAAGTTTGGATTTTTGACTTGTCTATACTCATTTATTCTTGTCTGGATTGTTGTTCTAATTTGTTTCCGATTTCTTCATCTATTGATGTTGTTCTTGTGAGGTAAAAACTTGTTCCACGTTTAGCGGCGTGGTCTCGCAGAATTATTATATATTCTTCATATTACTTGAGTTTCTCATGCTGGTATTTCCAAACTGATCCGGGTATTATTTTATTATAATGCTCGGGTCAGACCGAGTATTTTCCAAATTGTCATTGCTGATATCGTTGTGGGGATAAGGAGCCATGGAGTAGAGTCGAATGTTCTCCTATCGTAGTATTTTATTTCCATTGTATTATTATATGTACCCATCAATGATTGTAAGGTCAAGAAGTTATAACTGCACAGACTGATGAGGTTTGTTTTTAACTCTGTTATACTATGTATTTTAGAATGATAGCTTTTACTATCTTTGTTATATTATATGTTGTCATTTACACTGTGAGATTTAGTTTCCTTGTTCTCTGTTCTTTTCCTTTTATTTTAACCTAACGATCTGCTTTTCTGACAATTGGATGTTCAGCATTTGAATAATGTGGTTGTATTCGGTGTCGACTTTCGATCGTCGAAAAGGTGGGCCATTACTTTTGGAATCAGAGCTGAAGGTTAGGCGAGAACCTTGGCTTTGGTTGGGTATGACTCATTAGAGATAGGATAGGTGACACCCTAGAATGAGTTTGAGAGTATTATATATATGAGAGCGTATTTGTTAATGTTATAAAAACATATTGTGTTAATTTTCTATTGAGTTGTTTATTGATTCTAGTCTAGTCGTGGGACACCACGGTGTCGATAGCGATTTCTGAACACTCGAACAAGGAAAACATACATGATATTGATTTTTGAAAATTTAGCAAATGAAATGTTTTGTCTAGAATTATATTTTATATATATAAAGGAATAATTTCCAAAATTTATATAGTTATTATGGTGAGTTTTTTGAAGATGGTAATATTTATTTATTATCATAAATTGTTTGATTTGTCATGCTCAAATAGTTTAGGAGCATTGATTATTGTTTGTTAATCTATGCTCATCCAGTTATGATCATTTATTGATAATTGTAAGCGTATTTAAATGAACCCCTTTGTGGATTAAGTTTCACAATTTGACTATAAGGTTTTCGGAGAAATTGTTAAGTTAAAAGTCATCTTTTAACAATGTTATGTTAAAAGTAAAACTTTTAATCAAAAGTCGTTTAATATAATCGAAATGGTAAGATAAAACATTTAGAGGATAAATATTTGAGAAAATTTGATTATAATAAAGGAGAACTATTATAATATGGAATGAATTTATATAAAGGTAATTTTATATAAATTAGATTTATAAAATGTGTTTTAAAAAGGATTTTTGATTTTATATAGCAGAGTTGTTTGAAATAATTTTGAAAGGTTTTTGAAAAGTATATACTAGTACTACTTGGGAAAAAAATTCTAAATATAAATATTTTGGAAGAGAAATTTTAAGTGGAATGCATTTTCTTTAGGCTAATTCGAAGGAAATCATCTCGATTAGTTTTGTGGTAATCTGGATAATCTTCTAAGTGACGATCCGATATTTGCTTAGGCGAATGTTGTAGTACTTAGTAAATTATTCTCTTTATCATTATGCGATCGAAATGAGTTCAAATCTGGACAAAACTAAAGTGATTTTTAATAAATAAATTGTTGAAGTTATTTCATATAGAAATATTTGTGGAATGTTTTCAAAAAGGAGAATTGAAAAAATAATCAGGTATTTAGTTTTTAAGTTCTCTTAAGGGGAATTGGTTTCAAAATAGAAAAGATGATTTGATAAAAGGATAATTTGATAAATGAAAATTTTCTAACTTTTGAACAGAAAAGTGATAATTTAACTCAAATTTTAAATGGTTTGAATTTGATAGAAAGGTCTTAATAAGCTTTGTTTTATTAAAACCATAGTTTTTTTAATTATCTAGGTTGTGAAAACTATTTGGTGTTATTGGACCTCCAAATTTAAATTTGGAGAAAAATAAAAAATAAAATGTAAATAACAAATAAACAAATAAATATTGATATTTTGTATATACTCTTTGGATGTAGAGGAGTATTCTACAAGTAAATAAGAGTGGAATAAGTTTTAATCTAATGTTTTATAAAGACGGGACTTTATATGAAATGTTAATAAACTTAAGTGAAAATTTGTGAAATGATTCATAAATAATTTTAGTCTTAAATTAAACACTATATGAAAAAAATGTATATATAAGTGAATATGTAAGGGAGTTAGAAAGAGATTGGTATAATTAAGAAACCAAACAAATTAAGTACGTAAATTATACGTAGATCAATTTATTCGCACGGTTCCCGATCTAGGGTTCGAATGCATAGCTTATGAGTGAATCACACCAGTCCGAAAAAGGATTTCTCGCTTGATTCTTGTCAGCGAACACTTGATTCGAATTCTCAACATGATACTGAAGTTTTCTATCATAGATTATGGCTATGCAAGGAGAACGAAAGTTTCTAATCAAGGAACCTGATCAGAGTCCACCCTATAGAGGTCAAGTGAGCGATACTAGTTCGGAAGTAGAAGTTTGTGTATCCGAACAAGTGATCAGATCAAATATAGCGTACAATTGATTTATGTATATTATACGGGCATGAGTATAATTATATACTTTGTATGTGACTTAAGAAAATTTGTAAACTTAACCAAAATCCAAAATCTTGTTTGATAAGTCACTTTAACATTTTAATGGTGTTAAGTGATGGTTTATTCCTATATGGAATTTGATTTGATTGGTTGTATGATTTTATATACCATTATTTATAAAGTTTGTATTTAATATAAAGGTTTTTGGATTAATGTTTATTAGGACTTAAATCTCGGTACTTTTGAAAAATGATTTCAAACGAATTTATGGAAAGAAATAATAAAAATATTGTTTTGAAAAATATTGAAGAGGTGTTAATGCTTCAAACATTTAAAAAGAATGGTTTTGGAAATGCTTTTTCAAATATTTTTGGTTATGACTACAGTTGGGAAAAAAGGGAGTTTTCCAATTTGGAAGACTCGCCAGGTATATTTGTTTTCTCTAGTTGTTATATAGGAGGAACCAGAATACCACTGGATTCTCCATGTTGTCTAATTCTAGGGTTATACCATGCGTCGATGCGAGAAGCCTGTCCTTGTCATAATTGATTTTGATTTTGATTTATTCTCTTTGGAGAAATTTGAAAAATATATTTTGGAATAGAAATTCCCGGGGAGTAAGTTCTAAATTATCTTTTGAAATAATTGGATGCATGTTATTTTATTATGGGATATCCTATGTAATTTGGTTGCATATGCTTGTTTTGTTGCTTTGGTTGCATATGACTTTATTCCACCTTGGAGTTCCATGTAGATTTATATTAGGCCAGTTTTCACATGTAGAGTTGCATCATTATTATCTATTACATCATATTGCCTTCGTCAGTCTGACTCTCTCTTGGATTGTGTAAATACAGGTAAACAAGAGATTGCCATTTGATTCTTGTGCACCTGCATTTGCATCAAGATAATAGGTTTCTTGCAAAAAAAAAAATTAAAAGTTTAAAGCAAAAAGGTATATGGTAGATTTAGAAATTGGAATTGGTTGATGATTTTATACCCTAGATATGGTGGCCACTTGGCTTTTGTTTTCTTTGATTAGTTTTGGCTTGTAGAGGCAATTTGTAGTTGTTCCGATCGAGCTGCGCAAAGGAGACGTTGTCGAAATTTTTCATAAAATTTTGCGATTTAACTAATATGTTTAATAACTCAATTTTAAGTATTTAAACTAAAGGGTTTAGTGACATTTTCTTCCTTGGGAATTTTCGGGATGAAATTCTTTTAAGGGGGAGAATGTAACAACCTAGAATTTTAGTCATTGAATTTTAAATATTAATTAATTTTAAATATTTAATAATTGGATTTTGGAATTTGATAACTTGAATTCAAATATAGTGATCGTTGAAATATTTGAATTGTGAATTAAATACTAATTAAATGGATTTAGTAATTTTACTTTACTCCTTTTAATTAATAAATTATGTTTGAAAATTCAATTTGTAAATTCATTACAATAATAAATACTTTGAATAAATGTCGATAAGGTGATTGAAAATTATAAAACGGTATTTAAATATGTGAAAATAGCATTTCGAGGCACTGTCTCAGATTTTGACAAAATTAGTGCCATCAAATAATTAATTGTTGTACGCCGACGAGTTTTGTGACGATCGGACGTACCGTTTGATCGTGCGAACTCGAAATGCGTAGCGATTAATTTCTAGAATCAAACTATAATATAGTTTTATTTAAAAATCTAACTTCTATAGATGATGGAATTAGGTCCCGATAATAGTTCCATTGAGTACGAAACAGCGATAATTATCTAGGAACACCAGTTAGAACACCTCGATTGGAGTTATTAATTTTTGAACATGAATTGTACCGGTTGAAGAACCCTATATATAGGACCTCAAGCCTATTCTTTTTGTCAAACCCTATAATATAACCCTAGCCGCCATTTCCATTCAACTTCCTCCAATAGTCGAATATCTCCATGGTGCTAGAGGCTATATTAGCCGAAGGTCTCAACATGGAAAAGGAGAAGAGTAGCCAAGGGAGTTGATCGATACTAGAGGATGGGTCATGGCAGAGCGTGGCAGCCAGAAAACAAAGTTGAACATTAATGGGTTTTCTGCTTGTTCTTGGGCTACAATGCGAATCAGAGGGCGAGGTCGGGATCTTTGGGGTCATGGTGGTTGGGGCGATCATTTGGGAGAGTGCGGCGATCTCAAGCGGAAGGTAGCAACGTCGTAGCGGTGGCGACGCGTTGAGGAAGTGGTGGCATGATTTGTTCGAAGTGGCCCTAGGTTTGTTGGCGATTTAGGGTTGAACGGCCATGATTTAGTGTTTAGGGATTAGGGCTAATCAAGGGTAATTAATGAGAGAATATTTTAATTAATTCGGGAATCTTGTAAAATCATTAACTTGTTCATATTAGGTCCAAATCAAACACGGTTAGTCGTGTTGCACTCGTAACATCAAACACTATGCTTTGGAATTGGATTGATTGAATTCAGATCTGAATGAATTTTGGGCAACCAAACTGGACTGCGAAAGCATTCGTTGGAATTTCGGTGGTTTTACTCACCTTTGAGTAAATTATTTAATATCTTTCATGCTATAAATTATTGTTGAAGGCTTGGTTAGTAAATTTATATTATTTTTTAGTTGTTTGTTTGGATTTAAACCCATTTAAAAATAGCGGATGGCATAAATAACCATTGTGTTGCGGAGGAAAAAAAAAGGAAAACCAGAGTGTACGTAGCGAATAAGTCGCTATGGAGCACTTTGAGATAAAATCACACATGTAATTTATGGGGAATTCTTATAGAGAGACCCTAAAGGGGGTTTCTCGCCAATATTTATTTATTCACTTATATTCATATGCTACTTATATTGTTTTTTGCTCGAAATAAATTGCAACATACTGTTTGACTTTGAAAGCGCCGGTATAGTGTTTTCGCTATACCGTCACTTATGGATACCATTTCCTTTAACCCTTCCATGTGTGTTGACTTGAGTTTGGCTTTTCACAATATGACATTTGAAAATGAAATAATCATTTTAATTAATGATATGTGAAATGAAATGATCATTTTAATTAATTACGCTTAAATCTGATTAATCATTTTAATTAATGATATTTGAATTTAATTAATCATTTTAACTAATGATATTTGAAATTTATTAATCATTTTAATTAATGAGGTTTAGGTTTAATCATATCACACAATGATATTTGAAATTTATTAATATATTTGGTTTATGATGTCTGAATGTAATTAATCATTTTTAATTAGTGGTATCTGAAATTAATTAGTCCTTTTCATTTATTGTGTTTTAAAGTAAATTAATGGATTTAATTAAATTAAAATTTATTAAATAATTTAATAAAAAGTGTTTTAAAGTTAATTAACCGATTTAATAAAGGTCTTTAAACATAATTAATTGACTTAACAAAAGGTGATTAAGAAATTGATTGGCTTATTTTAAAAATTATAAATGTGATTAATTATCCTACGAGATAATTAGTGTTATTTTTAATTTATAAAAAGATTTTAAATTTGATTTATTTTCCTTTGGGAAAATTTAAGTGGGATTTAAAGTTATAAAAAGAGTTTTATAAATTATCCTTCGGGATGATTAACATTGGTTTAAATTTATAAAAAAGATTTAAATTGATTTATTATCCCATGGGATAATAAATATTATTTTTAAATTTATAAATGATAGTTTATAAATAAGATCTTTTAAAACGAATTGTCTCAAAATAAAGCTAAGTGTAAATTGTATTGGGTTTATAGGAATGACATTTGTTTTGACCATTGTTTTTAATACACTTAGAAATATAATTTTCCCTTTTAAAAGTATATTTTATAGAGTATTTCTAAAAGTATTTTACAAATATTCGTGATGTGAAAACCAAGCACAAGTTCATTTTTAAAAAGTGAAGTTCGCTTCGGTTATGGAAAAGTAGTTCCATAAATGATATCGCTTATACTTTTAACGCTAAACATTGAGGCTTGAACTCGTTTCTATCTTGAAGGTTAAAAATGTCATCAAGGCGATGCCTAGAAGTAACACAACCTAAACTTGCCTGGCTTCATTTTCTACCGAGGAATATCGCTTATTTGGAATCGACGAGTAGTGGTAAATGTATGAAATTTAATTTACATATACGATCATTTTTAATTATCTTTGATAGTTGATTTACTTGCTATCGGTTCAACTTTCTTCTTGGTGTATCGTCATTTTAAAAATGATTTGTTGCTCTGTAACGACCCGAAATTTGATCAATTTAATTAAATATATTTAAATTATTTTAAATATTCAAATATAAATTATTTTCATAAATAATCAAGTTTGAAGTGATAAATAATAATAATGAACTTATTTTGGAAGGATGCCTAAAAAATATTTCTTTTGGAAAGATATATCGATAAAATAGCCGAAAACCGTTTTATAAGCAAACAGATCTATAAACATAAAATATCGTGCATAGAGCTAGATACGTACACTTATTTTTATAATTAAAAAATAATATGAATTAAAATCAATTATTTTATTAATGTATTTATGACATCATCAGTAATGCCCTTATAATTAATTTATTAAATTGAGATTTAATGATTTAATATTTATTTTAATTATTATAGTAATTGTTTTAAATAATTATAATTCATTACAAAGTGATACTAAATAATTTGTAATAATTTTATGAGGAGATATATACTTGATTTGAAAATATAAAAAAATTCGAATCACTTTCTCAATATAATAGCAATTTTTGTAAATAATTGTTAATATTAATTTGTATTATTTTATAAATAAAACATGATCATTTTAATTATTTTAAAATGATAAGAAATTAGTTTCAAATTTTGTTTACATTTATACGTAAATTAATTTATAAGTAAAATTGTGACTAGGAATCAGTTTCCTGAATTTCAACGGTTTAACGAACGAAAGATGTTCAAAGTTGTTGCAACCTTATTTATATGTCATGTGCACATATATAACATACATATGCACACCCTAACATACACATGAACACATTTATATACATACAAACATACATATACACTTAAAGATATATATATACACACACACACTCCAAAATTATAAAAACTTAAGACTTAAGCAACCATCAACTCATCTTACACACCAAAGTACACTCATATGGGCTAGTATATGGAAGAGAGGACATGGAGTGGGGTGGACGTGTGGAGTGAAGTGATGGGGGATGTGGGTTGAGAGCAAAAAGGTATATATGTGTTTAGATATTATTTTTCTCTAAGTTTTTCCTATAAATACCCACCCATTTCTTCATAAATTCCTAACACTTATTCTTCATCTTCTTCAAGCTATTTTAATGGCTTCCTATGTTAGCAAAATTATGGAGAAAATAATTACAAAAGGAAATTAAATTATTAGTATACACATATATATTAGTATAAACACTTCAAAACCACTTCAAATCACCTCCTTTCCTCATCAAAACTCACGACCACACCCATATCAATGCTTGGCCATGGCCTTCCACCTCTTCATGCTTAGGCAGTGACTTCCGTAGCCAAGGCCAAGCTCAGTCAAAGCTTAGGAGCTCGATTCCATAGAGTTTAAAGCAATCATAGCGAAACTATAGCTGATTTAAAACTAGTTCAAGTCAAAATGAAGGTGAGAAACTCTATTTATAAAATGATATATTGGATGATATATATATATATATGTGTGTGTGTGTGTGTGTGTGTGTGTTTGTGTGTGTGTGTGTGTGTGTTTTATGCTTGGTTGTGATGATTTTTTACTAAATTTGGATGCTGGTTATATGTTGTTTGATTGTATTAACAAGCCACGTTTAATACACAACGAAAATAACAAAAAATACCACTTTACTTTAATAAATGAAATGGTGTATACAAGATTGTTAAACCTCTTGAAAATGGTTTAAAATGGTTTATAAATGTTTTATAAACACTAAAATCTAAATTGGTAAAGTTTTGACAAGCTATGAAAATTGAGTCAAAAATAGGCGCGTCGCGTAACGGCAGTTCACGATTTCGCACCAAAGAAAGTTAAATTCATTTAAACGATGGATTCATAGTCGGAATTCCTTGTAATGATAATTTTCTGAATCCTTATAATCATGATTTTCAAATGAAGAAAGAAAAATGAGATTTCGTTTAGTAGATTTTGAAATATGAGCAAAACAAGTTTTCAAAATAGTCGTGGTTTGGCAGTTCGAAAAACCAAAGCGATAAATTCTTTATAAGCGATATTTTTTTCTTTAAAAATATGGAATAAATTCTATAAATCTTTTAAAATGTCTTGAAAGAGATTTGAGTTTTAAAAATGGATTTTAAATGATTGGAAAGTTGTTTTGACCAAATAAGCTTTGAAAACACTATTCGTAGCACCTTTTGCAGCACTTTTAATAACTTTTGCAAACAATGGTTTTAACTTTATTATTCTCTCCCAAATCTTTTGTGAACCTTTTAAAATAAATGATTAAGAAATTTAAAGATGATTAAGAGGTTTAAAAATGAGTATGCAGAAACGACTAGTACATTTGTTCCCTTTGTGAGTGCCATAGAAAATCCGACCGAGAAATGGAACAGATCGAAGGGAAAGCCCGAATGCTCCAAAATAATTAAAAGCAAATTAAGTATGTTAAAAGATTTAGAGTTGATCAAATAACCGAACCGTCTTATGGATGACAGAGAGGTAGTCTCTAGGCTTGGGTTTGGGAAACCAGTTGCTTGCCCTCCCTAGCTACCTAGACCGGCCCGACGGAGGGGATAGTAAATTTTATTTACTCGGATCAAAAATTTCCCAAAATATAAAAGATATAATTTTAAAAATTCAAATAACTTGGATTGCATAGAAATAACCTTCTTATACTTGTATTAAATTCCGAAGAGGGAACCCGTACTATCCATGAGAATTTAAAAGGCGATCTCACCGTTATTCGACGGACAGTAAAGGTTGAATATGGAAACTGATGGTGGGTAGAATTAGTATAATTTTCATGATCCTATTTATTCAATAATGTTTTCTAAAATAATTTATGAAAATGATTTTGTAATTCCAAAGTTAAAGAGAGGTTTAATGATTCCGTATATACAGGAAAGAATGTTTTAAAGATATATATCTCTAGAAGATATTTTGATTAACCAATCAAAGAATAATTCCCTATTCACTTGACATTATTTTATCGATGATTGGTTCAAAGGAACCAGGGTCGTATTTAGAAGATCCTATCCGAAGGCCACTTCGAAGCAATTTACATATTCAAAAATAAAAGATATGGGATGATACCTGCTTGTCACTGACCCTCGATGGATTTTTACCATATCACTTATTAGTGACAATAGTTATCCATTCGAGATCTTTGAAGCAAGGACTTCTCATTACTAATCCTAGGGGTAATTCCCGACAGGATGTGGTAAGAGAGTACCTTCAGTTTGTCATGTTCCTAGATAACTTATATGGACGAATGTTTGATGTTGCATTTCTAATAACATTCATTGATCTCTATAAATGAATCATTTATTTGGTGGCGGAAAAGGCAACTTTTCTTAGCTTAACATCCTTTCCTAAGATATACGAGCTCATGATTTATACGTTTGTAGAAATCAGTTGTGTGATCATGGAATGGCAGTGGTATTCAAAGTGAAATGTGTGCTATGTGAAAGGTAATCTTTACCTCAGGCCTCATCACTTGGTAATGGCTAAAATAAGGTACGCCATAAGGCTATGTGGTTCTCAACCATTAGGGTATGATCATCACCTTTCTAGATAACCGTCTATATATCGAGTATGTGGTGTATGCTATGAGACGTCTCAGATAGGTCGATAACGACCGGGGTGATAACAAATTCGTTTTCTATCCACTCCATGTCTAAGTGCCAAATAAGGATAGATGGATCTTGCCAGATGTGTAGAATTGTTTGTGTAATCTTGGTACATTCCTCTAGAGATGTACTGTACAAAAGGTAGTCCCTTACCTTACCATTGTATGGAATCATTCCTCAATAAGTGCCTTCGTACTTGTTTGTAGAGCCTAACGTATCCGGAATTTAATAATGGTAACAATTTCGGTTAAGATTCATAAGTTTACCTGCAAATGTTTTAAAAAAATGTCATTAATAATAATATCCCTAGATTTTGCATAGCAAAGATTTTAGTTATCATAAGGTAAAAACTCGTTCCGCGTTTATGTGTGGCGTGGTCTTATAAGATACCTTTGTTTTCAAAAATGCATATTTTGAGTTTCTCACACCAGTCCTATTGCTGACCCGGAATTTATTTTCTTTTCCCTTGAACTCTGGGTGCCCTAATTTTCCTAGGCAGCTAACTAGTTCAGGTTTGACTTGGTGTAATTGGATGGAGCTTGGAGCTGAAGATTTCCTGTAGATAGTTAACCATTCTCATTCCCATTACATTTGTGTTTTGTAGTTTTTAGCAATTGTGAGGACAGACATTTATAATTGTCCAGGTTAAGCTTAGGATAGACTTTGGTAAATGTATTTAAATTTTCGCTATAAAGATTATATATTGAAATAATATATGTTATTCCATTTATGTAAGATTCTGTTCTGCCTATTTTTCTTTCTTACCTTTAAAGAATTGCCTCTCCAGCACTTGGATTTGCGGCACGTGGATACCAAGGATGTATTAATATCAATTTATAAAGGTTGATGAATCGAGTCTTTACATTTAGTATCTGAGCTTAGGTTGAGCGAACACTAGGCTTTGGTAGGGGTAAAATCTCATTAGAGATATGGTTAGTAATACCCTAGGATGAGTAACTCGTTAGAGATAGGGTTAGTAACACCCTAGAATAAGTTTGAGAGTATTATATATTACCACGTATTTTTTAATGATATATACAAATGATTTTGGTTTAGAAAATTGGTAAATGAAATGATTTTACCTAGGATTATATTATAAAAAGGATACCTTTGAAAAATGTAGTTTAGGATGATTAAAATCAAGTTAGTTAAAACTAAGCAAAACATCTTGTGATTAGAATTTCACAGTTTGACTATAAGATATTTATGATAACACTGAAAGGATTAATAAGGGATGTTTTTCTTGACAAAGGATTTCGAAGGAGATAAAACATTTTGATAGAAATCTCAATTTGTTTTCAAAGATTGGTTTTGGGGAAAATAACACCAAGTGCTTGAAAAATCTGTTCCCTTAAAAAGATTATAGTTGAGACCGATTTATATTAGGATTTGCCTAAGTAAATAAGACACTAATAACTTGACATTTGAATAAGTTAGAATAAGTAAAATGCATAGTGTATATATCTCAGCAGTTGCGTTTACATTTGTAGAAACCATATGGAAGAAAGTATTTCAAAGGGGAGTCCTCACGAGCAAATTGGGGAGAAAAGGATAATCTTATTATCCTTTCCAACGATAAGGAAGAAACATCAAAGCAGCCACCGAACTACGTTTGGCCTTGGATTAATGAGTGGTGTATCCTCCACACCAAAAGGGATAGAGATGGGCGCCCAAAGGCAAAAATGCTCATCCCACCCACTAGTCTAGAAATGATCATTATATCCAATGATAATAGGGCTGCACAAGACTCGACGGGAATGTGGGTAATAGATCCGGCCAATTCTGAATTGGAACCCATAGAGGAGTCCGAACCTATGGTAGAAGAATCTGAACCAATGGAAGAAGAATTCGAACTTATGGAGGACCCATAAACCATGATATCAGACCGCAGTAGCATAGACAATAATGTGCTTTGGGAGACGAAAGGAGATAATGTCATTTGGCAAGAAGAATCATCCAGTTCTTACATCAACTGGAATGAAATGGAAAGTGGCAATGAGGAAGGAGTTGAGGATGAAGTTGGAGTGTTTCAAAACCCATGGAGGTTGAAATGCAAAAAATAGAAGAAGGTGAGGAAATTCAGGATGTAACAGTTGGTCTCAGTCACGTTCCATGGAACCAGCCATAGCTACCTTATGTTGATGGAGAGGTGTAACATTTGGAAAATGGAAATGATGCAGACGACGAGCATGAAAGTGATGAGGAAGGGAGTGGATAAGTTATGATTGACTTTGGATATTGGAGCACCCCATCGACCTCCAATTCAGAAGAGTGAGAAAGATGAGGAGTATGATGGTTGAGGGAAGTTTCCTTTCTGTCTGTTTAGTGTATATATATATAGCTTATGTATATAATAAGATGAGATGTGGTGATGGTTAGTGATGAATAGTATTAGCATTATGTTCTTAGATGGGAGTTGTGTGTTTTGGTAAGACCAGTGTCGGAATTGGAATATTGATAAAGTGTATGATATGCTATTTTGTTTTCAACTTCGTTCGTTACAATTGCGTAGATCTCTTAAAACCAATCGGTAAGAATTCTTGATTAAAGAAGCAAAATTTAAGTGGAAAATTTTCTTTTGAATTCAAAACGAAATTTTTCTAAACATTTATGAAAAAATATATATTTATATAACATGTAAAAGTAGTTTTGATTAATAAAAAGGAAATAAGTAAGTTTGACTAACAAATAAGTTTTATTAAATACAAGTATCACAATTAATATTAATTTAAAAAGAAGTAAAAGGGTTTATTATAATAAAAGGTAAGTTATCTTTTTAACTTGAATGGTTTCTTTGGAAAGAAGATAGAAATTCTTGGAGAATAAACTTTTATGAAATGTTTTCATAAATATTTTGGAAAGGTTAATAAGTATGTATGAGGTACGTAAATCATTTCGTCGCATAATTTGATCTACGATTCGAGTATTGAACTTTGGTGGTGTTTACACCAGTCCGAAAAAGGATTTGTCACTCGATTCTTGACGACGAACATTGATGAATGTTTATGGTTGGATACTTTAGTTCTCTATCATAGTTGAGAGCTATGTAGGATCGTTTTCACCCTAAAGGGGAGGTGAATAGGGTGTACTAATAATAATAAAAAGTAATGCAGAAATAAAAACAATAGCAGAAAGTAATGTAGTAAAAATTACACACAGATTTACCCAGCTTCGGCAATAACCTGCCAACGTGTTGCCCATAAGGTTTCTACTAGAAATTAAGTAGTCAAACGCTTACAAACACACGTAAACTTGCGACACCCGCTAACTTGCCTAACCTAACTCTAAGCTCAAAACCCTGCCACAACTCAGCCACTGAGTTGCGAATTCTCAAACTACACCCCGTAGTTTGTACCTAGTCTCACGACTAGAAAGTTACACAATTTTAAAAAGAAATTACAAATAAAAAATTAAAAACTAAACAAAACCCTATTTAAATAATTGATGCCCAATACTCAAAATTAAAACCGGCCCACTAAATAATTAACATAAAGACGTATTCCTCTTTTCTTTTGTTCGTGATGACTTCGGCCATTCTTTGTTACTCGTTCAAAAGCTAGGGTTGTGTTAATTTGATGCCGTCGCTTGAAATTGTTCGATTGGAGTATGCTTTTGCTTCGATATGCTTCGCCAATCGAATCTCTGGCTTTGATTACTTACAACAGCTTTAAATGTCGAGCTCGAATTTCTTGGATTAAATTGGTACGTGATTTTCCTTTTTCGATTTCATTACGCTCGACTTCGATTCGAGTTATTGGTTTGTGATTTACTTCAATGGATTGCTCTGGTTTAGCTTGAACTCGAATGAGAAAATGCCAATGATGAATTTGGGTTAAATAGGGATCGAAACCCTATATTTTCGTTCGTATTTTTTGGTTGAATTCTTCACGTTGCTATGCTTGGCCATTGATATGTAATCGAACGTTGGTGATGATTTCTGACTTGTTCTTAGTTGAATATTGCTTGAATAGTTTGAGTCGGTTCCTTCTTTGCTCCTATGACTTTGGCATTTTGAATTTTGGGATGATATGGACTTTGACTTGTTCACAATTGACTTGCTGGCAAATTTCGAACTGCTGTTCCATTCTCTTTTCGAACCATGACTTTATTCATGACCCACGGCTTTGATTTTCTTCATTTTTATATATACTTATATACATGTATACATACATATGTGTATATGCATATTTATGTATATATGTTACTGCATTTAAACTTGTACATGTCGAGGCTTGCTTGATGTTTCTGGTCCATTATGCTAGCTGTTGTCTGGTTGATTCTTCATGTGTACTCGAGTCTGCACATGTTGGTTGAATCTTCATGTTGATCTGTTTCTTTGTTGTTGTCCACACTGGTCTTTGTTATTTGAGTCTTGTTTGCACATGTGCTTAAGGCAATTGTTATTTTGGTCTTGTTATAGTCTGACTCCTGTTTGATTGAGACTGTTGTCATACATGTCTGTTCATGCTTGGGTCTGTTTGGTGATCGATGTCACTGTATATATGTATACATGTGTGTTCACGCATGTATATATGTATGCTAGCTTATTGTATGTGGTTGGTCTGATTGTACTGTGTTCATGTCTGGGTTGATCTGGTTGAACTCGAACTCCATGCTTTTCTTGATTTTGTTCGAACTGCTTTCATGTTGCCTTTGTATTCTCTGGAATCTTGTGAAATTTGAAGTGGTCTACTCTGTTTCATGTTGCATTGTGACTGGAAGGTCTGGTGCACTTTGTACATGTCTTGATTAAGTCTTGTTCCATTCGAAGTAATTCTGGTCTGTTGCACTTTGTTATAGAAGTCCGTCTCATATGATCTCCATTGAAGTCTTGTTGTATATATTGTTGTATTTTCTTGTAGCAATGCTTTGCATTTCTGAAGCTTGTTGTCTCATGCTTGATTTGAAGTCTGGTCTGCTTTCATGCCTAAATGTAGTTTGTGTACACTTGTGTCTGGTCTAGTTTGAACTGCTGTGTTCATTAGCATTTCTTAGAAAACCGCCTTGACTTGTTTTTGAAGTCTGGTTCATGTGTGGTCTGCTTTGGTTGAGTCATTTCATGTGTACAACACTTCCTATTGACATGTGGTCTGTATGCATGTTGTTGTTGTGGTCTTGTAGTCTGTTTCACTTCAGTTTTGTATTGTTCGAGTCATTTGTGAAGACAGTACTTGCCTCGAGTTAAACAGTTTTATCCTTCCTTGTGCACAAGCATACTTTCTGTTTGGCTCTGAGTTTTTGTAGTCTTTTCTGTTGCATTTGTTGCTCCTGACCATTTCATTGAACATGTTCACTGGAGTCTATACTGTTCATTTGCTTTTTGTTCCATGGTTTGCATCCTTGTACTTATGCTTGCACTTGATCATTCTATCATGTTTTGTTTTTATATTGCGCCTGAGTTGAATCCAGCTTTTGCTTGGGTTTGACCTTATGCTCACCTCTGTCCCTGCAATTTTAACGAGCAAGCGTATATCGGTGTGCACGACCTTGTGGCATGTACAGTGATACACTGTGCATGTCACAAGTTGTTCGTGTATAATGAATTAAACAAAAATAACGATGAGCAACCCAAATAACCGAGTCAAATAATATATTCAAAACACACACTTTATTTTGCACTACAATTTTTTTTTCAATTTTACTGCGTCGGTGTTTATTTTGCAGATAATTCAAATGTTGGATTCAGACTGGCACAAAGTTGAAGATCAAATACGAGTGTTGAGTGAATATGTAGTGAGGTGTAAATCGTATAGTGAAAAAATGTGTTGTAATTGAAATTGTATTGTAATTGAAAATGTGTGAAAAAATGTGTTGTAATTGAAATTGTATTGTAATTGAAAATGTGTATATGTATAGTGAGAGCTTAAATCTTTACTATTTGAATTTGTAATAAAATATTTGTTTGAATAAAATATTTGTTTAAATATGCATTCTGATTTATTTATTTTATTCAATAAATATTTATTTAATTATGTGGAAAAATAAAATATTACAATGACAAATACATTTAAATGAATATATATATATATGTTTATTATCATCAAACAAAAATCATAAGTTATTGTATTCTACAATCTCCCCCTTTTGATGATAACAAACATATACTAAGATTTTGACTCTATTAAATGTATTTGGTCTTGATGAATTCCATGAGCTCCCCCTATTTAAATGCTCCCCCTACACAGATGCATGTAGTTAAAACTGAAAAATTAATTAAAAGTAACTTTGAATAAAAACACTCTCGAATATTAGTAAGAATATTGCTCAAATAAAAATATCTTAACCTCTCTCCCCCTTTTGTTATCATCAAAAATAATAATAGTAATTGAAATAGCTACAATTTTACTTAAAAATATAAAATCAAATCAAGAGGGAAATATTAATTTCAAATTCCAATTAATCAAACAAAAATCATAATATTTTATTAATTAGACACAAACTCCACTTTAGAGAAATGGTAGGATTATGGAAATTTTATATAGTGACAAGAGTTTGGTATTTTCAATAAAGGAATAATTTGTGCATTTTCTCTTTTCAAATATTATACAAAAAAATTTGAAGCACTTACTAACCATGCATAACCATTAGGACTTTTAAATGTGGTCAGTAGTTACCCTTTTTTAAAAAGAAATATGTCAAGTATTTTCTAACAATGCATAACCGTGAGGACTTTTAAATGAGATTAGAATATACTTGGTATTTATCCCTTTCTTATATGCGTCCCATCCATGCATAATCGCGAGGACTTTTAAATGAGAATGGAAGTCCATATATAGAAATTCAAGTAATTCACCCATGCATAACCGCGAGGACTTTTAAATGAGAGTGAACACTTTAGGATATAATTATTTTACAATAAAAATATTTCCTTATTTTGAAATACCAAATTCTGCACACTATATTATGATGTATGGATTAACAGAAAGGTGAAAGTGATAGAAATGATCATGGAATAAGTACTAATCTAAAAATATTATAATTTTTTTTTAATTTTCGTGAAATTATAAAATTATACTTCCTCTTGTTATGAAATATATTTTAATCACTATCCATCACTTTTCAAGCACTATAATAATTTTGATAAGTTCCAAAAGATTCGATTAGTCAATGGTTATCTTTCCTAGAGTAAATCTCTTACCGAAATAAACTAGAGTATTTTTATCATGATGAAAACCCAAGTTTCAAAAATTAACATAAGTGAAAATTAATTTTCTATAAGGGGGTTTTGTGAAAATGACTTCTAATTGAAAGTCAATGCAAAAATGATTTCAACATGAGATGATATTAGATACCACTTGTATTTGAGGTATTCATGGTGATATATAAGAAAAAACGTGTACTCCTCAACACTTGAATTGTTTTTTGAAATTTTTAGCACGTCCATTATATCAAGCATAAGTAAAGTAATCTATATTGAGCAAAAACACACATTCAAAAAAAAATTCGTCAAAGCAATTTTTCATGACATTCCAAAGTGAACTAAAAATAGAAAGTTGTAGCATTATCAGTTAGCTTTCCAGAACTTCAAGAATTTTACAAATCAAAGTTGAGTTGTTCACGATATGGTAGAAATACTTCAACAATGTCGATCAAAACATAGTTAACAATATGTGAACTAAAAACAGAAATACTTTCCCTCGATTCTGTAATATCCAAAATGCGATGATGTCCATCTAATCTTTATAGGCTAAGGAACATTTAAATTTTAGTTTATCAATCACTTAGAACAACTCAAAATCTATCTCCATCAAATTTGTTCCTTAGCCCACTTATGTGTCTAAATTTTGGAGAAGGCGAGTGGTCTAACTAAGGATGTAGGACCACTATTACTATCTATTGAAATCTTTGGTACCCAAATTTGTTTATATAACAACCATTAGTATCTACAATTGTACCCTTGGGAATCCAAATTGCTTTAAATTTCAAACCATTTATATTCGTACCTTTTGGAATCCATATTTGTTTAACAGTTTTGTGTTTGTATATATTTCGACAATTATTCTTGCCATGTCCAATATTTCCACACTTTACGCATTTGGGTATCACACTTTTCCCCTTAACAGTGTTATTAGTCGGTTGTTCATATTTTGACACTTTCGCAAATCCAAATCCTTTTCTTTTATTCACGAAGAGTTGATTTTCTAAGAGCATATTAAATGATTTTTCTCTAGTGAAAAATTTCTTAGTAATCAACTCAAGTTTATTAACTTTGGATTTTAAAAGTTTATTTCCATTTATTAGTTTCTAACAACAACTAATGGTACTATCTCTCTTTTCAAAATTATTCATTTTTAAGCCCATATTTTCATTTTCAAGCTCTCTAATTTCAGTCTTAATTTCAAGCATCTCAGTTTCAAAGAGTTGGAGTTTTTTAAATTCAATTTTTTTAAAATCCTTGATTTTTTCAATCTCCTTTTCAAACTCGTGATTTAATCGAATAATTTTAGATTTTCTCAAAATCACGTTTTCTTTTTCAAGGGTTTTGAAATTTTCGTTGACCTCAAAAATCACACATTTAGAACTTTCCGACCTTTTAAAGCTATCCAACTCTTTTTGCAAAATATTATTACAAATCAACTCAGTTTTGTTTTTCTCCCGAATTAAAATTTTGTTTTCTAACCTTTGAAAGTTTTCATGAAAACAAGCAAATTCTTTTTCATAGTCCAAACACCTTTTGCAATTAGAATTTTTATTTTTCTCAATATTTCTATGCTCATTTTCCACATCATTATTTTTCTGACGCAGTTTAGATTGTTCCCTTTTCAACTTATTATTTGTCATCTCAAGAGCTTCATTATTTTTAATTAATTTTCGGCACTAGAGAACTAAATCATCGAATGAAAGATCACTTATCTCATCGGTTATTTAATCTTCATCACTAGTGCCTTTTGCAAATCCTGTCAAGCACGTTTCTTCAACTGAGTCGATTGTGGGGGATTTCTCACCGTTGTTGACTTTTGCACCATATATTGCATTTAAAATATTCCAGATTTCCTGTGCATTTTCACAATGAGAGATATGGTTAAAATTATCTCGATTAATATGAGAATATAGTATATGAATAGCAAGAGCATTAATCGAAGTATTTTTCTTGTCTACTATATCACACCCATTTTCAATAATATCCCAACATTTAGAATTAACAGATTTTAAATAAAATTCCATTTTTAATTTCCAATTTAAAAAATTGGTTCCATAAAAAATAGGGGGAATAATACTAGACAGGCTCTCGCAAGATTTGCAACTAGGGTTAGTCATCAATGCTATTAACCTTGCTCTGATACCACTTATAGGATCGTTTTCACCCTAGAGGGGAGGTGAATAGGTTGAATTAATAATAATAATAATAAAAATTAATGCGGAAATAAAAACAATAGCAGAAAGTAATCCAGTAAAAATTACACACAGATATTTATCCATCTTCGGTAATAACCTGCCTACGTGCTACCCCCAAGGTTTCTATTATAAATTAAGTAGTCAGACGCTTATAAACACACGTAAACTTGCGACACCCGCTAACTTGACTAAACTAACTCTAAGCTCAAAACCCTACCACAACTCAGCCACTGAGTTGCGAATACCCAAACCACCCTGTAGTTTGTACCTAGTCACACGACTAGAAAGTTACAAAATTTTAAAAAGAAATTACAAATAAAAAATTAAAAAATAAACAAAACGCTATTTAAATAATTGATGCCCAATACTCAAAATTAAAACCGACCCACTAAATAATTAACATAAAGATGTACTCCTCTTTTCTTTTTTCGTGATGACTTCGGCCGTTCCTTGTTACTCGTTCAAAAGCTAAGGGTCTGTTAATTTGATGTCGTCGCTTGAAATTGTTCGATTGGAGTATGATTTGCTTCGATATGCTTCGCCAATCGAATCTCTGGCATTGATTACTTACAGCAGCTTCAAATGTCGAGCTCGAATTGCTTGGATTAAACTAGTACGTGATTTTCCTTTTTCGATTTTGATTATGCCTGACTTCGATTCGAGTTATTGGTTTGTGATTTACTTAAATGGCTTTCTCTGGTTTAGCTTGAACTCGAATGAGAAAATGCCGATGATGAATTTGGGTTAAATAGGGATCGAAACCCTATATTTTCGTTCGTATTTTTTTTTTGAATTCTTCACGTTGCTATGCTCGATCATTAATTTGTAGTCGAACGTTGGTGATTATTTCTGACTTGTTCTTAGTTGAATATTGCTTGAATAATTTGAGTCGGTTCCTTCTTTTGCTCCTACGACTTTGGCGTTTTGAATTTTGGGATGATCTGGACTTGACTTGTTCATAATTGACTTGCTGGAAAATTTTGAACTGCTGTTCCATTCTCTTTTCGAACCATGACATTATTCATGACCCAAGGCTTAGAGTTTCTTCATTTTTATATATGCTTATATACATGTATACATACATACATACGTGTATATGCATATTTATGTATATATGTTACTGCATTTAAACTTGTACATGTTGAGGCTTGCTTGACGTTTTTGGTCCATTGTGCTAGCTGCTGTCTGGTTGATTCTTCATGTGTACTCGAGTCTGCACATGTTGGTTGAATTTTCATGTTGATATGTTTCTTTGTTGTTGTGCACACTGGTCTTTGTTGTTTGAGTCTTGTTTGCACATGTGATTAAGGCAGTTGTTATTTTGGTTTTGTTATAGTCTGACTCCGGTTTGATTGAGACTGTTGTCATATGTACATGCATGTTCATGCTTGGGTCTGTTTGGTGATCGATGTCACTGTATATACGTATACATGTGTGTTCACGCATGTATATATGTATACATGTGTGTTCACGCATGTATATATGTATGCTAGCTTGTTGTATGTGGTTGGTCTGATTGTACTGTGTTCATGTCTGGGTTGATCTGGTTGAACTCGAACTCCATGCTTTTCTTGATTTTTTTCGAACTGCTTTCATGTTGCCTTTGTATTCTCTGGAGTCTTGTGAAATTTGAAGCGGCCTTCACTATTTCATGTTGCATTATGACTGGAAGGTCTGGTGCACTTTGTACATGTCTTGATTGAGTCTTGTTCCATTCGAAGTGATTCTGGTCTATTGCACTTTGTTATAGAAGTCTGGCTCATATGATCTCCATTGAAGTCTTGTTGTATTTTCTTCTAGCATTTCTGAAGCTTGTTGTCTCATGCTTGATTTGAAGTCTGGTCTGCTTTCATGCCTGAATGTAGTTTGTGTTCACTTGTGTCTTGTTTGGTTTGAACTGTTGTGTTCATTGGCATTGCTTAGAAAATTGCCTTGACTTGTTTTTGATATCTGGTTCGTGTGTGGTCTGCTTTAGTTGAGTCATTTCATGTGTACATCAGTCTGGTTTGTGTGTGGTCTGCTTTGGTTGAGTCATTTCATGTGTACATCACTATATACATGTGCACCATATGTTGATATACTGTACTTGACACTAAGCACTTCATGTTGACATGTGGTCTGCATGCATGTTGTTGTTGTGTCTTGTAGTCTAGTTCACTTCAGTTTTGTATTGTTCGAGTTATTTGTGAAGAAAATACTTGCCTCGAGTTAAACAGCTTTATCCTTCCTTGTGCACAAGCATACTTTCTGTTTGGCTCTGAGTTTTTGTAGTCTTTTCTGTTGCATTTGTTGCTCCTGACCATTTCATTGAACATGTTCATTGGAGTCTGTACTGTTCATTTGATTTTTGTTCCATGGTTTGCATCCTTGTACTTATGCTTGCACTTGATCATTCTGTCATGTTTTGTTTTTATATTGTGCCTGAGTTGAATCCAGCTTTTGCTTGGGTTTGACCTTATGCTCACCTATGTCCCTGCAATTTTAACGAGCAAGCGTATATCGGTGTGCACGACCTTGTGGCATGTACCAGTGATACACTATGCATGTCACAAGTTGTTCGTGTATGATGAATTAAACAAAAATGACAACGAGCAACCCAAATAACTGAGGCAAATAATATATTCAAAACACACACTTTATTTTGCACTACAATTTTTTTTTTCAATTTCACTGCGTCGGTGTTTATTTTGCAGATAATTCAGATGCTGGATTCAGGCTAGCACAAATTTGAAGATCAAATACGAGTGTTGAGTGAATATGTAGTGAGGTGTAAATTGTAGAGTGAAAAAATGTGTTGTAATTGAAATTGTATTGTAATTGAAAATGTGTGAAAAAATGTGTTGTAATTGAAATTGTATTGTAATTGAAAATGTGTAAATGTAAAGTGAGAGGTTAAATCTATACTATTTGAATTTGTAATCAAATATTTGTTTGAATAAAATATTTGTTTAAATATGAATTCTGAGTTATTTATTTTATTCAACAAATATTTATTTAATTATGTGGAAAAATAAAATGGTACAATAACAAATACATTTAAACGAATATATATATATATATATATATATGTTTATTATCATCAAACAAAAATCATAAGCTATTGTATTCTACAAGCTACACAAGGAGAACTAAAAATTCTGATCGGAAGGCCTGATCGAAGTCCACACTAGAGGATCGGGGGATCAATACTAGTTCAAAAGTAAAGTTGTGGATTTGAATAAAAGGATCGAACCAAATGTTATGGATGATCTATGTATATCATGTAGAATTGAGTTTATAAAATAATGTTTTGGGCAAGAATTACTGAGTTTTTGTTTTGGTGTAATTTTGGGGACGAAATTCTTTTAAGGGTGTAACGACCCATAATTTGATCATTTTTTTTAAAAATATTTAAATTATTTTAATATTCAAATATTTATTATGTTTCATAAATAATCAAGTTTGAAGTGAGAAATAATAATAATGAACTTATTTTGGAAGAAAGCTCACAAAAATATTTCCTTTGGAAAGATATATCAATAAAATAGCCGAAAACCATTTTATCAATAAACTACTCTATAATCATAAAACATCACCCACAGAACTGGATACGTACACTTATTTTTAAAATTGAAGAAGAATATGAAATAAAATCAATTATTTTATTAATGTATTTGTGACATCTTCAATAATGCCCTTATAATTGATTTATTAAATTGAGATTTAATGATTTAATAATTATTTTAATTATCAGAATAATTGTTCCAAATAATTATAATTCATTATGAATTGATAATAAATAATTTGTAATAATTTTATATGGAGATATATACTTGATTTGAAAATATAAGAAAATTCGTATCACTTTGTCAATATAATAGCAATTTTTGTAAATAATTGTTAATATTAATTTATATGATTTTATAAATAAAATATGATCATTTAATTAGTTAATAATGATAAGAAATTAGTTTTCAAATTTTGTTTACATTAAATGTAAATTAATTTATAAGTAAAAATGTGACTGGGAATCGGTTTCTCGATTTTCAATGGTTTAACGAACGAAAGTTGTTCAAAATTGTTGCAACTTTGTTTATATGCCACGTGCACATATATAACATACATTTGCACACCTAACATACTCATGAACATATATATATATATATACACACACACACATAGATACACACACACACATATATATTCCAAAATATTAAAAACTTAAGACTTAAGCAACCATCAACCCATCTTACATACCAAAGTACACTCACATGGGCTAGCATATGAAAGAGAGGACATGGAGGCGGGTGGCCATGTGGAGTGAAGTATTGGGGGTGCGGGTTGAGGGCAAAAGGGTAATTATGGGTTTAGATTTTTTTATTTTTTCCTATAAATACCCATTTCATTCTTCATAAATTCCTAACACTTATTCTTCATCTTCTTCCTCCTTCTTCAAGATATTTTAATGGCTTCTTATGTTAGCAAAATTATGGAGAAAATAATTACAAAAAGAAATTAAATTATTAGTATAAACACCTTTAAACCACTTCAAATTATCTCCTTTCCTCATCAAATCTCACAACCACACCCATATCAATGCTTGGCCGAGTCCTTCCACATCCTCATGCTTAGGCTGTGATTTCCCTAGCCAAGGTTGAGCTTATTCAAAGCTTAGGAGCTCAATTTCATAGAGTTTAAAGCAATCGTAGTGAAGTTATAGCCGATTTAAAACTAGTTCAAGTTAAAATGAAGGTGAGGAACTCTATTTATAACACAATATATTAGATGATACATATGTTTTGTTATGCTTGGTTGTGATGATTATTTATCAAGTTTGGATGTAGGTTATATGTTGTTTGATTGTATTAGCAAGTCACTTTTAGTACACGTCGAAAATCACAAAGGAAATCACTTTCCTTTAATAAATAAAATGGTGTATACGAGATTGTTAAACCTCTTGAAAATGGTTTATAAATGCTTTATAATTATGAAAATCCAATTTGGTAAAGTTTTGACAAGTTATGAAAATTGAATCAAAAATAGGCGCGTCGCGTAATGCCCGTTCGCGATTTCGCGCCGGAGAAAGTTAAATTCATTTAAACGATGGATTCAGAGTCAGAATTCCTTGTAATAAGAATTTTTCGAATCCTTATAATCATAATTTTCGAATGAAGAATGAAAATTGAGATTTCTTTTAGTAGATTTTCAAATACGAGCAAAACAAGTTTTCAAAATAGTCGCGGTTTGGCAAGGAAACTAAAACGACAAACTCTTTAGAAATGATATTTTTTTAAATATGGAATAAATTATATAAATCTTTTAAAATATTTTGAAATAGATTTGAGTTATAAAAATGGATTTATAAATGATCGGAAAGTTGTTTTGATCAAATAAGCTTTGAAAACACTATTTGTAGCACCATTCGCAACACTTTTTGCAGCACTTTTAATAACTTTTGCAAACGGTGGTTTTAACTTTATTGTTCTCTCCCAAATATTTTGTGAACCTTTTCAAACAAATGATTAAGTAGTTTAAAGATGATCAAGACGTTTAAAAATGAGAAATGACTAGTACATTTGTTCTATTTGTGAATGGCATAGAAAATCTGACCGAGGAATAGAACAGATCGAAGGGAAAGCCCGAATGCTCTAAAATAATTAAAAGTAAATTAAGTATATTAAAAGATTTAGAGTCGATCATATAAGTTGACCATCTTATGGGTGATAGAGAGGCAGTCTCTAGGCTTGGGTTTGGGAAACCAGTTGCCTGGCCTCCCTAGCTACCCAAACTGGCCCGACGGAGGGGATAGTAATTTGATTTACTCGGATCGAAAATTCCCAAAGTATGAAAGATATAATTTTCCAAATTCAAACAACTTGGATTGCATAGAAATAATCTTCTTATACTTGGTATGAAATTCCGAAGAGGGGACCCGTACTATCCATGAGAATTTAAAAGGTGATCTCATCGTTATTCGACGCATAGTAAAGGTTGAATACGAAAATTGATATTGGGTAGAATCAGTATAATTTCCATGATCCTATTTACTCAATAATGTTTTCTAAAATGATTTATGAAAATGATTTGTAATTCCAAAGTTAAGTAGAGGTTTAGTGATTCCGTATATACCAGAAAGAATGTTATTAAGATATATATATATATATATATCTAGAATATATTTTGATTAATAAATCAAAGAATAAATCCATATTCACTTAACATATTTTTATCGATGATTGGTTCGCAGGAACCAGGGTCGGATTTGGGATATTCCTATCCGAAGACCACTTCGAACCAATTTACGTGTTCGAAAATAAAAGACATGGGATGATATTATTTGGAAGATGGAATGTAGGGTTGGTTGTCATTAACCCTTGAGGGAATTTTCCCATATCACTTATTAGTGACAGTAGTTCTCCATTTGAGATCTTCGATGCAAGAACTTCTCGCTACTAATCCTAGGAGTAGTTTCCATCAGGATGTGGTAGGAGAGTACCTTCGATTTGTCCTGTTCGTGGACAACTTGTATGGGCGAATGTCTGACGTTGCATTTCTAATCAGATTGATTGATTTTTAAAAACATATCATCCGTTTGGTGGCAGAGAAGGCAACTTCTCTTAGCTTAACACCCAATCCTGAGACATACGAGCTTAGAAGTTATACGTTTGTAGAAATCATTGTGTGATCATGGTATGGCAGTGTGGCATTCAAAGTGAAATGTGTGTTATGTGAAAGGTAATCGTTACTTCATGCCTCATCACCCGGTAATGGCTAAAACAAGGTACAATGTAAGGCTATGTGGTTCGCAGCCATCAGAGTATGATCGTTGCCTTTTTGGATAACTCTCTATATTTCGGGTTTGTGGTGTATGATATGAGACGTCTTAGATAGGTCGGTAACGACCGAGGTGATGACATATTCGATTTATATCCAGGCCATGTCTAGGTGCCTAATAGGGATAGACCGGTCTTGCTAGATGCAGAGGATTGTTTGTGTATCCCCGGTACATCCCTCTAGAGATGACTGTACGGAAGGTATTCCCTTACCTTGCCATTATATGGAATTCATTCCTCAATAAGTGCCTTCAGACTTGTTTGTAGAGCCTAACATATCCGGAATTTAATAATGGTAACAATTTCAGCTAAGATTCATAAGTTTACTTGCAAATGTTTTAAAAAAAATTCATTAAGAATAATCTCCCCAGATTTTGTGTAGCAAAAATTTTGGTTATCATAAGGTAAAATCCCGTTTCATGTTTATGTGCAACGTAGTTTTATGAGATACCTTTGTTTTCAAAAATGCGTATTTTGAGTTTCTCATACCAATCCCATGACTGACCCGAAGTTTTTTTTCTTTTACCCTAAACTTTGGGTGCCCTAATTTTCCCCGGTGGTCAAGTAGTTCAGGTTTGACTTAGAGTAATTGGACGGAGCTTGGAGCTGAAGATTTCTTGTAGATAATTACCCATTCCCATTCCCACTAAATTTTGGTTTTGTTGTTTTTAGCATTTGTGAGGACATGCATTTATAACTGTCTAACCTGAGCTTAAAACAGACTTTGATAAATATATTTAAATTTTCGTTGTAAGGATTATACATTGAAATAGTATATGTTATTCCATTCGTGTAAGATTTTGTTCTATCTATTTTTCTTTCTTACCTTTAAAGGACCGCCTCTCCGACACTTAGATTTGGGGCACGTGAATGCCGAGAATGTATTAGTGTCGATTTCCAAAGGCCAAAGAAATGGATCTTTACATGCTCTGTTGAGCTTTTTTATCCTTTATCGGAAATGACTAAAATGGGCCAAGCTATGTCGAGTTGATCCCATTATGATATATTC
This sequence comes from Allium fistulosum, assembly GCA_030737815.1. NCBI lineage: Eukaryota > Viridiplantae > Streptophyta > Magnoliopsida > Asparagales > Amaryllidaceae > Allium > Allium fistulosum. Next base: position 486,042,300 of record CM060905.1, on the reverse strand, counting down.
ACATCTACTCTAGATTTGGTTTCAGGGGTATATGCACGGAGATGTGAAATACTCGAATTCTCGGTAAGCTTAGTGGGGTCCGACTTGGAGTTCCCAAGAGGAGTCATAGGAGAGTGACCCTCTCAAGTATATTTCTAGAGGTATACTTTCGGTAAAGGGGGACGCACCGTTCTAGTCATTTGTTGGAAAATTTACCTTTCTTTTCCTTTAATTCCATGTTTTTAAATTAACCTCTTTCTGAATTACATCGAGAAGTGTCGAGAGCACTCCGTATCGTTTAATTATTTGTATCAATGGTTGAGATTGAATATTGTATTGTGAGAGGGAACCTGTTCCGCAGTTGGCGGTCTAGTCTCACATATTGTTGGAAAATTCTTTTCCTCGTTGTTGATTCAATTCTTATTATTTTCTTAATTGCACCGAGAAGTGACCGAGGCTCTTCTCGATGTTTAATTATTTTTGTCCATACTACCAATTTGGATTTTGGTCTTGTTTATGCTTATTTATTCTTGTTTGGATAGTTGATCTAATTTGTTTCCCATTTCCTCTTCTATTGGTGTTGTTCTTGTGAGGTAAAAACTCATTCCGCATTTAGCGGCGTGATCTATAGAATATTTATATGTTTTCCACATTACTTGAGTTTCTCACATTGGTATTTCCAAACTGATCCGGGTGTTATTTTGTTATAATGCTTGAGTCAGACTGAGTATTTTCCAAGTTGTCGTTGTTGATATCGTTGGGGGGACAAGGAGCTCATGGAGTAGAGCCAGATGTTCTCCTGTCAGAGTATTTTATTTCTGCTGTATTATTATATGTAAACCAAGTCTCATATACTTATTATGTTTTCAAATTTATCAACTTATACTATCCCTCTGTCAAGAGTGAAGTCAGTAAGTTAGAGCACTATTGCTTCTAAACCCTACTCGAACATCATTCTTAACTCTCACAGATGGAATAAATCTACTTTGTCGGCTTTTGGTGCTAAGTATATGACTAAGTACTTCCCATAAATAAGTAAACACGCAAAGTATGATTAAGTCACATAAACATGATTAAGTCACACAAAGCACAAATAAGCTACGCAAGCGACTCCTAATCCCTTTTTATGTAATTAATCCTTTTATTAATTAAAACTCCTTTGTAAATACTTGAATATATATATATTTAACATACCTTTACAAAAGATACATACATGTATACTTCTATTTCACTATTCATTTCTACTCTTTTCAATACTTAGAAATGTATCCAAATACTTATCTCAAATGGTATAAGTATAATCATAAATCATTAACAAAATTTCTTACTTTATAATATAATAAAAGAGGTTAAAAAAATGTTACTAAAATATTGTTACTGTAAACCCCTTTTCTTTTACAAGTTAAATCTTTACTATATATAATTGTAGCGACTCGGAAATTAAAACAATTCATCTTCGGATATCAAAATGTTTTAATATATAATTAAGTGTTATAAATAAGATGTTATAACCTTGTTAGACATAATCTAATTAATGAATGATGATAAGAAACTTGTATTTGAAAATTGTTTACAAAAATATATTCTTCGAAAAAATATCGATAATGTGATAGGAAATCGGTTTAACAATAAACAACTTTTTGATCGATATAAGTTATTCGAACTCTTTTGCAGTTGTCTTATGATCAAATAAACACATTAGCAATTAAAAAACAAACACTCCTCTTCATAAAGCAATGGAAGGTTCTAGAAGCTTCCTAATGGATAAGAGATATTATCACGAGAAGGGTATAAGAGTATTTAATGAAAGTAGAAGTGATGGGAGGTTAGCCTTCCATGGCATGGTTAGGGGGCGAGAGCAAGGATAAGGAGCACCATTCTTAAGCATATATAAGGAGAGGCATACCATAGATAATAAATCACAAATTCACAAAGCTAAGACAAGCTTTTTTCCTAGTCTTCTTCTTCTCTTACGTTCTAAAGAATTTTTTTACAAATCTTATCCAAAGCAACTCAAATTTGGAGTGAATCCTCGAGGGAAAATTACAACACACTCTACCTAGTTAGAAGTTGAAGAAGTAGAGCCAATATCACCCCACTTGGATAGGCCGGGAGCTAAATAGGAGTGTTTGGCCTAGGCTAGCGCAAAAAGTGGGTGAAAGGAGAAGGAAGAAGGTAGTTGAAAGGTGGGTGGACTTGGGTTGCCTGGATCTTGATTGTTGTTGGATTAAAGGTGAGTTAACACACCTCTTTGAATGAAAATATAACCCATATTCATTTAGGTTTGATTGCATTTATGTTATTGAATTGTTATTGACAATGTTGGAAACATTGGTTTGATTCTTTTTTTGAAAACAAGAAGCAAATGTGATCCATGTCTATGGACTTGGATCGACTTATATGACTTGTGACAAGGCCTTGAAATAAGGCACATAGGTTATAGATGGACTTTGATTTAGATCGGACTCGGATTTGAAAGTGCACTTATGGCGATGGTCGCTATGGATGCACTTTGGAATTGCCTTATTTTGGCGATTTCTTTGGAACTTTGTAGAAAGATCCTTAGTGGTTTCTTACCATATTTATAATTTTTTATATGTACGTTTGTTTCCATAAAAAGTTTGGATAGTAAAAAGTTAAGTAACATCTCGAAAAGTGGCCAAAACTTCACTTAGGCAAAATTGTTCCATTTACCCTTGATTTTTGGACTTTAAAGGTTTGAAAAGATATTTAAATTGATGTATTTTGTTTCATTCTATTTACAAGTGCTTAATAACTCATATTAGAGTATTTCAAAAGTGGTTTGAGATATTTTTGAATTTTTAAGAATTACTTGTGAATTACTTGTGTTATTTTCAAGCAATATTTTGAGAAAATATTTTAAAACCTATTAAGAGTATTATAAAGTATTTTAAAAGTATTTTTAAGTATATATAATTTTTAGAAAATGTGTTGACTATTTTATATCTTATGTAATAAAATATCTTTTGACTTTATTTACATATCAAGTTTTAATAAATAAATTACTATACATATATATCATTTAAAGGGTTTTAAAATTATAAACAAAAGGTTTAGAAAGGGGTTAGTGTAGGAAATGCAGATTATGGATTTTAAAGCAGAATTAACACTAGAGGGGGGTGAATATTGTTTAATTAATTTTATGGATCTTTTTGAAATCTTTTCAAATTAAACCCAAACAGACGCAACTCACAAACACAGAGACAATCACAGAACCAGACACAGATGCAAATAGAAAATAAAAGCAGTAAAGGAAAGAACACATCGGAATTTTATACTGGTTCAAAGTTACCCTACATCCTATCCTACACAATTTCTTGCGCAGATTTCTTTTCAAATATAATGTCGATATTACAACCTCGATTTCAAGGCCACGAGATATACCCTCCCGTCTTCTAGTCCAGGGCAAACTCTCTTAATTTAACCATGCTACAAGATCACCTAATTGATTTACGGGCTACAATCACACCCAATTAATTTACGGGCCACAATCACACCGTTTCCAATCACACTTTGATAGAGGGAGACTCAATACACTTCGATCTTTTGATCTTTGATTACAAATGATCCTATAACTCTGAATAGCACTGAGATCTTTGAGAGAGAGTTGTAGAGAATCAAACTAGAGACGATCGAGTTTGATTCACTTAGGATTTTGGCAGAGTTTTGTTAAGAATGTTTGAAAATAAGAATGGAAGAGAAAGAGGAGAGAAAACAAAGAAATCTTAAGTAAAAATTCATTGAAAACTACTGGTATATATATGAGAATAACGGTCATGTCCATTCCTAAAAGGTTATGACGAATAGGCACTTCTTTTGAAAATTCGAATTTAAAAATCTACGGCTACCATGTCGACATGAGGGTATTGGCATGTCGACATCCCCTAGTATTTTTTGAAGATTGATTTTTGTTTTAAAAGAGATTTTCTTTCTAAGGTTTGTCGAAACAATCTTAGAACTTTGTAAACTATTTTTAATATACTTTATGATTATAAAAACCTTTGGAAAGTGATCTTACGATATATAAAAGTAATAAAAACTAAATATATAAATATTTTGAGATTAAAGCTAAAACATTAAAACCAAGAGATCGTTTAAAAACAAGAAATGATTTTGAAATTAATACGATTAAAAATAGTTTTTGAATTAAGGCTAAAATATTTAAACCAAGAGAGAGATGTCTTTTCTAAAAAGATAGTTTTGAAAAAAATCTAAAAATAAGTCATTTTGAAAATTTCGTGGATTCCATTCCACTAGAGAAAGTCGTGGGTTTCATCACACTAAAGAGGTCGTGGGTTCCATCCCACTATTAAAGCGAGGTGTATTCCATTCCAAAATTAAAATCCGAATAAAGATTTTATTGCTATTATAAAGTTTTAACATAAATCTAGACTCTATACTTATGTAACATCCTGAAATTTTCAACCATTCGCATCCGCACATGTCGGACTTGAATTGCTTAAAATCTCATATTGTTAATTTATATTTGGCAAAACTCAATATATACAGTAAATAAATAATCACATAATCACAAACACAGAGTAATATAAAATAATGCAGCGGAAACAAAAGAATAGTAGTTCATGAAGCTACTATATATATATATAACAGAGTTTAATAAAATACAACAGAGGTCTCGAATACATAGATATATCAATACAATAGTCGAATACAGGATCTGAATACATCAGTAAAATCAACTGAATAACTGAAAGCAGAATCGATATAGCTGGATCTCCAAGTGAAGCTCCAACTCCAAAGGTGAGTCTCGAATACTGGTACACTCAGTTTGACCCGAGCGTAAAGAAAAACACAAAACACTCGAGTCAGGATTAACATTCTTATATCGGTAAATCCAACTCAAGTGAAATATCAACTGGAATACAAGTAACTCAAAGGATGTTTGGGATAACCATCCTTTAAGGATCCGTTAAAATATCTACTATGTAGTAATATACAATATTATAATATGTCTAAAGTAAAGTAAACGATCAAAATAGCGTTAAGGTGTTACCCATATCCCCCTTAACACATTTTATATATTCCTATAGTCTATACAGTACTGTAATCTCCCCCGTAATGGGCGTCGTCAGAGGGGACTCCATAGGTATGGTACAAAACAAACTCGTAGTAAAGCACGCTAGGGTAGGTGACACGGCACAACAAGGCAATGCCAGGGTAGTATACCAATTACGCATCTGGACTGGTGATAACGCAGAGCCGCGGCAATCGCCCACCTCGAGCCACACTCCCGAATCAAAGGTGTGCACCAAATCAATCACAAGTAATAGAATGGCATACAATGGAGTGTGTCCGATCAAAGGAGCTACCTCATTGGCTCGGAATCGCTCCTTTTTAGCCACCTTATGCCAACTCACGGGAGTCGGGTCCACGTATATACCTCATATAGGATCGTCGTGTAACAACCCGCATATTTATCGATTTTATATTTTAAATATTTTATTTAAATATAACATCGTTCGTCTGATTTTAGTCCGAAAAGCTACTTTTTGCAAATAGTCGAATTAGGACTCGAGACCACCCCCATTGAGTTCAAAATGACGTTTGCGACCTTTTTGAGTATAAACTTCGATATGTTTGGAGTTAGTAGAATTTTGCTACTTTTTCACTTTGGGTTTGGGTTTGGGTTTCAGCCCTATATCCTAACTCAGCCCCTCTCCTCTCCATTCACTCATTTCATTTTGCAAACACTCAAGCTCAAAACTGAAAATGGGGAGAGGAATGGGAAATTAAAACCCCAAGCCCTAGTTCAATTGCAAATTCAAGCTTCTACCTCCAAATTCAAGAAGAAGCTTTGGTAAGTATCATCTTCTTCTTCTCCAACTCGTTCTCCTTTCAATTTCAGAAATTTCCTAAACCTAATTTAGGAAATGTTTCTCTTTTAAGCTTAGATTCAAGCTTGTTGAGTTGGAATTGAAGAGTGTTTGTCCTTGCCTTGCTCTATAGCTTCCTCTTCATTGTTTTTGTGTAAAAGGTGAGATTTTTATCTCACATCTTTGTCTATATCTATCTTTGTTGTTAGGTATGAATTCCTATCATCTATTTCGTGTTCACTTGTTGTGATTTGAATTGGTTTTGTGAATTCTTCAATTTTGGTGTTTTGGTCCAATTTTATGAAAATCCTTCTATGGACATTTGAACATTGATATTCGGAGTGTATCGAGCAGCCTTTAAAGCCGGGTTGTCGCTAGACGTAAATCCTTAGTTGTCATTGCTTGCTCGATCGCTTCCGATAACGTTTTGGCCATCTTGGCCTAGGTAAATTTCTGCCCAGATTGGGTGTTCAGACGTTTGGAGGTCAATGCCAGACGTCTGGTTTTGCCTCCTGGTGAAAAATAACATACGGCAGAAAAATAAAAAGGACAGTGACTAATTTCAGACGTCTGAACCATTGTTCCAGACGTCTGAAAAGATGTCAGACGTATGATTTATGTTTTCAGACGTCTGGTTGGTTTTCTGGGATATTCCCAGAAACCAAATCCAGACGTCTGGACTTTTCCACAGACGTCTGAATGCCTTCAGACGTCTGATTCTAGGTTTCAGACGTCTGGATCGTTTTCTGGAATATTTCCAGAGACTAAATCCAGACGTCTGGACCAACCCCTCAGACGTCTGGAAATTCCCAGTTTTGCCATATCATGCTAGGTCGCTTGTCTTCACTAGGTCGAACACCGTAGCAGGGGCGTTGCCCCCGCACCCCCACCTTGGGGGGTTGCCACCCCCCTCCGTAGGGGATCTTATCTGAAAAACATTCAACAGAACTTCCTACTTCGATGGTTTTGGGGATTGATTTCTTTGGACTTTACTCACGTCTTCGAACGTGAATTTATGTAATTCGATTCGTTTCATCAATCGTTTTGTGACTTGTCACTTTAAAGATATGAAGGTTTCAATACTAGTAGTAAATATCAAAACTCTTTCATCAAAGCGATTTCAACACTATTTTAAATATCAAAAGTTCGTTTTCTCAAACCGATTTCCAATCTACTAGTATATACAAGCCTTTACTTCACTCGGATGAGAAATCGACTTAAATGACTTAGTAAAACGAGTGGTATGAAACGCTTGCATTCACTTCGTCAGTTAGCTCTTGTACTTGTTCGATTGAACCTTTTTGTGACAATTTCCTAGTGGAGATCTACAGTTTGTTTGTAAATATTTAAGTTAAGCTAGTGGTTATGGGACATGAAGCTAAACTCATATATTTACTGGCTTAGTGTAATTGACACTTCCTTATGATCATGATGATCATTTTATGGTTTAGACTAGCAATGTGCGATGTCTCTTTGTCCACGTGGAGGACTGTTCCTCGTTTTATTGAGCTTTGGCTCATCAGGAGGAGCTTCGGCTCAAAGTCCGCAATGGGGGACTATACCCAGTCAGGAGGAGCTTCGGCTCATCAGGAGGAGCTTCGGCTCAAAGTCCGCAATGGGGGACTATACCCAGTCAGGAGGAGCTTCGGCTCATCAGGAGGAGTTTCGGCTCAAAGTCCGCAATGGAGGACTATACCCAGTCAGGAGGAGCTTCGGCTCATCAGGAGGAGTTTCGGCTCAAAGTCCGCAATGGGGGACTATACCCAGTCAGGAGGAGCTTCGGCTCATCAGGAGGAGATTCGGCTCAAAGTCCGCAATGGGGGACTATACCCAGTCAGGAGGAGCTCCGGCTCATTTTTATGGGATTGGCCATCCTCTTTTTATGTGTTTTCTGGATTTCTGGTGATGATTTCTGGAATTTTGTGCTTCACCAATTTTCATGATTTTCTTTGATATGATATCAGTTTTTGGGCATTGGTGAATTTATGTGTTATTGACTTGCTATGAATACAAGTTTAGGGTATGATACCCTATTTTATCTTTGAGAAGATTCTTGTGATATTGATTAATCCCTTGTTGATTATCATTTACATACTTATAGTAGTACGCCTTTATGGTCATTATAGGTTATGCCATATTTCTTATTCCTTATCATGTCATCTGATATTTATAGCTAGACTGATCCGTTTATTATTTTCTTATAAATAATACTCGGGTCAGACTGAGATTTTACAGGTGCTTCCTCATGTCTACGTATCTGGAGCCATCTTCTGACTTTTGGCTAACTACTCTAGTTTAGTAGTTTTTGTTGTATACATTTGAGATTTAGACTCCTTGATGTATACATATTCTATTGTCTTGCACTTGTATCTATTCTTTTGTGTTATTGTGGATCTTATTTGACCACTACTCTGATGTACACTTTCATGTGTTATATTCATATCTATTTCCGCCTTTGTGATATGAACTGTCTGTGACTAATTTATGTTATGTTTATTTCTATATTTGTTTCCGAAGTCCATATAGCCACTGTGTAGTAGCTTTGAGTTTGTATCGGTATGTCGGATTTCCTCTTGAGATGAAAAGTTATATTTTTATCTGGCATATCGGTACTCGCACAAAGCAATTATACAGATGGTCGCTCCTCAACAGCCGTATTCTCCGTGCTAGTTGACGGCATTACCTTGTAGTGTCCTTAGCTAGCGTGGTTATAGAGGTGGGGCGTCACACGTCGCCACCATCCTACTTCATTCTGGAATCTCTACCGTGTACATAGTTGTTAAAGTGGTTTTCGGTATCGACAGAGAGTATGCCCATATCTGATCCCGGTCTCTTTAACAACCAAACGTTATTATAACACCATGGTCACTTCAAAATAGTTTATACTTCAAATCCAAAATATCATTTTCATTTCAAAAACCAAATCAATACGAAATCATTTTCACTTCAAATATATCCATTTCCAAAAATCATATCACTTTCCAAAGTTATATCGCTTTCTAAATCATAAGTCTTTTAAAATCAAAACACTTTGGAAATCAAAACCTTGAAATTCATAACACTTTGAAATCATAGCTCGAAATCATAACATTTTGGAATCCATAACACTTTCCTCTTAAACAGTTTAGATATTAAAATTAGTGTATATAATAAAATAGTTTATAAAATAAAAATAGTTTATATAAAATAGTTATAAGTTAAAATAGTTTATAATAAAATAGTTTATAAAATAAAAATAGTTTATATAAAATAGTTTATAATAAAATAATTTATATTGAAAATGATTTATATAAAATAGTTTATATTAAAATAATTTATAAAGAAAAATATTAATAGTTTTAGATATAGTTTAAAAATACTTTATAAAATAAAATACCTTCCTCAAATTTCACAAATCGATTCAAATCAACTCGAATTCAAAAATTCAATTTTTAATTCAATCTCAATTCATAAATTTCAACTCAATTCAGTTTCTTAATAAACAATTTCAAATTATCGATTTCAAATACATATTTGAACCACACAATAATCCATTCAAATTTCAATATATTTAAAGTCAATATATTCAACATTTTCAAAACTAATTTCGATAATTTCATATATATATCAAATTCACTTTACTATTATTTAGTTTTGAAATATTTACTTAATCATTTCAATAGCATCTAAATACAACTTCAATTTACAAATTTAAATAAACAAAATACCCCATTTCGAATTATGTAAATTTTAAATATTCATCTAAGTCACTTTTAATCAAATCCAAGTTAAAAATCATATCTTTAAATTTCAAATTTAATAATTTCAAATCAAACTTATTTAAGTAAAATCCTTAAATAAATAACATTTCAAATCAATTTCAAATTTATCTTTCCAACCTGAATCATTATAAATTCTATATTTGAAAATATATAATTTAAACAAATACTTAAACATATTATATATCAACTTTATTAAATCAACTTTAATAAATATTTAAAATCAATATTTATTAAAACCATATATTTCTTTTCAAAACCATAGAAATCATTTTCAAAATATTTATATATAGACCAACGGTGTCTGTATATAATTTTCTATCCTATGGTCAAGTGATACGGATATTTATCATTTCAATCCGCAATTTAAATATATACGGGTATATATCTTTTCAACCCGCAATCCCAAATTCAATGCCAATGAAAATCGCTTGGGTTTATCATTTCAACCCATAATGATTTTCTTCTATTCTATAGATCGTTCGGGTATGTATCATTTCAACCCATAGTGAATTCTATACTAATAGGGAACTTGCAGAGTGATAACAGATATGATAAGAATATAACAGGCATATATCATCAATATAAATAACAGATGATGGTGTCAGATGTCACAAGTGAACAGATAGCATATATATAGCAATGTGAATAACTAGCAACAGCATATTTCAATTGTCATTTCAATTGAAATCAAATTTAATAAATATAAGAACGTTAATTGTGAGTGATTGCTCACATTTCGAGGCTAGAGAGGATAGACAATGAAATTGTGTTACAAAATGCAAGCACTATTTCCAAATCGAAGCTAGATGGACACGATTCGACGAACAAAGCTGATAGTTTGAATTAATGAGAACGAATCAGAATCATCTAGATAGAGACAGAATGTATATTAATATTTTTCTATGAAATCAATATCAAATTTAAGACGAATATTAAAATAATATATATATATATATATATTTAATTAAGGATTATTGTTTATATTTAAAACACAAATATAAAATAAAACCTCACATACATATAATATTCTGAAATCAAATATTAACTTTAAACCCATATTAAAAAGGAACTCTATATATTTTCAAAACGCATATATTTAGAAATCCAACAGAATGTACATGTATAAATCTTTTTAACTTAATACTCTTTATTATTTATTTGCAACAGACTATAACTTATGATATAACACTGACAGAAGAAACAAAGTACAAAGTAGCTTCCAGATTGTGAAAAATATATATATACAACTACACAGCATATGTATACTAACGTGTACTTTCATATCAAAATACCTATATACATAAAATAAAACACATATCCCTTTTTCAAAATATATGTTTATTGCATATATAAGAATGTAAAGTATAAACAAAAGAAGACAAAGTATCTTTCAAAAACTACCAATGTATATCTTATGAAAATTTATAAATATAGAAAACAGGCTATTATCATATAGAAAACAACATATATATGTTCATTCTATATATAACAAACACTTAACTTACTTATATATAAAACAATGTATACGTTATTATAAAAACTGTCTCAAGATACTGCATAACTTAAGTAAATAGATATGGCATGCTACATTGTAAACTTATCTATATAACTATTATATCAACAAAATATACAATACATATATATAACCATTTAAGAAAACTTCAATATGCCCTGTATAGAAATATAACAATTATGGATATAATATATATAACACTTCCTGTAACGACCCAGAATTTTGACCAAATTAAATTTAAAATATTTAATTAATTTAAAATATTTGAATGATGATTTAATTTGAATCCCCGATTTAAATTTGAATTTGGCGATTAAATTATAAAATTTAATCGATTGGAAGTTGAATAAAAATTTGAATCTTCAAATTTAGGCCGATTAAAAATATTTCAAATGCTTGGAAAATTTTATATTGATAACACTGAAGATAACAGCAGCTTCAGAAATTGATTTGAAAACAATTTGTTCAGTTTTGAAATTTATATCGTTCAATCGATATTTAAAAATAGCCGTCCGAGGCACAGTCTCGGAGTTCGACGGAACCAGTTCCATTGGGTCCGTAATATTGTATTATTACCGGATTTCAAAATTCATATTTTTCGGAGTTGTTATGCGTGCACACGACGTATAAACGCGTTGGAATTTAAATCAAATTCAATTTGAATTTAAATATATATAATCGGTCAACATCAGCCACCCTAGTTTCTTAGCAGACCTACTCTCTGTAAATCGCGTACTCTTGTCTCCCCTTCATCTCGTTTATACTTCACGCGAGAAATCATTTCGTTCAAATTAAAGCAAATGTCAGAACGAAGAAATAATCAATGGCCGATAGAAGAAAGCTTTCCTCCTCTCATCCATTTTCACGAAATCGCAGCCTCGTTTCAAAATTTAAAAGAATGGCCGCACTTTCTTTTTCGAAGTCAAAACCAAAGGAAAAAAAACGAACGAATTGATTTTCGTTCGAGATCATCTTCGTGATCGAAGCAGGGAGACGCGACGACTTAGGGTGGAATCGGCGTTGAACTCGAGCGCGATGGCGAGGTCGCAGCATGGTGGCACTCGAGTGGGAGCGGGGGTCAGGCGCGGAGGCGCGTCGAGATGGGTGTGGCGAGTCGAGGCTCGCGATCTCGATCGGCGAAACCAGGGCGGCGGCGAATTCGAGCGTCGCGATAGCGACAGGGCGGAGGCGTTTTTGCGTGGAGGTGCGCGATGCTAGGAGGTCAAAGGCGCATAGGGGCGTACGGCGGCACACGAGCTCGCGTGGGGCGGCGAGAGGCGATGGAGGCTGCGACCCAGAGGGGGATCTCGCGATGGCTTAAGGTGGTCGCTGGTGGGGTTTACGATTTGGGGGTATCTCGTGGCAGCGACGACAAGGTCAGGGAACAATCGAGTTCGTACAAGCAGTGAGTTTCTCGAACGATTGCTGTAAGGTATATCATTTTCTTTTAAATTGATTTAAATTTAAATAGCTGTAAGAAAGGAAAAAAAATGTGTTTGTTTTAAATTTTTGGGTTAGTAAATAAACTGTAAACAGGAATTATTATAGATTTGAAAGATATAAGGATTTAAATTAGATATTAAATTTAAAAACCTGTATAGATTATTCTTTACAAATTATATATATATATATATACCTTTTAAAAAAAAGGAGAAATAAAAAGGAAATCCTATTTTTTTATATAAAAAGAAATATAATTTTAAATTTATTTGTTAAGTTGTTATAAACAATAGTTTACGATAATAAATTTGTTTTATCTATTTTAGTTACTAAAAAGAAAATTTTTAGTTAAAACTAAATTTATAGTTAATTAAATTTATTTAAAGGAAACTGAGTTAAAAATGAGGTCATTGTATAATTAAAACATATCAAGTTAGAAATTTAATAGTTCGATTTAATTCGAATATTAACAGAATTGTATAAATTATTTATACAAGGTTTGAAACTGTGAAGAAATGGTCAAATTGGAAATGGGATTGCAAATTAAAAGCAAAGGTGAGATCTTCTCACTCAAAATAAATTTTGGATTTGCAGTTATTGATTGTTGTTTTGGATGTGATATTAGATATAGTAGGATATATCTATATATATATATAGCAATATATACATATTGGCATATGTATATATTGGATTGATTGATTTCCCGCCTCGTATAGCGGATGAGACCCTATTGCGCCGTTAGTAAGCGGATATTTTTATAAAACCCATATACCGCGATATTCCACCTCGAAGTGGAATTGGTATTGTGCTAACGTCTGTGGATGCAGGGAAACAGGTTGGAGGAATCCAACTGGATTCCTCACCAGTATTTATTTATTCACAGATATTGATGTATATTCTGTTATCATATGTTGATATATGATGTTTGATGTTGTGATGGACTAATTGATGCGTTGCATCATTGGATTCAAGTTTTAAAAATAACATCTTTTACTTTAAAAAGGGTTTTTAAAGTGATTTTTGAAAGTAGATGGTTTATTGAATTTTTGAATTGATTTATTTCAAATAAATAAACGTCTAAAATTTTAAAGTTATAAAAGTTAAGATTTTTGTGAAATAAAATCAAAGTGTGATTTTTGAAATAAAAGTTAAGAAATTTATGAAATGGTTTAAATTGGGATTTCTAGTATTATAAACGGTTTATTTAAAAGATGTACAAAAATGGATATTTATAAATTTGAAATATTGGGATTATAAGACAAGTTTCTATAAGTGTTAAAATGAAGTGAAAATGGGATTTCATAAGTTAATGAAATCTGAAAGTTTAAATTTTGTAAAGTTTAAAAGAACGATTTATTTTAAAATAAATGAATTATAAGTTATATTAACTTATAAATTGAATGGGTCATTAAAGAAGATGTATAAATCGAAGTTGTTATGAATTATGAAGATGAATTTATAAACGTTGTTTTATGAATTCGAAAATAAATCAAATTTGATTGATTTTAAATATAGAGATTATTAAGGGAATTTTATCCACGATTTTTGACAGTGGATAATTCTTGAAATAAATGTGTAAAAAGGATTGAAATTTGGTTATTGAAGTATATTCACGATTTTGGACAGTGAATATATTATTGAAAAAAATAGTATGTTTGGGAAAGCGATATTATAAATGAAGTTAATTGTTTTAAAAGATGTTTTAAAACGTGTGAACTATCGAAAGCGTAGATTTCAACATTCATTGTTGAAATAGACGTTTTTCGAGAAATAAGGAAATGGTGGACTATAACACTGTTGTTATAGTAAATGATTTCCGAAAGGAAATGTTTTGATGTAGTATTGGGATTTATATATCTATTAAAATTCGAATCCCTATACTAGTGATTTTGAGTCGTCGTAACGATGTTTTATGTAACATTCGTTTTGACTCAAATAAATGTTGTTATAGTAAATGGTTTCCTTAAAGAACGAAATATATACTTAATATTGATTTAAGTATATTGGATATTTTCAAATGTTGAAAATAAATAGATTTGTGAACTACTTATTTTTAAATAAGTATGGAATTGCTTTTCCAATATGAAATGAACGGTTTGAGAATCATCTTTCTAAAGATAAATTGAAGGTGAATATTTGAAATCGATTTGAGAATCGTATATCAGTAGATATTTTGAAATATAAATTCACTATGGGATTTATAAAAAGAAATGGGAATTCATCTTAAAAATAAATGTTGATTTATTTTAGAAGTGTGGAAAATTTTATATCTAGTAAAGATATTTTTGAAGATAAATAATTTGGGAAAATTATTTGGAATCTGATGATGTCGCGCATCTTTATTGATAGTTAAATAACCGACTATCAATAATTACCTTGAATAGGTATTTGTTGTGAATTGGATGAATTTGAATGCCACACTTATTTTTGAATAAACGCTCACTATTCGGGTTAGCCGGGAAAGGACCATGGGGTCGTATAACCCATTCCGAATATGTGATACGTCGTTGTGAATTTCTTCGAAGACCGGTGTTGAAGACCGGATATTTTTGAAAACGGAAGGATTACCGTCGAGTTACTCTACATCGGCTGATCTCCGATTTAGAGGTTTTATCACCCTTAGTGACGGGAAGTCCGGACGTGATTAGAAATTTATCCGGATATGCAAGGGCTTCGTGAGAAGTGCCTTCGGTTCTGTTCGATCCCGGAACAGACTTGTGTGGATTGTGTGTCTGACGTTACAATTTGAGATATAAAGCTGATTTCTTTCAAATACATTTCTGTTGGTGGCGGAGAATTTATTCTCTTAGCTTAACACCCTTCTCTGAGACGTACGAGCTCATAGGTTATGTAGTTGAAATTTATCAGCGATATATTCCCAATTTGGTAACGTGGCATACTGAGTGTTGCTGTGAAATGATCAGTGTTTGATCATTTGCGATATGATCATTTGTTTGATCTTATATCTTGGTGATCATAGGTTGATCATTTGTTTGACCCGAAGCAGGGCTTTGTAGAAAGCGTAGCTTTGTGGATGAGACTTCGTCGAGCCTCACACCCCGGAAATGGTCAAAACAGGAAGGATGCGGCAAGGTTCTAGGGAGTAGCGCCCCTTAGTGTATGTCATTCCTTCTGGATAGAGGTGGTATCATGGTATGGAGCCCAGATACTTAACCTATGTGGTTGCTGCATTTTTACTATGTGGTTTGTTGGAAATCGGGGATCCTCGGGAAGATCGGTTACGATCGGGGGATGGCATACGCGTATCAGTAGTTACCTATTTTTGCAGAGGTAACCCGGCCTTGTGTTGGCAGAGATCCGGTTAGGTTCTCGGGTCGTCTATTCCAGGGACGTACCCATCGTGGAAAAGGAAGTTCCTTAGCCTGACCATTTGTTGGAAATCCAAAGAAACAATACGAGCCTTGTACGGTTTTAGTTGTAGAACCTGCCATTTAATATGGTAGCTATAGCAAGCATACTATAATGGTACCTATGCTGGCTAAGATTTATATTCTACTTTCGAAATGTTTCTACCCACTATGCACTAATAATAATATCAAAAATGATTTGATTTGCGTAGTAAGCATCTTTGACTATCATAAGAAGAAATCCTCTCCAATTCTGCGTTTGCATTGTGTGTGTGGCGGGAGGTCTTATGGTAGTTTCATTTTCCAAAAGCATTGCGAATTTGTTTTATTTTCTTTGTGAAAAATAACTGTTTTACGATCTCACACCAGTCACCATGACTGATTCGGAGTTTATTGTTCCCTTCTAAACTCTGGGTGCCCACCAATTTCCACACGGGCAGCCTAGAGTTATGTTATCAGGATATTCTGGATATTCTGGAGCTTTGGAAGCAAGCTGGATGGCGAAACGTACATACGTACTTATTTATTTATTCCGATGTGTATTCTGTATGAGGACAAGTTTATATAACTGTCCATTGTTGTATTGAGTTGTATATTGACTCGGATGATTGATGTATGTATAAACTGATATAGTTCTTTGTTTTAAAAGACTAGTGTTTATTTATTATATATTGTTCCGCTGTGATGTGTAAGATTCTGATATTGTTTTTCTGCATCTGATGTTGTTCTCTTCTTTTTTTTTTCTTCTATCTTCTTCTTCTGCCTTTTTCTTCTTTTTAAAACCATCACTATTGGAGTTTCCGGCACTCGATTGCTCGGCAGTCGATAAAGTGAGTATCGATGTCGAATTTTCGAAAGTCGAAAATTTCGGTATGTGACAGAGTGGTATCAGAGCATATGGTTAAGCGACAACCCTGCTCTGTTGGGTGTTACTCATTAGAGATAGAGTCAGTAGTACTCTAGAATGAGTTGAGTGTAAAAATAGATATGAGCGCGTATTTGTTAGTGAATATAAAAAAATGTTTTATATTGTGTTTGCTTATCCGTTGAGATGTTTGTGAATTTTGGTCGGTATGTGGGACGCCATATTATCGATAGGGATTTCTAAACACTTAAACGAGGCAAGACGACATAGTATCATTTTAAATAGGGTGAATGAAATAATTTTGCCCAAAACTATTTTTGTATAGAAAAGAAATGATTTTCTATGAATTATCATAGTATATGGATGCTTGGTTGTTAGGAAATAATAACATTGAAATATTATCATTATTATATGAAATCGGATAAGAAATTGAAATCATAACTCCAAAGTTAAGAAATAAATTCACATACAAATGAAATTGAAGAATGTAAATTTTAAATGTGAATTGTAATTTAAAACGGAACTCCAGAAAAGTTTTTGGAAACGCTTTGAAAAGAATTCTGAAAATTTTGGAGATTTGGAAAGTTTAAATCTTTTTTGATTTGAAAATGAATTTCAAAGGGTTTGAAAGGTAATTTGGAGAGTTGGAAGCTCTAAACTCTTTTAGGTCGCTGGAAAATAATCCTGATGATGATGGCCACATCATTAGAATTCATTTTTGGGTTTCCAAAAGAGGAATTGCTGCCAAATTGTTTTAAATGAAAGTTGTTTGAAAATTTGGGTTTTGTTTTGGAAATAAAAAGGGTAATTTGAATTGTTTTCAAAAATGATTTTGAAAATGTTAGTAAGACTCTGGAATACTATATTAAAATATTTATGAAATATTACTAAGTTGATAACTTATACAAATTGAATCTTGATAGAATAAATTTAACTTAAAAGAATGAAGTTAAAATTAAAGAAAGTATAAGTGAATACATTTTGAATGAAAGTAAGATTAAATGTTGAAATTCATTTCGAATTTGTAAGTAAGTAAGACTGAATTGAATTTAGATTTGTGAAAAATAAAGTGAAGTATTAAAAAGAAAATTAGTAAGTGAAGCTAATTAAATATGGACCAAATGAATAAGGTTTGAACGAATTAAATTTAAAATGAATTGAAATCTAGTTGAAATGCAAGTAGATTTAACCAAAGTGGTAAATTGAAACACAAATTTGATGATTGAACAAAAGAAGTGAACTAGAATTGAAACTGAATATTGAAAACAAAATTGAATTGTGTGAAATAAAATGAAGTTTTGAGATTAGTTTGAAGTGAACTAAAGATAATTGATAAATTCAATATTCAGAAGATAAATAGAATTCAAATTGAATTGAATGGTAAATTTAACTCAAATGAGAAATTGAAATGTGAGATTGAATTCAAATAAAATTTGAAATGTAAAATTGAAGATAATGGAT
The DNA here is from genome assembly GCA_030737815.1 of Allium fistulosum. NCBI lineage: Eukaryota > Viridiplantae > Streptophyta > Magnoliopsida > Asparagales > Amaryllidaceae > Allium > Allium fistulosum. The sequence continues at coordinate 486,024,058 of CM060905.1, read as the reverse complement.
ATAACTTCAATAGTGAACTAAAAATGATATAAGTAGTTTATATTGAAAATTTTGTAATAGAATGTGCAAAATGATAATTGAATGTTGTAACTAGATAAAATGGCTAGTTGATATACAGGTGTTATAAAGGAAATTGGAATTTTGATTTCAAAGATAATTTGAATTGATCGACAAAAGGTAAGTATTTGAATTTCTATATGAGATTTGATGACTTTCTTGTCTAGCCGCTTGGCTTTTTCTTTTCTTTTTGAAATCTGAGAGTCCGTAGGGACGTTTTTTAGTCGTGCCGTATTAGCCGCGCAAAGGAGACGATGGCGAAATTTTTCGAAAATTTAGAGTGTTAGAGAAATTTTGATAAATTTTTGAAAGTTAAAATTTGAATTTAAGCTTAAATTTGAATTTTGAAGTAAACAATGTTGTTTAAGATTTATAATTGAAATTGGAAAGTTAGTTGAATGATAACGAATCTTTAGTAGAAAGATGGTTTTTGAAAATTTGATAAAACTATTGGATTGTGAAAAATAGTAGACGAGTTAAGTTAAGGACCTTTTTTTCCTAACTTGTAATTTCGAGGACGAAATTCTTTTAAGGGGGGAAGTCTGTAACGACCCAGAATTTTGACCAAATTAAATTTAAAATATTTAATTAATTTTAAATATTTGAATGATGATTTAATTTGAATCCCCGATTTAAATTTGAATTTGGCGATTAAATTATAAAATTTAATCGATTGGAAGTTGAATAAAAATTTGAATCTTCAAATTTAGGCCGATTAAAAATATTTCAAACGCTTGGAAAATTTTATATTGATAACACTGAAGATAACAGCAGCTTCAGAAATTGATTTGAAAACAATTTGTTCAGTTTTGAAATTTATATCGTTCAATCGATATTTAAAAATAGCCGTCCGAGGCACAGTCTCGGAGTTCGACGGAACCAGTTCCATTGGGTCCGTAATATTGTATTATTACCGGATTTCAAAATTCGTATTTTTCGGAGTTGTTATGCGCGCACACGACGTATAAACGCGTTGGAATTTAAATCAAATTCAATTTGAATTTAAATATATATAATCGGTCAGCATCAGCCACCCTAGTTTCTTAGCAGACCTACTCTCTGTAAATCGCGTACTCTTGTCTCCCCTTCATCTCGTTTATACCTCACGCGAGAAATCATTTCGTTCAAATTAAAGCAAATGTCAGAACGAAGAAATAATCAATGGCCGATAGAAGAAAGCTTTCCTCCTCTCATCCATTTTCACGAAATCGCAGCATCGTTTCAAAATTTAAAAGAATGGCCGCACTTTCTTTTTCGAAGTCAAAACCAGAGAAAAAAAAAACGAACGAATTGATATTCGTTCGAGATCATCTTCGTGATCGAAGCAGGGAGACGCGACGACTTAGGGTGGAATCGGCGTTGAACTCGAGCGCGATGGCGAGGTCGCAGCATGGTGGCACTCGAGTGGGAGCGGGGGTCAGGCGCGGAGGCGCGTCGAGATGGGTGTGGCGAGTCGAGGCTCGCGATCTCGATCGGCGAAACCAGGGCGGCGGCGAATTCGAGCGTCGCGATAGCGACAGGGCGGAGGCGTTTTCGCGTGGAGGTGCGCGATGCTGGGAGGTCAAAGGCGCATAGGGGCGTACGGCGGCACACGAGCTCGCGTGGGGCGGCGAGTGGCGATGGAGGCTGCGACCCAGAGGGGGATCTCGCGATGGCTTAAGGTGGTCGCTGGTGGGGTTTACGATTTGGGGGTATCTCGTGGCAGCGACGACAAGGTCAGGGAACAATCGAGTTCGTACAAGCAGTGAGTTTCTCGAACGATTGCTGTAAGGTATATCGTTTTCTTTTAAATTGATTTAAATTTAAATAGCTGTAAGAAAGGAAAAAAATGTGTTTGTTTTAAATTTTTGGGTTAGTAAATAAACTGTAAACAAGAATTATTATAGATTTGAAAGATATAAGGATTTAAATTAGATATTAAATTTAAAAACCTGTATAGATTATTCTTTACAAATTATATATATATATACCTTTTAAAAAAAAGGAGAAATAAAAAGGAAATCCTATTTTGTTTATATAAAAAGAAATATAATTTTAAATTTATTTGTTAAGTTGTTATAAACAATAGTTTACGATAATAAATTTGTTTTATCTATTTTAGTTACTAAAAAGAAAATTTTTAGTTAAAACTAAATTTATAGTTAATTAAATTTATTTAAAGGAAACTGAGTTAAAAATGAGGTCATTGTATAATTAAAACATATCAAGTTAGAAATTTAATAGTTCGATTTAATTCGAATATTAACAGAATTGTATAAATTATTTATACAAGGTTTGAAACCGTGAAGAAATGGTCAAATTGGAAATGGGATTGCAAATTAAAAGCAAAGGTGAGATCTTCCCACTCAAAATAAATTTTGGATTTGCAGTTATTGATTGTTGTTTTGGATGTGATATTAGATATAGTAGAATATATCTATATATATATAGCAATATATACATATTGGCATATGTATATATTGGATTGATTGATTTCCCGCCTCGTATAGCGGATGAGACCCTATTGCGCCGTTAGTAAGCGGATATTTTTATAAAACCCATATACCGCGATATTCCACCTCGAAGTGGAATTGGTATTGTGCTAACGTCTGTGGATGCAGGGAAATAGGTTGGAGGAATCGAACTGGATTCCTCACCAGTATTTATTTATTCACAGATATTGATGTATATTCTGTTATCATATGTTGATATATGATGTTTGATGTTGTGATGGACTAATTGATGCGTTGCATCATTGGATTCAAGTTTTAAAAATAACATCTTTTACTTTAAAAAGGGTTTTTAAAGTGATTTTTGAAAGTAGATGGTTTATTGAATTTTTGAATGATTTATTTCAAATAAATAAACGTCTAAAATTTTAAAGTTATAAAAGTTAAGATTTTTGTGAAATAAAATCAAAGTGTGATTTTTGAAATAAAAGTTAAGAAATTTATGAAATGGTTTAAATTGGGATTTCTAGTATTATAAACGGTTTATTTAAAAGATGTACAAAAATGGATATTTATAAATTTGAAATATTGGGATTATAAGACAAGTTTCTATAAGTGTTAAAATGAAGTGAAAATGGGATTTCATAAGTTAATGAAATCTGAAAGTTTAAATTTTGTAAAGTTTAAAAGAACGATTTCTTTTAAAATAAATGAATTATAAGTTATATTAACTTATAAATTGAATGGGTCATTAAAGAAGATGTATAAATCGAAGTTGTTATGAATTATGAAGATGAATTTATAAACGTTGTTTTATGAATTCGAAAATAAATCAAATTTGATTGATTTTAAATATAGAGATTATTAAGGGAATTTTATCCACGATTTTTGATAGTGGATAATTCTTGAAATAAATGTGTAAAAAGGATTGAAATTTGGTTATTGAAGTATATTCACGATTTTGGACAGTGAATATATTATTGAAAAAAAATAGTATGTTTGGGAAAGCGATATTATAAATGAAGTTAATTGTTTTAAAAGATGTTTTAAAACGAGTGAACTATCGAAAGCGTAGATTTCAACATTCATTGTTGAAATAGACGTTTTTCGAGAAATAAGGAAATGGTGGACTATAACACTGTTGTTATAGTAAATGATTTCCGAAAGGAAATGTTTTGATGTAGTATTGGGATTTATATATCTATTAAAATTCGAATCCCTATACTAGTGATTTTGAGTCGTCGTAACGATGTTTTACGTAACATTCGTTTTGACTCAAATAAATGTTGTTATAGTAAATGGTTTCCTTAAAGAACGAAATATATACTTAATATTGATTTAAGTATATTGGATATTTTCAAATGTTGAAAATAAATAGATTTGTGAACTACTTATTTTTAAATAAGTATGGAATTGCTTTTCCAATATGAAATGAACGGTTTGAGAATCATCTTTCTAAAGATAAATTGAAGGTGAATATTTGAAATCGATTTGAGAATCGTATATCAGTAGATATTTTGAAATATAAATTCAATATGGGATTTATAAAAAGAAATGGGAATTCATCTTAAAAATAAATGTTGATTTATTTTAGAAGTGTGGAAAATTTTATATCTAGTAAAGATATTTTTGAAGATAAATAATTTGGGAAAATTATTTGGAATCTGATGATGTCGCGCATCTTTATTGATAGTTAAATAACCGACTATCAATAATTACCTTGAATAGGTATTTGTTGTGAATTGGATGAATTTGAATGCCACACTTATTTTTGAATAAACGCTCACTATTCGGCTTAGCCGGGAAAGGACCATGGGGTCGTATAACCCATTCCGAATATGTGATACGTCGTTATGAATTGCTTCGAAGACCGGTGTTGAAGACCGGATATTTTTGAAAATGGAAGGATTATCGTCGAGTTACTCTACATCGGCTGATCTCCGATTTAGAGGTTTTATCACCCTTAGTGACGGGAAGTCCGGACATGATTAGAAATTTATCTGGATATGCAAGGGCTTCGTGAGAAGTGCCTTCGGTTCTGTTCGATCCCGGAACACACTTGTATGGATTGTGTGTCTGACGTTACAATTTGAGATATAAAGCTGATTTCTTTCAAATACATTTCTGTTGGTGGCGGAGAATTTATTCTCTTAGCTTAACACCCTTCTCTGAGACGTACGAGCTCATAGGTTATGTAGTTGAAATTTATCAGCGATATATTCCCAATTTGGTAACGTGGCATACTGAGTGTTGCTGTGAAATGATCAGTGTTTGATCATTTGCGATATGATCATTTGTTTGATCTTATATCTTGGTGATCATAGGTTGATCATTTGTTTGACCCGAAGCAGGGCTTTGTAGAAAGCGTAGCTTTGTGGACGAGACTTCGTCGAGCCTCACACCCCGGAAATGGTCAAAACAGGAAGGATGCGGCAAGGTTCTAGGGAGTAGCGCCCCTTAGTGTATGTCATTCCTTCTGGATAGAGGTGGTATCATGGTATGGAGCCCAGATACTTAACCTATGTGGTTGCTGCATTTTTACTATGTGGTTTGTTGGAAATCGGGGATCCTCGAGAAGATCGGTTACGATCGGGGGATGGCATACGCATGTCAGTAGTTACCTATTTTTGCAGAGGTAACCCGGCCTTGTGTTGGCAGAGATCCGGTTAGGTTCTCGGGTCGTCTATTCCAGGGACGTACCCATCGTGGAAAAGGAAGTTCCTTAGCCTGACCATTTGTTGGAAATCCATAGAAACAATACGAGCCTTGTACGGTTTTAGTTGTAGAACCTGCCATTTAATATGGTAGCTATAGCAAGCATACTATAATGGTACCTATGCTGGCTAAGATTTATATTCTACTTTCGAAATGTTTCTACCCACTATGCACTAATAATAATATCAAAAATGATTTGATTTGCGTAGTAAGCATCTTTGACTATCATAAGAAGAAATCTCCTCCAATTCTGCGTTTGCATTGTGTGTGTGGTGGGAGGTCTTATGGTAGTTTCATTTTCCAAAAGCATTGCGAATTTGTTTTATTTTCTTTGTGAAAAATAACTGTTTTACGATCTCACACCAGTCACCATGACTGACTCGGAGTTTATTGTTCCCTTCTAAACTCTGGGTGCCCACCAATTTCCATACGGGCAGCCTAGAGTTATGTTATCAGGATATTCTGGATATTCTAGAGCTTTGGAAGCAAGTTGGATGGCGAAACGTACATACGTACTTATTTATTTATTCTGCTGTGTATTCTGTATGAGGACAAGTTTATATAACTGTCCATTGTTGTATTGAGTTGTATATTGACTTTGATGATTGATGTATGTATAAACTGATATAGTTCTTTATTTTAAAAGACTAGTGTTTATTTATTATATATTGTTCCGCTGCGATGTGTAAGATTTTGATATTGTTTTTCTGCATCTGATGTTGTTCTTTTTTTTCTTCTATCTTCTTCTTCTGCCTTTTTCTTCTTTTTAAAACCATCACTATTGGAGTTTCTGGCACTCGATTGCTCGGCAGTCGATAAAGTGAGTATCGATGTCGAATTTTCGAAAGTCGAAAATTTCGGTATGTGACACTTCCCTTAATATATAATATACAGTAAACATGTAATTTCTTTATACTGTACAAACTTTATAATATGCTACAATTAACTAATGTAAGATATATACATATATATACAATTCATACTGTAAACATATGAGAATCATATTTGTAAACCCCAAACAACATACGTATTTTTCTTTCTTCAAAATAAAAGAATAACTAACACTATAAATATATATATAAAGAAATCAAAACAGTTATGTATAAACCTATATGTTATATTTTATATACCTTCCTGGATGATGGAGAAGCCGAAAGGAAATGGTGGCTTGCTCACAGTAGGTGGCATGTGGGTCTGGGCATGGATGAAAGAGGGGAGAGGTGTTGTCAAGGCGTGGCAGCGTGGGCGAAGGAGCTCGGTGCATGGCTAGGGTTTCGGTTGCTAGAAGGGAGGAACGATGGCGGTGAGCGGTTGTGGATAATTGCCTAGTGGAGCAGTGGCGAGGCAAGATGGTGTGGCGGGGCTTCACATGATGATGGTCAGACTTTGGCTCGGAGGGCAAGAGACTAGAGAGACAGGGTGGATGGTTCGACACTTGAAGGCGTAGCTTGGTGGAAGGCCATGCAAGTGTGGGAAGGAAGAAAGCAGATGGGTTTGCAGAGAGAAAGGAACGCAAACTATCAAAGGAAGAAAAATGGACATGCTTGAAAATGAAGAGACGTGCAAACTATAACCGATAGTACAACTATTAAAACAATGGAAAGATAAAAGGTCACCAAATCACAATGGTCAGATGCGTGAATTTTGGGAATGCTAAAGGCTATCTGTTTACACGGAGGATAACGAAAAGTCACATAACAGATTGCAATCGGGTACCGATATGGTTAGCCGTTTCGCGGTTTTACCGCGAACCGGACACCGAAACATAGAAGTGAATATACCATAGCGATCAGCATGTCGAGATGATCAAAATGGTATACAGATTTCAGTGGTACGATCACCGTACCAAAAGTCAATATCGGTACAAAAATGCTACAATTTTATCGAAAATAAGACAAACGGAGTTAGAGAAGTCCAAATTTGATGAAACGAAGAAGGACGTCTCACTTAGGAGATGATTTACAAATTTTCTATATAAAAATATTCAAGTTTGGAAAACATTTTATTATCATCAATTATTAACTGATTTAACTTTAAATAAAATTACACAATAAAATAAACTTCCATATTATCTGATTAAAATTTACCATTTGCTATGTTTAATTAGACGTATTCCAAATATTAAATTTTTATTTCAAAATTTATTGTTTAAAATTTCACAAAATTTCAATTAAATATATAAATAAAACAAGTAAAATTATTAAAAATTTACGGGTCATTACAACTTATCTTGATATCTTTAACTCTTGTAATCTTGATACTCATGTGTCTTCAGTCTTGATTTCTACAATCTTGAATTCATCAGTCTTGAATCTCTATACTGTACAGTTTTCATTCTCAGTACCTGCATATATATCCTGCATGTACATATATATCTGGACAAAGATATTAGTATTTATATTTTATAACAAGTCCTAAGGTTGTTGTCATCAAAACCATTATCTCAGGAACTAACAATCTCCCCCCTTTTGATGATGACAACCTATGTTTATAAAATGTACTCTACCAAACTCTGATTCCAACAACTCCCCCTTAATCTACTAACTCCCCCTTAATCTAAGCCTAACTAACAGTCTAACTATCCTATTTTCTAATTCCCCCCCTTTGTCATCAACAAAAACTAAGCCTAAACTACATAACTCCCCCTTAAACTAATACTATGGAACTAAATGCTAATAACAAAGTATAATAAGCGAAACATAAATCTAATTTTATTATATATGATGTTACATTACACATATATATGAAACATAGACACAAATATATACAAGCACACAAAATATAAAAACAGTAATATAATAACAATCTAACGAGATTCCTTGACAATTGGTGACTTGTGAATCGAACAATTAGGGTAATGGAGACAAAAGTTTCCATGTTGTTCAACCAAATTACCATTTTTGTCACAACAGACTTCTCCAATGCAAACAACATTATCGTCCTCGTCCATTTGCGCTTCTTCCTCTTCTTCTTTTTCTTCATCATCCTCTAATGGATTATGAATACGTATGTTAGAGGAATCATCTTCAATCACAAAAGGGTCTGCATGATTATCCATTAGAAATTTTTGCAAATTTCTAAGAATCTTGCCTTGGTTTTCTTGTTCCTTTTCCATCCTTATTTGCATGACTTGTAATTTAGTCAGCATTTGCAGAGACTTCATAATTTCCTTGATCTTCATTACTCGAGCCAATGTAGTACTTTGGAATGGACCAAAATTAGGAGAAGGGAAGGAAATGGTTGCTTTTTGGTTTGATTTAGAAGAGGAGGCCATAACTTTGTATTCTCAGAAGTTTATTACAGAGAAAATGAAGTGAGAAGATAGATGAATTCGAAATATTGTGGTTATATAACCACCTAACTGATTTTAGAGGGAAAATCAAAATTTCAAATCTGACCGTTGTATGTCGATATGGGGGGTAGGGGCATGTCGACATCCCTTTGAAAATTTTGACAATTTTTTTCTCTATTTATTTAAATATATATGTTACTATATCTATATTCTATATCTCAGTTATAGAACAAATACCTAGTTCTCTTCTTAATTTAGTAAAGGTTGATTGATACAAGGGTTTGGTCAAAATATCAGCTATTTGATTCTTAGTGATAAATTCAAGAGAAATAATCTCTTTACTTATGTTATCTCTGAGAAAATGATGTCTGATATCAATATGTTTGGTTCTGGCATGATGAGCAGGATTTTTGGATAAATTTATTGCACTTTTATTGTCACAATAAATTGGTGATTTTGAAATATTTAATCCAAAATCCTTTAGGGTCTGTTGCATATAGATAGGCCAAAGCAACATAGATATATTATGCTTCAGTTGTTGATAGTGAGATAGTATTTTGCTTTTTACTAAACTAGGAAACCAGAGAATGTCCTAAAAAGTGATAAGTTCCACTTGTACTTTTTCGGTCTGATTTACAACCAGCATAGTCAGCATCACAATATGAGATTAAATCAAATGAATCATTTTTAGGGTAAAATAGGCCATAGTCTAAAGATTGTTTAATATATCTTAGGATTCGTTTAACAGCTTTTAAATGGGTTTCTTTGGGTTGACATTGGTATCTTGCACAGAGACAAACACTATGCATGATATCAGGCCTACTCGTAGTTATATAGAGTAGCGATCCAATCATTCCCCTGTATAGTTTTTGATGAACATCTTTTGACATGTCTTCTTTATTCAAAGCTTCTTTGGTTTCCATAGGAGTGGGTTTTCCACTCGTAGTGGTCATACCAAACTTACTAACTAGATCACTATCATACTTTTCTTGACTAATGAAAATACCACTATCTAATTGTTTTATTTGCAATCCTAAAAAGAAAGTAAGTTCACCCATATGACTCATCTCAAACTCTTTTGTCATTATTTCAGAAAACTCTTTGTTCATTTCATTGTTTTTTGATCCAAAAATGATATCATCTACATAAATCTATACTAATTAAATATCATTTTTGTTTCTTTTAATAAAAAGAGTATCATCTACTCTACCAATTTCAAAATTTGATTATAGTAGGTAAGATCTTAGTCTGTCAAACCAGGCTCTAGGAGCTTGTTTCAGACCATATAAAGCTTTCTTTAATTTGTAAACATGATTTGGAAACTTTTCTTCTTCAAAAAGTGGAGGTTGTTCAACATAAACAACGTCTTTAACAAAACCATTTAAAAAGGCACTTTTGACATCCATTTGAAATAATTTGAAATTGTTGTGGTTTGCGAAAGCAAGTATAATTCTAATGGCTTCTAATCTTGCTACGGGTGCAAAGGTTTCATCAAAGTCTATTCCTTCTTCTTAACAATAACCTTGAGCAACTAACCGAGCTTTATTTCTAACGATCTCACCTTGTTCATTCATTTTATTTTTATAAACCTATTTAGTTCCTATTATAGTTTGTCCTCGGGTCTATGAACAAGTTCCCATACATCATTTTTGGCAAATTGATTCAGTTCTTCTTAAATAGTAAGAATCCATGAATCATTATATGATGCTTCCTTTGGATTTTTGGGTTCAATAGTTTTTTTGATATAAAAGCTACATTACTCATTTTAGTTGATTTCTAGTTCTAACAACAGATTCAATATTTTCTAGTATATTTTCTATTGGATGACTTTTAAAAGCCTGATCCTTTTATTAGGATGAACAGTTTCACAATTTGTTTCATTTGATTCATTATTTAAAGTAACAAAATCAACTTCATCATTTATTTGAACAAAATCTTTTAAATATTCATCAAAAGATACATGCATTGTTTCTTTAATGGTGTTAGTTTTTAAATTGAAAACTCTGTATGCTTTACTTCTATTAGAATATCCGATAAAGATTCCTTTGTCGAACTTAGGATCAAATTTATCTAAATTGTACTTTGTATTTAGAATAAAGCATTTACTCCCAAAAACTTTAAAATAAGATACCTTTGGTTTCTTATTGAAAAGAAGTTCATATGGTGTTTTATTGGTTAGAGGTCTAATTAAAATCCTATTCAAAATGTAACAAGGTGTAGCGACTACTTTAGCCCAAAAATTTCTTGGTAATTTACTATCTGAAAGCATAGTTCTTGCACACTCTTGAATCGTCCTATTTTTACGCTCTACCACTCCGTTTTGTTGTGGAGTTCTTGGAAAAGAAAAACTATGAGTTATTCCTTTTTTATTACAAAAATTCTCAAAATTTTCATTTTCAAATTCTCCACCGTGATCACTACGAATAGTTTTGATTTTTGAAGAAAGTTGATTTTGAATTCATTTTGCAAAAAGTTTTAAATAGATCAAAAGCATCACTTTTATGTTTCAGTAAAATTGTCCGTGTAAATCTAGAATAATCATCTACAATTACAAAAACATATTTACTGTGATTTATCGACTGAATTTGAGATGGACCAAACAGATCTAAATGAAGTAACTCAAGAGGTTTTTAAGTTGAATTCATATCTTTCAATTTGAATGAACTCTTCCTAAGTTTTCCTAATTGACAAGCATCACATATACTATCTACTTTAAAATCCATTTTAGGATGACCTCTTACTAGATCAAGTTTTAAAAGTCTAGATAAGAGTTTGATATTCAAATGCCCAAATCTTTTATGCCAAATCCAGCGGTCACTTGTATTAGCCAAAAGATATAGGTAATCATTTGAGATCTTCATACTGAGAATTTAAATATATTTTTTCTAATTCCTCCAAAGATAATATTTGATTTATTATCTTCGATGTGACACTTATCCTTTTCAAATTTAATTTCGTAGCCCTTGTCACATGGTTGACTAATGCTAAGTAAGTTGTGTTTTAGATTCCTAACTAACTATACATAAAAAATAGTAGGAGTTTTAGAGTTACCGACATAGCCGATGCCAATCACATATACTTTTGAATTGTCTCCAAAATTGAACATTCGTCCATCTTCATAAATTATGTCATTCAGTATCTCCAAATTACCAATCATGTGTCTTGAACATCCACTATCAAGTATCTATTTGTTTTTCTTGATTTGCACCATTTGTCCATTGAGTGTTGATTCTTCAAAAGCCATATAACACATATGTTCCTGCACAACACACCAATTCGGTAGATAACTTAATTTTTCATAATAACAATATGCAGACTTATGAGACAATGATGACTTGGACAGTTTTGAACTAGTGTTAACAGAATCTCCAAAAATTGCCATTTTAAACTTTTTCAAATTTCAGATTATGATAATTCTGAAAACCAATGCTCTGATACCAAATGTAGGAAATGCGGATTACGGATCTTAAGGCAGAATTAACACTAGAGTGGGGGTTGAATAGTGTTTAATTAATTTTATAAATCTTTTTGAAATCTTTTCAAATTAAACCCAAACATAAGCAATTCACAAACACAGAGACAATCATAGAACCAAACACAGATGCAAATATTAAATAAAAGCCGTAAAGGAAAGAACACATCGGAATTTTATACTGGTTCGAAGTTACCCTACATCCAGTCCCACATAATTTATTGTGCAGATTTCTTTTCAAATATAATGTCGATATTACAACCTCGATTTCAAGGCCACGAGATACACCCTCCTGTCTCCGAGTCCAGGGAAAACTCTCTTGCTTTAACCAGGCTATAAGATCACCTAATTGATTTACGGGCTACAATCACACCCAATTGATTTACGGGCAACAATCACGCCGTTTCCAATAACACTTTGGTAGAGAGAGACTCGATACTCTTCAATCTTTCGATCTTTGATTAAAAATGATCCTATAACTCTGAATAGAACTGAGATCTTTGAGAGAGAGTGGCAAAGAATCAAACTAGAGATGATCGAGTTTGATTCACTTAGGATTTTGGCAGAGTTTTGTTAAGAATGTTTGAAAATAAGAATGGAAGAGAAAGAGGAGAGAAAACAAAGAAATCTTAGGTAAAAATTCGTTGAAAACTACTGGCATATAAAAGAGAATAACGGTCATGTCCATTCGTGAAAGGTTATGACGAATAGAGACTTCTTTTGAAAATTAGAATTTTAAAATCTATGGCTACCATGTCGACATGGGGTGTATAGGCATGTCGACATCCCCTAGTATTTTTTGAAAATTGATTTTTGTTTTAAAAGAGATTTTCTTTCTAAAGTTTGTCGAAACAATCTTAGAACTTTGTAAACTATTTTGAATATACTTTATGATTATAAAAACCTTTAGAAAGTGATCTTATGAAATATAAAAGTAATAAAAACTAAATATATAAATATTTTGAGATTAATGCTAAAACATTAAAACCAGGAGATAGTTTAAAAACAAGAAATGATTTTGAAATTAATATGATTAAAAATAGTTTCTGAATTAAGGCTAAAATATTTAAACCTAGAGAGAGATCTCTTTTTTAAAAAGATAGTTTTGAAAAAAATCTAAAAATAAGTCATTTTGAAGATTTCATGGATTCCATTAGAGAAGGTCGTGGGTTCCATCCCACTAAAGAGGCCGTAGGTTCCATCCCACTATTAAAGCGAGAAGGTGGATTCCATTCCATAATTAAAATCTGAATAAAGATTTTAGTGCTATTATGAAGTTTTAACATATATCTAGACTCTATTACTTATCTTGATATCTTGAACTCTTGAACTCTTGGTATTCTTGATACTGATGAGTCTTTAGTCTTGATTCCTATGATCTTGAATTCGTCAGTCTTGAATCTCTATACTGTACAGTTTTCATTCTCAGTACCTGCATATATATATATATTCTGCATGTACATATATATCTAGACAAAGATATTAGTATTTATATTTTATGACAAGTCCTAAGGTTGTTGTCATCAAAACCATCATCTCAAGAACTAACAGTTAGTAATTGCTTAGTGACCAAATAGTTAATTGTTTAATTACTTGTTTAAAAAGTAATTAACTACGCTTAACACTAAAAGTCGATGAAGTAGGCTTATCTATTTGTGAGAGTTAAGATTAATGTTCGAGTAGGGATATGAGCAATAAAGCCCTAACCTACCGGATTCCCTCTTAACCGAGGAATAGTTAAATCAAGAATGTCGGAAACATGTTAATTATGTTGATTTCTTTCTTTTTTATGGAAATCATTAATACTATACTTAACACTAAAAGCTGATAAGGTAGAGTCATCTATTTGTCAAATTCAAGAATGAATTGTCAAGGCAAGGCTTTGATATGCAACCAGTGCTCTAACTTACCTGGCTTCATTCTTGGATAAGCAATAGTTAAGTTGGAATGTAGAAAACAAGTTAAGTATACAAATATTGATTTGTATAAGCGATTGTTTTTGACTAGATAGTCGATTAGTCGACTATCGAACTTGACCAAATATGACTTAAGAAGCTATCGAATAGCTTCGCGATTTAATACCAATAAGCACCTCCGAGGAGGAGTATTGCTATGATATGTCTCTAACTTTGCTTACTTCTGAGGGAACCGGAATTAAGTTAACCGAAAGTTCATCGATTGGTTTTAGAGTGTTTGGTAAGCGAGAAAAGTGTACTTATATGAGATGACTCGAACCCGTGACCACTTCAAAACCATATACGTGATCTATGTTCTAGAAACAGTTGTGAAGTGAAATGTTATAGAGTTGAACTATTTATCCTAAGGTTAAGTCCAAGGGAGAGGTCAGCGTCAACATTACAAACTATGCTATTGTTTAGGACTGTCATCATAAGAAGTATTCCAAGAGAGAGGACATCGTTAGCATTTATCGGAGGATGTATTAATCTATGTGGAGATTCGAAATCTGTTCGAGATGCTAGAATCCATTTAGTGATTCATGATCTGTTCGAGATGAAGGAATCCAACTCGTGTGCTACTCGAGTGATAAAGACTTGTATGAGAGATGCCGAATGCAGCCTCGACATCGGGAGTGACTAAAACCAGAGTAGGATGCACAATCTCAGGTTTAGCTTATCCATGAAGGTATATCAACTCCATATTTTGAGTATGCTTTTGATTATTGGGCGTCGGGAGTTGGTTATACTTGGTGCCACACAGTTCATAGTTGGGCTAGTTGTGTCTGCCTTGGAGTATATCATATCTAGAGATATACGATGCTTGGAAGGTAGTTTGATCCTTGTCATGGAGATCCGCTTCAGTTTACTGAGGGCGTCTCCGTAGAAAACAATCCATATACGAACGTGCCTTAGTGGTGTTGATTGTATACATATTATTGTATTGGCATTCACATAGCAGTTATTTTATATGGTTTATGTGCTACAGTAGACATTATATATCGTATCAGTATATGTTAAACTTATTGAATGGTTGGTTTCATTTGATGGGAAAACCATTATGGTAATCCATACGGTCTCAAAAAGGTGCTATTATATGTCACCCATATTTCTTGAGTTTCTCACGCTGGTTTACCAGACTAATCCGGGTGTTATTTTCTTATAATGCTCGGGTCAGCCTCGTGTATTTTTCCTGATTTAGCTACGGACGCTTTGGAGCTTATGTAGAGGAGATGGTATTTACATACCATAGTATTTTTATTTCCACTTCATTTCTGTATTATATATATCGACATTGTGAGGAAATTCGGTTATAATTGTCTAGGATGATGGTAGTATTAGGTTTTAGTAACTTTGAAAATTTTGTATTTATACTAACCCTTTGTACTAATCTTTTGATACTATATATTACCGTTCCATTATGGGATTTTGATGTTGTATTCCTCCTTTCTTGTTCTATTTTCTTTTTTATTTTATACTAACTTTCTGTCTTTTCGGCACTTAGGTACTCAGTACACGAAAACCGTGGATGTATTTAGTATCGACATTCGAGGGTCGAAAAGTCGGGTCATTACAATAACATTTTTCTAAATTATTATATACTTGTCATTATTTTTAAAATATCCATTTGTAAAGATATAAATATATCCCAAAGGTTAAAGACAATTGTTACTTAAAAATTTGTCACTGTAGACCTAAAACTATTTCACTTATAATTACCTTTAAAATATTCATTTACAAATCTGAATATATCTACACTTGATAAACAAGGTAATATATGTTTATTTAACTTACAAAACCATTTATTATAACATGAGTGTAATAATCCAAAACTACCTTTTATTCTTGTAAAAGACTTAACTTACTTTTCCAAACTTATATATTTACTAAAAATCTTTAAAAATGATATGTATATATGTATATGTACGTATATATGTATGTACGTAATGCTAACTTACTTATAAGCTAATATAATTAATAAAATTCTTAAAACAATTTAAAAGATATTATATTACATAAGCTTTTTAATACATTAATAAAATAATTAACTAATTTCCTATAAACTACATATAATTAAAAAGACTTTAAAATACTTATAATATGGTTCAAAACATTTAGTTAAAATATTATTAAAAAATACTTATTTGACAATTTATCTAAAAACACCAAAAGGTATGTTTACTTTTACTTAAATTAAGTATTCTAGTTTAATTTCATAATTAATTATTAAAAATATATAAAAATTCAAAATCACTTTTAAAATACTCTAATATAAGTTAGAAAAGACTTGTAAAAATATTGAAGTAAAATAATTGAATTAAAAGTCATTTTTAAACAAATTAAATTCTCAAATAGAAAATACAACATTTAAACAATGCTGTCAAAAGAGGTTCGGAGATACTAAGCATTTAAAAAGTGCTATCATTGACTGTTGTAAATTATAGTGACTTGGGCAGTTTACATACTCAACAATTTTGCCATTTTTCGATATGCTAACAATCTTTTTAACATTCAATTTTTTTTACAGTAAGCGGCATACTGAATATAAATCACAACCATAAAGAGAAACCCCCTAAGGATCTCCCTACAAAATTATATAGAAATTGTCGAAAACAAAGCAATTTTTAAGTTCTTCTATGGCGACTAGTCGCTATAAAACCATTTCAATTCAAATCCGATTCAAACCAAAGTCCAACTAAACCTATGTGTTTCATGACAATACTATGAAACAAGTCATAGAAAGTCATACAAGTCCAAATACATCAATTATACATGCCATTTGCTTTCCAAAGCAAGAATCACAAGAGAATAAGCAATAATATATAGTCAATCAAATACTATAATAGAAACAAGCATTACACACTTCATATACTTTCAAATGGTGAGTTTTCTCACCCATCAACAAGTAAACAACCAAGCACAAGCCTTGACCAAGCTTCCTTCTTCTTACCTCAACCAAACAACCAACAGAACCCACATACCCTCCTTGCTTGCTCATGGCCTAGGCTAATTTAGCCTCCTTTTGCTTATGGCCTAGGGCTATTGGGGCTTGTGTGCTCCACTCCTTCAAGATCCAAGTAGATGATAGTTGTTGTAATATTTTTCTAAGGCCTTTGACAATGTTTGGGTTGATTTGGTGATGTTTCGGTTTACTTTGTTCCTAGGAATTTATGAAGAGATAAGAGTGAAGAGCTAGTTTATTATTTGCACTTAAATTGTGAAAGTGATTTCAAGAGGAGCATGTGCACTTATATAGGCACCAAGGTTAGCTTACCCTCCCCCTCACTTCCTATTTCTGGTCAAGAAGGCTCACCCCATATGTGCTTCCATGTGCAAATTTACACCTCTTTACTTTAACCCTAAGTCTTCCCAAACTAACCTTCTCCCAAAATATATACCATGACATCATCATTAGTATAGTTATCCATAAACATGGAAAAAAATTTTATTAGCTAATTAATTACACATTAATATATTAGGAAAGCACAACAAGTTCGAACAACTTTTACTGAGAAAAAAGCTGTTTATCGATAAAACGATTTTCGGTCACATTATCGATATTCCTTCAAAGTATTTATTTTTGTAAAGAGATTTCAAAAATAAATTTCCTATCATTAGATATTAATTAAAAGGTGGTTAACAGGATGATTAAATCAATTTAATCACGTTAAATCTAAGATTCAAATTTTCAAATAATTCAGATATTTAAATACGAAGTGTTTGAAGGGTCATTGCATATTTAATACCCATTAAATTTAATAATGAACATTAATAGGCCCATTCATTTAGCTATAATTAAATGATTGAATACAAAGATGGGAAAACATGACCATATTCGTTTATAATACTAACAACTAAACTAAATAATAAGCATGTTATCAAACTGATTAGAATTAAAAGAGAATTGTTATACAATTTATTTTCCCATTATCTAGAATTCTAATAAAGGATAAATAGTCATAATTAATTCTCTAATTAGTTTGAATTCATATAAAAATGAGCTTGATACAATATAATTCCCTATATTAGTTGCATAGAAACATTATTTTATATGATCCTTTCCATTTAAAGTTAATTTAGTAACATCGTGAATATCTATATCTTTTGTAACGACCCGTTAATTTTAACATTTTTTATAACGTAATTAACTGAAATTTTGCTGGAAATTAAAAAAGTTAAATTTAGCAATGAAAATTTGGTATTTGGTATGCGTCTATTCAAACATAGCAAATGGCAGATTTTCGTTGATAAATATAGAAGTTAGTTTGATTATGTAATTTCAATTTCAATTTAAATCAGTTAAAATTGATGTAATTAAAATATTATTGAAATCTGAATATTTTTACATAATAAAAATGTAAATCATTTTCTGAGGGAGACGTCATAATTCGTTTTTCCATATTTGGACTGCTCCAGCTCCGTTTATCTTATTTTCGGTGAAATTACAGCATTTTCGGTAGCGAAAAACCGAGTTTTATAACTTGATTGTATCGCTGATATCTATGTACCATTAGGTTCGTCTTGTCGTGCTGACCTCCGCAGTATATTCATTTGTCAATTTTTATGTCCGGTACACGGTGAAATCTGCAAAATGATTTTCATATCGGCTTCGGATTTGAGGCTTTTGGCTTTCCCTATGTCCTTTAATTGTCTAGCCGTGAGATGATGAAAAGCCTCTAACCTTTAAAATTCCCAGAATTCAACTCTTTTGATTTTATTGTCCCTTGGCTTCAATTTATATTCTCTGTTCATCTCTGCTATTCTTTCTTCTTCCTTATATTTTGTTCTGTTCAATATATATATAAGTATATAAGTATATCTGGTTTGTATAATTTTCTTCACTAAAAACTGCTCCTCCTTTTGATGAAACCTTCCCCTCCTTTCTCGACCATCAGCCCATCTCTCTCTCCGATGCTTGTCGCCTCCGGCCTTTAACCCCTCTACACAAAACCTGTACGCCTAGACTGTCCACTGCCACAACCTTATCGCACCCCTCCTTTCTTCCTTCACTTGCCTCACAGTGAACCCACCAACTCGATCCACTCCATAACCAATCACCCAAGCCACCTCACTCCCCTACCGACGAACCTGAACCCGAGACTCCGCCTTTCCTTCCTTTAGCCCACCCTGTTCCACTGCCTATT
Organism: Allium fistulosum; assembly: GCA_030737815.1. Classification (NCBI taxonomy): domain Eukaryota; kingdom Viridiplantae; phylum Streptophyta; class Magnoliopsida; order Asparagales; family Amaryllidaceae; genus Allium; species Allium fistulosum. The sequence continues at coordinate 486,004,994 of CM060905.1, read as the reverse complement.
GCCACTGTGACTTCCTCGGCCTATCACCCCATAGCAGTAGCCAAGCCACTCTTATTTGCTGAACAAATGTGTATATAAGTGTATAAATATAATAACACGTGCATCCATCGTTCTATTCTCCTCAGCTCGGCATTTTGTTCTAAAAGATAAATATATATATATATATATATATGATATATAATGTTTATATATATATATTAGTTTATATATAAATGATCTATTGAGTTTATATATAAAGTTATATATCAATTGTTGTTTATATATAAATATATATATATATAAGGTTGTATATAATGTATAGGTTATATTAGTATATACATCTGATCTGAGTTATATAAGTAATATACAAATCTGTTTGGTTATATATATAAATTTATATAAGTTATATATAGCTGTTTGTTGTATATATTGGTTTCTATAAGTTTATATATGACCGGTCGAGTTATATATATACAGATTTCAATAAAGTATTGATTTTATAATAAAGTAACTTCTTCATACTTTCGTTTGTTTATATATATATATTACGTCACAGTATGAAGGGTTTATAATATGTGATTTTTGAGGAAAAATATACAATATGATGATAGTTTGATTGTTATATCCTATACATATGTGTTTTATAATATATCATATATATACACATAGATATTTTGATTTTTAATGTATATACGGATATCTTGATTTTAATATATATATATATATATTGATTTTATTTGATGTGTTTAAGAAATAATGATTTTAAATATATATATATATAAAGATTTTTGATTCTAATATATATATGTGTGTTTTAAATTTATATTGATTTACAAAATATATATATTATAAAGATTTTATTTTTAATACGTGTTTTACAAAAAAATTAGACTTCAATATATATATATATATATATATATATTTGTTTCATCAACCTCTGGTCCATCTTGACTTAATTTTCCAATATCGATTTGTCGCAGCAATTCTTAACTTGTTGTAACATCCCGCCTTTTTGTACGTTTTAAGCAGACACGCATGCCGACTCAAACCATACAGAAGGGCGGATTTTTATTGGGATGAATAAGAAAAAGCAGAGAGAGAAAAAAAACAAAACAGAATCTCGCAGCGGAATGACAAAATATAATAATCAAATAACAGTTCATGAAGCTGTTTACAAAACATTTGATTATACTTATTCAATACAAAAATCAGAGTTACACTTATCAAAGATAACCAAATAATAATGCAGCGGAACAGTATGATGTAGTGGAATAAATATAGTAAATAATAGTAGTACAAATCTTCGTCTTCGTCCTCCAGAAATAAGGTTTTCAAATCCTGAAATGCTCAGGCTGACCTGAGCGAATTGAAAAGACAAAACACTCGAGTCAGAACTAAAAGATCTTATGTAAGTTAAATCAACGGTAAATAAATATGAGTGTAAACGACATCAGAGATGTTTACGAGGTTTGACATCTCCTATCCAGTGTCTAACGTGAGTGCAGTAACTTAAGAGATGTTCGTGATTCACATCTCCTAAGGATCCGTTAAACTATCTACTATGTAGTACAATACGCTATTACAATATGTCTATAGTAAAGTATACTATTTAAAAATAGCGTTAAGGCTTTACATTTTCCACCTTAACACATTTTTAGGTATGCCAATAGTCTGTACTGTACCGTAACTGTGACGACCCGGAATTTTTTATATTTGAAACTTGAATATTTAATTTATTTTAAATATTTGAAAATAGTTAGTTTTAACTTGAATTTCAAATATCACTATTTATTGGTTAATTAAATTATTGAATTAAATAATTGAAAATTGGGTAAAATATGAAATCGGGAGTTTCGAGCTTGTTAAAAATAATTTAAAAGCTTATAAAATTTATATTGATAATACTGAAGGTAATAGAACTGTTAAAATTGAATTTAAAAGTGGTTTGTTCAATTTTAAAAATATATCATTTAAATTGAAAATTGAAAATAGCCTTCCGAGGCACAGTCTCGGAATTCGACGAAACCAGTTGGATTCGTAATAGTATATTATTATCGGGTTTCAATTTTCGTAGCGCTTTGGAGTTGTCGTTTGGTCGTACGGGTTATAAACGTGCTGAAATCTATATCGAGAATTCAATATAACTGGGTCCAAAAAGCTATCATCTCCATACGATCGAATTAGGACTCGAAACCTTTTCCATTGTGTTCGGAATAGGGGTATAACATTTTAAACGCCTAGCGGCATGCCTCGATAGGAGGTTAGAATTTTAAGTTGCAAATTCGGACAGTTTGGATTTAAATTAAATATATATATATATATATATATATATATATATATATATATATATTAGTCAACTTTCAGCTGTATTTTTCTTCACATCAGCTTTTGTTTTTTAAGGCACTGTAGCAAGTTGGGTGAGGCACGCAACAATCCCTTCCTATCTCCCTTCCCTCCTTTCTTCATTTTAAAAGCAGCAGAACTCCGTCTTAAAAAAAAAGAATCAAACCCAAATTTTCACGAAATCAATGTTCAAATAAAAAAAAGGGGAGGGCAGATTGAAATCTCGATTTCGATCCTTACCTTCGGTCTTGCTTTCGAACTCGATTCATTCGAAATCGACAGAAAAAAAGAAATAAGAGGGGAAATCGATCGAGTTCGACAAACTCGTGAACCAAGGGCGTGGCGATTGTAGGGGATCATTACTTTGTGAATGATGAAGTTCGGAGGGGCGGTGTCGCGAGTCAGGATCGACTATGGCAAAGTTGTGCGTCGGAGGGAGGTGGAGTTTTGCTAGGGTGGTTGATGGCGAATCAATTTGGGAAGGCCGTGGTGATGTAATACTGGTGTTCGAGCGGCAACTGGGGGTGCTCGCACGGTGATGGGTCAGGTCGCGGCGTCGACTGCGAGAAGGAGCGATGGTTTCGACAAGGATCGTCGGCGTCATCTTGGGTCCGGTGGTGTGTTCAATAGCTGGCAGCGAGGTATAACTGACCTCATTTTTACTTTATTTAATCTAATAAAGTATATATACATACACATACAGTTTTGAAAAAATAATTGCAGAAGGTCAGGTTTTAATTTAGAAATGTATATATATGAGGTTTAAATAGGATATATATATATATATATATATATAGAAATAGAAAAAAATACAGATAGATAAGATCCAAATGTAAAGTAAGGTATAAAACAAGTATTATTTCAATTTAAAGGTTTATATATATGTATATGTTTAAAGTAAAGAAAAGTACAATATAAATATAGATTTTTGAATCGATAAATTAAATTTCTGAGTATATGTAGTTTCAAAGAAAAAAATATACATTTACACATTTTTAATTTACTAGATTATTTTAAAATAATGTATTTTGGTAATTAATTTGCCCGAATAATTTATTTACTTATTTTAGTTACTAAAATTAGTTTAAAATTAAATTATTAGTCTAAATAAAATTAAAATATGGTTATTGATTGTACGATTATTTAAAATGTTAATAAACCGTATAATGTTTATACAAGGTCTAAAGTCTGTGTGTAATCAAGACGGGATTGAAGTGGGTTGCAAACAAAAAGGAAAAAAAATCAAAGGTGAGTTAATCTCACTCAAATTGGATTACTGATTAATTTAATTAGTTAAAATTAAATTATTGGATGGATTGTTTGAATTGATAATTTATTATCAGTCTGGATGTGATATTATATATATAGTATATATATATGAGTGATTGATATTCCCGCATTATATAGCGGAAGAGACCCTATGCGCCCCGCATAATAGCGGATGACCCTATATACAGCGATATCCCCCTTGAAGTGGGTTTGGTATTTTATATGGTGCTAACATCTGTGGATGCAGGAAAACAGGTTGGAGGGATCCAACTGGATTCCTCGAAAATATTGAAAGTTATTTTCATAGTCTGTGATTGTGATTTATTTGATAACCTGTGATAGATTATATTGGAAATTGAAGCTATTGAATGATATGGTTTGGATGAATATGTTTTGGATATTTTGGGATATCAAAAGTAAAAGTATCGGATTTTTGGAAAGAAAAAAAAGGGAAAGAAAATGAAAGAAAATGGTTTCAAAGTAATTAGTTTATGGTTATATAAATTAAGTAATTAAACCCTTAAGTTAACTTAAAACTTAGGAATAGTAAATGGCTAGGATAAATAAAATAATTTAAACCTAAATTTAATTAAGTTAAGGTAATTATATATATGTTAATTATTTATTAATTACTAAGGTTTATTAAAGTGAGTAAATAATTATAACTAGTTAATAGTTAATGATAAAATAAAATGACCTAAACCTTTAATTTATTAAAAGTCTTAAGTTAATTATACTTGTTGGTTATTAGTTAATTCCAGATATTTAAATAGAATAAACTAAAATGGTTTGTAATTAGTTTAAGGATAATTAAACATGATTTGAAAGTAATTAATTAATTCTGTTTTAAAGTAAATTAATGATTTGAGTGACTAGTTAATCTAGTCTATGAATGGTTTAAATTGGAATAACCTGAAGTGAACAGTTAAGTATAAAATATGAGACGTTTTTATTTGAATAGATATTGTGATGGGATTTTTATGTGAAGATTGACATTCCAAAATTGTTTTTTTTTGTTGGAAACAACTTGGTTTAAAAGATGGCGTTTGGATTCGAAGAGATCGGGATCGGATATCAACGATATCCGGAACCACTTCGATTTAATAACTACTTCAATCTTTACGGGTTTGATTTGTAGAATCAAATAGGTTGGAATTAAATAAATTAAGTAAATCCGACTATTTTGAATAAGTAACTGCACTTAGATATTATTTTAAATAATGGATTTAGTAACAAGTTTTGGTTATAACAAGATAAGAACTCATAATGTTGGATGAGTTACCATGATTTTCAAAGACGTTTTTACAACTTTAGTATTTCAATTTAAATGGCTTTACTCACGCTGGTTTCCAGCCTGACTCGGGTGTTACTTTATTGTAATGCTCGGGTCAGACCGAGTATTACAGATTTTCAGGTTAGGACGTTTGGAGCTCAAGAGACGAGCTGGATGGCAGAGACGCATTGAGTATATTCTAATGTGTATTAGGGACTTTATAGTCAGTATTCAGGGACAAGTTATTATAACTGTCAGATTATTTTGTGTATGATTGTACTCCGATATGTTGTATGTATATTGACAGTTACAGCTTTTCCTGTATAAAATGCTGCTATTTGTATATTATATTTTGTTCTGCTGCGATTGTGAGTTTCTGTTCTGTTGTTTTGTTTCTTCTTCTACCTCTTTTTCTTCTTAACCCTAACAGTCTGTGGTTTTCGGCACTCGATTGCTCAGCACTCTATACAGTGAACGTATTATTGTCGATTTTCAAGGTCGAAAATCTTTCGAGCTGTTACAGTTGGTATCAGAGCTGAAAGGTTAAGCGAGAACCTTGGCTCTGGTGGGGATTACTCATTAGAGATAGGGTCAGTAGTACCCTAGAATGAGTTGAGTGTATTATATGATAGCTTACTTGTTATTTTCTTATATAATGACTTTAAAAACGGTTTGAAAAATGATTTTTATATAAGCTTAAATTTTGATATATAAAGAAGTAGTTTTTCCAATTATTATAGTATATTAAGATAATTGGTTGTTGATTATTAAAACTAAATAAGATTATAAGATTTAAGTGGTAAAAACATACACAATCAAATAGAAATTTGGGTAAAAATAAGCTAAGTAAAAAACGGATTCAAACCCTGAAATTAAATCCTGGGAAATTCAAAGGAATTTTCAAAGTGTTTCAAATAAGTTACCCTTATTATATTTTATAGTGAATTACGATGGAATGTATGGTGTGTTTGATTTCTTGATATGATAATAATCATAAATTGGTTGTCGGATCTTAATAGAGGGATGTTTATTTTTAAAATAAATAGTGGTAAAGCACAATGAAATGTTTAAAGGAAGCAACAATTTATATAAGTATGATTTATAGATTGAAATGGATTTAAATTGGGAAGTTTTAAAATCTAAGTTCGGAAAATTTTGGAATTGTTCCAAGGTGTTAAAAGAAATAATAAATAATATTTTTGAATATAGAAATCATGCTTTAAGACAAGAGTGGTTGGAAGATGAAATTGTTTTGAATTAAAAACAATAATGGTTTAAAAGTGAGAGTATAACCCAAAGAGAAGTAAGTTTTTAACTTATAAGTGGGAAGTGATATTAATAAGAATTGGATTTGGAATGGAAATTCAAGTTGAGTGGGATAAATGGATTAAACGAATTGAAATTTAACTTAGGGAAAGTTAAATAATTTTGGACCTATAATCTGAAATTGGAAAATTTGAAGATGAAATTGAGATTTAACTTAGGAAAGTTAGATGTGTTAAATTGAAAAGGGAGTCATGTATGGTTTCGAAATGATTACCGAATTCTGCAAGTTTGTGATAAAAGCCATGGATGGGTGTTTTAGATAAACTGGATGTTTATTCACTTTGACATATTATGCTATCATCCTGTTGGTTAGTGACAGTATATATATAAAACTATAAATTGGATTGTTTTGAATGAATTAAGAAGCAGATTGAAATGATATATATCCATTGTTGAAATTAAATGGAATTAAAACTTTATTTTGAAACTACTTAAAAGATTTGGATTTTAAGAAAAAAAATTGAAGTAAAATTGAGAAATAAATTGGATCCCAAAAATTTATTTGTTTGAATGGATTTGAACTCTCACTCGAACCTTGAAATAAGTTAAGTAAGATAATTCAAATGAATATTAGAAATTTGGACTCAGAATTAAATTGTTTTAAAGACATGGGTTATGAAATTAAATGTTAGGGCTTAATTTGATTTAAGGGATTAAATCAACATTTGAAAATTTAACTCGAATTTGAATAAATCGAGATGGTTTAAAATGTGAAAATGAAATTGGAATTAATTCAAAGGTGGAATTGAAATGAGTTAATTGGAATTGCAATCGAAGTTGAATATGTTTAAATTCAAATGGGAATTGATTTGAATTAGAATGGGAATCGAAGTTAATTCAAATTGAATTGAAATTGAATCAATTTAAATGGAAGTGGAGATTTAAATAGAAAATTGATTGAATTGGAGATTGGGAAATTGAACTAGTTTGACTCTGAAATTATTTTCGAATAAATTGTTTTAATATAAACTGTCTTAAATATATTTTTCCAAGCTATTTACTATACAACCCTTCTTTTTAAAACTCAAAGTATCTTATAATAGCTATTTAACCATTTTACAACTATTTAACTATTTTACCACTACTTAACTATTTTAAACTATTCAAACTATTTTCTAAATTTCAAACTGGTCAGAGTGGAACCAATTGATTTTTTAAAGGCTTTTGATTTTGGGAAAAATCAATTTTTGGAATTTGGAAAGTCAAGTTGAGAGCTATCGATTTTTGAGATATCGATTTTGAAGTTTATATGTGATACATATATAGAGTATGTTTTGAAAGATACTATATGTGTATAGTATAAAATGTTTTGAGAATGCTATGGGGAAAAAGGCGCTCCCATTTAGAGTTGAAACTTATAGTAGGAGATCCACTGGATGGTTCTGCCTTGAACCCTAAGGGGGGTTCTAAATTTTGATCCCAGAGGACGTCCGGACTAAACTGTAGTTCTTGTGGATTGTGATTGGGGTAGCGAAATTCGAGGGCACTGATGCCTACAGAGACATTGGGGGTGTGCTGTGATGGCAGTGTAACTCTGGTGTAACTGTGATCTACTGCGTTTCCATAGCGTAAGTCGAGGGCAGCGATTGCCTAAAGTCTACGTTTGATTTCGCTGGGAGAGCGACGTAACATCGGTAGATTGCGATCTATGTGGTCCATAGCGAAATTCGTGTGGCAGTGAGTGCCTACATGCTACATTGGGACTCGACTGATGTAGTCTGCGATCTATGTGGTGAAGTTTCATTTGGTAGCGAAATTCGAGGGCACCGATGCATACAGTTACATGGTTTTTGCTGTGATGGCAACGTAACCCTAGGTATAGCTGTGATTTGTGGCGGTTCCATGGTGTAATCGAGGGGTGCAGATGCCTACAGTTTTCTATGGTTTTCGCTGGGATGGCGACATAATCATCGGGCTAACTGGGATCCATGGAGGGGGTGATGAGTTCCAGGGCATTCTCACAAAAAGGAGAAAAAAATGTTTTCCAAGTATTTTCACTAGGTGTTAAAATGGGTTTACTAAGTACTTATAGATTTTCAGTCCCGCGCCTGATCAACGTTTGACTGAATTTCTATGAGAACAAGGATGGACTTGTTGAGACACCGAGTTATAAAAAGTATTTTTATAAAGATAGTTTTGGTGATGAATAAAAATGAAAGGTAAATTGAATTCAAATAGAATTGGAAATTTAAGTTAAATGAAATAGATATAAAAGTTTAAGTGGTAAAATGAAAATAAATGTAAGAAGTATATAAAAGATTTATATTAAACTTAAGAAATGGATGGTGAAATTCTTAAGTAAATTGGTATTATACTAAGTTAATATGTGAATGAAGAATTAATAAAAGTTGGGTAAAAAGGGAAAATGTGAATAAGTGAATACAAATCAAATAAATGTGAAAAATAAAATAAAATAAATAAATAAATGTGAAAAAAGAAGAAGGGAAAATTGATATAAATAACAATCAATTGGAAAATAATACGTAGGATGTACGTATATTATTTTATCCGCATAGCGATTTGATCCAGATTCGAGCACAGAATTTTGAGATAGTTATATCGATCCGAGTTGGGATTTTTTTTCACTCGATTTTCAACGGCGAACCCTGGATATGGATTTTTGGATGGATTCTAGAATTTCTCTATTATAGTATATGGCTATGCAAGGAGAATGACGGGTTCTGATCAAGAAGCCAGATCTGAGTCCGCACTAGGAAGTCGGGTGGACGATACTAGTTCAGAAGTGAAATTGTGTGATCGAGTGAGCGATCAAATTTGATATTTGCGTACGAATGATATACGGACATCGTATGGACTTAAATGAAATGGATATTGGAAATTTTGTAAAAGAAATGAATAAAATAATTTTGAACTCTGTAATTGGATATTATTGCTAAGTAGGATACATGTATTTAAAGGCAAAAGAAATTGGTGTTTTGATTTTAGAAGATAAAATTTGAATTGCCCGACTAAAAAGGTATGTGTTTAAAATTGTCATATGAAATTTGATGGTTTTTTTATTTATCCACTTGGCTTTTGTTTTCTTTTGAAATTTGGGGGCCCGTAGAGCCATTTTGTAGTTGTTCCGACTTAGCCGCGCAAAGGAGACGCCGGTGAAATTTTTCGAAAATTTAAGGGGTTAGAAAAGTTTTGAAGAAATTTTGATAATTTGAATTATAATTTGAATTGTTGAGTAAGTAATATTGTTTGGAACTGTTGGGTTTGGGAAAATAGTTGACGGGTATTGGACCATTCTTCTTAACTAGTAATTTCGGGGACGAAATTCTTTTAAGGGGGGAGGAATGTGACGACCCGGAATTTTTGATATTTAAAACTTGAATATTTAATTGATTTTAAATATTTGAAAATAGATAGTTTTAACTTGAATGTCAAATATCACTATTTAATAGTTAATTAAATTATTGAATTAAATAATTGAAAATTGGGTAAAATATGAAATCGGGAGTTTCGAGCTTGTTAAAAATAATTTGAAAGCTTATAAAATTTATATTGATAATACTGAAGGTAATAGAACTGTTAAAATTGAATTTAAAAGTGGTTTGTTCAGTTTTAAAAATATATCATTTAAATTGAAAATTGAAAATTGAAAATTGAAAATTGAAAATAGCCTTCTGAGGCACAGTCTTGGAATTCGACGAAACCAGTACGATTCGTAATAGTATATTATTATCAGGTTTCAATTTTCGTAGTGCTTTGGAGTTGTCGTTTGGTCGTACGAGTTATAAACGCACTGAAATCTATATCGAAAATTTAATATAACTGGGTCCAAAAAGCTATCTTCTCCATACGATCGAATTAGGACTCGAAACCTTTTCCATTGTGTTCGGAATAGGGGTATAACATTTTAAACGCCTAGCGGCACGCCTCGATAGGAGGTCAAAATTTTAAGTTGCAAATTCGGACAATTTGGATTTAAATTATATATATACATATATATATATATATATATATATATATATATATATATATTAGTCAACTTTCAGCTGTATTTTTCTTCACATCAGCTTTTGTTTTTATTCAAGGCACTGTAGCAAGTTGGGTGAGGTACGCAACCATCCCTTCTTGTCTCCCTTCCCTCCTTTCTTCATATTAAAAGCAGCAGAACTCCGTCTTAAAAAAAAGAATCGAACCCAAAATTTCACGAAATCAATGTTCAAATAATAAAAAATAAGGGAAGGGCAGATCGAATTCTCGATTTCGATCCTTACCTCCAGTCTTGCTCACGAACTCGATTCATTCGAAATCGACATAAAATAATAGAAATAAGAGGGGAAATCGATCGAGTTCGACGAACTCGTGAACCAAGGGCGTGGCGCGACGATTGTAGGGGATGGTTACTTCATGAATGACGAAGGTCGGAGGGGCGGTGTCACGAGTCAGGATCGACCATGGTAGAGTTGCGCGTCGGAGGGAGGTGGAGTTTTGCTGGGGTGGTTGATGGCGAATCGATTTGGGAAGGCCGTGGTGATGTAGTACTGGTGTTCGAGCGGCAACTGGGTGGGGGGCTCGCACGGTGATGGGTCAGGTCGCAGCGTCGACTGCGAGAAGGAGCGATGGTTTCGACGAGGATCGTCGGCGTCGTCTTGGGTCAGGTGGTGTGTTCAAGAGCTGGTAGCGAGGTATAACTAACCTCATTTTTACTTTATTTAATCTAATAAAGTATATATACATACACATACAGTTTTGAAAAAATAATTGCAGAAGGTCGAGTTTTAATTTAGAAATGTATATATATGAGGTTTAAACATGATATATATATATATATATATATATAGAAATGGAAAAAAATATAGATAGATAATATCTAAATGTAAAGTAAGGTATAAAACAAGTATTATTTCAAGTTAAAGGTTTATATGTATATATATATGTATATGTTTTACAATAAAGAAAAGTACAATATAAATATAGATTTTTGAATCGATAAATTAAATCTCTGAGTATATGTAGTTTCAAAGAAAAAAAATATACATTTACACATTTTTAATTTACTAGATTATTTTAAAATAATGTATTTTGGTAATTAATTTGCCCGAATAATTTATTTACTTATTTTTGTTACTAAAATTAGTTTAAAATTAAATTATTAGTCTAAATAAAATTAAAATATGGTTATTGATTGTTTGATTATTTAAAATGTTAATAAACCATATAATGTTTATACAAGGTCTAAAGTTGGTGTGTAATCAAGACGGGATTGAAGTGGGTTGCAAACAAAAAGGAAAAAAATCAATGGTGAGTTAATCTCACTCAAATTGGATTACTGATTAATTAAATTAGTTAAAATTAAATTATTGGATGGATTGCTTGAATTGATAATTTATTATCAGTCTGGATGTGATATTATATATATAGTATATATATTGGAGTGATTGAAATTCCTGCATTATATAGCGGATGAGACCCTATGCGCTCGCATAATAGCGGATGACCCTATATACCGCGATATCCCCCTCGAAGTGGGATTGGTATTTTATATGGTGCTAACGTCTGTGGATGCAGGAAAACAGGTTGGAGAGATCCAACTGGATTACTCGAAAATATTGAAAGTTAGTTTCATAGTATGTGATTGTGATTTATTTGATAACCTATGATAGATTATATTGGAAATTGGAGCTATTGAATGCTATGGTTTGGCTGAATATGTTTTGGATATTTTGGGATATCAAAAGTAAAAGCATCGAATTTTTGGAAAGAAAAAAAGGGGAAAGAAAATGAAAGAAAATGGTTTCAAAGTAATTAGTTTATGGTTGTATAAATTAAGTAATTAAACCCTTAAGTTAACTTAAAACTTAGGAATAGTAAATGGCTAGGATAAATAAAATAATTTAAACTTAAATTTAATTAAATTAAGGTAATTATATATATGTTAATTATTTATTAATTACTAAGGTTTATTAAAGCGAGTAAATAGTTATAACTAGTTAATAGTTAATGATAAAATAAAATGACCTAAACCTTTAATTTATTAAAAGTCTTAAGTTAATTATACTTGTTGGTTATTAGTTAATTCCAAATATTTAATTAGAATAAAATAAAATGGTTTGTAATTAGTTTAAGGATAATTAAACATATTTGAAAGCAATTAATTAATTCCGTTTTAAACTAAATTAATGATTTGGGTGACTAGTTAATCTAGTCTATGAATAGTTTAAATTGGAATAACCTGAAGTGAACAGTTAAGTATAAAATGTGAGACGTTTTATTTGAATAGATATTGTGATGGGATTTTTATGTGAAGATTGATATTCCGAAATTGTATTGTTTTGTTGGAAACAACTTGGTTTAAAAGATGGCATTTGGATTCGAAGAGATCGGGATCGGATATCAGCGATATCCGGAACCACTTCGATTTAATAACTACTTCAATCATTACGAGTTTGATTTTAGAATCAAATAGGCTGGAATTAAATAAATTAAGTAAATCCGACTATTTTGAATAAGTTATTGCACTTAGATATTATTTTAAATAATGGATTTAGTAACAAGTGTTGGTTATAACAAGATAAGAACTCGTAATGTTGGACGAGTTACCATGATTTTCAAAGACGTTTTTACAACTTTAGTATTTCAATTTAAATGGGTTTACTCACGCTGGTTTCCAGCCTGACTCGGGTGTTACTTTATTGTAATGCTCGGGTCAGACCGAGTATTACAGAATTTCAAGTTAGGACATTTGGAGCTCAGAAGACGGGACTGTATAGTCAGTATTCAGGGACAAGTTATTATAACTGTCAGATTATTTTGTGGATGATTATACTCCGATATGTTGTATGTATATTGACAGTTACAGCTTTTCCTGTATAAAATGCTGCTATTTGTATATTATAGTTTGTTCCGCTGCGATTGTGAGATTCTGTCTGTGCTGTTGTTTTGTTTCTTCTCCTACCTCTTTTTATTCTTAACCCTAATTGTCTGGGGTTTCCAGCACTCGATTGCTCGGCACTCTATATAGTGAACGTATTAGTGTCGATCTTCGGGATCGAAAATCTTTCGGGCTGTTACAGTAAATCCCCGTAAACTGGAGCCGCCAGAGGATACCACATAGGTACGACATAAAACAAACTCATAGAAGGCACGCTAGGGTAGGTGACACGGCACAACTAGGCAATGCCAGGGTAGATATACCAATTACACTTCCGGACTGTTGGTAACGCATAGCCGCAACTACCGCCCAACTCGAAACACACTCCCGAGTAAAATCGAAGGGTGGCCACCAAATAAATCACAAAGTCAGAATATAGGTCGATGGAGTGTGTCCGCTCGGAGGAGCTACCTCATTGGCCCGTCGATTGCCCCTGTTTTAGTCACCTTATGCCAACTCACGGGAGTCTGGTCCACATATATACCTCATATAGGATCGTCGCCACCATCCTACTTCATTCTGGAACCTCCACCGCATACACGGTTGTCAAAGTGGTTTTCGGTATCGACAGAGAGTATGCCCATATCCGATCCCGGTCTCTTTAACAACCAATCGCTTCTTTCACACCGGATGGTTCTTTTACATTTCCAAAATCATTTCATAATTGATTTCAAAATATCATATTCAAATCATATCATTTTCGAAATCATTACTCATATTCACACTTGAAATCATATCACACTTGAAATCATAGTTCGAGATTATATTTCCTTTCAAAAGTCGTGTTTCCAAAATAGGTTAAACTCTCATTTCAAAATTATCATATTGAACCAAATATGTTATTTAATTCCCAACGTAGGTTATAACATCATTAACCGTATTCACTTAAAATCAAGAATTTGAATATAAACCCATCCATTTTACTTAGTTTGGAATTTAGAAGAAAATAGTTTTAAATAATTATAAATAGTAAATATAGATTTAAAATAGATTAAATATAATTAAAATAGCTTTAAAATAGATTAATTAGATTTTAAAATAAGTTAAAACAGGTTAATTAGTTTAAAAGTTGAAAATCTTAATAATTAAAGTCTTTAAAATAATATATTTTTAAAACAGTTTATATAAAAATATGAATTTGAAATTTATATCAATTTAAACTATTTATTCCATTCCAGTACGTTTAGACCATTTTAATATCCCAAAACCCACTTTCAAATTTTCCAATTCCAATTCTCTATAAAATATTTAATTCAATATCGCCTCCAATCCACGTTCGAAATACCAATTTAAATTGCTCCAAATTCAATATATTTCAAAGTTATATTTTAAACAACTTAAAATAATTCAATTCTGACAAATTTCACTTTTTATTCCAAATTCAATTTTGAAATTTCAATTAAATCCTTTTAACAGTACCTTTAAACCAATTCCAATTTTTATCATAAACTTGAATTTCGATAATAATTCAATTCTCATAAATCAAAATTTTATTTCAAAATATCATTTAAATCAATGCAAAATTTAAGGATTCAAAATCATTTAAATTTAACCAATCCGGTGTCTGCATATAATTTTCTACCCTAGGGTCAAGTGATACGGATATTTATCATTTCAATCCGCAATTTACAATGTTACGGTTATATATCATTTCAAACCGCAATCCTGAAATATTAAATCCATAAAATCGCTCGAATCTATCATTTCAACCCATAACGATTTTTCCTTAATCTATTGATCATTCGGGTATGTATCATTTCAACCCATAGTGAACTTGCAGTTTATAACGATATAAAATAAAACATCCATTCATCCAATATCACCAATCAACATCCATTTCAAACATCATCCAAATCAATCAATAAATACCAATATAGAACTGATAATCAATAACAGGTATTTAACTGGCAATATATATTCAATAATAAATTAAATAATGATTTAGTTCAAATAAATTCAATTTAACTGAGATGATGATTTAAAATATACCAAATAGTCATAAATAAATTTCTAATCATATCAACAATTTAATTTAACAAACATAAGAATTGTGAGTGGGTTAAAACACTCACTTTTGAATTTAAATTGAATTTAAATTCAAAATAAGCCCAAAATTTGAACGGTCTCAGAATTCGTCCAAACAAGCGTCAAAATGTCTAGAATTTCAATACGATCCCAGTGGAGAAAACCGCGCGTGAATTGGACCTTGTACGCGAAAGTTATTCGAATTAGAAGATTATACAAATTTAAATAAACAAATTAAATGATAAAACAACTGAACCAATCGTACGAAGCCACGTCTACCTACAACATTCTCCCCAGGCAAACACAAATCGCACGAACTAAACCCTACAGCCCGCTATCAACTCGCCACCGGAGGCCATCGCGATGCCTTGCGCAGCACGTCGCCACCACCACAGCCTCCCAAGAAGCTCCGCCATCTCCCCTAGGCTCGCGACACGAGGTCGAGCCCACCATCGATGCGAAAACGGAAGTAGCCGCCACCACCAAGCCAAACCCTACTCGAATTTTCATGGCCAATCTGATTGTCGAATCGACGAACGAACCATACAGATGAAGTCCCCTCAATCCCCTCTACAAAACCCCTCAAACGATTTGACGATCAGTCATAGTTCATCACGACGCGATGAACGGCCGAAATTTGTTCTTCAATTTTTGGACAACCAATGGTTCAAAATGGAAAACGAATTATAGATTTGAGATGCGCTCGTCGAGAGCTACAAATCGATATATAATTCGATATATATTGAGGAGTTTGAAATTTTTGATTTGGTTTTGATTTGCAATTGAATTGGAAATTTGTTTGTCTGCCATTAGAAGGAGGAGAACATAAAGAATTATACGTACAGACAAATGAGAACAAGGGATAGCTAGGGTTTATAACGATATATATATATATGCAGAACAAAATAGAAATTAATGGGCTGGATTGGTTTGAATTGGAATGATAAATGACCCGAAAAGCCCGTTCTGTCTCCGGAGCTAAAATGGGTCATCCCATATATCAAAATAGATGCTTTCGATAATTTTAAAATCAACGGAACTGGTTTCAAGCCCAAATTCCATCGTATGAAGAAGTTATGTTAAAATCAATTTATATCAAATTGATTTCAATTGATTTCAATTAAATTGATTTCTAGGCGTTTCGAGCCCGTACGATCAAACGACTAGTCTGATCGCTACGAAACTTGAAATCCTATTATAATTCAACGTTACGGATCCGATGAAACTAGTTTCATCGAAATCCGAGTCAGTGGCCAAAAGGCTATATTTCAGTTAATTAAATTAATTAATATTAAATTAATTAAATTACTTTCCCATTCAAATTCTATAATTGACAAATTTTATCATTTTTGATTTCTTAAACAATTACAATACTTTAAACAAATTTAGATGTCAATTTAATGTTGATTAATCCATCAATTCCAGTGTTTAATTTCAATTTCTTTAAATTCAGAAATTATAAATTAAATTTTCAATAATTCCATTTAATTGACCCTTCATCCTATTATTAAATCCATTATTATCAAATAGATGAAATTAACATTGGTTCATGATTAATTACATTAATATTCTCAAATTTCATATTAATTTCATTAACTTAATATGTTTAAATATTTAATTTCCTTTAATTGCAATTAATCCAATTACTATAATTTAATTCAAATAAATTAATAAATCTTGATTTCCATTCTTTTAATTCAACTAATTGTCATAATATGAATAAAATTAACATTATTTCCAAATATTAACTTAATTTACATTAACATAATATTTAATTACATTTATTGAAATTTATTTCCAATTTAAATTAACAGGCTAAATAAATAGGTAACATACAATAATTGTTTTCGTTAACTTTTAATTACATTATAAGTTTATTACTTTCAAACAAATATTAAAATTACTTACAGAACATTGATTTTATTCAATTACCATTTATTATATTAATTCATTAATTAATCCAATGTTTACGTTTGTTTTCTTATACTCACTTTATAGCCAAATATAACATTTACATTATTTCAATCAAATTTGAATTTCATTAACTAGTTAATAATTAACTTAAATTAACCTTGTCCATTTTATTCTAGTTATTATTTAATTAATAAATCACAAATTCTATTTCTTCAAATGTTCAATAACAAAGTTTATTAAATTAACAAATTTTAATTATCGAAAATTTACGGGTCGTTACACTCTCCCCCACTCAAAACTTTTCGTCCGCGAAAAGGAAGAAGAAGGGAAAAGAGGAATTAAGAAATCAATATATCTTATTCAAAATATTAAATTTTTAAACAATTAATTTACAAAATTAATTAATATAAATAAAATGTATCAATTTACAATAATTAAATTCTTTTATACTCAAATTAATAAAGTTTGGAAAACATTTCTCAAAATTTTCTAGGTCCAAAATTTTCGAAAAGTTTCGGCAGAGTCTCCTTTGTACGGAGAGGCTTGGGAGAATATAATAATATCAATAATAATAATAATAATAATAATATATATCAAAAAATTTCAAAATAATATATCCCAACAGTGGAAAAACAATATAATATCGCTATAAAACTGTAATCCGAGAACGTGCCTATTTGTCAGGCAATTAACGCTTAAATATGAAACCAAAAGCAGTAACAGTTGCTTCCATAACCTGTATTTCACTTATACAATCCAAACATGGTTAATAATTATATAAAATGAAATATTTAAAGTTATTTCAACCACTAACAAATAAATCAATATAAACAACAATCACTGGCAACCACAACATACAATCATCACATGAAATCAATGAAATCAACTATCCATCCATAGCAAACAAACTAATGGTTTGTTCGGGTTCAGAAAATTTTTTAACCGCCTAGAATGACAAATAAACTACTTAGTGCACCATTTACTCAACAGTCTTAGATGAACCCAATAGATTATTCATATATCTTAAACAATTAGAAGTATCTTTACCCAAACATCCATAAACCAAACAAACAATAATTTACAATGTTATTTGAGTTATTCTTATTAATTTTTCTTTCACAACATTTACAGTCTTTTATTTTCCTTTTCATTCATACAAGGATTATTTCTTTAACTTACATTTATCTCTTACAAAATTTTATTCCCGTTCATTCATTCAGTGTTTATTTCATTTATTTTTCCTTTATTACTTACAAAAATTCATTTTCATTTATCCATATAATGCCAATTTCTTTTATTGCATTACATTCATTTTATTATTTACTTTAATTATAAATAGTTTCAATATTAACTTAAGTTCAAAATCCTTTACTTACGGTACTCATTTTTTATTTCATTTAATTAGTAGTATTACAAATTTTAACTCAAGTTTATAACTATTTCCATATCAAATTTCTTATTTATAACAGTAAATTTCATTGAATACTTCCATTACATAGGTTTTAATTGTAAAAATTTCCATTACATATTCTTATTAAACATTTCAACTTTTTATACTTGGTAAGTTAAATATATATGTTTTTTTAAGAATGCAATTGAAAGTTACACAAGTTTGACTTACTTATTTTTAATTAACTTAAGGTTCAATAGTTATCATTTCTTATTTTCATATTCTTTTCGTTTAGAAGTTACAAATTTCAAATTTCTTGTATATTTCAGTTCTAACTTAGCATATCATTTCTTATTTTCATTTAGAAGTTTCAATTATTAAATAGTTAAAATTTTTATTCCATTACAATAATTAAAATCTCTAATTCATAGAAATTTAAGAACTAAATGCCGGGTTCCGTTTCAAATCATTTAAAAATAATAGATAGATGTATACACTTACAATTTATATTCAATTATATTTAAACAATTTGAAATTTATATTTGTTTATCAAAATAAATCTGCAGTAAACTACTACAATGGCCTTCCCACTTCGAAACTCGAAAATGAATATCGATGATGCGTGCACTCATCACCGAAATTATTTTCCAGCGACAGAGAGGGGAGTACAAAACTTATTTCTTTCCAAATTTCTTTAAAACAATTCTTTCAAATCGTATTGAAATATTTATATCAAAAAATACTTCTAAAAATATTATTATTATATCCCAAAATCATTCGAAAGAAAATTTTCAAAAACCCCGGAACTTAAGTTCTAAATTTGCAAATTTCATTTATCTTGTTTTCAAATCTTATTTCCAACTACTATTTATAAATTTCACTACCTAACAACCAATATATTACAACCAAATATATAATTTATAAAATATATTATTCTATATACAAAAATATAATAGGCAAAATTATTTCATTTGCCTAAATTTCAAAAAAATATTGTGTCGGTCTGTCCTATTAAGTGTTTAAAAATCCCTATCGATGTCATAGCGTTCTATGCACCAACCAGAATTTATAAATACAAAACGGAATAAATTAACACAATAAAAAAACCTTTTATAACACTAACAAATACGCTCTCTCATATATATACTCTCAATGACTCATTCTAGGCTATTACTACCCTATTTTTAAAGAGTCAAACCCCACAAAGCCAAGGTTTATCGCTAAACCAAAGCTCTGATATCAACTGTAACATCCCGCCTTTTTGTACGCTTTAAGCAGACACGCATGCCGACTCCAACCATGCAGAAGGGCGGATTGTTATTGAGATGAATAAGAAAGAGTAGAGAAAGAAAAAAAACAAAACAGAATCTCACAGCGGAATGACAAAATATAATAATCAAATAACAGTTCATGAAGCTGTTTACAAAACATTTGATTATACTTATACAATACAAAAATCAGAGTTACACTTATCAGAGATAACCAAATAATAATGCAGCGGAACAGTATGATGTAGTGGAATAAATATAGTAAATAATAGTAGTACAAATCTTCGTCTTCGTCCTCCAAAAATAAGGTCTTCGAATCCTGAAATGCTCAGGCTGACCCGAGAGAATTGAAAAGACAAAACACTCGAGTTGGAACTAAAATATCTTATGTAAGTTAAATCAACAGTAAATAAATATGAGTGTAAACGGCATCAGAGATGTTTACGGGGTTTGACATCTCTTATCCAGTGTCTAACGTGAGTGTAGTAACTTAAGAGATGTTAGGGATTCACATCTCCTAAGGATCCGTTAAACTATCTACTATGTAGTACAATATGCTATTATAATATGTCTATAACAAAGTATACTATTTAAAAATAGCGTTAAGGCTTTACATTTTCCAACTTAACACATTTTTAGATATGCCAATATTCTATACAGTACCGTAACTCCCCGTAAACTGGAGCCGCCAGAGGATACCACATAGGCACGACATAAAACAAACTCATAGAAGGCGTGCTAGGGTAGGTGACACGGCACAACTAGGTAATGCCAGGGTGGATATACCAATTACACTTCCGGACTGTTGGTAACGCATAGCCGCAACTACCGCCCAACTCGAAACACACTCCCGAGTAAAATCGAAGTGTGGCCATCGAATAAATCACAAAGTAGGAATATAGATCGATGGAGTGTGTTCTCTCAAAGGAGCTACCTCATTAGCCTGTTGATTACTCCCGTTTTATCCACCTTATGCTAACTCACGGGAGTCGGGTCCACGTATATACCTCATATAGGATCGTCGCCACCACCATAGCCTCCTAGGAAGCTCCGCCATCTCCCCTAGGCTCACGACACGAGGTCGAGCCCACCATCGATGCGAAAACGGAAGCAGCCGCCGCCACCAAACCAAACCCTACTCGAATTTTCATGGTCAATCTGATCGTTGAATCGACGAACGAACCATACAGATGAAGTCCCCTCTACAAAACCCCTCAGACGATTTGACGATCGGTCATAGTTCATCACGACGCGATGAACGGCCGAAATTTGTTCTTCAATTTGTGGACAAACAATGGTTCAAAATGGAAAACGAATTACAGATTTGAGATGTGCTCGTCGAGAGCTTCAAATCGATATAAAATTCAATATATATTAAGGATTTTGAAATTTTTGATTTGGTTTTTATTTGCAATTGAATTGGAAATTTGTTTTTCTGCCATTAGAAAAAGGAGAACAGATAGAATTGTATGTACAGACAAATGAGAACAAGGGATAGCTAGGGTTTATAATGATATATATAGGCAGAACAAAATAGAAATGAATGGGCTCGGTTAGTTTGAATTGGAACGATAAACGACCCGAAAAGCCCGTTCTGTCTCTGAAACGACAATGGGTCATCCCATATATCAAAATAGATGCTTTCGATAATTTTAAAATCAATGGAACTAGTTTCAAGCCCAAATTCCATTGTATGAAGAAGTTATGTTAAAATCAATTTATTTCAAATTGATTTCAATTGATTTCAATTAAATTGATTTCTAAGCGTTTCGAGCCCGTACGATCAAACGACAAGTCTGATCGCTATGAAACATGAAATCCTATAATAATTCACCGTTACGGATCCGATGAAACTAGTTTCGTCAAAATCCGAGTAGGTGGCCAAAATGGCTATATTTCAGTTAATTAAATTAATTAATATTAAATTAATTAAATCACTTTTCCATTCAAATTCTATACTTCACAAATTTTATCATTTTTGATTTCTTAAAAAATTACAATACTTTAAACAAATTTAGATGTCAATTTAAAGTTGATTAATCCATCAGTTCCAGTTTTTATTTCAATTTCATTAAATTCAGAAATTATAAATTAAATTTTCAATAATTCCATTTAATTGACCCTTCATCCTATTATTAAATCCATTATTATCAAATAAATGAAATTAACATTGGTTCATGATTAATTACATTAATATTCTCAAATATCATCTTAATTTCATTAACGTAATATGTTTAAATATTTAATTTCCTTTAATTGCAATTAATCCAATTACTATAATTTAAATTCAAATAAATTAATAAATCTTGATTTCCATTCTTTTAATTCAACTAATTGTCATTATATGAATAAAATTAACATTATTTCCAAATATTAACTTAATTTACATTAACATAATATTTAATTACATTTATTGAAATTTATTTCCAATTTAATTTAACAGGCTAAATAAATAGGTAACATACAATAATTGTTACCGTTAACTTTTAATTACATTATAAGTTTATTACTTTCAAACAAATATTAAAATTACCTACAGAACATTTATTTTATTCAATTACCATTTATTATATTAATTCGTTAATTAATTCAATGTTTACATTTGTTTTCTTATACTCACTGTATAGCCAAATATAACATTTACATTATTTCAATCAAATTTGAATTTCATTAACTAGTTAATAATTAACTTAAATTAACCTTGCCCATTTTATTCTAGTTATTATTTAATTAATAAATCACAAATTTATATTTATTCAAATGTTCAATAACAATGTTTATTAAATTAAGAAATTTTAATTATAAAAAATTTATGGGTCGTTACACTTGTCGTTGTTCCGCTAGTTCGTGTCTGTATCCGTGTGCGTGTCTGTCTCATATTCTTATTTCTCTAACTTCGATAGGAGAGCAATCACTCACAATAAACATTCTTATATTTATTCACTTGAAATGACACTTGAAATATTCTGTTAAATTTGAATTGTTCAGTTATTTAATTGTTAAATATGATATGCAATTATCTGCCATTGCTTACCTATGACCTATGACACCATAACCTGTTGAATATATTATATTTAAATTATTACCGATGATATATGCATGTTGTTGATATTTTATTATTATCATATTTGTTCTCACTCTGCAAGTTCCTTGTTAGTTAGAATTCCATATGGGTTGAAATGATACATACCCGAACGATCTTGCAGAATAAGGGAAAATCGTTATGGGTTGAAATGATAAACCCAAGCGATTTTCATTGATTTTGAATTTTTGGGATTGCGGGTTGAAATGATATATACCCGTATATATTTAAATTGCAAATTGAAATGATAAATATTTGTATCACTTGACCATAGGATAGAAAATTATATACGGATACCGTTGGTCTATATTTGAAAAATGATTTCCAAAGTTTGAGAGGAAATATATGGGTTTTATTGAATATTGACTTTTAAAAATATAATATATAAATGTTATTTTTATATGTATAAAATTTAGATTTTAAAATAATATGTTTTGGGAAATTTTAATTTATAAGTTGTTTTGAAAATATATTTTGTAATATTTTTCTTATAATTTTATTATTTTAAAAATATATAAAATAAGATTTAATACAAAATACATTTAACAATAAGATTTAATTTAATAAAAATTTAATTTAATTAGTATATAATAGGTTTAAGTATTTATTTAAATTTATATTAATATTTAAAAATAGATTTTTATAACTTTAATAATAAAGGTTGGGAAGAAAAATTAATGTTGACTTGGAGTTTAAATTGGTTAATAATTGAAATTAAATCAGAATTGATTTGAACTTATTAATTTTGAGATTTTGAAACATATGACTGATAACATGATTTGATATAAAGTGATTAAGTGAATATTTTCAAATTTGAATAAAATTAAAGTGAAATATTGAAATATAAATGAAACTTATATTGAAATGTTTGAATATTTAAATTTTGAATCTTATTGGAATTGAAGTGATAGTTCAAACCTGGATTTGAAATCGAGATAAATTGAAATGGTTTATTTAGAATTTAAATTGAATCTTTGACCTTTAAATTTAAATGGTTAAATTAGAATTGATTTAAATTGATTTGGAATTTAAGTTGATTTGAATCGATTTGCGAAATTGGAGGAAACTAATTTTATTATATAAATTATTTTAATATATAAACTATTTTAATTTATAACTATTTTAATATATATACTATTCTCAATATCTAAACTGTTCAAGTTGGAAGTGTTATGATTAAAAGTGTTAAGATTTCAAAGTGTTATGATTTCAAAAGTGTTATGATTTCAAAGTGTTATGATCACGAAAGTGCTATGATTTCGAAAGTGTTATAATTTTAAAAGTGTTACGATTCTGGAAATGAATATTATTTAAAGCGAATAATGATATCGAATTTGATATGGTTTTGAAATGAATATTATATTTTGATATGAACTATGAACTATTTGAAATGAAATGACCATGGTGTGAAATAAGCGTTTGGTTGTTTAAAATACCGGGATCGGGTATTGTCATACTCTCTGACAATACCAAAAACCACTTTAACAACTGCGTGCGTGGTGGAGATTCAAGAATGACGTAGGATGGTTGGATACGATTCTATATGAGGTATTAACGTAGCCCTGACTCTCACGAGTCAGCTTGATGTGGCTAATACAGGAGCTATACCGGGCCAAGTGAGGTCGCACCTCTGATCGGGCACATTTCTTCGATACCATTCTATTTCTTTTGTGATTTGATTGGGTGCACCTTTGATTTGGGAGTGTGTCACAATGTGGGCGGTACTAGCTGCTATGCGTTACCACCAGTCCGGGAGTGCAAATGGTATATCTACCCTGGCATTGCCTCGAGTGCCGTGTCGCATGCCCTATCACGCCTTCTACGAGTTTGGTTTGTACCATACCTATGGAGTGCCTTCTGATAGCCTCCAGTTTACGGAGGAGTTACAGTACTGTATAGACTGTGGGAATATATAAAATGTGTTAAGGGGGATATGGGTAACGCCTTAATGCTATTTTAATACATTACTTTACTATAGACATATTATAATAGCGTATTGTTCTACATAGTAGGTAGTTCCACGGATCCTTAGAGGATGGAAATCCCAAACATCTTTTAAGTTACTTGTATTTCAGTTGACATTTCACTTGAGTTGAATTTATTAATATAAGAATGTTAATCCTGACTCGGGTGTTTTTGTTTTGCTTTATGCTCGGGTCAAACTAAGTGTCACAGCATTTGAGACTCACCTTTGGAGATTGGAGCTTTGTTTGAAGATCTATCTATCCAGCTTTCAGTTATGTCAGTTTATTCTAGTCATTTATGTTCAGACTTGTTAGTTGCTTATGTATTGGAGATTCATCTGTATTTGAGATTCTATTGTATTTTGTTTCAGACTCTGATGTGTATAGTAGCTTCATGAACTACTATTTATCAATTCCACTGCTTATTGTTGTATTACTCTGTGTCTGTAATTCTTTGATTGATTTATTTACTATATATGCTGAGTATTGCCAAATATAAATTAGCAATCGGACATTTTGAGCAATTCAAGTCCGACATGTGTGGATGCGAACGGTTTGAAACACCAGGTCATTACAAGTGGTATTAGAGCTCTAGTTTAGGCAAAACTTAGCATATGGAGTAATAATTTATTATAGAATCACCTTCTTTCGAGCTTGAATTTATCCTCTTTTATACGAATTTCCTTTGAATTTTGAAACCCTCCCCTTTTGTTCTGAAATCCATTCTTGTCTTTTCCTTTTCGTGTTCTTCTTGATACTAGAGCATCCCATAGCTCTATTTATGTTGATATCTTTAATAAATTCGAGCACATCTTGCACCTCATTGGCAACTTCGTCCTTGTGTGTGTCTAATCCCTCCGGCGATCCCGCCAATCTTAGAATGATTTGAAAAGGGGTGAAACTCCCTTGCAACATCCATCGATTCACCAGAGATTTCTATGTCCTCGGTTTTGATGATATTATTTCTTTCAAAGGCCGAATCATCTCTCTCTAATAGGCAACCGAGTAACCCTCTCGTGAGCGAATGTCGAATGCCTCTGGATCAAGTAGGCAGTTCTACCTTTTCATCTAATGTTCAGCCTAATGATCTCGACTCCACCCCTATAGTCAGGGATTATCCTGATGTTTTGGTAAAGTCATTTCTCTTCCTCCCAAGCGGAAAATTGAATTTCCGCATCAATCTTATTCTTGAAATCTCGGTTGACCCGGTTAAGGTCACCCGCGATTAATATTAATCTATCCATCCTTTCCTCTTTGTAATTTAATTATCTTAACTTCGTTTCGAGTCTATCTTCCTTGTTAGAATTCTCTTCGATTAGGGTCCCTCTATATTTGAATCTCTATCTATTTTGAATCATCCTGTGAGGCAGTGTATTTGTAATTGATATAAAATGTTTTATATCGTGTTGTTTGAGTTGTTAAGTTTGAATTTTGAGATTTCGATCTATTCGTCTGGCCAACGCTATCGATAGGAATTCCAAAACACTTGAACATAACAAACTGACACAATATTGCTTTCAAAATTGGTAAATGAAGTAATTTTGTGTATGGTTATATTTTATATATAAAGGTATAATTTTCTGAAATTGGATAGTTAATTAAATTGGTTGTTAGGAATGATAATACTAGATTATCATTTATTATTTTGTCAACACACTAGATCATTTTCTACGGTTATATGCTATAAGGTGCTGTAATTTTATAAACATGGTTTATTTGATTTGAAAATGAAAAAAATTTAGGGATTTAAGAATTTAAATTTCCAGTGTTTTTCTAAAATTGGGTTTTCAAAGCTTAGAAAATAGTAATATTATTTGAAAGAATTTTTGAATGGAAATTGTTTTAAAGAATTTTAAAAGAAGCAAGTCAGTACTCTCCTCTTATTGTCATTGGAAAACAATTTCGATGATGACTGCAGCATCATCGACATTTATTTTCGAGTCTCAAAGTAGAGAAGACCATTTAGTAGCTTTGCTACACTTTTGTTTGGAAAATGGATTTGGTTTGAATTTCTTAAGTATGATTTGATGTATAAAATACATATACATATATATATATATATATTATTTCAAAATGGTGGGAAGTGAAACCGAAAATTTAATTCTTAAATTCTGTGTTAAGTTAGGGTTTTCAATTATTGAAAAAAAAACATTTTTTTGAAATACTTGAAGTGTTTAAAAATTTAAATTGGAATTTAAAATAACTTGAAATAGTTGAACGAGGATAAAATTTATTTGTATAATAATCAATTACATCCTAATATATATAACTCAACTAAAATACTCAAAAATTTAAAATGTTAGGGTGAATATTTAATTGAAGATTATACAAGAAAAAAGTTAAGTAATAAAACTGTTTAAACCAAATTTTGCATAATAGAAAATGTTGTAAATTAAAGGCAAATTTGTATAGTACTCAATTACATTGGAATCATTAATAAAACTTAACTGGGAAAAGTTTGAATGTAATTGAATAATATACAATATAACTATAAGTAATAAGATGTTTAAAAATGAAATATTGTTAGGGAAATTAATAAATAAAGGATTAAGTAGTTATAATAAATGTTTATACACTTAATCTATGTTGAAATAAATCGAATAAAAAGAAAAATACTATTTAAGTAAATAAATATGGACTTAAGAATGGTTGAAATTGAATCTTTAGTGGAATCAACTCAACTGAAGATAAATAGATTTAATAAATGAGTTAAATCAAATAAATTTTGTTTTGAAAGAAATTTTGTAACAAATATTAATAAATTGAAACAAATCAAATTGAATGAAAATAGCTTGAATTGAAAATCAACAAAATATGAATATAAATGAATATTATTGATTAAATAAAATGGATTGAACCAAATTAATTGAATATAAATCAATTTAAAAACTGATGAAATTTATATGGTTTTGAATTTGTTGTGTACCTGATAATATGTATTTCAATCTATCTTTCTTTCTGGTTGTCATATTCTCCTACCTCGTTCCATTTCGGGGACGAAAAGCTTTGAGTGTGGGAGAGTGTAACGACCCATAAATTTTATTAGTTTTATAACGTAATTAACTGAAATTTTGCTGGAAATTAAAAAAATTAAATTTAGCAATGAAAGTTTGGTATTTGGTATGCGTCTATTCAAACATAGCAAATGGCAGATTTTCGTTGATAAATATAGAAGTTAGTTTGATTGTGTAATTTCAATTTCAATTTAAATCAGTTAAAATTAATGTAATTAAAATATTATTGAAATCTGAATATTTTTACGTAATAAAAATGTAAATCATTTTCTGAGTGAGACGTCATAATTCGTTTTGCCAAATTTGGACTGCTCCAGCTCCGTTTATCTTATTTTCGGTGAAATTACAGCATTTTCGGTAGCGAAAACCAAGTTTTATAACTTGATCATATCGCTGATATTTGTATACCAATAGGTTCGTCTCGTCGTGCTGACCTCCGCAGTATATTCATTTGTCAATTTCGGTGTCCGATACACGGCAAAATCTGCAAAATGATTTCCATATCGGTTCTGCATTTGAGGCTTTGGGCATTCCCTATGTCCTTTTATTGTCCAGCCGTGAGATGATGAAAAGCCTCTAACCTTTAAAATTCCCAGAATTCAACTCTTTGGCTTTTATTATTCCTTGGCTTCAATTTATATTCTCTGTTCGTCTCTGCTATTCTTTCTACTTCCTTCTACTTTGTTCCGTTTAATATATATATATATATATATATATATATCTAAGTATATTAGTATATCTAGTTCGTATAATTTGCTTCACTAGAAACTTCTCCTCCATTTAACGGAACCTTCCCCTCCTTTCTCGACCATCATCCCATCTCTCCCTCCGATGCTTGTCGCCTTCGGCCTCCAACCCCTCTACACGAAACCTGTACGCCTAGACTGTCCACTGCCACAACCTTATCGCACCCCTCCTTTCTTCCTTCATTTTCCGCATAGTGAACCCATCAACTCGATCTGCTCCATAACCAATCACCCAAGCCACCTCACTCTTCTACCGACGAACCTGAACCCGAGACTCCGCCTTTCCAGCCTTTAGCCCACCGTGCTCCACTGCCTATCGTCACTGTGACTTCCTCGGCCTATCACCCCATAGCAGCAGCCGAGCCACTCTTATTTGCTGAACAAATGTGTATGTAAGTATATAAATATAACAACCCGTGCATCCATCGTTCTATTCTCCTCAGCTCTACATTCTGTTCTAAAAGATAATATATATATATATATGATATATAATGTTTGTATATACATATATTAGTTTATATATAAATGATCTATTAAGTTTATATATAAAGTTATATATCAATTGTTGTTTATATATAAATATATATAAGGTTGTATATAATGTATATGTTATATTAGTTATATACATCTGATCTGAGTTATATAAGTAATATACAAATCTGTTTGGTTATATATATAAATTTATATAAGTTATACATAGCTGTTTGTTGTATATATAGGTTTCTATAAGTTTATATATGACCGGTCGAGTTATATATATATACAGATTTCAATAAAGTATTGATTTTATAATAAAGTAACTTCTTCATACATTCGTTTGTTTATATATATATTACGTTACAGTATGAAGGGTTTATAATATGTGATTTTTGAGGAAAAATATACAATATGATGATAGTTTGATTGTTACATCCTATACTTATGTGTTTTATAATATATCATATATATACACATAGATATTTTGATTTTTAATGTATATATGGATATCTTGATTTTAATATATATATATATATATTGATTTTATTTGATGTGTTTAAGAAATAATGATTTTAAATATATATGTAAAGATTTTTGATTTTAATATATATATGTGTGTGTGTTTTAAATTTATATTAATTAAAAAAAATATTATAAAGATTTTATTTTTAATACGTGTTTTAAAAAAAATTAGACTTTAATATATATATATATATTTGTTTCATCAACCTCTGTTCCATCTTGACTTACTTTTCCAATATCGATTTGTTGCAGCAATTCTTAACTTGTCACTGTTCCGCTAGTTTGTGTCTGTATCCGTGTGCGTGTCCGTCTCATCTTCTTATTTCTCTAACCTCGAAAGGTAAGCAATCACTCATGATTAACATTCTTATATTTAGTAAATTCAATTTCACTTGAAATGACAATTGAAATATGCTGTTAAATTTGAATTGTTCAGTTATTTAATTGTTAAATATGATATGCAATTATCTACCATTGCTTACCTATGACCTATACACCATAACCTATTTAATATATTATATTTAAATTGTTACCGATGATATATGCCTGTTGTTGATATTATAGTATTATCATATTTGTTCTCACTCTACAAGTTCCCTGTTAGTTAGAATTAATTCCCTATGGGTTGAAATGATACATATCCGAACGATCTTGCAGAATAAGGGAAAATCGTTATGGGTTGAAATGATAAACCCAAGCGATTTTCATTGATTTTGAATTTTTGGGATTACGTGTTGAAATGATATATACCCGTAGATATTTAAATTGCGGATTGAAATGATAAATATCCGTATCAGTTGACCATAGGATAGAAAATTATATACGGACACCATTGGTCTATATTTGAAAAATGATTTCCAAAGTTTGAAATGAAATATATGAGTTTTATTGAATTTTGACTTTTAAAAATATAATATATAAATGTTATTTTTATATGTATAAAATTTAGATTTTAAAATAATATGTTTTGGGAAATTTTAATTTATAAGTTGTTTTGAAAATATAATTTTTAAGATTTTTCTTATAAATTTGTTATTTTAAAAATATATAAAATAAGATTTAATACAAAATACATTTAACAATAAGATTTAATTTAATAAAAAATTAATTTAATTAGTATATAATATGTTTAAGTATTTATTTAAATTTATATTAATATTTAAAAATAGATTTTTATAACTTTAATAATAATGGTTGGGAAGAAAAATTAATGTTGACTTGGAATATAAATTGGTTAATAATTGAATTTAAATAAGAATTGATTTGAACTTATTGATTTTGAGATTTTGAAAGATATGACTGATAACATGATTTGATAAAAAGTGATTAAGTGAATATTTTCAAATTTGAATAAAATTAAAGTGAAATGTAGAAATATAAATGAAACTTATATTGAAATGTTTGAATATTTAAATTTTGAATCTTATTGGAATTGAAGTGATAGTTCAAACCTGGATTTGAAATCGAGATAAATTGAAATGGTTTATTTAGAATTTAAATTGAATCTTTGACCTTTAAATTTAAATGGTTAAATTAGAATTGATTTAAATTGAATTTTTGGAATTTAAGTTGATTTGAATCGATTTGCGAAATTGGAGGAAACTAATTTTATTATATAAATTATTTTAATATATAAACTATTTTAATTTATAACTATTTTAATATATATACTATTTTCAATATCTAAACTGTTTAAGTTGGAAGTGTTGTGATTAAAAGTGTTATGATTTCAAAGTGTTATGATCTCAAAAGTGTTATGATTTCAAAAGTTTTAGGATCTCGAAAGTGTTATGATCTCCAAAGTGCTATGATTTCGAAAGTGTTATAATTTTTAAAAGTGTTACGATTCGGGAAATGAATATTATTTAAAGCGAATAATGATATCGAATTTGATATGGTTTTGAAATGAATATTATATTTTGATATGATGTATGAACTATTTGAAATGAAATGACCACGGAGTGAAATAAGCGTTTGGTTGTTAAAGAGACCGGGATCGGATATTGTCAAACTCTCTGCCAATACCGAAAACCACTTTAAAAACTGTGTACGTGGTGGAGATTCCAGAATGAAGTAGGATGGTTAGCGACAATTTTATATGAGGTATTAACGTAGCCCTGACTCCCATGAGTCAGCTTGATGTGGCTAAAACAGGAGCTATACCGGGCCAAGTGAGGTCGCACCTCCGATCGGGTACATTTCTTCGATACCATTCTATTGCTTTTGTGATTTGATTGGGTGCACCTTTGATTTGGAAGTGTGTCATGAGGTGGGCGGTAGAAGCTGCTATGTGTTACCACCAGTCCGGGAGTGCAAATGGTATATCTACCCTAGCATTTCCTCGAGTGTCGTGTCGCATGCCCTATCGTGCCTTCTACGAGTTTGGTTTGTACCATACCTATGGAGTGCCCTCTGATAGCCTCCAGTTTACGGAGGAGTTACGGTACTGTATAGACTATGGGAATATATAAAATGTGTTAAGGGTGATATGGGTAATGCCTTAACACTATTTTAATACTTTACTTTACTATAGACATATTATAATAGCGTATTGTACTACATACTAGATAGTTCCACGGATCCTTAGAGGATGGAAATCCCAAACATTCTTTAAGTTACTTGTATTTTAGTTGACATTTCACTTGAGTTTTGCTTTATGCTCGGGTGTTTTGTGTTTTGCTTTATGCTTGGGTCAGACTGAGTGTCATGGCATTTTAGACTCACCTTTGGAGATTGGAGCTTTGTTTGAAGATCTATCTATCCAGCTTTCAGTTATGTAAGTTTATTCTAGTCATTTATGTTCAGACCCGTCGGTTGCTTATGTATTGGAGATTCATTTGTATTTGAGATTCTGTTGTATTTTATTTCAGAATCTGATGTTTATAGTAGCTTCATGAACTACTATTTATCTATTCCGCTGCTCATTGTTGTATTAATCTATGTCTGTGATTCTGTGATTGATTTATTTACTGTATATGCCGAGTTTTGCCAAATATAAATTAACAATCTGAAATTTTAAGCAATTCAAGTCTGACATGTGCGGATGCGAACGGTTCAAAACACCAGGTCGTTATATCTTTGATGCATAATTATCGGTAAACATCTCTAGGTTATAATTTTTTTCAAAACAACATTATTTCAAACAAACTTCATGGAAAGTCATTGATAATTACCTTACTACTCAATTGGATCATTAAGAAATAATGGAAATCATGCATTGGATGAAAATGTCGTGTTGCTTATGAAACATTTCATAGAAAAATAAATAACACCATTGAAAAATGTATTAAAGCCTAGGTTGAAAAAGATGATTAGTATAAGATTTTATTAAAAGAAATAATATTTAGGTCGTGTACGACAATATAAAACATTTAAATAAAAATGTTTAAAGAATGCATATTTAGAATTATATTTTTAACAAAATTTCAAAGTTTCTTAAATAAAAAGTTCTACTTATTTTTCAAAAATACATTACCTAAAACTATTGTTTAATTTTTTTTTTCATATATAATGTTTTTCTTCCAAAATTCATTTTCTAATATGCTTATATAGTTCAGAAAGGAAAAATTGTGAAGTGTGCCTCTAATTAATATTCAAAAGTGGAGTTGACATCTATATAGTAGTAAATCAATTATACCCTAAAAAATCAATGAAGTAAACAACATACAAAATCATACCAAACAAATAAAAATAAAATGGAAGTCAATTTTGATACAAAACATGAGAATAAAACAAATAATTCAACTTTACTTGCACTGAAATTTACAAAATTAACAATAGATTTTGTGGTCTATATATATTTTACAGATCTAGTAAATGAAGGAGACCAAATTTATAATTGTTCAAACTGAAAAAAAATAAGAAAACAACTTTTAGGAACAAAACTCGAAGTAAAGATTGAAATTAGAAGTTTAGAAGATAAAACCACAAATTTATCCTTAAATTAAATGAAAAGAAAAAAAATTCTAACTTTTAAATCAACCTCAATCGATCCAGTAAACATATTTTTTTGGAGGTCTTCAAATAATAATTCCATAAAAAACAGTAATATTGAAAGCACCCTGGTAACACGTAATCACTGTATCATAAATAATTCAAGATGAATACAAAGTGAAGAACTAATTATGAATTCAATCAAATTTTAGTTAAGTCAACTTTTTTGAAGAAACAACTTAAAAGTTATTTGAAAAGAATTTTTAATTTAATATAGATTGAGATTGGTTGTTTTGAATATTAGCATAAGCATAAAACTAAAAAAGTGAAAGATACAAAATTATGAGATTGTGAAACTAAAATGAAAAAAATCAAAGATGGAAAGTGTTTGATAAAATATAAAAATTCATGTCATGAAGAAGTGGAAAAGAGTATTAAAATGCACCAAATTTTTATAGATGGAAATAAGAATACAAAAGGATAAAGGTTCAGCTTTTCACATAATTACACAATAGAATATAGTATAATAAACATGTGGAACGATTAGTATGCTGGTATCATTAATCTTTTCCATGTATTCTACATGCACTAATGGTGTCATTAACATTTGAGATGTACGAAAGTTGGTATTACAAATTAGGAAAACTCATATTGGAAAATAAAGATTTGATATGAACGGATGCTTTGACATTGCAATCTCTTTACTTGGATTTTAATATTTGCATAAGTCAAACAAACATAATAACATTCATATCTAATCAGGGGAATCCCGAAAAAGGGATAAATCATACATAAAACTATAGTCTATCCACTGATAACCATATTAAATTCGCAAAATTAAAAAATCAATCAGAAGTACTTCAAGAATTCATTTTTTGTCAAAAAAATAAAATACATATCAAAGATAACAACTGAAAATCATTGTACATTAATTATTTATATTATCAGCACTGCTTGGATCATTCAAATTACACATATGTTGAATATTAAGTATAATACACATAGATCATCTTTCATAAAATATTGATAATTATTACAATTGTACCTCTTTTCTTTCACAACATATAAACTCTTCAAGAAAGCATTATAACTTGCTCGTTATTGAGGACTGGATGTTTGGATAGTATTTATCCAAACTAAGTGGCCCTTAGCAACACAAATTTAGAACTTCCACGGTCTTTTACCATGTAATTTTGAAAAGTCTAATGATTAAATAACGACAGTTAGTTATATTTAGAACCTTTATATTAGCTAGTGCACACATTTACATTTATAAAATCACATAAATGTGGCAATTGCTAAGTGAATTAAATCAAATTTGGTATTATATTATGACCAACTATAGTGAAAAATGCTCCGCAAGGTAGCAAGCACTCCAATTCATATTTTAGTCAAAAATTAAATTGCTACGAAAAAGGGTAAATCATTTTTTTTCAAAACCCAGGAGAACCCGGCGGGCCGGTAAACTCCTGAGGAGGGTATAGTAAAGCCGTCTGCTTATCCAAGCCCCCATAACCCCGGTTAAATTTATATAGGATAGGGAAGCGCATGGTAGGAATCGAACTTGGGTCTTTTTAACAGAACCCAAGCCTCCTTTCCACTGTGCCGCACCTGCGGACAGGATAAATCATATTTATCACCAATTTCTTATGACTAGGGAGAAATTTAAATGGTCATATTATACAAATTTGGAGAACATAAACCATAAAAAAAACATGCATATGAAGCAGAGATATGCACATACTTTGCATATGACCAATCACCCTCATATTGGGAAAGTGGAAATTAGTCACAAGGGCCTCTTCAGCATGTGGAATTAGTTTCTAGGACACACAACTGAAATAATTACTTTCAAGGACAAAACACAAAATAATTAGTTTCTAGGGCCTAAAAATCTATGAAATTATGTCCTTGAAAGTAATTGGACTGCTGACTTTGTCCTTGAAAGTAATTATTCTGCTGACTTTGGCCTTGAAAGTAATTTCTTTGAATGTGTGTCCTAGAAACTAATTGGACTGCAAAGTTTGTCCTTTTGGTGAAATACCCCATTGGGAAATGCATCAAACCATGCATATTTAATATATTACTACCATCAATATTAACATTCCTCTCACATCTATTGGGGAGGTAAGTCTAAAATGGATGGTGACAAAAATTTAAAGAAAGGAATAAACATTCCAAAGTAATAGAGAAATGTACAATTTTTATTAAGTGAAAATTTGTGACACATCCTTATTTTTGATTAATTTAAAAATTATATCCCTGCTAATTTTATGTTATGTTTTACATCCCAGTTTTTATTTTCGAAATCCGTCTTCCCATTTTTACCCCTATTCATCTAATGTTAAAGACCCCGCTGCTCTGTATACCCAATTTCGTTCCAAATTTTCTTCCTTATTTCATTCATGACAATTTCCACTTCAAATTTCATTTGAATTTTTGTTCGAATTTTTGTATATCTAATTTTGTTCAATTTTTCATGCTTTCAGCTATTGTGCATACATCTCAAGCAATAGTTGGCATCTTTAGTTCTTCTACAACTTGATCTATTGCTGATTGGAAAAGATTTTTTACTTAATTTCATTAGATTTGGAAATCTTCTCCCTTTTCTATTTCGCTGTAATAATATGAGTTTGAGGTTTGTTTTTTTAGATCATAGTTATTTTTGTTTGTTTAATTTTTGTTATAGCATCATGTTAAGTTATATTTTGTTCTTTTTTGTACATGTAATTTGTTATTAATTATGATGTTATTTTATAGTTGAAATTTGTTGTTGTTATTTATGATATGAAAACTATATGATATGTCTTTGCATTTTTATGAAGGCAATTATTTGTATGGCATATATTTTCCTATGTTGACTTTACTATGTTTGTTTTTGCTATCATTGTAATTGGTTATAATGCTTAAGTTGTTATTGTTATAGTTCAAGTATGTTGTTGGTATTGAATTATATGAAGTTAATGGGATATGTCGGTGAAGTGTTATGCAAGACATCGTTGTTATGGCAAATATTTTCCTGGCAAATATTTACTATAACAATATTTGTGTGGAAAATATTTGTTATGCTAGTTTTCTCCATTTTTTATGTTGTAATGCTTTTATTTTAATATTATATGTGTTTTTTCAGGTCTGATCTTGTTGATGTTCTTATTGTTTTTCTATTGGGTAATGATACTTATAGTAGGTGTCTTGGTTTGAGTGATTTTGTGTTGAGATTGGGAAATAATATTTGTGAACATTGGTCTGAATTAACACCTAGTTCTATTGAATTGGTTTATGAAGGAGATGAAAAGAGTTATGAAACCAATTTTGATTTTCATAGTATATTGTTGCTTGTTGCTCATAGCCATGATGATTTTCTACTTGTTTCAGTTATATCTAAGCAGTGTAAAAGTATTTCAGCTAATGTTGGTTCTTATAGCTCTTCATTTGTTGGTTCTTTTGGTGAGTGTGGCTCATATACTTCTTCAATGGTTTGTTCTTCGGTTAATTCTAGTTCTACTTTGAAACGGTTGTTAAAAAATGATTTTACCAATCCATATTTACTGGTGTTGGTCAAAGATTTGCTGATAAGGTTAAGGAGTTTCGATTGTATCTTATGATACATTATGTTAAGAATGATTATAAAGTTAGTGCTGTTCAAAATGATAGGAAGTGAGTTATAACTGTTTGTTCACGGGAAGGTTGTACTTTTTGTATTCATGCTTCTCGCAAGTTTAACCTACCAGGTTTTTTTTGTTATTAAAACTATGCAGTCTAATCATTCATGTGGAGTTGACATTGCAGATGTCAACCATCCACCTGTTTCTTGCAGATTATTTAAGAAGTTGGTCGTTGATTTTGTTCGTTCAAATCCTCTTATGAAAACAAAATATATTGTTAATTTATTTCAGATCGAGTATAATATTTTGTTAAATTACTATTTTGCTTATATGGGAAAATGATTGGCTTTAGAAGAAATCCACAAGAATTATTTTGTTTTCGTATCATCATTTGAAATCTTTTTGTGAAACCGTGGCTCTGTGTAATCCTCGTAGTACTGTTGAACTTCAAGGTGATTCCATTAGTCATGAATTAGAAAGGGTTTTCATTAGGTTTGAAGCATGCAAATATGGATTTGATTATTATCGTCCTTTGATTTTTCTGGATGAGACTTTTATGAGAGGTAGAGGACAAGGTGTATTATGTCTGCTAGGTCTAAGAATGATAATCAAGGTATGATTTAGTTTTGAAAATTATAATATAATTGATTTGTGTTTCATTTAGTGTAATATTTGCATGTCAAATATTTTCCATATTTTTTATGGCAAATATCTAACATACCTGTGCTATTTTTGTTTATTCATTTTGCTTGTTTATTTTGTTATTTTATTTGTTAAATCGGTATTATAAATGCTATTTTATTTACTTGGCAAACTTTTTTTTGAATGGTTTGATTTCATTTTTATATTGGATGAATTAGGTTCTTAAATATTTCAATGTCAAATATTTGCCATATACTTATGGCAAATATTTGACATGCCTTTGATGTTGCAGTTTGTATATTTTATGCATTTATTTTTATTTTGATTATGGGACAAATTTATTTTTATTTATTTTAGGTTTATTCCCATTGGATTTTGGCTTTGTATATGGTGAAGATGAATCTAATTGGTATTTGTTTTTAACGAATCTTAGTGAAAAGTTATGTGATGATGATCGTTATTTCATCTTTGTATCTGATCGGCATCCTGGTATTTTGCTTGTTTTTCTCAAGTTTTTCCAGATTCAGCTCATGGTTCTTGTTGCTATCATTTAAAGAATAATTTGAAAAGTTTTTTATAACAAAAATGTGTTCTCAAGATAAAAAGAAATGAGTTATTTCATTATTTTATCGAGTTGCTAGCTACTATAATACATGTATTTAATTAATCTTTGTCCGAGTTTAAAAGTGCTGGTGGGGTTGAAGTAGAAAATTTCTTGCATGGTTTGCCTTTTGAAAAGTTTGCTAATGTTGTTTTATTGGCAATTGATATAGAGAAACGAGTTCTAATTGTGCGGAAAGTTTTAATCGATGGATTTTAGAGGAAAGATATTTACCTATCACTACATGTTTAGATAGAATTTGTTTAAAGCTCATGAAACTTATGTTTGATAGGCCTGAGTTAAGTAAAAGTTGGAATAGTAAATTATGCCTTGTTATGGAGAAGCGCTTAAGGGATTTATACCTTGAGGGTATCTAATGGAAAGTTATTGGATCTACTGTTGATGTTTATGAAGTTCAATCAACTCAATCTTATTATGTAGATTTTAGTGTTCGGTGATGTAGTTGTAACTTATGGCACATTACTGGGTTTCCATGTGCTCATGCTATTAGATGCATTCTTGCTTTTGATTTAGATTTTTATTCTTATATCGAGGACTATTTCAAACTGTCCTTTTTCGGAGCAACTTATTATCATCTGATCCATCCACTTGTTAATTTTCAAATGGAAGATGGTTTACCTGAAGATGTTGAAGTTCATACTCCTAAGAAATGACATGGTGCACGAAGGCCTCCTTCTTTTGAACGGATTAAGTTAGATAGTGGGTGAGTAAGTACAAAGTTATAGTTTGTGTAAGAAATTAGGTTATAACAAAAGATATTGTTTGTTAAGAAATAAAGTGTAATTTTTATACATTATTGGCCTTTTGTTGTAAAGACTATTAATGTAATTTCATGTATTATTTTATTGAATTAAATGGTTTTTTTATTTCAGAGTAATTTAGTTTGTTTGGTTAATAACAGTCTGGCAATTATCAGTCTAGCAAATATTTGCTTGGGCAATATATATTTATCAAGAAAATATCTGCTAGTGATATATTTTGTAGTTTATGTTTTCTTATTATACATATGTCATGCATATATAAATGTTTTTTCATTATAATATATTTCTTTTAGCTATTGTTTTTGAAGATAAGTTTGGTTAGTCATTATTCTAATTTGGTTAAAAATAGTTTTATATTTCTACTGGATTAGGATGCGTATTTGGTTATCTTTTTTATCCATGCGTATCTGATTATATTTTTATCTCGTAAGATTTTTCATTCATACGATCTGTATTACGTTCTGCACCTGCCAAATATTTATCAAGCAAATATTTTTCGGGCAACCTCGCAAATATTTATTTTTGCTTTCATGATTATATTGCTTAACTATTATCATTTTGTATACATGATTAGATCGGTTAGATTTTGCATTTATAATTAAATTTGTTACTATTTAATTATATGGTGGTATGCTCGGTTAAACAACGTATCTCGGTTATAGATTGGTTTCTATACGTACCAGATTAGGTTTGGCATCCGGTTTGATTTTGTATCCATACATACCCGATTAGGATTGATATCCGGTTAGCCTTTATATCCATACAAACTTGATTAGGTTTGGTGTTCGGTTAGCTTTTGTATCCATGTGTACCCAATTAGATTTGGCATCCGAATAGCTTTCATTCCCATATGTATTTGATTAGGTCCAGTTAGCTTTCATTCCCATATGTATTCAAATTTTTTTGGCATTTGGTTAACTTTTGCATCCATACATACCCGATTAGGTTAGGCATCCGGTTAACTTTTACATTTGGCTGTATGCTCGGTTAAACAATATATCTTGGTTATGGATTAGTTTCTATATGTACCTGATTAGGTTTGGCATTCGGTTTGTTTTTGTATTCATACATACCCGATAAGGTTTGGCATTTGGTTAGCCTTTGTATCCATACATACCCGATTAAGTTTAGCATTCAACTAGCTTTTAAATCCATACGTATTCGATTAGGTTTGGTATCCGGTTAGCTTTTTGCATTTAGTGTATGCTTGGTTAAACAATATATGTCGATTATAGATTGGTTTTTTTATGTGCTCGATTTGGTTTGGTTCCAGTTTGATTTTATATCCATACATACCCGATTAGGTATGGCATTCGATTTGGTTTTGTATCCATATATACCAGATTAGGTTTGGCATTCGGTTAGATAAATAACCGACTAGGTCGGGCATCCAGTTAACTTTTGCATTTGGTGGTATGCTTGGTTAAACAATATATCTCGGTTATAGATTGGTTTCTATATGTACCCGATTATATTTAGCATCCAGTTTGACTTTGTATCCATATATACCCAATTAGGTTTGGTATTCGGTTAGCTTTTATATCTATACATAACCGATTAGGTTTGGCTTTCGGTTAGCTTTTGTATCCATACATACCTGAGTAGGTTTGGCATCCGGTTAGCTTTCATTTCCATATATGCTCGATTAGGTTTGGCATTTAGTTAACTTTTGAATCCATACATACCTGATTAGGTTAGGCATCCGGTTAACTTTTACATTTGGTGGTATGCTCGGTTAAACAATATATCTCAAGTGCAAATTGGTTTCTATATGTTACCGATTAGGTTTGGAATCCTGTTTGATTTGTATCCATACATACCCAATTATGTTTGGCATTCGGTTAGGTTTTGTATCCATACATACCCGATTGGTTTGACATTCGGTTAGTTTTTGTATTCATACGTATCTGATTAGGTTTGACACTCGATTAGTTTTTTTATCCATACATACTCGATTAGGTTTGGTATTCAGTTAGATATTGTATCCATACATACTTGATTAGGTTTGGCATCCGGTTAGTTTTCATTTCCGTATGTACTCGATTAGGTTTGGTATTCAGTTAACTTTTGCATCCATACATACCCGCTTATGTTGGGCATCTAGTTAACTTTTGCATTTGGTCGTATGCTCGGTTAAACAATATATTTTGGTTATAGATTGATTTCTATGTGTACTCGATTAGGTTAAGCATTCGGTTTGATTTTGTATCCATACATACCCAATTAGGTTTCGGCATTCAGATTGATTTTGTATCTATACATACCTGATTAGGTTTGGCATTCGGTTAGCTTTTAGATGTAACGACCCGAAATTTTATCGCTTTGATCTATGAATATTTCATTGATTTTAATTATTCAATTAATGAATTTTAATGGTCAAATAACCCTTTTTTATTATTTGATACTGATAGTAAACTCATTTTGAAATTTTGTTTGCAAAAATAAATAGTTCGATGAAAAATTGAAAATGTGAATGAAATTCGTTTTTCGATTTTTTAACGAATGAAAGTTGTTGCACATATATGCACACATGTATACACATATAATAACAAGTCAAATTGTACAAATAAAATAAACCAAAGTTACTTTCCTTAGCTAGTTTCAAGATGCACTTATAAAATAATTAAAAGTGTGTTTTGTTTCCTTAATATGTGCCTCATTTTAAGGTGACTTTTTATGCTTTGTTTTATATGCTCTTTTGTGTCATGATGGAAGGTACTTAGGCCATGTGAGGGGGTGTGCCATGGCTGAAATTTTGAGGGTAGTGGAGGGGTAATTGGGTCTTTTGGCTAAGGGGTAATGAAGGTAGATTTTCAATTTTCGTACATCTTTATAAGTGCATAAATACCTTTTCATTTCCACTTTGCTTTTCTAT
Organism: Allium fistulosum; assembly: GCA_030737815.1. NCBI lineage: Eukaryota > Viridiplantae > Streptophyta > Magnoliopsida > Asparagales > Amaryllidaceae > Allium > Allium fistulosum. The sequence goes on along the minus strand of CM060905.1, from coordinate 485,963,078 downwards.
TTTCTTTCTTACTTCTTCACTTCCACTCTATTTCCACTAAGTGCAAACTAAGTCATATCCAAATCCCTCCTTTTCTCCTCAAAATTCTTATATGACCATAGATCTACATAGCTAACACCACCAACATCTTAAAGTTCCAAATTTTAATGCAATTTTCTTTTTTTCCTATGGACATGAGCTTCTAAGGAGAGGAGGGGCTTTGGACGCAAGGAGAAGGAGGAAAGGTGAAAGCTTTGGTGGCTAGCTAGAAGGCGATAGGAAGTTGGAAGTTTGGGTTTGGTTTTCTATTTGGTTAAAAGTGAGATACCTAACTTTAAAATAGTTTTAAAATAATGAGACATGTTGTAAAATAATAATTATTTTTGATATTGTATATAATTATATATATATGGATGTACATATAGTGTTTGATTTTCGCATGGAAGCAGATGAAATAAATAGTCATTCTTTGTAGGGACTAAAGCAAAGGAAGTCGAAGTGCTTCGTAGTGAGTAGGTCGTGACAAAATCACTTTGAAGAATTTGAATTTTGTAGAGGGGTCCAATGGAATTCCTCACTACAATTGATTTGAATTTCATTATATATATATATATATATATGTTTGAAATGCTTGTATGTTGGAAGCTTGGTAGTCCGACCATATTAATGTTTGCATAAGAGGTTTTAATCATAAATTAAGTATTTTAAAAATGTACTTTTGAAAGGTAGAAGGTTTAAAAGGGATTTGAGATTTAAAAGATATATCTTGAGATATTAAAATAAGTGGATTATATAAAGAAAATCTCTTTACTTTTCAAGTTGTATTCTTTTTAAATGGTAATGGGTTTAAGTTATAATCTAAATGGAAGTTTAAACTTTGTTTAAAGTGTTTTAAAGAAGGTTTGAAATTTATATAAGTGATTTAAAGGATTATTTCATATAATAAAGCAAGTGTACTTTTATGGAAAGGAGTTCGTTTATAATATTTGGTTTATAATAAATAGTATATGGAATTTATGAGGTCTTATACTTGACATTAAACTTCGAGGCAGGTAAACTTATACCTATCCCAAAAGATAAGAATGTGGTCGAGTCAAGGTTTGTGAGGTAATAATACCCTAACTTGAATGGCTTCTATGGGTGTATTTTCTCCACCACCGGACCAGGTCCCGCCAAATCGAACTCCAACCAACTCCACTCACTGCCGAATCAACGCACATCCCACTCACAACCGAACCAATTCGCAACCTACCACTCCATTGCTTGCCGAACCAATCTCCACCGGATCAACCTACGACCAAACCAATCTCCACCGGATCAACCTACGACCAGACCAACCTCCACCGAACCAGCCTATGCCGGACCAACTCCCCACCGGACCAAACCTATCCACCGAATGAATCTCCACCGAACGAAGCAACACATCTCACCACCGGACCACTCATCTCACCACCGAACCAAAGGAAACCGGACCAGATCCACCAGGCCAGATTACGTCAGCCCAGGCCCGCCAGCTGCTATATACCTCCAAGACCCCTACCCCCAGCCTCACTCTATAAATAGAGGGGCAGGGGTACAACAATGGGGGACAAGTTTGAGAGCTCAAGCACGGAAAGAACTTTCAAACAACTTTCTTTTACTTGTATCAAAACTTTGTACTTGTAATCTAAACAAGAGAAGAGAAATAACATATGAAGTGGACGTAGGCACATTCTGGCTGAACCACTATAAATCTGCGTGTCTTTTTATAGTTTAGCCCCTGCTTTTTATATATTTGCATAAATCACCCAAATCACTAAGAACCACATAAGATCTACTAAATCATACGACTTTGAGGTGTTTGTCCATTTTTTGTGCAAACATTTTTGGTGCTTTCACTGAGAACTAGAAGCTCGAAGCTTCAGCTTCATCCACTTAACATTTTTCCTAACAGCATCGTTCGCCACTTGGAAAACATGCCTCCCAAACAGAGAAAAGATGTTAACAAAGGAAAAAACATCGCATCCAGTAGTCTTCCAGATCCAGCTGCCACGAATCAAGTAAATCGTCCTCCTCCAGTAGCAGTAACAAATGAAGGACAGGCTAATCCGACCACTCCTACCACAGAACAGCCCGCAACAATTACTAGGGCAGATTTGGACAGGGTTGTGGTTGAAGTAACTAACCGCTTCACGTCCCAGCAGGAAGCCTTGGTGGACCATCTCATGTCACGCTTAAGGGATGCTGAAGAGCCAGTCGCAACACTGAATCATGGGGCGAGTCCCAGTCTGGAGGATCTCAGAGACAACAAAGATCTTCCTTCTTCGAAGGAGCTAACGGCAGAAGTAGCCATGGTAGGAGCCGAGATCGAGCACAGCCCGAAGTTAGGCCTGAGGAAACGTTTGGTACCGAACCCAACAGGGGAGGTACTGGGCGAAGGTCAACTGTAGCTGAGCCTGTCATAGTGCCTAACCACGGAAACGCCAGTGAACGGGGCCGAGCTAGAGTCCAGCCCGAAGTTGGACCCGAGGAAGTGCTTAGATCAGAACCCAGCAGGGGAAGATCAAGGCAAGGGCCAACTGTAGCTGACCCTAGCATGCTCCCAGAAGATCAAAGGCAGCCATTAGAAAATATGAGGAATGATAGACGATACCATCCCTACAGGTCATCTGGACGGAATCAATCCCATAGAACAGAACCAAACTCATTTCTATCTGCTCCAAATTTTGATGAAAGGATGGCACGCTTATTCAGAGAGTGCGTCCAACGGGAGCAAAGAGATCGAGGGATAGGCGCTAGGGTAACCAGCCCTTTCGCCCGCAATATCGAAATTGCTATCGCTCCCCGAGAATGGAAGATGCCAACAATGGAACCTTACAAAGGAACCTCCGACCCCGTTGTACACTTACAGAGGTACACACAACATATGCTCATGAGTGGAGCGACAGAGGGAGTACTGTGCAAATGCTTTCCGCTCTTCTTAGCAGATCTAGCTACCTCCTGGTTCTGTCATCTACCCCAGGGATCCATCAGCTCGTGGGAAATGTTGAAAGAAAAGTTTATCAGTTAGTTCTGCTTCCATGTGGAACAACCTAAGGACGCTTATTCCTTATCCAGCGTCAAACAGAAACCTAGAGAGAAACTGCAGCAATACCTAACCCGATTCAATGCCGCAGCAGTCGCGGTCCAAGATGCCGATGAGAAGCTTATCCTAATGGCCCTCTGTAGTGGTGTGCATCCGGACACTAAATTTGCTAGAAGGTTGACGAAAGAAAAACCAGCTACTTTACCCGATTTCTTCCATGAAGCCGGGAAATATATGAGGCTTGAGGATGCTGCCGTTGAGGGGCAGTCAGGACAGCAAAATAAGGCAACTCACAGCAACGCCCCTGCTGTGGCAAGGGACGTTCGAAGAAATGATTCCAGAGACAATGCTGGGGGCAAGAAGGGAGAAAAGCGCCTATATCGGCCTGGACCGAGATTCGACACTTACACTCCTTTGAACGAGACCGTCGAAAATATCTTCCTAGCCACCAAAGGCGAAGTTAGATACAAACGCCCACCATACAAGAAGGAATCAGATAACGCACAGAAGTCCGGAAAGTTCTGCCGCTTCCACGAATCTCACGGGCATGATACCAATGAATGCCATCTTCTCCGGGATCTGATTGAGAAACACATCAGAAGGAAAAAACTGGAACGCTATGTAAAAAGTCAGGACAGGACTCCAGCTCCTGCCAATGAAAACCCAAGGCTACCCTCACTAGAGACCGGCAGAGGAAACCGCAACGCTAGCGGCTCTAGTCAAGAGAAGATAGTGGTCCATACCATCTCAGGAGGACCGCACATCGCAGACAAGAGCTGGAAAGAGATGGAAAAATATGGAAAGTCGCTTAGAGACAGTAAAGACTGTGTCAATTCGGTAATAGAAGAACGCCACCCGAAACGGAAAGAAAGTGATGATATCACATTCGGTAAGCGTGACCTGGAAGGAAGGCAGTACCCTCACATGGATCCCATGGTTATCTCTGCCCGGCTCGGTCCCGCCGAAGTTTACCGAATCTTAGTAGACACTGGAAGCTTAGTGAACATCCTGTTCAAACATGCATTCGACAAAATGAAATTATCAATGAAGGATGTATCTCCCTGCGATAAACCACTACACGGTTTCACTGGAGATGCGAAGATGCCCCTCGGGCAACTAGACCTCTTTGTTGAGATTGGAAGCCATCCCCGCTCCGTTGTACAAAACAGACGTTTGTGCTAATAGAAAACCATTCGGCCTATAACGCCTTCTTAGGAAGGCCAGCCTTGTCTGACTTCCAAATTGTCCTAGCCCCATGGTGCCTAAAAATGAAATTTCCAACGGACAATGGAGTAGGGGAAGTAGAAGGAGACCAGGATGTTGCTCGAGACTGCTATGTGACTGAACTTCGCAACAACCACAGGAAGGATAAAGGGAAGGGTGTAGAGGTTGCCCTCTGCATGAAAAGTCTAGAAGCATAGCAACTAAAGAAAGCCCCTCCTCTTCGATATACCAGCAACCCTTTCAATGAATTAGACCCTAGGGACAAAGGGGAGGAGGCCACCGTCGAGCCTGCAGAGGCTATGGAGTTTGTATCTGTAGACAAGCACGACTCAAGTAGACTATTGAAAATTGGGTCCCAACTAAAAGCAGAGTTGAAGGAACAACTCATCGATTTTCTCCGCCACAACTTGGATGTATTCGCATGGTCACACGCTGACATGACCGGAATCTCCCTCGACATAGCATGCCACGTATTAAACATTGATCCTACCAAGGCGCCCATAAAACAAAAAAAGAGAAGTATGGGGGCAGAGCGGTCAGCAGTCCTCAACGAAGAAGTAAAGAATCTGCTCGCCAATTACTTCATACGAGAAGCCATCTACCCGGAATGGATCGCTAACCCAGTGTTGGTAAAGAAGGCTAATGGGAAGTGGCGAACATGCATTGACTTTTCCAACCTAAATGACGCCTGCCCAAAGGATTGCTTCCCACTTCCCCGAATCGACCAGCTTGTAGACAGCATAGCCGGGCACGAGCTCTTATCTTTTATGGACGCATACTCAGGGTATAACCAAATTCCTATGCATGCTCCCGACCAAGACCACACTAGTTTCATCACCGACCGGGGTTTATAATGCTATAAGGTAATGCCCTTCGGACTTAAAAATGCAGGAGCCACCTACCAGCGCCTCGTCAACAAGATGTTTGCGGGGCTAATAGGGCAAACTATGGAAGTATACGTGGATGACATGCTGGTAAAGTCAAGGAAAGCCGACGATCACGTAAGCCACCTAGGCGAGATGTTTCAAGTACTTCGACAGTATGGAATGAAGTTGAATCCTCTAAAATGCTCCTTCGGAGTGTCATCAGGAAAGTTCTTAGGATTCATCGTCCATGCCAGAGGGATTGAAGCAAACCCTGAACAAGTCCGAGCGCTAAGGGATATCAAGATACCTTCCACTCGGAAGGAAATGCAAAGCCTGAATGGAAAAGTGGCCGCCCTAAGCCGATTCATCTCCAAAGCAACGGACAAGTGTGTCCCCTTTTTCGAAGCTCTAAAGAAAGACAAAGGAAAGTTCGAATGGACCGACGAATGCCTGACCGCTTTCCTTAACTTAATCGAACACCTCCAGAAACCACCGGTACTCTCGACTCCAAGCGAAGGCGAAGAATTATACCTATACCTTGCTGTGTCATATCACGCCCTAAGCGCTGCCTTGGTAAGGGAAGACAACCGCACACAACGGCCAGTTTACTTCGTCAATAAGAGGTTTACGGGGGTAGAAGTCAGATATCCTAAACTTGAGAAGCTAGCATACTGTTTACTAATCACATTTTGGAAACTGCGTCACTACTTCCAGTCCCATTCCATCAAAGTTCTGACCGATCAGCCACTGAGGCAGGTACTCCACCGTCCCGACACTTCTGGGCGACTACTTAAATGGTGCATCGAACTAAGTCAGTATGATATCACCTATCGCCCTCGCACCGCCATCAAGGGACAAGCCATGGCTGATTTCATTGTAGAATTCACTACCAACGAAGATAAGGAGCAATTGGAAATAGCAGAAGACATCAAGTGGAATCTCTTTGTGGATGGTGCATCGAACGAACAAGGCTCGGGGGCAGGTGTGGTAATAATCACTCCCAGGGGAAACAAACTGCACTATGCTATAAGGTTGGAGTTCGCTGCCACCAACAACGATGCAGAATATGAAGCAGTGATAGCCGGACTAGAACTTGCCGTAGAAATCGGAGCCAATTCTTTGTGTCTTCACAGCGATTCTCAACTTATTGTTAATCAAATACTAGGAGAATTCCAAGCTCGAGAAGAACGACTCATAGCATATTTAAAAAAGACCAAGTTACTTCTCAGCCGATTGGACCACTACTTAGTCAAACACATTCCTCGGGAAGAGAACCAAGAGGCCGACGAATTGGCAAAGCAAGCAAGTGTGAGAGACAGCGCCATCTTCGGGGCAGTAACCATCTCAAAGCAACTGACCCCAAGTTTTGAGGAAGTGAATCTGATAGCTGCAACCAAAAAGGAAACTTGGATGACTCCCATCCGAGACTACTTACAAAACGGCACACTACCCAACGGGCGTAACGAAGTCAAGAAAATCTTGAGAAAAGCTTCCCGCTACACAATACAAGAAGACATCCTCTATCGACGCGGATTCTCTAACCCGTTATTAAGGTGTGTCGCTGGGAGGGAAGCCAGGGAAATCTTATCCAACATTCATCAAGGAAGCTACGGAGATCACACCGGAGGACAAACATTAGCAAAAAAGACACTCCGATATGGATACTTCTGGCCTACCTTAAGCAAGGACGCCTTGGATTTCGTCAAAAAGTGTGACAGATGCCAGAAGTTTGCTAAGATTCTGCGGCTACCAACGACTGAGATTACTCAAATGACTAGCCCTTGGCCCTTTGCAGTATGGGGAATTGACTTAATCGGCGAACTACCAATGGGCCGAGGCGGGGCCAAATACGCTATAGTGGCAATCGACTACTTCACCAAATGGGTGGAAGCGGAACCTCTGAATAAAGTATCTTCAGCAAAAGTTATTAACTTCTTGATCAAAAATGTTCTGTGCAAGTACGGAGTCCCACTCAAAATCATATCAGACAATGGACTTCAGTTTGACAGCGAGGAATTCGCCAACTGGTGCCAAGAGCACGGAATTCACAGAAGCTTCTCATCCGTAGCGTATCCCCAGGCAAACGGACAAGTCGAAGCCGTCAACAAAATTCTGAAAACTCTAATAAAAAAGAAGCTCGAAAAGTCAAAGGGCGCTTGGGTGGATGAACTTCCTACGGCACTATGGGCCTATCGCACATCTTTCAGAACATCAACGGGGCACACTCCTTTCACTTTGGCATACGGATCGGAGGCTATGCTCCCAGTTGAAACCATTGTGCCTTCCCACCGTAGGATCCACTATAACCCAGAAGAGAACGAAGAACTCCTTCACATGTCTTTGGATCTAGTTGAGGAGAGAAGAAATGATGCAGTCCTTAAAGCAGCAGCCCACAAACAAAAAGTGGCGGCACAATACAACTCCAAAGTCAAGCATCATACCTTACAAGAAGGGGATCTTGTCCTCAAGCGAATCTTCCCTCGCCCCGGAGCGCTAGACCCAATCTGGGATGGACCATATGTAATTCATAAAGATCTCCACAACGGAGCCTATATTTTGTCAACAGTGGACGGAGAGGTGTTCCAGAGGGCATGGAACATCCAGCACCTCCGTCGATACTTTTCTTAACTTGTATTGCCCATATGAAGTGAATTAACAAAGAGAATCAGTGGACGTAGGCATTTTCGTGCCGAACCACTTTAAAAAACCTTGTCTCTTTTTTAACTTGTTCCTTTATATCTTGGCTGCTTGTTAACTTTATCCTTTTCTGTTGAACAAAATCTTGTGCATACAGCGTTTCAATTCAAAGCACTCCACAGCGCAACTTCACCTGGACAAGACCTGACAGGTACTATGCGAATCTATGCCCTCGCCAATGAGACACTTTTGCTCCAGCACCCCTCTGCTGCGGGTTAACTCATTGATCGCGACGGCCCTTAAAGCCAACTGTAATGAGCCGATTATAAGCCACCGAGAAGGCCAACTATAGCTGAGGCAGCTCATTACGGCGTTCGGCTCGCCGGCAACCGTGAACCGACTATAAGCCCCAACATAAGGTGTGGCCAACCAGGGGCAGTTCACGGTTGATGATCGGCACCCACGCTAGCCGGCCACGGTAAATCGAATAATACCCACGATTATGGGCCATAATGGCTCGGGTAGTTACTGTGCGCGATCTCGGCTTCGATGTGCCTTAAGTACGGCTGAGGTAAAAAAGAATTAACTCCCCGCGGAGGCGTAAGATGGGTGACAAATGTCTCCAAGACCCACAGCTAGGGAAAGTGACTACAAAACCCGTTTGCCACGAACTTAAGCACATCGACGGCCTTCCGTGATTGGAAATTTTTACTATTTCCTATATTTCCATTCTATTTTTTCCTCTTATCCTCTATAACGATCCCTAAAGCACAGGTCACATAATAGGAGGCATTCGCAAATGAGACCGGATGGCCGGGCACTCGACCACATTTTCATACTCAGTCACGCTAAAGCCGCCGTCTACAACTAAAGCAGGAGGGACGGTATTTTATTTTTGTGTGCCTAAAAACATAGCTATAGTCTATTCGCACATCACGTTAGTATTACAAGATATGAAATTATACTTTAAGCAGGAACTTAGCATCAAATACCACTGAATCACAAGTACACACATAGCTATATTTCTTATTCAGCACGTTAAGACTACAAAAAACATCCATATATAACGAAATTATCATAAGTTAAGAATTACATGCCGAAAATCAAATCTCTTATTACAAGTAGCACCATTATAACTTGAAAGCCATGTTACTGTTTCAAAACCAACATGTGTAACAGTATCGAGTCAACCAAAAGAAACATCCAGGTCGAATCAGGGAGCTGGCTGCATTGGATCTTTACCCTTGTCTTGTTGGTGTTGACCGCCTGATCAGGCAAGAAGAGAAATCATTAGTGATAAGCAACAGAGTTAACGAAAGAAGAAACTAATGAAGAAGAGGTTACCAGCAACTTCCCCTTGATCGTCTTGGTCATCATCCCCTACTTCCACACCTGCCTCTTCAACCGCAAACAACCGCATCCCCTCCTTCACCGCTATCTTCTCCTCCTTGGTGAACTGAGCGGTAACCGCATCCATCCTAAAGGCCGCTCCACCCTCCTTATCCGCCTCAGCCTTGGCCTCCTCTAAAGCCCTGAGGTAAATCCTAGCCATAACCCGGGGGTAGTCGTCCATCCAAGATAAGTTGCCCTGTTTCCAAATGCGAAAGTACATATCCTGCAACATATCATCCATCATCCCCTCATTTTCCTCAAACTCCCTCATACGAGCCTCAGAAACCGATAGCTTTGCAATGGCAGCATCCCTTTCCAATCGGTATCGCGAGCAGTCAGCCTGAAGGGACCTCCTCATCGCCTCCATCTCCTCCTTTAGCCTGACTTGAGCAAGCTCTGCGGCTTCAAGCTTCCCCGACAGCTCCTCTACCTGCTCAAGATCCGCCCTCCGAACCTCGTCCACTGTCGAGATGGCCATATTTATCTGCTCCTTGCAGGTAGCCTCCATCTTCCGCAATTCCGCCTTACTAGCCTCCTCCATAGTCTTCCTCAACCGCCCAGAGGCAGCCTCATGCTGAGAAATCTGAATGACTTGATCAGCAAGCTGTTTGGCCTGGTCCGAAACCATCAAACGTAGTCGGATGTTGGCACTCCCAATCTCCTCTCCAGCCTTAACCAGCCAGGCATGATGCCCCATCAGCTTCCTAGTCTCCTCCGCCACCCGATCAATATTAGCCTTGGCCTCGTCTCCCATGGTAACTATCCGAGTGGTAAGTAAATCGAGATCTAAGGACTTAGCCTCATCAAGCACCCGTACCATGGGATTGCGGGGAAGAAGGTGCTCACCGGTAACCTCGTCGAAGGTAATATCATGGGAACTTGGATCCAGATCAGGATGACCCGCAAATGGATTACGAGCCAAGCCAGGATGATCAATCTGAGTAGCGGTGGGATTTTCAGACGGGTGCGGAGAGAGTGCGAACTCAGTATCCTCCTCCGTGATATCATGAAGAGGCTGAACTGGGGGCTGAGGACCAAGTGAAGGTTCGGATAAGGGATGACTCCTCTTTCTCTTTTGAATACCCTCTTCAATAACCCCGAGAAGAGGACGGTAGCCGACTACATCCCCGGAATGGTGGGTCGAAGGCTTCGGCTTGGCGGAAGCTTTGGAGAGCTTGTATTGTTCAAGCCTGTGCCGAAGGTTTGAGGCCTTGGCCGTTTTACCTGCTCCTGATATGAAGAACAAGTGTCACAAGCTTACATTGATCCATAATTCAAGAAACGCGTTAAATTAAAAGTTAAAAAAAAGGAAACACATCTGTTATACAAACCCTGGGGAGGAGTAGGATACTGCAATAAGTCCTGGATTTCGTTCCAGGACGGGAGCGGATCATAAAATATTCCTAAGTCCTTATCATGAATGGAGCCTGCAGAAGTCAAAAGTTCACCTTGAGTCGTCGGAGCCACCTTGGCTGGAATAGTCTGGGAAGACACGCTTGCACCGGTCTCGGCCTTGTCAACTTTCCCGGATTTCTCTACCGAAGCCGATTCTCCGTCCAGCCCCTCGAAAGGTTGGCGGAATGCATCATCCGTTCACTCCTGAATCTCGCCTGCTTGCCCAGGAAGCAAGGCCCCGATGCCATCGCCACCATCACCACCTTCCTGGTCATCTCCACCCTCACCTCTCTCCTCCTCCACATCTTCCTCCCCCTGAGTAATTGGACAAGTGCTGGGGGAAGGACCATCCGACTTCTTAAGTTTCTTACCTCCGACAACGGGAGGTTTCGTGAAAGGTTTCCTCTTACCACTCTCTACTGTGACACCTCCCTTAGCTTGAGCAGCCGCCCTCTCCTCCGCCGTTTCCCTCTGCTTGACTACTGACTGCTGTGGAAGGATCAAATTATACTCCAGAAGGGTCATATTTCTGATCAGGTAAGCAGCTGATCTATCTCTCCCGGGGAAAGCTTCTATCTCGGCCGCCATCTGAACCAGGCGATCAGTCTCCACAACCGCAAAGCCACCTGTCGCTAGCAAAAAATGAAAACGTATGAGAAGAAGCGTCGCAACCAGAATAGAAGTTATAAATAAAGCGTCGACTTACATCCAGAAGTGAAACGCCGAATAGAAACAGAGTTGTCCCTGACAAAGAACCACTCCTTCTTGAACATGATGTACTTAGAATACAGATCCAAGACCGGCTTGAAGGTTACAGCTGACTCCAAGCTGATGTATGGGACCCCTTCTTATAGCCTCTCATATTATATAAGTACCGGATCTCCCGGTTGGAAGGACCACGCCCATACTTCCTCTGAAAGATGACGAAGAGGCTCACCAGTATAGTATAGGAATTGGGTTGAAGCTGGAATGGGGTCACCTTTAGATATGTAAGAAAGCTGACTACCCAAGCATTAAGAGACGGGATGGCACCGCACATGTAGTGGTATCTGCTGTAGGCAAAGTACCCTTCAGGAGGGTCATATGGCATAACTTCTCTCCCTGGCAACAACATGCGCGCTCTGTCGATTCCGAAAGAACGAGAGATAACATCAAGCTGCTCCTCCTTGAGGGAGCTGGGAAAGCAATCAGGCGGGGAGTTCAGAAGCTCCTGAGGGCCGTACCCATCCACCAGCAATCTCGGGGCAGTTCTGTGACGTTCCGGTCCTGGCTGAGCAGGGGGCACTGCGGAAGATTCTCCTTCGCCCTGGGACTTCTTTTTATCCGATCGAGTTTTTGCTTTTCGAGACATTTATCTGCAACACAAGAAAAGCACATTATTAGAACAAGGAAAGGTAAAAATATAGACAAGCGAGTGCGCACAATCCAGGTTTTCGTTTGCGATTTAAAGGCATTCAAGCCTAAGGTTCATTCGGTACTCCCAATACCAGAGTTTCATTCGGCTTTCAAGCCCAAGGTTCATTTGGTACTCCCTATACCAGAGTTTCATCCGGCATTCAAGCCCAAGGTTCATTTCGGTACTCCCTATACCAGAGTTTCATCCGGCATTTAAGACCCAAGTTCCATTCGGTAAAACTGAGCAAACCTCGTTCGGCAGTCCAAGGACAAAAGGACATTCGGTAGAGTAGACCCTCACCTGATTCGGCGAAGACTTTGGTTCGGCTAGCACTATGATTCGGCAAAGACAAGGGAGTACTTCGGCTGATGAGGAAAAACGGTGGCGTGAAGCCCGTACTTATAGACGAGCATGAGGTGACCGGACCAAACGGTTCGGCACTTTGGACCAAATGGGGCTATCCAGATAACAAAGCATGGCATACGCTGGCATATGCCCCACTTTGGGGGGCAAGTGTGGGTGTATTTTCTCCACCACCAGACCAGGTCCCGCCAAATCGAACTCCAACCAACTCCACTCACTGCCGAATCAACGCACATCCCACTCACAACCGAACCAATTCGCAACCTACCACTCCATTGCTTGCCGAACCAATCTCCACCGGATCAACCTACGACCAAACCAATCTCCACCGGATCAACATACGACCAGACCAACCTCCACCGAACCAGCCTATGCCGGACCAACTCCCCACCGGACCAAACCTATCCACCGAATGAATCTCCACCGATCGAAGCAACACATCTCACCACCGGACCACTCATCTCACCACCGAACCAAAGGAAACCGGACCAGATCCACCAGGCCAGATTACGTCAGCCCAGGCCCGCCAGCTGCTATATACCTCCAAGACCCCTACCCCCAGCCTCACTCTATAAATAGAGGGGCAGTGGTACAACAATGGGGGACAAGTTTGAGAGCTCAAGCACGGAGAGAACTTTCAAACAACTTTCTTTTACTTGTATCAAAGCTTTGTACTTGTAATCTAAACAAGAGAAGAGAAATAACATATGAAGTGGACGTAGGCACATTCTGGCTGAACCACTATAAATATGCGTGTCTTTTTACAGTTTAGCCCCTGCTTTTTATATATTTGCATAAATCACCCAAATCACTAAGAACCACATAAGATCTACTAAATCATACGACTTTGAGGTGTTTGTCCATTTTTTGTGCAAACAGCTTCATTGTTAACCAAAGGATAGTTTAAGTTTGAAATCAAAGATTGAAATTAAATATACAAAGTATTATTTTCGTATATAAACTTGGTTACTTATGGAAATTAAATAGTCATATTCTTGGCACTAAAGCCGATGAGTAGATTGACCCTCTATCTATGAGATCTAGAATCGGAGTGTTTGACTAAGGCAAGGCTAGGAGCAATCAATGCCCTAACTTACCTGGCTTCATTTCTGAGCGAGGGATAGAGTAAGTCGAAATATCAAAAATGTGACAAGTATAGAAGATTCAATTTCTATAAATGATCTTTATAATTTATGGTGGTATGGAAGTATTTATTTCATACTTAACCCTAAATTCTAAGGTAGGGGAACTTGTCTCTATCTTTGAGAGTTTAAGAATGTACGTCGATGCAATGCTAGCATGCTAACTTGTACGACTACCTTGTTAATTAAGGCATAGTACAAGTTTGAAATCGGAAAGTGGTGGTAAGTATATTTGGTCTAATTTCTATAAGATCCATTTACATACACCAAAACTATTTTGGGTTTATTGTTATCAATGTTTTTAAATGACATTTGTTTTAACGCAATTAAGTATGTTTTTGAAAATGAAATTTTTATTAAGATTTCATGAATATATTTATAACATTAAGATAAGTATATGAATACATTTCCTAGGTATAGAAAGTGTAGTGTTTGTGAATATACTTATACCGACGAGATAAGTACATGAATATTTTTCCAAGTATTTACAAAGTGGTTTAGTTTAATGAAAGGATCAATTAAAGAGGCTTAGGAATTCTTATGTGCTTAATATGCTTGGTTTTCGTATGAAATTAAATCTCTGACTGGATTATTTGCTTATTTGATATTTAAATAACCAACTATCAATTCTTGGCTAGTTTTGAAACTACCGATTGTTTGTTCGGAGAGACCGGGATCAGACCAGCTTGAGTTATCCAAAACCCACTTTGAACCGGCATAAGCATTCGAATTAGAGACTTGATGATGATAAAAATTGAAGACAAAGTTCTTTGAAGTGCAAGGGCTACTTGCTACTAATCCTGAAGGTGATTTCAAAAAGGATGTGGTAGAAGTAGTGCCTTCGGTTTGTTCAGTCCCAAAACTTGTATGGATGAATGTTGGCATTGCATTGTTGCCTAGAGGGCAATGTTAGCATTCTAAGAGAGATTTGCTAAAAGGTAAAACGTAGCCTCAAACCTCACACCTGGAAATGACTAAAACAGGGGTGATGCGGCAGGGCTATGTGGTTTGCTACCATTAGGGCATGATCATCACTTGTATCTGGATCGATATTTACGGATTTTGTATAGTGGGCCCATAGGAATGGTTTGTCAAGTTGGCAGCCGAGGTGATGATCATATTCGGTACTATTCAATAAGTGGTAGGTGGTTCTATGTTGGTAGGGAGTCTATGTAGCCTTTGGTACATTTTATCTAGAGGTGTACTGTACGGAAGGTAGTCCCTTACCTTGTCATTGTTGGAATCCATTTTCCAATACATGCCTTACGGACTTAGTTGTATACTAAATATGATGTTGAATGTAATTGATATAACCATTTCGATTATGTTATATATTTATTTTAAACTCTAGACATTATTATAGTATTATAAGATTTCTTATAAAATGATTTGGGTATCGTAAGGTAAAAATGCGACCGTGTTTTTGTGCGGCGTGGTCTTACGAGATACCTTTATGTTTGAAGGATTTTATAAAATATAATAATCCATATGATTTGAGTTTCTCACGTTGGTTTACCAAACTGATCTGGGTGTTATTTCCTTAAATAGTCGAGTCAGACCTGAGTATATTTCCAGACATAGTTAGAGATGCTTTGGAGCGTCAGGAGATGTGTTGGATGCATTCAAGACCTATTCACGTATTTTATTTCCGCTGCATTTCTTGTTTTGTATCTATCAACATTTGTGAGGATAGGCTTTTATAATTGTCCAGGCTGATGATAATGTAGTTTACTCTGATTTTTGTGTATATATTAAAGTTATCTTTTGTAAAGATCATTTGGATATTATATATTACTTATCATGATGTGAGATTCTATTTTATCATTTCTTTTCTTTCACCCCAACAATCCGTCTTTCCTGCACTCAGATTCTTGGTACCTAAATATTGTGTATGTATTAGTGTCAACTTTTGAGGGTTAAAAAGGCTGGTTGTTACACGTGGTATCAAAGCTTAGGTTGAGCGAACACCTAGGCCTTGGTCGGGTAGGCTCATTAGAGATAGGGTTAGTAATACCCTAGAATGAGTTTTGGTGTATTTATATAAGAGTGCGTAGTATTTATTGTTATAAAAATGTTTTATGTTATGTTGATTGGTATGCTGAGTGGTTTATGGATTCTGGTCGATAAAACTAGCTAACGTATTAGGTATTTCTAAACAATTGAACAAGGCAAACCGACACAGTATTGTTTTTGAAAAATTAGTAAATGAGATAATTTTACCTAGGATTATATTTCATATATAAAATAATAATTTTAAGAAGTTGATATAGTTATTTATGATGTGTTCATTCGTTAGGAAATGATAATATTCAATTATTATTATTTATTTTTTGATTAATCATGCTCGGCTAATTTATGAGAATTTATTGTTTTGGTTTGATTAAATACGAACACCTTGTGGATTAGTTTCATAGTTTGACTATAAGGTGTTATGTGGTAATGTTGTTATAAAGCTTATTTTGATACAAGAAGGAATGATTTTATAAATGTAATTTTATATAAATTTGGTTTATAAGACGTGTCTTAAAATAAAAAGGAATTGTGGGAATTTAAATCCCGATGTCTTTGAAAAAGGATTTCAAATGATTTTGAGAAAAGTAATAATATTACTTGGAAGTATTGGTAAGCATAAGTATTTTCAAAATGGGATTCGAAAAAGAAGAAGTATTTTTATATTAACTAGTTCAAGTGGCTCGAAAATTGTCTAAAAATGGGTAAGAGATATGTTCAGATGGTAAGCATTTCTCTTATGTATCACCCTTCTTGGTAAGGGGATGTACAATACTACTTGGTAAGATCTAGTTCCTTGGTATCGTTTTAGGGTTACTCGAACTATATGTATATTTTCTGCGGATTAAAATATATAGTATCATTTCAAAAATATTTTGAAATAAAAATCGGGTATTTAGTTGTTAAGTTCTTTAAGGAAAATGGATTCAAAATAGAAGGTATTTTGATAAAAGAATGTGTTGATAAATGAAAATTTTAATATGGGTTAAGTTTAATAAGAAGGTTTTAATAATTTTTTTTTATTAAACCGTGTCTTTTGTTTCAACGTATAAGTTGTAAAAAACTATTTGATGTTATTGGGTCGACTAATAAACGTCTTTATCTTGGAGATGCCTAAGGTGAAGTGGACTCTAGGACTAAGTTAGATACCAACATCCTACTCTTCTTAGCTACTTACCAGACTAGATGGGTAAAGAGGTCAACTCAGTTTTGAGACCCAAATTTATTTTAGGCCAGCATATGAACTTAAGAAAAGATAAAAGATTAAATCAAATAGTTGTATATACTCTGGGGATGTAGAAGGGTATTGTGCAAGTTTAAAACTTTAGTTATATTTTGTGAGATGTTTTCATAAATAATTTTGGGAAGTAAGAAGAATTGGAAAAGTATAATTATTAGGTTACTGTAATAGCCCTGTTTTCAAAGCCATAATATTATAAAAATTTAATTGAAATAAAAGTGTTTGTATTTGATTTTTGATAACTATTATTTTGAAATTCACTTTTTACATAATTGAAGTTTAATTAGTAATAGATTTTGGTTTGAGAAATTGAATTAATTAATAAAAAATTCAAAAAATATACAAACTGGATAAAGTTTTATTGTTAAATTAAAAATATTTTTAAAGTCTAAATAATATTATGAAATTGAAATAGATGAAAAGAAGTTTTATTAGATATTTAATATAATCAATAAATCGATGAGGATAAATAAATTTATTTTATATCAATACAAGGAATAATTAAATAAAAATAAATAAGTATTGAATTGAAAGGAGTTGTCCAGTTATTGAAATATAATTTATAGAATGAAGTGTAAACTTATTCAAATTAAGTTGGAATAAATCTACAAATCAATTAAAATAATTATTAAATGAAAAAGAAAGGAAAATAATAATGATAATAAACCAACTCCTTAAACAAAATAGAGCCCAAGCCTAAATTCAAACCCAAGCCCTTGATAAAACCAAATTCCTCTCTTTCATGAATATCCTGTACCCCTTATCCTAAAACACAACTTTGCCTTTATGCACTAAATCCCAAATCGACGATACAAAAACAAATAAACTTCGAACGAAAGCGCTTAAGGCGCTGGTGGCAACGGTGAGACGTCGTAGTTAAGGATGGTTGCGTAGAGGCGGGCAATGGCAACGAGGAGGGCTGTGCTTCAATCGCCGAAGATGGAGGCAACGTTGATGCTGGGCATTGCAATCGGTGGGGGATGACGTAGTGGTGGAAGCGAAGCCTGGCTTTGGCGATGGTGTTAGCATTTGATCAGTATTGCCAACCTCTAATGATAGTGAAAGAGCAAGGTCAGATGATGAGGCTTTACTGTCTCGAAGCTCAGAAATCAACATAAGTGCTGGAGTCTTCGATGGCAATTAGGGTAGGAGGATGCTGAAGCTAATGGGAAATTCAAGCAAGTAATGGATTCGATGAGTTATTCTATTAACTCATACATCTATATCCGAATAATTATATCCCTTGTTGCATGCCTTGCTAGGTTTATGAACTGCACAAGTTTTTGGTAGTGATTAAATAAAATTATTGAAATTGGATGCTACGGATTCAATTGGTTTGATGTTTGAATTAGTTAAATTGTGTGTTTGAAATATAGGATTGGATTCGATGTTTGATTATGAAGTTGCATGCACGTTGAAACCATCTAAATGCACTTGGTTTTTGTAGCTAGATTTTGCGATGGTTGTGCACTGTCTGTGTGATTGGAGTTCGCCGAAAAACGACTCGGATCGTTAAAATAGTTCTCTAATTGCCGAGTGATATTTTCTAGAAGAACTTTAACTTAGAATTTCTATTTTTGGCCGATTCAGTGTTTTAATTCATTTTGAATATCAGTGAATGATTTTTGATGGATGATTTTAAATATTGTTAAAGCTTTCAAATGTGATTTTATCCATTTTTTATTTTTATTATAATTGTTTTCGAAAAAATATATTTATTAAACCATACTAAATTCTTGACTCATCTCAATATTCGATTTCTAATTCAAGCTTTTAAATTGTTTTTAATTGTTTACAAAATCCTCTAAAACAGTTATTTAAACTATATTTTAAATCTAGTGATGTTTTAAAGGCAAATAAAATATGTTGCTCTATTATAAAAAATTATCTTATTTGAAGCTGTAACGACCCAGAATTTTGAACAAATTAAATTGAGAATATTTAATTTATTTTAAATATTTGAACGATGATTTAATTTGAATCCCCGATATAACTTTGAATTTGGAGATTAAATTATAAAATTTAATCTATTGAAACTGAATAAAAAAATTTGAATCTTCAGTTTTAAGCTGAAGAAAAATATTTCAAAAGCTTTTAAAATTTGTATTGATAACACTGAAGATAATAGAAGCTTCAGAATTGAGTTTGGAAACAATTTGCTCAGTTTTGAAATTAATTGTTCGAATCGATATTTAAAATTAGCCGTCCGAGGCCCAGTCTCGGCATTTGATGAAACCAGTTCCATTGGGTCCGTAATATTGTATTATTATCGGATTTCAATTTTCGTAATGATTGGAGTGATCGTTTGGCCGTACGATAAGCAAACGCGTTGAAATTAAATCGAAAATTTAATTTAATAACTGGTCCAAAAAAGCTATCTTCTCCATACGATCGAATTTGGAGCCGAAACCTTTTTCATTGCATTCGGGATAGACGTATAACATTACAAATGCCTGGCGGCATGTCTCGATTGGATGTCAAAATTTTGAATTGCGATTTCGAGATGTTTAGATTCAAATGATATTTTTTATTGTTCCATCCACATCAACTTTTCCTTTTCAGCCACCCTACATTGTACCATCCACGTTTATTCGTGTCTCCCCTTTTTAAAACATCATCTGTCTCCCTTCTCCTTTAATTATAACACATCTCCTCTCTTCATTTTCAATTCAAAGAAAAATGGCCGCTCCTCACATCCTCGTTTTTCAAATCGTTCGAAGAATAATGGCAGCTCCCTTTTTCCATCTTTAATTCATGAAAATCAAAATCAATGGCTACGCGCGTTCGAGTAGGGGATAGGCGAAGTTGGGGTTTCGCGAGTCAATTCGCGAGCGTCGCGAGCCAAGTGGAGCTGGGCGATCGAAGTGGAGGAGGGCGCGCGCGAGGCGCAGCGGCGAGTCCATTCGCGAGGTCGAGCTCGTGACCGGGATTGGCGAAACTTGTATTAGCCGCAACTGTTGCCGATGAGGGTTTTGTCTCGAGGCGCGTGAAGGTGGAAGCGGCGGCTGAAGCACGTGAAGTCTCTGGCGATGGTCTCGTGATGCAACTGGGCTAGGGCACGGCGAGCAGTCAGGGGGATTGCGAAGTCGATTGCTTGGTCGCGTGGGCAAGGCTCGATGTATTTTCTGGTCACGAACTAGTATGTGTGAGTTCGAATGGCGTGGTCGAAGGCAGGGCATGTTCGTGGTTGAAGTCGGGGTGATGGCCGAAGGTCTGGCCAATGACGAATCTTGGGTAGAGCGGAGCTTGTGATTTTGATTCCTGAACGAATTGAGGTAATTAAATTTTAAAACATTTTTAGTTAAGTGTTGCTTAAGTTTAAACTGGTAAGGTATATATATATATATAGATTTAGGAATATACAGTGTTGTGAAACAGTTTTTTTTTATCTATATTAGTATATGAAAAGGAAAAAACTAAATGCAGAAGTAAAATTGATAGGCAAGTAGAAATAATATATATATGCAGTAAACAATAAATATATGTATATATATAGGAGTTTGAAAGTATAGGAATTTTAAAACGATATGAAGTTTAGAAATAATTAGATTCTTGAAATCTATAAATTGTTTTTGTTGCTGAAAACAATTATGAAAAGGAAATTTAACAATTAGTTAATTCAATCTATAAAAAAATGGAAATTGAATTGTTCGATTTAATTTGAATATTGATAAATTGTATAATTATTTATACAAGGTCTAAAACGGTG
Organism: Allium fistulosum; assembly: GCA_030737815.1. Lineage (NCBI taxonomy): Eukaryota > Viridiplantae > Streptophyta > Magnoliopsida > Asparagales > Amaryllidaceae > Allium > Allium fistulosum. The sequence continues at coordinate 485,942,661 of CM060905.1, read as the reverse complement.
AAGAAAACAAACGGGATTGGAAATGGATTGCAAATTAAAGGTGAGATCTTCTCACTCAAAATTTAAAGTGGAATTATTGCAGTTATTGATTGATTTGTTTTGATTGCTGTTGAATGTGCTATTAGATATGATAGGATATATCTATATATATATATAGCAATATATACATATTGGCATATGTATATATTGGATTGATTGATTTTCCCGCCTCGTATAGCGGATGAGACCCTATTGCGCCGTTAGTAAGCGGATTTATAAAAACCTATATACCGCGATAATTCCGTACTGGAACGGAATTGGTATTGTGCTAACGTCTTTGGATGCAGAGAAACAGGTTGGAGGGATCCAACTGGACCCCTCACATTGATTGATTTTATTTATACTGTGGTATGAATCTGTGAATGATTATTGATGTTATTAATCATATTGATGTCTGGAAATTGATTGAAGCTAAAATTTAGCTGAATGGATGTTTTGACATCATTGGATTCCAAAGATAAACGAAATTGAATTTTTGAAATTCAAGTAGAAAATTTCTAAGTGGATCAATTTTTGAAATTGAAGAAATTTTGAAGAAAGGAATTTTTAAAAGTATAATCGTATTGAATAAATTCCAGAATAAAGTGAAAATGCTAAATAAATGGATTTCGTAAAATAGTGATTATAATTTGAAGAATTTAATTTAAAATTTGGATTTTAAAATAGATTGAAAGAAACAATTGAAATTTGTTTTCTTTAAAAAGGAATTTATTTAAAAAGAGATAAGTTGGAAATCCAATTAGGAATTTAATTGGTAAATTGAAATAATTTGGGAAATCAATGTAAAATGATCTCAATTTGAAGAATCCCTTTAAAAACAGGATATTGTATAATTTGAAAAGAATAAGAATTTATTCTAGTAGTGAAAATAAATTTAGAAATCAATTTGTAATTGATTTGGAGTTAAAGTAGAATTAGAAATTAATTTGAAATCCGATTTTAGATTCAAAAGTGAATATTTGGAAAAATGAATCAAATTGAAATAAGGAAATGTGAATTTAAAATGGAAATGATGTTAAAATGATTTATAAAGGGATGAACTTTACAATTGTAAAGTTTTAAAAGAACGATTTTTGTGAATAAATGAATTATAAGTATTAACTTATAAGATGGACCGTTAGTATAAAAATTTAGTTATGAATTGAACTAGTTAATAAAGAAGATTTATAAATTGTAGTTTTTTATAAATGGAAATAGAATTTATAAACGTGTTTATAAATTCGAAATAGATTGAATTTGATAAATTAAATATGGAAGATTATTAAAGAAGATATATTCACGATTTTGGACAGTGAATATATTATTGAATAAAATGGATTCATTTTTGAAGAAGTGATATTTTAAAAATGAAGTTAAATTGTTTTTAACGATGTTTTAAAAATGTGTTAAATATCGAAAACATAGATTTCAACAGTCTTGTTGAAATAGACGTTTTCGAGAAATTTAAGGAAATGGTGGACTATAACACTGTTGTTATAGTAAATGATTTCCGAAAGGAAATGGTTTTTATCTAGTATTGGGATTTACATATCTATTTTAATTTCGAATCCCTATACTAGTGATTTGTGAGTCGTCGTAACGATGTTTTACGTAAACATTCGTTTTGACTCAAATTGATGTTGTTATAGAAAATAGATTCCCTTAAAGAATGAAACATATACTTAATTTGATTTAAGTATATCGAATATTTTCCAAGTGTTGAAAATAAATGATTTGTGAAATACTTATTATTAAATAAGTAGGGAAATGCATTTTTCAAAATGAAATGAAACGTTTTGAGATTTTATCTTCTTAAAGATAAAATGAAATTGAATATTTGAAATCGATTTGAGAATCGTATATCAATAGATATTTTGAAAATATAAATTCACTATGGAATTTATAAATGGAATGGGAATTTGTTTTAAAAATAAACGTTGTTTTATTTTTTGAAGTGTGGAAATTTTATATCTAGTAAAGATATTTTTGGAAGATAAAATAATTTGGGAAAATTATTTGGAATCTGATGATGTTGCGCACCTTTATTGATAGTTAAATAACCGACTATCAATAATTACCTTTAGATAGGTATTTGTTGTGAATTGGATGAATTTGAATGCCACACTTATTTTTGAATAAGCGCTCACTATTCGGGTTAACCGGGAAAGGACCATGGGGTCGTATAACCCATTCCGAATATGTGATACGTCGTTATGAATCGCATTTGAAGACCGGTGTTGAAGACCGGATATTTTTGAAAACGGAAGGATTACCGTCGAGTTACTCTACATCGACTGATCTTCGATTTAGAGGTTTTATCACCCTTAGTGACGGGAAGTCCCGACGTGATTGAAAATTATCCGGAATTGCAAGGGCTTCGTGAGAAGTGCCTTCGGTTCTGTTCGATCCCGGAACAGACTTATATGGATTGTGTGTCTGACGTTACAATTTGAGATATAAAGCTGATTTCTTTCAAATACATTTCTGTTGGTGGCGGAGAATTTATTCTCTTAGCTTAACACCCTTCTCTGAGATGTACGAGCTCAGAGGTTATGTAGTTGAAATTTATCAGCGATATATCCCAATTTGGTAACGTGGCATACTGAGTGTTGCTGTGAAATGATCAGTGTTTGATCATTTGTGATATGATCATTTGTTTGATCTTATATCTTTGTGATCATAGGTTGATCATTTTGTTTGACCCGAAGCAGGGCTTTTTAAGAAAGCGTAGCTTTGTGGACGAGACTTCATCGAGCCTCACACCCCAGAAATGGTCGAAACAGGACGAATGCAGCAAGGTTCTAGGGAGTAGCGCCCCTTAGTGTATGTCATACCTTCTGGATAAAGGTGGTATCATGGTATGGAGCCCAGATACTTAACCTCTGTGGTTACTGCATTATTATTATCTATGTGGTTTGTTGGAATCGGGGATCCTCGGGAAGATCGGTGACGATCGGGGGATGGCATACGCGTGTCAGTAGTTACCTATTTTTGCAGAGGTAACCCGGCCTTGTGTTGGCAGAGATCCGGTTAGGTTCTCGGGTCGTCTATTCCAGGGACGTACCCATCGTGGATAGGAAGTTCCTTAGCCTGACCATTTGTTGGAAATCCAAAGAAACAATACGTGACTTGTACGGTTTTAGTTGTAGAACCTATCATTCACTTATGGTGGCGCCCCACTGTTTGGATGGTAGCTATAGTAGGCATAGTTCGAAATGTCTATGCTGGCTAAGATTTATATTATACTTTCGAAATGTTTTCTACACTATGCACTAATAATAATATCAAAAATGATTTGATTTTGCGTAGTAAGCATCTTTGACTATCATAAGAAGAAATCTCCTCCAATTCTGCGTTTGCATTGTGTGTGTGGTGGGAGGTCTTATGGTAGTTTCATTTTCCAAAGGCATTGCGAAATTTACCTTAAATCTTCCTGTTGTTTATTTTAAAGAATAACTGTTTTACGATCTCACACCAGTCACCATGACTGACTCGGAGTTTATTGTTCCCTTCTAAACTCTGGGTGCCCACCAATTTCCACACGGGCAGCCTAGAGTTATATTATCAGGATATTCTGGAGCTTTGGAGATAAGCTGGAGGACGAGACGTAGTATTTGTATCTGATATTATTTATTCCGCTGTGTATTCTGTATGAGGACAAGTTTATAAAACTGTCCATTGTTGTATATTGATTCTGGTTGATGTATGTATAAACTGATATGTGAGATTCTGATATTGTTTTTCTATATCTGATGTTGTGTTGTTGTTCTTCTCTTTTTCTTCTTTTTTTCTTCTTCTTCTACTTTTTCTTCTTTCTTAAACCCTCACTATTGGAGTTTCCGGCGTTCGATTTCTCGGCAGTCGATAAAGTGAGTATCGATGTCGAATTTTCGAAAGTCGAAAATTCTAGGATGTGACAAAGTGGTATCAGAGCATATGGTTAAGCGACAACCCTGCTCTGTTGGGTGTTACTCATTAGAGATAGAGTCAGTAGTACTCTAGAATGAGTTTGAGTGTAATAATAGATATGAGCGCGTATTTGTTATTTGAATATGAAATTGTTTTGTATTGTGTTGACTTATCGGTTGATTGTTTATGGATTCTGGTCGGTGCAGTCTAGCTAACTGTAATCGATAGGGGTTTCTAAACTCTTAAACAAGATAAACCGACACAGTATTGATTTTAAATAGGGTGAATGAAATAATTTTACCCAAAACTATTTTTGTATATAAAAGAAATGATTTTCTTTAAAGTACTATAGTATATGGTTGCATGGATGTTAGGAAGTAATAATAGTGAATTATCATCACTAAAATTGAATAAGAAACTGAAATCGTTACTCCAAAGTTAAAAGATAAATCCATGTACTAATGAAATTTAAAGAAGGTAAATTATAATTGGATGTAGTTGTTTTTTTATTGTGTACGCTGATCTTTTGTAACGTACGTTGGTATTTTGTTATGTACGACGTTATGTTTGTGATAGATTATATTCTATTTTGTTCTGTAAACAAGAATTATGTTGATGGATAATATAATTATATTTTTTGTTCAATCAGTTCATAGTAACGTTCGTTTATAAAAAATTAAAATTCAATTTCATACTGTTTTTATAATCTTAAACGGTAATAATATTTTTTTTTTGCTTCAGATATAACTTGTGTCGGTTGTTACTTCAAAGGGAACCGATACAACTGCATATCAATTGTGTCGGTCGAAAAAACAAACAAAACCGACACAAATATCAATCATTTGTGTCGGTCGTCAATAAGGAACCGACACAAAACAAGCAACAGTTGTGTCGGTTTTTCTTAAAGGACCGACACAATAAACGGAATTTTGCTTCACTATACAAGCTGATTTGTGTCGGTTCTCTATTACCAACCGACACAAATAATTGATATTTGTGTCGGTTGTACAACCGACACAACAGAAAAATGTCTTTTGTGTCGTCTTCATTTGAGTCGGTTGTACAACCGACACAACAGGGGTTACACAACCGACACAAATGACCAGTTTTGTACTAGTGTCCAGAGAAGTTTTTGGAAATGTTTTGAAAAGAATTTGAAATTTTGGAGATTTGGAAATTTAAATCATTTTTTGATTTGAAAATGGATTTCGAAGGTTTGAAAAGTATTTTGGAGAAATGAAAAGCTCTAAACTCTTTTCAGTCGCTGGAAAATAACTTCGGTAATGACTGCAGCATCACTGATGTTCATTTTCGGGTTTCCAAAAGAGAAATTGCTGCCAAATTGTTTTAAAAAAAAGAAGTGTTTGAAAAATTTGGAATTTGTTTTGGAAATTCAAAGGATGATTTGGATTGTTTTCAAATGGTTTTGGAAAAGTGGAAACGACTCTGGAACCCTACCTAATAATACTTACGAAATATTAATAAGTTGATAACTTATAGAATATTTGAATTTTGATTAGAATGAAATTCAAATTGAAAACGAATGAATTAGTGAATGAATGAATAAATTGCGATTGCAAGTGCCAGAAAATGAAATTGAATGTTAAAGTTCATTTTGAATTTGTAAGTAAATGAGACTGAATTGAATTCAAAAGAAATTTGAAATGCAAAATTGAATGAAAATGGATATAACTTCAATAGTGAAGTAAAATCGTATAAGCAGTTTATATTGAAAATTTTGTAATCAGAATTGCAAAATGGTTTGAATATGTAACTAGATATAATGGCTAGTAGGATATACAGGTGTAAAGGAATTGAGATTTTAATTTTGAAGAGAATTTGAATTGCTCGACAAAAGGTAAGTGTTTCAATTTGAATATGAGTTTTTGATGATTTCTGGTCTAGCCGCTTGGCTTTTTCTTTTTCTTTTTGAAATCTGAGAGTCCGTAGGGACGTTTTGTAATCGTACCGTATTAGCCGCGCAAAGGAGACGCTGGCGAAATTTTTCGAAAATTCCGAGTGTTAGAAAATTTTTGAGAAAATTTGAAAGTTTAAATTTGAATTTAAATTTGAATTTGAATTCGAATTTGAATTTAGAAGTTAAACAATGTTGTTTGAAACTTAAAATTGAAGTTGGAAATTTAGTTGAAATGATAACAAATCTTTAGTAGAAAGATTTGATTTGAAAATTTGATAAATTTGATAAAACTATTTGAAATTGAGAAAACAATAGACGAGTTAAGGACATTTTTCCTAACTTGTAATTTCGAGGACGAAATTCTTTTAAGGGGGGAAGTTTGTAACGACCCAGAATTTTGAACAAATTAAATTGAGAATATTTAATTTATTTTAAATATTTGAACGATGATTTAATTTGAATCCCCGATATAACTTTGAATTTGGAGATTAAATTATAAAATTTAATCTATTGAAACTGAATAAAAAAATTTGAATCTTCAGTTTTAAGCTGAAGAAAAATATTTCAAAAGCTTTTAAAATTTGTATTGATAACACTGAAGATAATAGAAGCTTCAGAATTGAGTTTGGAAACAATTTGCTCAGTTTTGAAATTAATTGTTCGAATCGATATTTAAAATTAGCCGTCCAAGGCCCAGTCTCGGAATTTGATGAAACCAGTTCCATTGGGTCCGTAATATTGTATTATTATCGGATTTCAATTTTCGTAATGATTGGAGTGATCGTTTGGCCGTACGATAAGCAAACGCGTTGAAATTAAATCGAAAATTTAATTTAATAACTGGTCCAAAAAAGCTATCTTCTCCATACGATCGAATTTGGAGCCGAAACCTTTTTCATTGCGTTCGGGATAGACGTATAACATTACAAATGCCTGGCGGCATGTCTCGATTGGATGTCAAAATTTTTAATTGCGATTTCGAGATGTTTAGATTCAAATGATATTTTTTATTGTTCCATCCACATCAACTTTTCCTTTTCAGCCACCCTACATTGTACCATCCACGTTTATTCGTGTCTCCCCTTTTTAAAACATCATCTGTCTCCCTTCTCCTTTAATTATAACACATCTCCTCTCTTCATTTTCAATTCAAAGAAAAATGGTCGCTCCTCACATCCTCGTTTTTCAAATCGTTCGAAGAATAATGGCAGCTCCCTTTTTCCATCTTTAATTCATGAAAATCAAAATCAATGGCTACGCGCGTTCGAGTAGGGGATAGGCGAAGCTGGGGTTTCGCGAGTCAATTCGCGAGCGTCGCGAGCCAAGTGGAGCTGGGCGATCGAAGTGGAGGAGGGCGCGCGCGAGGCGCAGCGGCGAGTCCATTCGCGAGGTCGAGCTCGTGACCGGGATTGGCGAAACTTGTATTAGCCGCAACTGTTGCCGATGAGGGTTTTGTCTCGAGGCGCGTGAAGGTGGAAGCGGCGGCTGAAGCACGTGAAGTCTCTGGCGATGGTCTCGTGATGCAACTGGGCTAGGGCACGGCGAGCAGTCAGGGGGATTGCGAAGTCGATTGCTTGGTCGCGTGGGCAAGGCTCGATGTATTTTCTGGTCACGAACTAGTATGTGTGAGTTCGAATGGCGTGGTCGAAGGCAGGGCATGTTCGTGGTTGAAGTCGGGGTGATGGCCGAAGGTCTGGCCAATGACGAATCTTGGGTAGAGCGGAGCTTGTGATTTTGATTCCTGAACGAATTGAGGTAATTAAATTTTAAAACATTTTTAGTTAAGTGTTGCTTAAGTTTAAACTGGTAAGGTATATATATATATATAGATTTAGGAATATACAGTGTTGTGAAACAGTTTTTTTTTATCTATATTAGTATATGAAAAGGAAAAAAATAAATGCAGAAGTAAAATTGATAGGCAAGTAGAAATAATATATATATGCAGTAAACAATAAATATATGTATATATATAGGAGTTTGAAAGTATAGGAATTTTAAAACGATATGAAGTTTAGAAATAATTAGATTCTTGAAATCTATAAATTGTTTTTGTTGCTGAAAACAATTATGAAAAGGAAATTTAACAATTAGTTAATTCAATCTATAAAAAAATGGAAATTGAATTGTTCGATTTAATTTGAATATTGATAAATTGTATAATTATTTATACAAGGTCTAAAACGGTGAAGAAAACAAACGGGATTGGAAATGGATTGCAAATTAAAGGTGAGATCTTCTCACTCAAAATTTAAAGTGGAATTATTGCAGTTATTGATTGATTTGTTTTGATTGCTGTTGAATGTGCTATTACATATGATAGGATATATCTATATATATATATAGCAATATATACATATTGGCATATGTATATATTGGATTGATTGATTTTCCCGCCTCGTATAGCGGATGAGACCCTATTGCGCCGTTAGTAAGCGGATTTATAAAAACCTATATACCGCGATAATTCCGTACTGGAACGGAATTGGTATTGTGCTAACGTCTTTGGATGCAGGGAAACAGGTTGGAGGGATCCAACTGGACCCCTCACATTGATTGATTTTATTTATACTGTGGTATGAATCTGTGAATGATTATTGATGTTATTAATCATATTGATGTCTGGAAATTGATTGAAGCTAAAATTTAGCTGAATGGATGTTTTGACATCATTGGATTCCAAAGATAAACGAAATTGAATTTTTGAAATTCAAGTAGAAAATTTCTAAGTGGATCAATTTTTGAAATTGAAGAAATTTTGAAGAAAGGAATTTTTAAAAGTATAATCGTATTGAATAAATTCCAGAATAAAGTGAAAATGCTAAATAAATGGATTTCGTAAAATAGTGATTATAATTTGAAGAATTTAATTTAAAATTTGGATTTTAAAATAGATTGAAAGAAACAATTGAAATTTGTTTTCTTTAAAAAGGAATTTATTTAAAAAGAGATAAGTTGGAAATCCAATTAGGAATTTAATTGGTAAATTGAAATAATTTGGGAAATCAATGTAAAATGATCTCAATTTGAAGAATCCCTTTAAAAACAGGATATTGTATAATTTGAAAAGAATAAGAATTTATTCTAGTAGTGAAAATAAATTTAGAAATCAATTTGTAATTGATTTGGAGTTAAAGTAGAATTAGAAATTAATTTGAAATCCGATTTTAGATTCAAAAGTGAATATTTGGAAAAATGAATCAAATTGAAATAAGGAAATGTGAATTTAAAATGGAAATGATGTTAAAATGATTTATAAAGGGATGAACTTTACAATTGTAAAGTTTTAAAAGAACGATTTTTGTGAATAAATGAATTATAAGTATTAACTTATAAGATGGACCGTTAGTATAAAAATTTAGTTATGAATTGAACTAGTTAATAAAGAAGATTTATAAATTGTAGTTTTTTATAAATGGAAATAGAATTTATAAACGTGTTTATAAATTCGAAATAGATTGAATTTGATAAATTAAATATGGAAGATTATTAAAGAAGATATATTCACGATTTTGGACAGTGAATATATTATTGAATAAAATGGATTCATTTTTGAAGAAGTGATATTTTAAAAATGAAGTTAAATTGTTTTTAACGATGTTTTAAAAATGTGTTAAATATCGAAAACATAGATTTCAACAGTCTTGTTGAAATAGACGTTTTCGAGAAATTTAAGGAAATGGTGGACTATAACACTGTTGTTATAGTAAATGATTTCCGAAAGGAAATGGTTTTTATCTAGTATTGGGATTTACATATCTATTTTAATTTCGAATCCCTATACTAGTGATTTGTGAGTCGTCGTAACGATGTTTTACGTAAACATTCGTTTTGACTCAAATTGATGTTGTTATAGAAAATAGATTCCCTTAAAGAATGAAACATATACTTAATTTGATTTAAGTATATCGAATATTTTCCAAGTGTTGAAAATAAATGATTTGTGAAATACTTATTATTAAATAAGTAGGGAAATGCATTTTTCAAAATGAAATGAAACGTTTTGAGATTTTATCTTCTTAAAGATAAAATGAAATTGAATATTTGAAATCGATTTGAGAATCGTATATCAATAGATATTTTGAAAATATAAATTCACTATGGAATTTATAAATGGAATGGGAATTTGTTTTAAAAATAAACGTTGTTTTATTTTTTGAAGTGTGGAAATTTTATATCTAGTAAAGATATTTTTGGAAGATAAAATAATTTGGGAAAATTATTTGGAATCTGATGATGTTGCGCACCTTTATTGATAGTTAAATAACCGACTATCAATAATTACCTTTAGATAGGTATTTGTTGTGAATTGGATGAATTTGAATGCCACACTTATTTTTGAATAAGCGCTCACTATTCGGGTTAACCGGGAAAGGACCATGGGGTCGTATAACCCATTCCGAATATGTGATACGTCGTTATGAATCGCATTTGAAGACCGGTGTTGAAGACCGGATATTTTTGAAAACGGAAGGATTACCGTCGAGTTACTCTACATCGACTGATCTTCGATTTAGAGGTTTTATCACCCTTAGTGACGGGAAGTCCCGACGTGATTGAAAATTATCCGGAATTGCAAGGGCTTCGTGAGAAGTGCCTTCGGTTCTGTTCGATCCCGGAACAGACTTATATGGATTGTGTGTCTGACGTTACAATTTGAGATATAAAGCTGATTTCTTTCAAATACATTTCTGTTGGTGGCGGAGAATTTATTCTCTTAGCTTAACACCCTTCTCTGAGACGTACGAGCTCAGAGGTTATGTAGTTGAAATTTATCAGCGATATATCCCAATTTGGTAACGTGGCATACTGAGTGTTGCTGTGAAATGATCAGTGTTTGATCATTTGTGATATGATCATTTGTTTGATCTTATATCTTTGTGATCATAGGTTGATCATTTTGTTTGACCCGAAGCAGGGCTTTTTAAGAAAGCGTAGCTTTGTGGACGAGACTTCATCGAGCCTCACACCCCGGAAATGGTCGAAACAGGACGAATGCAGCAAGGTTCTAGGGAGTAGCGCCCCTTAGTGTATGTCATACCTTCTGGATAAAGGTGGTATCATGGTATGGAGCCCAGATACTTAACCTCTGTGGTTACTGCATTATTATTATCTATGTGGTTTGTTGGAATCGGGGATCCTCGGGAAGATCGGTGACGATCGGGGGATGGCATACGTGTGTCAGTAGTTACCTATTTTTGCAGAGGTAACCCGGCCTTGTGTTGGCAGAGATCCGGTTAGGTTCTCGGGTCGTCTATTCCAGGGACGTACCCATCGTGGATAGGAAGTTCCTTAGCCTGACCATTTGTTGGAAATCCAAAGAAACAATACGTGACTTGTACGGTTTTAGTTGTAGAACCTATCATTCACTTATGGTGGCGCCCCACTGTTTGGATGGTAGCTATAGTAGGCATAGTTCGAAATGTCTATGCTGGCTAAGATTTATATTATACTTTCGAAATGTTTTCTACACTATGCACTAATAATAATATCAAAAATGATTTGATTTTGCGTAGTAAGCATCTTTGACTATCATAAGAAGAAATCTCCTCCAATTCTGCGTTTGCATTGTGTGTGTGGTGGGAGGTCTTATGGTAGTTTCATTTTCCAAAGGCATTGCGAAATTTACCTTAAATCTTCCTGTTGTTTATTTTAAAGAATAACTGTTTTACGATCTCACACCAGTCACCATAACTGACTCGGAGTTTATTGTTCCCTTCTAAACTCTGGGTGCCCACCAATTTCCACACGGGCAGCCTAGAGTTATATTATCAGGATATTCTGGAGCTTTGGAGATAAGCTGGAGGACGAGACATAGTATTTGTATCTAATATTATTTATTCCGCTGTGTATTCTGTATGAGGACAAGTTTATAAAACTGTCCATTGTTGTATATTGATTCTGATTGATGTATGTATAAACTGATATGTGAGATTCTGATATTGTTTTTCTATATCTGATGTTGTGTTGTTGTTCTTCTCTTTTTCTTCTTTTTTTCTTCTTCTTCTTCTACTTTTTCTTCTTTCTTAAACCCTCACTATTGGAGTTTCCGGCGTTCGATTTCTCGGCAGTCGATAAAGTGAGTATCGATGTCGAATTTTCGAAAGTCGAAAATTCTAGGATGTGACAGAAGCGATCTTGATTATATAAGTTATTTAAATAATTTTGAAAGAGTTTTCAAGCTTTTGTAAATAAACAACTCTTTTTTTAAAGTGAAATTAAGAATTTAAAATTTGATTGGGAAATTATACCTTTGAATATTTCTAATTATTTTAAACTCTTTTATTTTATTTATTATGGATTTAGGATTTTATTGAGATTTCGTGCTTTTCTATGAAATGAGGAATTTTAATAAATGGTCGAATCGTATATATTGTTACACTTATTTTCATAACTCATTGAAAGGAGTATATTAAGTGAAAATTACTATCTTTTAGTAAACACTTGAATATCATTAAGTGGTATGGGACATTTAGTGAAATTCTAGCGATTACTAAAGTGATAATGATTAACACTTTAGATTTATACTATCTTGGGTTATTTAGCTATATGGGCTGATAGATCCCTAAGAGATGATGACTCATTTTATTCATCGATCTAAGAGTCCATATATTTTTTGATTTGGGTAGGCAGACCTATATTGTTGGGTTAGGTTTATTATGGTGTAACATGGCTACCCTTTTGTTTCTTGGGTAGGTGTTTACATGCATTAATAGTCTATATATTGGACGACTATAACCTATCAGTTTGATAACCAGTTTGGACGATGTTTCCCTATACAGTTTTCATTAGGAAAATTCGCATTGTTCCGATATAAACATGGTTACCTTTGAGGAGCAGGTGTTTATACTTTTTAGTCTATGTTGTTTCCGTTAGACTAATACACTATGTGGTAGGGTTTATATTGTTCCGGTTAGACTCTGTGTCGCTGTATTAAATTGATAGTGACTGCCATATTATTTCATTAGTGATGATTGTTTCTTTAGAGATTTTTGGGATGGATATTTTGTATCTTTTGGCTCTTGTGACGACCCGCCCTTCTCAGCCCTCGAAAATCGACACGAAATACTCAACAGTATAATATGCCGACGATCGAACGCCGGAAAAGACAGATTGTAGGAAAAGAAAGAAGGTAGAAGAAGAAGAAGAAGAATGAACTAAACAACATCAAAACCTCACAGTCGCAGCGGAATAAAATATAATATATAGAACAGAACTTTACACAAATCAAAACTATATCTGTTTATATACAATACATCATCATCAGAGTATATCAATACAACCAACCATAGCCAGTCAAACAATCTCAACAATCACAACAGCGGAATAATACAAGTACGAGAAATACGTCTCAGACTCCAGCTCCTCTCCTGAGCTCCATAGCAACCTATCCTGAAATATACTCGGTCTGACCCGAGCATTATAATAAAATAACACCCGAGTCAGTCTGGAATACCAGCGCATCATAAATACATCCAATTAATTATTAAAGTTTCAAAAATCCTTTGAAACAAAAGCATCTCGTAAGACCACGCCACAAATAAACATGTCGGGTTTTTACCTTACGATAGCTAAAACACTTTTTTTTATAAAAATCCTCTGATATTATAATAGTGTCTATTTACAAATACTTATTAAAATAGCTGAAATTGTTACATGATTAAATTCCAGCATACTAGGTATACAAACAAATACCGTACAAGGCACGTAGGGAAAATGGATTTCCAACGAATGACTAGGCACTGGGGTACCACCTGTCACAGTACGTGGCCTAGATCACAGTACCGAGGAGTACGCCCGCTCCCCTGCAACACAAGACCGGAATCATCCCTTACTGGATAATTCCAAGTAAAATCACCCCACGGTTGTGATCAGCAACCGCACCACTAAGCCGAAATAAAAGGGACATCTAGACAGGGATGACCTTACTCTCAAATGGGGGCTACCCACGAAGCCTTGCTGCATAACCCCTGATTTTCAGTCATTCCCGGTTGATGAGGCTTGAGGCTAAGCGATACCTTTACAGAACATTTCACTTTGAATGCCCATCGTCCACCTGACGATGTCACGAAAGCATTCGTCCATACAAGTCCGTCCCGGGTCCGAACGGAACCGAAGGCACTACCCCTACTACATCCATTTTGGAAATATCCTCAGGATTAGTAGCGACTAGCCCTTGCACTTCACTGCTCCATCTTCGACTCTGAAATCGTTTTCGCGAAACGTACAAACCGGATCGAAGTGGTTTTCGAGTCTCTAGACCTAGAATCCCGGTATACGGAAACTCGATCCCGGTCTCTTCGAAACGATCAGCGCATTTGGCCAATATTGATAGTCGGTGATTTAACTATCAATTAATGTTCACAAACATCCATACACATCCATCACACAATAAATAATCTCCATATTATTTATTTTCTTCTAATATCTTTCAAAGATATATTTTCACATTTTCAAAACTCATTTGAAAACAATTTTCCACTCTTCCTTTACAAGGTAAATCTTTTACCCTTTATTCCCATCGGGAATAACCAAGTATAAAACAATTTGCATTTTAAAACAGTTAAAATACTTTATACTGCAATATACTTTAAAATATGAAAATTACTTCTATTTATTTACTCAAAATATAAATTTAAAATATGTGAAGAAAACTAGTTATTAACACATAAACTTTGATTTTAAAGATAAGGGTTTAGTTTAACTAAATTCAAAATAGCGTTATAAAAAGAAAAATGCTAATTTTAACAACTTAAGCTAAAACCAACTTTTAAATAAATCCATTTGTAAAAATAATTGCTAATATACTCCCAAATTATTATGGTATTAAAAATTATTAATTTATTTCTTTAAAAATAACGATTTTTTTAAAATACTTTTAAAACGATTTAAAACTTAACCTTAGTTAAATAAAATCTTTTGTAAAACATTTACTTGGTTTTTCCCAGGGAAACACTTTCCCGTTTCTAAACATTCCAAAGTACTCTTTCATATAAATCCACTGATTTATTTCAAGTCAATTATGTTTTACAACATAAATCCCAAATCCCATATTTAACTATAACTTCATCCGAAGTTCACACCCAATTTCCCATATCCGGAAATTCATTTTTAAATCATAGTTTAAAACATTTTAAATTAAACATTTTTGGTGAATTTCCAATGGAAACCAAATTTCCAATTCACTTAATTAAATTCCAATGAAATAGGGCATTTCAAAACATTCTATTTTTCATTTGAACTTGTTAATTTATATTCGGAAACTCCATTTTAACATATTTTTAATTTACGGATAACATTAGCCATTATTAAAATAAACACCGTTATCTTAAACAATTTATAATTTCATAAATTTAATCTCCAGAAAATTTATATTTCATATTTATCGATTGATAAATTTTCCCACAATATTAAATCCCAATTTTACCAATTTTTCATTTCCCATTCCAAACCAGATTTCAAATTCTATTTTTTTTTAATTCTTAATTTAACAATTTACTTATTTCGTAAAAACCCAATTTTGTCCATTTATAAATTAAATTCTGTAACTATGATTTATACAACAATTTCACAACACAATTAAATTTCCAGATTTATCAGTCACGACATATAAACAGGTATTCACTAACAATTATAAAATAATTGCTACAATTGTGAGGAATCCAGTTGGATCCCTCCAACCTGTTTCTTCCTGCATCACAAATATTAGCACATCACAATATAAATATCAATCCAGACTGATAATAACAATTTATATTCAGCCATCCACACAGATATTTAAATATTAATTATTTAAAATGCCTAGCATCCAGATGTGAGTGAGAAAACTCACCTTGAGTTCGGCGAGCATTCGAAATTTAAATTAAACCGGACGGTGTCCGATTTAACCCAAATTTCTGCTCGCCCGGAATGATTCCGGAACTGCTTCACTGTGTAGTATTCTTTTCTGCGATTCCGGCGCTACCCAATTTGTCGAAATCTGATGATGCATTCAAAAGTTATGGTATTTTAAACTTTGGAATACAATTTGTATAAATAATTTTCTATTATATATACTATTATTTTCAATACCCTCAGATCTGCCGTTCAAAAATCGAAACGCAATCCCAGCCGCCCAACCCTTCTTCTCAAATGCACTACAGGGAATAGCCGAACCCATACTGCCTCGTCCAAGGCCATTTCCGCACCCACCATCCTCGTCTACAACATGATCAGGCGTCGTCGTTCGAATGGTCTCCGTCACCTGGCCCAACGCCAGAAGCCACGCCGAGCTCGGTAGTCCCCTTCGCTCTAAAATCAAGTACGAACGGAGCCCTTCTCAGGCCGATTGCGATTGATTTAGGCCACGAAAGTCGATCATTACCGTTGAATGTATCGAGCTCTCTGGGCTCTACACATTTCATGTTGGAGAATTTCCGTAAAACTGCATGGATTTCGATGAATTTGAGGAAGAAAATAGGAAGATGTTGGCCCTTGAAATGAACTGGAGGCGGCCGGTGATAAAGATGCTAGGGTTTGTGCAAAAGGGTGTATATAACATTATTTTATATTAATTTAATATTATTTAAATACTACACTGCAAATTTTAACGACCTATGCACACGAACTCAAATTCTCACGTTCCGACAGGCTATCCTGGGGTTTTTCCATGTTCCGGACACAATGGAATAGGTTTCGTAAGCTAATTTGATCGTATGCACGAGATGCGGAATTAAACGATCAATTTAAAATTAAATCGGTTAAATCGATTTCGAGGCGTTTCGAGCTGCCACCGTCAAACGACAACTCCGATCGCTACGAAAATTGAAATCCGATAATAACTAACTATTACGGATCCAATGGAACTGGTTTCGTCGAATTCCGAGACTGTGCCTCGGAAGGCTATTTTACTCGTTTATTAAATCGGGCGATTTTCAATATTTACGAAAACGCTTTAAATTTCACTTTTTAAAATTTTATTTACTTAATAATAAATCATATAAAATTTATAAACACATTAAAAAATCATTCTGGCTCATTCCAGACTAAATCTGATTAAATTACATTTTAATAATATTTAATTCATTTTTAAATTAATATAAAATCCCAAATATTAATTTATCAACTTTAAAATTCTTCTAAAATTCCAATAATATTGTTTATAACCAATCGAACCTAAAAATACATTTAAACACCATTTTTATCACTATTTACATTCAGATTTACCCTTATCTCAATTTCGAATATTTAATTTATTATTTCCCCATTATTCAAATTAAACCAGGATTGCTATAATTAAAAATTATAGCTTATTTTATTGAATGAACCCGAATCCATTCATTCCAACATCAATTAAGAATCCACATTAAACATTTAAAACGAATTAAATGTTCAAATTCAATAGCTTAAAAATGCGGGATGTTACATTCCTTCCCCCTTATAAAAATTTCGTCCCCGAAATTTGCTAAGGTAAAAATATACTTCAACTCAACTCACTTATCCCATTTGCTTAGTTAAAAGCTTATATTCACTTTCCAAAAGTTTCAGCTCCATTTCAAAACCATTTGCTTTCTTTACTCTAAAGCCTTCATTTTAACATTCGCTTCCAAAATAACTTTACTAGTTATTAAAAATTTTCCCAAACCCCAAAAAAATTCTAACTCCCAAAATTTTTGGAAAATTTTGGCGGAATCTCCTTTGTACGGAGGAGCTTCTGCGATATCGCAGGATACACAAATATATATACATCGGCTCACATGGCCGGAAACCAAAATATATCACAATATATATATCATTTTCCCAATTATATTTGCGTAGGCGTACCTTTTAAGCAAAATTTAATAGTGAGCGGCTAATATAACGCATAAACGCGCTCCAACTCTCTCGAACGCCTCCCGTACCTGTACTATACTCAACAAACTCATCAGTTTCAAAGATATGAGCATTTTCATAACATTTCCAATACAAATGCAAACCAAACATATCCATTTCATAACCAAACCAAGCAATTTCGTATTTATGCAAGCTAACCAACTTTATAAACAAATTTCACAATTCCAACATCATTTAAACTCTCATTACAAACTCAAACCCCATAGTTTAACAATGTCACTGTACTTTCAACAATCCAAAGATTTCAATCACCTTTAAATTTGCTTATTCAAGTCCAAACTTCAATTTATTTCTCTTGAATGATCTATATTCAAGTTTACTATATACCATTCATATTTATTTCAACCAATTCATTTTTGATTCAATATGATTAACATATGCCTTTCTTACCTTTTAATTTTACTTACATTCCAAATTTGATTTACAATCAAATTTCATTTTAAACTTGAAACATTTGCATTTCTTTTATGATCCGTTTTCATTCATATGCAAACATTTCTTATTAAAAGATCAATTCGTTCCAATTGATTCAAAATCAATTTCATTTGCTAATTTAAACCAATTTACTTGCATTCATTTACAAACTCTTTGAATTAGATTCCAATCCAATTCGATTTATGCAAAACTCAATTCCGAATACATGCCCATTCATGTCATTCAATCAAAATAATTACCACTAAAGCTTATAGCCATTTAAAATTAATTTCAACTTAGATTTATATCAATTCTATTCAAGTTTGCATGGTTCACAAACCAAGTATTTTTATTCCAATGCAATGGTTAAATTAAATATTTCCTTTACCTTTTAATTTCATTAACAAATCCGAGTTTAAATAAATTTTCATTCCATCCTGAATTTTTTTACAACCTCGATATTCATATCACATCACAATAATTTATTAACATCATTTCACTTGCAATAAAAAAAAAAAAATTTCTAACAAAATTTCATTCAACATTTCTAAATAAAGCTTATCCACAATCATTTTGTTTCTTACAACTTTGCTTAAGTTCTTCCAAATTCTCACAATATTTCCATTTGATTCTCATTCAAAACAAATTTCAATTCATTTATAACTTATATGCTCTTTGTTTACTTATTTAATCCATTCTGGATTCATTCTGTCAACAAAGAATCCACTTAAAATTATTTCACTCATTTGAAGTTTCTTTACAATTCAAACTATCACTATTACAAGCTCATTCCATTATTCATTCACACTTCCAATATTTATTACCAAAATTAAATCCTAAACCAAATCAGGATTTTTACTTACCCTTTTCAAATTTTGACCAACTATCAAAATTTTATTCATTACCACACATATTCCATTTAATTTAGCTCGTACCAAATTCTTTTCCAAACAATCATTTTAGATTTAACTGAATAAGCATTTACTTCATTCAACATCATATCAACTAAACCAAATTCCCTTTCAATTTGATTCTTATCCAAATTTAATCCAAGGTTAACTAGATTATATATGCAATTTCAATTCAATTCCTTTCCAGAATTAATTCAAGTTCATTTATGTTTTATTTAGCCAACCTGAATTTATACCATTTCCTTTTACTACCTTAAATAAGAATTTAACTACATTCATTTTTATCCATAACACAACAGAAATTTTAATATTCAGCTTAATTCCATCTTAGTCGAAGTTAAACCAAATTCAATTTAATCTTAATTCTCCATATCCAAGTTCAACTTATTTACTAACTTCAGTTCACTTACCTCTTTTATACTTTATAATTGCTTCACCTTACCTTGCATTCCATTTAAAATTAAGTTCGAATTCACCATTCCATTTATTATTTCCATTTGTGATTATAATTCCATTTTACTTGAGTTAAAATAAAATCTTCCATCCTCAAGTTCTCCAACTTATTTACTTATAAGTTTATATTGCTCATTTCAAACCAATCCACATTTTTATAATCACAATGTCAAATTTTAACACTTAATAACTTAAGAATATGAATTCATTTGCACAATCATAAGCATTTACATTTCACCGTTATCTCAACTTCCTTTTAATTCCAATTCATTTAGATTTAATTCAATTTCAAATCCTTAATTTTATTTAACTTATCATAAGTTAAATCTAGATATATTCCATTCACCTTCATTTATTCAAAGTAAATTTACATTCCATATATACTCAATTCTTCTTTAAATCAACTTTCCCTTATAAGTTATATAGTTGAATCATTTCAACTTCCACATTTTTATTTTAAAATAGAATTCCCAGAATTCAATTTACCCGGATTTATTTCAAAACCATCTTGAAATAAAAATCAACACATTTCTCTTTTGATATCCAAATCAAATACCAAATTCCAAAACAGACTGCTTTTATCAAATAATTTTCCTTTGAAAATTTTAAAATTACTTGTTTCCCAAACAAGTCCAAACAATGTCATAACCAACTATTTTGGTAGCAATCCATCACTTTAGAAACTCGAAAATGAATTCTAATGATGTGGCCAGCATCATCAGGATTATTTTCCAGCGACTGAAGTGAGTTCAATGCTTTCCACTTCCAAAATCCACCTCAAAACAATTTCTATTCAAAAATATTTCCCCATAATATACTCCATTCTTACAAATGCTTTTGAAAACATTTCTAACATTTCCACAAAGTCAAACTCCCAAAACTTTGTTTAATTCCATTTGAAATCCCTTTCAAAATTTCCGGTGTCAAAATTCTAGTTTAAATCAAATTTTAATTTTTTTTTTTACTTTTCTTATTTAAAACATATCCAGTCAATTCCATTTGGTTATAAACCATTTTAATATTTTAACTTCTTATTTTCTTATATATATCATTTCAAATTTTAGATCATGTTTTAATTTCTTATTTGATTATAGAAGAAACAACCAAACAAGCATCCAATACATATAATAATTTAGAAAATTATTTCTTTTTATATCAAAATACAATTTTGGGTAAAATTATTTCATTTACCCACTTTAAAAACAATACTATGTCGGTTTATCTTGTTTAAGAGTTTAGAAACCCCTATCGATACGGTTGTACTTCCCGCACCGACCAGAATTCATAAACACTCAACCGATAAGTCAACACAGCACAAAAACAATTTTATATCCACTAACAAGTACGCTCTCATAGCTATTAGTACACTCAACTCATTATAGAGTACTATTGACTCTATTTAAAATGAGTAAATTTACCCACCAAAGCCTAGGTTGTCGCCAATCTAAGCTCTGATACCAAGTGTGACGACCCGCCCTTCTCAGCCCTCGAAAATCGACACGAAATACTCAACAGTATAATATGCCGACGATCGAACGCCGGAAAAGACAGATTGTAGGAAAAGAAAGAAGGTAGAAGAAGAAGAAGAAGAATGAACTAAACAACATCAAAACCTCACAGTCGCAGCGGAATAAAATATAATATATAGAACAGAACTTTACACAAATCAAAACTATATCTGTTTATATACAATACATCATCATCAGAGTATATCAATACAACCAACCATAGCCAGTCAAACAATCTCAACAATCACAACAGCGGAATAATACAAGTACGAGAAATACGTCTCAGACTCCAGCTCCTCTCCTGAGCTCCATAGCAACCTATCCTGAAATATACTCGGTCTGACCCGAGCATTATAATAAAATAACACCCGAGTCAGTCTGGAATACCAGCGCATCATAAATACATCCAATTAATTATTAAAGTTTCAAAAATCCTTTGAAACAAAAGCATCTCGTAAGACCACGCCACAAATAAACATGTCGGGTTTTTACCTTACGATAGCTAAAACACTTTTTTTTATAAAAATCCTCTGATATTATAATAGTGTCTATTTACAAATACTTATTAAAATAGCTGAAATTGTTACATGATTAAATTCCAGCATACTAGGTATACAAACAAATACCGTACAAGGCACGTAGGGAAAATGGATTTCCAACGAATGACTAGGCACTGGGGTACCACCTGTCACAGTACGTGGCCTAGATCACAGTACCGAGGAGTACGCCCGCTCCCCTGCAACACAAGACCGGAATCATCCCTTACTGGATAATTCCAAGTAAAATCACCCCACGGTTGTGATCAGCAACCGCACCACTAAGCCGAAATAAAAGGGACATCTAGACAGGGATGACCTTACTCTCAAATGGGGGCTACCCACGAAGCCTTGCTGCATAACCCCTGATTTTCAGTCATTCCCGGTTGATGAGGCTTGAGGCTAAGCGATACCTTTACAGAACATTTCACTTTGAATGCCCATCGTCCACCTGACGATGTCACGAAAGCATTCGTCCATACAAGTCCGTCCCGGGTCCGAACGGAACCGAAGGCACTACCCCTACTACATCCATTTTGGAAATATCCTCAGGATTAGTAGCGACTAGCCCTTGCACTTCACTGCTCCATCTTCGACTCTGAAATCGTTTTCGCGAAACGTACAAACCAGATCGAAGTGGTTTTCGAGTCTCTAGACCTAGAATCCCGGTATACGGAAACTCGATCCCGGTCTCTTCGAAACGATCAGCGCATTTGGCCAATATTGATAGTCGGTGATTTAACTATCAATTAATGTTCACAAACATCCATACACATCCATCACACAATAAATAATCTCCATATTATTTATTTTCTTCTAATATCTTTCAAAGATATATTTTCACATTTTCAAAACTCATTTGAAAACAATTTTCCACTCTTCCTTTACAAGGTAAATCTTTTACCCTTTATTCCCATCGGGAATAACCAAGTATAAAACAATTTGCATTTTAAAACAGTTAAAATACTTTATACTGCAATATACTTTAAAATATGAAAATTACTTCTATTTATTTACTCAAAATATAAATTTAAAATATGTGAAGAAAACTAGTTATTAACACATAAACTTTGATTTTAAAGATAAGGGTTTAGTTTAACTAAATTCAAAATAGCGTTATAAAAAGAAAAATGCTAATTTTAACAACTTAAGCTAAAACCAACTTTTAAATAAATCCATTTGTAAAAATAATTGCTAATATACTCCCAAATTATTATGGTATTAAAAATTATTAATTTATTTCTTTAAAAATAACGATTTTTTTAAAATACTTTTAAAACGATTTAAAACTTAACCTTAGTTAAATAAAATCTTTTGTAAAACATTTACTTGGTTTTTCCCAGGGAAACACTTTCCCGTTTCTAAACATTCCAAAGTACTCTTTCATATAAATCCACTGATTTATTTCAAGTCAATTATGTTTTACAACATAAATCCCAAATCCCATATTTAACTATAACTTCATCCGAAGTTCACACCCAATTTCCCATATCCGGAAATTCATTTTTAAATCATAGTTTAAAACATTTTAAATTAAACATTTTTGGTGAATTTCCAATGGAAACCAAATTTCCAATTCACTTAATTAAATTCCAATGAAATAGGGCATTTCAAAACATTCTATTTTTCATTTGAACTTGTTAATTTATATTCGGAAACTCCATTTTAACATATTTTTAATTTACGGATAACATTAGCCATTATTAAAATAAACACCGTTATCTTAAACAATTTATAATTTCATAAATTTAATCTCCAGAAAATTTATATTTCATATTTATCGATTGATAAATTTTCCCACAATATTAAATCCCAATTTTACCAATTTTTCATTTCCCATTCCAAACCAGATTTCAAATTCTATTTTTTTTAAATTCTTAATTTAACAATTTACTTATTTCGTAAAAACCCAATTTTGTCCATTTATAAATTAAATTCTGTAACTATGATTTATACAACAATTTCACAACACAATTAAATTTCCAGATTTATCAGTCACGACATATAAACAGGTATTCACTAACAATTATAAAATAATTGCTACAATTGTGAGGAATCCAGTTGGATCCCTCCAACCTGTTTCTTCCTGCATCACAAATATTAGCACATCACAATATAAATATCAATCCAGACTGATAATAACAATTTATATTCAGCCATCCACACAGATATTTAAATATTAATTATTTAAAATGCCTAGCATCCAGATGTGAGTGAGAAAACTCACCTTGAGTTCGGCGAGCATTCGAAATTTAAATTAAACCGGACGGTGTCCGATTTAACCCAAATTTCTGCTCGCCCGGAATGATTCCGGAACTGCTTCACTGTGTAGTATTCTTTTCTGCGATTCCGGCGCTACCCAATTTGTCGAAATCTGATGATGCATTCAAAAGTTATGGTATTTTAAACTTTGGAATACAATTTGTATAAATAATTTTCTATTATATATACTATTATTTTCAATACCCTCAGATCTGCCGTTCAAAAATCGAAACGCAATCCCAGCCACCCAACCCTTCTTCTCAAATGCACTACAGGGAATAGCCGAACCCATACTGCCTCGTCCAAGGCCATTTCCGCACCCACCATCCTCGTCTACAACATGATCAGGCGTCGTCGTTCGAATGGTCTCCGTCACCTGGCCCAACGCCAGAAGCCACGCCGAGCTCGGTAGTCCCCTTCGCTCTAAAATCAAGTACGAACGGAGCCCTTCTCAGGCCGATTGCGATTGATTTAGGCCACGAAAGTCGATCATTACCGTTGAATGTATCGAGCTCTCTGGGCTCTACACATTTCATGTTGGAGAATTTCCGTAAAACTGCATGGATTTCGATGAATTTGAGGAAGAAAATAGGAAGATGTTGGCCCTTGAAATGAACTGGAGGCGGCCGGTGATAAAGATGCTAGGGTTTGTGCAAAAGGGTGTATATAACATTATTTTATATTAATTTAATATTATTTAAATACTACACTGCAAATTTTAACGACCTATGCACACGAACTCAAATTCTCACGTTCCGACAGGCTATCCTGGGGTTTTTCCATGTTCCGGACACAATGGAATAGGTTTCGTAAGCTAATTTGATCGTATGCACGAGATGCGGAATTAAACGATCAATTTAAAATTAAATCGGTTAAATCGATTTCGAGGCGTTTCGAGCTGCCACCGTCAAACGACAACTCCGATCGCTACGAAAATTGAAATCCGATAATAACTAACTATTACGGATCCAATGGAACTGGTTTCGTCGAATTCCGAGACTGTGCCCCGGAAGGCTATTTTACTCGTTTATTAAATCGGGCGATTTTCAATATTTACGAAAACGCTTTAAATTTCACTTTTTAAAATTTTATTTACTTAATAATAAATCATATAAAATTTATAAACACATTAAAAAATCATTCTGGCTCATTCCAGACTAAATCTGATTAAATTACATTTTAATAATATTTAATTCATTTTTAAATTAATATAAAATCCCAAATATTAATTTATCAACTTTAAAATTCTTCTAAAATTCCAATAATATTGTTTATAACCAATCGAACCTAAAAATACATTTAAACACCATTTTTATCACTATTTACATTCAGATTTACCCTTATCTCAATTTCGAATATTTAATTTATTATTTCCCCATTATTCAAATTAAACCAGGATTGCTATAATTAAAAATTATAGCTTATTTTATTGAATGAACCCGAATCCATTCATTCCAACATCAATTAAGAATCCACATTAAACATTTAAAACGAATTAAATGTTCAAATTCAATAGCTTAAAAATGCGGGATGTTACAGCTCTTAAGAACCTTGAATTGGTTATCCATATTTTAGATGATAATTCATTAGAAACTTGATATGGATTTATGAAATGGTGATTTTGAATGATATGCCTTATTATGATTATTTGGGTTCAGACATATTTTTATTGTTAAGTCAGATATTTAGGATATCAGTATCTCACCTTTTTATTAGATAGTCTGACTTGTTTATTTTTAAAATACTCGAGTCAAGCCAAGACTCTACAGGTATAGAGACTCGTTGAGTTTTGGATTTTGTGCTAGCATCGAGTAGATTATTTTGACATTTTGAGTTTACTTCATGATTGTATATATAGGTACTTGAGATGACCTGCCATATATATTATTTAGTAGTCACCTTGTACTTGATATGATTTTTGGATGTGATATGATATTTATGTGATGTAGATATTTTATTATGCAATATAATGTGTATTATTCCACTGTGATTCTATAACTGATATTGTATATCGTTCTAATTTATTTTAACCTATGTGTTTATTGCTTTGTGATGAGACTGTACACTTCAATTATTCTGTTTAGATCCTCAAAATTTTGGTAAGAATGATATGTCAGTGTTAGCCCAAGGTAACAGTCATATCAGGTCGCCCTTAACAAACCTCATCCTCTGTATTACTAGACGGTATTACTTAGTAATACTTTTTAGTAGTACAGGTATAGAGATGGGGCTTACAGCTTGGTATCAAAGCCAAGGTTTAGAAAAATATAGTATTAAAAGATATATGTATATCATATAGAAATTTAATATTGTGTTAATTTTCCCGTTGAGTGCTTTAAGAATTATAGTCGATGCGCCTGATCAACGTTATCGATAAAGATTCCAAAACGCTAGTATGAGATATTCAAACACGGTTTTTTAGGCAATAAAATATTTTCATAAATTATATCTAGTAACTATATAATATTTTTGAAAAGAAGATAGAATTTTGACACATATTAAATTATAATACTGAATAAAGAGGATAATTTGGAAATGTTTTTTTGAAGACAAAATAATACTTTGTGGAAGTATATAAGCTATATTAGGAGGTATCCTAAGAAATTTTGATAAATAAAATAAAGAATTTAAAAATGAGAGTGTGCATTATTTGGAAAAATAAAGTATTACATGAAAAATGATATTTTAGAAAAATTAGATTTGATAATTATTAAATTTTGGATAATAATGTATTATTTATTATTTGTAAAATTTATATATTCATTTGCATAGATGCATGTTAAAAAAAAATTGTGTGATACATTTACATGATAATGCATATTATATTGTGGTTGGAATAAATGTTAGAATTTATATTTGAATAAAATGTAAAGTGATATAAAACTTATTTATATGAATTTCCAATTTAAGTGAAGTTTAAATGAAACTAATTCATTTATGAATGTAATAATTTATTTATTGTCAAATACTTTGATTTGGTGGATAAATATTTTTCACAAGTATGACTTTACAAAATAAATGAGATTTAAAAGTACTTTTATAAAGCAAAGATAAAAGAGAATTTCTATGAAAAAGAACTTATAGAGAAAATATTATTTTGTATAAAGATATCCTTTGTACCAAAATAAAATGTAAGTTAACGAGTATGAAAAGAAAGTCTTGGAAATGTATTTAAGATGACATTTAGCAAGAGAAATTTTTTTGGTATCATATATATATATATATAACTCCTTGCTAGAATTTAGCTTTTCCAAATTATAATTTTTTTTAAAAAAAATAAGAATTTAATTTAAAGGAAAGCAATGATTGGATTTTCTTGATTTTTCATTTTTATAGAAATGATTCTTTAAAAAATGAATTTAGTGTTAAAATAATTTAGAGTGTGAAGTAATAGTATTTATACAAGAGAAATCATTAAAATTATTTTACGTCCATATTTAGAACATATTTAATGAGTTGGATATCTTAAACACCTCAAAATGTTTAATGTTTTAAAATTTGTATAAGGTGTTTATATATTGAGACGGTGTAAAATGTTTGTATAAACTATTTTCAAATTAGAAAATAAGGAAGTAATTAAAAGGAAAGAAATTTTGTAAATTGATTTACAAAGTTTAAAAGAATCCATTATGATAATGAGGTTTATTTAAAAGTGATAAATGGAGAAGAATATGAAAAATGCTATTGGAAAAATAAATTTGGAAAGTAAGTGTTTTTTTTCAAATTGAAAAAGGCTTATAATTTGGTAAAAAGAAAGAGATCGAGGAATATGTATACATACATGCATATATATTGATATTTCAATTTAAAATTTCCAAATAAGAAATTATAATTTGGCAGAAGTTGTGAATAATCGAATACAATGTTACAAGGAAATGATTTATTATTTGAAATATAAATACCTGTTATTTTAAATTTGTTATAAAGTAATTAATTCTTGAAAATTTCAATCTGAAAATCATTTGGAAAAGAAAATTGAATGGTATTATGCAAGAGAAATAAAGTGATAAAGATTTAGATATTTGGATAATAATAAACGCGTTGAATCAATGAAAGATTTTGACAAAATGTTGAAAACTTTTATGCTAAGTCAATAAATGGTTTTTCTCACAAATCTCAAACAGCCGATCCATGCTCGACGGTTTTAGATTCATTAGAAAGCTATATCATTGTAGAACAACTTCTCTTTTGAGTGCAATGCAAAATAAAAAGTGTTTGCCAAAATTAAAAGTGAGATTACTAAGCAAGTGTTTCGCTTTCGGAAAATGTAAACCATTCAAAACATCAGTGAATTTAGCTGATCGTAACTTTCAAATACTTTGTCCAATTTTGATGAATCCTTTTCCATTTGAAAGATATTTTAGTATGGAACATATTTTTTGTTCGTCATTTTTTCAATTTTTTTACATTTTATAGTGTTTAAATAGGTTTGAAATTAAATTGAAAGTCAGGCATGAACTAGTATTTGCTAAAATTTGACACTGTGTTCATTTGGCCATAACTTTTAAATGGTTTATCTAACTTTGATGATTTCACTCATTCCGAAAAGCTTAAACCATAGGCATCAACTTTTGTTTTAAGTGTTTTATAAAATTTCGATATTTTCAAGGCTAAGTTTTTTTATAAGGTGGGCCCACATTTATTTGTCGATTTCAGATTTCATGCCTTCAAGGAAAATGCTAATCTCACATCGAACTTTAAGTTTTGTTGAGCTAGAAGTTTTTTTGGAAAGCCAGGACATAATACAACAATTCACTTCTTACAACCAATTTTAAATTTCCTGTTTTGATCTTTGGAATTTATGTCGAATGGTGGCCTTAACTAGGATATTGTGTTATGTTTAAATTAGATGTATGCATGCTTGTACTTTCCCTTTATATGAAGCTAACATCTATGATTGAGTTGAGATTAGGTGTTCAAGTGGCTTTTTAGACTTAACGAGTGAGGACGGCTCGCTTATGCACACTTAATAGCTAATTAAGTTGCTTTAAATGTTAAAATAAAAGTAAGCCTACGGTTTAAAATATAGAAGTGTTAGAAAGATTAATATACATTGTGTTTTCGACCGTGTGACAAATTTATATTGTATATATCATATTTGTAAAATCGCAAACGGCTCTTCGAACAAAGGAGAGTCTGCCGAAATTTTCCAAAACTCTAACACTTAAAAAAAGTTCAATAATTTTTCATATGCAAAGAAATAAAAGTTAATAAATGAGTCTGTTTTAATTTATATCATACTATAAGATTAGCTCTAGTATTAACTACTTAAAGAATTGAGCGAGTTTCAATTTGATTTTAGATTTGGAAAGATGGTTAACATTTGAGTGTGTGTGACGTCTTCCTATAAGAAATTGCGAGAACGCAATTTTTTAAGGGGAGAGGTCAAAACAAACCTATTTTCAAAGCCTTAATATTATATAAATTTAACTAAAATAAAAGTGTTTGCATTAGATTTTTGATAACTATTATTTTGAGATTCACTTTTTACATAATTGAAGTTTAATTAATAATAGATTTTGTTTTGAGAAATTGAATTAATTAATTAATTTTTTTAAGAAAATATACAAACTGGATAAAGTTTTATCGTTAAATTTTAAATATTTTTAAATTTTAAATACTAATATGTAATTGAAATAGATGAAAAAAAGTTTTATTTGATATTTAATAAAATTAATAAATTGACGAAGATGAATAAATTTATTTTATATCAATACGAGGAATAATTAAATAAAAATAAACAAGTACTGAATTGAAAAGAGTTGTCCATTATTGAAATATAATTTGTAAAATGAAAAGTTGGAATAAATATAAAAATCAATTAAAAGAATTATTAAATGAAAAAGAAAGGAAAATAATAATGATAATAAACCAACTCCTTAAAAAAAATAGAGCCCAAGCCCAAATTCAAACCCAATCCCTTAATAAAACTAAATTCCTCTCTTTCACTAATAGTCCGTACCCTTCATCCCAAAACCCAACTTTGCATTTATGCCCTAAATCCCTAATTGACAATTAAAAAAATGAACTTTGCACAAAAGTGCCTAAGGCGCTGGTGGCAATGGCGAGATGCCGTAGTTAGGGACGGTTGTGTGGTGGTAGGCAGTGGCGATGAGGAAGGATGCCCTTTAATTGCCGAACATGGAAGCGATGTTGATGTTGGGCGTGGCTGTCAGCGGTGGATGACGTAGTGGTGGGAGAAAAGCCTGGCTTTGGCGATGGTGTTAGCATTTGATGAGTATGATCGACCTCTTCTGACAGTGAAAGAGCAAGGTCAGACGATGAAGCTTTGCTGTCTCGAAGCTCAGAAGTCAACATAAGTGTTGGAGTCTTCGATTGCAATTAGGATATCAGCCATGTTGAAGCTAATGGAAAATTCAAGCAAGCGATGGATTGGGTGAGTTATTCTATTAATTCACACATCTATATCTGAATAATTATATTCCTTTTTACATGCATTGCTAGGTTTATGAATTGCACAAGTTTTTGTAGTAATTGAATGAAATTAATGAAATTACATGCTATGAATTCAATTACTTTTATGCTTGAATTGTTTGAATTGTGTGTTTGAAATATTGGATTGGATTCAATGTTGTATTATGAAGTTGCATGCACGTTGAAACCATCTAAATGTGCTTTATATTTATAGCTAGATTTTGCAATGGTTGTGCATTGTTTGTGTAATCCGAGTTCGTCGAAAAGCGACTCGGATCGTTAAATAGTTTTCTAATTAATGAGTGATATTTTATAGAAGAACTTTAAATTAGAATTTCTATTTTTGGCCTATTCAGTGTTTGAATTCATTTTGAATATTGGTGAATAATATTTGATGGATGATTTTAAATATTTTTAAAGTTTTCAAATATGATTTTATCCATTTTGGATTTTATATTATAATTGTTTTGGAAAAAATTATATTTATTAAACCATATTAAATTCTTGGCTCATCTTAATATTCGATTTCTAATTCAAGCATTTAAATTGTTTTTATTTAATTGTTTACAAAATCCTCAAAAACAGTTATGTAAATTATATTTTAAGTCTAGTGACGTTTTAAAGGCAAATAAAATATATTGCTCTTATATAAAAGATATTATAAAGAAATTATCTTATTTGAAGTGATCTTGATTATAGAAGTTATTTGAATAATTTTAAAAGAGTTTTCAAGCTTTTATAAATAAACAACTCATTTTTTAAAATGAAATTAAGAATTTAAAAGTGGTTTTGGGAAATTATATCTTTGAAAATATGCAATTATTTTATACTCTTTTATTTTATTTACTATGGATTTGGGATTTTATTGAAATTCCATGCTTTTCTATGATATGATGAATTTTAATAAACGGTCGAATCGTACAGATTGGTATGGGACTTTTTGTAAAATTCTTCTGCTTATTTTCATAAGTCGTCGAATAGAGTATATTAAGTGGAAATTGCTAGCTTTTAGTAAATACTTGAATATCATTAAGTGGTATGGAACATTTAGTGAAATTCTAGTGATTACTAAAGTGATTGTGATTAACACTTTAGAGTTATACTATCTTGGGGTGTTTAGCTATATGGGCTGATAGATCCCTAAGAGACAATGACTCATTTTATTCATCAATCTAAGAGTCGATACATTTTTAGATTTAGGTAGGTAGACCTATATTGTTGGAGTTAGGTTTGTTATGGTGTAACACGGTTGCCCTTTTGTTTCTTGAACAAGTGTTTACATGCATTAATAGTCTATATACCGGATGGCTATAACCTATCAGTTTGATGAGCAGTTTGGATAATGTTTGCCTATATTGTTTCCGTTAGGCAAATTTGCATAGTTTTGATATAAACACAGTTACCTTTTATTAGGAGCAGGTGTTTATACTTTTTTGTCTTTGTTGTTTCCATTAGACTACTACGCTATGTGGCAGGTCTCTATTATTTCCGTTAGACACCATGTCATTGTATTAAACTAATAGTGACTACCATATTATTTCATTAGTGATGATTGTTTCTTCAGAAATTTTTAAAATGGATATTTCGTATCTTTTGGCTCTAAAGAAATTCGAATTGTTTGTTACCATATTTTAGATGATAGTCCACTAAAGACTTGATATGGGTTTGTGAAATAGTGATTTTGATTGATATGTCTTATTATGGTTATTTGGGTTTAGGCATATTTTTATTATGGCTTATTTTTATTGTTAAGTCATATATTTAGGATATCAGTATCTCACCTTTTAGTCAGATATAGTCTGACCCGCCATGTATAAGGACTCACCGACTCTTGAATTTCTGCTGGCATTGGAGTAGACTATTTTGAAATTTTGTGTTTATTTCATGATTGTATATCCTAGAGGGATAAAACCTCATTCTCTGTATTACTAGATGGTATTACTTAGTAATACTCTTTAGTTGTAAAGGTATAGAGGCGGGGCATTACAGTTATCCTAGAGGGATAAAACCGTAAGTTGGACTCGGATCATTTTAGCCGCATGACCATTCTAGATCTACGGTTCGGACATAGAATTTCTAGGTGATATACACCAGTCCGGACTAGGCGTTTTCACTCGATTTATCGATGGCGAGTACTTGAGATGGATTCTTGGGATGATGTGAGTGTTTTCTACCATATTTTAGAACTGTGTAAGAAAAACATAAGTATCAGATCATGGAACCGGATCGGACTTCCAAAATAGAGAAGTTAATCATCTATACTGGTTTGGATGAGAGATTTATGTATCCGAGCAAGTGATTAGGTCAGATATTGCATATGGATGATACATGCACATCATACGGGCTTAAATAAAAAAGGTTAATATTTTGTGCTGGCTTG
This sequence comes from Allium fistulosum, assembly GCA_030737815.1. Classification (NCBI taxonomy): domain Eukaryota; kingdom Viridiplantae; phylum Streptophyta; class Magnoliopsida; order Asparagales; family Amaryllidaceae; genus Allium; species Allium fistulosum. The sequence goes on along the minus strand of CM060905.1, from coordinate 485,910,046 downwards.
TTTCCTTCTTTGTTTGATTGAGATGAAATTCTTTTACAAGGGGAAGGATGTACTGAGCCAGAACTTTATCACTATGATTTGTGAATATTTAATTAATTTTGAATGTTCAATTAATGGTTTTTAATAGTCAAATAACCCTCTTTTTATTATTTAATAATGATAATAAACTCATTTTGATTGAAGAATTGAAAACGTGACCGAAATTCATTTTTTGAATTTTAGACTTTTTATCGAATGAAAGTTGATGCAACGTTATTGTACACTTATGCACACATATATACACATATAATAACAAGTCAAATAATGCAATTAAAGTAAACCAGAGTTACTTTCCTTAACTAGTTTCTAGAAGCACTTAGAAAATAACTAAAAGTGTGTTTAGTTACATAATTTATGTCTCGTTTTAAGGAGACTTTTTGTGCTCTATTTTATATTCTCTTTTGTATCATGATTGAAGGTACTTGGTCTAAGTGGGGGGTATACTATGGCTGAAATTTTGAGGGTAGTGGAGTGGTAATTGGGTCTTTTGGATATGGGGCAGTGAAGGTAAATTTCCTTTTTTCATACTTCTTTATAAGTGCACACATACCTTTTCATTTTCACTTGCTTTTCCATTTTCTTTCTTACTTCTCCACTTCCACTCCTTTTCAACTAAGTGCAAACTAAGTCATATCCAAACACCACCTTTACTCCTCTAAATTCTTATATAACCTTAGATTTACACAGCTAACAGCACCACCATCTTAAAGATCCAAATTTTGGTGCCATTTCCTATTTTTCCCCTATGACCATGAGCTTCTAACGAGAGGGGTGGCTTTGGATGCAAGGATAAGGAGGAAAGGTGGTAGCTTTGGTGGCTAAATTGGAGTTGGTAGGAAGTCGGAAGCTTGTATTTGGTTTTCTACTTGGTTAAAAGTGAGACATCTCATTTTGAAATAGTTTTAAAATAATGTGATATGTTGTAAAGTAATTTTTATTGTTGAAGTTGTATATAATTATATATATATGGATGTATATATTGTTTTTGATCCCGCTTGGAAGCAGATGGCATAAATAACCATTCTTTATAGGGCACTAAAGCTATGGAAGTCAAAGTGCTTCGTAGCAAATAGGTCGAGACGAAGGAACTTCGAAGAATTCGAATTTTGTACAGGGATCCAACAAGATTCCTAGTCATTGTTGATTTGCACTAAAAGAATAGTCCTATACCTAGCACTAAAAGTCGATGAGTAGATTGATCCTCTATCTATAAGATCAAGAATGGGGGTGTTTGACTAAGGCAAGGCTAAGAGCAATTAGTGCCCTGACTTACCTGGCTTCATTTTGGGCGAGTAATGGAGTAAGTCAAAATATAAAAAACGTGACAAGTATTGGAGATTCTATTTCTATATATGATCTTCGTAATTTGTGGTGGTATGGAAAGTATTCTTTTCATACTTAACACCAAATTCCGAGATATGGAAACTCATCTCTGTTTGTGAGAGTTTAAGAATGTATGTCGAGGTAAGGATAGTACACCAACTTGTCCGACTACACTATTAATCGAGGGATAATACAAGTTTGAAATCGAAAAGTGGTGGTAAGTATATATGGTCTAATTTCTACACGATCCATTTGCTTACACCAAAGTGTTTTGGGTGTATTGTTATTAATGTTTTTATATTACATTTTTTTAACCCAATTATGTATGTTTATGGAAATGAAATCTTTTTTAAGATTTTGTGACTATACTTATACCGTTAAGATAAGTATATTAATAGGTTTCCTAAGTATTGAAAGTGTAGTGTTTGTGAATATACTTATACCGATGAGACAAGTGTATGAATATTTTTCCAAGTATTTACAAAGTGATTTTAAATAATGAAAGGATTAATTAAAGAGGCTTAGTGGTTGCTTATGTGCTTAATCATGCTTGGTTTCCATACGAAATTAAATATCTTATTGATTGTTTTATTATTTGATAGTTAAATAACCGACTATCAAATCTTGGTTAGTTTTGAAACTATCGATTGCTTTTCCAAAGAGACCGAGATCAAACAAGCATGAGTTATCCGAAAACCACTTCGAACTGGCATAAGCGTTCAAATTGGAGACATTTTGAAGATGATGGAAATCAAAGATATAGTTCATTTAAGTGCAAGGACTTCTTGCTACTAATCTTAAGGGTGATTCCAAAATGAATGTAGTAGATGTAGTGCCTTCGGTTTGTTCAGTCCCAGAACAATTTGTATTGATGAATGTCAGCATTTCATTGTTGCCTGGACGGCAGTGCTAGCATTCCAAAAGGGATTCGCTAAAAGACAAAACGTAACCTCAAACCTTACATCTGGATATGACTAAAACATGGGAGATGTGTAGGGCTATGGTTCGCTACCATTAGGGTATTATCATCATTTGTACCTAGATCGATATTTACGGAATTTGTATGATAGGCCCACGGGAACGGTTTGTACAGTTGGTAGTGGGGTGATGATCATATTGGGTACTATCTAGGAAGGGGTAGGCCAGTTCTGTGTTGGTAAGGGGTCCACATGTGGCCTCCAATACATTTTCTCTAGAGGTGTACTGTACGGAAGGTTGTCCCTTACGTTGTCATTTTTGGAATCCATTTTTCAATACGTGCCTTATGGACTTAGTTCTATACTAAATATGTTGTTCAATGTAATTAATATAACCATTCTGCTATGTTATATATTTATTTTAAACCCTAGACATTATTATAATATTACAAGTTTTTTTATAAAAATGGTTCGGTTATCGTAAGGTAAAAATTCGACCATGTTTATGCGCGATGTGGTTTTACGAGATACCTTTATTTTTGAAGAGTTTTATAAAATATAACAATCCATATGATTTGAGTTTCTCACGCTAGTTTACCAAACCGATCTGGGTGTTATTTCCTTATAATACTCAGGTCAGACCTGAGTATATTTCCGTATTTAGTCATAGAAGCTTTGGAGCTTCAGGAGACGAGATGGATGTCTCCAAGATCCATTCACGTATTTTATTTATGCTACATTTCTTGTTTTGTATCTATCAGCATTTGTGAGGACAGACTGTTATAACTGTCCAGGCTGATGATAGTTTAGTTTACTTTGATTGTTGTATATATATTAAAGTTTTCTTTTGTAAAGATCATTTGGATATTATATATTACTCGTCATGATGTAAGATTCTATTTTGTCTTTTCTTTTCTTGCACCCCAATAATCTATCTTTCTGGCATTCGGATGCTCGGTAGGAGGATTCCATGGATGTATTAGTGTCCACTTTGAGGGTGAAAAAGGTTGGGCGTTACAGTATTCGTACATACCCGATTAGGTTTGGCATTTGGTTAGCTTTTGTATCCATATGTACTTGATTAGGTTTGACATACGGTTAGCTTTCATTTCCATATGAACTCTTTTAGGTTTGGCATTCGGTTAACTTTTGCATCCATATAGGCAATATATCTCGGTTATTGATTGTTTTCTATATGTACCCGATTAGGGTCTGCATTCGGTTAGCTTTTGTATTCATATATTCCTGGTTAGGTTTGGCATTCAGTTAGCTTTTGTATCCGTACATACCCGATTGCTTTTGCTTTTGGTAGTATGTTTGATTAAACAATATATCTCTGTTACAGATTTGTTTTCTTAGATGTTCAATTAGAGTATGTAGTCGATTATGTTATGGTATTGGCTATAATCTTTGTTAACCAATATTATAATATTAAATGTCACTACTTTTAGTACTTGTGGAATTTCTGTTTGGAAAATATTTGTCGGGCAATTATTTGTTAGGAAAATGTTTGTCAGATATTTGAGTTTTATGTAGAAATTATACAATGTTACACTGTATAAGAATAACAACATTTCTTTTGAGTTTAATACATTAAATTTCAAATATAAAATACTGCACATTACATCATGTTAAAAGTATGTAGCATTCAATATCCAACATAGTTGAGTTAAACATCAAATTTTATACAATTTTATATTGCACATTAACCACATTTTCAATATAGGACATTACAGTTCAAACATAAAGTACTTTACATTACATTGTGATTAAAGTTTCTAACATTCATCCAAAAGTGTCTTTTAAACATTCAATATGTACATGTAACATTACATATCAAGCATCCAGCATTTGTCATCTAGCTTTTGATACATTCAATCAAGTTAGATAAATTGTAATTATTTAAGCGAAATTGTCTGTAGCTATACAATCTTTAATACATTTGATAGTGTCGAGTTCTGATCTCTAGCCATGATTTTTTTGTCCATGACGATATCATATAGGATTTGAGCTCTTAGCTTTTACATTTCTTTATCTTCATATAAATCTACCTTTCTTTCTATTTTCATATTATTGGATAGGTCTTCCATGTATCACATAAAAATATTGCACAATCAATTATGCATCAGTTTAAAAAAAGTTTTCTTAATGTTATTAAACTTACTTTTAGAAATTATAATTTTATACTTACAAATAGTATTTTTGCCGTGAACAATTCACAAAATTGACTGGTTTGTCTAGTAGTTCTGATGGTTGTTTCCCATTTTTTGCATAAATTAATTTCAGGACATCCATTATTTTGCCTCTCTTCAAAAACTAATCAAGTCAATAAAATTATTTGGGGTATAGGATGTGCTCCTAAAATGTCAAATTGTGCGCTCATGGCCAGACTTAATAAGTTGAATACTAAAGACAGATTGAGTAGATGGAACTCTAATATTGACCAAAAGTGTGTGTTGTGCTCTAATCAGAGGGAAGACAGAGATCACCTCTTTTTTAGTTGTCCCTATTCAAACTACTTACTGGATAATACCATGAAAAAATTCAAAATCAATTTAGGCACCACTCATGACATAACTAAAATTTTGGAATCGATTTGCCAAAATCAAAAGAATTTCTCTACAATCTATCAAGAAATCAGTATTTTGTTCACTTCCCTGATATGGAATATCTGGTGTGAAAGAAATGGCCGTATTTTAAAGGCATCGAAACTCATGCTCACCTGCGACTGCACCTGATAAATAAAAAAGTTTCATCACCTATGCATAACGGAATGAGTAAACATCTGACAAACTCGAATGATGAACTTAGCTTCACTAATTCTAACTCTGCTATCAATTCGAAAGATCACTAGCGTCCTCCCTGAACCGCTTTCGACCTTTTCTGACTATCGATTGGATTCTACTTCTGCTGCTAGTAGATCTCTACTTCTGTTTCCTTGTTCATGCTTATGCTCTCCATGGAAATTTCAGACCTAACTTGAGAAAATCGTCAATTTTTTTTTCTCTTCCCTGAGTTTGGTGATATTGTGGAGACATCGAATGTTTTTGCCTCAAGATACGTTAGTTTTCTTCTTCTCCTGCCGTGTGTCCCTTTTATTTTTCTTATTTTGGCTGGTGGGCTTTTCTTTTGTTGGCCTGGGAATTATATCTGGTTTTTCGTTTTTTGTTTTCTATTTCAAGTTGTTCTACGGATGGTTTTGAGTTCGTTTATTAAGTTTGTATACTCCTCCATCTGTTCAACAACTTGATATAGGTTCTAACTGTTTGTATTGTCAATATATGGAAATGATATGTACTCTTTTTCCTTGCAAGGTACCCATCTAGGTTAGGGGGTTGCAAAGTTTTAACGAGGCATATCATTGAAGTATATGTCTTTTTCAGTATATAAAGTACCTTTTCCATAAAAATATTTACCACCAGGCAACTATTTGGCAGTCATATTTTTACCACCAATAATTATTAATATATTTAAAACTTACCGCTATTTTTGCTTGTTGTTTGTGTGAGCAATTGAAGTTTATCCTTCTTGGTCTTTTGGAATCATAGTGTTTTCAGGTTTTTTCAATTGCATTAAACTCCAACAGTGTATAATGATTTTTATTATGTGGCGGTATCAATGTTATTTTTGCAATTCATTGCTTTATCTTCTAGCACTTTGACTACCAAAGCTTCATATGTTGTTTGCGGTCATGAATTATCGATACCTGTGTTTATAGATTAATTAACTTTCAAATTTTTAAGTGATATTTATTTGCAGTTTTAAGTATTTCATACCGCAACGTAGGACTTTAAGTATATGGTATCTTCATGATTTATCTTCAGTTTTATTTCTAAGAACCAGTCTATAACCTGCGTAGAAATTATATTTTATATATTTTCAGAGAAATGTCTGATCCTCTAAAGTAGAGGAGAGCGCACATATACATATATTTCACCAAAAATAAAGGAGTTCCCAACATGCTTGGCAGGTAACATAATCGTTACATAAAACGATACAGCGTAAGATAACAACACCACAACTACAGGTAACTTCTCAAATGAGATCCGGCAATGCCACCCTCCATTACACTTCAGTATCGAACTTTGGCAAGGCCACCGCCCGATATTGAGGTGTTAGAAGTACTCAAAATAATGCATGATGCATCCAAATGTATGAATGAGATCAGCAAGCAGCTCCACTAGTGAATGAATACTTCTCAACTAACTCTGACAATCTGGATCCAAAAAATCTCTCGTACCAAGGATCCTGCATATAGCGACCCTGAAACTCTGTAATCAACACACCCGCAATCCTGCAAAATATTTATCCTACACCAACTTCAGCCTAAACCTATACCTATAGAGAAACTAAACGCAGATGTAAAAATAATACAATATATATATATATATCTGTGTGTATATGTATATAAATAAAATTTATATACATATATATGCACTGATTACAAATTATAAAAACTATTGCTTATACTATAAAGTAACAATGAATATATAAAGCATGCAAGATAAAAAGTCAATCTCAATAAGCAGAATACCAAGTTTCTTCTATGGAAATAGACCGAGGTCATGATATCCAAAGTCTTATATATTTGTATAAAATATGAATTTTATACAATTGTATTTAATGTAACAACATAAAATAATACTAACTTTATGTTTCTGTGATCAAAAGAACATTAGAATAATCTACAAAAACATCTTTTGAATTCGAATAAATGCTAATGCTAAAGTTATTATTATTAAAAATATTTATTTTTCGTTTAAATAATTCAATGTTTATTCTATTCTTATTAATATATTCTTTAAAATGATTATTTTTTGCCAATTTATGTTTTGAATTTGAGATACAATTATAGCAAAATAAAGCGGTTGTCATAACCAAATTATTAATATGACTATTATTATTATTAATTAATCTATGATTTCTTTCAAACCAAATAAAACAACAAATTATAGTAAAAAGAGTGTCAAGTAAAAAATCTATATTCATTTTATACTTTAAATCTTAAATTGTTCCAGTAAAAATGACAATCAGTTTTCTTAGTTGTAAAAATAAAATAATTTTTTTAAGAGTATTCTATGTAATAAGTATCTTTACATTCGTAATATATATGATTAATATTTTCTAAGTGCAAGTTACAAAATTTACAATTATTATCAAATGTCAAATTCTTCTTTTTAAAAGTTCAATGGTATTTAACTTCCCATGAATGATCAACAACATATGAATCTTAGCTTTTGATGGTGCATTTGCTTTCCAAATACGATTAAAAGTGTTATTAATAACGCCCGAATAATTGAGAAATCTATATAATGAGTTAGAAGTGAATTTTTTGCTTTTATCCCAATCCCAATCAAAAATATCATTTTCATTATCAATATTATAAAAATTCAATCTTGCACATAATAAAGCATATTGTCTTAGAGTTGTACCTTCTAATATTCTATTAAAACTAAGGTTCCACTGAGGATCATGATCCGGTGAAAAAACATCTTTAATTAGATTTTATATATTAGTCTTGTTATTTTCAGTTAATAATATCATATTGAATTAAATAACTTTGAGTCGATAAATCTATTGAATATCATGTAGGAAATATTGACTTATTTCACTGTCTTTGTTTAGGTTATAGATGTAGCTTTCATGTTTTAATGATAGGTAAATTGTATTGGTATGTATTATAATAATCATGTTAGAATATAACATATAAATTTTAATTATGGTTTGTGTCTAAAATTTATACTTCATTATGTGAATATTATTTATTTAAATATATATCCGGCAAATATATTCCTTGCAAACAATTGACTGGCAAATATTAGCCAAGACACAATTTGCTAGGCATACATACGTTTCTGTCTGTTTGTTTGTATATTTGAATTTTATGTTTAATAAAATAACTTACTTATTTCCATCTGCTTTATAAAAAGCAGTAAACCCATAAAAATTTTCATTTATAAGCAATTTTCTAGCAATCTTGCTTTTTTGAACCAATATCTTTGCTTCTTTTTTTATTTCAGACCTACCGTGATTAGATTCTATGCTTTCGTTAGATATCATTTCAGGTTGAGGAGCTTTTTCATTTTTTCGCTAATATTGCTTTTATCTAATTTCTTTCAGTATTGTCTTTTTTTAAAGTAGGATACAGGAAATTTGGATCTTTTTTTTACTCTTTTTGGTTATTTTTTTTAAACTCTTTTTGATAGTGAAGAAGGAGAAATTTTGTTTGTTTTCTTTTCAGCCTTTTCTCCTAATTTTCAAGTTTGTTTTTTTATTCTGCAACCACTTTTTGTTGAATGTTTTCCGATTTTGAGGTTGATTTATAGCTGCTTTCTTGACTCTCACTAGAAGGTGTTAGTAAGTAGAAATTGGGTAGTCAATAACTAGTCTGTCTTTCTTTCGATCATCTGCTATAATTTTATATTTAGTATATGTCAAATATTTGACATATAGTTTTTATATAAAAAGTGATTTTTGTTATAAAATATATACCATTTTTTATTCTATTTTTTCTTGATGTCCTTCTGCAATCAAAGCTTATTGGTATGCTATGTTTGTTTTATTTTGTTTTTCTAGAATTTTTACAGTAAATTTATCATTAGTGTTTGGTTATTAATTGACATAAAAAAATATTTTATTTTAAATGAATATGTTTTGTGAAAATAATTATTTTGCAAATTTTTAGGAATTATTTATATGGAAAATATTTGACGTAAAAGTTTACCTTTGAACATGATGACGTCACTTTTTTCTATAATTTTGTCTCTCTTCCCTACAAAAATTTTCTTTATTCATCATCAAATCTTTTGATTTTTCACCTGATTTGTCCAAAATTTTCAATTGTTAAATATTTGTCGTGTTGGTTTTTTTATAGTAATTTGTAAACATTTACCTTTTTCTGTGTTTTTTTCCTTTTTTTGTTACTCTCTTTTTTCCATTGCCTTTTACTGTCTTTGCTATGACAGTTACTTCATATTGGCTTGCTGTCTGGTCACCAATGTCGTTGTCATCATCATCTTTATCATCAACATCCTTATCATTCTTTTCCTTTACATTTTTATTGTTATCATCTTTAGTTTTCCTTTTCTTTTCATCATCATCAGTCGTATCATCATGTTTACCTTGATCATCACAATCATCTTTACCTTCATCACCATCACCTTTGTTTTCATCTGCACCACCACCATCATTATCTTTACTTTCCATTGTACCATTATCACTTTTATAATCATCGTCGTCGTCACTTTTGCCTTGATTAGCACCATCACCTTCACCATCTTTAGCATTATTAGCACCATTACCATCCTTATCATCATCACCATCACCTTTGCCTTCATCAGTACCATCATCTTCAGCATTTTTACCTTCAACGACACTATCACCATCTTTAGCTTTATCATCACCATCACATTTACCTTCATCTGCAGCATCACCATCTTTATGTTTATCACCATCACCTTACCTTCGTTAGCAACATCACCACTTTTCCTTCATCTTCATCTTCTTTATTACGATCATCATCAGCTTTACCTTCTTCATCAACAACATCACCGATAATGTCATGTGACAACCTGGATTTTCGACCCTCGAAAATCGACACTAATACATCATCGGTATTCACGTGCTGCAAATTCAAGTGCTGGAAAACCTAATCATTAAGGCTAGAAAGAAAATAAAGACAGAACAAAATCTTACACGAATGGAATAACATATATTATTTCAGCATATAATCTTTATAGCGGAAAATTTTAAAATAATTTATCAGAGTTTAACTTAACATTAACATGGATAGTTGTAAATATCTGTCCTTACAAATGCGGAATACAATAGTACATGAGTGTGGTGGAAATGGATAACAATCTTCAAAAGGACCTTCTAACTCCGTGCTCCGAGCTCTTCCAAAATGCTCTAAACAAAACCTAACTACTAGGCTGTCCAGAAATATAGGGCACCTAGAGTTAAGGGAAAGAAAATAAACTCCGGGTTAGTCATGAGACTAGTGTGAGAAACTCAAAATACGAGTATTTGGAAAAAACGAAGGGTATCTCATAAGACCACGCCACACATAAACATGGAATAGGTTTTACCTTAAGATAACCAGATCATTTTACACGAAATCCAATGAAATTATTTTTAATGACATCTTTGAAAACTTTTCAAAATAAACATATTCAAATAGCCGAAATTATTACATTATTAAATTAAATGGCGTCTTCCCTTGAAAGTGGCTCTCGAAACCGTTTGTACACAAGAAATTCTTCTTCCCAAAATTGCTTTAATCTGTTCAATCGTTTCTCTTTCCCTTATTCTTTCGCTCAAGCTGTCAAGAATCATCTACCTTCTCATTCTAAAATACAGTATTCTCGTAATCCAAAATCTAATTGGATTGATTCGAGAAAAGGAAAAAAATTCTGCTTCAGATGTGGAGACCTCAATCATGTCACAAAATTTTGCCGTGACCCACTTAGATGTTTTGCTTGTGGGGTATTCGGTCACAAAAGAAAAGTTTGTCTTTTGAAATCGGCTTCCTCTGATATTTCTTCGCCGTCGATCAATCATGGTTTTCTGTTTGTATTAAAATTCTTGAAACTAAAGGGGCTGCTTCTAGATTATCTATGGTTAATGAGAGATATAGGAATCAACTACCTGGAAGAATTACTGAATCATTTTGACTTTGTAAACGAGCCAAACATAGGAAAAGGCTACAGGGAAAATTTTGGTAACCCAGAAGATTTTGTTTGGCAAATCAGATCTGCGTGATGTTAACAGGCGATCCTCTTCCCCAAAATTAATAAATCATGGATTCCAGTTTGCCTTAAAATATTTGTTTCTTAGAGGAATCATGATCGATCATCTTTGGTATAGTAAAGAGGTAGGAATTGAGCTTCTAGATGAACTGTATCATCATTTCGACATTATAAATTCGCCTAATATCGGTATTGGTTACAACGATAATTTTGGTTATAACAATGTGTTAGAGGGTAACTTTGTGGACTTGAGTGAATCTGATCTTGCAGAGGATACCATACTTGATTCTATCATTCTTATGAAACCTGTTGATAGAGTTGTCACCTCGGATTTGATCCTTTGCTTTTAGATCCTGTTGTTTCTGCTTACTCTAATGTGCTTTCTTCGTCATTGAGTGCTTTGGATATTGTTGATGAGCAGCTAGGAGTTATTGATCAGATAGATGACTTCATTTTTACGGATAGAAATTGTCATAAATTTAAATCCTGTGTTCAAGATGGTTTTGAGACTGTTGTTTCTAATAAATTCGACTGTCTTTCGTCAGATTTTGATAGTTCGGGTTTGGTGCTTATTGCTGAGCAATCTAGCAAGGTTAATTTGATTGATTCAAACAAATAGATTGATGTGAGTCGTGATTTAGAATTGGACTCAGCAAGTATATATTTAGAAGATTCATCGTTAGACAATATTGCTCCTAGGAGCCAATCTGCTCTTGAACCTGCTGTTTCAAATGTAGTAGTTGTTTCAAATGATTTTCGGTTGTTCGAATTTGAAGTTTTTCGAGATTGGGCTTTGTCTTTTGAGAAACAGAAGGAAGAAGTTTTAACTGCAGATCTCGAGTTTCGCATGTCTGATGTGTTGGTTCCTTTTGATGATGTGCACGCTGTGCATGGTGCACAGTTTTCAAACGATAAGGTAGTTATTTTTTCTGGCAATGGTTCTTCACCTGTTGTTGACAGGAATTCTTCCAATTCTGAAACCGAGGTTCTGGACTTTCTTATATCCTTCAATCATCTTATTGATGAAGCTGCTGCTGAGTTAGAGCCCAATTCTAATCCAAAAATGAAAGAGGAATTAGTTTTTGTTGCTTCAGATGCTTTGAAGTTTGATAGGCTGGAGAGTTATATGTTTTTTCGTGATTGGATTTTGGCTTTTGAGAAGCAGAAGGATGAAGAATTATATGCTGATCTAGAGTCTCGCTTTTCTTCTTTGTTTTATAATTCTACTTTGGTTCCTCTTGATGATGTGCACGGTATTGATGATGTGCATGGTGCACAGTCGTCTTTTCCAGTTGAGGAAACTTTTATCGATAAGGCAGTTGCACTTTTCGGCGTTGCTTCCTTTTCATCTGTCGTTAATAGGAGAGTTTTAAATATTGTTACTAAGTCTGATGATCTAGAGTTTCTTTTGTCCTTCAAGCATCATATTGAAGTAGTTGCTGCTGAGTTAGAGCCCAATCTTTCTGATGGCTCTACTAATATTTTATCTGCTCCTTTGGATGATTTATGCGAAGAGAACCAACTTGTCTTTTCTAAACCAGAAATGAAAGAGGAGTTTGCTATAGTTGTTTCAGATGCTTTGAAGTTTGATAGGTTGGAGACTAATATTTGTTCTATCTCTAACTCTGCATCTTCGAAGAGAGGAAAGCGTAGGCGTTCAGTAGCTTCTAGTGGGTCAGTTCGTCGAAGTGCTAGAATCCACAACTGTCAGTCTTCTCCTACAGGTGAGTTACCTGGATCGAGTGCCACGAGTGGTACTACGTATCCAGGCTCAAGTACGAGCTCTTCTCTAGGTAGTACGTTTTCTACTTATGGTTTAGGTAGTCTTTCTTCTGCTGAGTTTAGTCAGTTAGCTCGTGACACTGCTTTTATTTTTACCGATATTGAGTTAGATCGGGAGTTTATTAGATGTAGGGAATTAGAGAGGGCTAGTTCTGTTCATCTATGAGGATCATTAGTTGGAACATTAGAGGTTTGAATGATTTAAACAAATGTGATAAGGTTAGAGTATTTTTTAAAGATTACTCTATAGATATTGCTTTACTTCAAGAAACTAAAATTAATTGTCCTGATGTTCGCTTCTTTAGAAGATTAGGTGGTTATTATTTTAGAAAATGGGTTTTCTTACCTTCCGTTGGCTCTTCTGGGGGTTTAATGATAGGTTGGCGAGATAGTTATTTTAAATTTCTTCAGTGTATTATGAAGCAACACTCTCTTCATGTTATTCTTATTAATCTTTCTGATAACTCTTTATTAAATATTTCTAATGTTTACGGACCTAATTCTAAAATTAATAGGAGAATTTTATGGAATGAATGCCTTGAATTTAGATCCCTTGCCCCGGGTTCTTGGATCATGGGGGGTGATTTTAATGTTACGCATTTCATAGGTGAGCGTTTTCCTAGGGAAGGGGATTACTCTGCTATGGAGGAATTCGACCAATTTATTTTTACTCTAATTTGATTGAAATTCCTCTCTCTAATAGAGAGTATACTTGGAGTAATGCTAGAGAGTCTCTTTCCATGGCTCTTCTTGATAGATTTTTTGTTAGTGATGAAATTGAGGACAAATTTCCTATCTGTAGAGTCAATGGCTTACCTTATACTTTTTCCAACCATTGTCCTATTATCCTTTCTTGTGATTATCATAGAGCTTTTATAAATAATTTTAAATTTGAAAAGATGTGGCTTTTAGAATCTAATTTTGAGAACTTAGTTATATGTAAATGGAATTCTTTGAGTTTCCATAATTTCAGAAATAAGGAAAATTCTACTAAAGCTTTTATTTCTAAACTTAGAGACCTTAGGATTTTTCTTAAAAATTGGAACAAAAATGTTTTTGGCAATTTAAAAATTAAAAAAGATAATATTCTTAATGAAATGCTTAAAATAAACAAGATAGAAGAATCTAGACCTCTTAATCTAGGTGAACGTAATGTTCTTTCTAATTTAAAAGATGAATTAAATTCTATTTTAGAAAAAGAGGAGGTGAAGTGGAAGCAGTGCTCCAGAATTCAATGGATTAACGAAGGTGATAATAATACCAAATTTTTTCATAATATTACTAAGGGTAGAAAATGTTCTAATACAATTAACTCTATATATGTTAATAATATAGAGTTAGTTGATCAAGGTGACCTTAACCAGGCTTTTACTGACTATTTTAAGAATATTTTTGGTTCTAAAATCAAACATAGAATCAATGTTAGATGGACTGATCTGTATCCATCGGATTCTATTGTTGATTTATCAGAGTTAGATAATTCTTTTACTGAAGAGGAAATTAGGAAAGCAATTAATGATATGCCAAGTGATAAATCACCTGGTCCTGATGGTTTTCCTATTTTATTTTACAAAACTTTTTGGGATGTTTTAAAATTTGACTTAATTAATTTGTTTAATGATTTTTATAATGGAAATTTGCAATTAGGGAGATTTAATTTCGCAAATGTTATTTTGCTGCATAAAAAAGTAGGAGCAAACAACTTAAAAGATTTTAGACCTATTTCTTTGATCAACTGTTCTGTAAAAATCATTTCTAAAGTTCTTGCTAATAGACTTAGTACAAAAATGAATGTTTTAATTGATTGTTCACAATCGGCTTTTATTAAAGGGAGAAATATTACTGATGGAGTGGCTGCTGTTCAAGAATATATTAATTACTGTTGTAAAAACAATATAACTTGTGCGATTTTAAAACTTGATTTTGCTAAGGCTTTTGATTCAGTAGATTGGGATTTTCTTATAGATATTTTTCATGCTAGAGGTTTTGGTCATAGATGATTAGTTGGATTTTGACTTTGCTTAAAACTGGAAATTCTAGCATTATGGTTAATGGTATTCAAGGTAATAAAATTCAGTCAAAGATAGGTTTAAGGCAAGGGGATCCCTTATCACCTTTGTTGTTTAACTTAGCCGCTGATGTTTTTACTAAAATTATTAAGAGAGCAGTGGATAATGGATCTCTAGGAAGTATTGGAAATGACATATCACGTAATGGTATATCGGTTCTGCAATTTGCGGATGATACCTTACTTTTTTCTTCTCATCTTCCTAAACACATTATTACTCTCAAGTTTATTCTTTACAGTTTTGAGGTTTTATCTGGTTTAAAAATTAACTTTGACAAAAGTTTGGTTCTTGTTTTAAATGATTTTGAAAGAGTAGAAAACTTAGTATCTAATACTCTAAATTGCAATAGTATGAATTTTCCTTTTGAATATCTAGGGTTTGTGATTAGACCTACAAAACTCAAGCATGATGATTGGCTTATAATTATTGATAAAATTAAAAATAAGATTTCTAATTGGAATCGAAGATTTCTATCTAGAGCTGGTAGACTTGTTTTAATAAACTCGGTTTTATCAGCTTTACCGATCTACTGGATGTCTATGCATCTGTTTCCAGATTGGGTTATTGATAAAATCGATAAAATTAGAAAAAATTTCTTATGGAGTGGCGATAATATTAATAACAATATAAAATGTCTAGTAAACTGGGAAACTGTTTGTAAAACTAAAAAGGAGGGTGGTTTAGGAGTTATTAATTTGCGCAACATGAATTTGTCTCTTTTAGGTAAATGGCTTTGGAAGTTTAAAGATATAAATGATAATGCTATTTGGAAAGAGATCATTTCCAAATATTATTATAACGGTAATTTCAATTTACATCAATTTGATTTTTCTCCTTCCCATTATTTTTCGAATTTTTGGAAAAATATTTTAAAATGTTATGAAATTTTTAACTTAGGAACTAAGACTATAGTGCATTCAGGAAATTGTACTTCCTTTTGGCATGATAGTTGGATTTCGATATTGCCTCTCAAGTTTGAATTTAAGGAATTGTATGATATTTGCAACTTTAAGTATGCTTTAATTAAGGATGTGTATTCTCCGGAAAATGATCCTCTTTGGAATTTCAGTTTTAATAGAATTTTAATAGGTTCTACCCTTAGACATCTTTCTTTGCTTTATGCTAGACTAGAGCTTTATAACATTGATAATGATAATGATTTTATTAGTTGGGAATGGGATAAGAGTAAGAAATATTCTCCAAATTCTTTTTATAGATTTATTAATTTTTCGGGTACTTTAAATAACTCTTTTAAATACATGTGGAAATCTAATGCTCCTCCTAAATCCAAAATTCACATGTGGTTAAATACTTCATGGAAAACTTAATACAATAGAATTTTTAAAGAGAAAAAACATTCATAATGATAATAAATGTTATTTTTGCAATCTGCATCTTCAGGACATAAATCATTTATATTATGATTGTTTGTACTCTAATTACATCCTTACTAATACTTTTAAAATTTTTAACTTTAATATAATAAATAAAATTTCGGATTGTGAATTCTACTGGAAAAATTATAGATTCAAATTCAATAAAAATATTAGATTTTTACTAGATACTTTATTTATTATTATTAGTTGGTTTATTTGGTTTGAGAGAAATCAAAGAATTTTTAATAATAATAATAGTCATCTCAACAAATTGATTTTTTCAATATCTACATTTTGTCTTATTTGGATTTCTAATCCCAAATATAAATTAGCTAAAAATATCCTTTTCAAACGGTATCTTAGCAAGGTTAGTTATAATATTAACTTTTTTAAACATAACAATATCTTTTATAACACTAATAATAGTATTATTAATATTTTTCCAAATTCATATGATAATCTCACCTTAAATCATAGTTTTCTTATGATTTAAGATAAATCAATCTGATCCGTCTCATTTTTTGTTCTTATCTCTGTTTGGTTTATGTTCACAGCTTATTCGTTCCTTTAGTTTTTGTCCTGTTAGTCTTATTTAGGTTTTTATTTCATTCCTTTTAAATACATATATATGTATATTTACTATATAAATATACATATATATATGTATCATTCTAACTTTTTTCCTAGTCTTGTTTCAGATACGGATTTTGGGAGATTGTGTATTGGGTTCACTTTACAGGTCTCTCTCATCTTCAGTTTGCTGGATATCAGATAGTAGAGAGGTTACCAAAGCAGAGTTTCTTCATCCAGGACTTCTTGCAGATATCCCCTGAGATATAGGATTCTGCTATCTTCGTTATGGAGTACTTTTTCAGGATGTTCTATTTCTCCAGTTTGGCACTCCTTATTCTTTTTCAGAGCATTCAGAGTGGTCTCCTATTTCAGCAGATCCTCTTCAGAGCAGATGCTTTTTCACTTCTTCTGGTTCTGATCTTTGGAGTTTTCTTTTTTGTTTAGCCTTTTTGGTATTTCTAACATCTTAATATCGGGTGGTGGCCATGCCGGAACTTGATATTGAGGTGTGATGGGTGGTGGCCTTGCCAGAACTCATCTCAGGAGTACCTGAGATTAGCTATCTTTATGTATTTTTTTTGCTCTTGTTACCTGCCAGGCATGTTGGTAGCTCCTTATATTCGTGTTATATATATATTCGCATGTGTGCTCTCCTCTTTGCATAGAGGATCACACATTTTTCTCAAAAATTAAATTACACCATAATAGGTTTACAACTAAAACTTAAGGCACTTTGTGACGCCCCACCTCTATACCCACGCTAACCAAGAACACTACGGTGTAGTGCTGTCAATTAGCGCGGAGAATAAGGCTGTTGAGGAGCGACCATCCATGTAACTTCTTTGTGCGAGCACCGATACGTCAGATAGAATAGGATGCATATCTTTTAAGGAGGAAATCCGACATACCGATACAAACACAAAGCTATCACACGGTGGCTATATATAATCTTCGGAAAACAAACATAGAAATAATCATAACGTAAATCAGTCACAGACATCCATATCACAAAGGCGGAAGAAGATATGAATAATTATATAACACATGAAAGTGTACATCAGAGTAGTGGTCAGAAAGATCCACGATAATACAAAAGAATAGCATCGCGTGCTATACAAAAGAATAAGTACACAACATAGAGTCTATATCTCAAAGGTGTACATCCAAAAACTACTAATCTAAGTAGTTAGCCAAAAGTCAGAATAATCCTGAAGAGAAGTCAAGCAGAAGCACCTGTAACATCTCGGTCTGACCCGAGTATTATTTATAAGAAAATAATAAACGGATCAGTCTAACTATAAATATCAGATGATATGGTATACAGAAAAAGGCATGACATGAACATGTAATAACCATAGCGACGTACTACTATAAGTATGTAAATGATAATCAACAAAAGATTAATCAATATCACAAGAATCTTCTCAAAGATAAAATAGAGCATCATACCCTAAACTTGTATTCATAACAAGTCAATAACACATAAATTCACCAATGCACAAAAGCTGATATCATATCAATGAAAATCATGAAAATTGGTGAAGCACAAAATTCCAGAAATCATCATCAGAAATCCAGAAAACACATAAAGGATGGCCAATCCTAAACAGGAGCATGAATGCCGGTACATTGACGCAGTGCAAACGGTACGTCCAATGAACCAGAAAGCCAAGACATCGATGTAGTACAAACGGTACATCAGATGAATCAAACATTGACGCAGTGCAAACGGTACGTCCAATGAATCAGAAAGACAGAGACATCGATGTAGTACAAACGGTACATCAGATGAATCGAACATTGACGCAGTGCAAACGGTACGTCCAATGAATCAGAAAGACAGAGACATCGATGTAGTACAAACGGTACATCAGATGAATCGAACATTGACGCAGTGCAAACGGTACGTCCAATGAATCAGAAAGACAGAGACATCGATGTAGTACAAACGGTACATCAGATGAATCGAAACATATTAAAAGTACTTGGGTTGCCAGCCCACAAAGAAATGAGACGAAGCTCAATAAAATGAAGTACAGTCCTTCATATGGACAAAGAGACATCGCACAATTGCTAGTCTAAATCATAAAATGATCATCATGATCAGCGAGAAGTGTCAATCACACCAAGCTAGTAAATATATGAGTTTAGCTTCATGTCCCATAACCACTTGCTTAACTTAAATATTTACGAACAAGCTGTAAATCTTCACTAGGAAATTGTCACGAAAAGGGTTCAATCGAACAAGTCCAAGAGCTAACCGACGAAGTGAACGCAAGCGTTTCATACCACTTGTTTTACTAAGTCGTTTAAGTCGATTTCTCATTCGGGTGAAGTAAAGGCTTGTATATACTAGTAGATTGAAAATCGGTTTGAGAAGACGAACTTTAGATATTTAAAATAGTGTTGAAATCGCTTTGATGAAAGAGTTTTGATATTTACTATTAGTATTGAAACCTTCATATATCTTTAAAGTGACAAGTCATAAAACGATTGTAGAACAAATCAATTCACGTTCGAAGACGTGAGTAAAGTCCAAAGGAGTCAATCCCAAAACCATCAAAGTACGACTTAGTGAAGGCAAGCTGTCTCGAGGAGCCAAACCGGTCAAACGACCAAGTACTAACTCGCGAACGACTTACGACTTAAGGGATAAAGTCATACGACCTAAGTGGAGAATGCCACGCGAGCTAGCAGAAGAACAGGTCAAACGACCAAGTACTAATCTCGCGAACGACTCACGACTTAAGGGATAAGGTCATACGACCTAAGTGGAGAATGCCACGCGAGCTAGCAGAAGAACAGGTCAAACGACCAAGTACTAATCTCGCGAACGAGTTACGACTTAAGAGGGTTCTGCGACCTAAGTGGGATGCGCGACCTAAGAGTTTAAGGGTCTTCGACCTAACGAGTTAAGAAGGTCCAACGACCTAAGAAAAAGTAGTTCATACGACCTATGAGTTCACGCGACCTAACAAGGCTAAGGACAAGGTCGAAGACGACCTACGACTTAAGGTTTTAAATCGCGAACGACTTAGTACTTGCTTATCTCGCGAACGACTTAAAGTCAATACGACTTAACGACTTAAGCTCAAATACGAGCTACGAGCTAAGGTCTATACGACCTAACGACTTATCTCAGTACGACCTAAGCCAGGACGAGATAGCAGAAAGCAACGACTTAAGTCTTAACTCGGGGACGACCTACGACTTAAGGTCATACGACTTAACAGTTTAAAAGCCAACGACCTAGGACTTAAGATCATACGGGCTACGACTTATCACTTAACTCGCGAAAGACCTAGCGAAGGCAGGACACCCAGAACGACTCAGGCCTTTAACTCGTGAATGACTCAAGGAGTTAACTCGCGAACGACTCAAGAAGTTGACTCGCGAACGACTCAGGCCTTTAACTCGTGAACGACTCAAGAAGTTAACTCGCGAATGACTCAAGGAGTTAACTCGCGAACGACTCAGGCCAGGCGAACAGAAATGCACGCGCGCGACCTAAGTCCTTAACTCGTGAACGACTCACGACTTAGGCTTAACTCGTGGACGACTCAGCGAAGGCAGAAACGACTTAACGCCAGAAAAATCACCAAAACGCTGAAAATCGAAGTTTTTCGCCAATCCAATCCAAACCAAATGCAAATGTTGATGCAAATACAATAGGGGATCATTCCCAACAGTCCAAGATAGATATAGGCAAGATGTGAGATCAAAAATCTCACCTTTTCACGGAATTTGATGAAGATGAAGCTCGGGGCAAAGCAAAGATCAACCACAAGCTTGAATCAATGTCTTCACTTTGAATTTGGAGTTAGATGTTGAATTTGCTAAAGAATTTGAGCTTGGAATTTTAATTTCCTACTCCCTCCACCATTGTTGCTAAAGCTTCAAAGTTGATGAAGTGATGAAGAGAAGGAAGGGGTTGGGCTGAGGTAGAAGAGGTGCAGCCCAAACCAAAAGCTCAACACAAAAAGTGACGAAAATTTCACTATCTCCAAACATATCGAAGTTTACACTCAAAAAGATCGCAAACGTCATTTTGAACTCAATGGGGGTGGTCTCGAGTCCCAATTTGACCGTATGCAAAAAGTAGCTTTTCGGTCTAACATCCGACTAACAATAAAATATTTAAATATAAAATCGATAAATATGCGGGTTGTTACAGACTCCCCTCCTTAAAGAAATTGCGTCCTCGCAATAAGTAAGATGGAAATAAAAGAGTAACAACCATAAAAGCATATCAATACCAAAGAAAATTTGAAATGAGAAGTTCACCAAAAAGAGCATGAAAGAGAAAACCCGGACGAGTTCGCTCGATGAATTCTCTAGATTTCCCAAGAGCAATCCTTGGGATTTGGGAACCATAGAACTTTCACAAGAAGAACATCTTTATTTCGAAGACGCTCAACCTCCGAAGCAATGATGCGAATAAAATGTTGCTCAAAAGTCAAACGGACGAAAATTCAATTTCCACAATAACACCGGGCTCAAGAATAAAATTAGAATCCCTAAGGCATTTCCATAGTTGGAAGACGTGGAAAACGTCATGAATAACAGAAAATTGAGCTGGTGGAACGGCGTAGCACAAAAAGCGATACGCCTAAGAAACTGGAAACCCGAACATCTCCGAACACCGACGTAGTACAAAAACGGTACGTCCAATGAATCAAAGGCCATAAAAGAACATCGGACGCAAGTCCATAAAAGAAATGAGATAAAACTCCATAAAAATGAAGTATGTCAAAACGTCCGATGAACTTGATAAAAAGATTATTCCTTTCGGACATCATCAAAGAATCAACAACTTGTTGCATATGAGTAAACGCATTGGCAACACGATTTCCCTTCTGGGAATAAAAGGAATATCAAAATCATAAGATGCAAGAAACTCAAGCCAATATTAAGTTCCTTATGAGAAAATAAATATTCCAAAGATTTATGATTAAGGTAGAGAACAAATTTCTCACCCAAAAATAGTGATGCCAAATTTTCAAAAGGAAAAACAATAACCACGAGCACTAGATCATGAGTGGCATACCTAGTCTCGATAGGCTATAACTATTTAGAAGCAAAAGAAAAAGAACGACATCCAAACCAATACAATTAGCATTGGTACAAAAGATAAAGTCTTGGTTCCCATCGGGAATCACAAGAATAAAAGTAGCGGAAAAGAATTCTTTCAAATAATCTTTCTAGAGAAATTTACATTTTACTGTGTCTGATTGTCTCATCAAAGCGTTTAGGAAATTTCTATCGATAACGTTGATCAAGCGCATCGACCAAAATTCTTAAAGCACTCAATGGGCAATACAATCACAAAATCATCTTCAAGATTGTTTCTTAAAAACTCTTAAGAATATTCTTTGTTTGCTTAAAGAATAAAAAATCCAATTTTACTTATAAATAAATCTTATGAAAAAGATTTGCAAAATTTTAAATTGCTATTTTCATCCAAAATCAAAGAATGGAGTCATCGAGATCGTAAAATACTCGATTCATAAAATGGATGAAATAAGCTGGATAAACTGAATGACATAACAAGTCATTCAAAAGAATCATATTGAGCGCGGAATGCGGTAAAGGGAATGCTAACTCCCGCAACTCGTAGCAAATGAAAATCGAGGGCAAGGTCGAACTAAAAAGACCTTAACATCACTCAAAAGATTTCTTAGGCGATAATCCTAAGACACGCTCAAAAATACCGGAAATTCTCAAACTACAAGAATAAAATGATGCCCTCAAATTGGAATCAAAATCACAGAGGAAAAACAGAAATCTGTTTAACAGATTGAAAATGTCGAAGATGAATATCCCACACGGGACAAAGGATATGGCTTCATAGTTAAGCCAGTCCTTACAAAAGTCAATTCCGAAGCATAAGTAGAAATCGGTTCGGAAAGAAAAATCACATAAAATAATTTCGACATCAATAAAAAGAAAGTTGAGTGTTGCGGATCCGCCAACCGGATTCGCAATCCTCAAAGAAGTCAACAAGCCCAAAAATGTCTAAAGAAAAGGAATCAACCTGTTCTTTTGTTATAAAATAATGAGACGAAACCCATATCAAAAGAACTCGAATAATAATAATAATAATAATAAAAATGTTCACGAAATAAATGTCATCAAGGATAGAATGGATACCTTGACCATGGGAAGTGTCACTAGGGACTTGAACAACATTTAGCTTTCCCTCTCTCTTGTCCGGAAGTTTGGGGCATGAAGATAAAAGATGTCCCGAACCTTTGCAATAACGACAGAAAAATGGTTTCGGGCACTCATTTACATAGTGGTCCGTAAGGCCACAATTGTAGCATCGTCCACGACTAGAGGTAGGAGTCTTTGCTACCGAAGATTCTTGCTTCCCTTTCTTGTCGGGAATTGGATTAGGGCCTTTGAACTTAGTAGGCCTTTTCATGTTGTTGTTGAAGTTTTGTTTAGCACCCACAACTTCAACATCACACTCTCTATCGGCCTCTTCAAGACGAAGAGCGATATCAATAAGCTGATCAAATGAAACCTCGAGTTTCAGGAGTAATGGCTTCTTTAGATTCTTATTCAAGCCATAGACAAATCTCTGATTTTTCTTCAATGGGGTATTAATGTATTCAACCCCGTATTTAGAAAGAGATTCGAAAGATGCGACGTAGTCCGTCACAGAAGATTCACCTTGAACAAGGTCGATAAATCGCCGGGCCAAGGTTACTTTTTCAGCCTCCGGCACAAATTTCAATTCGAATCGCTCCCGGAATTGCTCCCAAGTGAGATCCGCTTCAACAATTTCAGAAATAAGGAGCTCATACCAATCCAATGCTCTTTCTTGGAGCATGCTAGAAGCCACTTGGACTCGGTGGAGATCAACAAGATTCATGCGAGAAAAGATGCGGTCGCATGATCTAAGCCAAGCTTGGATTTCAATAACACTCTCGGATCCCCGGAATGGCCTTCCACCCAAATCGGTATAATCTCTACACAAGCGTGCAAAACCGGATCTAGGATGAGTAGGCTCTGAAATGGGTCCGATAGCTTGAGCATTCTTAACAAGATCTAGAAGCTGCTGGGCAGACATAAATACTCCCTCCTGAGGAGTAGCACTGGATTGACCGGCGCTGGGACGGCCAGATCTAACCATTTTCTCTTCTTTAAGAAAGAAAGAAGAAGAAAATGTTATTCTCAGAATGAATATCAAACAATCTTGATTGATAGAACAAGGAATCATAAAATGAAAATAGGATAGAATGGTACGAAGACCCGAATCAAATCCTATGGCACGATTCCTAAGAAAGACTTAGGACAATGATCCTTGCTAGATTATTCTACATTGTTCCGAAGTTTGGCTCTGATACCAAGCTGTGACGCCCCACCTCTATACCCACGCTAACCAAGAACACTACGGTGTAGTGCTGTCAATTAGCGCGGAGAATAAGGCTGTTGAGGAGCGACCATCCATGTAACTTCTTTGTGCGAGCACCGATACGTCAGATAGAATAGGATGCATATCTTTTAAGGAGGAAATCCGACATACCGATACAAACACAAAGCTATCACACGGTGGCTATATATAATCTTCGGAAAACAAACATAGAAATAATCATAACGTAAATCAGTCACAGACATCCATATCACAAAGGCGGAAGAAGATATGAATAATTATATAACACATGAAAGTGTACATCAGAGTAGTGGTCAGAAAGATCCACGATAATACAAAAGAATAGCATCGCGTGCTATACAAAAGAATAAGTACACAACATAGAGTCTATATCTCAAAGGTGTACATCCAAAAACTACTAATCTAAGTAGTTAGCCAAAAGTCAGAATAATCCTGAAGAGAAGTCAAGCAGAAGCACCTGTAACATCTCGGTCTGACCCGAGTATTATTTATAAGAAAATAATAAACGGATCAGTCTAACTATAAATATCAGATGATATGGTATACAGAAAAAGGCATGACATGAACATGTAATAACCATAGCGACGTACTACTATAAGTATGTAAATGATAATCAACAAAAGATTAATCAATATCACAAGAATCTTCTCAAAGATAAAATAGAGCATCATACCCTAAACTTGTATTCATAACAAGTCAATAACACATAAATTCACCAATGCACAAAAGCTGATATCATATCAATGAAAATCATGAAAATTGGTGAAGCACAAAATTCCAGAAATCATCATCAGAAATCCAGAAAACACATAAAGGATGGCCAATCCTAAACAGGAGCATGAATGCCGGTACATTGACGCAGTGCAAACGGTACGTCCAATGAACCAGAAAGCCAAGACATCGATGTAGTACAAACGGTACATCAGATGAATCAAACATTGACGCAGTGCAAACGGTACGTCCAATGAATCAGAAAGACAGAGACATCGATGTAGTACAAACGGTACATCAGATGAATCGAACATTGACGCAGTGCAAACGGTACGTCCAATGAATCAGAAAGACAGAGACATCGATGTAGTACAAACGGTACATCAGATGAATCGAACATTGACGCAGTGCAAACGGTACGTCCAATGAATCAGAAAGACAGAGACATCGATGTAGTACAAACGGTACATCAGATGAATCGAAACATATTAAAAGTACTTGGGTTGCCAGCCCACAAAGAAATGAGACGAAGCTCAATAAAATGAAGTACAGTCCTTCATATGGACAAAGAGACATCGCACAATTGCTAGTCTAAATCATAAAATGATCATCATGATCAGCGAGAAGTGTCAATCACACCAAGCTAGTAAATATATGAGTTTAGCTTCATGTCCCATAACCACTTGCTTAACTTAAATATTTACGAACAAGCTGTAAATCTTCACTAGGAAATTGTCACGAAAAGGGTTCAATCGAACAAGTCCAAGAGCTAACCGACGAAGTGAACGCAAGCGTTTCATACCACTTGTTTTACTAAGTCGTTTAAGTCGATTTCTCATTTGGGTGAAGTAAAGGCTTGTATATACTAGTAGATTGAAAATCGGTTTGAGAAGACGAACTTTAGATATTTAAAATAGTGTTGAAATCGCTTTGATGAAAGAGTTTTGATATTTACTATTAGTATTGAAACCTTCATATATCTTTAAAGTGACAAGTCATAAAACGATTGTAGAACAAATCAATTCACGTTCGAAGACGTGAGTAAAGTCCAAAGGAGTCAATCCCAAAACCATCAAAGTACGACTTAGTGAAGGCAAGCTGTCTCGAGGAGCCAAACCGGTCAAACGACCAAGTACTAACTCGCGAACGACTTACGACTTAAGGGATAAAGTCATACGACCTAAGTGGAGAATGCCACGCGAGCTAGCAGAAGAACAGGTCAAACGACCAAGTACTAATCTCGCGAACGACTCACGACTTAAGGGATAAGGTCATACGACCTAAGTGGAGAATGCCACGCGAGCTAGCAGAAGAACAGGTCAAACGACCAAGTACTAATCTCGCGAACGAGTTACGACTTAAGAGGGTTCTGCGACCTAAGTGGGATGCGCGACCTAAGAGTTTAAGGGTCTTCGACCTAACGAGTTAAGAAGGTCCAACGACCTAAGAAAAAGTAGTTCATACGACCTATGAGTTCACGCGACCTAACAAGGCTAAGGACAAGGTCGGAGACGACCTACGACTTAAGGTTTTAAATCGCGAACGACTTAGTACTTGCTTATCTCGCGAACGACTTAAAGTCAATACGACTTAACGACTTAAGCTCAAATACGAGCTACGAGCTAAGGTCTATACGACCTAACGACTTATCTCAGTACGACCTAAGCCAGGACGAGATAGCAGAAAGCAACGACTTAAGTCTTAACTCGGGGACGACCTACGACTTAAGGTCATACGACTTAACAGTTTAAAAGCCAACGACCTAGGACTTAAGATCATACGGGCTACGACTTATCACTTAACTCGCGAAAGACCTAGCGAAGGCAGGACACCCAGAACGACTCAGGCCTTTAACTCGTGAACGACTCAAGGAGTTAACTCGCGAACGACTCAAGAAGTTGACTCGCGAACGACTCAGGCCTTTAACTCGTGAACGACTCAAGAAGTTAACTCGCGAATGACTCAAGGAGTTAACTCGCGAATGACTCAGGCCAGGCGAACAGAAATGCACGCGCGCGACCTAAGTCCTTAACTCGTGAACGACTCACGACTTAGGCTTAACTCGTGGACGACTCAGCGAAGGCAGAAACGACTTAACGCCAGAAAAATCACCAAAACGCTGAAAATCGAAGTTTTTCGCCAATCCAATCCAAACCAAATGCAAATGTTGATGCAAATACAATAGGGGATCATTCCCAACAGTCCAAGATAGATATAGGCAAGATGTGAGATCAAAAATCTCACCTTTTCACGGAATTTGATGAAGATGAAGCTCGGGGCAAAGCAAAGATCAACCACAAGCTTGAATCAATGTCTTCACTTTGAATTTGGAGTTAGATGTTGAATTTGCTAAAGAATTTGAGCTTGGAATTTTAATTTCCTACTCCCTCCACCATTGTTGCTAAAGCTTCAAAGTTGATGAAGTGATGAAGAGAAGGAAGGGGTTGGGCTGAGGTAGAAGAGGTGCAGCCCAAACCAAAAGCTCAACACAAAAAGTGACGAAAATTTCACTATCTCCAAACATATCGAAGTTTACACTCAAAAAGATCGCAAACGTCATTTTGAACTCAATGGGGGTGGTCTCGAGTCCCAATTTGACCGTATGCAAAAAGTAGCTTTTCGGTCTAACATCCGACTAACAATAAAATATTTAAATATAAAATCGATAAATATGCGGGTTGTTACACACTTATTGGAGATTTGGATTTCCAATGAATAGCGAGATAAGGGACTACCTCACGTACAGTGCATCTCTAGAGAGATGCATCGAGGATTGACATCTTCGAAACCTCTACGAATTAAGACTGACCTACCCGCAGACCCATCTGGCGGTGGATAGAACCGAATATGATATCACCCAGCCCGTTTCCAACTTATCTGAGAGCTCTCATACCATACACCACATTTTTTTTACCCGACGTCATAGTGGGTGCAAAATAAAACTAGAAAGGTGATATCATACCCTAATGGTTGCAATCCACTTAGCTATAAAGCAACCCTTGTTTCAGAATTCCTCGGGTGTGAGGCTAGAGGTAACGTTTACCTTGCTTAGAACATTTTCACTTAAAATGTTACATTGCCATTTCCAACAACACACAATTGATTTCAACAAAAGTACAACCTCTGAGCTCGTATGTCTTAGAGAAGAGTGTTAAGTATAAGAGGGGTTACCTCCTATACCACCAAACATATGTAGAGATCAATGCACCATGATCTTAGAAATGCAATGTCAGACATTCATCCATACAAGTTGTCCAGAAACAGGGCATTACCCTTGGGATTAGTAGTGAGTAGTCCTTGCATGCGAAGATCCCAGAACGAAGGGACCACTGCTATTTATCTATCTTGGGAGCTATTCCGAAATTATTAGTAAGAAGTCCTTCTGTTATGAAGATCCCCACCTTCAACTTCATTGTCTTCAACATAACTTCACTTTCGAATTCGTAAGTTGGTTCAAAGTGGTTTCCGGATAGGGTTCACCCCAAATCCGACCCTGATTCCTTCGAACCAATCATCGATAAAAGGATGTTAAATAAATAGTGATTATCATTTGATTATTACTTTTCTCTTTATTAAAAATATCTTCTAGAGATATATATCTTTAAAACATTTCTTTCTGATATATATGGAATCACTAAACCTCACTTATCAAATCTTTGTTTAATTAAAACCTTTTTAGATCTTGGAATAATTTATCATTTCATCCTTTACTTAGGAAAATTCCTCCAAATCATTTATTTAAAACTTAACAAAGATTACCAAACCATAAATTTTAAATGGGTAAAAAACAATGTTATTTAAGACATTGTTTACTGTAAATCCCAACCAATTAATTTTAAGTATAGAAATTAAATTAATTCCAAATCATTTATTTAAAGCTTGATAAAAGATTTCTTATTTCCAATACATATATCTTTAATAGTTTGAAACCATGTTATCTAAGATGGTAAATCCAAATTAGTTAGTATTCAAGAAAGTGGATTCACATAAATTATACTAATTTTACTCGACATTAATTTTTGTATTCAACCTTTTCTATCCGTCGAATAGCGGTGAAATCGTCTTTTAAATTCACATGAATAGTACGGGTTCCCTCCTCGAAATTTAATATCAAGTATAAAAAGATTATTTCTATACAATCCAAGTTGTATTAAATTTAGAAAATAAAAATTAAATCTTTTATACTTGCCTCATTCCTAACATTTCGACCTTATATATTCCTCGTCCAAGAAAAAGGCCAAGTGAGCCAGGGCATTGGTTGCTACTGAACATCTCTTCATTTTAAGCATCTCACATTCAAATCTCACGAATAGAAAAATCCAGTCTACTCATCGGCTTTTAGAGTCAAAATTAAATCATTTATTTATAACAGCTTTTCTTTTAACCATTTATTTAAACTCCTTTAAAAGTAATTATAAAACTTCCAAATCAGCTTTAAAAAATTAATTATTTATTTGAAAATAGTTATAAAATATTTGAGAATGAATACCTAAGTTTAAAGCCATATTTCAAAAGTTATTAAAAGTGCTGCGAATAGTGCTTTTAAGCTTATTTGATCAAAACAACTTTTCTATCATTTAGAAATCCAATTTTATAACTCAAATATCTATTAAAATTTTTAACATATTTATATAATTTATTCCATATTTTAAACAATTAAAAAGATCATTTTTAAAGAATTTATTGTTTTGGTTTCTGAACTGCCAAAGCGTGACTATTTTGAAAATTTGTTTTGCTCATGTTTCAAAATCTACTAAACGAAATCTAGGTTTTCTTGTTTGAAAACTATAGTTATTAAAGTTCGGAAAATTCCTATTACAATGAATTCTGACTACGAATCCATCGTATAAATGGATTTAACTTTCTACGGCGCGAAATCGTGAACCGCCGTTACACGACGCGCCTATTTTTGACTCAATTTTCATAACTTGCAAAACTTCACCAAACTGGATTTTAGTGTTTATAAAACATATATAAATAATTTTAAATCATTTTAATGGGGTTTAACGATTCCATATTACTGGAAAGAGCAAAAAAATTATAACTTGATTCGGAAAGTGATTTCCTTATGTAATATCGATGTGTATTTAACATGACTTGTTTACACAATTTAAACAACTATATTAAAAAACCAAACTTGATGATCAAAGCATAGTAGACATCCATAGCAATCATATCACATCATCATTATATATATATAGAGAGAGTTTCTCACCTTCATTGGTTTCTAACTTCTCGAAAATTCGCTATATATTCGCTACGATCGAATCAAAGCCTACGGAATCGAGCCTTGGACCTATGAATGACCTCGGCCTAGCTTGAAAAGAGGTGGAGTGCTCGGCGTTGATTGTAGAAGGTAGTGGCTGTGGGTTTTGAAAATTCAAAGGAGGTGTTCGACTTGGTTTTGGAGGTGGATTGACATGGTATGTACAAATGTATATATTTTACTTTATTTTGGAATATTCTGCCATAGCTTTGCAATATATTTTTTCTATGAACTAGAATCCATTAAAGAGGAGTATAAGAAGATGAAGAAGCTTAGGAATTTATGAGTGAATGAAGTGAAGATGGATGGTGGTATTTATAGGAAAATTTATGAACTAAAATATCTTGATATTTATGTGCATATACATCACCATTGCCTCACCGCCATACCTCACCCCTCCTTCATCATCCTGGGTCGTGTACCCTCCCATGTTTGTGTACCCATGTGCTTGTACTTAGTGTGTAAGAGTTTGACATTAGTTTTACTTAAGGGTTAAGTTTTAGGAATATATCTTCGATATTTTGTAATATACGTGTGTGTGTGTGTGTATAAATGTATAAGTATATTTGTATTTATATGTTGTTCATGTATATGCTAGGGTGTGCATTTGTATGTTATATATGTGCACAAGACATATAAACAAGGTTGTAAAAACTTAAAACAGCTTCTATTCGTTAAACCGTTGAAAATCGGGAAGCCGGTTCATGGTCATATTTTCACTTATAAATTAATCTACATATAAATGTAAACAAAATTTGAAAACTAATTTCATATCATTTTCAACTAATTAAAAAGATCACATTTGATTTATAAAACCATGTATATTATTATTAAACAATTGTTTATAAAAAGTGCTATTATATCGATCAAACGATACAAATTTTCTTATATTTTCAAATCAAATATATCTCTTTATAAAACTATTATAAATGATTTATTATCACTTCATAATTAATTAAAATGAATTATTATAATTTTAAAACAATTATTTGAATAATTATAATAATTATTAAGTCATTAAATCTCAATTTAAATTCATAAATCAATTATTAAATATGATGCCATTTTTGATGATGTCATAAATACATTTTATTCCCAAAAATAAAACAAATAATTTTATTTCATATTCTTGTTTAAATGGACAAATAAGTGTATGTACCCAGCTCCGTGTGCGACTTCTGTTAATTATAGAGATGTTTATCGATAAAATGCACTACAAGGAAAAAGGCATTTTCCGACGGTAGAAAACCATCATCGGCCGTCGGAAGCCGTCGGAAAATGCCGTAGGAAAATAGGGCGTCAGGGTGCAGTGTTTCCGACGGCTTCCGACACATCTTGTCGTTCATATTTCCGACGGCTTCCGATGGATTCCGATAAGTGTCGGAATCCGTTGGAAGCCGTCGAAAAATATAATCTGAAAGCTGTCGGAAGCCGTCAGAAATCTGCTGTAATTTTTTTTATATTTCTGCTGTAATATAGCCTTCCATCCACATTTCCCATACAAACACTATTCTGCAGAATCCAATATATAATATTCCAACCAAATATCAAAAACCAAACTATACACAATTCACAAAACAAAAAAAATACATAAAATTAAGTCAAAACACATAATCATCACCCAGCATCCCAACATCCACATAATTATATAACAAAACAGCTAAGTGTATCATAACATAGTACATAAATCAACAACTACCTCCACCATCTACCAAATCATACAAAATAGAAAAAAACATACCGACCAAAGCAATCAATCAATCTCCTCCAGAACCAGAGCCAGCAGAGGAAGGGAAGCGGCCACCATACTGCTGCATGTACTCGGCGATACGCTGGTCTAGCAACTGTGTGGTCTCTATGGCCTGCCGACGGTTCTGCTCCTCCAACTGCGCCACTCTAGCCAGCAAATCTTCGATCTCTGCTAGATCGATCTGAGCTCTAGTCTGCCTACCCCGTCTCTGACTGCTGGCCTATATCGGGCAAACTAAATTAAATAACATGTTTTTTCGTTATTTTTTTTGAAATGACATTCAAGTAACGAATTAATATATTTTGGTAATGCGTAATGCTTTCATAATGAAGTGACTCAAAACCAATGTACTGAATTTGAAAACTTATATGATACCCAATATATTATTTACTTACCACTTGATTGCCAAATCCGTATCGTCTGCCATGCTCCGATGGATCCATAACTGACTCAAAAATAGCATCCTCCTCATCCGTAGTTAGCTGATATCGACCCATATCAGCAAGGAGTTTCTGGCGCTGCTCCATAAACTTTTCCTGCATTAACAAATTAATATCATCATATCTTATTTCATTATATTTTAACAAGTAGAACAATTACTAATACTGCATACAATGAAATAAGCTTACATGGCTCTTGCTGGATTTATCGTCCTGCCATGTATACGAAACTGTCCCGTCCAGATTTACATGCTCGACAACATGCGTACGAGTAAACACGTCCATATAGCCCACGGGACCATGCGCCTCGGCTTCCTAAAATGGATTTTTACATACAATTATTGTACATTTAAAATTATATAGCACAAACTATTTACAATTTGCATTCAGTAAATTTACCAACTCCTGCCGATACTGCTAAAATGACTTCGACCCTCCGCGATGAGTGACGGGATTTTTATTTCTGTTTGCAGAGTTTCTTTCCAACTTTGCTTGTACATTCAAAATTTGATACATTATTTATCGATCATGTATTTTTTGATATTTACTACCAGTCAAATAATTTAAAAAAAATTAGTATACTTGCCCATGCCTCGTCATTTTCCCAGTATCCCAACCATGCTTGCCATACGCTCTCCCCCATCCAACGTGGTTTCTTACCTGATTTCTTGATTTCGGATATTGAGTACCTATAGTTTTTACGCATCTTCTTCATCCAATATTCTCGTGCCAACTGCATATCGTCTGTCTGAATGCCCATCTCAGCCTGTGTTTCACGATAAAAAGCAAAAAGAATATTAAACTGTAAACGATAAACAGTAAAAAAACGACAAAAACGAATTAAAAATGGAAAACAGAAAAATATACTTACTAGGACATCCTGCCAAATACACTCTACTATGTGGGGAGGGATGTTATCCCACTTCGGCCAACACGCACTCATCCTACTCCGGTAAGAAGCTCTAGAAACATCCAACACAACCTTCGAGGGCAGTAGGTCAAACCCCCTGTTTTTAAATATTATACAGATAAGTACGTACGTATATCAAAAAAAATAAGATGCTGAATAAAATTTAATTCTTACCCCTCTGCTCTAGGTACTAAAGAAACTATAGGACGCTGTGATGCTTGCGATGGACCACTGCCATCGCCTCCTAAAGATCGGGAAGAGCTCCTACCTCTAGATGACATTACGATAAACTTGTGACGTATATACACATCATTTCAAAAGAGAATAATAACATGATAATGAAGTATATTTCATACGTAAATGACATCAACGGTATAAATTGCTAAATTAATGACTGAAATAGAAATAGAAATGGAAGTGTGTTATACCTGATTTATAACGGGTCTCATGTTCCGATGATAAGCAGATTACATTGCATTTTTAATAAAAATTGCTAAATAAATGACAAACGGAAATGACATAAACATGTAAACAATGGTAAATGTACAGATTTGGTTTCATAGTTACATCAATTTCATAATACATCAAGAATTCAACATAGTTACATCAATTGCAAAAAAAGCAGATTCGAATTTTTATCAATCATCGTCGTCTTCTGATTCAGATTCGATCTCGTTTTCTACGATATTTTCCTCTGCACTGTCAAACGCTTCTACCAAAACATTTGATTCATCGATCAAAGGACCAATATCTGTATGATCGTCTGTAATTATTATTTCATTATTTTCCTCAAGATCTGCCTGATAAGCTTGTTCGTCTGGAATATTCTTCCCATCGAATGTAAATCTGGCCTTTGTTTTAAAAACTACAGACCAATCTGCTTTATCTCTTTTTAGAGACGGATAAGGAGCATAATAAAATTGCAATGCTTGTTTGGCTAGTACAACAGGATCGTACTTGTGATAATGCGATGTATGCTTTATTTCGATAAGATTATAATCCTTGTGCACATTAATTCTAGAACCTGGAACATTGCTAAACCAATTGCATCTAAATTGAAACACCTCCTCCGTAGGTCGTGAGAAATATGTCAGTTGCAAAATTTGTGTTAGAACGGCATAAAAATCATTTATATGATTTTCTGGATCGTCGCTACCTTTAACAAATACACCAGTATTATTTGTTAATTTTTCTGCACCGTATTCTTTAGTGTTAAATTTATTTCCATTGACGAAATATATTGGATATGTCTTGACCACTCTTTTTGGTCCCATCGCAAGATGTTTCAACCCTTCGTCAACAACACAATTTCTCGGCTCATAAGTGTAATTTGAAAACCAACCGGAAAATTCTTTACTGAGATCTCCGTTCGGATGTTCACGTTCATAAACACTGTATATATAAACAAATTATTACATTAGGTTATACACGTGCATGCATTATAGAAAAGAATAAAACACAAATGATTATTTCAGATTACCTAACAAACGGTGCAACCTTGGCACAATTTAGAAGAATATAAGTGTGTGCTACATGAAGATCTCTATAGTCTAGCCATATTTCTACACATTTTCCAGCAGGCCGACCATGTTGTCTAAAAATAGATAACATTGCTTGAGAGGACTCTTGTTCGTCGCCTTCGTCATTACAAGGAACACTTTCAAATGATATATTCACATGGTCACTGAAATAGTGAGAGAAAAAGAACGAAGCTTCTTCTTCAATGTAAGATTTACATATCGAACCTTCAACTCGTGCTTTTTGCCTCGCTTTTTTCTTCAGATGATTTAGATATTTATGCAAAATTAAATTACATTAACTTCATCTTTCAAATGCAATTAAATTGCGTGATAACATATTACATACCTCTCAAATGGATACATCCATCCATATTGGACAGGACCTCGAAGTCGTGCTTCAGATGGGAGATGAATAGGTAAATGTTCCATTACATTAAAAAAACCTGGCGGAAATATTTTCTCTAATTTGCAGAGCAATATAGGAATATCTACTTCAAGTTTACGTAAACGTTGCACTTTTAAAGTAGTCGAACAAAGCTCTTTGTAAAACATACTAAGCTCCGTTACTACCTTCCAAACTTTTAACGGCAGTAGTTCTTTGAACATAACGGGAAATAAATTTTCCATCATTATGTGACAGTCGTGGCTTTTCATTCCGCTCAATCTACGGTTTTTAAAGTCAACACATCTACGAAGATTCGATGATATCCCATTAGGAAATCTTAACCCTTCCACCCATTTTAACACAACTTTAACTTGATTATTATCTAATTCATAACATGCTTTGGGTTTTTTACTGTCATTTGGTTTCGTATGAAGCTCGGGACGTTTGCATAATTCTTCTATATCGTGTCTTGATTTCAAATCATCCTTCATCTTCCCTTTCACATTCAAAATTGTGCTAAAAACATTATCAAATACATTTTTCTCATTGTGCATCATGTCTATATTATGACGAAGCAGAAGATGTTTCCAATACGGCAAATCCCAAAAAATATTTTGTTTGCACCAGTTATGAACAATCGATTTGCCTTCAATTTCTGTTTGCACTCCAGTTTCATATATCTTTGGATAGTCCCTAATAAGTTCATATATGTCTTCGCTTGACCATATCGTCGGTGGTTGTCTGGTTTCTACTCTATTAGCTAAAAAGTTTTTCTTGTCTACTCTAAAGGGATGATTTACATGGAGAAAATATCGATGACAGTCAAACCATGAAATTTTCTTACCATGAGGTAAAGAAAACGCTCGTGTTTCATCCATGCAATATGGACATGCTAGACGACCGACAGTACTCCATCCTGAAATCATTGCATAGGCAGGAAAATCACTTATAGTCCACAACAAAGAAGCAAACATACGAAAATTTTTCTTCTTGGACGCATCGTATGTTTCTACTCCTTCGTTCCATAGTATTTTTAACTCCTCAATCAACGGTTGTAAATGTACATCGATTCCTTGTGTCGGATCGTCGGGGCCAGGAACGAAAACAGTAAGAAACATATATCACGTTTTCATAAACATCCATGGAGGTAAATTATACGGTGTGACGATAATGGGCCAGGATGAATATTTAGAACCAAATTGAGAAAATGGCGAAAAACCATCCATACATAATCCTAATCTAACATTTCGACTCTCCGCTGCAAAATTTGATACATTTTATCGTAATACTTCCATGCTTCTCCATCGGCCGGATGTGTCAACGTACCCTCTTCCTCTGTTCTCACACTATGCCATCTCATATTAGATGCAGTTACAGAATGCATATAATCTTTGAAGCCTTGGAGTAATGGGTAAGTAATGCATACGCTTGTACAGAACTTCCTTACCCTTCTTTTTTCTTGGTTTGTATCTCTCCTGATTACAAATTTTACAATTTCTAAGGTTTGCGTCTTCTTTCTAAAATAACATGCAGCCTTTTAAACATGTATCTATTTTCTGATAAGGTAAACCAAAAGCCGACATAAGTTTTTTTTACTTCATAGTGATTTTCACACATTAGATTATCGGGTGACATATGTCTTTTTGCAGCTTGTACAACAGCCGTAAACCCAGCTTCAGTGATGTTGTATTTTGACTTCATTGCAATGTATTCTGCGATTACTGACAACCGAGTGCCGCTTTTACAACCATCCCAAATAGGTTTCTTAGCAGCATCTAGTAAATCATAAATATATTACACCAACTTAAGGCTGGTTTAACATT
Source organism: Allium fistulosum (assembly GCA_030737815.1). NCBI lineage: Eukaryota > Viridiplantae > Streptophyta > Magnoliopsida > Asparagales > Amaryllidaceae > Allium > Allium fistulosum. The sequence continues at coordinate 485,873,016 of CM060905.1, read as the reverse complement.
TACAAAAATATATTTTAATTTAACACATTTACAAAAATGTATTTTAATTTAACACATTTATTCGACGTATTACACCAACTTAAGGCTGGTTTAACATTTTTGTCATTTTTCAATACACACAATTATAATTTAGACTCATGCATTTTTTTGTTGCATAAGTCAATACGTGCACAATATAATACTCCTAGCTCGTGCATTCATTTTATCTTATTCCAACTAACACAATACAATGATAGCAGCGCTACACACATATACAATCGTAGAATCAAGGCATACACAATGATTTACATATACACGAACAACCACAAATTATACATGTTTTTCACAATTTCACGATAAAAGATGAAATAGGTATACCATAGAATGCTAGAAACTATTATAAAACTATTGGAAACAATTTCAATCACCAATTAGCCCTAATTTATCAACTTATGCAAATCTAGAAATAGGGTAAAAATTGAATTTTTCACGAAAATAAGAGATTATACCTAAGCTAGAAAGCAAGAGAGGTTGAATTTGTAGCTAGGGAGGATGCCAAAATACGAAATTAGTGATTGGAGGCTTGGGGAGTGAATTGGGAATTTGTAATTAGGTTTTGGGTATTATGAAATGAGGAAGAAGGGGCTCGGCTGGAGCCTGTATTACGCGATTTTCCGACGGCTTCCGACGGCCGCCGACGGCCCGTCGGAAGCCGTCGCCCCCCCTCCCCCCGTGTCGCTATTTAACCTTTTTCTAGTAGTGACGGTTTTCGGTCATTTTATTAATATTTTTCCAAAGTATATATATATTTGTAAATACTTATTCAAAATAAGATTACCATCTAATCTATGTTAAAAATATTATATTTGAATATTTTAAAAATAAATATAATTTATCAAATTGATAAATTGGCGGGTCGTTTCATGTCATTTCCTTCATCATCATTATCAGCATCAACATCTTTTGTTTCATCATCATTAAGTTGATGATTATCATCTTCATCTTCGTTTTCCTTTGTTTTTTTCAAATCTTCATTTTCTTTTTTCAACAACTTGTTTTCTTTTTTTAGAGCTACATTCTCCTTTTCAACTCTTTATTTCCAATTTTATATCCTTTAATTATTTGTTGATTTTTTCATATTTTTGATCGACAACTGAAGATTTGTCTTTATTTAATTTAGCTTTGGTAGATTTTTAGCTCCTTTTTCCTTTCTTTGTTTTCTTCTTTTCTCTACAAATTAGAGTTTTCTTTTACTTTTTTCATAATTAAAAAACTGGTTGAGATATTTGTTTCGAAATTATTTTGAAATCTGATTATTAAATTGTCAAATATTCGTATTTGCCAAGCAAGTATTAGCCAGAGAAATATTTGCTTGAAAGGTATTAACCAGGAAAATATTTGCCCACTGTCAAATATTTGCCACACTTTTTATAACAGAATTTCAATGGTATTATTAGACGTTTTACCATTTTGGTAGGGAAGTACTTAATTTTGCTAGGAGCAACTTCCTATAATGTCTATTTTGCAAAAATTGGTTCATTTTGTTGATAAGTTACTTTTGGAGCAATTATTTTTGTAATATCACAAAACCAATAATGTACAAAGAGATATTAGATGTTAGCTCAGTTTATAGTAGAAATTATGAAAGACCAAATGAGTTTTTTTGAGAAAAATGTGTGATCCTCTAATAAAAGAGGAGAGCACACATGAAACTATATATATAACACATATTATGGTGCTTCCAACATGCCTGGCAGGTGACATATCTATGTACTGATAACAGAGTAAAAAACAGGTACCCCTAAAATGAGCTCCAACAAAGCCACCGCCCATTTCACCCCAATATCGAGATCCGGCATGGCCACCGCCCGATAATGAGGTATTAGAAGTACCTGGAAAACTGAAATAAAGATCTAAATCCAGAGATGCTGGAAATCTACACCATCTAAAAGAAGACTCTATGAAGCTGCCTCTGAGGAAAAAGGCTAATCTGAAGAAGAAACTGATCTATAAAGAAGAACTCCGCTCTGAAGATATCATAAGGCTGAAGGTAACGCCTGATGCAATCGATACTCCTGGAAAAAGCTATCCTGTACACCTGCACGAAACCGCAAGCTATCCTGCAATCCTGAAAAGAGACACTAGCAACCTATCTATTCCTGACCTGAAACAAAACTAGGAAACAAATTAGTAAAAGTCACATATATGTATATAAATAGAATTTATATACATATATGCTTGAACAAAAATCTAATAAGATAATCTAAAAAAAACCCTTATGGACCCACAATAGAAAGCAGATTATTATACACCGAATTATCATCGTTTAAGTTAGAAATATTATTAGTATAAATATTATTAATGTCAAAATTATTATTATGTTTGAAAATATTAATATTATTACTAACCTTATTAAGATATTCCTTAAAAATATTATTTTTGGCTAATTTATATTTAGGATTAGAGATCCAATTTAAGCAGAAAGATGAAATTAAAAATATCAATTTATTAATGTGATTATTGTTATTATTAAAAATTCTTTGGTTTCTTTCAAACCAAATGTACCAACTAGATATGGTGAATAATGTATCAAGCAAGTATCTATTATCCTTATTAAACTTAAATCTAAAAGAATTCCAATAGAAAACACAATCAGTAATTCTAGTACTTATATTAAATTCAAATATATTAAGGGTATTCATAAGAATAAAATGAGTGTCCATACAATCATAGTAATATGATTAATATCTTCTAAATGTATATTACAGAAATAACATTAATTATCAATGCAAATATTTTTCCTTTTTAAAAATTCTATAGTATTTAATTTACCATGAATAATAAGCCACATGTGTAATTTAGATTTTGGAGGAGCGTTAGATTTCCAAATATACTTAAAAAAACTATTAGATACACCTGAAAAGTTGATAAATCTATAAAATGAATTAGTGGAATATTTATTGCTCTTATCCCATTCCCAACTAATATAATCATTATCATTATCAATATTATAAAGATTTAATCTAGCATAAAGCAAATTGAGCTGTCTAAGAGTTGAACCTACTAAAATTCTGTTAAAACTAAAATTCCAAGGAGGGTCATTTTCAGAATCAAAAACATCAGATATAAATGCATATTTGAAGTCACAAATATCATATAATTCTTCAAACTCATTCCTAAGAGGAGTAGCGGAAATCCAACTATCATGCCAAAAAGATGTATTATTACCTGAGTGAACTATAATATTAATACCTAAGTTAAAAATTTCACTACATTTTAAAATGGATTTCCAAAAATAAGATTGCTTACGAGAAACCGATGGACTAATCTGGTAAAGATTATTATTACCTTTATAGTAATATTTAGAAATAATCTCCTTCCAAATGGCATTATCATTGGTATCTCTAAATTTCCATAACCATTTACCTAGAAGAGCCAAATTCATATTACGCAAATTAATGACTCCTAAACCACCATCCTATTTGGATTTACAAATGGTTTCCCAATTAACAAGACATTTGATGCTACTGTTTGGATTATCTCCACTCCATAGGTAATCTCTTCTAATTTTATCTATTTTATCAATCACCCAATCAGGAAAAAGATGCATAGTCATCCAATAAATTGGGAGAGCTGATAAAATAGAATTAATTAAAACCAGTCTACCTACTCTAGATAGAAGTCTCCCATTCCAGTTAGAAATCCTTTTTTTTTATTTTATCAATGATTATTAACCAATCATCATGTCTAAGTTTAGTGGGTCTAATAACAAAACCTAGATAATCAATCGGAAAGTTCATAATTTTACAGTTTAATGTATTAGCAACTAAATTTTCAACTTTCTCAAAATCATTTAAAACTAAAACAGAACTTTTATCAAAGTTTATTTTTAAACCCGATAAAAGCTCAAAACTATATAGAATAAACTTAAGAGTAATTATGTGTCTAGGAAGGTGAGAGGAAAAAAGCAAGGTATCATCTGCAAATTGTAGGACTGATACACCATAACTCGATATATCATTACCTATATTACCCAGAGAACCATTATCGACTGCTTTTTTTAACAATCTTAACAAAAACATCAGTAGCTAAGTTAAACAGAAGGGGCGATAAAGGGTCCCTTGCCTTAAACCTCTCTTGGACTGACTTTTATTACCTAAAATACCATTGACCATAATACTAGAGTTGCCAGTTTTAAGCAAATTCATGATCCAGTTAATTCATCTATTACTAAAGCCTCTAGCATGAAAAATATCAACAAGAAAATCCCAATCAACCGAATCAAAAGCTTTAGCGAAGTCTAATTTTAAGATAGCACAAGTAATATTATTCTTACAACAATGGTTAATAAATTCTTGAACCACTGCCACACCATCTGTGATATTTCTTCCTTTAATAAAAGTAGATTGTGAACAGTCAATTAGGTCATTCATTCTTATACTAAGTCTATTAGCTAAAACTTTTAAAATAATTTTAACAGAACAATTAATCAATGAAATGGGTCTAAAATCTTTTAAATTATTAGCACCTACTTTTTTGTGCAATAAAATAACATTTGCAAAATTAAATCTACCTAGTTGTAAATTTCCATTATAAAAATCATTAAACATACTAATTAAGTCTAATTTTAAAATATCCCAAAAAGTTTTGTAGAAGAAAATCGGAAATCCATCCGGCCTCGGGGATTTATCGCCCGATAGATCAAAAATGGCTTTTCGGATTTCCTCTTCAGTAAAAGGATCATCTAACTCAGAAAGATTAATATTGGATATGGCTAGATAAAGATCATTCCATCTTACATTAATTCTATGCTTAATTTTATTACCAAAAATATCTTTATAATAATCTGTGAAAGCTTTATTGAGATCACTTTTGTCAACTAATTCCACATTGTTAACTAAAATGGAGTTAATTGTATTACTACATTTTCTACCGTTGGCCATATTTTGAAAAAAAATAGTATTATTGTCACCTTCATTAATCCACTGAATTCTGGAAATTTTGCTTCCACATAACTTCCTTCTTTTCAAGAATAGAGGTAAGCTCTTCTTTTAAGTTAGTGAGAATGTTCCTCTCACCTAGATTTAGATGTCTAGTTTCTTCTATCTTATTTAGTTTAAGCATCTCATTAAGAATATTTTCTTTTTTAATTTTAATATTGCCAAAAATATTTTTATTCCAATTTTTAAGTGAATTCCTAAGTTCTCTAAGCTTAGAAACAAATGCTTTGGCTGAATTATCACTATATTTAATATTATAAGAACTCATAGACAACCATTTATTAATTACTAAATTAGATAAACTTGGTTCTAGTAGCCACATTTTTTCAAATCTGAAAGATCTACTAATAGCTCTATGATGATCACAAGAGAGAATAATGGGACAATGGTCAGAAAACGTGTATGGCAAACCAGACACTCTACATAAAGGAAATTTATCCTCTATTTCATCGCTAACGAAAAACCTATCTAATAGGGCCATAGAAGGAGATTCTCTATTATTACTCCAAGTAAATTTTCTATTAGAAAGAGGAATTTCGATCAAATTAGAATTAAGAATAAAATGGTCAAATTCCTCCATAGCGGGGTAGTCACCCTCTCGAGGAGTTCGCTCCCCTATAAAGCGGGTAACGTTAAAATCTCCCCCCAAAATCCAAGATCCCGGCGCTAAAGATCTAAATTCCAGGCATTCATTCCAAAGAATTCGATGATCTATTTTTGAATTAGGCCCATAAACATTAGAAATATTTAAAAAAGAATTGACAGAAAGATTAATAAGAATAATGTCTAAAGAGTGCTATTTGTAAATACATTGGAGCAATTTAAAATAATTATCCCTCCAACCAATCATTAAACCCCCGGAAGAACCCACAGAAGGTAAAAAACCCATTTTCTAAAATGATAACCACCTAATCTTCTAAAAAAGCAAATATCCGGACATTCAATTTTAGTCTCTTGAAGAAGAGCAATGTCAATAGAATAGTCTTTAAAGAAAACTCTAACCTCATCACATTTATTTAAGTCATTCAAACCTCTAATATTCCAACTAGTGATCCTCATAAACCAATGGACCTAGCCCTATCAAGTTCCTTACTTATAATGTACTCACGATCAACCTCAATATCAGAAAAAAATGAAAGCAGTATCATTAGCTAATTGACTAAACTCAGAAAAAGACAAATTACCTAAAGCGTAAGAAGAAAAAATACTACCCATACTAGAATGCATACCTGAGCCTGAATTCGTAGCAGCGCTCACGGTACTCGAATCAAGAAGCTTACCCGTAGACTGTGAATGGCTACAACGAATCATGGCACTACGACGAACCGATCCACTAGATGTTATTGCCTTCCTATGTCTACCACTCTTCGATGAAAAAGTGCATGGAGCTGATTTGTTACCAGAGTCCCCAAGAGGAACTTCAGAAAGAAGACCAGACTTCCCATTGGACATCAAAACATTATATGTTGTTTCCAGTGAAGAAACATCTACAGTATCACTCCTAACCACATTATCTAGCTTGCACTTTTGAGTTTGTGCAGGATCTTCAACACTCCAGTTCCTTACTAAAACACTCGCACCCTCTTCAATAGCCAAATCAACAGAAAAAACCTCAACAACAGATGAATTCACCACAAAAGCCTCAACAACTTCACCATATTTATCAGAACCAACATCATCAGAGGAAGAAACAGAGTTAACATTCACTGCCAATTCCTTAGACAAAAATTCAAACAAGTTATCAACAGAAACATGATCTTCCAATGTAGAGCCTTCATCTTCTACACTCAACTGAGCAGATGGTCCAGTCCAATCGCATAAGTCACCAATTTGTAGGGAATGATTAACACCTGAACTAGTTTGATCATCAATGGCAAGAGAATCGCCTAACTCTTCCAGAACCACACCATTCCATATGCCAGATTCCAACATACCATTACAATCATTGGATTCAACTATGTGAGAAATATCAGTCTCTGATATTGTCGACCAAAAATCAGAGCATTTGTTTGACATAAAAAGCTGATCAACATCTAAATGAGCAACAGGATCACTATTAACCTCTAACTTAGGTATATGATAATCATGATCAAAATCTAACCAAAATTCACTTGAGAAATAACTGTCAATAGGTTGATCACCAATATTATTAACAGAAACTTCATCACAAGCAATCTCATCACTCATATGATTTGCATTAGAGCCATCTGACAAATGAGTATTTGCCATAATACTAACAACTCTATTCTCAAATGAAACAAGATCAGTCATTGCCTCAGAATTAAGACATTCGAAAATGTTTGACGTGTGAATCTCAAAAATTTCCTGACTTCTAGAGAAAGCTTTACCTTTTTTTTTATTTGAAGAAAGCCATTATCTGGGTTCGAATCTTCTCCAGAAATCTCGGCAAAAGATGAACAAGAACCAAAATAGCAATATACAACATCGAGATCAAGAGAAATGGGATCGAATCTTATAGGTCTATCACTTTTAATAGTATCCGTACACACACTATCATTCAAAAAAATAAGATTCTTCTTTGAGGTATTATGAACATGATCGAGTTTACCAAAAAAAGCCTCTGGATTGCTAAATCTCTCTTTGTATCCCATACCAATGTTCGGTGAATTGACAAAGTTGAAGTGATGTAACATTTCTTCTAGATAATTAATACCCTCAAATCTTTTATACCACAGATAATCCAACAAGATGCCTTTCAACAGCAAGAAATTGAGAACAAATTGAAAACCACTTTCGACCAGAGATGATGAAGAGATTGGGATAGAGGATTCCAATTTGCCAAAATACAACTCTAGATCTCCAAATCTTTTCCTGTAGCCCTTGCCGATGTTCGACGAATTGACAACGTTAAAGTGAACTAACAGATCCTCTAAATGCTTTATTCCTTCATTTCTTTTTTGCTGCAGATAATCCATTATAATCCCTTTCAATCGCATACATTTAAGCACAAAAAGAAAACCATGTTCTACCAAGGATTCTGAGGAAACTGAGCTGAAGGATTTGAATGAACATACATTTCTCTTATGACCAAACTTGCCACAAGAAAAGCATCTGATTGGATCATGACACTGAGAAGCAAAATGGTTATAGTCGCCGCATCTGAAGCAGTAATCTTTTCTAGATTTTGAATCAATCCATTTCTTGTTTGAAGATTGCATCAATGGAGATCTGAATTTAGGCAGTGGATATCGCTCCTTAACTACTTGAGCAAATGATCGATAGAGAGGAGGAGTATGATAATCTGGAAGAAACGAAGATGATAGAGCCGATAAGGAAGGATTTTGATAACAAGATCGAAAAGTTGTAGACGCCATTGATTTTATCCACGTGAAAGATCAAATGAGTTATTAGAGTTTACCAATAGCAGGATTACACATGCACGTATTTTTCTTTGACTGTTTTTATTTTTTATCACTTGTTCCATCAAATGTTTCCGTATTGTTACTAGCCGTGAAACAGTTTTCATTTACTTCAATTTATTAACATACGGTAGCAACACCAAAGAAAATGCAGAGTTTGGATTAGAGAACAAGTATGTCGAAACCAAAAACATAATTAGCAACCTTGGAACATCAATTTTTTTTCTATTTTTTTCTTTTCAAAGCTAACTGGATGCTTATTTCAATATCCTTTGCTTTGATCATTTTTGAATTACGGAAATATTTCTTTTTGAATGCTTTTATTTCAAAGTTCATGTCAGATTCCTTCAAATGAGATACTATTTTGATCATGATGCCTTCATTTGAGAATCAAAAAATTGTTGCAATGTCACTTTCTTTTCGAATTATTTTCTTCTCTTCGAAATAAAAACAGTTTTATTCAATTGAAAAGGAATCTATGATCATATATATAGGAGATGATTTTTTCGATATGTCTTCAATTGTTATAGCTCCTCCAAGAATGGATTGACAATGTCGAAGAATGGAGTTTACTTTATTAAAGTAATGTCGTTTTCTAGAACTGGCTTTTCTTTTACTAAATTTCCACCAATGTATGTAAAGACTTAAAGCTACTTCTATAGATTTTTGAATTATCTTTTGGCACATTTATTTTCTGCTTTTTTGCAGTTGTTTTTTTAGTGCTTCTTCTTATTGTTGGTTTTTTAATCTTGGGGGATGAAAGTTTCTTCTAATTCTATATATTCTGAAGATTCAAATGTTGGAGTTGTCGAAGATTCAGATTTTTAGGATTCAAGTTTGTGAGGAGATGTTGAAGATTTAAATTTAGAAGATTCTAGTAAATATGCAAATTTATTGACTTGGCGTGGTAGTCCTTTTTTGTGTCATGACTTTTTATCTTCGTCGTGGTATTTGTAAAGGTTTTAAAATTATCAAATTAGTGTCACATATTTATGAGAAAATATGGGCATGATAAATATTTGCCATTCCCATATTTATGGAAAATATTTCATATAGTATGCTTTTTATGTAAATGTATATATACTAAAATTTCAATCTATCAAAAATCTAAACTTTTTTCTAACAAATATTTGATATTTTTCGTATTTACGGTAAAAAATTAAATCCATAAAATTGTTGTCATAAATTGTTTATCAAATATTTGTCATCCACATTTGATCATCTAATTGTATACTATAGTTTCAAGGAAAATTTCCACTGATTTCAATCTTCAATAAATAAGATCTACATATGGTAAGTATTTGACACACTTAATATTTGTGTTAAATGTTTTTGCATATACAACTATTTCTAAAATATATTTTTTAATGAAAATATTTGCTATGCTCACTTCATCATTTAATTGTATAGTACAATTAGAACCTACCATTAATCAAAACTATATATGTGAAATATTTGACTTTTTTTTTGTAATACTTCAAGCAATTACTGATAATAATAATAACTTATGATAAATATTTATCAAATAAATATTTGTCATTCTTCATTATTCATTTTGTTGTACACTTTATGCAGAATCTATTTCAACTTATCATGAACCAAAATCATACACGTCAAATATTTGGCATAAGTTTCACTTATATATATATACAGTAATCAATATATATATAACAAAATTTCAATTCATATCACCTTTTGTTCTTTATTTTTAGGATTTCCCTTTGAACTGATGCATGTTCTTCACAATAGTTATCGTTGGTTGCCATCTTCGAATATTGAAGATTGCTTTCCACAAATCTGTAGAGATATGCATTGTACCATTGCTCGATCGACAATGTAAGCGGTTGAGTTTTCGTTATCTTTGCTCGATTGATAGTGTAAGTGAAACCTCATTTGCAAATTAGGTTTTTGTTGTTCTATTGACAGTGAGTTTTCATTTTTTGGGAATTATAAACCGCGTAATGATTTCATAGATTTGGAAAAGATTTTATCCAGAATGTAAGCGAGTGAGGGTAATACGGGTAATTGCTGTTTACTCTTTTAAAAAGAGGATGTATTTCACAAAGTGTAAATGAGAGGGATTTGGGCATAATTATTTTCTATTATAAGGATATGGGCCTAAATTTTCCTTAAGTGGAAATAAATAGAGATGCTACCAAATTAAGTGATCTTATTACTATATTTATTTGTTTGTATTACATTCTTCATTGTTAGAAGGTACGTAGAGTGGGTTCAAACTCGTTATACAACCGATACAATTCCTTGAACTAAAACATTAATTAAATGAATTTTGTATCCCATTTTTTTACTGTAAACTGAAAAAATTGAAACCACTTATAAACTCGATAAAGGAAATAAATAAACCATTCATATCGTGGGAAATAAAAAAGGTTATTGGATGGCTCGCTATTGCTGAAGATTTCACGCCATAAAACCTCATCATAATTATAGTTGTCGAAAGGTCCATATTTTATAAATTCTAGTCAAATTCATGTTTTTTAATACATAAAAATAACGTAGTTGAACTTTGGTCTGAAACTAATAACCCTGTAACAAGTATCTAAAGTATCTGTTTAGCAGGCATATACCTCCATACTGTTTACAAGTGTAACTTGGTTCTAGATTATACACACACACACCCACTTATGCACACAAACATACATACATATGCGTGCGTGCATATCAACATAAAAAATATTTTGTACAAATCTTAAAAGCTCCATTAATTTTTATACACATTTAAAAACCTAAAATTCATATACCATGCATCATTGGAAAAATAAAGTTCATATTAAAATAAAGTTGGAGTACGGGTAGTTGTCGTCTTCTTTTTGTCTCAAAAAATATTAAATGCTTAAAAAATATTTTTAGGAATTGCGGGACGTATCCCAAAAGCAATTTACGATTCTTAATACTAAAAGTTGCATATTGTATATATAAAATATACAAAAGTATAAAAATAAGTCATATTTCTAAAAATACATATGATATGCTTTTTCTAAAAATGCTTGAAACAGTGTAAAACCAAGTGCAAAATATACTCAGTTGTAAAATAATAAAATTCAGCATTAAATATGTAAAATGAAAGTAAAAAACTAAAGGGTAATCATATTCATACGCCATTAATTACTTAGCACATGCCAGAAAATAAAAAAAATTATATACATCGAAAATAACTATACATACACCATTCCTTTTACGAAATTTCCTTCATTCTTATCATTATCATCTTCCTTCATTTAAATTTAAAACTCATTCACGCAAACTACATATTTCTAGCATAAACTAAGTCAATGCTAAAAAAATGGACTTTAATTTATAGCATTAATTTTTATCTTCTATTTTTTATTACTTATAAAATTTTATTAAAAAAACTCATACTTTTAAATTAGAGCCACCAACAGTAAAAGCTGTCTTAACTAATATTTTTGTTTTCATGATAAAGTGCCATTAACTTCTTCTCCAAAATGCATTTATTTAATTAAATTTGATGTATTAATTTAATGGATAATAAAAAAAATATGTTAAGATGCAATTAAGAAGAAAGGTAATTTAGTAATATATTATCTTAGAAAAATAACGGTGTATGCAAAGAAATTTTTGGTGTACAAATAGAATTTTTCAAAACTAAAAATGCACGGCTCGTGCATCTTCAGTTTTTCAGATTTGCACAAAATCTTGTTTGTACTTTCCAGATTTGTACAAACTCCATTTTAAAGCTATTTTCCGGAAAACAAATTAGGAAAAACAACTAAATTCAAGGATTATTGAGTGAAAAACCGAGCTCATATGTTTTTGGATGCTATTGTGGTAAAAATAGGGACCTTCAATACATTTTGAATTTATGCAGACCAAGGTTATCAAAATGGGATTTAAATCGTAAATCATAAAATTCAAACTTTAAATCGAAACATGATTCAAATCGTAAATTGTACATTCAAACAATTCATATTTTAAGGTTTATTTAACGTTTGAACTTACACCATTAAACTTAAACTTAATTTTCTCGCTTATTACGTTTTTATTTTAGTTTGAAAACATTTTGATTAAAATTGTGAATCCAAATGATTATATTAAGTATGTTAATCCAAGTTGAATGTTTTCTTAATTATGATCTTGGCTAAGTTTGAATCGGAATATAAACCGAATACTAAAGGAAGAAATCCGATCCGAATCGGGATTTAGATCGAATGATTTAAGATTTTTGACAACAATAATGCATACCATTTAGATGGATGGTGTTCAATTTTAGGGATTCTATATTGGAAAATATATTACTCTGCTAGATATCACTTTTCTCCATCTTATCCCTCCTACAAACGCACTTTCTGATAGAGATGCTGCATGGAAAAGCACCCGATGCATCGAAAAGTAGATTTAAAGACGAAGTTGGTGTTAAAGATGAACTTGATGGAAGAGAAGAAGAGTTTTTCCAATGACTGATATGTAAAAGAAGGTTTCTAAGCTGAGATTAAACTTCATATTCATATATTTTATTCATCATGCATTTGCTTACATACTGCATCATATCACAAACAGTGATAAAATTCATTTCTTTCTTACCCAACTAATTCTACTATATGTATTTTTTATCAACATTAAACTTTTGATTAATGTTTATAATAATGATTAAACTATGGAAAAAAATGCATAGTAAATGATCATTTGTGCTTCCACAATGCAAGAGTAGAGCATATGCTTCTAAAATCTTTCTTTTTATTCTTCTTCTTCTTCTTAGTTTTTTCTCCTTGGACTTCACTAAACATCTTTTCAAACGGCAAGGTCATAACTTGTCTGTCCAGAACATGAAAAATAGAAGCTATTTCATATGAATCGTAAAGATGACTTCCACTGTCCCAAACAATGGCTTTTTCTTCCTTGATCTCTTTAACATTTTCCTTCTCCGTTAGTTTAACAGATGTTTCTCCCATTTCTTCATTCATCATCGTGCATTTATGTGACACCCCATCTCTATACTCACGCTAGCCAAGGACACTACGGGGTAATGCCGTCGACTAGCACGAAGAATAAGGCTGTTGAGGAGCGACCATCTGTGTAATTGCTTTGTGCGAGTACCGATATTTCAGATAATATAACTTACATTTCATTTCAAGAGGAAATCCGACATATCAAATACAAACTCAAAGCTACCAGTGGCTATGTGGACTAAGGAAACAAATATAGAAATAAACATAACACAAATCAGTCATAGATATTCGTATCACAAAGGTGGAATAAGATATGAATATATCACATGAAAGTGTACATCAAAGTAGTGGTCAAACAAGATCCACTACATCACAAAAGAATAGATACAAGTGCTAGACAAAAGAATAATTATACATCAAGGAGTCTATATCTCAAATGTATAATAAAAAAAACTACTAATCTAAAGTAGTTAGCCTAAAAATCAGATGATAATCCCTGATAAGAAGTCAAGCAGGAGCACCTGAAATACTTCGGTCTGACCCGAGTATTATTTAAGAAGAAAATAATAAACGGATCAGTCTAGCTATAAATATCAGATAAAATGATATAGGATAAGAGATATGACCAAAAACGTATGATAACAAAAATGTCATACTGTGTCAAGTATACATCAAATAACAACAAAAATCATACAATATCTCAAATCAACTCAAAGCACAAAAAAGAATCACGTTCTTTAAATAATTCACCAAAACACAAATATTGACAAAACATATCAATGCCAATCCACGAAAATTGGTGAAACACAAATTCTGGAAATCACAACCAGAAATCCAGAAATCACAAAAGGGGGAAGGCCTATCACAAATGGGAGAATGAAAACTCACCAACACGTGTATCACAAATGAGCCGGAGCTCCTCCAAACAGGGTACAGTCCCACATTGCGGACTTTGAGCCGAAGCTCCTCCAAATGAGCCGAAGCTCCTCCAAACAGGGTACAGTCCCCCATTTGCGGACTTTGAGCCGAAGCTCCTCCAAACAGGGTACAGTCCCCCATTGTGGACTTTGAGCCGAAGCTCCTCCAAACAGGGTACAGTCCCCCATTGCAGACTTTGAGTCGAAACTCCTCCAAATGGGGTACAGTCCCCCACGCGGACAAAAAGACATCGCACGTCACTAGTCTAAACCATAAAATGACCATCATCGATCATCAAGAAGTGTCAATTACACTAAGCTAGTAAATATAAGAGTTTATCTTCATGTACCATAACCACTAGCTTAACTTAAATATTTACGAACAAATTGTAGATTTCCACTCGAAAATTGTCACAAGAGTTTCAATCGAACAAGTCCAAAAATTAACCGACGAAGTAAACGCAAGCGTTTCATACCACTTGTTTTACTAAGCCGTTTAATTAGATTTCTCATACGAATGAGGTAAAGGTTTGTATATACTAATAGATTGGAAAACGGTTTTAAAAGAGAGCTTTATGATTAAAATAGAGTTGAAAACATCTTTGTGAAAGAGTTTGAATATTTACTACTAGTATAGAAACCTTTGTATTTGAAAGTGACAAATCACAAAAATGATTTTAGAAACAATCAATCACCAAAGATTCACATTCTAAGACGTGAATTAAATCCAAAGAAATCGATACCAAATCCATCAAAATGGATATTCCCAAAAATCCCGAAAAAGAAGTCATCAAGGTCGATAAAAGTGATAACAACTAATCGAAGCAACTAAAATCGATAAACAATGGAAATTCAATCAAGAAAAGCCTAAATAGGCAAAAATGGACTTTTCCAGACGTTTGAGTTGGAATCCAGACGTCTGGATTTGTTTTCTGGAAATAGTTCAGAAAGCTACCCAAACGTCTGGAATATCGAAACAGACGTCTGAGCCATGACCAGACGTTTGGTTTAGAATCCAGACGTCTGGTTTTGTTCTCTGGAAATAATCCAGAGAACTTCCAGACGTCTGAAACTTCAAGTCAGACGTCTGAGACTCCTCCAGACGTCTGATCTTGAATTTCAGACGTCTGGTTTTAGTCCCTGACTTTTCTTATATGTATTTTGTGTGCATACATTTTGCTCCAGGTCCAAACCAGACGTCTGGACTTGATCACCAGACGTCTGGTCACCTGGTGGGCAACAATTTGCCTAGGCCAAAGTGGCCAAAACGTATCGGAAGCGATCGGACGAGCAACAGCGACTAAGGATTTACGCCAAGCGACAACCCGGCCTTATAGGCTCTTCGATACACCCCGAATATTAATGTCCAAACATCCATATATAGAAGGATTTTCATAAAATTAGACAAAAACACCAAAATTGGAAAATTCACCAAATCTATTCAAATCAAAAGCAAATAAATATGCACAAGTGTTAGGAATTCATACCTAACAACAATGATAGCTATAGACGTAGATGTGAGTTAAAGAACTCACATTTGAACCCAAAAACACAAGAGAGAAGCTATAGAGCAAGGCAAGAATAATCACTCTTCAATTTTAACCCAAGAAGCTTCAATCTAAGCTCAAAAGAAAAACATTTCCTAAGTTAGGGTTTAGGAAATTCTGAAATTGAAGAGAGATATAGATAGAGAAGATGAAGAGGATGCTTACCTAAGCTTCTCTTTGAATTTGGAGCAAGAACTTGAATTTGCAAAGGAAACTAGGGTTTTGAATTATAATTTCTCATTCCTCTCCCCATTTTTACTGAGCTTGAGTGTTAGGAAAAGAAATGAATGAATGAAGAAGAGTTAGGGTATTCAGTTGGGTTAATGGGCTGAAACCCAAACGCAAAGCCCAAAATAGAAAAATAGCAAATTCTACTCAACTCCAAACATATCGATGATTATACTCAAAAAAAATTGTAAACGCCATTTTGGACTCAATGGAAGTGTCGAGTCCCAATTCGACTGTTTACAAAAAGTAGCTTTTCGGACTTTAATCCGATTAACGATGTTATATTTAAATAAAACATTTAAATATACAATCGTAAAATATGCGGGTTGTTACAATATTTTTTTTTCTTATCAACAAATACATACAGTAGGAGAAATGTATTTTACTAAGGGAAATAATCCTATCGTTCTTTGTAGATTATGAATCTTTACTCCTTAATTGTTTGACTTTCTAAAATATCGATGTCTCAATCCTATTCAATAGCAAGCATATGATCATTATATCCATTTTTATGAATATTACCACATATGAAATGATACCAATTACCACTAAATATTTGCTACAATCATTCACTTTTACTGTCATTTATAGTTCTTACCACGCATACGTATGTAGCATTATTGCACTCGATATTTAAAATACTTGCATAATCTTAATAGGATACACTTCTCAATACAATGTCCTTTGTAGTGAATTAATATTCATGAATATAAAAAATTCGAATTAGCAAGGAGTGCCGTGATACTTAGTCTCTGAACTTTTGGTACTGGATATAACTTTTATGATCATATAATAAAGTAATTGAGATGCATATGGTTTCGTTTTTATGTCCATGTTATTTAACTAGAGAACCAAAGCTGTGAGCCAAAAATAATTAGTACATCCACCATGTGTTCCATGCATACAAAGCAAAATAAATAATAAGCACAGCAGACGTTTCACACATAAAATGCAATCAAATAATACAAATGACATAAACTCTAGATGAGGAAGACATAATAATTAGTACAAACTGCACGTGCTGAAATGCAAAAGCTCAAATGTCAGTTGTTGACATGGTAATAATGGTTCTATGTGTATAAGATTTGTTAGAAAATTTTAATACTAAGTGTATATGATACGATATCGTTGCTACCGTTTTCTCTCATTTTTGCGATCTTCACACCAATATTAAACCAAAAGATTGTATGCGGTAAAGTCGAAAACTTTTCTAAATAATATTTCAACGTGACCCATAATGCTAATCAATGTATTAAAATTAATGATTGCTATTCATTTTATTAGACTCGACCTTCTAGATTTTCACCGTTCACCTAGTCTTAAAGCAAAAACTAACATAAACGAAAATTGTTTATGAATAAGATTGAAAGACGGGTCAATATTCTTACTCGTGCAATTTACATGAGTATAAAAAATATATTTGGACATAGGTTATATTTAACTGAAATAATCATACACTTGGACATATATTAAATATTTTTTATTTGATGAAAAATATCTATATATAATGAGAACAAGAAAATAGACTAGAGGAAATAGTTTAGGTTTCTTTTGAACTAAGGACGTGGATCAAAACTTTGGCTAAAGGGTAAAGTAATGTTACACACACATACACACATATATACATACACCCACACACATATACACATACACACATACATATATATAGCATTTGCTATAAAGTAATGCTATATGTGTATTGCATTTGTTGTAAATATAGTACTTTTTCCCGTGAATATGATGTTAATTTAATTTAGCATTATATAAATAACTAGTATGAACCCGTGCTTCGCACACGGATATGGCAAAAAGAAATTGTTGCAGTTAGAAAATAAAATTATTTTGATAAGTAATTCAAATATACTATTTACAGGATGTAATTAGAAACATTGCTACAATATCAAATATAAGTATTAAAATTAGTACAGAATGCTCTCAAACATATATGTATGTCAAATAGTTAAAAGGGCAAAGTGGACTTGTCAGTAGTAAAAAAACCAGAACTATAGTGAAATACGAAAGCAGTAAAAAGCATGGGTCATATAAAATAAGACTAAAGACGTATTATAAAATAATGTTTTAATTATCCAGTATATTGTTTATTAAATAGAATCATATTCTAATGCAACACAGAAAACATGGTATATATTTGGTTGTTTTAACCTTTTTTTAAATGCTTTTATAACATAAACAGAACAATCAGTATATGATACTGTTGATATACATGGTAAGCATTGACAAATAACCGAGAAAACCACATAGAAGATTAAAATATCTCAACAGTTAATAGGCAAAGTAGAATAAAAGTAATTTGTTCTACAAACAATTCAATTGTAAAATATTTATGCACAAACGTACAAAATTAGTAGAAACGGTTAAAACATTAATGAATCAAAAAGTAACAAAGAAGGTGGAATTTAGCAGTGAAAAATATGATTTATTTGTGTTATTATTACAACCAAACAAAAAATTTGGATACTAATAATGCAATCGTTAGGAATATGTTCACGTCAAAAAGCAAGCAAAGGGGCAGGAAGAAACTATTTTTCATATTTTTCCTTGGCTATAGATGCAAGCTATCTCTAGTCAGTTGGTCTCATTCGTTGTGTTCCTACAATTGAATTTTATTAAACTCACTAATAATGGTAGTAGGAATGTACTTTAACAACTCTGTGAAAACAAAATAACAGTGGCAATTGTAATTTTTTGGCTAAAAAATAAGCAATGTGCAAAAGAAGGAACCAAATTGTATTTTATATTACACCTGCAATCAAGAAAGTATAAAAAAAACTTTAGCCTAGCTTAGTGGACTCTTCAAAATCATTAGTTAAAAGTAAAGATAATAATAATCAAAATACGGAAAATTAAAGAAAATTGAGTGACGGAAACCAACCTTCAGTAGAAAACCCAAATAAATGAAAATTTGCCATATTGTTTTCCTTAATGTTATATAAGGAGTGACAAACTCCAAATTCATAGGTGTATTGCACTAAAAAATAAAGACACAATTATACCATCAAGGTAAAATTAAGAGTTCTGAACAAAAAATAAACATCAATTAAGATAAAAGAAAAGGAGATATATGAATTATGGTGTACAGCGTATGAACAAAATTAATATTTTTCAGCTAATTTATGAAATATATATTCAAACATTTAAGAAAATATATATTAAAAGCAAGGAAAACAAATTCCAATTATATATTTAAAGTTATAGAAAATAAGAATGCAGGCCTTGCAGCTTCAATGATCATATTCTGTTCAAGATCAGCTTACATGTAGGAACTTACTTTGTTCAAAAGCAGAGCGCTAGAACCTATGTAGCAGCAAATTCTGTACTTCTAAAAATGAATGAGTGATTATCTTTTTTTGGAAGAAAACCTCAAACCTACTTAGACAAACCAAACCATGATGAATTCCATGTGTATCGGCATATTTCTAAAACTAACTAAAGAAAATAGCATCATCCCTCTATATTACATTCACAAAGACTATAGGAAATAGAAAATGTGAATCATATCTACATATTCTTAAAAAATGTAGAGTTGAGATTTGAAAAATAAAATGTCATCTTAGCTAAATTTGGGTACCATATTTGTAAGTCGATAGAAATCCATTTATGTGAGTTGTCAATGAAAATCAGATAACAATATAAAGCATATTTGTTTAGAGATTATAACTTGCAATACAGCAAAAATATAAATAGTAATTGTGTTAAACCATTTAGAAAAATATATTAGAGAGAAAATTTAGTTAGCTAACATATTTGACAGCAAAGATATGAATTTTTGGTGCTTGAAATCAAGAAGATTTTGTAAATTTATTTTTAAGTCGTGAAATAACAATTACATGATGCAAATTTCAGTTACAGCAGTGACGTATTGATTTCAATTATTTAGTATATCAATTACTTCAAACTATAAGTAATTACATGATGCAAATTTCAGTTACGGCGACGATGTACATATTTCAATCATTTAGTATATGAACTACTTCAAACTATATATATTTTGAAATGACTTCAGTTGGAAAAATTCAATAAATTACTAATTTTGATTTATCAACAAACATCAATGTTCTAACAATATACTTCTATCTGAACTACACATCAATGATCAATCCATTTTTTTTGCTATAACATATAACAAAAAATAGTTAATTATTAATCAATAAATTTTCAAATCTCAACTTCCAAAATGTTGCATGCAAGGTAACGTGTTTAAACTTTTAGCCTCAACCTAATTGATTAAAAGCTTCTTGTATTCAATGTCTAACATGGTGGTGTGATTATGTAAAAAGCTTTAGTCTTTCTCTAAGCTAATTAATAAAAATAATATTGAATTACCTGGGCTTCCTCTGATGGTCATACAAAAAATCTTTCCAACAAACTTTAGCAACATACCAATGGTGACAGACTTGTATCCACTCAAACTCCCTGTATTTTGAAAGTTGGGATACTCCATACTTGCAAAAATTTTATACCGACTATTTTAAATGATAATTGTACCTTTATAAATATAACAAATTTTGTCATGTCAAATATGATTTTATGTTTCATGATACAAAAACATAAGAATGCACTTAAATATTATTTTGCAAAAGGATTATGGTTATCATTTTGGTTGCTTTGGAAGTTAAAAATTTCAATAATATCTAGAAGAAAAGCTGCTAAATTCAAAACAATATGGTTAAATTATCCAAATTTGTGGTCTCAATAACAACTGCCGAGGATTAACCAATATCTCTTCTCATGATGTCCTTCGATATATTCCTAGTGTATATATGAACAAAATAAATATCGAAGATAATAACCCATTTTGTTTCAATTTATTCTTCAACTTTTATTTTTATCAGTATTATATAATGCAAAGTAGTCTACCATTTCCATTTATTACTCAATATTGTAATTTAGTACATATCAAAATATAAATGTGAATCTTGTTTAAAACAATTAGAATAAAATTTGATAAAAAATGTAATAAAAAGTAACAACCTTAAATTTAACAAACATCGGTTAAAATGTAGCAATCAAAATCTATGTGGCTCCAAAGGACATTGACGGGAAGATGACGGAATAGCAGTAGAGAGCTCACCTAAAATATGACGGAAGGGAAATATCTAAGATATCAAATGACTAGTTTTCATTCTTATTTATACAACAATAGTGTTAATTTATATTTTCATATTTTATATGGATATCTATTGAAAACGATTATGATTTATCATCTCTATGGATTAAAGATGATGGGTCGAATTCAAGTGTAAGAATACTAAATAATAAAGTGAAAACTAATGTCCTATTCCTTAAACGAATCATTGTAGTTCTAACTGACCATATTGTCCTACTAATTCATGTTGAGTAACACGATGAAATAAACTTGTACTTGTATAAATTTGCAAACTATACAAATTAGTTGTTCCATTTATACATAAAAAAATGGAGATAAATTATTGTATTTCAAGAACTTAAAAAAGGGAAAACCTAGAATATATCATCACACAATATAAGTTGATATTGTAATACATGTTTTGAAGATATGATGTTTGAACAGTAATAACAACGGAAAGTCATATATACATATATATACATACATATACACTTATATATATACATATACATATATATATAATGTCTCCATAATATACATCCCAGCATTGAAAATATACATTGCACCAGTATTACAAAAGTATATACACCATACTCTACTTTCAAGAGTAATACAAAAAGAGACTGGTCTATCTAAATCTGGTCCAAGTCACCTGCAACTAAGGTCTTTCCAAACATGAAAACCACTCCCGGTCTGACCCGAGAATAATCATAATGATAAACCCAGGTCAGGATAGATAAACAAACATGAGTGAATAGTATCAAAATTTATATATGCATCAGAATCAATATTATAAATCTGACATTGTTGCTACCACTGATATCAGGTATAAATGTCAGGTAAAACTGATTATATCATGCATGTATTAACATTCAATTTAAATCAATATCAAATCAATATAAAAAGAAGCAGATACTCTGATATACTATCATATGATATCAGCGCTAAGGGTCTAAATAACCCTCATATGGAATTCTATTCCAGAGCAGTCCATGTCATACCACTCCGAATAGTGCCTAAATAATATGCATATATAAGCTAAAATTGGTGACAGACTGTCTGGACAGGTATAGCAGAAGGCTACTCTGCTAGAGACTTTGGGGAGCGACCCTGCCGTCGGTCCATTATATGTCATCTCTTCTTTGGTAATTTATAATCAATACTATCAGGAACACTGTACCTATTCCCGATGACTGGAATTAAATCAGATTTCCAGATCAAACAATGAAGTATCTGAACATACTACATTAAGTTACCCTACATCAATAATAAAGATCTCATATCATAAAGCAAGGGTAAAATTCAATATTAGGCCATTTATATGTCTAAACTAGTGCGAACCCGTGCTTCGCACACGGATGTTGAAAAAATATTGTTGTTGCATAGGTCATATCCAAATGTATAAGAAATTTAATACGGTGGTAATGAAAAAACATTGTTGAACGATAGTGTTACATCATGAATAACAATTTGGTAGGATAAAGAATACATAGATATATTTGGTTATGATAATCACAATTAAAATCGAACAAAACAATTACAGTGAATATGTTAAAGTTCACAGACTATTTAGAGGATAATGTGTTAAAAATTTATCTGCTAATGCATAGGTATATTCACTGTGGCATATAACGCCAATGTTGTTGCTTTTGCAATTACACAGCTGCTTCAATGTGCATAGATATAGTTGAAGTATTCACTGTGAACTGCAGACACAAAGACACAGTGCAGTTCGATTCAATTAAATAAGAGTAACAAAAGTTTTTTGCAATGGGG
Source organism: Allium fistulosum (assembly GCA_030737815.1). Lineage (NCBI taxonomy): Eukaryota > Viridiplantae > Streptophyta > Magnoliopsida > Asparagales > Amaryllidaceae > Allium > Allium fistulosum. The sequence continues at coordinate 485,850,154 of CM060905.1, read as the reverse complement.
AGAAATATAGTAATATGATGAAATTTGTAAACAGTCAGGAAAAGTATTTATCAACAGCTGAAAAAAGGGAGCAAAAGAAAAAAGAAAAAAGCAACAGATGTAGTACAGGGGAAAAGTAGTAAAATATAAGATTCAATTGAAATAGAAATGATGATGCAATAAAAAAAATAACATGGGTTCCAATATAAATTACTATTGTTCACCGAATCTGATCTATGTCGATGCAGGGTACAAAACACGGCATACAGTTGGTCGCAGTAACCAATATTTGAAAATATCCAAAACATACAGAAGAGAACAATTGTGAGAAGTCCATTCATTTTTTAGCCTCATAAATAACTGCTAGCAACGCGTGTATGATATTGGCTTGAGCGCAAATAGGTGATGTTTTCTTGGCCTTAATAGATGCATTACATCAGTCAATTATTTTAACCATTAAAGGTATTTGTACCTACAGCCAAAAAAGGCAAAAGTGTCATTGATGCAGTATTATTACTAAATTCTCTCACTGCTCGTCTGACCTATTAACTATATCTAATAATCAAACTATGACTACATAATCATCTATACAAAGATACATTCATCAATTGTTTTCTAGAAGTTTTCCGACGGTGGTGGTGCAAGTGATTTTAGAATTTACTGCAAAAAATAAAAAATAAACTCTTTTAGGTGGTTATCAACATTATTCTCACTACAACACATGTTTTGACCCAGCACTTAAACTGTGCATCTACCTTAAGCCCGAATACAACAACTTATATGCTTATTGTATTATTGATCATCGTAATTGTAAACGAAATTGAGTAAACTTAGCCAAATTATGTCATCAAACCTGGAAGCAATGTATTAAACGCTGAGCTGCACGGTTGAATCAAGCATTAATTATGTGAAGTCATTATTTAATCATCTTAAGCTATCAAAAATCAAAATTCATTTTTCAATTATATTTTCATAATGCGGTTAAATAACTATCGTTAACATCAAACAAAATTATTACTACATCTAAATTAGTATTGCATCACACAAATGCAGTTTAAATATTCAAAAACAATAATTGCTTAATTCCAAAAATACTGCAAAATAATAACCGCTTTTGCTTAATGCATTTAAATTTTAACTACAGTAAGCTCGAATAAATCATCGTGTACAACCAAAATTATTACTGCATCACATAAATATAGCTGAAATATTCAATTTCTACCATGCATAATTCAAAATTGTCATTAAATTATAACTGCATTTTATTAATGTAGTTAAATTTTAATTGTATTAAGATTGATTAAATTCCTGAAATGTAGCCAAATTTATTACTTCATCACATAATTGTGGTTAAAAATCTTCAAATATAGTTAAATTTATCCAAAACTTGCTGGTAAATTATAATTGCATTTTCTTAATTTCATTAATTTATAACTGTAAAATTGAATAAAATTATCAAATATAGTCAAAATCATCAATAGTAAATGCAATAAAAAAATGCTAATGTAGTTAAATTAATTCAAAAAATGCCTATAAATTATTACACCATTTTTTGATGGAGTTAAATTATAACTGCACTAAGTTTGAATACTATCAAACACAGATTATTACTTTATTACATAATGTAGTTACAATATTCAAAGGCAACCATAATTGTATAATTCAAAAAAATATTCCTTTCAAATATGTTAAAAGATAATAAATACATTATAATAATCTAGGTAAAACTACTATGTAATGTTTATGATCATCATAATAATGCTGTTACAGAAACGCGGTACACAGCGGTGACAAAAAATAATTATGCAATTAAAGCTGCTATATAAAATTATGATTTTAAAAAATTTATTTTTAGCTATCAACAATGGATATCATTGGAAAGCAAATTAAATTTGAGATTTAATAGTGAAAACAATTCTTAAATCCAATCAATGTAGAAAAAGTTATCACATTTTAAAGTTTTGAATATAAAGAAATTAAAAATGCGACTGTTTAGTTGCCAAATTTCAAGGAGGCCTGTGTGAGCTTGAAATTCAACTCACTAATAATAATATAGTATAGATGTAGTTACAATATTCAAAGGCAACCATAATTGTATAATTTAAAAAAATATTCCTTTCAAATATGTTAAAAGATAATAAATACATTATAATAATCTAGGTAAAACTACTATGTAATGTTTATGATCATCATAATAATGCTGTTACAGAAACGCAGTACACAACGGTGACACAAAATAATTGTGCAATTAAAGCTGCTATATAAAATTATGATTTTAAAAAATTTATTTTTAGCTATCAATAATGGATATCATTGGAAAGCAAATTAAATTTGAGATTTAATAGTGAAAACGATTCTTAAATCTAATCAATGTAGAAAAAGTTATCACATTTTAAAGTTTGGAATATAAAGAAATTAAAAATGCGAACTGTTCAGTTGCCAAATTTCAAGGGGGCCTGTGTGAGCTTGAAATTCAACTCACTAATAATAATATAGTATAGATATACTGCAACTATATATACACCTTTAATGGCTTCAAAGTAATCAGTATAATGTGTCTGAATATACATACTCATCTATTATACACATTTATCAACCAATGGATTTTTAATTCGGAAACCAATGAAAAGGATATGATACATGTTTATACTGAAGATAGACCACCAACGCAGATCGCCCATACAACCACTCAGAAGAATATCTAACAAATAAGGTATGACTATACTATCGATACAAATTGCCCATACAACTCAAATCACTAATATACTTATAAATATGCTATGTATTATCCCCAATCCATATTATATAATCCACTAAAAATATTAAATTCGAGCTGCTATTTAATTTAAAGCAGAAACCATGTTGTTGTGTGAGTTAAAGCATGAAAATATGTTGCTTTGTAACTTAGCTACTATATGATTTAGACATGAAAACATGCTACTATATGACATAAACATGAAAACATGCTGGAGTGTATTATAATTCCTAAAGCAAGCATACACATTACTGTCCAATGTAACAATAACACGGACATTTCCAAAGCAAAGGAGCGTGTCTCAGGTCATCAGTATTGCTGCCACAGAACCCAAACAAATTACAAAGCGAACATCAAAACTTAATACACGCGGTCAGCTAAACTGAAATGCATATCATCATCACTCAGTAGGCTGCCAAACTATATTTATTTCCCTTTTATTACTTTCTAGCTGAACCCAAAACAACTTCAAAGCCAACAATCGAACTCCAAAACATATATAGCCACGATTATTGCTACTTAATTTCAGAAATCAGTTGGAGATAATAAAGTTCACTCACCTAACAATTACAGAGACCCCAAAAGCACGAAAGTGCTGAAATGAACTTTACTGAGATCTCTTGGCTTTGCTCTTCTTTATTTTATTCACTTGCTTTTGGATTTGAGGACGAAAATGGAAGCTAAAATTTGATTTAGGGTTGCTTCTTTACTTCCGTAGCAGCCTTCGTATTTCGATAAAAATGAATAGGAGCGGTTCGAATGGATAAGTGTCATTAGGTTAACGAAAATGAATGAGGGTATTAGGCAATGAAATTATGGGTGTGTGATTTACCCCAATGCCTGCAGCATACTCAGTATTACAAAGAAAATGTCGCCGAACTCTTCATCAGACCACCTGCACTCAGTCCTAGCTACAACCACTATTCATTCATCTTGTCTCTTTCACAAAATTTATGCAACCTATAAACATGCACCTGAAAATTGTACAATACGTACGTAATGTGAGTGAGAAGAAGGATGCAATTAGAGTGCTATATTTATGGTAGTGTTGACCATTTGGAAGATGCAGCATATTTCTTGTTCCATATAGGACGTAGCATGATAGTAATTATAAGGGTGGAACAAAATGACTGGTAGGGAAGAAGACAGAATTGGATAATTTTCGACAAATTGCAATGTTATTAAGTATAGATTTTTTATTTTTCCATTATGAAAGCGAAACGGGTGGTAACATGTTTTATGTTCATTGCAAATAGGCTAAGTGCAAAAGTAAAATTTTTATTATTATACCTTTTTAATTATGGACCCCTTGTAAATGTGCATTATTTGTAATATCAAATTTAATGTTTCTATATGTTCTATTGTATTCAATAAATGCATTGTTGTAATAATGTGCATGAAAGTAACAGCAACCACGCCAAAACCAATACTTAGCCATGTCTGTAAAACATTATTCAGAAAGTACATATTGGATGATAAGTACAAATCCCAAACTAAAATATAGCTAATGACATAACTATTTTTACCAATAATAATTTAGTAATAAATTTAAATTTGTCCAATAATATACATATGAAAGAAAATTACATGTAAATTGTATGTTGCCAAAGTGTTTAGTTCAAATTGTACATTAAAACATACGTATAGTTGTTTTATAAAGATTAAGAAAAAAAGATTAATAAAGTTTCAATAAAATACACATTATAAGAATTACTTATGAAAACCCATAACCAAGTCAACTGACGAAAACAACTTAAAATGCAGTTGAAAAATACTGATATACAACATCTATTTAAGATAATGCAAGAATTTTACATATTTAGAACATTGACCAAAAGAAATAGTTTTTCTTGCTACACCAATAGGTTTTTAACTAATTGTTCTTACGGCCATAGGAATAAATTGAGGCATCATGTTAGACTAAAGATTATCATCTTTTGTCATCAAAATCAATAGCAGAAGAAATATGGTATTTTATAATCAGTAGATTTGTTAGAAGAATTTCCTCAAAAATTGTTTTTTAAAACATATTGATTGATTATATAAAAATAAGTAGTTTTCAAAATGGTAGTTCCATATAGCATGCATCAGCATATAGATCCTAATTACCAGTGCAACAACAATATAACTTAACTAACAAAAATGTATTATGCAGCAGTAATAGCAGGTCATAGAGAAGTACCACCACATATATCAATCGAGCTTTGGAGTGAGGAGATACAGAAACCAAGAACTCATTATTTTCTTCAGGATCGAAAGAGATTTAATCCTAAAGAAGAATCATATGCCATCCTCGTAAAAAGCCAAGAGGCAACCAACCTTGGTCATCTCAGCAAGCTCATTGACAACAGTGCCTTTCTAACCAGAAATCTGCTAAAGAATGGTCCACAAAAATGAATAGAAAAGTCAAATGTGTTAGCATAATTAAGAAAAAGGACTAAAATTTTTAGTTATTTACAGTAGTGAATTTATGATCAACAACCCGAAAAGCATCTCAACCAAAACTTTTACATGACCATATAGATTAATACTGAGCTTTATGACAGTGATTGTCAACCATATAGTTATGAGGAAAAAATTGAATTCATATAGGTCTAGGAGAGAAGAAAATGTCAATGAAAACAAAATAACTTGATAGATTACTGTTTTTTTAGTAGCTCACACGTTTAGAAGAGAAAAATGCTCAGTATTCTCATGGTGACTATATAACTTTAGCAGCACTGGAAACCAGATTCCGTGGCATTAAAATTACAGTACTCAAACTATATAGCAAGTAGATTATATGTAGAAAGGGAAGAAATCATATCGTAAAGGGAGGAAGAAGAACTGCTTACATTGGAGAAGAGTTGGCAATTTTGAAGACACCCCAACGATGAAAGGCTATCCACCAATTGTACGGCGTTCGAAGATGACAAAAACTTCGGAATAAGGGCTGACGAAAATCAGAAGAGAGAGAGGGGAAGCGGTCGTAGGCGATTTTGCAATTAGTCGGAGTCAACCGTTATTGCGACAGCGGTAGGAAGCAAGGGCGATGACGATAGAGCGGGGTAGGCACAATTTGAGGGGGTTTTTTATTATTTAGGGTGGATGAAACATGAAGAAGGGGAGAGCAGCAGTGGGAGAAAAAAAAATTAAAATCGAGACGGTTTAGTTTAGATTTTTACTGTGGAGGCTTCTGCGCTGTAGAAATGGAACTGGGAAATAATATATAGATCTAGGGTTTGGAGGAAGATAAGAAAAGGTATAAACGTGACCATTCGGTTGCCAAATTTCAAGGGGGCCTGTGTGAGCTTGAAATTCAACTCACTAATAATAGTATAGTATATATGTCATATTAATATAGTATTTTGTTAATGTTTTTTCTTCAAACTAAACTTTGAAGGTGGTGTCCTTGTTTCAAACTATTTTTCCAACTTCGTTATTTTCACTAATTCACTTGGAATAAGAATATCTCAAAATGATGTTTTTGATATTACAAAATTGCCCTTGCGTCTTTAACCCTCAATAGTTAAATAGGGGCATTTTTGCACTTTACACGATCTCACAACATCATTTCCACATTATCAGCACATCTCGCTGCTTTTTCAAATTCATTACATTTCCTATCCTCTTTAGAATTTCTATAATTTATTAAAGAATAAATCAATAATTACTTAACAAAGAGTTCACCGATGAATCGACGAGAAAAAATGAAATCCATTGAAATCCTTATTTTAATTTTGTTTTCATGGATCTGTTCTTAACCTTAATAAATTTAAATATTCTCATCAGGGAAACATATATGATCTATGCTATCGAAGTACGACTGCATATATACGATCAATCGGACTTTTTTTATGCATATGACCATTGTTTCATAATAAATATAAATAAATTTGCTCACAGTTTTATGTGTGACGTGCTAAACATACCAGTATAGATGGAATTAAGTACCTATATTGAATTACAAAATATAAAAAAATGTATATATACACATACCTGCATACACACACGCAGATGCCCACAAAATCTTAATTCATTGTAATAATAATTTTTTAAATAGCCATTAACTTAAAAAATGGTTGATATAGAAATTTAAATGTTATTAAAATGATTTTATATATGATTAAATAATTAAATTGTCTTTTATTCCTAAATATCTAAAAGAGCATTTTCTTTTTTTCAAAAGGCTAGTCAAAATCATATAAGTATCAAACAAGGAGCATCATTCAACATAAAATTGAATGAAATTAAAAAAGGACACTGGTTTGTTGATAAAGAGAAGAAATTAAATATGTGACTAATCGTCATTATTAGAATTCGAATCTATGACCTTGATAATATTCCAAACTTTTAAATGAAAACATAGATTAAGTTTTGCCTTGATCGACTTGTGACTATGTCTATATATAATAAAGGCATTTTTGAAAGTTCGCGGTTTGACTTGAAAATTGCTGATCTCCTGTAACTACTAATAACGATAAAGATACTACTGGAAAAGACTTTAATATTGTATCTGTGCCTTTATTTATCCATAAATTTTGATAATCATATGTAGTGGATACTAGGGGTGAGCGTTCGGTCAGTTCGATTGGTTTTGAGGTAAAAAAATGTCAAACCGAACTGAAACTGAAAAAAATCAGAACCGAACCAAATTAATTTCAGTTAATTCGGTCGGTAACCAATTTAACCGAACTAAAAAGGTAGGTAAGATAAATTACCATAGGTTATTATTCAAATGATCGATTTACTTAAAGGAAAACATAAATTTATGTTTAGAGAAACTATTTCAAGTACTTTTTTAAGTTTAAAAGAAAAATTAACATATTTTCAATAAATAAAGTTTGATTTTACTACTAAAAAAATTATTAGGAGCATTAAAATGTCATAAATATGGATAATACAATAAAAGTTTAGCTAATTCGGTTAAACCGATAACCAAAATAAAATTATTTTACAAACCGAATTCAAACCGATACAATTTTCGAAACGAACCGAACCGACCGAAATGAATCGGTCTGGTCAGTTATTTCGGTTCGAACCGAATATTGCTCACCCTTAGTGGATACCAAGCCATACCATTTTTCCTAAATATTACATAATACGAATTACATTTTCATTTTTATATATAATAAAAAACCATCATTTCTGAATCCTATTATTACAGAAAACATCATAGCTGATCATTACGTTTTTAAACAAACATGGAAAATGGCTGACAAAATTAGATGCAACTGAATGTGACACACACACACATACATACACATAGGCTTGTAAATGGATACTTTCAGATATGGATAGTGGCATATCTGCATTCGTATCCGAAATCATTTTCGAATATTGGATACTCACATCCACAAATACAGACGAATATCGAGTAATTCTTCTATCCGCCGACGATCGATAAATCGAGAAGTATATGTAGAAAATTTTGGTTTAGCATACTTTTTTTTCAATCCCATTGATTATAAAAATGTGAAAAATAAACAAATAGAATGATAATAAATAGTTTTGAGCAATTATTATGCACTAAATTCATATAATACAAACTATTAGTTTAACAAAAAAATAAACACATGCCTACCGTTGTACTAAAATATACAAAATATTAACTATAATCTTGAGAAAAATCGGACAGATAATTTTCGAATGTTGATACCTTCGTATCCACATCCGTATCTATTTTTTCAGATATTAGATATTTATCCGCTTTTCGGATACGGATGCAGACGGATTTTAGATATTTCGGGTATCCACTGACAGACGTGGATACACATACACACACATATGTATGTGTATGTATATATGTAAGTATGAAGTAAAAGTGCAAATTGAATTCAACTGAAAATATGACTTCAAATTACAAAAATCAAATATCTTGAAATAATAAATCTTTGCAAAAATCAAATATATACACATATATATGTATTTATGTTTCAATCATTTGTAAGAAGTTTAACTTTAATGCATTTTTGGAAATAAAAGATAATATGCAAAAGTGCAAACTATCTTTATAGTATATCAGACTATAGCTAAAGAAATCCGTCACACACGTATAGAAAATATAAAATGGACCATTAAAATACACTTTTAATAAGTGCAAATATTAAACACTTCACTGAAATATAAAAATTGCAAATTGTATACAAAACTTGGAATAATAATAGGAGTTTCATAGTTTATGTATTAAAATATAAAATAGAAAAAATAAAAATAAAATAGAAATCATATTATAGAAATGGATAGAAAATAAAAATTAGGGTTTGAGCAATGCATATGTCATGCACCCTTACCTTAATCTATGCTCGTACTCATAAACAATCAGTTCCTCCCTGCTTCCGTATCATAGAGCCATTGATCCCCTTAGCTTAAACATGAGATACTCCAAGAGTGGCGACTTCACAAATAAATGTTAATTTATGTGTCAAAATTGATGCTTCTATTCTATCATAGAAAATTGAAGATCTCCTTGCAAAGTAAAGCCATTCATGTCCAACTAGCGAGGTGGGAGTTTGAGATTCTAGGAAAGAAAGTTTAGAGGCATGAATTTAGTAGGATCGTGCAATATGCCCTAGAGGGGATGAATATGGTATTTAAAATGTTTCGCAGATAAACTAGATAAAATAAAGTGCGGAAACATAAATGCAAAAAATAAAGAACATACATATATACCCAGTTTCGGTCACTAATCTGTTAATGTTTGTCGTTGCCTCCAAAGTTACTACTACAATTATATATTCGATACTTGCAGCACCTGTAAACTCGCACTCTCTGCTAACCTGAATATACTAACCATATGCCTAGTAAGCCTATCTGGATTAAATACCCTAAGGCCAAAATCTCTGAACTACAATACGTAGCTCAATCCTAGGAAAAATCTATAATTTAAATTTTAAAAACACAAAAAACCAAACAAAACAAAAAATTAGAATAACCCTACAATTTTAAACCATGCAAATTATAGAAATCAAATGGTTTATATAAAATTATCCCTGTGAGATAAATCACATACTCCTCTCTTTCCTTTTCTTTTTGACTCGAATTCGATTTCCGCTTTTATCTTTCCTCTAAAATAAAATCACCATTCACCAAGCTTACTTTTTAAATCAAAATTGGCTTCTACTAATTGCTTCACCCATAAACAATTTGACTACAAATTTCAGCCTCCACTTGAGCTCAAACACTGCCACCACCAACAGATAATCTTGCAAAAAATTTATGTTCCTATTCTTGAAAGAATGGACTAACAAGGTCAGCTACCTAGCTAACTTTCATAATTAAATGTCGTCACTGTATGGATAACCCTTTTGTGAAAAGAACTATTAATGATTGGTAGAGCTAAACTAAGGAGTGTGAACTATACAAGTTTACAATAACATTTGGTTAAATGAAAGAAAAGGCATCATTGTTAGAAGCTCGTCACCATCACCTTGAGTGTCACCATCGCCTAGTCTCTATCGCTTGGAGAATCGTCGCGTTGTCGTTCAATCTGATGTTGCTTGAGAATTGAAGGCTTCTACCTGTGCCTTACGGGATCACATAGCTATGCTGGTTGCCAAACAAGACGCCTAAATTGCAATGAGGAAGTTGACGTGATGTCATGTGCTGAAGATTAAGATTGCCTTGAGATTTTGGCACTTGACGATTAATGTTGTGATGATTGGGCATAGATGTGAAATTAGTTGCTGACAGAAGGTTGATGATGTTGTGGGAAATTCTAACTCGAGACCACTCAAATCAAAACCCCAAAGCACAGCGGAAAAATGAGATTGTGGTAAGAAGTGTAAAAACAAACAATCAGTATCTCAATCCAATCCAATAGTAATTACAATCACCCAACAAGCAATATAAAATCAAAGCGATAACGACAAAATAAATCACACACTGATTTATAATGGTTCTACTAACATCTTGTTAGTGTACATCCACTTTGAGAGAGAGATTTTATTAATACAAATGAGAAGAGTACAAGAGATTGATATAATGATCAAAATTCTAATAAAATTTATTTGTGGAGAAGAGAATTGAAGAAAATTAGGTTTAGATAAAACCCTAATTAATGGAGGCTAAAACCCTTGTAGTCGTTTTTCAGTCGCATACATATCTGAATCCAGAAAATAGCTTATATAGGAGAATAGAAAACCTAGGCAAAGTTCTAGAATTTCCCCTGCGAATATCACAAATCTTCACACCAAAACCCGTTCAAAATATAGGCAGAAAATCATCATAGACATTTGTCATAAGTGACTGATGTCTATCATAGGTCTCGGGAAAAATTCCCTGACACCATAGACGTTTGTCCAAACTCTTGGGTATTAAACCCTGTAGTCATAGACATCTGTCACTTTATGACAGACGTCTGTTGCCTGATGCTGGCTACATCACTCCCCTTTCATCGTCATATCTTCCTCATCTAAGCTTCGATTTGCGAATAGTTTTCTCCGTCACCAAGCTACTTTCGACCACTTCAATTTCTCCATATAGTGTTGCCAAAATTTAACACTCCACCTCGACACTATATCCATCTCCAACTCCAATGGTACCATACCATCATCAACAATCGATAGCACCAACTATCACCACTTCTACCTTCAACCAAACATGAATGCTTTCCCATGAGCTCCGGCAAAGCCACCACTCATTGCACTCCATCATCGAGCTCAGGCAAAGCCCCCGCCCGCTAATAAAGTGTTCAAAACATCCAAATCCTAAACTGTCTCACCAAAGACTAAAAATCACGAAGAAGATAGAACCACAATCTCTCACCGATACCCTTCCTCATCCATAACCAAGCTCCTCTCTCAACTGTGCCACCTCGTGGCACTTAGCACTTCTCCAAGCGAATCAAGTTCGAGAAATGCTTGAACTTCCCAACTGGCAATGCTTTAGTGAACATATCCACCGCGTTATCCTTTGTGTGCACTTTCCAAAGATATACTTGTTTATCTTCATCCATGGCTACTAGAAATGACTCTCTCACTTCAATATGCTTAGTACGTGAGCTAAACGCTAAATTCTCCTCCAAGTGTATAGCACTTTGGCTATCACATCGAACATCGACACTATCATGCTCGTATCCCAAGTCACACAACAATGCCTCAAGTAAAGTGCCTCCTTTGCCGCCTCTACCACGGCTATCAACTCCCCCTCCGTAGTGGATAAAGCAACTACGATCTACAATCTCCAGCTTATGGTTGTACCTCCAAGTGTGAAGACATATCCGAAAGTTGATTTTCTTCAATCCCTATCACCGGCGTAGTCCGAATCACAATAACCAACCAACTTGCAATCCATCCTCTTACTACTGCCAAATACAAGACCATGAGATGATGTACCTCTAAGGTACCTCAATATAAACTTCACTGCTTCCGAATGCAATTTCCCCAGATTAGCCATATACCGACTAACCATCCCGACGACATTTGCAATATAGGGCTGTAACGACCCAGAATTTTGAACAAATTAAATTGAGAATATTTAATTTATTTTAAATATTTGAACGATAATTTAATTTGAATTCCCGATCTAACTTTGAATTTGGAGATTTAATTTTAAAGTTTAGTCTATTGAAAGTTGAATAGAAATTTGAATCTTCAATTTTTAAGCTGAAGAAAAATATTTCAAAAGCTTTTAAAATTCGTAATGATAACACTGAAGATAATAGAAGCTTCAGAATCGAGTTTGAAAATGATTTGTTCAGTTTTGAAATTTATATCGTTGGACCGATATTTAAAAATAGCGTTCCGGGGTGTAGTCTCGGAATTCGACGAAACCAGTTCCATTGGGTCCGTAATATTGAATTATTATCGGATTTTAAATTTCGTATTTTTCAGAGTTGTTATGTGAGCACACGATAGATTAACGCGTTGAAATTTTTAAACGAATTCAACTTAAATTTAAATTTTAAATCTAGTCAACGTCAGCCCATTTTCTCCCCTTAAATCACGCCTTAACCCACGTCTGAAACCACGAAATGATCGTGCAAACCCATACCTCCTTCCAATTTTAAATACTCCTTTTCCTTCGTCTGCTCTAAACAAATTTTCACAGAAGAAAAATAAATGGCCGAGCCCTATATCTCGTTCGAAGCTAGGGTTCGAGCATGGGGCAGCGACGCGCACGGCATGGGCAACCGCGAGGCCAAGGCGATCATTTGGGAAGTTCGAAATCGCAACGGCGGCGCTGTCAAGTGGGGGAACTCGCGAATTGGAGACGCGCGGCGAAGTCATGGCGGCAGTTGAATGGGTTATTGCAAGTGGAAGCAGCGACGTGATAAGGAGGGTGGTGGTGGCTCGCTTGGGATGTCGCGAATTGGGGTTTCGTGGGCAGGATGATGGAGTCAGAGTGGTCGGCGATATTGGCATGCTGGCCAGAACAATGGCCGATGGCTTATCTGTGGGTTCGCAAATCATATTGGGGGCAGGGAGGCTCTCGAACATATCTATTGATGGCCGGAGCAGTAAGGGGGGTTGTGTGCAAAGGGAAGGTCGAGCCTCTGATTTGGGGTCTTCGATGTTAAAGACGAAATTCATCGTTTTGAAGAGAGGTAACGATCTTCTTTTGTTAAATTAAAATTTAATCAATAATGTTTATATATTGGCAGAAATTTTATGAAGATGAGAAATTGAAAGAAGTTAACAGTAAAAATATATATAAATGAATATAAACTGTAAACAGAAGATTAATATAAGAATTTATAGGAAATTAGATTTTTAATATATTTTATTTTTATAAGTGTATATATATGGTTTCAAAAGAAAATATACACATGCATGTTTGAAACTTATATAGAAATGAGATTTTAGTTTAACGGTGAGGTATAAAAATCATTTTTTATAAACATAAATCAATTTATATATAGATAGGATTTTGAAAATAAATGTTTTAAGTGTAAAAATATTTATTGAAGGAAATTTAGTTTCAAATTTAATTTTTAGTTAAACAAATTTATTAAAAGAAATTGGGTCAAAATAAAATCTTAGTTAAATAAGTTTATTTCAAAAGGAAATCAGTTAAGATTTAAAATTAATTGTTTAAAATGAAATCACCGATGAATTGAAATTATCAAATGAAATTTATTATTCGATTTAATTCGAATATTAATAGATTTTATAAAATTATTTATACAAGGTTAAACTCGAGAAAACAAAAGAAGGATTGGAAAATGGAATGCAAAATCAAAAGCTAAGGTGAGATTTTTCTCACTCAAAATAAATTTGGATTGCAGTTATTGACTGTTTGATTTTTGTTTGGATATGATGCTAGATATAGTAGGATATATCTATATATATAGCAATATATACATATTGGCATATGTATATATTGGATTGATTGATTTCCCGCCTCGTATAGCGGATGAGACCCTATTGCGCCGTTAGTAAGCGGATTATTTTTATAAAACCCATATACCGCGATATTCCACCTCGATGTGGAATTGGTATTGTGCTAACGTCTTTGGATGCAGGGAAACAGGTTGGAGGGATCCAACTGGATTCCTCACCAGTATTTATTTATTTACAGATATTGATGTATATTCTGTTATCATATTGATATATGATGTTTGTTGTTGTGATTGACTAATTGGTGCGTTGCATCATCAGATTCAAATTTTGAAATTTAAGAATAACGATGTTGATTTTAAAAGAGAATTTTTAAAGTGATCTTTGAAAACATACGTTGTATTTAAATTATTGAACTGATTTGTTTTAAATAAATAAACGTTAAAATTTTAAAGTTATAAAAGTTAAGACTTTTGTGAAATATAACCGAAGGGTGATTTTTGAAATAAATAGTTAAGTAATTTATAAAATAGCTTAAATTTGGATTTTTGAGTTATTAAGAACAATGTATATAAAAGATGTACAAAAATGGATATTTATAAATTTAAAATATTGGGTTTGTAAGACAAGTTTCTATAAGTGTTAAAATGAAGTATAAATGGGATTTCATAAGTTAATGAAATCTGAAAGTTTTAAATTTTGTAAAGTTTAAAAGAACGATTTCTTTTAAAATAAATGAATGATAAGTTATTAACTTATAATATGGACTTGTGATATTTATATCGAGTTATAAATTGAATTTGTTAATAAAAGGAATTTATAAATCGAAGTTGTTAGAAAAATAGAATTGAAATTTATAAATATTGTTTATAAATCCGAAATCACTTATTTTGATAAGTGAATTTTAGAAGTCAATAAAAGAAGATTTATAAGTCGAGGTTGTTATTAAAATAGAAATAGAATTTATAAACGTGTTTATAAATTTGAAATAGATTGAATTGGATAAATTAAATATAGAAGGTTATTAAAGAAGATATATTTGCGATTTTGGATAGCGAATTATCCTTGAAATAAATGTGTAGATATGACTGAAATTTGGTTAGTGAAGTATATTCACGATTTTGGACAGTGAATATATTGTTAAGTAAAATGAATTTATTTTTGAAGAAGTGATATTAAAAATCTCTGTAATGATGTTTTAAAATGTATTATGAATCGAAAGCATAGTTTTCAACATTTATTGTTGAAATAGGCGTTTTCGAGGATTAAGGAAATGATGGACTATAACACTGTTGTTATAGTAAATGATTTCCGAAAGGAAATATTTTTATCTAGTATTGGGATTTATATATCTATCTTAATTCCGAATCCCTATACTAGTGATTTTTAGTCGTCGTAACGATGTTTTACGTAACATTCGTTTTGACTCAAATAGATGGTGTTACAGTAAATGATTTCCCTAACGAATGAAATATATACTTAACATTTATTTAAGTATATCGAATATTTTCGAAGGTTGAAAATAAATAGATTTGTGAATTACTTATGATTAAATAAGTATGGAAATGCATTTCCAATATGAAATAAAACGTTTTTGAGATTTTATCTTCTTAAAGATAAATCTAAAGTGAATATTGAAATCGATTGAAAAATCGTATATCAGTAGATATTTTGAAATATAAATTCACTATGGAATTTATAAAAGAAATGGAAATTCATTTAAAAATAAACGTTGATTTATTTTTGAAGTGTGGAAAATTATATCTAGTAAAGATATTTTGGAAAATAAATAATTTGGGAAAATTATTTAGAATCTGATGATGTTGCGCATCTTTATTGATAGTTAAATAACCGACTATCAATAATTACCTTGAATGGTATTTGTTGTGAATTGGATGAATTTGAATGCCACGCTTATTTTTAAATAATCGCTCACTATTCGGGTTAGCCGGGAAAGGACCATGGGGTCGTATAACCCATTTCGAATATGTGATACGTCGTTATGAATCGCATTTGATGACCGGTGTTGAAGACCGGATATTTTTGAAAACGGAAGGATTACCGTCGAGTTACTCTACATCGGCTGATCTCCGATTTAGAGGTTTTATCACCCTTAGTGACGGGAAGTCTAGACGTGATTAGAAAATTATCCGGATGTGCAAGGGCTTCGTGAGAAGTGCCTTCGGTTCTGTTCGATCCCGGAACAGACTTGTATGGATTGTGTGTCTGACGTTACAATTTGAGATATAAAGCTGATTTCTTTCAAATACATTTCTGTTGGTGGCAGAGAATTTATTCTCTTAGCTTAACACCCTTCTCTGAGACGTACAAGCTCAGAGGTTATGTAGTTGAAATTTATCAGCGATATACTCCCAATTTGGTAACGTGGCATGTTGAGTGTTGCTGTGAAATGATCAGTGTTTGATCATTTGCGATATGATCATTTGTTTGATCTTATATCTTGGTGATCATAGGTTGATCATTTGTTTGACCCGAAGCATGGCTTTGTAGAAAGCGTAGCTTTGTGGACGAGACTTCATCGAGCCTCACACCCCGGAAATGGTCAAAACAGGAAGGATGCGGCAAGGTTCTAGGGAGTAGCGCCCCTTAGTGTATGTCATTCCTTCTGGATAGAGGTGGTATCATGGTATGGAGCCCAGATACTTAACCTATGTGGTTGCTGCATTATTATTATGTGGTTTGTTGCGAATCGGGGATCCTCGGGAAGATCGGTGACGATCGGGGGATGGCATACGCGTGTCAGTAGTTACCTATTTTTGCAGAGGTAACTCGGCCTTGTGTTGGCAGAGATCCGGTTAGATTCTCGGGTCGTCTATTCCAGGGACGTACCCATCGTGGAATAGGAAGTTCCTTAGCCTGACCATTTGTTGGAAATCCAAAGAAACAATACGAGCTTTTACGATTTCAATTGTATAACCTGTCTCCTCAGGAGGCAGCTATAGCAGGCATAATATAATGGTACCTATGCTAACTAAGATTTATATTCTACTTTCGAAATGTTTTCTACACTATGCACTAATAATAATATCCAAAATGATTTGATTTTTGCGTAGTAAGCATCTTTGACTAACATAAGAAGAAATCTCCTCCAAGTCTGCGTTTGCATTGTGTGTGTGGTGGGAGGTCTTATGGTAGTTTCATTTTCAAAAGCATTGCGAAATTGACTTTAAAATTTTTCTGTTGTTTGTTTTAAAGATAAACTGTTTTACGATCTCACACCAGTCACCATGACTGACTCGGAGTTTATTGTTTCCCTTCTAAACTCTGGGTGCCCACCAATTTCCACACGGGCAGTCTAGAGTTAGGTTATCAGGATATTCTGGATATTCTGGAGCTTAGGAAGCAAGCTGGATGGCGAGCCGTAGTATTTGTATCTGATATTATTTATTCCGTTGTGTATTCTGTATGAGGATGAGTTTTTATAACTGTCCATTGATGTGCTGTGTTGTATTGAGTTGTATATTGACTCTGATTGATGTATGTATAAACTGATATAGTTCTTTGTTTAAAGATACTGATTATCTATTATATTTTTGTTCCGCTGCGATATGTGAGATTCTGATATTGTTTCTGTTTCTGATGTTGTTCTGTTGTTCTTCTTCTTCTCTTCTTCTTCTTCTTTCTTCTTCTGCTTTCTTCTTCTTCTACCTTTTTCTTCTATTTAAAACCATCACTATTCGAGTTTCCGGCACTCGATTGCTCGGTAGTCGATAAAGTGAGTATCGATGTCGAATTTTCGAAAGTCAAAAATTTTGGTATGTGACAACGTGGTATCAGAGCATATGGTTAAGCGACAACCCTGCTCTGTTGGGTGTTACTCATTAGAGATAGAGTCAGCAGTACTCTAGAATGAGTTGAGTGTAATAATAGATACGAGCGCGTATTTGTTAGTGAATATAAAAATGTTTTATATTGTGTTTGCTTATCCGTTGGGATGTTTATGAATTTTGGTCGGTATGTGGGACGCCATATTATTGATAGGGATTTCTAAACACTTAAACGAGGCAAGACGACATAGTATCATTTTAAATAGGGTAAATGAAATAATTTTGCCCAAAACTGTTTTTGTATAGAAAAGAGGTGATTTTCTATGAATTATTCTAGTATATGGATGTTTGGTTGTTATAAAATAATAACATTGGATTTTTATCATTGTTATATGAATTGAATAAGAAATAAAATAATAACCAAAGATTTGGAAATAAATTCATTTAACAAATGAAATTATAAATATGAATTGGAAGCATAAGGAAATAAATTCATACATGAATAAAAATTGTAAGTATAAATTGTAAATGAATTTATAATTTGAAATAGAATTCCAAGAAGATAATTGAAAATTAAAATTCATTAATGAAATGAAATTGTAAATGTGAATGTATAAATGATTTTATAAATCAAAATGTAAATAAGTCGAAGACTTGTAAAATATTGAAATCTGATTGGAATGAAATTAAATTGTGTTTGTAAATGAACAAATGAGATAACATTTGTAAATAAATGAATTGAAATAGAAAAATGAAATGGATCGAATTCAAATAAGCTACTTTGATAATTTATTAATTCACGAAATATAGAAATGGAAGTTGAATTAGACAAATTAAAACTTGAATTGTGAACTAAATAAAAGAATGGTTCGAAATTGCAAATATATTCAAGTAAGTGAAAATAAATTTCCGAATAAATAGAAATGGAATTTACAGTTGCTAGTAAATAAAATTAAAGATGAATGTTAAACTTTGTTTTGAATTTGTTAGTAAATGTAATTCAAGCTGAATATTGGAAATTGAAATTTAAAATGAATTAGTGAATGAAACTAATATAAAGAGTGATATGAATTAGTAAATGAAAGATAATCGATATAAATTCAATATTCAGAATAGAAGATAAAATTGAATTCGAATAGAAATTTGAAATGCAAGATTAAACGAAATAGATATGTAACTTCAATAGTAAGCTAAAAATGTATAAGAAGTTGATATTGGAAAATTTTGTAATAAAATGGCAAAATAGTTTGAGTGTTATAACTAGATATAATGGCTAGTAGGATATACAGGTATTATAAAGGAATTGGATTTGATTTTCAAAGATGAATTTGAATTTGCTCGAAAAAGGTAAGTATTTGAATTTCTATACGAGATTTGTTGATTTCTTCACTAGCCGCTTGGCTTTTTCTTTTCTTTTTGAAATCTGAGAGTCCGTAGGGACGTTTTGTAGTCGTGCCATATTAGCCGCGCAAAGGAGACGCTGGCAAAATTTTTTGAAAATTTCGAGTGTTAGAAAATTTTTGAGAAAATTTTGAAAGTTTGAAATTTGAATTTAAACTTAAATTTGAATTGTTAAGGTAAACAATGTCGTTTGAAACTTATAATTGAAGTTGGAAAAGTTAGTCGAATTAATAACGAATCTTTAGTAGAAAGATTTGTTTTGATGAATTGATTAAACTATTAGATGTTGAAAAATAGTAGACGAGTTAAGGACCATTTTTCCTAACTTGTAATTTCGGGACGAAATTCTTTTAAGGAGGGAAGTTTGTAACGACCCAGAATTTTGCACAAATTAAATTGAGAATATTTAATTTATTTTAAATATTTGAACGATAATTTAATTTGAATTCCCGATCTAACTTTGAATTTGGAGATTCAATTTTAAAGTTTAGTCTATTGAAAGTTGAATAGAAATTTGAATCTTCAATTTTAAGCTGAAGAAAAATATTTCAAAAGCTTTTAAAATTCATAATGATAACACTGAAAATAATAGAAGCTTCAGAATCGAGTTTGAAAATGATCTGTTCAGTTTTGAAATTTATATCGTTGGACCGATATTTAAAAATAGCGTTACGGGGCGCAGTCTCAGAATTCGACGAAACCAGTTCCATTGGGTCCGTAATATTGAATTATTATCGGATTTTAAATTTTGTATTTTTCAGAGTTGTTATGTGAGCACACGATAGATTAACGCGTTGAAATTTTTAAACGAATTCAACTTAAATTTAAATTTTAAATCTAGTCAACGTCAGCCCATTTTCTCCCCTTAAATCACGCCTTAACCCACGTCTGAAACCACGAAATGATCGTGCAAACCCATACCTCCTTCCAATTTTAAATACTCCTTTTCCTTCGTCTGCTCTAAACAAATTTTCACAGAAGAAAAATAAATGGCCGAGCCCTATATCTCGTTCGAAGCTAGGGTTCGAGCATGGGGCAGCGACGCGCGCGGCATGGGCAACCGCGAGGCCAAGGCGATCATTTGGGAAGTTCGAAATCGCAACGGCGGCGCTGTCAAGTGGGGGAACTCGCGAATTGGAGATGCGCGGCGAAGTCATGGCGGCAGTTGAATGGGTTATTGCAAGTGGAAGCGGCGACGTGATAAGGAGGGTGGTGGTGGCTCGCTTGGGATGTCGCGAATTGGGGTTTCGTGGGTAGGATGATGGAGTCGGAGTGGTCGGCGATATTGGTGTGCTGGCCAGAACGATGGCCGATGGCTTATCTGTGGGTTCGCAAATCATATTGGGGGACAGGGAGGCTCTCGAACATATCTATTGATGGCCGGAGCAGTAAGGGGGGTTGTGTGCGAAGGGAAGGTCGAGCCTCTAATTTGGTGTCTTCAATGTTAAAGACGAAATTCATCGTTTTGAAGAGAGGTAACGATCTTCTTTTGTTAAATTAAAATTTAATCAATAATGTTTATATATTGGCAGAAATTTTATGAAGATGAGAAATTGAAAGAAGTTAACAGTAAAAATATATATAAATGAATATAAACTGTAAACAGAAGATTAATATAAGAATTTATAGGAAATTAGATTTTTAATATAGTTTATTTTTATAAGTGTATATATATGGTTTCAAAAGAAAATATACACATGCATGTTTGAAACTTATATAGAAATGAGATTTTAGTTTAACGGTGAGGTATAAAAATCATTTTTTATAAACATAAATTAATTTATATATAGATAGGATTTTGAAAATAAATGTTTTAAGTGTAAAAATATTTATTGAAGGAAATTTAGTTTCAAATTTAATTTTTAGTTAAACAAATTTATTAAAAGAAATTGGGTCAAAATAAAATCTTAGTTAAATAAGTTTATTTCAAAAGGAAATCAGTTAAGATTTAAAATTAATTGTTTAAAATGAAATCACCGATGAATTGAAATTATCAAATGAAATTTATTATTCGATTTAATTCGAATATTAATAGATTTTATAAAATTATTTATACAAGGTTAAAGTCGAGAAAACAAAAGAAGGATTGGAAAATGGAATGCAAAATCAAAAGCTAAGGTGAGATTTTTCTCACTCAAAATAAATTTGGATTGCAGTTATTAACTGTTTGATTTTTGTTTGGATATGATGTTAGATATAGTAGGATATATCTATATATATATATAGCAATATATACATATTGGCATATGTATATATTGGATTGATTGATTTCCCGCCTCGTATAGCGGATGAGACCCTATTGCGCCGTTAGTAAGCGAATTATTTTTATAAAACCCATATACCGCGATATTCCACCTCGAAGTGGAATTGGTATTGTGCTAACGTCTTTGGATGCAGGGAAACAGGTTGGAGGGATCCAACTGGATTCCTCACTAGTATTTATTTATTTACAGATATTGATGTATATTCTGTTATCATATTGATATATGATGTTTGTTGTTGTGATTGACTAATTGGTGCGTTGCATCATCAGATTCAAATTTTGAAATTTAAGAATAACGATGTTGATTTTAAAAGAGAATTTTTAAAGTGATCTTTGAAAACATACGTTGTATTTAAATTGTTGAACTGATTTGTTTTAAATAAATAAACGTTAAAATTTTAAAGTTATAAAAGTTAAGACTTTTGTGAAATATAACCGAAGGGTGATTTTTGAAATAAATAGTTAAGTAATTTATAAAATAGCTTAAATTTGGATTTTTGAGTTATTAAGAACAATGTATATAAAAGATGTACAAAAATGGATATTTATAAATTTAAAATATTGGGATTGTAAGACAAGTTTCTATAAGTGTTAAAATGAATTATAAATGGGATTTCATAAGTTAATGAAATCTGAAAGTTTTAAATTTTGTAAAGTTTAAAAGAACGATTTCTTTTAAAATAAATGAATGATAAGTTATTAACTTATAATATGGACTTGTGATATTTATATCGAGTTATAAATTGAATTTGTTAATAAAAGGAATTTATAAATCGAAGTTGTTAGAAAAATAGAATTGAAATTTATAAATATTGTTTATAAATCCGAAATCACTTATTTTGATAAGTGAATTTTAGAAGTCAATAAAAGAAGATTTATAAGTCGAGGTTGTTATTAAAATAGAAATAGAATTTATAAACGTGTTTATAAATTTGAAATAGATTGAATTGGATAAATTAAATATAGAAGGTTATTAAAGAAGATATATTCGCGATTTTGGATAGCGAATTATCCTTGAAATAAATGTGTAGATATGACTGAAATTTGGTTAGTGAAGTATATTCACGATTTTTGACAGTGAATATATTGTTAAGTAAAATGGATTTATTTTTGAAGAAGTGATATTAAAAATCTCTGTAACGATGTTTTAAAATGTATTATGAATCGAAAGCATAGTTTTCAACATTTATTGTTGAAATAGGCGTTTTCGAGGATTAAGGAAATGATGGACTATAACACTGTTGTTATAGTAAATGATTTCCGAAAGGAAATATTTTTATCTAGTATTGTGATTTATATATCTATCTTAATTCTGAATCCCTATACTAGTGATTTTGAGTCGTCGTAACAATGTTTTACGTAACATTCGTTTTGACTCAAATAGATGGTGTTACAGTAAATTATTTCCCTAACGAATGAAATATATACTTAACATTTATTTAAGTATATCGAATATTTTCGAAGGTTGAAAATAAATAGATTTGTGAATTACTTATGATTAAATAAGTATGGAAATGCTTTTCCAATATGAAATAAAACGTTTTTGAGATTTTATCTTCTTAAAGATAAATCTAAAGTGAATATTGAAATCGATTGAAAAATCGTATATCAGTAGATATTTTAAAATATAAATTCACTATGGAATTTATAAAAGAAATGGAAATTCATTTAAAAATAAACATTGATTTATTTTTGAAGTGTGGAAAATTATATCTAGTAAAGATATTTTGGAAAATAAATAATTTGGGAAAATTATTTAGAATCTGATGATGTTGCGCATCTTTATTGATAGTTAAATAACCGACTATCAATAATTACCTTGAATGGTATTTGTTGTGAATTGGATGAATTTGAATGCCACACTTATTTTTAAATAATCGCTCACTATTCGGATTAGCCGGGAAAGGACCATGGGGTCGTATAACCCATTCCGAATATGTGATACGTCGTTATGAATCGAATTTGATGACCGGTGTTGAAGACCGGATATTTTTGAAAACGGAAGGATTACCGTCGAGTTACTCTACATCGGCTGATCTCCGATTTAGAGGTTTTATCACCCTTAGTGACGGGAAGTCTAGACGTGATTAGAAAATTATCCGGATGTGCAAGGGCTTCGTGAGAAGTGCCTTCGGTTCTGTTCGATCCCGGAACAGACTTGTATGGATTGTGTGTCTGACGTTACAATTTGAGATATAAAGCTGATTTCTTTCAAATACATTTCTATTGGTGGTGGAGAATTTATTCTCTTAGCTTAACACCCTTCTCTGAGACGTACAAGCTCAGAGGTTATGTAGTTGAAATTTAACAGTGATATACTCCCAATTTGGTAACGTGGCATGTTGAGTGTTGCTGTGAAATGATCAGTGTTTGATCATTTGCGATATGATCATTTGTTTGATCTTATATCTTGGTGATCATAGGTTGATCATTTGTTTGACCCGGAGCATGGCTTTGTAGAAAGCGTAGCTTTGTGGACGAGACTTCATCGAGCCTCACACCCCGGAAATGGTCAAAACAGGAAGGATGCGGCAAGGTTCTAGGGAGTAGCGCCCCTTAGTGTATGTCATTCCTTCTGGATAGAGGTGGTATCATGGTATGGAGCCCAGATACTTAACCTATGTGGTTGCTGCATTATTATTATGTGGTTTGTTGCGAATCGGGGATCCTCGGGAAGATCGGTGACGATCGGGGGATGGCATACGCGTGTCAGTAGTTATCTATTTTTGCAGAGGTAACCCGGCCTTGTGTTGGCAGAGATCCGGTTAGGTTCTCGGGTCGTCTATTCCAGGGACGTACCCTTCGTGGAATAGGAAGTTCCTTAGCCTGACCATTTGTTGGAAATCCAAAGAAACAATACGAGCTTTTACGATTTCAATTGTATAACCTGTCTCCTCAAGAGGCAGCTATAGCAGGCATAATATAATGGTACCTATGCTGGCTAAGATTTATATTCTACTTTCGAAATGTTTTCTACACTATGCACTAATAATAATATCCAAAATGATTTGATTTTTGCGTAGTAAGCATCTTTGACTAACATAAGAAGAAATCTCCTCCAAGTTTGCGTTTGCATTGTGTGTGTGGTGGGAGGTCTTATGGTAGTTTCATTTTCAAAAGCATTGCGAAATTGACTTTAAAATTTTTCTGTTGTTTGTTTTAAAGATAAACTGTTTTACGATCTCACACCAGTCACCATGACTGACTCGGAGTTTATTGTTTCCCTTCTAAACTCTGGGTGCCCACCAATTTCCACACGGGCAGTCTAGAGTTAGGTTATCAGGATATTCTGGATATTCTGGAGCTTAGGAAGCAAGCTGGATGGCGAGACGTAGTATTTGTATCTGATATTATTTATTCCGTTGTGTATTCTGTATGAGGATGAGTTTTTATAACTGTCCATTGATGTGCTGTGTTGTATTGAGTTGTATATTGACTCTGATTGATGTATGTATAAACTGATATAGTTCTTTGTTTAAAGATACTGATTATCTATTATATTTTTGTTCCGCTGCGATATGTGAGATTCTGATATTGTTTCTGTTTCTGATGTTGTTCTGTTGTTCTTCTTCTTCTCTTCTTCTTCTGCTTTCTTCTTCTTCTACCTTTTTCTTCTATTTAAAACCATCACTATTCGAGTTTCCGGCACTCGATTGCTCGGCAGTCGATAAAGTGAGTATCGATGTCGAATTTTCGAAAGTCGAAAATTTCGGTATGTGACAAGGGCCTTGTACACACCAAGTATACATTAGACTTCCAACCGCACTAGCATATGGCACCTTTGTCATATAGGCCTTGTCTTTCTCCAAGATAGGTGATTCCTTACTCGAAAGCTTCATATGCAAAGGTAAAGGTGTATTTGACGCCTTTGCATTCTCCATGCTAAACCAGAAAAGCACTTTCTTTATGTACTCCTTTTGAGTCAATTCAACTCAAAACGCTTTTGATCCTTCTCTATTTCCATGTCCAATATCTTCCCTTCTTCTCCAAGGTCCTTCATTTCAAACTCCGATTTCAAACTCAGTTTTAACTTGTTGATTTCATTCTTACCTTAGAAGCAATGAGCATGTCATCCACATACAAGAGTAAATACATCCAACAATCATTTTTCAACTTCTTGAAATATACACAAGCAACCTTGATGCTTCTATCAAAAACATTTCCAAGCATAAAATGATCAAATCTCTTGTACTATTGTCTAGGTGATTTCCTTTAACCATATAGTGATTTCTTTAACTTGCAAACCAAATTTGACTTACAATCTATAACAAAACCTTCCGGTTGCTCCATGTAGATGTCTTCATCCAGTCACCATGCAAGAAGGCGGTTTTCACATTAAGTTACTCCAACTCCAGGTCGTGAATATCAACTATAGCAAGTAATATCCAGATTGAAGTATGGCGCACAACCGGTGCGAATATCTCATCATACTCCTTTCCCTTCCTTTGTGCAAACCCCTTAGCCACTAGCCTAGCTTTGTATCTCCCATCGTCCTTCATCTTGTATATCCATTTGCACTCAATAGCATGGTTTCCTTTAGGAAGTGGAACCAAATCCCAAGTTTGATTATTCATCAACGATTGCATCACTTCCTCCATGACACAAATCCACTTCGAGCTATCACTCGACTCCATGACATCATCAAGGTCCATCAGTTCACCTTGGACTACATGAAGAGCATAGTCCAAATTATCACAAATGCTAAGATAGTTTCAATCACCATATCTATCGGGTGGCCTTATAGCACGACGACCAACCCGAGTAGCAATACTATCAACCAAACTCCTTTCGGCACCACCTTGAACCGAATCCTCTCTAGAATCATGCACATCACCAACACTACTAGAGGCACCACATGGACTATGTGATGTAACATTAACCACTTCCTTCTCACAAGCATCTTCAACTACTCTACTCCTTGGGCAAAATGTGGAAATAACTTCCTTCTCCTTTGATTCACCATGAACCAAATCTGGAACATCCGATGAGCTCTCATTCTCCTTGAACAACGCTGACTCATCAAAAGTAACATGACGAGAATTCATAACCTTCTTCATTTGCAGATTCCAAATCCGATAGCCTTTTACTCCATCCGTATAACCATGCAAAATCCCCTTGAAAGCTCTAGGTTCAATCTTATCATTATCCGGATTATGCACATAAACCGGACTACCAAACACACAAAGATAACTCAAGTCGATGCTCTTTCCTTTCCACACTTCCTCCAGAATTTTTTTTACCAATAGCCGAGCACAGAATTCGATTAATAATATGCACCGCGGTTGACAAAGCTTCGACCCAAAATCTCCTAGACAATCCCGATGTCAATCTTAAGCATCGAGCTTTCTCAAGTAGAGTACGATTCACCGCAACACCATTCGACTGTGGATCTCCCGATGTAGTAAAATGCCTCCGAATACCATGATGCTTGCAAAACTCTAGTAATTCTGCGGCAACATACTCTCCACCATTGTCGGACCTTAGAACCTTCAAAGACTTGCCACTCTCATTCTCAACAAGAGATTTCCATGCTTTAAACTTTGCAAATGCCTCTGACTTGGCCTTTATTACATACACCCACACCTTTCGAGAAAAGTCATCAATAAAGGAAATATAATAGCGAACTCCTTCCAAAGAAGCTACTGGTGTTGGTCCCTAAACATCCGTGTGAACATACTCAAGAACCCTTCATGAATCAAGTTTTCCTTCACCGAATGAAACTTTAGTTTGCTTCCTCATAACACATTCCTTGCAGAACTCTAGTTTGTTGAAACTCTCTCCATCGATCATCTCCCTCTTTCGAAGAATATCCAAACTCCTCTACGAGACATGACCTAACCTCAAATGCCACAACCTAGTCGCATCCAAGCCACGAGAACTATCAACTCCCACACAATTTTCACCTTCTATAGTCACTCCTTGAAGCACATAAACATCATAAATCCTAGCACCCTTCATCACCAAAATCGCACCCTTCAAAACCTGCAAGCTATCACTCTCAATAGTGATCTTACAACCTAAAGAATCCAACTGCACCCAAAGAGATAAGAGACTTCCGAAGTACCGGAACATAGCGTAAATTAGTGAGAGTACGAACCACTTCGTCAAACATCCAAATTTGCACGGAACCAATGCCTTTCGACTTACAAATATCACCATTACCCATAACAATTGAATTCCCTTCTTTGTCGATATAATAAGAAAAACAATTCCTATTCGACGTCATATGATAAGAAGCCCCTGAATCGAGCATTCATTTGCTACCCGAAACATCCGATGCTATCGTCGACAACATAGTTACGTCCCCCTCACCAACTCCACTCTCCACCGCTATAAATGAAGATGCTACTTCCTTCTTTGTCTTTTCCTTGTCCGAACACTCATTCTTCCAATGACCGAGCTTCTTACAAATATAGCACTTTCCCTTTCTTTCCTTCGACTTTCCTCTCCAACCGGGTTCCTTGATTTAGAATGCCCACGGTTCTCCTTCTTCACATATCTCTCCTTTTCCACAAATAAACCATGACCACTACTAGCACCACTACTTTCATCACCTAACTCCTTCATTTGATCTCGCAACTTCTCGCTAAGAAGACCCATTTTGACATGATTAAGAGTCAAAGTATCCCGGCTATAAATCAAACTATTTGAGAAACCCATATAATGGTCCGACAATGAACACAACAATATCATCGTCTTTTGCTCTTCCTCAATCTTCAAATCTACCGCCTTCATCTTCATTAGTAAATCATCAAAAGTATTCAAAGTATTCAAGTGTGCCTTAAGCGAAGTACCTTCCTTCATCTTATAGGTGAAGAACGTTCGCAACAAGATCAAACGATTAGATAGAGACTTCTTTATATACAACTCCTCCAATTTGTCCTATATACCTTAGCGTTAGTCTCACCACTAATTACGGAGATAACATTCTCCCCCATAGCACGTTGAAGTGTAGTGAATGCCCACTTTGTCATTTCCTCTCACTCAACATCTGAGAAGTCTACCGACAACAAATGTGCATTACCCGATGCACCCGATTCCTCCTTAGAACCGCTTTCATCTTCCATTGCCACTTTTCAAAATCATTATCACCATTCCACTTGTCTATAACTAATTGTGATACCGAAGCCGCATACGATCCACGTACATAAGGCACTACAACACTTGGACTAACCATTGAGGAATTACTTGAGGTATTATCTGATCCTGGCATTACTACAACCACCTACCAACACCAAAGCTCTGACACCAAATGTTGTGTGAAATTCTAACTCTAGAGCACTCAAATCAAAACCCCAAAGCACAATGGAAAAACGAGATCATGGTAAGAAGTGTAAAAACAACCAATCGGTACCTTAATCCAATCCAATAGCAATCGCAATCACCCAATAAGCAATATAAAATCAAAGCGATGACGTTAAAATAAATCACACAACGATTTATAGTGGTTCCACTAACGTCTTGTTAGTGTACATCCACTTTGATAGAGAGCTTTTATTAATACCAATGAGAAGAGTACAAGAGATTGATTGAAATGATCAAAATTCTAATAGAATTGATTTGTGGAGAAGAGAATTGAAGAAAATTAGGTATAGATAAGATCCTAATTAGTGGAGGTTAAAACCCTTGCATTCGCTTTTCAGTCGCATACATATATGAATCCAGAAAATAGCTTATATAGGAGAATAGAAACCTAGGCAAAGTTCCAGAATTGCCCCTGCGAATATCACAAATCTTCACACCAAAACCCGATCAAAATATAGACAGAAAGTCGTCACAGACGTCTGTCACAAGTGACAAACGTCTGTCATTGGTCTCGGGAAAATTCCCTGACACCACAAAAGTCTGTCATAAAGTGACAGACGTCTGTCCAAACTCTCGGGTTCCAAACCTTGTAGTCACAGACGTCTGTCACTTTATGACAGACGTCTGTTGCCTGATGCTGGCCACGACACTCCCCTTTCATCGCCATATCTTCCTCCTCTTAGCTCCGGTTTGCAAACCGTTTTCTCCGTCACCAAGCTACTTCTGACCAACAATTTCTGACGTTTGTCATTCGCTTGAGCCTACAACTTTTCACCAACTTATATATTATCTTTTCCCCTTCTCTCAATTTTCAACGTTTCCCATTTTCAATACCCTAAAACCTCAAATCAATTTCCTCGGTCCAATTCTCAAATCAATGGCTCCAAAACCAAAAAATCTCATTGCTAAACGAAAGAAGGCAACTCCAGGACAAAGCTCTCAACCTTCTACTCAAAGATTTGTCACTAACCATCACATCAATGAGTGGATTGTTGAGGAAGAGCATGGAAAGCAAAAATTGCAAGATTTGGAGAAAAAACCTCTGCATTCCGGTCTGTTTTATCCAATTCGTTGGTTTATTCATTATGATTTGACTAAAGATGCTAATATTTATCATCTAATCAACTATGATGATAATGCTGGAAAAATATATCAATTAGCAGTATTCCTTTTTCTTATCAATTTATGCTCTTTATAAATTTGGAATCCTTCGGATGATGAAAATTGGATTTGGACAAGTGTTTATGGAACAGTAATAAAATTTAATATTGAAATGCTTGGACAAATTCTTCGTTGTTCTTACATGGGAATTAGATTACAAGATGCTCCCGATAGAAGACATGCACCATGAGATGATGTTACTCATCTTATTTGGGAAGATGATATGCACAAATTAAAAACATCAAGTTTTCGTCCAAAAGCACGACTACTTAATCGTATGCTTATCAACACAATTATCCCTAGATTAGGTAGTCACGAACAAGTATATGAAGATGATCATAAAGCATTATATGCTATATTTGGTCATATTGAAGTAAACTGGGCATTATACGTTTTTGAGCAAATTAAAAGCTTTTGGACGCCTCAATGTTGAAGCATTATTTATGCTCCATATATCATGAGAATCCTACGGTCATTTGGTAGCCCTTCATATCTTTCTTAATATGAATAAATCACCATTAAAGATAGTGGAATTCGATTTCTATCTTTGATGCATCTTCCTGAAACTCCGCCAAGAATAGAACCTTTCTCACAGTATCAATGGCCACAACAACAACAACAAACTCCAACTCGTACTTCCCAATCCGCAGGACCTTCAGAACCTACAGAGTATTACTCTGACTTAGAAATTCAAGAAGCCAGAATTGCAGCTGGGCAAGGGGAGAACTATCGAGATGTTGCCCTTCAAAACCAACGTCTCCTCTCCTTGAACTAAAAGGCATTATATAAAACGATCTCTCGCCTAGAACGAACTTTTTCTACTAGAATAACTGAAGTAGAAAAAACATTAGAAAAGGTCATTTCCACTTTAGGGAAGGTCTTGAGAAAGGTAAGGGGTCGTTTCTCTTCACGGTCTTCATCTTCATTATCTCTAACACTACCACCACTACCACGGTTATTTTAGCCGGGACCTTCTTTGGGCATAGGGCCTTTAGGTGAACCAGCACCACAATCTCATCCTGGTAAAACACCAATAGCCGTTGATATTGAGGAAAGCGAAGATATATCCTAGCCTCCACAAGACCCTCCGCACTATAGTCATTACACATCATTTCAGGGTCTCTCTATTCGAGAAGATGAGGAATACCATGATCAGTCACAATGGCAAGACATCGAATATGATGAATATTCCTCTAATCTCTAGGGATAATTCCACTATCAGTAAGTTATCTTCTCTTTTCATTCATAAAAGTAAATAAAATTTCTTGATATTGTCTACATGACTATGTTTGTATGACTATGTTTGATATTGTCCGTGACTTTGTAAAACCTTGTGTTCTTTGTGTTTCTTGCAAAAATTTATGTCTTGTGTATCTCTTTTTGATAATGCCAAAGGGGGAGAGATATCTTATTACATGTATATAAGGGGAGGAATCACACTCGGGGGATTTATTATATGCTTATTCGATAAATGATTGTATAGTTGTCATCATCAAAAGGGGAGAATTTTATAACCTCTATTTTATGGTTTCGATGACAAAAATTATACAATTAAACATATACAATATATTCCATCTATTTGCAGGTAAAAGCTTTGAGAATTCACAATAGCATAACTTGAAGACGAACAGTAGAAGAAAAGAGTCATTAGCAGTAGAGAAGCTATTATAGTGTGTTACAGTCATAGATAGATGGTTTGTATAATCTTCTTGAGTAGTTTTTACAAAAAATTGCACATAAAAGTTCTACAAGGTTTTCATTATTTTAAACAAATTAATTTTATAAGTATATAGGCAATAGATGTCTGTTTATATAAGTCGGACGTCTGACTGTGCTCGCGGATTAAAAAATATATAATCAGACAGACGTTTGAATTTTATCCCAGACGTCTGAACTGGGCAACGGGCTAAAACTCTGAATAGACACTTGCTTCATTCTAATAGTTGCATCCATATCTCTTTAATGCATTTTTTTTCTTCCTCAAAGATTTCGACCCTTAGACTGAAGTAGAACATACTAAAGGTTGTTACTTCTCAAGAAAACCATTTAACACTTATAAATATGTAAAGATTTTGTGAAACAATTCACTTGAATTTTCTTAAACTCTTCTCTTTGCTCTTTGCATACTTTGATTTCTAAAAGCAATCAATACATCATTCTTATCACTTCCTAAAAATAAAGCTTCACATACACATACTACTCAAAGGACATTACATGAAGATTTGTATTGTACATTCAAAATCAGTGTTACTAAGAACACATACTTGTCAAGAAAAGACTTTTTGTATCAACCCTATTCCTCCGAGTGAAGCGAGGGTTGTTTGCTAGTTTAAGGCCGAAGGGGAGCTTCGGGACTGGACGTAGGATGGGAGTTCTGAACTAGTATAAAAACTCTGGTGTGATTGTTTCTTTACTTTTATTTACTTTACTTTGGTAGTTATAAGTTAGTTTTTACTACATTTGCATATTAGATATAAATACACGATCCATATACACTATCATTAAACCAGTATAAAAATATGGTGTAATTGTTTCTTTACTTTTATTTACTTTACTATGGTAGTTATAAGTTAGTTTTTTGTTACACTTACATATTATATATAAATACAGGATTCATATACACTTTCAGGTCTCTCCATTTCCAACCGCAACCTTATATATATATATATATAAAATCTTGTATACTATTTTGTCATATGCTTTAGAACAACAAGTTAGTTGTGATGGTCCACCTTTGTATATGTTCACATCTATCATGCTTTATCTTTGATAACTCAATCTTAGTTGTGATGGTCCACACTTTTTCGGTTATTCTTTGGACTCGTTATATAGAATATAAAAGGAGCGAATGTGATGTATGAGCACTGAATAAATGGACTAGTAACATGCAGTGGCATGGGACGCCATTGTGTTATTTATTCAGTTATTCTTTGCTCGTGGATAACACTCATATAAAGTTATGTTTTTTATGTTCTGTGTGACTCGCTGTAGTGAGCATGTATAGAGGCTACTAGTTAGCCACATAGATTGTGTACATTATATGTCCGTCTACCTTAGACCGACTCCCTTTATGTTTCAGGAGTGAATCGGATTGGCTAGTATCCACCTCGGTGGTCTGATCGTGGAGTAGCGCCCCAGATCCACGACACCATTATTGTTATGATATTCGATGCACATCATGAGATTGGTAGTTGGTTGTAACAACCCGAATTTCAGTGGGTCCGGATTCTTCGCAAAAATGCTAAAATCCAAGCCCACTGAAACCTGAGTTAGGTATCTGGTATCCTACAAATAGGCAAAGACAAATATATCAGAGCTCAATAAATATCTCATAGTGGAAATGACTAAAATATAATAGTAAGTAAATACTCACCAATATAATAACACTTTCCAAACAAGTGTCTCAAAGTTGGAAAGTCTATGCCGTCTACCTAACCTGTAGGATGTTATGAGGAGGGGGTTAGAACTAAAGTTCTAGTGAATGGACAAATTATACACTTCAAAGCTTAATTCTACATATACCGTTTTATTTCCATTTACTATATATTAGGTTTATTGGGTTTATAATACTCTCGCCTCTGTGCATGAATCATGCCCATCTACTACCTAGTAGATTAAAACCTAATAACTGATATATATGTAGCTATATGTCCAATGATCGCATCGATCCTAGGTACTACCCATAGTACCTTCCGTATCCTCCTCGCAATTGACTCCATCTTCTTGCTTCCATGGCGTTCTATGGCTACATCTATAAAGGACTGCCTCATAAGGCCTGCAATATAGACGTTCTGTCGTCTACTATGAAAATGTAAAACTGCATCCACACCAATCTACACTAATGCTTGGACATCCACAATGTACCACCCAGTGCGTACCTTGAGGGCTATACGTAATCGTTCTGTCTACTCCCTGAATCTCGCTTAACAAGGTCTACCTTGTACGGATATCAGTCGGGGATTTTCTATTTTTGTAAAGGACTGCCTCGTTAGGGCTACAATACAGATAATCTAGTTCTGTAAAGGACTGCCTCATTGGCCTACAATACAGATAGTCTATTTCGGTAAAGGACTGCCTCGTTAGGCCTACAATACAGGTATTCTATTTGGTCTGTCTCTTTTCTTATTATGGCTATGGCCCCATGCAGCCACCCCTCAACTAATCGAAAGACCTCTAAAGAGCTAAGTGGTTGTGCCCTACTGCAAACAATCTAAACATCCAATTGGCGGCGCCCCTCATCCAATGTCTCAAAAGTGAAAGTATCATTG
This sequence comes from Allium fistulosum, assembly GCA_030737815.1. Taxonomy (NCBI): domain Eukaryota; kingdom Viridiplantae; phylum Streptophyta; class Magnoliopsida; order Asparagales; family Amaryllidaceae; genus Allium; species Allium fistulosum. The sequence continues at coordinate 485,815,976 of CM060905.1, read as the reverse complement.
GACTGTTGGTTTAACTCTAGTCATTCCCGAACTCGCTCTAGGTATTGATGCTGGCCCGATATCCGCATACGACTATCCTTTGGGTCCTGCCCACTAAACTTACTTGCAAGTACTGGGAGATACGAATATCCTACTCCAAACATCAACCCCCTTTTGACTGCCTACAATGGTCCTGCCATGCAAAAAGCAGTCAAGGCATACTCTTTTGATGGAACACCTACATACCTGCCTCTGGAGGATTCCTTCACTATGCCTACCACAGAGGGCCATCCTAGAGTACCCTCACGTCCCGTTGAAGTCTCGTACTTCCTTCTAGCCCAAAATAACTAAGTTGGACATGCTTCTTCTGTGCTGAAATCTGTGATGAACTACTTCGTTAGGCTCTTCATCCTTGGCCTGCTTCAAACGCATCTCACTCTTTTATTAGACCCCAAGTCTAACATTTTGTTTTGCGTTTAGTTTACTTTTCTTATTCTGTTGGCTACTTATTTACCCTAATTAGCATAATCTTGTCCCAGCCTGACCTAACTATTGTGAGACCATCAGTTCCTGACTGAAAGGGAATGTTGTTGGTATGGGCCACTTCTATTATCTTGCTTATCAACTTAATTTAACTATTAAGTTTATTAAAATAAACCTCTTATATTATTCCTGCTTTATTTGCTTATTAACTTAATTTAAGTCTTAAATAAGCCTTTTATGTTCTTTCTACTTAATTATAACCTATGTTATAATTTTACATGTAATTGTCACTTTTATTTTCTTTTATAATCTGTATATTATAAATATAATTACAAGCGTCTCTTTTCTATTCTGGTCTGTCTTCTTTTATTATGATGTTGAATTCTCTTTATATTATATGACAAGCTTAGCTTTGGACTACGTCCGCTTGTCACAAATTTACTTATCTTAATAACTACTTTACTTTTATTATATTATCTGCACAGTAAACACAAATCTAGGTACATTTCTATTTATAGCTTCTAGTCTTATCTAATAATTAACTTGATTCCTTCAATTCCTTGTTTTATCTACTTATATTATAGGAAGTAGTTCTATTCTATTTGGTTGGTGACGAAAACTGTGCTAAAAATTCGTTTTCATATTTTAATACTAAATAATGCTATAAACAATAATCCGTAACTAGAAGATATTTCTTTTATTATCCATTTACTTTTTGGATAGTGTAAAATACAGTGGTTTCTCTATTTTACACTAATTCCCTTTTTCTTTCTTTTATTCTTGTAATTACGTTTATCGTTTTCTTTTAAATATAAAACTATAGAAATATATTCTCTTTTCTAAACCAACCAATTAATCTACCACTTACTTCCAAATCAAGTTATTAGATTTTCTCTTTTTATTTATTTTTCCCCGTTTTCGCATAATTTACTGTAAACTTCTATTTTTCTCTTTTTATTTCAGCTTTTCTTATTTTACATCTAATTTTTGTAAATCTACTGTTCTTTCTATTTTAGTTCGTATTTTCTAATTTTCCTCTTTAACTAATTTATTCGCGTAAAAAGGAATAAAAAGAAGCTAACATTTACAGGCTAAATTTCAACTTTTAAAATAGATGTAAATTTCTTACTTTTAGGCTTATGCCTTTCTCTAACTGTCAAGCCTAATATTAATTAAATATAAGCTTTCTTATACAATTTACAGTCTCATCATAACTAATTAACAGAATTAATCACTGAAATAAATACTGAATAAAATTATTTAACAGGAATCTAACGATAATATATCATAAACGTAAAAGATATATGATTAAATCCACTCACCTGTCGTCCTTAGCTTTGCTTGTGCGCAGCTTGGATCCATGGTCCTTTTGGATCCCCTTCTAAGGTGTATAATATTTTTATTGAGAAGATCTCCTCCCTAGAAATATTTTCTTTCTAGGGTCCAGCCTCAGGCAATGAACCCAAAGAAATATTTTCTATTTAGGGTCCAGCTTCAGGCAATGAACCCAGTGGGAGAAAATCTGATTATGAGAAAATAGATAGGCCTATAGTTCTATTTATAGTGGAGTTTGGGGATCTCAGACCGTTGGATTCTTGGATTGAACCTGGAGCCACCACGTCATAGGGTTGTTTGGAGCCATCATATTAATCAACGTATGGCTCAAATCACTCAAAAATCGAATTTCAATTCGTTCGGCACGTACCTGGACGGAACTTCGTCCAGGTAACAACGCGGGTCAACCCTAGGGTCGACCTGTGTTCTCCTTGGGTCGACCTGGCGGTCAACCTAGGAGTGCTCAGGGTCGACCCATATATTTTTTTCCCTGCTTTTTGTTTCTTTCGTAATTTCTCCGTATTAACTCGATTTTGGCAAGTTATATATGGAAATTGATCAGAAAATCACCATGGACAAAATGTTATAAGTTTCGAGGCCATATTCTGACAATTTCAAAAATGTTTATTTTCACTATTCATTGTTATTTGATTATTTAATTATATAACAATACGTGGTGTTACATTGGACGCCCCTTCCGTCGCATGGGCCAGCAGTCAGTTGCCATATGGGCACATATCTATAGTCGTAACCGAAGAGGCTACCATTGCCGACCCTATGGTGGATCATTGTCACTATACCAAGAGGGGAGAGGTAATGGTAACCGATGACCGTAGGAGTCATGTCATATGGACCACGTGTGGTTCCTAGAGCAAGTAGACGTGATGTCAATCTCCCATCTGGTTCCGGTATATATGGATGTATATGGATAATATATAGACATATATTATGTATGGATGAGATTATACCTGAGAATGTGTCCATATTATAGTCAACCCTGTATCCTTCTTAGGCACACGACCTACTTGTTATTGATTTGTTGTTTCTATCTCTTAGGACCTTTCAGTCAAGAGTTTCGCCTCTTCAAGGGCTGTTGGTCGAGATGTATATGATTTTGCACATTGCGGCGTTGTTATGAGCTAGCTCAAATCATTACTATTGATTTTATATTATTATTTTATAATATGAGATAAAGAGAGATATTGGGCATTGCTTCATTATTGCCCAACTTCACTTGAGGATGTCTCATTATTGGTTATCTTGGATTTGATGTTGATTTTTGGATATGTATGATTCAGCCATTTGTATTGACTCTATGATTTACAATTTGATATATTTCTATAAGGGTGATGCATCTTTTGATATTAGTGTTGATTACTCTATATGAAATCGAGTTATTTGTGAGGCATGATGCCTTGATAATTATCTATTGTATTATATAAATATTTCAGACATAGATTTCTATACTTATTTATCTGACTTCACATGCTAGTTAATGATTTGAATATCTTTGATCATTATATTATATTATTATTTCTTATACACTATTACCCTTCTTTATGATTCTTGCTTAGACATAGTCTGACCCATGTGTTATTTTATATTACTCGAGTCAATCCAAGACATTTAAGGTACAAGGATGATACGACCAACATTTGTTATATATATATAATCATAAATAATGTATAATTATAACATATTAATTATGTAGTTAATAGGCTATTAACTATCATTAAGTCCCTTTTAGAAAAGAAGTTAAATTGTAAAGGCAAAACAAGAGTTTTCTTATAAGGTCTTGATATGAAATGCGGTGAGATGTGTGATAATATGTTAAGAGAATGCTATAGGTTATGACTAAGTTATAGGGATGCGAGGTCATTCAAAAGCACATAGAAGTCTACCTAGCTAATCTTCTAACAGTAATGCGATTTTGGGGCTAATGTGAAACATTGTCTATAATAAGCACCCACGGAGGATGAAAGAATACCTAAATTCTATTAGGGAAACCTGCCCAGTTAATCTGGCTACCATTATCTACGAATAGCTGGACTCATGTATGATATCACGATTGGGTTACGGGTCGTAATACGAAGGATCTGCTTCGGGGTTAAAGGTATTACTTGGCTGGTTAAGGGCCCACTTCTTTCCTATGAAAGAAGTATTAAGTGGCCGAGGTTAGGGTTAGGCATGGTAGATGATATCTTGAGGAGGGTCCGCTTCAGATTTGAAGTATTAACTGGCCTGAAGAGATTCCATGCAATGTCAGCTAGATAGTACTGGAGAGGAGTACGCCTTAGGATAGATATTAAATGACAGGACCAACCTTGAATGAGGTATTAATTATTCAGAGTTTTAGTTCCCATTAAAAATGTATTGAGCTGCTTAGGTGCTATCTCTTACATTGTTAGTACATTATTGATGATAGATACGGTTTATTGGATTAAAAGAGTAATGTTTATGGAAATGGACTGAGAAAGCCTTAGGGCTTATAGATGGATAAGTTACCATATGGTTAGGATACGTAAGACATACCCTTATTTAAATTATACAACACAAGTACTATTATAGAAAGGCTCGAGATTTTATTCACTAGACATTGTTGTTCTGACTCCCTTCTCATTGCAACACAGGTAAGAGATGATGATGCAGATTTCCAAAGGTGGTGGTGGATACGAAGACATGTGGCAGTTATTTAGCTTTCTATGCTATTTTTATATTTTTAACGTAACCATTGAGACAAGATGTATTTTAAGATATTGTACCATGAATACTCGGAGTTGTTAAATGGGATTATGTTTTTGTTTTTGACGAATTTCTTAATAAATGGGTACTTTTCTGTTATTATATTTTATCCTTCCGTTGTGAGATTCTGAATGTGTAGATTGATAGCTCTTTATTTTTTTTAGCATATTAAGCCGGGAAGAAGTGCCCATACACAATTTATTGCAAACAAAAGATTGCATGACATCAATACAGAAGACAACGATACATAATATCAAAAAGCCCATCATCAAGGCCCAAGAAATAAAAATTCGTATAGCACCCAAAGGAGAGAATTAATAGAATTTAAATACTGAAAAGCCTAAGAGCTTATAAGCTTATGAAATACAACAAAAACTAGAAGCTTGTTTCCTTTAAAGGTTCATTCGTTTCTCTCGTACCAAATGGTGTGAATCACTTTCTTCAAGGTCTTGAGAAGCATTATGGATTTGCTAGATCTCCATCGCTTTCTTAAAGGTCTTGAGAAGCGTTATCGATCTGGTAAATCTCTATCACATTTCTTTGTAAATGTAGATCCATTCGATCAATGGGTCTGTAATACCCCAAAATTTTGTGAAAAATTATTTTTGTAAAATGATTTAAATTTTGAAATATTTAGATTTAAATATGGTGAAATTTCTGGAATAAATAGTGTGCAAGTATATGTGTGCACGCGCACACTGAAATGGCACAAGGAAGAACTCCAGATTTCTTGGATTTAAAACAAGAATTAAAAAGCAATACAAACATGATTTTGCAACATGGTTATTTGATTTCTGGAATTATATGGATCATCTTAGAAAATAAGAAAAGTAAGTTTTACTTTAAATCAGTAAACAAATTTTATTTAAAACCCAGAAAAGAAAAATTACATATATATATGTCATAAGGATTTGTAAACCTGTATACATATAGGTGCATATGTTTCTGAATTTAAAAAGAGGAATTAAAATAAGCCTAGATAAGATATGTATACAAATATACATTTTTAAATACTGAAAAGTACATATATAAGTAAGTGAAACCATAACATTAAAATGACATGAAATGTGATACAAGTCAATATGCTTGTGTAGGCAAAAATAGCAAAGGGGATTTTCAGAAATAATTAAAATATAAAATAGGATAGTCACACTTTTAACATGACTAGGTGAGTGGCCATTTTCTGAAAAGTAAAAGAAAGAAAATGCAGCCTTTAAATTGGTTAATATGGCCGGGGTATTATGAATGAAAAATGCATGATGCTAGCCAGGACAGAAATGGAATTCTGTTTTAACAAAACCCTAGTGGGAAGATGTATATAAATAGGCAGTTTTTAGCCAGTAGAATTATTTTACCCCGAGCTGCACAAAAATAAGAAAAGAAGAAAAAATATTGGAAGGAAGGATAAAACACTCTAACAAGAATTTTCTGGATTAATAAGAAGAAACATTTAGGTGAGTAATCTCACTGAGTTCATGGCATTAAGACCTGAGATGAGGCAGCCACTTTTATTGCCATATATATTTCTGATTTTGATGTATGTGATTTCATCAATGCTTTTTGGATGTCTTATTTTAAATCTGATATGATTTAATATGGATGATTTTGATGATCTTTGATTGGTTGAGACATTTGTCTTTGGATGAGTATCATACTGTTTTATTTATACTTATAAATGTTAAAGTTTAGGATCTTAAAAATTATATGGAGAATACTCTCAGCTGTTATAGATCTATGGCATGGAAACTTTATAAAAATGATTGGAGCTGCATTATACTTGGTATAAGTGCTGAGGCTTGAAAAGAAAAATGTTAAGGGTGCAATAGAAATTTTCTAAGTGCTGAGCCCTTAATCAAATCAAAAAAAAAAGAAGAAACCCACAAGCTAAAATTATGATTGAACCAGATCTTGAATCTGAATCAATCATAAAGGCTTGCAGATCAATATAACATGCCATGCCTCTTTTTACAGTTGAAAATGTTCTTATGTTTTACTAAGATCAAGACATGTTGACCCCATTTAGGAAATAACTGTCTGCTTATTTCTGAGGAGAATTATGCTAGGAAAGATTATGGATGTTTCCATGTTTGCAGTGACATGTTCACTTAGCATATTTGATGTTAGGATTTAAGACAATACACTAGTAAATAAACTAGGGAAGGGAAGGCCAAGAAGACTGTTGGAATGCTTGTCATATTTGAAGTATGCAAGTTGGCACATGGTTTGTTTAAGCCCTGAGATCTTTGTGCAATGATGTGAATTAGTTCATTGCAATGTGTCCCAGTGATTCCTTAATAGCAGATGAGGCAGGGATTTAAATTGAATTATACAACCTGTAATTGAAGAAATAGGAATATGGATATTTCTTAGGTTGAATGGTATGGAACCAAGATGGTTCCAGTGAATGCAATTGTTGCAAATAGATAATTATGTTTGTATGATTATGTATGCAAGTGTAAGAATGATAAATGAATATATCATACCTGAACCAACTTAATTATACTATGTTAAAATAATTGATTGCAGAAATTTTCTTGAATAACAAGTTGGTACTCTTATATTCTCTATTGCTTAATATCATGAATGTATTGATGTTACTCATACCAGATCATAGATCTGACCCTTGTTTGCTCATGGCATATGGGGTGTCTCATTTTAAATGAGGCAGCCACTTATGCTCTTTCAGGTAACCCAGGCACTAAGTAAAAATGAAGTTATGGCTTTTATGGAGGAGTGAATGAACATGCTAGCTAGTTTCAATAAGAGTTTAAATTGATTATATCTGCATGTATTCAGGAAAAATTTTATGTTTCTAAGATTTCCAGTCATGTAATGAATTCTATTATGGTTAGATGAACTAGTTGTATCATGTTAAATATATTGTTATGCACTAAGGTTTAAAATCTAAAAGGAAAAATCTGAGTGGGAAACAAGGAAATGATTTTAATTATTGATATGGATGTTTGGAAAAGAAATATGCATATGTAGTTGAGCTACTGTTTTGTATAATTTATATTATGTATTAGTTAATCTTGAGACATAACAGAGCACTGAGTTTTAGAACAAAATCTGGATTTAGCAAGAAGTAAACTTAAAAGGATTTTATTTTCTTGTAGAGAAATGCTTTGTAAATAAGTTTGAATTCATTTCTGAATTGTATTGAGAAAAGTAAAATGTTTTTCTAAAAGCTTCAGACAGAATGCAATGAAAGGTATCTCCATTGCTTTGAACCAGTGTGGCAGATACAGGATTCATGAGTAACCAGCTTCAAATAAATGAAGTATTGGTTGATCATGATAGATTGTATTCTGAAAATAAAAATGCATTTCAAAGCCTAGTACATTTAGCAATTATTTCACCCAGTTTTCTGGAAAATGAGCAGAGATATTGACATGTACATGTATATCTGTGTACATGTTGATATTTGAGCAAAAATATAATTATAATTCCTAGAACAGCTATAGGAATGGGATTCAAAAATAGTAAAGTAAGAAGAATTGTTTTGTATGTTAGGTTATAGGCAAACATTGAATATATATGTACAAAGATAGGTAGGTATCATATTTCAAATCATACAGGAAAAAAAAAAAAAAAAAAAATTGTGTTTGAACCGACCAGCATAGTACTTGAACTCGTGACCTCTTGTGTATAAGTTAGGCGCGTTTCCATTACGCCTAGATGTTGCTTGTGTTCACTTAGGATCCACTTTCTTTTATACTGAATTTGATACTATCCAGACTTTAACACAATCATCTATATTAAAAGCTTGTTTACCACTGATTATTACTTGATCATTTCTAAATTCTAATGACAGACTAAAGTACATGTTTCCAGTGGATTTTATGGCCAAAAATCAGAATACAATAATTAATCTGAATTGCTAAAAATCTAAATCAAACAGAATGTTCTTGTACAAAAAAAATAAAGTATATATACTCTGAATTTAGACAAGAAGAACACATACATCTTCATATGTATGTGTATGTTATTAGATATACACTGATATATTTATATTGGTAAGTTATTTTGATCCTGGATATATTTTGTTTATTGGAAAAAGAAAATGACCTTGGAAAACATATTTGTAATGAATGATATATCTATATATCATCTCTTAGCAAAAAAAAAATCCTTATGAAATTAGGGTGGAAATAGGAGGGTCATTTCGGTTTGGTATCGGAGCACTTGGTTGCATTGATTGTTAAGTATTATAGAAATGTATTATGTCTGTTTGTTTTGGATGAAATAATTTAGATAAGAAATTAGAAATTATAGAAGTACTCATAATATACTAATACCATTTACCCAGAATTTAGTTAGCAGACCATGGTAGGAAGAGGATCTCATCACAATGTAGGATCCAGTGCACCTCAAATGCTTGATATGCAAGAATTTGTGAGGGTTTTAAGAGATGGAATTGGGCATAGGCCTGAGAACCCACATGAAGAGCTTTCAAAACTACTGAAGACTTATTCCAATTTGGGAGGCAAGAGTTTTGAAGGAACTGAGAGTGTGATGGAAATTCAAGCATGGTTGAGAACACTTGATAGGATTTTCAATGACATGCAGTTGGATGACCAAAGGAAGAGGCAAGTAGCTTCTAGACAACTGAAAGGGGTAGCTTTAAGCTGGTGGGAGGTGATCATAGCTGGAAGAAATGAAAATGAAATCACTTGGAATCAGTTCAAGGAGATGTTGGAGGCAAGATTTGTACCAGCATCAGCCAAGACCATTTTGCTTGAAGAATTTATCAAACTTAGGCAGGGAACTTTGAATGTCATTGAATACACTCAAAAGTTTGAGGGGCTATCTAATTATGGAGCAATGCTAGTGGCAGATGAAGCATCCAAGAATGATAGGTATATAAAGGGACTGAACCCAGGACTTAGCAGAGCTATGCTGCCATATGCAGATAGAACATTTGATCAAGTAATTGATCTGGCCTTGAAACTGGAACAACATGACAAAGAAAGAGAGAAATATAGGAATTTTAAGAGCAACAACAAGAAGGATAAGGGAAGATATCACCCTTATGATAAAAAGAAGGAGGAGGCAGACAACAGGAAGGGTAAAGATACAAAAGTCAATGATACTAAGAAGAAATTGGTTTGCCATCATTGTGGAAAAGAAGGACACATCAAACCAAGGTGCCCAGAGTTAAAAGGAGGAGCCTTCAAATGCTACCTATGTGGGAAAGAGGGGCATATGAAGAGGAACTGTCCTGAGAATAAACAGCAAGGGAAATTGGCAACTTTGGAAGGAAAAGGCAAATCTGCAGTGAAAATTGATGCTGAAAATCATGGCCAAGTGGAAGGTACATTACTCATTTGTGCCATACCCATACCAGTAGTATATGATACTGGAGCAACACACTCTTTGATTTCCTATGAATTAGTTAAAGTGTTAAAATTAAACTGCATATTGGTTGAAACCCCATTGCTTGTACAAAGTCCCCTAGGGAGTTCTAGTGTTTTGAACATGAACTGTGTGGATGTGGAGTTAAACATAGGAGGAAATATTTTTATTTCCAATTTATATGTTTTAAATTACCCAAATATAGGAGTTATATTGGGGGTAGATTGGTTAAGGCAATTTAAAGCCATAATTAATTTAGACTCATCCACCATATCATTGCAAAATTCTAGAGGCCAGAGAATCACAGTTTTATGTGAAATAGCTAAGGAAGGGAAATTGTATCATTTAGTTGACTTAGAAAAAGATCTGAGTGAACTAACCATTGAAGAAATTCCCATAGTTAATGAATACTTGGATGTGTTTGGGGAAGTTAAGGGTGTTCCACACCACAGACCAGTTGAGTTCCAAATTAATCTCATTCCAGGAGCAAGTCCAATAATCAAGAAACCCTATAGGATGGGGCCAAGTGAACTGAAAGAATTGAAAAATCAGTTGGAAGAATTAGAAGGCAAGGGATTTATAAGGCCAAGCAATTCCTGCTGGGGTTCTCCAGTAGTGTTTGTAAGAAAACATGATGGTACCTTGAGAATGTGCATAGATTACAGGGAACTAAATAAAGTAACCATCAAGAATAAATACCCATTGCCTAGAATAGATGATCTCTTTGACCAACTCAGTGAAGCTAAAATATTTTCTAGATTAGACTTAGCATCAGGATTCCATCAAATGAAGGTTGAAGACTCAAGTGTTAAGTATACTGCATTTAACACAAGATATGGCTTATATGAATTTTTGGTTATGCCATTTGGTTTGACAAATGCTCCTTCATATTTTGTTGATTTAATGAATAGAATATTTAGAGATTATTTAGACAAGTTTGTACTCATTTTTATTGATGACATTTTGGTTTATTCTAAGACAGTGGAAGAGCATAAAAATCATTTGCATTTAGTTTTGTCAAGGCTAAGGGAAAATGATTTAAAGGCAAAATTTTCAAAATGTGCATTTTGGAAAGAAGAAGTGCATTTCCTTGGGCATGTCATCTCTGCCAAAGGAATATCAGTAAACCCTAACAAGGTAGTGGCAATCCAAGCATGGAAAAGACCTAGCACCATCAGTGAGATTAGATCATTTATGGGGATGGCAGGATATTATAGGAGATTTATAAAAGATTTCTCAAAAATATCATCACCACTTACCAATTTAACTAGAAAGAACCAAGCCTTTGTATGGACAGAAAAATGTGAGCAAGCTTTTATCAAAATAAAGGAAGCTCTGATTAATGCACCTGTATTAAGAGTGCCAGAAGGAAATGAAAATTTGGTTGTGTACACTGATGCAAGTGGCTCTGGGTTAGGGGCTGTGTTGATGCAGCAAGACCAGGTGGTAGCCTATGCATCTAGGCAATTAAAGCCACATGAAACCAGGTATGCAACCCATGATCTTGAACTAGCAGCAGTTGTGTATGCTTTGAAACTTTGGAGACATTATTTGTTAGATGCCAAATTCATTTTGTACACTGATCATAAGGCACTAAAATATTTATTCTCACAAAAAGATTTGAACATGAGGCAACATAGATGGGTAGAGTTCATAGCTGCCTATGATCTAGATATACTGTATACACCAGGCAAGGCAAATAAAGTTGCAGATGCCTTGAGTAGACAACATGCCAAAGTAGCCATGTTGATGATGGAAGAATTTAAGGATTTGTCTATACTTACTGATTTGGAAATTGAGGAAAACAGTGAGGTACAAATGATGTCCATTGAAGAAGGTGAAGGTAAAGGGAAATTAAGTATGATATCTCTGCAATCAGATATACTTCTTAAGATTGGGAAAATGCAGGAACAAGACCTAAACATGGTGGAAAAGAAAATGCTCATATCAAAAGGGGAGGAAGTAATAAATTATCAAGTTGACAAAAATGGTTATTTAAGGAATAAAAATAGGATATGTGTTCCAGAAAATATAGAATTGAAAGAGGAAATATTAAATGAGTACCATAGGAGTAAGTACTCCATACACCCAGGTAGCACCAAGATGTATCAAAATTTGAAAAGAAATCTTTGGTGGAAGGGGATGAAGTCAGATGTGGCCAGATATGTTGCAAGGTGCATGACTTGCCAACAAGTCAAGGCAGAGACACAAAGGCCATCAGGACTATTGCAACCCCTTAGTATACCACAGTGGAAGTGGGAGGACATATCTATGGATTTCATAGATGGTCTTCCTAGATCTAAGAAGGGAAACACAAGTATATGGGTGATAGTGGATAGGCTAACTAAGGTAGCACATTTTATCCCAGTTAAAACAGAAAGAAATGCTCCAAAATTGGCTCAAATATTCATGAAAGAAGTAGTAAGGTTGCATGGCATACCCAAAACCATTGTGAGTGATAGGGATACCATCTTCACCTCAAGGTTTTGGAAAAGTTTTCAAGAGGCCATGGGGAGTGAATTGTGCTTAAGCACTGCCTACCATCCACAATCAGATGGTCAAACTGAGGTGGTGAACAAAGTCTTAGAGGATTTGTTGAGAGCATGTACACTGGACTTTGGAGGCAACTGGGAAGACCACCTCCATCTAGCTGAATTCACATATAATAACAGTTACCAAAGCACCATAGGGATGGCACCATTTGAAGCCTTATATGGCAAACCATGTTTATCACCTATATGCTGGGTAGAGACTGGAGAAAGAGCTGTTCTTGAACCTGAATATGTTAAAGAAACTACAGAGAAAATTGGGTTAATAAGAAAAAGAATAGCAGCAGCTCAAGATAGGCAAAAGAAATTTGCAGATAGGAAGAGAAAGCAAGTGGAATATGAAGTGGGAGACTTTGTTTTCATCAAGATTTCACCTATGAAGAAAGTCATGAGATTTGGCAAGCAAGGTAAGCTTACACCAAGGTATGTTGGACCCTATAAAATTTTGGAAAGAATTGGTTCATTGGCTTACAAATTAGAACTACCAGAGGAAATGAAAGCAATGCATAATGTTTTTCATGTGTCCCAACTTAGAAGATGGGTACATGATAAAGAAGACATTTTGGAAGAGCCTACCAAAATTCAAATAAATCCTGACTTGGTTTATGAAAAAGAACCAGTGGGGATTGTAGCCAAGGAAGAAAAGAAATTAAGGAGCAAAACCTTGAAACTAGTTAAGATCCAGTGGAGTAGTGATCCTAATGACTGCACATGGGAGTTAGAGGATAAGATTAAAATGGATTATCCTAAGCTTTTTGCAAATTAAAAGGTAACTTTTTTTTTTCTGAAGAAAATTTTTTTTTGTTATGCATGGCTGATATGGTTGAATTTGTTTGCTTATGCATATGTTTGATAAGTTTTCAGAAAAGAAAATGATGCTTGCTATAAATGTTAGAAAATTGTGAGGACACAATTCCTAAAAGGAGGGGTGAATGTAATACCCCAAAATTTTGTGAAAAATCATTTTTGTAAAATGATTTAATTTTTGAAATATTTAGATTTAAATATGGTGAAATTTCTGGAATAAATAGTGTGCAAGTATATGTGTGCACGTGCACACTGAAATGGCACAAGGAAGAACTCCAGATTTCTTGGATTTAAAACAAGAATTAAAAAGCAATACAAACATGATTTTGCAACATGGTTATTTGATTTCTGGAATTATATGGATCATCATAGAAAATAAGAAAAGTAAGTTTTACTTTAAATCAGTAAACAAATTTTATTTAAAACCCAGAAAAGAAAAATTACATATATATATGTCATAAGGATTTGTAAACCTGTATACATATAGGTGCATATGTTTCTGAATTTAAAAAGAGGAATTAAAATAAGCCTAGATAAGATATGTATACAAATATACATTTTTAAATACTGAAAAGTACATGTATAAGTAAGTGAAACCATAACATTAAAATGACATGAAATGTGATACAAGTCAATATGCTTGTGTAGGCAAAAATAGCAAAGGGGATTTTCAGAAATAATTAAAATATAAAATAGGATAGTCACACTTTTAACATGACTAGGTGAGTGGCCATTTTCTGAAAAGTAAAAGAAAGAAAATGCAGCCTTTAAATTGGTTAATATGGCCGGAGTATTATGAATGAAAAATGCATGATGCTAGCCAGGACAGAAATGGAATTCTGTTTTAACAAAACCCTAGTGGGAAGATGTATATAAATAGGCAGTTTTTAGCCAGTAGAATTATTTTACCCCGAGCTGCACAAAAATAAGAAAAGAAGAAAAAATATTGGAAGGAAGGATAAAACACTCTAACAAGAATTTTCTGGATTAATAAGAAGAAACATTTAGGTGAGTAATCTCACTGAGTTCATGGCATTAAGACCTGAGATGAGGCAGCCACTTTTATTGCCATATATATTTCTGATTTTGATGTATGTGATTTCATCAATGCTTTTTGGATGTCTTATTTTAAATCTGATATGATTTAATATGGATGATTTTGATGATCTTTGATTGGTTGAGACATTTGTCTTTGGATGAGTATCATACTGTTTTATTTATACTTATAAATGTTAAAGTTTAGGATCTTAAAAATTATATGGAGAATACTCTCAGCTGTTATAGATCTATGGCATGGAAACTTTATAAAAATGATTGGAGCTGCATTATACTTGGTATAAGTGCTGAGGCTTGAAAAGAAAAATGTTAAGGGTGCAATAGAAATTTTCTAAGTGCTGAGCCCTTAATCAAATCAAAAAAAAAAAGAAGAAACCCACAAGCTAAAATTATGATTGAACCAGATCTTGAATCTGAATCAATCATAAAGGCTTGCAGATCAATATAACATGCCATGCCTCTTTTTACAGTTGAAAATGTTCTTATGTTTTACTAAGATCAAGACATGTTGACCCCATTTAGGAAATAACTGTCTGCTTATTTCTGAGGAGAATTATGCTAGGAAAGATTATGGATGTTTCCATGTTTGCAGTGACATGTTCACTTAGCATATTTGATGTTAGGATTTAAGACAATACACTAGTAAATAAACTAGGGAAGGGAAGGCCAAGAAGACTGCTGGAATGCTTGTCATATTTGAAGTATGCAAGTTGGCACATGGTTTGTTTAAGCCCTGAGATCTTTGTGCAATGATGTGAATTAGTTCATTGCAATGTGTCCCAGTGATTCCTTAATAGCAGATGAGGCAGGGATTTAAATTGAATTATACAACCTGTAAATGAAGAAATAGGAATATGGATATTTCTTAGGTTGAATGGTATGGAACCAAGATGGTTCCAGTGAATGCAATTGTTGCAAATAGATAATTATGTTTGTATGATTATGTATGCAAGTGTAAGAATGATAAATGAATATATCATACCTGAACCAACTTAATTATACTATGTTAAAATAATTGATTGCAGAAATTTTCTTGAATAACAAGTTGGTACTCTTATATTCTCTATTGCTTAATATCATGAATGTATTGATGTTACTCATACCAGATCATAGATCTGACCCTTGTTTGCTCATGGCATATGGGGTGTCTCATTTTAAATGAGGCAGCCACTTATGCTCTTTCAGGTAACCCAGGCACTAAGTAAAAATGAAGTTATGGCTTTTATGGAGGAGTGAATGAACATGCTAGCTAGTTTCAATAAGAGTTTAAATTGATTATATCTGCATGTATTCAGGAAAATTTTTATGTTTCTAAGATTTCCAGTCATGTAATGAATTATATTATGGTTAGATGAACTAGTTGTATCATGTTAAATATATTGTTATGCACTAAGGTTTAAAATCTAAAAGGAAAAATCTGAGTGGGAAACAAGGAAATGATTTTAATTATTGATATGGATGTTTGGAAAAGAAATATGCATATGTAGTTGAGCTACTGTTTTGTATAATTTATATTATGTATTAGTTAATCTTGAGACATAACAGAGCACTGAGTTTTAGAACAAAATCTGGATTTAGCAAGAAGTAAACTTAAAAGGATTTTATTTTCTTGTAGAGAAATGCTTTGTAAATAAGTTTGAATTCATTTCTGAATTGTATTGAGAAAAGTAAAATGTTTTTCTAAAAGCTTCAGACAGAATGCAATGAAAGGTATCTCAATTGCTTTGAACCAGTGTGGCAGATACAGGATTCATGAGTAACCAGCTTCAAATAAATGAAGTATTGGTTGATCATGATAGATTGTATTCTGAAAATAAAAATGCATTTCAAAGCCTAGTACATTTAGCAATTATTTCACCCAGTTTTCTGGAAAATGAGCAGAGATATTGACATGTACATGATATCTGTGTACATGTTGATATTTGAGCAAAAATATGACGCCCCACCTCTATGCTCATAATAACAAAGAGTATTGAAAGAAACTGTCTATTATTACGAAGAATAAGGCTGGATAGGAGCGACCATCCGTAATTGGCCTTACACTAATATTGGTTATCTCGGTAGGAGTGGTATATACTTTTTATTTTTCATCTATTATTTATTTACTCCCATCGACATATCCAATTATCAGTATAAAACAAACTACGATAGTTCATAATAGTTTAGGACATTAGATATAACAATAACACAGATAATATAAATGCGGAACACAGATAAAAACAAAAGTCTCATATATATGTAACTGATGTCAGTTAATACATAGTTGACACAATACATATGATACGACTACATCTGTCGACTCTAGAAGTTATATATACAAGTACATTATCAACTAATATACATGAATACATATCGTTCTATATAATGACACGACTACTACAAAATGACACTGACAACTTCAGAAGATGTGAAAAGTCTTCATATCCTGAACAGCGACTCAAAGAAGGAAATCTACAACCTGAAATAACTCGGGTCTGACCCGAGTATTACATTCAAAAGAAAATAATACCCAGGTCAGTCTAATTCAAACCAGTTTATTAGTGCATATAGGCAGTAATAATTTAAATAGACGACAGTCACAATAATTCCCGCCTATCCGATTCTTTAAATAAAGAAACCGGATAACGGTCAATATAACACTTAGCAGTGTTTAGCAAAAATCGGCAGATTTAAATCATCGACAGAAATAAATAAATAATTTATCAAATCGACTAAATCAATTTAAAACAATTGAAATTGTCACTTTAAAACCATCAGAGTTCGATTGGCTGCCGTACACGCACGCGTGTACGGCCTCGCCAATACAGCATAAAAGATCAATGTATCACGACGCAAAGAAATATTAATTCAAAACTGTCGAGTTTGGGTGGCTGCAGTGCACGCACGTGTGCACTGCCTCACCGCTACAGAACAACTCAAAAC
Source organism: Allium fistulosum (assembly GCA_030737815.1). NCBI lineage: Eukaryota > Viridiplantae > Streptophyta > Magnoliopsida > Asparagales > Amaryllidaceae > Allium > Allium fistulosum. The sequence continues at coordinate 485,798,748 of CM060905.1, read as the reverse complement.
GATACTAAACAAGATCAGAGGCAACAAGTGAAACAAGTTCAACATGTCACAAAGCAAGGTACAGTGAGATAGCAAACTGAAAGTGAGAGCACCAAGGATAAGGCACTACAACACTCAATAGAATGGCAACAAGTATTCCTGAAACAAAAGTGTTAACCGTCTCAAATATCCCAATGCATCAGATACAAGGATGCACAGGTAGTGTACAGTGCATGAGGACCAGAACAAAATATCAAATGCACCAGTAGAAATACTGGTGTAATTGCAAGCAGGTAAGCACGAAGTCAATGCACAGCCTACACAAATTCAAGAAGAACTGGTCGAAACAAAGTAGCTAACCAACACAATATCAACATCCAAACTAAATACAAATGCCAAGACCAAACTGCTGCGTACTATAGGTGCAGACGACAAAATAGCCAACATGATCCCAAAAGCATAACTCAAACTCAAACCTGGCCTAGAACGGATACAAGTAAAGAGGCACATGAACAACAACAACAACAGACCTTAACAAAGCAAACCAATATCTCAAGCTTAGTACAAATCAGACTATATATGCATACCCACAAACATATGTATGTATGCGCCTAAATGATGAGACTCGAGTACTTATGTGCAGACCCCAAATTCAACTAACAACAATGTATGAACAACTCAAAACTGCACATGGCCCAGACAGCCAAGCTAAATATACCGACTGAAGACCACATGTGTACAATAATTCCAAACTCATTCAGGTAGAACAAGAATGGCTAGAGACAGTCTTATAGAATAGTTACACTGAGTATGCAAGTGCAGATCACACAAACAAATGCCACAGTGAACAGACTCAAAGGAACAGGAATTAGCAAACACATGTAAGTATAACTCGACATTCAAACTAAGGTCGCAGTGAAAACTACAACAGCAAGTGTTGACCAATCCATATCAGAATGAAATGCAACTGAAATGCCAAAAGGTCAGAGACAGTGCAAGTGCAGACTCAAATTAGTGCACATGATCTGGTGACCAAATATACAGGCCCAATGGAAAAGACAAAGCAACATGGACATGTCAAAAAGGGATGGGTATACAGGCGTGTGTAGTAGTAGTGGCAATAGTGGAAGTAGTGTAAAATCATCAAATAGTTCAAGTGTCAACCCGATGTCGTGCTGAACCAAACACCCAACTACAAGATGCCAAACCAGAGGTCAACGCGTGTGTAGCCTCGAAACAATGCATCAAAGACCAAAAGACAAGTTCGAAGTCAAGGCAGAAGTGAACAAGTAACAAGAATTACAAGTTTACAAATAGCCAATGTCAAAGATAATATCAGCTTTTAAAACCCAAAACGAACAGTCGAAGTACCGCAACCAAGAAGAACTAGATGCGAATGGTAAACAAATCGAAGCCCAAAATCATCTCATAAGAACATCAAGACCCAAATGCCAACAATCATCATCAACGAACAAAACTGATCAATGCCGAGATGAACAAAGTAGTGTCGAATTCGTAAATGAACAAGTTAATTAAAATATATTTATAGGTGTCGAATTCAAATATTCATGTACGAACGAAGATCCAAGCACAGCTAAAATCACAGAGACATAATCACTATCATCAAACTCAACTCGAAACAGTGATTATCCAGGAACGAACAAAATCACAGAATTAAAAACCCAGCCATCTCAACATATACACGAATAAAGACCAGGGGATTCAAACCCAAAACACACAGTGAGGAATTGAATTAGATGTGAGTATCAGTTTACTCACCTTAGATCGAAGAGATCGCGCGCGAGATAATCGAAGACGAAGCCCTAGCAAGCATCGAAAGAACGAACGAAAGCCCCAATTCTTTATCTCGTCGCCATTTATTTTTCCGCCTTCGTTTTTTTTTCGTTTCTTTTGATCTGAAGAGGGAAGGGGGTGCGACGTGTTTTAGCAGAAGAAAGGGGTAAGGGGCTGGCAGAAGAAACGTGGGTGGAGTATGGGTTTAAACGTGAGAAGGGTATGGGTTTTCTCGAGTGAACGAATAAAAGGGGAAAGGTAACGATAAACGTCACGGCAACAACGAGTGGGCCAAAACAATTTTTCTTTAAAGCTCGCTTCAACATTTACAAATTCAAAAGAATTTTAATCCGATTTGAAAAAGAATTTCGCTTGGTTAAACGCCAAAAACAACCAGCACCCCAATTAAATCATCCCATGACGATAATAATAATACCGTGAAATCTCGGGTTGTTACAAAAAATATAATTATAATTCCTAGAACAGCTATAGGAATGGGATTCAAAAATAGTAAAGTAAGAAGAATTGTTTTGTATGTTAGGTTATAGGCAAACATTGAATATATATGTACAAAGATAGGTAGGTATCAGATTTCAAATCATACAGGAAAAAAAAAAAAAGAAAAACAAAAATTGTGTTTGAACCGACCAGCATAGTACTTGAACTCGTGACCTCTTGTGTATAAGTTAGGCGCGTTTCCATTACGCCTAGATGTTGCTTGTGTTCACTTAGGATCCACTTTCTTTTATACTGAATTTGATACTATCCAGACTTTAACACAATCATCTATATTAAAAGCTTGTTTACCACTGATTATTACTTGATCATTTCTAAATTCTAATGACAGACTAAAGTACATGTTTCCAGTGGATTTTATGGCCAAAAATCAGAATACAATAATTAATCTGAATTGCTAAAAATCTAAATCAAACAGAATGTTCTTGTACAAAAAAAATAAAGTATATATACTCTGAATTTAGACAAGAAGAACACATACATCTTCATATGTATGTGTATGTTATTAGATATACACTGATATATTTATATTGGTAAGTTATTTTGATCCTGGATATATTTTTTTTATTGGAAAAAGAAAATGACCTTGGAAAACATATTTGTAATGAATGATATATCTATATATCATCTCTTAGCAAAAAAAAAATCCTTATGAAATTAGGGTGGAAATAGGAGGGTCATTTCAGGGTCTCTGGCAGGGGTGTGCAAGTTGAAATGCCTCAGTACTCTTCTCCATAAATTGTATGAGTAAGTAAAGTTGAAAAAAAGATGACCAAAATTCTCAAGTGCCCGATTGCATAATAGGCACACGGAGGTATTGGTGATATGTCTTTGACCAGATTATCTTGAGTGTGTACTACATTGTTCAAAACTTTCCAAAGCAATAGATTTTCCTTAGGTTTCGATCCATTTTTCCATACTCTTTTATACCATGGAAAAGTTTGAATATTCATTGAGTTCATTATATTTTTGTACATAGCGCCAATAGAGAAGTCAGACTTATTATTCCAAAGGATGTTCTCATTCTGAACAAGAGTGTATGAATTTTGTATTTGGTTCCAAACTGATCTAACCAGAGGAGAGCTTGCATAGGGAAGGGAAACAACCCTACGATGAATGAAAGCATCAGCAGAGACAGATTCAGGAATGCCAGTGAGAGGTCTAAGATTATAATCGATCAGGTAGGATAGAATAATGCCATTAGAGCTCCATGGAGAATTCCAAAAAGATTCTTTTTGACTGCATCTTATCATTGGAAGGAGAAATTTGATGAAGATTGAGAATGCATCTCCATGACCAGCTTGTTTCCATGGGGATGTCGACCGTCCAGAAATTATTGTTTTTCATATTAAAATGTTTAGGCCGCTAAGACCATAAGTTTGTGCTACCATCAATAATCTGATTAAATTGTTGACTAGCAACAACTCTGTTCCATAATCTTAAGTTTATAATGCATAAACCACCATTCCTGATTGGAGTTTGAATTTTTTTGAGTGTAGTAGGGATCAACTTGTTTAAGAAAGGGTTACCATGCCAAATGTAGTGATTAAACGCTCTATTCAACATGTCAATTAATTTTTGTCAAATGACAAAGATTCTGAGGAGATGAGTACAGATTGGACGGCAATGTTATTTAAATCAATTTTACCAACCAATAAACTGCTTTGGAATGGATCTAAAGTTCGATGTGAAGGAACTGGGCCAGCCCGCAGGGAAAGAAATGGATGGATTTCAAAAAATTTACCATTTTGGATCATTAACAGGCTTATGAAGTCTAAATGCATTTAGATCTTATCTAAATTTTCTTTTAAATAAAATCAATATTTTATTTAATTTGGTAAAAAGATTTCAAAAGGGTTTGAATATTATATAAATTTATATGAATGAGTGTATCAAATACACCTATGTATGTAGTAGTTACATATTAAAATAAATATGTGAAAGTAACCTTTAGTTTCCTTCTCTAATAGTTATGCGATTAACTAAAAAAGTAAACAATATTAATTGGAGAGAGAGAGAAATATCATATTTCTCTATCTCTGATTAGATTGATAGTATGTTAAATAAACAAGTTAACATTTCAATTGAATGTTTAATTAGGAAAGCATTAATTCAATTTAATTTTATTAATAGAAAATGATTATGATCACATCACATGCGTCTATGTGTAATGGAATGAATGTATCAAATACATTCATGTTGTGAAATACAAGTGTAACATATAATAAGTGTATATTTTTATAATTAATCATTAGAAATTTTAGAGAAAGAAAACCTTACATTTCTCTCTCTTTTTAATTACATTGAATGACATATTAAATGGCATTTACAATAGAATTTACATATGCCTTTGTTGTCCAAGTTTTTTTTTAAGTAATAAAATATACATGTATAATAATTGATAAGTTTACACATACACATGTTAAAATATGTTTTCTTGTATATATGAGTTTGTCAAAAAAAGAACTAACAATTGTAGCAAAGGTTTCAATTAAGGAAGAGCTTGAAATTAAATTCTACAGTTTCACAAAAAGGTCCGTTTTGATTTAGATTAAAATAACATAAACACATGTATATCTATATGTATAAATAATTGCAAGTTATGTATTCATTTTAAAATAAAACATACATTTATATATATGTATGAAGGTTGCAATTTAAGTAACATATATGTTTAAACTTAATGCTAACAAAATGATTCAATCTTCTAATCTTAGATACAAAATAAAAGTATATAATTTTACATAAATGACCACTAATGAATTCTAAAACAAAAGGAAAATTTTACTTTTATGACTAATGTAACGACCCCGAATTTTATTAAATTTAAATTGATAATTAATTTGATTTTTGAATTAAAATTGTGAAATAAATCGATGTAGTGATGCGAGTTTCCCCGGATCCAAATAAAAATATATTAAATCATTTCAAAATTTAAATATTGTAAATATATGTATATATAGTTGGTTTGAATTTAAATCATAAGTAAATGGTTTAAGAAATGAAAATATATTAGATATAGAAATATAAAGTAAATACATTTGCTAAATTTTAATAACCTATTTAAAATAGAAATTATTTATACTATGAAATAAAACAAGACTAAAGAAAAGAACACAAAGAATAAAAATAAACACACTTATGTTAGAGATAGAAACAAATAACAAGTTAACCATAATATAATAACCATAACAAATCTTTAAACTAAAAACTTAAGTAAAATATTATAATCTATGGCAATGTACATGTGCAGGCCGAAATCATTTCAATGCATACGAATAGGAATAGAGGAAGTATGCTTAGCTTTAGTCAAACAAATATAAACATATGTAAGTTTTGTACCTAAAGGAATAAAGAAATGGTTTGTGTAAGCTTGATATGAAACAAGGCATTAAATGCCATCACCTATAGTACACGAGACATCTCTTTTCAGCCCCATATGAAAAATCTCTGATCAGACCTTGTACAAAAGCAAAATGATCATCCTGTAACTTCATTTTCATATATCAACTCTTACCTCAGTTCGTTCCTTCAAAATTGAGTACATCTGGAGTAACAACTTCTTAAACTTGAAAGAAAAAAAAATATATACAACTTAAACAACATCTGGAATCAAGCTAGACAGGGATTCAATTCAAGGATCAAATTTTCAAATGCAAAGCTTGTTCAAGCTTCTCTGTTCTTCAATCATGACAGGTGAGCAAACTCACTTGAACCCATATATATGTTTTGATATCTGAATTGATACTTGAAGTTTTGTTGTGAAGATGTTTTGTTAGTTGTTAATTATGTCTGCATGCTTGTAGATATATGTGCAAATATAGGTGTGCATGCCTGTTATCTGTGACCTCTCTGTTCTTTGTTTTCAAGCTTAGATTTTAGTTAAAATTCATTATATCCTTATCTAATATCTGTTAGAACTTAGGCTATAAACAAAGGTTGTTTGTTTTATCATAAATTAAAGTTTAAGAATTGATTCAGGTTAAAATGAATGTGGAATTGTTCTGAAAAATAAGAAGAACAGTGGAAACTTGACTTCATCAAAAATTCCAACATGATTAAATTATAGATTCAAGTTTGTAATCTATTGTATCATTGAAAACTAGAATTTTTAAAACAAAAATCAAATTTTTTCGTTAAGTATTGAACGTGCATTTTGAAGTTGACCTGGGAATGGGTTTTTGGCTATTTCGAATGGTCGGAGAGACTATGGTGATCGGGGCTTCGAGCGAAGAGGCAATGATGGTCGGAGACTTCGGCAAAATTATCAGGATGGCAATCAGAGCACCGAGGTGTTGGAGGTGATTGATTTTCGTCTATAACCCTAGTTTTGATTGGGTTGAGTAATTGGATCGGCGGAGCATCTATGGTTGATCGAGTTCGAAGATATTCACGGAGATATTGGCTTGAGGGTTGTTGAAGACGTGGCCGAGGTGGCTCGACCTCCGGTGGTCTACGCAGCGGTGGCGAGGCGTTTTACTGAGGGTTGTTGGTGTCAGTTTTTCGAGCGAAGCCTGGATTTTTGATTTAGTGTTTATCGCGTGATACTGGGTGGTCGAAGGACTTGCGGGGCTCGGCGGTGATGCGTAAAGATGGTCGGAGGCATGGTCATAGTTCAGGGAAGGATGTGCACGTGCACAGTCTGGAATGCGTGTCAATGGGGAGATGTTGTAGCGTACCCGGTTGCGTTATCGAGTTGTGGGTGGAAATCGCTGGGTCGAACTCGAGAGAAGTGGCAAAGTTTCGTTTCCAGATTTGGGATGTTGTGATGGGAGTTCGAAGTTTTGGGGAAGAAGGCAACCGCCTCGGGTTTGAATGCGTGGGAACAAGGAGAATACTCGAAGCAAGGAAGGGGGTGCTCGGGTCAAAGTTGTACAGGCTTTCAGCTTGAAAACTGTTTCCAGGTTTGGGAATTTTAAACAAAAAAATTTAAATTTCAAAGTAGGGTTAAATCAAAATGTAAATAAAAATTCAAGTTTAAATTGGGACTTAGTTTTGTAAATAAAATAAAGTTTTAAATGCAAAAAGGTTTTCAATATATTGTAAATAACAATTAAATCCTAAATCTAGATGAGTTTACTTTAATAATAATGATTAATGACTTGCAATCCATTAATAAATGAGTTCTTAGTGATTTATCAACTTATCATCAATAAATGATTAAAATAAGTAAATTTCTTTAAAAAGATAATTAAAGAAACTAAATAGTTAATGAAGTCATTAACTAAGTTTTATCTAGATAATTAATAAATGTGATTTATTTAACAGTAAAATTTGAATAATGAATCTAGAACAATCATTTAACAATTTGGAAAATATATATATATATAATCACTTAGAAAGGTAATTAAGAGATGATTACCCAATTTAAATTAATCCGATGATAATTAGAAATTTGGGTATAAATATTGGTTCATGAAATCAAGATTTATTAGTTAATAATAAAAGATTAACAAATAAAGGATTAAATAAATTTGTTAACTAATAAATTTCACCCATGGATGTTTGGACTTAACTGAATAATTGAATGCTCGGATTGCTTATGAATGCTTGGATTATATTGGATGATTTGAATTATTTGATATCCCTGATATATGATGCTTTGTGATATACCCTGATTTATGTTGTGATTTGAAATTTCTATTCTGTGATATATTACCATGTGAATATGAAACCCTTGACCCGTAAACAACATTTGGAATTTCGATGCGACAGGGAGTCGGATTCCAGTTGGATATCCGAAACCCACATCGAATTGTATTGATGAATCTTTGTGACTGATAAATTTATTTTATCTATGAATCTGTGAATGAAGATAAGCGTTATCGATTTTACCGCTTATCGATATATCTGTGATGATTGATGTTGCACTATTGTGTTGAACCCCTGGACCACACTGTTACACACACAAATATGGATTTCACGTGGAAATCGGTTAAGTCACAGATAATTTAAATTTGATGTTTTTAAAATTGAAATTTTAATTTCAATTGATTTTGAAATTGAAAATTTGGGTTTAAAGTGAAAAGCTTTTGAAATGGAATTTCAAATATAAAAGTTATTTTGAATAACTTAATCGAGTTTTGAAATTTAAATAATTTGATTTAAATTTGAATTCAAGTTTGAAATTGAATCCTATGATTTGAAATTACGGTTAAAAATGTTATAAATGTGTTCATATGAATTTAAACCATTTTAAAAGTATTGTTTGAAAATTTGGATTTAACCCAAGAACTTTAACTCGTATAAATGAATCAGATTTCCAAAATAAAAACTGTTTGTTTTAAAGGAATAAAAGCTTTCAGATCAAAAGTGAAATTCCAATTTAGGTAAAGGAATTTCAAGATTAAATTGAAAAAAATGATTTTCCAAGTTATGAATGAATTCTTTTTAAAAGCTATGAATTAGATTTGTCTATTTTTAACAGATTTAATTTGATGATTTATTTAAACCCATTCGAAAAGAAATTGTTTTGAAAGCTATTAGTTAAATCTTTGATTTAAAGATTTAACGAATTAATTAAATTGAAATGGAAATCGATTTGGAAAATCTGTGAATGAATCTTTGTGAAATTAAGTGAACTTTGTGAATTGAATCTTTTTTGTTTAAAAAGATTAAAATGGTAATTTGTTAAACCATTTGAAAAGAAAGTTTGGGTTTAAATTGTGACTTAATTGAAATCCCAATATCCATATATTTTTAAATATTGCGCTCACTATTCGGGTTAGCCGGGAAAGGACCTTTGGGTCGTATAACTCATTCCGAATAGTGATACGTCGTATATGGATAGCATTTGAAGACCCGTGTTGAAGACCGGATATTTTTCGAAAAATGAAAGGACAACCTGTCGAATGTCTCTGCACTGAGTCGCGCCGGTATAGAGATTTATATCACTCTTTTGTGACGGGAAGTCCGGACGTGATTGAAAGTTATCCGGAATTGCAAGGGCTTCGTGAGAAGTGCCTTCGGTTCTGTTCGAACCCGGAACAGACTTATATGGATACATGTCTGACATTACACTTTGAGATATAAAGCCGATTTCTTTCAAATACATTTCTGTTTGGTGGCGGAGAATTTATTCTCTTAGCTTAACACCCTTCTCTGAGACGTACGAGCTCAGAGGTTATGTAGTTGAAATTTATCAGCGATATATCCCAATTTGGTAATGTGGCATGCTGAGTGTTGCTGTATGATGATCAATGTTTGATCATTTGTGATATGATCTTTTGTTTGATCATTTATCTTTGTGATCATAGGTTGATCATCTGTTGACCCAAAGTGTGGCTTTTCAAAAAAAGCATAGCTTTGTGGACGAGACTTCGTCGAGCCTCACAACCCGGTAATGGTCGAAACAGGAATTGTGCGGCAAGGTTTTCAGGGGTAGCTCCCCTAGGGTATGACCATTCCTTCTGGAAAAGGGTAGTATCATGGTATGGAGCCCAGATACTTACTCATGTGGATACACTTTCTTTATGATGTGTGATGTTGGTTATCGAGCGCTCGGATAAAGGTCCCAAAGGACCGGGGGTGGCATATCTGAGGTTTCTTTTATCCCTTGGGAAAAGGGGTTGCCGGCCTTGTTTGGCAGAGAACAGTTGGTTCTCGGAACGTCCCGCCAGAGGCGTTTCTTTCGTGGAATAGGAAGTTCCTTAGCCTGACCATTTGTTGGAAATCCAAACAAAACAATACGAGCCCTGTACGGTTTTAGTTGTATTACCTGCCATGGAATGTGGTGGTAACCTGCTATTGAACATGGTAGCTATAGTAGGCATAAGTGCGAAATGTCTATGCTGGCTAAGATTTATATTCTACTTTCGAAATTGTTTTCTACACTATGCACTAGTAATAATATCAAATGATTTGATTTTGCGTAGTAAGCATCTTTGACTATCATAAGAAGAAATCTCCTCCAATTCTGCGTTTGCATTGTGTGTGTGGTGGGAGGTCTTATGGTAGTTTCATTTTCCAAAAGCATTGCGAATTGACTTTAAAATTCTCTGCTATTTGTTTTAAAGATAAACTATTTTTGTTGCTCACACCAGTCCCATGACTGATCCGGAGTTTATTGTTTCTTTCCTAAACTCTGGATGCTCAAAAATTTTCTACACGAGCAGTCTAGAGTTTGGTTTTTCAGATAGTCAGATTAGTAGGTTATCTGGATCTAGTTCAGTCTTTGGATCGGACTGCACTTGCTTATCTTGGTGTATCGTTATTGGGAGTTCAAGCTATTTCTGGATTAGTGCTTTGAAGATGGAGATTATCCGCTACTGATGTTATCGTTTTCTTTTCCGCTGCTATTTGTTGTATCATATCTCTGATGTATATTGATATTCATTGTATCATTCTGTTGTATCAGATATTGTATATCAATGTATTATTCATTTCTTCCGCTGTGTTATTTACTTAACTGTGTTATAAGCTCCGGCGACTCGGATTTGAACGCTCGAATCTACGACATTCGAGTACGATGTAAAGTATGGATGTCGATTTTCGAACGCGAAAATCTGGATCGTTACATTTAAAACAAGCAAAATTAAATCATTTTGGAAATTAACTATGCAATATTGGAAATTAATTTTACTATATTAAACCACCAACAACTATGGTTTATTAATGTTTATGTATATAGATGTTACAAAATTTTATATACAACATTACAACATAATAAAATATTTTCAAATTCCTTTTTTTTAATTCCAAAACAATGATAGAAAAAAATATCAGACAACTTGGGCATATACAAATTTGTTGTATTATAAATCAGATCTGACTATACAAAAGGGATAGAAAATAAAACAAATAAAGGATTTGAAGTCAACCATAATAAACATACAGTCAATGGATATGTAAATAAGGAGAGATTTAATATTAAATCTACATAATGATCATATAGCTAGATGAGATGAACAAAAGGGGATCTAAGTTATATTACAAGATGAATACATAAGATAAAAGAGATATAATATGAATAAATCTAAACCTTTTAAATATGATGAGATAGAAGATATATAATATGGATAAATTTGGAACATTTCAACATGATGAGTATACAAATAAATGAAATTAGAATTACCAAAATATGAAGGCAATGATTTGCACCTTGAATGATGAATCAAATCTCCTATATTCAGAAATCAGCCTCCAGATGTTGCAAGGATGAAGAGGAATAAACCACTTTACATAATTGATTTTATTTGTATTTGATTTTAGGAATAATTGAAGTCATGGAAGATCTCATATTTTCAGCCAATAGAGAAGGAGAGAACCAGAAAAGTTACAGAAAGAAGAATGAAAAATGAGAAACTCAATTACACGTACAGAATGAATTAGAGAATATGTTTTATTTGAAAGAAGGAAACCTTTCCCATTCTTTTATTAAAACTTATCTGATTAATTCTCTTGATTAACTTTTTCTTTTAACTCTTATTTCTTTACATGGTATGGCTGAAAATTACGTGCCATCAAATGACATAAGATTCCATAAATTAACACATGTAATTATCTTTTATTTAATTTCAATGATATCATATATCAATGCGCGCAAATATAACTTTTATAAATGCATTCAAATAATTACAAATAACACCCAAACGTCAAATAAAATAAATAATAATTAATATTTCTCAAATACTAATTAATTTACAACATTTATAAATTAATTAAATAATGTGGTTTTTCGGAGAATTCATCATTACGGTTGTGCGACTCAAAGGTGTAAATTCAGCAGCGATTAATATTAAACAATTCAAATATTAATGTTCACATGTCACTTAGCAGGTGGTGTGACATTTTGGCTGAATTCATCACTTACACATCTTTTGGTAAAATCCAATTTTAATTATTATAAGCGGTACCTAATAGTGACAATTATTTACACCAATTCTCTTCGTCAAAACTATATCATATTAGGACTTATTGAATATGGTAATGGTCAAAATTCCAATATCGTCCACATTCAACTTTATAGTCCAAACACAAAGTTCTTGGTCCAATAATAATAATAATTATTAACCAAAATGCTCTGACCAGAGACTTTGACTTTGAATTGACTTAAGTTGACCATGATACTAACCCCATATAACTGAGGAGACGAATCCTCTCTTGAATAGTGTTTCACTTCCAATATTTCTACTCGACCCAACTATAGTCACTCGATGGAACACCATGCCATGATTTGACTATAATCAAAGCGAAGCTTTCATATTGAAGATCCACAGTATTCTCAAAGTCGAGAGAACTATGTAAATCAGTCACATCGATATTTTCTGTTTGACCTTAGTTATATTAACCAACAGAAAACTATCGAGTGAGTCATTCCATTGTTATCCAATAACTATTAGTACGTAACCCTTAGGTGCTCCCGGGAGTCATGAGTAACACACTGCCCAACATTTGAAGAGCGTTACATACTCTAGTCTCAACGGATACCTAAATATCCAGTCTTGATGCATCTTGACTAGGAACATTTAAAATGGTATATTTGTTTTATTGTGATAAATTACTCACGATTACAACACTCTATAACTACTATCACAAAATATGTTATTTATTGATTTTCTATTAAATATACTTTTAATTAAATTGATTAATTAATATAACCACATTATATCAAGTATATAATAGAAAGAAACACCTTTATTATGAACAAGATTGTTCAACAAGTTAGATGTATGTAACAAATTACATAATTGCCCCTAGGGCATACCCCTAACTCTATCACGATGGGTATTTTCTGGATTGAAAATTAGGCTCATTTCAAAGTGGGTTGGTACATTTGGTATCAGAGCTTAGGTTACCCGATCAACGGGGATATGCTTATGTATGAGTGACGTACTTGTTATATTTGAAAATATTTTCAGAAACCCTACGATATATATATACTCTCTCCTTGGACATACATAATGAAATTCAATTTGCAACAATGAAATTGTTTTGACAGATCTACAAGCAATGATAAACTACGACGTCGGGCGCTGTTACGATTCGTCGTCGATGAACTATGATGAACTGCGTTGATTGCGGCGTTGTTGGGAACGGTTAAATTGCGGTGGTTATTGTCGCGTGAAGAATGCATTTATGATTACTGTAGTGAGTGGAGAACCATTCCTTTGTAAATGGTACAAGCGAGTAGGCCGGTAAATGGACACTTACAAATACGGATGGTGCCATATCCTTATCCGTACCCAAAATCATTTTAGGATATTGGTTATCCGTATCCGTGGATGTGGACGGATATTAGATATTTATCGGATATTCTTCAACCAGTTCAAAACCAATAAATTTAAACAAATAAATAGAAAATTTTGATTTATTATAAATCTAATTTTGTACTAAATATATAAAAAATAGTATATAGTGAAAGAAAACTAATTTTAAGAAGTAAAAATTGATTTTTATACACATTAGTTTTTTTGTCTAGATAAAATAGTAAACGACAATAATTTTATGTACTAAATTATGTAAAAGATTAACTATAATCTTGATAAAAACAGGATGGATAATTATCAGATACAGATATGGCTATATACGTATTCGTGTTCGTTTTTCGGATATTGGATAACTTTTCATATTTTCGGATATTCATTGACAACCCTACAAGCGAGTACTAAAACTGGCTAGGAAGACATGTGTGGGATTAAGTGTCTTCGGGCAAGGTTTATTCTAATGTTTACTAAAGGCTTGTTGTATCTTGTTATATTGTATTAGGCAATGCTTATATCAGTAGGGTTATACTATTGTGCTTTGTAACTTTAACTATGTGTATAAAATTTCACTATATATATATAAAAGTACAAGTATAAGTCTGAACAAGAGGTTGTGAAAATATATTTATGTATATTACATTGAAGATTGTGTATAAAATCAAGTAAAAATTTAATAAAATGGTTTTTCAGATGATATTAAGTATTTTAGAAAATAAAAATGATTAAATATTATTTTTAGTGATTTATGTGAAAATTTCCAAAATTCTTTAGCATTAGGGAAGTAAATGTAAATTTCAGACTTTAAAGACATAAATAGCATATTAACTCCCTGTAATTAGGGAAATTTTTTTATTGCTTTTATCGTTTATGGATAGAATTAAGAAAAAGGTCTTACCCTAAATTAACCTTATTACTTCCATTTTAAATGAATAGAACGAAGAATAAGACTAACTCCTTTCGCTCTCTTGTCGATGGTAAATAATCATCCTTTTTTAAACACAATTCAAAGGCCTTTATTAAAGAAAATCGTTAATGCTAATAGGCCCGAAGCAGAGAGGTCCGAATATATTCGGGAATTAAATGAACCGTACAAATTTCAGCATCCCTTCAATTCCACCCGTTGGATTGTAAAGCGCACATTCCTGCATCATTATTTTTGGCTTTATAGCAAAACTCAGAGAAAATAATGTATAATATGTACAACAGCCCTTAAACGGTGATCCTTGAAAATCTACAACTCAAAATTAAAAAATAAAAATGCAGCCAATTTGCAATAGGGGTGAAGTTGGACCCGATACCCATAATCTCGAAACATACTACTTATTTTACCCTAGTCTTCATTTATTTCAACCATAGTTTTCATGACCAAATCGCAAGTTGAACCTTGGTAAGTAAGGATCAGAGGTTCTGACGGTCCAACCGGTTGAACCGTTAAAACCGTGCTAAATGTAGTTTTCAAGTTTAAAACATATTTTAATAATAAAATAAATTTACTTATGAAAATATATTCATAAATATCCATGAGAATAAAATTTCACTAAGTATAAAAATATAATGATTAATTATTATATATTTCTGTGGAAGCAGCCTTATAAACTGCAACTATTTTAGTAAATTACATTAGCTTGTGTAAGCAAAGTATACTACGGAGGCTAAAGCTATGCCAGGATTTGAAAATAAGCTCCTTTGTACTGGAAAAAAAATGAAATAATTTTAAGGGTCATAGATTTGAACATATGCTGCTATTCTTAGTCTAGTTGATGCCAGCTATCTTTAAATCTAACTTGCTTTTGACAACCGCAAACATAGGTTATGAAGTAAATAATTTGTCACTTCTTTTTAGTCCCACATCTTAGAAAATACCGAGTCCAATTTCACAATGCAGCTACATACAGTTCATTATGAAAATGGTAATCATAGTTGACTTGTGAATCTTCTTAAGTGACTCTGCTGAGCCTTGAACTAGCATAGGCTTGCAAAAAAATGTTATATTTTGGTTTGGTTCATTGGTTTATTAGCTGAGTTGGTTTTTATGTTCTGGTTGAACTGTAACGACTCGATATTTTCAACCATTTGCATCCATTATAAGTGTATAGGTAGACACTCATGCCGGAATTGAATTGCTCAAAATACCGCGTTGTAAATAAAATTTGGCAAATCTCAGAATATACAGTAAATAAATAATCATAGATCACAGACACAGAGTAAAATAATGCAGCGGAAGTAAAAGAAATAGTAGTTCATGAAGCTACTATGTAAATATATCAAAGTTAAATAAGATACAATAGAAGGAATAAAGTACAACAGAAGTCTCAATACAATAACCAAGTACAAGCTGAGTAGAACAACGAAACAGAAATAGATAGGACCAGACAAGCAGATAATCTCCAGCAATTCAAATCTCCGAGAGAGTGGAAATCCAAATCTGTGAATAACTCGGGCTGGCCCGAGCGTAAAGCAAAACACAAAACACTCGAGTCAGGACAATATATACTTATATAATGTAAACCAACTCAAGTGAACTGTAATAAAGGTACAAGTAACTTAAAGAATGCTTGGGATCGCCCATTCTTTAAGGATCTGTTAAACTATTTACTATGTAGTAATATACGCTATATACAGTAGTGTCTAATTAGTGAAGTATAATCATATAGAAAATAACGTTAAGGGGATGGTGAACCTTAACGCGGTCGGATCTTTAAACCAAAATCGTAGTGGGCTCGATATGGTAGGTGACATGGCACACAAGGCAATGCCAGGGTAGATATACCAATTACGCACACGGACTGATGGAAACGCATAGCAGCCACTACCGCTCCACCTCGAACAACACTCCCAAATCAAGGCTGCGCACCAAATCAATCACAAGTAATAGAATGGTATCGAAGAAGTGTGTTCGATAAGAGGTGCTACCTCACTGGTCCGAGATCGCTCCTGTTTTAGCCACCTTATGCCAACTCACGGGAGTTGGGTCCACGTATATACCTTAGGATCGTCGTCACCATCCTACTTCATTTTGGAAACTCCACCGTGTACACAGTTGTCAAAGTGGTTTTCGGTATCGACAGAGAGTATGTCCATATCCGATCTCGGTCTCTTTAACAACCAATCGTTATTATAACCCATGGTTACAATTTAAAATAATTTATACTTCAAAATAGAATATCATTTCAAATCCAAATCTTTATCAAAATAAAGATTAAATCAATTCCAAACCATTTCAATATATTTAAAATATCATATCATTTCAAAACTTCATTTCAAATCATTTCAATATATCAAAATAATCAAAATATCATATCCTTTCAAAACTTCATTTCAAATCATTTTAATATATCAAAATATCAAATCTTTCCAAAACTTCATTTCAAATCATTTTAATATACCAAAATACCATATCCTTTCAAACTTCATTTCAAATCATCTTAATATATCAAAATATCAATCTTTCCAAAACTTCATTTCAAATCATTTTAATATATCAAAATATCAATCTTTCCAAAACTTCATTTCAAATCATTTTAATATATCAAAATATCATTTGAGTTCAAATCTAAATATTCAACTTTAAATACCTTTTAAATTTAAAGATGTAATTCATTTATTATCATTTCAAGTCACCTTTTAAATAGTTTATATTCAATCAAAATAATTCATTTAAACCATTTAAAAGTGTAATTATTATACTTCAAATCAAGTATTCAAATTTTCAAAGTTTCAATTCAATTCAATCATTTATTTCAATTAAATTTCCATAGACCATTTCAAATCTTATAAATTTCAAATATAGATTTAATCCAAAAAATAACTATTCAAATTATAAAATAAATTCCAAAGCTTTATTATCCTATATTTCATAAGTCCAATATCTTTTAAATAGATTCAAATTACAAGTTGTAACGACCCGTAAATTTTAATCGTTTTAATAACGTAATTGGTTAAAATTTTGTGAAATTTTAAACGATAAAATTTTGAAATAAAATTTGATATTTGGAATACGTCTAGTTAAACATAGCGACTGGTAAATTTTCGTCCGAAAATACGAAAGTTTATTTCGCGCGTAAATTCACTTCAATTTAATCAGTTAAAAAGCGATGGAAATAAAATGTTTTCAAAACCAAAATATTTTTACATAGAAAAATTCTAAATCATCTTCTGAGCAAGATTTCAGTTTGTCGTTTTTCCAAATTCGGACATCTTTGGCTCCGTCGTTCTTATTTTCTGCAAAATAGCAGTATTCTGGTACCAATATCGATTTTTATCGGATGATCGTACCACTGATTTCTATATACCGTTTTGATCGTCTCGTCGTGCCGATCTCTACGGTATATTCGATTGTAAAATTCGGTGTTCCGGTGTACGTTGCACTTTGCGTAACGTCTAGCGTATCGGTAACCGTTTGGGAACTTTTGAGCCCCGCGACCTTTCATTTAACCAACGGATGAAACCAAATGGCCACTGACCCTTGTGATTCTCGGAATTTATTTTTTTTGTCTTTTGGTTATTCCAATGTTTTAAATGTTTCACCGGTTCCAATATTCTTTGGTTCGTTTGATCTTTTACTTTGTTCTGTGAGAAAACATAACTCCTTGAACTCTTTTGCATACGTCCCCTCCTCTCTGCTCTCTTCTTCCTTTCTGTTTTCATTCCAATTCACTTCCCACAGCCATGCAAGCAGTAGCACACTCATCGCCACCTCACCATGCCTCTATCCTCCACTTGCTTTTCATGCGCACACCCCTTTGCCATCATTCCTCCTTCTGTACTCTTCCATTCAACATCCAATGGCCAAGACCCCGCCCCTCCACGTCTTCTCCCACCAACGTCAGTCACCACCCCACTTCCTCCTTGCGAACCACTTCACGGCCAGCGCCCACTTGCCAAGCCACTGACTACCCAGGTTCGCCTCCACCAGAGCACCTACCGCCACCCACGCCTAAGCACGCAACCCCACTCCCATGGCAACCCTCTCTCCTCTTCGGCCACCACTTATCGGCCTACCCACCTCACCTTCCACTTGTTTAGCCTACCGAGCCTCCACCTCTACAGCTCCGTTACCCGAACCACGTCGACAGCCTACCACCAGCTCATGCAACATAGCCAGCCTCAACCGCAAGCTTCCTCCACCAAGTACTCATAGTCGATAGCCATCCCTCCTTATTCAATTTTGTGTCACGTGAGTATTCCTTGTTACATACATATATGGTTATATACATGCATACTATTAGTAATACTGTCTGCTGTTATAAACATAAGGAATTAAAGTACTTTTATAAAACTGATTTCTATGTTTATAAATATATTTAGTTATAAATAAGGTCTGCACCTCTTGTTTAAACTGTTAGCTTGCATAGCATATCTAGTGTATGTATAGATTTTGACAGTTGATGTAAAAGTTGATTTATTTTTGTTTACATACGTGAAATATTAGTTTATATATTTGACATAGTTTATTGGATCGGTGAGTCTGTAACTAGGTGCGCAAATGTTTTATATATACAGTTTACATTTTAGATTGATATGCGTACAATAGGTTTATATTGTATATATAAGGTTCATAAAGTATAGAGTTGTAAAGTGGTTATGCAGTTTGTCCGTTGTATACACATATCTGCGAGCCTGGCACTATTTTCGTACTTATAATATAAGCTTTGTGAAATGAGTTCTATCGGTTTCAAAATTTGTATACTTACGGTTAGTATATATATATATGAGTGCTGTTATGTTGTTTTATATGAGTGCTGTTATGTTTTATATTGTTATAAATATTACATGATATTCACATTTTCGATTTGTTTATAAGTGTTTTTTTTAAAAAAAAAAAAGAAGAAGAAAATATGGATTTTGAAGTTTTATGTTATATTTATATTTGCTTAAATTTAAAATATCGGTTTCATGGAAATTATAATAATAATAATATACGATTTTTGTTTCTATCGAACCGAATTCTAAATTATCCCATCGATTCCTATTTTTCAGCTTTGACCGTCAAAATCCACTTTCAGCTTATTTTGCTTTGAGACTGCTGTTTGGGGTTGTTTGATTTTCTAGATCGTGATCCAATTCGTAGCTGGTTGTGTTTCAAACTTATCTAACCTCGAAAGGTGAGCACTCACTCACGATTAACGTTCTTTTATTTATTAGATTTGATTTCAATTGAAACGACAATTGAAATATACTGCTGTTAGTTAATTACACTGTTATATATGCTATTGCCTGTATCAGTTCACCTGTGACATCTGACACCATTATCTGTTAATTATTTATGCGTTGATAATACAGTTTGGCTGATAATTGATTGATTGTTGATGTTTATATTGGACGTTAAATTGTTAATGTTAAAATGATAAACAGTATAAATTGAACTTGATATAGGATAATTAAATGTTAAATTTGATTAACTGACATTTGTATAATATGACCCCTTTAACTGTTGAATTTATTGACACGTAGGATTTGTTTAATTACATTTTGAATCACTGAATGTATGTTGTTAAATTGATGATGTATGAAATTGTAAATAGATGACAAGTGAAAACCCGTAATGTAATAATCTTTAATCTACATGAAATGATAGTGTAGATTCTAGAAATAATTATATTAATTCGTACAAATAACAATGCGAATTAATACGATTATTTCGGGATTATTTGAATTGATTATTGGATTGTTCTTGTTTGTTGTTATTGCTTGTTTATTTACTTTGACACTATCCCAGTTATCACACTGCAAGTTCCCTTTGTTATGCTTTGATTTTTGAATCGAATTGGAATCGGGTTGAAATGATAAATACCCAAATTGAACTTGGACTTAGGAAAGAAAATTAAATAAAAACCCGATTGGTCAATAATTTGATTTGAAAATAAATAGAAGGTTTTATTTGAATAAATAATATGGTTTTGAAATGATGTTGAAATTGAATTTTAATGAAAGGCAAATGTTAATATTGAATAAATCTGAAACAAAATATTAAAATGAAATTGATGAAAGAACGATATTTAAGTTTGAAATGATTTAATAATTAAGTTGAAATTATAATTAAGTTTGAAATTATTAAACTTTGAAACTATTTAATAATTAAGTTTTGAATTATTTAATAATTAAATAAGATTGAATTATTTAATGATTAAATTAAATTGAACTTTTGAATAAGTGAATTTATTTCGCAAATAATTGAAATTGAGTTTTCTTTATTAATTAAGTTTTGGAAAATTATTTAAGAAAGTAAATAAGTGAAATTGAATTTCTTTATCAAGAAATGGAAATGTGATATTTTGGAATTAATGTAAGACTTGAAATGTAAAGAATTTGATTTGATGAATTTAATTTTTTTTAATTAAATTTGTAAGTTTGATTTAATGAAGTTAAATTTAAGGATTGATTTAATGAATCGGAAATTTAATAGAAATTGTTTGAATGATAAAGTAACTTAACGATATTGAATGAAATCGATAAATGAGTTTAAATTGATTTGAATGTTAAATAGAATTTATTTAAATGATTTCGGAATGAAACTTATATACGAACTTGAATCAATATTTGAATTGTTTTGAATAAAAGTTGAAATTGAACTATAAGATTTGGAAACGGTAAATTGGAAGTTTTGAAACGTAAATTTTGGAAATCGGTTTAGAAAGACAATCGAAATGTTGATTTATAAACTCGAATTGAAATTGAAATTGATTTGGTTTTTGAAATATATAAACGACCAATCGGTGTAATAATTACGAAAGTTATTAAAGAGACCGGGATCGGTAATGGATATACTCTCTATCTGAACCGAAACCACTTTAATAACTATACGCGAAGTGTTGATCCAGAACGAAGTGGATGGTTTTGATGAACGCGTTGACTGAAGAAAGAGAACGATTTTGGATGACCCTTGACATGACTAAAACAGGAGCCGCGCCGGGCCATTGAGGATCGCCATCTCTAGCGGACACACTTCTTCGATACCATATCTATTACTTTTGTGATTCGATTTGGGTGCACCCCTCGATTTGGGAGTGTTGTTCGCGGTGTTGGGGTGGTAGCTGCTATGCCCAACATCAGTCCGGATCAGACAACTACTAGTATCCTAGTTGGTATCGCCTTATGTACCTTGTCATACTGATTATCCTATTCGCGACCACTACGATTTTGATTTGTACCTTTAGTATATGGATTGCCCTCTGGTGACTTACGGTTTTGGGGAAACTACGGTCTTGTATATGCTTTTGGGAATAAACAGGTTAAGAGGTGTATGGGCCCTGCTTAACCCTACTTTGATATCTTTATATTACTGATAGACATTATCTACTTAGCGTACATTACTACCTAGTAGATAGTTTAACGGATCCTTAAAGGATGGTTATTCCAAACATCCTTTGAGTTACTTGTATTTCAATTGCTATTTCACTTGAGTTGGATTTATTAATATAAGAATGTTAATCCTGACTCGAGTGTCTTGTGTTTTGCTTTACGCTCGGGTCAGACTGAGTAGTTCAGCTTTCGAGACTCACCTTTGGAGTTGGAGCTTCGCTTAGAGATCCAGCTATCTATCCAGCTTTCAGATATTCGATGATTCCAGTGATATATTCTGATTTGTATCTGTTACTCTTCCGTTGTATCTAGTTTAACTCTGATGTATCGTATTACTCTTCTGTTGTAAACTCTGATGTATTTTTATATATTCATATAGTAGCTTCATGAACTACTATCTCTTTTATTTCCGCTGCATTTATTACTCTGTGTCTGTGATCTGTGATTATATCTATTTACTGTATATGTTCAGTTTTGCCAAATTTAAATTAACAACGCGGTATTTTTGAGCAATTCAACTCCGGCATGAGTGCCTACCTATACACTTATAATGGACGCGAATGGTCCAAAATATCGGGTTGTTACAGTTGGTATCAGAGCTTTGGTAGCTCTAGGCAAAACTCAACATATAGGGTAAATGTATTTACAGAATCACTCTCATTCGAGTTTCAATCTCTTCCTTTGACTCAATTCCTTTGAATTTTTGGAACGTTCCCCTCGTTTCCGAAATTCATTCGTGTCCTTCACTATTCGTCTTCTGTCAACTCTGGAGCACCACATAACTCCATTTTGAATGATATCTATAATAGATCGGCGGTCTCGCCAATCTTCAAATGATTCGTAAAGGAGCAAAACTCCTTTATAATGGACATCGATCTACCGGAGATTTCTGTATCCTCGGTTTACGATGCTATCTATCTCCTGCTATACCTGAATTTTATTTCTCGAGATCAGATGTTGATTTACCTCGGAACTCATCATCGATCTTATTATTGAAGTCACGGTCGACCCGGTTAAGGTTGCCCGCAATTTTTATAAACTTATCCATCGCCTTATTTTGTTATTTAATTATCTCGTCTTTGTTTCAAACTTATCTTCGAATTGAAATTCTCTTTGAATTGAGTCCATTAAATTTGAATCTCTATCTTTGCTTGAAATCTATTCTTATATAGTCGAGTGAGGAAGTGTATTTGTAAATAAATTTTGAAATGTTTTATATTGTGTTGTTTGAGTTGTTGATGTTGATTTGGGTTTTCGATCGATTCGTCTGATCAACGCTATCGATAGGATTTCCAAAACACTTGAACAGAGCAAACTGACACAATAGTATTTTCAAAATTTGGTAAATAATATAATCTTGTATGATTATATTATATATAAGTATAAATTTTCTGAAATTAAATTGTTAACTAAATTAGTTGTCAGAAAGGTAATATTGGATTTTCACTATTTGTTTTGTAAATCATTGATTATTCCAACATAAAAATAAATGGAATTATAAAAGTTGGTTTATAGAATTATTTAAAAATTTAAATGAATTTAAAATTTAGAATTTGAGAATTTAATTTTCAGTGATTCAAGCTTTGGTTTTTAAAAGTTTAAAATGTATATTACAACGTATTTTCAAATAGAAACCGTTTTCAAAGAATTCTAAATGTTTAAATCAGTACTCTTCTCTTTGTCGCTGGAAAATAATTTCGGTGATGGCGGCCGCATCATCGACGTTCATTTTCGAGTTTCGAAGTGAAGATACTATTCTGTAGTTTTGCTACGGTTTTGTTTTGAAAATATTTGGATTTAAATTTCTTCAGTATAATTTGATTTATATATATATATATGGGTATCTTATTTTAAAATTTAATTTGATTTGATATAAATATATTATATATATCTCTAATTTGTTAAAAGTTAATCGGAAATCTAATTCTTAAATTTTGTGAAAAGATGATCTTAATTATAAATAAAACCAAATTTGGAATAAATATTTAAACTTGAATAATTGAATTGGAAAAAATTTTATTTGTATATTGTTCAACTGCATTATAATACAACTTACCTAAATCATTCAGAAGTTGAATATGTAATTGGGTAATATATAAGATAAATTGAATTTATAAATAAAATTTGAGTGTTTATAATAAATGTTATACACAAAATTTTGATTATAAATATGTTAATAGAGTTAGATAGGATAATAAGTAAACTCAGTTAATAATGAAATAAAATTTGTTTTGGAAGAATTAATAAATTTGTTTGAAAGAATTAATAAATTGAAATTTGATCAACATATGAAAATACCTTGAATAAAAAAAAAAGAAAAAGAAATTAATAGATGTAAATTAATTTAAATCAAAACTTTTATGGTTTAAATTAATTTATATGGGTTAAATAAATGTGATTAGATATATTAAGTAGAAAAATTTAAAATGATTTGGAATAAAGAAGAATTTAAATTGCTGAAAAATATGATTATAATAAAGACTATTCAAATTTATGGTTTTAGAGATTGTAAATTGAAGATAATTGGATAATAAGATAATGAATTTGGAAATAGTTGAGATTGATTTTAGTGAAATCAAATGGATTAAATCAATTATCGAATATAAATTAATTTAAATTTGAATTTATATGATTTAAATTAATTGTTATTTTGTATTTCAAATCTGTTTTTCTTTTTGGTTGTTTCTATTCTCCTACCTCGTTCCTTTTCGGGGACGAAAAGTTTTGAGTGGGGGAGAGTGTAACGACCCGTAAATTTTAATCGTTTTAATAACGTAATTGGTTAAAATTTTGTGAAATTTTAAACGATAAAATTTTGAAATAAAATTTGATATTTGGAATACGTCTAGTTAAACATAGCGACTGGTAAATTTTCGTCCGAAAATACGAAAGTTTATTTCGCGCGTAAATTCACTTCAATTTAATCAGTTAAAAAGCGATGGAAATAAAATGTTTTCAAAACCAAAATATTTTTACATAGAAAAATTCTAAATCATCTTCTGAGCAAGATTTCAGTTTGTCGTTTTTCCAAATTCGGACATCTTTGGCTCCGTCGTTCTTATTTTCTGCAAAATAGCAGTATTCTGGTACCAATATCGATTTTTATCGGATGATCGTACCACTGATTTCTATATACCGTTTTGATCGTCTCGTCGTGCCGATCTCTACGGTATATTCGATTGTAAAATTCGGTGTTCCGGTGTACGTTGCACTTTGCGTAACGTCTAGCGTATCGGTAACCGTTTGGGAACTTTTGAGCCCCGCGACCTTTCATTTAACCAACGGATGAAACCAAATGGCCACTGACCCTTGTGATTCTCGGAATTTATTTTTTTTGTCTTTTGGTTATTCCAATGTTTTAAATGTTTCACCGGTTCCAATATTCTTTGGTTCGTTTGATCTTTTACTTTGTTCTGTGAGAAAACATAACTCCTTGAACTCTTTTGCATACGTCCCCTCCTCTCTGCTCTCTTCTTCCTTTCTGTTTTCATTCCAATTCACTTCCCACAGCCATGCAAGCAGTAGCACACTCATCGCCACCTCACCATGCCTCTATCCTCCACTTGCTTTTCATGCGCACACCCCTTTGCCATCATTCCTCCTTCTGTACTCTTCCATTCAACATCCAATGGCCAAGACCCCGCCCCTCCACGTCTTCTCCCACCAACGTCAGTCACCACCCCACTTCCTCCTTGCGAACCACTTCACGGCCAGCGCCCACTTGCCAAGCCACTGACTACCCAGGTTCGCCTCCACCAGAGCACCTACCGCCACCCACGCCTAAGCACGCAACCCCACTCCCATGGCAACCCTCTCTCCTCTCCGGCCACCACTTATCGGCCTACCCACCTCACCTTCCACTTGTTTAGCCTACCGAGCCTCCACCTCTACAGCTCCGTTACCCGAACCACGTCGACAGCCTACCACCAGCTCATGCAACATAGCCAGCCTCAGCCGCAAGCTTCCTCCACCAAGTACTCATAGTCGATAGCCATCCCTCCTTATTCAATTTTGTGTCACGTGAGTATTCCTTGTTACATACATATATGGTTATATACATGCATACTATTAGTAATACTGTCTGCTGTTATAAACATAAGGAATTAAAGTACTTTTATAAAACTGATTTCTATGTTTATAAATATATTTAGTTATAAATAAGGTCTGCACCTCTTGTTTAAACTGTTAGCTTGCATAGCATATCTAGTGTATGTATAGATTTTGACAGTTGATGTAAAAGTTGATTTATTTTTGTTTACATACGTGAAATATTAGTTTATATATTTGACATAGTTTATTGGATCGGTGAGTCTGTAACTAGGTGCGCAAATGTTTTATATATACAGTTTACATTTTAGATTGATATGCGTACAATAGGTTTATATTGTATATATAAGGTTCATAAAGTATAGAGTTGTAAAGTGGTTATGCAGTTTGTCCGTTGTATACACATATCTGCGAGCCTGGCACTATTTTCGTACTTATAATATAAGCTTTGTGAAATGAGTTCTATCGGTTTCAAAATTTGTATACTTACGGTTAGTATATATATATATGAGTGCTGTTATGTTGTTTTATATGAGTGCTGTTATGTTTTATATTGTTATAAATATTACATGATATTCACATTTTCGATTTGTTTATAAGTGTTTTTTTAAAAAAAAAAAGAAGAAGAAAATATGGATTTTGAAGTTTTATGTTATATTTATATTTGCTTAAATTTAAAATATCGGTTTCATGGAAATTATAATAATAATATACGATTTTTGTTTCTATCGAACCGAATTCTAAATTATCCCATCGATTCCTATTTTTCAGCTTTGACCGTCAAAATCCACTTTCAGCTTATTTTGCTTTGAGACTGCTGTTTGGGGTTGTTTGATTTTCTAGATCGTGATCCAATTCGTAGCTGGTTGTGTTTCAAACTTATCTAACCTCGAAAGGTGAGCACTCACTCACGATTAACGTTCTTTTATTTATTAGATTTGATTTCAATTGAAACGACAATTGAAATATACTGCTGTTAGTTAATTACACTGTTATATATGCTATTGCCTGTATCAGTTCACCTGTGACATCTGACACCATTATCTGTTAATTATTTATGCGTTGATAATACAGTTTGGCTGATAATTGATTGATTGTTGATGTTTATATTGGACGTTAAATTGTTAATGTTAAAATGATAAACAGTATAAATTGAACTTGATATAGGATAATTAAATGTTAAATTTGATTAACTGACATTTGTATAATATGACCCCTTTAACTGTTGAATTTATTGACACGTAGGATTTGTTTAATTACATTTTGAATCACTGAATGTATGTTGTTAAATTGATGATGTATGAAATTGTAAATAGATGACAAGTGAAAACCCGTAATGTAATAATCTTTAATCTACATGAAATGATAGTGTAGATTCTAGAAATAATTATATTAATTCGTACAAATAACAATGCGAATTAATACGATTATTTCGGGATTATTTGAATTGATTATTGGATTGTTCTTGTTTGTTGTTATTGCTTGTTTATTTACTTTGACACTATCCCAGTTATCACACTGCAAGTTCCCTTTGTTATGCTTTGATTTTTGAATCGAATTGGAATCGGGTTGAAATGATAAATACCCAAATTGAACTTGGACTTAGGAAAGAAAATTAAATAAAAACCCGATTGGTCAATAATTTGATTTGAAAATAAATAGAAGGTTTTATTTGAATAAATAATATGGTTTTGAAATGATGTTGAAATTGAATTTTAATGAAAGGCAAATGTTAATATTGAATAAATCTGAAACAAAATATTAAAATGAAATTGATGAAAGAACGATATTTAAGTTTGAAATGATTTAATAATTAAGTTGAAATTATAATTAAGTTTGAAATTATTAAACTTTGAAACTATTTAATAATTAAGTTTTGAATTATTTAATAATTAAATAAGATTGAATTATTTAATGATTAAATTAAATTGAACTTTTGAATAAGTGAATTTATTTCGCAAATAATTGAAATTGAGTTTTCTTTATTAATTAAGTTTTGGAAAATTATTTAAGAAAGTAAATAAGTGAAATTGAATTTCTTTATCAAGAAATGGAAATGTGATATTTTGGAATTAATGTAAGACTTGAAATGTAAAGAATTTGATTTGATGAATTTAATTTTTTTTAATTAAATTTGTAAGTTTGATTTAATGAAGTTAAATTTAAGGATTGATTTAATGAATCGGAAATTTAATAGAAATTGTTTGAATGATAAAGTAACTTAACGATATTGAATGAAATCGATAAATGAGTTTAAATTGATTTGAATGTTAAATAGAATTTATTTAAATGATTTCGGAATGAAACTTATATACGAACTTGAATCAATATTTGAATTGTTTTGAATAAAAGTTGAAATTGAACTATAAGATTTGGAAACGGTAAATTGGAAGTTTTGAAACGTAAATTTTGGAAATCGGTTTAGAAAGACAATCGAAATGTTGATTTATAAACTCGAATTGAAATTGAAATTGATTTGGTTTTTGAAATATATAAACGACCAATCGGTGTAATAATTACGAAAGTTATTAAAGAGACCGGGATCGGTAATGGATATACTCTCTATCTGAACCGAAACCACTTTAATAACTATACGCGAAGTGTTGATCCAGAACGAAGTGGATGGTTTTGATGAACGCGTTGACTGAAGAAAGAGAACGATTTTGGATGACCCTTGACATGACTAAAACAGGAGCCGCGCCGGGCCATTGAGGATCGCCATCTCTAGCGGACACACTTCTTCGATACCATATCTATTACTTTTGTGATTCGATTTGGGTGCACCCCTCGATTTGGGAGTGTTGTTCGCGGTGTTGGGGTGGTAGCTGCTATGCCCAACATCAGTCCGGATCAGACAACTACTAGTATCCTAGTTGGTATCGCCTTATGTACCTTGTCATACTGATTATCCTATTCGCGACCACTACGATTTTGATTTGTACCTTTAGTATATGGATTGCCCTCTGGTGACTTCCGGTTTTGGGGAAACTACGGTCTTGTATATGCTTTTGGGAATAAACAGGTTAAGAGGTGTATGGGCCCTGCTTAACCCTACTTTGATATCTTTATATTACTGATAGACATTATCTACTTAGCGTACATTACTACCTAGTAGATAGTTTAACGGATCCTTAAAGGATGGTTATTCCAAACATCCTTTGAGTTACTTGTATTTCAATTGCTATTTCACTTGAGTTGGATTTATTAATATAAGAATGTTAATCCTGACTCGAGTGTCTTGTGTTTTGCTTTACGCTCGGGTCAGACTGAGTAGTTCAGCTTTCGAGACTCACCTTTGGAGTTGGAGCTTCGCTTAGAGATCCAGCTATCTATCCAGCTTTCAGATATTCGATGATTCCAGTGATATATTCTGATTTGTATCTGTTACTCTTCCGTTGTATCTAGTTTAACTCTGATGTATCGTATTACTCTTCTGTTGTAAACTCTGATGTATTTTTATATATTCATATAGTAGCTTCATGAACTACTATCTCTTTTATTTCCGCTGCATTTATTACTCTGTGTCTGTGATCTGTGATTATATCTATTTACTGTATATGTTCAGTTTTGCCAAATTTAAATTAACAACGCGGTATTTTTGAGCAATTCAACTCCGGCATGAGTGCCTACCTATACACTTATAATGGACGCGAATGGTCCAAAATATCGGGTTGTTACAGTTGGTATCAGAGCTTTGGTAGCTCTAGGCAAAACTCAACATATAGGGTAAATGTATTTACAGAATCACTCTCATTCGAGTTTCAATCTCTTCCTTTGACTCAATTCCTTTGAATTTTTGGAACGTTCCCCTCGTTTCCGAAATTCATTCGTGTCCTTCACTATTCGTCTTCTGTCAACTCTGGAGCACCACATAACTCCATTTTGAATGATATCTATAATAGATCGGCGATCTCGCCAATCTTCAAATGATTCGTAAAGGAGCAAAACTCCTTTATAATGGACATCGATCTACCGGAGATTTCTGTATCCTCGGTTTACGATGCTATCTATCTCCTGCTATACCTGAATTTTATTTCTCGAGATCGGATGTTGATTTACCTCGGAACTCATCATCGATCTTATTATTGAAGTCACGGTCGACCCGGTTAAGGTTGCCCGCAATTTTTATAAACTTATCCATCGCCTTATTTTGTTATTTAATTATCTCGTCTTTGTTTCAAACTTATCTTCGAATTGAAATTCTCTTTGAATTGAGTCCATTAAATTTGAATCTCTATCTTTGCTTGAAATCTATTCTTATATAGTCGAGTGAGGAAGTGTATTTGTAAATAAATTTTGAAATGTTTTATATTGTATTGTTTGAGTTGTTGATGTTGATTTGGGTTTTCGATCGATTCGTCTGATCAACGCTATCGATAGGATTTCCAAAACACTTGAACAGAGCAAACTGACACAATAGTATTTTCAAAATTTGGTAAATAATATAATCTTGTATGATTATATTATATATAAGTATAAATTTTCTGAAATTAAATTGTTAACTAAATTAGTTGTCAGAAAGGTAATATTGGATTTTCACTATTTGTTTTGTAAATCATTGATTATTCCAACATAAAAATAAATGGAATTATAAAAGTTGGTTTATAGAATTATTTAAAAATTTAAATGAATTTAAAATTTAGAATTTGAGAATTTAATTTTCAGTGATTCAAGCTTTGGT
This sequence comes from Allium fistulosum, assembly GCA_030737815.1. Classification (NCBI taxonomy): domain Eukaryota; kingdom Viridiplantae; phylum Streptophyta; class Magnoliopsida; order Asparagales; family Amaryllidaceae; genus Allium; species Allium fistulosum. The sequence continues at coordinate 485,768,226 of CM060905.1, read as the reverse complement.
TTTTAAAAGTTTAAAATGTATATTACAACGTATTTTCAAATAGAAACCGTTTTCAAAGAATTCTAAATGTTTAAATCAGTACTCTTCTCTTTGTCGCTGGAAAATAATTTCGGTGATGGCGGCCGCATCATCGACGTTCATTTTCGAGTTTCGAAGTGAAGATACTATTCTGTAGTTTTGCTACGGTTTTGTTTTGAAAATATTTGGATTTAAATTTCTTCAGTATAATTTGATTTATATATATATATATGGGTATCTTATTTTAAAATTTAATTTGATTTGATATAAATATATTATATATATCTCTAATTTGTTAAAAGTTAATCGGAAATCTAATTCTTAAATTTTGTTAAAAGATGATCTTAATTATAAATAAAACCAAATTTGGAATAAATATTTAAACTTGAATAATTGAATTGGAAAAAATTTTATTTGTATATTGTTCAACTGCATTATAATACAACTTACCTAAATCATTCAGAAGTTGAATATGTAATTGGGTAATATATAAGATAAATTGAATTTATAAATAAAATTTGAGTGTTTATAATAAATGTTATACACAAAATTTTGATTATAAATATGTTAATAGAGTTAGATAGGATAATAAGTAAACTCAGTTAATAATGAAATAAAATTTGTTTTGGAAGAATTAATAAATTTGTTTGAAAGAATTAATAAATTGAAATTTGATCAACATATGAAAATACCTTGAATAAAAAAAAAAGAAAAAGAAATTAATAGATGTAAATTAATTTAAATCAAAACTTTTATGGTTTAAATTAATTTATATGGGTTAAATAAATGTGATTAGATATATTAAGTAGAAAAATTTAAAATGATTTGGAATAAAGAAGAATTTAAATTGCTGAAAAATATGATTATAATAAAGACTATTCAAATTTATGGTTTTAGAGATTGTAAATTGAAGATAATTGGATAATAAGATAATGAATTTGGAAATAGTTGAGATTGATTTTAGTGAAATCAAATGGATTAAATCAATTATCGAATATAAATTAATTTAAATTTGAATTTATATGATTTAAATTAATTGTTATTTTGTATTTCAAATCTGTTTTTCTTTTTGGTTGTTTCTATTCTCCTACCTCGTTCCTTTTCGGGGACGAAAAGTTTTGAGTGGGGGAGAGTGTAACGACCCGTAAATTTTAATCGTTTTAATAACGTAATTGGTTAAAATTTTGTGAAATTTTAAACGATAAAATTTTGAAATAAAATTTGATATTTGGAATACGTCTAGTTAAACATAGCGACTGGTAAATTTTCGTCCGAAAATACGAAAGTTTATTTCGCGCGTAAATTCACTTCAATTTAATCAGTTAAAAAGCGATGGAAATAAAATGTTTTCAAAACCAAAATATTTTTACATAGAAAAATTCTAAATCATCTTCTGAGCAAGATTTCAGTTTGTCGTTTTTCCAAATTCGGACATCTTTGGCTCCGTCGTTCTTATTTTCTGCAAAATAGCAGTATTCTGGTACCAATATCGATTTTTATCGGATGATCGTACCACTGATTTCTATATACCGTTTTGATCGTCTCGTCGTGCCGATCTCTACGGTATATTCGATTGTAAAATTCGGTGTTCCGGTGTACGTTGCACTTTGCGTAACGTCTAGCGTATCGGTAACCGTTTGGGAACTTTTGAGCCCCGCGACCTTTCATTTAACCAACGGATGAAACCAAATGGCCACTGACCCTTGTGATTCTCGGAATTTATTTTTTTTGTCTTTTGGTTATTCCAATGTTTTAAATGTTTCACCGGTTCCAATATTCTTTGGTTCGTTTGATCTTTTACTTTGTTCTGTGAGAAAACATAACTCCTTGAACTCTTTTGCATACGTCCCCTCCTCTCTGCTCTCTTCTTCCTTTCTGTTTTCATTCCAATTCACTTCCCACAGCCATGCAAGCAGTAGCACACTCATCGCCACCTCACCATGCCTCTATCCTCCACTTGCTTTTCATGCGCACACCCCTTTGCCATCATTCCTCCTTCTGTACTCTTCCATTCAACATCCAATGGCCAAGACCCCGCCCCTCCACGTCTTCTCCCACCAACGTCAGTCACCACCCCACTTCCTCCTTGCGAACCACTTCACGGCCAGCGCCCACTTGCCAAGCCACTGACTACCCAGGTTCGCCTCCACCAGAGCACCTACCGCCACCCACGCCTAAGCACGCAACCCCACTCCCATGGCAACCCTCTCTCCTCTTCGGCCACCACTTATCGGCCTACCCACCTCACCTTCTACTTGTTTAGCCTACCGAGCCTCCACCTCTACAGCTCCGTTACCCGAACCACGTCGACAGCCTACCACCAGCTCATGCAACATAGCCAGCCTCAGCCGCAAGCTTCCTCCACCAAGTACTCATAGTCGATAGCCATCCCTCCTTATTCAATTTTGTGTCACGTGAGTATTCCTTGTTACATACATATATGGTTATATACATGCATACTATTAGTAATACTGTCTGCTGTTATAAACATAAGGAATTAAAGTACTTTTATAAAACTGATTTCTATGTTTATAAATATATTTAGTTATAAATAAGGTCTGCACCTCTTGTTTAAACTGTTAGCTTGCATAGCATATCTAGTGTATGTATAGATTTTGACAGTTGATGTAAAAGTTGATTTATTTTTGTTTACATACGTGAAATATTAGTTTATATATTTGACATAGTTTATTGGATCGGTGAGTCTGTAACTAGGTGCGCAAATGTTTTATATATACAGTTTACATTTTAGATTGATATGCGTACAATAGGTTTATATTGTATATATAAGGTTCATAAAGTATAGAGTTGTAAAGTGGTTATGCAGTTTGTCCGTTGTATACACATATCTGCGAGCCTGGCACTATTTTCGTACTTATAATATAAGCTTTGTGAAATGAGTTCTATCGGTTTCAAAATTTGTATACTTACGGTTAGTATATATATATATGAGTGCTGTTATGTTGTTTTATATGAGTGCTGTTATGTTTTATATTGTTATAAATATTACATGATATTCACATTTTCGATTTGTTTATAAGTGTTTTTTTAAAAAAAAAAAAGAAGAAGAAAATATGGATTTTGAAGTTTTATGTTATATTTATATTTGCTTAAATTTAAAATATCGGTTTCATGGAAATTATAATAATAATATACGATTTTTGTTTCTATCGAACCGAATTCTAAATTATCCCATCGATTCCTATTTTTCAGCTTTGACCGTCAAAATCCACTTTCAGCTTATTTTGCTTTGAGACTGCTGTTTGGGGTTGTTTGATTTTCTAGATCGTGATCCAATTCGTAGCTGGTTGTGTTTCAAACTTATCTAACCTCGAAAGGTGAGCACTCACTCACGATTAACGTTCTTTTATTTATTAGATTTGATTTCAATTGAAACGACAATTGAAATATACTGCTGTTAGTTAATTACACTGTTATATATGCTATTGCCTGTATCAGTTCACCTGTGACATCTGACACCATTATCTGTTAATTATTTATGCGTTGATAATACAGTTTGGCTGATAATTGATTGATTGTTGATGTTTATATTGGACGTTAAATTGTTAATGTTAAAATGATAAACAGTATAAATTGAACTTGATATAGGATAATTAAATGTTAAATTTGATTAACTGACATTTGTATAATATGACCCCTTTAACTGTTGAATTTATTGACACGTAGGATTTGTTTAATTACATTTTGAATCACTGAATGTATGTTGTTAAATTGATGATGTATGAAATTGTAAATAGATGACAAGTGAAAACCCGTAATGTAATAATCTTTAATCTACATGAAATGATAGTGTAGATTCTAGAAATAATTATATTAATTCGTACAAATAACAATGCGAATTAATACGATTATTTCGGGATTATTTGAATTGATTATTGGATTGTTCTTGTTTGTTGTTATTGCTTGTTTATTTACTTTGACACTATCCCAGTTATCACACTGCAAGTTCCCTTTGTTATGCTTTGATTTTTGAATCGAATTGGAATCGGGTTGAAATGATAAATACCCAAATTGAACTTGGACTTAGGAAAGAAAATTAAATAAAAACCCGATTGGTCAATAATTTGATTTGAAAATAAATAGAAGGTTTTATTTGAATAAATAATATGGTTTTGAAATGATGTTGAAATTGAATTTTAATGAAAGGCAAATGTTAATATTGAATAAATCTGAAACAAAATATTAAAATGAAATTGATGAAAGAACGATATTTAAGTTTGAAATGATTTAATAATTAAGTTGAAATTATAATTAAGTTTGAAATTATTAAACTTTGAAACTATTTAATAATTAAGTTTTGAATTATTTAATAATTAAATAAGATTGAATTATTTAATGATTAAATTAAATTGAACTTTTGAATAAGTGAATTTATTTCGCAAATAATTGAAATTGAGTTTTCTTTATTAATTAAGTTTTGGAAAATTATTTAAGAAAGTAAATAAGTGAAATTGAATTTCTTTATCAAGAAATGGAAATGTGATATTTTGGAATTAATGTAAGACTTGAAATGTAAAGAATTTGATTTGATGAATTTAATTTTTTTTAATTAAATTTGTAAGTTTGATTTAATGAAGTTAAATTTAAGGATTGATTTAATGAATCGGAAATTTAATAGAAATTGTTTGAATGATAAAGTAACTTAACGATATTGAATGAAATCGATAAATGAGTTTAAATTGATTTGAATGTTAAATAGAATTTATTTAAATGATTTCGGAATGAAACTTATATACGAACTTGAATCAATATTTGAATTGTTTTGAATAAAAGTTGAAATTGAACTATAAGATTTGGAAACGGTAAATTGGAAGTTTTGAAACGTAAATTTTGGAAATCGGTTTAGAAAGACAATCGAAATGTTGATTTATAAACTCGAATTGAAATTGAAATTGATTTGGTTTTTGAAATATATAAACGACCAATCGGTGTAATAATTACGAAAGTTATTAAAGAGACCGGGATCGGTAATGGATATACTCTCTATCTGAACCGAAACCACTTTAATAACTATACGCGAAGTGTTGATCCAGAACGAAGTGGATGGTTTTGATGAACGCGTTGACTGAAGAAAGAGAACGATTTTGGATGACCCTTGACATGACTAAAACAGGAGCCGCGCCGGGCCATTGAGGATCGCCATCTCTAGCGGACACACTTCTTCGATACCATATCTATTACTTTTGTGATTCGATTTGGGTGCACCCCTCGATTTGGGAGTGTTGTTCGCGGTGTTGGGGTGGTAGCTGCTATGCCCAACATCAGTCCGGATCAGGCAACTACTAGTATCCTAGTTGGTATCGCCTCATGTACCTTGTCATACTGATTATCCTATTCGCGACCACTACGATTTTGATTTGTACCTTTAGTATATGGATTGCCCTCTGGTGACTTCCGGTTTTGGGGAAACTACGGTCTTGTATATGCTTTTGGGAATAAACAGGTTAAGAGGTGTATGGGCCCTGCTTAACCCTACTTTGATATCTTTATATTACTGATAGACATTATCTACTTAGCGTACATTACTACCTAGTAGATAGTTTAACGGATCCTTAAAGGATGGTTATTCCAAACATCCTTTGAGTTACTTGTATTTCAATTGCTATTTCACTTGAGTTGGATTTATTAATATAAGAATGTTAATCCTGACTCGAGTGTCTTGTGTTTTGCTTTACGCTCGGGTCAGACTGAGTAGTTCAGCTTTCGAGACTCACCTTTGGAGTTGGAGCTTCGCTTAGAGATCCAGCTATCTATCCAGCTTTCAGATATTCGATGATTCCAGTGATATATTCTGATTTGTATCTGTTACTCTTCCGTTGTATCTAGTTTAACTCTGATGTATCGTATTACTCTTCTGTTGTAAACTCTGATGTATTTTTATATATTCATATAGTAGCTTCATGAACTACTATCTCTTTTATTTCCGCTGCATTTATTACTCTGTGTCTGTGATCTGTGATTATATCTATTTACTGTATATGTTCAGTTTTGCCAAATTTAAATTAACAACGCGGTATTTTTGAGCAATTCAACTCCGGCATGAGTGCCTACCTATACACTTATAATGGACGCGAATGGTCCAAAATATCGGGTTGTTACACAAGTAAACCAAATATTTTTCATACTAATATAAACTTCAATTATTTATTCCAAGATTTAATATCATTTCAAATTCATTTCAAAATATCATTTCAAAATATCATCTATTTAATTTAAATTTAAATACCATTTAATCACATTTCAAAATAGCTGTATTTCCCAAATCAACTATTCCATTTAAATCATTTAAAGTCAATTCATTATATTTAATGATTAAATATTTAATTTCCAAAATTTAATCTTTTTCAAAGATCATTTATTCATTGGAATTTATTATACAAAGAAAATTCAACTTTCGCAGCACTTAGAAAATGCTACGAAATGTTATGTTTAAAAACAGTTCATTAACAAAAGACGGCATTTAAAATGCTGTAATATCTTAATTTAGTTTCAATTAAAATTTTAGTTAAATTTAGCAACTATAGCACTAACAAAGTGCTATAATAACCCTTAGTTCACATTTGCTATTTGGTTCATTTAAAACAGCTACAACATTTTCCAATGCTGTAGTATCTTTAAATTATATTTCAAAAATGCTGTCAAATCAAATTCAGAGTTTTATTTACAATTTCACACATAATTAACTTTTAATATAAATAATTTTAACTTATAAAATCATATATTTTCACATTTAAAACAATCATTTAAATACCTTTATTTCTATGATTTTTAAAAAGTCAAATTTTCATACGAAAATCAAATTAAATAACAATTAAATTTTCATTTCTTTAATTAAATTCTTAACTTAACAACTAAGTTTAAATTTCCAAAATATTACTTATTTCCATTTATTTTACTTAATTAAAATTTCACTTTTAACAAAATCCACAATTTCCCAACTTAATATATATTTCCAAATTCAGCTTAAATATTCATTTATTCAGATTTTAATTTATACAAAATCATTAACACTTTTAAAAATTATTATTACTTAATAAAATTATTAAATTCATCTTTAAAATCAAATTTGTCATATATTCATACTTTACATAAATTCGATTTATAAACAAAATCATAAATTCCAAAATTAACCTATATTACAAATTCTACTTCACCATTTACTTAATTCACTTATTTAATTTGTAGAAAATCACAAATATTTTATAGAAATCATTTTAATAAAGTTTAAATCAAAATGTCATAATATTTACATTTTTAAAATATTTTAGAAATTTCAGAAAAATATATAAACCACGGGTCTGTATATAATTTTCTAGCCTAGGTCAAGTGATACGGATATGTAAAAACCGGGTTCTATCATTTCAAACCCGCAATCCGAAGTGATATAAACAAATAAATAAAAACCGCTTAGGCCTATCATTTCAGCCCATAACGATTTTTCCTTATTCTAAAGTCCGTTCGGGTATGTATCATTTCAACCCATAGTGAACCTAATCTACAGGGAACTTGCAGTGTGATAAATAGATAAAATAACAGAATAGCATGAAATAACAGTAATAGATGAATAACATATATAATAATAGGGTAAACATTATATGATCATATTATAACAGTTATAACAGGATGATAAAATTTTACAGATTCAAATGATGTCAGTTTACTAGTTATATAAGTACACATCGTCTGGTGAGAATTACTCACTTGTTTAAGCTGGAGATGACGACCATGAACACACAACAAGGATTTCCAGAGGCACGAAAGCACGACAATGATTTGAGATTGGAAGAGCCAAAACTAATTTCCTTGTCACATTCAAACAAAACAAATATAGACAACATGAGTTTTCAACCCAAAATTCAATAAAACAATGTTAGAAATGAATGCATGAAACAAAGCCAAAGTGTTTGCACTTGCTTTCTACCATCTATGCTACAGCTCCAGATATGAAATGGCACGGCTAAAGGCATGGTTTATATCAGGTTTGGGTTCCTAAAGGTCGGCCTAGCATGTGTTAACAAAGGTGGGTTTAGTCTAGGTGCATAAAACTAGGTGTACATGGCTAAAACTATGCAACGTACATCATTTCTTTGCTAAAGTTTGGCTCGGCCAGAAGCTATGGGGCATGGCCAGTGGATCCAGGTGGTGTTGAGTGATGTGGAAGAAGGTAGAGGTCAGGTCAGAGGTGGTGGTAGTGGTGGTAGTGGCAGCAAATGGTGGTAGAAGGAGGAGATGACAAATCTAGACTAGGTTTGGCACATGTGATGGTTAGTGCTAGTTTAGGTGGATTTTTGTGATGATCTTCACCATGGCTTGGCTTGGCCTGAGGAGGGGAGGTGTTAGGCTGTGTGATGGTCAGAGAAAAGTGGTGGTGGAGGTCGGGTCAGAGCTGGAGGAGGAGGAGCCAAGCCTAGAAGAAGAGAGCAAGCGCAAAAATCAATGTAAACACGTAGAAAAAGAATAAGAAAAAGTTGAAAATCATTACCCAAACTTTCCTCAATAGCCATGGCCGAAATTATTTTGTTGCAGAAATGAAAATAAATGTACGTGAATAGAAAATAGAGTATGCAGCTGAAAGATGTGGATAGTAAAGGCTAATTGATGAAAAGATAAGTTATAAATGTGAAAGGTTGGAAGATAAAAGGCCTTAGGCAAATCAAAAGTCATAACCTTTCAAATTTCTTTTAATTTCTTTATATAAGTTTATATTACTGAAAATAATAATAAATTCAGTCACAAATTCGAAAATATAACAAAATATAAAATATATATAAATATTTATTAATTATATAAGGTTAAAATAAGAAAATAGCACAAAATTGCAAACTAGTCTAGAAAATTTGAAAATAAATGCAATGAACTTTGGGAAAAAATTTATGTACTTGAAAAGTATTTATAAATAAAGATAAGAACACAAAATAAAAATGAATTCACAGAAATAAATAAATATATTTTAAATTAAATATAATTTAATGAAGAAAATAGCAGAAAAATGGAAACTAGGCTTTATAAATTGAAATAAATTCAAGTATACTTTAGAAAAATTATATTATCATTTTAAAAATATTAAAAGACATAAAATAACCTATTAACACATATTAAAACAAAATATGACAATAAAAATATAATTTATATGATTTAAAATAAATAATATTGCAAAATAAACAGTTTATACACAAAATTGAAAATTACATAACTTCTACAATATAAGTCCGTTTTCAACGAAACGAAAAGCAGTATTCATGGAATTATATCTATTTTCATAATAAAAGATAAAATTTAAGAATTTTAAATATTTAAATTTAAAGTTCAAAAGTCAAAGTTTGACCAGTTTGAATAGAAATTCACTTTTCAGTGAAATATCCAATTTATACTAGTTTGAACTATAAATCACTTAATAATCAACATTTATATTTAAAATGAAATGTTTGAAATAGAACAAGTTTAAAATAATTTAAAATAAAAAAAATAAAGTCAAAATTAAAATATATGCAAAATCTAGGGTTGTTACACTCTCCCCCACTCAAAACTTTTCGTCCCCGAAAAGGAATGAAGTACGGGAAAGCACAGAAAAATAGAGTGAAATAAGATTAAGACAGGATGACAAGGAGATTGAGATTATACCTGACAACTATTGTTATAGGTAAGTTTAACAAGGTGGATGGCAAGTAATGCTCAGATTAAAATAAGTACCAAAGAATATTAAAGATTATAGAAAGATTTCTAAACAGAAAGATTATAGAAAGATACCTATACCAGTTTGTAGCACGATAAGGAAAAAAAAGGACAACTAACAGACAGTTTGAAAACAAAATAAGATAATAAGTTTGAAAAACAAAATAAGATAATAGGTTTGAAATTTCCATGGTTTCAGCTTAAATTGATAATTAATTTTACACAAGTTAAATAAATTTTACTATCTCTAATTTCATTATCTTATCATCAAATTTTCTTAAACTAACAATTTCAAAAATCGTGGATTTGATTAAAATTAAGTGTATAACATTCAATGAATTTAATTCTTCTTTATTCCTAATTAAAATTAAATTTATTCCTCTCAATATTTTATCACCTATGTTAAATATACTTACACTTATTATAACTGTTTTAATTTATTCCTAATTCCCTTAACATCATTTATATTGTAAATTATTCAATTAACCTTTTAGTCTATTTACCTCTGTTAATATTTTTATAACTAAAATTTAAGTGTATAATATTTATTATAACCGCTCAAATTTTATTTATAAAAATCTTTTTATATTGTATATTATCCAATTACATTGTTAACTTCTAAAAATTAAGTTAAGTTATATTGGAATGCAATTGAGAATTATACAAATAAAACTTTCTAAAATTAATATACAATATAAACATTCTAATTAAATCATTTCAAGCTTGAATATTTATTCAAAATTTAGCTTTTCTTTTTATACTTGAAGTTATTATTTAAGATAGAATTTAAGAATAAAATTTCTGATTCCTTTCAAACATTTAGAGATAAATGAATGTATGTACATAATTTGTCAAATCAAATTTAAATAAATATCTATACATATAATAAATAAAATCATCTCTTAAAAATTTAAATCAATCAAATTTCCCAAAACAAAGTTGTAGCAAAACTACAGAATGGTTTCTTCGCTTCGAAACTCGAAAATAAACGCCGATGATGCTGCAGTCATCACCGAAATTATTTTCCAGCGACAAAGAGAAGAGCACTGATTTTTAAACTTTAAAATTCTTTGGAAACAAATTTCTATTCAAAAATACTTTAAATAATATATCCTTTTAAAGCTTTAGACACAATGTTCGAAACCATCAGAAATTAAATTCTCAAATTCTTGATTTAAATTCATTTCAGTTCCCAAATCAAATTTATAAACAACTATTTATAAATTCATTCATAGAATGATAAATCAAGTATTATCATTTCAAATAATCAATTTAAATCAATTTATTAAGTTCCATAATATTTACTTATCAAAATTTATTTCATTAACCAAATTTTAAAATAATATTGTGTCGGTTTGTTCTGTCAAAGTGTTTTAGAAATCCTATCGATAGCGTTGATCAGACGAATCGATCGGAAGCCCAAATCAACATCAACAACTCAAACAACACAATATATAAAACAAAACATAGATTTACAAGTACAATTCAAAATGTTATGAAGATAGGTTGGACACAAAAGACAAGATGATTATAACAGAGTATGGAGATGGATAAGCTTAAATAAATCGCGGGCAACCTTAACCGGGTCAACCGTGACTTAATGAATAAGATCAAATGTGTATTTTCTGGAAATCTACATTCGATCTCAAGAGATAGAGTTTGGAACAACAAAAGATATTAGCATCTAAACCAAGGATAAATATAAATCTCTGGTGAATCAATGCTAATTTGTAAAGGAGTTTCCCTTTTTACAAGTCATTAGAGTATTGGCGAGACCGCCAATTCACTATAAAGATCATTCAAAGTGGAGTTATGGAATACTCCGGAATCAAAAGAAGATGAATAGTGAGTGGCAAGAATGGATTTTGGAACCGCAGGGAACGTTCCAAAATTCAAAGGAAATTCGAATCAAAAGGAAGAGATTCAAGCTCGAATGAAAGTGATTTTGTGAATAAATTTACCATACATTCTAAGGTTTGCCTAGAGCTACCAAAGCTCTGATACCAACTGTAACGACTCGATATTTTCAACCATTCGCATCCATTATAAGTGTATAGGTAGACACTCATGCCGGAATTGAATTGCTCAAAATACCGCATTGTAAATAAAATTTGACAAATCTCAGAATATACAGTAAATAAATAATCACAGATCACAGACACAGAGTAAAATAATGCAGCGGAAGTAAAAGAAATAGTAGTTCATGAAGCTACTATGTAAATATATCAAAGTTAAATAAGATACAATAGAAGGAATAAAGTACAGCAGAAGTCTCAATACAATAACCAAGTACAAGCTGAGTAGAACAATGGAACAGAAATAGATAGGACCAGACAAGCAGACAATCTCCAGCGATTCAAATCTCCGAGAGAGTGGAAATCCAAATCTGTGAATAACTCGGGCTGACCCGAGCGTAAAGCAAAACACAAAACACTCGAGTCAGGACAATATATACTTATATAATGTAAACCAACTCAAGTGAACTGTAATAAAGGTACAAGTAACTTAAAGAATGCTTGGGATCGCCCATTCTTTAAGGATCCGTTAAACTATTTACTATGTAGTAATATACGCTATATACAGTAGTGTCTAATTAGTAAAGTATAATCATATAGAAAATAGCGTTAAGGGGATGGTGAACCTTAACGCGGTCGGATCTTTGAACCAAAATCGTAGTGGGCTCGATATGGTAGGTGACACGGCACACAAGGCAATGCCAGGGTAGATATACCAATTACGCACACGGACTGATGGAAACGCATAGCAGCCACTACCGCTCCACCTCGAACAACACTCCCAAATCAAGGGTGCGCACCAAATCAATCACAAGTAATAGAATGGTATCGAAGAAGTGTGTCCGATAAGAGGTGCTACCTCACTGGTCCGAGATCGCTCTTGTTTTAGCCACCTTATGCCAACTCACGGGAGTTGGGTCCACGTATATACCTTAGGATCATCGTCACCATCCTACTTCATTCTGGAAACTCCACCGCGTACACAGTTGTCAAAGTGGTTTTCGGTATCGACAGAGAGTATGTCCATATCCGATCCCGGTCTCTTTAACAACCAATCGTTATTATAACCCATGGTTATAATATAAAACAGTTTATACTTCAAAATAGAATATCATTTCAAATCCAAATCTTTATCAAAATAAAGATTAAATCAATTCCAAACCATTTCAATATATTTAAAATATCATATCATTTCAAAACTTCATTTCAAATCATTTCAATATATCAAAATAACCAAAATATCATATCATTTCAAAACTTCATTTCAAATCATTTTAATATATCAAAATATCAAATCTTTCCAAAACTTCATTTCAAATCATTTTAATATACCAAAATACCATATCCTTTCAAACTTCATTTCAAATCATCTTAATATATCAAAATATCAATCTTTCCAAAACTTCATTTCAAATCATTTTAATATATCAAAATATCAATCTTTCCAAAACTTCATTTCAAATCATTTTAATATATCAAAATATCAATCTTTCCAAAACTTCATTTCAAATCATTTTAATATATCAAAATATCATTTGAGTTCAAATCTAAATATTCAACTTTAAATACCTTTTAAATTTAAAGATGTAATTCATTTATTATCATTTCAAGTCACCTTTTAAATAGTTTATATTCAATCAAAATAATTCATTTAAACCATTTAAAAGTGTAATTATTATACTTCAAATCAAGTATTCAAATTTCCAAAGTTTCAATTCAATTCAATCATTTTTTCAATTAAATTTCCATAGACCATTTCAAATCTTATAAATTGCAAATATAGATTTAATCCAAAAAATAACTATTCAAATTATAAAATAAATTCCAAAGCTTTATTATCCTATATTTCATAAGTCCAATATCTTTTAAATAGATTCAAATTACAAGTAAACCAAATATTTTTCATACTAATATAAACTTCAATTATTTATTCCAAGATTTTAAATCATTTCAAATTCATTTCAAAATATCAAAATATTATTTCAAAATATCATCTATTTAATTTAAATTTAAATACCATTTAATCACATTTCAAAATAGTTGTATTTCCCAAATCAACTATTCCGTTTAAATCAGTTAAAGTCAATTCATTATATTTAATAATTAAATATTTAATTTCCAAAATTTAATCTTTTTCAAAGATCATTTATTCATTGGAATTTATTAAACAAAGAAAATTCAACTTTCACAGCACTTAGAAAATGCTACGAAATGTTATGTTTAAAACAGTTCATTAACAAAAGACGGCATTTAAAATGCTGTAATATCTTAATTTAGTTTCAATTAAAATTTTAGCTAAATTTAGCAACTATAGCACTAACAAAGTGCTATAATAACCCTTAGTTCAAATTTGCTATTTGGTTCATTTAAAACAGCTACAGCATTTCCCAATGCTGTAGTATCTTTAAATTACATTTCAAAAATGCTGTCAAATCAAATTCAGAGTTTTATTTACAATTTCACACATAATTAACTTTTAATATAAATCATTTTAACTTCTAAAACCATATATTTTCACATTTAAAACAATCATTTAAATACCTTTATTTCTATGATTTTAAAAAGTCAAATTTTCATACAAAAATCAAATTAAATAACAATTAAATTTTCATTTCTTTAATTAAATTCTTAACTTAACAACTAAGTTTAAATTTCCAAAATATTACTTATTTCCATTTATTTTACTTAATTAAAATTTCACTTTTAAGAAAATTCACAATTTCCCAACTTAAGATATATTTCCAAATTCAGCTTAAATATTCATTTATTCAGATTTTAATTTATACAAAATCATTAACACTTTTAAAAATTATTATTACTTAATAAAATCATTAAATTCATCTTTAAAATCAAATTTGTCATATATTCATACTTTACATAAATTCGATTTATAAACAAAATCATAAATTCCAAAATTAACCTATATTACAAATTCTACTTCACCATTTACTTAATTCATTTATTTAATTTGTAGAAAATCACAAATATTTTATAGAAATCATTTTAATAAAGTTTAAATCAAAATATCATAATATTTACATTTTTAAAATATTTTAGAAATTTCAGAAAAATATATAAACCACGGGTCTGTATATAATTTTCTAGCCTAGGTCAAGTGATACGGATATGTAAAAACCGGGTTTTATCATTTCAAACCCGCAATCCCAAGTGATATAAACAAATAAATAAAAACCGCTCAGGCCTATCATTTCAACCTATAACGATTTTTCCTTATTCTAAAGTCCGTTCGGGTATGTATCATTTCAACCCATAGTGAACCTAATCTACAGGGAACTTGCAGTGTGATAAACTGATAAAATAATAGAATAGCATGTGTTGGGTGAATTCTTACCCAGAAGACCTCGAGACCCAGAGACGTGATTCATTCGGCAGCTCTCCCCCGAGTCCATTCGGCATGACCCATTCGGCAGCTCTCCCCCGAGTCCATTCGGCATAACCCATTCGGCAGCCCTCCCTCGTGTCCATTCGGTAGACCTTCATCCGGCAACTGCCACCGGTCCAACCTCACCACTCCACACTTCACCGGATGAAGCCCAACCAGACCAACTCCATACTTCACCGAACCAAGAGAATACCGAACCAGACTGCCAGGCCAGATCACTTCAGCCCAGGCCCACCAGCAGCTGTATACATCCAAGACCCCTGCCCCCAACCTCACTCTATAAATAGAGAGGCAGGGGTACAACAATGGGGGACAAGTTTGAGAGCTCAAGCACGGAGAGAACTTTAAAACAACTTTCTTTTACTTGTATCAAAGCTTTGTACTTGTAATCAAAAACAAGAGAAGAGAAATAACATATAAAGTGGACGTAGGCACATTCTGGCTGAACCACTATAAATCTGCGTGTCTTTTTACAGTTTAGCCCCTGCTTTTCATATATTTGCATAAATCACCCAAATCACTAAGAATAACATAAGATCTACTAAATCATACAACTTTGAGGTGTTTGTCCATTTTTTGTGCAAACATTTTTGGTGCTTTCATTGAGAGCTAGAAGCTCGAAGCTTCAGCTTCATCCGCTTAACAAGTTTTCCTAACACCATCGTCCGCCGCTTGGAAAACATGCCTCCCAAACAGAGAAAAGATGTTAACAAAGGAAAAAACATCGCATCCAGCAGCCTTCCTGATCCAGCTGCCACAAATCAAGTGAACCGTCCTCCTCCAGCAACGGCAACAAATGAAGGACAGGCTAACCCAGCCACTCCTGCCACAGAACAGCCTGCAGCAATTACTAGGGCAGATTTGGACAGAGTTGTTGTTGAAGTAACTAACCGCTTCACGTCCCAGCAGGAAGCCTTGGTAGACCATCTCATGTCACGCTTGAGGGACGCTGAAGAATCCAACCGCAACACTGAATCATGGGGCGAGTCCCAATCTGGAGGATCTCAGAGACAGCAAAGATCTTCCTTCTTCGAAGGAGCTAACGGCAGGGGTAGCCATGGTAGGAGCCGAGACCGAGCTCAGCCCGAAGTTAGGCCTGAGGAAGCGTTTGGTGCCGAACCCAACGCGGAAGGTACCGGGCGGAGGTCAACTGCAGCTGAGCCGGTCATGCTGCCTAACCACAGGAACACCAATGAACGGGGCCGAGCTAGAGTTCAGCCCGAAGTTGGACCCGAGGAAGTGCTTAGATCAGAACCCAACAGGGGAAGATCAAGGCAAGGGCCAACTGTAGCTGACCCAAGCATGCTCCCAGAAGATCAAAGGCAGCCACTGGAAAATATGAGGAATGATAGACGATACCATCCCTACAGGTTGTCTGGTCGGAGTCAACCCCACAGAACGGAACCAAACTCATTTCTGTCCGCTCCAAATTCTGATGAAAGGATGGCACGCTTATTCAGAGAGTGTGTCCAACGGGAGCAAAGAGATCGAGGGATAGGCGCTAGGGTAACCAGCCCTTTCGCCCGCAATATCGAAATTGCTATCACCCCCCGAGAATGGAAGATGCCAACAATGGAACCCTACAAAGGAACCTCCGATCCCGTTGTACACTTACAGAGGTACACGCAGCATATGCTCATGAGTGGAGCAACAGAGGGAGTGCTGTGCAAATGCTTCCCGCTCTTCTTAGCAGATCTTGCTACCTCCTGGTTCTGTCATCTACCCCAAGGATCCATCAGCTCATGGGAAATGTTGAAAGAAAAATTCATCAGTCAGTTCCGCATTCATGTGGAGCAACCTAAGGACGCTTATTCCTTATCCAGCGTCAAACAGAAACCTGGAGAAAAGCTGCAACAATACCTAACCAGATTCAACGCCGCAGCAGCCGCAGTTCAAGATGCCGATGAGAAGCTTATCCTAATGGCCCTCTGCAGTGGGGTGCATCCGGACACTAAATTTGCTAGGAGATTGACAAAAGAAAAACCAGCTACTTTACCCGATTTCTTCCATGAAGCCGGGAAATACATGAGGCTTGAGGATGCTGCCATTGAGGGGCAGTCAGGACAGCAAAGTAAGACGACCCATGGCAATGCCCCTGCTGTGGCAAGGGACGTTCGAAGAAATGATTCCAGAGACAATGCTGGGGGCAAGAAAGTAGAGAAACGCCTATATCGGCCAGGACCAAGATTCGACTCTTACACCCCTTTGAACGAGACCGTCGAAAACATCTTCCTTGCCACCCAAGGCGAAGTTAGATACAAACGCCCACCATACAAGAAGGAATCAGATAGCGCACAGAAATCTGGAAAATTCTGCCGCTTCCACGAATCCCACGGACATGATACCAACGAATGCCATCATCTCCGAGATCTGATTGAGGAACACATCAGAAGAAAGAAACTGGAACGCTATGTAAAAAGTCAAGGCAGGACTCCAGATCCTGCCAATGAAAACCCAAGGCTACCCTCACCAGGGACCGGCAGAGGCGACCGCAACGCTAGCAGCTCTAGTCAAGAGAAGATAGTGGTCCATACCATCTCAGGAGGTCCACACATCGCAGACAGAAGTTGGAAAGAGATGGAAAGATATGGGAAGTCGCTCAGAGACAATAGAGACTGTGTCAATACGGTTATAGAAGAGCGCCACCCAAAGCGGAAAGAAAGTGATGACATCACATTCAGTAAACGCGACCTAGAAGGAAGACAGTACCCTCACATGGATCCCATGGTTATCTCTGCCCGACTCGGTCCCGCCGAAGTTTACCGAATCCTGGTAGACACTGGAAGCTCTGTAAATATCCTGTTCAAACACGCATTCGACAAAATGAGGTTGTCAATGAAGGACGTATCTCCCTGCGATAAACCGCTACACGGTTTCACTGGAGATGCGAAAATGCCCATCGGGCGGCTGGACCTCTTCGTTGAAATCGGAAGCCATCCCCGCTCCGTTGTAAGGAAACAGACGTTTGTGCTGATAGAAAACCATTCGGCCTACAACGCCTTCCTAGGAAGACCAGCCCTATCTGACTTCCAGATTGTCCTAGCCCCGTGGTGCCTAAAAATGAAATTTCCAACAGACAGTGGGGTAGGGGAAGTGGAAGGAGACCAAGATATTGCACGAGACTGCTATGTAACCGAACTTCGCAACAACCACAGGAGAGATAAAGGGAAAGGTGTAGAGATTGCTCTCTGCACAAAAAGCCTTGAAGCATAGCAACTAAAGAAAGCCCCTCCTCTTCGATACACCAGCGACCCTTTCAATGAATTAGACCCGAGGGACAAAGAGGAGGAGGCCACCGCCGAGCCTGCAGAGGCTATGGAGTTTATATCTGTAGACAAGCACGACTCAAGTAGGCTACTGAAAATTGGGTCGCAATTGAAAACCGAATTGAAGGAACAACTCGTTGATTTTCTCCGCCACAACTTAGATGTATTCGCTTGGTCACACGCTGACATGACCGGAATCTCCCCCAACATAGCGTGCCACGTATTAAAAATTGATCCTACCAAGGCACCCGTAAAACAAAAGAAGAGAAGTATGGGGGCAGAGCGATCAGCAGCCCTCGATGAAGAAGTAAAGAATCTACTCGCCAATGACTTCATACGAGAAGCTATTTACCCAGAATGGATCGCCAACCCGGTACTAGTAAAGAAGGCTAATGGGAAGTGGCGGACCTGCATTGACTTCTCCAACCTAAATGACGCCTGCCCAAAGGATTGCTTCCCGCTTCCCAGAATCGACCAACTTGTAGACAGCACAGCCGGGCACGAACTCCTGTCTTTTATGGATGCATACTCAGGATATAACCAAATTCCTATGCATGCTCCCGACCAAGATCACACTAGTTTCATCACCGACCGGGGTTTGTACTGCTACAAAGTGATGCCCTTCGGACTTAAAAACGCAGGAGCCACCTACCAGCGCCTCGTCAACAAGATGTTCGCAGGGCTAATAGGACAAACAATGGAAGTATATGTAGACGACATGCTGGTAAAATCACGGAAAGCCAAAGATCACGTAAGCCACCTGGGCGAGATGTTCCAGGTACTTCGACAGTATGGAATGAAGTTGAATCCACTAAAGTGCTCCTTCGGAGTGTCATCAGGAAAATTCTTAGGATTCATCGTCCATGCCCGAGGGATAGAAGCAAACCCTGAACAAGTCCGAGCATTAAGAGACATCAAGATACCTTCCACCCGAAAGGAAATGCAAAGCCTAAATGGAAAAGTGGCTGCCCTAAGCCGATTCATCTCCAAAGCAACGGACAAGTGCGTCCCCTTTTTCGAAGCTCTAAAGAAAGATAAAGGAAAGTTCGAATGGACGGACGAATGCTTGACCGCTTTCCTTAACCTAATCGAACACCTCCAGAAACCACCAGTACTCTCGACCCCAAGCGAAGGCGAAGAATTATACCTATACCTTGCTGTGTCATCTCACGCTCTAAGCGCTGCCTTGGTAAGAGAAGATAACCGTACGCAACGACCAGTTTACTTCGTCAGTAAAAGGTTTACTGGGGCAGAAGTCAGATATCCTAAGCTCGAAAAGTTAGCATACTGTTTACTAATCACTTCACGAAAGCTACGTCATTACTTCCAATCCCATTCCATCAAGGTTCTAACCAATCAACCACTGAGGCAGGTACTCCATCGTCCCGACACTTCCGGGCGACTACTTAAATGGTGTATTGAGCTGAGTCAATATGATATCACCTATCACCCTCGCACCGCCATCAAGGGACAAGCCATGGCTGATTTCATTGCAGAATTCACTACCAACGAGGATAAGGAGCAACTGGAAATAACAGAAGATATCAAGTGGAATCTCTTTGTGGACGGTGCATCTAACGAACAAGGCTCGGGGGCAGGTGTGGTAATCATCACTCCCAGGGGAAATAAACTGCACTATGCTATAAGGTTGGAGTTCACTGCCACCAACAACGATGCAGAATACGAAGCAGTAATAGCCGGATTAGAAATTGCTATCGAGATCGGAGCCAATTCTTTGTGTCTTCACAGCGATTCTCAGCTTATTGTTAATCAAATACTAGGGGAATTCCAAGCTCGAGAAGAACGACTCATAGCATATCTAAAGAAGACCAAGTTACTTCTCAGCCGATTGGACCACTACTTAGTCAAACACATCCCTCGGGAAGAGAACCAAGAGGCCGACGAATTGGCAAAGCAAGCAAGTATGAGAGACGTCGCCATCTTCGGGGCAGTAACTGTCTCAAAGCAAATGATCCCGAGTTTTGAACAAGTGAATCTGATAGCTGCAACCGAAGAAGCAACTTGGATAACTCCCATCCGAGACTACCTACAAAATGGCACACTACCCGACGGGCGTAACGAAGTCAAGAAAATCTTGAGGAAAGCGTCCCGCTACACAATACAAGGAGACATCCTCTATCGGCGTGGGTTCTCTAACCCATTATTAAGGTGTGTCGCCGGAAGGGAAGCCAAGGAAATCTTATCCAACATTCATCAAGGAAGCTGCGGAGATCACACCGGAGGGCAAACATTAGCAAAAAAGATACTCCGATACGGATATTTCTGGCCCACCTTAGGCAAGGACGCCTTAGATTTCGTCAAGAAGTGTGACAGATGCCAAAAGTTTGCTAAGGTCCCTCGGCTACCAACAACCGAGATTACCCAGATGACCAGCCCTTGGCCCTTTGCAGTATGGGGAATTGACTTAATCGGTGAACTGCCAATGGGTCGAGGCGGCACCAAATATGCTATAGTAGCAGTCGACTATTTCACCAAATGGGTGGAAGCAGAACCTCTAAATAAAGTATCTTCAGCGAAAGTTATCAACTTCTTAATCAAAAATGTTCTGTGCAGGTACGGAGTCCCACTAAAAATCATATCAGACAATGGACTTCAGTTTGACAGCGAGGAATTCGCCAACTGGTGCCAAGAACACGGAATTCGCAAAAGCTTCTCATCCGTAGCATATCCCCAAGCAAACGGACAAGTCGAAGCAGTCAACAAAATTCTGAAAACTCTGATCAAAAAGAAGCTCGAAAAGTCAAAGGGCGCTTGGGTGGATGAACTCCCTACGGCACTATGGGCCTACCGCACATCTTTCAGAACATCAACAGGGCACACTCCTTTCTCTTTGGCATACGGATCGGAGGCTATGCTCCCAGTTGAAACCATTGTGCCTTCCCACCGTAGGATCCACTATAACCCAGAAGAAAACGAAGAGCTCCTCAACATGTCTTTGGATCTAGTCGAGGAGAGAAGGAATGATGCAGTCCTAAAAACAGCAGCCCACAAGCAAAAGGTGGCAGCACAATACAACTCCAAAGTCAAGCATCGTGCCTTACGAGAAGGGGATCTTGTCCTCAAGCGAATCTTCCCTCGCCCCGGAGCACTAGACCCAATCTGGGATGGACCATATGTAATTCATAAAGATCTCCACAACGGAGCCTATATTTTGTCAACAGTGGACGGGGAGGTGTTCCAGAGGGCATGGAACATCCAACACCTCCGTCGATACTTTTCTTAACTTGTATTGCCCATATGAAGTGAATTAACGAAGAGAATCAGTGGACGTAGGCATTTTTTCGTGCCGAACCACTTTAAAAAAGCCTTGTCTCTTTTTAGCTTGTTCCTTTGTATCTTGGCTGCTTGTTAACTTTATCCTTTTCTGTTGAACAAAATCCTGAGCATATAGCATTTCTATTCAAAGCACTCCACAATGCAACTCCACGTGGACAAGCCCCAACAGGTACTATGCGAATCTATGCCCTCGCCAATGAGACACTTTTGCTCCAGCATCCCTCTGCTGCGGGTTAACTCATTGCTCGCGACGGCCCTTAAAGCCAACTGTAATGAGCCGATTATAAGCCACCGAGAAGGCCGACTATAGCCGAGGCAGCTCATTACGGCGTTAGGCTCGCCGGCGACTGTGAACCGATTATAAGCCCCAACATAAGGTGTGGCCAGCCAGGGGCAGTTCACAGTTGGCGATCGGCACCCACGCTAGCCGGCCACAGTAAGTCGAATAATACCCATGAGTACGGGCCATAATGGCCCGGGTAGTTACTGTGCGCGATCTCGGCTCCGGTGTGTCTTAAGTGCGGCTGTGGTAAAAAAGAATTAACTCCCCGCGGAGGCGTAAGATGGGTGACAAATGTCTCCAAGACCCACAGCTAGGGAAAGTGACTACAAAACCCGTTTGCCACGAACTTAAGCACATCGAAGGCCTTCCGTGACTGGAAGTTTTACTATTTCACATATTTCAATTTTACTTAAAAAACTTTCCTCCTATCCTCTATAACAAACCATAAAGTACAGGATGCAGGGTAAGAGGTACCCGCCAATGGATGCAGAGATTCACAATCAGATGGCGGGGCAGTCAACTGCTCTCCATGCTTGGTCATATAAGATATTCGAAACTGCCATTTACAAACAGAACATGAAAGGCGGTATTTTCTTCCTTTATGTACAAATGCATGACTATAATTTGATTTTTCCACACCACACACTAACATTGCAAGTCATGAGATTATGATTTAAAACCAGAATCTGACATCAAACACAATTTAATTACAAGAATACACATAGCTACATTTCTCATACGATATGTCGAAATAGCAACAAATATTCAAGAAATGACAAAATCAACTTGAGCTAAAAAATTACACGTCAAGAATAATGTTATTACAAGTAGCAAGAATTACAACTTGGAAGTTACCCTACTGTCTTAAGACTAACAGATACAACAATGCCAAGCCTACAAAAAGAATTTTTCAGGTTCAGTCATGGAGCTGGTTGCGTCGAAGTCTTGTCCTTGTTCTTTTGCCCGCCTGTCCGGTCATAAAAAGGGTTCATTAGTGATGAGTAACCAAGTTAACAGAAAGACTAGAAAGGAAGACTTACCAGTACTAGCTTCTTGACCATCCTGGTCGTCATCTTCTACCTGCACACCCGCCTCTTCGGCAGCAAGCAGCCGCATACCCTCCTTTACCGCCACTTTCTCCTCCTTGGTGAACTGGGCCGTGACCACATCCATACTGAAGACCGTTCCACCCTCTTTATCTGCATCAGCCTTAGCCTCCTCCAAAGCCCGAAGATATATCTTGGCCATGACTCTGGGATAATCATCCATCCAAGAGAGGTTACCCTGCTTCCAAGTCCGGAAATACATGTCCTGGAGCATGTCATCCATCATTCCTTCGTTCTCCTCAAACTCCCTCATCCGGGCATCGGAGGCCGACAACCTTTCCACGGCAGCATCTCTCTCCAGTCTGTATCTCGAGCAATCAGCTTGAAGGGACCTCCGCATCACCGCCATCTCTTCCCTCAACTTAGCTTGAGCAAGCTCGGCAGCCTCAAGCTTCTCGGACAATTCCTCCACCTGCTCGAGATCCGCTCTCCGAACCTCATCCACCGTGGTAATAGCCATATCAATCCGCTCTTTGCAAGCAGCTTCCATTTTCCGCAATTCGGCCCGACTAGCCTCTTCCATGGTTCTCCTTAATCGCCCAGCGGCAGCCTCATGCTGAGAAATCTGGATAGCCTGATCCGCAAGCTGCTTGGCCTGATCCGAGACCACCAATCGAAGTCGGATATTGGCGCTCCCTATCTCCTCTCCGGCCTTAACCAGCCGAGCGTGATGCCCCATCAGCTTCTTGGCCTCCTCCGCCACCCGATCAATGTTGGCCTTGGCCTCGTCTCCCATAGTGACTATACGAGTGGTGAGTAGATCGAGGTCTAAGGACTTGGCTTCGTCAAGTACTCGTACCATGGGGTTACGGGGGAGAAGGTGTTCACCAGTAACTTCGTCAAAATTAATATCCTGAGAACCCGGATCCAGATCAGGATGACCGGCAAATGGATTACGGGCCAGATCGGGACGGTCGATATGAACAACAGAAGGGTTTCCGGATGGGTGTGGAGAAGATACAAACTCGCTGCCCTCCTCAGTAATATCATGAATAGGCTGAGCCGGAGGCTGAGAACCGAGCGAAGTTTCGGATAAAGGATGACTCCTCTTCCTCTGCTGAATACCCTCTTCGATGACCCCAAGAAGAGGACGGTACCCGACTACATCCCCGGAGCGTTGGGCTGAGGGCTTCGGCTTAGCAGAAATTTTGGAAAGTTTATATTGCTCGAGCCTGTGTCGAAGGTCTGAAGCTTTGGGCGTCTTGCCTGCTCCTGATATAAAGAACAAGTGTCATAATCTTACATTACAATATGATTCAAGGAACGCGGTAAATTGCAAGATTAGAAAAGGAAAAGAAACACAGCTGTGGTTGTACAAACCCTGGGGAGGAGTGGGATACTGCAATAAGTCCCGGATTTCATTCCAGGACGGGAGCGGGTCATAAAATATTCCTAAGTCCCTATCATTAGTGAAGCGTGCAGGGGTCAAGAGTTCACCTTGAGTTGTCAAAGCCACCTTGGCCGGAATAGTCGGAGAAGACTCACTTGCACCAGTCCCGGTTTTGTCCGCCTCCCCGGTCTTCTCTACCAAAGCCGGATCATCACCCAACTCCTCAAAAGCCTGACGGAGAGCATCGTCCGTCCACTCTTGCATCTCGCCTACTTGCCCAGAAGACAAAGCCCTGGAACCATCACCACCCTGTCCATCGCCACCCTCGTCACCAAGACGCTCAACGTCACTCCCGCCCTCCGCCTCACCTCTTTCCTCCTCCGCGTCTATCTCCCCCTGAGTAAGTGGACAATTGCTGGGAGAAGGACCGTCTGACCTCTTAAGTTTCTTACCTCCAACGGCTGGAGGTTTCGTGAATGGTTTTCTCTTTCCACCCTCTGCCGCAACGCCTCCCTTGGCCTGAGCAGCCGCCCTCTCTTCCGCCGTTTCCCTCAACTTAACTACAGACTGCTGCGGAAGGATCAAGTTGTATTCTAGAAGGATCGCATTTCTAATCAAGTAAGCAGATGATCTGTATTTCCCAAGAATGCCTTCTATCTCCGCCGCCGTCTGAACCAGGCGGTCAGTTTCCACAACAGGAAAGCCACCTGTCGCTAGCAAAAATGAGAAAGTATGAGAAGAAGCATCACAATCAGGATAGAAATTATAAGTAAAAGCATCAACTTACATCCAGAGGTAAAGCGCCGGATAGAGACGGAGTCGTCCCTAACAAAGAACCATTCTTTCTTGAACATGCTGAATTTGGAGTAAAGGTCCAGGACCGGCTTGAAGGTCACAGCAGATTCCAAGTTAATATATGGGGACCCCTTCTTGTAGCCCCTTAAGTTGTACAAGTACCGGATCTCCCGGTTGGAGGGAGCGCGACCATACTTCCTCCGAAAAATAACGAAAAGGCTCACCAGTATGGCGTAAGAGTTAGGCTGAAGCTGAAATGGGGCCACCTTCAGGTACGTGAGGAAGCTAACTATCCAAGCATTGAGAGGCGGGATAGCACCACACATGCAATGGTACCTGCTATAAGCGAAGTATCCTTCGGGAGGACTGTATGGCATGACTCCTGGACCCGGCAGCAGCATGAGGGCTCTATCAATCCCAAAAGAACGAGATATAACATCGAGTTGCTCCTCTTTGAGAAGGCTAGGAAAGCAGTCAGGCGGGGAATCCAGCAGCTCCTGGGGACCATATCCATCCACTAATGACCTCGGGGCGGGCCCATGACGCTCCGATCCTGATTGAGCTGGGGGCACAGCCGATGACTCTCCTTCACCCACGGATCGTTTCTTGTCTGATCGAGTTTCTACTTTGCGAGACATTATCTACAATACCGGAAAAACACATTTAGAACAGAGGATATAAACAAGTATATGACTTCATTCGGTAAAAACATATTCAGTATCATTTTCATTCGGTGGTTCAAGTATGGGTTCATTCGGTGTCTCGAGTGTAAGCAAAGAAAGTTCAAAGTGCTCAAACTCCCATCGTCATTCGGTAAAGACAATGGAAATTCTCGAACTCTCAAGGTCCATTCGGTGGTTCAAGTATGGGTTCATTCGGTGTCTCCCGTTCTCGTCCGGTAATACGAGAATAAGATCTCATTCGGCAGAATAAAATCTCACCTGATTCGGCAATGATAAGGGTCTAGTTCGGAAAAAATGGGAGTCAAGTGGTTCGGCTATCTCGAAAAGTGAAGAAACAATAGTAGAGTGGCGCCCTTATTTATAAGCGAAGCACATCGACCGGACCAACTGGCTCGGCGCAACCAAGACCGAACGAAGGAAGACAAAGCACGACATATGTTAGACATATGCCCTACTTTGGGGGGCAAATGTTGGGTGAATTCTTACCCAGAAGACCTCGAGACCCAGAGACGTGATTCATTCGGCAGCTCTCCCCCGAGTCCATTCGGCATGACCCATTCGGCAGCTCTCCCCCGAGTCCATTCGGCATAACCCATTCGGCAGCCCTCCCTCGTGTCCATTCGGTAGACCTTCATCCGGCAACTGCCACCGGTCCAACCTCACCACTCCACACTTCACCGGATGAAGCCCAACCAGACCAACTCCATACTTCACCGAACCAAGAGAATACCGAACCAGACTGCCAGGCCAGATCACTTCAGCCCAGGCCCACCAGCAGCTGTATACATCCAAGACCCCTGCCCCCAACCTCACTCTATAAATAGAGAGGCAGGGGTACAACAATGGGGGACAAGTTTGAGAGCTCAAGCACGGAGAGAACTTTAAAACAACTTTCTTTTACTTGTATCAAAGCTTTGTACTTGTAATCAAAAACAAGAGAAGAGAAATAACATATAAAGTGGACGTAGGCACATTCTGGCTGAACCACTATAAATCTGCGTGTCTTTTTACAGTTTAGCCCCTGCTTTTCATATATTTGCATAAATCACCCAAATCACTAAGAATAACATAAGATCTACTAAATCATACAACTTTGAGGTGTTTGTCCATTTTTTGTGCAAACAGCATGAAATAACAGTAATAGATGATATAACATATATAATAATAGGGTAAACATTATATGATCATATTATAACAGTTATAACAGGATGATAAAATTTTACAGATTCAAATGATGTCAGTTTACTAGTTATATAAGTACACATCGTCTGGTGAGAATTACTCACTTGTTTAAGCTGGAGATGACGACCATGAACACACAACAAGGATTTCCAAAGGCACGAAAGCACGACAATGATTTGAGATTGGAAGAGCCAAAACTAATTGCCTTGTCACATTCAAACAAAACAAATATAGACAACATGAGTTTTCAACCCAAAATTCAATAAAACAATGTTAGAAATGAATGCATGAAACAAAGCCAAAGTGTTTGCACTTGCTTTCTACCATCTATGCTACAGCTCCAAATCTGAAATGGCACGGCTAAAGGCATGGTTTGTATCAGGTTTGGATTCCTAAAGGTCGGCCTAGCATGTGTTAACAAAGGTGGGTTTAGTCTAGGTGCATAAAACTATGCAACGTACATCATTTCTTTGCTAAAGTTTGGCTCGGCCAGAAGCTATGGGGCATGGCCAGTGGGTCCAGGTGGTGTTGGGTGATGTGGTAGAGGGTGGAGGTCAGGTCAGAGGTGGTGGTGGTAGTGGCGGAAAAATGGTGGTAGAAGGAGGAGATGACAAATCTAGACTAGGTTTGGCACATGTGATGGTTAGTGCTAGTTTAGGTGGATTTTTGTGATGATCTTCACCATGGCTTGGCTTGGCCTGAGGAGGGGAGGTGTTAGGCTGTGTGATGGTCAGAGAAAAGTGGTGGTGGAGGTCGGGTCAGAGCTGGAGGAGGAGGAGCCAAGCCTAGAAGAAGAGAGCAAGTGCAAAAATCAATGTAAACACGTAGAAAAAGAATAAGAAAAAGTTGAAAATCATTACCCAAACTTTCCTCAATAGCCATGGCTGAAATTCTTTTGTTTCAGAAATGAAAATGAATGTACGTGAATAGAAAATAGAGTACGCAGCTAAAAGATGTGGATAGTAAAGGCTAATTGATGAAAAGATAAGTTACAAATGTGAAAGGTTGGAAGATAAAAGGCATTAGGCAAATCAAAAGTCATAACCTTTCAAATTTCTTTTAATTTCTTTATATAAGTTTATATTACTGAAAATAATAATACATTCAGTAACAAATTCTAAAATATAACAAAATATAAAATATATATAAATATTTATTAATTATATAAGGTTAAAATAAGAAAATAGCACAAAATTACAAACTAGTCTAGAAAATTTGAAAATAAATGCAATGAACTTTGGAAAATTTTTATGTACTTGAAAAGTATTTATAAATAAATATAAGAACACAAAATAAAAATCAATTCACAAAAATAAATAAATATATTTTAAATTAAATATAATTTAATGAAGAAAATAGCAGAAAAATGGAAACTAGGCTTTATAAATTGAAATAAATTCAAGTATACTTTAGAAAAATTATATTATCATTTTAAAAATTTTAAAAGACATAAAATAACCTATTAACACATATTAAAACAAAATATGACAATAAAAATATAATTTATATGATTTAAAATAAATAATATTGCAAAATAAACAGTTTATACACAAAATTGAAAATTACATAACTTCTACAATATAAGTCCATTTTCAACAAAACGAAAAGCAGTATTCATGGAATTAAATCTATTTTCATAATGAAAGATAAAATTTAAGAATTTGAAATATTTAAATTTAAAGTTCAAAAGTCAAAGTTTGACCAGTTTGAATAGAAATTCACTTTTCAGTGAAATATCCAATTTATACTAGTTTGAACTATAAATCACTTAATAATCAACATTTATATTTAAAATGAAATGTTTGAAATAGAACAAGTTTAAAATAATTTAAAATAAAAAAAATAAAGTCAAAATTAAAATATATGCAAAATCTAGGGTTGTTACACCCGAGGTTTTGGCGGTTTGATGCTCATTATAGTTTTTCCTCTCTCCGGACCGGGCTAGTGTTCGGTTCATGGTTTTTAGGGTCGAACCGTCGGTTCGGTCCGGTTTTTAAAACAGTGATTTCAACTATCAAAACTCAAAATTTTCCATTTCTACTCTATAATGGCAACGATTCCAAAACTTTCCAACCTTCAACTTCTAGTTGATAAAACGTTCTCCTTTTAAGTGAATGTTCTTTAATACTCCCTAAGCTGCTGCAACCCCTTCTCTAATCCTCATATCTCGTGTGCAATCAAGATGCGTAACACATCTCGTTTGTCTCATCTTTTCTACAGATTAGCAAGAGATTGTTGTCTAATTGTCATTCCATAATTTTTTCTTCTAAAGGCCTCTGATTTGGACTTTTGGTCAGCTGATCTGAAGCTCCTTGTTGTAAGTAGTTGAAATCTAGTTTCTCTATGTAAAAAATTCACGTAAAAGAATAATTGTAATTTTAAAACAAGTTCTCACTAGAGCATCATTTTGAGGTGAGAGCTGAGATACTTTGCAGTCAGATGGAAAGTGGAAAAACAATACAAATCTAAGGTGAAGCCCCAAGAGTTACAAGAGGAAGAGATTGTTCTTAAGCAAGTCTTCCCCCATCCAAGCGCACTAGATCCAGTTTGGGAAGGACCGTTTGTTGTTCAAAAGGATCTCCACAATGGAGCTTACATTCCGTCGACAGTTGATGGAAAAGGTGTTTGGGAAAGGAAGGAATTTCCAGCATCTCCGCTATTACTTCTCTCAGCTTGTAAAAAGCATGTATTACCTGAAACAATAAAAGAAAGATAGTGGACGTAGGCATATTCTGGCCAAACCGCTATAAAAATTGATGTTTTGCTCGATTGTTTGTCTGATATTTTTCCTATTGCGATCAATCGCAAGCTCTCGCCGGCAGCAGTGAAAGCAAGATAACCATGACTAAGGGCACAAAAATAGCCTAGGTAGTTCACTGTTGACGATCGACCCCCCAGCCAGCAATGATAAACCGACTAGCCATGGATTAGGCACGATTATAGCCTAGGCAGTTTATCATTTGCGTTCGGCTCGCCGGCAACTACGAACCGATAATAAATCCCACGATTAAGGCATGGCTGCAGCCAGGAATTGTTCGTAGTTGACAATCGACACCCACGCTAGGCGGGCTACGGTAAATCGAATAATACTCACGATATAAGCCATAATGGCCCGGGTAGTTACTGTGTGCAAATCCCAGTTCTAAATCTTAAGTACAGCAATCGCAAAAGTTACACTCCCTTGGAACTTAGGTTGGGCTGACAAACCATATGCCACCAAAATCCGCAATCAGGGCAAGTAACTTACGTGCCACGAATCTTAAGTTTAGAAGGACTCTCTTGACGGAGAATATAGTTCGTTGTACTTAAACTAGAAGCTTCTAACAATTTCCTTTAGTCTTGTGGCGTTACATACAGATAGTAGAAATATGAATTTCACTCTGCCAACCACAGTAGGATATTCATTCGCTACCACTCCACCAGAGGAAACAGAGCATCGACTTAACTCCGTCAGAGATAGCGAAACATCAATCCAACATTGTCACAAGAATTAGAATATTCCTTCCAGCCAACTTCGCTCAAGAAACTGTAAGGATTCTCCCAAAGCTGTGCACGCTTATGGAACCTGAGAAAAATTCAGTGCAAAGGTATGACTAACTTTTGTAAGATAAGCTAAATTCAATAAAAAAAAATACTTAGGGGCATAGCACCACCTCACCCCTTGATTATACATACACTACCACTCAGCTTGGTAATCGCACATTGGAATAATGACCTTAAGTTCGCAAGTTTAAAACATATTCATGATAAAAGGCAGCATGTTGTGAGAAGAAACCAAGTGCACTATAATGGGGGCAAACCCAGACAAATAATGAGTGCTCCCAGCTGACTTTTGACAACGTCGCTAGAAGGTGCTCTGGAGGATGTGATGAGTATTTATAGACTACCACATCCCCTAAATTACTCTCTAAACCTTAGTAATAGGGAATCACTTCGAATGATAAGGACCTTTCTAAACAGAAGTGATTCGATCTCTAACCTTCCAAATGTAATTAATTCATTATTTTAACACCAATAGCTTGATAACTTTACCTAATAAATCAATCCCGAGGACACGTGGGATGACTCTAACACATACCTATGGTAAAATTCCAAATAAAAATGTATTAATAGTCTGTAACTAATTCTAAGGCAAGGATGAAAGGCCTTGACCACACAAGGCCCGAAAGGACCCTAAACTTGTAGGTAAAGTCAACAGAATAGGACAATCCTCTACCTCCAATGCCGGCGAAACATTTGAGTTGAAAGGTTGATTCTACCTGATCAATGTAGAGATAACAAGCCGATGTCATCGATAAACATCCCACGTCGGAGGCATCTGACTATGATAATCGGCATAAACCGGACCGGCAATAGGACTCCTAATTCACAATGCCAAAAAATTTTGTTGAGCTCCGCTCAAAAGAGCCAGGACCACTCGCCCAGACCCGACATCTACCCTATTATCGCTTGCCAGTTCGACTCCAAACAGATCACGAGATATCAGCAGGAAAACTACCAAGGAAATTGGCTAAGCTAATCTTATACAAGTGTGCCTGGGGGCAAGTCTTGGAAAAGCTAACAGAAGAACAAGGAATTACTCCAAATGTCATCACTTTACCAGATTAGATGGAACATAACCCTATTAGCCCAGCTTGGTCAGACGTAGCCAACATCCACTCAATAACACTATGCATAATATTTTACATACAAATACCCTCCAATGGAAAATCATTAATCCATCAATAATTGACCTTGACCAAGCATAAAAAAATTAATGAAGAAATATACAAACTTAGTAATCAGATAGTAAGGTCGTGCTCACTCAACCTGGCCATACGATGGTCGGAACCAGAAATTCCACATCATAGGTCCTAAGTCAAATACCATGAAGGGAATATCACCGGGTCCACGTACTACTCAAGGCCTTGAAGTCGGAAACAGGAAGGCTAAAGAAAAATACCGCCCTGCCAAATGAATGATAATTAAAAACTGTGTCAAGTGACCAACAAGTCCTCCTTAAGACAAATGGAGCATCACATCCAGCTAACGAAAGGAAACTCATCTTGGGGACGAAGATGAGATGTGGATTTTCAAACACCAGGATGACACCTACAATACTGGTAAGGCAACCCTAGATCAAACAAAGCATACTTTGCATTCGCGAAAGTATACTTTGGGGGACAAATGTTATGGCAATTCTCGCCCACCGCATAGTGAATATAAAAAGTCAGAGGAAAATTTTTCAGTCCTAGAATAGACTCAGAGCTGCTTAAAAATGTTCGCAAGGTCAAGATGTGAGCATAGGTCCGAACTGCGTCTCAATCCGAATAACGGTTTGAAAGATATGATCATTTTAAGATTTGCTAACACGGTCCGACAGTAAATCCTCCGAGACCACCTCCTACCAAGGCCTAGCCCCACCTAGACCAGCAAAGCACCTGCCGTGCAAAGCCAGGTCTGCACAGGTCCGGCCCAGCAAGACCAGACCGTATATCCAACCTAAAAAGGTCAGATCCGAACAGATCCGGGCCAGCTGAGTCCGACCCTACAGGGCTGGACCCACACATGTCCAGCCCCATAGGGCCAGACAGCCTAGGTCGGACCCGCACTAGTCCGGCCCAGCTGAGTCCGGCCCAGCTGGGCCGAACCCAGTAGAGTCCGGCCTAGTAGGGTCGGACCCGTAGAGGTCCGGCCCCATAGTGCCGGACAACCTGGTCCGGCCTAGGAGGGCCGGACCCACACAGGCCCGGCCTGCTATGACCGGTCCCCGTGGTTCGACACCCTAGTGCCGGACCAGATTATTGGTCCAACATCCATGCCAGACCAGACTTGGTCGGGCACCCTTGTGCCGGACCGACCTGGTCTGGCCCCAGGCCGGACCTGTCTGGTCCGAACCCTGGCCGGACCCACTTGGTCCAGCCCTTCTGGGGTTGGACCCACCGGACCTATCTGGTTCAGCCCTTCTAGGGCTGGATCCACCCGTTTTTGTCCTTCCGGGGTTGGACCTATCTGGTCCGGCATTCATGATTCCATGGTCGGGATGGGCGACTGAAGAGAGCTACCAGGATAATATTCAACTAGCATCCCAGAGCAGTGGAACAATAGCAAGGTTGAACCAAAGCCTAGAAGTCATGTACTCAGCTGCCTCTCCTCACAACCTCACTTTATGAATACTAGGCATATGGCATCATAAAAAGGGATGGATGGAAAAGAGTTAAGCTTTCACCAACAATGACATTCAACTTTGAGAGGGAAAACCCTTAGCTCCAACAATAAGTTTATTCATATACAAAGCATGTACTTGTAATTAGATATGAAAGAGATAATAAAAGAGGAATAGTGGATGTAGGCACATTCAGGCCGAACCACTATAAATTCTGTGTCTTTTTACATTTCAGTCCTTTATTTATTCTTTATTGCAAATTACTTATTTTCTACCACGTACACTCGCAACTAAAATTCATCAAATAATAACATCATACTACAAACAGTATTTACAGCCCTATTACAACGTCTTGGAGGTGTTTGCCCATTTTTTGTGCAAACAACGCACATAGGTTATCCTTATCCAACACAATCGAGTACTTTGTTAGCAATTTCCTTATATTTTCACTTGTATTTTGTCTATGGAATAAATATTACACGAATAGAAATGTTTCATATTTCTAGATTTCCACAATAATCTTATCCTTGTCATCCCATGGGATATGATTCTCATTAAAGTCAGAGTTGAAGAGGTTAAAATATACAAATTTAAGAATTGTAATATACAGAGTTATTCTATGTCTTATACGACGTTCTGTTATTGTACAGCCACATTCCATAACAAAATCAAATGGAGTCTAGTCAGACCATCAACTCTTGTAAGTTTGTTTTATCAATGACGATGATGACATCGATTTGGATTATGATGATGTAGACATTAATAATGTTGATACTTTGAATATTACTGATTATGTTAGAAGGCCAAAAATGATAGACCATGGATGGATAATATGCATATGAATAACCTTCCATTGGATATTGGTGATGGAAATTATAATGATGACGACAATGTTGAAGTCGAAATTAAAGTACCACTTGATGATGATCGTTGCAATGCGCAAATAATGGTTAAATCTATTACTAAAGATGTGCAGTTTAATGTTGAATTGCTTTCTTTAGCTTGTGTAGATGCATGGTTTAAAGTGGGAGTGGTTTCCGAGAGCAAAAGAAAATTGTTGCAACAAATAAGTGAGTGGTCCATTAGACTTGCAGTTTCCATCAAGAAATTTAAATCCGGCATGGCTAAATATACAACTATTTGTAATATTTATGATAAGTGCCCTTAGAGGATTCATGCAATTATGTTGAAGAAAGAACATTATGTTTGGTGAGAAATACAGAAATACAATGGTGTTCATGAATCGTCAACGACGGTCAATTATAATCATAAGCAAGCAATGTGTGGCTTCCTCGTTATGAATATCTTGACTTATCTTAAAAGCCAATTTGAATATTACAATAAGAAAAATACAAGTATTGATATAAGAAAAATACAAGTATTGATTCAAGAATAATTTTTTCATGAAAATTAGTTATATGAAGGCTTGAAGAGCTTCGAGTAAAGCTGTTGAAGTCATTTTTGGAGATTAAACAAAATATTATTTAACATTTCTATAATATGTTGCATATATAATGTTATCCCGCCTTTTGGCAAGATCGTGATACCATGGAGTTGGCTAATTGGATTTGATGATCATTAAGGCAGGAAGCTCGGAGAGATGATTGTCAGGTTCAGAGATCAATTATAAGCAAGGCTATGGATGATAGTCAAGTAGAATCAAGCAAATAACGTCCAAAAAATGGTTAAGTATGGATTTGCACTTCCTCTAGGCTAGGGATCGGATCGAACCACTATGGTAATGGATCACTCAGCTTGGTAGTTCAACTCAACGATGTTCACTCAATATCTTAACAAACATCGGGAGAACTACGCAAACAACTATGGAAGCGTGAAGAGGAAGTGGAGGGGGACCACCACAGGGGATCGCCGACCCCCACTCACATCCTTTAGAGATCGGTGTTGATGCCCCTATAGGGATCGGGGTCGATCCCTCATAATGGCCCTTATGGGCCCCCTTTTTGGTGGGTGAGTCTGTCTTAGCCTTGGTCTTCTGCACGTGGGTTTTCAACTGGATCTATGCACGGCTTCCTCTATAAATACAATAGGCATGACTCAAGGAAAGGGATCTTCTTTCTGCCTCTTTTCATCTTCTTCCCCAGGTTATACTCCACCATTTTATTCTTGGATTTCGTGGATTATAACTGCAATTAGCAGTATAAATCAATAAAAGGAAAAATTTTGGAGTGCACGTAGGCCGGAGTTAGCCAAACCACTATAAATTCTCTCATGTTCACTTACTTTCTTACTGTTTTAATTTACTATTCTTCATATTTTATTTCTCTACATCACTCTGTTTGGTTTGGAATATTGGATTATTGGTGCTTTTACATTATTTGGGTGTTGGTGGCCATTTTTTACGCCAATGGATAAAAGAACGTGTGACATGTATATATGAATATGTGACATGTATATATGCCATCAAAGCCCCGCAATGTCAAACAACCAAAAATTGTTGTATTATGACCCAATGCCACAACCGACATCTCTTAGTACATCTCCATAAACAAAGCACCTCACATGAACATGTGCCCTAAATCCTAAGTCAATCAAGATAGGTAGCTATATGAGGTTGACTTGGGTCTTAGAGTGGTTAACCATCGGTCTACATGTTAGGATGTAGAGGATAATGGCTCATGCTCGCTGCTGTACTTGAAAGTCAGTAGCGTTACCGCGAAACATCATCTAAGAACTGTTAGCGACACCATTGCAACAAAAATTTCTTGACCTCCCTCAACTTGGCTTTGAAGGTACTTTTACATTAGGAAGTTGATCGAATAATGAAATATAATCATATTCTTCTCTAATTATTGTAATTGCAAGGCCTTTAACTAGTAGGCCTAACTGAATCCCCACATTATCTAATGTGATGTTCATCTCCCCAACTCGAAGATGAAATGAAGACATGTCTGGCCTCCATTGATCTAATAAGATTGTAACCAAATTATGGTTAATATGAATGTACCCTAACTTCATCACATGGAGAACGGTAGCTTTCCTCAACTCCTCTATAATAGAGTTAGGCCCTAGGGACAATTAGTAGTTTATTGTAAATTATCTAACTCTTGGTAATAAAGGTATTTGATTTCTATTATATACTTGTTATATTGAGATATAATCATTTAATAAGTAATTAATCTAAAGTATATTAATTACAAAATCCTTAAATAATATGTTGTTTGATAATAATTAAAAATAGTTGTAATCATGAGAAAACGATCGCAATAGAACAACATATTATTTTAAATATTTCTGGCCAAGATGTTTTGAGAAAGGATATCGATACATCCATTGAGATCGAAGTATGAAATGTTATCCAAATGTTGGGTAGTATTTTACTCATAGCTATTGAGAGAACCAAGGGGTTACATGCTCGTAGTTATTGGATAACAATGAAATGCCTCACCCAATGTTTTCATGATGGTTAATAACAACTAGGTCAAATAGGAACTCTCAACGATGGTTTACACGGTTCTCTCGACTTGAGAATACTATGTAACTTCTACGTGAATGCTCCACTTTGATTATAGTTAAATCATGGCATGATGACCATCGAGCGACTTCGGTTGAATATGAGTAGAAGCATATGAAGTAAAATATTATTCAATATAGAATTCGTCTCCTTAGTTATATGTGGTTAGTATCACGGTCAACTATCGTCAACTCAAGTGAAAATCTTTGACCAAAGTAGTATGGTTAATAGTTAATGTTATTATTGTACCAAAGACTTCTTATATGGACTAGAAATCAAGTCGAATGTCGATAATATTGGAATATTGACCAATACCAAATCATATATCCTAAAGTGATATAGTTTTGACGAAAAGAACATGTGTAAATAATCGTTACTAAAAGGTACTGCTTAAAATGTGAAATTAGGTTTTACTGATGAAGATCTATAAGCGATAAATTCAACTAAACAATCAACCACTAGCCAAGTAAGTAGTGAATGTTAATATTCGAATTGTTCAATATCAATAACTGAGTAAATTTACACCTATGAGTCGCATGACCGTATTTGTGAATTCTCCAAAATACTACATAATTTAATTAGTTTATAAATTTTTATATATTAGTAAATTAGTTAGTATTTATGAAATATTAATTATTTATATATTTGATGTTCTATGTGCAATAAGTAATTAATTGGGTGCATATATAAAAGCTATATATGTGTGTATTGATATACATATCATAGTATATTAAATGCAATTAATTAGGAAATGGGTTTTGAGATTAATTGGCATATATAGTGTCCAATATAGGTCGTCCGTTATTGGAAAGGGAGTGGGTTTTTTGAATCTAGATCTAGATTTGAATTGGTAAAGGGAGAGGGAGTAAAAGGTGTGACATATCCCGGTAAATACCAAATCAAACCCGGTTATATTACTCTCGATCCTTCCACTCTTCGACTGCAAGCTCTATACCCCTTCACCCTTGCTGACTTGATCTAGCTTACAACATCAAACACAAAGCAAATAACAGTTGTGTATTAGGTTGTTGCATAGTCGATTAATATTTCTAAAGAGTTCAAGAGTTCCCACAAATCAAGGTGTATTCAAGCAGCTTGTGTTCAAATGTATAATACTAGTTCTCATTCATATATTAATTAATCATATTATCAGAATTTTATACATATGGTATTACCTCACTAATAATTATAATTAATTATACCTATTTAAACAATTAATTTAAATAATCTGATTCAAATAACTAATAGTTTAAAATTTAAAATGTATGTTTATAATTTTGTTTTCAACCATAAACATTTTCTAGTATGTATTCAATAACATTCAAAATATTACATATAATTATGGTAATTTTAATTAAATAATAGTTTATTAATTCTAAAACATATTACTATCAAATTAATAACAAAGTATAATATATATTTATTAGTTTAAATGCTTTCGTCAATTTTTAAAAAATTAGCAGAAAGATGTTTATTATATATATTTATATTTATATTTATATTTATATTTAAATCATTATTTTATATACTACTCATATTTCATAATTATATATATATATAGCTAAATTGCTTTCGGATATTTTAAAAAAATGTAGCCAAAATAAAATTATATGTATATATAGTTTATTTTATAACATATATTTATACAAATGCATTTATATAATTTAAAATGGTTTTAATATGTACACATGCAAACATGATTTTAAATTAAAATATATTTTTGGCAATATATTTTTTATATGTATATATATTTAAATTTTATAATTCTAAAGTTTAATTATCAAAGATATTCTAGCAAATTAATTTAGATCAAGATTTGAATTTGAATATCTTTTACCAAATCAAACTTAGATATTTTAGCTTTAAATTTGAAATTTGATAATTTTCAACTTTGTCAAATTATGTTAGATATTTTCTATGTATATTTGATTTTATAAATATAAATTACTTTAAATTTATATGCATATATATATATTAAATAATATATTTGAGGCAATTGGTGTGTATATATATATATAATGGATACATGGTAGATACAAATCTCAATATCTACTCATGTATACATTAAACATGTCATTATATATTGCATATCATCATGTTACACTATATCATCATCTATGTATAATACATATGAGATATATGTAAACATGGACACATATTAAATTAATTAATAGATAATTAAATGAAAAACAAAATAATTAAACAAAATGTGATTTTATTTAAAATAACTAGATTGGATCTAGTGCTAAATATTAGACTTCATAGGCCCACTAAGATCCTATTAGGGAATTTTTTTTTAAAAATTCACCCATTTCACTCGTTGTGGACTAGGCCATATCCAACACTAGTAGCCCAAATGGTCTATATGGTCTAACTAGTCGATATTTAAGGTCAATTAATTTAAGCTACTTATCTGATGGGTATCTTGAATAGTAGTGCCCAGGCTTAGGGTTGAATAATCGAATATTCTTCCATCCTTAGCTACTGGCTTAGCCCAATAGGTAGAGTAAGTCCAAAAGGTTGGCCTAGATATAAGGCCTAGAATTTTTCGGGCCTTGGGCTAATTTTAAAGTTAAGATTTGAAATATTTTAAATTTAAATGTTAAGTTTAAAATATAAAAGAAGATTTTATAAATGTTATAAAATAAATTTTCAAATTTTTTGAACATTAAATAATTAATTTTTGAAAATTTAATATATATAACTAATGTGATTAATTCAATTAAATTAAATAATTAAGTAAAAGTTAATTAATTAAAAACGTATAAATACATACACACTGATATATGTATGTAACGGTAATTATTATAGTTGTATATTTATCTTAATTTATTGAAGATAAAATTAAACTAAAAATTTCAAATTAATTAAAATATTTAATTAAATAAAATAATTATGAAATAAATAATTAGTTAAAAGTTAATATATATATATATATATATTGATATGTATATATAAAAAACTATAAATGTTATAGTTGATTATTTATCTTAAATAGTTTAAGATGATAACATAAAATTTTCTATAATGAAAATAAAATTTAATTAAACTGGTTAATTAAAAAAATATGAAATATTAATTGGATATGAATTAAAATTAATTAAGCATGATTTAATAATTAGATACATATATACATTATATAGTTATAAACAAATTAAACTTATATAACCGTATATTTACGTAAATAATATATAAGTGGAACCGTAATATGAACAGGTTTTTGGAGTAAGTATATATGTACGATACATATACCATGATTTCAGATGTGTCTGCCACTTGAATCACGAGCGTATTTTATAAAAAATACGTTATCCCTTAAATCGATGTCACTCAAAATATATATTAAAGATTATGAATATCTAATATAAAGTTGTCCTCTATCTTTTATATATTGATAGATTACTTGCATATGCACTAGTTGTTGAGCCAACTCAAGCTGGAGCTGTTATGTATAGTACTATTAATATATTGACAAGATAAGGTACGATACATGCATATATTTGTTAAGCAAACTCAAGATACATGAATTATACTTACGCCGTTGTGAAATGGCAGGTAGAGATGAATAATCTATTTTGATTTGTTGAGCAAACTAAAGGTCCAAATCGAGACCATGGTTAGAAAATTTATATGATACAATCGATAAAGAGTTATCCATCGCTTGTGGGCCTATGATTTGTTGAGCTAACTCGAGGTCAGAATCCCAAGGCAAATGAGTCTAAACACTCACTTGAAGAATCAATAGCTTTCTATATTTCTCTTAGGGTTTTGCAAAATATAAAAATCTAGTAGAGCCTTATTAGAAAAATGAAATGAATACATGTAGCTTTTCTAATAATATGAGAACATTTGATATGTAACTATACTAATATACTAATTAAATTTGTAGTATAATGACCAACTTAATACTATTTTTCGAAAATAATAAGCTCACCGGACCAAATAA
The DNA here is from genome assembly GCA_030737815.1 of Allium fistulosum. Classification (NCBI taxonomy): domain Eukaryota; kingdom Viridiplantae; phylum Streptophyta; class Magnoliopsida; order Asparagales; family Amaryllidaceae; genus Allium; species Allium fistulosum. The sequence goes on along the minus strand of CM060905.1, from coordinate 485,727,592 downwards.
ACTAATGGGTAAGAGCGAAAAAAAATATCGGTCACATACGAATGTTTATGGTCCGTACCGAACCTTTAAAATAAAAATCCATTGAAATGATGACCCCAAGAGAGTAAAAGCTTATTACGCTTGGGTAACTGATTGCGATAAAGTTCAAGCATACATGTTGTCTACTTTAGACAAGCCATTGCAAATGCAACACAAACATGTTTGCCCATGAAATCTTCAAAAACCTCAAAGCTTTGTTTGGGGAGCAATCTCATTAAGGTTTGAGATTACTAAAAAAAATATTTAAAACGAAGACGAGTAAAGGCAGTCTTGTCGAGGATTATATCATAATGATGAAAGGCTATATTGATAGGCATTTAGAGCTAAATTACGATAAGCAATGAGCTGTAAATGGACTTGATCCCATGCTCCCTGACTCCATGGTTTGAGCCATTCATATTGAATTACATTATGAGCTAGTTGAATGTCATCCTCATTAAGTTGCTCAATATGTTGAGATCAGCTGATGGCACAATCAAGGATTATGTCACAATGTTTGCTGCAAAGGGAAAGATACAACTATATATATGTATAAATAATATATAAGTGGAACCGTAATACAAACAGGTTTTTGGAGTAAGTACATATGTATGATACATGTACCGAGATTTCAGATATGTCCGACACTTGAATCACGAGGGTATTTCATAAACAATATGTTATTCCTTAAATCGATATCACTCAAAATATATATATTAAAGATTATGAATCTCCAATTTAAAGTTGTCCTCTATCATTTATATATTGATAGATTACTTGCATATGCACTCGTTGTTAAGCCAACTCAAGCTGGAGCTGTTATGTATAGTACTATTAATATATTGACTAGATGAGGTAAGATACATGCATATATTTGTTGAGAAAACTCAAGGTACATGCATTATACGTATGCCGTCGTGAAATGTTAGGTACAGGTGAATAGTTTATTTTGATTTGTTGAGCAAACTCAAGGTCCAGATTGAGACCATGGTTAGAAAATGTAAATTATACAATCGATAAAGAGTTATCCATCGCTTGTGGGCCTATGATTTGTTGAGCTAACTCAATCTCGAAATCCCAAGGCAAGTGAGTCTTAACACCCACTAGAGGAGTTAAAAGATTTCTATATTTATCTTAGGATTTTGCAAAATATAAAACTCTAGTAGGAGCCTTATTAGAGAAATGAAATGAATACATTTAGCCTTTCTAATAATAGGAGAACATTTGATATGCAACTATACTAATGTACTTAATTAAATTTGTAGCATAATGACCAACTTAAGACTATTTTTTGAAACTTATAAGCTCACCAAACGAAATATACTGATTGGCTAAGAGCGATAAAAATATCAGTCACATACGAATGTTTATGGTCTGTACCGAAACTTTAAAAAAACCCATTGAAAATGGTAACCCCAAGATAATTATTTCCTCGACTCCTAAAGGTAAGTTTATGATTCAAATTTATTTTGCAATACTATACCTTGAACTTATATATGTAATTCTTTACAAGGACTTGGGGTAGATAGCATGTAGCAAAAGGAGAAATGAGCTTTCAAGTTGCTGATAGCTCTATTGTAGATGTAACTGTGGTAGGAGATTATTATTTAAATTTTCCAAATGGATTTGATTTAGTTTTGAATAATTGCTATAATGTTAACAAAATTTATTTATGGAATTATGGCCAAGTCTAGGTTGTTTGAGACTTGATTTTTTTTCATTGTACTAATAATGTTATAAAATCTGTGTTTGATGGAAATAAAGTCTACAGTGATGTTTTGGATAATGACATTTATATACTTAACTTTAATCATATATGCGATGTAAATAATTCTTCTATTAACATTAAAGATGGCTACTTATGGAGCTATAGGCTAGGTCATACAAGTGACAAAAGACCTCACAAACTGAAAACCGAAGGCTTTCTTTCGTCATTTGGTTATGAATCATTCGAAACATGTGAGTCGTGTCTCAAAGGGAAAACGACCAAGCACCCTTTCGTTGGGAGCATCGAAAGGTTAATGAACTCTTAGGTTTCGTACATACTGATGTGTGTGGCCCAATGCCTATAATGACAAAGGATAATTCCACTTACTTCGTGAGTTTTACCGATGACTTCTCAAGACTAGAATATGTATATCTTTAGAATAATAGATATGATATCTATTTGAAATTTAAAGAGTATAAGAATGGGGTTGAAAATCAGATGAACCATAAAATTAAAATACAACAACCTGATCGAGGAGGTGAGTATGTTGGACAAGAACTCCAATAATACTTAAAAGATAATAGGATTATCTCTCAGATCACTACACCTTATACTTACAACACAATGGTGTTTCGGGGTGAAGATATCAAACCATAATTGATATGGTTTAATCTATGATGAGTGAGGCTGGGTTACCTTTTTCCTACTAGGGATATGCATGAGAATCCACAACACATATGTTGAATTTGATGCCTACTAAATCTGTGTCTAATATGCCATATAAGATGTGGTATGAGAAGAAACCTCACCTCAAGTACTTAAAGATATGGGGTTGTCTAACCTATTTAATAACTTTGGCCCCAAAAAGCATGAAGGAAGACCAGTATTATGTAACTTTATAGGACATCCCAAAGATTCTATAAGATATATTATATAACATAGAGGAACAAAAGGTCATTATTTCTTGACACACTCTCTTTTCATAAAAGGAATTTTTCTGAAAAGAAACTTGTAAACTTGGATGAGATCCGAGAAACAAACACATAAACTGAACTAGTAAAAGAATCAAATTCACCGATATATGAAAACAAGCAACCTATTAGAAGGTCTAACAAGAAATCTCATGCACCACAGAGATATTACGGTTTTAACGTGGATGGTGAGAACGAAGATTATGTCTTAGAAGATGACACTCCTCTCACATTCCGACAAGTACTGTAGAGTAAAGACTCTGCTTTATGGCTTGAAGCTATGAAATTTGAAACCGATTCCATGTACATGAATAATGTATGGAGTTTGGATGATGTACCTAGTGGGATAGAACTCATTGGTTGCAAATGGATCTTGAAGAAGAAACTAAATGCAGATAGACAGACAAAGACCTATACAAAAAAACTTGTCGCGAAAGGTGTCCATCAAATTCAAGGTGTTGATTATGATGAAACATTTCCGTCCGTAGCCATGCTTAAATCCATTCGGATGTTACTACCTATCGCCATGTTCAATGACTATGAAATATGGCAGAAGGACATGCAAACAGTGTTTTTAAATGATGATTTAGGAAAGACCATTTACATGTCATATCCAAAGGGTTTCGAGGTCATCAAGAGCGAAGGAAAGGCTCATAAACTATTAAGGTCAATATATGGTCTTAAACAAGCTTCAAGGGGTTGGAATAAATGTTTTGATAAAGTAATCAAATAGTTTGGTTTTTATCAGAACAAAGAGAAAATGTAAGTATACCGGAAAGAACAAGGAAGTGCTATTGTGTCTATTATCCTTTTTGTCGATGATTTGCTCTTGATTGGCAATGACGTCCCATTGTTGCAATTAGTAAAAGCTTGGTTATCCAAGAACTTCTCCATAAAGGATTTTGGAGAAGCGAACTATATACTTAGTATTAGAATCTATAGAGATAGATCTAAAAGGTTACTAGGATTATCCCAATCCCTATATACAAACACCATATTAAAGGTTTAGTATGGAAAATTCCAAGCATGAAAATGTTCCAATGCAATTTGGAATTTTCCTTTCAAGGAAGGTCTCTCCTCATACTGATAAGGAGAAGGTGCGTATGAAAACAAAACTATATGCATTATCCATTGGATCCATTATGTATGTTATGCTATGTATGAGACCGGATGTGGTTTATGCATTAGGATGCCTAAGCCGACAATCAAACCCTAGAGAAAAACATTGGACAATAGTGAATGTATTCTTAAGTATTTAAGAAATACTAAATACATATTCCGGATATATGGGTATGAATACCTTCTTAGGAAGGGGTATATATATTTAAGCTTTTGGAGTGATAGTGATGATAGCGAATCGGTATTGGGTTATGTGTTCATGTAGAATGGTGAAGCAATAAGTTTGAAAAGTTCCAAGCAAGAAGTTATAGCTGATTCAATAATGAAGGCCAAGTACATTGCCCTAAACGAAGCAACTAAAGAAGCAATCTTGATGTGCAAATTTATGACTGAGCTACGGGTGATTCTAAATGTTGAGAATTGCATAACATTGTTATGTGATAATAATGAGGCAATGCAGATCGCAAAAGAACCAAGAACTCAGAAGAAATCAAGGCACATACTCTAGAACTTCCACTCGATAATTGAGTTTATCAACAGTGGCGAAGTGATGATTACCAGAGTAGACAGTAAGGACGACATAACAGACCCATTCACGAAGGGACTAGCTCGATTAGTTTTGAGTAAATTGATCGAAGGAATGGGATTACAAATCCATGATTGTCCCTAAGTGCAAGTGGGAGATTGATAGAGTTAGGAGTATGCCCTAGAGGCAATTATATAATTTATTATAAATCATCTAACTTTGTAATCAATTTTGTTCATAATAAAGGTATTTGATTTCTATTATATACCTATTACATTGTGATATAATTAATTAAGTAACTAATTCAAAGAATATTAATTACAAAACCCTTAAATTGCATGTTATTTGAGATTAATTACAAATGGTTGTAATCATGAGAAAATTATCACAATATAGAAAAATATAATGTTCTAAATATTCCCGGTCAAGATGTTGTAAGAAAGGATCACTACAACAAAAATACCTTATTACAACGTCATTTTTACATCGGCCTTTAAATGTCCGTTGTAATAGAACCTTATTACAACGGTTTTGTTAGGCCTGTTGTAATAGATACCACTTTTCAACAACTTTTTTTTTCTTTGCACGTTGTAATAGACACCTATTACAACGTTTTTTATTTGCCCATTGTAATATATGTCTAGTACAACTGTTTTCTGCAAGTTGTAAAAGATATCAATTTTATCCCTGTTTGCCTGTTGTAATAGATGCCTAGTACAACCATTTTCTTTGTCCATTGTAATAGATGCCAATTTTAATAACTCTTTTTTTGCTAGTTGTAATAGATACATATTACAACCTTTTAGTTTACCAGTTGTAATAGATATCAATTTTCAACAACCCTTAACCGATCATTGTTATTTTCGATTATTTTAGAAGTCATAGAAGGATAATTAATATTCAATAATTAATTTGAAATATGAAATAATTATGATTAATAACTAATATTAATAATTACTATTCAATAATTAATAATTAATATAATAATTAATTAATAAATAAGAATTAATTTTAAATAATTAATTAAATAATAAATAAATAATAATATTTAAAAATTAAAAATTAATGTTAAATAATAATATTACTTAATAATTAAAATTACATAATAATTAATAAAAAAATTAATAAAAAATAGTAATTAAATAAATAATACTTAAATATTAATATATAATAATTAATAACAGCTATTAAATAATAATAATTTATAATTAATTTGGAATATGAAATACATCCTATTAATATATAGTAATTAATAATTAATTAGTAGTTAATAATTAATTAATTGTTAATTACTAAATTATTAATCAGCAATAAATAAATAATAATTAATATTTAATTATTAATATTTAATTATTAATTTATAAATAATAGTCATTATTAAATAATAGGAAGTAATTAATAAATAATAAAAAAATTTAATAAATAATAATTAACTAAATAATAATAATTTAAAGTTAAAATTTAATATTAAATAATAATAATAATTAACGATTAAAATTAATTTATAATTATTAGTTAATAAAAAATTAATAGTAGATAATAATTAATTATAATATACTTAAAAGATAATAATTAAATATTCATATATAAAAATTAATAACTACTATTAAATGATAATAATTAATTTGAAATATGAAATAGTTCTACTAATAATTAATTAGGTGTAACCCTAGTCATTCCCACTGACCACCCAGGACCGGCGACGTTCACAACCTATGTACAGCTCTTACTCTCTAATATGGTACCAACATACTAACATAGCGTCGATCTTTACTCACCATCATCCTTCCTAAAGTATTCAAGCAGACCCTACTGGGGTATTCCTTTCACCTATACGCAAGCGTATATAATTCCATGGGTCCTACAGTTGGATATGTCTCACATCAGTATAATATATACACAACTTCCGATAGCCCTTTGTGACAGGTAGATTTTAGTTGTGTAACACTATTGACATCGCATTCCAACCCATTGTAATGACTACGCCATTCTTATCCTTCTAAGTTATTTACTAACTATAATAATTCACACCCGTCATAAATGCATACTTGAGGCCACGTGTGTGTATGTATATGTGTGTGTATGTATGTATATATATTCATACTTGTTTGATTATTACGCCTCCAATGATCAAATGTTAACAAAATTTCTTACCTTTTAATCTGTTTACTTCTTATTCCATTTATCGCTTCCTTTTAAAAGATCTAAATATCGTTTTCCATTTACTTCCATTTCTTTTTATTGAACTTTTCCTTCTATTCCCTTTTAACATTTACAACTATCCCTTGTTTATTGAGCTTTCCATACTCCTTTATTTTTAAATTACAAGTTGCTTGCCTTTTCATTGTTATTATTTGATTTCTGTCTTACTTATATTACATATATATTAATTCCTTTCTTAGATCGTTATTATTATCACATTTACAATCTTTTAATGAATCCTTAGAGATTTCTGCATTTTAATTCATGGGAATTACATCTCTTCCACAGGAAAAGTCGACAGCGTAAATTTCTATGTGTTGTTTAAAAGGAGAATTTGTGTTACGTTTGGAATTACAAGAAGTTATCTTTTTCATAGTTATTGAAACAAAAAATATAAAATATGGTAAATATATCTATTTTATACATCTCTTTCTTTTAGGTGCATCCCTTATTATTTCAAATGATACACTTCTATTTAAAAATCCAAACTTGATAATTTATGGAAATTCACATTGCAACACCCTATATGCCAATGAATTGAAATCCCAATGATTTATTTTGATAACTTCCAATTTACATTTACTGGCATAAATCAATTAATCAACAATTCTGGAATTACAATATAATCTATCAAATTCTAGGACTACGACTACCCAATACTTTCCATATTTACATACATGCAATATATAATTCAAGTTACCGAAAATGTAGACGGGGTTTATAAATTCATTATACACACACAATTTTAGCCCACAACTCTAATTTACATTTTAGGCATATAGGAATAGATTTACAACGATATAACTCCAATATTATATAAACATATATAATTTCTCACTCACCTTATTATCTTTCCAAATCTCTAGATCTAATCCCTACTATTTCAGTTTGACTCCCATTATTCTTCCTATTTGAATGCATATACCGCAAGCATACATATATCTATCAGAAATTTAGATTTGAGAAAAGATTTGGATTTAATTTAGATTTTAGATTCGAATTTATAGTTTATCTTAGCTTTGACTATTTGATTCGACCATATTCTTATTTTCAATTATCCTCTTCTATTCTCCACTTGTATATACATATATAAACTATAGATTTATTTAGGTTTAAGAAATTTGTGGTGAAGAGAAAAAATGGCAGAGCTTCGCTATTGCTTTAGAAAATATAAGAAGAAAAGTGAGAAATTAGGCCCTTATTTATAGGGGTTTGAATCAATGCCAGCCGTTAGATTTTTTATTATTTTAAATCCAGGTCGTTCGACCATGTCAAAATTCTCGAATTGATAGCGGTCGACATGTCTAAGTCAGGGGTCAATCAGTCGTGTTTATTTGCGGTAATTTATTTACCATGTTAAATTTTATTAATTTCTTTCCTTTTTCACCCGAGTAAGATAATTTATTTCCACGTTAACTTTTCTTAAACCCTTTGTAACTGTTAGCATTAATTAATTTCTGTTAATTACTTTTTGTTTCCTTAATTACATATGTATTTATTTCCAACTCGAATTATTCAAACGCTAATAACCTTTTCTTTCAAACTCCGATCAGAAAAATTTATATATGAAAACTGAATAGCAAATTGCCACGAACCCAATGGTGGAGGTTTCATAGCCAAATTCTGACGTTTGTGAAAAATCTACTTTTTGACATTATTATTTATTTATTAGTTTCTTTTAAAATAATTATCGTAAAATTCATGGGGTGTTACATTATTATATAATTTTAGTAATCTAAAATAATTATTTATTAATTTTAGAACAAAAAATATGCTAATGTCAAATATATATCAACATTTAATATATATTTATTAATTTAAATGCTTTCAGCAAGTAAAAAAACTTATTATAGCTTAATGATATTTGTTGTATATATTTATATTTAATCATTATATTACATATCACTTATATTTAATATTATATATAGCTAAATTGGATTCGAATTTTCTTGAAAGAAAAATTTATCGATCGAAAAGAAATTATACATATATATATACATATAATTTTATAATATATATTTATACAAATGCATTTATATAATTTAAAGTTGTTTTAATGTATATACATACACACACACACATTTTTAAATTAAAATATATTTTCAGCAATATATTTGATTTATTTATATATATGTATGTTCTATGGTACTAATGTTTAATTACAAAATGTATTTTAACAAATTAATTTAGACCTGGATTTGAATATCTTTTACCAAATCAAACTTTGATACTTTAGCTTTAAATTTGAAATTTGAAATTTGAAAATTTAACTCAATCGAACCAAGGTATTTTAACTTTAAATTTGATTTTTTTTTACTTTTTCGGATACTTTATATATATATTTGATTTTATAAATATAAATTATTTTAAAGTAATATATATATATATGTTTATGTATATGTATATATGCATATATGTATGTATTTATATTAAACTATATATTTGACGCAACTAATATATATAGAAAATACATACACGATATAAATCCCAATATCTATCATGTACATATCAACCATGTCATTATATATTTTATTCATGTTACACCATTATTATCATCTGTGTATAATATATATGTGAGATATTTGTACATACACACGTATTAGATTTAATTAATATGAATTAAATAAAAAAAAATTGAATAAAATATGATTTTATTTATAATAACTAGATCTGATCTAGTGTTAAATATTAGACTTATAGGCTCACTAAGATCTAAGAAGATATTTTTTTAGAAATACACTCATTTTACCGACTACGAATCAAGCCAGATCCAACATTTTAATAATCTACGATTTTTCATTGTAATCAATTTTAAAGGGCTAGAATGATCGAGGCAAGTGATAACTTTGTCACGCTGCATTTGTAATATGGAACATACACCATGGGAACTAACAAACCGTAGAAGGTTAAAAAATTTGTAAGATTGAAAACTTTATAAAGTTAAAAACTACCATCATTAGTTCTTTATCAAAGCTACAATGCTCGACCTGTGAATACAGAACACTTTGGTCGATAGGATAAACCACCATGTCATCATAGTTTGAATACAATACGATGTTTAAATTAGTTACACATTGCCGATCGTAAAATCATTTAAACAAATTACTCATTTCAAATCAATCAGTAAATAATTTTTACAATAAGTTACTCCAACAGAAGCATAGAGATTAGGTGTAGCAATAATGCCAAAATCGGGCTAAATTTTAAATATGTAGGGTTTAGAGATTACCGTAGTCCTCAACTTGGGTTAAAGAAGAAGCCATGTGCCACAATTAGGAATGAAGGAGAGAATCCATCGAGAATATTATTTTTGGATAAAGAGGAATTTGGGAAGTTAGATTTTTGGAGAGTTTGATGCTATTGTGAAGAGATGGCAAAGGGATAGGGAGGTACATGAAGCAGGTCGATACAAAGTTCTTTGCTTTTTCGAAGCTATTTGAAATAGCAAAGAAGGCACTTTTAGTTGCACATATGCATGATTTTTCTAAATTGTGCCTTCTTATGCGATCGTAAATAGTGCAAACATTAAAATGCACTTGTTCAAATGATTATTTTAACAATTTTCTATGTTGTTTTCACCTTTTCTTTGTTACATCAATTTAACAATAAATTTATAACATCACTCAACAGATAAGTAGAAGATGAATAGATAATAAGAGTACATAATAAAACAATAAGTTCACATCGTTTTTGGGAAATAGACATTGGATTACATAACTAAACAATAAAATCCATCGAAACTCAAAAATAATCAACATATGTAATACTGCATATAATAGATAACTACAATCATCATCCACCACACAACTTTAGAAACCAACAATTCTTAAATGGTATAGAAAGTGTATTGACTTTCCTTTACAAGACAGTAATGTCATTCTCTAATTTCCATATATATCTTTTACACTCTTTCACTTTCTTTTACATCTCAATACAAAAATGAATCATCTTCGACACATATGAGGATCAATACATTCATAGAAATTGCATTTTGGCAATCCATAGAAATACCACTCACACCTATAAAAGTGATGACCTGCATTTTATTAGTTATGCAAACCACAAATAAACGTCTAGTTCCACAATGAAAATTGCACTTTGTCGATTCCTTTCCGAAATCAAGACTAATTGACTTCGATCAAGGTTTAACAATATGATTTTTCCTACAATACATCCCATCAAGCTAACTCATTTATGGTTTATCGGCTTTTACATGTTCTTCATCGTTATAGTTAAATACCTCCTAGCATGCTCTTTGAACCACTAGTTGCTCATCACATGAAACCTCAGTGTTGCCTCTCAGGACAATCGGTTCCACATAAACACTTTGGGCCTTCGAAATATATTCATCTTCTTCATTTACATATGTGTCTAAACCATAAGCATATCAATTTTCTACATTAAATCGTTCCTTGTCATCTACAACATCTTTTTTAGCTGTACAATTAACTGCGTTAGTACAACATTCTTCAACTGGAGTGCTCATAATATGTTCATCTTCGTTTTCTACTTGTGTATCCAAATTGTAATCATACCCGTTTGCTCAAAAAATAGGCTAAAACATCCAAGATATTTAGTAGAACTATAGATACTAAATGTATTCTACAACTATTATACATTTAAGATTTTAGCAATTAGCAAAGAGCAAACAGAAAATAAAGCGCATAAAGTAAAGAACGCACATAATTTATAGTGGTTTGGCTGAAGTTTGCTTGCATCCACTATGAATTATCATTACTTTCTTGTAAACCTTAATAAATGTAGAAATAACTAATCCAATGATCTATTGCTCAAGTAAAATGAAAAATATTGCTCTTAAAATTCGATTCGGCAATTTTAGCTCTCAATAAATTGTTTAGAATTATTTTTTATTCGTGGAGTAATTATATGTATGCGGTTATATTTTAGGAATTTTCCATGTTTAACTTATTCTGGTCGGTAGTAGTTGGCTCGATAATGATTTGGTTCGATGAACATTTGGTTCGACAAGTTGTTGCAGAACCAATTTCCATTTTCAATAGTGAAAACTACCGAACCATTTTTTCTTCCCGATAACTGAAAACTACTAGAGTATTTTTATTGTTTAATATCAATGACCACCGAACCATTCCATTTTAATTGGTATTGGACCGTTCACTTTTACCATTGCTGAATCGTTTATTTTACCTATTAAAATTTGGTTTTCTCTCTTGATTTTCTTCGACTTGTCCTTTGATCCTCTTGTCTCTTTATTTTTCACTTGTGATCATGTGATGTCACCTCTATCACTAACCTTTCAGTTGTTTCTATGTTCCTTAACGACCTTTTGCATCCGCCATGCTCTAGACGAAAACACCCACAACACATGCCCCCAAAGCATACTTTCATGAATAAAAAGTGTGATTTACTCCATACAAAATCATCTCACTTTTAAGCAATGATCATCTTGAACTTCAGTCAATCTGCGATTCAGCCTGTTCCAATAAGTCTCCAACCAGTAGTTTATTGCCAAGTCTTTATTATTTTTAGAAAATTTAACACTCTTTCACATTTGTGCATTCATAACCTAGTAATATCTTCTAATAGATATGCTATCTTGGCTTGTTTATACATTATCTTCATGAGGCTTGTAATAGGTTCAAGCTTGTAGAGGACTTGTACTCTAAATATAACATGTTCAAACATGCATTTTTCTTTATCTGAGATTAGTCACCTTATCTACACCAATCTCACTTTGGATATGAGTATTTCATTTCTCCATGTTTCATTGCATCTTATCACATTGGCTTATGTGCTGATTTTCCTTGATTGTTTTTCAGGCGTTGTCAAAGCAACCATGGGGAATGACCTTCTTAAAATGCTAATGAGACTTAGGAAGGCTCCTAAAGAGGAGAAAGAATCGTCCTGACTTTTAACCAATAAACCACTTGAGCAATACAGATTGATTGTTGTAGGAAGATGCTTTGGACGGGTAAGGCCCCACCAACTAAATGACCAAAGCACAAAAGGAAGACTAAAGAATCGACAAAAGGAGAGTCCAGTAAGGCACCTAATTCTCTAGACCCGACTCTAAGCGCTAATGAAAATCTTCCTCATAAAGGAGAGTTGGGTACTTTAAGAGACTGGCAAGAAGACAATCTTGCCAACATTATCGTTTCTGCTAGGTCTACTTAATCTAAGGACAACAACGTTGGTGCTACTGACTTAGACATACCCCCGAAGAAAGAGGAATCGAAGGTCAGCATAACCATTGAGTTTGACGTTAGTGTAGCCTTTAAGGACATTTTTGATTTCAAGAGGACGCTATACCTTCTCACTTACATAGTCTAATATCTAATTACTTCCACGGTATAGAAATGGCATCTTTTATTGCCTCAAACAGTCTAGAGAAATAATTGGAAACTATTGAGGGCATTGTAGTAGGATTTAGTGGTCCATCAACTAGTTTATGCACACACATGCTTGCACCATGGATATTTCTACACTCCATATTTGCAATTTTGATTGCTTCGCAAATGTGCCTTGATATGGTACTCCACAAACAGCTAACCCTCAAGGAGTGGGAGAAAAGAGATTTGGAAGCGGCCGCTTTCTCTGAGCCTAGCTTGAATGTCGACCATCCTCCTTTTCCTCTTAAGAGTAAGGAGGTCATTACATATTGGTCCATTAAGGAGCCTTCACTTTTAACTAACATGCTCAAAAAGCACTCTAAATCCTGTGAGTTTTCTCCATCTCCTTCTTAGGGTTCAACGTCAAAGTTTCCTAGTTGTCACTCCAAAACTCCATGGACCTTCCATCACTTATATTAAGATTCCAAGACTGCAGGACACTAGGAAAAAGTGCATCTTTAGGCCTCTGACACTTCCAACTCTCATCATCGACTTTAATGACTATTAGCTCTAGTGTTAAAGCCCCATAGGGCCTAGTGGTAACCGACCCCAATAACCTGAGGTTCAACGGATTTTAATATATCAACACTCCTAGAAATCTAGTGGCTCGGTTACTTATCGATTCCCAACTCGTTAGTTCCCTGACCTATTGACCGATCTGCCCAAGGTTCGGGCAAACCTGCGGGCTCCAATAGAATTTTATGCTAAGGTAGTCCAAGGAGGTGAGTTGATTTATCGATAGAAAGTTGAGATGAATCATACAGTATTTTCTCTTCGAAAGGATGTTCATGATGGGGATGTGCAGATCAAGAATCATGATCAAATGGTGGAGGGGTTAAAGAAGGCTCATGCGATCGAGTAGGAAGAATTTAAGAAACTGCACATCGCTAAGCTTGAGAAGATGAGGGTTAAGCACAAAGCTCACCTAGATAAAGCTAAAGCCAGGTTCATGGAGGAGGCCCGACAAGTGAAGTAGGAGATAAGTGATGTGACTATTAAGTTCAAAAGAAATATAAGACGCTTGAATGAGAAGATGGGCTCCTTAGGAGAGGAGAATGATAATTTGTTTAAGACTATAGATTAATGGAGAAAGGAGAAGGTGTCTTTGTCAACCCTGCTCGTCGCACTTTCCACTAAAAAGACAACCTTAACCGCTTAGCTTGAGCAAGCCATGGAGCTTACCGATTTACGGTTGAAGGAGTCGAAAAAGTTGGGGAGGCAACTTGATTCAGTGGATATACTCTTGGATGAAGTCCATTACAGGATGTTCCCTAAAGGTAATATCCGATGGAAGATCAACTATAAAGAAATCATAGCTTCTATCCCCCAAGTGCCTTGTAAGAGAGGCTCAGTAGGTTGGTCGATTAGAGGGAAAGGATTTCAAACTTGAAGATGTTGAGACTCACTTCTCGATCGAGGAGATGGATGTAGTTCCCAAAGGGTATACCATCTTAGCTAATCCTGTATAAGGGGAAAGATAGGAAAATTCTAATAAGGCATAAGCCACCATTGATGTTCCCCTATTGCACTTATTAGTCAGACTTCCTCACAACCAGCAGTGTATGTGCCCATACATGACGTTTGTAATGACCCAGATTTTTGAACTCTTTATATTTAAATATCTGAATTATTTAAATATTTGAATTTTGGTTAAATCTTATTAAATGGATTATTTAACCTTGTTAACCCCTTTTAATTAATAACTAATAAAGGTAAACTCGTTTTGAAATATGTGTATAAAAATATACTTTGAAGAAATATCGATAATGTGATTGAAAATCGTTTTATTGATAAACAACTTTTTACTCGATATAGGTTAAAATTTTTGGTTTACCTAATATATTAATGTGTAATTAATTAGCAACTAAAAGTATTTTAGTGTTTATGGTTAACTAAATCACTTCAGTGATGTAAGCAACGATATCATAGAAGATATTTTGGAAAGACTTAAGGGTAAAGTAATTGAAGGGATGATTTGTAATGTGAAGCATGTGAAGGGGAGGTTGATTTATTGGCAAACCAAGAAGGTTTAGGAGGTTGCTTTGACCTCCTGAATGCTTATATTTAACCATTCATTAGCTTCACAAAATCTGTTGGCAAATTAAAAACATAACACTTCATCATCTTCTCTCTTCTCTTTAACAATTCCACCTCAATGCAAATCAACTCCAAACTCCACCAAACTTTGGCTAGGACTATATCACAACATAGGAACATGGAATATCATCTCAAAACCTTAAATTTAGGAGGCACAAAGTGAAGATCTAGGGGGAGGCCATGAGCGTAAAATGGAGGTGGGTAGTGGCCGTGAACTTCTACGAAGAAAAGGTTGGATCTTTAGTTGTTTGGGGGTTATGGGAAGTAGTTCTAGTGTTCTAGTGCTTTTTCTTAGTTATAGGCTTGGTTTGGGTAAGTGAACCCACCATTGAAAAGTATATAGTGTGTGTATATATGTTGTGCTTGAATTGAATATAAAGTTATGTATTGAACTAATGCAAATTATCACTTTTGGACCCCTTGCTTTGGAAAGCAAGTGACAATTTTATATGTAATATATTCTCTTCTATTACCCTATATAACATGTAACATGGCCTTGAATTTATGTTTACATGTTTGGTTTTTTTGTGTATGGCATTGAAGTGTGTTTGAAAGTGTTTGAAGCGAGAAATGTCGATATAAGTGCACGACATAAATCCCTTGTGTTTAACCTCTTTAAAATGGTTATAAGTGAAGATATTGTGAAAATATATATTTTGGTTTTTCTCTACACTAATAATATTGTATGGGATAACAATGAAAATGTTTGAAAAATTATAAAAACGATAGAATAAAGTCTGAAAAGTTAGAAGGCGAGAAAGGATGCTATATAGACACTTCTACATGCCTCGTTTTGGGAATTTTTGATATTATTTTGGTAAATATCCATAGAGGTTCCTTTGTATAGGTTTTAAGTACTCTAATCATACTTCTTAATGTAAAATTTTTAGATCTCAAATCATTGTTTTGGATAGGGAAAACTGGCTACAAACTTCCATGCTTTCTTACATGCTCTCTGTCCAGTAGGATTTACAGCACTTAATCATGTTGTCTTTGACCTACATCATCATTTCTATGCCCATTTTACAGCATTATTGTTCTTTTGTTGTTTTAAGCTATTTTAGAGATTTAAAATGAGTTTAAATGATATATATAGATAAAGTATTTTTTTGAAATCCTTATAGAGGTGTTTAATAAAATGTATTAGAGTGTTTTAAAAGTGGTTTGAAGTTTAAATATATTTTTAATGATTATTTATGAATTTTTAAGTTAAAGGGTGTTGTATATATAAAACATGCTTTTTTACGACTTTTTTTCAATTCGAAATTATTTATTTTTAAGTAATATTTTACATGGATATTTAAAATGTATTTGTATGTATTTTTATATAAGCTTGGAAAGTAAGTTAACTATTTTATATAAGGTGGTTTTGGTTATAACACTAAGGTTATAATAAATGGTTTTGAGAAGTTATTTAAAAGTATATTACTTTGTTAAATAAGTGTAGTTATACTTTTTTATTTTAAAGAATGTTTTAAAGGTAATGAAAAGTATAAAAGTGTTTTGGTTCTATAGTAAACAATGTTTAAGTAACATTTGTTTTTAACCCTATTGAATATACTATTGAAAGTAATTAGATATATGAAAAGAGTATTTTAAAGATAATGTTATGTATGGAATCTTTTAGAAAACATTTAGTAAAGTAAAGGTTTAAACTATAAAAGAGAGAAGGGTTTATAGTAACAATGTTTTGTTTTTAACCTCTTTGATTATATTTTAAAGTGGAAAAAACTTATTAAGTGATTTATGAATATTCTTATAACTTTGAGATATATATATATATATATATATATGAATATATTTTAAAGTACAGAGGAGCAGAAATGAATAGTGAAATAGTAGCATACATGTATATATCTTTTATAAAAGTATTTTAAATATATATACAAGTATTTACAAAGAAGTATTATTTAATAATATAGGGACTAGAAGTCGCTTATGTGACTTAATCGTGCTTTGTGTGTTTACTTGTCTATGGGAAGAATTTACTCCTATACTTAGCACTAAAAGCCAACAAAGTGGACTTGTTCTATCGGTGAGAGTTAAGAATGATGTGTCAAGGTAGGGCTTGGATGCAACCAGTGCTCTAACCTACCTTGCTTCACTCTTAACTGAGGGATAACGTAAGTTGAGAAGGTCAGAAAGGGTGATAAGTACATGAGGCCAGTTTTCCATATGCAATCTTTTTATTCTTATTGATTTTGACCAAAATTAACTTAGAGAGTATATAAAAGCTTCATGTCTTCATATACTTTGAGATCCCTCGAGGAGGACTCATTAGTATGAAACCTCTCCCATTTTAAGGACATATATATACAAGACCCCTCAGGAGGACTCCGTTATATTGTTCAATTACTTCTAAAAGAATCGAAATTGAGTTAACCGAAAATTCATCGATTTTGTTTTGAAGTGTCCAGGATCAGATAAGTTATAAAGTGAAATGTTATAGAGTTGAACGGTCTATCCTAAAGTTAAATCCAAGGGAGAGGTTAGCGTTAACATTTTAAACGATGCCAGGAAGGGTATTGTCTATCTTAAGGATGAATCCAAGAGAGAGGGTATAGTTAGCATTTGTCGGACGACTTATGCTGAATCCATAAAGCGATTTGTGAACTATTCGAGTGATAGAGGCTTACATGTTGAGATGTTGGAATCTATGGAGAGATTTTAGATTTTTTAAGTGATGAAGACTCGTGTGTTGTAATGCTGAATGTGACTTCACCATCGAAATTGGCATAAAGCAAAGTAGGAGCATAGTCAGTGGGTTTAGTTAACCCAACGGTGCATCAACACCAAAAATCTAGAGACGCTTTCGATTGATGTGCATGGGAGTTGATAGTATTCGGTATCACATGTTCAAGCGTAGACCAGTTATGTTTACCTTTGTGGTATATTTATCTAGATATAAATGTGGTTTCAGAAGGTAGATTCTAACCCTTGTAAGTAGGCCAGCCTCGATGTACTAAGAAGACTTCTAATGAAAATCCATATGCAAACGTACCTAAGTGATTTAGTTGTACTTCTAATATTATTGTGTTGTTGTGAGATGCAAGCAGCACAACTATTTTCTGATTTATATTCTACACCCTAGACACCATCTATTATATTAACATGTGTAATTATTAGATGGTTTTGTTTCTTTTGAAGGGAAAATCATTCCAGTGATTCGACTGGTCTCAAAAGTTATTGTTATATATAGCCATATATTTCTTGATTTTCTCATACCAGACTTATGTCTGACTCGTGGTTTGATCCCTCCCTTAATTCCTCGGGTGCTCTTTCGATTAATATGAGAAAGGCAGGTTTTTGTTGATATCCTTTGGTGCTTCATATACGATCTGGATAATTCCATTCGCTTATCTGTGTATTTTATTTTTGCTGCACTACTAGTATGTGTATATATAAGCAATTGTGGGAATAGTTTGCTATGACTATCCAGGCTAATTTTAGTACTTAGGTTAGTAACATTATACCTTGGAGTAACCCTTTGTACTATTCTAATGTTATATATTATCATCCCATTCTAAGATTTAGATGTTTTATTCTTCCTTCCTTGTTCTTTTTTCTTTTTATTTACCCTAACAATCTATCTTTCCGGCACTTGATTGCTCAGTATGCAAATACCGTAGATGTATTATTGTCGACATTTGGGGCCGAAAAAGGTGGGTCGTTAAACTTGGTATCAAAGCTGAAGGTTAGCGAAACACTATGGCTTTGGTTGGGTAATTCATTAGAGATAGGATAAGCAATGCCCTAGAATGAGTTGAGAGTATTATTATATGAGAGCATATTTGCATTTTTTATAAGCATATGCCTTAATGGTAATTTTTCAAGTCTAATTTGTAATGTAGTTTAATTAATATAGGGAACGATGATGGTCATTCATTATCCCTCATTGATTAGTTGAGCCATGCTCGGCCAGTTTATGAGCATTGCTATCCTTTGTAGATTGATTTATCATGCTCGGTCGGCTTATAAGCATTTATTATTATCTCTTATTGATTGTTGATTTGTGCTCGACCATTTTATAAGCAAAATACCTTTTTATTATATTGGTTGGGTAGATAGTATTACTGGGAGAATTGTAACGAACACCTTGTAGATGAATTTCATAGTTTGACTATAAGGTATTTGGTGATAATATTGGGTTAGAAGTTTATTCTAACAAAGAAAGTTTAGTATAAATTTTCTAAGTACGGTTTAAAAACGAAGAGGATTTAAACTAATATTTTGAGAACTTAAATCCCGATGTGTTTGAAATGGTTTCCAAGATTTGGAATAAATAATAGCAGTATTATTTGAAAGTAATAATGAACATTAATATTTTGAAAATGGATTTAAGATTCGCTCGAGTTCGAGGTTGCTCTTGGAATCGAAAAGTCAATTCGAAAATAAAGTATTTTTATGTTAGTTAGTTCGATTGGCTCAAAAGTGAAAAAAAATGTGCGAGAGATATGGTTGGTAAGCACTTTATGTGAGCATTTACCTTCTTAGAAAGGGATATATTATACAACTTGGTAGGACCCATTGCCTTGGTATCATTTTGGTGTTACTCAATCTATCTGTATATTCTTTTTATGGATTTTAAAGTAAATTGAAATTAGTTTATAAAATTAAGATCATGATACTTAGTAATATTATATGAAGTATTTGATACTGCTTTGAAAATGATTTTGATTTTAATCTCAAAAGAATGATTTGGTATACAAAAGGTGTATGTCTGTGTATTATATAAAATGATTTGGGATAAAACCCAATTTTATTTTTAAAAGTTTTCTTTAAAGAAATTTAATATAATGCGCAAAGTAGTTTTGGTAATACAGATTTTTTATAGGAACTTTCTACATAGAATAGATTGTATATTATGTAGGGAGCTCAAGTGGTGGTGGCATAACCCAAATAATTATGGAACCACTTCCTGTTTTCCCTTTAAAGTAAAGTATGTCTAATAAATAAGTGAAACTCTAATAAGTTATTTTATTGGCACATGTATCATATACAGTAGGACAGTGTGGTATATTTATGTTAGGATTTATTTCTTGGTAGTTTTCATTTGTTAGAACGAAAGGGATTTTCAACAATTTTTGACAATCGGAAACTTCCGGATCGTTATAGGATTTAAAGTTAAGTGTTTTTGAAAAAATAAAGACGAGTTTACATAAATCTTGAATTGAGATGGTGTTAAGGATAAAACACAAGTTTGAAATTAGTTTGAACATCTTTGTTAAGTAAAGCATTTAATGATATTGGGCCAACCAATAAATGTCTTTAACTTAAGAACATCTAAGGAAAGTAGGCTCTTGGCCTAAGTTTGGATACTAGTACCCTACTCTTCCTTGCTACTTGCCTAACCCTACAGATAAAGAAGTCGAATGGTTGACTCGGTTATCAGACCTAGATTTATTTTGGGACTTCATTGGAATTTTAGGATGTAAAATGAATCTATTGTTTTATATATACTCTTAGGATGTAGTAGAGTATTATACGAGCATAAACTTGAGTTATGATTTTATAAAATGGTTTGTAAATGGCTTTTGTATTAAATGAGGTATACCACTTGTGTAAATGAATGTGATTTAAAAAGCAATTGGTATAGTTAAAGAAAATAATAGGATAAAATATGTAAGCTATACGTAGATCATTTTATTTGCATGATAGTTCTTGATCCAGGATCTGAGTATATGGTTTCTAGGTGATCTACACCGATTCAAACAAGGATTCACTCGATTCTCGACGGCGAACAATTGAAATGGATTCTTGATATGATCTTGAGGTTTTCTATCCTAGTATATTACTATGTAAGGGAAATAGAGGTTTCAAATCAAGAAACCTGATCGAAGTCTGCACTAGAGAGGTCAAGAGATCTATACTAGTTTGGAAGTGAAATTTATGCGATCGAGCAAGTGATCAGATTGTATATCATGTACAAATGATCCATGCACATCGTACAGGCTTGTGCATATTAGTAAACTATGTTTTATTAGTTTATGGAGAGTTTAGAGAATGACTCTTCGATTTATTCTGGTGTAGCATGGATAATTGTATAAGCAATAAGCTGAGGCTGTTGACCGTAAGGTACCCTTAGTAGATTATTTATCATCCTTCTGAAATGAGAGAGTTTTTGAACCTGAGCAAACCATGAGCTTTGTTTGCTAGTAAATTTTGAATACCGTTGAGTATTGTTGTGTGCTTGTTTCTTTTGTTAATTGGTCGTATTGGAATTTCAAGGTCAAAATGTTTTAAGTAGGGGAGAATGTAACGACCTAGAATTTTGAACACTTTGTATTTAAATATCTGAATTATTAAAATATTAGAATCTTTGTTAAATACAATTAAATGGATTTTATAACCTTATTAGACCCCTTTTAATTGATAACTAATTAAGATAAACTCATTTTTGAAATATGTCTACAAAAATAAATACTTCGAAGAAATATCGATAATGCGACTGAAAATCGTTTTATAGATAAACAGCTTTTTACTCGATATAAGTTGTTTAAACTTTTTGGGTTTGCCTAATATATTGATGTATAATTAATTAGCAACTAAAATATTTTTGTGTTTTTGGTTACCTAAATCACTTTAGTGATGTATGTAATGATGTCGTAAAAGATATTTTGGAGGGGAGCATTTTGGGAAGATTCAAGGGTGAAGTAATGGAAGGGATGATTTGTAAAGTGAAGCATGTGAAGGGGAGGTTGCTTTTTTACTGGCCAAGAAGAATTAGGAGGTTTTTTTGGCCTCTTGAATACTTCTATTTAACTACTTCGTTAGCTTAACAAAGTCCTTTGGCAAATTAAAAATAGAACACTTCATCCTCTTCTCTCTTCTCTCTAACAATTCCAAATCAAGGCAATTCAACTCCAAACTCCACCAAACTTTGGCTAAGACCATAGCGTAATATAGGAATATGGAAATCATATCAAAGCTTGAAGGAAGGAGTTACAAGGGGGAGATCTAGGGGGTGGTTGTGAGCATAAAGTGGAGGCGGGGAGTGGTCATGAGCTTCTATGAAGGAAATGTTGGATCTTTAGTTGTTTGATGATTGTAGGAAGTTGTTATAGTGTTCTAGTTCTTGTGCTTGGTTGTAGGCTTAGTTTGGATGAGTTAACTCACAATTGAAAATTATATAATGTGTGTATGTGTGTGTATTGTGCTTGAATATAAAGTTAAGTATTGAACTAATGCAAGTTATAACTTTTCGACCCCTTGCTTTGGAAAGCAAATGACAACTTTATATGTAATATATTCACCTTTATTACCCACTACAACATGTAACGTGGTCTCCAATTTGTGTTTACATGTTTGGTTTGGTTTTATGTGGCATTGAAGTGTGTTTGAAAGCATTTGAACCGAGAAAGGTTGCTATAAGTGCACTTCATAAATTCATTGTGTTTAACCTCTTTAAAATGGTTATATGTGAACTTATTATGAAAGTACATACTTTGGTTGTGCTCTACACATAAAATAGTGTATTAGATAACAAGGAAAATGTTTTAAAAATAGTAGAATTGATAGAACAAAGTTTGAAAAGTTAGAATGCAAGAAAGGTCGCTATATGGACACTTCTACATGCCTTGTTTTGCGAATTTCTAATATTATTTTGAAAATTGTCTTTAAGGGTTTCTTTTGCTTGGTTTTTAAGTACTCTAAGTATATTTCTCACTGTAACATTTTTAAATCTTAAATCATTAATTTGGATAGGGATAACTTGCCACAAACATTGTGTTTTCTTATACGCTCTTTGTCCAGTAGCATTTAAAGCATTTAATAATGTTGTTTTTGACCTAACGTATCATTTCTGTGCCCATTTTACAGTACTATTGTTTGTTTTTTAAAACTATTTTGGTGATTAAAAATGAGTTTAAATGATATTTAGATAAAATGTTTTTCTGAAATCTTCTTAGAGGTGTTTAATAACTTGTATTAGAGTGTTTTAAAAGTGGTTTGAAGTTTAAATATATTTTTAATAATTATTTATGAATTTTTAAAGTAAAGAGTTTTACATATATAAAACATTCTTTTTTATGATTTTTGTTAAATTCTATATTAGTTATTTTTAATTAATATTTATATGGATATTTAAAATGTATTAATAAGTATTTTAAAAAGTATTTATATATAAGTTTGGAGTAAGTTAATTATTTTACAAAAGGTGGTTTTTTAGTTATAACACTTAAGTTATAATGATTGGTTTTGAGAAGTTATTTAAAATTATATAAGTCTGTCAAATAAGGGTAGGTATACTTGTTCTTTAAAAAGGAGGTTTTAACGATAATGAAAAGTATAAAAGTGTTATGGTTTTATATTAAAACAATGTTTAAGTAACAGTTATTTTTAACCTTTTTGAATATACATTTGAATGTAATTTGATCTTTGAAAAGAGTATTAAAAAAAATGTTAAGTATGGAATCTTTTGAAAAAAGGTTAGGAAAGTAAAGGTTTAAATTGTAAAAGAGAGAGCGGGTTTACAGTAACAATGTTTTAGTAACATTTGTTTTTAACCTCTTTGAATATATTTTAAAGTGGAAAATCTTGTTAAATGATTTGTGGATATTCTTATACCATTGAGATAAGTATATGAATATGTTTTCAAGTATTGAAAAGAGTAGAAACGAATAGTGAGTAGTAGTATACATGTATATATCTTTTATAAAAGTATTTTAAACACACATACATACATACAAACACACATACATACATATATATATATATATATGCACACACTCAAGTATTTACAAAGAAGCATTATTTGATAATACGGGGATTAAAATTCGCTTATGTGACTTAATCGTGATTTGCATCTTTACTTGTTTATGGGAAGAATTTACTCCTATACTTAGCACTAAAAGCCAACAAAGTAGACTTGGTCAATTTGTGAGAGCTAAGAATGAGGTGTCAAGGTAGGGCTTGGATGGAATCAGTGCTCTAACCTACATAGCTTCACTCTTCACTGAGGGGTACTATTGGTTGAGAAGGTCTGAAATGGTGATAAGTATATGAGACTTGATTTTCATATGCAATCATCTATTGAATTTGACCAAAATTAACTTGGGAAGAATATAAAAGCTTCACGGCTTCATATAGTTTGAGATTCTTTGGGGAAGGGCTCATTAGTATGGAACATCTCTCGCTTTAAGAACGTATATGTATTAGTTCACTAGGGAAGGACCCCTTTATATCATTCGCTTACTTCTAAAAGAACCGTATTGAGTTAATAGGAAATTCACTGATTTAGTTTTAAAGAGCCCAGGGTTGGATCAGTATACTTATGTACCAAAAACTACTTCAAAACTGATATATGAGTTTCATGTTTTGAAAGCAATTATGAAGCGAAATGTTATAGATTTTAACTATCTATCCTAAGGTTTAATCCAAGGAAGAGGTCAGCTTAACATTTTAAACGATGCTAGCGAGGGTATTGCCTATCTTAAGGATGATTCCAAGAGAGGGCAAAGTTAGTAGTCGTCGGATGAATTATGTTGGAATCCATAAAGAGATTCATGGACTGTTCGAGTGATGGTGGCTTATGTATTGAGATTCGAGATTTGTTCGAGTGATGAAGACTCGTGTGTTGAGATGTTGAACATGACTTCACTGTTGGAAATGGCAGAAAATAGAGTAGGAGCATAGCTAGTGGGTTTAGCTAACCCAAGGCTACATTAACTTCAAATATCTAGAGACACTTTCGATTGCGGTGCACGAGAGTTGATGGTATTCGGTACCACACGTTCAAGCATGGACCAGCTATATTTACCTTTGTGGTATATTTTATCTTAAGATATACGTGGTTTCGAAAATTAGATTCTGACCCTTGTCAGAAGGTCGGGCTTGATATACCGAGGAAACCTCCAAAGGAAATCCATTTACGAACGTACCTTAGTTGTTTTAGTTGTACTTCCAATATTGTTGTGTTGTGAGATGTAAGAAGCACAATTATTTTCCTATTTATATTCTACTCCCTAGATACTATCTATTATATCGCTATATGTACTTATTAAATGGTTTTGGTTCTTTTAAGGAAAAACCATTCTGGTGGTTCGGCTAGTCTCAAAAGTTATTGTTATATGTAGCCACATATTTCTTGAATTTCTCATACAAGACTTATGTCTACTTTTTTGTTTTATCTTTCCTTTAATTCCTATGATGCCCATTCGAGTAGTATGAGAAAGACAATTTTCATTGATATCCTTTGGACTTCAGGAGCTGAGTTGGATGCTTCCATTTGCATATCCGTTTATTTTATTTTTGTTGCATTGCTAGTATATATATATGTATGTATATGTATATGTATATATATATGAGCAATTGTAAAGATAGGTTGTTATAACCGTCCAGGCTAATGTTAGTATATATATCAGTAACTCCAAAATTACATTATACCTTGGAGTAACCCTTTGTATTGTTCTGATATTATGTATTATTGTCCCGTTTGAAATTTAGATGTTTTGTTCTTCCTTCCTTGTTCCTTTTCTTTTTCTTTATATTTACCCTAACAATCTGTCTTTTGAGCACTTGATTTCTCGACATGCGAATACCATTGATGTATTAGTGTCGACATTTGAGGGTCAAAAGCAGGTCGTTACAGTGTTCCTCCAACGAGGCTTCATATGGCAACTTCTCATAGGGAATGCACTTATATTGCTACGACTTATACTAATATAGACGCAACCAAAGATGGTAGGATTAGTTTCAAATTATCTAATTAATATAATGCATTCGTTATTAATAAAATGTGATTCTAATTCACTCATTCATTTTCCTATAGGTGAGGTTGCTCCAGTGGATCCAATAGTAGTAGTTGTTGCTCTATCTGACTTAGCTATATTGCCTTTGGACCTAAGGATGCAAAGTTGGCTTTGGGGACTTTTGGTCTGATCACCGCCCTCCAAGAGGATCTTAATGTTGAGAACATCATATAAGATGGCATGGCAAACATTGAAAAAGATGCTAGTGATCTCCTAAGGACCTGGCTAGAGAAATTCCACCCTCCTCCGATTTCATAAGTCAAGATTGAAGTGGTCATGGAGATTGGGCTTATCAAGAAACAATATGAGAGCTCGACACAAACTAAGCTTCGGAAAAGCTCAAAGAGTTTGAAGGCAGGGGTAGATGTCACTCAGGGAGAATCCAAGCATTTAGGAACCTCTAAGGACTTTATATATGTTGTATTAAGCCACAAGGTTCAAGGGAAGAAGGGGCGTAAGTAAACTAAGCTCTAGGTGGAATTTTGATTGTTGATTCTAACCTTTGTAAGGGTGCAAGACCGTAGCTCTTTAAGGCTGATGTTTTGTAAGGGCATAACTAATGACTCCTTAGGTTTGATTATTTTGAAAGTGTGAATCACTAGATGTTTGATTGGCTGATGTATACTTTGTTGTGTTGATTCTTGTAGCCAGTGTTTTAAATCTCGGATTTTGGCCAATATCTGGGGAAAATATCTCGGCTATCTCGGGCGATATTTAAAACACTTATAACTAAATAGGCTGCCAAATCTCGGATTTTGGCTGATATCTCGGATTTTTCATCTCGGCCATCTCGGGGAGATTTAAAAGCCTGCTTGTAGCGACTTGGAATTTCGGACACTTCGTATTTAAATATATGAATTATTTAAATATTTGAATCCTGGATTAAATATTATTAAATTGATTTGATAACCTTGTTAATCCCCATTTTTAAATCATAATCAATGATGGTAAACTTGATTAGAAAAATGTTTACAAAAATAGTTACTTTGAAGAAATATCGATAATGTGATCGAAAATCATTTTATCGATAAATAGTTTTTTACTCGTCGGAAGTTTTTCAAAGTATTTTACATACACTTATTTTCTTAAGAGAAAATTAATATAAAATAAAAATGTTTTGCCATTTATGAAAAATAAAGTGTTTGATGATGTCATGGGTGATATCATAGAAGATAATTTGTGTGTAAGGGTAAAAAGGTAATTTACTAAGAAAAAATGAGGTGTAAAGTAAAAGGAGCATGCAAAGCACATAAGGGTTCTTGGTGGTGTAAAGGAGGGTCTTAGGTGGGTTAAATGCTTCATAACATTTCAAAGCGTGGAAATATCAAAAAGAATAAAAATGGTGGAAGTGGATTAGCACTAATACACTTTGTTCTTCATTAATCTTTCTCTAATTAGTTCAAATCTCTTCCAAACTCCACCAAACTATCACCAACAACTTTGAACACCTTATGAAGCAGGATCTAAAGTCAAAGTGGAACAAAGATGAATAAAATGAGGGGATCTTGGTGAAGCCGTGAGCAAGGAAGATGAAGGGGAGCAAGGCTTTGTGATTTTGGAGCAAAAGGTTGATCTTTAGGCTTATGGAAATGGTAGAAAGTGGTTCATTGTTTTAGAGTGTTTGAGCATGTGTTTGGCTTGGATTTGGATGAGTTATCTTACTATCTTGTATGTATGTATATGTGTGTAAATATAGCGACATTAACTAATCAAACTTATAAACTATGGACACCTCCTGCTTTTGAAGGCAAATGACAACTTTATACTGTACAACATCACTTCTATTACCTTTTATAACATGTGGTGTGGACTAGACTTTATGTTTACATTTTGTGTTGGCTTTTGTATTGAATTTAAGTATGTTTGAAAGTGTTTGAAGTGAGAATATTCGCTATAACTGCACTTCGATATCCCTTAACTTTAACATGTGTGAATTGAAGATTTTTGATATTAACTTGGGATAATTTGATTTGGCTGTTCTATACACATATGTTTGTGTATGGAATAGTAAATAAATGGTTTGTAAATTTATAGAAATTGTGAATCAAAGTTGTGAAAGTTAGAAGTGAAAAGGTCGCTATGGATACAATTTGAAAATGCTTTGTGTTTGGCGATTTTCAAAGTCAACTTTGAGAGGCATCCTAGGGACTAGGGGGTCAGGCCCAGTTTCAAAAAATTAATTAACTATGCTTAACAATAAATGCCGACAAAGTAGACTTATCTATTTGTGAGAGTTAAGATTGATGTTCGAGTAGGAATAGAAGTATAGAGCTTTAAGCTATTGGCTTCACTCTTGACTGTGGAATAGTTAAGTCGGGAATGTCGGAAACAGGTTAATCATGTTGTTTGTTTGCTCGTTTATGAAAGTCATCAATATTATACTTAACACTAAAAGCCAACGAGGTAGACTTATCTATCTGTGAGAGTCAAGAATGAAGTGTCTAGGCAAGACTTTTATATGCAAACAGTGCTCTAACTTACCTGGCTTTACTCTTGGATGTGGGATAGTATAAGTTGGAATTTCGGAAATGTGTTAGGTATACAAACCTTGATTTCCATAAAAGATTATATTTAGAAATGGATAGTTGACTTGTCAAATACTGAACTTAACAAAATATTATCTTAGATCTTTAAAAGAATGTTTTTAAAGATAATGTAAATATGGAATGGTTTTGGGTTTGTTGTGTCAATGTGTTAATAACATTCGTCTTTAACCCTTATTTATTATACTTATGAATGTAATTAGATCTTTAAAATTTTTTTTAAAGATAAGCATAAGTGAAATGGTTTTGGGTTTGTAGTGACAATGTTTAAGGAACATTAGTTTTAAACCTTTTGAATGAATTTGTGAAAGTACTTAGATCCTTAAAATTGTTATTTTGAAGGAAATTATAAGTATGGAATATTTTGGAAAAGGATAGAAAAAAGTAAAGTTTTAAAGTAAGAAATCTTGCTAATGATTTGTGATTATACTTATACCATCTAAGATAAGAATATAAATACTTATTGATGTATTGAAGGAGTACAAATGAATAGTAGAAATTGATAAAGGAAGTTTTATTAGATAAAAAAGTTTTACTAATAAAAGAAGTTTTAATTAATAAAAAGTATTGGTTACATAAAAAGGGATTAGAAGTCGCTTATGTGACTTAATCATGCTTTGTGTGATTATTAATTTATGGAAAGTATTTAGTCGTATACTTAGCACTAAAAACCAATGATGTAGGCTTGTCTATCTTTGAGAGTTAAGACTGATGTTGGAGTAGGGATAGAAGCAATAGTGCTCTAACCTACCGGCTTCACTCTTGACCGAGGGATAGTATGAGATGAAAAAGTCGGAAACGTGATAAGTATACGAGACTTGGTCCATATGCGATTGTTTACTTCAAATATGATAGTTGATTAGTAGACTATCGAACTTGCCTGGAAATCCATCAGTTCGGTTTTGTAGAGACCGGGATCAGTAATGTTTTACTTATTGAATACCACTTCAAAACTGATATACGGGTTCTGTGTTTTGGAAGCGGTTGTGAAGTGGAATGCGTAGAGCTGTACTATCTATCCTAAGGTTAAGTCCAAGGGAGAGGTCAGTGTTAGAATTCGTCGAAGGACTTATGTTGGAATCTATGTGGAGATACGAGATCTTTTCAAGATTCTCGAATCCATGTAGAGATTTGTGATTTGTTAGAAATGCTGGAATCTATTTGGGGATTTGTGTTATGTTCGAGTGATGAAGACTCGTGTGAGAGATGCCGAACATGACCTCGACATCAGAAATAATAGAAAATAAAGTAGGAGCATGGTCTGTGATTTAGCTTACTCGGGCATATCAACTCCAAATCTAGAGTATCATTGTCGATGTTGCGCACAGGAGTTGATGGTATTTGGGATCACGTGTTTTAGATGTGGACCAACTATGTTTAACTTATGATATATTCTATCTACAGATATACGACGCTCGGAGGTAGGTTCCCACCTTTATGTAGAAGATGGGATTTCAGCTTGACTGAAGGGATCTCCATAGGAAATCCATTATGTGAATGTACCTTTAGCAGTTTTGATTGTACCCTCAATATTGTTATGGTGCGACCAATGTAAGCATCACAACTATTTTTCTTATTTATATTCTTCACCCTAGACATTATCCATTATATCACCTTATGTACTTATTAGATGGTGGTTCTTTTGAGGGGATAACCGTTATGGCATTCCATGTGGCCTCAAAAGTACTATTATACGCTAGCTACATATTTCTTGAGTTCTCATACCAGACTTAGGCCTGACACATGGTTTTGGTTATCCCTAAATTCCTCAGGTGCTCTTTCGAGTAGTTTGAGAAAGACATGTTTTCGTTGATGTTCATTAGAGCTCGAGGGGACGAGCTGGATGTTTCACCTACCATTGTATTCTTATTTCCACTGCATTACTATTATGTATATATCAGCATTTGTGAGGATAAGTTGTTATAGTTGTCTAGGCTAATGATAGTATTTAGAATTGCAACTTTGAAATGTGATGTATCTTAGAATAATAGTTTGTACTGTCTTTTGATATTATATTTTAATGTTCCGCTATGAGATTTTGATATTGTGTTCTCTTCTTACTTGTGCTATTTTCGTTTTCTTTTTATTTTAACCAAACAATCTGCCTTTCTGGCACTTGGATGCTCAAAACACGAATACCATGGATGTATTAATGTCGACATTTGAGGGTCAAAAATGTCGGTCGTTATAATTCTGTTAACTCTGTTTTGATTTATATATAATGGATATACGATGGATACTTTCTGAATCGTTCATGCAATTGCTTTACCTACTTATCTAAACGAATACTTATATATACCAACACATGAATATATATATATATATAGTATTTCATATAAATGTATTTTTCATACCTGGTTAGGATAAGTAGTGGTTGCATGTTGGTCTAAGCATACTTACTAATCGGCTTGATCCGCATGCCATTACCTTAACTCTTTGCACACTTTCTGAGCGACCAATCACCAACTAGTTTGATGGGGGTAAATGGTTTCCTATAATCCCATACTCTAGGTTTTGGTATGAACTGACTTCGTGAAAGTACCAACTTTATGATATATAATAAGGACATTTCCATTGGTTTTCTTAGAGAAATTCGTTTATTTGTTAGGTTGAAATATCTCCTTTAATATATCTAAGGGGATTTGATCTTCCAATTACAAGAATGTATCTCCTATAACATGTCTATGGGGATTTGATTCATTGCTTTCAAAAGCACATCCCCTTTAGTATAACGATTCATATTTTTATATATCAATGGATGGTAATAATATTATTTTTAAAATTCGAATTGGGTCCAAATTTAAATATAACTTTGGGGAATGTTGATTATTTACATTTTTGACCCCTAGAACAAATATTAGACGGTCTTAAACTTAAAAATCGTAAACCCCTATAAATTTTGATAGAAGTCAAATTCGGTTCTCAAATCACTTCCAAATGAATGATATGATGGTTTCTCATTCTTTAGAGTGGTAACAATAGATTTTTGGACTCATGAATTAGGAGATATGGATGTTTGAAGTTTGGACTGATTTTTGGTAGAGTAGTGGATAATTAGCCCAGCCTGTAATTAGGCTTACTAATTAATTTGAGATTAGAGTTAAGTGCAGCATATATAGCAACCACTAATCACTATAAATACATCTCTAAGCATCTCCTAACTTTCTCTTAGCTTCCTTTGTCCTAGATATAACAAAACTGCATCATTCTTTCAATAAAATTAATCTATATCAATTAATTAGAAGGGGATTAGGAAAAGATTAGCAATGGGCTTTGTAGATTTCAAAATTTATGCATTATGAGGTATGTTGTTTCTGTCCAAATTTAGATTTATTCTTGTTTTGGTGAATCTACGTTTGTTTGGTGATTTTTGTCGATTCTATGCCCTAACTGAGTGATTTGATGCTCTCACTTTACTATAATTTTTTTATATATGTTATTATTTTAAAAAAAAATTCCAAACTTAAAATTATGTTTTTTAACTGGACTTTTGCCATCTATTTTGGATCTACCTCTATTTGAGTGTTTTTCATTGGTTATTGGGTGATTGGTAAGTGATTTGTCATCTATAGACCTACTGTATATGTATCTTTAGGTTTTGGCATGTTTTGAATCTATTTTTAAAGTCAAAAATTTGAATTAATGCTATTTTGATTTTGAAGTTGAGGGAAAATGAATTAAAAATGATTTAAAGTGATATAAACATATTGTTTTGATGATGGGATGTCTATATTAATGTCAGGTTTGGCTATGAATACGTTTTGGTATGAATTATCATGATATGATGTTTATTTGCTTATTCTGTAATTTTATGTTTTAATGGTTGAAAATGCTCATTGGATCGAAATGGGGGTTGTAATCGTTTCTATGGATGAGAGTCTTCATGTAGAAAGAGTAGTTATAATATGCCCTTCGATTTAATTAAACAAAGGATAGGAAATCCATAGCCATAGAACGAACTTTGATGGATCAACTCTAAAGTGTTTAGGGTTGTATTATTGCAAAAAGTTGCACATAGGTTAAAGTAAGAGGAGCTATGATTGAATCGATGCATAAGAGTTGGCTGAAAGTATGCTAATTAATTGGTTCGGCATATGGTGGTCGGCTATGGGTTTGGAATAGGTGTTTTCAGCAACAACTTTGGGTTAGGAAGACAAAAACGCAGTGAAGGCTTCGGTTCGGTACTAAGCTGGGTTAGTGGTGTGTGGTTTGGCATTTGGCTGCTCGATGGGAGACTTCGGCCAAGAATAGGGACGCGGCAAGGCCTTCGGTCCGAGGTGGCATGTTTGTTCAACAAACGAGGGGCAATTAAGCACCGCAAGCTTTCATATTTGGCGGTTGGGTGGCTTCGAGGATGGCATTTGGTAGGCTTCAAGATTAAGCAGGGCAGGATTCAGGACCGGGAATGGTAACTTTGGGATTTCCATAATGCTACTTTAAGATTTTTGGACGATGACCAATGGAAGTTCAAAACATCGATGACTCGATGAAATGAGTGTACTAGATTGAACGCTTCAATTATAAAGTGTTCGTAGCATTTGGGGTTTTCTTCGAGGAGATAAATTTTTGATACACAGTGAACTTGTGAAATAGAACATACATGGGCTTCTAGTATTGGGATGTATGCCAAAGGCATCGTAGATAACTTAAAGGTCATGATGTATGCTTTAGAAAAAGGGGTCGGTGAGGACGCTCACTGCAGATTGATACGGGAAGATCTGTATAACCTTGGACCTTTACGGGCCTAGCCTTACGGAGTAGCATGGATTCAAGCATCGGTGGGACTGTGATGTTAAGTATTTACTGATTAATAGGGGGATCATATGAGTTATCTTATATCCAACGGCATTTGAGTTGAGAGATGCGAGATTATTTGATGTTTTCCCTATTTGCTATGTCAGATATGGATGCCACACAATGTGGGTATTATCGAGTAGTATACTTAGGCACCCTATAATGTACTTTGAGTATTAGTACACCAATATGATGATGATAGTAGATTAACATATATTGATGTTATGTACTAACTTGTTAGATGCAGGGGTGGGTTAGGGATGATTTGCATACCTCATGTTCCTATTTATTATATAGATTTTTATAGTATTGTGCGATTACAAATTGCTCATACCAGACTATTGTATGGCTCGAGGTTTCATGTTTTGCTTCTTACTATGTCGGGTACACTTAAATTGGGTAGGTTAGGGATAACAAGTTTGAGATAATGCATGAAGCCGTGCGAAGGACGAGAAGGTGACTAGCGCTTTCATATACTATATTTGGAGCTATTATTGTTATTCTATTGTGCAGTACTATGGAGCTATTACTGGTACTATTTATCTGTTAGAGACAGTTTTTCCTTTGGAGTTTATTTATTTTGATGTATAAACATTATTCCACTTGTTTTATCTTACATTGATGGATCTGATGCACTCTGATTAGTTGTGATTCATTTAGTTATATTACCGTTTTAGATATTTATATCTATGTTGATTATTATATTTTACCCTTTGTGCTATGAGATATGCAACAGTTTCTATTTTAGATTGTTTTATTTTACCTTCACTGACACCTTACATCGGCTGGTTACCTTTTAAGCGCACTAGTTATAGTATTTAGGTAAAGGAGGTGTAGGTTAATCATCATATTTGGTATCAAAGCTTAGGTTGAATGATTGACCTAAGTTGATACTTGGATAAATTAGAAATAGAGTAAGTGGAATGCCTTAGAATGGGTCGAGTGATATATAAGAGAGGGTACTTGTTATATACTTTGGTTTTTGAAATTATACCGTAGAAGGTCACATTGCATGCACGAGTACTATTTATGAAGCTTTCCTTTTTGAGAGACTGATCATTCTTATTACTGGTTTTAAATAATGTGTCGGCAAATAAGGAATGCAGCTAGGAACTCCATATCTGGAGTTGAGATTTGAGCAGGCAATGGGACAGCTATGAACCCTGATATGCAGGCTTTGTTGATAAATTCAATGATGAACATGAAACTGAATTCCCAAGTAGGTGCTCTAGCTTTAATTGGTTATGGTGCTCCAGTGCAAGTGCTAAGGGTAAACTTTGCTAACCCAAATATGGATTCAATGACCTTGGGGGCAAACTGTTCTTTGGAACGAAATTAACTATTAAAGTGAGGATTGGCTTGATATTTATGAACGCATCCATACCCAAAGCTAAAAGTTGCTGTTTTTTTGAAGTAGGAGTTTAAATCGCAAGGTGGTGGAGGTTGGAAGTGTTTACACCAAAAGTTGGCACAAACACCCAATAGATTATATATAGAGAAATAAATGAGGAAATCAAAATTAAAACGGAGGAAACAAACAGTAAACAAGTAAAAAACAATGGCTAGCAGATTTATAGTGGTTCGGCATTGAATGCCTACGTCCACTTTGATGGAATAGCTTTATTAATCACTTGAATTTTTTAGTACAAGAGGGATCAGATCGGAATCCGAGAATACAATGGAGTACAAGCAAAACAGTAGTGTAAAAGATCCTTCAAACGAACTATAAACTCTGTATTTATAGGGGTAAACGATTGAATATCTTCCTGAAATTTAACTGGTAGAATCTCAAGAAATAAACGAGGTCACCTAGAAAATTTTGAGACCAAATTCCCAAAGGGGAGCGATTGGGGCAGAGCGCTCTTCCCTGCCATATGGCACCATGCGATCGCTATGGTGGATCCCCCTCTATGCTAACTTCATGTTTCCAAAGTTGTTTGCATAGTTGCCTTCACATTTTTAGACATATTGATTGATTCCCATTGCGTTGAGTTACTGATTCATGCTGTTCATAGCCATGATGATCCAATCTGATCCCTTACCTAGGGGATTGCAAGAATCCATACTTAGATTATTCCAAAGAGTCTATCTATTGGCTTTGCTTGATCGTTGCTTCACATTATTGTCTATGCTTGATCTTTAGTCTCTGTGATCATCTCTCCAGGTTGCTTGCCATGTCTATCATTGAATCTAACTTGTCCAAATAGTCTGAATATAGCCGGGTCAAAAAGCCGGATAACACTTTCCCCCTAATGTACATCTTGTTCCGAACATGACGTAATTTGAATTGAAGCAAGTTAGAGTCGCGTGAAGGATTCAATTCAGTTTCCCGAATAGTCATTACCCTCCGGTTGGATTGTCTTTTCGAAGAGTCGTGTCTCTCTTTATTCACTGTGACTCTTAGTAGATGTTTGACAACATAAATATTGGATTGTAACTTGTCGATAACATTCCATGCTTGGTCCATTAAGCTAATCAATCGAGCTAGTAGGCCTTAGTTATCTGAACCGGTTCTTGCTCTGAGAATTTCAAGTGAGAATTTAACTTCCATCGATTCAAGAAATTGAGTATTTGGTATGTACACCTGCACATTCATGTACATGTTTGTCGTTGGCTCCCGAATGTGCTCATATGCTTACGGGTCATTGCCAAAATTCATGGTGTTCAAGTGCAATGGCATTGAAATTTTTGTCATTTTCATTCATCTTTTCTCTTTTTAAAAAAAATTAGTAAAGGGATCGGTATTGTAAGGGATCAGATCCGATCTCTCTAACTATGCGGACTTAACTAATTTCAAGCTTTGAGAAAACGGACCGCACCCATGCATATATAAGCTAATACTTAACTTATTTTACTTCATCTAATTTCATTTACTTTGCAACCAAACCGATCCCCTTTACCTCTTTCCCTTTTCCATTAACAACTTCGTCTTCAAACTTAACATTTCCATCACATCTTCAACTGGTCCATCCAGTTCCTCACGCGACTCCATCTTCTATTTTTCTAGAAGCTCACACCGTTACCCCAAATCGATTCTCCTTCTGATCTTTCCAATTCAATTTTGGATCCAAGCTTGATCCTGAACTACAGTTATCCTTTTCTTTGACCCTTGTTTGTGTTTAGCTTTGCATATATATATATATATGGGTTTTTGGGCTTGTAATATTGATTTATGGTTTTAGGATGATGAGACAAGGGGTTGTTTGTTGTTTTTTGTTTTTCGATGGTTGTGGAGGAACAAAGCGGTGTTGGAGTGGAGACGATGAAGTGGATGGAGTTGCAGATATGGGATCAGTTATGTGGAGTGGAGCGATCAGTTATGATATGATGTGGAGCGAAGTGATGGATGGTGATCGGTGATAGAGTGATCAGTTCAGGCATGTTGGAGTTCGAAATTAGATAATGCAAGACTACCTATGCTAAGGATCGGTCACGATCCCTTGCTCTATGGGGACTTAGCCATTTTCAACATATGTCAACTTGAGCACTCGAAGTTGCTTGCACAAATGGACCTGAACCCGAACCTGAACCTTAAGAGCATGAACATGGAAAACAAACTTGTACATGAACACTTGCATATTCAACGTTGGACTTGAACCAAATTACTTGGACTTGAATATACATGCATATGACCTAGAACTTGAATGTGCATAACAGATGAACTTGAATATGAATTTGTATTGTAACATATGCGTTGAACATATTTGGATGCTCATATGTACTTGAGTACAAATACCAGACTTCAACATGCGATAACTAATCCCAGAGCTTAGATAAAATCCACAACCATCGACATGAAAGCTGGTTGGGACGGTCAACGATGACGGTCACTTCAGTTGAATCCTAGAGTCTCGTTACAGCTGTCATTTTAATTTTGAATTACTTATCACTGTATCACATAACACTGCACCATGCCACACTAGTTCACATTTTTCATGATGGAACGGGTTTCTTTTCTCTAACAACGACTATCTACTAAGTTTGACAGCTATGGGTTCCAGACGCTTGAAGCATTTAGCTGCTATGGGCACTGAACAAACTTCTTCTTACGACAATCCTGACGTTGAGTCAAGCCCTGCGATAATATCCACTCGAAACTCTCCAGGAAATCAATTTGAACAGCCTGAAAGTTCTCAACAGGTGCATGAAATTCCTTCGAACTTAGAAGAAGAGATTGAACCAGTTCCTGACACTCTAGAAGATGCCATATTTTTAAATGATCCAAGGATTCATTGGCTTCAAAGGTCGATGAGGCCTCTCTCTGCGGATTGTGCATTAAACACGGGATTCGGTACGAGGATGTGTGAGTCCCGTCTCGTTATGATATGGCTCACTTGCCCCCGGAGGGTTATACTACATGCAACAATTTTATGTGCTGGGAAGGTTGCATTTCGCCTTTCAACCCATTCATTTGAAAATTGTTGCATTATTAAGATCGGCGTCAGCTCAGCTGCATCCGAACAGCTACGCATATGTGCACTACACATATATGATATTCCTCGAATTCTTATTTCATGAGCCAACTTCGGAAGACATCAGATTCATCAATAATTTCAAGCGGAAAAAGGGAAACCTCTCGTACACTTTCCTCTAGTCAATCACTAACTGGTAGGTCATAACTGGCACTTGGAACAAACTGAGCGCTTTTAAAAATGGTTTTATGTGCGCTGCCCACCATGATTTATAGGACGGTGGCTGAAAGTGGTAAGTGTCATTTCAAACTTAACTTAAAGTGCTTTTATTCAATTCGTATACCAAACTAAGTAATTTTTTATTGAACATTGCAAGTAGCAATCCACGTCACACCGATGAAATATACTTGGAAGCAGTTTCAGCGCTCAAAAATATACCGGTAGCAGATAGGGACATCAGATCTCCTCTTACCGATAAGTGCCATTTTATCTTCGGCTTTCTAAAAGAAGGCCACAGCACGGGACTGCCAAGAAACACCAAGGAGGAAGTTGTAGAAAGAGGAAGCACCGTTAGGCAAGAAGGTGATGAAGTTGATCCTGTTGCGCCCTTAATCGAAAGGGCTCAGGAAGTTGTCGAGGAATGCGAAGTGAGGGGCGATGCTAATGAGCCCGGTCGTGACGATGTGAGCTTAAGTCATGAGTTTGCAATTGGATCCTCCCAAGACCCACGGCTTCTCGCCTTAGAAAAGAGAATAAGAAAAAGGCTCGTTTATAAGCTTCGCAGAGGGAGGTCTCCAAGAAATCCAAGTCAACCTTCGCTTCAATAGATCAATCTAGCTCTTTGCCTCTAGAAAATTTATTTGAAGGGCCATCGGACATCCCAATTCCAGATGATATTAGGAATTATGATTTCGCCAATTTAAGTTTTAGGGGTTTCAAATTTCCTATTTGATTTTGTGCTGACATTCCTCTACTAGCATGGGAGAGATTACTCCAACGAGCAAAGCTCCAGTATCTAGTCCGTTAGGGGGATACTAGGACACTCACGATCATGTGCACTGCACCGCATAGCACTCATCCACCTTTAAATCCAGTGATTCTCATACACTTTCATTTTGTTTGCATGCTCGATGGGATGCCCCCACAACTATGATCGCTTGAAGAGATTAGCATACTCCCAGCCATCTTATTTTGGGCCCAATCGAGGTCCGGACCCTGGTCGAGACAAAGAAGGGCATGAAGGAAGAGAAGACCAAGACCGAAGCCACCAATCCAAGCACTCATCGTCCAAGCACAAATCAAAATGTCATTCTTCTCCCCATAAGGGTTCCGGTCAACCCCCCACTACATATAATAGTAGCAATTTGTTGCATCATGCTCTCACTTTGGCTACTACGCCCGAGCAACACTCAGTTTCTTCCGGCTTCCGTCGATCTTTGTAATGCCAGTCTTGTGCAGAACATCTTAATACTTCATCCAACAAGCACGACAGATGGGCTCTCTTAGCCCTGGCTACTCTTGATGCCACTACTGCTAAGAAGATGGCTTAGCTCAAGGCCACATTTCCTAAGTTGTGTTTTGATGAGTTCAAATTTGTTCCTGCTTTACATTCAATTCCATCAGAGGCCAAGGACACAATGCTCTCTTACATTAATGGTGTCTATGTCCAGCACAATACAACTCTCTGTATGGCTGAGAGAATTTCTGAGGTGTCGATGGAAAGGAAACATGAAATTGATCGCTTAACTCTTTAAGCGATCCACGACAAAGACATCATTAAGCACTTGGACAAGGTGGTCAAGCAGTTAGGTACAAAGCTGCTCGATGCTAAGAAAAAAGCTAGCGAGTATTATGAAGTCGTCGAGCGTTTAATGAAAGCACACCAAGCTGAAGTGGACACTGCCGTTCTCTGTAGTGGTACTTTAGCCCTTGAAAAAGACATCTTATAGATGGATAATGATGTGCTAAAAAAAGATAATGATGCTTTAGCCTTTCGTATTAAACAGCTCGAGGAGAAGCTTGAGAAGGAAAAGCAAGAGAAACTTGAGGCTCAGTTGGAGTCTTAATGATACTACGAGGAGATCGTTGAGGCTCACGAAGCTAAATTAGAGGCTGACAGACAACTTGCACAGATAAAGGCCGTTAAGGAAGAGACTAGGGAGCCTGATCGGATAGAAATAAAGGACGAGTTCGATCCGTTGCCGATATATTACAATGCATGCATCCTCATGAATCACAACCTCCGCTTCCTTGGAGAAGGGTATCCCGAGTCGCTTATCGAAGCCCGGACCATATTATAGATCCGAAGAAGAAGTCACTCGGTGGTGCTGAAGTGGATGAAGAGTAGCTCATATGCGAAATCTTGCATAATGAAGAGCTTGATGAACTTAGGGCTGCTCGGCTCAGTTTACTCAATGATCCAACGACTACCAAAAAAGGGAAAGATGGCGGTGAAGCCTCGGGATCTGGTTCCGTAGACCCTCCTACTACTTAATCAACCGGTGCTTCAATTTCTCATGCCCGAAAAAGGATGCGGGCTATGATCTAGATCAGTAAGGGATGCGCAAATCTTTTAGGCTATCGTCGATTTTGGAAGGCGGCACTCCAGCTACAACCGAAGGCCAATCTAGTGAAGGTATATCTCTTACTTCTTCGATGTTCAAGAAGGTTTACATCTCGCGCCCGATAGTTATGAGCTTACCTATTGGTCTTCATGAAATTGTAAGTCCGTCTGCATCTGTCCATGCTCCCGATGATGATGTTACCCTGGGACAGCAGGTGTTGACCAAGGTGACTCCTACCAATCAACCTGTTGAGACTCCCGGCCCAGATGCTGAGGTCATAGGGGCTCTAAATGAAAAAAAGACTGATAACTAGCAGGGCTAGGATGAAATGGAGGATGTCTAGTAACTCATGCCTCCAAACACAGTAGTAAACTTAGCATGAAGGAGCGCATTGAAAAGGAGGAGCTGGATTTTCAAGTCGTGAAGGAGAGTGACGAAGTGGATATTGCTCTGCTCCAAGTTATACCGCCGGGCGGTGTTACTCCTAAGGAGATCGAACCTTATGTATCCCAAAGCAAGACTATTCCGTCTCTAAAAGCATTTCTCCTAAAGGTGGCAAGGGCAAAAGAGGGTCGAAGAGATGAGGATGAGGCGGTAGCTCTGGAGAGTCCACCTCAAAGAACACCCAAAGAAGCCCAAAAGAGATGAGAAATAGCCATCAAATCGGCTTAGATAGTGTGTAGCTAGTTTTTTCTGTTAACCACAATTGTGTGGGTACGACCCTCGTTTTTGGCTTTTAGTTTCTGAAATAAACTTGTACTTAGTTTCTAAGTTTCAGTATTTGAATAAAAACTCTTTAGTTTCTATTCAGCTTTTGTATGAAATTTGTTTAAGTGTTTGAGCTATTACATTTTCCACTTAATGTACTTGTAATTCATCGCTCATCGTTCACGTTGCAATGTCTTTCGGTCGCCCGTTGCTTCGAGCGTCGATCCAACAAATCCATCTCAAGGCATATGTTTGGTCATGGCCTTAAGTCGTATCAAACACTAGGTGAAAGCCATAGTGTTACGCTGTCGTATTTAGCGGTTAAGTTTATACTCCTGCCCCTAGTCTTGGGTGGGCGGAGTTAGTTCATGGACGGTCGGGTCCTATCCTTGATGAGTTTATACTCCATCTTTTGGGTTCAGGCTAGAATTGGAGAATAAATAGTCAAATCACACTCATTAGTTTTGTTTATACTCTTATCCGCACTCTGGGAATCAAAGTTAGTCGATGGGCGGTCAATCACACCCGTTTGATGTTCATAGTCTAGCCCACACTTTGGGGACTGAAATTGTTTTGGGAAATAATTGAACTGCATTTCCATTGATTAATTCTCTTGCTCCCTAGTTTGGGGAAAAAGTTGAAGAGTGGTTGGTCATATCATGACCACTTTTTCTTTACATTCTTCCTGTCGAATAGGAAGATGGAGTTATTTAACGAATGGTCGTGTCATGCCTGTTCTTTGTTTTATACTCAGCCTATTGGATTGCAAGCGAGAGTTAATGGATGAACGGTCGAGTCACGTTCATTTTGTATAATTCGATTATGTCCCTGAGTACTTGGTTGGCACCAAACTCCGGGTACTTGTTGGTTCATATTAGGCATATATGGATGTAAGTTGGTCGTATATCATAAATATTATATTATGCACAAATAATTCACAAATATGGAGCAAACTTCAGATTTTATTGCAAACCAAAAAAGAAACAATAGATTCTATCTTATTATATGGCTTTGAATTCAAATGCAAAAGTAAATTCTAAATGAAATACAATTGAATGAAACAAAACTAAGTGAAATAGCATCGTAAATGCTCGCTATTCCATGTTCTAGGGAGTGTGATAACATCGACAATCACTAGCTTGAAAGTTTCATCTCCAAGCTTCTGATTGATGACATATGATCCTTCCCATCTCAAACCCATGTTTGTGGACTAGGAAAGATCTGTTTAAGGACAAGATAGCCAGTTTCAAAGGTCCTAGGTCAGACTTTAACTTTGTAGTACCGGGCGACTCGGTGTCGATGTGCAGCTGCCCTCAAGTCAGCTTCTTCGCGCTTCTCATCAACCAAGTCTAGAGATTCCAAAAGGAGATCTCCGTTAGTTCTGAGGTCATAGCAAGTCACTCGATGAGAAGGGACTTCAAGTTCTACATGAATCACAACTTCAGAGCCAAAAGCAAAGGAGAATGGAGTACGACCGGTCGCGGACTTGTGGGTGGTTCTATATGCCCGTAATGCTGATGGGAGTTCATCAACCCACTTGCCTCTAGCCTTTTCCAAACGCTACTTCAGAATGGACTTTATGATTTTGTTGACAACTTCGACCTGTCCATTAGATTGAGGGTGAGCAATTACCGCAAATCTTTTCCTGATATGATGTCAGCGATAGAAGTCTTTGAATTCAGCACTATCGAATTGGCTCCTGTGGTCGGTTCTGATTGTTCGGGGGAGAACAAAATGACAAATGATGTTTCGAACAACAAAATCGACTACTTTCTTCATTGTGATTGTGATCATAGATTCAACTTCAACCCATTTGGTGAAGTAATCAAATGCTACGATGGCGTACTTCACACCACCTTGAGAAATCGACAAGGAGCCGATGATGTCAATACCCTAAGTAGCAAATGGCCATGACTGACCATACGAGTGATTTCCATCGGTGGGGCTCTTGGAATCTTTGCAAACATCTGGCACTTTTCGCATTGTTTAGCATAATCAGCCACATCTCGATTGACAATTGGCTATAAATAACCATAGCGGAGTATCTTCTTCGCTAAGGTTTTCCCCTCGGTGTGATCGCCACATTCTCCTTAATGGACTTCTCTTAGTACTAGTTTGATTTCATTGTTGGCGATACACCAAAGCTGGGGGACAGAGAAACCCTTCATGTACATGACTCCTTCTTGAAGGATGTATCGTGAAGCTTTACAAACGATCTATCATTTTTCATTCCTCCATTCAGGAAGGATTCCCTTTTGCATATAGTCTTTAATCGGAGTCATCCACGACTCCTTCTCGGGCTCCGTTTCTAAGACCCAATCAATCTCCATATGTTCAATGCTCAAAGCACTGAGTATTTCAACTAGAACCAAGCCTATTTGCTATGCATCCCTGGAATTGGCCAGCTTGGCTAGTGGGTCGGCTTTCTCATTTTGTTCTCTAAGGATGTGTGTAATGGTGTAATGCTCGAAATCTATTAGCAGCTATTGGGCCCGGTTGAGGTAAGGAGTAAGTCATGCTCCTGTGGCTTAATATTCCCCCCTAACTTGGTTTACTACTGATTGGGAATCATAGAAAATTTGCAATGTTTCTACTCCCAGCTCTTTAGCCAGTATAAGCCCAACTATCAAGGCTTTATATTAAGCCTCGCTATTCGTTGCAGGGAAGTCAAGTTTCAGGTCATAGCAGATTGAGCATTCCTCAGGAGTTACCAGTATGATTCCAGTGCCCGAACAAAATCGTTGGATGTTCCATCCATGTACATCTTCCATTGGATGGTAGGTTCTCCACTGCTCTCCGGAGAGTTGTCTTGTGCAGTGAATTCGGCTATAAAGTCCGACGGTGCTTGTCCCTGGATGGCTCTACGAGGGAGATAAGTGAT
Source organism: Allium fistulosum (assembly GCA_030737815.1). NCBI lineage: Eukaryota > Viridiplantae > Streptophyta > Magnoliopsida > Asparagales > Amaryllidaceae > Allium > Allium fistulosum. Next base: position 485,683,933 of record CM060905.1, on the reverse strand, counting down.
ATCGAACTAGATCAGTTTGTTGTTCCATTTCAGTAACCTTCCAGACGTTTCAGGTCGCTGTAAGATCTGTTGTAATGGCTGGTCGGTGAAGACATTGATAAGTGAGCCTGAAAATAAGGGCGAAGCTTTCTTGATGCAATCAACAGGCAGTATGTGAGTTTCTCCAACTTCTGATAGTTTCTTTCAGCACCTATCAACCACTTGCTAGATAATACACTGGCCTCTAGATTCGATCCTCTTCGCATAGCAGTACAACACTTATGGCTGCCATACGACATTGCTAAGTAAATATACAAGCCTTCATGATCCAGCGGCTTGAAACACATCAACAAAATCCTGCATCCATTCAAAGTTTCTCTTCCATCTCCTAATTAAATCAAAGAAAGGAATGCATTTATCAGTAGCCTTGGAGATAAACTGACCTAGGGCGGTGACCTTTCCATTCAAGCTCTGCACTTTTTTAATTTTCTTCGGTACTTGAATATCTCTAATCATTTGAATATTCTTGGGATTGGTTCAATTCTACGAGAGTTGACGATGAAACCCAAGAATTTCCCTGACGCAATGTTGAAAGGGCATTTCAAGGGGTTAAGTTTCATTCCATATTTCCAGAGAACGTTTAACATCTCAGCAAGTCATTGATGTAGTTGTTTGATCGCCGTGAATTCACGGGCATATCATCTACATATACTTCCATTGATCGGAACATCCGATTGACCAGTCTCTGGTAAGTAGCACTAGCGTTCTTTAGTCCAAATGGCATCACAACATAGTAGTATAATCCCAAGTCAGTAATGAAGCTAGTGTGTTCCTGGATTGGGATGTGCATTGGGATCTAATTGTATTCGGAGTATGCGTCCATGAATGAAAGCAGTTCATATTCAACGGTTGAGTCTTCCAGCTGGTCAATCCTCGAAAGTGGAAAGCTATCTTTTGGGCATGCCTTGTTTAGGTCTGAGTAGTCGATGCATGTCCACCACTTTCCATTATCTTTTCTCACAAGAACTCCATTCGATACCTATTTTGGGTAGAGGGCGTCGTGGATAACCTATTGTTTTTGAGTTTATCCACCTCCTCCTTAAGTGTAGCAAATGTCTCCGGATCCATGCCTTGTCATTTTTGTTTCACTAGGCATGCCTCAAGTCGATATTCAATGCATGGCTCGCGATACTCGACAAGATCCCACACACGTCATAATGGGTCCAAGCGAACACATCAATATTCGTTCAAAGAAAACCAACTAATTCCTTCATCATCGTTGCACTAAGCTGTGATTCGATCTTCAGGACCCGTGATGGGTCGTCGTGGCTGACCATGATGTCGATCGTCAGCTCAGCGGGTGCAGCTTTGGTTTCTTTGGGCTCCTCTGCTTCATCCCTTAGATCTATATCTTTATAAAACCAATTGTGGTGCCCGAGCTGAGGCTCGGACATTGATTGCTAAGTTCCATTAGTTTTGATGCAGAAAGGCTTCTCCACATCCTTTCCTTTTTCTCTCCGCTTAGCGTCTCTCAACTCAGCTGCATAACAGGCACGCCTAGTTGCATGATCTCCATGAATAATTCCAATACCATTCTCTATTAGTAATTTTAACGTTAAGCACCAAGGGGCGATAGTTGTCCTGAATTCAGCAAGGGAAGGTTGTCCCCAAAAAGCATTGTACAGAGAGTTCACATCTATCACAACAAATAGCAACACCCGCACTCTCCTTCAATGTCGTCTCCTGACTCCACCGGTAGCTCAACATAGCTTACCACTTCAGTTGCAGTATCGTTAAAGCCATGAATACGAGTTTTGCATGGTTTCAGATCTTTGGCTTCCACTAACATCTGGTCGTATGCCTTGAAAATGATATTCACGGAACTTCCACAATCAATTAGAACCTTTCTCACCAAGGTGGGGCTGAAAATTGTTGAGATCACCATTGGGTCGATCATAGGGGCCTCCACCTTGTCCGCATCTCTACTCTAAAATATGATATCATTTGTCATAGTTCACCACTACTTTGCTGGAGCACCGTCCTTCATGTTTGAGCAACATTCAATGTCAACATGTCTGATAGTGTTCAAGTAGCGCTCCATTTCATTCCAGCTTTTGTTGGTTGGATGTGGTCCTCCAACAATGGTATCAATAACTAATCTCCCTACTGTCCACGAAGGTTCCTCAGCATTGGGTGGAGCTTGTCCTCGATTGAGGTCAAATGTCCCCTGCCCACTATCTTGTAGGGCTTTAACAAATCGCTACAACTTTCTCTCACGAATCAACTTCTCAATAACATCACAGAGGTGACGGCACTCGTCTATGGTATGTCCATAACTTTCATGAAATCTACAGTACTTTCCAGACCGTCTCTGCTTCTCCATCAGTTTCTTTGGAGGTGTTTTCTTGCACTGCATAGTGTTACAAGTTGATAGATATACATTCTCTAGTGACGTATTCAATAGTGTGTATGTATTACAATTGGATCCTTGGCTTCCTCTCTCGGAATCCCATCTTGGGTCGTGGTTTCTATCACCATCTTTCTACAGCTCGTTCGGTTTGTTCTGAACATTGATTTGAACTTTCTAGGAACTATCATCGGACTGCTTCACTGCCACATTACTTTTAACTCCCTCGGCATTTGGGCCTACAACATCTCTCTTCCTGTTTCGCTTTGCCTCCTCCTTCCTCAGAAACGGAGCCGCTTTTGCGAAGAAATGGTCCTATGTGTAGGATCGATTTCACCCTAGAGGGGGGTGAATAGGGTGATACTAATAATTATAAAAATTTAATGCGGAAGTATTTAAAATAATTGCAGCACAGATATCAGTTGAATAATAGCAACACAGATAATAGCAGAATAAAAGATAGAAAATATAACACAGATTTACCCAGCTTCGGCAAAACACTGCATACGTGCTGCCCCCAAGGTTTCTACTAGAAATTAAGTAGTCAGATTCTTACACACGTAAACTTGTGACACACGCTATCGACTAACCTAACTCTATGCTCAAAATCCTGCCACAACTCAGCCACCGAGCTGCGAATTCTCGAACTACACCACCATAGTTCATTTCCTAGTCACACGACTAGAAATTACAAAAGATAAATACAAATTTAAAAGCAATTAAAAACAATTAAACACAAAGCCCTTAAATAAAAATGAAAGCCCAGAATAAATTATGAACCGGCCCAAACAACTAAGTGATAAAAATCCCTTTTCTTTTATTCCTTTGGCCTGTGTCTTTCTTCGTTCCTTTTTGTTCTGAAAAGTTAGGGCTTTGCTGATAACTGAGGCGTCGCTTGAAATTAATGTTCGAATTGAATTTCCCTCTGGTTTCTTCGTGTAATGAATCGATGGCTATGATTTGCTCGGTTCTTTTGCGCTTGGGGCTTCTCCCACTATTGAGTTCGAATCAATGAATCTGGTTATGTAAATTATGTCGTTTAAATGCACTGTTGTTTTGCCTTGATTCGAACTCGATTCGAGTTGTTGATTTATTGTTCTCTATTTTTGCTCGAACTCGAATGATCTTGGCCTATGATGTTACCGGGTTTAAATAGGGTTCGAACCCCTAGATTTACGTTTGTATATATTTGTTTGAATTCATCAATTGATTTATCTCGGCCACTTGATTATGATTGAACACTGTTGATGTTTACCGACTTGTTCAAAATCGTATATTTTGTTTACTTGCTTGTCACGGCTTTGAATTGCTTTGACGATGTTTTCTTGGTCACCACGGTTTTGTGAATTTGCGGCATTTGAGCTTGACTTTGGTCGTGGTTGACTTTGGCTATTTGAAAATATTGTTTTGATTTTGGCACTGACTTGTTCGATATTATTTGACCACGGTTTTGGCATTTTGAATTTATGTTGACTGCTATTCTATTCTCTGTTGGCATCGGCTTCTTTGATTTCGTGATATGACTTTTTCAATTCCCTGTATCACTTGACATCCATGGCTTTTTGCTATGTTGATTGATCATAGTCACTTACATTGCACATTGTTGTTTCATGTATATTGTCACTGCATATATTATTTATGACTTGGTCTTGTTTTTGCATTAATCTGTACTCGGTTTGAGCTGAGCATTTCGACTTATTCAGTTGCATGCTGTTTTCTGGGTTCATATGAACTGTTGTTGATTATTTCATTGATATGTCTTCACTTGTTCACTTGTTTCACTGTTGGTCTGTCTCGACTGTTTGGTTCCATCTCATTAGAGCTCATGTGCACTTGTGGTCTAATGCACTTGAATATGCTATGCACTGAATACTTCATTGTTTTATGTTCAGGCTTGTTGTAGTTTCATTCATGTTTATGTATATTAGTGCTCATCCATGTAGTCTGGTTGTCATGTATATGATGCATGTTGTGTTGCTTTCCTCTGATCATATATGTTGACTTCTTCATGTTACATGATTGTTGAGCTAGTCTTATGTAGCTTATCTTTGCTGTTGAGGCTGCTGCACCATGTAGTCTTGGCTTGCATATTTGTGTCAGTGTTGCATTTTCTTGTAGTATTTATGAAATGTTGGGTCTGTTCTTTGTTTCACTAGTGCATGTGCTTATGCCTTCATTTCCAGTTGAATTTTGAACTTATATTTGGATTGCACCTGCGTTGAATCCATCTTATAGCTCGGGTTTGACCTTGTATTGATATCGTGACTTAATATTTATTTCACTTGAGTTGAACCCGGCTTTTGATTTGGGTCTGACCTTGTGCTCACCTGTCCTTGCATTTTTATCAAGTGTATATCGGTGTGCACGGCCTTGTGGCATGTACAGTGATACACTGTGCATGTCACAAGTTGTTCGTGTTTGATGAATTCAAAATTAAATGTTGACGAACAACCTAAATAACTGAGGCATATAATTTTTTTCAAAATTACATTTTATTTTACACTGCAAAAATATTTTATTTTCAATTTTACTGCATCAGTGTATATTTTTGCAGATAACTCAGATGCTGGATTCAATCTGGAATGGAGTTGTAGATCAAATACGAGTGAACAAGTGATATGTAGTGAGGTGCTAATGTAAGTGATAAATTGTGATGTAATCAAAATTGTATTGTAATCAAAGATTGTATATATATAGTGAGAGCTCAAATTTGTACTATTCAAAATTGTAATAAAATATTTGTTGGAATAAAATATCTGCTTGAATTTAAATTCTGTGTTATTTATTTTATTCAGTAAATATTTATTTATTTATTTATGTGAAAAATAAAATAGTACATTATCAAATACATTTAAATGAATATATATATATATATATATATGTTTATTATCATCAAACAAAAATCATATACTCGCATATTCAACAATCTCCCCCTTTTGATGATAACAAACATATATTTAAGATTTTGAATTTATTAAATGCATTTGATTATTCAATTTGCTCCCCCTATTTGAATGCTCCCTCTCTACACAAAGCCCCCCCTTCATATATGCATGAAAATAAATAAAAATATACAAATGAGCCTAGATGCAAATAGAAAATACAAAATAAAATATTTGACCTTTATTTATCAAAATCTTAACTTTTCTCTCCCCCTTTTGTTATCAGCAAAAGAGTAATAGTGTTAGAAAAATAGAGATAAAGTGATAGACATTAATATAATATTTATACCTAATCGAGTATAAATATTAAATTTCAATAAAAAATCAAACAAAAATCATAAATACTCTATTTGACGCATATTCCACTTTAGAATGATAGGGATGATGCCATCATATAAAACCATATAGTTGTGTCTATTTGTGGTATATTTATATTAGGAATTTGAATATCTACTAACCATGCATAACCGTTAGGACTTTTAAATGAGATTAGTAATATTCCAAATTAAAAAAAAATGAATTCAAGTATCTTTTAACCATGCATAACCATGAGGACTTTTAAATGGGATTAGAATCAACTTGTCTATTTAATCAATCAATTTTGATATACGTTCCATACATGCATAACCATGAGGACTTTTAAATGAGCATGGAAGCACATAATCAAAAATTCCAAGTAATTCACCCATGCATAACCGTGAGGACTTTTAAATGAGAGTGGATACTTTGGATGTTTTTATTGCTAAAAATATAATAAAATGAAGAATGAATAATATCCCGTTTAAAATACCACATATTGACATGCTATATTGGATTTTGATGAGTGATGGTCGATAGAATATGATAGAAATAGAAATGGTCATGGAATTTTTACCAACAGAAAGTTTTTATAACTCTTGTTTAAATTTCTAAAGAAATTTACTAAATATACTGTCTCAAGTTATAATATATGATTAATATCAACACTCATCACTTTTTCAATCACTTTTTGTCTTTTCGATAATTAGTTGGGGTTCAGAATAGTTAATGTAGTCATTTAAATCAAATCCAAAAATAATTATAAAATCAAATTTCCTAAAATGACTAATCTGAAATAAGGTCAACAAAAATGATTTTCTAGAAGGGGTTTATAAGAAAAATGTCTATTATTTGAAAATTGTTTGAAATGAAAAATATGCAGATATTTTCTTTGAAAAACGATGCAGCTACTAAATGTCTCAACATAAATCACGTTCCACTAGTAATTTTTCTATCAACTAGATACCAGTGTAATCTGCGTCTGAATTTCTTGTTGACTCAAATTTATCATTAGTTGAATGTCATAGACCGAACTGTGAAGTTGCAACAATTCCTTGAAATCCTTTTTACAACTTTTAAATGAAATTCTTTTGGATTTTAATTGAAGCCGTGCCAAAAAAATGTGAATATAGAGTCAGCCGAAAAATAAATATATCCACTTGTATCATAAGTAATCAGTAATCAATAAAACACCATCATTAGTTCAAACAAATCTATATGAACTAGTTCAAAGACTCTAGATGAACTTATAGTGTTCTCGGCATAAAATTGTAATTAGCCAACAAATTTGAAAATGTCAAAATCAAAATCAACATTTATTTTATTATCACATAACTGGCTGATTAGATTACGGTGCAGATTTTCACATTAAATATATCATTCAGAATAAATATACAATTACCTCTTTTACCTTTACGATAATATTTCGTTGTTGTCCATTGTGATTCTGCCACCTTTATACTAGGCTAAGGAACTTCGATTTGTCGCTCGTTGTGTGCCTGGAACAGCCAGAATCCAGATAACACTGTTGTTGTTCCTTAGCCTGCCACCACACCTACACGAGAAAAGATTTTTGTGACCTATTTGTTTTTATAGGTCCATGGTTGTTAGTGGCAATTGATTTTGAAAATATGTTTGAGTAGACCCAAAACTATTTATAATTGTTCCTTTTGGCACCCAGATTTGTTTGACTTTAAGGGATTTTATATTTGTGCCTTTAGGAACCCAAATTGAAATGGTTTTCACGAGTTTGGGTCTATACCAGCAAATATTTTGATTGTGTCCAAATTTTCTACAAATTGAGCACATGGAATTGACTTGTTTAATTTCACCTCTAATACGTTCAGAGTGATTATAACCAAGTCCTTGTCTATCTGTATTAACAGTTTGTTTTCCTAATAGCATATTTAACCATCTTTCACTTTTTGAAAATTTTCCTCAAGTCGTAGACAGTTGTTGGACTTGTGTTTTGAGAGATTCATTTTCATTTAATAATTGTGTGCACTTTTTAATAGAATTTTCTCTTCTAGTGTTTTCACTTTCTTTCAAAATCAGAATTTCATTTTCAAGTGATTTTATTTTAATTTCTGATTTTTTAATCTCTTCTTCGAATGTTGGACACTTATCACACTTAGGGCTCTTAGTTTGATAGTTTTAACCAATTGATTAAGCTATTTATTTGATTCTATCAAACTATCTCTTTGTGATTCAATTTTGGCACATTTTTCCCTAAGTCTTTCAAAACAGCCATTTACTTCGTGGAAATATATAAGTAGTTCTGAATGAGAAAGTTTTGAAACCTCGCTTGGCTCGTCATCATCGCTCTCAGTTATATCACCTCGAAGGCACATATCTGCATTTTCACTCTCACTGCTAGTGCTTTTATCGTCATCACTTTTATTCCACGTGGCTGCAAAACTTCTTCTTTTCGATTTCTTTTCTTGGCCGTTTCGATTCTGAGGACAATTGGGCTTGATATGGCCAGGTTTGTTGCACTTGTGACAGATGATCTCCCACTCTTCTGGGTTGTCAAGTGCTTTGACTATTCTGCTTTTCAATTTTTGATTTAGAGATAGATTTCTGTATTTGCGGTTCCACTTTTTGATTTTCTTTATTATCAGTGCCATCTCAACTGCTCTATCCTCATCATCATCATCTTCACTTTCAATTGTTCCTTTGAGAGCTATTGATTTCTTTCGAGTATCACCTCCTTCTCATTTTCCTTGAATTTCATCTCTAGCTCATAAGTGGTGAGATTTCCGATGAGTTCTTCAACTTTAATCTGTTTCAAATCTTTCGATTCTTGAATAGCAGTGACTTTTGCTTCAAAACTCCGTGGAAGGACTCTAAGGATTTTTCGGACTATTTCCAACTTTGTGAATGATTTTCTGAGAGCTTTTGATTTATATATAATATTAGAAAGTCGTCCATACATCTCTTTGACATTTTCTTCCTTGGCCATTGTGAAATTCTCGTATTCACTACTCAGCATGGCAAGGCGAGATTCTTTGACTTGAGATGTTCCTTCGTGAGTCACTTCGAGTGTGTGCCTGATTCCTACGCAATTAGACAATGTGAGACACGATTAAATTCGATTTGATCCAATGAACAGATAATAGAATTCATAGCTTTAGCATTAGTTTCTGTAGTTTATTTTCTAGATCCATCCATTGATCCATTGGTTTTTCTATTTCCTGATTATCTACAACTATAGTTGGTGCTTTATAAACTGTCTCAACAATATTCCAAGCATCAATGGTTTTCAGAAAGATTTTCATTCTATTTTTCCAATAAGCATATTCACCATTGAACATTGGCGGTCTAACTATGGACTGTCCTTCAGCAAAAGCATTATTAAAAGAAGCCATTTTAAAAATTCAACTTTTTAAAACAAAAATTGGTTTTTTAAAAATCAAAAATTTAAAACTGAAAAATGGCTTTTGTTCCTAGCTCCGATACCACTTGTAGGATCGATTTCACCCTAGAGGGGAGGCGAATAGGGTGATACTAATAATTATAAAAATTTAATGCGAAAGTATATAAAATAATTGCAGCATAGATACCAGTTGAATAATAGCAGCATAGATAATAGTAGAATAAAAGACAGAAAATAGAACACACAGATTTACCAAGCTTTGGAAAAACCGTGCCTACGTGCTGCCCCCAAGGTTTCTACTAGAAATTAAGTAGTCAGACGCTTACACACGTAAACTCGCGACACCCTCTATCGACTAACCTAACTCTACGCTCAAAACCCTACCACAACTCAGCCACCGAGCTGCGAATTCTCGAACTACACCACCGTAGTTCGTTCCCTAGTCACATGACTAGAAATTACAAAAGATAAATACAAATTTAAAAGCAATTAAAAACAATTAAACACAAATCCCTTAAATAAAAATGAAAGCCCAGAATAAATTATGAACTTGGTTAAATAACTAAGTGATAAAAATCCATTTTCTTTTATTCCTTTGGCCGGTGTCTTTCTTCGTTCCTTTTTGTTCTGGAAAGTTAGGGATTTGCTGATAACTAAGGCGCCGCTTGAAATTAATGTTCGAATTGAATTTCCTTCTGGTTTCTTCGTGTAATGAATCGATGGCTATGATTTGCTCAGTTCTTTTGCACTTGTGGCTGCTCCCAGTATTGACTTCGAATCAATGAATCTGGTATGTAAATTATGTCATTTAAATGCACTGTTGTTTTTCCTTGATTCGAACTCGATTCGAGTTGTTGATTTATTGTTCTCTATTTTTGCTCTAACTCGAATGATCTTGGCCTATGATGTTACCGGGTTTAAATAGGGTTCGAACCCCTAGATTTACGTTCGTATATATTTGTTTGAATTCATCAATTGATTTATCTCGGCCACTTGATTATGATTGAACGCTGTTGATGTTTACTGACTTGTTCAAAATCATATATTTTGTTTACTTGCTTGTCACGGCTTTGAATTGCTTTGACGATGTTTTCTTGGTCACCACGGTTTTGTGAATTTGCAGCATTTGAGCTTGACTTTGGTCGTGGTTGACTTTGGCTATTTGAAAATATTGTTTTGATTTCAGCACTGACTTGTTCGATATTATTTGACCACGGTTTTGGCATTTTGAATTTATGTTGACTGCTGTTCTGTTCTCTGTTGGCATCGGCTTCTTTGATTTCGTGATATGATTTGTTCAATTCCCCGTATCACTTGACATCCATGGCTTTTTGCTGTGTTGATTGATCATAGTCACTTACATTGCACACTGCTGTTTCATGTATATTGTCACTGCATATATTGTTTATGACTTGGTCTTGTTTTTGCATTAATCTGTACTCGGTTTAAGCTGAGCATTTCGACTTATTCAGTTGCATGCTGTTTTCTAGGTTCATATGAACTATTGTTGATTATTTCATTGATATCTCTTCACTTGTTCACTTGTTTCACTGTTAGTCTGTCTCGACTGTTTGGTTCCATCTCATTAGAGCTCATGTGCACTTGTGTGGTCTGATGCACTTGAATATATTATGCACTGAATACTTCATTGTTTTCTGTTGAGGCTTGTTGTAGTTTCATTCATGTTCATGTATATTAGTGCTCATCCATGTAGTCTGGTTGTCATGTATATGATGCATGTTGTGTTGCTTTCCTCTGATCATATATGTCGACTTCTTCATGTTACATGATTGTTGAGCTAGTCCTCATGTAGCTTGTCTTTGCTGTTGAGGCTGCTGCACCATGTAGTCTTGGCTTGCATATATGTGTCAGTGTTGCATTTTCTTGTAGTATTTGTGAAATGTTGGGTCTGTTCTTTGTTTTACTGGTGCATGTGCTTATGCCTTTATTTCCAGTTGAATTTTGAACTTATATTTGGATTGCACCTGCATTGAATCAAGCTTATAGCTCGGGTTTGACCTTGTGTTGATATCGTGACTTAATATTTATTTCACTTGAGTTGAACCCGACTTTTGATTTCGGTTTGACCTTGTGCTCACATGTCCCTGCATTTTTATCAAGTGTATATCGGTGTGCACGGCCTTGTGGCATGTACAGTGATACACTGTGCATGTCACAAGTTGTTCGTGTTTGATGAATTCAAAATTAAATGTTGACGAACAACCCAAATAACTGAGGCATGTAATTTTTTTCAAAATTACATTTTATTTTACACTGCAAAAATATTTTATTTTCAATTTTATCGCGTCAGCGTATATTTATGCAGATAACTCAGATGTTGGATTCAATCTGGAATGGAGTTGAAGATCAAATACGAGTTAACGAGTGGTATGTAGTGAGGTGCTAATGTAAGTGATAAATTGTGATGTAATCAAAATTGTATTGTAATCAAAGATTGTATATATATAGTGAGAGCTCAAATTTGTACTAATCAAAATTGTAATAAAATATTTGTTTGAATAAATTATCTGTTTGAATTTAAATTCTGCATTATTTATTTTATTCAACAAATATTTATTTATTTATGTGAAAAATAAAATAGTACATTATCAAATACATTTAAATGAATATATATATATATATGTTTATTATCATCAAACAAAAATCATATACTCGCATATTCAACACTATGTAGAAGGAGGCTTTCCCGTTAACGAATCGCCAAACTGGGAATCAAGCTTGACTCCCCTAGTCAGTGCCATGAGTATTGCATCATCATCCAGATTACTAACCTCTATAACAGTTGTACTAAACCTTTCTAGAAAATCCTTCTGTGACTCCCTCGGTGCCTGGATGTAACATCCCCCTACTTGGAGGCCCAAAACTAACGGCTACGGATGCTGTAGTCATCCATAGTTATTAATCCTCAACGACCAAATACGGCGGTGTTAGATTCATTGTTACACAAAAACACATGAATATGGAAAAAAAATTAAAACATCAAACAAAATCACATTCCATTTCAAAACATTTCCAATTCATTACATAATCCCATAATCGTCAACTACGTTCAAAGAAAATATATCTATTACAACATACGCCAAGAGCAACATATGAAGATGCCCCCTTGGATGATCAGAGTATATACAAGCAATATAAGAACTTTTTCATAACAAACAACACAGCGGAATCAAATAAAAGGAAACTTTATATGGCTATCATGCCTCTTGCACGTCTCTGGAAGCTTTATTCATCTAATGAGGTACCTAAAAACCTCAACTCTTAAACTACTTAAAATCAATTGAGTACCCGAGAGTTTAAGGGGAAAACATAAACTTCGAGTCAGACATAAAGCCTGGTATGAATAATAATCTACCATCTCTATCATTTAGATATCTAGTGAGACTACGCCGCTTAGCAGAACGGGTCTCCCCTCACTAGTATCCTAAAACTTTTATAAAACCATATACTGCGCTCCTGCAACCACAATGGTCAAAACATAGTTATTTCAAAATATTATGATGATATGCAAACAAGTTAAAACATTCAAGATTGCCAATCCTCTGTTTAATTGACTCCCTATCGTATTTATAGTTTCTAGGGTCATTATTAACCTTTATATAATATATGGATGTTATCCCGCCTTTTGGCAAGGCAGTGACACCAAGAACTTAACCGGAAACCAAGGACATTTCATCCCGAAGATTAGTTATATGTAGGCTCACTATGAATATCGATGAATTTTGTCCAAGTCTGGATCAAGCTACAATCAACATGACACGACATGCAAAGCTATGGATGCCAACGTTCCAAATTTCAAGTCAATCCGAGTCCGTATGCTCAAGATATGATCGATGCAAGCCAAGGAAATTGATTCATTCATATCCATCACATCGCTCTCTTTGCATCGGTTCCACTTTCGTCCATTTGAAACTGCACTCTTCGTATCCATCAATTGAAAGGCTTTGTTCGCATCCATCAAGCTTCATTTGTTCGTATCCATCAGTTACCCGTTGTTCGTATCCATCAATGAACATCGCTTCGCATCCATCAGTTATCTATTGTTCGTATCCATCACGTACACTCAACTTCATATCCATCAATTGGAGTCAATTCATATGGATCCCAATTGCACAGCTCGTATCGATCGATCAACGGTCGATACGAGTAAAACATCAAACGAACGATACGAAAATGACCCTTAGCTATCGATACGAAATGGCCCCAGCTATTGATACGAAGTGACCTATGAGGATCGATATGAATAGAGCAAAGACAATCGATACGAGCAGAACAGCTGCGATCGATGCGAACATGGCTCGAATGGATCGATATGAATAGGATACATTCCTATGAAAGACTCAATCACTCGACATGAAAAGTGTATCGATCTGAGGAATTAGCACCACGTCAACTTGTGAGCACGTGCCCAAAAAAGATACGAACAGATCGATGCGAACGATATCGATACGAATTCAACAGCCTAGAGAAAACACAAGTTTGCATCGATCATAACTCACAATCTAAAAGTCCAAATGCTACCAAATTTTCTCAGAAGCTTGCGTTCATCCTCAGCAACACTCACAATCAATCCCGACTCAATTGGATGAGGTTTTGATCGATACGAAGCTCGTTCATATCGATCCTAGATCGTGTGCAAATCACATGGGATCAATCGCGTGGGCCCACTCACATGCAAGAAGAGGTCTCACAAGATCAGAGCGAGATATTTGCAGCCTACGCCTATAAATAGCAGCTCAGGATGTACAGAAAAGGGACCTTTTGGCTCTTTGACGTCCAGACTCTGCCGAAACCATTGTTGCACTCAAAAAATCACTGTTGTACTCGAAATTTATTGTTGTAATCTGCTGAACCAGCAAGCAAAAGTTAATAAAAGTCAATCATTTCATAGTGGACGTAGGCAACACGCCAAACCACTCTAAATCTCTGCGTTCTTTTGCTATTTTTCTGATTATTGTTTGGAGTGTTTGTTAGATAATCCTCTTTTTACATTTACTTTTTTCATTTTATCTCTTCAAACACTTCCGAAGAGTGGTGTGCCCAATTTTGGTACAAACACTTTGGTGCTTTCACTGAGAAAATGAAGTTTTTCTCCTACTCATTGGATCACTATCGATATCGGATTGCATAAATCTAAGAAGAAGATCCAGATTTCAAGTTTAAAGTTCTTCCATCCTATTCAGATTTGTATCAAGTCTAGGAAAGAGCTTCGCTATCCATCATGGTTAAAACTAGGACTACCTCAACTGCCGCAGATCCAGAAGGATGGGACAGACAGAACCCCGTACAGTTACCTCCTACCGATCAGAATGCTGCCGGACCATCCGATCCGCAAGGCCCTGTCACCATGGAAGAGTTTCAGTTATTAATGCAAGAGCTTACTTAGAGCCGCCAACAGCTCACTCAGCAGCTCCGTGCTAATGTGGAATTGACTAATCAGCTAAATCGTCAAAGATGAAGGAGATCCAAAAGGGATCATGCTTCTTATTCATCCACCGAAAGTTCAGCCTCTTCTAATTACCATCATAGATCCACGCGCCCGCGACTAGACGGAAGTTACACAGGCCATTGGGCATCAGCATACATTGAATCTTGGGCAACCGAGAGTTGGCCCGTCAACCAACCATCAGACTGGACCCTTATCTTGAGGAGGCGCTACCCCATACCATATTACTAACAACCGCACTACCACTGCTACCAATTTGGGAGTTGATGCTCGGAACCGAACGGATCCGACCCACCACCAACGCAACCATACTCCTGAGCCTTATGTCCCCGAAGACATAGAACCAAGGAGGCGAGAAATGGACCGTCGACAGCGACCGACCCCTTCTCGCATTGTGGAACCCGACCACACCTTGGCCCAACATGCTCAAAATGTCCAGATGCCCGACATTCCGATGATGATCCGTCAAATGATCCGTGAAAACCAGGGTCTTACCAATGACTACTGGGGAATCTCCCGGAGTCATACCCCTTTTATTGATGGGATACTCTATGCTAAACCACCTTGGCGATTCAGGATGTCGACTTTGCCCGTTTATGAAGGGAGCTCTGATCCTAATCAACATATCATGAAGTATGAATGGTTAATTAATGTTGCACGAGCTGATGATGCAGTTAAGTGTCGAAGCTTCCCGATCTCTCTCGAGGGCATAACAACTATGTGGTTCGCCCGTTTTCCACCTTGATCTATCTCTTGTTTTGACCAGTTGGCAACAAAGTTTATTAAGCAATTTCACATGCATGTCGCAAGACCGAAAGATGTTAATACTTTGTCTAGTGTCACTCAAGCTCCTGGAGAGACACTCGGACGTTATTTAGAGAGATTTCATGCGGCTTGCGCTAAGATCAGCAACCCTAATGTAACTCCATTCTAATGGCATTGACTAAAGGGATTGATCCCGATTTTGAGTTCGGTAACTGGTTGGCCAGAAAACCTCCTGCGTCATTGGACCATATCTATTTCAAGGTAGCCCAATTCTTGAGAAGGGAGGATGCGAAGCAGTCTAGGAAAAAGGATGACATAGGGCCCAGTATGGAAGGAATTCAGAGTAATGTTGCTGTTAAACAATCCGGGGAGAGCTCCAAAAAAGTGCAATTGAACATTCAGAATAAACAAAATCAGTAGAAAGGCATGGTAATCAAAATAGAAAATGGGATCAGAATCGTGGTCCACGACGTAGGGCTCCTATGTTTGATAATTACACTCCTTTGAATACGTCGCTGGAAAATGTGTATTTACAGACCTGCAATACTATTTAGTATAAGAAAACTGCTCCGAAACAGTCATTGAAGAAACAGATTCAGACAGGGAAGTTTTGTAGATTCCACGAAAGCTATGTCCACAACATGAATGAGTGCCGTCACTTGTAAGATCTCATCGAAAAGTTGATAAGAGAGAGAAAGTTGGAACAGTTTGTACGGGCATCGCAGTCTGGAGGTGTGGGCCTATCAAATTAGAATCATGTACCGAATCAGGCAAGACAGGAGGAACTCGCTCGTACTGGCAGGAGGTTAGTGATAAATACTGTTAGTGGTGGTCCTCATCCAGCCGACCGAAGCTGGAAGGAAATGGAGTCGTATGCCAGTTCTGTTAGGCATGCGAGCATCGAGTGTTGTAGTAGTTTGGAAGATGGGGCTCCGGCCAAGCAACATAAGATGATGACTGACGACATCGTCTTCCGAGACAGAGATGCCGACAGGATCGAATCCCCAACCATCGATCCACTTGTCATATCAGCTCAAGTAGGTCCTGCTTGGATGAAGAGGATCTTGGTAGACAGTGGAAGTTCTGTGAATATATTGTTCAAGCAAGCCTATGACCAGATGAAAATAGAGACCAAAGATTTGAAGCCTTGTCAGTACCGTATCCATGGTTTCTATGGGAGTGCGACTATACCCGCTGGAGTGGTGGAATTTCCAGTGGAGTTAGGAATTGGAGAAGGCCGGAGAGTCCGGATGTTACAATTTGTGGTGTTGGATATAGACTCGCCATATAATGCTTTCTTGGGTTGACCGGCCCTAGCAGAGTTCAGGGCTGCTATTGCCCCATGGTGTCTGACTCTGAAGTTCCCCACCGATCATGGGGTTGGAGTCGTGCAAGGAGATCAGGCTACTGGACGAGCCTGTTATGTTGCCGAGCTGCGTGATGCGCAGCGAAGAGAAAAGGGAAAGGGCGTAGATGAATCGCTCTGCATCTGCTTTGTTGAAAATTGACAATTAACGCCTGGGCCAGGGCCCGGGCACCCCAACCAATTCCAAAGAGATCTTGACCCGAGAAATACCGAAAGTGAAGATAAAAGTAAAGACAGTCAAGCTTCTCCGACCGAACTGACGATCGATGTCCTGATCGATGATAGCGACGATTCTAAAATGATAAAGATTGGATCTCAGCTAAGCCAATAGATGCAAGAGGAATTGGTTGAATTTCTCCAGGCAAACCTTGACGTGTTTGCCTGGATGCACTCTGACATGTGTGGGATCTCGCCGGACATCACGAGCCATACATTGAACTTTGACCTGCGGCACGTCCCGGTCAAACAAAAAAGGCGTGGTATGGATCCAGAGAGATCTGTCGCCCTTAAGGAAGAGGTAGACAAGCTTAAATCGAATGGATTTATTCGAGATGCATTATATCTGGAATGGTTTTCAAATCCTGTACTTGTCCGAAAGCCAAATGGGAAATGGAGAACGTGCATCGATTACTCTGATCTGAATAAAGCTTGCCCTAAAGATAGTTTTCCACTTTCTCAAATCGATCAGCTCGTAGATTCAACAGCTGGACATGAACTCATATCCTTCATGGTCGCGTATTCGGGCTACAACCAAATACCCATGCACTTGCCCGACCAGGAGCATACCGGCTTCGTAACCAATATGAGACTTTACTGATACTAAGTTATGCCTTTTGGACTCAAGAACACCGGGGCAACTTATCAACGATTAGTTAATCGAATGTTCGCTAACCAGATTGGAAAAACCATGGAGGTATACGTGGACGACATGCTAATCAAGTCATGATTTTCCACTGATCATATCAAAGACCTGGAGTCAATGTTTAATATCCTCCGAGAATACAGAATGAAGCTCAATCCGTTGAAATGTCACTTTGGGGTCGCATCCGAAAAATTCCTAGGGTTTATCGTCAACGCTCGAGGAATCAAAGCCAATCCCGAAAAGATCTAGGTGATTAGAAATCTCGAGACTCCAAGAACTATAAAGCAAGTCTAGAGCCTCAACGAGAAAGTAGCAGCACTGAGCAGGTTCATTTCAAAATCCACTGACAAATGTATTCCCTTCTTCGATCTGATCCGAAAAGGGAAATGAAACTTTGAATGGACTACGAAATGTGAGGGCGCATTTCGAGCATTAATTCAACACCTCTCCACACCGCCAATTTTGTCAAAGCCTATTGATCATGAGAAATTGTACATTTACTTGGCGGTATCAGAAAACGCTTCAGTGTTGCCCTAATTCGGGAGGAAGACCGAATACAAAAACCGGTCTACTATATTAGCAAACGACTAACCGGAACTGAGAGAAATTATCTAAAACTAGAGAAGTTGGCTTATTGTCTTGTTATTGCCTCAAGGAAGCTCCGTCCATATTTCCAGGCTCATCCTATCACCGTTTACACCGACCAGTCGTTACGACAAGTCCTTACGCGGCCTGAGACGTCTGGTAGGTTACTCAAATGGAATATCGAGTCAAGTCAGTTCGACATTACTTACACTCCAAGGCAAGCCATTCAAGGGCTAGTCCTAGCAAATTTCATAGCTGAATTTACCATCCCCGAGGACTTGCCCGAAACTAGTGAATCTCCCAAGTATATCTGGAAGCTGCATACTGATGGTGCATCAAATGACCGTTGCTCAGGTGCAGGGGTTGTACTTGAAACTCCTGAAGGTCGATCATGCTATGCTTTAAAGTTTGATTTTCGTGCGACCAACAATGAGGCTGAGTATGAAGCCTTACTTGCCGAATTGAAACTTGCCAAAGATTTGAAAATCATTGCTGTGGAGATTTATTGTGATTCAAAATTGGTCGTGTGTCAAGTTCGGGGGAATACCAGGCCAAGGACCGAAGACTGGCTGCTTATTTAGCTTGAGTCCAGGAGATACTAAATCAGTTCGATTATTATGCCATCTACTGCATACCCCGAGAGCGCAATCAGAAAGCCGACTCATTAGCAAAGTTAGCCAGTTCAGGCGAAGCACAACAAATGGGACTCGTCCCCGTAGAGACGTTAGCTTCCCCGAGCATCAATCGAATGGAGACAGATTGGATATTTGAGGTAGTTCCCAATAAGGAGTCATCGATGACTCCGTTCAGAGATTATCTCGAGCACGGGACCTTGCCAGAGCGCAGGAGTGAAAAGAGGCAGATTCTTCGAAAAGCTTCGCGGTTCACTATTCAGAATGGAGTCATGTATAGGAGAGGGTACTATGTTCCTTTACTCAGGTGTATCGCTCACGATGAAATCAAACGCGTATTGCATGGCGTGCACGAAGGAGAATGTGGCGATCACACCGGAGGGCAAGCTCTTGCCAAGAAAGTGCTCCGATATGGATACTATTGGCCAACCGTAAATCGCGATGCATCGGATTACGCCAGAAAATGTGACAAATGCCAGAAGCACGCTCGGATTCCAAGAGCCCCACCTATCGAAATAACTCAGATGGTCAGTCCATGGCCGTTTGCAGTATGGGGCATTGACATTATTGGCTCTCTACCTCTAGCCAAAGGTGGTGTGAAGTACCTCTAGCCAAGTAGGCGGAGGCTGAACCCCTTGCTACAATCACAACAAAGAAGGTGATCAACTTTGTAGTGCGCAACATCATCTGTCGGTTTGGTCTCCCACATACTATCATTACTGATAATAGGACCCAATTCGACTGTATTGAAATTAAGGATTTCTGTCAATGATTCAACATTCAGAAGAAATTCTCCGTAGTTGCACACCCTCAGGCGAATGGACAAATCAAAGCTGTTAACAAAGTATAAAGTCTATTCTGAAGAAACGACTGGAAAAGGCCGGGGGAAAGTAGGGGGATGAACTTCCTATGGCTTTATGGGCTTACCGAACAACCCACCAGTCCGTGATCGGCCACACTCCATTTTCTCTTTCTTATGGTTTAGAAGCTGTTATTCCAGTCGAACTAGAAGTGCCCTCCCATCGCGTGACATACTATGATCTGAAGGCAAATGCTATATTACTTGCCGAATCTCTGGATCTACTAGATGAGAAGCGTGAAGAGGCTGATTTGAGGGCAGCCGCATACCGAAGTCGAGTCGCCCGATTATACAATGCCAAGGTCCGACCCTAAACCTTTGAACTCGGTGATCTCGTCTGTAACGATTGCGATTTTTCGACGCTCGAAAATCGACATTAATACGTCCACTGTATCAACTGCCGAGCAATCGAATGCTGGAAAACCAAATTGTTATGGAGAAAAAGAAGAGGTAGAAGAAGACAGAAAGAAAGAGAACAGAAAAACACAGAAACAATATCAGAATCTCACATTCGCAGCGGAACAACATATAATAGATAAATGAATAATCTTTAAATCAAAGAACTATATCAATTTATACATTACATCATTAGAGTTTACAACAACAATATACACAATACAACACTGGACAGTATAAACTTGTCCTCCTACAGAATACACAGCGGAATAAATAATATCATATACAAGTAATACGCCTCGCCATCCAGCTTGCCACTGAGCTCCACAGCATCTCCTGAATCCAGAATGACCTGATAACCTGACTCTAGACTGCCCGTGTGGAAATTAGTGGGTACCCAGAGTTTAGGAAGGAAACAATAAACTCCAGGTCAGTCATGGTGAGTGGTGTGAGAACTAAAACAGTTTTTATCTTTAAAACAACAACAACAACAACAAGGAAGTAGAAAATATCCGCAATGCTTTTGGAAAATGAAACTACCATAAGACCTCCCACCACACACACATTGCAAACGCAGAATTGGAGGAGATTTCTTCTTATGATAGTCAAACATGCTTACTATGCAAATCATTGGATTTATTATTATTAGTGCATAGTGCAGAAAACATTTCGAAAGTATAATATTAATCTTAGCTAGCATAGGCATTTCACACTATGCCTACTATAGCTACCATCTAAACAGTGGGGCGCCACCATAAGTAAATGGCAGGGTCTACAACTAAAACCGTACAGGGTTCGTATTGGAAGATGGATTTCCAACAAATGGTCAGGCTAAGGAACTTCCTATGCCACGTAGGAAGGCCTCTGGCAGGACGCTCCGAGAGACAACCTGCTCTCTGCCAACACAAGGCCGGTTACCCCCTTCCCGGGTAGTAAACCTGAGATATGCCACCCCCGGTCCTTTGGGACCTTTATCCGAGCGCTCGGTAACCAACATCACACATAATAAATAAAGTGTGTCCACATGAGTAAGTATCTGGGCTCCATACCATAATACTACCCTTTTCCAGAAGGAATGGTCATACCCTAGGGGAAGCTACCCCTGAAACCTTGACGCATCTTTCCTGTTTCGACCATTTCCGGGTTGTGAGGTCTGACGAAGTCTCGTCCACAAAGCTACGCTTTTTCACAAAGCCACGCTTTGATCACAAATGATCAATAAATGATCATCACACAGCAACACTCAGCATGCCACACTACTAAATTGGGAGTATATCACTGATAAATTTCAACTACATAACCTCTGAGCTCGTACGTCTTAGAGAAGGGTGTTAAGCTAAGAGAATAAATTCTCCGCCACCAACATAAATGTATTTGAAAGAAATCAGCTTTATACTCAAAATGTAATGTCAGACATGTAATCATACAAGTCTGTTCCAGGTTCAAACAGAACCGAAGGCACTTCCGAAGAAGCCCTTGCAATTCGGGTATTCACAATCCCGATAAAACTTACCATCACAAAGGAAATCTCTATAGCGTAGCTAACAGTGCAGAGACAATCGATAGGTCATCCTATCGTTTTCGCAAATAATCGGTCTTCACCACCATTCTTCAATACAATCCATATCATCGTATCACTAATTCGGGATGGGTTATATGACACAAAAGTCTTTTCTCGGCTAACCCGAATAGTGAGCATAATATTTCAAAACATATGAATATTGGGATTTCAATTAAGTCACAACTTATTACCCAAATCCTTTCCTTTAAATGGTTTAAACAAATTACCATTTTAAATCTTTAAACAAAAAGATTTACTTCACAAAGTTTACCCAGTTTCACAAAGATTCATTCACAGATTCCCAAATCAATTTCTATTTCAATTTGATTAACCCATTAAATCTTAAAATCAAGATTTAATTTATAGCTTTCAAAACTATTCACAATTCAAGTCTTTTATAATATAAAAGATACACCATTTAAAATACTCCTTTGATTTCAAAATAAAACTTAATCATCTTCACAAAGGTTAATTTATAGTTTTTCCAAACTATTTACAATTTCAACTTAAATTGTTTCGATACAAATTGGAAATCTTTTCACTTTATGAAAGCTATTATTATTTGAAAACAGATAGTTTTCGTTTTGGGAAAAACTGGTTACAATTTCACAGTTCAAAGCCATTCAAGTATAAAACTTGAATTTAAATTTAAATTTCCAAAACCATATTTTAAATGGTTAAAACCCCATATAAACACCTTTTATAATTTATACAATCTTTTTAAACCAAAATTCCCAATTCATTGAATTCAATTTCAAAATATTGAATTCAAACTTAAATCAAATGATTTAAATTCCAATTCTATTAAGTCATTTAAAATAACTTATATTTTTGAATCTCATTTTCAAAAACTTCCAATTTAAATTCCAAAACTATTTTGGATTCAAAAACTCAATTTTTTCACAATTTTTTCAAAATTGATAAAAATCTGTGACTTAACCGATTTCCACGTGAAATCCACATTTGTGTGTGTATTGTGTAGCCACGGGTTTAACACAATAGTGCACAACATCCAACCATTACAGATCAAATATAACAATATAATTGATAAGCGGTATAAACGATAACGCTTATCTTCCATTCACAGATCACAGATCACAACACAAATTAGGATATATCACAAAATATCACACGTCAAAGATGTCAAACAATTCAACATCCAATATAATCCAAACATCCATAAGTATGATTAATTTAAATCATCTGATTGATTTAAATCAGATAAATTTCAATAAATCAATTTTTACTAGTTATAGTAAATTAATAATCAATTAATTACCAAACATTTTCAAATTTATTTCAAAACACCCAATCAAATTTCCAAACATTTCCAAAAGATTTCCCTTTTAAAATATATTTCTTTATCTCTTCAAATCTATTTAAAAATCCCAAATTTTGATAAATTCTTCAGTTTATAGAAAATATTTCCAAAATCCATTTATTAAGCCCTTTATCCCAAATTTGAAATTAAATCCAATATAATTCAAAAATAAAACTTTTATCTTATAAAACTCCTTTTAAATTTATCCAATTATCAAAAACAAATTTTCCGATAAATTTTCAACTTATATTTTCAAAAAATCCAATTTTTATTTATTTCTGGTATCCAACGATAACGAAAATATATTCGGCTAAATTATAGTCGTCAACAATTTCAATCACGATATAATCACATGGCGATTATAAATAAATCAACACACAACATTGAAATAATTCAAATGTTTGAGGAATCCAGTTGGATCCCACCAACCTGTTTCCCTGCATCCACAGATGTTAGCACAATACTAATTCCACATCGAAGTGAAATATCGCGGTATATGGGATTTATAAATATTATCCGCTATTATGCGGCGCAATAGGGTCTCATCCGCTATATAATGCGGGAAATCAACTCCAAATACATATATAATACCAATTCCACTTCACGGTGGAATTATCGTGGTATATGTTTTTAATAAATAACCTCCGCTTAATATACGGCGTATAGGGTCTATTTAACACAATAGATAACAATTTATCAACCAATCATCACAATCAACACAATCAAGCAATTTTAAATCTCAACTATTTAAAATTTAAATCGAAACACAATATTCGATTGAGTGAGAAGTTCTCACCTTGCTTTCAAAATGTCGAGCGTTCAATTTTTTACATTAAATCGAACACGTTCGATTTAACGCAAAATTTTCACTTGCTCGAAATGATTCCACGTCAGCACCACAGCGAGCTACTCGTCGCTGCGATTCCGGCGCCTCCAAATTCGTCGAAATCTGATATCGTATGACAAAGATATGGCAATTTAAAGTTTATACGATTTAAAATATAAATAAATTTCAATTTCCTTTTATTTTAAACCCTACTTTGTTATGGCCGTTCGATTTGTCTTGGAGAGATCATGGCCGCGATTTTCTTTCTTCTCACCCTCCCAGATATTCACGCACGTATCAAAACCCACGATCGTCAACGTTCATCAATTTTTCGCGACCATCTGTGATCGATTTCATGGCGATCAACCATTTCCATTACGAAGCCCAACGTCTACTCTATCAACGCCAGAGAACCGGCCGAGCTCAGTTGCACGTGGATGATGAAAAACGTGGTTGAACGCGACGTCTTCAAACTGAAATTGCCGTCAATCTAGCTTGAAATTTTCGATCATAGCCGTTGAATAGCTAGATCACGCAATGCTCTACAACTTTCTTTTAGGAAGTTTCTCGAATTGATGCTTGGATTAGAAGGAAATCGAGGAGGAAGAAGGCACGTTTTCGGCCATTGAAGATAGAGGTGGCGGCTGAAACGTTTTGACCTAGGGTTTGTGCAAATGTTGAGAAATCAAGTCCTTTTATAGAAATTTGCTCCAAACACTATTCATCGAAAATTTTCCGAACTCCAAATCGAGCGTGCCGGCTGGCGTTTCTAAGGTTTACCCCGTGTTACGAACATAATGGAACATGTTTCGGGAGCTAATTCGATCGTATGTGAGAGTTACGGAAATAAACGATCAATTTAAAATTAAACCGATTAAAAACGATTTCGATGCGTTTTGGCTTGCCCCGGACAAACCGTACATCCGATTGACATGAAATTTTGAAATCTTACAATAATTTCACATTACGGATCCGATGAAATAGGTTTCGTCGAAATTCGAGACTGTTTGAAAAATGGTCATTTTTAGTCGTCAATTAAATATTAAAATATTCAATTTTAACAAATTAACTTTTAAATCAATTTTAACAGTTCTATAACATCATTCTAACTCCAATATGAATTATTATAGCTTTCTAGATCATTTTCATTCACATTTGATCCAATTATCAATTATTTCTGCAATTTCAAATATTAAATTAATAATTTAATTATCCAATTAAATCACTATATTCGAATTATAATTTATTCGACTTACAAATCTTACTTATTAATATTTAAAATAAATTAAATATCTGAATTTCAAATTGTAACGACCCGATATTTTCAACCATTTGCATCCATTATAAGTGTATAGGTAGACACTCATGCCGGAGTTGAATTGCTCAAAATACCACGTTGTAAATAAAATTTGGCAAATCTCAGAATATACAGTAAATAAATATAATCACAAATCACAAACACAGAGTAAAATAATGCAGCGGAAATAAAAGAGATAGTAGTTCATGAAGCTACTATATAAATACATTAGAGTTAATTTAGATACAATAGGAATACCAAGATGCAACAGGAGTAATAGTATAATAATCAGGTACAACTCAGAATACAACTAGAATCAACTGGATAACAAGATGAATAGATATCTGGATCTTCAAAGCAAAACTCCAGCTCCAAAGGTGAGTCTCTAATGCTGTATCACTCAGTCTGACCCGAGCGTAAAGCAAAACACAAAACACTCGAGTCAGGACATACATACTTATACAATGTAAACCAACTCAAGTGAACTGTAATAAAGGTACAAGTAACTTAGAAGATGCTTGGGATTGCCCATCCTCTAAGGATCCGTTAAAATATCTACTATGTAGTAATATTCGCTATTATAATAATGTCTAATAAGTAAAGTATAATCATATAGAAAATAGCGTTAAGGGGATGGAGAACCTTAACGCGGTCGGATCTTAAAATCATAATCGTAGTGGGTTCGATATGGTAGGTGACACGGCACACAAGGCAATGCCAGGGTAGATATACCAATTACGCACACGGACTGATGGATACGCATAGCAGCCACTACCGTTCCACCTCGAACAACACTCCCAAATCAAGGGTGGCCACCAAAATCACAAAGTAATAGAATGGTATCGAAGAAGTGTGTCCGATACGAGGTGCTACCTCACTGGCCCGAGATCGCTCCTGTTTTAGTCACCTTATGCCAACTCACAGGAGTTGGGTCCACGTATATACCTTAGGATCATCGCCACCATCCTACTTCATTCTGGAAACTCCACCGCGTACACAGTTGTCAAAGTGGTTTTCGGTATCGACAGAGAGTATGTCCATATCCGATCCCGGTCTCTTTAACAACCAATCGTTATTATAACCCGTGGCTATAATTTTAAAATAATATTTTATACTTCAAAATAGAATATCATTTCAAATCCAAATCTTTATCAAAATAAAGATTAAATCAATTCCAAACCATTTCCATATATTAACATATCATATCTTTCCAAACTTCATTTCAAATCATTTTAATATATTAAAATATCATATCTTTCCAAACTTCATTTCAAACCATTTTAATAAAATAAAATATCATATCAGTTCAAATCCAAATATTCAACTTTAAATACCCTTTTAAATTCAAAGTTATCATTCATTTACTATCATTTCAAATCACTTTTAAATAGTTTATATTCCAATCAAAGTAATTCATTTAAACCTTTTAAAAGTGTAATTATTATACTTTCAAATCAAGTATTCAATTTCCAAAGTTTCAAACCATTCTAAGTTCGTTTACTAAGTCAAAAACCCTAATTATTAAAATTTCAGCATTTCACAGCATTTAAAAACAACTACTACAAGTTATATTTGAAAACATTTTTAATTCAGCAAAGACAACACTTAAAACTGCTGTTAAAACTCAGTTTTAGTTGAATTATAGTTCAAAACAGAAAAGGCAGCATTTCAGAAGTGCTGCGGTAGTTCAGATTTCAAAACAAGGGTTAAATTTGGTTTCAGCAAAGACTGCAGACCATTATTCCAAAGAATGCTATAATAGACCTGAGTTCAATATTAGCCTATAAGTTCAATTACAGCAACTACAGCATTTCAGAAATGCTGTAATAGCTCTTTTTACACAATTTTAGTTCAAAACAGAATCTGTAGCATTTCTGAATGCTATTAAAAGTTAATTTCAGGTGTTAGTGTATTTCCAGGCTTCCAGCAATTAAATAACTTTAATTTAAAACACATAAACATTTTAAAAATCATATTTTAACATTTAAAAATGTTCATTTACATATCGTTTAACATATATCTTTTCATAATAAATTTCTTATAATAAAATCCAATTTTCAACAATTTACTTAATAAATTTAAGTGTAAAAGTTTTCAATTCTTCACATTTCAACAAATAAACTTAACACTTCAAATTTAAATTACCATTTCACAATTTAACTAAATTTCCAATTTTATTTAATTAACTTAAACCTTTAATTAAAACCAAATTTCACATTTCCAAGTCAAGTTATATTTTAAAAGATCACTTTTAAACATTCATTTATTTAACCACTTAAATTCATAGAAAAATCAATAATACTTTAATAAATCACTTAAATTCAAATTTAATCAAATTATCATATTTTACCATTTTCCAAATATAATTAAATTTTCATTTTTATTTATATAACTTAAATATCATTTTTAACCAAAATTCCAAATTCCAAACTTAAGTTATATTTTAATAATCCAATTTAACCATTCATTAATTACATTTTTAACTCATAGAAAAATCATAATTTCTTTATTTTAAAACACTTCAAAATCTATTTAAATCAAATTTCATAAATTTATATTTTTAAAAATACTTAAAAATATCCAAAACACTTTATAAAATAACCACGGGCCTGTATATAATTTTCTAACCTAGGTCAAGTGATACGGATATGTATCATTTCAATCCGCAGTAAAAAAAAGAAAAATCCGGGTTCTATCATTCAAATTCATAAGAACTTGGTCTATGCAAATGAGCCAGTGGGGATTGTTGCTAAGGAAGAAAAGAGGCTGAGAAGCAAGGTGATTAAACTGGTGAAAATTCAGTGGAGCTTGGACCCAAATGATTGTACATGGGAGGTTGAAGACAAAATGAGGGCTAAATACCCCAATTTGTTTTCTGATGGAGAGGTATGTTTAAGTAGCATTATGATAACTTTCTGAATATATTTTTTTATATATTGCTTACTTTCATAAAATGTGAGCATGGGGTTATGGAGTTAAAACAGACTATGGATTAGTGCTTTTATTTGGAGAATTTGAAGAAATTATGGGGACATAATTCCTTTAAGGGGGAGGGTATGTAATGACCCTAAAAGAAAAAATAAAATAAAATAAAATAAAATGAAAGTTACATTTATTTTAAGAATTTCTGAAATTATAAAATGTATAATGCATTAAAACAGAAGAAAAAAACTTGTTAATAAATAAAATGTGCATAGGAGCTTTTGTTTGATAAAATGCAAGGAGTTAAAAAAAATTGGGATTTAAAACAAATGTAGTTCCATGACCAAAGAATTATATAAATACATATATTTAATATATGGGGTGTTTTCTGTTTTATTTAAAGACAGAATAAAATGAAGTTTAATGTAAGGTTTAAATGTCTTAAATATATATATATACATTTATGCTAGGAATAATTAGCATGACATATGTGATTTTTTTTTTCTAGCACATAACGATGTATGAGGAGTTACTGTTTTAACTAAAGGCAGAATAAAAAAAAATATATACAGGATCAAATAAGAACTTTTATATCTTATATTTATTTCAAGCAAATAACATAGTGTAAATGATTTTCACATCACATGATTATGTATGATAGTATGCATGATTGAATGGAAATGGTAGTTAGGTAGAAAACACAAGGGGATTTGCAGTTTCTTTAAACTTAGAAGAAATAAAAATAAACAAGGGGTCACATGCATATGGATGAGCAAAATCGAGTCATGAAAATGGCATGAAGTGTTTAAAATGTTTGATTCTCGAAATAACTAATTTAGGTAACCAAAAGTGTGCATTCCCAATTAAGGACCACACAGGGAAATGATTTGTGCATGAACATCTAAGGGCATCAAGGAAATTACCCATGTTTCTTAAACCCTAGAATGGTTTTATAAATACTTGCACATAACCATATCCACCATTCTCTCGGGATCAAAACAAAAATAAAATAAAATAGGAGAAACATTAGCTTGAAACTCTGGAGGATTTGCTGTTCAGGGGGATTAAGGCAGTGAAAGGAGAACACTATGTGAGTATTTATCCCTTTGTATGCAATGGCATTAATTCCTCTTGTAGGCAGCCTAAAATGTTATAAGTCATTTAAAATCTCTGAAATGATTTGTTATGGGTGAGATGGATGTTTGTTTGTGCATTCTTGTTTGGGATTTTAATCTGTATGTGGGTTTTTAAAGTTAAAATGGTTTGAGCATTTTTGTTCTATTTTATTATGAAGTATGGATCTAAATTATTTAGGAAATGGGCAGCAAGACAGTGATCTAGCTCATGTTTATTTCTTGGATAATGAAGCATGAAACTAAATGTTCATATCATAAGTCAAAGGAGAATTTCTGGGTTTTTGAGGGATTTCCTTAATAAAACCCTTATTCATATATTCACAATAATATAGAAGAAAGATAGTAGGATCATGATGCTTAAACTATTTTTAGGAAAAACCATAGGTAGGCTGGGGTATTTTCTGTAATAAGGAAAATAAATGGGGAACATGGGGTTGAACCAGAAAGTATTAAAGAAGATAAGCCTTTCTGAAACATGAATGAAATGGGAGTTTTTATGATTAAATTCATAAATAGAAGCTTAATAAAATAAGCAGAAACTGGAGGGGGATTTATTAAAGAAAATCAAATTGGTCATTTGGGAGTTAGTCAATGATCTGCTTGCTTCAGGTGGGAGTAAGTATATGCATGGTGCAACTGCACCCTGAGGCCTTTGTGTGTTGGAATAAATTAAATAACCTGGGAGTTTCCTTCACAATGCATACATGGTGTTCATTTGACAAGGAGTTAAAGACCATAAAATAAATGGGGAATGGGGTTTAAAAATCTGGATTATAAATATCCAGATATGGAGTTAAATCAATCAAGTTTAAACATTGTGCTTTGATTAATTGCTGGGTGAAATTGGGAGTATAAAATCTGAGTTTACTTATTTAGAAATGGAGAAAAATGAATCAAGAATTATATATATTTATTTTGATTGTTTGATGGGTATTGTTTGAATGAATGAATGTGTCCTTGTATCACTTGGTATTAACCAATAATATGCTAAGTATGAAATTTTCTAAATTAGGAAAACATTGCAAGTTCACCAAAAATTATGAACATGTGTATAAATTTGATAAATGCTCATACCAGTGAAAACTGACCCTTTTGGTTGCCCTTGCAATCATCTGGGTGTCTCATTAAAATTGGGGCAGCTCAGTGAATTGCTTGCAGGAAATTGAAGTTGGCTTGATGGATGAAGAAGGCATTAGCTGCTAGTATAAATAAAAGAAGCTAGTTTTAAATTTGTAGTTGTTTTGTAATGAATTTATTAGTCAGGTTTTATGTTGTAATTGAAGTTAACTGGTAGGGAGTTTTCTAAGTGTTTGGATTAAAATATGTACTTAAGCAAACCTGTTTTGAATGACTATTGATGATGTTTGGTTAACTGCTGATTTTATGAATGTATGATTTGGAGAAACAAGGGGATGGACATATCATATAAATATGATATGAGTATGTGATAATCTCTGATTTTTACTGCCTGAATTTATATTACGGTTTATGAAAATTAAAGAGCTAAGGTGGTTGATTTAAAAATGAACTCACAAGATTTGAGTAGGGGTATTCAAGAGAAATGAATTTGTGCATGGCAGGTAAGTGATACAGGCATGTGCATGAATTCTGGAGTAAAAATTGATTAACATGTATTTGTGTATTTGATTTCAAAAAAAAAATTATGAAAGAAATAAACCTGGAAGTAATTGTATTTTTGGTTAATGGATTGAATATATATGGATGCATTTCCAGGAAATTTAAATTAGGCAGAAACATGCTTGTGTTAGGAATAGATCTTTGTAGAAGTTTGTTAATATGAGGAATATGGGTTTGCAAGTGGTAAAAGAGGGACTATGGTCGGCCTAGATGGCCATGGGTCAAACTCTTGTAGCCTGGAACCATTTCATTTCAACTCGTGAAGTGTAAGTGTTTCCAGAACAAAAAAAAAACTCCAAGCAACCCTCAAATGACACCAAGCATTTTCAATAAAACACCAAGTACTCAAGTCTGCACCATGTTAAACTTAAAAATGCAGCATGATTTAATTGTTCAACCTGAAATGGTAAATAAGAATTAGTTCCAATGTTCATGCTGCAAGTATAATTTTTGAAGTGATTTCATACAAGTACTTGATAACTATCATAAGGTCAATTAAATGCCATTTTAGTGTTAATAGAATTATTTAGGCAGAAAGTCTAGAAAGCATGGAAAAATGCACTGTGCATTGCAATATTAAATATATAAGTATTATAATTGCCAAAAATCTATCTCTGGCAGTAGAAAAAAAATTAGGAAAGAAATAAATGGTTATGTTGTCAACACATATGGTGATTTGTTGCCAGTTTGATTCAAATTCTTTTTGCAAATTTGTTAGCTCTGAAAGGCAAAGGGAAACAATTATATATCATCAAATATGTAATTGTCTTAATATGTTTTGTGCACTGATATGATTATATTGGTAAATCCATGGTCTTGGGAAAAATATTTGGAAATTATTTAAATATTCAAATATAGAAGAAATGGGGTTTAGTGGTGAATTCCTTATATGTTTTAAAAAAAAATCTAAGTGTTTTAGAGTGAGGGTCACCACATGAAGAGGAGGTTGCCTTCTTGGCAGCTTAAAGAGAAAACCATTAACTGGTGGAACGCTATTAGAGTTGCTACTCCTGAGGATCAGTTTACTTTGGACTAGCTCAAAACCTAATTCGAGGAGAAGTTTATTTCGGCCTGTCTAGTTAAAGTGTTTGGCAGTTCTATAGCGGTGGTAGTGCGAAAAGTTATAGCAGGGATAAAGCGGGAATATAGCGGAAAATAGCGGATGTTCTAAAAGCTTCATTAGATATAAAACCATATATTTAAAGTTAATTTATTATCATTCTCACATCATTTCTGTAGGAAAAAGAAATAATGTTTAGTCCTATGTATCAAAACCGAAGAATATCATCATGATTTAGACAAACTAGTTTTGGTGACTATAATAGATTTCTGGATTATATTTGCACTTATGCCTTAAAATTAGATCTTTACCCTAACTTTTTTTGTCTAGTTTAAAAGAGAACTAATCAAATCAACCTTCGTATATTAATGTTACTAAAGTGGGTGCCAAAAAGCCTTGATTTAGTGGATATAGCGGAAAATAGTGGGGCTTAAAACGGGTCTACTAATTAATAGCGCTAAATTGAAATAGCGTAGCGGTGAAGAATGCTATGCGCTATAGCAGAGATTTTGTGGGGCTTTAACTACATAGAATTTCCCTGCTGCTTAGAAGTCGGTGCTATTCATGAAGTTTGTTAATTTGAAGCAAGTAGACATGTCTATCTCCAAGTATGTTGCTGAGCTCGATGCCTCATCGAACTATGGGATGTCTTTCATCGACACTCTACTAAGGAAGAATGAGAAGTTTCTTATCGGTTTGGATGACTATTTGGGGGAGAAGTTGGTGAGTCATATCGATGAGACATTTTAGAGACTCTCGAGAAAGCTCTTCACCAAGAGAGTTTATGCCAAGTCTAAATCAGCTGCTATAGTTAAAGAAGTGCCAAAACCGCAACAAGGTAGTGAAAACAAGAAGAAATGGAATGGTAAGAGAAAGCAGTTTCAAGAAAATAATGCTTAGAAGGAGGCTAAGTGGGATCCTATCTGTTATGGCTATGGAGATAAGGGTCACTTGATTAGAGACTGCAAAGTTGATGGAAAGAAGAAGTGCTACAA
Organism: Allium fistulosum; assembly: GCA_030737815.1. Taxonomy (NCBI): domain Eukaryota; kingdom Viridiplantae; phylum Streptophyta; class Magnoliopsida; order Asparagales; family Amaryllidaceae; genus Allium; species Allium fistulosum. The sequence continues at coordinate 485,651,244 of CM060905.1, read as the reverse complement.
CTATGGAAAGTTTGAACATATGGAGAAGAATATTGTAGAACCAGTGCAACAGAAGCAAGCAATGAAGGCATATGCTTTGGATGCTATCCCAACTTCATTGAGTGCTTCCTCGGTGATGTAGAAGAGGAAAAGCATCGTTATTCAAGGTATGCTTTCCATTTATGATGTTTCGTATGTGTTTTGTTTGATACCGGGGCTTCACATTTTTTCATATCTAGTGATATGGTAGATAGATTGGATTGAAACCAAAAAGAAGGGACCGACCTTTGATTGTGATGAACCTTGTTAGAGGCACCACCACTAGTCTGTGTATGGTTTGTCGTGGTTTGGTCTTATCAGATCATGGATGCTATTTTGTTTGTGATTTCTTTGTTTTGAATTTTTTTGGATTTGGAATTATCATGGGGATGGACTGGATGAGGAAGTATGTGGTAGTGGTGGATTGTGAGAAGATATTGGGTGACGATTGGGAAGGGCGAATGGTAGTGATTGGCTGCCTGCTAGAGGATCGGTTTATGGTTAGCTTTCCATATTCGCTCATGATTCCACAGGTTGAGTTTTCATCTATGTCTATCGTTAGAGAGTATCCGAACGTGTTTGAGAAGGTGACCAGTCTCTAATCAAAATGTTGGCGATTTGCATGGCCTTCCATACGAACCTCTGAAAGGCAACATTCCTATAGCAGTATGATAACTATTATTATAGGAAAACTCAACCAAGTGCAAATAGTCTTCCTATGACCCACCAAAATCTAGTACACAAGCTCCCAACAAACCTTCAGGTACCTTATTGATTCTCTTTGTCTGCCCATCTATTTGTGGGTGATAAGTGGTACCTATCTTGAGCTTAATACCTAATACCTCCTGTAGACTCTTCCAGATACCTATGGGTGTTGCCATAGACCCAAATAGGGTTCTATTGCAATAATATTACTTATGTTGCCTTAGATAGTCAAAATGTTGCCTTTGAGGTCTAAGGCAACGACAAAAATTGCATCACCCTAAAAGTGTTGCCATAGACCTATGGCAACATTTTTCGGGCCTGAGCCAACTTTTTTTTGTATTGCAGAAGGTCATCTATGGCGTAGTGGTAGTCGCTGATGCGTTCAGTAGAAGACATACCAGTTTGGGAGTGATGTTCCTAGAGTGGAAGCAGTTGGAGTATATTGCTGGCTATGACTTTAGACCTCATTGCGAGTTAGAGCCAGAGAATTTAGTGAGCTTGACTATCATACCTACTTTGATTGAGTGGATCGGTACTAGTCAGAGGTGAGATGCTAGACTAGCGAAGATCAAGTTGAAGATAGAATGAGGAGTAGAGTTTGAAGATTTTATTCTCGATGTTGATGGATTGAAAGAAAGAGCTGCTGTGTAACATCCCCCATTTTGAGGCCCGAAACTAAGCGCTATGGATGCTACAGTCATCCATAGTATTAATTTCCGGTGAAAAAATACGGCTGTGTTAATCATATCAATAATCAGAAGCACATGAATATGGAAAATATTAAACACAAATTTTCTTAAAAAATTTTCAGATTTCATTTCACAAATGATATTTCATATTCATTACATAATCTCATTCACAAACCCACGTTAAGAGAAATTATAATTATTACAAAATATTCCAAGAGCGACATCTGAAGATGCCTCCTTGGTTGATCAGAGTCTACTACTATTACTACTTGACAGTTAAAATCTTCTGTCATTACTACATCGAAATAGACAAACACAAGGGAAATAGATAAAGCTCCTAATAGCTAGATTGCCTCCTGCATGTCCCTAGAAACTTATTCATCTATCTGGATCCAAAAAAACCCTTATTCCCGATCTACTCAGATGAGTACCCGAGAGTTTAAGGGGGAAAAAACTTCGGGTCAGACAAACAGTCTGGTGTGAATAATAACCTACCATCTCGAACCAAATAGATATCTAGTAAGACTATGCCACTGAGCAGAACGAGTTTCCCGTCACTAGTATCTTAACCAAAACATATCAAGCATATACTATACACCTGCATCCACAATGGTTATAACATAATAATATACTGATATGCAAACATGTAATATACACTGGATTACCCATCCCAAATTATTAGACTATCCATCTAAGCTTTCATTGACCATCCGTCTTATACTTATGCGGTGTACTTATCTCATATATATTTATTCTTTGGATTACCCATCACCTACCATGTTGACTACCCATCACCCTTGGTTTCAATAACAAAATTATATGGACTATCCATCTCACATGTAATTTTTACTCGGATTAACCATCCCTTACCATATGGACTACCCAACACACATGGTTTAGCTATTTAAATTATGTGGAATGTCCATCACATATATCCCATTATTTAAAATTGATGTGGACTATCCATCACACATCCCATAGTTTTCCGAGACTGTCCATCTCCAGCATGATGCAGACTGTCTATCTCACATCCTATAGTATTCGTACAATGACTTTGAACCAATCATTAACAATTTAATTCATGTTACCCACATGTTTAACCTATGTCTATTGGTGTCCCCAATTAGGTTATTTATCTCTTAAACTTATAACATCTCAAATTTTATGCATTGGTAACCCCAATGTATCTGGTTGAAATCATAGAGCAAAAATATATTGGTATCCCCAATAGTTAATGTCGAAATTTAAAAAATAAAACATGTTGGTATCCCCCAATAAGCAATATAAAGGTTATAAAGTTGAATACATTGGTATCCCCCATGGTATAGTGAAATTTATAAAACATGTAGCTTGTCGAAGCTAATCCACATTGGTATCCCAATGATAGTGTCGAAATTTACAATTGAAATGACATTGGTATCCCTAATAATTAAAGCCGAAATCCTACCATATACGACTCACCGCCTTTAAATAGGTTAATATGTTTAATGTCGACGTTAGTAACAATGTCGACAAAGAGGCTTAAGACTCTCTGCCTTTAATAAAAATAACATATAAAACACACGACGTTAAGACATTGTCGATCTATATCCAAGGTTGAAGTCAAAACTTAAATTATTTTTAGTATAAAATACTATGCCGAAAATAAGGTCATCAGCATAGAAGAAATATAGGTTACCCACCCTTTTCAAAACAAGCTTTATATTTTTGTAATAAGAACAATGTTGCTGACACTGATGAATGTCGATGTCAAGACCAGCGATGTTATTGTAAAAACATACTTAGTTTAGTTCCTAAATTATGCCACTATAAATATAAAGTCGAAGACAAGACAAGCGACGTCCCTGCCGTTTGTAAAATTGACGCCGAGAGTATTCAAAATAGAACTATGCGACGTCGCTTTAAACATATGTAAAGACACGCGGCATCATTGATGGCAGCGTAAATAATAAGAGGTAGCCTTAGTGATCATGACACTAGACCTTTAAACCTTTAGATGAATCACGATAAGGCTATGCCGCCAATGATAGGTTGCCGATGAGATCAACGTTGGCAAAGATGGAATCATTCCATAGCTACAAAAGTAGCATCATAAACTTCCCTCTATCTTAATGCCAACACACATAGATACAACATTACCTTAGGCGCGGAGACAGCGTACGTGGCATGACATTGTCATAATTTTCTTGAAAACTAGTTTATTTCTATTAGAAGTAATTACTTTTCACCAAAACTTGCTTTTAGTCAAATTCCTATTGGACAAAAAAATTTCTTTATCCAAATCTTTTTTAGAAATCTGCCGCACTCAATTTTCAAAGTCCAAAACATATATCAAACTAATTAATTAATATCCTTTATTAATTATCTAATTAAATGCTTATCTAACATAATAAATTCATAGTAATTCGAAATCACTTGGGAAAAATTCTCAAAAATTCCAGAAATTCCAAAATACCATATTCTTCATTATATAAAAGTTTTAAGACCAAAAACCGTAGTTAATTATTTTTAATAATTAAAACCCGAATTTAACCCAATTTCCTCCTTAGGAAAATGAAAAAATATTCAATTTAATTTGGAAAATTATGAAATTAAAAACCCATCTTCAAATAATGTTTTACTCAACATAATAGAAAATTAAAGCTACTAGAGATCAAAAACTTTGGTTTTACCCTTAAAACCTATCAAAACAATTTTATAAATCATTATTCTATCCAAACAATGATTATATAATCATAACTTGGCAAAAATCATCAAAAATCATTTAGATATTATTCATAGCCGAATTCAAGAATAAAAATAGAGATGGTTTAAGTATTATTCACCTTAAAATTGATGTTGGGGTTGAGATTTGATTAGTGCTTTAGCTTCTCTAAACTTTGCTTGAATCCCCCCTTAATTTCATGATCCTCCTAGCTAGTTTAATGATCGGCCTTTGCTTCGTAAATTTGATTATTTTAATGTTAGGGAAAATGAGAAGATATGAGAGGGAAAGTGTTAAAGGAGTGAAAGTTGGATCTACCTATTTTACCCCTCATATATTCTCTTATATGATACATCTTTAAACAATCTTACTTAGTTCATTAGTAATGGTTCGACCTTATAAATGTTCAAATCTCATTCCCCTTAACCATTTACATTATTCTATTTAATCTATCCAATTAAATATCCAGAATAATGTTAAACTTAAATTAGGGGTGTTACATGCTCCCCTCTTTAAATAATTCTTTCCCGATTTCAGTAAGGACTACAAAACAAGCATATCAAACATGCAAACAATGCTAGTATATCATACCATCTATAAAGCCTATATACAACAAATATAGAACATACCATCATAACAGCTCAGGATAAGTATCCCTAATCTTGTACTTTGTCTCCCAAGTACAGTTTTCTCGTTGTCACTCCACTGGACTTGCACTAACTTGATTGTCTTGTTCCTTAATCTCTTCTCATTTCTCGCTACAACTCGAACTGGTTGTCTCACAAAAGTCAAATCCGGTTCTACTACTAAATCTTCTAATGTAGTTAGAGCAATAGTAGTCTATGAATCATACACATAATTCTTAAGGTGAGAAACATGAAACACATTATGGACACCTACCTAACTACTCGGTAACTCTACTGGGTATGCGAGTTTCCCAATCCTCTCTATAATATGCAATGGTCCAACATATCTTGGTGCCAGTTTCCCTAACTTTCCAAATCATATCGCACCCTTCATCGGCGATACCTGTTGAAAACACGATCTCCAACTGAGAACTCTAGATCTTTACGCCTTTTTTCTGTGTAACTTTTCTGCCTAGACTGAGCTTCTCCCACCCTATCCCAGATTAACTCAATCTTCTATATGGCTTCTCTTACCATATCTGGACCAAGGACCAATCTGTCTTCGGTTTATAACCAACACGCTGGCTATTAGCATGGCCTTCCATACAAAGCTTTGAAAGGCGGGATTCCTATACTAGTATGATAACTATTATTATAGGAAAACTCAACCAAATGCAAATGGTTTTCCCATGACCCACCAAAATCTAGTACACAAGCTCTTAACAAATCTTCAAGTACCTTATTGACCCTCTATGTTAGCTCATCCGTCTATGGGTGATAAGCGGTACCCATTCTGAGCTTGGTACTTAATACCACATGTAGACCCTTCCAGAATTCACTAGTGAACAAAGCATCTCTGTCACTGACTATACTACTAAGAATCTCATGCAGTCTAACAATATTTTTCATAAACAACTTAGCCAATACTGATGTCGTCCTGGTTGACTTAATGGTAATAAATGTGCACTCTTAGTTATTCTATCCATTGTGACCCAAATACTTTCATTTTCCCTATTTGACGTAGGCAACCCATGAATAAAATCCATGGATATCAAACCTATTTCCAAACTGGTATATCTAAAGGCTGAAACAGTCCACTTGGTTTCTGATGTTCGACTTTCACTTGCTGGAAATTTGTACATTGCTTCACCCATAAGCCTACATCCATCTTCAGACCTTCCCTGAAGAAACTTCTCTTCATGCCCTAATACATCTTGGTTCCTCCAAGATGAATCGTAAACTTTGATCGATGACACTCCCTTAGAACATTCTTTCTTAGGTCACAAACATCAGGAACACATAACCCTCCCTTCTTCCTTAACTATCCTCTCTGGTCACGACTAAAATCCTTTAGATCATCGATCTCAATTCCATCTTCCAATCTTCTAATCCTTTCGGCTAGTAATGGATCATCTCTCTGCTTAGAAGCAATCCTTTCGATCAAGACTGGTCGAACTTCCAAGCAGGATAACATGACTACACTTTAACTAGCAGTCGACCTTAACTACACGCTACAAGTAGTCAATGCCTCTAAATCCTTCCATTCAGCCAACATGGCTAACACCACATTCTTATGTTTCCTACTAAGTGCATTCGCAGCCTTATTTCCTTTCCCCGATGTATACTCAATACCAAAATCATAAGTTGCTAAAATCTCCAGTCACTTCTGTTGTATCATATTTAAATCTTTCTAAGAGAATAAATACCTCAAAGACTTATGATCTGTATACAACTCGAATCGTTCTCCTAAGAGGTAGTGACTCCACACTTTTAGTATGAAAATCACCACTGCCAACCCTAAATCATGAGTTGGGTATCTAACTTCTTGTGGCCTGAGTTATCGAGAAGCGTAAGCAATCACTCTACCCATGTGCATCAATATAGCTCCTAATCTTATTCCACACGCATCCATATACATCACCAAATCCTGATTTCCATATGGAACAACTAACATGGGCGCATTGGTCAACAAATGCTTTAACTCAAGGAATGCTTCCTCATATTTATTAGACCAAATAAACTTTACGTCCTTCCTATTTAGTTTGGTTAGGGGTGCTGCTATCCACGAGAAATTCTAAATGAATCTTTAGTAATAGCCAGCCAATCCAAGAAAACTCCTTACCCCGATCACTGTCTCGAGTCTTTTCCAACTATTTACAGCCTCAATCTTGGCAAGATCGACGGACAACCCTTTCTCTGAAACTACATGACCAAGGAAATCCACTTCTTTCTTCTAGAAATGAAACTTCGAAAACTTCGCTTTCAGTTAATGTCGCGTAAACGTCTCAAGCACCATTCTAAGATGAATCTCATGATCCCTTTCATCCTTAGAATATGTTAGAATTTCATCAATGAATACAAACACGAACCTATCCAAGTTCTCTTGGAAAATCCGATTCATCAAGTCCATAAAGAAAGCAGGCGCATTAGTTAATCCAAATGGCATCACTAACCACTTGTACAAACCATATCTCCTTTGAAACGCCATCAAAGGAATATTGTGCTCCGCCACCCTCAATTGATGGAACCCTGTCACCAAATCCAACTAAGAAAATACTTTGGCTCCACTCAACTGATCAAACAAATCATCAATTCCCGGCTAAGGATATCTATTCTTTATCGTCTTCTCATTCAACTTATGTAATCAATACATAATCTCAATGAATCATCTGGTTTCTTTATAAACACCGCAACCGCTCCCCAAGGTGAACTGCTTGGTCTGATAAAACTCTTTCCTTCTAAGTCTATTAGCTGAACCTTTTACTCCTTTACCTTGGTAGGTGTCATCCTCGGTTTCATTTTGAACACCGCAACCGCTCCCCAAGGCGAACTGCTTGGTCTATTAAAACTCTTTCCTTCTAAGTCCATTAGTTGAACCTTTAACTCCTTCATCTCGGTAGGTATCATCCCGTCAAGTGTCTATTAATAGGTTCATCTCCAGGTATAAGATCTATTCGAAACTCAATAGCTTGTTTCAATGCTAGTTCTATAACTGGCTCAAAAACATCTGCAAATTCCCCTGCAACCAAAACACGATTCACTCCATCCTCTACTTCTATTGCTCCCAACAAAGTACAAATATCCACACTCTAGTTATCTACTGAGTATATAATTCGATCACTACTATCAGGGTGTCTAACTGATATTTTCCTATCCTGGTATCCTAGCATCATACTTGCTTAATCAATCCATACACAAAATAATCCTAATACCCGCAAAATCAAACACATACAAACTACAGGCAAAAGTATATCCTACCGACTCAAATTCTAGATGGTCACATGTAATGACCCATATTTTTTATAATTAAAACTATTAAATTAAATAAGATTTTGAAATTTAATATTGTGAGAAATTAAAATTTATGATTTATTTATGAGAAAAATAATTAGAATATGATTTAATAATATTGTTTGAATATTATTGATAAGTATTTTAATGTAATTTCAATCAATTGAAATAATTGTAAAGTTAATTTGGTTAAATTTGTAAATAAGGAATAAAATAATTGTTGGAATCAATTGTTGGAATTAATGTAATTAAATATTGAAGTTAATATGTGTTAAGATGTTAACGGTAGAATATTAATGTAATAAAATGTAAACTAATGTTAATTATATTCATAAGGCAATATTTGATTCAATAATAAGAGTGTAAATCGAAATAAAAGAATTTGATTGAAATTAAATATAATTAACTGGGATTTTATTACAGTTGTAATTGAACGCTGAATTTAGTGTAATATTTAAATATTGAATTAACATGGAAAATTTACTTTTAAAAGATTATAAATTTCTATGTAATCATGGATGATAAAATTGTTAACTTTTAAATTTGAATTTAAAAGTGATTAAATCAATTTAATAATAATTTATTTAATTTAACGTGAAAATTAGCCATTTTGGCCAATATCTCGGATTTTGACGAACCCAGTTTCATTGGATCTGTAACAGTGAATTATTATAGGATTTCAAGTTTCGTAGCGATCAGACTTATTGTTTGAACGTGCGAGCTCGAAACGCGTAGAAATCGATTAATGGAATTTAAATGAATATAATTTGATTTTGAAAGCTAACTTCTGCATACAATGGAATTAGGGTTTGAAACTAGTTCCATTGAGTTTAAAAATATCAAAAATCTATATTTTGATATATAGGGTGACCTACTTTCGTTTCGGGAACGAAACAGGATTTTTAAGTCGTTTTTATCGTTTCGACCCAATTCGATATGTCCATTCGTTCTTATCCATCCCTGTCTATATAAATAGATTTTTCCTAAAATCCCAGCTGTCTATTCCAATTTCTGTACGTATCTGTTCAATTATCTCCTTTTTCTTCTCAATGGCAGAAAACCCTAATTTCAGTTTCAATCAAAACCCTAATTCCCAAATTCCAAATCAAATCGAAAATTCAAACTCCTCAAATTATATATCGTCGGAAAGCCCTTGACAAGCGTAATCTAGATCTGTAGTTTGTTTTTGCAATTAAGTCTCAGATTGGCCAGAAATCGTTGAAGAAGTTTCGGCCGTTCGTATTAGGGCTTGGGATTTAACAGTGGATTTGCAACGATATGGCAATCGGGTGGTGCTGCGGCGTAGAGGAGGCCAAGGGCTTTCGATCCATAGGGTTTGTTCATGTTAGATGTTCCTCGAGTTGGCCAGAATTGGTAATAAATGGCGGTGCGTGGGTCACGGACGGGGACATTTTCAGAGAGGCGGAGACTGCCGCGTGGTGCCTGGAGATGCGCCATAGCCTGGGTGTTGCTCTGGTGCGGTCTGATCGTGGCGTTGATACGTGGAGTGGCATCGGTTTAGCGAAGTAGGGTGGCGGCTGATGGCGATCGAGGATTGAGTGTGCAATTAGGGTTTGCTTCGGTGAGAAGAAATTTACCTATTTTCCCCTATATTTTATTTTATTTAAATTTTAAATGTTCTAACTATCATAACTTTTTCATACGAGCTCGGATTTGGACGCGGTTTCTTGCATTAGGATCGTATCGAAATTACAGACGACATGGAACTGGTTTGGTTGATATTGGAGACTGTTCAAATTTTGGGCTTTATTTGGATTTTAAATCGACTAGAAATCAAAGGTGAGTGATTTAACCCACTCACAAATACTAAACCTTCTTATGTTAGTTGAATTAAATTTATGATGTGATAAGAATATTATTGATTGCTGTTTGGTTGTTCAATTTGACATTTTAATTGAAATTGAATTTTATGGAATTAAATCGCCATATTAATATTGAATTTAAATTGTTAGTTAAATACCTTATAATGATAACCGGTTAATTATTGTGATTTATTGGCTGATTTGGATGTTGATAGTAATGGATGTTTATTTGTTGACATTTTGGATGATTGGATGTTTATATCCCTGTTATCACTATGGGTTGAAATGATACATACACGAATGATCTTATATATTAGGGAAAATCGTTATTGGTTGAGATGATAAACCCGAGCAATTTTATTGATTTTGAAATTGTTGATTCGGGATACGGGTTGAAATGATATATACCCGGGGAATTTAACTATTTGGGTTGAAATGATATATACCCAATCCTTGATCATAGGGTAGAAAATTATATACGGACACCGTTGGTCGGTTTTAAATTATTTTCAAAATGGTAAAGTTTGTTTGATTTATAAATTTGATTTTTTTAAATTTAATTTAGTAATTTTATTTAAAAAAAAATATTTGGAAAATAATTTATTTTATATGTTTTAAAGCACAAATTATAAGTTAATATATGGTTTTAAATGTAAATTTAAGATTTTAACTTATAATTTTATTTAGTTTTAAATATATATTTCAAATAGTTAAAAAAAATTAAATTTAATAAAATATTTTTAATATATATATTTTAAATTTAATTTAATATAATAAATATAGTTTTTATTTAAGATAATAAATATATACTTTTATAATAACTTTAATAGATAAAAGATTTTTGTAAAAGATTTTAGAATTTGTAAAAGGTTTTGTAAGGAATTTATAAAAGTTTTGTAAGAGATTTTATAACGGATTTTATAAAAGGATTTTATAAAAGATTCTTATAAAGGATTTTATAATGGTTTTATAAAGGAGTTTATAAGGTTTTTTAAAGGATTTCTATAAAGGGATTTATGAAAGAACTTGTATAAAGGGATTTGGAAACATTTTAAAGGAATTTGCGTAGAAGTTTATGAAAAGGGGAAGAGTTGTAAACGGTTTTGGAATTTATAAATAGCTTTATAAATGTTCTAAAGCATTTAAATAGTTTATAAATGGTTTAAGAGAGATTTATAAATTATTTTTAAATTGATTGAAAGAAAATCTTCCTCGACATTTATGAATATATTTATACTTTTGGAATAAGTATATAGATATCTCGATATGAAGGTATAAACTGTTTTCTTCATTTATTATTTAAAATGTTTTATAAAATGACCACGGTGTGAAAAAACAATTTGGTTTAAAGAGACCAGGGTCGGATATTGTCATACTCTCTGCCAAAACTGTGCACGTGGTGGAGAATCCAGAATGAAGTAGGATGGTTTGGCGAATGCTACTGATATGAGGTAAGAACGCAGCCCTGACCCCTTCGGGTATGTTTGATATGACTAAAACAGGAGCTATACCGGGCCAAGAGAGGTCGCTTCTCCGATCGGCCACATTTCTTCGATACTATATATGTTGCTTTGTGATTGATTGGTGGCCACCCTCGATTTGATTATGGGACTGTGTTCTGAGGTGGGCGATAATAGCTGCTACGCGTTACCACCAGTACGGGAGTGCAAAACGGTAGAATCCTACCCTGGGCATTGCCTTGCGTGCCTTGTCATATGCCTTATCGAGCCCACTACGATTTTGGTTTGTGTCGTACCTATGGAGTGCTCACTAATAGCCCACCGGTTTGGTGGAGTTTACAGTACTGTATAGACTATGGCATTTATAAAAATGTGTTAAGGGGGATATGGTTAATGCCTTAACACTATTTTAATATTTTATTTTACTGATAGACACTAAATATATAGCGTATATTACTACATATAAATAGTTTAACAGATCCTTAGGAGATGAAAAATCCCGAAACATCTCTTAAGTTATTGCACGAATGTTATACACTGGATAGGAGATGTAAAATCCCGTAAACATCTCTAAAGCCATTACACTCATATTTATTTACTGTTGATTTAACTTACATAAGATCTTTTAGTTCTGAATCGAGTGTTTGTCCTTCCATTATGCTTGGGTGTGCCTGAGCTTTTCAGTGTTAAAGACATTATTTTTGGAGGACGAAGACGTAGTTTGGTATATATTATATTATTGGTATTTTTCCGCTGCATCATTATTGATATGTCAATGTTTGTACTCTGGTTATTGTATAAATTGTGTAATCAAATGTATATTATAAAACAGCCTCACGAACTGTTTATTTGAGTATTATATTTTGTCATTCCGCTGTGAGATTCTGTGTTTTGTTTTTCCTTCTTTTCTCTTATTTTCTTGTTTACCCCATTAACAATCCTCCCTTTTGAATGGTTTGAGTTGACCTGTGTGATTTATTGTCGATTTTAAACCGTCCAAAAAGGTGGGTCGTTACATCACATCTCATCCCAAGAGTTGTGTACCCTACTATTGGATTAGCTATCCTTAAGGAAGCAACAAGGCATAATGGTTCTAAACATAACCTATATACCTAACGCTGAGATATAAATGAATGTGATGCACCGGTATCAAACAGTACCCTAACTGGTATGCTATGAATCAAAAGCGTACCTTCCATTACAGACTTTCCCTTCTCAGTCGCTGTTGGTCTTGATGCAGATGGCTCCAAAGCAAACACCTTTCCTTTGTTAGCCTTGGCCACTTCTGGACACTTGTTCTTATAATGCTCCACCTTGTTGCAGTTAAAACACTTCACATTCTACTTACCCACAAACCATCTTGCCATCACATGATCGACACTCATTTATATAATGCCCCTTCTTATCACACTTATAACAAACGATATCTGCTTTTCCTTTCTTGGCAGCTCCATCCTTCTGAGCTCCCTTTCCCTTAAAGAACTTCCTCTTCTTATTCTAAGAACTTTGGGTTCCAACTGGCTTCCCCTTTCTAAAAGTAGAAAGCGTCCCCTCGTTCCTAATTGCCATCTCCACTACTACATTCGATGGATCCTGAAGATGTGGCATAGTTGCCCGAACAATCTCCAGCCTCAAAATCCAGATAAACTTCTTTTTCCTCTTAATAACAGTGTTAATAGTGGCATACCCATACCTGGATAGCTTGTCAAACTTAGCAGAGTATTCCAACACTGACATTTCCCCCTGCTCCAACTCCATAAACTTCCTAAGCAAGGCTGACTTGGCTACTTCAGACAAGAACCTTTCTTTGAATCTCCTTCGAAATTCTGCCTAAGTCAATTCCTCTTCTGGTACACCTACGGTCATCATGTTCCTCCAAACAAAGTAGCTTCTTGCAACTATCTCAAAGCCAACCTCCTTTTATGCTCAACATTCAGACCCATATCAGCAAAAATCCTTTCACATGTAACAGCCAGTTCTCCACTTCCATTGCATCCTCAGTCCCCAAGAAAAGGCTTTCCACCCAGACTGGTGTAATCTCGACTCAGCTTAGCATGGTTATTATCAATTGGCGATGCGGGATTTGCTCCTCGTGCATTAGTAGCATTTTCTCCAACTACACCTGCACCTGTATCGACTTGCATCAGATTGATGAAGAACTGATACACAACCCCTATATCCAATGGTGGGGTTGTTGCAACACTTACATCTGCATTTTCATTTTGATTAGCATTTGCCTGTCGACTCTAGTTCCTCTTGGTGTTGGGCCGAGCATTATCATTGGTTGAGGTGCTTCCGTCACCTAGATTAACTCTTTCATTTTTTGCTGCCATATCTTTCTTTCTCGTAAATCTACATACGAATATTTGTAAGATACATAAGAAAAGTCCGAGAGAGAGAGAGAGGAGAATACATACTTATATATAGCAAATACAAGTGCATTACTATAGCAGTATCCTATACCCCAATCTTAATTCCTGATTCATTAGGATTATGTTTACATAAATATTTTAAGTTTTACATAAACCTATGCTCTAACATCCCCCATTTTAAGGCCCGAAACTAAACGCTACAAATGCTGCAGTCATCTATAGTATTAATTTTCGGTGACAAAATACGGCTATGATAATCATATCACTAATCGGAAGCACATGAACATTAAAAACATTAAACACAGTTTTTCTTAACAAATTTCCACATTTCATTTCGCAAATGATATTTCATATACATAACATAATCCTATCCTCAAACCCACGTTAAGAGAAATTAAAATTGTTGCAAAATATTCCAAAAGCGACATAAGAAGATGCCCCATTGGTTGATCAGAGTCTACCATTACTACTTGACAGTTAGAATCTGTTGCCATTACATACATCCAAATAGACAAACATAGCGGAAATAGATAAAGCTCCTAATATCTAGATTGCCTCTTGCATGTCTCCGAAAGCTTATTCATCTAATTGGAACCTGAAAATCCTTACTCCCGACCTACTCAGATGAGTACCCAAGAGTTTAAGGGGAAAAACAATAATTTCAGGTCAAACAAACGGTCTGGTGTGAATAATAAACTACCATCTCGAACCAAATAGATATCTATGGAGACCATGTCACTAAGTGGAACGAGTTTCCCCACACTAGTAACCAAAACATCTCAACCATATACTATGCTCATACATCTACAATGGTTATAACATAATAATATACCGATATGCAAACATGCTTTATACACTGGATCACTCATCCCAAATTATTAGACTACTCATCTAAGCTTTCATTGACTATCCATATTATGCTTATGCGGACTACCCATCTCATATACATTTATTCTTTGGATTACCCATCCCGTATCATGTTGACTACCCATCACCCATGGTTTCATTAACAAATTTATGTGGACTATCCATCTCACATGTACTTATTACTCGGATTACCCATCCTTACCATATGGACTACCTATCACACATGATTTAGCTATTTAAATTATATGGACTATCCATCACACATATCCCATTCATTTAAAATTGATGTGGACTATCCATCACACATCCTATAGTTTTCTTAGGTTAATTATGAACCCATCATTCACCTCATAGAGACTATCCATCTCCGGCATGACATGGACTATCCATCTCACAACCCATAGTTTTCCTAGGATGACTATAAACCCATCATTTAACAATTTAATTCATGCTACCCACGTGTTTAACCTATGTTTATTGGTGTTGCCAATTAGGTTATTTACCCCATAAACTTATAACATGCCAACTTTTATGTGTTGGTATTCCAAATGTATCTAGTCAAAACCATAGAGCAAAAATATATAAGTATCCTCAATAGTTAATGTCGTTATAAATTATAACACATTAGTATCCCCAATAAGCAATATAAAGGTTATAAAGTCAAACACATTGGTATCCTCAATGGTATAGTCAAATTTATAAAACATTTAGCTTGTCGAAGCTAATCCACATTGGCTTCCCAATGATAGTGTTGAAATTTACAATTAAAATACATTGGTATCCTCAATATTTAAAGTCAAAATCATATCATATACGGCTCGCCGTCTTTAAATAGGTCAATATACTTTAAAGTCAATGTTAGTAATGATGTCGATAATAAGGCATAAGGCTCTTCGCCTTTAATAAAAATAACATATAAAACACACGACGTTAAGAAATTGCCAGCCTCCATCCAAGGTTGAAGTCAAAACTTAAATTCTTTTAAGTATAAAATACTATGCCAAAAATAAAGTCATTGACATTGTTAGCACCAAAATTGGTCACTAACCTCGTTCAGAAAGATTGTGTAGAGATATAAGTGATGAAAGTAAATTAAACAGAGAAGACAGTCTTAATTCAAATGCAGAAAGTAAGAACACCAAATTTATAGTGGTTCGGCGTAATTGCCTACGTCCACTTTGCTCAACTTTATTGATTTCCTTTATCGTTGATTACAAATACAATTCGTGAATCAAATTCTTGAATGAAGTTGTTTAAGTAGAGAAGATGAGTCTTGAAAATGGCAGAGTCTCCCCGTATTTTCTCTCCCCAAAAAAGGATCCATTTCACTGTGACCCTGCCCCTCTATTTATAGGCAAATATGGGCTGGACTTCCCAAGCGGGCTTGTTAGCCGAACGTTCGAGCCCAGGTGCTGTGTGCCGAACCAGGTACGCCGAACGCTTCTGTGCCGAACGGTCCTTCCCATGCCGAACGGTCCTTCCCATGCCGAACGGTCCTTCCCATGCCGAACGATGCTCCTGGTGTATGGGAAGTGTGGGGTGATTGCAGTGAAGCTGAGCGTATCTCCCTTTGAAGCTTTTGACCAACCAATGTATGTAGTTCGAACGTTCTCGTTGCCGAGTTATCCTACCGCCGAGCTCCACTGACGCCGAGTACCGTGGGATGCCGGACACTAGTCGACGCCGAGCATAGGTTGTTGCCGAGTGCTCTCCTTGACGCCGAGTAGCTTGTTATGCCGAACAGTCTTGACGCCGAGTACCCTGTTATGCCGAGCAGTCTTGACACCGAGTAGTCTCGATGCCGAGCGTTCTTGTATGCCGAGCAGCCTTGATGCCGAGTACCCTTGTGTGCTGAGTAGTCTCGATGCCGAGCACCATTGTATGCCGAACGCTAGCGCCGAGCATTGGTTGTCGTCGAGTGCCAGTTGACGCCGAGTTCCATTGGGATGCCGAGTGCTCCTGGATGTCAAACGCTTCGCCGAACACTCCTGGATGCCGGACACTCTCTGATGCCGGACACTCTCTGATGCCGGACACTCTCTGATGCCGGTCACTCTCTGATGTCGGACACTCTCTGATGCCGGGCACACTCTGATGCCGGACACTCTCTGATGCCGGACACTCTCTGATGCCGGTCACTCTCTGATGCCGATCACTCTCTGATGCCGATCACTCTCTGATGCCGAGTTGAACTAGATGCCGAGTACTAGTTGCCTGGTCAAATCTCCAGGAAACACTTGCCCCCCAAAGTGTATCGCGTGGCCGGACGTGGTACGCTTTGAACCGTGCAACCTTTTCGTCACGCCTTAAACCCTTGGCTAACCTCGAACGGAGACGCCCCTTTTGTGAGATCGATGTGTGCCGGACGTGTTCCAAATGCCGAACGAGACATGCGCGTTCGAACGGTGCTTCCTTGCCGAGCGATGCTTCAGTGCCGAACCGTTATGCGCCGAACGCTATGACCTTGTCCGGTTCTACCGGTCATGGCCTTTTCGACTTCTACCTCCCTCTATATAACCAGGCGCCCTTCCACCATTTTCCCTTTACGCTTTCTCTTCTGTTATTCCCAGAGATTTGCAATTCTTGCCACTCTATCAGATATAAAGTCTAGTTGATCCTTCCTCAACCTCGATCGTCGAACTAGGTATCATTCCCTCCACGATTACATTACTTCAACTTTAGGTTCACTAGTAGAAGTGGTTCGCATGTTCGGAGTCGCCGAACGGTGCATGGTAGTTAGACCTAGCTCCTCTGTGCTGATCAAGATTGGAAGAAAAAAGGAGATGGGGTGTCGAACGGCGTAACCTTCGCCGGGCGATCTTGTCTCTGTCGTTCGTCGTGAATGGAGGGAGAGCAGGGCGGAGTTATGGTCGAGGGCGGAGCACTGCCTTAGCCAAACGAACTAATGCCGAACAGTTACATACCTGCCGAACAATATAACTGCCGAACATTATATTCGCCGAACATCAAAAAATGCCGAACAATATAAATACCTAGGCCGAACAATATACGTGCCGAACATTATATTCGCCGAACATCAAAAATGCCGAACAATATAAATACCTAGGCCGAACAATATACGTGCCGAACATTATATTCGCCGAACAATTTCAATGCCGAACACTTGACAATGACTCAACCGAACCAAGATACGCACCGAACTCTTCTCGGGACGAACAATGTAACTGCCGAACGACATTTAAATGCCGAACGATATAAATTTCAAATTAGACTTAAGCCGGATACTTCATAAATTACATGTTTTCTGAATCTTGAACTGTAATCATCTCAAGGCAAGCTTTTTGAGACGGTCAGCGATGACGGTCTTCGAAGGCGATGATTCGAAGCTAATTATTATATCTTAAAAACCTTCTTATTGTCTGTACACAATTGCTTGCACTAGTTCACACACCACGTGGGGGGAAAACTCGTGTTGCTAATTCTAACGCTCAACGTTTTTCAAGTATAGCTTTCTCAAGCATTTAGCCAGGTTCATTATTTATTCGGGATGTCAGGAAAATCTAGTTCTGCCACCATATCTGACAGGCCTGGGCCGTCAGCAAAGCAAGGAGCCGCAGATGCTTCCAACCCGTCAATCTCTCCCGCTCATAATCTGGCGCCCGATGCTCTGGAGTCAACCATCTTACTGGACAATCCGGTCGATTCTCAAGCCTCGAGGATCAATGAGGCCGCTCTATGACGGATATGTTCCATTCACGGAATTCCCTTTACTGACGTGTTAGTTCCTTCGAGACACGACCGTCCTCATTTGCCCCCAATCGGGTACACGGCCTGCAACAAGTTCATGTGCTGGATGGGCAGCGTGCCTCCGTTTAACCTATTTCTCCGGGATGTGCTGCAGTATATAGACATCGCTCCGTCGCAGCTGCACCCGAATGGTCATGCTTTCCTATATGGGACTTACTTACTCTTCATGGCTGTCTTCTCCAGACCTCCAACCCCCGGTGATATTCGATACATTTACATGTTCAAGAGACGGAAAGATAGCCCTTCCTTCATTTTCCTCGAGCCGTATCACAAAAGCCAGATCTTGACAGGGGCCTGTAGCAAGTTCGCCCTATACAAACAGGAATGGTTCTATGTGCGATGCCCGTCTGGTTTTGCTAGGAGATGGGTTGAAGGCAGTAAGTCTCTCTGCTGAACCGTTACTCGTACTTAATGGGAGTCACGTTTTTCTTAACTCTTCATTTCCTCTTTTCAGGTATTAACCCGCGTCCGGAAGGCCGAGGATATTCTGATGCTGTCGACGCGATTAGAGCTCTTCCGGCCGAGGATCGAGATATTCGAGCTATCATTTCAAATGAATCGCTGTCGGGTTTCGGCTTGCTGGCTCCTGATCGTCGGGTCAGCCTTCCAAAAGGTGTTACAATTCCCAAACCTCCATCTAGTAAAGGGAAAAAACTTGCCGGCCCGTCGTCGCGTCGCGCTCCCGACGCGCACGAAGAAGGCGAGCGTAGAGAGGATGATGCACCCAACACTCAGGGCGAGAACGTGGGTCCTGCTTGGAATCCGGCAATCGAAGTTCAGGACATTGAGACGTCATCTTCCCCTTCGAAGGGAAAGAAAAAGCTGAAATATACGGTTCAGAAAGAGAAAGTTGGCGACACCTCAACATCTACGCCTATCCCTCCTGAAAAAGAGGCTTCTTCGCAGCGTCTGAAGAGTTCTCTGAGGGGTCTCTCGAACCTCTCTATTCCCGAAGACATACTTAATTACGGGTTCGATGATCCTGAAGCTCTCAAATTCTCCTCGCCCGCTAGAGGCAATGTAGGAGTTCAACTCCCGGCTCACAGAGACAATACTCCGATTAGCAAAGACAAACAAACGGGTCCGTCGGGGGGAACACTTAGGACACACACGCACATGCGCATTCCATAACATACTTCAAGCCTTTTTAATTCGTGAATTCTCCTTAATTCGTTGTTATCTTCCTTCTTTGCAGGTGATATGGGCCGCTCACACGGACTTGATCGCCTTCAGGGGTCTTCAATATTTCATCACTCCGGACGGGATTCCGGTTCAGGCAGATGCCGGGACCGAGGTGATTACGAAGATAGGGACAATCGCCCTCGCGAGTCGTCTCACCGCAAGAAAGCGCACTATCAATCTTCTCAGTCCCGTGATCTTCCTCCTACTGCTGAGCCGGATAAAGAGAAGTCTTTGCAGAAGGGTTATCAGTCTAATGCTGCTCGAGAACAACATTCCAGTTCATCGAGTACGAGGCAAGTTCGAGAGCCGCGTAAAAGAACGGAATTCTCTAAGCCTCCTCCTCCTGCTCCTGCCGTGGACCCGACTGTTGCAGAAAAGATGGTCGACCTTAAGGCCAAGTTTCCGAAAATTTGTTTTGACGGTTTGAAATTCCTCCCGGCCATCCATCACATTCCTGGGCACGTGAAGCAAAGTGCCATTGCATGCAACAATGACGTCTATGTTCAACATGACGCATTCGTGCACTTGGTGGAGAAGATATCAGAAGTATCTGTTGAGCGTCAACACGAGATTGACCGTCTGACTCTGGAGGCTGATAGCGATAAGAAAATCATCAAACTCCAAGACGAAGAACTCGCCTCTTATAAGTTAAAGCTTGAAGCCGCTGAACAAGGTGCAAAAGATACTGCCGAGGCAGTTACACGCTTAGAGGTGGCTCACAAAAAGGAGCTTGACGAAGCAGTTCAGCGCAGCGGCGCCCTTGCCCTAGAAAAAGACTCTGTCCAAAAAGAAAGGGACGCGCTCGCTACTCAAGTCAAAGAGCTGAAAGAACAACTCTCCAAGGAGAAAGAAGACAAAATAGCCGCTCAGGAAGAATCACAGCGGTATTGTGATGAGATTGTGGCTACCCGGCTCCTGAAGGCAAAGCTTGACGGTGAACTTGCCGGGGTCGAGAAAATGAAGGATGAGACCCGTGAGGAGGGCAAAAGAATGGCTGAGGAGGAGCTTGATTCTCGCCTGGAGGCGGCCGCAGAGACCGGCAGGGAAGAAGTCAAAAGTATGTTTGACCCGTTGATCGCCGAGTACGGAGCCCGCGTCCTTATGCACCGCGACCTAACATTCTTGGGCGACGGCTACCATGAATCCCTGGCTGAGGCATGGGAGACTCTGATAAAGATCAAGAAAGTCGAATCAGGCTCCGAAGAAATCGACGAGGATGCACTGGTGAAGGAGTTCCTGAGGGGGAATGAGCCATCGGATTTATCCGTAGCATTGGCTCTCTATGGCAAAGGCTCTTCCCCTTCGGAAGAGAAGAATAACGAGGCTGGCCCGTCAGAGGCCGACACTACTACTCCTCACATTGCCGCTCCTTATGCTGCTCAATCGGCTGGTCGGTCGACGCTTGATCCATTCGAGCAGCATGCCAGCTACGACCCCGAAGATCCCGGGCTCGGCGTTCATGTGCTGTCACCTATCCTGGAGGGTGAAACCCCGCGCGCCACCGACAGCCAACCTGATCCTGGTAGGAGATTCTTCTTTCTCTAGAAGTCGAAGTGATCCGTCATTTTTCAGCAGTGGTTATTCGTTCTAATGCCCACTTCTTATATTTCTCACAGGTTGTTCTGACACTGAGCTAACTCCGAGGAGCGATGACGCCAAGGAGGAAGCGGGGAAAACAAGCGACGTTGCTCACGCAGGGGTAACTCCCGGCCCAGACGCTCAAGTGATCGGGGCGCTTGACGATGACAAACTTGATACCTCGTCTCCTACCGAAGGAAGCGACGAAGTTAAAATCAATGGCGCCTCTGAACATACTTCAGAGATGAGCATGAAGGATCGTCTTGCCGACGAGGAGAAGAGAAAAGTCAAAGTCAAAGTTGAATCTGAAGTCCTGGAACTTACTGACCCGCGGAATAGACCTTTGAAAATCATTCTCCCGGGCAGGTCCAAACCATTAGATGTTCCGTCTCCTACTCCTGACTCCGTCTCTCTAGCAAGCAAAAAGTCCAAGAAGAAACGTGAGGGAGAGGAGTCGTCAGAAACACCGAAGGCAGACAAGAAGAAGAAGTCGAAGAAATGATCGATGCACTTGTTCAACAAGTTTTTGCTTAAGTTTGTAACAGTTTCTATCTTTCATGACTTGTAGTTTGTATAGGCCCGAATTTTGTAGGAGTAATCTTGTATCCCTATTTTGGACTTATCGAATAAAATTTTAGTTTCTTCTTGTTTGAATGATTCTCTTGTCTTTATTTGGTTTGCTGACACTGTACTCCGGGGACTTGGAGACTTGAGACTGTTCATACTCTAGTCCGCGCTCTGGGGACTTAGAGTACTCCGCTCCGCACTCTGGGGACTCGGAGATTGGAAATCGTTTATACTCTAGTTCGTGCGCTGGGGATTTAGAGTACTCCGCTCCGCGCTCTGGGGATTCGGAGACTAGAAATCGTTTATACTCTAGTCCGCGCTTTGGGGACTTAGAGTACTCCGCTCCGCACTCTGGGGACTCGGAGATTGGAAGTCGTTTATACTCTAGTCCGCGCTCTGGGGACTTAGAGTACTCCGCTCCGCACTCTGGGGACTCGGAGATTGGAAATCATTTATACTCTAGTCCGCGCTCTGGGGACTTAGAGTACTCCGCTCCGCACTCTGGGGATTCGGAGATTGGAAATCGTTTATACTCTAGTCCGCGCTCTGGGGACTTAGAGTACTCCGCTTCGCACTCTGGGGATTCAGAGATTGGAAATCGTTTATACTCTAGTCCGCGCTCTGGGGACTTAGAGTACTCCGCTCCGCACTCTGGGGACTCGGAGATTGGAAGTCGTTTATACTCTAGTCCGCGCTCTGGGGACTTAGAGTACTCCGCTCCGCACTCTGGGGACTCGGAGATTGGAAGTCGTTTATACTCTAGTCCGCGCTCTGGGGACTTAGAGTACTCCGCTCCGCACTCTGGGGACTCGGAGATTGGAAATCATTTATACTCTAGTCCGCGCTCTGGGGACTTAGAGTACTCCGCTCCGCACTCTGGGGATTCGGAGATTGGAAATCGTTTATACTCTAGTCCGCGCTCTGGGGACTTAGAGTACTCCGCTCCGCACTCTGGGGATTCGGAGATTGGAAGTCGTTTATACTCTAGTCCGCGCTCTGGGGACTTAGAGTACTCCGCTCCGCACTCTGGGGACTCGGAGATTGGAAATCATTTATACTAGTCTGTACGCCGCACAGAATAATGTAATTTATCATCCAATTAAGAGATACAGAAACTTCATAGAAAATGTGGCTTCAAGCCTTTATTAATGAGAATCAACTAAATTGCTTGATTACAACTTCAAAAGGAAACTAAGTCATTATTGAATGGAAACATGCAGAAAACAATAGTGCCTATAACAAGAAAGGGAAACATGCTAAATGTAATAGTGCCGCAAATGTTCACTGTTCCATGCTCGGGGGAGTGTCGCGCCATCAACGGTCGCTAGCTTGAATGTTCCTTCTCCAAGCTTCCGTTCAATGGCGTATGGACCTTCCCAGCTGGGATTCATGCGTGATGGCACTGGGAAGACTCGTTTCAGAACGAGATCACCCACATCGAAGATTCTTGGGCGGACTCTGCCATCGTAGTAGCGCTTGACTCGATGTCTGTGCGCCGCCGCCCTTAACTCAGCTTCTTCACGCTTTTCGTCGATGCAGTCCAGTGATTCCAGCAAGAGGTTTTGGTTCGTCTTGGGGTCATAGTATGTCACTCGGTGCGATGGAACTTCAAGTTCCACGGGTATTACGGCTTCAGAGCCGTATGCCAAGGCGAACGGAGTGTGGCCGGTCGCGGACTTGTGGGTAGTTCTATATGCCCATAATGCTGTCGGGAGTTCATCTACCCACTTGCCTCCAACCTTCTCCAGACGCTTCTTTAGTATGGACTTGATTATTTTGTTAACGGCCTCGACTTGTCCGTTAGCTTTTGGGTGTGCAACGGCAGCGAACTTTTTCTCGATGCCGTACTTTAAACAGAACTCTTTGAACTCTCTACTTTCGAATTGCGTTCCGTTGTCTGTAATGATGGTGCGTGGAAGGCCAAAGCGGCATATAATGTTTCGCACAACGAAGTTAATGACTTTCTTAGAGGTGATAGTGGCCAAAGGTTCTGCCTCATCCCATTTCGTGAAATAGTCGACTGCAACTATCGCGTATTTCGCACCACCTTTGGATAGAGGCAAAGAGCCGATTATGTCGATTCCCCAGATCGCGAATGGCCAAGGGCTGATCATTTGTGTGAGTTCCGTTGACGGAGCCCTCGGGATTTTTGCATATCTTTGACACTTGTCGCATTTTCTTGCGTAGTCCGCGGCATCCCGGTTTACGGTAGGCCAGTAGTACCCATAGCGGAGGATCTTCTTTGCTAGCGTTTGGCCCCCAGTATGGTCGCCGCATTCCCCTTCGTGGACTTCCCTCAAGACTCGCTTTGTTTCATCATGAGCGATGCACTGTAACAATGGGACTGAGAATCCTTTCCGGTACATGGATCCATCCTGCATTACGTACCGCGCAACCTTTCGAAGGACCTGTCGTCTTTCGCTTCTCCTTTCTGGTAAAGCCCCGGTTGTCAGGTACAGTTTGAATGGGGTTATCCACGAGTCCTTCTCGATCTCTGTTTCCAACACAAGATCAATTTTCATCTCGTCCGCACTCGGGGCATGCAAGACTTCCATGGGATACAATCCCATTTGTTGAACATCGTTGGTACTTGCGAACTTAGCCAACAAGTCGGCTTCTTTGTTTTGTTCTCGCGGGATGTGTGAAATGTCATAACGCTCAAGATTTGATAGTAGTTCCTGGACCTGAACGAGGTACGGAGCAAGCTTTCGTCCTTTTGCTTGGTAGTCTCCTCGTACTTGGTAAACCACTAACTGCGAGTCGCAAAAGATTTCGACTGATTTGATTCCGAGTTCTTTGATAAGCTTCAAGCCAGCGATCAATGCTTCATATTCAGCTTCGTTGTTCGTAGCCGGAAAATCGAGCTTCAGGGCATAACAGATTGATCGGTTTTCCGGAGTCATAAGAACTACGCCCGCGCCGGAGCAACGGTCGTTTGATGCACCGTCAGTGTATAATTTCCATCGGATGGGGGGAATGATGTCGTCATCGTCCGGTTTGATGGGTATGGTAAATTCAGCGATGAAGTCTGCTAACGCTTGCCCTCGAATAGCTCTCCGTGGTAGGTACGCGATATCGAATTGGCTCAACTCGATGTTCCATTTTAGCAATCTTCCAGAAGTTTCCGGTCGTTGAAGTACCTGCCTCAGGGGTTGATCGGTATAAACGCCGATTGAATGCGCTTGAAAGTATGGGCGCAGCTTGCGTGATGCAATCACCAAGCAATAAGCCAATTTCTCAATTTTAGGGTAATTCTTCTCTGCCCCCGTTAAACGCTTGCTAACATAATATACCGGCTTCTGGACTCGATCCTCCTCACGGACCAAAGCTGCGCTTATCGCATGAGGGGATATAGCCAAGTAAACGTACAGCATCTCATGGTCAACTGGTTTAGATAGCATTGGTGGGCTCTCCAGATGCCTTACCAAGTTCTGGAAAGCTTCCTCACAGCTAGACGTCCATTCAAAATTCCTCTTTCCTTTCTTTATTATGTCGAAGAATGGGATGCACTTGTCAGTTGCCTTGGATATAAATCGGCTTAGCGCAGCCACTTTTCCGTTCAAGCTTTGTACCTGCTTTATAGTCCTGGGCGCTTGTACATCTCGAATGGCTTGGATCTTTTCTGGGTTGGCTTCGATTCCCCTAGAGTTGACGATGAATCCTAAAAACTTCCCTGATGCAACGCCGAAAGAACACTTCAGCGGGTTGATCTTCATTCCATAGGACCTGAGTATGTTAAACATTTCAGCTAAGTCTTGAATGTGGTCGTTTGACTGCCGTGATTTCACGAGCATGTCATCCACATAGACTTCCATGGTTTTGCCCAGCTGGTCCTTGAACATTCGATTCACCAGACGTTGGTAAGTTGCTCCAGCATTCTTTAATCCAAAGGGCATCACTACATAGCAATACAGCCCGACATTTGTAACGAAGCTGGTGTGTTCTTGGTCCGGAATATGCATTGGGATTTGGTTGTATCCCGAGTACGCATCCATGAATGACAATAATTCGTGTCCTGCTGTGGAATCGACCAACTGATCGATCCTAGGCAACGGGAAACTGTCCTTAGGGCATGCTTTGTTCAAGTCGGAATAATCTACGCAAGTCCTCCATTTCCCATTTGCCTTTTTTACTAGCACGGGGTTGGAGACCCACTCCGGGTAGAGGGCGTCGCGGACGAACCCATTTGCTTTGAGTTTGTCCACCTCCTCTCCAAGAGCGGCGGATCTCTCTGGATCCATTCCTCTCCTATTTTGCTTGACTGGGACGTATTTCGGGTCTACGTTCAACATATGACTTGTGATGGCGGGAGAAATCCCACACATATCAGAATGTGTCCAGGCAAAAACATCAAGGTTTGCCCGGAGGAAGTCGCTAAGGTCTTCTGTCATTGCGGGGCCTAACTGTGATCCGATCTTCAGTATTCGCGAAGGGTCGTCACGGCTAACTGAAATGTCAATTGTTAATTCAGCCGGTGCCGCCTTCTCTTCCCTGGGTTTCCCATCGTCGTCTCTCGGATCTATATCTCCGTAGATCCGAGAACTATGCCCGAGCCAGGGCTCGGGCACTACTTGTCAATTATTCGTATTGGGGATGCGGACGGGATTGTCCGCAACCTTTCCTTTCTTCCTCCGGTGGGCTTCTCGGAGCTCGGCCACATAACAAGAACGACCAGCTGCTTGGTCACCGCGAACAATGCCTACTCCTTTGTCAGTCGGAAACTTCAAAGTCAAGCACCACGGGGCTAGTGCCGCCCTGAATTCAGCCAGGGCCGGCCGGCCCAAGAAAACATTATACGGAGAGTTCACATCCAAAACTACAAAGGGTAGAATTCGTACCCTCCGACGTTCGCCTTGTCCCAGTTCAACTGGTAACTCGACATATCCTACTGCATCAGTCGCAGCGCCGTTAAAGCCGTGGATACGAGCTTTGGATGGTTTCAAGTCTTTTGTCTCTAGCTTCATCTGATCATAGGCCTTCTTGAAGATGATGTTGACTGAACTTCCACAATCAATCAAAATTCTTTTTACATATGCTGGTCCGATTGTTGCAGATATGACCATGGGATCGATGGTCGGAGCCTCCACCTGATCAGCGTCTCTGTTTCTGAACACAATATCGTCTGTCATCACGCGCTGCTGCTTAGCAGGGGCCCCGTCCTCTACGTTCGAACAGCACTCAAAATCTGCATGCTTCAAGGAGCTCGCATATCGTTCCATCTCTTGCCAGTTCTTATCTGCGGGATGAGGTCCGCCGATAATCGTATTTATAACCAGTCTTCCAACAGTCCGGGCAGGTTCCTCTGGATGACGTGGGGCCGGTGCACGACCTGGGTCGGACGTTCCATGTCCTCCTTCCTGTGGATCCTTTACAAATTCTTGCAACTTCTTTTGTCTGATCAATTTCTCGATAGCGTCATGCAGGTGTCTGCATTCTTCCGTGTTGTGCCCATAGGTTTCATGGAATCGGCAATATTTCCCAGTCCGTTTCTGTTCTTCAGTTGATTCTTTCGGACGTGGTTTTCTGTATTGAAAAGTATTGCATGTGGATAGGTAAATGTTCTCAAGCGGGGCGTTTAGCGGAGTGTACTCGCTGTAGCTTGGAATTCTCGACTTCCACTTTCCCGCTTCTTTCCTCTTTCCTTGACTCCTTCCTCCGGACTCTTTGGGCTGCACAGGCTTATTCTGGACGTTGACTTGGACCTTTCCTGAATTGTCTCCAGATTGCTTCACAGCAATGTTGCTCTTAATTGACTCTTGGGCAGGTCCCGGTGCCTTGTCTCGTCGTACCCACCTAGCTTCCTCTCTTCTTATGAACTGGTGCGCCTTGGAGTAGAAACGCTCTAGCGTAGTCGGAGGTTTTCCTGCCAGCCAATCTCCGAATTCAGAATCCGGATCTACACCTCTCATCACAGCCATTAGAATTGCATGGTCGTTGGGATTACTGACTTCAGTTGCCGCAACGTGGAATCTTTGTAAGTACTCCTTCAGCGACTCTCCGGGATTTTGGATTACACTTGACAGAGACATCACGTCCTTCGGGCGTGTGGTGTGTATCCTGAATTGCTCAATAAACTTCTTTGCCAACTCCTCGAAATTTGATACGGATCGCGGAGGAAGTCGGGTGAACCACATAGTAGCGATCCCAGATAGAGTAATCGGAAAGCACCTACACTTGGTGGCATCATTTGCTCTGGCTGAATCCATCATCCATTCATACCTCATTACATGTTGTCTGGGGTCAGTCTTTCCTTCGTATGCAGGAATGGTTGGCATGCTAAACTTCTTGGGGTAGGTCGCTTGCAGCACAACATCCGTGAACGGAGTATGACTTCTTGACACTCCCCAATCGTCATTTGATAAGCCCTGATTTTCTTTCATCAGCTGCCTGATCATGGCTGTCAGATCGGGTGTCTGTATGGAAGCTGGGAGGTTGGAGTCAGTTCTACGTGCCTGTCCATGCTGATGCCTCCTTTCCTGGCGATCTGCCAATCGTGCGTCATGAGGTTCAACATTGTTAACATCTTGATGATCTGGAGCTCCCTCCTCCACCTGTACTCCGGTTCGGAAGTTTCCAGTTCTGGCTTGGTCGCGGTTTCCTGCTGTTCGAACAGCAGCATCTGCCCTTGCAGTTTCAGTCTTACGGCGTCTGCGCCAGGGTGGCTCATCAGAAGAAGTTGAGCTGTCAGAAGAGGAATAAGCAGCTGGATTGCCCCCAGCATTCTGTTGCTGCTGTTGAGTGAGTTGTGCCATCAGGTTGGCATTAGCTTGCATCTGTTCTCCCAGTTGTCTCCTACTTTCCCTAAGTTCTCTCATCAAGTCGTTGAACTCCACTCTGGTGACAACTGGAGTCTGTTCTTGAGCGGCAATCCCTGCACTCGGGATTGCTGGTTGATTGCTAGGTCCTGCTTGTTGCACGCTAGCAGTCTCTCGGGCATCCGCATTAAGAGAAGCTGACCTGGTACGTGGTCTTGCCATTGTAGAGTTATTGGTATGAACTCTGAGTAGGATCAGCGGATGTTCTATAAGTAAGTCGGATCTTCTTTGGGGGATTTGCTCAATCCAGTAGCTTCAAAGCAGATCCTTGAGGTCTGAGAATTCGATTCTCAGTGAAAGCACCAAAGTGTTAGCACC
Organism: Allium fistulosum; assembly: GCA_030737815.1. Taxonomy (NCBI): domain Eukaryota; kingdom Viridiplantae; phylum Streptophyta; class Magnoliopsida; order Asparagales; family Amaryllidaceae; genus Allium; species Allium fistulosum. The sequence continues at coordinate 485,622,461 of CM060905.1, read as the reverse complement.
AAAATTGGTCACTAACCTCGTTCAGAAAGATTGTGTAGAGATATAAGTGATGAAAGTAAATTAAACAGAGAAGACAGTCTTAATTCAAATGCAGAAAGTAAGAACACCAAATTTATAGTGGTTCGGCGTAATTGCCTACGTCCACTTTGCTCAACTTTATTGATTTCCTTTATCGTTGATTACAAATACAATTCGTGAATCAAATTCTTGAATGAAGTTGTTTAAGTAGAGAAGATGAGTCTTGAAAATGGCAGAGTCTCCCCGTATTTTCTCTCCCCAAAAAAGGATCCATTTCACTGTGACCCTGCCCCTCTATTTATAGGCAAATATGGGCTGGACTTCCCAAGCGGGCTTGTTAGCCGAACGTTCGAGCCCAGGTGCTGTGTGCCGAACCAGGTACGCCGAACGCTTCTGTGCCGAACGGTCCTTCCCATGCCGAACGGTCCTTCCCATGCCGAATGATGCTCCTGGTGTGTGGGAAGTGTGGGGTGATTGCAGTGAAGCCGAGCGTATCTCCCTTTGAAGCGTTTGACCAACCAATGTATGTAGTTCGAACGTTCTCGTTGCCGAGTTATCCTACCGCCGAGCTCCACTGACGCCGAGTACCGTGGGATGCCGGACACTAGTCGACGCCGAGCATAGGTTGTTGCCGAGTGCTCTCCTTGACGCCGAGTAGCTTGTTATGCCGAACAGTCTTGACGCCGAGTACCCTGTTATGCCGAGCAGTCTTGACACCGAGTAGTCTCGATGCCGAGCGTTCTTGTATGCCGAGCAGCCTTGATGCCGAGTACCCTTGTGTGCTGAGTAGTCTCGATGCCGAGCACCATTGTATGCCGAACGCTAGCGCCGAGCATTGGTTGTCGCCGAGTGCCAGTTGACGCCGAGTTCCATTGGGATGCCGAGTGCTCCTGGATGTCAAACGCTTCGCCGAACACTCCTGGATGCCGGACACTCTCTGATGCCGGACACTCTCTGATGCCGGTCACTCTCTGATGCCGGACACTCTCTGATGTCGGGCACACTCTGATGCCGGACACTCTCTGATGCCGGACACTCTCTGATGCCGGTCACTCTCTGATGCCGATCACTCTCTGATGCCGATCACTCTCTGATGCCGAGTTGAACTAGATGCCGAGTACTAGTTGCCTGGTCAAATCTCCAGGAAACAGACATTACCCACCGTTTTCAAAACAAAGCTTTATGTTTTTGTAAGTAAGAACAATATCACCAACACTGAAGAATGGCAACGTCAAGATAAGCGGCATCATTGTAAAAACATACTTAGTTAACTTTGGCTATTATGTCGCTATAAATATAAAGTCAAAGTCAAGACAAACGACATCCTTGTCGTTCATAAAATTGACGTTGAGAGTATTCAAAATAGAAGTATGTGGCATCGCTTTAAACATAGATAGAGACATGCAGCGTCATTGATGGTGGTGTAAGTAATAAGAGGCATCCGCAATGATCACAGCACTGAACCTTTATGTTTTTGGTTAATAACGATAGGGCTATACCGCCAATGATAGGTTGCCGATGAGGTCGACATCGACAAAGATGGAATCTTTCCATAGCTACCGAAGTAGCCATCATAAGCTTCCCTCTATGTCAACGCCGCCACACATAGATACGACGTTACCTTATGCGCGGAGACAATGTATATGGCATGACATTGTCGTAATTATCTTAAAAACCGATTTATTTCTATTAGCAGCAATTACTTTTCACCAAATCTTGCTCTTTGTCAAATTCTTGTTGAACAATAAAATTTCTTTACCCAAATCTTTTCCAGAAATCTACCACACTCAATTTTCAAAATCCAAAACATATATCAAATAAATTAATTAATATCCTTAATTAATTATCTATTTAAATGCTTATCTAATATAATAAATTCATAGTAATTCGAAATCACTCGGGAAAAATCATCAAAAATTCCAGAAATTCCAAAATACCATATTCTTCATCATATAAAAATTTCGAGGCCAAAAACCATTTAATTATTTTTAATAATTAAAACCCAAATTTAACCTAATTTCCTCCTTAGGAAATTTCTAAAATATTCAATTTAATTTGGAAAATTATGAAATAAAAAACTCATCTCTAAATTAATGTTTTACTCAACATACCAGAAAATGAAAGCTATTGGAGATTAAAAACTTTGGTTTACCCTTAAAATGAATCGAAATAATTTAATTAACAATTCCATAAGTCATTATTCTATCCAAACAATGATTACATAACCATAACTTAGCAAAAATCATCAGAACCATTCGGGTATTATCCATTGTCAAATTCAAAATAAAAATAGATATAAGTTAAGTATTATTTACCTTAAAATTGATGTTGGAGTTGAGATTTGATTAGTCCTTTGTTTCTCTAAACTTTGCATGAATCCTCTTTTGATTTCGTGACCATCCTAGCTAGTTTAATGTCCGGCCTTTGCTTCTTATCTTTGATTGTTTTAATGGTAGGAAAAATGAGAATGATATGAGAAGGATAAGGTTTAAGGAGTGAAAGTTGGATCTACCTGTTTTGCCCCTCTTATATATTCTCTTATATGAAAAATCTTTAAACAAGCTTACTTAGTTTGTTAGTAATGGCTCGACCTTATAAATTTTCGAATCTCACTCTCCTTAACCATTTAAATTATTCTATTTAATATATTCAATTAAATATCCTGATTAATATTAAACTAAAATTAGGGGTGTTACAGGCTCCCCTCCTTAAAGAATTTCATCCTCGAAATTCAATAAAGACTACAAAACAAGCATATCGAACATGCAAACAATGCTAGTATATTCTACCAACTATAAAGCCTATATACAACAAATATAAAGCATACCATCATAACAGCTCACGTTAAGTATCCCTAATCATGTCCTCTGTCTTCCAAGTACATTCTTTCTCGTTGTCACTCCATTGAACTTTCACTAACTTAACAGCCTTGTTCCTTAATCTCTTCTCATCTCTCAATACAACTCGAACTGGTTGTTTCACTAAAGTCAGATCCAGTTCTACTTTTAAATCTTCCAATGAAGTTGAAGCAATAGTAGTCTTTGGATCATGCACATCCTAAGATGAGAGACATGAAACACATTATGGACACCTGCCAAACTACTCGGTAACTCTACTAGGTACGCGAGTTTCCCGATCCTCTCTATAATAAGGAACAGTCCAACATATCTTTATGCCAGTTTCCCTGACTTTCCAAATCATATCGCACCCTTCATTGGTGATACCTTAATGAAAACACGATCTCCAACTAAGAAATCTAGATCTTTATGCCACCAATCTACGTAACTTTTCTACCTAGACTGAGTTTCTCTCATCCTATGCCGGATTAACTCAATCTTTTATGTGGCTTCTCTTACCATATCTGGACTAAGGACCAATCTGTTTTCGGTCTGTAACCAACATGCTGGCGAATTGCATGGCCTACAAAGCTTTGAAAGGTGGCATTCCTACACTAGTCTGATAGTTATTATTATAGGAAAACTCAACCAAGTGCAAATGGTCTTCCTACGACCTACCAAAATCTAGTACACAAGCTCACAATAAATCTTCAAGTACCTTATTGACTATCTCTATCTACCCATCCGTCTATGGGTGATAAGCGGTACCCATCTTTAGCTTGGCATCTAATACCTCTTGCAGACTCTTCTAGAATCCACTAGTAAACAAGGCATCTCTATCACTTATTATACTACTAGGAATCCGATGCAGTCTAACAATATTCTTTAAAACAACTTAGCCAATACAAGTTCCGTCTTGGTTGATTTAACGGCAATAAAATGTGCACTCTTGGTCAGTCTATCCACTGTGATCCAAATACTTTCATTTCTCCTATTTGACCTTGGCAGCCCATCAATAAAATCCATGGATTTCGAATCCCATTTCCAAACTAGTATATCTAAAGGCTGAAGCACCACTTGGCTTTTGATATTCGGCTTTCACTTGCTAGCAATTTGCACATTGCTTCACCCATAAGCCTACATCCCTCTTCATACCTTCTAAGAAGAAACTTCCTTTCATGTCTTAATAAATCTTGGTTCTTCCAAGTTGAATCATAAACTTTGATCGATCACACTCCCTAAGAACTTCCTTTCTTAGGTCACCAACATCTGGAAAACATAACCGTCCCTTCTTCCTTAACCATCCTCTCTGGTCAAGACTAAAATCCTTAAGATCATCAATATCAGTTCCATCTTCTCATCCTTTCGAGTAGCAATGGATCATCTGTTTGCTTTGAAGCAATCCTTTCGATCAACATTGGTCAAACTTCCAAGCAAGACAACATGGTCATACTTTGATTAGAACTAGCAGTCGATCTTAAGTGCACACTACAAGTAGTCAACACCTCTAAATCCTTCCATTCAGCCAACATAGCTAATAAGTATTGACTATTATGAGTGGGAATGAGGAGCTGACATTATACACATATGCTTGTGGTACTGGATTGGATGCGGTATTGATGCAGAGGGAAAAAGTTGTCATCTATGCTAGTCGACAATTGAAACTGCATAAGAAGAAGTGTTAGATTTATGATTTGGAGTTAGCTACGATAGTATTTCCATTGAAGATTTGGAGGAATTATCTATTGGGAGAGAGGTTCGAGCTATTCACAGACCACAAATCCTTGATGTACCACTTCTCCCAGAAGGATCTCAATCTTGGTCGGTGGCAATAGTTGGAATTGTTGGCCTCCTACGAATTTGACATTTCCCATATGCCCGATAAGGGAAATGAAAGCGCTGATGCATTCAGCAGAAGATATGCCAGTTTGAAAGAGATGTTCCTAGAGTGGAAGTTGTTGGAGTATATTGTTGGCTATGACTTCAAACCTCATTACGAGTTGAGCCAGAGAGGTTGGAGAGCTTGACTATCGGACCTACTTTGGTTGAGTAGATCAGTACTACAAAGAGGCGAGATGCAAGACTGGCATAGATTAAGGTAGAGATAGAAGGAGTAGAGTTTGAAGATATGAAGTTGCACGGACTCGAACGAGATGGTTGGCTCCATAAGGATGGAAGATTATTTGTTTCCGATGTTAATGGATTGAAAGAAAGAGGTATTGTGTAACATCCCCTATTTTAAGGCTCGAAACTGAGCGCTATGGATGCGGCAGTCATTCATAGTATAACTTTCCAGTGACAAAATACAGCTATGTTAATCATATCAATAATCAAAGGCATATGAATATGAATAATATTAAACACAAATTTTCACAAATTTTCACATTTTATTTCAAAAATGTTATTTCATATTCATTACATGATATCATTCGCAAACCCACATTTAGAGAAATTATAATTATTACAAAATGTTCCAAGAGTGACATATGAAGATGCCCCTTAGTTGATCAGAGTTTACTACTAGTACTACTTGGCAATTGGAATCTTCAATCATTACATACATCCAAATAGACAAACAAAACAGAAATAGATAATGCTCCTAATAGCTAGATTACCTTCTGCACATCTCCGAAAGCTTATTCGTCTAACTAGAACCTAAAAACCCTTATTACCAACCTAATTAGATGAGTGAGAGTTTAAGAGGGAAAAAAAATTTTGAGTCAAACAAATAATCTGGTGTGAATAATAACATACCATCCCGCCAAATAGATATCTAGGGCGACCACGCCGCTGAGCAGAACGGGTTTCCCCTCACTAGTATCTTAACCAAAACATCTCAACCATATATTATGCTCATGTATCCACAGTGGTTATAACATAATAATATATGTATATGCAAACATGCAATATACACTGGATTACCCATCCTAAATTATTTGACTATCCATCTAAGCTTTCATTAACTATCCGTCTTATACTTATGCGAACTACCCATCTCATATATATTTATTCTTTGGATTACCCATCCAGTATCATGTTGACTACCCATTACCTGTGGTTTCATTAACAAAAATTATGTGGAATATCCATCTCTCATGTACTAATTACTCAGATTACCCATCCCTTGCCATATGGACCGCCCATCACACATGGTTTAGCTATTTAAATTATGTGGACTATCCATCACACATATCCCATTCATTTAAATTGATATGGACTATCCATCACACATCCCATAGTTTACCTAGGTTAATTATGGACTCTTCATTCGCCTCATAGAGACAACCCATCCCTGGCATGATGTGGACTATCTATCTCACATCCCATGGTTTTCTTAGGATGACTATGAACGCTTCATTTAGCAGTTTAATTCATGTTACCCACATGTATAACCTATGTTTATTGGTGTCTCCAATTAGGTTATTTGCTCCTTAAATTTAAAACATCTCAAATTTTGTGCATTGGTATCCCCAATGTATCTAGTCGAAACCATAGAGCAAAAATATGTTGGTATCCCCAGTAGTTAATGTCAAAATTTATAAAAAAAACACATTGGTATCCGTAATAAGCAATATAAAGGTTATAAAGTCGAATACATTGGTATCCCCAATGGTATAGTGAAATTTATAAAGCATTTAGCTTGTCGAAGCTTATCCACGTTGGTATCCCCATTAATAGTATCGAAATTTACAATTAAAATGACATTGGTATCCCCAATATTTAAAGTCGAAAGCATACCTTATACGGCTCACCGCATTTAAATAGGTTAATATAGTTTTATGTCAACATCAATAACAATGTCGACAAGAGGCTTAAGGCTCTCCGCCATTCATAAAAATAACATGTAAAACACACGATGTCAAGACATCGTCGACCTCTACCCAATGTTGAAGTCAAAACTTAAATTCTTTTGAGTATAAAATACTATGTCAAAAATAAGGTTATCAACATAGAAGAAATATAGATTACCCACCCTTTTCCAAAACAAAGCTTAGTGTTTTTGCAAGTAAGAACAATGTTGTCGACAATGATGAATGGTGACGTTAAGACAAGCAGCGTCATTGTAAAAACATACTTAGTTCACTTCGGCTATTTTTCTGCTATAAATATAAAGTCAAAGACAGAACAAGCGGCATCCCAGCCATTTGTAAATTTGACATCGAGAGTATTCAAAATACATGTATGCGGTGTCGCTTAAAATATTGGTGAAGACATGCGGCGTCATTGATGGCGGCATAAATAATAAGAGGCGGCCTCAAAAATTACGGCACTGGACCTTTAAATCTTTAGATGAATCATGATAAGGCTATGCCGCCAATGATAGCTTGCCGATGGGATTGGAATCTATGAAGATGAAATCATTCCATAGCTAACAAAGTAGCCATCATAAGCTCCCTCTATCTCAACATTAACACATATAAATACGGCGTTACCTTAGGCATGGAGACAACATATACGGCATGACATTGTCGTAATTATCTTGGAAACTGATTTATTTCTATTAAAAGTAATTACTTTTCACCAAAATTTTCTCTTTGTCAAATTTCTATTGGACAATAAAATTTCTTTTCCCAAATCTTTTTAAGAATCTGCCGCATTCAATTTTCAAAGTCCAAAACATGTATCAAATTAATTAATTAATACCATTAATTAATTATCCATTTAAATGCTTATCTACATAATAAATTCATATTAATTCGAAATCAATTTGGGAAAAATCCTCAAAAATTCCATAAATTCCAAAATACTATATTCTTCATCATAAAAAATTTTGGGATCAAAAGCCATATTTAATTATTTTTAATAATTAAAACCCGAATTTAACCCAATTTCCTCCTTAGGAAATTCATAAAATATTCAATTTAATTTGGAAAATTATGAAATTGAGAACCCTTCTCCAAAATAATGTTTTACTCAACATGCCAGAAAATCAAAGCTATTGAAGATTAACAACTTAGATTTGACCCTTAAAATCTATCAAAACAATTTCATTAACAATTCTATAAATCATTATTCTATCCAAACAATGATTATATGACCAAAACTTGGCAAAAATCATCAAAACCATTTGGATATTTTCCATAAGCTAATTCTTGAACATAGAGATGGTTTAAGTATTATTCACCTTAAAATATTATGTTGAGGTTGAGATTTGATTAGTGCTTTTGTTTCTCTAAACTTTGCTTGAATCCTCCTTTGATTTCATGATCCTCGTAGCTAGCTTAATGACTAGCCTTTGCTTCTTATCTTTGGTTGTTTTAATGTTACGAAAAATAAAAATGATATAAGGGAGAGATGGTTTAAGGAGTGAAAGTTGGATCTACTTATTTTTCCCCGTTCATATATTCTCTTATATGATAAATTTTTAAACAATCTTACTTAGTTCATTAGTAATGGCTCGACCTAATAAATTTCCAAATCTCATCCTCCTTGACCATTTACATAATTTTATTTAATCTATCAAATTAAATATCCTGAATACTATCAATCTAAAATTAGAGGTGTTACATGTTGCGAGAGTGTCATCACTCTAGGTTGTGGTAATAAGATGCACCATGATATGAAGCAGACATATCATTGGGAGGGGATGAAGAAGGATGGTGGGACATTCATCTTGAAGTGTATAAACTGCTGGCTGGTGAAGGTAGAGCCAAAGAGAAGAAGCCAAGCGGGTTAATGCAACCACTTGAAGTTTCCTAGTGGAAGCGGGAGCAAGTATCTATAGGTTTCATTGATGGATTATCGAGGACCAGAGGAGGGTTTGATACATTTAGGTCATAGTTGATAGATTGATGAAGATTACCCAATTCATACCCGTTAAATCTGATAGAACAACATCCAAACTGGTCGAGTTGTATGTGAAATGATAATGCTAATTCCATGGTGTGCCGAAGAGCATTGTGAGTGACTGAGACCCTTTATTCACTAGTGGATTTTGAAAGGGCTTACAAGAGGCGTTAGGGATGAAGCTGCATCTCAATACAGCTTATCACTCTCAAATTAATGGGCAGACCGAGAGATTAAATTGTATATTGGAGGATCTCTTGCGAGCTTGCATTCTCAGTTTCGAAGGCTCGTGGGATGACCACTTGCATTTGGTGGAGTTCACAGACAGCAATAGCCACCAGTCTAGTATTGGTAAGGCACCGTACAAAGTATTGTATGGCCAACCATGTAATGCTCCTTTATGTTGGTAGGAAGCAGGCGAAAAGCTAATACATGGCCAGATTTGATTAGAGATACCTTGGGTAAGATTGAGATCATTTGGCAATGAATAAAAGCTGCTTATGATAGGTAGAGGAGCTACATTGATAAGAGATGTCGAAATTTCGAGTTCTCTGTCGACGATATGGTGTTCGTGAAGATTTCTCCATTGATGAATGTTATTCGATTCGGTAGTAAGGGGAAGTTTTCCCTAGTTTCATAGGTCCTTTTCAAATAGTAGAGAGGATTGGGAACCTTGCATATAGGGCAACTTACCTTAGATGATGGCAGGCATGCACATCATCTTCCACATCCCTCATCTGCAGAAGTTTATGTATGACTTGGGTATGATGATTGCGTTGGATCAACTTGATGATATCAAGATTGAACCAAAAGCTTCGAGACCTCGTAGGGCGATCACATTGTCGAACGCGATATAAAACAGCTTAGGAGGAAGACCATGGAGTTAGTGAAGGTTTAACGGGGCAAAAGTGAAAGGATTACACATGGGAAACTGAGGAATGAATGAGGGCTGCATACCCAAAGCTCTTTGGATGGTAAAGCCTACTATTTATCATATTTACTTTCACTTTCGATATCCTACAGTATAGTTCAATATCTCACATGCTGGAATAGGTTCATCTACACTACAAGTTGCATGACTGCTTGTTTGATGGTTGCATATGATTGATAGACATATAGGGTAAGTATGGTTGACTATTCTTTGACTTGTTTGGGGATTTTGGGGGTGAAATTCCCAAGGGGCGAGTGTGAGGAGATGTATTTTACGTATTGAAGGGTCATAAAATATTTTTATTTAATTTATATAAGGTCGTATGACTCTAAAACTTTGGAAAATGACCACTAGGGGTATTTTCCATCTTCAGAATTTTTAAGGGACATTTCAGATCCAAAAATTCTTATAAGGCCTATAACTTTTGATAAGCATCAAATTAGGGTTTGGAACCACTTCCATCAGATCGGGCTTGTGATTTATCTTTTCGTAGAGTAGTCATAATAGAAAAACGGACTTATCATTTAGGAGATATAGCCATTTTAAATTCTTTTTACTACTGTACAGATTAATGGGCAATTAGTTGGACCCAAAGCTTAGCCCTTTAACTAATTTCGGGAATTGTGCCTAATTGAGTTGTAGGGACGGATCCCATTCATTTCTTTCTTTCTCAAAACATTTCCAAACCGCCATTAGCCCTAATTTCCTCAAAAAGCTCATCTTTTCTTTACTATTCTTAGCCAATCCATCGTTAGAATGGTAATTAGAGAAGGGGATCATAGATTCATCATTTTATACTTGGAAATTTGTGATTCCTGGCTATCCATTTTAGATCTACAAGTCGAAGTTGTAATTTGGGTATTGGGTGAGTGATTCTTAATCTCTCACTATTCTATGTTTGTCCATGTAGTTAGAATATGTATTTTTAACATGATTTTGCTATCAAAATGTTCTCTAACTTTAACCATATCTTTATACATATTTTTGGGCAAAATTAAAATGGTTCAAAACAGTTTTTAAATGGTTTTGCAACCCCTTTTGATCATATTGACTTGCTAGTGTAAAAGTTAAATCTAGACTTGAATTTGTATGTTAATCACATTTGATAAATTACTTGTTGTGTATAGATGTAAATGGATCATATTTAAGTTTTGTATGCTACTCTTTGAGATGATTTACTAATGCTTTTAGGTAGATAGGAAAGAGGTCATTAAATTGGGCAAATCTAAGGAAAAAGTGATCGGAATAGGATGAAACTTGGAGGAGGGGCTCTGGAGGATATGGGGAGTTTGTATTTTAGGACACAGGAGCTTTGGGTAAAGGAATCCAGGTCAGTGGTGATTTGAAACTGATTGGTGGAGTTGCTTTAGTTCAGAGTTTGAAGACTTCGAGTCGTGCTTCAAGCTAAGGGGTGGAAAACCCAGGCTAGGCTCGGGTTGATCATCGAATGAACTTGGGGAAAAAGGCCATGGGGTTCAGGTCGCTGGAAGGCCACTTTTGGTCATGCTTCGAGTTAGGGTTGAGGAGATCTCGAGGAAAACTTTAGGTTGAAATTTTTGTGAAGGCAAAGACTAAATAGGTCGATGTAGGATGGTGCTTCCAGACAAATGCATTGGGTCCATGGGCTAAACTTCGGGAAAGCAATGGATGAAGTCTTGGGAAGTTTAGAGAATTTCTTTTACTAAGTGTCAGGTTGGTGCCGACCTGACTTAGGAGAAGTGGAGCGGAATTTAGGTTTGGGGACTTAAGCTTTGGGAAGGGGAGTTCAAAAGAAGGCCAAAGGACCAGAATCCGGTCAAAGATTCAAATCGGTACCGACCCCATTTTAGGTCAAAACTAATTTGAAAAATTTACTCCACTGGGCGGTCATCATGGGTATGGATATTTCTGGCTAACTCTTAACAATGACTCAATAGAATGTACAAATAAATGTCAAGTGCTAGAGATTCGTGGAAATCCCAACGCCCTGCTAAATTAACTCATATGCTCAGCCCTTGTGCATTTGCTATTTGGGAATCGATTTGATTAGAGAGCTAGCCATGGACAAGGGTAGAGCTTTGACAACCCACATCCCTTGACATGCCAAACACCACCATATCAAGAAACACAAATCATTGGTTTAAGGAAAAAGTAGTACCATAGAGACTAAGATATCAATGAAGAAATAATCTATCTAATCCTAACGTCATCACAGCGGAAACATAATATCAGATATATGGGTAATCTCATAATAACAGTAATAAAATTCTCAAAAGCATCAAAATATCCAGGTCTCAAAATATCATAATATTGTAATCTCAGAAAACCATCAGTGCATATCAAATATCAAAGCATCATAAAAATAATACCTCATAAGCAAAAGACTAAAAGAGCAAATGTACTGATAGGAAATACATGATAAAGGATAAAATAGAACTAGACTCCGGGCATGATTATCTGAAGGCAGCAATGGACCAGTCAACGACTACTTTGTCTACCTATGGTGGGGGAAAATAGGATGGGTCAGACATAAAATCTGGTGAATGAGAACAAGACTAACAAGGAAATTAAATATAACCAACTTCAAGTCTACTAGTGATAGAGGGTGCGTGTGCAGTGTCCGTGCACCTAAGGTCGCAAGCCTAAGGTCACTAGTCTAATAGTCATCGGTCTAACAATCATCGGTCTAACATCAGGGGGATAACAATAGATCGCAGCTTACCGAACGACCGTCTAGTTTTAGGGAAACTACTACCACACTATAACTCACACCAGGCCTAGAGATGAAGAACACGCATGTAAACTCGCATAGTGACTCATCGTATTCACCTATGCCTAACCCATCAATCCTAGCTGCAAAATACCTCTTATGCACCCCAAGGAATTACTGTGCATAACTCCGCCTAGTTGGGCACCACCTAGCTTTCAATGTCTACGCCTATACGGGCCTATGGGAATGTCCATGATCCAGTCTCTGATCCCAACATCCTCAAATAACGACCGATAATTCAGTTCAACACTTGTGTGCACCTTTCGCGACATAACTTGCACATCTTAACGACACTCTGCATCCTACTCTACGATACGGAAATGCAAACTAAGTCTGCCGTCTCGAATAAGAACACCTAAATGTGTCTACACTAGACCAGCAACTTAAAGAGCAACAGGGCATATACCCTTATCGGCTCAAGGCCCCAAACAGTCTACTAAGTCTAAAGTGACTTACGATAGTCGACCTACGCTAGTCTAAGGTTGATTGCCTACAATCCAAACATCTTTTATTTACTTGTTTTAAGTAAATTAATCATTTTATTTAATTTTAGACTTAATCCAAACATCTTTCAATTTACTTGTTTTATATAAATTAATCTATTTCATTCAATTATACGATGTAATCTATTTCAATTATCAGATTAACCCATTTAATTCTTATTTTAATTGGGCTAATCTATTTGTCCTATTTTTATTACAGTCATTGCAACATTTACATTATTTCAATTAGCAATTTATAGGTGTCAAATCCAATTTTAACACACGATTTATGGTTTTACAACTTACGTATGCCAATTGCAAGTAGATAAAAAGGTCCATCATTCCATATTCCCAATTTAATAAAATAACGGATTAATACCAGAATTAACAGTCAAATCAGCATAGGGTAGAAATTAAAATCAATTAATTTAATTAATTTTTTAAACTGTACCCACTCACCTTTGTCCTAAGCTTTTGCCTCAGACGTCGTAAGCTTTCTCCCCTAAATCTGCTTAGATCTCTTCTCCAATCGCTAGATCTTCTTTTATTTTAATCTAGATTGAGATTTAGAATAGAGTTGGGGTTTAGAAATTGATTTGGAAAATTTGATTTAGGGTTTTATTTTGGTAGAGCTTTGCTGTAATGGAGAAAATTACCCTAGCTATCAATTTATAAGGGAACACCTCAACTCGCTACCATCAGATCTAGCCCAAAATCATCATGTTCATCCTTGAAACCATGGCCAGCATGCAATGATCCTGCACGATGAAATGAATCGTCTCCAGGTCGCCACGACCCTATGATCAACCATGGGTCGGGTCGACTGCCTTTGGGCTAGGTCGACCACCCATGGTTGACCTGGGTCCATCTACTTCGACCTGGCCCTAGTTGATTTCCTTTTTTCTTCCTACTTTCTATTTTTCTTTCCAATTTCTTATTTATTCAATCCTTTATAACATTTTCGTTTTAGCTTGGATTTCAACGAGTTATATATGAAAGTTGTCCATAAAATTACTACGGACACCATGGCACAAGTCCCGTAGCCATATTTAGATATTTGTGAAAATTCTTCTATTAGGTTAATTATTATCTTTTAGTTATATTTATTTATTTATTTTCGAAAAATCCCAAGGTATTACATTCTCCTCCCTTAAAGGATTTCGTCCCCGAAATCTCTAAGGATAGAAGAATGCAAATAACAACCAGCAATCAAAGGCTACATCCATCTACTCATTCATCATCAATAGCAATCATAGTCCTTAATAATTCTAATGAAATTATGTAATTATGCAACGTGGAAGCATATGAACCTGAACTAATGCAAAAGAGTAGTCGGTCTACTAATTCAGTCGACCTCTTGTTTATGCAAATATGCACATGCCATGCATCAAAATGTATGAAAGATCCTAAAATAACTTATACTTCTACATGTATGCTCAGCCACACATCCAAATGTAGCATCCATATGCAAAAATCATTCATCGATAACAACCAAAATCAGCAACAATATGCATAAGGTATGAAGGTGTGTGCCTAAGGGGCCCAATATCCTAGTGCATGCGATGCGACCACTTGCATCCATAAACACCCATGTACATCCAATAACATACATCAACCATAACATGTCCCATTGACATTTTTGCAACATACCTATGATCCGAAGGTCTCTACCTAATATAGTCTACCCTCCCCCCAATGTTCTACTTAAGGGTTCTAGCTAAAGAAAGATCACAATGTGGGATGTACCAGAAAAGTGGTGTAGGTGAGAAGCTCGAATCCTCTCCTCGGGCTCCCAAGTACTCTGAACCGGGTCATTTCTCTACTGAACCTTAATTAATATGATCTCCTTATTTTGGAGCTGCTAGTGTCATGCTCTAAAATGCAGGTAGGTACACGACGAACAAGTGACTCACGCTCCACCTCAACCTCCTTCAAACTGCTAGGTTCTACTACAACAACCGATTCATGCAAGCACATTCGTAAGTGCGAAACATGGAAAACACGATGAACTCCAGGAAACTTCTTTGAAAGTCCAACTCTATAAGTCAATCTTCCAATCCTAGCTACAATCGGAAAGGATCCAACAAACCTCGGAGCTAGCTTCCTCGAACATCCAAATCTCATCACATGTCTCAGGAGTAAGACCTTCATAAATACCATATCCCCAACCGCAAACTCCAACTCAGAGCGCGTCCTATCTACATAAGACTTCTGTCAGTCTTAAGCTGTCTTCATCCTCTTCCGAATCAAGCCCAACCTCTCTGAAGTCTCCCTAACCCTATCAAGCCCAAAGATAATCCTATTTGTAGCGTCCCAATAATATGATGGCGATCTACAAGGTCTACCATATAAAGCTTCGAATGGTGCCATCCCTATGCTAGTCTGGTGGCTATTATTATTATAGGTAAACTCTACTAGTGGCAAATGATCCTCCCAAGAGCCTCCAAAATCAATGATACACATCCTAAGTAAATCCTCCAGAACCCGATTCACTCTCTCTGTCTGATCGTCGGTCTGTGGATGGTATGTTGTACTCAAGCTCAACTCAGTCCTTAAAGCCTCCTGCAGACTCCTCCAAAAATCACTAGTGAATTGTGGGTCTCTATCACTAACTGTACAGGTAGGTACTCCATGAAGTCTAACCCACCTCCCTAACATATATAGCCGCCAATGAAGGTATTGCCCTAGTGCTCCTCACATGTATGAAATGAGCGCACTTGGTCAGTCTCTCCACCATGACCCAAATGCCCTCATTCCCTCACCTAGATCTGGGTAATCCATCTATCAAGTCCATAGAAATGCTCTCCCATTTCCACTGTAGGATGTCCAATGGCTGCAACACTCCTTCAGGCTTCTTCTACTCCGCCTCCACCCTATGGCAAGTCATACACTTAGCTACATACTTCGCTACTTTCCTCTTCATCCTAGACCAAAAGAAATTCTCCTTATATCCCGGTACATCTTATCTCCACCGAGATGAATGGTCATCCTAGAGCGTTGAGACTCTGCCAATACTGTATCCACCAAATCTGTACTATAAGGAACACATAGCCTACCATCTCTCCTCAGCCATCCCCTCGAGTCTATGGCATAACCCTAAGATGACTCAATGACTCCCCTCTGCCTAATCTATCCAAAAGGTCTAACAGCTCACCGTCCTTTCTCTGCTTAGCCCCAATCTGCTCCATCAAGGTCGGCTAAACATCTAGGACTACTAATAATCCAGGGGTAATATCGTACAATGGCCTAAAGTCAAAGGTGAAAATATACTCCAAATGTCTCCACTCCAAAAATAAAGGACTCAATGCAGCTCTCTGTCTACTCAACGCATCCACTACAACATTCCCCTTGCCTGGGGTATAAGAAACCTCAAAGTCGTATGAGGCTAAGAACTCCATCCATCTCTATTGCCTCAAATTCAAGTCCTTTTGGGAGAAAGTACCTCAAGGACTTGTGATCTGTAAAAAGCTCAAATCTCTCACCTAGAGGATAATGTCTCCAAGACTTAAGAGTAAAGACTATAACTTCCAAATCAAAATCATGCATTGATAGTTCCTCTCATGAGTCTTTAACTACCTACTTGCATAGCATACCGCTCTACCCTCCTACATCAGCACTGCTCCTAGTCCCGTACCACAAGCATCAGTATAAACCGTAAATGGTTTACTCCATTCAGGTAACACAAATATAGGTGCAATGGTCAAAGCCTCCTTCAACCAGATGAAAGCATCCTTACACTTAGCATTCCATGCAAAAGATAGATTATTCTTGGTGTGGCGAGTCAATAGAGCAGATATCCTAGTGAAGTCCTTAATGAACCTCCTATAATAACCCATGAGACCAACAAAGCTCCTCACTTCTATGGCATTCTTCGGGACATTACAATCCTACACTACCGCCACTTTACAAGAATCCACAGCCAAAGTACTCTCTGAAACAATGTACCCTAAAGGCGAACCTCATCTCTCCAAAAGTGGCACTTAGAAAACTTAGCTTTAAGCTTATGTGCTCGGAGGGTCCTAAGCACCTCCTCAAAATGCAAAGCATGCTCCACCCTACTCCTCTAGTATACTAAGATATCATCCAAAAATACCATCAAAAACTTATTCAACAACTCCCTAAACACTCGGCTTATTAATCAACAAAATAAGAGGGAGCATTGGTTAGTCCAAAAGGCATGACTAACCACTCAAATAACCCAACAGGAATCCTAAATGCAGTCTTCTGAATATTATCCTCTGCCACTTTCAACTGATGGAAACATGTGGCTAAGTCGAGCTGGGAAATTAATCTCGCTCCAACCAACTGATCGAAGAGATCATCTATGCAGGGCAAAGGATAGCGATTCTTCTTTGTAGGATTATTTAGCTCGTGGTAATCGAAGTAGAGTCTAAGGGAACCATTCGCCTTAGTGGCAAAGACGACTGGCACCCCTCACTTGGAAATACTTTTCTTGGTGAAACCTTTTACCAACAGCTCATTTACTTGCTTACTCAACTCACATCGTTCCCTTGGAGCCATGTGCCTCAAAGGCAAAGCAACTGGTCGAGCATTCTCTACAAGATAGATCCTAAACTCAATCTCTCTTTGGGGCCGGAGACATGTAACCTCAGAAAATACATCTGGAAAATCCCTAACTATTAGGGCAGAAACAAGCTCATCCTGTAGTATGTCTAAGGAATAAAGGTAGCTCAACATAACGGATACTTGTGGATCAACCTCTAAGCTACGCCCACTACAAGTGCCCAGTCTAACAGCCTTCCTATCGCAGTCCAGTAAAGCCCCATACATGGACATCCAAATCAACCCAAACCCAGAGAATCCCAGTACATAGGCATCGCACTCAAACTCGACCTTTAGAATCATCAACCTCAAATCCTGACATATCATAGACAAATAAGTCGATCCCCTTATGGGATTTGGTACAACTATTGAGTTCGTCAAATACTAGTGCTAAGTGCAAGTCATCAACAAGTCTACTAGAGATAAAAGAATGAGATGCCCCGATATCAAATAAAGTACGAATAGAAAGACCAAATAGAGATAACACACCTTCAATCACCACTTTATACCCTTTATCCAGCGCTGGCTGGACACTGGAAGTGGGAACAGCCTCCATAGCATATACCTGAGCCACCTGAGTAGAAGCCAGAGAAGCAGCTCAGGGTGGTGCTGGAAAATTCCTCTTAATATGCCCAACCCAATCACAATTGAAGCATTTTGGTTTCGATAGTGAACACTCCTTATAAATATGCCCTGTCTTCCCACACCTATGACACTTCAACTCCTTCTGAATCTTCCCTTTAGGTAGAGATCCACCCTTCTTTTTCCATTTCTAAAATTTCTTCACTTCAGCCTTTGGAGCCTCTTCCACATTCTTGGCAACAGAAGTAAGAAATGCCATCTCAACCAGACCCTACTCTAATAGGAATATGACTCACTACTAAGCCCTGCAGTGGTTGATTCAAACCCTTAGCAAACTTGAGCACCTTCTTATGTAGGGTATTGAGCAACTCCATTCCTAACCTCGCAAGCTCGTTAAACCGATTAATATATTCTTTAACTGAAAATCACCCTGCTTCATATTTATAAATTTCTCTAACATAACTCCCTCCTCAACCTGTGAAATGAACTTCATCTCAAACCTCTACCTAAACTCTCCCTAATTCACAATGCCACCACAAGTCTCAATCTCAGCCTCAACAACCTTCCACCAACTGAGAGCCTCTCCCTACAGCTACTAGGTAGCAAGCTACCTTCTAACCTCATCTGCCAAACCCATAATTCCAAATATCCACTCACAGCTGCGGATCCAAGCTCTACATCAAAAAAATTCTTAGTGCCTAAGAATGGCTTGCTACCCAAGTTGGAAAAGTCCTTGCATAACTTCGAAAAGTCATGAGCGACAGGTGGATGGACAGGGACCGCACTAGCCGCCTCCTCCATAGGCTCTCTAGTCGGATTCTCAATCGGTCCCCTAGCCTACAAGTAATGGTGGAACTAAATAGGCATGTTCACACCCGAAATATCAGGGAAGTCAGTAGAGCTGGATCCTGTGGGATCAACCATCTTTAACAGTTAATAGTAAAGATTAAACTAGATACTTCCACAAATAGTTCAAATAAGATTTAAGGCAGGGAACACCATAGGCAGGAATTGAAGTAAGCATAGGCATGAATTTAAGGGGTTCTTGACAACATTTTACAAAAATACTTATATATACGTGTATATATATAGTTATACCTTGGAAACCCATTTTGAGAACAATTTCAAAAATCATTTCTCATTTTAAAATCATATATATGTGTGTGTGTATATATATATATATATATATATATATATCCATACGGGTCAAATACGCTCCTATCCCTAGGATTATTGAACCTAGGTTTTGAACCATATTTGACAACCTGCATCTCTTAATATGCCAAACACCGCCATATCAAGCAACAAAGATCATCGGTTTAAGGAAAAAGTAGTATCGCAGAGACTAAGATATCAATGAAGAAATAATCTATCTAATCCAAACGTCATTATAGTGGAAACATAATATCAGATATAGGGATAATCTCATAATAACAGTAATAAAAATCTCAAAAGCATCAAAATATCCAGGTCTCAAAATATCATAATATCGTAGTCTTAGAAAACCATAAATACATATCAAATATCAAAGTATCATAAAAATAATCCCCCATAAGAAAAATACTGAAAGAGCAAATGTACTGGTAGGAAATATATGATAAAGGATAAAATTGAACTAGACTCCAGGAATGATAATCCGACGGCAGCAATGGACCTATCAACGGCTACTTTGTCCACCTGTAGTGGGGGAAAATAGAAGGGATAATTTCACTCATATCCCTGTTAAGTTTCAGAATAGAAAAAACATCCTCCTAAAATAAACTTATGTTTCTAGTCCCTATTTACAAATCCGCCTGTGCCAAAAGACCCAAATACCCTTTACGTTTTTAGCATTTCAAACGCGCATAACTTTATGTAGAAACATCGGATCAGCATACCGTTTTCACCAAAAAATCATAAATTTTACAATCTTTAAAATGAGATCCATTGTTAATACAAAAAAATCATATCTACAGTAAGACTGCAATTATTCCATATATCTACAGAGAATTATGTAATTTTTGAAAAACATCAATTTTTCTTCAAATGTCAGCAATTATTCCATATAATTGCAGACTTTTACGCAATTATGTGGAATAATTGCAGACTTTTATGCAATTATATGGAATAATTGCAGACTTCTCTGCTATTGTTCCATATAATTGCTGACTTTTCTGCAATTATTCCGTATACTTGCCATTTTCTACAATTATATGAAATAATCATCAAGTTTTCTTCAAATGTCAGCAATTATTCCATATAATTGCAGACTTTTATGCAATTATATGGAATAATTGCAGACTTTTATGCAATTCAGTGGAATAATTGCAGATTTTTCTGTAATTATTCCATATAATTGCAGACTTTTCTGCAATTAAATGGAATAATTGCAGACTTTTCTGCAATTATTCCATATAATTACATACTTTTATGCAATTATGCCGAATAATTATAGAAAAGTCTGTAATTATTTTAAGTAATCGCAGAAAAGTGCAACTATACCATATAATTGCAGACTTTTCTGCAATTATTGCATATAATTGCTGAATTGTCTGCAATCATACCATATAATTGCAAAAAATGTGAAAAACATATGCATAATGTCGTTGTTTTTACATTTTCATAATGTCACTCATTAGAAAGATAATAAAATTTATGATTTAATGGTGAAAACGGTTCGTTAATCTGTCATTTCTACAAAATGTTATTGCGCTTTAAAGATTGATAATTAATGGGGTGCAAATTTTAATTATGGATGTGAGAATAACACCTAGATATGAAGAACCAACGTTCAGCCATGGAGTGGAGGGGTATTTTAAAGGAAGAAATTACCGTATTTGAAAATAGGTATGTAATTGATATCTTTTTTGGAAGATGTTTTGTGTATTAAGTTTGATTTTAGGGATGTGTCACTTATTTTCACAAAATAGAATGGGTCAGACATAAAGTCTGGTGAATGAGAACAAGACTAATAAGCAAATTAAATACAACTGACTTCAAGCCTACTCTAGGTGATATAGGGTGTGTATACAATGTCCATGCACCTAAGGTCAAAACCCACCAGCCTAAAAGTCATCAGTCTAACATCAGCGGGATAACAACAGACTACATCTTACCGAACAACCGTCTAGTTTTGGGAAAACTACTTCCCCACTTTAACTCACACTAGGCCTAGAGAGGAAGAACACGCATGTAATCTCGCATAGTGACTCTTTGTATGCACCCGTGACCTACCCTTCGATCCTAGCAGCAAAATACCTCTTATGCACCATAAGGAGTTATTGCACTTAACTCCTCCTGGTATTGGGCACCACCTAGCTTTTAGCGTCTACACCCATACGAGCCCATGGGAGTGTCCATGATCAAATCTCCAATCCTAACACCTCGACTAATGACCGAAGATCTGATCCCAACTGCCTCAGCTAACGATCAGTAATTCGGTCCCGACACTTGTATGACCTTTCGCAACATAAGTTGCACATCTTAACGACACTCTACATGCTACTCTAAGATACGAAAATGCGAACTAAGTTCACCATCTCAAATAAGAACACCTAAATGTGTCTATGCCAATCAAGCAATTTAGAGAGCAACAGGGTTCATAACCCTATCGGCTCAAGGCCCCAAACAGTCTACTAAGTCTAAAGTGTCTTACGAAAGTCGACCTACGCTAATTTAAGGTCAATTGCCTACAATCTAGACATCTTTCGATTTACTTGTTTTAATTAAGTTAGCCATTTCATTTTATTTTCAAACTTAATCTAGACATCTTTCAATGTACTAGTTTTAAGTAAATTAATCCATTTCACTCAATTATCAGACGTAATCCATTTCAGTTATCAGACGTAATTCATTTCAATTATCAGACGTAACCTATTTAATTCTTATTTCAATTGGGTTAATCTGTTTGTCCTAATTTTTACAACAGTCATTGCAACATTTACATTATTCCAATTAGCAATTTACAGGTGTCAAATCCAATTTTAGCATACGATTTATGGTTTTGCAGCTTACATATGTCAATTGCAATTAAATACACAGATCCATTATTCCAAAATCCCAATTTAATAAATTAACGGATTAATACCGGAATTAACAGTCAAATCAGTATAGGGTAGAAATTAAAATCAATTAATTTAATTAACTTGTTAAGTCTATGCCTACTCACTTCTATCCTAAGTTTTTAGGTTTTCCTCAGATGCCGCAAGCTTTCTCCCTTAAATCCACTTAGATCTCTTCTCCAATTACTAGATCTCCCTTTTATTTTAATTTAGATTGAGATTTAGAATAGAGTTTGGGTTTAGAAATTGATTTGGGAAATTAGGTTTAGGGTATTATTTTGGCAGAGCTTCACTGTAATGGAGAGAATTAGGTTTTAGGTTAACATAGCTATCAATTTATAGGAAAACAGCTCAACTCAATACCATCAGATCCAGCTGAAAATCATCTCGTTTGTCCATAAAACCGTGGCCAACACGCAATGATCTCGCATGACGTAACGAATCACCTCCAGGTCGCCGCGACCCTACGATCGACCATGGGTCGGATCGACTGCCCTTGGGCTAAGTCAACCACCCACGATCAACTTGGATCCATCTGGGTCGACCTGGCCCCAATTGATTATTTTTTTCTAATTTCTATTTTTCTTTTCAATTTCTTATTTATTAAATCCTTTATAACTTTTTTTAGCTTGGATTTCAACAAATTATATATGAAAGTTGTTCAGAAAATTACTACGGACACAATGGTGCAAGTCCCATAGTCAAATTCGGACGTTTGTGAAAATTCTCCTTTTAGGTTAATTCTTATCTTTTAGTTATTTTTTCTTATTTATTTCTGAAAAATCCCAGGGTGTTACATGAAATAGTGGAAGTGGATTACTTCACTAAGTTGGTGGAAGTAGAACCGCTCACCAAGGTATCCCATGCTAAAGTGATAAACTTTCTAGTACAAAATATTATTTGTAAGTGTGGAGTCCCACTATAGATCATCTCAGAGAATGGTCTATATTCAATAGTGAGGAGCTCACTGATTTTTTCTAATAACATAGGATAATTTCCAACTGTGGCGCATTCACATGTACATGGATCAGTTGAAGCAATGAGCAAAATCCTTAAAACACGCATCAAAAAATGGTTAGAAAAAGCCCTAGGAGCATGGGTTAAGGCTAAGATTATGGCTCAGAGGCTATAATTATAGCTTAGATTATGGCTTAGAGGCTATGATTCCCGTTGAAACTATGTAACTATCTCATAGGCATATCCAATACGATCTGGGTGAAATTAGGAGTTGCTAAACATTTCATAGGATTTAGTTGAAGAGAAGCGGGACGAGGCTGCCTTTAAAGCTGCCTCACATAAGAAAAATATGGAAAGACAATATAATGAAAAGGTGAAAGTTTGTCCACATAGGGAAGGAGATCTAGTTTTGAAATGTATTTTCGCCTGATGGGGGTCCTTGATTCGATTTAGGATGGGCCGTACGTCATCAATAAGGACTTGGGGAATAGGGCTTACATCTTAACATGGTCGACGAGGTGATATTCAGGAAGACATGGAATGCACAAAATTTCCGTTCTTACTTTTCTTAAACTATGTAGCCTTTATTCAAATGTTTTCATGTATTGTATTGGGTCGTGTAATAAAGACATCTTTGCTATAGTAATTAATAAATGTGTCTTCTTAGAACCAAATTATACTATGTTCTAATTTTGTGCACCGATTATGATTGTTGTATTAGATTTAATTCAAAGGTTCTTAGATTATCATGACTTTACCTAATATCAAGAATTGGTTATGTAAAGTCATGATCGGTGGTCAACACCCCATCATTCGATAATTATGTATATGCCATACCAATTAAAGTTCCCGATGACTTGGAACTGTATGGGCATGACTGTTGGGAAGTCAACGGGCATTAGGCTTTTATGCTCCCTAGACCATTGAAACACCTGGCTTGAAAAAGTATTGTTTGGTAATAGTGGACCGATTTAACTAGGATTGGAAAAAAATCATCTAAACAGGTAGTTCACCATCGATAGTCAAACTGTAAACTCGCCTTGTTTGACTGCATTGAGTATTCTCATGTCGATAGTGTAGATGAACTTACTCGAATTTAGATGAGATACTAGATACACTTTGTTTATGAGATGAATCATGCTTAGAGATTAGTCAAGGAGGATATTTTCACCCCATATTATAGATTGAATATCCCTAGATCTACTAAAGGGAATATTTTTGTTTCTTGGAACCAAATTCCTTTTTCGACTAATAAAAGGGGAAGTGTTATGAAAACTAAAAGGTTGAATCCCTTTTTGACACACCAAATATAGTGACTACCCTACACCTCATTTACCCAAATACCATAAATAGTGTGCTACATAGGTATCCGACTGATGCAGGGCAACAATAAAGGTAAAATAATAAATATAGAACATAACATGTCGTATATCTCACTACACATAGGATAAAATATAATAATCAATATAGATATAAAATAGGCAAGATAATAATATAACATGATGAATCAAAATCAATTAGAGTGCATCAAATCTACCAAAGTTATAAAATAATAAGTAGAACAGTGTTTACACATCGAAACAAATAAACTCCAAAGGAAAAACTATTTCTAACAGTACTTATATAGTTCCATAGTACCGCATAGTAGAAAAACAATAATAGCTCGAAAATATAGTATATGAAAGCGCCAGCCACCTTCTAGTCCTCTGCACAGCTACATTCACTACCTCTGACCTATTATCCCTATTCTACTCATTTTACAAGTACTCGAGATAATATTAACCAAAGTATAAAAGCTTGAGTTAGACAACAGCCAAGTATAAGCAACCTATAATCTTATAATGAAATAAAAATCAATATAGTAAATAGGCACATGAGGTATGATGAATCACACAGGACCTGCCCCTACATCCGACAAGTTAGTACATAACATCAATATATGCTAATCTACAATCATCATCATATGGGTGTGATAATACTTAAAGTACATTATAGGGTACCTAGGCATACTACTCAATAATACCCACACCGTGTTCATCCATATTAAACATACCAAACATGGAAAACATCACATAATCTCGCATCCCTCAATTCAAATGCCATTGGATATAAGATAACTTATACGATCCCCCATATTGATCAGCGACTACTTAACATCATGGTCCATCGATGATCAAATCTACACCACTCCATAAGGCCAAGAAACTAGACCACCCTATAAAGGTATAAGGTTAAACAGTTCTCCCTGTATCGATTTGCAGTGAACGTCCTCGTTGATCTCTTCTTCTTAAGAGCACATCAAGACCACTGAATAATTACAATCCCTTAGGCATATGACCTAATGGTAGAGGCCCAATATGTTCACTTCATAAGTTCACTCGGTATTGAACCTATCTCCTTGGACAAACCCCTAGATGCTATGAACCCTTTCTACTTGAAGCATTCAATCTAGTATACTCACATCATCGAGTCGTCGACGTGTTGAAATTCCCTTAGTCGTCGTCCAAAAAATATCAAAGTAGCTTTATGGAAATCCTAAGTTACCCTTCCCAGTCTCGAAGCCTGCCCTGCCCGGTCCCAAAAGCCTACCATGCGCTATCCTTGAAGCAACCCAACTGCCAAACACGAAAGCTTGTTCCATGCTTAGTTGCCAAACACCCTCCTTCGCTGAACCAACATGCCACCCTAGACCAAAGTCATTGCTGTGCCTTCCCTATTCTTGCCCGAAGTCTCCCATCGAGCAACCAAATTTTGAACCACACACCATCGACCCAACCTAGCACCGATCCGACAATCATCGAACCATAGGCTTTACCATGTTTCTATTTTCCTAGCCCAAATTTGTATCCGAACACGCCTATGTCGAACCCCATTGTTGGCCACCATATGCTAAACCAATTACTTAGCATACTTTCATCCAACTCTTTTACGTCGATTCATCATAGCTCCTCTCACTTCGGCATGTGTGAAACTTCTTTACAACAATACAACTCCAAACACTTTAGAGTATATTCATTGAAGTTTGTTCTACGACCATGGATCTCCTATCCATTGAGCAATCAAATCGGAGAGCACACCGTAACTCCTCCTTACACGAAGACCCTTGCCCATAGAAACGATTACAATTCCCAATTCACTCTGGTGAGCATTTTTAATTATTCAAATATAAAATAAAACATACAAACAAGCGAACAAACATCATAACATGATAATTCATATCAGAACACATTCATAGCCTAACTTAATATTCATATAAACATTCATACATCAAAACAACATATTTATTTCACTTTAAATCATTTTGAATTCATTTTTGCCTCAATTTCAAAATCAAAACATCATTAAATCACATTTATTTCTAACTTTAAAAATGGATTTAAAATATGTCAAAACCTATATGTACATATATAGTAGGTCTAAAGATGATAAATCACATAAGAATCACCCAAAAATCAATGGAAAACCAAGCAAATTGAGGTAATTCGAACTAGACAGCAAATTTCCAATTAAAATCATATTTTTAAGTTTGAAAACATTTTGAAACAATTTAAAAGCATATATAAAAAAATTATAGTAAAGCGAGATAATAGAATCACTTACCTAGGGTGTAGAATCAACAAAAATCACCAAACAAGTGTAGATACACCAAATATAGAGTATATCTGAATTTAGATAGCATCAACATGCTCCCTAATCCATAAATTTTGAAATCAACAAAGCCGTTGGCTAATCTATTGTGTAACCCCCTTCTCATTAATTGGTTTATGTTAATTTTATTGAAAGAATAATGGAGTTTAGTAGACATAGGTCGATGGAGGCTTAGAGAAGATTAGGAAACGTTTAGAGATGTATTTATAGTGATTAGTGGCTATTATGGAGGCTTCCTATAAGCCTAACCTGAAATTAATTAGCAGGCCTAATTATGGGTTGGGCTAATTACCCACTAATCTATCTAAAACATGTCCAAACTTCAAATAGCCATATCTTCTAAACAGTAAGTCTAAAAATTTATTATGACCACTGTACATAATGGAAAACCATCATATCATTCACTTGGTAGTGATTTAAGAACCGAATATGGATCTTACCAAAGTTTATAAGCCTTACAAGATTCTCGGGGTTAAAACTGTCCAATATTTATTCTCTTGGACCCAATTTGAATCTCAAAAATATTATTTTTACTATACACTGATACGTAAAAATGTGGATCGTTAAATTCTCCCCTCCTTTAGGAAAGTTTCTCCTGAAATTCCAACCAAATAAACATAAGCATGACAATGTAGATACCAAGCGTGCCTAACAACCAAACAAGCATAACAATCATAAAACACTCACACATAAGCAAACAATAAATCCTATGCAAACCCTAGTATGCAAGGTACTAACCTATCAAAATAAACCACCAAATGTGAACACTAAAGATAGGAATGAAATCTGACCAAGTAAAGAGCTTCGGGTAAGTGTTCCTCATGCTTTCCTCGATCTTTCAAGTACTGTCGCCTTCACTTTCATCCCACCATACTTTTACCAAATTTACCATCTTCCTCCTAAGCTGCTTCATATTCTACTCAACTATACTATATAAATTGGCTTCTTAGGCCTTAACGGTTTAGGTTCAACTTCAATGTCATCAAGTTGATCTGGGCTTACAATAATGCCTTAATCATGCACAAACTTCTTAAGAACACATTATGTACACTTGCCATCTTCTGAGTTAAGTCGACTCTATATGCTAAGTTCTCAATCCTCTCTAGTATTGAAAAAGGACCTACGAATCTTGATGCAAACTTCCCTTTATTATTGATCTGAACTGTATTCTTTAGTGGAGAAATCTCGACAAACACCATATCGTCAATATAGAACTCCAATATACGATTCACTCTCTTGGTTTGACCATCAGTTTGTGGTTGATAATTTGTACTTAAATGAAACTTCATTCTTGGCACCTTTGGTAAGCTCTCCCAAAACCCACACATGAATAATAGGTCTCGATCGCTTACAATGCTCTTTGGCATACCATGGAATCATACAATCTATTTCACATATAACTCATCCAACTTTGATGTCATTCTATTGGACTTATAGGTATGAATCGAGCACTCTTTGTCAATTTATCGATTATGAGCCAAATGATATTGTACCCCTCTCTAGTCCTTGGCAATTCCTCAATAAAATCTATTCATATATTTTCCCACTTCCATTGGGGAATCTCAAGCAGTTATAGCAAACCACTTAGCTTCTTCTATTTGACTTTCACTAACTGACAGTTCATATACCTCAAAATGGATGTTTCGATGTTCTTCTTCATCCCTCAATCCATTGATATCGGATACACACAATCTACCATTCTTATGGAGCCAACCATCTCAATTGAGTCTGTACTGCTTCATCTCTTCAATCTCTACTCCTGCCTCGATCTTAGCAATAATCTCAGTTAGTTTAGCATCGTGCCTTAGACTAGTACTAATCCGCTCTGTTAGAGTTGGTCTAATAGTCAAGCTTTCCAACATCTCTGGCTCTAGCTCACTCTGAATCGTGGGTCATTTATTTTTTCTCATGCGGTTTTAGCTATCGACTTGCACACACAATGAATTTACCTCTTTGCATTAATACTACGCCTAGTCTAGTAACACAAGCAATTATATTTAATGTCAACTTATCATTCCCCTTCGGTATTACTGACGCTGGTGCACTCGTCAGCCTCTCTTTTAGACTAGCGAACGTGTGCTTGCACTACACGTCCCAAGCAAAAGTCTGATTCTTCTTTGTCCAATTGGTTAATGGTGCTACTACCTTGGCAAGATCCACTGTGATGCCCAGCTCTAAGACAACATGACCTAAGAATCGCACTTCCATCCTTCAAAAGTGACACTTCAAAAAACTTTTCCTTCAATCATGCTTCATCAACACCTCTAGCATAATCCTCAAGTACATCTTATGTTTCTCTTCCATCCTTGAGTAGACAAGAATATCTTCAATGAACACAAGTACAAACTTATTTAATTGACCTTTGAAAAAACGGTTCATCAGGTCAACAATATATGCTAACACATTAGTTAGCCCGAAAGACATAACCAACCACTCATAAAAGCATGATGGTGTATGGAATATAGTGATCGTCACACTCCCCTCGTGACTCTCAGTTTTTGAAACCCCATCATGAGGTCTAACTGAGAAAACACCTTTGTATCGTAGAGTTGGTTGAACAAGTCATCAATATATGGGAGTGGATACCAGTTCTTCGTTGATATCTTATTCAGCTCACGGTAATCTACAAAAAATCTCAAAGAGCTATCCATCTTAGTGGCAAATATTGTAGGTGCTCCCCACTCAGATATACTCCTGCGAATGAACCCTCTCGTTAATAGGTCATCCACATGAACCTCTAGGTACTTCTTCTCTTTGCGTGCCATATGCCTCAATGGTATAACTACCGGCCTTGCATCCTTCACCAAGTCAATATGCAATTCTACCTCTCTATGTGGAGGTAATCCTATTACCTCTTCAAATATGTATGTATACTCTCTAGATATAATAATGATGACAAATCATCATGCAGGATCTAAAGCGGATATAGATAGATAATCATTACCTCATAATCCGAAAGGTAGCCGAAATCCATTCTACGCTCACTATTTGCCCCAATCTTCACCAATAACCTCTTGCAATCCACCACGACTCTGTAAAAAGCCAGTCCATCCCTAATATAATTACAAACCCAACAAAACCATGTACAAAACAATCATACATAAACATGCATCCATGACTCGGTGAGGTTACATCTCAATAAATAATAGATAGACTAGTCAAAACTCCCACAGGGTTGACACAACCAAATATCTACATACCAGGTCGGGTTTTAATCCCAATTTATTTACAAGATCACTAGATATACATAAAGCCTCGATATCAAAAACATGAACATGTACATCATAAATAAAATGTATACCTTGGATAACGGTACCACTCAATAAAGTCGTAACATCATTAAAAGCATACTTCATAGCTTGTTTCTTCTTCAATGGCTCTTGACAATCATTCTTAAATTGCCCAAGCTTATCATAGTTGTAATACATCTTCTGTGCACCCTTGCTTCTTGCTCAGATGGCCTTTTCCCTTGAAATTATAGCAAGTAGGGTTTTATCTTCCCTTTTTCTAGCCATCTTTATTCTGAGCCCGCTTCTTATCCTTACTGTTCCACTTTGGAAACATGAAGCTAGCATAGAGGGGGACCTGCCATGGCAATCGCATAGTGCCACATAGCAAGGAAGACCGATCAGCCCCAATTGCTTCCCTTTGGGAATTAGGCCTCATAATTTTCTTGGTGACCTACTCTACATCTGGAGATTCCGCCAATGAATTTTCAGGAAGAAATTTGGCCGTTTACCCCTATAAATACAAAGTTCATAGTTCATTTGAAGGATCTTTTATGCTGTTGTTTTGCTTGTACTCTATTGTATTCACGGATTCTGATCTGATCCCTCTTGTACTCATAAATTAAAGTGATTAATAAAGCTATTTGATCAAAGTGGACATAGGCAATCAATGTCATACCACTATAAATCTACTTGTCATTGCTTTTTTACTTGTTTACTATATGTTTCCACCATTTTAATTTTTATTTCTTCATTTATTTCTCTATATATATTCTATTGGGTATTTGTGCCGACTTTTGATGCAAACATTTTGGTGCTTTCACTAAGAAGTCAGTTCTCAACTTGATTGGATCTCATCATCTACTTATGGATTCCCACATTCGCAAGATAGATCTAGATTTATGCTGACAAGTTTCCATTTTCTACTCATATTTAAAGAAAGTCTAAAAGGAAGCTATTAGCCATGGCCAGAGGAAAGTCTACTACTTCCCGTGCTGCTGAAGCCAAATGACGATGCTAGTGTTCAACAAGTTGATCAAAATTTACAACAAGCGGCTATCGATGCCTAGAATCTAGCTGACCACCAGAGCTGAGTTTGAAGTCCAAATGAAGGAACCGATGGATAGCCATCAACAGCTCAACTAGAAAATCCAGGCTAACATCAACCTGATGAACCAGTTGAAATATTAGTGTTGAAAGACAAGGAGGGAGCCTACTTTATATTCAGGATCGGAATACTCCTCCTCATTTGATGACTATCACAAAAACAGATGTCGCAGAACGGATGCATATGCAGTTGGAACATCATAATGAAACCAAGCGATCGGCTATGGTTGATCGGCACCAATCGATATCGAACCTCCTGAGGGATCGGCACTGAACCCTCGAATCATGAGGGCAGTTAGCATGCAGGTGGAGGAGCTCACTCTGGAGGTGCCATAATCGATCAAGGTGCTGGAGCTCAGGCAAATGCGATTGAACCATAATTGAGAGGAGATGATAGAACTGTTGCTTAGGAAATGGATCAAGAGCAAGAGGAGCCAAGGCAATGTGGCATGGCCCGAAGGCATGGATCAGGTCGCTCACATGAGGCGGAACACAACTACCGCCTAGCACCAACTCTCTAAACACCAGACTTAACAGCTATGGTGAGACATCTAGTGAAAAAAAGTCAAGGCTTGACCAACGATGATTGGGGACTCTCCAAAAGTCATACTCCTTTCACCAACAACATTCTATATGCATAATATCCACGAAGGTTCCATATGCCTATGATCCCTACCTATATGGGAGAAACAGACCCGAGGTAACATCTCTTGAAGTATGAATGGCACATGGACTCCGATCGAGACAGTGGTGTAGTCAAGTGTAGGTGTTTTTCCATTTTTCTTGAAGATGTTGCGACCATGTGGTTCACTAAGTTACCACCGCAATCAATCTCTTCATTCGATGAGTTAGCAAAGAAGTTCCTAGAGCATTTCCTTATGCACACGGCTCGCCCTAAGGATGTAATGTCACTCTCCAACTTGGTCCAGTGTTACACCCCTAATTTTTGGATAACATTATTCAGGAGATTTAATTAGATAAATTAAATAGAATAATTCAAATGTTAAGTGATAAGGGGGTTGAGATTTGAACAAATATAATTAAGGCCGAGTTCAAATAAATAATTAAATGGGCTTAAGAATGGAATTTATGTTAATTAATCTACATATGGGTATATTTGGAATATGCCGCATGTAACCCTTACACTTATATATTAACGTTCCTACCATTTCATTCCCATTCACATCATTTTGAAAACGCAAACCAAAAACTTAAAGAGGAGCCAACCATTAAGAAAAGTGGAATTCAATTAAAAGCTAGAGATTCAAGCTTAGGGGAAATCAATCTCAATCCAATCTCCTTATCTAATCAAGGTGAATAATAATTCCATCTCTATTTTTGTTTTGTAATCAAATGTTTTCGGATTTAAGGGTAAATTCGTTTTTATGGTGAATTGGATGATGATATGCTTGAATATTAATTTGTTTGATTTAAATAAGATTATTTAAATGGGAATATACACGGTTTTAGGGAGAAACTGATTTATGTTGATGTATAAATGCCATGGAAATTTTTTTATGTTATGTAAAACATGATTTTGGAGTTGGGTTTTAATTTTGATAATTTTCCAAGCTATGGAAAGATTGTTATGAATTTTCAAAGGAAAATATGGTTATTTGAGTTTACAAATTTATTTTGGAAAATATATTGAGAACTTGGGTCTGAAATTTTGATAGGTTAGATAACATGATTAAAGTGAATTTTTGGAATTTTTGGGGATTTTTCCAAAGTGATTTGCTATGCAAATTAAATTATTTTAGAAGAGGGACTTCTTTGCAATATTGTTTTTTCTTAATGGAAAGGCTTATTTGATTAACCTAACTATGGTTTAGATCTAAAATTAGCGGCGGTTATTTTACTAAAGAAATTGAAAAGTTAAAGCAACCAATCTTCTGTTTAAACGTGACAAGTTAGTTAGAAAAGGGATTGCTTTAATTAGTATTAAAACAGGTTTACCCAGAAAAGTTGGTACCGCCTTCTTTAGAAGTACCTTTCGACTCAGACCTTTCGCTATCAATCAGGTCGAAACCAATGAAGCCGAAACCAATACACATGATATCACTTAATTGGTAAGCATGGATTGGAGAAAGGCGGAAGGTAGGGTGTCAAAACATAGCTTCCGAAGGGGTCGAGATCTTTGGTTCGTTTTCTAAAGAAAAGCGCTTGCCTGTTTACAAAGAGGTTTCGAAGGACTCGAAACCAATGCTTGCGAAAGGGTATTTTAAAACAAGCTTTCAAAGGAGAGCTGCCGCCTTTTTGAAGTAGTAGCTTACGAAGGGGTTACTAAGATTATAAATTAATGCTTCGGAAGGGGTAGTTTTGACAAAGTCGAAACCCTTCTGTAATTTTAAGCCTTTCATTGGTACTGAAGATATCAATGCGGTTGAAAGGTACTTTTTTGGTTTTATAAATATAAGCCACTTCCTATAGCTTTCGAAAGGGGTTAGGGGTTTCAAAGGCAATGTTTTTGAATAGGGTTTCAAAGCCAATCTTTCAATGTTTTACCCAAATGTTTTATGCTTTCGAAAGAATGGTGCCGACACCATCATGTTTTCCCTAAATACTTTTATAGGATAAAGAAAGGTTTCGAAAGGGGTACTTTCGTTTAGGTTCACTTTGACCCAAACAATAATTTAAGTATAAACCCATTGGTTTCGAAAGGGGGACTTTCAATGATTTCGAAAGGGTTACTTCCAAAAGTTTCGAAAAGGGTACTTTTAATGGGTTTTGAAGCTATGCTTCAAAATGATTAAATGCTAATGCTTTAATACATTTGAAAGGGTTCGAAAGAAAGTTTTAAAGTGTTCGAAAGGCAGGGGCCTAATTTTTTGAAAATAGATTTTTATGCTTTCAAAGAAGGGTATCCAGTGAGGTCAAAAGCAAGGTTTCGAAAGGCTTTGTAACCCAAACTCAAATTTCTAAAAAAAAGCCATGGCTAACGTAAAGGAGTTTTGAAATGGTTTTAATAAGAAGCTTTCCTTGATAAAACTTTGGGTTAAAGGGATTAACCATGTTTTATATGAAAAGTATTTCATGGACATTAAACCCTTAGAGTGGTACTGTTTTGTAATTATGTTTTCTTCTTCAAATATAGATATATTCACATTATAATGGACCCATAACTACATTTTCTAGATAAAAGGGTAAAAGAACCAGCTAGGTTAATCCAGTAGTGAATATAAATTGATTAAACTCCTAGATGAGTAGAATTGCATCCAGAGGTCAGGGAGACCAAAATATAGGGTTCCTAAATATGGAAGTTGTTAGGGAGACAGGTTCATAGTGCACCCATGAAAACTATGATTAGGAAGTTATTTGAGTTACCAATTGGTTCATAGTGATCCCATGAAAACTATGTTATAAAGAGTAGTTGGCAGGGGCCAATTGGTTTGCAGTGCACCCATAAAAACTATATCCGGATTAAGTTATTGACAGTTGTCAATAGGTTCCTAGTCAACCCATGAAAACTAGGATAAGAGAGAAGTTATTGGAGTCACCAATAGGTTCAGGGGAACCCATGAATTAATTAAGTTAATTGGTAGGGCCCGGTAGGTTCTTAGGGCACCCATGAAAACTATGGAATAGGACAGGGAGTCCATATATTATATAAAGGTTATTAGTAAGCCCATGAAAACTAATAGGTTAATAGTGACCCTAGAAACTATAAATACGACAGGGAGTCAATTAAACAGAGGATGGAAAATCCAAAATGTTTTAACTTGTTTGCATATCATCATAATATTTTGAAATAACTATGTTTTAACCATTGTGGATGCAGGAGCACAGTATATGATTTTATAAAAGTTTTAGGATACTAGTGAGGGGAAACCCGTTCCGCTAAGCGGCATGGTCTCACTAGATACCTAAATGATATGTGATGGTAGATTATTATTCATATCAGGCTTTATGTCTGACTCGAATTTTATGTTTTCCCCTTAAACTCTCGGGTACTCAATTGATTTTGAGTAGTTTGAGAGTTGAGGTTTTCAGGTACCTCATTAGACGAATAAAGCTTCCGGAGACGTGCAAGAGGCATGATATTTATATAGAGTTTTCTTTTATTTGATTCTACCGTGTTGTTTGTAATGGCAAAGTTGTTATATTGCCTGTATATACTTTGATCATCCAAGGGGGCATCTTCATATGTCGCTCTTGGCGTATGTTGTAATAAATATATTTTCTATGTACGTGGTTGACGATTATGGGATTATGTAATGAACTGGAAATGTTTTGAAATGGAATGTGATTTTTTTTATGTTTTAAATTTTTTCCATATTCATGTGTTTCTGTGTATCAATGAATCTAACATCGCTGTATTTGGTTGTTGAGGATTAATAACTATGGATGACTACTACATCTGTAGCCGTTAGTTTTGGGCCTCCAAGTAGGTGGATGTTACAAGTTGGTATCAGAGCAAAGGTTTATGAAAACTTAAAAGAAAAGTTAAACCTAAAAGATTTTTTAAACATAATCAAATGAATTAGAAATATGATCGGGGTTTGGGTTAACGCTATAGTAACATACTTGTATTTGATATATAGATATATATAAGAACATACTCCCCTTTCTCTTAGACCGTTCGTTTGTATCTTACTAAGGCTCGTATGCAGATTTACAATAAAGTAGATATGGAAGTAGGGAATGGAAAAGGAAATCTCGGTGGAGGAAGCACCACAACTAATGGAAATGCTCGACCTATTACCAGGAGGAACCAAGGTCGACATGCTAATGCTAACCAAATGATGAAGCCAATGTGGGTGCTGGAAATCCGCCAGTAGATGCGAGGATGGTGTATCAGTTATTAGACAATCTTGTGCAAGCTAGAATAGCTGGTAATGTTGGAAGAGCAAATCCTGTAGCTTTAGTTGGATATAATTATACAAGACTAAGCAGAGACTACACCAGTCTGGGAGGAAAACTGTTTGCTGGAACGAAGGATGCTGTTGAAGTTGAGAATTGGTTATTGCACTGTGAGAGGATCTTTACTGATCTAGGATTAGATGATGGGCAAAAGAGGAGGCTGGCCTTTAGGCAGTTGCAAGGAGAATCACTTCACTGGTGGAATAGTGTGACCGTCGGAGTTTCGGAGGAAGAGCTAACATGGGTTGATTTCAGAAGGAGATTTGAGCAGAGGTTTCTATCTGAGGTTGCTAAGTCAGAATTAATGAGAAAGTTTATGGATTTAGTTCAACGAGAGATGTCAGTTATCGAGTATGCTACTAGATTTGATGAGCTGTCTCGATATGGATATGCTATGGTTGACACTGACATCAGAAGGAATGAGAGGTTCATTCGAGGACCGAGACTTGAGCTTGCCAGAATGACCATGACCCATATCCGTGATCCTTGTAATATGGTGGTGGAGATGGCCATTCTCCATAAAGAAATGCCAGCTGGTTGTGCTAGAGAGAAGCCAGTAGAATCCCAGGGTCCTCAGGGAAAGAAGAGGAAATTCTTTAAAAAGAAGGGAGCCTAGAAAGGGGATGCTTTCAAGAAGGCAAAGGCTGATTTAGTGTGCTTCGAGTGTGACAAGAAGGGTCATTATGCTCATAAGTGCCGAACAGGCAAGGGGAAGAAGGCTGCAGACAAGAATAGTGTGAAGTGCTTTAACTGTGATCAAGTTAGGCATTACAAGGACCAGTGTCCAGAGTCCGTCAGGGCAGACAAAGGAAAGGTCTTTACTGTTGGATCATCGGCTAAGCCTACTGCAGCTGATAAAGGAAAGACTATGACGGAAGGTACGTTTTTAAGGAGGAAGGCAACTCAGTCTTGATGATGACATGTGGCCTCGTTTCCATAGCATGATTAACTTGTTACTGGATTACTAACCTAGTCCATCTTGTAGAGGATCGTTCTACCCGGGGTTCATCCCTGGCTAGATGGATCCGAGGTTGTCTGAAAGACCGAGTTGTGGGTTAGGTATGGATTTAGCTTACTCCTTCTTGGATCTGTTAGCTTGCTTTTGTTTGGATCACTTCGTTCGGACTTGGACATTGTACCTATTATTTTGTGGGATGGTTGTGTATGTATATTTTGTAGTTTATGCTACTTATGTGTGTTGTATTATGTATGATGTATGGAGGTGTATGTATACTCTGATCTGGGTTTGCTGTTCTATGAATGTTCATATATATTTGTATATTGCATTTATTCTGAAATGGTCCTAAACTACCATGGTATTGTATTAGCTAAGGACTAGGTGTGTCGACCATATATGAGGTAATGGAAAATATATATATATATATATATATATATATATATATATATCGACACACTTAGCTCTTATCTAATGCATTATCATGAGAGTCGCCCTTAACCAGCCCTATTCTCTACATTAGTAGACATGATTACTTAGTAATTCTCTTTATTAATGTGGGTCTCGAGGTGGGACGTCACAGCTTGTACCATTGTAACAGCCCGCACCTCACTTAACGCAGATATTGTCCCCAACTTAGACACCTCCGCCTCATAGGCCAAGTCAAGGTGTGGGGTTTTGTACCTCAAAAGGCCTCGACGTTGTTATGAGGTGAAAGCTTTGGTATATAAGCACCCACTTCTTAGTGTTTTCCACAATGTGGGACTATTATTCCCATTTTGAAGGGGTGTTATAATCTCCCCCCCCCCCTTTAGAGCCCAATGTCCTTGTTGGCTCATGAACACAACACCACCCATGCGGCATGGCTGTAACAAATACAGACCACAATTCTGGCTAGGTATGGCTCTAATACCATTGTAACATCCCGCACCTCACTTAACGCAGATATTGTCCCCAACTTAGACACCTCCAAAATAGTGGGAGATATACCTTGAGACTGAGAACCACTACCATAAGCCTTTGCCACATTCAGATTACCAGAACGAGCATCCTTTTTCTTCTTAAGGCAAGTAGAAATCATGTGTCCAAGCTGTGACAAAATAAAATTTATTTCAACAATAAAAAGTTATTTTTACAATAAAACCACATTTTTGATAGTATTTAACAATTTACACAATTTTAGTGTAAAAACATTATTTTTAAAGTATAACTTGATCAAAAATTATTCTCTTAGTCAAATAAATTGTAATAAATCATTCTAACACTTTTAGAACAACAAAATAATATTTTCATACAATATTTCATCTTTTATTTTAATAAAAGACATGTTTTCTTCATATTTTTCCTTTTATATTCAATAAGAGGATAATATTGGCAATAATTACCAATATTATCACATTAACTTAATTAAAATACAATAAATTATTAATTTCACTCCAAAACCTGGAAATAAAGTTTTATTCAAAGTATACCAGTTAGGATACTATTTGATACTGGTGCGTCACATTCATTTATATCACAGTATTTGGTTGATAGGTTATGCTTAGAACCCACATACCTTATTACTTCCTTAAGGGTTGTGAATCCAATAGGAGGGTATGCAACTCTGGGAAGGAGATGTGACCAGTTAGAACTTGACTTATTAGGTCATATGTTTGCATGCAATCTATATGTTTTCAATTTCGTAGATTTCAGAATCATTTTGGGTATGGATTGGTTGAGAAGGTATGAGGCCAGGATATTTTGCCAGGATGGGAAGATATCACTAAGACACACTGATAGTCATAACCGAATTATATTCTCAGTAGAGAATTATGACCAGAGTAGTTGTGCCTTGTTAAGTGCAGTGGAAGTGGGAGAAGATCTAAGTCAGGTTCGAATAGCAAGAGAGTTTGCAGATGTCTTTGAGCCAATCACATGACTTCCACTGAAACGAGCTGCTGAGTTTCAGATAGTTCTTGTGCCATGAGCTGAACCTATAAATAGATCACCTAGCAGGATGACACCGATTGAGATGAAGGAATTGAAGGTGCAGCTAGTGGATCTAGAAGGAAGGAATTTTATTAGACCAAGTAGTTCGCCTTGGGGAGCGGCCGCGGTATTCGTGAAGAAACCAGATGGGTCGTTGAGGATGTGTATTGACTATCGTAAGTTGGACGAAAGAACGGTAAAGAATAAGTATCCTTTGCCGAGAATTGATGATCTATTTGATCAGTTGAGTTGAGCCAGAGTGTTTTCCCAATTGGATTTAGCGACGGGGTTCCATCGGTTAAGAGTGGAAGAGGACGACATTCTTTTGACAGCATTTCGAACTAGATATGGTTCGTACGAATGGTTAGTAATGCCATTCGGGTTAACGAATCGTTAGAGTTGTGCTTGAGGCGCTGAGGCATAATCAGCTAAAGGCGAAGTTTTCCAAGTGTCATTTTTGGAAGAAAGAGGTTAAGTTTCTTGGTCACGTGGTCTCAGAGAAAGGGTCGTCAGTCGATCCAGATAAGATCGAAGTTGTGAATAATTGGAAGAGACCAAAGATGGTGACCGAGATCTGAAGTATTCTTGGACTTGCTGGCTATTACCAAAGATTTATTAATGATTTCTCAAGGATAGCAGCGCCTTTGACTGAGCTTACCATGGAGGAGGTGAAGTTTGTTTGGTCCGACAAATGTGAGGAAGCATTCCTTAAGTTAAAGCATTTGTTGACCAATGTACCGGTGCTAGTAGTTCCAGGCGGAAACCATAGGTTGGTGGTGTATGCTGATGCATGTGGGACTGGATTGGTAGCTATGTTGATGCGGAAGGGTAAATTGATTGCTTACGCTTCACGACAGCTTAGACCACATGAAGTGAGATATCCTACTCATGATCTACAGTTGGCAGCGGTGATCTTCGCATTGAAGATTTGGAGGCATTATCTCTTATTGGAGAGATTTGAGCTATACACAGATAATAAGTCTTTAAGGTACTTATTCTCTCAGAAGGAGTTGAATATGAGACAACCGAGATGGCTGGAGTTTTTGGCTGCTTATGATTTTGGTATAGAGTATACACTGGAGAAAGGTAATAAAGTAGCGGATGCTCTTAGCAGAAGACATCAGAATGTGGTGTTGGCTATGTTGGCAGAATGGAAAGATCTAGAAGCTTTGGCTAGTTGCGGTGTGCAGTTAAGATCGACTGCTAGTTCTAGTCAAAGTACTACCATGTTGTCCTGTTTAGAAGTTCGACCAGTATTGATTGAAAGAATTGCTTCTAAGTAGAAGGAGGATTCATTATTAGCCGAGAGGATTAGAAGGCTTGAGGTTGGAACTAAGATCGATGATTTGAAAGGTTTTTGTCTTGACCAGAGAAGATGGTTGAGAAAGAAGGGGCGATTATGTGTTCTAGATATTGAGAACTTGAGAAAAGAAGTTCTTGGGGAATATCATCGATCCAGGTTTATGATTCATCCTGGAGGGACCAAGATGTATCAAGATATGAAGAGGATCTTCTATTGGGAAGGCATGAGGAGGGATGTTAGCTTGTGGGTTAGGTAGTGTGCAAACTGCCAACAAGTGCAAGTCGAACATCAGAAGCCGAGTGGGTTGCTTCAGCCTTTAGAGATTCCAGTTTGGAAATGGGATTCGATGTCCATGGATTTTATTGATGGGTTGCCAAGGTCAAGTAGAGGAAATGAGAGTATATGGGTTATTATGGACAGGTTGACCAAGAGTGCCCATTTCATTCTACTAATGTCGACCAGGACGGCACCTGTTTTGGCGAAGCTGTTCATGAAGAACATAGTTAGACTACATGGGGTTCCTAGTAGCATAGTCAGTGACAGAGATGCTTTATTTACCTGCGAATTATGAAAGAGGCTACAGGATGTGTTAGGCACTATGCTCAAGACGAGTACCGCATATCACCCTCAGACGGATGGGCAGACGGAGAGAGTTAATAAGGTACTCGAGGATTTATTGAGAGCTTGTGTGTTGGACTTTGGTAGGCCTTGGGAGGATCACTTACATTTGGTTGAGTTTTCCTATAATAATAGTTATCGGACTAGCATAGGAATGGCACTTTGAAGCTTTGTATGGAACGCCATGCAAATCACCAGTATGTTGGTTAGTGACTGGAGACAGATTGGTCTTAGGTCTAGATTTGGTTAAGGCGGCATCAGAGAAGATTGAGTTGATCTGAGAAAGGATGAAGGAAGCTCAATCCTGGCAGAAGAGTTACGCAGATAAGAGGCGTAAAGATCGAGAGTTCTCAGTTGGAGACAGGGTTTTCATTAAAGTATCACTGATGAAGGGTGTGGTATAGCTCGGAAAGTCAGGGAAACTGGCACCAAGATATGTTGGCCCGTTTTAGATTATAGAGAGGATCGGAAAGCTCGCATACAGAGTAGAGTTGATGAGCAGTATGGCAGGTGTCTATAATGTATTTCATGTGTCTCATCTTCGCAAGTATGTGCATGATCTAGGGGCACCTATTCCTCCGACAGGGTTGGAAGATCTCGTAGTAGAGCCTAATTTGACTTTTGTTAGAAAACTAGTTCGGATTGTTGCGAGATATGAGAAAAGATTGAGGAGCAAGGCAGTCAAGTTGGTGAAAGTTCAGTGGAGCGACAACGAGAAG
Organism: Allium fistulosum; assembly: GCA_030737815.1. NCBI lineage: Eukaryota > Viridiplantae > Streptophyta > Magnoliopsida > Asparagales > Amaryllidaceae > Allium > Allium fistulosum. The sequence goes on along the minus strand of CM060905.1, from coordinate 485,581,107 downwards.
GACTGTACTTGGAAAACCGAGGACAAGATTCGAGATATTTATCATGATTTGCTTTGAGGGTATGTTTATATTAGATTTATATAGATATTAGCTAGTCAGGTAGACTAGTATGGTTGTTAGGAGTCATTACAGATGATTGCCATGTTTAGTACTTAGTTCTTACTGAATTTCAAGGACGAAATTCTTTAAGGAGGGGGAGCCTGTAACACCCCTGATTTTTGGATAACATTATTCAGGAGATTTAATTAGATAAATTAAATAGAATAATGCAAATGTTTAGTGACAAGGGGGTTGAGATTTGAATAAATATAATTAAGGCCGAGTTCAAATAAATAATTAAATGGGCTTAAGAATGGTTTTTAGGTTAATTAATCTACATAAGGGTATATTAGGAATTTGCCGCACATAACCCTTACCGTTATATATTATCGTTCCTACCATTTCATTCCCATTCACGTCATTTTGAAAACGCAAACCAAAAACTTAAAGAGGAGCCGGCCATTAAGAAAAGAGGAATTCAATTAAAAGCTGGAGATTTAAGCCTAGGGGAAATCAATCTCAATCCAATCTCCTTATCTAAATCAAGGTGAATAATAATTCCATCTCTATTTTTGTTTTGTAATCATATGTTTTTAGATTTAAGGGTAAATTCGTTTTTATGGTGAATTGGATGATGATATGCTTGAATATTAATTTGTTTGATTTAAACAAGATTGTTTAAATAGGAATATACACGGTTTTAGGGAGAAACCGATTTATGTTGATGTTTAAATGCCATGGAAAAATTTTATGTTATGTAAAACATGATTTTGGAGTTGGGTTTTAATTTTGATAATTCTCAAAGCTATGAAAAGATTGTTATGAATTTTCAAAGAAAATATGGTTATTTGGGTTTATAAATTTATTTTGGAAAATATATTGAGAACTTGGGTCTGAAATTTTGATATGTTAGATAACATGAATAAAGTGAATTTTTGGAATTTTTGGGGATTTTTCCAAAGTGATTTGCTATGCAAATTAAATTATTTTAGAAGAGGGACTTCTTTGCAATATTGGTTTTGCTTAATGGAAGGGCTTATTTGATTAACTTAACCATGGTTTATATCTCAAATTAGCAGCAGTTATTTTAATAAAGAATTTGAGAAGTTAAAGCAACCAATTTTCTGTTTACATGTGGCAAGTTAGTTAGAAAAGGGATTTCTTTAATTAGTATTAAAATAGGTTTACCCAAAAAAGTTGGTTCCGCCTTCTTTAGAAGTAACTTTCGACTTGGACCTTTCGCTATCAATAAGGTAGAAACCTATCTGGTTTAAACCAAAGAAGCTGAAACCAATACACATGGTATCACTTAATTGGTATGTAGTGGATTGGAGAAAGGCGGAAGGTAGGGTGTCGAAACGTAGCTTTCGAAGCGGTCGAGATCTTTGGTTTGTTTTCTAAAGAAAAGCGCATGCCTATTTAAAAAGAGGTTTCAAAGGACTCGAAACCAATGCTTGTGAAAGAGTATTTTTAAACAAGCTTTCAAAGGAGAGCTACCGCCGTTTTAAAGTAGTAGCTTTCTAAGGGTTTACTAAGTTTTTAAATTAACGTTTCGGAAGGGGTAGTTTCGACCAAATCGAAACCCTTCTGTAATTTTAAGCCTTTCGATGGTATTGAAGGTATCAATGCGGTCGAAAGGTACTTTTTGTTTTATAAATATAAGCTACTTCCTATAGCTTTCAAAAGGGGTTAGGGGTTTCGAAGGCAATGTTTTCAAAAGGGGTTTCGAAGCCAACCTACTAATGTCTTACCCAGATGTTTTATGCTTTCGAATGGATGGTGCCGACACCATCATGTTTTCCCCAAATACTTTTATAGGATAAAGAAAGGTTTCGAAAGGGGTACTTTCATTTTTGTTCACATTGACTCAAACAATATTTTAAGTATAAACCCAATGGTTTCAAAAGGGAGACTTTCAATGATTTCAGAAAGGTTACTTCCAATGGTTTTGAAAGGGGTACTTTTAATGGGTTTTGAAGCTCTGCTTCTAAATGATTAAATACTAATGCTTTAATACATTCGAAAGGGTTCGAAAAAAGTTTTAAAGTGTTCGAAAGGCAGGGGCCTAATGTTTTGAAAATAAATTTTTATGCTTTCGAAGGAGCGTATCCAGTAAGGTCAAAAGCAAGGTTTCAAAAGGTTTTGAAAGGCTTTGTAACCCAAACTCAAATTTCTAAGGAAAAACCCATGGCTAAAGTAAAGGAGTTTTGAAATGGTTTTAAGAAGAAGCTTTCCTTGATAAAACTTTGGGTTAAAGGGATTAACCATATTTTATATGAAAATTATTTCAAGGGTATTAAACCTACAGGAGTAGTATTGTTTTGTAATTATGTTTGCTTCTTCAAATATAAATATATTCACATTATAATGGACCCATAACTGCATTTTGGGGATAATAGGGTAGAAGAACCAGCTAGGTTAACCCAGTAGTGAATATAAATTGATTAAACTCCTGGATGAGTAGAATTTCATCCAAGAGGTCAGGGAGACCATAATATAGGATGTCTAAATATGGAAGTTGTTAGGGAGACAGGTTCATAGTGCACCCATGAAAACTATGATTAGGAAGTTATTGGAGTTACCAATAGGTTCATAGTGATCCCATGAAAACTATGTTATAAAGAGTGATTGGAAGGGGCTAATTGGTTTGTAGTGCACCCATGAAAACTATATCCGGATTAAGTTATTTACAGTTGTCAATAGGTTCCGAATCAACCCATGAAAACTAGGATAAGAGAGAAGTTATTGGAGTCACCAATAGGTTCAGGGGAACCCATGAATTAATTAAGTTAATTGGCAGGGGCCAATAGGTTCATAGTGCACCCATGAAAACTATGGAATATTATATAAAGGTTATTAGTAAGCCCATGAAAACAAATAGAATAATAGCGACCCTAGAAACTATAAATACGACAGGGAGTCAATTAAACAGAGGACCGGAAAGCCAGAATGTTTTAACTTGTTTGCATATCATCATCTTTACTATTAATAAAGAAAATTCATTATATTGATTTACTCGGTGTCTTTTTGAAATACCGATAATGCCCTTTGCATATATAAAGCATCAGTCGTGGTACGTAATTGAGCTGCAGGGAAGGCAAGCATTCTGTAATCAGGAAAAAGCATTCTGAAAAGGCTGGGATTCGCTTCCTAATTTACAAGTGCCATCCAAGCTAAAGTGCTAATTTTCTAAACCACTTTCGTATGTTGGACTTGTCCTTTAACTTATATACACTAATAAATGACATATATTGGACGATGTGGGACTACCTATCTCAACATCACATCATCAACTCTTCTCCACTACTGAACTAGACAACAGTACAAACCCAACTTTTTGTCCATGTTTACGGATCGTTTAACAGTAGCAGTTGGGTACTATTATTAAGCCCATAATTTCTGTTTCAGATACGGTGGAGATTCTCACTGTGCTAAGAATTGTAGAGAGCCTATGCATTGTTTTAAATGTGGAAATCTTGATCACAAGAAAATGGATTGCGGTTACTCTTCAAATCCTCCTCCTCTGGAAGCTTTAAATAAAAAAGATCATGGATTCTACTTCATTTTAGAATTTACGAAACTGAAAAGAAATATTCTTGATTGAGTTGTTGGAGAGTTAGGGAAAAGAGATGAAGGAATACATCTGTTCGTTCAATCTTTGTGGCACTTTGATGTATGTACAACAGAGTTCTTTGATGAAATGTTAAGAGTAAATATACCCCAAAATGATAACAAAATAGTATATTAGTAGTAGCTGTAGCTGACTAACTTTATTATATACTTGGTATATTATTATTAAGCCTTATCTGTACTTCCCAATCCCTTTATTACACCCGAGTTCAAATCAACTGTAGTTGTTGTTGGATAGTTAATAAATTATTTTGTTTTTCCTTGAGGAATAAAATCAGGCATATTCCATGTTCTGACTTTGGTACTGTCGTTAATGGTCCTCTCGCTCTTTATTATTTTGCTCAGAATTATGCCGTTTTGAGTAAAAGAGTGAAGTTTCATTCGTCTCCACGCTTACCAAATATTTTTTCACAATTATAGAAATCTTAATATCACTTGAAAATAATTTTTTTTGAATGATTTCACAAATATTCAAATTTCAATATCAATGGAAAATAAAGAATCATTTTTTTACTAATTTAAACATATACAACTAATAAGGAAAACAATTCACGCGCCAAAAACGCATGCCGTAACACTTTGGTTTTAGTGGGATGAAGCTCAATAGTGTCTTTGTATTCTATGTTAAAATCCAATAGTTTCTATATTTAAATGTTTTGGGATATTTTATTAGTTGAATTAGCCATAAATAAATTGATGGGGTTGTGATCATTAGTTTCAAAGAGGAGATATATTGCTTAAGCTGGAAAGAAATTTTGTAACCACGACATATGTTGTGAAAACTATTTTAATTTTAGTAGCTATGTTTTCGACTAGGCCTAACCTCCATGAATGTTTAAAACCATGTGTAACGACCCGACTTTCCAGACCCAGAAAATCGAACCATTAGTGTTAAAGAAGAAGAGGTAGAAGAAGAAAATAGAAAACAACAACAGAATCTAACCATCGCAGTGGAATAAAATATAATATATATACTAACAGATCTTTACACAAATTTAAAACTATATATGTTTTATACAATATATCATCAGAATACATCATCAGAGTACATCAACATCCATAACATACAACTGAATACACAACGGAAAAATAATAGCAAGTACGGAAGTACGTATCTCCATCCAGCTCGTCTCCTGAGCTCTACAGCATAACCTGAACCTGTTTATCTCGGTCTGACCCGAGCATCATATAAAACAACACCCGAGTCGGTCTGGAATACCAGCGTGAGAAAATCACACTCAAATTGATTATTAAAGTTTTCAAAATCCTTTGAAAACAAAAGCATCTCGTAAGACCACGCCACAAATAAACATGTCGGGTTTTTACCTTACGATAGCTAAAACACTTTTTATAAAATCCTCTGATATTATAATAGTGTCTATATACAAATACTTATTAAAATAGCCGAAATTGTTACATTCATTAAATTCCGGCATATTAGCCACAACGTGGGTAATACAAACAAAACTCGTACAAGGCACGTAGGGAGAATGGATTTCCAACGAATGACTAGGCACTGTGTCACAGTACGTGGCCTAGATCACAGTACCAAGGAGTACGCCCGCTCCCCTGCAACACAAGGTCGGAATCACCTATGGGAAATTCCAAATATGATCACCCCACGGTTGGGATCAGCAACCGCACCACTAAGCCGAAATAAAGGGACCTCTAGACAGGGATGACCATACTCTCCAATGGGCGCTACCCACGAAGCCTTGCTGCATATCCCCTGATTTTCAGTCATTCCCGGTTGATGAGGCTTGAGGCTAAACGTTACCTTTATAGAACGTTTCACTTAGAATGCCCATCGTCCCCTGACGATGTTTCGCAAGCATTCGTCCATACAAGTCCGTTCCGGGTCCGAACGGAACTGAAGACACTATCCCATCTTCAATATCAATCTCGTTTCCCCACGAAACGTACAAACCGGATCGAAGTGGTTTTCGAGAAATAAATCTCGATCCCGGACTCTTCGAAACGATCAGCGCATTTGGCCAATATTGATAGTCGGTTATTTAACTATCAATTAACATCCATAATATCCATCAAACCAAATAAATAATTTTCCCAAATTATTTATTAACTTCAAATATCTTCGCAAGATATATTTCTATTTCCAAACCCCTTTTGAAAACAGTTTCAAACATATTCCTCCCACGGAATAATTTCCCAAATAATTATTTCCACTGAAACACCAAGTACAAGATACTTTTAGATTTTTAAAATAATTTAAAAACACTTTATTATAAATATACTTTATAACTTTGTAATTTAAAACAACTTTAATACTTTACTAAAATATATACTTTAAGAATATTTAAAATAAAACCACTTTATAAATATAACTAAATTTCTCTTTTTAAAACATAATACCAATCACTTTTATATAATTACTACAATAATAGATTTTTGAAAATACTTACTTTGGAAATTAACATATAGAAAATATAAAATTTCTAAAAACATGCATTTTGAAACAATTTAAAACCTTTATCTTATATTTAAAATTTCTTTGAAGACGTACTTGGCTATCCAGGGAAGTATGCTTCTCTTCACGTCCTTTAAAAATAAATCACTGTTTATTTTTAACATATTTCTCATTTCCTTTAATAAATTCTCATCTTGAATTTACTCTTTCCAAATATCAAATTTCAAACTCTTAAATCAATTTCCAAATTGATTTCAAATTTTCCCCATTTATTCCAAAATCCATTAACTTCATATTTAAATCTTTAATTATGATTTAAAATACTTTTAACTGAAAATACCAATGTTAGATTTCTCAAATTACTTCTTTATCCTTTAAAATATAATATCACTTAATTTACAATTCATAAATTTCAGTTTAGTCAGAATCCTGTTTTCTTCCTTTTCATTCTCGAAGTTAGTTATTAGTATTTTAATATCACTTCCATTTCTTTTCAATTCATTCTTAATTTATTCAAATTTCCTATAATTATTTCCCTACAAATTCACTTCTCTTATTTTCTTTTCAAATCCAATTTATGTGTTTTTGGTAGCTCATCTTACCCAGATATATCCAATCAAACTATATCATCCAATATAAAGTCATCACAGGATAGCAAATATTTATAATCACAGAATATTAAATAAGCTAAATAATTTTGAGGAATCCAGTTGGATCCCTCCAACCTGTTTCCCTGCATCCACGGACATTAGCACAATACCAATTCCACTTCGAGGTGGAATATCGCGGTATATGGGATTTTATAAAAACCATCCGCTATTATGCGGTGCATAGGGTCTCATCCGCTATATAATGCGGGAATATCAATTCCAATATATACATATTCCAGTATATATATATATATTGGTATATACTATCATATATGATATAGCACATCCAAATCAATTCAACCATTCAATCAATTATTTAAATTTAACTATTTAAATTTAGAATACAAATTCAGCTGAGTGAGATTAACTCACCTTTGCTTTTGTTTTGCCATCCATTACCAATCCAGCTTGTTTCTTTTCAGATTTTAAACCTTGTATAAACATTATACAATTTATTAATATTTGAACTAACTTAATAGTCAATTTCCATATAATAATTTTAATTGACAAATGATTTAATTAAACTATAAATTTTCCTTTCGAAACTAAAAATAGATGATAGATTTCAAAAATCTACTTTTATAAATTTCTCAAACCTTTAAAAATCCCTATATGTTTCCAAAATCTTATATATATATATAAAATCCCAATGACTTAAAATTCTTTTCAAATCTATATATTAAGTTAAAACATAATTGTTAAATATATATGTGTGTATTTATTCTACTGTAACCTGTACATCTACATAATTAATAAAATTAACTAATCACCTTACTACAATAAAATTTCCTTTTATATTTCCATTATTGATTTCAGACTAAAACGGTTTAATAAATTTCTAAAGTCACAATTAAATCTACAGATTCCATTATTATCGTATTATTTTATTTCATTTTATAAAATTAACAATACACATCACAGTAAATTAATTCTCTGCATGTAGGAATATATAAACAAATTTCTCCTTTATTATAACCGTAAAAATCAAAATTAACTTTACTGTAACCCCTTTTTTATACTATGAATTTAAATTGAAAGAGCAACTCGACAATACCTCTAACGAACCCAGATCCATCCTTGTTCGAGCCCCCGACACTCCACTGCGAGCATCACCACGCGACGCCGCCTCACATTTGCCATCCCCAAGGCATCGCTGCCCACTCGCAATCACTACTCCGAACGCCACAGCAACTCCCACGCGAACGATAACCTAACCACCTCGAACTCGTCACCAACACGCGAAAATTCCTCGTGAGCGAGCCACCCCAAACCTTCATCCGATCAACCCAGCTGGGTCGCCGCCTTCACCAAGCTCGAATCCCATCGCGACGTCCCCCCTTTTTGTCTTCGATTTCGCCGTTCGAAAATACCTCGCGAGCTCCCAGAATTCGTGCCCAAGAATCGACGAACCCTCGATCGAACGTGATTTCAGACGAGAGGAAGAAGACTCGATTTTAAATTTTCTGGAGAGGAGGATACTCGACTTTGTTTAAATTATTTCCTTTCGATCCTTTTTTTTCTTCTTTGTTCTGAACTGAAGAAGGCGGAAGTGAAGATGCGTGATTTTTTTTAGATGCCAGGTCGGCTTGCTTCAAAAGACAGAGGAGAATAGGTCGGCAAAAGAAACGTAGGGCAACTGTGATTTGATTTGTGACATAATATATTATATTCAAATTCAAACGATAAATTATTGTCAAGACGTTTCTATCTCGTACGATCACATGATGACTCCGAATGCCACGAAATTTGAAATCCGATGATAATACAATATTGCGGATCCAATGAAACTAGTTTCGTCGACTTCCGAGACTTTGCATCGGACGGCTACTTTTAAATTCAATTTAAACGATAAAATTTTAAAACTTAACAAAACACTTCCAAATTCAATTTTAACACTTCTATTACCTTCGGTATTATTAACGGGAATTTTACAAGCCTCCAAAATATTTTTAACAAGTTTAAAAATCAAGATTCAATAATTTACCCAATTCCGACAATTAAATTCAATAATTAATTATCCAATAAATATTGATATTTGAAAATTTAAGTTAAAATTAACCTTTTAAATATTAAAATCAATTAAATATTCCAATTTCAAATATCCAAAAACTCCGGGTCGTCACAATCCTCCCCCCTTAAAAGAATTTCGTCCCCGAAATTACTAGTTAGGAAGAAAGGTCCAATACCCATTATTATTTCTTAATTCAAATAGTTTTTAACAGCTTACCCAAATAAATCTTTTTATCTCAGACACACTAACCCTTACTAACCTTTCAAACCCATTCCTAATTCTAGACAAAATCACTTACTTATTAGTCCAAATTTAAATTTGAATTCTAATTTTAAATTATCAAAATTTTCTCAAATCTTTTTTTTCTAACTCTCTAAATTCCCGAAAAATTTTGCCAGCGTCTCCTTTGCGCGGCTAGCTCGGTACTACTACAAAAATGCCTCTACGGCCTCCAGATTTCAAAAGAAAACAAAAGGCCAAGTGGCTAGATCAAAAACCCAAACAAATTTCATACAGAAATTTTAAACACATACCTTTTTGGTCGGGCAATTCAATTTATCTTCTGAAATCAAAAATCCCAATTTATCCACTGCTTTTATACACCTGTATATTCTACTAAGCAATAACATCCAATTTCAGCTTCAAAACCATTTTATACATTCCTTTACAAATTTTCAATATTTGTTTTATTTAAGCTCGTACGATGCACATATATCATTCGTACGCAACACCAAATTCGATCGCTCGCTCGATCACACAATTTCACTTCCGAACTAGTATCGTCCACCCGACTTCCTAGTGCGGACTCAGATCTAGTTTCTTGATCAGAAACCGTTATTCTTCTTACATAGTTACCCACTATGATAGAGAATATCCAGATTCTATCAAAAATCCATATCCAGGCTCACCGTCGAAAATCGAGTGAAAAATCCTAATTCGGATCGATAAAACTATCTCGAAATTCTGTGCTCGACATCTAGATCAAATAGCTATGCGAATAAAATAATATACGTACATCCTACGTATAAATTCCAATTGATTATCAATTATATCAATTTCCTTTTATTCATATTCAGTTTGACTACATTCACTTATCCATAATTTTCTCATTCCACAACTTCAAATCTAACCCTTTATGCAATTATCCACTTAGAATAATTTTCTCAATACCAACTTCATTTAAGAATTTTATTTTTCAATCCTTAAGTTTAATATAAATATTTATATACTTCTTACATTAATTTTCACTTTACTATCAAAGTTTATTTTCATTACTATTCATTTGCCCAAACAATTTCATTTGAATTCAAATTGGCTTCCATTTTGGCTATTGAATTAGTACCACTTACTAATTAATTTAAATCTCAATTAAAAGTTTATTTGCAAGCTTTACTTTCCTTAGTTCCTTTGATTTCACTCACTTTACATTCGCATTTAATATAGATTTCAATTATTCAGTTCCAATTCCATTTGGTAACCAATTTTTTTTTCATTTGCCGTTAGTGAAAATTTCCAAAAATTTCTAACTCCCGAAATTTACGGAAAATTTTGGCAGAGTCTCCCTTGTATGGAGGGACTTCTACGATATCGCAGGATGCACAAATATATATACATCGGCCTCAGGCTGGAAATCACAATATATATCAATATATGCAGTTCATATCTCCTATTTTTGAATTTTTTGGCGTAAGCGTACCTTATTTTAGCAATTTTAAGCAAAGCGGCTATTTATTTTAGCAAATGGCGAAATCAAATCCAGCCAAACGACTTCCCGATAACTGTACTAACTCAACTTAAACAGGTAAGTGACAAATATACAAAGTTTGTTATCATTTCAATTAATTTCAATAGCTAACACATACATAACATAAACAATATTCACTAAACACTTCCATAAATGAATTTATTAGGCTCCAATGCAAATTTAAATGCTTTCAACTCATTTACACACCATCTCACTCAATTCATTTTATTTCGTCCCACTTAAATGGTTTATACTTTATTGCTTACATTCAATTCATTTTAATCCAAACGAACACATATTTATCTCCATTGATTCAAAAATCAATTTTATTGTTTATATTAACTCATAAATTTTTATTCAATCTCATTTGCGTCAATGACGACTATTTTTAGGCCAATTCAATGATGTTTATTTAAAGGAATATCCATTCCAGATTATTTTACATTCCTTATTCACATTTATTTCAGTTGAATCCATTTATTAATCTTGGAACATTCCATTTATTTTTAATTTATACATATTCGAACAAGCTTTGTTTACATCCCAGATTATTTTATTTTAATTCAATTCCATTAATTAGTTAAGTAGTTTATTCCAATTTTAGTTTATTTTCCCATTCTAATTCAATATTTGATTTTTATCTTCCAAAAATCACTTTAACTATTTTACGGGAATCCAATCTATTTTATAATTCAAGTTTTGGATTCTTATTCCATTTCTAAATTTATAAGTCACAACTTCTTTATATCATACTTCCATCTATTTAAAATCAAGCCCATTCACATTTTACTTCTTAGCTCAGATTTATACATTCTATTTAGTCAAGTATATATTTTTATTATTCCATAAATATTTTGAATAAGATCCAGAGTTTAAACAATTTTCAAAATTTTCAAAACCACTTTTGAAATCAACTACATCCAAACTCCTTTGGTAAATTCAATTATCCCTTTGAATTTCAAAACCAACCCAGTTCACAATCAATTTCAATTTAAAACAGTTTGGTAGCAATTTCTCTTTGGAAACTCAAAAATGAACATCGATGACGCTGCAGTCATCATCGAAATTATTTTCCAGTGACCGAAAGAGAATTAAATGCTTTTATCTCTTTAAAACATTTCAAATATTTTTAATCCCAAATCCCACCAGATTTCAATTCAATTTCAAAAATATTCATGAAATAATACCACCATTATTTCCCCAAAACTTTTCAAAACTATTTTCAATTCAAAGGAATTTAAACTTTTCCCGAAAATTTCAAATTCGAAATCCATCCAATTCTATATCAAACATTTCTCTGGAATTTTAACTCATTTCAATTTATAAATCACGTTTACAATTTACATTTACAAATTCCACATGAGTTTATTATATAGTTTTTATTTATGAATTCAATTCCCTATTCATTTATAAATCTCATTTACAAATTTTATTCGTTTATGAATTTATTTCCTTAACTTTTAGTTATAATTAGATTTCTTATTCACTTTCCTTATAATAGTGATAATAATTTAATTTTATCACTTCTTAACAATTAAGCAACCAATATATAATAATTTACAAAAATCATTTCCTTTCTTTACAAAAATAATTTGGGCAAAATATTTCATTTACCCATTTTAAAACAATATTGTGTCGAATTGTTCTATTCAAGTGTTTAGAGATCCCTATCAATAACGTTAATTACTCGTATTGACCAGAATCCATAAACTACTCAATAAACCAACCAACACAATATAAAACCATTTTATATCCACTAACAAATACACGCTCATATCTATTAATATTCTCAAAATTCCCACCAGAGCCAAGATTATCGCCAACCTAGCTCTGATACCACTGTAACGACCCGACTTTCCAGACCCGGAAAATCAAACCATTAGTGTTAAAGAAGAAGAGGTAGAAGAAGAAAATAGAAAACAACAACAGAATCTAACCATCGCAGTGGAATAAAATATAATATATATACTAACAGATCTTTACACAAATTTAAAACTATATCTGTTTTATACAATATATCATCAGAATACATCATCAGAGTACATCAACATCCATAACATACAACTGAATACACAGCGGAAAAATAATAGCAAGTACGGAAGTACGTATCTCCATCCAGCTCGTCTCCTGAGCTCTACAGCATAACCTGAACCTGTTTATCTCGGTCTGACCCGAGCATCATATAAAACAATACCCGAGTCAGTCTGGAATACCAGCGTGAGAAAATCACACTCAAATTGATTATTAAAGTTTTCAAAATCCTTTGAAAACAAAAGCATCTCGTAAGACCACGCCACAAATAAACATGTCGGGTTTTTACCTTATGATAGCTAAAACACTTTTTATAAAATCCTCGGATATTATAATAGTGTCTATATACAAATACTTATTAAAATAGCCGAAATTGTTACATTCATTAAATTCCAGCATACTAGCCACAACGTGGGTAATACAAACAAAACTCGTACAAGGCACGTATGGAGAATGGATTTCCAACGAATGACTAGGCACTGGGGTACCACCTGTCACAGTACGTGGCCTAGATCACAGTACCGAGGAGTACACCCGCTCCCTTGCAACACAAGGCCGGAATCACCTATGGGAAATTCCAAATATGATCACCCCACGGTTGGGATCAGCAACCGCACCACTAAGCCGAAATAAAGGGACCTCTAGACAGGGATGACCATACTCTCCAGTGGGCGCTACCCACGAAGCCTTGCTGCATATCCCCTGATTTTCAGTCATTCCCGGTTGATGAGGCTTGAGGCTAAACGTTACCTTTATAGAACATTTCACTTAGAATGCCCATCGTCCCCTGACGATGTTTCGCAAGCATTCGTCCATACAAGTCCGTTCCGGGTCCGAACGGAACTGAAGACACTATCCCATCTTCAATATCAATCTCGTTTCCCCACGAAACGTACAAACCGGATCGAAGTGGTTTTCGAGAAATAAATCTCGATCTCGGACTCTTCGAAACGATTAGCGCATTTGGCCAATATTGATAGTCGGTTATTTAACTATCAATTAACATCCATCAAACCAAATAAATAATTTTCCCAAATTATTTATTAACTTCAAATATCTTCGCAAGATATATTTCTATTTTCAAACCCCTTTTGAAAACAGTTTCAAACATATTCCTCCCACGGAATAATTTCCCAAATAATTATTTCCACTGAAACACCAAGTTCAAGATACTTTTAGATTTTTAAAATAATTTAAAAACACTTTATTATAAATATACTTTATAACTTTGTAATTTAAAACAACTTTAATACTTTACTAAAATATATACTTTAAGAATATTTAAAATAAAACCACTTTATAAATATAACTAAATTTCTCTTTTTAAAACATAATACCAATCACTTTTATATAATTACTACAATAATAGATTTTTGAAAATACTTACTTTGGAAATTAACATTTAGAAAATATAAAATTTCTAAAAACATGCTTTTTGAAACAATTTAAAACCTTTATCTTATATTTAAAATTTCTTTAAAGACGTACTTGGCTATCCAGGGAAGTATGCTTCTCTTCACGTCCTTTAAAAATAAATCACTGTTTATTTTTAACATATTTCTCATTTCCTTTAATAAATTCTCATCTTGAATTTACTCTTTCCAAATATCAAATTTCAAACTCTTAAATCAATTTCCAAATTGATTTCAAATTTTCCCCATTTATTCCAAAATCCATTAACTTCATATTTAAATCTTTAATTATGATTTAAAATACTTTTAACTGAAAATACCAATGTTAGATTTCTCAAATTACTTCTTTATCCTTTAAAATATAATATCACTTAATTTACAATTCATAAATTTCAGTTTAGTCAGAATCCTTTTTTCTTCCTTTTCATTCTCGAAGTTAGTTATTAGTATTTTAATATCACTTCCATTTCTTTTCAATTCATTCTTAATTTATTCAAATTTCCTACAATTATTTCGCTACAAATTCACTTCTCTTATTTTCTTTTCAAATCCAATTTATGTGTTTTTGGTAGCTCATCTTACCCAGATATATCCAATCAAACTATATCATCCAATATAAAGTCATCACAGGATAGCAAATATTTATAATCACAGAATATTAAATAAGCTAAATAATTTTGAGGAATCCAGTTGGATCCCTCCAACCTGTTTCCCTGCATCCATAGACGTTAGCACAATACCAATTCCACTTCGAGGTGGAATATCGCGGTATATGGGATTTTATAAAAACCATCCGCTATTATGCGGCGCATAGGGTCTCATCCGCTATATAATGCGGGAATATCAATTCCAATATATACATATTCCAGTATATATATATATTGGTATATACTATCATATATGATATAGCACATCCAAATCAATTCAACCATTCAATCAATTATTTAAATTTAACTATTTAAATTTAGAATACAAATTCAACTGAGTGAGATTAACTCACCTTTGCTTTTGTTTTGCCATCCATTACCAATCCAGCTTGTTTCTTTTCAGATTTTAAACCTTGTATAAACATTATACAATTTATTAATATTTGAACTAACTTAATAGTCAATTTCCATATAATAATTTTAATTGACAAATGATTTAATTAAACTATAAATTTTCCTTTCGAAACTAAAAATAGATGATAGATTTCAAAAATCTACTTTTATAAATTTCTCAAACCTTTAAAAATCCCTATATGTTTCCAAAATCTTATATATATATAAAATCCCAATGACTTAAAATTCTTTTCAAATCTATATATTAAGTTAAAACATAATTGTTAAATATATATGTGTGTATTTATTCTACTGTAACCTGTACATCTACATAATTAATAAAATTAACTAATCACCTTACTGCAATAAAATTTCCTTTTATATTTCCATTATTGATTTCAGACTAAAACGGTCTAATAAATTTCTAAAGTCACAATTAAATCTACAGATTCCATTATTATCGTATTATTTTATTTCATTTTATAAAATTAACAATACACATCACAGTAAATAAATTCTCTGCATGTAGGAATATATAAACAAATTTCTCCTTTATTATAACCGTAAAAATCGAGATTAACTTTACTGTAACCCTTTTTTTATACTATGAATTTAAATTGAAAGAGCAACTCGACAATACCTCTAACGAACCCAGATCCATCCTTGTTCGAGCCCCCGACACTCCACTGCGAGCATCACCACGCGACGCCGCCTCACATTTGCCATCCCCAAGGCATCGCTGCCCACTCGCAATCACTACTCCGAACGCCACAGCAACTCCCACGCGAACGACAACCTAACCACCTCGAACTCGTCACCAACACGCGAAAATTCCTCGTGAGCGAGCCACCCCAAACCTTCATCCGATCAACCCAGCTGGGTCGCCGCCTTCACCAAGCTCGAATCCCATCGCGACGTCCCCCCTTTTTGTCTTCGATTTCGCCGTTCGAAAATACCTCGCGAGCTCCCAGAATTCGTGCCCAAGAATCGACGAACCCTCGATCGAACGTGATTTCAGACGAGAGGAAGAAGACTCGATTTTAAATTTTCTGGAGAGGAGGATACTCGACTTTGTTTAAATTATTTCCTTTCGATCCTTTTTTTTCTTCTTTGTTCTGAACTGAAGAAGGCGGAAGTGAAGATGCGTGATTTTTTTTAGATGCCAGGTCGGCTTGCTTCAAAAGACAGAGGAGAATAGGTCGGCAAAAGAAACGTAGGGCAACTGTGACTTGATTTGTGACATAATATATTATATTCAAATTCAAATGATAAATTATTGTCAAGGCGTTTCTATCTCGTACGATCACACGATGACTCCGAATGCCACGAAATTTGAAATCCGATGATAATACAATATTGCGGATCCAATGAAACTAGATTCGTCGACTCCCGAGACTGTGCGTCGGATGGCTACTTTTAAATTCAATTTAAACGATAAAATTTTAAAACTTAACAAAACACTTCCAAATTCAATTTTAACACTTCTATTACCTTCGGTATTATTAACGGGAATTTTACAAGCCTCCAAAATATTTTTAACAAGTTTAAAAATCAAGATTCAATAATTTACCCAATTCCGACAATTAAATTTAATAATTAATTATCCAATAAATATTGATATTTGAAAATTTAAGTTAAAATTAACCTTTTAAATATTAAAATCAATTAAATATTCCAATTTTAAATATCCAAAAACTCCGGGTCGTCTCACCATGGATACTGAATTCAACGAGACCCGTGTTAAAATTGATTTTATCCGGTTCTTGAACATTTGAAGGATGCAGAGTATTACCCTTTAGTTTTTCATTACTTTTCTAATACTGTTTAAATCCCCTGATAAACACTAAGGGACATTAAAGGTGTTAACATTGTAAATGCAGGTCCACCTTGACGTGCATATATACTCGTAATATTTTAAAATAACTATGTTTTAACCATTTTGGATGCATGAGCATAGTATATGGTTTTATAAAAGTTTTAGGATACTAGTGAGGGGAAAACTCGTTCCGCTAAGCAGCGTGGTCTCACTGGATATCTAAATAATATATGATAGTAGATTATTATTCATACTAGGCTTTATATCTGACTCGAAGTTTATGTTTTCCCTTTAAACTCCCGAGTACTCAATTGATTTTGGGTAGTTTGAGAGTTGAAGTTTTAGGTACCTCATTAGATGAATAAAGCTTTTGGAGACATGCAGGAGGCATGATAGTTATATAGAGTTTTCTTTTATTTGATTCTGTTGTGTTGTTTGTAATGGCAAAGTTGTTATGTTGCCTATATATACTCTGATTATCCAAGGGGCATCTTCATATGTCACTCTTGGCACATGTTGTAATAAATATATTTTCTCTGAATGTGGTTGATGATTTTGGGATTATGTAATGAATTGGAAATGTTTTGAAATGGAATGTGATTTTGTTTGATGTTTTAAATTTTTTCCATTTTCATGTGTTTCTATGTATAATTGAATCTAACACCGCCGTATTTGGTCGCCGAGGATTAATAACTATGGATGACTGCAGCATCCGTAGCCATTAGTTTTGGGCCTCCTAGTAGGGGGATGTTACAAGTTGGTATCAAAGCATTGGTTTATGACAACTTAAAAGAAAAGTTAAACCTAAAATCTTTTTGAAACATAATCCAATGAATTAGAAATATGATTGGGGTTTAGATTAACGTTATAGTAACGTGCTTGTATTTGAGATATATATAGACAGTTCTTCTGTATCTTACTAAGTCTCGTATGCAGATTTCCGAGAAAGTACATATGAAAGTAGGGAACGAAAGAGGAAATCTCGGTGGAGGAAACACCATAACTAATGTAAATGCTCGACCTAATACTAGGAGGAACCAAGGTCGACATGCTATTGCTAACCCAAATGCTGAAGCCAATGTGTGTGCTGGAAATCCGCCAGTAGATGCACAGATGGTGTATCAGTTGTTATCCAATCTTGTGCAAGCTGGAATATCTGGTAATGTTGGAGGAGCAAATCCTGTAGCTCCAGTTGGATATAATTATGCAAGACTAAGCAGAGACTACACCGGTCTGGGTGGAAAGCCATTTGCTGGAACGGAGGATGCTGTTGAAGTGAGAATTGGCTATTGCACTATGAGAGGATCTTTACTATTAAAGGATTGGATGATGGACAAAAAAGGAGGCTGGCCTCTAGGCAATTACAAGGGGCAACGCTTCACTGGTGGAATAGTGTGACCGCTTGAGTTCCGGAGGAAGAGCTAAAATGGGCTAATTTCAGAAGGAGATTTGAGCAGAGGTTTCTATTTGAGATTGCTAAGTCAGCAGTAATGTGAAAGTTTATGGATTTAGTTCAGGAAGAGATGTCGGTTATCGAGTATGCTACTAGACTTGATTAGTTGTCTCGATATGGAAATGCTAGGGTTTGCACCGACATTAGAAGGAATGAGTGGTTCATTCGAGGACTGAGACCTGAGCTTGCCAGAATGACCATGACCCATATCCATGATCCTTGTAATGTGGTGGTGGAGATGGCTATTCGCCATGAAGAAATGCTGGCTGGTTGTGCTAGAGAGAAGCCAGTAGAAACCCAGGGTCCTCAGGGAAAGAAGAGGAAATTCTTTAAGAAGAAGGTAGCCCAGAAAGAGGATGCGGCCAAGAAGGCAAAGGCTGATTTAGTATGCTTTAAGTGTGACAAGAAGGGTCATTATGCTCATGGGTGCCGGACAGGCAAGGGGAAGAAGGCTGCAGACAAGAACAGTGTGAAGTGCTTTGAGTGTGATCAAGTTGGGCATTACAAGAACCAGTGTCCAAAGTCCGTCATGGCAAACAAAGGAAAGGTCTTTACTGTTGGATCATCGGCTAAGCCTACTACAACTGATAAAGGAAAGACTGTGATGGAAGGTACATTTTTGATTCAGAGTATACCAGTTAGGATACTTTTTGATACCGGTGCATCCCATTCATTTATATCACAGTATTTGGTTGATAGGTTATGCTTAGAACCCACATACCTTGTTACTTCCTTAAGGGTTGCGAATCCAATAGGAGGGTATGCAACTCTGAGGAGGAGATGTGACCAGTTAAAACTTGACTTCTTAGGTCATATGTTTGCATGCAGTCTGTATGTTTTAGATTTCAGAATCATTTTGGGTATGGATTGGTTGAGAAAGTATGAGGCCGGGATATTTTTCCAGGATGGGAGATATCTCTAAGATACCCTGATAGTCATAACTAAATTATATTCTCAGTAGAGAATTCTGACGAGAATAGTTGTTCCTTGTTAAGTGCAATGGAGTGGGAGAAGATCTAAGTCAGGTTCGAATAGTAAGAGAGTTTGCAGATGTCTTTGAGCTAGTCATAGGACTACCACCAAAACGAGCTGTTGAGTTTCGGACAGATCTTGTGCCATGAGCTGAATTTGTAAGAAAACCACCTAGCAGGATGACACCGACTGAGATGAAGGAATTGAAGGTGCAGCTAGTGGATTTAGAAGGAAGGAATTTTATTAGACCAAGCAGTTCGCCTTGGGGTGCGGCTGCGGTTTTTGTGAAGAAACCAGATGGGTCATTGAGGATGTGTATTGACTATCATAAGTTGAACGAAAGGATGATAAAGAATAAGTATCCTTTGGCAAGAATTGATGATCTATTTGATTAGTTGAGTGGAGCCAGAGTGTTTTCCCAATTGAATTTGGCAATGGGGTTCCATCAGTTAAGAGTGGCAGAGGACAACATTTCGAACTAGATATGGTTTGTATGAATGGTTAGTAATGCCATTCGAGTTAATGAATGCACCTGCTTTCTTCATAGATTTGATGAACCGAGTCTTCTGAGAGTATTTGGATAGATTCATGTTAATGTTTGTAGATGACATTTTGGTATACTCGAAGGATGAAAGAGAGTATGAAGATCATCTTAGAGTTGTGCTTGAGACGTTGAGGCAAAATCAGCTAAAGGCAAAGTTTTCCAAGTGTCATTTTTGGAAAAAGAGGTTAAGTTTCTTGGTCACGTGGTTTCAGAGAAAGGGTTGTCTGTCGATCCAGATAAGATCAAAGTTGTGAATAATTGGAAGAGACCAGAGATGGTGACCGAGATCAGAAGTTTTCTTGGACTTGTTGGCTATTCTCGGAGATTTATTAAGGATTTCTCGCGGATAGCAGCACCTTTGACTAAGCTTACCAGGAAGGAGGTGACGTTTGTTTGGTCCGACAAATGTGAGGAAGCATTCCTTAAGTTAAAGCATTTGTTGACCAATGCATTAATGC
Organism: Allium fistulosum; assembly: GCA_030737815.1. Classification (NCBI taxonomy): domain Eukaryota; kingdom Viridiplantae; phylum Streptophyta; class Magnoliopsida; order Asparagales; family Amaryllidaceae; genus Allium; species Allium fistulosum. The sequence goes on along the minus strand of CM060905.1, from coordinate 485,560,879 downwards.
TAGTTGTTCTAGATGGAAACCAAGGGTTGGTGGTGTATACTGACGCATGAAAACTATATCCGGATTAAGTTATTGACAGTTGTCAATAGGTTCCTAGTCAACCCATTAAAACTAGGATAAGAGAGAAGTTATTGGAGTCACTAATAGATTCTGGGGAACCAATGATAAGTTAATTGGCAGGGGCTAGTAGGTTCATAGTGCACCCATGAAAACTATGGAATAGGATGTGGAGTCCATTGTTTGTACCAAAATTGGGCACAACACTCTTCAAAAGTGTTTGAAGAGATAAAATGAAGAAAGTAAATGTAAAAAGAGGATTATCTAACAAACACTCCAAACAATAATCAGAAAAACAGCAAAAGAACACAGAGATTTAGAGTGGTTCGGCGTGTTGCCTATGTCCACTATGAAATGATTGGCTTTTATTAACTTTTGGTTGCTGGTTACAGCGGATTACAACAATAAATTTCGAGTACAACAGTTATTTTTTGAGTGCAACAATGGTTTCGGCAGAGTCTGGACGTCAAAGAGCCAAAAGGTCCCTTTTCTGTAGGTCCTGGGCTGCTATTTATAGGCGTAGGCTGCAAATATCTCGCTCAAATCTCGGGTGACCTCTTCTTGCATGTGAGTGGGCCCACATAATCGATCCCATGTGATTTGCACATGATCTGGGATCGATACGAACGAGCTTCATATCGATCAAAATCTCATCTAATTGAGTCGGGATCAATCGTGAGTGTTACTGAGGATGTACGCAAGCTTCTGTGAAAATTTGGTAGCATTTGGACCTGTAGATTGTGAGTTATGATCGATGCAAACTTTTGTTTTCTCTAGGCTGTTGAATTCGTATCGATATCGTTCGCATCGATCTGTTCATATCATTTTTTGGGCACATGCTCACAAGTTGACGTTGCGCTAATTCCTCGGATTGATCCACTTTTCATTCTGAGTGATTGAGTCTTTCATACGAACATATCCTGTTCGTATCGATCCAGTTAAGCCATGTTCGCATCGATCGCAGCTGTTCTGCTCGTATCGATTGTCTTTGCTCTGTTCGTATCGATCCTCATAGGTCACTTCGTATCGATAGCTGGGGCCATTTAGTACCGATAGCTGAGGGTCATTTTCGTATCGTTCGTTTGATGTTTTACTCATATCGATCGTTGATCGATCGATACGAGCTGTGTAATTGGGATCGATACGAATTGACTCCAATTGATGGATACGAAGTTGAGTGTACGTGATGGATACGAACAACATATAACTAATGGATGCGAAGTGATGTTCATTGATAGATATGAACAACGGCTAACTGATGGATACGAACAGATAATGATGGATGCGAACAAAGCCTTTCAGTTGATGGATACGAAGAGTGCAGTTTCAGATGGATGAAAGCGGAACCGATGCGAAGAGAGCGATGTGATGGATACAAACGAATCAATTTCATTGGCTTGCATCGATCATATCTTGAGCATATGGAATTGGATTGACTTGAAATTTGGGACGTTGGCTTCCATAGCTTTTCATGTCGTGTCATGTTGATTGTAGCTTGATCCGGACTTGGACAAAATTCGTCAATATTCATAGTGAGCCTGCATATAACCGATCTTCGGGATGAAATGTCCTCGGTTTTCGGTTAAGTTCTTGGTGTCACGGCGTTGCCAAAAAGGGGGATAACATTTTGCCCCCCAAAGTACGTCTTGTGAGAACATGACGTGCTTTGAAAAGTTGCAATCTTCATTCTGAACATTTCCATTTGACTTGTCTGAATGGTTGTTGTCTTTTCGTCGAAAGATGTAACCTTTGATTGATTCTTCTGTAATATCAATTGTTGGCTGCCAATTGTTGTACCATTCACTGTTGTAACCGAGTATTGAACGATAGCAAACTGTTGTTCGTCGTTGTGATTGTATTAGTTGATCATTCGCTCCCTGTGAATTTTAAAAATTGGATGTTAGTCCGTTATACATAAATATATGTTAGCCTGACTCCCGTTAACGTTCACAAGTTGACGAGTCATTGTTAGTTTTTCAGTTTTTTTTGTTATCAAATTCCGTATTGACCCTCTCTTGAATCAATGTGAAATTCGACTCATAACAACGCTTGATGGTTGTTTTGGAATGTTCCTTCGTATTGATCCTCTCCTGGGTCGATGTAAAAGGTCGAAAAGTTGTCGTCGTATCGATGGATACGAGTCTTTGTGTGCTATACGTTGATGGATACGAATTGAGCAATTCGTATCGATGCATTTCAAATGGATTCGAATAGTCCAATCGGTCTTTGCATTGCACTTCGTGTCGATTCTCTGATGGATGCGACCAAGCGTTACTTTGGATGGATTGCACATGGACACGAATGGCTAAGTTTTGGATCGATGGCGGATGGATTCAAACACATCACTTCGTACCAATTGGAAGAATAACTGCTTTCAACCGGTTAAGACCACTAGGAGACGAATGGTCGTTTCTATAGTATATAAGGCTTGGTACTTAGTAGATTTTTCCACTTTCTCATTCTCTTGCATTCATATCGCTCCCAGCTGAAATAAATTCAAGCCACCTTTGCCTTCGAATTGAATTAAGCCTCGAATCCTTCTAATCATTTGTTAAACTTAGGTAATTAGATAATGAATCTTGTGTTAAAATAATGAGACTTAGAATCTTTGGCCATCTCTGCTGATTCCACGATCGACTCTGGTGGTGTGGTGGTCGTGGATGGCCGGAGCGAGGTCGAGGGTGGAAGGGACGAGGCTTGGATGGATTTGGAGAAGAGAAGGATTTTAGGGACACGAAGGAGCTCGTGGAAGGGTTGTCCGGCCTCCGTTTCGTATCAGTGAAGGAGGGAGGATGAGTCATATCGATCTGGATTAGGAGCGTTCAAATCGATCTGGGTTGTTAGGTTTCGTATCGATCAGGTGGAGTATCTTCGTATCGATCGATGGTAAGGTTTCGTATCGATTCGAAATGATCGACATGAAGGCTCAGACCTATTGATCGATACGAAGGTGGTGCATATGATCGATACAAAATCAAGCATACCTTATCGATACGAATTGCTTGTTAGAGGATCGATACGAACGCACTTTTTTCGATCGACACAAACTCGCACATTTAATGGATATGAACTACCTTTTTCAACCAATACGAATTGGAGTTTTGGTGATTGATCCAAGTTGAATTTTAACGAACTCTAGGCCCCTTTGTATATTTGAACATATGACTCCGACGAGCTTCTGCCTTACATAATTTGACTTAACCATTCCACTGCATATTTGACTGTCATTCGAAGCTCGTCGATGGAACCGTAACTTGTCAATATTTAATGAATCTCAGCTTGGATCGATCTCCAAAGCCTGGATGGCACGGTTGTGACGGTCAGCGATGACAATCGTTCTGGTTGAAATTCAAAGTCTTGTCGTTCAAATATTTCTTCAAACTCTGTAGAATTTCTCAAGTAATATGTAGCACTGCACTACACAACACATTCACGCACTTCACATTGGGGAATACATGGGCTTATTATCATCTAATGATGGTTTTTGATAAGTTGATTAGCTATGGAATCCTCAAGTTCACAACAGCAGGAGCTTTAGAGTTCATCTCCCTTAGTCATAGAGGTACCGGTCATCGCGGCCGAAGTTATAATTCTAGCTCCTGACGAATTACCGGGGGCCAGGTTCATCGGGAATCCGCAAGATTTAATGCCGTTCAATGTTTCTGAAGATATGTTAGGGCGGATATGCCTAAGACATGGTTTGTCCTTAAATGATGTCTTATTACCGGGACCAAATGACAGACCGCATGCTCCCCCGGAAGGGTTTACTGCTTTCAATCGACATTTGTGCACTGCTGGAACACTTCCCCCATTCAACCAGTACATTGGGGAAGTCTTGGATTTTTCCAAATTGCCCCCTCACAATTACATCCCAATGGATATGCGCTGCTAAACAGTCTATTCATTGTATTCATGGAGCATCTTTTCTGATCCCCGACTCCGATCGAAATCAGGTACCTTCTTAATGTTAAGAGTCGGGGAGATAGCCCTTCTTTCATGTTCTTAGAGGCGGTCAAGAACTGCCAAGTTGTGACTGGTGCCTTTACCAGATTGAGCTACTTCAAAACTGAGTGGTTCTATGTTCGATGCCCTTAGGGTTTTCTAGTCAATGGTTAGCCAGACGTAAGTGCTGCACTTGTTCCAGTAGTTAACGAGATAGTCGTAGTTGATGTTGAAACTAATATCGTATTTCCTTTACAGCTACAATTCTGCAACCTGAAGGTGCTCACTTCAAAGAAATAGTGCGAATTCTCCAAGAAGTGCCGAGTGAAATGAGAGATTTTGACTCGGTGCTAACAGACAGAAACTTGAGGATCGTTGGGCTGATCGAACGAAAACAAAGCATAAGACTTAAAGGAGTGCTTAGGACAGTTCCGACCAAGCGAGTGAAGCGTAAAGTGCCCGGGGTCGTAATAACTGAGGAGGGTGATGAAGAACACATGCCTACGAACGACGGACCCATGGTCGGGCCTTCTGATAGTTTTCAGGGTTCAGAGGGAAGGAGAAAAGGCAAGGCAGTTGCACATTAAGCGTCATAAATCTTCGAGATGGAAATCTGTAGTTATGTCCCTGCCAGCCTCCGGCGTTTGAATTTTGGAGGATCCTCCCTCGCAAGTAGAGAATCCTTTTGAAGGACTTGCTGATATTCCAATTCTGGACTATGTGTCACTTTAACATGACACCAGATTGGAGGGGCTTCAAAGTGCTCTAGATTTAAGCGAGTCTCTACCCATCAGTGCGACCGACATTACCGGTTGGTCGGGGGGTTGCACACACATATACACTTCACGGCACTACACGGTTTCCAGCCTTAAGTTTCCTGCTTCGAGAATTCACTAACTCCGTTCTTCTTTTACTTTACAAATACGATGAATAGGCGAGATTCTATGCTCGGAAGTCTCCATTTAGCGCGCCAATCATCGAGTTCGTACTATGAGTTCCATCGGAGGGAGGATGATAGAAACCGCGATCGTGGTTATTCCAGCCAAGAGCGTTATGAGAGGGATAGAGATAGAGATAGAGAACAGAGATATCGATCCTGATCGCGTTCTCCACCTCCCCGACTCCCTACACAACCTTTTATCACAGCTCACATCCTCCAGAGCCTCTACGCCAAAAACCATCTTCTCAAGCTCCAAGGTCCATGTCTCAGTGTCGTAGGACTGAGGTCAAACCTCCACTGTTGCTGAACAAGCCATCACTGAGCCCACTGGGGAAGGGGCTATCAGAATTGCCCATTTAAGAAAAGATTTCCCCAACATTTGCTTCGACAACTTTATCTTCCCTCCCCACTTAAAGAAAATTCCATCTGAGGTTGAAAAAACAATGCATGACTATATCCATGATATTTATACCCAATACAAGGAGTGGATGAAAGCCGCGGATAAGGCGTCGGCAGTGGCCTTTGAGCGAGCGAAGGTAATTGAGAAGCTAGAGACCGACCTTGCCCAAAAAGATCGCATCATCCAAGTGCTCAATGCTGAAGCTGAATCCTCCCGGAAATCTGAAATGGAGGCCATCTAAAAAGCTGACAAGGCAACTCAATCTATGGAGAGAATGCGACAAACGCATTTCACTTTGGTAGAGGAGATGGGCCACCGAAACACCACAGTTACCGCTGAAAGGGATGCTGCTTTGAAAGAACTCAACGAGCTTAAAGCCAAATTTTCTGAAATCATTAAGGAAAAGGATGATGCAAATAAAGCAGCCTAGGAGGCGTGCGAACAAGCGGGGGTGTTTCGGGATGAGAAGGATGCGGCCGTACTTAAAGTTTGGGAGGCCGAGGCTAAGGTTGAGGAGGAAGTTAAAATGGCCGAAGCCAGGCTAGAGGCAGATATCGAGGATCTTCTCGTTACTTACAATGCCAATGTTTTGAAGCACAGAAACCTGGCCTGGCTCGACAACTATCCAACACATCTGTTCAATGCTTGGGGCCGATTGGTAGGAGATGAAAAGGATGCTCCTCAAGCTAAACCGATCGACGAATTCGAGTTCGAGAACCAAGTGTTGAGCGAAGACAAATGGAAAGTTCTCCATGATGCAATGATCTCATATGAAAAGGAGAAGCTTGGCGCTCAGCATTCGGAAGTTGGAGAAGGCTCTGGTGTCGAGCATCATGATATATGTTTTGAAACTCTCATGCCGACTCAGCCTGAATCCACACCTGTGGTTAATCCTCAGCCCATTACTGCTTATAACCCGGATCAACTGCAGTTGTCTCCAGCTCGCAAGCAAGTCTCTGAGGCCGTTTCGCCACCCGCGAGCCAAAGCGAGAAAGGTACTCTGAACATTCTCTATGCTTATCCGAAATCAAAAGCGTCACTTGAAATAATTACTAACAGTCCTTCCTTTACTCTTATCTAGTGATCGGAGAAACATCGGTCATGCCTCGTGCAACTCAAGAATCACATCATGTGCAGGAGGCCATTATAACAGAAGCGACCACCACAACGACCACGGGGCCGATTGACGAGGAACAGGGAAGCACACTTACTTTCGATGAGCAGATGATGGAGGAACTTCTCGGTCATCACAGTGACCCCATTGTCGATTTGCCGTTCGTTATGGGTGGAAGCGCACCAATGACAAGTTCTTCGGCTCCAACTGCGGGAGTCCCCGGCGATGCACAAACGCTTCATGAGGAGGAAATCATAGCTGAAATCAATGTTGAGATGGAGGCAGCCGCGCGGGGCAGCGATTATGGCGGTGGAATGGCCGGACCCAGTCCAGCCCCTTTGCGGATGATATCCCCGGGAGGAACAATCATTGAGACAAGTGTGCTTGTCCCACTTCTTTCTGTTGATCATGTCCCACCGACTCCGCCCTTAGGAAGCATCCCAATACATTGGAGTTCGGAGGAGGAAGTTGATATAATGCCCCCGACCGGAGATCGACCACCGAAAGGCAAGGGCTCAAAGAGAAAACCAAGCGACAGCTCCAGTGGGTCCACACCAAAGAGGAAACCGAAAAAGAAGAAAGAGTAGATATGTCTCCTCGACCCATTTTTGAGTTGATATGAATTCCTTTAGGTCTTGTAGGCCGTGTATTGATGCGGGTTCGGCCCTTGCTAGTAGGATTTTTGGGATAAACTTGTACTTAGTTTTCTTCCATAAATAGTTGAAATAAAATTCCATTTTGTCTTCAACTCAATTTTCGTTTATTTGCATAAGTGTTTCAGCATTTGAACTCCAGTCCAGTACACTTGTTGAGTTTCGACCTTTGGATTGGATCTGTGTTTATTCGTTAAGTCCAGAAACCATGACTATGAGTAATGACCGAGTGTTAAACCGGAACCCGATGCTGCACTGTCTCAGGCAATGATTGGCACTTGAGTTCTGCCTCGAGTTTCAGGGACGAATTGTAAAGATCAGGTGGAAATTGTACTTCGCCTTCAACACGTCGAGCTTAACGTCGTTGAATTGATGCTGAAACGAGGAAATTCGAGTGGTCAAATTGCACTCGCTCATTTATCGACGATTGCCTCTATACTCCATGGATTTGCATTCGTACGTCAGTGGTCGGTCACGCCTGCTTAAGTTTCAAGGAATATGTCCACGCTCCGGGGACTTAAGTTATTTTCACGGGTGCTCACTCACACCCGATTTGCATTTACACTCTGACCACACTCCGGGGACTTAAAGTTGTTTTACGAATGGTCGATTCCAATCCGGTTTGTGTTTAAACTCTAATCCACTCTCTAGGGATGTATAGTTGATGTTTATACTCCAATTCGCACTCTGGAAATTTGGAGTTGGTGTTTATACTCCAGTTCGCACTCTGGGAACTTGGAGTTGGCCGACAGATGGTCAGTCACATCTGTTCAGGCTTTAGGATTTCGTTCGCACTCCGGGAACGATGAATCTACCAGGATCGTGGATGGTCAGTTCACATCCACCCTGAGTTAACAAGTGAGGTCATTGGATGGACGGATCCATCCTCCTCAAACTTGGTCAAGATACAGGTGAAGTTGTTAGGTGGATGGATCCACCCTCTTCGAGACCGTATTTGTAAGTTTACACTCCAGTTCACACTTTGGTAATCTGGAGTTGGTTGAAAGATTGTCGTGTATCAATCCTTCTTTGACTTCAGTGTGATGACTTACCCCCGAACTCAGGTTTCACTTAGCGAGTAACCGATCGTATCACAGTCACTCGCTATTTGAATAAATTCCACCGACGGATGGAATTTAGCTCTCCGTGCATAGTGATAGTTGTATGACGCATTCAATAGATCACAGCTCTGGCTCAAAGAGATTGCATTTTATTGCTAAAATAAGAAAATACGGCAAAATCAGTTGCCTTATTACAAATTCAAAGTTAAAAATGCAGAAACAAATTGCAAATGAAAAATAGGCTGAATAAATAAACAGAGCATGTCATATGTAGTAGCAACGAAGACTTTCACTATTCCATGCTCTCGAAAGAGTGAGACCGTCAACTGTCAATAATTTGAATGTACCATCTCCGAGCTTTTGTTCAATAATATACGGCCCTTCCCAAGTTGGCTTCATATGCGAAGGGACCTGGTAAATTCTCTTAAGGATGATGTAACGACCCAGAATTTCCGTCATTTGAAATTCAGATATTTAATTTATTTTAAATATTAATGAGTAAGATTTGTAAGCCGAATAAATTATAATTCGAATATAGTGATTTAATTGGATAATTAAATTATTAATTTAATATTTGAAATTGCAGAAATAATTTATAATTGAATGAAATTTTAATGAAAATGATCTATAAAGCTATAATAAATCATATTGGAGTTAGAATGATGTTATAGAAATTTTAAAATTGATTTAAAAGTTAATTTGTGAAAATTGAATATTTTAATATTTAATTGAGGACTAAAAATGACCATTTTTCAAACAGTCTCGGATTTCGACGAAGCTAGTTTCATCGGATCCGTAATGTGAAATTATTGTAAGATTTCAAAATTTCGTGTCAATCGGATGTACGGTTTGTCCGGGGCAAGCCAAAACGCATCGAAATCGTTTTTAATTGGTTTAATTTTAAATTAATCGTTTATTTCCATAACTCTCACATACGATCGAATTAGCTCCCGAAACATGTTCCATTGTGTTCGGAACGCGGGGTAAACCTTAGAAATGCCAGCCGGCACGCTCGATTTGTAGTTCGGAAAATTTTCGATGAATAGTGTTTGGAGCAAATTTCTATAAAAGTACTTGATTTCTCAACATTTGCACAAACCCTAGGTCAAAACATTTCAGCTGCCACCTCTATCTTCAATGGCCGAAAACGTACCTTCTTCCTCCTCGATTTCCTTCTAATCCAAGCATCAATTCGAGAAACTTCCTAAAAGAAAGTTGTAGAGCATTGCGTGATCTAGCTGTTCAACGGCTATGATCGAAAATTTCACACTAGATTGACGACAATTTCAGTTTGAAGACGTCACGTTCAACCACATTTTTCGTCATCCACGTGCAACCGAGCTCGGCCGGTTCTCTATCGTTGATAGAGTAGACGTTGGGCTTCGTAATGGAAATGGTTGATCGCCATGAAATCGATCGTAGATGGTCGCGAAAAATTGATGAACGTTGGCGGCCGTGGGTTTTGATACGTGCGTGAATATCTGGGAGGGGGAGAAGAAAGAAAATCGCGGCCACGATCTCTCCAAGACAAATCGAACGGCCAGAACAAAGTAGGGTTTAAAATAAAAGGAAATTGAAATTTATTTATATTTTAAATCGTATAAACTTTAAATTGCCATATCTTTGTCATACGATATCAGATTTCGACGTATTTGGAAGTGCCGGAATCGCAGCGATGAGCAGTTGCTATGGTGCAGACATGGAATCATTTCGAGCAAGTGAAAATTTTGCGTTAAATCGAACGTGTTCGATTTAATGTAAAAAATTGAACGCTCGACATTTTGAAAGCAAGGTGAGAACTTCTCACTCAATCGAATATTGTGTTTCGATTTAAATTTTAAATAGTTGAGATTTTAAATTGCTAGATTGTGTTGATTATGATGATTGGTTGATAAATTGTTATCTATTGTGTTAAATAGACCCTATACGCCGTATATTAAGCGGAGGTTATTTATTAAAAACATATACCGCGATAATTCCACCGTGAAGTGGAATTGGTATTATATGTATTTGGAGTTGATTTCCCGCATTATATAGCGGATGAGACCCTATTGTGCCGCATAATAGCGGATAATATTTATAAATCCCATATACCGTGATATTTCACTTCGATGTGGAATTGGTATTGTGCTAACATCTGTGGATGTAGGGAAACAGGTTGGAGGGATCCAACTGGATTCCTCAAACATTTGAATTATTTCAATGTTGTGTGTTGATTTATTTATAATCGCCGTGTGATTATATCGTGATTGAAATTGTTGATGGCTATAATTTAGCCGAATATATTTTCGGTATCGTTGGATACCAGAAATAAATAAAAATTGGATTTTTTTTAAATATAAGTTGAAAATTTATCGGAAAATTTGTTTTTGATAATTGGATAAATTTAAAAGGAGTTTTATAAGATAAAAGTTTTATTTTTGAATTATATTGGATTTAATTTCAAATTTGGGATAAAGGGCTTAATAAATGGATTTTGGAAATATTTTCTATAAACTGAAGAATTTATCAAAATTTGGGATTTTTTAAATAGATTTGAAGAGATAAAGAAATATATTTTAAAAGGGAAATATTTTGGAAATGTTTGGAAATTTGATTGGGTGTTTTGAAATAAATTTGAAAATGTTTGGTAATTAATTGATTATTAATTTACTATAACTAGTAAAAATTGATTTATTGAAATTTATCTGATTTAAATCAATCAGATGATTTAAATTAATCCTACTTATGGATGTTTGGATTATATTGGATGTTGAATTGTTTGACATCATTGACGTGTGATATTTTGTGATATATCCTGATTTGTGTTGTGGTCTGTGATCTGTGAATGGAAGATAAGCGTTATCATTTATACCGCTTATCAATTATATTGTTATATTTGATCTGTAATGGTTGGATGTTGTGCACTATTGTGTTAAACCCATGGACTACACAATACACACACAAATGTGGATTTCACGTGGAAATCGGTTAAGTCACAGATTTTTATCAATTTTGAAAAAATTGAGTTTTTGAATCTAAAATAGTTTTGGAATTTAAATTGGAAGTTTTTGAAAATGAGATTCAAAAATATAAGTTACTTTAAATGACTTAAAAGAATTGGAATTTAAATCATTTGATTTAAGTTTGAATTCAATATTTTGAAATTGAATTCAATGAATTGGAAATTTTGGTTTAAAAAGATTGTATAAATTATAAAAAGTGTTTATATGGGTTTTTAACCATTTAAAATATGGTTTTGGAAATTTAAATTTAAATTCAAGTTTTATACTTGAATGGCTTTGAACTGTGAAATTGTAACCAGTTTTTCCCAAAACGAAAACTATCCGTTTTCAAATAATAATAGCTTTCATAAAGTGAAAAGATTTCCAATTTGTATCGAAATAATTCAAGTTGAAAATAAATTGTAAATAGTTTGGAAAAACTATAAATTAACCTTTGTGAAGAGATTAAGTTTTATTTTGAAATCAAAGGAGTATTTTAAATGGTGTATCTTTTATATTATAAAAGACTTGAATTGTGAATAGTTTTGAAAGCTATAAATTAAATCTTGATTTTAAGATTTAATGGGTTAATCAAATTGAAATAGAAATTGATTTGGGAATCTGTGAATGAATCTTTGTGAAACTGGGTAAACTTTGTGAAGTAAATCTTTTTGTTTAAAGATTTAAAATGGTAATTTGTTTAAACCATTTAAAGGAAAGGATTTGGGTAATAAGTTGTGACTTAATTGAAATCCCAATATTCATATGTTTTGAAATATTGTGCTCACTATTCGGGTTAGTCGGGAAAAGACTTTTGTGTCATATAACCCATCTCGAATTAGTGATACGACGATATGGATCGTATTAAAGACCGGTGGTGAAGACCGGGTATTTGTGAAAATGATAGGATGACCTATCGATTGTCTCTGCACCGTTAGCTACGGTATAGAGATTTTCTTTGTGATGGGAAGTTTTATCGGGATTGTGAATACCCGAATTGCAAGGGCTTCTTCGGAAGTGCCTTTGGTTCTGTTCGAACCCGGAACAGACTTGTTTGGTTACATGTCTGACATTACATTTTGAGATATAAAGCCGATTTCTTTCAAATACATTTCTGTTGGTGGCGGAGAATTTATTCTCTTAGCTTAACACCCTTCTCTAAGACGTACGAGCTCAGAGGTTATGTAGTTGAAATTTATCAGTGATATACTCCCAATTTGGTAGTGTGGCATGCTGAGTGTTGATGTGTGATGATCATTTATTGATCATTTGTGATCAAAGCGTGGCTTTGTAAAAAAGCGTGGCTTTGTAAAAAAGCGTAGCTTTATGGATGAGACTTCGTCAGACCTCACAACCCGAAAATGGTCGAAACAGGAAAGATGCGGCAAGGTTTCAGGGGTAGCTTCCCTAGGGTATGACCATTCCTTCTGGTAAAGGGTAGTATCATGGTATGGAGCCCAGATACTTACTCATGTGGACACACTTTATTTATTATGTGTGATGTTGGTTACCGAGCGCTCGAATAAAGGTCCCAAAGGACCGGGGGTGCCATATCTTAGGTTTAATACCCGGGAAGGGGGTAACCGGCCTTGTGTTGGCAGAGAGCAGGTTGTCTCTTGGAGCGTCCCGCCAGAGGCGTTCCTACGTGGCATAGGAAGTTCCTTAGCCTGACCATTTGTTGGAAATCCATCTTCCAATACGAACCCTGTACGGTTTTAGTTGTAGAACCTGCCATTTACTTATGGTAGCGCCCCACTGTTTAGATGGTAGCTATAGTAGGCATAGTGTGAAATGCCTATGCTGGCTAAGATTAATATTATACTTTCGAAATGTTTTCTGCACTATGCACTAATAATAATAAATCCAATGATTTGAGTAGTAAGCATGTTTGACTATCATAAGAAGAAATCTCCTCCAATTCTGCGTTTGCATTGTGTGTGTGGCGGGAGGTCTTATGGTAGTTTCATTTTCCAAAATCATTGCGGATATTTTCTACTTCCTTGTTGTTGTTGTTGTTTTAAAGATAAAAAATGTTTTAGTTCTCACACCAGTCACCATGACTGACCTGGAGTTTATTGTTTCCTTCCTAAACTCTGGGTGCCTACTAATTTCCACACGGCCAGTCTAGAGTCAGGTTATCAGGTCATTCTGGATTCAGGAGATGCTATGGAGCTCAGTGGCGCGCTGGATGGCGAGGCGTATTACTTGTATATGATATTGTTTATTCCGCTGTGTATTCTGTAGGAGGACAAGTTTATATAACTGTCCAGTGTTGTATTGTGTATATTGTTGTTGTAAACTCTGATGATGTAATGTATAAAATGATATAGTTCTTTGATTTAAAGATTATTCATTTATCTATTATATGTTGTTCCACTGCGAATGTGAGATTCTGATATTGTTTCTGTGTTTTTCTGTTCTCTTTCTTTCTATCTTCTTCTACCTCTTCTTTTTCTCCATAACAATTCGGTTTTCTGGCATTCGATTGCTCGGCAGTTGATACGGTGGATGTATTAATGTCGATTTTCGAGCGTCGAAAAATCGCAATCATTACATTTGGTATCAGAGCATATGGTTAAGCGATAACCTTGGCTCTGTTGGGAATTACTCATTAGAGATAGAGTCAGTAGTACTCTAGAATGAGTGTGAGTGTAATAATAGATACGAGTGCGTATTTGTTAGTGGATATAAAAATGTTTTATATTGTGTTTGCTTATCCGTTGAGCTGTTTGTGAATTCTGATCGGTATGTGGGATGCCATATTATCGATAGGGATCAAAGGTTTTATCCTTATATGGCAACATTGCCCTTGACAAACTAGGGTTCAAGCCTTGAATGTACCTTGCATTCTTTGCTTCTTCATTCCCTATAAACACCATTCCATACTTAGACAATCCTTCAAATTTCTGAGTGTACTCATTCACACTCATGCCTCCTTGCCTTAATCTAATAAAGTCTTCTAGCAGTGTGGCCTTAGCAGATGCTGGGACAAACCTAGCCTCAAGCATGACCTTGAATTCATCCTAAGTGATGTCATTCTCTGGTCTTCCTGCTATCACAACTTCCCACCAATCCAGTGCAACCCCCTTCAACCTCCTTGAAGCTATTGTCTCTTCCTGTGGTCATTGACTTGCATATCTGCAAAGACCCTCTCCATAGTTCTTATCCAAGTTTGAACACCCATAGCTCCTCCAGTGCCTTCAAAATCCTTTCCTCCCAAATTGGTGCATGTCTTGAGCAGTTTGGAAAGCTCCTCATGAGGGTTGTCATGCCTTGGTGCTATTCCATCTCTCAAAGCTCTCACAAAATCCTCCATATTTATCACAGGTGGCTCACGTGATGGTCCTGCACCTGTGTGATGTCTTGGTCCTACCATATTGCTATAAATATGATTTCTATGTTAGTTTGTTTACCCCCATCATTCTTGGTGTCTTTACTTTGTTTATCTTATCTCTGTGCACACTGTGCATGTATCACATGCACATATATTTTTTTATTCAGACATAAAACAAAAGCATCCAACACCAATAATTCAAATAATGCATTCAAACATCCATATGCATACAATAATATTCACTATGTTATTTAAAACATAGCTCTAAATAATTCTTAGATTTATTTTTTAAAACATATAAGGAATTCACCACTAAACCCCATTTCTTCTATATTTGAATATTTAAATAATTTCCAAATATTTTTCCCAAGACCCTGGATTTACCAATATAATCATATCAGTGCACAAAACATATTAAGACAATTACATATTTGATGATATATAATTGCTTCCCTTTGCCTTTCAGAGCTAACAAATTTGCAAAGAGAATTTGAATCAAACTGGCAACAAATCACCATATGTGTTGACAACATAACCATTTATTTCTTTCCTAATTTTTGTTCTACTGCCAGAGATAGATTTTTGGCAATTATAATACTTATATATTTAATATTTCAATGCACAGTGCATTTTTCCATGCTTTCTAGACTTTCTGCCTAAATAATTCTATTAACACTAAAATGGCATTTAATTGACCTTATGATAGTTATCAAGTACTTGTATGAAATCACTTCAATAATTATACTTGCAGCATGAACATTGGAACTAATTCTTATTTACCATTTCAGGTTGAACAATTAAATCATGCTGCATTTTTAAGTTTAACATGGTGCAGACTTGAGTACTTGGTGTTTTATTGAAAATGCTTGGTGTCATTTGAGGGTTGCTTGGAGTTTTTTTTTGTTCTGGAAACACTTACACTTCACGAGTTGAAATGAAATGGTTCCAGGCTACAAGAGTTTGACCCATGGCCATCTAGGCCGGCCATAGTCCCTCTTTTACCACTTGCAAACCCATATTCCTCATATTAACAAACTTCTACAAAGATCTATTCCTAACACAAGCATGTTTCTGCCTAATTTAAATTTCTTGGAAATGCATCCATATATATTCAATCCATTAACCAAAAATACAATTACTTCCAGGTTTATTTCTTTCATAAATTTTTTTTTGAAATCAAATACACAAATACATGTTAATCAATTTTTACTCCAGAATTCATGCACATGCCTGTATCACTTACCTGCCATGCACAAATTCATTTCTCTTGAATACCCCTACTCAAATCTTGTGAGTTCATTTTTAAATCAACCACCTTAGCTCTTTAATTTTCATAAACCATAATATAAATTCAGGCAGTAAAAATCAGAGATTATCACATACTCATATCATATTTATATGATATGTCCATCCCCTTGTATCTCCAAATCATACATTCATAAAATCAGCAGTTAACCAAACATCATCAATAGTCATTCAAAACAGGTTTGCTTAAGTACATATTTTAATCCAAACACTTAGAAAACTCCCTACCATTTAACTTCAATTACAACATAAAACCTGACTAATAAATTCATTACAAAACAACTACAAATTTAAAACTAGCTTCTTTTATTTATACTAGCAGCTAATGCCTTCTTCATCCATCAAGCCAACTTCAATTTCCTGCAAGCAATTCACTGAGCTGCCCCAATTTTAATGAGACACCCAGATGATTGCAAGGGCAACCAAAAGGGTCAGTTTTCACTGGTATGAGCATTTATCAAATTTATACACATGTTCATAATTTTTGGTGAACTTGCAATGTTTTCCTAATTTAGCAAATTTCATACTTAGCATATTATTGGTTAATACCAAGTGATACAAGGACACATTCATTCATTCAAACAATACCCATCAAACAATCAAAATAAATATATATAATTCTTGATTCATTTTTCTCCATTTCTGAATAAGTAAACTCAGATTTTATACTCCCAATTTCACCCAGCAATTAATCAAAGCACAATGTTTAAACTTGATTGATTTAACTCCATATCTGGATATTTATAATCCAGATTTTTAAACCCCATTCCCCATTTATTTTATGGTCTTTAACTCCTTGTCAAATGAACACCATGTATGCATTGTGAAGGAAACTCCTAGGTTTTTTAATTTATTCCAACACACAAAGGCCTCAGGGTGCAGTTGCACCATGCATATACTTACTCCCACCTGAAGCAAGCAGATCATTGACAAACTCCCAAATGACCAATTTAATTTTCTTTAAAAAATCCCCCTCCAGTTTCTGCTTATTTTATTAAGCTTCTATTTATGAATTCAATCATAAAAACTCCCATTTCATTCATGTTTTAGAAAGGCTTATCTTCTTTAATACTTTCTGGTTCAACCCCATGTTCCCCATTTATTTTCCTTATTACAGAAAATACCCCAGCCTACCTATGGTTTTTCCTAAAAATAGTTTAAGCATCATGATCCTACTATCTTTCTTCTATATTATTGTGAATATATGAATAAGGGTTTTATTAAGGAAATCCCTTAAAAACCCAGAAATTCTCCTCTGACTTATGATATGAACATTTAGTTTCATGCTTCATTATCCAAGAAATAAACATGAGCTAGATCACTGTCTTGCTGCCCATTTCCTAAATAATTTAGATCCATACTTCATAATAAAATAGAACAAAAATGCTTTTAAATCTCCCCGAGATGGCCAAGATGAAAAATCCGAGATATCAGCCAAAATCCGAGATTTGGCAGCCTATTTAGTTATAAGTGTTTTAAATATCGCCCGAGATAGCCGAGATATTTTCCCGAGATATTGGCCAAAATCCGAGATTTAAAACACTGTTAAAAACCCACATACAGATTAAAATCCCAAACAAGAATGCACAAACAAACATCCATCTCACCCATAACAAATCATTTCAGAGATTTTAAATGACTTATAACATTTTAGGCTGCCTACAAGAGGACTTAATTCCATTGCATACAAAGGGATAAATACTCACATAGTGTTCTCCTTTCACTGCCTTAATCCCCCTGAACAGCAAATCCTCCAAAGTTTCAAGCTAATGTTTCTCCTATTTTATTTTATTTTTGTTTTGATCCCGAGAGAATGGTGGATATGGTTATGTGCAAGTATTTATAAAACCATTCTAGGGTTTAAGAAAGATGGGTAATTTCATTGATGCCCTTAGATGTTCATGCACAAATCATTTCCCTGTGTGGTCCTTAATTGGGAATGCACACTTTTGGTTACCTAAATTAGTTATTTCAGGAATCAAACATTTTAAACACTTCATGCCATTTTCATGACTCTATTTTGCTCATGCCATATGCATGTGACCCCTTGTTTATTTTTATTTCTTCTAAGTTTAAAGAAATTGCAAACCCCCTTGTGTTTTCTACCTAACTACCATTTCCATTCAATCATGCATACTATCATACATAATCATGTGATGTGAAAATCATTTACACTATGTTATTTGCTTGAAATAAATATAAGGTATAAAAGTTCTTATTTAATCCTGTATATTTTTTTTATTCTGCCTTTAGTTAAAACAGTAACTCCTCATACATCTTTATGTGCTAGAAAAAAAATCACATATGTCATGCTAATTATTCCTAGCATAAATATATATATATATATATTTAAGACATTTAAACCTTACATTAAACTTCATTTTATTCTGTCTTTAAATAAAACAGAAAACACCCCATATATTAAATATATGTATTTATATAATTCTTTGGTCATGGAACTACATTTGTTTTAAATCCCAATTTTTTTTTAATCACCTTAACTCCTTGCATTTTATCAAACAGAAGCTCCTATGCACATTTTATTTATTAACAAGTTTTTTTTTCTGTTTTAATGCATCATACATTTTATAATTTCAGAAATTCTTAAAATAAATGTAACTTTCATTTTATTTTATTTTATTTTATCTTTTTCTTTTAGGGTCATTACACTTCATCACATCATCCAATTCAAGGTCATCAAAAATCATTTTATAGGTATCTAACCAATCCTGCACTTCCATAACCGATTCTATTCATTGGAATGTTTCTCCACTAACTGACTAGAAAAATCCTTATTCAGGTTAGCAAAGTTGACTCTGGGCTCCTGCACTTAAGCACTACCTCCTACCCCAACATTCGGGGCGGCCGCTTGGGCGTTTTACAACATGTTCAACATCATCGTGTTGAACATTGCCTGCAAGTTAGGGTTAGCAGCCCCTGAACCCGCTTCTTCTTCGACTCCAGAGACAAAGTTCCTTACAGTGTTTTTTGTATATTGGCTCATTTTTAATCTCTAACAAGAATGATCAGTCTCTTATAAAGAGAACTGCATCAATGGTATTTGTGTGTGCATACGATTTATATACTATATATACTACTATATAGTTTTGAAAATTAAAATATATAACAAGTATGTTCTCTCTCGTGGTATATACTCTTGATCCAGTCTAGGGAGATAACTCCTTCCCTATCTCTATTGGACCAATGTATCAACAAAGTTTAATCGCATAACCTAAGCTTTGATACAAAATATTACGACCGCTTTACACCACCGGCACCCAATATAACTAGATAGTGCGCTAATGCAATGTCCGGCCAATGCAAGATGATTGTCAAGGGTTGAAAATAAAATAAAACATCACAAAATCTATCATATATCTCATAGTGCATCAAAAAAAAGTATACATCATAGATATTAAATAGGAGAGACGGTAATAACTAAGTGATATTAGAGCACGGATCCATAGATATATACAACACAGTAACATAGTTTATATAAATGGAAATAAACTCAAATAAAACTGTCTAAATAGTAAAGCAAACACTACCTAGGCACCACAGTGTTGCATTATGGAATAAGAAATAGTTTATCCATATATCATACAAGAAAGCTCTATCCTTCCTATCCTCTACACTGCCACCTTTTACACCAAGACTTGTTATCTAATCTACTCGTTTAAGAGTATTCGAGATAACAAGAAGAAAAGCATAAAACCTCGAGTCAGACAACAGTATGTATGCGATAAATGAATCTCAAAATAATATACAAGTCGATATAGTAAGGAACAAGGGTAGATGAATCATACCTTACCTGTCCCTACAACAAAAGAGTTAGCATATAACAAACATAATATGCTACTATACAACATCATAAAGGTGTACTTCAACCTAAGTACAATGGCAGGTGTCAAGGTATCCCTATCTACAATACCTATCTCAAACGACATCCCTAGAGCGATAGACTATGGGAGAAAATAACCAAAGC
Organism: Allium fistulosum; assembly: GCA_030737815.1. Classification (NCBI taxonomy): domain Eukaryota; kingdom Viridiplantae; phylum Streptophyta; class Magnoliopsida; order Asparagales; family Amaryllidaceae; genus Allium; species Allium fistulosum. The sequence continues at coordinate 485,541,104 of CM060905.1, read as the reverse complement.
AAACATAGTGTCTATTAAACAATCCTCACTACCACATAATGTTCCCTAGATATATGATAACTCGTATGACCATTCCTCTGCCAGGAATTAATCGATAAATCCCGGGTTCTCGGTGTACTCGCAACCCATTCCATTGGTTCAGGGTATACGGATCCATTCCACTGATTTAGGGTCACCATTCCATATACCTAGTGAGCATCCTCAAATACACTTGCTTTCGAGTACAACATAAAACACTCCGAGTATCAATGATCCCTTAGCATGTGTATCCGAGCCCATTCTTTTATCCTTCTAACTTCCATTCATCCTCAAGGAACTAATCCACATTCCTTCCTTTCCATGATAGAAACATTCAACATTCCATCCATGGGTCACCATTCCAAGAACTTGCCCTTATGGATATCATTTCACGACTCCATTCACCATCGAGCCATCCTCATCAGAACACAACTCCATCACCCTCGAGTCCAACATTCCGTTCTCATTCCACATCACGCTACCATATCGCTATCGGATCCTAAGGGAACAGACACACACCTTTGGCATGACCTGTAGGGCATCACTTCCCCTCCTAGAAGTTTCATCATCATTGGAGTCAATTTTTCATATCTGCACGGACCTTAAATGGGGTTAGCACTGACTTGAATCTTTGACTAGATTCTTGTCCTTTGCCTGTCTTTTGAACTCCCCTTCCCAAAGCCTAAGTCCCCAAGCCCAAATTTCCCTTAACTTCTCCCAAGCCAGGACGGCACCAGTCTAATACTTAGTGAAATTTTTACTCCAAACATCCCAGGACTCCACCCATTGCTTTTCGGAGTTCAGCCCGAAGGCCCCATGCATTTGTCCCAAAGAACCCCTACACCGACCTATTTTCATCCTTGCCTTCACAAAAATTTCAACCCGAAGTTTGCCCTAAGATTTCCTCACACCTGACTCGAATCAGTACCTGAAGTAGCCTTCCACCAACATGACCTCTTGGCCTTTTCCCTAAAATTTATTCAACAATTGACCCAAAGACAGACCCGAGATTTCTACCCTCTATGCTTTTGATTTGCCCAATTTGACGACCTCTTTCCAATCTAACTAAAAGCACAAGCAAACCAGCTCAAAGCACAACATACAAAACAGAAATATCATCCATATACACATGCAATTCATCGAACATGATTATCATATAAATTATAGTCTAGATCTAACTTTTGCACTACATATAAATATGATCAAAAAGGGTTGCAAAAACATTTAAAAACCATTTTGAACCTTTTCACTTTCGGCCATAAACAAGTATAAGGATGCGATTAAAGTTAGAAAACGTTTCGATATCAAAATCATGTTAAAACACCTTTTTTAACTATATGGAAAAGCATAGGACAATGAGAGATCAAGAATCACTCACCCAATGCCCAAATTACCACTTCAATCTCCAGATCGAAAATGGATAGTCAAGAATCACGAATTTCCAAGCACAAAATGATGAATTTATGAACGACGTCTCTAATTACCCTTATAGTGATGGATTTGGTTAAGAAGTAAAGATGCGCTTTTTGATGAAATTAAGGCTAATGGAGGTTTGAAATTGTTTTGGAAAAGAGTGAAATGAATGAGATCAATCCCTATTGCCCCAATTATGCACAATTGTCAAAATTAGTTAGTGGGTTAGGCTTTGGGCCGAATTAATTGCTCACTAATCTATCCAACTACAAACAAAATTTAAAATGGTCATATCTTCTAAATGTTAAGTCCATTTTACTACTATGACCACTCTAACGAAAGAGAAACCATAATCCCGATCTAATGGAAGTAGTTTCAGACCCTAATTTGATCCCTATTAAAAGTTACAATCCTTACAAGAATTTCTACATCCAAAATATCCAACAAAAATATAAAGATGAAAAATGTCCTTTATAGTCATTTTCCAGAGTTTTAGAGTCATACGACCTCATATAAATTAAATAAAAATATTTTACGATCATCCAATATGTAACATATGGGTTGTACAATACCATAAGATTTCCTTAAGGCTGGCCACCCAGTATGGTCCCCATAACTACCCATTCGCAAAACAAGAACTACATCAATTGATGATTACCCTAGTAATCATCATATATATAATATAATAATAAACTATCTCTTATTATATAAAATTACCCTACACTCCCAAGGGTAGGAACTCTAAGTCCCATCTATGTTCTAGACTCATGTCTCTAATATACAGTGTATTATTTTGAACCTGTTCTGATACCATTTTGTAACACCCCACCTCTATACCCATACCATCCAAGAGTGTTATAGAGTAATATTATTAAATAATACGGAGAATGAGGCTTAGTGGGGGTACATACGTGAATATTCCATTGGACTAACACTAGCACGTATTAAAACACCAAATAAATAACTCATTTAGACATATATAGTATCAGTACAAAGCAATAAGCATGTGTGACTCCAGGATAGAAAAATACACAATATATAGTAATAACAGAGAACACAGAGTCAATCGCAGCGATAACATATAATATAATATAACATGTAAATAATTGAAATCCACATATAGATTGTATCTGAAATATCTATATAACATTATAATAATTATCAAGGCATCATATCAATCAAATAATTTAAATCCACATGGAATAGTCTAATCTGATATCAAAAGATGTCATTATCCATATGGAAATACATCAAACTAGAAATTACATAGTCAACATAAATGGGTGAATCATAACATCTAGAAATCATTATCAAACCCAGAAATGTCAATAGTGAGATATCCTCAAGTGAAGTTAGGTAATAGTGAAACAGTGTCTACAACCTCTCTGAGTCTCATGTCATGAGATATCATTATCGAATCAATAAAATCAATATGAAAGATTTAGCCAGCTCATAACAATAACCAAATATAATCAATAATAAGTAGGTCATCTGCCTGTAAAGAATAGGCTATCTACCTAATAAGGATATGGGGTTGACCATGCTTTGGACACGGTCTCAGGTATAATCTTGTCCATATATAATATATGTAAGGAACCAAACAGGAGACCAACATCACGTCTGCTTGCTCCAGGAGCCACACGTGGCCCATATGACACGACTCCTACAATCATCGGTTACCATTACTTCTCCCCTCTCAGTATCATGAAAATGATCCACCGTAGGCTTGACAACGCATAGGCTCTTCGACCACGACTACCGACATGTGCCCATATGGTAACTAACTGCTGGCCTATGTGACACAAGGGGAAACCAAATCCAATGATGCACATCAAATATAATACAATAACAAAGGTGTCGTAAATGGGGTGCGACCTCCTCAATCAGAGTGCTAGGGTGGATACTAGCTAATCCGGTTCACTCCCTAAACATAAAGTGAGCTAGACACTAAGTAGACAAACACATAGTATACATATAATCAAAGGCGATACCTTGCCTCCACATATACTCACCGCTACGAGCCATACACAACATACCCCCGTGTGAGTGTCATCCACGAGAAAAGAATAACCGAATAAATAACACAATGGCATCCCGTATCACCGCATGTTATTAGTCTGTTTATTCAATGCTCACAAAATCACACTCGCTCCTTCGATATTCTATATAACGAGTCCAAAGAATAACTGGAAAAGTTTACCGAAAGTCCCAGGCCAGATGGTATCACTAAACCGTTTATTCTAATTCTTCATCACACTGAATTATAACACAAAATCATATCAAAACCATATCAAAATCATCAATCAAACCAATATCAACGGTGAATCACTCATATCATCGAAAGCAATATAAAGAAGATCAGAAATCGGCAATTAGAAACTAATATCAAAATAGATTATGCAAATAAATATAAATAACCAAATCGACACTTAATAATAAAGCATTTTAAACATGTAATTATATATATAACAATACAAACAATAAAAGATAAATAATAAATACATATACTAGATTTAATTACATAATTATCTAAACTGTACTTCCAAACTTTCAGTTAATAACAATTACATATTTTCTAAACATTATATATACACTTCTTTTGAATAAACAATTTAATCTGAAACATTTTTCCTTAAACCAACTAGAAACCGATAAAACATAATAATTTTTATTTGCAAATCCATAATAAAACATTACATCATATACTTCCAATCAATGTACAGAAAAAGACCGAACAGAAAACTATGAAATAGATTATCCAAATAAATATAATTATAAAACCACAATCAGTATCTAATTACTACCATTCACATCACCTACGAAGAAGAAAATAAGAAAAGCGAGATGAAATAGATGAACTAAGAATTCATGAATACATACATACATACATACATACATATATATATATATAACAAACGATTCAATATTCAAAATAATTAATTCATATATATATTATGTTTGAAACATAATAATAATTTTACTATTTAAGGTAAACATTGTTCTATTGATTAATATAAGGTAATATTCGATTAAATGAAGATTTACGCCTTTAGAAATTTCTACTTAAGATCTATAATCTAAGTTATATAATCATTATAATACATTAGTTAATTATAGATAAAAGTTTATTAACCAATTTAATTTTCGGTTAAACAATACAATAAAAATTTCTTTATTGTTTCATTAAAAAATTATATATATATAAGTGTATAGTAATGTTTAAATATATTACTTAATTTAACAGATCACACACACAAATACACTTACACACACCACACACACACATATATACTTTCACGTTCACTTCACAAATGCACACAATTACACACATAACACAGAAACACACACACACACACAGATGCATGCACACTCACAGGCAAACATGAAAATACACACTTACATCCACACACATCCAATTCCATATTCAAACTCACACATCACACATGCATGAAAAACACAGCAACTCTATGCTTACACTCAACACGCAAACACACACACTACTAAAACACTCACTCTCACAACCCTCACACACACAAACACACATATATAATATATATATACATATATATATATATATACGCATAGACACGAGCATATCCACTTACATAACACACTCTAAACCATGCACACACTAATGAACACTCACCCTCAGCCTTACACACACATTAACTAACACACACATAATAGTATCATCAGTAAATAATTGTTAGAATTTAGAATTTTTAACATTTGAGTGTGTCAAACCAAAAAAGCAAAATCAACATTAAATAATTGTTACTAGTTTTATTTAAAATTCAAAGTTTAAAGTTCAGTTTATTGATCAGTGAATCGTTTTGATGATGTTAAATATAGAGATTTGTTCTTCAAACATTAACCTTCGATACTTTGTTTCTACCCATTGATTTTTTCCCTGCATAATTAATAATTTACAAAAATGTGTTGGAGTTGAGTTTATTGGTATTATTTATGATCCTTTTATCCTTAACTTTTATAAACAGCAATCCATACAAATACGTACATGCTCAAAATAGCACACAAAGACACATAGCACTCACCTAGGAAAAATACAAAACACACATTCATACACACAAAATACATGCACAAACAACTTATACATGACAACACCCCCACACAATCACAGACATATACATATAAAACTGGACACACACACACATAGATATATATATATATATATATATATGTGTGTGTGTGTGTGTCAAGGTTTATAATATTGAGACATAGGTGCGTGAGTAGAGAATAATCACTTGAAAATCGTATTTTCTTCTTCCTCTGCCTACTGGTCATGCACGCATACAACTCACCATCCCCTCAACGCAACCCAATATCCCTCATGCCATAGATGTATAAGAGTGTGAAGATGAACATATTTAAATTTTAAAGATTTTTCATAATTTATTAGATTTGTTTTCAATTTTTAAAGGGAGGTGAGTTGGTGGTTTATTTGCATTAGGTGGATGGAGAAAATTAACAGAGGAATTCTCGTGTGGGTAAATTCGTGAAGAGGAGAGAATATTCTTGATGTTGGGCTTTGCATTTGAGTTTGGGATTGGTTATAAGTATTTAGGCCTAAAGTTTAATAAATGAGTATGTATATATTTATTTTTCTTTTACTTTTAAAGGTAAATTTAATTCAATTTTAAATAGATACAAGTTTGCATTTAAAATCACTATTTCACTAATCAATGTTATATTTCAACTATAAGACTTTTATAAAATGTTGTCTTCACATTCTTAATTATTTAAATTTAAATATTTTATTTCCATGATTTAATTACTTTCTATAAAACAATTCAAAACCAATTTACCAAATAAATTTAAAATTCCAATTTAATTAATTAAATTACTATTATTAACCATAATTAATTATTACTAAAAATCGGGTTGTTACATGTGGCTACCTTCCCATTCAGACTCTGTACCTCATTCATCATTTTTGGGGCTTCAACATTCCTCAAGGCTTCAATCTTCTCCAAATTGGTCTCAATTCCTCTCGAGTTTACAATAAATCCCAAAATCTTCCCTGACGTGACTCCGAACAAGCATTTAGTGCGTTGAGCTTCATTTCGTATCTCCAGAGCACGCCAAACATTTCTAACAAGTCATCAAAATGGTTTGTCAATTGCTATGACTTTACTAGTATATCGTACACGTAGACTTCCACTGAACGTCGGATCTAATATTTGTAAGTGGAATTACTAGTCTCTCGTAGGTGGCTTCGACATTTTTTAGACCAAAAAGCATGATAAGATAGCAGTACAATCTTCGTTCGGTTATGAAGCTGGTATGTTCCTGGTCCGGGATGTGCATTGGAATCTAATTATAGCCAGAGTAGGTATCCATAATTGAAAGTAATTCATGGACGACGGTCGAATCCACTAGTTGGTCAACCTTTGGAAGTGGAAAATTGTGCTTTGTGCCTTACTCAAGTTTTAATAGTCGATGCATGTTCTCCATTTCCTTTTGGACTTCTTGATTAGGACTGGATTGGATACCCACTTTGGGTACAGAGCATCATGGATGAAGCCATTGGCTTTTAGCTTGTCCACTTCTTCTTCCAACGCAGTGGATAGCTCCGGACCCAGGTTGCACCACTTCTATTTCACAGGGAGACATCTGGGGTTCACATTCAATGCATGGCATGCTATCTTTGACGATATTCCACACATGTCGGAAAGTGTCCAGGAGAACACATCCAGGTTCACCTGGAGAAGCCCTATCGATTCCTTCTTCATCTACATGCTAAGTTACGACCAGATTTTTAAGACCCGAGAAGGGTCATCCCGATTAACCGGGATGCTGATCATCAACTCGGCTGGGGCCACCCTCGCATCCTCTGGCTCATCCCTTTGATCCTTGGCCTTGTAAATTTTGCTATGCCAACCGAGCCAGGTTAGGCAGTGGCTGCTATCCATCGATTAATTTGACGCATAGAGTCTTCTCTACGTCCTTTCCCTTCTCACGTCGCTTTGCTTCCATCAACTCAGTGACGTAGCACTCACCTCCAACATTTTGGTCACCTCGGATGACTCGTACCCCACTTTCTATAGGGAATTTCATTGTTAAGCACCATGGGGCAAGGGTCGCCCGAAAACTAGCAACAACCAGTCAGCCCAAGAAAGCATCATACATAGAAAAAACAACCATCACCACGAAGGTCACAACTCGCACCCTCTTGTGGTCACCTTCACCTAAAACCATAGGTAAATCCACATAACTTATAGGCTCCGTCGCCTCTCTAGTAAATCCCAGGATTCGGGATTTACATGGCTTCAGATCCTGACCATCCATTAACATCTGGTAGTAAGCTTTTTTAAACAAAATGTTCACTGAACTACCATAATCGATTAGGACCTTCTTCACAGTCACCGACCTAATCATGGCTGAAATCACCAAAGGATCAAGCGTTGGTGCTTCAATCCCATCTACATCTCTATTTCTAAACACTATGTCATCAATCATTGTCCAAAGTTGTTTTGCGAAATCCGTCTTCGACAATAAAACAACTCTTCTGCATAGCATACCATAAAGAACTAGCATGCCTTTCCATTTCATTCCAGCTCTTCACAGCTGGATGAGATCCACCAGTAATTGTATTGACAACCAACCTTTTTCCAAGCTGCCTAAGTTCGTCACCATTGGGCTCATCTTGGCCCAGTCAAGACAATTGCCTTGAGGTTGAGCACGGGGTTTTCATATACTTTTCCAGCTTATTTTTTTATTAAATCTTCTATTACATCACACAAATATCTACATTCGTTAATGTTATGACCATGCATTTCATGGAAATGGCAATACTTTCTAGACCTTTTCTCTCTTTCCATTGATTCTCTTGGAGCTGGTTTCTTATAGTGCTATGTACCCTACATAACAAGGTAAATGTTTTCAGCCGTGTTGTTCAATGGCTTATAGTCTTCATATTTCGAGAATCTTGGGGAATTTCTTAGAGTTTGATTGTCGATCTCCACTCCCCTGGTTACTCCTCTTCTGATTATTGCCTTTATTTTTAATGTTTACCACGACGTTCCAAGAACTCTCTCTAGTTTGCTTCACTACTACATTACTCTGCACTACCTCACTCGATTGTCTGCCACTAACTCTTCCAACCGATGTATTTGCCTCCTTTAAGCTCAAATCCTAGGTTGCCATCCGGTAGAATTTATCCATAGTCGATGGGGGTTTCATCTTCAACCATCTTCCAAAATCTATATCGGCATGTATCCCCCTGATCAAAGTCATCAATAAAATGTCCTCCTTAGTGTTACTCACTTTTGTCACTATTGTATTAAACTACTCAAAAAGTCCTTCAGTGACTCTTCATTGTTCAGGAAAAGGTTCGATAATGACATCACATCCTTTAGATGGGTAGTGTGAAAGCGAAGTTGTTCAACAAACTTCCTTGCAAACTGATCGAATGATGATTTGCATCTCAGCAGAAGCCGTGTGAACCACATCATAGCTAACTTTCAAGGAAAATTGAGAAACATCTGAAACATCACACCTAACAACATCAGTTGATTTCGCCATGTCCATATGTCATTTGTATTTCAACAAATGTTGTATCGGATCCATTATCCCATTATAGGATGACATGATTGGCATAGTGAACCTCCTTAGGTGCTCTTGTTGTAAAACTTCTTCTATGAATTGGTTTCTACTATAAGAGGAACCCTGATCATCATTGTTTCTATGCTGATTTTCACTCATCAGCCTTCTTACCAAATATGCCAGAAATTCTGGTTCTGTTGGGTCAACTGAAGGCGATAATCGTGGCTTGCCATGAGTGTTTGGTCCTACAAATAGTATTAGTTAGTTCCACGATATCCGTGCTCTCCGGTCTTTGGGAGAGACATTCGTCCAGATAAGCTGCTTCTATGGTTTGCACGAGGTTTATCAACATCAATATCTTGAACTCTAGTATTCTAACCTTATAATACTAGACCATCTCTAGCAACAACATCATCTTCCAAAATCTAAACATCACCACGATCCATCCTGGGAAGAGTGAGGTCGGTACCAAATCTTAATGATGGTTCGGTACCGAACGGTCCATCTACATTTCCGACTTTATTTTTCTTAGTTTTTGAGGTCTTAGCATCCTTCCTTTTGGCCTTCTGCTTTCCTTCCTTGGGATTTTCACCAAATAATGAAGATTTGTCATATTCTAAATCGAAAGGCAATAATTCCTTCCTGCCCCTTCTGTGACTGCGGGATAACTAGTTCAGCAAATTCAGACTTTCCCTCATTTGTTTCCTCATTTTGTCCTGACATTTTTGCAACTTGCCATTCAATTCCTTCATCATCCTATCCATCTGAAACAGTGTTATCATATCTTATGAGCTCTAAGTTTTAGCAGAGTTGGGTTGAGCGACTTCTTCAAAATATTAGGATCTAGTGTTCTCAACATCGTTAACAGGCCTAGATGCGACAGATTTTTCTATACTGTTTCATGGAGCCATTACTTCGGTTAATCCTATGATATATATTTTGCAGCAATCTGGATAGTCATGGATTATAGGAATGAAACCGATGGATCTACTTTATGGACTAAGGCAATCCAAAAGTAAAAAATAGATCCAAATAGCTTGAGATCAATACGCCCTCGGTGGAAGAACCAAAATATTTACGCAAAAAGTTGGCATAAATGCCTAAAAGATTGTAAAAGAGAATAAAATGAAGAAATTAAATGAAAAAAGGCCGAAAATCGTACACAACAATTATAGCGGTTCGGTTAATCATTGGCCTACGTCCATTCGAACTTTGTTAATGATTCTATAAAGTTTTTACAAAGCAGATCCTATGGATCGGTATAAACTCACAAGATTACAGCTAAAATATAGAAAATTAGAATGCAAGAAAAAAGGGTCCCCCATTCCATGCCTATCATCCTTTATTTATAGCTGAAGTTAAGGGAATTCTCTCAAACATGTTCTTTCCCACGTTCCCCATGACTTGAAGGAGTCGCTCTTAAAACATCTTGGCTAACTCAGCAAACTTCAGGAATCGGTACCCAACCATGCTCCATGGTTCAGTCTTGATCCATAAGATAGGTTACAAATCCTTCTTTGATCCCTTGAAATTGTTTGAATGGCTTATGTCTGCATTTGTAAAGTATGGTCATACTCGCATGGGCTTGAATCTAAGTGGAAATTTTGTTTCGGTGGTAGATTTAAGAATGTGGTTTAGTTGTTTTGAAACATGGTATATCCATCGATCATTTAGGTCATTAGTTGTTAGCGAACCATGTTGTGTGGTATGTACTGACTAACAATTACTCTGGCTTTCCATGGCATGAACCATTGGTGGATTTGAACTATTATTAGTGGTAGCAATCCAAAGACTTTATCTTGATTCTTGGATTTTGGGCTTTGTACTTACAGTAGGCTAATGTGTAGGTTACTCTTGAAGACTCTTGGCAAGCTCATGACTTCATTCATTGATCATGCTTAGTTCTTGTGTTCAAATGTTATTGTTCTAAACTTCTGTTCGATTGTTCTGACTCTTCCAAATACAGTTTGGTCACAAAGTTGGGTAACATTATGCATTCGGATAGAAGGAATACAAGCATGGCAAGAGCAAAGGGGATGGGATCTTACTGCAAGAAAGCCAATGCTCATTGAAGCCATATGGGAACCAGATAAAGAAATACTTGTCTATGAAGTATAAGCATTGGTTGTGGAGTACCTCTATAACTTTACGTCTACATCAGGCCTCGATAATCATGTACGATGGCGAGTCACGCCTTTTCTTGAAGGTCAGAAGGTAAGTTAGCTCGTTGAAAGTCGAAGGCTGTCAGAACCGATTCATGACGAGCATGAATAGGGAACTCAGAAGAGTATACCCACTGGGTTGAACTTGAGATGGAGCATGCCCAAGCTCTTGGAGAATCATACTAAAAAATGATTGAATGGTGGGACGGTACTACTCAAGTATATATACCGATTGCACACTGTATATCCTATTGGAGGGTTGTGCGCTCTTTGGATTTGAGTAGGGGGATCATGTTATCCTCGGGAATCTTGTGATGTCTATATATATTGAAGAGCATTTTAGTAGTTAAAATTGTCGGCGCTTGTTCTGGCGAATCATCCAGAGCCCTTAAGCCAACATACTCATTCAAAGGAGGAGGCGGATTTTGCAATGGCTCCACTGGAGAAACCAGGCCTTGTAACTTGGCGGTGATTGGATACCTGGGCCCGACATGTATAGTAGGTGAAGCTTGAGCTATGAAGGATCTGGCTTCAGAAGGAGTGGATGTACCGACACCAGACTGGAAACAAGGTGACTAACGAGTCATTCTGAATTGGAAAACTTGGCGTTTAACATGATCAAGTATGTTTTAATTCGAATATTAAACCCATGTGATCGGCGTCCATAATCCAACGAAAGTTGACATGTGTTGACCAATCGGACTCTAAACATTGACCGAGGCATGTGAAAGTGTTATTCTATGTAGTATGAATCTTGTGTCATGTACACGACTAGCGGACCATCCTATGTAGATAGCTTGCTCATGTTAGAAAAATGAGCTAAACCGCACGATGGAATCGTGCTTCGGATTTTACACGTTATCCTTGGATAATCGATAATGGAACCATTGTCTAGAGCGACATGGAAGTTTTTATTTTGCAGGAACACGGGAAGTGAAAGAATTGGAAATGTAATGCAATGGAACTGCTCGATATGACCATTTTTTGGAAAAGAACCGTCCTATTGTCATTCAAATGGTGATATGCAATCAGACAATTCTTGATAGGGGTTAGCCAAAGAGCTTTAGAATGCTAGAACTAAAAGTAAATGCATTCCTAAGGATTGACCAGGTTAAAACCAAAGTTGAGCCTGAGCTCAACCAAGGTTGGACATGAGCAGTTCAATAGGAGAACATAAGCCTTATCTAGACCAACCCATGCTAACCCAATCGCCTCAAAAAACCATCACCAATCTAAAGTCGGTCAACAACCATATCGCAACCATTGACCATGTCTACGGTTGGAAGGTTGCAACAAACCTCGTCGAACTTTGGATTTGAACCAGGGTTTGAAAGCAATCGGGTCTGAGGGATTGAGAAGCGATAGCAGCAGTTGACTGAAAGAATTATCGACGACAGTGATTTTTTGGAGGCGATGGCAACTTCAAGTGATCGATGGCGGCCTTGGACAAACGTCGAAGAATAGTCTAAGGAAGTGGAAAGGCCATTGTAAAGAGTTGGCACCAATTTGAAGACTTGAAGAGGCCGGGCACAAGTAAACGAAATGAGGAGAAGCGATAAAATTTTCTAAGTCCCGAGTACTTATAATACTCAGGAAAAAGAAAAAGAACTCAGTATCGAGAGGAACCACTCAGTACTGAGTTGAATATCTCAACAAAAAATTAGGGTAAAAGCAATGGAAAGGAAAGGCATACCTGACTGAGGCGTGGAATGATCTCGAGAGTGTAGATCTTGTCCTTAGCATGGAAAATGGAATTTCAACTATATAAAGCAATCGAATGGACATTTGCGGAATAGAGGCAACGTTGTAAAGCAACTCTTGGATGACAAACCAGAGCATGGAGATAATAGTTAATGCTTGTCTTGTTTCAAAACACACTTTATTTTCAATGAAAGCATACTCTGAAGGGCAAGTGTTATTCGACTTTCTGACCAAGCAGATTTTCATTGGTATCAAGATGTCAAGATGAAGTTAATACGATTCACGGACTTAGGACATGCTTAGAAGGGCAATAGGAACACACTTAAGAAATTCCAGAAGCATTGTAGCAAAGAGGACCACTCTGTACCGAGCCTTACCACTAGCACCGACCATCATGTAGTGTACTAGGTCCTCCAAAACTCTTGTACGTGGATCTTTTGCTCGAGTGTTTGTCATGAAGTACATTTCTTGAGAAATAGACGAATAACTCTAAGGATTCTCTAGAAGAAAGCAAACAAGAACAAGCAATATTAGAACCTATCAAAAACAACTCAATCTCAAAAGAAAAGTGTTTCGAACACAATGAATCAGAGATAGGAAGCCAATGGGAAGAAGAAGGGGAGTTATGCCCCATAAAAACTGGCCGCTACCTGTAACGACCCAGAATTTTGAACAAATTAAATTGAGAATATTTAATTTATTTTAAATATTTGAACGATAATTTAATTTGAATCCCCGATATAATTTTGAAATTTGCGATTAAACTTTAAAATTTAATCTATTGAATGCTGAATAAAAAAATTTGAATCTTCAATTTTAAGTTGAAGAAAAATATTTCAAAAGCCTCTAAAATTTATAATAATGATACTGACGATAACAGAAGCTTCAGAATCTAATTTCGAATTGATTTGATCAGTTTTGAATTTATATCGTTCGTATCAATATTTAAAAATAGTCATTTTTCGCACAGTCTCGGAATTAGACGAAACCAGTTCCATTGGGTCCGTAATATTGAATTATTACCGGATTTCAAATTTCGTATTTATCGGAGTTGTTTTGTGACCGTACGGTTAGAAAACGCGTTAAGCTTAAATCGAATTCAAATTAAAATTTTAATTTTAAAATTAAAATTGGTCAATATCAGCAACACGTTATCTCCCTTAACCCACGCCTTAGATCACGCTGAAGACCATGAAATAAAATCGTGCAGGCCATGTTCGTTCAATTTTAAATGCCCCTCTCCCTCCGTTCAGTTCAAATCTAACGAAAGAAAACAAGAAAAATAATAATGGCCGAACTAAATTTTTCTTTCATTCCTCCCCAAACTCCATTTTCGTTCATTCAAAAGCAAATCCAAATGGTCACAGTTTCATTTTAAAATCGTTTTCCCCCCTTTTTCAAAACCTTAATCACGAAATCCCCAAATCAAAACAAGAAGGGCCGAAGCCTCGATCAAATCTCAAAATCAAATCGCGCGAGGCATCGCGACTTTGAGTTGTGCTCATTCTCGATTCACGGGACTAGAGATGTTTGCAGGGGTTCGATTTGTGGGCGATGTGAAGTGGTTCGCGACGTCAGGCATGCGGCGCGCAAGCAGGCAGTCGACTTCGACTTCGATTTCTCGAGGAGGGCTCACGCGGTGGGGTACTGCAGCGATGGAGGCAAAGTGGATCTGGGTGCCGCGCGATTCGAGAGGAAGACGGCGACTCGGCTTTGAGATAGCGTGGAGGCGTCGATGCTCGTGGGTTTCGATCGCGATGAATGGATGTCGCGAATTCGTCGATGGCATCTTCGAGTTCAGATTCATGTCGTAGAAAGGTAATCACGATTATTTTCGTTCAAATTAAAATTTCATAATGTATATATATTTTACAATAAAGGAAAGTTATTTGAAATTAAGATGCTTAGTTAAACAAATTTATTTAAAAAGAAATTGGTTAATTAAAACTATCAAAACGAAAATTTATAGTTCGATTTAATTCGAATATTGATAAATGGTATAAATTGTTTATACAAGGTCTAACATCGTGAAGAAATAAGCCGGTTTGAATTGGAAAGCAAAATAAAAGCAAAGGTGAGATTTTCTCACTCAAATGAAATTTGATATTGCAGTTATTGATTTATTTGATTGCTATTTGGATGTGATATTAGATATAGTAGGATATATCTATATATATGTAGCAATATATACATATTGGCATATGTATATATTGGATTGATTGATTCCCGCCTCGTATAGCGGATGAGACCCTATTGCGCCGTTAGTAAGCGGATGATTTTTATAAAACTCATATACCGCGATATTCCACCTCGAAGTGGAATTGGTATTGTGCTAACGTCTGTGGATGCAGGGAAACAGGTTGGAGGGATCCAACTGGATTCCTCACCAGTATTTATTTATTTACAAATATTGATGTATATTCTGTTATCATATTGATATATGATGTTTGTTGTTGTGATTGACTAATTGGTGCGTTGCATCATCGGATTCAGTTTTGAAGTTTAAAAATAACGACTTTTACTTTAAAAGGATTTTTAAAGTGATTTTTGAAAGTAGACGTTTTATTGAATTTTTGAATTGATTTATTTCAAATAAATAAGCGTCTAAAATTTTAAAGTTATAAAAGTTAAGGTTTTTGGTGAAATTTAACCGAAGTGTGATGTTTGAAATAAATAGTTGATTTATTTATAAAATGGTTTAAGTTGGGATTTTTGAATAACTATAAACGATTTGTATAAAAAGATTTATAAAATTGATATTTTATAAATCAAAATATTGGACTTATAAAATGAATTTTTATAAGTGTTAAAAAGAAGTATAAATGGATTTCATAAGTGAATGAAATTAATAGATTTATGTTGTGAAGTTAAAAATGAATGAAGTTGTAGAATAAAGGATTTATAAGTAATTTACTTATAAATTGGATTTTTGCCTTTAAATGGAATATTGATCGAATTTGTTCATAAATGATTCTTTTTAAAGTTGAAATCGTTATAAAGTACAAATGCGATTTATAAACGTTGTTTATAAATCCGAAATCACTTATTTTTATAAGTGAATTATAGAAGTTAATAAAATGAGATTTATAAACCGGAGTTGTTATAGAAAATAGAAAATGGAATTTATAAACGTTGTTTTATAAATTCGGAAATCAATCAAATTTGATGAATTTAATATAGAAGGTTATTAAGGAAATTTTATCCACGATTTTGGATAGTGGATAATTCTTGAAATAAATGTGTAGAAAAGATTGAAATGTGGTTAGTGAATTATATTCACGATTTTGGACAGTGAATATATTATTGAATAAAATGGATTCATTTTTGAAGAAGTGATACTTTAAAATGAAGTTAAATTGTTTTTAACGATGTTTTAAAAATGTGTTAAATATCGAAAACATAGATTTCAACATTTATTGTTGAAATAGACGTTTTCGAGGAAGAAGGAAATGAGGGGCTATAACACTGTTGTTATAGTAAATGATTTCCGAAAGGAAATGTTTTTATATAGTATTGGGATTTACATATCTATCTTAAAAATTCGAATCCCTATACTAGTGATTTTGAGTCGTCGTAACGATGTTTTACGTAACATTCGTTTTGACTCAAATAAATATTGTTATAGTAAGTGATTTCCTTAAAGAATGAAATTATACTTAATTTTGATTTAAGTATATCGAATATTTTCCAAGTGTTGAAAATAAATGGATTTGTGAAATACTTATTATTAAATAAGTATGGAAATGCATTTTCAAAATGAAATGAAATGTTTTTGAGGATTTATCTTTGAAAAGATAAATTGAAATTGAATATTGAAAACGATTTGAAAATCATATATCAGTAGATTTTTGAAATATAAATTCAATATGGAATTTATAAAAGAAATGATAATTCGTTTTAAAAATAAATATCGATTTATTTTTGAAGTGTGGAAATTTTATATCTAGTAAAGATATTTTTAAAGATGAAATAATTTGGAAAATTATTTGGAATCTGATGATGTTGCGCATCTGTATTGATAGTTAAATAACCGACTATCAATAATTACCTTGAATGGTATTTGTTGTGAATTGGATGAATTTGAATGCCACACTTATTTTTGAATAAGCGCTCACTATTCGGGTTAGCCGGGAAAGGACCATGGGGTCGTATAACCCATTCCGAATATGTGATACGTCGTTATGAATTGCATTCGAAGACCGGTGTTGAAGACCGGATATTTTTGAAAACGGAAGGATTACCGTCGAGTTACTCTACATCAGCTGATCTCCGATTTAGAGGTTTTATCACCCTTAGTGACGGGAAGTCTGGACGTGATTAGAAATTTATCCGGATGTGCAAGTGCTTCGTGAGAAGTGCCTTCGGTTTTGTTCGATCCCGGAACAGACTTGTATGGATTGTGTGTCTGACGTTACAATTTGAGATATAAAGCTGATTTCTTTCAAATACATTTCTGTTGGTGGCGGAGAATTTATTCTTTTAGCTTAACACCCTTCTCTGAGACGTACGAGCTCAGAGTTTATGTAGTTGAAATTTATCAGCGATATATCCCAATTTGGTAACGTGGCATACTGAGTGTTGCTGTGAAATGATCAGTGTTTGATCATTTGCGATATGATCATTTGTTTGATCTTATATCTTTATGATCATAGGTTGATCATTTTGTTTGACCCGAAGCATGGCTTTGTAGAAAGCGTAGCTTTATGGACGAGACTTCATCGAGCCTCACACCCCGGAAATGGTCAAAACAGGAAGGATGCGGCAAGGTTCTAGGGAGTAGCGCCCCTTAGTGTATGTCATTCCTTTTGGATAAAGGTGGTATCATGGTATGGAGCCCAGATACTTAACCTCTGTGGTTGCTGCAAGTTTATTACTTTGTGGTTGTTGCGAATCGAGGATCCTCGGGAAGATCGGTTACGATCGGGGGATGGCATACGCGTGTCAGTAGTTACCTATTTTTGCAGAGGTAACCCGGCCTTGTGTTGGCAGAGATCCGGTTAGGTTCTCGGGTCGTCTATTCCAGGGACGTACCCATCGTGGCATAGGAAGTTCCTTAGCCTGACCATTTGTTGGAAATCCAAAGAAACAATACGAGCCTTTACGATTTCAATTGTATAACCTGTCTCCTCAGGAGGCAGCTATAGCAGGCATAATATAATGGTACCTATGCTGGCTAAGATTTATATTCTACTTTCGAAATGTTTTCCACTATGCACTAATAATAATATCCAAAATGATTTGATTTTGCGTAGTAAGCATCTTTGACTAACATAAGAAGAAATCTCCTCCAATTCTGCGTTTGCATTATGTGTATGGCGGGAGGTCTTATGGTAGTTTCATTTTCCAAAAGCATTGCGAATTTGTTTTATTTTCTTTGTGAAAAATAACTGTTTTACGATCTCGCACCAGTCACCATGACTGACTCGGAGTTTATTGTTTCCCCTTCTAAACTCTGGGTGCCCACCAATTTCCACACGGGCAGTCTAGAGTTATGTTATCAGGATATTCTGGATATTCTGGAGCTTTGGAAGCAAGCTGGATGGCGAGACGTAGTATTTGTATCTGATATATTTATTCCGCTGTGTTTTCTGTATGAGGACAAGTTTTTATAACTGTCCATTGATATGACTGTCCATTGTTGTATTGAGTTGTATATTGACTCTGATGATTGATGTATGTATAAAATGATATAGTTCTTTGTTTAAAGATTATTCAATTATCTATTATATGTTGTTCCGCTGCGATATGTGAGATTCTGATATTGTTTTCTGTTTCTGATGTTGTTCTCCTTTCTTTCTTCTTCTGTTTTCTTCTTCTTCTCTTTTTCTTCTACCTTTTTCTTCTATTTAAAACCCTCACTATTGGAGTTTCCGACACTCGATTGCTCGACAGTCGATAAAGTGAGTATCGATGTCGAATTTTCGAAAGTCGAAAATTCCGGTATGTGACAAAGTGGTATCAGAGCATATGGTTAAGCGACAACCCTGCTCTGTTGGGTGTTACTCATTAGAGATAGAGTCAGTAGTGCTCTAGAATGAGTTGAGTGTAATAATAGATATGAGCGCGTATTTGTTATTTGAATATGAAATTGTTTTGTATTGTGTTGACTTATCGGTTGATTGTTTATAGATTCTGGTCGGTGCAGTCTAGCTAACTATGTTGATAGGAGTTTCTAAACTCTTAACAAGATAAACTGACACAGTATTGATTTTAAATAGGGTAGATGAGATAATTTTGCCCGAAACTATTTTTGTATAGAAAAGAAATGTTTTTCTATGAAGTACTATAATATATGGATGTTTGGTTGTTAGGAGTGATAATATCAAATTATTATCATTTAAATTAAATAAGGAATTGAAATCATAACTCCAAAGCATAAGAAATTAATTCACATACAAATGAAATTTAAAGAATGTAAATTATAAATGTAATTTGTAATTTAAAATGGAATTCCGGAGAAGTATTTGGAAATGTTTAGAAAAGAATTTGAAAATTTTGGAGATTTGGAAAGTTTAAATCCTTTTTTATTTGAAAATTAATTTCAAAGGTTTTGAAGAGTATTTTGGAAAGATGAAAAGCTCTAAACTCTTTTCGGTCGCTGGAAAATAACTCCGGTAATGACTGCCGCATCACCGGTGTTCATTTTCGGGTTTCCAAAAGAGGAATTGCTGCTAAATTGTTTTAAATGGAAGTTGTTTGAAAAAAATTGGAGTTTTGTTTTGGAAATTCAAAGGATAATTTGAATTGTTTTCAAAATGATTTTGAAATGTTGGTAAGACTCTGGAATGCTATATAAAGATATTTATGAAATATTACTAAGTTGATAACTTATACAATTTGAATTTAGATAGAATAAATTTAACTTAAAGAATGAAGTTAAATCAAAGAAAGTATAAGTGAATAAATTTGAATAAACGAAAGTGAGATTGAATGTTGAAATTCATTTCAAATTTGTAAGCAAATAAATTGAATTGAATAATTATCAGTGAAAGATAAATTAAAATTCGTATGGAATTGAAACGGAATGTTGAAAATGAATTGGAATTTGTGATGAATTAGTAAATAAAACTAATTTAAAATAGTGCGGTTATGAATGAAAGGTAATTGATAAAAAATTCAATATTCAGGAAGTGAACTAAATTCAAATAGAATTGAAATTGTGAATTAAATTCAAATGAATGTGAAATGAAAAATTGAATGAAAATGAGTAATAAACTTCAATAGTGAAGTAAAAATGATATAAGAAGCATATATCGAAATTTTGTAATAAAATGTGCAAAATAGTTTGAATGTTATAACTAGACATTATGGCTAGTAGGATATACAGGTATATTAAAGGAAATAGAATTGGATTTGATTTCAAAGATAATTTGAATTGCTCGACAAAAGGTAAGTATTTGAATTTCTATATGAGATTTGGTGATTTTCTTCTCTAGCCGCTTGGCTTTTTCTTTTTCTTTTTGAAATTTGAGAGTCCGTAGGGACGTTTTGTAGTCGTGCCGTATTAGCCGCGCAAAGGAGACGCTGGCGAAATTTTTCGAAAATTTCGGGTGTTAGAAAAATTTTGAGAAAATTTTGAAAGTTTAAATTTGAATTTGAATTTAAAATTTGAATTTTGAAGTAAACAATGATGTTTGAAAACTATAGAAGGTTTAGAAATTTAGTTGAATGATAACGAATCTTTAGTAGAAAGACTTGTTTTGAAAAATTGATAAAATTATTGAATTTGAGAAAAATAGTAGACGAGTTAAGGACTTTTTCTTCCTGACTTGTAATTTCGGGACGAAATTCTTTTAAGGAGGGAAGTTTGTAACGACCCAGAATTTTGAACAAATTAAATTGAGAATATTTAATTTATTTTAAATATTTGAACGATAATTTAATTTGAATCCCCGATATAATTTTGAAATTTGCGATTAAACTTTAAAATTTAATCTATTGAATGCTGAATAAAAAAAATTTGAATCTTCAATTTTAAGTTGAAGAAAAATATTTCGAAAGCCTCTAAAATTTATAATAATGATATTGACGATAACAGAAGCTTCAGAATCTAATTTCGAATTGATTTGATCAGTTTTGAATTTATATCGTTCGTATCAATATTTAAAAATAGTCATTTTTCGCACAGTCTCGGAATTCGACGAAACTAGTTCCATTGGGTCCGTAATATTGAATTATTACCGGATTTCAAATTTCGTATTTATCAGAGTTGTTTTGTGACCGTACGGTTAGAAAACGCATTAAGCTTAAATCGAATTCAAATTAAAATTTTAATTTTAAAATTAAAATTGGTCAATATCAGCAACACGTTATCTCCCTTAACCCACGCCTTAGATCACGCTGAAGACCACGAAATAAAATCGTGCAGGCCATGTTCGTTCAATTTTAAATGCCCCTCTCCCTTCGTTCAGTTCAAATCTAACGAAAGAAAACAAGAAAAATAATAATGGCCGAACTAAATTTTTCTTTCATTCCTCCCCAAACTCCATTTCCGTTCATTCAAAAGCAAATCCAAATGGTCACAGTTTCATTTTAAAATCGCTTTCCCCCCTTTTTCAAAACCTTAATCATGAAATCCCCAAATCAAAACAAGAAGGGCCGAAGCCTCGATCAAATCTCAAAATCAAATCGCGCGAGGCATCGCGACTTTGAGTTGTGCTCGTTCTCGATTCACGGGACTGGAGATGTTTGCAGGGGTTCGATTTGTGGGCGATGTGAAGTTGTTCGCGACGTCAGGCATGCGGCGCGCAAGCAGGCAGTCGACTTCGACTTCGATTTCTCGAGGAGGGCTCACGCGGTGGGGTACTGCAGCGATGGAGGCGAAGTGGATCTGGGTGCCGCGCGATTCGAGAGGAAGACGGCGACTCGGCTTTGAGATAGCGTGGAGGCGTCGATGCTCGTGGGTTTCGATCGCGATGAATGGATGTCGCGAATTCGTCGATGGCATCTTCGAGTTCAGATTCATGTCGTAGAAAGGTAATCACGATTATTTTCGTTCAAATTAAAATTTCATAATGTATATATAATTTACAATAAAGGAAAGTTATTTGAAATTAAGATGCTTAGTTAAACAAATTTATTTAAAAAGAAATTGGTTAATTAAAACTATCAAAACGAAAATTTATAGTTCGATTTAATTCGAATATTGATAAATGGTATAAATTGTTTATACAAGGTCTAACATCGTGAAGAAATAAGCCGGTTTGAATTGGAAAGCAAAATAAAAGCAAAGGTGAGATTTTCTCACTCAAATGAAATTTGATATTGCAGTTATTGATTTATTTGATTGCTATTTGGATGTGATATTAGATATAGTAGGATATATCTATATATATGTAGCAATATATACATATTGGCATATGTATATATTGGATTGATTGATTCCCGCCTCGTATAGCGGATGAGACCCTATTGCGCCGTTAGTAAGCGGATGATTTTTATAAAACCCATATACCGCGATATTCCACCTCGAAGTGGAATTGGTATTGTGCTAACGTCTGTGGATGTAGGGAAACAGGTTGGAGGGATCCAACTGGATTCCTCACCAGTATTTATTTATTTACAGATATTGATGTATATTCTGTTATCATATTGATATATGATGTTTGTTGTTGTGATTGACTAATTGGTGCGTTGCATCATCGGATTCAGTTTTGAAGTTTAAAAATAACGACTTTTACTTTAAAAGGATTTTTAAAGTGATTTTTGAAAGTAGACGTTTTATTGAATTTTTGAATTGATTTATTTCAAATAAATAAGCGTCTAAAATTTTAAAGTTATAAAAGTTAAGGTTTTTGGTGAAATTTAACCGAAGTGTGATGTTTGAAATAAATAGTTGATTTATTTATAAAATGGTTTAAGTTGGGATTTTTGAATAACTATAAACGATTTGTATAAAAAGATTTATAAAATTGATATTTTATAAATCAAAATATTGGACTTATAAAACGAATTTTTATAAGTGTTAAAAAGAAGTATAAATGGATTTCATAAGTGAATGAAATTAATAGATTTATGTTGTGAAGTTAAAAATGAATGAAGTTGCAGAATAAAGGATTTATAAGTAATTTACTTATAAATTGGATTTTTGCCTTTAAATGGAATATTGATCGAATTTGTTCATAAATGATTCTTTTTAAAGTTGAAATCGTTATAAAGTACAAATGCGATTTATAAACGTTGTTTATAAATCCGAAATCACTTATTTTTATAAGTGAATTATAGAAGTTAATAAAATGAGATTTATAAACCGGAGTTGTTATAGAAAATAGAAAATGGAATTTATAAACGTTGTTTTATAAATTCGGAAATCAATCAAATTTGATGAATTTAATATAGAAGGTTATTAAGGAAATTTTATCCACGATTTTGGATAGTGGATAATTCTTGAAATAAATGTGTAGAAAAGATTGAAATGTGGTTAGTGAATTATATTCACGATTTTGGACAGTGAATATATTATTGAATAAAATGGATTCATTTTTGAAGAAGTGATACTTTAAAATGAAGTTAAATTGTTTTTAACGATGTTTTAAAAATGTGTTAAATATCGAAAACATAGATTTCAACATTTATTGTTGAAATAGACGTTTTCGAGGAAGAAGGAAATGAGGGGCTATAACACTGTTGTTATAGTAAATGATTTCCGAAAGGAAATGTTTTTATATAGTATTGGGATTTACATATCTATCTTAAAAATTCGAATCCCTATACTAGTGATTTTGAGTCGTCGTAACGATGTTTTACGTAACATTCGTTTTGACTCAAATAAATATTGTTATAGTAAGTGATTTCCTTAAAGAATGAAATTATACTTAATTTTGATTTAAGTATATCGAATATTTTCCAAGTGTTGAAAATAAATGGATTTGTGAAATACTTATTATTAAATAAGTATGGAAATGCATTTTCAAAATGAAATGAATGTTTTTGAGGATTTATCTTTGAAAAGATAAATTGAAATTGAATATTGAAAACGATTTGAAAATCATATATCAGTAGATTTTTGAAATATAAATTCAATATGGAATTTATAAAAGAAATGATAATTCGTTTTAAAAATAAATATCGATTTATTTTTGAAGTGTGGAAATTTTATATCTAGTAAAGATATTTTTGAAGATGAAATAATTTGGAAAATTATTTGGAATCTGATGATGTTGCGCATCTGTATTGATAGTTAAATAACCGACTATCAATAATTACCTTGAATGGTATTTGTTGTGAATTGGATGAATTTGAATGCCACACTTATTTTTGAATAAGCGCTCACTATTCGGGTTAGCCGGGAAAGGACCATGGGGTCGTATAACCCATTTCGAATATGTGATACGTCGTTATGAATTGCATTCGAAGACCGGTGTTGAAGACCGGATATTTTTGAAAACGGAAGGATTACCGTCGAGTTACTCTACATCGGCTGATCTCCGATTTAGAGGTTTTATCACCCTTAGTGACGGGAAGTCTGGACGTGATTAGAAATTTATCCGGATGTGCAAGGGCTTCGTGAGAAGTGCCTTCGGTTCTGTTCGATCCCGGAACAGACTTGTATGGATTGTGTGTCTGACGTTACAATTTGAGATATAAAGCTGATTTCTTTCAAATACATTTCTATTGGTGGCGGAGAATTTATTCTTTTAGCTTAACACCCTTCTCTGAGACGTACGAGCTCAGAGGTTATGTAGTTGAAATTTATCAACGATATATCCCAATTTGGTAACGTGGCATACTGAGTGTTGCTGTGAAATGATCAGTGTTTGATCATTTGCGATATGATCATTTGTTTGATCTTATATCTTTGTGATCATAGGTTGATCATTTTGTTTGACCCGAAGCATGGCTTTGTAGAAAGCGTAGCTTTGTGGACGAGACTTCATCGAGCCTCACACCCCGGAAATGGTCAAAACAGGAAGGATGCGGCAAGTTTCTAGGGAGTAGCGCCCCTTAGTGTATGTCATTCCTTTTGGATAAAGGTGGTATCATGGTATGGAGCCCAGATACTTAACCTCTGTGGTTGCTGCAAGTTTATTACTTTGTGGTTGTTGCGAATCGAGGATCCTCGGGAAGATCGGTTACGATCGGGGGATGGCATACGCGTGTCAGTAGTTACCTATTTTTGCAGAGGTAACCCGGCCTTGTGTTGGCAGAGATCCGGTTAGGTTCTCGGGTCGTCTATTCCAGGGACGTACCCATCGTGGCATAGGAAGTTCCTTAGCCTGACCATTTGTTGGAAATCCAAAGAAACAATACGAGCCTTTACGATTTCAATTGTATAACCTGTCTCCTCAGGAGGCAGCTATAGCAGGCATAATATAATGGTACCTATGCTGGCTAAGATTTATATTCTACTTTCGAAATGTTTTCCACTATGCACTAATAATAATATCCAAAATGATTTGATTTTGCGTAGTAAGCATCTTTGACTAACATAAGAAGAAATCTCCTCCAATTCTGCGTTTGCATTGTGTGTATGGCGGGAGGTCTTATGGTAGTTTCATTTTCCAAAAGCATTGCGAATTTGTTTTATTTTCTTTGTGAAAAATAACTGTTTTACGATATCACACCAGTCACCATGACTGACTCGGAGTTTATTGTTTCCCCTTCTAAACTCTGGGTGCCCACCAATTTCCACACGGGCAGTCTAGAGTTATGTTATCAGGATATTCTGGATATTCTGGAGCTTTGGAAGCAAGCTGGATGGCGAGACGTAGTATTTGTATCTGATATATTTATTCCGCTGTGTTTTCTGTATGAGGACAAGTTTTTATAACTGTCCATTGATATGACTGTCCATTGTTGTATTGAGTTGTATATTGACTCTGATGATTGATGTATGTATAAAATGATATAGTTCTTTGTTTAAAGATTATTCAATTATCTATTATATGTTGTTCCGCTGCGATATGTGAGATTCTGATATTGTTTTCTGTTTCTGATGTTGTTCTCATTTCTTTCTTCTTCTGTTTTCTTCTTCTTCTCTTTTTCTTCTACCTTTTTCTTCTATTTAAAACCCTCACTATTGGAGTTTCCGGCACTCGATTGCTCGGCACTCGATAAAGTGAGTATCGATGTCGAATTTTCGAAAGTCGAAAATTCCGGTATGTGACACTACCGATCAGAACCGCTCGGTACTGAGTGCTTTTTACTGGTGTTTATGTTTAAATACTCGTTTCTGCATACACAAATCTGGTATGGACTTGGTATTTCATGGGCCTTCGGTTTTGCTAAACGATTTCTTTATAAATATAGACTTAATAGCAACTGGAGAAGGACTTTTTGGCTCATTATCTTCTTCATCTCCTACCTCTCCTACATTATAGTCACTAGGGAAACTACTATTTGTTGTTCGACTTTTGATCAGTAAATACCATGTACTAGTGACCCTAAATCTCTCTAAAATATACAATCAATAAAATCCACAGTGGACGTAGACCAGAGATTGTTGAACCACTTTAAAAATATTATTGTTCTGACTGTTTTTCATATATTTTCTGCTAGATCTCAATATTTCTATAAGTCTTTAGGTGTTGATCCATTTTTGGCATCAACAAAGAGCTTTCATTTAGTTGCTTAAAAATTGTAAAAGGGTTTCCATGAGCTATAAGTGGACTTATATAGGAAACAATAGGTTACCATAACCTCCCCTCATCACCTCTAGCTAGCTTAAGACCATCCCCTCCATGTGACTTACTTTCCACCTCATAAGCCCATGGAAATATCTACACTAAATATATTTTACCTTTGACCTTCTAGAAGACTTCTAAAGTAGAATTAGTTAACCATATTTAGTCAAATTATTTTTATTATCTATTAATGACTTCATATGTTATTTAGACATGTACACAAAGTGTGAACAACTTAAATTGAATAAAAATCCATCTATCAATAAAATGACTTCTAGTCACATTATTAATATTTTTTCAAAGTATTTATTTTTGTAAATAAATTTCAGAAAAATGTTTCATATCATTAATTATTAATTAAATAGAGTTTAATAGGGTTATAAAATCACTTTTACAACACTTAACCATATTTCAAATGTTCCAATATTCAAAGACGGTGTTCGAAATTATGTGTCGCTGCATTCTTCCCCAGTCAAGACATTTCATCCCTGAAGTCCAAATAAGAATAACAATCAAAGAAGAACAACGTACATATATAGAGTAATGCTAAAAATATATACAAATAAAAATGCATAATAAGTGACTCCACCTCAGGTGGTGTGTACACTACAAAAGCTATAATATAAAAAGAAAGCACGAATCTAGAGGCAACTCTGGATAGGACCTCACACTACCCTCAGTCTCCCAAGTACAATCTCGAGCATCCTCGCTCCACTGCACTTTAACTAACTTTACAAACTTCGTCCTCGATTGCTTTGTATCCAATCAACTAAGCGAACAAGTTGTCTCGGTATAGTTAGTTAGGCTCAATCTCCAAGTCCTCTTATTGCGATGCTTCCAATATCAAAGAAGAATTATGCGTGCACTTACGCAAATGCGATACATGAAACATATTATGCACACTTGATAGACTAACTAGTAACTTGACTGTATATGCAAGTGTACTAGTCCTCTCTAGTATCGAAAATGGTCCTTTATAGCAAGTAGCCAACTTCCAGCCTTCCCATACTGATCAACATTCCTCGTTGACATAAAGTCTCTAACTGAGAACTCCAAATCCTTATACCTCTCATCTACATAACTCTTCTACCTAGTATGTGCTTCCTTTAAACATTTTTGAATCTCCGTTAGTTTATCGATCGCCTCCCTAACCATATCTGGCTCGAGTACTAAACGATCTCCAGGCTCTACCCAATACGATGGAGATTTACAAGGTCTATCGTATAATGCTTCAAAGGGTGTCATTTCAATGCTAGTTTGATAACTATTGTTATATAAAAACTCAACAAGAGGTAATTGCTCTTCCCAAGAACCACCAAAGTCTAAGATACAAGCCTAAAGCAAATCCTCTGATACTGTTAATCCTCTGTGTCTGCTCATAAGTCTATGGATGGTAAGCTATACCCAACTCCGTCCTTAAGGCATCATGTAATCCTTTCCAAAACTGACTAGTGAATATCGGATCTCTATCGTCCAAGATATCACAAGGAACTACATGAAGTCTTACAATTTCCTTAACATACAACTTAGCTAAACTTGACGTTGTCCTCGTTGTCTTTACCGGTAAGAAGTGTGCAATCTTGGTTAGTCAATCCACTATAACCAAACGCCTTCATTACCTTTCCTCGACCTAGCTAGCCCGTCTATAAATCCATAGATATATGCTCCCACTTCCACCTCGGAATCTCAAGTGGCTAAAGCGGTCCAAATGTCTTCTGATGGCTGCCTTTTACTTATTGGCGGTTAAAACACTTACTTGCAAATATGTGAACATCTCTCTTCATACTTTCCCACCAGAAAGCCACTTCATATCCTGATACATCTTGGTAACTCCTATGTGTATCGTAAGTCTCAAACAATAACTATCTGCTAATACCTCTTTCCTAATCCAATCAATATCTAAAATGAATAATGTCTCGTTCATCCTCAATATATCACAGTTAACAACCTCGAATCTCGGTCAACTCTTTGGTGCCTCATTCTCACTTACAGCCCTAACAATCCTTGCAATACGAAGGTCTCTCGGTTGATTACCTTTAATATGACTAATAAGGGTTGGATGCACTTCTACATTCTCCATAATCGCATACCTCCTACTAAGTGCATCAACTATACCATTCGCTTTCCCGGGCATATACAAAATATCAAGATCATAAGCCATGAGAAACTCTAACCAACGTTGTTGTCTCATGTTGAGGTCTTTTTGGGTAAAAAAAATACATCAAGGATTTGTGGTCCGTGCACAACTCAAACTTCCCACCACATAAGTGATGCCTCCACATTTTCAATAGAAAAACAACTGCTAATAACTCCAAGCCATGGGTCGGATACCTTGATTCATGCGGCTTGAGTTTTCAGCTGTCATAAGCAATAACCCATCCATGTTGCATCAACACTGCACCTAAACATTTCCCACATGCCTTTGTATAAACAGTTAAACCCTCACCTACATACAGAACAGTCAAAACAAGAGCACTAGTCAACCTTGCCTTCATCCCTTTGAATGCCTGTTCATATTCATTAGTCCAAACAAATTTGACGTCATTATTCATCAAATTCGTCATGTGCGAAGCAATCTTTAAGAAACCATGTATAAATCTCCTATAATAACTTGCTAACCCTAAGAAGCTTCTCAGTTGCATTTTACAGCCACTTCCAATCCTAAATAGCCATAACCTTTGCTGGATCAACAGAAATAACCTCCATCGAGACAACACGCCCTAAGAACCTAACTTCCAACCACCAAAAGTGATACTTTGAGAACTTAGCTTTCAACACATGCTCTCTCAATGTTTCAAGTACAATCCTTAAATGAAGATTATGTTCCTCCTAGGCCTTGGATTCGACCAAAATATCATCAATAAATACAAGAACAAACTTATTCAACACATCTCGGAAAACCTGATTCATCAAATCCATAGAATATGTCGGAGCATTAGTTAGGTCGAATGGCATAATCAACCTCTTATAACACTTATCAGACCTGAAAACCGTCAAAGGTACACTCTCTTTTGCTACCCTCAGTTGATAAAACCTTGTGTTAAGATCTAGTTGAGAAAAAACCAGAGCACCATGCAGTTGATTAAACAAATTATCTATCCTAGGGAAAGGATACTTCTTCCTAGTAGTCTGCTTATTAAGCTCACGATAATCCACATAAAGTCTTTAGGAACCATCTGCCTTTGTAGCAAAGATGATGGACCCTCCCTAATTTGATCGACTAGGTAGAATCAAGCCTTTTTGCAATAAATCGTTGAGATGGTTAGCTAACTCTAACTTCTCCTTCGGTGATAGCCTATGCATAGGCAGCATAATAGGTTTAGCATCACGAACTAAATCAATAAAAATATTAAATCTCACGGTGAGGTGGTAAACTAGACACCTCTTCAAACACATCTGCATACTCCTGTACAACAAAAATCGACCCCAGCCCTCCTTCAGCCACATCAAGAGAATAAAGAAAACTACTCATAATCTAGCTAGACCCTTCATAAGACACCGTTAGAGTTCCACTTCCTTCTTTAACATAGTAGTCCACTTAACATAATCTAGGACCACACAATACCGAGACAACCAATCCATCCCAAGTAATATATCAAATCCAAGAAAACCAAGAACATACATACCGCATGAAAGGAGTTGGTCATAATAAGTAACCAGAACTCCTAAACATATCGTACTAAGATTTGTTGAGGCCCCCAAGGGGTTCAACACACAAATAGAGTAAAAAGCCATAACTGGCTCCAGTTTCAGTCTTTCAACAATATTATGAGATATAAAACTATGTAAAGCACCATTATTAAACAAAACACGAAAAGGAATGCCATAAACAAATAATAACCTCCAAGAACCTACTTTCCCTTTGCAGCTGCAGAAGTGTAAGGTGCTGGAGCTAGTGTGAAGACTCTAGGCAATTATCCTTTCTGAAGCATTAGACAATCTCTGATTATATGACCTAGCTAGTGGTAGATGTAACAACCACTCAGTGAAAACTGTGCTTTGGCTGCCTGTGTCTTAAGCATTGGTACCCTTGCGGTCGGTGCTTTAACAATCAGCGCTTTTGCCACTTGCCCTCCTCCACCTGACCTACAATTTCTACCATAGTGTCCTTTCTATCCTTACTTATAGCAAGCTAAATTGGAAACATCCTTCTATGGCTGAAACTTGCGCTTGTTGTTTCCACTTGGTGTAGATGCAGATGACCTTGGAGTCAAACCCTCAAACCATAAATCCATACCTATCAGATTTATGAACGATCCCTAGATATGATTTGTCATGCCCTCTGAAACTCTAGATGCAAACCAATACAAACATCTCGTTCTTCTTCAGCATGTATTTGTCAACCTTAGCCCAAATCGAGACAATGCATTAAGCCTATTCTCATACTCAACGACTGACATAGCCTCCCGCATTAGATCTAGAAAGCTCTTAAACAACTTAGTCTTTTAGGCCCATGGAACAAACTTCATTTCAAACATTTCCTGAATTAGGTCCAAGAGAAGTCTTTCTCATGGACGTCTGTAGTGACTGAACTCCACCAATCGATAATAGCATTTGAAAAATGTCATGATGCCAAATGATGCTTCATCGCATCATCCAACTCCATGTCCCTGAATATCTTATCATATAAACTAAGCCATGTTTGAACCTCGATGATAGTCTCAGTGTTGTTGAAACTCTTACCACCTAACCTTTCAAAGTCATGACATAGCGAAGCAAAGTTCATTTATGTCCGAATCTACACAACCTCTACCACTACATTCATACTTTGTTCCTTGGTAGGAGCGGCATTCCTCGATGACTTAGTTCCACCATTAGTAATAGTACTACTCCTTCCACTTCAACCTCACCTCATCCTCCTCCAGCAATAACAACTCTAGTGCTCATTGTTTTCACTACCTGAACATAGCAAAACATCTTTAGGATACTTAAGGATCTAGCTATTTCTAAGAAAGAGTTATTCCTAAGGAAATACTATAAAAGGAGTAGATTTATAGAAAAATACAAATATGCTCTCATATATTTACATATATATATAATATACTCAACTCATTCTAGGGTGTCGCTTACCCTATCTCTAATGAGCTATACCCAACCAAAGCCAAGGCATTTGCTAAACCTGGTTCTGATACCAAATGTAACAACCCAACTTTTCGACCCTTAAACTTCGACACTAATACATCCACAGTATTCGTGTGTCGAGCACCTAAGTGCCAGAAAGATGGATTGTTAGGGTAAAATAAAAATAAAAGGAAATAGAATAAGGAAAAAAACACAATATCAAAATCTCACGTGCATAATAATAATATACAATATCCAAAAAGACATCACGAAGGGTTACTACAAAATACAGAGTAGTTTCAGAGTTACAAACCAAAGTACTATCATCAGCCTGGACAGATATAACTGCATGTTCTCACAATGCTGATACATACATAATAATAGTGCAATATAAATAGAAATAGATGGATAACTGGAAGCCTCAAGCTCATCTCCTAAAGCTGTGAAGCATTTATAGTCAAACCTGCTTTACTTAGCCTACTCGAAAGAGTAACTGAGATATTTAGGAAAAATAAAAACCACATGTCAGACATAAGTCTATTATGAGAAAAAAAAGATACATACATCCATATAACGGTAACTTTAAGACCGTACGAACCACCGTAACAGTTTTCTCCTCAAAAGAACCCAAACCATCTTATAAATAAATATAGCGAATAATAGATAGTGTTTAGGGTATGCATCTCACTACACAACAATAGTAGAAGTAGATCTAAAATCGCTAAGGCTCGTTTGCATATGGATTTTCCATTAGAGACATTCTCAGTACGTCGAGGCAGACCTCCTAAAAAGGGTCAAAACTACCTTCCAAGCGTTGTATATCTCTAGATAAAATATACCTCAAAGAAAACATAACTAGTCCACACCCGAACAAGTGATACCAAATATCATCAACTTCTGCTAGCAACAATGATAAACATCTCTAGATGTTTATGCCCAAAATAGACACAAACAACCAGAAATTAACATTAAAGAATTAAATGAAGAAAATAAATTGGAAAATGAGAAAATAAGAACATACAACAATTATAGTGGTTCGGTTAATCAAAGGCCTGCATCCACTTCAACTTTGTTGAAGTTTCTGATTGGTTTTTACAAAGATGTTCCTATGGATCGATAATGATCCCTGGAATTACAGAAGAAATACAAGAATTCATTAGATAAGCTAAAGGATCCCTCAAACAAAGACCCTCTTCCTCTATTTATAGCTGTAGGTCGATGAAAATCTCTTATCCATGTTCTTGCCCACTTCCCTCACATCCTAAAGGAAATGCTCGTAAGAGATCATGACCAGGTCACCAACATTCAGGGATCAATACCGATCCATGCCCAAAGATCGATACCGATTCATGAACTTGCATTTTGGATCTTGATTTCCCTCTTATGGATGCTTGGTTGACTTGTATCTTCACCTTCGACATCTTGGCTGCATCATTATGGACTTGAATCTGAGTGAATTCCTTGATTTGGAGGTTGGGCAGAAACACTTGATTTACCCATTGATCGTCTGAGTTGAGAGGGCTTGGGAACCATTCCATGTTGACATGGAATAACTTGTGATTTATCTATCTTCGTATGGCATGAAGTAAGTGATGATTGGGAGGAGCTTTTATGGATCGGTACCAAACCCTAATTTGGGGTACTGATCCATGACTTCTGTTATCTCATGGAACTTTGAGTTTGGTGCTCATTGGTAGGAGGTGTGTAGGCTTTTGTTTGAAGACTATTTGTTATCTCTAGACTTCATTCCTTGTTCTCGCTTGGTATTTAAGCTTGATAGTTATCACTCTGGACTTTTTGCTTGGTCAACCATCAACCTGATTGATTGACTTGTCCAAATATGGTATGGTCACAAGGCTAGATATAGAGTAGATTTACCCTTAGGTTAGATAAACCCACCGGGTATGCCCCTACTCTATTTTTTGTCATTTTCGATGGTGAAGTCACATTCGGCATCTCTCACATAAGTAGACATTACTGGAACATATCATGAATCTCTCCATGGATTTCAGCACAAGTCGTCCGAAAAATTCTAACACTGACCTCTCCTTTGCACTTAACCATAGGATAGACAATTCAACTCTATAACATTTCACTTCACAACCGCTTCCAAAATATAGACTCGTATACTAGTCTTGAAGTGGATTCTGCTAAGTAATACATAAGTATACTTATCTGATTCCGAACTCTTCAAAACTAAATCGGTGAATTTCCAGTTAACCCAATTTGGTTCTTTTAAAAGTAAGTGAATGATATAAAGGAGTCCTCCTCGGGGGATCTCGTATATATACATTCTTAAAGCGAGAGACGGTTCATACGAATGAGTCCTCCCCGGAGGATATCAACCATATGAAGCCATGAAGCTTTTATATACTTCCTAATTATTTTGGTCAAATTCGATAGTCGGCTAATCGACTATCTAGTTCTAAAAATGATCGCATACAGAAATCAAGTCTCATACACTTATCACGTTTCCGACCTTCTCAACTTATACTATGCCTCGGTCTAGAGTAAAGCCGGTAGGTTAAAGCACTGTTGCTTATAAACTCTACTTGAACATCATTCTTAACTCTCACTTGATGTGATCATTAGGAGGTAGTTTGATGTGAAGACGGCTTTTAGTGCTAGGTATAGTATTAATTACTTTCCATAAACCAGTAAACAAAACAAAGCACAATTAAGCTACTTAAGCAACTCCTAATCCCCTTTTTTAAAAAATTATTTATAATTTAAAAGCCCTTTAAAAATGATATAGATATATGTATACTAATTTATTTATAAACTAAGATATTTAATAAAATTATGAAAACAATTTAAAAGATATTTATATTACATAAGCTTTTTAATACTTTAATAAAATACTTAACTAATTTTCTAAAAACTATATATAAATAAAAATACTTTAAAATACTTATAATTATGGTTGAAACATTTATTTAAAATATTACTTAAAAATAGTTGTTTACTAGTTTATTTAAAAACTATAAAAAAACATGTTTTCATTTATTAAAATAAACCTTCTACTTTATGACTTGACGTCATCCTCACCTTCCTCCGGCTTATCATCGGCAGTCTGTTCACGGTTCCACACTCAATGGTGGCAACTAAACACGAGGGTTTCGCTCGTTGTGAGACTTAACCCAACACCTTACGGCACGAGCTGACGACAGCCATGCACCACCTGTGTCCGCGTTCCCGAAGGCACCCCTCTCTTTCAAGAGGATTCGCGGCATGTCAAACCCTGGTAAGGTTCTTCGCTTTGCATCGAATTAAACCACATGCTCCACCGCTTGTGCGGGCCCCCGTCAATTCCTTTGAGTTTCGTAATTAATTATTAAAAATATATTTAAATTCCAAACCAGTTTTAAAATACTCTAATATTAAATACTTGTAAAAAGATTGTAGAAAAATACATAAAGTAAATTCATTTTAAACGAATTCAAAGTTTAAACAGCAATCTATAGCATTTTCAGAATGTTGTCAAAAGGGTTCAGAGCTAATGCAGCGGCAAGAAAATGCTAGCGTTAAGTGCTACAATAGACTATGAACTGGGCAGTTGTATATATTAGAAAGTTTGGCCACTTTTAGATATGATAAAAATCCTTTTGAGATCCAATTTTTTTGCAGTAAACAGTACAATTAATATATATCACAATCATGGAGAAATCCCTGGGGATCTCTTTATAAAATAGTATAGAAATTGTCGAACACAATGCATTTTTTTAAGTGCTTCTGTACTAACTATTTGCTATAAAACCATTCCGTATTCAGGTCTTAATCATAGTCTAACCAAACTTATACGTATCATTCCAAGGCCATGTAACAAGTCATAGAAAGTCATAAAAGTCCAGTTACACCATTTACATATGTCATTTTCTTTCCAAAGCAAGAATCACAAAAGTATCACAATATATAGTTAAGTACTTTACTATAGTTTAAACAAGCATATATTACACTTCATATACATTTAAATGATGAGTTTTCTCATCCCTTAATAAGTACACAACCAAGCATAAGCCTCAACCTTACCACCACTTTCTACCTCAACTAAAGTAACTCTAAAATTCGTCCTACCCTTCACTTGCAGACGGCCTAGGCTAGATTTAGCCTATAATTACTCGTGGCCTTGGCTTGTAGGGGATTCGTGCTCCAATTCTTCAAGCTTCTAGTTGGAAATAGTTGTTGCTATGTTGTTTAAGTATTATAGCAAGAGTTTGGTGCAAGTTTGGGTTGATTTTCTTTATGTTATAGAAAGTTATATAGAAGAGAAGATGAAGAGCTTGCTTTTAGTTGCTTAAAATTGTGAAAGGGTTTCTATGAGCTATAAGTGTACTTATATAGGCAACAAGAGGTTACCATAACCTCCCCCCATCTCGCTATAGTAGTTATAACATATCCTTGCAAAAACAGTAGACATTTATCTCTTACAAGTTGTTTTTGTTATTTAATCCCTTCATTAAATATTGAACCCTAAGCGTAGTTCTACCACATAAACCACAAATGCATATTCCATATGTTACAACAATGTCGACTTCTCTTCTATAAGATTATGGTTACGAAGACATAATAACTGGTCCTGAAAATTCAAATCCAACATTACTTAGAACTCCAGTAGAATGGTATACTGAAATGGAAGATAGACATTACAAGATTTAAGAGAACATGAGAACGACATTCAAAGACAAAGAAAAATATAGATATTTAAACAATGAGAATAATAACTACGACAATGATGACTACAAAATTATAAAAACATTAAAAATAGGATTGGTGACTACGTGTTAAAACTACAAAATGATAGCTGGACCCATCCAAATTCGTTACCACCATGAACTCCAAAAGAGTATTAGATAGTAATGGAAAGTAGACATTACAAAGATGTATGCAAAGATGAAATTATGCAAAGAAGAAGAGAAATGAGAATAGCAAGTGATGGACCAGCAACAACAATGGTCTCTTCCTCTTTCAACAACCGATGGATCATGGTCTCTAACACACCCTACAAAAAAATTTGTTCTTATATTACAGATAATATGTGGCTTTTAGTGCTGCTAAACATGTTATAGGGTAGCCCCGATAGTTGTCGTAAGATATGGTTCGGATGTTGCACAACGTTACTACATATGTCATTACTAGACATATGGATTTCACCTATGGACGAACAAGCCTACCTTAAAGAGTCGTATTATAGATTCGAATAATGTGAGTAGGTTGCTATGGAATAATGTCGCTCAACTCATCTTTGATGCGATCATTAGGAGACAGTGGTTAGAAAAATCAAGTTATATTTTAACTTATGAATGCATCCTTTTATCATTGTATAACTATTGTACTATCAATAATTTAATGTGATTTATATACAACCATTGTATCAATGTGTGCATGAATGTATCATTGTATCAAACCATCATTGTTCAAATGTATCATTGTGCCTTCTGACAAGTAATATTAATACAAAATAATAATATACAAGTTCATAAAGATGAAAAAAGAATCAATGAACATTGTTGTAGAATGACTACTCCTTCATAAAGCAACGTAATGTAGTTGAATTGACAATTTACCAATAAATCCAAAAATGACTAATATTTGGGCAAAAATACAATAGACACTTCTATATGGAATGACAATGCAGTTACTAATGTTATATAAGTTTGTTGTACGACAACTTCTGAAAAAGTTGAGTGCTACAGTTGAATTGGAAACTCGTTAATAAGGTTGGGATTTTTTTTCAATTTGGCCTGTTTTGAAAACTATTATCACAAATAGCCCAGTTCTGAAACTAATTTCATTTGCCCTGTTTTGACCAGCTGAGCGTTGAGCTGGCCAAAACATACTGGCGCCTTTTGAAAGGCGCCATCGGTTTTTTTTTGTTAGTACCTTGTTGGCGACTTTTGAAAAGTCGCCCATATGGGGTTCTGCTACAAAATAGAACCCCCTCTTCTCTTCCCTTCACTTTCCCATTTCTTCAACTTTTACAAAAAACCCAAACCCTCTACTTCCAATTTTTTAAATCATCTTAAATTCCATTTATTCTCAATAAAAGCATTAGATTTCGAAGATCTAGCTCAAGCATAGCAATTTCTCATTAAGTCAAATCCAATCAAGGTATGTAGTAGTAAACCTAAGTTTTCCGATTAGTATGTAAATTAAATTGATTATGCGGTTTTTGCGTGGTTGATGTAGAATGGCTCCTAGTGATATTCCAACCATATTTGTGCAGTCAATTCGCCGATATTGCCCCGATATATCCCGTAGCGGACTTTTGGGGCAACGATATTCCTATAAAGCGGCCCAATATAGCGGATCCGCTATATCCCCGATATTGAGGCAATAATCCACTATATCCCCGATTTTGTTGCCCCGCTATATCCCCCTTTACTATAAATAAGCATTTTGCTTGATGTCTTGCTTTTAAGTTTTATGGTAACTTCGAAGTTGATGTAACAATGATATACACCATTGGTTATTATAACTAGTTCTAACTTTCTAAGCATCAACTTTGTTTATCTTTACTTTATTATAACTTGTTTTGCTTGGTGGGAAATAATAAGTAATACGTATTCCTCTTTTTAACGTAGAATGTTCATTATTCCTCTTTTTAAAGTCGTCCGCTATATCCTGCTATATCCCTGATATATCTCCGCTACAACTTTTTGCACCTCAAACGCTATGGAGCGGCAGGGCGCTTTAACTGCACAGAACCATATGCTATTATGATGGTGAATTGGTTATTGATGATTTAATGTGTAGGAAATATGTTGGTGGATCTTACAAACCGGCTAAAGTTCGAAGAGGATCTAATTTTGAACAGTTGAAAGAGTCGGTTTACAAAGCAACAAAGATAAAATCGAAAGAGTATAATATAGATATAGTTTGCAATTGGCCAACTGATTTGGGATCTAAAGCAATAAAAATTGTCGACGACGACGATGTTGAATTAATGTTTGCTGCTGTGACTAAATCTATTGAGTTGTTTGTTGGGAAAAATAGAAGATTGGTTGTAGAACAACCAATAGCAGCACATGTATCAAATTTTGGTGGTGAAGAATATTATAGAATGGTGGGGAACATGAGTACTGGGCAAGGAATTTTGTCTCCTAGTTTTAGTAATCTGACTCAGAACGTATCGCAATACGGGCAACAACAAATGTTTTATGGTTATCGTCCTTTCATGAATTTGCAGTCAAATGTCCAATTTAGCTATCCACATTTGACGCAGAATAGTGTTGCACGAATGAGTCAGAGGTAATATTTAGCTGTGATTACATATAGATCTGATATATTGAATTGATTTAATTATCATACAAAAATTGTATTCCTGTGCAGTTTTATCCCACTTCAAAATTCCACTCAAAGAAGTGCTAGACCATTGAGTAGCCGTACATCCGAACGAATGCAGCCAACTCCGTCTGAACTTTACCAATTAAGCCAGAAGTAAGTTAAATATTGCAATATGATTCAAAATCATTGGAATATAGAAATAAACTAAAATTGATGTATTTTGTTATTGCAGCTTCGCAGCAAACAATACTGCAACACAGTCATACGTCCAACCATCGATGAACCAGTGGGTCAAAGTGTATGTAACGACGATATGGTTATAGATGATAAAGAAGATGTACAAGCTGAAGATGTCTCTACGCTTGATAGTATGACTATTGTACCAATACCAGAAGTTGATACAACTTGGATGTAAAATATGCAAGTAAACAATGATCCACTAAACTATGATTTCGGAGGTGAAGAACCAAATTATGTGGATAGTGATGAACCAGAAATGGAGATACTGATAGGCGATGATTTGTGCAATGCATAAATTATGGCTAGGTCAATAGTAGCAAATGTACACTTCAATGATGAAATATTTTCATCTTCTAGCGTATAAACTGGTTTCAAAGTTGGCATGGTTTTTGAGAACAAAGCTAAATTTCTGCAACAACTATATGAATGGTCAACCTTACATGCGTTGTCCTTTAAGCCAACCAGGTCGAACAAATCAAAATACACAGCCATTTGCAACGTCGATGCAAGTTGTCCTTGGAGAATACATGCTATTGATTCAAAAAAGACACAGGCTGGATGGTGGGTTAATAAAAAATATCCAAGTGATCATACATGTGTAAACCCAACTGTGAACTCAAATCATAGGCAAGCAACATCTTCTTTTATGGTATCGAAGATCATGCCTTTCGTGAAATCTGATTTGAACATTTTGGTTGGAACGGTGCAGGTTTTAATGGAGGAACAATTGTTTATCAAAATTAGTTATTTGAAAGCATGGAGAGCATCGAGCAAGTCAATTGAACGCATATATAGTGGTTGGGAAGAGTCATATTCCAACCTATGACAATACTTTGCTGAAATATGCAAAACAAATCAAGGTAGTGTAGGACATGTGACCACTGATGAGTACAGAGTGTTCGATCGTGCATTCTGGTCATTTGGGCCATGTATCAAAGGATTGTCCACTTTCGACCTTTGCTTTGTATGGATGGTACACATCTATATGGTAAATACAAAGGTACCTTACTTGTTGCAACCGCAACTGATGCACGTCTTTATCCTTTGGCATATGCCATTGTTGAGTCTGAATCAACTGATAGTTGGGGTTGGTTTTTTGCGTGCATGCAAAGGTTCATTCACGATGTGACCAATCATTGTATTACTTTCATTTCTGATAGAATGAAAGGAATACCTATAGCTTTAGAGAGAAAATGGTGAGCCCCACATAAACATAGATATTGTGCAAGGCATTTGAAAGCTAATTTCCAAGGAGCGGGTTTCAAAGACAAACGATTGACCGGTTTATTCTACGCTACAGCCTGTGCCTCTGAGGAGGTTGGGTATTTAAAGATTCGTGAAGAAATTAAAACCACTAGTATTAGAGCACTCAACCGGATAGAGAGAAGTTTGGCTGGAAAGGAGGAAAATTGGGCATTATGTAAAGATGATGGTGGTCGTTTTCATGTTATGACGACTAATGCGTCAGAAAGTTTTAATGGTGTACTTAGGGGTGCAAGATCTTTGCCTATTAGAGCACTTGTTGCATGTACCTTCTTTTGTTCCGTTGATTACTTTTGTCAAAGAAGAGAGTTAGCTAAGAATTCCACACTTCGTGTTACTCCAAAATGGGAAGCAAAAATAGCGGAGAGAGCAAAGCAAGACGTTGTCGGATTGTCCTTTTTAGTCAAATTTAATGGCAAGTAATTCATTACTTTGGAGATGAATTCAAAGTTATAATCGATGGTAAGACATGTTCATGTACATGCAACATCCCATTACTGCAGCATCTGCCTTGTGCCCATGTGATGGCTGCATGTTCGTCAGTGGCCAATGGTGCAAACAGAGCTCATCATGATTTTGCATCAAATTGGTACTCCGTACAAAACAACCTAGTGGCTTACTCAGCAGAATTTCATCCCGTACGCGATAAAAGGTATTGGGCTGTACACGAAGGACCAATGGTTCTCCCACCTCCAGCTCGGCGAGCTCTAAGAAGGCCTAAGTCTACTAGATTTAAAGGCACTATGGATGAGATGTAGCCTCCAAGGTCGAATAGATGCAGTAAATGTGGTTGCACGATCATAAAAGGAGTTGTTGTAATTTAGTTACTTAGTTTTATTACGCTTGTTATTGTTGGTATGATGTTTTTAAACCATCTGTTGTTTATGTTAGAACATTTTGTGTTTTTATTCCATGTGCTGTGTTTGTATGAGACGATGAATGTTATGTGTTGGTATTGGATTACTCTACTGAAAGTAATTTGAGAAATGATAAATGATACGTAAACAGATGAAATGATCCATGCTAAATAATACATAAACCGATTACATGATACATGGTAAACGATACATAAACCGATGACATTATACATAATAAACGGAACATAAACCGAATACAGATATGGTAGTTAAACAAATACATGAATGACATCCAAATTCATAATTCTAGAAATGGGAGCCACCTAAGCCATATCCGTGTCTTTGACTGATCGCATATCAACCTCGAACAAATAATATGCAATATAATGGCTCTAGCTCGCTGCTGAATCTGAATCTGAATCTCCATGGCATCCACTGGAATGTCATCCTCAAGCTGTTTCCTAAACCATCTAGTCTATATCATATCGTTACCCTACCACTCCTTAGCTGGAGGAGTTAGACCTAGGAGCCCCTGGCATAAACTCAAGAAATCAAATGGCTTGGGGTTGGTCAACGAAGCACCATCTATGGGTATACCAAGTAAGCATGCAACATCACCCAACGTGATAGTCATCTCCCCTACACGTAGGTGAAACGTAGATGTCTCCGGCCTCCATCTGTCCACTAAAGCGGTGATAAGATGATGATCCAATGATGTTCCCCAACCGAAAACAAGTCCAAACCTAGCTTGGTCTATCAACTATAGAACGCCTGGATGAGTAGAAGTTACTCTCTTCAATTTAAACGAATGGTCTATGGTCCCGTCTACAGTATTGCGCTGTCAAAATATCACAAAATGATATCAACATCTAACAAACAATATCAATCAATATTTACATTTCAAAACTAATAATTTTACCGCGACGAATTCAGGATTATTCATTCGATGACGCTCTTGCAAATATAGTACAGAACCATCGATTGGTCCCGGTAACAACTCCGAGTAATCTACACATATACAAGAATTAGATATTCACATTTATTTTTCTACTTCAAAACTATGAATTTCGGCATTGTTTTTCGACAATTAACAATGATTTCGCCTATCTTTAGTTATCTCTACAATCAATGACTATTTATAAATCTTAAAAACTATACTTTTGCCATTTTTTTGAAAACCCCAAAGTTAGAAATTTTTGAATAAATCATACCTAAAGGAGCATCCCACGATGAAGAGCTTGCCATCTTCCAATTTGCTAAAAAAATTACTAAAATTTGATTGCTATTTAAAGTTTGGGGAAAAAAGTGTAAAAATTTTAGGGTTTGGGTTTTGTGTACAAGTTGAAGAAAAGGGAAAATGATAGGAGGGGAAGAGGGGGGTTATGTTTTGTAGTAGAACCCCGTATGGGCAACTTTTGAAAAGTCGCCAACTAGCGACTTTTCAAATAGTCACCCATACGAATTTAACTGGATAGTACGTTGGCAACTTTTCAAAAGTCGCCAACATGCTATCCACTTAAAAACTTGTTGGCGACTTTTCAAAAGTCGCCAACAAGATACCAACAAAAAAAACCACTATTGCCTTTTGAAAAAGCGCTAGTCTGTTTTGGCCAGCTCAACGCTGAGCTGGCCAAAATAGGGCTACAAATGAAATTAGTTTGAAAGTTGGTCTATTTGTGATAGTAGTTTTCAAAATGAGGCCAAATTGAAAAAAAATCCCATAAGGTTGAGTACTATAGTATGTAGGAAATGATTGATGACTTGACAAAATACAGATGTTGAAATGAGACGACAATCACATACTAATCATTTATTACTTCCCTTTTGTTTACAATTCTATCAATACAAAGTATTCATGAGGATAATAAAAGTCCATACAATACAATACAATTCATAATTATTGACTATTTATTTTTTCTCATCCATGCAAGTAATTAAAAGGTTAAGAAGAACCAATGAACACTGATGGAATGACAACGCGCTGCAAAGTTATATACCATCATTGAATGACTATTAACTAATAAAGCTTATTAATATAGTTATAACAACTCATGTTTTAACTACTTGGTACTTAAATGATTAATTTAAATACTCAACCATTGATTACCGGAACGTCCAATGTACTAGACTTTTAGATACGAGTGAATTGGAACTTGAGGTACCTGCAGTTGAGACCACAATTCCATCGTAAGAAAAATGAGTATAAACTTGGTTGGTTGGGTTTGAAGTCGAAAAGTTTTAGGAGTGAATAGTGATTTCATGTGGATGAAATAAATTTAAGGCTAAGGCCCATAAGCTAGCCTATAAGTGGCTAACCCTCTTCATTATTCTCATTCAGTTTCATTCTACATTTATTTTCTTCTTCCTCTCCTAATCATTTTCTAATTACTTATTAATCATGTCTTAATCTTCAAGCTCTAAATCCACTTAAATAAATTTCTAAATTCATGAAAAAAATCAACATAATTCCTCTCATTCAATTCCTTATAAAACCCAAAAAGGGATTAGCTTGACTCGGAGTTTGGAGTTTCATCAAAGATTTCAAGAGAAGCATGAAATGAGGTATTGTGATTTTGAGTTTGGTTTCGAGAAGAAGAGGTGTGTGGGATGATTATCTTACCTTATTAACTTGTTTAACTTCATTAATTTGTATATCAATGATTATGGAGTTATATAAGTGATTTAGAGAATGTTTAAATTGATTTAGGCTTATGTTCATGATTATATTACCTCATTATTTGTTTAAGACCTTAATTACTAATTTTCGAAAATTTAGTAAGCATAGAAATGGATTATGAGTTAAGTAATTTATGTGTATAATGATTTTAATGGTTAGAGGCTAATTTAGTGATATGGTTAAATGCATATCATTAGTTAGTGTTAGTTAGGCTGTTTGAGTTTATTTAAGAAAAGTTAGTAAGCTAATTAAGTAAATTTTGGGCTTTACACTTATTATCAAAGTGATTAGAGGTTTAATGAATTTAATTAGTACTTATAAAAATTATTCAAAGTAAAGAATCGATTTTTACAAGTAAACGAGTTATTTATAAATACAATTTATGTAAAGGAATAATTTTACAAATAAAAGTGCAACGACCAAGAATTTAATCGCTATTTAAATGAATATTTAATTATATTTTAAATAATTAATAAATGATATTTTTATTAACAAATAAAACTATTTTAAATAATAACTAATGATAATAAAATCGTTTTCAAAATTTGTTTACCAATATATATAGTTCATAGAGAAATAGAAAATGTGACCAGAAATTATTTTCTGAAATATCGATTTTTCATTAGTTAAAAGTTAATTAATGTTAAAAACACTATTGTTAACATACATGCACATAATACAAACTATTTAAACATGTGTACATGTACACATATCTACATGTACATGTTTCTTC
This sequence comes from Allium fistulosum, assembly GCA_030737815.1. NCBI lineage: Eukaryota > Viridiplantae > Streptophyta > Magnoliopsida > Asparagales > Amaryllidaceae > Allium > Allium fistulosum. The sequence goes on along the minus strand of CM060905.1, from coordinate 485,496,507 downwards.
TAAAGTGTGTATATATATAAGATGTTTGCGCTAAAAATGGCCACAAACCCCAAATTTCGTGAAAGCGCCAGTGTATGAACACAAGTCAGCAATATATAATCACAGATCACAGATCTAAGTAATGTAGAGGATAAAAAGTGAAGAATAATAAACTTAAAAAGGAAAGAAATAGACAGAGACACAAGGTTTATAGTGGTTCGGCGATCTTGCCTACCTCCACTTTGAAGTTGATGATTTTATTAATGTTCACTTGATGATTTCCCTTAATTACAGCAGATTACAGTCAATGATGATGATTTACAGCAGTGAATATAGTTAATAGCAGCAGCAATGGAGTTCAGATCTGGATCCGGCAGAGTTTGGGCGTTGGAGATCTCAAGGAAGGGAACCCCTTTTTTGTTGGCTTTGGGGGTCTATTTATAGGTGTAGGAAAATGGTATTTTGCTCAGATCTCGGGAGACCCTCTCTAGCACGTGACCAGGCCCGCGCGCTCCAGCCCGTGAAGTTTCGGTCCGATCCGTGATCGACACGAACAGATTTCGTATCGAACAAGATTTCGTCCAATGGAGTCGAAATTTGGCATGGACATTCTTTAGCATGTACGTAGTCTTCTGTGAAAATTTCATTGCATTTGGACTGGTAGATTAGGAGATATAATCGATATGAATTGGGATTCTCGGTTGGCGGTTTTGTTCGACTCGCTCTTGTTTCGACTCGCTCTTTGTTCGACTAGGTGACGAATTAGCCCAGTTCGTATCAATGTGAGTCCTTCTGTTCGTATCGATGACCATGCTTTTGTTCGCATTGATTTCCATGTTCTGTTATGTGGATGTGAAGTAGATCGAGTCGGAGCGTGGCTCTATGATGGAGTCAAAGATGAGCGAGTCGAACAGCGGTTCTGTATTGGAGTCGAAATGGAGCAAGTCGAGGTGTGGTTCGAGGCGGAGAGAGTCGAAGTAGGCTCGAGGCGGAGCAAGTCGATGTAGGCTCGAGGTGGAGCGAGTCGAAGTAGGCTCGAGGCAGATCGAGTCGAAGTGGAGCGAGTCGAAGTGGGATTTCCTGAGGGATGCGAACTGAGCGAGTCGAAGAAGGCTGTTTTTAACCAATTTTGCATCGGTTGTAACTTGAGCATACGAACTCGGATTGACCTGAAATTTGGAACGTTGACTCTCATAGCTTCGCTTGTCTTGTCATATCAATTTTGACTCGATCCGGACTCGGATAAAATTCGTCGATATCCATAGTGAACCTGCATATAACCGATTTTCTAGACGGACTGTCTTTGGCCTCTAGTCAAGTTCTTGGTGTCACGGCCTTGCCAAAAGGCGGGATAACATAAGATAAAAGAGAATATTTTTAAATAAAAGTGTATAAATTTTAGTATATATTAACGCCTTTGTCAACATATGGTACATGGATCATGGCATGAATAGTTGAACGTGACGGAGAAGGGTATAAGGAGGGGGGAAATCATGGGGGGAGGTAGGAGGTATGGGTTGCATGCATATGTGTATAATTAAATATAATCATTTATATTATTTTAATAAATTGCTAAGCCTATATATACCACTCACCACTCATTTTTCAACTTCCTTCTTCATTTCAAATTGCTAAGAGTTTAAGTAAACTTAGCCATGGCTTCCTCTTCATAATTTCTAAAGTGAGAAAAACAACTTCTTTTTGCCAAAATCCTCCTTTTATTCCCAAAATCACTTCTACATCTCCTACAACACTTTCTCTTCCAAAATACAAGCAACCATCCACCCCCACGCACCATGGATGAGGCAAAACCCATGATGGCCGAGCCCAAACATCACTAGGCCAAGCCCAAAGTCCACTTGGCCGAGCCATCAAGTGTTCGAGCAATCAAAAGTTCAATTTTTGCAAAGTTTCTAAAGCATTTTCGAGTTCGGCAAAATTTGCTTTGATTTAAAATTTTCAGTGAGTAAAACTAATATTTTTGGAAAATAAAACAACTTCTTTTAATGATCTATATGTTGTAAAAATATAATGTTTGTTGTGTTGAATTATCATGTTGTTTGGATGATATATGATTGCAAGTTGGTTATTTGGCATAGATTGGTGATTTGGATAATATGTTGGTATGTTGGATATGTATATGGATATGGATATGTGATATTGGTTTATGATATGATGGTAGTATTATTTATGAAACAAAACCAAGTATGTTGTGAAATGGTTATGAAACTAGCACTTTAAATGGTCAAAAAAGGACTTGAGATTCGATGGAAAACGAAAAGCTTTCTTTTTAGTCTTAACTTGGAAATGTTTTCCAAGTTTATACCTTTTGTTTAAAGTTTTCAAAACCTTTCAATTTAGTTTTCAAAACATGGCGCAGCTAGTGTTAAGTGAGATTTCCATCTAGAAATCAATTCTAGCGAACTGCGCTTATAGCGATAGTCATTATGGATGTAGTTTGGGAAATTTCACGATTTCAAAATTTTAAGTGTTTTCTTTTGGATTGTTTTTTTTGAAAACTCATTTCATAACAAAATTAAGTAAGTCAAAAAGTCAACGTTTTAATTATTAGATAATTTATTTATTTAATTTATTAATTAGGAATTTAATTAATTAATTAAGCAATTAGGTTAAGTAATTGAAGGTTAAAATTTAGTTAATTATTTTCAACTAAGTAAAATTTAAATAATGATTAATTAAGATAAAAGAAAATTAGTTTTTATTTAATCAAGTTTATTTATTTTAATTAGAGTTAATTATTCAATTAATTATTGTTTAATAAAAGGTTAAGTATCAACTTAATTAGGGTTTAATTTCTTGAATAAATGTTATTTAATTAAAGTTTCATTAAGGTTTAATTATAAATAAAATTAGGATTATTAATGATTAAATTTGGATTTAATTAAGATTAATTAAGTATTAATTGAGTTTTTAACTTATGATTTAATCAAGGGTTATTTATTTTAAAGTTCCTTTTAAAACTCTATCACTTATTTATTTTAACCACATTTCTTATCTAAGTGAATTGTTTTAAAACCAAAGATCTCATGTCCATGCTACTAAGTAGCCAAATGAATTAAAGTAATTATAATAAAACATTGACATATTTTATTGAAAGTAAGTCGACTTGTTCTTATCATAAATATCGCACTTTGGGAACGTGATGAATAAAAGGGGGTTAATTTCGATAAGTGGGTCATGGTAATCTAAGCATATAGAACGTATGTTCATATGTAAATCTTTACACCCTGATATTGGAATAGTCCGTTATAAACAACTTGACCTTTTAAATCATTGAACGTTGGTTTGGAGAGACCGGGATCAGATATTAGTTGTTATTCGAAAACCACTTCAAACTAACGTAAATGTTCAAATTGGAAATAGTAAAGGCAAGGTCCAAGTGAAGACTTTGAAGTGCAAGGGCTATTTGCTTTTAACCCTGAGGGTGATTCCAAAATGGGTGTAGTGGAGATAGTGCCTTTGGTTCATTCATCTCCTGAAAGACTCGTATCGATGAGTGCTGACATTGTGTCAACGTATGAAAGGAAATGTTAGCATTCCAAGTGGCAATGCTAAAATAAAGGTAAACGTAGCCTTAAGCCTCATCAACCGAAAATGACTAACATATGGGAGATGCAGCAAGGCTAGTTGGGTCACATCTATGAGGGTAAGGTCATCCCTATCTAGAGTCCCTACTATTAACTCATTTATGCTTTGGTACGGTTGTTGATCCCAATCGAGGGGTGATTTTATTCGGTACTATCCATTAAAGGGTAGGTCAGTCTTGTGTTGGCAGGGGTCGATAGGTTCAACCTTAGTGTTATTTTATCTAGAGATGCACCATGACGGAAGGTACCCTAATAGCCCAATCATTGTATGGAATCCATTTCTCAATAAGTGCCTTCGGTCTTAGTTGTATACCTATTACGTTGGAATTTAATTAATGTAATAATTTCGGCTATGTGAATTATTCATTTGAAAACCCTAGACATTATGATAATATCACCGGTTTAATATAAAGTGTTTTGGTTATCGTAAGTTAAAAACTCGTCCATATTTATGTGCGGCGTGGTCTTACGAGATACCTTTGATTTTTAAACCATTTTAGAAAAGAAAAAAATAAGTTGTTTGAGTTTACTCACAACAGACCCATGTCTGACCCAGAGTTTTATTTTCTTTCCCTAAAACTCTTGGCTACTCAAAATTTTATAAGTAGCCAAGTGATCCAGGTTTCTTACGGAAGCATTTTGAAGGAGCATGTGGCTTCACCGTTAGCTAGCTATTATCTTATTCCGTTGTATTTTATGTGTGACCTATGTATTTTGTGATGGACTTGTAATATAACGGTCCAGTTGAAGTTGTAATGTAATGACTCTGATGTATTAATATATGGAAATGACAATGTAATATCCTATGTTATCTACTATATGTTGTTCTAATTCGTGGTGAGATTCTATGATTGTGTAGTTTTTGCTTATCTTTCTTTTTCTTCTACCCTTAATGGCTCGTCTTTCGGTGCAATAAAGGTGGTTGTCACAATTTTGGTATCAGAGCCTAGGTTAAGCAACCACTTAGGCTTTGGGTTAGGGTCAAATTCGAGAATGCGTATTTGTAATTTTTATTCGTTTATATATATATGTGTGTGTGTCTGACAGATAGATCAACTTGATAGAGTAGATTAGTACACTTCTTTCAAGATTTATCTTGTCCAAGTATTTAAGAATTATCTTACTATGTCCAGGTAGTAAGACATGAGTAACCAAGGTAGATGAGGTAGGGAAGCAGGTAGCACTACAACTACAAATGATCGAACCCCAAATCTTGGAGGAGTTCGGATTACCGAAGAGGCAGCGCAAGAGCAGCCAAGATTGAATTTCGCAACCTTATGCAAGGATTACACCAATCTAGGAGTGAAACTATTTAAGCGAACCAAGTCTATCATGGAAGTGCAAGCTTGGTTGCGATCTTGCGAAAAGGTTTTTAAAGGTCTTGGTTTATCCGAGCATAAAAGATTCTTAGCAGCATGACAACTACAAGAGGAAGCATCAACTTGGTGGGACTCCCTTAATGCAAATGTTCCAGAAGAAGAGTTTTCATAGGCTCGATTTAAAGAAATTTTGAGGATCAATTCTTGCCAACAGGAGGAAGGACGAGGATGTACCGCAACTTCATGGACTTGAAGTAGAGGGATCTATCTAAAGTTCAACGAGCTATCTTGTTTTGGACCAGAATTGATCAACACCCCATCAAAGAAAAACGAGATGTTTGTTTTGGGTATGAGAGAAGAGTACCATGAGAAAATAACTGCTCACTTTAAGGGTACCTTTGTGGATTTAGATGATATGGCTCTAAGGTACAAGGCCTTGGAAAAGAAGAAGCCTACTCCAACAGCACCTAGTGGAAATACCGATGGAAATGGTTCTAACAAGAGGATGTTCAATCCAAACTGGAAGAATCAAGGAAAAGAGAAACATCGAGAAGATCAAGGAGGAAAATTCAGGAATATTAGTTGTTACTTTTTCAAGCAGAAAGGTCACATTTCAAGGTCCTGTCCGAAATGTGTAGCTCCAAAGCAGCAAAGTGGACCCTGCTCTTCGATGGACGTGAAGTCTCTTTGTTTTAATTATCATCGGTCGGGCTATATGATTAAGGACTGTCCACTCATGAAGAAGGTGCAGTAGCCCAAGGTGTACGCCATTAAGGATGAACCGTCTATCTTAACGGGTGTGAAGGGAAAAGGCATCCTTGATGGTACCTTACTAATTAATGGTGTTTTTGTTTGAGCATTATTTGATACTGGTGCCTCTCGTAGTTTTATCTCTTGTGAATCAGTAGGTAAATTTCAACTTATTCCTAGTACTGTAGAAAACCCTATGTGTGTGTCTAACCCCAGAGGTAGTGTAACCTATTTGAATATGATTTGTGAGAATGTGTCAATTTCCTACCTTTCTCGTCACCTTTCTTGTGACCCGTATGTCCTGGACTTTAAAGGATTTGACATTTTTCATGGAATCCTGGTATTAATATGTGTAGTTTCTTGTATACCTTGGAATCATCCCAGGATGAGTTAAGTTATGTAGAAGTTGTTAAGAATTTTCCCGATGTGTTTGAAGAAGTCAATAGCTTACCCCGACACCAAGAGATAGAGTTCCATATTGATTTGGTCCCTAGTGCTAGACTTGTGGCTCAACCTAAGAGAAGGATGGCTCTGAAAGAGTGGAATGAATTAGAAAAGCAAACCAATGACCTGTTAAGAAGAGGGTTGATTAGACCTAGTCATTCGAGTTGGGGATCAACTGTGGTGTTCGCGGCTAAGTCTAATGGATCTTTAAGGTTGTGCGTGGATTATAGGGAGTTGAATAAGCTGACAATTAGGAACAAGTATCCCTTACCCCACATTAATGATCTTTTTGATCAACTTCATGGAGCTACGGTATTTTCTCAAATGGATCTACCTACTGAATTCCATCGGTTGAGGGTTGCTGAAGATAGTATACCCTTAACCGCTTTTAGGGGTCTTGGTTGTTTCTTTGAATGGCTGGTTTATGCCTTTCGAGCTAACCAATGCACCTGCATATTTTGTAGATCTCATGAACCATGTTTTTCGAGATGTTCTTAACAAGTTTGTGTTAGTTTTCATCGATGACATCCTTATTTACTCCAAATCTGAGGAGGAGCATAAACATCATTTGGAAGTGGTGTTAGAGACATTGCAGAGACATGGCTTGAAGGCAAAATTTTCTAAGTGCCATTTTTGAAAATCGGAGATAAGATTCTTAGGACATATTATGACAGGAGAAGGTATTTCAGTAGATCCAGCGAAGGTGGAAGCTGTTCAGGAATGGAAGCGACCACAAACTCCTACCGAGTTTCACAATTTATTAAGGTTGGCTGGATACTACAGGAGGTTTATTCAAGGTATTCTAAGATTTCCTCCCATTTGACTAAGTTGACTAAGAAGGAGGAGAAGTTTGTATGGACTCCAAAATATGAAGAGGCATTTCTGGAATTGGAGAAGAGATTGACCAGTGCACTAGTTTTGGTTGTTCTGGATGGAAATAGTGTATTCATGGTTTACACAGATGCTGTGGAGAGGGACTAGGTGTTGTTTTGAAGCAGCATGGTAGAGTGATTGCGTATGCAAGCAGACAGTTTAAGCCTCATGAGAAGAACTATGTTACGGATGACTTGGAGTTGCTAGCTGCTGTCTTTGCATTGAAAATGTGGAGACACTACTTGCTGGGTAAGGATCCTTCTATTCCCCTTAATTTCTTTCTAATCTTTAAAGATTCTAGGAGTAAGTTTCTTTCTTTAATTAGATGAAAAATTCTAGCTCTTCATGGATCATAAATCCCTGAAGCATATTTTTACTCAGAAGGATCTAAACCTGAGGCATCAAAGGTAGTTAGAGTTTTTGGCAGCTTATGACTTGGATAATCTTTATACGCCAGGAAAGGCAATGTGATGGCGGATTCCTTAAGCAGGAATGTTGTTTTGACTCTTTTGAAGGTTACCCCAACTCTCCTAGAAAGGATAGAGAGCGAGCAAACAGAGGATAGAATCTTAGTGGCAATCATCAGGAAGGTTAAGGAGGGATAGTGTATAAGTTTTAAGATTGATAATCGAGGAGTTTTAAGGATGAATGGATGGATCTGTCTACGGAATGTCAACGGTCTAAGGCAGGAAGTTTTGTCAGAATGTCATCGTTCTAAGTTGAGTATCCATCCAGGTGTCTCAAAGATGCATAGGGATATGAAACGGATGTTTTGGCGGAAGGGAATGAAGAGAGATATCTCTATCTTTGTTAGCAGGTGTTCATGTTGTTAACAAATTAAAGGTGATCATCAGAAGACAACCAGATTTTTACAACCTTTAGAAATACCAAATTGGAAATGGGAAATGATATCAATGGATTTTATCGATGGTTTACCAAGAACCAGAAAAGGAAATGAAGGAGTATGGATTATCATGGATCGGCTAACGAAGAGCGCACATTTTATTTCGATGAAACTAACAAGGACTGCTACTTCTTTAGCTGAAATTTTTATGAAGGAGATAGTCAAGTTGCATGGAGTCCCTATGAGTATAATAAGTGATCGAGACCCCATATTTACTAGTCAATTTTGGAAAGCATTGCAAACAACCCTTGGAACAAAGTTGAGCTTAAGCACAGCATATCATCCCAAAACAAACAAACGGAGCGAATGAATCAGATTCTAGAGGATCTCTTGAGAGTGTGTACTCTTGATTTTGGTGGATCATGGGAGGATCATTTGCATTTAGTTGGGTTCTCCTATAACAATAGCTTCCAAGAAAGCATCGGAATGGCACCGTATGAAGCCCTATATGGAAGACCGTGCAAGTCACCAGCATGTTGGATTGAGATGAGAGGTAGATTATTTCTTGGACCAGACATGATCCGAGAGGCTATAGAGAAAGTTGCAGTGATTAAGAAAAGAATGAAGGTGGCACAAGATCGCCAAAAGAGTTATGCAGATAGGAGGCGAAGGGATTTGGAATTTGTGGTTGGAGACTTGGTATTCATAAAGGTTTCACCAACAAGAGGAGTTGTTAGATTTGGAAAAGCTGGGAAGTTAGCTCCAAGGTATGTTGGACCCTTCCACAGGTGACAATAACACATTTAGAATCTTGATTTCAAGGGCTACAAGATGCACCCTCTTGATTTAGGGCTACAAGGAAACTCTATACAACCAACAAATAGACTGTTGCAAGTAGTCGTATCTTTAATACAGATTCTTGTAGATTCAGTACAATGACCCTATAGACCTCCAGTGGCAATATATCTTTGAATTCTTTGAGGAATATGATGAAATCAAAGAGAGAATGATATGATTCAAGTACAAACTCTCTAATATTGTGTGGTTTGCAAATCCTTCAAGAATTGGATTGAAATAGGGAATGGAAGAATATGCTATGGTTTTCTCTCACAAATGTTTGGATATGAAACAGTAAGAGGAAGAAGAGAAAGATGTGTTAAAAATTCATTTTCTAGGGTTTATGTAGGGTTGAAGAGACATGTTTTTTGGTGAAGATGTGGCGGGAAATGTCTCTTCATTTGAAATTTGGAAAACTGGAAAATGGCATGTATGTCGACAAACATGCAGATGATATGTCGACATATAGTGTTGCAAAAATGAACAGCAACACCAATAAGTGTTGTAGATTTTCATATTTTAAAAGTATCTCATATTGTGGATTTTTGTGATTCAGTTGAGGTCAATCGTTGATGATCTTCAAGTATAATTGCCATGGGGATTTTATCAAACGATTCTAAGGTTCAACCAATTAATCAAAACTTCAAATACCTTTGTCGTTTCAGCATTTTCATTTCTCCTTCAATCAGTTTTGTTCCTTTGATTAATCTTCATGTATAATTCATTTGCTTCCACTGAGTTCTTGTTTATCTCTGTAAATGTCTCCATAATATATTTTAAAATACTGCACAACTCAAAGAAATGTTAGTAGTGATATTTATATGGTTGTTGGCATCAAAATCAATATTTGAGGTATTAACATTGCATTCATAGGCGCTCGAATCAACCATAACTGTTAGACTAAATAATTAAAGCCAAGCTGTTTAGCCAAGGTTTAAACCATAGCCGCCATCCCCCGACCGGTCGACCACCCCTGTAATCGATCGATCGCGAGCGGTCGACTAGTTTAAGTAAGGGGGCCGACCGTAGGGTCTCGCATTTAATAATATTTACTTCCTATTTTCAGTTTTTTAATTATTTTCACTTGAACTCCAATCGCGAAACTCCAAATATGAAAGCTGTTCAGAAAATCTCCATGAACATAACGGTGCAAGTTTCATGACCAAATTCCAATGTTTTCTCAAGTTCCATTTTTTGAAGCATTATTAATAATCATTAGTTTTTAAGGGGTGTTACGGGTAGCCAATTCAAGCTGAGAGAACACCTTCTCTCTAACAAACCGATCAAAGAGAACGACTATGCAGGACAATGGGTATCGATTCTTCTTTGTCAACTTATTCAGCTCATGATAATCGATGCAAAGCCTCAAAGAACCATCCTCCTTGGTAGCAAAGACAACTGGTGCTCCCCACTTTGAAATGCTCCTTCTCACAAATCCATTCTCCAATAGCTCATTCACCTGCTTATTCAGCTCGCATCTCTCTTTAGAAGCCATGTGCCTCAAAAAGGTAAGGTAACATGTATAGTGTTCTCCACAAGATAGATCTGGAACTTAATCTCTCTCTGGGGTGAAAGACCGATGACCTCGTAAAATACATTTGGATGGTCACTAACAACTGGTGTGATGACCCACGTTTCAAAAGGTTTAAATCGACAATAATCCACACATGTCCGACTTAAACAATCCGAAACATAGATGATCAATGGGGTTAATTAAGAAAAATAAGAAAAGAAGAAGAAAACAAACATATAATCTCACAGCGGAACAATAAAATATAATAATCAAATAAACAGTTCATGAAGTTGTTTATACTATACATTTGATTATAATCTATACAACATTTATCAGAGTTATATATACATCAGGGATAGATAAATAATGCAGCAGACAACATGATGCAGTAATACTAATAGTAATAATATACCGAATCTTCATCTTCGTCCTCCAGAATAAATCTTCAATAAGCTGAAAAACTCAGGACTGATCCGAGCATAATAAAAAGACAAAACACTCGAGTCGGTACAAAAGTATTCTTATGTGAGCCAAATCGATATCGCATATAACATGAGTGTCGTGGCATCAGAGATGTTTACAGGGTTTCACATCTCATATCCAGTGTATAACGTGCGTGCAATAACTCAAGAGATGTTACGAGATTTTCCATCTCTTAAGGATCCATCAAAATATTTATATGTAGTAGAATACGCTACATATATAATGTCTACCAGTAATATAAATATCAAAATAGCGTTAAGGCTTTACATTGATCCCCCTTAACGCGTTTTTAAGCATTGTCATACAGTTTGCATATAAAACACCAGCAAACCGTCGGTGGATAGGGATGCGCCGTGATACGACAACACTAAACCAAAATCGTAGGGGTCTCGTATAAGGATAAAACTATTACAAGGCACGTGAGGCAATGCCCAAGGTAGGATACTATCAGTTTACCCTTCCCTGTTGGTGGTTAGGCATCATAGCCATGACCTCCCACTGCGTCCAACACTCCCAAAATCCGAGGGTGCGCACCAATCAATCACAATGTAAATGATGGTAATATGAAGAAGTGTGTCCGCTCGGGGTAGCTAGCCCGCTTGGCCGGTACGGCTCTTGTTTTAGCCATTTCAATTTGGCACAAGTGCTAGGCTAATCCATCATCGTTCTCTTTCTTCAAATCCAGCAAGCGACGCCAAATTCAGCCACTTTGTTCTGGACCATCACTCCACGTACATAGTTGTTAAAGTGGTTCCAATATTGACAGAGATTTTGCCAATATGAGGCCCCGGTCTCTTTAACAACCAAACCTCGTTTTACACACCGGTTGGTTCTTTTACATTTGAAACAATTCGTACTTGATATCAAAATATCATATTCGCTTCAAAATCAAATTCATTTCGAAACCATAATATTTACTCAAAATATACCATTTCATTTCAAAATCATTTGCGCCTTAATATCATGATTTCACTTCCAAAATTGTTTCGACTTTCAATTTAGGTTATAACTTCAATTTAACCCAATTTGTATTTAAATTCATGATTTGAATATAAACCTTCCAGCTTTTGACCAGTTTGAATTTTAGAAAAATAGTTTGGAAATTTAAATTGTTTAAAAATAGTTTAAATAATTAAAATAGTTTGATATAAAATGATTTAAGTTTTTAAAACGTTTTATAAGGTAAAATGGTTTGGAAATCAAAATAATTTCAATATTTAAAAGATAGATTATTAAGTAGTTTGTATTAAAATAATTTGTTTGAAATAGTTTCAAAGTCAAAATGATTCAATTTCAATTCAAATAAATCTGATTTCGATTTCGATTTAATTCATTTTCACTTTCAATCCCAATTGATTTCAATTTCAATTCCAACTTGAATAAATTTCAATTCAATTCTCAAATTTAAACCATTTCAATTTATATAAATTCGAGTTTGATTTTTCAAAATATCGATTTAAATCACTTAAATTAAATTTAACTTCAATACTCAATTTAGGATTCAAATCTTTAAAAATAACTCAATTCCGAGCTCAAACATTGAAATATCGATTTAAATTACTTTTACTTAGCAATATTTAGAAGTCTGAATAAAAGTCCAAACCTTTAAAACAACCCAATTTTCGAAATTGAAATCATATTTCAAATATAACTTCAAAATCTCAACTTCGATTATTTAAACCATTTCTGTTAACAAATTTAAAATTCAACATTTCGAACTCACATTTGAAAATAATTCAATTTTCTATAAATTTGATTTTTATTTCTTTAAATCAAAATCATTTAAATAAATGTCAAATCAAATATTTTTAAATCCTTTAATTTAACCAATCCGGTATCCGTATATAATTTTCTATCCTATGGCCAAGTGATCAGATATTTCGATTTAATTTTAAGGATGGATATATATCATTTCAATCCAAAATAAATGTCATAGGTATATATCATTTCAACCTATTTCTTAATTTATTCGAAATAATTCAATATACAGTTTTATAAACTGTAAATAATTTACCAGGTGATAACAGGATATATAAAAATAAATATACATCCAATCATCCAAATATCAATCAATTGGCATCCATCATAATCAATCATCCAAACAGTCAGTAAATCACAACAATTACCCAATTATCAATAATCGGGAATTTTACTAAACAATTTAATTCAAATTTTATTTAACCATCAATTTCAATTTCTATCAGTTAAATTAGATGTCAATTTAAATGTCAATTAAAATTATCAAACAACAATCAATAATTTTATATCACTTCATAATTTATAATTTAACTAGCATAAAAATATTTTAGTACATTGTGAGAATATAAAACACTCACCTTTATTTTCTGTTGTCACCGAGACGTTCCGTTTTAGAACTAAATCCGAACAACGTCGGATTTTAGCCCAAATTTTGACAGTCTCCAAATCCATCCAAACAAGTTTCATTTCGAAGCTCTCGTCATCACGATCGCAATGCAAAAGGTTTCGTCTCGATCGGGCCTCGTATGAGAGAGTTATACATTTTGTATGTTAATGATTTTAAATGTAATTAATTAAATATAAATCTCCATTTAAAACTAATTACCCTCATAATCCCTCTTCTTCCCCCAATACCTCCCCTGTACACGACTTATGCTCAAACCTAAAATAGCTGTGCATGCTCTCCAAGGGATACGGAGCTAGAGACCTCCATTCCGCGAACTGTTTCCGCCGACGAACTCCCCTCGACATTCTCGATCTGCCCATACCCTAAAATCAAAGCCCGAACCTCCATATAAAAATGAGACCTGCTCCCATTATCAACGCTACACTGTTCACATGTGAGTCCCAAGAGGTGATCAGACTTCATGAAAAATCGAAACGAGGTGCTCCTTTTCATCGCGAATCCGTTTCTATGCTTTGTTCGTCGAATCGATGCTTCGAAATCCCATAAACCCGAACCCTAGTCTCCAAGACCCAACACCAACACGAATCCAAAAATTGATGGGCAGCCCTTTAAAAACCAATTCGACTTTTAACACATCGAGAATTCAACAACTTGTTTCTGATTTTTCTATTTAGTAAATTTTTAGAAATAAATTTCCTTTTTAGTTTTCGATTTCTATCTTTCTTTCTCGTTGCCTGGAGATGATTTTATTTATACCAAAAAGAAGATAGGAGGTACGCATCAGATAGGGTGGCTGGATTTGAAAAATAGGGCGGTTGAAGGAACGTTTTTGTGGCTGATGTGAGATGAAGACAATAATATATATATATATATATCTGTGTGTGTGTGTGTATGTATGTATGTATGTATGTATGTATGTATAATTTCAAAAAAAATTAGATATTTATTTTGAACCCCGATCGAGACGTGCCGCTAGGCGTTCATAATGTTATACCCCTATTCCGAACGCAATGGAACAAGTTCTGGAACCTAATTCGATCGTATGGAGAAGATAGCTTTTTGGACCCAATTATTATATTGAATTTTCGATATTAATTTCAACGCGTTTCTATCCCGTATGACCAAACGGTAACTTCAAACGCTACGAAATTTGAAATCCGATAATAGTTCACTATTACGGATCCGATGAAACTAGTTTCGTCGAAATTCGAGACAGTGGCCAAAGTGGCTATTTTTACTCGTTAATTAAAATATGAAATTTCCAATTTCTAATTATTCACTTTTAAATCCAATTTTAAATGTTAACAATTTTCATTGTTGTTTAAATAAAATTAAAATCAACTTCCGATCAATCATATTAAATTCAGAATTCAATTATTCAAATAATTTCCAATATTAAATTTAAACAATTTAATTATCCTATAAATCAATATAAATAAATCTTATGTTCCAAATAAATTTTAGTTATCAACATCATTTTATTTCTATCTAAATAATTCACAATTATTATTCAACTTCAGTTATTGATTATAAACCCAGTTAATATATCGAATTTCATTTCAATACTCGTTATCGTCAAATCTTCGAAATTTGTTTAATTCAAAATTTTATCCAAGTTCATATTAATTAAACTACACTAATAATTCGTTAAATTTTTATTTCTAACCATTTTTATTCAATAATTATATTTAAATTTTAAAAATTAAAATAGTTAAAAATACGGGTCGTTACAACTGACACTGAATCTAACTCATCATGTGATAGGTCTAAAGAATATAGGTAACTCAACATAACTGAACCTCTATGATCGCAATAAACCTCTAATCTGCATCCACTATAAGTACCCAACCTAATAACCTTTCTGTCATAATCTAAGATCTCCCCATACTTGACCATCCAATCCATACCCAAAATCAACCAGAACCCAGAAAATCCCAAGACAAAAGCATCACAGTCAATCTCGGCCCCCCAAAAAATCATTTCAAACCTCTACATATTGTAGATAAATAATCCAATCCTATAATGGGGGTTTGATTCAACTATAAAGTCTATAACTATATTGGTTTCTAAGTGCAACTCATCCATAAGTCTACTTGAGATAAAAGAGTGCATTGCCTCAGTGTTAAATATAGTATGAACAGGTAAATTAGATAAAGTCGACACACCTTCAATTACGACCTTCTTCCCCTTGTCCGCTACTAAAGGCGCACTTGACCTGGGAATAGCATCCAGTGCGCAAGTTAAAACCAGTTGGGTAAAAGTCTTCTGAGGTGCTGGACACTCCCGCCTCATGTGTCCGAATTGATTGTAGTTGTAACACTTAATTTTCGAGATGTCTATCTTGCACTTCCTCATAAAATGCCCCTTCTTACCATATCTCCTACACTGCATCTTCTTCTTCTTAATCTTCCCTTTAGCCCCCATTCTATCCCTATGTTGATTCTACTGTGGTGTCTTCCCCTTGTCTTTTTAGGCTCACTCTTCACCTCCTCCTTGGAAATGGTATTCAACAAGGCTATCTCCACCAAATCCTCGAAATTCACTCCTATGGGAATATAACTAAGGGCCAAATCCACAAGAGGTTGACTCGGCCCCTTTGTAAACTTCGGAGCTTTCCTGTGAGAGGTATTTATCAGCTCCAAACCGAACCTAGCCAACTCATTGAATCGATTCACATATTCCTTCACCGACATCTCTCCTTGCTACAAATATATGAACTTCTCCAACTGCACTCCCTCCTCTGCCATGGAAAGAAACTTCACCTTAAAACCCCTCATAAACTCTCCTCAAGTAATCTCTCTCGTCGGTCTCTGCCACTACTACATCCCACCAATTTAGAGCCTCTCCCTTTTAAATCCTAGGTGGCAAGCTGTCTTCTCATGTCATCTCTAAGACCCATCGATCCAAAAATCCTCTTGCAAGTGCAGATTCATGCCTTTGAGTCCATATATGGCTCGGTTCCCGCATACAACATCTCTTTTAGACTCACAAAGCTTTACGTAACTTGGAAAAATTGATGGCATGTTAATGAGTGGGAATTACACCTGATGCTTGCTATATGGGTCCCTTATTAGGGTTAAGCTTGGCTTGCCCTTTTACTTACAGATACCAACAGAAGCAAATCGGGATGCCCACGCCAGGAATCTCAGCTGCATCACCTGAGCGGCAACCAGCGGGATAACTCATCCTTTCTATCTGTAATTAAGGAATTTATTAGCAACTTTTCCATGGATAATATTGGCAAGAGTAAGGGAAAGAATTTTCGTATTATATTTACATATAAATCCTTTGAAAACTTTTTATCCATATATATACACGCACACTTTTAGAAATCCATTTTGAAAAACTTTTTGAAAACCATTTTGGAAAACCTTTCATTCTTTTTTCCAAAACTTTTCAAGTACATTCTCTCAACATGCACCTAAACCCTAAATAAATTTGAACCTAGGCTATAATACTAAGTATAACAACCCGCACTTCCCGACACACCGATCCAAAGCCTAGGTTGTCTTTTGGACTCGCATTGGTGCCAAGAAGTACGACTATCGAGTTTTTAAACATTATAAGGACTAAAGATATAAGGATAAAATCTAAGACATTCTACACTTACAACAAAAGGAAATAAAATATAAATACAAAAAATAACCATCTTAGAAAACATGGTCTCAAAATAGTACGTAGTCAAAATTCAGAGTATACAAAAATATAGCATATAGTCTGATAAGTACTAAGTATGATAAATAGTTACATGGAGAGTAATGGAAAATAAAAGCCAACTATAATGCTAAGCTTGCCTCTCCACATACTAAGCAATGGGCCTATCACCTACTACTCTATCCCCATGTGGTGGGGGAAATGAATGGATTAGACAAATCTATATGGTGATCGCATGCAATTAACTTCATTTATAACCTATGAGATCTAGGGTGTCCTACTTGTGTTTGTGAATCACTAGTTTCATTTACTAAGGGGGTATAGTTTTAAACACACCTACACTAACATCTTATGAAGGTTTATGCTAGGGTCGAACAACTAATCAAACCTCAAATGAACCATGGATCAGCTAATAGCTATTTGAACTACTCCAACATAGGATCACCAATAATATCAACCTTGGGACTACATTCCCAAATTACGGCTACATGTATCTTATTTACGCATTGATGCGTAGCCTGCACCTTCTCAAGGTCGTTACATCTGTATCCACCTCTCAATAGTAATGTAACACCTTGTTACACCGCGTTGGGATCCATCAACAACACAGTATCACATCCGCACCGCCGGGTATACCAAAGAACTTCTGCTATTACTGGGACACACACTTCTCCAGGCATCATCGTCAGTGTGTGCATACACCGTAGAAGCTTTTGTGAGTGCAATTTGCAATAGAATCACCCCAATCGAAATTGACTCTATTGAATAAATAGTGTCTAGGTCTTGTTGCTCGCTCATGGATCTATCCAGCTACGTAACGTCCTAGAGTCACAAACATAGGGAGCTTATTTTCCTACTTATATAACATCTATACACACACAATATATACAATTAAATTAATATTTTGGCCTTAGGCCGAGGTTCAAGCTATGCTAGAATCATTAACGGATAGACCGATAGTCACAAGGTCGGTCGACCGCTTATTATCGACTGGCTCTAGTGGGTCTATCGACCAGTCGTAGTTGTTTCATTTATTTTCAATTTAATTTGTTCGTTCTTCTTTATTAGTTAAAAAGTTTTAGTTACGGTAAACTTTTAATGACGGGAACCCTATTTTATTAGTTTACAATCTCTGATGTTTTCAATTACAGTTCCTAACCATTTCATAAGCATGTTTGTTATCAAGACAAATTAAATTAGGCTTAGAATTAACAAATATCAGTCTATATTCAATTCAACAAAAAGGATACTCAACCTATATCAATTTTTGTCCAACGGATTTATTTTATCTTGATTTAGATTAGACAAGAATCATATTCCATTAAGTCGGATTCTTATTCAATTTCCAATTTATTACTATTACTTGATAAAAAATATATTTCTATTTTAACTTGACACGATTCTAGATCAAATGGATATAAATAAACTATATTACATATAAATCTCAATATTAATTAAGAAACCACTCAACTTTAAAAAGTGTTATCCAACCTTTTGGCCAGGTAGTATACAGATTAACTCGACGAGTCAAACTTGCAAGCTATCAAGGCATAGAGCCCGGAGAGATAGCATCAGGGTCCCAAAACCAAGTGCAAATAGAGCCAAGGGCCAAAGACTAAACCACCATAAGAATCGAGGACCAATAATCCACCAAAGTGGTGGACCGGTATCGATCCACAAACCTTTGGAAAAACTTGTCCCCATTCTTAATACTCATAAGTCATGATGCCGGGAGCCTATTTCAATTCCCATTTCATCAATCCCATGCAATTTTTTATCGATTTCTACAAGCACCTGAAACAAACAATGCTATTCTTCTACCGATCCATCATTTGGACTCAGAAACAAGCTAATGATGGTGCAAACAAGTTGGAATCATGAAGCTAACCACAAATCGAGCCAGGACAAAGCATTCAAAACATCCCATTTAGCCTCATGGATCAGGTATGATCTAAGACCATGGATCGGTACATCCATGAATTTTAATAAGGTGTCCACCACTTTTTCCAGAGAATAAGTCTTGGGTGTAGAGAACGAGGTGGAGATCATGGTGGCGAGTTTCCAAGCCATCTTCTGGTACAAATAGATGGAAAGGGCTCATTTTTACGGATCTTTTTTCACCTTCCTATAACTTTTCTATAATTCTATTGCACTCCCATGGATTTATACCGATCTGTAAGAAGAAAAGTGTAAACAACAATATAAACCATTAACAAAGTTAAGTGGACGTAGGCCATGATTAACCGAACCACTATAAAACACTATGTGTTCATTTCTTTCTCTTTTAGTTTACCTTTCTTCACTTTTTATTCTTTACTCAATCTTTTGGGTTTTTGTGCCATTTTTGGTTCAAACACTATGGTGCTTTCACTGAGAAACACTTGAATCCACTAATCTTTTAAAAAAATGATAAGACAATCAACTAGGAAAACCGTTGTTGGAGGACATCAACAAAGGGGCAGCCAAGGTGCGTCTTTAGGAGCCAACACCCTATTATCTATATAACCAGAGATGAGATGGAGACTATGATGAATGGATTGTAGGAAAGGATGATTGCTCACCAGGAAGAGATGATGGAGAATCTCTTTAGGAGAATGGGACAAGCAGGAACAGTTAGAGTTGCAGCAAACCAAAACCAAAGACCAGAAGCTGAAGCGAACGCACCTTGGAACCGAGTGGGACAAACTGGAGTGAACCCTACATAATTCGAACATATCGATACTGATCCACAAGCACGGGTCGATACCGATCCACAAGAACAAGGGGGAATGCACTAGGATAGCTTAGGAAGAGATGACCCATATCCAAGGACTGTGGCTGAGCGTTTGAACGAGAATCAAAATATGGATGCACAACCAGAGGACTATGTGTTGGAGTTCCCTCATGGAAATGGAGGGAAATTTGAGAATGCTAATTTGAGACTTCCTTTAAATGATGATGACAGACTTTTCAAGATAGTGAAACGAGCAATGAGAGGTGGATTTCCCAACCAAAACCAAGAAGATGTGAACATGAGTCCATTCGCTCCAAATAATCGGTATGCTAGGAATCTGCTTAATTTCAAGCTACCAATGTTGGAAACATATGATGGAAAGTCGGACCTAACAGTTCATTCGATGAGGTACGTCTGGCACATGGAGGTGTTGGGTGCATCTGAAGAAGTAATGGGATGGTGCTTCCCATTGTATTTGACGGATTTGGCAACGTTATGGTTTGAGTAGCTGGAAAACGGTTCAATAAGCATGTGGACCGAGTTAGTGGATAGATTTATGAGACATTTTTGGGTCCATATCTCACGACCCAAGAACGTAATGACATAGCCGAGTGTGAAGCAAAGGCCTGGAGACTCCCTTAGGAGTTTTTGACAAGATTTAATGCGGCGGCTGCCGTGGTAGATAAGCCAGATCCATCGGTGGTTTTGATGGCGATAGTTTCTAGAGTGGCTAGTAAGACAGATTTTAAGGTTGCTTTGGAGCGAGATCCACCAATAGACCTCACAAAATTTTATCATCAAGATGAAAGGCATCTTCTTCAAGAGGACGCTGAAGTTGAAGAGGTTAATGCTATGAATGGCAAAGGACAGCTCGGAGAAGGATCTAGCAGAGACAAAGGAAAATGGAAGTTGGATGATGGCTTTGAAGAGTCAAAGCGACAAAGAAGGGAACCAAAATTCTCTTCTTATATAGATTTGAATGAGACCTCAGAGTGGATTTACCTGGATACTAGGGGATAATCCCCTATCGGAAACCAACAAGGAGAAAGCCCATAGATCGTGAAAGATCGTCTGGAAAATATTGGCTACTCCATGAGTTGGATGGGCATAACACAATTGATTACAGACACCCATGATCGAGGAACAGGTCAAAGACAACCAATTGCAGCAGTATTTGAGAAACCGAGTTGCGATGATGAAACAAGAGCAGCCATCATCCCCGGTGAATGGAAACGGTCTTGGATCGAGGTCGAGGATAGTCATCTCATGATCAGGATGGACGGCAGTCGAATTTGATTCCCACACTTTATATTTTCATTTCTTTTCTTGCATTCTGCTTTTCGTATTAAGCAATAAAGACAATAATAACCTCAGACCGCTTACACATGTATGGGATCACTACACCATACAGCTCAATTTGCCACACCCAGATGCACAAAAATTGCCACGGTCTTAAGCCGTGGCAATTTTACCATGGCCATGAGCCGTGGTAAAATAAATTACCACGGTTAAAGACCGTGGCAATTTTGGAACGACCATAGACCGTGCCAAATTTATAGAAAAAATTTCACCCCCTTGTGTACCAGATCTCAACATATTTTCACCACCCGTGTAACAAATGAACGCCTCTTCATCTAATCCATTATCGATCGATCCTCTCCTACGCCCTAATTCTTTTTCACCCAAATCGATCAACATTGACGCTGCTTAAATCGAAAATAGTCGAGAAAATAGAGATCGATCAACGTCGACGCTGGTTTCATTAATTATCTACTTAAATTTAAGGTTAAACTGTTTTCCGTTGTTTATTTTTTGATTGAATTAGTAATTATATTTGATTTTCTGAGAAGTTTGATTTTGTTTAACCATGAACTTGTTTAGTTGATCAACTATGTTTGATTTTCTGAGAAGTTTGATTCGCTGGTTTCATCAATTAAGTTTGATTTTGTTCATCCATTATGTCTAACCATGAACTTGTTTAGTTGATCAATTATAATTCTATTTGTCACCTTATTAACTGATTAGCTATTTGGTTGGTTTATAAACATGTTCTTAAGTGTTAATTAATCTAGTGCTATTTGTAAATTTCTGCTCTTAGGATCTGTCATCTTAGTTGGCCTGGAAATCATATTATATATATGTATATATGTATATGTATATATATATATATATGTATATGTATATATATATAATCGAACAAACATTGCTAAATCTTGATCTTGAAGCAATTGTAGATGAATTTGATATATAAATGAAGTTCATAAAGCACAACATAAATATGGTATTTGGTTGTGTATTTATTTGTATATATATGACTGTTCGCAAAAATTATCAATATTAATGTACTTCAGTTAAACTTTGTCATAATTGTGCACATGAATGTGTTAATGTTGTACGTAGCAAAGCAATATCGCCCAGCACAAGCAAAATTCCTAGTTTCGTCCCTGCTTGGACTAGACTAGTGAACCTTGTTTATTTTTACCAACATTCATGACAGCAACTTGGTTTCCATTTTAAATGAAATAGCAGATCCATTTTAGTGAATCTCATACCTTTACAAATATTTGAGTAGGCCTTATGTATAATAATACCCTTTTAACTTCAATATTCTTTAGAGGTTAGTTTTAGAGGAAACATATTTTATGTCAGGTTTGGTTGAATTGATTAGTCATTATTGGATAGTACCTTAGAGTATTAGGTGTTGACTTGTTCATGTCTTTGGTATATAGTTGAATATACTTTTATATACACACACACACACACGACCTTTGTGGAATTACTGATTTTGACATTAACTTGTTCTTTTAATACTTTAACTGACTATATTCATTTGGATGCTCACATCACCGATTAAATTCATTCAGTGTTTTGTTGCATTCATGTTTAAGTGTATATACATATATGTGTGTGTGTGTGTGTATTAGTTTGTTTTCAATGGTCTGTAAATATTATTATACCATATCCATTCACTGTTTTTTCACTGATTCATTCACTAATATATATTTGAATATATTATTTTGTACTGTCATGAACCTGTATTTGTGGAACCTGTTGGTTGTGGCTGATTCATCTCCCTGCCTTGTTCTGACAGGCTAAGAGATGCTAAATGCTTTGTTAAAAAAATTCACTGTTTTCATTCTCTTATTCATTATGTATTATATATTTTTGAATACTCTGATGTGTGTGTGTTTGAATAAATAGGGGTGTGGGAGGAGGTTTCTAGAGTTTGTATTTGGTGAGTAATAATCTGCTCATGAACTGGTTTCGATTCTTATGCTTTTCTATTTTGGGTAGGTTGTCACATATCTAGTGTAGTGTAGACCTCTTTTGGAATGAATGTATAATATATAATAATCTTAATGGTAAGAATTATCATGTTGATCAACTTGGGTTTAAGTTTGTGATGCAGCGTAAGGCATAAGTCGTACACGAGCTAAGGAGGTAGACTTGAGTCGTCCACGACTCAAGGAAGCACCACGAGATAACAAAGGAAATGCGTGTGTTGAAGGCCTAAGTCGGTTAAGACTTAAAGGGAAGGTTTTGAGTCATCCACGACTCAGTTGGAAACCAGAGGGAGAAATTACGTTGAGTTCACGACCTAACAAAGCGGCCATAAGTCGGAAACGACTTAACGAAGATGAGGTACTAAGTTGCAAACGATTTATCGAAGCAGATGGCATAAGTCGTCCACGACTTATCGGAGTTGAAGACATAAGTCATCCACGACTTAACTCGAGCGGATTACGACCTAAAACTACAGGAGGAGCAACACAAGTTGAAAACGCGCAAGGCTTAAGTCGGCAATGACTTAAGGGAAGTATTTTGGGTAGTGTACGACTTAACGGGACAAGTGATAAGTCGTTACCGAGTTACGACTTAGTTAAGTCGTCAGGAATCTTAAGTCGCTGAAGCCTGAAACCGTAGATTGTTATGCCGCTTTAATCCAGGCCATTGATTCTGCAAAGGAGCTTGAGATAGATCGCCACTGGAGTATAAGTCGTGAGTCATCTGTTTTAGGTCGCATACGACCTAAGTTGAGTCGTGAGAAGTTGTTAGGTCGGCAACGACCTAAGTGATGTATTTTCTGTTTGTTAAGTCGTCATCTGTTAACTCGTGGCATTGATAAGCCGTTGTCTCGTAAGTCGTAAGTCGTGATGATTGTCTTGAGTCGTGTACTTTGTAAATAAGTTGAGTCGTGTTGTATTCTGTTAAGTCGCGTATGACATAGGGTGAGTCGTAAGTCGGTACCGACTTAAGTGTTGAACATTTTGTTTGTTTTGTGTGAGTTGTAACTTCTATAAATAGGCCGGTGGTGCCATTTGTAATAGTTAGTGGATTTTTGAATAAAATTCTTTTTTGTTAGCTTTGTGCTTTCAATTTAAATTGGTAGTTGAGTGTAATCTCCTATCTCCTCTTTCGGTTAATCGAGTGCGCTCGATTCAACGACTGCAGAAGCCGATTCACGGAATCTAGTGCGCTAGATCAACGTGCGAAGAATTGCAGATCTTTGAACCCGGTATCGTGCGCGATCAACGAGTTCGGGATAGCTAGAATTCGGCATCTTCGGATCAACGAATTTGGGCATTTCAGTATTCATCAATCCACCGATTGCTACTTTCTTCGATCTACATTGTTTGGATTAATCCGCTGCGTCAGTTTTGGTATCAGAGCTTGTTTTAGCCAATCATAGCTAAATCGAGTCTTGGAGCCGTTTTGTTTGAACTGTTGAAGTTGTGTTCATCGTATTCATCGCGAAGTTGCAACAAAGTGGGAGTTTTCTGTGATATCCCGGGATTTTCGGCAATATAAATTTAATAATCTTTATTAATAATTAAATTGATTTGGTAATTTTCCTATATAATTTTAATTTAAATTGGTAATTTAATCTTTCAAAGGTTAATAAATATATAATCTGGCAATATTGATAAGATTTGTTTGTTAAAACTAATAAAATTTTATTCTATTTATAATATATATATTTGATATATATTGTGAATGGAAATATCTTTTGTTTTAAATTAAAGTTGAATTTTCAAATTGTAATATATATGTATGTATATGTTATAATTTGGATTGTATTGAATTTAATTTAATCTATTGATAATTTATATATGTATGAATTGTAATTTTAAAAGCTTTGTTTTAAATTTAATATCTTTCAAAAGTTAAAGATTAATTCATTTGTTTTCAAAATATAAGATAATTGTTTGTTTTAAATATGATAGTTTAAATAAAGTTTTATTTTGTATTCTTTAAAGTGTTTAAATTTAAAAGGTTATAAAAAGACATGTATAAGATATATTTGAATTATAATTAGTTTTAGAATAATTTCTTTTAAAAGTAATTTATTTATACATATGTAAATTTTATTTATTAAGAGAATTAAAGTATGTAAGTTTATCTTTACATTTAAATTAAATAAAAATTTATTTAAAAACACTTAAGTAATATGTGTAAACATATTAACATGTTAAAGACACTTGTAAGCATGAGGGAATTTGTATAAAAGGTATTAGGACATTTGTAAGCATTTTACAATCTAAATTAACAAACGACAACACCTTGTTAAAAGAAAATTTAAGTATATATAACAATGTTTTAAAGAGGAAAGCTGTTTATTTATTTATTTTTCAGTTCAAATTGTCTTCGGTCCTTTCTTCCTTTCTTCTTAAAACCTATAAACTAAAACCTGGAAAATAAAATCAAATGAAGAATCAAGCTACAACCAACAACTCAAACAGTTTCAGGTTCAACTAAGCTTCAAGTTAAAGATTCAGTAGTAAATCAAACAAGGAATTAAACTATTCCAACCTGCAACTAAAATGAAGTTCAACTACAATTCAAATCAAGATGAAGATTCAACTATTAAACAAGCATGCAAGGATTCAAATTTCAACAGCAAAGAAATTTAAAAGCTTTTTGCCAGAATTCAAAAATCTAAAGCCTGGAACAATGCTCTGCTCTGTTCTCAGCAATTTAATATAAGGTGAGTAAACTTTTCTAAAAACAGTTTAATTTGGATTTAAATTCTAATGCATGTGATAAATTATGAGATAATGTTGGTTTGTATGGAAGTTTTTCAGTTTATATATATAATGGGATTGATGTATATATGTGTGTATAAGTATGTCTGTATTTATATATAAATATACATCTTGTTCTCTGTTTTAACAAGTAAGTAAACTCACTCTTTAAACCAAGGATTGGTTTGCATTTAATCTGGGAAATTATGAATTAAATATGCTAAGATGAATATATATTTATGCCTGGGTGTATGTATAATCTGTGTGCATGTATGGGGAATAAGGCAAGAAAGCCTCTGTTAAAAATTTACAGGGTTAGATTCAGTTCAAAATTCGATTCCACTGGCTCTGATCATCTATAGCTAGTGATGTTAAAACAAAATATGTTTGAAATCACCATAACTTAAATAAATAAATAAAATATTTTTTTTTTAGAATAATATGAAATGGGTTTTTTGTCTGGAAATAGAAACACAGTGAAATTCAAAGTTTATCCAATTTTCAACTTACATGAATCCAAGTTTCATTAACATCATTCAAATTCATTTCGAAAATAATGATTTTTACAACAAAAATCAGATTTTTTAGTTGTGAATTGAGATCGTATTGGTTGGATGAACGGAAAGTGGATTTTTACAAAATTACGGTGATCGGCAAGTTTTTGGGTATCGGGTTTGTTTCCAGTGGTGCTGGAACGATGGTCGATCTCGAGAAAAATGCGAGGTGATTTTATTATTCATCGTGGTGGGTGATTGGAGTTGATCTAGGGTTTAAGTTCGTGTTTTGTTCGTTTGGACTGTCGAGGAAATGGCGAAGAACAAGGGGAATCGGAGATGTTCGCGATAGGGGGTAAAGCTTCGTTGATGTGTGACGATGCTTCAGTGAAGGGGCCCGGTGATCTCTTGGTCAGAGGTGATGGGGAGAAGTGAAATTCCGACAATGGCGTTTCCAGTTTTGATCGAGAATGGTCGAATTTCGATTCATGATTGGATATTAGATTCTGGGTTGGTGGTTGGGATGTCGAGGTCGTATGGGACTGGTCGGCGTTCAGGTGGTAGGTCGGAGCGACGTCGAACAATTGTGCACGTGCACGGTGCACGTTGGAGTGCTGGAATTCGAAACTTTGGAGAAGATGAAGACTCATCGGGTTGAGCTCGTGCGATTTGCTTTTTGTCTCGAAGCATGTAGGTATTCGTGTGGACTCGGGGTGGACTCGGGAAGAAAGTGTTGTGGCTCGGGTTGTTTTATTTAACCTGGTTTGAAATTTTAAAAGAAAATTTTATCTTGGTTTTAAAATTTAAAACATGAACAAGTTTATTTATAAAACTAAATTTGTTTAAAGTTAAGTTTTAAACAAAGTTCTTGTATTGGGAAATATAAAAGTTTTAAAAATAAGTAGGTAGATTTTAATAATAAGTTGTATTAAATTTATTTAAATAACTTTGGGAAGTTCAAAGATTTAAAAAGTTATAATTAGCATGTTTAAATTATTTTAAATTATGAGTGATTTCTAAAGTGTTTATTTTAAATAAGTTAAATAATTAAGATTTAGAAATCAATTAAAATAAGGATTATCTTTAGTAATTTAGAATTTTGATTTAATTAAAGATAGTTAATAAGTAAAATAAATTAAAGATTATTACTTATTTATAATTAAGAATAATTACTAAATGAAGTAATTAGTGGAAATGAATGTAATTAAGAAAGAGAAATTACTTATAGAAGTAATTAGTGGATAATTACTAATGGAAGTAATTAAATGGAAGTGATTAAGGGTTAATCACTTGATGTTATTAATTAAAGTATTAATTAATATAATTGATTTGAAATTAATTAATTAAAGAGTAATTAATTAATTAAAGGATTAAGGTTAATTAATAACGTGGTTAATTACTAGTTAAGGTAATTAATTAAAAGAGAATAATTAATTAAGGAAGTAATTAGTGATCATTAATTAATATAATAAATGATGTAATTAAGATTGATTAATTAAGATTAATTAATCAATAATAAGTGATTAAAGAGTAATTAATTAATATAATTAATTAAGGAGTTAATTAATTAAGGTAAGTAATTACAAGATGGTAAATTACTGTTAAGATTAATTAAGGTTAATTAATGAATATAGTTAATTAAAGATTAATTATTTAATTAACTAGAAGGTAATTAATTAATGAAGTAATTAGAGGATTTTTAATGGAATTAATCAAGGTTGATTAATAAAAGTAATTAATTAAAGTATGATTAATTAATTATAATTAATTGAGGATTAATGCAAATAATTAATTAATTAATTAATGGAAGCAAATGAAGGATCAATAATTATTGTAATTAATGATAGTAATTAAAAGTTAATTACTGTATATGGTGAAGGATAATTACTTGAATGTAATTAAAGTAAAATTAATTAAGGAAGATTAATTAAGGAAGATCATTAAGCGATGATTAATAAATTGATTTGTAATTAATCAATGATAGTAAGCAGGATTAAGATAATCTAAGTGGTTAAAGAATAGTAATTAATTTAATTAAAGGTTAATTAAATTGATTAAGAGTTAATCAATTCTGTTTAAGGATGATTGGTTAATATTGATTAACTAATATTGGATGATTGGTTTATATTGGATGTTTGATATTGGGTGATTGGTTGATATTGGATGATTTGGATATCTCTGATATATGTGATATATGCTGCTTTGTGAAATGAATATTTGATATGAATTATCTATTGTGATAATGTGATTTATCTATCTGTTTATATCATCCTGAATATAAGTTTAAATGTTTAAACCTTTAAACAACTTGGCCTTAAAAGATACGTTTTGGATTTCGATGAGACCGGGATCGGGTTTCTAGATTTGGATATCCGAAAACCACATCGATCCAAATTAAACGTTAGTCGTTAATCCAAGTGGAGCAAGTGAAGACTCGAGGTGTAAGAACTATTCTTTGTCAGTATAACTCTGTGGGTGATTCCGTAATGAGTTTGACAGAGATAGTACTTTCAGATTCGAGATGAAGATTCAGAGTGCAAGGGTTATTGTCGTTAACTCTAAGGGTGATTCCAAAACGAGTGTAACGAGATAATGCCTTCGGTTTCGTTCGAACCCGGAACGAACTTGTATGGATTGAATGCTTTCAGAACATCGTCAGGTGGACGATGAGCATTCTAAGATAGATGTGTTCTATAAAGGTAATCGTAGCCTCAAGCCTCATCAACCGGGAATGGCTAAAACAGGGGAGGTGCAGCAAGGTTAAGTGGGTAGCGTCCAAGTAGGACGAGATTTTCCCCGTCTAGAGGTTCCTTTTTATTCGGCTTAGTGTGTGTGGTTGGTCGCGCCAACTACGGGGTTGTCTTGTTCGGAATTATCCTTAGATGGTTCCGGCCTTGTGTTGCAGGGGATTGGGAGTAATCCTCAGTACGGTGATCTAGGCCCCGTACTGTGACGGACGGTACCCCAGTAGCCCTGCCATTGATGGAAACCCATTCTTCCTACGTGCCCTTACGGTTTTGATTGTATAACCCACTTTGTGGCTAGTATGATGGAATTTAATAATGTAACAATTTCAGCTATTTCATATTTATTTGAAAACCCTAGACCCTATTATAATATAACTGGATTTCCTATCAAATGTTTTGGTTATCGTAAGGTAAAAACTTTTCCGTGTTTATGTGCGGGAAGTCTTACGAGATACCTTTTCTTTCAAAGGTTTTTCAAAGTTAAACAAATTTTAACCGTTTACTCACACCAGACCCATGTCTGACCCAAGTGTTTATTTTCTGTTTTATTAAACTCTTGGGTACTCAATATTGTATTTAGTAGTCGAGGGATTCAGGTTAGCTTTGACAAATTCTGGAGGAGATTTGGAGCAGGTGGCTTCAGCGTGTAGATATATTATGGTTCCGCTGTGTTAGTATTGTGTCTGTATTGTATTGATGTATTGAGATGTATGATAGACAGGTGTTTATAACTGCCTAATATGAGATGTATAGGTTGTGTAACTCTGATGTATATGATACTATGCAATATCTTATGTGATATATTATATTTCATTCGTTCCGCTGTGAGATTCTTTTATGTTGTTGTTCTTTCTTTTCTATCTTTTCTTCTTCTATCCCTTTCTTTCTTAAAAACGATACGACTTTCTAGTGGTAGAAGGTCGTCCCGTGACAGTTGGTATCAAAGCGATAGGTTGAGTGAATACCTAGACTCTGGAGTGGTGTCTATCTTGAGAGAGCGTATTTGTAATTTTTATATAACTATATATATACATATATTCTACCTATTTGTTGGGTTACCTGTTCGGGTTTTCCAATATGAGTTATAAAGGTAGATAGGGTGGTGGTGTGTGTAACACGATTACCAATGGTTGGAGTTTGAATGTTTGAGGTTGGAAGTGTATCTATCGAGACTGTCGATCCAATATCGTCTCGAGTAAGTTTGGCAGTATGGAGTAAAGATTTTTCTCGGATCTCTGAAGGAATTTTTTTTTTTCAAGATTCGGAGTCCATTATTGAAGTGTAAGCTTGGTTGAGCTCAGGTGAGCAAATTTTCTAGAATTTGGATCTATCGGAAGAGTAGAAGCAAGTGATGGTATCTTGGCAACTTCAGGAAGGAGCGGCTGTGTGATGAGACGCAGTATCTATGGATGTTCCCGAAGGAGATGTTCTTTTTGGAGCAAGATTAAGAAGGTATTGGAGGAACAGTTGATGTCTACCGCAGGAAAGACTCGGCTGTATAGGAATTCTTTGGATATCGAGTAAGAGAGTTTTATCTATTTTGAAGTATGGGACTAAGGTCGATTAGTTGTTTCTTCTGACATGGTCTCATTATCCTCTTAAGAAGAGTAAGTTGTTGGTGCTTGGTTTGGAGTCCCGAATTTCTTGAGAGATTGTCTGTCCATCTCAAGGGGTTTTGTGTGAAGTTAGTTAATGGTTTTCGAGGAGCCTATGGATTAGAAGTTTTTGGTTAGCTGTGGTAGCAGTTTCAGCTCGGAGGTGTTTGTGTGCCGACAAGAAGATTTTTCTAGCTTAGTAGTGTTCTAGAGATAGAGTTGGGATGCAACAGTGTGGCCTTTTTCTTCGATGGTTCAGGAATCTTTGTGGTTCTTCTATCAGTAGTCCGAGTAGATGGTGAAGGCTTTCTTGAAGGGTTAACTTGTTTGGAAAAGCTTAAGGCTGTTTTAAATTGGTAAAGAGAGAATAGTTTCTTTGGAATCCGAACTAGGTAGGATCGCAAAAGTGACTTGCAATTAGTTTGGGAATTTATCTTGGCAATCTTTTGTTTGAGATTGAGGTTTCTCATGTGGAAGTAGGAGCTACTGAGGTAGTCAACTGATTTTGGAAAGATCATCTTGTTGATAGGATCTAGAGATCATTTTGTGCTTGGTCCAGAATTGTTTCAAGAAGCATCAGCGAAGGGTTAAGCGGATCAGGAAAGAAATGAGGTAGTCCAGGATCGTCTGGTGAGTTATGCAGATATGAAACAAGGAGTTTGAGAATTCGGAATTGGAAATTGGAAGTTATTTAAGTTTTTCTCCGATTTAAGAGCTATAAGATTTGGTAAGTTTGGAAAGCTAACTCTGAAGTATTTTGGATTTTCTCGTGTTCTCGAGAAGAGTAGTTCTTTGATCTACAGGAATGAATGGCCAGTTTGGATAGCTAGAATTCACTTTATTTCATGTATCTCTGAGGGAGTACGTGTATGATTCATCGTTGGTTGTGGAATCTACAGTTCAGATGGATTTGGAAGTTGAGCTAGACTTGAGTGTGGTCTGATATTTTGTTCAGATTAGTGGATCTAGAGATGAGAGGAGCTCTGGATTATAGTAGTATAGTTTGTTAGATTCTGTAGAGCGAGTCTTCCGGTGATTTATACTTGGGAAACTCTAGATAGTGTTAGTAGATCTATCCTGATTTGTATCAGAATAGTTAGTTAGGTTTGATTGTTTGATTGGTTGCTATGGTTGTTAGTTACTGGATGATAGGTATGCTTTGCTGTTAGAGATTAAAATCTTTGCTAGATTATTAAATTATCTTTGCTTTTAATTTCGGGGACGAAATTATTTTAAGGGGGGAGGAATGTGATATCCCGGGATTTTGGGCAATATAAATTTAATAATCTTTATTAATAATTAAATTGATTTGGTAATTTTCCAATATAATTTTAATTTAAATTGGTAATTTAATCTTTCAAAGGTTAATAAATATATAATCTGGCAATATTGATAAGATTTGTTTGTTAAAACTAATAAAATTTTATTCTATTTATAATATATATATTTGATATATATTGTGAATGGAAATATCTTTTGTTTTAAATTAAAGTTGAATTTTCAAATTGTAATATATATGTATGTATATGTTATAATTTGGATTGTTTTGAATTTAATTTAATCTATTGATAATTTATATATGTATGAATTGTAATTTTAAAAGCTTTGTTTTAAATTTAATATCTTTCAAAAGTTAAAGATTAATTCATTTGTTTTCAAAATATAAGATAATTGTTTGTTTTAAATATGATAGTTTAAATAAAGTTTTATTTTGTATTCTTTAAATGTTTAAATTTAAAAGGTTATAAAAATACATGTATAAGATATATTTGAATTATAATTAGTTTTAGAATAATTTCTTTTAAAAGTAATTTATTTATA
Organism: Allium fistulosum; assembly: GCA_030737815.1. Lineage (NCBI taxonomy): Eukaryota > Viridiplantae > Streptophyta > Magnoliopsida > Asparagales > Amaryllidaceae > Allium > Allium fistulosum. The sequence goes on along the minus strand of CM060905.1, from coordinate 485,464,424 downwards.
CATATGTAAATTTTATTTATTAAGAGAATTAAAGTATGTAAGTTTATCTTTACATTTAAATTAAATAAAAATTTATTTAAAAACACTTAAGTAATATGTGTAAACATATTAACATGTTAAAGACACTTGTAAGCATGAGGGAATTTGTATAAAAGGTATTAGGACATTTGTAAGCATTTTACAATCTAAATTAACAAATGGCAACACCTTGTTAAAAGAAAATTTAAGTATATATAACAATGTTTTAAAGAGGAAAGCTGTTTATTTATTTATTTTTCAGTTCAAATTGTCTTCGGTCCTTTCTTCCTTTCTTCTTAAAACCTATAAACTAAAACCTGGAAAATAAAATCAAATGAAGAATCAAGCTACAACCAACAACTCAAAGAGTTTCAAGTTCAACTAAGCTTCAAGTTAAAGATTCAGCAGTAAATCAAACAAGGAATTAAACTATTCCAACCTGCAACTAAAATGAAGTTCAACTACAATTCAAATCAAGATGAAGATTCAACTATTAAACAAGCATGCAAGGATTCAAATTTCAACAGCAAAGAAATTTAAAAGCTTTTTGCCAGAATTCAAAAATCTAAAGCCTGGAACAATGCTCTGCTCTGTTCTCAGCAATTTAATATAAGGTGAGTAAACTTTTCTAAAAACAGTTTAATTTGGATTTAAATTCTAATGCATGTGATAAATTATGAGATAATGTTGGTTTGTATGGAAGTTTTTCAGTTTATATATATAATGGGATTGATGTATATATGTGTGTATAAGTATGTCTGTATTTATATATAAATATACATCTTGTTCTTTGTTTTAACAAGTAAGTAAACTCACTCTTTAAACCAAAGATTGGTTTGAATTTTTGGTTTGCATTTAATCTGGGAAATTATGAATTAAATATGATAAGATGAATATATATTTATGCCTGGGTGTATGTATAATCTGTGTGCATGTATGGGGAATAAGGCAAGAAAGCCTCTGTTAAAAATTTACAGGGTTAGATTCAGTTCAAATTTCGATTCCACTGGCTCTGATCATCTATAGCTAGCGATGTTAAAACAAAATATGTTTGAAATCACCATAACTTAAATAAATAAATAAAATATTTTTTTTTAAAAATAATATGAAATGGGTTTTTTGTCTGGAAATAGAAACACAGTGAAATTCAAAGTTTATCCAATTTTCAACTTACATGAATCCAAGTTTCATTAACATCATTCAAATTCATTTCGAAAATAATGATTTTTACAACAAAAATCAGATTTTTTAGTTGTGAATTGAGATCGTATTGGTTGGATGAACGGAAAGTGGATTTTTACAAAATTACGGTGATCGGCAAGTTTTTGGGTATCGGGTTTGTTTCCAGTGGTGCTGGAACGATGGTCGATCTCGAGAAAAATGCGAGGTGATTTTATTATTCATCGTGGTGGGTGATTGGAGTTGATCTAGGGTTTAAGTTCGTGTTTTGTTCGTCTGGACTGTCGAGGAAATGGCGAAGAACAAGGGGAATCGGAGATGTTCGCGATAGGGGGTAAAGCTTCGTTGATGTGTGACGATGCTTCAGTGAAGGGGCCCGGTGATCTCTTGGTCAGAGGTGATGGGGAGAAGTGAAATTCCAACAATGGCGTTTCCAGTTTTGATCGAGAATGGTCGAATTTCGATTCGTGATTGGATATTGGATTCTGGGTTGGTGGTTGGGATGTCGAGGTCGTATGGGACTGGCGGCGTTCAGGTGGTAGGTCGGAGTGACGTCGAACAATTGTGCACGTGCACGGTGCACATTGGAGTGCTGGAATTCGAAACTTTGGAGAAGATGAAGACTCATCGGGTTGAGCTCGTGCGATTTGCTTTTTGTCTCGAAGCAGGTAGGTATTCGTGTGGACTCGGGGTGGACTCGGGAAGAAAGTGTTGTGGCTCGGGTTGTTTTATTTAACCTGGTTTGAAATTTTAAAAGAAAATTTTATCTTGGTTATAAAATTTAAAACATGAACAAGTTTATTTATAAAACTAAATTTGTTTAAAGTTAAGTTTTAAACAAAGTTCTTGTATTGGGAAATATAAAAGTTTTAAAAATAAGTAAGTAGATTTTAATAATAAGTTGTATTAAATTTATTTAAATAACTTTGGGAAGTTCAAAGATTTAAAAAGTTATAATTAGCATGTTTAAATTATTTTAAATTATGATTGATTTCTAAAGTGTTTATTTTAAATAAGTTAAATAATTAAGATTTAGAAATCAATTAAAATAAGGATTATCTTTAGTAATTTAGAATTTTGATTTAATTAAAGATAGTTAATAAGTAAAATAAATTAAAGATTATTACTTATTTATAATTAAGAATAATTACTAAATGAAGTAATTAGTGGAAATGAATGTAATTAAGAAAGAGAAATTACTTATAGAAGTAATTAGTGGATAATTACTAATGGAAGTAATTAAATGAAAGTGATTAAGGGTTAATCACTTGATGTTATTAATTAAAGTATTAATTAATATAATTGATTTGAAATTAATTAATTAAAGAGTAATTAATTAATTAAAGGATTAAGGTTAATTAATAATGTGGTTAATTACTAGTTAAGGTAATTAATTAAAAGAGAATAATTAATTAAGGAAGTAATTAGTGATCATTAATTAATATAATAAATGATGTAATTAAGGTTGATTAATTAAGATTAATTAATCAATAATAAGTGATTAAAGAGTAATTAATTAATATAATTAATTAAGGAGTTAATTAATTAAGGTAAGTAATTACAAGATGGTAAATTACTGTTAAGATTAATTAAGGTTAATTAATGAATATAGTTAATTAAAGATTAATTATTTAATTAACTAGAAGGTAATTAATTAATAAAGTAATTAGAGGATTTTTGATGGAATTAATCAAGGTTGATTAATAAAAGTAATTAATTAAAGTATGATTAATTAATTATAATTAATTGAGGATTAATGCAAATAATTAATTAATTAATTAATGGAAGCAAATGAAGGATCATTAATTATTGTAATTAATGATAGTAATTAAAAGTTAATTACTGTATATGGTGAAGGATAATTACTTGAATGTAATTAAAGTAAAATTAATCAAGGAAGATTAATTAAGGAAGATCATTAAGAGATGATTAATAAATTGATTTGTAATTAATCAATGATAGTAAGCAGGATTAAGATAATCTAAGTGGTTAAAGAATAGTAATTAATTTAATTAAAGGTTAATTAAATTGATTAAGAGTTAATCAATTTTGTTTAAGGATGATTGGTTAATATTTATTAACTGATATTGGATGATTGGTTTATATTGGATGTTTGATATTGGGTGATTGGTTGATATTGGATGATTTGGATATCTCTGATATATGTGATATATGCTGCTTTGTGAGATGAATATTTGATATGAATTATCTATTGTGATAATGTGATTTATCTATCTGTTTATATCATCCTGAATATAAGTTTAAATGTTTAAACCTTTAAACAACTTGGCCTTAAAAGATACGTTTTGGATATCGATGAGACCGGGATCGGGTTTCCAGATTTGGATATCTGAAAACCACATCGATCCAAATTAAACGTTAGTCGTTAATCCAAGTGGAGCAAGTGAAGACTCGAGGTGTAAGAACTATTCTTTGTCAGTATAACTCTGTGGGTGATTCCGTAATGAGTTTGACAGAGATAGTACTTTCAGATTCAAGATGAAGATTCAGAGTGCAAGGGTTATTGTCGTTAACTCTGAGGGTGATTCCAAAACGAGTGTAACGAGATAATGCCTTCGGTTTCGTTCGAACCCGGAACGAACTTGTATGGATTGAATGCTTTCAGAACATCGTTAGGTGGACGATGAGCATTCTAAGATAGATGTGTTCTATAAAGGTAATCGTAGCCTCAAGCCTCATCAACTGGGAATGGCTAAAACAGGGGAGGTGCAGCAAGGTTAAGTGGGTAGCGTCCAAGTAGGACGAGATTTTCTCCTGTCTAGAGGTTCCTTTTTATTCGGCTTAGTGTGTGTGGTTGGTCGCGCCAACTACGGGGTTGTCTTGTTCGGAATTATCCTTAGATGGTTCCGGCCTTGTGTTGCAGGGGATTGGGAGTAATCCTCGGTACGGTGATCTAGGCCCCGTACTATGACGGGCGGTACCCCAGTAGCCCTGCCATTGATGGAAACCCATTCTTCCTACGTGCCCTTACGGTTTTGATTGTATAACCCACTTTGTGGCTAGTATGCTGGAATTTAATAATGTAACAATTTCAGCTATTTCATATTTATTTGAAAACCCTAGACCCTATTATAATATAACTGGATTTCCTATCAAATGTTTTGGTTATCGTAAGGTAAAAACTTTTCCGTGTTTATGTGCGGGAAGTCTTACGAGATACCTTTTCTTTCAAAGGTTTTTCAAAGTTAAACAAATTTTAACTGTTTACTCACACCAGACCCATGTATGACCCAAGTGTTTATTTTCTGTTTTATTAAACTCTTGGGTACTCAATATTGTATTGAGTAGTCGAGGGATTCAGGTTAGCTTTGACGAATTCTAGAGGAGATTTGGAGCAGGTGGCTTCAGCGTGTAGATATATTATGGTTCCGCTGTGTTAGTATTGTGTCTGTATTGTATTGATGTATTGAGATGTATGATAGACAGGTGTTTATAACTGTCTAATATGAGATGTATAGGTTGTGTAACTCTGATGTATATGATACTATGTAATATCTTATGTGATATATTATATTTCATTCGTTCCGCTGTGAGATTCTTTTATGTTGTTGTTCTTTCTTTTCTATCTATTCTTCTTCTATCCCTTTCTTTCTTAAAAACGATACGACTTTCTGGTGGTAGAAGGTCAGGTCGTGACATTTTCGATCCATTTCATTTTGGATCTAAGTTCGAATTGTGTTTGAATTTGAAGTGTGAAGAACTTCGGCCGAGATAAGCAAGTGAAGGCCGTGTACATCATTTGACCGAGAATTGAAGAGTTTGTGAAGTTTTCAAGTATGCCGCCGAGAAGAGCTAATCGTCACCAAAACGTAGAAGCATTGTATCGAAGAGAAGAAGCTGATGAGATGGAGCAAAGAATCAATGAAAACTTTAGTGAAAAGCTTAACGAAGGAATTGGTCGGTTAGAGAAGATGATGTTAGAGATGAATCAAAATCGGAGAAGGGTATCACCTGAATCTAACCATGGAGGAAGTAGAGTCTCGCCACATTCCAATCGAGACAGAAGTGTTGACGATGATCAAAGGCGCGGGAGGAACGTGAATGATCGTGAACAGAGGAATGTAGATAGAAGGGATGATGGTGGTAGACATGATGGTAGTAGAGATGTGGGTGGACGAGATAGACAACGATATACATCTGATTTTGAAGAGGAGTATGATGGTGGAAGTGTTCATGGACAAGGATGAGGACAAGGAAGAAATCACTCTGAGTATGATCACAAATGGGAGTCTGGGATGAAGACTGAAATTCCAGAATTCAAAGGTGGTATGCAAGCTGAGGAGTTTCTAGATTGGGTGGCTAATGTTGAGGAGATTTTTGACTTCAAAGAAGTTCCAGAACATCGTAGAGTGAAGTTGGTTGCTACGAGGTTGAGGGGTAGAGCTTTGGCATGGTGGCAGCAAACCAAACTTACACGTGAACAAATGGGGAAGTCAAAAGTTGAATCTTGGGAGAAGATGAAGAAAATGATGAAAGCCACATTCTTACCTTATAACTATCAGTCGCTTATGTATCAGAGGTTGCAAAACTTGAAACAAGGGACGAAATCTGTGAATGACTATGCTGACGAATTTTATCAACTGATTGCAAGGAATGATATCATGGAAACAGAGGAACAATTGACAGCTAGATTCATTGGGGGATTGCGAATGCAGATTCAGGATATGGTTAACATGTTTGATCCTAGATCTGTAGCGGAAGCACACCATAAAGCGTTAGCCTGGGAGAAACAGGGAAGACGAGGAGGTGGTATGTTTACAAATTCCAACAATCCAGTGAAGGGAGTTAGTGGGAGTTCTAATGTTTCAAAAGCTGTTGCAAAACCAATTGTGAATGAGGTTGGAAAGATGAAAGTCAATAATGGTTTCAAGTGTTATAATTGCCAAGAAATGGGCCACAAAAGTAGCGAATGTCCAAAGCCGAAGAAGAGAGCTATGATAGCGGAGGTCGAGGATGAGGATGAAGAAGCTGAATGTTCCAATTCACCACCTGATGAGGAGGAAGAAGAAGTGTCGGGAGACGAAGGTTATAATCTAATGATGAAGAGGTCCTGTTTAACACCAAAGCAAGAGGAGGATTGTAGTTGGTTAAGGAGCAATATTTTTCAGTCAACATGTACCATTCTGGGGAAGGTTTGCAAATTTGTTATTGATGCTGGGAGCTGTGATAATATAATTTCTTCAGAAGCTGTGAGGAAGTTGGCGTTGAAGACTGAGAAACATCTGAAACCGTACAAGCTAGCTTGGTTGAGGAAAGGCGGGGAGGTGAAGGTTGGACGAAGGGCTTGTGTGAAGTTTTCAATTGGGAAGAAATATAAAGACGAAATCTGGTGCGATGTGGTGGATATGGATGTCTGTCATTTGTTGCTGGGGAGACCGTGGCAGTATGATAGGGCGGTGCAACATGATGGGCGTACCAACAGTTACAGTTTTATGTTTGAAGGCACAAAGATTACTCTAGTTCCAAAGAAGCGACAACAGGAAGAAAACAAGTTGGAGGAGATTGAAAAGCTTAAAACTTTGTTATCTTTGAAGGAGTTTGTGAAGGAGGTAGAGAAGGAGCCTGAAGTGTATTTGTTGATTGGGCGAGAGAGCAGCGAAGAGGTTGAAATTCCAGAAGAAGCGAAGCTAGTTTTGAAAGAATTTGAGGATGTATTTCCAGAAGAGTTACCGAAGGAATTACCGCCACTAAGAGACATTCAACATCAAATTGATCTTGTTCCGGGAGCAATGTTGCCACATAGACCACATTATCGAATGAGTCCGAAGGAACATGAAGAATTGCGAAGGCAGGTGGAAGAATTGCTTGAACAGGGGCGTGTGCAGGAGAGTTTAAGTCCTTGTGCTGTACCAGCTTTATTGGTACCCAAAAAGGATGGGACGTGGAGAATGTGCACCGACAGTCGAGCATTGAATAAGATTACTGTGAGATATAGATTTCCAATGCCGAGGTTGGATGACTTGCTAGATCAATTGGGCGGAGCTACTATCTTTTCGAAGATTGATTTGAAGAGCGGATATCATCAAATTCGTATCAAGCCAGGAGATGAGTGGAAGACTGCTTTTAAAACCAGGGAGGGTCTATACGAATGGTTGGTAATGCCATTTGGCTTATCAAATGCACCGAGTACATTTATGCGGGTAATGAATCAGATTTTTAGACCATTCATTGGGAAGTTTGTGGTGGTGTATTTCGATGATATTCTGATATATAGTGGAAGTGCAGAGGAACATTTGAATCATCTGAGAGAAGTACTAATGGTACTACGACAAGAACAGTTTTATGCTGCAACGAAGAAATGCGTGTTCATGACGCATAGTGTTTTATTTTTGGGGTATGTTGTATTGGAAGAAGGGATACAGGTGGACAGGAGTAAAGTTGAGGCGATCAGAGATTGGCCGCAGCCCAAGACGATAACGGAAGTTCGTAGTTTTCACGGGTTGGCTTCATTCTATCGAAGGTTCATTCCACACTTTAGTAGTGTGATGGCACCTGTTACAGATTGTATGAAGGGTAAACAGTTTTCATGGTCAGAGGAAGCAAGAAATGCTTTTGGGAAGATCAAGGAGTTGTTGACGTCTGCACCAATTCTAGTATTACCAGATTTTCAGTTGTTGTTTGAACTACACACTGATGCATCCAAGGTTGGGATTGGAGGGGTGTTGAGTCAGAAGGGGCGTCCAATTGCGTATTTTAGTGAGAAGTTATCAGGAGCGAAGATGAGATACAGTACATATGATGTGGAGTTTCATGCTGTTGTGCAAGCTATTAAACACTGGAGACATTATCTATTTCAGAAAGAGTTTGTTCTTTACACTGATCATGAGGCATTGAAGCATTTACAAGGGCAAGACAAGGTTTCAGCGAGACATGCATCATGGATTGCATATCTGCAACAGTTTACGTTTGTTGTTAAACACAAATCTGGAGTGACGAATCGTGTGGCTGATGCGTTGAGCAGAAGGAATCATTTGTTGACTACAATGAAGGTCGAAGTGACAGGATTTGATGTGCTACTAGAATTATTTGTCGAAGATCCTTACTTTGCAAAGTTTGTTGATAAAGTCAAGAAGGGAGAGACGGATGAGTTTATGATGGTAGATGGTTTTCTGTTCAAGGAAAATCGATTGTGCATACCTGATTGTAGTTTGAGAATGAAGATTGTCAAAGAGCTACATGAAGAAGGACATGTTGGGAGAGACCGTACATTACAGTTGATTTCACAGTCTTACTTTTGGCCATCGATGAGGAAAGAAGTTGGAAGGTTTGTGGAGAGATGTCATATCTGTCAGGTTTCGAAAGGAACTGCGACTAATGCTGGTTTATATATATCGTTACCTGTACCAACTAAGCCTTGGGTTGATGTGAGTATGGACTTTGTGTTGGGGTTGCCGAGAACGCAGCGTGGTAATGATTCCATTTATGTGGTGGTGGATAGGTTTTCGAAAATGGCACATTTTATTGCTTGCAAGAAAACGGCGGATGCTGTTCATGTTGCTCAATTATTTTTCAAGGAGATATATCGACTTCATGGATTGCCAGAATCGATTGTGTCGGACAGGGATACTCGTTTTCTAAGTCATTTTTGGCTAAGTTTGTGGAAGATGGTGGGAACGAAGTTGAACTTTAGCAGCGCTTATCATCCACAAACGGATGGACAGACCGAGGTTGTGAACAGATCATTGGGAAATTTGTTGAGATGTCTTGTGCAAGACAATCTGAAGAGTTGGGATGTGAAGTTATGTCAAGCAGAGTTTGCTCATAATCATGCAGTAAATCGTAGTACAGGGTTCAGTCCATTTCAGATTGTATATTCTAGTTTGCCAAAAGGTCCGTTGGAGTTAACGGTCATACCACAACCAAAGAAGACAGTCAAGCGAGCTGCTGATTTTGTTGAAGGATTGACAGAGTGTCATAGGATCGTTCAAGAACGATTGGAAAAGGCAAATGAGAAATACAAACGATTTGCAGACTTGAAGCGAAGAAATGTTGAATTTAATGAAGGTGATTGGGTTTATGCAGTGTTAACAAAGGATCGTTTTCCAGTGGGCGCTTATAACAAATTGAAAGCCAGAAAAATTGGTCCTGTAGAAGTCGTGAAACGAATAAATGAAAATGCTTATAAGTTGAAGCTGCCAGAGGATGTGTACACTTCTGACGTGTTCAATGTCAAACATCTCGTACCATATTATAGGGATGAACAATCAGATATGGAAGAATTTACAAATTCGAGGATGAATTTTTCTCAACCTGGGGAGGATGATGCAGCGCAAGGCATAAGTCGTACACGAGCTAAGGAGGTAGACTTGAGTCGTCCACGACTCAAGGAAGCACCATGAGATAACAAAGGAAATGCGCGTGTTGAAGGCCTAAGTCGGTTACGACTTAAAGGGAAGGTTTTGAGTCGTCCACGACTCAGTTGGAAACCAGAGGGAGAAATTACATTGAGTTCACGAGCTAACAAAGCGACCATAAGTCGGAAACGACTTAACGAAGATGAGGTACTAAGTTGCCCACGATTTATCGAAGCAGATGGCATAAGTCGTCCACGACTTATCGGAGTTGAAGACATAAGTCGTCCACGACTTAACTCGAGCAGATTACGACCTAAAACTACAGGAGGAGCAACACAAGTTGAAAACGCGCAAGGCTTAAGTCGGCAACGACTTAAGGGAAGTATTTTGGGTAGTGTACGACTTAACGGGACAAGTGATAAGTCGTTACCGAGTTACGACTTAGTTAAGTCGTCAGGAATCTTAAGTCGCTGAAGCCTGAAACCGTAGATTGTTATGCCGCTTTAATCCAGGCCATTGATTCTGCAAAGGAGCTTGAAATAGATCGCCACTGGAGTATAAGTCGTGAGTCGTCTGTTTTAGGTCGCATACGACCTAAGTTGAGTCGTGAGAAGTTGTTAGGTCGGCAACGACCTAAGTGATGTATTTTCTGTTTGTTAAGTCGTCATCTGTTAACTCGTGGCATTGATAAGTCGTTGTCTCGTAAGTCGTAAGTCGTGATGATTGTCTTGAGTCGTGTACTTTGTAAATAAGTTGAGTCGTGTTGTATTCTGTTAAGTCGCGTACGACATAGGGTGAGTCGTAAGTCGGTACCGACTTAAGTGTTGAACATTTTGTTTGTTTTGTGTGAGTTGTAACTTCTATAAATAGGCCAGTGGTGCCATTTGTAATAGTTAGTTGATTTTTGAATAAAATTCTTGTTTGTTAGTTTTGTGCTTTCAATTTAAATTGGTAGTTGAGTGTAATCTCCTATCTCCTCTTTCGGTTAATCGAGTGCGCTCGATTCAACGACTGCAGAAGCCGATTCACGGAATCTAGTGCGCTAGATCAACGTGCGAAGAATCGCAGATCTTTGAACCCGGTATCGTGCGTGATCAACGAGTTCGGGATAGCTAGAATTCGGCATCTTCGGATCAACGAATTTGGGCATTTCAGTATTCATCAATCCACCGATTGCTACTTTCTTCGATATACATTGTTTGGATTAATCCGCTGCGTCAGTTTGGCACTAGATTGAGGTAACCATGCCATTTGCAGTTAAGTGAACTACAAATTGAAACTGAGGTTATCACAATATCTTTCTATATTCTATAGTCAAGCAAAACCTTGTCCAAGTTTTAAAATGAGGTTGTAGCTATTAGTTTTGAAATGAGGCAAGTTGTTGAGGTCGCCTCAGTTCAAAATTGAGGCAAATTGCCTTAGTTTGGAAATGAGGCAATTGCCTTAATTTTAAACTATAAGCTTTTTTCCTACTTTATGCATATTATTTTATAATTTTCTATGTTATTTTTATTTAATAGTTTTAAAAAATTGGAAATTAGCTTGTGAAGGTAAGGAAAATAAATACACACATTTAAAATTTCAAATTGTACGTTTTATATTATAACCACATTTAATAAACATGGAGCCGTGAAAATTCAAAACTCCCAAGTGGTAGTAGAAAATAAGTGAGCGCTTTTAGGAGTGAACCTGGATAAGATTAGTTTATGTGAGTTTGCATTGTCGGTGAGCCTCATCGATTTGTGTTTACCAGGAGATTTTGAAATTTTACTGTTATTTATTAATTTCAAAAATTTGTAATTTATTTGTTGATTTCAAAACAAAATTATTTCAAGCCTATTAATTTCAAAGGTAAAGGAGTCGAAAATGAAGAATTTCAAAGAAATATGATCTTGAAAATCATCGAAGTTCATGTCATGGTCATTGAATTTGGTGGGTTTCAATTTTGAAAAGTATATATGGATTCAGATATGAATTAAGTTCAAATAACGTACAGATTTTAAAAGTATAACAGATGAATACCGGTTTTTGAAAGTATAGAGTTTCATGTACACATATATTTGGTTTCGGATACATGTATGCACCAGTTTCAATTGTACATGCCTTTGAATATATATCATGTTTCAAATATATATGTATAAATGTGGTTTCAAAGGTTAAGGACTTCAGACAATTTTCTAACTACACAGTTTCAAAATTATGAACTTTTGGATATGTGCAAGTTTCTTTACAACAATAAAATATGTATATTACAGTTATCTATGTTTATCTTTGACAGATGACCCATGTTGTTGAAGCGGATGATGTGAAGCCAGAAGTTGAAATACATGCCTTATAGTGCGAAATATTATTGTATCATTGTACTGTACTTGTATTATGTATTGCCTCTTTACAACAATGTTGGAAATTAGTGACGTTTTGTAGCGTGTATTATGTATTGTTGCTGAACTATTGTTTTCATGTATCATTGTACTGTACTTGATGAACTATCTGAAACTTTTTTCTTCATGTATCATTGTATTGTACTTGATGAACTATCAGAAACTTTTGTCTTCATATATCATTATATTGTAATTGATGAACTATTTGTAACAATGAACCGTATTGTGAACTGAGACATTTACTCTATGTTTTGAGTTTCAACTGAGACATTGTTTTGTATTGAATTGAACTGAAGTAAGAACCGCTGAGACAGTTAATTGATATAAGTAACATTAAAAAATTAGCCACGGCCTTAAGCCATGGCTAAACATGTATTTGCCACATGGCCTTAAGCCGTGTCGATAAATGTATTTGCCACGGCTCTAAGTCATGGCTGAACGAAATATTGCCATGGCCCAAAGCCGTGGAAAAATAGAAAATAGCCACGGCTTAGGGCCTTGGCTAAATATTTTCCACTCTGACTTTCGCCAAAGCTACGGGCCGTGGCTAAATATTTTCCACTCCGACTTTCGCCAAAGCTACGGGCCGTGGCTAAATCACTTTGCCACGGCCCGTAGCCGTGGAAAATTGGCTTTTCTGGTGTAGTGGATCATGAATGATCCTTAGCCATGCTCTAATTCGAATACCTGAGATGACTACTTAGGTCGGTAATAACCTCGGACCGCTTACATATGTACGAGACCTAAATTAGTCTCTAGGCACACTTTGAATCGGATGTCTGAGATGAACGCTTAAGATTTTTCTTGTTTGCTTTGATTTGATCTGAATATTTTTATTTTTGAGAAACCCTATTGAATGAGATGACTAAAATTGATTCTTTTAAAGTCCCATTCGTAGAGATGGGACCAGAGTGCAAGGTGAAAGTTCCCTCCTTGAAGAGCGAGCGGATGGATTTGTACAATGTTGATTGCTTTAAATCCCGTCCGGGGAGACGGGACCAGAGTGAAAGGTGCAAGTCCTCTAGTCGGAGAGCGAGCGGATGGATTTGTTAGACACTAATCGCTTTAGGTTCTGGCCGAAGAGCGGGGACCATAGCACAAGAAGTAAGTCACCTCATTGGAGCGTGAGAAGATGGGCTTGCTTGTCATTGAGTCCCCTCACATATTGGGCTCAACAAGCATATGGAGAGGCCATGGATTTGATTATCGGTCCCAAACAGTCATAGACTTGATTAATGGTCTGAAGAGACCATAGATTTGATTATCGACCCTGAATGGCCATGGATTCGATTAATGGTTCGGGGAGACTATGGGTTTGACTATCAGCCCAAAATGGACAGAAATTCACTAATGATCTAGAGAGATCGAGATTTCAACGTATGAGTGCTAACTCTCGATGAACACGGGATGATTCTGATTTACGGTATAATAATGAAGTAACAATTCCAAGGGAACCCAAAATGATTATCTGCGACTAATGCTCAAGCAAGGACTCGAATTCATAACTATCACGGTATGCAATAACCTTTGATTTATAGGTGAATCCAAAGGAACAAAATGATTCGCAACAGCTTGATCAGCTGAAAACCAGAAGATTCAATTACTAATGTTCAATCAACTTCAATATTTATTCTTAAGTAAAGCACAACTACCATTCGCAAGACGTGCTTTTGAGGAGCAAATGTTATCTAGACTTTTGACCAAGCAGTATATGGACTAACTTAATGAGTCAAACTTGCAACTATCAAGGCAGGAAGCCAGAAGAGATAGGTCTGGAGTCCAGAAACCAAGTGCAAATAGAGCCAAGGGGCAAAGATTAGACCGCCATAAGAATCAAGGACCAAGAATCCACCGAAGTGGTGGATCGGTACGATCTCTTGGATCGATACCAATCCACGAACCTTTGGAAAAACTTGCACCCACTCTTACTCATAAGTCATGATGCCATGGAACCCATGGAATTCTCTATCGATTTCCACAATCATTTGATATCAACAACTCCAATCTTCCACTGGTCCATAATTTGGACTCGGAAACAAGCTAATAATGGTGCAAACAAGTTTGGAATCACAAAGCTAACCATGAATTGAGCCAGGACAAAGCATTTAAAACATCACATTTAGCCATTTTGTGGATTGGTAACGATCCACGAATTTTAATGAGGTGTCCACCACTTTTTCTAGAGAATAAGCCATGGGCATGGAGAACGAGGTGGAGATCATGGGGGCGAGTTTTCATGTCATTTATTGCTATAAATATGAGGGTATGGCTCATTTTTAAGGATAATTTTCCACTTCCCTATAATTTTTTTATCATTCTCTTATACTCCCACTGATTTATACCGATCCATAAGAACAGAAGTGTAAATAGCACTATAAACCATCAACAAAGTTAAGTGGACGTAGACCAAGATTAGCCAAACCACTATAAAACGCTGTGTATTCTTTTCTTGCTCATTTTAATTTACCTTTCCTTACTTTTTATTCTCTACTCAATCTATTGGTTGTTTGTGCCATTTTTGGTTCAAACAAAAAGCTATTCCTCTTTGATTTGCGTTGAATTATCCTTCCTTCTAGTTGTTAATCCCTCCTTTCACTTGATTTCGTCTTCAATTTGTTTTTAATTTTTATTAGAGAAAATTGTTTTAGAGGAAATAGAAATTTGGACGAAGTTTAGATGTACTACTTACTACTAAGGAATTAGGGATTAGGTTTACCATCTTATTTATAGGGGTAGAAAGCAACCATAACCGTTCGATTAAACATTATCAAATCCGGGTCGTTTGGCCAGGACAAACCCTGGACTAGAATCTTTGGTCGATCGACTGCTTGACTTAGAGCGGTCGGCCGGTAAGGGTCAACTGATTAGGGTCGGGGTGTCGACCGTGAAGCTTCCTTATTTAATTATTTCTTTTCTTAACTGATTGTTTGATTATTTCTAACTTTGAATTTTCAAACGTCAATAACTTTTTCATACTAGCTCCGATTTCAAAACATTATATATAAAAATTGTCCATAAAATTGCTATGAATGCAAAGACGTAAGTTTTATAGCAATATTTGGATGTTTGTGAAAATTCCATTTTTACCCTTGTTATATTTAAATTAATTCTTTTATTAAATTTCTGGTTAAATTTTTCAAGGTGTTACACTCCTTAATCCCTTCTTAATCTCCAAGCCCTAAACCCACTCAAATAAATTCCTAAATTCATGAAAAAATCACCATTCTTCCTCTCATCTGATTCCTTACAAAATCCAACAAGGGATTAGTTTGATCAGAGTTTGGAGCTTCTTCCAAGATTTCAAGAGAAGCATGAAATGTGTTTTTGTTGTTTTGAGCTTGGTTTGGGGAAGAAGAGCTGAGTGGGATGATTCTCTTACCTTATTTACTTGTTTAACTTCATTAATTTGTATATTGATGATTATGGAGTTATATGAATAGATTTAGAGAATGTTAGGATTGATTTATAATCATGTTCAAGTTATGAACATGATTACATTAACTTATTATCTGTTTAAGACATTAGTTACTAATTTTGGAAAAGTTAGTAAGCATAGAAATGGATTATGGTTTAAGTAATTGATTTTTTATATTGTTTTGAATGATTAGAAGCAAATTTTGTGATATGGTTATGTGCATATCCTTAGTTAGTGTTAATTAAGCAATTTGAGTTGATTTAAGAAAAGTTAGTAAGCTAATTAAGTAAGTTTTGGGCTCTACACTTATTAATAAAGTGAATAGAGATTTAATGAAGTTTAATTGGTACTTATAAATATTATTTTAAGCAAAAATAATTATTTTTATAAGTAAATGGTTAATTTATAAATATTATTTATGTAAAGGAATAATTTTATTAAATAAAAGAAATATTTTATAAAATATTATGAGATTTTATAAAAAAATATGAATGAGATATTTTATAAAAGAGTATAGAATTTTATAGAATAATATGAAGAAGATATTTTATAAAATGTTTATAAGGTTTTATAGAAATATTTATGAAAGGAATACTTTATTTTAAATGAAGAGATTTAGTATTATAAACGCGTAAATTAATTTATAAGCTAGTATTGTATTTTATAAAATGGTATGATGTGTGATAAAATAATATAAAGAGATACTTGACTTTTATTGAAAAAGATTGGGTAAATAAAAGTAAGACTTGATTTAGTAATAATTGAATTACTTACTTGAATATATGTGTATGGATATGTGCACTAGCGGGTATATGTATACATGTATTTGAAGTTAAATAATAATCAAGAAAATTCTTGTATTGTAACAAGAATAGTTAATTGTAGTTGAGTGTATATTCACATATACATACATACATATATACATATATTTATGTGTATGTGAATATCCATATTTGTATATAAGCATGTGAGAAGTAGCGTCTCATGTAGCCATAGCGATTATCCTATGCGCTAAGTTGCATGAGAATGTACTTGGTCGAGTAATCACTCCAGTGAAGCCTAAAACATGATTTATATAGTTTAAGTGTGTTTGCATATACGTGTGTGCATAGGTATGCACATGTGGGTGCATCGACACATGTGTGAAAAAACATAAGGCAAGAAAGTCGGATTGAGTTGTTTTGGCATTTTAGAGGAGGCCATATCGCTAGGTTTTCCCATTGAACTCTATATGTGCAAAGAGTGAATTTCGTCTTGAAATCGATTTTCGAACACATAAGAAACCACTCTCAAAATATCAACAAATGGGCTCCGGTAAAGGCAAGATAGAGGAGCAAGGTGACTCATCGGCTGAAGGGTTGGAAGAAACAGGGTTTGAATTGATGATTGGGTAGGCGTTTTGTACATGCCCGGGCTTACTGCATGGGATAGGCTACCACTGATCAATCGGTGGCTATACCATCGGTGCATCAGTGGTGCACAGCCTGGGCAGTAAAGCCCAGGCAGGGTTCAATTAAACGAGGATTTCTCCCTAATTCCGGACTCTAGTCGACGCAAGGCTTCCACATAACTTCTAGGGATAATTTGGAATACTTAAGGAAGTGGGATGCAAGGGAAAGCCTGGGACTAGGATGCTTATATATGTGATGTTTATGTGGTCAATAGTGATCCATAATGATTAGGCGTGAGATCGGCACGGTGATTGGTTATACGGTGTACAATTAAACAAAGTTCGGACCTCTTGGCTTTAACCTTGGAGTATATGTTTTAATGAATGGTATTAGTCTTATATTAGTAATCGTACCTAGTACTGGTCTTATATTAGTGACCGTACACCGTATTCGTTTTATATCAGTGACTAAACGTGTTAGTAAATGATGATAATCATCTGCGAAGGGGTCATATATTACATATGCTCATTAAGGAGCATGGTGATGGATGGTGATGTCCTTCTATGAGTGGATCATATATCACTTATGCTCACTGTGCGGTGCAGTGAGATCCACATAGGTCTTAAATATATATAGCATGGCATATATCACTTATGCTCATTGTGGGGGTATGGTGAGGCTTACACGAGTTCGACCACCCTAGGTGCTACTCGAGGTATATGGTACACTAAGGTACTGACTCTAGTTATTTTAAACTATTGACTTCAAGTATTGAAAGTGGGTTAATTAGCACCTATGCTCGATGAGGGACACGGTGAGATCCATGTATGTTTCAAGTATATAGAGTAAGTCATATATCACCTATACTCACTGAGGGGTATAGTGAGATATAAATGAGACCTATTACTGAGGATATGGCTCGAGGTCTTTGGTACATTTAGGCACTGACTCTATTTACTTTGGACCCTCAACCAGAATCATTGGGTCATGATGAGATCCATATAGCTGTCAAATATCTAGAGTAGGTCATATACCACTTGTGTTCAATGTAGGCTACGGTGAGATCTACACAAGTTCGATCACACTGAATGCGGGTTGGGTCTATGGTACACCGAGGTACCGACTCTACCTATATGGGGATCATTGGACCATGTTAGATGTTTATGGTGGAATCCACCCATCAGCAGTGATGGGTATCAATTTGTATTCTTTTGTTGTCTTTCATTGTTATGTTGTGCGTGTTATTAGCTAGCTGATATTATTATTATTATTATTATTATTATTATTATTATGTAATTCATGATAGACTCATATCATGATTACTCTACCTTTGTATGTTATGTTACCTATATATCGGTATATTTTCACGTGGCAATCACATTATATTAGTAGCACTGACTCGTTGATTACAAAAGAAGAGCAGGTTATGGTATGATTTCCTATCTTTGAGATAGGTTCAATTTACTTGTTTATAGACAGTCCGGATTACTCCTGAGCCACATTCGTCAAGAGGATTGGTTGTGCCTTAATAGTTTCTGTTTATTTGTATGTACTTTTAATATACAGTATTTTGAGATAGTTTCCCTCATACCAGCCTTTATGCCTGACCCACATTTTGTCTTTGTCTGTTTATGTACATGACAACTCTCGGTTACTCAATTGAGTAGTTTGAGAGTCAGATGCTTTTGGAGATATGCTTTCAGGATAGCTAGAGCATTCTATAGAGGCGATGTCGATACTTCATATATATACTTGATATTATAATAGTACATGACAGATATGTATTTATATATGAGACTTGAGGTATAAAATATTCTATTTAAATCCCCGTATTATGGGGAGTTTGATTTATTCTAACTTTCTGCATTAATATTCATCTATCAGTTATTTTTGCCAGACCAGTCTCTTATAGATACGTTGTTATCCTGTTTTATTCATGTATATTCAGTATATTATATGTTATCATTTCGCTGTGAGATTCTACTGATACCCATTGGCATAGTATTTGTTTTAAATTTTCTTTCTCGAGCAATCTATCATTTGTGTTATTCGAGAATCAGACGTTGTCATTTGGTGCTGATTTCAAGGTACTACGATGGATCAATAATTACAATAGTTAAATAGACAACTCAATTTTAAAGCAGGAATGATTAATGTCTAGACAAAGACACAATGAATACTGCTATATGGGATGATGATGCACTGCAACAAGTATACATCATTGTTGAATGACAACTCCTTGATAAAGCCGAGTACTGCAATTGAATTGATAACTCACTACTACACTAGGCTAAATGATTGACAAAGATACAATGAACACTAATGTATGGAATGACAATGCACGAAAAATGGTATACATTGTTGCTAAATGAAATCTCCCTAAAAAAGGCGACTATTATAATTGAATGTACAACTCACTAATAAGATTGATTATTGTAGTACGTTTAACAAAAATGCAAATGTTGATATGAGATAATGTTCACATGCCAATAATTCGCTCATCCTAACTTGTTTACAATTCTCTCTCTAAAGTAGTTCTTATCTCCGATCGATTCTTCATCCTGGAAAATAAATCTCCTAATTCTATAGACCTCTTGAAAATGGCATAGCCCACCGACAACAAGACATAACAAATTAACCTATACGATGGAGGTATTGCAAGTTTCAATAAGTTATTGTCCTAGTCTGATCCATCTCAAGTTCCTCAATCTAATTTTCCATTATTCAAACTCAAATGTTGAATCATCTAACTTCCCTCGGTAATACGAATTTATCCCTTATCCAATTTAAGTGAACCAAAACATGTTCTATATGCAACTTGTTAGTTCTTCCTACTCCTTCGATGCACACTAATGTACCTATTGAGGAATCTTCTGGTAGACAAGGGGAAAAGAAAAATCATCAAGTACAAGAAACTAAAACCAAAGGATCAATGACTTATATTTTGTTGATACAAGCAGAGATGATGGGAAAACATGGAAACCACATAACTTCAAGGTATTGGCACATGCATGGCTAGAAGCTTATGGAATATCGAGCGGTCAATCTAGTGGAAGGTTCTTCTACATTAAAGTAAGTGATAACTACAAAGACCTCGAATGTCCTACCAAGCGGGCTTTCAAAGTAAAGGAAGTGTGGTATGTTCTCAATGGTATTTACACTAAGTACAATGGTATCATTGCTTAAAGAGATGATAGATTAAGAAGTAGACAATCGTTCAAGGACATGAAGGAAGACCACAACAAAATATTTTGCGAAACATACTGATCAGATTTTAAAGCTTACAAGGCCTTTGAAGTTCTAAATATGAAGCCACTTCAGTCTTCTCTAACAGATAATGGTCTAAACCAAGGAAAAAACAATGAAGACAAGTTAAGAAATGTGTCTTCAAGAATCTTTATTGAATCATCTCCAGGACAATAAAACGATTCTCCAACGTCAGTTGAGAATGAGGGAGGTGTCATTAATCTTAGAACTCATGATTCTGAAATGTTATATCGTATTATATTGAGTTGACCGAAAGGTGTAAAATCAAGCAAAAGAAGCTTGTTGAGAAATAAGAAGCTTTAATACAAGCTAATGATAACCTCACTACATTGCTAAAGGATATTTTGATTGATATTTCCTCACAAGAGAAAGAACCTTCGAAGCTTAAATAACAAAAGTTGATACTTTTGAGTGCTCAAGGTCAACCATATGTTGACCGAATAAGAGCAATGAGAGAGAGGATTGAACTGAAAAATGCTCATGAAAGATGTGTAAGGGAAAAGGAAGAGAGTAGTTGTCGTAAGACATATCCCACTTATTTGGAGATAATTTGAAGTTAAGTAAAAAAATTTAAGGGTTCAATGACAAAGAATGCAGAAAGGAAGAGTTTCAAGCGAGTTGCATACACATATGTTGTGCTTATCTATATATTTATGTAACTTTGTATTTCAATATATTTATATGTATTCCAAATTTCTATGTTTCGATGTTCGTCGGTTATATCATATTTGTATTGTAATATTTCCACCGTTAATCAATTACTATGTGAAATGCACTCCAAAGCAATTTAAATTAAAAATTATATTTTAAGTTTAATATATGTGTGTGTATTACGTTCGTATTATACATGGGTATCATGAAACTATGTTGCTTATAAAAGGTATTCTGAAAACTATTTAAGAGCTAAACAATTTTCAGAAAATAGAATTGGTTTGAATGCTTAAAAAAGAAGTTATGGTAATTCAAACTTTGCTTATTGCACGGCACTCTCTTAGAGTTCAGCTGAAAAAATGCCTTTTCATCTGCACAAAGTTTTGTTTAAGTCCATATCTTAACTACATTAATACTACCAAATATTTTCTGAAAGGAATGTAAACTCCAATATTGCAGCAGTTAGTTTGGAGAACTTGCTCTACGGCTTTAACCTTCTCATACGTATTCTGAACTATTTTTTGTGACATTTAATTTGAATTTGTTTATTCAAACCCGAAGTCTATTTTAGTCAAACCAAAACCTTCGACTTCTACTATTTTTTTCTTAATCATTTGCTGAGAATGTAACAAGATTTTAGTTTACCACTCCTCAGAAATTTAGGCTCCGTTTGATTTGTCAGTTTCAATTTGAGTTTTCGTCCAAACAAAAATACGCACAAATACGCACGGTGCAACTATTTTAAAAAGAGGTAGTTAGCCAAAGGACAAACATTAGGAAAATTTTTTGATCCCGTACAGAAGTTTTCAAATTTAGGCTCGACGACAATAGAACATTCTCTCTCTTGTCGATGTCCATGATCAGATTTCAACTGCTCGACCACCACGCAGCCCTTATTTCCACCGACACCACCACCTCTCATCACCATCTCCTTCAACAGCTCAACCTCGACCACCGCGGTCTTGACCTGCACCACGCCATGCTCTGCCTCGCCGGCGTTGGTGCTGCTCTCCCCATCGTCTTCGTCGGCGGTAAGCTCGTCGACTCATCAAACAAACACCATACAACGTCATCGCCACCGCCATCCCCCGCTGTACCACCTCAGGGATGCACCATCATTGTCGATCTGAATTTTAGAAAAATCAATAACATAACAACAATGCTAAATTCAACTATCATTTTGTATATTAAACATATGCTAGAGTACTTTAAAAATACAATGTTATATTCAACTATCATTTATCATATTCTATACATGCTAGTTCACTTTAAAAATGCAATGCTACCTTTAACTATCATTTAGCATATTCTACATGTGCCAGTTTAGTTTAAAAATGCAATGCTACATTTAACTATCATTTAGCATATGTCATACACGCTAGTCTATTTTGAAAATATAATGCTATCTTTAACTACCATTTTGCATATCCTAAAGATGCTAGTGTACTTCATAGTTAAAATGCTACATCAATCTATCATTTCAAATACCATTAACATGCTACTAGACTTTACAACTAAAATGCTACGTTAAACTATCATTTTGCATGTTTTTAACATGCCACTGTACTTCATATCTAAAATGCCACTTTACACTATCATTTTAGATATCATAAACATACTACTATACTTTGTAACTAATATGTGACATTAGACTACCACTTTTCATATTTCAAAAAAACCAGTGTACTCTATAAATAAAATGTTATATTAAACTATCATTTTGCATATCCTAAACATGCTAGTGGACTTGTAATTAAAATGCTACATTAAACTTTTTTTTGCATATCATAAACACGGTAATGGACTTCATAATTAAAATGGTATATTAAACTACAATTTTGCATATTATAAACATGCTAGTGGACATTTTAATTAAAATGCTATAATAAAATATCATTTTGAGTATTTTAAACATGATAGTGAACTTCATAACTAAAATGCTAACCGGATGCCAAGCCTAATCGGGTACGTATGCATGCAAAAGCTAACCGGATACCAAACGTAATAGGGTACATATGGAACCAATCTATACCTAAGATATATTATTCAACCGAGCATATCATCGAATGTAAAAGCTATCCGGATGTCAAGCCTAATCGGAAACTTATGGATGTGAAAACTAACCGAATGTCAAGCCTAAACAGGGTACGTATGGATGTAAAAGCTAACCGGATGCCAAGCCTAATCGAGTACGTATGGAACCAATCTATACCCAATATATTGTTTAACCAAGCGTACCATCGAATGCAAAAGGTAACCGGATGCCAACCCTAATCCGGTGTGTATGGATGTGAGCTAACCGGATGCCAAGCCTAATCGGATACGTATGGTTTTAAAATCTAACTGGATGCCAGGCCTAATCGGGTACATATGGAACCAATCTATGAACGAGATATATTGTTTAACCGAGTGTACCATCGAATGCAAAAGCTAACCGGATGCTAAGCCTAATCGGGTATGTATGGATGCAAAAGCTAACTGGATGCCAAGCCTAATCGGGTATATATGGAACCAATCTATACCCGAGGTATATTGTTTAATCGAGCGTACCATCAAATACAAAAGCAAATCGAATGCCAAGCCTAATTGGGTACGTACGGGTGCAAAACCAAACCGGATGCCAAACCTAATCAGATACATATGGAACCAATGTATACCTGACATATATTATTTAATCGAGCATACCATCGAATGTAAAAGCTAACCGGATACTAAGCCTAATCGGGTATGTATGGAAGCAAAAGCTAACCGGATGCCAAGCCTAATCGGGTACATATGGAACTAATCTATACCCGGGATATATTTTTTAACCTAGCGTACCATCCAATGCAAAAGTTAACCGAATGACAAGCCTAATCGGGTACGTATGGATGCAGAATCTAACCGGATGCCAAGCATAATCGGATATATATGGAACCAATCTATACCAGAGATATATTGTTTAACCGAGCATACTGAATGCCAAGCCTAATCGGGTATGTATGGATGCAAAAGCTAATCGGATGTCAAGCCTAATCGGCTGCATATGGAACCAATCTATAACCGAAATGTATTATTTAACCGAGCGTACCATCGAATGTAAAAGCTAACCGAATGCCAAGCCTAATTAGGTACGTATGGATGCAAAAGCTAACCGGATACCAAGCCTAATCGGGTACATATGGAACCAATCTACATCCGAGATATATTGTTTAACCGAGCATACCATCGAATGTAAAAGCTAATCGAATGCCAAGCCTAATCGGGTACGTATGGATGCAAACTCTAACCGGATACCAAGCATACTCAGGTACATATAGAACCAATCTATACCTGAGATATATTGTTTAACCGAGCGTACCATCGAATGTAAAATCTAACAGGATGCCAAGCTTAATTGGGTACGTATGAATGCAAAAGCTAACTAGATGCAAAGCCTAATGGGGGTACATATGGAAGCAATCGACATATTCCATTCATTTTAACGCATTTTAATAACAAAAAATGCTATTTTTAACAATAATACGGTTATTCGGTACATTCGCTACATTCTAATGCATTTTAAAAATACAAATGACATCTTTAACTATCATTCGGTATATTCCACTCATTCTAATGCATTTTGAAAATACAAATGCTATTTTTAACTATCATATGGCATATTCGATACATTGTAATGCACTTGAAGAATACAAATTATATTTTGAACTATCATTCGTTACATTTCATTCATTCTAATGTACTTTAAAAGAACAGTTTCTATTTTTAACTATCATTCGACACATTCGATTCATTATAATGCACTTTAAAAGTACAAAATGCTATTTTTAACTATCATTTGATACATTCATTACATTCTAATGCACTTTAAAAATACAAATGATATTTTAGCTATCATTCGGCGCATTCGATTCATTCTATCAAACTAGCACTATCATTCATTTTTGTAGGCTAAAAATATGTTAAATTAAATTAGCATGATATACATACAATGCTATATTCATTTTTTGTAGTTCAAAAAATGCTAAATTAAACTAATATAAAATTAACATAGTGCTATATTCATTTTTAAAGTTTAACAAATGATAAATCAAACCAGCATTATCATTTCTTTTTATAGTTTAAAAAATGCTAAACTAAACTAGCTTTTCGACTGTTAATTGTTAAAAAAGATCCATCGCCTTCAACGCTATCGCTATCGCCTCCCAATCCACCTCGACCACATTATCATTGACGCCGCTACCTACACCTCACCGCCTTCACTTGAACGAGCTCTGCCTTCACCTACGCTACCATCACTTGTGCATGCGTCGTCGCCATCGCCGCCTCTTCTTGTGATCCCCTGCCGCCTCTTCTTGTGATGCCGCTGCCGCGACTTCTTGTGATGCCGCCACTGCCTCTTCTTATGATGATGTCGTCGCCTTTTATTATTTTAGAATGATATTGAAGAAATAAAGAAACCTGCGGATTTTAGAGCAAAAAGGATCAAATGTTTTGCCTTTAGACGAAAGAAAGAAGCCATCGGATTTTAGACCAAAAAACGTGAAACGTTTTGCCCTCATCCTATTTTCGACTTTTAATAAATATCAAATTTTGAAAATGAAGTTAACATACAAAATAAAAAATAAATTTATTTTATTTTCTGCATCATACAAAATAATAAAAGCATAGAGAACCATCTATTCACTTCGTCATTTCTCTAATCCCTTCTTCGTCGTCCCTCGATGATAACTTAAAATTTCAAATTCTCTCATCAACTCTTCTCAATTTTATAATGAATATTGAAAATGGAAAATACAAAACTCAAAATGAACCAAACGGACCCTTAGTTTTAGAACAATTACATAGGTAGATTTATTTTATGTGAAAATTGGACCCACATCCCTAAAACCAAACATAATCCTCCAAAACTTCCTCCATTTCAAAATTTATAAATCGGGTCCCTATTTATGTTTCGGCGTAAATTTTTTCCATAAATACTCTCATTTATTTGTCGTGGTGATTTTGATTGCAGCCAAAATTTGAAATCTACGTTTCCAAATCAAATTTAGTTCGATCTACTTTTTGAAATCATATTTTGGATTTCATTATGGCTTCATCATCTTCTAGGTAAACATCTGATCTACTTTTTAATCGATGGTGTTTCTTTTTAATTGACCGTGTTCCTTTTCTCATTAATTATTGTATATAATTGCAGAATTTAACGAGTGTTCATATGATAAAGTTTGATCCTAGTTGTAGAAGTGTTAATTGAACTAAACTAGTTACAATTGTAAATAAAAGCAGACTTGTCTACAATGATTGTTAATAATTGCAGACTTGTAAATAAATCAAGACTTATGTGCAATTATTATAAATACATGAAACTTGTCTGTCGTTGGTTGTTTATTATTTTTATGATTGTTTATAGGTGAAAGATTTATCGCAATAATAATACTGTTTTAAAATTGAAATTCTCAGATTATTTGCAGATTTGTCTGCAATTATTTATAATAATTGCATATGAATCAGCAAATAATCTATTTTCTACTTGTAATGGTATGCATTCTTTTTGGTTTTTTTATTGTTTATTATTTTGTAATTATAATCATGTTTTATTATTTTAATTTATAGCATTCCTAACAATATTGGTGTTTTAGTGTTTTTGATGTTTGGACACGATAGCTTTTCTTTACGTGTTCATTTTGATAATACAGTTGATATGTTGAGAAATACTATTTGTGGTAAATGGTCTGATTTAAGTCCACTGTCATTTGATTTATATTATGTTAGAGATGGTATGAGAAGTAATATTGAAACTAATTCTAATTTCAATCTATCTTGTTGTTGTGTGCTCATAATCATGAGGATTACTTGGTTATTTTTATTGACATTGTTCCTTCTAGTTCTTCGGCAAACAATGTTGATATTATTAGGTCAGATGTAGTTACTTGTAGTAGTGATTCCTCCTTTGCTAGCACCGGGGATTCTAATATTCATTTTAGGAAGTTATTAAGAAATGATTCCAATCGATCTGCCTTTACTAGTGTTGGTCAACAATTTCCAGGTGGTGTTACTAAATTTAGGCTCAATTTGATGATATATAGTATTAAGACTGGGTACAAACTTGATTTGGTTAAGAATGACAAGGAAAGAGTCACTGTTGTTTGTTCTCGATCTAAATGTAACTTTAGGATTCACGCTTCTATTAAGTTTAATCTTCCTGGCTATTTTGTTATAAAGAGATTTCAACCTGAGCATTCTTGTGGTGCTGGAATTCATTATATTAATGATCCTCCAGTCACAAGTAGATTGATTAAATTGTTGGTTTATGATCATATTCAAACTAATCCATTGATGAAGACCAAGGACATTATTAATCTTTTTCAAACTGAGTATAGTATTATTTTGCTTATAGTGGAAAGATGTTGGCTTTAGAAGATTTATATGAAAATGATATGATGTCTTATCATCACTTGAAGTCTTTTTGTGATGTTGTTCTTGAAACTAATCTTGGCAGTAAAGTTGTTTTGGAGCATAATTCTAGTACTCATCAATTTGAGAGGGTTTTTATCGGTTTTGAAGCTTGTGCTCACAGTTTACAATTTTGTCGATCATTAATATTTATGGATGATACTTTTATGAAGGGCAGAGCTCAAGGTTGTTTGATAGCTGCTACTGGTAAAAATGGCAATGAAGGTATGTTGTTTACTCTTAGTTTATTATATATCTGCTTCAATATCTAATATTATTCTAATTTATTGCTGATATGTCTATAGTTAATATTAAAATTTGTAGATTATTTTGTAAAATTTCATATTAACTGCAGAAAAATATGAAATTGTTAATATAATTTTTCATTTATATTTGCTTCTTCTTACTCTTCTGTATTTTATATAGTTGTTTTCAAACAAGTCATACTGTACATGATATAATATTATCGTTTTAGTCCAATTATGCAGATTGTATGCATACTTGGCTGCAATTATTCACAATTATTGCCTTTTCATCAGCATATATTTTAAATAATTGCATATTATTCTTCACTATTTTACAATAGTTTCTTACTTTTCTGCAATTAATCCGATTAACTGCTGTAGTTTTTTTTACTTAGTTTTTTTTTTGAGATCATGGGGAACCTTAAGATCATGGTATTCATTGATACTCACTTAAGTAAACCCCACGCCGTGTGTCTACCCCGCTTTTATTTAGTCGTCGCACACGGATGCGTAACGTTGAAACTCCCACTGATGGTTTGGCGCTGGGATTCGAACCTGCCCGGACACAGTCCTTTGGTTCCCATCTCCCATCTCCCAAACCAACCGAGCTACGAACGGCGGGTGTTTTTTTTTTTTTACTTAGTTATATATATGTTTATTATTTTATTATGTTTTTTCCTTATAGCAATTGTTATTGTTTCTAGTGAAGATGAATATAATTGGATTTGGTATTGTGAACAACTTAAAGACTTTCTGAAAGACGATCTTTGAAATTTTGCTTTCATTTCTGATCGTCATCCTGATCTTCTTGTTGTTGTTCCAAAAGTGTTTCCCAATTCAGCTCATGGTTCGTGTTTTTATCCTTTTAACAATAATTTGTAAGTTGCTCTAAAGTCTGAATTTTCCAAATCTAAGAAGAAATGATAGATAGATTTATTTGCACTTGTTGCATATGCTTCTAACTTGGATGATTTCAATGTAGCATTGAGAAATTTTAAGGATGCTGATGGATCCACTATGGCAAACTTTTCGAATGGAATTTCTTTTGAGAAGTTTGCTAATGTTTTTTTTCCTACATGTCATTATGGTGAAATGTCATCTAATTGTTCCGAGAGTTTTAACAAATGCATTTTGGAAGAAAGGCATTTACCGATCACTACTTGCTTGGGTAAAATTAGAATCAAGTTGATGAAGCGTATGTCTGATCGTCAAGAACTTACCAGTAGTTGGAATAGCATTCTATGTCCAGTCAATGAAAATCGGTTGAGAAATCTTCATTTGGAGGGAGCTACATGGTTTGTTATTAGTGAACAAGTAGTTGAAGTTCATTTTCCAGTCCGACAATTTGTTGATTTGTATAATCGGGTTTGTTCTTGTAATTTGTGGCAAATCTACGGCTTTCCTTGTGATCATGCTGTTAGATGTATTTTGAGTTGTAAAAGGTTGAATGTGTATGATTACATTGAAGATTATTTCAAAGTTGTGTATTTTCGATCAGCTTATTCTCATGCAATCAATCCAGTTATAAACTTCACAAAAGAAGACGTCTTTCCTGAAGATGTTGATATGGCACCTCGTATAGGTAGAATAATGTATGACCATCCATCAGCTGCTAAGGGAATTAAATCTACCGGTGAAATTACAAAGACAATAGATGCAGTTTATGTAAGAAGTTAGGTCACAATAAAAGGACTTGTCCTTTCAAACACATGTAGTACTGTTGTTTTTTCTTTTGGAAAAAATTTAATGTACTCCTAAAACATCATGTTTTCTTTATTCTGTTTTTTTGTAATTCTGCTGCAATTATATTGGATATGTACTTTTTTTAAGTGAATGAAAAGAATAATTCTACCATGTTCGGCAATAGTTGAGCAATATTGCTGTCATATCTGCAATTTTTCTGAATAATTATGTACATTTCTGCACTTTGTAAATATTGTTGCATACTTTTTTGCAACCTTTGTAATAATTTGATCCCATTCCAGAAGTTGCTTATATAATTTTTTTCAATTTAATAATATCATTCTAATTCAATTATGAAGTTCATATTCATATTTTTCAATAATTATTCAAAACAATTGCAGATGTATCTGCAAGTGTTCTGAATAATTGCGTAAATGTCTGTAGTTATTCAGGATAAATGCAGACATATCTGCAATAATTTGAAATTTTTTTGTAAATGTCTGCAATAGTTCAATATATTTTCTTGTTTTCCCTTCAACAATACAGATAACTCAATTCAATCCTAGAAAATGCTTAACTAACAATTTTGATAACTAAATTTTGATTATCATATTAAATCATTAATTTTGGCTTTCAAACACATAAGTTTGCCGATATATACATTTCCTAAGTTCTACACAAAACACCATAGTTACAAAACATCATTTATGTTTGTCGGCTTCCGATAACAAAAATTGTTGTGTTAGCCTTTCTTCAATGCTCCAGCTATATGGTTTGCACGAGAGAATTTGATATGCTAATTCAGCTCTTTGTATTTCGATAGCATCATATCCATATTGAATATCTTCCTTGTTTATAACCTTGTTTTCACATCTTTCTCTCATGATATTCATTACAAATATTCCACAATCAACCCTGCAATAATTGCAAATAATTTTCAAATTATTCAGAATAATTGCAGCATGATATGCAAATATTTCAAGTTTATTTGTTGCGGTGTACTTACGAATCACTACGTTGTTGTGGGCCGTCTACAAATGTAATTAAAGTTGAAGGTTTGTGGTCTTTCTTTTCCAATTTTTGTAATAAGCTTGTTACATAAACTCTCTTTAAAAAATAAAATATTTTATTAGGCAATTTATTTTCAGTTTAAATGATATATTCCTTTTTTCAATTTACATACCACTTTTCTTGCAGCTTTGGCATATGGACCTTCATGTCTTAGCTTCATCGAATCATAATGAATCAACTGTCTCTCTTCTTTTATGAATTTCAAAAGAGTGAAATGTGCATTTAGGTGAATTGAGAGGAACATTTTATCATAGTTTGTAAAACTATTTTTGATCAGATCATCAATTAGAGCTTGTATGACCTTTTTTGTATTGCTGAGTAGGAAAGTTTGTAGTAATATATATTAGTAAACTGAATTTATAAACTTTTAAACAAATATTTCATTAAAAAGTTACAAAACATATAGTTGCATAGACTTTGAAGAACAAAATTTTTGAATGCATCTTTTCCAACTCATGTGTGCACCAGTCGATGATCTATGTTGGCGCCAAAATTGGTCACTAATGCCCAAACGTCGTTGAAAGCACCAATTCACAGCCACAGATAACAGATAGAGTGTATGTAGAGAGTATAAATATGAAGAACAATCAAAATTAAAAAGAAAGCAGTAATAACAGAGCATTTATAGTGGTTCGGCTGACTCTGGCCTATGTCCACTCCAGAAATTTTCTTTTTATTGATATCATAATCAATTATAGTTACAATCCGGAGTTTTTAAAACAAAAAATGGCAGAGTAGCCTTAGTGAAGAAGATGAAGGGAAACAAAATCAGAAACCCTTTTCTGAAGCCCCGCTTGCTGTATTTATAGGCAAAATCCGAGTTACAGGGCTTCTTGAGTGATCCGGGCTCATCAAGACCATAGCCGAACTCAAATCCATCATCACTGCCGACCCCGAGTTCAGAATACGCTGATCCGATGTTGCCCTGGGAATTACTCGAAGTGAACATAGATATGACCCGGAGCAAACTTGCTTGTGACCCAAAGTAATCTACGTTTGGACTTGAAGCAACACGGTGTCGACCCCATGCCTTCAAGACAGTGACCTGATCCCCTTTAGCCGATTCGAAGCCTTCGTTCCACCGACCCGAAGTAGTCGATTTGATACAACACACCGACCCAATTTCCCATATGTCGACCCGACCTCATAGCCGACGCAAAGTGTGGCCATCGCCAACCCAAAGCGGGAGTAGTTGCCGACCCGAGTCTTTGATGTCAGTCCCATAGCTTGCTGACCTAGCTCCAATGCCGACCCGAAGAAACCTGAATGCCGACCCGGATTCAATCTCCAAACATGCCGATCCCATCCACTTATTCGATGCCGAACCCTCCATTCATGCCGAATTGATGACTTATACACGCCGACCCGAATACTGGAGGATGCCGACCCGAAGTAAGTGGAAGCGTGTTGATCCCTTAATTCCTGCCGACCCGGAGCTTTTATTATGCCGACCTGAAGTAACACCGATCCCATACTGACTCGAGGTGCACCCTATCCTGACTCGAAGCAGCTCTCTCAAAAACCCAAAGCAAGCCCAAGTGCGACTCGAAGTAAACTCCAAACAACCCGAATCACCTCGATTTTTCTGGAAACTCATATTTCAAGCATCCCGCGTCTTTTGCCCATCGACTATGCCGAATCCCTGCTTCATAATCATGTTTATCGTCCGTGATTGATCATCTATCCATCCAGTCGACTCAAACTTATCGTATTCCAGCTTCGATAACCAAGCAATCGATTTAGTTGAATCCTCCTGTCTACAGCCTTGCCAAAAGGCGGGTTAACTGAATCCGCCTGTCTACGGCCTTGCCAAAAGGCGGGTTAACATTTTCCCCCCAAAACATGCCTTGCGGTAGAAAGGCGTGTTTTGAATAACTTTTAATCCCTCATCCAAAGTCCATATGGTATCCATAGCCATATCATCTGATCCATAACCCAATCCATTTTATCCAAGTGCCATTGTCGTATCCTTATCCAAACCCATGACCGCTCCGAGTCGATATCTGATCCCTATCCAGTAACCAAGTCCTTGGCCAATTCCACATCCATCTGAACCCGATAACCGAGTTATAACCCATCCATATCCAATAACCAATAACCAAATCCATGACCTCTTCGGGTCGATATCCAAATCTGGGATCGCTCCGGACCATAGCCAATCCTTAGCCATTTAAAGCCGAAATCCGAATCCGTAACCTCTCCGGGTTCTTGCCAAGCACAACCTGCACTCGACCACCTGTGTCAAGCAACACTTTGGTGTTCCCGGTTCAATGTCCCTGAACGCTGAGTAATGTCGTGGCTTAAGTCTTAAGCCGAATCCCAGTCGCTCCGGATCCTTGTCGAGCATAGTCCATGCTCGACGACCTGAAATAAAAAGTGATAGATAATATGGGGCATAAGTCCTAAGTTGAATCCTGGTCTCTTCGGACCCTTGCCGAGCATAGTCCACGTTCGACGACCTGAATAAGCCGACCCGCCATGTTCGGACGAAGCGACTTACCCCTTGCCAGGCATAATCCATACTCGACGACCTTTTAGCCAAAAACCAGATAAAAAGTCAATCAAAATCAAATCCGAAATCCAAATCAAACTAGAAAATATCAAAAATCCAAACTAAAAGACAAACGTTCAAACCAGAATCCAAATCAGAAAACAAACAAAACCAGGAGTTCAAACCAAACTCCAAAACCAAACCAGAAAAAGCAAGTGTCCAAGCCAAAAAGAAAAAATAGATTTCAAAAACCAGAGCGTCACGGTTTATCATCATCTCAGAGCATGCCAAGGGGTTATCTTCGTCCCCATACATGAGTAAGTGACTTAGACGTTTTCCCAGAGTTTGTTACTTATTCTAAACCATCACGATTAGTTGATGACCAATCGACCATCATTCATGGGCCTCGCACCATCGTCGTTCGAGGTAGACGGTGGCTGCTCTTGTTCCACCGTCGCATTCCGAGTTCCGACATATTGCCGCAACTGACCATTCCTTACATGCTCCTCGATTATACCTTTTAAGTGCCTACAGCTGTTGGTATTATGTCCGTCCAGGTCTTGAAAGAGACAGTGCCTTTTGGATGCCCTTTCACGTTCTGAGGGTTCCCTCCTTGCCGGCCTTCGATAAGGAAGGCGATCCCGAGTATCCAAGTATATCCATTCCAATGTCTCATTCAGTCCTATGTAAGTGGATAATTTTGGTTCTCCCCGGTGCTTCCTTGCCCTGCTAGAATCGTCATCCAACTTCCTCTTCCCTTTATCCTTATCTTTACCCGAGCTTTCACCGGATGATTCTCCATCCTTAACCATGTTCACTTCCTTTGACCTCATATCCAAACATGCATCCTCTTGTCGAAGAAATCTCTTTGCTTCGTGAAAGAATTCCCCGAGATTCATTGGTGTATCCCATATCAATGATACTTTGAAATCTGAATTAACCCCGACTCCTAACACCGCCGCCATTAGAACCATTGATGGATCCGGCCGATCCACCGAAGCAACTGCTGCATTAAACCGAGTTAAGAAAGTCCTGAGCAATTCTCCCGTCCTCTGCTTCACCGACGTCAGTGTCATCACATTCTTCGGCCTTTTGATGTGAACTCGAAACTGTTTCAAAAACCTGTCCACCAATTCTGTCCATGTTCTAATAGATCCATCTTCCAGCTGTCTGAACCACATAGCAGCTATATCGGTCAAGTACAGGGAGAAACACCAAGCCATAACCTCCTCTGATGCCCCCCAACACTTCCATATGCCTTGTGTACCTCATCAAGTGGTCGGTGGGATCCATCTTACCATTGTATACTTCCAGAATGGGCAGCTTGAAATCGGGTGGATTCTAAGCCATCCTGATGTTACGGGTAAACGGACTTTTGTTTACTCCCTCCAAATCCATGTTTAT
Organism: Allium fistulosum; assembly: GCA_030737815.1. Taxonomy (NCBI): domain Eukaryota; kingdom Viridiplantae; phylum Streptophyta; class Magnoliopsida; order Asparagales; family Amaryllidaceae; genus Allium; species Allium fistulosum. The sequence goes on along the minus strand of CM060905.1, from coordinate 485,430,481 downwards.
CATACCTTCGCGAATAGTTCGCCTGATAATGTCATCTAATCTAGTGTTACCTACCAAGGGTTCCCCCCCATCTACATTTTCTAACTGCCCTCCAAGTCCTCGAGGGAATTTTGGTACATACTCCTCGTCACGCACTCTTGTATTCCTGTTGGCGCCGGGCTGCGCAGCGTCATCCGGTATCTCTCCATGGATTGATCTAGCATTACTTGGTGGTGTGCCCTCGAGTCTAGGTCCATCCAAATTGATATTTGTTTGCCGATTGGAGGCTGCCCCCTGCTAAACCACTCCATCTACTTGCCAGTTGAGTCCTTCTGATCCAGCTCCATGGATCTGAGCTCCTGCAGCTCCTGCTGTTCCTGCATGTCCAAATTGTCTAAGAAGGGTCTGCATCATTTCCTCTTGCCTTTTCATGAACTGCTCCTGCATAGAATCCATCATAATCTGCATCTCGTCCCTAGTGATGTAGATGGATATCTAATCTGATCCAGCTCCAGAAGAGGCCGCTTGACTTCCCTCTTGATTGCTCCTTTCTGTCGCTTGTCTCCTTGTCGATGGCCTAACCATTGTTCCTCCCAGAATCCAAGTTCCTAAGCTTTCAAAATCAAAATCTTCGATCTGGAATCCCTGAGTGCTAGCTTTCTCAGCGAAAGCACCAAAATGTTAGCGCCAAATTTGGTCACTAACACCCAAATGCCGTTGAAAGCACCAATTCACAGCAACAGATAAGAGATAGAGAGTATGTAGAGAGTATAAATATGAAGAGCAATCAAAGTTAAAAAGAAAGCAGTAATAACAGAGGATTTATAGTGGTTCGGCCGACTCTGGCCTACGTCCATTCCAGAAATTTCCTTTTTATTAATATCAGAATCAATTACAGTTACAATCTGGAGTTTTTAAAACAAAAAATGGCAGAGTATCCTTAGTGAAGAAGATGAAGGGAAAAAGAATCAAAATCTCTTTTCTAAAGCCCAGCATGCTGTATTTATGCAAAATCAGAGTTACTAGGCTTCCTGAGTGATCCGGGCCCATCAAGACCATAGCCAAACCCAAATCCATCACCACTGCCGACCCCGAGTTTAGAATACGTCGATCCGATGTTGCCCTGGGAATGACTCGATGTGAACATAGATATGACCCGAAGAAAACTCGCCTGTGACCCGAAGTAATCTACGTTTGGACTCGGAGCAACACGGTGCTGACCCCATGCCTTCAAGACACTGACCCGATCCCCTTTAGCCGATCCGAAGCCTTCGTTCCACCGACCCGAAGTAGCCGATCTGATACAACACACCGACCCAGTTTCCCATATGCCGACCCGACCTCATAACCGACCCGAAGTGTGGCCATCGTCGACCCGAAGCGGGAGTAGTTGCCGACCCGAGTCTTCCTTTGATGCCGATCCCATAGCTTGCCGACCTGGCTCTAACGCCGACCCGAAGAAACCTGAATGCCAACCCAGAGTCAATTTCCAAACATGCCAATCCCATCCGCTTATTCAATGCCAACCCGATGACTTATACACGCCGACCCGAAGACTGGAGGATGCCGACCCAAAGTAAGTGGAAGTGTGTCGATCCCTTGAAGCAAAAACATGTCGATCCCTTAATTCCTGCCGACCCGGAGCTTTTATTATGCCGACCTGAAGTAACACCGACCCCATGGAAAACTCACTGATCCCATGCTGACTCGAGGCGCACCCTATTCTGACCTGAAGGAGCTCTCTCAAAAACCCAAAGCAAGCCCAAGTGCAACTCGAAGTAAACTCCAAACATCCCGAATCACCTCGATTTTTCTGGAAACTCATATTTCAAGCATCCCGCGTCTTTTTCCCATCGACTACGCTGAATCCCGGCTTCATAATCATGTTTATCATCCATGATTGATCGTCTATCCATCCAGTCGACTCAAACCTATCGTATTCCAGCTTCGATAACCGAGCAATCGATTTAGTTGAATCCGTCTATCTACGGCCTTGCCAAAAGGCGGGTTTACTGAATCTGCTTGTCTACGGTCTTACCAAAAAGGCGGGTTAACAATCTACGAGAATAGTTATTTTGTTAAATAATAATATATTTTTGAAATTTTGGGAATTTATGCAGAATGATCTGCAAAAATTTTGAATAATTGCTGACTTATCAGCAAATAATATGAAAAATTACAGATCTGTCTGCAATTATTACAAAAAATTACAGTAATTATTATGAATAATCGTAGTTTCTTCTTTCTAAATTAATACAAAAAACTATTTTCAAACTTCTGTACCTGGCCATCAAGGAATCTTCCAAGAATTAACTCACCAATGGCAGTTCCAAATATTATAATATCTTTGTCTCCATTGAGATATGCACTCTTGCTATCAAATTATTGAAGAATATTAGTATTATTGTCAATATTTAGACAATACAGCAATTATTATCAATATTTGCTGATATATCTGCAATTAATAGGTATATTTTCAGACAATAAAGCAACTATTCACAATATTTGCTGATATGCCTGCCGCTATTGGAGAAATTTTGACAACACAGCAAACATTTCCAATATTTGCTGATATGTCTGCAACTTTTTGGTATATTTTCAGACTATAGAGCAATTATTGGGGTTATTTTTCAAACAATACAGCAATTTAAACATTTATTTAAATTTTGTACTTCGTTGATATGTCTGCAATTATTTTTACCCGAGGTCATTGGTTCTGAAGAATTGTTCAAGCAATTTGGTTTTCTCTTCACCTAGCCTTTGGACATTCAAACATTGTCTGAGATTTATTTTTGCATTTGTAGGCAACTCATTTGATCTTGGTTCTGCTTTATATTGTTCTACTTTTATTGGCTGGATTTCTTTTTCTTTCCTTGCTTTTTTGAATCCCTTTTCATTTTCTAATTCAATTTCTTCGGTTGATTTTGATCTTTTTTCCTCCTCCTTGTTTTTGATCAATTGTTTTTTTAGTCTCTTCTTATGCTTTTATAAAGATATCATCAAGTTCTTGACTGCTTCTGAGACCTTGGGGTTCACTACTGCTTTCACTTGAAAGTATTTTAAAGTTTGGGTTATATTCCAATAGTTTTGTCCATTTTTCCGAGCTTTCCTTTGTAGGTTCTTTCACAATAATGGTTTCTTTCATTTTATCTTGAGGAATTGTTTCTACATTCTCAAGATTGTGTAAGTTCAATTGTTTCATTATTAGCAGCAGGATCAATCTCATCTTTATTTCCTTTAGTTGTTTGAACTGAAAATACATTTGAAATTTAAATATTTAGTGCTTTTGAAATGATAATGAATATTTGCAGTTATTCCCCAAATAATAGGAAAAACTGCAGAATATGCAGCACTTATTGATAATTTTTGCAGGGGTCATCTGCATTTATTTTTTTTATAAATGCATTTGTTTCCTCAAATATTATGAATAAGTGCAGATATATCAGCAAATATTTATGAATAAGTGCAGATATATCAGAGAATAATTCAGAAAATTACCGAATGAAGGTTTTGTTTGTTATGGATCTTTTGCTGTAGCAATATTTTTATCTTCATTTTCTTTGCTTCATCTGTATCTTCTTCTTCAACATCTTTATTTGTTGCATCATGGTTTTCTTCCTCATTCAAATTGCTTTCATCATCATTCTTATCTTTATCAGTTTGCTTCATTTTATCTTCCTTTTTTTCTTCATCATCTTTTTTCTCTTCTTCTTCATCATCTTTCCGCTCTTCTTCTTCATTTTTATCCTCTGCATCTTCATTCTTTTCTTCTAGCTCAACACTTTCAACAATTTTTAGCTCCTCTTTCCCAACAATTTTATTCTTTGTAACAGCTTCTTGTGCATCATCTTCATCTTCTTCTTCAACACTTCCATTACCCGCTTCATCATCTTCTTCCTCTTCTTCATCATCTTCCTCTTCAACATCTTCATCACCCTCTTCTTTCTTATCAGCCTTTTTGTTTGTCAATATTTCAAATTGATCAGAAGCATCGTCGCTTTCACTTTCTCCACCTTCTTCACTTTCAAAGAAATCATCTTTGGTACCACTTACTTCTTGTAAGGGTAGTGTCATCATATCAGATTCAGTGGAAGATGCTTCTTTTGTGTATTTACTTAGTTCCATTTTTAGGCGAGCATTTTGATTTTGAAGCCTTTTGTTGTCCATTTCAAGCCTTTGAATTATTTCTTTGTATTTTTCTTCTTGTTCTTTGTATGTTTTCTCATATTCATTGCCTTTTTCTAAAGCATCCTTTAATATGTCAATTTGCTTCCCTTGAGCATCCTGAAACAAAGAGTTGAAACATATTTGTTTAGTAGCTTCAGAATTTATTAGTAATAATTGCATATGAAACAGCAAGTATTACTAATAATTGCAGATATGTCTGTAGTTATTGGGGAAATTTATACAATACAACAATTAAGCAATTATTCTCAATATTTGCATCCTATTATGCAAGTATGGTTTATAATTGCAGTTATGTCTACAAGTATTATAGATAATGTCTGCAAGTATTGCTGATAATTGCAGTTATATCTGAAAGTTTGGTTTATTATTTCATATATGTTTGCAAGTATCCTGAATAACATCTTTCCTTCAAATAATTTTAGAATTTTGCAAATTCTAATGTGATTATTTGTAGACTTACAGATTTGCATCTCGTTGTCGGTAGCATAATTGGTTTGAGCTTTGAAATGTTCCATTTTCCAGCTAATGGGTATGAGATGTTGTATTCAGATTTAAATGACTTTAGCACATGAGTTTTTTTACAGATCCACCACTAAAAAGAAAATAATTAATATAAATAATATATAAATAATTTGGCAACATATCTATTTAAGTTGAAATATCATACCAATAATAATGTTACACAAGCTGTGATTTTCTTGGCTTCTCGGCATATTTTTCAATTTGATTCCTAAGATGCTTATGAATTGTTTTGAACCATAAAATCAATGACATTTTTCCATTACACAATATGGAACCATGTTTCATGATACGTTTGAGTTAGAATTTGAAACAAGAAATGCTGCAGCCAAATATAGGAGGAGAAGTTTTGTTGTGTCTTCTCTGTCCTCTTCTGTAGTTCCTTTTATTGTAGAAAATAACCGTTTTTCTATCTTTTTCTTCTGGACATTGGCATCCCCTTCAAAATGTATGCTGATGAAAGAAGTATACTCATTGTCACTTTTATCTTGCTTTTAATGTGGCCAAAAGTTTTGACCAGTTCGACATTGATGGGAACACTAAGTAATTGTCCAATGTCAAGCTCTAAAAATGTTATTTTCTGATCACCAAACTGGAAATATCTCAAATGCTTTTTATAGTCTCTCACGATTATATCAATAGAGGTCGAATTTTTTGTCGTTTCTTCAACTGAAATTATTCCATTATAAATCATGTCAATAAATTTATAGAAAGGCAAACTTTTAAGATATTTTTTATGAGAATTCCTAAGCAAATTTTCCTTTTTAATCCTCATCATCAGCTCAAGAAAAGGCTTCAAACTATTTCTATAATTCTCTTGTTTAGTAGGAGACTTTGTTGCATCAGCTGTTTTTCTCTTTTTTGTTCTTGTATTTTTATCTTCTTTAGATTCAACATTTGCTTGAATAGGAATTACAGATTTTTCTTCACTAACTTTTTATTCTTCTTCGATTTCTTTCTAAGTATCTTTCTGCAATAATATACATAAAATTCTTATATATCTGGAAACAATAAATTATGTGCAAAAGTTTTATAGCAAATGTTTAAAACTGGTGCATTTTTTCTGCAAATATTGTGAATAATTGCATGTATTTCTGCACTTTTTTAAATAATTGCTGATAAGTGAGAACTTTTTTGAATTATTGCATGAACTTTTTTGAACTATTGCTGATAAATAAGCAATTAATCAGAATAATTAAAAAGATAGATGCAATTATTCTTAATAACTGTAGAGTAAATAATTGCAGACATACATCTCTTCAATTATTATGAATAATTGCAAAGAAAGATGATAATAATTGATTTTAAATGAATAAGTGTTGATAAATATGCAATTATTATAAATAATTGCAGAAAAACATGAATTCAATCTTCGCAATTGAACTTAAAAAAATTTAGTTTGTTATTTACAATTATAAATGCCTTTAAAATGTATTTAATTACATAAATTGCTTATATGTGTGCAAATATTCCATTAATATCATTTCACTTCAATTATAAAAAGTGCATCTATTTTTCTCATAAATTATTCAGAATATGTTGTTATTTTTTCAATTATTTTGATTAATTGCAAAGTTTATTGCAGTTATTTATTTTTTTAAGAAATAAGTCTGCAATTTTCCAGATAATTGTTTTCATGCATTCAATTTTCTAGATAATTGTTGTTATTTCTTCAATTATTTTATTTAACTGCAGACAATTCTGCAGTTATTCGTATTTTTGGAAATATGTTGTAATTTTCTAGATAATTGTTTGCATGCATTCATTGTTTTACATAATTGTTGTTATTTCTTTAGTAATTTTGATTAATTACAGACTATTCTGCCATTATTCAAAAAAAAATTGAAAATATGTTGCAATTTTGCAGATAATTGCTCGCATGCATTCAATTTTCCAAATAGTTGTTTTCATTTCTTCAACTATTTTTATTAATTGCAGATTATTCTACAATTATTCTTATGTTTTTGGAAATATGTCTGCAATTTTTCAGATACTTGCTTGCATGCATCTAATTTTCCATCTACTTTCTGTTATTTCTTCAATTATTTTGATTAATTGCAAATTATACTGCAATTATTCATATATTTTTTTGGAATATGTTGCAATTTTCCACGGTCTTCCTTGCATGCATTGATTTTTCCAAATAATTGCTGTTACTTCTTCAATTATTTTGTTTAATTGCAGAATATTCTGCAATTATTCTTTTTTTTTTTAAATTATGTGGCAACTTTTCACATTCTTGCTTACATCATATGTTTGTAAATAATATCATTTATACGTGCGAATACTATAAAATGAGCTATCTATGGACCCTTAAAACAAATTGATCAATTATAATCGAAGAAAAATCGATATCGGGAAGAAAATTAGACGATTACCTTCGATTTTGCCGTTTTAATTGATTTCATCTTCTTCAATTAGCTTTTTTTTTCGATTTGTTTCAACTTCATCCTCTGTCTTTTAATTTCGTTCGATTTCAACTTCTGAATTTTAGGATATTAGGGTATACTTGATGAAATGTCGATAACATGATTTTGGAAGATTTTGGGTTTGTTTTTGAAAAAGCATAAGGACAACTTTAAAAATTAACTAGTTGTATTCAAAAATAAAGATGTAATTTAAAACTTTGTTTTGGAAAAGATGTTTTGTATATTTTAAAACTTAACAAGGATGTCAGTCAAATGAACCCTTATTTTATACCCCTACCCGACAGGCATGAACCAAGGACAAAACTCAAGCTACCTTCACTCAGTTTAGATGCCGAATCAAAGTTTCTAATTGCAAGTGAAAGAATCTAGGCAGCCAAATAACATTAATTGAAAGACTGTTTTAAAGTCGGACCTAACACTTACAAATATCAAGAAAATTCAGTTAAAATTTGCAGCCCTTACAATTATTAAGGTATTATTATGGCCGAGCGATAATGTGCAGAGTTAGCATATCAATATCACAATATCCGATTCAACCATGCAATCTCAAGTCTATAGCGTTATTTGGACATATAATCTACTAATCAATTAGATACAATAAACATGTTTGATGTTTTCTGATGATATTACTGCAATTTTCTCTTCGATTCCAAACTTTCAGCTGTGTTCTTTAGATAACACGTGGAGCATAGTAATGTTGCACAAACCATCCTTACTGTTTGCACCCAGAGTAGGATAGAGATAATTTGTAGCAATTCTGATGGATTAGAACACATGAATTTGTGAGTTCAAAATTCTTCATCGCTGTCATTACCAAATACTGATGGTACTTTCAGAGGCAATTTTTGCTTCTTGGTGGCACTGCCTGAAGAATTCTGCTTAAAACAAATGTCAAAACAAAAGTGGATAAGATCAATTTTAACAAATATAATTCAGAACATATCTTACCAGTAAAGTGTACGTAAATTGAGACGAACGTCAACAGATAATTTTTCAAGTCTTGCTTACATTTAACTTCTAAGAAAAATAAGAACATACTAGAAAAGAAATTGTTTTTTTTTTTGGCATTTTATTTGTTTGTTCGTGGAACTGATAGAATTTTCCGAATTTGATGATTTTTACACTTGCAAATATTCGAAGAAACATGAACCCAAAATGTCGGTAGGTAATACTACTATGTAGTAATGTTAGTCGCTTTCTCTTCTACCCTTCGTTCGAATGCAAAGTTTATAATTTCCATATGCCACTGATAAATAACTGTCAGGCTAGGGAAGGGTCTTTGATAATGATCTCAAGATACACTTAAAAATTTGAACACCAGTATGTTGTTGTTGATGATGATGATAAAACTGTCATCCCAGATTTAATAATACAAACCTTGAGTGCACCTAGTCTAGAAAACCCAAACTTCATTGTCCGCTTCTTATCCTGATCTGCAGTTGTAGGAGTCGATACTACATCAGGACTATTAGAAACTTCAGCTTGTTCTTGTTCTTGTTCTTGTTCTTTTTGCTGTTGTTGCAGTAGCTTTTGCGCATCAGCCCTTCAATAGTTTATGGATGAAAAGAAAAAATATTCAATGATGAACATCGCTAAATTAAATTAGGTATTCAATGATGATGAAGTAAAGAGAATTACATTTGAGCAAATTTTGCCATTTCCTTTTCAAGACGGATTTGTTCCCTTTTCTGCCTGTCATCCCTACTGCTGCTACCATGCATTTCTCTCATCTCTTTAAACCTCTAAAAATTGCACAATATTAACAAACATGTAAGGATGATGGCCAGGTCGTATTCTATGTCTACACTGTCTTTAATTATATTCCATGGTAGAATCATTGGCAAATAAGAGCAAGTAAATGAATTTTCTTTCTCCTAAAGGATTTTCAATGAGCATCTTGCAGTCACTATTTCATAGCAAACACAACGAAAAATCTTGCCAATGTTAATTGTAATGTGCCTTACAAACAAGTTTATAATTAATAGCTTAAAAATAATAATCTAACAAATAGAATGATGTATAAACTACTAAAACCAAGTTTGTTTTGGTAACAAAAGAAACCCCATTGATTTTTCAGTCTTTTCAAGATTGAATGATTACTATTCTGCCAGGGAAATGTATCAAGTCGTTTACTCTTGTCCCTGAAGTTAACCTTTCCATGAAATCTACTAAAGAGATTTAGCCTTTTTTGAAGAATATTTCATTTGAGGTTTATAAATTCTCAATCTCTCCTTGGAGAAACATTCTTATGATTTTTGTTCTAATCTTTTACCTACTTCGGCAATTTAAATTTAGATGCAAAGTAGAATACTACATACCTTTCTGTGGTTATGATCATAAGAGCTCAAGTGGCCTTCAAATTCAATAGCCAATTTATACTGCTTGTTACATAGCTTACAATAGAATGCTTTCTTTATCTCTTTGACTTCAGTTTGTATTTTCTGCTCACGCTCTGCTATAACCTGGATTGTCAATATTTGCACGAAGGCAGGCAGTAGAAGCCAACAGGTAATACAAGGTGCAAAAAAACTCTGATGTTCTCTTATTTACCCTATTTTATTAAATGATAAGCGAATACGATGCTTACCATTCGATCTGGGTTTGAATAAGAGCAGACCTAGATGATTATTTTTATAAAAAAAGTTATGTTGCTAAGCACCATACCTCACGCTTTTTTGCAAGCTCTTTTGTTTCTTCTAATTCAATATCAAGTTTCTTCCTTTGCACGTTTTCCTCAGAAGTAAAAAAGTCATCTTGCTCTTGCTTCCCAACACCTAATTTTGGATCCCTAATGCCAGCTTTTATTGGTTCAACAATGCCTGTAGGCTCACAATGAAAATAAATTAAAAAAATATGCAGTGTGTTATCTTATAGGATAACGCAGTTGACCAGTCAATTTGAATATACGATTAAAAAGATCGCAAGGCTGTAGGTCAATGATCAAATTTAAAAAATAAAGGGTGCATCTAATCCAAAGGACGGCATATCATCCATACTTATGAGGTATATACAATCCAACCGACCTCATATAATGTTTAAAGAATATATATATATATATATATATATATATATATATATATATATAACGACGAAGGAGTTTCAAATAAGCGGTTGCAAAATTGATAATATCTTTAATAATAATTGGAATAGAGATCTTTTGATCCAACCATGAACTTCCAAAAATGCCCTTATATACAAACAAAAGGTAAGAAGTTCGAATCCCACTACAAACAAAAGAATGCCTATTTTCAAATGAAAATTTTAATACATAAATAAAATCACTAAGTTCAAATCCTAATCTCAACATATCATTCATAATATGTTTCTTTATCATTTCAGCTTTTACATATCAAAGCCATATAAGAATTAAATGATCATTATATAAAGGTTTTTTATATGCACGTGCACATGCCAAAAAATCTCATAATACAAATATAGTGGATGAGCTTCCCCAACACCGATATTGTTCAAGGAAAAAAAGTTTGTGTTACTGTTCAAATCTATATAAATAAGAAAGGAAGTCACAAGCACAAAAGGAAGTGTGGAAACCTATTCTAACCTGCTTTAAAGTAGTTTCTATTTTCTAGCATTCACAATGCAAAATAACAAATGCAAATTTTTGAAAAAGAACAAATGCAACCGATTAATGAAAAGTACACCAAACTTTGGTAAGGCCAAATGGTCATGTATAACATGCTTATCATTGATGGCAAGAAAACACAGTTAAAACTGAAAGAAAAAGATGAAGTGAAGCATAGTTATGTTAGATATTGTAATTAATTGTCTAAATCAGCAATATTACCTTGCTCATTTTTGCCAAGCCCCTTCCCTTTCCATCCCATTTTTTGCAATAATCTATACCCTACATTAGATGATGTAAGTTGAGTATCCAATGAAGCTTGCTCTAGGTTGTCCATGTCCACATTTTCTGTGGGCTTGTGGTTAATTGGTAAGCAAAAATCCTTGCCCCAACCATCATTCAAGTTAGTAGAATAAGGCTGGAAACGCAAACAAACATATTCAGTAATCTCTACGTTCACAATTTTTTTTAATCATAATAAGACATTTATGTAGACATAAAAATAGAAGGAAAAAATAATTGAAAGCAAAGCGCAATGATTAGAATAATAAATATCTACCATATGGCCGGATGTGACTTATGTTTTTCAATCAATTCAAAGAATTTAATTATATATAGGCTTATGTAAAGTTCAAAGGAAAAAAATACAGTAACTAAGAATATGCACGTCTGGAAAGCAGTATGATAAATCAATAATCAGTTAATCTGGAATTTGAGATATCTGATTAATGAACACTGTTAAAAGTAAGTGATAAGAAATTTCCAAATCGTAATCACCTCATTAACATCCTTCAGATGGGCATCTTCAAAGTTCGTCTCTAACCTGCCATTGTATCTTCTATCTTCCATGACAAGTTTGCCTAAAGAAACCATCGGAGCATATATTATTTTCTGACTATCAGAAGAAGAAAAGGTAATTACTAAAAACCTCTTTAAATAGCAGAAGGCAATGTAGTAACATAGAATTTATAGATATGTAGAATAAAAGTAAGGGGATGAATAGTTTATTAAGTTGAATGAGTTTTCTTGACTCGTGTTTACTCAAACTTTTCTTGCCAGCCTTTAATCTATCACGAAAATGAATATTGCTTTAACCAAAATAGTTCACTGGAATTTTTTAGACAACTAATAATATTTGATACACAAAAGCACAGTCTCAGATATATCAAACTTTAGGTGAGCATCTAGAGTCTCCACTTTTGGAAGAATCAAATGAAGTAGCCATCATGTGTCCGCACATATGTACACAGAAACACGCATGGCCAGAAACTAGGACTGATGAGGTCATAACTTGAAGAAAGTTTGGAAATTCGAAGGCGATAGCCACCAAATTTTGTTCACCTGTTATTCAAAGTCACTAGTGTTATTTAAACAGATAATCCAGTCGCTTTGGACGGGTTATGTATTAATGACTTAAACGTGTCATTCGAAAACAAGTTATTGAAGTGACTACATGTATTTTACAGGCCTAAGCATACCGATGTACATAATCAGACATTTTGTAACAATGTAGATGGTTGGAAAGAGAGAATTACAAGGACATGCGTAGTCGAAGAGTTATTCAAATCGAATAATCCGGTAGATTGTATGCTGCAATAACTTGTATGTATCATATCAATGAGGGCAGTCAGACATAATAATTTAATTTATGTCTATTAAAAGAACAATATAACGAGACATGCAATCGAACAATTGTTTGAATACACTCAGAATGGATTTAAATTCAAAATGTGAATGTGTAGTTGGTCTAAAGTCATAAATTAACATAGGAAACTAACAAAACAGAAAATTTATATTTCATGGCATTGTCAGGTGACCACGCCAGATGCAATGTTATGTGGCTCCGCATGTTCGCACACGCACACGCACAGACATTGAAAAAGACTTTTTAAAAAAAAGTTACAATTCTTCTTAGAAATTGATGTGTTAGTCTAGCAATTTGGCTTTTAACTTGGGTTTGAAAGATCCTTAATCTGAATGCCATGTCTATATGTCAATAGCATCACATTATATCCAAGGTTTATTTTGTTTCTTCCCACTCATAGTTAATGGTAATTTTAATTAAATTCTTTTTCTTCAAGTTCAACTTTTGTACATTCAATTAACACACATGCACGCATGCACGCGGGCGCACACGTACACACATACATACGTAGGCATGTACGTACATATATCATGTGTTATTGTTCTAGTTTGTATTGCAAACAAACAATGTACTAGGCCTGTCAACGGATACTTTCGGATGCGGATAGTGCATCCGCATCTAAAATAATTTTTGGATATCAGATATCCGCATTCGTGGATACAGACAGATATCGAATAATTATCTTATCCGCTAACGACCGATAAATCAAGAAATATAAATGGAAAGTTTTAGTTTAACATAAACTTTTTTCAATCTCATTGATTATAAAAATGTTAAAAATAAACATATATATGATGATGATAAATGGTTTTGAGCAGTTAATATGCATTTAGAGCATATAATATAAACTTCTAACTTAATAAAACTATAAATAAATATATTTCTCTATACTTAAATGCACATAATTTAAACTATAATCTTGAAAAATACCGGACAAATAATTTTCGGATGCGGATGTCTTCATATCCGCATCCGCATCCGTTTTTCCGGATATCGGATATTTATCCGCTTTCCGAATGCGGATGCGGACGGATTTGGGATTTTTCGGATATCCATTGACGGTCCTACAATGTACGTTCTGATTAAAATAAGAATCAATGTTTGGACGGATGAATGTTGAATTTGAGATTATATAATACAATCTTATTTTGATAATCCCACCAATTGGTTTTTGTCTGGAGTACCAATTCTGCATGAATGTGCAACATTGTAACCAATGCGGCAAACTAAATGTTCTGCATGGTCACACTTTCTAATTCTTATTCTAGGGTTATACTGTATATAATCTGCAAAGCAAAAGACTTGTGGTTCTATGAACAATAAAACACCAAAAATCTAAGACAGCAAAATGGGACAAAATCGGACATTCGTTTCAAAAGAGGGGAGGGGGGGTCCCGGGGGTCAAATTTGACAGGGTGGGATTGGCCAGCCCTGTGATTGTGAGCTTAGTGCGACTTTGCCCTTGAAAAATACGTACGAAAGTAGTTACAAGATGAAGAATAAGCCAATGATCCCTAATCCCTATCCCAGGTGGTAGGGCCATCTACCTTATTGCTAGAGGTCTTGGATTCGAACCGTAGGCGTGCATAAAAAAATTTCAGAAAAGAAAATAGGAGGAATAAATAGTTTAGAACTACTATGGTTTGGCCCAATGTACTAAAAATCTGTTGTCGTGGCAGTGGAGAGCACTACTCCCTTAAGTTTTTTAAAGAATAGACAAAAATATGCAGTACTGTATCAAACAGTGACTGCAAAAAACGCGATATCATACGTTCCAAAACGCGATGTGGAAGGAATCGCAGCCTTCCCGATCCAAGAGTTAAATTGGATCGCAACCTGTGTAAAACGTATGATCCTATTTCAGAACGAAAATATTGAAGTCCAATACGGAATCGCGATTTCAATTTAAACATCGAAGTGAAACAAAATCAAAAGAGATTTAGTTCAGCATCGCGATCTCGGATCAGCAAAAGGGGAAATGGGAAGAAACAGCAGTAGCAAACCTGAATTGAAAATCTAGGATTCAGAGGCAAATTGATTTATTTTTCTCTTCTATTTTCAGATTTCGAGTTTTCTATTATAAACCCTAAGCTTCAGGGAGGAAAATGATCGACAAAGAAGTATTAAGATTGGGTGTTACGTAGAGGCAACCAATTAACCCTCTACCCTATTTATCCTTGCACCGATCTCGATACTCCACGGAGCCATCTACCTCCGTCCATTTTTATTTTATTTTTTCGTTTAATTTCCTTTCTCATGCAAACGTTAGAGTCATACGATAGAATTTTTCTTGATTCATTCCCATCCAATCAAAAAAGGATTTTTTTTTTAAATTTTTGATAATTTAGATTTTTCGTATTTTTATGAATCTTTTTGCCCCTGCTCGGTAGTTCCGTAGCCGGTTTTTTCGGACGTTTTCTCATCCATTAAAGTTTTTTTCTTTTCCAATAAAATATTGTAAACCGCATACAAGCATCATTCATTGATTCCGTTCCGTTGATTCGTGGGTATTTGGTATCAATTTTAAACGTATAAACTTCTTTCTTATTTTTTTTTTGTCTTCCACATTTTATTTGTCGATTCTTAAATATTCAAGTCGGCGGTTATTTCCGGCAAATTTACTATAGTTTTAAAATTGACTTAGATCGGAGAAACTAAGCTACAAAATGATGAAGAATGAGTCAAGAAGCTTGGAAGATGTTAAAATTGAAGAAATCAAAGTTTGGCCAAATTTCTTAAATGCAAAACAAGTTGACACCAACACATTTTATACCGATATGATTGGTATCGACATGTTTGATACTGATATGATTTGGGAACCATCAAGAAAAATAAAAGGAAGGAGTACACCAAATTTAACCAAGTTGTGGACAACAAAAATATGTCGATGCCGATATGATTTAGTCGGTACCGACATGATTTTGGGTCTTGATTTGGCTCTTTTGGAGGTTTGAGACTCGAGCTATGAAGAAAAAGAAGAAGTTTTGACACACAAAAACGTGTTGGCCTTGACATGATCATGTCAATATTGACATGTTTGGCTATCTTAGGAAACATGTACAACGACTTATTCTTTGTGCTAGAACTTCGAATCTAGAGGAAATGACTCGTTCCAAACTGGGAAAGGCGAAATTCGTGCAAAATTTCGTCTATAGATAGTGGCCTATCTTCAACTAGAAAAAGGATCGACCTTCTTCATCTTCGATTTCATAAGACTTTGAGAAAATCGAGATCTACTAGATTGTAACTCGGATTTGATTTTAAATTGTGTGTTTTAGAGAGAATTCATAAATAAAATTGATTGAGTGGATTTAGGCTGGAGATTTTACCAAATCACTATAAAAATCTTGTGTCTTTTCTTTGTTCCTTTTTTATTTCTTCATTTTAGTATTTCTCTGATTCGTTTTGAGTGATATTGGAGTGTTGTACCAATTTTTTGAGCAACAATTTTTATGCTTCGCTAAGAAGAACTTAGATATGATGTTGGAGAAGATGACGAGGCTACTACCAGAATCATTGATGGATCAAGTCAACAAAGATGTGGGTAGTCAGGAGATGTCTTCTAGTTCAAATCCACCTTTTATCTATATGACTAGAGAGGAGATGGAAGGGATGGTGACAAGTTTTCAAGAGAGGTTGATAGTTCGATATGAAGAGATGATGAATGGATTCTTCCAAAAGATGGTACAACAAAGAGAAGTTGGAGTTGTTGGAAATCAGAACTGGATGGCAGAATGCAGAGTAGATGCACAAGGAAATGGAGCAGAACAAGCTAGAACCATCTCTTAACACGCTAACAAGTCGGTACTAAGAGGTATAGACCAGTCGGTACCGAGAGGTATAGACCAGTCGGTACCGAGAGGTACAGACCAGTCGCTACTGACATGTTTGGACGAGGGCATGGTTATCTGAATGTCGAGCATGGAAGGGCTCGTCAAATGGATGATGTTGAGCCTCGAAATCAAGATCAGGATGTAAACTTGCAGCCACAAGGATTAGAGCCAGATGTTCCCCATGGAAACGAGGGATGAAGAAGATTTGAATCAAAGGCGTGCAGTACAACATGTTCATCATCATGGTGTTTAACATCGTTTGCAAATTGGGATTAATAGCTCCTGAGCTAACTTCTTCTTCAACTCCATAGGTGGAGTTCCTAGCAACGTTTCTTGTATGTCTGCTTATTCTTAATTTGAAATAAGAATTATCAATCTCTCATAATGAAAAGTTGCATCACTGGTACTCATAAGTGTAGTGCAACTTATATTATATATATACTACTATATAATTTTGAAATCAAAATATATAATAAGTATGATCTTTCTTATATACTCTCGATCCATTCTAGAGTATTCCTCTTACTCTATTTCTAATGCATCTAGTATCCACTTAGAATTAAGCGAGTTAACCTAAGACGAATCACTCAACCTAAGCTCTGATACCAAGTGTGATGGCTACCTTACACCTCTGGCTCCCAATTACCTATAGAACGAGCTACAATGGTACCCGATCAATGTAGGAATGATTATCAATGGTTGAACGCAACAAACCAATAGTAGAACACATCGTATATCTCATAATGAATTGAGTAAAATATAATACCTATATAGATGTAAAATAGACAAGATAAAAATATAACTAAATAAACCATTATAGATCAGAGCATAGGTTCAATAAAGTTATATAAAGCAAAAATAGAGTTTATACAGTTGATAAATAAACCCAAAATATCTGTCTCTAGATAAAACAAACAATACTAAAGCTTCATAATGTTGCACGACAGAAATAGTAAAAAGCTCCAAAGATATAGTATAAGTGAAAATATGGCCTCCTACTAGTCCATCTGCACCACGTTGCATGTTATACCTTACCTGCTATCTAGTCTGCTTATTTAAGTGAAAATACGTCTCCTATGAGCATAAGACTTATGCCTATCCTGCATGGTTTCATTCTCTTATGGATCAAGTCTACCTTCTCAGATGTCTCCCTTACCACATCCAATCCAAGAATAGTCCTATGTTTAGTGTCCCATCAACACGATGGTGATCTACAGGGTCTTTTGTATAACGCCTCGAATGGGGTCATCCCAATACTTGCCTGATAGCTGTTATTATATGTAAACTCAACTAGTGGCAAGTGATCCTCCCAAGAGCCTATGAAATTCAAGATATAAATCCGAAGTAAGTCCTCCAATAGGTTATTCACTCTCTCCGTCAGTCTTTAACGACCCATAATTTGATCACTTTAATTCAAGATGTTTAAATTATTTTAAATATTCAAATATAGATTATTTTTCATAAATAATCAAGTTTTAAGTGATAAGTAATAATATTGAAATTATTTTGGAAGAATGATTCTAAAATATAGTTCCTTTAGAAAGATATACTGATAAAATGACCGAAAACCGTTTTATCAATAAATAGGTCTATAATTGTAAAACATCGCGCACGGAATGGGATACGTACACTTACTTTTATTGAACAAGAATATAAAATAAAATCAATTATTTTATCTTTGGAAATTAAATGTATTTATGACATCATCATTGATGCCCTTATATTTAAATATGGATGTATGAATTGAAATTGAAATTTAATGATTTAATAATTATTATAATTATTCAAATAATTGTTTTTAAATGATAATAATTCATTTTAAATAATTATAAAGTGATAATTAATCATTTGTGATAATTTTATGAGGATATATACTTGATTTGAAAATATAAGAAAATTCGTATCACTTTATCAATATAATAACAATTTGTCACTACAAGAAATTTTATTTTTTATGGCACTCAAAAAATGCTACAAAAACTTTTGGTGGCGTTCCGATAATCGTTACGAGAAAACATGCCACTAAAAATCCATGATTTTTTGTTGCATTTATTTTAACGCCACTATAAATGCATTTTTGGCAGCGTTTTTCAAACGCCACCATAAATCTTTTTGTAGCGTTTAAAAAATGCCACCAAAAGATTTTTTGGCGCTACTAATAGAATTTCCAACTTTACCCCTGTTTTACGGTTGCATTTACTCAACGCCACTATATATATTTCGGTAGCGTTTCTGAAACGCTACTAAAAGTTGTTTATTATTTTACACCATTTTTTCATGCTATTATTTCCTGTTAATGGTCTATTTTGGTTCTATTATATCAATCAACAATCACTCACATAATCATCATATTCAAATAAGTTAAAAAACACATTAACCATATAATCAAATAAAATATCCATAACCATTCCAATACAATAGTTTTTCAACAAAATGACATAACTCACATACAATAACCATTTGTATACAAACTCACAACATCGGTACTAATAAATGTTATATCTAACTAGTGCTAACAAAACGTTTGATTACCCATAATTCTTTGTTGCATACACAAGTGAAAGCTAGCATCATCAAGTCCAAATTTGCTCTCTTCAAAAGTCTGATGCCTACACAAGTGAAAGCACAATAGATAGTCAAACAATTACGTTAACTCGTAGAACTTCAAATATGGGATCAAACATCTACAACATTATACAAGTATATCCTACTATAAATGATGTCATATAAATTATCAAAGTTATACACTTTTTTTCTACAACTCAAAATAATAGTTTTACTTATAAGAAATTTGGACAAAACTTACCTTTCCTAAAAGAACCAGATTCTACTCGAACCTTCCAATTTAGTTCCCATGTTTCTAATTTTTAAAAACCTGACAAACATACAGGAAAAAGCAGCCAACTATTGCAGCACAAATGTTTTTTTGGCCAAAGATGAACATATAGAAAGAACAAAAATAGTGGATATGACTACCTACCTCGTTCAGCTTGAAGACCATCCCTCATTGTCCTAGTATATTGTGTACGTTATGCAGCAATAAACTACAGAGTACATACACTACTTAGTTCATCATCATAGAGAAATGAACTCTGCAAAAGATATAGTAGTGTCAATAAGATGTGAAATAACGACCACAAGATCAATGCATTTGTTTTGGATACTCAATTACCTAATTGATAACTGTTTTTTGCAAGAGTATCAGCGTCATAAGTGAATAATTTGATGAACTTCATGTTTGGATCAATCAAGTGCCAAATAATAAAAACAGAATATAGATATAAGTTATGATATGCTTAAGAATCATTGTTCATGGTCTTCCAGTTTAAATTTATACTGCTGATTAGTGCCAATATGTCCATTAGAGTCTCTAATTTCCAAGTTCCAAAGTCTAATGGCGGGAGAGCATATCATGAAGGTAAAACTATGAATTGGAAAGAATGTAGAATGACGTTTAAAAAATGGCTGGGAGCCTATTCCTTTATTTTAATAGTAATACGTTACAATGACCATGTGGTTTTTTACTACAAGGCATGGTACATGTGTACTGGAAGCCCTTTTATGTGATTCAAAACCTGATATATACGAAGGTGGCATATATTCAAAACCACGTATACTTTAAGACTTTATATATATATAACTTATATATTTAAAACTCATATTTTCCAAAGCCTGACATATCCACTACCTTTATGTATCTGATATTACCAGACCGATCTATTTTTCAACCCATGCACATACTTTAAAACTGGCGTATATTGGAACTAAGTTAAACTCAGGGCTGTCACTGAGTTAAACTCAGGGTTGTCACTGAGTTAAACTCAACGTTGAGCACTGAGTTCCACTCAATGAAACTACACGAAGTTCCACTCGTTGCATAAGCACTGAGTGAAATAGTGAGTTTATAACTCAATGGTTAAACCAAGTTTATACTCAGCGGTTGCACTGAGTAAATACACGACTCCGACATATGGTTGCCAATCACCACTGACAAAATAAATTAACATTGGCATAAAGTCTAATATGTTTTCATTAAAACTACATACATAAGCAAATAGATGCATATAAGCCAGTGATTTTAGTAGAGCCCACCCCATTAAACATTTAAAATAAATAGTTGAGTGACATGAAAAATGGAACGTATGCTCGATAAAACTAACTCAAAACAATTACAAATATTCTTCTAAAGCTTCAATGGCTTTTAGCTTTACTAAATAATCATATTAAAAATGATATGTTGAATCATTTTTATTGTGAGCATGTCCTTTTTTTACTGATAGGTGGTTCTCAGCAAGAGGAGAACGCTTGTGAAATATAACGGTCATAATAAACAAAGTGTTATTAACATACATGGATCTTGGTGAGCGATCAATAATACTTATTCAAAGTTAAAAAAACAGTCAGTAAAGAGCTGATCTGTAGGTAGAATGAGATGTACCATCCACCTAGCGTTGGAATGAAAACAACAAAATAATATATAACTTATTGATAATGAACCAAAAACTGGAAACATAAATTAAATAACAAACCATCATAGTCATTTGATCATTTAAATTGAAATAGAAAGGAAGAGAGAAAAAATGAATAAAACTGAAAAATATTAGAGATAATTTAAATGATTGAATAAATGAAGATGATACAAAAATGCAAGACTATTAAAGATATTGATTATATAAGTTTTTGACATTTTTTATGATTTTTATCTAGAGTTCAATAGAATACCCCAATCTATAGAATGTAACATATATAATACATCTGGCTTAATGTAGTATAATTTGGTAATATAGTTTTTAAATATTAATATATATAATGGTATGATATAATACAATAACATCCATAATTTGTTTTTTAAGAATAGCTTTTATAATTTGTTGTCGATATGTCTGATGTTTTGCCGATATTATCTGATTTTATCCCTTTATTTTAAATATTGCATATTTGTACTTGAGATACATCGTTATGCTCAATATCAATTGTGTTAAAATTAATTTTATGATTATATTTTCAAAAAGTTCGTATATCAAAGAAGACGTTTTAACCCAAATAAAACCTCTTTATTTATGTTATTATTTTCTTTTTAATGCAATTCAAATAATTAGCACTGTTTAAAAGTATTTAAATATCAACTGTTTCGTCTATCTCATCTAAAATTTCTGATTTCTGTATCCAAACTCTTCTTCTGCCTGTCTCAACAGAAATTGGAAGTCTGGGTGGCTAAGATAAGATATAGGCACTACAAATCTACTTCTATTTTCACCAACGTACACCACAAAATGGCCTTTAGGAACATCCAAGGGACCCACATTGTGCCTTCCTAAGCTTGAACATCTATTCAGTATTTTCTTTAACACTGGCTTTTGTGATCTCTTGTTACAACTCTTGAACAAAGCCATTTGTAAACGTGAACAACTTGAACAAAAAACAATGGTGTATAAAAAAAAGGATGAAGTTTGATTTCGCTGGTTGGATAATATGGAAGGGAAGTATGTATTTATATATAGTCTGGTGTACAGACATTTGACATGTGATTTTGGGGTTTATGTGTGTATCTTAAATGGCATTAGGAGACCTATAATTTATTTTCGTTTGTTTTTCTCGATCCAGTTGATGAAGAGATCGAAATACAGCACAATAGGGAAACTAATCACTATTCATCATTTCATTCTTCTGCCTGTCTAATATTCATCTCAAAGTTAAAAATAAAACAAAAACTTGTATGGAACATGGGCATCAGATCTCCAAAATGTAGGCATCAAAGGATTGCCTCAGACGCAAATTACCCATTTGTTTCTAAAAGTTTCCTCATTTGCCCAGCACCATTTTTTTTGGCAATAAGAACAAGTAAATTAGAATTACTTCATCAGATTGACCGTTTGAAAATATAAGCATGCAATTATATAGAAAGATAATGATAAATGGATTACCAGCACAGTTCGCAATAATACTTAAGATATATTACTTAAGTACAATATGCACAATCAAGATAAAAGCTATTAACATTGAGAAAAACAAATAGGTAATAATTTGTTTATGATAGTTAATCAAATTTGATTAAAAGTTTAGTTCTGCTGTATACAATCATGCGAAATTAGCAAATTTTGAATTTCCTAAACACAAGTTCTTATAATTCTATGAAAGAAACATTATGTATTGTTTATGATGAAGATGAAAAAACAATTTAAGCATCAAATAAAATTTCAAATGAGATATATAAAATTTAAAACGAGATTTTTAGTTATTATTAATGAGAAAAATAATCCTTAAATTAAACTAAGATAACTGTTCGGTTGGAGCAACTACTACAAGCACCGAGTATACCACTTCGTTGGAGAGAAATCAAGGATGGGACTTGTTTTTGGTTTAAGACTGATGTTGTTGTAGATAAAATTGATGCGCCATTGAAAAGTGGCTTGGTAAAAACATCAAGGCGATAATTGACAGATTTCCCCCAAATTCAAATATAATTTTGCCATGCAAAGAAATTACCTCAGTTCAGGTCTCCGTAATTCATCCGCACGCTAGCCTTAGCCGCCTGCTCCATCGTCGTTTAGGCATCCAGCCTCCACCTCGCCCTACGACCTCGTGAGCTCCCAGCCCTTCGTAACGTCACCGTCATCTCCTGCCATCGCGTTGCCCTCCTCTAGTCGCGATGTTGTTCGCGTATTTTTCTTTTTCCGTTTTTTCATTTTCGATTTCAGATTGATTTGAGAGTGGGAGAATTAGGAAAATTAGGGCTTGTGGAGTAAATCAGAAGAGCCGAACAATTTTTTTCTATGGAGTAGTTTGAGAGAAGAAAAAGTGGTAAAAGAAATTTGAGCGGCCACAACAAAATTTAGCAAAAAATTACACGAATTACTGGCGGGAGAATTTTAGCGGCGTTTCTTTGTTTATTTTTATATTGTAAAATTACCAACAGTTGCACAAAATTTAAAACGCCACCAATTAATGCAACAAAAAATAGTTTTTCTTGTAGTGTGTGTAAATAATTGTTAATATTAGTTTATATGATTTTATAAATAAAATGTGATCATTTTAAATTAGCTAAAAATGATAAGAAATTAGTTTTCAAATTTTGTTTACAATTATATGTAAATTAATTTATAAGTAAAAATGTGACCAGGAATTGATTTTCCAATTTCAATGGTTTAACGAACGGAAATTGTTCAAAGTTATTGCAACCTTGTTTATATGTCATGTGCATATATATAACATACATATGCACATCCTAACATACACATGAACATATATATATATATATACACACATACAAACATACGTATACAGTTAAACACACACACACACACATATTCCAAGATATTAAAAACTTAAGACTTAAGTAACCAAAAAGTAATCATCAACTCATCTTACACGTCAAAGTACACTCACATGGGCTAGCACAAGGAAGAGAGGACATGGAGGGGGTGGCCGTGTAAAATAAAGTGATGTGAGGTGTGGGTGTAGGGTAAAAAGGTAATTAGGTATTTAGATATATTTTTCTAAGTTTTTCCTATAAATACCCACCCCTTTCTTCATAAATCCCTAACTCTTATTCTTCGTCTTCTTTCACCTTCTTCAAGCTATTTTAATGGCTTCCTATGTTAGCAAAATTACGGAGAAAATTCTTACAAAAAGAAATTAAATTATTAGTGTGTGTGTCTATATATATTTATTTATTTATTTATATATATTTATATAAACACCTCAAAACCACTTCAAGTCACTCCATTCTCCCATCAAAACTCATGACCACACCAATATCTATGCTTGGCCGAGCCCCTTCCACCTCCTCCTGCTACTGACTTCCCAAGGTAGGCCGAGCCTTCCAAAGGCTTCGAGCTTGATTTCGTGGAGTTTAATTTTGAGTTAGCGAAACTATAGCTGATTCAAAACTAGTTCAAGTTAAAATGAAGTTGAGAAACTCTATTTATAATATGATATATTGGATGATATATATGTTTTGTTATGCTTGGTTGTGATGATTTTTTATCAAGTTTGGATGTTGATTATATGTTGTTTGATTGTATTAACAAGTCACTTTTAATACACGTCGAAAATCACAAAGGAAATCACTTTACTTTAACAAATGAAATGGTATATATGAGATTGTTAAACCTCTTTAAAATGGTTTAAAATGATTTAGAAATGTTTTATAAACATTTAAAAGTGTTTCGATGAAGTTTGAAAAGAATACGAAAATTTAGTTATAATAGGCGCGTCACGTAATGGCAGTTCACGATTTCGTGCTGTAGAAATTTAAATCCATCTATACGATGGATTCGGAGTCAGAACACTTTGTAATAAGAATTTTCCAAATCCTTATATTCATAGGTTTCAAACAAAAGAAAAGGATCGAGATTTTGTTTAGTAGATTTTGAAATATGAGCAAAATAAGTTTTCAAAATAGTCGCGGGTTGGCAGTTCAGAAACCAATGCGACAAACTCTTTAAAATTGATATTTTTAATTCTTTAAAAATATGAAATATATTCTATAGATCTTTTAAAATGTTTTTAAAAAGTTTTGAGTTAGAAAAATTAATTTTAAATGATCAAGAAGTTGTTTTTATCAAATAAGCTTTGAAAAACACTATTTGCAGTACCATTCGCAGCACTTTTTGCAGCACTATTAATAACTTCTACAAATAATGGTTTTAACTTAATTATTCTTTTCCGAATCTTTTGTGAACCTTTTTAAATAAATAATTAAGTAATTTAAAGTTGATTGAGAGGTTTAAAAATGAGTATGCGTAAACGACTAGTATATTTGTTCCATTTGTGAGTGTCATAGAAAATCCGACCGAGGAATGGAACAGATCGAAGGGATAGCCCGGATGCTCTAAACCAATTAAAAGTAAATTAAGTATGTTAATAGATTTATAATTTATCAAATAACTTAACCACTTTATGGGTGATAGAAAGGTAGTCTCTAGGCTTGGGTTAGGGAAACTAGTTGCCTGCCCTCTCTAGCTACCCGGAATGGCCCGATGGAGGGGATAATAAATTTGATGTACTCGGATCAAAATTTCTCAGAGTATAAAAGATATAATTTTCCAAATTCAAACAACTTGGATTGCATAGAAATAATCTTCTTATACTTGGTATTATATTCCGAAGAGGGAACCCGTACTATCCGTGAGAATTTAAAAGGTGATCTCACTGTTATTTGACGGTGGTAAATATTGAATACAAAATTGATATTGAGTAGAATATAATTTCCACGATCCTATTTACTCAATAATGTTTTTAAAATGATTTATGAAATTGATTTGGTAATTCCAAAGTTAAAGAGGGGTTTAATGATTCCATATATACTAGAAAGAATGTTTTAAAGATATATATTTCTAGAAGATATTTTGATTAATCAATCAAAGACTAATTCCCTATTCATTTAACATATTTTCATCGATGATTGGTTCGAAGGAGTCGGGATCGGATTTGGGGGATTCCTATCCGAAGACCACTTCGAACCAATTTACGTGTTCGAAAATAAAAGACATAGGATGATATGATTTGGAAGGTGGAATGTAGGGCTACTTGTCACTAACCCTCAGGGGAATTTTCCCATATAACTTATTAGTGACAATAGTTCTCCATTTTAGATCTTCGATGCAAGGACTTCTCGCTACTAATCCTAGGGGTAATTCCCGATAGGATGTGGTAGGAGAGTACCTTCGATTTATCCTGTTCCTGAATAACTTATATGGATGAATGTCTAATGTTGCATTTCTAATCACATTGATTGATCTCTATAAACGTATCATCTGTTTGGTAGCGGAGAAGGAAACTTCTCTTAGCTTAACACCCTTTCCTTAGATATACGAGCTCAAAAGTTATATGTTTGTAGAGATCAGTTATGTAATCATAGAATGGCGGTGTGAAATTCAAAGTGAAATGTGTGCTATGTGAAAGGTAATCGTTACCTCAAGCCTCATTACATGGTAATGGCTAAAATAGGGTATTCCGTAAGGCTATATGGTTCGCAACAATTAGTGTATGACCATCACGTTACTAGATAACCCTCTATATTTCGGGTATGTAATGTATGCTATGAGGCATCTCAGATAGGTCGGTAACGACCAAGGTGATGACATATTCGGTTT
The DNA here is from genome assembly GCA_030737815.1 of Allium fistulosum. Lineage (NCBI taxonomy): Eukaryota > Viridiplantae > Streptophyta > Magnoliopsida > Asparagales > Amaryllidaceae > Allium > Allium fistulosum. Next base: position 485,404,211 of record CM060905.1, on the reverse strand, counting down.
CTATCCGGGCCATGTATGAGTGCCAAAAAGGGATAGACCAGTCTTGCCAGATGCGGAAGGTTGTTTGTGTATCCTCGGTATATCCCTCTAGAGATGTACTGTATGGAAGGTAGTCCCTTACCTTGCCATTGTATGGAATTCATTCCTAAATAAGTGCCTTCGGACTTGTTTGTAGAGGCTAACATATCCGGAATTTAATAATGGTAACTATTTTGGCTAAGATTAATAAGTTTAATTGCAAAGTGTTTTCAAAAGAATGTCATTAAAAATAATACCCCCATATTTTTCATAGCAAATTTTTTGGTTATCATAAGGTAAAAACTCGTTCCGTGTTTATGTGAGACATGGTCTCATGAGATACCTTTGTTTTCAAAATGCATATTTTGAGTTTTTCACACCAATCTCATGACTGGCGTGGAGTTTATTTTTCTTTTTCCTTAAACTCTTGGTGCCCTAATTTTCCCAGACAACCAAGTAGTTCAGGTTTGACTTAGAGTAATTGGATGGAGCTTGGACCTAAAGATTTCCTGTAGATAATTACCCATTCCCATTCCCATTACATTTGTGCTTGTTGTTTTCAGCATTTGTGCGGACACGCATTTATAACTGTCCAGGCTGAGCTTAGGATGGACCCTAATAAACGTATTTTTGTAAAGGTTATATATTGAAATAATGTATGTTATTCCATTTGTGTAAGATTTTGTTATGTCTATTTTTCTTTCTTACCTTTAAAGAACCGCCTCTCGGCACCTGGATTTGCGGCACGTGAATATCGAGGATGTATTAGTGTCGATTTCCGAAGGTCGAAGAAATGGGCCTTTACATTTGGTATCAGAGCTTAGGTTGAGCGAACACCTAGGCTTTGGTAGGGGTAAAGTCTCATCATAGATAGGGTTAGTAATGGCCTAGGATAAGTAACTCATTAGAGATAGGGTTAGTAACACCCTACAATGAGTTCGAAAGTATTATATATGAGCATGTATTTGTTAATGATGTATACAAATGATTTTGGTTTTGAAAATTTGTAAATGAAATAATTTTACTTAGGATTATATTTTGAATAAAAAGGATATAGTTGAAAATTTTAGTTTTGGATGATTAAAATCATGTTAGTTAAAACTAAGTATAAACATCTTGTGATCAGAAATTTCATAATTTGACTATAAGATAAGATGTTTAAAATAACACCGAAAGGATTAATATGGGATGTTTTTCTTAACAAAGGATTTTGAAGGAGATAAAACATTTTGATAGAAATCTCAATTTGTTTTCAAAGATTGGTTTGGGGGGAAATAACACCAAGTGCTTGAAAAAAAAATCCTTTCCTTTAAAAAGATTATAATTGAGACTGATTTATATTAGGATATGCCTAAGTAAATAAGTACTAATAACTTGACATTTGAATGAGCTAGAATATGTAAAATACCCAGTGTCTATATCTAAGAAGTTGCGTTTACATTTGTAGAAACCATATGGAAGAAAGTATTTTAAAAGGGAGTCCTCGCGAGCAAATTGGGGAGAAAAGGATAATCTCATTATCCTCTCCAATGACGAGGAAGAAACATCAAAGCAGTCACCAAATAACGTTTAGCCTCGGATTAATGAGGGGTGTATCCCGCACACCAAAAGAAATAAAGACAGGCACCCAATGGCAGAAATGCTCATCCCATCCAATACTCCGTAAATGATCATTATATCTAGCGATGATATGTCTACAAAAGCCTTGAAAGGAATGTGGGTAACAAATCTGGCCAGTTATGAATTGGAACCCATAGATGAGTCCGAACCTATGGAAGAGGAATCCAAACCTATGGAAGAATAATCTGAACCTATGAAGGACCTAGAAACCATGATATCAAATCACAGTAGCGTAGACAACAATGTGATCTGGGAGATGGAAGGATAAAACGTCATCTGGCAAGAAAAATCATCCAGTTCTTACATCAACTAGAATGAAATGGAAGGAGACAATGAGGAGGTAGCTGAGGATGAAGCTGGAGTGTTTCAAAATCCGTGGGAGGTTGAAATGCAAGAAGTAACAAAAGGTGAGGAAATTCAAGATGTACCAGTTGGTCTCGGTCACGTTGCATGGAACCAGCCATGGTTACCTTATGCTGAAGGAGAGATGCAACATTTAGAAAATGGAAATGATGCGGACGATGAGCATGAAAGTGACAAGGAAGGGATTGAAGAAGTTATGATTGACTTCAGATATTGGGGCACCCCGTTGACCTCCAATTCAGAAGAGTGAGAAAGATAAGGAGTATGATGGGTGAGGGCAAATTTCTTTCCGTCTATTTAGTATAATATACATATATAGCTTATGTATGGAATGAGATGAGATATGGTGATGGTTAGCGATGAATGGTATTAGCATTATATGCTTAGATGGGAGTTATGTGATTAGGTATGACATGTGTCGAAATTAGAACATTGACGTAAGATTATAAAGGTACGATATGCTATTTTGATTTCAACTTCATTCATTGCAGTTGCATAGATCTCTTATAACAAATCAATAAGAATTCTTAATTAAAGGTAAATTTAAGTGGAAAATTTTCTTTTGAATTCGAAACGGAATTTTTCTGAACATTTGTCAAAAAGATATATTTATATATACATGTAAAGGAAGCTTTGATTAATAAAAAGGAAATAAGTATGTTTTTTGTCTAACAAAGAAGTTTAATTAAATACAAAAGTATTGTAATTAATATTAATTTAAAAATAAGTAAAAGGATTTATTATAATAAAAGGTAAGCTATCTTTTTAACTCAAATGGTTTCTTTGGAAAGAAGATAGAAATTCTTGGTGAATAAACTTTTAGGAAAGGTTTTCAGAAATATTTTGGAAAAGGTTAATAAGTACGTATGAGGTACGTAAATCATTTCCTCACACGATTTTAATCTAAGATTCGGGTACGGAACTTGGAAGTGTTTACACTAGTCCAAAAAAGAATTTATCACTCGATTCTTGACGATGAACATTGATGAGGGTTTGTGGTTGGATACTTAAATTCTCTATCATAGTCGAGAGCTATGTAAGGAAAACTAAAAATTCCAATCGGAAGGCCTGATCGAAGTCTGCACTAGAGTATTAGGGGATCAATACTAGTTCGGTAGTAAAGTTGCGGATTCGAATAAAAAGATCGAATAAGATGTTATGGATGATCTATGTATATCATGTAGAATTGAGTCTATAAAATAATGTTTTGGGTATGAATTACCGAGTTTTTGTTTCGGTCTAATTTCGTGGACGAAATTCTTTTAAGGGGGGAGTATGTAACAAACTGTAATTTGATCACTTTAATTAAAGATGTTTAATTATTTTAAATATTCAAATATAGATTATTTCTTGTAAATAATCAAGTTTTAAGTGATAATTAATAATAATGAACTTATTTTAGAAGAATGATTCCAAAATATAGTTCCTTTGGAAAGATATACCGATAAAATAGCCGAAAACCGTTTTATCAATAAACAGCTCTATAATTGTTAAACATCATGCACGGAGCGAGACACGTACACTTATTTTTATTGGGCAAGAATATGAAATAAAATAAATTATTTTATTTTTGGAAATTAATGTATTTATGACATCATAAGTGATGCCCTTATATTCAAATATGTATTTATGAATTTAAATTGAGATTTATTGATTTAATAATTATCATAATTATTCAAATAATTGTTTTTAAATGATAATAATTCATTTTAAATAGTGATAAAATGATAATAAATCATTTTTAATAAGTTTGTGAGGATATATACTTGATTTAAAATATAAGAAAATCTGTATGACTTCATCGATATAATAGCAATTATTGTAAATAATTATTAATATTAATTTATATGATTTTATGAATAAAATATGATCATTTTAAATTAGTTAAAAAAGATAAAAAAATTAGTTTTCAATTTTTTTTTACAATTATATGTAAATTAATTTATAAGGAAAAATGTGACCGGGAATCGGTTTCTCGATTTTCAACGGTTTAACGAATGGAAATTGCTCAAAGTTGTTGCAACCTTGTTTATATGTCATGTGCACATATATAACATACATATGCTCACCCTAACATACACATGAACATATATATATACACACACACATATACTTACAATGTACATATACACTTAAACGTATATATATATATATTCCAAAAAATTAAAAACTTAAGACTTAAGCAACCAAAAAGCAACCATCAACTCATCTTACACACCAAAGTACACTTACATGGGCTAGCACATGGAGGAGAGGACATGGAGGGGGTGGCCATGTAAAATGAAGTGATGTAGGGTGTGGGTTGAGGGTAAAAATGTAATTAGGTGTTTATATATATTTTTCTAGGTTTTTCAAATACCCACCCTTTTCTTCATAAATTCCTAACACTTATTCTTCATCTTCTTCCTCCTTTTTCATGCTAATTTAATGGCTTCCTATATTAGCAAAATTATGGAGAAAATAATTATCAAAATAAATTAAATTATATGTATAGTTGTATACATACACACATACACACACACACACATCACCTCAAAACCACTTTAAGTCACTCCATTCTCCCATCAAAACTCACAACCACACACATATCTACGCTTAGCCAAGCCCTTCCACCTCCTCATGCTTAGGTCATGACTTCACTAGCTAGGCCAAGCCTTCCAAAGGCTTTCGAGCTCGATTTCATGGAGTTTAATTTCGAGATAGCGAAGCTATAGCCGATTCAAAACTAGTTCAAGTCAAAATGAAGGTGAGAAACTCTATTTATAATATGATATATTGGATGATATATATGTTTTTTTGTGCTTAGTCATGATGATTGTTTATCAAGTTTGGATGTTGATTATATGTTGTTTGATTGTATTAACAAGTCACGTTTAATACTCGTCGAAAATCACAAAGGAAACACTTTCTTTTAATAAATGAAATGGTGAATACGAGATTGTTAAACCTCTTTGAAATGGTTTAAAATGGTTTAGAAATGTTTTTAAACATTTAAAAGTGTTTCGATGAAGTTTGAAAAGAATACGAAAATTGAGTTAAAATAGCTACGTCGTGTAACGACAGTTCGCGATTTCGTGCCGCAGAAAGTTAAATCCATTTATACGATGGATTCAGAGTCGGAATTCTTTGTAATAAGAATTTTCCGAACCCTTATAATCATAGTTTTCAAAAAAGAAAAAGATCAAGATTTTGTGTAATATATTTTGAAATATGGGCAAAACAAGTTTTCAAAATAGTCGCGGTTTGGCTGTTCGGAAACCAAAGCGACAAATTCTTTAAAATATGAAATATATTCTATAAATCTTTTAAAAATTTTGAGTTTTAAAAATGGATTTTTAAATGATCAAGAAGTTGTTTTCATCAAATAAGCTTTGAAAAACATATTTGTAGCACTATTCGCAACACTTTTTGTTGCACTTTCAATAACTTTTGCAAAACAGTGGTTTTAACTTAATTATTCTTTCCCGAATCTTTTATGAACCTTTACATATAAATAATTAATTAATTTAAAGATGATTAAGAGGTTTAAAAATGATTATGCGAAAATGACTAGTACATTTGTTCCATTTGTGAGCGTCATAGAAAATCCGACCGAGAAATGTGACAAATCAAAGGGAAAGCCAGGATGCTCTAAAATAATTAAAAGTAAATTATGTATGTTAAAAGATTTAGAATCGATCAAATAACTTGACCACCTTATGGGTGATAGAAAGGTAGTATCTAGGCTTGGGTTTGGAAAACCAGTTGCTTGCCCTCCCTTGCTACCCAGCCGGCCCGATGGAGGGGATAGTAAATTTCATTTACTTGGATCAAAATTTTCCATAGTATAAATGATATAATTTTCCAAATTCAAACAACTTGGATTGCATAGAAATAATCTTCTTATACTTGGTAATAAATTCTGAAGAGGGAAACCATACTATCCGTGAGAATTTAAAAGGTGGTCTCACTGTTATTCGATGGATAGTAAAGGTTGAATATGGGAATTGATATTGAGTAGAATATAATATAATTTCCATAATCCTATTTACTCAATAATGTTTCTAAAATGATTATGAAATTGATTTGGTAATTCCAAGTTAAAGACAGGTTTAATGATTCCGTATATACCGGAAAGAATGTTATATATATATATATATATCTAGAAGATATTTTGATTAATCAATCAAAGAATAATTCCCTATTCACTTAATATATTTTCATCGATGATTGGTTCGAAGGAACCGGGGTCGGATTTGGGAGATTCCTATCCATTCGAACCAATTTACGTGTTCGAAAATAAAAAACATGGGATATATGATTTAGGAGATGGAATGTAGGGCTGCTTGTCACTGACCCTCAGGGGAATTTTCCCATATCACTTATTAGTGACAGTAGTTCTCCATTTGAGATCATCGATGCAAGGACTTCTCGCTACTAATCCTAGGGGTAATTCCCGAAAGGTGTGGTAGGAGAGTACCTTCGATTTATCATGTTCCTAGATAACTTGTATGGAAAAATGTCTGACGTTGCATTTCTAATCACATAGATTGATCTCTATAAACGTAACATCTGTTTGGTGATGGAGAAGGCAACTTCTCTTAGCTTAACACCCTTTTTTGAGACACACAAGCTTAGGAGTTATACGTTTGTAAAAATCAGTTGTGTAATCATGGAATGGCAGTATGACATTCAAAGTGGAATGTGTGTTATGTAAAAGGTAATCGTTACCTCAGGCCTCATCACCTGGTAATGGCTAAAACAGGGTATACCGTAAGGCTATGTGATACACAACCATTAGGGTATAATCATCACCTTTCTAGATAACCCTCTATATTTTCGGTATGTGGTGTATGCTATGAGACGTCTCGGATAGGTCAGTAATAACCCGGGTGATGACATATTCGGTTTCTATCCAGGTCATGTTTGAGTGTCAAAAAGGGATAGACCTATCTTGCCAGCTGGCAAGATAGGTCTATCCCTTACCTTGCCATTTTTTGGAATCCATTAATTATAAGTGCCTTCGGACTTGTTTGTAGAGCCTAACTTATCTGAAATTTAATAATGAAAACATTTTCGGCTAAGATTAATAAATTTAATTGCAAAGTGTTTTCAAAAGAGTGTCATTAAAAATAACATCCCCATATTTTGCATAGCAAATGTTTTGGTTACCATAAGGTAAAAACTTGTTCTGTGTTTATGTGCGGCATGGTCTTATGAGATACCTTTGTTTTTAAAATGCGTATTTTGAGTTTCTCACACCAGTCCCATGACTGACCTGGAGCTTTTTTTCCTTAAACTCTGGGTGCCCTAATTTTCCCAGGGAGCCGAGTAGTTCAAGTTTGACTTGGAGTAATCTGATGGAGCTTGGAGCTGAAGATTTCCTATAGATAATTACCCATTCCCATTTCCACTACATTTGTGTTTTATTTCAACATTTGCGAGGACATGCATTTATAACTATCCATGCTGAGCTTAGGACAGACTCTGATAAATGTATTTAAATTTTCATTGTAAAGATTATATATTGAAATAATATATGTTATTCCATTCGTGTAAGATTCTGTTCTGTCTATTTTCTTTCTTACCTTTAAAGAATAGCCTCTCCAACACTTGGATTTGCGGTACATGAATATTAAGGAATTATTACTGTCGATTTTTGTAACGACCCTGGAATTTAAATTTATTTAAATTAATAATTAAATGCATTTTTGAATTAAATTGAGTAATTAAATAAATTTTTGATAAAAATTTGTAAATTAATTAGGAAAATTGATAGCGAGTTTCCCCGATTCAAATATGAGTGAATTTAAAAATAATAAATATATAGATATATATTTGACTTGAGTTTAAATTATAAATAAATAATTGATAATAATATTAAATATTTGGTATAAACCATTTTAGTTTAAAAATATTATAAATATTGCATATATGTGAATATATATGTATATATGATATATGAGTAAATTTGAAATTCTATATATAAGTATATATATATATATTAATTTGGATTTAAAATTGTAAATAAATGGTTTGATAATAAATACTAAAGTAAAATAAATAATTGAGTTTATAAAGAAATACAAAATAGTTAGTGGTAAAGTAAAATAAATATTTAAGTTAAAATGGAAGTAAAACTATAAAGTAATGACAAAAGAAATATAAGTATGGTACAAAGTAGTCAATGCAATATCTTTAGCATGCAAATACATATACCTTCAGCCGAGAAAAATAAGAACAAAGCAAACAAAGATAAGAAAATGTCTTTAGTCAAACAAGCAAGACATCAGCCACCATACCATATCAAAGCAGCAATTAATGCAAGCATGGCCAAACAAAGGAAAAATCACTGCCTATTGTACAAAATAATAACATGCCTATCAACTTCTTTTCTTTTTATATACCAACCTCATACATATCAGCTTCCTCCTCTCAATTCATTCGAAACTGAAAAAAGAAACACTAAAGTAAAACATCTCAAACTCAAAAACAAAAGCAACTACATCAATTCAAACTAAAACATTATTCAACTCAAAGAAAACAAGCTTCAACATTTACAACAATACAATCAACTACAGACCAGAGATCTAAAGGATTTCAGTAAGCAAATTCAAAACCTGGTTCAACAAAGAAGCTCTGTTCTTTTCTTTCTTCTGAACCAAGTGAGTAACTTCTTGTTGAAAATTTTGCTTTAGTATAATTTTATATGTTGCTTGAATAATATCTGAAATGTGTATGTTTATCTGTATGCTTACCTTTGTAATTCTGAGAATATAGAATATCAATGTTGGTTTAGCTGGAGGATAACCTGTTTTTAAATTTCAAACTCAGTTTTAAATTCTTAACCATTTTCTCTTGATACATTAAATTCTGGGACTTGGATCAAAATAAGGCCTGACTGTAGATTATAAAAGGAAGTGTTAAAATTGATTTAAAACTAAATTGAAGTAGTGGCTCTGGAAAACAAAATATAATAGGGCAAACATTTTGTAAGTGAAAATTTAAATATCCAGATTCATTGATCCAGAAGTATAAGTTGATTACTTATGCTGAAACTTGATTTTTAAAACATAAATTAAAATTCTTAGTTTAAAAATGATGGAGCATTACTGGTTTGACCGGAAATCACGTATTAGGTGAGAACTGTTGATCTAGGATGTTGGAGTGGAAAATGTTTCTCTGGTTGATGGAGTGATGATCGTAGTCTATGGGAAAAATGCGCCGATGGTCGAGCGATGACTATGGTGGTGGCGGTAGGCGATAGAAGTCTGGTGACCTAGTTTGGAAAGGGTAGTTGTTTCCAATTCGTACTTCGTCGTTGGTTGATCGAGTCGCTTGGGGTTTTAGGGGAAGGAGGTCGATGGGTTGTCGAAGCTTTCGCCGAAGTTTCGTGATCTCTGATGGCCAGAGGAGGCGCCGCGGGGTTGATTTCTGGTGGTGGCTGTTGGGTTCGTTTAATCGAGATGCCTCGATTTCGTTCTGAGGATAAACTCGAGATTCTGGGCTATCGTGTTGATGAAGGGGGTGATAGGCGACTTGTTCGTGGAGTCGCTGGAGGCGAGATCGTCGTTGACGATCTGTGCACGTGCACATGCACGCTGGTTCATCTGGGTGGTTGCGTGTTTGGGGAAGGAAGGTGGAACTCGGAGTCGTGCTCGAGAAAGCGAGGGAAAGGACTCGAAGGAAGGAGGAAACGTGAGACTCGAAGCAGGGCTCGGGTAAACAGACGTTTGGCTCGGGTTTGTTTCGAGACAGTGAGGCATTTCAGATTTTTGCAAACCTGACTATTCCAGGTTTTAAAACTCAGTTCAATTTTTAAAGCAAGATGTAAACAGTGTTTTGAAAATCTAAATTCAAATTTTGAACCAGTTTTAAACAGTATTTGAATTTAAAGTTTAAAGTAAAATTTAGTTAAAGCTTTTGAATCTAAATAAAAAGATGGAATTTGGATTTTTGTTAAGATTTAAAATCAAAACTTTAAAAACAAAGTTGAAATCAATGTCTTAATTTATGGATTCAAATTTGTTTTAAAAATGCAAATCTGAAATTTAAATCAATTTTTAAATTTTGAATATTTTAAATAGTTCAAATAAAATAGTTTTAAAAGTAAATCTTGTTGCAAATAAAAGTTTTATTTAACCTTCGATTTAAGAGAGTTATAAAATTCGTTTAACTTGAATGCTTAAGTTATTTTGAAACTTAATCTAGAAATATAATTAAGTGATGATTACTTAGGATAATTAAAGGATTAATCAATGTAATTAATTTGTGAATTAAGGATTTTTAATTAAATATTAATTAATGATTTAAGTTGATTTCTCAAGTGATTAAACAATAATTAATTAAGGGCTAATAAATTAATGTAAATTATTAAAGATTAATTTATTAATTAAAGATAATGAATAAAATGATAAATTAAATAATTAAAGGTAAATTATTTAATAATTAAAGGTTGATGAATTAAAAATTTAAGGTCAAATGAATTTATAATAAATGATTAATTAAATAATGATTAATTTATAGATGATAAATTAATAAATGATAAAAAAAAATCAAAATAATTAGTAATTAATTAATGTTGATTTACCAGGATTAGTAATTCATAAGAAATTAATCTGATTTGAATCAATCAGACAGTTAACCGACCTTGCTTATGAATATTTGATTTCTATTGGATGACTTTATTGTTTGATATCCCTGATATATGATGCTTTGTGATACACCCTGATTTATGTTGTGATCTGTAATTTACTTATCTGTGATATATATCTGTGATCTATACGATAAGCGTTATAGTTTATATCGCTTATCAACTATATTCTGTATTTTGATATGTGATGACTGATGTTGCACTATTGTGTGTAAAACCCCTGGACCACACCTTTACACACACAATATGGATTTCACGTGGAAATCGGTTAAGTCACAGATAATTTAAATTTGATGTTTTTGAAATGGAAATTTTAATTTCAATTGATTTTGAAATTAGAAATTTGGGTTTAAAGTGAAAAGCTTTTGAAATAGAATTTCAAAGATAAAAGTTATTTTGAATAACTTAACCGAGTTTTGAAAATTTAAATAATTAGATTTAAATTTGAATTCAAGTTTGAAATTGAATCCTATGATTGAAACTAGGGATTAAAGATGATATAAATGTGTTTGTATGAATTAAACCATTTTAAAAGTATAAGTTGGGAATTTGAATTTAAACCAAGGATTTCCACTCGTATGGATGAATCATATTTTCTGAAATGAAACTGCTTGTTTTCAAATGATAAAAGCTTTTAGATAAGAAATGAAATTCCAGTTTAATTAAAGGAATTTCAAGATTGAGTTGAAAAAATGGATTTTCCCAAGTTATGAATGAAATTGTTTTGAAAGCTATGAATTTAATCTGTTATTTTTAACAGATTTAAAATGATGTTAGTTTAACCCATTTGAAATGGAATTGTTTTGAAAGCTATTAGTTAAATCTTTGATTTAAAGATTTAACGAATTAATTAAACTAAAATGGAAATCGATTTGGAAAATCTGTAAATGAATCTGTGAAATTCAGTTGAACTTTGTGAATTGAATCTTTTTGTTTAAAAAGATTAAAATGGTAATTTGTTTAAACCATTTGAGAAGAAAGATTTTGGGTAATAAGTTGTGACTTAATTGAAATCCCAATATCCATATGTTTTGAATATTGCGCTCACTATTCGGGTTAGCCGGGAAAAGACCTTTGGGTCATATAACCCATTCCGAATAGTGATACGTCGTATATGGATGGCATTTGAAGACCGGTGATGAAGACCGGATATTTTTCGAAAATGAAAGGACAACCTGTCGAATGTCTCTGCACTGAGTTGCTCCGGTATAGAGATTTATATCACTCTTTTGTGACGGGAAGTCCGGACGTGATTGAAAGTTATCCGGAATTGCAAGGGCTTCGTGAGAAGTGCCTTCGGTTCTGTTCGAACCCGGAACAGACTTGTATGGTTACATGTCTGACATTACACTTTGAGATATAAAGCCGATTTCTTTCAAATACATTTCTGTTGGTGGCGGAGAATTTATTCTCTTAGCTTAACACCCTTCTATGAGACGTACGAGCTCAGAGGTTATGTAGTTGAAATTTATCAGCGATATATCCCAATTTGGTAATGTGGCATGCTGAGTGTTGCTGTGTGATGATCAGTGTTTGATCATTTGTGATATGATCATTTGTTTGATCTTATATCTTTGTGATCATAGGTTGATCATTCGTTTGACCCGAAGCATGGCTTTGTGACAAAGCGTAGCTTTGTGGACGAGACTTCGTCGAGCCTCACACCCCGGAAATGGTCGAAACAGGAATGTTGCGGCAAGGTTATGAGGGTCGCGCCCTTTAGGGTGTGTCATTTCCTTCTGGAAAGGGGTGGTATCATGGTATGGAGCCCAGATACTTACTCATGTGGATACACTTTCTTTATGATGTGTGATGTTGGATACCGAGCTCGGATAAAGGTCCCAAAGGACCGGGTGATGACATATTCGTGAGTTACCTGTTACAGGGGTAACTCGGAATTGAATCCTATGAATTGAAACTAGGGATTGAAAATGTTATAAATGTGTTTATCTAAATTTAAACCATTTAAAAATGTAATTTTGAGAATTTGGATTTAACCCAAAGACTTTAACTCGTATGAATGAATCAGATTTTCTGAAATGAAACTGTTGTTTTAAAAGAATAAAAGCTTTCAGATAAGAAATGAAATTCCAGTTTAATTAAGGGAATTTCAAGATTGAATTGAAAAATGGTTTTTCCAAGTTATAAATGAATTCTTTTTGAAAGCTATGGATTGAATCTGTTTATTTCTAACAGATTTAAAATAATGATTTATCTAAACCATCCGAAATGGAATTGTTTTGAAAGCTATAAGTTAAATCTTGATTTAAAGGTTTAACGAGTTAATCAAATTGAAATGGAAATTAATTTGGAAAATCTGTGAATGAATCTTTTGTTTAAAAAGATTTAAATGTGGAAATTGTTTAAACCGTTGAAGGTTGTTTAAAATAAATCTTTTTGTTGAAAAGATTTGAAATGGTAATCGATGGAAACCATTTAAAAAGAAGTTGAATTAATAAGTTGTGACTTAATTGAAATCTCATATCCATATGTTTTAAAATATTTCGCTCACTATTCGGTTTAGCCGGGAGAGGACCTTTGGGTCGTATAACCCATTCCGAATGTGTGATACGACGTATATGGATAGCATTTGAAGACCGGTGTTGAAGACCAGATATTTTTGAAAACGGAAGGATTACCGTCGAGTTACTCTGCATCGGCTGATCCCCGATATAGAGGTTTTATCATCCTTAGTGACGGGAAGTCCGGACGTGATTGGAAATTATCCGGATTTGCAAGGGCTTCGTGAGAAGTGCCTTCGGTTCTGTTCGATCCCGGAACAGACTTGTATGGATTGTATGTCTGACATTACACTTTGAGATATAAAGCCGATTTCTTTCAAATACATTTCTGTTGGTGGCGGAGAATTTATTCTCTTAGCTTAACACCCTTCTCTGAGACGTACGAGCTCAGAGGTTATGTAGTTGAAGGTTATCAGCGATATATTCCCAATTTGGTAATGTGGCATGCTGAGTGCTGCTGTGAAATGATCAGTGTTTGATCATTTGCGATATGATCATTTGTTTGATCTTATATCTTTGTGATCATAGGTTGATCATTTGTTTGACCCGAAGCATGGCTTTGTGACAAAGCGTAGCTTTGTGGACGAGACTTCGTCAGGACCTCACAACCCGGAAATGGTCGAAACAGGAATGTTGCGGCAAGGTTATGAGGGTCGCGCCCTTTAGGATATGTCATTTCCTTCTGGAAAGGGGTGGTATCATGGTATGGAGCCCAGATACTTACTCATGTGGATACACGTATTTATATGTGTGATGTTGGATATCGAGCGCTCGGATAAAGGTCCCAAAGGACCGGGAGGTGGCATATTCGTGAGTTACCTGTTACAGGGGTAACCCGGCTTTGTTGGCAGAGAGCAGTTTGTCTCTCGGGACGTCCCGCCAGAGGCGTTCCCATGCGGCGGAAGGAAGTTCCTTAGCCTGACCATTTGTTGGAAATCCAAAGAAACAATACGCGACGTGTACGGTTTTAGTTGTATTACCTGCTATGGAATGTGGCGGTAACCTGCTATTGAACATAGTAGCTATAGTAGGCATACGATACTGGTCGTATGTTGGCTAAGATTAATATTATACTTTCGAAATGTTTTCTACACTATGCACTAATAATAATATCAAAAATGATTTGATTTTGCGTAGTAAGCATGTTTGACTATCATAAGAAGAAATCTCCTCCAATTCTGTGTTTGCATTGTGTGTGTGGCGGGAGGTCTTATGGTAGTTTCATTTTCCAAAAGCATTGCGGATTTCAATGTTTTAAATCCTTTTGTTGATTGTTTAAAGATAAACTGTTTTTGTTGCTCACACCAGTCCCATGACTGATCCGGAGTTTATTGTTCCTTTCCTAAACTCTGGGTGCTCATAATTTTCCACACGAGCAGTCTAGAGTTGGGTTTCTTTTCAGATATTCAGGTTTAGTAGATTACCTGGAGCTAGTTCATTCATCGGAGTTGCTTATCTTGGAGTTGTGGATTCATTCTTGTCTGAAGATCATTTTGGAGTTATCACTTCTGTTGATATTGTTCCGCTGCTGTTGTTATCTTTTCTTTTCCGCTGCTATTTCTTGTATCATATCTCTGATGTATATTGATATTCATTGTATCACTCTGTTGTATCAGATATTGTATATCAATGTATTATTCTTTTCTTCCGCTGTGTTATTTACTTAATTGTGTTATAGCTCCGGCGAATCGGATTTGAACGGTCGAATATGCGGCATTCTAGTACATGGTGAAGTACGGATGTTGATTTTCGAGCGGGCAAATCCCGAGTCGTCACATTTGGTATCAGAGCTAAGGTTGAACTTTAGCTCAGGAGTATAACACGTTAAGTAACTCATTAGAGATAGAGTGAAGTAAACTCTAGAATGAGTAATCCCTAAGATATCAGTCTGAATGTCTCAGTAAATTCTCTTACTATTCACTGATACTAAGTATGAGTGCAAGAAGAGGATGAGATAAGGGACAGGGGAATACGACTAGAAATGGTCGATACTCTGTAACAATAGTGGAAGCAATCCTTTCTCTATCGATCTCTTTGTTCGTCATCTTTTCTCAATTCTTCGATAGTTTCTGGTAAATCCAGGAAGAAGATTCGATGTATTAAAATGGGACATAAACTCCGGATAGACCAAAATTGTTTGTTTGGATGTATTGGTTGCCTTGTTTGCTTTGATTGCTATGGTTGATAGGTATACTTTAGTTTCTAAACTAAAAATTTTGAAATTGTATCCATGTATCTATCTATTCTTTGGAACCCGGATATATTCTACGAATGGTTAGTTATTCCTTTCGAACTGACCGATGCCCCTGCATATTTCGTAGATCTGGATAACCCGAGTATTTTGTTGATTGTTAAACAGATTCGTTCTCATATCTGATTTTGATGTTCTGATTTGGTAAGCCAAATGCAGAATAACTGTTCAATTTGAATTGATGAAATATCCTTCATCTATCTTTTTGTCTCCTTGGTAATTTCGAGGACGAAATTCTTTTAAGGGGGAAAGTCTGTAACGACCCCGAATTTTAATTACATTTAAATTGATAATTAAATGAATTTTTGAATTAAAATTGTGAAATTAATCGATAGATTGATTGCGAGTTTCCCCTATCCAAATAAATTATGTATAAATCATTTAAAATTTAAATATTGTATATATATATGTATATACGTGAATATATATGTATACGGGCATATGTGAGTCAATTTGAAATTTTAAATATATGTATATATAGTTGGTTTGAATTTAAATCGTAAGTAAATGGTTTAAGAAATGAAAATATATAAGATATAGAAATATAAAGTAAATACATTGAATAAGATCTAATGACAAATTAGAATCTAGAAATTCTCTTATATTACCAAATGAATATTAAAAACAATTAGTATTAAATCTAGAAATAAATAATTGAGATGGAGATAAACAAAAGAAAATACACATTCAAATAAGAAAGAAATATGTATGCAAACATGAAGACAAGTTTAAAACAAAATCATTTCAGCCTATAAAACAAGGAAGCATCAAAATGGAAGCAAAACAAGATACAAATATATATGAAAGATTATAAAACAAGACAACAAACAAAAAAAATAATAATAATATAAGCATGGAGATATAAGTACCTTGGCATTAATGCCATTTATCCTCAGCACGTATATGAATCATCTCAGCTGGTCAAAAGTACAAAACAAATAAATGCAAGTATCTTTAACCCATAACAACATCATCTCAGCCATACCCAATAGTATATACAAACATAAATATAATATTACCTGTACAATTTTGTATACCTTGCCAACTTCTTGTTCGTATATCCATCCCCATCAGTTCGACCATTCCAAGCTGAGAAGAAGAAAAGAAAAAAAAAATGAAATAAAAACATCATCTTAAAACTTAAAACAAGTTTCAACTTGAATAGCAACTCAAAGCAAACCAGAGAATCAAAAAGGAGTTTCAACAATACAAATCAAAGCCTGGGAAAACAAGAATAATAGCCTGTTCCAAACCAAGGCACCTCTGTTCTTTCTTCTTCCTGGAAATCAATGGTGAGTAACTTCACCTTTAAGCTTAAAGTAAAATGTTGGTTGCAAGTCCGTGTTGAGTTCAATATTTTATTATGGAATAGATTTGTATTTATATTGTTGAAGTATGATGTATACAGGTAATCTCTGTTTCTTTTTACAGTTTTTACCCAGATTTGTAAAACAAATTTCTATCTCTTAATCTAGTAACCATTAGAAATCAAAATACAAACAAAGATAGTTTGTTTGTTCACGAATTAAGCTTTAAAAATTTATTTTTGTTAAAACAACTTGTAATACCTCTAGGAATTTGATTTTACAGAGCAAAATTGCAAATTCATGTTAAATTCGAATGTTTTAAATGGCTACTTCAATCATATAACTTGAATTCTTATTCGAAGATAGGATTTTTAAGATGCAAATAATGATTTTTAAGTGAGTATTCTAGGTGCTGTTCGAAAATGAATCAGAGATGCATTTTTGCCAATTCCAGTTGATTCAACAAATTTTAATTTCTGAAATTGGATGAGAGGCTAGTTCGATGATGTATCAATACAGGAAAAATGATAGAAAAATTTTTAAATGCAAGAGATTTTGGGACGAGGTGTAATTAGGGTTTAAACCCCGTTTTTGGTCTAGGTCGTTTGTGGGGTTGCCGCGTCGTCCCCATAGCATCGTAGTCGATCGGTCATGGGGGAATCGGAAGCTGGGTTGGAGACGAAGGGTTGGCCGGAGTTTTAGACTTTCTGGTAGTCGAGGTCGCGGGGACGAGGGGTTTTTCTGATGATGGTGATTTGTTCCAGTGGTCTCGAGTAGTGCAATTTTGACACTCCAATGATCGTATTAATTTAGGAGGTCGGGGAAGTTAGGTGGGTCGAAGGTGATGTGCCGGTGGTCGCAGAGTTGGTCGACGACGTTCAGTTCAGATGTGCACGTGCACGGTGACACTTGCGTGAATCGTTTGGTATTGGGGAAGAAGTGTTTTGCCGTGTCATGCCTGTTGTTTTCTCGAAGTTCTTGCATGGGTTTCTCGGAGGGATGGAGGATGGGGTTCTTGTTTTAGGCGTTGAGGAATTTTTGCTCGGGTCTTTCGAGTTGATACTCGAAGCATTGGAGGAGGCGACTCGAAGCAGAATGCTTCAGAGAAGTGGGTTGGGCTAGTTGGTTACAGGTTTGTTTAAAACAGCCTGTAGCTTTAAATTTCAAAGAAAATTTGAAAAATTAAAATGGTGAGTTGTTGTAACTAAAATGAAGATAGATTCGAATGGAATTTTGGTCTTAAAGTTTTAAAGGAAATTTGAGATTTCAATCAAAGATTTAAATATGAAATCAAGTTTTATTTGAATTAAAATCTGAATTAAAGATAATTTGAATCCTAGTTCTGAAATCAAAGAAGTTTTAATGTTTCAATTGTTTAAAATTTGCTTTGTGATGATAATTTAAACATTTGTTAGAAAATGTTTTTAAATTTGATTAGTGAAGAGGAATGATATACATTCGTTTAATTCGTTCAAGTGGAAAATTGATTTATTTATTTAATCAAGAAATTAAGATTTGAGTTAAATTAATTAAGGTTAAATAATTTGTAATTAAGAATAATTAATTAAGAATGATTAATTTAATGATAATAAATTTATTAAGGGTTAAATTATTAACTAAAGATAATTTATTAAAATGGTGAATTTAATAATTAAAGGGTAATTATTTAATAATTAAAGGTTGATAAATTATAATTAAAGGATAATCAATTTATTTTTGATGGTTAATTAATAAATGATTAAAGAAAAATTAATCAAAATAATTTGTAATTAATTAATATTAATTAATCAGGATTAGAAATTTATTCATAAGAAATTAATCTGATTTAAATTAATCAGACAATTAACTGACCTTACTTATGAATATTTGGATTCTATTGGATGATTTGATTGTTTGATATCCCTGATATATGATGCTTTGTGATACATTCTGATTTATGTTGTGATCGGTAGTTTACTTATCTGTGACCTTTATATATCTATGATCTGTGAATGAACGATAAGCGTTGTTCTTATACCGCTTATCGAATTATATTTTTGTATTCTGATATGTGATGATTGATTGATGTTGCACTATTGTGTGTGAAACCCCTGGACCACACTTTTACACACACAAATATGGATTTCACGTGGAAATCGGTTAAGTCACAGATAATTTAAATCTGATGTTTTTGAAATTGAAATTTTTAATTTCAATTGATTTTGAAATTGGAAATTTGGGTTTTAAGTGAAAAGCTTTTGAAATGGAATTTCAAAGATAAAAGTTATTTGGGATAACTTAATCGAGTTTTGGAAATTTAAATAATTTGATTTAAATTTGAATTCAAGTTTGGAATTAAATCCTATGATTTGGAACTAGGGATTTAAAGATATTATGAATGTGTTTATCTGAATTTAAACCATTTAAAAGTAAAATTTTGAGAATTTGGATTTAACCCAAGGATTTCCACTCGTATGAATGAATCAGATTTTCTGAAATAAAACTGTTGTTTTAAAAGAATAAAAGCTTTCATATAAGAAATGGAATTCCAGTTTAATTAAAGGAATTTCAATATTGAATTGAAATTGGTTTTCCAAGTTATGAATGAATTGTTTTGAAAAACTATGATTTGAATCTTTTATCTTTAATAGATTTAAAATAATGATTGGTTTAAATCATTTGAAATGGAATTGTTTTGAAAGCTATAGGTTAAATCTTGATTTAAAGATTTAACGAGTTAATCAAATTGAAATGGAAATTAATTTGGAAAATCTGTGAATGAATCTTTTGTTTAAAGGATTAAAGTGTGGAAACTGTTTAAACCGTAAAGGTTGAATCTTTTTGTTTAAAGATTTAAAATGGTAATTTGTTAAACCATTTGAAAAGAAAGTTGGGTTTAAGTTGTGACTTAATTGAAATCCCATATCCATATGATTTTCGAATATTACGCTCACTATTCGGTTTAGCCGGGAGAGGACCTTTGGGTCGTATAACCCATTCCGAATATGTGATACGTCGTATATGGATAGCATTTGAAGACCGGTGTTGAAGACCAGATATTTTTGAAAACGGAAGGATTACAGTCGAGTTACTCTACATCGGCTGATCCCCGATATAGAGGTTTTATCATCCTTAGTGACGGGAAGTCCGGACGTGATTGGAAATTATCCGGATTTGCAAGGGCTTCGTGAGAAGTGCCTTCGGTTCTGTTCGATCCCGGAACAGACTTGTATGGATTGTATGTCTGACATTACACTTTGAGATATAAAGCCGATTTCTTTCAAATACATTTCTGTTGGTGGCGGAGAATTTATTCTCTTAGCTTAACACCCTTCTCTGAGACGTACGAGCTCAGAGGTTATGTAGTTGAAGGTTATCAGCGATATACTCCCAATTTGGTAATGTGGCATGCTGAGTGTTGCTGTGTGATGATCAGTGTTTGATCATTTGTGATATGATCATTTGTTTGATCTTATATCTTTGTGATCATAGGTTGATCATCTGTTGACCCAAAGCGTGGCTTTTTGGAAAAGCGTAGCTTTGTGGACGAGACTTCGTCAGGACCTCACAACCCGGAAATGGTCGAAACAGGAATGTTGCGGCAAGGTTATGAGGGTCGCGCCCTTTAGGGTATGTCATTTCCTTCTGGAAAGGGGTGGTATCATGGTATGGAGCCCAGATACTTACTCATGTGGATACACGTATTTATATGTGTGATGTTGGATATCGAGCGCTCGGATAAAGGTCCCAAAGGACCGGGAGGTGGCATATTCGTGAGTTACCTGTTACAGGGGTAACCCGGCCTTGTTTGGCAGAGAGCAGTTTGTCTCTCGGGACGTCCCGCCAGAGGCGTTCCCATGCGGCGGAAGGAAGTTCCTTAGCCTGACCATTTGTTGGAAATCCAAAGAAACAATACGCGACGTGTACGGTTTTAGTTGTATTACCTGCTATGGAATGTGGCGGTAACCTACTATTGAACATAGTAGCTATAGTAGGCATACGATACTGGTCGTATGTTGGCTAAGATTAATATTATACTTTCGAAATGTTTTCTTCACTATGCACTAATAATAATATCCAATGATTTTGCGTAGTAAGCATCTTTGACTATCATAAGAAGAAATCTCCTCCAATTCTGCGTTTGCATTGTGTGTGTGGTGGGAGGTCTTATGGTAGTTTCATTTTCCAAAAGCATTGCGGATTTCAATGTTTTAAATCCTTTTGTTGTTGTTTAAAGATAAACTGTTTTTGTTGCTCACACCAGTCCCATGACTGATCCGGAGTTTATTGTTCCTTTCCTAAACCCTGGGTGCTCATAATTTTCCACACGAGCAGTCTAGAGTTGGGGTTTTCAGATATTCAGGTTTAGTAGATTATCTGGAGCTAGTTCATTCATCGGAGTTGCTTATCTTGGAGTTGTGGATTCATTCTTGTCTGAAGATCATTTTGGAGTCGTTACTTGTCAAAATTTCGCAATCAATCTATGGATTGTAACGTATCGGGTTTTGCCCGCTCGAAAATCAACATCCGTACTTCACATTGTACTAGAATGCCGCAGATTCGACCGTTCAAATCCGATTCGCCGGAGCTATAACACAATTAAGTAAATAACACAGTGGAAGAAAAGAATAATACATTGATATATAATATCTGATACAACAGAGTGATACAATGAATATCAATATACATCAGAGATATGATACAAGAAATAGCAGCGGAAAAGAAAACGATAACATCAGCAACGGAACAATATCTCCAATAGAATGCTCCAATCCATAGCTAGCAGAAAGCAAGGTCAGTCGTCCATAGACTGACTAGCTCCAGATAATCTACTAAACCTGAATATCTGAAAAGAAACCAACTCTAGACTGCCCGTGTGGAAAATAGTGGGCACCCAGAGTTTAGGAAGGGAACAATAAACTCCGGATCAGTCATGGACTGGTGTGAGCAACAAAAACAGTTTATCTTTAAACAACAACAAAAGGTTTTAAAACATTGAAATCCGCAATGCTTTTGGAAAATGAAACTACCATAAGACCTCCCGCCACACACACAATGCAAACGCAGAATTGGGGGAGATTTCTTCTTATGATAGTCAAAGATGCTTACTACGCAAAATCATTGGATTATTATTACTAGTGCATAGTGCAGAAAACATTTTCGAAAGTATAATATTAATCTTAGCCAACATACGACCAGTATCGTATGCCTACTATAGCTACTATGTTCAATAGCAGGTTACCGCCACATTCCATAGCAGGTAATACAACTAAAACCGTACAAGGCTCGTATTGTTTCTTTGGATTTTCCAACAAATGGTCAGGCTAAGGAACTTCCTTCCGCCGCATGGGATCGCCTCTGGCGAGACGTCCCGAGAGACAAACTGCTCTCTGCTAACAAAGCCGGGTTACCCCTGTAACAGGTAACTCACGAATATGTCATCACCCGGTCCTTTGGGACCTTTATCCGAGCTCGGTATCCAACATCACACATCATAAAGAAAGTGTATCCACATGAGTAAGTATCTGGGCTCCATACCATGATACCACCCCTTTCCAGAAGGAAATGACATACCCTAAAGGGCGCGACCCTCATAACCTTGCCGCAACGATCCTGTTTCGACCATTTCCGGGTTGTGAGGTCCTGACGAAGTCTCGTCCACAAAGCTACGCTTTGTCACAAAGCCATGCTTTGGGTCAACAGATGATCAACCTATGATCACAAAGATATAAGATCAAACAAATGATCATATCGCAAATGATCAAACACTGATCATTTCACAGCAGCACTCAGCATGCCACATTACCAAATTGGGAATATATCGCTGATAACCTTCAACTACATAACCTCTGAGCTCGTACGTCTCAGAGAAGGGTGTTAAGCTAAGAGAATAAATTCTCCGCCACCAAACAGAAATGTATTTGAAAGAAATCGGTTTTATATCTCAAAGTGTAATGTCAGACATACAATCCATATAAGTCTGTTCCGGGATCGAACAGAACCGAAGGCACTTCTCACGAAGCCCTTGCAAATCCGGATAATTTCCAATCACGTCCGGACTTCCCGTCACTAAGGATGATAAAACCTCTAAATCGGGGATCAGCCGATGCAGAGTAACTCGACGGTAATCCTTCCGTTTTCAAAAATATCCGGTCTTCAACACCGGTCTTCAAATGCTATCCATATACGACGTATCACATATTCGGAATGGGTTATACGACCCAAAGGTCCTCTCCCGGCTAAACCGAATAGTGAGCGTAATATTTACAAACATATGGATATGGGATTTCAATTAAGTCACAACTTATTACCCAAAACTTTCTTTTCAAATGGTTTAACAAATTACCATTTTCATCTTTTTAAACAAAAAAAGATTCATTTCAACAACCCTCAACGGTTTAAACAATTTCCACACTTTAATCTTTTAAACAAAAGATTCATTCACAGATTTTCCAAATTAATTTCCATTTCAATTTGATTAACTCGTTAAATCTTTAAATCAAAGATTTAACTTATAGCTTTCAAAACAATCCCATTTCAAATGATTTAAACCAATCATTATTTTAAATCTGTTAAAAATAAACAGATTCAAATCATGGCTTTTCAAAACAATTCATTCATAACTTGGAAAACCATTTTCAATTCAATATTGAAATTCCTTTAATTAAACTGGAATTTCATTTCTTATCGGAAAGCTTTTATCTTTTGAAAACAAATAGTTTCATTTTGGAAATCTGATTCATTCATACAAGTTGAAATCTTTGGGTTAAATCTAAATTCTCAAAATTATACTTTTAAATGGTTTAACTTCAAATAAACACATTTATAACATTTTCAATCTCTAGTTTCAAATCATAGGATTCAATTTCAAACTTGAATTCAAATTTAAATCAGATTATTTAAATTTTCAAAACTCGATTAAGTTATTCAAAATAACTTTTATCTTTGAAATTCTATTTCAAAATCTTTTCACTTTAAACCCAAATTTCTAATTTCAAAATCAATTGAAATTAAAATTTCAATTTCAAAAACATCAAATTTACATTATCCGTGACTTAACCGATTTCCACGTGAAATCCATATTTGTGTGTGTAATAGTGTAGTCCAGGGGTTTTACACAATAGTGCAACATCAATCATCACAGATATATCGATAAGCGGTAAAATCGATAACGCTTATCTTCATTCACAGATTCATAGATAAAATAAATTTATCAGTCACAAAGATTCATCATTACAATTCGATGTGGGTTTCGGATAACCAACTGGAATCCGACTCCCTGTCGCATCGAAATTCAAGTGCCGTTCTATGGGTCAAGGGTTTCATATTCACATAGAAATATATCACAGAAATAGAAATTACAGCTCAGCATAAAGTAATTCATGTCACAAAGCATCATATATCAAGGATATCAAACAATTCACCATTCAAATTCACTTTAAACATCCATAAGTAAGGTCAATTAATTGTCTGATTAATTCAAATCAGATTTAATTTCTATGAATAATTTACTAATCCTGGTTAATTAACTTCAATAATTTACAAATTTTTTTTTTTGATTAATTTTTCTTTAATCATTTATTAATTAACCATTAATAATAAATTAATTAACCTTAAATTATTCAATAATTAACCTTTAAATTTCTTGATTAATAAATTTCCAATTCCTTAATGTTTTATATTAGTTAATCAATCATAATCATTAATTAATTAAATTAATTAACTATTCTTGAATTAATCACTTAGTTAACCTTTATCCTTAATTTATTATACTAGTTAATAATCTTCATTTATCATTAACACTCCTTTAATCCAAAGTAATTAAATTAAGATTTATTAATTACAATTAAATTTCATCTTAAATAACTCATTGATAAGTCCTTAATTGTTTAATTAATTAAGTATTCAATATAACTTAATTTATTCTTGCTTACTTTATTAATTTATAATCGTAGATTAAAATTTAACTCTTATTTAATTAATGATTCTTACATATTCATTCATTTATACTAAATTCATTACTTTAAAATTTAATTAACTAATTTAACTTTCAATTACTAAATAAATTAATCCAATCATTAATTAATTAAATTTATTTATTATTCACTTACTAAATAATGTCAAAACCTTAATTTTCGTTTATTTAAGGATAAGCATTACTTATAAATGATCAATTTCTCATTTCAAATTACACTTAAATATTTTACCCTTGAATCTACCTTGACCTTTCACTCCAAATTCTAGATACAAATAAATACAAATTTACTCAGCAAGATTTTAAATCACTTTTAAAAATATACTTCAAACAATTTAAAATGGTTAAAATATTTTGTTTATAAAACTATTTTAAATTTTAAAAACTTTGGAGACGAATCTTAATTTGAATCCATCTTTAAACTTGGTTTTGATCCCTGTTAAAACCTGCTTTCACTTTCACAACTTAAAGCCTTTACATTTAAACCAAAATAAATACTTGCAGGCCTTAAAACTAGTAACAGTCAACAACCCGAGCCTACCCCATTTTTACTTCGAGAAAATCATCAACGAACCCGAGCTTTCCCCTACAAAACCCATTCCACTTCCTTCTTCGAGTCCAAAGCAAGAAAGCTTCGACCATTTCTCCAATCGACTCGAGAAACTCGCGACCATTTCCTGCTACCAGAATTTACGCATGCCAGTAAATCACTGTGCACGTGCACCACAATTTCGATCATCTCCGATCGACTGCAACGACGTCCCCACGTCAACGATCATCCTCCAGCATGATCTCAACCACCCAAACCCAACACTTCAACTCGAATCGAATTCTAGGTCGAAACTCAGACCTGGCAACGCAACAGCATCACTTCTCTCAAACCTGTCAGCGCCGCTTCCTCCTAGCTCCGACCACCTGACAACCAATCCCTCCGGCTACGACTTCGACTACGCGTCGACTACCCATGCCCAAAAACTCGACGAACTCGATCAGCTCTCCAGGCCACGGTGATTGTTTTTCCTTAGCATAGCAAAATTAGGGTTCTAGACTTCACCTACCAACCACCACTTCCCCACTGATGTAAAACATCATCATACATTTTTGTCGAAGTCTCCGGTCGTTCATCCACCTCCCGAACGAACTATGACTCTCCAGATTGCCTAGATCACAAGAGAAACCCAAAAACTCGTTTCCTGTTCTACTCAAAACTGCTCCCTCAATACTATGTTAAAAATTATGATTTCTATTTTAAAAATCAAGTCTTGTGTTACTGATTCAATTTACATGCCTGGGTTGTTGAATTAAAAGTTCGAATTTTATCATGTACCAGAGTTGCCACTGTAATATCCTATTTTGAAAATATTTTCTAAATATTTCTACTTGGAATTATTTTTAAAAATAACTTCACATTCATACCAACATTTCATCTTTAATGATCTTACCCTAATACTGATTGTATAAGGAGCAGTTAAATTTTGTTTTAGTAGCTTTAAACCTGTAGAACAATAGAGAGTTGTTCATGCATAAACACAGGCATGCATACCTCAATTCCCACATATATATATACATATATACTTACAGATATATTTCCTCCCGTACATCATACTTTATACCATGGTTTCAGTATCAGGCACACAATCAAAAATATAAATAGGGTTGAGATCAAAGAAGATAGTTTGCTCACAAACAACAACATATAAACAGAAAGATGCTACTCACAGGCATCAAAATATTAAAACATGTTATGGGTTTAAAAGAAAAGTTACTCACTTTGAAACTGTTGAAACAGAGGTAAGCCTGGAAAAGGTTCCAAAATCTGGAATTGAATTTTCGTTTTGGTTTTAGATGGTGCTTATTTCAGATTTTCCTTAGCTTTGAACAAACGAACTGAGATGGAAGATTGATATGAAGTTGCTGGGTATAAACTTTGTACAGTTGATAATGTAGTTTGTACAAGTTGATCAGTGATATTTTTCTTTTTATTGTTTGACTATGCAAATGTTTGGTGGCTGATGATGTTTTTCTCGTTTACTAAGGAGCTTGCATTTATTTGTTTTGTACTTTTGACCAGCTGAGATGATTCATATACGTGCTGAGGATAAATGGCATTAATGCCAAGGTACTTATATCTCCATGCTTATATTTTTTGTTTGTTTGTTGTCTTGTTTTATAAGCTTTCATATATATTTGTATCTTGTTTTGCTTCCATTTTGATGCTTCCTTGTTTTATAGGCTGAAATGATTTTGTTTTAAACTTGTCTTCATGTTTGCATACATATTTCTTTCTTATTTGAATGTGTATTTTCTTTTGTTTATCTCCATCTCAATTATTTATTTCTAGATTTAATACTAATTGTTTTTAATATTCATTTGGTAATATAAGAGAATTTCTAGATTCTAATTTGTCATTAGATCTTATTCAATGTGTTTACTTTATATTTCTATATCTTATATATTTTCATTTCTTAAACCATTTACTTACGATTTAAATTCAAACCAACTATATATACATATATTTAAAATTTCAAATTGACTCACATATGCCCGTATACATATATATTCACGTATATACATATATATATACAATATTTAAATTTTAAATGATTTATACATAATTTATTTGGATAGGGGAAACTCGCAATCAATCTATCGATTAATTTCACAATTTTAATTCAAAAATTCATTTAATTATCAATTTAAATGTAATTAAAATTCGGTATATTAATTTTTATTTTTATTTTTATTTGAACGATGATTTAATTTGAATCCCCGATTTCAATTTGAATTTGACGATTAAATATTAAAATTTAATCTATTGAAAGTTGAACAAAAATTTGAATCTTCAATTTAAAGCTGAAGAAAAATATTTCAAAATCTTTTAAATTTTATTTTGATGATACTGAAGATAACGGAAGCTTCAGAATTTAATTTCAGACTGTTTTGTTCAGTTCTGGAATTTATATCATTCGTATCGATATTTAAAAGTAGCCGTCCGAGGCGCAGTCTCGGAATTCGATGAAACCAGTTCCATTGGGTCCGTAATATCGAATTATTATCGGATTCCAAATTTCGTATTTTTCGGAGTTCGTATGTGAGAATACGACACATAAACGCGTTGAAATTGAATCGAATTCAATTTAAATTTAAAATTTAAATTTGGTCAAAAGTTACCACGTTCTGACTCAAATCAAAACACTGTAGAGTAAGGCAAGCACGGTTCTTCTCTGCAAAGCCACGAACTTTTGTTCCCTTCGATTCCTTTTTATTTCGTGAGCAACTTCCTCAGTTCGAAGAAAACAATCGAAAGAAAATTTATGCCGAGCTCTTCAAATCTCGTTCCTTCCCTCTTCTTGTAAAAACAACCACCGCAAACAAATTTGAAATCAAAAAAACTCGTTCGTATGAAACAAAAGGGAAAAAAAAAATCAATTAATGGCGACTGCGATTCGAACCGAGTCGAGGCTTCGATCGCGAGTTTCTCGCCTGGTCGCAAAAAAATCGGTGGGGCCACGTCTTCATTCGAAAGCAAGGCCACGGCGATGCGAAGTCAAGGCGGCGTCGACATCAACTAGGGCATGGGTTCGATGTTTTGGGGATGGCGCTCGCGTTCGAATTGGTGAAGTAGTGGCGGCACTGGGGGAAGACTCGCGATTGGAATCGCGTTCACGTGGGAGGTGGATCGAAGGCGCAAATTTGGGGTCGCGAATGTCAGGAGTTCGTCGTCGAGGGGATTCGACTGCTGGGCGTTTGGGCGCGTGGCGTTTGTGAGCAAGTGGAGGCGATCGAATCGGCGAGCGAGGTGGAGGACTTCGGGGTGTCGTTCAGGTGATGGGTTGCTAGATCATGAATTGGAATGGGCCTGCGTTCGAGAAATACTCGAGTTCGATTGTGGGTTCGGCAGCGAGACGTTTTGGCAGTGCTTGATCGAACCTAGGATGATTTTCTTTTGGATGCAATTTCGAGAGTCAGGTAAAGTTTTAAGTCAGTTTCAAATTTAATTTAAATCTGAAAAATGTATATTGTTTCTATACAATAGGATAGATTACTAATGTTGTTTCCAGAAGCAAAAAGAAAAAGAAAAACAAAACAAAAGTGTATGTTACAGTAAAACGGATATTTTGAAGAATTTATAAAGGTTTGATTTTTTAATATATATATATATATAGGAATAGGATTTTGAAAGGGAAATTTTAAATGTTTGGAAGTTTATATAAAACCAGATGTTTAAATCTATAACAAGAGAAAATTTGTTTAATAGAATCATTTGGATAATTTAATTTATCTAATAGGAAATTAATTGTTAAATTTGTTCAAAATTAAAATTGTTAAACAATTTAATCCGTTAAAAAGAAGTTGATTGTTCGATAATTTCAAATATTAATAATTGTGTATAAATATTTATACAAGGTCAAAACGAGAAATCAAAGCAGAAATGGAAATGGATGGCAAAATTAAAGCTAAGGTGAGATTTTCTCACTCGAAGGAAAATTTTGATTTGCAGTTATTGATTGATTATTTGACTGTTTGGATTGTTGATATTAGATATAGTAGGATATATCTATTATATATATAGCAATATATACATATTGGCATATGTATATATTGGATTGATGATTTCCCGCCTCGTATAGCGGATGAGACCCTATTGCGCCGTTAGTAAGCGGATTTATAAAAACCTATATACCGCGATAATTCCGTACTGGAGCGGAATTGGTATTGTGCTAACATCTTTGGATGCAGGGAAACAGGTTGGAGGGATCCAACTGGACCCCTCACATTGATTGAATTTATTTCTATTGTGATATGAATCTGTGAATGATTATAGTGATGCTATTAATCATATTGATATCTGGAAATTGTTTGAAAGCTAAAATTTAGCTGAATGGATGTTTTGACATCATTGGATTCCAAAGATAAACGAAATTGAATTTTTGAAATTCAAGTAGAAAGGAATTTTTAAAGTATAAAAAGTTAATTTTTAAAATCGTATTGAATAAATTCCAGAATCAAGTGAAAATGTTAAATAAATGGATTTCGTAAAACAGTGATTTTAAATTGAAGAAATTAATTTAAATTTGGATTTTTAAATAGATTGAAAGAAACGATTGAAATTTATTTCCTTAAAAAGGAATTTATTTAAAAGAAGATGAGTTGGAAATCCAATTAGAAATTTAATTGGTAAATTGAAATAAGTTGTGAAATCAATGTAAAATGATTTCAATCTGAAGAATCCATTTTAAAACCGAATATTGAATAATTTGAGAAGAATAAGGAATTCACTTAGTGGTGATAAATAAAATTAGAAGTTAATATTGAAATTGATTTGGTATTGAAGTTTTTATAAATAGAATTAAAAATTTTAAAAGTTGTTTATAAACTCAAAGTCACTTATTTTGATAAGTTAAATGTAGAAGTTAATAAAAAGAAATGTATAAGTGGAAGTTGTTATCAAAATGGAAATAGAATTTATAATCGTTGTTTTATAAATTCGAAATCAATTGAATTTGATAAAATCAAATATAGAAGGTTATTAAAGAAGATATATTCGCAAATTTGGATAGCGAATTAGTTTTGAAATAAATGTGTAGAAAAGATTGAAATTTGGTTAAGTGAAGTATATTCACGATTTTAGACAGTGAATATATTATTGAATAAAATGGATTCATTTTTGAAGAAGTGATATTAAAAATGAAGTTAAACAATTTAAAGATGTTTTAAAATGTATTGTGAATCGAAATCATAGATTTCAACATTTATTGTTGAAATAGACGTTTTCGAGAAATATAAGGAAATGGTGGACTATAACACTGTTGTTATAGTAAATGATTTTCGAAAAGAAAATGTTTTATGTAGTATTGGGATTTTTTATATATATATCTACCTTAAAATTTCGAATCCCTATACTAATGATTTCGAGTCGTCGTAACGATGTTTTACGTAACATTCGTTTTGACTCAAATAGATGTTAGAATAAATGATTTCCTTAAAGAATGAATGTATACTTAAATTGATTTAAGTATATCGAATATTTTCCAAGTGTTGAAAATAAATGATTTGTGAATTACTTATTTTAAATAAGTATGGAAATGCTTTTCCAATATGAAATGAACTGTTTTGAGATTTTATCTTTTAAAGATAAATTGAAATGTGGGAGTTGATTTGAAATTGTTTTCAAATGATTGAAGTGTGGAAATAATATATCTAGAAAAGATATTTTGGAAGATGAAATAATTTGGAAAATTATTTGGAATCTGATGATGTTGCGCATCTTTATTGATAGTTAAATAACCGACTATCAATAATTA
Organism: Allium fistulosum; assembly: GCA_030737815.1. Lineage (NCBI taxonomy): Eukaryota > Viridiplantae > Streptophyta > Magnoliopsida > Asparagales > Amaryllidaceae > Allium > Allium fistulosum. Next base: position 485,373,239 of record CM060905.1, on the reverse strand, counting down.
CCTTTAGATAGGTATTTGTTGTGAATTGGATGAATTTGAATGCCACACTTATTTTGAATAATCGCTCACTATTCGGGTTAGCCGGGAAAGGACCATGGGGTCGTATAACCCATTCCGAATATGTGATACGTCGTTATGAATTGCATTCGAAGACCGGTGTTGAAGACCGGATATTTTTGAAAACGGAAGGATTACCGTCGAGTTACTCTACATCGACTGATCTTCGATTTAGAGGTTTTATCACCCTTAGTGACGGGAAGTCCTGACGTGATTGACAATTATCCGGATATGCAAGGGCTTCGTGAGAAGTGCCTTCGGTTCTGTTCGATCCCGGAACAGACTTGTATGGATTGTGTGTCTGACGTTACAATTTGAGATATAAAGCTGATTTCTTTCAAATACATTTCTGTTGGTGGCGGAGAATTTATTCTCTTAGCTTAACACCCTTCTCTGAGACGTACGAGCTCAGAGGTTATGTAGTTGAAATTTATCAGCGATATATCCCAATTTGGTAACGTGGCATACTGAGTGTTGCTGTGAAATGATCAGTGTTTGATCATTTGTGATATGATCATTTGTTTGATCTTATATCTTTGTGATCATAGGTTGATCATTTTTGTTTGACCCGAAGCAGGGCTTTTTGTAGAAAGCGTAGCTTTGTGGACGAGACTTCATCGAGCCTCACACCCCGGAAATGGTCGAAACAGGAAGGATGCAGCAAGGTTCTAGGGAGTAGCGCCCCTTAGTGTATGTCATTCCTTCTGGATAAAGGTGGTATCATGGTATGGAGCCCAGATACTTAACCTCTGTGGTTGCTGCATTATTATTATCTATGTGGTTTGTTGCGAATCGGGGATCCTCGGGAAGATCGGTGACGATCGGGGGATGGCATACGCGTGTCAGTAGTTACCTATTTTTGCAGAGGTAACCCGGCCTTGTGTTGGCAGAGATCCGGTTAGGTTCTCGGGTCGTCTATTCCAGGGACGTACCCATCGTGGATAGGAAGTTCCTTAGCCTGACCATTTGTTGGAAATCCAAACTCCAATACGAACTTTGTACGGTATTAGTTGTAGAACCTGCCATTTACGTACGGTGGTCACCACTGTTTAGATGGTAGCTATAGTAGGCATACGATACTGGTCGTATGTTGGCTAAGATTAATATTATACTTTCGAAATGTTTTCTACACTATGCACTAATAATAATATCAAGAAGAATTTGATTTTGCGTAGTAAGCATCTTTGACTATCATAAGAAGAAATCTCCTCCAATTCTGCGTTTGCATTGTGTGTGTGGTGGGAGGTCTTATGGTAGTTTCATTTTCCAAAAGCATTGTGAATTTGTTTTATTTTCTTTGTGAAAGAATAACTGTTTTACGATCTCACACCAGTCACCATGACTGACTCGGAGTTTATTGTTCCCTTCTAAACTCTGGGTGCCCACAAATTTTCCATACGGGCAGCCTAGAGTTATGTTATCAGGATAGTCTGGATATTCTGGAGCTTTGGAGATAAGCTGGATGGCGAGACGTAGTATTTGTATCTGATAGTATTATTCCGCTGTGTATTCTGTATGAGGACAAGTTATATAACTGTCCATTGATGTGCTGTGTTATATTGAGTTGTATATTGACTCTGATTGATGTATGTATAAACTGATATAGTTCTTTGTTTTAAAAGACTAGTGTTTATCTATTATATATTGTTCCGCTGCGATGTGTAAGATTCTGATATTGTTTTCTGTTCTGATGTGTTTTCTCTTCTTTCTTCTACCTTCTTCTTCTTCTGCCTTTTTCTTTATCTAAAACCCTCACTATTGGAGTTTCCGGCAGTCGATTGCTCGGCAGTCGATAAAGTGAGTATCGATGTCGAATTTTCGAAAGTCGAAAAATCTGGTATGTGACAAAGATGGATCGCATTTGCTATATTACAACATGATAGGGGGTTCTCGCTTCGCGGTTTGGTGGCGAACGGGAGACTCTTACCCCTACATGTCCCTGAGTGGGATGGGTTGGTTGTGACAGTCGAGAGGCTGGCCGTAAAAGTAAATGCGAGGTGCCAATGTAAGCCACGGTGGGATTGGGATGGTTGCAAAGCCTACCGGTGGCCGCTGTCTGTGGACCGTTACAAAGTGGTATCAGAGCATATGGTTAAGCGACAACCCTGCTCTGTTGGGTGTTACTCATTAGAGATAGAGTCAGCAGTACTCTAGAATGAGTTGAGTGTAATAATAGATACGAGTGCGTATTTGTTAGTGAATATAAAATTTGTTTTGTATTGTGTTGACTTATCGGTTGATTGTTTATGGATTCTGGTCGGTGCAGTCTAGCTAACTGTAATCGATAGGGGTTTCTAAACTCTCAAACAAGATAAACCGACACAGTATTGTTTTAAATAGGGTGAATGAAATAATTTTGCCCAAAATTATTTTTTGTATATAAAAGAAATGATTTTCTATGAATTATCATAGTATATGGATGCTTGTTTGTTAGGAAAGTGATAATATTGAAATGTTATCATTATTAGTTGGAATTGAATAAGAAATTGAAATCGTAACTCCAGAATTAAGAAATGAATCCATATACAAGTAGAATTTGAGAATATAAGTTATAAATGTGATTTATAATTTGAAACGGAATTCCAGAGAAGTTTTTGGAGATGTTTTGAAAAGGATTTGAAAATTTTGGAGATTTGAAAAGTTTAATTCCTTTTTGATTTGAAAATGAATTTCAAAGGATTTTGGAAAAGTATTCTGAAGAGATGAAAGCTCTAAACTCTTTTCGGTCGCTGGAAAATAACTTCGGTAATGACTGCAGCATCACTGATGTTCATTTTCGGGTTTCCAGAAGAGGAATTGCTGCCAAATTGTTTTAAATGGAAGTTGTTTGAAAAATTTGGGTTTTGTTTGAAATTCAAAAGATAATTTGATTTGTTTTCAAAAATGATTTTTGAAATGTTGGTAAGACTCGGGAATACCATATTTGTGAAATACTATTTAATTGATAACTTATGCAAATTGAATTTTGATAGAATAAATCTAACTTAAAAGATGGAGTTAAATAAATGTAAGTACATGTGAATCAATTAAATGAAAATGAAATTGAAAGTTGAAATTCATTTCGAATTCGTAAGCAAATGAATTGAATTGAATAATGTAAATTGAAAGATGGATTAAAATTCATATGTTATTGGAAATCCAGTTTAATATAAGTGGTTATAAACCATAATAGTGAATTGAAACTGAAAGTTGAAAACAAATTTGAATAAAATGAATTGGGAATTGTAATAAATTAGTAAATGAAACTAATTTGAAACAGTGCAGTTATAAAAGAAAGCCGATGAAATTCAATATTCAAAAGTAAATTAAATTGAATTTAAATGAAATTGAAATGTAAAGATTGAACAAAATTGAATAGGTGTAACTTCAATAGTGAAGTAATGATGATATAAGCAGTTATATTGAAAATTTTGTAATTGAATTTGCAAAATGGTTTGAATATATGCAACTAGATATTATGGCTAGTAGATATACAGGTATTGTAAAGGGATTGGGATTTTAATTTTGAAGAGAATTTGAATTGCTCGACAAAAAGGTAAGTATTTGAATTATAATATGAGTTTTTGCTGATTTCTTGTCTAGCCGCTTGGCTTTTTCTTTTTCTTTTTGAAATCTGAGAGTCCGTAGGGACGTTTTGTAGTCGTACCGTATCAGCCGCGCAAAGGAGACGCTGGCGAAATTTTTCGAAAATATCGGGCGTTAGAAAATTTTTGAGAAATTTTGAAAGTTTAAAATTTGAATTTAAACTCGAATTTGAATTGAGAAGTTAAACAATGTTGTTTGAAACTTATAATTGAAGTTGGAAAACGAGTTGAATGATAACGAATCTTTAGTAGAAAGATTTGTTTTGAGAATTGATAAAACTATTGGATTGTGAAAAACAGTAGACGAGTTAAGGACTTTTCTTCCTGACTTGTAATTTCGGGACGAAATTCTTTTAAGGAGGGAAGTCTGTAACGACCCAGAATTTTGACCGAATTAAATTGAAAATATTTAATTAATTTTGAGTACAAGTGAAGTACGGGTGCCGATTTTCGAAGGCCAACTTTTGGGTCTTTTACATTTGGTATCAGAGCTAAGGTTGAACTTTAGCTCAGGAGTATAACACATTAAGTAGCTCATTAGAGATAGAGTGAAGTAAACTCTAGAATGAGTATCCTCAGATATCCGTTCGAATGCCTCAGTAAATTCTCTTACTATCTACTGATAGTGAGTATGAGTGCAAGAAGAGGATGAGATAGGGGACAGGGGAATACGACTATAAATGGTCAATACTCTGTAACAACAAGGAAACAATCTTTTCTCTATCAATCTCTTTTGTTCAGCATCTTTTTCTCAATTCTTCGATAGTTTCTGGTAGATCCAGAAAGAAGATCTGATATATTTGTATGGGACATAAACTCCAACTGAGCCAAAATTGTTTGTTTGGATGAATTATTTTCTTTGGTTGCTATGGTTGATAGGTATATTTTAGTTTTAAACTAAAAAGTTTTGAAATCGTATCCATCTATCTATCTATTCCTTGGGTCCGGATATGTTCTACGAATAGTTAGTTATCCCTTTGAACTGACCGATGCCCCTGCATATTTCGTAGATCTGGATAACCCGAGTATCTTCTGAAGTGTTAAACAGATTCGTTCGTGTATCTGTTATTGATATTCTTATTTGGTAAGCCGAATGCAGAATAGCTGTTCAGTTTGATTTGATGAAATATTATTCATCTATCTTTTTGTCTCCTTGGTAATTTCGAGGACGAAATTCTTTTAAGGGGGGAAGTTTGTAACGACCCCGAAATTTAAATTTATTTAAATTAATAATTAAATGAAATTTTGAGTTAAATTTATGATTAAATAAATTTTTGAATAAAAATTGTGAAATTAAATTGATTAAATGGAGCGAGTTTCCCCGATATCCAAGTATATTCTGTATAAATCATTTGAGATTAAAATATTGTAAATAGTGTATATGTGAGTATATATATATATATATTTAGGTATATACGAGCAAATTTAATATATATTTGAATTGATGGTTAAAGATGGTTTGAGTTTATAAAATAAATATAAGACAATAAATATTAAGTAAATAATGATAATTAATATTTGAACTAGAAATTGAAATTAATATAAGGTAAGTTTTAATAAAAATAGAAGTAGAATATTTGTTAAAAATCTAACAACAATTTAGAATAGAAATTTATTTACATTTCAAAGTGGTAAGAAAAAAAAAAGATAAAACAAAATATCTCCAAGCTTGAAGACTAAGATAAAGTAAATATATACATATGTAAGTATATATGTAAGCATGAAAGCTGCCAGCCGAAATCAAGTATGGCTAAAGCAAATAAGGGTAAGTATGTTGTACAAAGCAATAAATACCCATACCTTAGTACACTACAACATATCATCTCAGCCCCATTGTTTTGTACAGCTGAAAAGGAAAAGGAAAATATAAGTTGTACAAGATCATTTAATGCAAAACATCTTAGCATACAATATAGACGCATATCAGCCTCCATAAGCAAATAAAAAAAATCTATGATATTGTACAAACAATATTATATCACCTGTACAAAGATATCATGTTATCTTCTTTTCTTTTATATCTATCAACATCTTCATCTCAGTTTTTATTCATTCGAAACTAAAAAGAAATCTGAAGTAAACAAACCATTCAACTTAAACAATACAATCAAACTTCAGCCTGGAAAATAAATCAAAGTAAAATGAAAACTAGGGAGTTTAAAGCCAAGCCGAGATCTGGAACAACTTCAACTTGAAAAGCAAATCAGATCAATGCAATTAAATTCAGTGTTTCCAGTTCAACATCATTTCAAGTTCTCCTTTGTTCCTGTTTTCCATTTTTCTTCATCAAAAGGTGAGCAACTTTGTTTTTTTTTCTTCCCAGACTTCTTTGTTTTCACCAGTGAGTAAACATCAACTTTAAAAACTTTAAGTTAACAGTAAGATGATCTATTAATCATATAGTATTGTATATGTTTTGTTTTTGAATAAACATTCTGTATATACATAAGTTACTCTGCATACTGCTCTTCCCTGTTATTGACTATAGAGTTGATCACTGATTCAAAGAAAATTAATTTATTTCGTTCGATCATTGTTAGGTATTAAAGTCTCCCATCAAACATGAAGTTTAACCTGTAATCAAGGTTTTTAAATACCTGTTCAACATGATTTGAAGAAAATTTCCACTGTCATCTTGATTTACAATGAATCAAGTAAAAACTTGATAAATTCGATTGTCATAAAAAGTAAATTTAAATTCATAGCTCGAATCTCTACTGCAAGTTATGATTTTTAAACTAAAAATAGAAGCTTTTATTTTAGTATTCACAGAGTAGTTAGTTTTTGAACAAAAATAGCATTTTCTTGAATTTCCAGTGATTGATCTAATGATAAATGTTGAAACTGGGATTGGAGCTAGTTTATGAATCAATGGGTTCAGGAAAATTGTTGAAAAAAATTTCTATTTCGTAATTTGATGAGTCGAGATCGATTTAGGGTTTAACAACCCAGTTTTGTCGACGAGGTATATGGAGGTGGTTCGTGGTGGTCAACGTGATTCAGGGGATCGGACCAAGGGGAGGAGGATCGTGAGTGAGTGTTGAGGCTTTGGCCCAGCGCGCGTGAGTTCCGGTGGTGGGGATCGGCGGCGCGAGACGATCTTCTGGTGATCGACTTTGGTTCTCGTTCGATCGAACTGCTCGATTTTTATACGTGGGGGTTCTTGACGATTTGGGTGCTCGGAGTTGTTGGTAGGGTTGTCGTCGACGTGGTGGTGATCGCGACGATGGCCGGAGGTGGTCCAATCGCGTGTACACGTGCACCGTGCACGTTTGAAAGGGGTGGGTTGTTTTGGGGGGCGCTGTCTTTTTGGCCTCGGGTTTTTCTGAGATTCTCTCGAAGCAAATGATGAGAAGACTCGAAGTATTCCCGGGTATGGCGCGAGAAAAATGCAGATGCGACTCGAAGCAGTTTAGACGATTTGAGTATGTTGTGTTCCAGGCTTTTGTTTAAGGTATAGCCTGGCAGTTTCTTGATTTCAAAGAACAATATAAAATCTGAACGAATTTAAAACCGAGTTTAATTTGAATTTTTAAAATCTGAATCCAAATTGGAAATTTGAATCTTAGGATTTGAAAATGGACTAAAGTTTATAACTTTAAAATGATGTAAATAAGTTACATTTAAAAACTTGGATTAATTAAATAATTAAGGGTTAATAAATGGGTCATTAAGGATTAACTAATTAAGTTAATTAATTAAGGAATTATAAATTTATGAAGGTGATTAAGGAAAGATAATAAATTAAGGGCTAATAAATCAATGTGATTAATTAAGGATAATTAATTTAAGAATAATCTATAAATTATTAATAGTTAATTAATAAACGATATAAAGGATAATTAATTATATTGGTTTGTAATTAATTAATGATTAATTAACCCGGATTAGAAATTCATAAGTAACTAATCTAATTTGAATAAATCAGATAATTAACTGACCTTACTTATGAATATTTGGATTTGATTGGATGATTAAATTGTTTGATATTTCCTGAAATATGATGCTTTGTGATACATCCTGATTTATGTTGTGATCTGAGATTTTCTGTTTCTGTGATATATTACTATGTGAATGTGAAACCTTTTGACCCGTAAACGACACTTGAATTTCGATGCGACAGGGAGTCGGATTCCAATTGGTTATCCGAAACCCACATCGAATTATAATTGTGAATCTTTGTGACTGATAAATTTATTTTATCTATGAATCTGTGAATGAAGATAAGCGTTATCGATTATACCGCTTATCGATATATCTGTGATGATTGATGTTGTTGCACTATTGTGTTTAAAACCCCTAGACCACACTGTTACACACACAAATATGGATTTCACGTGGAAATCGATTAAGTCACAGATAATTTAAAGTTAATATTTTTGAAATTGAAATTTTAATTTCAATTGATTTTGAAATCAGAAATTTGGGGTTTAAAGTGAAAAGCTTTTGAAATGGAAGTTCAAATATAAAAGTTATTTTGAATAACTTAAGCGAGTTTTGAAATTTAAATAATTAGATTTTAATTTGAATTCAAGTTTGAAATTAAATCTATGATTTGGAAACTAGGGATAAAAGATGATATAAATGTGTTTGTATGAATTAAACCATTTTAAAGTATTAATTTGGGAATTTGAATTTAAACCAAGGATTTCAACTAGTATGAATGAATCAGATTTCCAAAGTAAAAAAAAAAAACTGTTGTTTTCAAATGATAAACACTTTCAGATAAGAAGTGAAATTCCAGTTTAAATTAAAGGAATTTCAAGTGAATTGAAAAATGGTTTTCCAAGTTATGAATGAATTCTTTTCGAAAGCTATAAATTGAATCTGTTTATTTTTAACAGATTTAAAATGATGATTTGTTTAAACCATTCGAAATGAAATTGTTTTGAAAGCTATGAGTTAAATCTTTGTTTTAAAGATTTAACGAGTTAATCAATTGAAATGGTAATTAAATTTGGAAATCTTGTGAATGAATCTTTTGTTTAAAAGATTAAAAATGTGGAAATTGTTTTAAACCATTGAAGGTTGTTAAAATGAATCTTTTTGTTTAAAAGATTTGAAATGGTAATTTGTTAAACCATTTGAAAAGAAAGTTTGGGTTTAAGTTGTGACTTAATTGAAATCCCAATATCCGTATATTTTTAAATCTTGCGCTCACTATTCGGTTTAGCCGGGAGAGGACCTTTGTGTCACATAACCCATTCCGAATAAGTGATTCGTCGTATATGGATAGCATTTGAAGACCGGTGTTGAAGACCGGATATTTTTCGAAAATGAAAGGACAACCTGTCGAATGTCTCTGCACTGAGTCGCGCCGGTATAGAAATTTATATCACTCTTTTGTGACGGGAAGTCCGGACGTGATTGAGAATTATCCGGATTTGCAAGGGCTTCATGAGAAGTGCCTTCGGTTCTGTTCGAACCCGGAACAGACTTATATGGATACATGTCTGACATTACACTTTGAGATATAAAGCCGATTTCTTTCAAATACATTTCTGTTGGTGGCGGAGAATTTATTCTCTTAGCTTAACACCCTTCTCTGAGACGTACGAGCTTAGAGGTTATGTAGTTGAAATTTATCAGCGATATATCCCAATTTGGTAATGTGGCATGCTGAGTGTAGCTGTGTGATGATCAGTGTTTGATCATTTGTGATATGATCATTTGTTTGATCTTATATCTTTGTGATCATAGGTTGATCATCTGTTGACCCAAAGCGTGGCTTTTTGGAAAAAGCGTAGCTTTGTGGACGAGACTTCATCAGAGCCTCACAACCCGGAAATGGTCGAAACAGGAATGTTGCGGCAAGGTTATGAGGGTCGCGCCCTTTAGGGTATGTCATTTCCTTCTGGAAAAGGGTGGTATTATGGTATGGAGCCCTGATACTTACTCATGTGGATACACCTTCTTTATGATGTGTGATGTTGGATATCGAGCGCTCGGATAAAGGTCCCAAAGGACCGGGGGATGGCATATTCGTGAGTTACCTGTTACAGGGGTAACCCGGCCTTGTTTGGCAGAGAGCAGTTTGTCTCTCGGAGCGTCCCGCCAGAGGCGTTTCTTTCGTGGAATAGGAAGTTCCTTAGCCTGACCATTTGTTGGAAAATCCAAAGAAACAATACGAGCCCTGTACGGTTTAGTTGTATTACCTGCTATGGAATGTGGCGGTAACCTGCTGTTGAACATAGTAGCTATAGTAGGCATACAATAATGGTTGTATGCTGGCTAAGATTAATATTATACTTTCAAATTGTTTTCCACTATGCACTAATAATAATAATCCAATGATTTGCGTAGTAAGCATGTTTGACTATCATAAGAAGAAATCTCCTCCAATTCTGCGTTTGCATTGTGTGTGTGGCGGGAGGTCTTATGGTAGTTTCATTTTCCAAAAGCATTGCGAATTGACTTTAAAACTTCTCTGCTATTTGTTTTTAAAAATAAACTGTTTTTGTTGCTCACACCAGTCCCATGACTGATCCGTAGTTTATTGTTCCTTTCATAAACTCTGAGTGCTCATAATTTTCTACACGAGCAGTCTAGAGTTGGGGTTTTCAGATATTCAGGTTTAGTAGATTTTCTGGAGTTGGTTCAGTCTTTGGATCAGACTGCACTTGCTTATCTTTGTGCCTCGTTATTGGGAATTCGAGCTATTTCTGGATCGTGCTTTGGAGATGAAGATTATCATATCTCTGATGTTATCGTTTTCTTTTCCGCTGCTATTTGTTGTATCATATCTCTGATGTGTATAGATATTCATTGTATCATCATTGTATATGGATATTGTATCAGATGTTGTATATCTATATTCTTTTTCTTCCGCTGTGTTGTTATACTTAATTGTGTTATAGCTTCGGCGAATCGGATTTGAACGGTCGAATCTGCGGCATTCTAGTACAATGTGAAGTACGGATGTCGATTTTCGAGCGGGCAAACCCGAGTCGTTACATTGTTTATCTTTAAAACAAACACAAAAAGGCTTTTAAACATTGAAATCCGTCTATGGGTGATAAGCGGTCCTCAATGCCCAAAGCCTCCTGTAGACTCCTCCAAAACACACGGGTGAAAAGCGAATCTCGGTCACTAACGATGCTGGAAGGAACTCGGTGTAACCTTACAATCTCTCTCCTGTATAATGTCGCCAATGACGCCGCAGTCCCCGTATTCCTCACTAGAATAAAATGAGCACATTTGGTTAGTCGATCGACTATGACCAAAATACTCGCATTCCCTCTCCTACTCCTCGGTAAACCATCGATGAAGTCCGTAGAAATACTATCACACTTACACATAGAAATATCTTATTCATACCCTAGTTAATGCTTCTGATGACAACAATAATATACAATTATATAAAATATTAATTCTAATGCTTTACCAAGTTATATAGTATATAGTGCAGATATTAGACAGGTGTTAAATTGAAGACTTTACAGTATAAAGACTCAAGAGATGGATGGACATGAAGACTCATGAGTTTGAAGACCAATATATGAAGATTTCATGACTATAATTTAGTGTATAGACTCAAAATATATATTGTTAAAGTCTTTGATAGCAATCTTTGGTCTTTATCTCCAATTTTCCAGATCTTTTATATTTTTAACCAAAATATATTTTCTAAATCTTTTTATATTTTTAACCAAAATATATTTTCTAAATTTTTTATATTCTTTCTAAATCTTTTATATTTTTAAGAAAAAAAATTTCGAAATAGTTTATAAATATTTTATAGAAGTTTTTTAAAGTTCAAAATGTTTGCAAACTATGTTCGAACTATTTTACAAAGTATCAAAATATTTTACAAAGTATAGGATTTTTTTTAAACAATTTCATTTTTAACTAAGGTACGCCGACATACCTATACATCATATGTTGACATATATACAGCCAAGTGGTTTTTTGAATTTTGAAAGGAAGTGTATATTCGTCGCAACTCTTAACGAATGGACATATCTGTTGATTTGCTATATAAAAGGGAGTGCAAACGAATTTTTTGACAATTACTTACTTTCTTCCCTCCTCTTACTCTCCTGAAAACTCCATTGAAAATATACTCTATTCTCTTCAAATCACATAGAATCAATTCATACTTCATTGTATTGATTTAATACTACTTCATTACTGTTTTGCAAACAACTCTCTCTCAATATAAAGATCAAAAAGTTGTCCAAGAGGCTATAGGATCCATTGTATCCAAAGTACAAGAATTCAGTTTTGAAAAAATTATCAACTCTATTTGTATTTTCTTAGGTGTACTTGTAGCATGTTCAAAACAAGTGAGTGCACTTGTAGCCCATTCAAATCAAGTGAGTGCACTTGTGGCCCGTTCAAATCAAGTGAGTCTACCCTAAACTTCAAAATCAGGAGGGCGTAACTCATAGCCTTGAAATCGAGACTGATGGGTTTGCTTGACACCTATTTAAAGTAGGCATTTGAAAAGAACTCTGTACGAAATTGTGTGGGACTGGATGTAGGAGAAATATGAACCAGTATAAAATCTCTCATGTCATCTATCTAACTCTTTACCTTGCTTTATTTTTATCTAAGGTCGCTTCTGTGAATGATTGTTAGTATAATTTTGTATTAATCTGTGATTTAATATTAATCTTGAAAGAAAATTAAAAAGATTTCCCCCTCTAGTGTTCAATTAGCCTTACGATCCATAATTCCGCAACCCACATTTGATATCAAAGCACTAGGTTTTTAAAAACTTGTAATTTGATTTTTGAAAAGTATAAATGGCAAGTAATATTGTTAGTACTCTTTTTAGCACTTTTATGGGAAAAAAATTTGTGAAACCAATATTTTATTTTCAATTAGATTACAAACTAATTATTTTGAAAAGTCACTTGATATTTTCGAAAGTTATAATGTTGAATTGTAGGAACAAGTGTGTTATATGGCTGATGGTGAACTGACACTTGATAGTCATACATCACAAATCAAGAAGGACAAATTTATTTTAGACAGTGGATGTTCAAGATACAAGATGAAAGATCAAGAGAAAGGAAGAGTAACAATGCAGATATATATATGCTTAAAGACAATCATTTGGATGGAGAAACAATAATATTGGAACAGAGGACGTTAGTAATGTCGGTAATCTTGAAACTTTATTTAATTTTTATATACTACTTTTTAATGAGTTCTCTAAGTAGAAAGACATTTTAGTTCTTCTTTTATGTTCCAAATAACCAAAATGGTTTAAATAAGTAGCAAACAAGTTTTCTTCCTAAAAATAACGGCTAGTTTTCAAACTGAAAAGGCACTTCAATTTGGAAATGCCTTATGATTTTATTTTTAGAATATTCTACATTATTTATGTATTAAATACATTATTTTTATTATAATTAATATTATGTATTAAAAGTTCGGAAAAATATTTAAAAGCAAAATATTAATTTTTAAAATTTTGTAGAACTTTTACAAAACTGACTATACACTTTGAAAATAGGGCAGAAAATATTGAATGCAGTAGTATGTTTCAAATCTCAATAATTATAAAATAATAATTTTTAAATGAAATTTTTTACACGTGTATAAGATAGTATAATTTATTCTGTAAAAAATTTGGAGCCAAAATTTGAATTTTAACTATTTTATTATTTTTGAGTGAACAGACACTTGGACGAGTTACCACTGCTATGTTTCAGATTTTGGAGCCAAATATGAATTTTTATAGCCTTCGAGTAAATCAACTTTTAATCGTAAAAAATATATTCCAAAAAGAAATTAATATATTTAACTATATAAAAAATATAAAAGCATTTTAAAAAATTTAACATTTTCAAGAATTTTGTACAAAATTGACTACTCTCTTTAATTGTCGAACATGCATGTTAAACACAGTAATTTTTTGAAAAATCTCAAAAATTATAAAATGCATATTCTTACATAATTTTTTTTATAAGATAATATATACTTTGAACTACTTATGTAAAAAAAATTCATATCAAAATTCGAAAGTTAACTATTTTGTTATTTTGAAATAAACGGACGCTTGGTGGTTACAACAATCATATTTTCGACGTGGGCTATTACAATTTTGAATTTATATATTGTTTTACACAAAAAATTTAATATAAAAAATTATTTTCTAGAATATAATTACTATATATAACTACATAAAAAATTATGAGCACTTTAAATTAATATAACATTTCCTTTTATTTTGTTAAATTCGAATAGACACTTCAACTACCAAGTTGTGCTTTTCATTTTTAATTTTTTTAAATGGTCATGCGTCTTTGTGATTGGTCATACTTCTTCTCTAATGACTTTTATAAAGTGTGTCCTTTCTAATGACATCCCACTAATCATTTATCATAACTACAGTAAATAGAAAAACATACCTCTTTAATGATTTCAACTTGTCTAATATTGATTTTACTTCTTTCACTCTTATTTCTTACTAACTTTATGATGAGATATTAATTTTGGGGCTTCATAAAATTAATTGAATGGATTTAGAGTGTGTAAATAAGGATCTATTTATAGATTCGTTCTATCAATAAGAACGCGCCACATCATACGACATTTGTCACATAAACAAATAGTAATACATATGCAAAATGACATGTGTCAGTACACTTGTCCTTTGTATACATGCATGATGCCATATGTCTTTACACATGTAATTCATTAATACACTTATAATTTAGATAATGAATGAAACACAAAATACATATGTTATATGATGGAGTCACATTATCTCACACATAATAATGTTATGAATGAATTTTAGAACTCTGCTTGAGTTGAATCAAAATTTGAAAATAAAAGGTTTAGTAAAGTATCTTAATTTTTTTCATTATGTTTTTCATTATACATGCTTTTTCATAATTAAACATTCACGATCATAAACTCTTAGAAATATTGGTTTTGATTTATGAAAGACTAACCATACAGATCTAATGTAACAACCCGCATATTTATCGATTGTGTATTTAAATATTTCATCATTAGTCGGATTTTAGTCCGAAAAGCTACTTTTTGCAAACAGTCGAATTAGGACTCGAGACCACCCCCATTGAGTTCAAAATGACGTTTGCGACCTTTTTGAGTATAAACTTCGATATGTTTGGAGTTAGTAGAATTTTGCTACATTTTCACTTTGGGTTTGGGTTTGTGTTTCAGCCCATCAACCTTCTAATATCCAAACTGAACCCTCTCCCTTCATTCACTTTCTTTTCCTAATACTTTCAGCTCTAAAGAGAATAATGGGGGAAAAGATTGGAAATTAGAATTCCCAAGCCCTAGTTTCCATTTGCAAATCAAGTTCTAGCTCCAAATTCAAAGAGAAGCTATTGATAAGCATCCTCTTCTTCTTCTCCAACTCTTTCTCCTTTCAATCTCAGAAATTCCTAAACCTAACTTTAGGAAATAATTCTCTTTTAAGCTTAGATTCAACCTTGTTGAGTTGGAATTGAAGAGTGATTGTCCTTGCCTTGCTCTATAGCTTCCTCTTCATTGTTTTTGTGTAAAAGGTGAGATTTTTATCTCACATCTATGCCTATAACTATCTTTGTTGTTAGGTATGAATTCCTATCATCTATTTCCGTGTTCACTTGTTGTGATTTGAATTGGTTTTGTGAATTCTTCAATTTTGGTATTTTGGTCCAATTTTATGAAAATCCTTCTATAGACATTTGGACATTGATATTCAAAGTGTATCGAGGAGCCTTTAAGGCTGGGTTGTCGCTGGCGTAAATCCTTAGTCGCCATTGCTCATCTGATCGCTTCCGAATCATTTTGGCCACTTTGGCCTAGGCAAAATGTTGCCCAGACCAGGTGACCAGACGTCTGGTGACCAAGTCCAGACGTCTGGTTTGGACCTGGAGAGAAAAATGTATGCATGCATTTTATTAAAAAAATGCCAGAGACTAATTTCAGACGTCTGGAATTCAAGATCAGACGTCTGGATGAGTCTCAGATGTCTGACTTGAAGTTTCAGACGTCTGGGGTTTCTCTGGAGAATTTCCAGAGAAGGAAACCAGACGTCTGGATTCAAAACCAGACGTCTGGCCATGACTCAGACGTCTGATTGGCTATTCCAGATGTCTGGGTGGTTTTCTGAACTATTTCCAGAAAACAAATCCAGACGTCTGAATTCCAAATCAGACGTCTGGAAACGTGCAATTTTGCCTGTTTAGGCTTTTCTTGATTGAATTTCTATTGTTTATCGATTTTTATTGATCCGATTAGTTGTTATCGTTTTTATTGACTTTGATGACTTCTTCTTCGGGATTTTAGGGAATATCCACTTTGATGGATTCAGTATCGATTTCTATGGATTTGCTTCACATCTTCGAATGTGAATTTTTATGATTGATTGTTTCTACAATCATTTCTATGATTTGTCACTTTAAAAATATAAAGGTTTTCTATTCTAGTAGTAAATATCAAACTCTTTCATTAAAACGATTTCAACGCTATTTCATTACAAAGCTCGTTTCTTAAACCGTTTTCCAATCTACTAGTATATACAAACCTTTACCTCATTCGTATGAGAAATCTAATTAAACGGCTTAGTAAAACAAGTGGTATGAAACGCTTGCGTTTACTTCGTCGGTTAATTTTTGGACTTGTTCGATTGAACCTTTTGTGACAATTTTCTAGTGGAGATCTACAATTTGTTCGTAAATATTTAAGTTAAGCAAGTGGTTATGGGACATGAAGCTAAACTCATATATTTACTAGCTTATTGTAATTGACACTTCTTCATGGTCGATGATGATCATTTTATGGTTTAGACTAGCAATGTGCGATGTCTCTTTGTCCACATGGAGGACTTTTCCTCGTTTTATTGAGCTTCGTCTCACTTCTCGCATGGGTCTTACCTATTTAGGTGCGTCGATGTTTATTTCTCGCATGGGTCGTACCTATTTAGGTGCGTCGATGTTTATTTACTTCGTGGAGCAATCGGCTCAATAAGTCGGGGCATGGAGCGTATCTATTTAGGTGCGTCGATGTTCGTCTATGCATGGGTCGTATCTTTCTAGGAGCGTCGATGTTCGACTTTGCATGGGGTGTATCTTTCTAGGTGCATCGATGTTAGACATTACATGGGGCGTACCTTTCTAGGTGCGTCGATGTTTATTTATGCATGGGGCGTATCTTTCTAAGTGCGTCGATGCTAGAGCATGGGTCGTATCTTTCTAGGTGCGTCGATGTTCGACTTTGCATGGGGTGCATCTTTCTAGGTGTATCGATGCTAGACTTTACATGGGGCAAATCTTTCTAGGTGCGTCGATGTTCAGTTTATGGGATTGGCCATCCTCTTTCTTGTGTTTTTTGGATTTCTTGTTGATGATTTCTAGAATTAGTGTGTCGTTAACTTTTGTAATTCCTGGATATTGATTTCTGGAATTTATGTTTCACCAGCATTTACGATGGGCATTGATATGTATATCATTATTTGTGGCTTGGTGAATTAAATTAAGAATATGACGTTCTTTTCTGTGTTTTGAGATTCTTGAGATATTGTATGACTTTTGTGGGTTTTCTAATGTATACTTTTCATAGTATGACATCTTTTTGTTATCATACGTTTTATTATTATATCTCTTCCTTTATCTCATTTTATCTGATAATTATAGCTAGACTGATCCGTTTATTATTTTCTTCTTAAATAATACTCGGGTCAGACTGAGATTTTACAGGTGCTTCCTCATGACTTCCTATTTGGAACCATCATCTGACTTTTGGCTAACTACTCTAGTTTAGTAGTTTTTGTTGTATACATTTGAAATTAGACTCCTTGATGTATACATATTCTATTGTCTTGCACTTGTATCTATTCTTTTGTGTTATTGTGGATCTTATTTGACCACTACTCTGATGTACACTTTCATGTGTTATATTCATGTCTATTTCCGCCTTTGTGATATGAACTGTCTGTGACTGATTTGTGTTATGTTTATTTCTATATTTGTTTCCGAAGTCCATATAGCCACTGTGTAGTAGCTTTGAGTTTGTATCGGTATGTCGGATTTCCTCTTGAGATGAAAAGTTATATTCTTATCTGGCATATCGGTACTCGCACAAAGCAATTATACAGATGGTCGCTCCTCAACAGCCTTATTCTCCATGCTAGTTGATGGCATTACCCCATAGTATCCTTGGCTAGCGAGGGTATAGAGGTGGGGCGTCACAACTTGGTGTCAGAGCCAAACTTCGGAACAATGTAGAATAATTTAGCAAGGATCATGTCCTAAGTCTTTCTTAGGAGTCGTGCTTTAGGAATTTATTCGAGTCAATTGGACCCGTTCTATCCTATTTTCTTTTATGATTCCTTGTTTTATCAATCATGATTGTTTGATATTCATTCTAAGAATAACCTTTTCTTCTTCTTTTCTTTCTTTCTTAAAGAAAAGAAATGGTTGGTTCTGGCAGTCCTAGCGCTGGTCAATCCAGTAGTCCTTCTTTGGATGGCGTATTCATGTCGGCCCAACAACTTTTGGATCTTGTAAAGAATCAAAGGTTTATTTGTGCTTTGGGTAAGAACCCCGAAAAGATTTTACCTTTGAAACTTGAAGTTCCTTCCAATCAGCTTGTGGATATCACTCTTCGACATGAAGAGGTTGGTAAAGGAAGTGTTTGTGATATTGGGACATCCAAGAAGAGGCATATTAAGTTCAAGGGCCTTAATCCCAATAAGAGAGTGAAGCAAGCTACTTTTGTAGCAAAGACTCCAATCCCTAATCGTGGAGGATGCTACAATTGTAATTCTAAGGAACACTATGCGAATATGTGTCTGAAACCCCATTCTTGTCGCTATTGCAAAAAACCGGGTCATCTTTTATCTGCATGTCCCAAACTTTTGAACAAGGACATGAGAAAGCTAAATATTGTGCAAGCCCTTAGCAACTCTTCTCTTAGTCAAGGTATCCATTCTATCCTTGATGACATTTAATTTTGTGATTATCTTATTCGAGTTCCTTTTGATATGGGTTTCATCTCATTATTTTTATATCAAAAGAACTTGTGATTCTTTTTCTTTAAACATTTCTGGGCTTGATGACTTCTTTGAGGATTGCGAATCCGGATTGGTGGATCCGCAACACTCAATTTGCTTTTTAATGTCGATTATTTTATGTGATTTTTCCTTCTGAGCCGATTTCTATTTAGGCTTCAGAATTAATTTTTGTGAAAGGATTGGCTTAACCATTGTGTAGCCCATATCCTATTTTTCCAAGCGGACTATTCATCTTCGACATTTCCTATCTGTTAAGCAGATTTCTGTTTTTCCTCTGTGATTTTGATTCCAATTTTATGGAATCGTTTTATTCTTTAAGCCCACTTTATGAGGAAAGTGATGTTTCTCTCATTCATGTAGTTTGAGAATTTTCTGGTATTTTTGAGTTTGTCTTAGGATTATCTCCTAAGAAATCTATTTAGTGGTGTTAAGGTCTTTTTAGCTCGACCTTGCCACCGATTTTCATTTGCTACGAGTTGCGGGAGTTAGCATTCCATTTACCGAATTCCGCACTCGTTATGAAACTTATGAATGACTTATTATGTCATTCAGTTGGTCCTGCTTATTTCATCCATTTTATAAATCGAGTCTTCTATGAGTATCTCGATGACTTCATTTTTGTATTTATTGATTTTGGATGGAAATAGCAACTTAAAATTTTGCAAATCTTTTTCATAAGATTTATTTATAAGTATAATTATATTTTTTTCTTCAATGGACAAAGAATATTGTTAAAACTTTTAAGAGATATCTATATCATAAAGAAGATGATTTTGTGATTGTATTGCCCATTGAGTGCTTTAAGAATTCTGGTCGATGCGCTTGATCAACGTTATCGATAGGAATCCCCTAAACGCTTTGATGAGACAATCAGACACAGTAAATTGACTTGTAAAAATGTAAATCTCTCTAGAAAGATTATTACGTAATGATAAATGTAATTTTTAAAATTTTAGCTTTTCGGGAAAGAAGATTATTTAAAAGAAATTCTTTCTTTTCGATACTCTTATTCTTGTGATTCCCGAAGGGAACCAAGACCTTATCTTCTGTACCAATGCTAATCGTATTGGTTTGGATGCCGTTCTCTTGCAAAAGAGAACGTGCTATCACTTGTGCTTCTAAATCATTAAAGCCGATCGAGACTAGGTATGCCACTCATGATCTAGTGCTCGCGGCTATTGTTTTCACTTTTAGAGTTTGGCATCATCATTTTTGGGGGAGAAATTTGTTCTCCACCTCGATGATAAATATTTGGAATATTTATTTTCTCATAAGGAACTTCATGTTGACTCAAGTTCCTGGCATCTTATGATCTTGATATTCTTTTTATTCCCAGAAGGGAAATCATGTTGCCAATGCGCTTAGTCGTAAGCAACAAGT
The DNA here is from genome assembly GCA_030737815.1 of Allium fistulosum. Classification (NCBI taxonomy): domain Eukaryota; kingdom Viridiplantae; phylum Streptophyta; class Magnoliopsida; order Asparagales; family Amaryllidaceae; genus Allium; species Allium fistulosum. The sequence goes on along the minus strand of CM060905.1, from coordinate 485,353,232 downwards.
GGTCGATTCTTAGATGATGTCTGAATGGAATTATCTTTTTACCAAATTCATCGGACGTTTCAATAAACCCCGCTTTATTGAGCTTCGTCTCATTTCTTATATGGACTAGCGTTCGATGTTCTTTTATGGTGTTCGGTTCATTGGACGTACCGTTCTTGTACTACGTCGGTGTTCCGAATTATTTGAGTTTCCGTTCATTGGACGTACCGTTATTGTACTACGTCGATGTTCGGAGTTATTCGTGTTTCCAGTTTCTCGGGAGTATTGTTATAGTACTACGCCGTTGCCCCGGCTCAATTTTCTGCTATTCTTGATGTTTTCCACGTCTTTTAACTATGGAAATGATTTTTGGTTTCCGATTTTTTTTTGAGCCTGATGTTATAGTAGGGATTGAAGTTTCACCAGATTTGACTTTTGAGCAACATTTTATTCGCATCATTTCTTCGGGGGCTGAGTGCCTTCGAAATAAAGATGTTCTTTTGTGAAAGTCCGATGGTTCTTAATCCTAAGGATTTCTCTTGGGAATCCAGAGAATTCATCGAGCGAACACGTTCGGACTTACTCTTTCGTGCTCTTTATGGTGAACTTCTTATTTCAAAATTTCTTTTGTGTTGATATGCCTATATGGTTGTTACTATTTATTTTCTTCTTAAGATTGCAAGGACGCAATTTCTTTAAGGAGGGGAGTCTGTAACAACCCGCATATTTATCGATTGTATATTTAAATATTTTATTTAAATATTTCATCGTTAGTCGGATTTTAGTTCGAAAAGCTACTTTTTGCAAACAGTCGAATTAGGACTCGAGACCACCCCCATTGAGTTCAAAATGATGTTTGCGACCTTTTTGAGTATAAACTTTGATATGTTTGGAGTTAGTAGAATTTTGCTACTTTTTCACTTTGGGTTTGGGTTTGTGTTTCAGCCCATCAACCTTCTAATATCCAAACTGAACCCCTCTCCCTTCATTCACTTTCTTTTCCTAATACTTTCAGCTCTAAAGAGAATAATGGGGGAAAAGATTGGAAATTAGAATTCCCAAGCCCTAGTTTCCATTTGCAAATCAAGTTCTAGCTCCAAATTCAAAGAGAAGCTATTGGTAAGCATCCTCTTCTTCTTCTCCAACTCTTTCTCCTTTCAATCTCAGAAATTCCTAAACCTAACTTTAGGAAATAATTCTCTTTTAAGCTTAGATTCAAGCTTGTTGAGTTGGAATTGAAGAGTGATTGTCCTTGCCTTGCTCTATAGCTTCCTCTTCATTGTTTTTGTGTAAAAGGTGATATTTTTATCTCACATCTATGCCTATAACTATCTTTGTTGTTAGGTATGAATTCCTATCATCTATTTCATGTTCACTTGTTGTGATTTGAATTGGTTTTGTGAATTCTTCAATTTTGGTGTTTTGGTCCAATTTTATGAAAATCCTTCTATAGACATTTTGACATTGATATTCAGAGTGTATCGAGGAGACTTTAAGGCCGGGTTGTCGCTGGCGTAAATCCTTAGTCGCCATTGCTCATCTGATCGCTTCCGAATCGTTTTGGCCACTTTGGCCTAGGCAAAATGTTGCCCAGACCAGGTGACCAGACGTCTGGTGACCAAATCCAGACGTCTGGTTTGGACCTGGAGAGAAAAATGTATGCACCATTTTATTAAAAAAATGCCAGAGACTAATTTCAGACGTCTAGAATTCAAGATCAGACGTCTGGACAAGTCTCAGACGTCTGACTTGAAGTTTCAGACGTCTGGGGTTTCTCTGGAGAATTTCCAGAGAAGGAAACCAGACGTCTGGATTCAAAACCAGACGTATGGCCATGACTCAGACGTCTGATTGGCTATTCCAGACGTCTGGGTGGTTTTCTGAACTATTTCCAGAAAACAAATCCAGACGTCTGGATTCCAAATCAGACGTCTGGAAACGTGCAATTTTGCCTGTTTAGGCTTTTCTTGATTGAATTTCCATTGTTTATCAATTTTGATTGATCCGATTAGTTGTTATCATTTTTATTGACTTTGATGACTTCTTCTTCGGGATTTTAGGGAATATCCACTTTGATGGATTCGGTATCGATTTCTATGGATTTGCTTCACATCTTCGAATGTGAATTTTTATGATTGATTGTTTCTACAATCATTTCTATGATTTGTCACTTTAAAAATATAAAGGTTTTCTATTCTAGTAGTAAATATCAAAACTCTTTCATTAAAACGATTTCAACACTATTTCATTACAAAGCTCGTTTCTTAAACCGTTTTCCAATCTACTAGTATATACAAACCTTTACCTCATTCGTATGAGAAATCTAATTAAACGGCTTAGTAAAACAAGTGGTATGAAATGCTTGCGTTTACTTCATCGGTTAATTTTTGGACTTGTTCGATTGAACCTTTTGTGACAATTTTCTAGTGGAGATCTACAATTTGTTCGTAAATATTTAAGTTAAGCAAGTGGTTATGGGACATGAAGCTAAACTCATATATTTGCTAGCTTATTGTAATTGACACTTCTTCATGGTCGATGATGATCATTTTATGGTTTAGACTAGCAATGTGCGATGTCTCTTTGTCCACGTGGAGGACTGTTCCTCGTTTTATTGAGCTTCGTCTCACTTCTCGCATGGGTCGTACCTATTTAGGTGCGTCGATGTTTATTTCTCGCATGGGTCGTACCTATTTAGGTGCGTCGATGTTTATTTACTTCATGGAGCAATCGGCTCAATAAGTCGGGGCATGGTGCGTATCTATTTAGGTGCGTTGATGTTCGTCTATGCATGGGTCGTATCTTTCTAGGTGCGTCGATGTTCGACTTTGCATGGGGTGTATCTTTCTAGGTGCATCGATGTTAGACATTACATGGGGCGTATCTTTCTAGGTGCGTCGATGTTTATTTATGCATGGGGCATATCTTTCTAGGTGCGTCGATGCTAGAGCATGGGTCGTATCTTTCTAGGTGCGTCGATGTTCGACTTTGCATGGGGTGCATCTTTCTAGGTGTATCGATGCTAGACTTTACATGGGGCAAATCTTTCTTGGTGCGTCGATGTTCAGTTTATGGGATTGGCCATCCTCTTTCTTGTGTTTACTGAATTTCTTGTTGATGATTTCTAGAATTAGTGTGTCGTTAACTTTTGTAATTCCTGGATATTGATTTCTGGAATTTATGTTTCACCAGCATTTACGATGGGCATTGATATGTATGTCATTATTTGTGGCTTGGTGAATTAAATTAAGAATATGACGTTCTTTTCTGTGTTTTGAGATTCTTGAGATATTGTATGACTTTTGTGGGTTTTCTAATGTATACTTTTCATAGTATGACATCTTTTTGTTATCATACGTTTTATTATTATATCTCTTCCTTTATCTCATTTTATCTGATAATTATAGCTAGACTGATCCGTTTATTATTTTCTTCTTAAATAATACTCGGGTCAGACTGAGATTTTACAGGTGCTTCCTCATGACTTCCTATCTGGAACCATCATCTAACTTTTGGCTAACTACTCTAGTTTAGTAGTTTTTGTTGTATACATTTGAAATTAGACTCCTTGATGTATACATATTCTATTGTCTTGCACTTGTATCTATTCTTTTGTGTTATTGTGGATCTTATTTGACCACTACTCTGATGTACACTTTCATGTGTTATATTCATGTCTATTTCCGTCTTTGTGATATGAACTGTCTGTGACTGATTTGTGTTATGTTTATTTCTATATTTGTTTCCAAAGTCCATATAGCCACTGTGTAGTAGCTTTGAGTTTGTATCGGTATGTCGGATTTCCTCTTGAGATGAAAAGTTATATTCTTATCTGGCATATTGGTACTCGCACAAAGTAATTATACAGATGGTCGCTCCTCAACAGCCATATTCTCCGTGCTAGTTGACGGCATTACCCCGTAGTGTCCTTGGCTAGCGAGGGTATAGAGGTGGGGCGTCACATCTAATATAGTATGGATACCAGTACAAATATGATCTATTTCTTTAGGCAATGCGCATAATATGCAGAGAAAGATGATGGAGACGTTTTATATGATCAATCATATCATGACATTCCCTAAAGAAGAAATTTTCAAGACAGTTGTGACATTAAAACATATGATCAACCATCCTACTGTCATTCCCAGGTTCTTTTTTTATATGATGTTTTTCCATGATATTTTAACTTTACATATCTCACTTATAATTTGCATATAAGGTTAAATAAAAATTATTATAAATTATCATGTCTTTCTAGAAATGAACAAAGTATAAGAATAAAATAATATTTACTTCAAACATTTATTAAACATAAATTTGGTCATATACATAGTTACACTTATCAAAATTGTGATTAAGCTATGATTAAATTTCATAATTAATATGGTTTGTTAAGTAAAATTTGAATTTTATGTAATAAATTTAATTTATACATTTCTTTGTCAAAATTTGATGCTTAGGATTATATAATAATATCATTTATGTCATATGGAATTGTTCTTCATACTCTCATTATTAAATTTTGATTTCATATATATTATCTTACTTAGGAGTTTATTCTCATTATTATTGATGATATTAATATAGTATCCCAAATTCATATTTGGTATTAAGTAAATAAATAGTTTCTTAAATTTAGTCTCCTACAAAATGAAATTACATTTAGAGGGAGTATTTTTACCTAACTTTTTATTTTTAGTTTGATTAACTACGTAAATAATTAAGTTTGGATTGATTGTCATAGATTCGATTTAGTGTGAAGTATAATTAAGGTTTTGATTTGACTTTGATTTTATTATAGCAAATAGATAAAGTTTTCCTTATCCTATTTATTTATATTTAAAGATTGATTATTATATATCTAATATATGCCATGAATACAATATGTTCTTCATTTATGTCTCACGTATTGCATCTTTTATATCACATTTGTTTTACATATAACTTAATTCTTAAAATATTGGTTTTGATTTCATTGCTATAAGTATATTTTTAAGGGGGAGTTTTTATTTTCTTACCCATTTATGTTGATGAAAAAGTGGGAGAAAAATATAAAATATGCACATGCATATATTCAGGAGGAGTTGTCTAACTCAGGGGGGTCATATCAGATTTTATATGTAGGAATATTTTATGGTTGTCATCATCTAAAAGGGGAGATTGTTAATACCTCAGTTGTTGATTTTGATGACAACAACCATATGCAATTAGATAAAATATAGATACTAATGCTTTACCAAGTTATATAATATATAGTGCAGAATATTAGACTTGTGTTGAATCGAAGACTAAACAGTATAAAAACTCAAGAAATGAACATAAAGACTCAAGAGATGGATATAAAGACTCAAGAGATGGACATGAAGACTCGTGAGTTTAGAGACTAATATATGAAGATTTTAAGACTATAATTTAGTGTACATAATCATAGCATATATTGTTAAAGTCCTTGATAGCAATCTTTGATCTTTATCTCCAATTTTCTAAATCTTTTATATTTTTAACCAAAATATATTTTCTAAATCTTTTTATATTTTTAACCAAAATATATTTTCTAAATCTTTTATATTCTTTCAAAACATATTCTTTCTAAATATTTTATATTTTTAACTAAAATAAATTTCAAAATATTTTATAAATATTTTATAGAAGTTTTTTAAAGTTCAAAATGTTTATAAACTATGTTCAAACTATTTTACAAAGTATAGGATTTTTTTAAAACATTTTAAAACAAAACAATTTTCATTTTTAACTAAGGTATGTCGACATACCTATACATCATATGTCGACATATATGCAGCCAAGTGGTTTTTTGAATTTTGAATGGAAGTGTATATTCATCCCAACTCTTCACGGATGGACATATCTGTTGATTTACTATATAAAGGGGAGTGCAAACGAATTTTTTGACACTTACTTATTTACTTTCTTCCCTCCTCTTACTCTCTTGAAAACTCCATTAAAAAATATACTCTATTTTCTTCAAATCACATAGAATTAACACATACTTCATTGTACTGATTCAGTACTACTTTCTTACTATTTTGCAAACAGCTCTCTCGCTCAATTTAAAGATCAAAGTGCTATCCAAGAAGCTATTGGATCCATTGAATCCAAAGTACAAGAATCTATTTTTGGAGAAATTATCAACTCTATTTGTACATGCTTGGGTGTACTTGTAGTCCGTTCAAATCAAGTGACTGTGCTTGTAGCCCATTCAAATCAAGTGAGTCTACCTTGAACTTCGAAATCAGGAGGGTGTATCTCTTAGCCTTGAAATCGAGACTTTAATGGGTTCGCTTGACACCCATTTAAAGTAGGCATTTGAAGAGAAATCTGTACAATAAATTATACGGGACTGGATGTAGGAGAAATTCAAACCAGTATAAAATCCCTAGTGCCATCTCTCTAACTCCTTACCTTGCTTTACTGCTTTTATTTTTATCTGTGACCGCATCCGTGAATGATTGTTAGTATAATTATGTGTTATTAATCTGTGATTTAACATTAATCTTAAAAGGAAATTAAAAAGACTTACATAAGTTAGAAAATAATATTCACCCCTCCTCTAGTGTTAAATTAGTCTTAAGATCCATAATTCCACAACCTACATATCTAACAGCTACAACAATCCTCTCGATTTCTTCTGCTCGCCTTTACCCTTTGGCCAGTCATACACCGAGCTATACACTCTTCTACATGCCTCTTCATTCCAGGCCAATAGAAGACTCTTTTCATGTTACGGTACATTTTATCTCCGTCGGGATGAATGGTCATCCTAGAATGATGAGACTCAGTTAATACCATGTCGATCAAATACATAATGAGAGGAACACACAATCTACTATCTCTTTATAACTACCCCTTCGAGTCGATGGTATAACTCAAATGACTCGACTACTCTCCCCTACCAAGCTTCTCAAGAAACTATACTAGCTCCTTGTCTTGCTTTTGGTTAGTACCAATACGTTCCATAAGTGTAGGCTGCACATCTAAAGTTACTTGCAATCCCAGAGTAATGTTTGGTGATGGTCAGAAGTCGAATGTAAAGATGAACTCCAAATGTGTAACGACCCAGAATTTTGGTTATTTGAAATTGGAATATTTAATTGATTTTAAATATTTAAAAGTTAATTTTATAGATTTGATAACTTGAATTTCTAATATAGTGGTTTATTGGATAATTTAATTATTAAATTTAATGCTTTAAATTGGTTAAATAATGAATCTTGAGGTTTAAGCTAGATAAAAATAATTTCAAAGCCTATTTAATTTCTATTTATAAGAATGAAGATAATAAAAAATTTAAATTTGATTTATAAGTGGTTTACTCGATTTTAAAAATAACTTGTTTAAATTGACATATAGAAATAGCCTTCCGGGGCACAGTCTTGGATTTCAACAAAACTAGTGTCATTGGATCCGTAATAGTGTATTATTATCGGATTTCAAATTTCATAGTGTTTAGAGTTATCGTTTGGTCGTACGGGATAGAAACGCGTTGAAATTTATATCGAAAATTCAATATAATAATTGGGTTCAAAAAGCTATCTTCTACATACGATCGAATTATGTCCCGAAACTTGTTCCATTGCACTCGGAATTGGGGTATAACACTAGAGACGTCAGGCAGCATGCCTCGATAGGGGTTCAAAATAAATATCTAGATATTTTGAAATTTTAAATATATATATTTCCTTCATTTCACATCAACTCACAATCTGCCACCCTATATTTTTATTACAGTCGCACCTACCATGTTGTCTTCTATATCTTTCCCCTATTTAAACTTGTCTTTGCCGTGATAAAGAGGATTTTTCAAGAAAAGGAAAAAAAAGAAAAAAAGATTTTCAAAAATTTATTTCTCCTATCCTACTCAACTAAAAATCTTGAAACAAGCACTAAAAATTCTAGTTTGACGAGAGCTTCGACCTGATATGTGTATTGATAGGTGCGACCATGATGGTGAGGTTCGATAGTGATGTCGTGAGAAGTTTGGAAACTAGGGTTGCAATTTGAGATTGATATAGGGATTGATTTTTGGATCTGAAGCTGGATTTGGGATCGTGGGACAAAGGCGCGTCAACGGCGTCGAATTCGTAGACTTCGATCATTTTTTGGTCATCGCGACCTGGGGATGTCGAAGGTTACTCTGCCATGTCGCGTTTCATTTGCGAAGTGCGGGCTTCAGGCGAGGGAGACTGGATGGTAGAGATGGAGATGGCGAGTTGATCAGCGAAGTCTGGTGATGGTTTCGTTGAGTATGGAGAGAGGGGGAGCGTGCATGCACGAATGTGTTTGGGTTTACTGTACATGTTTGTGTACAGTCGAATAGAAAGGGAAGGAAGGGGGGAAAAGAAGTGGGCCGGGTCACGTGTTGGGCTGGGTAATGGTTTTATTTGAAATTAAGTAATATAAATCGATTTAATAAAATTCCAATTCTTATATATTCATAACTCGTTCGTTTTAGGTCCAAATCCAACGCGGTCAGTCACGTTGGGTTCGTATTAATGAGATGTATGCAATGAAATTGGATCAGAGCGATTTAGAGTTTGCATAACTTTCAGTTCAATTCGAATGTGTTCGAATTTAATCAGAATCAGAATGCGAAAGTGACAACAAAAATAAAAGGTAAGTGTTTTTAACGCTCACGACGTACTATAATATTTTTATGTTCATTAAAATTGAATCGTAATGTTATCTAATTTTATTGACTGTTATTTGAAAATGAAATTGACTTATGAATTGACTATAGGTATTAAAATTGACAGTTAAATTTGAAATTGGGATTTAATTGCCAGTAAATTACCTGATATTGATAACTATGAAATTGTTGCGAATTATTGGCTGATTTGGATGTTGATTGTGATGGATGCTATTGATTGAAGTTTTGGATGATTTGGATGTTTATTTATTTTGATATATCCTGCCATTATCCTGTATATTATTTACATTATATAAAACTGTAAATCAAATTATTTCGAATAAATTAAGAAATAGGTTGAAATGATATATACCTATGACCTTTATTTTGGATTGAAATGATATATATCCATCCTTGAAATTAAATTGAAATAATGGATTCACTTGACCATAGGATAGAAAATTATATATGGACACCAGATTGGTTAAATTAAATGATTTTAAAAACTTTGATTTGAAATTATTTAAATGATTTTGATATTAAGAAATAAAATCGAATTTATGGAAATGGAATCATTTTTGAACTCGAGCTTGAAATGTTAAAAATGAACTTGTCAACCGGAATTGTTTAAAGAATCGGGTTTGAAATTTTGAAGTTATAATTGAGAAACCACTTGAATTCCGGAAATTGATTTGATTTTAAAAGATTTGAACTCTTACTCGACCCTTGAAATAAATCCAAGTAAAAGTAATTTAAATGGATATTTCAAAATTTGGGCTCAGAATTGAATTATTTTTTAAGATTTGAATCTTAAGTTGAATATTGAAGTTAAATTTAATTTAAGTAATTTAAATCGATATTCTAAAATCGAACTCGAATTTATATAAATCGAATGGTTTAAAATTGAGAATTGAAATGAAATTGATTCAAATTGGAATAGAATTAAAATTAGTTGGAATTGAAATCGAAATTGGATTAATTTGGAATTGAAATTGAAATTGATTTGAAATAAAATTGGAATCGAAGTTAATTCGAATTGAAATAGAAATTGAATCGATTTAAATACAAATGGAAATTAAAAGTGATTTGAATTGAGAAATTTGGAAATAAATCACTTTCACTTTGAAACTATTTTCAAATAAATTATTTTGATATAAACTATTTAAATCTATCTTTTTAAATATTCAAATTAATTTGATTTTTCCAAGCTATTTAATATATAAACCATTTTAATACCTAAAATATTTTCTACTAAACTATTTAAAATATTTTAAAACTGTTCAAACTATTTCTAAAAATTCAAACTGGTCAGAGTGGGAATGTTTATATTTAAATCATGGATTTAAATGCTAATTGGGTTAAAATGAAGTTATAATCTGAATCAAATTTGAAACGATTTTGAAAGTGGAATCGAGATATTGGAGTGGAATGATATTTTCAAGTGAAAATGAAGTATCGAAATGAATATGATTTTTGAAGTAAATATGATATTTCAAAATGAAATTGATTTTGAAGCGAATATGATATTTTGATATCAAACAAGAATTGTTTTTGAAATATAAAAGTACCATCGGTGTGTAAAACGATATTTGGTTGTTAAAGAGACCGGGGCCTCTTATTGGCATAATCCTTGTCAATATTGGAATCACTTTAACAACTGTGTATGCGGAGGAGACTCCAGAACGAAGTGGTTGGATTTGAAGAAAGAGAACGATGATGGATAGACCCCGGCATTTGTGCCAATTTGAAATGACTAAAACAGGACGGCTTGATAAGGCCAAGCGGGCTAATTACGCCTAGCGGACTTCCGTTCTTCGATTTTCTTGGACTCGGTCCATATTATTACTCTTGTTGTCGGTTTCGATTGGTGCACCTTGATTGGGGATAACCTCCCTTTGACTCGATATGGGATGGATGGATACGATGGGCGATCATGGTTATGATGCGTTACCAGCAGCCCTGCGACTCGAATTGGTAGTATCCTACCTTGGGCATTGCCTCATGTGCCTAGTCATACTTTTATCCCTATATGAGACCACTACGATTTTGATTTAGTGTTGTCGTATCATGGCACATCCCTATCCACCGACGATTTACTGGTGCTTTATATGCAAACTGTATGACAATGCTTAAAAACGCGTTAAGGGGGATCAATGTAAAGTCTTAACGCTAAGAAAAATATTTATTTTACTGATTAGACATTATATATGTAGCGTATTCTACTACATATAAATATTTTTACGGATTCTTAAGATATGGAAAATCACGTAACATCTCTTGAGTTATTGCATGCACGTTATACACTGCTTATGGGATGTAAAACCCGTAAAATCTCTGACGCCACGGTACTCAGGTTATATGCGATAACGATTTGAATCACATAAGAATATTTTAGTCCTGACTCGAGTGTTTTGTCTTTTCATTACTCTCGGGTCCGAAGATTTGGTATATTATTACTATTATAATTCCCTACATCATATTGTTCTGCTGCATTATTTATTTATCCCTGTTGTATATATAACTCTGATAAATGTTGTATAAATTATAATCAAATGTATAATATAAACAACTTCATGAACTGTTTATTTGATTATTATATTTTATCGTTCCGTTGCGAGATTTTATGTTTGTTTTCTTTTTCTTTTCTTATTTTTCTTAATTAACCCCATTGATTATCTATATTTTGGATTGTTTAAGTTGGACATATGTGGATTATTGTCAATTTAAATCTTTTGAAATGTGGGTCATCACAGTTGGTATCAGAGCTGAAGGTTAAGCGAGAACCTTGGCTTTGATGGGGTAACTCATTAGAGATAGGATCAGTAGTACCCTAGAATGAGTTTGAGTGTATTAATAGGTATGAGCGCGTATTTGTTAGTGATATAAAATTGTTTTATATTGTATTGATTGGTCAGTTGAATGGCTTATGGATTCTGGTTAATACAAGTAATTAACGTTGTTGATAGGGATCTCTAAACACTTGAACAGAGCAACCCGACATGATATTGTTTTGAAACTAGGTAAATGAAATAATTTTACTTGGATTATATTTTATATATAAAGGAATGATTTTTTAGGAATTATTATATGGTGTGCTTGGTTGTTAGAAAATGATAATGTTAAACTATTATCATCTGTTGATTGTTGTTGTGATCAAATAAAAGTTGTTAGTATTATAATGCATACAAGATTAATATTTAAGAAATGACTTTATATAACCAAGATGGGATTATATAACTATATGATATGTAAATGTGATTTATAAATCGATATAGTTTATAAAAACAATTTATAAAGGATTTAAAAGCTAGAAATTTGGGAATTTAAATCTCGTTGATTTTGAAAATGATTTTCAAAGTTGTGGAAATAATAATAGTATTATTTGGAAATATTTTGAATAGAAATATTTAAAAAAGTTTAAAAGGAATAAAAGCACTGAACTCACTTTGGTCACTGGAAAATAATTTCGGTGATGACTGCAGCATCATCGACGTTTATTTTCAAGTTTCCAAGGGAGAAATTGCTGCCAATTGGAGTTTTGTTTTGGAAAACTGGTTTTGGTTTTGAAATTCAAAAGAATAATTTGATATACCAAGGGACTGTGTGTGTGTGTATGATTTCAAAAATAGTTTGAAATACTTAGAACAAAGTGTTTAAACTTCGAGATTTTTATTTAAAATGTTTTATGGAATATGAGGAAATAGGTTTGATAACTTATAAAATTTGAGAATTAACAAGTTAAAACAATGTTTTAAATTGTTGAGTATAAATGCTGGGAAAAGCAAGTTTTGGAATTTAACCTAAGTTAAGTTAAATAATTTTTGGAATAAATTTGTTTGAGATTTGAAATAAAATTTAGGTTTGAAATAAACTAATGATGGAACTAATTGAATTAATTAGTTGATTGAATATGGTTTAGATATGGATGGATAAAATTCAATGTTGAAATTGAAAAAGGAAATTGAAATTGAATTTGATTAAAATGGATACGGAATTAAGTGTGAAGTGGCAATAACTATAAGAAGTTGGTATAAAATGTTTATAATAAACTTAAGAAAAGTTGATGAAGTAATTCTTAAGAGATAATTAGTATTGGAAGGAATATGCTAAGTAAATAAGGGAATGTGAATTATAAGTGTGAATGACAACTATGAATAATTGAATGGACATGAAGTAAATGTAAAAAAATTTGGGATAGCTAAGAATCAATGGAAATAAATACGTAAGTTGTACGTATATTATTTTATTCACATGACGGTTTGATCCAGATTCGAGCACAGAATTACGAGATAATTTATATCGGTCCGAGTTAGGATTTTTCATTCGATTCTCGACGGCGAACACTAGATATGGATTTTTGATTTGATTCTAGGATTCACTATCATAGTATATGGCCATGCAAGGAAAATGACGGTTTCTAATCAAGGAACTAGATCTGAGTCCACACTAGAGTGGTCGTGTGAACGATACTAGTTTGGAAGTGAAATTGTGTGATCGAGTGAGCGATCGGATTTGATATTGCGTACGGATGAGATATGTACATCGTACGGGCTTAAATTAAACAAATGTTGGAAATTGGAATTGCAAATTACTATGGTTTTGAATTATATGATTGGATATCATTGGTAAATAAGATGCAGGTGCATAAAAGCAAGAGTAATTTGATGCCTTTGATTTCATAAATAAAACCAGGTTGCCCAATAAAAAGGTACGTATTTAAATTGTTATTGAATTTGATGGTTTTATGATTGAGCCGCTTGGCTTTTGTTTTCTTTTGATGGTTTGAGCCCGTAGTGGCGATTTTGTAGTTATTTCGATCTAGCCGCGCAAAGGAGACGTTGACGAAATTTTTCGAAAAATTAAGGAGTTAGAAAATTTTTAATAACTAAAATTTGATTTTGGATTCAAATTTAAAATGATTGAGTAAATAATATTATTTGGAATCTATGGATGAATTTGGAAATTAGTAAAAGTGATGATGTGGTTTCAACAAATTGATTTTGGGGAGTTGTTTCAACTGATTGGTTTTGGGAAAGTTAATGGGTTTTGGGTCATTCTTCTCACCTTGGCAATTTCGGGGACGGAATTCTTTTAAGGGGGAAGAATGTAACGACCCAGAATTTTGATTATTTGAAATTGGAATATTTAGTTGATTTTAAATATTTAAAAGTTAATTTTATAGATTTGATAGCTTGAATTTCTAATATAGTGGTTTATTGGATAATTTAATTGTTAAATTTAATGCTTGAAATTGGTTAAATAATAAATCTTGAGTTTTAAGCAAGATAAAAATAATTTCAAAGCTTATTTAATTTCTATTTATAAGAATGAAGAAAATAAAAAAAGTTAATTGGATTTATAAGTGGTTTGCTCGATTTTAAAAATAATTTGTTTAAATTGACATATAGAAATAGCCTTCCGGGGCATAGTCTTGGATTTCGACGAAACCAGTGTCATTGGATCCATAATAATGTATTATTATCGGATTTAAAATTTCGTAGCATTTAGAGTTATCGTTTGGTCGTACGTGATAGAAACGCGTTGAAATTTATATCGAAAATTCAATATAATAATTGGGTTCAAAAAACTATCTTCTGCATACGATCAAATTAGGTCTCGAAACTTGTTCCATTGCGTTCGAAATAGGGGTATAACATTAAGGATGCTAGGCGGCATGCCTCGATAGAGGTTCGAAATAAATATCTAGATATTTTGAAATTTTAAATATATATATTTCCTTCATTTCACATCAGCTCACAATCAGCCACCCTATATTTTTATTATACCCGCACCTACCCTGTTGACTTCTATATCTTTCCCCTATTTAATCTTGTCTTTGTCGTTAGAAAAAGGATTGTTCAAGAAAAAGAAGAAAAAAGAAAAAAAGGATTTTCAAAATTTTATTTCTCCTATCCTACTCAACTAAAAATCTTGAAACAAGCTCTAAAAATCCTAGTTTGACGAGAGCTTCGACTTGATATGCATATTGATAGGTGCGGCCATGATTGGTGAGGTTCGATAGTGATGTTGTGAGAAGTTTGGAAACTAGGGTTGTAAATTGAGATCGATATAGGGATTGATTTTTGGATCTGAAGCTGGATTTGGGATCGTGGGACGAAGGCGCATTAGCGGCGTCAAATTAGTAGTCTTCGATCGGTTTTTGGTCATCGCGACCTGGGGATGTCGAAGGTTGCTCTGCCATGTCGTGTTTCATTTGGGAAGTGCGGGCTTCAGGCGAGGGGGACTGGAAGGTAGAGATGGAGATGGCGAGTTGATCGGCGAAGTCTGGTGGTGGTTTCGTTGAGTATGGATAGAGGAGGAGCGTGCGTGCACGAATGGGTTTGGGTTTACTGTACGTGTGTGTGTACAGGCGAATAGAAAGGGAAGGAAGAAGAAGAAAGGAAGGTGGAAAAGAAGTGGGCCGGGTCGCGTGTTGGGCTGGGTAATGGTTTTATTTGAAATTAAGTAATATAAATCGATTTAATAAAATTCAAATTCTTATAAATTCATAACTCGTTCGTTTTAGATCCAAATCAAACGCGGTTAGTCGCGTTGGGTTCGTATTAACTAGATGTACGCAATGAAATTGGATTGGAGCGATTTAGAGCTTACAGAATTTTCAGTTAAATTCGAACGCATTTGTTACCTGAAGGTTTGACCAGGCAACTAGGCACTCGGCACTTACGTACCGTTCGGCATGGAGAGACTTTCGGCATTGTATATTGTTCGGCATCCTAGAGTGTTCGGCATGGCAAATCGTTCGGCAACACTTCTGTTCGGCATCACTTCGTTCCACATCAGTCCAGTTCGGCATCACTTCTGTTCGGCATCACTTCGATCGACAACAGTTCTGTTCGGCATCACTTCGTTTCTATTCGGCATCACTTCTGTTCGGCATCACTTCGATCGACAACAGTTCTGTTCGGCATCGCTCCTGTTCGGCATCAGTTATGTTCGGCATCACTTCTGTTCGGCATCACTTCGTTCGACAACAGTTCTGTTCAGCATCACTTCTGTTCAGCATCACTTCGTTCGACAACAGTTCTGTTCGGCATCACTTCGTTCGGCACACAAAACTCACTCGTTCTGGGCTAAAGTGTTCGGCTGCCAGGCCCACCAGGAAAGTCCAACCCATCTTTGTCTATAAATAGAGAGGCAGGGGCACAGTGAAAGGGACCTTTTTCGAGAACACTGGGGAGACTCTGCCGCTTTCAAGACTCATCCTCTCTACTTAGCAATTGTATTCAAGTAGTTGGCAAACAGATTGTATCTGTAATCAATTATCAAGTGAAGTAATAAAGATTAACCTCAAAGTGGACGTAGGCAGTTACGCCGAACCACTATAAATCTGGTGTTCTCGTCTTTGCATTCAATTTAGCATATTGATCTTTGTTTAAATTTACTTTCATCATTTATCTCTCTACACAATCTTTCTCAACGAGGTTAGTGACCAATTTTGGTGCTAACACTTTGGTGCTTTCACTGAGAATCGAATTCTCAGACCTCAAGGATCTGCTTTGAAGCTACTGGATTGAACAAATCCCTCAAAGAAGATCTGATTCATTCGTGGGACATCCGTTTATTCTACTCAAAGTTCATACCAATAACTCTACAATGGCAAGACCACATACCAGATCGGCCTCTCATAATGCGGACGCCCACGACACTGCTAGCGTACAACAAGCAGGGCCTAGCAATCAGCAAGCAATTCTAGGTGCAGCGACTACCGCCCAGGACCAAATGTCGGTTGTCACCAGAATAGAGTTCAACGACTTGATGAGAGAACTCAGGGAAAGCAGGAGACAACTCGAAGAGCAGATGCAAGCCAACGCCAACCTCATGGCACAACTCACTCAACAACAACATCAGAATGCTGGGGGCAATCCCGCTCCTTATTCTTCATCCGACAGGTCGACTTCGTCCGATGAACCTCCCAGGCGTAGACGCCGTAAGACTGAAACTACGCAGGCAGGTGCTGCTGTCCGAACAGCTGGAGACCGTGACCAAGCAGGAGCTGGAAACTTAGGAGCTGGAGTGTAGGTGGAGGCTGGAGGCCCGGATCATCAAGATGCCAATGATGTTGAACCTCAAGATGCACATTTGGCAGATCGCCAGCAGAAGAGGCATTAGCCTGATCAATCACGTAGGACAGACTCCAACCTTCCACCTTCCATACAAACCCCAGACCTGACAGCCATGATAAGACAATTGATGAAAGATAATCAAGGCTTATCAAACGACGATTGGGGAGTGTCCAAAAGTCATACTCCGTTCACAGACACTGTTCTGTAGGCAGCGTACCCCAGGAAGTTTAGTATGCCAACTATCCCGGCATATGAAGGAAAGACTGATCCCAGACAGCATGTCATGAGGTACGAATGGATGATGGATTCAGCTAGAGAAAATGATGCAACCAAGTGTAGGTGCTTTCCAATAACTCTATCTGGGATCGCTGCCATGTGGTTCACCCGACTTCCTCCACGGTCCGTATCCAGTTTCAAGGAGTTGGCGAAGAAATTTATAGAATAGTTCAGGATACATACTACTCGTCCAAAGGACGTGATGTCTTTATCAAGTGTAATCCAAGCTCCTGGGGAGTCGTTGAAGGAGTATTTACAGAGATTCCATGTTGCGGCTACTGAAGTCAGTAATCCCAATGATCATGCGATTCTTACGGCTGTGATGTGAGGTGTGGATCCGGATTTAGAGTTTGGAGATTGGTTGGCAGGAAAACCTTCGGCTACACTAGAATGTTTCTACTCAAAGGCACATCAGTTCATAAGAAGAGAGAAAGCGAGGTGGATAAGGCGAGATAAGGCACCGGGGCCTGTTCAGGAGCCCGTAAAAAGCAACATTGCTGTGAAGCAATCCGGAGATAACTTGGGGAAAGTTTAAGTCAATGTCCAGAACAAGCCCGGGCAATCTAAGGAATCCGGAGGAAGAAATCAAGGGAAGAAGAGAGAAGAGGGGAAGTGGAAACCGAGAATTCCAACCTACAACGAGTACACCCCGCTGAATGCGTCTCTTGAGAACATTTACATATCAACCTGCAATACCTTTTAGTATAGAAAGCCACGTCCAAAGGAGTCAACCGAAGAACAAAAGCGGACTGGGAAATACTGCCGCTTCCATGAGACTTATAGGCACAATACTGAAGAGTGCAAACACCTACACGACGCTATAGAGAAGCTGATTAGGCAGAAAAAGTTACAGGAGTTTGTAAAGAATTCGTAGGAAGGAGGACAGGAAACATCCAATCCAGGTCGTGCACCAGCTCCGCGTCATCCCGAGGAGCCTGCCCGGACTGTGGGCAGACTAGTCATAAACACGATCATCGACGGGCCTCACCCTGCGGATAAGAACTGGCAAGAGATGGAGTGGTATGCTAGTTCCCTGAAGCACGCAGACTTCGAGTGTTGTTCCAATGTAGAGGATGGGACCCCTGCTAAACAGCTACGCGTGATGACAGACGATATAGTATTCAGGAGCAGAGATGCTGATCAAGTAGAGGCTCCTACCATCGACCCGATGGTCATATCTGCGACAATCGGGCCGGCGTATGTAAAGAGAATTTTGATTGATTGTGGAAGTTCAGTCAATATCATCTTCAAAAAGGCTTATGACCAGATGAAGATGGAGACAAAGGATTTGAAACCGTCTAAAGCTCGCATACATTGCTTTAATAGCGCAGCGACCGACGCAGTGGGATATGTTGAGTTACCAGTTGAACTGGGACAAGGTGAGCGTAGGAGGGTGCGAATCCTACCTTTCGTAGTTTTGGATGTGGATTCTCCGTACAATGTGTTTTTGGGTCGACCGGCCTTGGCTGAGTTTAGGGCAGCATTAGCCCCATGGTGCTTGACTTTGAAGTTTCCGACTGACAAAGGAGTAGGTGTTGTTCATGGTGACCAGGCGACTGGTCATGCATGTTATGTGGTTGAGCTCCGAGAGGCCCAGCGGAGGGAGAAAGGAAAGATTAAGGACAATCCCGTCCGCATCCATAATACCGACAATTGACAAATAATGCCCGAGCCTTGGCTCGGGCATAATCCTCGGATCTACAGAGACATAGATCCAAGAGACGATGATGAGGAACCCAGAGAAGAAAAGGCAGCGCCGGCTGAATTGGCAATTGACATTTCAGTCAGCCGAGATGATCCATCGCGAGTACTGAAGATCGGATCACAACTCAGCCCCGCAATGACTGAAGACCTTAGTGATTTCCTCCGAGCGAATCTTGATGTTTTCGCTTGGACACATTCTGGTATGTGTGGGATTTCTCCCGCTATTAAGAGTCATATGTTGAACATAGACCCGAAGTACGTCCCGGTTAAACAAAAGAGGAGAGGGATGGACCCAAAGAGGTCCGCTGCTCTCAAAGAGGAGGTGGACAAACTCAAAGCCAATGGGTTTGTCCACGACGCCCTCTACCCTGAATGGGTATCAAACCCCGTGCTGGTGAAAAAGGCGAACGGGAAATGGAGAACTTGCATAGATTATTCTGATTTGAACAAAGCATGCCCCAAGGACAGTTTCCCATTGCCTAGGATTGGTCAGTTGGTCGACTCCACTGCAGGACACGAGTTGTTATCATTTATGGATGCATACTCGGGATACAATTAGATCCCGATGCATATTCCGGACCAAGAACACACCAGTTTCGTCACAGACGTTGGGCTATACTGCTATGTAGTAATGCCTTTCGGATAGAAAAACGCGGGAGCGACCTATCAGCGTTTGGTGAATCGAATGTCCAAAGACCAGATTGGTAGAACGATGGAAGTCTATGTGGATGACATGCTCGTGAAGTCACGACAGTCAAACGACAATATTCGAGACTTAGCAGAGATGTTCGATATATTTAGATATTATGGGATGAAGATCAACCCTCTGAAGTGTTCCTTCGGCGTGGCGTCGGGGAAGTTTTTGGGATTCATTGTTAATGCTAGGGGAATTGAAGCTAACCCGGAAAAGATTCAGGCTATTCGAGATGTGCAAGTGCCCAGAACTATAAAACAGGTGCAAAGCTTGAATGGAAAGGTGGCTGCGTTGAGTCGATTTATATCCAGAGCCACGGACAAGTGCATTCCTTTCTTCAAGATAATAAAGAAAGGGAAGAGGAATTTCGAATGGACATCCAACTGTGAGGAAGCGTTCCAAGATCTGGTGAGGCATTTGGAGAGTCCTCCAGTACTGTCGAAACTAGTAGACCACGAGATGCTGTACGTATACTTGGCCGTATCCCCGCATGCTATAAGTACAGCTTTGGTCCGCGAGGAGGACCGAGACCAAAAGCTGGTGTATTACGTTAGTAAACGTTTAATAGGGGCAGAAAGAAATTACCCTAAAATTGAGAAATTGGCCTATTGCTTGGTGATTGCATCACGTAAGCTACGTCCATACTTTCAAGCACACTCAGTCAGTGTCTATACCGATCAGCCCTTACGGTAGGTACTCCAACGACCAGAAACTTCTGGAAGGATGTTAAAATTGAATATCGAGTTGAGTCAGTTCGATATTACCTACCTGCCAAGAAGAGCCATACAAGGGCAAGCATTAGCAGATTTCATCGCTGAGTTTACTGTATCTGACGAACCAGATAATCACAGTGCCATTCCCTCATTCGATGGAAATTGTACACCGATGAGGCATCAAACGACCGTTGCTACGGAGCTGGTGTAGTTCTCATAACTCCAGAAAATCGATCGATTTGTTACGCTTTGAAGCTCAATTTCCCGGCTACGAATAATGAAGCAGAATATGAAGCACTGATTGCTGGCTTAAAACTCGTTGGAGAACTCGGGGTTAAATCAGTTGAAATCTTTTGTGACTCACAGCTGGTGGTGTACCAAGTGCGAGGAGACTACCAAGCAAGGGGACAAAAGCTTGCTCCATACCTTGCTCTGGTTCAGGAACTATTGGCGAACTTCGAACATTATGACATTTCGCATGTCCCGCGTGAACAAAACAAGGAAGCCGACTCGTTGGCCAAATTCGCAAGCACTGGCGATGCGCAGCAAATGGGATTAGTTCCCGTCGAAACCTTACACACTCCAAGCATAGATGTGATGGAAGTCGATTTTGCGTTGGAAACGGAAATCGAGGAGGAGTCGTGGATGACCCCATTCAAACGATACCCGTTAAACGGGACTTTGCCCGAAAGAAGAAGCGAAAGGCGACAAGTCATTCGCAAAGCCGCTCGATATGTAATGCAGGGAGGAGTAATGTATCAGAGAGGGTTCTCAGTCCCTTTACTACAGTGCATTGCCCATGATGAGGCAAAGCGGGTCTTGTTGGAGGTTCACGAAGGAGAATGTGGCGACCATACTGGGGGGTAGACACTAGCAAAAAAGATCCTCCGCTACGGATACTATTGGCCAGCTGTGAATCGGGATGCTGCAGATTACGCAAGAAAATGTGACAAGTGTCAAAGATATGCGAAAATCCCAAGAGCTCCACCAACAGAACTCACACAAATGGTTAGTCCCTAGCCGTTTGCAATCTGGGGAATCGACATAATCGGTTCTTTTCCTATATCCAAAGGTGGTGCAAAATATGCGATAGTTGCGGTCGACTATTTCACAAAATGGGCCGAGGTAGAGCCTTTAGCCACAATCACCTCCAAGAAGGTCATTAATTTCGTTGTACGAACCATTATATGCTGCTTTGGCCTTCCGTGAACCATCATTACGGACAATGGAACACAGTTTGAAAGCAGAGAATTCAAAGATTTCTGTTTAAAGTATGGCATTGAGAAAAAGTTCGCCACCGTTGCACATCCGAAAGTTAACGGACAAGTCGAGGCCGTGAACAAAATAATCAAGTCCATATTGAAGAAGCGTTTGGAAAAAGCCGAAGGCAAGTGGGTAGATGAACTCCCAACAGCGCTATGGGCTTATAGAACTACCCACAAGTCCGCGACTGGCCACACTCCATTCGCATTGGCATATGGCTCGGAAGCTGTTATACCCGTGGAGCTTGAAGTTCCATCGCATCGAGTGACGTATTATGATCCTAAGACAAATCAGGATCTCTTGTTGGAATCACTGGACTGCATCGATGAAAAACGTGAAGAGATTGAATTAAGGGCGGCAGCATATAGGCACCGAGTCAAGCGATATTACGACGACAAAGTCCGCCCAAGAATCTTTGACGTGGGTGATCTCGTTTTGAAACGAGTTTTCCCGATACCATCACGTATGAATCCCAACTGGGAAGGTCCTTATGTCGTTGAACGGAAGCTTGGAGAGGGAACTTTCAAGCTAGCGACCGTTGATGGCGTGGCACCCCCACGAGCGTGGAACAGTGAACATTTACGACGTTATTATGTTTAGCATGTTTCTTTTCTGTTTTAGGTACAATTGTTTGCTGTATGTTCTTATTCCATTGATTCTTAGTTTCCTTTTTAGCGTGTAATCGGACAATTTAGTTTGTTTCATTAATAAAGGCTTGAAGCCGTCTTTTCCATGAATTATTGATGTTTCTGTACCTTATAGTCTGGTGATGAACTACTGGAGTTACATCATTCCATATGATGTACGAACTCGCATTAACGACTTGAATCTCCGAGTCCCCAAAGTGCGGACCGGAGTACTCTAAGTCCCCGGAGCGTGGACTAGAGTATAAACGACTTCAATCTCCGAGTCCCCTGAGTGCGGACCGGAGTACTCTAAATCCCCGGAGCGCGGACTAGAGTATAAACGACTTCAATCTCCGAGTCCCCTGAGTACGGACCGGAGAACTCTAAATCCCCAGAGCGCGGACTAGAGTATAAACGACTTCAATCTCCGAGTCCCCTGAATGCGGACCGAATTACTCTAAGTCCCAGGAGCGCGGACTAGAGTATAAATGAATTGAATCTCCGAGTCCCCTGAGTGCGGACTGGAGTACTCTAAGTCCCCGGAGTGTGGACTAGAGTATAGACGATTCGAGTCTCCGAGTCCCCTGAATGCGGACTGAATTACTCTAAGTCCCTGGAGCGCGGACTAGAGTATAAACGAATTGAATCTCCGAGTCCCCTGAGTGCAGACTGGAGTACTCTAAGTCCCCGGAGTGTGGACTAGAGTATAGACGATTCGAGTCTCCGAGTCCCCTGAATGCGGACCGAATTACTCTAAGTCCCCAGAGCGCGGACTAGAGTATAAACGAATTGAATCTCCGAGTCCCCTGAGTGCGGACTGGAGTACTCTAAGTCCCCGGAGTGTGGACTAGAGTATAGACGATTCGAGTCTCCGAGTCCCCTGAATGCGGACCGAATTACTCTAAATCCCCGGAGCGCGGATTAGGAAATATTCTAAGTACCAAAAATGTGAAACGAGAAATGTACCGTTCCAAAGAATGTTCGAACAATGTAAGAATGGATTGGAAATTTATGCAACTCATAAGAACCTGAGTTTCGACCATAGTTATACAGAAAGTTAAAAAGCAAGAAGTCGTTCGAATGACAAAGAAACTAAACTTTATTCAATTATCCAAAATGGGGTTATACAACCACTCCTCCAAAACTTGGAGTCAAAAATCTATCTACACAAACTACGAAAACAAAAAAGTAAAAGTAGTTACAGGACCTAAGCAAAATCTCGTTGAACGAGTATAGTGGCTATTTCTTTGGCTTCTTTTTCTTGTCTTCCTTTGTTTTCTCAGATGACTCCTCTCCCTCACGCTTCCTCTTGGACTTTTTGCTTGCCAAAGAAGCGTAGTCAGGAGTGGGAGAAGGAACATCCAGTGGTTTGGATTTGCCGGGAAGAATGACTTTCAGAGGCCTATTCAGCGGGTCGGTAAGTTCTAGTATTTGAGGCTCGACCTTGATCTCGACCTTCTTTTTCTTCTCTTCTGCGAGTCGCTCCTTCATGCTCACATTCGAAGTATGTTCTGAGGCGCCAGTGATTTCGATTTCATAACTCCCTTCAACGGGAGATGAAGTGTCAAACTTATCATCATCTAGCGCCCCGATCACTTGAGCGTCAGGACCGGGAGTTACTCCCGCGTGAGCGACATCGCTTGTTTTCCACGCCGCCTCCTTAGCGTCATCGCTCCTTAGAGTTGGTTCAGGATCAGAGCGACCTGCATAAAAACATAAAGAACGAACATTAGGATCAATAACCGATCGCAGAAAGCGACAGATCTTTGAACTTCTAATAGAAGAGTTTTATACCAGTTTCTTGCTGGCTTTCAGCTGTGCGTGGAGTTTCACCCTCTAGAATGGGGGATAGCGCGTGAATGCCGAGACCGAGATCTTCCGGATCATAGCCGGCATGCTGCTCAAATGGGTCAAGTGCTGGCCGACCGGCCGATTGAGTAGAAGGAGGAGCTGCAGCCTCAGCCCCAGATGAACTAGCTTC
Organism: Allium fistulosum; assembly: GCA_030737815.1. Classification (NCBI taxonomy): domain Eukaryota; kingdom Viridiplantae; phylum Streptophyta; class Magnoliopsida; order Asparagales; family Amaryllidaceae; genus Allium; species Allium fistulosum. The sequence continues at coordinate 485,329,268 of CM060905.1, read as the reverse complement.
ATCGTCTTTCTCTTTTGATAGGGGAGAGCCTTTACCATAGAGAGCCATAGCTGTAGATAAGTCCGATGGATCGTTCCCCCTGAGAAACTCCTTCACTAAAGCTTCCTCATCGACCTCCTCAGTGCCCGACTCAACCTTCCTGATCTTTATTAAAGTCTCCCAGGCCTCAGCTAGAGATTCAAGATAGCCTTAGCCTAAGAAAGTCAAGTCTCGATGTATGAGGACGCGGGTGCTGTATTCGGCAATCAGCGGGTCAAACATACACTTGACCTCTTCTCTGCCGGCCTCTACAGCTGCTTCAAGATGGGAGTCGATCTCCTCGGAAGCTAGTCTCTTGACCTCCTCACGGGCTTCGCTCTTCATCGTCTTAACCTTAGAAAGCTCATCATCGAGCTTTGCTTTTAAGAGACGTGTATCAACGATCTCATTACAGTACCATTGAGACTCTTCTTGAGCCGCTATCTTCTCTTCCCTCTCCTTAGAGGGTAGCTCCTTCAACTCCTTGACCTGCAGGGTGAGTGTATCCCTTTCTTTTTGAATAGAATATTTTTCTAGAGCTAGGGCCCCACTGCGTTGGACTGCGACGTCAAGTTCTTTTTTATGGGTCACCTCAAGAAGAGCGACGGCCTCCGCAGTCTCCTTAGCACTCTGCTCTGCGGCTTCAAGTTTGGACTTGTTCGAAGCGAGCTCTTCGTCCTGGTTCTTGATAATGTCTTTATCAAAGATAGCTTCGAGCTTCAAGCGGTCGATTTCTTGCTAACGCTCAATGGATACTTCCGAGACCTTTTCGACTAGATAAACAAACGTGTCATGTTGAACATAGACGTCGTTGTTGCAGGAGATGGCACTCTACTTGACGTGCCCTGGAATGTGGTGAATAGCTGGGAGGAACTTCAGGCCGTCAAAGCAGATCTTGGGAAATTTAGCTTTAAGATCCACCATCTTCACTGCTATCGTTGGGTCAGCCGCAGAAACAAGGGGAGGAGGCTTTGAAAGTTCTGTTCTCTTCCGATGTTCCCGAGATTGTCGTGTGCTTGATGAACCGGAATGTTGGTCTCGAGAAACATCGGGTTGAGACCCCTTCTACGAAAGTTTTTCTCTGTCTGGCTCAGTTTGAGGAGGGGGATCGCGAGAGTATGAAGACTGGGAATATGTTTTCTTCCGATAAGACGACTCATGGGGACGGTTGTCTCGATCTTCATAATCGTCTCTGTCCCTGCGTCTACCGGAGCCTGAATCCCGTCCAGAATGGTGAAATATAGAAGAGCCATGGAGGCGATCGAACCCGTGGGAGCGCCCCATGTCACCTGCATAGAATAAAAATAACAACGAGTTAGGAAGAATTGGGGTAATGGCAAAAAATGAAGTGTGTGGTGAAGTGCATGGGTGCGTGTGTGTCCTAGTGTTCCCCCCGAAGGACCAGTTCCTTTATCTTTACTAACTGGAGTATTATCTCCTTGGACTAGGGCTTGAACTCCCATGTTGCCTCTAGCGGGCGAATGAAACTTGAGGGCCTTTGGATCGCCGAAACAATAGTTGAGTAGATCATCAGGAAGGGTAAGGTTCGACAGGCCCTTCAGAGGACTTTCTAAATGTGATGTGGAAGCTTCTTTCTCCACTGGAACAAGGGTAATTTTGGAAGTTCCACCAACTTTTTCCTTCCTCATCTTGTATGTCGGTTTCTTTTTCCCCTTAGAAGGGGAAGATGACGTTTCGATGTCGTGAACTTCGACCGTTGGGTCTTGAATGTGACCACATTCTCATCTTGTGCTTCGGGTTTCTCAGTCTCCTTAATTTCCCCCTCTTCTGGTGTATTAGGAGCGTTGCGTGCTGAAGACTCCGCCTGTTTTTTCCCTTTACCAGAGGCAGGCCTGGGAATGGTGACGCCCTGAGGAAGGCTTATCCGACGGCCTTCTGCCAACAGTCCAAGCCTTGTAAGCGACTCATTCAAAATGAGAGTTCTAATGTCCCGTTCTCCGGCAGGAAGGGCTCGAATAGCTTTGACGGCATCAGAGTGTCCGCAGCCGTCAGGACATGGAGTGGTACCTGAAAAGATGGGTAAGAGTTAGAAGAGGTACAGCTTCTGCTAAACACGAGTAACGGTTCAAGAAAAAGGCTTACTTCCTTCAACCCATCTCCTCGTAAAGCTGGGAGGATAACGCACATAAAACCATTCCTGTTTATACAAGGCAAACTTGTTCCACGCTCCAGTTAAGATTTGGCATTTGTTGTGCGGCTCGAGAAACACGAATGATGGGCTATCCTTCCGCTTCTTGATGCAATATATGTATCTGATATCGCACGGAGTTGGAAGCCTAGAGAAGACATTCATAAAGAGGATGCAAGTGCCGTAAAGGAATGCATGGACGTTCGGGTGCAGTTGCGATGGAGCGATGTTGATGTACTACAGCACATCCCGAAGGAACGAGTTGAATAGTGGCACGCTACCAACCTAACACATGAATTTGTTACAAGCCGTGTATCCGACTGGGGGCAAGTGCGGACGGTCATGCCCCGATGGGACTAGCACGTCATCAAAAGGGATTCCATGGACAGAGCATATCCAACGGAGTGTACTTTCATTAATCTTTGAAGCAAGTGAATCGACAGGGTTGTCTAAGAAAATTGCTGCCTCCAGTGCATCGGGAGCTAAGTCATGTGCAGGGGAAGTTGACGGATTTGAAGTATTTGCGACTTCTCGTCGGGAGGACGGCCCGGGCCTGTTTGAAATAGTGGTGGAGCTAGATTCTCTAGACATTGCTGATAAGGAATGAATCTATCAAAGTACCTTTTCGAACTATACTTAATAAATAATCGACGTTAGACTTAACAATGTGAATATTCCTCCCGTGTAGTGTGTGAACTAGTGCGATCATTCGGATGTAAACGCTGAGAAATCATAAGTCACAAAATCGATGGTATGAAGTTGAGCATTGAACTGTCATCTTCGAAGACCGTCATCGCTGACCGTCTCCGAAAGCCAGCATTGTAATATTTTCAATCTTGAACTCGGACATTGGCACTGCTTGTTAAAAGATTTAATCCGTTATTATTGGTTTAAGTTCAGGCTTGTGATTATTGAAACTAAGAAGTTATCAGTCCAGTTTAGTTCGATATGCTGGTATGCTTAAGTCCATGTCCTTGTGTTTGATGTTTGATTAGGCAAGATGAATAGTTTCTGTTCAGCTTAGAATTCTGATCGTCTTAAGTTTTGTTCGACTTAAGTTCTGTTCAGCCTAGATTCTATTCGACTTAGAGTCTGTTCGGCTTAAGTTTTGTTCGGCTTAAGTTTTGTTCGACTTAAGTTCTGTTCGGCCTAGATTCTGTTCGACTTAGAGTCTGTTCGGCTTAAGTTTTGTCCGGCTTAAGTTTTGTTCGACTTAGGTTCTGTTCGGCATAGATTCTTTTCGACTTAGGTTCTGTTCGGCTTAACATTCGTTAGGTCTTCGTTCTGTTCGGCCAAGAATTCTGCTCGGCCAGAATTCTGTTCGACCTCTCTTCCGTTCGGCCTGAAAGCGAATGCACGCAGCAGGTCGTGCCGAGCTTCCCGACCGACATACCCGAGTCATTCGGCAAGCCGTGTCAAACCACGGTCATGCCTATCCACTTCACTAAAACCTTAACTCCAATTCCACTACCATACTTCCCTTCCATCGCTCGGCATAAGGAAGTCATGCCGAGCCACATCAATACATCTTCCACCAACTCCCTCCTTCAAACACCTCTGCCATCCTCTCCTCTTCTACCATTCGTCTAGCCTTCAACTCCTTTAAAAACAACGACTCTTCGCCCTTAACTCCTCTTGCTCCACGCAATTACTTCTGACTTCGGTTTTACAGAGATTCGCGAGTTCGAATCTCATGCTAAGTTTCCTAATCGAAGTGAAGTATTTAAGGAGAAGTTTTTTACCTAAGAAATGAGTCGAAGCTTGGGGAGATTCTGGGGTAGGGAGCGTGGCTCTATTTGGATTCATTTGTTTGAGAAGGGAAGGGAAAAGTAAATGATTCTCTAAAGTCGGTTGAGAGGCAAAGTTTATAAATACTGAAAAGCGGAGGTAGAAGTAAAGGGGAGAAGAAGAAGGAGCATCGGCTTATATAGAGAGGAGGGAAGTCGAAGAGACTATAACCGGTAGAACCGGTCAAATCGACATTGTTCGGCATCCAGGGTGCTCGGCATTGGCTATGTCGTTCGGCATCCGGGGTGCTCGGCTTCGGCTGTGTCGTTCGATATGGGCATATCGTTCAGCATCCAGAGTAATTCAAAGCACGCCACGTTTGATCACGTGATGTACTTTGGGGGGCAAGTGTTACCTGAAGGTTTGACCAGGCAACTAGGCACTCGGCACTTACGTACCGTTTGGTATGGAGAGACTTTCGGCATTGTATAATGTTCGGCATCCTAGAGTGTTCGGCATGGCAAATCATTCGGCAACACTTCTGTTCGGCATCACTTCGTTCCACATCAGTCCGGTTCGGCATCACTTCTGTTCGGCATCACTTCGATCGACAACAGTTCTGTTCGGCATCACTTCGTTTCTATTCGGCATCACTTCAATCGACAACAGTTATGTTCGGCATCGCTTCTGTTCGGCATCAGTTATGTTCGGCATCACTTCTGTTCGGCATCACTTCGTTCGACAATAGTTCTGTTCGGCATCACTTCTGTTCGGCATCACTTCGTTCGACAACAGTTCTGTTCGGCATCACTTCGTTCGGCACATAGAACTCACTCGTTTTGGGCCAAAGTGTTCGGCTGCCAGGCCCACCAAGAAAGTCCAACCCATCTTTGTCTATAAATAGAGAGGTAGGGGCGCAGTGAAAGGAACCTTTTTTCGAGAACACTGGGGAGACTCTACCGCTTTCAAGACTCATCTTCTCTACTTAGCAATTGTATTCAAGTAGTTGGCAAACAGATTGTATCTGTAATCAATTATCAAGTGAAGTAATAAAGATTAACCTCAAAGTGGACGTAGGCAGTTACGCCGAACCACTATAAATCTGGTGTTCTTCTCTTTACATTCAATTTAGCATATTGATCTTTGTTTAAATTTACTTTCATCATTTATATCTCTACACAATCTTTCTCAACGAGGTTAGTGACCAATTTTGGTGCTAACAACATTCGAATTTAATCGGAATCAGAACGCGAAAGCGACAAAAATAAATAAAAGGTGAGTGTTTTTAACGCTCACGATGTACTATTATATTTTTATGTTCGTTAAAATTGAATTGTAAAGTTATCTAATTTCACTGACTGTTATTTAAAAATGAAATTGACATATGAATTGACTATAGGTATTAAAATTGACAGTTAAATTTGAAATTGGGATTTAATTGCCAATAAATTACCTGATGTTGATAACTATGAAATTGTTGTGAATTATTGGCTGATTTGGATGTTGATTGTGATGGATGCTATTGATTGATGTTTTGGATGATTTGGATGTTTATTTATTTTGATATATCATGCTATCATCCTGTATATTATTTACAGTATATAAAACTGTAAATCGAATTATTTTGAATAAATTAAAAAATAGGTTGAAATGATATATACCCATGAAATTTATTTTGGATTGAAATGATACCCTGAAATTAAATTGAAATAATGGATCCACTTGGCCATAGGATAGAAAATTATATACGGACACCGGATTGGTTAAATTAAATGATTTTAAAAACTTTGATTTGAAGTTATTTAAATGATTTTGATTTTAAGAAATAAAAACGAATTTATGGAAATGGAATCATTTTCGAACTCGAGCTTGAAATGTTAAAAATGAACTTGTCAACCGGAATTGTTTAAATCGGGTTTGAAATTTTAAAGTTATAATTGAGAAACCACTTGAATTCCAGAAATTGATTTGTTTTAAAAAAGATTTGAACTCTTACTCGAACCTTGAAATAAATCCAAGTAAAAGTAATTTAAATGGATATTTCGAAATTTGGGCTCGGAATTGAATTATTTTTTAAGATTTAAATCTTAAATTGAATATTGAAGTTAAATTTAATTTAAGTAATTTAAATCGATATTCTAAAATCGAACTCGAATTTATATAAATTGAAATGGTTTAAAATTGAGAATTGAAATGAAATTAATTCAAATTGGAATAGAGTTGAAATTAGTTGGAACTGAAATCGAAATTGGATTAATTTGGAATTGAAATTGAAATTGATCTAAATTAAAATTGGAATCGAAGTTAATTCGAATTGAAATCGGAATTGAATCGATTTAAATGGAAATGGAAATTGAAAGTGATTTGAATTGGGAAATTTGGAATTAAATAAGTTTGACTTTGAAACTATTTTCAAATAAATTATCTTGATATAAACTATTTAAATCTATCTTTTTAAATATTCAAATTAATTTTATTTTTCTAAGCTATTTACTACATAAACTATTTTAATACCCAAACTATTTTCTACTAAACTATTTTAACTATTTAAACTATTTTAAAACTATTCAAACTATTTTCTAAAAATTCAAACTGGTCAGAGTGGGAATGTTTATATTTAAATCATGGATTTAAATGCTAATTGGGTTAAAATGAAGTTATAATCTAAATCGAAATTCGAAACGATTTTGAAAGTGGAATCGAGATATTGGAGTGGAATGATATTTTCAAGTGAAAATGACGTATCGAACTAAATATGATTTTTGAAGTAAATATGATATTTCGAAATGAAATTGATTTTGAAGTGAATATGATATTTTGATATCAAGCACGAATTGTTTTTGAAATATAAAAGTACCATCGTTGTGTAAAACGACGTTTGGTTGTTAAAGAGACCGGGGCCTCTTATTGGCATACTCTCTGTCAATATTGGAACCACTTTAACAACTGTGTACACGGAGGAGACTCCAGAATGAACTTGTGCCAATTTGAAATGACTAAAACAGGACGGCTTGACAGGACCAAGCGGGCTAATTACCCCTAGCGGACATCCGTTCTTCGATTTTCTTAGACTCGGTCCATATTATTACTCTTGTTGTTGGTTTCGATTGGTGCGCCTTAATTTGGGATAGCCTCCCTTTGACTCGATATGGGATGGATGGAGGCGGTGGGCGGTCATGACTATGATGCGTTATCACCAGCCCTGTGACCCGAACTGGTAGTATCATACCTTGGACATTGCCTCACGTGCCTGGTCATACTTTTATCCCTATACGAGACCACTATGATTTTGATTTAGTGTTGTCGTATCATGGCACATCCCTATCCACCAATGGTTTACTGGTGTTTTATATGCAAACTGTACGACAATGCTTAAAAACGCGTTAAGGGGGATCAATGTAAAGCCTTAACGCTAAGAAAAATAATTATTTTACCGATAGACATTATATATGTAGTGCATTCTACTACATATAAATATTTTGACGGATCCTTAAGAGATGGAAATCCCGTAACATCTCTTGAGTTATTGCACGCGCGTTATACATTGGATAGGAGATGTAAAACCCTTAAACATCTCTGACGCCACGGCACTCAGGTTATACGCGATAACGATTTGGCTCATATAAGAATATTTTAGTCCTGACTAGGGTGTTTTGTCTTTTCATTATGCTCGGGTCAGCCCTGAGTATTTCAAGGACGAAGACGAAGATTTGGTATATTATTACTATTATAATTCCCTACATCATGTTGTTCTGCTGCATTCTTTATTTATCCCTGTTGTATATATAACTCTGATAAATGTTGTATAAATTATAATCAAATGTATAATATAAACAGCTTCATGAACTGTTTATTTTTTATTATATTTTATCATTCCGCTGCGAGATTCTGTGTTTGTTTTCTTCTTCTTTTCTTATTTTTCTTAATAACCTCATTGATTATCTATATTCCAGATTGTTTAAGTTGGATATGTGTGGATTATTGTCGATTTAAACCTTCCGAAATGTGGGCCGTCACAAAATGTTTCCACTCTAAGAAAAAATGACTCAATGCTGCATGTTGTCCACTCAAGGCATCAGCCACAACATTGCCCTTGCCTAGAGTATACGAGATATCGAAATTGTACGAGGCTAAAAACTCCATCCACCTTTGTTACATGAGATTCAAGTCTTTTGGGAGAACAAATACTTCGGAGACTTATGATCCGTATACAACTCAAATCGCTCTCCTAATAGATAATGTCTCCATGACTTGAGTGTAAAGACAATGGTTGCTAACTCAAGATCATGGGTTGAGTAGTTTCTCTTGTGGACCTTTAACCGCCGACTAACGTAGCTCACCACTCTCTTCCTACATCAATATCCACTACACCATATCTATCTTTTAATAGCGTGTGAAAAACACTATAATATCTTTTCATAGCATTAGTGTAGGCGCTATATAATAACATGTTATAATAGCCCTGATATATCTCATAACACTAAACTAAATGGTATTGTATTAAACATTTTATAACACATGGATACCACTGCAAAAACTTTTTCATAGCGTTCTATCCATGCAATTTTATTTAACTTGGTAAATTTCAACTTTTATTTATAGCATTAACTAATTTTTCACAGCAAGTACACTGCATTATAAAACAAATTTCCATAGCAGTTTAATATTTTTCATAGCTCGATTTCCGATCTATTATATTCTTTTCTATTGCGTTTTTATATCGATATAATAAGTTTTTTTAATTCTTCACATTCTCTTTCCATAGCGGTAATTTTCCACTATTAAAGTGTTTAATATAGCACTTGTTTGTTCTTTCTATAGTGCGCTACAAACACTATCTCATAGCAAAAATCTGACTTTTATGCACATTACAGGCATTTCAACGGTAACTCTTTAGAATACAAATTCATTACATATCTGATAGCAGAAATCCGAAAGCAAAATTATATCTGATAGCAAAAATCTAATAGCAAAAACCTATCAAATACCAAAAGCATATTTGATTGCAAAACACAATAAATATGGTATTGCATAGTCGATATTCTTACATGTCTAAGTAAATAAGTTTAGACATTATTTCAAAAAAAACCTATACATGAAAAACCATGCTCCCTTAGTCTTCAGCCTGTCAGCTCATGCACATTCTATATTTCAAAACCTGCAATTTACACTTGTACAAGTTAGAGACTCTTATGAACACATGCAAACAATTATGAGGCATATGAAAAAAGTAAATTACACGCTGAAGCAATTGCCAATCTGGAATGGAGAGCAATTGATAATCATGTCACATTTTGTCCATAGATAATACTAGTAGAAGTACAAAGTGCAAAATGCAGGCTGAAGCAGTTGATAAACTAATTGACAATCGGGTCACAATCTAGTATAGAAAGCAAAGTTTGAGATATAGGTCACATATGGAAGTAATCACCAAAAAAAGGCACCTTTGTGATGTGAATAAGTGGAAGCGTATTTTAGGTACCACTGTTAGAATAATGAAAACACCTGAAATCTCCTCTACAAACACCTAAAGCGGTGAAAGGAAAAGAAAGGTTGAAAATCCAATGTTGCCATAGGACTTTGAAAGTCAAAGATGTGTGTGTACACGTATACATATAGACACACGTAGACATATGTATATGTATATGTTTGAGATAGTAAATTGAACAAAGTAATAACCCAATACCGTGAATAAAATCTAGTTGGTTATATTTAAATTGAAGACTAAATTATCTGGGTTCTAAATAAGTAGCCAGTCAACTAACAGTACTAAACAAATAAAATGTTAGAAGAATCTTAAAACCAAGTCAACAAATTAATGCTTAATAAACATTTCAACCATCCTTGATCACAAGAAACTGGACAGAACTGATGCAAGCTGCTTACTATAATATTGCATACAGAGAAGCAGTACTATGAGTACTAAGGGAGTGAAGGAAAAAAACCAATGTTTACCAGAACAACAGTTATGATAGAGAAACAATCACGATTAGCTGTTTGAACTTCAATTCTCCCTACAAATTTGACGTTCAACAATCTAGTTGAAAAAAAAACAGGAGATGCAAACTTAGAACTGTAAATAATGATCAATAACTGAACTGAATATGAAGAACCATTTGCACTAATTTAGTTCTGTATATAAAGGTTACATTACAAAAAGTGCAAACTAAAAGAAGAAGACTTCCTTCACTGGCACTTCCTTCTTGGTCGTTCAATATCAGCTCTTGTGGTCGTGGGACTCACATTGGCCGAAAAACTCTTTTGCATGGCTACTTTTTCCATGGAATGGCTTTTTGTTGTGATAGGTAGTATGAAAAAACTAGGGTTAGAGTTTGAATTGTGAAAGAATAGGAATTGAAAATCTAGCAACAAAAATAAGTAACCTTGTGTATATCATACTGATTCTATTGCATGTTACCAAAACATATACAAAAAACTTGCATTTTTGTAATGATTTAAGCCTTGCTCTAAAACATTTATGGTAATGGTAATCAAAACATCAACATCACTGCACTTTGCATCCAATCTAAGATACAGATTCTCCAAAGCATTCATTTTCATCAAAACTTCATCTGGAATATGTTTACTTGTCATACCAGCGATTGCATTTACTATACATCTTTGATGTCGCTTTAATCCTTGCAAGTGATTGTCTTTCTCCCGTACTTTGAATTTCAATAGCATAATCATAGCTATGTTTTTTGGCGTGTAATACTCAAAATGAAAGACTTTGCTCACCCTTTTAGTAAAGCCTGCATTTGCTATGAATACCCGTTTCATTTAGTTGGTGTACCCAGCAAATATTATCATTGTATCCCCTTTATCCATTGCTGACATAATTTCTTCCAAAGCTTCATGACCAAAATCTCTACCAGTGTCATTTAGTAACATCAGCCTATATGCTTCATCTATGAACCAAACACCACCACATGCTGTTTCAATCTGCAAAATCCCATTTAACGATTATAGAACAATCAAATATTTAAGAAGCTATGTATGACATGACTGATTGATATAATATCAAACAATTGTTGATTAAAGCACCTTCTCACATGTTTTACGCCTAGTTTCACCTATATACTGTCCAACCAAATCAGTTCTTTGCACTTCTACAACTTTACAAAATATATAATTCTATATTTATAGAGTAATTTCCCAACAAGTTGCGCCACCATTGTCTTCCTTGTAAATTTACAGTGATACACCATATATGGTAAACTTTCTAGATGTTAAGCTAGAGACGGTTGTATTTTTATACCTGTTCAAAATGCACAATGGTACCATGGTTCCATAGTTCTCCTGAAAATTATTCTACACCAGGCTTCAAAATGCACCATGGTACCATGGTTGCATAGTTCTCAATCTAGCATTGAATTAAATGCAATAAAGTTTCGTATTCATTTTTTCCAACCTAAAATTATTATACACTAGGCTTCAAAATGTTGTGTGTGTGTGTGTGTGTATGCATATGTATATGTATGTGTGTGTGTACTGCGTGTAATTTATTATATGCAGCAAAATACATACCTTTACATTGATACTTGCAAGTTGTTCAGTTGAGGGCGTATGTCTGATATCTTCACATTGACATTCCTTATAGTCTACATTTTGTAAAAGATAAAGTTAGGTCGTTTTAATTGCTTGTTTATTTGAGACCACACCATTAGCATATTGGCATTGCAGAACTAACAAAGAAACTGTGGGTCTTCTTGCTTTCAGCTTCGGTTTGAAACTGAAAAAAATTTGCAAAACTGAAATACCCTGACCTAGTAGAGGTCTTACTCATAACAGAAATATTTTCTGAATATATAAAAGAAAAATGCTAATTAGAAAGAGTGATGCAACTTATTTTAAATAAATAAGACAACATATGTATATGCGTCAATTTCCAATTCTAATTTGTTGTTCAAAAGCGAGTACTAAGCTTACGTGATTTGAAGTTACTGAACAATCACCAACTGAGAATATCAACATCCGTGAGCTTTTAAAGCTACTTAAAATCTTTTTCCTTTTTTCTGTGAAATGATATTTATTCCTCAATCAAAATCAATTTCAATAAATTGACAGAAGGATCTAAACAAAAGCACAAATATCGTAAGTTATTATAACAAAAATGTGCAAGAACTACTCTTGCACATAGTAAGTAACTATAGAGCATCCCTTATTACTTGTTAGTTACCCCATGATTAAGAGTTGCAACTTACAACAACCCAATAAACAAATTACGAGTTGACTGCTTAGCTAACTACCGCTATTAATGTTTTGATACTATGTATAAGCTTCAATCTCACAATTTAATGAGTGTGTGCCTATGTGTGTGTGTACGTATGTACGTACGTGTGTGTGCGCGCGCACGCACGTGTAAAGCTTAACATTAAGTCCACACACATTGTACTTAGCTGTATACCAAATGGAACTGTTAGTAATATTTTGGCATATGTACTTTTTCTCCTCCAAAGCAACCTAATTCACCAAACACATTGTCTAATTTTGAGAAATCAACCATCTATTCAACAATACAATTTTTTAACGTACTTTAATACGGAACTCGAATTTGTTGAAAATTCAAACCATTGATTAATTAGGAGTATACATCTTCTGCTTACTAGAACATGATATTTATGAAAATAAAATAATTGAATATTTCATGTCAGCATGTCACAACCAAAACTGGATGAAAGAAACTGACAGGTACTTAACTCTGCTACTAATACTAACTATGGGATCAGAATTGATGCTGATCGCTTAAGGTATCAGTCAGTTTTATGCAGCATCATTGTTTAAAAGAAAGGATAATGTCATTTTTTCATTAAAAAGTAACAAATATAAACTACTCAAAAAATAACAGTTTAACAAGTATATTGCAAGTGAAATTTAAAAATAAAAATGCCTACTGCTAGTGAAATATTATCTTACAGTTGGTTGTACATTAGTGAAATATTCTCAAACATAGGACCTAGACATATTGCACTTCAACAAATACAAAACAAACAAAAGAGCAAAACATGTATGGATAAATATTTATAATATCTATCTTGTGGATGCATAACCTCATAATCACATGTAATTACATCATCAAGGATACAAAAACAGGATGACAACATTTAGGTATCATAAAGTATATTCTATATCTGTTCTATTTTTCCTCAGGTCCTATCAATATACAATATGAAATGGGAAGTGTTAAACCTAAGAAGAAGGCTAATATATCCATATGCCAACAATTTAGAGGTAAGCCTTTCTTTTCATATGTGTGCAAATAAACATAGAATTTTATTTTATGTTATAATAACCAAGGGAATGTACTTTCAATATCAAAATGTAGGAATGTTCCAGAATTCATTTTATGTTAGAATAAATACATGTTCATTTTTTTACATTATATTCCATAGTAAGCACAATATTGTATCAAAATGTGATATACTATGTTTCTACCTCTTGTTTGGGACACTAGGTAAAAAAACTTCTATAATGAACATACCAACAAAATCAACTACACGCTTGTTTATCCCTTCACTCTTGTGAAACCATGTGATAATGAAGGGGTTGTAACAACAATCATAGATATAAACTAGAGAATTCAAGAAAAAAACCAGTGATAAGAAATAGAAACTAAGTGATTGGAAAACAACTTATAATCGGCATAAATCAATAACCACTTCACCTAATCAAAAAATTGTTCATCACCAGTCATATTACAGAAACAAAAACATAAAATTAGGTTTGAATAAACGAATTGCTAAGGTCGATTAAAAACGTTACCTAGTAACGAAATACTCCATTGCTAATTCGGAGGTATCAGGAGTGAATCGGAGATGGCGTCGACTTATGTTTGAGATTATTACTGGAATAAATTGAAAATCGATTTCTAGAGTTTCTGGAGTGAATTAAAAAAAATTAAAGTCGGGGATTTTGGGGAGAAATTTGTTCGAGATGGAGAGTTGAGGAGGAAAATTAGGCCAGTTTGGTTTGGTTTTGAGTTTTATGTTTTTACAATTCTTAGCTATCGCGATGATGGACGAAAAATCAAATAAACTTGTTTTCTATTTTCTATGTTAGTTTCATTTTTCAAAATTGTCTGTTTTTCAACGATACATAATAAATACGAATTTTTGTTTAGATGAAAACACAAAACTAAAAATAGCAAACCAAACGGACCTTCATATTTTAGGTGGGCTTTGTTTTCACTTTGATACCGGCCTTGGTTTTCCACTCCCAGGTTAAATGGCTGATTAAATATAGCGGAATCTATTACTTACAGCATCTCCAACCTTCGTGTTATTATAACATAATGTCAATGCCATAAAGATAGTTAAGATTTTTATTTAACTTTGTATCTTCAATGCAACTATAGACTTAATATAAATAATGGCGTGTCAAAACATTTACTAGTCATTGTGAAAGAGAATGTCTAGTAGTAGACATTCTACTTAACAATGCCAATTAGTAAGCACCACTAGTATGATGACACATAGACAAAATTAATCAATGTTAGTTCATTTTACTACAATTGCATTGGAGTAAAGAAAGATGTGAATTTGTATTTTAATATGAAATCATTTAACATGTTCTTCACAATGTTAAACAAACTATGTCACATAGTTAATTTGTGACATTACAAAGTAGAAGGGTTGGAGATGCTCTTATAATAGAAAACAGAAATCCAGGCTTGCTGACTTGGACAGTCTGATATCCCAGCATTTCTGAATAGTTACCCCTTAACGTACTCTCTTTCTTTCTTTTACTTCCCTCCGAACCGTTCCTCCCCACTAACGTATCTGCACGTTGTCTTTTTTTTTTTAACTTCCAGCCAGTTGTTCTCACAATCCCATTTCTTCTTTCTGTGCAAAATTATTTTCCCCAAATTTTACAACCCTACATCCCTATGCTGTTCGACAATTCAATTCCTTCGTTCACGTACTTCTGTTTAATCTTCTCTCCCGTTATCCTTCGGGCCTCTGAATCAAACTCTGTTCATTCCTCTGACAGGCATAGGCGACTGAAATCATTTTGGTTCTCGTGGATTCTTTGCGTGCGTCGGTGTTTGTCGTATTTCAGGTAGTTTTTTTATTTTAAACTTAGTTACTACACAAAGTACCATTGATTTTTTTTTACACAAGCGATGTTATCTTTGATTGGTTCAGTAAAATATTTTGATAATTTGGTGAAATTTATTTTTTATGTTACTTAATACGAAATCAACTGTCCACGTTCCTCTTATGTGACCGATTCTTTGGTTGAAGGTTTTCAAATCGTTTTCACATATATCTGTTATCGTATGTTTAGCTTCGTAGAAAAATTATGTTTATTATCACTGATCTGTTTTGGTCATATTTTTATGAGGTTTGTCTTTCTTTTGCGCCATTTCACCATGACCACTCTTACAAGCAAATTATTAAACAACAGAATCGTTTGAATATATTTAAGCAATTAATCAACGGAATGGGTTAAGAATATATGGTCACCTGAGTTAGTGTGTTGTTGGAACACAGATTTTACACATTGTAGCCAATTAGACCGGTGTTAAAAAAAACATGGTATATTCAATTCTGGTCTAGCCAACTGATTCTCATTTTTTATAGACTGACATCGAGTTAATATAATTAAATTACTATACTCATTTTTTTAAATTTCCTTTTCTAAATTTTCAGATGGCTCTTTTTTTTTCAACTTCGTATGGAAATTATGGAAGTTCTTAAGCATTCGTGCAAAATACATCAGTCGTCGAAAAAAGATACAACAATCAAGCCATATGGGGATTTCGGTTGTAACTATACATATGTGCTGGATGATTCTACAATGGAATAATTGCTAAATAATGCATTAACTGTTATAACATAGTAGATAGAAGGATCTAATTTTATGTCTGTTTGACTGTAATCGAATTATACAAATATTAAAGACTTTAAAACGCAGATCTTGGTTAACTAATCATGTGGGTGAGAGTTCTCACATGTCTAAATATGTTTGTGCTGAATCATGTAGTAAAATTGTTGCTCATCATACTGATATTATGTAGCCAGAATAAAGTGCATTTTTCTATCAAAAATATTAGGTCCATATAGTTTGCGTTGACAATGCAACTAGGAAAATTTCTACCATTCTTGAGGATTTTGCACATCTTCGTATTCATAATATTTCTACTATTATGGAAACCGATTGAAAACATTCTATTTAATTTGTGTATATGTTGTTTAAGGTTCTTCTGGATAAATAACTTACATATTAGCATTTTTAACTGTAATATTTGATTGCAATACTATTTTAATATTGAACTACCTAATATAGTTGTCACCATGACTTTTCTCTACAGGCATGAATGATTGATATCCTCTCATTTACTATAATACTAATTTCAACCTACTTCAACAACATGAGGGAGTCTGCATGTTGTTGAACTGTGTGACGAACTTATGTTGCGTTAATATGACTTCACACTGAAATCAAACATGCACCCTCACATAAAATATATCACATGCTTGCAATACTTTAAAATATTTTCCAATTCATAAGTACAACCATCTGCCCATGTGCGAAGCACGGGTCTCAACCTAGTACATTGATATAGCGCAATTTACATGCTAGTTTTTTTACTTTAAGGATTTTATTATAGCACTTTAATATAAGGCTATGACATAATGTTATATATATATATATATATCATATTGTCTTGTAGTGGCCAAGCCCAACCCCGTACCACAAGCGTTGGCATATACAGTGAATGTCCTCGTACCGTCAAGTAATACCAAAATAGGTGCACCAGTTAACGCCTCCTGTAGCTTAATAAAAGTGTCCTCACACTTCGTATCCCACGAAAAAACTAAATTCTTCTTGGTAAGGTGGGTCAAAGGGGTAGTGAGCTGCGCAAAGTCCTTAATAAAATTCCTATAGTAGCCCGCTAAACTAAGGAAACTCCTCACTTCCGTGACATTCTTCGGCACATGCCAATCCTAAACTGCAGCAACTTTCCTTGGATCAACTGCCAGTCCACTTTCCGAGACAAAATATCCCAAAAAGCATACCTCCTCATGCCATAAGTGACACTTAGAAAACTTCGCCTTCAACTATGCTCATGGAGTGTGTTGTGCACTTCTTCTAAATGCAACATATGCTCCTCCTCACTCTTCGAATAGACCAAAATATCATCCACAAATACCATAACGAACTTGTTAAGCAACCCTCTAAAAACTCGGCTAATCGGCTCAAAAAAATAAATGGATGCATTGGTTAGTCCAAAGGGCATGATTAACCACTCATAAAGTCTGCTGGATGTACGAAAAGTAGTCTTTTGAATACTATCCTTAGCTACACGTAACTTGTGAAATTCGGTAACCAAATTAAGTTATGAGAACAACTTCACTCTACCCAACCAATCAAAGAGACTGTCTATACGAGGCAATGGGTAATGATTCTTCTTCGTCAATTTATTTAGCTCCCTATAATTGATGCAAAGCCTCGAAGAACCATCAGCCTTGGTAACAAAGATGACTGGTGCTCCCTACTCTAAAATATTTCTCTTAATAAAGCCCTTCTCCAATAGCTCATTTATGTGCTAGTTCAACTCACGTCTCTCCTTTGGAGCCATATGCCTTAAGGATAAGGCAACAGGTCTAGCGTTCTCTACAAGATAAATTCGGAATTCGATCTCTCGTTGGGATGGGAGACCGATAAGATTTGAAAAGACATTTGGGTAATCTCTAACTACAGGCACTGAATCTAGCTCGTCATATGATAGGTCTAATGAATATAGGTAGCTCAACGTAACCGATCCTCAGGGATCGCAATAAACCTCCAAGCTACGTCCACTACACGTACTCAACCTAAAAACCTTCCTATCACAATCTAGGATAGCTACATTTATTGTAACGACCCCAGATTTTAATTTAATTTAAATTAATAATTTATTGAATTTTTGAATTAAATTGAGTATTAAATAAATTTTTGGATAAAAATTTGTTAATTTAATTAGAATATTGGAGCGAGTTTCCCCGACTCAAATATAAGTGAATACATTAGCTAAAAATACAACATACATTAACAAATAAAAACAAACAACATATAGAATAAAATAGAAACTTATTTACATATTCAAGTGTAAGTGAAGTAAAAGAAAAAAAAATATACAACTTGAACAAAAGTAAAATAAATAATCTAGGTTAAAATAAATGAGAAATAAATATAAATTCAATACAAAGAAGACATCAAAACAAAATATAAAACAAAGAAATGAAGCCACCATAACATCATCTCCAGCCGAAAACAAAGAAATGCAAGGCAAGGGAATAAACAAAGTAATATGTACATAAGGTAATAAATGAAACATACCTCTAGCCTATCAAAGCATCTTCAGCATGGTCAAGTATCACCTCAGCCATACTTATTGAATAAACAAAGACATCACTTTGCACAACTACTTCTTTTTATATACCAACCTCATTCATATCAGCCTTCTCCTCTGCTGTTTCGAAACTGAAAAGAAATCTAAAATGAATACCATCTCAACTTTAAAACAATACAAATCAATGCAACTCAGGGATTTAAAGAAGGTCTCAGCAAGCATAGATTCGACTGAGCTAAGGAAATCAAAGCTAAGAAATGACAAACAACGTCTTCAAATCTGAAGCAATTTTCAAAACCTGGAAAACAACAAATTCAATTTCCAGTTCATCCATCTAGTCCTCTGTTCTTCTTCTCAGCCTAAGGTGAGCAAACTTCACCTCCTCTGCTTTGAAATGTCTGTGAGTAAATTTTTGATCTTAAATCAGTTTAAAATCTGAGACTTGAATATAGTACATGAATGGAACCTTGTAGTTAAATAGTTTGAAGTGATTTGTATGTATGTTTAGAGATAAATGGATGTGCATACATGTTGTGATATGGCTGATGATCATCCCTGTTTATTTACAGTGCCATTCATCAAATAAACAGGTTTCATATTCTTAATATTATTCAATAATTCAATTTTTAACCCAAACCAGCACATGATGTATAAACAAAGGTTGTTTGTAATCAAGTAATCTTTCATCTAAAAACAATTATAGATTTTTAAAATGAATGATTTGCTCGAAAATTTCGAATTCACAGAAAAAAATCAAATTGGGTCAAAAATCAGTGAATTAAATTTTTTTGTTTCAATTACATGAATGAATTAATAATGGAAAATCATGATTTTTAATATACATTTCGTGAATTTTAGTTTGATATCTTTTGGGAATCTTCGAGATGAACGTTTGGGGCATTTTTAGGAATTGCCGATGATCGGCGTGGTGGGATTGGTCGAGCTTTGGGTTGGAGGAGGCCGAAGTGTTGCCGGCCTATGGAAAAATGGCTGAAGAATTTTCTGGTGGCTGTGGTGGCCAGGAAAGGTTATAGTAGGGTTTTTGCTCAATTTTATTGGCTGATGGGTTCATGAGTTTCGCTGTGACATGGAGGTGACCGGGTGTGATCGCGATCGGGGGAAATTGTGCGTGAATGTCTGGTGCATCTTAGGGTGTGATGGCGAGTTGGATGATGATCGGAAGCGGCGTCGGCAAGGTCATTTTCGTCTGTGAGTTTTTGTTCCAGTTCGATCGAGTTACTCATTTTTGATCCATGGCGATATTGAGTGTTCTGGGTGTTCGAGTTCATCAGAGGAACCATGTTTGACTGGTCGAAGGGGATGGGGTTGGTCGGAGATGATCCGAGCTCTGGTGCACGTGCACGAATTCGTTTGCGTGTCAGTCGATTTTAGGCTTTTGGAGGAAGATGGATCTCGGGTAGGACGCGAGTTTTTCGCGAGAACAACTCGAAGTTTTTGGGTAGGGGACTCGAAGCAGTTTTGTGTAGACTCGGGTAAATTTCAGAAAAACAGGTTTAACCTAAACCTGTATTGATTTGTTTTGAAGTGTAGGAAGGTTTTAAAATTTTAAAGTGTTTTAAACAATTTGAAATGTTTAAAGTATAATTCAAATTGATTTGAAATTGAATATGAATTTGGTCGTATATCCTTTTAAACTTCTTTATTAAATGAGTATTTCTTTAACTTGTAAAATAAAAGAAGTTTAGAAATGTGTTTAAAACCTTGTTAAAGATAATTTGTATCCATTTTAAATCTTTAAATTTAAAATGAAGCTTTGAAGAAAAAATAAAATAATTAAGTGAGTTGTTTTAAATACTGTGTAAATGATAACTTGATTATTTATAGGAACGAAATTTTACTTAAAGTAAAATAAAATTTAAAGATTTGTAATTCCATAAATTTATAAGGAAGTTTAATAGATAATAAATTTATTTGATTTATTAAACATTTGGATTAATTAAATAAGTAATTAAAAGTTTAAACTAATTAATTAAGAGTTAAGATTTATTAATTAGGAATAATTAATTTAAAATCAAGGATTTTTAATTAGATTTTAAATTTAAAATTAAGAATTAATAAATTAAGTAATTAAGTTACAGTTAACACTTAACTGATTAAATAATTGAAGGTTATTTAATTGGGTATTAAAGATTTATAAATTGGGAATTAATAAATGATTTAAAATAAATCAAAATAATTCGTAAATAAATGGTTTGTAATTAACAAGGATTAATAATAGATTCCTAAGAGATAAATCTGATTGAATTAATCAGATAATTTACCGACCTTACTTATGAATATTTGGATTCTATTGGATGACTTGATTGTTTGATATCCCTGATATATGATGCTTTGTGATATACCCTGATTTATATTGTGATCTGTGATTTCTGTTTCTGTGATATATTGTTATATGAATATGAAACCCTTGGCCCGTAAAACGGCACTTGAATTTCGATGCGACAGGGAGTCGGATTCCAGTTGGTTATCCGAAACCCACATCGAATTATAATAGTAATTCTTTGTGACCGATAAATTTATTTTATCTATGAATCTGTGAATGAAGATAAGCGTTATCGATTATACCGCTTATCGATATATCTGTGATGATTGATGTTGCACTATTGTGTGTAAAACCCCTGGACTACACCATACACACACAAATATGGATTTCACGTGGAAATCGGTTAAGTCACAGATGATTTAAATTTGATGTTTTTGAAATTGAAATTTTAATTTCAATTGATTTTGAAATTAGAAATTTGAGTTTAAACTGAAATGCTTTTGAAATAGAATTTCAAAGATAAAAGTTATTTTGAATAACTTAATCGAGTTTTAAAAATTTAAATAATTTGATTTAAGTTTGAATTCAAGTTTGAAATTGAATCCTATGATTTGAAACTAGGGATTAAAAATGATATAAATGTGTTTATATGAAGTTAAACCATTTAAAAGTAAAATTTTGAGAATTTGGATTTAACCCAAGGATTTCCACTCGTATGAATGAATCAGTTTTTTTGGAAATGAAACCGTTTGTTTTTAAATGATAAAAGCTTTCAGATAAGAAATGAAATTCCAATTTAGGTAAAGGAATTTCAAGATTAAATTGAAAAATATTTTTCCAGGTTATGAATAAATTCTTTTTGAAAGCTATGAATTTAATCTGTTTATTGTAACAGATTTAAAATGATGTTTTATTTAAACCATTCGAAATGAAATTATTTTGAAAGCCATAAGTTAAATCTTTGATTTAAAGATTTAACAAGTTTAATTGAAATGGAAATTAATTTGGAAAATCTGTGAATGAATCTTTTGTTTAAAAGATTAAAATGTGGAAATTGTTTAAACCGTAAAGGTTGAATCTTTTTGTTTAAAGATTTGGAAATGGTGATTTGTTAAACCATTTGAAAAGAGAAGTTTGGGTAATAAGTTGTGACTTAATTGAAATCCCAATATCCATATGTTTTTGAAGATTGCGCTCGTTATTCGGGTTAGCCGGGAAAAGACATTTGTGTCATATAACCCATTCCGAATAGTGATACGTCGTATATGGATAGCATTTGAAGACCGGTGATGAAGACCGGATATTTGCGAAAACGAAAGGACAACTCGTCGAATGTCTCTGCATCGACTGGCCCCGATATAGAGATTTTATCACCCTTTGTGATGGGAAGTCCGGACGGGATTGTGAATACCCGGAATTGCAAGGGCTTCGTAAGAAGTGCCTTCGGTTCTGTTCGAACCCGGAACAGACTTGTATGGATACATGTCTGACATTACACTTTGAGATATAAAGCCGATTTCTTTCAAATACATTTCTGTTGGTGGCGGAGAATTTATTCTCTTAGCTTAACACCCTTCTCTGAGACGTACGAGCTCAGAGGTTATGTAGTTGAAGGTTATCAGCGATATACTCCCAATTTGGTAATGTGGCATGTTGAGTGTTGCTGTGTGATGATCAGTGTTTGATCATTTGTGATATGATCATTTGTTTGATCTTATATCTTTGTGATCATAGGTTGATCATTTGTTTGACCCGAAGCATGGCTTTGTGAACAAAGCGTAGCTTTGTGGACGAGACTTCATCGAGCCTCACACCCCGGAAATGGTCAAAACAGGAAAGATGCGGCAAGGTTCTAGGGAGTAGCGCCCCTTAGTGTATGTCATTTCTTTCTGGATAGAGGTGGTATCATGGTATGGAGCCCAGATATTTAACCTATGTGGTTATTGCATTATTATTCTGATGTGGTTGTTGGAAATCGAGGATCCTCGGGAAGATCGGTTACGATCGGGGGATGGCATACGCGTGTCAGTAGTTACCTATTTTTGCAGAGGTAACCCGGCCTTGTGTTGGCAGAGATCCGGTTAGGTTCTCGGGACGTCATTCCAGAGGCGTTTCCATGTGGCAATGGGAAGTTCCTTGGCCTGACCATTTGTTGGAAATCCAAACTCCAATACGAACTTGTACGGTATTAGTTGTAGAACCTGCCATTTACTTATGGTGGTCACCACTGTTTAGATGGTAGCTATAGTAGGCATAGTTCGGAATGTCTATGCTGGCTAAGATTTATATTCTACTTTCGAAATGTTTTCTACACTATGCACTAATAATAATATCCAAAATAATTTGATTTTGCGTAGTAAGCATCTTTGACTATCATAAGAAGAAATCTCCTCCAATTCTGCGTTTGCATTGTGTGTGTGGTGGGAGGTCTTATGGTAGTTTCATTTTCCAAAAGCATTGCGGTTTTCAGTGTTTAAATTCTTTTATGTTGTTTAAAGATAAACTGTTTTTGTTGCTCACACCAGTCCCACGACTGACTCGGAGTTTATTGTTCATTTCCTAAACTCTGGGTGCTCAAAATTTTCTACACGAGCAGTCTAGAGTTGGGTTTTTCAGATAGTCAGGTTCAGTAGATTTTCTGGAGCTAGTTCAGTCTTTGGATCGGACTGCACTTGCTTATCTTTGTGCCTCGTTATTGGGAGTTCGAGCTATTTCTGGATTGATGCTTTGGAGATGGAGATTATCCGCTGCTGGTGTTATCGTTTTCTATTCCGCTGCTATTTGTTGTATCATATCTCTGATGTATATTGATATTCATTGTATCACTCTGTTGTATCAGATATTGTATATCAATGTATTATTCTTTTATTCTGCTGTGTTATTTACTTAATGTTGTTATAAGCTCCCGAGAACCAGATTCGGCATTTGAATCTACGGCATTTTGAGTACAAGTGAAGTACGGGTGCCGATTTTCGAAGGTCGACTTTTGGGTCTTGACATTTATCCTCATCCAATCCATTCCCAATACCAACCCAAACCTAGAAAATCCTAAGATAAAAGCATCGCAATCGAACTCGACCCCCAAAATGAATAATTTCAAACCCTTACATACCATAGAAAAATATGTCAATCCTCCTACAGGATATGACACAACTATAGGGTCCGTAGTTATGCTAGTGTCTAAGTGTAACTCATCCATAAGTCTACTAGAAATGAAAGAATGTGATGCCCCGGTGTCAAATAAAGTGTGAATGGATAAACCGGATAGAGTTAACACACCTTCAATCACGACCTTCTTCCCTTTATTTGTAACTGGTGGCATACTTGAGCTAGGTACTGCATCCAGTGCATAAGCTTGGACCACTTGGGTAGAGGTCTTCTTAGGTGTAGGACACTCCCGCCTCATGTACTCGAACTGATTGCAATTGTAACACTTGACCTTCGAACCATCTACCTTGCACTCCTTCGCAAAATGTCCTTTCTTACCACACTTCATGTAATGCATATCTTGTTTCTTGATCTTTTCCTTGGATCCAAAGCCTCCCTTGTGCTGATTCTGCTGCGGTGCCTGATCTTCCTTTACCTCCTCCTTGAAGATGGTATTCAGCAAGGTTATCTCCACAAAACCTCATATGTAGCACCAATGGGCATATGACTTAGAGCTAAACCTTGAAGAGATTGGTTCGGCCCTTTAGCAAACTTTAGATTCTTTTTGTGTGGGATATTGATCCACTCCATTCCAAACTAGCCAACTCGTAGAATTGATTGACATAATCTTTTATTGACATGTCTCCTTGCTTCAGATGAATAAACTTCTCCAACTGCTCTCTTTCCTCTGTTTAGGAAAGAAACTTCATCTCAAAACATTTCTAAAACTCCCCAAAAGGGATCTCTCCTTCATCACTCTCGGCCTCAACTACCTCCTACCAACTCAAGGCCTCCCCCCATAAATGCCAAGTAGCCATCTGTATCCTCACCTCATCAAAAAGACCCATCAACCCAAAAATAATCTCATGAGTACGGATCCATATCCTCGAATCTATATATGACTCAGTCCCCACATACGGCTTTCCTCCAAGGCTCGAAAAATCCTTACACAGCTTAGCAAAATCGACAGTGGGTGGTTGGGCATGAACTGTACTCGTCACTCTCCCCATGGGTCTTCTATTGGGATTATGCTTGACTTGTCCCTTTGCTTAAAGATACCGATGGAACCAAATCAGGACATTCACGCCTAGAATCTCGATTACATCGCTTGAGCCAGAATCGCTTATCCTCTATCTGTGATTTATTAATTTATTAGCAACTTTCCACATATAGTATAGGCAAGCATAATAGAAAGAGATTACGCTTGTATAAAATCTTTGTAAAACCTCTTTGAAAACTTCTATTTACACATGTATATATACACTTTTCAAGTACGTTCTCTTAATATGCCCTTATCCCTAAGGAATTTTTAAACATAGGCATTGATACCACATGTGACAACCCGCATCTTCCCACACACAGATCCAAAGCCTAGTGTGACTTTCAGACTCACATCAGTGCCAAGAAATACGAGCTACTGGGGTTTTTAAAACAATATGGAGACTAAAGTTATACAAATATGATCTAAGATATACTACACTTTCAGTACTCACGGCGGAAGGAAACAAAATATAAGCATAAAAAATAACCATCTTAGAAAATATCTTAAAACATGGTCTCAGAAAACAGTACATAGTCAAATACAAAGTATATAGAAATACAACTCATAGTCTACTAAAATACTAAGTACTAGATAAAATAGATAGTTATAGGGAGAGTAAAATAAAATGATAAGCAACTACAGTGATGAGATAAGGAAAATGGTGGATCAGACAAAAGTCTGGTGAATGAGCACACTATTAATATATGGTGATCATATGCAGTTGACTTTAATTCTAATCTATGTGATCTAGGGTCTTCTTACATGTGTCCATGTATTTTTAGGATTCTTCACTTATGGGTTTTCACTTGATGCACACCTACACTACAACTTATCGAACTATGGATCGAACCTCAATAACTAACAATCGGCTAATAGCTACTAGAGCTCCTCTAACATATGATCGTCCTACAACTTTCTCATATGGGACTACACTTCACACGTTACGACTATGCTTAACCATCTTACATATGTTTTCCTACAATTTGCTCATGGGAATAATTTTTTCACAACTATGACTACATGTATCCAAATACACATTGAGGAGGAGCTTGCAATACCGACTTGTCGAAGTGTCTCATCATCTGCATCTGTGTCCCCCCCTCAATAGTAGTTTACACCTCTTATTGCACGTACAGGGATCCATCAACGACACAAGATCACGTTGTATTAGTTACCATGATTGCCAAGGAAATCTCATTGTGCCGAGCCCACACACTTCATTAGGCATCAGTCAGAGTTGCACATCCACCGTAGAACCTCTTATAAGTGCCATTTGCGAAAGAATCTTCCCCAGTCGAATAATCATTCCCCGCTAGATAAATAGCATTTACTCAGTCCACAACGTCCTAACGTCATCTCATAGGGAAATAGTTTCCATACTATTCCATATATTCATATACATATATATATAGCATATCAATAATTGCTTATTATTTATAACCTAAGCCATAGACCAAGGTTCAATCTATGCATCTGAATGCCTACTGATCGACCATTGTATACTAGTTGCTATCGACCGCTTCAAGTAATGCAGGCAATCAATCATGGTATAAAATTTAGGGTTGTTTAGTTTCCGTTGACTGTTTATTATATTGATTATTGTCACTATCAGGTTGCTTATGGTGAACCGTAACTACCAAATTACAGTAACCCAATCTTTGCAATTTATCCACATTTCTTATTCAAATTAAATCCATAGATTTAAACAAGTTCACAATAGATTAGTTCAACTTAGGGTTACTATTGACATCTTAGGTTAGCCCAATTTTTTTAAATTTATAGGTTAGGTTTACATATCTAGGTTAGAAGAGAGGAATTATGTTCATATACTAACAATCAAATTCCCAATTTAGTTAGACAATGTCTGCAATTCAATTTCTAACAACATAGATCAAATAGTGTATATTAAAATTAACAACAAATAATCATCTTATTAAAAGTGTTCCCACTCATCTCGGATCCAAGTTTTGTCCTAATCTCCACTCGGAAATCCACCATTGTTTGCTTGCCTCTTCCTTAATCCAATCTTCTTGGGTTCTTTTATTTTATTTTTATTTTAATTTGGAGATTTTTATAAGTGGAGGAGAAGAGATTTTGATAGAGTTTAGGTATACCGATAATTTCTAATGAATTAGGGTTTAAGTTAACTCTGTATTTATAGAGGTTTTTCATTAGTCCTAACCATTAGATTAACCCTAGAGAATCTTAGGTTTCATCCAGAGTGTCAACCAATTTCTTCACGACCAAGAAAAAATATTTCATTCAATCCAAACCGTCTGTTGCTTCATAACCTTCGAATTTTAACGACAACTGATCGATCGCTAGGGTGGACCGATCGACCGCTACCTGTCGATCGGCAAACCCTATGGTGTCGATAAGTAGAGTTATTTAATTAATGAAAGTTTATTAATTTAATTTAATTTATTTTTAAATTTTAAAACGTTCATAACTCCTCTATACTAGCTTCGATTTCAAAGTGTTATATATGAAAATTGTCTAGAAAATCACTACAAACGCAACGGTGCAAGTTTCGTAGCCAAATTCGGGCATTTGCAAAAATTACATGCCTTTGTTATATTTAAATTTAGTTCTTTATTAAATTTATTTGCTTAAATTTTCGGGGTGTTACAATACTCCAGTCACGTCGTTGCCAACATGATTGGACATCTCGGTGCTTATATGATTTACTTAATCAATTTTGACTAAGTATCTCATATCCAAGCAGACTTGAAGACGCCTCCCTTTTCCTAGAAGCAATCACCAAATCATCTTAGGTCCATCATATCGATACCGAACATATTTCCATAGTCGAAATTTTTTCTTAGTGCTAAACTCCATCTTATCACTTTCTTAGCCTAGCTTGAAGCTCCATCATCCTCATCCTGAAGTCCTTCTTGCTCCAGCTCGAAGTCAACTTAACCCTGACATGATTATACCACTAACCCGATTCGCATATTTGCACCGACATGATTTCTCCATTCAAAACAACTACAAATCTTTAGAGAATTTTTTTGGGGCCTTCATAGATTTTAAACAACGTAATACTTCAATCGCATCATGTCTTGAAATTTTTTCGTGTCGATTTTCTCAAAACAATGACCTATTTTCTAACTATCCTAAATCGCTAATAAACCTATCAAACAATTCATGCATTCATCATATATCATCACAAACAACCAAGCAACGCATATAATCAATCCAAACATGATTTAAAAGCATATATCTTCCTAGATCTATTTTGTATGAAAATTAGGACATGATTGGTAAATGGTGCAAAATAAATAAAAATCCAAATCCATCTTTTAAAATTCAGTTCTAAGGTGTTATTAAAGTTAGATCTAAGTTTTAAAACATTTAAACATTCAAAATTATCATAAAGATCATGTTTTTACCATATCGATGAACATGTAATAGTGAGAGAGGTAAAATCACTCACCTTTCACCAACATGCACAAATTCTAAGATAAAAGTTGATAGAGAAAAGCAACTCCATGGATCTCAAAACCTTAAAATAGTTGATCAATAATATCCCCTTGCTAATCACACTTAAATCTCTTTACTATGCTAATTTACTTGAACAAATGATGGTGTTTTAGGTCTAATTCGGATTAATGGAGGTTGGAAGGTAATTAGAAATGAAGAGTAATAACTAATGACAACTAGAGAAGGCTGGTATTAACCCTAATCTTGAGTTGGGTTAATGAGCAACATCACCTACTAATTACCCACTAATCTGCTTAAAACAAGTCAGAACTTCAAATAACCATAACTTCTAAATGGTAAGTTCAAAATACTATAATTGACCGTTCTACGAAAAGAGAAAACATCATATCTTTCCAATGGAAAGTGGTTTCAGACCCCAATTATGCTTCTGTCAAAAGATGTAGGCCTTACAAAAAATTTAGGGTCAGAACTATCCAAAAAATACTAAGGATGAAAAATGTCAACAGAAAAAACATGTTATAAAGTTATGGAGTAATACAACCTTATATGAATTTAAAAACAATAATTTACAATCCTTGATGTGTAAAATATGGGTTGTTATAGTAGACATGTTTAAAGTTACATTTATCTCTGTACTATATAAACCATCAAAAACCTAACATCTGTATCTCTTGACATGACACAAGTTCAAATGTCACTTTTGGGGTTTTAATCGATGTGTCTAGAGATGCAGGTCGTTACATTTGGTATTAGAGTGAGGTAAGTGATTGCTACTAAATTAGGATGCGTGAGAGAATGAATTTGTAATTTTCTATTATACACACATGCGCACGCCACACCATGTATATTTTGACTAAAGGTAGCTGTTAGCATGTCCTTTATATAAGCAAACAACTATGAGTTAATATAAATGTTAAGATTATAATAGTTTGGGCTGAAAACTATCATATATACTATAATTTACTCCATAAAGAGTTCCTAATAGAGGGTCCCTATACCAAACAGCAAAAGTGAGTAAATGGGGGGTCTAAGGAAGAAAAAAGAAGAAGAGTAGTATCCTTGAGTCCATAGAAAATAAGTGCGATGTTGATAAGGCATAATGAAGGCATAGAAGGCGGACTCCTCAAATTTAGAGTAAATCTCCTTGTTAAATTGGAAGTCCTATTTTTATATAGGAAATAGTTTAAGAAACTCTATTTGACTTGATTTGAGTAGCTAGAGTGTTCCTACATTGAAGGTTGACACGGTATTGGAGGAAAGACTTGTAACAACCCAAAATTTAAGCTATTATAATTAATTAACGAATTAGTTGAATGATAAAATAACTTTGTGAAATTATCAGAATTGAGCCATGGGAGTTGCACCATTTTGTCCGTAGTAATTTTCTGGTCGATTTCCATATACAGAATGTCAAAATCCGAGCTAATACGAAGAAGTTACGGAATAAACAAGAATCGAGAAAAAGAAAAAGAAAATATATAGGGAAGATCGACCCTAAGGTCGACCCTCACCATAGCTAGGTCGACCTTAGCAAGTGATGGGTCGACACCAAGGTCGACCCACCTATGTGAAAATGCATTCTTTTGCCCAGAACGATTTGAACACGTCATTTTGCAAATTTAACTCCATCTCGTGCGTCCGTGCTTCCATCCGACGATTCCCATCGAGCCTATGACGTGGTTGCACCAGATTTAATCTTAAAATCCAATGGTCTGAGATCCACAAGTGACACTATAAATAAGACCCTAGGCCTAGCTATTTTTCTCATTTAGATTTTCTCCATCTGGGTTCATTGCCTGAGGCTGGACCCTAAAAGGAATATTTTTTCGAGGAGAAGATCTTTTTAATTAAAATATTTTATATGCTATAAGTGGATCCGGGAAGGTCAAGGAAAGAGCTAAGGACCACAAGTGAGTGTTTAAGTAATTATTTTAGATTTTTAAGTAATTTAAAATAATAGGGTTTTCAACAGTTGTAGTTTTTCTACAATTTTTAGACCGCTTTTATACAAGTTGTTTATAGTTAATTTTTAATGTTCTTTTCAGTCTATTTTATTTAGCTATTTTATTCATTTATTAATACTTATTTACTATCATTTACAGTTACTTGTATTTTATTTACATCCGTTTTGTGTTAGATTTCAGCCTGTAAATTTTAGTTCTTTTTATTCCTTTTACGCGAATAAATTAATAAAAAGTGGATAATTTGCTTATATAGACTAAATTTTAAGAACACTAAGATTACAGAAAATTGGACGTAAATAAGTAGAACTGTAATAAAAGAATATAGACTGAAATAGGCAAATTTGACATTTGCAAGCAAGTTATAACTAGTAGATTATAACTAGAAAGACAAGATAAAAGAGAAATTATAACATAGGTTATAATTAAATATAAATAACAGAAAGAGGCTTATTTTAAAGACTTACACTAAGTTAATAAGCAAATATAGCAAAGATAATAGAAGAGGCTTATTTAAAAGACTTAGAATAAGTTAATAAGAAAATGGAGCAGAATGAACAGAAGAGGCTTATTTAAAAGACTCATATTAAGTTAATAAGAAAAGATAGAAATATGGCCCATAACCAATAGCATTCCCTTTCAAACTAGAACTGATGGTTTCACAATAGGTGAGGCTGGACATGACCCTTTTAGAGTAGGACTGATGGTCTCACTGTAGGTGAGGTTGGGCATAACTCATTCAGACTAGGACTGATGGTCTCACAGTAAGTTAGGTGAGGCTAGGACACGCTTATGCTAACTAAAGTAACTAAGGGGCCAATAGGTAGAAGTTCAAATCAGGGGATTTGGGCAGGGGGCGCAACTAGATTTTGTTTGGTAGGACTCGAATTGGCAGCATTCCCTTTCAGACTAGGACTGATGGTCTCACAACACACTTAAGTAAGGCTGGGCAGGACCCTTTCAGACGAGGACTGATGGTATCACAATGGAGGAGGTGAGGCTAGGCACGCTGTTTTAGTGTAAGAGAGAGCAACAGATAGTGCAAGCCTAACGGTGGTCGTGTATGCGGCCTCGGTGCAGGGAGATAAGTCGCTATTGAGTTCCAAAGCGCTAAACAGGTGTCTTTTGCTGTGGGACCCACGGGATGGGACTAGCTCACAGTGGCATAACAGAGATAGAAGGTCGATCAAAGGGTAGAATTAGGATTTCAGCCTAATTAAAATAGGATTAGGAATTCAGCCTAATAAGAGCAGTTATCTATGACAAGTGCAAACAATCTAATCGAACTATCTAAGCAAAGCAAACAGTTAAACCGTATTTTATTCCAACTTTATCTTTCCTTTATTTCCTTTTATACTAGAACTGTTGCAAAGTCTATTTTCTTTACCTTGCTTAAGAATACTAGTAATTACTTTCATTCACCAGACTTTTAGTTTGACCCATTCCTCTATTTTACCCTTTTCCCTCCATAGGCCAGCAGAGGCAGGGACAGTAGATTTTGGATTTTCTTGGAGGTTCAGTTGCGTAGTTTTTCTTTATGTATTCTTCTTCCTCTTTTCACTTTTATTTTCATGTACTGGCACTTGTTAAGAGGGATGATTTTGTACTCTGAGATTGTGACTAATATGATATTTTTCATGAGACATATGTATTTGGTATTTTGAGACATTTTGGTTATGACTTATTGATGAAGTTTTTAATTTTTATACGAGCTATTGATTAAATGTTTCCATTGTTTTATTTAATTGTCTTATGAATCTTAGTATCTGTAAAGTTTTAGCTATACCTACAATGCACCACATCTTTTAATGTGTCCATTTTGGGTATACTAAGGGGTATGAGGTGTTTCACTTGGTATCAGAGCATAAGGTTACAGGATTCCTAAAAATTTGTTTTAAAAGTAAAGTATTTTTCAAAATAACTTGTTTTAAAAAATAAAATATTTTTCCAAAAGTAATATATTTTTAAAGTAGCATATCTTTGAACTTGAAGTATTTTTTAGAAAGAAACTCTTATTATAGAAATAGTTTTTCAAGTATAAAAGAGAGTTTTCATAAAAATCTCCTCAAAGTCCAGTTCAACCTTCTTTCGATTCCTTCGAGCCTAAATTCTCTTTTTTTTGCATAGTATGGCTGACTGGTTCCGTAGAGCTACGGTATCAGAGGTGCAAGGACAAGCGCCCAATATAACACCGGTAGGTGGAGATCCCTTTAATCCACCTACAGTAGCCAATTTTTCTAAGCTATGCAAGGACTTCGCTAGTCTAGGAGGCAAAACGTTTTATGGCACAGAGGATTTTGAGGAGGCACTAGCTAGGTTGAAGGACACGAAGCGAATGTTTGGGCTGTTAGGATTGGAGGATCGACAGAGAGTTCAGCCTACATCTTGGCAGTTGAAGGGAGAGCTTAAAGAGGTTCGTTAGTCAAAAAGCTCTAAGAAGCCGTGGTGGGAGAGTAAGAAGGAAAAGGACAAGAGGAAAGAAGGAGGACCTTAGAAGCGGATCAAGAAAAGCGAGAAATGCCATAGCTATGGACTGGTTGGTCATTACGCAAGGGACTGCAAGAATAAGATGATGAAGGGAAGGTGTTACAGTTGTGGATAGCCTGGTCACCTTAGTAGAGCTTGTCCTCCGAGAACGGGGCAGGGAGTAGACGCACCTATAGCTCAAGTACAGGCTTTGGATGCAGCACCTTCTAGCAGTGGACCAGATAGAGGTAGAAAAGTCTTTGTAGTAGGTTTGATCTCTATTTTTGATTTTCCCGTTCGGACTCTTTTTGATTCTGGAGCATCACACTCTTTCATTTTGAGTCTTTTTAGTTGATTGTTTGCACTTAGATATCCCTTAGTAGCAGACCCCATAGTTGTTTCAAATCCCATAGGAGGATCGGCACATTTATTTATGATTTGTAGGGGTTTGAAATTTTTTATCCTAGGCGTAGAGTTTGACTGTGACGCCTATGTACTAGGATTATCGGGGTATAGGATGATTTTGGGATGAATTGGGTACCCACTTATGGAGCGATATTAGACTGCGAGAGGAGAGTCGTTAGACTAGAGACATGCAGCAGTAGGACTCTCGAGGTTTCTTGCAACCCACAAGGATCGGTCATGTTAAGCTTCCTTTATTCCCTTGATTCATCACTAGGAGAGCTAGATTCCATTCCAGTCGTTAGCGATTTCCCAGACATTTTTGAGGAGTTTAGGGGACTACCCCCCTAAGAGAGAGATCGACTTTAGGATCTATCTTAATGATAATGCTAAACCAGTGGCATTGCCCGTGAGACCTATGACACCTAGGGAGAGGAAGGAGTTAAGTAAGCAGATTGGTGAGCTATTGGAGAAAGGCTTCATCAGACGGATCATATTCGCTACAAAGGCGGATGGTTCCCTTCGACTTTGCGTAGACTATAGAGAGTTGAATAAGCACACTAAAAAGAACCGTTACCCACTTCCTAGGACAGATGATCTTTTCGATTAGTTAGTTGGCTCTTTAGTATTTTCTCAGCTTGATTTAGCCACTGGAATTCATCAGTTTAGAATAGCTGACAATAGCATCGATAAGACAACATTTAGGACACCGTATGGATTCTTTGAGTGGTTGGTTATGCCATTTGGGCGAACCAACGCCCCAGCCTATTTTGTAGATTTGATGAACCGTGTTTTTCGAGATGTCCTAAATAAGTTTGTAGTAATGTTTGTAGATGACATTTTGGTTTTTTCCATGGGTATGGAAGAGCATGCTATTCATCTAAAGGAGGTTCTTCATACACTTTACGTTCATCCGTTGAAGGCAAAATTCTTAAAGTGGCATTTTTGGCTTAAGGAAGTGTGTTTCCTAGGGCATAGAGAAGGTCAACACATGGAAAGAGTTGAGAGACGATTTTGTACATTTAGGTTCGGATTGTAGAAATCCAAAGAGTTGTAGGCAAAGATTGCAT
This sequence comes from Allium fistulosum, assembly GCA_030737815.1. Taxonomy (NCBI): domain Eukaryota; kingdom Viridiplantae; phylum Streptophyta; class Magnoliopsida; order Asparagales; family Amaryllidaceae; genus Allium; species Allium fistulosum. Next base: position 485,295,219 of record CM060905.1, on the reverse strand, counting down.
ATGTACAATAGATTCGGTGGAAAAGAAGAAAGCCCATGTGTAGGTAATTGCAAAAATTATAATTGTTTCAGATAAGTGGATTTAACGGTAGTGCCTTGGAATAAATATAAGCATGTAAGAGGAATAGGAATAAAAGACTTTAGTAAGGAAATGAGATTTCCAAGGTTTAGGAAGGGTACTCGTAGGATAGTAAGTAGGGAATCCACTTTATGCCGAGCCCAATAAAATGGAATTGAAAAGTATAATTGTCAATATCAATATTTTTAAGAAAGTAAATATTTGGTTTTTGAAAAAAAAGTGGTATGAAATTTAAATTGGTTTTTATATGGTGTAAATTTTGTTAAAAGTGAAATTCTTTTAGAATTATAGAGCGTATATGGCTTGCTAGTTTCTTTGAAAGTAAACAAAGATTTTAAAAACATAGGTTACAACATTTATTATTGTAATAAATGTTTTCGTGGAAAAAATAAAGGGAGCATAGACTATAACACTGTTGTTATAGTAGGTGACTCCCAAAGGAAATGTTTTTATATAGTATATGAGATTTATTAGTGTTTATTTTTGAATCCATACACTAGTATTTTTGGGTTGTAGTAACGGTGTTTTACGCAACATCTATTTTGACCTAAATAAAAATGTGCTCTGAAAATATTTTCTAATTATAGAAATAAAGTGGTTTGAAAATAATTTCTAAGTATAGAAATAAAGTGGTTTGTGAGTACACTTATTATTTAAATAAGTATAAGGAAATTTTTTCTAGTTATGGATATGTAAAACAGTTTTGAAAATGGGTTTTTCTGAAAAGAAAAGTGTAAGTTAAATATTAGAAACTAATAAATTTCATAGAAATTGACTATTGTAAGAGAATATAGATTAAACATACTTTAATCTATTGGAATGAAATGAATAATGATAAAATTCTCTATGAGACCAAATTATAAATAAAGATGTTTTGTGCAAGTTACAAGGAATACGTGAAAGAGACGTACAAGGTATGAGAAGCACCATATTTTGTATAGCCTATTTCGAAAAATATAAAATAAATTCCTTGTAATTTCACATAAACATGAAGTCCTCTTTTAAAGGATTCATAGAAAGTTTTAGCATTAATAATTTCTCATATGGGAAAGTAGTTTCAATACGTTAAGGTATAAAACTATTAGGTGTAATAAGAAGATGTTTTGAAAACATGCAAGGACATTTTAAAGAAAAATGGTTTGGTGAAGAAGTAAATAAGTTTTTGGAAGCGAAAAACTTAATAACAGTTAAATTTAAAAATCCTAATTTTTATAGAAAGCTGTAAAGGTCTTTAAAAGAAAAAGAGGAATAAGTTTTGAACTTAGAATTTCAAAGTTTTCCCCCTCTAGGTTTGGGGAATAATGTAAATTCAAAAAGCTGTAAGGATGCAAATCTAGAAAGATAAAATGTTAAGTAGCCAAGTACCTTTGAATTTAATAGAAACCTGAAAATAACACTTTTAAAGGTAAAATTTTTGGGATTTGATGTTTTAAAAAAATTTAGAAGCTTTAATGAAATGATAAATACCAAACCAAACTTTCAAATGTGGAGTAGATAGGAATCATTTCCTAAGTGTGATGGAAAAAGTGTAAGGCGAGGTAGGAGATAGCAGTAATTACTTTCAGAAGTAATAATAGAAGTTTCCGTAAAGTGTATAAGACACTAGTGAGAACCTAAGAGTGTTGCCTCATGTGTGTAGACTATAGAAGAATAGTAGGGTGATATTAGTAAGATAGTAAGACGCACGCGGTTGAGGATGTGTATTCCTGATTTTGGAGGAACTTGGAAGGGGCATCTTTCTTTAGTGGAATTCGCATATAATAATAGCTTTTAAGCTAGCATTGGAACGACACCTTTCGAAGCCCTTTTTGGGATGACCGTGCAAGTCGTCTTTGTGTTGGTTAAAGGCTACAGAGTGATTGCTGTTTGGTCTCGACATGGTTAGAGAGACTTCAGAGAAGATTGATTTGATTAGGAAAGAATAAGTACCTCTTATCCATATCTCTTTGATAATAAGTTTTGAATTTCCTATTTCCATCTTCAGTTTTGAATAGGTTCTTTCCTTTATTATCCTTTGGGAGGGTAGATTCTAGAATTCAACCTATGGATGGTAAGATTTGATGTAAACATGTTATTAGAACTTGTTATGTATGATGGATACTAGTGGTTGCAAGTGGTTGCAAGTGGTTGCTAGTGGATGCTAATGGATGCATATACTTACACTAGGCACTATTATCCCTAAGAGATCGGCCTAACTAGGACACTAGAGCATATGCATATGGATGTGTGCGCATTTGCATTTTTATTTTATTTTCGATGGTTGCTATAAATGGATGATTATCACATGATTATTGCATTTGGATGATGATTGTAGCACACATATAGAACTATCAGTTATCATTAGGGAATTTGCATTCATTTGGATACATGACACGGACATGATTGCATAAAAAGAGGTCGACTGAATCAGTGGACCGCCTAATCTTTTGCATTAGTTAGGGACATTGACACCATACTATTTGCATATGTATCATAAATTGCATTAGAAAACTTAAGGACAATGGATGTAATGGATGAGTAGTTGGTTGTAAAACTTGGATGAAAACATTTATTTCATTCTTCTAACCTTAGAGATTTCAGGGACGAAATCCCTTAAGGAGTGGAGAATGTAACAACCCGAAATTTAAGTTATAATAATTAATTAATGAATTAGTTAAATGATAAAATAACTTTGTGAAATTATTATAATTGAGCCACGGGAGTTGTACCATTGTGACTGTGGTTATTTTCTGGTCAATTTCCATATATAGAACGTCAAAATCCAAGCTAAGACGAAGAAGTTACGAAATAAACAAGAAATGAGAAAAAGGAAGAATATATATATATATATATATATATATATATATATATATATATAGGGAAGGTCGACCCTCACCATAGCTAGGTCGACCCTAGCAAGTGATGGGTCGACACCAAGGTCGACCCGCCTACGTGAAAATGCATTCTTTTGCCTAGAACAATTCGAACACGTCATTTTGCAAATTTAACTCCATCTCGTGCGTCCGTGCTTCCATCCGACGGTTCCCATCGAGCCTATGACGTGGTTGCACCAGATTTAATCTTCAAATCCAACAGTCTGAGATCCACAAGTGACACTATAAATAATACCCTAGGCCTAGCTATTTTTCTCATTCAGATTTTCTCCATCCGGGTTCATTGCCTGAGGTTGGATCCTAAAAGGAATATTTTTCCAAGGAGAAGATCTTTTTAATTAAAATATTTTATACGCTATAAGTGGATCCGGGAAGGCCAAGGAAAGAGCTAAGGACCACGGGTGAGTGTTTAAGTAATTATTTTAGATTTTTAAGTAATTTAAAATAATAGGGTTTTCAACAGTTGTAGTTTTTCTACAATTTTGAGACCGCTTTTATACAAGTTGTTTACAGTTAATTTTTAATGTTCTTTTCAGTCTATTTTATTTAGCTATTTTTATTTAGCGATTTTATTCACTTATTTACAGTTATTTACTATCATTTACAGTTATTTGTATTTTATTTACATCTGTTTTGCGTTAGATTTCAGCCTGTAAATTTTAGTTCTTTTTATTCCTTTTACGCGAATAAATTAATAAAAAGTGGATAGTTCGCTAATATGGACTAAATTTTAAGAACACTAAGATTACAGAAAATTGGATGTAAATAAGTAGAACTGTAATAAAAGAATATAGACTGAAATAGGCAAATTTGACATTTGCAAGCAAGTTATAACTAGTAGATTATAACTAGAAAGACAAGATAAAAGAGAAATTATAACATAGGTTATAATTAAATAGAAAGAACAGAAAGAGGCTTATTTTAAAGACTTACACTAAGTTAATAAGCAAATATAGCACAGATAATAAAAGAGGCTTATTTAAAAGATTTAGAATAAGTTAATAAGCAAATAGAGCAGAATAAACAAAAGAGGCTTATTTAAAAGACTTATATTAAGTTAATAAGTAAAGGTAGAAGTAGGTCCCATAACCAATAGCATTCCCTTTCAGACTAGGACTGATGGTTTCACAATAGGTGAGGTTGGGCATGACCCTTTCAGAGTAGGACTGATGGTCTCACAGTAGGTGAGGCTGGGCATAACCCTTTCAGACTAGGATTGATGGTCTCACAGTAGGTTAGGTGAGGCTGGGACACGCTTATGCTAACTAAAGTAACTAATGGGCCAATGGATAGAAGTTCAAATCAGAGGATTTGGGCAAGAGGTGCAACTAGATTTTGTTTGGTAGGACCCGAATTGGCAACATTCTCTTTCAGACTAGGACTAATGGTCTCACAACAAACTTAGGTGAGGCTGTAAAGGACCCTTTCAGACTAGGACTGATGGTCTCACAACGGAGGAGGTGAGGCTGGGCATGCTTATATTGTTTAGGGTAAGAGGGAGCAATAGATAGTGCGAGCCTAACGGTGGTCGTGCGTGCGGCTTCGGTGCAGGGAGATAAGTCACTATTAAGTTCCAAAGCGCTAAACAAGTGTCTTTTGTTGTAGGACCCACAGGATGAGACTAGCTCACAGTGGCACAACAGAGATAGAAGGCCGGTCAAAGGGTAGAATTAGGATTTCAGCCTAATTAAAGTAGGATTAGGAATTCAGCCTAATAAGAGCAGTTATCTAAGACAAGTGCAAGCAACCTAATCGAACTATCTAAGTAAAGCAATCAGTTAAACCGTATTTTATCCAGCTTTATCTTTCCTTAATTTCCTTTTATACTAGAACTGTTGCAAAGTCTATTATCTTTGCCTTGCTTAAGAATACTAGTAATTACTTTCATTCACCAGACTTTTAGTCTGACCCACTCCTCTTTTCCCTTTTTCCCCCTATAGGCCAGCAGGGGTAGGGACCATAGATTTTGGATTTTCTTGGAGGTTCAGCTGCGGAGTTTTCCTTCATGTACTTCTTCTTTTCAGTTTTATTTTCATGTACTGGTACTTATTAAGAGGGATGATTTTGTACTCTGATATTGTGACTAATATGATATTTTTCATGAGACATATGTATTTGTTATTTTGAGACATTTTGGTTATGACTTATTTATGAAGTTTTTAATTTTTATATGAGTTATTGATTAAATGTTTCCGCTGTTTTATTTAATTGTCTTGTGAATCTTAGTCTCTGTAAAGTTTTAGCTATACCTACAACGCACCACATCTTTTAATGTGTCCTTTTTGGGTATACTAAGGGGTATAGGGTGTTTCAAGACTTGAGTTAACCATTTTTAATAGGAGAGGAGCCAAACCCTATTCACCTGTAGCATTGTTATATGAAGTTGTTGGGCTTTTATAAGTTATGTTGGTTTTTTGTACTTCAACTAAAGTATTTAAATTATTCAAAATGTTTTCTTGAAAAATTAGAAACATTTTTGGGTATACTAAGGGGTATGGGGTGTTTCAAGACTTGAGTTAACCATTTTTAATAGGAGAGGAGCCAAACCCTATTCACTTGTAGCATTGTTATATGAAGTTGTTGGGCTTTTATAAGTTATGTTGATTTTTTGTACTTCAACTAAATTATTTAAATTATTTGAAATGTTTTCCTGAAAAATTAGAAACATTATTGTTTGAAATTTTTAGGAAAATATAGAAGTTGAAGTTTGAACTAGTAATATATTATTTTAAGCTTCAAACATGAGAAAAATTAATAAAAAATAATTTTCCAAAACTATTTTAAAGCTTTTATTTTTATAAAAAAAATGTTTAGTGTAAGGCACCCTATTTTACTTATCATTTAATGTGTACTTTGGTTTTGACAATGAAACATTTGGAAGGTAAATTGAGAAGTATGTAAAACTCATCCTTTTGAAAGTCTTTATTTTCTGTCAAACTTTAAAAAAAAGGGTGTCATTACTTTTTTCAAAATAAAACGTTTGTTAAAATTAGTGGAGAATTTTATGATTTTTGAGCTTACTAGTTTTTGTGAAAAATAAGATTAGAAATAAAAGATTTTGATTTAAAAAATGAATTGAAAAGGTTATTGATGTTTTCACTTGAAATTTGATTGGAGTTGGAAGAATTACATAATTGATAAAGTTTGAGCTAATTAGGATGAACTAGCTAAACAGTTTACATATCAATGTGCTAAGGACTTGCTAGTATTGAACATTATGGAAATGTAAAGAGTTGGCAGATTTGGGTTGAAGGAAAAATTAGCTTAGAGATTTGGTAGCCCTTTCAATCGATGTTCGAGTTGGAAGGGTAGAGTACCAAATTGTATGTTTTTCGTAATAATAAATAGTAAACACCATTTTGTGCTATTTACCTGAATATGCTTTGAATTGTCGGAGCATAGTGCAAGATGTGATTTGACTAAGGCTTATTTTATTTGAAAGTAAAGTTGCTACAGTACAAAATCGTCATGTATCGAAAAATGTTATAAAGGTAAGGAGTTTTCTTGGTTTGGTAGGCTGTTATAGAAAGTTTATTAAACACTTTGCATAGATATCTACGCCATTGATACGTCTTACGAAGAATTTAGTTTTATCGTAGAACTTGGATTACAGCATGCTTTTATTAAGCTAAAGGAGTTGTTGACCAGCCCACATGTTTTAGTACTCCCTAATGGTTCAAAATCATTTTACAATGTATACCGATGACTGTGGTACATGACTTGGCACCGTTTTGATGTAGGAGGATAGAGTTGTTTATTATGCTAATCGGTAGTTTAACGTACATGAGGAAATTTACCCACTCATGATCTTGAGTTGGTAGCTATTGTTTTCTCTCTCAAATCTTGGAGACATTACCTTTTAGGGAAACTATTTGAGTTGTTACAGATCATAAGTCCCTAAAGTATATGTTCTTCAAAAAGACTTAAATTTAAGGCAGCAGGATTAGATTGTAGCTAATGCCTTGAGTAAGAGACACACGATGCTAGGTTTAATGTTTTTGGAGTGAAAGCTTGAAGTAAAAATATGAAAATAAATAAATATTTGCTAGGTTTCCTGAATTATCACTTTGGCATATGACTATAGAAGAAAGTCGAAGTTTAATAGGGGAGTCCTGAATAGGTAAAGACAGGAATCGTACTATTGGCTAGAGAGAGAAGTAGGTCAAAATTATTTTGTTGTCATAGAGAGGAGACGTTAATTGAACAATGGAATATTTGGATTAAAATTCTTACAAAGGAGATTAGCCGAGGTTATTTTCATGTGATATTAAAAGTTTTGAAGTTAAAGTTGAAGTGAAGTTACATTCGGAAAGCCAGAGAGTAAAAGGAATAATGGTTTTGGAATTTCAGTTGATTGGATCCCATTGACTGATCGATTGAAGAATAATTTAGGAGGTGGTTAGAAACTTATTTAAAAGAGGCCTATAGTTTGTTATGTGATAGGGTCCAAACTACCCTATGTTCGTTCCAAAATACGCTATGCTCAAATTAAAAGAATACACCCTCTCTCTTGCTCCGCCCTAGTTGCGTCTGCCTTAGCTCCGCCCCCTCTCTTGTTCGCTCCGCCCTCGTTCCGCCCGTCTCCCTAGCTTCCAGTTCACCCTAGTTTCTTTGAAATTGACTTGTTAATATTTTGCAGAAATCTGAGGATCGATCTTCGAAATCGTTGTTCACCCTTCTTAGGATCAAAGTGATAGGTATCGATTTGATATAATTTCATGGTATAGTTAAAGAATACAAACTTTAATTAGTAATTTTAGTTGTTTTTGTTTTTGTAATATTCATATTGCACTAACTAATACTATACGATACATATGTGCACAAATCTGAACCTGTTCTTGTTTTTGCTAATATAACCTATCTATTATGAACTATTGACATTTCTGATGCACCAATTTCTTGGGCCAAGGGAACTTTAAACCCATTTAATTATGGCATTCGGTTTATGCGCAAGATTTTCTCTTCTTGATTTTTTTTCCTCTCTTCCACTCTTCGTGGAAAACAAGTTGCAACATTATTTTTCTTTGATTTTAGTTACTAATACATCTATTGATATTGCATTTTCCTTAATTTTTAAACCAAATTATGCAATTTAAATTGTGAATTTTTTGGTTCAGTTGAATGTAGTTGTCTTATTTTTCCTTTATTAATGTATTAAAATTTTATATTTTTCAAAATGGTTTGTATACAAGCAATCTAGTGGTTTTTTTTATATTTCACTAGTTATTCTCTCTATATGTGTTTCAATATGGAAATTATGAAATTACGAAAAGCTTGATTTCTTTACTACCAAGCAAATTTAATTTCAGTTTATACTTCATCATAAGATTGCATGTTTGATTATATAATGAAAATTTTGTACTAATGAAAATGTGTTTGCTTACGCTAATTAAAATTAAAATTTATACAATAAATATTATTTTCGATTGATAAATATATCTGATTCTATTAAGCTTTGATGACACCATTTCTTTTGTACGCACTGATATTGACTAGTCTTAGTATGACACAGTATATGATGTAGGCAAATCTAAAACTTCACTCTTTATTGCATTAATGTGCACCCAAGTAGTCGCTAGTTATCTGAAAAATATATATGTTCTGATTTTGTTTATTCAAGAGCATGAATGCTATGTGAGTTATATCTGGTAAATAGATTGGTTTTAAATCTTGCCTACTTAGAACGATATCTTGATCGAGATCTCAATTCAGGAGTTGACGACTTGAAACAACGAATTTCGCAAGATCTTGTATCACCTATATCTCAGTTGAGATTTTAGAATTTCTAATATAAGTACCGATATGCATTTATGAGCAATCAATCTTCATAAAAAATAAACTAATTATACTATGTAGGTTGATAGGTTCCATTATAAGTCAGTTTAATGAAAGCTTGCTCAAATGATGCATGTAGTAAGAAATTAATTGTTAAAGATCCTTATAAATGAAGAGTAAATTTATGCTCGATTTTTCAATGAGTCTGTGTTCAATTAACAAATGCATATTTAATATTACACATATGCATGTAGTTCAAGATTAGATATTTCAAATGCATCTAGGAATTGCAGCTAGGCAATACCTCACATTTTCCAATTAACCAAGGAAAAACACAATGGTGAAAATTGCAAAGAACTCCCTTGAAAACTTTGATGGTGGAGCAACAACTTTGATCTGGTAAGCAGAATTTTTTATTACTTTCAGATTGCATAGTCATAAAAGACATTATGCATTTAGAGGTGATTAATTGTAATTCGAAGTATTTTGGATTTATCAACTTCTAGTTTAGTAGGTACTTGGTTAAATTTTGAGTTCTTTAATAATTATCATTATCATGGAATAGTCCATAAAATCGTAAGAAAATATGTATATATTCTATGGCATGTATTTTGGGTTAACAAATGATTTTTTTATCAATTTCATATAATTCAATTTTTTGCATATTTTATTTTTCATTTTAATTTAATGCTTTAACAAGAGACTAGAACATTTTGCAAGAGATTAGAACATTGTTTAAATATATCTATGTTTATAAATTAAGCATATCGGTACAAACAAACATTTATATTATCACTTCTTATTCAACGTTCCATTAACTTTAATCTACTATATTATTGTTGAAGAATAAACATTATATCTACTTTTTGCCCAATAAGAGGATTATATACGATGATTATTTTAAATTTTTATTCACACAAAAGGGTAATTGATATCTGGGTTTTATGTAATCGGGTTCCTTCTTATATAAAAAATAATAATTATGAAAAAAGAAAAGAACCATTTGAAGAATTGGTATGGGAATGGCCTTTTTAGATGCTTCCACAACCAAAGTGTGTTCAAAGTGATATATAGAATTCTCAAACAAAATGACATAATTTTTTTAATTCTTACGTACGCATAGTCCTGGATCGAAATAACACAGTCAATGAAGTGCTTCAATACATGCTATCAGAATTACCAGAATCGCTGGTTAGTAGAGAGCAAAAAATGTAATTGTATCTACGAGCCATAGCTAAATTATAATTTAATTGTTGATTTTTTTCTTTAACTCATTCCCAAATGGATGTTGCTTCTATATTTTTTCTTCGCTTTCTAAAATCAAACGTGGAGGTCATTCTTCTGTCTCTAGGTATTTAGCATCTTCTCTTAAGTCAAAATAATCCATGAAATATATTATTCTTTACCTTCTTCTTTTTAACGTGATGGTGAAAAAATTGCACCGGTTGGATATAAATAATGAAGCATTAATAGTCTATGCGGGGTAGTTTAATGCAAGAAATGTTCAAAATGACATTATAGTTAATGAATTTTAAGGTAAATTATGGTATATTAAATAAATGTGATATAAATGAGTTTTTGTTTCACATATATCCACTATTTCAAATTAATCAGTTTCTGGGACCTTGTATTTGGTGTACTACAAGTTGAGTTCATGTACTGTTAAAAGATTTGTATTATCCTTTGATATAATTACATTTAAGTGAACTATACCTCAAACTAGTTTAAGTTGTGTTTGTGTATTTGATAATATAATATAATGAGCTTGTAGGAAATAATTGACGACATATTATATATGATAGCAGAGCAATATGTCTTCTAATATGGACAAACAAAAGATGAAAGAATTCGATCGAAGAACTACAAAAAGTATATAAGAAGTGTGGAAGTATATTGAATTCGCCATAGAAAATGGTGATAATAAGAAAATCAATTTTTGTCCTTGCACACAGTGCAAAATTATGAAAATGAAGATTAAATTAAATGATATTCATTATCATCTGCTTAGATGAGAAATTGTCCAAACATATATCATATGGCATTTTCATGGGGAAGAGTTGAAGGAGAAGCAAAAACAACCAGTTGCCATAAGTACTGATGAGTTTGAACATCCTGGGATGAAAGATTTGGTCAACGATGCTGATAGATTTCATCATTTTCAACCTACAAGTCCGTTGCTCGATAATATTGGAAAATCCTCTAAGGTGGATTTCGATCGGCAGACCAATCAAAGTAAGAAGTATAAATCTTGGTAGTGCAAAAGAACAATTGTATCCTTCATGTCCAAAAGGGATAACAAAATTATATGCTATTATGAAACTGAATAGCTTGAAAATCCAATATGGCTTTTTAGACAATGATGTAGCTGCACTCCTCTACTCCCTGAAGGTAACACATTACCGATAAAGTACCCCGACATGAAGAAGATGATCAAATAAGTTGGGATGGATTGCAAAACTTATGATGCATAAATTAATGACTGCATTTTGTATTGGGAATACGATGCAGATAGAGTTTCTTGTACAATTCTCAATGAACTAAGATATAAGACAACATTCAACAAAGTGAAAAGAGACATCAAAGTACCTCAAAAGATGTTGAGACATTGTAACGACCCGTAAATTTTCGATAATTAAAAATCGTTGATTTAATAAATTTTGTTATTGAATATTTGAAGAAATAGGAATTTGTGATTTATTTATGGAAATAATAAAAATGTAACAATGGTAATTAAAGCTAATTATTGATAAATTGAATGAAATTACAATAAATTGAAATAATGTAAATGCTATAACTTGGTTTTAAATTTAATATAAGGAAATGAATGTAAATATTGGATTTATGAATGAGATAAAATATAATGAATGGTAATTGAGTAAAACCATTATTATGTAAGTAATTGTAACATTGGTCTGTAAACAATAAACTTATAGTGTAAATAGAAGTTTAGGGTAACAATTATTGGAAGTACCTATTTATTTAGGATGCTAAAATTTTAATTTGGAAATCAATTGTAATTGAATGGAATTAAAGGTTACATTAGTGTGAGTCAAGACAATAACTGAAATTTGTGAATGTAATAAAATGAATGGAAATGTTAATTTTATTCATAAGTTAAAATAAAAGAATAAAACCAAGTTGAATAAGTTAATTGAGATTTTGATTATTATTAATGTATAAATTTGACAAAATTTCAATATAAGTGGAAATACAGTAGTAAATACAAATAGAGATGGAAATTAGAGAATGTTAATGAATTGAAAGACAAACAAATATTAACTAGGTTATTTGAGTAATAATGGATTTAATAAAAAGATTTAAATTGAATCGAATCAATTTATTGAGATTAATTATAAATAATTGGAATAAATTACAATTGAAATTAAACACTGCAATTGGTAAGATAATTAACATTGAATTGATATAGAAATTTGTTTTAAGGGATTATAAATTTCTACGTGATCCAAAGTGATAGAAATTGTAAATTATTAAATTTGAATGAAAAAGTGATTTAATTAATTAATTATTAATTTATTTAATTAACGAAAAAATAGCCATTTTGGCCACTGACTCGGATTTCGACGAAACCAGTTTCATCGGATCCGTAACGGTGAATTGTTATAGGATTTCGAGTTTCGTAGCGATCGGACTTGTCGTTTGATCGTACGGGCTCGAAACGCCTAGAAATCAACTTAATTGAAATCAATTGAAATCAATTTAAAATAAGCTGATTTTAACATAATTTCCGCATACGATGAAATTAGGACTTGAAACATGTTCCATTGAGTTTAAAAATATTTAAAAAAAATCTATTTTGATATATGGGATGCCCATTTTCGTTCCGGAGGCAGAACGGGCTTTTCGGATCATTTGTCGTTCGATTTCCAAATCAATCTTGTCCAGCCATTCTATTTTCAGCTTTGTCTATAAATAACCTGTTATAAACCCTTGAAGTCTTCCTATCTTTTATTTCTGTACGTACATTTCTCTGTGGCTCCTCCTCTCCAATGGCAGAAACAAACCCCAATTCCCAAACCCTCAAATTCAATATCAAAACCAAATAAAAAATTCAAACTCCTCCAACCCAAACAAATTATATATCAATTCAAAGTTCTCATCGAGCGTAATTCACTGGTGCAGTTCATTCTTCAATTCGAACCACCATTTGACCAGAATTTGTTGAAGAATCGCGGCCGTTCGTTTTAGGGTTTCGACAGTTAAACGGTGGATCTGCGACTATAGGACAATCGGGGAGTGGCGTTGGGAAGGTGGCACGATGCAGGTCACGGATCTAATGTTCATTCGAGCTAATGGTGCTCGACCTTACCTGAATTTACGCTCTAAGTGGCGGCGGCGTTTTGGCTGTTCTCGGCACCTGGAGGGACTGCGCCACCTCAGTTAGGTCGGCGTTGGTAGGGGTCACGGCGACGGTTGTAGATCTTGGCGATGGTGGGTATGCGTCGCGCGGCGTTGGATTGAACGGTGGCGGCCTGCTGATAGTCGAAGTTGAGAGTGCGGCTAGGGTTTCCTCTCACTTTTGCTTGGTTACGTGGCTGTCAACGATTCGTGAGTTTTTTTTTTATAAAGTTCTAATTCAAACATCCTAACGTACATAACTTTCGCATACGAGGTCCAATTCACGCGCGGTTTCTTGCGTTGGGATCGTTTTGAAATTCCGGAAATTCGTTTTGGACGAATTCTGAAACAGTTCAAATTTTGGTTTAAATTTGATTTCGAATCAATTTAAATTCAAAAGGTGAGTGTTTTGACCCACTCATAACTTCTAAAATCTCTTATGTTAGTTAAATTAATTTTTGATGTGATTAGAAATTTTTTTATGGCTGTTTGATATATTTTAATCGTCATTCCAGTTAATTTGAATTTATTTGAATTAAATTGTCATTTAATTTATTATTGAATTTAAATTGCTAGTTAATCACCTGTAATTGATAACCTGTTGTTTGTTGGTATTCATTAATTGATTTGGATGATGATTATGATGGATGTTGATTGTTGATATTGGATGAATGGATATTTTATTTTACATCGTTATAAAGTACAAGTTCACTATGGGTTGAAATGATACATACCCAAATGATCTATAGATTAAGGAAAAATCGTTATGGGTTGAAATGATAGACTCGAGTGATTTTATGTATTTCATATTTTCGGGATTGCAGATTGAAATGATATATATCCGTAAATATAAAAATTTTAAGTTGCGGATTGAAATGATAAATATCCGTATCACTTGACCCTAGGGTAGAAAATTATATACGGACACCGGATTGGTTAAATTTAATGATTTTGAACTTCTTAAATTTTGAATCAATTAAATGATATCTTGAAATAAAATTTGATGTATATAAATTGAAGTATTATTGGAAAACCAAGTTTATGATGAAATGTGAAATGGTTTAAAGGAATAGCTTTAAGAAATTAAATTGGAAGTTTAAAGTTAAACTTTTAAATATAAATGAAATTCTATCGAAATTAAGTTATTGAAGTTGTTTGAAAACAACTTTGAAATATTTTGAAATTGGAGTAATCTGAATTGATATTTGAACATGGATTGAAACGATATGAAATTCAATAGTTTATTGAAATGTTAAATTGAAAGGTTTGGAATTTGGTTTGTTGACTTGGAAATTGAAAATGGTCCAAATGCGTTGAAATGAAATGAATAGTTTAATTTGATATAAATTCCAAATTCATGTTTTAATATAAACTGTTTTAAAAATATATTATTTCAAAATTTCTAATTATTAAGATTTCAAAGAATTAAACTATTTTAACCTATATTAATTATATTAAATCATTTTAACCTATTTTAAACCATTTAATTTATTTAAACTAATTAACCTGTTTTAACTTATTTTAAATCTAATTAATCTATTTTAAATCTATTTAATCTATTTTAATTATATTTAATCTATTTTAAATCTATATTAACTATTTATAACTATTTAAAAACTATTTTCTTCTAAATTCCAAACTAAGTAAAATGGATGGGTTATATTCAAATTCTCGATTTTTAAGTGAATATGGTTAACGATGTTATAACCTAAGTTGGGAATTAAATAACATATTTGGTTTAATATGATATTTTGAAATGAGAGTTTAGCCTATTTTGGAAATATGACGTTTGAAAGGAAATATAATTTCGAAAATGTGATATGATTTCAAAAGGTGAATATGTTTTCGAAAGTAAGTAATGATTTCGAAAATGATATGATTTGAATTGAATATGATATTTTGATATCAATTATGAAATGATTTTGGAAATGTAAAAGAACCGTCCGGTGTGTAATAAGCGATTGGTTGTTAAAGAGACCGGGATCAGATATTGTCATACTCTCTGCCAATACCGAAAACCACTTTGACAACTGTGTACGCGGTGGAGATTCCAGAATGAAGTAGGATGGTTGGCGACGATCCTATATGAGGTATATACAAGGACCTGAATTCCATGAGTTAGCTTACGGTGGCTAAAACAGGGGCAATTGACGGGCAAAGTGAGGTCATTCCTCCGATCGGGCACATTCCTTCGATACTATATTCTGACTTTGCGATTGATTTGGTAGCCACCCTCGATTTTTGATTTGGGAGTGTGTTCCGAGGTGGGCGGTAGTAGCTGCTATGCGTTACCACTAGTCTGGAAGTGTAATTGGTATATCTACCCTGGCATTGCCTAGTTGTTCCATGTCACCTACCCTAGCGCGCCTTCTACGAGTTTGTTTTATGTCGTATCTATGGGGCATCCTCTGGCGGCCCGAGTTTAAGGGGAGTTACGGTACTGTATAGACTATTGGCATTATAAAATGTGTTAAGGAGGAAATGGGTAACGCCTTAACGCTATTTTAATAGTTTATCTTACTATAGACATATTATAATAGCGTATTGTACTACATAGTAGATAGTTTAACGGATCCTTAGGAGATGTGAATCTCGAACATCTCTTAAGTTACTGCACTCACGTTAGACACTGGATAAGAGATGTCAAACCCCTTAAACATCTCCGACACCATTTACACTCATATTTATTTACGGTTGATTTGACTTACATAAGATCTTTTAGTTCTGACTCGAGTGTTTTGTCTTTTCAATTCGCTCGGGTCAGCCTGAGCATTTCAGGATTCGAAGACTTATTTCTGGAGGACGAAGACGAAGATTTGTACTACTATTATTTACTATATTTATTCCACTGCATTCATATTGTTCCACTGCATTATTTGTTTATCTCTGATATGTGTAACTCTGATTTTGTATTGTATAAGTATAATCAAATGTTTTGTATACAACTTCATGAACTGTTATTTGATTATTATATTTTTTCATTCCGCTGCGAGATTCTATTTTGTTTTTTTTCTTTCTCTGTTTTTTCTTATTCACCCCAATAATAATCTGCCCTTCTGTAACATTTGAGTCGACACGTGTGCCTGCTTAAAACGTCCAAAAAGGTAGGATGTTACAGTTGGTATCGGAGCTTTGGTTTAGCGATAACCTTAGCTTTGTGGGGTCTGGCTCATATAAAATAGGGTAGTAATACCCTAGAATGAGTCGCTGAGCGTATATATATAAGAGAGCGTATTTATTAGTGTTATAAAAGGTTTTTATATTGTGTTAATTTGTTCCATTTTGTATTTATAAATTCTGGTTGGTGCATAGGATGCTATGACATCGGTAGGGATTTCTAAACACTTAATAGGACAGACCGACACAATATTTGTTTTGAAATATAGGTAAATGAAAGAATTTTGCCTATTATATTTTCTGTATATAAAATAATAAATTTTATAAATGATATATATTTGGTTGTTAGGTAGTGAAATTTATGAATATAGGTTGGAAATAAGATTTGAAAATAAAATAAATGAAATTTGGAAATTTAGAACTTAAGTTTCGGGGTTTTTTGAAAATTTCTTTCGAATGATTTTGGGATATAATAATAATATTATTAGAAGTATTTTCTGATATAAATATTACAATATAATTTGAAAGAATTGTTTTAATGAAATTTTGGAAAGAAATAAGTTATGTACTCCCCTCTCTGTCGTTGGAAAATAATTTCGGTGATGAGTGCACGCATCATCGACGTTCATTTTCGAGTTTCAAAGTGGGAAGATTGTTGTAGTAGTTTTACTACACATTTATTTTGATGAACAAACATTAATTTCAAATTTAAATGTGGTTGGATAAAAAAGATATGATTATATATATATATATTGAAATAATTGAAATAGAACCCAGTATTTAGTTCTTAAATTTCTATGAATTAGAGATTTCAATTATTTTAATGGAATAAAATTTTAACTATTTAATAATTGAAACTTCTAAATGAAAATAAGAAATTATATGCTAAGTTATAACTAAAATATAAAAGGAATTTGAAAATTGTAACTTGTAAACGAAAAGAATATGAAAATAAGAAATGATAACTATTGAACCTTAAGTTAATTAAAATAAGTAAGTCAAACTTATGCAACTTTCAATTGCATTCTTAAAGACATATATATATAACTTACCAATTATTTTTGAGAAAAATGTGTGATCCTCTACAGGAGAGGAGAGCACACATGCACATATATATAACAACGATAGTAAAGGAGCTGCCAACATGCCTGGCAGGTAGCAAAAGAACCCCCCAAACAAAGAGACTAAAAACCTCCCAAACACCTAAGAAACTAAAAAACAGCCCTAAAAAGACAACATCAACCAGATATCCAGGCCAAGAGCGACGCCAAAAGAGCAGCAACTAACTGAAAGAGCTATCGCAACCGCAACCTCAACATCCAAGCTGAAATATCACTATAAACAACATCTACACAAACCACAAACAAACTCCACAACAAACAAAAAACACAATAAATCCCAATAAACTGACAACCCTCAAACAAAAGACTAAAAAGTTTTACGATTTAATCGTGGACTTCTCCTAATAATACCAGATGAATAGCTCTTACTATTTCTTCTCCTTAATTTGGCTGCACGAATTAATTCTCTAGCATGAGCAGTAGAACGAGGAAATTTACCTATGACCACAAGATAACAATACATAACAAATCTGAATCCCCCGGTCCAATAATAGACAGCTTTGTCAGATTGCTGAATATTGGAATTCTCCAAATCTTCTCTCGCATTGTTAACAATAATATTGTTCTCCAAACCATTTGCATCTGATCCATTCAGTTTACTATTACAAACAGGCTTATTAAATTGATCAACTACATTATCCAAATGCAGATACTTCACCAATGTGGATTCCAATCCACAGACACGAAAAACATTCTTAAAGTTCATAACATCCAACGCATTCTCAAAAAGAGGCAACAACAAAGAAGAAAGATCAAAAACAAAACTCCCCACAGTTTCAAAAATCACGAGACCATCCCTATATTGAACAACATCTCTAATCTTTGAATCAGAAGGGTTAATACCATCAAAAGCAAAAACCTCACTTGATTCAGGACCTACCACCACAACATGTGATATCACATTCAACCTGTTAACTCTTGAAATACAATGTGTACATTGTGACAAAGCTGAATGGTGAGCATATTTGGTATGTCTGTATCTCTTGATCCAACATAGCAAACCAAAATCAAAACTTCAGAGTCCCTGGATTGCTCATCACCAACAATTGTGTTAACAGTACCACTGATCACATCACTACCTTTATTCACAGTAAAGGCACAATCAGTCAGACCAATATCATCAACAAAAAAGTTGTCTTCTTCTTCTAAAACAGTCACACAAGAATTAGCACAAAGAGAATCTTCTAAACAAAAACAATTGAACTTGTTTGCATCTACAACATAATCCAATGATTGTCTCTCTCCAACATCATCAAAATTATATTGTTGTGAGATAATAACTTCTTTCTTGGTCCTATTATCAGAACACTTAGAGTAATCGACACCATAATCCTCTGCGCAACCAATAACCTCTGTTACATCACTGTTACCTTTGTTTAAAGTATCCGAAGAAGAAGGAACTTCCAGCTAGAAGTTCTGAGATTGCACTAACATTCCTTTAATAGAACCAGGCAATGTATCTATATTTTCCAATGATTTAAGACTTTCACAGTGATTAGCTTCATGAACAAAAGCATCAGATATACTACCGTCATCTAAAACATATGAACCAGCATCTGTGTGTATATAATTCACAGACAATGAAACATTGCTACCCAACACATCTGGATCCCAAAGAATCGGATTGCTGCATTTAAGGGCATCTGTGACGCCCCACCTCTATACCCACGCTAGCCAAGAACACTACGGTGTAATGCTGTCAACTAGCACGGAGAATAAGGCTGTTGAGGAGCGACCATCCATGTAACTTCTTTGTGCGAGCACCGATATGTCAGATAGTATAGCATGAAATTCATTTAAGGAGGAAACCCGACATACCGATACAAACTCAAAGCTATCACACGGTGGCTATATATAATCTTCGGAAACAAACATAGAAATAAACATAACATAAGTCAGTCACAGACATCCATATCACAATGGCGGAAAAAGATATGAATATATATCACATGAAAGTGTACATCAGAGTCGTGGTCTGAAAGATCCACGATAATACAAAGGAATAGCTACAAAGCTATACAAAAGAATAAGTATACATCACGGAGTCTATATCTCAAATGTATACAACAAAAACTACTAATCTAAGTAGTTAGCCAAAAGTCATAATAATCCAAAGGAGAAGTCAAGCAGAAGCACCTGTAACATCTTAGTCTGACCCGAGTATTATTTATAAGAAAATAATAAACGGATCAATCTAGCTATAAATATCAGATGATATGGTATACAGTAAAAGGCATGACATGAACCTGTAATAACCATAAAGGCATACTACTCTAAGTATGTAATTGAAAATCAACATGAGATTAATCAATATCACAAGAATCTTCTCAAAGATAAAATAGGGTATCATACCCTAAACTTGTATTCATAACAAGTCAATGACACACAAATTCACCAATGCACAAAAATTGATAAAACTTATCAATGGAAATCATGAAAATTGGTGAAGCACAAAATTCCAGAAATCATCACAAGAAATCCAGAAATCACAAGAAGGGGGAGGCCTATCACAAAACGGGAGTATGAAAACTCACCAACACGTGTAACACAAGATGAGACGCTATCTCATGGTAGCTAACCATTAATTTTGAGCCGAAACTCCACAAGAATGGTCCGAAGACCCTGGGGCGCTACCCCACATATGTGATGGTGAAACATCACACAAACGGGGTTTAGTCTCTCACGTAGACAAAGAGACATCACACAATTGCTAGTCTAAATCAAATCACAAAAATGATCGTCATGATCATCAAGAAGTGTCAATCACACCAAGCTAGTAAATATATGAGTTTAGCTTCATGTCCCATAACCACTTGCTTAACTTAAATATTTACGAACAAGCTGTGAATCTTCACTAAAAAATTGTCACAAGAGTTTCAATCGAACAAGTCCAAGAATTAACCGACGAAGTGAACACAAGCGTTTCATACCACTCGTTTTACTAAGCCGTTTAATTAGATTTCTCATCCGAGTGAAGTAAAGGCTTGTATATACTAGTAGATTGGAAAACGGTTTTAGGAAAAGAGCTTTGTAGTAAAATAGTGTTGAAATCGAGTTGATAAAAGGGTTTTGATATTTACTACTAGTATTGAAACCTTCATATTTTTAAAGTGACAAGTCACAAAATTGATTGTAGAAACAAATCAATCCACTAAACTTCACATTCGAAGACGTGAATAAAACCCAAGGAAATCAGTTCCAAAACCATTAAAGTGGAAATATACTTGCGACCGAAAGTGGTCGAATTAAAGTGCAACGACTCAAAGTAAAATAGGTCGAACGACCTAAGGGTAGAATGTCGTGCGACCTAGGGGAAAAACAGGTCGAGCGACCTATAAGTGCACAGCCTAACTGTGGCGCGACCTAGCGGATTGTGAGGTCGAGCGACCTAAGGAATATAAGGTCCAACGACCTAAGTGAAGCAAGGCCTAACGACCTAAGGAAAAGAGACTCGCGACCCTAAGTGGTGAGGTCGAACGACCTAAGGGAGTAAGGTCTAACGACCTAAAGTAATTAAGGTCAGGCGACCTAACAGAATTGAGGTCCTGCGACCTAACGACCTAATGGTGCGACCTAAGTGGTACGCGACCTAAGGTGGTACGCGACCTAAGATGGTACGCGACCTAATGTGTGCGCGACTTAATAGGGCGAACGACCTAGCAATGTTTTAGATCGCCGAGCGACCTAAAGGGTAGACGAGCTAAGGTAAGGCGCGACCTAACAAGGTGCGACCTAAAGACTTGCGACCTAGCAGTATAATGGCCAAGCGACCTACGACCTAAGCACGCTAGCGACTTAACATGATCGAGTGACCTAAGCCCAGAACGAGCTACATGCAGTCAGAGGCTTTTCCACGCTAGAGCGACCTAAAGCCCAGCGACCTACGACCTAGCGACCTAACTCCGAACGACCTAAGAGCGAACGAAAATATGCAGGGCACGTCTTCGAGTCAGTGCGACCAATGTCCAGGAATTTGCCAAAACACACGAAAATTTGGGATTTTTACCAATTCGATCCAAACCAAATGCAAACATTCATGCTAAAGTGATAGGAAGTCATTCCCAACAATCCAAGATAGTTATAGACAAGAATGTGAGATAAAAATCTCACCTTTTCACGAAATTTGATGAAGATGAAGCTTGAGAGCAAAGCAAGAATCAACCACAAGCTTGAATCAATGTCTTTACTTGAATTTGGAGTAGATGTTGGATTAGCAATGAAGATTAAGACTTTGGAGTTTTAATTTCTCATTCCCTCCACCATTTTTGAAGAAGCTTTAAGTGTTAGGAAAATGAAGAAGGAATTAATGAAGAGGAGAAGGGGTTGGGACTGACTTAGAAGTGGTTCGGCCCAAACCAAAAGCCCAAAGCAAAAAGTGACGAAAATTCCACTATCTCCAAACATATCGAAGTTTACACTCAAAAAGATCACAAACGTCATTTTGAACTCAATAGGGGTGGTCTCGAGTCCTAATTTGACCGTATGCAAAAAGTAGCTTTTCAGACCAAAATCCGATTAACGATAAAATATTTAAATATAAAATCGATAAATATGCGGGTTGTTACAGCATCCATATGAATCAAATCTGACATTTCAGAGAAAATGATAGAATCAAAATCAACAAAAACTCCCTTCAAATCATTGGGATTAGAATTTTCATCCATCACCGAAACACCACCTTGGGAAGAAGAAGTAAACTCTCCAGAACAATTTGCTGAATCTCCAAAATTCATATTATAATGCTTACCTATGTTTACTTCATTAACATCATTAAAATGGACTAGCAGATCTTCAAGAAACTCAAGACCTTCTTTCCTATATGACCAGAGATGATCTATAAGAATTCTTTTAAGCTTGATAAACTTGAGGACAAACTGGAATCCATGATCAGTGATGGACAGTTTATTAGTGGATTTAAAATTCAACGAACAATCGATCTTCTTGTGACCAAAGCAACCACATCTAAAACATTTAATATAGGTGCAGCAATCTCTAAACAAATGAGTAGGATCCCCACACCGATAGCAAAACCTATTTCCTTTTCTGAAAACGTATCCATTCTTCGATCTGATATTCTTTGGATAGGCTTTCGAAGGAAAATAGAAGAAACATTTGGGCGACCATCAGAATTGAAGGAATAGGGATAACGATTTGGCAAAGAATTAAAATTGGGGGAAAAAGACTCGAATGATTGAGAGAACGAGGAGAGCGATGGAGGAACAAGATACGAAGCAGACGCCATTTTTTTTTCTTGGGTTAAATGTTAAAAGAACATGTAATGGAAATTTTTACAAGTAAAACTTATGTAATGGAAGTGTTCAATGAAATTTACTTTTACAAATAAGAAATTTGATATGAAAATAGTTATAAACTTGAGTTAAAATTTTAATACTACTAATTAAATGAAATAGAAAATGAGTACCGTAAGTAAAGGATTTTGAACTTAAGTTAATATTGAAACTATTTATAATTAAAGTAAATAATAAAATGAATATAATGCAATAAAAGAAATTGACATGATATGAATAAATAAAATAAATTTTTGTAAGTAACAAAAGGAAAAATAAATGAAATAAACGCTGAATGAATGAATGGGAAATTTTTTTGTTAGAGATAAATGTAAGTTAAAGAAATAATCCTTGTATGAATGAAAAGAAAAACAAAAACTGTAAAATGTTGTGAAAGAAATTTAATAAGAATAACTCAAGTACATTGTAAATTATTGTTTGTTTTGGTTTATGGGTTGTTTGGGATATGATACTTCTAATTGTTTAAGATGTATGAATAATCTATTGAGTTTATCTAAGATTGTTGAGTAAATGGTATACTTAGTAGTTATTTTTCATTCTATGTGATTAAAAGTGTTTTAACCTGAACAAACTATTTGTTTTGGTTGATATGGATGGATAATTGATTTGTATTGATTTCATATGATGATTGTATGCTGTGGTTACAAGTGATTGTTGTTTTATATTGATTTGTTTGTTAGTGGTCGAAACAACTTTAAATATTTCATTTTATATAATTATTAACACTTTTTGGATTATATAAGTGAAATACAGGTTATGAAAGCAATTGCCATTGCTTTTAGTTTCGTATTTAAGCGTTGTTTGCCCGACAAATAGGTACGTTTTCGGATTACGGTTTTATAGCGATATTATATTGTTTTCCCACTATTGGGATATATTATTTTGAAAATTTTGATATATATTATTATTATTGATATTATTATTTTCTCCTAAGCCTCTTTGTACAAAGGAGACTCTGCCGAAATTTTTGGTGAATTTTGGACTTAGGAAATTTTGAGAAATGTTTTCCAAACTTAATTACTTTGAGTATAAAAAGATTTAATTGTTATAAATTGATACATTTTATATAAATTAATTAATTTTGTAAATTAATTGTTTATAAATTTAATATTTTGAATAAGATATATTGATTCCTTAATTCCTTCTTTCCCTTCTTTTCCCTCTTTTTTCCTTTTCGAGGACGAAAAGTTTTGAGTGGGGGAGAGTGTAACGACCCGTAAATTTTCAATAATTAAAAATGGTTGATTTAATAAATTTTGTTATTTAATATTTGAAGAAATAGGAATTTATGATTTATTTATGGAAATAATAACTAAGAATGAAATGTAACAATGGTAATTAAAGCTAATTATTGATAAATTGAATGAAATTAAAATAAATTGAAATAATGTAAATGCTATAACTTGATTATAAATTTAATATAAGGAAATGAATGTAAATATTGGATTTATGAATGAGATAAAATATAATGAATGGTAATTAAGTAAAACCATTGTTATGTAAGTAATTGTAACAATGGTCTGTAAACAATAAACTTATAGTGTAAATAAAAGTTTAGGGTAACAATTATTGGAAGTACCTATTTATTTAGGCTGCTAAAAAATTAATTTGGAAATCAGTTGTAATTGAATGGAATTAAAGGTTACATTAGTGTGAGTTAAGACAATAACTGAAATTTGTGTATGTAATAAAATGAATGGAAATGTTAATTTTATTCATAAGATAAAATAAAAGAACGAAACCAAGTTGAATAAGTTAATTGAGATTTTGATTATTATTAATGTATAAATTTGACAAAATTTCAATATAAGTGGAAATACAGTAGTTAATACAAATAGAGATGGAAATTGGAGAATGTTAATGAATTGAAAGACAAACAAATATTAACTAGGTTATTTGAGTAATAATGGATTTAATAAAAAGATTTAAATTGAATCGAATCAATTTATTGAGATTAATTATAAATAACTGGAATAAATTACAATTGAAATTAAACACTGCAATTGGTAAGATAATTAACATTAAATTGATATAGAAATTTGTTTTAAGGGATTATAAATTTCTACGTGATCCAAAGTGATAGAAATTTTAAATTATTAAATTTGAATGAAAAAGTGATTTAATTAATTAATTAACGTAGAGTCACTGGATTACCTTAAACATACTCCGATCATTGTCCAATTATTCTTACTTGTGATTACCATAGAGTTATAATTAACAATTTTAAATTTGAAAAGATGTGGCTTTTGGAATCTAACTTTGTGAATCTAGTTAAAGGTAAATGGGCTTCTTTGAGTTTCCATAATATCAGAAATAAGGAAAATTCTGCAAAAGCTTTTGTTTCTAAACTTAGGGAGCTTAGGATTTTTCTTAAAAACTGGAACAACAATGTTTTTGGCAATCTAAAAATTAAAAAAGATAATATTCTTAATGAAATGCTTAAAATTAATAAGATAGAAGAATATAGATATTTAAATATAGGTGAACGTAATGTTCTTGCTAATTTAAAAGATGAACTAAATTCTATTTAAAAAAGGAGGAGGTTATGTGGAAACAACGTTCCAGAATTCAATGGATCAACGAAGGTGATAATAATACCAAAATTTTTCATAATATAGCTAATGGTAGAAAATGTAGTAATACAATCAACTCTATATTTGTTAATAATATAGAGTTAGTTGATCAAAGAGATCTCAACAAGGCTTTTACAGATTATTATAAGGATATTTTTGGTTCTAAAATCAAACATAGAATTAATGTTAGATGGATGGATCTGTATCCATCTGATTCTATTATTGATTTATCAGAATTAGATAATCCGTTTACTGAAGAAGAAATTAGAAAAGTAATTAATGACATGCCAAGTGATAAATCCCCGAGACCTGACGGGTTTCCTATTTTATTTTATAATACTTTTTGGGACGTTTTAAAATTTGACTTAGTTAATATGTTTAATGATTTTTACAATGGTAATTTGCAATTAGGGAGATTTAACTTCGCAAATGCTATTTTGTTACACAAAAAAGTGGGAGCTAAAAACTTAAAAGATTTTAGACCTATTTCTTTGATTAACTATTCAGTTAAAATCATTTCTAAAGTTCTAGCTAATAGACTTAGTAAAAGAATGAATGAATTAATCGATTGTTCACAATCGGCTTTATTAAAGGGAGAAATATCACTGATGGAGTGGTAGTTGTTCAAGAATATATTAATCACTGTTGTAAGAATAACATAACTTGTGCGATTTTAAAACTTGATTTTGCTAAAGCTTTTGATTCAGTAGATTGGGATTTTCTTGTAGATATTTTTCATGCTAGAGGTTTTAGTCATAGATGGATCTATTGGATTTTGACTTTGCTTAGAACTGGAAAGTCTAGTATTATGGTTAACGGTATATTAGGTAATAGAATTCAATCTAAGAGAGGCTTAAGGCAAGGGGATCCCTTATCGCCTTTATTATTTAACTTAGCTGCTGATGTTTTCGCTAAAATTATTAAAAGAACTGTGGATAATGGATCTCTTGGACGTGTAGGCAACGAAATTTCGCGTAATGGTTTATCGGTTCTTCAATTTGCTGATGATACCTTACTTTTTTCTTCCCATCTTCCTAGACATATCATTACCCTTAAGTTTATCCTTTACAGTTTTGAACTTTTATCTGGTTTAAGAATAAATTTTGACAAAAGTTCTGTGTTAGTTTTAAATGATATTGATAAAGTTGAGAACTTAGTTGCTAATACTCTTAATTGCAAAACTATGAATTTTCCTTTTGACTACCTCGGTTTTGTGATTAGACCCGCTAAACTCAAACATGACGACTAGATTATTATCATTGATAAAATTAAAAATAAGATTTCTAACTGGAATGGGAGATTTCTATCTAGAGCAGGTAGACTAGTTTTAATAAATTCGGTTTTATCAGCTCTTCCGATTTATTGGATGTCCTTGCATTTGTTCCCGGATTGGGTTATTGATAAAATTGATAAGATTAGAAGAGATTCCTTATGGAGTGGAGAAAACTCTAATAATAATATTAAATGTCTAGTAAATGAATTTGGAAGGTGGATTAGGTGGATTAGGTGGTAAGGCCAAAAAGGAAGGTGGATTAGGTGTTATTAATTTGCGTAATATGAATTTGTCTCTGTTAGGTAAATGGCTTTGGAAGTTTAAAGATATAAATGATAACGCTATTTGGAAAGAGATCATTTCTAAATATTACTATAATGGAAATAGCAATTTATATCAAATTGCTTCTCCAGCCACTCAAAATATATCTAACTTTTGGAAAAACATTATAAAATGTAATGAGATATTTAATTTAGGAATAAATATAATTATTCACTCTGGTAATCGTACTTCGTTTTGGCATAACTGTTGGATTTTGATCTTGCCTCTTAAGATAGAATTTAAGGATCTTTATGATATTTGTAACTTTAAGTATGCTTCAATCAATGAAGTTTATTCTCCAGAAAATGATCCTCCTTGGAATTTCAGTTTTAACAGTATTTTAGTTGATTCAACTTTTAGACAACTTTCTTTTCTTTATGCCAGATTAAATCTTTATAATATTGATAATGATAATGATTTTATTAGTTGGGAATGGGATAAAAGTAAGAAATATACCTCTAATTCTTTCTACAGATTCATTAATTTTTCGGGTACAATAAATAACTCATTTAAATTTATGTGGAATTCTAATGCTCCTCCCAAATCCAAAATTCACATATGGTTAATTCTTCATCGAAAACTTAATACAATCGAATTTTTAAAGAGAAAAAATATTCAAAATGATAATAAATGTTATTTTTGTAATCTGTATCTTGAGAATATTAATCATATATACTATAATTGTATGGATTCTAATTATATTCTAATTAATACTCTTAAATTTCTTAACTTTAATATAATAACTAAAATTTCGGATTGTGATTTTTATTGGAATAATTATAGATTCAAGTTCAAAAAGAATATTAGATTTTTACTAGACACTTTATTCATTATTATTAGTTGGTTTATTTGGTTTGAAAGAAATCAAAGAATTTTCAATAATAATAATTGTCATTTTAACAAATTGATTTTTACAATTTCTTCATTTTGTTTTAATTGGATCTCTAATCCCAAATATAAATTAGCTAAAAATATCCCTTTCAAAAGGTATCTTAACAAGGTTAATCATAATATTAATTTTTTTAAACACAACAATAATTTTTTTAACATTAATAATAGTATTATTAATATTTTCTCTAATTTAGATGATGATTTCACTTCTAACCATAACTTACTTATGATTAAAGGTTCATAAGATAGATCTGTCTCAATATTTGTTCTTGTCTCTGTTTGGTATTGGTTTTTAGGTATTTTATTTATACTGTTATTGTCCAGTTAGTCTTATTTAGGTTTTTATTTCCTTCCTTATTAATACATATATATGTATATTTATTATATAAATATACATATATATGTATCATTCTAATTTTTTCTTTAGTCATTTTCCAGTTACGGGTATGGGAGATAGGATATCAGGTTCATTTTGCAGATTTTCATATCTTCAGATTGCTGGACACCAGATGGTATAGAGGTCACCAGAGCAGAGTATCTTCATCCAAGACTACTAGCAATTTCTCCTCGGATTTGGGATTCTGCTATCTTCATTATGGACAAATCCACTTCAGAGCAGATGCTTATTCACTTCTGCTGATTTAGTTGGTTGGAGCTTCCCACTAGTTTGGGACGTCATTTAGTAGTTTTAGTTTTTCCTCTAGTTTTTTAGGTACTTCTAACACCTCAATATCGGGCGGTGGCCATGCCGGAGCTCGATATCGGGGTGTGATGGGTGGTGGCTTTGCCGGAACTCATCTTAGGAGTACCTGAGATTTGATATATATGTATTTAGTTTTTGTTTCCTGCCAGGCATGTTGGCAGCTCTTTATATTCGTGATATATATATTTGCATGTGTGCTCTCCTCTATTCGTAGAGGATCACACATTTTTCTCAAAAAAAACGTAAAAAAATAGCCATTTTGGCCACTGACTCGGATTTCGACGAAACCAGTTTCATCGGATCCGTAACGGTGAATTATTGTAGGATTTAGAGTTTTGTAGCGATCGGACTTGTCGTTTGATCGTACGAGCTCGAAACGCCTAGAAATCAACTTAATTGAAATCAATTTGAAATAAGCTGATTTTAACATAACTTCTGCATACGATGGAATTAGGACTTAAAACATGTTCCATTGAGTTTAAAAATATTGAAAACATCTATTTTGATATATGGGATTCCCATTTTCGTTCCGGAGGCAGAACGGGCTTTTCGGGTCATTTATCGTTCGATTTCCAAATCAATCTTGTCCAGCCATTCTATTTTCAGCTTTGTCTATAAATAACCTGTTATAAACCCTAGAAGTCTTCCTATCTCTTATTTCTGTACGTACATTTCTCTATGGCTCCTCCTCTCCAATGGCAGAAACAAACCCCAATTCCCAAACCCTCAAATTCAATATCAAAACCAAATCAAAAATTCAAACTCCTCCAACACAAAAAAATTATATATCAATTCAAAGCTCTCATCGAGCGTAATTCACTGGTGTAGTTCGTTCTTCAATTTGAACCACCATTTGACCAGAATTTGTTGAAGAACTGCGGCCATTCGTTTTAGGGCTTCGACAGTTTAACGGTGGATCTGCGACTATAGGACGATCGGGGAGTGGCGTTGGGAAGGTGGCGCGATGCAGGTTACAGATCCGATGTTCATTAGAGCTAATGGTGCTCGACCTTACTAGAATTTGAGCTCTAAGCGGTGACGTTTTGGCTGTTCTCGGCACCTGGAGGGGCCACGCCACCTCAGTTAGGTCGGCGTTGGTAGGGGGTCATGGCGGTGGTTGTAGATCTTGGCGATGGTGGGTGTGCATCGCCGGCGTTGGATTAAATGGTGGCGGCCTGCTGATAGTCGAAGTCGAGAGTGCGGCTAGGGTTTCCTCTCACTTTTGCTTGGTTACGTGGCTGTCAACGATTTCGTGAGTTGTTTTATTTTTATTTTTATTATAAAGTTCTAATTTAAACATTCTAACGTACATAACTTTCGCATACGAGGTCCAATTCATGCACGGTTTCTTACGTTGGGATCGTTTTGAAATTCTGGACATTCTGACGCTTGTTTGGATGAATTCTGAGACTGTTCAAATTTTGGGTTTAAATTTGATTTCGAATCAATTTAAATTCAAAAGGTAAGTATTTTAACCCACTCACAACTTCTAAAATTTCTTATGCTAGTTAAATTAATTTTTGATGTGATTAGAAATTTATTTATGGCTGTTTGATATATTTAAATCGTCGTTCCAGTTAATTTGAATTTATTTGAATTAAATTGTCATTTAATTTATTATTGAATTAAAATTGCCAGTTAATCACCTGTAATTAATAACCTGTTATTTGTTGATATTTATTAATTGATTTGGATGATGATTGTGATGGATGTTGATTGTTGATATTGGATGAATGGATGTTTTATTTTATATCGTTATAAACTGCAAGTTCACTATGGGTTGAAATGATACATACCCGAATGATCTATAGATTAAGGAAAAATCGTTATGGGTTGAAATGATAGACACGAGCGAATTTATGGATTTCATATTTTCGGGATTGCATATTGAAATGATATATATCCGTAAATATAAAAATTTTAAGTTGCGGATTGAAATGATAAATATCTGTATCACTTGACCCTAGTGTAGAAAATTATATACGGACACCGGATTGGTTAACTTTAATGATTTTGAACTTCTTAAATTCTGAATCAATTAAATGATATCTTGAAATAAAATTTGATGTATATAAATTGAAGTATTATTGGAAAACCAAGTTTATGATGAAATGTTAAATGGTTTAAAGGAATAGCTTTAAGAAATTAAATTGGAAGTTTAAAGTTAAACTTTTAAGTATAAATGAAATTCTATCGAAATTAGGTTATTGAAGTTGTTTGAAAACAACTTTGAAATATTTTGAAATTGGAGTAATCCGAATTGATATTTGAACATGGATTGAAACGATATGAAATTCAATAGTTTATTGAAATGTTAAATTGAAAGGTTTGGAATTTGGTTTGTTGACTTGGAAATTGAAAATGGTACAAATGCGTTGAAACGAAATGAATAGTTTAATTTGATATAAATTCCAAATTCATGTTTTAATATAAACCATTTTAAAAATATATTATTTCAAAATTTCTAATTATTAAGATTTCAAAGTATTAAACTATTTTGACCTATATTAATTATATTAAATCATTTTAACCTATTTTAAACCATTTAATTTATTTAAATTAATTAACCTATTTTAACTTATTTTAAATCTAATTAATCTATTTTAAAGCTATTCAATCTATTTTAATTATATTTAGTCTATTTTAAATCTATATTAACTATTTATAACTATTTAAAAACTACTTCTAAATTCCAAACTAAGTAAAATGGATGGGTTATAATCAAATTCTCGATTTTTAAGTGAATATGGTTAACGATGTTATAACCTAAGTTGGGAATTAAATAACATATTTGGTTTAATATGATATTTTGAAATGAGAGTTTAGCCTATTTTGGAAATATGACTTTTGAAAGGAAATATAATTTCGAACTATGATTTCAAATGTGATATGATTTCAAAAGGTGAATATGATTTCGAAAGTAAGTAATGATTTCGAAAATGATATGATTTGATTTAATATGATATTTTGATATCAATTATGAAATGATTTTGGAAATATAAAAGAACCATCCGGTGTGTAATAAGCGATTGGTTGTTAAAGAGACCGGGATCGGATATTGTCATACTCTCTGCCAATACCGAAAACTACTTTGACAACTGTGTACGCGGTGGAGATTCCAGAATGAAGTAGGATGGTTGGCGACGATCCTATATGAGGTATATACGTGGACCCGACTCCCATGAGTTAGCTTAAGGTGGCTAGAACAGGAGCAATTGACGGGCTAAGTGAGGTCATTCCTCCGATCGGGCACATTCCTTCGATACTATATTCTGACTTTGCGATTGATTTGGTGGCCACCCTCATTTTTTGATTTGGGAGTGTGTTCCGAGGTGGGCGGTAGTAGCTGGTATGCGTTACCACCAGTCCGGAAGTGTAATTGGTATATCTACCCTAGCATTGCCTAGTTGTGCCATGTCACTTACCCTAGCGTGCCTTCTACGAGTTTGTTTTATGTCGTATCTATGGGTATCCTCTGGCGGCCCCAGTTTACGGGGAGTTACGGTACTGTATAGACTATTTGCATTATAAAATGTGTTAAGGGGGAAATGGGTAATGCCTAAATGCTATTTTAATAGTTTATCTTACTATAGACATATTATAATAGTGTATTGTACTACATAGTAGATAGTTTAACGGATCCTTAGGAGATGTGAATCCCGAACATCTCTTAAGTTATTGCACTCACGTTAGATACTGGATAAGAGATGTCAAACCCCTTAAACATCTCCGACACCGTTTACACTCATATTTATTTACCGTTGATTTGACTTACATAAGATCTTTTAGTTCCGACTCGAGTGTTTTGTCTTTTAAATTCGCTCGGGTCAGCCTGAGCATTTAAGTATTCGAAGACTTATTTCTGGAGGACGAAGACGAAGATTTGTACTACTATTATTTACTATATTTTTTCCACTGCATTCATACTGTTCCGCTGCATTATTTGTTTATCTCCGATATGTGTAACTCTGATTTTGTATGTATAAGTATAATCAAATGTTTTGAATATAGCTTCATGAACAGTTATTTGATTATTATATTTTGTCATTCCGCTGCGAGATTCTGTTTTGTTTTTTTTCTTTCTCTGGTTTTTCTTATTCACCCCAATAGCAATCTGCCCTTCTGTGACGTTTGAGTCAGCACGTGTGCCTGCTTAAAACATCCAAAAAGGCGGGATGTTACAGACATTTCCCTTTAATTTATAGATTGAGCAGACTGTATACTGTACCGTTGTTAGTAGATGCGATGACTTGGCATAGTCGTTCCAAGTCTGGTCCAAATGTAATGTGTCTTCTATGTGACACTTTTCAATTGAAAATTGTAGACTCTTTTGACCAAACAATTTTTGTTGAGCCATGAAACTTCACGATTGGAATACCAACAAATGGTTTCAATCTACATACTTCTCTATCTAATTGTTACATTTATTGGATATTAATTATAGTACGTATAATCTTCCTCTATCCATGTGCATGAAAAGGGGGTTCTCAATATTGACATTGTTGATCTTTGGGCCAAAACACCAAGAAAGGATATTGATGTTTATTTATAATAATTGATTGACGAGTTAAAGAAGTTATGGGAAGGAATCATCACATTTGATTCATTTAATAAATCCGAGTTCACAATGAGAGCTAGGGTGTTGTGGGCAATTCATGATCACCTTGCACTCGGGCCATTATCGGGGTCACAACTCATGGCTATTTTGCATGTCCTAGTTGTGGAGAAGAGACTTGTTCTTATTATCTTCCTGAAAGTAAGAAGATGTGTTATATGGAACATCAAAGATTTCTTCCTTCCAAACACAAGTTTCAAGAAGATAAGGCAAACTTTGATAACAAACAAGAAGATTGTCCTCCTCCATGGCCATTGATTGGTTATCAAATTGAAGAGAAGGTATCGAATATCAAGATGAAAGTTAGTAAAAACAAACTGGAAATTGTAACGACCCGTAAATTTCAACTGTTTTAATAACGTAATTAGTTAAAATTTTGTGAAATTTTAAACGATAAAATTTTGAAATAAAAATTTGATATTTGAAATACGTCTAGTTAAATATAGCAACTGGTAAATTTTCGTCCGAAAATACGAAAGTTTATTTCGCGCGTAAATTCACTTCAATTTAATCAGTTAAAAAGCGTTGAAAATAAAATGTTTTCGAAACCAAAATATTTTTACATAGAAAAATTCTAAACCATCTTCTGAGCAAGATTTCAGTTTGTCGTTTTTCCAAATTCGGACATCTTTGGCTCCGTCGTTCTTATTTTCTGCAAAATAACAGTATTCTGGTACCAATATCGATTTTTATCGGATGATCGTACCACTGATATTTTTATACCGTTTTGACTGTCTCGTCGCGCTGATCTCTGCGGTATATTCAATCCGGTATTTTGTTGTCCGATAAGCGGTGGAATTTATGAAACGCTAACCGTATCGTTGCACGTTTCTTGCTTTTGATTTCTTGTGGCTATTCAAATTCCTACCGTGTATTAAACCAACAGCCATTTGGCATTTATTTCCATCAACTCACGCATGCAGAAACTTTGTGTTTCAATGACCTTTACAAATTCCAATTGCTCATTCATGTTGTTCACGCATGCAAATTGCCATGACTTTTCCTCACGCATCATTATGGCCACCCTACATTTCCTCTGCCCTTTTCTTTCTCTGTCCCCTCCTTTCATTTCAAATAAAAAAGAAAAAAAAGAGTTCATCAAAAAAATCAAAAGCATACGTATAATTCACACCCATTTTCTTTATCTCACCCTGCTACTCTTCCCATCAACTTCTCCTCCCTGAACCTCGCCTCTTCCCCGTTCACAATCCACCGCCCATCGCACACCTCCTCCACCGTCCAGCAACGGCAGCCCACTCCTTACCTCTTCGCCTCCACCACGCATCAACGCGTGAACCCAACCCCGCGCATAGCCTCCCCTACTCCACCTTCCTTCGGCCCTTCAACTCTGAGGTATATTTTGTTGTAAAATTTAAAACCAGATTTTTTTTGTTTTTTTTTTGTTTTGTTTTGTTGGTTTCAAACGTTATTAAGAGTTGTGAACAGGTTTTTATATAAGTATATATATATGCCAATAAGCATGTATATTGGTTTATTCATATGTGTGTATATGTACTTTACAGTAGTATAGTATGATATTAGCACTGGTGTCAAGTATAAAGGCTTTCATATGTTACAGTGTTTAAAGGGTGTTTATATATATGTTTAAAAGTATATAGTATAATTATAGCTGTAGCTAGCATATTTGTTTAACCCGAAACCTGCTTTGCCATAAGACAATATGTTTAAATGTCTACAAATTTATAGTGATATTTTAATTAGATTTAGCAACAACTAATATTTATATGTTATGTAGGTTATATATGTACTAGTTTATATTTGTATATAAAGTTGTGTAATACGTTAGTTTGGATATATATACGTAACTTATATATATTTTACAGTTTGTAGTTTATATTTTTTTTTATCTTACAAAGTTGTGTATAGCATTATATATGTTCACAATGATATGTATTTGGTTACAGTATATTTTATTTGCGGGATTTCATATAAAAGTATTGTTTGAAAATGTAAATTATTTGGGTTTAAGAACAACGATTTTTTTTTATTATTTGAAGTTGAGATTCTCTAGTATATGTCTGCAAGATTTCATTTCATTCGGATGTAATTTGTTACACCGTTTTGATGTCCGAAGTTGGACTGTTGAATGTTTTCAGCTGTACTTAGAATTATTTGCGCTGTTACAAACACGACCAGTGTCCATGTTTGACGCAGCGTATCTCTTTCATTTTCCATCGAAATTCAATGATTCTTTTTTTTATTGAAAGATGAGATTCCCTAGTTTATGCATGTCTAATTCCAGCAAAATCCGACATCGTTTGATTTGTGGTCGAGGATCTGGAAGTTAGACACAAGCAGCTGTTCTTTTGTACTTAGAAATTATTTTACACTGCTGCAAACACGACCTGAGTTCATGTTTGACGCATCGTATCTCTTCTGTCTTACGTCAGAATGGGTTAATTTTATTTTTAAAAAGAAGTCAAAGTTACCTAGTTTATGCCTATCAAATTTCAGCCAAATCCGACATCGTTTGATTAGTGGTCGAGGATCTGTAAGTTAGACCCAGGCAGCTGTTCTTTTGTACTTAGAAATTATTTTACACTGCTACAAACATGGCCTGAGTCTATGTTCGTGACATCGTAACTTTTCTCGTCTCTTGTCCAAAACAAGTGAATCTTTTGCAGTTTAAAATACAAGTTTTGATCTTTATTCATACCAAATTTCAGACAATTTCGATCTCGGTAGCACATAGAATTATATTGTTAAACTGTGACGCAGGACATGTTTTATTTAGTGCTATGTTGAATGTTTTGATTTGATTTCATCGATTTCTGTTATCAGTTTTGATCGTTGAATTCGTGCCGATTTGTTTTGCTTGGATTCGTAACTCAATCTCTATGTCCGTATCAGTGTGCGTATCTATGTCATCTTCTCGTGCATCTCTAGCCTCGAAAGGTGAGCACTCACTCACGATTAACGTTCTTTTATTTATTAGATTTGATTTCAATTGAAACGACAATTGAAATATGCTGCTATTAGTTAATGACACTGTTATATATGCTATTACCTGTATCAGTTCACCTGTGACATCTGACACCATTATCTGTTAATTATTTATGCGATGATAATACAGTTTGGCTGATAATTGATTGATTGTTGATGTGTATATTGGACGGTAAATTGTTAATGTTAAAATGATAAATAGTATGAAATTGTACTTGATATAGGATAATTAAATGTTAAATATGATTAACTGACATTTGTATAATATGACCCCTTTAACTGTTGAATTTATTGACACGTAGGATTTGTTTAATTACATTTTGAACCACTGAATGTATGTTGTTAAATTGATGATGTATGAAAATTGAAATTGAATGTCAAGTGAAAACGTAATGTAATAATCTTTAATCTACATGAAATGATAGTGTAGATTCTAGAAATAATTATATTAATTCGTACAAATAACAATGCGAATTAATACGGTTATTTCGGGATTATTTGAATTGATTATTGGATTGTTATTGATTGTTGTTATTGTTTGTTTATTTACTTTGACACCATCCCAGTTATCACACTGCAAGTTCCCTTTGTATGTTTTGATTTTTTTATTTGAATTGGAATCGGGTTGAAATGATAAATACCCAAATTGAACTTTGACCTAGGATAGAAAACTAAATAAAACCCGATTGGTCAATAAATTGGATTAAAAAAAAAATGAAGATTTTATTTGAATAAATAATATGGTTTTGAAATGAAGTTGAAATTTGAATTTTTGATGAAAGGAAAATGGTAATATTTAATAATCTGAAACAAAAGATTAACAATGTAATCAATGAAAGAATGTTGTTTAATTTGAGAAATGATTGAATTAAGTTTGAAATGATATAATAATTAAGTTTGAAATTATAATTAAGTTTGAAATTATTAAACTTTGAAATTATTTAATAATTAAGTTTTGAACTATTTAATAATGAATTATTAGATGGTTAAATTGAATTGAAATTCTTTAATAAGAAAAATTGAACTTTTGAATAAGTGAATTTTACTTCGTAAAGAATTGAAATTGAGTTTCTTTATTAATTAAGTTTTGGAAAATTATTTAAGGAAGTAAATAAGTGAAATTGGATTTCTTTAACAAAATGAAATGTGATATTTTTGGAAT
Source organism: Allium fistulosum (assembly GCA_030737815.1). NCBI lineage: Eukaryota > Viridiplantae > Streptophyta > Magnoliopsida > Asparagales > Amaryllidaceae > Allium > Allium fistulosum. Next base: position 485,258,088 of record CM060905.1, on the reverse strand, counting down.
TAATGTAAGACTTGTAATTGGAGAATTGATTTGACGAATTTAGTTTAATTCAAAATTGTAAGTTTTGTTTTAATGAAGTCGAACTTGAGAAATTGATTTAATGAATTGGAAATTTAATAGCAATTGTTTTGAATGATAAATTTACTTTACGAATATTAAATGAAATCGATAAATGAATTTAAATTGATTTGAATGTTAAATTAAATTAATTTAAATGATTTCGGAATGAAACTTATATACGAACTTGAATCAATATGTGAATTGTTTTAAATAGAAATTGAAATCGAATTATAAGATTTTGAAACGGAAAATTGGAAGTTTTGAAATGAAAATTTGGAAACTGTTTTAGAAAGACAAATGAAATGTTGATTTACGAATTCTATATGAAATTGAAATTGATTTGGTTTTTGAAATATATAAACGACCAATCGGTGTAATAATTACGAGAGTTATTAAAGAGACCGGGATCGGTAATGGATATACTCTCTATCTGAACCGAAACCACTTTAATAACTATACGCGGAGTGTTGATCCAGAATGAAGTGGATGGTTTGGTGAACGCGTTGATTGAAGAAAGAGAACGATTTTGGATGACCCCTGACATGACTAAAACAGGAGCCGCGCCGGGCCATTGAGGTTCGCCACCTCTAGCGGACACACTTCTTCGTTACCATATCTATTACTTTTGTGATTCGATTTGGGTGCACCCCTCGATTATGGGAGTGTTGTTTCGCGGTGTTGGGGTAGTAGCTGCTATGCCCAACATCAGTCCGGATCACGCAACTACTAGTATCCTAGTTGGTATTGCCTCATGTACCTTGTCATACTGATTATCCTATTCGCGACCACTACGATTTTGATTTGTACCTTTAGTATATGGATTGCCCTCTGGTGACTTCCGGTTTTGGGGAAACTACGGTCTTGTATATGCTTTTGGGAATAAACAGGTTAAGAGGTGTATGGGCCCTGCTTAACCCTATTTTGATATCTTTATATTACTGATAGACATTATCTACCTAGCGTACATTACTACCTAGTAGATAGTTTAAAGGATCCTTAAAGGATGGTTATTCCAAACATCCTTCGAGTTACTTGTATTTCAATTGTTATTTCACTTGAGTTGGATTTATTAATATAAGAATGTTAATCCTGACTCGAGTGTTTTGTGTTTTTGCTTTACGCTCGGGTCAGACTGAGTAGTTCAGCTTTCGAGACTCACCTTTGGAGTTGGAGCTTCGCTTGGAGATCCAGCAATCTATCCAGCTTTCAGATATTCGATGATTCCAGTGATGTATTCTGATTTGTATCTGATGTATCGTATTACTCTTCTGTTGTAAACTCTGATGTATTTTATATATTCATATAGTAGCTTCATGAACTACTATCTCTTTTATTTCCGCTGCATTTATTACTCTGTGTCTGTGATCTGTGATTATAACTATTTACTGTATATGTTCAGTTTTGCCAAATTTAAATTAACAACGCGGTATTTTGAGCAATTCAACTCCGGCATGAGTGTCTACCTATACACTTATAATGGACGCGAATGGTCCAAAATTTCGGGTCGTTACAGTTGGTATCAGAGCTTTGGTAGCTCTAGGCAAAACTAAACATATAGGGTAAATGTATTTACAGAATCACTCTCATTCGAGTTTCAATCTCTTCCTTTTGACTCGATTCCTTTGAATTTTGGAACGTTCCCTCGGTTTCGAAATCCATTCGTGTCCCTCACTATTCGTCTTCTTTTAATTCCGGAGTATCTCACAACTCCACTACAAATGATCTTTATAATGAATCGGCGGTCACGCCAAACTTCGAATGATTTGTAAAGGGGTGAAACTCCTTTATAATAGGCATCGATTTACCGGAGATTCCTGTACCCTCGGTTTACGATGTTATCTATCTCATGCTATACCTGAATTCTATTTCTTGAGATCGAATGTCGATTTACCTCGGAATTCAGCATCGATCTTATTCTTGAAGTTACGGACGACCCGGTTAAGGTTGCCCGTGAATTAAATAAACTCATCCATTTCCCGATTGTGGTAATTGAACTATCTTATCTTCTGTTTCGAACTTATTTTCGAATTAAAATTCTCTTTGATTAGGGTCTATCAAAAATTTGAATCTCTATCCTTGCTTTGAAATCCATCCTTGTATCGTCGAGTGAGGAAGTGTATCTGTAAATTTATATTAAAAATGTTTTATATATTGTGTTGTTTGAGTTGTTGATGTGATTTGGGTTTCCGATCGATTCGTCTGATCAGCGCTATCGATAGGATCTCCAAAACACTTGAGCAGAGCAAACTGACACAATATTATTTTCAAATTTGGAAAATGAAATAAATTAGTTTGATTATATTGTGAAAGTATAAGTAAAATTTTCTGGAATTTAGTGGGTTAATTAAATTGTTTGCTTGAAATGATAATATTTGATTTCCATTTATTGTTCTAAATAAATTTATAAATACGGTTTATGAATTAATTTGGAATTTGAAATGAATTTAACTCAGAAATTTGAGAATTTAGTTTCCGGTGATTTCGAATTTTGGTTTTAAAATTTTAAAGTATATATTATTATTGGAAGTATTTTTGAATAGAAATCGTTTCCAAAATTTTTTTAAAAAAATGTTGAAACCAGTGCTCTTCTCTTTGTCGCTGGAAAATAATTTCGGTGATGGCGGCCGCATCATCGACGTTCATTTTCGAGTTTCGAAGTGGAGATACTATTCTGTAGCCTTGCTACAGTTTTGTTTTGAAAAAATTATTTCGATTTGAATTTCTTCAGTATATTTTGATTTACATATATATAAGTATCTTATTTTAAAATTTAATTTGATTTGATATAAATAATATTATATATATCTCTAAATTGTTTAAAGTTAATCGGAAATCTAATTCTTAAAGGATGATTTTAATTATAAATAAAACCAAAATTTGGAATAAATATTTAAACTTGAATAAATTGAATTGGGAAATTTTATTTGTATATTGTTCAACTGCATTCTAATACAACTTACCTAAATCATTCAGAAGTTGAATATGTAATTGGATAATATATAATATAAATTGAATTTATAAATAAAATTTGAGTGTTTATAATAAATGTTATACACTAAATTTTGATTATAAGATGTCAATAGAGTTAGATAGGATAATAAGTAAAACTTAGTTAATAATGAAATAAATTGTTTGAAAGAATTAATAAATTGAAATTTGATCAACATATGAAAATACCTTGAATTTGAAAGAAATTAATAGATGTAAATTAATTTAAATCGAAACTTTTCTGTTTTAAATAAATTTATATGGGTTAAATATATGTGATAAGATATATTAAGTGAAATAAATTTATAATAATTTGGAATTAAAGGATTTAATCTGTTGAAAATAAAATATAATTATAATAAAAGATTATTCAAATTTATGGTTTTAGAAATTGTAAACTTAAGAAAATTGGATAATAAAATAATGAATTTAGAAATAGTTGAGATTTATTTTAGTGAAATTAAAAGGATTAAATCAATTATTGAATATCAATTAATTTAAATTTGAATTTATATGGTTTAAATTAATTGTTATTTTGTATTTCAAATCTGTTTTCTTTCTGGTTGTTTCTATTCTCCTACCTCGTTCCTTTTCGGGGACGAAAAGTTTTGAGTGGGGGAGAGTGTAACGACCCGTAAATTTCAACTGTTTTAATAACGTAATTAGTTAAAATTTTGTGAAATTTTAAACGATAAAATTTTGAAATAAAAATTTGATATTTGAAATACGTCTAGTTAAATATAGCAACTGGTAAATTTTCGTCCGAAAATACGAAAGTTTATTTCACGCGTAAATTCACTTCAATTTAATCAGTTAAAAAGCGTTGAAAATAAAATGTTTTCGAAACCAAAATATTTTTACATAGAAAAATTCTAAACCATCTTCTGAGCAAGATTTCAGTTTGTCGTTTTTCCAAATTCGGACATCTTTGGCTCCGTCGTTCTTATTTTCTGCAAAATAACAGTATTCTGGTACCAATATCGATTTTTATCGGATGATCGTACCCCTGATATTTTTATACCGTTTTGACTGTCTCGTCGCGCTGATCTCTGCGGTATATTCAATCCGGTATTTTGTTGTCCGATAAGCGGTGGAATTTATGAAACGCTAACCGTATCGTTGCACGTTTTTTGCTTTTGATTTCTTGTGGCTATTCAAATTCCTACCGTGTATTAAACCAACAGCCATTTGGCATTTATTTCCATCAACTCACGCATGCAGAAACTTTGTGTTTCAATGACCTTTACAAATTCCAATTGCTCATTCATGTTGTTCACGCATGCAAATTGCCATGACTTTTCCTCACGCATCATTATGGCCACCCTACATTTCCTCTGCCCTTTTCTTTCTCTGTCCCCTCCTTTCATTCCAAATAAAAAAGAAAAAAAAGAGTTCATCAAAAAAATCAAAAGCATACGTATAATTCACACCCATTTTCTTTATCTCACCCTGCTACTCTTCCCATCAACTTCTCCTCCCTGAACCTCGCCTCTTCCCCGTTCACAATCCACCGCCCATCGCACACCTCCTCCACCGTCCAGCAACGGCAGCCCACTCCTTACCTCTTCGCCTCCACCACGCATCAACGCGTGAACCCAACCCCGCGCATAGCCTCCCCTACTCCACCTTCCTTCGGCCCTTCAACTCTGAGGTATATTTTGTTGTAAAATTTAAAACCAGATTTTTTTTGTTTTTTTTTGTTTTGTTTTGTTTTGTTGGTTTCAAACGTTATTAAGAGTTGTGAACAGGTTTTTATATAAGTATATATATATGCCAATAAGCATGTATATTGGTTTATTCATATGTGTGTATATGTACTTTACAGTAGTATAGTATGATATTAGCACTGGTGTCAAGTATAAAGGCTTTCATATGTTACAGTGTTTAAAGGGTGTTTATATATATGTTTAAAAGTATATAGTATAATTATAGCTGTAGCTAGCATATTTGTTTAACCCGAAACCTGCTTTGCCATAAGACAATATGTTTAAATGTCTACAAATTTATAGTGATATTTTAATTAGATTTAGCAACAACTAATATTTATATGTTATGTAGGTTATATATGTACTAGTTTATATTTGTATATAAAGTTGTGTAATACGTTAGTTTGGATATATATACGTAACTTATATATATTTTACAGTTTGTAGTTTATATTTTTTTTTATCTTACAAAGTTGTGTATAGCATTATATATGTTCACAATGATATGTATTTGGTTACAGTATATTTTATTTGCGGGATTTCATATAAAAGTATTGTTTGAAAATGTAAATTATTTGGGTTTAAGAACAACGACTTTTTTTTATTATTTGAAGTTGAGATTCTCTAGTATATGTCTGCAAGATTTCATTTCATTCGGATGTAATTTGTTACACCGTTTTGATGTCCGAAGTTGGACTGTTGAATGTTTTCAGCTGTACTTAGAATTATTTGCGCTGTTACAAACACGACCAGTGTCCATGTTTGACGCAGCGTATCTCTTTCATTTTCCATCGAAATTCAATGATTCTTTTTTTTATTGAAAGATGAGATTCCCTAGTTTATGCATGTCTAATTCCAGCAAAATCCGACATCGTTTGATTTGTGGTCGAGGATCTGGAAGTTAGACACAAGCAGCTGTTCTTTTGTACTTAGAAATTATTTTACACTGCTGCAAACACGACCTGAGTTCATGTTTGACGCATCGTATCTCTTCTGTCTTACGTCAGAATGGGTTAATTTTATTTTTAAAAAGAAGTCAAAGTTACCTAGTTTATGCCTATCAAATTTCAGCCAAATCCGACATCGTTTGATTAGTGGTCGAGGATCTGTAAGTTAGACCCAGGCAGCTGTTCTTTTGTACTTAGAAATTATTTTACACTGCTACAAACATGGCCTGAGTCTATGTTCGTGACATCGTAACTTTTCTCGTCTCTTGTCCAAAACAAGTGAATCTTTTGCAGTTTAAAATACAAGTTTTGATCTTTATTCATACCAAATTTCAGACAATTTCGATCTCGGTAGCACATAGAATTATATTGTTAAACTGTGACGCAGGACATGTTTTATTTAGTGCTATGTTGAATGTTTTGATTTGATTTCATCGATTTCTGTTATCAGTTTTGATCGTTGAATTCGTGCCGATTTGTTTTGCTTGGATTCGTAACTCAATCTCTATGTCCGTATCAGTGTGCGTATCTATGTCATCTTCTCGTGCATCTCTAGCCTCGAAAGGTGAGCACTCACTCACGATTAACGTTCTTTTATTTATTAGATTTGATTTCAATTGAAACGACAATTGAAATATGCTGCTATTAGTTAATGACACTGTTATATATGCTATTACCTGTATCAGTTCACCTGTGACATCTGACACCATTATCTGTTAATTATTTATGCGATGATAATACAGTTTGGCTGATAATTGATTGATTGTTGATGTGTATATTGGACGGTAAATTGTTAATGTTAAAATGATAAATAGTATGAAATTATACTTGATATAGGATAATTAAATGTTAAATATGATTAACTGACATTTGTATAATATGACCCCTTTAACTGTTGAATTTATTGACACGTAGGATTTGTTTAATTACATTTTGAACCACTGAATGTATGTTGTTAAATTGATGATGTATGAAAATTGAAATTGAATGTCAAGTGAAAACCGTAATGTAATAATCTTTAATCTACATGAAATGATAGTGTAGATTCTAGAAATAATTATATTAATTCGTACAAATAACAATGCGAATTAATACGGTTATTTCGGGATTATTTGAATTGATTATTGGATTGTTATTGATTGTTGTTATTGTTTGTTTATTTACTTTGACACCATCCCAGTTATCACACTGCAAGTTCCCTTTGTATGTTTTGATTTTTTTATTTGAATTGGAATCGGGTTGAAATGATAAATACCCAAATTGAACTTTGACCTAGGATAGAAAACTAAATAAAACCCGATTGGTCAATAAATTGGATTAAAAAAAAAATGAAGATTTTATTTGAATAAATAATATGGTTTTGAAATGAAGTTGAAATTTGAATTTTTGATGAAAGGAAAATGGTAATATTTAATAATCTGAAACAAAAGATTAACAATGTAATCAATGAAAGAATGTTGTTTAATTTGAGAAATGATTGAATTAAGTTTGAAATGATATAATAATTAAGTTTGAAATTATAATTAAGTTTGAAATTATTAAACTTTGAAATTATTTAATAATTAAGTTTTGAACTATTTAATAATGAATTATTAGATGGTTAAATTGAATTGAAATTCTTTAATAAGAAAAATTGAACTTTTGAATAAGTGAATTTTACTTCGTAAAGAATTGAAATTGAGTTTCTTTATTAATTAAGTTTTGGAAAATTATTTAAGGAAGTAAATAAGTGAAATTGGATTTCTTTAACAAAATGAAATGTGATATTTTTGGAATTAATGTAAGACTTGTAATTGGAGAATTGATTTGACGAATTTAGTTTAATTCAAAATTGTAAGTTTTGTTTTAATGAAGTCGAACTTGAGAAATTGATTTAATGAATTGGAAATTTAATAGCAATTGTTTTGAATGATAAATTTACTTTACGAATATTAAATGAAATCGATAAATGAATTTAAATTGATTTGAATGTTAAATTAAATTAATTTAAATGATTTCGGAATGAAACTTATATACGAACTTGAATCAATATGTGAATTGTTTTAAATAGAAATTGAAATCGAATTATAAGATTTTGAAACGGAAAATTGGAAGTTTTGAAATGAAAATTTGGAAACTGTTTTAGAAAGACAAATGAAATGTTGATTTACGAATTCTATTTGAAATTGAAATTGATTTGGTTTTTGAAATATATAAACGACCAATCGGTGTAATAATTACGAGAGTTATTAAAGAGACCGGGATCGGTAATGGATATACTCTCTATCTGAACCGAAACCACTTTAATAACTATACGCGGAGTGTTGATCCAGAATGAAGTGGATGGTTTGGTGAACGCGTTGATTGAAGAAAGAGAACGATTTTGGATGACCCCTGACATGACTAAAACAGGAGCCGCGCCGGGCCATTGAGGTTCGCCACCTCTAGCGGACACACTTCTTCGTTACCATATCTATTACTTTTGTGATTCGATTTGGGTGCACCCCTCGATTATGGGAGTGTTGTTTCGCGGTGTTGGGGTAGTAGCTGCTATGCCCAACATCAGTCCGGATCACGCAACTACTAGTATCCTAGTTGGTATTGCCTCATGTACCTTGTCATACTGATTATCCTATTCGCGACCACTACGATTTTGATTTGTACCTTTAGTATATGGATTGCCCTCTGGTGACTTCCGGTTTTGGGGAAACTACGGTCTTGTATATGCTTTTGGGAATAAACAGGTTAAGAGGTGTATGGGCCCTGCTTAACCCTATTTTGATATCTTTATATTACTGATAGACATTATCTACCTAGCGTACATTACTACCTAGTAGATAGTTTAAAGGATCCTTAAAGGATGGTTATTCCAAACATCCTTCGAGTTACTTGTATTTCAATTGTTATTTCACTTGAGTTGGATTTATTAATATAAGAATGTTAATCCTGACTCGAGTGTTTTGTGTTTTTGCTTTACGCTCGGGTCAGACTGAGTAGTTCAGCTTTCGAGACTCACCTTTGGAGTTGGAGCTTCGCTTGGAGATCCAGCAATCTATCCAGCTTTCAGATATTCGATGATTCCAGTGATGTATTCTGATTTGTATCTGATGTATCGTATTACTCTTCTGTTGTAAACTCTGATGTATTTTATATATTCATATAGTAGCTTCATGAACTACTATCTCTTTTATTTCCGCTGCATTTATTACTCTGTGTCTGTGATCTGTGATTATAACTATTTACTGTATATGTTCAGTTTTGCCAAATTTAAATTAACAACGCGGTATTTTGAGCAATTCAACTCCGGCATGAGTGTCTACCTATACACTTATAATGGACGCGAATGGTCCAAAATTTCGGGTCGTTACAGAAATTGATCAAAAATGAAAAAAGAAAACTAATGAAGAAGAGCTTGACGACATTCCTATATGGTATAGGAGGTACATCCACTTTGATTTGCCATATTGGAAAGCAAATTTGGTCCGACATAATGTTATTGTTATGCATACACAGAAGAGTGTCGTGGATCATCTCGTCAGCACAATTATGATCTTAAAGACAAGTCAAAAGATGGCATCAACTTACGCAAGAATTCGAAAACCATCAGTGTAAAACAAAAATTATGGGTGATGGAAGACCCTGAAAAATAACCATACTAGAGGCAACTTTCACTTTGAGCAAAGAAGAAAAGATACGGTTTTGCATCGTTTTGAACAACCTGAAAGTGCCTAATCCTCCAGAACTAACAAATATGAAGTCATATGATTACCACATCATAATGCAATAATTACTTCCGATATTGCTTTAATATTCTTATCCACAACATAAGGATCTACGTAATGATGTACATCGTATACGTCTATTCTTTAACATTTTACGCTCAAAGGTGATATACAGGGAATATCTTTTAAAATCAAAGGCTAGTTTGATAGGAACAATGTGTGTGTTTAAAAAACATTTTCCACATGCATTTTTTAATATCAGTATCCACCTTATGGTTTATTTAGCCGATAAAGCATTGATTTGCGGCCCTGTTAGATATAGGTCGATGTATCCTTTTGAACGGTAAATTATTAATTTCAGTTTTGTTCATCATCATTCTATTTAAATAGCTACTGGTTATTTACGATTGATTACCTTCATATGTTGATGAAAATATATAAAGGATACGTATATAAAATAAAGATATATTAAAGGGTGTATTGCAAAAGGATATATCGTACAAGAAGCAAGTCTGCACTGCATGGAGTATATGCTAAACAGAGGTGATGTCACTCATAAACATACCTACGAAGTGTTTTTTGACGAGGATGATGAATTTTCTGGTGAGATGGCTCTAGATAATGGCAAAGATATAACCTTAACCCAAGTGCAGTTTGAACAAGTTCGTAGATGAGCCCTTAATAAATACGATGGATAGGATGAATGGAAGAAGGAATTTCATGAATTTTTCTTGAATTCCCATTGTTGTAAATCAACTCAGATATACGATGTGAAAAGTACTAAATCTCAGCCTCGAAGTGGGGTTACATCCGTAGAAGCTTGTCGTAGTTTCTTTATAGTTACGTGGTGAGGTATTACATCTTCTTAAGTATTTCACATGTTTGTAAGTGGATCATACACCTTCATGACCATGCTTTTCACGTTTTTTTTATTCTGTGAAGACCAATGAACTCAACTCTTTGGCAGTTGGTGAACGGGCCGAAGTTCAAGGCATGTAGTTATATAAAGTACTAAGTGAATGAGTTTACATTTTCTTCAAAAAGTTATAAAGAGCGGATGGTAACACAAGACAGTGGTGTATATATGAAAGCAATACAAAATTTAGAGCAAGTGGCAAGGATAAAAATTATAAGGGAGCAGAAACAATGTATTATGGAGTTATGCAGCGGATAATTGATTTGAATTACATTGACTTCAAACAAACAGTTTTTTTATTCTGATTGGGTAAAGGTCGAAGATAAGATCAATGATTGCATGACAGGTCCTGTTTCAAACTTGATCATAGTTAACTTAAGAAAATTAAAGATTAAAGATAGAGTGAATGATGAAATATTTATTCTTGCATCGAAAGCGATTCAAGTGTTCTACTCAGAAGATTTAAAAAAATAAGGAATGGTTCGTGGTTTTACATACACCAAAATGGTTGACTGCAAATGTAGCTGACATTTAGTTTCCTATTGCATATCAATCAGATTTTGAAGACAATAAAAATTTTAGATGACCTTACCAAATGCATATGTTAATATAAGATGTATTTCTTAATTGAATTGAGTTAAATTTTAAATGTAACTGAATTTAGAATTTCTTCACTATGTGTATCTGCCAAATAATGCTTTTGTGCTAACAAGCTGAGCTTACCAATTGGGTTTTAGTAGTTTAGTCGTTGATAGTCAAAACCCTTTATTTATAATATTACCAAATGCATATGTTAATATAAGATGTATTTCTAAAGCAATGCTCAAATCAACCATTTTGAAAATGTACAACTCTTCTTTGGGCTCCCATACAAGCAATGCATAGGATTATAAGATTCCTCACTTAGTAACCAAGAAAAAAGGTATGTCTTACACATTCTATATATTCGTTCTTGGTTAACTAAATATAACTTATTGAACATTCTATATTCTACAAATTCATCTGCCTTTACTCGGTTTATATAATAGAAAATTAATATGGTTTCAGTTTTTGAAGACATTAAAAAATTACCAACCTCGTTATCTGTAATACTCATTTAAACCATATTCTCTGCGCATATAGTCTCAACTTATAACAAAGAGATGTACTAGCATGGAGACAAAAATTCACTTTATGGATTGTTATTTATGTACAAGGATGCATAACGCAGATTTATATGGTTATATGAAATGTTAATCCGATTTTCAGGTTAGTGTAGTACTGATTGTTGTAGCTAGTCTTTCCAGATATACTTTAAAGAAATTATAGAAGTGGAAAATGATTAATATGCATTATCTTAATTACATCCTTGTTATTCTGTAGTTAGTATATGTTATGTAGCCGTGAGTGACAATAAGATTATATATATGCTTAAGTTCACCCGAACATGTGTCCTTCATTTTGTATGGCTAACTGTATTGCTTTGTGCTATCTTTTTCGTATTAGTTAAACTTGCAACATTTGCAAAAAAACATAACACGACACATAAAAAATTAACATAATAAGATTGAATCATTTTGTATTTGAATAGTTGTGTAGACAATAAAAAGATCTCCTAAAATTTTGAGTTAAATACAAACCATTAAAGAAATGAATTAACATTCAACACCAAGGAAATTTCTTACTTGCTTTGACTCCATTTTGACATGTCGTTCAATAGCGGCAACTTAATACCATTATAATTCCAGTATTTATGAGAGAGAAATGTATAGAAAGTTGACTGAAAGTGTCTTTTGTTAATAAATATTTGCATGCTCCAAAAAATGCGTTTCTCACTTTCAATGGAGCCAAGAATTTAAGTCTGTTCTCTAAACATGGAAATCATAGCAAACACGATATTGTGCATAAAGTGGCAAAGACTCATTGGGTTAAATAATTTGTTCCCCTAATTTACTTCCTAGTAATACAATAATTTGTCAGTTGTATTGTGTATCAGTACTATAAAATAAATCAATAGTTGTGCATTAAAACAATGACTTGGATTTTTGTAACGAACTGAGATTTTTGACCCTCGAAAATCGACACTGATACATCCTTGTGCCGCAAATCCAAGTGCTGGAAAGCCCGATTGTTAGGGGAAAAAGAAGTAAATGTAGAACGGAATCTCACACGAATGGAATAACATATATTATTTCAAAAATAATATTTATAGTGGAAAATTTTGAATATAATATTAGAGTCTAACCTAGATTCAGCAAGGATAGTTATAAACCCTTTGTCCTTACAAATGCCGACAACCAACAAAACAAATGCAGAAGATGCAGCGGATAATATAATACGTCCATACATAGATGAAGATCTCCAGCTCTCCTTTAGAAACTCCAAGCGTCTTCAGCTAAACCTAAAACTACTAGGATCTGACCTGAGTATTAAAATTATCCGGATCAGGCTTGATAAACCAGCGTGAGAAACTCGAACCATAAACCTATGACAGAGTCATAGATTGGTAGTAAACAAAACCTTTGAAAAGAATAGTAGCTCGTAAGACCACGTCCGCACATAAATACAGACGGGTTTTTACCTTAGGATAACCAAAATACTTTATACTTTTAAACAATTTGATATTATCATTAATGACCTTAGTACATTTCAATTAAATATTCAAAGAAAGTATCAATACCCAGACTATGGTAATATATCCGGACTAAGTCAACGGAATATACTGGAAAAAATGTAGCTGAAATGTTTGCAAAGCGTTACAGTTATTTTGGGACTACAATCAAAACCGTAAAGCTCGTATTGGAATTGGATTTAAAACATGATAGGAAACGAGTGGCCTTTTTCTTCCTCTGTGGATTTCCACGTATAGCAACCATCGTACCCGGTAGCTTCACGTGCAAGGACTCACACACCACTGTACTTTCTACACCACTACGTATTCGGTGGCTTCTCCTACAAGGACTTACACACCACTATACCATACAATATAAGGGTCCAGACATCTTCCGGTCCATAAGGCATCAAGGCCTAATCATTTCGATTCGTTCATAAACCGATAGCCTAAAATATATGTCTTGCAGACTACATAATTACCCGTATCATCATCGGGATGTGAGGCTTGAGAGGCTACGCTCATACTTTCCACAAAGCCATGCTTTGCCTTTCTCATAATAGGTTCTACTTTGAATGCTATATTGCCATTCCATAATCAAATAACTGATTTCTACAAACGCATAACTCCTAAGCTCATACGTCTTAGGAAAGGGTGTTAAGCTAAGAGAAGTTGCCTTGTCCGCCACCAAGCAAATAATATGTTGATAGAGATCAATTAATATGATTAGAAATGCACTGTTAGACATTCGTCCATACAAGTTTGTTCTAGGATTGAACGAAATCGAAGGCATTCCTCTTGCTACCATTAATAGCGAGTAGTCCTTGCAATCCAAAGATTTCAAAACACGGTAGGACCGCTGTTATAATAAATATCTCTATATTGGGAGCTACCCAGAGAATGTCAACAAGCAGTCATTCCGCTTGAAGATCTCCGGTCTTCAATACAATGAGAATTTCAAAATGCAGACACCACTGCCATATAAATATAATATGGGGTAAACCCCTGGGACTTGTGACAGTAATCCCCACATTCTGAAGATCTCCGGTCTTCAAAAATCATCATCTTCAAAACGTCTTCATTTTCGAACGTATACATTGGTTCAAAGTGGTTTTCGGATAGGAATTAGTCAAATCCGACCCCGGTTCTTTGAACAAATCATCGAAGAAAAGGCTTTTAGGTATATAGGTGATTATCACAAAACATTCGTTAATTAACCTTTCTATTTAAATCAAATTTCTCTTAGAGATATATTAATTAAATCATCTTTATCTTTTTCAGAGTATATGCAATCATTAAGCCTCATTTATCAAATCCTTTGGTTAATTAAAAACCCCTTTCAAATCTTGGAATAATTCTAAATCGTTTCACTTTTTACTAAGGATAATATTTCCAAATAATTTATTTAAATCTCATATTGGAAAACATTATTGAGTAAACCGAGTAAATCAAATTTACTATCCCCTCCGTCGGGCCAGTCCGGATAGCTAGGGAGGGCATGCAACTTGTTTTCAGACCTAAGCCTAAAGACCACCTCTCTATCACCCATAAGGTGGTCAAGTTATTTGATCGAATCTAAATATTTTGACATACTTAATTAACTTTTAATTATTTAAGAGCATTCGGACTTTCCCTTCGATTTGTTCCTTTCCTCGGTCGGATTTTCCGTGACACTCACAAATGGAACAAACGTACTAGTCGTTTTCACATACTCATTTTTAAATCTCTTAATCATCTTTAAATTACTTAATTATTTATATGAAAAGGTTCAAAAAATATTCAGGAAAGAATAATTAAGTTAAAACCATTGTTTGCAAAAGTTATTAAAATGTACTTCAAATAGTGTTTTAAAAGCTTTATTGATCAAAACGACTTTTCTATCTTCTAGAAATTAATTTATATAGCTCAAATCTCTTTCAAAACATTTCGAAAGATTTATAAAATTTATCCTATAATTTTAAACATTTAAAAATACCATTTTAAAGGAATTTCCTTTATGGATTTCGAACTGCAAAACCGCAATTATTTTGAAAATTTGTTTTGACTTATTTTAAAATATACAAGATAAAATCTTGATTTTCTTTATTCATTTAAAAACTACGGATATAATAGTCTGGAAAATTCTTATCTTGAAGAATTCTGAGCTATATTCCACTCTATATGATCATTTAATTTTTTCGGCGCGAAATCGTGAACTACCGTTACGCGACGCGTCTTATTTTGACTTATGTTTCATAACTTGTCAAAACTTCTCCAAATTGAGTTTAATAGTTTATAAAACATTTATAAACTATTATAAATCATTTAATCAAATATTTTCCATACTAAATCTCATACACTTTTAAACCATTTCATAATATTATATTATTATAATATTCATTTTCAACCTTTTTAAATTTTCAAAATCATTAAGAGGCTAAATAACTTCATATACACATCCATATAGATTTATTTTTTCATGAAATAACTATGGTTAATTACTTAACCATTTCAATTATGGTTTTCTTTTGATCATTCATCAACTAAGTTATCAACCATCTTAACATCCATATAACCAATCAAGTAATCATCCAAGCATTTAAATTTATAATTTAAACATTCATATAATTATTTTCTAAATCGAGTACTCACTTATGGCTCCACTCCACCAAACTTTTCCATAGCTTTCTATAACGAACTGGCAGTACTTCAGAAGCACTTCCTCCTCTTTTCCTTGCTTCGGAGCTCCCTGACTTGCTTTCTTCTCCTTTGGTGCTCTCGGCCTTGACCTTGGATGAGTGGTGCTCGGCCTTAGCTTGGGATATAGGGATGGCGTGAGTTGTAGAGGAGAAAGGGAAGTGTTTGCACTTAGTTTTGAGGTCGAACGAATACATATATGTGTATATATATATATTTTTATTTTCTCTTTGATATTATTTCTTCATAATTTTCCTAAGATGGAAGCCATTAAAAAGCTAAAGAAAGAATAAGAAGGAGATGAAGAAATGAGTGAATGAAGGAGTGAATGGATGCTTGTATTTATAGGCATAAGAAGTGAAAAAATATCTAAAACAACATCATTAGCCATCACCATGTGCACCCACCCCCTCCTTTTCCATCATGTTGCACACATTGCCTCCCTCCTCCATGTGCCTCCATCACTTCACTCTCTTCCAAGCCATCCATTCATGTCCTTATGCATGTGAGTTTGACTTTAGTTTGCTTAATAGTGAAATTTTTAGAAAATATATTTTCCTAAATGTATGTATATATTTGTATATGTGTTATATGTATGTATGAAAATTGTATGTGTATGTATGCATGTGATATGTATACATGCACATATATATGTGTTATATGTATGTATGAAAATTGTATGTGTATGTATGCATGTGATATGTATACATGCACGTATATATGTGTTAAATTTGAAATTGGGATTTAATTGCCAATAAATTACCTGATATTGATAACTATGAAATTGTTGTGAATTATTGACTAATTTGGATGTTGATTGTGATGGATGCTATTGATTGATGTTTTGGATGTTTATTTATTTTGATATATCCTGCTATCATCCTGTATATTATTTACAATATATAAAATTGTAAATCGAATTATTTCAAATTAAGAAATAGGTTGAAATGATATATACCCATGAAATTTATTTTGGATTGAAACGATATATATCCATCCTAGAAATCAAATTGAAATAATGGATCCACTTGGCCATAGGATAGAAAATTATATACGGACACCGGATTGGTTAAATTAAATGATTTTAAAAACTTTGATTTGAAGTTATTTAAATGATTTTGATTTTAAGAAATAAAATTGAATTTATGGCAATGGAATCATTTTTGAACTCGAGCTTGAAATGTTAAAAATGAACTTGTCAACTGGAATTGTTTAAAGAATCGGGTTTGAAATTTTGAAGTTATAATTAAGAAACCACTTGAATTCCAGAAATTGATTTGTTTTAAAAAGATTTGAACTCTTACTCGAACCTTGAAATAAATCCAAGTAAAAGTAATTTAAATGGATATTTCGAAATTTGGGCTCGAAATTGAATTATTTTTTAAGATTTTAATCTTAAATATTGAAGTTAAATTTAATTTAAGTAATTTAAATCGATATTCTGAAATCGAACTCTAATTTATATAAATTGAAATGGTTTAAAATTGAGAATTGAAATGAAATTAATTCAAATTGGAATAGAATTAAAATTAGTTGGAACTGAAATCGAAATTGGATTAATTTGGAATTGAAATTGAAATTGAAATTGATTTGAATTAAAATTGGAATCGAAGTTAATTCGAATTGAAATCGGAATTGAATCGATTTAAATGGAAATGGAAATTGAAAGTGATTTGAATTTGGAAATTTGGAATTAAATCACCTTCACTTTGAAACTATTTTCAAATAAATTATCTTGATATAAACTATTTAAATCTATCTTTTTAAATATTCAAATTAATTTGAATTTTCTAAGCTACTTACTATATAAACTATTTTAATACCCAAACTATTTTCTACTAAACTATTTTAACTATTTAAACTATTTTAAAACTGTTCAAACTATTTTCTAAAAATTCAAACTGGTCAGAGTGGGAATGTTTATATTTAAATCATGGATTTAAATGCTAATTGGGTTAAAATGAAGTTATAATATAAATCGAAATTCGAAACGATTTTGAAAGTGGAATCGAGATATTGAAGTGGAATGATATTTTCAAGTGAAAATGACGTATCGAACCGAATATGATTTTTGAAGTAAATATGATATTTCTAAATGAAATTGACTTTGAAGTGAATATGATATTTTGATATCAAGCATGAATTGTTTTTGAAATATAAAAGTACCATCGGTGTGTAAAACGACGTTTGGTTGTTAAAGAGACCGGGGCCTCTTATTGGCATACTCTCTGTCAATATTGGAACCACTTTAACAACTGTGTACGCGAAGGAGACTCCAGAATGAACTTGTGCCAATTTGAAATGACTAAAACAGGACGGCTTGACAGGACCAAGCGGGCTAATTACCCCTAGCGGACATCCGTTCTTCGATTTTCTTGGACTCGGTCAATATTATTACTCTTGTTGTTGGTTTCGATTGGTGCACCTTTATTTGGGATAGCCTCCCTTTGACTCGATATGGGATGGATGGAGGCGGTGGCGGTCATAGCTATGATGCGTTACCACCAGCCCTGTGACCCGAACTGGTAGTATCCTACATTGGACATTGCCTCACGTGCCTGGTCATACTTTTATCCCTATACGAGACCACTACGATTTTGATTTAGTGTTGTCGTATCATGACGCATCCCTATCCACCGATGGTGTACTGGTGTTTTATATGCAAACTGTACGACAATGCTTAAAAACGCGTTAAAGGGGATCAATGTAAAGCCTTAACGCTAAGTAAAATATTTATTTTACTGATTAGACATTACATATGTAGTGTATTCTACTACATATAAATATTTTTACGGATCCTTAAGAGATGGAAAATCCCGTAACATCTCTTGAGTTATTGCACGCACGTTATACATTGGATAGGAGATGTAAAACCCTTAAACATCTCTGACGCCACGGCACTCAGGTTATATGCGATAACGATTTGGCTCATATAAGAATATTTTAGTCCTGACTCGAGTGTTTTGTCTTTTCATTACGCTCGGGTCAGCCCTGAGTATTTCAGCGCACCGAAGATCATTTTCTGGAGGACGAAGACGAAGATTTGGTATATTATTACTATTATAATTCCCTGCATCATGTTGTTCTGCTGCATTCTTTATTTATCCCTGTTGTATATATAACTCTGATAAATGTTGTATAAATTATAATCAAATGTATAATATAAACAGCTTCATGAACTGTTTATTTTTTTATTATATTTTATCATTCCGCTGCGAGATTCTGTGTTTGTTATCTTCTTCTTTTCTTATTTTTCTTAATTAACCTCATTGATTATCTATATTCCGGATTGTTTAAGTTGGACATGTGTGGATTATTGTCGATTTAAACCTTCCGAAATCTAGGCCGTCACAAAAAGTTTCCACTCTAAGAAAAAAGGACTCAATACTGCATGTTGTCCACTCAAGGCATCAGCCACAACATTACCCTTGCCTAGAGTATACGAGATATCGAAATTGTACGAGGCTAAAAACTCCATCCACCTTTGTTGCATGAGATTTAACTCTTTTGGGAGAATAAATACTACGGAGACTTATGATCCGTATACAACTCAAATCGCTCTCCTAATAGATTATGCCTCCATGACTTTAGAATAAAGGCAAAGGTTGCTAACTCAAGATCATGGATTGAGTAGTTTCTCTTGTGGACCTTTAACCACCGACTAACGTAGCTCACCACTCTCTCTTCCTACATCAATATCCACTACACCATATCTATCTTTTAATAGAGTGTGAAAAACACTATAATATCTTTTCATAGCATTAGTGTAGGCGCTATATAATAACATGTTATAATAGCCATGATACATCTCATAGCACTAAACTAAATGGTATTGTATTAAACATTTTATAACACATGGATACCACTGCGAAAACTTTTTCATAACGGTCTATCCATGCAATTTTATTTAACTTGGTAAATTTCAACTTTTATTTATAGCATTAACTAATTTTTCACAGCAAGTACACTGCATTATAAAACAAGTTTCCATAGCAGTTTAATATTTTGCATTATAAAACAAATTTCCACAGCAGTTTAATATTTTTCATAGCTCGATTTCCGATCTATTGTATTCTTTTCTATTGCATTTTTATATCGATATAATAAGTTTTTTTAATGCTTTACATTCTGTTTCCATAGCGGTAATTTTCCACTATTAAAGTGTTTAATATAGCACTTGTTTGTTCTTTCTATAGTGCGCTACAAACACTATCTGATAGCAAAAATCCGACTTTTATGCACATTACAGGCATTTCAACGGTAACTCTTTAAATAAAATTCATTACATACCTGATAGCAAAAATCCGAAAGCAAAATTATATCTGATAGCAAAAATCTAATAGCAAAAATCTAATAGCAAAAACCTATCTAATACCAAAAGCATATTTGATTGCAAAACACAATAAATATGGTATTACATAGTCGATATTCTTACATGTCTAAGTAAATAAGTTTAGACATTATTTCAAAAAAAACCTATACATGAAAAACCATGCTCCCTTAGTCTTCAGCCTGTCAGCTCATGCACATTCTATATTTCAAAACCTGCAATTTACACTTGTACAAGTTAGAGACTCTTATGAACACATGCAAACAATTATGAGGCATATGAAAAAAGTAAATTACACGCTGAAGCAATTGCCAATCTGGTATGGAGAGCAATTGATAATCATGTCACATTTTGTCCATGGATAATACTAGTAAAAGTACAAAGTGCAAAATGCAGGCTGAAGCATTTGATAAACTAATTAACAATCGAGTCACAATCTAGTATAGAAAGCAAAGTTTGAGTTATAGGTCACATATGGAGGTGATCACCAAAAAAAAAGGTACCTTTGTGATGTGAATAAGTGGAAGCGTATTTTAGGAACCACTGTTAGAATAATGAAAACACCTGAAATCTCCTCTTCAAACACCTAAAGCGGTGAAAGGAAAAGAAAGGTTGAAAATCCAGTGTTGCCATAGGACTTTGAAAGTCAAAGATGTGTGTTTACACGTATACATATAGAAACATGTAGACATATGTATATGTATATATTTGAGATAATAAATTGAACAAAGTAATAACCCAATACCGTGAATAAAATCTAGTTGGTTATATTTAAATTGAAGACTAAATTATTTGGGTTCTAAATAAGTAGCCAGTCAACTAACAGTACGAAACAAATAAAATGTTAGAAGAATCTTAAAACCAAGTCAACAAACTAATGCTTAATAAACATTTCAACCATCCTTGATCACAAGAAACTGGACAGAACTGATGCAAGCTGCTTACTATAATATTGCATACATAGAAGCAGTACTATGAGTACTAAGGGAGCGAAGGAAAAAAACTAATGTTTACTAATGCACATGCACCTGCACGTCCACAAAGAACCATGCGCAGGCCAGCCAGATATTTGGACTAAACACTACACAAGGATAGGACAAAAGAGAATCTTTTGGAAAACCATCAAACCGTTATTTTCTTCAGTGATTTTCTCTGCAATTTATGTTTTTCCTTTTTATTGCAATTAGTGGTTGGTTAAAGTTGTAAGGACCACCACTTTATCGGTTAGAAATGAATGGCTAGATGTGTGAGACACTAGCTATAATTAAAAGTTTATACATAGAAAATGGTATGAATGAAATATAACTCTTCTTCCCTGCTATTCTCTCCTCTCAAATTTCTGTAATGGCTGCTTACGTTTAGCTGTAGTGTATCATTGGTGCTTTCATTTCTCAACTCCCCTCCCTCTTCCACTACCATGGTTAACACAACACACGACTGAAACCGTGCCATTGATGAGGCTATAGCCCAACTCTGTGAAGATTCCACCACCCACACAACATCCATGGACACCATGCGCTCCGACATCTCCACTCTGCAAACTTCCATGAACAACCTGACCACCATGATGCAAGAATTCACCACAAAATTCACCAACCCACCACATAACTCACAGCCCACACCCCAAAACTCTTTACCCAATGTCCGTCCACCACCGCTCATCACAACCCCACTTCATTTAGTTTTCCCTCCCAGCGCAATAGCCATCCGAACCCCAAAATGCGAGTTATCCCGCTTCAATGGATCAAACCCCTTAGATTGGATCTTTCAAGCGGAACGATTCTTCATCTATCACTCTACACCGGAGGAGCAACGGATCGAGCTCTCAAGCTTCTACATGGAAGGCCAAGCATTAACTTGGTATCAATGGATGTACCAGAACAAGCAACTCTCCTCATGGTCGGCACTTACAACGGCGATTGAACAAAGGTTCGGACCCTCTACCTTTATTAATCCTGAATCTTCTCTCTTCAAACTTCGACAAACCGGATCCGTAGTAGAATATCAAGCGACATTTGAAACACTAAGCAACCGTATAACCTCCCTTTCCCCCGATTCCTTCCTTCATTGTTTCCTTTCCGGCCTTAAACCACCCATCCGAAATGAGCTACACATATTACAACCAACAACACTTTGCCAAGCTATCGATTTAGCCAAACTCATCGAAACCAAAAACACTGACCAACGCTCCTCTTTCTACAGATCCAACCCACGGCCACTGAATGCTCCAAACCCGCCTCTACTTTTGCCCGCACCACCAACTCACTCCACTGGCCTACAAAATTCCCCCACTGCTCCATAAAACAATCAGCCAATCCCCACAAATTACCCAATCTGACGTTTCAATTCCTCCGAAATGGCCCAGCGGAAGGCTCAAGGGCTGTGCTTCCACTGCGACAGCCGTTACACCCCTGGCCATCGCTGCTCCTCACCGCGAGCCCTCCTGCTACTACCTGACACAACCGCAGATCCACCCAATCCAAGCCCTAACATATTCGAACCACCTACAGACGACGACACTGAAAATTTCGAGGCCCACATGGAACATCAACCGCCAGCAACCCTAATCGACCTCTCCGATAACCATGCCGACGTCAGCCTCCACGCCATGGTCGGCGCCGCCAGTCCCCGTGCCCTCCGTCTCTCCGCCACTATCGCGGGCCACCACGTCTTAGCTCTAATCGACACCGGTTCGACGCATAATTACATTCACCCACGTGTTGCCTCTTTTCTTAAATTGCCAATTGAGGAGAACACACAGTTTTATGTCACTGTGGGGAATGGAGCCAAGTTATTGAGTAAAGGCAGATGTAAACGTGTCCAGTTTACTATTCAGAAATTTGTGTTTGAAGCTAATTTACATTTGCTTGAATTTACGAACGCGGATATTGTTTTAGGCATCCAATGGTTGGAAACGTTAGGCCCAATTACCACCAACCACAAATCACTCACCATGAGCTTCATTTACAACCAAAATTTTATTACCCTATCCGGCCTCTCTAACCTCTCCAACCCCAAAGAAATATCCCTACACCAACTAAAACGTCTCGACTCCATAAATAGTATTGCCTCTTATTTTCACCTACACATCAACCCATCAACCCTTGTTCCCCAACCACCGACCACAAACATCCCATCTCCCATTCAAAAATTATTGAACCAACATAATTCCATTTTTCAAAAACCAACCAAACTACCTCCTCATCGCTCCCTAGACCACCACATCAATTTAAAACCCAACCAACCACCCGTAAACGTCCGCCCATATCGATATCCTCATTACCAAAAAACTGAAATCGAAAAACAAATCCGTGAAATGCTCCATACCAAACTCATACAACCCTCCACTAGCCCGTTTTCATCACCCGTACTCCTCGTCAAAAAGAAAGATGGAACTTGGCGTTTTTGTGTTGATTATAGAGCTTTAAACGCCATTACCATCAAAGATCGATTTCCAATTCCAACCATTGATGAACTTTTAGATGAGCTTCATGGCGCAACTTACTTCACCAAATTGGACTTGCGAAGTGGTTATTTTCAAATACGTGTTCACCCTCCGGACATTTCCAAAACGGCTTTCCGCACTCATGAGGGACATTATGAATTCGTCGTTATGCCATTCGGTCTCACAAACGCCCCATCAACCTTTCAAGCAACCATGAACAAAATCTTTAACCTCTACCTCCGCAAATTTATCTTGGTTTTCTTTGACGACATCCTCATTTATAGCCCCACCCTCACCACTCACATCTCACACTTACAAACCACCCTCCAACTCCTAACCGACCATAAATTTTTCATCAATCTTTCAAAGTGCGCTTTCGCCCTCACCAAAATAGACTATTTGGGCCATATTATCTCGGCCGAAGGAGTCCAAGTCGATCCAACCAAAATACAAGCCAAGATTAATTGGCCCATCCCTCACACAACAACGGAGCTTCGTGGATTTTTGGGCCTCACGGGATATTACCGCAAGTTCATTCAAAACTACGCACAAATTGCCAACCCCCTTACTAACTTACTCAAAAAAGACTCCTTCCTTTGGACCCAAACCGCCACGGACGCCTTCAACACCCTAAAACAAGCCGTCACCACAACCCCAATATTAGCCCTACCCGATTTTACCCAAACTTTCACCATCCACACCGACGCTTCCATCACCGCCATTGGTGCCGTCCTTTCCAAAAATAAACATCCAATCTCCTTCTTTAGCAAAACCCTTCCTCCACTCCTTCAACGCGCCTCTACATATAGCCGTGAAATGTATGCTATCACCTCTTCCGTTAAACGTTGGCGTCACTACCTTCTTGGCCGCCACTTCATCATTGTCACCGACCACCAAAGCTTACGTCAATTATTAACACAAACCATACAAACACCGGAGCAACAACGTTGGTTAACTAAATTACTTGGCTTTGATTTCACAATCATTTATCAACCAGGCTGTCTTAATTTCGTCGCTGATGCTCTTTCACGCCGGCCCAATTCAGGCCAGCCCACTACCATACAAACCCATATAACCAATTTTCCCTTAGCCCCTTCTTCCACTTCAACCCACAAATCACCTACAGCAGCCTCCGCTTCAAATTCAACCCCATCACTACCAACCATTCCACCATCTCCACTAATACAGTTTCAATCTTCACCACCTGACCTCAGCCGACCCTCCACCGAGCTACCGCCGCACCCTATCCTTTCCGACCCAGCTCCGGACCGCCCCTTTCCTCCCACTGCCAGCTCGCCGCCGCCACCACCACTCCGATACACCACCACCACCAAGTCCGCAACCTCCCCTCAACTTCATACCATCATGACTACCCGATTCCTTCTCACTGACAAAATCAAGACCGCCTTAGCAGTAGATCCCCATGCTCAACACCTACTTCAGCAAATCTCCCCTACTTCGCCTCATCTACAACTTCGCAACGGACTACTCCTCTACAACGGCAAAATTTTCGTTCCCGAGGCTCACAATCTCCGCCAACAGATTCTCGCTACACTTCATGCATCGAAACTGGGAGGACACTCAGGTATAAAATCTACCCTCGCTCGTATTTCTGCAAATTTTTACTGGCCGAACTTACCCAACTCTGTTAAGGAATTTGTCAACCACTGTGCTGTTTGTTTGCAATCCAAACCGGAAAATACACCCCCAAAAGGCCTATTACAACCTCTGCCGATCCCCTATCGTATTTGGGAAGACATATCGATGGATTTTATCACGCATTTACCACCATCCTCCGGAAAAACTGTCATTTGGGTCATCGTCGACCGCCTCTCCAAATATAGCCACTTTCTCGCCTTACCTACATCCACTTCCTCCGCCCAATTAGCCCAGTACTTCGTCCAAGAGTACGTACGCCTACATGGTTTTCCCCGCTCGATTGTCTCCGATAGAAATCGACTCTTTATTAGCCATTTTTGGAAAGAGCTTTGTCGCCTTCACGGTACCGAGCTAAACATGAGCAGCGCCTACCACCCGCAAACAGACGGCCAGACGGAGGTGGTCAATAGATGTTTAGAAACCTACTTGCGAGCGATGGTGGGCGACACACCCAACCGATGGAATCAACTACTGCCATGGGCCGAGTGGTGGTATAACACTAATCATCACTCCTCCCTCAACACTTCTCCATTTCAGGTTGTCTATGGACGACCCCCACCAACACTTACTGACTATTGCGACGGCAGTACCAATCTACAAGCATTGGACTAATGGCTTATTGACCGCAATGCCCTCCTTCAACAAATCAAAACCAACTTGCTCAAAGCTCAATCGAGAATGTCAAACCATGCCAACCAACACCGCACAGACAAAGAGTTCAACATTGGAACATGGGTCTTCGTCCGCCTACAACCTTACCGACAAACCTCCCTTGGCAACACACACCATAAACTTGCTCGCAAGTACTTTGGCCCTTATGAAATTATTGACCGAATTGGCAAGGTTGCCTACAAACTCCGATTACCCGACGACTCCAAAATCCATCCCGTATTTCACATCTCTCTCCTCAAGTATTGTCCTGACCCACACTCCACTATACCCACCACACTACCACCTCTTACTCATGAAGGTCATCCACTGTACCAACCAGCCAAAATCCTCGCTCACCGCCAGCTAAATCCCACCACACACCAAATCCTTATCCAATGGCAAAATCTAGACTCCACCGAGGCAACATGGGAGGACTATACACAAATGATCCGCAGTTTCCCACATCTCAACCTTGAGGACAAGGTTGCTCTTGGAGAGGAAGGTATTGATGCACATGCACATGCACGTCCACAAAGAACCATGCGTAGGCCAGCCAGATATTTGGACTAAACACTACACAAGGATAGGACAAAAGAGCATCTTCTGGAAAACCATCAAACCGTTATTTTCTTCAGTGATTTTCTATACAATTTCTGTTTTTCCTTTTTATTGCAATTAGTGGTTGGTTAAAGTTGTAAGGACCACCACTTTATCGGTTAGAAATGAATGGCTAGATGTGTGAGACACTAGCTATAAGTAAAAGTTTGTACATAGAAAATGGTATGAATGAAATATAACTCTTCTTCCCTACTATTCTCTCCTCTCAAATTTCTGTAATGGCTGCTTACGTTTAGCTGTAGTGTATCATTTACTTAGAAGCAGTATGGTAACACAGTTTAAGTATAGTTTTCTAATTACCAGAACAACAGTTATGATAGAGAAACAATCGCGATTAGCTGTTTGAACTTCAATTCTCCCTACAAATTTGACGTTCAACAATCTAGTTGAAAAAAAAACAGGAGATGCAAACTTAGAACTGTAAATAATGATCAATAACTGAACTGAATATAAAGAACCATTTGCACTAATTTAGTTCTGTATATAAAGATTACATTACAAAAAGTGCAAACTAAAAGAAGAAGACTTCCTTCACCAGCACTTCCTTCTTGGTCGTTCAATTCAGCTCTTGTGGTTGTGGGACTCACATTGGCCGAAAAACTCTTTTGCATGGCTACTTTTTCCATGGAATGGCTTTTTGTTGTGATAGGTAGTATGAAAAAACTAGGGTTAGAGTTTGAAATGTGAAAGAATAGGAATTGAAAATCTAGTAACAAAAATAAGTAACCTTGTGTATATCATACTGATTCTATTGCATGTTACTAAATCATAATACAAAAAACTTAACATTTTTGTAATGATTTAAGCCTTGCTCTAAATCCTTTATGGTAATGGTAATCAAAACATCAACATCACTGCACTTTGCATCCAATCTAAGATCCAGATTCTCCAAAGCATTCACATGCCATGGATTGACGAGGCCACCATTCATTTTCATCAAAACTTCATCTGGAATATGTTTACTTGTCATACCAGCGATTGCATTTACTATACATCTTTGATGTAGCTTTAATCCTTGCAAGTGATTGTCTTTCTCCCGTACTTTGAATTTCAGTAGCATAATCATAGCTATGTTTTTTGGCGTGTAATACTCAAAACGAAAGACTTTGCTCACCCTTTTAGTAAAGCCTGCATTTGCTATGAATACTCGTTTCATTTCGTTGGTGTACCCAACAAATATTATCATTGTATCCCCTTTATCCATTGCTGACATAATTTCTTCCAAAGCTTCATGACCAAAATCTCTACCAGTGTCATTTAGTAACATCAGCCTATATGCTTCATCTATGAACCAAACACCACCACATGCTGTTTCAATCTGCAAAATCCCATTTAACGATTATAGAACAATCAAATATTTAAGAAGCTATGTATGACACGACTGATTGATATAATATCAAACAATTGTTGATTAAAGCATCTTCTCACATGTTTTACGCCTAGTTTCACCTATATACTGTCCAACCAAATCAGTTCTTTGCACTTCTACAACTTTACAAAATATATAATTCTATATTTATAAAGTAATTTTCCAACAAGTTGCGCCACCATTGTCTTCCTTGTAAATTTACAGTGATACACCATATATGGTAAACTTTCTAGATGTTAAGCTAGAGACGGTTGTATTTTTATACCTATTCAAAGTGCACAATGGTACCATGGTACGTTTCATAGTTCTCCTGAAAATTATTCTACACCATGCTTCAAAATGCACCATGGTACCATAGTTCTCAATCTAGCATTGAATTAAATGCAATAAAGTTTCGTATTCATTTTTTCCAACCTAAAATTATTCTACACTAGGCTTCAAAATGCACTGTTTGTGTATGCATATGTGTTATAGTTCTAATATACCAAAACAGAGAATAGTCAATTATAAACTCGTCTCACAAGTTTATCAAACAGATTTCTACTACTTTAGAAGTCTGTATTAGTTAATTTAAATAATAGTTATGTCGTAATTAAATTAGAACAACAAATTAACAACTATAGTAATAATAACTATAGTGTTAAATCAACCGTTATACAATTTAATGAAATAGTATACCACAGAAAGAAACCGGTTGAAGAGGGAAATTCCGTCTGAGGCTTGTCGTGACAATTTCCGTGCTAAATCTCCCTCCTCACAGTGAAGCAAACATTTGGGTGCCCCAAGGCCCCAACTCCTTCATTAGGAAGCTATTAATATACTTGACTTTGTTTGCATATTTGGCGACGTGGGACAAGTGTATTTCATTTACACTTTGTGCTTTAGGAATTCCAACAATATGTATATGTATATGTGTGTACTACATGTAATTTATTATATGCAGCAAAATACATTCCTTTACATTGATACTTGCAAGTTGTTCAGTTGAGGGCATATGTCTGATATCTTCACATTGGCATTCCTTCTAGTCTAAATTTTGTAAAAGATAAAATTTGGTCGTTTTAATTGCTTGTTTATTTGAGACCACACCATTAGCATATTGGCAATGCATAACTAACAAAGAAACTGTGGGTCTTCTTGCTTTCAGCTTCGGTTTGAAACTGAAAAAAATTTGCAAAACTGAAATACCATGACCTAGTAGAGGTCTTACTCATAACAGAAATATTTTCTGAATACATAAAAGAAAAATGCTAATTAGAAAGAGTGATGCAACTTATTTTAAATAAATAAGACAACATATGTATATGCATCAATTTCAAATTCTAATTTGTTGTTCAAAAGAGAGCACTAAGCTTACTTGATTTGAAGTTACTGAACAATCACCAACTGAGAATATCAACATCCGAGAGCTTTTAAAGCTACTTAAAATCTTTTTCCTTTTTTCTGTGAAATGATATTTATTTCTCAATCAAAATCAATTTCAATAAATTGACAGAAGGATCTAAACAAAAGCACTAATATCGTAAGTTATTATAACAAAAATGTGCAAGAACTACTCTTGCACATAGTAAGTAACTATAGAGCATCCCTTATTACTTGTTAGTTACCCCATGATTAAGAGTTGCAACTTACAACAACGCAATAAACAAATTACGAGTTGACTGCTTAGCTAACTACCGCTATTAATGTTTTGATACTATGTATAAGCTTCAACCTCACAATTTAACAAGTGTGTGCCTATATATATATCTATACTATAAAGCAAAACCTTTGGTCAACCGGTCAAAGTGAAGCCTTTTTAGAACTTCCACAAACACCCCTATGGATATGAAAGTTATAACATCACTTCTGTACATTTTAGTCATTGTCCCCACCCACATGCTAACTTCACACAGACTCCACGTTCACATTTTCCCATGAGTTATCACTTTCGAACAACTGCAACCAAGACATTTCCTCCTCATCTCTCATCTCTCATCTCCTACCACATTACTTATGTTTTATTCATCTTATCGGAACTCGAAAGCACCACTTACCATCAAACTTGAATCTAAGGCAAAGCAGACTTTTACGCCAACATCCCAGCGGAGTTGATAATCTCAAACGATAAACCTTTGCGAATCATTTGGGGCAGAATCGAGCATATTCAGGCAAAGGTTCGTCAGATTCCGGTGAAGCAATGCAATAAACAGCAAAAAAATTAGGCACCTAAGTCAGTTCACCGACGTCACATCAACATTTGAAAAACCCAGGTATAAAACGTTAAAACTCTAAAAAAATTCCTTTTAGAAAGAGTATTTATTTTCTAATCAGGGTTTGTAGTTTTCTGTTAAATTCATTGTATAGTTTAGAAATTGCAACAAAGATACCGTGAATTTGTTTAGAAATGTATTTTATTCCTAATTTGTCTGCGATTGGAAAATTCATCAAAATAATGTAAAAAAAATCTGATAAAGATGTCTTTCAAATGATTTGGTGTTAAAATTTTATTTTATGCATCGCTAATTTCAAAGTTTTCTAAAAAAAAACAGAAGTTGATGCTAATTGTGGATTGTTTTGTTGTAGCTTCCCGTCTTAGTTTTAGTCCACATTAAGATTACATGGTTGCAACTTCAACGCATAATTAGGTGGTATTACCTTGAATCTATTTTTTGTTTATGCTAGAAGTGTTTGTAGTGAAAGGCATAAACTATGGAATGTTATTAAAATGGAGGCAACTGTGACTAATAAATTGAGGATGGTCGATTTTAATAATGTGTTGCGCTCATCTGATAAAAAGTAGTGGGAAAGTATTCCTTTCAGCCAAATTCAAGGAATGAATAATTTTTTGTTGGTTGATGGAAACAAATTTGTTGGATTCTGAGTAGGAGGGTCTGACAACGAAGAATGGCGAAGTCCTCATTAATAGTCATGTCCTTTTACAATCCACTAACATCACAACAGTTGTTTTGCAGATTTCTACCAGTGCTCATACTCCTCTTTTTGGTACATTCTGAATTTAATATTAAAGCTTAAAAGGATCTCCTTTTAGATATTTGATGATTGGATGTTATGTGATGGGTACTATGACTGTGTTAAAAATGGTTTGAGTCATACAAAACCTAATTACTATAAAATATACAACCTTGCTTACAGGTTAAAGCTGAACTGAAGGCGTGGAACAAGACAAAGATAGAAGCAATAATTATTTGGCAGAAGCAGAAAACAAGCTAAAAGAGATGGTGCTAACAATTGATAAAG
This sequence comes from Allium fistulosum, assembly GCA_030737815.1. Taxonomy (NCBI): domain Eukaryota; kingdom Viridiplantae; phylum Streptophyta; class Magnoliopsida; order Asparagales; family Amaryllidaceae; genus Allium; species Allium fistulosum. Next base: position 485,227,192 of record CM060905.1, on the reverse strand, counting down.
ACCAAATAATGAGAAACTATTTGATCGAATGGTTGCAACACATAAGGAGTATAAACTATAAAGCACTACTGGAGAAGCATCATTGCACCATAAGGCAAAAGGCTTAAGTGGACTGGCTAACTATGGGGGATGCTCTATGCAAAATGGCTATGTGAAAAAAGGAGGAAGAAAAAAATAGAAATAATTTATTACCTTTTATTGATAACGATATAAATGTTATTTTTGACAACGCTAAAATAGAAAAAGATGTTATTTATTGCTTTACTGCTGATATAATAGTAATGAAGAGAAATTCCAAATATGTATGTTATGCACTGCAAGATAACTATCAATGGAGAGGGTTATATTTTTCTACCCAGTACCCCTTCAATGAGAGAAATGATGGGGAAAAAGTATTTGTGATAGAGGATAGCAAAAGTCCTGACCTAGATGGTTTTTTTGCTCAATTCGCTAAGCTACATTGGGATAAACTGAAAGATCGTGTACGTAAAGCAATTGTCGAGGTTTTTACTACAAAGAAGTTTGTAAGGGAGTTTAGTCATACTTTCTGAGCTTTGGTTCCCAAAGTTGAGAAACTGTTTTCTACTGTTGATTATAGGCTGACTGTTCGCTGCAATGTTCTGTGCAAAATTATTTTAGTTTAGTTCATGTTTCTGTTTGTATATTATTTTATTGGTTTAAAATCAACCGTATTTGTCTGATACTCCATTAGCAAGATGAGTATTAATGCATATTTTAGTAAGGAATGATTAAACATAGTTCTATCAATTAGTTCTCTCTTTATTATTGGACGGTTATTTGATGCATTCATGTTGTTTGTGATAATGCTAGAGCTAACGCTTATGAATATTTGTTCTTTTACTGCAAATTTAAACTATTACTTGCCACAATTTGTTTTATCTACTATGTTTGCTTTCTTAAGTTATCAATATTCTGAATTTTATTATAATTCAAAGTAATTGGTAAGACTTAGGATTATATTTTAATTTCTCTTTTTGGTTTGCAAAATCGTTTCCTCCACACCAATTTGGATGAATATGATAATCTTAGGATTATTTCTACCCTACTGTCTTCTCTGTGAATTTGAGATATACTTCTTCTTCTTCTTCCACTGACAACTAAGTTTGTGTATTTTGTCTACAAATGTTTTTATCTCCAAGTTAATGCTGTTATTACTGTATGTTTTTTAATTTTATGATAGTTTGATGCACCGATCGCTTGGATTTACGATTGTTTCCTATTGTAGTAGACGGTTCTGTGACTGTCATTCTACTCACTTTCCATTTAATTCATTACCCAAGTGACTGAATAGATCATTATATCCTTTTTTCCTTAGTTTGATGTTAAATCTGTCAAATGCATGATTTCTATTTCAGTGCTGCAACTCCTGCGCCCTCATAAACACATTGATGTTCTGTTATACAACTTGATCAAAACGTCAAAGTCCTATTGATCATGGAATCCCTACGAATAATTATCTTATATTGTTAAATAAGCAGGCTGTGTGTATGAACATATTTTAATTCCTCCAGTTGTATCATTCCCTAAAATCTCTAATGTTTTTATTCGTTCCGATGCACATCCCATTCATGAGTTTTTATGTTGGTTATTTTGTTTAAACATGTTGGAGGTGCACCTTACCTTAAGAATTGGGTTAGTCTGATTAACTGCCTCTTTGATGAAAGAAAGAACAATCTGATGAGCATTTCACTCTTTGATCAAGGTACTACTTTATAAAAAAATTATCTTTTTTTATAAAGGGTACAGATTTATAACATTTTTATCTGATATTTTCTTTTTTGTTCCAACATACGTGTTAAACTCTATATAGTTATCATAAGCTTAAAAAGTAGATTAACTATATCTTGCATAAATGACTTTTGATTTATTGGTGTAACAATGCATTATTGAAAAGTTTAACCATGTTCATACTATCAAGCCATTGAGAAGTACTCATGCCCTTTTTTGTTCATATACAAGATTTAGTACTGCTTTTGGGATCAAGCACTGTATAACTGTGCTCGCAATACAAGCAACAACGACAATTTAGGAAACTGTGAGTATAACCTTTCTCATATGCATACCAACTTTATATTTTATTACTGTAAAATATGCGCTAATTTATATGTTTACGCAATTCATTGTTATTGCTTTGTACATTGCACTATGTTGTACTTTCGGGCATATTTCAAATTGTATTTGAGGTTTTGCTGTCCAACTCAGTTCAAATGTACCACCATAGTTTTTAACTTGCTAAATAATTATATATATTATATTGGTATTCTTGACTATCAAACATGTGCAGTAGTTTAGAGTAGTCTCGATTGACAAAAAGCTGAGTTTACATTACATTATTTACAGGACATTCTTTATAAATAAGATCTACTAGAAACTTAGATGAAATAGGGTGTCATGGAACCCAAAATTTGATTGATTGACACTAAATAGAAATTTATGTTATGCAGGGTATTATTACTGATAATAAGAGCAAGTTAAAGGAATTGTTTGCTGAAATTGCTGAGCATTATCATGTACAAATACCATAGCTGCCGCATTGCAGCAGTTTTTGCTTCAGTAGAGGTATCTTCCTCTAAATATGATTTGAAAAATTATGAGATGTTGTTTTCTTCATTGCACCTGCATTTCTCTTTTTTTGGGCATTGCATGTAACCTTAAGCATATAAATTGTGTTAGAAATATATCAACAACGTATGATCTCAACTTAAAATATGGATGAGCATATTAACAGTATACATATTTTATTATTTCAGTGAATGGTAGTTCAGATCAAACAACTATTTAGTCACCTTACTATACTCCGGTGCATCGCACATGATGAGATAAAATGAGTCTTGAAGGAAGTTCAAGAAGGAGAATGTAGCGACCATACTGGGGGCAGACATTGGCAAAAAAGATCCCCCGCTATGGATACTATTGGCCCACTGTAAATCGGGATGTTGTAGACTATGTAAGAAAATGCGACAAATGTCAAAAGTTTGCAAAAATCCCCAGAGCTCTGCCAACAGAACTCACACAAATTGTTAGTCCCTGGCCATTTGCGATTTGGAGGATCGATATAATCGGTTCCTTACCGATTTCCAGAGGTGGTGCAAAGTATGCGATTGTTGCGGTTGATTACTTTACTAAGTGGGCAGAAACAGAGCCTTTAGCTACGATCACCACCAAAAAAGTAATTAATTTCGTTGTACGAAACATCATATGCCATTTTGGCCTCCCATGAACTATCATAACGGACAATGGAACTCAATTTGAAAGTAGAGAGTTCAAAGAATTTTGCCAAAAATATCACATTGAGAAAAGGTTTTCGGCGGTCGCTCACCCTAAAGCGAATGGACAAGTGGAAGCCGTAAATAAAATAATCAAGTCCATATTAAAGAAACGTTTGGAAAAGGCTAGATGCAAGTGGGTGGATGAGCTTCCAACAACGCTCTGGGCTTACAGAACCACCCACAAGTCCGCGACTGGCCATACTCCATTCACATTGGCATACGGCACTGAAGCTGTGATACCCGTGGAACTTGAAGTTCCTTCTCATCGGGTAACTTATTATGATCCCAAGACGAATCAGAACCTCTTATTGGAATTACTGGACTTTGTTGATGAAAAACGTGAAGAAGCTGATTTAAGAGCAACTGCACATAGGCACCGAGTTGCTCGATATTATAATGAAAAAGTTCGACCGAGAATTTTCAATGTGGGTGATCTCGTTTTGAAGCGAGTTTTTCCGACCCCATCACATCTGAATCCCACATAGGAAGGTCCGTATGTCATCGAACGTAGGCTTGGAGAAGGAACTTTCAAGCTAGCGACCGTAGGTGGCGTGACACTTCCTCGCGCATGGAATAGCGAGCATTTGCGTCGTTATTACACCTAGTCTATTTTCTTTCGCATTGTAGTTGCAGTTATTTCCAGTGTATGTTTGTTTTATTGTTTTTAGTTTTTGGCATGTAACAAGACATTCCAGTTTGTTCCCATTTATTATAATCAATAAAGGCTTGAAGCCATCTTTTTCGTTAACTATTGAGGTTTTCGTATGTTGCAATTCCGTAACAAAAAATTAAGTTACATTAATCTGCCTGGTGTATGAACACACACAACGATTTAAAAATCTCTAAGTCCCCAGAGTGCGGACTAGAGTACTCTGAGTCCCCAGAGTAAGGACTAGAGTATAAACGACTTGAAAAAATCTCTAAGTCCCCGGAGTGCGGACTAGAGTACTTTGAGTCCCCAGAGTGCGGACTAGAGTATAAACGAATTGAAAAAAATCTCTAAGTCCCCGGAGTGCGGACTAGAGTACTCTGAGTCCCCAGAGTGCGGACTAGAGTATAAATGACTTTAAAAAATCTCTATGTCCCCAGAGTGCGGACTAGAGTACTCTGAGTCACCAGAGTGCGGACTAGAGTATAAACGACTTGAAAAAATCTCTAAGTCCCCGGAGTGTGGACTAGAGTACTCTGAGTCACCAAAGTGCGGACTAGAGTATAAACGACTTGAAAAATCTCTATGTCCCCAAAGTGCGGACTAGAGTACTCTGAGTCCCCAGAGTGCGGACTAGAGTATAAACGACTTGAAAAAATCTCTAAGTCCCCGGAGTGCGGACTAGAGTACTCTAAGTCCTCAGAGTGCGGACTAGAGTATAAATGACTTTAAAAAATCTCTATGTCCCCAGAGTGCGGACTAGAGTACTCTGAGTCCCCAAAGTGCGGACTAGAGTATAAACGACTTTAAAAAATCTCTATGTCCCCAGAGTGTGGACTAGAGTACTCTGAGTCCCCAGAGTGCGGACTAGAGTATAAACGACTTGAAAAAATCTCCAGGTCCCCAGAGTGCGGACTAGAGTATAAACGACTTGAAAAAATCTCTAAGTCCCCAGAGCGCGGAATAAAATTAAAGTAATTCAGAAAACTCCGAGTCATGTGGAAGTGAGCAAGTACTTGCCTGACCCACATAACTTTGGATTTCAAACACAAGACGGATGGTGAAGCTAATCATCGAACATCATCAGAAAAACAAAAATTTTATTCACTAATCCCAAAACAGAATTCCACAACAATTCCTCCTAAACTCTGAGTTAAAAGTCTATTAACATCGACTACGAAAATAAATAGAAATAATTACGTAATCCGGGCTTATTCACATTAAACGAAGCATGACAGCTACTTCTTTGGCTTCTTCTCCTTCTTCGGTTTCTCAGACGACTCCTCCCCCACGCGTTTTCTCTTGGACGTTTTGCTCGCTAGAGAAAGGGTGTCAGAGAAAGGAGGAGGAACTTCTAACGACTTGGTCCCACCTGGAAGAATAACCTTTAAAGGTCTGTTCAGTGGGTCATCGAGTTCTACCACTTGAGACTCAGCCTTAATCTTAGTTTTCTTTTTCCCCTCTTTGATGATCTATTCCTCCATGCTCAGCTTTGAAGTATGTTTGGAGGCGCCTGTAATTTCAACTTCATAATGTTCTTCTAAAGGAGAAGGGTTTTCAGACTTGTCTTCATCGAGCGCCTCGATCACTTGAGCGCCAGGTCCAGGAGTCTCTTCGATTTGAATAACCTCTCCCATTTTCTCCTCTCTCTCCATGGCGACATCGCTCCTTGGAGTAGGTTCGGGATCAGGATGGCCTACACGAATTCATAAGAAACAAATGTTAGAATACATTTATCACTCGCTAAAAACGAGAACCCTTTGAACTTTGGAGGAAAAGTTATGTACCAGTCTCTGGTTGACTCTCAACTATTTGGGGAGTTTCGCCTTCTGGAATAGGAGATAGAACGTGAATATTAAGTCCAAGGTCTTTTGGGTTATAGCCATATGTTGCTCGAAGGGGTCAAGTGATGGGCGACAAGACGGCTGAGTAGGGGGAGGAACCGGAGACTTGGTTCCGGACGTACCGACAATGGATCTTTTCCTTTTGATAAGGGGGAGTCTCTACTGTAAAGAGCCTTCGCCGTAGACAAGTCCGAAGGCTCATTCCCCTGAAGAAATTCCTTCACTAAAGCTTCTTCGTCAATCTCTTCCGTTCCCAACTCAACCTTTTTGATTTTGATTAAAGTGTCCCATGCTTCGGCCAAAGATTCGAGATAACCCTCGCCAAGAAATGTTATGTCGTGATGCATGAGAAATCGAGCATTATATTCGGCTATGAGCGGATCAAACATACACTTGATTTCCTCCCTACCAGCCTCAGTAGCCGCCTCAAGGCGAGAATCAATTCCTGAAAGCGCTATTCTTTTACCCTCCTCACAAGCTTCATCCTTCAGCACTTCGACTTTGGAGAGGTCTTCATCGAGTTTTGTTTTCAGGAGTCGTGTAGCAACAATTTCATCGCAATATCGTTGCAACTCCTCCTGAGCAGCAATCTTTTCTTCCTACTCTTTGAGAAGTAGCTCTTCCAACTCTTTGACTCGTTGAGCGAACGCATCTCTCTCCTTTTGAACGGAGTCTTTCTCTAAAGCTAAAGCGCCACAACGTTGGACAGCTCATCGATCTCCTTTTTGTGTGTGGCCTCCAGGCGACTGACTGCCTCAGTAGTATCTTTAGCATTCTTCTAGGCAACCTTAAGTTGAGATTTATATGTGGAAAGCTCTTTATCTAGGGCTCTAATGATGTCTTTGTCATGGATGGCCTCAAGCTTCAGACGATCGATTTCGTGTTGGCGTTCCATAGAAACTTCAGAAACTTTTTCTTCCAAGTGAACGAATGCGTCGTGTTGAACGTAAACATCATTGTTGCAAGCAATGGCACTCTGTTTAACATGCCCCGGAATAGGATGGATGGCTGGAAGAAATTTTAGTCCGTCAAAGCATATTTTTGGGAATGTGGCTTTAAGCTCGGCAAGTTTCTCCACTATCGACGTATCATGTGCAGGAGTAGAGGAAGTTTGTTTAGTCGGAACCACGGACTTCTTGTGAGCCTCCCGAGATTGCCTAGTACTTGAGGAACCCGAGTATTGGTCGCGGGGAGTTTCAAATTGTGATCCCCTTTGACCTGATTTCTCCCTGCCTTGTTCCGGTGGAGGAGGAGGATCGTTGGAGTACGATGAGTGACTGTGAATTTTCCTTCGAGAAGATGAATCTCGGGGGCTATAATCTCTATCACTGTCTTCATCTCTATCTCGGCGTTTTCCATATCCAGAGTCTCGGTAGGAATGATGGAAAGAAGAGCCGCGAAGGCGGTCGAATCTATGTGAGCGTCCCATATCACCTGCACAGAAGTTAAGTGATGACAAGTTAGCAAAAAATGGCATGATGGCTGAAGTTTAAGTGCAAGGTGAAGTGTGAGTGTTCGTGTGTGTCCTAGTGTTTCCCCCCGACGGACCAGTTTCTTTAGCTTTACTTATCGTAGTTTTTTCTCCTTGGTGATGGGCTTGAACGCCTTCACTGCCTCTCGCCGGCAAATGAAGTTTTATGGCTTCCGGGTCGTCAAAACCGTAGTTGAGCAAATCATCAGGAATTGTAAGGTCGGACAAGCCTTTCAATGAACCCTATAAGTGTTGTGGAGACGGCTCTTTCTCCATTGGAGTAATTGTCACTTTCGAAGTTCCACCCACTACCTTCTTCCTTAGCTTGTAAGCTAGTTTCTTTTTACCTTTTGAGGGGGGAGGTGGTTCATCAGTGCCATGTGCTTCAACAGCAGGTTCCGGAGCAGGACTTACACTCTCACCCGGAGCTTCAGTCTCCTTTATTTCACCTTCCTCAAATGCATCGGGAGTCTCTCTTGTCAAAGGCAATGAAGGCCCAGCTTGCCTTTTGCCTTTATCCAAGGCATGTCCGGTTGTGGTGGCACTGTGAGGAAGACTTATTCGACGACTTTCCGCCAACAATCCAAATCTTGAAAGCGATTCATTGGAAATGATGAATTTGATGTCCCGGTCTCCCGCGGGAACAGCTCGAATAGCTTCGACGACCTCAAAGTACCCGGAGCCTTCGGGACGTGGGCTAATACCTGTAAAAATCGAAAAAAGGTTTAAAAAGAATGCACTTCCTGCCACATACAACTATTGATCTAGAAAAGGAACTTACTCCCTTCCAGCCATCTCCTTGCAAAGCCAAGAGGCAGCGCACATAAAACCATTCCTGCTTGTATAGGGCAAATTTGCTCCATGCCCCTATTAAGATTTGGCACTTGGAGTGTGGCTCGAGGAATATGAAGGATGGGCTATCGCACCGTCTCTTGAAACGATAGATATATCGGATATCCTTGGGTGTGGGTAGTCTGAACAGAACACTCATGAAAAGAATACACGTGTCGTAGAGGAACGCATGACTATTGGGATGTAATTGTGCTGGGGAGATCTCCATATACTGCAGCACATCACGAAGGAAGGAGTTAAAAGGTGGCACAATACCAACCCAGCACATGAATTTGTTGCAAGCCGTATACCCGGCTGGGGGCAGGTGGCGACGATCTTGTCCCGATGGAACTAGCACGTCATCAAAAAGGATTCCGTGGATGGAGCATAGTCGACGAAGAGCGTTTTCGTTGATTCTCGAAGCTTGAGAATCGACCGGATTGTCTAGGATAATTGCTGCATCTATGACATCAGAAGCTAAGTCAATAGTCGCAGTCGTTGGACTTGGGATATTTTGTGCAGGAGTCATCGATGGATTCAAAGTTTCCACTACTTCCTGTCGAGAACTCAGCCCGGGTTTATCTGAAACTGTGGCGGAGCTCGACTTTCTAGACATCTTTAACGAACGCCAAATTTGAGTAAACTCCTATTTGAACTATACTTGAAAGACAATTGATATTAGTCATAACGACAAAAGTTCTTCCCCCGTGTGGTGTGTGAACTAGTATGATGGTTCATATAAAGAATATAAACAAATTAGGGTTCTGAAAAGTAAAGTGCAGCACGACGAGCTTTAAGTTGCCCTCTTTACAAAATTTTAAGTTCACATTTATTATGGTTTCAATCGTGAAGTTATCAGTCCGAATCAGTTCAATATGCTTGTTTGTTTAAGTTTCATGTCCTTGTTTGTTGACCTATGATTAGGTGTGGGAGGTAGGTGAACTTAACAGGTGTTGTGGTTAAGTCAGAATGATTTTAACTGCCACTGCCTACTTAAAGGCTCGATGCCGAGCGACTCCCTAAGTTTCTGACCGAACGACCCTCTAGACTAAAGATGCCGACCCACTTATTCTCCTCACCAATGTGCTCTCGATAAAGAACGAAACCGAGCAACTAACTCTAACTCCTAAAACCAGCCATGATGACCGACCCACTCACTTCCTATCTTGCTAACAACCGAACGACACTCTGGACCGGAGATGCCGATCCACTCACTCACCTCCATCTCACTTCCTAAAATCGTCTCAACACTTTCTCTCCCTAGACCGAATGGCATCCCATTCCTTTACTTCCTTAGCATTACTCCTATGAGGGAATGACCGAGCGACAAACATCCATCCAAAATGCTAATACCGACCCATTCGTCTTCTCCTCTCTCTCGCTCCCTGACTACCGAGCAGCTTCAATCACTCATTTAGCCCTATATCACAAACCTAGCAACCACTCACCCCCACTCGGTGGCTTAACAAGAGCCTATGTCCAACATAACTTCCCTCGTCTACACCAATTACTACTAAGAAGTATTCACGAACTCGAGCTTCACGCAAAACCCTTAGGTCGGAAAATTCAATTGGATGAAGAATTCGTACCTAAAAGAATGCTTGACGAAGCTTGGGGGGCTATTGAATTCAAGAGTGGAGTTCGTTTTGATTGGTTATCGGGGGAAGTTATGAAGCAAACGTAGTGGATTTAGGAAGAAAGAGGGAGATTGAGGAGGTAGCAGGAGTTCGAGGGAAGGCAAGTTGGAAAGTCCTATAGAGTGGAAGTAAAAGTAAAGGGAAGAAAAGGGGAAGTATTGGCTTGTATAGGAGAGAGGGGAGGTGAACATGCATCAACCAGTGGAACCGGTCAAAGACATCTCAGTGGCTCGGTGAGCAGTCATACCGAGCGACAACTGACTTGACGAACGTGTGGTTCGGTGCACGAACATCGACCGAACCGCATCGAAGACATGGTGCGATGAAAAGCTCAAACGTGGTTCGGCATTCAGAAGATCGTGAGAATCAACTAATGAGAAGTCGGAGCAAGGTTTTAAGGAAGCACGTGGATTGCTATTGGTACAAAGCGCATCATGTTGGCTCACACGATACGCTTTGGGGGGCAAATGTTACCCAGGTACTTGGCTCGGCTACAAAAGACTGGCTATAGAAGTTAGTTTGAATGGTCCGGCCTACGCGCACGGTTCGGCCTGTAGACATGGCTCGGCCGGAATTTAAGGGATGTATGCCATTCGGCCAAGGAGGATGTTGTGGTAAATTTCATGTGTACGACTCGGCTTAAGATGGAAGTTTATCGTTCGGTCAATTATCGCTCGTTGTAGAATTGTTCCAACCCAAAAGGCGCATTGTCATTCGTCGCTCGGTCTGAATATTACCCTGCATGCCATTCGGTCTATATGTTTCAGCTAACAGCACTCGGCATCCTTTGTTCGACCAACATCGCTCGGCATAGAACGGTCCGGCCCAAGTGAACAGGACAGAGTATTCCAAAAAGCCTCGCTCGGTCAACGTTGCTTGGCAAGTTTCGTTCGGCCAGCGTTGTTCAGCAACTCTCGTTCGGCCGATGCGGCTCGGCATGGATGGTTCGGTCGAGGAAGCGCAAACACGTGTCGCTCGGCTTAGGCGGTCGGCGCATGCCGCTCGGTGTGGAAGGCTCGACATACATCGCTTGGTCCCTTTTAGAGGAGTTGTTAGGTTGTCAGGCATACAACAATGTGAAGCGATCGGCGTGACTTCGCTTTGGGTCGACCTGCTATTTGCTTCGGGGCTCCTAAAGGTTTACTTCGAGTCGCTTGATAATCGACCAGACATTTCTCGTCCGGCATTCCTCGCTCGGCAAACCTCGCTCGGAATATGTGGTTTGGTTCACAGAAGACACCAATTATGGGCCGAAGTACTTTGTTCTTGGGCTCGTGAAGGAAGTCCAGCTTGTCTTCGCCTATAAATAGAGGAGCAGGGGCACAGTGAAAAGGGACCTTTTTTCGAGAACTCCGGGGAGACTCTGCCATTTTTAAGACTCGCTTCTTTTCTACAAAAACTTGTACTCAAGTTGTTAGTGTACGGATCGTATCTGTATTCAATTATTTGAAAAAGCAATAAAGATTAAATTCAAAGTGGGCGTAGGAAGTTACGCCGAACCACTATAATTCTGGTGTTCTCGTTTTTTATTGCTCTTACTGCATTTTATTGCGATATTCCTCAGTTTTAATTTATCTTCTTCATTAATATCTCTACAAAATTCTATTCAAGGGTGTTAGAGACCAATTTTGGTGCTAACAATAATATTTTGGCATATGTACTTTTTCTCCTCCAAAGCAACCTAATGCACCAAACACATTGTCTGATTTTGAGAAATCAACCATCTATTCAACAATACAATTTTTTAACGTGCTTTAATACGGAACTCGAATTTGTTGAAAATTCAAACCATTGATTAATTAGGAGTATACATCTTCTGTTTACTAGAACATGATATTTATGAAAATAAAATAATTGAATATTTCATGTCAGCATGTGACAACCAAAACTAGATGAAAGAAACTGACAGGTACTTAACTCTACTGCTAATACTAACTATGGGATCAAAATTGATGCTGATCGCTTAAGGTATCAGTCAATTTCATGCAGCATCATTGTTTAAAAGAAAGGATAATGTCATTTTTTCATTAAAAAGTAACAAATATAAACAACTCAAAAAATAACAGTTTAACAAGTATATTGCAAGTGGAATTTAAAAATAAAATTGCCTACTTCTAGTGAAATATTATCTTACAGTTGGTTGTACATTAGTGAAATATTCTCAAACATAGGATCTAGACATATTGCACTTCAACAAATACAAAACAAACAAGAGAGAAAAACATGCATGGATAAATATTTATAACATCTATCTTGTGGATGCATAACCTCGTAATCACATGTAATTACATCATCAAGGATACAAAAAGAGGATGACAACATTTAGGTACCATAAAGTATTATTCTATATATGTTCTATTTTTCCTCAGGTCCTATCAATATACAATATGAAATGGGAAGTGTTAAACCTAAGAAGAAGGCTAATATATCTACATGCAAAAATTTTAGAGGTAAGCCTTTCTTTTCATATGTGTGCAAATAAACATAGAATTTTATTTTCTGTTATAATAACTAAGGGAATGTACTTTCAATATCAAAATGTGTTTTATGTTAGAATAAATACATGTTCATTTTTTACATTATATTCCATAGCAAGCACAATATTGTATCAAAATGTGATATACTATGTTTCTACCCCTTTTTTTGGGACACTAGGTAAAAAAACTTCTATAATGAACATACCAACAAAATCAACTATAGCGCTTGTTTATCCCTTCACTCTTGTGAAACCATGTGATAATGAAGGGGTTGTAACAACAATCATGGATATTAACTAGAGAATTCAAGAAAAAAACCAGTGATAAGAAATAGAAACTAAGCGATTGGAAACCAACTTATAATCAACATAAATAAATAACTACGTCTCCTAATCAAAAAATTGTTCATCACCAGTCATATTATAAAAACAAAAACATAAATTTAGGGTTGAATAAACGAATTTCTAAGGTTGACTAAAAACGTTACCTAGTAACGAAATACTCCATTGCAAATTCGGAGGTATCTGGAGTGAATCGGAGATGGCATCGACTAATGTTTGAGATTATTACTGGAGTAAATTGAAAATCGATTTCTGGAGTTTCTGGAGTGAATTAAAAAAATTAAAGTCGGGGATTTTGGGGAGAAATTTGTTCGAGATGGAGAGTGAAGGAGGAAAATTATATTTTAGATGGGCTTTGTTTTCACTTTGATACCCGCCTTAGTTTTCCACTCCCAGGTTAAATGGCTGGATTAAATATAGCGGAATACATTGATATAGCACAATTTACATGTTATTTTTTTTACTTTAAGGATTTTATTATAGCACTTTAATATAAAGCTATGACATAATGTTATATCATATTGTCTTGTAGTGACCAAGCCCAACCCCATACCACAAGCGTTGGTATATACAGTGAATGCCTTCGTACCATCAAGTAATACCAAAATAGGTGCACCAGTTAACGCCTCCTGTAGCTTAATAAAAGTGTCCTCATACTTCATGTCCCACAAGAAAACTAAATTCTTTTTGGTAAGGTGGGTCAAAGGGGTAGGTAGCTGCGCAAAGTCCTTAATAAAATTCCTATAGTAGTCCGCCAAACTAAGGAAACTCCTCACTTCTATGACATTCTTCGGCACATGCCAATCCTAAACTACAGCAACTTTCCTTGGATCAACTGCCAGTCCACTTTCCAAGACAAAATATCCCAAAAAGCATACCTCCTCATGCCATAACTGACACTTAGAAAACTTCGCCTTCAATTATGTTCATGGAGTGTATTGAGCACTTCTTCTAAATGCAATATATGCTCCTCCTCACTCTTCGAATACACCAAAATATCATCCACAAATACCATAACGAACTTGTTAAGCAACCCTTTAAGAACTCGGCTCATCGGCTCAAAAAAATAGGTGGAAGCATTGGTTAGTCCGAAGGGCATGATTAACCACTCATAAAGTCTGCTGGATGTACGAAAAGTAGTCTTTTGAATACTATCCTTAACTACACGTAACTTGTGAAATCCGGTAACCAAATCAAACTATGAGAACAACTTTGCTCTACCCAACCAATCAAAGAGACCGTTTATACGAGGCAATGGGTAATTGATTCTTCTTCATCAATTTATTTAGCTCCCTATAATTGATGAAAGCCTCAAAGAACCATTAGCTTTGGTAACAAAGATGACTGGTGCTCCCTACTCTAAAATACTTCTCTTAATAAAGCCCTTCTCTAGTAGCTCATCCATGTGCAAGTTCAACTCACGTCTCTCCTTTGGAGCCATATGCCTTAAGGATAAGGCAACAGGTTTGGCGTTCTCCACAAGATAAATTCGGAATTCAATCTCTCGCCGGGGTGGGAGACCGATAAGATCTGAAAAGACATTTAGGTAATCTCTAACTACAAGCACTGAATCTAGATCGGTCCAATGAATATAGGTAGCTCAACGTAACCGATCTTCGGGGATCGCAATAAACCTCTAAGCTACGTCCACTACACGTACTTAACCTAAAAACCTTCCTATCACAATCTAGGATAGCCACATATATCGTCATTCAATCCATTCCCAATACCAACCCAAACTTAGAAAATCCTAAGATAAAAGCATCGCAATCGAACTCGACCCCCAAAATGAATAATTTCAAACCCTTACATACCATAGACAAATATGTCAATCCTCATACAGGATATGACACAACTACAGGGTCCGTAGTTATGCTAGTGTCTAAGTGTAACTCATCCATAAGTCTACTATAAATGAAAGAATGTGATGTCTCGGTGTCAAATAAAGTGTGAATGGATAAACTGGATAGAGTTAACACACCTTCAATCACGACCTTCTTCCTTTATTTATAACTGGTGGCATACTCGAGCTAGGTACTGCATCCAGTGCATAAGCTTAGACCACTTTGGTAGAGGTCTTCTTAGGTGTAGGACACTCCCGCCTCATGTACTCAAACTGATTGCAATTGTAACACTTGACCTTCGAACCATCTATCTTGCACTCCTTCGCAAAATGTCCCTTCTTACCGCACTTCCTGAAATGCATATCTTGTTTCTTAATCTTTTCCTTGGATCCAAAGCCTCCCTTGTGCTGATTCTGCTGTAGTGCCTTTCCGCCAAATTTCTTGGGATCTTCCTTTACTTCCTCCTTGGAGATGGTATTCAGCAAGGTTATCTCGACAAAACCTCGTATGTAGCACCCATGGGCATATGACTTAGAGCTAAACCTTGAAGGGATTGATTCGGCCCTTTAGCAAACTTTAGATCCTTTTTGTGTGGGATATTAATCAACTCCATTCCAAACTAGCTAACTCGTAGAATTGATTGATATAATCTTTTATTGACATGTCTCCTTGCTTCAGATGAATAAACTTCTCCAACTGCTCTCTTTCCTATGTTTTGGAAAGAAACTTCATCTCAAAACATTTCTAAAACTCCCCAAAAAGGATCTATCCTTCATCACTCTCGGCCTCAACTACCTCCCACCAACTCAAGGCCTCCCCCGTAAATGCCAAGTAGCCATCTGTATCCTCACCTCATCAACAAGACCCATAACCCAAAAATCCTCTCATGAGTACGGATCCATAAACTCGAATCTATATATGACTCATTCCCCACATACGGCTTTCCTCCAAGGCTCGAAAAATCCTTACACAACTTAGCAAAATCGACGGTGGGTGGTTGGAAGGAACTGTACTCGTCACTCTCCCCGTAGGTCCTCTATTGGGATTAAGCTTGACTTGTCCCTTTGCTTAAAGATATCGATGGAACCAAATCAGGACGTTCACTCCTGGAATCTCAGTTACATCACTTGAGCTTGAATCGCTTACCCCCTATCTGTGATTTATTAATTTATTAGCAACTTTCCACAGATAGTATAGGCAAGCATAATAGAAAGAGATTGCGCTTGTATAAAATCTTTGGAAAACCTCTTTGAAAACTTCTATTTACACATGTATATATACACTTTGAAAACCCATTTTGAAAATTTTAGAAAACATTTTTGAAAAACCATTTTTTTCGAACAACTTTTCTAGTACGTTCTCTTAATATGCCCCTATCCCTAAGGAGTTTTTGAACGTAGGCTTTGATACCACATGTGACAACCTACATCTTCCCACACACAGATCCAAAGCCTAATGTGACTTTCAGACTCACATCAGTGCCAATAAATACGAGCTATTGGGGTTTTTAAAACAATATGGAGACTAAAGTTATACAAATATGGTCTAAGATATACTACACATTCAGTACTCACGGTGGAAGGAAACAAAATATAAACACAAAAAATAACCATCTTAGAAAATATCTTAAAACATGGTCTTAGAAAATAGTACATAGTCAAATACAGAGTACATAGAAATACAACTCATAGTCTGCTAAAATACTAAGTACTAGATAAAATAGATAGTTATAGGGAGAGTAAAATAAAATGATAAGCAACTCCCTAAAGGAAAATGGTGGGTCAGACAAAAGTTTGGTGAATGAGTACACTATTAATATATGGTGATCATATGAAGTTGACTTTAATTCTAATCTATGTGATCTAGGGTCTTCTTACATGTGTCCATGTATTTCTAGGATTCTTCACTTATGGGTTTTCGCTTGATGCACACCTACACTAACAACTTATTAAACTATGGATCGAACCTCAATAACTAATGATCGGCCAATAGCTACTAGAGCTCCTCTAACATATGATCATCCTACAACTTTCTCATATGGGACTACACTTCACACGTTATGACTACGCTTAACCATCTCACTTATGTTTTCCTACAATTTGCTGATGAGAATAAATTTTTCACAACTACGACTACACGTATCCAAATACACATTGAGGAGGAGTTTGCAATACTGACTTGTCGAAGTGTCTCATCATCTGCATCTGTGTTCACCTCTCAATAGTAGTTTACACCTCTTATTGTACATACATGGATCCATCAACGACACAGGATCATGTTGTACCAGTTATCCATGATTGCCAAGGAAATCTCATTGTGTTGAGCCCACACACTTCATTAGGCATCAGTCAGAGTTGCACATCCACCGTAGAACCTCTTATGAGTGCCATTTGCGATAGAATCTTCCCCAGTTGAATAATCGGTTCCTGCTAGATAAATAGCATTTACTTAGTCCACAACGTCCTAATGTCATCTCATAGGGAACTAGTTTCCATAATATTCCAAATATTCATATATATATATAACATATAAATAATTGCATATTATTTATAACTTAAGCCATAGGCCAAGGTTCAATCTATGCATCTGGAACGCCTATTGATCGACCGTTGTATACTGGGCGGTCGACTGCTTGCTATCGACCGCTTCAAGTAATGCGGGTGATCAATCATGGTATAAAATTTAGGGTTGTTTATTTTTCGTTGACTGTTTATTATATTGATTATCGTCACTATCAGGTTGCTTATGGTGAACCGTAACTACCAAGTTATAGTAACCCAATCTCTGCAATTTATCCAAATTTTTTATTCAAATTAAATTCATAGATTTATACAAGTTTACAATAGATTAGGTCAACTTAGGGTTACCATTAACATCTTAGGTTAGCCCAATTTTTATAAATTTATAGGTTAGGTTTACAGATCTAGGTTAGAAGAGAGGAATTATGTTCATATACTAACAATCAAATTTCCAATTTAATTAGACAATGTCTGCAATTCAATTTCTAACAACATAGATCAAATAGTGTATATTAAAATTAACAACAAATAATCATCTTATTAAAAGTGTTCCCACTCATCTCGGTCCAAGTTTTATCATAATCTCCACTCGAAAATCCACCATCGTTTGCTTGCCTCTTCCTTAATCCAATCTTCTTGGGTTCTTTTATTTTATTTTTATTTTTATTTGGAGAATTTTATAAGTGGAGAAGAAGATATTTTGATAGAGTTTAGGTATACTGATAATTTCTAATGAATTAGGGTTTAAGTTAACTCTGTATATATAGGGGTTTTACATTAGTCCTAACAGTTAGATTAACCCTAGAGAATCTTAGATTTCATCCAGAGTGTCAACCAATTTCTTCACGACCAAGCAAAAATATTTCATTCAATCCAAATCGTTCGTTGCTTCAGAACCTTCGATTTTTAACGACCAACTAATCGATCGCGAGGGTGGACCGATCGACCGCTACCTATCGATTGGCAAACCTTATGGTGTCGATAAGTAGAGTTATTTAATTAACGAAAGTTTATTAATTTAATTTAATTTAATTTCAAATTTTAAAACGTTCATAACTTCTCTATACTAGCTTCGATTTCAAAGTGTTATATATGAAAATTGTCTAGAAAATCACTACAAACGCAACGGTGCAAGTTTCGTAGCCAAATTCGGGCATTCGCAAAAATTACATGCCTTTGTTATATTTAAATTTGGTTCTTTATTAAATATATTTGCTTATTTTTTTTGGGTGTTACAATACTCCAGTCACGTCGTTACCAACATGATTGGATATCTCGGTGCTGATATAATTTACTTAATCAAGTTCGACTAAGTATCTCATATCCAAGCAGACTTGAAGACGCCTCCCTTTTAGAAGCAATCACTAAATCATCTTAGGTTCATTATATCGATACCGAACATATTTCCATAGGCGAATTTTTTTCTAAGTGCTAACTCCATCTCATCACCTTCTTAGCCTAGCTCGAAGCTCCATCATCCTCATTCTGAAGTCCTTCGTGCTCCAGCCCGAAGTCAACTTAACCCTGACATGATTATACCACTAACCCGATTCGCATATTTGCACCGACATGATTTCTCCATTCAAAACAACACCAAATCTTTAGAGAATTGTTTTGGGATCTTCATAGATTTTAAACAACGTAATACTTCAATCGCATCATGTCTTGAAATTTTTTCGTGTCGATTTTCTCAAAACAATGACCTATTTTCTAACTATCCTAAACAGCTAATAAACCTATCAAACAATTCATGCATTCATCATATATCATCACATAACAACCAAGCAACGCATATAATCAATCCAAACATGATTTAAAAGCATATATCTTCCTAGATCTATTTTGTACGAAAATTAAAATATGATTGGTAAATAGTGCAAAATAAATAAAAATCCAAATCCATCTTTTAAAATTCAGTTCTAAGGTGTTATTAAAGTTAGATCTAAGTTTTAAAACATTTAAACATTCAAAATTATCATAAAGATCATGTTTTTACCATATCGATGAACATTTAATAGTGAGAGAGGTAAAATCACTCACCTTTCACCAACATGCACAAATTCTAAGATAAAAGCTGATAGAGAAAAGCAACTCCACAGATCTCAAAACCTCAAAATAGCTGATCAATAATATCCCCTTGCTAATCACACTTAAATCTCTTTACTATGCTAATTAACTTGAACAAATGATGGTGTTTTAGGTCTAATTCGGATTAATGGAGGTTGGAAGGTAATTAGAAATGAAGAGTAATAACTAATGACAACTAGAGAAGGCTGGTATTAACCCTAATCTCGAGTTGGGTTAATGAGCAGCATTACCCACTAAGTACCCACTAATCTGCTTAAAACAAGTCATAACTTCAAATAACCATAACTTCTAAATGGTAAGTTCAAAATCCTATAATTGACCGTACTATGGAAAGAGAAAACATCATATCTTTCTAATGGAAGTGGTTTCAGATCCAATTATGCTTCTGTCAAAAGTTGTAGGCCTTACAAAATTTTTAGGGTCGGAACTATCCAAAAAATACTAAGGATGAAAAATGTCAATAGAAAAAATATTTTATAAAGTTATGGAGTAATACAACCTTATATGAATTTTAAAAAAATAATTTACAATCCTTTGATGTGTAAAAAATATGGGTCGTTATAGTAGACATGTTTAAAGTTACATTTATCTATGTACTATATAAACCATCAAAAACCTAACGATCTGTATCTCTTGACATGACACAAGTTCAAATGCCACTTTTGGGGTTTTAATCGATGTGCCTAGAGATGCAGGTCGATACATTTGGTATTAGAGTAAGGTAAGTAATTGCTACTAAATTAGGATGTGTGAGAGAACGAATTTGTAATTTTCTATTATACACGCATGCGCACGCCACACCCTGTATATTTTGACTAAAGGTAGTTGTTAGCCTGTCCTTTATATAAGTAAACAACTATGAGTTAAAATAAATGTTAAGATTATAATAGTTTGGGTTGAAAACAATCCACCATATATATTACAATTTACTCCATAAAGAGTTGCTAATAGAGCGTCCCTATACCAAACAGCAAAAGTGAGTAAATTGCAGGTCTAAGGAATAAATAAGAAGAAGAGTAGTATCCTTGAGTCCATAGAAAATAAGTGCGATGTTGATAAGGCATAATGAAGGCATAGAAGGTGGACTCCTCAAATTTAGAGTAAATCTCCTTGTTAAATTGGAAGTCCTATTTTTATATACGAAATAGTTGAAGAAACTCTATTTGACTTGAGTTGAGTAGCTAGAGTGCTCCTACAATGAAGGTTGATACAGTATTGGAGGAGAGACTTGAGTTAACCATTTTTAGTAGGAGAGGAGCCAAACCCGATTCACTTGAAGCATTGTTATATGAAGTTGTTGGGCTTTTATAAGTTATGTTGGTTTTGTGTACTTCAACTAAAGTATTTAAATTATTCGAAATGTTTTCCTGAAAAATTAGAAACAATATTGTTTGAAGTTTTTAGGAAAATATAGAAGTTGAAGTTTGAACTAGTAATATATTATTTTAAGCTTCAAACATGAGAAAAATTAATAAAAAGTAATTTTCCAAAACTATTTTAAAGCTTTTATTTTTATAAAAAAAAGTTTAGTGTAAGGCAGTCTATTGTACTTATCTTTTAATGTGTACTTTGGATTTGACAATGAAACATTTGGAAGGTAAATTGAGAAGTATGTAAAACTCATCCTTTTGAAAGTCTTTATTTTCTGTCAAACTTTAAGAAAAAAGGTGTCGTTGCTTTTTTCAAATAAAACGTTTTTAAAATTAACAGAGAATTTTATGATTTTTGAAGCTTACTAGTTTTTGGTAAAAAATAAGATTAGAAATAAAAGATTTTGATTTAAAAAATGAATTGAAAATGTTATTGATGTTTTCACTTGAAATTTGATTGGAGTTGGAAGAATTACATAATTGATAAAGTTTGAGCTAATTAGGATGAACTAGCTAGACAGTTTACATGTCAATGTGCTAAGGACTTGCTAGTATTGAATATTATGGAAATGTAAAGAGTTGGCAGATTTGGGTTGAAGGGAAAATTAGCTTAGAGATTTGGTAGCCCTTTCAATCGATGTTCGAGTTGGAAGGGTAGAGTACCAAATTGTATGTTTTTCGTAATAATAAATAGTAAACACCATTTTGTGCTATTTTACCTGAATATTCTTTGAATTATCAGAGCATAGTGCAAGATGTGATTTGACTAAGGCTTATTTTATTTGAAAGTAAAGTTGCTACAGTACAAGATCGGCATGTATCGAAAAATGCTATAAAGGTAAGGATTTTTCTTGGTTTGGTAAGCTGTTATAGAAAGTTTATTAAACACTTTGCATAGATATCTACGCCATTGACACGCCTTACGAAGAATTTAGTTTTATCGTGGAACTTGGATTGCGAGCATGCTTTTATTAAGTTAAAGGAGTTGTTGACCAGCCCACATGTTTTAGTACTCTCTTATGGTTCAAAGTCATTTTACTGTGTATACTGATGACTGTGGTACATGACTTGGCACCGTTTTGATGCAGGAGGAAGAGTTGTTTATTATGCTATTCGGTAGTTTAACGTACACGAGGAAATTTACCCACTCACGATCTTGAGTTGGTAGCTGTTGTTTTCTCTCTCAAATCTTGGAGACATTACCTTTTAGGGAAACTATATGAGTTGTTACAGATCATAAGTCCCTAAAGTATCCGTTCTTCCAAAAAGACTTAATTTAAGGCAGCAGGGTTGGATGGAGTTCTTAGCATCGTATGATTTCAGTTTTTCGTATACCCTAGGAAAAGAGAACGTTGTAGCTAATGCCTTAAGTAAGAGACACATGATGCTAGGTTTAATGTTTTTGGAGTGAAAGCTTGAAGTTAAAATATGAAACTAAATAATATTTTCTAGGTTTCCCGAATTATCACTTTAGCAACGACTATAGAAGAAAGTCGAAAGTTGAATAGAGGAGTCCTGAATAGGTAAAGACAGGAATCGTACTATTGGCTAGAGAGAGAAGTAAGTCCAAATTATTTTGTTGTCATAGAGAGGAGACGTTAATTGAACAATGGAATATTTGGATTAAAATTCTTATAAGGAGATTAGCCGAGGTTATTTTCATGTGATATTAAAAGTTTTGAAGTTATAGTTGAAGTGAAGTTACATTCGGAAAGCTGGAGAGTAAAAGAAATAATGGTTTTGGAATTTCAGTTGATTGGATCCCGTTGACTGATCGATTGAAGAATAATTTATGAGGTGGTTGGAAACTTATTTAAAAGAGGCCTATAGTTTGTTATGTGATAGGGTCCAAACTACCTATGCTCGTTCCAAAATACGCTATGCTCAAATTAAAAGAATACACCCTCTCTCTTGCTCCGCCCTAGTTGCGCCTGCCTTAGCTCCGCCCCCTCTCTCGTTCGCTTCGCCCTTGTTCTGCCCCCTCTCCCTCGCTTCCAGTTCACCCTAGTTTCTTGGAAATTGACTTGTTAATATTTTGTAGAAATCTGAGGATCGATCTTCAAAATCGTTGTTTACCCTTCTCAGGATCAAAGTGATAGGTATCGATTTGATATAATTTCATGGTATAGTTAAAGAATACAATCTTTAATTAGTAATTTTAGTTGTTTTTGTTTTTGTAATATTCATATTGCACCAACTAATACTATACGATACATATGTGCACAAATCTGAATCTGTTTTTGTTTTTGCTAATATAACCCATCTATTATGAACTATTGACATTTCTGATGCACCAATTTCTTGGGCCAAGGGAACTTTAAACCTATTTAATTATGGCTTCGGTTTATGCGCAAGATTTTCTCTACTTGAATTTTTTTTCCTCTCTTCCACTCTTCGTGGAAAACAAGTTGCAACTTTATTTTTCTTTGATTTTAGTTACTAATACATCTATTGATATTGCATTTTCCTTGTTTTTTAAACCAAATTATGCTATTTAAATTGTGAATTATTTGGTTCAGTTGAATGTACTTGTCTTATTTTTCCTTTATTAATGTATTAAAATTTATATTTTTCAAAATGGTTTGTATACAAGCAATCTAGCGGGTTTTTTTTATTTCATTAGTTATTCTCTCTATATGTGTTTCAATATGGAAATTACGGAAAGCTTGATTTCTTTGCTACTAAGCAAATCTGATTTCAGTGTATACTTTATCATAAGATTGCATGTTTGATTATATAATGAAAATTTTGTACTAATGAAAATGTGACTGCTTACACTAATTAAAATTAAAATATATATAATGAATGTTATTTTCGATTGATAAATATATCTAATTGTATTAAGCTTTGATGACACCATTTTTTTTGTACGCGCTGAGATTAACAGTCTTAGGTATGACACGGTAGGTATGACACGGTATATGATGTAGGCAAATCTGAAACTTCACTCCTTATTGCATTAATGTGCACCCAAGTAGCCGCTAGCTATCTGAAAAATATATATGTTCTGATTTTGTTTATTCAAGAGCATGAATGATATGTGAGTTATATCTGGTAAATAGATTGGTTAATCTTGCCCATTTAGAACGATATCTTGATCGAGATCTCCATTCAGGAGTTGCCGACTTGAAACAACGAATTTCATGAGATCTTGTTTCACGTATATCTCGGTTAAGATTTTAGAATTTCTAATACGAGTACTGATATGAATTTATAAGCAATCAATATTCATAAAAAATAAACAAATTATACTATGTAGGTTGATAGGTTCCATTATAAGTCAGTTTAATGAAAGCTTGCTCAAATAATGCATGTAGTAAGAAATTAATTGTTAAAGGCAAGCACCATTGTCCCAGTAGTTAAGTGATTCGACTTTGGTGCGATAGGTCATAAGTTTGAAACCTGCATAGCGTGATTCAAACATTTATTAACACATGATTTGTGGTTTGTTGTCCCAGTGACATGTTGAATCTAAGTACCATTTAAAAAAATTAATTGTTAAAGATCCTTATAAATGAAGAGTAAATTTATGCTCGATTTGTCGATGAGTCTGTGTTCAATTAACAAATGCATATTTAATATTGCACATATGCATGTAGTTCAAGATCAGATATTTCAAATGCATCTAGTAATTGCAGCTAGGCAATACCTCACATTTTCCATTTAACCAAGGAAAAACACAATAGTGAAAACTGAAAAGAACTCCCTTGAAAACTTTTATGGTGGAGCAACAACTTTGATCTGGTAAGCAGAATTTTTTATTACTTTCAGATTGCATAGTCATAAAAGACATTATGCATTTAGAGGTGATTAATTGTAATTCGAAGTATTTTGAATTTATCAACTTCTAGTTTAGTAGGTACTTGGTTAAATTTTGAGTTCTTTAATAATTATCATTATCAAGGATTAGTCCATAAAATCATAAGAAAATATGTATATATTCTATGGCATGTATGTCGGGTTAACAAATGATTCTTTTTATCAATTTCATATAATTCAATTTTTTGCATATTTTATTTCTCATTTTAATTTAATGCTTTAATAAGAGATTGGAACATTTTGCAAGAGATTAGAACATTATTTAAAATATATGATTGTTTATAAATTAAGCATATCAGCACAAACAAACAATTATATTATCACTTCTTATTCAACGTTGCATTGACTTTAATCTACTATATTATTGTTGAAGAATAAACACTATCCCTACTTTTTTTTCAATAAGAGGATTATATACAATGATTATTTTTAAATTTTTATCCACACAAAAGGGTAATTGATATTTGGGTTTTATGTAATCGGGTTCCTTCTTATATAAAAAATAATAATTATGAAAAAAGAAAAGAACCATTTGAAGAATTGGTATGGGAATGGCCTTTTTAGGTGCTTCCACAACTAAAGTGTATTCAAAGTGATATATAGAATTCTCAAACAAAATGAAGTAATTTTTTTACTTCTTATGTACGCATAGTCCTAGATCAAAATAACACAGTCAATGACGTGCTTCAATACATGCTCTCAGAATTACCAGAATCGTTGGTTAGTAGAGGGAAAGAATGTAATTGTATCTACGAGCCATAGCTAAATTATAATTTAATTCTTGATTTTTTATTTAACTCATTCTCAAATGAATGATGCTTCTATATTTTTTCTTCGCTTTCTAAAATCAAACATGGAGGTCATTCTTCTATCTCTAGGTATTTAGCATCTTCTCTTAAGTCAGAATAATCCATGAAATATATTATTCTTTACCTTCTTCTTTTTAATGTGATGGTGAAAAAATTGCATCGGTTGGATATAAATAATGAAGCATTAATAGTCTACGCGGGGTAGTTTAATGCAAGAAATGTTCAAAATGACATTATAGTTGATGAATTTTAAGGTACATTATGGTATATTAAATAAATGTGATATAATGAGTTTTTGTTTCACATATATCCACCATTTCAAATTAATCAGTTTCTGGGACCTTGTATTTGGTGTACTACAAGTTGAGTTCATGTACTGTTAAAAGATTTGTATTATCCTTTGATATAATTACATTTAAGTGAACTATACATCAAACTAGTTTAAGTTGTGTTTGTGTATGTGATAGTATAATATAATGAGCTGGTAGGAAAATAATTGACGACATATTATATATGATATAGCAAAGCAATATGTCTTCTAATATGGACAAATAGAAAATGAAAGAATTCGATCGAAAAACTACAAAAAATATATAAGAAGTGTGGAAGTTTATTGAATCTGTTATAAAAAATGGTGATAATAAGAAAATCTATTCTTGTCCTTGCACACAGTGCAAAAATATGAAAATGTAGATTAAATTAAATGATATTCATTATCATCTGCTTAGATGGGAAATTGTCCAAACATATATCTTATGGCATTTTCATGGGGAAGGGTTGAAGGAGAAGCAAAAACAACCAGTTGCCATAAGTACTGATGAGTCTGAACATCCTGGGATGTAAGATTTGGTCAACGATGTAGATAGATTTCATCATTTTCAACCTACAAGTCTGTTGCTCAATAATATTGGGAAATCCTCCAAGGTGGATGTCGATTGGCAGACCAATCAAAGTAAGAAGTATAAATCACTTCTTGGTAGTGCAAAAAAGCCATTGTATCCTTCATGTCCAAAAGGGATAACAAAATTATATGCTATTGTGAAACTAAATAGCTTGAAAATCCAATATGGCTTTTTAGACAATGGTGTGACTGCACTCCTCGAATTTATAAAGGAGTTACTACCTGAAGGTAACACATTACCGATAAAGTACCCCGACATGAAGAAGATGATCAAATAAGTTGGGATGGATTGCAAAACTTATGATGCATGAATTAATGACTGCATTTTGTATTGGGAAGATGATGCAGACAGAGTTTCTTGTACAATTCTCAATGAACTAAGATATAAGGCAACATTCAACAAAGTGAAAAGAGACATTAAAGTACCTCAAAAGATGTTGAGACATTTCCTTTTAATTTATAAATTGAGAAGACTGTATATTGTACCGTTGTTAGTAGATGGCTTGGCATAGTCGTGCCAAGTCTGGTCCAAATGTAATGTGTCTTCTATGTGACACTTCTCAATGGCAAATTTTAGACTCTTCTGACCAAATAGTTGCTGTTGAGTCATGAAACTTCACGATTGGAATAACAACAAATGGTTTCAATCTACATACTTCTCTAACTAACCGTTACATTTATTGGCTAGTAACTATAGTGCCGTATAATCTTCCTCTATCCATGTGCATGAAAAGGGGGTTCTCAATATTGACATTGTTGATCTTTGGGCCAAAAAACCAAGGAAGGATATTGATGTTTATTTATAATTGTTGATAGACGAGTTAAAGAAGTTATGGGAAGGAATCATCACATTTGATTCATTTAATAAATCCGAGTTCACAATGAGAGCTAGGGGGTTGTGGGCAATTCATGATCACCTTGCACTCGGGCCATTATCGGGGTGCACAACTCATGGCTATTTTGCATGTCCTATTTGTGGAGAAGACACTTTTTCTTATTATCTTCCTGAAAGTAAGAAGATGTGTTATATGGAACATCGAAGATTTCTTCCTTCCAAACACAAGTTTCAAGATGATAAAGCAAACTTGATAACAAATAAGAACATTATCCTCCTCCATGGCCATTGAATGGTTATCAAATTGAAGAGAATGTATCAAATATCAAGATGAAAGTTGGTAAAAACAAACTGGAAATCGATCAAAAATGAAAAAAGAAAACCAATGAAGAAGAGCTTGACGATATTCCTACACGGTACAGGAGGTACATCCACTTTGATTTGCCATATTGGAAAGCAAATTTGGTCCGACATAATGTTATTGTTATGCATACACAGAAGATTGTCGTTGAGCATCTCGTTAGCACAATTATGGATCATAAAGACAAGTCAAAAGATGGCATAAGTGTACGCACGGATTCAAAAACCATCAATATAAAACAAAAATTATAAGTGATGGAAGACCCTGAAAAATAACCATACTATAGGCAACTTTCATTTTGAGCAAAGAAGAAAAGATACGGTTTTACACCGTTTTGAAAAACTTGAAATTGCCTAATCCTCTAGAACTAAAAAATATAAAGTCATATGATTACAACGTCATAATGCAATAATTACTTCTGATATTGCTTTAACATTCTTATCCACAACATAAGGATCTACGTAATGTTGTTCATCGTATAAGTCTATTCTTTAACATTTTACGCTCAAAGGTGATATATAGGGAACATCTTTTAAAAGCAAAGGCTAGTTTGATAGGAACAATGTGTGTGTTTGAAAAACATTTTCCACGTGCATTTTTTAATATCAGTATCCACCTTATGGTTTATTTAGTAGCATTGATTTGCGGCCCTGTTAGATATAGGTCGATGTATCCTTTTGAACGGTAAATTATTAATTTCGGTTTTGTTCATCATCGTTCGATTTAAATAGCTATTGGCTATTTACAATTGATTGCCTTCGTATGTTGATGAAAATATATAAAGGATACGTAGATAAAATAAAGATCTATTAAAGGGTGTATTGCAAAAGGATATATCATACTAGTCTTTACTGCATGGAGTATATGCCAAAAAGAGGTGATGGCACTCATAAACATACCCGCGAAGTGTTTTTTGACGAGGATGATGAATTTTCTGGTGAGATGGCTCTAGAGAATGGCAAAGATATAACCTTAACCCAAGTGCAGTTTGAACAAGTTCGTAGATGAGTCCTTAATAAATACGATGGATAGGATGAATGGAAGGAAGTTCATGAATTTGTCTTGAATTCCCATTGTTGTAAATCAACTCAGATATACGTTTTTGAAACATATTTTCATAAGAGGTATAATATCTATGTGAAAAGTACTAAATCTCAGCCTCAAAGTGGGGTTACATCCGCAGAAGCTTGCCATAGTTTCTTTATAGTTACGTGGTGAGGTATTACATCTTCTTAAGTATTTCACGTGTTTGTAAGTGGATCATACACCTTCATGACCATACTTTTCACGTTTTTTTTATTTTGTAAAGACCAACAAACTTAACTCTTTGGCAGTTGGTGAACGGGCCGAAGCTCAAGGCGTGTAGTTATATAAAGTAACAAGTGAATGAGTTTACATTTTCTTCAAAAAGTTATAAAGAGCGGACGGTAACACAAGATAGTGGTGTATGTATGAAAGCAATACAAAATTTAGAGCAAGTGGCAAGGATAAAAATTATAAGGGAGCAGAAACAATGTATTATGGAGTTATGCAGCGGATAATTGATTTGGATTACATTGACTTCAAACAAACAGTTTTTTATTGTGATTGGGTAAAGGTTGAAGATAAGGTCAATGATTGCAAGACAGGTCCTGTTTCAAGCTTGAGCATAGTTAACTTAAGAAATTAAAGATCAAAGATAGAGTGATTGATGAGATATTTATTCTTGCATCGAAAGCGAGTCAAGTGTTCTACTCAAAAGATTTAAAAAACAAGGAATGGTTCGTGGTTTTACATACACCAAAATGGTTGACTACAAATGTAGCTGACATTTAGTTTCCTATCGCCAATCAATCAAATTTTGAAGACAATAAAAAAATTAGATGACCTTACCAAATTAATATGTTAATATAAGATGTATTTCTTAATTGAATTGAGTTGAATTTTAAATGTAACTGAATTTAGAATTTCTTCACTATGGGTATCTGCCAAATAATGCTTTTGTGCTAACAAGTTGAGCTTACCAATTGGGTTTTAGTAGTTTAGTCTTTGATAGTCAAAACCTTTTATTTATAATATTACCAAAAGCATATGTCAATATAAGATGTATTTCTAAAGCAGTGCTCAAATCAACCATTTTGAAAATGTACAACTCTTCCGTGGGCTCCCATACAAGCAATGCATAGGATTATAAGATTCCTCACTTAGTAACAAAGAAAAAAGGTATGTCTTACACATTATATATATATTCGTTCTTGGTTAACTAAATATAACTTATTGAACATTCTATATTCTTCAAATTCATCTGCCTTTACTCGGTTTATATAATAGAAAACTAATATGGTTTCAGTTTTTGAAGACATTAAAAAATTACCAACTTTGTTATCTGTAATGCTCATTTAAACCATATTCTATGCTCATATAGTCTCAACTTATAACAAAGAGATGTACGATCATGGTGACAAAAATTCACTTTATGGATTGTTATTCATGTACAAGGATGCATAATGCAGATTTATATGGTTATATGAAATGTTAATCCGATTATTAGGTTAGTGTAGTACTGATTGTTGTAGCTAGTTCTGAGTCTTTCCAGATATACTTTGAAGAAATTATAAAAGTGGAAAATGATTAATATGCATAATCTTAATTACAACCTTGTTATTCTGTAGTTAGTATATGTTATGTAGCCGTGAGTGACAATAAGATTATATATATGCTTAAGTTCACCCGAACATCTGTCCTTCATTTTGTATGGCTATGCTTTGTGCTATCTTTTTTGTATTAGTTAAACTTGCAACATTTGCAAAAAAACATATTACGACACATAAAAAATTAACATAATAAGATTGAATCATTGTGTATTTGAATAGTTGTGTAGACAATAAAAAGATCTCCCAAAATTTTGAGTTAAATACATACCATTAAAGAAATGAATTAACATTCAACACCAAGGAAATTTTTTACTTGCTTTGACTCTATTTTGACATGTCGTTCAATAGCGGCAACTTAATTCCAGTATATATAAGAGAAATGTATAGAAAGTTGACCGAAAGCGTCTTTTGTTAATAAATATTTGCATGCTCCAAAAAATGTGTTTCTCACTTTCAATGGAGTCAAGAATTTAAGTTTGTTCTCTAAACATGGAAGTCATAGCAAACACGATATTGTGCATAAAGTGGCAAGGACTCATTGGGTTAAATAATGTGTTCCCTCCCTAATTTACTTCCGAGTAATACAATAATTTGTCAGTTGTATTGTGTATTAGTACTATAAAATAAATCAATAAATGTGCATTGAAACAATGGTTTGGATTTTTGTAACGAACTGAGATTTTTGACCCTCAAAAATCGACGCTGATACATCCTCGTGCCGCAAATCCAAGTGCCGGAAAGCCCGATTGTTAGGGGAAAAAGAAGTAAATGTAGAACGAAATCTCACACGAATGGAATAAAATATATTATTTCAACAATAATCTTTACAGTGGAAAATTTTGAATACATTATCAGAGTCAAACCTAGATTCAGCTTGGACAGTCATAAACCCTTTATCCTTACAAATGCTGACAACCAACAAAACAAATGCAGAAGATGCAGCGGATAATAGAATACGTCCATACATAGAAGAAGATCTCCAGCTCTCCTTTTGAAACTCCTAGCTTCTTCAGCTAAACCTGAAACTACTAGGATCTGACCTGAGTATTAAAAATATCCGGATCAGACTTGATAAACAATCGTGAGAAATTCGAACCATAAACATATGACAGAGTCATAAATGGGTATTAAACAAAACCTTTGAAAAGAATAGTATCTCGTAAGACACGTCCGCACATAAATACAGACGGGCTTTTACCTTACGATAACCAAAATACTTTATACTTTTAAACAATTTGATATTATCATTAATGACCTTAACACATTTCAATTAAATATTCAAAGAAAGTATCAATAACCATACCATGGTAATATATTCGGACTAGGTCAATGGAATATACCAGACAGAATATATGATACCAAAAAGGGTAACTGAAATGTTTGCAAAGCATTACAGTTATTTTGGGACTACAATCAAAACTGTAAAGCTCGTATTGGAATTGGATTTAAAACATGATAGAGAACTAGTGGTCTTTTCCTTCCTCTGTGGATTTCCACGTATAGCAACCATCGTACCTGGTGGCTTCTCGTGAAAGGACTCACACACCACTGTACTTGCTACACCACTACGTATCTGGTGGCTCCTCCTGCAAGGACTCACACACCACTATAACATACAATATAACGGTCCAGACATCTTCTGGTCCATAAGGCAACAAGGCCTAATCATTTTGATTCGCTCATAAACCGATAGCCTGAAATATATGTCTTGCAGACTACATAATTACATGTATCATCATCGGGATGTGAGGCTTGAGAGGCTACGCTCATACTTTCCACAAAGCCACGCTTTGCTTTTCACAAAGCCATGCTTTGCCTTTCTCATAATAGGTTCTACTTTGAATGTCATATTGCCATTCCATAATCACACAACTGATTTCTACAAACATATAACTCCTGAGCTCGTACATCTTAGGAAAGGGTGTTAAGCTAAGAGAAGTTGCCTTCTCCACCACCAAGCAAATAATATGTTGATAGAGATCAATTAATATGATCAAAAATGCACTATTAGACATTCCTCCATACAAGTTCGTTATGGGATTGAATGAAACCGAAGGCACTCCTCTTACTACCATTAATAGCGAGTAGTCCTTGCAATCCAAAGATTTCAAAACACGATAGGACCGCTGCTATAATAAATGTCTCTATATTGGGAGCTACCCAGAGAATTTCGACAAGCAGTCATTCCGCTATGAAGATCTCCGGTCTTCAATACAATAAGAATTTCAAAATGCAGACACCACTGCCATATAATATGATTGTGGGGTAAACCCCTGGGACTCATGACAGCAATCCCTGCATTCTGAAGATCTCCGGTCTTCAAAAACCATCATCTTCAAAAGGTCTTCATTTTCGAACGTATACATTGGTTCAAAGTGGTTTTC
Source organism: Allium fistulosum (assembly GCA_030737815.1). Lineage (NCBI taxonomy): Eukaryota > Viridiplantae > Streptophyta > Magnoliopsida > Asparagales > Amaryllidaceae > Allium > Allium fistulosum. The sequence continues at coordinate 485,195,089 of CM060905.1, read as the reverse complement.
GGATAGGAATTACTCAAATCCGACCCCGGTTCTTTGAACGAATCATCGACAAAAAGGCTTTTAGGTATATAGGTGATTATCACACAATGTTCAATTAATTAACTTTTTATTTAAATCAAATTTCTATTAGAGATATGTTATTTAAATCATTTCTTTATCTTTTTCAGAGTATATGCAATCATTAAGCCTCATTTATCAAATCCTTTGGTTAATTAAAAACCACTTTCAAATCTTGGAATAATTCTAAATCGTTTCGCTTTTTACTTAGGAAAATATTTCCAAATCATTTATTTAAATCTCATATTGGAAAACATTATTGAGTAAACCGAGTAAATCAAATTTACTATCCCCTCCGTCGGACCAGTCCGGATAGCTAGGGAGGGCAGGAAACTGGTTTTTCAAACCTAAGCCTAAGGTCTACCTCTTTGTCACCCATAATGTGGTCAAGTTATTTGATCGAATTATAAATCTTTTGACATACTTAATTAACTTTTAATTATTTTAGAGCATCCGGGCTTTCCCTTCGATTTGTTCCTTTCCTCGGTCGGATTTTCCGTAACACTCACAAATGGAACAAACGTACTAGTCGTTTTCACATACTAATTTTTAAATCTCTTAATCATCTTTAACTTACTTAATTATTTATTTGAAAATGTTCACAAAAGATTCAGGAAAGAATAATTATGTTAAAACCATTGTTTGCAAAAGTTATTAAAAAGTAATGCAAATAGTGTTTTAAAAACTTTATTGATCAAAACGTCTTTTCTATCTTCTGGAAATTAATTTATATAACTCAAATCTCTTTCAAAACATTTCAAAAGATTTATAGAATTTATTCCATATTTTTAAACATATAGAAATATCATTTTAAAGGAATTCCCTTTATGGATTTCGAACTGCCAAACCGCGATTATTTTGAAAATTTATTTTGGACTTATTTAAAAATATACAAGATAAAATCTTGATTTTCTTTATTCATTTAAAAACTACGGATATAATAGTTCAAAAAATTCTTATCTCGAAGAATTCTGATCTATATTCCACTCCATATGGTCATTTAACTTTTTCGGCTTGAAATCGTGAACTACCGTTACGCGACGCGCCTTATTTTGACTTATGTTTCATAACTTGTCAAAACTTCTCCAAATTGAGTTTAATTGTTTATAAAACATTTATAAACTATTTTAAATCATTTAATCAAATATTTTCCATATTAAATCTTATACACTTTTAAACCATTTCATAATATTATATTATTATAATATTCATTTTCAACCTTTTTAAATTTTCAAAATCATTAAGTGGCTAAATAACTTCATATACACATCCATATAGATTTATTTTTTCATGAAATAACTATGGTTAATTACTTAACCATTTCAATTATGGTTTTCTTTTGATCATTCATCAACTTAGTTATCAACCATCTTAACATCCATATAATCAATCAAGTAATCATCCAAGCATTTAAATTTATAATTTAAACATTCATATAATTATTTTCTAAATCGAATACTCACTTATGGCTCCACTCCACCAAACTTTTCCGTAGCTTTCGAAAACGAACCGGCAGTACTTCGGAAGCACTTCCTCCTCTTTTCCTTGCTTCGGAGCTCCCCGACTTGCTTTCTTCTCCTTTGGTGCTCTCGGCCTTGACCTTGGATGAGTGGAGCTCGACCTTAGCTTGGGATATAGGGGTGACGTTGTAGAGGAGAAAGGGAAGTGTTTGCACTTAGTTTTGAGGCCGAATGAATACATATATGTGTATATATATATTTATTTTCTCTTTGATATTATTTCTTCATAATTTTCCTAAGATGGAAGCCATTAAAAAGCTAAAGAAAGAAGAAGGGAGATGAAGAAATGAATGAATGAAGGAGTGAATGGATGCTTGTATTTATAGGCAAAAGAAGTGAAAAAATATCTAAAACAGCATCATTATCCATCACCATGTGCACTCACCCCCCTTCTTTTCCATCATGTTGCACACGTTGCTCCCCCTCCTCCATGTGCCTCCTTCACTTCACTCTCTTCCAAGCCATCCATCTGTGTCCTTATGCATGTGAGTTTGACTTTTGTTTGCTTAACGGTGAAATTTTTAGAAAATATATTTTCCTAAATGTATGTATATAATTGTATATATGTTATATGTATGTATGAAATTTGTATGTGTATGTGTTCATGTGATATGTATACAATGCACATATATATATTAATGTCATTTACAACGTTGCAATGATTTCGAACAACTTACGTTCGTTAAATCGTTAAAAATTGATAAACCGATTCCTGGTCACATTTTCACTTATTAATTAAATTACACATGTATAAAAAAAATTTAAAAATAAATTTCTAATCATTTTTAATTAATAAAAAAAATCTCATTTGATTTATAAAACCATATAAATTAATATTAAACAATCGTTTACAAAAGGTGCTATTATATCGATAAAGCGATATCTATTTTCTTATGGTTTTCAATTCAAATATTTATCTTTATGAAACTATTATAAATGATTTATTATCACTTTATAACTATTTAAAATGGATTATTATCATTTAAAATTGATTATTATCATTAAAATAATTATTTGAATAATTATAATAATCATTGAATCCCAATTTAAATTCGTAAATCAATATTTAAATATAAGGGTATCACTGATGATGTCATAAATACATTAATTTTCAAAAATAAAACAAATAATTTTATTTCATATTCTTGTTTAATTATAAAAAAAAGTATGTATTCAGCTCCGTATGCGATGTTTTAAGATTATAGAGCTGTTTATCGATAAAATGATTTTCAGTCATTTTATCGCTATTTTTTTTCGAAGTATATATTTTTGTAAATGTTTATTACCATTATTATTTATTGTTCAAAACATCATAATCTATGTTAAAAAAGTCTTATTTTTAAATATTTAAAAAATAAATATAATTTATCAAATTGATAAATTTGCGGGTCGTTGCAATTTTACTTCAGTGGTTAACAATGACATAAAATATATCATTCATCAAGCTTCAATCATCTCAAAAAAGGCTACTCTTTATTACTTACCAATATGCATGATATGGTATAATGGGTCTTGAAGAAGGATGATAACGAGTGAATGGAAAAGCTGTGAAGGAACATAGGCATCTGGTTGTGAGTGATCACATGTGTCTAATACCGAAGTGGTTACTACTGCAGGTTTTGAAGTTTTTGAGGCCTGAGGTTCTGATGTTAGTATCTTGTAAGTCTTTTGTAGAAGGTTGAATTTCACAGTGTCCAACTGTGTGAACAATTCTAGTGCATTTACCTCAAAATTTTGGGAAATTTTTGTGGTAATGGTTTGTATTTAACTCAATCACCTTTAAATAGCACTACATTTAATCAACTATGTGTATTCAAATAGGCTACAATAAAAAAGTACTACATGTGTATTTGAATAGTTCTGTAAACTGGTCTTTAGGACAATGTAAACATTTAATCATCGCTGTAGCTTAAAAGCATTATTGTCACTACATAATTTCCTCATTAATCTTCGATGTAGTTATATTTATTTCATCATTTAAGATGCTCTACATTCAATATACACAAAGTATTATAATAAGCTACAGGTCCCTAATTTGATATATCCATAGATAACTATATATTATCAGTTTTGTTATTCGCTACTACCGGAAAGTGTTACGAAACCAAATTGTAACTTCGGCAACAGTTACAAAAATAATGCAGAAATAGTAACGGCAAAATTTGTCACTAATTTGTCAATTAATTATGAGAAATTGTAACACCAAAAAGCGTGACTAGATCTGTCTGAAAAGGTATTACCGATTAAAGCGTCCGAGTCCAGTAGAAACTGTTTCCTTCAAACAATATTGCCACCGTACGTAGTTCACGGATGTTAGCAATTTGTTTCCCAGGATGAAACGGACCAGCCCCGCCGCGTGGTGGCTGTAGATGGAGCGTCGATGAACTGAAGAGATTATTGAACTATGAACAGAGTTCTGGGAAGAGGAAGAGAATGAAGAAACGAATTAATTAGCAGTCATTAATCTCGTTTTGTGGGCCCCTATATATAGGCTGGAGGAGGTGCCTATTCGGAGCGGTCGTGACTGTTGGAAAGGTTGCGATCCTTTAACCGACAGACGCGTGCGCATAGGCGCAACGTTCTAATTTTGAAGTTCAAAATTAGCCGTTTCAGCGCAGCAGGCCTGAGTGGCAGACGGAGGCCCATCAAATCAAGAGACCCCAAGAGCCCCAAGGCCCAATCTTTGACATTTTAATATTAATCTGAGGCCCAAAGCCCACTTGCCACAAGTCTTCATGTCTACTTCTTCTTTTCTTTTGATTTAGTATATTGAGTTGTAGTATATATGGTGGTATTGAAACAAATATTCCACTATGTGGGACTTTGTTTCAATACACACAATACCAAACTATCTTTCTCTTCCCTAAACACTTTCTCATTCAATTTTTCTAACAATCCCCCACATGAATGAGTAGTTGTTCATAGTTTCACGAGACATTTATCGTATCGGTTAAAGTAGCATAGGGGCCTTGAACTTTCCTAGTGTTTACCTATTTGGATTACAGGCGAATCAGTAGACATAGAATGTCCTTGAGTAAGCCTTTTTGTGTAATTCTTCAATAGATAACACACGACAAATGTTTCTTATAATCCTTCGTTCTCTGTATGTGTTCGTTTTTGCCTTGAACACCTGCCTGGTCTCATAAGTGCTTAGAGAATTTGGCCTCATAATTCTCTTTGAAGCGGCGCCTTCGCACTTACGTAGGTGATTCTGTAAAGGGTATTCACAATTCCTCAAGTACAGTCATCATTAAAAGTATCAATACTTATCCTATTTTCCAACAAATAAAGCACTGACTTATCATAGGAATGGTTTGAGTGTAACAGTGCTATCAAGTTTCTCTTAAACTTAGTTGTCCCTTTGAACCAAGATTTTTGGGATCTCCAGTCAACTAGGTGGGGTTTCCATTTTAGAAAAACTTTTAGTTTATGGGCCTTAACCCCATTCCCATCGATAAGGTTTGAACTTTCTCTCTTGGCAAGCCTTTTGTTAGTGGATCCGCTATGTTATCTTTAGACCTTATGTAGTCTATAGTGATAACTCCATTAGAGAGAAGTTGTCTTATTGTTTTATGTCTACGACGAATATGCCTAGATTTACCGTTGTATATTGTACTATCAGCTCTTCCAATTGCTGATTGACTATCATAATGTATACATATTGGAGGCACAGGTTTGCTCCAATTTGGAATATCTTCCAAGAAACTTCGAAGCCAGTCTGCTTCTTCTGCGGTCTTATCTAGTGCAATAAACTCTGATTCCATCGTAGATCTAGCTATACAAGTCTGTTTGGATGATTTCCATGATATTGCTCCATTTCCTAATGTGAACACATATCCACTTGTAGATTTTGTATCATGTGATCCAGTTATCCAATTTGCATCACTGTATCCTTCCACTATTGAAGGATAGTTTGTATAGTGTAGACCATAGTTCTGTGTATACTTTAGGTATCCTAGAACTCTGATTATCGCTTTCCAATGATGTTTACCAGGATTGCTGGTAAATCTACTCAGCTTATTTACAGCGTATGCGATGTCTGGCCTAGTGCAGTTCATAACATGCATGATACTTCCTAGTATACGAGAGTATTCAAGCTGGTAGATACCATCACCAGTGTTCTTCACCCAATTTTGGTTCATATCTACTGGTGATTTTGAAATAGTTATATTATATTGCTTGAATTTTTCAAGTATCTTGGCGATGTAATGTGATTGGGATAATGCATATCCCTATGGTGTTCTCAAAATTTTGACGCCCAGTATCACATCAGCCAGTCCTAGGTCTTTCATATCGAATCTAGAGGATAACATTTCCTTTGTAGATGTTATTATGGCCTTGTTATTTTCTAGGATCAACAGGTCATCAACATAAAGACAAACAATGACATATCCTAAATGTGTGTGTTTCATATAGACACATTTATCTGATTCATTTATTGTGAATCCAATTGATAACATAGTTTCATCAAATTTCTCATGCCATTGTTTTGGAGCTTGTTTAAGACCATAAAGTGACTTTACTAATTTGCATACTTTATTTTCCTTTCCATAGCTCAGAAACCCTTCAGGTTGCTTCATATATATTTCTTCCTCTAGTTCACCATTCAAAAATGCAGTTTTTACATCCATTTGATGTATTTCTAAATCAAGTATGGATGCGATTGCAATAATTATCCTAATTGATGTTATCCTTGTCACTGGTGAATATGTATCAAAATAGTCCAGTTCTTCCTTTTGTCTGAATCCATGGACTACAAGACGAGCTTTGTACTTGTCTATTGAACCATCAGGTTTCAATTTCTTTTTAAATATCCATTTATTACCTAAGGTCTTGCATCCTTGAGGTAAATCAACTAACTCCCAGGTATGATTAGCATAATGGATTCTATCTCATTGTTAATAGCCTCTTTCCAGTAAGGGGCATCGCTGGAGGACATAGCTTGTTTGTATGTCAATGGATCATCTTCTAACATAAAGGTATAGAAGTCTGGTCCAAAGGTTTTTGAGGTTCTAGACCTTTTACTTCTTCTTGGTTCCTCCACTTGTTGATCAGCACTAATTTGTTGAAGGTTATCTTCAGTATCCTTAAGGGAATTGGAGATTTCATCTTCCCTTGGTCTCTTATGAGTATCACTGTTAGTGCCCTGCTTTAAAGGGAATATATGTTCGAAAAATCTTGCATTTCTCGACTCAATGATGGTATTTTCATGAATATCATCAATTTCAGATTTGTGTACTAAAAATCGATAAGCAGCACTGTTTTGTGCATATCCAATGAATACACAATCAATTGTTTTTGGTCCTATCTTGACTTTCTTTGGTTTAGGTATCTCTACTTTAGCAAGACACCCCCACACTTTTAAATATTTGTAGGATGGTGGTCTATTTTTCCAGAGTTCATGAGGAGACTTGGATGTTTTCTTTCGTGGTATTTTATTTAAAATATGATTTGCCGAAAGAATAGGTTCTCCCCAAAAGTTATTTGGCAGTCCAGAGCTTATTAATAAAGCATTCATCATTTCTTTAAGAGTTCTATTTTTCCGTTCGGCTATACCGTTGGATTGAGGAGAATATGGTGCTGTAGTTTGGTGTATAATGCCATGCTCAGTGCAAAATTCTTCAAAAGGAAATTCATATTCTCCTCCTCTATCACTTCTTAAAGCTTTAATTTTCTTGTTGAGTTGATTCTCAACTTCTGCTTTATACTGTTTAAACATATTGAATGCTTCATCCTTGCTTCTAAGGAGATACACATGACAGTACCTAGTACAATCATCAATAAAGGTAATGAAATACCTTTTTTCGCCTCTAGTTTGACACATTTTCAAATCACATACATCTGTGTGTATTAGATCTAAAGGTTCAGTTTCTCGTTCAACATGATGAAACGAGGTTCTTGTCAATTTTGCTTCTGCACAAATTTGACATTTATAGTTGGAGTCTATGTTACATTTTGGTATAAAATCTAGATTAATTAATTTTCGCAATGTATCAAAATTTACATGCCCTAATCTAGAATGCCATATGTTAGAAGAGTCAACAATATAAGCAGAAGATTCACTTTTATTCATATCAGTGTTTGGTACAATAGTGGTTACATTTGCTTTAAATAAACCGTCACACACATATCCTCTTCCTACATACACTCCATTCTTTGATAATACAAACTTATCAGCCACAAAAGTTAATTTGAATCCATGCTTGCTGAGTAATGACCCTGAAATCAGGTTCTTGCGAATTTCTGGAACATGGAGAACGTCACTTAAAGTAAGTTCCTATCCAGTAGTTAGTTTTAGCACAACCTTTCCCTTGCCTTCGACCTTTGATACAGATGAATTTCCCATGAAAAGTTGTTCATCATCAGTTGCAGTTTTATAGTTTGTAAACATCCACTTATTAGCACATATATGTCGAGTGGCTCCCGTGTCTACAAACCATTCCTTTGAGTTACCAACAAGGTTGCATTCTGATATTACTGCACATAAATCCATATCAGAAATGCCATCTGTAACTTCAGCCGTATTTGCTTCTGATTTCTTCTTTTTGGGAGCGCGACATTCAGCTGCTTTATGCCCCTTCTTTCCATAGTTATGGCAAGAACCCTGAAATTTCTTCTTCGACTTCTGAGGCGCATTCTTACGTTTTCTCTTGTTAGGTTTATCTGACTCAACAACATTTGTTTTGGCAGCCATATTCTGAGAGATCTTTTTCTCAGAATTTCTATTATCTTCCTCAATTCGCAGACAAACTATGAGTTCTTCCATTGTCATTTCCTTACGCTTATGCTTAAGGTAATTTTTGAAGTCCTTCCATGATGGAGGAAGTTTCTCAATGGTTGCGGCAACCTGGAAAGATTCGCAAAGTATCATCCCTTCATCTTGCAGTTGACGGATGATCAGTTGTAGTTCTTGAGTCTGGTTGATCACAGTCTTTGAATCTACCATTTTGAAGTCGAGAAATTTGCCAGCGATGAATTTCTTCATGCCTGCATCTTCAGTTTTGTACTTTCTATCCAAGGCCGTCCAGAGCTCCTTGGATGTTGCAACAATACAATAGACATTGTAGAGGCTACTGTCCAGACCATTGAGAATATAGTTTTTACACATAAAGTTTGAATTTTTCCAAACATTTGCGGCCTCCACTTTGATTGCATCGGGTTCGAGTTCGGAAACTTCAGGAGCATCTTCGGTTAGAAACTTGGCGAGGTCTAATGTTGTTAGATAAAACAACATCTTCTGTTGCCAACGCTTGAAGTCTGTCCCATTGAACTTTTCTGGTCTTTCTCCATGAGTCAGTGCCATTGTCGGAACCAGAGGCGCCGGCTGAGCGTTTGTCACCATCTGCATAGTTGCAGCGTTATTGTTATTGCTATTTTGAGACATCGTCGTCTACAACAATCAATATTGTTTCAAGATTGTTATTCGCAACTACCGGAAAGTGTAACGAAACCAAATTGTAACTTCGGCAACAGTTACAAAAATAATGCAGAAACAGTAACGACAAAATTTGTCACTAATTTGTCAATTAATTATGAGAAACTGTAACACCAAAAAGCATGACTAGATCTGTCTGAAAAGGTATTACCGATTAAAGCGTCCGAGTCCAGTAGAAACTGTTTCCTTGAAACAATATTGCCGCCATACGTAGTTCACGGATGTTAGCAATTTGTTTCCCAGGATGAAACGGACCAGCCCCGTCGCGTGGTGGCTGCAGACGGAGCGTCGACGAATTGAAGAGATTATTGAACTGTGAACAGAGTTCTGGGAAGAGGAAGAGAATGAAGAAACGAATTAATTAGCAGTCATTAATCTCGTTTTGTGGGCCCCTATATATAGGTTGGAGGAGGATCCTATTCGGAGCGGTCGTGACTGTTGGAAAGGTTGCGACCCTTTAACCGACAGACGCGTGCGCACAGGCGCAACGTTCTAATTTTGAAGTTCAAAATTAGCCATTTCAGCGCAGCAGGCCCGAGTGGCAGACGGAGGCCCATCAAATCACGAGACCCCAAGAGCCCCAAGGCCCAAGGCCCAATCTTTGACATTTTAATATTAATCTGAGGCCCAAAGCCCACTTGCCACAAGTCTTCATGTCTACTTCTTCTTTTCTTTTGATTTAGTATATTGAGTTGTAGTATATATGGTGGTATTGAAACAAATATTCCACTATGTGGGACTTTGTTTCAATACACACAATACCAAACTATCTTTCTCTTCCCTAAACACTTTCTCATTCATTTTTGCTAACAAGTTTCACTAATGAAACTTTGTATAGGAACCCAATGATCAGATATCGTGCTATGTATCACATATTAGCTTTGTATCATATATTGTACTATCGTATTATGTTAATTTTTTATTTCTATACTTCAGGACTGTCGATCAACTGCAACGTATAAGCAGTTTTTAGTTTTTTGCCAATGGATCTCATTTGAATGTAAACATATAAAACTTATTAACAAAGTGCTTAAAGTTATAATACTAAGCTTTGTTGATTTGAGGTTCGTTCTACATTTGTAGAAGTGCAATTAAAAGTACCTACTTCCCATCAATAATATATTCTGCATAGTCGTTCAAGCTACCTTCACCTTATTAGAATTATGTTTTATATGTTTTGTTTTATCTTAATTGTTTTGTAATAAGAGAATTTAACAATTATCTCCTCCTTGTATCTAATTATTAGTTAGATTTTCATAATCTTAGTCGTTCAAATTGTTACCAAGAAGAGAGTAATAATGTCAGAAGCCACAGAAGTGCCAATCCATTCAATTACATAACCATCCTCTACACAACCTGAGAAAGTTGAGGTAAACGCATATAGTTCTCCCATTTCAAAAAATGCTAGAAAAATAGGCAGTCGAAGTGGTAAATTGGTACAAATTCATGTGTTAATCTCAAATGAAAGTTGAGATAAAGTACTTTAAAAATATAAGGAGGACGTTTGGATTGAATTGCTGGTAAGCTAAAATCGATGTATACCACTTTCAATTTTCTTTTTAACATGTGTTTTGCCAGATTGTTTCTTTTTTAAGTAAAAATTTATTAATTTTCACATATAGTTTCTAAACTAAAGTCACATGCAAATGTGTTTTTTTATAAAAAATATCCAAGTCATTTAGGAGACACAAGAGCGAATATTATGACAAATTTCATAAAGACGAAGATAAGTTGAAAAAATGTCCACCAACAATTAGCCAAGAAGAATGTTATGGATTCTTAAAAAATGAAGCAAAACCCAATGTAAGTGAAAAAAGAGATCTAGGCAAAAAAACAAATCACTATTGTAACAACCTTGGTCGAGATTGCCTGGAATTAAACTAAAAAATATGATTTTTATTTATCTTAATTAATTTTCAGATAAAATTGAGAATTTTATTGGTTATGTTTGCGCCAAATATGATCACAAACACCCAGTTGTATGTGAAAGCACCAATTTCCAAAGACAATATCCAATAAGAAAGACAAGCATGCAGATCACAGAATAAATAGCATAAAAAGTAAAGGAACACGCGAGTTATATAGTGGTTTGGCAAACTCCGGCCTACGTCTACTGTAAGATTACAAGTATAGTTGTTTTTTCCTTAGAAAATTAATGGAGGAAGAGATAAGAAGTGATGAAGGAGAGCCAGCCGAAAAGTCCCTTGCAATAAGCCAAGTCCGTTGTATTTATAGGTGAAGATGTGCATGGATTGGGCTGAAATTTCGGCAGATGAACCTCAAGGCCCATACGACCTGACCCACAAAATTTGGGATCGATCAAACAACAAAAAGTAATTTAGGCCAATCGTTCCGTACTAACTCCAATGGGGCTACGATCGTTTTTATGGGGTCCCCCATGCCTCTAGTCCATGCTCCTAAAGTTTCGCGTCATTCCGACTTACCGTTTGTGAGATATTGATCGATCTTCCTGTTTTGGCAAGAAATTGGATCATAGGAGATCATTCATGCTTTATCCCTTTGAGCTTCGATCTATCATAGGGTTCCCCATAATGTTAGCTACTTGCTCTCCAAATTTCATGCAATTCCGATGTACTTTTTGTGAGATATCGCGTTTTTCGTAAAACTATGGATCGTTATGCTGATTTGTACGATCGTTCCAATAATGATCGGCTTCTTTTCCAAGATTTGGGAGTTTTGAGCTATGATCGATCATGGGATTGCTCCTAGATGTAAGTTACTTTCTCTCCAAATTTCGTGCAATTCTTACGTACAATTTGTGAGATATCGCATTTTCCGTGAAACTATGAATCGTTCTAGCTGATTTGTACGATCGTTCCAATGACGATCGGCCTCTTTTTCCAAGATTTGGGAGTTTTGTCGTGCGATCATTTTTATGGGCTCCACTCTTTAATATATTGATGCTTTGAATGTTTCAAGTGCATTGGCTTTGTAATTTTTGAGATATTGATCGATCTTCGTCGGTTTATGCTGTTTTATGGATCGTTCTAGATCGATTCATATAAATGCTTCATTTGTCCATAACTCAAGCATACGAACTCCAATTGACTTGAAATTTGAAATATGGCATCATGGGGCCTTCCTTGTCACTTCATATTGATTGCACCTTGATTGGGACCCGGTTCGAATACACCCAACTATTGTCCATAGTTCCAAATATCATCGACTTCCGAGTCTGATAACCGTCTCTCCAGGCTTACTGCCTTGATGATCACGGAAGCCATTTTGCCAACTTTTATTATATACTGCTTGGTCAAAAGGCAGTATAAAAATTTTCCCCCAAAACATGCCTTGCGGTAGGAAGGCGTGTTTTGAATTACCTTAAGTCCAATGTTCAAAACCCGTTGATGACATGTGAACAAATCTATGATCTTGCCTGATTGTTAGTAACAGCCGTTTGGGACCATTAATCAAATTCGTAGCTGTCCCAGGCCGATGATGATCGTACGGGATCGACTGGCCGTTCGGGGCGAAATGTGATTATTTGAGATCGAATGTCGTTCGGGGCGAAATGTGATCGTTCGAGATTGAGTGCCGTTTGAGGGGAAATGTGATCGTTCGAGGGCGAAATGTGATTGTCCGGATGGGACTCAAAATTATTAATGTCAGATTTCACATTCGAGTGAGTTTTGTAATCAAAATATTCAACTAATAAAATTAATTCCAAGTACTAAAAGAAAAACAAAAACAAAAACTAAACACTAAAATGCATGCCTCTTCGGGTGTGATGAATCATCGTCATCTCAAAGCATGCCTAGGGACCGTTCTCGATCTCGTACTTGTGTAAGTGACTTAGCCATTTTATTATGGAGTTGATTACTTATTCCTTACCATCTCGATCAATTGATGACAAGTTGACGCCTCGATCCAATGCAGTTTGTAACGACCCCGGATTTTAATTAAATTTAAATTGATAATTAATTTAATTTTTAAATTAAATTGTGAAATTAATCGATAGATGGAAAGCTACCATTTGTCATTCACACATGTATACATAAGTAATAAACCAATACAATGACTAGAACAACTTTATAATATGTATATTTGTACTTGAGATATAAATACAAACTAGACAAAATAAGATGAGAATGGAACCTGTAAGAAGTTGTGTAACCAAAGCAAGATAAATATGGTTGTAAAATAAGTATGCAGGCAAGTAAAATTTAAACAAAGTGAAATGAGTACCTATCAATATAAACAAAGGCTAAAACAACTTCATATCTATATAGTACAAAGGCAAATAAAATACGTTTATAAAAATAAGAGAAAATGTGCCAAGCTTTGTATATATGTAGCTGTAAGATTTGTTGGCAGGGAAAAATCATATCAATATATACGAATAGAAATAGGATAAGTATGCTAAGCATCTAAGTCAAACAAAAATAAACATATGTAAGATTTGTAAGTACATAAGAAATTTGAATTGTAAGATAAGTTTGTATACATAGGAGACAAGCATTTAATGTTATATCACTAGTACACAAGACATCTCATATCAGCCCACGGAAAGAAAATAAAAATCTATGAATTGTTGTGTACCTGGACAATAAACAATTATCTTTACTTGTTTTATTTATCAACTTACCTCATTTCATTTCGTATACAAAAGACTTAGCAATTCCAGTTCTAAAAGTTTTAAACAAGACAAAGTTTCAACCAAAACAACAATTTTATCAAAACTTCTACTGAACCAAGTAAGCAATGTAAAGATCCAAGCTTTCAAGTTTCCAGTTCAAACATTTCAGTTTTAATGTTTCAAGCTGTTCAAGTTTCTGGAATCAACAACAAAAATATGCAAAGTTTTCACATTCCAGTCCAAGCTTTCCTGTTTTCAAACAAAAAAATCAAGCTTTCTGTTTTAAGCTAGGTGAGTAAACTTTTAAACTAAAATTTAAATAAATCTGGAAATCTCTGTGCTTATGATTTGTTTTATATGTATGTGCTGTGCAAGTCTGAGTGAATTTATGTAAGTGTGCATATATGTTGTTTTGAATATCTATGATCTAGTAAAGTCACTGCCTTTAAACTGTTATCATGAGACCCTTTTTGTTTTGATGCATATGACTTATGTTTTAAGTAATCTGGTGATGTATGTTTGAAATTGTGTTTGTATGATTGTTTTTAGGACTCTGGAACATATGAGTATTCCTAAACATTTACAGAGATCACCTCTGTTTTTAAATTCCAGAAATTTAAACTTAGATCAAACTTCAAATTCTTCTCACTCAAATTTTCTTTAGGCTTAAGTATTTAAAACAAAGTTGGTTGTTTTAAACTAGACTAAGCTTTAAAAATATTTGTAAGAATATTAGACAGGAATATTATCTGGAAACATTGAAAACACAGAGGAGTTTGAGATAAGTTAAAAATCAAATCTTGAAATTTGTTGATCTAATAATATATCTTAAATAGTCTATGAAAGATAGGATTTTTAAAATCAAATTTACAATTTTTAATGTAACATTGAATGTGGTATTTGGTGATGTCTGAAAATTGGGTTTTCGAGTCTCTCTGGTGATCTGGTTGGTCTGGGGAGTCGTAGTTCGTTCGGGAGGTGAAAGGGTGATCGGAGACTTCGGCAAAATTCTCTGATGATGGTTCTTCTCAGTGGGGAAGTGGTGATTGTCATTTGAAGTTAGGAACCCTAGTTTTACTAAGCTAGAAAAAAATCGATCACCGCAGTCCCTATAGTTGATCGAGTTCAATCAGGTTTTGGGTATGGGTAGTAGACGTGTAGAGGAAGTCGAGGCCAGAGGGGTTGACTGTCAGGTGGTCGGAGCGGCGAGCATCGGGGCATTGTCAGGTTTTGAGCGAGTTCGTGTTGATGGGTTCCAGGTTTCGGTTGAACTCGAATTTTGAATTCGAGTTGAGTTAGGGGAATCTGGTGATAAGGATGGAGTTTGGGGATGATCGTCGACGAGGGAACGTCGTCGAACTCGATCGGAATCGATCGAGATCGATGTGCATGTGCACGGTGTTTCACTGGTGGATGCTGAGAGTATGGTTTGAGCAAGAATGGTAGTCTCGAGTTTTCTCGAGTAGTTTGGGGTTTGTCTCGAAGCAGTCTGGTGTTCGACTCGAAGAAATTTAGGGTAGACTGGGGTTATCTTGTGGTTGCTAGTTTTAAAGCCTGTCAGGGTTTTAAAGTTTAAAATTTAAGGCAGGGTTTTAAACAAAGTTTTAAACCAAATTTTAAGATGTGGATTCAAATTCACTTTTGTCTCCTAGTTTTAAATAAATATAAGTTTTATAAAAATAAAATGTTTTAACAACTTTAAAATGTTTAAAGTATATTTTAAAGTGTGTTTTAAATTTTGCTAAGTTAAATTTGTAGTTATTTTTGAATCTAAATTTGAAATAGAATGTAAAAGTAAATTCAAAAGCAAAATTTCTCAAATGCATTTGTAAATGAGAATTTGATCATTAATAAGAAAATGTTTTATCCTTTAAATAATGAAGATTTAAGGATTTGTGATTATTAAGTTAATTAAAATGAATAATTAACTAATTTAATTAATTTATGATTTGGATTAATTAATTTAGTAATTAAGAGTTAATTAGTTAACCATTAAGGGTTAATTAATTAAGATAATTAATTAAGGTAAATTAATTAATGAAAGTGATTAAGAAATACTTATTAATTAAGGAGTAATTAATTAGTTGTTGTAATTAATTAAGAATTAATTATTAATTAGAGGTTAATTGATGATTAATCAAAAGATAATTTATTAAATGTTTTGTAATCAATTGATTATTAATTTACCATGACTAGTAAATTTATTCATAGAAATTAATCTGATTTGAATCAATCAGATAATTAAAGTGATCTTATCTATGGATGTTTAGATTGTATTGGATGATTTAATTGTTTGATATCCCTGATATATGATGCTTTGTGATACACCTGATTTATGTTGTGATCTGTGATAAATTATCTGTGATGTAATTTATTATATGTGATATTTATATATCTGTGGTCTGTGCATGAATGATAAGCGTTATAGTTTATATCGCTTATCAACTATATCCTGTATTTTGATCTGTGATGATTCATTGTGTTGCACTATTGTGTTAAACCCTAGACTACACTTTTACACACACCAATATGGATTCCAAGAGAAAATTGGTTAAGTTACAGATGATTTAAATTTGATGTTTTTGAAATTGAAATTTTAATTTCAATTGATTTTGAGATTGGAAATTTGGGTTTAAAGTGAAAAGCTTTTGAAATGGAATTTCAAAGATAAGTCTTATTTTCGAATAACTTAATTAAGTTTTGAAATTTAAATAATTTGACTTAAATTTGAATTTAATATTTGGAATTGAATTCAATGATTGGAATTTTGATTAAAGATATTATAAATGAATCAGATTTCCAAAATGAAAACTGTTTGTTTTCAAAAGAATAAAAGCTTTCAGATAAGAAATGAAATTCCAGTTTAATTAAGGGAATTCAAGATTGAATTGAAAAATGGTTTTTTTCCAAGTTATGAATAAATTCTTTTTGAAAGCTATGAATTGAATCTGTTTATTTTTAACAGATTCAAAATGATGATTTGTTTAAACCATTCGAAAATGAAGTTGTTTTGAAAGCTATAAGTTGAATCTTTGTTTTTAAAGATTTAACGAGTTAATCCAATTGAAACGGAAATTGTTTTGAAATTTGTGAATGATTTTTTGTGAAACTGGGTGAACTTTGTGAAATAAATCTTTTTGTTTAAAAGATTTGAAATGGTAATCGATTGAAACCATTTAAAAGGAAGTTGAATTATTAAGTTGTGACTTAATTGAAATCACATATCCATATGTTTTTAAACTATTGCGCTCACTATTCGGGTTAGCCGAGAAAAGACCTTTGTGTCATATAACCCATTCCGAATTAGTGATACGTCGTATGTGGATAGCATTTGAAGACCGGTGGTGAAGACCGGGTATTTGCGAGAACGATAGGATGACCTATCGATTGTCTCTGCACTGAGTCGCGCCGGTATAGAGATTTCCTAAGTGATGGGAAATCCGATCGGGATTGTGAATACCCAGATTGCAAGGGCTTCTTCGGAAGTGCCTTCGGTTCTGTTCGAACCCGGAACAGACTTGTATGGTTACGTGTCTAACATTACACTTTGAGATATAAAGCAGATTTCTTTCAAATACATTTCTATTGGTGGCGGAGAATTTATTCTCTTAGCTTAACACCCTTCTCTGAGACGTACGAGCTCAGAGGTTATGTAGTTGAAGGTTATCAGCGATATACTCCCAATTTGGTAATGTGGCATGCTGAGTGTTGCTGTGTGATGATCATTTATTGATCATTTGTGATCAAAGCGTGGCTTTGTGAAAAAGCGTAGCTTTGTGGACGAGACTTCGTCAGACCTCACAACTCGGAAATGGTTGAAACAGGAAAGATGCGGCAAGGTTTCAGGGGTAGCTTCCCTAGGAAATGACCATTCCTTCTGGAAAAGGGTAGTATCATGGTATGGAGCCCAGATACTTACTCATGTGGACACACTTTATTTATGATGTGTGATGTTGGTTTAGGGGCGCCTCGTTTAAAGGTCCCAAAGGAGCGGGGGTGGCATATCCGAGGTTTTGTATATTCCCCGGGAAGGGGGGTAGCCGGCCTTGTTTGGCAGTGAACAGTTTGGTTCTCGGGACGTCCTTCCAGAGGCATTTCCATGTGGCAATGGGAAGTTCCTTGGCCTGACCATTTGTTGGAAATCCAAACAAAACAATACGAGCCCTGTACGGTATTAGTTGTATTACCTGCCATGGAATGTGGCGGTAACCTGCTATTGAACATGGTAGCTATAGTAGGCATAAGTGCGAAATGTCTATGCTGGCTAAGATTTATATTCTACTTTCGAAATGTTTTCTACACTATGCACTAATAATAATATCCAAAATGATTTGTTTTGCGTAGTAAGCATCTTTGACTATCATAAGGAGAAATCTCCTCTGATTCTGTGTTTGCATTGTGTGTGTGTGCGGGAGGCCTTATGGTAGTTTCATTTTCCAAAAGCATTGCGAATTGATAATTAAAATTCTTTTGCTATTTGTTTTTAAAGATAAACTGTTTTTGTTGCTCACACCAGTCCCATGACTGATCCGGAGTTTATTGTTTCTTTCCTAAACTCTTGGTGCTCAAAATTTTTCTACACGAGCAGTCTAGAGTTGGGTTTTTCAGATAGTCAGAATTAGTAGATTTTCTGGAGCTAGTTCAGTCTTTGGATATGGACTGCACTTGCTTATCTTTGTGCATCGTTATTGGGAGTTCGAGCTATTTTTGGATTGGCGCTTTGGAGATGGAGATTATCCGCTGTTGGTGTTATCGTTTTCTTTTCCGCTGCTATTTCTTGTATCATATCTCTGATGTATATTGATATTCATTGTATCACTCTGTTGTATCAGATATTGTATCAGATATTGTATATCAATGTATTATTCTTTTTCTTCCGCTGTGTTGTTTACTTAACTGTGTTATAAGCTCCGGCGACTCGGATTTGAACGGTCGAATCTACGGCATTCGAGTACGATGTAAAGTATGGATGTCGATTTTCGAACGTGAAAATCTGAGACGTTACACAGTTCATGTTCGATGCGGATGGTGGCTGCTCCTGTTCCACCACCGCTGCCCGAGTTCTTACGTATTGTGACAACCTGCCGTTCCGGACATGTTCATCAATCTCATCCTTTAAGTGCATGTAGTCGTTTGTACTATGCCCATCCAGCTCATGGAACATATAGTATTTTTCTAATTTCTTTTCATTGTTTGTAGGCTCTCTCCTCATTAGCCTTCGATAGGGGATCTGCCCCTAGTATCAAGATATATCCATTCCAATGTCTCAGTCAATTCCATGTAAGAGGTGAAACTCGGTTCCCTTCATGGTCGCTTCGATCCATTAGAGCCATCCTATGGTTTTCATTTACCTTTATCCTTGTTTGAAACTTCCATGGGCGGGCCTCCGCCTTTAACCGCATAAACTTCCACTTCCTCTTTTCCCACTCTATCAGCTTTTGCATCTTCATATTGCAAAAACCTTTCCGTTTCATGGTAAATTACTCGAGATCCAATGGTGGATCCCGTTCCACAAATATCTTGAAATCCGAGTTATCCGCAATCCTTGACACTGATGCCATCAAAACCATCGACTAATCCGGTTGATCCACCAAAGCTACTGTCACATTGAACCTAGTTAAGAAATCCCTGGGTGATTTTCCTTTCCACTCCTTCATCGATGTTAAAGTCATCACACTCTTAGGTCTTGGGATGTGGACCCAAAATTGCCTCATAAACCTTTAAATCAATTCTATCCATGTGCTAATAGAGCCGCTTTTCAACTGTCTAAACCATAGTGCAGCTATATCTGTTATGTACACGGGAAAGCACCGATGACTTCCTCTGATGCCCTCAGTACTTCCATGTGTCTCATGTATCTCATCAGATGAACAACGGGATCCGTTTTTCGATCATATGTCTCAAGCGTTGGTAGTTTGAACTCCGGTGGATTCCAAGCTTGTATGATATTAGGAGTGAAGGGACTCCTATTTACATCTTCCAGATCCTAATTTACCTATCCTCCTCTCATAGCCAGTCTGATCATTTCTGCCAACCTATCGTT
Organism: Allium fistulosum; assembly: GCA_030737815.1. Lineage (NCBI taxonomy): Eukaryota > Viridiplantae > Streptophyta > Magnoliopsida > Asparagales > Amaryllidaceae > Allium > Allium fistulosum. The sequence continues at coordinate 485,175,437 of CM060905.1, read as the reverse complement.
ATCATCCAATGGTAGTCTAGATCATTGTCTTCCACCTGCCCCCCGATTCCATGGGGGAATCCTGAAATCTATTTGCTGTTCTGGTCGAGCATCTGCATTTCGCTCAACGCCAAACTGCACAGCACCACCCGGTATCCTACCTGGGATCGATCCAACGTGACCCGGGGGCATGCCCCAAGTACGGATCGATCGACACCGATCGTTCTGGAATGATCTCCCCCAATCGTTCTTGGTTGATCAGGGGCCGCTCCCGGCTGTTCCACTCCATCCTACATCCTATTAGCTTTATTTCCTTTGTCTTGATTCTTGTTTTCCTCAGCTCCTGCTACCCCAATTCCATGAACCATCTTTAGCGTTCTCTCCTGCATATCATCCATCATTGTTCTCATTTCATCTCTGTAAGAATTTGCCATAAAAAATTAATGGAGGAAGAGATAAGAAGTGATGATGGAGAGCCAGCCAAAAAGTCCCTTGCAATAAGCCAAGTTTGCAATATTTATAGGTAAAGACGTGCATGGATCGGGCTGAAATTTCGATAGAAGAACTCCAGGCCTAGACGACCCGACCCACAAAATTATGAATCGATCGGACACCAAAAAATAATTTAGACCAATCGTTCCATACTAACTCCAATTGGGCTGCGATCGTTTTTACGGGGTCCCCATGTTAATTCCTGAGATGATGGTTTTGATGACAACAACCTTAGGACTTGTTATAAAATATAAATACTAATATTCTTGTCTAGATATATATGTATATGCATGATATATATATATATATATGCAGGTACTGAGAATGAAGACTGTATAGTATAAAGATTCAAGACTGAGTATAGAGATTCAAGACTGACGAATTCAAGATTGAAGAAATCAAGACTGAAGACTCATGAGTATCAAGAGTTCAAGAGTTCCAGATATAAGATAAGTAATAGAGTTTATATTTATATTAAAACTTCATAATAGCACCAAAATCTTTATTCAGATTTTAATTGTGGAATGGAATCCACCTTCTCGCTTTAATAGTGAGATGGAACCCACGACCTCTTTAGTGGGATGGAACCCACGATCTTCTCTAGTGGAATGGAATCCACGAAATTTCAAAATGATTTATTTTTTCAAAACTATCTTTTTAAAGTCATCTTTATCCATTTAAATATTTTAGCCTTAACTCAAAAACTACTTTTAATCGTATTAATTTCAAAATCATCTCTTGTTTTTTAAACTATCTCTTGATTTTAATATTTTAGCTTTAATATATTTTAAAGAAATCTATACTTAGTTTTTAATATTACTTTTATATTATATATTATATATTTTAAGATTACTTTCTAAAACTCTTTTATAAATTTAAACTATATTCAAAATGGTTTACAAAGTTTAGAAATTGTTTTGACAAGTTTTAGAATAGAAATCATTTTAAAGCAAAATCTATTTTCAAAATTAACATAGGCATGTCGACATCCCTCATCCCCCCATGTCGACATGGTAGTTGTAGAATTTAAAATTCAAATTTTCAAAAGAAGTTTCTATTCGTCATAACCTTTCGCGAATGGACATGACCGTTGTTCTCCTATAAATACCAGTTGCTTTCAACGAATTTTAAGTTAGTTTTTCTTCATTTCTTCACTCCTTCTTCTCCACTCAATATTCTCTTATATTTCAAATGCTTTAACAAAACTCTGCCAAAATTCTAAGTGAATCAAACTCGATCATCTCTAGTTTGATTCTCTGTCACTCTCTCTCAAAGATCTCAGTGCTATTCAGAGTTATAGGATCATTTATAATCAAAGATCGAAAGATCGAAGTGTATCGAGTCTCTATCTATCAAAGTGTAATTGGAAACCGTGTGATTATGGCCCGTAAATCAATTGAGTGTGATTGTAGCCCGTAAATCAATTAGGTGATCTTGTAGCCTGGTTAAATCAAAAGAGTTAGCCCTAGACTCGGAGACAGGAGGGTGTATCTCATGGCCTTGAAATCGAGGTTGTAATATCGACATTATATTTGAAAATAAATCTGCACAAGAAATTGTTTGGGACTGGATGTAGGGTAACTCCGAACCAGTATAAAATTCTGGTGTGTTCTTTCCTTTAATCCATTTTATTTACTATTTTCATCTGTGTCTGGTTCTATGATTGTCTCTGTGTTTATGGATTGCATCTGTTTGTGTTTAATTTGAAAAGAATTCAAAAATTCCATAAAATCCATTAAACACTATTCACCACCCTCAAGTGTTAATCCAGCCTTAAGATCCGTAGTCTGCATTTTCTACATTTGATATCAGAGCACTGGTTTTCAAAGTTTTCATAATCTGCTTTTTGAACAGTTTTCAAATGGCTGCCAACACTGGTAATGTCAACACTATCACTATTTCATTTGTAGAGGGTCGGTCTACTGCCAGACCACCACTTTTTAATGGTAGTAACTATGCATATTGGGCGTGTAGGATGAAATCTATTTACAATCAATAAGATTAGACACTTGGAATATCACACAAACTGAGTACATTGAACCCACAACTGATTTTGCATAGTGGACTGCTGAGCAAAAGACTGTTGCACAAAACAATTCCAAAGCCATGAATATTCTATTCTCTTCACTTGATAGGAATGAGTTTAATAGAGTGTCTGTCTGTAAGTCTGCATATGAGATCTGGAAAACTTTGCAAGTTACTCATGAAGGAACAAGCAAAGTTAAACAGACCAAAATATCTATCTTGACCAATCAGTTTCAATTATTCAAGATGAATCCAAATGAGTCCATTTCACACATGTACAGTAGGTTTCAAGACATTGTGCACTCACTAATTGCATTAGGAAAGAACTTTTCCGAAGAAGATCAAGTTAGAAAAATTCTGAATTCACTCACTCCGAAATGGGATCGGAAGACTCTAGCAATTGAAGAGGCTAATGATATTAGTACTCTGAAAATTGAAAAATTGATTGGGAATTTGATGTCATTTGAAGTACAAATGTAAGGGAGAAGAGAAAGCAATGATTCTTCAATTGTGATGAGCCAGGCCACTTAAAAAGAGATTGTCTGCATCCGTATAAACAAAAAATTTCTTCAAGTAATGATTCATCAAATAAAAGAAAGAGAGCATACACTGCTACACTGGACGATTCAGACTCATCCTCTAGTGATGAAGATCGATAGACGCAAAATTCAAACATGTGATTTACAGCTATTCACGATTCTGATGATCTCGGAAATATGGAACTAAAAATAGGTACGCATTTAAATTATATTGATTAAAATTGCTTGTTTGATTGTTTGCATGTTTTGAAATTGTTTGTTGTTTGAATTTAAAATTTTTGATTTTCAAAATAAAATTATTTAAATAATATTTTAATATTAAAATATTAATATTAAAGTGTTATTATATTTAATATTATTTTAGATAAAATATAAATTAGTGTATAGGATATATATATAGGTATTAAATAAAATAAGAAAAATAAGTCACATGATTTTAGGGACCCATGTCGACATGACCCTACACCCTCTGTCGACATCCCTCCACAAATTTGAAATTAAAATTTGAATTCAAAACTTTGAATTCCCCTCCACCTTTTCACCAACTCCAAAGCTCTGAAAAGGTGTCTCTTGACCAGAGAACATGGCTCTTAAATATATATTTATCTTCTTAACTTTATCCTATCTTTTCACTTTCATTTCAAAATTCAAACTCTCTTTCAATCTCAAGCTCTCTACTTTCTTCAAAAATGGCTTCCTCACGCACTTCATCCACCATTAGACTGTTCAAGGCCACCAAAGAGTTCCTCTATAATGATCCTGAAGCTATCAAGGCTTATATAACCTATGTAAACTTTGGAAAGGTCCATACGAGAAAATTTGTTATCTTTAATGATTTTTCTTCCTATGAAATCAATGTTCTTTTTGAAGAGAATCAAATTCTTAGCATAATTGATGATTCTCAAAATGATTTTGTTTGTTATCTGAATCTTGTCAAAATGTTTAATGCAAATTTGAATCGTGGTTTTTATGAAGGAAATGAAGGGGAAGTATGGAGTAGCGTTAAAGGAACGCGTATTGTTTTAAATAGTGAGATTTTGGGTAACATTCTTGGTTGTAAGTATACGGGAATGGATCTTTCGGATTTTCAAATTGATAAACATGATCGTGAGACATTTCATCACATTTTTTAAGGAGATGATAACTTTGAGTTTATAAATCGAAATTTCCGTCCTAAAGTTAGAATTGTAAACCTTCTTTTGCAACATACCATAACTCCAAGATCGGGAAATTTCAATCACCCTACTTTAAAAGTTTGTAAGGCTCTTTTTGCTATATATGGGCACTATGACATTAATTGGGCGCAAGTGATTTTGGATGAACTTCGTCCCAAAAATTTTACTTTTGGTGAAAACACTTTATATCATAGGATTTATCTTACTCGGATTTTTAACTACTTTGGTGTTGATTATAAGAAGGAGGAGTTCGTTTTTAGAAATTTTTTTAGCCATGCTAGCATCTCTCTCATGAAAAATCCGTTTGTGTTTCAACCATATGAAACACTTGTCGAAAAGGATGAGAGATTGGCTCATGAAGAGATGGAAGAAGAAGATGAGAAGGAGGAAGAAGGGGAGGAGATGGAAATTGAAAAGGAAGGAGAGGAGGAGGAAGAGACTTCATTGGAAAGCATCGAATACCCTATCACTCCTAACAATCCATTGAACAAAACGCTTCTCAAGAATCAAAAGGTTATCGTGGAAAACCAACGGATTCTCAAAAGATCCGTTAGTAAAAAGTTGGACAAGATTTCCACCAAAATGAACAAGTCCTTTGGGAAAGTGAGTCGCAAGCTTGGATTATCATCATCTTCATCATCCTCTAACTAATACTAGTTTCATTTCATGTTGTATTAGTTTGTATCTCTCTTTAGTTAATGTTATGTATCGTTTATGTAATGTTAACTAAATTTATAAATGAAAATCTTTTATTTCTGCTTATTAGCTCTAAATATCTCTGGAATGCTTGTTATTATATTATATAAGTTTATATATATATATACACCTGTAGATAATATAAAGAAACAAAGCAAATTGCCTTAATAGGGGCATGTCGACATCCCCTACCTCCCATGTCGACATGTAACGGCCAGAAAATGGTTTTTGTTTTGAAATTGAAATTGACATAACTACCCCGTGTCTTTTTATTTCAAATGACTTTCTAACTCTTTAAATACCTGTTTCTTCCAGAAAAATGCATACTTTCAATTCTCTTTATTTTCTATTGAATTTCTTCATATTTTATCAAAAAACAGCCTCTCCTATTCATAATCTAAGTGAGAATCTTGAAGAAACTCTCAATTCTTTCAAGAACATACTTACTTTTATCCTTCACAATCAACATCAATTAGAATTAAGACAAATGCAGATGATAAAAGGACAAAAAAGGCATTTCGATGCCATTCGATGGATAATCTCAGCCCTCAACAAAGAAGAATTTGACATATGTGGTTTGATTTACGTTGGTTTGGTTTGAATTGTTTGGTTTGATTTGATTTGATTTGGTATGATTTGGATTGATTTGAATATAGTGTGTAATATATGATTGAACATGGTGTGGTTTGATAAGAACATGATGTATATATTGATTGATTATGTTTGAAATTTTCATATCTCTCACATTTACCTTACTATATTTTATTCGTATTATTATCTGTCTCATTTATATTCTACTATATTGTGTTATTATCCTATACAGTGCTATAGTATAAGGTTTATGGGGAATTATGTAGTTCAGGATTAGTTTTTGTTGATGACAAAGGGGGAGAATTATAAAATAGGTTAGTTAGGCTTAGATTAAGGGGGAGTCAGAGTAGAATCAGAGTTTGGTAGAGTATATTTTATAATCATAGGTTGTCATCATCAAAAAGAGAGAGATTGTTAGTTCCTGAGATGATGGTTTTGATGACAACAAACTTAGGAATTGTTATAAAATATAAATACTAATATTCTTGTCTAGATATATATGTATATGTAGGATATATATATATATATATGCAGGTACTGAGAATGAAGACTGTACAATATAAAGATTCAAGACTGAGTATAGAGATTCAAGACTGACGAATTCAAGATTGAAGAAATCAAGACTGAAGACTCATGAGTATCAAGAGTTCAAGAGTTCAAGATATCAAGATAAGTAATAGAGTCTTGATTTATGTTAAAACTTCATAATAGCATTAAAATATTTATTCGGATTTTAATTTTGGAATGGAATCCACCTTCTCGCTTTAATAGTGGGATGGAACCCACGAGCTCTTTAGTGGGATGGAACCCACGATCTTCTCTAGTGGAATGGAATCCATGAAATTTTCAAAATGATTTATTTTTTCAAAACTATCTTTTCAAAGTCATCTCTATCAATTTAAATATTTTGGCCTTAATTCAAAAACTATTTTTAATCATATTAATTTCAAAATCATCTTTTGTTTTTTAAACTATCTCTTGATTTTAATATTTTAGCTTTAATATATTTTAAAGAAATCTATACTTAATTTTAAATATTACTTTTTTATTATAGATTATATATTTTAAGATTACTTTCTAAAACTCTTTTATAAATTTAAACTATATTCAAAATGGTTTACAAAGTTTAGAAATTGTTTTGACAAGTTTTAGAATAGAAATCATTTTAAAGCAAAATCTATTTTCAAAATTAACATAGCATGTCGACATTGTAGCCGTAGAATTTAAAATTCAAATTTTCAAAAGAAGTGTCTATTCGTCATGACCTTTTGCGAATGGACATGACCGTTGTTCTCCTATAAATACCAGTTGCTTTCAACGAATTTTAAGTTAGTTTTTCTTCATTTCTTCACTCCTTTTTCTCCACTCAAATATTCTCTTATATTTCAAATGCTTTAACAAATCTCTGCCGAAATTCTAAGTGAATCAAACTCGATCATCTCTAGTTTGATTCTCTGTCACTCTCTCTCAAAGATCTCAGCGCTATTCAGAGTTATAGGATCACTTGTAATCAAAGATCGAAAGATCGAAGTGTATCGAGTCTCTCTCTATCAAAGTGTGATTGGAAACGGTGTGATTGTAGCCTGTAAATCAATTGGGTGTGATTGTAGCCCGTAAATCAATTAGGTGTGATTGTAGCCTGGTTAAATCAAGAGAGTTTGCCCTGGACTCGGAGACAGGAGGGTATATCTCATGGCCTTGAAATCGAGGTTGTAATATCGACATTATATTTGAAAAGAAATCTGCACAAGAAATTGTGTGGGACTGGAAGTAGGGTAACTCCGAACCAGTATAAAATTCTGGTGTGTTCTTTCCTTTACTACTTTTATTTACTATTTGCATATGTGTCTGGTTCTATGATTGTCTCTGTGTTTATGAATTGCATCTGTTTGTGTTTAATTTGAAAAGATTTCAAAAATTCCATAAAATCTATTAAACACTATTCACCCCCCTCTAGTGTTAATCCAGCCTTAAGATCCGTAATCCACATTTCCTACACTCTGATGCCACTAGTCTTTGCTGCCAAAGTTTCGCGCCACTCCGACTTACCGTTTGTGAGATATCGATCAATCTTCGCTATTTTGACTTTAAATTGGATCATAGAAGATCATTCCATGGTTCATCCTTTTAAGCTTCGATCGATCATGGGGGTTCCTCATAATATTAGCTACTTGCTCTCTAAATTTCGCGCAATTCCAATGCACAGTTTGTGAGATATCGCGTTTTCCGTAAAACTATGGATCGTTATTCTGATTTGTACGATCGTTCCAATAACAATCGGCCTCTTTTCCAAGATTTGGGAGTTTAGAGCTGCGATCGATCATGGGGGTGCTTCATGATCTAAGTTACTTGCTCTCTAGATTTGTGCTTTTTGATGTACCATTAGTGAGATATCGCATTTTCCGTGAAACTATGGATCGTTCTGGCTAATTTGTACGATTGTTCCAATAACGATCGGCCTCTTTTTCCAAGATTTGGGAGTTTTGTCATGCGATTGTATTTATGGGATCCATTATTCAATATATTGATGCTCTAAAATTTCGAGTGTGTTGGCTTTGTAGATTTTGAGATATTGATCGATCTTCGTCGGTTTACGCTGTTTTATGGATCGTTCTCGATCAATCCATATAAATTCTTCATTTGTCCATAACTCGAGCATACGAACTCTGATTGACTTGAAATTTGAAATGTGGCCTCACAAGGCCTTCCTTATCATTTCATATTGATTGCACCTTGATTGGGACCTGGTCCGAATCTTCCCAGCTATTGTCCATAGTTCCAAATATCATCGATTTCCGAGCTTGTTAACCATCTCTCCGGGCTGTTTACTTTAATGATCACAGAAGCCATTTAGCCGACTTTTATGATATACTGCCTGGTCAAAAGGTGGTGTAACAGGTTATAATTTCCAAATTAAAAGGAATTTGAGATTAAACAAATTGGAAATTCAAGGAATATCCTTTTGTGAAACTTGATCCTTATATTTGATAATATAAGAATAATTTTGGGGAAAATGTGATAATTAATTATATGAAAATAATTTATAATGTAAAATGTGAATTATAATGTTTTATTCACTTATTTTTTAAAAGTGGAGATTTGTGATAAAATATTTTTCGTTTCAAATTATTACAAGTGTTGTGAATTTAGTAAAATGACTAATATTGAGATTTAGTGTTTAAAATGAGATTTTTACAATTAATAGTTTATTTTTATTAAAAATAATGAGGATTTTAACTTGTGATTGATTTTGATAAATTTAGAGAAATCAAAATATGTTAAGTAAAACATTGTTTAAGTGTAAATTGATGATTTATAAATAGGAAATAAGAAGAGAATAATAACATTTTCTCTTATTGGTTCCATGAAGCACCCAAGCCCATTTAACTAAAGAGAAAATCCTTCTCTCATTCCACTATACGTCATTTTTCATATGCTGTAAGATGGAAATTAGAAAACCAAATATCCTTCTTTCAAAACCCTAGAAACCTAAATCAATCCCCAAATCAAGTGCAAATCATAGGGCGAAATAGAAGCAAGGTAATCTCTTCCATCTTATATTGTATTCTTGGAGTATTTTGTTTTAGATTTTTCATCCTAGGTTTGATCTTGTTTTGCAACTTTCTAGAAATCAAATTAGGTTATAGCTGAAAGGTAGTGCCTTAGGAAAATCCATGTTTCTAGCATCAATTCAAATTCATAAAGGCGAGTTAATCCTCACATAACCTATCTTTAAATTTCTGATTTGCATGTACTAGAATTTATGACAAATGATTGTGGAATTGAGTGATTATTTGTTTTTCGTTTGCTGAAAGTTGTGATCATATATAATTAGCATACTTGTTAATCTACTTGATGTTATGAAGCCTAGTATCACTCAGAATGCCTGCATGAACACACCCAAATCAATCACTAAAGACATTAGACCAAACTGCTACTGTCGAGGACCAACCAGTGGGCAACTTGGAGCTGGAATAGCTCCAAGTTGCATCATCACCAGTGGATCGATGGGGCACCACCGGTGCAACGGTGGAGAATGCCTAGAGCTGATTCAACTCCAAGTAAAGCCCGCTGGATCGTTCGTTTTTCGCCAGTTCATTCGTCTGTCTGCTTCCTTAATGCTATTTTCTTATTTTTTATGCATGTTTAATGCTGATTTCAATGCTATTTCTGGATTTTGATTTATGAATTTACGAATTCATTTTGGATTTATAATACCATAGAGTTGTTCTATGGGTCCATGATATGGCACACAATTTTCGTCGCACGTTTTCAACTAGAGTTTTTAGAATGCTGATTTTCAAATCGAACCATTTTCTCTATGTCTTTTTAAGTATAAAATTATTTCTTATATAAAGAATATTTGAAAGTGTGTATATATATAATGATTTTGAAATATAAACTAGGTTATTTCTAATCAAATGTTCAAATACCTATATGGGTTTGGAAATATGAGTATTTGTTGTTTACAATGTAAATGGACTGATATCTATATATATAGACTTTGGAATATGGTTTATAAACTAAAAAAATCTTTTATGGAATTTTGAATATATATATATATATATCTGTGTGTGTGTGTGTTTTTAGAACAATTCGAATTTATGGAGTATTTTATCAAATGTTGAATATCTATATAGAGTTGAATAACGATTGAGTTTATGGATTTTTAAAATGAATAGTTTGAAAGTTAGTATATAAATAAAGGGTTTTAGAAATCATTTTCTGTATGTTAAATTATATTATTTGCATTTAAAACTATAAACTCTTATCGGATTTTTATTAAACTTAACCCTTGGCTGTTTATACGCTATTTTAGCATTTTTATGTAACATTTGGATCTGGAGATAAAAAGTTTGGAGTACCTTAATTCTACAATATAGGGAATACTAATAATTGACTTAGTGTTATTGATTGGTTTAAATGATTTCAAGTAACGCTTCGTCGAATAGGGTATAAATCATTGAATAGAATGTTTGAGTGGAATTTACTAAACCCTTAGCGAACACTTGAATTTCACCGGGTAGTATGGGATGCTATGGTAAAATCCTTCCGATTGCTTTTGGGAAAGTATTTAACACTTTAGGGTTGTATTCTCTTTTGGTGTTGGGTTGAGGGGCCGATAGATCCTTAAGAGAATATAGTTCACGTTTTCCACTAGTATCCATAATAACTGAGATTTACTAGCTTCTAAGAAATAGTTGAATTTCACCAGGTGGTATGTGTTATCCCGCCTTTTGGCAAGGCCGAGATACCAAGAGACTGACTAAGAACGAAGTATCGCTTGTCAGAAATATCGATGAATTTTTTCCGAGTCCGGATCGAGCCACGATTAATAAAACATGACAAGCAAAGCCAGGAAAGCCAACATTCCAAATTTCAAGTCGATCCGAGTTCGTATGTTCATGTTATGATCGATGCAAATTGGAGGAAGTGGCCTCATTTTCGTATCCATCGGCAGGAGCTATGTTCGAATCCATCGCCTCCGCATCGATCAAAATGGCAGAGACCTCACACCCATCTTGTTCGTATCCATCAAATTGAGTTCCTTCGAATCCATGATATTACTCCACTTTGAATCCGTCCGGAACAGTCATTTCGTATCGATCAACTGAAGCGAGACACGATCGATACGAACGAAGCCTTGCTCGAATCCAGGAATGATTAATGTTTTCGAATCCATCAAGTCAAAGTGGCGAGATACTTGGAACGACTCGATCAAACCGGAGTGAAAAGCGGATCGACCCGAAGATTGCACGCCACATCACCACGAGAGCACGAGCAGGCGATCGATTCGAAGGAATCGATTCGAATAGATCGATTCGAACAGGATGAACAGATGAAGAATGCGATTTCGAATCGATCATATCTCCTAAACCACAAGTCCAAATGCTATGAAATTTTCACAGAAGCTTGTGCATATGTTGATGAACATCCACACCAAATTTCAGCTCGATTGGACAATTTCTTGATCGATTCGAATGGATTTCGAATCGATCCCAAAGTGGGCCCGGATTTCCTAAAGGCGGGCATGTGGGCTCCCTCACGTGCCAGAAGTAGTCTCCCGAAATTTAGGCAAAATATCAGCCTCCCACACCTATAAATAGAGCCCCTGGTCATTCAGTCAAGGGGGTCGGATAATTTTAAGAGCTAAAGAGCGCCCAGACTCTGCCAGATTTACTCCAAATCACCACTGCTACCTTAGATTCAGACTTAGCTCATAAAACCAGTTGTACTACATTATAAGAAATTCTAATCTTCAAGTATCGAGCAATAAAATCATCAAACTTCATAGTGGACGTAGGCGAAACGCCGAACCACTCTAAATTGTTGTCTTCTGTGCAATTTACTTTCTATTATTTGGAGTTTTTGTTAGATAATCCTCAGTTTTAATTTTCTTTCTTCACTTTTATCTCTTCAAAAACTTCCGAAGAGTGTTGTGCCCATTTTTGGTACAAACACTTTGGTGCTTTCACCGAGAAAAACCCAGTTTTTCTCCTGCTCCTTGGATCTCCCATCGACACCGGATTGCATAAATCCAAGAGGAAGATCCAGATCTCTAATTCGGAATCCTTCCATCCTATTCAGATTTTCATAAAGTCTAGGCAAGGACTCCACCGCTCAAGATGGTTAGCACAAGAACTGCCTCTACGGCTACTGATCAAGAAGGTCGGGATAGACAGAATCCTACACAGCAGCCGCAATCCAATCAAGACAACACTGCTCACTCAGATCCGTCAGGACCAGTCACCAGACAAGAGTTTCAAGTGTTGCTTCAAGAACTGACTCAAAGTCGGCAACAATTAACTGGGCCCTCATCATGAGGAGGTGCTGCTCCACAGTATACCACAGACAATCGCACTACAACCGCCGCGGTAGAAACAAGGGTTGATACCCAAAATCTGTCAGATCCGAATAATCAGCAACGTGGGCGTACTCCTAAACCATACGTCCCGGAAGATGCCGAGCCAAGGAGGCGAGACATGGGTCGTCGACAGCATCCGGTCCAAACTCGCATTGTGGAACCCAACCACACCTTAGCTCAGCATGCATAGAATGTGGCTATGCCCGATATTTCAACCATGATAGGTCAGATGATTCGCGAAAGCCAAAGACTTACCAATGACGACCGGGGAATCTCCCATAGTCATACTCCTTTCACAGACGAAATATTATACGTTGATCCTCCCCGGCGATTCAGAATGCCAACTCTCCCAATGTACGAAGGAAGTAGTGACCCCAATCAACATATTTGGAAATATGAATGGTCAATGAGCGCTGCAAGGGCTGATGATGCAATGAAGTGCCGAAGCTTCCCTATCTCTTTGGGAGGAATCGCAATAATGTGGTTTACAAGGTTACCACCTAGATCTATCTCTTCGTTCGATCAACTGGCTAAGAAATTTGTCGAACAGTTCCGTATGCATGTTGCTAGACCTAAAGACGTTAACACCCTATCTAGTATCACTCAAGCTCATGGAGAGACACTCGGGCATTATTTAGAGAGATTCCATGCAGCATGTGTGGAGATTAGTAATCCTAACGATAACTCAATTTTGATGGTGTTAACCAAAGGGATCGATCCCGATTCTGAGTTTGGAAATTGGTTGGCTGGGAAACCACCCGCATCGTTGGACCGTTTCTACTCCAAAGTCGCTCAATTCTTACAGCAAGAGGACGAGAAACAGTCTAGGAAGCAAGACGATGCGAGGCCTAGAAGTGAAGGAATACAAAGTAACGTAGTAGTTAAGCAGTCCGGTGAAAGTTCCGGAAAAGTTTAGTTAAATATACAGAACAAACAAACCCAGCCAGGAGGTAATAATGGTCAGAACAAGAAAAGAGATCAGAACCGAGGTCCACGGCGTAGGGCTCCAATGTTCGATAATTACACGCCGTTGAACACGTCATTGGAAAACGTATACCTACAAACTTGCAACACTATGCAATATAAGAAGCCTGCTCCGAAGCAATCATCGGAGAGGCAGATTCAAACAGGGAAGTTTTGTAAATTTCACGAGAGTTATGGCCACAATACCAATGAGTGTCGACATTTGCAGGACCTCATTGAGAAGTTGATCAGAGAGAGAAAGTTAGACCAGTTTGTGCGGGCACCACAGTCTGGTGGTGCGGGCCCCTCAAATCAAAATCGTGCACAAAATCAGGAAAGACAGGAAGAACCCGCTCGTACGGGTGGAAGGCTAGTTATAAATACAATAAGCGGTGGTCCCTACCCAGCAGACAGAAGCTGGAGGGAAATGGAGTCGTATGCTAGCTCTATCAGGCATGCGGACTTTGAATGTTGCAGTAATTGTGAAGACGGGGCTCCGGCCAAACAACAGAAAACGATGTCTGATGATATTGTATTTAGAAACCGAGACGCTGATAAGGTCGAAGCCCCCACGATCGATCCACTGGTCATATCCGCCCAGGTAGGTCCTGCTTGGATGAAGAGGATCCTGGTTGACAATGGGAGTTCCGTAAATATCTTGGTAAAACGGGCTTATGATTTAATGAAAATGGAAGCGAAGGACTTGAAACCCTGCCAGTCCCGAGTCCACGGCTTCAACGGAAGTGCTACAATACCCACTGGAGTGGTGGAACTGCTAGTGGAGTTGGGAGTTGGAGAACGCCGGAGAGTCCGGATGTTGCAGTTTGTCGTTTTAGATATTGATTCACCTTACAATGTGTTTTTGGGCCGACCGACCCTTGCTGAGTTCAGGGCAGCCATTGCCCCATGGTGTTTAACTCTGAAATTCCCCACTGATCACGGAGTTGGAGTCGTTCAAGGAGATCAGGCAGCAGGAAGAGCCTGTTATGTTGCTGAACTGCGCGAGGCGCAGAGAAAGGAGAAAGGAAAGGGCGTAGAGGAATCTCTCTGCGTCCGTTTTGCTGATGATTGACAATTAGTGCCTGGGCCCCGGCCCGTGCACCACGACCAATTCCATAAAGACCTTGACCCTAGAGACAACGAAGATAAAGACGAATCTAAAGAGAATCAGGCTTCCCCAGCCGAACTGACTGTGGACGTCCCAATCAATGAGGGTGATGATTCGAGGATGATAAAGGTTGGATCTCAATTGGGCAAGCAGACACAACAGGAATTGGTTGAATTTCTCCGGGCGAATCTCAACGTTTTCGCCTGGACACACTCTGATATGTGCGGGATCTCGCCGTACATCGCAAGTCACTCCCTGAATATTGATCTGCGGCATGTCCCAGTTAAGCAGAAAAGGCGTGGTATGGATCCAGAGAGATCTGCCGCCCTTAAAGAGGAGGTTGATAAGTTACAATCAAATGGGTTCATCCGAGATGCTTTGTATCCAGAATGGGTGTCAAATCCCGTATTGGTTCGAAAACCAAACGGGAAATGGAGAACTTGCATCGACTACTCAGACTTAAACAAAGCTTGTCCAAAGGATAGTTTTCCACTTCCCCGAATTGACCAGCTCGTAGATTCAACAGCTGGACATGTGTTGTTATCTTTCATGGATGCTTATTCTGGCTACAATCAAATACCTATGCATTTTCCCGATCAAGAACATACCAGTTTCGTGACCGATCTGGGACTCTACTGCTACAGAGTCATGCCTTTCGGTTTAAAAAATGCCGAAGCAACATATCAACGCTTAGTCAACCGGATGTTCGCCGACCAGATCGGGAAGACCATGGAGGTTTATGTGGATGACATGTTAGTAAAGTCTCGATTCTCCACAGATCACGTCAGAGATTTAGATTCAATGTTCTGCATCCTTCGAGAATATGGAATGAAGCTCAATCCATTAAAGTGTCATTTTGGTGTCGCATCTGAAAAGTTCCTCGGGTTCATCATTAACGCTCGAGGGATAGAAGCAAAACCCAAAAAGATCTGGGCAATAAGGAACCTACAAACTCCAAGAACTATAAAGCAAGTCCAGAGTCTCAACGAGAAAGTAGCAGCATTGAGTAGGTTCATTTCGAAATCCACTGATAAATGCATTCCTTTCTTCGATCTGATCCGGAAAGGGAAGCGAAACTTTGAATGGGCCATGGAGTGTGAAGACGCATTCCGATTGCTAGTTCAGCATCTTTCCACACTACCGATCTTATCAAAACCAATTGACCACGAGCAATTGTACCTTTATCTGGCAGTATCAGAGCATGCAATCAGCGCTGCTTTGGTTAGGGATGAAGACCGAGTGCAGAAACCAGTCTACTACGTCAGCAAACGATTGACTGGAGCTGAGAGAAATTATACGAAACTAGAGAAGTTGGCTTATTGCCTTGTCATCGCATCCAGAAAACTCCGACCACATTTCTAGGCACATCCTATTATTATTTACACCGACCAGCCGTTACGACAGGTCCGTACGCGGCCTGAGATGTCTGGTAGGTTACTCAAGTGGAACATCGAACTGAGCTAGTTTGATATTACTTACACTCCAAGACGAGCCATTCAAGGACAAGTCCTAACCGATTTCATAGCTGAATTTACCGTTCCAGAGGACTTGCCCGAAACCAGTGAATCCCCCGAATACGTCTGGAAACTGTATACTGATGGTGCATCAAACGACCGGTGTTCGGGCGCTGGTGTTGTACTTGAAACTCCCGAAGGTCGATCTGTATGTTATGCTTTGAAGTTCGGTTTTCACGCAACCAATAATGAAGCTGAATATGAAGCCCTCTTAGCTGGACTAAAACTTGCCAGAGATTTGAGAATTATCGCTGTGGAAATTTATTGTGATTCACAGTTAGTTGTGTGTCAAGTATGGGGAGAGTATCAAGCGAGAGATCGAAGGCTGGCTGCTTACTTAGCTCGAGTTCAGGAAGTACTGAATCAGTTTGATTATTATGCCATTTATTGTATACCTCGAGAACGCAACCAAAAAGCCGATTCATTGGCGAAGTTAGCCAGCACAGGTGAAGCACAGCAAATGGGACTTGTCCCCGTCGAAACTTTGTCCTCCCCAAGCATCGATCAAATAGAGACGAATTTTGTGCTTGAAACCGCTCCCATTAGAGAATCATGGATGACGCCGTATCGAAATTACATCGAGAATGGGACGTTTCCTAAACATAGAAACGAGAAAAGACAAATTCTACGAAAAGCTTCATGTTTCGTCATTCAGAACGGTGTCATGTATAGAAGAGGATACTCTGTTCCTCTCCTCCGACGTATCGCGCACGATGAAATCAAACGAGTGTTACATGACGTACACGAAGGAGAATGTGGCGATCACATCGGTGGGCAAGCTCTCGCTAAGAAGATACTCCGATATGGATATTACTGGCCGATTGTGAACCGAGATGCAACGAACTACACCAGAAAATGCGATAGGTGCCAGAAACATGCCCGAATTCCAAGAGCCCTACCAACTGAAATAACCCAAATGGTCAGTCCCTGGCCATTTGCGACATGGGGCATCGATATCATCGGCACGCTACCACTGGCTAAAGGCGGGGCAAGATATGCCATCGTTGCGGTTGATTACTTCACCAAATGGGCTGAAGCTGAACCCCTTGCAACCATTACAACAAAGAAAGTGATCAATTTCGTAGTTCGCAACATCTTTTGTCGATTTGGACTCCCGAATACCATCATCACCGATAATGGAGCCCAATTCAGCAGTACGGAATTCAAGAATTACTATCAACGGTTTCATATCCATAAGAAATTCTCGGCAGTTGCACACCCTCGGGCAAACGGTCAGGTTGAAGCTGTTAATAAAGTCATAAAATCCATTCTAAAGAAACGACTGGAAAAGGCCGGGGGAAAATGGGTAGACGAACTGCCTATGGCTCTATGGGCTTATCGAACGACTCACAAGACTGCGACCGGACAGACCCCGTTTTCCCTATCTTATGGCTCTGAAGCCGTAATTCCAATCGAAATGGAAGTGTTTTCCCATCGCGTGACTTATTATGATCCGAAAACAAACGCTATATTGCTTGCTGAATCTTTGGATCTACTGGATGAAAAGCGGGAAGAGGCTGATTTGAGAGCAGCCGCACATCGAAGTCGAGTCGCCCGATTATACAATGCCAAAGTTCGACCTCGAACCTTTGAACTCGGCGATCTCGTCCTCAAGAGAATCTATCCGGTCCCTTCACACATGAAACCAAACTGGGAAGGACCATACATGATTACGCAAAGACTCGGAGATGGCACATTCAAACTATCAACAGTTGACGGTCTTGACTTGCCAAGGGCCTGGAACAGCGAGAGTCTCCGTCGCTATTACACGTGACAGGCTTTATTTGTTTCATTACATCTTTCCATTTTTTGCGATTTTGCTTTTGCATTTAGAAATTAGAACTTGTAATGAGGCAAGTGACTTTGCCATATTTTCTTATTTCAGTAATAAAATGCCATTTCTTCGAGCCAGAGCTGTGATTCATTGAATACAATGTACTACATCACGATGCACGGAGAGCTGAATTCCATCATGCAGTGGAATTTATTCAAGTAGGGAGTGGCTGTGATACGACCGACCACTCGCTAAGTGAAACCCGAGCTCGGGGGCAAGCCATCACATTAAGGCTACAAACGAGCTGATACACGACAACCCCTTAAACAACTCCGTACTCCCAGAGTGCGAGACGGAGTATAAACATTAAACAACTCCATACTCCCAGAGTGCGAGACGGAGTATAAACATTAAATAACTCTGTACTCCCAAAGTGCAAGACGGAGTATAAATGTTAAATAACTCCGTACTCCCAGAGTGCGAGACGGAGTATAAACATTACCTTAACTCTGTACTCCTAGAGTGCGAGATGGAGTATAAACATTAACTTGACTCCGTACTCCCAGAGTGCGAGACGGAGTATAAACATTAACTTCACTCCGTACTCCCAGAGTGCGAGACGGAGTATAAACATTAATTTAACTCCGTACTCCCGGAGTGCGAGACGGAGTATAAACATTAATTTAACTCCGTACTCCCGGAGTGCGAGACGGAGTATAAACATACACCAACTCCATACTTATCCCCAAGGCTGGGGGCAGAACCAAAACAAATATTGAATTGAAGACGAAAGAGAATATGTTTTCATTTCAATTATCAACAAAAGGAATCCAATTACAAGCTGGCTCAAAAAATTTCTACTAGCGGGGGCCGAGCCCACATCTATACACGGCTATGAAAAACCAAAAAGACAAAACAAAACACTACCCCTGAACATGACAGCAAACTGAAGGAAGCGTTTAATCTTTCTTCTTCCTCGGTTTCTTTTTCGGGGTAGTCCCGCTGGATCCGCTACCCGACTTCCTCCGCAATCTTTTACTCTTCTCTGATTTGTCCTCCGATTGCGACATAATGTCGACATCCTCCTCAGAGCTTGAAGTGACAGAGATTCTCTTGGAGGATGGAACTGAAGGCATGGGAGCTGTAACAGGAAGCGGAGCAGGAGGAAGCGAAGCAGGAGCACTTGCAATAACCACAGTGCCACCCGGCGATATCATCATTAGTGGGGCAGGGCCAAATGGATTCATGCCTACTGTCACCACCGTCATCTCAGCATTAATCTCGGCAAAAATTTCATCCTCACGAGATGCTTGGGCCGCACTAGAAGTACTTATGGCTGGCATGAAGGAGCTAGTATCTGGAGTAACTCCACTCATGGCGAAAGATGGGTCTGCGAAGGGATCGTTGGGTTGACTAAGGATTTCCTCAATCATCTGAGCATCGAAAGATAACATGCTCGTTTCTCCCTCTTCGCCGACCACAGTAGATGTCATAATAGCCTCAGTGACAATAGCCCCTGGCACTTGATAAGAGACTTGAGATGCAGGAGGCACAGAGATGACGGCTTCGGTCACTGAAATATGAAAAAGCGAAGATTGTTAGCTAAATGTATTGCTTTAGATTCACCACACTAAGTGTATACGGGAAGCGTTCAAACCTTCCTTAGCCTGACCCGAAGTATGGGCAGATGCAGAGGCAGGGGCATCGACAAGAGACAATTGCGGCTGGTCAGGATTATAAGCAGGGACAGACTGGGGATCGACCACGCCAGTGGCTTCGGGCAATGTCGGAATTACTGCTCTAACACTTGCTTCATGATGCTCGATCCCCGAGCCCTCACCGGTCTCTATCTGCCGAGCACCAAGCCTCTCTTTCTCCATGGAAATCATCGCCTCATGGAGAACCTTCCTCTCTTCCTCAGTAAGCAAGCGCGTCTCAAGCTTGAAATCATCCAGTGCTTCGTCCGGATGGGCTGCTTTCTTCTCCTCCACCAGCCTAGTCCAGGCGTTGTACAAAATCATAGAGTCATCTCCAAGCCAAGATAAATTTCTGTACTCCAGCACATTGGCGTTGTATGTGACCAGGAGATCATCAAAATCAGCTTCCAACCTGGACTGCTCCGCCATAATCTTTTCCTCGACTTCTGCCTCCATAGACTTAGCCTTTGCCACCGTCGCATCAAGTTCAGCTCGAAGTGATACAGCTTGATCGCATGCATCCTGAGCAGCGGTGTTTGCATCATCTTTTTCTTTTCACCGTTTCGGCGAATTTGGCTTTAAGCTCATTCAACTCTTTAACGGCGATGTCCTGTTCAGCTACCACGGTGGTATAACGATGGCCCATCCCCTCTACTAAGGCACAATGTGCCTGTTGCATCCTCGCCACGGCCTCGTCATGCTTTTTAAGCGCTTGAAGTTCTACACTTCGAGACGACTCCGTCTCTGATTGAAGAACCTGGATAATGTGGTCTTTCTGGGCAATGTCAGCATCACGCTTCTCAATAATTTTTGCCCGGTCAAAAGCTACCTTTGAAGCTTTCACAGCTGCTTTGTACCACTCCTTGTATTGAGCATAAAAGTCGTGGATATAGCCATGAGCAATATTCTCGACATCCGGAGGAATCCTCTTGAGATGGGGAGGGAAGACATGTGCATCCAGAAAAATTTCTGGAAAGTCTTTTTTCATCTGAGCGAGTTTAATGGCTCCTTCACCCGTTAGTTCTGTCGGAGCCTGCTCAACAATGACAGCTGTCGGTGGTTCAACTCTTTGCCGCTGAGTTTCGGGCCTTGAAGATTGAGAAGGTTGTTGTTGCTGCGAAGACTCAGGGGGATCTACAGGGGCCCTAGGATGCGGAGGAGAACGAGATCGTGATCGGTACTGATGGCTCCTATCTCTGTCAGTACGATCTTGACCAGAATGGCCGTGCCAATAATCCCGGTCTCTGTCGTAATGCTCCTGGCTGGTGTAGCCTCGTCCGTGATCCCTATCTGATTCCCTCCAGCGGGACTCGTAATATGAGGAAGATCAGCGTACATTGCGAAGCCTATCTAAAGTGGATCCACGACCTGACATCTCACCTGCGATAAGAAGGAACTGCAGTTTAGAATCCTACAAAAGCAATGTTCAATATGCGGAAATCATGTAGTGTTGTGGAAGTGTGTGTAAATGTGTAAACCCCCTGACCAACCGGAAGTGTTGACCGCACTCAAAGGAAAGGGCTCGCTCATATTTAAAACATCTTGAAATTCTTCCAACCCAGTATTGTGATAAATTGATATATAACCCGGGATGGGAATATCACCAAGCCCTTTGAAAATATCTCTCGATTGAGAAGGGGCGACCTCAGAAATTATGACTCCGGAAGTGAGAGGAGACACATCTACAGACTTCCACCCCTTAGATTTGAGTTTTTTGGAAATGACGGCCTTGCTTTTTCGTCTCTCTCCCAATTCTTCAAAGTTGCCCGAAAAATCAGCAATCGGCTCGACATCTGTATGGGTCCTTTCTTCGTCGCTCACTTCAGTTATCACAACTCCGAGCGTTTTCTTTGCCATTTTCTTCTTCTTCTTCTTTTTCTTTTTCTTTGGAATGGTCCTTAGCATCCTTTCGGTGACTATGCTCTGATTTATTTCGATCAAGCCAAGAGCTCTTAAGTTATAATCAGTCAACACCAAGTCGATGTGTCTCAAGTCGCTCGGGATCTCTTGAAGGCTCCGAACCATGCCCTTGTAATACCCACCATCGGGTCTGGAGATAAAGGCTGTAAGAAAAGCAATATGTTAATACCAGTGCCAAAAAACCATTAGTCAAGGAAATCATCGATGGGTTACGACACTTACGTCTAGACAACCTCCGCCTAGCAAAACCTGGAGGACACCGGATGTAAAACCATTCATTCTTGAAGTAGCTGAGTCTGGTCCAGGCTTTGGTAATAACCTGGCAGTTTCTGACTGCCTCCAAAAATGTAAAGGATGGACTATCGCCTCTTCTCTTGAAATTAAATAGATATCTGATTTCCGTTGGCCTTGGTGGGCGGAAGAGATGTTCCATAAATACAATGAACGCACTGTTCAGTAGCGCGTGCCCGTTGGGGTGTAATTAAGAGGGAGCGATTCCAAGAAATGATAACATCTCCCTAATGTATTGATTGAATGGAGGGAGTGTTCCGGCCGCACAAGCATGTCGATAAAAGGCGGTATACCCTTCCGGCGGACAGTGAGGTCTGTCACTAGATCCCGGCAATAGCACATCGTCCAAGGAAATGTTATGTCTTGTGCATATCCTGCCCAACAAGTTTTCAGAAATATTGGACTGAATAGAGTCTATAGGGTCCTCAATAAATATAGCCTCTTGCAGCTCGTCAGGAGCTGGATCTACTACTTCCGTTGGGATGTCTGGAATTACAAGGACCGGAGGAGGAGAACTCTGAATCTCCTGCTGTTGAGAGCTCGAAGATTCCATCACTGACTAACTCACCAGAAAGTAACGTTAAGCAAATGAAAAAACCCGTTCATTTCCCCGTGTAAAGTGTGTGTTGTGAAGTGCAGTGCAGCTAATAATTAGCAAATTCATCAAAACCGAAGACAAGATGAAAACTTCAGAAATTATGAAGTTGGTTAAAGTGACCGTCATTGCTGATCGTCTTAAACCGTATTGTCCAGAATTCATGGTGATTGGTTTTTGTTTTATTTGTCAAAGTATAGTTCCATCAACAAGCTTCGAAGGGCAGTCAAATATGCAGTATATGAGTTCAAGTCAAATATGCAGAGATGAAGCTCGTCGAAATTATGCCATTAATTATGTGAAATTTTCGTATCCATGAAGACTTGTTCGTATCGATCAAGGTTGGAATCAAAAATTTCGAGTCAATTTGAGGGGCATTGTTTCGAGTCGGTCTTAGTCGAATCGATACAATTCGAATCGATCACGACCGAACTCTCGAATCGATCAAGAACCCTCAAACTTCGTATCCATCAGTAGTCTGGCCTTCGAATCGATCTCCGGAAATAAAACTTCGAAATAGCTAAGTAGCTTAAACTTCGTATCGATCATGTACACAAAACCTTTGAATCGATCGTCTAGGGACAACTTGACGTATCGATCGTTATGGATCGATACGAGGACACACCATCTGTGATCGATTCGACCCACAAACCCCCACTTCGTACATCCAGATCGATACGATAGCCATGGAAAAATCTCATCTCCCAGATCGATTCGATCGCCGTCATTCCAGATCGACACGAAGGGAAGGCTCTGACTTTCTCTCCCATACTTCTCCTTCATTCAACCTTTCTTGGTGTCATCCCTGATTTCGACTCCATCAAGATCGATACGAACATGAATGGAAATAGGGGGAATTTCAAATCTTAGAACTTCGAATGCATAGTTGGATTATCTACCTAAATGTGTAATTGGATCGGAGGAGTTAGACGCTGGGTCGATTAGAGGGAAAGAGCAGTGTGTTCGTCTTTGTTCTTGAGATCAAGGATCGATTCGATCGCGCAAGAAAGCTATAGTGAAAATTAAAAAGTAAAAAATGCCGAGGTACCCAGTATTTATATGAAACTTAGAAGGCAACCGGGTCGATTCACCTCCCGGTCTAAGTGACCGCTCGCAACCAATCAAAACCACAGACCGATTCGAAGTGTTCTACTCGAATCCATCGACTTTTTTGCCTCCATCGAATCGAAGAAAACATCGGCATCCACCAGTTTGAGACCACCTTTCGTATCCTTCGATTCGACTCCATCCCATATGCTCTGGGTTCATCGATAAGAAATGCAAAATAAAGATAGCCTTAAAAAACACTCGACTCCATCGATTCGAATCCATCAAAACTTTACCCGCGGTGACAAGAACTCATCGATACGAATCAGGATTTCGTATCCATCAAAGATTTTCATGTCTATCAAAGCAAAGCACGCTGGTTGAACATTTGTTTAAAAGAAGATTACAACAAAACGACTAAAAGACGACTGTTAAGCAACCAATTGCGTCAGAAATATTCAGCATGAAAGACTGTAGCTTTTCAAAGCACGCCATGTTTACACAAGATGTACTTTGGGGGGCAAATGTTATCCCGCCTTTTGGCAAGGCCGGGATACCAAGAGACTGACTAAGAACAAAGTATCGCTTGTCAGAAATATCGATGAATTTTGTCCGAGTCCAGATCGAGCTACGATTAATAAAACATGACAAGTAAAGCCAGGAAAGCCAACGTTCCAAATTTCAAGTCGATCCGAGTTCGTATGTTCATGTTATAATCGATGCAAATTGGAGGAAGTGGCCTCATTTTCGTATCCATCGGCAGGAGCTATGTTCGAATCCATCGCCTCTGCATCGATCAGAATGGCAGAGACCTCACACCCATCTGGTTCGTATCCATCAAATTGAGTTCCTTCGAATCCATGATATTACTCCACTTCGAATCCGTCCGTAACAGTCGTTTCGTTTCGATCAACTGAAGCGAGAGACGATCGATACGAACGAAGCCTTGCTCGAATCCAGGAATGATTAATGTTTTCGAATCCATCAAGTCAAAGCGGCGAGATACTTGGAACGACTCGATCAAACCGGAGTGAAAAGCGGATTGACCCAAAGATTTCGCGCCACATCACCACGAGAGCACGAGCAGGCGATCGATTCGAAGGAATCGATTCGAATAGATCGATTCGAACAGGATGAACAGATGAAGAACGCGATTTCGAATCGATCATATCTCCTAAACCACAAGTCCAAATGCTATTAAATTTTTACAGAAGCTTGTGCATATGTTGATGAACATCCACACCAAATTTCAGCTCGATTGGACAATTTCTTGATCGATTCGAATGGATTTCGATCCCAAAGTGGGCCCGGATTTCCTGAAGGCGGGCATGTGGGCCCCTCACGTGCCAGAAGTAGTCTTCCGAAATTTAGGTGAAATATCAGCCTCCCACACCTATAAATAGAGCTCCTGGTCATTCAGTCAAGGGGGTCGGATAATTTTAAGAGCTAAAGAGCGCCCAGACTCTGCCAGATTTACTCCAAATCAGCACTGCTACCTTAGATTCAGACTTAACTCATAAAACCAGTTGTACTACATTATAAGAAATTTTAATCTTCAAGTATCAAGCAATAAAATCATCAAACTTCATAGTGGACGTAGGCGAAACGACGAACCACTCTAAATTGTTGTCTTCAGTGCAATTTACTTTCTGTTATTTGGAGTTTTTGTTAGATAATCCTCAGTTTTAATTTTCTTTCTTCACTTTTATCTCTTCAAAAACTTCCGAAGAGTGTTGTGCCCATTTTTGGTACAAACAGTATGGGACATTTTGGTTAAGTTCTTGTGATGACTAAGAGTGATAGTATTTGAGACTTTAGAGTGTGTTCTCCTTTGGTGTTCGACATGGGGCTGATAGATCCTTAAGAGACATACTCTTGATTTTTATACGATTCATGTGATCGGTATGAGTTATATCTCCTCCGGTCCTTGATTTATGTTTCTGCAATCATAATGATCGGTATGGATTTATTTTCTTGGATTTTGAGATTTTGTTTTTACGGTATGGATGATCATTGATATAGGATCGGTATTAGTGATACCATCTTCTGTTTTCCACAATATGAGTATGATTATTGTGATCACTATGAATTTGGTTTTTCCCCTGGAATTTGGGATATTGTTATTTATTTGGGACTATTTGTGTTTTCATGATTTTTATGTCTAATGATGGATTCTGAGTTTTTGTGATGTATTCAGTTGTTTTAGATTTTCGTATTCTTGTATCTTGAGATGTATTTAGAATTAGACTAATCTCATGCCTTGTTTATATATAACATTTGTATTTATTTATATGTCACATATTCTTGTGTAATATCTTATTCCCACCCTTTTGGATATTTAGAGATAGTATGATCCGTTTATTTTATAATACTCGGGTTAGGCCAAAACTTTTTAGGTTGCAGGACATTTTGGCTTTTGGATGGATGAGCTAGCAGGGAGATAAACCAATATGAATTTTAGTTTAACTCATTTAGGATATTGTGTATGTATATGAGATGTATATTTGAGTTAGGTATTTGTATCGGATGTATATTATGTGAATCTAGTGCTATATTTTATAAACTCTTAGTTTGTATATGTATATGATGTTTATTATTCCATTATGATCTGTGACTAGTATATATATGATATATTGTTCTAATTCAGAGAAACCAGTGTGGTTATTACTTTAGACTAAGACTGTACACATCAAATTTGATTCCAGAGATTAAGTAAAACCGTAAGTATGACATGTCAGTGTTAGTTTAAAGATATATTCACATTCGGTCACCCTTAACAAGTCATATTCTCCATATTATTAGACGACATTATTTATAATGTTCTTTAATAATATGGGTACAACGGTGGGGTCATTGCAATTGTACAACTATGGTCATCATATTAGACATACAAATCACACTGTAGTAGAACATGAAGTTGTGACGACCCGGGTTTTCGGAGCAGTAAAAATCGCCGAAAGACCCGTCCGTTCTAAAACTACGAATGAAAACTACCAACTTAATACACAATATTTGATAAATATCCAACACTACTAAATGTATTGGATACAACTTTCAATTTTACAAGTTGTCAAAGTAATCAATTTAATCTACTAGTGTGCTTTAATACAAACCCAAAATCATATACTACAAACAAACTGTAAATCTACCGCTGTGCAACTCTGATGAGAAACAACAATATCATTACCTACAAACTCAATAAACAATGTAAATGCGGAATAAAATAGTAAGCATGAAAGATACAACAATACATGATATATGACAAACAACAAACAAAAAATGTTAGGTTATTATTGGGGCTGCATCACTACCACTTGTGACTACCTACATACCCCTATCTAATTGGGTACCCAATTAGATACAGGATCAAGCCAACGTAGTTCTCCTACCGCAAATAGGACTCATGGAGCCTACGTTGCAACAAACAATATGCAATTCCCAAAACTACCCACTTATGCTTAATCTTCAATTTTAGATTTTCAAATCTAATTACCTTTACGGAAATGATCTCTTTGGACTTTATTCTCGAATCCTTATTTCAAAACTTTTGAAATATAAATATCTTTATATTCAAATTATACTTTACTTCAGAATCTTAAATCAAATCGCTTTTGAAAAGTTTATTTGGAAATCCTAAATACTATAATAAAAACATATCAAACCATATGCAACCAGATCAGGAGGTTTCTCCCAATAACAAGGAAACTGGGTCCCAGCCTTCATATAATCGATAAATAAGTACATCCCTCTATTCCAAGAGCGGACTATACCAAAAACATATGCCCACTTTTTAGTTACGGGTTACCCGAACCATAACAAATCATTTTATATCCCGAAGCGATAAATCATTCCACACTAATATTCACAAGTACTTTCAAATCTATAATAATTTCAATTTCCAAATCCTTTCAAAAATCATCTTAAAACCATCGGGTTTAGTCCTAGAAATTCTTTCCATTTTATAAAACACTTTTATAAAATCATTCTTCATATAACTCACTTTTATATAAAATAACTTCAAAATACTCATTTCCAAATATTTCTATTTCTTTAAACATATCATAAACTTTTATTTATGAAAACCAACTTTGAAAACAATTCCATTGACGTCAAATTATTATAACTAATTATAACAATTAAATGAACCAATATTATCAATAAACACCTTTTAGTAAAATCGTGAAACAAATCACAAGGTGTTAGCCTACGATTGTTTTCTACTCAACCCATGCATATGGATGAATAAATTGCTCATAAACTGTTCGAGCAATGTCAATAATCAATAAATAGTCAGTGCTCATAAACAGGTCGAGCGCAATCCAAACAACCAAACAATCAATTAACAAAATAAATACAACAATAAATGATAAATCAACTCTTCAATCTATCAAATTTTTATAACAATTTTTATTTTATCTTGGGTTAAAAAGATTTGATATTTACTTTAGAGCATCCGGGCTTTCCCTTCGACATGTTCGGTCCCTCGTCCAAGTGTCCTTGGATCTCACAGACGAAACACGTGTACTAGTCGTTTCCGCATACCCCATTAAGTATTTAACTTCTAAATTTTAAAATAATTAATTAACCATCCAAATAGTCAAACAAGGAAATAAAACCATTTTTTAGCAAACAAGCATTCAACAAAGGTTTTCAAACAACACTTAACACTTAAAGTTCCTTTAGCAATGATTTTAACAAACTTAAAGGAAGAAATAACTCACTAAACTATGAAAACAAGGAATATACTCACTAAACTACGAAAACAAGGAATATACTCACTAAACTATGAAAACATGGAATATACTCACATCCTATTTGCTTTGATGGAGACTTGGAATACTTCACCTTTGATAATGAATTTTAGTTCTTTTCTTTAGTTTGTGAATGAATTAAAATGAGATATGGACTTGGCTATTTATAGGTGAAGAGAAGGGTACTTTAGTCATTTCCTATAGCCTAACCAGATTTGACCAGATTTTGGTCCAATAGAAACCAGCCTTATGGCCTAATTTGATTTGACCACATTTTGGTCCAATAGAAAACATCTTGATGGCCTAATTTGATTTGACCACATTTTGGTCCAATAGAAAACATCTTGATGGCTTAATTTGATTCGACCACATTTTGGTCCAATAGAAATCCTCCTTATCAACTATGGCATAACATGATTCGACCAGATTTTGGTCCAATGGCAACTATCTGCATGGCAAAACCTGATTCGACCAGATTTTGGTCCAATAACAACCATCCGCATGGCAGAACCTGATTCGACAATATTTTGGTCCAATGGTAACCATCCGCATGGAATATAATAATCATTATGCTATTTTGTTTCATTAGGAAAGTAATTATACTGTTTTGTTTTTATTAGGCAAGTAATTATACTATTCTGTTTTATTAGGCAAGGTTAATAATTCTCTCTTGTTTTATTAGGCAAGTAATTATACTATTCTGTTTTATTAGGCAGGGTTAATAATTCTAGATATAAAATCCATTATTTAATCATTTAAAAACATTTAACTATTCATGTTCAAAGTGATTAAATTATGGGTCGTTACATTTTAAATATTCGAATTTGATGACCCAAAAATACGGGTCATTACATTCTTCCCCTCTTAAAAGAATTTCGTCCCCGAAATTTGAAGGATGAAAAGATATAACGAAAACCAAACAATTAACAAAAGCTAAGCACACTAAAAATATTATCGCCCATAACCCTGGTCGGAGGTACGGTGCCTTATCCTATCCATTTTTATTTATCAATTTAAGGTAGTTTCATTTTAAATTTTCTAGGATAATTTACTAACCTAGACAAATTTTACTTAGGCACCTAACCTAAGCTCTGATACCAACTGTGACGACCCGGGTTTTCGGACCAGTCAAAATCGCCGAAAGACCCGTCCGTTCTAAAACTACGAATGAAAACTACCAACTTAATACACAATATTTGATAAATATCCAACACTACTAAATGTATAGGATACAACTTTCAATTTTACAAGTTGTCAAAGTAATCAATTTAATCTACTAGTGTGCTTTAATACAAACCCAAAATCATATACTACAAACAAACTGTAAATCTACCGCTGTGCAACTCTGATGAGAAACAACAATATCATTACCTACAAACTCAATAAACAATGTAAATGCGGAATAAAATAGTAAGCATGAAAGATACAACAATACATGATATATGACAAACAACAAACAGAAAATGTTAGGTTATTATTGGGGCTGCATCACTACCACTTATGACTACCTACGTACCCCTATCTAATTGGGTACCCAATTAGATACAGGATCAAGCCAACGTAGTTCTCCTACCGCAAATAGGACTCATGGAGCCTACGTTGCAACAAACAATATGCAATTCCCAAAACTACCCACTTATGCTTAATCTTCAATTTTAGATTTTCAAATCTAATTACCTTTACGGAAATTATCTCTTTGGACTTTATTCTTGAATCCTTATTTCAAAACTTTTGAAATATAAATATCTTTTATATACAAATTATACTTTACTTTGGAATCTTAAATCAAATCTCTTTTGAAAAGTTTATTTGGAAATCCCAAATACTATAATAAAAACATATCAAACCATATGCAACCAGATCGGGAGGTTTCTCCCAATAACAAGGCAATTGGGTCCCAGCCTTCATATAATCGATAAATAAGTACATCCCTCTATTCCAAGAGCAGACTATACCAAAAACATATGCCCACTTTTTAGTTACGGGTTACCCGAACCATAACAAATCATTTTATATCCCGAAGCGATAAATCATTCCACACTAATATTCACAAGTACTATCAAATCTATAATAATTTCTATTTCCAAATCCTTTCAAAAATCATCTTAAAACCATCAGGTTTAGTCCTCGAAATTCTTTCCGTTTTATAAAACACTTTTATAAAATCATTCTTCATATAACTCACTTTTATATAAAATAACTTCAAAATACTCATTTCCAAATATTTCTATTTCTTTAAACATTTCATAAACTTTTATTTATGAAAACCAACTTTGAAAACAATTCCATTGACATCAAATTATTATAACTAATTATAACAATTAAATGAACCAATATTATCAATAAACACCTTTTAGTCAAATCGTGAAACAAATCACAAGGTGTTAGCCTACGATTGTTTTCTACTCAACCCATGCATATGGATGAATAAATTGCTCATAAACTGGTCGAGCAATGTCAATAATCAATAAATAGTCAGTGCTCATAAACTGGTCGAGCGCAATCCAAACAACCAAACAATCAATTAACAAAATAAACACAACAATAAATGATAAATCAACTCTTCAATCTATCAAATATTTATAACAATTTTTATTTTATCTTGGGTTAAAAAGATTTGATATTTACTTTGGAGCATCCGGGCTTTCCCTTCGACATGTTCGGTCCCTCGTCCAAGTGTCCTTGGATCTCACAGACGAAACACGTGTACTAGTCGTTTCCGCATACCCCATTAAGTATTTAACTTCTAAATTTTAAAATAATTAATTAACCATCCAAATAGTCAAACAAGGAAATAAAACCATTTTTTAGCAAACAAGCATTCAATAAAGGTTTTCAAACAACACTTAACACTTAAAGTTCCTTTAGCAATGATTTTAACAATCTTAAAGGAAGAAATAACTCACTAAACTATGAAAACAGGGAATATACTCACTAAACTACGAAAACAAGGAATATACTCACTAAACTATGAAAACATGGAATATACTCACATCCTATTTGCTTTGATGGAGACTTGGAATACTTCACCTTTGATAATGAATTTTAGTTCTTTTCTTTAGTTTGTGAATGAATTAAAATGAGATATGGACTTGGCTATTTATAGGTGAAGAGAAGGATACTTTAGTCATTTCCTATAGCCTAACCAGATTTGACCAGATTTTGGTCCAATAGAAACCAGCCTTATGGCCTAATTTGATTCGACCACATTTTGGTCCAATAGAAAACATCTTGATGGCCTAATTTGATTTGACCACATTTTGGTCCAATAGAAAACATCTTGATGGCTTAATTTGATTCGACCACATTTTGGTCCAATAGAAATCCTCCTTATCAACTATGGCATAACATGATTCGACCAGATTTTGGTCCAATGGCAACTATCCGCATGGCAAAACCTGATTCGACCAGATTTTGGTCCAATAACAACCATCCGCATGGCAGAACCTGATTCGACAATATTTTGGTCCAATGGCAACCATCCGCATGGAATATAATAATCATTATGCTATTTTGTTTCATTAGGAAAGTAATTATACTGTTTTGTTTTTATTAGGCAAGTAATTATACTATTCTGTTTTATTAGGCAAGGTTAATAATTCTCTCTTGTTTTATTAGGCAAGTAATTATACTATTCTATTTTATTAGGCAGGGTTAATAATTCTAGATATAAAATACATTATTTAATCATTTAAAAACATTTAACTATTCATGTTCAAAGTGATTAAATTATGGGTCGTTACATTTTAAATATTCGAATTTGATGACCCAAAAATACGGGTCGTTACAGAAGTGATATCTATTTCATCTCTTTTTTGTGGCAGAATTTGTTTAGAGGATAGTTTATTACACTAAGTAGTGCTGATACAAAGTTGATATTAGTTTTAAAAAATTGATATTAATTTTTTATGTTAATCTACTAAGAAAATTAGTTTCATTTTTAGTTTTGCAACTTTAAAAGGTTTGAAATATGTCAATATATTAAAATACAAAGTACGCAAGCAAAAAATTTGAAATCTTATTATCAAATTTATTATTTGCAAATTCTGATCATGTGTTATTTACAATATGGAAAAAAATACATCCACGGTATTCACGGTATCCACGGTATTCATCCACGGTATTATTTACAATATGTAAATTCTCGATTACTAGTTATTTATGATCCTCAATTATCGACACTAATACATCCACGGTATTCATGATCCAAACACCCAAGGCTAGAAAGACAAATCGTTAGAATAACAGAAAAATAAGAAAAGAAAATGAACAAGAAAGAGGAGAACAAAAATATCAGAATCTCACAGCGGTATTGTAACACTCCTAATTTTAAATCACATTATTCAGGAGATTTAATTAGATAAATTAAATAGAATAATGTAAAGATTAGAGTGATAAGGGGATTGAGATTTGAAAATTTATTAGAAGCCGTGCTTAAGTAAATAAAAATCTAAAAGAATGAGTTTATGGAAATGGTTTTATAAGTTAACTAATAAAAGAATAAGGCAAGGGTATTATGGGGAATAACCATCCAACATAACCCTTAACCCCTAAACCCTTATTCCCATTTTCATTTCATAAGTTTATAATTTTAAAACATAAACCAAGGAGCTCAAGTCGGCCATAACCTAGGGGATAAGAGGATTAAAAATCAAGTAAAAGCTAAGAAATCAAGAAAGGAGAATTAAGCAAGATCAAATATCAAGTTCCTTATCCAAAGCAAGGTGAATAATAATCAAAACCATCTCATTTTCATTTTTAAAGAGCGTTTGATTTTGGATTTTAAGTTTAAAACCTTTATGATGATTTTAATGATGATACGCTTAGATTACATGATATGTTAGATTCAAACAAGTATGTTTGATAAATGTTCTATTCGATTTTATGGCTAAAATCATATATATTGGGTTTCGAATGCCATGAGGATTTAATATGTTATGTAAAACATTATTTTGGAGGTGGGTTTAAATTTTCATAATTATCCATGCTATGGATAATTTATTAGGA
The DNA here is from genome assembly GCA_030737815.1 of Allium fistulosum. Lineage (NCBI taxonomy): Eukaryota > Viridiplantae > Streptophyta > Magnoliopsida > Asparagales > Amaryllidaceae > Allium > Allium fistulosum. The sequence continues at coordinate 485,142,408 of CM060905.1, read as the reverse complement.
ATTTTTGAAGGAAGAAATAATTAATTGGGTTTAAAAATTTATTTGGCTATTATATAAAGGATTTTGGGTCTGAAATTTATATATGTTAGATAATATATTAAAAGTAAATTTTGATGATTTTGGGGATTTTTCCTAAGTGATTTACTATGGAAATTAAATTAATTAAGTTGGAGGAATTAAATGTCTTAATTGTTTTGTTAAAGGGAATGGCTTTTTTGTAAATCATTTTTAATTAATTCTAGATGAATTCGGCAGTCCTTTAGAAAAGATTGTGGTAAAGATTATAACAACCAATTATGCTTTTACAAATAGACAAGTTAGTTGAAAAACATTTACTTATAAAGGCAACAAAACAATTTTGTACAGATTTATTGCTTTGCCACTTTCGGTAGCAACCTTTCGACCTCTTACCTCCACCCCTAACTGAGTCAAAACCAATACACATGGTATCAATGCTTTGGTACGTAGTGGATTGGAGAAAGGCGGAAGGTATAGAGTCGAAACCATGCTTTCAAAGGGGTTGAGACCATTTTTAATAGCTTTCGAAGGTCTTTGCTTTGCTTTCAAAAGAGGTGCCGCTTGCCTTGCTTTTAATGGATGCTTTTGAAAAGGGTGAATTACTTTTATATATGGCTTTCGAAGGGGGTTGCCTCCTTTTTGTTTAAAGGGTATCTTTTGAATAAGTTGTCGTATATTATGTTTTAAAGAGAAGCTTTCGAAAGAGTAGTTTTGAACCAAGTTAAAACCCTACTGCTGTCTTCATACCTTTCGAATAAGTTGAAGTTATTAATGAGTTCGAAAGGTAAGCTTTTGTTTTATAAATATAAAAGCCGCTTCCCAATATTTTCAATAGGGCTCCAGTAGCCATTTAAACTAAAGGTTTCGAAGGCAGTGGCTTCGAAATGTGGTTCGAAGCTATCCTTCCAATTGTTTACTTAAAAGATTAAAGCTTTTGAAAGGATGGTTCTAAAGCTATCTGTTTTCCTCAAACTCTTTTACTTGAAGTTTAATGGTTTCGAAAGGGTTACTTTCGTTTATATTCACTTTGACACAAAATTTATTTTTAAGAATAAACCCAATGGTTTCGAAAGAGATACTTTCAAATGGTTTCAAAGCTATGCTTCTATAAGTGGGAAAGATATGATTTAATACTTTCCAAAGGAAGGGTTGATGCTTTCGAAAGAGATAGTTTAAATTATTTCATAAGGTATGTGTTTAAGTGTTTTAAAAAGAAGATTTGAATGCTTTTGAAAGATATGTTTTAATGGTTTCGAAAGTAAAGGTATAAGGTTTTGAAAGTCTCAGTTTTCAAAACAAAGAACCCAATCTCAATTTTAAAAGAAAACCCATGGCACTATGAAAGAGCTTTGAAATGGTTTTTAAATTTGGAGTTTTTTAAGAAGCTTACCTTGATAAAAATAATGGGTTAAAGGGATTAACCAAATTTCATGTGGAAAGGATTTCAAGAAAATTAAACCATAAATGTTGGTATTGTTATGTTACTGTATATGCTTCTTCTATAAATATATTCACTATATAATAGACCCATAAATGTATTTTAGGGGAGGAAGGGCAGAATAACCAGCTCGGTTGACCCAGTAATGAATATAAATTGAGTTAACTCCTGTATGAGTAGAATTGCATCCCGGAGGTCAGGTAGACCAGAACTTAGGATGCCCAAAGACTGATCAAAAAGTTGTTAGTTTAGACAGGTTCATAGTAAACCCGTGAAAACTATGTTAGGATGAAGTTATTGGCAGGGGCCATTAGGTTCATGGTGGTCCCATGAAAACTATATCTGGATAAAGTTATTGGTAGAAGTCAATAGGTTCATAGTCAACTCACGAAAACTATGATATAAGAGAAGTTATTGGAGATACCAATAGATTCAGAGAGAACCCATGAAATGCTGAAGTTATTGGTTGTGGCCAATAGGTTCTTAGTGATCCCATGAAAACTATGAAACTGGACAGATAGTCCATAAGCTTTGAACAAGTTATTAGTCAACCCATGAAAACTAATAGGTTAATAGTGACCCTAGGAACTATAATTGAGACACATAGTCAAACAAATGGGGATGGGAAATCCATGATATTTTGCTTGTTTGCATATCATCACGATAATTTAAATTGCTATGTTTTTAACCATTGTGGATGCAGGAGCACAGTATATGGTTATTATAATTTTTTGGCAAGATACTAGTGAGGGGAAACCCCGTTCCTCCAAGTGGCGTGGTCTCACTAGATATCTAAATGATCTGAGATGGTAGGTTATTATTCATACTAGGCTTTATGTCTGACTCGAAGTTTATGTTTTCCCCTTAAGCTCTCAGGATCTCAATTGATTTTGAGTAGTTTGAGAGTTGAGGTTTTTAGGTTCTTCTTTAGACGAATAAGCTTTCGGAGACGTGCATGAGCAAGCTAGCTAATAGAAGTTCTTTTATATTTGATTCCGTTGTGTTTTGATGTAACCAAGGTTTTAAATCTCGCTCATCTCGGCCGAGATCTCGTTTTCAAGCCTGGGCGATTCGAAACAACTAATTTCGTTTGAATCTCGTCTGACCCAAATCTCGAACGAGATTTCAGTATCTCGTCCGGTATCTCGGACGAGATTTAACAGCGAGATATCGGCCGAATTTTTGAATTTTGGAAAAAATCAACTCTTTTTTCGTATTGGGCTAGCTCATCCTTTACCTTAATTTAAGCCTTCTTAATTGTACTTTTTTTAACCCTTATTTCTTATATAAATCTCATTTAATCTTCGTCTCTTATTTTACGGCAGTGACGAGTGTAAGAAGATGATAAAATCTACATCGATTATGGTAAGTATTTCACTTTATGATTTTCATTTAGGTTTCTGATCCAAATTAATTTACATCCGATTTCATTTTTCTTTTTTCGACACTTTCTTGAGTTTTTTTCCTAACCCTATTTTTTTTGCAGCTATAAATTTTGGGCTTCACTTATTTAACTTTATGTTCTAAATGGATTCCCAATTTGATTTCATTTAGTCTTTGATGCTATAATTTTTTTCCTCAAGGCTTATTTTTAAGCAATAAAGGAATTCTCTTTCATCTATTAATTTCATTTGATGATTACATGTTCATTCGTACATCATTTTTTTTGCTTTTCTTATAATATTACTAAATGTTTGAAATTGTTTGTACTATGTATGCTATTTTCTACGTTTGTTTGAAATATCTATGCTATTAGTTGCTTAATGAGATTTTGTTTGCTAATAATTAAATACTACAATCAGACATAGAATATCTTAATTCTACTTGTATACTTTTGTATTTGAAGTTATAAAATTAAGATTTCCCTTGCAGCACTATAAATCATAAAAAGTAGAAATGAGACATTATATTGTGTAGGAAAGTTAAGTGAATGATCAAACAAAGTAAAGGTGCATATGTTATGGTTTGTTTCTTGTCTACTTTATCTCATATGATATTATATTGAACATTATTCATGAAATCTAGTTATTTGTTTATTTTACATGATACAAGTGATATTTTTCCATACTAAATTACTAATGATAAGCATGTGATATATTCAAGGTAAGTGCATAGTGTTTTCCTTAAGGTAGTGATTAGTATTATTAATTTAGGTGTATGAAAACTAATTTTCGACATGACATATACTCCGAGATAACTCCGAAATGAATTTTAGAAACCGAGATGTAAATCCGAGATGGACGACCGAGATGCACTCATCTCGTTCGAGATCTCACCCGATACGAGATAAGCTATCTAAATTCTTCGAGACGAGACGTGACCGAAATCCGAGATTTAAAACCTTGGATGTAACGATAAAGTTGTTTAATTGCCTATGTTTAGACTCTGATCATCTAAGGGGGCATCTTCATATGTCACTCTTGGCATAGTTTGTAATAATTATATTTTCTCTGAACGTGGTTCTCGAATTTTGGATTATGTAATGAATTTGAAATACGATTGAAATGGAGTGAGAAATTGGTTTAATGGTTTTCAATTTTTTTAATATCCATGTGTTTCTGTTAGATCAATGTATCTAAAATTACCCATTTAGTCACCGAGAATTAATAACTATGGATGACTACAGCATCCGTAGCCATTAGTTTTGGGCCTCCAAGTGGGGGATGTAACAAGTTGGTATCAGAGCATAGGTTTATGAAAACTTAAAAGAAATTTCAAACTTAAAATGATTTTTCGAAACATAATCCAATGAATCAGAAAATAAGATCGGGGTTTGGGTTAACGCTATAGTAATGTACTTGTATTTGATATATATATATATATATATATATATAAGTATGTATTCCCCTCTCTCTTAGACCATTCTTATGTACCTTACTAAGGCTCGTATGCAGATTTACGAAGATATGGAGGCAGGAAATGGTAGAGGAAATCTCGGTGAAGGAAGCACCATAGCAAATGGAAATGCTCGACCCAACAGGAGAAACCAAGGTCGACAGGCAAATGCTAATCAAATGCCAACGCCAACGTAGGTGTTGGAAATCCGCAAGTAGATATTGGGATGATGCATCAGTTTTTCAATAATCTGGTGCAAGCAGGAGCTTCCATAGGAGTAGCTAGGGGAATACTGGGAATATTGGAGGGCTAACCCCCTGGCCCCAGTTGGCAACAACAATGCTAAGCTGGGCAGGGATTATACTAATATTGGTGGGAAGCTATTTTTGAGAACGACGGATGCTATAGAAGTTGAGAATTAGCTTTTGCATTGTGAGAGAATCTTCGCTGACTTTGGGTTGAATGATGAGCAGAGGAGGAGACTAGCCACTAGGCAGTCGCAGGGAGTAACACTTCATTGGTGGAATTGTGTTACAGCTGGAGTTCCTAAGGAAGAGTTGACTTGGGTGGAATTTCGGAGGAGATTCGAGCAGAGGTTTTTGTCTGAAGTAGCCAAGTCAGCATTGTTGAGGAAGTTTATGGACATGGTACAAGGAAAGATGTCGGTGATTGATTATGCCATGAAGTTTGATGAGTTATCTAGATATGGAGATGCTACAATTGACACTGCCATCAAGTGGAATGAGAAGTTTATTTGAGGATTGAGACCCGAGATTGCTAGGGCGACCCTGCCACATCTTCGTGATCCTTGTAATGTTGTTGTGGAAATGGAAATCCAACAAGAGGAGATGCTTACTACTTATGGGAAGGAGAAACAGATTGAAACTCAGAGTTCTCTTGGCAAGAAGAGTAAGTTCTTTAAAAATAAGGGAACTCAGAAGGGAGAAGCTGCCAAGAAGGCAAAGGCTAATCTGGTTTGCTTTAAGTGCGATAAGAAGGGTCATTATGCTTATAAATGCCGAACTGGCAAGGGGAAGAAGGCCGCGGACAAGAAGGGTGTGACGTGCTTTAACTGCGACCAGGTTGGGCATTATAAGAATCAGTGTCTAGAACCAGTCAGGGCAGACAGGGGAAAGTCTTTGCTTTTGGACCATCGTTTGCTAGGCCAACTGCTACCGAGAAAGGAAAGACCATGTTAGAAGGTACGTTTTTGATTCGAAGTACACCAGTTAGGGTACTATTTGATATAGGTGCATCGCATTCATTTATATCTCATCATTTGGTTGATAGGTTATGTTTAGAACCCACATACCTTGTTACTTCCTTAAGGGTTGCGAATCTGATAGAAGGGTATGCAACTCTGGGAATGAGATGTGACCAGTTAGAACTTGATTTGTTAGGTTATAAGTTTGCATGCAGTCTGTATGTTTTCGATTTCGTAGACTTTGGAATCATTTTGAGTATGGATTGGTTGGGTTAATATGAGGCTAGGATATTTTGCCTGGATAGGGAAATATTGCTGAAACACCCTGATAGTCATAATCGAATTATATTCTCTGTGAAGGATTCCGATCGGAGTGCTTGTGATTTGTTGAGTGCAATGGAGGTAGAAGAAGAGTTAAGTTAGGTTCGGGTAGTAAGAGACTTTGCAGATGTTTTTGAGCCGGTTATAGAATTACCACCGAAACGAGCCATTGAGTTTCGGATAGATCTTGTGCCAGGAGCAGAACCTGTAAATAGACTATCTACCAGGATGGCACCGACCGAGACGAAGGAATTGAAGGTGCAGCTAGTGGGTCTAGAAGGGAGAAATTTTATTATACTAAGCAGTTCGCCTTGGGGTGTGGCTGCGGTGTTCTTGAAGAAACCGGAGGGTCGTTGAGGTTATGCATCGACTATCATAAGTTGAATGAGAGGACGATCAAGAATAAGTATCCTTTTCCAAGAATTGATGATCTATTTGATCAGTTGTGTGGAGCCAGAATATTTTCCTAATTAGATTTGGTGATAGGTTTCCATCAGTTAAGAGTGACAGAGGACAGTATTCCATTGACAGCATTTCATACTAGGTATGGATCGTACGAATGGTTAGTAATGCCATTCGGGTTAACGAATGCACCAGCTTTCTTCATGGATTTGATGAACCGAGTTTTCTGTGAGTACTTGGATAGGTTTGTATTGGTATTTATAGACGACATTTCAATGTACTCTAAGGATGAAAGAGAGCATGAAGATCATCTTAGAGTAGTGCTTGAGATGTTGAAGCAGCATCAGCTAAAAGCGAAGTTTTCCAAGTGTCGTTTCTGGAAGAAAGAGGTTAAGTTTCTTGGTCATGTGGTTTCAGAGAAGGGTTTGTCAGTCGATCCATAAAAGATGAAGCTATTAATAACCGGGAGAGACCGGAGACGGTGACTGAGATTAGAAGTTTTCTTGGACTTGCTTGCTATTACCGGAGATTCAGTTAGGATTTCTCGTAGATAGCGGCGCCTTTGACTAAGTTAACAAGGAAGGACGTGAAGTTTACTTTGTCTGACAAATGTGAGGAAGCATTACTTAAGTTAAAGCATTTGTTGACCAACGTGCCCGTGTTAGTGGTTCCCGACGGAAACCAAAGGTTGGTGGTGTATACCGATGCATGCGGAACCAGATTAGGAGCTGTGTTGATGCAGAAGGGTAAAGTCATTGCCTACACTTCACAACAGCTTAGACCTCATGAAGTGAGATATCCTACTCATGGTTTAGAATTGGCAGCGGTGATCTTCGCATTGAAGATATGGAGACATTATCTCTTAGGGGAGAGATTTGAGCTATACACAGACCGTAAGTCCTTAAGAAATTTATTCTCTCAAAAGGAGTTGAATATGAGACACCAAAGGTGGCTGGAGTATTTAGCAGCTTATGATTTTGGTATAGAGTATACCCTTGGAAAAGGAAATAAAGTTGTGGATGCTCTTAGCATAAAACATCAGAATTTGGTGCTAGCCACGTTGGCAGAATGGAAAGTTTAGAAGCTTTGACTACTTTAGTGTGCAGTTAAGATCGACTGCTAGTTCTTGTCGAAGCACCGCCATGTTATCCTGTTAGAAGTTCGACCAGTGTTGATCGAAAGAATTGCTTCTAAGCTGAAAGAGGATCCATTATTAGCCAAGAAGATTAGAAGGCTTGAGTTTGGGTCACACATCGATGATCTAAAGGATTTTAGTCCTGACCAGAGGGGATGGTTGAGAAAGAAGGGACGGTTGTGTGTTTCGAATGTTGAGGACTTAAGGAAAGAAGTTCTTAGGGAATGTCATCGATCTAAATTTATGATTCATCCTGAGGAATCAAGATGTACCAGGATATGAAGAGGAGCTTCTACTGGGAAGGCATGCAGAAGGATGTTGGTGTGTGGGTTAGGCAATGTGCGAACCGTCAACAAGTGAAGGCTGAACATTAGAAGCCGAGTGGATTGCTTCAACCTTTGGAGATACCAAGTTAGAAATGGGATTCGATATCCATGAATTTTATAGACGGGTTGCCAAGGTCGAATAGAGAAAATGAAAGTATATGGGTCATAGTGGACAGGTTGACCAAGAGTGCCCATTTCATTCCAGTTAAGTCAACCAGGACGACACATGTGTTAGCTAAATTGTTCATGAAGAACATAGTTAGACTGCATGGAATTCTTAGTAGTATAGTCAGTGACAAAGATGCTTTGTTTACTGGTGAATTCTGGAAGGATCTACAGGATGTGTTGGGTACCAAGCTCAAGATAAGTACTATGTATTATCATCAGACAGATGGGCAGACAGATAGAGTCAATAAGGTACTCGATGATTTTTTAAGAGCTTGTGTATTGGACTTTGGTGGATCCTGGTAAGATCACCTACACTTGGTTGAGTTTTCCTATAATAACATTTATCAGACTAGTATAGGAATGGCGCCTTTGAAGCTTTGTTTGGAAGGCCATGCAAATCACCATTATGTTGGTTGGAGACTGGAGACAGATTAGTCTTGGGTACAGATCTGGTTAGAGAGGCGATAGAGAAGATTGAGTTGATCCGAGAAAGGTGAATGAAGCTCAGTCTAGACAGAAGAGTTACGCAGATAAGAGGCATAAAGATCTAGAGTTCTTAGTTGGAGATAGAGTCTTCATTGAAGTATCACCGATGAAGGGTGTGATATGATTCAGAAAGTCAGGGAAACTGGAACCGAGATATGTTGGTCCGTTCCTAGTTATAGAGAAGATCGAAAAGCTCACTTACAGAGTAGAGTTGCCGAGAAGTATGGCAGGTGTCCACAATGTGTTTCATGTATCTCACCTTCGTAAGTATGTGCATAATCTGGAGACTACTATTCCTCTGACAGAGTTGGAAGATTTGATAGTAGAACTGAATTTAACTTTTGTTATACAACCAGTTCAGGTTGTAGCAAGAGATGAGAAGAGGTTAAGAAACAAGATAGTCAAGTTGTTGAAAGTTCAATAGAGCGACAATGAAAAGGACTGTACTTGGGAGACATAAGATAGGATTAGAGAGACTTATCCTGATCTGCTGTGAGGGTATGTTCTATATTTGTTTTATATAGACTGTTGCTAGTCATGTAGTCTAGTATGGTAGTTAGGAGTTGTTACAGATGATTTCTAGGTATAGTATTTAGTCCTTACAGAATTTCGAGGACAAAATTCTTTAAGGAGGGGAGCTTGTAACACCCCTAATTTTAAATAACATTATTCAGGAGATTCAATTAGATAAATTAAATAGAATAATGTAAAGATTAGAGTGATAAGGGGATTGAGATTTGAATTTTTATTAGAGGTGGTGCTTAACTAAATAAAAATCTAAAAGAACGAGTTTATGGAAATGATTTTATAAGTTAACTAATAAGAGAATAAGGCAAGGGTATTATGAGGAATAGCCATCCACCATAACCCTTAACCCCTAAATCCTTATTCCCATTTTCATTTCACAAGTTTATATTTTTAAAACATAAACCAAGGAGCTCAAGCCGGCCATAACCTAGAGGATAAGAGGATTAAAAATCAAGTAAAAGCTAAGGAATCAAGCAAGGAGAATTAAGCAAGATCAAATCTCAAGTTCCTTATCCAATGCAAGGTGAATAATAATCAAAACCATATCATTTTTGTTTTTAAAGAGCATTAGATTTTGGGTTTTAAGTGTAAAACCTTTATGATGATTTTAATGATGATATGCTTGGATTACATGATATGTTAGATTCAAACAAGTATGTTTGATAAATGTTCTATTCGATTTTAAGACTAAAATCGTATACATGGGGTTTCAAATACCATAAGGATTTAATATGTTATGTAAAACATTATTTTGGAGATGATTTTAAATTTTCATAGTTATCCAAGCTATGGATAATTTATTAGGAATTTTTGAAGGAAGAAATAATTAATTGGGTTTAAAAATTTATTTCGGCTATTATATAAAGGATTTTGGGTCTGAAATTTATATATGTTAGATAACATATTAAAAGTGAATTTTGATGATTTTTAGGGATTTTTCCTAAGTGATTTACTATGGAAATTAAATTAATTAAGTTGGTGGACTTAAATGCCTTACTTGTTCTGTTAAAGAGAAGGGCTTTTTTATAAATCATTTTTAATTAATTCAGCATGAATTCGTCAGTCCTTTAGAAAAGATTTTGATAAAGATTATAGCAACCAATTATGTTTTTACAAATAGACAAGTTAGTTGAAATAAATTTACTTAAAAAGGTAACAAAACAGTTTTGTACAGATTTATTGCTTCGCCACTTTCGGTAGCAACCTTTCAACCTTATACCTCCACCGCCAAGTGATTCAAAACCATTACACATGGTATCAATTCTTTGGTACGTAGTGGATTGGAGAAAGGCGGAAGGTATAGAGTCGAAACCATGCTTTCAAAGGGGTCGAGGCCATTTTTAATAACTTTCATAGGTCTTTACTTTGCTTTCAAAAGAGGTGCCGCTTGCCTTGCTTTTATTGGATGCTTTCGAAAGGGATGAATTACTTTTATATATGGCTTTCGAAGGGGGTTGCCTCCTTTTTGTTTAAAGGGCAGCTTTCGAATAAGTTGTCGTATATTATGTTTTAAAGAGAAGCTTTTGAAAGGGTAGTTTTGAACCAAATCGTAACCCTACTACCATCTTCATACCTTTCGAATAGGTTGAAGTTATCAACGAGTTCGAAAGGTAAGCTTTTGCTTTATAAATATAAATGCCGCTTCCCAATGTTTTTTCAAAAGGGCTCCAGTATCCATTAAAACTAAAGGTTTCGAAGGCAATGGGTGCGAAAGGTATTTCGAAGCTATCCTTCCAATTGTTTACTTAAAAGATTAAAGCTTGTAAAAGGATGGTTCCAAAGCCATCTATTGTCCCCAAACTCTTTTACTTGAAGTTTAATGGTTTCGAAAGGGTTACTTTCATTTATATTCACTTTGACCCAATAGTTATTTTTAAGAATAAGCCCGATGGTTTCAAAAGAGTACTTTTAAATTGTTTCGAAGCTATGCTTCTATAAGTGGGAAAGATACGCTTTTAATACATTCGAAAGGAAGGGTTGATGCTTTCGAAAGAGATATTTAAAGTGTTTCAAAAGGCATATTTTTAAGTGTTTTGAAAAGAAGATTTGAATGCTTTCGAAAGATATGTTTTAATGGTTTCGAAAGTAAAGGTATAAGGTTTCGAAAGCCTTAGTTTTCAAAACAAAGAACCCAATCTCATATTTAAAAGAAAACCCATGGCACTATAAAAGTGCTTTGAAATGATTTTTAAATTTGGAGTTTTTGAAGAAGCTTGCGTTGATAAAAATAATACGTTAAAGGGATTAACCAAATTTCACGTGGAAAGGATTTCCAGGACATTAAACCATAAATGTTGGTATTGTTATGTTATTGTATATGCTTCTTCTATAAATATATTCACTATATAATGGACCCATAACTGTATTTTGGGGAGGAAGGGCAGAATAACCAGCTCGGTTGACCCAGTAATGAATATAAATTGAGTTAACTCCTGTATGAGTAGAATTGCATCCCGGAGGTTAGGTAGACCAGAACTTAGGATGCCCAAAGACTGATCAAAAAGTTGTCAGTTTAGACAGGTTCATAGTAAACCCATGAAAACTATGTTTGGAGGGATTTATTGGCAGGGGCCATTAGGTTCGTAGTGATTCCATGAAAACTATATCCGGATAAAGTTATTGACAGAGGTCAATAGGTTCATAGTCAACCCATGAAAACTATGATATAAGAGAAGTTATTGGAGATACAAATATGTTCGGAGAGAACCCATGAAATGCTGAAGTTATTGGCAGTGGCCAATAGGTTCTTAGTGATTCCATGAAAACTATGAAACCAGATAGATAGTCCATAAGCTTTGAACAGGTTATTAGTCAGCCCATGAAAACTAATAGGTTAATAGTGACCCTAGAAACTATAACTGAGACAGATAGTCAAATGAATGGGGATGGGAAATCCATGATATTTTGCTTGTTTGCATAGCATCATGATAATTTAAATAGCTATGTTTTTAACCATTGTGGATGCAGGAGCACAATATATGGTTATTATAAATTTTTGGGTAAGATACTAGTAAGGGGAAAACCCGTTCCGCCAAGCGGCGTGGTCTCACTAGATATCTAAATGGTTCATGATGGTAGGTTATTATTCATACTAGGCTTTATGTCTGACTCGGAATTTTTGTTTTCCCCTTAAACTTTCGGGTGCTCAATTGATTTTGTGTAATTTAAGAGTTGAGGTTTTCAGGTTCTCCTTTAGACGAACAAGCTTCCAGAGACATGTAGGCAAGCTAGCTAATAGAAGTTCTTTTATATTTGATTCCACTGTGTTTTGATGTAAAGGCAAAGTTGTTTAATTGCCTATGTTTAGACTCTGATCATCCAATGGGGCGTCTTCATATGTCACTCTTGGCGTAGTTTGTAATAATTATATTTTCTCTGAACGTGGTTCTCGAATTTTGGATTATGTATTTGAAATATGATTAAAATGGAATGAGAAATTTGTTTAACGGTTTTAAATAATTTTAATATCCATGTGTTTCTGTTATATCAATGTATCTAACATTACCGCATTTGGCCACCGAGGATTAATAACTATGAATGACTGCAACATTCGTAGCTATTAGTTTTGAGGCCTCCAAGTGGAGGATGTTATAGGTATATTAACATATAATATCAAAAGATAATAGACAGACCTAGTCTGGTATACATAGAATTTCAGAGTTACTAATCAGAGTACTATCATCTGCCTCGACGGTTATAACAGTCTACCCTTGCAATTGATGATATATTTACATAAAGTACTGTTGCGGAAAATAAGAATACTATGAAAGGTAAACATCCATCTGCTCACGAAGAGCTCAATGAACATCAACGAAAACCTATCTTTCTCAGACCACTCGAAAGAGCACACAAGGAATTAGGGAAAACAAAAGCCATATGCTAGACAAAAGTCTGGTGTGAGAAACTCAATAAATATGTGTACAGCGGATAACATTACACGTTGTGACCCATGTAAAGATTATCTCCTCGAGCCAAACCATCTAATAAATACATATTGTGATATAATAGATAATGTCTTGGATGAACAATATAAATCAGAAAATAGTTGTGCCGCTTGCATCTCATGACACAGTAATATTGAATAGGTGTACAATCAAGACAAGAAGCTAGTCATGCTACCAAATATTATTCGGATTCTGAAATAGAAGAAGCTTGCATTGCACCAATGCATATCGAATCTCTTTGTGATTTAGCGCTTAAAAATCAAAAGCTAATCACGACCAACCAACGGGCTTTGAATAAAAAGATGACTGGATTGGGATGTTCTTTTTCTACGAGAATGACTAAAATGGAAAAGAGTTAGAAAATGTTGTTTCAACTTTAGGAAAATTTCTAAGAAAGGTCCATGGCAGATCATCCTCTCGCTCATCATCTTCGCCATCACCGACACCACCCCCTCGAGCACAGACACCAGTTTATCAGCCTCATACTTCTTCTAAAGGGTCTTCTCACGACAGAGGAAAGACTCCTATGCAAGAACAACCTAAGGAGGAAGAAGACAGTGATGATATGTACGTGTCTGATACTCCGCAATTTCAACATCAATCGTACATGGCATTTCAAAGACTATACATTCAAGAAGACGAGGAGTACAATGACCAAACATAGTGGCCAGGAACATACGAACAGGATCCTTCATCTTATTGGGAATACTATGAAAACTATTGAAGCCTATCATACTCTTCCAATCAGTACAATTAGCATTTTTTCCATCATTTATGCTTATGCATGTCTATTTAACTATTTACCTCCTGCTACATTAGTCTTTGTTTCTATTTGAACTTACTTATTTAGTTTTTAATTATTCACGATCTTATCTATAACATGCTATTAAATGTCTATTTAACATTTATGTTTATATCTTATATCATTCCTTCCATTTGACAATGACAAAGATGGAGGAATTTATGCATATATATAGAAGGAGACAAAGCTTACTTTATGAATAAAACAATATAATAATTCTTCCATTTTGATTGTATAGTTATCATCATCAAAACGGGGGAGAATGTTAGAACCTCCACTTTATGTTTCAATGACAACAACTATACAATCATATATATACATTTTATCAAGATTACAGGTATATACTACAAGAAGACATCATGCTCGAACTGTGTAGTTAATGCCCCGCTATTACCCCGCTATAACCCTACTATATATCATAGCGGATTTCTACCACTACGATTTTTCCATATAGCCCCAAATATAGTCTTTCCGCTTTAAGCCCCGCTATTTCCGCTATATCCCATTATTCCCGCTATATTTCGCTATTTTCGCTACATCTTCTTTAAAAGAAATTAATTAAAAAATGATATTTATACATTATAAAAATTATGAATTAATTAATTTAATTGAATTTTTAATATATTTTCATAAATGAAAATACTCTAATATTCTACTAAATTCAATTATGTTATATAACGGTTTTATGTTTATTTACAGTATATTCGCACATGTTTTTATTTAAAATTATTTATGTATTAATTATAATTCAATTGAATGTTAATTTTTCATTTAATTACCATTTATATATTTTTTAAACATTAAGTACGAGTTTTATATGCTATTTTAAAGTCATCCGCTATATCCCGCTATATCCTCGCTATATCCCCGCTATGACTTTTTGCACCTTCACCGCATTGAATCCGTCGAGCACTTTAACTGCACAGTGCTCAAAGGTATTGAGACTCGAAGACAAACGAAGACCTATCAACCATACTATAGTTAGTAAGGTTATTCTATTATAAAAGAGTCTTAGATAAAATGTCGTTAAGGTCTCCTTGAGTATATATGCACACATGATCATACACAAATTCAAATACTTCATAATATAGTAGAAAACTGCATTTAACATGCATAGACGTCTGAGTAAAAATCATAGACGTCTGTGACAATCCTTGGGAAAATATTTCCTAAAGTCACAGACGTTTAAGGTTTTACCACAGACGTTTGTCATTTGAAAAACTGCATATTTCTAAATAGACACTTTTATTGAACAAAAAGAAATTACCTCTTCATCGAAGGGTTGCAGGCATTAAAATGAATTGACTTTATCTAATAGTAACAATTCTTCATCTACATCCTTTTGAATCTATAAATACTATCATGATTGAAATTTAGAGATTAACTGAATTGAATTAATTAAATCTATTCTCTCTTGATTTCTTATCACTCTCTTGTACATACATTGCTTACATACTCTCAATCTATTATAACCAAAATATAATTTTGGTTAAACCACTTCCTACAGCTCATAGCGTTCACATTCACATACTCAAAGGAGATCACAGGAAGATTTGTACTATCAGTCAAAAACCGTGTTATTTGGAACACAAGATTATTAGGGATATACTTTTGTATTAGCCTATTCCTCCGGACGAAGTGAGGGTTAGTTGGTTAAAGGAAATACTGAAGGGGAGCCTAGGACTGGACGTAGGAAGGGAGGTCCGAACCAGTATAAAATATCTGGTGTGATCGTTTTTATTATTTATCTTATATTCAATTATTATTCTCTACTTAACATAGTTAGTAATACACACACACACACATATAAGTTGCATTATTTATAAAGATCCTATGGACTTTCAGGTTAGAGCACTATTGCTTCGATACCCTGCTCGAATCATCATTTTTAACTCTCAAAGATATAAATAAGTCTACTTTGTCTGATTTCGTGCTAAGTACACGACTAAATACTTTCCATAAACAAGTAACACACAAAGCACGATTAACACACACCAAGCATGATCAAGTCACATAAACGACTTTTAATTTCCTTTTTGGTCAATTAATCTTTCATTAATTAAAACATCTTTTATTAGTAAAACTCCTTTAATCTAATAAAACTTCCTTTTAATAATTAGTATTCCTTTATTAATCAAAACATCCTATATTTAATTAAATACTTCATCCTTTAATTAAAACTTCTTTTATTAGTAAAACCCTTTTATCTAATAAAATTTCCTTTATAAATTAATTAAAACTTCTTTTACTAATTAATTAAAACTTCACTCACTTGATTAAACTTCTTATTTATTAGAACTTAACTCATTTAAGCTTGTATATTGATTTAATTTCGCTTTAGAAAGATATATAATAGTATTTTACTATTAACGTATTTACTACTCATGTATTTACTATTTACGTATTTACTATTTACGTATTAACTATTATGTATTTATTATTCATGTATACTCTTTGCTGCACTCTAAAGTATTTTTATACTTATCTCAAATGGTGTAAGCACGTTCACAAATCTTTAATAAGATTTAATTACTTCAGAATATAATCCAAGAGGTTAAAAACAAATATTACTCAAATATTATTACTATAAACCTCTTCTCTTTTATAAATTAAATGTATAACTTTTTTGTTGCGACCCGAAAATTCGAATACTTCGTCTTCGAATATCAAAACGTTTTGAAATATAATTAAGTATTATAGATATGATTTTACAACCTTGTTAAACATCGTTTAAATAATGAATAATGATAAAAAAACTTGTTTTTAAAAATTATTTACAAAAATATATTCTTCGATGGAAAATCGATAATGTCATTGAAAATCGATTTATCGGTAAACAGCTTTTCGATCGATATAAATTGTTCGAACTCTTGTTCACTTGTCTAATAATCAAATGAACACATTAGCAACTAATTAACATGCTCTTCCCTTCATAAATCATGGAAGGTTCTAGAAGCTTCTATATGGATAAGAGATATTATCATGAGAGGGGTATAATGGTAATCAGCATAAAGGAGAAGTGATGGGAGGTGAGTCTTCCATGGCATGGTGGGGGTATGAATGCAAGCTTAGGTAATAGCATTTTTGTGCCTATATAAAGAGAGGCATACCTTAGAGTTATAACCACAAATTCATAAGCTAAAGTTATCATAAAATCAATGTCTTCTTCTTCCTCCTCTTCTCAAAAGTCCTAAAGCAAAATATTTGCAAATAAAATCCAAAGCAACCTAAACTTAGAGTGAAGCCTTGGAACAACATTGCAAAACAGCCTACCTAGTTGGACCTTGAAGTTTGGAAGCCAAACTCCCCCTATCTTGAATGGCCGTGAGCATATAGTGAGGAGGAGGGAAAAATCAAGTGCAAAAGCAAGGAAAGGAGGAAGGAAATGTGGTTGCAAAGTGTAGGTTTCACTTAGGTTCCTGGATCTTAGTTGTTTGTTGGGTTAAAGGTGAGTTAACACCCCACTTTGAATGAAAGTATAGCACATATATGTTCGTGTTTGATTGTGTTTAAGTTGTTTGAATTATTATTGACATGTGTTAAAACATGGTTTGAATTCTTTCTCTGAAAGTAAGTGACACATATGATCCAGATATATGGATTTAGAATGTCGAAAATGAGTTAAGCGTACGAATATTGATTTGTATAAGCAGTTATTTTGACTAGATAATCGATTAGTCGATTATTGAACTTGACCTAATATTAACTTAAGAAGTTATTGAAAGGCTTCACGATTTCGTACCCATTAGAACCCCTCAGGGAGGAATATTGGTATGAAATATCTGTGGTTTTTGTTTACTTCGAGAGAACCAAAATGGAGTTAACTGAAAAGTCATCAATTGGTTTTGGAGAGTCCGGTAAGCAGGAAGAGTTTATTTATATGAGATTACTCAAACCCGTAGTCACTTCAAAACCATATATGCGATCTATGTTCTTGAAGCGGGTATAAAGTGAGATGTTATAGGGTTGAACTGTCTATCCTAAGGTTAAGTCCAAGGGAGATGTCAACATTAATCTTTTAAATGATGTTATCGTGTGGGACTGTCTATCTTGAAGAGTACTCCAAATGAGAGGACGGCGTTAGCATTTGTCAGAAGACTCATGCGAGGAACCTATGCGGAGGTTCGGGATCAAATACTTTGTATAATAATACATTTTGATTTAATCCCAAAGTATGATTTGATATACAAATGTTATATGTATATATTATTTCAAAATCATACTTTGGAATAATTCATTTTCAAAGTATGATTTGATTAAGCACTAATATTATTATATTAAGCATGGTCCAGTATTATTATATTAATATGGATTATTGGTTAATCCATATTATTATATTATATTAAGTATCAAATCATACTTTGGGATTAACCTATGTGAAAATTCATTTTTGGATTTCTAAGTGTGGGATGCTACAAAATTGATTTGGTAAAAATGAATTTTGATTTAATCCCAAAGTATGATTTGATATACAAATGTTATATGCATATATTATTTCAAAATGATTTGAAATGAAAACTGGTGTTTAGTTCTAAAGTTCTCTTGTTTAGTTATTTCATGGACACGTGTAGCCTATGCATTAGGAAAGTATGGTATTGCGTCATGATATGATATATTGTTTGATAATTTTCAATTATTAGAATGAAATCAAATTTTTCGACGGCTTTAGATAATCGGGAACTTCCGGATTATTATAGAAATTGTAGTTAAGTTTTCTTGAAAATATAAAGTGAGTTTATATAACACTTGAATTGAGAAGGTAGTAAGTTAAAACAAGTTTAAATTTACTTGTTAAGTTAATTTTTTTTATGTTAGTACATTCTCTTTAGATGTAACGGAGTATTATACCAGTATGAACTTAAGTTATAAAATGTGGATAAATGTGAAGTTATGTTTTATGAAATGATTCATAAATAGTTTTAGTATTGAATGACATACAAATTGTATAAATGAAGGTGATTAAAAAGGAATTGGTGTAGTTAAAAAACCAACATGATAAATACATAAGTTATACGTAGATCATTTTATTCACGTGACCGTTCTTGATCCGATATTCGAGTACATGTTTTCGAGGTGGTTTACACCGGTCCAAATATGATTTTTTACCCGATTCTTAACGGCGAACACTTGATATGGATTCGTGATACGATCTCGATGTTTTTTATCATAGTATATGGCTATGCAAGGAAAACAGTGATTTCTAATCAAGGAACCAAATCGAAGTCCACACTAAAGAGGTCAAGTGATCTATACTAGTTTGGAAATGAAATTTATGCGATTTAGGAAGTGTTCGGGTCGGATATTGCATACAGATGGTCCATGTGTACGGGCTTCAGTACATTTGTATACTATATTTGTTGGCTTATGAAGAGTTTAGGGAATGACTCTTTGATTTATTATGAGTTGGCATGAATAATAGTCTAAGTAATGACCCGAGGCTATTGAGCGTAAGGTATGCTTAGTACATTGTTTATCGTCCTTGGGCGATGAAAGAGTTTTGAACCTGAGCGAACCATGAGCATCGGTTGCTAGTAATTGTGAATATTGTTTGAGTATTTGTGTGCTTGTTCCTTTGTTAATGTTAGAAGTGCTGAGGAGCAAGGATGCTCTGGATGGTACAAAGAAGACGGAGGACAATTTGAAGGAGATCCATTCAGAGTTGCTTATAGACTAGGGATTTCTTCTTATCTTAGTATCGTATATCTTTTTCATAGTGTACTCAATGCTTGAAGTTGAGTCACTTAGTATGCATTTCAGTTTGTAGTTTAGCTTATATATTGTATATCTCCTTTGATTATCGTTTTTGTTTGAATTTCGAGGACGAAATGTTCTAAGTGTGGGAGAATGTAACGACTCGGAAATTTGAACACTTCACCTTCGAATATCAAAAAGTTTTGAAAGGCGACTAAGTGTTATAAATATGATTTTATAACCTTGTTAGATATCATTTAATTAATGAATAATGATAAGAAACTTATTTTTGAATTTTTTTTACAAAAGTATATTTTTCGATGGAAAATCGATAATGTGACCGAAAATCGGTTTATCGGTAAACAGCTTTTCGATCGATATAAGTTGTTCGAACTTTTGTGTACTTATCTAATGATCAAATGAACACATTAGCAACTAATTAACAAACTCTCCTCTTCATAAAGCATGGAAGGTTCTAGAAGCTTCCATATGGATAAGGTATATTATCATGATAGGGGTATAATGGTAATTAGCATAAAGGAGAACTGATGTAAAGGAGAAGTGATGGGAGGTGAGTATTTCATGGCATGGTAGGGGGTGAATGCAAGCTTAGGCAACACCATTCTTGTGCCTACATAAGGGGAAGCATACCATAGAGTTATAATCACAAATTCACAAATTAAAGTTATCATAAAATTAATGTCGTCTTCTTCTTCATGTTCTCAAAATTCCTAAAGCAAAATATTTGCAAATCCAAATCAACCCAAACTTGGAGTGAAGCCTTGGAACAACATTGCAAAACATTCTACCTAGTTGGATCTTGAAGTTTGGAAGCCAAACTCCCTCTATCTTGAATGGTCGCGAGCATATAGTGAGGATAAGGGGCAAAACAAAGTGCAAAAGGAAGGAAAGGTGGTTGCAAGGTGGAGGTTAGACTTAGATTCTTGGATCTTAGTTGTTTGTTGGGTTAAAGGTGAGTTACACCTCATTTTGAATGAAAATCTAACACATATATGTTTATGTTTGATTGTGTTTAAGTTGTGTGAATTGTTGTTGACATATGTTAAAACATTAGTTTGAACTTGCTTTGAAAGTATGTGACATATATGATCCATACGTATGGACTTGGAATATCGGAAATGAGTTAAGCGTACAAATATTGATTTGTATAAGCAATTGTTTTGACTAGATAATTGATTAGTCGATTATCGAACTTGACCTAATATTAACTTAAGAATTCATTGAAAGGCTTCATGATTTCATACTAATGAGAACCCCCGAGAAAGAGTATTGACACGAAACGTCTCTAGTTTTCATTTACTTTTGAGAGAACCGAAATTGAGTTAACTGGAAATTCATCGATTGGCTTTGGAGTGTCCAATAAGCGGGAAGAGTGTATATATATGAGATGACTCAAACCCGTAATCACTTCAGAACTATATATGTGGTCCGTGTTCTAAAAGCAGTTATGAAGTGAAATGTTATAGAGTTGAATTGTCCATCCTACGATTAAGCTCAAGGGAGAGGCCAGCGTTAACATTTTAAATGATGCTATCATGTGAGACTGTCTATCTTGAGGAGTATTCCAAGAGAGAGGACAACGTTAGCATTCGTCGGAGGACTTATGCGGCAAACCTATGTGGAGGTTCGCGATCTGTTCGAGATGCTCGAGTCCATGTAGTGATTCGTGATCTGTTCGAGATAAAGGAATCCAATTAGGTATTCGAGTGTTATTCGAGTGATGAAGACTCGTGTGAAAGATACCGAACATAGCCTAACATTGGAAATAACTAATACTAGAGAAGGATGCACAATCTCGGGTTTAGCTTCCCGTGAAGGTATATAAACTCCATATCTAGAGTATGTTTATTAATATGTTGGACGCGAGATTTATTGACAGTCGGTGCCACGCTAGTTCATCGTTGGGCTTGTTGTGTTTACTTTAGAGTATATCTTATCCAAAGATATATGATGCTTGAAAGGAAGTTTCTAATAATTTTCATGGAGATCCGCTTCAGTTTATTGGAGGCGTCTCCGTGGAAAACAATTCATATGCGAACGCGCCTTCGCGGTATCAATAGTACACCAATTATTGTTGTGGCGTTCATACAGTAAGTATTTGACATGATTTTTGTGCTACACTCTAGACATTATCTATCATATCACCATATGTTAAACTTAATGAATGATTGGTCTCTTTGAGGGGTAAACCACTACGGGAATCCGTATGTTCTCGATGATTATTGTTACATATCACTCATACTTCTTGAGTTTCTCACAATGGTTTACCAAACCGATCCAGGTGTTATTTTCTTATAATCTCGGGTTTTCCCCGTGTATGTTTCTAGATTTAGCTAAGGACGCTTTAGAGCATATGGAGAAGAGCTAGATGATTACCTTCCGTAGTATTCTTATTTCTGCTACATTTCTGTATTGTATACATCGTCCTTGTAAGGACGGGCAATTATAACTGTCCAGGCTGATAATAGTACTTAGGATTTAGTAACTCTGAAATTTCTGTATTTAAAGTAACCCTTGTACTGTTTCTTTGATATTATATATTACCATTCTATTGTGAGATTCAGTTGTTGTGTTCTTCCTTTCCTGTTCTATTCTTTTTTTATTTTACCATAACTTTCTGTCTTTCCGGCACCTGGGTGCTCAGCACACGAATACCGTGGATGTATTTAGTGTCAACATTCAAGGGTCGAAAAGTCGGGTCGTTACATTTTCTATCTTTATTTCAAAAGATTTCATAGTTGTTATTATTTTTAAATTTTCATTATTAAAGATATAATTATATTTATAATATTTTCAGCGTTAAAATATTATTGAGGGGTTTAAAAACAAATGCTACCAAAACTTCGTTTACTACAACCCAAAATATTTTGCACTTAACCATTACCTTTAAACTCAATTTTAAAGATCTAATTACTTTTATAAGGGTTTAAAACAAGTGTTAATTAAACACTGTCACAACAAACCCAAAACATTGCATATTTTAGACATTATCTAAAACTTATTTTTTAAAGATTTAATTACTCACATAAGAGTTAAAAGCAATTGTTTACTACAACCTAAAATCATTTTTTACACCTAACGTTAATGTTAAGATATTCATTTTAAAGATCAAAGTATATTCACACTTTTTAATTAAGGTAATACACTTTTATTTAACTTCTAAAAATAATTTATTTCGACGTAAGCGTCAAATCCAAACTTCCTTTACTACATTTTAAATACTTAACTTACTTTTTAATACTTACATATATTTACTAAAAACCTTTTTTAAATGATGTATATATTTATATGTATATAAATTTATTTATAACCAAATATAACTAATAAAATTCTAAAACAATTTAAAAAATATTATATTAAATAAATAATCTTTTTAATACTTTAATAAAACCTTTAATTAATTTTTATAAAACTATGTATATATTTAAAAATACTTTAAAAATGTTTATACTATAGTTTAAAATATTTATTTTAAATATTACCAAATAATACTTATTTTATAATTTATTTAAAAATCATAAAAACATATCTTATAATTTAAAACCTTTTATTTTAAAAATTGATAAATAATTATTAAAAATATATTTAAACTTTGATATTTTCCTATTAATAAATACAATTACATTATTTATTAAAAATGCAAAGAAGATTTAGGATGTCTTTCAAAGTTAACTTTGAAAATTGCTGAACACAAGGCATTTTCAAAGTGCATTCATCACGACCTTTTCGCTTCTAACTTTCACAATGTCGTTTCAAAATTTCTGCAACTTTCCAAACAAATTCTTTTATGTTAAACACACCAAAACGTGTGTAAAGAACAACTAAATATATATTTCTATAATATATTCACATTTTAACCAATTTAACATGTGTCAATTACAAGGGATTTCAAAGTGCGTTTATGGCGACTATTTCACTTCAAACATTTATAACACGCTATCAAACATATAAACACAAGTCTTGATCACCCCACATATTTTAGAGGGTTATAAGAGAGATTATACTACAATATAAAGTTTTCATTTGCTTTCAAAAGCAAGAAGGGGTCCAAAAGCTATAACTTGCATTGTTATCTATTTAATTTATATTTAATACAACAAACAATTATATACACAAATTATACGAATTACATGGTGAGTTAACTCATACAAGTCCAAGCCTAACCAAGACTTAGGAAATCGAGTGCAACAACGAAGATATCATCTCGATTGGATCTCGTATGAAAAAGTTACGAATATTATAAGGATTTGGATTAATTAAAATAATTAATTTAACTAATTACCTCAATCATCTTCTCCAATTCAATTTCAAATTCCTCCACTGTATACACACAAGCACAAACATGCACAAAACCCACTTCCATGCAACTTCTCTCCTCCCTGTCTCCCTCATTTCTCAACGAAATCAGCGACCATCTTCGCCAACGCACTCCCCTTCGCAAGTGCTCTGCATCCCACCCCACTTCCCAAGCTCGATCGCCCTAAGAAAATCGCGACTCCCCCTTTCCTCCATGTCCAAGAAAAACTCATGGCCCCCAGACGACGATCGCACACCACCAAAATACCACCATCACTTCGTCTTCGCATAAGAAGTGCCTCACCACCCTCACCCTTGAATATCTCCTCCTCAATCGACGACAAATGCAAATCCTAGTCATAACCATGAAATGTCACACCCGACAAAGAGTCACCACACCTACTTTCGCCTATATAGATTTGAAGCCCTCGCTCATAGGAGTCCAATGGATCCAACGTCGATCAATTTCATGCATTGTGGCTCCAAAAACAATTATGGGAAGGAGGCGACTAAGTTTTATCATTCTCTGTTAAAAAAAGAAAGAAAGAGAGAGGAAAAGTAAAGAGTGAGGGAGGGTTACTTATAATAAAAATGTATTATTTTTAAATTCTCAAATTAATTGTTTAACGTTTCAAGCTTGTACGATCACATGCGATATTAGATCGCTATAAAACTCGTCGATGTACATCATCTCATTATTCCAGTTCCGATGGCACTAGTTTCGTCAAAATCCGAGACTGTGTCCTATGATGATAATTTCACATGTTTCGAGACCGCTTATTGATAAAACAACTTTTGGTCTCATTATCGATATTATTCGAACTATTTATTTTTGTAAACAAATTTTGAAAACAAATTTCTTATCATTAGTTATTATTTAAAAGGGGGTTAACGCAATTATTAAATTGATTTATTTACATTAAATCTAATATTTAAATAATTCAAATATTTAAATACGAAGTGTTCGAAATTCCAGGTCGTTAGATTCTCCACCACTTAGAATATTTCGTTCTCGAAACTCCAACACAAGCAACACAGGAACAATCATACATCAATACTAAACAGTATTACAATTACTAGTAAATAAAGCTCATGGTTTGCCTTGGTTCAGAAAGCTTCTCATCGCATGAGGATGACAAGTAAACTACTAAGCGTACCATTCGCTTAACAGCCTTAGGTTATTACTTAGTCGATTATTCATACTACCTCAACAATTCAAAGTGTCATTTCCCCAAACTCTCCATAAGCCAATAAATATAGTATTAGATTATATCAAAGCCCACATAATGTACAAATGTCATCCGTAAGAAATATCCAATCTGATCACTTGCTCGATCACATATATTTCACTTCCAAATTTGTGTAGACCACTTGAAATCTCTAGTGTGGACTCTGATCTAGTTCCTTGATTAGACACCAATGTTCTCCTTACATAGTCATATACTATGGTAGAAAATCAGAATCATATCAAAAATCCATATCAGGTGTTCGTTGTTAAGAATCAAATGAAAACTCCTTGTTCGGACCGATGTAAGTCGCCTCAAAATCATGTACTCGAATCCTAGATCGAGAACTTTCATGCGAATAAGATGATCTACAAACAACTTATGTATTTTATTCCATTGGTTTTTTAACTACACCAATTACTTTACATTTTAAATCACATTCATTTACATAAAAACCATTTCTCATTTAATATTAAAACCGTATATGAAACATTTCTTAAAACATTACTTAAGTTTATAAACATTTTATAAAAACATATCCTTATTTGTAAAACATTTTATTAAAACAAAATTTCATCTTAAACAATTCAGGACTTAAGTCCATACTCATATAATGCTCTACTACATCCTAAAAGTATATATAACACATTCATATTTATTTTACTTAACAAGGATGTTCCATGAATCTGTAAACTTTTTTTAACTTACTATCTTTTCAAATTAAGAGTTATAAAAATTCAACTTTTATATTTTCACAAAAATACTTACCTTTAATTTTATATCAATCCAAAAGTTTCCGACTATCCAAAATTGCCGAAAACTCCATTTTATTTCGACAAATGAAAACTATCTAACTACATATCATAACATGATGCACGAACCAAACTAGCCTAATGCTGCTATATGTGTCCATAAAATAACTTATCAAAGTTACACTTATTTATTAAACACATTTTACTACAAGGAGAAAACAAGAAAAGATTTCACAATTATTTGGGTTATGCCCCTACCACTCGGGCACCCTACATAGCATAAAACAAATCTTTTCCATATAGGAAACTTATTTCAAAATCTTTATTAAACTACTCTATATTTTATATCAAATTCTTTAAGGAAAAATTTAGAACTAACCTCCGGGTTTCAATTCAAATCGTTTAAATAATCATATATACATATATCTTTTGTATATCAAATAATACTTTTGGGATTTAAATCAAAATCTGTTTTACTAAAACAACTTGTAGAAAACTACTATAGTATCATCTCCCAGTTAGAAACTTGAAAATGAACACCGATGATGCCATGATCATCATCAGAATTATTCTCCAGCGATAAAAGTGAGTTCGGTACTTCCTATCTCTTTGAAATCCTTTTTATAATATTTCTATTCATAAATACTTTCAGATAATACTATTATTACTTTCTCAAAAATCTTGAAAAACAATTTTCAAAACACTAGGATTTAAGTTATCAAATTCTCAGGTTAAACCGTTTTTATTTATAAACTGTACTTTTATAAACCATTCTTTTAAACCATTTTTATATATATTTACTTTCTTATATAAAATCATTTCACAAATATTTATTCCAAAATATCTTGCTTTTCGTTTAGATTATAAATAAACAAGTTTTATTAAAAATTATCTTTTAACCCAACATCTTCATCAAACGCCTTATAGTCAAACTGTGAAACTTAATTCATAAGATGTTCGTTTCAATGTTACCATAATTACTTTCTACCCAACCCAATGCAATAAAAAGCTAAAATTGCTCATAAACTGGTCGAGCGTAACTAATCACTCAACAAACAATAGTTAATCCTCATTAACTGGCCAAGCACAACTAATCAATCAACAAATGATAAGAATGCTCATAAACTGGCTAAGCAATACTAAGTTAATAATTCTACAAATGACAATAATGCTCATAAACTGGTCGAGCATGTCAAATCATTCTACAAAGGATAACAATGCTCATAAACTGGTCGAGCACGGCTAAATTAATCAACGAGGGGTAATGAATAAACATCATTAATCCCTACAACTACACTATCAACTTATACTTATATAAGTAGAGCTTTTAATTTTTGTTGTTTGAATTACCTTTAAGGCACACATTTATAAAAAATACAAATATGGTCTTATATATATAATACACTCAACTCATGCTAGGGCATTCCATTATCCTATCTCCTAATGAGTTATACCCCACCAAAGCCAAGGTTCTCACTTAACCTTCAGCTCTGATACCACGTTGTAACGATCGCCCTTCTCGACCCCCGAATGTCAACGCTGATACATCAAAGGTATTCATGATCTGAACACCCAAGTGTTAGAAAGATAGAAAGTTAGGGTAAAAGAAAAGGAAGAAAAGAAAACGAACAAGAAAGAGGAGAAAAAAATATCAGAATATCACAGTGGAATGATAACATATAATATCAAAAGATAATACATAGGGCTACACTAATATACATAGTATTTCAGAGTTACTAATCAAAGTACCATCATAAGCCTACACAGTTATAATGGTTTGCCTTTACAATTGTTGATATACATACATAAAGTAATGTAGTGGAAAATAAGAATGCTACGGTAGGTAAACGTCCAACTCCTCTCCAAGAGTTCAATGAACATCAACGAAAACCTATCTTTCTCAGACTGCTCGAAAGAGCACTTGAGGAATTTAGGGAAAACAAAAGCCACGTGTCAGATATAAGTCTATGTGAGAAACTCAAGAAATATGTGTGTAGCATATAAGAACACCGTTTGCGACTGTCGTAACGGTTATCCCCTCAAAAGAGCCAAACCATCTAATAAGTACATATTGCGATATAAAAATAATGTCTAAGGTGAAGAATATAAATCAGAAAATAGCTATGCCACTTGCATCTCATGATACAACAATATTGAATAGGTATATAATCAAAACCGCTAAGGTGCGTTCGCATATAGATTTTCCACAGAGACCTCCCCAGTAAAACTCGTAAGTAAACTAAGATCAATCTCTATGACAATGATCAAAAACTACCTTTCGAGCGTTGAATGTCTCTAGATAAAATATACCATAAGGTAAAGACAACTAGCCCACACCCTAAGACGTGAACCAAGTATCATCAACTCCCCGTGCACAACATATCGATAAGCATACTCTAGATATTGGAGTTGATGTACCCCTTAGAGTTAGCTAAACCCAGGACCATGCATCCTACTGTGTCTTTAGTCATATAACAATGGTGAAGTCACATTCAAAATCTCAACACGCTAGCCATCATCACTCTAGCTGATCATAAATCCCCAAATGGATTCCAGCATCTTGAACAGTTGAAACCACACATGGATTTCAGCATCTCAAATAGATCTACTTCCAAGAGATAGAACTCGTATCTCGGTCTTGAAGTGGTTTTCGACAAGTAAAACACTTGCCGATCCCGGTCTCTTCAAGACAAAGTCGACGAATTTGGTCATATTTAACAACAATGAGAACGATCGCATATGGAAATTAAGTCTCGTATACTTATCACACATCTGAACTTCTCAACTTCCACTACCCTTGCTTAAGAGTGAGGCCCAGTAAGTTAGAGCACTATTGCTTCTATACCCTACTCAAACTGTCATTCTTAACTGTCAAAGATAGAAACAAGATTACTTTATTAACTTTCGTGCTAAGTACAAGACTAAGTACTTTCCATATATAAGTAACACACAACACGATTAACACACACAAAGCACGATCAAGTCACATAAACGACTTTTAATTCCCATTTTGGTTGATTAGTCTTTCATTAATTGAAACCTCCTTTATCAGTAAAACTACTTTTATCTAATAAAACTTCCTCTTAATAATTAATATTCCTTTATTAATTAAAGCACCCTATATTTAATTAAATACTTCATCCTTTAATTAAAACTTAAAATTTCCTTTATAAATTAATTAAAACTTCCTTTATTAACTAATTAAAACTTCACTCACTTGATTAAACTTCTTATTTATTAAAACTTAAGTCATTTAAGCTTGCATATAGAATTAATTTTGCTTTAAAAGGATATATACTGGTATTTTAATATTCACGTATTTACTACTCATATTTACTATTTACGTTACTATTTACGTATTTACTCATTACATATTTCCTATTTATGTATTCTCTTTTCTATACTTTAAAAGTATTTATATAATTATCTCAAATGGTATAAGTATATTCACAAATCATCAATAAGATTTACTTACTTTCAGATATAATCAAAGAGCTTAAAAGCAAATGTTACTCAAACATCGTTAATATATACTTCTTCTCTTATAAAAATTTAACATACAACTTTTATATCTTTATTTCAAAAGCTTCCATACTTGTTATTATCTTTAAAATTGCATTATTAAAGATCTAATTATATTTATAATATTTTCCAATTTATAATATAATTCAAGGGTTTAGAAACAAATGCGACTAAAACATTATTACTATAATCTAAAATACTTCACACTTAAACCATTATTTGTAAACTCTTTTTTAAAGATCTAATTACTTTTATAAGGGTTTAAGATAAGGGTTATATAAATATTGTCACAACAGATCCAAAACATTCCATATTTTAGGCATTATCTTAAAACTTATTTTTAAAGATTTAATTATTCTTATAAGGGTTAAAAATAATTGTTACTTAAACGTTGTTTACTACAACCCAAAACCATTTTTTATATACAACATTAACATTAAATTATTCATTTAAATATCAAAGTATATCCACACTTTTAAATTAAGGTAATACACTTTTATTTAACTTCTAAAAATGATTTATTTTAATTTAAGTATTAAAATCCAAACTTCCTTTACTACATTTTAAATGCTTAACTTATTTTTAAAGCTTATATATATTTACTAATACCTTTTTGTAATGATGTATATATTTATATGTATACTAATTTATTTATAAGCTAATATAACTAATAAAATTCTAAAACAATTTAAAAGATATTATATTAAATAAGTTAATACTTTAAAGAAACCTTTAACTAATTTTTATAAAACTATATATATATATTAAAAACAATATAAAAATGCTTATACATTAGTTTAAAATATTTATTATGAATATTACCTAGTAATAATTATTTTATAATTTATTTAAAACCTATAAAAACATACTTTATAATTTAAAACCCATTATTTTAAAAATTGATAAATAATTATTAAAAATATATTTAAACTTTAATATTTTCCCATTAATAAATACACTTATAGTATTTATTAAAATGAAAATAAACCCTAGAATGTCTTTCAAAGTTAACTTTGAAAATCGCTGAACACAAGGCATTTTCAAAGTGCATCCATCGCGACCTTTTCACTTCTAAATTTCACAATGTCGTTTCACAATTCTACGACTTCCCAAACAAATTTTATTATGTCAAACACATCAAAATGTGTGTAAAGAACAACTAAATATATATTTCCACAATATATTCAAATTTTAACCAATTTAACATATGTCAATTACAAGGGATTTCAAAGTGTGTTTATAGCGACTATTTCGCTTCAAACATTTCTAACACACTATCAAACATGTAAACACAAGTCTCTATCACATCATATAGTTTAGAGGGTTATAAGAGAGGTTATTCAATAATATAAAGTTGTCATTTGTTTTCAAAAGCAAAAAGGGGTCCAAAAGGAATAACTAGCATTGTTATATATTTAATTTATATTTAATACAACAAATAATTATATACACAACATTATACAAACTAAATAGTGAGTTAACTCACCCAAGCCCAAGCCAAATTAAGATGTAGGAAATCTTGCTATGAGTGCAATAGCGAAAATGACGTCTCGATTGGACCGCGTACGTAAAAGTTACGAATTTTATAAGGATTTGGATTAATTAAAATAATTAATTTAACTAATTAACTACTAATTAATTACCTTAATCATCTTCCCCAATTTAATTTCA
This sequence comes from Allium fistulosum, assembly GCA_030737815.1. NCBI lineage: Eukaryota > Viridiplantae > Streptophyta > Magnoliopsida > Asparagales > Amaryllidaceae > Allium > Allium fistulosum. Next base: position 485,111,622 of record CM060905.1, on the reverse strand, counting down.
AATTCCCTCCACTATACACACACAAGCACATACACGCACAAAACCCACTTGCATGCAACTTCTCTCCTCCTTATCTCCCTCATTTCCCAACAAATCGGCCACCATCTTCGCCAATGCGCTCCCTTCGCAAGTGCTCCACATCCCACCCAAACTCTCCATGCTCGATCTCCCCCAACAAATCACGACTCCCCCTTTCCTCTGCATTTAGGCAAAAGTCGCGGCCCCTAAACAGCGATCGCATGCCACCAAACTACTACCATCACTTCGTCTTTGCACGAGAAGTACTCTGCCACCCTCCTTGCCTATCTCCTCCTCAATTGATGACAAATTCAAATCCTAGTCACGATCATGAAATGTCGCACATGGAAAAGAGTCACTGCACCCACTTTCGCCAATATAGATTTGAAGCCCTTACTCATACGAGTCCAACGGATCCAACATTGATCAATTTTGTGCATCGTAGCTCTAAAAACAATTATGGGAAGGAGGCAGCTAAGTTATATCATTTACTGTTAAAAAAGAAAGAGAAAGGGGAAGTAGAGAGTGAAGAGTGAGGGAAGGGTTACTTATAATAAAAATATATTATTATTAAATTCTCAAATTAATTGTTTCACGTTTCAAGAAAATACGATCGCAAGGGATATCTGATCGCTATGAAATTTGTCAGCGTACATTACCTTATTATTCTGGTTTCGTTGGCACTAGTTTCATCAAAATCCAAGGCAGTGCCTTGGGATGATAATTTCACATGTTTCGAGACTATTAATCGATAAAACGATTTTCGATCTCATTATTGATATTTATTTAAACTATTTATTTTTGTAAACAAATTTCTTATCATTTGTTATTTTTTAATAGGGGGTTAACATGATTATTAAATCAAAATTTTCATATTAAATCCAAGATTTAAATATTTAAATAATTTGGATATTTAAATATGAAGTGTTTGAAATTTCGGGTTGTTACAGTAGTATAGTTGCAGTTTTTTTATTAAAATATGTCAATCTATAAAAATATAAAGCACCACCATTGTAACATCCTGTAAAAATTAATAAGAAATTAGTTAATTTATAACAAGGTAAAAAACGAAAATTTTGTAAATATCAGAATCTGACTATTAAAGTTACACTAGTGTGTTATTAGCCATTTTCTGATCAATTTCCATATATAATATTTTGTAATAGGAGCTACAACGGAAAGTTTTGACATTTGAAGTTTTTGTATTCAAAGCAATTCAAAAGGAATTTAAATTTAAATTTATATTTAATGTAAATAATTTGAAATTAAAAAATTAACATTGATTAGAAATGGGGTTAAGCAAAAGGTTAAAATAAATGTTAACATTAAAATCAATTAAGGAATTAAATAAAACGCTAAATAAAACAACAAATACGTTGCCAAATGCAAGCAACTGGTCGACCGCGTTCCTTGGCCTGGTCGACCGCTTGAGGAAGGGTGGCTGACTAGTGGGTGTTGTGGCGGCTATGGTTATTTAGGATAGGAGCGGCGTAGATTTTATTATTTTAAACCGACTTAAATTCGACGGTTCTGGTGACTTCTAACTACTATAAATAAGAGCTTAGCCCCCTCACTTTTATTCACAAATTATTTGAGAACGTAGGCAGAGCTCTGTTAGTCTCTTTTTTTCCACTCAATTTATAAATTTCTTAAGATCTTTAGGTAATGAATTATAGATATTAATATTCAATTTCTAATTCTACTCTCATTCAATCCCTGAAATTCTGAATCTAATTAATATACAATCTAATTATTGCATATTTTAAAAGGAAGAGGTCCGAAAAGAGGAGAAAGAAGCTGGTGTATTCAAATCCAAAGGAGAAAGCTATGAATTATCTCTGAATGGGAATATGAGTTTTTCTCATTTTAGTAATTGTATAGTATATGTTGGATTTGATATATGCCTTGGGGAATTTTGTTCACAAAAACCAAACTAAAACCCCTAAAATTCTCCCAAAGCGAAATGTCGATTCTTATATTTTGGAATCTCAATTATTCAATATTGAAATAGCAGAATTTGTGCAGTTATTGCAATTTTAATATTTTACATTCTATTATACTTCTCGCTTTTCTCTTTTGATGAGATTAAGGTTTTAAAAAGGAAATAAATTAGGAAATGGTGTATAAAGTACATATTCTCCTATTCTTAGTTTGCACTGCCTATTTCCGTAATTTAAATATGAATCCCTTTTCATTATATATGCAGAAGTTGAATAGAGTACAAAATGATTTGAATTGTAAATTCTATTGATGTTGATTGTACTATTTTAATATAAAATAAGTTTGGTCTGATTCTATTTTATTATACAAGTCTATTGTTGGGTTAAGGATATTAGCTAATTTATATTTTATGATATAAAGTTAGACTTGTATAAATTGGAAGTTAGACATTTAAATGATTAGTGTAGGACGTAATCTTCGCATGCTTAAGAATGTTTTGGTGTGTAAATATATAAGCGTATAAATCACGTATAATTAATAACGTGTTAATTGCATAGTAAATAGGTTAGTAATTAGTATTAAAACCCCATAGGATGGAAGTTAAGGATGATTATGATTGGTGGCAGAATAAAGAATCTTTCTTTATAACCTTAGTAGAATGCGGTGAGGTATGTGACAGTATGATTAGAGGAGTGTAAATTATGACTAAGTTATAGGGATGCGAGGTCATTCAAAAGCACAACGGAAGTCTGCCCAGCTAATCTGATTAACAGTAGTGTGACTTTAGGGCTGATGTGAGACATCGTCTATAATAAGTACCCATGGAGGATGCGGCGTTAGTCCCAATTCTATAGGGTAAGTCTGTCCAGTTAACATGGCTACGAATAGTCGGATCAATGTGAGACGTCATAGTTTGGGTTACGGGTCATAATACATAGGACCTGCTTTGGAGATCAGTGGTAGTAAGTGGTTGTTGTATGGTTTGCCGCCTCTATAATTAGGAAGTATTAAATGGTTGGGGATGGCATTTAGGCATGGTAGATGGAAATCTTGGAAATGGTCCGCTTTGGGTTTGAGGTATCAAGTGGCTATTTTCGGGTCCACCTCTTCCAAAAAGAAGTATTAAGTGGCCAGTTAAGATTCCATGTGATGCCAGCTAGACAATAGCAGAGAGGGGTCCATATTGGGTTATGTATTAAATGAAGGGGATCTACTTAAGATATAGATATTAAATGGTCAGAGTTTGCCTAATTCCCATTGAAAAGGTACTACGTGGCCTGGGTACTTTCTCACATTGTTAGGACATGATTGATGGTAGACGCGTGGAATTGGAAATGGCCTTGGGCCTACAGTTGAAGGTAAGTTATAGAGTTGGGCTAGAAAAGTGTAAGTTATATGATTGGACTGGACGAGCCTTTGAACTTACATTTGGAGGTATTTATAAGAAATATAGTTAGGATATGTAACACATATTCTTATCTAAATTATACTACCCAAGCCCTAAATGGAAAGACTCAAGATTTTTATTCATCGGACATTGCTATCTCGACTCCCTCCTTATTACAGCACAGGTTAGGGAAAGACGATGCTGATTTCGGAGGTGAAGGCGGAGACAGAGTCTTGTGGTAGTTATCTATCTACTTGTGTTTATATATTTTGATGTACCCATTTAAGACATGATGTTATTGTATTGCGAGATATTGTACTATGAATATTGGGATGTTATGTTTTGTTTTGAGATTTGAATTTTTATAAGATAGGTACTATTTCTGATATTACATTTTATCCTTTCCTTTGTGAGGTTCTGATAGCATTAGTAGATAGCTCTGCATTATATAAATTTGAACAACCAACAACCATCTTTGGAAGGGGACTAAAGTTCGATGAGCCTTTACTAGGTCAAAAATTAAGCCCATTTCGAGGCGGGTTGTTACACTTGATATCATAGCTTAAGTTGCTCGATCAATGGGTATAGATTTATGTATGAGTGTGTACTTGTTATTTTTCAAAGTATTATTCACAACCCTACTATATATGTATATACTACTTTGAACAGACATAAACACACTAGGCAAATCTTTTATTTTGGCGTATAATATTATCTTAAGAAATTGTAACTATAAGTTTAAACCTACAGGTAGTTGATTATGGCTGAAAATCATTCTTCTGAGGTTGGGAACCCCTCTACCCAAGAGATACCCACTATCCGAAGGATTCTTGAATTGTTTAAGCAATACCTAAGGCGTGTAGGACAAAGTTCTCATTCCTCAATAAGCTGCACCCGCTGCCCCGCCCGCTGAAGCAGCACCCTACCCTATAGACTTTCTCAATACGTGTAAGGACTTCTATAATTTGGATGGAAAGGTGTATACAGGAGAAGAAGGTTTTATGAAGATGAAGACTTAGATTAGCTATTATGAGCATATCTTTCCGGAGCTTGGATGGGAGGATCAGATTAGGAGAAGATTGGTGACATGGCATCTTAAAGGAGAGGCAATAGATTTGTGAACTTTTATGGCCGAGGAGAATGTTGAGAGAGTTATCATTTGGGCTTAGTTCAGAAACCGCTTTGAGTTGCGATTTATGTCTAGGGCTAAGGTGAATTTGCAATTTGAAAGGTTTATACAACTTAAACAGGGAGACTCGACTTTGAAGGAACATATCAGTAGGTTCACAGAACTAGCTAAGTTCGGAATGAGTTTGATCAATACCCCCATGAAGAAGACTATAAAGTTCGTGAAAGATATGAATTCCCCACTTAAAGAATTGCTTTTGTCCCATGTACCCACTGGCGCTACTTATGAAATGTTAGTTAAGATGGCTTTGCTTCCGACGGTTGGCTCGGAGGAGAGGGAGAAAGAGAAGGAAAAATTAGGACCGACACAAAACCAAGGTGGAGCTAAGAAGGGAGGATTTGGGCCAATAAGAAGGCCAAAGGGAAGTTCAAGAAGGAAGGTATAACATGTCAGAGATGCCGAAAGAAAGGACACATCGCTAGGCATTATAAAGTGAGTTTGATGAGGGAAGAGTTCAAGGGGAAGTGTTATCACTGCCACAAGGAGGGGCATTTTAAGAATCTATGCCCAAAGCTTGCGAAGGAAGGGCAGAGTGTGCAAGCCTATGCCATCGAGGCTATTTCTATTTCGAGTAGACCTCCCCTTAGAGATCAAAGAAAGGATGCAATGGAAGGCACAACTATTATTTTTGGGCATTCTATTCGTACACTATTTGACTTAGAAGCATCACATTCATTCAAAGCTAAAATGTAGTTAACTCTTTAAGTCTAAAAACCCTCTTTGTCACCGACCCAATAGTAGTATTAAATCCTATTGGGGGTCGATGCATCTTTCTTTATTTTGCAAAGACCTAGTTGTGGACATATGTAACGTCGATTTTACATGTAACGCATATGTTCTTAATTATAATGGATATGGACTTATCTTAGGGATGAATTGGTTATCCTACCATGGGGCTATTTTAGATTGTGATAGGAGAATTTTATGGTCAAGGAGTTATAAGGGGCGAGATACAAATGTTCGTTATACACCCCAAAACTTAGTCAAGTTAAGCTACTTATATTCACTGAGCTTGTCACAAGATGAGCTCTCATCTGTACTCGTAGTTCGAGAATTTTCTGACGTCTTTGAAGAATTCTCAAGTCTCCACCCTGAAGGGAGATCAAGTTTAAGATCGATTTGGAGAAGGACGTTAGACTTGCCGCTCTACCATTAAGAGACTTGCCCCTAAAGAGAGGTGAGAATTGGATAAGCAGATTTCGAAGTTGTTGCAGAAAGGATTCATTTGTCGAAGTACTCCTGAATGGGGAGCACTTGTTTTCTTTGCCACTGAGGCAGACAGCTCATTAAGGCTATACATCGACTGTAGAGAACTCAACATGTTTATTCCAGATTTATAGTTGGGTTGTAAAATGTTAATATTAGTTATTGACCTAATTTAACTTGGAACGTAAATTTCTATGTTTTAATTTACTGAGAGCGGGATACAATTCAACTGTATTTATTTTCGTGTAATTTCCATAAATTATCCAATTCCACAAAGATATAAAAAGTTCATAGTTTAAAATAATAAAGAATATGCCAAAAAATGAAAGAGATGTGTAAAATATGGATGTTCTCCCTGGTAGTTTGCACTGTCTATTTCAATAAAAAAGGTAATTCTTTGTAATTTCAAACGAAGCAAATGTTTCACTTTGGTTAATTTATGAAAAGTTACAACAATAATCATTTTTTGAAGGATAGTTTTGATAAATTAAAACGTGGAATGGAATGTTCAGGTTTAGCAATTAATAGTTAGAAATATGAATACACACATATGTATAATTGCGCTTATCGATTAAAAATAAAAATATATGCATATAGCATAATATACGTCGATATTCACATTAGTTTTAATTAGGACTTTTGGTTATAAATTGCATAGTAAATAATAGGATTAGGAGGTGGAGATGAAAAAGAGATAGTAACTCCAAAATTAATAGGGCAATAAATGTGCAGTTAATAGGGAGTTACATAAATTAAATGGGGACATAAATGTGTTTAATAGGACTGGTTAAAGGATTTAATATGACATTTATGGGGAAATGAAATAAGCATAATAGGTCGAATTAGAACGAATAAATTAATGTTGTTATAGATTGTCCAATTTGAATAATAATGATCATTTATTACGAATAATTAACATTTATGGAATATAGTAAACAAGCGTATAAGATAAAAATTAAACGTTGGAAGGCACGGTGTTGATTCCACGTTTAGAACAAGCGTGAATAAGTGGGCCTAACCTAATATTTAGGTCTAGGATAATTGGTTTGGTTTAAAATGGGTTGGGATGCGAGGTTAGTAGAGTTACACAATAGAAGTATGCCCTTCACCCGGAGGCTACCAACAATTGTGTATACTTATTGCTGATGTGGGATATCTCCAAGCATAGGACCCATGGAGAAGGGATATACGTTTGTGTATAGGTATGGGAAAATATTACAAGGGTTCTCCCCGAATTTGAAGTATAAATGACCCGATACTTTTTAAGGGAATGGGGTCTGCTTCATTTCTAATAAGAGGTATTAAGTAACTGGAATGTGCATTTTCCTTGACTTACATCAGGTTAGTCTAAACCAGATTTCGACTGTGGAAGGTCAGCTGGCTATGTCAGTATTGTTGTTGTACCAGTATTTAGTAGTAGGGCTGACATATAGGCTATAACCACTAGTGGTCCCGGGTGGTCGTTAGTGAACACTCGGGTTATGCCCTTACGGGTTTCGCTTCCCACTAATGTAGTATCTATATGAGATACGCACGGACCTCAAAATTTAATTAGTTAGTTGTTTGTTTTTCGGATATGGGCTAGTCGACTGTTAAATGAGTCTTTGAGAGGCTAATATGTTAATTATATTATAGGACCGTATCTAGGGGTCCTCGGTCTTTTATAGCTAGAGCCGATTTACTAGCGATTATGTTACGAAGTATCCACTTCGGGGTTGAGGTATTAAATGGTCGTTGGATCTGGCTACTCCCCATTTAAGAAGTATTTAGTGGCCGGATTTTTTGGGTAGTACATCGTTTAGATATGCGTGTGTATGTGTGTGTCTATATATATGGTTATACCTCAAAGAAGGTTGGACATATCGTATGCACACATAGGATTGAACGGATTAGCCGTAAATAATAGACATGGCACTTAAACGGAAACTAATAGGCATAAATTAACGTTATGGGTAAAGTGTGTAATTTTCTAAAAACCAGAACGTTGTTTTGAACTCCTCTCATTACAACCCACATGATAGATTTAGAGAGACAGACTACTGGTGCAAGATAGGAACTGCAGATGGTGAGATCTTCTCATTTATGCTCGGCGCTGACAAGGCAATCAGATACTAAAGGAATAATATTAATTTCAAGGTAGTGGCCTTGGTCAGCATATACGTTCTATTATATTTTTCTATTCCACTGTGATTTTACATAGGTAGCTCTTAGATACCTTATATTTATTATAGTTTACCAAATCCTAGGATCTGTGCCTTAATGAACTTGGGTTTCGATTTAGTTGAGATTCGAATCCATTAAGATGTGAGTTATTACATATTAAATCTCTATATAGATGGTATAAATACGTTTTTGAGTGATTGCATTTATTGAAAATAAAGATGAGTGATTTCTGGACGAAGAGGAAGAAGGACGAAGTGAAGAGATGCGACCAATCATTATGGTTTGAAAAAATCACGTACACGCATCATCTCAGGTCAACCCTATGTTTACTTTTGGTCAACTCACACACCAACTTCGTGTGGTGCATGGAGTAGGACTGAGTCAGTGCAACTAGGGTTTTGTAAATGCTAGGGTTTAAAGTGGAGAGGGATGATTTCAGGTCAAGGAGGAAGGAGACTCGGGAAAAGTGATGCATGTGCCCAAAGTCGACTTGAAGTTGATTCAAAAAACTCGCTCATGCTTTATACATGTTGACATATGCTATTCACACTGGTTGACATGTATAAACACACAATCAACCTGTGTGAATTTTGCATAGGTCGACACGTGTGTAATTTGTTTCCCCTTTTATTTCTATTTTAAACACTATTTCGTTTTGATTTTTGTTCGACTTTTTCTAACATTCGGAGAAATCTCAAAAAAATTTAAAAAATATTTTATGATGTTTAGGGTAATATGTCGAAATTTGGACAGCTTCAGAGATTATTTGTGGGGTTTTAACAAATCTAGACTAATAGGACTCGATAATAACTCGATAAATAAAATACTCGACTTTTGTACCCGCCTGTCCATTTTTTAGTATTTCTTTATCATTGTTGTGTTCCAATATATTTGACACCTCCATTAGATGTTTTTAAATACTTGTTCTCTATTGTAGATGTCTTTATTTTTTTTTATATATTCAGCTTTATTGAACTTCTATCGATCACCATCATATCTCGACTTCTATGTTAGTTCTATTGAACTTGAAATAACTCAATAAAATCATTAGTAACATTATCATATGGTTATTATCATCAATACACTAGAATTTCATTCTTAATAGAATCAATTTTTTTTATTCTCCTCTGAACAAAATATTTAATTACGAAAATGCCTTTTCTCATTCTCTTTATCCAAATCGTTCTCCATTTAACAGTTCCTTATTAAAATTATCCTCGTAATGGAGATTTGGAGAATACTTTTGACATGTATAATTTAAGGAGCATGGTCCCTTATTTATAATATAACGTTTCTTATTTGGTCTTTCAACAAATTTATGTGTCATTCTATTATCTACACACGATAATTATACCCTTGAATCCTTTAATTTTAGTTCATATGTTGATTGCTGATGAAACTATTGACTGAAAATAGCATAACACATTTAATTTTATGTGTGTAACATCATACGTTGAATTTTTACAATAATATCGCTATTGCCATTTTTGGCATTCTATTTTCTTGAATGTACACAATTAAGAAATAATAATAACCAAACCGTTTTTCCATTAGGGGCACTAGTGACGTTATGGCAAAAGTGGTAGAGATTCCCATTTTTCTTTCTTTATGAAGCTCTAATAGTTGGAGTTGGAGCATGGTGAGACAAACAAAGTGAGAGCCATTTCCACTTTGTTTTTTCCTTCTATATTTAGTAGGTGTAGTGAGCTAATTTTTTTTTGAAAACTATTTAACCCATAAATGGTTTTCTAAAAACCGTTTAGCCTGTAAGAAGGTTTTTTGATATCTGTTTATGGCTACAAATAGTATTTTTGAAAATCGTTTATAGCTTCCCAGACTATCTCTTTAACTTAAGTGGTCAATAGTCGAAAACATAGATGAATAAAGTCATATGGCTCGTATCAGCATCCATGTTCGAATATATTTACGGATATTGGATATCTAAATTCACAGACATTAGATATTATCTTATCTGTTGACAATTGCTAAATCTAAAGACATGCGTAGAAATTTCAATGTACTATATATTTCAACACTAATGCTTAAAAATGTATAAGAAACAAAAGGTATAATGATCAAATATGAAATAGTTCATAACAAAAAGTATGTATGTGCCTGTGTATATTCGTAGTATCAATCATTACATGATAAGAAAATAAATATCAACTATATATGTGGAATACATAAAGTATAATTTTATTTATAGTTGAAATAGAGCAACAACATTTTGGTCCAATTGAGAAGTTCCGAGATACTCTTACTATGTAGAGATGAAGAACAAGAGGTAATGAATTCGAATTCCACTCTTGGTAAAATTAACCTTTATTGTTATTTGTAAAATTTATTATATAATTAAAGTTATAGGTTTAAATTTCAATGAAGATAACCTTTCATATACATTTTTTCTTTCTATTTTTCATTTTTATTATATCTTTTTTTGTTTTAAGTACTAATAAATAGATATACATTTTTCATTCATTCCAAAGCGCGATTGCACTCTTTATTTCAAATTTTATATTATTTTAGCTTACTTTGTGAATTTTTTTAATATTTAAAAATAAAAAACCGTTTCACTTAATCATAAATAAAATTGAAATTTTAAGTTATATTTTGTGCACGTTTAGTTTTTTCTCATACTTCAAGGATCTACGGAGAAAATTATTAGAATAGAAAATTAAAATTTTACATACATAGATATGTATTTGTATTACACACACATAGAGACATAGACACACACACACAGATACACACATGTGCTTGTGCGCGTGCGTGTAGTTTTATAAATATTTTAAAATCATTTCTAATTATAATTTTATCAGATTAAAAACAGCTAAAAGTACATGTAAAATTTTAATTAAGTACGTATTTTGTTCAAATGTATCTTTTTGAAAAACATATGCAATGCGCGTGTCGAAGTACTCACAATATCATTTGTAAACAATTACGATTTAAATTAATTCTGCAATTAGTAAACAATGACAAACTATGAGGTAAGTCTACTAAAAAAAACAACGAGCGTTTGGTCAAATAGTCTAATTAGCATTGTCACATCAAAACACTGTCTAAAAAGGTTTTTAGCTCCTTCATATATAATTTTTTTGCTATTGACATCGATTTGCAATCGGAAAAAGAAGAAGAAAATACAACCTATACATATTTGATATATGTTGAACCAGTATATTGTCTATATTACATCCCTACAAGTTTTACATGTATTGAATTGCTGTTATGATAAACAAAAGTGACGTTTAAGTTTTTAAATTTCAAATTGTAGCCTTTTATTTTTCACGCATGGAGCGTGACGTTTTTATTCTATTTTTTATTGTCTTTTATACGTGGACATTATCATTTGTATTATTTGTTTTGTATTTCATGTGTTGATTTTGTATCCTATATATTACTCATTTTATTTTGCACAGACGTAGCGTTTGCCATTAGATCTCCTAAAAACCATTGTCCTAAAAAAGTCCAAAGAGATAATATCCAAAGGTGGATTTTTTTTGGATTTCATATGTTTTTCATTTCTTAAATCTAAATACAAATGAAATTTGAATTGTTTAGATATCCGTTGACATACATAACTGATGAGTTAGGGAGCTTTTGCGACAAAAGAAAACAGAGCAGTTGAGCGGGGCATTTAAGTGGATGAGGAATGCGTTTGGGACTACGAACGTGATATTTGAGCGGGGTATTTAAGTTGTAATTTTTTATTTAATTGATTTATAGTTATTCAATTATTTATTTTAATTGTGTAATACGCGTTTAATAATTGCAAATAAAACGAAATAAATTGCGGAATTTCATTAAAATAAACAAATACATTTTAAAATTCAAATATATAAATTGTAAAATTATAAATTGCTCGATTCAATTCAAATTAACTCCATAATGTAGAACACTTCGATACGATTGCAACGCACAAAACGACGTCTTAAACGGACATCATTTGCACATGTTATTAATTTTTTAAATTTATTAATTAATATTATTAAAATGGCCATACAGAGAATGAGTCCGACGTCAACATATCTTCTTTAACATTCCAATAACGACACTGGAAACGAGATTAACATAGTTGTGGCTTCTCACCAACGGAAACGGGCTAGTTTTTTCCCGTTAACGACAGCTTGAAGTAGTTCAAACTTAAAAACCCGCTTTAACATCCAACACCCCCCTGAGAAAAAACGTTTTTTTCCCTCTTCAGAACTCGCATGAAAAGATTAACTCCATAAATTACCAATCTGCCCCCACAGCACCAACTCCAATCATAAATTAACACCTGTCAATCCACGTCACTAGGTAGCTCGGATTCAACTACTCGCAAACCGTGATACTCTCAAATCTAATTGACGCCGCTACCTCAAGTCAAATTGAAAAAATAGCATCACCATGGCGAAGCTCACTAATTTAATTTCAATAGTTCTTCTGTTTTCACTAATTTCGTATTCTTCAGCAAAGAAACAGTCAGCTGCAGCCACTACAGCACGAAAATCAGACATTCCTTTTATTAAATGTCAGGTTTGTGAACGAATCGCGCAGCAGATTCACAATCAAGTCAGTAAAAAGGGTTCTGAAATTTCGCCTAGAAAGGTCTGGGTCTTTGAACTTAAGATTTCCGTTGTGCTTGTTCTGACTTCTATAATCTGTAGCCTTGAATTGAGTGTTTGCATTTGATTAGGTTTCGGAGTATCAGATAATTGAGATAGCGGAGAATGTATGTAACTTGAAAAAGGAGGAGGCGGATTGGATTTTGCAGATTGATATTGTTGAAAACGGGGACAAATTGGAGGTACAACTGTTATTGTTCTTTTAGTGGAATATTTTTACGCTTCACTGCAAAAATTTTCTATTGACTGATGCATTATAGAAGTATGAAATATGGAAAACCTACATTTAACATCGTATTACTGCCAGGTTATGATAGAAACTCTTATTAAAAAATTACAAGATGTGTTATTTGCATGTCATACGAAATTGATGGTATAAGGGAATATATACCAATAAGAAATTTAACAGGAACTTGGAGGGTACGTAACCATTTGTATCATCTGTTAAACATTTTTAGCAATAAGAAGTTCATGTATTCGTATTGTTCAGTTAAAATTTGCAGTCTTTCGCTAAGGTAAAAATATAAAATATACCAATAAGAAATTCATGTATTCGTATTGTTCGGTAAAATTCACAGTCTTTCACTAAGGTAAAAGAAAAAAAAAAATATGCAAATAAAAATACCGACTTTTGTGTAAGTTTCCATATCCATTTGTATCATTTGTTAGCTCTGCAAGTAGATATTCTCCATCTCCATGCCATGTTTGATCTGGACTATATCTGTAAATAATTTACCTTTTGTGGTCCTTCAGTTGGTACAATCAATGCTAATAAACATTTTGATTAAAAGATTGCTTCTTTGCATATCTAGGCTTAGCATTACAGTAAATGAACCTGTTTACTCTTCCAAGTCAGCCCTTTAAAGTCCAATCCATGCTCTTTTGGAGAATAAGTCAGGTTTGCATTGAAACACGCGACAAAGTAATTGGCTTAGCAAATGATTGAAATCAAGTAGGAGATGGTTGAAAATAATTCGATGGTAGTAACAAGGACAAATGGAAAAAAACACAACTATATGAAATTGCAGCTTGAATACGCCGATAGAAAGAACACTTTTGCCAACATAATTCTGCTCCTTGGAAGACGGTGCCAATTTGTTATAGTTCTCATAAATGGTGCCAATTTTGTTGTAGAATTCCCATAGTCAACACTAGTTTGTTGACGTTGAAATTTGGTAAGGAGGTTAGGTCAATAGGGGATAAGAGGGTGAAGTAGTTTCTACAACGTTTTGGGTAAAGAGCTATCGTTTTCTCGATTTTGAGAAGTTTGATAGGAGAGGAAGTCGAGTGAAGGCAATAATTTAACTCAGAATATTTGTAGGCCAAGCTAAAACGTATATGGGAAAATATGCAATGTCGGCTTATATACAATTCGTATTCATAGCATCTACAGTTTGATTTTTTTTTGGGTAGTTTCTCATCTCTTTCCTTTTTGGAGTTGAATGAGGCGATGTATATGTAGGCATTCATAGACAATCGATGACGTTTAATTCAAGGTGAAGACCAGAGTGTATTTGAATAGTTTTCCAATCCAAGGAATTTGTACCTTTATCAAATTTGCAAATTTGAGATCTTCATGATCCAATCATGGGTATTTGGGAAGTTGATTAAGATGGGATCGCCCATCTCGGGCATTGAGTATCTAAGCTAGTAGCATGTTTTTAAATCTTCTATATATCGTTCGAGATTTTCTCCGAGATCTCCTTTCCACAGTTAGACTAGACGAGACATCAAATCTCATTCATATCTTTCCTCGACAATCATCTTGTCCGAAATATTCAAATCTTACCCGAAATATGGATCAAAATCTCAATCCGATATCTCCACCCGAAATTATGTGTTTTTCTTCTTCTACATAATATTTTTAAATTTTCATATAGATTCAAAAGAAACTATTCAATCCAATTACAATTTACTAACTCTCTGAATGTATGTTTTACTTTTAATCTTGATGAGTCACAACAAAAGACTCCATTTCTTTTTTATGTTCAAATGAAAGAATATTATTTAACCATTATCCAATAAATTAAGTCAATCAAGCTATTACTCCTTTTCAAAATATTCCTTTTTTACGCAAATCAAGTATGTTAAAATTTTTATTTTTATTGAGAAAATTATAGTTATTAAATAAATCTTTAAAACATAAATTTTAGATATAAGTTACTTCGAGTTCGAGATATTCTCGAAATGTACTTTAAGACCTGTGATGTCAATCCGAGATACACTCATCTCATCCGATACGAGATAGCTAGTGTGAAAATTCCGAGACGAAACGTGATCGAAATCCAAGATTTAAAACCTAGTAAGTTCGAGATGGGCATTTTTGGTTGATGGTTCGATTGTTTAAAGCACTAATAGGTGAAATTACACACAACAGTTGCTACATGAGTGAAGATCAAAAGGCATTCTACCACATGACTCCTCATAAAGCTTTTTTCACATGAAGAAAAAATGATATATTGATAGGAAATGACCTAAATTGCATAAGTACTTACTAGGTACGCGATTTGATATGATGTGTGTTAGGTTTGCTCGTCTATGCGTTGGTGGTTGAACCCAATGCACGAGACACGATAGCGGGCTCTGAGGAGGTCGATAATGTGAGCAGTATTTCTCTCGTATCGCGAAGAGGCCGTTTCCGGTCTCGAACCTGGGCGTCCACATGACTCCTCTATGCTTTGATACGTACTAATTTGTTTGTGTATGATAAGATTTATATTGAATTTGATTTTATACCAATTTCAATCTTTTTAATTTTTGAATCTACTTTGTTGGGTTTAGAAGTTTTGGTACGGTTTCTTAATCTCATTGAGCAATCAAAATATAATAATAAACACATTCAAATAATTATTTTGAATAATCAATTGTCGATGTTTCTAACCATATTTGATCAATATTATAAATATTTGATAATTTTAGAAGGGAATTACAAAATGAAGAAGCAATATTGATGAAGGGAATGCACATTGATTTGATACATATTAGGATTTAGAGTGCTTTTCTCGAAATGAGTATCACTCTCCTTCTAAAAAAGGAAGAAAGAAAAATAGATTAGTGATAGTATTTTGATAGAAATTTGGTTTAGAGGACAGGTAGAATGAAAGGAGGGTAATGAAAGAGGAGAGAGCAAGAGGACAAATGAATAAACATATTTTCGAGATCGTGACATGTTTTATTTATCTTAAAATAAATCTGCATCTGATTATTTACCTATCATACGTTCCATTGTTTTGATCAAATTTTCACATATCAAATGGTTCACCTTAACCATTTTTTTGATCATCTTAATTTTTCCTTTAACCATCTTCTTTTAATACTGCACTATTTTTTTTAATAATTTTTGATCATATAGTGTCCCTCATATTATATATAACCCAATTAAAACATAAGTTGTTCAACTCAGGATGTCTATGTGCCATAAGTTAACTTTTTTCTCAAAAAAAAACGCAAACAGAAAAAACAAACAAACAGCGGACCGTGTGTTGCCATAATAGAAACTAAGGCTCTGTTTGTTCTGAGGAAGAAAAGGTTGAATGCTTAATTAAATAAGTGATAAGTGGTTGTTAGCTTGTTTGTTTTGAAATAAGTGATTTCATTAAGCTCTTCTTTTCACTTAGTTGAATAAGAATTTTTTAATGCTTATTGTAAGTGCTGATCACTTATTACACAACATTTTCCAATTATACTCGTATGCAACATAATATGTAATTGTTTTATAAAGTCTGTTTAATTATATTAAACAATTAGAAAAGTTCAAATATAACATCAATTTTGTTTTCAGTTCTTTCTCCATCTACAGTGTGGTTGTTTTGATCTTAATTTTATAGTGTAGTTTGCAATCACTGGAATCGAATATATACTAAAAATTAGTGATGAAAAAAAATTTAATAACAACCTACCGCGACGTTTTCATTCAATTTGAAGTAAAAATATGATAATTTATAAATTGGTTAATAAGAATGAAAATGAAAAAATAAATAAATTGAAATATGTGATGCCACCGAAGAATAATTAATTTTAACTTCGAGGGGTAATATTGACAAAGTAATAATTTATGTTCACAAAACAAATTTCTAACCAGAATGTAAACAAATAATAATTTAAGTATTCAACAATCAGCATTCAGGCTTCGTTTGTTTAGAATGCTGAATTTTGAATTTTGATTGCTGAACTCTGAAGTACGAATGTCGATTGCTGAATGCTGAATTCTGAATAACCGCTTACTTGTTTGTTTGCATTCATCATTTAGAACAAAAAACAACATTTAACATTCGGAACAAAAAATAAACAGTAAAAAAGTTCTGAATTATTTCGTCTGAATATATGACTTTATTCAAAACACTGACAAAAAATAAACATAGAAAGTTCTGACTTATAAATCAAAACTTGGATCCCGACATTCTTATTAAAAACAAACGCAGCCTCAGTATTTAGCATTTTAAACAAACGATACCTAAATGTCGCCAACTATTTTTCTTCCAATTTCTCATCGATTTATGTCTCTCTATCGCTCTTTGTCTTCTAATGTATCAAATATCGAGTTCCCTCAATTTTACGTTGGAAAAGGCAATCTCAAACTATTACCTACCAAAATAGGTATGAGATGGCTAAAATTTTAGGATTGTAGTTGAAACCTCAAATCATGGTATCGGCTTATCTTTCACACATTCAGTATACAAATGGTACATGTACTAAAACATTTAGATACAAAATATTATGACACTTTTGTCTTGAAATTAATTAATTGAAATCATATGAAATCTAAAAAGATTTTTTTCTATAGTTGTGTAGGTAAACACAATAATTAACGAGAGGATTAGAAGATGAATAATCATACATGCATCCATGCATGCACATGCATGCATGCATGGCTCAAGTTTATTCTATCATTTTATATATATTTAAGAGTACATCAGAGACCTAGACTGCTAGATTTAAAAGAGAGTGTCTCAACATATGCAAGCTATTATCATTTTTTGTTCTTATTCATATTTTCATTGTTCTGTAAAGTTTGGTTTTGTTTAACACATGATAATGTTTCCAAATACGAAAAATGTTCATACGTGCTGAATTAAAGCATCAAGCAACTAAGACTATGCTTGCATTAAAGCATGTTAAGCTCTACCAATTCATGTATTGTTAAATAATAATTCTTACGTTGATGTACACGTATCGGTACTTTAGTGTTTTGAGTTTTGAAGTATTCTCCTATCACATCATACTGTGTCAATGTATATGTACTTGTAGTTGTCACATCATACTGTGTCGATTTATATGTACTTGTACTTGTGCTACATAGAGAAGAGTATCCTGCAAATCACATGGTGATAATATATGATCTGTCTCTATGATGATGTGGTCCGTACACTTGTGGTGTGAGCTATGTATCAAAATTGTAGTAGTTGCTTGTTATGTTGGGACAGTTAGCATCGACTGGCTGCAAGATTACTTTGGAATATCATTGTGATAAAAAGCTCGAAATTTTATCGATATGTGGGAACTGTAGTTGCAAATTAAGTTATTGTTAGAGTTGAAGATTGACATAACGTTGATTCTACTCATCTTTTTTGCCATTTGGGATTGGACTGTGTAGCAGAGGAGTTTGGAGATATTTAAAATGTGGAGCTTGACCAAAATGTTGAATTTTAACAAAGTGGACTTTTGTGAATGATCGCTTAAAGCAAAGATGCATCTGAGGATTAATGTCAGGTTTTGTCCCAGGATTGTGTAAGTCACTTATTTTGTTAGGACAATTAGCACTAGGGGGATGTAAACTATTTTGGAAGGTGACAGACCGTAAGTTTGCAGTAGTTCTATGATAGTTATGAAAAGAACGATGGCTTGTGATTCATATAGATTAAGAGAAACTATAGTTACAGTTACAGATGAAGTTAATGATGGTGTTTAAGATTCATATGATGTCGAGTTCATTGTTGTATTATCTGCTAGCATTCGCATTTTGTGTCATGTATGGTATGCAAAATGCAAAAGCTACAGTAGCTACGAGATAATGCAGCAATGTTCAATCAACAACATATAAATGGAAAATTTTGCTTCTGCAATACTTGCACAAACTGCACGTATAAATGGAAAAATACTACTGCAAATAATACAAAAACAACTTAACGAAGTGCAATAAATGTAGCATAAATGCAAAACTGAAGCATAGAACCAAGGTTCAAAATTCCATTTTCCATTCCGGTCATTGGTTATTTAAAATTTCTAGTTCCGTTCCAGATATTTCGTAAGTTCCGCTTTGATTGCGGTTTTCTAATTTCAGCACATTTTTCTGTTTAAATTGTTAAATACGCTGATATATATCCAACATCATCATAAATTTATAATACATTCTTTACATTACTTAAAGAAAAAATCATGGTTTAAGATTCTGTTTTGTTTATTTTAGATTTTTAAAATTTCGATCAGTTCACAAATTTTGAATTTTTTTATTATGATTTTGGTGTAAATTAACAAAAGTATGACAACATTTTGTCCTTGTTCTTTTATTTATTGACTTGTTGAGTTCTTTTTTAATTTTTTTATGTTTATCGTTTTTATTTTCTGCAAGTTTTTACTATTTTTTAATACTTCAAAGAGAATCCGAAATTTTGACCGAAGCTGGAATTTTGATCGGATTCCGTTTCGGTCATGACCGGAAACCGAAACAGAATTAACGGAATAATCGGAATTCCGTTGGAATTTTGAACCATGCATAGAACACAAAAACAGAAGTCAGATTAGAAGATATCAAATACGACTGCTTCTAAAGCATAAAAACATTTCACAAATTTAATATCAATAAAAACATAATGTGCCACAAAAGCGCAATTTAAAAAGATTCATGTCCTCGGCAGAAAATACTGGAACAATCCTCATCAAGAGAAAGAGAAAGCATGGAGGATCCTGTAGGGATGTGCAAGCTCGACTTTTTGTGAAGAGTTTTACTCTACCATCTCAAATAAGCCTCACCACTATCGCCAAATGATGATCTTGCAAAAGAGTTGACACAAAATTTAAAGGTAAACATCATTGCTCTAGAAACTATGTTAATCATATTGTTTTTAGTTTTACATGTATCATTTACTAGAGAAATTATACTAATCATATTGTTATATAAAATTTACTAATCTTAATGTAAATATCAATTTTTTTTATAAACTCTAATAATTTATAAAATAGTCAATATTATAATGTTAAAGTCTAAAAGCCAGAAGGAAATGCTGAATTTGAAAAGAAAGTATCTAAAATGGATTATACCTCTATACCCATGTAAACAATGTTAAGTGAGAAATTTGTGTACCAATTGGAATAATTACTCTAGCCTTGCAAACAATGTTAAGGAAATTAAGAATTTGTAAAGGAAGAGTATCTAAAATGGATTACTTATTTTTAGAATGTTCTAAGACGTAACACATATGTTGTTTGTCAGTTCAAAACTGTTATCCTCCAATTGAAGAAATCCATGAATCTTCAGTTAAATATACGAATCTTCAGTTAATTGAACTTTGAAGCTTCAATGTGCATACAATCTATAAACAAAAACAAAGTAATTCTAACATATGAGTTTAATATTTGGAGGCTAAAATTCAAGAAAAGCATTAAAGTGATGAAAGAAAGCATGACATTTCATTGAACTCTTGCGTACATAAAATAATCAACTCATCAGGGTGGAATCTGAAAATAATGTAGTCTATCCTTCCTCACATATACAAGGAGCATCATACTTGATCAAATCTTGATTTTAGATTTTGGACGAGCTTATTCTCAACAAGAGTGCCACATATAACAGAGTTAAAACCTCAAATATATAGTTGGCTTTAAAGACAACAAATATTTGCTAGCATCGAAAGCTCGTGAGGATTAGTAGAACCTATAATCTATTGGATAATTAACTATCAAACGCTTAACTAAAATATCCTTGTTGAGTATTAATTATATGACTTACAAATTTTGGGTATTCCATCGTTCACATGTTTGTTCAAGTATTTACATATACAAAATTTGTTCAAAAGCTATTTATGTTTTGGCTTAGACTTAGGTAGCTTTTCTCCACTATATTTTATTTAAATAAACCAAACAAAGTTCATATTTATTCGGTAAAGAATGTAAAACTAAACTTTGATGGACTTATGAGACGACTTATTTTACCAGGTGATATTTATATTTAGTAGTTACTATTTTTTGTTGGTTAAACTAGTAATCTAGGACCATTCCGAAGATATTGGTAAACTAATTGATGCAATGTATACTCAGAAATGTCAATGCTAGTTGCAATCACTTTCGCAAAATAGTATTGTATGTTGCTTATCTGTTCAAGGATATAGCAAATGGTGAGGAAGATGAACATCTGCAATTTTATCAATTTTTTAATTTTGTAACAACATTAAGCAATAATAAATTTATTAACATGTAATATGTTATATCAAAAAGTTGACTTTTCATAACGGCAAAAAAACAAAAAACTCAACAGTGCATAAATTAAATTCAAAAAACAAACAAGCATATGACATTATTCAAACAAAATCAATTCATAAAAAAATACACATTCATTGCGAATCAGTAAAGAACTGGTTATCTTAGAGGACCAGATGGATGAAACTAGCGTGCAATAAAATCGCAGATGACCAGATGGCGGAGATGATCTTAGGTGGATGGAGGTAACCAAAGATTTGTGTATTGTCTAGAAATACTTTGGAGGAGAATCGTGAAATTTCCTATAGAATGGATATAAAAAATGGTTAAATGAGGTAGAATCATTTACGATGGATTCACTATGGAGTTAAACGGTTTAACCAATTAAAACCATTTAATAAACGGATCTTGATTGAACCTGTCTAAATGTATGGTAATTGGGTTGGATAAGATATTGATAGCCTTTACTATTATGGTTTGTGTACTGTGGCGAATAAGACTCTTGAGATACTAAGAAAGCACAACTTGGTAAGACTCTTGAGATACTAAGAAAGAACAACTTGGTAAAGTTGGTTAATTTTCACAAATCGGACTTCAATAAGGAGTGTGTTCTAGGCAATCATACGTATAGAACTATCGTCCGTTGTTGTGATGGGCAGAGCTAGACATTATATTGCACAGATAGACGATTCTTTCGAAAAGTTTAAGCGTATTTATTTAATGAGAGTGAATTTAGATTCATTTTAAAAATTCAAAGCATGAAAGATCTTTGAGGAAATTGAACTTGAAATATTTTGATGTTTTTAAGAGCACAAACATCAATGGCTTGTTCAGTTGAAAAACTAGCCACCGCGCAATCAGATGTGGTTTGTTCATTTTTCCGTGGCTGGTTTGAAATGATCTTCTGGCTAATTGAGTGAACAGAGGGCTGGTTGTTAAAACGATCGAGTGTTTGCCGTTTTAATTAAAACGACCCGAGTGTTTGCTGTTTTAATTTTATACAGTTGCAAGCACAACGACTACTTCCAACGGCTACTTCAACCTATATATTAACCATTCTTCTCTTCATTCTTCATCCACAACAATACTTCTTCACTTCTTTCCCCTCTTCTACACAATGTCGTCTTCCGTTAAATGCTCGGGTAAAAAAGCAGCGAGCAAAAAACTCGTCTCCTCATCACAACGTCGTTCATTTGATTTTTCCTACCCTTTTACCGGTTATCCCGAAGTCCATCATCCAAACCAACGGCAAACGCTTCTATCGCAACATGAATATGGCTATACGCTGTATTCAAACATGCACGACACTTAATATTACCCGTCCCACGCTTCTGTTAGCTTCCCTCGTCATCAACAATCTTACTACCATAATATCGCTCCTCAACCATATTACCCGCACCGTCCCGTTGATGCGTACGAAGATCATTCATCGTACATGTCGTTGATGATTCAAGGTGATCAACAACAACACCATCATCTTAGTGCGCAATAGTTAGAGACTCACGACAGAGAAGTTATGCATAATCTTTCAAGGCAGTATTCTTACGTGCGTAACGCTCCTACCAATGCTGATGTTGTTAGCAGTGTCGACGAAGAAGAAGACAAGATGCCGATGCAGAAAATACGGAAGAGGACAACAACGAAGTTGTTGAAGAGATGAATCTGTCTTAAAGCCCGTAATACAACAAAAAGATGGGGAAATCGTTGAGCGGTATGTTAGGCGATCTTCGTAGGGGATCAACTTCAGCTGGATTTGAGGTTGGAATAGAAGACATTGAAGTTGAAACCATCGAAAATGATGTTGGAGTAAATGATGTTAGAAAAAATGCAGTCAAGTTTACTCCACAACAATATATTTCGGTTGCTAAATCCTGGATACGAATATCAAATGATAGTATCACGGACAACAACATGAAACACAAATTTTTTTGACAAAGAGTTGTGGATTACTATAACACTATAGATCCGTTCAAGAGAATTTAGGCTTCTCTAAGAGGAGGATATCGGGTTATGAACCCTGCTTGTCAAAACTATTTGGCAATACTAATCAGGCTGGAGAATAGACAACAAGGCGGTGGTGCCCTTCTGGCTTTTTTGAGCAGATAGAAAAAGCGCGCAAGACTTACCAAGCGCAATACGACCATCCGTTTATGTTTCAAGAATGCTTTGATCTTCTCTCCTTTCTACCGAAATGGAAGAACCCAAACAACTTTGTGTTTGAGCAGTAAAATAAGGTTAGAAGAATGGACTACTCCGATTTTAGTTCAGAGAGCAATCCTAGTTCTCAAGAAAGATCGCCACGGTATGTAAACACCGACGGTTGTCCTATTGGTAGAAACATATCAATTCAATTAGAGCGGCGAAATGCATATTTTTCAAAAGTTTATTGGTGAAACGAAATAGCACAAAGCAAAGTATTTAACACAAACAAACCAATCACATACGGAGTTTAACAAGTTGTTACGCAAGATCAAGTGTTCAGGAAATAGGCCTAAGCAGAGAAGAAAAATATGATGCGAGAGAAGAACCTTATTAAACTGATGACTTGTGATTTCAGTAAGTTTTCTCCTCCACAACAAGAACTGGTAATCGAACAAATGAAAGCTTATAAGAGAGAGAGGCCGTGGAAGTGGGTATTAAGTTGTAGTTGTTTAGTGATTCTTATATTAGTTGTGTATTTGTGTCTGTTGTATTAGCTATAATATCATTGTATGATTTTTATTTCGAACTAAGTAGAAATGATTGACGAATTAGCTAATACAACAAAGATAGATACACAACTAATACAACGATCACTAAACAACAACTTAATACCCACTTTTACTACCTCTCTCTTATAAGTTTCCAGTTGTTCGATTACCAGTTCTTGTTGTAGAGGAGAAAACTTACTGAAATCACAAGTCATCAGTTTATTAAGGTTCTTCTCTCGCATCATAGCTTTCTTCTCTGCTTGGACCTATTTCTTAAACCCTCAATCTTGCGTAACAGCTTGTTAAGCTCTGATTCTGATTGATTCGTTTGTGTTGAGTACTTTGCTCTGTGTTATCTCATTTCACAAATAAACTTCTTCTGAGTATCTAAGAATCTTGAAACATCCGTATTTCGCCGCTCTAATTGATTTGACATGTTTCTACCAATAGGACGTCCGTCAGTGTTTCCATACAATGGCGATTTTTGTTGAAAAATAGGATTGCTCTCTGGACTAGAATTGGAGTAGTTCATTCTTCTAGTCTTATTCTGCTATTCAAACACGAAGTTGTTTGGGTTCTTTCATTTTGGTAGAGAGAAGAGATGATCAAAGCATTCTTGAAAGATAAACGGATGACCGTAATGCGCTTGGTAAGTCTTGCGCGCTTCTTGTATGTGTCCAACAAAGCCAGAAGCGTATGAACATACAATACAATTTGAAAACTATGCAACAAAACTAAAACCAAACTTAAAACGTCATAAGTGGCAGCACCACTTTGTTGTCTATTCTCCAGCCTGGTTAGAATTGCCAAATAGTTTTGACAGACATGGTTCATAACCAGATATCATCCTCTTAGAGAAGCCAAAGTTTTCTTGAATGACTCTATAGTGTAATAGTAATATGCAACTCTTTGTCAAAAAAATTCGTTTTTCATGTTGTTGCCTGTGATACTATCATTTGAAATTCGTATCCAGAATTCAACAAGTGAAACGTATTGTTGTGGAGTAAACTTAACTTACTTTTTTCGGCATCATTTGCTCTAGCATCATCTTTGACGGTTTCAACTTCAGTGTCTTCTATTCCGAAGTCCAATCCAGTTGAAATTGATCCCCTAAGAAGACCGTCTAACATACCGCTCGACGATTCCCCCCCTTTTTTGTATTCCGGGTATTGAGGCGGATTCATCTCTTCAATAGCTATGTCGTTACCCTCTTCCGTATTTTCTGCATCAACATCTTGGTCTTCTTCGTCGGCACTGCTAACAACATCAACATAGGTAGGAGCCTTACACGCGAAAGAGTACTGACTTGAAAGATTCTGCATAGCTTCCCTGTCGCGAGTCGCTAACTGTTGCGCACTAAGATGATGATATTATTGTTGGTCATCTTGCATCATCAACGACGTGTACGATGAATGATCTTCGTACGCGCAAACGGGACGATGCAGGTGGTATGGTTGAGGAGCGATATTATGGCAGTAAGGTTATTAATGATAAGGGAAGCTAGCAGGAGCGGAGGGTGGGTAAGGTTGAGTGAGTGTAGTGCGTGTTTGAATACGACGTGCATCCATATTCATGTTGCGGTAGAAGCGTTTGTTGTTGGTTTGGAATGCAGACGTCGGGATAATCGACATCTTCCGTATTTTCTGCATCAACATATTGGTCTTCTTCTTCGTCGGCACTGCTAACAACATCAACATGGGTAGGAGCCTTACGCACGAAAGAGTACTGACTTGAAAGATTCTGCATAGCTTCCCTGTCGCGAGTCTCTAACTGTTGCGCACTAAGATGATGGTGTTGTTGGTCATCTTGCATCATCAACGACGTGTACGATGAATGATCTTCGTACGCGCAAACGGGACGATGCGGGTGGTATGGTTGAGGAGCGATATTATGATAGTAAGTTTATTAATGATAAGGGAAGCTAGCAGGAGCGGAGGGTGGGTAAGGTTGAGTGAGTGTAGTGCGTGTTTGAATATGACGTATAGCCATATTCATGTTGCGGTAGAAGCGTTTGTTGTTGGTTTGGAATGTGGACGTCGGGATAATCGATGGAAGGATAGGAACGATCAAATTGACGACTTTGTGATGTGAAGACGGGGTTTTTTGTTCGTTGCTTTTTTATCCGAGCGTTTAGCTGAAGATGACATTGTGTGGAAGAGGAGAAAAAAGTGAAAAAATGTTGTTGTGGAGGAAAGATGGAGAAATGAATGGTTAATATAGGGGTTGAAGTAGCCGTTGTGCTTGCAATGGTATAGAATTAAAACGACAAGGTTTTTGTTGTTTTAACTTTAAAACGGCAAAGTCTCCGCCGTTTTAATGACTAGTCCCTCTGTTCACTCAACCAGTCATAAGATCACTTCAAATCACCTACGGAGAAGTGAACAAGCTACATCTGGTTGCACGGTGGTTAGTTTTTCAACTGAACAAGTCATTGCTGGTTGTGCTCTAAGATTTTGTTAATACGAGTCTTGGTGATTACAGTATTATATTTTACGCACTGTGCATGATGAACCTATGTATATTGTAGAATTTATGGATTCTTAGATAAATGATGAATTTGCATTATGGAGGAGATGTTGTTCTTATTGTGAGAACAAAACTTGATGTTTAATTATGCTTCCGACAGACAAAGGTGCTATTTGATGCAAATGAATTTACAAAGTTAAAGATGATAATTGCTTCAAAATTGTATTAGTAACGAAGTGTATTGCATAAAGAAATTACTCTAGTAGTCTGGTATACATCAACTAGAATTTTTTGGGTATCGTTGGTGATGCTTGGGAGTAATCAAGTGTAAAGCCAATATCATGCATTGTGACTTGGATGAAGATGTTTACATTTAGTGCCCAAAAGGTTTCGAGCTACAAAGCATGCCTATCATTTGTGTAATAAGTTGAAGAAATTATGATACGATGATAAAAAAACTTCAAGATAGTGGTACACGAAATCTGGCAGAATCATGTTGGAAAAAGTGTGAAACTGTAGCTTGGATACGCCGACATCAAGATGGATTATATCGAGGAATTTTGCACTTGGGAAGGAGCTGGATTTGTGTTCAATCGATAAACCTAACATATTTGTCGGCAAAATCAGTATGTTCTGTAGACAGAATCGTCGGTGCAGGCATCTCTGTGGGCCAAGTCTGGGCTCTGAATTATTTTGACTGAAGACAGTTTCATCCGACAACTCTTGATCTGGGAGAGAGTTATCATTAAAGTAGCCTCCATTTCTCATCTTCAATTTAATCAAGTAATAACTGTTCTTGTAATCCTCCATTGATAATTCAAGTTTCCCCACCAAACTAAGTTCTTTAGTAATCTTGTTTTTTATAGTCTCAAGCATTAAAATCCATTCTCCAAAATGGATGTAGATAATCCACGATTGTGGATTCATTATAAATCGTCTGTATCGATTTACTGTTTTTTTATTTTATCTGTTTTATTGTTTGGTGATTGCTCTACATTGTTTGTTTTGCTTCATCATTTTTTGTGTGTCACTTTGGCATAGTTTCTTTTTTGGTAAGTTCAGGGATTGTTTGGCTGGAGTAAATTTCCTTAACTTGTTACTAAAGTGGTTCATGCTAGACCTTCACATGGTGGGGTCCTTCACTAGGAAACCAACCTTTAGAAGATGATACATGAAAGTTAAGCTCGCAAAATATTGTGACAGAGCTTAGTTAGTTATCGTTTAGTGTACATGATCGTATATTTACTTTCTTCGGGTAAAGGAAATTCAGAAAAGTCATAGTATAGTATTTTGAAACTTAATATATGTATTCAACCATGCCTGGTTGTTATCTGTTTGTCAGTACAAGCGTATAAACACATAATACACTATTCGCAATAGTTTAATAGGGAAGTTTCCCTAGTTAAATCTGTGCATCCTCTTTGTTATGAAAATATTTTTAAGGTTTTAATAATGAATGCATCTTCCTACCATATTCAGATATTACATACTTACTTCGTATTCACAGCTTGTTGATCAAGGGGCGGAGGGACTATGCAACTCAGAATGCAAAACCATTGAACGTGCTTGTCAGGAGGTTAGATTTTTGAGGTGTATTCATGTTTAACTACTTAGGAGAAGAGCCTGTGCATAACTCATGCTTTGATTTTACATCAGATCGTATATTATTATATGTGCTAAAGCTTGTTTAGGTACTAATAGTCATTCACTACCAATGCAGTCTGATCAAATGTGTGATTTTTTTTAAAAATATATTATTGAAGCGGTTTTCATTTCAAAATGGATATTTATGTTCCTAACTAAAATTTAAAAAGCAAGAAACTTGAGGAACCTTTTCAACACAGACTAGCTTTATTCTAAGTTTAGTTCAGTAAACCCCATTGAATTAAATTTTAATTAGCAATTTCAAATATATAACAAATAAAGAACACGGTTCTCTGTATTCGTATAGCTGATATAAACGAGAATTCTTATTTGCAGATCATGGGATATTCAGATACAGATGTTGCTGAATATATATACAAAAATCAGCCTTCTGTTGATACCTTAAAGAAATACTTGTGCAAGGACCTTTCCAATGCATGCTCTGTTAAGGCACCACCTGTCCCTAAGGTAAATTAATTGCATACATTGAGGGCAGTGTTTATTAAAGTATTTTTGTTAAGTAGTTTACATAAGGTCTTTCATTAAATGTTGTACGATCATGTTTTTAATGCTTATTGCTGTCTCTACCATTAATTATGCCTTTGTCCTATTGCTGTCTGGACCGTAAGTATAGCTGTCTCCTACTCTTATTCTTCTTAATTATTTATTGTTGTTGCTGCTACAACTACAATCACTATTGCTATTGTGGGAAATTCTATTTGGGCACAAGTTGCCGACGTAAAATGTGACGCGAGATCTTAATCATTGGATCTTCCCTTGATTTCCAACTCCCATATAAAAACAAAAAGATCCAATGACCGATGCTTATTGTGTCAAATTTTGTGTCTCATTAGCCGCTTCCTATCACTCCTACTATAATTACTATTACTATGATTATTATGAGAAATTCTATTTGGGCATCAAATACTAATATAAATTGTGACATAAGAGATTTTAACCATTGGATCTTCCCTTGATTACCACATCCCTTATAAAAACAGAAGGATCCAATGATCGATACTTATTATGTCAAATTTTGTGTTTATTTTGCCGCCACCACTGCCAGTGCCAGTAGCACTGCTACCGCGTCTGCTGCTGCCACCACGACCACGACCACCACAGCTATGACCACCACGACCACCACCACCACTAATTACTTATCGATTTCTCCTCTTTATGAACACCCCTTTTCATGGTGACAAACTCGTGAGCCCTACTCATGTGCATATTTTTGTTCGCTATGAATTTCCGTAGACAAATAGCTACTCTTACTATCACATGCTTTAAAAGGCTTACCTATTTTTCATGGTAGCAAACAGGTGCTTTTAGATTGTACAAATTTATGTACACTGGTGATAACGTATTTAAACTTGTACCTGCATTTGTTTTCGATCTAAACTTTCCTAGTCTCATGAAGATTGGTCTTGGTTTCTATTAGTTAATGTCGGCTATCATCATCATCCTTGTTTTTTCCCAAATGATTGGGGTCGAGTACATGAATATGCATTCCAAGGTGTTTTTTTAAATACATGTATATACACACGCGCGCGTGCACACATGCGCAACACACACAATACATATACATACATATACACACACACAATACACATACACACACAATACACATACACATACACACACATACACACACACAATACACATACACATACACACACATACACATACACATACACACACACACACATACACATACACATACACATATACACACACACATACACATACATACATATATATGTATGTATGTATATTTTGGGTCATATCTTTGTTGAAATTTATTTTCTAGATCATCTTTAATGTTTTCTTTATCTTTTTGTTTTATGTAATATTACCTTCTTTTCTCATTTTCTGGTTGCTTTATTTTTATACGTGTCCATGTCATCTAATCTAAGTTCAGCACTTACTTATTCTTTTTTGTTTATGTACACTACTTCTCATATATATTCCACTTTCATCTGTAACTCTGCCTTTACTAGTAATTTCAGTTAACTCCTTAACGTTCTCATTTCTTCTACATTGATCTTGTTTTCTTGTATCTTTTTCAACAGCCAATATTCTATCTTGTACAATATGGTTGGTCTAATCACTGGTTGATAATTTTCTTTTTAGTTTGCTTGTTATTTTGTTGTTACATAGTATGATGCTAGTTTGTCTTCATATTATTCAAGTTATGTTAATAAATATGGTCTATTATGCTCATCTCTATATTTCAATCTTTTGTATTATTGACCTTAGATATTTAAATATAATTTTCTTTTGTTAATCAATCGATTATTAATTGACGTCGACTATGCTTGTCAAAAATTAGCAATTGTTTGAACTTTGAAGCATTGATTAATGTTGCAGTGTAATCTACTGCACTATTCATATTTAGGCACTGGTTTGAAATATCCTGATTTTTTTAAATGAAGTCGAGAAACACAAGTCTAATCCATAGATGTGTTTTGAGTTTAAACCGCAGCATTATTTATTCCAGCAAATACATAAAACTGAATAAATAATATTTGTTCAGCAGTAAGTTTAAATTACTAAAGGTTTACAGGATAGGAAGCCAGGAGAGCCTTTTGCCGCAAAGCCCTCTAAAGATGCAGAAATGGATAAGATTTTAAGATCCATGGAGGTAACCCACATATAACATTCGATTGAACCTTGAACCAAATTTTGATAGGTTTTTAAAATAAATGCTGATAACTTCTGCTGATGATAGGGTATGCCTGGAGCACCCAACATGAAGATGTATTCAAGAGATGAATTAATGAACAACAAATTTGGCTCTGGCGAAGAGGCCGACGACGACGATGAAGACGGCGATGAAGACAAATTCCCAGGAAAATTGGTATGAAAATATTTACATATGTTTATTGAACAATACATGTGAAATGTTTTGCTGAAAGGCATATATAAATTATTTGCATCATTTGGAGTGACTAAGAGCATCTCTGTCTCATCAACTTTTGATTACATTAAAAGTTAATCTTCAATGGAGATATTGATTAAATTGTTAGGATACCTTCGCAATAAAATTACTAGACGGAGTCAAGTGTACCAAGTAAATTTTTTGATCTAAAGTTTGACAGTATCTGTAATCTTATGTTTTAGGGGAACATTTTAAGAGGGAAGGAATCTCCCAAGAAGGATTTAAAACAAAAGATTTTGAAAGGAGTACAAGATGCTAAAGAAGTTGTAAGACATCGTGTTACCACTGTATCTAAACAGATAAAAAATTGGTGGAGAGGCAAGAAATCTAGCAAGAAAGCCAAGGGTAAAAAAAGTTTAAAAAAGGACAACTCCGAGCTTTAGAACAGAAGCTTCCATGCCAGATAAATGATAGTTGCAACTTTTTTGAGTTTTGTAAGCTGCTAGGAGTAATTTGTTTTTTCTTTCATTTGCGGTGTAAGTTATTACAACTTTTTTTTTTACTTTTGTTGGTACTGGAATTGCCGATGTTGGCTTTGGCATTTAGATGAAGATCAATTAGAACAAACCTTACACTCATAGATTTAATAATAATGCATTTTAACGTTTCTGATATGTTCTCTACCCTGGATTGTCAATCTTATCTTCTTACATATGTTTTGTAAATATTTTGTACCCCCGTTACAGTAAGTCTACTCTACTATTCAGGGAAGGGTTTTGTGTCAACGAAATTGTTTAATTACAAAGGAGTTGATAAAAATTATTCATACTGAAATATGATTAATAGATCTACCTAGATTAGGTCTGTCAACGAATGTTTTCGGATGTGGACATCCGAGATCATTTTTGGATATCCGCATCCGTAAATACAGACGGATATCGGATAATTATCCTTTCCGCTAACGACCGATAAATCAAGAATTATGCTTTAAAGAAAAAATCATGGTTTAAGATTCTGTTTTGTCTATTTTAGATTTTTAAAATTTCGATCAGTTCACAAATTTTGAATTTTTTTATTATGATTTTGGTGTAAATTAACAAAAGTATGACAAATTTTTTTTCCTTGTTCTTTTATTTATTGACTTGTTGAGTTCTTTTTTAATTTTTTTATGTTTATCGTTTTTATTTTCTGCAAGTTTTTACTATTTTTTTAATACTACAAAGAGAATCTGAAATTTTGATCGGATTCCGTTTCGGTTATGACCAAAAACCGAAACAGAATTAACGGAATAACCGGAATTCCGTTGGAATTTTGAACCATGCATAGAACACAAAAACATAAGTCGGATTTGAAGATATCAAATACGATTGCTTCTAAAGCATAAAAACATTTCACAAATTTAATATCAATAAAAACATAATGTGCCACAAAAGCGCAATTTAAAAAGATTCATGTCCTCGGTAGAAAATACTGGAACAATCCTCATCAAGAGAAAGAGAAAGCATGGAGGATCCTATAGGGATGTGCAAGCTCGACTTTTTGTGAAGAGTTTTGCTCTACCATCTCAAATAAGTATTGCCCCACCACTATTGCCCAATGATGATCTTGCAAAAGAGTTGACACAAAATTTAAAGGTAAACATCATTGCTCTAGAAACTATGTTAATCATATTGTTTTTAGTTTTACATGTATCATTTACTAGAGAAATTATACCAATCATATTGTTATATAAAATTTACTAATCTTAATGTAAATATCAATTTTTTTTATAAACTCTAATAATTTATAAAATAGCCAATATTATAATGTTAAAGTCTAAAAGCCAGAAGGAAATGCTGAATTTGAAAAGAAAGCATCTAAAATGGATTATACCTCTATACCCATGTAAACAATGTTAAGTGAGAAATTTGTGTACCAATTGGAATAATTACTTTAGCCTTGCAAACAATGTTAAGGAAATTAAGAATTTGCAAAGGAAGAGTATCTAAAATGGAATACTTATTTTTAGAATGTTCCAAGACGTAACTCATATGTTGTTTGTCATTTCAAAACTGTTATCCTCCAATTGAAGAAATCTATGAATCTTCAGTTAAATATATGAACCTTTAGTTAATTGAACTTTGAAGCTTCAATATCCAAACAATCTATAAACAAAAACAAAGTAATTCTAAACGTAACGAGTTTAATATTTGGAGGCTAAAATTCAAGAAAAGCATTAAAGTGATGAAAGAAAGCATGACATTTCATTGAACTCTTGCGTACGTAAAATAATCAATTCATCAGGGTGGAATCTGAAAATAATGTAGTCTATCCTTCCTCACATATACAAGGAGCATCATACTTGATCATATCTTGATTTCATATTTTGGACGAGCTTATTCTCAACAAGAGTGCCACATATAACAGAGTTAAAACTTCAAATATATAGTTGGCTTTAAAGGCAACAAATATTTGCTAGCTTCGAAAGCTCGTGGGGATTAGCAGAACCTATAATCTATTGGCTAATTAACTATCAAACACTTAACTAAAATATCCTTGTTGAGTATTAATTATATGACTTACAATTTTTGGGTATTCCATCGTTCACATATTTGTTCAAGTATTTATATATACAAAATTTGTTCAAAGGCTATTTATGGTTTAGCTTAGACTTAGGTAGCTTTTCTCCACTATATTTTATTTAAATAAACCAAACAAAGTTCATATTTTATTCTGTAAAGAATGTAAAACTAAACTTTGATGGACTTATGAGACAACGACTTATTTTACCATGTGATATTTATATTTAGTTACTATTTTTTGTTGGTTAAACTAGTAATCTAGGACCATTCCGAAGATATTGGTAAACTAATTGATGCAATGTATACTCAGAAATGTCAATGCTAGTTGCAATCACTTTCGCAAAATAGTAGTGTATGTTGCTTATCTGTTCAAGGATATAGAAAATGGTGAGGAAGATGAACATCTGCAATTTTATCAATTTTTTAATTTTGTAACAGTATTAAGCAATAAGAAATTTATTAACATGTAATATGTTATATCAAAAAGTTGACTTTTCATAACGGCAAAAAAACAAAAAACTCAACCGTGCATAAATTAAATTCAAAAAACAAACAAGCACATGACATTATTCAAACAAAATCAATTCATAAAAAATACACATTCATCGTGAATCAGTAAAGAACCGGTTATCTTAGATAACTAGATGGATGAAACTAGCGTGCAATGAAATCGCGGATGACCAGATGGCGGAGATGATCTTAGGTGGATGGAGGTAACCAAAGATTTGTGAATTGTCTAGAAATACTTTGGAGGAGAATTGTGAAATTTCCTATGGAATGGATAAAAAAAATGGTTAAATGAGTCTACAAAGTTAAATGAGGTAGAATCATTTCCGATGGATTCACTATGGAGTTAAATGGTTTAACCAATTAAAACCATTTAATAAACGGATCTTGATTGAACCCGTCTAAATGTATGGTAATTGGGTTGGATAAGGTATTAATAGCCTTTACTATTAGGGTTTGTGTATTGTGGCGAATAAGACTCTTGAGATACTAAGAAAGCACAACTTGGTAAAATTGGTTGATTTTCACAAATTGGACTTCAATAAGGAGTGTGTTCTAGGCAATCATATGTATAAAACTATCGTCCGTTGTTGTGATGGGCAAAGCTAGACATTATATTGCACTCATAGACGATTCTTTCGAAAAGTTTAAGCATATTTATTTAATGAGAGTGAATTCAGATTCATTTTAAAAATTCAAAGCATGAAAGATCTTTGAGGAAATTGAACTTGAAATATTTCGATGTTTTTCAAAGCATGACTTATTCAGTTGAAAAACTAGCCACCGCGCAATCAGATGTGGTTTGTTCATTTTTCCGTGGCTGGTTTGAAATAATCTTCTGGCTGATTGAGTGAACAGAGGACTGGTTGTTAAAATGATCGAGTGTTTGCCGTTTTAATTAAAACGACCTGAGTGTTTGCCGTTTTAATTTTATACAGTTGCAAGCACAA
The DNA here is from genome assembly GCA_030737815.1 of Allium fistulosum. Taxonomy (NCBI): domain Eukaryota; kingdom Viridiplantae; phylum Streptophyta; class Magnoliopsida; order Asparagales; family Amaryllidaceae; genus Allium; species Allium fistulosum. Next base: position 485,077,003 of record CM060905.1, on the reverse strand, counting down.
CGACTACTTCCAACGGCTACTTCAACCTCTATATTAACCATTCTTCTCTTCATTCTTCCTCCACAACAATACTTCTTCACTTCTTTCCCCTCTTCTACACAATGTCATCTTCAGTTAAACGCTCGGGTAAAAAAGTAGCGAGCAAAAAACCTGTCTCCTCATCACAACGTCGTTCATTTGATTCTTCCTACCCTTTTACCGGTTATCCCGAAGTCCATCATCCAAACCAACGACAAACGCTTCTATCGCAACATGAATATGGCTATACGCCGTATTCAAACACGCACTACACTCAATATTACCCGTCCCATGCTTCTGTTAGCTTTCCTTGTCATCAACAATCTTACTACCGTAATACCGCTCCTCAACCATATTACCCGCACCGTCCCGTTGATGCGTACTAAGATCATTCATCGTACATGTCGTTGATGATTCAAGGTGATCAACAACAACACCATCATCTTAGTGCGCAATAGTTAGAGACTCGCGACAGAGAAGTTATGCATAATCTTTCAAGGTGGTATTTTTACGCGCGTAACGCTCCTACCAATGCTGATGTTGTTAGCAGTGTCGACGAAGAAGAAGACAAGATGCCGATGTAGGAAATACGGAAGATGACAACAACGAAATTGTTGAAGAGATGAATCTGTCTTAAAGCCCGTAATACAACAAAAAGAAGGGGAAATCGTTGAGCGGTATGTTAGGCGATCTTCGTAGGGGATCAATTTCAGCTGGATTTGAGGTTGGAATAGAAGACATTGAAGTTGAAACCACCGAAAATGATGTTGGAGTAAATGCAGTCAAGTTTACTCCACAACAATACGTTTCGGTTGCTAAATCCTGGATGCGAATATCAAATGTTAGTATCAAGGACAACAACATGAAAGACAAATTTTTTTGACAAAGAGTTGTGGATTACTATAACACTATAGAGCCGTTCAAGAGAACTTGGGCTTCTCTAAGAGGAGGATATCGGGTTATGAACCCTACCTGCCAAAACATTTGGCAATACTAACCAGGCTGGAGAATAGACAACAAAGCGGTAGTGCCCTTCTGGCTTTTTTGAGCAGATGGAAAAAGCGCGCAAGACTTACCAAGCGCAATACGACCATCCGTTTATGTTTCAAGAATGCTTTGATTTTCTCTCCTCTCTACCGAAATGGATGAACCCAAACAACTTCATGTTTGAGCAGCAAAATAAGGTTAGAAGTATGAACTACTCCGATTCTAGTCCAGAGAACAATCCTAGTTCTCAAGAAAGATCGCCACTGTATGTAAACACCGACGGTCGTCCTATTGGTAGAAACATATCAATTCAATTAGAGCGGCGAAATGCATATTTTTCAAAAGTTTATTGGTGAAACGAGATAACACAAAGCAAAGTATTTAACACAAACGAATCAATCAAATACGGAGTTTAACAAGTTGTTACGCAAGATCAAGGGTTTAGGAAATAGGCCCAAGCAGAGAAGAAAAATATGATGCGAGAGAAGAACCTTATTAAACCGATGACGTGTGATTTCAGTAAGTTTTCTCCTCTACAACAAGAACTGGTAACCAAACAAATGAAAGCTTATAAGAGGAGAGGTAGTGGATGTGGAAGTGGGTATTAAGTTGTAGTTGTTTAGTGATTGTTATATTAGTTGTGTATTTGTGTCTGTTGTATTAGCTATAATATTATTGTATGATTTTTATTTCGAACTAAGTAGAAATGTTTAACGAATTAGCTAATACAACAAAGATAGATACACGACTAATACAACAATCACTAAACAATTACAACTTAATACCCACTTCCACTGCCTCTCTCTCTTATAAGTTTCCAGTTGTTCGATTACCGGTTCTTGTTGTAGAGGAGAAAGCTTACTGAAATCACAAGTCATCAGTTTATTAAGGTTCTTCTCTCACATCATAGCTTTCTTCTCTGCTTGGACCTATTTCTTGAACCATCAATCTTGCGTAACAACTTGTTAAGCTCCGATTCTGATTGATTCGTTTGTGTTGAGTACTTTGCTCTGTGTTATCTTGTTTCACAGATAAACTTCTCCTGAGTATCTAAGAATCTTGAAAAATCCGTATTTCGCTGCTCTAATTGATTTGACCTGTTTCTACCAATAGGACGTCCGTCAGTGTTTCCATACAATGGCGATTTTTGTTGAAAATTAGGATTGCTCTCTGGACTAGAATCAGAGTAGTTCATTCTTCTAGCCTTATTCTGCTGTTCAAACACGAAGTTGTTTGGGTTCTTCCATTTCGGTAGAGAGGAGAGATGATCAAAGCATTCTTGAAACATAAACGGATGACCGTAATGCGCTTGGTAAGTCTTGCGCGCCTCTTGTATGTGTCCAACAAAGCCAGAAGCGTATGAACATACAATACAATTTGAAAACTATGCAACAAAACTAAAACCAAACTTAAAACGTCATAAGAGGCAGCACCACTTTGTTGTCTATTCTCCAGCCTAGTTAGAATTGCCAAATAGTTTTGGCAGACAGGGTTCATAACCCGATATCATCCTCTTAGAGAAGCCAAAGTTTTCTTAAATGGCTCTATAGTGTAATAGTAATCTGCAACTCTTTGTCAAAAAATTTCGTCTTTCATGTTGTTGCTTGTGATACTATCATTTGAAATTCGTATCCAGAATTTAGCAAGTGAAACATATTGTTGTGGAGTAAACTTAACTTGCTTTTTTCGGCATCATTTGCTCTAGCATCATCTTTGACGGTTTCAACTTTAGTGTCTTCTATTCCGACGTCAAATCCAGTTGAAATTGATCCCCTGAGAAGACCGCCTAACATACCACTCAACGATTTCTCCCTTTTTTTTGTATTCCGGGTATTGAGGCGGATTCATCTCTTCAACAGCTATGTCGTTGCCCTCTTCCGTATTTTCTGCATCAACATATTGGTCTTCTTCTTCGTCGGCACTACTAACAACATCAACATGGGTAGGAGCCTTACGCACGAAAGAGTACTGACTTGAAAGATTCTGCATAGCTTCCCTGTCGCGAGTCTCTAACTGTTGCGCACTAAGATGATGGTGTTGTTGGTCATCTTGCATCATCAACGACGTGTACGATGAATGATCTTCGTACGCGCAAACGGGACGATGCGGGTGGTATGGTTGAGGAGCGATATTATGATAGTAAGGTTATTAATGGTAAGGGAAGCTAGCAGGAGCGGAGGGTGGGTAAGGTTGAGTGAGTGTAGTGCGTGTTTGAATATGACGTATAGCCATATTCATGTTGCGGTAGAAGCGTTTGTTGTTGGTTTGGAATGCGGACGTCGGGATAATCGATGGAAGGATAGGAACGATCAAATTGACGACTTTGTGATGTGAAGACGGGGTTTTTTGTTCGTTGCTTTTTTATCCGAGCGTTTAGCTGAAGATGACATTGTGTGGAAGAGGAGAAAAAAGTGAAAAAATGTTGTTGTGGAGGAAAGATGGAGAAATGAATGGTTAATATAGGGGTTGAAGTAGCCATTGTGCTTGCAATGGTATAGAATTAAAACGACAAGGTTTTTGTTGTTTTAACTTTAAAACGGCAAAGTCTCCGCCGTTTTAATGACTAGTCCCTCTGTTCACTCAACCAGTCATAAGATCACTTCAAATCAACTACGGAGAAGTGAACAAGCTACATCTGGTTGCACGGTGGTTAGTTTTCCAACTGAACAAGTCATTGCTGGTTGTGCTCTAAGGTTTTGTTAATACAAGTCTTGGTGATTACAGTATTATATTTTACGCATTTTGCATGATGAACCTATGTATATTGTAGAATTTATGGATTATTAGATAAATGATGAATTTGCATTATGGAGGAGATGTTGTTACTATTGTGAGAATGAAACTTGATGTTTAATTATGCTTCCGACAGACAAAGGTGCTATTTGATGCAAATGAATTTACAAAGTTAAAGATGATAATTGCTTCAAAATTGTATTACTAACGAAGTGTATTGCATAAAGAAATTACTCTAGTAGTCTGGTATACGTCAACTAGAATTTTTTGGGTTTCTTTGGTGATGCTTGGGAGTAACTAAGTGTAAAGCCAATATCATGCATTATGACTTGGATGAAGATGTTTACATTTAGTGCCCAAAAGGTTTCGAGCTACAAAGCATGCCTATCATTTGTGTAATAAGTTGAAGAAACTCTCTTGTTTTACCGAGCAACAAGATCACCCATTAGATTTAGACGGGTTACTGAGTACACCCATTTGATTTGAACAAGCACACCCAAACAAATAAGAGTAGAGTTATTGATTTCCAAATAAAACAGTTGTACTTGAGATACAAGATATCCTATAGCCTTTCTGATAGCGGTTTGATCGTTGATTTTGTAGAGAGAATGCTTCCAAATCAATAAACAATTTGTAGAGAATCAATCTAGTAGTGTATGGATTAATTCTATGTTGTTTTGAATAATGTAATAAGTAGATTTCAAGAAATATTTTAAGAGAGTAAGGAGCAAGAAGAAAGTAAGAAAAATTAGTTAGAAAATTCGTTTACACATTCCCTTTATATAGCGAATGATCAAATTTATCCCTTCGTGAATAGGTGTGTCCAAAAGATACCTCTTTACAAATTTTAAAAAACAAATTAACGGTCACTATGTCGACATATCGAGGAGAGGTATGTCAACATATCCTTGTAAAATATGAAAAATGATTTTCTTTTTAAATTGTTTTTAAACTTCTATATTTTTGCTAAATAATTTAAACATAGTTTTTAAATACTTTGAACACATAAAAACTTCTATAAAATATTTGTAAATATATATTTTGAATTTTTAAATCAGAATTTGTGATAAAGATCAGAATCTACTATCAGAGACTTCAATAATTTATTCTAATGACTCATAACTATGCAGTAAAGTCTTGATCTCTTCAAATCTTTGCCTTTAAACTCATGTGTCTTGATCATCTCTGAATTTTCAAGTTTAGTCTTTGTACCGATCGGTCTTCAAGCTTGATCATTCTGTTTTTGTGTAATATTATGCAATATATACTATACAACTCGGCAAAACATTAGTATCTATATTTATATGGTTCTTTCCATCAAAATCTATATATAAGATATTAGCAATATATAATTCAATCAAAATAACAATCTTAGATCTAATTATTAACTTAAAATAAAAGTTTTAAGATTTAACAGAAAAGTCCATATGTAAATCTTAAAATGAATCAACTTTTATTCTAATGTAAATAATGACCAAAGTTGTTTCAAAATAACTTGTAACCGTGTATTCAATTCCCAAACTTGTAACATAAAACTTAAATCAATTAATCAAAACATTTCAAACAAAATATTGTTTAAACAATAACCTCTAAAAAGAATTAGATAGCCAAGGCACATATAAATTCATGGTAATTGGATTCAAATCTAAACTAAACATACAATATGAACAAAAAGAACAAAAGTGGTGATGGATCTATTAATATTAACATAAATAACATAAACTATTAGAGAATGAAGTTCATAGGCAGATCTGAGATGTATCAAAATAATAGACATTCTTTTAATTGAGATAAAAGGGTTTTGATTCACATGTTTAAAATTAAACACAATGAATCATTCAAACCCAACATATGAATGTAAAACATATAAATAAATAAATTAGAGAATCATCTTAGAATGTTGCCTATAAATCACACCTAGAATGATGCGACATCTCCTTAGATCTTCAACATACACACCTAATCCTTGTGAGAGATGGATGAACCACTTATGTTTCATTTTATTTGATGTTTTTTGATTTGGAATAGAAAGATTTTTGAAAAACTTTATTTTTTTTTTCTGCCATGGAAGGTTAGGAGGAGAGAAAAGGAAAAATAAATAAGAAAGAATGAATTGTCCGTATGAAATGAATTAGTGGATTTGATATAACTAAAAGAATGAAACTTTTTCTATTCTTTAATTAAAACTTTCTTAATTAATTCTCTTGATTATCTCTCCCTCCACTTCTCTCTCTTCAAATGGTATGGCTGAAATTACATGCCATCAAATGACATAAAATTTCCATAAATCACTTCATGTAGTTATATTTTATTTAAACCAGTTTAAATTACTTCAATATCATATATCGATGCGCATAAATATAACTTTTATAAATGCATTCAGATACTTACAAACAAATTCCAAACATCAACTAAATTAAATATTAATTAATTTAATCAATTTACAATATTTTATAAATTAATTAAATCATGTGGTTTTTCAGTTGAGGTTTCGGGCATGAATGTTCCAATATTGTTCCACTGGTAGCTTCAAGCAAGAGGCCAAACTAAACTCAAATCCAATAGAGGACCCATAGCATAAGCACAAGGCGCAGCCTCAGCCTCAGCTCCTACGCCTGCTTTGGATTTTACCAAGCTATATCGGAATTTCAAGAGTCTAGGTGGAAAGAATTATCATGCGACTGTCATTTTTTGAGACATGAGCATGACTGAGGAATTGCGATAGGATTTTTGCTATGATGGGTGGGAAGATGCAATGAGGAGATAGTAGCTTCGTGATATTTTATAAGGAGAGGCCTTAAACTGGTGGGAGATTGTTATTACTGGGACAAATGGGACTAGGATTGCTTGGATTGATTTTAAGAGACGCTTTGAGACTAAGTTCATTTTTGAGGCATAATGGGGGTAGAACTAAAGAAGTTCATTTGGAGCAAGGTGACCGTAGTGTCAAGGACTATGTGAATGAGTTTAATCAGCGGTCAAAGTATGGCTTAGATCTTATCAATACACCAGCAAAAAAGGCGATGAAATTAGCTAAGGTGCTGAATTTGTCTTTGAGAGGTGTTGCTTTGACCCATGCACATACTGAAGCTACCTTTGAGAGCTTGGTTGAGATGGAATTATTGAATTCAATTGGGAAGGAGGAGCCTAAGAAGGCAGAGGGGAAGCCAGAGTGGAATGGGGACTCAAGGAAAAATAAGAAGCAGCAGCTCAGATGTAGGAAGTGCAATTTTAGGTGACATGTGGCTAAGAACTACAAAACGAACTTAGCAATGGTTAAATGCTACAGCAGCAACCAGCTGGGTCATTTGAATAGGGCTTGTCTAACCATGTCTAAGACTTTTATCCAAGTGGTTCCATCTTATGCACTGGATGTTGTTCCTAGCTCGAGTGCAGCTCTAGTTATTGATAAGGGAAAATAGACATTATTGAAGGTGTGTTAATTATTTTTGATTTATCCATTCGTACTTTATTAGACACCGGGGCATCACACTCATTTATTTTGGGTAGACTATTAGATGAATTGCACTTAGATACTAGTATGGTTATAGACCCTATAGTAGTATCGAAACCTATTAGAGGACCAGTTCATTTATCCAGGATTTTTAGGGGTTTGAGGGTATATATTTTGGGTGTCGAGTTCGACTGCGATGCTTTTGTATTGGGATTTTCTGGGTTTTTTTTTTAAATTTTGGGAATGAGGTGGATGGCTATGTATGGAGCAGTACTAGATTGTGATAGGAAGGTTGTTCGCTTAGGTACTTGTTGCGGGCATAGCCTTGAGGTTTACTATGACCGCAAAGGTTCAGTTATGTCGAGTTACCTATATTCTCTAGACTTGTCACATGATAAGTTAGCCTCGGTACTAGTAGTTCGTGACTACCCATTTATCGGGAGATTAAAATTTGAATTTATCTAGAAGAGAATGCTAGACCTGTTACCTTACCTCTTAGGCATATGGCTCCTAAAGAAAGATGCAAGCTAAATAAGCTAGTAAATGAACTTTTAGAGAAGGGCTTCTTCAGGAGAAGTATTTCGAAGTGGGGAGCACGTTTATCTTTGCTAGTAAAGCAGATGGCTCCTTAAGGCTTTGTATTGATTATCGTGAGCTAAATAAGCTAACAATGACTAATCGTTATCCACTACCCTGTATAGGCGATCTCTTTCATTAGTTAGCTGGAGCAAAGTTATTCTCTCAGCTTGACTTGGCAAATGGATTCCATCAGTTTCGTGTAGATGATGTTTAAAAAATCGCTTTTTGTACACCCAACGGATTTTATGAGTGGTTAGTCATGTCATTTGGACTGGCAAATGTAATAGCATGTTTTGTTGACCTCATGAATCGAGTCTTTAGAGGGCTGCTAAATAATTTGTGGTGGTATTCATTGATGACATACTTGTATATTCGAAAAGCGAGGAAGAGCATGTATTGCATTTAAAAGAAGTGCTCGATACTCTCCATATGCATAAGCTAAAGGCGAAAATTTCCAAATGTTACTTTTGATGCAAGGAGGTTCGCTTTCTAGGACATGTTGTGTCCGAAATGGACAAGCAGTCGATCCTTGTAAAGTTGCTATAGTATAGGATTGGCACGTACCAAAGAATTCCATGTAGTTGAGAAGTTTCCTTGGTTTGACTAGCTACTATAGGAAGTTCATCAAGGACTTTGCTAAAATTTTCGCACTGTTGACATGCCTGTCCAAGAAAAAATCAGTTTTCTCTTGGAACTCAGAATGCAAAGATACATTTACTAAGCTGAAGGAGTTGTTGACTAGTGCACATGTTTTATTGTTTCTTGATACTATGAAGGCGTTCATAGTATATACCAATGCTTGTGGTACGAGTACAGGACTAGGTGCAGTGTTGATGTAGGAGGGTAGAGTTGTCTGATGTTCTAGTTGACAATTGATGGTTCACAAGAGGAACTATCCCACCCAAGATCTTGAGTTGGTAGCTATTGTCTTTGCCCTCAAACACGAAGGTGTTATCTTTAGAGAGGCGGTTTGAGCTATTTATGGATCATAAGTCTCCGAAGTATTTATTCTTTCAGAAAGATTTGAATTAGAGGTAGTAGAGGTGGATGGATAGCTTAGCATCATATGATTTTAATATCTCATATACTTCAGGCAAGGGCAATGTTGTAGCCAATGTCTTGAGTAGAAGGCTTGTAATTTGAGTCCAATATTCTCAGAATGGAAACACTTGGAGTTCATTTCTACGTTTGATTTTTGACCTTCATCGGACATTACACTGGGATTGTTGGCAGCTTTAGATGTTCAGCCTTCACTTATGGACCGTATTAGTTCAAATCTGAGGCAAGATAAAGAATTTTTGGATATATTCGAGAAGCCGAACAAGGGAGAGAAGTCAAGTCATTTGGATTGCTATTCCATTGATTCAAAAGGATGCTTGCTAAGAGATGGTAGCTTGTGCATTCCTCTTATTATGGAGTTGATTGACGTGGTACTAGCTGACTTCCATCGTTCTAGGATGACCATTTGTTTGAACCAAAAATGGCACAAATACCCAATAGATTGAGTAGAGAATAAAAAGTTAAGAAAATAAATGAAAAACGAACAAGGAATAGAACACATAAGATTTATAGTGGTTCGGCGTACTCCGGCCTACGTCCACTTTAAGTTTCCTTTTATTATATCGTTGTTTTTCAAGTACTGTTCTTACAGATTGGTATAAATCTGTTTTGGATCGTTATAAACCCATGAATGATTATAAGAAATTAGAGTAAGAGAGCAAAAGAGCCAAAAATATCCTTAAAAATGAGCCCCGCCCTCTTATTTATAGAGGTAGGAAGCCTAAAATCTCACCTGAAGATCTCCACCTCATTATCCATTCCCGAGACTAGTTCTCCAGAAAATGGGTGCCATCTCAGCAAAAATCATGGATCGGTACCGATCCATTGGCTTGGATCGGTACTGATCCACGAGATAGTCAAATTGGTCATTGTGGAATCTTTGTTTAAGCTTGAATCTTGGTTAGCTTCGTGATTCTATACTTATTTGCATTATTATTTGCTTGTTTCTGAGTCCAAATGATGGATCCATATAGGAATAAAGTTGCTGATTCAAGTGCTCATGGAGATCGACATAGAATTACATGGAAACAACAAAACAATACTTGAAATGGGTTTCTAACATTAATCATTGGCATGTAGTAGGAGTAGGGGCACGATTTAGCCAAGATATGTGGATCAGGACAAATCCATGATATTGGGTCGGTACCGATCCAACACTTGGTTGGATCGATGACCCTAAAATCTTGAGTTAGCTTTGTTTTTGTCCCATGGCTTCATTTGTGCTTGGTTTCTAGATTCTTGGGCTATGTCTTCAGGCTTCCTGCCTTAATAGCTTTGAAGTTCGATTTGTCGAGTTCGTCCGTATACTGCCTGGTCAAAAGGTGGGATAACATTTGCCCCCCAAAGCACGTCTTGCGAATGGAAGTTGTGCTTTACTCATGAAAAAATGTTGAAGTTGATGAAGCTTTAGTAGCTTAATTTCCTGGTTGACAGCCGATCAAGTTGCTGCAAATCACCCTGTTCTTTTGGATTCTCTTGTCAACCATAGGTCGTTCCAAACCTGTTACAACCTTAGACTCTGCCTAAGTGTAGTTTATACATCATCATCATTCAGATTTCATTCGGAGTTATTACATCATATATCAAAATCATCTTGTGTTCATTTGGGGTTTATCAATTCTACTCTAATTACAAGGTGTTCAAATTCTTTTATCAAATCTGTATCTATTCTAAGGTTCGATCTCTTCAGATCGTTTTATATTCAGTTTAATGCATGATCTCTCCGGATCGTTTTACATTTAGTTTAATGTGCGATCTTTCCAGATCATTTAATGTTTAAGTTAAAGGGATGATCTCTTCGGATCATTTACCATTTAAGTTGAGGGGATGATCTCTTCGAATCGTTAGTGAATTAATGGCCGTTCAGGACAGATAGTTAAATCCGCGATCTCTTTGGATCTTCAATTGAATTCGTAGCCATTCATTGCCGATAGTCAAATCCATGGTCTCTCTGGATAGTTAATCAAATCCATGGTCGTTCGAGACTGATAATTAAATCCATGTTCTATCCGGACCATTAATCAAATCCATAGTCGTTCGGAGCCGATAATAAAATCCATGGTCTCTCTAGACAGTTAATCAAACCATGGCCGTTTGGGATTGATAATCAAATCCATGGTCACTCGGGAACCTTGCTGAGCCCAATTCGCTCACTCTCCGATGAGGGGGCTCAATGACAAGTAATCCCATTCACTCATGCTCCAGCGAGGTGACTTACTTCCTGCTCTTCGGCCCCGTCTCTCCAAACAGGACATAAAGTGATCCAAATCCATGATATCTCCGGACCCTTACCGAGCCCAATCTTCTCACTCTCTAATGAGGGGACTCAGTGACAAGCAAGCCCATCCACTCATGCTCCGGTGAGGTGACTTACTTCCTGCACTCCAGCCCTGTCTCTCCGAACGGGGTTTAAAGCGATCAATATCGTACAAGTCCATTCTCTCGCTCTCCGACTAGGGGACTTGCACCCTGCACTCCGGTCCCATCTCTCCGGATGGGGCTTAAAGTGATCAATATCAATCATCACGTTTAAGTGATTTATAAGATCTTAATCAATTCCAGGGGGTTATCCATCTCTATTGGTCTTTCCTAATCATTTTTGGTCATCACTCATGGAGTCTAAGTCAGGGAATCTAGCAGATATCTAATCCTACTAAGGTCACCTTTAGACTTCCAACTCAAAAGAATCTCTAATCCATAACTTCATTCTACCCCCTATTCCAACAGTGAGCTCTTGGTTCCAGCTCCTGCTGTTATGCATTCTTATTCCAGTTTGCCACTCTAGATCCAATGCCGCCCATTCTAAGCTTTAAAGCTCATCCTAGATCCAAATCGATCGTGCCTCTGAGTTGTGGGTGCATTGTTTCAATTTTCTTTACTCTATCTCCGGGACGTGCATTATTTCAAGCTAAGCCAAGATAACCCATGCCCCCAAGTTCTTGTAGTTCGGTACCGAGCTACGCATAGGGATCAGTAATGATCCATATGGTTGGCGTGGGGTTCACTCCAGCTTGTTCCACTCTGCTTCCAGGTGCCTACACTTTGGCTTCAGGTTTTTGGTTCTGGTTTGCAGCGACTCTAGTTGTTCCTGCTTGTCCCATTCTCTTGAAGAAATTCTCCATTATCTCTTCCTGGCGAGCAATCATCCTTTCTTGCAATTCATCCATCATAGTCTCCATCTCATCCCTGGTTATATAGATAGTTGATGGGTTAGCTCCTGAGGATGCCTCTTGGCTTCCCCTTTGTTGACTTCCTCTCGTAGTAGTCTTTCTAGCAGATTGTCTTGTCATCTTGAATTTTTTCAAGTCTTGAATCAGTTAATTCAAGTGGTTCTCAGTGAAAGCACCAAAATGTTTGAACCAAAAATGGCACAAACATCCAATGGATTATGTAGAGAATAAATAGTGAAGAAAATAAATGAAAAACAAATAAGAAATAGAACACACAACATTTATAGTGGTTCGACATACTTTGACCTATGTCCACTTAAGGTTTCCTTTTATTATACTGTTGTTTTTCAAGTACAGTTCTTACGAATCGATATAAATTCATTTCGAATCAGTATAAATCCGTGAATGATTATATGAAATTAAAGCAAGAGAGTAAGAGAGTCAAAATGACCCTTAAAAATGAGCCCTGACCTCTTATTTATATAGGTAAGAAGCCTAAAATCTTGTATGAAGTTCTTCACCTCGTTCTCCACGCCTACGATTAGTTCTTCAAAAAATATGGGTGCTACCTCAGCAAAAATCACGGATTGATATCGATCCATGGGCTTGGATCGGTACTGATCCACGAGATAGTCAAATTGGTCGTTGTGGACCCTTTGTTTAAGCTCGAATCTTGGTTAGCTTCGTGATTCCATATTTGTTTGCATTATTATTTGCTTGTTTCTGAGTCCAAATAATGAATCCATGGAGGAATAAAGTTTCCAATTCAAGTGCTCGTGGAGATCGACATAGAATTGCATGGAAACAGCAAAACAATACTTGAAATGAGATTCTAACATTATCATTGGCATGTAGTAGGAGTGGGGGCACAGTTTGGTCAAGATTTGTGGATCAGTACCAATCCATGATGTTGGATCGATGACCCCAAACTCTTGAGTTGGCTTTGTTTTTGTCCCGTGGCTTTGTTTGTGCTTGGTTTCTGAACTCTTGGGCTATCTCTTCTGGTTTACTACCTTAATAACTTTGAATTTTGACTCTTCGAGTTCATCCGTATACTGTCTGGTCAAAAGGCGGGATACCACCATTTATCTAATGGTGACTGTAATGACCTAACTTTTCACGGCCATATAATTTTGCGCTATAGAATGAAAAGCCAAATCATTTAGAAATTTTCAATAATATATATAGAGAGCTGAAGTAACTAACCATATCTATCGAAACTCATAGCGAAATGGATCAAACTATAATATAGATAAAATAAACCAATCCCATCCATATACATCATAAGGTACACATAGTATTTATACATACACATAGTGTCACGCTATATATACAACATGCACAGAACAACGGATAACAAAATGTAAACATCTCCATAGCCTCCGTCTTCGAACACCACATCATCACGACTACTTTCTTCACTTAGAGAGTATGAGGAGGGGGTCATGTCTGGTGAGTAAAAAAATTATCAAGTATATACTGATATACGATTTCACAAACATCATATGAATACCAATGCTTGCTTACCTCAACTTGTCATAATAAATATAATATGATGGTTGTTACATACTTAATAACATTTAACATATGATAGAGTTAGATAAGCATTGATTAACTCATCTACACATAAGAGAGAAAAAGAGAGAGAGAGAGAGAGAGAGTTCGTTAAGCATATACTAACCCAACAGTATACACAAAAGTTAGTTAAATAGAGACAAAACCTGGGATATAGTTGAACATGGAAAATTCCTGTAAATGTAAACACTAACATAAGTTAGGTAAACATAGGCTAACTTGTATATACATAAAGGTATAGCTACACATAGCCTAACCCGATAGCATATAGTTCGATTACCAACATTATACCATACACAATTCAACAATATATATTTCTGGACGTTAAATGCTTCTAGACGTCATAGAGAAACCCATGCATTGTTTGTTATCCATTTCGTATAGGTGTAGCTGGAGTAAAATTGCTCCATCCCTGTTCCAGGTTCAACCTGGCCAGTAAAATGGTGCATCCGTGCACTAATCTACATGCACCGGCCCACTGGTGGCCATGTCAATTTCAAGTTAAATAGTTACATATTTCAACCATTTCATTCCCAATTTGTTTTTAACTTTATCGTTTACAGTTTCGTGCCTTTATATCCCTCTTAGACATCATATTTCACTATCCTAACCCTTCATATATCATGTATTTTATCATTATATTCATAATCACTCCTTAATTCCCATAATCTATTTAATATATACAATTTGTAACAATCCACACCTTAATGGGTCTGAATTTTGATCAAATCATAATCCAAGTCCACTGGGTTACGAATCATTGGTATTGATAACCTGAAATAAATATCAGTATATCAGAGAGCTATCTATATAAACTCAAAGTGGAATAGAAAAATATAATAGAACATATATACCGACTGAGGCATCTACCTTGGAATCAATATTACTCCTTGGATACCTAGTTGCCTTGTTGGTGCCGAGCATGAATGAGAAGACTTCTCCATCTACCGTTCTCATCTTGCACCAATAACATGTCCCTCTGAATCTACCTTGTTGGTTATAATGAGGAAAGGGTCAAAACAACGTTCCGGTGACTGGAAAATTCATACTTTATCCATAACACTAGTTTATGCCGATTGACTTCTGTTTAAGTGTTATGTCTATTATTCACGGCTTACCTGTTTAATTCTGTATGTGTGTACGATATATCCAACTTTCTCCGAGGTATAACTACACACACACACACAGATATATATATATATATGTATGTATACACACACATTGTACTACCAAAAGAAAACCCCAACCATTTATTACTTCTTAAATATGGAGGACGCAGACTCAATGGCATTTAATACCTCAACCCTAAAGCGGGCGCTCTATAACATAATCTGGCCAATTGGCCCTAGCTACAAAGGCTGATGGCCCTTAGATATGGCTTTATAATTTAATTTTCCATATTACTAATGCATCTCAAAGACTCGTCTAAGGTTAACTAGCACACCTCCAACAAATAAACAGCTAATTGAAATTTGAGGTCTTTGCATATCCCATAAGGATTCTACACTAGTAGAAAGCGAAATTCATCATGGTGTCACCTAAGTCTTTGTTGTTGACCACATGGGACCGCTAGTGTCAAAGCCTATATGTCAGCCCTACTTCTAAATACCGGTATATCAACAATACTGACATACCCCACCGACCTCCCACAACCGAAATCCCATTTAGACATACCTAATATAAGTCAAGAATAATGTCCATTCCAGTCACTTAATACCTCTTGTTAGAAATGAAGCAAACCCCATTTCCTAATTTGGCATTTACATAAGTCATTTAAGACTTATTAATTAAGAAGGAGGCAGACCCAACGACCATTTAATACTTTCTACCCCAAAACAAACCCCTTGACATCCCTTTCATCCAATACCTAACACACCATTTTTAACATCCAAAATTTTAAAATCCAGTTTTCCTAAATCTATACTCATATGCCGAAAAAGGAATTTAGATGGAGAACTTTATATTTTCACTCTTCTTTTTTATACATATTATGTTGTACCTTGGAACATTTTCTTTTGCCCCCAAATATTTTCTATACAATTTGCATAAGGAGGTTGGTTTTTAGATTTTAAAACATAGTTATTTTAAAAGCAAGTTTTCTTTACTATCAACAAGGTATGGAAATAAAAATTCCAAAGTAAAAAAGCTTTTTCCCTTATTATTCTCTATGTTTTGTATACTATCACCCTTATTGAATTGTAAAATTCATTCCCTAACATGTCGACCCTTCCTACGCTAAGCACATGACACTTGAAAATTGAATTTTTTCTCATTTTCCGTTAAGAACCTTTTTCCCTTTCAATAATACTTGAAAAATAGTTTGAAAATTAAAATTTTCAAAAGCATTTAAACATAATTTTTCAAAAGCATTTTAGCACAATCTTCCAAAAGCGTTTGTAACATCCTGAAATTTTCAACCATTCACATCCATACATGTCGGATTTGAATTGCTCAAAATATCAGATTGTTAATTTAAATTTGACAAAACTCAGCATATACAGTAAATAAAATAATCACAGATCACAGACACAGAGTAATATAAAAATAATGCAGCGGAAACAAAAGTATAGTAGTTCATGAAGCTACTATGTATATATATTTAATAGAGTTAAACAAGATACAACAGAAGTCACGATTACATAGATGTCTCAATACAGTAATCAAATACAAGATCTGAATACATCACTGGAATCAACTGAACAACTGAAAGCATGATAGATAACTGGATCTCCAAGCGAAGCTCCAACTCCAAAGGAGAGTCTCGAACACTGAACCACTCAGTCTGACCCGAGCGTAAAGCAAAACACAAAACACTCGAGTCAGGATTAACATTCTTATATCAATAAATCCAACTCAAGTGAAATATCAACTGAAATACAAGTAACTCAAAGGTTGTTTGGGATAACCATCCTCTAAGGATTCGTTAAACTATCTACTATGTAGTAATATATGATATTATAATAATGTCTAATAATAAAATAAACTTACTTTTTAATAGCGTCAAGGGGTTACCCATATAGCCTTTAACACGTAATAGTCCCAGTAGTCTATCCAGTATTAGCATACTCCCAGATCGGGGGCTACCCTCAATACTATACAGGCTACGACACAAATCCAAACTCGTAGTAAAGCTCGATATGGTAGGTGACACAGCACAACTAGGTAATGCCAGGATAGATGTACCAATTACGCATCTGGGCTGGTGGAAACGCATAGCAGCCACTACCGCCCACCTCGGAACACACTCCCAAATCAAAAATCGAAGGGTGGCCACCAAATCAATCACAAAGTAATAGAATGGTATCGAAGAAATGCGTCCGATCAGAGGTGCTACCTCATTGGCCCGTCGATCGCTCCTGTTTTAGCCACCTTATGCCAACTCATGGGAGTTGGGTCCACGTATATACCTCAATAGGAATCGCCGCCACCATCCTACTTCATTCTGGAATCTCCACCACGTACACGGTTGTCAAAGTGGTTTTCGGTATCGACAGAGAGTATGCCCATAACCGATCCCGGTCTCTTTAACAACCAATCGTTATTATAACACCGTGGTCATTTAAAAATAGTTTATACTCCAAAACCAAAATGTCATTTCCATTTCAAAAACCATATCAATACGATATCATTTCACTTCAAATATATCCATTTCCAAAAATCATATCACTTTCCAAAGTTATAACGCTTTCGAAATCGTAGTCTTTTAAAATCAAAACACTTCGGAAATCACATCTTTGAAAACATAGCATTTTGGAAATCATAACACTTTGAAATTATAGCATTTTGGAAATCATAACACTTTTGGAATTATAGCATTTTGGAAATCATAACACTTTTCTCTTAAACAGTTTAGATATTAAAATTAGTATATATAATAAAATAGTTTATAAATAAAATAGTTATAAGTTAAAATAGTTTATAAATAAAAATAGTTTATATTAAAATGATTTATATTAAAATAATTTATAAAGTAAAATATTAATAATTTAAAATATAATTTAAAATTACTTTATAAAATAAAATAGTTTCCTCGACTTTCACAATTGATTCAAATCAATTTGAATCCCAAATTCAAATTTAGTCAAATCTAAATTATCAATTTCAATTCCAATTCAATTAAACAATTTCAAGTTATATCGATTTCAAATACCGATTTGAACCAAAAATAAACCATTTCAATTTCAATATATTTCAAAGCTTCAAATATTCCACATTTCAAAACTAAATTCGATAATCTTATATATATATATATAAATTCACTTTTCTATTATTTAGTTTTGAAATATTTACTTAATTATTTCAATATCATTTGAATACAACTTCAATTTACAAAATATCCCATTTAAATTTATATAAGTTTGAAATATCCATTTAAGTCATCTTTAATCAAATTTCAAGTTGTAAAACACTTCTTTAAAATTACAAATTCAATAAATTTCAAATCAAACTTATTTAAGTATAATTCTTAAATAAATATAATTTCAAATCAATTTCAAATTTATCTTTACAACCCGAATCATTACAAACTCTATATTCGAAAATATAAATTTTAAAAAAATACTTAAACATATTATATATCAACTTAATTAAATCAACTTTAAATCTTTAGAATCAATATTTATCAAAACCATATATTTCTTTTCAAAACCATAGAAATCATTTTCAAGGTATTTATATATATAGACCAACGTTGTCTGTATAAAATTTTCTATCCTATGGTCAAGTGATATGGATATTTATCATTTCAATCCGCAATTTAAATATATATACGGGTATATATCATTTCAACCCGCAATCCCAAATTCAATTCAATGAAAATCGCTTGGGTCTATCATTTCAACCCATAACGATTTTCTCCTATTCTAAAGTCCGTTCGGGTATGTATCATTTCAACCCATAGTGAATTCTATACTAACAGGGAACTTGCAGAGTGACAACATATATGATAATAATATAACAGTAACATGCATATATCATCAGTGATAAATAACAGATAATGGTGTCAGATGTCATAAGTGAACAGATACAGATAATGGCATATATATATCAATATAAATAACTAACAACAGCATATTTCAATTGTCGCTTCAATTGAAATCAAATTTAATAAATATAAGAACATTAATCGTGAGTGATTGCTCACCTTTCGAGGCTAGAGAAGTTTGAAACACAACAAGGTATGAATTGGATCACGATCCAGAAAATCGAACAATCCAAACAATAGTCTCAAAGTGAAGTAAGCTGAAAGCGGATTTGATGGACAAAGCTGATAGATAAGAATCGATGAGGAACGAATCAAAATCAATTAGCTCGATATAACGGTATTATATTATTCCTTAAACCCAATATTAAAATTTAAAATACAAATACATTTTTAAATCAATCTTAAATTTAAACATATATATATATATATATTGAAATCAATATATATATATATATAATTTCAAAATCATTATTTCTAAAAATACAAACACTTAAAAATCAAGGATATATATCATAAAAAAAATCAATACCTTAAACTTACAACATAGAACCCCTATATTATCAAAACCTGATACACATTTACATATATATACATATTTATATATTTATAGACTACCCTTACGTAATAAAATATAATATTACGAAATCCAACAACCGTATGTAAGCTATTATACACATAATACAATAAAACTTATACTAAACTAGACTCAAATATAAATATAAACTAGTGCATAACTAGTATACTAACATACGTAACTTATCTACATCAGTTTTCGGAAATATAAATATAAACTAGTGCATAACTAGTATACTAACTAACGAAGTGTATTGCATAAAGAAATTACTCTAGTAGTCTGGTATACGTCAACTAGAATTTTTTGGGTTTCGTTGGTGATGCTTGGGAGTAACTAAGTGTAAAGCCAATATCATGCATTATGACTTGGATGAAGATGTTTACATTTAGTGCCAAAAGGTTTCGAGCTACAAAGCATGCCTATCATTTGTGTAATAAGTTGAAGAAACTCTCTTGTTTTACCGGGCAACAAGATCACCCATTAGATTTAGACGGGTTACTGAGTACACCCATTTGATTTGAACAAGCACACCCAAACAAATAAGAGTAGAGTTATTGATTTCCAAATAAAACAGTTGTACTTGAGATACAAGATATCCTATAGCCTTTCTGATAGCGGTTTGATCGTTGATTTTGTAGAGAGAATGCTTCCAAATCAATAAACAATTTGTAGAGAATCAATCTAGTAGTGTATGGATTAATTCTATGTTGTTTTGAATAATGTAATAAGTAGATTTCAAGAAATATTTTAAGAGAGTAAGGAGCAAGAAGAAAGTAAGAAAAATTAGTTAGAAAATTCGTTTACACATCCCCTTTATATAGCGAATGATCAAATTTATCCCTTCGTGAATAGGTGTGTCCAAAAGATACCTCTTTACAAATTTTAAAAAACAAATTAACGGTCACTATGTCGACATATCGAGGAGAGGTATGTCAACATATCCTTGTAAAATATGAAAAATGATTTTCTTTTTAAATTGTTTTTAAACTTCTATATTTTTGCTACATAATTTAAACATAGTTTTTAAATACTTTGAACACATAAAAACTTCTATAAAATATTTGTAAATATATATTTTGAATTTTTAAATCAGAATTTGTGATAAAGATCAGAATCTACTATTAGAGACTTCAATAATTTATTCTAATGACTCATAACTATGCAGTAAAGTCTTGATCTCTTCAAATCTTTGCCTTTAAACTCATGTGTCTTGATCATCTCTGAATTTTCAAGTTTAGTCTTTGTACCGATCGGTCTTCAAGCTTGATCATTCTGTTTCTGTGTAATATTATGCAATATATACTATACAACTCGGCAAAACATTAGTATCTATATTTATATGGTTCTTGCCATCAAAATCTATATATAAGATATTAGTAATATATAATTCAATCAAAATAACAATCTTAGATCTAATTGTTAACTTAAAATAAAAGTTTTAAGATTTAACAGAAAAGTCCATATGTAAATCTTAAAATGAATCAACTTTTATTCTAATGTAAATAATGACCAAAGTTGTTTCAAAATAACTTGTAACCGTGTATTCAATTCCCAAACTTGTAACATAAAATTTAAATCAATTAATCAAAACATTTCAAACAAAATATTGTTTAAACAATAACCTCTAAAAAGAATTAGATAGCCAAGGCACATATAAATTCATGGTAATTGGATTCAAATCTAAACTAAACATACAATATGAACAAAAAGAACAAAAGTGGTGATGGATCTATTAATATTAACATAAATAACATAAACTATTAGAGAATGAAGTTCATAGGCAGATCTGAGATGAATCAAAATAATAGACATTCTTTTAATTGAGATAAAAGGGTTTTGATTCACATGTTTAAAATTAAACACAATGAATCATTCAAACCCAACATATGAATGTAAAGCATATAAATAAATAAATTAGAGAATCATCTTAGAATGTTGCCTATAAATCACACCTTGAATGATGCGACATCTCCTCAGATCTTCAAGATACACACCTAATCCTTGCGAGAGATGGATGAACCACTTATGTTTCATTTTATTTGATGTTTTTTGATTTGGAATAGAAAGATTTTTGAAAAACTTTATTTTTTTTTTCTGCCATGGAAGGTTAGGAGGAGAGAAAAGGAAAAATAAATAAGAAAGAATGAATTGTCCGTATGAAATGAATTAGTGGATTTGATATAACTAAAAGAATGAAACTTTTTCTATTCTTTAATTAAAACTTTCTTAATTAATTCTCTTGATTATCTCTCCCTCCACTTCTCTCTCTTCAAATGGTATGGCTGAAATTACATGCCATCAAATGACATAAAATTTCCATAAATCACTTCATGTAGTTATATTTTATTTAAACCAGTTTAAATTACTTCAATATCATATATCGATGCGCATAAATATAACTTTTATAAATGCATTCAGATACTTATAAACAAATTCCAAACATCAACTAAATTAAATATTAATTAATTTAATCAATTTACAATATTTTATAAATTAATTAAATCATGTGGTTTTTCAGTTGAGGTTTCGGGCATGAATGTTCCAATATTGTTCCACTGGTAGCTTCAAGCAAGAGGCCAAACTAAACTCAAATCCAATAGAGGACCCATAGCATAAGCACAAGGCGCAGCCTCAGCCTCAGCCTCAGCTCCTACGCCTGCTTTGGATTTTACCAAGCTATATCGGAATTTCAAGAGTCTAGGTGGAAAGAATTATCATGCGACTGTCATTTTTTGAGACATGAGCATGACTGAGGAATTGCGATAGGATTTTTGCTATGATGGGTGGGAAGATGCAATGAGGAGATAGTAGCTTCGTGATATTTTATAAGGAGAGGCCTTAAACTGGTGGGAGATTGTTATTACTGGGACAGATGGGACTAGGATTGCTTGGATTGATTTTAAGAGACGCTTTGAGACTAAGTTCATTTTTGAGGCATAATGGGGGTAGAACTAAAGAAGTTCATTTGGAGCAAGGTGACCGTAGTGTCAAGGACTATGTGAATGAGTTTAATCAGCGGTCAAAGTATGGCTTAGATCTTATCAATACACCAGCAAAAAAGGCGATGAAATTAGCTAAGGTGCTGAATTTGTCTTTGAGAGGTGTTGCTTTGACCCATGCACATACTGAAGCTACCTTTGAGAGCTTGGTTGAGATGGAATTATTGAATTCAATTGGGAAGGAGGAGCCTAAGAAGGCAGAGGGGAAGCCAGAGTGGAATGGGGACTCAAGGAAAAATAAGAAGCAGCAGCTCAGATGTAGGAAGTGCAATTTTAGGTGACATGTGGCTAAGAACTACAAAACGAACTTAGCAATGGTTAAATGCTACAGCAGCAACCAGCTGGGTCATTTGAATAGGGCTTGTCTAACCATGTCTAAGACTTTTATCCAAGTGGTTCCATCTTATGCACTGGATGTTGTTCCTAGCTCGAGTGCAGCTCTAGTTATTGATAAGGGAAAATAGACATTATTGAAGGTGTGTTAATTATTTTTGATTTATCCATTCGTACTTTATTAGACACCGGGGTATCACACTCATTTATTTTGGGTAGACTATTAGATGAATTGCACTTAGATACTAGTATGGTTATAGACCCTATAGTAGTATCGAAACCTATTAGAGGACCAGTTCATTTATCCAGGATTTTTAGGGGTTTGAGGGTATATATTTTGGGTGTCGAGTTCGACTGCGATGCTTTTGTATTGGGATTTTCTGGGTTTTTTTTTAAATTTTGGGAATGAGGTGGATGGCTATGTATGGAGCAGTACTAGATTGTGATAGGAAGGTTGTTCGCTTAGGTACTTGTTGCGGGCATAGCCTTGAGGTTTACTATGACCGCAAAGGTTCAGTTATGTCGAGTTACCTATATTCTCTAGACTTGTCACATGTTAAGTTAGCCTCGGTACTAGTAGTTCGTGACTACCCATTTATCGGGAGATTAAAATTTGAATTTATCTAGAAGAGAATGCTAGACCTGTTACCTTACCTCTTAGGCATATGGCTCCTAAAGAAAGATGCAAGCTAAATAAGCTAGTAAATGAACTTTTAGAGAAGGGCTTCTTCAGGAGAAGTATTTCGAAGCGGGGAGCACGTTTATCTTTGCTAGTAAAGCAGATGGCTCCTTAAGGCTTTGTATTGATTATCGTGAGCTAAATAAGCTAACAATGACTAATCGTTATCCACTACCCTGTATAGGCGATCTCTTTCATTAGTTAGCTGGAGCAAAGTTATTCTCTCAGCTTGACTTGGCAAATGGATTCCATCAGTTTCGTGTAGCTGATGTTTAAAAAATCGCTTTTTGTACACCCAATGGATTTTATGAGTGGTTAGTCATGTCATTTGGACTGGCAAATGTAATAGCATGTTTTGTTGACCTCATGAATCGAGTCTTTAGAGGGCTGCTAAATAATTTGTGGTGGTATTCGTTGATGACATACTTGTATATTCGAAAAGCGAGGAAGAGCATGTATTGCATTTAAAAGAAGTGCTCGATACTCTCCATATGCATAAGCTAAAGGCAAAAATTTCCAAATGTTACTTTTGATGCAAGGAGGTTCGCTTTCTAGGACATGTTGTGTCCGAAATGGACAAGCAGTCGATCCTTGTAAAGTTGCTATAGTATAGGATTGGCACGTACCAAAGAATTCCATGTAGTTGAGAAGTTTCCTTGGTTTGACTAGCTACTATAGGAAGTTCATCAAGGACTTTGCTAAAATTTTCGCACTGTTGACATGCCTGTCCAAGAAAAAATCAGTTTTCTCTTGGAACTCAGAATGCAAAGATGCATTTACTAAGCTGAAGGAGTTGTTGACTAGTGCACATGTTTTATTGTTTCTTGATACTATGAAGGCGTTCATAGTATATACCAATGCTTGTGGTACGAGTACAGGACTAGGTGCGGTGTTGATGTAGGAGGGTAGAGTTGTCTGATATTCTAGTTGACAATTGATGGTTCACAAGAGGAACTATCCCACCCAAGATCTTGAGTTGGTAGCTATTGTCTTTGCCCTCAAACACGAAGGTGTTATCTTTAGAGAGGCGGTTTGAGCTATTTATGGATCATAAGTCTCCGAAGTATTTATTCTTTCAGAAAGATTTGAATTAGAGGTAGTAGAGGTGGATGGATAGCTTAGCATCATATGATTTTAATATCTCATATACTTCAGGCAAGGGCAATGTTGTAGCCAATGTCTTGAGTAGAAGGCTTGTAATTTGAGTCCAATATTCTCAGAATGGAAACACTTGGAGTTCATTTCTACGTTTGATTTTTGACCTTCATCGGACATTACACTGGGATTGTTGGCAGCTTTAGATGTTCAGCCTTCACTTATGGACCGTATTAGTTCAAATCTGAGGCAAGATAAAGAATTTTTGGATATATTCGAGAAGCCGAACAAGGGAGAGAAGTCAAGTCATTTGGATTGCTATTCCATTGATTCAAAAGGATGCTTGCGAAGAGATGGTAGCTTGTGCATTCCTCTTATTATGGAGTTGATTGACGTGGTACTAGCTGACTTCCATCGTTCTAGGATGACCATTTGTTTGAACCAAAAATGGCACAAATACCCAATAGATTGAGTAGAGAATAAAAAGTTAAGAAAATAAATGAAAAACGAACAAGGAATAGAACACATAAGATTTATAGTGGTTCGGCGTACTCCGGCCTACGTCCACTTTAAGTTTCCTTTTATTATATCGTTGTTTTTCAAGTACTGTTCTTACAGATTGGTATAAATCTGTTTTGGATCGTTATAAACCCATGAATGATTATAAGAAATTAGAGTAAGAGAGCAAAAGAGCCAAAAATATCCTTAAAAATGAGCCCCGCCCTCTTATTTATAGAGGTAGGAAGCCTAAAATCTCACCTGAAGATCTCCACCTCATTATCCATTCCCGAGACTAGTTCTCCAGAAAATGGGTGCCATCTCAGCAAAAATCATGGATCGGTACCGATCCATTGGCTTGGATCGGTACTGATCCACGAGATAGTCAAATTGGTCATTGTGGAATCTTTGTTTAAGCTTGAATCTTGGTTAGCTTCGTGATTCTATACTTATTTGCACTATTATTTGCTTGTTTCTGAGTCCAAATGATGGATCCATATAGGAATAAAGTTGCTGATTCAAGTGCTCATGGAGATCGACATAGAATTACATGGAAACAACAAAACAATACTTGAAATGGGTTTCTAACATTAATCATTGGCATGTAGTAGGAGTAGGGGCACGATTTAGCCAAGATATGTGGATCAGGACAAATCCATGATATTGGGTCGGTACCGATCCAACACTTGGTTGGATCGATGACCCTAAAATCTTGAGTTAGCTTTGTTTTTGTCCCATGGCTTCATTTGTGCTTGGTTTCTAGATTCTTGGGCTATGTCTTCAGGCTTCCTGCCTTAATAGCTTTGAAGTTCGATTTGTCGAGTTCGTCCGTATACTGCCTGGTCAAAAGGTGGGATAACATTTGCCCCCCAAAGCACGTCTTGCGAATGGAAGTTGTGCTTTACTCATGAAAAAATGTTGAAGTTGATGAAGCTTTAGTAGCTTAATTTCCTGGTTGACAGCCGATCAAGTTGCTGCAAATCACCCTGTTCTTTTGGATTCTCTTGTCAACCAAAGGTCGTTCCAAACCTGTTACAACCTTAGACTCTGCCTAAGTGTAGTTTATACATCATCATCATTCAGATTTCATTCGGAGTTATTACATCATATATCAAAATCATCTTGTGTTCATTTGGGGTTTATCAATTCTACTCTAATTACAAGGTGTTCAAATTCTTTTATCAAATCTGTATCTATTCTAAGGTTCGATCTCTTCAGATCGTTTTATATTCAGTTTAATGCATGATCTCTCCGGATCGTTTTACATTTAGTTTAATGTGCGATCTTTCCAGATCATTTAATGTTTAAGTTAAAGGGATGATCTCTCCGGATCATTTACCATTTAAGTTGAGGGGATGATCTCTTCGAATCGTTAGTGAATTAATGGCCGTTCAGGACAGATAGTTAAATCCGCGATCTCTTCGGATCTTCAATTGAATTCGTAGCCATTCATTGCCGATAGTCAAATCCATGGTCTCTCTGGATAGTTAATCAAATCCATGGTCGTTCGAGACTGATAATCAAATCCATGTTCTATCCGGACCATTAATCAAATCCATAGTCGTTCGGAGCCGATAATAAAATCCAT
Organism: Allium fistulosum; assembly: GCA_030737815.1. Classification (NCBI taxonomy): domain Eukaryota; kingdom Viridiplantae; phylum Streptophyta; class Magnoliopsida; order Asparagales; family Amaryllidaceae; genus Allium; species Allium fistulosum. The sequence goes on along the minus strand of CM060905.1, from coordinate 485,050,678 downwards.
GGTCTCTCTAGACAGTTAATCAAACCATGGCCGTTTGGGATTGATAATCAAATCCATGGTCACTCGGGAACCTTGCTGAGCCCAATTCGCTCACTCTCCGATGAGGGGGCTCAATGACAAGTAAGCCCATTCACTCATGCTCCAGCGAGGTGACTTACTTCCTGCTCTTCGGCCCCGTCTCTCCAAACAGGACATAAAGTGATCCAAATCCATGATATCTCCGGACCCTTACCGAGCCCAATCTTCTCACTCTCTAATGAGGGGACTCAGTGACAAGCAAGCCCATCCACTCATGCTCCGGTGAGGTGACTTACTTCCTGCACTCCAGCCCTGTCTCTCCGAACGGGGTTTAAAGCGATCAATATCGTACAAGTCCATTCTCTCGCTCTCCGACTAGGGGACTTGCACCCTGCACTCCGGTCCCATCTCTCCGGATGGGGCTTAAAGTGATCAATATCAATCATCACGTTTAAGTGATTTATAAGATCTTAATCAATTCCAAGGGGTTATCCATCTCTATTGGTCTTTCCTAATCATTTTTGGTCATCACTCATGGAGTCTAAGTCAGGGAATCTAGCAGATATCTAATCCTACTAAGGTCACCTTTAGACTTCCAACTCAAAAGAATCTCTAATCCATAACTTCATTCTACCCCCTATTCCAACAGTGAGCTCTTAGTTCCAGCTCCTGCTGTTATGCATTCTTATTCCAGTTTGCCACTCTAGATCCAATGCCGCCCATTCTAAGCTTTAAAGCTCATCCTAGATCCAAATCGATCGTGCCTCTGAGTTGTGGGTGCATTGTTTCAATTTGCTTTACTCTATCTCCGGGACGTGCATTATTTCAAGCTAAGCCAAGATAACCCATGCCCCCAAGTTCTTGTAGTTCGAACTCTTGGGCTATCTCTTCTGGTTTACTACCTTAATAAATTTGTATTTTGACTCTTCGAGTTCATCCGTATACTGTCTGGTCAAAAGGTGGGATACCACCATTCATCTAATGGTGACTATAACGACCTAACTTTTCACGGCCATATAATTTTGCGCTATAGAATGAAAAGCCAAATCATTTAGAAATTTTCAATAATATATATAGAGAGCTGAAGTAACTAACCATATCTATCGAAACTCATAGCGAAATGGATCAAACTATAATATAGATAAAATAAACCAATCCCATCCATATACATCATAAGGTACACATAGTATTTATACATACACATAGTGTCACGCTATATATACAACATGCACAGAACAACGGATAACAAAATGTAAACATCTCCATAGCCTCCGTCTTCGAACACCACATCATCACGACTACTTTCTTCACTTAGAGAGTATGAGGAGGGGGTCATGTCTGGTGAGTAAAAAAATTATCAAGTACATACTGATATACGATTTCACAAACATCATATGAATACCAATGCTTGCTTACCTCAACTTGTCATAATAAATATAATATGATGGTTGTTACATACTTAATAACATTTAACATATGATAGAGTTAGATAAGCATTGATTAACTCATCTACACATAAGAGAGAAAAAGAGAGAGAGAGAGAGAGTTCGTTAAGCATATACTAACCCAACAGTACACACAAAAGTTAGTTAAATAGAGACAAAACCTGGGATATAGTTGAACATGGAAAATTCCTGTAAATGTAAACACTAACATAAGTTAGGTAAACATAGGCTAACTTGTATATACATAAAGGTATAGCTACACATAGCCTAACCCGATAGCACATAGTTCGATTACCAACATTATACCATACACAATTCAACAATATATATTTCTGGACATTAAATGCTTCTAGACGTCATAGAGAAACCCATGCATTGTTTGTTATCCATTTCGTATAGGTGTAGCTGGAGTAAAATTGCTCCATCCCTGTTCCAGGTTCAACCTGGCCAGTAAAATGGTGCATCCGTGCACTAATCTACATGCACCGGCCCACTGGTGGCCATGTCAATTTCAAGTTAAATAGTTACATATTTCAACCATTTCATTCCCAATTTGTTTTTAACTTTATCGTTTACAGTTTCGTGCCTTTATTTCCCTCTTAGACATCATATTTCACTATCCTAACCCTTCATATATCATGTATTTTATCATTATATTCATAATCACTCCTTAATTCCCATAATCTATTTAATATATACAATTTGTAACAATCCACACCTTAATGGGTCTGAATTTTGATCAAATCATAATCCAAGTCCACTGGGTTACGAATCATTGGTATTGATAACCTGAAATAAATATCAGTATATCAGAGAGCTATCTATATAAACTCAAAGTGGAATAGAAAAATATAATAGAACATATATACCGACTGAGGCATCTACCTTGGAATCAATATTACTCCTTGGATACCTAGTTGCCTTGTTGGTGCCGAGCATGAATGAGAAGACTTCTCCATCTACCGTTCTCATCTTGCACCAATACCATGTCCCTCTAAATCTACCTTGTTGGTTATAATGAGGAAAGGGTCAAAACAACGTTCCGGTGACTGGAAAATTCATACTTTATCCATAACACTAGTTTATGCCGATTGACTTCTGTTTAAGTGTTATGTCTATTATTCACGGCTTACCTGTTTAATTCTGTATGTGTGTACGATATATCCAACTTTCTCCGAGGTATAACTACACACACACACAGATATATATATATATATGTATGTATACACACACATTGTACTACCAAAAGAAAACCCCAACCATTTATTACTTCTTAAATATGGAGGACGCAGACTCAATGGCATTTAATACCTCAACCCTAAAGCGGGCGCTCTATAACATAATCTGGCCAATTGGCCCTAGCTACAAAGGCTGATGGCCCTTAGATATGGCTTTATAATTTAATTTTCCATATTACTAATGCATCTCAAAGACTCGTCTAAGGTTAACTAGCACACCTCCAACAAATAAACAGCTAATTGAAATTTGAGGTCTTTGCATATCCCATAAGGATTCTACACTAGTAGAAAGCGAAATTCATCATGGTGTCACCTAAGTCTTTGTTGTTGACCACATGGGACCGCTAGTGTCAAAGCCTATATGTCAGCCCTACTTCTAAATACCGGTATATCAACAATACTGACATACCCCACCGACCTCCCACAACCGAAATCCCATTTAGACATACCTAATATAAGTCAAGAATAATGTCCATTCCAGTCACTTAATACCTCTTGTTAGAAATGAAGCAAACCCCATTTCCTAATTTGGCATTTACATAAGTCATTTAAGACTTATTAATTAAGAAGGAGGCAGACCCAACGACCATTTAATACTTTCTACCCCAAAACAAACCCCTTGACATCCCTTTCATCCAATACCTAACACACCATTTTTAACATCCAAAATTTTAAAATCCAGTTTTCCTAAATCTATACTCATATGCCGAAAAAGGAATTTAGATGGAGAACTTTATATTTTCACTCTTCTTTTTTATACATATTATGTTGTACCTTGGAACATTTTCTTTTGCCCCCAAATATTTTCTATACAATTTGCATAAGGAGGTTGGTTTTTAGATTTTAAAACATAGTTATTTTAAAAGCAAGTTTTCTTTACTATCAACAAGGTATGGAAATAAAAATTCCAAAGTAAAAAAGCTTTTTCCCTTATTATTCTCTATGTTTTGTATACTATCACCCTTATTGAATTGTAAAATTCATTCCCTAACATGTCGACCCTTCCTACGCTAAGCACATGACACTTGAAAATTGAATTTTTTCTCATTTTCCGTTAAGAACCTTTTTCCCTTTCAATAATACTTGAAAAATAGTTTGAAAATTAAAATTTTCAAAAGCATTTAAACATAATTTTTCAAAAGCATTTTAGCACAATCTTCCAAAAGCGTTTGTAACATCCTGAAATTTTCAACCATTCACATCCATACATGTCGGATTTGAATTGCTCAAAATATCAGATTGTTAATTTAAATTTGACAAAACTCAGCATATACAGTAAATAAAATAATCACAGATCACAGACACAGAGTAATATAAAAATAATGCAGCGGAAACAAAAGTATAGTAGTTCATGAAGCTACTATGTATATATATTTAATAGAGTTAAACAAGATACAACAGAAGTCACGATTACATAGATGTCTCAATACAGTAATCAAATACAAGATCTGAATACATCACTGGAATCAACTGAACAACTGAAAGCATGATAGATAACTGGATCTCCAAGCGAAGCTCCAACTCCAAAGGAGAGTCTCGAACACTGAACCACTCAGTCTGACCCGAGCGTAAAGCAAAACACAAAACACTCGAGTCAGGATTAACATTCTTATATCAATAAATCCAACTCAAGTGAAATATCAACTGAAATACAAGTAACTCAAAGGTTGTTTGGGATAACCATCCTCTAAGGATTCGTTAAACTATCTACTATGTAGTAATATATGATATTATAATAATGTCTAATAATAAAATAAACTTACTTTTTAATAGCGTCAAGGGGTTACCCATATAGCCTTTAACACGTAATAGTCCCAGTAGTCTATCCAGTATTAGCATACTCCCAGATCGGGGGCTACCCTCAATACTATACAGGCTACGACACAAATCCAAACTCGTAGTAAAGCTCGATATGGTAGGTGACACAGCACAACTAGGTAATGCCAGGATAGATGTACCAATTACGCATCTGGGCTGGTGGAAACGCATAGCAGCCACTACCGCCCACCTCGGAACACACTCCCAAATCAAAAATCGAAGGGTGGCCACCAAATCAATCACAAAGTAATAGAATGGTATCGAAGAAATGCGTCCGATCAGAGGTGCTACCTCATTGGCCCGTCGATCGCTCCTGTTTTAGCCACCTTATGCCAACTCATGGGAGTTGGGTCCACGTATATACCTCAATAGGAATCGCCGCCACCATCCTACTTCATTCTGGAATCTCCACCACGTACACGGTTGTCAAAGTGGTTTTCGGTATCGACAGAGAGTATGCCCATAACCGATCCCGGTCTCTTTAACAACCAATCGTTATTATAACACCGTGGTCATTTAAAAATAGTTTATACTCCAAAACCAAAATGTCATTTCCATTTCAAAAACCATATCAATACGATATCATTTCACTTCAAATATATCCATTTCCAAAAATCATATCACTTTCCAAAGTTATAACGCTTTCGAAATCGTAGTCTTTTAAAATCAAAACACTTCGGAAATCACATCTTTGAAAACATAGCATTTTGGAAATCATAACACTTTGAAATTATAGCATTTTGGAAATCATAACACTTTTGGAATTATAGCATTTTGGAAATCATAACACTTTTCTCTTAAACAGTTTAGATATTAAAATTAGTATATATAATAAAATAGTTTATAAATAAAATAGTTATAAGTTAAAATAGTTTATAAATAAAAATAGTTTATATTAAAATGATTTATATTAAAATAATTTATAAAGTAAAATATTAATAATTTAAAATATAATTTAAAATTACTTTATAAAATAAAATAGTTTCCTCGACTTTCACAATTGATTCAAATCAATTTGAATCCCAAATTCAAATTTAGTCAAATCTAAATTATCAATTTCAATTCCAATTCAATTAAACAATTTCAAGTTATATCGATTTCAAATACCGATTTGAACCAAAAATAAACCATTTCAATTTCAATATATTTCAAAGCTTCAAATATTCCACATTTCAAAACTAAATTCGATAATCTTATATATATATATATAAATTCACTTTTCTATTATTTAGTTTTGAAATATTTACTTAATTATTTCAATATCATTTGAATACAACTTCAATTTACAAAATATCCCATTTAAATTTATATAAGTTTGAAATATCCATTTAAGTCATCTTTAATCAAATTTCAAGTTGTAAAACACTTCTTTAAAATTACAAATTCAATAAATTTCAAATCAAACTTATTTAAGTATAATTCTTAAATAAATATAATTTCAAATCAATTTCAAATTTATCTTTACAACCCGAATCATTACAAACTCTATATTCGAAAATATAAATTTTAAAAAAATACTTAAACATATTATATATCAACTTAATTAAATCAACTTTAAATCTTTAGAATCAATATTTATCAAAACCATATATTTCTTTTCAAAACCATAGAAATCATTTTCAAGGTATTTATATATATAGACCAACGTTGTCTGTATAAAATTTTCTATCCTATGGTCAAGTGATATGGATATTTATCATTTCAATCCGCAATTTAAATATATATACGGGTATATATCATTTCAACCCGCAATCCCAAATTCAATTCAATGAAAATCGCTTGGGTCTATCATTTCAACCCATAACGATTTTCTCCTATTCTAAAGTCCGTTCGGGTATGTATCATTTCAACCCATAGTGAATTCTATACTAACAGGGAACTTGCAGAGTGACAACATATATGATAATAATATAACAGTAACATGCATATATCATCAGTGATAAATAACAGATAATGGTGTCAGATGTCATAAGTGAACAGATACAGATAATGGCATATATATATCAATATAAATAACTAACAACAGCATATTTCAATTGTCGCTTCAATTGAAATCAAATTTAATAAATATAAGAACATTAATCGTGAGTGATTGCTCACCTTTCGAGGCTAGAGAAGTTTGAAACACAACAAGGTATGAATTGGATCACGATCCAGAAAATCGAACAATCCAAACAATAGTCTCAAAGTGAAGTAAGCTGAAAGCGGATTTGATGGACAAAGCTGATAGATAAGAATCGATGAGGAACGAATCAAAATCAATTAGCTCGATATAACGGTATTATATTATTCCTTAAACCCAATATTAAAATTTAAAATACAAATACATTTTTAAATCAATCTTAAATTTAAACATATATATATATATATTGAAATCAATATATATATATATAATTTCAAAATCATTATTTCTAAAAATACAAACACTTAAAAATCAAGGATATATATCATAAAAAAAAATCAATACCTTAAACTTACAACATAGAACCCCTATATTATCAAAACCTGATACACATTTACATATATATACATATTTATATATTTATAGACTACCCTTACGTAATAAAATATAATATTACGAAATCCAACAACCGTATGTAAGCTATTATACACATAATACAATAAAACTTATACTAAACTAGACTCAAATATAAATATAAACTAGTGCATAACTAGTATACTAACATACGTAACTTATCTACATCATTATGCAGTCAAAAGCATATATAACAATATATATATACACACGCATATCCACTCTTAATAAACTGCAACATATACCTACTCCCAATATATAATATAAAAGTTCTTCAAACATGAACTCATATAAATTTATATATTTAATACCTTCATATTCTAACTTACCCAATCATATAAATAAATCTATGCAGTGAATTCAGTTATGTATCACCTTTATACCGAAACTGTAACATATATATAACTACACATATAAACATACAGTATATGTATATAAATATATCTTAAGATATAAACACTTTTAAACATACTAGCATATATATATACAGTACATATAAATCTATATCTTTAATGCCAAAAGAGGCTACACGTATGCATAACAAAGCTGATATATATAATATGTATTCAGATCTATAACTTACTGTATGAACCCAAATGTTTAACCAAGAAAGTGTAACCTTCTTTATTTAGTATATATAAACTTAAATATATCACAAAGGACTAATATATACTTATGTACACGCCACAGACTATGTATACATAACCTACGAAACTATATATATTTAAAAATTAACCTATGCATATAAGATGATACAACAGAACTATATATTTATTTATTTATTTACTATAACTTTATATATAGATATATAACATATTATAAAACTTTGTATACTAATCCATATATATATGCAGATTATGTATAACCGTATTATATATGTATAAAATATATTTGAAAATCAATGTTCATTATAACCTAATATAAACTTTCCTTATTACAAAACATATAACTGCCAATTGATATTGCTTACAAATCTAAATAACATATGTACTATGATAAATAACAAATATATATATATAATCGAATGTATAAACAAATAGAGAAAGGAATCGAGAGCTTGCCTCGGTGGTTCAAGGAACAAAAAGGCGAGCAACAGGCTGGAGAGGAGGTACGACTTTGCGCGCGGTGCCAGGGATGTGATCGGCAGAAGCTTCAGCCATTCGAGGGGCTGGTGGTCGAAGATCTCCTGGCGTGATGAGATGGAGAGGGAACGGAAAAGCTTTGGCTCAGCAATTGGAGGCTGCCGTGGGTTGTTGAACAAGTAGAGGGTGTCGGGTTGTGGCGGATCTCGGTGGGGCTCGGTGATTGGTCGGGGTGATGGAGATGGGATGCACGCGGCTATGGCATGGCGTGCGAGCTGCTGGGTTTTCGGAGAAAAGGTGGAAGAATGAAAGATGAGTTAGGCAAGAAGAAGGGACATGGTTTGATAATGGAACGCATATATTCTAATAGAACTAAAAAAATAATGATAGGCAGAGAATTGAACGGCATAAGAAAATAACTGTAAGAATTTAGACCGTCAAAATGCTGAATTCAGAGAAAAATTAATAGTTAGTGGCTATTGATATTTTTTTGTACGGTAGAAATTTGGATGGTCACGTGAAGTTCAAAGATTTAAACGATATCGATATGGAAACCGTTTTAATGATTTCACCACCTACCAGGGTTCGAAAAACATAAATAAATATACTGCTAAGATTAGTATGACGAGACAATCAAAATGGTATATAGATACCAGCGATACGATTATCCATTCAAAAGGCGATACAGACACAGATATACGTCGCTATCCCGTACGGAAAAATCCAAGCGGAGCTAGAAACGTCTGAATTTCGCGAAAAGGATTACGCAGTCTTATTCAGAGTGTTCTAAATAAATTTTCTCATGTTGACATATTTAGATTTCGGAACACTTTTATTATCATCAATTTTAAATGATATAAATTGGAATAAAATTACACTAGAAAATAAACTTCCATATTATCTGATGAAAATTTACCAGTTGCTATGTTAAAACAGACGCATTTCAAATATCAAATTTAAATTTCAAAATTCTATTGTTTAAAGTTTCACAAAATTTCAATTAAATATATAAATAAACAAATAAAATTATCTAAAATTTACGGGTCGTTACACTCTCCCCCACTCAAAACTTTTCGTCCCCGAAAAGGAAGGAGGTAAGAGATGGAACAACCAGAAAGAAACTAGGTTGGAAAACAGAAATAAATAATTAATTTAAACCATAGAAATTTCAATTTAAATTAATTAATATTCAATAATTGAATTTTCTTTCAAGGTAATACATTAAGTTGATCTAATTTCAATTTATTAATTTCTTCAAAACAAAATTTATTTATCTCATTTATTATTCAATTAACTTATTCTATTTATCTCTATTAACATTTTATAATTAAAATTTAAGTGCATAACATTTATTATAACACTCAAATCTTTCCTTATAAAGTCATTTTATATTGTATATTATTCAATTACATATTCAACTTCTGAATCATTTAGGTAAGTTATATTAAAATGAAATTGGGTATTATACAAGTAATTTTTTTTTCAATTCAATTTATTTCAAGTTTAAATATTTATTCAAAAATTTTGGCTTCATTTTATAATTAAAATCACCTTTGGCATAAATTCAAGAATTAAATTCCCGATTAATCTCAAACCATTTAGTGATACATACATATATATACATATTCTATATATATCAAAACAAATCTATTATCATATACCTATATATAATATATATATATATATAATTCAAATCATACTTTAGAAATTCAAATTAATTTAATTCCCAAAATAACAGTGTAGCCAGACTACAGAATGGTCTCTCCACTCTGAAACTCGAAAATGAATGTCGATGATGCGACCGCCATCACCGAAATTATTTTCCAGCGACAAAAGAGGAGAGCACTGATTTCAACCCTTTTTAAAATTCTTTGAAAACGGTTTCAATTTGAAAATACCTTTAAACAATATACACCTTAAAACTTAAAACCAAGGTTTGAAATTACCGGAAATTAAATTCTCAGATTCCAAATTTAAATTCATTTAAATTTCAAATCAATTTATAAAGCATGATTTTATTTATTTAAAATGTAGCAATAGTCAATGGTTTACAAGATAATAAATGATAATGAAAAATTACCATTTAACAACCAATTCAATTAACTATTTAATTTTAGAAAATTATACTTATATATACAAAATTTATTTCATTTACCAAATTTGAAATAATATTGTGTCAGTTTGCTCTGTTCAAGTGTTTTGGAATTCCTATCGATAGCGTTGATCAGACGAATCGATCGGAAACCCAAATTAACATTAACAACTCAAACAACACAATATATAACATTTTATATTAATTAAAAATACACTTCCTCGCTCGACGATACCAGAATGGATTTCAAAGCAAGGATAGAGATTCAAATTTAATGGGCTCAAATCAGGGTGAATTCTGATTTGAAGATAAGTTCAAAACAGAAGATAAGATGATTAAATAACAGAATAAGGGAATGAATAAACTTATATAAATCGTGGGCAACCTTAATCGGGTCAATCGTGATTTCAGGAATAAGATCGATGTAGAGTTCTGGGACAAACCAATATCTGATCTCAAGAAATAGGATTCAGGATAACAAGAGATAGATAGCATTGTAAACCGAGGATGCAGAAATCTTTAGTGAATCAATGCTTCTTGTAAAGGAGTTTCACCCCTTTACAATTATTCAAAGATTGGCGAGACCGCCAATTTATTATAAAGATCATTCGAAGTGGAGTTATGGGATACTCCAGAATCAAAAGAAGACAAATAGGGAGAGACAAGAATGGGTTTTGGAACCGCAGGGGACGTTCCAAAATTCAAAAGAAATCGAGTCAAAAGGGAAGAGATTTGAGCTCGAACGAAAGCGATTCTGTAAATAAATTTACCATATATGCTAAGTTTTGCCTAGAGCCAAAGCTTTGATACCACATGTAACATCCTAAAATTTTCAACCATTCACATCCATACATGTCAGATTTGAATTGTTCAAAATATTAGATTGTCAATCTAAATTTGGCAAAACTCAGCATATACAGTAAATAAAATAATCATAGATCACAGACACAGAGTAATATAACAATAATGCAGCGGAAACAAAAGAATAGTAGTTCATGAAGCTACTATGTATATATATTTAGCAGAGTTAAACAAGATACAACAGAAGTCACGATTACATAGATGTATCAATACAATAATCAAATACAAGATCTGAATACATCACTGGAATCAACTGAACAACTGAAAGCAGGATAGATAGCTGGATCTCCAAGCGAAGCTCCAACTCCAAAGGTGAGTCTCGAACACTGAACCACTCAGTCTGACCCGAGCGTAAAGCAAAACACAAAACACTCGAGTCAGGATTAACATTCTTATATCAATAAATCCAACTCAAGTGAAATATCAACTGAAATACAAGTAACTCAAAGGATGTTTGGGATAACCATCCTCTAAGGATCCGTTAAACTATCTAATATGTAGTAATATACGCTATTATAATAATGTCTAATAATAAAATAAACTTACTTTTTAATAGCGTCAAGGGGTTACCCTATAGCCCTTAACACGTAATAGTCCCAGTAGTCTATCCAGTATTAGCATACTCCCAGATCGGGGGCTACCCTCAGTACTCCACAGGCTATGGCACAAATCCATACTCGTAGTAAAGCTCGATATGGTAGGTGACACGACACAACTAGGCAATGCTAGGGTAGATATACCAATTACGCATCTGGGCTGGTGGAAACGCATAGCAGCCACTACCGCCCACCTCGGAACACACTCCCAAATCAAATATCGAAGGGTGGCCACCAAATCAATCACAAAGTAATAGAATGGTATCGAAGAAATGCATCCGATCAGAGGTGCTACCTCATTGGCCCATCGATCGCTCCTATTTTAGCTACCTTATGCCAACTCATGGGAGTTGGGTCCACGTATATACCTTAATAGGAATGGTCGCCACCATCCTACTTCATTCTGGAATCTCCACCGCGTACACGGTTGTCAAAGTGGTTTTCGGTATCGACAGAGAGTATGCCCATAACCGATCCCGGTCTCTTTAACAACCAATCGTTATTATAACACCGTGGTCATTTAAAAATAGTTTATACTCCAAAACCAAAATATCATTTCCATTTCAAAAACCATATCAATACGATATCATTTCACTTCAAATATATTTATTTCCAAAAATCATATCACTTTCCAAAGTTAAAACGCTTTCGAAATCATAGTCTTTTAAAATCAAAACACTTTGGAAATCACATCTTTGAAATCATAGCATTTTGGAAATCATAACACTTTGAAAACATAGCATTTTGGAAATATTAACACTTTGAAATTATAGCATTTTGGAAATCATAACACTTTTGGAATTATAGCATTTTGGAAATCATAACACTTTTCTCTTAAACAGTTTAGATATTAAAATTAGTATATATAATAAAATAGTTTATAAATAAAATAGTTATAAGTTAAAATAGTTTATAAATAAAAATAGTTTATATTAAAATGATTTATATTAAAATAGTTTATATTAAAATAATTTATAAAGTAAAATATTAATAATTTAAAATATAATTTAAAATTACTTTATAAAATAAAATAGTTTCCTCGACTTTCACAATTGATTCAAATCAATTTGAATCCCAAATTCAAATTTAGTCAAATCTAAATTATCAATTTCAATTCCAATTCAATTAAACAATTTCAAGTTATATCGATTTCGAATACCGATTTGAACCAAAAATAAACCATTTCAATTTCAATATATTTCAAAGCTTCAAATATTCCTCATTTCAAATCTAAATTCAATAATCTTATATATATATATATATATATATATATATAAATTCACTTTTCTATTATTTAGTTTTGAAATATTTACTTAATTATTTCAATATCATTTGAATACAACTTCAATTTACAAAATATCCCATTTAAATTTATATAAGTTTGAAATATCCATTTAAGTCATCTTTAATCAAATTTCAAGTTGTAAAACACTTCTTTAAAATTACAAATTCAATAAATTTCAAATCAAACTTATTTAAGTATAATTCTTAAATAAATATAATTTCAAATCAATTTCAAATTTATCTTTACAACCCGAATCATTACAAACTATATATTCGAAAATATAAATTTTAAATAAATACTTAAACATATTATATATCAACTTAATTATCAACTTTAATAAATCTTTAGATTCAATATTTATCAAAACCATATATTTCTTTTCAAAACCATAGAAATCATTTTCAAGGTATTTATATATATAGACCAACGGTGTCTGTATAAAATTTTCTATCCTATGGTCAAGTGATACAGATATTTATCATTTCAATCCGCAATTTAAATATATATACGGGTATATATCATTTCAACCCACAATCCCAAATTCAATTCAATGAAAATCGCTTGGGTCTATCATTTCAACCCATAATGATTTTCTCCTATTCTAAAGTCCGTTCGGGTATGTATCATTTCAACCCATAGTGAATTCTATACTAACAGGGAACTTGCAGAGTGACAACAGATATGATAATAATATAACAGTAACATGCATATATCATCAGTGATAAATAACAGATAATGGTGTCAGATGTCATAAGTGAACAGATATAGATAATGGCATATATATATCAATGTAAATAACTAACTGTAGCATATTTCAATTTTCGCTTCAATTGAAATCAAATTTAATAAATATAAGAACATTAATCGTGAGTGATTGCTCACCTTTCGAGGCTAGAGAAGTTTGAAACACAACAAGGTATGAATTGGATCACGATCCAGAAAATCGAACAATCCAAACAATAGTCTCAAAGTGAAGTAAGCTGAAAGCGGATTTGATGGACAAAGCTGATAGATAAGAATCGATGAGGAACGAATCAAAATCAATTAGCTCGATATAACGGTATTATATTATTCCTTAAACCCAATATTAAAATTTAAAATACAAATACATTTTTAAATCAATCTTAAATTTAAACATATATATATTGAAATCAAAATATATATATATATATATATATAATTTCAAAATCATTATTTCTAAAAATACAAACACTTAAAAATCAAGGATATATATCATAAAAAAAATCAATACCTTAAACTTACAACATAGAACCCCTATATTATCAAAACCTGATACACATTTACATATATATACATATTTATATATTTATAGACTACCCTTACGTAATAAAATATAATATTAAGAAATCCAACAACCGTATGTAAGCTATTATACACATAATACAATAAAACTTATACTAAACTAGACTCAAATATAAATATAAACTAGTACATAACTAGTATACTAACATACGTAACTTATCTACATCATTATGTAGTCTAAAGCATATATAACAATATATATATACACGCACATCCACTCTTAATAAACTGCAACATATACCTACTCCCAATATATAATATAAAAGTTCTTCAAACATGAACTCATATAAATTTATATATTTAATACCTTCATATTCTAACTTACCCAATCATATAAATAAATCTATGCAGTGAATTCAGTTATGTATAACCTTTATACCGAAAATGTAACATATATATAACTACACATATAAACATAAAGTATAAGTATATAAATATATCTTAAGATATAAAAACTTTTAAACATACCAGCATATATATACAGTACATATAAATCTATATCTTTAATGCCGAAAGAGGCTACACGTACGCATAACAAAGCTGATATATATAATATGTATTCAGATCTATAACTTACTATATGAACCCAAATGTTTAACCAAGAAATTGTAACCTTCTTTGTTTAGTTTATATAAACTTAAATATATCACAAAGGACTAATATATACTTATATACACGCCACAGACTATGTATACATAACCTATGAAACTATATATATTTAAAAATTAACCTATACATATATAAGATGATACAACAGAACTATATATATATATTTATTTACTATAACTTTTTATATATATATAACATATTATACAACTTTGTAAACTAATCTATATATATGCAGATTATGTATAACCGTATTATATATGTATAAAATATATTTGAAAATCAATGTTCATTATAAACTAATATAAACTTTCCTTATTTCAAAACATATAACTGACAATTGATATTGCTTACAAATCTAAATAACATATGTACTATGATAAATAACAAATATATATATAATTGAATGTATAAACAAATAGAGAAAGGAATCGAGAGCTTGCCTCGGTGGTTCAAGGAACAAAAAGGCGAGCAACAGGCTGGAGAGGAGGTACGGCTTTGCGCACGGTGCCAAGGATGTGATCGGCAGAAGCTTCAGCCATTCGAGGGGCTGGTGGTCGAAGATCTCCTGGCATGATGAGATGGAGAGGGAATGAAAATGCTTTGGGTCGTCCATTGAAGGCTGTTGTGGGTTGTTGAACAAGCAGAGGGTGTCGGGTTGTGGCAGATCTCGGTGGGGCAGTTCTCGGTGGGGCTCGGTGATTGGTCGAGGTGATGGAGATGGGATGCACGCGGCTATGGCATGGCGTGCGAGCTGCTAGGTTTTCGGAGAAAAGGTGGAAGAATGAAAGATGAGTTAGGCAAGAAGAAGGGACAGGGTTTGATAATGGAACGCATATATTCTAATAGAACTAAAAAAATAATGATGGGCAGAGAATTGAACGGCATAAGAAAATAACCGTAATTATTTAGACCATCAAAATGCTGAATTCAGAGAAAAATTAATAGTTAGTGGCTATTGATTTTTTTTGTACGGTAGAAAATTGGATGGTCACGTGATGTTCAAAGATTTAAACGGTATCGATATGGAAATCGTTTTAATGATTTCACCACCTACCAGGGTTCGAAAAACAGAAATAAATATACCGCTGAGATCAATACGATGAGACAATCAAAACGGTATACAGATACCAGCGATACGATTATCCGTTCAAAAGTCGATACGGACACTGATATACGTCGTTATCCCGTACGGAAAAATCCAAACGGAGTTAGAAACGTCCGAATTTCGCGAAACAGATTACGCGGTCTTATTCAGAGTGTTCTAAATAAATTTTCTCATGTTTACATATTTAGATTTTGGAACACTTTTATTATCATCAATTTTAACTGATATAAACTGGAATAAAATTACACTAGAAAATAAATTTCTAAATTATTTGATGAAAATTTACTAGTTGCTATGTTAAAACAGACGCATTTCAAATATCAAATTTAAATTTCAAAATTTTATTGTTTAAAGTTTCACAAAATTTCAATTAAATATATAAATAAACAAATAAAATTATCTAAAATTTACGGGTCGTTACAGAGTTTGAACAAAATTTTCAAAGCATTTGCCTTTAAATCTTCTAAAACAAACCAAGCCACATCTTAACATAATCGGAATTCAGTCAATGAGTCAATATATATGATTAACCCTAACATTGCGCAGTTAATCTTAATTTCAAAAACATTTTCTTTCGTTTCAAAATAACAAACAACACACAAACATATTTGTAAAATTTCAGCTTTTAAGGCATAGTGATAGTGACCTGTGGTTTTGCAACAACCTTTCACCGTCCTTCGCTTTCTAAATTTTATTTTGTCCAAAATTCTAAAGTTTTAGGGATTTAAGCATTCTTTATTTCTAGTTGCTAATTTAATTTCCTAATTTATTTAATAAACTTCTGGCCTTAATTACATTCATCGCTAGTTAAGTGTCCTTATGAGATTTTCTTATTTACACTGTTTCCCAATATATATAGCGGTCAAAGCTCATCCGGAAAATCAGCACAGTAATAAAATATGAACATACTCATATCATATCGTATGCTTTTTTTTCAAAACTCAAAAATATACAACTAGCTATTACAACCCGAATATCTTAAAAGTAACAATTGTTGGAAGCCGCCCTTCAACATTAACTAGCATTAATGTTGTTATGGCCCTATCGCTTCTTATTCAATTAAGATGGACATTTCTAGTACGTCATTCTACCATAACCTATTTGCCTTAACTTTCCTCTTTGGCTCCTAATAAATAAGGTCCATCCATTACTTCAATTATTATACTTGATTATGGGATAAATTGTGCATTCCCACACTACTGTGGGTAAGAAATATAAACCATGCACATTTACAACAACCAATCGAATAATTGGCTTAGTGGAATAACTTTCCTACTACCTACCTTGCCATCTTTAACCTTGAATTAACCAACATTCTCTACGTGTGTTTGCCCTCTCATTACCCACTTCTCTAATCGTATTACTATCTTTTTTCAATCAAAATCTCTTAATAGAATTCTCAAATTTTGATATTTACTTTCTTTATCCTTGATCTTTCATGTGAGTATGCCGTAAGATTTACCAAAGTGTACTTTGATACCATTCCCCATTCCTTTGAGGGTTCTTCTTATTACTTTCACACATGTCAAATCCAACATTCCTAGGTTCATACCAATATTCCTTATATTCAACGTGGATTCCTTGTTGCTACTCTACGAGCATTCATAGCCATTTTATTCATAGCCTTGACCTTTACCCGGTCTTACCTAGGCAATCATCCCTATCTACTCCATATCAAAAATTGGTTTTTTTTTTCACCACTCTTTATAAAATTAAAACTTCATAGTCATGAAGTACTTAATGCAAAACTTTTACCTTTGAAAATATAGACTTAGAAACCTTTTTACTAAATTCACAAATTGCTTAGTTTCCGAAAGGAGCCATGAAATATTTCCCATTCTAACCAACTTTCCATTTTTAAGGACTTTCTACAATAGAGACTTACTTTTTTAAAATTAAGATTTTTAGCTCAAAACATTTAATTCCATTCATAAACTCAATCATCCTAACATTTTTCAAAAACATCTCTATAACTGTAAGCAATGAAAACTGGAGTAGACAAAGATAACTTTCATCCTATTATTACTGCACATATTTATGAAAATTATCCATTTTCCTTTTGTTCTTCTCATATATTATTTCTAACTAAATTACTAATCCTATTTTAATATAAATTCCTAACGTTGTTTCTATTTAAATCTCCTAACACTGCTACTATTTGTATATCTTCTACCTAAATGGCTTCTACTTATATAGCTCTTTTCCTCTTTTATCATTTTTTTTCATTGACTCATTACAGTGCATTCGTGTACTGATTTAGTCATAGGTTTTTCTTCATTAACATGTAAAGAGATATGTATAGATCTATTTCAGCTGTCTTCCTCCGTATTTCCTTATACGGGAATATTTTTCCTATCTTCATTATCATTCATTCTTATCTTTCCATTCTCTTTACCCCCATTTAAATCAAGTACCATTTCTATATATCCATCCCTTAAAAACAAAATTTTTATTTATAGAAATAAGAAAAATCATCGAGCAAACATACACTCGTTTTTTCATTCATTTCAAAAATGAAAAATCCCTTTACCGAAAACTCTTTGAATTGAAAATTTTTAGCCCAACCAGTTTTAAACTTCAATAGGAACCTCTAAATAACCCTTTAAAACTTCCAAATTTTCTTGCTTTTTCAAAACAACTACTTTCCAGTGGTTGGGTCCTTCTATTTTAAATAAATTCTTTTTAAAGCCACTCAAAATGTGTTTAGAAAATTTCAAAATTCTGTTATTAAATTCTTTCACATAGGGGTCGGATTCAGAAATGGACACTAATTCGTCCTTCCTTTTGGACTTTCCTTCTTCCCTACTCATTCTTAAATCATCTTTATTAAGAACATATCAAAAATCCAACTGTCATCTTGGGGTAATTAATGTACACCTCCTCGTAGGAACTTGCTCAATCTTTTTTCACATCTTACTTCTGGATGCTTGCAACATATATGTTCTTACTTCCCATCCGTTTGGATGAAATGTAAGTCTACAATTGGCAATCTATCGAAATCCACAATCAAAGGGTAGTCCATGCCCAGCAAAGGAGTCTGGTACCATATAGCTTCAAAGACCTTTCTATATATCACACTCATGCTCTTTTTGTTCAATTCCTTATGATACTGCCTACACCCCGTGCGGTGATTGGGGTAAGTGTTAAATTTATTTATTGTTCTAACTCATAGTTGTCTCATCCATATTTTTAGAATATGGTCGCAACTACGTCAATAGTCAGAATTCATAGAGTTTGGCGTATAATATATATAATTATAGGTAAAAATACAAATATGTTTTCTTAGTGTATCCTAATTACTATGATCGAACAACCTGACTCTGATACGAAATGTAACAACCCGCACCTTAATGAGTTCAAATTTTGACTAAATTGAAACCCAAGTCAACTGGGATATGGATCGTTGGTGTTGATAACCTGAAATAGACATAAATAGATCAAAGAGCTATCTACATAAACTTACAGCAGAATAGAAAAACATAATAGAACATATATACCGACTAAGACTTATACCTTGGAATCAATAGTATTCCTTGGATATCTAGTTGCCTTATCAGTGCCGAGCATGAATGAGGGGACTTCTCCATCTACCATTCCCGCCTTACACCAGTGCCCCATTCCTCTAAAGCTATCTTTTGGTTGTAATGAGGAGGAGGTCATAACAACGTTCTGGTGATTGAAAAATTACATACTTTATTCATAAAACTAGTTTATGCCGATTGATTTCTATTTAAGTGTTATTTCTATTATTCATGGCTTACCCATTTAATTCCATATGCATGTACGGTATATCTTACCTTCTCCGAGGTATAACTATATATATGTGTTTTTTTTGTGTGTGTAAACATTATACTACCCAAAATAAAATTCCGACCACTTAATACTTCTTAAATAGATAGGCGGAATATCCAATGGCTACTTAACACCTCAACCCAAAAGCGAGCCCTTCGTAATGCAAAATCTAGTCAATCGACCGTAACTACAAAGGACGATGACCCAAGATACAGCTTTATAAATTAATTTTATGTATTACTAACACATCTCAAAGACTTATCTAAGGGTCAACTAGCCCACCTACGACAAAGAGACAACTAATTAAACTTTGAGGTCTTTGTGTATCCCATATGGATTCTATACTAGTAGGAAGCGAAATCCATCGGGATGTAACCTAAGTCTTTGCTAATGACTGTGCGGGACCGTTGGAGTCAAAGCCTATATGTCAGCCCTATTGTAATAACTCGTCCTTTATGAAAAATAAAAAATTCACAAATTGATTTTTTCGAATTCCACAAAAGATGGCTTGTCACAAAAAGAAAGAAAAAAAGAAAATCAAAACACCATATCCAGGAACAACGTCGCAATCTCACACTGGAATGATAACATATAATATATCGTATGTATATGAATAGAATAGGATGAACAACAAGAGACTACACTGACTGAAATAACTTATAAATAAATATCAATACAGAGAGTCAGAATAAAACATCTAATACAAGAAGTCTCCTATACGAATGACATTTGTCATGTAATACAATAGTATTAAGTAAATAAATATCCAACTATCATCTTCGTCTCCAAAGCTTCAACTGCACCACTGTAACGACCCAGAATTTTATTTATTTGAAATTAGAATATTTAATTGGTTTTAAATATTTAAAAGTTAATTTTTAACTTGAATTTCAAATATAATGATTTATTTGATAATTTAATAATTGAATTTTGCTCAAATAATTGAATCTTGAGTTTTAAGCTTGATAAAAATAATTTAAACGCTTATTAAATTTATATTAATAAGAATAAAGGTAATATAGCTTTTATATTGAATTTAAAAGTGATTTGTTCAATGTTAAAAATATCTCGTTTGAATTGACGAGTAAAAATAGCCTTTCGAGGCACAGTCTCGGATTTCGACGAAACCAGTTCCATTGGATCCATAATAATATATTATTATCGGATTTCAAATTTCGTAGCGTTTGGAGTTATCGTTTGGTCGTACGGGATATAAACGCGTTGAAATTAATATCGAAAATTCAATATAATAATTGGGTCCAAAAAGCTATCCTCTCCATACGATCGAATTAGGACTTGAAACCTTTTCCATTGCATTTGGAATAGGGGTATAACATTATAAATGCCTAGCGACATGCCTCGATAGGGGTTCGAGATTTTAAGTTACGTAATCGAGACGGTTTGAAAATTTAAATAATATATATATTTGATTGACTTGACTATATTCACATCAACTTGCTTTCTTTCTTTTCTCAGCCACCTACGATTTGACCTTCCCTTTTCAAACACGATTCCCTCTCTCCCTTTTTAAAACAGACAACCGAATAGTGAAAAAGAAAAAAATGGCCGATAGCTTCAAAAAATTCCTACCTCACAAAATACTCAATGGAAAAATCGAAATCTTGTTTGTAAATTCATATTTCTCAATCCTCTTCGATCCGATATAACATTTGTGGGGTGCGATTGGAGTTTGAGGAAGTCGATAGTAATGTCGAACTAGTTTTTTCACTAGGGTTTGGGTTTTACAAGGTATTAGGCATCGAATCGAGCAATGTCGATGAGATTTGGATTTGGCACGGTGAGGCGCACCTACGGGTGGATTTTGGTGAGGGGCGGCTTGACATGAAGGAGTGCGACCTGGCGCGTGTGCATGAGGAGGGTTGGGTGTTGCATTTTGATCGGAGAGGCTAGGGGAAGCGGTGGTGGTGCCATAGGGCCGAGAGTGTGGAGGAGAAGCTTGTCGACGTATTTGGATGAGCAAATAGGAGGTGGTTGGTCGTATCAGTGCACGCGTGCACAAAATTGGGAAGCTACAAGCTACGTTCGATTTGGGGAAAAGGAGTATGGAGTGGGCCGGGTCGAATTGCTTTGGGTATGGGCTGTCTTTCCTTTATTTTTAAAATATATATATAGTTTATATAATAGAATCGTTTGAAACTTATAAATTGAATATCTTATTCGTTTTAAATCGAAATCCAACGCGGTCAGTCGCGTTGGGTCCGTAATTGGGAGATCTTTGCTGTGGAGTCAACTTGGTTGAGTCTAGAGGTTGCAAATTTTTTAGATAAATTCAAACGCGTTCAGATTAAAACGGGACCAGAACGCGAAAGCGATAATAAAAATCAATGTGAGTAAATCTCACTCATTTTTGGATTGCTAGTTTAATTTAAATTGTTGAAAATTTAAATTATTGGTTGATTGGATGATTTGGTAATTATTATTATCAGTTGAATGTGATATTACATATAGTAGTATATATATTAGTAGTTGGATAGATTATTCCCGCCTATTGGAGTGGATGAGACCCTATGTGCCCCGCATAATAGCGGATGACCCTATATACCACGATATCCCGCCTCGAAGCGGGATTAGTATTTTTATGTCATATTAACATTTGTGGTTGCAGGAAACAGGTTGGAGGGATCCAACTGGCGTTGAATTAAATTTCATATATATTGATATATGATCGGTTTGAATAATTTGTGGTAGATTATAGTGCGATTTGAATTTATTGGATGCTATGGTAGTTTTGGCCTAGATTTTGGTATTTTTAAATACCAATAATATATGTTTTGAATTTGAAAGAAATTAAAAAGAAATTTGGAAGTGAAATATTTATAGTGAATTTTGGATTAATTAAAAGAAATGAATTTGGGTAGAATAAATAGTTTGACTTTGAATTTGTACTTAAAATTTTCGGAATATGGTAAATAGAGATTTGGAATAAGGATTTTAAATAATAATTCCATAGTGATATTTGTTTTAAATATAAAAGGTTTTTAAACCAAGATTTTAAATAGATTGGGAAAAGAAGTGCATTTGGAAATAAATGTGAAATTGAATATACGGATTGTTATCCCGCCTTTTGGCAAGGCCGTGACACCAAGAACTTGACTAGAAACCAATGATAGTTCATCTTGGAGATCGGTTATACATAGGTTCACCATGGATACTGGTAAATTTTGCCCGAGTCCGGATCGAGCTAAACTTGATATGACACGATAAGCAAAGCTATGAAAGCCAACATTCCAAATTTCAAGTCAATTGGAGTTCGTATGCTCAAGATATGATCGATGCAAGTTTGAATTTGTTGAAGGCTGTCAAATTCGCATCGATCCTTTTCGTATCAATCCTGTTCGTATCAATCATGTTCGCATCGATCCTGTTCGCATCGCTTCACTATTCACATTGATGGATACGAATTATAGTTGTTTTCCTTAACTTGCATCGATCATAACTCAAAATCTACAAGTCCAAATACCACCAAATTTTCACAGGAGCTTGCGTACATCCTCAAGAAGGTCCATGATCGATCTCGACTCGATTGGACGAAATTTCAATCGATACGAAATTCGTTCGTATCGATCACGGACCGAGTGCAAACCACATGGGATCGATCACATGGGCCCAACCATGTGAGAGAAGAGGTCTCCCGAGATCTGAGCGAGATATTTGCAGCCTACGCCTATAAATAGCAGCCCAGAACCTACAGAAAAGGGGATTTTTGGCTTCTCTACGCTGATACTATGCCGGAATCACCATTAAATTTCAGTTCTACTGATGTAACCTTTTGTAATCAGCAAATAAAGTCCAATAAACATCAATCATTTCATAGTGGACGTAGGCAATTCACCGAACCACTCTACATCCGTGTGTTTATTTGCATTTTCTTATCTATTTATTAGTGTGTTTGTTAGATCTGCTTCATTTCACATTTATCTTCTTATTTTATCTCTTTAAACACATCCGAAGAGTGTTGTGCCCAATTTTGGTACAAACACGGATCTTAAATAAGATTTCTTAATTACAAATGGAAATATAATCGAGATTGGGTTGGGTTTGGAATATTGTTTGGATTATTTGAGAAATTGATTTATAAATGGAATTTAATTTAGAAATCAAATTATAATGGATTAAGTGATGTGAAACCGTTATAAACTAGAATTGAAAACTGTGAGATTTATAAAACAGTGTTTATAAATAAAGTGAAGTGATTATCAGTTGATAAATTGAAGTTATAAATTCACGATGACGATTTATTATGAGATGGGTAAATCGGTTTAAAAATAAACGATAAATTTACTTCTAGAAAAGTGAAAAGGGGGATTTATGAAATTGGGACGTAAATCAAATTAGTGATAAATCGAGTGGGATTTATAAATATTAGACTGGCTAAATTGGAATTGGAAAATATATTTTATCGAGAAGTTAAGTTTGTTTTAAAAAGAGGATTTTAAATTATTAAACTAGGCAATTTAAAAGTGTTTAAAAATATTTCAGAAAGTTAGTTATATAAATATTTTTAAATTGTTAAAATGAACCATAAGTTTTATAAACAAGTCTTGTAAATCGACTAGAATCTTATTAATAAATCATAATTAATTATTGTTTCAAAGTTATGTAATTATTTTAAATTGTTTAAAGTATATTTAATTATTAAATAAGTTAGTTTATAATGAGTTGATATTAAGTTAATTATTATTTAAGAATTAATCAGTATTACTATTAAAAGATAAATTATTCAATATTAATTTTGTCTAATATAATACCTTTATTTAAAGAATATTTGCCTAAATTAAACTTGGGAATTTATATAGAAAATTTATAAGTATTATTTAGAGAAAATTATTAAATGAAGTTTTCGGAAAGTAATGGTATACTTTCATGGCAAAATCGAAGGCAGAGATTGCCTGCAGTTGAGTTTGGATTTCTCTGGGATAGGGACGTAATCATTGAGTTGTGAATCCATGGTTGATACCGCGTGGTGCTTTCCATATTTATTTTAAAGGATTTTTCAAATATTTTTGAAAATAATGGTTAGTGAACGTACTTAGTCCGATAAGATAAGTACATACCTTTTGATAAAGAGATTTAATTTATTAAAATTAAATTAAATGAGACTTAGTGTTTTAAGTGGAAATGAAATCTTTGGTTGAATGATTGTTTATTTGATAGTTAAATAACCGACTATCAAATCTGGAACCAAAACATAACTTTGGGAATATCTAGGAGAAACACAGGAATTATACGGTATAGTTACTGTCGGAAGGTGTTATACTGTACGTATAAACTCGTTTCGTTCTTCTAGGATGATGATAAGGAAATCCGTCCGCTAACGGTTTGGAGGTGATCTCCAATCTTATTTTTGTTTATTTATTTCCTAAAGAACCGGGGTCGAGTTTACCGGAAATATTGAACGTTGTTTCGAAGAGACCGGGATCAAATAAGTTATCTGAAAACCACTTCGATCCAACGAGCACGTTTTCGAAGTGAAGACAAGGGCATGGAGTCGAAGATGGAGCAGTGAAGTGTAAGGGCTAATCGCTTCTAATCCTGAGGATGATTCCAAAATGGATGTAGTAGGAATAGCGCCTTCAGTTTCGTTCAGACCCAGAATGGACTTGTATGGATGAATGCTATCGGTACATTGTCATTGGAGGACAATGAGCATTCCAAGTATAAATTCCTTAAAGGGTAATCGTAGCCTCAAACCTCATCTACCGGGAATGACTGAAAATCAGGGGAGATGCAGCAAGGCTAAGTGGGTCGCACCCAATTAGGGTATGTTTATCACCTTTCTAGAAAACCTTGGATATTATTACTACGGTGCATAGAAGAACTCAGTAAGGGTGAGAACATTCAGTGTGATAGTATATTCGCTACTATCCAGGTTAGGGGTAGTCCGGTCTTGTGTTGCATGGGATCCTGGTGAGGTACTCGGTACATTTTTCTAGATGTGTACTGTAATAGGTGGTACTCCAGTGCCTAGTCATTGGTATGGAACCCATTCTCCAATACTTGCCTTTACGGTTTTGGTTGTAGAGCCTGGTATGCTGGAATTTAATTAATGTAATAATTTTGGCTATTTGAATAAGTATTTGTACCTAGACACTATTATAATATCAGATGATTTTGATATAAAATGTTTTGGTTATCGTAAGGTAAAAACCCGCCGTGTTTATGTGTGGCGTGGTCTTACGAGATACCTTTGTTTTTTAAAGGATTTTGATAACTTTAATAACTCAAATTGAGTGTGTTTTCTCACGCTGGTTTTCCAGACCGACTCGGGTGTTATTTTATTATAATGCTTGGGTCAGACCGAGTATTACAGATTCAGGTTAGGATGCTATGGATCTCAGGAAACGAGCTGGATGACAAAGACGTATTACACGTACTTGATTATATTCCGCTGTGTATTGTAGGATGTATATTCAGCACTAGTGAGGACAAGTTATTATAACTGTCCAGTATTGGGTTATTGATTTGTTGTACTCCGATGATATAATGTATAAGTAACAGTTATAGTTTTTTTGTATAAAGATAGGTTATTATCTATTATATATTGTTCCGCTGCAAATTGTGAGATTCTGTGTTGTTGTTCTATTTTCTTCTACCTCTTTCTTCTTTTCCTCTAATGATCTGGTATTTTCGGCATTCAATTGCTCGACATCTAATACAATGGACGTATTAGGGTCAATTTTCGAGGGTTGAAAATCCGCGTTCGTTACACGTGGTATCAGAGCTGAAGGTTAAGCGAGAACCTTGGCTTTGATGGGGTAACTCATTATAGATAGGGTCAGTAGCACCCCAGAATGAGTTTGAGTGTATAAATAGACATGAATGTGTATTTGTTAGTGAATATAAAATGTTTATATTGTGTTGGTTGATCTATTGAGTGGCTTATGGATTCTGGTCAATACGAGTAATTAACGTTATTGATAGGGTCTCTAAACACTTGAACATAGCAATTCGACATGGTATTGTTTTGAAATGGGATAAATGAAATAAATTTACCCTTATTATTTTCATATATGAAAGGAATAATTTTTCATAAATTATTATAGTTGTATATGGTGTACTTGGTTGTTAGGAAATGATAATATTGAACTATTATCATCTGCTGTTGTGGTGATTGAATAAAAGTTGATATTATAGTCAACAATTAAGAAATAGTTTCATATAACAAAATGGGATTTTGTAAATGTGATTTAGAAATCGATATGGTTTATAAAAACGATTTATAAAGGATTTAAAGGCTGGGAATTTGGGAATTTAATTCCCGTTGGTTTTGAAATGTTTTTCAAAGTCTTGGAAAATAATAGTGATATTATTTGGAGGATATTTTTGGAATAAAAATATTTAAAATGGTTTTCAAAAGAGGAAAAAGCACTGAACTCACTTCGGTCGTTGGAAAATAATTCCAATGATGATCGCGACATCGTTGGTGTTCATTTTCGAGTTTCTGAGTGATGGATTGCTACCGTAATGATTTGTTGTTGGAGTCTTGTTTTAATAAACAAGTTATTGATTTTAAGAAGCTTAAATTTTTTTGGATTTGATATATATAAGTAAAGTATATATGTATATATATGATTTCTAAAGTGACTTGAAACACTTAGAACAAAGTGTGTAAACTCTGGGTTTTTGATTTGAAATGTTTAATTGGAAATATGAGAAAATAAGATCGAACTTATAAAATATGGAAAGAAAAATTTAAATGAATCTTACCTTAAGGTAAGCTAAATAGAGTGGACAAAATTGAATGTGAAAATGGAGAATTCAGTTATGGCTTATATATTGTTTATGTTCACTTACATTGTATAGCCCTTTAATGTGAAACATCTATGCCATGTTAACCTTAGCATGTGATTAACTTTGAGCCTTTATGGAATACCTATTCTTAGTTGTATAAATAGACTTTCTTATATCATTCCTTTAACTTTAAAGGAATGTTTCCCTTATGCACATGTATTCCTTTATCTTTTGCTAATATTAAGTTCTAGTTAGCCTAACCCGTGTATTTATTACTCGGGTTAAACCGAGTTGCAGGTTAGCTTTTGGACCTATGCTAGCTTTACCTTTTGGGCTTCTTCATCGACTTTGGTTATGGCATAGTTTTTATGTAGTAGTCTTTTGTTTGGGAACCTTACGATGTATCTATTCTTTTGTGGGGATGTATGTATATATTGTGGTTAAATACCACATGTGGCCTGTTGTATTACATTTGATGTAAGTGTATATGTATATTATCTGTGTTGCTGTTCTACGACTTGAGATTATTGTAGTTATTATATTTTGTTTCTGAATCAATCCTATAGCCACCATAGTAGTGTATTAGATAGGAATTAAGTATGTCGAATACTCGAGATGAAATGAAAAAAATAAGTGCCAAAATCGACATTCTTAGCTCTTATCTAATGCAAGACTATGATGGTCGCCCTTAACCAGCCCTATTCTCCGCACTAGCAGATAGAATTACGTAGTAATTCCCTTTGTTAATGTGGGTCTCGGGGTGGGGCGTCATAGCTTAAATAAAATTTAACTTAAGAAAAGTTAAATGAAAGTGAGTGTGATAATGGAATAAAATAGTAAAGTAAACTAATTAAATGAAGTGAATTGGAAGAAAATTAGTGAATGGAATATGAATAAGTTTGATAACTTATAAAAATTAAAATCTGATTCTGGAATGGAAGTAAACCTAACTTAAGTTAAGTATAAAGTGAATTCTGAAATTTAGCCTAAGTTAGGCTGAATTAAGAAACTGTTGAAAATAGAATTTATTAAGATTGGAAATAACTTTGTGGATGAACTAACTAATTTAATTAGTAAGTTAAATGGAAAATTGGATTGAAATTGATTAAAATGGGTAGGAATTGAGTCGTTAAGTGGTAATAACCATAAAAGTTTGTATAAAGTGTTTATAATAGACTTAAGAAAATTTGATGGCAAAGTTCTTAAGTGAAATTGGTATTAAAGAAATATACTAAGAAAATAGTGAATATTGATAATTGATTAAAAATGAAATGAATGTGAATAAGAGGATTTAGTGCAGCTAAGAAATCATTTGAAATAAATACGTAAGTTGTACGTATATTATTTATTTCGCACGACGGTTTGATCCGGATTCGAGCACAGAATTTTGAGATAATTTATATCGATCTGAATTAGGATTTTTCACTCGATTTTCGACGGCGAACACTGGATATGGACAGTTGATTGATTTTGAAATTCTCTATCATAGTATATGGCTATGCAAGGTGAATGATGGCTTCTGATCAAGAAAACAGATCTGAGTCCGCACTAGAGAGTCGTGTGAACGATACTAGTTCGGAAGTGAAATTGTGTGATCGAGCGAGCGATTAGATTTGAGATTTCAAACGGATGATATATGTACATCGTACAGGCTTAAGTAAGGAAAATATTGAAAATTTTGGAAAAAATAAATGGAATGATTTTGAATTATATGATTGGATGTTATTGGCAAGTAAGGTGCAGGTATATAAAAGCAAAAGAACTAAATTGATGTCTTCGATATCATAAGAAAATTGGATTGCCCAACAAAAAGGTACATGTTTATTTTGATGTTTGAAAATGATGATTTTATGATTGAGCCACTTGGATTTTGTTTTCTTTTGCTGGTTTGGGCCGCTAGAGGCAATTTGTAGTAGTTCAGATCTTGCTGCACAAAGGAGAAGCTGGTGAATTTTTTTTTCGAAAATTTATGGAGTTAGAAAATTTTGATAATTAAAAATTTGGTTTTGAATTATAATTTGAATGATTGAGGGGATAATATTTGTTGTAATCTATGGATGAGTTTGGGAATTAGAAAAAGTGACAATGTGGTTTCAATAAAATGATTTTAGAAAGTTGTTTAAACTGGTTGGTTTTGGGAAAAGTTAATGGGTTTTGGACCATTCTTCTTACCTTGGTAAATTTCGAGGACGAAATTCTTTTAAGGGGGAAGGAATGTAACGACTCAGAACTTTGGTTATTTGATATTGGAATATTTAACTGATTTTAAATATTTAAAAGTTAATTTTAACTTGAATTTCAAATATAATGATTTATTGGATAATTTAATAATTGGAATTTACTCAAATAATTGAATCTTGAGCTTTAAGCTTGATAAAAATAATTTAAAGGCTTATTAAATGTATATTAATAAGAATAAGGAAATAAAGCTTTTATATTGAATTTAAAAGTGATTTGTTCAATTTTAAAAATATCTCATTTGAATTGATGAGTAAAAATAGCCTTTCGAGGCACGGTCTCGGATTTCGACGAAACTAGTTCCATTGGATCCGTAATAGTGTATTTTTATCGGATTTCAAATTTCGTAGCGTTTGGAGTTATCGTTTGGTCGTACGGGATATAAACGCGTTGAAATTAATATCGAAAATTCAATATAATAATTGGGTCCAAAAAGCTATCTTCTCCACACGATCGAATTAGGATTTGAAACCTTTTCCATTGCGTTTGGAATAGGGGTATAAAATTATAAATGCCTAGCAGTACGCCTCGATAGGGGTTCGAGATTTTAAGTTACGTAATCGAGACGGTTTGAAAATTTAAATAATATATATATTTGATTGACTTGACTATATTCACATCAACTTGCTTTCTTTCTTTTCTTAGCCACCTATGATTTGACCTTCCCTTTTCAAACATGATTCCCTATCTCCCTTTTTAAAACACACAGCCGAACAATGAAAAAGAAAAAAAAAGGCCGATAGCTTTAAAAATTCCTACCTCACAAAATACTCAATGGAAAAATCGAAATCTTGTTTGTAAATTCATATTTCTCAATCCTCTTCGATTCGATATAACATTTGTGGGGTGCGATTGGAGTTTGAGGAAGTCGACAGTAATGTCGAACTAGTTTTTCCGCTAGGGTTTGGGTTTTACAAGGTATTAGGCATCGAATCGAGCAATGTCGATGAGATTTGGATTTGGCACGGTGAGGCACACCAATGGGTGGATTTTGGTGAGGGGCGGCTCGACATGGAGGAGTGCGACCTGGTGCATGTGAGTAAGGAGGGTTGGGTGTCGCGTTTTGATCGGAGAGGCTAGGGGAAGCGGCAGTGGTGCCATAGGGCCGAGAGAGTGGAGGGGAAGCTTGTCGACGTATTTGGATGAGCAAATAGGAGGTGGTTGGTCGTATCAGTGCACGCATGCAAAAAATTGGGAAGCTACATGCTGCGTTCGATTTGAGGAAGGAGTATGGAGTGGGCCGGGTCGAATTGCTTTAGGTGATTGAATAATTACATACTTTATTCATAAAACTAGTTTATGCCGATTGATTTCTATTTAAGTGTTATTTCTATTATTCATGGCTTACCCATTTAATTCCATATGCATGTACGGTATATCTTACCTTCTCCGAGGTATAACTATATATATGTGTTTTTTTTGTGTGTGTAAACATTATACTACCCAAAATAAAATTCCGACCACTTAATACTTCTTAAATAGATAGGCGGCAGATCCAATGGCTACTTAATACCTCAACCCAAAAGCGAGCCCTTCGTAATGCAAAATCTAGTCAATCGACCGTAACTACAAAGGACGATGACCCAAGATACAGCTTTATAAATTAATTTTATGATTTACTAACACATCTCAAAGACTTATCTAAGGGTCAACTAGCCCACCTATGACAAAGAGACAACTAATTAAACTTTGAGGTCTTTGTGTATCCCATATGGATTCTATACTAGTAGGAAGCGAAATCCATCGGGACGTAACCTAAGTCTTTGCTAATGACTGTGCGGGACCGTTGGAGTCAAAGCCTATATGTCAGCCCTATTGTAATAACTCATCCTTTATGAAAAATAAAAAATTCACAAATTGATTTTTTCGAATTCCACAAAAGATGGCTTGTCACAAAAAGAAAGAAAAAAAGAAAATCAAAACACCATATCCAGGCACAACGTCGCAATCTCACACTGGAATGATAACATATAATATATCGTATGTATATGAATAGAATAGGATGAACAACAAGAGACTACACTGACTGAAATAACTTATAAATAAATATCAATACAGAGAGTCAGAATAAAACATCTAATACAAGAACTCTCCTATACGAATGACATTTGTCATGTAATACAATAGTATTAAGTATATAAATATCCAACTATCATCTTCGTCTCCAAAGCTTCAACTGTACCACTGTAATGACCCAGAATTTTATTTATTTGAAATTAGAATATTTAATTGGTTTTAAATATTTAAAAGTTAATTTTTAACTTGAATTTCAAATATAATGATTTATTGGATAATTTAATAATTGAAATTTGCTCAAATAATTGAATCTTGAGTTTTAAGCTTGATAAAAATAATTTAAACGCTTATTAAATTTATATTAATAAGAATAAAGGTAATATAGCTTTTATATTGAATTTAAAAGTGATTTGTTCAATGTTAAAAATATCTCGTTTGAATTGACGAGTAAAAATAGCCTTTCGAGGCACAGTCTCGGATTTCGATGAAACCAGTTCCATTGGATCCATAATAATATATTATTATCGGATTTCAAATTTCATAGCGTTTGGAGTTATCGTTTGGTCGTACGGGATATAAACGCGTTGAAATTAATATCGAAAATTCAATATAATAATTGGGTCCAAAAAGCTATCCTCTCCATACGATCGAATTAGGACTTGAAACCTTTTCCATTGCATTTGGAATATGGGTATAACATTATAAACGCCTAGCGACATGCCTCGATAGGGGTTCGAGATTTTAAGTTACGTAATCGAGACGGTTTGAAAATTTAAATAATATATATATTTGATTGACTTGACTATATTCACATCAACTTGCTTTCTTTCTTTTCTCAGCCACCTACGATTTGACCTTCCCTTTTCAAACATGATTCCCTCTCTCCCTTTTTAAAACAGACAGCCGAATAGTGAAAAAGAAAAAAATGGCCGATAGCTTCAAAGAATTCCTACCTCACAAAATACTCAATGGAAAAATTGAAATCTTGTTTGTAAATTCATATTTCTCAATCCTCTTCGATCCGATATAACATTTGTGGGGTGCGATTGGAGTTTGAGGAAGTCGATAGTAATGTCGAACTAGTTTTTT
Source organism: Allium fistulosum (assembly GCA_030737815.1). Lineage (NCBI taxonomy): Eukaryota > Viridiplantae > Streptophyta > Magnoliopsida > Asparagales > Amaryllidaceae > Allium > Allium fistulosum. The sequence continues at coordinate 485,017,783 of CM060905.1, read as the reverse complement.
CACTAGGGTTTGGGTTTTACAAGGTATTAGGCATCGAATCGAGCAATGTCGATGAGATTTGGATTTGGCACGGTGAGGCGCACCTACGGGTGGATTTTGGTGAGGGGCGGCTTGACATGAAGGAGTGCGACCTGGCGCGTGTGCATGAGGAGGGTTGGGTGTCGCATTTTGATCGGAGAGGCTAGGGGAAGCGGTGGTGGTGCCATAGGGCCGAGAGTGTGGAGGAGAAGCTTGTCGACGTATTTGGATGAGCAAATAGGAGGTGGTTGGTCGTATCAGTGCACGCGTGCACAAAATTGGGAAGCTACAAGCTACGTTCGATTTGGGGAAAAGGAGTATGGAGTGGGCCGGGTCGAATTGCTTTGGGTATGGGCTGTCTTTCCTTTATTTTTAAAATATATATATAGTTTATATAATTGTTTATAATAGAATTGTTTGAAACTTATAAATCGAATATCTTATTCGTTTTAAATCGGAATCCAACGCGGTCAGTCGCTTTGGGTCCGTAATAGGAAGATCTTTGCTATGGAGTCAACTTGGTTGAGTCTAGAGGTTGTAGAATTTTTAGATAAGTTCAAACGCGTTCGGATTAAAACGGGACCAGAATGCGAAAGCGATAATAAAAATCAATGTGAGTAAATCTCACTCATTTTTGGATTGCTAGTTTAATTTAAAATATTGAAAATTTAAATTATTGGTTGGTTGGATGATTTGGTAATTATTATTATCAGTTGAATGTGATATTATATATAGTAGTATATATATTAGTAGTTGGATTGATTATTCCCGTCTATTGGAGCGGATGAGACCTTATGCGCTCCGCATAATAGCGGATGACCCTATATACCGCGATATCCTGCCTCGATGCGAGACTAGTATTTTTATGTTGCATTAACATCTATGGTAGTAGGAAACAGGTTGGAGGGATCCAACTGGATTCCTCAAAAATGTTGAATTAAATTTCATATATATTGATATATGATCTGTTTGAATAATCTGTGGTAGATTATAGTGTGGTTTGAATTTATTGGATGCTATGGTAGTTTTGGCCTAGATTTTGGTATTTTTTAATTACCAATAATATATGTTTTTAATTTAAAAGAAATTAAAAATAAAATTGGATGTGAAATATTTATAGTGAATTTTGGATTAATTAAATGAATTTGGGTAGAATAAATAGTTTGACTTTGAATTTGTACTTAACAATTTCAGAATATGGTAAATAGAGATTTGGAATAAGGAATTTAAATAATAATTCCATAGTGATATTTGTTTTAAATATAAAAGGATTTTAAACCAAGATTTTAAATAAATTGGGAAAAGAAGTGCATTTGGGAATAAATGTGAAATTGAATATACCGGATCTTAAATAAGATTTCTTAATTACAAATGGAAATATAATCGAGATTGGGTTGGGTTTGGAACATAGTTTGGATTATTTGAGAAATTGATTCATAAATGGAATTTAATTTAGAAATCAAATTATAATGGATTTAAGTGATGTGAACCGTTATAAACTAGAATTGAAAACTGTGAGATTTATAAAACAGTGTTTATAAATAAAGTGAAGTAATAATCAGTTGATAAATTGAAGTTATAAATTCACGGTGAGGATTTATAATGAGATGGGTAAATCAGTTTAAAAATAAATGATAGATGTACTTCTAGAAATGTGAATAAGAGGATTTATGAAATTGGGATGTAAATCAAATTGGTGATAAATTGAGAGGGATTTACCAATATTAGACTGGCTATATTGGAATTGAAAAATATATTTTATCGAGAAGTTAAGTTTGTTTTAAAAAGAGGATTTTAAATTATTAAACTAGACAATTTAAAAGTGTTTAAAAATATTTCAGAAAGTTAATTATTTAAATAATTTTAAATTTTCAAAATGAATCATAAGTTTTATAAACAAGTCTTATAAATTGACTAGAATCTTATTAGTAAATCAAAATTAATTATTGTTTCAAAGTTATGTAATTATTTTAAACTGTTTAAAGTATATTTAATTATTAACTAAGTTGGTTAATAATGAGTTGATATTAAGTTAATTATTATTTAAGAATTAATCAGTATTATTATTTTAAAAAGATAAATTATTCAATATTAATCTTGTCTAATATTATACCTTTATTTAAGGAGTATTTACCTAAATTAAACTTGGGAATTTATATAGAAATTTTATAAGTATTATTTTGAGAAAATTATTAAATAAAGTTTTCGGAAAGTAATGGTATAATTTCATGGCAAAATCGGAGGCAGAGATTGCCTGCAGTTAAGTTTGGATTTCTTTGGGATAGGGATGTAATCATTGAGTTGTGAATCCATGGTTGATACCACGTGGTGCTTTCCATATTTATTTTAAAGGATTTTTCAAATATTTTTGAAAAGAATGGTTAGTGAACGTACTTACTCCGATAAGATAAGTACATACCTTTTGATAAAGAGATTTAATTTATTAAAATTAAATTAAATGAGACTTAGGGTTTTCAATGGAAAATGAACTCTTTTGTTGAGTGATTGTTTATTTGATAGTTAAATAACCGACTACCTAATCTGGACCCAAAACATAACTTTGGGAATATCTTGGAGAAACACGAGAATTATATGGTATAGTTATCGTCGGAAGGTGCTATATTGTACGTATAAACTCATCTCGTTCTTCTAGGACGAGGATAAGGAAATCCGTCCACTAACGGTTAGGAGGTGATCTCCAATTTTATTTTCATCTATTTATTTCCTAAATAACCGGGGTTGAGTTTACCGGAAATATCGAACGTTGTTTCGAAGATACCAGGATCAGATAAGTTATCCGAAAACCACTTCGATCCAACGAGTACGTTTTCGAAGTGAAGACAAGAGCATGGAGTCGAAGATGGAGCAGTGAAGTGCAAGGGCTAATCGCTACTAATCCCGAGGATGATCCCAAAATGGATGTAGTAGGAATAGTGCCTTCGGTTTTGTTCAGACCCAGAACGTACTTGTATGAATGAATGCTATCAGTACATTGTCATTGGAGGACAATGAGCATTCCAAGTATAAATTCCTTAAAAGGTAATCGTAGCCTCAAACCTCATCAACCGGAAATGACTGAAAACCAGGGGAGATGCTGCAAGGCTAAGTGGTTCGCACCCAATTAGTGTATGTTTATCACCTTTTTAGATACCCTCAGATATTATTACTATGGTGCGCCGAAGATTTCGGTAAGGGTGGGAACACCCGGGGTGATAGCATATTCGTTACTATCCAGGTTAGGGGTAGTCCGGTCTTGTGTTGCAGGGGATCCCGGCGAGGTCCTCGGTAGATTTTTCTAGACGTGTACTGTGATAGGTGGTACCCCAGTGCCTAGTCATTTGTATGGAATCCATTCTCTAATACGCGCCTTTACGGTTTTGGTTGTAGAGCCTAGTATGCTGGAATTTAATTAATGTAACAATTTCGGCTATTTGAATAAGTATTTATACCTAGACACTATTATAATATCAGATGATTTTGATATAAAATGTTTTGGTTATCGTAAGGTAAAAACCCGTCGTGTTTATGTGTGGCGTGGTCTTACGAGGTACCTTTGTTTTTCAAAGGATTTTGATAACTTTAATAATTCTAATTAAGTGTGTTTTCTCATGCTGGTTTTCCAGACTGACTCGGGTGTTATTTTATTATAATGCTTGGGTCAGACCGAGTATTACAGATTCAGTTTAGAATGCTATGGAACTCAGGAGACGAGCTGGATGACGAAGACGTATTACACGTACTTGATTATATTCCGCTGTGTAATGTATGCTGTATATTCAGCACTAGTGAGGAAAAGTTATTATAACTATCCAGTATTGAGTTATTGATTTGTTGTACTCTGATGATGCAATGTATAAGTAACAGTTATAGTTTTTTTTGTATAAAGATAGGTTATTATCTATTATATATTGTTCCGCTGCTAATTGTGAGTTTCTGTGTTGTTGTTATATTTTCTTCTACTTCTTTCTTCTTTTCCTCTAACGATTTGGTATTTTCGGCATTCGATTGCTCGACATCTAATACAGTGGACATATTAGTGTCGATTTTAGAGGGTCTAAAATCTGCGTTCGTTACAACCACTCTGATAGCATATCTCCATAAGCACCTGAATCCCAAACTACTTAATTGAGTACCTGAGAGTTGTCATGACATAAATAGACAAAGACAAAACATGGGTTGGAAATAAAGACTGGTACGAGGGGAACTATCTCAAAATATTTTATTTTAAAACTATATATAAAATAGAACAGGAACTACTAAGGCATATTCGGTCCTCTCCACAAACGTGGCTCAAGGGTAACCCGGACAGCTCATACACAAGTAAACTAAACCCATCACAAGAGATAGGAAATCATACCATAACATGCTCTTCTCCTGATATCAATGAGTCAGCACAACCAGTATAATGTGATTGAAACATAACGATCATACTGTGACCTAGGTAACCCAACATCCAAAAGTAGGGAAATCGTAATATAAGTTTATCACAGAGCACAAAATGATAGTAAATGCAGCAATCACAACAACAGTCAACTAATAGCACATACTACATAACAAATGAAAGATAACTAAGAAATCCAAATCAATACCCGTCATTACTGATGGGTAGAGTCAATCATGGATGCCTATCGCAATCCAACAATTCAAGTTAAATAGGGACAGTACATCAACATACTCAGACATTTATCGCGATCCAATAATTAATAGAGTTAGTACACTAACGTACCTTGATATCTATCTCGATCTTATAATAAGTAGAGTCAGCACACTAACGTACCCAGACATTTATCTCCATCGTATAATAAACAGAGTTCGCACATTAACGTACCCATCACATCAATCTCAATGTCATCATGAAACATCCCGAAGCTATTCAGGCAATAGGAGTTCGGTCCGAGTCAAAATGCTCCAAGCCTAGGCTAAACAGCCCAAATTAGAAGCATTCAGTCGACTGAATTTTGCGCCAATCGATTGACTTCGGTCGACTGGTTGGGATGTTCAGTTGACTAAACTGGCACCTGGGTAATGAACCCAGATTTTCTAAAGCTCCATCTTGATTCACGCGGTATATTCCCATCATCTCTTCCTCTAGGCCATTCATTTGCCCGGTCAGGTTTCTCCTAGCTTGTCTTCGCCACATCAGACCTCTTTCAAAGTTCATTAGTTGATGTTTTGGAAGTGGTCTCTTGAATATTCGAAAACCGATTTCGATACGGAAAACCACTCTTTTACACGTAGAGTTCCACGGGGCGATTCTTTCGACCCGATCTCCTCTAACACTCCAAGATGGACTCAATCGACCTTCTCGCCTCATGTGATGCTCACATGTGTGTCTATACACCCACCCATGCATGCATATGGACACACGTATATGCGAACACATAAAACTTCACAAATCACATTTTGGGCCACATTGGAGCGATTACTCGATCTGGTACTCTCTCACGCAACGTAGGGCAAGCGGCAGTCGCTATGGTTACATGAGATTGCCCGTAGCATGTTTATACACATATATAACCAGTCATGCAATTAAACAATGATCATCTACCATCTAAACCATTCAACAATTCTAACTACCATAAATGAAACGTATTGATTATTATATAGCTTCAAATATACGTATATTTATACTTATCTATATACATATATACACACATATTTTTAACTAATATTTTGATTATTTAATAATCAACGCTTACTTTTATTTATCAAATCTCCTCTATAAAAGTCAAGTCTTCTTTTGTACTATTTTATAAAATTATTCCATTATTTTATAGAATACAAAACTAGCTTATAAATCATTTTTAAGCGTTTATAATACTAAATTCTTTCATCAAGAATTTAGTATTCATCTTATAATTATTTCATAAAACCTTATAACCACTTTATAAAATAATTTCTTCTTACTATTTTATAAATATCCTATTTTTATAAAATACTTCCTTTCTATTATTTTATAAAATCTCATACTTTTACAAAATATCGTTTTTCTACTATTTTATACCTTAATATATTTTATAAAGTATATCATTATCATTATTTTATAAAATCTTCTATTTTATAAAACATATCCTCATTGCTATTTTATAAAATCCCACACTATTTTATAAAATACATCTTCATTCTTATATTATAAAATCTTATTTTATTTTATAAAATATATCTTTCACTTCAAAATTAATTTCTTACTTAAATAATATTATAAGTACTAATTAAGCTTGTTAAGCTTCTAATCACTTTGATAATAAGTGTAGAGCTTATAACTCACTTAATTAGTTTACTATCTCCATTTTATAGAATATTCCTTTGTTTTATAAAATGATTACTTATTGTAAATAATATCTATAAATGCTAATTAAGCTTTATTAGGCCTCTAATCACTTTAATGATAAGTATAAAGCTCCTTACTCACTTAATTAGCTTACTACCTTTTCCAAATATTATTCAAATGGTTTAATTACTACTCTCTAATTATATGCACTTCATTATACTAGTAAATTAATCACAAATCAAACCATAGCATCACAAATACTCACCCATTTAACCCCAAGTCAATTCTAAGGCTTGCTAACTTTTCAAAACATGGTCTTTAAGGATTCAAATAAATAATGTGATGATCTAAACATGTCTAAGGCCTAAACGTAAGCCTAATTACATTACTAGCATTCTCTAAATCATTCCATATCACTTCATAATTAGAAATAAACAAAAACATGAAGTATAACATTGTAAATTTATAAGGAGAATCATCCCCCTCACCTCTTCTTCTCCAAGCAAGCCCCAAATCAACAAAACCCAATCCATGCTTTTTTTTCGAGATTGGGCTCCAAACTCCATTCCATACTAATTCCTTCATGGACTACGTGAAGAATAGGAAGAGATGATTTATGATGACTTTTTTTTATTTTAGGAATTTTATTTAAGAAGTTTAGGAGTTGAGGATTAGAAGTGGATTAAGGGGTAATTAGAGAAGGATTAGGAGAAGAGAAGAAAAATGAACGTGAGTGGAGAAGTGAAAATGAAATAATAAAGGGGTTAGCTACATATAGTCAAGCTAAAGGGTCTTAACCCAAATCCATATCTTTCTCCAAAAGCCACTGTTCACTCCAAAAATCCAGCGACTCCAAACATAGTCATGTTTATACTCATTTTTCCCGCATCGAAAAAGTTGTCTCAACTGCGGGTGTCTTGAGAGCCAATTCCTCCATCTTTGAAAAATCAAGTATGATGAGCATTCCGTCGATTAACGATAAAATATTTAAATAAATTTTTAAATATTCAATCGTTAAAATTGTGGGCCATTACATTCTTCCCTACTTAAAAGAATTTCGTCCCTGAAATTCCAATAAGTACAAGAAAGTAACAGGGATAACCTGAAGTTCTCGAGTCTAAACCTCGGAAAATCTTGGTAGTACTTCCCTTTCACAACAAACGATAAAGAAATTCTCGAATTAAAACACATCTCACATCTTGGGAATGTGGGATAAGAATAAGCGATAACCTACATTATCCCACATTTCCCAGTGATACATACCTCTTTTTGAGTAAACTTCTAACCATTTAAATGCAAATTTCAACAAGTAAGCATTTAAATAGCTATATTTTAGCTCTCAAGTACCTAATTGTACTATACAAAGGGGATTATGCACCTATTTTATAGCAACAAACAATCAAAACATGTATAATATTTAGTGTAGTAACCGATACTACCACATCATACATGAAAATCAATTGCAGAGTAAGGAAAAATTAGTTGATATTTAAATATACCATTGACACTGAATCACATCAAAAGGCAATAGACTCTTATAGATCCCATCTCGATCCCTGCAATGGCCATGGACGACATGATCTATTTTAGATAGCTTTCTCTCTCCGAAATATTTTAATAGGAAATTAAGGTAAGACACAAGAAACCAAAAAAACAACAAGCAAAAATCAAACAATGGAAAACAATGACAAGCAACAATAACTAGCATACTAACTATCAAACATGCAGACTGTAACAAAATCAATAATAATCAATCAATCAAGCAAGCAACAGTATGCAACGAGAAGCAATCAATAATAAAAATTAAACAATTAGCATATAATCAACATACAAACAACCAATCAACAAGTAGTAATAACTATATACAAACTACCAATCATACAAAACAAGCAACAACAATAAACCAAGTAAAATCAATATCAATCAACACAAATATTAACAAGAAAAACAAGCAATAATCAAATAATAGCAAGCAACAATAAACAACAAGCGCACAAAATAATGAAATATAACAAAGAGTCTATATCGACATACACGACAACCAATCAACAGTTAAAACATGAATGGAAGACCATAAGCTTCAATGATTCAGTTCGGCATTCAAGATGAAAAAAATGCTTAAGTGGTGTATCTTCTTTCGTGAGTACAATACAGAAAGACCATTACATTTTCTGTTATGAAAAGAAAAACTTTTTCGATATGCTATATCATCGAGTCTCAAAACTCTCGAATAAATCCAACAACCTAAGTCTCAATTGTCCTTTACTTCCGAATAAAATTCATTTCTCCAAAGGAGAAAACTTTACTAATTAAATTATTATCTAATAACAACTTACCTATGCTTGGGCTTGCCCGGTTTCAGACTCACCTCAACCGTACAATGTTAATAAGGATAATGTACTAAGTGTACCATGACACTTGCCCAGGCAAATATCATATCGCTACTTAGAAGATTATCTGAATCTTCACAAAACTAGTCGAGAAGTCCTTTCCTAAACATTCCAAGCTATCATAAATATCTATGCTATAATTTTTTTTTCAATGGCTAAAGATCACCCAAAATGACACGGTGCCTATTCCAAACCTTCATTTACTTGTAAGATTCCGTTGTTAAGTTAGGGTCAGCCTCCTGACTCTTCTCGTCCAAACTCTAATGTGATTCCTTAGTCTGACAACTGAAATTCACTCGCACGACCAAAGTTATGCGTTGGAAATCTCTCAATCAACACAAGAATCCGACTCGCAAGTCATGTAGAAGCCTTGCGCTCGAATCGAGGATTGGAAACTGGTAAATGAGTTGAATGATCCATAAAAAATACCTTTTCAGCACATGGGATTACTCCCATTGCCTAAAGTTTACAAACACAAGGAAAAACAATTCAAACACGAATGACTCCATGCAAAGTGTTAATAAGTCACCCGCTCGATCATTGCTCAATACTGGGCAACCACCATTTGATATAACCCAAGACACACTTCATCGACCGACCCCACTCAACTTGAAAGCATGTGCATCAAGTTAAAATGATAGTGCTCTCGATTATTACACCATCCTCAACACACATTGCCACTACATGTGTATCCTGTCTACTTATCCTAATAGGTCGATGAAGATACCAACAACTAGCGGTAGAATATAAATCATAGTTCATAAGACAAGTGGTGTAAGCAATGTTATATATAATTGAAAAATACAAGTACACTCTCTCAACATATCTCCTTCTACCAGATTGTTTAACTTAAACCGGTCTACTTGGTCCTAAGTGTGAATCTAGGCTTTGATACCAAATGTAACAAACCACCCTTTATGAAAACCGAAAAATCCATAAACTAGTTTTTTTTCAAATTCCACAAAAGACGACTTGTCAAGAAAAGAAAGAAAGAAGAAGAAAATCAAAACACCATATCCAGGCACAACATCGCAATCTTACATCAGAATGATAATATATAATATACTGAATATTCATGAACATAAAATGATGAACAACATATAAGAGACTACACTGGCGGAAATAACTGATAAATAATTATCAATACAGAGAGTCAGAATAAAACACTGATATAATAAGTCTCTTATACGATTGACATCTATCATGTAATACAATAATTTCAAGCATATAAATATTCAACTATCATCTTCGCCTCCAAAGCTTTGGCTACACTACTCTAATAACGTATCTCCACAAGCACTCGACTCCCAAATTGCTCAACTAAGTATCCAAGAGTTGTCATAATATAAATAGACAATGACAAAACGCAGGTCAGATATAAAGCCTAGTGTAAGGGGAAATATCTCAAAATACTGTATGTCAAAACTATACATAAAATAGAACAGCAAATACTAAGGCATATATGGTCCTCCCCACAACGTGGCTTAGGGGTAATCTGGATAACCTATAAACAAGTAAAGTAAACCCATCACAAGAGATAGGAAATCATATCATAACCTGCTTTTCTCCTTAAATCAACGAGTCAACACGACCAGTATAATGTAACTGAAACATAATGATCATATTCTGATATAGGTAACCCAACATCCAAAAGTAGGGAAACAGTAATGTAAGTTTATCATGAAGTAAAAAATGATAGTAAATGCAACAATCACAACCAAAATCAATTAATAACACATACTACATAACAAATGAAAGATAACTAAGAAATTCAAATCAACACCCATCATTATTGATGGGTGAAGTCAACTATGGATGCCTATCGCAATCCAACGACTCAAGTTAATAGGGTCAGTACACTAACGTACTCAAGCATTTGTCATGATCTAGACATAAATAGATTTAGTACACTAACGTACCCAGACATTTATCTCGATCTTATAATATGTAGACTCAACACACTAATGTACCCAGACATCTACCACAATCCAATAACAAATAGAGTCAACACAGTAACATACCCAGACATCTATCCGGATCCGATAATAAATAGAGTCAGCACACTAACGTATCCAGACTCTATCTCAATCTTATAATAAGTATAGTCAGCACACTAACGTACCCAGACATGTACCATGATCCAATAATAAATAGAGTCAACACACTAATGTACCCAGATATCTATCAGGATCCAATAATAAATAGAGCCACAAAGGAATACCGAAATCGTATAGCATCGCGCAGTGCACCCGTGTACTCCAACGAACATGATACAATATCATCATTATGCCATCGGAACATCATGCTAAGGCACCTCAATGTCATCACGAAACATCCCAAAGCCCTTTGGGAAATAGGAGTTTGGTCTGAGGCAAAATGTCCAAGGCCTGAGCTAAACAGCCCAAACAAGTAGCATTTAGTGCACTGAATTCCATTCCAATCGACTGATTTCAGTCGACTGGTTGGGATGTTCAGTCGACTAAACTAGCATCTAGGCTGTTAACCTAGATTTCATGAAGCTCCATCTCGATTTGCATGGCGTATTCCCACAATCTCTTTCCCTAGGTTATTCATTCGCCTGATCAGGTCTCTTCTAGCTTATCGACGCATTGGACCTCTTCCGAATTTCATTAGTTGTTGCTTTGGAAGTGGTCTCTTGAATATTCGAAAACCGATTTCGGTACGGAAAACCACTCTTCTACGCATAGAGTTCCATGAGGTGATTCTTTCAACCTGGCCTCCACTAACACTCCAAAATGGACTCAACTAACCTTCTCGCCTCATGTGATGCTCACACGTGTGTCTATACACCCACTCATGCACGCATATGCACACACATATATGCAAACACATAAAGCTTCACAAATCACATTTCTTGCTTCACCAGAGCGATTACTCGATCCGGTACTTTCTCACACAACTTAGCGCACCAAAACCATTTAACAATTAAACAATGATCATCTGCCATCAATACCATTTAACGATTCGAAATACCATACTTGAATCGTATTGATTATTATATAGCCTCAAATATACGTATACATATACTTATCTATATACATAAACGCATACATATTTTAACTAACAATTTGATTATTTAATAATCAGCGCGTACTTTTGTTTATCAAACCTCTTCTATAAAAGTCAAGTCTTCTCTTCTATTATTTTATAAAATCATTCCATTATTTTATAGAATACAAAACTAGCTTCTAAATCATTTTTAAGCATTTATAATACTAAATTCTTTCATCAAGAATTTAGTATTCATCTTATAATTATTTTATAAAACTTTATAACCACTTTATAAAATAATTCTTCTCGCTATTTTATAAAAATCTCACTTTTATAAAATACTTCCTTTCTATTATTTTATAAAATCTCATACTTTTATAAAATATCGCTTTTCTACTATTTTATAAAATATATCTTATCACTATTATATAAAATATCATTTTATTTTATAAAACATATCGTTATCACTATTTTATAAAATCTCATTCTATTTTATAAAACATGTCCTCATTACTATTTTATAAAATCTCAGACTATTTTATAAAATACATCTTCATTCTTATTTTATAAAATCTTATTTTATTTTATAAAATATATCTTTCACTTATAAAATTATTTTCTTAGTTAAATAATATTATAAGTACTAGTTAAACTCATTAAGCCTCTAATCACTTTGATAATAAGTTTAGAGCTCATAACTCGCTTAATTAGTTTACTATCTACATTTTATAAAATATTTCTTTGTTTTATAAAATGAGTACTCCTTGTAAATAAATCTACAAATGATATTTGAGTTCATTAGGCCTTTAATCACTTTAATAATAGGTGTAGAGCTCCAACTCACTTAATTAGCTTACTAACTTTTCCAAATATTATTCAAATGGTTTAATTATTACTCTCTAATGATATGCACTTCATTATACTACAAAATTAATCACAAATCAAACCGTAGCATCGCAAATAATCGCCCAATTAACCCAAATCAATTCTAGGGCTTGCTAACTTTTCAAAACATTGTCTTTACGGATCAAATAAATAATGTGCTGATCTAAACATGTCTAAGGTCTAAAATAAGACTGATTACATTGCTAATATTCTCTAAAGCACTCCATATCACTTCATAATCACAAATCAACAAATATATGAAGTATAACATGTAAATTTATAAGGAGGATCATACCACTCACCACTATTTCTCCAAACCAAGCCCCAAATCAACAAAACTCAATCCATGCTTCTCTTTAGTTTTGAGATTGGGCTGCAAACTCCCTTCCATGCTAATTCCTTCAGTGATTTAGTAGAGAACAAGAAGAGATGATTTTTGTTGATTTTTATTTTATTTTATTTAAGAGGTTTAGGGCTTAGGAATTAGAAGTGGATTAAGGGGTAATTGTAGAAGGATTGGGAAGAGAAAGAAGAATGAATGTGAATAGAGAAGTGGAATTGAAATAATGAAGGGTTAGCTACATGTAGTCGAGCTAATGGGCCTTACCCAAATCCATTTTTTCTCCAAAATCACTATTCACTCCAAAAACCCATCGACTCCAATCATAGTCAAATTTATACTCATTTTTCTTGCATCGAAAAAGCGATCTCAACTACGGATGCCTCGAGACCCAATTCCTCCATCTTTGAAAAATCAAGTATAATGGGCATTTTGTCAATTGACGATAAAATATTAAAATAGTAAGTCGTTAAAATTGCGGGGTATTACACCTACTTCTAAATACTGGTCTATCAACAACATTGATACAGCCCACCAACCTTCCACAACCGAAATCATGTTTAGATTTACCTAATATAAGTCAAGGAAAATGCTCATTCCAGTTACTTAATACCTCTAGTTAGAAATGAAGTATACCCAATTTCCCAATTAGCCATTGTCATAGGTTATTTAAGACTTTTGAAATAAGAAGAAGGCAGACCCAACAGCCATTTAATATCTTTCACCACAAAGTAAACCCCTTTATATCCTTATAAGTACTAAGCCATTTAATACCTCTGTGGCAAACCCTTGGTATATTTTTCCATAGTTATCCGCGAACGTATATCCCTTCACCGTGAGACCTAGTGTTGAAGGTGTCCCACATCAGTAATACTTATACACAACTGTTAGCAACATCTAGGTGAATGGCAGATTTCCATTGTGTAACTCTACTGACCACGCATTCCAACCTATACTAAACCAACCATTTATTCTAAACCTAAATACTGGGCTAGGCTAACTAATTCACGCTTGTCCTAAACGTATTATTGAGGCTGTATAATTCCCACTATGGGATTGCCTCCTAAGTTTATTTATTAGCTTCATTTATTTATTTGCTACGAGCCTATCCTTACCTTATACACTTATTTCTTATATCTTTCATTTCCTTTTTATATCACTTAAATGTCATTATTGTTTTGCCTTCAATTAATTTTCCTTAATAACTGGTCATTATTATTCAAATTGGACAATTACCAATGACAATTATTTATTCATTTCAAATCTAAGTTATTATGCCTATTATGTATCCTTTATAAATGTCATGTTAATTTTGCAATTAATCCCCTTAAATGCATTTATGTGCCCATTTGATTTTTGTAACTCCCTATTAATTTCACATTTATTGCCCCTTAATATTGCAATCATTATTCATAAATGTTGACTTACTACCTTTCTTTCATTGCAACCTCCTAACCCTATGATTTACTATGTTATTAATATTTAATCATCTTAATTGTAACTAATACAAGTACAGATTTATGTTTATTTAATATGCTTGTTTATTTACCTTACATGTGTGTCTGTGTGTATGTATGTGTGTGTGTATAAATTAGTAGGTGCAGTTATACATAATATTTTACACACACACACACACACACACACACACATATATATATATCTATTTTTCACTTGCTAAATTCCTATGTTTAGAAATTTTAGAATATACACTTATATGTATATTCTATAAAGAATATTCGCTTCCATATTCTAATATATTAGAGCTATCCTTCTCAAAAAAGATTACCATTATAACTTTCCATAAACTACCTAAAAGCGAGACTTTTGCTCCGTTTGAAATTACAAGGAATTATCTCTTTTTATTTCTATTGCAATAGACAGTACAAACTATGGGGAAGAACATTCGTACTTTACACATCTCTTTCATTTTGATATATTCCTTATTATTCTGGACGATGCACTTTTAATGCATAATTGTGAAGTCAGACAGCCGATGGAAACTTATATGGAAATAGATATGACTAAATTATACCTACAACACTCACAATAAATTAAAACATAGAAATTTACGTTCTAACTCAAATTAGGGCATTTCAAATGATTACTGAACAAATTTACAACCCAACTAACACAAATCTGGAACAAACTTCATAATCTTATCAACATCATACTTTAAAATAATAAGGGGACTAATTTCCAAAATTTTCAGATTATGGTGTATATGTCATTCCATCATAATTATACAACTTATAGAATATGTTGGCGAGGTTTCAATTAAACATTTTTATATTAAGCCTACAATTCAACAGACCTTGGATATGTATAATAATTAAATAAAATTCAATGATATAAATTTATTTTTATGCATAAATCATATAATTTCCCACTCACCTTTCTAGCTTTCCAAATCTCTTAAATCTAAATTCATCCTTTTAATTGACTCATTTTTCCTTTCTAATCAAAAATATTAGAACAAGATATATACATACCCGTAGAATTACAGATCTGAGAGAAGTTTAAGTTAAGTGGAATATATATATTTATAATTATAGAATTTACCTTTTTCGCAGAATTGATTCACTCATTTTCTTCTTCTCTTTTATTTTCTACCCTTCTCCAATATATATGTATGTATGTATGTATATATATATATAATATTTTTATAATTTTTAGAAATAGTGGAGAAGAGAAACTGTAGAGCTCCACTGCTCTATTTAGAAAATGTAACAACCCGTATATTTGTACCATTTAAATTGACAATAATCCACACATGTCAACTTAAATAATAAAAACACGAATCATTATGGGATTATAAATACATAAATGTAAATGAGAATCAATACAACATCACAGTCATAGAACAGTCATAGAATAATGCAGCGGAAAATACATCGTCATAATAGCAGTTCATGAAGCCACTATATAATATACAACAATGTCATAACATCAAGTGACTAATACCAAAAATGTCCAACAGACTAGGACATCAATACAGGAATAGAAATAGACTGATAAAGATAAGTGCTAAGCCTTCACCATCTTCAACCAACCTTGATCAGCAATCTGGATAGCTTCAGACTGACCCGAGCATATGAAAAAGGAAACACTCGAGTCAGGACTCAAAATCTTATGTAATTAAACCAAGTGCAAGGGAATAGTTCATAACTTAAAGATGGATAAATAACATCTCTAAGGATCCGATAAACTATCTATATATACAATAGAATACGATAGATATATAATGTCTAATCAGTAAAGTACGATATTAAAGTAGTGTTAAGGCATTACCATAATCCCCTTAACACATTTTATTCCAAAAAGCATATACAAGACCGTAGTTTCCCCAAAACCGGAAGTCACCAGAGGGCAATCCATATACTAAAGGTACAAAACAAAACGTAGTGGTCGCGAATAGGATAATCAGTATGACAAGGTACATGAGGCGATACCAACTAGGATACTAGTAGTTGCGTGATCCGGACTGATGTTGAGCATAGCAGCTACTATCTCAACACCGCGAAACAACACTCCCAAATCAAGGGGTGCACCCAAATCAAATCACAAAAGTAATAGATATGGTAACGAAGAAGTGTGTCCGCTAGAGATGGTGATCCACAATGGCCCGGCGCGGCTCCTGTTTTAGTCATGTCAGGGGTCATCCAATATCGTTCTCTTTCTTCAGTCAACGCGTTCACCAAACCATCCACTTCATTCTGGATCAACACTTCGCGTGTAATAGTTATTAAAGTGGTTTTCGGTATCGACAGAGAGTATGTCCATATCCGATCCCGGTCTCTTTAATAACTATGTATTTATTACCCAATGGTCGGTTAACTTAACGTTTAAACAAATCAAAGTCCAAAAGTCAAGGTGCAAATTTGACTTCCAAATTTTGACATTTCACGATTCAATTTATTTTGGATATTTAAAATCATATTTCCAAATGAAATCTGTAGTTCAAACATTTGAATTAACAATATAATTAAGTATTCAAGTTAAATTTAATAACTCACTTATTAAATTTAGTTCAAAATCAATTAATTCGAATTTTACCGGTCAATTAAGTTCGAATCGTTAAATCAAATTCTATTTATCTCAATTCATATTTACATTCATCGTTACATTAAATATAATCATAAATTTGATTAAATCAATTTCCTTAAATTTAAAATCATTTTACATTTAAATTATTGCTAAATTAAATCCATAAGACTTCAGTTAGTTTCGTATTCCATTTTAAGTCAAAATTTCCTAAATCTAAATTATTATTTATGACAAGTTCAAATCTATTTAATTTAAAACTCAGTTTAAATCTAAATCTACCAATCTAATAAATTAAATTATTAAATTTTAAAACTCACTTGTTTTAAATCTTATTTCAATCAAATTTGCCAATTCATTTTTCTTCAATTAAATAGATTTATTTAATCCGTTTACATTAAATTCATTAATTATTCCAATTAATCCATTAATTTATTTCAATTAAATCCATTAATTTATTTCAATTAAATCTATTAAATCGTTACTTGATTTCCAAACAAATTATTATGTTCATTCCTTAATTTCAAATAGATTTCAATTTCAAAAATAATTTTGTTGACCAATCGGGTTTCTTATTTTTAATTGTCTATCCTAGGCCAAGTTGTTTAAGTGGGTATTTATCATTTCAACCCGATATCATTCAATATGAACAAAGCATAGCAAAGGGAACTTGCAGTGTGATAACTGGGATGGTATCAAAGTAAATAAACAAGCAATAGCAACCATACATAACAAATTAACAACTTATTCAAATAATCCCGAAATAACCATATTAACTTACATTAGTTAATTATGCAAATTAACATAATTATTCCTAGAATCCAATGGATTAAAGATTATTACAGGATGATTTTTACTTGGTGTCCGTTATCAAATTTCTACATCAATCGTACATAACAATTTTGGTGTCACTACTATTTACCCTAATTAACATCATATTACAGTTCAACATGTTTAATCAACTTAAACAATACATGGCATCAAATTTTAGAACTTAACAGTTTATTTCAACCAAATTTTAACAATCAACAATTTAATATCCAAATTTAATATTAACAACAATTATCACTTGATTATCATAGCATAATAGATTGAGTCATGAATAAAATATTCACCTTTCGTGGTTAGAGAAGGTGGCGTGGCACGAAGAAAAAGAGATAAAATAGACCCTAACAAGCACGACGCAAAATGAACACAACTGCAATCAACAAATAATTAATCAAAATTTGCTTATTGCAATATATATCGATTGAATATATATAAAATCATACCACTCGACGAAGCAAGATAGATTCGACAAGCGGGATAGAAATACTTATACTTCCGGATCAATAGCAGGAGCTGAAACAACATAGCAACAGACTGTATGTGAGCAACCCAACATTTCAAAGTATAAACTGTTATATAATATAACAGTTATATATATATATATCAACTGATATATATAGAACTGATGCACAGAGCAGGATTTCGGGACGTGATGCTTGGGTTGGTAGTGTGCATGGCGCGGGTGAGTTGGAGGTGGATGAGGCGGGCTAGGCGGGCAGTGGGGAGGCGGTTGGCTGGTGGCGAGCGAAGGCGGGCAATGGGGAGGTGGGCTGGTGGCGGGCGAAGGTGGCACAGCTGGGGAGGTGGGCTGGTGGCGGAGGGTCTGGGACGGGTGCTGGCGGAGGGCAGGGCGGGTCGGAGGGGACGGCTGGGCTGGGCCTGGTGGCTCGGCTGCATGGGGTAGTGGGGGACGGGGCGAGTGACGGGGGAGGCGGAGCTGGGGAGTGGGCGGCGGAGCTGGGGTGGAGGGATGGAGGCGTGCGAATTGGAGGCTGGGGCGAAGCAGGCGGGACTGGAGGTGGGGCTGGCATGGGCGGGGTAGGCAGCTGGCATGGGGCGGAGCAGGCGGGCTGAGCTGTTGGTGGCGGAGCGGGTGGGGAGGCGGAGGCCGGAGGTGGGGCGGAGGGATGGAGGGGAAAGGGGACGGGCTGCGGGGAGGCGGGATGCAGGTGGATGGGGTTCAGGTCTGGGGACGTGCAATGCATGAAGCATGGGAGGGAGGAGTTTCATTTTGGAGTTGGGAAGGGTGAGTTTAAAGAAGAAAATAAAATATGCAGAGGAGAAGAAGAGTTACGTATCAGAGAGAAGCTGAAATGCAGTGGGCAGTAAATGAAGTGAGCTGTAGAGCAGAGGATAGCAGATATAAACAGAGAAACTTAGAGTCCCCGTGCAAATGAAATGATGATTTGTCACAGTGGCTATTGGGTTTCTGAAGGGCCATTTGAATTCTGAGTGGGAAAAAGTAGGGTACCGGTTTGTGTGGCGTAACGGACCAGTTTGTACTCCGTTAATCAATTAATAGCTTGCAACGTTGGACTTCGATTGACACAAACAAATATACTGTTTTGATCAGTGCGACGAGGCGGACACAACGGTATGTAGATATTGATGGTTTGACATTGTTTGCGAAGTGGTAAATCTTATTTAACCATTTGCACGAGTGAACAATTTAACTAGCAATTAAAAGCGAAACTTGACGAAACGAAATGCACCGTTATGATCAGAATATTTTTCTTATGCAACATTTCGAAAAATATTTGAGTTTGGACGATAGAAAATTTACACATAAAATTAAAACTAATATGTAAATTCGGCGTGCGAAATTTACTACAATATTTTTCGACGAAATTTGGCGTACGCCTATGTCTATCTAGGCGCATTCCAATTGTGAAGTTTGAACGGCAACGGAAATTGTTTGTGAATATTTGAAATTCCTATTACGGAGAATGCAGCAAAACACCGAAGAATAAGATCGACGGAGCTAAAGATGTCCGAATTTTGAAAAACGAAAAATGACGCCTTTGTCAGAAAATGATTTAGAATTTTTCTATGTAAAATATTTAGGTTCGGAAGATAAAATTTTTCACGTTTTAATATGAACTGATGTGCAGTAAAACGCGCACGAAATTTACTGTGGTATTTTCCGACGAAACTTTACCCATATCTACAATCATCAAGGCGCAATCTAGAAACAAAGTTTGGATGTTGATTGAAATCGTATGGAAGTTTCACATTTTATATTAAAATAACGGTTCTAAAATTTTTAAAATTGGGTCGGAATTTCAGGGTCGTTACATTCTCCCCTACTCAAGACTTTTCGTCCTCGAAAAGGAACAGAGTAAAGAGTGGAAGAACATATAACAGAGATACAATTGATTCAGAATAGATTATTGAATATAGTAAAGAGTAAAGAATGGAATTTACCTTCAACAAACAATTCTGGATTAGAATCCCGGATATTCTCCTCGGTTTCCCAAGTGCAATCACGATCATCGGGACTCCATTGAACTTTGACTAGGTTAACCGACTTCCTTCTAAGTTGCTTTGTATCCTTATCAACAATACGAAGTGGTCTCCTCTCTATAGTCAAATCTGGCTCAATATCAACCTCATCTAATTGAGCAATAGGAATGGTCATGGATGGATCGTGCACCACTTTCCGAAGATGTGAAACATGGAAGACGTTGTGCACGCCCTCAAACTTCTCCGGTAGTGCAACTCTGTAGGCTAGTGTACCAATTCTCTCAGTGATAGCGAATGGTCCAACAAATCTAGGAGCGAGCTTCACTCTACGACCAAATCGAATAACATTCTTTAAGGGTGATACCTTAAGGAATACCTTATCCCCAATCAGGAATTCTAAATCTCTTCTACGCCTATCAGCATAGCTTTTCTGTCTATCCTGTGCGGTCTTCATCTTTCTTCTGATTTCATTAACCTTCTCGGATGCTTCTATAATCATATCTGGACCAAGAATTAATCGATCACCAGGCTCAATCCAACAAGCTGGCGATTTGCATGGCCGTTCATATAAAGCTTCGAACGGTGCCATATCGATACTTGCCTGAATATATAAAGGTGGTTAAATTTCAATTCAAATTTAATTATTCAATTTGAAATTTTGATTTACCTGATAACTGTTATTATAAGTGAATTCAACCAAATGGAGATGGTCTTCCCAAGATCCACCGAAATCAATAATGCAGGCTCGGAGCAGATCCTCTAAAATCTGATTCACCCTTTTAGTTTGGCCATCTGTTTGAGGATGATAAGCTATGCTCAGATTCAGTTTAGTGCCCAAGACGTCCTGAAATGCCTTCCAGAATTTACTAGTGAATAAAGGGTCTCTATCGCACACAATACTAGATGGAACTCCATGAAGTCTGACAATCTCTCTCATATATACTTCGGCCAAACTCAAAGCAGTCCGAGTGGTCTTAACAGGAATAAAGTGAGCAGATTTTGTCAACCTATCAACAATCACCCATATACTCTCGTTACCTTTTCTGGTCCTCGGTAATCCATCAATGAAGTCCATAGAAATCTGATCCCATTTCCAACACGGAATCTCTAGGGGTTGAAGTAATCCTGCAGTCTTCTGGTGATCGGCCTTAACTTGTTGGCAAGTGGTGCATCTACTAACATATATAGAAATATCCCTCTTCATCCCACTCCACCAATATAAACGCTTCATATTTCGGTACATCTTAGTGACGCCAGGATGAAATGAAAGTGATGACTGATGGTTTTCTCTAAGTACTTCTTGTCTCAATCCATCGACATTAGGAACGCAAATACGATTGTCAATCCTCAGAACTCCATTACTATCTATCTGTGCTCCCACTTTATTGTCGGTATTTCCAACTCTACCAAGAACTAACTCCTTCATGCGATAGAGCAAGGTGTCCTCATATTGCTTGTCTTTGATGCGATCCACCAGAGATGGGGAGATAACAAGCTGAAATAGCATGCCTTCTACAAGATTACAACATGACAATGCTTTGCTACGGCTCAAAGCATCAGCTACAACATTTGCTTTCCCAGGAGTATAATTGATGTCGAGATCATATGCAGCTAGGAATTCAAGCCATCGAACTTGTCTCTGGTTCAAATCCTTCTGAGAAAAGATATATCTCAAGGACTTATGATCGGTGAATAATTCAAATTTAATTCCCAAAAGATGATGCCTCCACAGTTTCAAAGCAAATACTACTGCAAGAAGCTCTAGATCATGAGTTGCGTAGTTTACTTCATGGATCTTCAACTGGCGGCCAGCATAAGCAATAACCTTTCCGTTTTGCATAAGAACAGCGCCTAAACCTTCTCGGCAAGCATCTGTATAGACAGTTAATCCTTCACTTCCATCGATTACCGCAAGAACTGGGGCTGAAATTAACTTACGCTTCAATTCATTAAAAGCTGATTCGCACTTCTCACTCCAAATAAACTTGACATCCTTTCCGGTTAAAGCAGTGAGTGGGGCAGAAATCCGGGCAAAGTTCTCAATAAATCTACGATAATAGCCGGCCAAGCCCAAGAAGCTACGGATATCAGTGGGAGTTTTGGGAGTCTCCCAATCCTGTAGATAAATTTCAAATTAGAAAGGGGTAAGAGGAATTGAATAGAAATAACGAATAGGGTAGAACTTACATTGATTACGGCGATCTTAGCTGGATCGACCGAAATCCCATTTTCAGAAACTATGTGGCCCAGGAATCTCACTTCGTCTCGCCAGAAGTGGCATTTAGAGAATTTGGCCTTAAGTTGATGATTTCGGAGGGTTTTCAGAACATAAGCAAGGTGTGTCTCGTGCTCCTTCTCGTCTTTGGAGAAAACGAGAATATCATCAATGAAAACAAGAACAAACTTGTTAAGCACATCACGGAAGACTCGATTCATCAAGTCGACGAAATAAGCAGGTGCGTTGGTCAAACCGAATGGCATAACCAACCATTCATAGAATCCGTTCTTGGTATGGAAGGCTGTCTTATGAATACTATCTTCTGATACTCTGAGTTGGTGGAACCCAGTGGAAAGATCAAGTTGGGAGAAAACTTTAGCTCCATGGAGCTGATCAAATAAATCATTGATGCGAGGCATCAGATAGCGGTTCTTGAGAGTGCGTTTGTTCAGCTCCCTGTAATCAACACACATGCGAAGAGACCCATCCGACTTGGTGACAAATACAACAACGGCGCCCCATTCAGAACAACTTCTCCTAATCAAACCTCTAGCAAAGAGATCATCAATTTGAGTTTTAAGTTCAGCTTTCTCTTTAGGCGCCATCCTTCTGTGAGTGAGAACTACGGGAGTAGCTCCAGGAATAAGGTCAATGCGAAAATCGATTTCCCGTTTAGGTGGTAGGGAGTTGACCTCTCCAAATACATCGGGAAATTTCTGAACAATTGGGGTAGTACTAAGATCATCCGGGTGAGCATCAAGAGAGAATATGAAGCTTCCGGCATATTTCTGCGGTGATTTGCATTCAATGACAAGCGGTAGGCCCTTGTCATTGACTAGAGAAACAGAACGGGCCTTGCAAGAAATAACAGCATCGAATTTTCTTAACCAATCAGCACCTAACAAGATGTCAAATGCTGCGAAGCCAAGAACATAAAAATCCCAAGTGAATCGATATCTTCCATACAAGAGCACAACCTCTTTGCAAATTCTACTGAGGTTGGCAAGTCCTCCAATAAGGTTGGAGACGCATAAGGAAGTAGTAGCAAGAGTAGGTTCTAAGTTGAGCTTATTGCAAAGGTCAATAGATATGAAGCTATGAGAAGCACCAGTATCGAATAATACCCTAATAGGTAAATCATGTAATGAAAAAGTACTTCGTAAGGTACCTTGGTCATCCTGAGCAGGCGGTGTAGGAGTGGTGATGGCAAAAACTCCAGATGGTGTGCCACGCTTGTACAGTGGGCAGTCTTTCTTGAAATGACCCGGCTGGAGGCAGACATAGCATAAGTCTTTCCTAGTCGAAGAAGGTGGTGGGACAGCAGCTCCTAAAGATGGACAACTATTAGCATAGTGGCCCTTCTTATCGCATTTGAAGCAAGTGATATTAGCAAGGTCGATTGGGCTTTTCTGAGCATATCCCAATCCTGTAGTCTTCTGCCAAGCTTTCTTTTGTTGATCAAAGTTCATCTTCCTCTTCCCGGGCTGGCTAGAGGAGGGCTGAGTAGGAGTAGCCTTGGCAGTAGGCCCCCTAGGCTTTGCCTCATATCTAAGAGCATAGTCAACAAACTCTGTGAAGGTGCAGTGAGTGTGGCCAGTAAGCAAGTCATAATACTCTAGTCTAGCTCCCAAAATGAACTTCTCATTCTTTAGAAGCGGTGTATCAATCAATCCCGGGCCGAACTTGGAGAGTTCGTTGAATTTCCTCTCGTACTCCGAAAAGGTCATACTGCCTTGCTTAAGGTCCATGAAAGCTCTATAAAGTTGGGTTTTCCCAGCAGCGGGCATCCATTGTGCCGAGAAAGTATCCCTAATCAAAAGATAGACAAGATGAATAACATTCTAAAGATTAAAAGAAGAATTTAGACTACGAAATCCAATAATTTTGTACCTAAACTGGGCCCAAGTGATGGTGTTCTCCTCGATACGAGAAGTAACTGATTCCCACCAATCTTGCGCGGCATCCTGAAGTTGCCAGGCAGCAAGCTGACGCTTCTGAGCATCAGTGATCTCCAGACCAGAAAATATCTTCTCTAAGCCTTTAAGCCATTGCTGAGCCTCTATAATGTTCTCGGATCCAGAAAACTTAATACCTCCCAGCTGTGTATACTCCTTACTAAGAATGGTGAATTTGACAGGAGCTGGAGCGACAGGTACAGCCTGAGCAAGACCATGGCCCCTTCCACCCCTATGGTTTCCTCTGGTACCCATCCTGAAATACCAAAGAGATTGTTAAAGCCAAAGGATAGAAAATCATAGAATTTTTTAAGGAAAGTCTAATCAACGAATCAAAGAAGTTTGACATGGAAGGATTTGGATATTGAATCGATTCTCCTCATTCTAGGGTATTGCTACCCTATCTCTAATGAGTTTATATATAATCCCAAACTAAGGTTTTTAGGTAAACCGAAGCTCTGATACCAACTATAACAACCCGTATATTTGTACCATTTAAATTGACAATAATCCACACATGTCAACTTAAATAATAAAAACACGAATCATTATGGGATTATAAATACATAAATGTCAATGAGAATCAATACAACATCACAGTCATAGAACAGTCATAGAATAATGCAGCGGAAAATACATCGTCATAATAGCAGTTCATGAAGCCACTATATAATATACAACAATGTCATAACATCAAGTGACTAATACCAAAAATGTCCAACAGACTAGGACATCAATACAGGAATAGAAATAGACTGATAAAGATAAGTGCTAAGCCTTCAGCATCTTCAACCAACCTTGATCAACAATCTAGATAGCTTCAGACTGACCCGAGCATATGAAAAAGGAAACACTCGAGTCAGGACTCAAAATCTTATGCAATTAAACCAAGTGCAAGGGAATAGTTCATAACTTAAAGATGGATAAATAACATCTCTAAGGATCCGATAAACTATCTATATATATAATAGAATACGATAGATAGATAATGTCTAATCAGTAAAGTATGATATTAAAGTAGTGTTAAGGCGTTACCATAATCCCCTTAACACATTTTATTCCCAGAAGCATATACAAGACCGTAGTTTCCCCAAAACCAGAAGTCACCAGAGGGCAATCCATATACTAAAGGTACAAAACAAAACGTAGTTGTCGCAAATAGGATAATCAGTATGACAAGGTACATGAGGCGATACCAACTAGGATACTAGTAGTTGCGTGATCCGGACTGATGTTGAGCATAGCAGCTACTATCTCAACACCGCGAAACAACACTCCCAAATCAAGGGGTGCACCCAAATCGAATCACAAAAGTAATAGATATGGTAACGAAGAAGTGTGTCCGCTAGAGATGGCGATCCTCAATGGCCCGGCGCGGCTCCTGTTTTAGTCATGTCAGGGGTCATCCAATATCGTTCTCTTTCTTCAGTCAACGCGTTCACCAAACCATCCACTTCATTCTGGATCAACACTTCGCGTGTAATAGTTATTAAAGTGGTTTTCGGTATCAACAGAGAGTATGTCCATATCTGATCCCGGTCTCTTTAATAACTACGTATTTATTACCCAATGGTCGGTTAACTTAACGTTTAAACAAATCAAAGTCCAAAAGTCAAGGTGCAAATTTGACTTCCAAATTTTGACATTTCACGATTCAATTTATTTCGGATATTTAAAATCATATTTCCAAATGAAATCTGTAGTTCAAACATTTGAATTAACAATATAATTAAGTATTCAAGTTAAATTTAATAACTCACTTATTAAATTTAGTTCAAAATCAATTAATTCGAATTTTACCGGTCAATTAAGTTCGAATCGTTAAATCAAATTCTATTTATCTCAATTCATATTTACATTCATCGTTACATTAAATATAATCATAAATTTGATTAAATCAATTTCCTTAAATTTAAAATCATTTTACATTTAAATTATTGCTAAATTAAATCCATAAGACTTCAGTTAGTTTCGTATTCCATTTTAAGTCAAAATTTCCTAAATCTAAATTATTATTTATGACAAGTTCAAATCTATTTAATTTAAAACTCAGTTTAAATCTAAATCTACCAATCTAATAAATTAAATTATTAAATTTTAAAACTCACTTGTTTTAAATCTTATTTCAATCAAATTTGCCAATTCATTTTTCTTCAATTAAATAGATTTATTTAATCTGTTTCCATTAAATTCATTAATTATTCCAATTAATCCATTAATTTATTTCAATTAAATCCATTAATTTATTTCAATTAAATCTATTAAATCGTTACTTGATTTCCAAACAAATTATAAAGTTCATTCCTTAATTTCAATTAGATTTCAATTTCAAAAATAATTTTGTTGACCAATCGGGTTTCTTATTTTTAATTGTCTATCCTAGGCCAAGTTGTTTAAGTGGGTATTTATCATTTCAACCCGATATCATTCAATATGAACAAAGCATAGCAAAGGGAACTTGCAGTGTGATAACTGGGATGGTGTCAAAGTAAATAAACAAGCAATAGCAACCATACATAACAAATTAACAACTTATTCAAATAATCCCGAAATAACCATATTAACTTACATTAGTTAATTATGCAAATTAATATAATTATTCCTAGAATCCAACGGATTAAAGATTATTACAGGATGATTTTTACTTGGTGTCCGTTATCAAATTTCTACATCAATCGTACATAACAATTTTGGTGTCACTACTATTTACCCTAATTAACATCATATTACAGTTCAACATGTTTAATCAACTTAAACAATACATGGCGTCAAATTTTAGAACTTAACAGTTTATTTCAACCAAATTTTAACAATCAACAATTTAATATCCAAATTTAATATTAACAACAATTATCACTTGATTATCATAGCATAATAGATTGAGTCGTGAATAAAATATTCACCTTTCGTGGTTAGAGAAGGTGGCGTGGCACGAAGAAAAAGAGATAAAATAGACCCTAACAAGCACGACGCAAAATGAACACAACTGCAATCAACAAATAATTAATCAAAATTTGTTTATTGCAATATATATATCGATTGAATATATATAAAATCATACCAATCGACGAAGCAAGATAGATTCGACAAGCGGGATAGAAATACTTATACTTCCGGATCAATAGCAGGAGCTGAAACAACATAGCAACAGACTGTATGTGAGCAACCCAACATTTCAAAGTATATACTGTTATATAATATAACAGTTATATATATATCAACTGATATATATCGAACTGATGCACAGAGCAGGGTTTCGGGACGTGATGCTTGGGTTGGTAGTGCGCATGGCGCGGGTGAGTTGGAGGTGGACGAGGCGGGCTAGGCGGGCAGTGGGGAGGCGGTTGGCTGGTGGCGGGCGAAGGCGGGCAGTGGGGAGGTGGGCTGGTGGCGGGCGAAGGTGGCACTGCTGGGGAGGTGGGCTGGTGGCGGAGGGTCTGGGACGGGTGCTGGCGGAGGGCAGGGCGGGTCGGAGGGGACGGCTGGGCTGGGCCTGGTGGCTCGGCTGCATGGGGTAGTGGGGGACGGGGAGAGTGACGGGGGAGGCGGAGCTGGGGAGTGGGCGGCGGAGCTGGGGCGTAGGGATGGAGGGTTGCGAAGGGGAGGCTGGGGCGAAGCAGGCGGGGCTGGAGGTGGGGCTGGCATGGGCGGGGTAGGCGGCTGGCATGGGGCGGAGCAGGCGGGCTGAGCTGTTGGTGGCGGAGCGGGTGGGGAGGCGGAGGCCGGAGGTGGGGCGGAGGGATGGAGGGGAAAGGGGACGGGCTGCGGGGAGGCGGGGTGCAGGTGGATGGGGTTCAGGTCTGGGGACGTGCAATGCATGAAGCATGGGAGGGAGGAGTTTCATTTTGGAGTTGGGAAGGGTGAGTTTAAAGAAGAAAATAAAATATGCAGAGGAGAAGAAGAGTTACGTATCAGAGAGAAGCTGAAATGCAATGGGCAGTAAATGAAGTGAGCTGTAGAGTAGAGGATAGCAGATATAAACAGAGAAACTTAGAGTCCCCGTGCAAATGAAATGATGATTTGTCACAGTGGCTATTGGGTTTCTGAAGGGCCATTTGAATTCTGAGCGGGAAAAAGTAGGGTACCGGTTTGTGTGGCGTAACGGACCAGTTTGTACTCCGTTAACCAATTAATAGCTTGCAACGCCGAACTTCGATTGACACAAACAAATATACTGTTTTGATCAATGCGACGAGGCGGACACAACGGTATGTAGATATTGATGGTTTGACATTGTTTGCGAAGTGGTAAATCTAATTTAACCATTTGCACGAGTGAACATTTTAACTAGCAATTAAAAGCGAAACTTGACGAAACGAAATGCGCCGTTATGATCAGAATATTTTTCTTATGCAACATTTCGAAAAATATTTGAGTTCGGACGATAGAAAATTTACACATAAAATTAAAACTAATATGTAAATTCGGCGTGCGAAATTTACTACAATATTTTTCGACGAAATTTGGCGTACGCCTATGTCTATCTAGGCGCATTCCAATTGTGAAGTTTGAACGGCAACGGAAATTGTTTGTGAATATTTGAAATTCCTATTACGGAGAATGCAGCAAAACACCGAAGAATAAGATCGACGGAGCTAAAGATGTCCGAATTTTGAAAAACGAAAAATGACGCCTTTGTCAGAAAATGATTTAGAATTTTTCTATGTAAAATATTTAAGTTCGGAAGATAAAAATTTTCACGTTTTAATATGAACTGATGTGCAGTAAAACGCGCACGAAATTTACTGTGGTATTTTACGACGAAACTTTACCCATATCTACAATCATCAAGGCGCAATCTAGAAACAAAATTTGGACGTTGATTGAAATCGTATGGAAGTTTCACATTTTATATTAAAATAATGGTTCTAAATTTTTTAAAATTGGGTCGGAATTTCAGGGTCGTTACAGAAAATATGAGAAGAAAAGTGAGAGGCTATGACTATATTTAAAGATGATGGAATCAATTCTATCCGTTATATTATTTATTAAATCTGAGTTGTTAGGTCGAGGTTCAACCATAGCCGCTAGCACTAGAACCGATTGACCGCTCCCCTATAAGTGATCGACTGCTAGCAGTCGACCGACCCAAAGAGTGGGTCGACCGATGGGATCAAGGTATTGATTACTATTTATTTTCTAAATTCCTTTTTAGTTATTTTCGATCCGAAAACTTCAAACGCGAACAAATTTTTCATTTAAATTATGATCGCAAAACTTTATATACAAAAGTTGCTCAGAAAATCGCCGTGAATGCAATGGAGCACGTTTCGTGGTCAGATTTCGACATTTATTCAAATTCTATTCTTGAGCCTAATTAATTATTTATTAATTTCATTAATTAATTACTGTGTATTTTGTGGGGTGTTACACAATTTCCATTCAACAAATAATGTAAATGAAAACTAACCCAAATTTGATTATCCTTAACATCATTAATCTCTGTAATCATTCCAGTATTAATTTTATAATCTAGATTACCCAAATTCACTATTTAACTAACCTAGTTCGCAAATTAACTAAGTTAACCAAGTTAATAAAAATTAACTAAGTTTTGTTAAAATTAATATAATTGTTTGACTATCAGATTTGAAGTCCTACAAATTAACATAATTGTTTGATTATATGTTGTGTTTTTGCTTGTGCAGGCATTGGACTTTCGAAGAGAAGTTTCCGAAGTGAAGAACAGCTGTAACAAAGAATTATCAGTAATTAAGCAATGAATTGTTATATATATATTATAATATTTTGTTCATACTAGTTGTGTAAACTTGTTTGTGAATGGTTGTGGTGTGTGAGTTTGCTCATTTTTTCGAAATACTATTATCGAAATGGTTATGAATATTATACTTGATTATGCTATTAACGTGTTTTTTCAATTATTTGAGTATGATGATTATATGATTTATTGATGTTGGTTTGAAAATGATAATTATGTGATTGATTGTTGGCTTGTGTTAGCACCAAAATTGGTCACTAACCTCGTTGAGAAAGATTGTGTAGAGATGTAAGTGATGAAGTTAAATTAAACAAGGAAGAATATGCTAATTTAAATGCAGAAAGTAAGAACACCGGATTTATAGTGGTTCGGCGTAATTTCCTACATCCACTTTGGGTTTAATCTTTATTGCTCTCTCAATTACTTGAATACAGATACAATCCGTAAATCAATCACTTGAATACAAGTTTGAATTAAAAAGAGGAGAGTATAAAAAATGGCAGAGTCTCCCCATTATTCCCGGAAAAAGGTCCCTTTCATTGTGCTACTGCCCTCCTATTTATAGACGAGATGGGTTGGACTTCCCTCATGGGCTTAGGAACAAGGTGCCTCTGCCCATAGTAGGTGAATCTGCGCACCAGGCCAGGCAGGCCGAATGCTCTTGCTTTGTTGTGGGCCTGACAACTTGCTACCACCTCCAGTCTCTCCTTGATCAGAATCTTGTCTAGTGCTAATGATAATTTCTTCAACTGTCATTTTGTAACCGGGCCAAGATGCCGGTTAAAACTTGCCCCCCAAAGTGTGTCGTGTGAAGCAACACAACACGCTTTGAATCAGTGAGTATTCCTTGTCTTCAGAAAGAAATCCACCATGTTTCTTGAATAGTCATTATCCTCCAATTTATCCTTCTAAGGTGTTGTATCCTTCTTTGGTCATCGTGATGCTTGGTCGATTCCCAATATTATAAATCTAGGGTTGTAGTTCATCAGTGGCCATCCGTGACTGATTCTGCAGAGCTAATAAGCTTCGGCTATATGATCTAGTCTTCTCTTAATAACCTTTAGTGAGAATTCAATTTCTGTTGATTTCAAGAAGTCGAACTTTTTCGGATGTACACATGCACGTTCGGGTACATGTTCTTTCCATTGGCTCTCGGATGCGTTTTATATGCTCATAAGTCATCGCCAACTCCATCTAGTTTAATTGCAATTCAATCGCGATTCCTTGTTTGTATTTTCTGTGAAATAAGGTTTGCAATCAGCCACTTGAGGATTTTTCCAAACCTCTCTTCAGTACAGACTCTATGATTTTGTTCACTGCTTCAACCTGTCCATTTGCAGTTATAATGGATCATGGAAGGTCATAAGGACAGATGATGATACGGATAAAGAAGTTGATTATTTTCTTCATCTTGGTCGTGGTTAAGAGTTCTTCATCTGCCCATTTGGTGACGTAATCAACTGCTATGATGGTGTATTTCGCACCACCTTTAGGATCGACAAGAAGATGATTTCAGTGCCCCCAAGTGGCAAACGGCTATGAACTAGCCATTTGACTAATTTCCATCGGCGGGGTTCCCGGATTTTTTGCAAACATCTTGCACTCGTCACATTGTCTAGCATGATCAACCGCATCTGGGTTGATAGTTGGCCAGTAATACCTGTAGCAGAGTATCTTCTTTATCATGGTTTTCCCCCTGATGTTATTACCGCATTCTTCTTCATAGATTTTTCTCAAGATATCATCATGGGCGATATGCCGAAGCATGAGGATGGATAAACTCCTTTTGACACACGAATTATTCTTAGATGATTTGGCATGAAGCTTTGAGGAGGATCTGTCGTTTTCCATTCCTCCGTTCAGTAAGAATTCATCATTGTAGATAGTCTTTGATAGGATTCAACCATGACACCTTTTCATTTTGTTCGCTGAGTACGTGTGTAATGATGTAATACGTGAAGTCGGTTAGTAGCTCTTGGACTTGGCCGAGATAAGGAGCAAGACAATGCCCCCTAGCAAGATCAACTTCCTTAAATTTGTATACTGCCAATCAAGAATCACAAAAGATATGTAAAGTTTTCACTTCAAATCCTCTAGCAAGTTTGAGGCTGGCAGTCAAGGCTTCATACTAAGCATCGTTGTTTGTTACAGGTAAATCGAGTTTTAGGACGTAGCAGATTGATCGTTCCTCGGGAGTCATTATCATGACTCCTATGCCATAACACTGATCATTGGATGCTCCATCCGCGTACATTTTCCATCTTATGGTTGGTTCTCTGCTACTCTTCGAGTAGTCATCTGAGGTAGTGAATTTGGGTGTGAGGTCTGCTAATTTCCGTCCTTGGATAGCCCTTCGTGGGAAATAAGCGATATCGAATTAGCTTAGTTCGATGTTCTATTTAAGTAGTCTTTCAGACGTCTCAGGTCATTGTATGCCCTGTCGCAACGGCTGGTAGGCATAGACGTTGATGGGGTGAGCCTAAAAGTAAGAGTGGAGCCTTCATGATGAAATCAATAGAGATTGTGCTAGCTTTTGTAGCTTCGGGTTGATATCCAATGCATGGCTCGCGAGAGTTAATGAAATCACATATGCATGTCAGAATGGGTCCAAGGGAACATATCATCATTTATTCAGAAAAATCCAACTAATTCTTTTATCATCATTGCACTGAGCTGTGATCCGATATTCAGCACCCGGAAAGGGTCGCCATGGCTGGTTGTAATGTCGACCGTCAGCTTAGCAGGTGCCATCCCAGATTCTTTGAGTAAAGACGTAACTATTTTGCATAACATTCAATGTGAAATATGGTTGGGACGGCAAATGTTGATGGTTACTCTAGTCGAATCCTAGAGTCTTGTCATGAGTTATTGAGCCTAATAGCGAAGGGCTCTGAATGCTCTAATAGATTATCAGCAAATGGCCAAAATCAGGCTTAAAAGCGCATTAAAGGAAATGTCGAGTGGGGGTCAGCCTCGAGTGGCATGCAACTGTATAGCTGGATCTTGCTATGAGTTTGAATTTGCTTGTGCATTCGAGTAACGCACTTTCTGTTTAATGCATTCATGATTCTTTACCTGTCCTTCGGGTTGGAGTGAAAGTCAATTGCCCATGAGCTAAGGTATCGATTTAACGATTCTATCTCTAGGCATCCTTACGGTCGTTGCCTTGAGTATCTGTAAGCACTATATATAAGTTTTAATACTGAGCTATCGTAGCCAGTTTTTGGATGACCATGCATCTTCTCCCAGTCTCGGGTTGATAAATGTACTGCATGGACGGTTGAGTCTCGTCCTAGCTATGCTTATGTTTTCACCTAAACTCCGAAGACATAGAGGTGATTGGTGAATAGTCGGTTCACATTCATCTTGCTTCTCGCTCGTGCCCCCAGGTCTGGGGCATATACCGATAAGTAGGAAGGCCAGCCACGCCCACTTTAGCTTTACTCTCTTTCCCGTTGGATCGTGGGATCATGTCAGTCGATGGGAGACTAGGTCTCACCTATCTTGGATTTTATCGTGGTTTTTCATTCCAAGAGGAATACTTCGATGCCACGTAAGTTTCAGGGCGTAATTTGGACAGTGGATGGTCATCCACGTCCACTTTGGTTCATGCTCTGTAATCAGATCTCGGGGTAAAGTTGGCTACAAATGCAGTCGGGTTATGCTCATCCAGTTTCATACTCCTCCTGACGAATCGAACGAGGGTGCTGGAGAATTTTTGACCAAGTATTCGTGGTTTACCCTATTTTCCATACTCTGGGTGTCATAGTTTTTCAAAAAACATCCGAGTCACATTCGTATGTGCTTGGTACGGATCGGCATTGACCCTTGGTCTGAGGTATGATATAGTAGGTTGCTCGTAGCTTTGGATGCTATTTCGATTGGTTCTATATTGAGGCCTTCCTGCAGTCACTGCCTCAAGTTATAAAGAACGCCACGCTAGAGCTACAATGAGCTGTCGTATTCAGCTTTTTAGTGTTTTGTAACCCTGCCCCCAGTAATGATTTGGCCAGGTCACTAGTTGGATGGTCAAACTCCAACCTCAACGGGTTAATAATCCTCCTGTCGATTCCAGGTCGAAGTTTGTGGAATAGAAAATGGTCGGAATCCACTCATCTATTTATTGATGTTTAAACACCACTCTGCATTCTGGTGACTTAGTGTTATTCTCCCCCCGGTTGACTCGCACCCAATTTGTGTTCATGCTTCGGTCCACGCTCCGGGGACTTAGAGATTTGTCGAAAGGTTTATGCTTTAGTCCACAGTTCGAGACGTAGAGATTTTCGTCAACTTGTTTATACTCTAGTTCGCACTCTGGGAACTTAGAGTAATCTGGTCCGCTTCTGGGATTTAGGGATTTTTCTAAAGTCGTCTATAATCTGGTCCATGCTCTAGGGACTGAGAGTACTGTAGTCCGCACTCTGGGGACGTAGAGGTTTTTGAGTCATTTATACTCTAGTCCGCACTCAGGGACTTAGAGTACTTTAGTCCGCATTTTGTCTCCCATTCCAGAGGGTGAGACACCCCGGATGGCTGAGAATTTGCCTGAACCTGGTAGATAATCCTTCTCTTTAAGGTTCTCTTTAAGATTTTGAAAGTCGTTTGTAACGACCCAGAATTTCGGACCATTCGCATCCATTATAAGTGTATAGGTAGACACTCATGCCGGAATTGAATTGCTCAAAATACCGCGTTGTTAATTTAAATTGGAAAAACTGAACATATACAGTAAATAAATAATCACAGAACACAGACAAAGAGTAATAATTTGCAGCGGAAATAAAAGAGATAGTAGTTCATGAAGCTACTATATAAATATATAAAATACATCAGAGTTTACAACAGAAGAGTAATACGATACATCAGATACAAATCAGAATACATCACTGGAATCATCGAATACTGAAAGCCGAATGGATGGCTGGATCTTCAAGCAAAGCTCCAACTTCAAAGGTGAGTCTCGAATACTGGTACACTCAGTCTGACCCGAGCGTAAAGCAAAAACACAAGACACTCGAGTCAGGATTAACATTCTTATATCAATAAATCCAACTCAAGTGAAATAGCAATTGAAATACAAGTAACTCAAAGGATGTTTGGAATAACCATCCTTTAAGGATCCGTTAAACTATCTACTAGGTAGTAATGTACGCTAAGTAGATAATGTCTATCAGTAATATAAAGATATCAAAATAGCGTTAAGTCATGGCCCATTCCACCCTTAACACATTTTTATTCCCAAAAGCATATACAAGACCGTAGTTTCCCCAAAACCGGAAGTCACCAGAGGGCAATCCATATACTAAAGGTACAAATCAAAATCGTAGTGGTCGCGCATAAATGGAATACAAGTATGACAAGGCACATGAGGCAATACCCAAGGTAGTGATACTACCGTTCGCCTGATCCGGACTGGTGAGAACGCAACGCCGCAGCGCCCGCAACACCATGAAACAACACTCCCAAAATCAAGGGTGCACCAATCGACAACAAGTATAAGTAGTTCGAAGAAGTGTGTCCACTTGAGGTAGCTAATCCTCCATTGGCCCGGCACAGCTCCTGTTTTAGTCATTTCCAATTTGACACAAGTGTCAAGGCTATCCATCATCGTTCACTTTCTTCAGTCAACACGTACATCATTCCAACCACTTCATTCTGGATCATCACTCCGCGTATAGTTATTAAAGTAGTTTTAAGTTTAGATAGAGAGTATATCCATAACCGATTCCGGTCTCTTTAATAACTTCCGTAATTATTACACCGATTGGTCGTTTAATATATTTCAAAACCAAATCAATTTCAATTTCAATTAGAATTTAAGAATCAACATTTCATTTGTCTTCCAATATCAATTTCCAAAATTTACGTTTCAACTTCCAAATTCATTTCAAAATCCAATAATTCAATTTCAAATTTTATTCGAAACAATTCAAGTATTGATTCAAGTTCGTATATAAGTTTCATTTCGAAATCATTTAAATTAATTTAATTTAACCTTAAAATCCATTCCAAATTCATTTATCGATTTCATTCAATATTCATTAAGTAAATTTCCATTCAAAACAATTTCTATTAAATTTCCAATTCATTAAATCCATTATTTAAATTCAACTTCATTATATCAAAACTTACAAATTGAATTAAATTAAATTCGTCAAACCAAATTCTTTAAATTTCAAGTCTTACATTTATTTCAATAAATCACATTTTATTTCTTGTTAAAGAAATTCAATTTCACTTATTTACTTACTTAAATAATTTTCCAAAACTTAATTAATAAAGAAAACTCAATTTCAATTATTACAAAGTAAAATTCACTTATTCCAAAATTCAATTTAATTTAATCATTAAATAATTCAATCTTATTTAATTATTAAATCATTCAAACTTAATTATTAAATAATTTCAAAGTTTAATAATTTCAAACTCAATTATAATTTCAATTTAATTATTAAATCATTTCAAAGTTTAATAATTTCAAACTTAATTATAATTTCAAACTTAATTATTAAATCATTTCAAAGTTTAATAATTTCAAACTTAATTCAATAATTTCTCAAATTAAACAACATTCTTTCATCAATTACATTGTTAATATTTTGTTTCAGATTATTATATATTAACATTTTCTTTTCATAAAATTCCAATTTCAACTTCATTTCAAAACCATATTATTTATTCAAATAAAATCTTCATTTTATTTTTAAATCAAATTATTGACCAATCGGGTTTTATTTAATTTTCTATCCTAGGTCAAAGTTCAATTTGGGTATTTATCATTTCAACCCGATTCCAATTCAATTCAAAATCAAAGCATAACAAAGGGAACTTGCAGTGTGATAACTGGGATGGTGTCAAAGTAAATAAACAAACAATAACAACAATCAATATCAATCCAATAATCAATTCAGATAATCCCGAAATAACCGTATTAATTCGCATTGTTATTTGTGCGAATTAATATAATTATTTCTAGAATCTACACTATCATTTCATGTAGATAAAAGATTATTACATTACAGTTCTTCACTTGTCATCTATTACAATTTCATACATCATCAATTTAACAACATACATTCAGTGGTTCAATATGTAATTAAACAAATCCTACTTGTCAATAAATCTTGACAGTTAAATGGGTCATATTATACAAATGTCATTTAATTAAGTTTAACATTTAACTATCCTATATCAATTTCAATTGCATACTATTTATCAAATTAACCTTAACAATTTAACGTCCAATATAAACATCAACAATCAATCAATTATCAGTTAAACTGTATTATCATTGCATATCTAACAGATAATGGCGTCAGATGTCATAGGTGAACTGATACAGGCAATAGCATATATAACAGTGTAATTAACTAACAGCAGCATATTTCAATTGTCGTTTCAATTGAAATCAAATTTAAATAAATAAAAGAACGTTAATCGTGAGTGATTGCTCACCTTTCGAGGCTAGAGGATATAGAAGATGAAGTTGAGTTACAATTCAAGCACGAATTCCCAAAGCGAAGCACGATTGAGCGAGAATTTGGCGACAAAGCTGGTAAAAAGGAATCGATGAAATAAATCAGACTGGATCGATGAACGTAATTGATGTAAGTGAACTTATATATAAATATAAACTTATATAGTCTATATGTATTTAAGGTCAAAATATCTACATATATAATATATAAAATCACATATATAGTCAAACAAAATTTTCTTGTCTATCTTAAATTCTAATATATAATACAGCATATAACTACACATAACATTCAAATCAATATTTACAAACTCGTATCCATACAACCCGACAGAAGCTATTTTAACAAATTTCCTTCTTATATGTATGTATTAATATACAAGTTTATAATCAAAATAAATAGTTATTCTCTTTCAAAATTCTTATATAACATACGTGCGTACTGTCACCCTATAAACCAATATATCTCATACCATATATATGTATGGAATCAAACAAATTTCATAACTGCTATGAATATATATACACAACACATCAATGCGTTAATTTTTTTACTTCACGTCTATTACTGTTCATGACATCAATATTATATTTAGTTTTGAATTAAACACATATCCAAGATTTTGAAAGTAAATACTCATATTTTGAAAGACGATTGCGAGCAAATATAGGATAATGGACAAAGATTTGGAAAAACTATATATATCTATATATACGAACAAACAAAATATATACACTAACAAGAATCGTTATATGAAAGTTGCGTAAACCCTTACATATATATAAATAAGATTTTAACAAAATTTTGTCAAATATAAATACCCCAGGCTATTAATAATAAGGTTCGAAACCTTGGTATACGCAGCTGCAAAAATCATAGCAATAAAAGTGAAGTTCCTATCCACATAAACAGGTAATATATATGAGTAAAAGAAGGTTGTTGCTTTACAAGTATACATAAATATCTCGTATACTTTATAATAGGATAGGGGTGCTGTACCCTTAGCTTTTAGAAACCATATTTTATGCAACTAACATGATTCAAAGAACAGTAACCATCATTATATGCAACTCACGTATGGTATTATATCTTAAACAAATAACTTACATGTAACTTCATGCGTATATAATAATATATATAAACAATTACATCATATAAACTTTACACTGTAAAATGTATGGTACTACCTTTATTCTATACTAACAGATCAACTGACGTTATAGTTTATGATACTGCCTTTATTTTCTCATTTATATAAACAACATTGACATAGATGCCATAAACTAGAAATATAATATAACTAGCAATACGTACAAACTCTTTAAAACCAACATTTAATAACATAAGTTAACAAAACAAAGAAAACCGCATGCTCCTACTAATTTACATTCAGGCAATTATATATTTGTGAGCAAAGGCAATTTTCATATCTAATCAAATACTAAATCGTTAAGTTTAAACTAGTGTACTATATGTATAAGAACATAATAATAGGCTAACTTATAACATACTTCACTGTAATATAAATTAACGTAACTTTATACATAAACTATAGAAAAATGTAAAAATATATATTTTTTAATATGCTCACCCCTCTCAACATACAAAGATTTGGAAACTCACGGCAAGGAAAGTGGGTCAGTGGTTTGGCTGTTGATCTCGTAAGTGGGGTCGAGCTGCTCCTCACGAGGCCGGGTGGTCGGTGGAGACGTGCCAGAAAGGAAGGAGCGACGGCAACGAATTCAGCTAGGAAGATGTGAAATGGCTTCGGCCATTGGGTCTCGGTAGAGGGTGGCCATTGGAGGAGATGGAACAGTGTCGAAGTTGATGGAAGAGGGGAAGTTGAAGGTGTAAGTGAAGAAAGTGGTGGCTGCCTCGAGTTTGTGTAGGGAGAGGATGGTTGGCTTTGCCATGCTCGGCAGCATGACCAATGGGTGGTGTTGAAAGGAAAGAGGAAAATGTTTCACAGGCAAAGAAGGAAAATGTTTCACAGGCAAAAAGGAGAAAGTGGGCATGCTAAAATGTCGTGCAGACCGGAAGAGAAATATGAACGAATCCGAAGTAGTGAACAGTTGAGAATCTTGAAAGTCAGATAATAAATGGTCACGAAAATAGATGTTCACTATAAATTCTCTGGGAATATGAAATGAAAAAGGCTAATGTCTATTGGTCTTGAACGGCGGAAAATGAATGGTCACAAGGAAACAAAAAGGCGGACCGTTGCGGTTAACGGTTTTACGGTTTCAACGCGTACCGGATTTCCGAAATACACCAATGAATACACTGTTGAGATCAACCCCACGAGACGATAACAACGATATACAGATATCAGTGGTATGATTGAATTATAAAATTTTGAATTTTCCAACTGGCGGAAAATGCAAGAAAAACACTGAAAAATAAGATCGACGGGGCCAAAGATGTCCGAATTTGGAAAAACGACAAACTGAAATCTTGCTCAGAAGATGATTTAGAATTTTTCTATGTAAAAATATTTAGGTTTCGAAAACATTTTATTTTCATCGCTTTTTAACTGATTAAATTGAAGTGAATTTACGCGCGAAATAAACTTTCATATTTTCGGACGAAAATTT
Source organism: Allium fistulosum (assembly GCA_030737815.1). Taxonomy (NCBI): domain Eukaryota; kingdom Viridiplantae; phylum Streptophyta; class Magnoliopsida; order Asparagales; family Amaryllidaceae; genus Allium; species Allium fistulosum. The sequence continues at coordinate 484,977,571 of CM060905.1, read as the reverse complement.
ACCAGTTGCTATGTTTAATTAGACGCATTCCAAATATTAAATTTTTATTTCAAAATTTTATCGTTTAAAATTTCACAAAATTTCAACTAATTACGTTATTAAAACAGTTGAAATTTACGGGTCGTTACACTCTCCCCCACTCAAAACTTTTCGTCCCCGAAAAGGAACGAGGTAGGAGAATAGAAACAACCAGAAAGAAAAACAGATTTGAAATACAAAATAACAATTTATTTAAACCATATAAATTCAAATTTAAATTAATTGAGATTCAATAATTGATTTAATCCATTTGATTTCTCTAAAATCAATCTCAACTATTTCTAAATTCATTATCTTATTATCCAATTATCTTCGATTTACAATTTCGAAAACCATAAATTTGAATAGTCTTTTATTATAATCATGTTTTCTTCAACAAATTTTAAATTCTTCTTTATTCCAACTACTGTTAAATTTATTCTACTTAATATATCTTATTACATATATTTAAACCATATAAATTAATTTAAACCCTACAAAAGTTTCAATTTAAATTAATTTATATTTACTAATTGCTTTTAAATTCAAAGTATTTTCATAAGTTGATCAAATTTCAATTAATTCTTCCAAAACAAATTTATTAATTATTAACAGGGTTTTACTAATTATCCTATCTAACTCTATTAACATTTCTATAATCAAAATTTAGTGTATAACATTTATTATAAACACTCAAATTTATTTATAAATTCAATTATATTATATATTATCCAATTACATATTCAACTTCTGAATGATTTAGGTAAGTTGTATTAGAATGCAGTTGAACAATATACAAATATATTTTTTTCCAATTCAATTATTCAAGTTTAAATATTTATTCCAAATTTTGGTTTTATTTATAATTAAAATCATCCTTTAACAAAATTTAAGAATTAGATTTCTGATTTACTTTAAACAATTTAGAGATATATATATTATATTTATATCAAATCAAATTAAATTTTAAAATAAGGTACCTATATATATATACATCAAATTATACCGAAGAAATTCGAATCAAAATATTTTTCAAAACAAATCTGTAGCAAAGCTACAGAATGGTTTCTCCACTTCGAAACTCGAAAATGAATGTCGATGATGCGGCCGCCATCACCGAAATTATTTTCCAGCGACAAAGAGAAGAGCACTGATTTCAACATTTTAAAATTCTTTGGAAACGATTTCTATTCGAAAATACTTCCAATAATATATACTTTAAAATTTTAAAACCAAAGTTCGAAATCACCGGAAACTAATAAATTCTCAAATTTCTGAATTAAATTCATTTCAAATTCCAATCAATTTATAACCAAGTTTATAAATTCATTTATTTATATTATCAATGGTTTACAAGACAATAAATGTAAATCAAATATTATTATTTCAGACAACAATTTCATTAACAATTTAATTTCAGAAAACTTATATTTATATATAATATAATCATACAAACTTTATTTTATTTATCAAATTTGAAAACGATATTGTGTCGGTTTGCTCTGCTCAAGTGTTTTGGAAATCCTATCAATAGCATTGATCAGACGAATCGATCGAGAACCCAAACCAACATCAACAACTCAAACAACACAATATATTTTAAAACATTTTAAATATTAATTTGCAAATACACTTCCTCGCTCGACTATATAAGAATAGATTTCAAAGCAAAGATAGAGATTCAAATTTGATGGACTAAAATCAAAGAGAATTTTGATTCCAAAATAAGTTTGAAACAGAAGATAAGATAATTCGATTACCACAATCGGGAGATGGATGAGTTTATTTAATTCACGGGCAACCTTAACCGGGTCGTCCGTAACTTCAAGTATAAGATCGATGCTGAATTCTGAGGTAAATCAACATTCGATCTCAAGAGATAGAATTCAAGTATAGCATGGAATAGATAGCATCGTAAACCGAGGATACAGAAATCTCCGGTAAATCGATGCCTATTATAAAGGAGTTTAGCTTCTTTACGAATCATTCGAAGATTGGCGAGACCGCCGATCTATTATAGGTATCATTCAAAATGGAGTTATGGGGTGCTCCAGAATTGAAGAAGACGAATAGTGAGGGACACGAATGAATTTTTGGAACCGCAGGGAATGTTCCAAAATTCAAAGAAATCGAGTCGAAAGGAAGAGATTTGAACTCGAATGAGAGTGATTCTGTAAATACATTTACCCTATATATTGAGTTTTGCCTAGAGCTACCAAAGCTCTAATACCAACTGTAACGACCCAGAATTTCAGACCATTCGCATCCATTATAAGTGTATAGGTAGACACTCATGCCGGAATTGAATTGCTCAAAATACCGCATTGTTAATTTAAATTGGCAAAACTGAACATATACAGTAAATAAATAATCACAGAACACAAACACAGAGTAATAATTTGCAGCGGAAATAAAAGAGATAGTAGTTCATGAAGCTACTATATGAATATATAAAATACATCAGAGTTTACAACAGAAGAGTAATACGATACATCAGATACAAATCAGAATACATCACTGGAATCATCGAATACTGAAAGCCGAATGGATGGCTGGATCTTCAAGCAAAGCTCCAACTTCAAAGGTGAGTCTCGAATACTGGTACACTCAGTCTGACCCGAGCGTAAAGCAAAAACACAAGACACTCGAGTCAGGATTAACATTCTTATATCAATAAATCCAACTCAAGTGAAATAGCAATTGAAATACAAGTAACTCAAAGGATGTTTGGAATAACCATCCTTTAAGGATCCGTTAAACTATCTACTAGGTAGTAATGTACGCTAAGTAGATAATGTCTATCAGTAATATAAAGATATCAAAATAGCGTTAAGTCATGGCCCATTCCACCCTTAACACATTTTTATTCCCAAAAGCATATACAAGACCGTAGTTTCCCCAAAACCGGAAGTCACCAGAGGGCAATCCATATACTAAAGGTACAAATCAAAATCGTAGTGGTCGCGCATAAATGGAATACAAGTATGACAAGGCACATGAGGCAATACCCAAGGTAGTGATACTACCGTTCGCCTGATCCGGACTGGTGAGAACACAACGCCGCAGCGCCTGCAACACCGTGAAACAACACTCCCAAAATCAAGGGTGCACCAATCGACAACAAGTATAAGTAGTTCGAAGAAGTGTGTCCACTTGAGGTAGCTAATCCTCCATTGGCCCGGCACAGCTCATGTTTGAGTCATTTCCAATTTGACACAAGTGTCAAGGCTATCCATCATCGTTCACTTTCTTCAGTCAACACGTACATCATTCCAACCACTTCATTTTGGATCATCACTCCGCGTATAGTTATTAAAGTAGTTTTAAGTTTAGATAGAGAGTATATCCATAACCGATTCCGGTCTCTTTAATAACTTCCGTAATTATTACACCGATTGGTCGTTTAATATATTTCAAAACCAAATCAATTTCAATTTCAATTAGAATTTACGAATCAACATTTCATTTGTCTTCCAATATCAATTTCCAAAATTTACGTTTCAACTTCCAAATTCATTTCAAAATCCAATAATTCAATTTCAAATTTTATTCGAAACAATTCAAGTATTGATTCAAGTTCGTATATAAGTTTCATTTCGAAATCATTTAAATTAATTTAATTTAACCTTCAAATCCATTCCAAATTCATTTATCGATTTCATTCAATATTCATTAAGTAAATTTCCATTCAAAACAATTTCTATTAAATTTCCAATTCATTAAATCCATTATTTAAATTCAACTTCATTATATCAAAACTTACAAATTGAATTAAATTAAATTTTTCAAACCAAATTCTTTAAATTTCAAGTCTTACATTTATTTCAATAAATCACATTTTATTTCTTGTTAAAGAAATTCAATTTCACTTATTTACTTACTTAAATAATTTTCCAAAACTTAATTAATAAAGAAAACTCAATTTCAATTATTACGAAGTAAAATTCACTTATTCCAAAATTCAATTTAATTTAATCATTAAATAATTCAATCTTATTTAATTATTAAATTATTCAAACTTAATTATTAAATAATTTCAAAGTTTAATAATTTCAAACTCAATTATAATTTCAACTTAATTATTAAATCATTTCAAAGTTTAATAATTTCAAACTTAATTATAATTTCAAACTTAATTATTAAATCATTTCAAAGTTTAATAATTTCAAACTTAATTCAATAATTTCTCAAATTAAACAACATTCTTTCATCAATTACATTGTTAATATTTTGTTTCAGATTATTATATATTAACATTTTCTTTTCATAAAATTCCAATTTCAACTTCATTTCAAAACCATATTATTTATTCAAATAAAATCTTCATTTTATTTTTAAATCAAATTATTGACCAATCGGGTTTTATTTAATTTTCTATCCTAGGTCAAAGTTCAATTTGGGTATTTATCATTTCAACCCGATTCCAATTCAATTCAAAATCAAAGCATAACAAAGGGAACTTGCAGTGTGATAACTGGGATGGTGTCAAAGTAAATAAAAAAACAATAACAACAATCAATATCAATCCAATAATCAATTCAGATAATCCTGAAATAACCGTATTAATTCCCATTGTTATTTGTGCGAATTAATATAATTATTTCTAGAATCTACACTATCATTTCATGTAGATTAAAGATTATTACATTACAGTTCTTCACTTGTCATCTATTACAATTTCATACATCATCAATTTAACAACATACATTCAGTGGTTCAATATGTAATTAAACAAATCCTACTTGTCAATAAATTTTGACAGTTAAATGGGTCATATTATACAAATGTCATTTAATTAAGTTTAACATTTAACTATCCTATATCAATTTCAATTGCATACTATTTATCAAATTAACCTTAACAATTTAACGTCCAATATAAACATCAACAATCAATCAATTATCAGTTAAACTGTATTATCATTGCATATCTAACAAATAATGTCGTCAGATGTCATAGGTGAACTGATACAGGCAATAGCATATATAACAGTGTAATTAACTAACAGCAGCATATTTCAATTGTCGTTTCAATTGAAATCAAATTTAAATAAATAAAAGAACGTTAATCGTGAGTGATTGCTCACCTTTCGAGGCTAGAGGATATAGAAGATGAAGTTGAGTTACAATTCAAGCACGAATTCCCAAAGCGAAGCACGATTGAGCGAGAATTTGGCGACAAAGCTGGTAAAAAGGAATCGATGAAATAAATCAGACTGGATCGATGAACGTAATTGATGTAAGTGAACTTATATATAAATATAAACTTATATAGTCTATATGTATTTAAGGTCAAAATATCTACATATATAATATATAAAATCACATATATAGTCAAACAAAATTTTCTTGTCTATCTTAAATTCTAATATATAATACAGCATATAACTACACATAACATTCAAATCAATATTTACAAACTCGTATCCATACAACCCGACAGAAGCTATTTTAACATATTTCCTTATTATATGTATGTATTAATATACAAGTTTATAATCAAAATAAATAGTTATTCTCTTTCAAAATTCTTATATAACATACGTGCGTACTGTCACCCTATAAACCAATATATCTCATACCATATATATGTATGGAATCAAACAAATTTCATAACTGCTATGAATATATATACACAACACATCAATGCGTTAAATTTTTACTTCACGTCTATTACTGTTCATGACATCAATATTATATTTAGTTTTGAATTAAACACATATCCAAGATTTTGAAAGTAAATACTCATATTTTGAAAGACGATTGCGAGCAAATATAGGATAATGGACAAAGATTTGGAAAAACTATATATATCTATATATACGAACAAACAAAATATATACACTAACAAGAATCGTTATATGAAAGTTGCGTAAACCCTTACATATATATAAATAAGATTTTAACAAAATTTTGTCAAATATAAATACCCCAGGCTATTAATAATAAGGTTCGAAACCTTGGTATACGCAGCTGCAAAAATCATAGCAATAAAAGTGAAGTTCCTATCCACATAAACAGGTAATATATATGAGTAAAAGAAGGTTGTTGCTTTACAAGTATACATAAATATCTCGTATACTTTATAATAGGATAGGGGTGCTGTACCCTTAGCTTTTAGAAACCATATTTTATGCAACTGACATGATTCAAAGAACAGTAACCATCATTATATGCAACTCACGTATGGTATTATATCTTAAACAAATAACTTACATGTAACTTCATGCGTATATAATAATATATATAAACAATTACATCATATAAACTTTACACTGTAAAATGTATGGTACTACCTTTATTCTATACTAACAGATCAACTGACGTTATAGTTTATGATACTGCCTTTATTTTCTCATTTATATAAACAACATTGACATAGATGCCATAAACTAGAAATATAATATAACTAGCAATACGTACAAACTCTTTAAAACCAACATTTAATAACATAAGTTAACAAAACAAAGAAAACCGCATGCTCCTACTAATTTACATTCAGGCAATTATATATTTGTGAGCAAAGGCAATTTTCATATCTAATCAAATACTAAATCGTTAAGTTTAAACTAGTGTACTATATGTATAAGAACATAATAATAGGCTAACTTATAACATACTTCACTGTAATATAAATTAACGTAACTTTATACATAAACTATAGAAAAATGTAAAAATATATATTTTTTAATATGCTCACCCCTCTCAACATACAAAGATTTGGAAACTCACGGCAAGGAAAGTGGGCCAGTGGTTTGGCTGTTGATCTCGTAAGTGGGGTCGAGCTGCTCCTCACGAGGCCGGGTGGTCGGTGGAGACGTGCCAGAAAGGAAGGAGCGACGGCAGCGAATTCAGCTGGGAAGATGTGAAATGGCTTCGGCCATTGGGTCTCGGTAGAGGGTGGCCATTGGAGGAGATGGAACAGTGTCGAAGTTGATGGGAGAGGGGAAGTTGAAGGTGTAAGTGAAGAAAGTGGTGGCTGCCTCGAGTTTGTGTAGGGAGAGGATGGTTGGCTTTGCCATGCTCGGCAGCATGACCAATGGGTGGTGTTGAAAGGAAAGAGGAAAATGTTTCACAGGCAAAGAAGGAAAATGTTTCACAGGCAAAAAGGAGAAAGTGGCCATGCTCACGCAGGGGAGGCTCCTGGTCCAGACGCTTAGGTGATCGGAGCGCTTGATGAAGACAAGTCTGAGACCTCCTCTCCTACCGACGGGGGTTATGAAGTAGAAATTACAGGCACCTCTGAGCACACATCCGAATTGAGCATGGAGGAGCGGGTCGAGATAGAGAAGGAGGAGATGGTCAAGGTCATAGTAGAGCCCCGAGTTGTGGACTTGGACGATCCTTTGAACAAGCCATTGAAGGTCATCCTTCCTGGCAGGTCCAAGCCCATGGAAGGCCCCCGTACTCCTTCAGTTGCTACCCACTCTATCAAAGAAGAGTACCAAGGGTAAATGCTCTGGAGAGGAGCCGTCTGGAAAGAAGTTGAAGAAGCACAAGAAGTGATTACTATCCTCGTTCAACGAGAGTTAGTTTAAGTCATGTAATTATTTTCATCTATTTCCTTAGTCCTTGTAAATAGAACGTCGACTCCGAACTTTGGAGGGGTTTTAATAGAAACTCATTTTTGAATAAGGTTTAGTTCCTTTTTCTGTCTTATAAAAGACTCTTATTGTTCAGTTTTCTTTGTCATTGTGATTTTAATCCAAGCAGTCGTGAGTAACATAGACTTCTCAGTCCATCTTCATATAACTCGGAAACTCTTTGGGAGTCGTTGAACTTCCATTCTTTGCTTCGAGCACTTAGAATACTTTCTAGCTCGTATGTCAGGGATTTGACAAATTCAAGTCATCCGTGTCATAGTTCATATTCAGGGAACTTGGAGATCCGATTCGCTTATATTCGAGTCCGCACTCTGGGGAGTTAGAGTACTCCAGTCCGCACTCTGGGGACTTGGAGGTTTAAGTCATTTATACTCTAGTCCGCGCTCTGGGGACTTGGAGGTTTAAGTCATTTATACTCTAGTCCGCGCTCTGGGGACTCAGAGTACTCCGGTCCGTACTCTGGGAACTTGGAGGTTTAAGTCATTTATACTCTAGTCCGTGCTCTGGGGACTCAGAGTACTCCAGTCCGTGCTCTGGAGACTTGGAGGTTTAAGTCATTTGTAATCTAGTCCGTGCTCTGGGGACTTAGAGTACTCCAGTCCGCACTTTGGGGACTTGGAGGTTTTAGTCATTTATACTCTAGTCCACGCTCTGGGGACTTAGAGTACTCCAGTCCGCACTCTGGGGACTTGGAGGTTTAAGTCGTTTATACTCTAGTCCGCGCTCTGGGGACTTAGAGTACTCCAGTCCGCACTCTGGGGACTTGGAGGTTTAAGTCGTTTATACTCTAGTCCGCGCTCTGGGGACTTAGAGTACTCCAGTCCGCACTCTGGGGACATGGAGGTTTAAGTCGTTTATACTCTAGTCCGCGCTCTGGGGACTTAGAGTACTCCAGTCCGCACTCTGGGGACTTGGAGGTTTAAGTCATTTATACTCTAGTCCGTGCTCTGGGGACTCAGAGTACTCCAGTCCGTGCTCTGGAGACTTGGAGGTTTAAGTCATTTATACTCTAGTCCGTGCTCTGGGGACTTAGAGTACTCCAGTCCGCACTCTGGGGACTTGGAGGTTTTAGTCATTTATACTCTAGTCCGCGCTCTGGGGACTTAGAGTACTCCAGTCCACACTCTGGGGACTTGGAAGTTTAAGTCGTTTATACTCTACTCCGCGCTCTGGGGACTTAGAGTACTCCAGTCCGCACTCTGGGGACTTGAAGGTTTAAGTCGTTTATACTCTAGTCCGTGCTATGGGGACTTAGAGTACTCCAGTCCGCACTCTGGGGACTTGGAGGTTTTAGTCATTTATACTCTAGTCCGCGCTCTGGGGACTTAGAGTACTCCAGTCCGCATTCTGGGGACATGGAGGTTTAAGTCGTTTATACTCTATTCCGCGCTCTGGGGACTTAGAGTACTCCAGTCCGCACTCTGGGGACTTGGAGGTTTAAGTCGTTTATACTCTAGTCCGCGCTCTGGGGACTTAGAGTACTCCAGTCCGCACTCTGGGGACTTGGAGGTTTTAGTCATTTATACTCTAGTCCGCGCTCTGGGGACTTAGAGTACTCCAGTCCGCACTCTGGGGACATGGAGGTTTAAGTCGTTTATACTCTAGTCCACGCTCTGGGGACTTAGAGTACTCCAGTCCGCACTCTGGGGACTTGGAGGTTTAAGTTGTTTATACTCTAGTCTGCGCTCTGGGGACTTAGAGTACTCCAGTCCGCACTCTGGGGACTTGGAGGTTTTAGTCATTTATACTCTAGTCCGCGCTCTGGGGACTTAGAGTACTCCAGTCTGCACTCTGGGGACATGGAGGTTTAAGTCGTTTATACTCTAGTCCACGCTCTGGGGACTTAGAGTACTCCAGTCCGCACTCTGGGGACTTGGAGGTTTAAGTCGTTTATACTCTAGTCCGCGCTCTGGGGACTCAGAGTACTCCAGTCCGTGCTCTGGAGACTTGGAGGTTTAAGTCGTTTATACTCTAGTCCGCGCTCTAGGGATTTAGAGTACTCTAGTCCGTACTCTGGGGACTTGGAGGTTTAAGTCGTTTATACTCTAGTCCGCGCTCTGGGGACTCAGAGTACTCCAGTTCGTGCTCTGGAGACTTGGAGGTTTAAGTCGTTTATACTCTAGTCCGCGCTCTGGGGATTTAGAGTACTCTAGTCCGTACTCTGGGGACTTGGAGGTTTAAGTCGTTTATACTCTAGTCCACGCTCTGGGGACTTAGAGTACTCCAGTCCGCACTCTGGAGACTTGGAGGTTTAAGTTGAGAGTAGTCGTATCTCCACTCTTTAATTTGTATTCATTTACTGTATCGAGGCTAATGTCATCGAATGAACAATCGAACCACGTTTGCTCACAGAATGGGATTCTGCCCCCCAGGATGAGGGACGGAATTTGAAAAATGGACGATCGATCCTCGTCCGCTTGGTGATTATAGCTCTTCCAATCAAGTCAAGGAAGGAGGTATATAACAGATGGTTGGATCACATCCATGTTGGGTTAGATAGCCAAATCTCTTACAATTTGCTCCGTATCTCCTTTTAGAAAATAAGGATAATAGATTGTTGAGTAGACAAAGTAAGTTGCATATGTTCCAAGGTGCAGTCATGTCCATATATTGAGAGCGATGGTTAATGAGTAGGCAGTCCACCATAACTACTTCAAGTCGGGCTTTCGAATAACCTTTTGTGTTCGAGGTAGGATTTGATGTGTAGATGAACACATCATGTCCACTCTAGACAGATCCCGGCGTCACTGAGTTTCAGGAGGGGCATCTGTATTTTATCGAACTTTGTTCTATGACTCGATTTGAGTGGATGATCAGGCCATACCCATTCCAAGCCTTGCTTAGGTCTCCGAGTCAAACGTGGAGGTCGACGAATGGATGGTTGGTCATGTTGACTTTGTATTGGGCTCTGATCGTGATGAACTTTTCAATATTTAGTCCATAGCCCAAAATCAAAGGCATATGGATGATGAGGAGCGATATAATTATGCTCGTCCAGATGTAACTCCACACGTCCGATCATGGTCTGCGTAGATTGGTTGGCAACCAAATCTGAGTACCTGGTCACCTGCATCGTTTTGAAAGTAGTTTAGTTCAAGCTAGTCGTAGTTCATAGAACAATTGAAATAGAGATGGAAATGGAAATAATTCAAAGAAGATTATGGTAAATCTCATTGATATGTGAAGCAGCATCGTGTGCTCGCTATTCGACTCCGCCCTTGGCTCCTTTCAAAGGGATGTCGGCCGTCAACCGTCCAATTGATAATCATAGCCCTTTATTAATAGGCATCGGATATTCGCTGCTCGCCATTCTGCAGGACTTGTACATACTATTGACGCTTTCCTTTCCAGGTCATCTTTTCGATCACACCTAAGAGGTGTTTGTAATCGCCCGTGTTAGGATCAGTGAGCATCTGGGAATATACAACATTCCCCTGATTTTCTTAAGACTTTGGTGTACTCTCTCAAGGTTGGTTTCCAGTACCACTCCGAGTCTGGAGTCTTCAAGTAGAGGTTGTCAATTGAATCTTTCAAAGAGCATATGAGCTGAATTCTGAAGTCTTGTTTCGGCTACTGGGATCTACATCCTTAGCCAACGGGCCTTTATTGTTATTTTTCTTAGTCTGCTCCACTCCTCCTCACTTTAGTTCTGATTCATTTTGTAAAAGAAACGATCCATAGTCGTAGGAGGCTCTTTAGCTAACTAGCTGCCAAAATATATTTGGAGGTCGTGCTGGGTCAGCGAAGAATGGTGCTTGGAGTCATCTTGGCGTTTTCTAGAGTCATATCATCTATGTTCTCCAACCTTTGGGAGTACCGTTTGAATAGTGGTTGCTTGTCCCTTCCCTTGATGCCGTTTATAAGCTGCCGCTAGATCCTCTATGCCCTGGTCGATCATGGGATGTCAAGGAAGTGGATAGAATGTTCCTTTATTAAGTTGAGTTTTGAATTCACTATCCGGAGGCACTGTTCTCCAAACCAAGCCCCAAATCAACAAAACTCAATCCATGCTTCTTTTTAGTTTTGAGATTGGGCTGCAAACTCCCTTCCATGCTAATTCCTTCATGGATTTAGTAGAGAACAAGAAGAGATGATTTTTGTTGATTTTTATTTTATTTTATTTAAGAGGTTTAGGGCTTAGGAATTAGAAGTGGATTAAGGGGTAATTGTAGAAGGATTGGGAAGAGAAAGAAGAATGAATGTGAATAGAGAAGTGGAATTGAAATAATGAAGGGTTAGCTACATGTAGTCGAGCTAATGGGCCTTACCCAAATCCATTTTTTCTCCAAAATCACTATTCACTCCAAAAACCCATCGACTCCAATCATAGTCAAATTTATACTCATTTTTCTCGCATCGAAAAAGCGATCTCGACTACGGATGCCTCGAGACCCAATTCCTCCATCTTTGAAAAATCAAGTATAATGGGCATTTTTTTCAATTGACGATAAAATATTAAAATAGTAAGTCGTTAAAATTGCGGGGTATTACACCTACTTCTAAATACTGGTCTATCAACAACATTGATACAGCCCACCAACCTTCCACAACCGAAATCATGTTTAGATTTACCTAATATAAGTCAAGGAAAATGCTCATTCCAGTTACTTAATACCTCTAGTTAGAAATGAAGTATACCCAATTTCCCAATTAGCCATTGTCATAGGTTATTTAAGACTTTTGAAATAAGAAGAAGGCAGACCCAACAGCCATTTAATATCTTTCACCCCAAAGTAAACCCCTTTATATCCTTATAAGTACTAAGCCATTTAATACCTCTATGGCAAACCCTTGGTATATTTTTCCATAGTTATCCGCGAACGTATATCCCTTCACCATGAGACCTAGTGTTGAAGGTGTCCCACATCAGTAATACTTATACACAACTGTTAGCAACATCTAGGTGAATGGCAGATTTCCATTGTGTAACTCTACTGACCACGCATTCCAACCTATACTAAACCAACCATTTATTCTAAACCTAAATACTGGGCTAGGCTAACTAATTCACGCTTGTCCTAAACGTATTATTGAGGCTGTATAATTCCCACTATGGGATTGCCTCCTAAGTTTATTTATTAGCTTCATTTATTTATTTGCTACGAGCCTATCCTTACCTTATACACTTATTTCTTATATCCTTCATTTCCTTTTTATATCACTTAAATGTCATTATTGTTTTGCCTTCAATTAATTTTCCTTAATAACTGGTCATTATTATTCAAATTGGACAATTACTAATGACAATTATTCATTCATTTCAAATCTAAGTTATTATGCCTATTCTGTATCCTTTATAAATGTCATGTTAATTTTGCAATTAATCCCCTTAAATGCCTTTATGTGCCCATTTGATTTTTGTAACTCCCTATTAATTGCACATTTATTGCCCCTTAATATTGCAATCATTATTCATAAATGTTGACTTACTACCTTTCTTTCATTGCAACCTCCTAACCCTATGATTTACTATGTTATTAATATTTAATCATCTTAATTGTAACTAATACAAGTACAGATTTATGTTTATTTAATATGATTGTTTATTTACCTTACATGTGTGTCTGTGTGTATGTATGTGTGTGTGTATAAATTAGTAGGTGCAGTTATACATAATATTTTATACACACACACACATATATATCTATTTTTCACTTGCTAAATTCCTATGTTTAGAAATTTTAGAATATACACTTATATGTATATTCTATAAAGAATATTCGCTTCCATATTCTAATATATTAGAGCTATCCTTCTCAAAAAAGATTACCATTATAACTTTCCATAAACTACCTAAAAGCGAGACTTTTGCTCCGTTTGAAATTACAAGAAATTATCTCTTTTTATTTCTATTGCAATAGACAGTACAAACTATGGGGAAGAACATTCGTACTTTACACATCTCTTTCATTTTGATATATTCCTTATTATTCTGGACGATGCACTTTTAATGCATAATTGTGAAGTCAGACAACCGATGGAAACTTATATGGAAATAGATACGACTAAATTATACCTACAACACTCACAATAAATTAAAACATAGACATTTACGTTCTAACTCAAATTAGGGCATTTCAAATGATTACTGAACAAATTTACAACCCAACTAACACAAATCTGGAACAAACTTCATAATCTTATCAACATCATACTTTAAAATAATAAGGGGACTAATTTCCAAAATTTTCAGATTATGGTGTATATGTCATTCCATCATAATTATACAACTTATAGAATATGTTGGTGAGGTTTCAATTAAACATTTTTATATTAAGCCTACAATTCAACAGACCTTGGATATGTATAATAATTAAATAAAATTCAATGATATAAATTTATTATTATGCATAAATCATATAATTTCCCACTCACCTTTCTAGCTTTCCAAATCTCTTAAATCTAAATTCATCCTTTTAATTGACTCATTTTTCCTTTCCAATCCAAAATAGTATAACAAGATATATACATACCCGTAGAATTACAGATCTGAGAGAAGTTTAAGTTAAGTGGAATATATATATTTATAATGATAGAATTTACCTTTTTCGCAGAATTGATTCCCTCATTTTCTTCTTCTCTTTTATTTTCTACCCTTCTCCAATATATATGTATGTATGTATGTATGTATGTATGTATATATATATATAATATTTTTATAATTTTTAGAAATAGTGGAGAAGAGAAACTGTAGAGCTCCACTGCTCTATTTAGAAAATATGAGAAGAAAAGTGAGAGGCTATGACTATATTTAAAGATGATGGAATCAATTCTATCCGTTATATTATTTATTAAATCTGAGTTGTTAGGTCGAGGTTCAACCCTAGCCGCTAGCACTAGAACCGATTGACCGCTCCCCTATAAGTGATCGGCTGCTAGCAGTCGACCGACCCAAAGAGTGGGTCGACCGATGGGATCAAGGTGTTGATTATTATTTATTTTCTAAATTCTTTTTTAGTTATTTTCGATCCGAAAACTTCAAACGCTAACAACTTTTTCGTTTAAATTATGATCGCAAAACTTTATATACAAAAGTTGCTCAGAAAATCGCCGTGAATGCAATGGGGCACGTTTTGTGGTCAGATTTCGACATTTATTCAAATTCTATTCTTGAGCCTAATTAATTATTTATTAATTTCATTAATTAATTACTGTGTATTTTGTGGGGTGTTACACAATTTCCATTCAACAAATAATGTAAATGAAAACTAACCCAAATTTGATTATCCTTAACATCATTAATCTCTGTAATCATTCCAGTATTAATTTTCTAATCTAGATTACCCAAATTCACTATTTAACTAACCTAGTTCGCAAATTAACTAAGTTAACCAAGTTAATAAAAATTAACTAAGTTTTGTTAAAATTAATATAATTGTTTGACTATCAGATTTGAAGTTCTACAAATTAACATAATTGTTTGATTATATGTTGTGTTTTTGCTTGTGCAGGCATTGGACTTTCGAAGAGAAGTTTTCGAAGTGAAGAACAGCTGTAACAAAGAATTATCAGTAATTAAGCAATGAATTGTTATATATATATTATAATATTTTGTTCATACTAGTTGTGTAAACTTGTTTGTGAACGGTTGTGGTGTGTGAGTTTGCTCATTTTTTCGAAATACTATTATCGAAATGGTTATGAATATTATACTTGATTATGCTATTAACGTGTTTTTTCAATTATTTGAGTATGATGATTATATGATTTATTGATGTTGGTTTGAAAATGATAATTATGTGATTGATTGTTGGCTTGTGTTAGCACCAAAATTGGTCACTAACCTCGTTGAGAAAGATTGTGTAGAGATGTAAGTGATGAAGTTAAATTAAACAAGGAAGAATATGCTAATTTAAATGCAGAAAGTAAGAACACCGGATTTATAGTGGTTCGGCGTAATTTCCTACATCCACTTTGGGTTTAATCTTTATTGCTCTCTCAATTACTTGAATACAGATACAATCCGTAAATCAATCACTTGAATACAAGTTTGAATTAAAAAGAGGAGAGTATAAAAAATGGCAGAGTCTCCCCATTATTCCCGGAAAAAGGTCCCTTTCATTGTGCTACTGCCCTCCTATTTATAGACGAGATGGGTTGGACTTCCCTCATGGGCTTAGGAACAAGGTGCCTCTGCCCATAGTAGGTGAATCTGCGCACCAGGCCAGGCAGGCCGAATGCTCTTGCTTTGTTGTGGGCCTGACAACTTGCTACCACCTCCAGTCTCTCCTTGATCAGAATCTTGTCTAGTGCTAATGATAATTTCTTCAACTATCGTTTTGTAACCGGGCCAAGATGCTGCAAAAAAAACTTTTGGGGTTTCAAAAACGCTACAATATGTTTGTTTTTTGCAGCGTTTACCAAAACGCAACTAAAAGTTTTGGTAGCGTTTTTTCAACGCTACGAAATGACTTTTCTGTTGTAGTGAACCATACAACTTATAATACTTTCACGCAACAATATATCTTCGGTTATTGTTCCCACTCACCGAATTGCGTTGTCAAGCCCTAGAATCAATTAGTCTTTGATTTCGTTGCTATCCAGAATTGTAATCCTTCCAAGTTTTCCGAATCCATAAACGAATGGTATCTTTGCGTAGTCCGTTTCGTGCTCTTCGATTTGGTGTGTGTGTGTATATATATACATATTTAGGATTTCATTTAGAATTGAAATAGGAATGGTGAATCAGAAGGATAAAGAAAGAAGGAGAAGAGAAACTGAAATCATACATGAAGAGGAAAATGAATTCAAAACTTTTTGCATGGCCTGATATAAACTTCCCAACCATCACTTCAGTCAGATGAGCTTATGCCTATTTAAATAAATTCAAAACCCGCAACTTAAAACCCGTGTAACTCCTTCAAATGGACTTTGATCCGAACAAGCCAATATATCATTTTAACTAGAAAAATGAGCCCTATGCAATGGTATAAGTCCACCTGATTCCAACGTTTATAAATTAACATTTTGTCCCTACTATTAAAAATACATCTAAATTCCATGGGGTGTTACAGTGATAAAATGTAACATGATATGAAGAGTTTTTATTGGCCGAGTATGAAGAGGCATGTAGCGAACTATGTTTCCAAGTGTGTGACTCATGAGAGGGTAACGACACAACAGAAGAAGTCTGGTGGGTTATTACCACCATTGGATATTCCATAGTGGAAATGGTGAAGCACCTTTATGGACTTTGCTGATGGGCTACCTTGGAGTAGAAGGGGAATAATAGTATTTGGGTCATAGTCGATCGACTAACCAAATATGCTCATTTTATTCCAATCAAGAGCATGAGCACAACTGCATCTTTTTCGACCTTATACGTGAGAGAGAGAGTTCGACTACATGGAGTTCTTTCAAGCACTGTTAGTGACCGAGATCCCCTTTTCAATAGTGGTTTTGGAGGGGTCTTGAGGAGGCCTTGGGCACTGAACTAAATATGAGCATCGCTTATCACCCACGGATATATGGAAAGACTAAGAAGGTGAATCAAGTATTAAAGGACTTGCTTCGAATGTGTATTTTGGACTTTAGAGGTTCTTGGAAGGATCAGTTGCCGTTAGTAGAGTGTATATAATAATAATTATCAAGCAACTATTGGGATGGCACGGTTCGAGGCATTATACAGGAGACCTTGTAGGTCACATCTTGTTGGTGGGACACTATGGTTAGGATCATTCTTGGACCAGGTATGATAAGGGAGACTTCAGAAAAGGTATAATTGATCCATAGAAGTAAGAAAACTACCCAGGATAGGTGGAAATCTTACGCTGATATGAGGTGCACGGAGTTAGAGTTCATAGTGGGCGACGTGGTCTTTATGGAGGGCTCGCCACTTAGACACGTTATAAAGCTTGGTAATTCAGGAAAGTTAACACTAAGATTTGTAGGGCCTTTTCTAATCAATGAGTGAATAGGAAAGTTAGCTTACAGAGTGGACCTTCCTGAAAAATTGGTGGGAGCCCATAATGTTATCTATGTGTGATACTTTCAGAAGTGTCTATATGATTCTGCTAATGTGGTCGAGTCGAGTCAGCTAGAGAAAGTTGAAGTGAAGAGAGAGTCACTTGTTCGCCATACACCTACCCATATTATTGAGCATGGGACAAGATGACTCTGCAACAAAGTAATTAAACTGGCAATAGTCCAATGGGGAGACGATCCTATTGATAGTACACGGGAGCCCAAGGAAAAAATCGAAGCTACCCGTCTAGTTTTCTCTTTTCTGATACATTTCCATTTAAGTGATATAATTACTAGTTTACATAGTATTTAGTTTAGTATAATCATAAGTAGAAATGTTTGGATGCTAGGTATGCTTGTGAACGTGTCGCTAGGACATGTATTGGATGATGATTGCTAGTGGATGAATTTTATTAGTTAGCACTGCACGCATGGGCTATATATTCAAGGTTGTCAATAACACACACCACTTTACTCATTTTATTTTTCTAGTTCTGTGCACGTTGCATTTCTGCATATGTATTGAATGGTTGCTCTTCCATATAGAATTGCAAGTATTGGATTTTGCACACATTTTGGATACATGTCATTAGCACTTGCATTTTCAGAGGTCGACTAGTTTAGGAGACCGCTTAATTTTACATTACCTCTATGTTAATATGCATTATATAGCTATATGTGCATACTGCATTAGAAATTTTGAGTTTAAGAACAATGTTCATAAGTGGTTGGTGGTTAAGTAGATGCATTACAAGAAAACCTGTTATTGGTTGCAGTAAATAGTATATTTTAATGACTAAGTGCAACTGTTGACATAAAAATAAAATTAAATTAAAAGAATAACACTGCTAAATTAAATAGTATATTTTGATGACTAAGTGCAACTGATGACTAAGTGAAATTTTTTCCTCGCCCGCTCTTGTTTTTCACAATTTTCTTTCACTCATCTCTTTCGTGGAAATTAGCAATACCCTAAGTCAAACTTTTCTCTTGTTTTAATCCAGCTCCTCCTCTCACTACTACTTCCTCTCACTACTACTTCTTTTAAGTGGTATTACGCTCAAGTTATCTTCTCTGTAATGCCACAAGCAAGCCGTCACTCGATCTGTGCTAAATTGCAATCTGTGGATTCGTCGACCGAGCACAACAGTGATCTGCTACCGCTATTGTGGATCTTCGCATAGAGCCAAGGACTGTTGAGACCCTATCAAATGCTTTAGATGTTAGTGTATCGACCATAAACACTACACCCGTATCTCTTGCCCAGATAATTTAAAGAATCCGAGGCAAGGCCACTTAGGTAACTGATGAAATCTTAGATTTTTTTTTTTGATTCATTGTCATTTTTCACTTTTATTTTACAATCATATTGTGCTGTGTGAATGCAAGATGTTTGTTTGATTACTTTAGCCAACCAACGCTTTTGTATTTTTTATGTTTCGCTACATATGCTATTATAGTTAAGTAACTGGGTTGAAGTTTATGATTGCATACTCATCTGCATACTTATGTGCAAGATGTTTGTTTAATTTACTATTTAATGTCTCAAAAATCTAAAAAAATGAAATAAAAAACACTCGGCCTACATCATGGCGAACTTCAAAATTTTGATTTTATGCTGTATCTGTGTGTGCTATTAAATACTAGAAGTATAAGAAATAATAAATAATATTGCATAGCGAGGAATGCTACTAAGAGCAATGAAGGTTCCAAAATACAATGGCAAGTATTTACAGTCTATAGTAAGACAACTGCTTGGTGATACCAGAATTCATCAAACCTCGCTAACGTTATCATACCAACTTTCAATATCAAATCTCTTCAGCCTACCATCTTTACTAACTTTGAGGTGCACCATTGTTTTCAAATTTTCTATTTTCACTTGGTTCTTAGTCATTTATCTTACATTGACGGAAAACAAAAAATTGCAGTCATATATCTCACATCAATTGGAAAAAAAAATAGTTCTAAATAATTCAAGTTTAAAAGGGTAATGTTTGCATAAAAATTGGGCAAACACCTCTAAGTTCGAATCTAACTTAATCACGTTTAAGTTGGTTTATATTATGTTTTTAATATTCCTATACGTTAATTGACAATTTTTGCAGTCACAGAATAGTTCATAGGTTCAGAGTTGGAAAATAGTTAAGGAAGCAAATCACACACAGTTTTATAGTGGTTCGGCCAGAACGTACCTACATTCACTGTCCATTTTATTATTCTTTCTTTGATTTGGTTACAAGTACAAGTTTGATTAGAAAGAGAAAAAAACTTGGAGTAGCTAGAGTGCTAAGTCTCAGCGGAGTTTTCCCTCTTTTCTCAGAAATTCGATCCCCATTGTTGTTGAGGAGCTCTGGTATTTATTGAGTGGAGTTGTGAAGTGCGGAGGTTGAAGTTATAGCTTTCTGAATCTGGTTCAGCATCAGGGTAGGAGCTTGTTTGGCTTGGTCACTCTTCCATGTCTGGTTCGGTGTTTCTGTCTTTGGAGCCTCCTATTTGCCGGACCAAACATTTGGTCTGGCATGCCTATGTAACAGACCAAATATCTGGTCCGATGTTGGATGTGCCGTGCCGGACCAAGCATTTGGTCCGGTATATCAGAGAACGTCGGACCAAATATCTGGTCCGGCATATCAGAGAATGCCGAACCAAATATTTGGTTCGGAATTTTTGTGAATGCCGGACCAAATATCTGGTCCGGTAGTTGTGTCTTCTATGTCATAGTCCACTTCTGCTTCCTTTCCTTCCTCTCTCTCTGCTTGTAGGAAAACTGAGCCAACACTTGCCCTCCAAAGTATGTTGTGTAGTTACACGACATGCTTTATTTGGTTCGACACCGATCTCCTACTACCGGTTGAAAATTTGAGACCGTTCGTCTTTCCTTCCTTTTTCCTTTAAATACTGCTCCTCTCTTCTGATTTTCCTTCTAATATTTACTTATCCAGATTTTCTTCAACTTTCTTCAAATTAATTGCAGCTTTTATTGCCTGGACATTTGATACTTCAGCTTCTCCATCACTCGAGGTAAGGCATTCTAGCTTCAATTTCGGTCCCTAGGTTTTAAGGTTTAGGGTTTGTGGTATGTGTCGCGGGTGCTTTGAATTAAGGAGAGGAAGTGAGCGAGGGGGTTTTTTAGAGGGTGATGGAGAAACTCGTGCTTGGTGGAATTTAGGTACTTTGCACTAATTGTGGGTCCATCGATTGTGCAAGGTTGAAGACTAGATGGGGAGTGGAGAAGAATTGTAGTTTAGGCACGATCTTTGGGCAAGCATGTGCCCAGGTAGCTGAATCAAGATCTTTAAAGTGATGATTGTAGTAAGATGCATCTATCACCCTCCAAGTATTGTCAGTAAGATGCAAGTATCATGCATCTATCATCGCACTCCAATTACTGCCCTTCAACCCACCAAACATTTCTATGACTTCATTTGGGTTATAAGCTAGAATTACCTAACTCTGCTAGGGGATGATATATGTATATGTGCGTGGTTTTGGCTGTAGGAGGGCGAGCTTCAGGTCAACACAGTTACCGTTCTATGGGTTTGGTTCGGCATTGTGATGCCGTTTGGTGTTTGTGGCAGGGTAATGCCGGACCAGATAGTCCGAGCACAGGGTTCATAGGTATGCCAAGCCAAAGGTGGAGATTCTTGAATTGGTAGCTTGAGTTTCGTAAGGTTAGGAGTATGGTTTTAACCGGACTAGATGATAGGATGCTTTCCATGAGTGTTTTAACTTCCATTTATGATTGCACATCTATTGGACTTATGCATGTCTTTCATTCCTTTGCGCAGGAAAATGTCGACTGGTCGTGAGCTTCGATCCAAGCATGCATCATCACAGCCTGCCGGGGCTGGCGCTTCTCCTTCTGATGTTTCTGCCAATCTTCCGAGACAACCCAACTCTGCATATTCTCTGGTGGAGGGCTATGCTCCCAACCAGATGCTAGTAAGGCCTTCTAAGTGTTACCGCTGCGTGCTGACAATAGAAAAGCTTAACTCCATAGCCACGATGTTCGATCTTGTTTGTCGAGACAAGATACTACCCGACCCGAATGATAGAGCCTGCTCGCCCCCAGGTGGATACATGGCATATAGTAAGTATCACTGTATGTGCGACGCGGTTCCACCGCTCACTAATTGGATTGCCAGTTTTGTGGTTTACTTGAAAATCGCTCCCTTGCAGCTTCAACCGAACTCCTACGCCATCCTGACATGCTTATATCTGATATTCATGAAGCGCTATCAAAGGCCCTCTACCCACAGAGAGATCAGATACTTGTATAATGTGAGGAGTTATCGAAAAGGGATCCCCTTCATCAGCTTAGAGTCAGCCTATAAATTCAAGCCAGTTCTTGATTTATACTCGAAGTTTAACATGTTCAAGAAGGAGTAATTCTTTGTGCGCGATAATGCCGTTCCTCAACATGCTTTCACTTCTGGGTGTAAGTCTCCGATATACTTTTTTATAAGTTCTCTGTCGACTTGGTTCCTTAATTTTCTGTATTTTTTAGGTTATGTGAAGGTGGCAGAGGATGAGGGTTTGAAAAAGATGGCCAAGGAAATACTAGCTATCCCAGAGGCTGAGAGGGAAGCCTCATTCTTACTCTACGACAAAGCCCTTCACTTTTACAACTTAATCGGCCCTGGTCAATCCATGTTCAAGATCAGGCCAAAGTCAGCTGAGAAAGCAGCGGGAGTCGAAGGAGAAGGGGGATATGCGGACAAAGGCAAGGATTCAGAGGAAGAGGGTGACGGGGCCGGAGTCTCGAAGAAGTTGAGGCATAAGAAGAGCGTAGTTCGTCCTCCCCGTTCGGGGAAATCTTTGCGCATATGGGATGCTCCTTCTCCTGACAACAAGGAAGGTTCTTGCTTGGAGGGAGACAGTGAGGAGGAGGAAGGGTCAGAGGGAGATTCCGAGGCAACAGAATCGGAGGCTCGTGCTTCTCAAGATGTGGAGATTATTGGTAGTGAAGGCTTAGGCGCGACTCCCTTGAAGAATGCCGAGGCTGTGCGGGAGTGGCCTGAGCAGTTAGATCAATCTGAGCCGGCCTAGGGCCAACTCTTGTCGCTGACTCCCCTTAAGATAATGTAGCTATGGGTGACTTGGGTGAAATGTCGTTTCTTCCAGTGCAAAGCGGAACGGGAATTAGCGTGGCAATCGAGCTTTCCCCAGGTACTTTTGATTTCTGTATGGATTTTAGGGTACTTCTTGAGAACCTTTTGTATTTTGACGAGTCCCAGTCTCCACTTGCTCCTCAATCCAATGAAGCCCGGTCGTCGTGTGTTCTTCTTCCTCCGAGTGGAGTCCCGTCCCGGTGTATTCCCTACTTGAGTGAGACCCCGTCCCGGCCTCTTGATCTAGTCTCCCCTAAGGGTTTGTAGTAGCTCATAGTGTCCCAGTGTCTTGCATGTTTTGTGTTTATGCTTTCTCTGTTTCTCCGCTCTAACATTGCTATTCGCTTTGCAGGGAAAAGAAGAAATCCGAAGAGGAATGAAATGTCTCGGTGACTTGAACAATTCAAAAAAAATGGAAGAGGTTTCGGCTTCTTCTAAGATGGTCTCTTAAAAGGAAAAAACTGCGCAAGGGAATGTCGAGGAAACTCCATCAGGCTTGGGCAGAGGAGAAAGCCACGAAACATCCCAAAAATGCACAAGGTCTCCGGATAAGGATGCTGCCTCCCTTGGTTCTCAAACTTCTTCTCATCGCCATCGCCAAAATCCAACTGGTCCTGAAGTGCACGAAGTGCCTAACGATTTAGGAGAAGAAAATGCCGATACCTACTTCTCAAATTTTCAACCGCCGGTGAGGAATCCCTTCGAGGGTCACGCTGATATTAACCCTAGCTACACGGGTCGTCATCCAGCAAACCCCGATACCGAGTTCCTTCTGCCTTAAAATCCTTTGGTCCAGATCTCGTATGAGGCAAAAACTCTTGACTTCGCCAACCTGACAACGAGAATGGTACAGATTACTGACGAGACCAGAAAAATTGTTGATTATCAATTCCTCCTAGCTAAGGCCAATGAGGAAGTGGGGAGCGCTAATGTACGATTACGCTTGGAGGTGGAGGACCTTCGTAAAGCGCTTAAGGAGAAGGATGTGAAGTTGGAGGCGGTTGAAGCGTCTCGTGCGGTCGAGATAAAGAGGGCCAAGGAAGAAGCGACGAGAGAGGCTGCTGACTTATGCAAGGCACATATCGACGAAGCTATCTGTTCAGTGGACAAAGCTCGGTAGAAGGATCTGGAGCGGATCCGCTCTCTCAAGGGTAAGGTGAAGAAATCACAGGAAGTCTTGGTTGAGCTAAAGAAGTCTCAGGGCGAGTGGCGGAAGGAAAAGTACTTGTACAAGGCTGAGATCGATATGTTGAAGGCTAGCAGGCCTGGTTGAGAAAGGACAAGGAACAATACATGAATAAGGTAGTGTCCCTCCAAACCGAAGTCGACAAGTCTAGTGACTTTTGTGAAACGGTTAACCAGATGCTGAAGGACACTTATTACATGTTCTGGAAACAGGGGAATCTTCAGTGGATGGACGACTATCCCCAGGTGATGGCAGGAATCCATGCTCGGTTGATTGAGGAGACAAAGGCCGCGGTTGCGCAGGAGGAAGGTGTCGTGTATGATGTCGGTATGGTGAACCGTCAGTTCACGGTGGAAGAGACCAAAGCCATCGCCAAGGGATACGAATTGCTGGCGGAGAATGAGGACGATGAAGATGGTTTGGATATCGAGGGGCTTGGTGAACCACACAACCTTACCGCAGGTATCTCGTCATTTTACTTCTGCTTCGTGATGACTTATCCCAGAGTGTAAAACTTATGATTTTTCCTACTTGCATCGTGTAGGGATGTCTTCAGGACAGGCCGGGCCCTCAAAGGGTGCTGATGAGGTGTTGCAATAGTAGGGCGAGTCTCTCGAGCGGCCTGAGCTTTCGAAGGACATGGCCGGAGGGAGTGGGCCGAGTGACAAGGGTGTCCCTCCTTTTTAGTCTATGAAATTTTCCTTTCTCTTTTTGTATGTCTTTTTGGAGGATGTATGGTTGTCCTACATATGTATATATAAACGAAATTTTTTGTACATATAGATTTTAATATGGTAATGTTCGACTTTTATCTTTTGCATGTTTAATCTGAAATGACTTTTGTAATGCCTGATTTTTATAGTCTGCCTTGTCTACTTGTGAACTTCTTATGACTTAGTTAATCGTCATTGTGTTTTGAGACATAGAAAACCATAAACGTGTCGTTATGTTCATGGCCAATCGCAAATGATAATTACTCAGGCTATTGCCCATGTGGTGAGCATTATTCAATTTATCGTTGCTGGCATGCATAATGCCGATCGTCAACTGCGAACTGCCCCTGGCTGCAGCCACGCCTTAATCATGGGGCTTATAATCGGTTCGCAGTTGCCGGCGACCCGAGTGCCAATGATGAACTGCCTAGGCTATAAATCGTGCCTAATCCGTGGCTTATAGTCGGTTCATCATTGCCGGCTTGGGGATGCCGATTGTCAGTGGTGAATTGCCAAGGCTCGTTTCGTGCCTCTTATTGTGGCTATCTTATTTTCACCGCTGCCGGCGAGCACCTGCGATTGCTCGCAGTAGGAATAGTCATCAGATAAACAATTAAATGAAGGAATGTTTAAATAAGACAAGTAATGCGAGACACCAAATTTTTATAGTGGTTCGACCGAAATATGCCTACGTCCACTGTCTTTCTTTTATTGTTTCGGTTAATACATGCTTATTTACAGTTCAAGAGAAATAATGGTTTAGATGTTGGAGATTCCATGCTTTCCCAAACACTTCTCTGTCTACCATTGATAAGATGTAAGCTCCATTATGAAGATCCTTATGAACAACAAACGGCCCCTCCCAAATCGTATCTAGTGCTCCTGGTTGTGGGAAGACCCGCTTGAGTACCAAGTCTCCCTCTTGCAGCGCTCGAGGCTTCACCTTAGAGTTGTATTGCCTTGCCACCTTCTGTCTATGAGCGGTAGCTTTGAGGGCGGCGTTGTTCGTTTTCTCCTTGATCAGGTCGAGTGACATGCTCAAGAGCTCCTCATTTTCTTCCAGGTTGTAATGCATCCTTCGGTGCGAGGGGACAACTGTTTCGACGGGGAGCATGGCTTTGGCACGTTATGCCAATGTGAATGGCGTATGCCCTATCGTGGTCTTATAGGAAGTTCGCTAATCCCATAGTGCAGTAGGTAGTTCGTCGACCCATGCCCCCTTGGACTTCCCTAGCTTCTTCTTGATCAGTGTTTTCAAAACCTTGTTTATAGCCTTGACCTTCCCATTTGCCCGGGGATATGCTATAGTCGAAAAGCTTCGAGAAATCCTATGTTCATGGCACCAACTGGAGAATTCTTCACTATCAAACTAGAGTCCGTTATCTGATATGATCTTCTGCGATACCCCATACCTGCACAGGATGTTACGTATTAGGAAGTTTATCACTTTGGTAGACGAAATTTTGTTCAAAGGCTCCGCTTCCACCCATTTGATGAAATAATCCATTGCCACTATGGTGTATTTTCCTCCTCCTCGACCCATGGGGAGTTCCCCGATTAGATCAATTCCCTAAATGGCAAAGGGCCAGGGGCTGACCATCTGGATTAAACCGTAGGTAGCAGTCTCGGGATTTTGGCAAATCTTTGGCGCTTGTCACATTTCTTTGTGAACTCGACTGCGTCCTTGTTCAGTGTGGGCCAAAAGTATCCATAGCGTAGGATCATTCCAGCTAGAGTTTGTCCTCCGGTGTAATCGCTGCAACTCCCTTGATGGATGTTATTAAGGATATCTTTTGCTTCATTCCCGGCAACACATCTTAGTAGTAGGTTGGAAAAACCACGGCGGTATAGTATGCCATTCTGGATGGTGTAGCGGGATGCCCTCCTTAGGATTCTCCTAACTTCGTTCTGTTCTGTTGGTAAGGTTCCTTTTTGCAAGTATTTGATGATGGGGGTCATCCATGTATCCCCTCTGTCTGCGGTCGTTGTGATTTGCAGACACTCGAAACTTGGTGTGGGTTGACTCATGATGGGGGTTGCCCCCGACATTGGCTTGGTTCTTATGCTAGCCTCTTTGGCGAGGGCGTCCACCTCTTGATTTTCCCCTCGCAGGATGTTTTTTATTACATAGTGATCTAGCTCATCAAGGAGGGTTTTGGCCTTTTTGAGGTAAGATGCAAGTCTTTATCCGCGAGTCTGGAATTCTCCAAGGATCTGGTTCACAATCAGCTGTGAGTCACTGTGAATACATATTGATTTAACTCCTATTTCTTTAATGATCTCTAATCCAGCTATCACTGCTTCGTATTTAGCTTCTTTATTGGTTGCAGTGAACTCTAATCTTAACGCGTAGCTTAACTTTTTCCCTCGGGGTGTGACTATTATGACTCCTGCCCCCGAGCCGAGCTCGTTTAACGCTCCATCAATGAACATATTCCATTTGACAGTTTCCTCAGTTTTTTCCACTGTCCTCATCTCGCATTGTAAATTCGACTATGAAATCAGCCAAGGCTTGTCCTTTAATCGCGTGGGTGGATGTATGTAATGTCGTACTGGCTCAGCTCGATGCATCATTTTAACAGGCGCCCTGACGTGTCTGATTTATGTAGAACTTGTCTCAAGGGTTGATCTGTTAGAACCCTAATGGAGTGTGATTGAAAGTAATGTCATAATTTCCTGGATGCTATGAGCAGACAGTAAGCCAATTTTTGATCTTAGGGTATCTAGCTTTTGTTCCCGTGAAACTTTTGCTAATGAAGTATACCTGTCTCTAGACATGATCATCCTCTCGCACTAGTGCGGCACTTAGGGTGTAGGAGGATACATCAAATATAAGTAAAGACTCTCTCTATCCATCGGAGTGGAGAGTATTGGCGGCTTCTGCAGATGTTTGAGCAAATTCTGGAAAGCCAAGTAGCACTCGTCAGTCCATTCAAATTTCCCTTTGTCATTTTTGAGGGCTTCAAAGAATGGGATGCATTTGTCCATTGCTTTGGATATGAATCTGCTCAGAGCAGCTACCTTTCCGTTTAGGCTCTGCATTTCTCTTCGCGTTGCCGGGATTTTGACGTCCCTCAAAGCTTGTACCTTTTCAGGATTCGCTTCTATCCCTCTATCGTGTACAATGAAACTTAAGAATTTGCCCAAAGATACCCAAAAGAGCATTTCAGTGGGTTTAACTTCATTTGGTATTTGCGTAATATTTGGAACATTTCGTCTAGGTGGCTTAGATGATCCGCTGCTCTTCTTGATTTGACAAGCATGTCGTCGACATATACTTCCATGGAGTGACCAATTTGTTGCTCGAACATCTTATTAACTAGACGTTGATAGGTAGCGCCGGCGTTCTTAAGCCCAAAGGACATGACCTTGTAATAATACATGCCTAGATCCATGATGAAATAGTATGTTCTTGATCCGGCACATGCATGGGAATCTGGTTGTATCCTAAATATGCGTCCATGAATGACAACAACTCATGCCCTGCGGTTCCATCCAATAGTCGGTCGATTCGGGGTAAAGGAAAACAGTCTTTGGGGCAAGCATAATTGAGGTTGGAGAAGTCAATGCAGGTCCACCACTTTCCATTGGGCTTCTTCACCATGACCGGGTTGGAGATCCATTTTGGATAAATGTCTTCGCGGATAAAGCCATTGGTGAGCAGGTTCTTCACCTCTTCGTTGAGAGTAGTTGATCGTTCTATCCCCGTGCTTCTTTTCTTCTGTTTGATCGGGATCTTGGTTGGTTTAATATTGAGGGAATGGCAAGCTATTTCTGGGGATATCCCAACCATGTCTCCATGGGTCCATGCGAATGCATCCAAGTTCTTTCATAGGAATCCTATCAGCTGGACTTTGAGGTTCTGGTTCAACTGAGAACCTATCTTTAAAAGCCTTGTTTTGTCGCGTTCGTCTATCATCACATGTTCCATAGCCTCCACAGGCTCGGCGTTGACCTCCTCCTTTCTATCTCTAGGGTCCAACTCATTGAATGGGTCGCTAGTACATTCAAGAGGAGGGGCCTTCTTTGCTATGATTCTGAATTTTCGGCGCAGAGGGTGACCCCACGCCTTTCCCTTTTTCCTTCTTCTTGTTTTAGCAAAGTTCAGTCACGTAGCAATCGCGAGCTGTGTCTTGGTCACCTTCCACTTCTCCTATTCCGTTATCAGTTGGGAATTTCATCTTTAAGCACCATGGTGCCAAGACTATCTGGAAGTCTGACAACACGGGCCTTCCCAAGAAGGCGTTGTAGGCGGAGTGTTCGTCTACCAGCACGAATGTTTGCTTTTAGACAACTGATCGGGGGTGACTTCCTAGCTCAATGAACAAGTCTAGCTGTCCAAGTGGCATCATGGCTTCCCCAGTGAACCCGTGCAAGGGCTTATGGCATGGAGATACATCTTTCATTGATAACTTCATTTTATTGAATGCATGTTTGAATAAAATATTCATCGAGCTTCCTGTATCGACCAAAATGCGAAACACCTCCGCCGGGTTGATCCAGGCGGAGATAACCATGGGATCGGTGTGTGGATACTGTTTTCCAACCAAATCTTCATCGTTTAAGGTTATATTGACTCTTTCTCTCCGTTTTGCGATGCGTCCTTCAGTTATGGAATTAACTTATCCTTCCATGTCTTTCAAGGATTTCCCATACCTCTCCATTTCAGCCAACCTTCCGTCGTTTATTTGCAAGCCTCCAGATATGGTGTGGACAATTATCTTTTCTTGGTTGGAGTGGCTCGTACCTGCTTCTTCCTTGTTGTTCCCTTGCGGGGGTTGCCCAGATCCTTCATGGACCGGAGCGGGAGAGTTGCGCCTTTTCTGCACGTATCGCTCTAGTTTCTTTTTTCGGATGTATTCCTCAATGAGATCCCGCAAATGCTGGCATTCTTCGGTGTTATGCCCATGAGACTCATGGAAGTGACAATATTTTCCTGTTCTAATTGCGACTTCTGACTCTTTTTTGTACAGAGGGCGTTTGTATTTCAACTTGTGTTGAGTAGCCATGTAAAATGTTCTCCATGGTGTCGTTTAGAGGAGTGTATGAATCGAATCTTGGTCCAGGTCTGTATCGTCGCTTATTGCCTTTTTTTCAGTTCCAGAGTTTCCTTGATGGCCATTTTTTCCTTCATTGTTCTGTTTATTCTCCTCCCCTCGGAGTGGGGCACCCATGTTTCCTTGGACGCTAGGAGCCTTCGCGGGTTGTTTGCTATGTCGGTGGGCCGCCACGTCCTCTAATCTCATGTACTTTCTAGCTTCATGAAAGAAATCCTGAAGAGTTAGAGGCTTTTCCTTCGTCAATCTTCTCGCGAGCTTTGAATCCGGGTGGACGCCTCCGCACAGCGCCATCAGTGTAAGCCTTTCATCGGCGTTTTGTACTGCTATCGCGACAACGTTAAAATGGGTAAGATATTGTTGCAGCGGTTCTCCTGCCTATTGTTTTACGTCTGATAGGGAATAAGCATCCTTGGGCTGTTCCACGTGGATTCAGAATTGACTTATGAATTTTTCCTTCAACATTTCCCAAGAGCTAATAGAGCCATGAGGAAGGCGACAAAACCATGTGGTTGGTAAGACTAACAGGAACAGCGGAAAACATTTACACAGCACACCCTCTGTCGCTCCATTCATGAGCATGTGCCACTACAACAAAAATACCCTATTACAACGTCCTTTTTACAACAGGCATTTGCTGCCCGTTGTAATAGAAGGCTATTACAACGGTCCATTCAGGACCGTTGTAATAGATTCCCTATACAACACTCTTTTTACAACGGGCATTTGCTGCCCGTTGTAATAGAAGGCTATTACAACGGTCCATTCAGGACCTTTGTAATAGATGCCCTATACAACACCCTTTTTACAACGGGCAATGACTTACAACGGTCCTTTCATGTCCGTTGTAATAGATGTCAACAATAATTGAATAATAATAAATATTTAATTATTAAATATTAATTTATAAATGATATTCACTATTAAATAGCAGTAGGTAATAATCAATAATAAAACTTTTATAATAAATGGTAATTAACTAAATAATAATAATTGAAAGTAAAAATTAATATTAAATAATAATAATGATCTATTAAAATTAATTTATAATAATTACTAATTAATAAAAAAACTAATAGCAAATAATAATTAAATATATAATACTTAAAAAATAATTGGTAACCTACATATAGTAATTAAATTTTAATAATTTATATTCAATTACAACTAAGAAGTAATATAGTAATAATTAATAATAATTAAGACGTAATGTTAAATATTTTAATAAAAATTAATTTTCAAGAAATTCATGTCATATTTAATATAAATTTCGCTTATTATATCTAACTTATAATATATATTTTACAAATTTCGACGAAAATTTAATAATTAATAATTAACATTTAATAATTAATATTCAATTTTAAATAAGTAGTAATAAGTAATAATTAGTTATTAATATATAAAAATTAATACATAGTAATTTGAAATTAATAATTACTATTAAATGATTAATAATTAATAATTACGATTATTATTTAATATTTAATAATTAACATGTAATATTTAAGAATCAAGAATTTACCTTTTAGCATTTAATATTTAATTATAATTAATGTTTCAAATAAAAATTAAATTTTTAAAATAAATTTAAAAATATTCGCAGAATTAATTTTTTGAAAATGATTTTTCTAAAATTCAAAAATATAAGTTTATGGTAATATTTATTATTGTTCTTATTTTGGTTAGCAGGCCATTTTTGCTTCTTTGCCTTCCAAAATTTTCATTTCCCGCTTTCCCCTTTTTATTAACCCTAAATTTCAATTTCCATGGCATTTTTTCCCCCCAGGGCTTCACCACCTCATCGAGTTCCTCCTCTCGTCCTCCTAAATCTCATATTTCTTCTACTATTAAAATATTCACTGCTCCACTTAAGTGAATTCATATTCTCCTCCAAAAAATTATCGTCTCCTTAATAATTGAGCCGCCCGAATCAATAATACAGTAGCCCGAAAAATACTACTGCCACCGCCTTCTATAGTGCTCGGATGTCAAAGATGCCGCTGCTGAGATCTGGATTTGGATCTGGAGCCTTAAGTCTTTGCAGGGACCAATGGGGAGACCACCACCCAAGGCCATGATGACCTTGGCAAGAGATGCGCCAAGTACTACGAGGCCGGTGCCCGTTTTGCCAAGTGGCGTGCTGTGCTTAAGATCAGGCCCAATGAGCCATCTCAGCTTTCTATTGATGCTAATGCCCAGGGTTTGGCAAGATATGCTATCATTTGCCAGGAGAATGGACTTGTTCCCATTGTTGAGCCTGAGATTCTTGTTGATGGATCTCATGACATTGACAGGTTTGCTCCCTATTTATTTTTTCCTGTGCTTTTATTGTGCATAGCTCAGATTATTATTTATTAGAAGTTTAATATCTTCCAATTTGAATCTTGATTTAAAGGGGAATAGTCAATACATTTACTTTTTTTTACTGTGCTAATTCCACTTCCTTTTGCACTAATTTTCGATTATGAAACCCTGAAAAAAAGCAGGGTTAGAGTCCGTTTGGGAACAACTAATATTCCTAACTACATAAAATGTAGTTTAGTTTTTGGATAGTAACTTTAGTTAAAAATGAATGGTAAATCATAAGTGTTTGAATAAAATTAGACTAAATTATAAAAAAATTGATTGTAAAAGTTGTAACAAGTCATGATTAAGTATTTGTTGTTATTACATATCAATTTCAAAGCGACTTAATTCACCTTTTTTACAAGTTGTTGGCAAATAAATGATAAGTATTATAAGTAGTTTGACAACAATTTATTTTGGATATTTTAGGTTGTTGGAGTAGTAACTTCTAAGTTATTTCGAATATTAACTTTCTAGTAAAGTGCTTTTGGCATGCGGTATGATGACTTATCAAGTAATGTATGTATAACGAAGTAAATAATTGAACATATTTATGTATGCCATTGCACATTGAAAATATGAATCTGTAAGGCTATTTAAGCCATTTGGTTGGTCAAAATTACTGATTAAATTTCAACGTAAGTTGCAACAACAAATAGGTATGTCTCCTACTTGCTAGTTACTTCTGCAATTTTTTTGTAAGAAGTTCCCAAGCATTATAATTTAAGTACGTTACTTCTAACAATGTTTGACTATTTATAACCAGTTTGTAACATCTGCTCCTAGTAACTTATAAGTTTAATATTTGATAAGCAGTTATGAAACATAACCCCCTATTTCGGTGTTTTTTTGGTGTTTTTTTATACAAAGCTTTTGCCTTTTACTACCTACACTTCTCACATTGCAAGTGCTCAATCCCAAATAAGACATTTTCGATGCGTGTCCATGAGTACATAATGTTTTTTTTAATTAAATTACATAATGTTTTTTTTAATTTGTTTTGTTATCCGTTTATCCAATGGTGTCATCAGTTCGTAAGGCTTTTCCCAGGTGTCACCAGTTTATCTATTATTGTTCTAACTAATTATATACATGTCTTGGGATTTGGTGTTGAAGCATATATGGCCTCCTCAGCTAGCAGTTACAAGTCAACCCCAAACTCTTACTCCACTTAAGCCCATGCAGGTAAAGTCATTTATTCATATATGTTTGTATAGAATATTATTTTGGTCATACCATGCAAATGATGCATTCATTTTGTTAATGTAGACACTGCAGCTTAGACCTGTCGATGTAATTAAACAGTCTCATCAGTTTATACCACCACCACCACAGAAAATAACCATGCAAGGCATGACTTCCTCCAATTGTAGTCTGCCACAACTTCCTCAATTTTCTCTGCAAGCAAATCCAATACTTCCAAGAATAGGTGCTGAGCCAAGTCAAGGTCAAGTGTCTTATAATCAACCAACTCAGGCTCTTCAGTTACCCAGAAATCATATATTTAATCAAGGGCATGCAATGCCTTTCTCTTCAATGTTCACAGTAAGATTAATCACTATTGTATTAAAGGTTTGTGCATTGCTTGTATGTTAGTGTAGTAATGTTATAATTTAATGTTGTAGTTATTGTATTTATGTCACATTCTAAGAGAGGTAAAAAATTAGTTTATACAGGTGGTAGAACTTTCCACTATTTGTTATTTAGTTAGTTTAATTGTAATGGCACTAATTTGATACTTGCTATGTTCATACTATAAGCTGTTCAGTTGTAGCATGGTGCAGCAGCCAAATTATTTGGATGGTAGGAGGGATATATTTAGTTTACTGACTTTAGCCATAACTGAATTATCTAGTATCTACGCAATCAACGAAATTAATATCCAAACTTTTGAACTATATTGTTAATATGGTGCCTTGGAACCAGATTATCAATACTGACATTTGATATACGTACTAGTTTGCTTTAAATACATAATAACTCAATGTTACCAAAAATATGTGTATATCTTTATTGATGGCAATGTTTGTTGTTGCTCTGCTGTAGTTCCAACCATTTTCCAAAAAGGAATTGCCTCCACTTCCAAATCTTGTATTGAGTAACCAACAACCTATTGCTTCAATGTCAACATCTGCAGCCATTACATTTTCTGTGAGTTTGTTGTATTCTTATTGTTTTTGGTTCTCTCCTTAACTTTATTTATCTGTTGCCGATTCTACTTATAATTAATTGCTTGCCACTTTTTTATTTGTCAAACTGTAGACTACTGCGAACATACAACCTACACTTGCTCAACAATCTTCTGGCTGGAAGGAGCATAAATCTTCTGATGGATTAAGGTAAATACTTATTACACCTTGCATAGTGCATGTAAATTGTTTATTTTGTTATTAATTAGTTTTAGAATATGATTAATTATGAGCTCAATATGTATAGTATGTCTATATGCTTGTGTGACTTGTTTTCCTATTTCATTTTGTTTAGCTATTAGTACAATGAGAAGACCAAAAAGTCTACCTGTGAAAAGCCTTACGAACTGATGTCACCATAAATAGACCAACTATCCATGTTTTGTTATCTGTTTATCTGTTGTCAGATATGCATCAGCCAATTTTTTAATCAGATTTGTTTGTTAGTTAATTTTTGTATAGTTGATTGTGCGTGTAAGAAATAACTAGCAAATTCTACCAAATTTGAATATCAAATTTAACAATCATTGTTTAGTGGTAGATCCCATATCATGGAATATGAATATTAAGGAAGTCTTGTGTTCTTACCCTTTTTAAAGCATCCAATGGAAGCTTGGTATAATTATTGATTGCCGTGTTGATGTTGAATCCACAATATGATGCAGTTAACCAGCTGTTCGAGCAAGAAAGAACCCAGGTATATCTTCATCATCTGCTTTTTCTAACTGACTTTCATATTAAGAAAACCAAAATTTAACTCATTGATCTGTTTGATATTGAAATTTGAGACTGAAACAATTAATTAATTGCAGGAAAGGCCAAAGGGATCGTTAGAAGAGATGGTGCAAAATGCAATTAAGTCATGGGAGATGGAGTTGAGCCATAAAGTTCGTCTTCTCGACTTCAAAACCCTGAACCCTGAGAAGTTTAGATTTATCATTAATCGTATGTAGAATTCTTTACTTCATCAAAATTTCTTGGTTATGCATAATGATGCTCTTGCATAACCTTTGAACATGCTTGCAATAACTCGTATAACGCTATAAAGCAGGTTTGCTTTTAAGATTTCCGCACACCACAAACTACCAGTTCCTAAGTATTCTTTAGTGGTCAAAACTTAAAAATAGAAATAACTTGTTATGATTCGTTCCATGCACAACACATATAGGGACCAGTAGAAAGACCAAAGCATAGTAGTAAGATGCTTGTTTTTCTTTCCGAGGAAGAAACAGAGACATCCACCACCACATATGAGCCTTGTTGCTATCTTTCCGAGGAAGAAACAGAGATGTAGACTATCAAAGAGGCCATTGGATCAACCGTCGCATGACATAAAGACTTCATCTCTGTGGTATAGTATGATTGTACTTAGAACATGATATTTATAGCGGACTGTTATGTGTTAATGCTTTATGTATTTGGCATGTAAATTTATCTAACTTTTTGGAGTGTTAGAATTCTATGAATCTAGCTTTTAGTCTTTTCGTATGTGATTTTAATTATTTTACGACAATATTTAGTATTAGTATGGATGTATTGCATGGATGCTGCTGTAATTTTTTTTTAAATTTGCATTTATTTTGCAACGGACATTGTGTGTTGTTATATGAGCTTTTTACAACGGTCAATGCATGTTGTGAAACAGGTTATGCAACTAGTATGGTTAGTCTATTGCAACGGGTTTTGGCCGTTGTATTATAGTCTATTACAACGGTCATAATCCGTTGTAAAAAGGTATACTGTAACGGTTTTGACAACGTGCTTTGCCCGTTGTAAAATGTGGTGGATCTATTACAACGAGGCCTATTACAACGGGAATATGCCCGTTGCGAAAACCATATTACAACGGGCATTGTCCGTTGTAAAAAGACTGTTTTGTTGTAGTGTGCTGGGTGTAGCGCTGCAAGTGAATGATTGGGTCGGATGTGCCTTTGAAGGGATCCATGGTGGGCATCTTCCATTCTCGAGGAGCGGCTATCACTTCTATATCCCTGGTGAAGGGGCTGGACACCCTTACCCCTATCCCTCTTTCGAGTTGTTCGCGCTTGAGATATTACCTGAAGAGGCGTGCCATCCTCTCCTCGGATTCTGGGGTAGCCCTAAGAGAAGTGGGGGCTTCCCTTTGATATTGATGGCATCTGGAACCTTGGTTGAGGCTGGATTGGCGATGGTTAGCTCGAAGCATGATAGGGTCAGCCATAGTCGGTCCTTACCTGGTGCCCCTTGACTGGGCCTAGCTCTTGATGCTCTTTCAGGACCGGCTTCGGGCTGAGTCTTGGCTCGGCTTTGAGTTCTTGTATCTTCTTGATTGAATTCTTCATTTGCAGGGGATCTGTTTCGTCTACGCGACTCTCCAGATTGAGACACACCTCGAGATTCAGTGTTGTGAGTGGATTCCTCCATGCCTCTCAAGCGTGTCATGAGTTGGTCCACTAAAGCTTTTTGCTGGGCAGCAAAGCGGTCAGTCATCTCATTCACAACCCTATCTAAGTCTTCTCGGGTGACAGCTGAGCCTGGAGGTTGAGAGTGGGTAGCTGGGTTTTATTGAAATAGACGTTTTCAAGAAAAAAGGAAATGGACTATAACACTGTTGTTATAGTAAATGATTTTCGAAAGGAAATGCTTTGTATAGTATTGGGATTTATATATCTATTTTATTTTTGAATCCCTATAGCAGTGATTTTGGATTGTCGTAACGATGTTTTACGCAACATTCGTTTTGACCCAAATAAATGTGTTTAAAAGAATGTTTTCCTTAAAGAATAAAATATATACTTAATCCTGATTTAAGTATATGGAATATTTTCTAAGTGTTGAAAATAAATTGATTTGTGAAATACTTATTATTAAATAAGTTTTTGGAAATGTTTTCCAATATTGAAATGGTTTTGAGATTATATCCTTTTAAAGATAATTTAAAGTGAATATTTGGCAACCGATTTAATTAATAAAAGATTAATTAAAGGGCCTAGTGATTGTATATGGTGCTAAATATTTGTTTGTTTGTTTTGATAGTTAAATAACCGACTATCAAAATTGGCCAAATTTTAGTTCCTCGACTTGATGTGGGAACTATTTAGTCGTACACTTAGTACGTAGCCTTCTGTGTAGGCTTGATTATCATTTGTGTTGAGGATGTTGATTCGTATAGTGCGGAGTATTACTCCAATCTATTGAGCTTCCTTCTTGGCCCGAAGGATAGCAAGTTGAAAGTTGGAGACGTGATAAGTCTATGAGACTTAGTTTCTGTGTGAAGTTGAGAAACGCTTTTGAGTTGTTGGTGCGAAGAGACCGGGATCAGATTTATTTGAAAACTACTTCGGACCAACGTATATGCGACGATTGTGCATGTTGCTTGTGATGATATTGATATTCTGGAGTTTCATAGTGGGGGACTTGTTGTTGATCGTTTGGGGTTAAAATCCCAATATACATCTAGTAGCAGTGGTCTCTTCATTATGAAATATCCAATGCAAGGACTATTCACTGCTAATCCTAGGGATTTCCCGACAGGATGTGGTAGGAAAGTACCTTCGGTTTGTCCTGTTCCTGGACAACTTGTATGGATGTTTGTCTGACATTCCATTTCTAAAGATTACGAACATTGGTTTTTACAAACGTACATCAGTGGTGGCGGAGAAGGCAACTTCTCTTAGCTTAACAACCTCCTTGAGACGTATGAGCTTAAGGGTTGTATTTTTGTGGAAGGAAATTAGTAGTCAATGGAAATGGTCGTGTGGCATTCAAAGTGATGTGATTGTGATTGTGTAAGGTAATCGTTACCTCTCTGACCTTATCAACCGGAAATGACCAAAACAGGGTTAGATGCAGTATGGCTAAGTGGGTCACTCCCAAGTAGGATATGATCATTCTTTTCTAGATATATCTTTACATGCTATGACGTCGTGTATCTGATTATTGTGGTTTGTATGCTATGAGGGCCCTCAGTAAAGGTCGGTAACGACCGGAGGATGACATATTTGGTACCATCTAGTGATAAAGGTGGGCCGGTCTTGTGTTGGTAGAGGGCAGATGTTCTATGCCTCGGGACATCCATCTAGAGGTGTACCCCTTCGGAAGGTAGTCCCTTCACCTGGTCATTTGTATGGAAATCTAAACTCCACTACGTACCTACCATTTTGATTGTAGTACCCAATTGGGCTATATGCTAAATTTAATAATGGTAACAATTTCGGCTATTTTGATTATTACTTGTATATACTAGACACTAGTATAATATAAGATGATTTGATATGAAATGATTTAGTTATCGTAAGGTAAAAACATGTCCGTGTTTATGTGTGGACTTGTCTTACAAGATACTTTGTTTTTGATAAAGGAAAAGTTTGGTAATCTAATAAATTCAGTTGAGTGTGTTTCTCACGCTGGTTTACCAGACTGATCCAGGCGTTCTTCCCTTTCAATGCTCGGGTCAGACCGAGTATATTTACAGGTTTAGATTGGTGCTTTTGGAGCTTCAGCGGGAGAGCTGGAGATCTTCATTTCGTATACACGTACATGTTTTGCTTGATTATCCGCTGTGCTTATTGTGTTGTTGTATATTGTCGGCATTTGTGAGGACAGGTTATTAAAACTGTCCAGGCTGATGATTATTGATTGATTGTTGTATTCTGATTGATGTATGTATATACAGTTTCTGTTTGTAAAGATCATTGATATGATATTATATGTTTTCCGCTGCGATGTGAGATTCTGTATTGTTTTGTTTTGTTCTATTTTCTCTCTTTCTTCTCTTCTCTTCTTCTCTCTTCTTTTCTTTCTCTTGACTTTCCGTCAGTCTGTTCTTTTTGGGTCGGATATGTGTGGATTATTGTCGATTCAAAGGGTACAGATTTGCAGTTCGTCACAGTATTGGCAGTGGCCACGCTCTTACCCTTATCGGTGTTGTGCCTAGAGGGAGCCATGTTCTAATGCTGAGTTAAGGTTTGGAAGGAGGATGGACAGAAGAGTTAAATTCTCCATACCGTTCTCAGTGAAAGCACCAAAAATGTTTGCATAAAAATTAGGCAAACACCTCTAAGTTCGAACCTTACTTAATCACGTTTAAGTTGGTTGATATGATGTTTTTAATATTCCTATATGTTATTAGACAATTTTTACAGTCACAAAATAGTTCATAGGTTCAGAGTTGGAAAAGAGTTAAGGAAGCAAATCACACAAAGTTTTATAGTGGTTCGGCCAGAACGTGCCTACGTCCACTGTCCATTTTATTATTCTTGCTTTGATTTGGTTACAAGTACAAGTTTAATTAGAAAGAGAAAAAAACTTAAAGTAGCTATAGTGACTAAGTCTCAGTGCAGTTTTCCCTCTTTTCTCAATATTTCAGTCCCCATTGTTGTTGAGGAGCTCTGGTATTTATAGAGTGGAGTTGTGAAGTACGGAAGTTGAAATTATAGCTTTCTGAATCTGGTTCGGCATCTAGGTAGGAGCTTGTTTGGCTTGGTCACTCTTCCGTGTCTGGTTCGGTGCTTTTGTCTTTGGAGCCTCCTATTTGTCGGACCAAACATTTGGTCCGGCATGCCTATGTACAAGACCAAATGTTTGGTCCGGTGTTGGATGCGTCGTGCCGGACCAAATAGTTGGTCCGGTATATCAGAGAATGCCGGACCAAATATCTGGTCCGACATATCAGAGAATGTCGGACCAAACATTTGGTCCGACATGCCGGACCAAATATTTGGTTTGGCATTTTAGTGAATATCGGACCAAATATCTGGTCCGGTAGTTCTGTCTTCTATGTCATAGTCCACTTCTGCTTCCTTTCCTTCCTCTCTCTCTGCTTGCTGAAAAACCGAGCCAACAGCTAAGTTATCCACATTTTGTTCATGAGATGATAAGTTTAAGTTATTGGTGTTCATATATATTAAAAAAATGAGTTTTACACATATTAAAGTAGAAAGAATGAAGGTTAATTGTCATACAACTGGATGGATGACAAACACTGGAACCATGATGTTACTGTTATTTTAATTGCTATGTCATTTGTTGTATTGAGCAAGCATAATCAGTGGTTTATCAATCTTTTTGCCATTGTCATTCCTTTCTGGAAATGAATATAAAATTGTTGAATTCATCAAATTCACCCTTCTTTGTCGCAAATTCAATGCTCGACAAGAGTGGTTCTTTTTTCCTTTGCTTATAATTAGACTTGTTAACTTGGTTTGCTTACAAAATTTAGAATTTCTTTTTAGAGACTTTGCTTTTCTACTTGATACAAGATCAGCAATGGATAGACATTGAATTTGATAACATATGTGTTATTAGAACATAGGATATCTATTTCCCTTTTTTTATTATTTTTATTTTTACTTTTATTTTTAATAGGGTATCGAGTTTATTGCTAAAGAAAATTTGTTAACCTTATTAATTTCATCCATTTCCTATTTATCTTCTTCCTTTATATCGGTGAAACATGGTTTGTGGTTTCCATGTCCTGTAAAGTTTATCTAATAGCAGAGAACATTATAATTATTATCGTTGGGCAATGGATGCAGCAGCAGACTGTAGTCTGTAGGGTAGTAGAGACGGGGGTTGCGATTGGTGTAGGATAGTCCTGTGAGCTATTTGTATAGTCTAGGAAGCCTAAGCTAGCATTTATGTCTGAAATAGGTATAGCCTTTGGGCTTGATAAGGAAAAGATTGGCCTTGTGTGGTATGAATAGCTTGCGAGGTGGGCTGCTCTTTGTTGGAGGTAGGATAGAAGTTAAATGATTGGGTCGTTGAGAATGAGATGTATAATAGGCCTATCAACGGATGCTTTCGGATGCGGATAGTGCCATATCCGCATCCGCATCCGAAATCATTTTCAAATATTGGATATTCGCATCCATGGATACGGATGGATATCGGATAATTATCCTATCCGTTAACGACCAATAAATCAAGAATTGTAAAAGGAAAATTTTAGTTTAATATAAATATTTTTCCATCCCATTGATTATAAAAGTGTTAAAAATTAACAAATATGATGCTAATAAATAGTTTCAAGTAGTTAATAAGGATTAAATGCATATAATATAAACTACCAACTTAACAAAATAATAAATGAATATCTTTCACTACACCAAAATGCACATAATTTTAACAAAAACCGAACATATAATTTTTGGATGCGGATGTCTTTGTATCCGCATCCATTTTTTCGAATACTGAGTATTTAACCGCTTTTCAAATGCGGATGCGGAAGGAATTCAGATTTTTTGGGTATTCAATGACAACCCTAATGTATAATGGAGTTTAGCCAGGAGATATGGACGGAAGGGAAAATGATAACAAGAGAAGAGGCCCAGTCAAACACAGGCGGGCTAGTGTAAAATCCTTGGGTCGTTGAGATGTATGTTGGACACTTTGGTCTGGATATAAGGGCAGAATGGGAAGTGCAATTGCAGGCGAAACATTCTACGTTATCAGGCATTGCCAAGATGTTTGCTAATGAACAGTTTAATATATATTTAAACTTGGAATTGTATAGTTATACATTTGTAAATTGTAATTATTATCTTATAAGTGTTATCTAGTAATCTTAAAGGAAAAACTAAATCGATTGGTGTGAGCAATTTCACTTCAAAGAAAATAGAAGATTCGCTTGAAGTTGCATGTGTTCCTTTTGCTGTTAACCAAGTTGAATGCCACCCTGCTTGCCAGCAGAAGAAGCTTCATTTAATCCAGGAGTCTAAAGGAATTCACCTCAACGTAAGTTTCTTAATTTTGTACCACTAAGTTCCTGTTTATGTACCCATTTAACTATCAACACTATAGACAAGTACATATTGATCCTAAATTGAGTTACCATTTAAGGGTCATTTAAAATGTAAATATCCTAAATTATGCTTTAACTAGAATTCACAGGAATCAGATTAGTAATTACTCCTATGACATCCATGATAGTTGGCATCTACAATGAACCTATGACTCCTGAACAATGCTTTAACTTAGAGAATATGTTCAACTAGTTTCTCGGTTTAGTAGCAAACGGATGTTAATCTATCTAAAACTAGTGCTTGGAAGTTTGGTTTAGACTATGAGATCTGCATTAATATACTATACAACTTATAATTTTATTGTTAAACCAAAAATTGGTATAACACCCATGAAGTCAAGAATGATGAGCCAATCCTTGATTTGAGTTCAAATGTCGATATGACCAAGCATGGTTTAGTTGGTGTTAATCAAATCAAAATAAGCTTAGCATTCAAGGCTCAGTATGAGTGGATATCATTAGGAAACAGATCCATAATGCTCATAGACTTTGCTGTTACACATTCAAAAGCCAATATGATTCCTTAGAGCACAATAGTCGAGATCTCTTAAGGTCACTTGGAATAAGATATTCGAGAGCCCTTAAGGTCACTTGGAATAATATACTCGAAAATCTATTTGTTCTTTAGGAATAGAACACTCAAAGTCCTATGTCATATATTCAAAGGAGAGAGAAGATAAGTAATAAATGTGAGCATTGGTTCATTAAGCATGTTAATGAACTAAATATGCAGTCCTTCTGTCCATAGTCCAATGTTTATATGTATGAGGCAAAATAGAGGCGGTGCATATAAACCTTAGTTTGGACCGAAGTTCTTGTGATCCTATGTGAATAGCATCGCATTTGCTTTGGGCCTAAAGAGCTTCATTATATGCATATTCGTGTTTAATAATGTCCAAGATGCACAATCATATTAATAGGCATGATCTGTGCAGTTAAAGCGCTCGGCAGATTCAAAGCGGTGGAGGTGCAAAAAGTCATAGCGGGGATACAGCGAGGATATAGCGGGATATAGCGGATGGCTTTAAAATAGCATATAAAACTCGTACTTAATGTTTTTACGAATATATAAATGGTAATTAAATGAAAAATTATCATTCAATTGAATTATAACTAATACATAAATACTTTTCAAATAAAAACATGTGCGAATATACTTTAAATAAACGTAAAACTGTTATATAACATAATTGAATTTAGTAGAATATTAGAGTATTTTCATTTCTGAAAATATATTAAAAATTACATCAAATAAATTAGTTTCATAATTTTTATAATGTATAAATTGAATTTTTCAATTCATTTTATTAAAGAAGATATAGCGGGAATAGCGGAATATAGCGGAAATAACGGGATATAGCGGAAATAGCGAGGATTAAAGCGGAAAGGCTATATTGTGGGGCTATATGGAAAAATCGTAGCGGCAGAAACCCACTATGAGATATAGCGGGGTTATAACGAGGTAATAGCGGGGCATTAACTACACAGGGCATGATAAAGTTCTAATTTATTTAAATTGAGCACGATTACAATCAAATTGGAGCTTTTTCCCAAATCAATTTAGAGTTACAAGAGTTTAATTTTGAGAGAAGAGAGAAGAAATAGTCACCCCTTCCTTCATGCCCATAGGTCCCAATTTATAGGGGTAGATGGATTCAACGTGATGCTTTATGCCGCCTTTGGTCTGACTAATTTTCGGCATGCATAAACTTCGATAATCTTAATGACGCTAAGTGTCATAGATGATCTTCGGTATTCTTCATTAATAGGTGATGGCATTGACCTAAAGTGGCATATATATAGAG
The DNA here is from genome assembly GCA_030737815.1 of Allium fistulosum. NCBI lineage: Eukaryota > Viridiplantae > Streptophyta > Magnoliopsida > Asparagales > Amaryllidaceae > Allium > Allium fistulosum. The sequence goes on along the minus strand of CM060905.1, from coordinate 484,933,794 downwards.
CGGCATTGATATGGAGCGGCATGGCATTGATATGGAGCAGCATTTATATAGAGAAGCATTAAAGATACGCGGTACTGATATGATGCATCATGGGTTACATGCGACTTTGATAACATGTGGCTTCGATGACATGCGGCGTGGAATCTATGTGGCATTGATTAAATGTGGCATAGACAAAAGTAGTGCAGCATCACTTGAGGCCTGGTATTGAAAAGAGGCGGTATTACCTGATATGCGACTTTGAAGGAAGGCAGCATGGAGGAGAGGCGGTATGTGATGTTGACTTTATACGACATTCACCCTTGTTTTGATGAAGCATTCAGTACTTTTAGGTGGTGGCTTATGATATGCAGCTCTCTGATATAATCATTGCCTTGTTAACATGTAGTATTTCCCATAGACAGCTTTGATGAAGTGTGATATCAATGGAGTGCGATATAAACTCCTTTGTTCGTATCCTTTTGAAAATACGTGGATAACATTTGCCTCCCTATATAGAAAAAGCCTTTACACTTTAGTGTAAAACCGATAATTTATTTGCTTTCTTGATTCCTTGTGAGATTTTCTATCCAATCCTGTTTTCCTGTAAAACATAAAGTGAATGATAACTTTCGTTATTAACTTTAAACTCAATTTCAATTTCAAGAAATTCCTTTATGGATTTGGTTGAGCTATAAATAGGTATATATTGTCTATATTATTTGTATGAGTCAAGATTATAATTTTGCTTTAAGTGATCAATAAATAACGACAAATTTAAATGGGAGCCAGAAGGTTATCTAGTAATACCATATGAGGGAGCATTAGAAATTTTCTTTGACAATAAATAAAAGACCAAAAACCCATCTGGCAGCGGAAACTAGAAAGTTATCTGAAAAAATAATCAGAAAATCCATCTAATAATAATAGAAGACCTAGTAATCTGTCTGGCAATAATAGAAGATTAGAAATCACCAAAAGAAGACTAGGGATCCATTTGTCAATAATAGAAGACCAGAAATCCATCTGATAACGAAAGAAGACTGGAAATCCATTTGATAATAAAAGAAGACCAGAACATCTGGCAATAATTAAAGACCAAAAATCCTTCTGATAATAAAGGAAGACCAGAAATCCATTTGATAATAATAGAAGAAGAAATCCACCTGATAATAAAAGAAGACCATAAATCTATCTGGCAATAATAGAAGAAGACCAGAAAATGCATCTGATAATTAATAGTAGGAGACCGAAAAATTCATCTGGAAATAATAATCTGAGTAGAAGAACAGAAAACCTTTTAGGAAAAATAGAAGTCCAGAACATCTTGTTGGCAATAGATTTCCTTATACGGATAGTAGAACTCTGTTTCCTTTAGAGATTACTTTGTCTATGTTTTGTCGTTCTTCCTCTAGAAGATTGCTTTGATCCATTCTTTAGGATAGGGTTTAATTGGCTCAACTGATTTCCTTATCACCATCTTTTGGTGATGATCTCAACTTCGATCAAACCCCTTATTACTATCTTAGGTGATGGTTTAGGTCTTGTTGTCTAGTGCATTTGGTTAGCTATATCAAGCAGAACCGTAAACTTACCTGACCTCCCTCTAGGAGGTGCTTTAGTGAGGCATTTGATGACGTCACTAAAGGCTGGTTCGGTGCTCCGGGTGCTAGCAAAACCAGAGACTTACCCGATCTCCCTCAATGAGACACTTTAGTAAGGCCTTTGATGATGGCACTGAAGGCTGGTCCAGCGCTCTGGGCAGCTATCTTAAGCAGAACCAGAGAGTTATCCGGCCTCCCTCTAGGAGGCGCTTTAGTAAGGCCTTTGATAATGGAAATAAAGGCTGGTCCGGCGCTTTGGGTAGCTATCTTAAGCAGACCACAGACTTACCCGATCTGCCTCTAGGAGATGCTTCAGTGAGGCCTTTGATGATGGCAATGAAGACTTACCCGGTGCTCGGGGTAGCTACCTTAAGCGGAACCAGAGACTTATCCGACCTCCCTCTATGTGGTGCTTTAGTGAGGCCTTTAATGACGACACTAAAGGCTTTTTCCATTTATTGAAGGAGAGTCTTACTCCTGTAAAGTAAACATTCTTTTTTCAACTTCTTTACTCATCTATTATTGGAAAATATGGTTGCAAATATTCAACATTCCATATTCTTGCTATCACATTGCTATTGGGTTGGCATAATCTATAGGTCCCTGGTGGGATTACTTTTTGTATGATTAGGGATCCTTCCCAATTTGGCCAAGTAGTCCATCTGCCGAGTTTTTAGTATTTTCCATAACTTTTCAAAGCACCAAATCTCCCTTTTGGAATGATCTTGCTATTACTTTTGAGTTGTAATACTTGAATATCCTTTGTTGGTATTCAGCTATCTGTCTGGCTACCTGATCTCTCAATTCATTAACCAGATATAAGGATTCTTTCCTTAATTCTTTATTTGGATTAAATGCATATGCAATTCTTTGATGAGAGGGCACTTCCACCTCAACTAGAAGCATTGCTTCACATTCATATGTTATTGAATATAGGGTATGTCGTGTTGTTGTTTTAGTAGAAGTCCTATAGGCCCATAATACCAAAGGTAACTCCTCTACCTAGTTTCTTCTTGCTTTATCTAATCGTTTCTTGAGAATGGTTTTGGTGGTTTTACTGGTTGCCTCAATGGTTCTATTAGCCTTAGAGTGAGCCAGAGATGAAAAATTCTTGATGATTCCATTTTTATTGTAGAATTGAGTGAATTCTTCACTTTCAAATTAAGTTCCTTTATTAGATATTATCTTTTGCGAGATTCCATATCTAGTGACGATATTCTTGACTATAAACTTGAGTACTTTTCCAGATATGATATTTGGCAAGGGTTCTACTTCTACCCACTTAATGGAACAATCAATGGTCACTACAGCGTATTTGGTTCCCCCTTTGGAGATAGGCAATGGTCCTATTAGGTCAATTCCCCATATATCGAAAGGCCATAGTCTTGAGATTGAAGTCAATTTGCCTGGCAGTAAATGTGGAATTTTAGAGAACTTTTGGCACTGTTGCATCTTTTTACATAGTCAATGGTGTGGTTAATCATTCGAGGCCAATAAAAGCCTTGCCTCATGAATTTCTTAGCTAGTTTAATTCAATTAGAATGATTCCCACAAAATCCTTCACGGGCTTCTTTCGATAGTTTTAGTCCACTTTCTGGATCCACACATCTTCAGGAGGGAAGAGAGTATCCCTTCTTATAAAGTATTCCATTCATCATAAGGAAACTTGGAGATTGATGCTTAATCCTTCTTGCCTCATTTTTATCGGTCAGTAATGTTCCCTTTACAAGGTATTCAACAATGGGTGTCATCCAATTATTCTTGTAGTGATCATTTGTCTCTGAATGGGAGAATTTCTCTCGTAAGATTTCATTTTCATTCTCTCTTTCCTCCTCTCTATGTGCTAGAGCTTGAGATCTAGTCAATACCATCGATTCTTTTTCCTGACTTAGGCATCTTCTCCTTTATACTGGGATTTGGTTGATGGCCCACTTGAACGATCCGGGTTTCTGGCCCTCCTCGTGAACTGGCCAGGTTAGCTAAAGAATCAGCTTGGGAGTTCTTTCCTCTTGGTACTTCGTGTATTGAGAATTCCTCAAATTGGTTCAACATTTTCAACACCTTCTATACATATAAGATTAGATTGGCATCCTTTGTCTGGTATGTTTGTTTCAACTGATTTACCACTAATTGGGAATCACTAAAAAATTCAATTTTGGGAATTTTCAGTTGTAGGGCCAAAGTGAGTCATGCCACCATTGATTCGTACTCTACCACATTATTAGTGGTCGGAAATCCTAGTTTCATTGCATAATGTTGGCAATGCCCATCCGGTGTAATAACGACATATCCTGCTTAAACACCTTGTTCATTTGAAGCTCTATCTACAAATAATTGCCACTTAAGCTTTAGATCATTTTCCTTTTCTAGCTGTTCTTTGATGAAATCTATACACTTGTTAACAAAATCAGCAAAAGCTTGTCCTTTGATTACCGCTAAAGGAAGAAATTCAATGTCATATTGACTAAGCTCTATTCCTAATTTTACCGATCTTCCCGAGGCTTCTAATTTACTAGAAACTTTCTTAAGAGGGAAATTGGTTAAAACCTTGATTGGATGTGCTTGAATGTAAGTTGTTAGCTTTCGTGTTGTAAGCATTAAGTAGTATGCTAGTTTCTCTATGACTGGATATCTAGTCTCTACATCTTTTAGCCTTCTACTTACATATTTTATCGGAAGTTGAATCCCTTTCTCTTCTTTTACCAATACAGAACTAACTGCATGTTCAAAAATTGCTATATAAAGATAAAGGTTCTCTCCTTCTATGGGGCTAGACAGGATTGGTAGTTTTCAAGATGGACTTTCAACTCCTTGAAAGCCTTTTGATATCTTCTCCTCGTTGAAGTTCTTCTTTTTCTTAATCACATTGAAGAATGAAATGCATTTGTCGGTGGCCTTGGAAATGAATATATTTAATGCCGCCACTCTTCCGTTTAGACTCATTACATCTTTACTTGTTTTGGCCTCTACCATGTCCTTAATAGCCTGAATTTGGTCAGGGTTAGCTTCAATTCCGCTGGTAGTGACAATGTATCCTAAGAACTTCCCAGATTGAATTCCAAAAGAGCATTTTCATGGATTGAGCTTCATTTGATACTTTCGCAATACCTCGAACATTTCCTCAAGATCTATTAAATGGCTGCTCCCTTTATGAGACTTAACTAGCATATCATCCACGCATACTTCCATATTATAGTCAATTTACTCCTTCAACATTCTATTTACCAATCTCTGGTATGTGGCACCTGCATTCTTTAACTCAAAAGGCATTACCTTATAACAATAAGTTCCATAATCTGTTATGAAACTAGTATTCTCCTCATTTGGCTTGAACATGGGAATTTGATTATAGTCGGAATAAGTATCCATGAAAGATAAAAGTTTATGCCTACTAGTTGCATCAAACAACTGATCTATTCTTAGAAGGGGTAGCAGTCTTTTGGGCATGCCTTGTTTAGATCAGTATGGTCAATACACGTTCTCCACTTGCTGTTAGATTTCTTGACCAGTACTGGATTGGCCAACCATTTTGGATAAAATACCTCCCTAATGATCTCATTCTCAAGCAATTTCTTGATTTTCTCTTTTGAAGCATTGGATCGAATTTTATCAAAATGCCTTTCCTTCTGTCGGGTAGGTGTGATATTTGGATCTGTATTCAAAGCATGATACATAATAGTTGGATCTATTCCGATCATATCAGAATAGGTCCAAGCGAATACATCTCTGCTGGATTGAAGAAATTGAATTAGCTCCGCTTTGAGTTTGCTATCCAGTTCCTTACCAACTTTTACCATCGGATCAGCTAGATCTAAGCATACTTTCTCAAGATCTTTCATAGGCTTCATCCGTTCTTGCTTGCCTCTATAGTCTAATTCAATGACTATTTCATCAGCTTCAATTCGTCCTTCACTAGGTTTGTTTCCTTTCTCTTCCTTTTCTTTCCAAAGAAATTGAATATTCTTAATACATGTTTAGTTTTCTCAATGGGCTTTGTTTTTTCTTTGGATGATTGGTTTGAAGAACCCTCATCCAAAGGCTTATTAATATCATTTCCAATTAACTTATGTTTCTCCGAGTCATAATAAGGAAGAATATTGTCCCATTTATGTTGCTCAAGAGTGGAAAAATAGACTTCACGAGAGCTAAATTATTCTCCCCTTATTGTTCTCCATCCATTTTTGGTTAAGAATTTCACATCAAGTATTTTGGCAAAACAAATACATCAACTTTATCCAAAGCTGGCCTCCAAAAGAATGCATTTGTAATAGGATGGTTGATCCACGATGATAAAGAGAGTCTCAAATATCTTGGAGTTTGGTGGAATTCCCATCTACACCAAAGGCCTTATTTGCCCAATAAGAGTTGATCCTTTGTTGTTGAACCCAAAAATGGGTTCAAAGCTCGACTCTAGCTTCTCCTCCAAAATCCCATTTGATGGAAAACATGTTTAGAGATCACGTTGAACACACTTCCCGTATCCACCAAAATTTTGGAAACCACAGATAATCCAATTTGAGCAGTAATCATGAGTGGATCATTTGTTGATTATGAACTCCTCCTTTTAGCTCTTATGGAGTGATGGTTAGGCTGTGCATCTGAATTTGGAACCTGGGATTCTTCAATGGTGGTTCTTTGTAAATAGAGAAAATCCCTTCCTTTGCTTCTCTAACATAGCGGTCCCTGGCTCCTTTATTGCTCCCAGCTAGATGAGGTCCTCAATGGATCACATCAATCCTATTGAGGGGCGGTACAAAATCCGATTGACTATCACCTTCCACTAAGTTGGTAGCATCGTTTTGGATTTTTTGGGTGGGATTTTCAGAATGAGTAACCTTTTGACTATTTTTAACACTCTTTTAAGCGTCCAGAGCGAATCATCCATTGGATTATGCCCACCAAAACATAACATTCATCAATTTTGTGCCCATTCGACTTATGATAAGCATAATAGTCCTCCCCCTTCTTGGTTTAAGATTGGTCTTAGCTTTGTATGAGATTGGGAAATCATCGTTTTCCTTTGCCAAAGCGAATATGTAAGATAGCGGCTTATTCAGAGCAATGTGATTAGCATCAGGGACTCCTCCCATCTTGGTTTTTTGCGGTTTTAGTTACAGCCTGTTTTCCCGGTCTCTTTTTTGGCCTGAGCTTTCTATTTAGCATGAAATATTTCACCCATACGAATGAATTTGTCAGCCTGGAAATGAAAGTCTTGTAAATCTCTGCATCCGTGTATATAGAGTTCCTTCCAGAATGGGGTTTGCACAATCAACCCCGAATTTACTGCCACCAACTTGTCCCTACGTATCTTTTGCTTTTAGTGCCTCTATATTGAACCTCTTCAAATAATCACCTAATAGTTCCCCTGTTCTTTGCTTGATATTAGCCGGCACAGTATAGTCGATAGTAGGGTCTTTACAAATACAGAACTGCTTTAAGAATTCATAAGAGAATTGCTTCCATGAATAGATGGTTTTCTCACGGTACTGCTTATATCATTTGGCTGCTCCACCTTGGAAAGTAATAGGGAAAAGCCTGCAATGCACAGCTCCAGATGCATTGTATAGGTCCACTTGACTTTCGAAGGCCATTAAGTGATCATCTGGATCGGTGGTTCCATTGTATTTTAAGGACAGAATTTTGGTGTGAGATAGGATCCTGGTGGACATGATCCCATCTGTGAAAGGAGCTTCTCAGTGGTTACTATTGACCCTCTCATCAAGAGTTCCTTTTCCTTTAAGTCCAAACATATCCTTTGCCATTTTCTTGGCCATGTCTCTTAGATAAGCTTCATCACTGTGGTAATTGCTTCTAATAGGTTTGTTATCCCGCCTTTTGGCAAGGCCGTGACACCAAAGAATTGACTGAAAATGGAAGATAATAAATCCCGACGACCGATTACCTACAAAGTTCACTATGGATGTTGGAAAATTTTGTCCGAGTCCGGATCGAGCTACAATTAACATGACACGACAATCAAAACTACGGAAGCCAACATTTCAAATTTCAAGTCGATCGAAGTTCGTATGCTCGAGTTATGGATCGACCCAATTTTGTGAGAAGCACGCTCTGTTCGTATCCATCATTTCGCATCGATCCACTTCATATCCATCACGTCCTCCCTGTTTCGTATCCATCAACTGAGGAGATTTCGTATCACTTTCACTTATACACAATTCATATCGATCATCTTGCGCACAGTTCGTATCGATCACCAACAAACGATACGAAACAACACTTAAAAGGCATTGATACGAAATCGATCTTTAATCGATACAAAGAGTGTAAGTTTGTATCGATACGAATTGGAGTGGAGACATCGATACGAAGCGGCCTCAAACATCGATGCGAAATGGGGATGAGGGCATCGATACGAAATAGGCCAAGGACTATCGATACGAAACGGCCCCTGAGTCATCGATACGAAAGATGCGTGAAATGATAGATACGAACAGAGCTTCTCATAATCGATATGAAGAGCATAACACCCGATGGACACGAAGGAAGAAGTAGTCAACGCGGCATAAAAGATGGATCTACCCTAGCTTATCGCTCCACATCACCATCGTCTGATCGGTACAAACGAGATCGATGCGAACGAAAGCGATACGATCTCATCAGCCTTCAACAAATTCAAACTTGCATCGATCGTATCTCACAATCTACAAGTCCAAATGCCACCAAATTTTCACAGGAGCTTGCGTACAACCTCAAGAATGTTCATGATCGATCCTAACCCAAAAGGAGCAGTTTTGGATTGATATGAATTTGGTTCGTATCGATCATGGATCGAGTCGAAATGTCAGGGGATCGATCACGTAGGCCTCCCCACGTGAGATAAGAAGTCTTCCGAGATCTGGGTGAGATATTTGCAGCCTACGCCTATAAATAGCAGTCCAAGAGCTTCAAAAAAGGGGGATCTTTTGGCTCTTCTACACCGTTACTCTGCTGAACTCCATTGTAATTCGGATATTATCAAATGTACTCTTGTAAATCAGTTGAGAATCATCAATAAAATAGCAACTCTTCAAAGTGGACGTAGGCTACAACGCTGAACTACTATAAATCGTGTGTTTCTACTGCTTTCCCTTTTAAATTTTGAGTGTTCTTCACATTTATATTCTCTACATACTTGCTATCTGTGATGTGTGATTGTAAACGGGCGCTTTCATCGACAATTAGGCGTTTGTGGCCAATTTTGGCGTAAACATTTTGGTGATTTCACTGAGAAGTCAGGATTCTATAGCTTGGATTTTGGATCTGAATGCTTAAGGACCTGGATCTGGAAAGCAATGGTGAAGCAATCAGCAAGGAGACCAAGAGCAGAAAGGAGCCAGCATAAAGGAAGTCAGGAGGCTTCCTCAGAAGTGAATCAAGCCTCAGTCTTCATCACCCGAGATGAGATGGAGATGATGATGGAAGCTATGCAGGAGGGAATGCTGAAAAGGCAAGAAGAGATGATGCAGAACCTAATCCAGCAAATTGGACAGGCTAGAGTGCAGAATCAAGAGAACACCACTGCAAGGGGTGCTGGAGATAGGGATCAGGAGCATGGAACAACCAGGATTCAGAATAGAGCAGGACCATCAGGAGCAGCCCATAAGCTGGGGGGCACTCCCCAGGAGCATGTTGATCCAACCTTAGGCAGGATACCAGGTGGAGCTGTTCAACACAGCATTGATAGAGGAATGGATGCCCGTCCAGGAGAGCAGATTCCAGGATTCCCTTGCGAACTCGGGAGGCAGATCGGAGGCAACAGACAAGGACTACAGTTCGATGACAGTGACAAATTGGCGGAGATGGTCAGACGAGCCATGAGAAGAGGATTAGTGAATATAGATCAGGAAGATGTTAACAGCAGCCCCTTCGCTCCCGCAATTAGGCAGGCCAATCCACCAGAATTCAAGCTACCGACATTGGAGATGTATGATGGAAGGACAGACCTTGATGTTCATCTGACGAGGTATATGCGGCATATGAAGTACTGGGGCATCAGAGGAGATCATGGCCCGATGTTTCCCACTGTATCTGATGGACATAGCAGCATTATGGTTTAGACAATTGGAGAGCAGTTCGATTGGAACGTGGACCGAGTTGACTGAAAAGTTTATGAGGCAGTTCAGGGTTCACATCTCGAGGCCTAAGAATGTGATGAGTCTGAAGACACTAAAGCAGAAGATCGGAGAGTCTTTGAGGAACTTCTTAACACGATTCAATGTAGCAGCGGCGTTAGTGGATCGTCTAGATTCATCCATGGTTCTGATGGCAGCTGTATCTGGCATAGCTGATAGCTCAGAATTAAAGAATTCGCTGACGAGGGATCCACCTATGGACTTAGGAGAGTTTTACCATGAGGCAGAAAGGTTTCTGCGACAAGAGGATGCAAATGCTGAGAGAGAGAGGAAGGAGAGGGGGTTGATGTTTATGCAGTCAAAAGCAGAGATCCTCCCAGAAAGGATTCATGCAAGGAGAAAGGAAAACGGAAAGCAGAGGACAATTGTAATGAGCCACAGCGACCGCAAAAGGAGCCAAGATTCACCACTTATTCAAAGCTGAATGAGACTTTGGAACGAATCTACCAAGACACTAGGGGGGCAGGTTCCCTACCGGAGGCCGATGAGGAGGGATCCGACCAGCAATGAGAGGAAATCAGACAAGTATTTCTCATTCCACAAGCTAAGCGGCCATAGTACAAATGATTGCAGGCACTTGAGGGATGAGATAGAAGGGCATATCCGGAATGGCATGCTATCACAGTACGTGAGAAGGCGAGCAACAATAGTGGAGCAAGAACGATCACCATACGCATCAATTGGGGATGGCTCAGGATCGAGGCATCAGTTTGTCATTAACTGATTGAAATAATGAGGAATAAGTTGCAAACTCCACACTAGTGCGGTTAAGTCTCTTACAAATGTACAGGATCACGAACGGTCCTTAGGCGTGCTCTGAGACGACTATCAACCGCATTAGTGTAGGTGTCTGCACTTTGACGTCTCTGCTATGGTTTTGTTTTCTATTCTTTGCATCTGGACTTTATTTGGTTGAACATTTTGTTTGTAAGACTCATTTTGAATGTAAATCTGGTATTTGTAATTCCATAACGGCTAAGTCACTTACACATGTACGGGATCGCGAACAGTCCTCAGGCATGCTCTGAGATGGCGATAAACCGCCATAACAAACAATTTGGAAACTCACTCGAACGTGAAATCCGACATTAATGATACTAAGTCCCCCCCCCCCCCCCCGAGCACACACAACTCGCCATGAACGGCACACCGACCGCGAATGGTCACAACTCGCCTCGAATGGCACCCGGCCTCGAACGGTCACAATTCGCCTCGAACGGCACCCGACCGCGAACGGTCACCATTCGCCACGAACGGCACCCCGACCGCAAACGGTCACAACTTGCCTCGAACGGCATCCGACCTCAAATGGTCATATACGGCCCCGAACGGCATACGATCTCGAACGATCGCTATTCACAGTCAGGTAAGATTATCAACCTTTTTACAAGACATTATCAGGATACGAACATCCAGCTTGTCGAACTACAAAACACACCTTCCTATCACAAGGCATGTTTTGGGGGGAAAGTGTTATCCCGCCTTTTGGCAAGGCTGTGACACCAAAGAATTGACTGAAAACGGAAGATAATCAGTCCCGACGACCGATTACCTACAAAGTTCACTATGGATGTTGGAAAATTTTGTCCGAGTCCAGATCGAGCTACAATTAACATGACATGACAATCAAAACTACGGAAGCCAACATTTCAAATTTCAAGTCGATTAGAGTTCGTATGCCCGAGTTATGGATCGACCCAATTCTGTGAGAAGCACGCTCTGTTCGTATCCATCATTTTGCATCTATCCACTTCGTATCCATCACGTCCTCCCTGTTTCATATCCATCAACTAAGGAGATTTCGTATCACTTTCACTTATACACAATTCGTATCGATCAATCTTGCGCACAGTTCGTATCGATCACCAACAAACAATACAAAACAACACTTAAAAGGCGTCGATAAGAAATCGATCTTCAATCGATACGACGAGTGTAAGTTTATATCGATACGAATTGGAGTGGAGACATCGATACGAAGCGACCTCAGACATTGATGCGAAATGGAGATGAGGGCATCGATACGAAACATGCCAAGGACTATCGATACAAAACGGCCCCTGAGTCATTGATACAAAAGATGCATGAAATGATCGATACGAACAGAGCTTCACATAATCGATACGAAGAGGATAGCACCCGATGGACACGAAGGAAGAAGTAGTCAACGCGGCATAAAAGATGGATCTACCCTAGCTTATCGCTCCACATCACCATCGTCTGATCGGTACAAACGAGATCGATGCGAACGAAAGCGATACGATCTCAGCAGCCTTCAACAAATTCAAACTTGCATCGATCGTATCTCACAATCTACAAGTCCAAATGCCACCAAATTTTCATAGGAGCTTGCGTACAACCTCAAGAATGTTCATGATCGATCCCAACCCAAAAGGAGCAGTTTTGGATCGATACAAATTTGGTTCGTATCGATCATGGATCGAGTCGAAATGTCAGGGGATCGATCACGTGGGCCCACCCATGTGAGAGAAGGAGTCTTCCTAGATCTGGGCGAGATATTTGCAGCCTACGCCTATAAATAGCAGTCCAAGTGCTTCAGAAAAGAGGGATCTTTTGGCTTTTATACGCTGTTACTCTGCTGAACTCCATTGTAATTCGGATATTATCAATTATACTCTTGTAAATCAGTTGAGAATCATCAATAAAACTGCAACTCTTCAAAGTGGACGTAGGCTAAAACGCCGAACCACTATAAATCGTGTGTTTCTACTGCTTTCCCTTTTAAATTTTGAGTGTTCTTCACATTTATATTCTCTAAATACTTGCTATTTGTGATTTGTGATTTGTGATTGTAAACGGGCACTTTCATCGACAATTGGGTGTTTGTGGCCAATTTTGGCGCAAACAAGGTTTGTATTCTTTGAAGGTTGAATTTCCAGATTGCTTCTTGAACTTTTATTCCAATCTCCTTTGGTAATTTGCATTAACCTTGTTATCCGCCAACGACCTTGGAGAAAGTTCGGTTGCTTCAGCTTGCTTATGACTTTTTCTCTTTTGTGGAGTCATAACGAGTTTGCTTCTACTTTTTTTTAAGCAAAAAGGCATCCAAGCCCCTTCTTGGAGACTCAGCCTCATCTTTCCCCATGAGCTTGGTGGTTTTGGAGGTTTTTGAGATAGGATTCCTTCCGGAAGTTCTTTCGTTATCAACACTTGTTGTTCTAGGTCTTCAATTTTAGCTTCGCCGTGGGTAGGTTGTTCCAGCTCCGATGGCTGTCCAGGCTCTAGATTTCCCAAGTTGAAGTTGGGAATGACATTTTCTTCTAACATCGTTGTTTGTGTGATTTCTTCATTTGGAGCGTTAATTTGCCTTGATCTTCTCATTTTTTGGAACAAAAATTTACCCAAATTAGTTTGAGAAGAGAATAAAACAGAATCAGAGGTTTGAGCCCTCCTTCTAGTGCCAAAATATTAAACCAAAAATTAGTATAACACACATAAAGCAAAGAATGATGAGCCAATCCTTGATTCGAGTTCATATGTCGATACAACCAAACATGGTTTAGTTGGCATTAATTAAATCAAGAATAAGCTTAGCATTTAAGGCTATGTACGAGTGAATATAATTAGGAAACAGATCCACAATGCTCATGGACTTTGCTATTACACATTCGAAAGCCAATAGGATTGCTTGGAACACTATATTCGAGGTCTCTTAAGGTTACTTGGAACAAGATATTCGAGAGAAGTTCACTTGAAGTAATATATTCGAGAATCTATTTAGTCTTTACGAATAGAACACTCAAGGTCCTGTGTCATATATTCAAAGGAGATGGAAGATAAGTAACAAACGTGAGCATTAGTTCATTAAGCATGTTAATAAACTATATGTGTAGTCCTTATATCCATGGTCTAATGTCCATATGTATGAGGCAAAATAGAGGCTATGCATATAAACACTAGTTTGGATTGAAGTTCATGTGATCCTATATGGATAGTATCACATTTGCTTTGTGCCCAAAGAGCTTCATTATATGCATGTTCATGTTTAATAATTTCCAAGATGCACAATCATTGTAATAGGCATGTCTAAGTTCTCATTTATTTAAACTGAGCATGATTATAATCAAATTGGAGCTTTTCCCCTAATCAATTTTGGGTTACAAGAGTTTAATTTTGAGAGAAGAGAGAAGAAATAATTTTCCCTTCCTTCATGCCCTTAGGTCCCTATTTATAGGGGTAGATGGGTTCGGCATGATGCTTTATATCGCCTTCGGCCTATCTAATATTCGGCATGCATAATCTTCGGCAATCTTAATGATGCCGAGTATCATAGACGATCTTTGGTATTCTTCATTAATAGATTGTGGCATTGACTTGAAGCGGCATTGATATGATGGGGCATTGATATGGAGTGGCATTGATATGGAGCGGCATTAAAGATAGGCGGTGTTGATATGATGCATCATGGGTTACATGCGACATTGATAACATGTGGCTTCGATGATGTGCGGCATAGGATCTATGCGACATAGATGTTTTACGACATGGAAGTAGCGCATCATCACTTGAGGCTCGGTATTGAAAAGTAGCAATGTTACTTGAGATGTGACTTTGAAGGAAGGCGGCATAAAGGAGAGGCGGTATGCGATGTTGACTGTATATGACATCCACCCTTGTTTTGATGAAGCATTCAGTACTTTTAGATGGTGGCTTATGATATGCAACTCTCTAATATAATCATTGCCTTGTTAACATAAAGTATTGACGATGGACGGAACTGATGAAGTGCGATATCAATGGAGTGCGATATAAACTCCTTTGTTCATATCCTTTATAAAGTATGTGAACACATATTCTCCTAGTTTGTTAACATAAACTGATATTATGGTAGTTGGATTACATAACTTTAAATGTCCAATGAAGCAGTTTGATGCATAAGTTTACTTTCACAGTGTAGAGCTCCCTGTGGTCCTTACTCCTTGGTCTTAAGCATAATAATTTAGCTAAATAAGTTTGACCAAAAATTATAAAATTAAAAGTAAACAGAATATTCAATATGAACATGATGCGCTTGTTTAAATAACAGTTTTGATTTGCTCTTTGGACATCGTTGTATGCTTTGGTTTGTTTTTTGAACATAATTATGTAACTCGCAAATAGTTGGAACCAGATTAATAATTTCTTTCCTAGGTACAGATTTATTTCCTAGAAAATAAGATATGTCATCATTATTTTTATAGATTTATTTCCAACAAAATGTAAATATGGTTGTATATACTATATAGTGTAAAATGTTACTTTAACATTATTATTTTTGTACATAGTGTAAAATGTTTCTCTAACATGAAATGCTTAAAAGTTCAAACAACTATGAAACATTTAAAGACGGCCTTCACGACAAAGAAAGATTATGAAAGAGAAGAAAGGGAAGCCCAATGGGCTATGGCTTAAAGAACACTACATGGCCTACAATCCCTAGAAGCCGCTAACCTCTTTGCAAATAAAAATAGTTACCTGGAGCTTTCAGAAATCGCAGAGCAGGCAAAGAAAAGGGCTGAAATGGCAAGTTTTGTAAATAAATGGATAAAATTTGCAGTTCATTATATTTGTCATTTGATGTCTTCTTCACTTCCGAATACGACCTTTTCTTGATATATGTATTTGATTAGGCTCCGGGAACTGCATACTTTTGAAAGGGCACGTAGAATCAGTGGGGAACTGCATATTTTGGGGAAATGATTCAGAAAATAGCCGATACTAACAATTCAAGAAAATTCCAACCATCCAAGTAAGTATCACTTACAGTTAGTTCATACATATCACTATGTGATCCTCCATATTTTATGATAATCTATATTCTTGTATTCACAATTAAGAAGCCTGAATTTTTTATGTTGTTTTAAGTGATACTTTGTGTGTGTGTGTATATATGTATGTATTTATAATATATATCTATATATATAGCTCAGAGCAGTTGGTTTTGTGTCATGCTTGTACGAACTTCTTAGTTTAGGTTGATGGACATCAACTATTTCAAGAAAGTGAATTATGTTTATGTTTAATATGAGTATTTTTCTAATAGAGTACAAGTTTTTGCTGGATTATTTAATATTCATGTAGAAGTTCATACACTTAAAGAGAAAAAATTTAACTTATCGTCTTCGTTTACAGTTTTTACAAGGAGACCTCTACTAGTGCGTGCATCATTTCAGGTTGGTTTGCCAATGGGTGCAAAAGTTAGAGATTTCCAATCTTTTAGAACAAATGCTATTTGTTTACAATAATTTTACTAGAAGTTAATTTTATCATTTCTAGTATATAATTTTTAGGGCTTATTTAGAAATCATTGCATTGTCTGTGATACATATAGCAAGGTAAAATCTTTAGCAATTCATCAGAGTACTTCCATTTAGGATGAACTTGATCTGATGAAGGATGATCAAAATACTCAAAGCAAGATGCCTGGTAATTCAGATGGAATGAGTCTTTCTGATGATACTCAAAGCAAGATGCATGCCAATCCAGTTAGAAGAGCTCTGTTTAGGGTGAGTTTCATGTAATGTAGAGCATGCATCATTGGTTTATGCTTTTATAAACCTTGTCAAAAGTTACAATACATGCAACCTCTTATGCATTGCATAACCGACGTTCGAGTTGTTGTATGCACAAGGTGAAAACCAGATTTGAGGTAAGACCCTTGTAATTTCACATTTGAGATAAGACCCTTGTAAGACTTTGGTACAGAACATTTTATGTGTTTTAATATAGTCAAATATATTTTGGAACAGTTGGTTTACTATGTACTGCAATATCTCATGATTACATATGGTGACTAACTATACTTTTTCGTTTTAATTTTTGAGTATGCAATGGCATGCTTTCATTATCAACAAGTGGTTCTGATTATAATCTATTGAACTTTTCATGATGGTTTAAATTTTGTTTGTAGCTTTTTGAAGGAGTACACATGACAGAGCAAGCGATTTCCTTTGCAAAACGCCCACATGTTGTGATTGTATAATTGTAGATATATGAATTGTTACTCTTGCTCTATGTAGATATTATATTGATTTACCTCATTCATTCTAAAAATTACAATTAATTTATACATTTCAATCATATTTGTATGTAGCTAAAAGAGAGCATGAAAATAGAGGACATGTATAGTGGACATACAAAAGAAGGTATTATTGTTGATACAAAGATATATGGTGATAGTGACCAAATCTCTTTTCCCGTGGAATGAGTAAACACAGATTGAAAGTATTTTGCTGGGTTTATTTAATTATCATTTATATAATGTAGTTTAAACTAGTTGACAAGATGCCCGAACTTCAAGTCAGTAGAAGGAATGGAACAAGCTTTCCTTCAAGCACTGTAGGTCCGAAAGAAGCTTTCGAATTGCCTTTTTTTATAATGTTACATCATTATTAGCACTAGTTGTGTAAACTTGGTAGTCTTGAAACTACTGTATCTGTACTGTTATGGATTTTATGTGAACGGGGTTATATTGTTTAAAAAATTTTGTATCAAATTGTTTGTATATCGTATTTCATTATGTGATTGATGTGTTTTTCAGTTATTTGAATGTAATAATTATACGAGCGATTGTTGGTTTCGTACAAAAATATGTTAATTAGTACTATATAATATATGTTGTAAGCAAAATGAAGTGGAAACAGAACGAGCTACCACGGCGAGGGAAAAATGCATATAAAATCAACTATTTTTAGCAGCATTTATTAAAGGCTACCAAAATATATATGGTGGCAAACAAAATGCACTACTATAACATTTTATAGTAGTATCAACGATACTTTTTACTGGCATTTATACAACGCTACGATAAAAAAATTTAATTGCGTTTTTAAAACGCTGCACTGTGTTACTTTTTGGCAGCGTTTGTGGAAACGCAGCAGGAAGTCCTGGGTTTTTAGTTGCATGTTTTTTAGCGGCATTCTCTAAAACGCTACCGTAAGTTATGATAGCGTATTTTATGCGCCGCCAAAAATACTTTTTGGTGTAGTGATGGTTCAATATATTGGTTGTAGATATTGGTTATATAAGCGAATTACAACTTTCCATTCTTAGATATTTCGAGGACAAAATCCCTTTAAGGGGGAGAATGTAACACTGGAAAATTTTAATGATAAATTAAAATAATAATAAGGGAAAAAATGTATTTTGCATTTAAAGATAAAAATATAAATTTTCATAAATGTTGGAATTAGGCCAAAGGACTTGTTCCATTGCTTCCAGAACATCATTTATAGTTAGTAAACATATATAATTTGTTAAATTGTTGAAATGGGTCAGAAATAGCGGAAAATAAACCTAGTGGCATGTCCATAATTTATGATTTTAGGATTTAACCTAAAAAACCCTAACTTTCACCTATAAATATAGGCACAAGCCTTACTCTTCTCACTCTATAATCCTAGCCTTCGCTTCTTAAAAAACTTCTTCATCTTCCTCACCTTCCTTAAAAAAATTCTAATTCAAAAATAAAATAAATGTGAATCAAACAAAAAGAGAATAGATAATTATAGAAAGGGGAATATAATAACCAAAGCCTAGGAATCGAGATGAGAGAATTCACGAAGGCAAAGAAGAGGGAAAGCTATAAAGATGTGTGTATTTATCTATGAAATACCTGTAATGGAGCTAAGTAGGTTATTTTCAATTATATACCTTCTTAGTAATAAAAATATGATTTTTTTTCTTGAATATATGAATTCATTTTAAAAATATACAATTTAAATGTTTTGTGAAACCCTAATATTATACATCTAATTTTGTAAGCATGTTTGGGTTGATTTTGACAAATGATAAATAAACTGAATTGAAACAACTCTTAATATTATAACCGGTTTATATGATGAGTTTTAAGTTATTTTCGATAGATAAAAATAATTGAATGTATTCATTGAAATTTATTTAGATCGAATTAAATTTATATTAAAATATATGTAATAATTGATTTAAGTATATGCAGATACGTCCTTGAAATATACATAGATAATGGTATGAAAAACTATATACAAATGTTGGAATAAATCACTTGAAGTTGGATATAAACAAGTATAAACTAGATTAAAAAAACAATTGTTAAACTAAACCTTATATCTATACTTGAATTAGCGAGGAGGATGGACTAAATAAATAAAATAAACAAATTTAATAAAATATGGAGAGAAAAAAGCAAATCGGGCATTTGAAAATGTAATCAGACGTCTGAATACATCTCCAAACGTCCGACTTTGAGTAATTATGAAACAAAGAAGAAATAGTTTGAACCTAACCTGATTCAGACATCTGAACCTCTATTTAGAGATCTAAAATCAAAGTCAGATGTCTAAATAAGGAATCAGACATCTGAACGCCTATAAGAAAATTTCTATATAGGGAATCAGATGTCTGAATTAGAAATTCAAACGTCTGAATAGTTTCAGTAATCCCAGGACGATCCTGGACCTGGTGTAGGCTAAGTAGGATGGATCAGGGAAGCTTGTTCTTGCTTCCTTGTCGGAAGTTCACGTAGTAGAAGGGAGTCGAACAACAAGCTGGGATAGTATCACATTTGGCAAAGTCTTAAGCTCTCGCTTCATGAAGTTATCGAACGTGGAACTCAATGTGGCATGCAATTATATCATAATTATAAGTTTTTATCGTTTGTAACTGGTCCCAGTCACCGATTGGTGAAAACTAGAAAGAGTGGGCAAAGACATGTGTCGTAGTAGAATCTATGAGTCCTACGTGAGGGTCAATTAACCCTTGATTGACACGTATTTAACGATATAGAGCTTAAGATATGGATTAACGTGGAGATGGAATAATGCATGGATGGCAAGTATCGTCGGACAGTGATTGGATGAGTGGGCATTGAATGTATACTCCATTTAGAGCACCAGTTCATAAATGGCAAGTATCATTAGGTTGTGATTCGATGAATGGGTAAGGTATTGGATGTATACTCGAATGAGTGAAACCCAAGCGACTAGTATCAAGGATGTTAATTTTATGTATAGTTAGGTGGTCTACCATCGAGACTCTATACACTAGAGATGCTTATAGGAATTATTTAGTTTCGGTATGATCCACCTATAAGTGGAAGTTTCATAAATCATAATTGGATTTAAGCACATTTAGGATAGTCAACCTATAATGAGAAATAACTAGCTCTTACATATAACACGCACACTAAAGAACACCCTTAGGTGTAGGTTATAACCGAACTTCAATTGTTTGTCAACACCGTACCATCAGTGTTATGATTCACTCACCGGAACTTGTATGATCCCCTTCGTTTATTCCTCTTATTACCTATTACAAGAGGATAGGGCAGTCGGTGAGGCATTTTGACCAAGGTGCATGGAGAAGATGTTATGGTGTTGGAGATTTACCTATTTATAGTCTTTCTCTATGTACTTATTTATATCCATTAGGCGGAATTTTATTACGTGTTATTCGGCAATTTTTTCTATATCAGACATACATTGTATTGACATTTGGAGACTTTGTTTTATCATCTATTGTAAGGACCAAGGCCATCCTGAGTCTTTGTATTACTTGGATTATTTTCAGTGCTTATATTTTGTATCCTTTCGTTGTGAGATTTAAAAGTATAGAAATGTTTAAAGTTATATTTGTCTTTGTACCATGTAAAATCCAATAACTCATACTTCTTGGCACGACGTGAGTTCAAATGCCATTTTGGGCTTTGGATTAGTGTATCCGGAGGTGTGGGTTGTTACATTCATTAGTTCCACGATCAAGTCGCACACGAAATTGTGTTGCATTATCTACTACTGAAGTAGAATTATTGCCTTAGGAAATTATTATGGTCAATTTTTATGGAAGATGCAAACTTTATTAGATTTTAGCTTAAAACTTAAATGTATATCTTTAAAATGTGATAGTAAAAGTGTAATGGACTTGTTAAACAATCCTGTTCACCACTCCCATACTAAACATATAGACGTATGTCACCATTTTATTTGAGATCATATTTCAAAAGAGGACATTTGCATTGAATTCATTCCTACTGATTTTCAACTTGCTGACATTTTTACAAAAATGTCTTACTAAGATATCATTTTTATGTCCAAAATTGGGGATTATGGATATAAATTAGTATGATTTTTTTATTTGTAAATATTTATTTTTCTTATTAAAAATATATTCTTTTTGTTTGTTTTTGTTTCAATATTATCTTTTATTTTTTTTATTTCTTTTTGCAATTGGTGTCAAAAAGAGATTTCAAAACGAAAAATATATTTATTAGATGGCTTCAAAGAGTCTGCTTTTCGGAAATGCGGCTATGATTGATTTGAACATTTTGTATTTATCGAATGTATGAGTAATGAATACATAAATGATTAGGGATAAATTGCTATGCTCTTGATGGAATATTGACATTGTATATTTCTGTTTAAATTTAAGCATGAGTTACTAGTATTCTGTTTTTTATTATTACATATCCCATCCTACTTATTTATCTATCATACTCTATCGATCCTTTTTTGAGATCATTTTTTTTTTTGAGATCATACTCTATCGATCCTTGTTTTCTACTTTTATGTATGTGTGTGTAAGACTAACATAAATCTAAATATGGTATAGTTTGGTAGGCAAAAAGTGGGTACTAATGACAAGTCATGTACACGCTCCATATAAAAAGTAAAATACATATAAAATATTTTATAAAATTCTAAAATTTAACAGCTAAAGGCTTATGGATGCGATATGGGCATAGAGTTATAACCTAGGGGTATCCGGCTTATGTTGAAAATTCTTTAGCATCTATGTATATGGACTTATTAAGCAATGCTTTTTCCCCATCTATGAGACCTCACATCAATGTATGGGTATAAGTAACTTGATCTCATTTATAATGAGTTTGGGATAAACCTATCCTCATATATATTATTCACTCAGATGATAGAATGGTTTATAGGATGAGTTTATTGTTGACTGAACCACATATCATATAGTTTTTTAAAAAAATCATCCATTTTCTATTTCTGGGATATGTTTTGACGAATTATCATTTCCATGATTTATGTTTGATGTCCAATTAAATATGTATAGTTTGGTTTTTTACTTTTGATTCATAACTCCCTATTTACTCACTCACTGTTATAGGTTTTATCCCATAATTTTGATGAAAACAAAAGGGGAGAGAGTGTGGTTAAGATTTGGTGGCAGCAAATGACTTGATAATATCTAAGATTTTTTCTGATTGAATGTTCATTTTATTATTCATTTCATTTTTGAACTTTCATTTTTCATTTCTAACAAGAATTTAGGAGCATATTTGTAGGGGGTATTTGTGTAGAGGGGCTTAACCAGAACTTATCTATTATCCTCCATATCTTGAAATACACGTACCAAACACATCCGCACCTTATTTGTAATCTTATCATATGTTTTTTATCATTAAAAAGGGAGAGATTGTGGAATAGTGTAATCCACGATTTCTATTTGATATTAATAAATGTATGTTGTATTTAATGTGTTCATTTACTGTTGTGTATTTACAGATTTTGTTTTCAGTCTAAATGAATAAATTATTTGTTCATGGTGAAGTTTTTTTGTTGGTACAAAATGAAACTGTGTATGCCATGTCAATTTGAAAGAATTACCGGTACAAGCTTCTATGTACAAAAGGATCCCCAAATCAAACAAGAGATAAAATATACAGATTATTATTTTTCAAAACAAAATATCTCATACTGAAACATTCAAACCTAAGATTTGTTTCAAGCACACGATCACTCAGCAACATTTAAAAATCAAAGCTCTATATTATTGGAAGTTCATCATATCATCAGTTAAGGGGATTAACAAAATAAAAGGATAGTTTTTTTTAAATAATAAGTATCATCTCTGTAACACCCTATCTCTATACTCATACTACAAAAGGGTAATACTAAGTAATATTGTCTAATAGTACGGAGAATGAGGCGATATTAGGCTATCACACGTGAATTTTCCTTAGGCTAACATCGGTATATATTTAAAAACCTTATACTACTTACTTACACGTACTCAATATCAACACAAAGCAATAAACATGTGTGTTTCTAGGATAGAACAATACACAATATAGAACAGATATCATAGAACACAGAGTCAATAATGCAAGATGATATATAAAAAAAATATACACAGTCCATGTGGGTCTACAAAAATAGTCAATACCCACTATCTTCAAGATATCCATACATATGTCCAATACATACATCTTATCTCAACAACGAATATATGCATGAGGCTACAAACCAAAATAAAAATCTATGAACTTGAAAACCTATTAATATCCTAGCCTCAAAGCTATGCCCAACAACCATAAGCTGGCCACTTCGTCCTTGAACCTATAATGTCTCGAACTGATCGAGTATTATATAAATAACACATAGTTCAAACTATATCTAGAATCTATGTGTCAAAAGATAGAAACAACTAGCATGGTATAACATGTATATCCTAATGTGGCATGTAGACAACTCAATATATGTATGACATTATATCACATACCATACACATATCATCACCCAATCACCAAATAATCATATAACACATCAAGAAATATAATATCAAGAGGGTGAAATACTAACACATCCGACTATCATCACTATACAAAATCATCAAGTATCATATGGGCAAGCACACAGCTTCGTCCAAGATTATATCTTAGATAATCATAAAGTAAACATACCCGAGATTCGTTATACTCAATAAACAAGGCAACTAAGTGTTTGCGCCAAAAATGGTCACAAATCCCAAGTATTGTGAAAGCACCAGTATATGAATACAAATCAATAATATTCAGACACAAATCTCAGATCTAAGCTAGCAATAAACAGCAATCCAGAAGTAAATCACAAGAACACGAGATTTATAGTGGTTCGGCTATCTCCGGCTTACGTCCACTTCAATGATTTTTATCTTTTATTGATGTTCTTTGCTGATTACAGATGATTACAGCAGATACAATGCATGAATTCGAGTACAACAGCAATGGAAAGAAGTAGAATTGAATCCGGCAGAGTCTGGACGTTGAATGGCCAAAAAGATCCCCTTTCTGTAGGCTTTAGGGGGCTATTTATAGGCGTAGGAGGTTGAGATCGTGCTCAAACTTCGGGAGACTTCTTCTGGCACGTGAGGGGGCCCACGCGACCGACCCCACCAAGTTTCGACTCGATCTGCGATCGATATGAAGCAATTTTGTATCCATCAAGAAATGATCCAATCGAGCCGAAACTTGGCAGGATTGTCCTTTACCTTGCATGCAAGCTACTGTGGAAATTTCGTTGCATTTGGATCAAAGGTTTGTGAGATATGATCGATACGAGATTGCACTTTCGTGAACACTGCCGCGTTCGAATCCATGTTTCGTATCCACCTGTTCGACTCGATCGGAGCACGTGCGCGTGCAATGATGTGTCGCGAAATCCCTGGGTCGATCCGCTTTACACGCCGAGTTTGACCAAGTGACCCGCATCTAGCGCTTAAGTCTCGTTCGTATCGGCTATTTGTTCGCATCCAGTCATTTTAGTTTTTATTCGAATCACTGTAATCGATTCGAAGTATCTAGACCACGATGGATACGAGTTCAACTGATACGAACAAAGCCTTGGGATGGATTCGAATAGACCGAGGTGGTATCCTTGTGATGGATACGAAATCGATCGATTCGAACAAGCCAGTGTGATGATAGATGCGGGTATGATGGATTCGAAATGCACTAAACCTGATGGATACGAACACACTGAGGCGATGTCGTTCCGATGGATACGAACCTGATGGATTCGAAATGGTCATTGCCTCAGTTCACTGATGGATACGAACTACATATTCTTCCTATCTTGTATCGATCATATCTCCTCCATATGAACTTCGATTTACCTGAAACTTGGAATGTGGCTTCTCCTAGCATTGATCATCATCTCCAATCGATTCCGTCCCGATCGGAGCCTGGTCGAATTTTGACGACATCCATTGCAGCCTTCTTTCTAATCGATCCCCGATTCTGACATCCATGGTTCCTTGCCAATTTGTTGACATTCCAGCCTTGACCAAAAGGTGGCATAACATTTGCCCCCCAAAACATGCCTTGTGATAATAAGGCGTGTTTTGAATAACTCCGAATCTGATATCCAAAGTCCATAGCCAATTCCATGCCCATCCAAATTCGATAACCGAGTTTCAATCCAACCTTACCCAATAGCCAATAACCGAATCCAGGACCTCTCCGGGCCGATTTCCAAATCCATAACCTCTCTAGGCTCTTGTCTAGCGCAATCCACACCTGACGGCCGTGGTCCAGTGCCCCTGGACGTTGAGCTAACCTCTCCGGGTTCTTGCCAAGCACAATCCACACCTGACAACCGTGGTCCAGTGTCCCTGGACGTAAGTAATGTCGTGGCTTAAGTCCTAAGCCGAATCCTGGTCGCTTCGGACCCTTGTTGAGCATAGTCCATACTCAACGACCTGAAAATGATAATTGATAATACAGGGCCTAAGTCCTAGGCCGAATCTTGGTCTCTCCGGACCATTGTCGAGCATAGTCCATACTCGACGACCTGAATGAGTCAGTTTACCACGTTCGGGCAAAGTGACTCATCCCTTGCCAGGCATAATCTATACCTGACGACCTTTTATCAAAAACCAGATAGAAATCCAATCAAAATCCAACCCAAAATCCAAATCAAAACCAAAAAATCAGAAATCCAAACCAACATCCAAAACAGAAACCAGTCATCCAAAAGAAAATCCAAACCAGAAAGCAAACAAAAACAGGAGTTCAAACCAAACTCCAAAACCAAACCAGAAAATCAAGTGTCCAATCCAAAACAAAAAACAGATTTCACAAACCACAACATCGCGGTTTATCATCATTCAGAGCATGCCTAGGGGCTATCTCCGTCCCCGTACATGTGTAAATGACTTGGTTGCTCGCCAATGGTTTGTTACTTATTTCGTATTATCCTGGTCAATTGATAACCAATCGACCGTCATTCCTGGGCCTCACATCATCATGGTGCGAGGTGGGCGGTGGTTGCTCCTGCTCCACCGCTGCATTCCGTGTCCCAACATACTGCCTCAATTTCCCATTCCTCATATGCTCCTCAATTATGTCCTTCAGGTGCCTGCAGCTGTTGGTATCATGCCCGTCCAAATCGTGGAAGAGACAATGCTTTCCTGATGCCCTTTCTCGTTCAGAAGGTTCTCTCCTAGCTGGCCTTCGGTAAGGAAGGCGATTCCGGGTTTCCATGTATATCCGCTCCAGCGTCTCGTTTAATCCTGTGTACGTGGAAAACTTTGGATCCTTCCATCGCTTCCTGGCTTTTCCTGAATCGTCGTCCAGCTTCCTTTTTCCTTTATCTTTATCCGAGCTTCCGTTGGATGGTCCTCCACCCTCAGTCACATTCACCTCCTTTAACTTTAAGTCCATACATGCGTCTTCTTGCCGAAGGAATCTTTCTGCTTCGTGAAAGAATTCCCCGAGATCCAGTGGTGGGTCTCATATTAAAGATACCTTGAAATCCGAATCCTCTCTGACTCCCGACACCGCCGCCATCAAAACCATCGATGGATCCGGCCGATCCACCGAAGCAACTGCCGCATTGAATCGAGTTAGAAATGCTCTAAGTGATTCATCCGTCCTTTGCTTTACCGATGTCAACGTCATTACGTTCTTAGGCCTTTTGATATGAACCCGAAACTGTCCCAAAAACCTATCCACCAACTCCCTCCAAGTCCTGATAGATCCTTCTCCCAGCTGCCTAAACCACATTGCAGCTAGATCTGTCAAATACAATGGGAAACATCTGGCCATCACTTCCTCCGATGCCCCCAGAACTTCCATATGTCTAGTGTACCTCATCAAGTGATCAGTTGGGTCAGCCTTGCCATTATATACTTCCACGGTAGGTAACTTGAACTTAGGTGGATTTTGAGCTATCCTGATTTCCCGAGCGAACGGACTCCTGTTCACTCCTTCCAAATCTCTATTGGTCAAGCCTCCACGCATAGTTTTCCTAATGATTTCCGCTAATCCAGCGTTGTTTGTCAGGGGTTGCCCCCCATGCTCCCGAGGGAACTCTGGCACATACTCTTCATGTGGCTCATTAGCAGCAACGTTGGCCCTAGCCTGTTGAACTCCTTCCAAAGGTCCTCCCGTATTGGATCCGGTGGGCCTGCCCCCAAGCCCTTGTTGATTGCCTTCCGGTTCTGTATTCTGTCCTCCGTCAGGTTCTGCAACCCTAGCTCCTTGTCCCACATTAACAGCCGCAGTAGCTGGTCCTAAGTTTTGCATTCCCGTAGCTCTCATCTGCTCAAAGAAATTCTGCAGCATCTCCTGTTGGCTCTTCATTATTCTTTCGTGCATCAGATTGGTCATGGTCTCCATTTCGTCTCTAGTGATGTAGATCGAAGCTGGTTCTTCTCCAGCACCAGAGGATGCCTCTTGACTTCCTCCTTGATGACTTCTCTCAGCTCTTTGTCTCGTTTGTTGAGTCATTGTCTCCCAAATCTGATCCCTTCAAGCTTTTAAATCTGAACTCTGAATCTGATGTAGCGGGTACTAGTTGTTCTCAGTGAAAGCACCAAAGTGTTTGCGCCAAAAATGGTCACAAACCCCAAGTATTGTGAAAGCACCAGTATATGAATACAAATCAGTAATATTCAGACACAAATCTCAGATCTAAGCTAGCAATAAACAGCAATCCAGAAGTAAATCACAAGAACATGAGATTTATAGTGGTTCGG
The DNA here is from genome assembly GCA_030737815.1 of Allium fistulosum. Classification (NCBI taxonomy): domain Eukaryota; kingdom Viridiplantae; phylum Streptophyta; class Magnoliopsida; order Asparagales; family Amaryllidaceae; genus Allium; species Allium fistulosum. The sequence continues at coordinate 484,906,343 of CM060905.1, read as the reverse complement.
CTATCTCCGGCCTACGTCCACTTCAATGATTTTTATCTTTTATTGATGTTCTTTGCTGATTACAGATGATTACAGTAGATACAATGCATGAATTCGAGTATAACAGCAATGGAAAGAAGTAGAATTGAATCCGGCAGAGTCTGGACGTTGAATGGCCAAAAAGATCCCCTTTCTGTAGGCTTCAGGGGGCTATTTATAGGCGTAGGAGGTTGAGATCGTGCTCAAACTTCGGAAGACTTCTTCTGGCACGTGAGGGGGGCCACGCGACCGACCCCACCAAGTTTCGACTCGATCTGCGATCGATACGAAGCAATTTTGTATCCATCAAGAAATGATCCAATCGAGCCGAAATTTGGCAGGATTGTCCTTTACCTTGCATGCAAGCTACTGTGGAAATTTCGTTGCATTTGGATCAAAGGTTTGTGAGATATGATCGATACGAGATTGCACTTTCGTGAACACTGCCGCGTTCGAATCCATGTTTCGTATCCACCTGTTCGACTCGATCGGAGCACGTGCGCGTGCAATGATGTGTCGCGAAATTCCTGGGTCGATCCGCTTTACACGCCGAGTTTGACCAAGTGACCCGCATCTAGCGCTTAAGTCTCGTTCGTATCGGCTATTTGTTTGTATCCAGTCGTTTTAGTTTTTATTCGAATCACTGTGATCGATTCGAAGTATCTAGACCACGATGGATACGAGTTCAACTGATACGAACAAAGCCTTGGGATGGATTCGAATAGACCGAGGCGGTATCCTTGTGATGGATACGAAATCGATCGATTCGAACAAGCCAGTGTGATGATAGATGCGGGTATGATGGATTCGAAATGCACTAAACCTGATGGATACGAACACACTGAGGCGATGCCGTTCCGATGGATACGAACCTGATGGATTCGAAATGGTCATTGCCTCAGTTCACCGATGGATACGAACTACATATTCTTCCTATCTTGTATCGATCATATCTCCTCCATATGAACTTCGATTTACCTGAAACTTGGAATGTGGCTTCTCCTAGCATTGATCATCATCTCCAATCGATTCCGTCCCGATCGGAGCCTGGTCGAATTTTGACGACATCCATTGCAGCCTTCTTTCTAATCGATCCTCGATTCTGACATCCATGGTTCCTTGCCAATTTGTTGACATTCCAGCCTTGACCAAAAGGTGGGATAACACTAACAATCAAGCATTTAGGTCAAACACAAGTAAGGCATGCCTTTGACAAACTGGTTACCTCCCAGATAACCATTTAATATGTAGATGTGGGGACACATTAATTCATGATCTCTTGGTCCCATGAATCCACGCACTAGCTCTCAGCCTAATAAAATAATAATAGCACAATGGAGGTATAATCTCATATCGCATGTCCATTATAACCATACAGGAAACTGACAGCTCTCAGCCTTCTCCATAAGCCTCCCTCTCATGCTCTCAATGCTACTCCTACAGTCTTTTGTTACCTCAACGACCAACTTGACCCAATATCCATCGAGTGCAAGTCCATGCTATGAAACGGTCACGACCCTGCAAGTGCTCCTATTGGTAACAGGCTGCTGGCCTACGTGACATGGAGGTGGTGGCTCTCGGTATTGGCTCTCAGCCATACACATCAGAAAGGTATGTCATGGATTTGGAGAGTGATCATGCAATCAGATAGCTACGATGGATACCGGCTTAATTTGGTTTTACTCCTCGCCAAATAATAGGAGTATATTACTCAATCGACCAATATACATATGGCTCTCAGCCTACCAGCTCTCAAATGGCTACCTCTATCTAACAATCTCATATAATACCCTGTATTTCCCTATAAAAGTGAAATTTATGCACAAAAAGTAATCAAACAAATATTAGCTCAGGCATCCCATACTTCCTGGTGTTACTTGCTCGTTTACTCAATGCTTGTAAACTACACTCACATCACATTATTGTCTATACGATGACTCAAAAGAGCAATCAAAAAAATACCAAATGTCCCATACCGCTCGGTATTACTAATTCGTTTACTAAAAATTCTCACGATGTAGAATTCTACGTAAGTCACGCACTTTAATTATTTAATGATTCATAATGGTTTTATAATAGAATCTCCATTTTCAAAACCTTCAATTTATTTTTTGGAAAGAATGATACTAATTTCCAAAGAGGTTTAAGTAATATAATCTTATTTTATCTCTAAAATCTTTATTTAAAAACCTCATATATAATTACAAGAAAATTTATATTTTAAACATACATTTAATTTCAAATCCCTTAAACACCTTTTAGAAATAATTCATAACTTTGAAATTCCTCTTTAATTTAAAATGATAAACTAGAGAAGTTTTATAGTTCATGATTTCTATTTTCTAACAACGAATTAAAAACGATACTATTTTTCCAATAAGAGTTTTGAATTTGAAATAAAGCCATAAAAGTAAAATTTCAAAACCAATATAATTTTTAAAACATTTCCCAAAGGCATAAAAATAAATTTTCTACATCACTATAATTAGAAACCCTCGCTTAGATTACGAAACTTTTAAACTATTGTTGAAAAGTAGTTCATCAATCTAAAAGTCTGTTATATATAAAACCTTTTAAATGTCTGACACCAAAATATGGATTTGTAACAGTTTATTTGCATATAAACAAAGAGATTTTAATTTGCAAATGGAAATAAGACAAGGGCTTGTTGAAAAAAATGTATAAAGAAATAATAACAAAGAAATGCAACCCCCTCCTTTTCTATTTCATTCTAGAAAGCTCCCCCTTTTCTCTTTAACCAAACCCAACCCATTTCCCTCCTCCGTCCCTATTCTCCCTCATGCATAACTCGTAATCAAGAACACAAAAGAACATCGCCTAAGAAAAAAAATAAAGAAAGAAAACGCCCTAGGAAGTGGAGCAGGCACATGAGGCAATGATTGAGGAGCTTAATATTTCTCCAGACTTGACTTATGTGCAGCATCTGATTTGTATATTCAACTTGGAGGTCCGACAGCTTAAGAGCAAGAGGGTCCCATTAGTGATGGTGCGATGGTCTGACAACACATTAGATTATTCTTGAGAGACTAGAGAGCATATAGCATAGACCTATCCTAAGCTATTTTCTAATGCACATGAGTGTGATATGTTTTGTTTGCTTGTTGATTTGTTTGTTTTAGTAGTTAATAGTGTAATTAAGCTTGAAGTTATTAGCTTACTTATATATTTTCCCAAAGGAAAATTTTCGAGGACACAATTTCTTAAGTGGAGAGTTTGAACAGTCCGTAGTTGAGAAAGGATTAATTGGGATTTTTTTTTGAGAAAAATGTGTGATCCTCTACAGCAGAAGAGAGCACACATGCACATATATATAACAATAATAGAAAAGGAGCTGCCAACAAGCCTGGAAGGTAGCCAAAAAACACCCCCGTACAAAAGAAAAAACAAACCCACCCAAACTCAACACCGACCTGAAACCAAGGTCTAAAGCGACACCAGAAGAGAAGTAGCCGTCTGAAGAAACTGCCGCAACCGCAACCTCAAAACTCCAAGCTGAAAACATCTCAAAAAACTACAACTACACAAACCACTAACAAACTCCAAAACCACAAAACAACCCTCAATCGAAAAACTAAAAAGCTTTACGATTTAAACGAGGACTTCTCCTAATAATACCAGTTGAATAGCTCTTATTATTTCTTATCCTTACTTTGGCTGCACGTAATAACTCTCTAGCATGGGCAGGAGAACGAGGAAATTTTCCTACAGACGCAAGACAACAATACATAACGAATCTAAAACCCCCAGTCCAATAATAAACAGCTCTATCAGAACCGAGGTTATTGGGCTTAGAAACTGAGCAGATGCCGCTCACAATCTCTTCAGATTCTAAAGAAATAACTTCTCTGGCACTGGAATTCTCTGCCGCATGACTCAAAAACAATCTTTCTGAAGACAATATTGAGTTTTGATCTACTTCCTTTAAAAAATTACTCGAATTCATTCCAACGTATGAACCAGCTAAAACCAAATTATCTTCTAAGGCAATAGAATCGACCTCCACATCCACTGTATTTTCTATATCCCCAATATTTATATCAAAATAAGCTTTCAACTCCTTATTCGTATGCTCCTCTTTTTCCAATAAACTCATCTCTACCAAGTGAAATAGCTCAATATTAACAGGAAAAATAGAATTAATGAAATCCTGAGTACTGACACCATTAACAATATCTATCTTATACAAACTCATTTGTGTATCAGTGATATTGAACACGCCATGCACAGCTGCCTTCAAATACTCAAAGAAATGATCCATTTTCAGATTAATTTCTACTTTCTTAATATCATCTAGATTGGCAGCAGGATTCAAATACCATACTTCATCAAAAATTTCTCCCAAATGATATTCTGCCTCTACATTTAAGACATCAGACGTATTCTCTTTCAAACTTAATCCAACAATATCACCTGCAGCATTTACATTATCAAGCATGTCTGAATAATGATAAGTTTCATCATCACAACATTTCGGATCCATAACCGTGCTAAAATCTAAATCAACATCAAAAGATTCCACTGTTAGATAAAACCTATCAAAGCCCATAACATCATCAATTTTAATTTCTGAAATAGTGGTGTCATAGTGCACAGCATTAGATACATGTTCTAAGCAATATTCCAAGTTCTTATTTGCTTCACAAACCATGATCTCATCCAACTTGACTGCTGATAATAATGATAAAAATCTATCAAAAGCCACTCCCTGTTGGATGTTCACCTCATCTTCAATGATTGCAGAACTTCCATTATTCAAACAAAGCCCAAAAAATCATCTACCGTCTTAAAATTAATAGTATAATCAGAGTAAAACTGTAAATCATCATTTCCGTTTTTCAATGTCAAGGCATTTTTATTAACAAAATCTCCTTCATGATTAGAGCCAGCAACCTTCATTGGATCATCAATACATTCAACTCCTTCCTGATTAGATTCAGCAACCTCCATTGGATCAACAGCACATTCAACTCCTATTTCAAAAGCTTCTATATCTTCATCAACCAGACAATTGAATCTATTGCTTGTTTTTAATTCGAAGATATCCTGAGATTTAGATCTTATTCCATTAACTCGAGTGAAACCACTATTTGTATCATCTTCATTACACTTAACAGCAACATCCAAAATAGAGAAATTCTTACTAATAGCAACAGAAATAATTAGATCCTTAGTATATTGAATAACAGAATAATCCATTAGCATAGGATCAAATTCGATAATCTCGTCCTTATTAGTAGAAAAAGATATGTCGCAATTCAGATAATCAATGTCCAAGAAAAAAGTCGACTTATCTGAATTACCAAAATAATCTTCTGGGTCTCCAAATCTGACCCTGTAACCCATACCGATGTTTGGGGAATTAATCACGTCGAAATGAGAGAACATTTCCTCCAATAGTTGAATCCCCTCTGTTCTCTGTTGCCTTAGATTATCCAGAAGAATTCTTTTGAGCATCATACATTTTAGTGTAAATTGGAATCCATGATCAATTAGTTGTGGCCCCGAATTGATAGACTTCGATTTCATCGGTCCGAAATTCTTTTCAAAACAAACATTGCGAGATCCACAATTCACGATATCAGATTTCATAGAACAAGAGAACTTCTTGTGACCAGTTCTACCACAAGCAAAACATCTTAAAGGGTGCCTACATCGACTAGAAAAGTGACCGCGATCTCCACATCTATAGTAGATAATTTTACCATTATTGGAAACCCAATTTTTGAGACGAGGATTATTCCAAGAATAAGGGGTCGGAGATACACCCTCTTTAACAGATTGGGCATAAGAGCGATGAAAGGGATTACGGTTAGAAAAAAGATGATCTGGAGAAGACGAATGCGATTTAGTATTATAGTTTGACATCTTTAATGGCTGAAGAAAACTTAATTCAAGAAAGGGACATTACTTCAACTCACTAAAAAAACAGTTTATCTTTAAAACAAACAACAAAGAACTACTTACAAATATTTTTAAAAATTGAATCTGGTTGGGATTAATTGGGATTTAAAATAAATATTTAATTAATTAAAATAGGGTTTTATTAAAATGTGGATAAATAGAATTAATTTGGAAATTATGCAGCAAATATTTTATAATAATAAAATAATTTACTTGAGAAAATTATGATTCTGAAATTGGTTCGGATATTTTCAAAAAGGGTCAAAATGATTTTAGAATATCGTAAAAATGATTAAATAATTTGTATGAAGTTAAATATTAAAAATAAATAAGATAAAGAAATTATTTCTAAAGAAAGAGAATTTTAATTCACTCGTAGAAGGAGTTAAGCCCATTAGCCCATCTTTATACCTTAAAAAAAATATCTTCTCTTTTGCATTTCTTAAGAAGTCTAGAACCCTCCCTTGACTTACAAAATCATCTCCCAATATACCAATTTGCATACACTTGTAGTTCCACTTTCAAAAAACAATTATTAAAATCCTAATCCATTTCTTATAAAATTCAAGAAAAATTGAAATAAATTTACAAAAAATCTAAAATTAAAATATATCCCTCTCAATACCCTACTACTCCTTGAGGCATGAAGAAGTGATTTTGATAGTGTTGGATTGCATTGGAAACTTGTAGAGAAGAGGAAAAGAGGAGAAAGAAGAAGCAAGACTAGAGTTGAAGTTTAGCAACTTCAGGTAAGTATTCTCTACTCACAATATATGTATAAAATAAATCACATCGATTGAATTATGTGTTGCTTACTTCTCTTGAACCCATTTTGCTTCAATTTTTTCTTATTTGAACATATGTGATATGAATGTGTTTTTGTTGCTGGAGTGAAGTGTAGGTGATGGTGGAAAATAGGGTTCAAGTGGAGAGGCAAACAGTGGCCGGAAACCACCAAAATTGTCGCATGACCTAGAACGACAACTGTTCTAGGCCACAAACCAGTGGACCAGTCAAGTGTAGACCGATGCATCGGTGTAAGACCTGGACATGGTTCTGCGCATGTGTGTGCGCATATGTTTTGATGAATAATATTAATAACAATAAATATATAATTTTAAAATAAAATAAAATAAAATATAAACAACGAATTTAAAAATCTAATTAAATTTTAATAATAATAATTTAATAAGTTATAATAATGGAAATTAATTTGTAGATAATGTTATTTATTTAAAGTAGTGTATATAAGAAGGGAAATTAAATTGATTTGAAGCTTAAAAAATTATTCAAAAATTTAAATTGTACCTCAAAATTTTATGGAGTATTGGTAAGTAAATAAATATGTATTTATATAATTCTCTATCATATAAATAGATGTATTTATTTTAGAAATCAATAAAGAGGGTTAAAAGTATTTTCTAATTAAAAAAACAAAAGAATATTATTTTGTTGAATTAAAATTTGTGAACACTCTAGAAATAAATTAACATACTTTTCTATATTTAAAACTCATTTTATAAAAGATTGGGTGTTAAAATAATATTTTTATGTAATAAGGAATTTGAATAAATTAGGTTATAAAACCGGCTGGTAAGAGACTTTCGGTATTATTTCTCTAGTTATTCTCTAGACTTTTTATATAGAATATTATGATGACCCACTATTTTCAAAATCTAAAATCAATTATAAACAATGTCAAACTATGATTACGACTAATTTCAAATATTAAACGCAGTGGACCGTTGTAACAACATGCCCTTCATAACACCTAAAAATCAACGTCTTACATCAACGCCTGACTTTCGAATACCACAAAAGATGACTTGTCAGGAAAAGAAAGAAAGAAAGAAAAAGAAACAAAATGCTATACTAAGGTACAATAATACAATCTTATATCGAAATGATAACATATAATATACCGAATATATATGGACAGAATATAAATAACAATATATAAGAGACTACACCGGCAGAAGTAATTGATAAACAAATATCAATATAGAGAGTCGGAAAAATATATGATATATTAGGTTTCATATACAAATAACATATGTCATGTATAACTACAATATCAAGTAGATAAATATCCAAGTATCGTCTTTGTCTCTATAGCTCCAACTTCTTCATACTGATGGTGTATCCCCAAAAGCACCTGACTCGTATGGCCATTCCTTTTCCAGGGATTAATGGTAAAATCTTGGTTTTAAGTGTACTCATCCAACAACCCATAGTTGACATTAGATCCATTCCACCGATCCAAGATATATGGATCCATTCCTCCTATCCGGGGCAGCCATTCCAAGTACCCAATGAGTTTTCTCACAATACCCCTACTTACGAGTACATAAGAAAATACTCTGAGTATCAACGATCTCTTAGCGTTCGTATTCGAGACCTCCATCTAGTTTTCCTTTCATCCTTAAAGAACCACTCCATATTCCTTTCTTTCCATGATAGAACCATTCAACATTCTATCCATAGATCGCACTTCTTAGAATCCGCCTCTATGGATAGTCGTCCCCACGACTCCATTCAACATCGAGCCGTCATCATCGGAACATTTCTAGACGTCCTCATTCCATTTTTATAGTAGAATCCTTCCTCATTCTACCTGCGGGCTTCCTTCCTCAAACGTCCTCATTCCACTTACCATAGTGATTTCTCCCTCTAATGACTACATAACTCACCCAGTATACGAAAGAGGGACCTGTTAGCAAGGAGGGTTCCAATCGCCTTAAAAGAAAAACATTTACCAAAGCATTTTTTCCATTTTAAATAAAAGCCTCCATCTTTCTTTTAAAAAAAAAATATTTTACTTACTATAAATACACCATCATTTTATAAAACAACTTCTCAAAATATTTACCATCATTTTAAACCAATTAAAATAATTTTTGAGAAAACATCGTTTTATATAAAAAATCAAATCGTCCTTTATAATAGAAGCTCTTTATTTTAAAATATTTATAGAAGCCAAAAATAGGTTTTTGAAATGCATATTTTTGAAATTTTGTATAATGGACCTCCCGCCTATCCTTGATTCCTAAATAATATACATCAAGCCTTTAGTCACTAAAATTCTCTAACCACCATTACTGATCTTCATGGAACATCTTCACATTTCTTAGTCAAACTATATATACACAATTACAATATATCAAACAATAAGCGACTAAGTGAACAAGTAAGCAACAAAACAAACAACAACTAAGCAACAAGCAAACAAACAATCAACAACAACCAATACAACCAAATGAGATTAATCCAAACAAGCACGACTTGAATTAATAGGTGAACATCAAACAAATAAGTAATTAAAAATCAGTCATAGTATAACAAATAATTAACAACATAATATAGTCAAGAAAAATAATTCAAACAAGCACGACATAGATTAATTAAATAAACATTCAATAAATAACAATTTAGACCAATCATAGTAAAACAAACTATCAACAACAAGATACAACCATTAGAGATTAATTCTAACGAGTATAACTTAATTGATAAATAAGCATAGGTAAATAAGTAGTAAATTTTCATAATCGCAACTAATTTAACAAAAAAAATCCAATACAGACAATTCATTCAAAGTAAACGAATACAACCAACAAGGTGACTATCCCAAACATTGAATCTTCATATCCCAACTCTCTTCAGGGAAAGGAATAACTAGGCATCTCTTCAGCCCATTAGGGAAAATCAAACACAACAACCATAAGGGTAACATCATCATAATGGACGTTAAACAAACTCAAAACTTATCTTACCACATCATCTTACACATCATTTTACATAGTCTAGTTTTATAGTTTTTAGTTAAAATTCCTAAATAAAACACCCTTTCTAATTAAATACCTTGACAAACACCTCCGATGTTTGTTATTCAATTAAATATTTTACTTTATCAACCATTTACTTTTCAAATTAGATCATTCTTATCTTAATAAAATATTTTCTCAAGGTATTACAAAACAAGACATTTTATAATACATTATCTCTAAATAACATATCTTCAAGTATATCCTTAAGAAAATAATTTTCAACTTAGGTCTTTTTCAGCCAAAACCCTTTGTCCAGTTTTTTTCTTCATACATCATCTATCAAAGAGTACCCTTTTAAGTGAAAATCTTTTCAACAAATATAAATTTTCAAATAAAAGTCTTCTGAAATCGAACGCACCCCCTTGATAAAACTTTTCTTCTCGAATAAATATGTTACCATGTTCTTTACTAGAAAAGATAATACTCAAATAAAGATACTTCCATCAAATTATTTTCAAATATTCCACCAATAAAATAATTTCCCAAATAAAAATATTTACATTATATTAAATAATTCCTTTAAAATAATATATCATTCTATGGGAATAACTTTCTCTTGAAGTCATATGATAAATCTCCTCAAAATCATATAATATCCACTGTAAAGAATGTTTCAGCAAAATATACTTCTCTTTAAAATAAGGATTCACACTAGATATTCCCTTACAAGGTACTATTAAAAAAACATTTTTAAATCCTTTTCCATCATTAAAATAGTTTTCTTCCTTGAAACATCTTTTTAAATAAATATTCCTCCAACTTTATAGTATATATTTAAAAATAAATGTTAATAAAAAATATTTCTTTTTCAAAATGTACCTCAATAATATTTTTACAAGGTGTTCCAAAATTATAATGAGGATACAAAATAATTTCCAATTTATCCTCCTTTTTTTCAAAAGAAGTTTCCAAGTTAAAACAATTATAACTAAGATGTTCCCGTTAAAACATTTCGTTCAAAATAAAATGTTTTCAACCAAAATATATTTTTCATTAAATATTTTCAAATGGAACACATTCTAATAAAAATTTCTTTTCCCGTAAATAAAATCTTCCTTTATTAGTAAAGTGTTCCCAAACCATACCATTATTATAAAATACTTTCGTAAAGGTGTTTTATAAATAAACAAACTTTTCCATACTAAAATGTCCCTTTAAAGGCTAAATTTAACTTCTAATATCTAATTAAAACATTGTTTTATTAAAATACTTCCAAATAAAATATTTACTCTTACAAAAATATTTTTGCAAAAATATTTGGTTCACCAAATTAAAACCTTCATTCCTCAACAAAAATTTTAACGAATCACTTTATGTCAAAACTAGGCATTTTTCCATTTTTAATAAAATATCCTTAAAATCTAGGAATCTATACTTAATAAATTGTCCAAATAAATATCATTCGTTCGAAAATAAAAGTAGTTCCATCTTATAAAGGTCGGATTTCAATTAATTTACCATCGGGTGTGTGCCACTCGGGTTATAACCAACACTTAACCCTCTTTATTCATCCTACCCCACTACTACTTTATTTTTCATACAAAGGTCATCCCAAATAAACATCATTTGAGGGTGACGTAACAGTGGTTAAACAAACCTATATACACAAATCACACGTTTTCAATCAAACGCTCTCGCATTTATCCTAAGGTATGAAATAAACTACCCAAATTAGTTCAACCTACCTAAGGCTTAGGGAATCACTAAACCTAAGTCTGATATCAAGTGCGACGACCCATTATTTTTAAAATCTAAAATCAATTATAAACGATGTAAAAATACGCTTACAACTAATTTCAGATATTGAAAGCAGTTGGCCGTGGGTAAATAAAGATTTAAAAGTTCTAAAAGTATAAATAAAAAGGGAAACCCATACAGTGGAATCAAACATCAATAGAAATGCATATCATCTCAATAATACAATTACTTTACAATATTATTGCATTGGTTTTATATACCAACAATACAATTATCATTAACTGATGAACAATATAATAATGTATAAGAGAATATACCAAGTCAGCTACACTTGATATAGCCTCCCACTCCTTTCCATTTCCTCGTTTTCTCTTACCTGTAAATTCACAACTGTACACACACACACATATATATAATATAAAGGAAATAGTTTCAACTATGTTTAGACTGCATCAAACCCTATGCACTATGGTCATAGGCTCGATAGCTATTGTATAGGAAAAGACTGCCTACGTATCCCTTTTGGGGGATCAAGCCCAAGCAGTTCTATTTCATGCTCTTCTCCTACATTCAAATACTTATTAGTACATTGTCATCAAAGCATCCATACAACCATTGCAACCATCATAACCAATGCAATCATTGCGGCCAATGCAACCAATGCAAATAGTAGAAGCAGAAAATAGTATTACTACTCATCCATCTCAACAAAATAATCATATGAGGCAACCACAACAATAATAGTGCTTGGTCATCAAACACCAACAATATCCAATGATAACCCCAATTCACCAAATAATAAAATCACAATGTAAATATACTTACATACATTATTAATTAGTAACTATAATAATACATCATCAATGTAAGTATGAATCATTCAATGTGTGCTAATCACTCCACAATAGTAACATGACACGAATATCATCAAATGTGTTCTAATTCAATCAATATTAGGAACACAACATCCATTATCAAATAACCATAATTAACTACCCATCATCTGGCAGTAAAAATGGTAAAGTATCATATCCACATCCTAATGCGATACTATCATCGAACAATCAAGTATTTGTGATAATTAATAATGAACAGTACTCAATCACACACTCAACAACCATCCGAATAATATATTTCCATCCTTTATTCTTTTAAGTAGAAAATCATTTAACTATTGTTTATTACAAAGGTTTCATTTATTTATTGCATCTTAAAATAATAATATTTCTTAATAAACGATAATACACTTTGGTTTTCATATTTTAAATCAAAAATAACAATCTTCATCATATCACTTTTTAAAACTATATTATTATTTAAAACCTCATTCTAAATAATAGACTTCCCAAATATCAATTTAATATAATTTCTAGTATTATTTATGAATTTCTCTAGAAATTCATAAATAATAACCTTATTTTAGTTTTAGTAAAATTTCTCAAATCATTGTTATTTACAAAAACTACCAAAAATCTGTAAATAACCTTATCTGTCAGTTATCTATTTAATTTTCTCTTTATTACTAATTTTATTTCAATTAATTACTTTCCAATTCAAATAAACAATTGATTATAATTAAACATCCAAAAATACTACAACCAATAATAATTATCCAACCAAGGCACAGTAAATTCAAAATATTGTAATAATTAAACAATCATCCATAGAACATATCATGCATCAATGAATATAATTTTTCATCAATAATTATAGTTTTGTATTTTAAATTTTAATTAATTAAATTAAATAATTCATACCAATGTGTTTTTTCCAACAGTGTCCGGACTTAGCAAAACCAACGCCAAACCGTTTGGAATTCCGCCACGAGTCCAACGGAAGAAACCTCGGAATCGTATGTGAAATATATAAGGATTATAAGTTATACGATTTAAAATAAGTTTTAAATAAATACAATGTGGCATTTTTGTAAATATTCACACCTTCTCCTTATACACGCTACAAAAATCAACCCACCCATACCATGCGTTTGACCGCCTATTTCAGCTACTGTACATTGAGATAAGACCTCTGATATCTTCACCGCCTTCCCCGATCTAGCTACACCCACGATGACTACCTTGATGCACCAATTTAGCCACCACGATCGCCAAGAACATAGTCCCCGCCACCTTCTCTAAACCATAATTCAATTTTTTCGATCAACTCAACAACCATCAACCAGATGCAACCACTCTGATGAACTCTGCTCTATATCGCCAACATAACCATGCCGGCCTATAGCCCATCGTCGTCATTTATCAACCGCCAAATCGGATGGTTGAGATTTATTCACTAATTTCCAACCATCCTGGGAACCATCTCGAAAAATGAACACCACCCGCCAACTCTATTTGTTGATTGCTTCGCAACAATATATAATTTAATAGGTTCGAACACTCTGAATTTTAAATCAATTTTGAATTAGAGATAATTATCTGTCGTTAGTAGGTGATTAAGGAATTTTGGGAATTAGACAGAAAAACGAAGAAAGAGGTGACAACTAAGGTTTCATAGCCTCACTTATACAGTTGTTAGGCTGGGTTATGGGCTGTGTATCCAATTTGACCCGAAATAGCTACATACGCCATTTAAACACTATAACTGTAACGATCCACTATTTTGGACCATTCAAATCGATAATAATCCACACATGTCTGACTTGAATAATTCAAAATAACAGATTGTAATAAAATTTGGAGCAAATATAATCCAATCAGGAATCACAGACACAGAATATCAGAATAACTCGCAGCGGAAATTAAAATACTATAGTAGTTCATGAAGCTACTATAACAAAATCTCAAAACAAAATACATAATATCAGTCTGAAAACATATACAATAGAAATCTCAAATACATAGAAGTTTATAATACCAGAGCTGAAATAGAACAACTGAAACTGAAATGGATAGATAACTAGATAAGCAGAATCTCCAACGATTCCTAGCTCCAGAAAGAGATCCAAAGCTAAGCTATAAATACTCAGGCTGACCCGAGCGTAAAGCAAAATACAAAACACTCGAGCCAGGACAATATATACTTATATAATGTAAACCAACTCAAGTGAACTGTAGCAGTAATGCATAATAACTTAAAGGATGCTTGGGATCGCCCATCCTCTAAGGATCAGTTAAACCATAAATTAAATACATCACGTGGTTAAAATTTCAAAATTGGTATTTTATACTTATAAATCAAATATCATTTCAAATCCATTTCAAAATATCCAAATATTTTCAAATCAAAATATTCCAATTAAACCATTTCAAAAATGAAATTATTATATTTAATATTCAAATATTCAATTCTCAAAATTTTAGTCTTTTCACAATTCATTTATTCACTTCAATTTATTAGAACAGTGAAATTTCAACTTTCGCAGCACTTAGAAAACGCTACGGAAAGTTATGTTTAAAAACAATTCAGTTTGCAAAAGACAGCATTTAAAATGCTGTAATAGGTTTAGATTTCAAATAAAACTTTAGTTAAATTCAACAACTACAGCACTTACAAAGTGCAGTAACAGCCCTAAGTTCAATTTAGCCATTTAGTTCATTTATATCCATTACAGCATTTACAAAATGTTGTAATATCCTTTATTTTAGAAATGATAGCATTTCAAAAGGCTGCCAATTAAAATTCAAGAATTTAAATACAATTTAATAACCAGTTAAATTTTAATTTTAATCATTTTAACTTATAAAATCATATAATTTCACACTTTAAAACAATCATTGAAATATCGTTATATTTATGATTTTATAAAGTTAAATTTTGCATTCAAAATCAAATTTAATAATAATTTTACTTATTAAATTCCAGCATTAATTTCTTTTCTTTATAATTAAATATTTTAACTTAACATTTAAGTTTATATTTCAAAATATAACCTATTTTCATTTTATTTACTTAATTAAAAATTCACATTTTTACAAAATTCACATTTTTACAAAATTCACAAATTTCCAATTTAGGTTATATTTCAAAATTCAACTTAAATATCCATTTATTTCATATTTTATTTATACAAAAATCATTAACACTTTATAAAAATAATTTAATTTCATTTTAAATCAAAATTGTCATATTTTCTTACTTTACATAAATCTTATTTATAAACAAAATCATAAATTCCAAAATTAACTTATATTTCAAATTCCACTTCACCATTTACTTAATTCACTTATTTAATTTATAAAAAATCACTATTATTTTATAAAAATAATTTTTAATTAAATTTAAATCAAAATATCATAATATTTACATTTTTTTTATATTCTTTAAAATTTAGAAAAATGTTTTAACCACAGTCTGTATAAAAATTTCTAACTTAAATAAAATGATACGGATAATATATCATTTCAATCCATGATTTTCAAAGGAAAAATCCAGGTTTTATCATTTCAAACCCGCAATACCAAGTTAAATGAAATAAATAAAAATCGTTCAGGCCTATCATTTCAGCCCATAACGATTTTTCCCTATTCTAAAGTCCGTTCGGGTATGTATCATTTCAACCCATAGTGATTCTACTCTACAGGGAACTTGCAGTGTGATAAACTGATATAAATAAACAGAATAGCATCGTATCACAGTAACTGATAATATAACATGTGTAATAACAGGGGTGAGCATCATATGATCATAACATAAGCAGTTATAACATGATGATATAGTTTTACAGACTCAAATGGTGTCAGTTTACTAGTTATATAAGTACAAATTGTCTGGTGAGAAATACTCACTTGTTTCAAGCTGGAGATAGCAAGACAAAGCACACAAACGAATTCCAGAAGGCACGATAACACGACTATAGACTTGAGTGGAGTGGAGAACTTGAGTGGGAAGAGAACCAAGCTTTTATCTTGTACACAACCCATAAAACAAGACAAGTATAAATATGATTTCAAACCAAATATACATATTGAAACAATTTGAAAATGAAAGCAACTATGAAAGGAATGACTTGACCATTGCCTCCATCATTCAAGTGCTCGGCCTAGGGTCAGTTGTGCTCGGCCAAAGTGGTGCATAGGGCTAGGATATGCATGCATGCACAGCTAGAAGTAGTAAAAGAGATGGAAGTTGCAACATAAAGGAATACAAAGGGTTTAAGGCAATTTAGTGGCTTTTGGTGCACACTTTGGGTTCGGCCTTGACTGATGTGGCTCGGCCATTCATGCTATAGGTTAGGTGGGTCTGGAGTGGCGGCCAGAGGTGGTGGAGGATCAGGTGGTGGCGGCCAAGGAGGTGGTTTAGGTGAAAAATGAAGGGTATGTGCATAAAGGGGTTCGGCTAGGCTAGTTTCAAGGTGATTTTGCAACATTTGGTGATGATAGCTTCAAGGGGGGTCACGGCCTGGTCAAGTCAGAGGGAAAGGATGGTGGAGTGGCCATGGACAGTGGTGGAGTTGGTCGGAGGAGGTGGTGGAGGAGAATGGCCAAGCAAGCATGATGATTTCAAGGCAATTTCACTAGAAAAATTCAATAAAATGATAAGAAAAGTGGAAAGAAAAAGAAGACATTACTTTGGTTTTTCTTCAGATCTAAAATGTATGTGTATGAAAAAATGTGAAAGGGTGTTTTCACATGAATTACAAAAGAAAATCACGGCTGGAAGCATTGGGAAAAGAACGGCCCAAAGTTATGAAGAGGTGTGAAGGTGGAAGGTCAAAAGTTAAAGGCCAAAGACTTTTGAAATTTCCTTTTTCTTTATGCAAATAAATCAAAAAAAAATCCAGGTAAATAAAATAAAACTAAATACAAAATATAGTGAAAATGGAATAAACAAATAAATTTTAGAAAAATATATAAAATATAAGAATATAGTTAATTATATGTAAACTAGTATTGAAAATTGAAAACAAAATATAACTGGTTTTGGAAAAATAACAACTACACTTTAAAAATGTTTTAAAAATAAAATATATATATAACATGACATATTATACATATATATACAAATTAGAATAAGATTTGACAAATAAAAATATTATTTATATAAATTAAAATAGACAATTTTATTAAATAAATCAATTTACATACAATATTGTAAAAAGCATAACTTTCACAATATAAATCGGATTTCAACGAAACGAAAAGCAGTATTCTTGAAATTTAATTTATTTTCATAATAAAAGATAAAATAAAAAAATTAAAATATTTAAATTTTAAATTTAAAAGTCAAAGTTTGACTAAATTGACCCAAAATCCACATTTTCTGGAAATATTCTATTTATTCAGGTTTGGAATTATAATTCGCACAAAAATAAAAATATACTATTTAAAATAACAAAATGTATCCAGTTTAATAAATATAATAAAGTTTTTAAATCAAGAGTTTCAATTTAAATAATTAAAATAAACAAATAGAAATATTCACAAAATACTGGGTTGTTACACTCTCCCCCACTCAAATCTTTTCGTCCTCGAAAAGAACGAACAAGGAAAAATATGGAAAAGAAAGATAGAAAAAAGCAAATAGTACCTGAAAACAACAAATTCCGGATTCGAAGCACGAATGCTCTTCTCCGTCTTTTAGGTACAATCTCGATCATCAGTACTTCACAATACTTTGATCAGACTAACAGATTTCCTTCTCTTAGCTGCTTCGTACCTCTGTTGACAATATGAAGTGGCTTCCTCTCGACAGTCAGATTAGGTTAAATATCCAACTATCAAGAGCAGAAGGCTGAACCAAAAAGAGATGGGTTAAGAAGATACTAGAGAAGATGAAAGACGTGGAATACATCATGCACACCTTAAAGCTTCTCGGGCAAATTCAAATGGTAAGCCAAAGAACCAACTCTTTCCACAATGCGGAAAGGACCCTCGAAGAGGAAAGGGTAGGAATAGCCAGAAGGGAAAATAGGACGAAAGACAAGGATGATCCATTAATTAAAATTGTTGGTTAAAGAGGTAAAATATTTAAAACACTTCAAAATCCTTTAGAAAGGAAATAACTTATCAAAGTATCCTTTATATAATATTTTATCAAAATAATTTTATAACTCGATGTCTTAACAAGTTTATCCTCGTTCCTACAGACTCTGGCAGTGCGTTAATCAGGCGCAAAGCTAGAATTCTCCAGGTACTTAGTAGACTTGTTTCAACACCTAGTAAAAATACTGGAAAACTTTTTAAAAACAGATATGGAAAGTACAATCCAAACAAAATAAACAAACAAAACCTTTGTCTAACCATGGATCGCAGATACACAAAGGTTATGCCTGGATCCCCCAGGAAACATCCGTATCCGTAAGCTTTCTCAGCCCTGCGAATTACGCCATGATGACTAGTAGACCGCAGATACACAAAGGTTACGCCTGGATCCCCCAGGAAACATCTGTATCCGTAAGCTTTCTCAGCCCTGCGGATTTCGCTACTAATACGACCTACATAGATCACAGGATACACAATGGTTACGCCTGAATCCCCCAGGAAACATCCGTACCCCTGGGCCATCCAGCCAGGTGAATTACGCTATGAAGTCGCGCTTGTAAGACCATGGGTAACGCCATGGAATTCGATGGACACTCGAGTATCATATCCAAAAAACAAAAAATCAGAGAAATATCGATAGAATGAATCCACAATGTGGCCACAAAGCGGATATCAAGCAGAAGGCACTTTCCATATCTTTACTTCGAAAATATGTATCATATAGTACCTTTTCAAATCACTTTCAAATATCATACTTATATAAAGTCCATTATATATAAGATTTCATTTTCAAATCAAATACTTTCCAAAATCAATAGTATATCAAATCACACTTATATAGACTTCAATTATGTAAGATTTCACTTTTCAAATTTAGTACCTTTTCAAATCCATAGTTTTCGAATCAACATCATACTTATACAAACCAAATTTTTATATAAGTTCGATAACTCCCAAATCAAGTATTTAGTAACACAAGGTTCTCAAATTTCAATTTGTTTCAATATCAATACAATTTTCAAAATCATATACGATTTCACCAAATTATTCTTCCAAATCAAATATCTTCAGTTCCAAAGTTTCCAAAATAATAAATTTAGAAAATAAATCCAAATTTCCAAATCAATATAATTTAAGTCAAACAATTCGTTTCCAAAATCATCTTATATTTACATAAAGTCTATCTTATATAAGGATCAAAAAAATTTCAAAATCAATTTCGCTGCATGAAGAGTCATATGGGATTGAACATCTTTGCTTTATAAAAGAGTTTAATTTAGAATAGTTTTGTATATAAAATAGTTGGTAAAATAGTGTGCATATAAAATAGTTTTGAAGAAAAAAAAATAGTTTTGTATATAAAATAGTTTTTGGAAAATGGTTTTAAATAAAATAGTTTTGTATGTAAAATAGAATAAAATAGTTTGTTTAAGAAGAATAAAAGGAAAATTAGTTTTGAAAAAATGGTTTTAAATTGATAGTAGTTTTGCATAAAAGAAAAATTCCAATTAAATTACAAAGATATCCAACCCAACAACTTCCAATTTCAGCGTCAAGTATATCAATGATATTAGAATATAAGATGTACATATGTCATCAATTTGCAAAATCACATTCGATCACTCGCTCGATCACACAAGTTCGCTTTCGAACTAGTATTGTCCATTCGACTTCCCTAATGCAGATTTCGATACGGTTTCTCGACTAGAAACCATCAGTCTCCTTGCATAGCCATATACTATGATAGAGAATTCTAGAATAAAGCCCAAAATCCATATCAAATATTCGCCATCAAGAATCAAATGAAAAATCCTAACACGAAATGATGTAATTCACCTCGAACTTGTGTACTCAAACTTGGATCAATTTAATTATGCGAATAAAACAACATACGTACAACTTATGTATCTATTCCAACTTTTTAAATATATAGTTTCATAAAGATGTTACTAAGTTAAACATTTAAACTAAATTTTATTCAAAATATTTTGAAGACCAAATTCTTTTTAAAACATTTCAAATCTAAATTTCATATTAGAAAAATTCAAAATAGCCTTATTCATTTACTTAACAAAACAGTTTCAACTTATTTAAATCATATTACTACATATTTTAAACATAAATACCAAACTTATATACTTTAGACTTTTCAAAATTACTTAGCTTTGAAAAGTTAACCCTGATTTGGAAGTACTCGAACCTTCAAAATAGTCGAAGAAACCATATTTCAATCCAAGAGTTGGAAATCACCAACAAATCAGTAAATCAATTCCAAAAGATAGGGTTATATCAAATCAGATCCAAAACTCAAGGACTGAACACCGGCTCATTTCAAATTGTTCAAATATATATACATATATCTTTCGAATATCACATCACACTTCGGAATTTGAAATCAAAAATTGTTTCACAAATCAATCGCATAGAAAAGTTACCGAAGTGGCCTCTCCCCCACTCAAAAACTCAAAAATCAATGTCGATGATGCATGCATTCATCACCGAAATTATTTTCCAGCGACATTAGTGGGTTCTGGACTTCTATTTTCTCAAATTTCTTTTGAAATTTCTTCGAAATCATTTGAAACTTATTAAAATCATTTGAAACATTTCATATTCGGAAAATACTTTCAAATCATATTATTAATTATTTCAAAATCTTAAAACCAGTTCCAAAATGCCGGAGTTCAATCACTCAAATTCACATTCAAAACCTTCAGTTAAAAATCATCTTATATGAAACCAATTTTTATATAAATTTCAAAATTTCAAATCCATTCAAAACTTTAAATTCTCAATTTTAAAATGGTATATAATCCTTATCGAAAACATTTCACTTTTATATATAAATATGGTCATCCTTATCAAAACAACAACTTCGATGAATACACAGTTTTCAAAAGACAAACAACCACAAATTTTCCAAGGAATGATTCAAGGATGGATTTCAAAACAAAACAGAGATTCAAATTTAGAGGAACTCTAATTAAAAAGAATTCTGATTCAAAGATAAGCTCGAACGAAGATGAGATAAATTAAATTACCAAATAGAAGATGGATAAGCCTATATAAATCACGGGCGACCTTAACAGGGTCAACCGTGAATTCAGAAATATAATCGATGCGAAAATCTAAGGAAAATCGACCTTCAATCGCCAGAGATAGAATCCAGGTATAGCAGAAGATAAATAGCATCGTAAACCGAGGATACAGAAATCTCCGGTGAATCAATGCCAATTGTAAGGGAGTTTCACCCCTTAACAAATCATTCAAAAATGGCGGAACTGTCAATCTTTAGAGGTCATTCGAGGTGGAGTTATGGAATGCTCCAAAATCAAAAGAATAAAATTAGGGGAGACAGGAATGAATTTCAGAACAAGTGGGAGCGTTCCAAAATTCAAAGGAATCCTAATCGAAGAAATCCCAACCAAGATAGAAGTTCTGAATTTTAAGGAAATCCTAATCAAAGAAATTACTAACAAGGTGGATACGAAAGGGATATAGTCCAGAAAATTTTCTTTCAAAACAAGAAAATTTTATATCAAGATAATCTTTAAAAATCATTTGAAAATCATTTTATACTTTGAAAATACGTTCTCTCACAAAGGAATGATTCTGAGATTGATTTCACTCATTCTAGGGTATTTCTACCCTATCTCTAATGAGTTTTTGCTCCGCAGGCTAAGGTTTGCCTAAAAACCAAAGCTTTGATACCAAATGTAACGACCCACTATTTTGGACCATTCAAATCGACAATAATCCATACATGTCTGACTTGAATAATTCAAAATAACATATTGTAATAAAATTTGGAGCAAATAAAATCAAATACAGAATCACAGACACAGAATATCAAAATAACTCACGGCGGAAATTAAAATACTATAGTAGTTCATGAAGCTACTATAACAAAATCTCAAAACAAAATACATAATATCAGTCTGAAAACATATACAATAGAAATCTCAAATACATAGAAGTTTATAATACCAGAGCTGAAATAGAACAACTGAAACTGAAATGGATAGATAACTAGATAAGCAGAATCTCCAACGATTCCTAGCTCCAGAAAGAGATCCAAAGCTAAGCTGTAAATACTCAGGCCGACCCGAGCGTAAAGCAAAATACAAAACACTCGAGTCAGGACAATATATACTTATATAATGTAAACCAACTCAAGTGAACTATAGCAGTAATGCATAATAACTTAAAGGATGCTTGGGATCGCCCATCCTCTAAGGATCAGTTAAACCATAAATTAAATACATCCCGTGGTTAAAATTTCAAAATTGGTATTTTATACTTATAAATCAAATATCATTTCAAAATTCAATATCATTTCAAATCCATTTCAAAATATCCAAATATTTTCAAATCAAAATATTCCAATTAAACCATTTCAAAAATGAAATTATTATATTTAATATTCAAATATTCAATTCTCAAAATTTTAGTCTTTTCACAATTCATTTATTCACTTCAATTTATTAGAACAGTGAAATTTCAACTTTCGCAGCACTTAGAAAACGCTACGGAAAGTTATGTTTAAAAACAATTCAGTTTGCAAAAGACAGCATTTAAAATGCTGTAATAGGTTTAGATTTCAAATAAAACTTTAGTTAAATTCAACAACTACAGCACTTACAAAGTGCAGTAACAGCCCTAAGTTCAATTTAGCCATTTAGTTCATTTATATCCATTACAGCATTTACAAAATGCTGTAATATCCTTTATTTTAGAAATGATAGCATTTCAAAAGGCTGCCAATTAAAATTCAAGAATTTAAATACAATTTAATAACCAGTTAAATTTTAATCATTTTAACTTATAAAATCATATAATTTCACACTTTAAAACAATCATTGAAATATCGTTATATTTATGATTTTATAAAGTTAAATTTTGCATTCAAAATCAAATTTAATAATAATTTTACTTATTAAATTCCAGCATTAATTTCTTTTCTTTATAATTAAATATTTTAACTTAACATTTAAGTTTATATTTCAAAATATAACCTATTTTCATTTTATTTACTTAATTAAAAATTCACATTTTTACAAAATTCACATTTTTACAAAATTCACAAATTTCCAATTTAGGTTATATTTCAAAATTCAACTTAAATATCCATTTATTTCATATTTTATTTATACAAAAATCATTAACACTTTATAAAAATCATTTAATTTCATTTTAAATCAAAATTGTCATATTTTCTTACTTTACATAAATCCTATTTATAAACAAAATCATAAATTCCAAAATTAACTTATATTTCAAATTCCACTTCACCATTTACTTAATTCACTTATTTAATTTATAAAAAATCACTAATATTTTATAAAAATAATTTTTAATTAAATTTAAATCAAAATATCATAATATTTACATTTTTTTTATATTCTTTAAAATTTAGAAAAATGTTTTAACCACAGTCTGTATAAAAATTTCTAACTTAAATAAAATGATACGGATAATATATCATTTCAATCCGTAATTTTCAAAGGAAAAATCCGGGTTTTATCATTTCAAACCCGCAATCCCAAGTTAAATGAAATAAATAAAAATTGTTCAGGCCTATCATTTCAGCCCATAACGATTTTTCCCTATTCTAAAGTCCGTTCGGGTATGTATCATTTCAACCCATAGTGATTCTACTCTATAGGGAACTTGCAATGTGATAAACTGATATAAATAAACAGAATAGCATCGTATCACAGTAACTGATAATATAACATGTGTAATTACAGGGGTGAGCATCATATGATCATAACATAAGCAGTTATAACATGATGATATAGTTTTACAGACTCAAATGGTGTCAGTTTACTAGTTATATAAGTACAAATTGTCTGGTGAGAAATACTCACTTGTTTCAAGCTGGAGATAGCAAGACAAAGCACACAAACGAATTCCAGAAGGCACGATAACACGACTATAGACTTGAGTGGAGTGGAGAACTTGAGTGGGAAGAGAACCAAGCTTTTATCTTGTACACAACCCATAAAACAAGACAAGTATAAATATGATTTCAAACCAAATATACATATTGAAACAATTTGAAAATGAAAGCAACTATGAAAGGAATGACTTGACCATTGCCTCCATCATTCAAGTGCTCGGCCTAGGGTCAGTTGTGCTCGGCCAAAGTGGTGCATAGGGCTAGGATATGCATGCATGCACAGCTAGAAGTAGTAAAAGAGATGGAAGTTGCAACATAAAGGAATACAAAGGGTTTAAGGCAATTTAGTGGCTTTTGGTGCACACTTTGGGTTCGGCCTTGACTGATGTGGCTCGGCCATTCATGCTATAGGTTAGGTGGGTCTGGAGTGGCGGCCAGAGGTGGTGGAGGATCAGGTGGTGGCGGCCAAGGAGGTGGTTTAGGTGAAAAATGAAGGGTATGTGCATAAAGGGGTTCGGCTAGGCTAGTTTCAAGGTGATTTTGCAACATTTGGTGATGATAGCTTCAAGGGGGGTCACGGCCTGGTCAAGTCAGAGGGAAAGGATGGTGGAGTGGCCATGGACAGTGGTAGAGTTGGTCGGAGGAGGTGGTGGAGGAGAATGGCCAAGCAAGCATGATGATTTCAAGGCAATTTCACTAGAAAAATTCAATAAAATGATAAGAAATGTGGAAAGAAAAAGAAGACATTATCTTGGTTTTTCTTCAGATCTGAAATGTACGTGTATGAAGAAATGTGAAGGGGTGTTTTCACGTGAATTACAAAAGAAAATCATGGCTGGAAGCATTGGGAAAAGAACGGCCCAAAGTTATGAAGAGGTGTGAAGGTGGAAGGTCAAAAGTTAAAGGCCAAAGGCTTTTGAAATTTCCTTTTTCTTTATGCAAATAAATCAAAAAAAATCTAGGTAAATAAAATAAAACTGAATACAAAATATAGTGAAAATGGAATAAATAAATAAATTTTAGAAAAATATATAAAATATAAGAATATATTTAATTATATGTAAACTAGTATTGAAAATTGAAAACAAAATATAACTGGTTTTGGAAAAATAACAACTACACTTTAAAAATGTTTTAAAAATAAAATATATATATATAACATGACATATTATACATATATATACAAATTAGAACAAGATTTTACAAATAAAAATATTATTTATATAAATTAAAATAGACAATTTTATTAAATAAATCAATTTACATACAATATTGTAAAAAGCATAACTTTCACAATATAAATCGGATTTCAACGAAATGAAAAGCAGTATTCTTGAAATTTAATTTATTTTCATAATAAAAGATAAAATAAAAAAATTCAAATATTTAAATTTTAAATTTTAAATTTAAAAGTCAAAGTTTGACTAAATTGACCCAAAATCCACATTTTCTGGAAATATTCTATTTATTCAGGTTTGGAATTATAATTCACACAAAAATAAAAATATACTTTTTAAAATAATTTTTTTTATCTAGTTTAATAAATATAATAAAGTTTTTAAATCAGGAGTTTCAATTTAAATAATTAAAATGAACAAATAGAAATATTCACGAAATACTGGGTTGTTACAATAACGCTTTTAAACACTATAACGCCTTCTTTAATATTAAAAGCATAAAATTTGTAGTCATTATGAATATCATTTAATGAGATGAGTGTGGTTACCAGCTTAAGGAAAACGGGTGAGTATCGCCAGGTGGTATGGGATGGCTATGGAAATATTTGTTTGGCTGCTTTTGGTAGGTGAACGTCACTCCTACGGGGTTTATATCAAGGGTTATTGCATATACTATAATGCAAACTAAGAATGAGTAGATCGAGAGCTAAGAGTGTATATCTATATACGTTATGTACTCCTGTTATTTAGTGAGGAGTAAACTAGATTAGGCTAGTATCCCTCCTGGTGGCTTGATTACAAGGTTGCTCCTAGAATCCTTAACATACCTTATATTGTATGGCTGAGAGCGAAGGTTGAAAGCCACTTCCCCTTTGTCACAAAGGCCAGTAATCTATTACCATATATGGTAATTGCAGGGTCGTGGCCATTGCATAGCGTTGTCTTGCTCACGATTGATATTGGGTCACCATGATCATCGAGGTAACTAAAGACTGTAGGAGTAGCTCTAAAAGCATGTGAGGAAGGCTCCTAGAGAAGGCTGAGAGCTGTCGGTCTCCCATTTGCTTATCAATATTATGAAATAGACATACACTCATACGATATTTGTTAGAGGCAGCTTAAGTCCAAAGAGATTATCTCTATGACTGAGAGTGTATGAGATAATCAACCCATGTATGTGTTTCTTGGTCAGCCATCGATAGGATGATCTTTGATAATGCTGAGAGTAGTTGATTGAGTATATGTGACCCCATATGTATCTCTTTGTTGAGATCTTAGTTGTGAGCTAAGCATGGCATATCGTAGTAGCACTTGCATACCCTTCTTTGATTGACTTGGTGTGATGGTCGCTTAATGGATGTGTAGTTGCTTTACTTTGAGATGGTATTTATTATATGTTGTTAGTGTATATGATGATGATATAGCTATTGGTTTGGGGTATTGTATTATGCTTGAGATTGATACTCATTTTATGATGTACATGTTATAATATTACCATTACATATTGACATCTGAATTTTAGACATAGTCTAGCCTGTGTGTTATTTTATAACGCTTAAGTCGGTCTAAGATATTTCAGATCCAGGTACAAAATAGCTAGGTTGACTTGTGGGACACTTTTGAACGCTAGTTTACACTTTAGGATGATAGTTTCTATATATGTGTTGTAGCCTCGTTTATTCATTGTGTATTTATTAAGACTCCGATATGTGTAGATGATGATAATGGTGAGAATTAGACTAGCATTTTGTTGCTCTCCATGATAATATGTATTATATTTTATCATTGCATTCTGATTTTGTGATCCCTATTTATCACTTCTGTGTTGTATATTGTTCTGTCTTGGAAACTACATGTGTTTATTGCTTTGCACTGATATCGTGTACATAATGGTAAGTGTTATACAATTTGAGATATGTATCAGTGTTAACCCGAGGAAATATTCATGTGTGTAAGCCCACTATAGCCTTATTATCCGTATTATCAAGCAGTATTACTCAACAATACTCTTTGGTGATATGAGTACAGAGGTGGGGTGCTACAGTCTCTATCCTGATCATGTCATTGCAAGCATAACTTCATAATAACTTTTTTATCACGGTCTAAACACTATACCTATATCCAAACAACAATAATGTTCTGCAAATTACCATCATCGCGGAAAATTTCTCAATAGCATCATCTCAGTCCTAACTCTGGTCAAGGCGTGCACAACATCTTTATACATAACAACTCAGTTCACCTTGACTAAGGCACTACACCTCACAACATCTTCACCAACGTGTTTCATCATTAAACTTCAACTTCAACACCTATGCCTTATCAAACTAACATAATAACAATGATGAATTAGCATCGTAAGTAGATCAAGAACCAAACTTTGGCATCGACAATAGTGTTTTACCCAAATAAGAGCTCAGATCTGAATCGAGCAACTCCAGATCGAACGACGACACTCTCAGTAATTCAAATGAAGCAACGAACATCTCCAGATCCAATAGCTCATGGTAACTACAACTTCTGATTCAGTCATCACAAATATAGATCCAACCACTCACAACCAAGCCTCCTACACTAGTTTCAGCTGTCCCTGCATGAAGCTTACCCACAGATTCCCCTTCATATCTAGGATATGAAGGATCCTATTTAAGAATTTTCCCGGATGGGGCACCTGCGTTCCTACCAATGCCCGACTCTTGTCCCTCTCCCACAACACTACTATCCCTGGAGCTTGCATTAGTATCCTACTCTTCTGACAGTGGCTCATGGTGAAGGACTAGGACATTAACTAGCTATTGTGGGTCAAACTATTCTCCTATGGCACCGACACAACATCAATTGACTTTTCCAGGTTAACTTATTGCTACTCTTCTTTCTCCTCACTCATAACAACGTTGTTGTATCCTCGGTTTACATCCGTGATCGGCCTGACGTTTGGGTTTAAGAACTAGACTTTAGAATAATGCTTAACTTTGACCGACTTCTCTACTATGGCCACCTTCTTTATCGGCTTCCTCCTTTATTGCTCCCTAGCCATTGTCTGCTCTCCTTTCAGCAAACCAAACTAGTGGAGGTTAGCGTCGATCACCTGAAGTCTTAAGTCTCTATGGTTGGCGGCGGCCGTCTTCAACCGGTTCAGGTTCTCATTTAATATGGAGAATCCAATGCTAAAGAACTCAAGCTCTTCTCCTGTTAATAAACAAGTTAGGAAAAGGAAAGTAGTGAAAAATACGAAGGGAAAAAGAGAGAAGTGAAGACTTACTAGGGGCTTGGAAGGTGATGTTCTCGAGCCCGGGGTTGACACCGCGTAGGACGAAGAAGTACCTAGTTATCTAACCAAGGGAAAAAAAATCACAGGCTTTTTGTTAGCCTGGAAATGATGGTATGTGCCAATCAGGTGCTTAACCTCCTTTTTAAAATTAAAGACCATCTCTACAAGATTTGGCGTTTAGCTCTAGAAGACCTAGTGCCACACAAGCAGCATAGACGCTACAAAAAAAACGGGTAGCTATTGGAGTCAACTGACCAGGGGCAAGTCGGTAAGCATTTAGAACAAAAAAATTGTGGTGGAGGGGCAGCATAACCCCACCTTAAAGTAGTCAGTGAAGAAAGAAAAGAAGCATATGAGGGGTCTTTCTGGACGGTCAGTGGGAGTTGAGTAGTGGACCAACCCTATGGTAATGCCATGGCTGGCCAACAGCTTGGTAGGTTAATCTTTCCATCCTCTAGTTCAGAAGGTCTGAGACCAATGACCCCCGTAAAATTCGATCGGCTAGTGGATCCTAAAGCTGCCGCCAACTAAAAAACAAATGGCTCAATTATACAACAACACAATGGACAAATCTAGAATAACCAAAAGGCAAGCCCCCAGCATGAAATGGGAGCTCAATGGCCGTCTTTATGGCGTGCCCAAGCCGGCCACCCCATAAAGACCGACTCACAACTCGACTCCTAAGCTAAGTATTAGGCCTTACGACCCCTATCTAATTCCTATTTTTTTACTTAAAACCCATGCTTACAAAATTAGGCTCGGCCTATGGCTTATTATCTAGATAAATACTAATATCTTTATTAAATACTAGCAGGCATACTAAGCCCGTCAATGTCGATCGACTACCACTGACATGGCAGCGATGGTCAATTGACGTTCAAAGATGGCCAAAGAAGATGAATTCCAATCAAGATATGAAAAATCAAAACATCATAACATCACAACATTATAAAAGCAACAACGAAATCAAAATCAAATAAAAAGAGAACATACAAAAACAACCAAAAACCCAAGGCTTCGCCACATCGGCGACGCCTGCTACGACGGTGATAAAAGCGGAGGAGGAATACTCACTTTTTTGTTGTTGAAGAGGGTTTAAAAAGGTCGAAGTTTTTGAAGAAGCTAGACCTTAAAAATGGCGTATTAGCTTTTTTTTAGTGAAAAGTGAACTGGAGAAGAAGATAAGCTTTTGTGAACCTACTCTCTTAATCTCAGCCGTGGGATACAAATTGTCTTCCAATCTTGACCATCTAGGTGTAATGAATGCAACTGTTACTTCATCTACGTCAAAAGCACGAGCCCTTTGCCATATTTGTAAAAGCGAACCGTCACAGCCAATGTCGTAACGCCATGTGGAGCGCGCATTAAATGGATAGCAGAAATCCGAAAGACAACATCTTTGTGAAATGACAAGCCCACCCTAGCTCATAAAGATGGTTTTGAGGAGGAAAAATGTTGCTTAATTTTCTTACAAGTAATTAACAAGCCGATTAAGGCATGGCCAGGCCCAATCAAAGCCGATCCATACATGTCGCACCAAACTTAGGTTGATCTCAGACTAAGCCCATCTCCCAAGTAGCACATCAAGCTGGTAACTGGCCGTCTCTTTTAAAGCAGCTTCCACAACCAGCTCATAGGACAATGACAAAGTTTAGTATAACCCAGCCCGGTCCACATTGGCTTGGCTCGATTATGATAGATTCCTTCCTTCCAGCCCACCTCTAGCCTGACTCTAGGTCAGCCTGTTCTTCCAACATCACTTCAGTTGTCGGCCGACATGGATCTAAACAACCTAACTATTTGATAAGACCAGCTTAAGCTTGGCTAGTCTTCGATCCGGCTGCATCACAGCCGCCTTCGGTTGATCCCAAGCAGTCCGTCGTGTCATCTCATAGTCGGCTTGACATCCCTCTTGTAACATGGTCCTTAGCACTAGTCAACTCTCAGAAAACTTAGGCATCGGGCAACCGACCCACTTATGACGACCTACACCCATCCCGATTTCATGGCAGCTCATCAAAACCAGCTCCCTAGTCGGTCGGCACTCTCAAGAAGGCTTTAAAAACACCCATCTGTCAAGACCGACTCAAGCGTGAACCATTTTCTGCCCAGCCACCTTCTATCGGTCCTAGATAGCCTATCCCTTCTCCTCACAGCCGACCTGACGCTTCCCTCACCACCTGGTCCTTTTCAACATTTAACTTCCTTCATATCTTCGGCATTCAATTGATCAGATCGTCTTGCCACGTAGGCGTGCAAAAGTAAACGACAAACTGTACAGCTAGCTGTATAAGGTTCCGTAGCAAAGCATAAAAAAGTATGCCTACTCCCGTAGCAAGCCATCAACATTTAATGTGCAACAAATGCAAAGTCTGTGCCTATGACAGAAGGATAATTGGCTTGCTTTCTGCCATATATTTCACTTCACCTTTATAGCTGTATTCCATCAGCACATGCAATCGGATCAACGGCCAAAAATGCTTTCCACCTTTACTACTGCACAACAATCCATTACCTATTTTAGCTACTATAAATATCTCATGCATTGTCATTTCAAAGGGGTGGAAAAATATTAGAATTCTGGTTATTATCTTCTTTCCAAAGCTCTCCTCATAGCAAATCAAACCCCCAAGTACTAAAGATTAGCATACTTTTTGGACTTAAGTGCTTTATTTCTTATTATTGTCTTGTAATTGTAGGAGAGAAGTATAGTAAGAGATCTTCACAGTGGAAGTAGGCAAGCTCGTCGAACCACACTATATTTAGTATCATTTATTTTGCTTTGTTTGCATTCTTCTGCATTTTACATTTTTAAGCCTAGTGATTAGTAAGTAACCTTTGTTTTCACAATGCAGTAGGCTGATTTCGAGGTTGGCCAAATCTCTTGTCAACAATATCAAATACAAATATTTATTGGTAGATTTAACAAGTATCAACTCAAACCCTATAGCTCATATCATCGTTTATACCAAATCAAAAATTAGACTAAGAACTAAAATTTTGTAATATTATCAAAATCTTTAATATTACAAAATAAACTCGAACTAAATATAAATTAATTTGTTTTTTTAGTTCAAATTATATATAGTGCTCTCTAAAATATTCTCCATTATTTAATACTATCATATTTGCTAGTTTTTTTTTCATTTTCTGAAACAAAAAGAAAAGAAGAAGAGAATTACAAAGAGAGACATAATTGATATGATATAAAAAAAATTAAATTAGTATATATGTTAGCAAATTTATTCGTTAACCAATTATTCAAGGCATACTAAGGTTGGTTTGAATAAGGGCTTAGGTAGCCTTATGCAAGCTCAAGTAAAATATGCGAGTTCAAGTTTGAGTCCAAGTCCAAGAATTAATAATTCGCACGTTCATGTTTCAAATCCACACACAAAAAGAAGTCATATACTAGTCCATAGTCAATTATTATTATTTGAAAGAAATATGCTATGTAGAAGTTTATTGTCTAAGACTTATGTGCAGAAGTTCGAGTGTTACAATCGACATTAAAATCCATAAATCAATTTAGGGTTTACAATTTTAAAACTTGAGAAATATGAAAGAAAGTATTGTCCATTCCATGGTGTCGATGGGGGTCTATTTATAAGGGTGCAACCATGCGGGATGGTTGAATCTTGTCAGGTTCATAATCCAAGGGCTCCGATAGTATTTCCTTGATGAAACCTCGGCATCTTTTGAGATTTGGCATCCTCTTAGAATGAAACTCGACATCTTCTTAGCCTCGATGAAACTCGACATCACATTCATCTTTAGAGTTTCGATATCTCTTGCTTGTAAAAGCTCGAGACCCATTGCTAGAGTTGAAGTTCGTCATTCTCTCTGAATCTATCATTCCTGTAAAAGCTCGACACTACTTATTATTTTCAGATGCTTTACAACAGTTATCGTTGTAAAGGCTCGATAACCATTTCTTTATCGGAAGCTTGTTCTCGATATCCTCCCCTTATGATCATATGTTCGACATCTCCTTGTGGTTCAAAATCCTTCCTTGTTACATACTCTACAACACTGCGCCGTAGAGGTTCGACATCCCTCCTATGTTTTTGATCCCCTGGTTTTCTTTAGGCTTGACTACGTTTGTGTTGTAGAA
This sequence comes from Allium fistulosum, assembly GCA_030737815.1. Taxonomy (NCBI): domain Eukaryota; kingdom Viridiplantae; phylum Streptophyta; class Magnoliopsida; order Asparagales; family Amaryllidaceae; genus Allium; species Allium fistulosum. The sequence goes on along the minus strand of CM060905.1, from coordinate 484,873,472 downwards.
GCTCGAAACCCTTAAGTATTTACTGGTGCGACAAGTCCATTGTCTTTAAGAGATTCGACACTTTCTCATTTTTAAGCACTCACCTCTCTCCATTGTTGATATCCGACATCACCTATTGCTTGTTAAACACTTGCTGTTGTAGAGACTCGGTACCCCTCAGAGGCTCGACACTTTTCTCTACTTGTTAACTACTTGGAGTTCTACATCCTTAGAGGCTCGGCACTTCTTTTTTATTGGGTATTCCATACCCTTAGAGACTCGACACCTTTTCTTAAATGCCAAATGCTCTGTAGCTTTGTCTTCTTTAGGCTCGATATCTTTAATTATTTCCAAACTCAAGACGCTCTCTTTAGAAACTCGATACTTCATATTGGTAGTAAAAATATACATTTCAACTTAATTTGGTGTCCAGTTCACAGATTAGATATTTAATTTGATTCTTTATTATATGTATAGTATTTTTTTGTGTTTCTTTAATAAGAGAAACTCTATTTGAACACAAACTAAAGATTTTTGCCATTCGATCTTCTTTTAGTTTCAATCTCTAATTGAAAAAATTAAATTCAATAGTTAAGATTTGTTGTATCAAATCTTGTGTTTTATTTTGTCTCAATAATATAGTTAATCTCCTTTACTAATAGTCATTAAATATCAAAAAAAATTCTGTAATTAGTAATCAGCAGGGCGCACCTTAATCAATACACGTTATATGATACACGGTTTGATCACCTTGACCATTATTTCTTGTACCCAACTTAATCAATATATTCAATACACGTTATGTTCACCTTGACCATTATTTGTAATACCTAAAAAACCCCTAGGTTTGCTGTTGGTATCTCTCTATAAAGGGTTATTTGAGTAATTCCTAATTCATTCAAGACAGATCGATTCATTTGTGAAATTTAATTCTATAGTTTACCTCGAAGACGAAAACTATAAACAAAATCAACTTGTTCAATAAAATAAGGCGACTTATTTATTTGATTTCTCACTTTGTGATTCCAATTGAAAGTTTTAAGCTGTTTTAGATGCTATCGAAGAGCTTCAAGCCGGCAAAATGGTATATTTGATCAGTTTTTTGGTTCCTTTTTTCGATTTTCATGGAAGGATTAGAATTTGTTGAATTGAGGATTTGAATTTGCAGCAAAACTTCGCTGAAGCTTGCGGTTTCTCGAATAAAGCTGTTGCGGAACAAGAGGGATATTCAGATAAAACAAATGAGAAGAGAGTTGGCTCTTTTGATTGAGAATGGACAGGAACAAACTGCTCGAATTAGGGTTTGTTTTTTTTATTGTTTTAATTGCAATTGTTGAGTTTATGTGATATTTCTGTTTTATTCGAACAAGTGAATCTCAGTTCATTGGATTCAAACAATACATAAATTGATATGGTGCAATTTGTTAAGTTAGTTGACTGGGTTTGATTCGAATGGTACATATTATTTTACAAAATGATTACAGTTGCAAAAAATATTAAAAAGAAGTATTAACAAAATTGTCATTTGCCAAGAAAAAGCTATGTTTTTGTAGAAGTTTTTCGAAAAGTTATATTGGACAGAAAAACAGACGACTTGTAATCGTATTTTCAGAATTTATTTGAAAGAAAAATAGTTTGAATAAACTAGCTAATATTGTACAAATTTATTTTCGACTTATGAGTTTTATAAAATCAGAATACTCATCTAATAAAAAGAAAAGCAATTTTGCTTTTAGTTGGTACCTAAATGTTTGTGTATTTGTTTTCAGGTTGAACATGTGATACGGGAAGAGAAAACATCGGCAGCATATGAACTTATTGAATTATTCTGTGAACTTCTTGCAGCACGTATACCTATTATCGAATCACAAAAGTATGTTGATAATCTTTGTTATGCGTAGTCTCTTAAACTTGTATTCTTTCTTTTTTATCTCTTAACCTTGTTCGGTAAAAAACCGTGTGGATGGATTTGACAAAGTATTTTCAAATACCCTTTATAACCCCTTTTAAAACATTACGGTCTCCAATTCGTTGTTGCGTTCTTACTGTGATGTTGTGCCCTCTGAAACATTAGGGTTCACTTTGTGGGTTGAATTTTGTGAGCCCTTAGTTTGTGTAGCGTGTTGAATTATCAACAAGCTAATGCCGAGTAGATATCTATGTATCCATTGTATTTACTTTGGACTCTTTCCTCTCATCTGTTACTATTATTCCTAAATTTAAACTAACAGTTGCAATGCTACATCACAGTAGCGTTTTGCTGAAATTTTTGAGCCTTAACTGAACAGTGCATTTCTGTATTTGAACTAATTTCCAGGCATTGTCCCGTTGATCTTAAAGAAGCAGTGGCCACTGTAATTTTTGCATCACCAAGATGTTCAGACATACCTGAACTTATGGAAATTCGCAAACATTTTGCAGCAAAATATGGAAAGGAGTTCACTAATGCAGCTCTTGAAATTCGTCCTGATTGTGGAGTGAGCCGCCTTGTAAGTTTCTTGTTTGATTTAAACAAACATTACATCATGTTCACTGAGAAGAAACTTTTTGTGAACATTTAAAATTTTTCTGGATAGGTTATAGAAAAATTATCCGCGAGAGCACCGGATATAGAGACAAAAATCAAGACACTAAAAGCCATTGCCGAAGATCATAATGTCAAATGGGACTCAAAATCATTTGAAGATCTGCTTCAGAAGCCTCATGAGGACTTACTGGTAAAATCTTTGAAAGTAACAATATTATTGTTTACACACATGCTGATGCAAATTACAATACAATATCGGTACTTATTTGGTAGTGTGTCCACAGAATGGGCCAACTAGTTTTGCTGGTGCTACAAAGTATCATACTGAACAACATACTGTAAATCCCTCTCCCGCTCCTTATCCTACTCAAACAAATGTATCGAGCATTAATATTCCTCAAACTCCAAAAGAATCAAGAACTTCAGGTACATAGTTTACTAGTTTTTATCTCATAATTTCATATACACGTGATTGAGGCTGAGAAAACATTGGAAATCTATATTCCAGGTGGTGAAGTCAATTACTCAAACTCGGGGAATGCTGATTTTTCTTCTAGAAATCAGACTGCTTATAACATGGAATTCCAGAATGCTACTTCAGCTGCCCAAGCAGCAGCTGAATCTGCAGAAAGAGCTAGCATAGCTGCTAGAGCTGCTGCTAGGTTTGCTAGCCATGAAAATATGTCAAGGCAAACCTCTACTTTATCAAATGAAACACCGAAATATGACTCTAAATACGAGCAACCTGAAAATTTAAGGGTATTTTTAGATGGTCACAACAGTTTTAAGGAGCCTCCAGTACTGGTGAATCATGAACAGAAAAGTAAACAAGAGGTGAAACCTGAAGTTCAAAATCCATACATGCATGAACAGATACAAAGGAATCCTTCTAATCATATTCCATCGAATTCAAGCTCTGCACCTTCAATGAATTATGAACTGAAAAGTTCACAAGAGGCGAAACCTAAAGGTCAAAATCCGCATGTGCGCGAACATGTTCAAAGGAATCCTTCTAATCATTTTTCATCGAATTCGAGCCCTGCACCTTCAATGAATTATGAACTGAAACTTTCAGAAGAGGTGGAACCTAGAGGTCAAAATCCACATGTGCATGAACATATTCAAAGGGATCCTTCTAATTATTTTTCGGCAAATTCAAGTCTGGATTTTGTTGATGATGACATCCTGAGTGCTAATTTTCACAAGGGGAATTCGAACAATGTTCATATAGAAAATAAATCATCTGGATCAAAAGCCGAGGATCCATCTTCCAGGACCAGTAAGTATGATTACGCTAGCATTAAACATGCTGATGATGTTTACTCGAGTACAATGGAATCATTTTACAATGTTGCAAAAGATAAAGACGTGCTTAATTCAGATATCAGTGATCATGAAAATAACGAAGAAGCTGCTTTTAGAAAGGGCGCTAGTACTAAGCAGTCATCATTCAGTGATTCTCCAGTTGTTTTCGATAACTACATTGACGAACATAGTAGCAGTTCAGTCTGGGGAAATAATGAAACTTTATTTGATAATCATCCTGAAGAAGAATCATCTAATTACCATTCTAGTACATCTTTCAATGACAAAACTAGCGCCGAATCATTTGCAAAACCCAGCAGCTCTCGGCTACATATATTTACTGAACCCAATGAAGAAGAGCATTCACTTCCTTCGCCAGCAAATGTTAGCCCAACACCAGCTTTTGATGCTTCAGATGATGAAAGTACAGCAAGCCCTGTTAGCTTTTTGCGTAAAAGCTCCATAAAAAGTTCATATTCAGATGATAAAAGCAGCATACCAAATCAAACATATGTAGGAGAAACAAAAGAAGTTGCAAAAAGCGATTCAGGAGTTTATGAGAGAAAAATTGAAGCAGATCCAATCAGAGTGAACAATTACTTCAGCTCTAGCGATGAAGAAGAGCCACTGCCTCAACCGGTGACCAAGATACTACCTAAAGAGAAGCCGAAGTCTTCACAATCTTCAGAAAATCTAAGTGAAGAAAAGCAAGGAATAAATTTTGGTCTATTAACTGGTGGGTTAAAACACAAAAGTCTACCTCTTCCACCTTATGTGAAGAGTTATGCTTCTAACGTTTCAGACTCTCCCATTGCTAAGGAACACGAATCATCTCCAAAAGCACATGCATCAAAAACCAAATACTCTTACTTAGATAGTCTTGAATCTGACGACGACGAACATTTACCAAGTCCAACTCAACAAAAGAAAGCATACGGCGAAGTAAACTCAAGTCCTTTAGGCGCATCTTCTGATTCTGATGACGATAAGCCGTATTCATCTAACACTGGCACAAGGAAATATAATACTAGCAGCAAAGTTAATGCCAATGTAAAGCATTCTAGAAGAACGAGGGATGTTCTACCAGCAACTCGTAATATTTCGCCAAAAGTTGCTGTGTCTAAACCGGAACAACCAGTATTTGAAGAAAGTTCAAAATCTAAGCAAGTTCAAACTACATACAAGGAAAGCTCAAAATCTATGCCGGTGGAAAGTGTAAAATCAACAGGTTCGGTTTCGAGTGAGGGTTCAGTGAAGAAGGCTTCACACATTCATCCAAAGCTTCCTCCTGATTATGACACCTTTGCTGCTCATTTTCATGCACTAAGATCGAACAAGCGTTGATTCGGTGAATCGGGTAAACCTTTCTATATGATTATTGTTCTTTATGTTCATACATGTTGTTATTATAGTTGGGTGATCTATTTGTTATTTGTTTGGTCTCATTTGTGATTTTAGAATAAATGAACTATAGAGATATAGAAGGATATTGCTACAAATTTAATGTTAAGGTTTTATGGTTTGTTGTTGTAAAGAGATAATGTTGATATGAATACCAGCTTCATGTACACGCATGGTAGTCTTTCATTAATAAGTATTTATTTGGTATGGGTGGGAAATTGTCTCTTTGTCGTCACTACAGACACCTTGGTCTAAATGGTCGGTATCATCCATCTCTTACCTGTATTTCTCATGTGGCCATCAATTGTTTTTCCAGACTTTCTGTTGCTGAGCCTACAATTTCATGTGATCTATTGAATTAGTATTTAACATCTATGACTGCTAGCTAATGTATCTTAACCACACCACCAAAATTTCTCTATCTGAACGTTTTGGCCATGAAACCCCAATCCAAATCATTTTGAATTTTAGTTGGGTAGGCTTATTTTACTCGGTTGGCTCTACATTGCAATGTCAATGTCTTCTTCTTATTAACATGTATTATACTCGGTTAGTAGATTAATTATGCTTCATTTATTACATGCCTCAAATTTGAATCTTAGGAACGTCATCTTTTTAGTATTTCATTTTGGTTCAGAGTGCCGTTCTTGCCTCTATTCTAAATGTTTTAGTGTGGGTCATATGAATTTTTTTTGTTCATTTTTAATATTTCTTCCAATAAAATTTTAGATCCTCTTTGTGTTTTTCCTTTGTGCTTTAGTTTTCTTATTTATTGTCACTTCCAAATCTTCTCGCACTCTTTCATTTTTATCTTCATTTTCATTTGTAGTCATCTCCCTTGTCGTTCTCCATTAAGATTCATACAATAGACAAGGTCATAAAATTTTCTTTGTTAGTTTATCTGTTATTCTCCTATTACATAAAGACATCAGTTTGTCTTCATTTGTTTAGTCTATGTTGATTTGATTTGTTATGTTGGTATTATCGAACGCCATTACTCATGCACATGCTTCGAGCAAAGCGGGTACTATGTATACTTCACTGGAAGCGTTGAAAACTAAAGGTTTTAATGTTAAATGATGCGTATGTAATTTTGACTATATTCCGTGAGAAGATTTTCTATTACTTCAAGGAATTAATTATTTATTTAGAGTAAAACTAAGATTAATGATTGACCTTAAATATAAAATGAACAATATATCTCATTGTGTTCAGCTTTTAACAGAATGATGATACATACTTGAAGTTAATGAAATTGATTTTCATGCAAAATTTCTTTTTGGATATCACCATAAAGTATGTGAGTAAGAAATATCACCACACAATTTGCTATATTTCAAATACAATACTAAAAAAATCAAAGCTTTAGCATTATCTATTTATGAAATAAAACTAATGTTACAAAAATCTAATTCATGCTAAGAAATAACAACTTTCATACAAGAAATTTAGACAATACAATAAAGTGAAACATAGCCAAGACTTAGAATACATTTCTTAGTGCCATAATTACACAAATGCAGTTTTTAACTGCCATAATTACATGAACATCATGTAGCACCATGATTACATAAAATGATTATTAACAATGAGATTTTTTGGTACGTATGTGCGCATAAAACTATTATAAAATGATTAAATTTAAAATTTCTATGTAGTTTTGATAAAAGCAAATTGAAAAATATAAAGAAAACAAATTGTAATTTTGTCGTCAAATAAGGTTTTGAAGTTGTAATCTTATTTACATTCCAAGATTTCAATTTGAGAATAAATGTTAATTTTTGGTTTTTGTGAATTCGAACTCTCGACCTCTTATTTGCATATAAGGGTATTTTTGAAACTTCACAGTTGGACCAAAATATTGTGTTTCTACTCCAATTATTAATAAAGATTGCATAATTACACTTTTAAACACCATAATAATTGGCTTAATTCCCAAAGACACAATTGTACCATTCCAAACCGCTTGAGGCTCCGATAACGATAGTAATAAATTTGTTATCCCCACTTTGTTCTGTGATTTGTTTTGCAGTTGCCAATGGAGAAAATTAGACCTATCAAAATATAATCCAGTCCATTTATCCTACTTATAAATGGGTTGACTCAACCCATTTATGAATTTTATTAAATGAGTTATGGGTTGGGTTGATCCATTTTTAAAAGGATTATAAATGGGTAACCCATTTATTAAAAACTTAAAATTTGAAAATATGAATTTTGAAAATAAGAATTTTAAAGTGGAAATTAGCCACAAGGGCCTCTTTGGCAGGTGGAATTAGTTTCTAAGACACACAACTGAAATAATTACTTTCAAGGACAAAACGTAAAATAATTAATTTCTAGGGTCTAAAAACTTGTGAAATTATGTCCTTGAAAATAATTGGACTGCTAACTTTGTCCTTAAAAGTAATTATTTCGCTGATTTTGGCATTGAAAGTAATTTCTTTGAATGTGTGTCCTAGAAACTAATTGGACTGCAAAGTTTGTCCTTCTGGTGAAATGCCCCAATTTTAAACACATGTTGTAGTTCTCCATGGCGACTAGCAGTTGTACTTAGAAAATAACAGACTGCATCCCCATATTTGAACTCCGTCTAGACAGGAGCCGCTATTTTATTGTTCAGACTGCAGTAACTTCTTCATACTAACTCGGAATCAGACAAAACTTAGACTGATTAACTCCGACCAAAATTACGGACAATATGGAGCACTCGAATGCTTCATCTTATGAACGCACGCTGTAGTTCTCATCGGTGACTAACAGTTTTACTTAGAAATAATATGCTACATCACATATTTGAACTCCGTCCAGGCAGAAGCCGCTATTTTTTTCCAAACTACAGTAGCTTCTTCGTGCTAACTTGGAATCAGACGAGACTTCGACCGATGAACTTCCACCTAAATTACATACAATATGGAACACTCGGATACTTCATCTTGTGAACGCACACTGTAGTTCTCCATGGTGACTAACAGTTGTACTTAGAAAATAACATGTTACTACATTCCAATATTTGAACTCCGCCTAGGTAGAAGCCACTATTTTTTTTGTTCAAATTGCAATAACTTCTTCATACTAACTCGGAATCAGACGAGACTTCGATCGATGAACTCACACTTAAATTACGGACAATATGAAACACTTGAATACTTTATCTTGTGAACGCACACTGTAGTTCTCCATGGTGACTAACAATTGTACTTAGAAAATAACAGGCTACTACATCCCTATATTTGAACTCCGCTTAGACAGAAGCCGCTATTTTTTTGTTCAGACTGTAATAATTTCTTCATACAAACTCGGAATCAGACGAGATTTCGACCGATGAACTCCCACCTAAATTACAGACAATATGGAACACTCGGAAACTTTATCTTATGAACGCATACAGTAGTTCTCCATGGCAGCTAACGATTGCAGTTGCAAATAGCAGACTGCATCCTCATATTTTAATTTTGATGAAAATTAAAATTAAAATGTTAAATTTTAAAATTTTCAATTTCGATTTTTATCGAAATTCAAAACGTAAAATTTAGAATTAGAATTATTTTATATCTATTTGTTTTTTATTAGTCAAATCAAATTTAAATTTTTAAATGGGTTAAATAGATAACTCACTTATTAAATGGGTTGGATCATAAATGAGTTGGGTCATAAATGAGTCAAAAAGAATGGATCATAAATGGGATGGGTCAAACTCGACCCAACCAATTTGACCTAACTCAACTTGTTTGATAGGTCTAGAGAAAATTCAGATGAACTTTTTGTGGAATGACCACATTTTTCTTTATTTCACTCTCTTTTTAAGTTACATGTATGAATATATATGTTTAAATCATTTTTTGAAAGAGACTTGATGAAATAAGTTGTTAACTTATGAAGTAAAATGTGCTTTGTATAAGTACTATTATAAAGAAAACAATCTATTTATAATAGAATAATTCACGAGATAACAGTGAAAAACTTGAATTCGTAAGAGATGAGAAATTACTAGTAAGGATGAGACCACCTGAGAATGGATCTATATTTATTGTTATATGCAGTTGAAAGTGGAAGTAATTATAACAAAGATATTTACTAAATTAAATTTGAGTTCGAACTAATTTGATAATTATTTGCAACCAAATTTGGTTTCAATTTAAATTAGGGAATTTATTAATTGTAACTTATTCTCAAATTTAGGGTAATTAATTCATTTAATTAAGTGATGCAATTGTTATCAACAAGCGGTAGCATGACAATTAATTCGAAAACATCATATGATTTATCCCCAACTAAAAATTATATCCATTATATGATCAAATAACAAATTGTTGAATTTATCATATAATCATTGGTTAAATCCTAAAACTTTCCAATTGATTAAGAAACATAAAAGTATAACAATCATTTCACCTCCATTCAAAACTTCCTCATCGTTACCAAATACTGACCTTCAAAAATTATTTCGCCAAAAATATACATAGTACGAAAAACTGAGAATTCGTAAATGTACATAGTGCGGAGTATTTGGTAGTACACTGCCGACCGAAACCTGAGATAAAATAGTGAGATAAATACGGTACATTTAATAACATTTTAGATTTAGGATACAAATATATTTACACAACAATAATGAAACAATATCAATATCATTTATCAATTTTGTATCGTTGAATCCAAACATGGAAATAATAAAATAATGAAAAATAATATTTCATACATTCGAGAGAACGAGAATAAATGAAAATCAATCATTCTCCACATCAAACATCATCTTTGTTGATATCAAAAAGTCATCTCTTATTTGGGTACAATAAATTCAGATCATCAAATAGATGGAGTAAACATATTTATTCTGTCTCCACCTTTCATTCTTCTCCTTGAACAACTAAAAAGAAAGAGGTTAAATTACGATCAATGACTTTAACTTTAAAAACAATAAAAATGCCATGATTTTTTCAATTAAATCAAAACGTTAAGGTAGCGTTTGGTTTAAAATGAGTTTTGTGTTTTGAGTTTTCAACTTTAATTATAAAATATGAAAGGAGTGGAGGGACGACGGATAGGATGGAAGGAAGATGGAGGGGACCACAGAGGGGATGAAGAAACGATGGAAGGATGGATAGTTTCTCGCGCTTCACTTATTTCTCAAAACATGAAAAATAAAAAAAAATTGTTTTATGTTTTGTATGTTAATTTTGTTTTCTAAATCGATCGTTTTCCACAATATACATACGTTGTGCTTATTTTTATGTAGACGAAAACCCAAAACTAAAAAGGATAAACCAAACACTACCTAAGCTTTTCCTCTTCACTAGAAAGCTAAAATTTCTTTTCTCAATAATAGCATACGGAAATCATGCTCCCTTATTGGTGATTTGAATTGCATCAGAGACCTAGAATGAGGGGACATTTTTTGTGTGCATTAAAATTGTTAATTTTGTTTTGACAGATAATGAGAGAGAGATAAACCAAATATAACGAGTGGGAGAGAAAACATACAAACGTCCAACTACATCTGTTGGCCCACTTTCTTCCGCATTAGGGTTTTGCTTAATGAAAAAGAAATTCCATCAATAGGGTTTTGCTTAATGGAAAAGAGGGACATCCGGAGGAAAATGAAAAATTAATTGCTACCCAATAGAAAGAGATCGCATTGGTTAAAGAAGAAAGATAAAGTGAGAAGGCTTGGGTCGAAGAGAAGGATTCCCTTAAGATGGAGATTCTAGAACATGATCTCAGAATTGAAATGATGGAAAAACAGCTCGAGCAAGTGCATTCCTGAAATAACGATCTATTTAAGGAAATGGAAAAACTTAAAAGTTAGGGTCGACAAATCCAATGTCGAGTCATTGTACCAAAAAAAGAGTTGGCTCAAGTAAAGACCAAACCTGAGTCATCTAGGACAGAGGTTAAGGTATCTGGGATCGTGTCAGAGATTGAAAAACTAAAATCCATTGCCACGTAGCTTCAAGTTGAGCTATGTTACATCCATTTTTCTCCTATAATATATATTGTGCAGATTAAAAAGCCCGTGGACTACGAAAAGTGATAAGACTATAACAAGTTAAGAAATCACACACGCTTCACAATGCCGCATGCTAAGCCCAATAAGCAATATTCAATATATCCAAGCAGGCAACGACTCATATGTAAAAAATATTTAACGTAGAATCTATCTTAAATCAAGCATGTTGCGAAAGACGGTACAAACAAATGAAAGCAAATTGCGCAGATCTAATGCAATCAGTGTCAGTTGCATTACAATAATCAAAGAACAATACAATTCTAAGCATACACATATTACGCTCTACTCCAACGACGACAAGTAGCCATCTCTTTCACCAAAATTCACCAAAGAAGATGTGCAAGAATAGCAGGGGTCAACTATACGGTTTATATGACTATAGCTATTTAGGTTAATCTAGAAATATTCCACCAATAATGAGCCAATAATCAAGCTGCACGGCCATCTCATGACTGTGTTGCCACCACAAGACAAACTACGACGCCACTCCAAAATAGGCTGCACCGCCACCTTGAAATAGGCTGCGCCGCCACCTCGAAATAGACTGCACTGCATTCATCAAAAGCAGACTGCGCCTCCATCCTAAACCGCAACAGTGCACTAATATCCAGTATCAACTATAATGCTATACGCGAACCACGCAGTAGCAGTCAGATAAGAAAATGCTTGAAAGCCTACAAACCAAGCACGACTCCGAGGTCAAATTCAGAATCTAGCCCCATATGACAAAATTCAAATTTCTCACCTAATATCAAATTCAAAATTCCCACATCTAGCCAAATTTTCCCGTCAAAACAAATTGCACATGCCTCTAGCCATGTAAGCAATCTATGCACAAATCAGCAAGCTATGCGATGAATGACACGTGGAAAGATCGGATGGCTGAGAAGAAATGCAAGAGCATAAAATCAGTGATCCGTGTGATGTCATGGTACTATAAATAGAAGAATGCTATAGTAGAGAAAGGGACCTGTGGATAGTTCCTTTGAATTTTATATTGAAAATACTTGTACTTTCGCAATTAAAAGCTTGTACACGGAAGAATATAAGACAAAACATTGACTATGAACGTAGGATTCCTTAAAACCCGAACCACGTAAATTCCCTTGCTCTTTACTTTGTTGCACTTTGTTTCCTTGTTTTTGGTACTAGATTTTGTTTAGTTTTACTAGAATTGATTATAAGTTGAATTTGACATTTTAATGAACAGTTAAAGTGCAACAACTTGATTGTGTAAGCTTTCACAACATGATTACTACTCTTAAGGAAAATTTAATATCACTTAAGTTTACGGATGCAATAACACCGTAATTAGATTAGTGTCGTGAGACGAAAATCTCACCAACATTTTGGCGCTAAAAGGAGAGTAGAGCCCTTAGCAAACTTACTCAAATTACCCATATCCTTGATTTTCACAACCTCCTAAATTCGAACAATGCCACCCGAAAATTCTTCTACCCCTCCCTTACAAGAAGCTGACCACATAGCTGTGAAAACTGGAAACCGTCCCTTCACTTCCTCGTTCGAACTTATCTGTCGACCACAAAAAATATCTGTTGCCCTATACTTGACCCTCAACACCTTTGTAACCCAAATCAATAATAGAATGAAATGACTGGGATCAAAAAGCCGGTGTCCCAAAATCCCTCATCAAGGTCGTCAAATTCCTATAGCTCTGCAGCTCACCGCCAACGTTCCTTTGCTACGCAACAAGTGTAAGCGGTGAACAAATACGGCAACCTCGTTAATGAGAACGGTGAAGTTTGATATTTAAGATTGGGACTAAGAACTAAAAACAATGCCCAGATAAATCCAAACATAAAACTAAGCCGGCTAATATTAACCCTCTGTTGTTAGAAAAACATAGTAACCATGTTACGTAAGATGATGATGTTACCACTTTGGTCTACAGAGATGGCTCATCGCGGGTGAGTGCAAAGGATGAGGAGATATGGGAACTCAAAGCCCGTATAGGGCAGTTAGCCAAACTATGTAGCCGAATAACAAAGAGGGAAGGAGGGAGGAATGCTCTTCTCCATTCAGTGAAGCAATTATTAAATCGAACTTCCCAATAGCTTCAGACCCCGACAATTGATAAAAGTATGATGGATCGTCTAATCCAAACGACCATCTATGCATGTTTGAATACCACATGGACTTACTAAAGGTGGAAAGACTAGCCCACCACAAATTATTCCTAGAACCTCATAGGAGCAGCCTCAAGATTGTTTCAGACGTATTTGCCAGGAGAAATTCACTCTTGGGCACAATTATCGATAGATTTTGATAAACAATTTAACGTAGGAAGGGAAGTCTCTTTAAACCCCAACACTCTGTTACATCAAACGCTTTAAGTTGGAAGCGACGATGATAGGAGTGACCAATAAGGAGGCATTACTTATGGCGGCTCATTCAGGACTGAAAAAGAATACAGAAATATGGGATAAAAATATTTGAAAACCTTGCCGTTAAAGATTTTTATGAAAGAGCTAGTCGATATATTCGTACCTAGAAGGCAAGAGCAGCTGAAGGGATGTCTCGGGAAGAGTTGTGCCAGCACAAAATGAAAGGAAGCATGGGGCAGAAAATTACAATAATCCACCCGCAAAAGGACAAAGAAAGTTTAATTATGCATCAAAAACTCCATTGGCGCCGTACTCCATGACAGATTTATGAAATAACCAGAACTGAATTAGCCTACAACTTCTCTAATAAATGAAAGAAGCTTGAACAAATTATAGCGGTACGTACTGTAGATTCCATAAGGTGAACGATTACCCCATTGATAATTGTCACCACTTGAAAAATGAAATTGAAAGATTAATACAAAAGGGATGCTTAGGCACTTATCAAAAAGATAATGCTATCACTCCTACGTAGAATCAAGCATCAGATCCTTGAAGATCTGATGGGGAACCCTAACACTCTCATTGCTTCTATCCATGGAGGACCCCATCTTGTAGGAAAAGCAAGAAAGCGTAGGAGAGATACATCCAAGAAGCTTGCATTTAGCACAAAGCATTGTTCATATCAAACAGAAGCCCATGCCAGCATCATGTTTACTTCAGCGGATTCAGCAGGAATTACTTTCCCACATTGGTTTCCTTGAACCACTTCAACTGCACAATCCATAGGTAACTTCCTAGTAAGCACCATAGAGCTAGGATGATTCTAAAATCTATGAGGGCCGATCGATCCAAAACGTGTTGTAAGTTGAACACCCGTCTACTATAATAAAGTTCTCTACCTACATAGCTCTACAGTGTTTGTCTCCCAGTTGAACACTAAATTTAGTACATCCGATTGGAGATGTTTCCTCTATGGTAAAACCCAGCAAGTGGGAGTCGCAAAGAAATAATCATGTTTACTCATCGTCATCTCATCAAAATCTTCTTAAATAGAGTTTTATCCAAGCTTTTGCTGTCAACCGACACTTGATATCCAGTCATCTGCCCAATCTTGGTTGTTATCACCATCTGATCGAAGGTTGGTGCCTCAATCCTATTTGCATCCTTATTTCGAAGCACTATATCATCATCCATTCTCTTCAGTTGCTTTGTGGGAATGCCATCCTTGATTGCATAACACGTCTCATTGGGGACATGCCATTCTAAATCTTTTTTGTAGAATGCATACCTCTTGATATTATGTTTATAATCAAATCACCTCTCGGTGAACTTGGACTAGCCTTACTTGTACCTTTACCATTGCCTTAAGCCGGCTGCTTCAGCTGTTGATTATTCCTTTGCTCACTTCTTCTGAGTTCCTCACATAATGCTGCAATTGCTTCTTCCTAATCAACTCTTAAATCATATCCCTTTGATGTATACACTCATTTGTATTATGCCCACGAGTCTCATGGAAGCGACATATACCTTACATATTTTATTTCCTCCTTTGTTGCCTCCTTAAGAGCTGGCTTCCTATATCTGACACTATTTTAGGACAAAAGGTAAATATTTTTCATGCAGTCGTTAAATTCTGTATATTTACCATTTCGTGCGAACCAAAAATGTTTTCTAGGCTCCTTCATCTTACCTTTAGAATTGTTATTTTTCGTTTGTTGTTATTTTCTATCATCCTGCTATTACCATCTTTCTTCAAAACTTCGTTGTTATAACACCCCTAATTTTTATAGCACATTGTTAGATATTTAATTATGCGATAATTAAAAAAATAACGTGGGTAAGGTAGGAATATGTGGGATTTTCCATAGTAATAAATTTGCCCATAAATATCTCACAAAGAAAATGTTTTAAAAGGAGAAAGAATGTTTAATTAACCTAATTAAAGGAAGGACAAAGATGGAAGGAAGACCCATATCATTCTCTCCCCCTCTCCATACTAATTTACTTTCATGTCTTATACTAAAACATATCAAAAAGGGACCAAACTCTATTAAAAATATTTCACTGAGAAGGAGAAAAGAAAAGCTATGCAAAAGAAGTATATGGAAAATCTCTTCACTTCAGCAAACTAAGATGAATAATATTGCCATTTCATTTGTGTTTCAATGTGCTTGATTCCAATTTGTGTATAAATCTGAGTATATATGTTGGTTAATATGTATTTGGTTTAGATAATCATTTATATGGATTTATGGCTATCATTTGTGAATTTCATGGAATTTTCTAAAGGATTTTGGATGGAAAACATTAGTTTTTGATCTCCATTGCTATAAAATTTTAGTATAATGTATGGAACATTATTTTGGCAATGACATTTTTATTTTATAGCTTTCTGAATTATTATGAATTTGATATGAATTTTCTAAGTGGAAAAAATGGTTAATTATTTAAACTCGAAAAAATTAATTATTTTGCTCTGAAAATTTTATTTTCTGTATATGATAGAAATTCTGATTCTTGGGAATTCTTTCCTAGTATATTCGATTTAGTATGAATTATTTTTTGAAGGTAAGTTTTAATTACAAAACGGTAATTAAAGACATAACTAATGAAATTATTATTTTAGGAAGGAAAATAAATTTTCTCTCCACTATTACTGAAAATAATTTCGAAAAAGATTTCGAATAACCAATTGAAATTTGGCAACAATTTCGGTTTAGTAAAAAGTTATCACTTTTAAAGAAAATAAATCAATTTATCAAATATTTACAAAATTGCCATTGAGAGGCTCGGTAGCTATCTTGACTTATGGTAGCCTAGTTCTATACCCATGATAGCTTTGTTTACTTGATGCATAACAACTTTGCATACTTGAGACTCGATAGCTTTGCATTCTTGATACACGATAGGTTTACATACTTAACACTAGATAGCTTTGCTTTCTTGGTGCACAATAACTTTGAACTTTTGACCCTCAATAGCTATTTTTCATTAACATGCAATAACTTTATTTTTATGTGCATGATAGCTTTAACTCTTGGATTTTGATTGCTATGATTTTAAAACTTTGATAGCTTTAAAGATATATATATCTACGATAGCTATATGTGTGTGTGTATAAGTGTGTAGTAGCACAGGAGTTTTATACATGCGATAGCTATGTATTTGAAAGGAGTGGTAATTTATGTTTTCCTAGTATGCAACATAAGTTTTAAAGTGCAATTGCACATACTTTTGAAGGATGATGGCATGCATTTTTGAAGTGCGATAACACATGTTTTGAGGTGCAATAGTACCGGGTTTTGAAGGTCGATAGCCTATTATATGTACATGATAGCTTTTGGTAAAGTAATGGGCATGACTTTTCCATATAACAAAATATAGTTTTGTTAAATTATTTACCTGACTGTTAAAGATTTTAAAGAAAGAAAAGGTATATGTTAGCTCATTTTACTAAGTCTTTATGTAATAAAGTATGTCTCATGATTTAGTAATTTGTGTATAAAATGGCTATCATACGAATACATGTTTGTGGTGAATGATGATTTTATATGTTCAGTTTTGCATCTTGATCAGTTAATATTGTATATGTTAGTTGTTGACATGCTCACTTATATGTCACCCAACATACGACCTTGGGGATTGGAAACTGATGACCGAATAGGGATGTTCCAGTAGTAGGTATGGTCAGACTTAACTACTGAGTGAGTAGAATTGCATTTAAGTTTTTGGAAGATCAAACTGTGTTAGGATGCCCCGAATTGATCAAAAGGGATGACTTACTGATCTTTTGAACCAAACTTAAGGGTAGCGACTTGTGTGGGATCACATCTTATACTCTAGCTGTTAAGCCATCGAATAGTCAGATCCGCGACTCAAATGCAGAGATCTTTACCGATATTGAGGCTAAATCTTTAGTTATATATCTAAAAGAACTCGTTGCAGTGATGCTAACCACTAGTTTTCTTCTATCGGGAGTATAAGATCATTGTTGTTTTTCTTCTGAAGGGACTAGAAGACTGATTTGATTATTTTCTTCTACCAGAGGAGTAACTTGATACTCTTATAGGAACATAAGAAAGATGGATTATATAGTTAAGATTTTGGCCATAGTCAGCTCAGTAAGCTTTTAATTGGCCTGTGAAAACTAATAAATTCATAGTGAACCTAAGAAAACTATGCTACTATATGGACTTAATGGGATAGGCAATAATGTGAATGTGTGATCCTTAGACCCTTGAATACTGGACTATTCATTTTTGGCCCTGTAACGACCCTCCTTTTTGACCCTCAAAAGTCGGCACTTAATACGTCAATAGTACTAGAATGCCGAGTATCTCACAACAGAATGATCACATATAATATAACAAAGACAGTAAATTGTCACTCTAAAATACATGATATATCGGAGTTAAAAACAAACCTCATCAGCCTAGACAATTATAACTTTCTAACCTTATAGGTGTTGATGGGTATACATAATAATCTAGCGGAAAATAAAAATACTACGGTAGGTGAACATCCAGCTGTACTCCATGAGCTCCATGTCCCACGAACGACAACCTGGAAAAACTCAGTCCGACCACATAATTATAATAAAATAACACCTGGATCAGTCTGGAAAATCAACGTGAGAAACTCAAGAAATATGGTGGACATATAATAATCTGTGAGACCACGTCGCTAAACACGGAACGAGTTTTACCTCACAGGAACAAGATCTATACATGAAAGAGTGGAAACAAGTCAGAACAAAAATCCAAAAAGAAAGGTTGAATGCAGACAAGATCAAAATCTAAACTTAAAGAATAGACACAAATAATTAAACAACGAGAAGAGTATCAGACACTTCTCGATGCAATTAAGAAAACAACTCAAAGATTTGAATCAAATAAGGAAAAATAAATTTTCCAACAATGACTATGAGGGTGCGCACTCCTTATCGAAAGTATACTTTTAGAAAATATACCTGAGAGGGTCATTTACTCTGTGACTCTATCGGAAATGTACAAGCCAAATCCCACCAACCTTACCAAGTATCCGAATATTTCACATCTCCGCGCACATACAACGAACCCAATTCAGAGTAGATGTGAAGATACCCTAATGGGAGCAACCCACGTTGCTTGACATCCACTCGCGTTTTGGTTTTAGTCATTTCTAACAAAGGATATCAATGCTCAAATGAGCAACAAATCATCTTAGATTGACGAAACACAAAGAAGATAGCAGAATTGATGATCAATAAATCAACTATCGGGAATAACAAAATGATCGTATACGGAAATCAAAATCTCATATACTTATCACAACTCACCGATCTCGAATTATTACTACATCGGAAAAAACAATGAAGATGGACAAGTAAGGGCAGTGTTGTTTTCTACCTTGACTCGACATACATTCTTAACTTTAGGAATAACAAGAGTTCCTTCAACGTTCTAGTGTTAAGTATATGCTTAAATCCTTTCCATGTAAATGATATCAATTATAGAAATTAAATCTCTTACACTTATCACCACTTGTCGATCATAAACTTATACTACCTTTGGGAAAACAATGAAGTTGGACAAGTAAGGGCAGTGTTGCTTTCCACCTTGCCACGCCAACATTCTTTACTTTAAGGACTCCTTCAACGTTTAATGCCAATGTAACACTGAATATTTTCTATAAACGAATCAAACTTTTAAAACATTTGATTCACACTTATGTTTGATCTTCACGTTACAAATATTTGTAAAACACTTTAAAAACACTCTTTAAAAATATTCTTTTAAAGAGCTAATTATATTTCTAAGTGTATTAAAAAGAAGGGTCAAAAACAAATTTACACTTAGCTTTATTTTTAAACATTCCCATTAAAAGATTTTCTCGTTTATAAACTATCATCTTTTAGACAACATTTATTATCCCTTAAGATAATAAATTAATTTAAAATGCTTTTATAAATTTAAAACAATGTTAATCATCCCGAAGATAATTAATATAATTCTTTTATAAATTTAAAGCCATATTAATTATACCAAAAGAAAACTAATCCAATTTATAATCTGTTCTTTATATAAATTTTAAAACAACATTAATTATCCCGAAGCAAAATTAATCAAATTTATAATCTTTTTATAAATTTAAAACAACATTAATTATCTCGAGAGATAATTAATCAAATTTATAACTCCTTTTATGAATTTTAAACAACACTTGTCCTTTATTTCAAAATTCTCAAAAATACTTGAAAATATAGTTTAAACAACTTTCAAAGTGCAAAGACTCGACCAAACATTTATTTATTTAAAAATACACGCACAAGTTCAACACACAAAGATTTAAGGAGATGATATTTAGTAAGTGATGTTATAACGATAATTGCTATAACGACACCTACACAAATAAAACAATATGTCACAAATATTTCAACCAAACATCAATATAAGCAACATAAGCATATAAGTACATCAATATTGGCGAGAAACACTTTAGGGTCTCTACAAAAGTCCCATGTAAATCACACATATGTATGTGTATTTTGAAGTGCTCCGTGGCGTACTATTCGCTACGTATACACTTCGATTGCTTTTGTTCCCTGCAAAACAATGGTTATTTATGCCATCCGCCTCCAAAAGGGAATCAAATCCAAACAAACAATCAAGCAACAATATAAACTATCATCCAAGCATTCAACAATAATCTATAGCAAAACAGATATCATATAGTTTATTTAGAGGTGAGTAAACTCACCAAAATTCTAGTTGATACTTTCGCGTTACAGTTCGATCTAAAATAGAACGACGTTCAATTTTAGCTCAAAATTCTACAATCTCCAAACTTGATGAAATCAACTCTAGTGCATAGATAAAGCTCATACGAGCACAACGCAAAAGACCGCATCTCGATTGGTCCTCGTATGAAGAAGATATGAATTTTATAAGAATTGGGATTTAAAAATATAATTAAATCAACTTAATTACTTATTCAAGTTTATTACCCCATACTAATCCATCTCCTTCCCCAAATCGAAATCATGCACACAGTATCACCTGTACACATTCAAACCCATACACCCGACCCCTTCTCTCCTCCCTAACATGCTCATCTCTCCACGAAACGATGAGCCACCTTTGCCAACACATCCCCCTACGCAAATGCCACACCCAATCACCACCATACGAAGCTCGATCGAGCATTGACGGTCGCGACCTGAATGTCCCACACTTGAAAATCCTAGAGACGCATTTCAACATAGTGGAACGCATGCCTCCAAACTAGCACAATCCAATCCAATTCACACGACAAACTCAAATCCACCTTCGCCTTAGACCGTCGCTATGTCTAGCTCCGATGAACTCTAACCCTAGATATGGCCGTGAATAGTCGACCTAGCCAAACTCGATTGCACCAAAATCTGACGCTATGGATTTGGAGCTCTTGCTCGTACGACCCCGTAGTTCCAACTGTTTTGATTTTCTTGCAACGTAGCTTCGGGAAGAATTCAAACTATGGAGGCGACTCACTTTTCTTTCTACAGGCAAAAGGGAAAAGAAATAAAAGAAGAAAGAGGGAAAGCGATGAAATAGGTTAAGTTTTTAGGTTATTATATTTTTAAAATTCTGGTACTTCGCTACATACTATCACGTCTGCTTACAAACCACGAACGATAGGAATAAAAATACGATCACGCACAACAATGAGACACAATTCCATAACAACAATAAAATACACTGGTTATCTTATTCTATGAAATTTCAGAAATACCAACGTTTGCCAAAATACGTCAAACGAAAATTTAATTATTTTTCAAATTAAAAATTATGGAAAAATCCAATAGATTCATTTAGAAATATGTCATCAAATGTCAAGTCGTTTTATTAACAATTGATTTCCTTATTATTTATTCAAATTACTTATTATCGTAAATGAATTTACAAAATGAGTTCACTATTATTATTTATTAATTAAAAAGAGTTAAATAAGGCTATTAAATCCATTTAAAAAATATTTAATTCATAATTCAAATACTTAAAAAAATCCCTATATTTGAATATAAGTTATTTAATTTTTTGGGATATTACACTCTCCCCTCTTAAAAGAATTTCATCATCGAAATTCCCTAAGGAAGAAGATGTACTCTCACCCTTAGGCTTTTAAAGTTTCTTATGTTACGGAAAATTTTGGCAGCACCTCCTTTGCACAGCTAGATTCGAAAAAACTACAACTCGCCATAACTGGCCCAAATCAACAAAGATAACAAAAGCCCAAAAGTGACCTCCCATGTCGTGGGCATAAAATCATCAATCAATCACCAATCTCTAAATCTACTACATATCTCTTTTGCGTTTGATTTTTGGCAAGAACTTACTATCTCGATGCCAATGTAGGCGCCCAAGCAATCAAATAGTAGTCTCTTGCTTCCTTGTACCTATCTTGTACTTACATAATCCAAAAAAGAATCATGCTAAAAAAAGAGCAATACACTAGTTATTTCTTTCATAAGTACAAGCAATGTAAACAATATAAAACCATATGAAACATGGCAATATGATACAACTAATAATAATGATGCAACTCTAGTGTTACTTAGAGCCACATGCAACCAAAAGTAATATAATAAACGTATGCACCAAAAGTATAGAGAGTACTCTGTAATAAAATACTATGTATTCGGTCTTTCCAAAAGATAAATTAAGAACTAAATGCCCGGGTATTTATATTCAAAAATATATTTTCAAATTCATCCAAAGGGAAATATATCAAAACCAAAATCAATTATGACAAGGAGGAGGTTCTTCCTACCGATGTATAGTATAACTCTAGAATCAAAACAATACGGAGCATCCAGTGCTATTTTAGTTCCTCCTAAAACAATAACTAGAGTAAACAAATATACTCAGCGAGTCTTCCAAATCAGAAAACTCCCAATCGCCCAACTTTAGTCGTAAAAAAATATTTGTGAAATCACTTTACAAAAACTTTTTCAAATATGCTGAAATAATAATACTTCACCAAAGTTTTCAAAATAATAATATTATTTCTTTTACATATTCTTTCGAAATCACTTTTCAAAAGTACTGGGATTTAAGTCCTAATAAACAACAACTTTAAAAACATTTGCTTATAAAATCATACCATCAATCAAGTCAAATTCCATAAAAGAATAAACTAACACTTAACATTATTTAAAATGTTAAGTGACTAACAAACAAGTTTTAGAAATTTGCTTGGGTTTACAACTTTCTTGATCGTCTGAAGATATAGATAACTTCCTAAGCGTACAGTACACTCATCAGCCTTTGATTATTGCTTAGAAGATTATCTAAGCTACCTTAGAACAAAATTGAAAGTCACTCCTAAATTTACTTAAGCCACAAAACATAGTATACAAATAAACTTAAGCCCGTATGATATACATGGATTATTCATACACAATATCTAATCCGACCACTTGCTCGAATACATAAACTTTACTTCCGAACTAATATCGCTCACTCGACCTTCCTAGTGCGGACTCCAATCAGATTCCTTGATTATAAACCTCTGTTCTCCTTACATGGCCATATACTATGATAGAAAACCTCAGTATCATATCAAGAATCCGAATCAAGTGTTCACTGTCAAGAATCAAGTGAAAAATCCTTTTTCGGACTAGTGTGAATCACCCTAAAGTTATGTACTCGAATCCTAGATTAAGAACCGTGCAAATAAAATGATTAACGTATAACTTTCGTATATATCTTATTGGTTTGTTAACTACACCAATCTTTTTCTAAACCACTTTCATTTTCATTAATAGTATTTCATTCAATACTAAAATTATTTTTGAATTACTTCATAAATTTTCAATTCAGTTTGTAAACATTTTATAAAGAACATCTTTATAAACATTAATTAAAAACTTACTCCACCCTTATTTACTTGTGTAATACTCTTCTACATCTTAAGAGTATATACAAAATATAAATTTTATTTATTATATATTATTATTATTTCAAAATTCAAACAAAGGCCCAAACAAAATACAGGTCTTAAAACCAAGTTTATTACTTCGGCCTCTTTACCTATCTGGTCCGGTAAGTAGCTAAGAAGAGTAGGATGTTGATATCCAAACTCAATCTCAGAGTCTACTTACCTTAGACACCCCTAAGGTAAAGATGTTTATTAGTAGGCCCAATAACATCAAACAGTTTATGAAACTTAGATGTTTAAACAAAAACTACGGTTTTAATAAAACAACACTTATTAAAACCTTCATATCCAATTTAATCCATTTAAAACTTATGTTAAATTGTTTCTTCTCTATCCAAGTGTCAAAAATTTCATTTATCAAAACATTCCTTTATCAAAATATCTTTTATTTTAGATCAGTTTCCTTTAAGGAAACTTAAAAACTAGGTACTCGGTTTTTATTTCAAAACCCTTTTGAAATCATACTACATATATTTCTATATATAAAATGAATTAAACAATTTATTCACTAACACTTACTTTGGGTTTGTTTGGATTCGAACTCATTTCGATCGCACAATGATAAAGAGAATAATTTACTAAGTGCACTACAAAGTTCGCCTAATTAAACATTCACTTGTCACTTAGAAGATTATTCAGATTACCATAAAACTAATCAAGATGTCCCAAACTATCTAAAGGAAATGCATCTTTATTAAAAATTCTCTTTGAAATATTTATACATACAAATATTTCCAAGAAATACCACTATTACTTTTCTCAATAATCTTTTCGAAATCATTCCAAGCAATACCGTGATTTAAATTCTCAAAAACTCTTTTTACTTATAAAACACCATTTATAAATCATATAAATCATTTTATATACTACACTCATATAAAATGTACCTTTTAAATCATCTTATATTATGATAAACCTTTCACAAATTTTTAGCCTCCGAATGTCTTATCTTCCCATTTAGATGATTTTAAACAACTTTATTAAAAATGACTTTTAACTTAACATTTTCACTGAAACTCAAGGGGTTCATTTTAACCTTATAGTCAAATTGTGAAACTCAATTCACAAGGGGTTCATTTTAATGTGTTCACAATTATCAAAACAATAACTGCCCATAAACTGGTCGAGCATGAATCAACAATCAACAAACAATAGTCAATGCTCCTAAACTACACGAGGATGACAAATCAAACAACAATGATAACAAATAAATATTTTTATTAACAAAAAAACACACCATGGTTAATTATGTAATTTTGAAAATTATTTCTTATATATATTGTATAAAATATATAATCCTTGGTAAAATATTTCATTTAGTAATTTTCAAAAAAATCAATATCGTGTCTGTTTGCCTTCTTCGCGTGTTTAGAAATCCCTATCGACACTATGGCATCCCACATCTCGACTAGAATTCATAAACAACCCAACCGACCAATTAATGTAAGACGTTTTTATAGCAATAACAAATATATGCTTATATATATAATACTCTCAACTCATTGTAGGATGTCAGTTACCCTATTTCAAATGAGTTTACCCCACCAAAGCCTAGGTTCTCGCTTAACATTCAACTCTGATACCGTTCTGTAATAATCCTCCTTTTCATTCCTCGAAAGTCGACACTTAATACATCCACAGTATTAGAATGCCAAGCATCCAAGTGCCGAAAAGGCAGATTGTTAGGGTAAAAGAAAAAGAATAGGGTGAAAACATAATCACACTGCGGAACGATCACATATAATATAATAATGACAATAAACTTTAACTCTAAGATACATGGTACATCATAGTTAAAAACAAATCTCATTGGCTTGGACAGTTATAACTTCCTGACCTTACAATTGCTGATGAGTATACATAATAATACAGCGGAAAATAAGAATAATACAGTATGTGAACATCCAGCTCTACTCTATGAGCTCCATGTCCCACCGATGACAACTTGCAAAAACTCGGTCTGACCCGAGCATTATAATAAAATAACACTCGGATCAGTCTAGAAAACCAGCGTGAGAAAATTCAAGGAATATGGTGAACGTATAATAATCTATGAGACCAAGCCGCTAAACACATAACAAGTTTTGCCTCATAGGAATAATATTCATACATGAAAGTGTGGAAATAAGTTGGAACAAAAATCCAACAAGAAAGCATGAACACAAACAAGATCAAAATTCAAACTTAAAGAATGAATACAAATAATTAAACATCGAGAAGAGTACTAAACACTTCTCGATGCAATTAAGAAACCAATTCAGAGATTTGAATTAAACAAGGAAAAATAAAATTTCCAATAGTGACTACGAAGATGCGCCTCCCTTACCAAAAGTATACCTCTAGAAAATATACCTGAGAGGGTCATTTACTCTGTGACCCTCTCGGAATTGTACAAGTCGGACCCCACCAACCTTACCAAGTATCCGAGTGTTTCACATCTCCATGCACATATAACCGAATCCAATCTAGAATAGATGTGAAGATACCATAATGGGAGCAAGGTTTCAAATCTCGGATTTTGGCCAATATCTCGGGCAAATATCTCGGCTGTCTCGGGCGATATTTAAAAGACTTATAACTAACCAAGCTGCCAAATCTCGGATTTTGGCTAATATCTCGGATTTTCATCTCGGCTGATCTCGGGGAGATTTAAAACCTTGAATGGGATCAACCCCACATAGTTTGACGTCCACTCGCTCTTTGGTTTTAGTCATTTCCAAAAAAGGATATCAATGCTCAAATGAGCAAAAAATCGTTTTAGATTGATGAAACACAAAGAAGATAGTGGAATCGATAGTCAATAAATCAACTATTCGGAATAACAAAACGATTGTATATGGAAATTAAAATCTCATATACGTATTACAACTCGTCGATCTTGAATTAGCATAACCCTGGGGAGAACAATGAAGTTGAACAAGTAAGGACAATGTTGCTTTCTACCTTGACTCGACATACATTCTTAACTTTAAGAATAGCATGAGTTCCTTCAAGGTTTTAGTATATGCCTAAATCCTTTCTATATAAGTGATATCAATTATAGAAATTAAATTTCTTACACTTTTCACCATTTGCCGATCCCAAACTAGTTTTATCCAGGGAAAATAATGAAGCCGGACAAGTAAGGGCAGTGTTGCTTCCCACCTTGTCATGACAACATTCTTAACTTTAAGAATAGCAAGAGTTCATTAAAAGTTTAGTGCTAAGTGTAGCACTAAATATTTTCTATAAACGAATCAAACTTATAAAACATTTGACTCACACTTTTGCTTGATCTTCACGTTACAGATATTTGTAAAACACTTTAAAAACACTCTTTAAAAATATTCTTTTTGAAGAGCTAATTATCTTTCTAAGTGTATTTAAAAGAAGGGTCGGAAACAAATGTCATTAAAACATTGTTCACTATAAACCTAAAACAATTTACACTTAACTTTATTTTTAAACATTCCTTTTAAAAGATTTACTCATTTATAAACTAACATTTATAACTTTAAAACAACATTTATTATCCTGGATGATAATAAATCAATTTAAAATGCTTTTCTAAATTTAAAACAATGTTAATCATACCGAAAGATAATTGATATAACCCTTTTATAAATTTAAAACCACATTAATTATCCCGAAAGAAAATTATCCAATTTATAATCTTTTTTTGTAAATTTCAAAACAATACTAATTATCTCAAAGGAAAATTAATCAAATTTATAATCTTTTTATAAATTTAAAACAACATTAATTATACCGAAAGATAATTAAACGAATTTATAACCCCTTTTATAAATTTTAAAGAACAATTATCCTTTATTTCAAAATTCTCAAAAATACTTGAAAATATAGTTTAAACAACTTTCAAAGTGCAAAAACGCGACCAAACATTTATTTTGTAAAAATACAAGCACAATTTAACACATAAATGTTTAAATAGATGATATTTCATAAGTGACAGCATAGCAATAATCGCCATAACGACAATTACACAAATCAAACAGTATGTCACAAATATTTTAACCAAACATAAATATAAGAATATAAGTAAATCAATATTGGCGAGAAACCCCTTAAGGTCTCTTTACAAAAGTCCCTTATAAATCACACATATGTATGTGTATTTCGAAGTGCTCCGTAGCGACCTATTCTCTACGTATACACTTCGACTTCCTTTTGCTTTTGTTCCCTGCAAAAAATGGTTATTTAAGCCATCCGCCTCCAAGAGGGAATCAAATCTAAACAAACAGTCAAACAATAATATATAAACTATCATCCAAGCATTCAACAATAATCTATAACAATATAGATATCATATAGTTTATTTAGAGGTGAGTAAACTCACCAAAATTCCAGTTGACGCTTTCAATTTTAGCTTAAAATTCTACTAGCTTCAAACTTGATAAACTATAGTGTGTAGATCGCTCCTACGAGCGCAACACAAAAATCGCGTCTCGATTGGACCTCCTATGAAGAAGATATGAGTTTTACAAGAATTGGGGTTTAAAAATATAATTAAATCAACTTAATTACTTATTTAAGTTAATTACCCACATTAATCCATCTCCTTCCCTGAATCAAAATCGTGCACACAGTATCACCTGTACACATTCAAACCCATACACCAACCCCTTCTCTCCTTCGTAACACGATCATCTCTCTACAAAACGACGAGCCATCTTTGCCAATTCGTCCCCCTATGCAAATGTCATACCTCAGTCACCACCATACGAAGCTTGATCGAGCATTGACCTTCGCGACTTGAAGGTCCCGCACCTGAAAACCCTAAAGACGTGTTTTGACATAGTGGAATGCACACCACCAAACTACCACAATCCACTAAAATTCACATGACAAACTCAAATCCAGTTTTGCCTTGGACCATCCCTGCTCCTAGCTCCGATGAGCTCTAACCCTAGATACGGCCGTTAATAGTCGACCTTGGCCAAACTCGATCACACCAAAATTTGATCCTACAGATTCGAAGCGCTGACTCGTACAATCCCAACGGATTCGACGGTTTTGATTTTCATGCAACGTATCTCTGGGAGGAATTCAAACTATATAGGCGACTCACTTTTCTTTCTATAGGCAAAAGGGAAAAAAATAAAAGAAGAAAGAGAGAAAGTGATGAAATAGGTTAGGTTTTTATAGTTTTAAAAGTATGGTACTTCGCTACACACTATCATGTTTGCGTACGAACCGCAAATGACATAAATAAAAATACGATCGTGAACAACAATGCGACACGATCCCAAAACAATAATAAAATACACTGGTTATCTTATTCTATGAAATTTCAAAAATACCAATGTTTGCCAAAAAATACGTCAAACGGAAATTTAATTATTTTCCAAATTAAAAATTATGAAAAAATCCTATAAATTTATTTAAAAATATGTCATCAAAAATCAAGTCATTTTTAAAAAAATCGATTTTCTTATTGTTTATTCGAACTACTTATTATTGTAAATAAATTTACTAAATGAGTTCACCATTATTATTTATTAATTAAAAGGAGTTAAATAAGGCTATTAAATCCATTTAATTAATATCTAATTCACAATTCAAATATTTAAAAAGTCCCTATATTTGAATATAAGTTATTTATATTTTTTTGAGAAGTTACAGGCCCATTATGCATGATATTGTTTATGTTTTGTTATAATCACTGTGGCTCATGAAGTTTACATATTTTACATTTATCGTAAGATAATAGTAAGGGGAAACCTGTTCCATGCTTCAACAACATGGTCTCATTATGTATCTATTTTGGTTGAAATGGAACAATATTATGCACACCAGACTATTTGTTTTACCGGAAGTTTTATTTTCCCGTAAACTCGCGTGTACTCATTTGAATAGGCTAAGAATATGGTTTTTCAGGTTAACATAAATAAAGCTTCCAATGATATGCAAGTGGCAAGCTAAAATTAGAACTTTAATTTTGCCGTGCTCCTTAACTGTTTTGCTATTATTTGATGTATTAACGGGAATTATAACCGTCGAGTAATTATACTTTGATCATATAAGGAGACGTCTTTATATGTTGCTCTTGGAATTATTTTTTTATTTATTTTTTTATTTGAATGATGAAATAATAGGGTTATGTAACTGGTATGTAATGAATTTACATTTGAATGAATGAAAATGTTTTGTGAGAATTTGTAAATTCTCGTGCTTTTGATGTTAATAATACAAGAGCTGATCATGTATTATCACTGGAAATTAGTGCTAAGGACGACTACAACATCATTAGTGTCTATTTTTAGTCTTAAAATGTGAGATGTTTCAACTTGGTATCGGGGATAGGATTACTTAGAACTTAATAAGATTTTTGAAAAATCAACTTTGATGAAATAGAAATAAAAGATCTAGGAGAGAGATAATGTTATAGTAATGTATTTGCTATCTGATACATAATACATATACATACATACATACACACATATACATGTATGTATGTATGTGTGTGTGTGTATAAGCACATGTATCTATCTTTACTCTCCTCTCTATCTTTCAAGCATTCTTCTATATCTCATGAAGAATCATATGCAGATTTCAAGAAATAAATACTAGAAGTAGAAGACTTAACTTTGGAGGTTGAAGCACAATAACTAATGAAGACATTCACCTTAATGCTAGAAAAGATAACCGAAATACTAATGCTAACCTTAATGATGATGTAGGTGCTAGAGACGCGCTAGTTGATAAGGGGACAATGTATCGGTTTTTCATTAATATGTTGCAAGTCGGAGACGGGAGGAAACATTGGTAATGCGGGAACTACCATACCTGAGGTGGTTTCTTGCAATAATTATATTGCGTTAAGTAGAGACTGTAATAGTTTAAGAGGAAAACCATTTATAGGGACAGAGAATACCATCGAGGTGTAGGATTAGCTCTTTCTTCGAGAAAGAATTTATTCTAATCTGGGTTTGAACGATGACCCGAAAAGGAGGTTGACTTCAAGGCTGTTGCAAGGAGCTGCTTTATATTGGTGGAATAGTGTAAGTATGAGAGAACTAGAGGACGATCTCACTTAGGCTGACTTCAAAGAAAGGTTTGAGGAGAAATTTCTATCTGAAGCAGCTAAGTCTACTTTGTTTAGGAGGTTTACGGAGTTTGAACAAGGCAATATGACTGTTCTAGAATATGCAACCAAGTTTGACGAGCTATCAAAGCATGGGCATGCAATCATTAATACTTTGCTTAAAAAGAACAAGAAGTTCATCAAGGGATTGAAGCAGGAGATTGAAAGGGCAATGTTGCCTCATATTAGGGATCCATTTAACGTTGTTGTAGATATCACTCAGAGGAATGAAGATTTACCGGTATCCTTGGGGAATAACAAGTCTGTGGAGACTACGGGTTTCCAAGGCAAGAATATGAAGTTCTTTAAGAAGAGAGCTCGAAAGGGTGCAGTTTCGAAGAAGGGAAAGTCTAAGGTGAATTGTTACAAGTGTGATAAGAACTTTGCTAACGAATGTCGTTCTGATGATTACAAGACGGTTGCCGATAAGAAAGGAGTGAGATGTTATAATTGCAACAAGATGGGGAATTTCAAGTAGGAGTATCATAAACTGGTCAAAGCTAAGAGGGGAAAAGTTTATGCTCTGGAATCCATAACTTCTGAACCAATTGCAAAGCAGAAAGGGAAGGGTGTATTGGGAGGTACACTTCTTGTACATAACATACTTGCTAAAGTGTTGTTCGATACTAGAGCATCACATTCTCTTTCTTTAGATGTTTAGTACATAAGCTTAACCTTAAACTGATGTACCTTATAACCTCTCTAAGGGTTGTGATTTAATATTCTGCCTTGAAACGCTTGGAATGAGATGTGACCACGTAGAATTTGGTTTGTTAAATCATAAGTTTGCTTGCAAGTTGTATATGTTTAATTTGGTATGTTTTGGGATAATTTTGGGTATTGATTGGTCAACCCTATACGATGCTAGGATATTTTGTTGAGAAAGAGTAATTGTAATGACTTGTATTTTGCCGGATGATTTTACCCCTGAAAACTGGTAACGACCATAACTTTTGATAGAAGCCGAATTGGCATCTAAGACCACTTTCATTCAATATTAGTTGGTTCAGCGGAGAAATGAGTGCGATGACTGAACGTGAAACTTGGTTCGTTGGTATGGTGGTTCGATGGCCTGTTGAAGTTGGCTGATCAGTGGTGTGGCGGAACGGTGACCACATGGGGTTGGTTGTTCGATGGGTTTCGGTGGTCGGTCGGGGTGCTCTGTTCGGGGGGTGCTCTATTTGGGGAGTGCTCTATTTGGGGGTGCCCTATTGGAGGGAGTTCTTTGGGGTTTTGCCTATAAATAGGTGAGCCATCCTTCCCAAATCAATTTTCTACCATTTTCTAAAGTAGCTCCCAACCTCCATTATTCCACTCTTCACCTAAACCTTCTCTTTTCACATCCAAATCTCATCCAAACCTTAGATAAGTAAGGGGATTCATCAAAGAGCTTCAGATCTACATCTTTGGGAAAGAAAAATTAGATCTTGGCTGGAATCCACAGCTTTGCATCGTTTTGCGTGCAAATCTCCACTTTTTGGGTGTTTGAGTTAGGCATCGTAAAACTGGACTTCGATGGATAGGCTCGAAGAGATTAGGAGTTATATTGATGCATACATAAGGCATACAGGTTGAAGAGCGGAGCGTAGCGGTGGAATCAACGTGAAATTTAGATTTGGAGATTCGGTAGTATTTGGTTTGGCTCGGGTTCGGTGAAGGGTTGGCTCAAAGCTGGACAGAAATTCATGTTCGGTTGGTGGGGGTGCTTTAGGTTGTGACTCAAGCAAATTGGTTCGGTGCTTCGGGACATACTTTGGGTCGGCACCCGAATAAGAATTTTGGTTCGGGGTTTGGCTGCTTCAGGTCACGCTTTAGGATTTTCCATGGTTTGCTTGGGGCCTGATCTAGGGCATACCCAGATCAAAACTTGAAATACGAGAATTTTGGTCGTGGCGAGGAAAACTTTGGGATTTCTTGGGGACTTGTTCTGGGGGTCTAGTGGATGATATGGAATGAAGTAGTCGACTCCAAACGACTCAGAATAGCCTTGGATTTCATGCGGCTACAAATGAAACCATAGCATAGCTCTTCGACATGACAACGTCGACGATGATGGCAACAACTTTAGAACTTCGACACGATGGCTCTTCGGCTTGCGATTGATGTCTAGAGGCATTCCAAAAATGATGACTTAACGATGGGAGTCATGACGGCGATCCATAAAGACAAGTTCAACGGTGGGAGCTTGCGAGTGGGATTTATGACTGTGTCCTACTATGGTGGTGACATGATGGAATAACGATTGGGTTCCATTATGAAGACGCGTGCAAAGGGATCGTTGATAACTCGGAGGCTTCTAGTATGCTCGTAATGAAGGGGTATATGGGGACTCCCACTTGGATTCTGCGATGCTACATGATTTTGGTTCGGCATGCTTGGTTCGACGTTAATTGGTTCGGAGCAAGACTTGAGGTTGCTTGGTAGTTTAGGGGGTTGGTTGGGGGTAAGGATGGAGAACCCCAGGATGGCTCTCGATGACTTTGTGATGGCAACCGGTGAAATGCGATATTTACTATTATTACTACGTAGTGTGTAGTTGGTTTGTGAATGTTTTGTTATTAATATAGTGAACTATTACGCATTTGGTGACATGGTGTTGTGCACTAATATGGTGGGTTAACACCTTTTGTAATTTGGTGGTTACATAGGAGTAGTGTTTCCTGCTTGCATTGATTGCATTAGTTGTATATGGTTGCAATGGTTGCAATAGTTACATAAAATTCATTGGGTACAATGATTGCAAGTTATTGCATGGATGTTATATGCTAACAACTATTTGGATGCAGGAGAAGAGCAAGAAGTAGAACTATGTTGGATTGATCACCCAAAAAGGGTACGTAAGTAGTCTTTTTCTATGTAATAGCCACCGGATCTCTTAGGTTGGGCTGGGCTGGGCTATATAGAAATTGGCACGGTCCTTAAAATAGTTGAAACCTTTTGTTAAATTGAAATTTGGTTCAATGTTCAAGATGTGTGTACAAGGAGGCATGTGCGAAGAAATTTCTATAATACCTCTTGGTTTTATGATAATTCTCAAGATTGTTTGAAACACAATTCATAAGTTCAAAAGATAAAATAGGAAAGTCTAAACAACTATACACTATAGGCTCAATTCATTCTTTATTCAATCATGAATATGTTATAAAATGTGCAAATATGCGATTATCTAATTGCATAGACCCTTGTTTACAAATATGTCATCTTCTCCCTCATTATCCTTTATGCCATTAGTTTGCCCATGATCTCTCAATGAAGAGAACTTGGAGAAGATCCTAATTGAAAAAGTGATAAGAATGAGAAAGAGGTTAAAGGCCACTTTCCATGAGGGGGGCATCTCTATTTATAGTAATTGGAGGGAGGTAGGCTTGCTTCCGTTGGTGATATGGGACTTTATGGTGCCACTTGTTTCTATCTTGGTGATGGCCTCAACATGGAGCTTGTAAATGATTATGGAGACCTTTGAGGCTTTATGGAGGAGAATACACTAATCTCTCTTGAACTTGCTTTTATGAATGACTTTAATCCTCCTTCCTTGCATGGCTTCAACACCCAATGGCATTGAGGTTGTGCGACATCGATAATCATTCAATATTATGAAATACGACATTGATCAATAGCTTATGACATACTTTTTGGCACTGTTCTTTGTGGATTTGATGGCACGAAGTATTAATAAAGCATGGCGTGGATAATATTCGGCATGGAGCTAGCTCGGCATTACTTGAGAGACGATATTGAAAAGGAGTGACATAAAATAGAGGCGGCACTGAAGAGGAAGTTGCATCAAAGAGATGTGCTATTGATATGATGCGGCACTGATATGATGTATCTTCGATTATGTGTGGCATTGATGACATGCTTTAGTACTTATATGCAGCATTGATACTATAGTTAGTATCGAGTCATGTGATTTTGATGCAGCGTGGCATGGATGATATGCGATATCCATGAAATGTAGTATCAATTGGAGCAGCATCAACATGAAATGACATCATGAAGTGGCATCAATAAGGGGCAGTAACGATGGAGTACAACATTGAATCTACGTGACACAAATTAGGTGCAACATTAAATCAAACTTTCGGCACCATCATTATCTTGCGGCATCAGATGACTTGCGCTGTCACTTATTTTTATTGGTAATCTCTTTGATACCGACATTAGACCCTTCGATATTAATTTTTTCAACATAAATTCTTTATTTGCATCCTTTAGAAAATACATGGATAACATTTGCCCCAATTCTTGTATAAAAGAAGCTTTTTACACTTTAGTGTAAAACCAAGAATTCCCTTGTTTTGTTGATTCCTCATTTTGCTTTCCTGCACAATATAGAAAAAGCAATAATTTTCATTATAATCTTAGTGTTTAAGTCCTCGGTGATCCTTTTCGGACCTATCTAGGTATAAGTCGAAGAATTCTCCATATTTATATAAGTCGAGGTCTTTGTTAAATACTAATAATTTTCGAAATAGGAAATTAGAAAGTTATTTGATAATATTGTAGGAGGGAAGGCCAATAATTCATTTAGCAATAAGTGTATCTCGAATAGAGGACCAGAAACTTTCTGGCTATTACAACAATGTTTTAGATTGAAGGCCAGACACCAGTTTGATTATAATAGAACCTTTAAATAAAAGACTAGAAAATCCTTTGGCAAATGACAGTAGAAGATCAAAAATTCATCTATTAATAGTAATTGTAGACCAAAAAACCATCTGGTAGTGATAGGAGTTCGGAAAACAATCTGGTAATAGCAAGAGAAGACCAGAAATTCCAACTAGCAATAATAATAGAAGACTAGAAAATCCATATGGCAAGTATAATACAAGACTGGAAAATCCATATGGCAACTATAATAGAAGACCAGAAAATCCATCTGACAATTATAATAGAAGACCAAAAAATCCATCTGGTAATAATAATAATAGAAAAACAGAAAATCCATTGGGCAATTATAATCGAAGACCAGAAAATCCATTTGGTAATAATAATAGTAGACCATAAAATCCATCTGGCAATTATAATAGAAGACTAGAAAATCCATCTAGTAATAATAATAGAAGACCAAAAAATCCATTTGGCAATTATAATAGAAGACTAGAAAATCCATCTGGGAATAATAATTGAAGACCATGAAATCCATCTGGCAATTATAATAGAAAACTAGAAAATCCATTTGGCAATTAGAGTAGAAGACCAGAAAATCCATCTAGTAATAATAATAGAAGACTAGAAAATTCATCTGGCAATTATAATAGAAGACCAAAAATCCTATTTGGCAATAATAAAAGACCAGAAATCTTATCTGGCAATAGTATCCTTTGTGCGGATGGCAGAACTCCATTTCCTTTGGAGATTGTTTTATTTTCCCTAGGAACTAAATTATCCATGTTTTGTCGTTCTTCCAGTAGAAGATTGCTTTGACCCATTCTTTTAGGATAGAATTTAACTAAGTCAATTGATTTCTCTATACCATCTTTAGGTGATGATCTCAACTTGGATCAAAACCCCTCATCACCATCTTTGATGATGATTTAGGTCTTTCGTCCGATGCGTTTGGTTAGCTATATCAAGTAGAACCATAGAATTACCCGACCTCCCTTTAGGAGGTGCTTCGATGAGGTCTTTGATGATGGCACTGAAGGCTGGTCCGATGCTCTGGGTAGCTAGCAGAACCATAGGGTTATCCTACCTCCCTCTAGGAGGCGCTTTAATGAGGCTTTTAATGATGGCACTAAAGGCTGGCAGATGTTTTGGTTAGGCCCTTTCGAACGGAACCGAAGGCTTACTCTGACCTCCCTCTAGGAGGTGCTTTGACTAGGCCATCTTGGCAGGGACAAAGGCGTTTTCCTTTATTTAAGAAGAATCTTACTCCTTTTTATGGTTGTTCAAATAGACATGCTTGATAAAATTTCCTTTATTCATCTATTATTAGGAAATATGGCCTTAAACATTTGGCAATTTTCTTTTATTGTCGTATTGCCATCACATTGGCATAGTTGGCAAATTTCTGATGAGATTATTCTAAGTATAATTTTTCTAATGTCCATTCTCATATACCATTTTATATAATATGATTCTTTAGGCACTTACTTGACCGTCTGATTCCTTAGTTCATTGATCAAATTTGGGGATTTTGTTTTATCTCTTAACCTTCCGATGGGATTCAATCTCAACTTCGATTGGAAGCATTATTTCTTACGCATAGGAAATTCATCCTGTCATGGGTTGATATGCCTAAGTGTGGTAGTTATTCCATCCAATTTGCTTTTCATAAAGTATGTAATAAGAGCTGGGGAGTACTACTTTATATATGTAACTCTTTAATGACTTCACACCTTTAGGGGTACTTTTCTTTTTTGATACACTTCATGTTCAAATGCACTTTGAGGTTTCATTAGTAATTAGAGATCAGTTTTCTATAATTAATACTCTCGATCTTGTAGATGAAAATCCCATAATTATTCAGGATACTCCGCATTGATCTCCTGCTGAATCCTTATTAAGGTAGGAATCACAAATGCTTTTAGAATTCGATAGAAATTATAAGCATAGTCATGTTGAAGCCACATGATCCCAGAGTCAATCTATGTAGAATAATTTATCCAAGTAGAAATCAAGATATGAGTGTTTTGGAATTCGAAGCAAGTTGTGGTTAAAACTCACAAGTGCTTTGGAACTCAAAAGAAGCCATAATCCGAGATATCTTTTACTGCTTTGTAATCTTATTATCCTATTTTCGGATGACCTTTGTAGACCGAGTCTGAATTTTGTAGGTTGGAAATTTCAACATTGGATAATAACTGTACTTCTGAGTTCTTGAGTTCCTCCCTTGCTTGTCTCGATGTAGCGATCATCTTGCTTATCATTTTTATCTTTTGCTTCGCTCTACCTGATTAATATAATACATATAAAAATCCATTTTTTTAATCTTTCTTTTCTCAATAAGTTCTGCTTTGATGGATTTTTTCCTTATTAACTGCTCATGAACATGATTCTTTCCATTCTTCGAAAGTTGTTTAGAGCATTTTTATAGCATGGATAAGAGATTTTTTCCCAATGTTCGAAGCTTAAAGGAAATTTTTTAGCACTCATAACCTTATAATAGAAATGCAATCCTCGAATAAGGGACTGAATGGACATGATTCATGAATCAGAGAGTAAACTCTTTTGATTAAAGCATTAGCAGCACAAATTAGTCGTAGTAAGACAAATTTTTAATAGTATATACTTTAAAGATTTTGTAAATTCCATTTTGAAATAAATAGGCATATGTTTTCTTGACCCATGAGGTAATTATAATAACTCCTCTAATTTACAAAGAATATTTTCCAAAAATGTGTATGGTAAAACTCTTTGAGTAAAATTGCTTGCTAAAATAAATATTGGTGTATATTATTACATATTTGCAAGATGTCAAATTGTACTACATCAGGTTTCCCTAGCGAAAAGAGATATCTCGTTTATAAGCCTAAAAAGTCATGATTCATGAACTGATAGGCTTTACAGACAAGAACATGCTTTTTGGTTAGAAACCCTTCTCTTGGAATAACCTTTCTTTAGAAAATAGCTTATAACAAACAATTATATTATCATATATAAATTCAGGTTTGGAAAATCAGAATTTTATACATCTCGAAAATTCACTAGTATAAAAGGTCTATTTTATAGAACTTTACAATTTTAAATCATAAAAACACACATATTTAGAATCATATTATATAAAATGGTATATGAGAAACTTTAGATATATGAAATTAGCGTATATGAGACCATTTAATGCATATAAGTCTGCTGATGTAGCCAACATCCCCTGATGCTATCTAATATGGTTGAAGTCATATGTCACTTTCGGCATTGATCGATTCATTCAACATCATCTAATTTCTTCTCAAACCTGAACTCAATATCCTTTTGTTGTGCGCCAAATCTGATATGTTCCAAAATCTTTGACGCTTACATCATTATTTTATCCATACGACATCACTTATCATTTGGCATAACTTATCCATATAGAATCACTTAAGCCTTACAATATTACTTGGTAATATCTGAAATCACCTTACACTTATGTTTTACCTAAAGTTCGAGGTCTTTTCTGAACTTGTAATCTTGTATATACTTTTCTTTTAGGAACCTATATGATATTGTACATGCTTTACAATTCTGCATACTTAGACTATGCACATGTACCAAATCACTTTTGTTCAAAGCTTGATGGGATATATTTTGAAATTGATATACACGCTTGGAATCATATATGTACGAAATCATATGTACATCTAAAATTGACATATATTTTAAAGATAAACTTTTATATACATTCAAAACTCTATATGTATTTGAAGACCTATGTATGTATAGATTTGGATATTCTTGAAAGCTTGGTACACATATATAAATCACATATATATTATAAAACTAGTATATCTAAAATTATACAAGTTTGAAAACTTAGGTGCACAAGGATATATACGCATAGGAAGTCTAATATTCTTGAAATCCAAATTTGCACATATCCAAAAGTTTATCATTCTGAAATTGTATACTCAAGGAATTGCATATATATATATATATATATATATATATATATATATGTGTGTGTGTGTGTGTGTGTGTGTATGTATGCGTGCGCAAGGCCCTTGCACCTTTGGAACTATGCTTATACATATATATTTATGAAACTAGCTTCATATAAAAACCGATACACATTCAAATGCTTATTCAACTGAACCAAATGTGTGTGTGCATGAGATTTTATACTTCTGAAACTGGTGTTCTTCTGCTATGCTTTTAAAACCTGCATTTTACTTGAACTGAGTACATATCTGAACCCATATTTACCTTTTTTTTTGAAAGAGGTAAATAAGGGCCCAACCCAAAGTAGTAAGATCGGGTAATAAAACCCGGATAAAATACCAATACAACTCATAAACCCTTAACAATTTAGGGTTAATATTGCGCCTCCATCAAGCTACAGAGAAACTGAAAAACTCAAAAATGGAAGAAATGAAAATCTCAAATCTCTAAGTCTCAAGGAGGTCTCTAATCCTTCTCATCCATGTGACGTAGATCCAGAGGCTTGTGTTCCATGCTTATAAGTCTCGAAAGAGCAAGATTTGTGCCTGCTTCCTCAAAGTTAATATCTTTGTTGTTCGAGATACACAAGTGGTTGAGCTACTCTGCTCCCCCATCCTAAACTCATTATTATTCTTCAGATCGATGTTGTCTTCCACTGGATAACTGTGAATAGTTAATTGTGCTTTCGCCCCTTTCACCGATTCATTGCTATTCTCCAGATTCTCTGTAGAATAGTTATGGATAGTGGATTTGTCGCATTTTTGTGAAAGATTTGCAGATGATTTGCTGCTTTCTCCTTTATTCCAGCAAGTTAAGTGATAGACCTTGTTATTTAACAAGCTCTTGTAGAAAAAGCATTCCTTTTTGCTGACTTTAACTTTCAGTTGCTTGTAATCTTCAATAGACAATATCGCTATCTCCTTGGAAACACTGCTGGATGCGCGGTAATTTTTCAAACCTGCATCAGGTAATAATCGACGATTACTATTCGTAATATGAACTAGGTTAGGATTATTATTAAAATTTTCGCGTTTACTTCCCTTGCAGGTGATAGACTTTGCAGCTTTAGAATGGTCGCCTCCAGGAAGATTGTCCAGGGGGATGCTGTCTTGCCTAAGCGAGATATTAACCTTGTCAGTAGCATGTAGGTGACATTGGCAATCTTTATGACTTCTACAAGGGATATATGTAGCATATTTCCCTCTAAGTAAGAAGTCTTCTACTCTATTCTCATAGTCATCAATATTATTTGCAGTAAAGATATTAGTATCCTTGTGATCATTCTGTTTGCTAGCTTTTCTACTAAGAATTTGAAAGTCTGAAAATATACTGTTCCAAATTTGGATGCTGCCATTCTCTTTTTTGTGGTGAATTCTTTGGTTTCTTTCTTTCCAGATATGATAAATGACAGTAGTTAGCATAATTGAAGCTCTTTTAAACTCTGTTGACTTGGGTTTGAAGTTGTGCTAGATATATTGGATGCTTTCACTTATGCTTTGTATTGGTTGATGCTGATTAAAACTCAGAGCATTTTTTGCAATAAACCAAATATGTTTTGAAAAAGCACAATCAAAGAAGAGATGATCTGCATTTTCCACTCCAATTTTGCATAAAAGACAATTTTTATCAGCATTCTTATTCCATTTTGCACATCTTTCTAATGTGGGAAGTCTATTAAGTATGGCAAAATAAGAACAATGAGACATTTTTGGGTAGTTTGATTTGCACCAAATGACTTTACTCTAATAAACTTCAGTTTCTTCACCTTTCACAAAATTCCACACTTTTTTAAAAGAGAAAACATCTTTTGAACAAAGCTTCCAAATCCAAGTGTCTCTTTGAAGATTACTATCAATTGTAACTTTTCCAATAGCAGTTCTGAATATATTAGCAGCTTGATGTGTGTTTACATTCCAGTTCTGATTATAAATAATGCTCTGAACTTTATCATTAGCACCACCAAGTAAAAACGAGTTATTCCAACCAAGCAGATCAATAAGAGATTTTCCAAATATCCAGGGGTCAAACCATAAGCTAGTAGAACCACCATCCTTCAACTTTCTTTCTATAAGCTTTTTACCATTCTCCCTACAGCTTAAAATATTTTTCCAAGTATAAGAATGATAATTTCCAGCTTTTGTAGTCCAGAAGTTTTTGTTTTTAAGGTATTTATCCCTCATCCATCTAGCCCAAAGAGATTTACCATCTAAAAATTTCCAAAATAACTTGTATTTTGCAACTTCTCTCAGGTCTCTAATGCTTCTAATTCCTAAACCACCAGCATTTTTAGTCATGCATACTTTATCCCAAGCAATTTTGTGTTGTTTGCCTTGCCAAATAAAATTAGCACACATTTTTTCAATTTTGCAAATTGCCTTGACTGGTATATTATGAGCTTGAATCGAATATAAAACAACTGCAGTGATGACAGTATGGGTGAGTTCTAGTCTGCCAGCTAGAGATAATAATTTGCTAGACAATCCTTCAAGTTTACTTTGAATAATCTCATATAATCTTGAGCAGTCCCTATCATTTAGTTGATTTATACTCAGAGGCAGGCCTAAATACTTGACTGGCAAATTTCCTTCATTAAAATTGAGAATGTTTAAAATTTATTTCTTGCATTTGCATCCTTTGCTGAAATAGACTTTACTTTTGCATTCATTAACTTTTAGTCTAGAAAATAATTCTAGCTTTTTAAAGATGCCAGCAATAGAATTAGCATTATTTGTATCTGCATTGACAAATAGAAGAAAATCATCAGCATATAAAAGATGAGTAATAGACGGTTTGATTCTATTTATAGCTTTTATATTCTCCTTGCTTTGTTCAGAATCAATTAGAATGGTGAAATATTCCATCACAATAGTGAATAGATAAGGAGAAAGGGGATCTCCTTGTCTAATTCCTCTATTGCTATGAATATAACCTGTAGGGGAGCCATTAATCATCACAGAGTATGTTACATTGTTAATACATTCTTTGATAAGATCACAATTTTTTTTATTAAAACCCATTATACTCATCATATGAATTATAAAATTCCTATTTATTTTATCAAAAGCTTTGTGTAAATCAATTTTGATACACATGACACTTTTTCTTTTCATGTTAAAATTTCTAATTAGTTCATGTGCAAGCAAAGTGTTTTCAGTAATAAGCCTACCAGGAATGAAAGCACACTGATTTTCTGAGATTAAAATTTTTAAAAACAATTTAATCCTGTTGCAAAGAATAGTAGAGATAATTTTATAAATAAAGTTGCAACATGAGATTGGTCTATAATCTTCAATTCCATTAGGATTATTTATTTTTGGGACAAGTGTTATGAAAGTATGATTGAAAGATTTTATAAGCTTCCCTGTCTTAAAAAATTCAGAAATGACTTCAAAAATATTAAAATTAATATTAGACCAATGGGTTTTATAGAATTTAGCACCAAATCCATCAGGACCAGGGCTTTTATCATTATTAGCATTGAAAACAATATTTTTAATATCTAATAGATTAACAGGAGCTAGTAAAATTTCCTGACTAACTTCTTTTAAGGAAAATTTAACATTGATGGAAGGAAAGGATGTCATATAATTATTAGTATTAAATAACTCTGTGAAGTAATTAATGGCTTCTCTCCCAATATCAATTGAATTCTTTAAAGCATTACCATTTGCATCAATAAGTTTACCAATAATATTTCTATTTTTTCT
Source organism: Allium fistulosum (assembly GCA_030737815.1). Lineage (NCBI taxonomy): Eukaryota > Viridiplantae > Streptophyta > Magnoliopsida > Asparagales > Amaryllidaceae > Allium > Allium fistulosum. Next base: position 484,830,568 of record CM060905.1, on the reverse strand, counting down.
ATTTGTCATTTTCGCATAAAAAAATCTGCTAGCTTCATCCCCATTTGTAAGCCAGTCAACTTTGGCCTTCTGCCTCATATTAACTGAATGTATATGGAGAGAAGTAATGAGATTATTTTGAGCCTGAAAAAAATTATTGATAATATTACTGTCTTAGCAATCATTATCAAGAGCATTTTGTAATTTTTCACATTCAACTCTAACATCTTTAAGCTCATTTTTATTTCTGCTTTTGTTCCAGTTTTTTATATGACCCTTGGCAATTTGCAAGAATTTGAAGAATTTATATTGGGCAGTGCCCTGAATTTTAAATGACAAGCATTTATTAATGACATTTTTATAATTATCTTCATAGACCCACCCATTCATAAATCTAAATGGAATATTTTTCTTGCATTCATTATTTTCTGTGAGAAAAATTTGAATAGGGGTGTAATCACTGGTAGCTTGAGGAAGTGTGCAGCATTTGTAATGAGGAAATATATTAGCAAACTTTTGGTTTATTAAAATCCTATCCAGTTTGCAGTGAATGTTTCTAAATTTACCAGAATTTCAAGTAAATTTGTTTCCTACAATATTAGCTTCAATAATACCAGTCCTTAAGAAGAATTTATCAATAAACTCTAGTTTGCTAAAAGGGATTGGTATACCACCTCTTTTATCATATGTATGCATGATTGTATTGAAATCTCCCATTATGATCCAAGGATGAGACATTTTTCTACTCAAATTTTCAATATGATTCCATATATCAAATCTTTCATTTTCAAAATTTGATGCATATATAAAAGTAACAACTAAAACAAGACCACCTTTATTGGTAAATAAGCAGTGGATATATTGTAGATTTAATATGTGACTACCAAAACTCCAAATATTATCATCCCATAAAACTAGAATTATACCATTACCCCCCTTTTGATTATTATTAATACTTCTCCAATTAGGGAGATGCCTGATATGATAATCTGTAATTTTATCATTGTCTAATTTATGTTCTAATAGACCTATTATACTAGGTTTTTCAGACATAATTAAATTAGAAACATCCAATTTTCTAATTGAAGAATTAAGACCTCTAACATTCCATGAGATTATAGACATTGATAAAAATATAAAGTATAAATAATAAGGATACTCAAAGGATATGTGGTTAGTTACAGTGAATCACTGCAACTATCTTCATCCTTTATTACTTCCAGCTTCTTTTCCTTTTTTTTGCATGCAGAGTCATTTTTAACTTTTAGAAGCTTTTCCCATTTATCATTTTTGGAGATGTATTTTTCTCTGAATTCTTTGTCTGTAGCATCTTCTATTTGCTCTGAAGATGGGATATCACTTAGGCTTTTAATTCTGGTTCTAGCTTTCTTTCTCTTTTTCTTTTTGTCTGCAGATGATAAAGATGAAACAACATTTACAGCTGCCTGGATAGCTTTCCCAGATATGGGTTTTTTCTTTAGTGTATTGAATGAATTTGAAAGGAAAGATAAGGCAGTGTTCTTTGGAGGTTCAGTTAAATCTGTAAGAATTATTTTAGAAGAGATTTGCTCAACATTCATGGTGTCTTCTTCAGCATTTGCCTGAACAGAGGCCCTAAAATTTGTAGTTTCTTCCACTGATGCATTTGGAAGAACTATTTTTATCTACATTAGCTCTCTGAGGGGGGTAACTGATTTTACATTGCATATTTTCTTGGTTGTCTACATAAGAAGTATTGCTAGCATCCATAATTGCATCATGAGTTTCCAAATCATTAAAAGAACTTGAATTTAGAGTATTCTCAAATTGAGGCACCAATTCTTTTGTAATTCCATCATAAGTATTCTGCACATTTATATTCATTTCTACATTACTGTTTTCCTCTGCATTAATCTCGACTGCAGTATCATTCTCTCTGCATCTTTCATTCCAGACTTTTTTAACAGTGCAATTTTCATTTGAATGTCCAAAGCATTTACAAGATTTACATCTTGGTGGGATCCACTCACAGTCAATTTTTTGCACTATACTGTCACCATCATGCATTGTGATGTTAGCTTCATTCGGTAACTCTGAATCAGCTTTTATTTCAACAAGAATTCTTTCATAACTCAGTCTTGTTTCCTTAGCAGTTGATTCATCTAACTTTAGTGGCATACCCACTAAAATTGCAATAGCACTAAAAGCATCTTTATCCCACAATCTTAGGCTTAATTCAGGTAGCCTAATCCAAATTGGCATAGTAGATAGAAGATCCCTATCAAAATTAAATTTCTTGCTCCATTTTTTCAGAATAATCAACTTGCCATTTATAAAATATGGCCCCCCACTTAGAATTTTTTCACAATCTTCAAGTTTGGAAAACCTTATTATAAAGCAACCATTATTTCTTGTATAAATCTCAAAGCTTCCTGTAGGGTTCCAGTTTCGGGTAATATAGGTCTTGAAATGATGATATGGAGGACGAGGACCATATACATAAGCAATAATAGAAAATCTTCACTTATTCTCTACGCGTTTATCAATATCTTCTTTCACAGTAACAAATTTTTTGTTATTAATATTGATAGGGGCAACATAATGCAAGTCAAATTCAAAATCCAACCCTCCTTTCTTGAGAAGATCAGCCCATGAGGAGGCTTTCTGCATCTTCTGAGCAATGTCTACATTGTCTGAAGCATTGGGATTTTGATTTCTTGGATTCAATTGATGCATGTGCACGTTTCTTGATTATTTATTGTATTTTCTTGAATCTGTTTTCCCTGAATTGAAAGAATTTTGAACATTTTCTGGTTTTCTTTGAATGCTTCTCTGAAAATCAGAAACAGAGTTCTTTTCTGCTTGCCTTTCTGCTGTAGATTACTTTCTGAAACCCATCATCATCCACTATTGTATTGCTCGAAATGGGAGGGTTATCTTTAAATTTGATTTGCTGTGGAAGAGGAATAGAGATAGACAATGGAGGAGGGAGAGATGGAGATGAAGAAGAGTCTCCATTCTGATCAAGACTATCAAATACATGATTATTTTGTACTTTTATAAGATCATCCATTAGACTAAATGAAGATGAAGAAGAACAGTTTATTTTATATATATTTACCTTTTGAAAATCCATATATTCATTTGAAATTCATATATAATAAACTCCATATATCTGGAAAACTAATATGTATTGAATGCTAAATGCATTATGAAACTCATAAATTTGAATCTGGATAGCATATATACCCGAAATTATATGCATGTGTAACTATATATATACTTAGAATTTATGTTTTATTGAAAACTTGGCATATCAAACTGCCTATATCTCAAAACCCAATGCAAGACAGATATAAAAATCGAAGCTATGCTTACTTGAAAACTCAAAAGTCCAAATATTCAAAACCTTCACATTTGAGACTGCTTGGACATATAGTTGAAACTTATATATTTTATATTTGTAGAACCCAAATTTCTCTACAGACCTGATACATATTTGGAACCGTGTATGCCACAACCTTGTATTCATTATTTGAAAGTTCTCCTTTGTAAAATTCAGTAACATTAGCATAAGGTTTTTAGCTTCAACCTGAAGCTTGATAGCTTTTAAAATGGTAATTTTGAAATGAATCTTTTTATACTTTTAAAACATGGTGTGTGTATATACAATTGTATGTGTTCGAAATTAACACACATATATATATATGAAACTTTATAACTTGAAGCTTTGCACCTTTGAAGTTTGATATATATATATATTCCAAATCTTTATTCACAAAATCACATGCATACTTGAATCCTTACCATATGTATTTGAAACTAATATATACTTGAAATCATAAACTTTTAAACCCAAATATATGAAACTGCACATTCTCGAAACATGGGAAGATCAAAAGGCTTATACGAGATACACTTTTAAAGCCTCAAGTATACAGAACTTTAATATTTCAAGAACCTTTTCTTTCAGGATCATTGCATAAAGGGTATATATCTGTAACCGTAAGGGGGGGTGTGTGTGTGTTTCTATACATATATATATATATATATATATATTCAAAATAACGTATATATATTTGAGGCTATGTACATTTGGAAACTTATACTCTTGAAATCAAACTTTTGCATACATGTACTTAAAATCGTATATAAATTTATTCAAAACTCAGCATTTTTAAAACTTTGGTATGTTGAAACTTCGTGTTTACGGTATTTCGTAAATACGATATTTTGACTATAACAACTATACAATCATTTATATACTACCTTGTTTTTGCAGGGATTAATCTATGATAAGATTCGACTATGTATAATTTTATATATAAGGTTGTTTCGAGTCCTTGTCTAGAAGTTAAAATATGTTAAAATCTCTCCTATATGATATATACTGCATCTCATTATCATTTCATATACATATATTTGGTTTAAAGGCAAAATCTCATTTTCATGTTACATTCAGACGTCTGAATGATCCAATCCAGACGTCTGAATCTGGAAATATGAATATTGTAGAATACAATATTCATACATCTGAATTTGATAGTTCAGACGTCTGAATCTGGCAATTTTTTGCCTATTTTCTTTCTGGTTTGATTTCGTTGCATTTCAGAAGTCTGAATTTTTAATTTCAGAAGTCTGAATATTTATAACGGCTAGTTTTCTGAAAAAGCACTTCCATTCGTGAAGAGTTGCAATCTTTAATCCAACAGATATGATCATAACTCTTGATGATAACTCTTCACGAACAATTGCAACTATTTATTATCTATATAAACACATTAGAATCAAGTTTTCCAACAACAATTCAATTGATTATTATTCTACTCTCAAAATTCTTGATTCTAACACACTTGTGCTTTCAACATCATTCAAATTAACTTTCTTACTTCCTTATTCATCACGCATTCACATATATATCATAAAGGAGAAGATTATAGGAAGGGTGTACTATAATTGACAAATTCGTGTTACTCAAGAACACATAGTGTCAAGAAATATTGTTTTGTAAAAGTCCCGTTCTGCTGCTCTGGCAAAGTGAAGTCCTCTTCGGCTGTTGAGGCAAAATCCTATTCTGTTGCTCAAGTCCTTGTTCGGCTGCTCAGGGGTTGTATAGACCTGTTCCTCCGGGTAAAGTAAGGGTTGTTGTTTTAGTGAAATTCCAGAAGGAGTCTGGGACTGGACGTAGAACGGGAAGTTCGAACCAGTATGAAAATTTCTGGTGTGCTCGTTTATTATTTACTATTATCTGCTAATTGTTTTATTATTCCGCACTGCTTTTATACTATTCCATATTACACGATCCATAGCACATTTTCATTTGGTATCAGAGCAAGGCATCTTATAACCGTTACAAAGTTATCTGATACTTTGCTAATATGGAAAATAACACCAGCACTAGCACTGTCACTAACACCAGTTTTGTAGAAGGTCAATCTACTGGACGACATCCACTATTCAATGGCATGAATTACATTATTGGGCTACACGAATGCATATTTATATGCAAGCAAATAGTTTTGATTCATGGAATGTTACACAAATAGAATACACTACACCCACTACTGCTTATGCAGAATGGACTACTGCTCAAATGACAGAAGCCACCGCTAATGCTAAAGCCATGAACATGCTATTTTGTGCCTTAGATAGAAATGAATTTAATAGAGTTAGTATGTGTACAACTGCTTATGAAATTTGAAGAACTCTTAAAGTCACACATGAAGGCACTAACAAAGTCAAGCAAAGTAAAATATCCATGCTCAAAAGTCAGTTTCAAAATTTCAGAATGAAGCAGGATGAGTCCATAAATGATATGTACTCTAGATTTCAAGATATCTATCATTCATTACTTGGACTAGGACAAACATTTACGGATTTTGATATTGTCTCAAAACTATTAAACTCTTTAACTGATGATTGGGAAAGAAAGGTCTTAGCTATTGAAAAAGCCAATGATCTTTCCACCATGAAACCAGAAGAGTTAATAGGAAATTTAATGTCCTATGAAGTTAATATGCAGGCTAAAATAGTACAGGCTCAAGACAAAAGGAATGTGGCTTTCCATGCTAAAAAGGAAGAAGAATCAAACTCAGATGAAGAAGACTTAGCTTTTATAGCCAAAAACTTTAAAAAGTTTTTGAAATACAGAAAAGGAAACAAAAATAATAACAAACGGTTTTTCAACAAGCCGTCAACTTCTGTATTAGAATGCTATAACTGCCATAAGAAGGGTCACTTTCAGAAAGATTGTCCAGATCAGAAAAAATCATACAATAACAAAAATAAGAAGGATAAATTCAAGAAAAGGGCTTTCTCAGTTACATGGGATGATTTAGATTCTTCATCTTCTGATAGTAGTAGTGACAGTGAGAATGAGCAAGCAAATGTATGCTTTATGGCAAAGGAGAATGAGGTTAGTGATCTAACTTTTGATGATATGATTGAAATTAATTCTGAACTTCTTGACACTTTAAAAAATCTCAAAAGAAAATATAAAGAAGCTTTAGAAAATCAAAATAGAGCAGAATTTGAAAGAGATATGTTAAAAGATGAAAAGAAAATATTAGAAGAAGAACTTGAGAAAATTCAAGAATCATCTTCTGATAATTCTCAATTTGCTCTATTAAGTCAAGAAATAGAAACTTAGAAAATTAAGAATGATACTCTAGCCTCTGAAAATCATGAGCTTAAAACAAAAATCAAAATGATAGAGTTAGAGAACACCAGTCTTAGAACTAAGCTAGACAATATCACCAAAAATGTTTCAAATTTCAGTAAAGGTAGAGAAAACTTGTCTAAGATTATTGAAAGTTCTCAACCGACATCTAATAAAAATGGATTAGGTTATGTTAAGAAATCATGGGCTCCACCTACAAAGGAAAATAAAAGGAGAAATGTTTCTAAAACTATACCTTCCATTGAACATTCAAAGAGGAAAACCAACGTAAAAACCATAAAAATATGGATTCCTAAAACAAACAATAGTTTAATTAGGAAGAGATATATAAATTCCTTCTTTGAATCTGTGCATAAAAATAAAAACTATATTTATATATAAAGGGAATACTAAACCGTCTTGGGTTTGGTTTCCTAAGACCTAACTCTTAGGACCCTAATAAAAAGGTGGGTACCAATGTCTTCACTTATATTTTTTGCAGGTACCACCAAACAAAAGAGGAAAATGGATACTAGACAGTGGATGCTCAAAACATATGACAGGAAACAAGGAAATGCTAACAAATATCATCTACTCAAATGGCTATCACCTTTGGAGATAATTCTAAGGGATACATCATTGGCAAAGGCGATGTGAGCAATGTCGGTACATCTAATTTACCTCTTATTTCTTATGTTTTATTAGTTAAGAATTTAAAACATAATCTATTAAGTATTAGCCAATTGTGTGACAAGGGATTTAAAATCAATTTTTCTGAAGATAAATGTAGCATTTCTGATCACAATAACAATCTTATTTTTGAAGGTTTTAGAGATAAAAATATTTATGTTTTAAACATGAATAATGAATATAAATTATAATTCAAATATGTGCTTATTAGCCAAAGAAAATGATCCTTGGTTATGGCACAAAAGATTTTGTCATATTAATTTTAGAGCCATATCTAAATTATCTAAAAATGATTTAGTAAGGGGCTTACCAAAAATGAATTTTAAAGAAGATAATCTTTGTGATGCTTGTCAACTTGGGAAATTATCAAAATCATCTTTTAAATCTAAGAAAATTATTTCTACAATACAACCATTGGAGTTATTACACTTGGATCTATTTGGTCCAACTCAGGTTCAATCTATTAATCACAATAGATATGTGTTTGTAATTGTAGATGATTTTTCAAGATATGCCTGGACTATATTTTTGAAAAATAAAAATGATACTTTTGAAAATTTCAAAATTTTTGCAAAAAGAATTCAAAATCTTAAGGATTTAAAAATCAAAGCTATTAGAAGTGATCACGGAGGTGAGTTCGACAATAAAGCTTTTGAACATTATTGTGATAAAAAGGGTATTTATCATAATTTTTCTTTCCCTAGAACACCACAACAAAATGGTGTTGTAGAAAGAAAGAATAGAACGTTACAAGAATGTGCAAGAACTTTATTAAATGGTAGCACGTTACCAAAACAATTCTGGGCAGAAGCTGTAGCAACTGCTTGTTATGTTTTGAATCGTGTTTCCATCCGACCACTAACAAAGCACACCTCATATGAACTTCTAAATGGTAGAAAACCAAATATTTCTTATTTCAGAACATTTGGTTCAAAATGTTTTATTTTAAATACTAAAGGTCAGCTTGGAAAATTTGATTCCAAATCCAACGAAGGAATATTCTTAGGATACTCGGAACGAAGCAAAGCTTATCGAATTTTCAATTAAAGATCAAAAATTATTGAAGAAACTCTTCACGTATCTTTTGATGAAAATTTTATATCTAAATATTCTTTTGATGATGATGAAATAACCCCAAAAACAAGCATCAAATCTTCTTCTTCTGATGATGAAAACATTGTTCATAACATAAATCAAGTTGATAATTTGATTCAACATGAAAACATTATTCATAATGAAGTAAGATCTCCACCAAGAGTTTTGAGGGATCATCCTGTTCAAAACATTATTGGAGAAATTGATTCAAATGTTAGAACAAGAAGTCAAATTAATCAAATGGGTCATGTAGCTTTTCTCTCTTTAGTATAACCTAAAAATATTAAGGAAGCCTCAACTGATGATTATTGGATCATTGCTATGTAAGAAGAACTAAATCAATTCGAACGAAATGATGTTTGGGATTTAGTTCCAAGGCCTAGTGACCAATCAGTCATTGGTACTAAATGAGTTTTCAAAAATAAAGCTGATGAACAAGGAAATATTACTAGGAATAAAGCTAGATTAGTAGCACAAGGATATAATCAAGAAGAGGGAATCGACTATGAAGAAACGTTTGCACCAGTCGCTAGACTAGAAGCAATACGAATCTTACTGGCCTTTGCATGTTTTCATAACATCAAACTATATCAAATGGATGTTAAAAGTGCTTTTCTAAATGGTTATATAAAAGAAAATGTTTATGTTGAACAACCTCCTCTATTTGCTCATGAAAATTTCCAAACCATGTTTATAAACTCAAGAAAGCTTTATACGGTTTGAAACAAGCACCACGTGCTTGGTATGATCGTCTTAAAAGATATCTTATAGACTCTGGTTTTGACATTGGAAAGGTTGATCAAACTCTTTTTATTAAAAGAACTAAACAAGATATTTTAGTCATTCAAATATATGTTGATGGTATTATTTTTGGATCTACTAATGAAAATTTATGTAAAGAATTTTCAAATATTATGACAAAAGAATTTGAAATGTCACATATGGGCGAACTATCATACTTTCTTGGTTTACAAATTAAACAATTACCAAATGGTATATTTATTAATCAAGAAAAATATTGTAATAATTTAATCAAACGCTTCGGAATGGAAAATACTTCTGCCAAACCAACTCCTATGAGTACAACTACCCATCTTGATAGAGATGAAAATGGCAAGAGTGTTGACCAAAAATTATATCGAAGTATGATTGGATCATTACTATATTTAACAGCTAGTCATCCAGATATTACGATGAGTGTCTGTTTGTGTGCTCGATTTCAAGCTAATCCAAAAGAATCTCACTTAAGAGCAGTCAAACGTATATTACGTTATCTTAGTAATACGAAGGACTTTGGTTTATTCTATCCAAAAGAGTGTCCGTTCGAGTTAGTAACATACAGTGATGCTGATTTTGGTGGATCTCGAACAGATAGAAAAAGTACTAGCGGTACGTGCCATTTTATTGGAAAATCGTTAGTATCTTGGTTTAGTAAGAAACAGAACTGTGTTTCACTCTCTACTTGTGAAGCAGAATATATTTCTGCTGCATTAGCTTGTGCTCAAGTAATTTACATGCAACAGACACTTAGAGATTTTGATATAAATCTTTCAAATTCAACAATATATTATGATAATTCAAGTGCTATTAATTTATCAAAAAATCCTGTCAATCATTCACGAACAAAACATATTGATATACGTCATCATTTTCTTCGTGATTGTATTGAAAAAGGTTTGATAAATTTAGATTTTGTCTCTTCTGAAAATCAATTGGCTGATATCTTCACAAAACCACTTCTTGAAAATGTGTTTATCAAATTAAGACGAGAACTCAAAATCGTCCCTTTTAAAGATTTATAACTATGATATGCATGATATTTTAACTCTCCTTTTTTTCGATGTCAAAGGGGGAGATATATTTTTGAAATATTTCCTATCGACAGGGGGAGTTTATACTAAGGGGGAGTATTTGTATTTCCTGCTTCTATATGATCATGTTGTATACTATAATTTTATATAGTTGTCATCGTCAAAAAGGGGGAGAATGTTGAAACTTCGTGTTTACGGTATTTCGTAAATACGATATTTTGACTATAACAACTATACAATCATTTATATACTAACTTGTTTTTGCAGGGATTAATCTATGATAAGATTCGACTATGTATAATTTTATATATAAGGTTGTTTCGAGTCCTTGTCTAGAAGTTAAAATATGTTAAAATCTCTCCTATATGATATATACTGCATCTCATTATCATTTCATATGCATATATTTGGTTTAAAAGAAAAATCTCATTTTTATGTTACATTCAGACGTCTGAATGATCCAATCCAGACGTCTGAATATGGAAATATGAATATTGTAGAATAAAATATTCAGACGTCTGAATTGGATAGTTCAGACGTCTGAATCTAACAATTTTTTGCCTATTTACTTTCTGGTTTGATTTCATTGCATTTCAGAAGTCTGAATTTTTAAATTTAGAAGTCTGAATATTTACAACGGCTTGTTTTCTGAAAAGGCACTTCCATTCGTGAAGAGTTGCAATCTTAATCCAACATATATGATCATAACTCTTGATGATAACTCTTCACGAACAATTGCAACTATTTATTATCTATATAAACACATTAGAATCAAGTTTTCCAACAACAATTCAATTGATTATTATTCTACTCTCAAAATTCTTGATTATAACACACTTGTGCTTTCAACATCATTCAAATTCACTTTCTTACTTCCTTATTCATCACGCATTCACATATATATCATAAAGGAGAAGATTATAGGAAGGGTGTACTATAATTGACAAATTTGTGTTACTCAAGAACACATAGTGTTAAGAAATATTGTTTTGTAAAGTACCAATCTGCTGCTCTGGCAAAGTGAAGTCCTCTTCGGCTGTTGAGGCAAAATCCTGTTCTGTTACTCAGGTCCCTGTTCGGCTGCTCAGGGGTTGTATAGACCTGTTCCTCCGGGTAAAGTGAGGGTTGTTATTTTAGTGAAATTCCAAAAGGAGTCTGGGACTGGACGTAGAACGGGAAGTTCGAACCAGTATAAAAATTCCTAGTGTGCTCGTTTATTATTTACTATTATATGCTAATTGTTCTATTATTCCGCACTGCTTTTATACTATTCCATATTACACGATCCATAGCACATTTTCATGGTACATGAAACCGTGCCCTTTTAAAACTGATACATCTTTGAAAACTAGTATTCGTTCAGAACCTTTATCTACAAAATTAAGATAGATTCAACAACACATGTATTTAAAACTTATACACATAGAAACCTGCTATACTTGAATTTTCTATACATTCCAGGCCTATACACATGTTCGAAATCAATGTACACAAATAACTTATGTGTTCAAAGCTCTTATACCTTTAAAACCATATCTATACGAAACATACGTATTTGAAAGCTCATGCAGCATTGGAACTGTGCATATATACATCTGAAATTAAGTGTACTTGAGACTTTAAAACCTCTTATTCATTCAAAAACCTGATACTTATATCCATTTGAAATTTGATACTCTTAAGATCCGGCATGTGTGTTTAAAGTTCTATTCCTTTGAAGCTCAGATAAATACAGGTACAACATACACACATACACATATATGTACGAAATTCTATGTATTTGAAACCTAGTGCATATTTAAAAGCTTTTTGTTCACTTATACAACCTCATATACATATTTGAAATCATATTAGATAGATATGAAATTTTGAACCTTTGAAACTTTATCTTTTCAAAATTCTTAATTTATGAAACCATTAGCTTCTAAAATCTATAATTTACAAATTACTAGCCTTTTGAAATCGTTAATTCACGAAATAAATATGTATTACCTTGAAGCTCTGTAAATAGAACCCCAACTGTACTGAAGTGCTCTGTTCTTTGAATCCTTACAGTTATGAAATGAAGACTAGTAATCTTTCAAATGCTATCTGATAGTCTTTTGTAGTGAGATGTGGTAATTTTTAATCCGAACTCTAGTGATTTTAAAATAAAGCTACAATAAGATGCCCTGGATATGGAGTTCTCTGCTTTGCAATGTATCCTGATGGCCTGAAGCTAAACTTCGACATACCAGTATCAATGCCATAAGCTTCGACATTCCTCTATAATTCCAATATCATCCTGCATGCTTTCATTCCAATGGCGCACTCTTCGACATGAGTTGTTTCCAGTATCAAATATTACGACGCCGTTCATTTTGACATTGATTACTTTCGATATCAAATATTGCGACATTGAGTAATTTGAGGAATCAACCAATCTCCATTGATCTTGAAGTGATCTCTTGGCTTTAGCACTAATAACTCCCGTCATCAACTATGAACTACGATGTCACCCAATTCTGCCTATAAATACTCGTCACTTGTTAGATCTGAATATTCATTATCACCTAACACCATAAGTTTGATAATGTTCAGATCTAAGGAATAAACTCGAATCTTTAAGGTGAAATTTAGATCGGCTTCAAGATCATTTAAATCAACCTCGAATTCATCCAGACCTATATATTCAAGAGATTGTTTGGAAGAGGATGTTGATTAAAGGATTGATGTAAAAGGGGGTCGAGATTGATATCGTTTGTCTTAACTGGAATATGATGGGTTTGAGCCAGCTTGATGGATAGACGATCAGTCATGGATGGTTCAGTGTGGGTTGCTCGATCAAGGTGGCTCGGTCGTACATGGCTCGGTCAAGGAGAGGAGATCATGCATGGTTTGGTCATGGTGCATAAGCCAAGATGGCCTGATATGACTGGCTCGGTGAGTATGGCTCGGCAAGCATGGCTCGATACGAGTGGGTCGGTGTTGTGAAGGTTTTGGGTCGGTAGGAAGGTGGTTCGGCATGTTGAAGTGGATCGGCAGTGGAGTGGATCGATCATGTAGGATCGGTCAAGGTAGATAGTCAAAGTGGATCGGTTAAGGAGGATCGGTCGGACAAAGGAAGGAAGGCCATGTCGTTCGGTCATGCATGGTTCGGTATGTGTCGCTCAGTCACATAAGGTTGGTCAGGGAGGATAAGGCAAAGTGGTTTGGTATGAATGGTTCTGGCTTTAAGGGGATTGGAGCATATGGATCGGCCATACGTGGTTCAGCCGTAGTGGGTCGGTCGGCATACCAGGAGGTTGTGAGTAGGAAAAGGGGTTGGCATTCATGGATATTTGGGTCGGCATTGAAGAGGACTTCGGGTCGGCACTCATCTAGCTCCGGGTCGGCATGCAAGTGGCTTCGGGCCGGCAAGCGAGACTTGGGGACGGCATTCACTTAAGGGATCAGCATGTCAGAGCTGCTTCGAGTCGTTGAGCACTTTACTTCGAGTCAGGGTTAGGGTCACTTCAGGTCAGTGCTTTGGCTACTTCGGGTCTTCATATTATAAACTCGGGGTCGGTCTTGGTGTTGGGGTTTGGGTCGACTATGGTGATGGGCCTGGATCACTCAGGAAGCCCAGTAACTCAGGTTTTACCTATAAATACAACATGTAGGGCTTCGGAAAAGAGGATTTTCATTCTATTTTCCTCCTACTTATCCATTAAGGATACTCTATCATTATTGCTTTAAAAACTATGTATTGTAACTGTAATTGATTCTCATATCAATAAAAAGGAAATTTTTGGAGTGGACGTAGGCCGGAGTTAGCCAAACCACTATAAATCCAGTGTTATTACTGCTTTCTTTTTAATTTTCAATGTTCTTCACATTCATACTCTCTACATACATTCTATCTGTGATCTGTGATTTGGTGCTTTCATCTGGATTTAGGTGTTAATGACCAATTTTGGCACTAACATTTTGGTGCTTTCACTGAGAAAGCTAGCACTCGGGGATTCAGAAGCTTGGATTTTGGATTTAAAGGCCTAAGAACTTGGAGTTTGGAGACTATGGCAAAGCAATCAACCAGGAGACAAAGGATGGAAAGGAGTCAGCAAGAAGAAAGTCAGGAGGCTTCCTTTGGAGCTAATCAAGTCTCGATCAATATCACTAGGGACAAGATGCAGGTCATGATGAATTTCATGCAGGAGCAGCTGATGAAAAGGTAAGAGGAGATGATGCAAACCCTTCTTAGGCAGTTTGGACCGGCAGGAACAGCAGGAGCTGTAGGAGCTCGGATCCATGGAGTTGGATCAGAAGGACTCAACATGCAAGCAGATGGACTGGTTCAGCAGGGGGCAGCCCCCAATCAGTAAACAACTGTCAATCTGGATGGATCTAAACTCGGGGGCACACCTCCGGGTAATGCTGGACTAATCCATGGAGGGATACCAGATGACGTTGTGCAGCCCGGCACCAACAGGAATACAGGAGTACGTGACGAGGAGTATGTGCCAGAATTTCCTCATGGACTTGGAGGGCGGTTAGAAAATGTAGATGGAGGGAAATCCTTGGCAGGTAACACTAGATTGGCTGACATCATCAGGCAAACTATTCGCGGAGGTCTGACAAACAAGGATTTGGAGGGCGTGAACAAAAGTCCGTTTACCCGTAACATTAGGATGGCTAGGAATCCACCCGATTTCAAGCTGCCCACTCTGGAAGTATACAATGGTAAGATAGATCCCACTGACCACTTGATGAGGTACAAAAGGCATATGGAAGTGCTGGGGACATCAGAGGAGGTTATGACTTGGTGTTTCCCCCTGTACTTGACCGATATAGTTGCTATGTGGTTTAGACAGCTGGAGGATGGATCTATTAGAACATGGACAGAACTGGTGGATAAGTTCTTGAAACAGTTTCGAGTTCACATAAAAAGGCCGAAGAACATGATGACACCGACGTCAATTAAGCAGAGGGCGGATGAATCACTTAGGACTTTCTTAACTCGGTTTAATGCAGCAGTTGCTTCGGTGGATCGGCCGGATCCATCACTGTTTCTGATGGCTGCAGTATCAGAAGTCAAGGATAATTCGGATTTCAAAGTATCGTTGATACGGGACCCACCAATGGATCTCAGGGAATTCTTTCATGAAGTTGAGAGATTTCTTCGACAAGAGGATGCATGTTTGGATATGAAGTCAAAGGTAAACATGGTTAAGGATGGAGAACCATCCGGTGAAAGCTCGGGTAAAGATAAGGATAAAGGGAAGTGGAAGCGCTGGGGAGAACCAAAATTCTCCACTTACAAAGGACTGAATGAGACATTAGAACGGATATACTTGGACACTCGGGATCGCCTTCCTTATCGAAGGCCGGCAAGGAGGGAACTCTCAGAATGCGAAAGGGCATCGGGAAGGCACTGTCTCTTTCATGACCTAGATGGGCATGATACTAACAGCTACATGCATCTAAAGGATATAATCGAGGAGCATGTAAGGAATGGTCAATTGCGGAAATATGTCAAAACTCGGAATGGGGCAGTGGAACAGGAGCAGCCACCGCCTACCTTGAACGACAATGGCATGAAGCCTAGGAATGGTGGTTGGTTGGCCATCAACTAATCATGATGGTTTGGAATAAGTAGTAAACTTTAGGCAGATGGCTAAGTCACTTACTCATGTACGAGGACGGAGACAACCCCTAAGCATTTTCTGAGATGCTTTTTGGCTAGGACACTTGCTTTTTCTAGTTTGGGTTTGGAGTTTGGTTTGAACTCCTAGTTTTGTTTGTTTTCTGATTTGGATTCCAGTTTGGATGTTTGTCTTTTGGTTTGGACTTTTGATATGGATTTCTGGTTTGAATCTGGATTTCAGATTGGATTTTGATTGACTTTTTGTTTGGTTTTTGGCTAAAAGGTCATCGAGCATGGACTATGCTCGGCAAAGGTCTGGAGAGACCAGGATTCGGTCTAGGACTTAGGCCCCATGTCAACTATCGGTTACTATTTCAGTTCATCAAGTATGGAATATGCTTGACAAGGGTATGGAGCGACCAGAATTTGGCTTAGGACTTAAGCCATGGCATTACTCAGCATTCAGGGACACTGAACCAGGAACGCCATGGTATTACTTGACACAGGTCATCAGGTGCAGGTTGCGCTTGGAAAGAACCCAGAGAGGTTACGAATTTGGATATTGGCTATGAACAGCTAAGGGTTTGGGCATGGACCCGAAGCGGTCCTGGATTTGGATATCGACCCAGAGAGGTCATGGATTTGGTTATTGGTTATTGGATGTGGATGGATTAGAGCTCGGCTATCGGATTCGGATTTCGGTTTAGGATTTGGACCCGGCGAGGTCCCGGAAATGGATTTTAGGACTCGGTGAGGTCCCAGCTTAGGATTTGGACCCGGCAAGGTCCTCAATTTGGACTACAGGACTCGAAGAGGTCCTGAACTTGGATAAAATGATCCGAAGAGATTGTGGATTTGGTTAATGGATTTGAGATGGATTCGAAATTGGATAATGACTTGGAATGGTCGCGGAGTAGACTATCAGATTTGGATGGAATTGCTTGATAATGAATGTAACATGGACTTCGGGTATCGGATTTAAGGCTGTTCAAAACACACCTTCTAATATCAAGGCATGTTTTGGGGGGCAAATGTTAAATCGCCTTTTGGCAAGGCCGTAGATAAGCGGATTTAACTAAAATCGACTGCTAGTTTGTCAAGACTGGAATATGGTGGGTTTGAGCCAGCTTGATGGATAGATGATCAGTCACAGATGGTTCGGTGTGGGTTGCTCGATCAAGGTGGCTCGGTCAAGGAGAGGAGATCATGCATGGTTCGGTCATGGTGCATAAGCCATGATGGCCTGATATGACTGGTTCGGTGAGCATGGCTCGGCAAGCATGGCTCGATACAAGTGGGTCGGTGTTGTGAAGGTTTTGGGTCGGTAGGAAGGTGGTTCGGCATGTTGGAGTCGGCAGTGGAGTGGATCGGTCATGTAGGATGGGTCAGGGTAGATAAGTCAAAGTGGATCGGTTAAGGAGGATCGATCGGACAAAGGAAGGAAGGCCATGTCATTCGGTCATGGTGTGAAAGCTAAGGTGGGTCGGTCATGCATGGTTCAGTATGTGTCGCTCGGTCACATAAGGTTGATCGGGGAGGATAAGGCAAAGTGGTTCTGTATGTATGGTTTTGGCCTCAAGGGGATTGGAGCATATGGATCGGCCATACGTGGTTCGGCTGTAGTGGGTCGGTCGGCATAGCAGGAGGTTGTGAGTAGGAAAAGGGGTTGGCATTCGTGGATCTTTGGGTCGGCATTGAAGAGGACTTCGGGTCGGCACTCATCTAGCTCCGGGTCGGCATGCAAGTGGCTTCGGGTCGGCAAACGAGACATGGGGACGACATTCACTTAAGGGATCAGCATGTCAGAGCTGCTTTGAGCCGCCGAGCATTTTACTTCGAGTCAGGGTTAGGGTCACTTCGGGTCAGTACCTTGGCTACTTCGGGTCGACATATTATAAACTCGGGGTCGGTCGTGGTGTTTGGGGTTTGGTTCGATTATGGTCTTGATGAGCCTGGATCACTCAGGAAGCCCAGTAACTCAGGTTTTACCTATAAATCAGCATGTAGGGCTTCGGAAAAGAGTATCTTCATTCTGTTTTCCTCCTACTTCCCCATTAAGGCTACTCTGTCATTATTGCTTTAAAAAATATGGATTGTAACTGTAATTGATTCTCATATCAATAAAAAGGAAATTTCTAGTGTGGACATAGGCCGGAGTTAGCCGAACCACTATAAATCCAGTGTTATTACTGCTTTCTTTATAATTTTCACTATTCTTCACATTCATACTCTCTACATACATTCTATCTGTGATCTGTGACTATGATTTGGTGCTTTCATCTGGATTTAGGTGTTAGTGACCAATTTTGGCGTTAACAAAAGTAAAAAGTAATAAAATATTGGATGGTTTGGTGAGTTGTTGAGTAAGGTGGGCAGAGAAAAGGTTCACATGGTTAATGTCATAAATCATGAAATGCTTTAAAGGAGTCTGGTTGAATATTGGAAATAGGCGAGATTAATATTGTAGGTGGGGGGTGGCGTCAACGGATGATAATGAATTACATGAGATTAGATCCACGCCATTTGTACACCCTACAAATGGTTAAACATTAACAACGTTAGCTTTTAAAATTTTGAATTCAAATTTGAAATGATTTGAAGGTATAAAATTCAAAAATCCCTTCTAGGGTTTTTTGGTCATTTTTCGAACGTGTGAAGGTTCGAGCCCTCTTTCGAACACCAAAATGTTAAATTGAAATTTGTTTCAGCATTCAAGACGTGTGTATAAGAAGGCATGTCCAAATTCCAATAATACCCCTTAGTTTTATGATAATTCACAAGATTGTTTGAAACACAATTCATAAGTTCAAAAGATAAAATAGACATATCCAAACAACTATAGACCACAGGCTCAAATCATGTTCTTTATTCAATCAAGAACATGTTAAAAATGTGCAAACATGCAATTACCTAATTGCATAGGCCCTTGTTTACAAATATATCATCTTCTCCCTCATTCTCCTTTATGCCATTAGTTTGTCCTCGAGCTCTCAATGAAGAGAACTTGGAGAAGATCCTAATTGAAAAAAGTGATAAGAATGAAAAAGAGGTTAAGGGTCCCCTGCCATAAGGGGGTGCATCTCTATTTATAGTAGTTGGAGGGATGTAGGTGTTAACCGAGTTTTTAACCCAGCAGGATTCAAAAGGAGTTAGAAGATTCAAATTAAGGCAGAACGACTCAAAACTTGACCGAAAGGCCTAAAAGTACAAGACAGAGGAACCTTGGAAGTTTGACCCAAAAATACGCCAACACTCTGTATCAGTACCAATCCGATCAATTGAATCGGTACCGATCCAAAATATTGGCTTGTGGTTCTTCCAAAACACTTGCATTATGTTTTTACCTCTCTACTAAGCCTATCTATCTAGATTGGTAACAATCCAAGCTTCCAAGTTCGAGAAGTAAAGACTTATCAGATTCAGACTACAGTTCGGTCAAACCCATGGGTGAACCATCATCAAAGCAAGTCAATAAGCTATGGAATTACATGGAGAGCCTCCAAGCAAGTAGGGAAGCCAACTTGATAGAAGTTGTGCAAAAATTGCACAACTCTTTGGATTGATATTGATCCGATCCAATTGGATTGGTACCGATCCAATAAGTTAGCTCAGAATCACTCCAAAAATTTTATGCTTCTTCCTATAGTCGATTACAGGCTTCTGGTGCAATGATTCCGACCCAAGTGCTCTCTAAATCCTATAAATACCATCCTATCTTCAATAGGAAAGGGTTTCCTAACTCGGTCTCTGCTGAAGCTCTACTACTTTTTCTTCACTCTTCTTCTCCCACACAACAGCCATTAAGGGACAATTAAGATCTTCCCTTTGTTTCTAACGATGGTGGCTTGATCTAATTTAAAGAAGAAGAATCATATTGTAATCCAAACTCTCTTATAACAGCAGTTGATCAATAAAAGCTATAAAGTGGGCGTAGGCTTTATTAACAACCGAACCACTATAAAAATCTCTCGTCTCTTTACTTTTTCTACGATTTACTATTTCCTTTTTTGTTTTATTTTCCTTGATAAACATGGCTGGTGCTTTCATGCTCAATCCAGGGTGTTGATCCATTTTTTGAGTTAACATTTTGGCGCTTTCACTGAGAATCCAACCCAGGCTCAGATCTAGCTTTATACTTTGGATCAGACAGGTCCAAAAGTTAGATCCTCAATCTCTGCTTAGAAGATTTGCCACTGAGAGTCAATGACACGGGAAGAAAGAGAACTGCTTCTGAAATATCCATAGAAGCCATAATAGCTAGAGAAGAAACCAACCCTCAGCAAGTTGAAGTCAACGGCATTAATATTCCATTAACCAGAGCAAATTCTGGAGCCAATACAGGAGATCAGGTGTCAGGATCTTCTATCCAGCATGAAGTTGTCACTAGAGATGAACTAAATAAGATGTTTGATGAAAATAATTGTTAATCCAAAAAAATGGATCAACACCCTGGATTGAGCATGAAAGCACCTGCCCTGTTCTTACATAGCAATGATACAGAGAATAAAAACTGGAAAAAGCAGAAATAGTAAGAAGACAAGAAGATTTTATAGTGGTTCGGCTGTTAATGAAGCCTACGTCCACATTATAACTTTTATTATTGACTGATTGTTGTTACAAGGTGAATTGGATTACAAAGTTGTTGAATGTCATGAGTTAGACTAAGTCCCCAATGCTGGAGTTCATTGGAGAATCATAGTAAACCCCTTGGATGATTGTTGTGAGGAGGGAGGAGAAAAGTGAAGAATAGTTTCTATAGAGTTTCAGCAGCCAGTCCAGAGGATCCCATTTATGTTGCAAATAGGTGAGTATTTATAGAGGTTGGAGAGCTACTAGGCCAAGCCTTCTTGCCAGATGCTTGCAAATGGCCATAGGAAGACACAATGCAAATCTCATCACGAACCGAGCTAACTTGATGGATCGCTAGCGATCCATAGCTTCTGGCTCGATTACGATCCAACATCTTGAGATGCTTCCCATTGCCTTCTACTTTAAAGTTCATGGCGACCTAGTGATACGGTATGGATCGCTAGCAATCCATGTACTTAGCTGATTTCTGGACTTTGTCTTCCGGGGAGCATTTGTTGTCTCGTGTTGGTGTCCTCCATGTTACTTCGTAGCATGTTGCCTTGTTTTGATGATGGTCCGCATGCTGGTTGCATTAGATCGCTGATTGAACTAGATGAATGCTTGCCTCTCGATTTAACTAGCTCGGAATCCCATCAAACTTAGTCATTGTGTTTAGAATACCTATTGGACCATGATACAAATGAATTCATGAATCCACGAGTCAAGATTATAGATCGCTAGCGATCCATAAATGATGTATCGCAGGCGATCCATCACATTTGCATATTTCCGCCTTCCATTCCTCTGATTTCTCTTGGTCTGTTACTCTAGTCTTTTTGGTTGGCTCGTGAGCTATTCTGACTAGACCAAGCTGTTCCGATTTCCTTTGGATTTTGCTGGGTTAAAAACCTGGATAGCATTTGCCCCCCAGAGTATGCCTTCGTTGGAACCAAGGCGTGCTCTGCAAGTAATTGCCTTCCAGTTTCTACTTAGCGAGGTTCAAGTAATCATGTTAGGGCCACACGAATTTGACTTTAGCTATTTAGCTGCTCGTTAAGTTTTGAGCTGAACTGTCGTTGCTTGTCATAACGGACCAAATTTTACCCCATAACTTTTTATAATGCCTTGAAGCAGCACGTGGATCTCGCTAGATAAATTTGGGATTGATCGCAAGCGATTCGATGGATCGCTAGCAATCCATTGCCGATGGGTCACTAGCGATCCAATGACTTGGGCGTTTTTCTCATGTAATCTCATATTTAACTACCTCGAGCCAACCCATACTCCATACCTTTCATTGCGACCCGAGCTTCTTCTTGCAATTTGAGCTACTTCCTGCGATTCGACCCAAGCTTTGACCAAACTCTACTCTATTGCCATCGCCGACCAGAGCCTCTCGCCATTGACCGACCTGAAACTCGCTACTGCTTTGATCTTAACTCTAGCTCCTTCTAGATCGCCGCCGCCCAAACCCTAACTCCATCATCTCCTTTCTTGGATCGCCATCGATCCTCCTTGTTTGGATCGCTGCGTTGAAACTCCAACGATCTTTGCCTTTTGATTCTTGATTCGAGGTGGGTAATGCTAATTTTGACGTTCATTTAGCGATTTGATGACGGAATGTATTGGTGATGATTATAGTAAAGAGGCCAAGTTGATTGCGATTTTATGGAAGAAGATAGTAAATCAAGTCTTGAATTCTTCACGGAACGACACTCGGGCCTTGCCCTGGTGCCTGACAGGTTTTGCCGTCTTCATCGATAGAATTAAAATTGACTTGTACTAAGTTACATTGCCAATACAGCGCGATACATCACTGTTGGGCGCATTCTCACCCAGAAGGCCTCGAGACCAAGAAGCTTGATTCAACCATCCAGGCTTGCAGGAACTCATTCGGCATTCTCATTCTCCAAAGTCCATTCGGCAAGAACTCATTCGGCATTCTCATTCTCCAAAGTCCATTCGGCAGGAACTCATTCGGCATCCTCGTTCTCCAGAGTCCATTCGGCAGTCTTAGGCAACTGCCGGACCAACCTCCTTCATGCAACTGCCGAACCAACCCACCTCCAAGCTTCGCCGAACCAATTCATCTCCTACTACCGGACCAAGGCATGCCAGGCCAGACCACATCAGCCCAGGCCCACCAGCAGCTATATACCTCCAAGACCCCTACCCCCAGCCTCACTCTATAAATAGAGGGGCAGGGGTACAACAATGGGGGACAAGTTTGAGAGCTGAAGCTTGGAAGGAACTTTCAAACAACTTTCTTTTACTTGTACCAAAGCTTTGTACTTGTAATCATAACAAAAGAAGAGAAATAACATACAAAGTGGACGTAGGCACATTCTGGCTGAACCACTATAAATCTGCGTGTCTTTTTACAGTTTAGCCCCTGCTTTTCATATATTTGCATAATTCTCCAAAATCACTAAGAACAACCTAAGATCTACTAAATCATACAACTTTGAGGTGTTTGTCCATTTTTTGTGCAAACATTTTTGGTGCTTTCATTGAGAGGGGTAGAAACTCGAAGCTTCAGCTTCATCCACTTAACAATTTTCCTAACAGCATTGTTCGCCACTCGGAAAACATGCCTCCCAAACAGAAAAAAGATGTTAACAAAGGAAAAAACATCGCATCCAGCAGTCTTCCGGATCCAGCTGTCACGAATCAAGTAAATCGTCCTCCTCCAGCAACAATAACAAATGAAGGACAGGCTAACTCAACCATTCCTGCCACAGAACAGCCTGCAGCAATTACTAGGGCAGATTTGGACAGAGTTGTGGTTGAAGTAACTAACCGCTTCACGTCCCAACAAGAAGCCTTGGTGGACCATCTCATGTCACGCTTAAGGGACGCCGAAGAGTCCAACCGCAACACTGAATCATGGGGCGAGTCCCAGTCTGGAGGATCTCGGAGACAACAAAGATCTTCTTTCTTCGAAGAAGTTAATGGCAGAAGTAGCCATGGTAGGGGCCGAGACCGAGCGCAGCCCGAAGTTAGGCCTGAGGAAACGTTTGGTGCCGAACCCAACGGGGGAGGTACCGGACGAAGGTCAACTGTAGCTGAGCCTGTCATGCTGCCTAACCACGGAAACACCAGTGAACGGGGCCGAGCCAGAGTCCAGCCCGAAGTTGGACCCGAGGAAGTGCTTAGATCAGAACCCAGCAGGGGAAGATCGAGGCAAGGGCCAACTGTAGCTGACCCTAGCATGCTTCCAGAAAATCAAAGGCAGCCGCCGGAAAATATGAGGAATGATAGACGCTACCATCCCTACAGGTCGTCTGGACGAGATCAATCCCACAGAACAGAACCAAACTCCTTTCTATCTGCTCCAAATTCTGATGAAAGGATGGCACGCTTATTCAGAGAGTGCATCCAACGGGAGCAAAGAGACCGAGGTATAGGCGCTAGGGTGACCAGCCCTTTCGCCCGCAACATTGAAATTGCTATCACTCCCCGAGAATGGAAGATGCCAACAATGGAACCTTACAAGGGAACCTCCGACCCCGTCGTCCACTTACAAAGATACACACAACACATGCTCATGAGTGGAGCAACAGAGGGAGTACTATGCAAATGCTTCCCATTATTCTTAGCAGATCTCGCTACCTCCTGGTTCTGTCATTTACCCCAGGGATCCATCAGCTCATGGGAAATGTTGAAAGAACGATTTATCAGTCAATTCCGCATTCATGTGGAACAACCTAAGGATGCTTATTCCTTATCCAGCATCAAACAGAAACCCGGAGAGAAACTGCAGCAATACCTAACCCGATTCAACGCCGCAGCGGCCGCGGTCCAAGATGCCGACGAGAAGCTTATCCTAATGGCCCTCTGTAGTGGTGTGCATCCGGATACTAAATTTGCTAGAAGACTGACAAAAGAAAAACCAGCTACTTTACCCGATTTCTTCCATGAAGCTGGAAAATATATGAGACTTGAAGACGCCGTCAGCAAAATAGGGCAGCTCACGGCAACACGCCCGCTATAGCAAAGGACATTCGAAGATTTGACTCTAGGGATAATGCTGGGGGCAAAAAGGGGGAAAAGCGTCCATATCAGCCAGGACCAAGATTTGACGCTTACACCCCTCTAAATGAAACAATCGAAAATATCTTCCTGGCCACTCAAGACGAAGTTGAATACAAACGCCCCCCGCACAAGAAGGAATCAGATAACGCAGTTAAGTCTGGAAAATTCTGCCGCTTCCACGAATCCCATGGGCAGGATACCAATGAATGCCATCATCTCCGGGACTTGATTGAAGAACACATCAAAAGAAGGAGACTGGAACGCTATGTAAATGGTGCATTCAACTAAGTCAATATGATATCACCTACCATCCTCGCACCGCCATCAACGAACAAGGCTCGGGGGCAGGTGTGGTAATAATCACTCCCAAGGGAAATGAACTACACTATGCTATAAGGTTAGGATTCACTGCCATCGACAACGATGCAGAGTATGAAGCAGTGATAGCTGGATTAGAACTCGCCTTAGGAATCGGAGCCAATTCTTTGTGTCTTCATAGCGATTCTCAACTTATTGTAAATCAAATACTAATAGAATTCCAGGCTCGAGAAGAACGACTCGTAGCATATTTAAAGAAGGCCAAGTTGCTTCTCAATCGATGGGATCACTATTTAATCAAACACATCCCTCGGGAGGCAGAACCCCTAAATAAAGTATCTTTAGCAAAAGTTATTAACTTCTTGATCAAAAATGTTCTATGCAGGTACGGAGTTCTATTCAAAATCATATCGGACAATGGACTTCAGTTTGACAGTGAGGAGTTCGCCAACTGGTGCCAAGAGCACGGAATTCACAAAAGCTTCTCATCCCTAGCTTATTCCCAGGCAAACAGACAAGTCGAAGCCGTCAACAAAATTCTGAAAACTCTGGTCAAAAAGAAGCTCGAAAAATCAAAGGGCGCTTGAGTGGATGAACTCCCTATGGCACTATGGGCCTATCGCACACCTTTCAAAACATCAACAGGGCATACTCCTTTCTCTTTGGCATACGGATCGGAGGCTATGCTCCCAGTTGCAACCATCGTGCCTTCCCATCGTAGGATCCACTATAACCCAGAAGATAAAGAAGAACTCCTTCACATGTCTTTGGATCTAATTGAGGAGAGAAGAAATGATTCAGTCCTCAAAGCAACAGCCCACAAGCAAAAGGTGGCAACACAATACAACTCCTAAAGATCTCCACAACGGAGCTTATATTTTGTCAACAGTGGACGGGGAGGTGTTCCAGAGGGCATGGAACATCCAACACCTTCGTCGATACTCTTCTTAACTTGAACTGCCCATATGAAGCGAATTAACAAAGAGAATCAGTGGACGTAGGCATTTTCGTGCCGAACCACTTTAAATCAAACTTGTCTCTTTTTAACTTGTTCCTTCATATCTTGGCTGCTTGTTAACTGTATCCTTTTCTGTTGAACAAAATCCTGTGCGAATAGCATTTTCATTCAAGGCACTCCACAGCGCAACTTCTCCTGGACAAGACCTAACAGGTACTATGCGAATCTATGCCCTCGCCAATGAGACACTTTCGCTCCGGCATCCCTCTGCTGTGAGTTAACTCATTGCTCGCGACGGCCCTTAAAGCCAACTGTAATGAGCCGATTATAAGCCACCGAGAAGGCCGACTATAGCCGAGGCAGCTCATTACGGCGTTAGGCTCGCCGGCAATTGTGAACCGACTATAAGCCCCAACATAAGGTGTGGCCAGCCAGGGGCAGTTCACAGTTGACGATCGGCACCCACGCTAGCCGGCCACAGTAAATCGAATAATACCCACGATTACGGGCCATAATGGCCCGGGTAGTTACTGTGCGCGATCTCGGCTCCGATGTGTCTTAAGTGCGGCTGTGGTAAAAAAGAATTAACTCCCCGCGGAGGCGTAAGATGGGTGACTAATGTCTCCAAGACCCACAGCTAGGGAAAGTGACTACAAAACCCGTTTGCCACGAACTTAAGCACACCGAAGGCCTTCCGTGATTGGAAGTTTTACTTTTTTCACATATTTCAATTTTACTTGAGAAACTATTCTCCTATCCTCTGTAACAATTCTTGAAGTACAGGACACAGAACGGGAGACACTCACTAATAGAAGTGGATATTCACAGCAAAATACTGGACCGCATCCCTTACTCGGTCACACAGGATATTCAAAGCTGCCATCTACAAGAAAGATATAAAGGACGGTATTTCCTCCTTTCATATGTAAACACATGACTATAATCTATTCACACCTCACGCTAACATTGCAAGTCATAAAATTATGCTTTAAACAAGAACCCGACATCAAACACAATTTGATTAAAAGAATATGCATAGCTATACAACATGTCAAAATAGCAACAAACATTCAAGAGACGACAAAATCAGCCTAAGTTAAAGAATTACACGTCAAGAATAGAGCTATCTATTACAAGTAGCAAACAATTACAATCTAAGAGTTACTTTACTGTTTTAAGACTAACATATACAGCCATGTCAAGTCTACAAAAAGAATTTTCCAGGTCTAATCAGGGAGCTGGTTGCGTCCTAGTCTTGTCCTTGCCCTGTTGCCCGTCTGTCCGATCAGAAAAAGAATTCATTAGTGATAAGCAACCAAGTTAACTAAAAGACTAGAAAGGAAGACTTACCAGCACCTGCTTCTTGGCCACCCTGGTCGTCATCCTCTACCTGCACACTTGCCTCCTCAGCAGCAAGCAACCGCATACCCTCCTTTACTGCCACCTTCTCCTCCTTGGCAAACTGAGCAGTGACCGCATCCATGCTGAAAACCACGCCACCATCTTTATCCGCATCGGCCTTAGCCTCCTCCAAAGTCCGAAGATAGATCTTAGCCATGACCCTGGGATAATCGTCCATCCAGGATAGGTTGCCCTGCTTCCAGGTTCGGAAGTACATGTCTTGAAGCATTTCGTCCATCATCTCCTCGTTTTCCTCAAACTCCCTCATCCGGGCCTCGGAAGCCGACAACCTTTCAATGGCGGCATCTCTCTCTGATCGGTATCTCGAGCAGTCAACCAGTAGGGATTTCTGCATTGCCTCCATCTCCTCCCTCAACTTGGCTTGAGCAAGCTCTGCAGCCTCAAGTTTCCCGGATAGCTCCCCTATCTGCTCAAGATCCGCCTTCCGGACCTCATCCACTGTGGCAATGGCCATATCGATCCGTTCCCTGCAGGTAGCTTCCATTTTTCGCAGTTCAGCCCGGCTAGCCTCTTCCATGGTTTTCTTTAGTCGTCCAGAAGCAGCCTCATGTTGGGATATCTGAATGGCCTGGTCAGCAAGCTGCTTGGCCTGATCCGAAACCACCAATCGAAGTCGGATGTTGGCACTCCCAATCTCCTCTCCAGCCTTAACCAGCCGGGCATGATGCTCCATCAGCTTCCTAGTCTCCTCCGCCACCCGATCAATATTAGCCTTGGCCTCGTCTCCCATAGTAACTATCCGAGTGGTAAGTAGATCAAGATCTAAGGATTTAGCCTCGTCAAGCACCCGTACCATGGGATTGCGGGGAAGAAGGTGCTCACCAGTAACCTCGTCAAAGATAATATCGTGGGAACTTGGATCCAGATCAGGGTGACCCGCAAATGGATTACGAGCCAAATCAGGACGGTCGATATGAGTAACGGAAGGGTTTCCGGACGAGAGCGGAGAGGGTGCAAACTCGCTATCCTCCTCCGTGATATCATGAAGAGGCTGAGCCGGGAGCTGAGGACCGGGCGAAGGTTCGGATAAAGGGTGACTCCTCTTTCTTCGCTGAATTCCCTCTTCAATAACCCCAAGGAGAGGACGGTAGCCGACTACGTCCCCGGAGCGGTGGGTCGAAGGCTTCGGCTTGGCGGAAGTTTTGGAAAGCTTGTATTGCTCAAGCCTGTGCCGAAGATCTGAGGCCTTGGATATCTTGTCGGCTCCTGGTATAAAGAACAAGTGTCACAAACTTACATCACTATGTAATTCAAGAAACGCGGTAAATTACGAGTTGAAAAAAAAAAAAAAAAAAGTAAGTATGTAATATGGAATTCTCACTCATGAAATCAGAATGCTCAAACTCCCGTTGTCATTCGATAAAATAAATGCAAAACTCTCAAGGCCATTCGGTAGTTCTCATATCCGTTCGGCATTCCCAGTTCCATCCGTGTATACAGATATACAACTACCTTCGATAAACCATTCATCCAACAATAGAAGGGATCTCACCTGAGTCAGTAGGGAAGTTGATTCGGCCACCACTTTGATTCGGCCACCAAGTTGATTCGGCTACCAAGTTGGTTCGGCTACCACGTTCGACACAGCTACAAAGTTTGATCCGGCAAGAGCAATTGTTTAGTTCGGCAGGTAGGAAATAGCAAAGGCGTACGGTCCCTACTTATAGACAAAAGGACACGACCGGACCATCTGGTTCGGCATCCAAGAGCCCAATGAAAATTTCAAAACAAAGCGCGGCACATGCCGGCATATGCCCCACTTTGGGGGGCAAATGTTGGGCGCATTCTCACCCAGAAGGCCTCGAGACCAAGAAGCTTGATTCAACCATCCAGGCTTGCAGGAACTCATTCGGCATTCTCATTCTCCAAAGTCCATTCGGCAAGAACTCATTCGGCATTCTCATTCTCCAAAGTCCATTCGGCAGGAACTCATTCGGCATCCTCGTTCTCCAGAGTCCATTCGGCAGTCTTAGGCAACTGCCGGACCAACCTCCTTCATGCAACTGCCGAACCAACCCACCTCCAAGCTTCGCCGAACCAATTCATCTCCTACTACCGGACCAAGGCATGCCAGGCCAGACCACATCAGCCCAGGCCCACCAGCAGCTATATACCTCCAAGACCCCTACCCCCAGCCTCACTCTATAAATAGAGGGGCAGGGGTACAACAATGGGGGACAAGTTTGAGAGCTGAAGCTTGGAAGGAACTTTCAAACAACTTTCTTTTACTTGTACCAAAGCTTTGTACTTGTAATCATAACAAAAGAAGAGAAATAACATACAAAGTGGACGTAGGCACATTCTGGCTGAACCACTATAAATCTGCGTGTCTTTTTACAGTTTAGCCCCTGCTTTTCATATATTTGCATAATTCTCCAAAATCACTAAGAACAACCTAAGATCTACTAAATCATACAACTTTGAGGTGTTTGTCCATTTTTTGTGCAAACAATCACGAATTGGTTTTAACCCTTCTGGAGGGGGATAACGGCTTAGGATAGCATCTCTTAAACATCTTATGTTGTTGTTGCCTTCCGGAGAATTTGGATTGGTCTTTTTTTTGCACGCTCAGTGTACCTATACTGGGAAAAGCTTTCTACGTTGCTTCGAACAACGGATCCGTTATCGATCGTTGATTGATAATGGGTAAGTGTAGAAGAAATAATTCCAAAAAATGATACGGAAAGTCCTTTTCTTTCTCCACTGCAAGCGAACTATCTACACTGGATAGAGCGTTTGTAGTGTTCAGGACACCGAGCTCACCCCCTATAGATAACACACTGCACTTACCCCGGTACATACTTGAAATCCATCGTGTCGGCGTGAATCGATATTCCTTTGGAATTCTAGTGTTGTAGTGGGGACTTTTGGTTTAGAGTAGAATCACCTGACTGCTTTGGACGCAAGTCCTGTTGTATAGAATGAAGTACCCGTCTTCTCGCCGTAAGTCCAGTGGAGGAAGTCCAACACTTTCAGAAGCTGAGTCATCGTCTATCGCCCCTTCTTCTTCTGCTTCGCAGGCTGAATATGGTCAACTAGTTCCAGTTGGTCCGGTCGTGGATCAAACTCCTCCGAACTTCAGAGTTTTTCTTAATCCATCGGAGAGAGCCTCCTCCGCGATCTCCGCTAAGGTTTTACAATAATTGCTTGCAACATGGCATTCTGGAGGATGACGTGCGCCTCCCAAAGAAGAATGAATTTTCCCATATGCCGCCTCCGGGATACACCGCTTGCCATCGATATATGTGCCTAAACGGAGAAGTGCCCTCTTTCAATGACTTCTTGAGAGAAACCCTTTCGAACTTGCGAATTTCCCTCTTCCAGATTCACCCTAAT
Source organism: Allium fistulosum (assembly GCA_030737815.1). NCBI lineage: Eukaryota > Viridiplantae > Streptophyta > Magnoliopsida > Asparagales > Amaryllidaceae > Allium > Allium fistulosum. Next base: position 484,800,113 of record CM060905.1, on the reverse strand, counting down.
GGATATGCTATCTTAACCTGCCTGAACGTTCTGTTTATGCGAACATTTAACCGTGTTCCAAGTTTCAACGAGCTGAGATATTCTCTCTCGTTTAAAAGGAGAGACAAGTGCCTATCTCTAGTCATCATCGAGGCTCAGAGGAATCGCAAAATCGTGCTGCAACTGCAAAGCAATTTATCTCAATTCAAGACTCAGTACTTTTTCGTTAGATGTCCCAAAGGGTTCAATCACCTTTTGACAACGGGGGGTAAGTTCTCTTCCTTACTTATTGAGTTCCGATATGTTACTATGGAATTTTTGGCAAGTCAAATACTTCCTACGGTTATTCTGAAGCCAAATAAAGACCTATTGCTTGACCAAACTTTCCATACATTGAAGGTTGTGGATGCTGGGGAAAGATCGGTTAAATTCTTGCTGACGAATGAAAACTTGCTTCGGTATGGACTGTTGCATCCAGGGAGATCTACCATGGCAGTTGAGGTCCCGTCTCCTTCTTGTTCCAGAATACGAACGCGCTCTGCTTCTTCATCTCATGGTTATGAAGAGGGTGTTTTTCAAGAAAAGGAAGGCTTGTCTGGCGAGTTGGCTGAAGAAACTCATAAGGGAAGGGATGTCGCGACCAAAGCCAGCTTCCCGGCCAGAATGCCCCTAATTCCGAAGGAAGGGTAAAAAGAGTCTAAACAACAAGAAGGCAAGGCTGCAATGGTAGTGGAAAAAGAGGAGGGTGAAGTAGAGAGTAGTAGTCTCTAGTCCACCTCCAGTGATGGTGATTTCTACGCAGATTCCGATGATGGAGACTCTGAATCATGTAACGAGACTCCGGGGAAGAGCGTCGTTATTTCGCACTCGCCTCCCCAAGAGACCCTCAATAAAGATGCTGTCCCAAAAGTCAAGCAACGTCGGGATTCCTCGGTTAAAGATGCCGGCGTAGACTTTGGGGATTTGAGCAACGTCTATGTTAATTTTGACGAACTTATGGGGGAAGACTTCAGATTCGAAGAGATGTCTTCTCGCCCAGGCCCAATTATGCCCGGAACCAGCCCAATTTCTACCGCAATGGCTTCTCGATCTGGTTTGTGACGTCATTTTAGGTCCCCCAAGACACATTACACGTTTCACTAGGGTCACATTCACCTACACACACATTATTCAAGCCTATTTTCCATTGTTAAAGCTCTTTATTTATTCTTTATGTCAGGTACCTTGAGAGGACGTGGCCTTTATGACGATCTCGAGGAGTTCACCAATTCGCAACGCTGGTCGAAACGATCCTCCAGCCGTCATCAGCCTCGTGAGACCGAGGAGGAATGAAGAAGGCAGAAGGATTTGGAGGCTGAAGCTCGTCGCCGAGATGAGAGGGAACAGAGTCGTACGTACAAAAGCAGTTACGAGAAGAGAAAGACCTTTGATGAGCGAGAGGAAGCGTCCAAAAAGTCAAAGGTCGATCGCAGTTCTCATCCTTCATAGCAACATGCCTTTGTCCTGGCCCCATCTTTAGTCGATCTCGAAGTTCCAGTTTCTTCTGTTTAGGCTTCGTCGTCTTTCCAAGTTCCATCGTCCCACATGACGCCGCCCCTGGTTCTTCGCACCCTCACCGGAGATCGGCTTACATTCTTCAGTCTGGTCCTCCTAGACTTGAAGCAGCACATGGGTGGTTTCTAAAAGGAGTTAAGTTTGATCGCGACCTTCGCTCAGTCCGCAAAGATTCAAACATGCCCCACCTTCAAGCTATCAAAAGTGATTTGAAGCAAGCCGAGGATGGGAAAAACTATGCAAGCAACTGGCTGATACGAACCATAATAATTACCAAGAGATCATCTCCTTTGAATCGGAGAAGGATGGCTTCGATAAGGCGTTGGCGGAACGCGACGCCAGAATTGAACGATTGGTACAAGAAAGGGACGCGGTGCTCCAAGAGAGTAAGAATAACGCCGACTTGCTAAAAGACCTGAAAGAGGCTCATGCAAAGATAGAGATCGTCCTTCGAGATGAAATTAAGAAGGAGCATGTGGACAAAGTTAAGTTGAGAGAGGAGATCAAAGCTTGCAACATGATTATCGATGCCCAGAAGAAGACCATCGTCGATCATGACAAGATTGTCGAAGGGCATAACAAAAAAATCACGGAATATGAGGAGGCCATGAAGTCGCATGATAAGACCATTTCCGATTAGGCCCAAACAATTGCCCTGCTCCACAACACAGCGCCAACAAAACTGGTGTTGAAGTTGAAAAGGCAACTGTTACGGTGGATTATTTGGAGCTACATGACACTTTTGAGAGGAAGATGGAGAAGATGGATGATACCATCTTAAACTTCTACGTTAACTCCCTATTGCATCAGGAGAGTCTCGGTTATTTAGGCCCCAAGTTCCCACGCACTCTCGTCGTGGTTTGGGAGGAAATTTTGACCCGTTTCCGAAATAGTGGGGATGTCTACACTGAGCGGGAGCTAGAAGACAACTACCTTAACGAGGAGTCAAAGAAAGCATTGATAAAGGGCCAGGAGATTCTATGAATTGAAAAGGAACAGGAAGCTGCCGATATTGCCATGGTAGAAACTACCAAAACGTTGCCGGAGCCCCTTGTTTCCAGACCTGGTGAGTTGTCAAGGCAGCCTCACGATCACTTGGTGAGTTATGGGCTTGAAGCATCTCCGCAGATTGTGCAACCATCTAAAGAAGGAGAAGGAGGTCAATATGAGATTGACATCCTTGACCACTCCTCTGATGCAGGTAACCTTCTTGTTTCTTCCGAGTTCGAGAATTTTCAACTCACGCTGCAAGAGCAAGACGAACTTAATGCTTTCGTTTTTGATCTTATAGGTCCGTCTTCCTTACCCGCCGACCCGCCAGTTTCCTTAATGCCTGGACCCACCGCTATTTCAACCGCTTCCGTGCTCATCTCCATAGCTCCTCTGGCTGCTGTGTCTGTGTTCGGCTCGTAGCTAGGGCCGGAGTCTGAGAAAATCGCTGCATTGCATGGGTTCGATGACCCTTCCCTATCTTTGGAGGGCGACTTTACGGCAGCCGAAGCTCGGGAGCAGGAGCTCCAGATTGAGCAGCCACGTAAATCTGAACAACAACTGGTTTCCATCAAGAAAGAAAAGGTTGAAGCGATAAAATCCTTGAAGAGCCCTCGCAAATCCCAAAAGCCCAAGATGAAAGAGGAGACTTCCGAGAAGGTTAAAGAGCAGGAAGGAGACTTCAGCACCAAGGAGATTGTCGATACCACCGGCAGCGACACTACCCCTGGCCGAGATTCTGAGGGGAAGCAAAAATTTCCAACCAAAGATGGGAAGGGGAGCGGCGGAAAGAGGTGTTGAGAGGCATGGATGGCAGTGGAGCTGATTTTTGAGGCATTTTGTTTTGTTTTATTCAAGTGCAGAGTCTGCACTTACTACTTTTGTTGTAGCATATGTACTTTTTCTTTTCGTTGGCCAGTATTGTGTGGGTACGGCCCCCACATTTTGACCTTGTATAAAAAAAGTTGTAAGTAATACAATGCTGACATTTTGATTGTAACTTTACCAGTTTGCTTATCTGTGTTTTATATATTTATGTCTATTTCATTTACTGCTATTTTATTTTATATAGTCCTGTGATTACCGCCAAAATTCTTTGTTTGGAGTAACAGAACTTGTGAAGTGATTTTGTTCTTGAGCATTTCTATTTAAGTACCGGTGTATGCCCCCAGTTCATAGGGCTATTTACTTCGAACACCTGACAAACGACCGGTTGATCCGAGTGTTTGTTTATTAATGTCTTCTTTATTACCAGACTTGCTTTATGGTTCTTATCCTTGAGAACTTATGATTTGAATGGCTTAATTATAGATTTATTGTTGGTCAACACTTAGAATTTCCTGCCGTTTTGTAGCACTTTGATTTTGTTGGATTCATGCCCATTACCCCTGATAATAGGAGCAGGTTGATCCTCGTTATTCCTGTGATGGATGAGTTTCCTAGTATCGCCAGGGAAATTCCGGTACATAAAATTGTGCGCGACTTATTAAGTAAGCGGCTTTTGGGACTGATATGACCCGTTGATCCAGAACGGTTTTGGAACTTCTCAACGTTGCCAATCTTTAGGCAACGTGAGGAGTTTATGCTTTAAGAGCATGCTTCCATGGCTCGAAAAGGTAGTGCGTGGCTTATGGGATGCGCAGCTTTGATTTCAGCCTTCTTGATGCCGCCGGACCAACACTAGTTCTTAGAAGGCGGGGATCGGGTTCCGCCGATCCAACGGCTTGAGTCGATTTGCTTCCGTCGACTCGGTGGCTAAGTGGGGAGTACTTGAGCATGATTCCACTATCTTATGCAACACTTGAATGGTTTTTGAGCCGATTTGACCCGTCGACTCAGCAGGTTACTTTTATGAATGCAGTTTTATTGGTTTAAAAAGCAAATCAATTTTATTAAGAAAAGTTTGGCAAGTTCTGCATATATACAATGCCTCGGTATCCCAGGATGGCTTATTTGCTAAAAAGTATGAAGTACATAAGATAGTTTTAGATAAAGTAATGACGCAGCGATTCGCTGTTCCATGCTCGAGGAATTTGGATTCTGTCAATGGTTGTTAGTTTGAAAGTTCCATCCCTTAGCTTTTGATTAATCACATACGACCCTTCCCAGTTTGGTCCGAAGGCTCCCGGCATGGGATATACTCGTTTGAGAACGAGGTCTCCCACTTTGAAGGTTTGGTTGTGAACTCTGGAGTTGAAGTACCATGCGACCCTTTTTTGATAAGCAGCGGTCCTCAACTCGGCTTCTTCCCTCTTCTCGTCAATCATATCAAGCGACTCGAGTAGAAGCTGCTCGTTTAGTTTTTGATTGAAATTTTGCCTTCGATGAGAGGAGACTTCTAGTTTGATGGGAATCATTACTTCTGAACCATATGCCAAGGCGAACGAAGTATGGCCGGTTGCTGCTTTGTGTGTTTTTCTATAAGCCCATAGTGCGAGTGGAAGTTCATCAACCCAGCTCCCCTTTGCTTTAGTTAGTCATTTTTTGATGGTGGACTTGATGATCTTGTTTATTGCTTCCACTTGCCCGTTTGCTTGCAGATGAGCGACCGTGAAAAAGCTCTTCTCAATTCAAAAGTGTTTGCAAAAGTCTTTGAACTCGGCGCTTTCGAATTGGGTTTCGTTATCAGTGATGATTTTCTATGGCACACCAAACCTGCAAATAATGTTATTAGTTACAAAATTAATGGCTTTCTTTGTTGTAATGGTGGCCAGCTGTTCCGCTTCGACCCATTTCGTGAAATAGTCAACGACAACTATTGTGTATTGGTCCCTCCTTTGGCTATTGGCAATGCACTAATCAAGTCAATTCCCTATATTACAAATGGCCATGGACTGACCATCTTTGTTAGCTCTGTTGAGGAGGTCCTTTTAATCTTTTCGAATCTTTGGCATCGATCACACCGTTTGGCGTAGTCTGCCCCATCGCGATTTACCGTTGGCCAGAAATATTCGTACCGGAGGACTTTCTTTGCAAAAGTTTTCCCCCTAGTATGGTCGCTGCAGTCGCCTTCATGAACTTCCTTCAAGATCCGTCGGGCTTCATTGTCGGTCACACATCTAAGCAAAGGGGTAGAGAATCCCCTTCGGTAGAGTATTCCATCCTGTATTATGAATCGTGGTGCCTTCCGAAGAAATTTTTCTGTTGATTCCCATCAGTTGGAAGAGTCCCTATAAGAAAGTAGTTTTTGATTGGCGCCATCTATGTTTCTGGTTCGACGGTGGTTTCAAAAATCCAATCGACATCCATTTCATTTATATTCGGAGCGGTCAGGGTCTCAACCAGGACTAGTCCCAACGATTGAGCTTCTCCTGAGCTTGCCAGTTTAGCTAAGTAGTCAGCCTTCGTGTTTTTCTCCCGCGGGATGTGAGTTATGGTGTAGTGTTCGATGTCATTCAACAACTCTTGTACTTTAGAAAGATATAGGGCAAGGTTCTCCCCTCGAGCCTAGTATTCACCTTTTACCTAGCAGACAACTAGTTGAGAGTCGCTGTAGATGTAAACAGACTTTATTCTGAGTTCCTTCACAACTTTCAGTCCTGCTATCAACGCTTCATATTCCGCTTTGTTATTTGTCGCAGGGACTCTAAGCGTAGGGCGTAGTAAATTGCTCATCCTTCGACAGTCTTACGCACCACCCCTGCCCCCGAACAGAGGTTGTTAGATGCACCATCGACGAAGAGTTTCCATCGTGTTTCCACTTCCAACGGTATTTCTTCTTCGTCATTCTGTATGGTAAACTCGGTGATGAAATCTGCTAGCGCTTACCCATTGATTGTCTTTCTCGGATGGTAAGTGATATCATATTGGCTCAGTCGATATTTCGTTTGAGGAGTCGCTCGGAAGTTTCAGGTTGGTACAATACTTGCTTCAAAGGCTAATTAGTCGGTACTTTGATCGGATGCACCTGGAAATATGGTTGTAACTTCCTAGATGCAATCATTGATTGCATGATAGTAGACTTCCTTTCCAATGCCTGCGTCTCTTCCAATCTCAAGTATTGACTCACCTTACGGTTGAAGTCCTTCATAGTGGTAGGTTTTTCATCTTGATCCATTTTCTGAACTCAGTTTCGGGGTGGGTGGCAAGGACCAAATCCAAGAAAACCATATCCTCCTTCAGATTTCTTACCTCTGTCACTGCGGTATTAAACCAGTTCATGAAAGACTTCGGAGATTCATTTCGTCCCTAGAATAGGCCGGACAAGGACATCACGTCTTTAGGCTGCGCTGTGTGAAGTCTAAATTGATCAAGGAATCTCGTTGCTAGCTGGTCGAAAGTAGAAATAGATCTTGGTGGAAGCCTAGTGAACCACATGGAAGCAATTCCTTCCAGAAAAATGAGAAAAAATCTACACTAAACAACGTCTGAAGCATTTTCTCCGTCCATGTACCAACTTTACTTGTACAAATGAGGTTTTGGGTCTTTTGTTCCATCATAGGACGGAATAGTTGGCATAGTGAACTTTTCTGGATATCGCTCATTCAAGGTCTCATCAGTGAAGGGAGTCCGACTTGGAGTGGATCCCCATTCATCATCTCTTCTATTCTTATTCTCATCCATCAACCGCTTGCCCATATCCACGATAAATGCTTCTGATGTCCGGTAGTCCGGGGGTCGGCTGTCAGTCACCACACCGAGTGTTTGGCTTTGCAAACGGTCATGGTGTGTGGGCTTAAGCCTAGGCTCTCCTGTCTTTGGAAGAGCCACTCCCTTGGGGTCCTGTTGGCTTGCGGTTGGCCTAATTGGGGTAGTTTGGATATTCCTAGCGTTATCGAATGCATTGGCATTTCCTTCCAACATGTCGTCGTTAAATTGCTATTCATCTTTTGAGTCGGTGAGGTCCATAGCTATATCCTCTTGTGGGGTCTTCGCTCCTTGGTTTAAGTTCATAGCCGGTTGCCTTGTGGTCGGTGGAGTACTTGTGTTTCCTTCTATGTTAATTCCCACGATTCCATCTATCACTCCTCTTTGCGGCTGCTTTCCGTTTCTTCTATTTAGACCAGAAATGGAAGAATATTCTTGTTCTACGACAGCCACGAGTTTGGCCATAGTTCTTGGAGCAGGATGTGATTGTAAGGTCAAGAGGGCATTAAGCTTATCCATTAGAGCTCTTTGACTGTTTTCCATTTTCTGATTGATTTCATCAATCATTTTATTCAATTAATCTCTTGTAACGACTTCACGTTGATTGATGATCCCGACACCTGATCTCCTACGTTGGCACCATTTACTTCGGTTTGTTGATGATTCATCTCTTCTCCGACTATTACTCCCCTTATGGATCTTCCAGAGGTAGTTATTTTCCTTCCCGGTGCCATTGATCCTATGCAATAGATTTTTTAAGGAAAGATTGTGGATCTAACTTCTGAACCTATCTGATCCAAAGTAGATAGCTAGATCTAAACCCTGAGTTGGATTCTCAGTGAAAGCACCAAAATGTTAACCCAAAAAAATGGATCAACACCCTGGATTGAGCGTGAAAGCACTGGTCCTGTTCTTACAGAGCAATAATACAAAGAATAAATGTAGAAAAAGCAGAAATAGTAAGAAGACAAGAAGATTTTTATAGTGGTTCGACTGTTAATGAAGCCTACATCCACTTTATAACTTTTATTATTGACTGATTGTTGTTACAAGGTGATCTGGATTACAAAGTTGTTGAATATCCCAAGTTAGACTAAGTCCCCAATGCTGGAGTTCACTGGAGAATCACAATAAACCCTTTGGATGAATATTGTGAAGAGGGAGGAGAAGAGTGAAGAATAGTTTCTGTAGAGTTTTAGCAGCCAGTCTAGAGGATCCCCTTTATGCTACAAATAAGAGATTATTTATAGAGGTTGGAGAGCTACTGGGCCAAGCCTTCTTTCCAAATGCTTGCAAATGACCATAGGAAGACGCACTGCAAATCTCATCACGAACCGAGCTAACCTGATGGGTCGCTAGCGATCCATAGGCTATGGATCGCTAGCGATCCATAGCTTCTGGCTTGATTACGATCCAACGTCTTGAGATGCTTCCCCTTGCCTTTTATTTTAAAGTTCGTGGCGACCTGGTGAGATGGTATGGATCGCTAGCGATCCATAATACATGGACCGCTAGCGATCCATGTACTTAGTTGATTTTTGGACTTTGTCTTCTAGGGAGCATTTGTTGTCTCGTGTTGGTGTCCTCCATGTTACTTCATAGCATGTTGCCTTGTTTTGATGACGGTCCGCATACTGGTTGCATTAGACTACTGATTGAACTAGACGAATGCTTGCCTCTCAATTTAACTAGCTCGGAATCCCATCAAACCTAGCCATTGTTTTTTGAATACCTATTGGACCATGATGCAAGTGAATTCATGAATCCACGAGCCAAGATTATGGATCGCTAGTGAACCATAGATGATGGATCACTGGCGATCCATCACATTTTTGTATTTCTGCTTTCCATACCTCTGATTTCTCTTGGTTTGTTATTCTAGTCTTTTTGGTTGGCTCTTGAGCTATTCTGACTCGACCAAGTTGTTTCGATTTCCTTTGAATTATGTTGGGTTAAAAACTCGGATAACATTAATCAAAAGATGGAGAATAGCCAAAAATTTCTTATGGACAAATTAAATGTCCTCCTGACCTTGTAATCATTTGCTGCTTAAAGAACCATGCCAGAGCCCATGGCTGCCATGGAGCAGGAAAACTCATCCATTTCTGGCCTAAACAGGAGAAACCGAAAGCAGCACCAAAAAGGAGTAGTAGGTGGAGCCATAGGAATCTCTATAGAAGGAAATGTAAGCCCTCCAACAACTACAAAGCAATCCACTACGAACTTGAATCTATGGGTGAAAACCCTACAGGAAGATATAGCAGTGGATCTCTCCGACTCAGAAGATGGTGAGCAACTTGATGACGACAAGTTGGAAGGAAACACTAATGCACTTAAAGTGGTAGGGGATTTAAACTGCCCCTACCTGACCTCTCACAAGCCAACGGAACTCCGAAGGAGTGTCTCTCCCGAAGACAGAGCCTAGGCTTCAGCCCACTTACCAGGATCGTTTAAAAAATCAAACACTTGGTATAGTCAGTGACAGCCAACCCACGGACTACCAGACATCCAAGGCATATATCGCGGACATGATCAAGCAACTAATTGATGAAAGTTAGAATATAAGAGATGATGAATGAGGATCCACTCCAAGTCGGACTCCCTTCACTGATGATATTCTGAATGAATGGTACCCTGAAAAGTTCACTATGCCGATTATTCCGTCATACGATGGAACTAGAGATCTGAAACCCCACTTGTACAAGTATAGTTGATACATGGATGGAGCAAATGCTTCGAATGCTGTTTGACGTAGATGTTTTCCAATCTTCCTAGAGGGAATCTCTTCCATGTGGTTCACCAGGCTCCCACCAAAATACATCTCTACCTTCAATGAATTAGTAACTAGATTCCTTGGTCAATTTAGGCTTCACACAGCACAACCAAAATACGTGATGTCCTTATCCGACCTATCCCAAGGGCGAAATGAATATTTGAAATCATTCATGAGTCGGTTCAACACCGCAGTGACCGAAGTAAGTAACCCAAATGAAGATATGGTCTTCATGGCCCTAGTCCGCACTATCCATCCCGACACTAACTTTGGAAAATGGATCAAAATGAAACAACCTACCACTAGGAAAGACTTTAACCGAAAGGCAAGCTAGTACTTGAGATTAGAAGAAGCAGAGGAGCTAGAAGGAAAGACTGCTAACATACAAACAACCAACGTTGGGCCGAAAGGTCGGTGAACCAAGACGCTAATACCACCGGGACTGCTGTTGAATACTAAGGAAGGACATGAATCAAAAAAGGAAGAGCCGAAATTCCAACAAGCGAAATGGAAGTAACAAAAAGGCTTGAGGCCCGAAGACTACACCCCGCTTAATGATATTTTACAGAACATCTACCTTGTGACACAAGGGACGGAGGAGTACAAGAAGCCGCCTAAAAAGGAAGTGACTGAACAACAAAAGCATTCTGGAAAGTACCGTTGCTTCCATGAAACATATGGTTACAACACGAATGAGTGCCGTAACTTGAAGAAACTGATTGAAGAACTGATTCGAGAAAACAAGCTTCAGCAGTATGTGAGGAAACCACAAAACCCTGACCAGCCTATAGCACCCCAAGCTCCTAAAGACTGGCGAAACCAAGCTAGAACCAATGAAGAGGGATCTAGACGGACCGACTTGAGAATCATCATCAAAATAATATCCGGAGGACCTCATCCAGGGCAGAAGAGTTGGGGAGAAATGGAGCGATATGCAAGCTCACTAAGACATGCTCCAAAAGATTCATGCTTTGCGATCGAATATGGAACTCCTACCAAGCAGCAGAGAACCTTGATTGATGACATAGTATTCCAAAGTCAAGACACTGAAGGAATAGAAGCTCCAACCTTCGACCTCATGGTCGTGATGGTAGGAATCAGAGCAGCCATAGTTCGACGAGTATTGGTGGACAGTGGCAGCTCTATGAATATCCTGCTGTAACACCCTAGATTTTTGGTAACATTATTTAGGATATTTAATTAGTTGAATTAAATAAAATAATGTGTTGATTAGGGGATTGAGATTTGATTTTTAATTAACGGTAGTCATGCCATTTAATAATGAACCAAAGAAGGGTTTAAATTGAAATAGAAGAGGGGTAAAATAGGAAAGATGCCATTCCTATATCCTCCAAACCTTGGCCGTGTAAAATTTTACACATTCATTTCACTTTCAAATTTTTTAAAAGAGGTCGGCCACCATTAACGAGAGAAGAAGAAAATCTAGGAAGAAGCTAATTCAAATCAAATATATTCACATCTCAATCTCCATATCATCTAAAGCTAAGGTGAATAATGTTTACATCTCATTTTTGATTGTATTTCGGTTTTAATTCGAATTCCGGATATTTTGCAATGATTTGCCATGTTTTTGGATGATGGAATGAATATATATACTTGTTGATGAATTACGGTTATTCATATTGAATTTATGGTATATTTTAAGGTGAAACCCTTATAAAATGACATCCAAATGCCTTGCAAATTTTTATGAGGATCATAAATATTATTTTGGAAATGGGTTTCGATTTTCAGATTTTTTTTGAATTTTCGTGGAATTAATATGAATTTTCTAGTAAAGAAAATGGTATTTTTGAATGGTTTCGATCGAGACGTTTTTGAATAATGCTCTACTTGAAGGCAAAATCCAAATGGTTTCGATCGAGACATTTTTGAATGGTTTCGAAAGGTTTCCACATGTTTTAAATCGAATCCAAAGTGCTTTCGAAAGGTTTGAGTTTGACAGTTTTGAAAGGTTCAATGAATGGTTTCAAAAAGGGTGGTTCCCCAGGGTTTCGAAAGGATTAAAAGGAAGGTTTTTCCTATGTTTTTGTAAGGCAATATTTAAAAGGTTTTAAAGGGGGATGTCTGTTATTTCAAAGCTATCGGAGAAAAGAAAGGAATGGTTTTCCAATGTTTTCAAAATGCAATATTTAATGGTTTCGAAAAGGTTTTCCAATGGTTTCGAAGGGGTTACCTTCAAGGGTTTCGAAAGGGTTGTTTAACAGCTTTAAAAAATGGTTTCGAATGTAATAAATAGGCATTGTAGCCTAAGTATTTTCAAGTTAAAGGGTTTGACTTGTTTTAGAAGGATATTTAATCCTTAAATCTCATCAACATTATTTTGAGTAAAGTATATATAGCATGGCAAAAATGGCTTAGAGTAAAGCTAAAGGTATATTTTCCTTGTATATGTATATGATTTGAAGGACTAAATCATTTTGAAAAGGTTTTCAAGGAAAATTTAAAGGGTAGTTAACTCTAAGAAAATAATTCGGGCTGTTAGTCCATTTTGCAGCCAGTCAGCCTAGATTTCGGACAGTTAGTCCAGTTTGTGGGTAGTCAACCCAGATGTTTGGATAGTTAGTCCATCTGTAGCATAATGGACCTTGCTATTATAAATGGATAGATAGTTCACATATTACTTGTTTTACGGACAGATAGTCCCTTTATTAGCATAAAGGATATTGCTATTTTAATATAATCAGTTTGATTAACCAGTTTGGTTGTAGGAAAGGATTGCAAAATATATATGATTTGAAAAGGATATAAGTGAGGGGAAACCCGTTCCGCTAAGGGTGTGGTCTCACATAATATCAGTAGACCGAGATGTAACATAATTGTTCACAGCAGGCTTTATGTCTGACTCAAAGTTTTTGTTTCCCCTTAAACTCTCGGGTACTCAAAATTGATTTGATTAGGCTGAGGGTTGAGGTTTTCAGGTTTTTGTCTTTTGGCGAATAAAGCATCCAAAGACGAGCTGGTGGCTGATGGATAGCTAATTAGGATTGTCGTTTCATTTTGTTTTGATTCCGCTGTGTATATAAGTCAGATATGACTTTACTACTTTGACTAACCAAAGGGGCATCATCATATGTCTCTCTTGGCGTATTTTTGTAATGATATATTTAATCATTGCCTGGGAAACGTTAAGGGATTATGTAACATGGATATGAATTATTTTTTTGAAATGTAATCGGCAAAATGTTGGTTGTTTGAAATCTGTGACTTTGTTCATATTCATGTGCTTCTGATATTATAGATACCATTATCATTACCGTATTTTGTCACCAGAAGTTAATACTATGGATGACTGCAGCATCTATATCGCTTAGCTTTTGGCCTCCAGATACGGGATGTTACAACTTGGCATCAGAGCATGGTTTATGAAAAACTTTAAACTAAAAAAAATGATTTTAAAGCATAATCCTAAGGAATTAGAGTAAGAATGGGGTATGGGATAATGCTATAATAACGTACTTGTATTTGCTATACATAAGTATACGCTTTATCTCTAGTCTCCTATCTTTGTTAGGATATTTTTCTATATCTCATAAGATTTGAATACATATATGGAAGGAAGAAGAGGAAGAGTCGACCAAGGAGGGGAGGGCACCAAAGTGAATGTCAGGCCTAATGTGAGAAGAGGTCAAGGTCAGGCGCAAGCAGAGAATGTGGGTGTCGAAGTCCCACAGGTTGGAATGGAAACTATGTATCAGTTTTTTAGGAATATGGTGCAGGTGGGAGTTGCAGCCGGAGTGTTAGGACGGAATGCTGCAGAAGCAGGGATTCCAGAAGTTTCAGTAGTCAACCATTATGCAAAGCTGAGTGGGGATTACACTAAGCTTGGAGGGAAACCGTTTGTTGGAACGAAAGATGCCATTAAGGTAGAGAATTGGTTGTTGCACTTCGAAAGGATTTTTTCAGATCCGGGGCTCAACGATGAGCAGAAAAGGAGGTTGGCATCTAGGCAGCTTCAGGGAGCATCTCTTTTCTGGTGGAATAGTGTGACTGCGGCGGTGGATGAGGAAACTATGCCCTGGGAAGATTTTATGGGAAGGTTCCAGGAGAGGTTTATGTCAGCTATGACACAGTCAGCTCTGATAAGGAAGTTTGCTGAATTAGAGTAGGGGGAGATGTCAGTTCTGGAGTATGCAAGGAAGTTTGAGGAGTTGGCCCGATATGGGTATGCTTCAGTGGAAATAGTCGTGAAGAGGAACGAGAAGTTTATTAGGGGGTTGAAGCCTGAGTTGGCCAGAGCTACATTTCCTCATATTAGAGATCCTTCTGACTTTGTTGTAGAGATAGCCTTGAGGCATGAGGAGTTGCTTGATTTTCTAGAGAAGAGTAAGGCTAAAGAAGTCCCGGTCGGGCAGAAGAGGAAGAGGAAGTTCTTTCCAAAGAAAGGTGCTCAGAAGGGTGGAGCAGCTAAGAAGGGGAAGTCTGAGATTTTCTATTTCAAGTGTGATAAGAAGGGGTAGTATGCTAATGAGTGTCATGCTGGGAAGGCTAAGGACATGGCTGGGTGGAAGAATGTCAGGTGCTACAATTACGACCAGATTGGCCACTACAAGAGCCAGTGCAAGGAACCCGCTAAGTATGGAAAGGGCAAGGTGTATGCATTGGAGCCTGCTGCTTCTAAGCCGACAACTCAGGAAAAAGGAAAGGCAGTCTGGGAGGTACACTTTAGATTCATGGTATGACTGTTAGCTTTCTATTTGATACTGGTGCATCGCTTTCATTTATATCTAGATGTTTAATAGATAAGCTTCACCTAGAACCCACTTATTTAGTTACTTCCTTACGGGTTGCGAATCCAATAGGAGGGTATGCAACTCTAGGGATGAGATGTGATCAGTTAGAGGTAGACCTGTTAGGTCATACTTTTGTTTGCAGTTTGCATATGTTTGATTTTGTGGGGTTCAAAATTATTCTTGGGATGGATTGGTTAGGTGGGTACGATGCTAGGATATTTTGCCAAGATAGAAAAATATCTCTTAGACACCCAGATTGTAGTGATCAGATAGTTTATACCATAGAAGGTTCTTGTGGTGAGATGTATACTTTGTTGGGTGCTATGGAATTGGATGATGAGTTAAGTCGAGTTTTCACGGTTAGAGAATTCGCAGATGTTTTTGAGCCTATAGTTAGATTGTCGCCAAAACGAGCCATTGAGTTTTAGATAGATTTGGTTCCGGGAGCAGAACCAGTGAGTAAACCACCAAGCAGGATGACACCTTTAGAGATGAGGGAGTTAAAGGTGCAGTTGGTGGATTTAGAAGGCAAGAATTTTATAAGGCCGAGTAGTTCGCCTTGGGGACCAGCCACGGTGTTTGCTAAGAAGCCGGATGGATCGTTAAGGCTATGTATCGATTATCGTAAATTGAATGAGAGGACAATAAAGAATCGATATCCATTGCCTAGGATTGACGATTTATTCGACCAGTTGAGTGGAACCAAGGTATTTTTGCAGTTGGATTTAGCTATAGGTTTCCATCAGCTCAAGGTAGTAGAGGATAGTATAACTTAACGGAGTTTAGGACCAGATATGGGTCGTACGAATGGTTAGTTATGTCGTTCGGACTGACTAATGCGCCAACTTTCTTTGTGGATTTGATGAACCGAGTTTTCCGAGAGCACTTGGATAGGTTCGTGTTTGTTTTCAATGATGATATTTTGATTTACTCTAAGGATGAAAGAGAGCATGAAATTCATCTTAGAGTGGTGCTTGAAACGTTGAGGCAGCATCAGCTGAAGGCGAAGTTTTCGAAGTGTCATTTCTGGAAGAAAGAAGTGAAGTTTCTTGGTCATGTAGTCTCAGAGGAAGGGTTGTCAGTAGATCCAACTAAGATTGAAGTAGTGAATAGTTGGAAGAGACTCGAGACAGTGATGGAGATAAAGAGTTTCCTTGGGTTGGCTGGTTATTATCGAAGGTTCATTAAGGATTTCTCGCGGATAGCGGTGCCAATGACCAAGCTGATAGGAAAGGATATGAAGTTTGTATGGACCGATAAGTGTGAGGAAGCATTCTAGAGTTTGAAACATCTATTGACCCATGCACCGATGTTAGTTGTTCCGAAAGGGAATCCAGATTTGGTGGTTTACATCGATGCGTGTGGAACGGGACTAGGAGCTGTGCTGATGTAGCGGGGTAAAGTGATTGCCTACGCTTCTAGACAACTTAGACCGCATGAGGTCAGATATCCAATGCATGATTTAGAATTGGCTGCAGTGAATTTTTCTTTGAAGGTGTGGAGACATTACCTTTTGGGAAGGAGGTTTGAGTTATATATAGATCATAAGTCGCTGAAATATTCGTTCTCTTAGAAGGAGTTGAAAATGAGACATCAAAGGTGGTTAGAGTTTCTCGCTGCTTATGATTTTGGAATTGAGTACAAACCGGGGAAAGGCAACAAGGTTGCAGATGCACTTATTAGAAAACATCAGAGTGCAGTTTTGGCGATGATTGCTGAGAGGAAGGATTTAGAAGCATTAGCAGATTGCAAAGTACAGTGGAGATCCGGGGCTGGGTCTAGTGGAGATACTATTGTATTACCTTGTTTGGAAGTTCGACCAGTGTTGATCGAAAGGATTGCTTCTAAATAGATGGAAGATCTGATATTAGCTGAACGGATCAGAATGTTAAGAGAAGGAACTGAGAGTGATGACTTGAAAGATTTCGGTCTTGACCAGAATGGGAGGCTGAGGAAAAAAGGAAGCTTATGTGTTCCGAGTGTAGGAAACATAAGGAAAGAAGTCCTAAAGGAATGCCATCGTTCGAAGTCTCTATTCACCCAGAAGGTACTAAGATGTATCAGGATATGAAGAGGAGTTTCTTCTGGGAAGGCATGAAGCAAGATATTAGGTAATGTGTGAAGCAGTGTATGATTTGCCAGCAGGCAAAGGCCGAACACCAGAAACCAAGTGGGTTGCTTCAGCCATTGGATATTCGAGTATGGAAGTGGGATTCTATCTCCATGGATTTTATTGACAGGATGCCAAGGTCGAACAAAGGAAATGATAGTATATGGGTCATAGTGACAGATTGACCAAGAGTGCCCATTTCATTCCAGTTAGGTCAACCAGAATGACACCTGTTTTGGTGAGGTTATTTCCGAAGAATGTGGTTAGACTGCATGGAGTTCCTAGTAGCATAGTTAGTGATAGAGATCCTTTGTTCACTAGTGAATTCTGGAAGAGTCTACAGGAAGTTTTGGGAACCAAGCTCAAAATGAGTACCGCTCACCATCCGCAAACTGATAGGCAAATGGAGAGAGTTAACAAGATCTTAGAAGATTTGTTAATAGCTTGTGTTCTGGATTTCGGGGGATCTTGGGAAGGCCATCTGCATTTAGTCGAATTTTCATATAACAACAGTTATCAGATTATTATTGGGATGGCACCATTTGAAGCTTTGTATGGAAGGCCATGCAAATCTCCCATTTGTTGGCTGGAGACTGGGGATAGGTTGTTTCTTGGTGCAAATTTAGTCCAAGAAGCTACAGATAAGATTGAGGTCATTTGGGCTAGAATGAAAGAGGCTCAGTCTAGGTAGAAAAGTTATGCAGATAAGAGACGAAAAGAACTAGAGTTCTCAGTTGAAGGCTAGGTTTTCGTCAAAGTGTCACCAATGAAGGGTGTAATAATATTTGGGAAATCAGTGAAGTTAGCTCCGAGATTCGTTGGACCATTTCCTATTGTTGAGTGGATCGAGGAACTCGCATATAGAGTTGAGTTATCGAGCAGTTTAGCAGGAGTCCACAATGTTTTTCATGTTTCTCATCTCAGAAAGTGTGTTAGAGAGCCGGAGACTGCTATTGCACCGACTGTGCTAGATGATTTAGTGGTAGAACCGGACTTGACAATAGTGAAGAAGCCAGTTCGCATAGTTGCAAGAGATGAGAACAGACTTAGAACCAAGACAGTCACATTAGTCAAAGTCCACTGGAGCAATGATGACAGGGACTGCACTTGGGAGATTGAGAGCAGGATTAGAGATACTTATCCTAACTTGTTTGATGGTATGTTTTACCTCCTTGTTTGATTTGATGTGTACCTTATCGTAATTTCAAGGACGAAATTCTTTAAGGAGAGGAGTTTGTAACACCCCAGATTTTTGGTAACATTATTTAGGATATTTAATTAGTTGAATTAAATAGAATAATGTGTTGATTAAAGGATTGAGATTTGATTTTTAATTAAGGGTAGCCGTGCCATTTAATAATGAACTAAAGATGGGTTTAAATTGAAATAGAAGAGGGGTAAAATAGGAAAGAGGCCATTCCTATATCCTCCAAACCTTGGCCGTGTAAAAATTTACACGTTCATTTCACTTTCAAAATTTTTAAAAGAGGCCAGCCACCATTAACAAGGAAGAGAAGAAGAAAAGCTAGGAAGAAGCTAATTCAAATCAAATCTATTCACATCTCAATCTCCATAATCTCTAAAGCTAAGGTGAATAATGTTTACATCTCATTTTTAATTGTGTTTTCGGTTTTAATATGAATTCCGGATATTTTGCAATGATTTACCATGTTTTTGAATGATGGAATGAATATATATACTTTCTGATGAATTATGGTTATTCATATTGAATTTATGATATGTTTTAAGGTGAAAACCCTATATAATGACATCCAAATGACTTGCGAATTTTTATGAGGATCATAAATATTATTTTGGAAATGGTTTTCAATTTTCAGATTTTTCAGAATTTTCGAGGAATTACTATGAATTTTCTAGTAAATAAAATGGTATTTTGGGTTATAAATTATTTACGTGTAAATAATTAATTATTTGGGTCTGAAATTTTTATATGTTGGAAAACATATATAATGTGATTTTCTGGAATTTTTCTAGATTTTTCCTAAGTGTTTTAATGGTTATATAAAATTATTTAAGGTATGAAATTTAAATGTTTTATATAATTGAAAGAGGAGAAGGGGATTTTTGTAAAAGATTTGAATTATAAAATCTGGAAAAGTCGGCAGCACTTTTGACAAAGTGCAGTACTTTTTATTGGTAAAGAAAGAGGCAACCAATCACAATTAGACAGGTAAGGCAGGTTAGGTGAAAAGAACTATTTGCTACAAGTTTTTCACTGTTTCATCTCTTTCGACACTAGGTTCCGCCTCTATACTATCGCCTTCGACACACTCGAAACTAATGCATATGGTATTAGGCAACTGATACATAATGAATTGGAGATGGCAGAAGGTAGGGAGTCAAATCCATAGGTTTCGAAGGGGTTGAGGCAGTCCTTTGTTTTAAATTAAAGAAATACACCTGCTTGCTTTCGACAGAATAGCTTTCGACTAAGACGATTTCAACCAAAACAAATGATTTAAAGGAAATGGTTTCAATTGGGTTGTGCCTCTGTTTTTAAATAATTGCTTTCGACTAAGTCGAGACCTTTTTACTGCCGCCTTCCTACCTTTCGACCCAAATGGTTTCAAAAGGGTTGTTTTGTTTTTCTAAAACCTGGCCACATCTCCAATGCTTTCGAAGGGATAGTTTTGACACCATCACTTCATTACTTAGGAAATGGTTTTCGAGGCAGTTGCTTTCGACTTAAATGTTTTTAAGTAAAGTAAAACCCAAATGGTTTTGAAATTGATGCTTTCGACTTTAATGGGTTTCTGATGCTTTTGATCTACTTGAAGGCAGAATCCAAATGGTTTCAATCGAGACGTTTTTGAATGGTTTTGAAAGGTTTCCACATGTTTTAAATCGAATCCAAAGTCCTTTCGAAAGGATTGAGTTTGACAGTTTCGAAAGGGTAAATGAATGGTTTCAAAAAGGGTGGTTCCCCAAGGTTTCGAAAGGATTGAAAGGAAGGTTTTTCCTATGTTTTCGAAAGACAATATTTAAAAGGTTTTAAAGGGGGATGTCTGTTATTTCGAAGCTTTCGGAGAAAAGAAAGGAAAGGTTTTTCCAATGTTTTCGAAATGCAATATTTAATGGTTTCGAAAGGGTTTTCCGAAGGTTTCGAAGGGGTTACCTTCAAGGGTTTTGAAAGGGTTGTTTAAAGGCTTTAAACAAAGGTTTCGAATGTAATAAATAGGCAATGTAGACTAAGTATTTTTAGGTTAAAAGGGGTTTTGACTTGTTTTAGAAGGATAGTTAATCCTTAATAAAAATTAGCAACATTATTTTTAGTAAAGTATATATAACATGGCAAAAATGTCTTAGAGTAAAGCTAAAGATTTATTTTCCTTGTATATGCATATGATTTGAAGGACTAGATCATTTTGAAAAGGTTTTCAAGGAAAATTTAAAGGGTAGTTAACCCTAAGAAAAAAATTCGGACAGTTAGTCCATTTTGCAGGCAGTCAGCCTAGATTTCAGATAGTTAGTCTAGTTTGCAGGCAGTCAACCCAGTTGTTTGGACAGTTAGTCCATCTGTAGCATAATGGACCTTGCTATTATAAATGGATAGATAGTTCACATATTACTTGTTTTATGGATAGATAGTCCATTTATTAGCATAAAGGATATTGCTATTTTGATATAATCAGTTTGATTAACCAGTTTAGTTGTAGGAAAGGATTGCAAAATATACATGATTTGAAAAGGATATAAGTGAGGGGAAACCCATTCCGCTATACGACGTGGTCTCACTTAATATCAGTAGACCGAGATGTAACATAATTATTCACACTAGGCTTATGCCTGACTCGAAGTTTTTGTTTCCCCTTAAACTCTCGGGTACTCAAAATTGATTTGAGTAGGCTGAGGGTTGAGGTTTTCAGGTTTTTGTCTTTTGGCGAATAAAGCATCCAAAGACGAGCTAGTGGCTGATGGATAGCTAATTAGGATTTGCCATTTCATTTTATTTTGATTCCGCTGTGTATGTAAGTCAGATATGACTATTTTGCTTTGACCAACCAATGGGGCATCATCATATGTCGCTCTTGACATATTTTTGTAATGATATATTTAATCATTGCCTGGGAGACATTAAGGGATTATGTAACATGGATATGAATTATTGTTTTGAAATGTAATCGGCAAAATGTTGTTTTTTGAAATCTGTGACTTTGTTCATATTCATGTGCTTCTGAGATTATGGATACCATTATCATTACCATACCAGAAGTTAATACTATGGATGACTGCAGCATCTGTAGCGCTTAGCTTTTGGCCTTTAGATACGGGATGTTATACTTGTTCAAACACACGTTTGATCAAATATCCGCTTGTCGAACAAAGATCCAAGGATTCACCGGCAAATCAAGTAAACCTGTTAGAACAATTGATTTACTTGCAGAACTTGGGGAAGGCGACCGAAGAATCATCCTTGTCCAGACCTTTTTGATTGTAGATGAAATATCTGCCTACAATGCATTCCTGGGATGGCTCGCTTTGGCAGATTTCAAGATTGTCTTAGCTCAGTTGTGTCTAACCATGAAATTTCTGAAAGAGAATGGAGTTAGGGTGATCAAAGGAGACCAAAGTGCATCTAGAGAATGTTATATCGTCGAACTATGCGAGTTTATAAGAAAAGAAAAAGGAAAGAGTATGTGGAGAACTCTCCACATTCGTGAACTTACCGAATAGCAACTACAGAACCGTCCTGGCTTGGGGACCATAGCCGATTCGACAAGGCTTTGGACCCTAGAAAGAAGAGTCCATGGGAGGATCAAGCAGCACTGATAAAATTGGCGGTGTCTGTCCCACTCGATATGGATGACCCAACACGGGTCCTGAAAATTGGATCACACCTTGGAAATAAGATGCGATTAGAACTCATCAATTTTTTTTGCGCTAACTTGGATGTATTCGCTTGGACACATTCTGATATGTGCGGGGTTTCACCGGAGATTGCATGCCATGCGCTTAACATTGATCCCAAGTATACACCAATGAAGTAGAAGAGGCGGAACCTGGGACTCGAACGGTCCAAAGTGCTAAGAGCAGAAGTGGATAAGCTGATGGTGAATGTTTTTATCCACAATGCAACCTACCCTGAATGGGTATCTAACCCGGTCTTGGTTAAGAAGTCCAATGGGAAATGGCGACTTGTTTTGACTACTCGGACTTAAACAAAGCTTCCCCAAAAGACTGCTTTCCTCTACCTTGAATCCATCAGCTTATGGACGGGACATCTGGACATGAATTGCTATCATTTAGGGATGCTTACTCGGATACAAACAGATCATGATGCACAAACCTGACTAGGAAAACACCAGTTTCATTACCGACCTGAGATTATATTGCTACAAAATGATGCCATTCAGCTTAAAGAATGCTAGGGCCACCTACCAACGACTAGTAAACACTAGTTCAAGCATCAGATCAGGAAAACTATGGAAGTCTATGTTGGTTAAATCACACATAGTCGCAAATCACTTGGAAAATCTCGTTGAAAATTTTACAATACTTTGCAATATGGAATGAAACTCTATCCACTTAAATGTCACTTCGGGGTAGCCTCTGGAAAGTTCTTGGGATTCATTGTAAGCGCCAGAGGTATCGAAGCAAATCTCGAACAAATTACTGCTTTAGGGGAAGTTGAGTCCCCAAGGAATAAGAAGGAGTTACAAAGCTTGAATGGAAAAGTTGCAGCACTAAGCTGGTTCATCTCAAAAGCAACCAAAAAATACATACCATTCTTTGACGCGCTAAAGAAGGGAAAGAAGAATTTCAAATGGAATCAGGTTTGTCAAACTGCGTTCGAAGAGCTTCCGTGACATATGGAAACCTCGCCAATCCTATCCAAGCTAGTAAACGGAGAAGACTTGTACATCCACATAGCAGTCTCGCCCTATGCATTAAGTGCTGCACTCATTCGAGAAGAAGCTAAGTCCAACGACCCGTATATTATACCAGTAAACGATTTACTGGAGCCAAGAATAACTATTCGAAACTGGAAAAATTAGCATATTGCCTCTTGATCGCATCCAGACAGTTACGGCCATACTTCCAGGCACACCCGACAAAGTACTAGCAGATCAACCCTTGAAGCAAGTGTTGTACTACCCCGAGACCTCGGGACAGCTTATCAAACGGAACATCGAATTGAGTCAATATGAAATCATATACTACCCTCGAAGAGCGATCAACGAGCAAGCGCCGGCAGACTTCATTGCCGAGTTTACGATATGAGATAACGAAGAAGAAATTACTCTGGAAGTGGAGATACGTTGGAAGTTGTTTGTCAATGGTGCATCTAACAACTTCTGCTCGGGGCAGGAGTAGTGCTCAAAACTCCCAAAGGATGATTCGTTTTCTATGCCTTATGCTTGGAATTCCCTGCAACAAATAACAAAGCAGAATACGAAGTATTGATAGCCGGGCTGAAAGTTGTGAAGAAACTCAGGATAAAGTCCGTACACATCTATAGCGACTCTCAGCTAGTCGTCTGCTAGGTGAAAGGCGAATACCAAGCTCGGGGAGAGATCCACACCCCATATCCATCTAAAGTGCAGGAACTACTAAATGACATCGAACATTACACCATAACTCATATCCCGAGGGAACAAAACACGAAGGTGGATTATCTAGCCAAACTGGCCAGTTTCGGAGAAGCTCAGTCATTGGGGCTAGTCCCAGTTGAAACTCTGACCGCTTCAGGCATAAGCGAGATGGATATCGATTGGATTTTCGAAGCAACCAAAGAACCAAAAATGCGGATGACACCGATTAAGGACTATTTGCTAAGAGGAACACTCCCCGTAGACAAGAATCAATGGAAAATGCTCCTTCGAAAGGCACCATGATTTGTAGTACACGATGGGATGCTCTACCAAAGGGGATTCTCTACCCTCCCTTACTCAGGTGTGTGACCAACGATGAAGGCAGAAGAATCCTCAGGAAAGTTAATGAAGGCGACTATGGAGATCACACTTGGGGGAAATCTCTTGCAAAGAATGTTCTCCGATATGGGTATTTTTGGCCAACAGCAAACCGCGATGCATCGGATTATGCCAGACGATGTGACCAATGCCAAAGATTCTACAAGATATAAAACTCCTTCGACAGAGCTAACACAGATGGTCAGCCTGTGGCCATTCGTGATCTGGGGAATTGATCTGACTGGAGTATTACCAATGGCCAAAGGAGGAGCTAAATATGTTATCGTTGCTATTGGCTATTTCACCAAATGGGCCGAAGCGGAATTGCTGGCCATTATTAGCATAAAGAAAGTTATTAATTTTGTCACTAAAAACATTATTTGTAGGTTTCGAGTGCCACAAAAAATCATCACGGATAACGGGACTCAATTCGAAAGCGATGAGTTCAAAGACTTTTACAAATGCTTTCGAATCAAGAAAAGTTATTCCGCTGTTGCACATCCACAGGAAAATGGGCAGGTGGAACCAGCGAACAAGATCATGAAGTCCACCATCAAAAAGCGGCTAACTAAAGTGAAAGGAAATTGGGTGACGAACTTCCGCTCGCGCTATGTAATGACCCTAATTTTAGTTAACATTATTTAGACGTTTAATTTGGTAAATTAAATAAAATAATGTGGAAAGTTAAGGGATTGAGATTCGTAAATTAAGGAGGTGTCGTGCTTTAATGAATGTGTTAACAAAAGGGAAACTAAACGTAATTAAGAAGGAGGAATATGATGAGGGTAAAATGGAAATAGCCTTTATTCCTATACCCAAAACTCTTTCATTCTCTCCACTTCCTCATTCATTCTACATTCACAAACTAAACCAAAACAATACTAAGCTTAGGCCGGCCACCATTAGGAAGATTTAAAGCAAAGATAAGCTAAGATTCAAGTAGAAAAGCTTGAAGAAATCAATCTAAGGGCAAATCTCAACCTTCTTAACACAAAGCCAAGGTGAATAATTAGTTTACATCTCTATTTTTGATGAATGATTTTGGTTTAAAGGTAAATATGTTTTCTTTTGCAAGTATATGCCATGTTTAGTATTCAAAATTGAATAGATGCCATGTTGATGATTTATGATTTAAATATGATTTTTGTTTGAGTTAGAAAACCATTCATATGACATCCGATTGACTTGAGATTTGGATATAATATGGGAATCATTTTTAAAAAAGTGATTTTCAAGTTTTATAATTTTCTAAGTTAATATGGATTTATGGTGAATTTTCTAAGTTAATATGGATTTAAGGTGAATTTTCTAAGCCTAAAAATGGTTTTAATAGGTTTTAATTATTATAAATAATTACATATTGTTTTCACCCCTGAAATTTTATAATAAGGAAGAGAATGCTTAATTTGATTTAATTTGATTTTTGGGGATTTTTCCTAAGAGTTTAGGTGAGTAAATAAATTATTTTTAATGACAGGGGTTTATTTGCTCAAGTAAAATGTTTAAATTTGAGCTTAAGTGTAAATTGTTTGAGGATTCATGCATATAGCATGCAACAGTATTTTCAGAGAAAGAAATTGTTAAAGTTTTATAAACCAATGAGATTTTGACAAATATTGATGGTTAGGTGAAAATGAGTTTCTTTTAAAAACAAAATTGCAGTTTTTAATTTAATTATAGCTTCGCCACTTACCCTGCTTGCTTCCGTCACCATACTTCCACTTATAAACCTTCCGCATCCATTTGAAACCAATACATACGGTATCAATTCATTGGTATGTAGTGTGTTGGAGATAGGTGGAAGGTAAAATGGTGGCGAAGGCTTGCTTGCGAACCCCTTCGACACCTTAGCTGCCGCATTAATACCCTTCGCCTTTGTTAAGGCCGCCTTTTTAAACCCCTAAACTAATATATGTGGAAGGAAGGCTTTTGCCCTGGTTCTTTTCCGACATCATTGTTGGCGCCTTTGTTAACCATAGATTTACGAAGGGGTGCTGTCGCCCATCTCCTTTCGTCATTTTAGTGCCGCTTTCCCTAATGCCTTCGAAGGGGATGCCTGCCATTCTCTTTTAATTTATAAAATAATGGTTTTAAAGCTATCTCTTCCACTATCCTTTTACTTGAAACCAATGCTTTCGAAAGTGACGCTTTCGCCCCTGTTCCCTTAGACCATAAATTTTTATTAAATGTTGAACTCAATGATTTCGAAAGGGACACTTTCAATGATTTAGAAAGGGATTGTTTAAGGTTTTAAACAATGGTATTGAAGGTATTGTTTTGGCTTTATAGCCTAATATTTTCTAAGTTAAAAAGGGCTTTAACTTATTTTAAAGGGATAGATAACCCTATTATTTTTAGGTTTTCATCAACATTGTTTTGTATAAAGCATATATCATGGCATAGATATTTTGAGTAAAGTAAAGAGTATATTTTCTTTGTTTAAGTGTGATTTAAAAGGGTTAATTCAATTTGGAAGAAATGTTTTCAAGGAAAATTGAATAGGGCGGTTAGCCTTAAGTATATAACTCAGATATTTGAAAATCAGATGGGAGTGGTGTGGGGACCACCCTATACTTTAGCTAGTAGCCCCTAGCTAATATAAGTCCAAAATTCCAGTGTGTATGGCTTTGTCACAGGTAAGACTAAAATGATATTACAGAATACCCATAGTAGAGATAGGTTATTGATGAGCCCGCAAAACCATTAGGATCAGTTGACCCTAGGAGAAGCAAGTTAAGGAAAGACCATCCGGTATTTTGTCTAAGAGAAGTTAGAATATTTATTAGTCTTGTAGGCCCGAGTCAGCCAGTGGTTAATAGTCAGCCGGATAAAACTATAATGTTCGGATGGATAGTCCATTGATTACCTAATTTATATGGATATATGTTATTGCTTTTGTTGTTATAAACAGTTTGATTGCAGGATTTTGATTTGCAAAGTATATGATTTTAAAAGGATATTAGTGAGGGGGAAACCCATTTCGCTAAGTGGCGTGGTCTCACTTAATATCAGTAAATCGAAATGTAATAGCATTATCCACACCAAGCTTTATGTCTGATTTGAAGTTTATGTTTTCCCCTTAAACTCTCGGGTGTTCAGAATTTAATTTGAGTAGACTGAGAGTTAAGGACTCTTCAGGTTTAGTAGGTTGGACGAATAAGCTTCCGAAGACATGCAGGAGGCAAAGCTAGCCATGTAGGAGTTATTTAGTAGTATTTCCGCTGTGATGTATTTATGACCGATATGTCCATCTATCTAGTACTCTGATCATCCAAGGAGGCATCTTCATATGTCGCCCTTGGCATATTTTGTAATAATTATATTTGATCAAAACCTGAGAATCGTTTCGGGATTATGTAATTGAATATGAAATATTGATTTGAAATGTATTCAGAAAAGCTATTTTGAAATATGTGTTGATTTTATTTCATATTCATGTGCTTCTGATATTATGGATACCATTAACATTATCATATTTTGTCATCGGAAGTTAATACTATAGATGACTGCAGCATCTGTAGCAGTTAGCCTCAGGCTTCAAAATAGGGGATGTTACAACTTGGTATCAGAGCATAGGTTTATGAAAACTTAAAATAAATTAAACCTAAAATAATTTTGAAAAAACATGATCCTAAGGAATTAGAGAAAAGATTGGGGTATATGATAACGCTATAGTAATGTACTTGTATTTGTATATATAAGTGTACGCTTTATCTCTATTCTCCCCTCTCTCTTTGGCTATCCTTCCATATCTTCCAAAGATTCGAATGCAGATTTAAAGAAAGTAAGATATGGATGCAAGAAATGGAAGAGTTAACCTTGGTGGAGGAAGCACCACAACTAATGGAAATTCCAGACCGAATACTCGAAGAAATCCAGGCCAGGCACAAGCTGCTAATGTGAGTGCTAGAGCACCTCAAGTTGATATAGGAGCTACGTATCAGTTCTTCGTCAACATGATGCAAGTTGAAGCAGCTGCTGGGTTAGTTGGAGGAAATGCTGGAGAAGGTAATCAAGAAGCTCCACTGGCTAACAACTATGCAGTACTGAGTAGAGACTATGCTAAGCTTGGAGGGAAGCCGTTTATCGTGACTAAGGACGCAATTGAAGTGGAGAATTGGTTGCTTCATTGCGAAAGTATTTTTGTTGATTTAGGACTTAACGATGAGCAGAAAAGGAGATTAACATCTAGAAAGTTGCAAGAAGCAGCACTGTACTGGTGGAACAATGTTACTATAGAAGTAGCTGAGGAGATTATGACTTGGGTGGAATTCAGAAGGAGGTTTGAGGAAAGATTCATGTCAGAGATCGCCAAGTTAACTCTGCTCTAGAAGTTTGTTGAATTGGTGCAGGGAGACATGATAGTGCTTGAGTATGCTACCAAATTTGAGGAATTATCGAGATATAGATATGCTATGGTTGATACGGTTATCAAAAGGAATGAGAAGTTCATCCACGTATTGGGACCTGAGCTTGCTAAAGCAACTTTACCACATATTAGGGATCCTCGCGGTGTAGTTGTTGAGATGACTTTGAGGAATGGGGAGATGGTCGCTTTCCTTAATGGTAACAAAGTAGTGGAAACCCAAGGTGGGTAGAACCAAAAGAGAAAGTTTTTCCATAAGAAAGGAGCTCAGAAGAGTGGAGCTGCCAAGAAAGGAAAGACAGAAGTTATCTGCTACAAGTGTGATAAGAAAGGGCATTTCGCTAATGAATGTCGCTCATGGAATAAATAGAAGGTGATCGGGAAGAAGAATATCAAAAGTTTCAACTATGATCAGATTGGACATTATAAGAACCAGTGCAAGGAACCAGCCAAGGATCGAAAGGGAAAAGTGTTTGCATTGGAACCAACTACCTCAAAACCAACCGTAAAGGAGAAAGGAAAAGCTGTGTTATGAGGTACGCTTTTGATTCATGATATGTCAGTTAGAGTTCTATTTGACACTTGTGCATCGCATTCTTTTATATCCCATTGTTTGGTAGATAAGCGTAACCTAGAACCCTCATACCTAGTTAGATCCTTAAGGGTTTCGAACCCGATAGGAGGGTATGCGACTATTGGGATGAGATGTGACTACTTAGAGCTTGAATTGTTAGGTCATATATTTGCTGACAGTTTGCATGTGTTTGATTCCCTAGGTTTAGGAATTATTTTGGGTATGGATTGGTTAAGTAAGTACGATGCTATGCTACTTTGCCATGATAGGAAAATATCACTTAGACACCCTAGTTGTAGTGATCGGGTTATATACACTGTTGAAAACCCGAATTTAGATTCTTGCATTTTGTTGGGCATTATGGACGAAAAAGACGAGTTGGATCAAGTTTTCGTTGTTAGAGAATTTGCAGATGTCTTTGAGCCCATGATAGGACTACTATCGAAACGAGCCATTGAGTTTCGAATAGATTTAGTACCAGGAGCTGAACCTGTGAGTAGATTGCCAAGTAGAATGACACTTAATGTAATGACCCTGAAATCGGCCTTCGAAAATCGGCACTCGTACTTCACTTATACTCAAAATGCCGCAGATTCAAACGCCGAATCTAGTTCACCGGAGCTTATAACACCATTAAGTATAACAACACAGCGGAATAAAGAAATCAATGATATCATATACAACTCTAATGAATACAATATCCAAAATGATATACAATAATGATATCAATATGATACAAGAATATCAGAGATAAGTAATGATACAGCGGAAATAACAACAAATGGAATAGACCTCTAAATGATCTGCAAAAGAGAATAACTTCAACTACTCCAATGTCAAGCTCGAATCACAAAGAGAAGCAAGTGCAGTCCTGAACTCCAAGAACTGAACCAGCTCCAGATAATCTACTAAACCTGAATATCTGAGAAACCCAACTCTAGACTGCCCGTGTGGAAAATGGTGGGCACCCAGAGTTTAGGAAGGGAACAATAAACTCCAGGTCAGTCATGGGACTGGTATGAGCAAACAAAAACAGTTTATCTTTAAACAAACAAAAAGGCTTTTAAACATTGAAAACTCGCAATGCTTTTGGAAAATGAAACTACCATAAGACCTCCCGCCACACACACAATGCAATCACAGAATTGGAGGAGATTTCTTCTTATGATAGTCAAACATGCTTACTACGCAAAAGAAATTCTTTTGATATTATTACTAGTGCATAGTGTGAAAATCCTTTCGAAAATATAATATAAATCTTAGCCAGCATACAACCATTATTGTATGCCTACTATAGCTACCATGTTCAATAATAGGTTACCGCCACATTCCATGGCAGGTCATACAACTAAAAACCGTACAGGGTTCGTATTGTTTCTTTGGATTTCCAACAAATGGTCAGGCAAAGGAACTTCCTTACACCGAATAATGGAAACGCCTCTGGAAAGATGCCCCGGATCCTATCCGGATCTCTGCAAACACAAGGCCGATGCTACCTCACGCTGTACAGCTGTAACTAGGTAACTAACACACTGACGCTGCCTCACGCTGTACAGCTGTAACTAGGTAACTAACACACTGACGCTGCCTCACGCTGTACAGCTGTAACTAGGTAACTAACACACGAGCTATGTCATCCCCCGGTCATCACCGACCTTTATCCGAGGTACCTCGATCACAAAGCAACAACCACAAAGTATAATACATTTGCAGCATCAACATAGGTAAAATATCTGGGCTCCATACCATGATATCACCTTTTATCCAGAAGGAAATGACATACCCTAGGGGCACTACCCCTAAAAACCTTTGTCGCAACATTCCTGTTTCGACCATTACCGGGTTGTGAGGCTCGACGAAGTCTCATCCACAAAGCTACGCTTTTTCACAAAGCCACGCTTTGATCAACAATTGATCAATAGCACTTTGTGTGCCACATTACCAAATTGGGAATGTATCACTAGTAACCATCAACTACATAACCTCTGAGCTCGTACGTCTCAGAGAAGGGTGTTAAGCTAAGAGAATAAATTCTCCGCCACCAACAGAAATGTATTTGATAGAAACCAGCTTTACATCTCAAAGTGTAATGTCAGACACACATCCATACAAGTTGTTCCGGGTTCGAACAGAACCGAAGGCACTTCCAAAGAAGCCCTTGCAATCCGGGTATTCACAATCCCGATCGGACTTCCCATCACTTAGGGAATCTCTATACCGTAGCTACTCAGTGCAGAGACAATCGATAGGTCATCCTATCGCTCTCGCAAATACCCGGTCTTCACCACCGGTCTTCAAATGCTATCCATATCGTCGTATCACTATTCGGAATGGGTTATATGACTCAAAGGTCTTTTCCCGGCTAACCCGAATAATGAGCACAATTAAAAATCATATGGATACTGGGGTCTCAGTTAAATCACAGCTTAAAGCCCAAAACTTTTCATTCGAATGGTTAAAACAAATTACCATTTCCAATCTTTTAAATAAAAAGATTCATTTCAAAAACCTTCAATGGTTTAAACAAATTTCCACACTTTTAATCTTTTAAACAAAAAGATTCAATTCACAAAGTTCACCCCATTCACAAAGATTCATTCATAGATTTTCAAATCAGTTTTCATTACAATATGGGTTAACTCGTTAAATCTTCAAATTAAGATTTAATTTATAGCTTTCAAAACTCGTTTCCAAAGATTCATTCATAGTCTTTCAAAACAATTCTATTTCAAGTTGGATTAACTAGTCCGGTCTTTGGAATCAAAGACTCATTTCATAGTTTTCAAAACATTTCAATTCCATTTCAAACTTGAAACCTTTCAACACAAATTTGAAGTTCATTACTTATGTGAAGGCTTTTACTATTTGAAAACAAATAGTTTCGTTTCAGAAAAATCCAGTTATATTTACACGAGTTAAAACCCTTGAATTTAAATCCAAATTCCCAAATCAATATCTTTAAAACGGTTTAACCCATATATAACTTGTACAGCATCTTTAATCCCTAGTTTTAAATCATAGAATTCAATTTCAAACTTGAATTCAAATTTAAATCAAATTATTTAAATTTTCAAAACTCTATCAAGTTATTCAAAATAACTTTTATCTTTGAAATTCCATTTCAAAAGCTTTTCATATTAAACCCCAATTTCCAATTTCAAAATCAATTGAAATTAAAATTTTAATTTCAAAAACATTAAATTTAAATCATCTGTGACTTAACCGATTTCCACGTGAAATCCATATTTGTGTGTGTATGGTGTAGTCCAGGGGTTTTACACAGTAGTGCAACATCATTCAATCATCACAGATCAAAATACAGAAATATAGTCGATAAGCGGTATAAACTATAACGCTTATCTTTCATATACAGATCACAGATATATATATCACAGATAATAAATTACATTCCAGATAATTTATCACAGACCACAACATAAATCAGGGTATATCACGAAGCATCACTAATCAGGAAATATCAAACAATTCAATTATTCAATAGAATCCAAACATCCATAAGTATCTGATAAATTTAAATCAGATTAAATTTCTATGAAAAATTTTCTGGTCATGGTAGATTAAAAATTAATTAATCACAAAATATTTAATAAATGATTCTTTTATTAATCATTAATTTACCCTTAATTAATTGTTCTTAATTACAAATTAATTTAACTCAAATCTAAATTTCTTGATTAAATAAATTAATCAATTATTCACTTGAACTAATTTAATGAGTGCATATCATTTTATCTTCACTAATTCAAATTTAAAACATTTTCTAACTAATGTTTTAATTATCATCACAAAGCAAATTTAAACAATTTGTTTCAAATTTATTTTTCATATTTCATTTTAAATTCAAGATTTTAAATCCATTTTTATTTTCAAATTCTTTAAAACATACTTTAATTGCTTAAACTTATTGAAAAGTATTCGGCTTAACTTCATTTTTATACTATTGCAGTTTTGCAAAAACCCACCTGAGTACTTCCCCCTGTTTACATGAGTGAACACTCGCGTTTCCCACTAACTTTCCCAAGACATTCCTCATGTTCGCATCTTCTTCTTCTTTGTTTTTTTTCTATTTCCAGTTAAATTGAATTAAGCTTAAACTTAAACCACTACTGAATCAACTCCACGAGAAACTCGAGCCAAAATCGATATTACTCGATACCATCACCGAGTCAATCTTCGTTCAGAACTTCGCCCGACACAGAACGTGCACGTGCACTTGCACGACCACCCAATGCCGCTCCGACCATCCTCCAACCTGCGACCACGTCACCAACGACTTCGATGACCCAATGAAAACAACCAACAGACTAATACAACTACGAATCGAAAATTCGATCCTCGTTCGAAATCTCGAGCAAAGTTCGACCTACCAAAACTCTCGCCACTGATGATGCCGTCTACTAGAAACTCCAGTATTCCTTCCAAAGCACCCACGAATCACCACGCCACCATCCTTCAACTCGCGATCCCATCCGATGATCCCCTGATGACCCACGAACCCCAAAACATCGACTCGAACCGGAATGCCACTAAACCCTACAATCACCATTCCCGACCACCATGGCAATGATAAAATTGCCGCACCAATTTTGCCGAGATCCCCATGCCTCAGACTACCTCCAGCCTAAACATCGGCCGGTTCCATCACGTCGATCAACGGCGATTGCTGAAAACGTCCAAAGCGGATATTTCGAAATTCCCAATCGATTATCACATTAAAAATTACAAAATGTATATCAAAAATCATAATT
This sequence comes from Allium fistulosum, assembly GCA_030737815.1. Classification (NCBI taxonomy): domain Eukaryota; kingdom Viridiplantae; phylum Streptophyta; class Magnoliopsida; order Asparagales; family Amaryllidaceae; genus Allium; species Allium fistulosum. Next base: position 484,766,725 of record CM060905.1, on the reverse strand, counting down.
TTCAATAACGAACACATATATGTAATTCAAAACAGAAATTGATTTTTTTGATTTTCCACTCATATATATAACCTTACTGTTATTTCTAGTTTTAAGCCTATTTGTTAAATTTTAAACCTTGAAACTATTTTTAAAAATGATGTTACGCACTTACAAACTTTTTTCATTCAGAGATCAAAGCCTAAAAAGGATTGGGGAATGAGATTTTGAATTTTGAACAGGGTTTGTAGCCTGTAAACTAAGAACAGAGAATATTTGCATATATACAAACATGCAGACAAATATACACATCATTCCAACACATTTCATATCCTAATTCACAAATCATTTAGATATATATCGGGTTGAGTTTGCTCACCTTTGGTTCCAAGAAAGAAAAGAGCAGAGTTGCTTTAATATGAAACAGGCTTGAAAAGTTGCAAAGTTGAAATCTTTCTCTTTGATCTCTGGTTTTGAATTAAGTTGATGTTTGATTTAATTTGAATTTTGTTTAAGTTCGAATGATTTTCAACTTCAGATTTTTACTCAGTCTTGAAGATGAACGAACTGGAATGGAAATAATGAAGGAAATATACAGAGATGGGTTTTGTACAGGGTATAATATTATTTTGGTTTGTACAGCAGGGTGATATTTTGTACAAGTGATAATGTGGTTTGTACAACATGCCATATATTTTTTTCCTCCAGTACTTTTAAGTGGAGGCTGATATGATTCTTGCTTCGGCTGAGAAGATATTAGTAAGTACTTAAAAGATGCAAACATTAAATGCTAATGTACCTTGTGTTTCTTTTGCAAGCTTTTGCATATATGTATCTTATTGTCTTGTTGTCTGGTTTCTAGTGTTTGAGATATATATTTTTTTCTTCCTTTCATTCGGCTGATAGATATTGGCATTAATTGTTGTGTACATAAATATTTAAACTAACGTCTTCTTTGATAAGCTAGTGTATATATATTGTGTTTCTTTTATTATTTTTGTATCTATTTTATTTGTATTATTTTGCATTGATTTATAAATATGATATTAAGATTTATATTTTACTTTATATTTTTATTATAATTTAACTCTTTATAAATTTATCATATATATTTTGTATCTTTATTTTCAAACCATTTATTTACAATTTAAATTCAAAACAAACATATATACATATATTTATAATTTCAAATTGACTCATATATACTCAAATATATATATTCACATATATACATATATATATAATATTTAAAGTTTAAATGATTTATACCAAATCTATTTGAGGTCGGGGAAACTTGCATCACTTTAATCGATTAATTAAACAATTTTAATTCAAAATTAAATTAATCATCAATTTAAATTTATATAAAATTCGGGGTCGTTACACTTACCGAGATGAAGGGGCTAAATGTGGTTGGTGGATTTAGAAGGTAAGAATTTTATCATACCAAGCAGTTCGCCTTAGGGAGCAGCCGTAGTGTTTGCAAGGAAACTGGATGGATCGTTATGGTTGTGTATCGATTATCATAAGCTGAATGAGAAGACGATAAAGAACCAATATCCATTACCTATAATTGACGATTTGTTCGACCAGTTGAGTGGAGCCAAAATATTCTCTTAGTTGGATTTGGCAACAGGGTTCCATCAACTTAGAGTAGCAGAGGATAGTATTCCTTTGACAGTGTTTAGGATGAGATATGGATCATAGGAATGGTTAGTGATGCCGTTTGGACTGACTAATGCGCCCGCATTCTTCGTGGACTTGATGAACAGAATCTTCTAAAGGCATCTGGAATGATTTGTGTTAGTATTCATAGACGACATTTTGATATATTCCAAGGACGAGGGAGAGCACAAAATTCATCCTAGGATAGTGCTAGAAACACGAAGGCAGCATTAGTTGAAAGAATTTTTTTCGAAGTGTCACTTTTGGAAGAAGGAAGTGAAGTATCTTGGTTATGTAGTCTTAGAGAAAGAGTTGTCGATAGATCCGGCTAAGATCGAGGCAGTGAATAGTTGAAAGAGATCCGAGATTTTCTTAGATTAGCTGGCTACTACCGAAGATTCACTAAGAATTTTTCGTGGATAGCAGCACCGATGACTAAGCTAACTCATAAAAATGTGAAGTTTATTTGGACTGATAAGTGTAAGGAGGCATCCCAGAAATAGAAACATTTGTTGACTAATGCACCCATGTTAGTTTTTACAGAGGGTAATCGAGACTTAGTTGTTTATACGGAAGCATGTGGAACAGTATTAGGAGCTGTGCTAATGCAGAGGGGTAAAGTGATTGCCTATGCTACTCAACGGCTCAGACCGCATGAAGTTAGATATCCAACTCATGATTTGGAGTTAGCTGCAGTAGTTTTCACATTGAAGGTGTGGAGACATTACCTATTGGAAGAAAGATTCGAGCCATTTACTGATCCTAAGTCACTAAGATATTTATTCTATCAAAAGGAGTTGAATATGAGACAACAGAGATGGTTAGAGTTCATAGCTACATACAACTTTGGTATTGAGTACACACCAGGAAAAGGAAATAAGGTTGCAGATGTACTTAGCAGAAAACATCAGAATGCGGTATTAGCAATGATTGCAGAGCGGAAAGATTTAGAAGCATTGACTACATGCAGAGTACAATAGAGATCTGAGGCTAGTTCTAGTTGAGAAATCGCCATGTTATCATGTTTAAAAGTTCGACCGATGATGATCGAAAGGATTGCTTCTAAATAAGGAGATCCATTATTAGCCGAGCAGATCAGAAGGTTAAGGAATAGAATAGAGAATGATGACTTGAATGATTTAAGTCTTGACCAAAATGGGTGGTTGAGGAAGAAAGGACGGCTATATGTTCTGAGCCTGGGAAACATTAGGAAGGAAGTTCTTAGAGAATGCCATCGTTCAAAGTTCATTATTCATCCGGGAGGAACTAAGATGTATCAGAATATAAAAATGAGTTTCTTCTAGGAAGGTATGAAGAGAGATGTAGGCCTATGGGTGAAGCAATGTTTGAACTGTCAACAGGTAAACGCCGAGCATCAGCAACCGAATGGATTACTTTAGCTTTTGGAAGTTCCAGTCTGTAAATGGAATTCTATCTCAATGGATTTCATTGACGAATTTCCAAGGCCGAATAAAGGAAATGAGAGCATATGGGTTATAGCGGATAGATTGACTAAGAGTGCACAATTTACAGCACCAGATTTGGCAAAGTTATTCATGAGGAATATAGTTAGACTATGTGGAATTCCTAGTAGTATAGTAAGTGATAGAGATTCCTTATTCACAAATGAGTTCTGGAAGAGTCTACAGGATACTTTAGGTACCAAGGTCAAGATGAGTACCGCTTGTCATCCCCGGATAGATGGGCAAACAGAGAGAGTTAACGAAGTCTTAGAGGATTTATTAAAAGCTTGTGTGCTAGATTTCGAAGGATCATGGAAGACCATCTACACTTAGTCAAGTTTTTGTATAACAATGATTATCAGGCTAAAATAGGGATGACACTGTTTGAAGCTTTGTATGGATGGCCATGCAAATCTCTAGTTTGTTGGTTAGAGACTGGGGATAAATTAGTTCTTAGTCCGGATTTGGTTAAAGAAGCTGCATAAAAGAACGAGTTAATTCGGCTAGAATAAAGGATGCTCAATCTAGGGAGAAGAGTTATGCTGCTAAGAGAGGGAAAGACTTAGAGTTCTTAGTTGGAGATCATGTTTTCGTAAAAGTGTCACCGATGAAAGGTGTGATCAAATTTGGAAAGTCAAGAAAATTGGCACCAAGATTCGTTGAACCGTTTCCTATTATGGAAAGTATCGGGAAAGTCGCATATAGGGTAGAGTTACTGAATAGTTTGGCAGGAGTCCATAATGTTTTCCATATTTCTCATCTAAAGAAGTGTATTCGAGATCCGAAGACTACTATTACATTGACTGTGTTAGAAGATCTAGTAGTGGAACCAGATATGCCAATAGTTAGAAAACCAGTTTGCATGGTTGCGAAAGATGAGAAGAGACTAAGGAACAAGACAGTCAGATTAGTCAAAGTCCAGTGGAGTGACGACGAGAGAGACTGTACTTGGGAAACCGAGAGCAGGATTAGGGACACTTATCCAGACTTGTTTGATGGTATGTTTTACATTGTTGTGTGTACCTTATCATAGATTCTAAGGACGAAATCCTTTAAGGAGGAGAGTCTGTAATGACCCTAATTTTAGTTAACATTATTTAGACATTTAATTGGGTAAATTAAACAAAATAATGTGGAAAGTTAAGGGATTGAGATTTGTAAATTAAAGAGGAGTCGTGCCTTAATGAATGTGTTAACAAAAGGGAAATTAAACATAATTAAGAAGGAGGAATATGAAGAGGGTAAACTAGGAATAACCTCAATTCCTATGCCCTAAACCCTTCCATTCTCTCCACTTCCTCATTCATTCTACATTCACAAACTAAACAAAAACAATACTAAGCTTAGGCCGAGCCACCATTAAGAAGATTTAAAGCGAAGATAAGCTAGGATTCAAGTAAAAAGCTTGAAGAAATCAATCTAAGGGAAAACCTCAACCTTTTTAACATAAAGCCAAGGTAAATAATTAGTTTACATCTCTATTGTTGATGAATGATTTCAGTTTAAAGAACACATTTTCTTTTGCAAGTATATGCCATATTTAGTGTTCAAAAGTGATTAGATGCTATGTTGATGATTTATGGTTTAAATATGATTTACTGTGTTATGTTTGAGTTAGAAATCCATTCATATGACATCCGATTGACTTGATACTTTGATACGATATCAGAATCATTATTTTAGAAGTGAGTCTCAAGTTTTATAATTTTCCAAGTTAATATGGATTTATGGTGAATTTTCTAAGCCTATAAATGGTTTTAATCGGTTTTAATTATTATAAATAATTAAATATTGTTTTCGCCCCTGAAATTTGAGAAAAGGAAGAGAATGCTTAATTTGATTTTTGTGGATTTTTCCTAAGTGATTAGGATGAGTAAATAAATTATTTTCAATGACAATGGCTTATTTGCTTAAGTAAAATGTTTAAATTTGAGCTTAAGTGTAAATTGTTTGAGTATTCGTGCATATAGCATGCGGTAGTATTTTCAGAGAAAGAAACTGGTAAAGTTTTACAAACAAATGAGATTTTAACAAATATTGAGGGTTAGGTGAAAAAGAGTTTCTTTTAAAAACTAAAATGCAGTTTTTAATTTAATTATAACTTCACCACTTACCTGCTTGCTTCCGTCACCATACTCCCACTTATAGACCTTCCGCATCCATTCGAAACCAAAACACATGCAATCAATTCATTGGTATGTAGTGTGTTGGATATAGGTGAAAGGTAAGATAGTGGCGGAGGCATGCTTGCGACGAGGTTGAATGCTTCTTTAATAGCTTTCGAACCCATTGACCCGCCTTTGTTTTAAAGTATGCTTACGAAAGGGTTGCCGCTTTTGAACCCCTTCAACACCTTAGCTGTTGCAATGATACCCTTTGCTTTTGTTAAAGGACGCCTTTTTAAACCCCTGAACTAATATATGTGGAAGGAAGGCTTTTGCCTTGGTTCCCTTCCAACATCATTATTGCCGCTTTTGTTAACCAAAGATATACGCAGGGGTGGTGCCGCCCATCTCATTTTGTCATTTTAATGCCGCCCATCTCATTTTGATCAAAACTCGGGAATCGTTTCGGGAATATGTAATTGAATATGAAATATTGATTTAAAATGTAATTAGAAAAGCTGTTTTGAAATCTGTGTTGATTTTATTTCATATTCACGCGCTTTTGATATTATGGATACCATTAACATTACCGTTTTTCTTCACCGAAGTTAATAATAAATAACTGCAGTATCTGTAGCGGTTAGCTTTGGGACTCAAAATAGGGGATGTTACACGCTATGGGCTTATAGGACAATGCACAAATCTACAACCGTGCACTCTTTGTTTTTCCCTGGCATATGGTTTAGAAGCAATGATCCTAGTTGAGCTAGATGTTCCCTCTCATCGAAGGCAAAACTTCAATCAAAGGTGAAATGAGTAGCACCTACTCGAGTCTCTCGATATGGTCGACGAGAAGAGGGAAGAAGCCGAGTTGAGGCTGATGCTCACCAAAAAAGGGTTTCACGATATTTCAATTTCAAAGTCCGTAACCGTACTTTCGAAGTGGGAGACCATGTCCTCAAACAGGTCTAGCCTGTACGAGGAACATTCGGACCAAACTGGGAAGGGCCCTATGTGATCCGCTAGAAGCTAGGGGATGACACATTCAAGCTAACAACCGTTGATGGAACCCCAATTCCCCGAGGTTGGAGCAGTGAATCGCTACATCGTTACTTTATCTAAGACTATCTTACGTATTTCCTATTTCCTACCAATTAGCCATCATGGAATACTGGAGGCATTGTAAATAGACAGAACTTTCCCAACTTTTATTAATAAAATTTCTTTGCTTTCTGAACGAATAAAACTATGCTCACAAAAGTAACCTGCTGAGTCGATAGGGTCAAATCGACTCAGAACCATCCAGTTGCTGCTTGAGATAGTGGAACCACACTCAAGTACTCCCCATCTACCCGCCAAGTCGATGGAAGCAAATCGACCCAAACCGTTGGATCAACGGAATTCGATCCCGGGCTTCTAAGAACCGGTATTGCTCTGGCGACGTCGGAAAGGCCCAAAATCAAAGTCGTGCATTTCGTAAGCCGGGCATCGCCTCTTGGATTGTGGAATCACATCCAAGAAAACACAATTCCCTAAGCCGTGCATCGCATAAGCCGCGCATTACTTCTTGGTTTGCAAAACTGCGGCCAGCCTTGATCCCACTGTGCGCATCTCATAAGCCGCACACTACTACCCGGACTAGAAAATTTGGACCACTTTTTGGATCGGTACATATCCAATTGGAGCATAAGACGAGGAAATATCATATTGCATCTAAAGATGAGGAACTCTCATATTGGAAAAAAATCACATACCACCACTGGAGTCAAGAAAATAGCAATCCAAGGATCAATACGTAGGCGCAATAGCCTAAACGTCAGCATCGCAATGGAGTAGCTTAACAAAATCCTAAGTAATCGGTGTTGCTCCGGTATTGCCAATCAGTTAAATATGTAAATAACTTGAGTGTTTAGATTACTCACCATGAGGCCGCTAAAGAGCTTCGTAGGTATCTTAAGCTAGAAACTCCCAAAGATTGGAGTTGTAGTTTGAACCAGACATGAATCGAACATGCAACCTTCTGACTGGGGGCACCCAATCTCGTATTAAGTGTTCGGAATAAGCAGCTCGTAAACCGGGAGCACACACACCAACACTCAAAAAAGTAGCAAATACTTCACAGTTCTGTTACTCCAAACAAAGAGTTTTGACAGTAATTACGGGGCTAAGTAAAACATGATGAATAAAATAGGGTGGCATAAGTGCATGAATCATGAAATATAGATAAGTAAACAAGTGAAGTTGCAATCAAAATTTCAACAGTTTTATTACTTATAATATTTTTCATGTACAATAACAAACAATAGGGGCCGTGCCCACATAATATCGGCCAAGAAAAGGAAAAATGGAAAACACAAACACCACTATTACAAAAACAAAAGGAAGTGCTAAGTGCAGACTCTGCACTTGTATAAAAAGCAACCAAAAAGAAAAAAGCAAATCACAACTTCTTATCATCGCTTCCCCTGTTGCCTTTTCCGCCTTTGATCGGTAACTTCTCAGGCTTCTCTCCTCCAGGAGAGATCTCGCTCTCCGAAACATGGCCACTGGAAGACCCTCCTTTGCCTTTATGCTTGCGGGAGCTGTGAGAACTCTTTGATGACCTCTTTTGTTCTTCAACCTTCTCCTTCTTCACCGCTATCATCTGTTGCTCGATCGTTGACTGCTTGGCCTCTACTTTGTTTGGTTGGCTAGCTTGATCCACCTGCTCTCGTGTATCAGCAGCTGCCAAGCCTTCCTCTTGAGATGCAGGGGTCTTCCAAACCATGCAGCGCTGTAATTTGCTAGGAGTGTGAACCGGGCTACGTGCTAGATGTAGAGACGATGAATAATGCGATTAGAATAGCGGCAAACCCAACATCGTGACGGGGAGGTAACTCGACAGGAAGAGAGGGTTGATCTATAATATCAGAATAAAGGGCGGTTATCTCAGCAATTTCATTAGGCATAAATTAGAACTCTTGAAGCATGGGAGAGATAAGAAAATTACCTGCTGTGGGGGTTTGCTCATGCGCTACGACTTCGAAGCCTTCACCGCTGCCTTTCTTTGATGGTTGCACAATTACATGAGATGTATAAACGATCCCCTCAGTATGAAGATGCGAAGATGTCTCACCAGGGCATGTGGGGAAATGCCCGGATATAGCCTTAACGACGGTCGTGGCATCGATAGCTTCTTGTTCCCTCTCCAGCTTCAAGATTTCCTGGCCCTCTACTAAAGCTTGGCGGGATTCTTTGTTCAGGTATGCCTGAACCAACTCCTTTTTGGTGTAACCGCCACCCATGTCTTGGAATCGGGCCAGAATCATTTCCCAGACAACAACAAGCATACGAGGGAACGACGGACCCAAGTAACTGAGGCTCCCCTAATGTAGCATGAAATTGACATAGAAGAACAAAATAGTAGCATCCAAGCCTTCCATTTTCTTTGTAAAAGTATCTTGAAGCTTTGAAAAGTTGGCTTCCATGCCAACTTTCTCTACCGCTAGCTGCTTTTTCTCAGCATCCAAAGTTGAAACTTGTTCGCAAAGAGAAGCAATTTCTTGGGCCTAGTTGGTGATGGTTTTTTTCTCCATCTCAACCATCGTCTCGATTATCCTCTGTGTTTCTTTCAAAGCGCCTCATCGGTGTAGCACTTCTTTATTTCATCCCTAAATATGAGTGTGGCCCGATTCTTTTAGTTCCTTAAACAAAGAAGAACTCTTGCTCTCCTTCTTGAGGGCATCATCCCTCTCTTTCTCCAGCTTCTCAATCTCCTCGTCATGATCCACAAACTGGCTCTCGTACTCATCCTTTTCAAACTCGACTGAGAGAATTTCTTAGTAATTGTTTCGATTAACAGTGGATAGATGCATACACAATCTTTCCCACCCTTCAGCTTGCTCCAAACTGCTCTGAATCGCATGGAGATGGGGTGAATAAGATTCGGCACGAATCGACTTCAAGTTGGGCTTATCGAAAACAACTTCCCTCAAGAACAAGTTGGGGAATGCAGTTCGCAGGTGTGTGGGACCAGCGGGGAAAATGTAAGGCACACGCTTGAAGTTGGGAGAGGGGCGGTCCTAGCAGCATGAATGAAAGAGGTCATGGCATTGAAAATAGGAACGATTATCCCAGTTGAAGCAGGAAGTTGTGAAGCAGGTTCCTTCCCTTGGTCTCTTTTCAATCTATCTAATGGATCTTCCCGTTCAATCGGGCTCCTCCTGTTCTCATAGCCACTTCCTTTATCACGGCCTTGATCTTTCTCAGCACGGCAATGCTCCTCCGCCTCCCTATCCTTCCTCCTCTTCCTCTTCTCGTCGGTCTCCCGGGGAGCATGGTACCTGGAACAGTGTCTCTACGAACGTTGAGACTCCATTACTTGATCAAGATCATTGTAAAATCCACGGGACATGATTCCTGCAGCAAATGATAAAACGGCTTTAGGAAAAAGGCATTGGACAAACTAAAGCAACTTTGAAAATAACGATAATACAAAGCGTGTGATCCTAGTAAAGTATGTGCTGCATTTTGATGACCCCAGCAGAGTACACAAACCAGATCGACCACCAACTAATGTCAGGACATTGGTTCCTATAGGGATGATTTGAGTAAGCTGGGAAGGCATCCCTTTCAAAGTAAAGTCGTCCATCAAGTCACCCATATTCACAAAAATGTCGCTCGGGTCTCCCAAGTAAATATTGACACCTTCCAGCAAGGAGCTGGCAGCATGTTTATTCTTCGGAGAAGCTTCTTCAATATGTTCATTCAAAGGAGGTGAGGGAGCATGTTCAAGGCTCAAATCCAAGGCCTTCAGGCCTAAGCTGACATCACCCTCGTCGGTGTCAGTATCCCAATCTATTTCTTCATCATTTATAGGTGCCCCTCATCGATCTCTTCTTCCTCATTCCCTTCAATCAATGGAGCCTTGCCCGTCCGTTAAACAAACTCTTCTTCTTTCTCCTCTGGTATCGATAGAATTTTGAGCGCACCGTCGATCCCGACTTGAACGTGGATCTCTTTAGAAGTCTTCTCTGACCCGTCGGATGAGTCACTTTCTTCGTCGTCCTCCTCCTCATCATCATCATCATCACCAGAATCATGGGAAGAGGAAACAGAACGAGTTTGGGCTCTGGAGCGGGAAGGAGCATTAAAAAATCCAGTAGACCTCCCTAGGTGTAAAAGCCCACATCGGCGGAGATTTTCGTCTGTGAGCAAGAACCTGATTATGTGCTCTTGAGCATCGACCGTTTTCAGGGCGCTAAGAACAGTGCTGAGTGTCAGATCCTTGTTAATCTTCGGAAGAACCATAAGGAATATACAATCATTCAGAAGACTTGTATCAATTAAAGGAAGTTCCAAGCATGGTGAGAGAAACTTACCCTTCGTGGTCCATAGACGGGTGAATCCCTCTGACATTTAGCGAAAAAAACCGATTTTTGAATGATGGAACCTTACTGGGAAGATCAAGTATAAGTTTCTGGCTACATTGCACCTCGATATAAACGAGTGAGGGGTTAGCCTCTTTCTTTTGGAATAATAGGAGATATTATAACTTGACAAAGCTCGAGGCACGATTGAGCGTCCGCATGAACAGAACATATAAGCACGTCAGCATGGCATATCCATTTGGAAGAATTTAGAGTGGGGCCAACCTTATGTTCTGAAGTATTGACATTAAGAAGTGGTTGAATGGGGGCACTACACCATACATACAGATATACTGATGCCAAGCCATGTATCTAGAAGGTGGCCTATGAGAAAATTCTCCTCTCGATGGTAGAAGTACGTCATCCTCTAGGATACCATATTGCGAGAAAATGCTTCGCAACATCCGATGTGTAAGAATTAATGGAGCTTTCTCCGGAGGATCAAGCAAGACTCTAAAGTTAGGAGGAGTGTGATCAATGATGTGGCCGACAGGAATCAGGCGGCCATATTGACCCAAAGTTATGGAAGCATTAGACCCAGCTGGGATCGATGAAGAGTCCGCTTCAAAAACAGGTGAGCTTCCCGCAACTGACTTGCGCCGAGAAGATTTGCACGTCATTCTATATAAGAAAGCTTGTGTTCAAAATGGTCAGATGCGTCAAATCCCTAAACTATGGATCCTAGCATAGTTGATACTTGAATTTCAAAAGATAACTGACATGTACCAACCATCGATCGGATTCCAAGTATTAACCGTAGGTGTGTGTGATGTGTAATCTAAGTGAGAATGGGTTCGGTGTCCTAAACGTTGTGAACAAACCATTCCATGTAGATGGCTCACTCACACCGGAAAGGGCGATCTGTATCACCTGTTAATTTCTTTTCTTCTATACTTACCCGTTATCGATCGACAAGCGACAATGGATCCACTTACCCGTTATCTAGTTTGTTGGTTAGAGACTGGGGATAAATTAGTTCTTAGTCCGGATTTGGTTAAAGAAGCTGCAGAAAAGATCGAGTTAATTCGGCTAGAATAAAGGATACTCAATCTAGGCAGAAGAGTTATGCTGCTAAGAGAGGGAAAGAATTAGAGTTCTTAGTTAGAGATCATGTTTTCGTAAAAGTGTCATCGATGAAAGGTGTGATCAAATTTGGAAAGTCAAGAAAATTGGCACCAAGATTCGTTGGACCGTTTCCTATTATGGAAAGTATCGGGAAAGTTGCATATAGGGTAGAGTTACTGAATAGTTTGGCAGGAGTCCATAATGTTTTCCATATTTCTCATCTAAAGAAGTGTATTCGAGATCCGGAGACTACTATTACATTGACTGTGTTAGAAGATCTAGTAGTGGATCCAAATATGCCAATAGTTAGAAAACCAGTTTGCATGGTTGCGAAAGATGAGAAGAGACTAAGGAACAAGACAGTCAGATTAGTCAAAGTCCAGTGGAGTGACGACGAGAGAGACTGTACTTGGGAAACCGAGAGCAGGATTAGGGACACTTATCCTGACTTGTTTGATGGTATGTTTTACATTGTTGTGTGTACCTTATCATAGATTCTAAGGACGAAATCCTTTAAGGAGGAGAGTCTGTAATGACCCTAATTTTAGTTAACATTATTTAGACATTTAATTGGGTAAATTACACAAAATAATGTGGAAAGTTAAGGGATTGAGATTTGTAAATTAAGGAGGAGTCATGCCTTAATGAATGTGTTAACAAAAGGGAAATTAAACATAATTAAGAAGGAGGAATATGATGAGGGTAAACTAGGAATAACCTCAATTCCTATGCCCTAAACCCTTCCATTCTCTCCACTTCCTCATTCATTCTACATTCACAAACTAAACAAAAACAATACTAAGCTTAGGCCGAGCCACCATTAAGAAGATTTAAAGCGAAGATAAGCTAGGATTCAAGTAAAAAGCTTGAAGAAATCAATCTAAGGGAAAACCTCAACCTTTTTAACACAAAGCCAAGGTAAATAATTAGTTTACATCTCTATTGTTGATGAATGATTTCAGTTTAAAGAACACATTTTCTTTTTCAAGTATATGCCATATTTAGTGTTCAAAAGTGATTAGATGCTATGTTGATGATTTATGGTTTAAATATGATTTACTGTGTTATGTTTGAGTTAGAAATCCATTCATATGACATCCGATTGACTTGAGACTTTGATATGATATCAAAATCATTATTTTAGAAGTGAGTCTCAAGTTTTCTAATTTTCCAAGTTAATATGGATTTATGGTGAATTTTCTAAGCCTATAAATGGTTTTAATCGGTTTTAATTATTATAAATAATTAAATATTGTTTTCGCCCCTGAAATTTGAGATAAGGAAGAGAATGCTTAATTTGATTTAATTTGATTTTTGGGGATTTTTCCTAAGTGATTAGGTGAGTAAATAAATTATTTTCAATGACAATGGCTTATTTGCTTAAGTAAAATGTTTAAATTTGAGCTTAAGTGTAAATTGTTTGAGTATTCGTGCATATAGCATGCGGTAGTATTTTCAGAGAAAGAAACTGGTAAAGTTTTACAAACAAATGAGATTTTAACAAATATTGAGGGTTAGGTGAAAAAGAGTTTCTTTTAAAAACTAAAATGCAGTTTTTAATTTAATTACAGCTTCACCACTTACCTGCTTGCTTCCGTCACCATACTCCCACTTGTAGACCTTCCGCATCCATTCGAAACCAAAACACATGCAATCAATTCATTGGTATGTAGTGTGTTGGAGACAGGTGGAAGGTAAGATAGTGGCGGAGGCATGCTTGCGATGAGGTTGAATGCTTCTTTAATAGCTTTCGAACCCATTAACCCGCCTTTGTTTTAAAGTATGCTTACGAAAGGGTTGCCGCTTTTGAACCCCTTCAACACCTTAGCTGTTGCAATGATACCCTTTGCATTTGTTAAAGGTCGCCTTTTTAAACCCCTGAACTAATATATGTGGAAGGAAGGCTTTTGCCTTGGTTCCCTTCCGACATCATTATTGTCGCTTTTGTTAACCAAAGATATATGCAGGGGTGGTGCCGCCCATCTCATTTTGTCATTTTAATGCCGCCCATCTCATTTTGATCAAAACTCGGGAATCGTTTCAGGATTATGTAATTGAATATGAAATATTGATTTAAAATGTAATTAGAAAAGCTGTTTTGAAATCTGTGTTGATTTTATTTCATATTCACGCGCTTTTGATATTATGGATACCATTAACATTACCGTTTTTCTTCACCGAAGTTAATAATAAATAACTGCAGTATCTGTAGCGGTTAGCTTTGGGACTCAAAATAGGGGATGTTACACGCTATGGGCTTATAGGACAATGCACAAATCTACAACCGTGCATTCTTTGTTTTTCCCTAGCATATGGTTTAGAAGCAATGATCCTAGTTGAGCTAGATGTTCCCTCTCATCGAAGGCAAAACTTCAATCAAAGGTGAAATGAGTAGCACCTACTCGAGTCTCTCGATATGGTCGACGAGAAGAGGGAAGAAACCGAGTTGAGGTTGATGCTCACCAAAAAAGGGTTTCACGATATTTCAATTTCAAAGTCCGTAACCGTACTTTCGAAGTGGGAGACCATGTCCTCAAACAGGTCTAGCCTGTACGAGGAACATTCGGACCAAACTGGGAAGGGCCCTATGTGATCTGCTAGAAGCTAGGGGATGACACATTCAAGCTAACAACCGTTGATGGAACCCCAATTCCTCGAGGTTGGAGCAGTGAATCGCTACATCGTTACTTTATCTAAGACTATCTTACGTATTTCCTATTTCCTACAAATTAGCCATCATGGAATACCGGAGGCATTGTAAATAGACAGAACTTTCCCAACTTTTATTAATAAAATTTCTTTGCTTTCTGAACGAATAAAACTATGCTCACAAAAGTAACCTGCTGAGTCGATAGGGTCAAATCGACTCAGAACCATCCAGTTGCTGCTTGAGATAGTGGAACCACACTCAAGTACTCCCCATCTACCCGCCAAGTCGATGGAAGCAAATCGACCCAAACCGTTGGATCAACGGAATTCGATCCCGGGCTTCTAAGAACCGGTATTGCTCTGGCGACGTCGGAAAGGCCCAAAATCAAAGTCGTGCATTTCGTAAGCCGGGCATCGCCTCTTGGATTGTGGAATCACATCCAAGAAAACACAATTCCCTAAGCCGTGCATCGCATAAGCCGTGCATTACTTCTTGGTTTGCAAAACTGCGGCCAGCCTCGATCCCACTGTGCGCATCTCATAAGCCGCACACTACTACCCGGACTAGAAAATTTGGACCACTTTTTGGATCGGTACATATCCAATTGGAGCATAAGACGAGGAAATATCATATTGCATCTAAAGTTGAGGAACTCTCATATTGGAAAAAAATCACATACCACCACTGGAGTCAAGAAAATAGCAATCCAAGGATCGATACGTAGGCGCAATAGCCTAAACGTCAGCATCGCAATGGAGTAGCTTAACAAAATCCTAAGTAATCGGTGTTGCTCCGGCATTGCCAATCAGTTAAATATGTAAATAACTTGAGTGTGTAGATTACTCACCATGAGGCCGCTAAAGAGCTTCGTAGGTATCTTAAGCTAGAAACTCCCAAAGATTGGAGTTGTAGTATGAACTAGACATGAATCGAACATGCAACCTTCTGACTGGGGGCACCCAATCTCGTATTAAGTGTTCGGAATAAGCAGCTCCGTAAACCGGGAGCACACACACCAACACTCAAAAAAGTAGCAAATACTTCACAGTTCTGTTACTCCAAACAAAGAGTTTTGACAGTAATTACGGGGCTAAGTAAAACATGATGAATAAAATAGGGTGGCATAAGTGCATGAATCATGAAATATAGATAAGTAAACAAGTGAAGTTGCAATCAAAATTTCAACAGTTTTATTACTTATAATATTTTTCATGTACAATAAAAAACAATAGGGGCCGTGCCCACATAATATCGGCCAAGAAAAGGAAAAATGGAAAACACAAACACCACTATTACAACAACAAAAGGAAGTGCTAAGTGCAGACTCTAGACTTGTATAAAAAGCAACCAAAAAGAAAAAAGCAAATCACAACTTCTTATCATCGCTTCCCCTGTCGCCTTTTCCGCCTTTGATCGGTAACTTCTCAGGCTTCTCTCCTCCAGGGGAGATCTCGCTCTCCGAAACATGGCCACTGGCAGACCCTCCTTTGCCTTTATGCTTGCGGGAGCTGTGAGAACTCTTTGATGACCTCATTTGTTCTTCAACCTTCTCCTTCTTCACCGCTATCATCTGTTGCTCGATCGTTGACTGCTTGGCCTCTACTTTGTCTGGTTGGCTAGCTTGATCCACCTGCTCTCATGTATCATCAGCTGCCAAGCCTTCCTCTTGAGATGTAGGGGTCTTCCAAACCATGCAGCGCTGTAATTTGCTTGGAGTGCGAACCGGGCTACGTGCTAGATGTAGAGACGATGAATAATGCGATTAGAATAGCGGCAAACCCAACATCGTGACGGGGAGGTAACTCGACAGGAAGAGAGGGTTGATCTATAATATCAGAATAAAGGGCGGTTATCTCAGCAATTTCATCAGGCGTAAATTAGAACTCTTGAAGCATGGGAGAGATAAGAAAATTACCTGCTGTGGGGGTCTGCTCATGCGCCACGACTTTGAAGCCTTCGCCGCTGCCTTTCTTTAATGGTTGCACAATTACATGAGAAGTATAAACGATCCCCTCAGTATGAAGATGCGAAGATGTCTCACCAGGGAATGTAGGGAAATGCCCGGATATAGCCTTAACGACGGTCGTGGCATCGATAGCTTCTTGTTCCCTCTCCAGCTTCAAGATTTCCTGGACCTCTACTAAAGCTTGGCGGGATTCTTTGTTCAGGTATGCCTGAACCAACTCCTTTTTGGTGTAAACGCCACCCATGTCTTGGAATCGGGCCAGAATCATTTCCCAAACAACAACAAGCATACGAGGGAACGACAGACCCAAGTAACTGAGGCTCCCCTAATGTAGCACAAAATTGACGTAGAAGCACAAAATAGTAGCATCCAAGCCTTCCATTTTCTTTGTAAAAGTATCTTGAAGCTTTGAAAAGTTGGCTTCCATGCCAACTTTCTCTACCGCTAGCTGCTTTTTCTCAGCATCCAAAGTTGAAACTTGTTCGCAAAGAGAAGCAATTTCTTGGGCCTAGTTGGCGATGGTTTTTTTCTCCATCTCAACCATCGTCTCGCTTATCCTCAGCGTTTCTTTCATAGCGCCTCATCGGTGTGGCACTTCTTTATTTCATCCCTAAATATGAGTGCGGCCCGATTCTTTTAGTTCCTTAAACAAAGAAGCACTCTTGCTCTCCTTCTTGAGGGAATCATCCCTCTCTTTCTCCAGCTTCTCAATCTCCTCGTAATGATCCACAAACTGGCTCTCGTACTCATCCTTTTCAGACTCGAATGAGAGAATTTCTTAGTAATTGTTTTGATTAATAGTGGATAGCTGCATACACAATCTTCCCACCCCTCAACTTGCTCCAAACCGCTCTGAATCGCATGGAGATGGGGTGAATAAGATTCGGCACGAATCGACTTCAAGTTGGGCTTATCGAAAACAACTTCCCTCAAGAACAAGTTGGGGAATGCAGCTCGCAGGTGTGTGGGACCAGCGGGGAGAATGTAAGGCACACGCTTGAAGTTGGGAGAGGGGCGGTCGTAGCAGCATGAATGGAAGAGGTCATGGCATTGAAAATAGGAACGATTATCCCAGTTGAAGCAGGAAGTTGTGAAGCAGGTTCCTTCCCTTGGTCTCTTTTCAATCTATCTAATGAATCTTCCCGCTCAATCGGGCTCCTCCTGTTCTCATAGCCACTTCCTTTATCACGGCCTTGATCTTTCTCAGCACGGCAATGCTCTTCCGCCTCCTTATCCTTCCTCCTCTTCCTCTTCTCGTCGGTCTCCCGGGGAGCATGGTACCTGGAACAGTGTCTCTACGAACGTTGAGACTCCATTACTTGATCAAGATCATTGTAAAATCCATGGGACAAGATTCTTGCAGCAAATGATAAAACGGCTTTAGGAAAAAGGCATTGGACAAACTAAAGAAACTTAGAAAATAACGATAATACAAAGCGTGTGATCCTAGTAAAGTATGTGCTGCATTTTGATGACCCCAGCAGAGTACACAAACCAGATCGACCACCAACTAATGTCAGGACATTGGTTCCTATAGGGATGATTTGAGTAAGCTGGGAAAGCATCCCTTTCAAAGTAAAGTCGTCCATCAAGTCACCCATATTCACAAAAATGTCGCTCGGGTCTCCCAAGTCAATATCGACACCTTCCAGCAAGGAGCTGGTAGCATGTTTATTCTTCGGAGAAGCTTCTTCAATATGTTCATTCAAAGGAGGTGAGGGAGCATGTTCAAGGCTCAAATCCAAGGCCTTCAGGCCTAAGCTGACATCACCCTCATCGGTGTCAGTATCCCAATCTATTTCTTCATCATTTATAGGTGCCCCTCATCGATCTCTTCTTCCTCATTCCCTTCAATCAATGGAGCCTTGCCCGTCCGTTAAACAAACTCTTCTTCTTTCTCCTCTGGTATCGATAGAATTTTGAGCGCATCGTCGATCCCGACTTGAACGTGGATCTCTTTAGAAGTCTTCTCTGACCCATCGGATGAGTCACTTTCTTCGTCCTCCTCATCATCATCATCATCACCAGAATCATGGGAAGAGGAAACAGAACGAGTTTGGGCTCTGGAGCGGGAAGGAGCATTAAAAAATCCAACAGACCTCCCTGGGTGTAAAAGCCCACATCGACGGAGATTTTCGTCTGTGAGCAAGAACCTGATTATGTGCTCTTGAGCATCGACCGTTTTCAGGGCGCTAAGAATAGTGCTGAGTGTCGGATCCTTGTTAATCTTCGGAAGAACCATAAGGAATATACGATCATTCAAAAGACTTGTATCAATTAAAGGAAGTTCCAAGCATGGTGAGAGAAACTTACCCTTCGTGGTCCATAGACGGGTGAATCCCTCTGACATTTAGCGAAAAAGAACCGATTTTTGAATGAGGGAATCTTGCTGGGAAGATCAAGTATAAGTTTCTGGCTACATTGCGCCTCGATATAAACGAGTGAGGGGTTAGCCTCTTTCTTTTGGAATAATAGGAGATATTATAACTTGACAAAGCTCGAGGCACGATTGAGCGTCCGCATGAATAGAACATATAAGCACGTCAGCATGGCATATCCATTTGGAAGAATTTAGAGTGGGGCCAATCTTATGTTCTGAAGTATTGTCATTAAGAAGTGGTTGAATGGGGGCACTACACCATACATACAGATATACTGATGCCAAGCCATGTATCTAGAAGGTGGCCTATGAGAAAATTCTCCTCTCGATGGTAAAAGTACGTCATCCTCTAGGATACCATATTGTGAGCAAATGCTTCGCAACATCCGATGTGTAAGAATTGATGGAGCTTTCTCCGGAGGATCAAGCAAGACTCTAAAGTTAGGAGGAGTGTGATCAATGATGTGGCCAACTGGAATCAGGCGGCCATATTGACCCAAAGTTATGGAAGTAGTAGACCCAACTGGGATCGATGAAGAGTCCGCTTCAAAAACAGGTGAGCTTCCCGCAACTGACTTGCGCCGAGAAGATTTGCACGTCATTCTATATAAGAAAGCTTGTGTTCAAAACGGTCAGGTGCGCCAAATCCCAAAACTATGGATCCTAGCATAGTTGATACTTGAATTTCAAAAGATAACTGACATGTACCAACCATCGATCGGATTCCAAGTATTAACCGTAGGTGTGTGTGATGTGTAATCTAAGTGAGAATGGGTTCGGTGTCCTAAACGTTGTGAACAAACCATTCCATGTAGATGGCTCACTCACACCGGAAAGGGCGATCTGTATCACCTGTTAATTTCTTTTCTTCTATACTTACCCGTTATCGATCGACAATCGACAATGGATCCACTGTCCAAAGCGACATTGAAAGCCCTTCCTATTCTAGGTACACCGACTGTGCAATGACAGGATCAATCCAAAGTGAGCAACTATAGATCGATGGGTCTGAATCGAGTAGAGAATTCTCAACATAAGTCGATTTTAGTTCTTTGGAAAGTGATAATAGCATAAACTACATACCAAACGCTACCCTAAGCTATTAACAGCTCCCAGAAAAACCAAAATCAATCCACAAGACACTGTGCTGGGATCGACTACGTAACTCAGTGCAAGTTAATTCTGACTCTGTGGATGAAGATAGAAAAACATGTCGAGCTCCAGGGCAAAACCCTAACTTCATTCCATGAGGAGTTCAAGACTCGATTTGCTACCTTCTTCCACAAAGTCACAATCAGCTCGAATCTTCCACTGTAACCATCACCAACGCAACTTCATCATCAATTGCTGATAATGCGCCAAAATCCAAATCACCAACCTTTAAAATAGAGAAGAGTGATATGATCTTTGATGCAAGGCAATCCAAACTAAGAAATTGATGGGTCGGATCGGTGACACCTCAAATCAGAGAAAATCACGACAATAGAGCGGAGGCGACATCTTTTGTGGGTGGCGACTGATGGCACCGGAAGCAAAGATCGACGACGGTGGCTTTCGAGTGGACGAAGCGATTTTATCGGTAGGCTAGGGTATGGATGGGATCGGATAGGCTGGAAGGCAAGGAATTAGATTGAGTAGAAATGATATGAATCGGGGAAGGAGGGTCGGCTCGTATAAAATGGAAGAAAGAAAGTCATGAAAATTATCAAGTACTGTGATCGGCATCGATCCAATCCAATTGGATCGGTACCGATCCAAATTTTCTCCTCCAAATAATATTTAATCTTCCCTATGCAACCTACTCAACGTTTGTATTCATTCTAGAAATTATCAAATCAAGATCACTCCACAATTACAAATAATGGAGATTCCCACTAAGGACTGGACAGTTAGGTGGTGCGTCATAGGTAGCTTTTCAAGATGACCAGACACGACCAATGAAACTCCTTAAAATAGAAACCCAAAGATAAACAATTCCAGAGCACACCTTGTTTTTAAGGAAAGCGTACTCTGGGGGAAAATGTTAACTCAATTTTTAACCCACCAGAATTTAAAAGGAGTTAGAACATTCTGATTATGCCAGAATGACTCGGAACTAGACCGGAAGGCCTAAAAGTATAAGATGGAGGAACCTTGGAAGTTTGACCCAAAAATACGCCAACACTTTGGATCGGTACTGGTCTGAATTATTGACTTGTGGTTCCTCCAAAACACTTGCATTATGTTTCTACCTCTCTACTAAGCCTATCTACCAACTTTGGTAACAATCCAAGCATCCGAGTTCGAGAAGTAAAGACTTAACAGATTCAGACTATAGTTCAGTCAAACCCATGGGTGAATCATCATCAAAAAAGTCAACAAGCTATGGAATTACATGGAGAGCCTCACAAGCAAGTAGGGAAGCCAACTGGATAGAAGTTGTGAAAAAATTGTGCAACTCTTTGGATCGATATTGATCCGATCCAAAAAGTTAGCTCAGAACACTCCAAACCTTTTGTGCTTCTTCCTATGGATGATTACATGCTTCTGGTGTAATGGTTCTAACCCAAGGGCTCTCTAAATCCTATAAATACCATCCAATCTTCAATAGAAAAGGGGTTCCTAACCTGATCTCTGTTGAAGCTCTGCTATTTTTTCTTCGCTCTTCTTTTCCCACACAACAGCCATTAAGAGACAATTGAGATTCTCCATTTGCTTCTAACGATGGTGGCTTAATCTAACTTAAGGAAGAAGATTCATATTATAATCCAAACTTTCTTGTAACAACAATTGATCAATAAAACCTATAAAGTGGACGTAGGCTTCATTAATAGCCGAACCATTATAAAAATCTCTCGTCTCTTTATTTTCTCTACCATTTACTATTGCTTTTTCTATTTTATTTGCCTTGATAAATAAGGCTGGTGCTTTCACACTCAATCCAGGGTATTGAACCATTTTTCGGGCCAATAGTAGGCTTGTTTCCATTGGCAATGTGGAACTTTATGGCACCACTTGTTTCTATCTTGGTGATGACCTCAACATTGAGCTTGTGAATGAATATGGAGACCTATGAGGCTTTATGGAGGAGAATACAATAATACCTCTTGAACTTGCTTTTATGAATGACTTTAATCCTCCTACCTTGCATTGCTTTCGACACCCTATGGAAGTGAGGTTGTACGACATCAATAATCATTCAATATGCATGAAATACGGCATATATCAATAGCTTACGACATGCTTTTAGGCAATGTTCTTTGTGGATTTGATGGCATGCGGCATTAATAAAGCATGATGTAGATAATATTCGACATAAAGCTAGCATGACATGGAATGAGCGCGGCATTACTTGAGAGACGACATTGAAGATGGGCGACATAAAATAGAGGCGGCACTAATGAGGAAGTGGCATTAAAGAGATGCGACATTGATATGATGTGGCACCGATATGATGTATCATCAATTATGTGTGGCGTTGATGATATGCTATAGCTTATATGTGGCATTGATATTATAGTTAGCATTGAATCATGTGGTTTTGATGAAGTGCAGCAAGGATGATATGCAATGTCTGTGAAATGCAGTATCAATTTGAAGCGGCATCAACATGAAGTGACATTATGAAGTGGCACCAATGAGGGGCAGTATCGATGGAGTACAACATTGAATCTACATGACACTAATTAGGTGCGGCATTGAATCCAACTTCCAACGCCATCAATATCTTGTGACATTAGATGACTTGCGCTATCACTTAATTTTATTGATAATCTCTTTGATACTGACATTAGACCCATACATATTAATTTTTCAACATAAATTCTTTATTCGCATCCTTTAGAAAATATGTGGATAACACCTTTTCCCTTTTTATTTTGTCTATCTGTACAGGTGAGAAGTTGCTGATAGGAGCGGAAAGGGAATGGAAAGTGCATATAGGCTATGTCATGGGTAACGATTGATACATTCTTTTATTCCATTGTTTATTGTTAGTTTAGAATCATTGATGTTGTATTCTGTGTGTAGTTTTATGGCCACTATGATGTACTTAATTGGTTCATTTGATTTTATTACCGTCTCCCATGTTTTACATCTATATTGTTATATTATATTTTATCTCTGTGCTATGGGATGTTCTACAACTTCTATGTTTGGTCTTCTTTCTTTTCATCCTTAGCAATCGTCCTACATTGGCCGAGGACGGCAACAACGCACCATATTATGTGTTTGGGTGCCAATGGTGTAGGGCGATCATCATAGTAATATACTTAAGACACCCTGATTGCTGTGATCGAACTATATACTCATTAGAAGAATCAAGTTTCAATATATGTGCATTATTGGGTGCTATAAAAATCATGGAAGATGGGATAAATTGGGTTTTTGTAGTAAGAGATTATGCCAATATTTTTGAGCTAGTTACGGGACTCCCGTTGAAATGTGCCATTGAGTTTCGAATAGATCTCATACTAGGAGCTGAGCCCATAAGTAGTCTACCTAGAAAAATGACAGCTACAGAGATGAAGGAGTTAAAGGGCAGCTGGTGGATTCAGAAGGGTAGAATTTTATTAAACCGAGCGGTTTGCCTTGGGAAGCTGCAGCAGTGTTCGTAAAGAAACAGGATGGGTAATTAAGGTATTGATTATATAAAGTTAAATGAGAAAACCATAAAGAATCGATATCCTCTGCCTAAAATAGATCATTTTGTTTGATTAATTATGTGGTGCCACAGTGTTCTCGCAATTGGACTTAGCGACCAGTTTCCAACAATTGCGACTAGTTGAGGTAAGATACCCTTATCGATGTTTTAAACATGACATGGTTTGTTCGAAAGGTTAGTCATGCCTTTTAGACTAACCAACGATTTAATGAATTAGATCTTCAGAGAGCATTTGGATAGATTCGTATTAATGTTTATTGATGATATCTTAATATATTCTAAGGATGAATGAGATCATGGAGTTCATCTTAGGATAGTGCTAGATATACAGAGGCAGCATCAACTAATGGCGACATTTTCGGAAGGTCATTTTTGAGAAAAGAAAGTAAAGTTTCTCAAGCATGTAGTTTTGGTGAATGGATTATCTATGGATCCATCAAAGATCAAATCTATTAAAAGTTTGAAAACACCCGAGACCGTAACCGAGATTAGAAGTTTCCTAGGGTTGGGTGGCTACTATAAAAGACTCATGAATGGTTTCTCTCTATAACAGCACTGATGAAAAACTAACAAGGAAGGATGTAAAGTATGTTTGGGTTGAATAATGTGAAGAAGTATTTCAAAAGCTAAAACATTTATTGATAGGTGTGTCCATGTTAGTTGTTCTCAATAGGAGTCAGGACTTAATGGTGTATACCAATGCGTTCGGAACATGGTTGGGAGCTATATTAATGCCAAAAGGTAGAGTCATAGCATTTATTCTCAACAACTTTGAATGCTTGAAGTTCGATATCTTACTCATGATTTAGAGTTGGCCGTATTAATCTTTGCATTGAAGGTATCGAGGCACTATCTTTTGGGAGCATGATTAGAATTGTTTATAGTTCATAAGTCCTTGAAGTATTTATTCTCTTAGAAGGATTGAATATGAGACAATAAAGATGTATAGGGTCCTTGATAGCGTATGACTTTGGAATTGAGTGCGCAAGGGAAAGGAAATAAAGTTTCCAATGCACTTAATAGAAAACATTGGAATGTAGTATTTGTAATGTTGGCAAAATGAAATGAATTGGAGACATTGGCTTCTTGCAAAGTTGGAATGGGGCCGATGGCCGGTTCAAGCAAATATACTATGATGATATCTTTTTTTAGAAGTTAGACCGATATTTATTGAAAGAATTGCTGCAAAGCAATGAAATGATCCATTACTAGCCGAACAACTTAAGAGACTAGAAGTGTGTATAGCAATTGATAATTTGAAAGATTTTTCACTTGACTAAAGAGGATGGTTGAGGAAAAAGGGAAGATTGTATGTTCCAAATGTGGATAATATATGGAAGGAAGTTCTTAGAGAATGTCACTGATTAAAGTTAATATTCATCCTGAAGATATGAAGATGGACTAAGGTATGAAGAGAAGTTTCTTTTGGGAGGTAATATAAAGAGATGTAGTATTATGGCTGAAGCAATGTATGTATTGCTAATAAGTGAAAGCCAAGCATCAAAAGCCAACTTGATTTCTTCAACCTTTAGAACTACCTCTATGAATACGAGATTCTATATTGATGGATTGCCAGGGAATTGAAAGTAATTGGGTCGTGGGCGATAAACTAACCAAGAGTGCATACTTTATCCATTTTAAGTCGACAAGGACGACATCTAGTTTTATAAAAATACTCATGAAGAATGTTGTGAGACTTCATGGAATACAAAGTAGCATTATAAGTGATAGAGATCCTTTGTTACTAATGAATTCTGAAAGATCATACATGATGTATTGGGTACCGAGCTGAAAATGAGTACTGCTTACCATCTGTAGACTATGGAAAGGGTTAACAAGGTACTCGAAAATTATTGAGGACTTCTGTACTTGACTTTGGAGAGTCGTGTGAAGATTATTTGCACTTAGTCGAGTTTTCCTATAATAATTATTATCAAATCATTATAGGAGTGGACCCTTTCAAAGCATTTTATGAAAGACCGTGCAAATCACCAGTGTGTTGGTGGAGACCGATGATGGACCAATTCTTGGTCCAGATTTGGTAAAGCAAGCAACTGAAAAGATTGAGTTAATTGAAGCAAGGATGAAGGAAGCTCAATCAAAGCAGAAAAGTTACGCGGATAAAAGGTGTAAAGACATGGAATTCCCAGTTGAAGTTTATGATTTTATGAAGGTATCATCGATAAAAGGTTGTCATACGATTAGGGAAATCTTGGAAATTGGCACCGAGATATGTTGGTCCATTTCCTATCATAGAAAGGATTGAGAAATTCGCTCATCGTATTGAGTTATCGAATACTTTTGCAGGAGTTAGCAATATTATTCACGTCTCTCATTTGAGATATTATGTACGTAATTCAAAGACTACTATTTAGCCAATGGTTTTGGAGGATTTAGTGGTGGAGCTTGAAATGACTCATTAGGTGACCAATTCTTATAGTGGACAAAGATATGAAAGAGCTTATTATAAGTTAATCAAGTTAGTAAAGGTCTAGTGGAGTGACGATGAATGAGACTGTACTTGGGAGACCGAGGATATTATCAAAGAGGCTTATGCTGAGTTATTTTGTTGTATGTTCTATATGGTTGTATAGACTATTGACTAGTTTTTATGCTAATATATTTAATATTTATGTGCTCGTGTCACATGTATGTATGAGTGATGTGCTTGATTGTTTTACCTTATCAAAATTTAGAGGACAAATTTTTATAAGGAAGAAGCATGTAACACCCCTAATTTTAGTAGCACATTGTTCCTTATATTTACTTATGGAAGAACTAAATAAATAACGTGGGTTAGGTAGGAAATTATGGGATTTGCAATGGTAATAACTTCGGCCATAAATATTTAATAAAAAATGTTTAAAAGGAGAAAGAATGTTTAATTAACTTAATTAAAGGAGGGGCAAAGATGAAACATAGACCCATATTATTATCTCCCCTTCTCCATACCAATTCACTTTAATTTCTTATACTAAGACATATCAAAACGGGGCCAAACACCATTAAAAGTATCTCACTTAGAAGAAGAGAAGAAAATTTAGGTAAAAGTAGAAGTACATGGCAAATATCTTCACTTCTAAGGTTGATACTATTGTCATCTTATTTGTGTTTGGATGTGTTTGATTCGGATTTGGGTAGAAATCTGAGTATATATATTGGTTGATCATGCATTTGATTTAAATAATCATTTATAAGGATTTATAGTTATCAGTGGTGAATTTTATGAAATTTTCTAAA
Source organism: Allium fistulosum (assembly GCA_030737815.1). Classification (NCBI taxonomy): domain Eukaryota; kingdom Viridiplantae; phylum Streptophyta; class Magnoliopsida; order Asparagales; family Amaryllidaceae; genus Allium; species Allium fistulosum. The sequence goes on along the minus strand of CM060905.1, from coordinate 484,740,162 downwards.
GGATTTTGGATGGAAAACCATAGTTTTTGATCTTTAATTGCTTTGAAATTTTAATATAATGATATTTGGAACATTATTTTGGAGATGCTTTTTTTATTTCTGAATTTTCTGAATTATTATGAATTTAATATGAAATTTCTATATGCAGAAAATGGTTAATTTTGAATTTTAAATATTTAAAATAGAAAAAATAATTCTTTTGCTTTAAAAAATTTATATGTGATAAAGTTGGAAATAATGATTTTTGGGAATTTTTTCAAGTATTTTTAATTTCTTATGAATTATATTGTGAAGGGAAGTTTTAATAAAAAAATGGTAATTAAGGATATAATTAATGAAAAATATTATTTTAGGAAGAAAGAGAATATTTCTCTTTATTATTACCGAATATAATTTCTTAAAGGATTTGAATAACCAACAGAAATATTGAAATTGAAATAGACAGTATAAAATACGGTAAATATCCTTATTTTGTACATCTATTTCTTTTTGGGTGTATTACTTGTTATTTCAACTGTTACACCTTTACTTGTAAATCTAGAACTTGATAATGTATAGAAATTCACATTGCAACACACTATATAAGCCAATAAATTAAAATTCAACTTAAATCCCTATGTTCAACTATGATAACTCGATTTACCATTATATTTGCACAAGTCATATTAAATTCATAAATTTGGAACTATCGCATATTCTATAAATTCTAAATACATGCAATATACAATTTCAGATTATCAATAACAAAATATGTTGGCAGGTTTACAATTTCATTTCACGTAGAAAATTTTAACCTACAACTCTAACTTACATTTCAAGCATACATGAATATATCTACAACGATATAAATCTAACATTATATAAAAATATATAATTTTCCACTCTCCTTTTTAGCTCTCCAAATCTCCAAATCTAATCCCTATTATTCCAGTTTGACTCCCTTTTCTTCCTATTTGGATTTATACATCGCAAGTGTATACAAGTTTAATAGAGATCTAGATTAGATAAGAGATTTGGAATTTGATTTATATTATAGATCCGGATTTACAGTTTACCTCGGATTTGGATATTTGATTAGAACCTATTCTCTTCCTCAATTGTCTTCTACGATTCTCTAATTGTACATACGTATAAACTAGAACTATTTCTAAGAATTTAGAGTTTGGAAGAAAAGAGAAAATGGCAGAGGTTTGTCATCACTCTGAAAATATGAGTTTGGAAGTGAGGGTCTAGATTTATATTTATAGAGGTTCAAATTAATGTCAGCCGTTAGGTTAAACTGTAATAAATCTAGGCCGTTAGGCCATAAGTTTATTGTCAATTTTAGCCTTGCAATGATCGACCGCCCTTATCTTAGGGTCGACTGCTACCGGTCGACCTGGGTGAATCTTGGGTCGACCTGTCATTTGTTTAAGCGATGATTTATTTGCCATGTTAATTTGTTTAATTTTATTATTTGTTTGCTCGATCGATATAGTTACTTTCCATTATAATTTTCTTAACGTCTAAGCTAATGTTAACTGTCCATTAAATATAACTGAAAGTAATTAACGTTAGTTAATTACTTTTATTTCTTAAATTACATATATAATTATTTCCGATTCAAAAACTTCAAACGTTAATAACTTTTTCATTTGAACTTAGATCGGAAAATTTTATATATGAAAATTGATCAGTAAATCACCACGAACCCAATGGTGCAAGTTTGGTAGCCAAATTCTGATGTTTATAAAAATTCTCCTTTTTAGCATTATTATTTATTTGTTTATTTACTTTAAATTAATTGTCGATAAATTATGGGATGTTACATTCTTCCACCATTAAAAGAATTTCGTCCCCGAAATTCCTTAAAGGCCGAACAATGCAACATAATGTGCAACCATTCTAAACTAACAAATCAATCATTGTACGACCAATTTTTTAGTCAATTGTATATAAGTGCACAGTGTATCATAATACATATGGTATGTATGTATAATGATTCTAATTGGCCCCCTTCTATATGAATGCATTCTTTTAAATCCATTTAAAAAATATGGTGCAAACAACCGAAATATACTAGCAGTTCTATATGTATGCAATTTTTGAAAATAAAAAACTTGTTGTGGATTCAAATTTTCCCACACTTCTGCGAATAGAAGCATACTTCAACTAATTTTTCATCCAATTCCTACCATCCAAAATCCTACCACACCGTTGCTAACATATAAGTTTTAGAGATACACAGTTTTCTAAACTTATATTCTTATGCTTGAAATGGGTTCAGATAGAGAATTCCATATTTTCATCCTTCTCTTATATACCATTTTTCCACTGTACCTTGGAACCATCTCTTTTGCCCCCAATTCTCTTCCAACTTTTCCAAGTACATTCCACATAAGTAAGTTTTATTTTAAATCTTTAAATTTTTAAAACTGAATTATTTTAAAACCATTTTAGTTCACCTATCGATAAGGTATGGAGAAAGTGATTCCATAGTTAAACAGCCTTTTCTCTTGTCTCTATCCATATTTTATTTTACTACCACTTCAGCTACACAGTAAAATCTGTACCAGCCAACCTGTCAACTATCCCCTCATGTCAAGTATATGGCATTTCGGAAATTTTGAAATTCCTTCTTTCCCCCCCCCAAAAAAATTTTTATATTACGTTTTAAAATATTGGTTAAAATTTTAGATTTCAAAAATTCCATTACAAAAATTTCAAAAACATTTTGCAAAGATTTTTTTCAAAATATTATTTTCCTAAAGTGTGTGTGTGTATTTCAAAATAAACAACACCTCATGAAATCAGGGTTTAGTCAATAGTCTAACATCCATAATGGACTCCATCTATTTACATGGTAAATTTTAAATTTCAAGACATTTTGTTTTATTTATAATAACAACCAGCACACAAGTTCATCTATATTTCGGACTTTAGGATACAGGGACTTTGACATGTGCCTTCGCAACAACTTTCCCATGTCCTTCGCTTGATAAAATTTACTTCCAATTTTTTTAATAATTTTTGGGACTTAAATCTTATTTCTTTTACTTTAGTAGCTAATTAAAAAATTTACTTAATTTATTTTATAGTTCCGGCCTTTTACTATTTTCTTTTCTTCTACATTAGTTAAGTGTCTTTTCTAAAATTTCCTTGTTTTATCGTTTTCCTAATAATATCGCGGTCCATACAGAAAACACATAAAAAGGAACATTTCCATGTATATCATACGCATTTTACAGAAATAACTAATGCTTACAACCCAAACCTCAAAGAAACAATTGTTGAAAACTACCCTTCAACATCGACTGATATTAACGATATTGTGGCCCTATCACTCCTTACTTAAATCTGATGGACCTTTTTAACGTGTCATCCTTCTACAATCCACATATCTTAAATTTCCTTTATGGCTTCTAATGAATAAGGTCTATCTGTTACTTCCATTAACACGCCCAATTGTGGAATAACTATGTATTCCCACATTATAGTGAGTAAGAAATACAAACTATGCATCTTTTGAATAACTCATTGACAAATTGGCTTGGTGGAATAACTTTTCCACTCTCTACCTTGTCTTGCTTAACTTAAATTCTACCAATGTCCTCTATGTGTGTCTGCCATCCCATTACCCTCTGTTACCATCTTCTTCTAAACCAAATATTGGTATTTACTTTCTTCATCCTTGATCCTTCATACGAGCATACCCTAGTACTTGTAGAAGTGTACTTTAATACCATTTATCATTCCTTTGCGGATTCTTCTTATGGCTTGCACACATGTCTGACAAAACATTCCCAGGTTCTCACCAATATTATTTACACTCTACGGGGGTTCCTTATTACTACTCTATGAGTAGTCATCGTTGTCTTCTTTATAGCCTTACCTTTTACTCCGTCTTATCTAGGCAGTCATTCATATCTACTCCATATTAAAAATTTTGGTTTGGTCTTCACAAATTTTTCTTTAAAAATTAAAACCTCAAAATTTCAAAGTATTTAATCCTAAAACTTTTATCTTTAAAAGTACAGCATTGAAACTTTTAGCAAATTTAAATATAAATTATTGTCTTAGCTTTTAAAACTATAATTTAATTCTTAAAATCCTTTTAAAGACCTTTTTCAATTTTTACTTCTTAAAAATTAGGATTTTTAACTCAAACCATTTATTAAGTTTTTCTTTTTTAAAAACTCCATTGTTCTACCAAATCATTTTTTCAAAAATGTACTTTACATTGTTTTCAAAGCATCTTTTATAAATTTTGAACAATAAAACTGGAGTAGAAAAGAACAGCTTTCTCATTATCATTTTCTTATCACTAATACTACCTCCACTTTCAATCCTTGGCAGAGTCTCTAATATCATGTGAGGGGGACTTTTAAAAGATACTTGCAATAAATGCGCACAACAATGGAAAATGACCATTTTCCTTTGTTTTACCTTTAATTTATAATGTTGTTTCTAATTAAGTTACTAGAATTATTTTAATATAATCTTCTAAAGTTATTTCTAATTACTAACATTATTTTATATAAATTCCCAATATTGTATTTATTTATATTTTATAATGCTATTACTATTTCAACATTCCTCTACCTAAACTACCCTTATTCTAATTGCTTATATTTATATAGTTCTACTCTCAATTAACTATCTCCTTAATTAAACCATTGCAGTGCATTCACCTTCTACTTTATTTCTGGTTCTAATCTTTTTTCCCATTCATTTTAACCCATTACAAACTTATACCACTTCCTATTGTCCACCCCTAAAAAGAATTTTCTAACTTAAAAAATTTTCATCTTAGAAAAATAACGAGCTACATATGCTCTGCTATTTTTTTTTCTTTCCAAAAGAATTAATCTTTTCATCAAAACCCATTTACTGTTATTTTTGGTCCAACAAATTTTAAATTTTCTGCTAAAACTTTTTATTTAATATAACATGGTTATTTATATAATAATTTTTTTGAAAATTTAACATTTACTTACTTATCAAAAATAGGGTTTTTCTAACTTCAAATAATTCCTTTGAAAATTATTTGAAATATATTATATGTTCTTAAACTTTTATATTAAAATCATTTCAAATTTTATATTGAATTCTTTTGCATGGGGTCGGATTCAAAGTGGAGTATTATTTGCTCATTCTTTTGGACTTTTCTTCTTTTCAACTTACCTTTTGACTTATCTTCTTTTTCCAAATATTAAAATCCGGCTATCATCTTGGTGTGATTACTTTACACCTTCCTTTGGGAACTTAATTGCTTCTTGGTATCTACAACATATGGATTCTTACTTTCCCCATATCTAGACCTACTGTACATCATCAATCAGCATCATACGAGGATTTGCAAGCATTGCTATCAGAGGCCCAACTAGGGAGTTACGTAGTATCCAGCTTTAGGGATCTTCCATATGCTGCACTCATGATCTTTTTAAGTCAACGCCTTTCCATACGACCTATTTCCCATAGGGTAATCAGGGTAGTGTACATCTTCAACTTCATCCATCTTCCAACTCATAATCAACTTATCCATATTTCAGCGTATGGTTGCAACTACTCTATGGTCAGAATTTATAGGATTTGTTGTAATATTTATATTTATATGCAAAATACAAATACGTTCATTCAATGTTTCCTAATTTTTAAGATCGACTAACCTAAGCTCTGATACCAAATGTAACAACCCGCACCTCAGTGGGCCCTAATTTTTGCTAAATCAAAAACCTAAGTCTACCAAGATACGGATCGTTGGTTTGGTATCCTACAAATAAAAAAATAAATGCCTATCAGAGCACTATCGATATAACTCATATCGGAATAATAAGGTATAATAAATCATATAGTTACCGACCAAGATTAACACTTCCAATGTCTAGTATCCTTGTCAATGCCGAGCATGCATTAGGAAACCTGTCCTTCCACAATTCTCACTTTGCACTAGTACCTATACCTCTAAAGCTATCCTATAGGTTGTAATGAGGAGGGGTCAGAACAACGTTCTGATGACTAGTGAATTATACATTTTACACATAACACTAGTTTATGTCAGTTGTCTTCTATTTCATATTATGTCTTTTAATTTTACTTGGTTGTTTCGACTCCATGTACGTGTACGATACTCTCCATCTAGCCAAAGTAGTTAAACTACATACATGTGTGTGTAGGTACCACAGTCCCCCTTTGGGCTAAGATACTATCCTTTCTAATATCCGAAATCTGGCACTATGTCAGGATCCATCATCAACACAGTATAACGTCCGTGTGGAGCTACATCCCATATTACGACTACCCGTACTACTAAGAATTAGGGAGGGGGACCCTTATATCGAATCACCAGTGTGTCTCATCGCCCATTTCTATGTCCATCTCTCAATGGCAGCTTACACTTCATCGCGCGTCTCGTAGTGCCTAATACGGCGTCACAATAGCTTAGCCATATTCCATGCTTTGGGGATTTACTACTTGTCTGCTTCCTATTATGGACTTAACTCCACTGCTTACAGAGGACTAGGCTTCTCGGACTACCCCACTCATTTTTGGGAAATCATTTATAGGTTAACTAACCTTGCCCTAACAAATAAACTAGCAAACAACTATGGCGGTGCACTACCTAATAGGACCTATCCTAGTAGGATATGTCTCCTACATTAGTATAATGTTTACACAACTACTTGTGGCCCCTTGCGGTAGGCAGACTTCTATTGTATAACGCAACTGACATCGCATTTCCACCCATTCTAATGACTAAGTCATTTTCATTCATTTAAGCTATTTACATACTTATATAATTCACCTTCATCATAAATGCATACTTAAGGACACACACACACAGTTATAAATATATATATATACATATCTTTGTATGTTTGTATCTATATGTGTGCGCTAATATATTAAATTACCCATTTCTTTTTATTTCACTTCCGTTTTACTTGTATTACACGTCTTCTTTTCGTATACTATTTTTTTCACATGTATAATTCTTGATTTTTAGAGATTTCTGTACTTTAATGCATTGGAATTAGATTTCTCCCAAATGGAATAGTTAACACTGTAAATTTCTATATTTTATCCAAAAAAGAGAATTGGTGCTACATTTGGAATTACATGTAATTATCTTTTCATAGTTATTGAAATAAATAGTACAAAATATGGTAAATATCCCTATTTTTTACATCTCTTTCTTTTTGGGTGTATTCCTTGTTATTTCAATCGTTACACCTTTATTGGTAAATCTAAAGCTTGATATTGTATAGAAATTCATATTAGAACACACTATATTACCCAATAAATTAAAATACTACTTAGTCCCTATGTTTAACTGTGATAACTCAATTTACCATTTTATTTTCATAAGTCATATTAATTTCAAAAATTTGGAACCATCACATATTTTATAAATTCTAGATACATGCAATATACAATTTCAGATTATCAATAACAAAATATGTAGGAAGGGGTTATAATTTCATTTCACGTATACCACTTTTAGCTTACAACACCAATTTACATTTCAAGCATACAGAAATAGATCTACAATGAAATAAATCTAACATTATATAGATAATATAATTTCCCACTTACCTTTTTAGCTCTCCAAATCTCCAGATCTAATCCTTGTTATTCCAGTTTGACTCCATTTTTTCTCTATTTGGATTTATACGCTACAGGCATATACAGATTTATTAGAGATCTAGATTAGAAAAGAGATTTTGAATTTGATTTATATTATAGATCCGGATTTACAGTTTACCTCGGTTTTGGCAATTTGATTTGAACCTGTTCTCTTCCTCAATTGTCTTATATGATTCTCCAATTGTACAAATGTATAAACTAGAACCATTGCTAAAATAATTTAGAGTTGGAGGAGAATAGAAAATGGTAGAGCTCCATCGTCACTCCAAAAATATGAGTTTGGAAGTGAGGGTCTAGGTCTATATTTATAGAGGTTCAAATCAATGCCAACCGTTAGATTAAACTGTAGTAAATTCATACCGTTAGGCCATAAGTTTACTTTCCATTTTAGCCTAGCAAAGGTAAACCACCCTTATCCTAGGGTCGACCACTACCGGTCGACATGGGTGAATCTTCGGTCGACGTGCCATTTGTTTAAGCGATGATTTGTTTGTCGTGTTGTTTTGTTTAATTTTTATCTTTGTTTGCTGGATCGATATCAGTTACTTCCCATTATAATTTTCTTACGTCTAAGCTAACATTAACTCTCTGTTAAATCCAAATAATAATAATTAACGTTATATAATTACTTTTATTTTCTTAATTACATATATAATAATTTTTGATTCAAAAACTTCAAACGTTAATAACTTTTTCGTTTGAACTCCGATCAGAAAACTATATATGAAAATTGATCAGAAAATCACTATGAACTCAATAGTATAAGTTTAGTAGCCAAATTATGATGTTTGTAAAAATACTATTTTTTAGTATTAGTATTTATTTAGTGGAAATTAGCCACAAGGGCTTCTTTAGCAAGTGGAATTAGTTTCTAGGACACACAATTGAAATAATTACTTTCAAGGACAAAACGTAAAATAGTTAGTTTCTAAGGCCTAAAAACCTATGAAATTATGTCCTTGAAAGTAATTGGACTGCTGACTTTGTCCTTGAAAGTAATTATTCTGCTGAATTTGGCCTTGAAAGTAATTTCTTTGAATGTGTGTCCTAGAAACTAATTGGACTGCAAAGTTTGTCCTTCTGGTGAAATGCCCCATTTATTTATTTATTTTCTTTAAATTAATTATCGATAAATTATAGGATGTTACACTATTCTAGGCCGTTATAACTGAAAATCCCTTGTACTTGTGACAAAAACTTCATAAATTAACATTAAAGTGGATGTAGGCCTACGATTTGCCAAACCATTACAAAAATTCTTGCGTTTCTTGCTTTATTTTATCATTCGTAGTTAGATCTCTTCACTAAAATTTGTTTTGCGGTGTTGTGCCATTTTTGGCCCAAGATTTTTGATGCTTTCACTAAGAAATGAGATTCTCAAGCATAGATCTAGCTATTTGTTATGCATTAGAGCGTCCAAAGGTTAGATCCAGAAAGTTTTAATCCAAAGGTTTGAAGAAATTTCATATTGAAATCAATGGCGCCAATAAGGAAATTTGGTATATTTGGAACAGTTGCTGGTGGATATGAAGGAGATTCCTACCAAGATGAGGTGACTAACTAACTAGTAGTAGTGTTTCCAGGACCATCGGTCCCTTAAGAGATGGCCACAATGGTGGAATTTGAGAAGATGATGATAGATCTGACTCAAAAGATGGTAGATAGTCAGAAGGATCTCCTTGAAAAGATAGACGCTACATAGCCTTGCTGACCCAATAATCTCAAAGGACCAAGAATAGGAGAGAGGCATCATCACCTACTAGATCTGAAGAATAGAACTCATCTGCTACTTGCCAGAATAGAAGGGATGGAAAGAAAAAGCAGAAGGTACGGGCTACTGTAGTAGTAGGGAGGAATGCAGTAGGAATTGGAAGAGCCCCTACTAAGGGAATTCATATCGACACTGATCAGAATCAGATCGGTATCAACCTAAATTTGAGGACCTTAGAGGGGAAGGGGACCGATGCCATCAACTTATCCGATTCCAAGGACGATTTGCAGGATGCTGCTAATGAAGATAGGCTGGATGCTAAAGCTTTAGATGTTGGTGTTCAAACAACTGCTATGGAGTCAATCAGACATCAAAGAAGAACTGAAGGAGTGGTTCTCCTAGAGACCGAGGAACCTAAATATAAATGAGCAAACCCAGATCATTTGCATAGTCAAATACTCCGCGCAACTCTTGATAGTCCTCCTTCGAAGTACCAGGCTAGTGAGGAGCATATAACAGACATGATTAAGTGGAGGAAAATAAATGGAGAAAGAATAAAGATTTGGGTTTTGTGCCTGGTAGAACTCCATTCATGGGAAATATATTGAGGAAAGAGTATCCCAGAAAGTTTACTATAACACCTCTAATTTTAAATAGTATTATTCAGGAGATTTAATTAGATAAATTAAATAGAATAATGTAACACTAGAGTGATAAGGGAATTGAGATTTGGAAACAAATTAGGGTCATGCCTTAACTAAATGGATTTATAAAAATGGTTTATAAGATGAATACTCAAGAGAATAAGGCAAGGGTAATACGGGAATAGCCGAACCCCATAACACCTAAAACCCTTACATTCTCATCACATTCTAAAAAAACATAAACATAAACAAAAGAAAACAAGGCCGGCCATAATCCTAAGAAGAAGAAGGAAAAAATCCAAAAAAGCTAAGATTCAAGCTAGGAAGATTAAAGCAAGAACAAATCTCAAGTTCCTTATCCAAACAAGGTTAATAATGATCTAAACCATCGCATATAAGTCATCTTGAATGTTTTAATTTAGGTTTAAAGTTTAAAACCGTATGGTTGGATGAATGGTGATATGCTATGGTTTATATGCAATGTTATAACTTAAACAAGGATTTTTGAGGGATAATATAATTCAATTTCAAGGTTAAAATCATTCAAATTGATTTCCAGTTGCCAAGATGTTCGAGTATATTATGTCAAATATAATTTTGGAGATGGGTTTCAATTTTCATAATATTCCAAGCTATGAATAATTTATTATGAATTTTGAATGGAAGAAATAGATAATTATGGGTTTAAATATTTAAGGCAATCAAGTATTGTTTTCGGGTCTCAAATTTATATATGTTAGAAAACATACGAAAAGTGAATAATTGTGATTTTTAGGGATTTTTTCTAAGTGTTTTACTATGGTTATTAAATTATTTAAGTTAGAGGACTTAAATGTTTTAAATGTTTTATTAAGGGGAAGGGCTTATTTGTTAAAATGATTTCATTTGTTAATTGTTGAATTCGACAACCTTTTAGTAAAGAATTTTTATAAAGAATTGGCAACTAATCATATTTTGACAAATTAGGCAAGTTAGGTAAAAAGGTATTACTTTGAAAGGCATAAAAATCAGTTTTGTTTCAAATTACAACTTCGCCACTTCCATTTTCATGCTTCCGTCACCATACTTCCGCCAATAACCTTTCACACCCATTCGAAATCAATGCACATGGTATCAAGCAATTGATACACAGTGTATTGGAGAAAGGTGGAAGGGACTGTGTTGAAGGCAAGGTTCGAAGGGGTTGAAGCCATTTTTATGAGCTTTCAAATCAATCCAACCTGCCCTTGTTTTTAAAGAAGCTTTCGAAAGAGTTGCCATATTTTAAACTCATTCGATACATAGCTGTCGCATTCATGCCTTTCGAATGGTTAAAGGCTGCTTTTTTTGTAGCCTTATAACAATGAGTTCGAAAGGAAGACTTTCATTTTATTAACATTGAAGCCGCCTTCCTAATGCTTTCGAAAGGGTTGTTTTAGCCACTTTTAATAAGAGTTTCGGAGGCAATGGTTTCGAAAAGTGGGTTTTGAAGCTATCCTCTTCCCCAATTCTTTTACTTGAGATCAATGCTTTCGAAAGGGGTACTTTCGCTTCTATTCCCTTTGACCCAGTAGTTATATTTAATGTTAAACCCAATGATTTCAAAAGAGATACTTTCAAATGGTTTTGAAACTAAGCTTCATAAATTCTTACTTGAACTAAATGCCATCGGAAGGTATGCTTTAACTATTTCGAAAGGTATGTTTTAAGTGTTTCAAAAAGGTATGTTTTAAGTGTTTCAAAAGGTATGTTTTTAATGGATTCGAAAGAGAAGGTCTAAGATTTTAAGTACTGCTTCCGAAAGGGAGAGTGACAGAGAGTAACTCATGATGTCACAATGATCCGAAGGATCTAGGCGAAAGACTTAGCTTCCGAATAAGAAAATCCAATCTCATTTTAAAGGTAAACCCATGGCAGTGTAAAAGAGCTTTGAAATGGCATTTAAAATTTGAAATCTTAGTGGAACTTTTCCTTGAAAGGATAGTGGGTTAAGGATATTAACCATATTTTAGTAAAAAAAATGATTATAAGGAATTAAATCATGGATGTTTATATCATTATGTTTTGATTAGTTATATGTTTCTGTAATCATATTCACTTCATAATTAACCCATAACTGCATTTTGGGGTGTTAAGGGCAGAATAATCGGCTAGGTTGACCAAGTAGTGAATATACATTGCATTAACTCCTATGTGAGTAGAATTGAATCCAGGAGGTTAGAAGGACCAGAATATAGGATGCCCAAAGCTAATCAAAGATCATTGGTTTAGACAGGTTCTTAGTAAGCCCATGAATATTATGCATGGAAATTGTTACTAGCATGGGGCCAATAGATTCTTAGTGATCCCATGAAAACTATGTCTGGAACAAGTTATTGATAGAGATCAATAGTTTCATAGTCAGTCCATGAATACTATGACATGGGAGATGTTATTGGAGAATCCAATAGGTGCATAGTAAGCCCATGAAAACTGTGATTGGATAATATTGTTGGTAGATACCAATAGTTTCTTAGCGAACCCATGAAAACTATGAAACCGGACAGATAGTCCATAAGCTTGAAATAGGTTATTAGCCAGCCCATGAAAACTAATAGGTTAATGGTGACCCTAGAAACTATAATATGAGACAAATAGTTAGGTGAATGGGAATGGAAAATCCAGAGCATATTGCATGTTTGCATATCCTCATGATACATTTTATTATATTATGTTTAACTTTTGTGGATCAGGTGCTTAGTACATAGTTATTATAAATTAGGTTAAGATACTAGTGGGGGGGAAACCCGTTCTGCTAAGCGGATGGTCTCACTAGATATCTATATGGTTCGAGATGGTAGGTTATTATTCACATCAGACTTTTTGTCTGACTCGAAGTTTATGTTTTTCCCTTAAACTCTCGGGTGCTCAATTGATTTTGAGTAGTTTGAGAGTTAAGGTTTTCAGGTTCTCCTTTAGACGAATAAGCTTCCAGAGACGTGCAGGAGGCAAGCTAGCTATTAGGAGTTCTTTCTGTTTGATTCCGTTGTGTTATTGGATGAAATGGAAAAGTTATTTAGTGCCTATATTTAGAATCTGATCAACCAAGGGGCATCTTCATATGTCGCTCTTGGTCTATTTTGTGACAAATTATAATTTCTCTGAATGTGGCTTATGTATGGGATTATGTAATGAATCTTAAATGAAATGAGAAATTTGTTTTAAATTGAGTTTATATTTGTTTTCATATTCATGTGTTTCTAGTATATCGATGTATCTAACATTCCGCGTTTGGCTATCGAGAATTAATAATTATGGATGACTGCAGCATCCGTAGCGGTTAGTTTTGGGCCTAAAGATGGGGGATGTTACAAGTTGGTATCAGAGCGCAGGTTTATGTAAATTTAAAAGAAAATTTGAACCTAAAAGACTTTCAAAACATAAACCAATGAATCAGAAAATGAGTATATATAATATAAACGTATTCCCCTCTCTCTCTTAGACCGTTCTTTTGTATCATACTAAGGCTCGTATAAATATTTACGAGAAAGGAAGATATGGAGGCAGGAAACAGAAGTGGAAATTTAGGTGGAGGAAGCACCATAACTAATGGAAATGCACGACGCAATACTAGAAGGAATCTGGTGGACAGGCAAATGCTAATCAAGATGCAAATGCCAATGTAGGTGCTGGAACCCCGCCAATAGATATGAGGGTGATGTATCAGTTCTTCATCAATCTGATGCAAGCTGGAGCAGCTGCAAGAGTAGCTGGGGGTAATGTTGTGAATGTTGGAGGAGCTATTCCTGTGGCCCCAGTTGGCAATAACTATGCAAAGCCAAGCAGGGATTATACTAGTCTTGGTGGGAAGCCGTTTTTAGGAATAGGGAATGCTATTGAAGTAGAAAACTAGTTATTGCACTATGAAATAATTTTTGCCGACTTAGGATTAGATGATGAGTAGAAGATGAGACTTGCTTCATGACAGTTGCAGGAATCAGCACTTTATTGGTGGAATGGTGTTACCGTAGGAGTTCTCGAGGAAGAGTTGACTTGGGTAGAGTTTCAAAGAGAGGTTCTTGTCTGAAGTTGCCAAGTCGGTATTGTTGAGAAAGTTCATGGACTTAGTGCAAGGTGAGATGTTGGTGATTGAGTATGCTACAAAATTTGATGAATTGTCCAGATATGGATATGGTACCATTGACATCGTCATTAAAAGGAATGAGAAGCTTATTCGAGGGTTAAGGCCCGAGATTGCCATGATGACTATGCCACATCTCCGTGATCCAAGTACAGTTGTAGTGGAGATGGCAATCAGGAATGAAGAGATGCTTTCTACTTTTGGGAAAGAGAAGAAGGTTGAAACCAAGGATTCTCTAGGAAAGAAGAGAAAATTCTTTAAGAAGAAAGGAGCTCGGAAAAGAGGAGCTGCTAAGAAAGGGAAGGATGATGTAGTTTGCTACAAGTGCGACAAGAAAGGACATTATGCTTATGAATGTCGAACTGGAAAAGGTTGTAGATAAGAAAGGAGTGAAGTGCTTCAACTGTGACCATATTGGACACTACAAGAATCAGTGTCCAGAACCAGTCAGAGCAGACAAGGGAAAGGTTTTTGCTTTGGGACTATCGTCTTCTAGACCAACTGCTGCTGAGAAGAGAAAGACTATGATGGAAGGTACGCTTTTGATTTATAGTATACCAGTTAGGGTACTATTTGATACCGGTGCATCACATTCCTTTATATCACAGTGTTTGGTAGATAAGTTATGTTTAGAACCTGTTGAATATGCTAGTATATGATTTTTGTTTGATGATAATAAACATATATATTCGTTTAAATGTATTTGTTATTGTACTATTTTATTTTCACATAATTAAATAAATATATGATGAATAAAATAAATAACACAGAATTCATATTCAAACAAATATTTATTACAAATTTAAATAGTAAAACACTCATCTTACACAATTTACACTACATTTACACAATTTCAATTACAATTCAATTTCAATTACATTACAATTTCGATTACATCACAAATTTCAATTTACAATTTTGACCTCACTACATATCACTCAAACCCTCGTATTTATCTTCAACTCTATTTCAGTTTTGTATCCAGCATCTGAAATATCTGCAAAATATACACTGACGCAGTAAAATTGGAAAAGAAAATATTTTGCAATGCAAATTAAAGTGTGTGTTTTTTATTTGCCTCAGTTATTTGGGTTGTTCATCATTTATTTCTTTTGAATTCATCTTACATGAACAGCTTGTAACATGCACAGTATATCACTGTACATGTCACAAGTCCGTGCACACCGATATACACTTGATAAAACACAGGGACAAGTGAGCACAAGGTCAAACCCAACCAAATGGTGGATTCAACTCAAGTGCAATGCAATGGTCAAGTACAAGAGTCAATGGTCAGCCAACATGAATAAAAGTCCAACGCAATGGCCGGACTCAAATGTACACAACCAGATCAATCATGAACACTTGAATCAGAAACATGTACACAAGTAAGCACAATGAAACCAGACTCAAGTGGCTGCAACAACCCATACATTTACACCAAAACAACTTGGTAGTGAGTTAACAAAGGAGAGGCATGAAAAGATGATGACCAGTACACAATGAGGCATAGATTCAAAAACAAATCAAGGCAACAAGAAAGTCAAAGGCACAAACAATGACATCAGCTTCAAGATGAACTAGACCAAAGAAGTGTGAACACAACATATAAACATTGGAGCATACGCATGACCAAGACTACCAACCCGAATCAGTGAACAGTGATAGGAAACAAGGCAGAAGGTCAATGACACTTGAACTAAACCAAACAACCAAGGTACCAAAATGACAACAAGCTCCAGACCAGACCAATGCAAGTGCAACCAGATCAGTAACACATAGCAGGAACCATACAACATACATATATACATGCATCTCACATATGTATGCATGTATATACATGAAAATGTGCACCAGAAATTCAATGAACATGAAAACAAGATCAAAACAGGATGCAATAATCATGAACGCAATGGACCAGACTTCAAGTGGAAATAGACAACAGCTCAAATGTACAAATACATGAGACCATAATTTAGTGCAAATGTACAGGAGTGCAAAGCATAATGGAACCACATACAACAAGCTAACATACATATATACATATGCGAACACACATGTATACATATATACATGCAGTGGCAACCAGACCAGTTCAATATGCAAGCAATCAAGTGACACACAAGGCTGCAACCAAATGTACAAAATCTAAATCAGTGGTCACATGAACACACATGAGAGACATGAGCAAAACCATGTACCAAAGTGCAAAGCAATAGAGCAGTGGATAATTCAACATGAAACCAGAATTAATGCCGAGCCATCACACACATATATACATACATATATGTATGTATATACATGGAGATGACACACATACACAAACATAGTATGATAGTGCAGTAGTGTCCAAAATTTCTATAAGTTGCATTTCGAACAAAGTCAAGTCATAGCAAAAAGGAGTTCGAACAAGTCAGAGGTGTTTCAAATATCATCGAACTCAAATGCCAAGTCAAAGTTCATGACGTCAATAAATTCAAAATAACAAAGTCACAGGAGAACATGATGAACACAGAACCAGACAAGTTTACAATTCTACAAAACAGTGAAGTAGAAGTTCGATGAACAAGTCAAGGTCAAAAAGAACGGAGCTAATTTGATTTCATGGAATAATTTGAACAAGTCAACTTACCCAAAAAATTATCTCAAAAATTAAAATGCGAAGTCATAGGAACAAGAATGGAACCGACTTAAAAACTATTCGAGCAAATTCAACAATGAACAAGTCAGAGATCACAACACTCGTTCGATTAAAAAATCAAAGCCAAAGTAAATTCATGAAGAATTAAAATAGATTTATACAAACTAAAATTTAGGGATTTTATCCCTATAAATTAAACCCGTTACATCATCGGCAAATACATGAGTTCAAGCCCAAGAAAATCAACAGAGCAATCAAGTCAAGCTTAAGTAAAATCGAAAAGGAGCAACAATCAATTACCAATTTCTATCCATTCTAACTCATCGCTTGAAGCAGCCGAGAAAGGATTAAACTGATCGAAGAAACTTCAAATTGAATTGAGAGTATACCATCAGAGGATTCGAGCTTCTAATCTCCATTCGGCGACTTCGATTTTGAGCAAAACCCCAAAATTATGCAAGCCTTAGTTTTCTAGACCAGAGTGATAAAGAGAACAAGGCGGCCACGATAATAAGAAAAAGAAAACATTCAACTTTTATCTTTTAATTGATTTGGGCCAACCTTATATTTTGTTTGGGCTTATTTTTATAATTAGGGTTTTAATTGTTCTTAGTTTTTAGTTTTTATTTTGAATTCCTTTTAAAATTGTGTAATTTTATAGTCGTGTGACTATGCACAAACTACGGGGCGTAGTTTGAGAATTCGCAACTCAGGGTTGAGTTGTGGTAGGGTTTTGAGCGTAGAGTTAGGTTAGTCATTAGCGCATGTCACAAGTTTACGTGTGTAAGCGTCTGACTACTTAATTTCTAGTAGAAACCTTGGGGGCAGCACGTAGGTAGGTTATTGCCGAAACTGGGTAAATCTATGTTGTTCTATTCTTGCTTTTATTATTTTGCTATTATCTGTGCTGCAATTATTATATATATTTCCGCATTAATTTTTATTATTATTAATATCACACTATTCACCCCCTTCTAGGGTGAAAACGATCCTACAGAACCCTCATACCTGTTACTTCCTTAAGGGTTGCGAATTCGATAGGAGGGTTTGCAACTCTGGGGATAAGATGTGACCAGTTAGAACTTGAATTGTTAGGTCATAAATTGACATATAGTTTGTATGTTTTTGATTTTGTAAGCTTCAGGATCAATTTGGGTATGGATTTGTTAGATAAATATGATGATAGGATATTTTGCCAAGATAGGGAAATATCGCTAAGACACCCCAATAGTCATGACCGAATTATATACTCGTTGGAGAAGTCAGACTCAAGTGCTTGGGCTTTGCTGAATGCAATGGAAGTAGAAGAAGAGTTGAATCAGATTTTGGTAGCAAGAGAGTTTACATAAGCTTTTGAGCCAGTCACAGGACAACCACTAAAGCGAGCCATTGAGTTTCGGATAGATTTTGTGTCAGTGTTCGTCGACCAATTTTCTATCGAGTTAGAAAATAGCCGATCGAATTTAAATTAAAATAACTGCAAACGCACGGTGTACAATGATAGTACGTGGTGAGTACGGGTCGATCCACAGGGAATTGTTAGATTTTAAAATTATATTCAATCAATTAAACCAAATATTTGAGATGTGTGGAGCTAAAAATAAATGTAGAAAACTAACAAAAGAAAATAGATAAAAATATGAGAGTTTGAAGGCAATTTAGTGATAAGTTCACTCTCTAGATCACATAAATCAACACAACATGAAATTATGATCTCTCTTGTTTGGTCATTAGTGAATTTAATTTATGTGTTTACCATAAGTATGGCATAGTTGTGCTATTAATTAGCCCAATATAAGCCATCAAACTATAACACACCCATTAAACCACTTGCTAACTCTCATGAAAATTGCAATGAAAATGAAAATAAAATCTATTTTAAGCATGGCCTATTAACTATTGATTAGAAATATAGACCATCAAATTTTGATTTCAACATTCACTTCATTACCATAATCATATGTAGATGAAGAGGTAATTTGTGTTTTGTTTGTTTAAGCATAGCTTATTTGGTGTCAACAATATAGGCTATCAAATTCAAAGCTAAAACAACAAAGTTTAACATATTCAAACATTTCCATTAAGCACAAAAAGGGATCATAGATTATCAAAATGTCAAAGCTACATGATTAGAGAGCTTCATTACCCCTAAATTGAAGGGGTTTAGCCTCTCATATTTGTTATCATATCAACAATTGTAGCATTCAACATAAAACAAAAACAAGAAGAAAATGAGAGCAAAGTAAAAAAGAGAACTATTTAAACTAAAATAAAAGCTAATCTACTTGCATGAATAAAAGATCTACACTACTAGCATAAAAGGAAATAAATAAGAAAATTGCATAAAAGGGAAAATTACATGAAATAAGAAAATGGCTAAGTAACCATGGAAAAAGAAAGAGAAGTTTTGTTTTATTTTTGATCCTAACACTAAAGATGCTAAGAGAAGAGAGGATTACATGAACATATGGGTATTTATACAAGTATGAAACCCTAATTCATATTTTTGGGAACTACCCAAACTACCCTCTTAGGAAGTGTGGCCACAAAGTTATCATTAGCATGAGATAATCCTCCATTAAATGTACATGAAACTTTAATAGCCATTAGCATGTGTATTAGCTTCTAATTTGTACATCAAGGTAGGTGGGTAGGTGGGGTCCTCCATGATCATTAGTTTGAATTATTTCCATCTTCATTTGCTTGTCTTCTCTTGTGCATGCATATTTCTTCATTAAACCACTTGTAATTTGAATTCAAATTCCTACAAAATAACATAGAAATTTCCAAATAAATTTTCTCAAATTAATATATGCATAAAAATGACCATTTTGCCCCTGTATGAAGATGAATATGTGATGATTTGAAAATAATTTGAATTTCAGTTTAAACATGTTAAAATACCCAATATGATCATTTATTTAATTTAATTAGATTAAATATGGAAGTAAAAATATGCACATTTACGTGCACATCAAATACCCCCACACTTATCTTTTTATTCGTCCTCGAATAAACTAAAACTAAGATAAATCCGTTTTCGTAGGGAGCACGATTTCATTGAGCATATGCAACAGGCCGTTAAACCTCTAAATGTCCCTAGTAGGACGAGTGTTGTCTCGTGAGGGTTTTCAACGGATACTACCCACAAAATCCAAATGCAAAGTGAAAAATCCTAAATGCAAGATTTATTTACAAAGATATGGATGCAAGTTTTCAAAAATATTTACAAATGAAGGATTTAAAAGTAAATTGAAAATTAAATATAAGTTTTGGTCGTTATCTTGAAAGTTTAGTCATTTTACTTGTCAAAATTTCCAACAAAAATTAAGTTATCATTACAATTAAACTCTAGTTTGGCTAGTTGTTTCAGTTGATAACTGTAACGACCCGTAAATTTTAACTGTTTTAACAATGTAATTAGTTGAAATTTTGTGAAATTTTAAACGATAAAATTTTGAAATAAAAATTTGATATTTGGAATGCGTCTAATTAATCATACAACTGGTAAATTTTCATCAGATAATTTGGAAGTTTATTTTCTAGTGTAATTTTATTCCAATATTATATTAGTTAAAATTGATGATAATAAAATGTTTTCCAAACTTGAATATTTTACATAGAAAAATTCTAATTCATCCTCTGACTAAGACATCATTTTTCGTTTTTCCAAATTCGGACTTCTTTAGCTCCGTCGATCTTATTTTTCCACGTTTTTGCTGCATTTTCCGCTAGTAGAAAATTCGAATTTTTATAATTAAATCGTACCACTGATACCCGTATGCCGTTTTGATCATCTCGTCGTGCTGATCTCCGCAGTATATTCTTTTGTGCATTTCGGCGTCCGGTGGACGGCGAAATCTGTAAAACGTTGGACCGTATCGGCACTCGTTTTAAAAACCTTGTGAGTTCCATCTGTCCCTTTATCTACCTACCTGTCCAGTACCATACAGCTATTTGCATTTATATTTCTTAAATTCTCGTGCTTGACTATTGGGTATTCACCGGTTCCAATATTTTAAACTGGTTCATTTATTCTCTACTCTTCCTTTTGAGAAAAGCAATAATGAACAGGTACGGTTCATTCTTTTTTTTCTCTAGCCTGTACGTCTTCTACCTTTCCAATGCATGGCCTCACTTCCATTTGTCTCCACATACATCTTCCTCACATCCGGACATTTTTCCGAGCATCCTCTTCCCCATCACGTTCGCGCTTCCACCCTCCTCCAGTGACCGCCGCCGTAGCTATGCCGACCTAGCACCTGAACGCAACCACCTGCTAGCCGATCTACTCTGGCCACACACGCAACCAACATCCAACCCGAGACCACCTCGCCTCGCACCCAAGTAACAGCAGCCGCCTTCACTCTCCGCTCAGCCTCCCGTGCCACCACCTGAGCCTCCACCAGCCGTACACCCAGCCACCACGTTTGCCGAACAACTTCACCAAACTTCCCATCAAAACCCCTCCACCTAGCATTGGCCTCCGCCCCTTCTGCTTTCGCATGCCGCCACATCGTGCTCCATCGACAACACGCATCCACACCACGCCCAGCCTTAAGCCGAGCTCCTCCCTACTCCGACCTCCCTTGATCTGAGACCACCACAATAGCACTCGTCCCCGCCTTTGTTTGCAACCACCATCGGCCAGCCGTGCACTTTCTTTTGCCTTGACGTGTTCTCTTCGTGCTTAGTCTTCTTCTCTGGCTATAAAGTAGGTATCATATTATATATTATTTTAGTGACTTGTAGTTTTGCTATTTGGAAGTTTTATATATATTAGTAATACATACGTTAGTTCAAATATCCATATTGCAGTTGTATACATTAATATAGATATTAAAAGCTGTGTATATAGGGATATAGGTATCACATAGGTATTAAGCATTCTTTTGTTCAATTGTTATATTAAGCTGCCTGGTTTTTGGTATATAGATTGTAAAAGTGAAGTTTTGGCTGATTTGTATATAGATATATGTTATAAGTAATATATATATATATATATATGTTGGAATCTATGTTAAAAAAAACTTTCGAAAGCTGTCAATACTTTCATATGTATATACTTGGATTTTTGTAAGTGTAGTCTATATGATATATGTCTTCTTTTTTTCAGTAGCATGTATGTCTGGGTTTATTATGAGTATGGATAAAGTCTGCATTTATATATTTAAATATATTTGGTCTGCATATACACATTCGATAAATACGCATTTCATACTGTTTTATAAACAATGGGTAGGTACTGTGTGTCTACATATATGTTATGTATAATAGTATTTTATATTGTATGCGTACATTATTTTACTTATAACTTGTCAGTTTTGTAAAATTTACAAACAGTTTTCTGTCGAGTTTTGATATATGAGTGTAGGTTAGCTTGCATGTATATTAAGTTGGATAAGTTTTGAAGTATAAATATGTTGGTTAATTTTATACCAGTCATTTTGTTTTAAAAGCTGTATTATATAGGAGCTATATATATTAGTATATAAACTCATACTTGATATGTGTATAGTATACAAGCTTAATAGAGTAAGTTATATGTATTAAAATTTAAGCAAGATTTTATAAAATTGTTTCAAATATAAATGCTAAAGACATAACAAGGATGTAAGTATTTTGTATTTTTAATAATAGATATATGTATATCTATTTAATTTAATATATTTTGGATTTGGAATATGACTTTATATACAGTTATATATGGTTATATGTACATAAGCTCACTTATACCATTTATCAACATTGATCCAGTTCTGATTTGAATTCGTCTCTTCCTAGTTTTCAGCTTGTTTGTCGAGCCCGTGTCCATCATACTTTTCTTTGTAATTCATGCCTGGATTTCGTAACTCCATCCATTGTCTATTCCCTCTAACCTTGAAAGGTGAGCAATCACTCACGATTAATGTTCTTATATTTATTAAATTTGATTTCAATTGAAACGACAATTGAAATATGCTGCTGTTAGTTATTTATATTGCTATATATATGCCATCATCTGTAACTGTTCACCTGTGACATCTAACACCATTATCTGTTATTTATATTGCTATATATATGCCATCATCTGTAACTGTTCACCTGTGACATCTAACACCATTATCTGTTATTTATATTGCTATATATATGCCATCATTTGTAATTGTTCACCTGTGACATCTAACACCATTATCTGTTATTTATATTGCTATAAATATGCCATCATCTGTAACAGTTCACCTGTGACATCTGACACCATTATCTGTTATTTATATTGCTATATATATGCCATCATCTGTAACTGTTCACCTGTGACATCTGACACCCTTATTTGTTATTTATGTTGATCTGCAAGTTCCCTGTTAGTATAGAATTCACTATGGGTTGAAATGATACATACCCAAACGATCTGTAGAATAGGAGAAAATCGTTATGGGTTGAAATGATAAACCAAAGCGATTTTCATTGACATTGAATTTGGGATTGCGGGTTGAAAAGATATATACCCATATATATATAAATTACGGATTGAAATGATAAATATCCGTATCACTTGACCATAGGGTAGAAAATTTTATACAGACACCGTTGGTCTATATATATATATATATATTGAAAACTAATTTCTATGGTTTTGAAAAGAAAATATATGGTTTTAATAAATATTGATTTTAAAGATATATTAAAGTTGATTTAATAAAGTTGATATATAAGTATTTATTTAATATCTATATTTCAGATATAGAGTTTATAATGATTTGAAATTGATTTGAAATTATATTTTTATTTAAGAATTTTACTTAAATAAGTTTGATTTGAAATTTATAAAATTTGAAATTTTAAAGATATGATTTTATAACTTGAATTTGATTAAAAGTGACTTAAATGAATATTTCAAATTTATATAAATTTAAATGGGATATTTTGTTATTTAAATTTATAAATCGAGGTTTATTTAAAGGATATTGAAATGATTAAGTAAATATTTCAAAACTGAATAATAGTGAAGTGAATTTGATATATAGACAATTATCGAATTTAGTTTTGAAATGAGGAATATTTGAAGCTTTGAAATATATTGAAATTGAAATGGTTTATTTGTGGTTCAAATCGGTATTTGAAATCGATATAACTTGGAAATGTTTAATTGAATTGGAATTGAAATTGATGATTTAGATTTGATTAAATTTGAATTTGGAACTCGAATTGATTTGAATCGATCTGTGAAAGTCGAGGAAACTATTTTATTTCATAAAGTAATTTTAAATTATATTTAAAACTATTGATATTTTACTTTATAAATTATGTTAATATAAGCTATTTTAATATATGGTTGTTCTTCCTCATTGCTGGAGAGAACTATAAGGTTGTTCTTCTCGCCCCAATTCACTTTAGAGGAATCCCATTTCGCGTAACTTCCCCATATGGTTTATACAAGGCAAACAAATTTTCTTTTTAGACACAGGTAGTAGGTAATTGCTAGCGTATTCTTAAGTAGAGAGGTTTGGTCAATGCTGAGAAAGTGTTTCGAGGTTTCTAAAGATAGCTTTTAAAACTCTTTGTATAAGATGTTTTATTATTTCAAAAACTCTTTGAAAATTTTACCAAAATATTCTTTTCTTTTCAAATACATACATACATACATACATACATATATATATATATATATATAGGTAAAAATGATTTCATATAAAACCAAATTGATTTATATACTTTATTAACAAATACGCTCTTATATATAATACTCTCAAACTCATTCTAGGGCGTTACTAACCCCATCTCTAATGAGTTACTCATCCTAGGGCATTACTATCCCTATCTCTAATGAGTCTTTTACCCCTATCAGGCTCAGGTATTCGCTCAACCTAAGCTCTGATACCATGATGTGAGGACCCCTTTCTTCGACTCCTAGAAATCGACACTAATACATCCTCGGTATTCATGTGCCATAAATCCAAGTGCTGGAGAAGTGGATTCTCAAGGGTATGAAAGAAAATAAAGACAGAACAGAATCTCACATATAATATTTCAACAAATAATATTTACAGCAGAAATTAAAATACATTTATCATAGTTAAAACATGGACAGTTATAAATCCTGTCCTTACAATTGCGGAATACTACAGTACATAATGTGGTGGAAATAGATAACAAATCTTTAGAAAGTCTTCAGACTCCATGCTTTGAGCTCCATCCAGCTTTCTTCTAAGCTAAACCTGACTACTAGGCTGGCCGAGAAAATTAGGGCACCCAGAGTTTAAAGAAAGAGAAAATAAACTCCCGGTCATTCATGGGACTGGTGTGAGAACTCATAATACACGTTTTCAAAACAAAAAGGTATCTCATAAGACCACGCCGCACATAAACACGGAACGAGTTTTTACCTTATGATAACAAAAATATTCTACGTCAAAATAGTTGATATTATTTTTAATGACATATCTTCGAAAATATTTGCAAGTAAACTTATTAATCTTAGCCGAAATTGTTACCAATATTGAATTCCAGCATACTAGGCTCTACAAACAAAATGACAGGCACTTATTGGAGAATGGATTCCATACAAATGACCAGGTGAAGGGACAACTTTCCAGCAGTACATCTCTAGAGGAATGTACCGAGGCCTAACAGATGGTCCTCTACCAACACAAAACCGACCTACCTTTCCTTAGATGGTACCGAACATGTCACCACCCCGGTCGTTACCAACCTATCCGAGCGCGCTCTAGAATACATCCACATTAATTTACACCCCGAACGTTATAGCGGGAAGAAATATATCTAGAAGGGGATGACCATACCCTAATGGTTGCGAACCACATAGCCTTGCTGCATCCAACCCTGTTTCGGTCATTTCTGGGTGTGAGGCCTGAGGTAACGATTACCTTTTCACATAGCCCATCAACTTTCTTTGAATGCCACACTACCATTCTATCGAACACTTATTGACTTCACAAACATACAACCTTCGAGCTCATACGTCTCAGAGAAGAGTGTTAAGCTAAGAGAAGTTACCTTCTCCGCCACCAAGCAGATGTACGTTTATAAAAATCAACGATGTAAATCTCAAGAATGTAATTTTGAGACATCCATCCATACAAGTTCGTTCTGGGACTGAATGAATCCGAAGGCACTCTACAACCACATCTGGTCGGGAATTAACCCTAGGATTAGTAGTGATAAGTCCTTGCAACCCAAAGAATTTCAGATATGAAAGGACCACTTTTACTTTATTATTTGGGAGCTAACTAGAATTATCAACAAGCAGTCCTTTCATCCCAAAGATCTTTGGTCTTCAACCTACATTCTCTCTATCAGGTTTTCATTTTTCGAACGAATACTTTGGTTCAAAGTGGTTTTCGGATAGGGATTTCCCCAGATCCGACCCGGTTCCTTCGATCCAATCATCGATAAAAAAAGTTTTATGAATAGGGAATCATTCTTTAATTGATTAAGTTCTTTATATCAAAAATCTACCTCGGAGATATATACGTCTAAAACATTCTTTCCGGTATATACGGAATTATTAAACCGCTATTATCAAATCTTTGACTTAAAACCCTTTTTAAATCTTGGAATAATTCTAAATCATTTCATTTTTCACTTAGGAAAAAAATTCCAATTCATTTTTTTAAATCTTAACAAAGATTTCCAAATCATAAATTTTAGCACGGATAAAAAACAATGTTATTTAAGACATCGTTTACTATAAATCCAAACCAATAAATTTTAGTCTAGGAATTTAAATTAATTCCAAATCATTTCATTTAAATCTTAACAAAGATTTCTTAATTTAAAACTCCAAATTATATTTAGTTAAAACCATGTTATCTAGGATGTTAATCCCAAAACTAGTAAATATTAAGTGAGCAGAATATATAGAAATCATCTAATTCTACTCAATATCAATTCTTGTATTCAACAAATACAATGGGCGGAATAACGACGAAATCACCTTTTAAATTCCACGAATAGTACGAGTCCCCTCTTTGGGCTTTAACACCGAGTACAAGAAGGTTATCTCCATAAAATCAAAGTTGTAACTAAACTTGGAAAATTAAATCTTTTTGTACTTAACTCATTTCCGACATTTCGACCTTATCTATCCCGCGCCTAGAAAAGTGGCCAGGTGAGCCAGGGCACTGGTTGCTCCTGAACATGTCCTTAGTTTAAGCACCTCACATCTGGATCTCACGAATAGAAAAACCCAGTCTACTCGTCGGCTTTTAGAGCCAAGATTAAACCACTACTTATAATAGCTTTTCGTTAAATCATTTATTTGAACTTTCCTCAATAAGCTATAAAACCTCCAAATCATTATTAAAACTTTTAATTATCCATTTGAAAACATTTATAAAATATTTGGATAAGAATCGTTAAGTTTGAAACCATGTTTCAAAAGTTATAAAAAGTGCTGCAGAAAAGTGCTACGAAAAGTGCTTTTTATGCTATATTGATCAAAACGACTTTTTATTATTTGAAAATCCATTTTTATTACACAAATCACTTTTAAAGCATTTTAAAAGATTTCTAAGATTTATTTCACATTTTTAAATAATTTAAAACATCATTTTCAAAGAAATCCGGTTTTGGAT
Source organism: Allium fistulosum (assembly GCA_030737815.1). Taxonomy (NCBI): domain Eukaryota; kingdom Viridiplantae; phylum Streptophyta; class Magnoliopsida; order Asparagales; family Amaryllidaceae; genus Allium; species Allium fistulosum. Next base: position 484,712,864 of record CM060905.1, on the reverse strand, counting down.
TCTGAACTGCAAATTCATGATTTTTCAAATACTTGTTTTACTTATATTTCAAAATCTACTTATCAAAATCCCAATTTTTTTCTTAATTGGAAAACCATATATATAATAGTTCGGAAAATTCATATCTCGAATAATTCCGAGCCATATTCCAACTTATACACTTGTTTGACTTTTATAGTGCGAAATCGCGAAATGCCGACATGCGACGCGCTTATTTTTAACCAAATTTTCTATTTTTTTCAAACTTTTCCAAAACACTTTTAAATGTTTATAAAACATTGCAAATACATTTTAAACCATTTATATGAGGTTTAATACTTTCCATATACACCATTTCATTAATTCAAGAAAAGTGATTTCCTTTTGTGCTTATCGACGTGTATAATCGTGAATTGCATATATAATCAACATTCATATGAAAAAAACCAAACTTGATTATCAAAGCATATTAAACATCCATTTGCAACATCATATCATCATCTAACATATAGTATAATAAATTAGGAGTTCTCACCATAATCAAACCAAACTTCCTACCAACATTCAAATCACCACAACACTTCATCTAAATCATTACTAAACTTCACCAATACATCACTGAACAACTCAACCATGCTTACAAAGTGCTTGGCCACCATTTTTTACCTCCTCCTTGCTCAATGCCCATGCTATCATCACCTCCAAACTCTCAGCCAAGTGCCATTAAAGAAGAGAAGAGAAAGAAGTAGATTAAGAAGAGGTTAGAGAGTAATTTAGCGGATTGGTGCTTAAGCACTCTACAATTTTTAACTCTCCTACCTCTCTTAAAGAGTTGAAGCGATTAGAGAGCATTAAGAAGCTCAAGAATGGTGAAGGTGAAGAAGAAGAATAATAATGGATTTGTGAAGAATGAAGGAGGATATGGATGGGTATTTATAGGAAAAAAGAGGAGTATAAAGGAAGATATGCATACACCACTTTTTCCAAGCTTCTCCAACACACCTCTCCTTCCAAAATACATGGCCAAAGCCTCCCCTCTATGTGCACATCCCTTCCATCCACTCATGCATGCATATGCTGATTTGTTTAAGCTTAAGGAGGAAGCTTTACTTAAAATATCTTATATATTTTATAATTTATATATGTTTAAGTGTAAATGTATACATGTATATGTTAATGTGCATGTTAGGGTATGCATTTATGTGTTATATATGTGTATATGACATATAAACAACGTTGCATTGATTCCGAACAACTTTCGTTTGATAAACCGTTGCCGATTGGAGAACCTATTCCCCGTCACATTTTCAATTATACTTTAACGTACATTATTTGTAAACAAAATTTCAAAATAAATTTCTTATCATTTTAAATGAATTAAAATGATCAAATTTCATTTATAAAACCACATAAATTTATATTAACAATTATTTACAAAAATCACTATTATACCGATAAAACGATACCGAATTTTCCTTATATTTACAAATCAAATATATCTCTTTATAAAACTATTATAATTGACTAATTATCACTTTATAATTATTAAAAATGAACTATAACCTTTTTCAAATCATTATTTGAATAATTATAATAATTATTTAATCATTAAATCTCAAATTAAATTAAATAAATCAATTATCATGTTTAAGGGCATTATTAGCAATGTCAAAAAAATATTTTATTTCCAAAATCAAATCAATTGATTTTATTTTATATTCTTGTTTAATTATAAAAATAAATGTATGTACCTAGCTCCGTGCACGACGTTTTACGATTAAAGAGTTGTTCAGTGATAAAACAATTTTCAGCAATTTTATCGATTTAGATTTCGAGGAAAATATTTTTGTAAATACATATTCAAAATAAGATTACTATTACTTATTATCACTCAAAACAATATTATTTTTATTATCAACCTTTTATTTGAATAAATTTAAAAATAAATATAATTTGTCAAAGTGATAAATTTGCGGGCCATTATAAATAGTGTGTCGGTTTGTCTAGTTTAAGTGTTTAGAAATCCCTATCGATAACGATGATCAGGCGCATCGACTAGAATCTATAAACCACTCAACAGATAAATCAACACAAAACATTTTTATATCAAATAACAAATATGCGCTTATATATATAATACTCCAAAGCTCATTCTAGGGTGTTACTAACCCTATCCCAAATGAGTCACTCATTCCAGGGTATTACTAACCATGTCTATAACGAGTTTACCCCAACAAAGCCTAGGTGTTTGCTCAACCTAAGCTTTGATACCAAATGTAACGACCGGGATTTTCGACCCTCAAAAATCGACGCAGATACATCCTCGTGCCGGAAAGCTCGATCGTTAGGGGAAAAAAAATAAAGATAGAACAGAATCTCACACGAATGGAATAACATATATTATTTCAATATATAATCTTTACATTGGAAAATTTTGAATACAAATCAGAGTCTAAGATGAATTCAGCCTAGACAGTTATAAACCCCTGTCTTTACAAATGCTGACAACCAAACAAAACAAATGCGGTATATGCAGCGGATAATAGAATACATCCATAGGTAGATGAAGATCTCCAGCCCAATTGTCTTCAACTAAACCTGAAACTACTCGGATCTGACGCGAGTATTTAAAATACTCGGATCAGGCTTGATAAACCAGCGTGAAATACTCGATTTATAAATTGATGCCAGTTTAAAACCTTTGAAAAGAAGGGTATCTCATAAGACCACTCCCACACATAAATACAGACGGGTTTTTACCTTATGATAGCCAAATCACTTTTATACCAAAATAATTTGATATTATTTCTAATGACATTTTTTTGAAAACACTTTTTAAATAATATATGAAAATAGCCGAAAATGTTACATTGATTAAATTTGATGGCTTACTAGCTACTTTTTAAAAGTAGGTTCTACAATCAAAACCGTAAAGGCAACGTATTGGAATTGGATTTCCAACATGATAGGGAACTAGTGACCATTCAGACTCAAAAAATCCATGTATAACAGTCTTAGTTCACTCCAGTGGCATTACATGATCTCCGTCAGCCTCCATACCTTTCCATACATACAATATGGCAACAAGTGCCTACAGGGAACTTCCCTCAATAATAGCCTGAAATATGTCCTTCAAGCCACATAGTATCCCGTAACATTCCTGGGGTGTGAGGTTCGTGAGGCTACGCTCCACAAAGTCGCACTTTGATTTTCGCAAAGCCACGCTTTGATCATCACAACTTCCACTTTGAATGCCACATTGACATTCCTTTGATCACTATTGACTTTCATGAACATACAACCTCTGAGCTCGTACGTCTCGGAGAAGGGTGTTAAGCTAAAAGAAGTTGCCTTCTCCGCCACCAAGCAGATATACGTTTGTAAAGTCAACGTATGTGATCTCATAAATGCAATGTTAGACATTCGTCCATACAAGTTCGTTCTAGGACTGAACGAAACCGAAGGCACTCCTCCAACCACATCCTGTCGGGAATCATCCCAAGGATTAGTAGCGATTAGTCCTTGGAATTGAAGATTTTTCATAATAGAGCACTACTTCCATAATAAATATATGATATGGTAAATTTCACAGCAAGGGACTAGTGGCAAGCAGCTTTTCATCATGAAGATCCTCGTCTTCAAAAATCATCATCATCATGTCTTCACTTCCGAACATATACATTGGTTCGAAGTGGTTTTTGGATAGGATTTACCTAAATCTGACCCCGGTTCCTTTGCACCAACCATCGATTAAAAAGATGTTAAGTTCATATGTGATTATCAATCATCAATCAATTTAATTCATCTTTTTATTCATTCATAGATATCTCTTCGAGATATATTCATTAAATTATTTATTTCTATTTTCAGAGTATATGGAATCATTAAGCCTTATTTATCAAATCATTTGGTTAATAAAACCTTTTTATCTTGTAATAATTCCAAATCCTTCCACCTTTTATTTAGGAAAACATTTCCAAGTCATTTCTATGCAAACCAAGTTATTTAAATTTGGAAAATTATATCTTTATACTTTGGGAAATTTTAATCCGAGTAAACCAAATTTATTATCCCATAAATTGGACTAGTTCGGATAGCCAGGAAAAATAGGAAACTGATTTTCCAAACCCAAGCCTAGACACTATCTCTTTGATACCCATAAGGCGGTCAAGTTTATTGATCGACTCTACATCATTAAAATCTAATCATTTCATAAATCCTTCAAATTACCTTTAAAATAATTTTTTAATCATTTGAAAACATTTTCAAAAGATTCAAAAAAGAATCGTTAAGTTTAAAACTATATTTCAAAAGTTATAGAAAAGTGCTGCGGAAAGTGCTTTTTGGCTATATTGATCAAATCGACATTTTATTATTTGGAAATTCATTTTTATAACTTAAATCACTTTGAAAATATTTTAAAAGATTTATAAAATTTATTTCATATTTTTAAACATTTTAAAACATCATTTTCGAAGAAATCCAGTTTTGGATTCCGAACTGCAAATTCGAGATTTTTCAAAAACTTGTTTTACTCATATTTTAAAATCTACTTATAGTAATCTCGATTTTCTTTTGTCGTTGGAAAACTATGGATATAGCAGTTTATAAAATTCTTATCTCTAAGAATTTCGAGCTAAATTCCATTCTATACACTCGTTTGACATTTATGGCGCGAAATCGCGAACAACCGTTACGCGACGCGCCTGATTTTGACTAAATTTTCATTTACCTTTCAAACTTTACCAAAACACTTTCATATGTTTATAAAACATTTATAAATCATTTTAAAACATTTAAACCAATATTTTTCCATATTATTTCTCTTTTTCACATTTAAATCATTTCATAATATTATATTATTATAATATTCGTTTTCAACCTTTTTATATTTTCAAAACCATTAAGAGGCTAAATAAACTCCATACACATATTATATGCATTCATTTCTATTAATTAACCATTTTATTATGTTTTCTCATAATTTATCACAACCAAGTTATCAACCATATCAACATCTATAAAATCAACCATATAATCATTCAAGTTATCAACCATTCGTACAAATCATTAAGAGATAAAATTGTCATATTATCATACTTAAAAATAGTTATAGAGATTATTTATTATTAAATAAATAATGAGTGCTCACCATAATCAAACCATACTTCATACCAACATTCAAATCAGCACAACACTTCATCTAAATCTACTAAACTTCACCAATACATCACTAAACAACTCAATTATGCTTTCAAAGTGCTCGGCCATGAATTCTACCTCCTCCTTGCTCACGGCCCATGCTCCCATCACTTCCAAACTCTCAGCCTCCACCACCTAAGCACCATCACTCACGACCAAGTGCCATTAAAGAAGAGAAGAGAAAGAAGTAGATTAAGGAGAGGTTATAGAGTAATTAGAAGATTGGTGCTTAGGCACTCTACTATTTTTAACCCTCCTACCTCTCTTAAAGAGGAGAAGCCAATAGAGAGCATTAAGAAGCTCAAGAATGGTGAAGAAGAAGAAGAATGAATTTGTGAAGAATAAAGGAGGATATGGGTGGGTAGTTATAAGAAAAATTTATGAAAAAATAACTAAATGTGCATGGACCAAACTACCCTTCGCCCACTCCCCTCCCATCACACCATAATACATGTTAATTACTCCCCCTTCCATATGTGCTCCATCACTTCATCCACTTCATGTATGCATATGTTGACTTATGTAAGCTTAAGGAGGAAGCTTGCTTAAAATACCTTATATATTTTATAATGTACATATATGTTTAAGTGTAAATGTATGCATGTATATGTTTATGTGTATGTTAGGGTGTGCATTTATGTGTTATATATGTGTACATGGCATATAAATAATGTTGCATTGATTCCGAACAACTTTCGTTTGATAAACCGTTGCCAATCGGAGAAACGATTCCCGGTTACATTTTCACTTATAATTTAAATTACATATATTTGTAAACAAAATTTGAAAATAAATATCTTATCATTTTTTAATTAAAATGACCACATTTGAATTATAAAACCATATAAATTAATATTAACGATTATTTACAAATATTGCTATTATAACAATAAAGTGATATCAATTTTCTTATATTTTCAAACTGATTATATATCTCTTTATAAAACTATTATAAATTATTTATTACCACTTTATAAGTATTTAAAATGAATTATTATCATTTAAAAAAAATTATTTGAATAATTATAATAATGATTAAATCATTAAATCTCAATTTCAAATCATAAATCAATATATTAAATATAAGGGCATCGTTGAGGATGTCATACATGTTTTAATTTCCAAAAATAAATAAATAAATTTTATTTCATATTCTTGTTCAATTATAGAAATAAGTGTGTGTATCCAGCTCCGTGCACGACGTTTTATTATTATAGAGCTTTTTATTGATAAAACAGTTTTTGGCCATTATTGATTTAGATTTCGAGGAAAATATTTTTGTAAATATTTATTCAAAATAAAATTACAATTACTTATTATTACTCAAAACAATATTGTTTGTGTCATCAACCTTTTGGCGGGTCGTTACAAAATATTATGTCTTCAATACACAATTAGCCAAACTTCATGTATAAATTGCCTTTAACCACCACAAACAATATGGAGATGAATGAACTAGGTGTATAGGAAGTTATACGACCTTTATAGGTTAAAGTAGAGTGACAATGTGAGGCCTAGAGTGTCTTAATTTGTTGTTCTAAATGATTTAGAACCGAATGCACAATAAATAGCATTTGGGGTTTTTGATTTGAGAACATAAAAAAATTCAATAGAGAGAAACTGAGCTTGAATGTATAAGATTTAGTAATTGTTTTAGGGAAGATGGGAGGCAAATATAAAGAGTGAAAGGAAATCATTAAATAGGTGCAACCCACCAAAAGTTTGTTTAGCGAAGAGAAATAACGAATAGAAATAAACAACTTTTTAAAAAGATAGTCGTTGTAGGAATTTTAAACATAGAATTTTTGACTACAATGTACAATAGCAGTTTGGTTCAGAAACGTTAGAGTCTACTCAGAATGTGGTCATTTGGACCCATTGATAGCATTTTTAGTGAAATTTCTGTTTTGCCATTGCGAAAAAAACTGCTTATATTTTTCCTTTCTTAAACATCTTTTATCATTTATCTTGCATTTAAAAAAATCTAGAAAATGTCTTAAATAAATTTTATGATATATTAGAGTTTTACTAAAATTTGAAGTGGTTTGGAATTTGTTTGTAGGGTTTTAATAGTTCTAGAATATAATGGTCCAATATCGACTCGACTTATGACATGCATTCTTTTAAAGCTTGTAACGACCGCCTTTTTGACCCTCGAATGTCGCATTAATACATCCATGGTATTCAGGTGCCAAGCACCTAAGTGTCGGAAAGTTAGAACGTTAGAGTAAAGAAAAAACAAAAAAGAACAAAAAAAAGGAGAACAAAAACATCAGAACTCACAGTGGAATGATAACATATAATATCAAAAGATAATACACAATGCCACTCTGATATACATAGCATTTCAGATTTACTAATCAAAGTACTATCATCAACCTGGATAGTTATAACAACCCGTCCTTACAATCCCTAATATATATACATAAAGTAATGCAGCGGAAATAAGAATACTACGATAGGTAAACATCCAGCTCCTCTCCAAGAGCTCAATCAACATCAACATAAACCTGCCTTTCTCAGATTGCTAAAAAGAGCACACAAGGAATTTAGGGAAAACAAAAGCTATGTATCAGACGGTCTGGTGTGCAAAACTCAAGAAATATGTGCATAGCATATAACAACACCTTTTGAGATCGTCGTAACGGTTATCCCCTCAACAGAGCCAAACCATCTAATAGATACATATTGCGATATAATAGATAATTTCTCGGGTGAAGAATATAAATTAGAAAATAGATGTGCAGCTTGCATCTCACAATAACAATATGGAAGTATAGTCAAAATCGTTAAGGTGCGTTCGCATAATGGATTTTCCGCATAGATGCCTCCAGCTTAAAAGCTGAAGCAAATCTCCATGATATGGATCAGAAAACATCTTTCGAGCGTCGTATATCTCTAAATAATATATTATGAGAAATTCGGATTATGAATCTTAAGGCTAGAATTAACACTAGAGGGGGGTGAATAGTGTTTTAAGGAATTACTAATTCTTTTTGAGTTTATCTTAATTTGAACACAAATGTATGCAATATTCAGACATAGATATGATCACAGAATCAAACACAGATGCAGATATAAAGTAAAAGCAATAAAGGAAAGAACACACCGGATTTTATACTGGTTCGGAGTTACCCTACATCCAGTCCCGCAACACAAGTACAGATTTCCTTTCAAAATCAATTCTTACAATTACACCCTCGATTTCAAGGCCACGAGGTACACCGATCCAGATTCACAATCCTCTGGGTAGAGATACTTGATTTTACGGGCAACAAGTTCACCCGATTGATTTTCCAGGCTACAATCACACCTTTTCTCGCTCGATTGAATACAAAGAAGTCTATAACTCTGAATAGCACTGGGATCTTGTTGAGATAGTGATAGAGAATCAAACCAGAGATGATCTAGTTAGATTCAATGGTGATTTTGGCAAAGTAATGGTAAAAAATTTATATAAAGAAATGAGGAAGAAGAAGAGGAGTGAAATCAGAGAAAATATGATTGTAAATTCATTTAAAACAGCCCCTATTTATAGTAGAACAACAGCCATGTCCATTCGTGAAAGGATATGACGAATAGACACTTCCTTTGAAATTCAAACTTTTGAAATAAACTGTCACCTTGTCGACAGGGGTTCCTTGGGGTTGTCGACAAGCCTAAGTTATTTTTGGTAATTTGTTTTTCTTTGAAAATAACTTATATCTTGTATTAAAAATATTTTAAACTTTATAAATATACTTAACTATAGTTAAAATACATAAATAAGTATAGAGAATAATATTTTGGTATATATAAAATTTTACTATAATTTTATATTTAAATCTAAGTATAAATATTAAAAGTTAAATATATTATAACTAAAAGATAGTTTTAAAACCAAGGAAAATTTGATATTGAAAATAAAGATTATTTTGAGGCTAAAAGTATTTTAAAACCAGGATAGATGTTTTTGATTTAAAAAGGAAGATTTTGAAATCATTTTGAAAACAAGATATAATTTTGTAAAACATTTGAATAAAAGTTAGTGGATACAAAACAATGTTCCACTAGATTTTTCATAGGTTCCATCCTACTTAGGGTTCCATCCCTTTAACGGGCTCGAAGTGGATTCCATTCCACGAATAAAATGGATTTTAAGATGTCAGTGCTTTTCTAGGAGTTTTAACAAAATTCCTAACTAAATTACTTATCTTTAAATCTTGAACTCTTGATAATCTTGATACTCATGAGTCTTGAATCTTGATATCTTCGATCTTGAGTTCATCAGTTCTTGAATCTCTATACCGTACAGTCTTCATTCTTTGGTACATGTATATATATCCTGCATATACATATATATCTAAACAATAATGTTAGTATTTATATTTTATAATCTTATTCTAAGGTTGTTGTCATCAAAACCAACTTCTCAGGGACTAACATATATACCATATGGTAAATACAACTGGCCTCACGTTCGAACATATAGAACTATGCAGAACCAAGTACCAACAACTCATGCGTGAAACATATCGAAAGCATACTCTAGATATGGAGTTGATATACCTCTATGGGTTAGCTAAACCCAGAATCATGCATCTTACAGTTTGTCTTTAGTCATATCGATGGTGAAGTCACATTCATTATCTCTACACATGAGCCATTTTCACTCGAAAAGATCACGGATCCCCAAATGGATTCCAGCATCGCGAACAGATCACGAACCTCTACATAGGTTTGAGCACCTTGAACAGATCTCGAATCTCCACATAGATCCAGCATCTCGAACAGATCCATTTCCAAGAGATAGAACACGTACCTCAGTCTTGAAGAGGTTTTCAATAAGTAAAACACTTACCGATTCCGGTCTCTTCAAAACTGAATCAACAAATTTGGTCATGTTCAACAATAATGAGAACAGTTGCATATGGAAATCTAGTTTTGTGTACTTATCACATTTTCGAACTTCTCAACTTCAGCGTTCCCTCGGTTAAAAGTGAGGCCCGGTAGGTTAGAGCACTATTGCTTCTACACCCTACTCGAATCATCATTTTTAACTTTCACGGATAGAAACAGGTCTACTTCGTCAGATTTTGCGCTAATTACACAACTAAATACTTTCCATAAACAAGTAAACATACAAAACACGATTAATGCACACAAAGCACAATCAAGCCACTTTTAATCCCCTTTTTGGTTAATTAATCTTTTAGCTAATAAAACCTCCTTTTATTACTTAATATTCCTTTATTAATTAAAACACCCTATATTTAATCAATATTCCTTTAGTAATTAAAACTTACTTTAATAATTAATATTTCTTTATTAGCTAAAACTTCCTTATTTAATTAAATATTTCATCCTTTAATTAAAAGTTCTTTTAATTAAACACCTTTATTTAATTAAACTCATTTATTAATTAAACTCCTAATTAATTAAAACTTTCTTTATTAATTAATTAAAACTTCCTTTATTAATTAATTAAAGCTTCCTTTAGTTGTTTAAAAGTTCACTCACTTGATTAAACTTCTTATTAATTAAAACTTAACTCATTTAAGCTTTTATATTGATTTAGTTTCCCTTTATAAAAGATATATACTCGTATTTTACCATTCACATACTTTAATCTTCACAAATTTACCATTCATTTATGCTCTTTCTATACTTCAAAAGTATTCATATACCTATCTCAAATGGTATAAGTATATTCACATATCATTGACAAGATTTACTTACTTCAAAGTATAATCGAAGAGAGTAAAAACAAATGTTACTCAAACATTGTTACTATAAACCATTTCTCTTTTATAAATTAAACATATAACTTTTCTACCTTTATTCCAAAAGTTTCCATACTTGTTGTTATCTTTAAAATTCCATTATTAAAGATCTAATTATATTTATAATATTTTCCCACTTTAAAATATAATTCAAGGGTTTAAAAACAAATGTTACTAAAACATTGTTTACAACAAACCCAAATCACTTTCCACTTAATAATTATGTTTAAAACTCTCTTTTAAATATCTAATTACTTTCATACGGATTTAAGATAAGTGTTACTTAAACATTGTCACAATAGCCCAAAACTATTCACTTCTAATTATCTTTAGAATATTCATTATTGATTACCTAATTATATTCCTCATTATAATCTTAATTACATTGACCTTAATTATAATGTTACACTAATTTAACAAGTTAATATACTTTGCTTAACTTTACAAAACCATTTATTTTAACTAAAGTGATACAATCCAAATCCACCGTTATCTCTTTATAAAAGATTTAACTTGTTTTTTCCAACATATTTATTTACTAAAAACCTTTTTAAATGATATATACAGATATACTAATTTATTTATAAGATAAAATATTTAAAAACACTTTAAAAGGATATTATATTACATAAGCTTCTATTAATTTTAATAAAATGTTTAACTAATTTTCTAAAATCTATATATATTTAAAAATATTTATATTATGGTTTAAAACATTTATTTAAATATTACTTAAAAATACTTATTTTATAATTTATTTAAAAACCATAAAAAGCACGTTTCATAAATTTAAACCCTTTGCTTTAAAAAATCAAAATTAATTATTAAAAATATATTTGAACTTTGTTTTTTTTCTAATAATAAATACACTTATAGTATTTATAAAAAAATACAAACAAAACCATAGGATATCTTACAAAGTTTACTTTGAAAAATGCCGAACATAAGGTATTTTCAAAGTACATCCATCATGACCTTTTCGTTTCTAAATTTCACCACTTTGTTCCACAATTTCTACAATTTTCAAAGTACTGTAACGACCCGTTATTTTCAACCATTCGCATCCATTATAAGTGTATAGGTAGACACTCATGCCGGAATTGAATTGCTCAAAATACCACGTTGTTAATAAAAATTAGAAGATGCTTGGGACCGCCCATCCTCTAAGGATCCGTTAAAATATCTACTATGTAGTAATATTCGCTATTATAATAATGTCTAATAAGTAAAGTATAATCATATATTAGAATTGCTCAAAATACACTCATCCATTATTAGAAGATGCTTGGGACCGCCCATCCTCTTAGGATCCGTTAAAATATCTACTATGTAGTAATATTCGCTATTATAATAATGTCTAATAAGTAAAGTATAATCATATAGAAAATAGCGTTAAGGGAATGGAGAACCGTAACGCGGTCGGATCTTAAAATCATAATCGTAGTAAAGCTCGATATGGTAGGTGACACGGCACAACTAGGCAATGCCAGGGTAGATATACCAATTACGCATCCGGACTAGTGGTGACGCATAGCAGCCACTACCGCCCACCTCGAACAACAATCCTAAATCAAGGGTGGCCACCAAATCAATCACAAGTAATAGAATGGTATCGAAGAAGTGTGTCCGATCAGAGGTGCTACCTCATTGGTCCGTCAATCGCTCCTGTTTAGCCACCTTATGCCAACTCACGGGAGTTGGGTTCACGTATATACCTTAGGATCGTCGCCACCATCCTACTTCATTCTGGAAACTCCACCGCACACACGGTTGTCAAAGTGGTTTTCGGTATCGACAGAGAGTATGCCAGATATCCGATCCCGGTCTCTTTGCCAACCAATCGTTATTATAACCCGTGGTTATAACTTTAAAAATAATACTTTATACTTTAAATAAAATATCATTTCAAAATCATGTCTTTATCAAAATAAAGATTTATCATTTTCCAAATCATTTCAATATTCCAAAATATCGTATCCTTTCAAACTTCTTTTCAAATTATTTCAATATATAAAAATATCATATCTTCCAAAACTTCAATTTCAAATCATCTCAATATCAAAATATCATATCTTTGATAGTTATACTTTGAAACAAAAATCATTTTTATTTCAAAACTATATCCATTTCAAAACAATATCATTTCCATTTCAAACATATATTCACCTTTCAAATAGTCTATACTTTCAAAGTTATAATTCTTTTGAAACTAAAACATTTGAAATCATTATACTTTGAAAATCACAACATTTTTGAAAACATATATTTGAAATCATCTTTTAATTCTACATATTTACAAATTTATTAAATTAAACCCAAATTCCAAATTTTAATTTAAATTTAATTTAAACCATCATTTTCAACTCACATTCAGTTTACTAACAAACCATTTCAAATCTTATAAATTTCAAATATAGGTTTAATTCACAAAATACAATATTCAATCCTTAGTATATTTCAAAGCTTAAATATCCCACATTTCATAAATTCAAAATCATTTGTATACATTTCAAAATATCAAAATATTATTCAAAACATCATTCATTTATATTTCATTTAAATACCATTTGAATCCATTCTTTTTATTAAATTTAAATACCATTTTAAACTCACATAAAAATCAAATTCTTCCATTTAAAACCATTTAAATGTCTCTTGATTATCTTTAGCATTTTTAACATTTAATTTCCAAAATTATATCATTTTCCAAAGATTATTTTTCATTAAAATTTTATTAAACAACAAAATATAGTTTCCGTAGCACTTACAAAATGCTACGTAAAGTTATAGTTTAAAATAGTTCATTTAACAAAACGACAACACTTAAATGCTGTAATATATTTCCATTAAAATTAAAATAAACTTAAATGTTAAGTTTAACCACTACAACACTTACAAAGTGCTATAAGAGCCTTTATTCCAAATTAACTCTTTAGTTCATTTAAACAACTACAGCGATTACAAAATGCTGTAATATCTTTTACATACATTTCAAAATGCTGTCAAATCAAATTTAGAGCTTAATTACCATTTCACAAATTTAACTAAATTTCCAATTCCATTTAATTAACTTAAACCTTTAATTAAAACCAAATTTCACATTTCCAAGTCAAATTTTATTTTAAAAGATCACTTTTAAACATTCATTTATTTAACCACTTAAATTCATAGAAAAATCAATAATACTTTAACAAATCACTTAAATTCAAATTTAATCAAATTATCATATTTACCATTTCCAAATAAAATTTAATATCCATTTTATTTATATAACTTAAATATCATTTTTAACCAAAATTCCAAATTTTAATTTTAATTTATATTTCAAAAATCCAATTAAACCATTCATTAATTACATTTTTAACACATAGAAAAATCATAATTTCTTTAATTCAAAATATTTCAAAATCAGTTTAAATCAAATTTCCTAAATTTATATTTTTAAAATACTTAAAATTATCCAAAAACACTTTATAAAATAACCACGGGCCTGTATATAGTTTTCTAGCCTAGGTCAAGTGATACGGATATGTATCATTTCAATCCGCAGTTTAAAAAGAAAAATCCGGGTTCTATCATTTCAAACCCGAAATCCCAAGTTAAATAAAATAAATAAAAACCATTCAGGCTTAACATTTCAGCCCATAACGATTTTTCCCTATTCTAAAGTCCGTTCGGGTATGTATCATTTCAACCCATAGTGATTCTAATCTACAGGGAACTTGCAGTGTGATAAACATATATAAATAACAGAATAGCATGAAATAACAGTAACATATGATATAATAAGTGTAATAACAGGTGTGAACATCATATGGTAATAATATAAACATATATAACATGATGATATACATTAGAGATTCAAATGGTGTCGGTTTATCAGTTATATAGGTACATATTGTCTGGTGAGAATAACTCACCTGTTTGTGCTGGAGATATCAAAACCAATGACACAATGGAAACAAAAGCACGATGACAAGACTACGGACTTGAGTGGAGAGCGAATCCAATCTACAACTCTTTTGCACAACCCAAAACAAACAATCAGAACAACAAAATTCAATACGACTTTAAAATGAAATAACTTTGAAATGAAAAGAGATTTGAATGTCAAATCTTTTGCCTTGTTTTCTACAATGCTTTGCATGGCCTAGGGGTTTATTTAGGTCAGGTTTGACATGACTTTGGCTCAGGTTTGATCATAGGAATGCATGACATAAAGGCTAGAACATGTGGAGGAAGTTACAACACAAGAATATCAAGAGACTAGGCAACATAGTGGAGTTTGGTTCAACTTTTGGCTCGGTCTATGGGTCAAATGGCTCGGCCATCATCTGGTACAGGTCTGGACAGAGGTTTGGGTGATGAGTAGCAGCAGCCAAAGGTCATGTAGAAAGTGGTGGTGGTGGCTAAGGGGGTGGCCAAAGCAAGATATGGAGGGTAGGTGATGATATGTGTGGTCTAGGCAATGTTTTGTGGAGTTTTGTGGTGATGGCTTCAAGTGGAAGGTCATGGCCTGTCTTGGTCAGAGGGAAGGGAGTTTTTGCTGTAGTAGATGGAGGAGGTGATGATGGGGATGAAGGTGGTAGAGGCTAGGCCAAGCAAACATGTGAAGAGATCAAGGCAAAATTGCATAGAAAAGTAAGAAAAAAGTAGAAAGAAAAGAGGGAGATTACCAAATTTTTTTGCAAGTGGAGGCCATGATTTTTTTTAGGGTTTTGGAGCTTTGAAAATTCGTGAATAAGATGAGGGAGTCGGCTGAAAATGAATGAGGAAAAGAACGGCAAAAATAAAATAAAAGATGTATTGATTGAAAAGAAACGGTAGAATTCAAAAGGGCTAAGCACACAAAAGGTATCAAACTCTTCATATATCTTTAATTCCTTTTTTATAACTTTATATTTATGGAGAAAAAAAATAATCCCAGATAAAATTTCAAAATTTTATCAAAATATAATAATTTATATAAATATTTATCAATTATATAAAGTTAAATTAAGAAAATAGCTAAAATAGTAAACTAGTCTAGAAAATTTGGAATTGTATAGAATAAATTTTTAGAAAATTCATATGAGCTTGTAATATATTTTTAAAACATAAATAATAACATGAAATAAAAATATATTCACAAAATAAACATTTAAAATTTAATTTACATATAATTTCTAATGAAGAAAATAGGAGAAAATAGGAAAACAGCCTTTAAAAATAGGAAATCATCATAGTAAATTTTGGAAAAATTCTATTATCATTGTTAAAATATTTAGAGATGGAAATATACATAAATAAACATATTGACACATATTAAAATAAAATATAAGAAAGAAAATATGATTTATAAAATTTAAAATAGGCAAAATTGCACAATAAAACAAATTATACTAAAAATTGAAATGTACATAACTTTTACATTTTAACTCCGTTTTCAACGAAACGAAAAGTAGTGTTCAAGTTATTACATATATTTTTATAATAAAAGATAAAATTTATAATTTCAAACTTTTAAATTTTTAAGTTTAAAAGTCAAAGTTTGACTATTTTAACCAAAATTCACATTTTCTGGAAATATTATATTTAAACATATTTGGAATTCTAATCCACATACAAAATCAAAGTTTTTATATTTACAATAACAAAATTTATTCTTTTCATAAATAAAGCTTTTAAATCTGGAAATCAATTTAAAAATAATTGTAAAATACAGGGTTGTTACAACATCCATCACGACCTTTTTGTTTCTAAATTTCACCACTTTGTTCCACAATTTCTACAAATTTGCAACCCAAATCCTCTATGTCAAACACACCAAAACATGTGCAGGGAACAAGCATATATATTTTTTCATAATATAATCACAATTTAACCAATTTAACATATGTCAAATACAAGGAATTTCAAAGTGCGTTTATAGTGACTATTTCGCTTCAACCATTTACAACACTCTATCAAACATGTAAACAACAAGTATGGGCCACATTACATATTTTAGAGGGTTTAAAAGAGAGATCATACTACATATAATGTTGTTACTTTCTTTTAAAAGAAAGGATGGCTCCAAAAGTAATAACTTGCATTGTAATCTGTTTTAACTTATATTTTAACACAACAAATACATACATAACATTATAAAAATTAAATGTTGATTTAACTTACCCAAGCCCCAAACCAAGACGTAGAAAACCTCGCGATGAGTGCAATGGCAAAGACAATGTCCCGATTGGACCTCGTATGCAAAAGTTATTAATTTTATAAGAATTTGGATTAAACTATTAATTAACTTAATTAATTTATTAAGTACCTTCTCATCATCTTCCCCAAATCAATTCCCGCTCCTGTACATGTGCAAAATGTACAGGACGTGCACGTCCCTCCTTCTATCTCACTCTCTACTTGACCAAATGACACACTGATTCCTCCAATAAGCCTCTCTTCGCAAGAGCTTCGATCTGCATCCCTCCACTTCACCTCCAATGTCCCCCACCAAAACGCAACTTACTAAACCCGCTAATGATAAACAAGATCTCACATGTCATAATCAAGAGACGCACCTCCCCAAACTTCCACCACCGACTCTCCATCACAGGAGAAGCTCTTTACCACCATCGTCGTGGTTTATCGTTGCCTCTAGCCCCGACATGCCTAAACCCTACCATGGCCACCACAATGTTGCACATGGCCAATGAATGTAACACCCACTATCGCACACACCAAAATGAAGCTCTCCTTTATACGAGCGCGAGGACCCAACGATGATGAATTTCGTTAAGCGAAGCTCTCGATTTAGTTATTTTAGTGTGGCGACTACAATTTTATTTATAGGAAGAAGAGAAAGAATAGAGAGGAGGAGAAGAGTGAAGGTAAGGGTTAAGTGTGGTGGTATATTTATAATTAAAATATATTTTATTTTACTTTCTCAATTTAAATCGCTTTACGTTTCAAGCTCGCACGATCACATGGGACATCAGATCGCTACGAAACTCGTCGGCGCACATCATCTCATTATTCCGGTCCCGATGATACAAGTTTCATCAAGATAGAACTTTGGGATGATAATTTCATGCATTTCAAGACCATTTATCGATAAACGATTTTCGGCCACATTATCGAAATTTATTCGAAATATTTATTTTTGTAAATAAAAATTGAAAATGAATTTATTATCATTAGTTGTTATTTAAAAAAGGGGTTAACAAGGTTATTAAATCAATTTAATCACATTAAATCCAATATTCAAATATTTAAGTAATTTAGATATTTAAATACGAAGTGTTCAAAATTCTGAGCCGTTACAAAGCTCTTGAGTCCATTTATTATTATTATCTTGAAACGTCAATGGGCTAACTCGAGCCACTAAGAGCACGTTATATAGGATACACCTATTATCCATATAGTATGGGTATGTAGTGATTAAATAAGTAATCCATGATACTACAGGAGAATCACATGACTTGCATATCAGATCTTAAAGCATGTTCGGAGAGAGAT
Source organism: Allium fistulosum (assembly GCA_030737815.1). Classification (NCBI taxonomy): domain Eukaryota; kingdom Viridiplantae; phylum Streptophyta; class Magnoliopsida; order Asparagales; family Amaryllidaceae; genus Allium; species Allium fistulosum. The sequence goes on along the minus strand of CM060905.1, from coordinate 484,694,436 downwards.
GGCGATGATTATCTAGAATAGATCTCATATCACCCATGCATATAGTAGAGGTCAAGGTGAGATCTATACGAGTCTATTGCAATGTGATGCGCCTCAATATCTATGGTATATTTTGATGTTGACTTATTTTAGTTTATTCTACAATAGGTAGTCGATGGAAGGCCGATCATGTAGAAGGTCTTAAGGACTCCGCCTGCTACAAATTGGCAGGTATATAATATAGTGGACTATTAGTAGTATATTGTACAGAAGACGATTAGTACTAGATCTTATAGTCGATGATTAGTCATATATAGTATCATAAATGATTTGTGATTGATAATAGGTGGTATGATTCTATTATGGTGTTCTTGTACACTTGTATTATTTACCTAACCTTAAGGTAGACCTATATTAGGATGCCTATATCACGACTAGTCTCAAGATAGTGTAGTATTAACCCTACACTCATATACTAGGATGTACCTTAAATTTCATTATTGTGCATGCCAGCTTACATTCATAACATTATATTTATGATGGACTGGCTCTAGGGATACATGAGAAGAGCAGGGTAGGGAAAAATTACCTATCCTTTGGGATGGTTTTACTTTACTTGTTCCTGGGTGGTCTAAATTACCCCTGAACCACGTTTGTGGAGAGGACTGGTTATGCCTTAATGCCTTCCTTTTTTTTTATATATATTTAATTTCAATATATAGTATTTTGAGATAGTTCCCCTCACACCAGACTTTAAGTTTGACCCATATTTTTTTCTTAGTCAGTTTAAGTCATGACAATTCTCGGGTACTCGATTGAGTAGTTTGGGAGTCAGGTGGTTTTGGGGATATGCTTACAAGACAAGTAGAGTATTTTGGTGGCATGATGTCGATATTTTGGGTACGTACTTGTTATAGATGTATTATATGGAAAATAGGTTATTCTGTTTATGAGACTTGTGGTGTTAGATATTATATTCAGAACTCTGTATGTATGAATTAGATGTATTATGACTTTCTATATTCATATTTATTTATCGGTTGCTCCTGCCAGTGCAATCTCTTATATATTGCTTATTTTGTTTTATTTACGTATATTTAGTATAATATACATTATCATTCCTCTATTAGACTGTATCAATGTGCCTTGGTATGATGTTGGGTTTTAATTTTACCCTAATGGATTGTCTTTTGTAGTACTCGATAGCCGGATATTGTCATTTGATGTTGACTCAGGGTATTATGAAGGGTGAGTCATTACAGTTGGTGTCAGAGCTTAGGCTCAACACTTTGGACCAAGTAGACCAACTTGAGTTAAGCAACCTGGTGAAGAGATATGTTAAGAGAGCGTACTTGTATTTTTCTACTATATAATACTACATACATCACATGTCTTCTAAACTTTGATTTATTCCTATCGCAAGTTGCTAAGGCATCTTCGTATTAGGCTAGCAATTATGAGCCAATGAGTACATGAACGACTACGGGGATGCATAAGTAGATGCGGTTTGACACGAAGAAATGCCTGATAGGTTCAAAAAGAATTAAATTGCCATAGGGGATGTTCCACAAACTACGGACATTCCAACAGCTGCGGTACATATTGCAGGTGGTGTTGCCCCTAGAGGCACAAGTATTTTTTGCTCCACCTGCTTTATACTTTCCAAAGTTATGCTAGGATTTTCTTAGCTAGGGAAGAAAACCATATGTAGGTTCTGAGACTATTGTAGAGCCACAAGCTTAGATATGTAAATGTGAGAAGGCTTTCTCTAATCTGAGTTTAAAGGATTGCTTCCCAGCATCTAAAGAGGGTGGCTTTGTCTTGGTGGGGCATAGTAGTAGAGGAGGTTGATGAGCAAGCCAAGGCTTGGATTAATTCTATACGTCATTTTAAGCCTTGGTTTATTTCTGAGATCGAGAATGGTATGCAGTTTGAGCATTTCATCCATTTGTAGTAGGGTAACTTGTTAGTGAAGAAGTGTCTTAGCCAATTTACCACTTTTGGCTAAATTTAGTATTGAGATGGTTAATACTCCATTAAGGAAGGCAAGGAAGTTTTCCAAGGTTCTTAATGCATCGGTTAGAGATTCATTACTTGGTCTTATCCAATAGGGACCACTTTTGAGAGTCTCGTGGTGATATCTCTTCTCCATGAGAGCATCCACGAAGTGCCACTAGAGGTAGAAAAGGTGGAAAGCTAACCAAAGCTCCGACCGAAGCGCAAAGGCCAAGGTTCGAGGTTAGATCAAGATTATGCAAAGAAGAGAGCTGATATAGTGTGCCACTGTTACAACATAAAGGGGCATTTCACTTCAGAAAGCCAACCAGCTAAGGCAAATTGTGAGTGCTTAAATGTCGATCATCTTGGTCACCTGAAGAAGGATTGTCCTATATTTCGGAAGGATGGGCAAGTGGTGATGACTTATGTCGTATATGTGTTACCGAGTCCTAGCAGACCTACTGCTCAAGAGATGGGAAAGAAGCTAATGTAGTGAGATATGCTTCATTTATAGATACTTCATATGTTCTTTCCAATAATAGAACTCTATACTCATCTATTGCTAGTACTTGATAGTTAGGCTAAAACTTGTCCCCTTATATTATTAGTAATTCTTTTGTAATGACAAACCTTGTATGGGTAACCTTAGTTGAAGAGATGAGGTATGGAAATCGAGAGTACTGCCATTCGAACTTGATGCATGAGCTATCGAGTTGAGTGGGATTGTTCGCTGAAGTGTGACTTAGAGTTGGTATCCAAGTAGGATCCCATGGTTTCCCATAATGAGCAAAGATCGAGCGGATGACTTATACATTTTCGTTGAGTCACTCGTGTTATAAGTATTTAACCTTGTGTTAGAAAACCTTAAGTGATAGGATTAATCCCACGAGTTTCACCAGTGTTTTCTATGGACCAGTCGATTCATGTACCATTTCCTAATCCCTTAGTTCAAGCAAGGGATTATTAGGTGATTTGCACTAGTTAGACAAGGGTTTTCACTTGATTCTTAAAGTCGAGCACTTCGGTTGGATTCTTGAGGCGACCTAGTGATTTTTGATGCACAACTCTAGTAGTGTAAGGAAAGTTCAAATGTCGGACCAAGCAACTAGATCAGAATTCACATAATAGGAATCTGGTGGCCGACCTTAGCTTAATAAAAATTCATGTGAGCGAACAAAGGATTGGATCATGCATTGTGTATTATTTTGGATGGTCTTTACACATTATGAGAAAAAATGTATGTATGTATGTATTATGTATATATGGCTATATATTATATTTAAGATAGCTTGTGATAGTTCAAAGAATGACTTCTCGACTAGTTTTGCGATGATTCAAATAATCTGCTAAGTTGCAAAATGTACGTGCCTACATGAGCATCGTAGTACAATTAGTATATTATCCTTATTATCATTATGCAGTTGAGGTGAGTTTGAACCCTAGCGAGCTTAAGCATTAGTAGGCATCATTTGATAATGATTTAATCTGTAAAGTTTTCTCCTTGGGAGAATGAGTTCTATTTGGAAGAAGATGAAAGTTGAGACTTAGATTGTTGGACTTATTCGAAAGTCGAGAGGATCAATGATCCAACATAACGTATAAGTTTTCCTTCTCATGGTGGGAGGTGTAATAGTCTTCCATGCATTGTATTCATGGAACAAGTTGCACCACTTAGGCATTTTGTTTATTTTTGACGTCAAACGAATTTATGAGAGTTTATAACTTGATATGCATTGTTATGGCTATTGTTGGTTATCGTGCATTTTGGTATGGACGTGTATGTATAACATGTTAGTGTTTTACTTGTTTTATGTGTTTGGTTGCTTGTATGCTAGATGTTGTTTGGTATTTTGTGGGTTTGGTTCGGAAGGAAAGAGGAATAGAGACATTGAATGTTGGAATTATCCAAAAGTCATAAGGATTAATGGTATGGCATATCATGTAGATCTTCCTTTTTCTTACAAGGAGTGCACGATGTATTTCATGTATTCTATTTGTATAAGTGTACGATTCTAGTGTCGTCATTGTGATGAGTCAACTAGAAAAGGTGGATGTGAATCGGAAGTGGCTATAGACATCGAAGGCCTATTCATATTTTTGAGAATAGGGACAAGTGGCTTTAGACCGATAGGGTTAATCTTGCCAGTGTTTAATTGAGCAATTATTCCGATAAGAGTACTTAAGGACCAAAAAAGAAGATGCGAGCTTCTCGTCTTGAGATTTTTATTGGTATGCCTCCGTTTACTTAAGGGAATTTTCATTTTTATTTTTTTGTATTAGTATATAGGAAGGTACAGTGTAGAACTTGCTTTGTTATGGTATGCATGCTGTTTTGGATGATAACATGTTTATCGGAGATGCTTGTTGCATTATATGTGCTTGTTGCATAGTTTTTTATAACATGTTTATCGAAAATGCTTGTTGCATTAGATGTGATTTTTGCATAGTTTGTTATAGCATGTTTATTAGAGAAGCTTATTGCATTAGATGTGCTTGTTGCATAGTTTGTTGTAGCGTGTTCATTGGAGATGCTTATTACTTTATAGACACTTGTTGCATTAGATGTGCTTGTTGCATAGTTTGTTATAGCATGTTCATTAGAGATGCTTGTTAACTTAGAGATGCTTTCTGCATTAAAGATGCATATTTCATGGTTTTTAATAGCATATTCATTTGGTATGGTTACTATATGTGATTTAGCATGCTAAATACATGATTTAATGTTGTAACTATGTATAATCCTCTTTATTGAGTACATATTAGGTACATGGAGGCAGTTGTGTGCTATTGGGATGCTTACTCACTTTTGTTGGCATCTAAATGGCATGCTCCTGTTGAGAATAAGTTATGAAAGATAGTTAGTATAGATAGAATGGATATATATATATATATATATATATATATATATTTGTGTGTGTGTGTCTACATGTCCTTAGATATAAGATGCCTCAGATATGAGATGTATGTATGTTGTTTTGGGTTTTTTCGGAGTTAGCCATGCTAAGGAGGTGTCGTTAAATTTTTTCGAAACAAAAGGAGCTTTATAAGCCCAAGGGTTAAGAGACATTTTCCCTTCTTTGGTAATTTCGTGGAAGAAATCCTTTTAAGGAGGGGAAAATATAACGACCTGCATATTTTTGATGTGAAGATATTTAAATAAGTAATTTAAATATTAAATCATTAATTAATTAAAAGCCCTAAAAGTTGATTTCCGCATACAGTCAAATTAGAACTCGAGACTGCTTCCATTGAGTCCAAATCGACGTTGCTAATATAAATGAGCATAAATATTGCTACGTATGGAGTCGCGACATTTTTGCAGTTTACAAGTTGTTCTACATATTTTACAAAAATACAAGCAAAATCATGTCCAGTGGAATCTCAACTGATGGTTTGTGTTTTTGGGTTGAGGACTTCATTATAAGGTATACAATTCTAGAGTTTTTGTAATCTGGTTATCCGATGGCCAAAATGACTTCAAAATGCATGAAAATAGCATCCTGGGGATCTATCACGAAAGGTGTCATATTATATACCATTTCGAAGAGAAAAATGAGATAAAGCACGAGGTCGAGAAATCATCACGATACGATGCTCCTATAAGTAATATGAGCTCAAAATGTAAATGAGATTATTTAAATAAATTAAATATTGTTTCCATAATATCTTCTTCTCTACTCATTTAAATATCTTCTCTTCCCACTTGACTCGGCAAGGAAATTAAAAAATAAAAAATAAAAAAGCAATGGAACCAAAGAGAAGAGAACAACACTCATCATTTAACTGCAAGCTCGGTTGCTTCCTAGTCCTCTACCTTTAAAATTAAAGGCACAACACGGTAGTAAGAGGCAGCGACATAGGAGGGTCGACGTACGGACGTGGCGTGGGGTTTTGGGGAGGAAAGTAAAAGTGGATTGAAGGGTATGTAGTGATGTGGCTCGGCCTTAGGAGGAGCTCGCTGGTGGCGGTGATGGCCATCGATGGCTATGACAGTGGGTAGGCATAGTCGAACATTAGTTAAGGGTTTAGGGTAGGCTGTGTTGGGATTTAGTTGAATGGGCCAAAGGTTGTGGTGGCGACATGGTTGGACTCAGCTAGCGAAAAGGACATTATCTGAGGTGGTCAGAGGCACTTCGACGGTCCATGAAGGTGGCAATGATGAGATATTGTGGGTGAATTATGGATTAAGCAGTAATTTGAAATTAGGGAAGAATGGGATTAAGATTAATTAAGGTAATTAATTTATTAATTATTTTAATTAATCTTGTTTCATATTTAATTCCTGTCTCCTGCATACAAGGTCTAATCAAGACGCGGTCTTCACTGTTGCACTCATAATGAGATTATGTACAGCATGGTATAGGTGTAGATTAGATTCAGACAATTAAGAAATTGCAGCTCAGGTGAGTAGAATAATACTCTGAATTTATATTTCAGTATAAATCCCCGTATTTATATATATTGCGAAATATTACCTATAAGAGGTAGAATAATATATATACGTAATTATTTTCCCGTTTGATTAGATTGGCTTGAGTAGATATTTAGGATAGTTGACTAAGATCCTGTGTAATATTGTGTTCAATTCGTATGGACTAGAGTTAGATCGAGTTGATATCAATTTATAACATAGTTATAAATTAACTAAACTCTAATTTATTGTTATATCAGTGATTGAAATATTATTATAAATTGTATTGCCAATCGAGAGTTAAGAGTGTGACTTTTAATATAAGCTAGAAGGCAAAAAATAATGGTTTAGGCGGGTTAAACTTATATTGAAATGGCTTTGAAGTTTATTTGGCCTTGATAATGGTTAATTATAATATAATTCAATAATTAACTAACTAGTGAATTTTTATTAAGGAGATTTGAGAAGTTAGTAAATTACAAAAGTGGCATTGTATTATGTAATAAGGTTTGGTTAATGTTATAAAATCCTAAATATTGTTATAACGTGATTTATAAACTTTAGACCCTAAGAATTGGTTCGTGATATTTATACACACATATGTAAATTATATACATGAGCTATATAATATTTTGAGGCCTTATTAATAGCTAAACTTAATTATAATAGAAGAATTAAGTGATATTAAGCTATAATATATTGATAGGTAAGTATATTATTTTATAAAATAAGTTTAAGACTTCTATATAATAACACGAAGAAATATGATTGGAATAAATAAATAAATAGTATGATTATTAGATTAATTACTTAAGTAAGATGCATTTTGTTGAATTGGATGCTAGGATTTATAGGAGTTGTTTAATGGTGTGAATTGGTTGATTAGTTGATATGGTTATATGGAATGTATGTACGAATTATATTAAGTAATTAAATAAATTCAATGTGTAAACTACGCGAAAGAATGTGTGTACATATATACGCAGTCTATATATTCAACATAAGCTCGCAAAAATATATTTAGTTGATATGATATTTAAGAAGTATATTTGAATGAGTAATGAATTAAAGAAGGGAGATGTTGTAGATTGTAGTCTAGTTGTCGGAGTTGTGTATTGCATTCCGGTAGAAAAACAAGTAAGGAGATGTGGTCGTTGGCTGAAGTGGGAAATGGGTTCAGGTTCGGGGTGATTTGCACCTGGATCTCGATCCAATCCTTCTGATACTTGGCATGTAGGTTCTATGGGACCTCTGTGAGGACCTGGAATCATCAGTCTAGATGCAAATCAAGGCGAGATCCTCGTGTGGTTTTGAATGGAGGAAATGATATGCGCAACGAGGTGGAACTTGTGCAATGATTTCACATGAAACAAGCGAGATGTAATCCGTGAGACGTGACAATGGTACGACTCATTAGGTAGGAGTAGAGTTATATATTTAATCTCATTAGTTGATACATATGATTAAGAGATGATGCGTTTTAAGGCTTCGATGGGCTAACTCGAGCCATGGAGAACACGTGGTACGATATACACCCGTTTCCATATTGTATGGGTATATAATGATTAAATAAGTAATCCATGATACCATAGGAGAACTGCACGACTTACATACAAGATCCTGGAGCACATTTGAGAGAGATGGAGACAACTATCTAGAATAGATCACATATCACCCATGCCTATAGTAGAAGTCAAGGTGAGATATATACAAGTCTATTGCATTATGATGCGATCTGAGTATATGATATCTAAATATATTGACTTATTTTGGTTTATTCTCTAATGGGTAGTCAATAAAAGGCCTATCCATAGAAGGTCCAAAGGACTCCACCCGCCACCAATTGGTGGGTATATTGTATAGTGGATCATTAATGGTATATCGTATAGTGGATGATTAGTAGTATATCGTATAGTCAACGATTAGTAATATATCATATAGTCGAAAATTAGCACTATATAGTATTGTAAATGATATTATGATGGATAGTGGGTGGTATAGTTCTATTGTGGAGTTATCGTACGCTTGTATTATTTATCTGACCTTAGATGTAGACCTATATTAGGATGCATATATCATGATTAGTCTTAAGAGAGTGTAGTATTTACCCTACACTCATATACAAGGATGTACCTTACATTTCATTATTTTGCATGCAAGTTTACAGTCATAGCATTATATTTATGATGGACTAGCTCTATGTATACAGGAGGATAGTAGGGTAGGGAATAATTTCACATCCTTTGGGATGGGTTTACTTTAATTGTTCATCGCTAGTCCGGATTACCCTTGAGCCATTTTATATAGAGGACCGGGTGTGCCTTAGTAGCTTCCTATTTTATGTATGTCTATAGTTTCGATATAAAGTATTTTGAGATAGTTTCCCACACACCAGGCTTTAAATCCGAGCTGCAATTTGTCTTTGTCTATTTACGTCATGCAACTCACGGGTACTCCACTGAGTAGTTCGGGAGTCATGTGCTTTTGGGGATACGCTTACAGGACAGTTTGAGCATTTTAGAGGCGTGATGTCAATATTTTGGATATGTACTTGTTATTGGTGTAGTACAAAGTAGACATGTTAAATTATATATATAAGACTTATGGTATTATATATTATATTCAGAACTCTGTATGTTTAGAGTTGATGTATTCTGACTTTCTATATTGATATTTATTTATAGGTTGCTCCTGTTGCTTACTATGTGATGTTTATGTATATTCTATATATTATATATTATCATTCCATTGTGATATTGTATCGATGCGCCTTGGTATGACATTTGGTTTTAATTTTACCTCAACGGACTGTATTTCATGGTATTCGGGAGCTAGATGTTATAATTCGATGTTGATTCAGGATATTACAAAGGGCGGGTCATTACAGATAATTTTTTATTATGATATTTTTATATTTTATTTTATCCTTTCAACGTGAGATATGTTGTTTAAAGTATCATGATAGACTTTGATTAGTTACACAAAAATTAAAAAATCTCCTCATTTTATGGTCTTTAAGAGTGTCATGGATGGTCTGGGCATGGTCATTGAAGTAATAAAGGGTGTGTATTAACAATTGTTGTAGTAGCATAGGTTTAGCAAACTCTTGAGCCTTGGGTGAACAGGAAAATTAAAGGCAACATTGAGTCATCGTTCTTTTATTTTGCTATTATACACACACTCCACACACATCGATGTACTTTTTTCCTAGGCCTTTTATTTTGCTATTATTCACATACTCCACACACATAAGATGTACTTTTTTCCTAGGCAAGCCCGTATTATAGTGGCTGTACGATTTTATAAAAAACTAAAAAATGTGTATGGGGTTGAAATAACAGTACAACTACAAAGAATGATGAACATGAGTGGTGTATGCTACACCAACTACGATAAAAATATAACAAAAAATATCACGAAGAACAACACAAGACATGGCCAAAGGGGAAAAGCTAACCATCTAAATCCTCAGACGTACTAGAGTCGGCCGACTGATCCGATTGGGATACACCAGTTGCATTAGGTAACAGTCTGATAATATCCCGCGAGGAGACACCGAAGCCTAATATGTATAACCCATCCCTATTCCAACTATTATCAAATAACAACTCTCTGTTGTGATCACCCAACCACCCTTCCAATGCAATAACAAGCACTTCCTCAACTATATAACACAGTATAAACATCGGAGGTCTTGAATGTCATTTGGTATAGGTTTAAAGTATTACTTCTTCATTGGAATGTAAAACATACCAAAGCGATGAATCTAAATAACATCATACTTTAACCACTCAACTTCACATTGGGAGCCTTAAAAATAGGAGGAGAGTGCAGGGAAGGAGGAATAGCAGATTCTGGATCAATAGTAGCCAAGTCAACCAAAATCGATTGTTGCACAGAAGAAACGAAGTCATGAACAGGAGTAGAGCTCGAAGTTTTCGATAACCAAGAATGCTTAGAAAGCCCAGGAAGAGGGAATTTCATGAGAGGAGGCTGGGAGGACAAAAAAAGCATCATCCAAATGTCCAAAGGACTTGCAAATGGAATAGATAAGTGGCTTCCATAAGTAATTGACATCCGCATTAGCTACACCACCAGGAGTAGGTTCCATAGAAAGAACGAACATCAACATTTTGTCTGGCTTCACCTTATTCAACGCCCTGACATAACATAGTCTATCTATCCTAATAGCGACAACATCAAAACAAATCAATTTGCCAATCATATTTTCTAGCCAATTTATACTAACCAAGGATTGGAGCACCGATGGTATTTTCATGAATTGGACCCAAACAGAAATAGAGAGTACCCGTTCTCTAACAAGGTCACTAGTTAGGGACCATTTCCTAATAATGAATGGCTTATTGGTAATGATGATAGGCATAGCTTTAAGAACACTCTGGAGATCATCGGGGCATGAGAACTCAAAGAAGAACATAGCAGCATCATACCTTATGGTAACTTTTCCTTTCAATTTCCGTCTACACATCAATATAGATTTAACCAAACCAAATGGAGGATCTTTATCCAAAAAACCTAATGAGGTGGTCCATCCACACCTCAATAAATTTCATTGGTGGAATCAAAATACCTTAAAACAATTAATGTCAAAATTACTAGGCGAAGAAGCACCCACATTGCGTAGCTTGTTAGAGAATATAGAAAATCAAGACTTCAAGGCATCAATGATAGCGGGCATGGAATTTACTACAGACTTAGGAAGGGAAGGCAGTATAATGCTAGGAGGAGTAGGCAAAAATGGTTTGGCAAGTAGAGGCATTACATCGTTGCTATTGCTAGATAGGACAAATTTTCTACTTGTAAAACATTAACACTTACCGCAACCAAAAGTGTTAGCACCAAGACATCAGAACAATCAGCAAGAGGAGTCATTCATAGTTAGGGTTGGGACAATCTTGAAGCATCTTAGTAAAGGAAAGTCTAGTGCAGGTAGAGTAGGAGCATGGCCGAACAATGTACCAGTTCTACTGACAGAAAGCGGTTCAAGAAGCATACGGTAAGGGAGGTACTTACGTTGCCCTATCAGAGTGAATTTGAAACCTACATGGAAATTTAGGTCTATAGAAGAAAACGGGAGAGAATGACATGGAAGGAGGTGGCAGATGATGATATGGTGAGGATGATATTGGATGAAAGAGATGAGACGATAGGCGCTGGAATGACAGAAAGTGAATAGGAGAAGCGATGTCGATTGGGGTAGGGAGAAAAAATGGCAGGAGGCTAACATTTCCTTTTGGATGTTAAAAAGTTGACTTTTTATCTTATAGTAGTTAATAATAAATCTTCCTTACGGATTAGCAATCATGAATCGAGGAAGTGCAAGAGCTATAGCCTAAGGGAATGCCAAAACAACAAATGGAGCATAAGTACATGCATGGTTCTTATAGTTTGTGCATAACATGATAAATGGGCAAGTCCATCAACCAACAATGCTAGTAAAGATAGTTGGTAATCAAGAAGCCATGTATAAGAAAAAGTTTCATCATCATAAGAGGCAAACCATATCAAAGCACCAAGTCATTCATGGAAACTAAGGCATGGATCGAAATAGTGAAAGGATCTTTTAGGACATGGGACTTAATGGCATAATGAAAGAAGAATTGCCTCAAGGCACGTGTAATAAAATCACTTAGCTGGTGGGACATTGTCGTGGACAATATCGACGAGAATGATATGCCATGGATTGACTTTAAACATTTCTTTAAAATTCAGTTCATCTTAGAAGTTTAATAAGATGTATGGCTAGAGTGATTTATCAACTTATGAGAAGCCGAGTTGTCTGTGAAAGAGTATGTAGCCAATTCAACATTTTAACCAAATTCAGATATGGCTTGATTAACACTCCATTGATGAAAGCATCAAGATTTGCTAATGGCTTGCATCAATCGCTAAGGGACTAGTTTAAAGTCATGTTACAGAGGGAATACCATTTTGTGAGACTGGTGGACATGGTTCTCCAACATGAGAACACACAAGCAAGACCTAAAGCCATGGTTCAAACTACAAAGAATGATGGTAATTCAAAATTCGTGGGAAAGCATAAAAGCCAAAGTGAGAAACCTAATGGGAAGTGGGCTGACATTCAATGCAATTGTTGTAGTTCAAAAAGGCACTTGGTCAAGAATTTTAAGTGAAAAAATAAAAGTTGGAATATTTCAAATGTAATCTACCTCATTATATAAAGAAGAGTTACCCTTCATTTAAACTTTGGAAGACAACAAAAGTTTATGCACTAGAGGCAACATTAATTTATGGAAAATTTACTACTTAAGAATAAAGAAAATAGTGCTTGATGGTTGCCTTTTAGTTTATGATATACTTATTTATATTCTTTTTAATGTTGGAGCTTCACACTCCTTTATTTCTAGTAACCTAGTAGGAGGAGCCTTAAACCTAATATTAAACCCTCGATAGTATCAAACCATGTTAGAGGTTAAACTAGTCTTATGATTTGGCGTAATGTAAAATTATCCAAAGATGATCGTGAATTTATTTATGGTGCATTCGTTTTAGGATTCTCTAGCTATGATCCAATTTTAGTATAGACTGGATAGGGAATGCAAGGGTGGATGGTTGTGATGAGAAATGGTAGTGGCCAATGATTTCATATATAGTATGGATCGAAGGTTTGGGTAGTGGTGAGCTTTTTATACCCTTTGGACATCTCTCATGATGAGTCAACATCAGTTCATATTGGTAGCGACTTCTGTGAACACCCCACCTCTATACCAATACTATTTAAGAGTAATATTGAGTAATATTTTCGAATAATATGGAGAATGAGGCTATAGGGGGTACACACGTGAATATTCTATTGGACTAACACCGGTATTATTTTCAAAACATAATAAAATTTACCATAATTGTACATGGTCTCAGTACAAAGCAATAAACATGTGTGTTTCCAGGACAGAATAATACACAATCATAGAATATAAATAGAGTTTACAAAGTCAGAACATAGTAGATAAAATATAATACACACACACACACACACATATAATACATAATAGGTACATCGTCATGTGGGTTACATAATGATAGTCCAACACCCACAGAATATATACATCGCACACTACATAGCAAATACACACATAACTACAATAAGGCTACAAAATGCTCTAGGGAATGTATCATCCTAAAGCTACTACTAGCCTCCATAATCTATAAGCTGAAGATGCTAATGTGTACATGTACCTGTCATATCTTGGGGTCCTAACCCGAGTATTATAAAACATACGGGTCAGAACATGTCTATACTATATATAATAGCAATAATCATAAAAATTAGAACTACTAACATGTCAAAACCATTTCTTATGCGATTCTTAACTTTAAGTGGCATTTTACCATTTTTTTAAATCATAAATTGTCATAACTCATGTCATATCTTAAGAATCTGTCTATCTGGATGTTCAAAGCACATAACAACTAGTGACTGGTGATGACTGTACGACAGACACTAAGACCTAAGTAGAGTCATATCTATACTGTGTGATTCTCTAACTCATAACCAAGTACAAATGAGGGTATAAACAGTATATGCCTATTTACCCCTCTGTAAGAACCGGGTAGAAGATTGATTGTACGGAGCCAACTCTAGAGTCATAGAGACTCTAGAGTCATAGAGACTCTACAGCCTTCAGTTACATTAACATCATCGTGACATGTATACACTGGTACTCCTCAATGCGAAGTCCAAGTCATGACACTACACTTGCCCCTATAGGTAACAGGCTGTTGCTTAAGCGACACAGAGGCGATATCACAAAGCTAAGCACTAAACTGTACAATAATATGGTGTTATAGATCTTGGGTGCAACCCCCTGATCTGACCGCTAAGGTGGATGCTAGCCTAATCTAGTCCTCTCCAACTAACATAATAGGAGTACGATGTGATAGACGACATATAGTATCTATATATTAAGCACGAGCCCAACTCACAAATATTAGCATGAAGCTTAACATATCACCATGAGTCCCACACATATATCTCAACACTATATCACAAGCCCATCACTTAAGTGTGATTTACTCGCATAGAGAAACCGAATAAATATCACTACAGCGTCTTATACCATTGAGTGATATCGTTTACTTGATGCTTATAAACTACACTCACATCATGCACGTAAATGTGGATATTTTTACTTCTATATTTATTCTATTTTTAATTAAATAAATGAGCATATAGGGCATTTTAACATGTTTAAACCAAAATTTAAATTATTTTCAAATCATCATCTATTCATCTTCATATAGGGGCAAAATGGTCATTTTTGTGCATATATTAATTTTGAGAATATTTATTTGCATATTTTATTTTTATTTGTAGGAAATGGGATGAAAGATGGAAGAGGCTTCATTGAAATATGCATGCACAAGAGTTAGAAGACAAATGAAGATGGAAATAAATCATTTCATGAAATCATGGAGAACCTCACCTACCCACTTACCATGATGTACAATTAGGAGCTAATGCACATGCTAATGGAAATTAAAGTTACGTGCACATGTAATGGTGGATTATGCTCATGCTAATGACAACTTGGAGGCTATAATTCCTCAAGGGTATTTTGGGTAGTCCCAAAAAATATACATTAGGGTTTTAGTCATGTATAAATACCCCATATGTTCATGTAATTAAGCCATTAGCCTCCTCTTTAGTTAGTTTAGTTTTAGGCTCAAAAATAAATTATAAGCTCTCTTCTTCTATTTCATGGCGACTTAGCCATTTTCCTTTAGGTAATATTCTTTTTATGCATGTTTGTTCATTCTCTTTTTTATTTATATGCCTTTTCCTTTCATTTTAGTAGTGTAAATCTTTTTATTTATGCAAGTAGATTAGATTTTATTTTATGTTAATTGGCTCTCTTTTTACTTAGCTTGCATTTTCCTCTTGTTTTTGTTTCATGTTGAATGCTACATTTGTTGAAATGATAACATATATGAGAGGCTAAACCTCTTCAATTTAGGGGTAATGAAGCTCTCTTAATCATGTAGATTCAACATTTTGATAATTTTTGATCTCTTTTGTGTTTAATGGAAATGTTTGGATGTGGTTAAATTTTGTTGTTTAGCTTTGAATTTGATAGCCTATGTTGGTGACACCAAATAGGCTATGCTTAAACAAACACAAGCTCAAATTACCTCTTCGTTTACATATAATTTTGGTAATGAAGTGATTTTAAAATCAAAATTTAATGGTCTATATTACCAATCAATAGTAAAAAGATCATGCTTGAATAGAATTTATTTTCAAGTTCATTGTCAATTTTAATGAGAGTTAGCAAGTGGTTTAGTGGGTGTGCTATAGTTTGATGGTTTATGTTGGGCTAATTAATAGCACAAATAGGCCATACTTATGATAAACACATCAACTAAATTCACTAATGACCAAAAACGAGAGATCATAATTTCATATATATGTTGATTTATGTGATCATGAGAAGGGATTTGCCTCTAAATTGCCTTCAAACTCTCATATTTTTATCCATTTTCTTTTGCTACTTTATTTACATTTTTAGCTTCGCACATCTCAAAATTTTGGTTTAATTTGATTGAAAAGAAATTTTAAACTCAATACAATTTCCTGCAGATCGACCCATACTCGCCACGTACTAGAATTGTACGCTATGCGCTTGCGGTTATTTTTAATTTAAATTTGATCGGTTATTTTCTAACCCGATAGAGATTTAGTCGGTTAAACAAGTTTTTGGCGCCGTTGCTGAGGAATTTGACTTGATTTTATTTCTATTCTTTGAATTATTGTTATTGATTTTATTGTGTGTTCATTTTGTGTGTTATTTTCCATTAAAAAAATATATTTTGTGTGTTATTTTCCATTTAAAAAAAAATATTTTGTGTACAGTGTGATTTTTGCTATCATTTTTGTGTGCATCTGTTGTTTTACATTTGCATTTGCATATTTATAAAAAAAACGTTGCACACTTCTATTTGAACTTCCATTTTAGTTTGCATTTTAGTTCATTGGCATTTTAGTTTGCACACTTTCATTTTGCATTTGATAAAAATAATACACAATTTCTAATTTTTTTTATATTAATTTACATTTGCATTTTCATTTTGCATCTACATTTTTACAATTACATTTTTCTTTTTTTTCTTTCATTTTTTAACACTTACAAAAGAAAAAAAACTATCACTGCTCTGTGCACCACTATGCCATTCTACCATCATCACTCCTATCCAACAACCAAACTTGCACATTACTGTGCATTTCATTTTGCTCCACCATACCCAGTCACTGTATATCCATTACTGTGCACACAACATACTTTCCAAACTTCACATGCATACCATAGTTTCAACTGCCACTCTTTACTGCTGATATAAGCAAACTACCAAGTTCCAAACACATGTGCACTATCATACTTACATACTGATCACGGCAATAACTAACTTCTCCACCTAATCACCCTGTTACATATCAACCACAGCATAATCATCTCTGGCCATCAACCATTCATACATACTCCTCCTCGGCCATCAATAGTCAGACCACCTACCTCAACAACCCATACATCACTCCATCTCATTTGCTCCACCTTCATACATCTAACTTCCATTACCTCCAAGCCTAACCACCTATTTGCCTGCCTGCCTGCACACATCAAACAACAACATACCGCTGTTATATTCATCATAGCACATACCACTCATCACAATACTCATCACAACATCTCCTCATCACTCCTCATCACCTAGCAACAACAGCAAGCCATTATCACCATTTCTGCCTTACCACATATATACATACATCTCTTCAACTCACCACATATATACATACAACCAGTCATCTACAACCAATACTTTTCCACCAAACAAACATTAACATTCCTCCAACCACTGAAACAACATTTCCTCCGCCCAACCACTGCACTTCTTGCATATATCCTCAAACTTCTGAACTTCTTCATATTTCCACATCAACAGCTGCCACTGCACATATATACACATACTTTAACTTCTGCCATACCATATGCTACTTCACTACTAATACACTATCCAGTTCAAACTTCACTACCAAGACAACCATCAACCACCACAACATCATTTCCTCCTCTGCCTACAACTCTGTCATATCAACCATACAAACTGCACCCCTGAAACACACCTCACATAACAACTCCAAAACTACAACAGCCTTCATCACAACTCTACCATATATACAATCCACCATACAAACACGGCCTACCAACCAAAACAACCACACATCTCTGTCATCAACATTTTCCTATTGTGCACATCACCCTATCCCCTCTGCCAAAACAAAAAGAGAAAAAAAGAAAAAAAACCACCCAGACCATAAACAAGCAACTGCACATCAGTCTCCTTCATCACTACTTTCCCCCTACAACAACACTTCAAACTTCGTCCAACTACCACATCAACCGCTGCAACCATCACCTGAAATAGCCACAGCCACTCAACTGCATTTCCTCACTGCCATCACAACAGTCTCATTCAACATCACACTACCATTTCACCAGACTTCCCACTCACCACTAAACCACATCAAATAACATAAACATCACTCACAACAGTCACTGCCCTCCTTACATACCCACAAACAATCATTGATACAACCCCACTGCCTCAATCCCCTCAAACCTGCGATAGTCTTCCTTCAATAACAACCAGCGAACTCCATCCCAATTTCCTCAACAATGATCACCACCACTACAATCGTCGGCAACACACCCAAAATCATCGAATTTCCTGCAACCACACGGAACCATAATCACCCGCAAACTCGACTTCCAACCACTCAACCAACCAAAAATTTTCCTTGGCGTCCTAAAACAATGTTTGATTTCACTTTTGGGGATTTTGAAATGCGTTGAAATGAGAATTTAGTTTGGGAAGTTCGGTGGCGTCCTTTTTCTTTTAAAAAGCATGATTCATTAGTTGGGCCAGGTCTTGAATTCAAAGGTCAGTTTGAGTTAAAAAAAGGGGTTGATTCTCTTTGTGTTGTTTTCTTTTTTTTTTATAAAAACAAAAAAAGAACAAAAAAACTTCCTTGTTTAAGTTTACTTGTGATTGTTTTTAGTTTTAAGGTTTTGTGTTACTCTCATTGTTTTTCTAAAAAACGTTATCTTTCCTTTCCAAAAACAAATAATAATTAAAAAAAATACACTGCATATATACCTTGTTCAAGTTTTCAGATTGCAGAAGCAGAAAATTAGAAGGAGAAGGCTTGCTTGCTAAATAATTTTGCTTTGCTTGCTTATAAAAAAATCGCCGCTTTAAAATAAAATTTGTTAGTGATTCTACACGCCCTGGTATCGTGCCTTT
Source organism: Allium fistulosum (assembly GCA_030737815.1). Classification (NCBI taxonomy): domain Eukaryota; kingdom Viridiplantae; phylum Streptophyta; class Magnoliopsida; order Asparagales; family Amaryllidaceae; genus Allium; species Allium fistulosum. The sequence goes on along the minus strand of CM060905.1, from coordinate 484,675,709 downwards.
TTTCCCTTGTCTTTATTTGTTTTGCATTGTTGGTTGCTTGCAGCTTAAAAAAAATTTCAAAAACAAAATCAAACTTCATTCGTAGTTGCATTGTTAATACACGTTTAATTTCAGTTCTTCATTTCATCTTAGAATTTGCTAATGATAATGATTAGACATCGGACCTAAGGGTGTCACGAGCTCACCTAGGGCTTAATTGTATATTGACAAGTTATCCTCTTTCGACAATTTAATTTCTTGGTGTCTAGGCTACGGTAGAGCAGTAACCATTTATAAATATTACGGTGAATTGTAAATATTATAGTCGTTATCTCTCTGAAGGTACTTAAACCTTCGGCTGCATTGCTACACTGATTCGTGGTGCACCGATAAATCATGTTCGTTACTTGGCTAATAACTATCTTGTTGAATTAAGACAAACTGTGATTATACAATTTTGGGTTAGGAGCTACTAAGGACAACAAATTTGTAATTATGTCTTTTGCATTTAGTTGCATTAGTTCATGCATATTTATAAAAAAATTCAAAATCCAAAACTAAAAAAATTGTAAATATTCCTTAACTTAGTTTTTAAATCCTTTCTTCTGAAATTTTTCAATCAAAATCAAAAATCCATAAAAACAATTTGAGTTAGTTTTTTTTCTAGAAAAACAAAAAATTCCAAAAAATATATAATGTTTTTCAAAAAAAACAAAACAAAAATCAAATTTCCCTTTTGAAAAATAAATTCCTTTTGGTAAATAGTATTCCTTTATAAAAATCCAAAAAAAACTTTTGACTATGTCTGAATTTTCTTACTCGCCGGAATTTTACGATAGTTGTGAAAATCAATATAATACATATAATTTCACATCAAATTCTTATGGATATTTTAGTGACAACTATTGTACAAACAATTCGAATTTTGAACAAAATTTTCAAAATTACGACCAACCCTCAAATCTTGAAAATGGTATTGAAACGATTTTGCCTTTACTTGAACTCTCTGTACAATAAAATCAAAGGGTAAATGATTTGTGTAATTCATATTTGTGCAATGATTCAGGTCAAAGTTTTAAAAATAATCAAAATTTGAATTTACCTCAAAATTCAAATGATTTCGAGTATAAACCATGCCAATTCAGTTTCAAACTTCAAAATGAATTTCAAAATCGAAAGAAAAATGGAAACAATCATTTAAATGATTTTGGAAATGGGTGTTATTTCAATGATGGTGAAAATTTTTACTCTCAACAATTTCAAATTGAAAATCCTCAAGTTAATAATTATAAATTTGATTTTGTTGAGCAAATGGAAGAGATTTACAAAGATCACACAGATTTATTATTTGAAACGTACATGAAACAACGTGAGCAACAAAACAACGTGAGCAACATAATCAAATCCCAATGTGTGACGAGTCAGATAATCCACCTTTTACAAAAATTGATGATTTTCAAATAACAACTTTTGAAATTGAAAATGACAATCTTAATGAAGTTGTTGGAAATGTGGTAATCGAGTTGGATTTCAATTCTTTTGAGAGTGTAGAATTTGATTAAAAATTCGATCTTCCTTTTTCCGATTTTGAAAAATTGAATACAACAACTTTGGATTTTGAAATTGATATATGCAATGAAGTTGTTAATAATCCAATAAAGGAAGACAAATGTAAGGAACACGATTTCTTGGGACTTTTCGAAAATGAGTTGTTAAATTCCAATAGGAAAGATTTAAATCACCATTTTGATTTTGAAATCAATAATTCTAAAGAAGTTTTCAATGATAAGTTTGAATTTCAATTTGATGAAAATAAACTTGATCGCTAAGTTTGAATTTCAATTTGGTGAAAATAAACTTGAATTTCAATCAGTTGTTCTATCAACCCCAAAAATCATCGAAAATAAAACAACTCAACCGATTTTTAATAAAAAACATTCGTTTTTCCAAGTCAGTATTCAACTTTGAAATCTTTTATAGTTTGGTTTTCTAAGCTTAAGCTTTGTCTCTCATACTTGATGAGACAAATGAGTCGGTCTTTGGAAGACCATTTCATTTACACTTTAACAGTATATTTTCTGATGTCGTGTAAATAATAATCGTTTCATGTAAATATAGGTCATATTTTATTTTATTTTATTTTTCGCCTTTCATTTGGGTTGACTGTGGGGACACGGTCAAAATTAAGTGTGGGGGAGTCTCATCTTCATTTTTTATTTTTCATGGTTTATTTTTGCATTTTCTTTCTAGAACTCAAAAATTTTAAAAACAAAAACAACAACAAAAAATCTCAAAACAAATTTTCTTTTTAACATTTACTTTTAAACAAACATTATAGAATAATTTGGTTATTAAATTGAAATTGAAAATTTATTTGTCTCAACAAAAAATAAAAATAAAGTTTAATTACAAGTAACTATCGTTTAACTATTATATAGGAAGATTCATGGGAGATAATTATGAAGTATATCCTAAATTAAAATCTTTGTTTTAAAAAGTGGTGAATTTAAAGTAAAGCATATAACATTTTTTATCTTCTAAGTTAAATGGTGCTAAGATGATTTTGCAAAACTCTCTCTTCAAAAAACAAAAAAATATTAAAAAAACAAACAAAAGAAATATTTGTATATATGTATATATTTTATTAACACCTAGAGTCATGTGTTCACATGCAAGTGTGTACACTCGCCATGCTCTATACCTTTCTCATGTAAGCCCGAAAGGCAGTGCACGATCGGTATATCTGGCCTCAGTTTATCTGAGTTAGGTGTATGTATAAAATTCTTTTATTAATAATGCCTACAGTCGATAGGTGAACCACTTGTGTGTTTACTCGCCACGCTCTGTATCCCCTCACATAAGCCCGAAAAGCAGTGCATGGGTCATACATCTGGCCTCGGTTTTCTAAGTTAGGCATATGTAAATATTGTTAATATCAATAAAATTTTCAAATAAAGAGAGAGTAAGCAATTAAAATCCAAGCATTATTTTCACTTATTTGATTTGACTTGTTATTCAAAAGAAACGAAAATACCACTTTGAAAAACTTTGATAATCAACTAAGGATCCATTTCATAGTTACATTATGTCATCAACCGAAACAACTAACCAAACTAGAGTCTAATTGTGATGATAACTTAATTTTTGTTGGATGTTTTGACAAGTTAAATGACTAAAATTTCATGATGATGACCAAACTTATATTTAACTTTTTCGTGTCTATTTAAAAGTAAATTCTCCATTTGTAAATATTTTCAAAAATCTTGCATTCATCTTGTTGTAAATAAATCTAGCATTTAGGAATTTTCATGTTGAATTTGGATTTTATGGGTAGTATCTACTGAAAACCCTCACGAGACAACACTCGTTCTATTAGGGACACCTAGAGGTTTAACGGCTTGTTGCATACGCTCAATGTAATTATGCTTCCTATGAAAACAGATTTATCTTAGTTTTAGTTTATTCGAGGACAAATAAAAAGATACGTGTGGGGGTATTTGATGTGTACGTAAATGTCCATATTTTTACTTCCATATTTAATCTATTTTTAATTAAATAAACGATATATGGCATTTTAACATGTTTAAACCAAAATTCAAATTATTTTCAAATCATCATCTATTCATCTTCATATAGGGGAAAAATGGTCATTTTTGTGCATATATTAATTTTAAGAATATTTATTTGCATATTTTACTTTTATTTGTAGGAAATTAGATGAAAGATGAAAGAGGCTTCATTGAAATATGCATTCATAAGAGTTAGAAGACAAATGAAGATGGAAATAAATCATTTCATGAAATCATGGAGGACCACACCTACCCACTTACCATGATGTACAATTAGGAGCTAATGCACATGCTAATGAAAATTAAAGTTACATGCATATGTAATGGTGGATTATGCTCATACTAATGACAACTTGGAGACCACACTTCCTCAAGGGTATTTTGGGTAGTCCCTAAAAATAAATATTAGGGTTTTAAGAAGGTATAAATACATCATATGTTCATGTAATTAAGCCTTTAGCCTCCTCTTTAGTTAGTTTAGTTTTAGGCTCAAAAATAAATTATAAGCTCCCTTCTTCTATTTCATGGCTACTTAGCCATTTTTTTAAGTAATTTTCTTTTTATGCAATTTTAATTCGTTCTCTTTTTATTCACATGCCTTTTCCAGTGTAGTTCTTTTTATTTATGCAAGTAGATTAACTTTTATTTTATGTTAATTAGCTCTCTTTTTACTTAGCTTGCATTTTCCTCTGGTTTTTGTTTCATGTTGAATGCTACATTTGTTGAAATGATAACAAATATGAGAGGCTAAACCCCTTCAATTTAGGGGTAATGAAGCTCTCTTAATTATGTAGATTCAACATTTTGATAATTTTTGATCTCTTATGGTGCTTAATGGAAATGTTTGGATGTGGTTAAATTTTATTGTTTAGCTTTGAATTTGGTAGCCTTTGTTGTTGACACCAAATAGGCTATGCCTAAACAAACACAAACACAAATTACCTCGTCATCTACATATGATTTTGGTAATGAAGTGATTTTAAAATCAAAATTTGATGGTCTATATTACCAGTCAATAGTAAATAGATGATGCTTTGAATAGATTTTATTTTCAAGTTCATTGTCAATTTTCATGAGAGTTAGCAAGTGGTTTAGTAGGTGTGTTATAGTTTGATGGTTTATGTTGGGCTAATTAATAGCACAAATAGGCCATACTTATGATAAACACATCAACTAAATTCACTAATGACCAAAAAAGAGAGATCATAATTTCATATATGTTGATTTATGCGATCATGAGAAGGGATTTGCCTCTAAATTGCTTTCAAACTCTCATATTTTTATCCATTTTCTTTTGCTAGTTTATTTACATTTTTAGCTTCACACATCTCAAATTTTTGGTTTAATTTGATTGAGTAGAAATTTTAAAATCAATATAATTCCCTGCGGATCGACCCATACTTGCCAATCCATCACATCTATGCCACAAGTCCTACGTATAATTGGAGAAATTTTACCGAATGCCCCATCCTAAACGGTATTATAATTCTGTTTATAAGATATTTCTCATAGCACAGAATATCTCCATTCCTTTATAAACAAATATATATGTCTATATATATAATTTATTACATATTTATTTGAAGTAGTAATTAGTTTCTATTTTTTTATTTAAATAAATTCTTTAAATTCCTAGCTTATAAATTCCAAACATTTCTTTTTTGTTCATTTGAATTACAATGGAATTCTTTTTATATAAATATGAATCTTTAACTTGAAACTAACTCGGTATTCCTATATAACAATTTCTCTATACTCATTGAATACTCTATTTACTAATGAAATTATTTGATTTAAGATATTTATTTATATTACATATATAACATTAATTGATTATTATACATATAAGTTTATATAATGGTAGTTTCATATATAAATTTATAAACTATATGTTATTATTCATATACCATTTTTTCTCTATTTTATATAGTGTATAGATATTTTATTTTAATTTTTTTAAATAGATAGCAGTATCACCAGGCATATGTCGATCGTTGCCTATACTTCATTTCGTGCGTGCCTCTGGCTGTTGGTTGATCTCCAATTGAATTCAAGTCATACTCGACTTGGAACTGATGTTAAATGCAATATACATAATACTGATACAACACACTATCATTTCTCAAATACTCATGCATCCAAAAATCTAATTTGATTCAAGCATGATCAATAATAAAGTAAATATTGCTACTTGGAATAAAAGTATGGTGATCGCTCTGCTAATTCACAGAGCTGAAAGCAAATCACAACTCAATTATGCATAGAAATGAGAAAACACTCACCTAAAAATGATTAACTCCAACTAGATGCTTTAGCTCCTTCTTCTCCGTGAATTTGCACTTATTGTAAATTCCAGTTGCTCACAATCAATAGATTAGAGTTGGGTTTCTTCTTGCTAGATGGTGAAAAAGCATGCCAGGAAGCTTACTTTCAAGTTTGATAATTTTTAACAATTTAATTATTTGAAAATTTTGAAGTTAGAAGGTGATAGGGTTTAGGTGTGAAGAGAAAGATTAATCAACATTTTTATTTTACAGTGTACTTATATGTATAAACATAAGTGAAACCACTAAAAATTAGAAAAGTCTAGAATTTTAACTTTTAATGGTTTACTTAGGTTAGTTAATTATATAATAACTTTGTCTAAGCCTAGTTATTAAATATATTTCCATTCTACTTCCTAATATTCATTTTACTCTAATTAAATCACTTTTAAATATAAAGTCCAATTCTCCTCTAACTAACTAAATTCCACAAACATAATTAATCCACAATTTACTTATTTTACACACTCTATTTACATTATTATCAATTAGTTTATTTATTTACATTTCCAAATTTTACTTTTAACATCAATAAAATGTTCAAATTGATTTATAAACAACAAATACAAACTAAAATTCAATTCTTTAACTATATCGGTTTATTTCCACTAATTATCATTTTAATTTGACTTAATTATTTATAATTAATTACTTTTTGACACCGGGTTGTTGCAAACTTCCCCCTTAAGAAAATTACGTCCTCGCAATTCCTCATAGGGAAATCTATAACAAACAAATCCATACAAACTCATATACATCATTTATTATTATACAACCATGATCAAGTTATATACTCGATTCATGTGCTTCCCTAAACTCAGGGTAAGCATGCTTCATATGCTCTTGAGTTTCCCAAGTACAATCAAGTGGATTAGCAGACCGCTGCACTTTTACTAGTGGAACTCTTTTATTCCTGAGTTGTCAGACTTCGAAATCAATTATCCGTATAGGATGTTGCACAAAAGTCGAATCTGGAGAGATCTCAAGTCCTTGTATGTCTCTTGGCTCTACAACGACCTCGGTATCTCGTAGACACTTCCTTAATTGAGACACATAAAAAACATCATGTATTCCAGCAAATTGATCTGGAAGTGCTACTCGATAAGCAACTCTTCCTACAGGTTCAATAACTGGAAATGAACCAACATAACATAGTGCTAGTCTCCTAGATTTGCAAAACCTCATAACTCCTTTAAGAGGTGATATCTTCACATATATGAGATCGTCGACTTTGAAAGTTAACTCTTTCCTTCTTTGATCAGCATAAGTTTTTTGACAATCCTGAGCTTCCTTCATTCTTCGCTTAATCATATCAATATTTTCTGATGCTTCTCTGATCGAATCAGGTCCCAAAACAAAATTATCTTCAGTATCCAACCAAAAAGAAGGTGATTAACATGGTCTTTCATATAGAACTTCGAATGGAGCCATTCCAATACTTGATTGATGACTATTGTTATAAGAAAACTCAACTAACCAAAGGTGGTTTTCCTAATTTCCACCAAAGTCAAGCACATAGGCTTATGGTAAATCTTCAAGAATTTGATTCACTCGCTCTGTTTGACCATCCATTTGAGGATGATAGGCCGTACTGAAATTCAACTTCGTCTGCAAAGCTGCTTCAGGGCTTGTCCAAAATCTACTTGTAAATAGTGGATCACGATCGCAAACGATGGAACTCAGTACTCCATGAAGTCTAACTACTTCTTTCACATATAATTTAGCTAAGTCTGTTGTTGTTCTAGTTGACTTCACAAGTGTAAAATGTGCAGATTTGGTTAAATAGGTTTAAAATGTGCAGATTTGATTAAATGATCGACTATTACCCATATATAATCGCAACCACTTCGAGAACGAGGTAATCCATCAATGAAATCCATGGATACCTGTAATGATTAATGAGGTTTGATAGGGACTTATATAAAACAAATCATAAACACTAAATACTAGGTATATTCATATCTGGTCCCACATCCATTGAGGAACCCCCAATGGTTGAAGTAACCCGCTTGGTTTCTGATGCTTAGCTTTAACTAGGTGATAGGTAACATGTTCCTTTACATAATTTCCAATATCACGCTTCATTCCAGCCTAATACTATAAGCGTTTCATATCCATATGCATTTTACTTCCACCAAGATGAATGGTAAAATGCGATCGATGGTAACCATCCATTATTGCTTTACGAAGACCATCTATATCAGGAACTACCAATCTATTCTTCATGCGTAAACACCCAAGCAAATCAAGTGAATGCATATGTAAACATTCACCTTCTTCACCGCTTTCCAACCTTTTGGATTAATTCTAAAGTGGCTTGATCTTTCCTTTGGGCTTCAGCAATTCGATCCATCAAGGACGATCTAGCACAAGATTTGTCAACCTTGCGCTAGAATATGCCATGGAATCTTTAGCTCGAATCTCACACATAGAAAGTGTCTCAAGATCTTTCCATTCTGCAATCACCATTGAAACCATTGCTGGGTTTTTCCTGCTTAAAGCATCAGCTACATGATTTCCTTTCCTAGGGGTATATTGAATCTCGATATCATATGCTGCCAGAAGTTCCAACCACCACTGTTGTCTCATATTAAGATCCTTCTGCGTAAACAGATACTTCAGTGATTTATTGTTTTATACAATACAAACCGTTCTCTAAGTAAATGATGTCGCCACATCTTGAGTGTGAAGACTATAGCAGCCAATTCCAAATTATGAGTAGCATATCGAGCCTCATTAGGTATTAATTGCCTTGATGGTATGCCACTACTCTACCCTTCTGGATAAGCACAGCACTCAATCAAGACCCGCAAGCTTCTGTATAAACTTCTAGGTCCTGATTACCCTTTGGGATAATCAGCACAGGTGCATTGCTAAGTAACTCCTTCAACTTTAGAAAAGCTTCTTCACACCTGGATGTCCATTGAAATTTAACACCCTTTCGTGTGAGATTATAAAGTGGTTGAGCAACCTCAATAAATCACTGATAATAACTGGCCAATCTCAAAAAACTCCTTACATCAGAAACAGTCTCAGGCCACTTCCAATTCTGTATAGCTTCAACCTTGTTCGAGTCTACAGATATTCTAGCTTTTGAAACAACGTGACCTAAGAATTTAACTTGTTTTTGCCAAAACTGACATTTAGGAAACCTGGCTTTCAGCTTATTCAGCCTCAATGTCTCCATTACACTCCTGAGATGTTTTTCATGTTCTTCCTCGATCTTGGAATATACTAAAATATCATCAATAAATACGAGGATGAACTTATCAAGATACTCTCTAAAGACTCGATTCATCAAGTCAATGAAGTATGCAGGAGCATTAGTTAGCCCAAATGGCATTACAAGCCATTCGTAAGACCTATATCTAGTATGAAATGTTGTGAGAGGAATGCTATCATCTACAATGCGGAGTTGATGAAATCCTATTGCTAAATTAGGTTGTGTGAAGATCTTGGCTTCGCTGAGTTGATTATCATCAATCCGTGGTAATGGATACTTATTCTTGATCGTCGGCTCATTTGGCATTTTATAGTCTACACACAGTCTAAGCAATCCATCATCTTTCTTCACAAACACGACAGTTGCATACTAGGGAGAACTATTAGACCTAATAAAATTCTTAGACCTTAAATCAAACAATTGCTTCTTAAGTTCTTCATTCTCCTTTGCTCACATTCGTGTTGGAGGACAGCTAACTAGTTGAACTCCAGGAACTAAGTCAGTTGAAAAATCAATCGCTCGTTTAGGGGGAAGATCGGTAATAGGTTGGAAAATATTTGGATACTCCCTTGCTACTAGAATTCGAGCTATTTCATCTTCATCTCGTACTTTTAAAGTGCATAAAGATTCACTCAAATTCTCACCAATATCTCCAAAAATGATATCGAACCCCATATATTTGAATACGTGCAAGTCATAATAAAAGGATAAGTTGCAAAATACTAATTCAACATTCGTGCACATCATTGCAATGGTTGCATATCCCCCGATAGGATTAGAAATCCATAAAGAGGTGACTAAGTACATGACATCCAAATTAAAATTATCCACCAATTATTTAGAGATGGAAGAATGAGATGCACCTGAATCAAACATAATTTTAATAGGTAAATCTCTAAAAAAATCATACCTTCCAAAATAGCAGGTACCTTCCCCTTCGCCTGAGACCAGTCACTAATAGTTCCAAGGACGTTCATCCCCGGTCTTCTTTGGACACATAGTTGCATAATGACCTATTTCTTTACATATATTGCACCTGATCGAATAAAACCATGGATTGATGCATTCTCTAGCATATTGCTCTTAATAGCACCCATGTTGCTCCTTAGGATGCATCTTATCACCTGCTCTAGCTGTTGTTCCATGTGCTGGTTTCTTGCTAAATAACTTAGGCCTTTGTTCCTTGAATGGGAACTTCCTCTTCTCCAAAGCTAGATTTCTTCTTAGGTTTCTCCTCTCCACTTTCATTCTCTTCTTCCTCGATCTGAGTGTTGTACCAACTAGCTTTTCAAAATTAGCATCCAGTTGTGGAAGTAAAGCTTTCCTCAAAGCTCTATTCAGGCCAAAAACAAACTTCTAGTTCTTCTTCAAGGGTGTATTAATCATATCGATGCCATACATGGACAAGGACTCAAAAGTAGCAACATATTTAGCAACAAACATGCGAGCCTGTGTCAGATCAATGAATGTATGAACCACTACAGCTTTCTCTACCTCTGGTAGAAACTTCTTCTCAAATTGAAGCTTTAATTGATCCCATGTTATCTTAGCTTCATCCTCTTCTTCAATAAATAGCCCATACCAATCTAATGTTCTTTCCTGTAGCTGGCTTGAGGAAATCTGAACTTTTTGTTGATCTATTACACCCATCCTTGTAAATATATGCTCTCACATCTTTAATCAAGCCTTGACACCAACCACTCCTTCAGTTCCTTTAAAAGTTTTACCACCAAAGTTAGCATAATCTTTGCATAGCCTAGAAAATTCGAAACGAAGGGAGGGAGGATTAGGATTTTTAGAAGCACTTAACTGCTGAATGCTTGTGACCAACTCCATCAACTGCTCTATTGTCATAAATACCCCCCAGTTCCACTGGATTAACCGGGGTCAACACGTCTAGAGCTTGGTTTAGCCATTCTCACTACTGCATAAAATGGATACAAATTAAGTAGAACAAACAATACTTATATATATATATATCAAAACATACAAATAACAAATACGCACCCAGATGACTACTCCATGTAATCTTCTTATACACCCAGTAATGTTTACATCTACCCAATACTCAAGGAAAAGGGGTTCCTGATGTCTTTCTAGGCTAATGACTCATGACTCTTAGTGTTTTGTATTGATCTAACCTACTCTGATACTAACTACGAACACCCCACCTCTATACATATATTATTTAAGAGTATTATCGAGTAATACTACCGAATAATATGGAGAATGAGGCTATAGAGAGTACATATGTGAATATTCCCTTGGACTAACACTAGTATTATTTTCAAAACATAATAAAAATTACCATAATTGTACCAGTCTCAATAAGAAGCAATAAACACATGTGTTTCTAGGACAGAACAATACACAGTCACATAATATAAATAGAGCTCATGGAGTCAGAACACAGCAGATAAAATATAATATATACATATATAATACATAACAGGTACATCGTCATGTGTGTTACATAATGATAGTCCCACACCCACAAAATACATACATCACACAGTACATAGAAAATACACACATAACTACAATAAGGCTACAAAATGCTCTAGGGAATGTATCATCCTAAAGCTAATACTAGCCTCCGTAATCCATAAGCTGAAGATGCTAATGTATACCTGCACCTGCCACGTCATGGGGTCCTAACCCAAATATTATAAAATACATGGGTCAGTCCGTGTCTATACAATATATAACAGTTAATAATAATAAAAATGAGAACTACTAACATATCAAAACCATTGCTTATGTGAATTCTTAACATTAAGTGACATTTTACCATCTTTTAAATCCTAACTGATCATATCTCATGTCATATCTGTAACACCCCTAATTTTAAATAGCAATATTCAGGAGATTTTATTAGATAAATTAAATAGAATAATGTAGAGACTAGAATGATAAGGGAATTGATTTTTGAAAACTAATTAGGGTCGTGCCTTAACTAAATGGATTTATAAAAATGGTTTATAAGTTAAATACTTAAGAATATAAGGCAAGGGTAATATGAGAATAGCTGAACCCCATAACCCCTAAAACCCCTACAACCTTTTCATTATCATTACATTCTGACAAAAAACAAAAACATAAAAAAAAGAAACAAGGCCGAACATAACCCTAAGAAGAAGAAGAGCAAAATCCAATTGGAAGCTAAGATTTAAGCTAGAAAGAATAAAGCAAGAACAAATCTTAAGTTCCTTATCCAAACAAGGTGAATAATGATCTAAACCATCTCATATAAGTCATCTTGAATATTTTAATTCAGGTTTAAGGTTTAAAACTGTATGGTTGGATGAATGGTGATATGCTTTGGTTTATATGTCATCTAATAATTTAAACAAGGATTTTTTAGGGTTAATATAATTCGATTTTAAGTTAAAACCGTGCAAATTGATTTCCAAATGCCATGATGTTTGAATATATTATGCAAAACATTATTTTGAAGATGGGTCTCAATTTTCATAATATTCCAATATATGGATAATTTATTATGAATTTTGAATAGAGAAATGGATAATTTTGGGGTTAAATATTTAAGGCAATCAAGTATTGTTTTCGGATCTAAAATTTATATATGTTAGAAATGTAGTAAAAGTGAATAATTGTGATTTTTGGGGATTTTTCCAAAGTGTTTTACTATGGTTATTAAATTATTTAAGTTAGAGGACTTAAATGTTTTAAATGTTTTGTTAAGGGGAAGGGCTTATTTGTTAAAATGATTTCATTTGTTAATTATTGAATTCGGCAACCTTTTAGAAAAGAATTTTTTATAAAGACTTAGCAACCAATCATATTTTGACAAATTCGGCAAGTTAGGTAAAAAGGAATTACTTTGAAAGACAAAAAAACCAATTTTGTTTTGAAGTACAACTTGGTCGTTTCCATTTGCTTGCTTCCGTCACCATACTTCCACTAATGACCATTCGAACCCATTCAAAATCAATGCACATTGTATTAAGAAATTGATATATAATATATTGGAGAAAAGTTGTAACGACCCGATATTTTGGACCATTCGCATCCATTATAAGTGTATAGGTAGACACTCATGCCGAAATTGAATTGCTCAAAATACCGCGTTGTTAATTTAAATTTGGAAAACCGAACATATACAGTAAATAAATAATCACAGATCACAAACACAGAGTAATAAATGCAGCGGAAATAAAAGAGATAGTAGTTCATGAAGCTACTATATAAATGTATAAGTTACATCTGAGTTAAACCAGATACAACGGAAGAGTAATACGATACATCATATACAAATCAGAATACATCACTGGGATCATCGAATACTGAAAGCAGAATAGATGGTTGGATCTTCAAGCAAAGCTCCAACTCCAAAGGTGAGTCACGAATACTGGTACACTCGGTCTGACCCGAGCGTAAAGCAAAACACAAAACACTCGAGTCAGGATTAACATTCTTATATCAATAAATCCAACTCAAGTGAAATAGCAATTGAAATACAAGTAACTCAAAGGATGTTTGGAATAACCATCCTTTAAGGATCCGTTAAACTATCTACTATGTAGTAGTGTATGATAAGTAGATAATGTCTATTAGTAATATAAGATATCAAAATAGTGTTAAGGCGTTACCATTATTCCCCTTAACACATTTTTATTCCCAAGAGCATATACAAGACCGTAGTTTCTCCAAAACCGGAAGTCACCAGAGGGCAATCCATATACTAAAGGCACAAACCAAAATCGTAGTGGTCGCGTATAAAGGAATACAAGTATGACAAGGCACATGAGGCAATACCCAAGGTAGTGAAACTACCGTTTGCCTGATCCGGACTGGTGAGAACGCATCGCCGCAGCGACCGCAACACCGCGAAACAACACTCCCAAATCAAGGGTGCACCAATCGACAACAAGTAATGAGTAGTTCGAAGAAGTGTGTTCGCTTGAGGTAGCTGACCTCCATTGGCCCGGCACGGCTCCTGTTTTAGTCATTTCCAATTTGACACAAGTGTCAAGGCTATCCATTATCGTTCTCTTTCTTCAGTCATCACGTACATCATTCCAACCACTTCATTCTGGATCACACTTCGTGTGTAGTTATTAAAGTGGTTTTCGGTTTAGATAGAGAGTATATCCATAACCGATTCCGGTCTCTTTAAGAACCTTCGAAATTATTTCACCGATTGGTCGTTTATATATTTCAAAACCAAATCAAATTCAATTTCAATTAGAATTTGTAAATCGACACTTCATTTGTCTTTCTAAACCAATTTCCAAAATTTCCGTTTCAAAACTTCCGATTTACTGTTTCCAAATCTTATAATTCAATTTAAATTTTCATTTACATCAAATCAAATATTGATTCAAGTTCGTACAAAAGTTTCATTTCGAAATCATTTAAATTAATTTAATTTAACATTCTAATCAATTTAAATTCATTTATCGATTTCATTCAATATTCATTAAGTAAATTTTGCCATTCAAAACAATTTCTATTAAATTTCCAATTCATTAAATCCATTATTTAAATTCAACTTCATTATATCAAAACTTACAAATTTGATTAAATTAAATTCATCAAACCAAATTCTTTAAATTTCAAGTCTTACATTAATTTCAATAAATCGCATTTTATTTCTTATTAAAGAAATTCAATTTCACTTATTTACTTACTTAAATAAATTTCCAAAAACTTAATTAATAAAGAAACTCAATTTCAATTATTTACGAAGTAAAATTCACTTATTCAAAAGTTCAATTTTTCTTATTAAAGAATCCAATTCAATTTAATCATTAAAAAAATTCAATCTTATTTAATTATTAAATAATTCAAAACTTAATTATTAAATAATTTCAAAGTTTAATAATTTCAAACTTAATTATAATTTCAAACTTAATTATTAAATCATTTCAAAGTTTAATAATTTCAAACTTAATTATAATTTCAAACTTAATTATTAAATCATTTCAAACTTAATAATTTCTCAAATTAAACAACATTCTTTCATCAATTACATCGTTAATATTTTGTTTCAGATTTTTAAATATTAACATTTTCCTTTCATTAAAAATTCAAATTTCAACTTCATTTCAAAACCATATTATTTATTCAAATAAAATCTTCGTTTTATTTTTAAATCAAATTATTGACCAATCGGGTTTTATTTAATTTTCTATCCTAGGTCAAAGTTCAATTTGGGTATTTATCATTTCAACCCGATTCCAATTCAATTCAAAATCAAAACATAGCAAAGGGAACTTGCAGTGTGATAACTGGGATGGTGTCAAAGTAAATAAACAAGCAATAACAACAAACAATATCAATCCAATAATCAATTCAAATAATCCCGAAATAATCGTATTAATTCGCATTGTTGTTTGTGCAAATTAATATAATTATTCCTAGAATCTACACTATCATTTCATGTAGATTAAAGATTATTACACTAATATTTATACGGTTCTTCACTTGATATCAATTATTCAATTCCATACTACATAAATTTTCCAACATACATCAAATGGTTCAAGGTGTACTTAACCAAATTTCTACGTGTCAACTAGTTTAACAATTAAAGGGGTCATATTATACAAAATTTAACTAATCAAATTCAACATATAGATTCAATTTTAAATGGTTAACTATCATATATCAATCCAATTGTATATTATTTATCACTTTAACATTAACAATTTTACGTCCCATATAAACAACAAACAATCAATCAATTATCAATCAAACGGAATTATCATCGAATAATTAACAAATAATGGTGTCAGATGTCATAAGTGAACTGATACAGGTAAAAGCATATATAACAGTGTAATTAACTAACAGCAGCATATTTCAATTGTCGTTTCAATTGAAATCAAATTTAATAAATAAAAGAACGTTAATCGTGAGTGGTTGCTCACCTTTCGAGGCTAGAGAGATTCGAAAATGAGAGTAGTCACGACCCTAGTACAAGTTCCAAAACGAAGCACAATTGAACGCGAATTTTGACGACAAAGCTGATAAAAGAAAATTGACGAAATCAGATCAACGGAATTGATGAAGTTCAATGGTATGAATGAACGAATATACATGACTAAATACATATATCAAAACATATTTAAATTCAAAACACTTATTTTATTAAAACAATTTAAAATCAGCAATTTATAAAAGAAAGCAATGTACTATAATACTTCCCGTGAACATGGTGAATATGCTCAACATTCACGGTAAATGATTTGAACACTTATTAAATTTAAATATATATATATATACGTGCCAAATAAAATGCAAATACTAACGTACAACATACATATATTATGGGTAAAAGAATCCAATAGTTTAATAGCCTATACATTCCTATATATGAATATATATCTGCAATATAACAAGACAGAGAAAAACTTCAACATTTTTGAGAATATAGATATAAAACTTATAAAATGCGTTTACTTACAGAACTGAAAGGTTCAAAATATATATGTCATATAACTTTCTTAGCAACGTATATATATATATATATACACACTTCCCCTTCAACAGTACAACAGGAAAAACAAAAAAAATGTTTGACTTACCTATACAATCTATACAGTAACTTAATATATAAAATAAAATTCGAAACTTATACACATAATTTAACCAACACATTCAACTATGCTACAACATATATTAACGTAAATTAGTCAAATTTTATACCAATAAAACTTATAATATGATATATCTCAATAATATAGAATATAATACAATATAAACATACATACCATATTGGAATAAGGAGGTTCGAGCAAAGAAAGATGTGGCACAGACTCGGATACGGCGTCGAAGGGGAGAAGGCGGAGCTCAAACGTGGTGCAACTTGCTAGGCGCTCGGGAGGAAGGAGAAAACTGCTATCGAGGCTAGCAGGCACACATGGGTCAACCGATCTTGACAAAGCAAGGTGGAGGTTGCAAGCGATCTAGAGGGAAAGAACTGGATAGCTCGGCCTAGGCTACGGGTGGAGGCTGCTGTAGTGGGAATGATCGGTGGAAGGCTCGACACAGCAACAACACGGCGGTGAAAAGTGATGGAGGGCGGAGATGCAAGGAAGAGGCGGGTCTGGAATAGTGGCAATGGGCGATGAGGCCGAGCAACTGAGGGTAGGACTGGATTAGTTCAAAGTTGGGTTAGTCGTGGGCAGAGGGCGGGTCAGGTCGGTGAGAGATTGGTGGGTTTATCAGGCGGGACTGATGGTGAAGGGGATGTAAGGATGGGGATCGACTGAGATGGAGGTTTGTTTGAGGCCGAAGCTGATGTGGGTTTGCGCACGCGTTGATGACAGGCTGCATGATGCATTTTAGAGGAAAATGTGAAGGGGTTCGGCCCCTTTTTTTTCTTTTCTGTGAGCAAAGTTGAAGAATGAATGAGACAGGTTCAGGGAATTGAAATGAAAGTGAATATGTTTCCGTTTATGAAAATTTTGCAACAGTAAATATCCTTTGAACTCCGAAAGGTCATTTCTATTTCCAAGCCACAACTACCATCTCCCAACCACTCAAATGAATGCTCCTCAGCCAATTTATTTTCAAATTTTAAATGAATACGGACTGTTTGTTTGAGCTGAATATGGATTAACCGGTCCGTATGGAACGGTTAAATTAACCCAACGTTTTCATCGGATTCCGATTTGCACAAATGAATATACCGTTTTGATCAGCGCGATGAGACGATCAAAATGGTATATAGATATCAGTGGTATGATTGAATTATAAAAATTCGAATTTCCTAATAGCGGAAAAATGCAAGAAAACGTTGAAAAATTAGATCGATGGAGCCAAAGATGTCCGAATTTGGAAAAATGACAAACTGACATCTTGCTCAGAAGATGGTTTAGAATATTTCTATGTAAAATATTTAGGTTCTGAAAACATTTTATTTTCATTGCTTTTAACTGGTTAAATTGAAGTGAATTTACGCGCGAAATAAACTTTCATATTTTCGGACGAAAATTTACCAGTTGCTATGTTTAATGAGACGCATTCCAAATATCAAATTTATATTTCAAAATTTTATCGTTTAAAATTTCACAAAATTTCAACTAATTACGTTATTAAAACAGTTGAAATTTACGGGTCGTTACACTCTCCCCCACTCAAAACTTTTCATCCCCGAAAAGGAACGTGGTAGGAGAATAGAAACAACCAGAAAGAAAAACAGATTTGAAATACAAAATAACAATTAATGTAAACCATATAAATTCAAATTTAAATTAATTGATATTCAATAATTGATTTAATCCATTTGATTTCACTAAAATCAATCTCAACTATTTCTAAATCCATTATCTTATTATCCAATTATCTTAAATTTACAATTTCTAAAACCATAAATTTGAATAGTCTTTTATTATAATCATATTTTTTTTTCCAGCCATTTAAATTCTTATTTATTCCAAATTATTGTTAAATTTATTATACTTAACATATCTAATCACATATATTTAACCCATATAAATTAATTTAAACCATAACAGTTTCGATTTAAATTAATTTATATTTACTAATTGCTTTTAAATTCAAGGTAATTTCATAAGTTGATCTAATTTCAATTTATTAATTCTTTCAAAACAAATTTATTTCATTATTAACTGAGTTTACTTATTATCTTATCTAACTCTATTAACATCTTTATAATAAAAATTTAGTGTATAACATTTATTATAAACACTCAAATTTTATTTATAAATTCAATTTATCTTATATATTATCCAATTACATATTCAACTTCTGAATGATTTAGGAAAGTTGTATTAGAATGAAGTTGAACAATATACAAATGGAATTTTCCCAATTCAATTATTCAAGATTAAATATTTATTCCAAATTTTTGGTCTTATTTATAATTAAAATCATCCTTTAACAAAATTTAAGAATTAGATTTCCGATTAACTTTAAACAATTTAGAGATATATACAATATATTTATATCAAATCAAATTAAATTTTAAAATAAGATACCTATATATATGTAAATCAAAATATACTGAAGAATTAAAACAAAACCGTAGCAAAGCTACAGAATAGTATCTCCACTTCGAAACTCGAAAATGAATGTAGATGATGCGGCCGCCATCACCGAAATTATTTTCCAGCGACAAAGAGAAGAGCACTGATTTCAACATTTAAAAGTTCTTTGAAAACGATTTCTATTCGAAAATACTTTCAATATATATACTTTAAAATTTTAAAAACCAAAGTTTGAAATCACCGGAAACTAATAAATTCTCAAGTTTCTGAATTTAATTCATTTCAAATTCCAATCAATTTATAACCAAGTTTAAAAATTCATTTATTTATATTATGCAATAGTTAATGGTTTACAAAACAATAAATAAAAATCAAATATTATTATTTCAGACAACAAATTCATTAGCAATTTAATTTCAGAAAACTTATATTTATATATAATATAATCACACAAAACTTTTATTTTAATTACCAAATTTGAAAACGATATTGTGTCAGTTTGCTCTGCTCAAGTGTTTTGGAAATCCTATCGATAGTGTTGATCAGACGAATCGATCGAAAACCCAAATCAACATCAACAACTCAAACAACACAACATATATTAAAACATTTTTTTACAAATACACTTCTTTGCTCAACGATACAGGAATGAATTTTCAAAATAAGGATAGGGATTCAAATTTGTTGACTCAGATCAAAGAGAATTTTGATTCGAAAATAAGTTTGAAACAGATTATAAGATAATTCAATTACCACAATCGGGAGATGGATGAGTTTATTTAATTCACGGGCAACCTTAACCGGGTCGTCCGTGACTTCAAGAATAAGATCGGTGCAGAATTTCAAGGCAAATCCACACTCGATCTCAAGAAATAGAATTCAGGTATAGCAGGAAATAGATAGCATCGTAAACTGAGGATACAGGAATCTCCGGTAAATCAATGCCTATTATAAAGGAGTTTCACCTTTACGAATCATTCTAAGATTGGCGAGACCGCCGATCTATTATAGATAACATTCAGAATGGAGTTATGAGGTGCTCCATGATTGAAAGAAGACGAATAGTGAAGGACACGAATGAAATTTGGAACCGCAGCGAACGTTCCAAAATTCAAAGGAATCGAGTCAAAAGGAAGAGATGGAAACTCGAATGAGAGTGATTCTGTAAATACATTTACCCTATATGTTAAGTTTTGCCTAGAGCTACCAAAGCTCTGATACCAACTGTAACGACCCGATATTTTGGACCATTCGCATCCATTATAAGTGTATAGGTAGACACTCATGCCGGAATTGAATTGCTCAAAATACCACGTTGTTAATTTAAATTTGGCAAAACTGAACATATACAGTAAATAAATAATCACATATCACAGACACAGAGTAATAAATGCAGCGGAAATAAAAGAGATAGTAGTTCATGAAGCTACTATATAAATGTATAAGTTACATCAGAGTTAAACCAGATACAACGGAAGAGTAATACGATACATCAGATACAAATCAGAATACATCACTGGGATCATCGAATACTGAAAGCAGAATAGATGGCTGGATCTTCAAGCAAAGCTCCAACTCCAAAGGTGAGTCACGAATACTGGTACACTCGGTCTGACCCGAGCGTAAAGCAAAACAAAAAACACTCGAGTCAGGATTAACATTCTTATATCAATAAATCCAACTCAAGTGAAATAGCAATTGAAATACAAGTAACTCAAAGGATGTTTGGAATAACCATCATTTAAGGATCC
Organism: Allium fistulosum; assembly: GCA_030737815.1. Lineage (NCBI taxonomy): Eukaryota > Viridiplantae > Streptophyta > Magnoliopsida > Asparagales > Amaryllidaceae > Allium > Allium fistulosum. The sequence goes on along the minus strand of CM060905.1, from coordinate 484,654,883 downwards.
GTTAAACTATCTACTATGTAGTAGTGTACGATAAGTAGATAATGTCTATTAGTAATATAAGATATCAAAATAGTGTTAAGGCATTACCATTATTCCCCTTAACACATTTTTATTCCCAAGAGCATATACAAGACCGTAGTTTCCCCAAAACCGGAAGTCACCAGAGGGCAATCCATATACTAAAGGCACAAACCAAAATCGTAGTGGTCGCGTATAAAGGAATACAAGTATGACAAGGCACATGAGGCAATACCCAAGGTAGTGAAACTACCGTTTGCCTGATCCGGACTGGTGAGAACGCATCGCCGCAGCGACCGCAACACCGCGAAACAACACTCCCAAATCAAGGGTGCACCAATCGACAACAAGTAATGAGTAGTTCGAAGAAGTGTGTTCGCTTGAGGTAGCTGACCTCCATTGGCCCGGCACGGCTCCTGTTTTAGTCATTTCCAATTTGACACAAGTGTCAAGGCTATCCATTATCGTTCTCTTTCTTCAGTCATCACGTACATCATTCCAACCACTTCAGTCTGGATCACACTCCGCGTGTAGTTATTAAAGTGGTTTTCGGTTTAGATAGAGAGTATATCCATAACCGATTTCGGTCTCTTTAACAACCTTCGAAATTATTTCACCGATTGGTCGTTTATATATTTCAAAACCAAATCAAATTCAATTTCAATTAGAATTTGTAAATCGACACTTCATTTGTCTTTCTAAACCAATTTCCTAAATTTCCGTTTCAAAACTTCCGATTTACCATTTCCAAATCTTATAATTCAATTTAAATTTTCATTTACAACAAATCAAATATTGATTCAAGTTCATACAAAAGTTTCATTTCGAAATCATTTAAATTAATTTAATTTAACATTCAAATCAATTTAAATTCATTTATCGATTTAATTCAATATTCATTAAGTAAATTTTGCCATTCAAAACAATTTCTATTAAATTTCCAATTCATAAATCCATTATTTAAATTCAACTTCATTATATCAAAACTTACAAATTTGATTAAATTAAATTCATCAAACCAAATTCTTTAAATTTCAAGTCTTACATTAATTTCAATAAATCACATTTTAATTCTTGTTAAAGAAATTCAATTTCACTTATTTACTTACTTAAATAAATTTCCAAAAACTTAATTAATAAAGAAACTCAATTTCAATTATTTACGAAGTAAAATTCACTTATTCAAAAGTTCAATTTTTCTTATTAAAGAATCCAATTCAATTTAATCATTAAAAAAATTCAATCTTATTTAATTATTAAATAATTCAAAACTTAATTATTAAATAATTTCAAAGTTTAATAATTTCAAACTTAATTATAATTTCAAACTTAATTATTAAATCATTTCAAAGTTTAATAATTTCAAACTTAATTATAATTTCAAACTTAATTATTAAATCATTTCAAAGTTTAATAATTTCAAACTTAATTATAATTTCAAACTTAATTATTAAATCATTTCAAACTTAATAATTTCTCAAATTAAACAACATTCTTTCATCAATTACATCGTTAATATTTTGTTTCAGATTTTTAAATATTAACATTTTCCTTTCATTAAAAATTCAAATTTCAACTTCATTTCAAAACCATATTATTTATTCAAATAAAATCTTCGTTTTATTTTTAAATCAAATTATTGACCAATCGGGTTTTATTTAATTTTCTATCCTAGGTCAAAGTTCAATTTGGGTATTTATCATTTCAACCCGATTCCAATTCAATTCAAAATCAAAACATAGCAAAGGGAACTTGCAGTGTGATAACTGGGATGGTGTCAAAAGTAAATAAACAAGCAATAACAACAAACAATATCAATCCAATAATCAATTCAAATAATCCCGAAATAATCGTATTAATTCGCATTGTTGTTTGTGCAAATTAATATAATTATTCCTAGAATCTACACTATCATTTCATGTAGATTAAAGGTTATTACACTAATATTTATACGGTTCTTCACTTGATATCAATTATTCAATTCCATACTACATAAATTTTCCAACATACATTAAATGGTTCAAGGTGTACTTAACCAAATTTCTACGTGTCAACTAGTTTAACAATTAAAGGGGTCATATTATACAAAATTTAACTAATCAAATTCAACATATAGATTCAATTTTAAATGGTTAACTATCATATATCAATCCAATTGTATATTATCTATCACTTTAACATTAACAATTTTACGTCCCATATAAACAACAAACAATCAATCAATTATCAATCAAAAGGAATTATCATCGAATAATTAACAAATAATGGTGTCAGATGTCACAAGTGAACTGATACATGTAATAGCATATATAACAGTGTAATTAACTAAAAGCAGCATATTTCAATTGTCGTTTCAATTGAAATCAAATTTAATAAATAAAAGAACGTTAATCGTGAGTGGTTGCTCACCTTTCGAGGCTAAAGAGATTTGAAAATGAGAGTAGTCAAGACCCAAGTACGAGTTCCAAAACGAAGCACAATTGAACGCGAATTTTGACGACAAAGCTGATAAAAGAAAATTGACGAAATCAGATCAACGGAATTGATGAAGTTCAATGGTATGAATGAACGAATATACATGACTAAATACATATATCAAAACATATTTAAATTCAAAACACTTATTTTATTAAAACAATTTAAAATCAGCAATTTATAAAAGAAAGCAATGTACTATAATACTTCCCGTGAACATGGTGAATATGCTCAACATTCACGGTAAATGATTTGAACACTTATTAAATTTAAATATATATATATATATATATATATACGTGCCAAATAAAATGCAAATACTAACGTACAACATACATATATTATGGGTAAAAGAATCCAATAGTTTAATAGCCTATACATTCCTATATATGAATATATATCTGCAATATAACAAGACAGAGAAAAACTTCAACATTTTTGATAATATAGATATAAAACTTATAAAATGCGTTTACTTACAGAATTGAAAGGTTCAAAATATATATGTCATATAACTTTCTTAGCAACGTATATATATATATATACACTTCCCCTTCAACAGTACAACAGGAAAAACAAAAAAAATGTTTGACTTACCTATACAATCTATACAGTAACTTAATATATAAAATAAAATTCGAAACTTATACACATACTTTAACCAACACATTCAACTGTGCTGCAACATATATTAACGTAAATCAGTCAAATTTTATACCAATAAAACTTATAATATGATATATCTCAATATTATAGAATATAATACAATATAAACATACATACCATATTGGAAGAAGGAGGTTCGAGCAAAGAAAGATGTGGCACAGACTCGGATACGGCGTCGAAGGGGAGAAGGCGGAGCTCAAACATGGTGCAACTTGCTAGGCGCTCGGGAGGAAGGAGAAAACTGCTATCGAGGCTAGCAGGCACGCATGGGTCAACCGATCTTGGCAAAGCAAGGTGGAGGTTGCAAGCGATCTGGAGGGAAAGAACTGGATAGCTCGGCCTAGGCTACGGGTGGAGGCTGCTGTAGTGGGAATGATCGGTGCAAGGCTCGACACAGCAACAACACGGCGGTGAAAAGTGATGGAGGGTGGAGATGCAAGGAAGAGGCGGGTTTGGAATAGTGGCAATGGGCGATGAGGCCGAGCAACTGAGGGTAGGACTGGATTAGTTCAAAGTTGGGTTAGTCGTGGGCAGAGGGCGGGTCAGGTCTGTGAGAGATTGGTGGGTTTATCAGGCGGGACTGATGGTGAAGGGGATGTAAGGATGGGGATCGACTGAGATGGAGGTTTGTTTGAGGCCGAAGCTGATGTGGGTTTGCGCACGCGTTGATGACAGGCTGCGTGATGCATTTTAGAGGAAAATGTGAAGGGCTTCGGCCCCCTTTTTTTCTTTTCTAAGAGCAAAGTTGAAGAATGAATGAGACAGGTTCAGGGAATTGAAATGAAAGTGAATATGTTTCCGTTTATGAAAATTTTACAACAGTAAATATCCTTTGAACTCCGAAAGGTCATTTCTATTTCCAAGCCACAACTACCATCTCCCAACCACTCAAATGAATGCTCCTCAGCCAATTTATTTTCAAATTTTAAATGAATATGGACTGTTTGTTTGAGCTGAATATGGATTAACCGGTCCGTATGGAACGGTTAAATTAACCCAACGTTTTCATCGGATTCCGATTTGCACAAATGAATATACCGTTTTGATCAGTACGATGAGACGATCAAAATGGTATATAGATATCAGTGGTATGATTGAATTATAAAAGTTCGAATTTCCTAATAGCGGAAAAATTCAAGAAAACGCTGAAAAATAAGATCGACGGAGCCAAAGATGTCCGAATTTGGAAAAATGACAAACTGACATCTTGCTCAGAAGATGGTTTAGAATTTTTCTATGTAAAATATTTAGGTTCCGAAAACATTTTATTTTCATTGCTTTTAACTGGTTAAATTGAAGTGAATTTACGCGCGAAATAAACTTTCATATTTTCGGACGAAATTTACCAGCTGCTATGTTTAATTAAACGCATTCCAAATATCAAATTTTTATTTCAAAATTTTATCATTTAAAATTTCACAAAATTTCAACTAATTACGTTATTAAAACAGTTGAAATTTACGGGTCGTTACACTCTCCCTCACTCAAAACTTTTCATCCCCGAAAAGGAACGAGGTAGGAGAATAGAAACAACCAGAAAGAAAAACAAATTTGAAATACAAAATAACAATTAATTTAAACCATATAAATTCAAATTTAAATTAATTGATATTCAATAATTGATTTAATAGATTTGATTTCACTAAAATCAATCTCAACTATTTCTAAATCCATTATCTTATTATCCAATTATCTTAAATTTACAATTTCTAAAACCATAAATTTGAATAGTCTTTTATTATAATCATATTTTTTTTAGCCATTTAAATTCTTCTTTATTCCAAATTATTGTTAAATTTATTATACTTAATATATCTAATCACATATATTTAACCCATATAAATTAATTTAAACCATAAAAGTTTCGATTTAAATTAATTTATATTTACTAATTGCTTTTAAATTCAAGGTAATTTCATAAGTTGATCTAATTTCAATTTATTAATTTTTCAAAACAAATTTATTAATTCTTTCAAAACAAATTTATTTCATTATTAACTGAGTTTACTTATTATCTTATCTAACTCTATTAACATCTTTATAATCAAAATTTAGCGTATAACATTTATTATAAACACTCAAATTTTATTTATAAATTCAATTTATCTTATATATTATCCAATTACATATTCAACTTCTGAATGATTTAGGTAAGTTGTATTAGAATGCAGTTGAACAATATACAAATGGAATTTTCCCTATTCAATTATTCAAGTTTAAATATTTATTCCAAATTTTTGGTCTTATTTATAATTAAAATCATCCTTTAACAAAATTTAAGAATTAGATTTCCGATTAACTTTAAACAATTTAGAGATATATACAATATATTTATATAAAATCAAATTAAATTTTAAAATAAGATACCTATATATATGTAAATCAAAATATACTGAAGAATTAAAACAAAACCGTAGCAAAGCTACAGAATAGTATCTCCACTTCGAAACTCGAAAATGAATGTCGATGATGCGGCCGCCATCACCGAAATTATTTTCCAACAACAAAGAGAAGAGCACTGATTTCAACATTTAAAAGTTCTTTGAAAACGATTTCTATTCGAAAATACTTTCAATATATATACTTTAAAATTTTAAAAACCAAAGTTCGAAATCACCGGAAACTAATAAATTCTCAAGTTTCTGAATTTAATTCATTTCGAATTCCAATCAATTTATAACCAAGTTTAAAAATTCATTTATTTATATTATGCAATAGTTAATGGTTTACAAAACAATAAATAAAAATCAAATATTATTATTTCAGACAACAAATTCATTAGCAATTTAATTTCAGAAAACTTATATTTATATATAATATAATCACACAAAACTTTTATTTTAATTACCAAATTTGAAAACGATATTGTGTCAGTTTGCTCTGCTCAAGTGTTTTGGAAATCCTATCGATAGCGTTGATCAGACGAATCGATCGAAAACCCAAATCAACATCAACAACTCAAACAACACAACATATATTAAAACATTTTTTTACAAATACACTTCTTTGCTCGACGATACAGGAATGAATTTTCAAAATAAGGATAGGGATTCAAATTTGTTGACTCAGATCAAAGAGAATTTTGATTCGAAAATAAGTTTGAAACAGAAGATAAGATAATTCAATTACCACAATCGGGAGATGGATGAGTTTATTTAATTCACGGGCAACCTTAACCGGGTCGTCCGTGACTTCAAGAATAAGATCGGTGCAGAATTTCAAGGCAAATCCACACTCGATCTCAAGAAATAGAATTCAGGTATAGCAGGAAATAGATAGCATCGTAAACCGAGGATACAGGAATCTCCGGTAAATCAATGAGTATTATAAAGGAGTTTCACCTTTACGAATCATTCTAAGATTGGCGAGACCGCCGATCTATTATAGATAACATTCAGAATGGAGTTATGGGGTGCTCCATGATTGAAAGAAGACGAATAGTGAAGGACACGAATGAAATTTGGAACCGCAGGGAACGTTCCAAAATTCAAAGGAATCGAGTCAAAAGGAAGAGATGGAAACTCGAATGAGAGTGATTCTGTAAATACATTTACCCTATATGTTAAGTTTTGCCTAGAGCTACCAAAGCTCTAATACCAACTGTAACGACCCGATATTTTGGACCATTCGCATCCATTATAAGTGTATAGGTAGACACTCATGCCGGAATTGAATTGCTCAAAATACCGCATTGTTAATTTAAATTTGGCAAAACTGAACATATACAGTAAATAAATAATCACATATCACAGACACAGAGTAATAAATTCAGCGGAAATAAAAGAGATAGTAGTTCATGAAGCTACTATAAATGTATAAGTTACATCAGAGTTAAACCAGATACAACGGAAGAGTAATACGATACATCAGATACAAATCAGAATACATCACTGGGATCATCGAATACTGAAAGCAGAATAGATAGCTGGATCTTCAAGCAAAGCTCCAACTCCAAAGGTGAGTCACAAATACTGGTACACTCGGTCTGACCCGAGCGTAAAGCAAAACACAAAACACTCGAATCAGGATTAACATTCTTATATCAATAAATCCAACTCAAGTGAAATAGCAATTGAAATACAAGTAACTTAAAGGATGTTTGGAATAACCATCCTTTAAGGATCCGTTAAACTATCTACTATGTAGTAGTGTACGATAAGTAGATAATGTCTATTAGTAATATAAGATATCAAAATAGTGTTAAGGCGTTACCATTATTCCCCTTAACACATTTTTATTCCCAAGAGCATATACAAGACCGTAGTTTCCCCAAAACCGGAAGTCACCAAAGGGCAATCCATATACTAAAGGCACAAACCAAAATCGTAATGGTCGCGTATAAAGGAATACAAGTATGACAAGGCACATGAGGCAATACCCAAGGTAGTGAAACTACCGTTTGCCTGATCTGGACTGGTGAGAACGCATCGCCGCAGCGACCGCAACACCGCGAAACAACACTCCCAAATCAAGGGTGCACCAATCGACAAAAAGTAATGAGTAGTTCGAAGAAGTGTGTTCGCTTGAGGTAGCTGACCTCCATTGGCCCGGCACGGCTCCTGTTTTAGTCATTTCCAATTTGACACAAGTGTCCAAGCTATCCATTATCGTTCTCTTTCTTCAGTCATCACGTACATCATTCCAACCACTTCATTCTGGATCACACTCCGCGTGTAGTTATTAAAGTGGTTTTCGGTTTAGATAGAGAGTATATCCATAACCGATTCCGGTCTCTTTAAGAACCTTCAAAATTATTTCACCGATTGGTCGTTTATATATTTCAAAACCAAATCAAATTCAATTTCAATTAGAATTTGTAAATCGACACTTCATTTGTCTTTCTAAACCAATTTCCAAAATTTCGGTTTCAAAACTTTCGATTTACCGTTTCCAAATCTTATAATTCAATTTAAATTTTCATTTACAACAAATCAAATATTGATTCAAGTTCGTACAAAAGTTTCATTTCGAAATCATTTAAATTAATTTAATTTAACATTCAAATCAATTTAAATTCATTTATCGATTTCATTCAATATTCATTAAGTAAATTTTGCCATTCAAAACAATTTCTATTAAATTTCCAATTCATTAAATCCATTATTTAAATTCAACTTCATTATATCAAAACTTACAAATTTGATTAAATTAAATTCGTCAAACCAAATTCTTTAAATTTCAAGTCTTACATTAATTTCAATAAATCACATTTTATTTCTTGTTAAAGAAATTCAATTTCACTTATTTACTTAAATAAATTTCCAAAAACTTAATTAATAAAGAAACTCTATTTCAATTATTTACGAAGTAAAATTCACTTATTCAAAAGTTCAATTTTTCTTATTAAAGAATCTAATTCAATTTAATCATTAAAAAAATTCAATCTTATTTAATTATTAAATAATTCAAAACTTAATAATTTCTCAAATTAAACAACATTCTTTCATCAATTACATCGTTAATATTTTGTTTCAGATTTTTAAATATTAACATTTTCCTTTCATTAAAAATTCAAATTTCAACTTCATTTCAAAACCATATTATTTATTCAAATAAAATCTTCGTTTTATTTTTAAATCAAATTATTGACCAATCGGGTTTTATTTAATTTTCTATCCTAGGTCAAAGTTCAATTTGGGTATTTATCATTTCAACTCGATTCCAATTCAATTCAAAATCAAAACATAGCAAAGGGAACTTGCAGTGTGATAACTGGGATGGTGTCAAAGTAAATAAACAAGCAATAACAACAAACAATATCAATCCAATAATCAATTCAAATAATCCCGAAATAATCGTATTAATTCGCATTGTTGTTTGTGCAAATTAATATAATTATTCCTAGAATCTACACTATCATTTCATGTAGATTAAAGATTATTACACTAATATTTATACGGTTCTTCACTTGATATCAATTATTCAATTCCATACTGCATAAATTTTCCAACATACATTAAATGGTTCAAGGTGTACTTAACCAAATTTCTACGTGTCAACTAGTTTAACAATTAAAGGGGTCATATTATACAAAATTTAACTAATCAAATTCAACATATAGATTCAATTTTAAATGGTTAACTATCATATATCAATCCAATTGTATATTATTTATCACTTTAACATTAACAATTTTACGTCCCATATAAACAACAAACAATCAATCAATTATCAATCTAACGGAATTATCATCTAATAATTAACAAATAATGGTGTCAGATGTCACAAGTGAACTAATACAGGTAATAGCATATATAACAGTGTAATTAACTAACAGCAGCATATTTCAATTGTCGTTTCAATTGAAATCAAATTTAATAAATAAAAGAACGTTAATCGTGAGTGGTTGCTCACCTTTCGAGGCTAGAGAGATTCGAAAATGAGAGTAGTCACGACCCAAGTACAAGTTCCAAAACGAAGCACAATTGAACGCGAATTTTGACGACAAAGCTGATAAAAGAAAATTGACGAAACCAGATCAACGGAATTGATGAAGTTCAGTGGTATGAATGAACGAATATACATGACTAAATACATATATCAAAACATATTTAAATTCAAAACACTTATTTTATTAAAACAATTTAAAATCAGCAATTTATAAAAGAAAGCAATGTACTATAATACTTCCCGTGAACATGGTGAATATGCTCAACATTCACGGTAAATGATTTGAACACTTATTAAATTTAAATATATATATATACATGCCAAATAAAATGCAAATACTAACGTACAACATACATATATTATGGGTAAAAGAATCCAACAGTTTAATAGCCTATACATTCCTATATATGAATATATATCTGCAATATAACAAGACAGAGAAAAACTTCAACATTTTTGATAATATAGATATAAAACTTATAAAATGCGTTTACTTACAGAACTGAAAGGTTCAAAATATATATGTCATATAACTTTCTTAGCAACGTATATATATATATACACTTCCCCTTTAACAGTACAATAGGAAAAACAAAAAAAATGTTTGACTTACCTATACAATCTATACAGTAACTTAATATATAAAATAAAATTCGAAACTTATACACATACTTTAACCAACACATTCAACTGTGCTGCAACATATATTAACGTAAATCAGTCAAATTTTATACCAATAAAACTTATAATATGATATATCTCAATAATATAGAATATAATACAATATAAACATACATACCATATTGGAAGAAGGAGGTTCGAGCAAAGAAAGATGTGGCACAGACTCGGATACGGCGTCGAAGGGGAGAAGGCGGAGCTCAAACGTGGTGCAACTTGCTAGGCGCTCGGGAGGAAGGAGAAAACTGCTATCGAGGCTAGCAGGCACGCATGGGTCAACCGATCTTGGCAAAGCAAGGTGGAGGTTGCAAGCGATCTGGAGGGAAAGAACTGGATAGCTCGGCCTAGGCTATGGGTGGAGGCTGCTGTAGTGGGAATGATCGGTGCAAGGCTCGACACAGCAACAACACGGCGGTGAAAAGTGATGGAGGGCGGAGAAGCAAGGAAGAGGCGGGTCTGGAATAGTGGCAATGGGCGATGAGGCCGAGCAACTAAGGGTAGGACTGGATTAGTTCAAAGTTGGGTTAGTCGTGGGCAGAGGGCGGGTCAGGTCGGTGAGAGATTGGTGGGTTTATCAGGCGGGACTGATGGTGAAGGGGATGTAAGGATGGGGATCGACTGCATGGAGGTTTGTTTGAGGCCGAAGCTGATGTGGGTTTGCGCACGCGTTGATGACAGGCTGCGTGATGCATTTTAGAGGAAAATGTGAAGGGCTTCGGCCCTTTTTTTTCTTTTCTGTGAGCAAAGTTGAAGAATGAATGAGACAGGTTCAGGGAATTGAAATGAAAGTGAATATGTTTCCGTTTATGAAAATTTTGCAACAGTAAATATCCTTTGAACTCCGAAAGGTCATTTCTATTTCCAAGCCACAACTACCATCTCCCAACCACTCAAATGAATGCTCCTCAGCCAATTTATTTTCAAATTTTAAATGAATACGGACTGTTTGTTTGAGCTGAATATGGATTAACCGGTCCGTATGGAACGGTTAAATTAACCCAACGTTTTCATCGGATTCCGATTTGCACAAATGAATATACCATTTTGATCAGCGCGATGAGACGATCAAAATGGTATATAGATATCAGTGGTATGATTGAATTATAAAAATTCGAATTTCCTAATAGCGGAAAAATGCAAGAAAACGCTGAAAAATAAGATCGACGGAGCCAAAGATGTCCGAATTTGGAAAAATGACAAACTGACATCTTGCTCAGAAGATGGTTTAGAATTTTTCTATGTAAAATATTTAGGTTCCGAAAACATTTTATTTTCATTGCTTTTAACTGGTTAAATTGAAGTGAATTTACGCGCGAAATAAACTTTCATATTTTCGAACGAAAATTTACCAGCTGTTATGTTTAATTAGATGCATTCCAAATATCAAATTTATATTTCAAAATTTTATCGTTTAAAATTTCACAAAATTTCAACTAATTACGTTATTAAAACAGTTGAAATTTACGGGTCGTTACAAAAGTGGAAGGGACTGTTTCAAAGGCATGCTTTCGAAGGGGTTGAAGCCATTTTTATAAGCTTTCGACTTGCCTTTGTTTTTAAAGAAGCTATTGAAAGAGTTGTCACATTTTGAACTCATTCGATACCTAGCTGCCGCATTTATACCTTTCGAATTGGTAAAAGGCCGCTTTTCTTTATAGCCTTATAATAATGAGTTCGAAAGGAAGGATTTCAGTTTATTAACATTGAAGCCGCCTTCCCAATGCTTTCGAAAGGGTTGTTTTAGCCACATTTAATAAGAGTTTCGGAGGCAATGGTTTCGAAGGAGTTGGTTTCGAAGCTATTCTCTTACCCAATTCTTTTACTCGAGATCAATGCTTTCGAAATGGGTGCGAAGCATCTATTCTCTTTGATCCAATAGTTATATTTAATGTTAAACACAATGATTTCAAAAGAGATATTTTCAAATGGTTTCGAAGCTAAGCTTCCATAAAGCCTTACTTAAACTAAATGCCTTCGAAAGGTATGTTTTAAGTGTTTCGAAAGGTATGTTCTAAGTGTTTCGAAAGGATTTTTTAAGTGTTTCGAAAGATATGTTTTTCAGTGTTTTGAAAGGAAGGTTTCCAATTCTTTCGAAAGGTATGTTTTTAATGGTTTCGAAAGAGAAGTTCTAAGATTTTAAGTAATGCTTTTGAAAGGGAGAGTGATGAAGGGTGACTCATGATGTCACAATGATCCGAAGGATCTAGTCGAAAGCCTTAGCTTCCAAATAAGAAAACCCAATCTCATTTTTAAAGTAAACCCATGGTAATGTAAAAGAGCTTTGAAAAGGCATTTGAAATATGAAAGCTTAGAGGAAGTTTTCCTTACAAAGGATAATGGGTTAACGGTATTAACCATGTTTTAGTAAAAAAATGATTATAAGGAACTAAATCATGGATTTTTATATTGTTATGTTTTGATCAGTTATCATGTATGTTTCTGTAATCATATTCACTTCATAATTACCTGTAACTGCATTTGGAGGGTTAAGGGCAGAATAATCAGCTAGGTTGACCCAACAATGAATATACATTTAGTTAACTCCTGTGCGAGTAAAATTGCATCCAGAAGGTCAGATGGAACAGATTATAGGATGCCCAAAGCTGATCAAAGATCATTGGTTTAGACAGGTTCTTAGTAAGCCCATGAAAACTATGCATGGAAATTGTTATTGGCTGGGGCCAACAGGTTCTTAGTGATCACATGAAAACTATGTCCGGAACAAGTTATTAATAGAGATCAATAGGTTCAGAGTTAGCCCATTAAAACTATGAAATGAGAGATGTTATTGGAGAATCCAACAGGTTCATAGTAAGCCCATGAAAACTATGATTGGATAATGTTATTGGTAGATACCAATACGTTCTTAGTGATCTCATGAAAACTATGAAACTGGATAGATAGTCTGTAAGCTTGAAACATGTTATTAGTCAACCCATGAAAACAAATAGGTTAATAGTGATCCTAGAAACTATAATATGAGACAAATAGTTGGGTGAATAGGGATGGGAAATCCATCGCATATTGCATGTTTGCATCATGATACATTTTATTATGTTATGTCTTAACCATTGTAGATGCAGGTGCACATTATATGATTATTATAAACTGGGTTAAAATACTATTGAGGGGAAAACCCGTTCTGCTAAGTAGTGTGGTTTCACTATATTTATATGGTTCAAGATGGTAGGTTATTATTCACACCAGACTTTTTGTCTAACTCGAAGTTTTTTCCCCCTTAAACTCTCGGGTGCTCAATTGATTTTGAGCAGTTTGAGAGTTAAGGTTTCGGGTTCTCCTTTAGACGAATAAGTTTCCGGAGACGTGCAGGAGGCAAGCTAGCTATTAGGAGTTCTTTTTTTTATTCCGATGTGTTATTGGATGAAATGGCAAAGTTGTTTAGTGCCTATATTTAAACTCTGATTAACTAAGGGGGCATCTTCATATGTTGCTCTTGGCGTATTTTGTAATAAATTGTAATTTCTTTGAATGTTGGATTATGTAATGAATTTGAAATAAAATGAGAAATTTGTTTTAAATTGAGTTTAATTTTTTTTCATATTCATGTGTTTCTGGTATATCAATGTCTCTAACATTACCGCATTTGGTCATCGTGAATTAATAACTATGGATGACCGCAGCATCCATAGCGGTTAGTTTTGGGCCTCTAAATGGGGGAATGTAACATCCCCCTACTTGGAGGCCCAAAACTAATGGCTATGGATGCTGTAGTCATCCATAGTTATTAATATTCGGCGACCAAATATGGCGGTGTTAGATACATTGATACACATATTACAGAAATATGTAAAAAAATTAACAATTCAAAAACACATTTCCATATTCAAATCAAAACATTTCTTGCTCATTACATAATCCACAAATTACGTTAACCACGTTCAGCAAAATATAATTATCACAAATACACTAAGAGAGACATATGAAAATGCCCCCTTGGTTGATCAGAGAATATAGTAAGGCTAATAAATCTGCCTTTACAAAAAAAACACAGCGGAAAGAAAAACTCTAAATAACTATCTGCCTCATGCACACCTTTTAAAGCTTTATTCGTCAGAGAAGAAAACCCGAGAACCTTAAATCTCAAACTACTCAAAATCAATTGAGTATCTGAGAGTTTAAGGGGAAAACAAAAACTTCAGGTCAGACATAAAGCCTGATATGAATAATAATCTAACATCTCAATCCTTTTAGATGTCTAGTGAGACCGCGCCGCTTAGCGGAACGGGTTTTCCCCTTACTAATATCCTAAAACCTTTTTACAACCAAATTTTGTGCTCCTGCATCCACAATGGTTAAAACATACATTTCAAAACATTATGATGATATGCATACTTGAAAATAAATAAGATTTTCCCATTCCCAGTTTAATTTGACACCTTGTCAATATTATAGTTTCTTGGGTCACTATTAATCTTTTTAGTTTTCATGGTTTTACTAATAACCTTGTTAGAACTAATAGACACCCTGTCCTATTCATAGTTTTCATGGGATTACTAAGAACCTATAGTCAGTTAACTTAATTAATTCATAGGTCCCTCTAAACCTATTGGTCATTCCAATAACTAACCACCTTATCCTAGTTTTCATTGGTTGACTAGGAACCTATGGACTTATCTAGTAACTCACTGCACATCCTAGTTTTCATGGGTTGACTAGGAACCTAATGATACTTCCATTAACCACATTCTTATCCTAGTTTTCATGGGTTTACTAGGAACCTATTGACTGATGTCAATTCTTAACCCGAATATAGTTTTCACGGGTTCACTACAAACTACTTAGCCCCTGCCAACTATCCTTATGCATAGTTTTCATGGGTTAACTATGAACCTTTTGGTATGCACCAATAACTACCTTATCATAGTTTTCATGGGTTTACTATGAACCTCTTGGTATACACCAATAACTACCTTACCATAGTTTTCATGGGTTTACTATAAACCTCTTGGTATGCACCAATAACTACAAAGTTTAGGCATCCTATATTTTTGGTCACCCTGACTCCATGGATGCAATTCTACTCATTCAGGAGTTTAAGTAATTTATATTCACTATTTGAGTTAACCTACTGGTTCTTCTACCCCTTTTCCCCCAAAATAAAGTTATGGGTTATCATGTGAATATACTCATATTTCAAGAAGTAAAACATTAATTAACAATACCACTCCTGTGGGTTTAAGGTCCTTGAAATACATCTCATAAAACATTGTTAACACCTTTAACTTATATTTTTATCAAGGCAATACTTCTTCAAAATTACATACTTAAAACCCTTACAAAACTTTATATAAGCCGTGGGTTTTCCTTTAAAAATTAGAGCATGGGTTTTCAAATCTTTTAAGACCAAACCTTTCGACCTTGTCAAAAGGTTTTCAAAACAACCTTTCGAATCCAAACCTTTCGAAAGCATTCAACTCTTAAAATATAAACCTTTCGAAGACTTACTGGGTTCAAATTAAAATATGTGAAAGGTCCTCTTTTTAAACCTTTCGACTACAATGGAAGCAACCTTTCGACCTTGTCGGAAGGTCTGCTTCGAAAGCTTTATAACATTTCATTTAAAAAAATAGACCTCCGCCTTTTAAAGCAACTCCTTCGAAAGCTTGGGTTATACTTCAATTATAAAACAAAGGAAAATAATCTAAGTCGAAGGCTTTGATACCTTTCGAAAGCAATGGGAGAAGCGGCTGGATTTTAAAACAAGTAAACCTTTCGTCTTTGTTGAAAGCAACGACTTCGAAAGGTTGGGAAAAGCGGCTATAACCATTCGACTGTGTCAGAAGGTTTAAAACAAACAATGATAAGTGGCAGTAACTTTTCGACCGTGTCGAAAGGTTCCAAATCAAAATAGTGGTAAAGCAGCAGTAACCTTTTGACTTTGTCGAAAGGTTTAAAACCTTTCTTTTTAAACATTTGACCTGGTTGAAAGCAACCAAGTCGAAAGCTCTAATTCGAAAGCAAAGCATGTGAACGCTTTTGGTTTATAAAATAAACATACCCCAACCTCTTTGGCCATAAACCTTTCGACTAAGAACCCTTCGACTCTGTCCAACTCATTACGTACCAAGTAACTTGATACCATATGCATTGGTTTGACCTTGTTGAAAGCTATAACCCTTCCACTTAGTCGAAAGATCTGGTCGGAAGGTTTACTACCGTAAAAGGTCGAAACATGCTAAAAGTATGATTTCTTGATTTTTAACTTAAAAAGAAAACTTTTCAACTAACCTACCTTTGTTTGTCAAATTCTCATTGGTTAACATTTTCTTTTCAGAAAAATGTTGCCACTAATTTTCAGAAATAAATAATAGTTTAATTTTATAAAATGCCCCTTCTCCTTAATTAAATATATAAAACATTTAAATCTCATACCTTAAATAATTTTATATATTCATCAAAACACTTAGGAAAAATCTGGAAAAATTCCACAAAATCTATTTTAATATGTTTTCCAACATATAAAAATTTCAAACCCCAATAATCTTTATTTTAGCCGTAAATAATTTATAACCCAATAAATCATTTTCTTCACTAGAAAATTTATATAAAATCCATATAAACTCAGAAAATTATGAAAATTGAAAATCATCTCCAAAATCATATGTTCTATAACATAAAATTTTCCCATGGCATTTAAAAATCATTTCATCTTGGTTTTGCCCTAAAACCGTGTATATCCCTTATTAAACAACCTTGTTTAAACACATATAAATCATAAACAAGCATATCATCATTCAATATATCATAAAATGAATTTATCCTTAAATCTGAAACCATATGATGTATAAATCAAAATAGAGATGTAGAAATTATTATTCACCTTAGTTTGGATGAGGAAATTGAAGTATGAATGAGATTGATTCCTTCTAACTTGAATCCTAGCTTTTAGTTGATTTTCTCTTCTCCTCTTTCTAATGGCCGACCTTCCTTGCTTCTTACGTTTAAAATTTTGTTTGAGATAAAATAAACGTGTATGACTAAGGGGATAGTATAAGGATGGAAAATATGGGCAGCTAATTACCCTAATGCCTTTGTGTTTAATATCCTATCCATTTATGTAAGTTCATTTGATTTAATTAAGCACGACCACCTAGTGTATTAATCGACCTCAATCTCCTTATCTACATTATTCTATTTAATTTATTCTAATTAAATCTCCTGAATAATGTCAATAAAATTAGGGGTGTTACAAGCTCCCCTCCTTAAAGAATTTTGTCCTCGAAATTCAGTAAGGACTAACTAGCAAACATAGCAATCATCTGTAACATCTCCTAGCAACCAATCTATGTAAATCTACTATAAACACACCATCAAAATAGATCAGGAAAAGCCTCTCGAATCTTGTCCTCCATCTCCCAAGTACAGTCTTTCTCGTTGTCGCTCCATTGAACCTTCACCAACTTGACTGTCTTGGTCCTCAGTCTTTTCTCATCTCCCGCTACAACCCGAACTGGTTGTCTAATAAGAGTCAAATCAGGCTCTACTACCAAGTCCTCTAACTCTTTCTGGGGAACAGTAGCCTCCAGATCATGCACATACTTACGAAGATGAGACACATGGAAGGCATTATGGACACCGGCCAAACTCCTCGGCAACTCTACTCTGTAAGCAAGCTTTCCAATCCTTTCTATAATCTGAAATGGACCAACGTACCTCGGGGCTAACTTTTTCGACTTTCCAAATCGTACCAAAACCTTCATCAATGATACTTTAATGAAAACCTTGTCTCCTACCGAGAACTCTAAGTCCTTAAGCCTTTTGTTTGCATAACTCTTTTGCCTGGATTGAGCTTCCTTCATCCGTCCTCGGATTAACTCAATCTTTTCTGATGCCTCTCTAACCAAATCTGGACCTAAAACCAATCAGTCTCCGGTCTCTAACCAACATGTTGGCGATCTACATGGCCTTCCATACAAAGCTTCAAAAGGCGCCATTCCTATACTATCCTGATAACTATTATTATAGGAAAACTCAATCAAATGTAGGTGGTCCTTCCAAGATCCACCAAAGTCCAACACACAAGCTCTTAACAAGTCCTCAAGTACCTTGTTAACTCTCTCTGTCTACCCGTCCGTCTGTGAGTGATATGCCGTACTCATCTTGAGCTTGGTACCTAATACCTCTTGTAGACTCCTCCAAAATTCGCTAGTGAACAATGCATCTCTGTCGCTGACTGTGCTACTAGGAATCCCATGAAGTCTAAC
Source organism: Allium fistulosum (assembly GCA_030737815.1). Lineage (NCBI taxonomy): Eukaryota > Viridiplantae > Streptophyta > Magnoliopsida > Asparagales > Amaryllidaceae > Allium > Allium fistulosum. Next base: position 484,636,431 of record CM060905.1, on the reverse strand, counting down.
TATGTTCTTCATGAACAACTTTGCTAAAATAGGTGTGGTGTTAGCTTATGATTTTGGTATAGAGTATACACCTGGAAACGGAAATAAAGTAGCGGATGCTCTTAGCAGAAAACATTAAAATGTGGTGTTAGCTATGTTAACAGAATGGAGGGACTTAGAGGCTTTGACTACTTGTAGTGTGCAGTTAAGATCGACTGCTAGTTCTAGTCAAATCATTGCCATGATATCCGGCTTGGAAGTTCGATCAGTTCTGATCGAAAGGGTTGCTTCTAAGAAGAGAGAGGATCCACTGTTAGCCAAGAAGATTAAAAGGCTTGAGGTTGGATTAGAGATTGATGATCTAAAAGATTTTAGTCTTGACCAGAAGGGATGGTTGAGAAAGAAGGGATGGTTGTGTGTTCCGAATGTTGGGGACTTAAGGAGGGAAGTTCTCAGGGAATGTCATCGATCAAAATTTACGATTCTTCCTGGGGGAACCAAGATGTATCAAGACATGAAAGGAGTTTCTACTGGGAAGGTATGATGAAGGATGTTTGCTTGTGGGTAAAGCAGTGTGCTAACTGTCAACAAGTGAAGGCCAAACATCAGAAGCCGAGTGGGTTGCTTCAAACTTTGGATATACCAGTTTGGAAATGGGATTCGATATCCATGGATTTTATAGATGGGTTGCCAAGGTCAAATTGAGGAAATGAAAGTATATGGGTCATAGTGGATAGATTAACCAAGAGTGCTCATTTCATTCCAGTTAAGTCAACCAGGATTGCACCTGTTTTAGCTAAGTTGTTTATGAAGAACGTAGTTAGAATGCATGGGATTCCTAGTAGCGTAGTAAGTGATAGAGATACTTTGTATACTAGCGAGTTCTGGAAGAGTCTATAGGATGTGTTAGGCACCAAGCTCAAGATGATCACTACTTATCGCCCTTAGACAGACGGGCAGACAGAGAGAGTCAACAAGGTACTCGAGGATTTGTTAAGAGCTTGCGTACTAGATTTGGTGGGTCATGGGAAAACCACCTACACTTAGTATAATTTTCCTATAATAACAGCTATTAGACTAGTATAGGAATGGCGCCTTTCGAAGCTTTGTATGGAAGGCCATGCAAGTCACCATCTTGTTGCTTGGAAACCGGAGATAGATTATTCTTAGGTCCAGATCTGGTAAGAGAGGCAACAGAGAAGATTGAGTTAATCCGAGGTAGGATGAAGGAAGCTTAGTTTAGACAAAAGAGTTACGCAGATAAGAGGCATAAGGAGCTAGATTTCTTAGTTGGAGAAAGGATGTGGTGCGATTCGAAAAACCAAGGAAACTAGCACCAAGATATGTTGGACCATTCTCAATTATAGAGAGATTCGGAAAGCTCGCATGCATAATAGAATTGCCGAGCAGTTTGGCAGGTGTCCATAATGTGTTTCATGTGTCTCACCTTCATAAGTATGTGCATGATCCAGAGACTACCATTCCTCTGACTGCATTGGAAGAATTTATAGTAGAATTGGATTTGACTGCTGTTAGACAACTAGTTCGAGTTATAGCAAGAGATGAGAAGAGGTTAAGAAATAAGGCAGTCAAGTTGGTGAAAGTTCAGTAGAGCGACAATGAGAAAGACTGTACTTGGAAAACCAAAGACAGGATTCGAGATACTTATGCTGATATATTATAAGGGTATGTTCTATGTCTATGATAAACATAGACTGTTCGCTAGTCAGGTAGGCTAGTATGGTAGTTAGGAGATGTTATAGATGATTGATGTGCTTAGTATTTAGTTCTAGTTGAATTTTGAGGACGAAATGCTTTAAGGATGGGAGCCTATAAAACCCCTAGTATTAAATAGCATTATTTAGGAGATTTAGTTAGATAAATTAAATGTAACAATGTTGTTATCCCGCTTTTTGGTCAAAGCCGAAATATCAAACAAATCGACAAGAAAGGATGGGTATCAGGATTGGAGGTCGATTAGAGACAAGGTTGTGATCGATGTCGTCAAAATTTGACCGGGCTCCGATCGGGACGAAATCGATTGGAGATGATAATAAGGACTAGGAGAGGCAATATTTTAAGTTTCAGGATAATCGGAGTTCATATGAAGGAAATATGGATGGATTACGATGTGCAGGGAATGGTTCGAATCGATGCATTTCGCATCGATCAAGAGGATGGCGGTTCGAATCGATACGTTTTGTGTCGACCATAAAGTAAGGACTTCGAATCGATACTGTTCGTATCGATCGACATGGGTTCGTTTTAGTGAAGTTCGCATCGATCAGGTTCTAGTTCGACTCGATGACTTCGTATCGATAGGATGGTGAAGGATGACAGCATGTTCGTATCGATCAGGTAGGAAAGCTAGGTGGATTTCGACTCGATGGTGACACGCCCAGATTGGTAGGAAAGCACGCAGAGGTTTGTTCGAATCGATACGTTTCGTATCGATCAGGATGGATTCAGGCTACAGGCTTCGTATCTATATAGTTCGTATCGGAAGGGAGGCGAGGAGTGACGATGCAGTTCGTATCGATCTATGCTAAAATCGATACGAAGGACTCACATACAGATCGATTCGAAGAAGATCAAGGCCATACGAGAAGGATACGTTGGGAGACGGCTTCGTGGATACGAAGTCGTGGATACGAAGTCGTGGATACGAACGAAACTGATTTTATGGATGCGAAGCAATGGATGCGAAGCAATGGATTCGAAGCACGCTATGGCTATAGATGGATGTGGACTGGGCATGAGGTATGGATGCGAGCGCATATCCAGGAAGGGAGCGTTCAACATGGCGAGGAAGGAGGATTGACCCAGGAAACACGCACCACGTCATCACTTGGGCACGCGACACCATCGATTCGACCTAATCGATTCGAAGGAAGATCGATTCGAAGGGAGCTTATCAACCGGAAACATGATCTCGAATCGATCATATCTTGAGATTTACAAGTCCAAATGCTATGAAATTATCACAGTAGCTTGATCACATGTTGAAGAATGTTCACACCAAATTTCAGCTCGATTGGACAATTTCTTGATCGATTCGAACGTAGCTTCGAATCGATCCCAAAGTGGGCCCGGATTTCCAGAAAGCGGGCATATGGGCCCCCTCACATGCCAGAACTGGTCTCCCCTCAATTTAGGCGAAATATCAGCCTCCTACACCTATAAATAGAGCCCCTGGTCATTCAGAAAAGGGGTCGGACAATTTTGAGAGCTAAAGAGCGCCCGGACTCTGCCAGATTTACTCCAGATCGCCATTGCTGCCTTAGATTCAGATTATAATCATAAAATCCGTTGTACTACGCGATAGGAAATTGTAATCTTCAAGCATCTATCAATAAAAGATAAAAACTTTGGAGTGGACGTAGGCCGGAGATAGCCGAACCACTATAAATCTCGTGTTTTTGTTCATTATTTCTGGATTGCTGTTTGTTGTTTGTTAAGATCTGAGATTTGTGTTTGAATATTGCTGATTTGTATTCATACACTGGTGCTTTCACAACATTCGGGGTTTGTGACCATTTTTGGCGCAAACACTTTGGTGCTTTCACTGAGAAGGACTTGCACCCGCTACATCGGATTGAAGTTTAGATTTGAAAGTTTGAAGGATTCAGATTGACTCGGCAATGACTCGACAAACAAGACAAAGAGCTGAGAGAAGCCAACAAGGAGGGAGTCAAGAGGCATCCTCCGGAGCTGGAGAAGGACGAGCTTCGATTTACATTACCAGAGACGAAATGGAAGCTATGGCAAATTCATTACATGAAAGGTTGCTGAAGAGTCAACAGGATATGATGCAGACTTTCTTCGAGCAGATGAGAGCTGTAGGAACACAGAACATTGGACCAACTACAGCGACTACAAATGTGGAACAAGGAACTAGGGTTGCGGAACCCAATGTAGGACAGAATACAGAACCGGAAGGCAATCAACAAGGGCTTGGGGGCAGGCCCGCAGGATCCAACGCAGAAGGACCTTTGGAAGGAGTTCAACAGGCTAGAGCCAACATTGCGGCTAATGAGCCACATGAAGAATATGTGCCGGAGTTCCCTCGGGAGCATGGGGGGCAACACCTGTAACGACCCGTATTTTTACGGATCGAAAGGTTCGTTCGAATCTGGAATTTTCAGCATTTTAAGTCGTTTCAGATTTTAGGCAGAATTTCTCTAAGTCCTAGGTCGTGAACGACCTAAGTGATAAGTCGTGACCGACTTATAGGATTGGCAACCTAAGGGATAGGTCGTAGTTGGCGACCTAGGAAGGTGGAGCGACCTAAGAGTTAGGTTGTATGTTAGCTTAGGTCGTAGTGGAGTATGTCGTAGGCGACCTAAGGATTTGGATTTGTATGTTGAAGTTTAGGTCGTAACATTTAAGTCGTAGGCGACTTAAGGAAGTGGGGTGGGTTTACGACCTAAGGTGTTGTCGTAGTTAAGTCGTGAGCGACCTAGTGTTGTGAACGACCTAAGCATTGGAGCGACCTATAGGACGAAGGAGCTAGGAAGGCAGCGACCTAAGGAAACTAGTAGTTAGCGACCTATAGTAGTTCGCGACCTATAGGAGTTAGCGATCTAATTGTTAGCGACCTAAGAGTTAAGCTGTTTAGAGGTTGGCTGGTTAGGGTAGTTAGGTCGTAAGCGACTTATGGGGTGCCGTGTTAGTTAAGTCGCGTGGATCTAAGTGTTAAGTCGTAGCACTGATAGGTCGCATGGGTATTCCAGTGAGTTGTTAGGTCGCAAGGTTATAGGTCGTAACACTGGTAGGTCGCTGGGTTGTTAAGGCGCGTGAGTATTAGGTCGCTGATGCGCTATGTTGTTAAGTCGCTAAGTTATAGGTCGTAATCCCGTTAGGTCGTAAGATGTAGAGCTTTGGTAGGTCGCTGGGTGCTTGGATGCGCAGAAGGGCTAGGTCGTTAGGCCATTAGCTAGTTAGGTCGTAGCCTACCTGTTAAGTCGTAGGTTGGCAAAGCTTTAGGTCGGAGGATTATAGGTCGTAGGTCGTAGCTCCATAGGTCGTGTACGACCTAACTCCGAGCGACCTAGGGCGATTTTCAGCTATAAATAGAAGGGGGTTGGCTTCATTTTTGGGATCCGGATTTTGAAGCGACGAAGTGCTGCCATTTTGAGAGCTTGACTTCTACACTTCTTCACTTCTTTTCTCCACTCTAATCTAGTGCTTCCTTTCATCCAAATCGAAGATCAAGATTGAAGATTCAAGAGCTTAGATTAAAGATCTTCATCTTTTCGAGAGAGATTTCTTCGTTTGAAGCGGATTCGTGATAGATCAAGATTGATCCTTCGCTGTCCAGATCTGAAGCGTGTTGATTTGGGGTTGTTTAGGTGATTTGGTGAGTTGTGATTATCTCTCACACGGATCCAAAGGAGTATATCGGATTGTTGGCTCGATTTGGTGTTAAAATAGTGATTTCCACACATTTTCTTCATCCTAAGTATAGATCCATATAGATCCATTGTTCATGATGATGTTATATCCATTTTATCATATGTTAATCTATGCAAGTTCATTCATCAAGTTTGTAGAGATATTGTTCATGTTTTCATGTTTATTGGACTTTCAACTCTTTAATTACGAAATTGCCATTATTGTTATAATTGTCCATTTTGCTTATATTTGAATGCTTGGTTACTTGGATTGATGTTTGACATGATTGATTGCTGTGAATTAGATGATTGTTGATTGGTTTTAGACAAGGTGGTCGAAGATGATTCAAAAGCTAAGGGAAAGGCTCTTGAATTGGGAAAGCTGCTCGTGGCATATGTAGCGGGATGATGAAGCTCTTATGCATAGATTTGATGATGTGATGTTGAGATGAGGCTTTGCGAGGATGTAATGAAGCGAGGCATCATGTGATGAAGACTTGGTCTAATCCAGACGGGATCATTCCAAGCATGTTGGTAACTCGGTGATATGATTCGAGTTAAGGGTAATGGTTGCTCGAGAGGCGCTTGAGCTAGTATGGATATAGTCGTCGAGGAGGATGGCTAGGAGGCTGAGATCTCATCGTTGTTGAAGGTTCTAGCATGCTCAAAGCAAGAGTACGTTGGGCAGATTAGATAGTCCCTGAAGGCTAATGTTTGATAGTCAAGTACTCTGGGCAGATTAGATAGTCCTAGGCACGGGTCATGATGACGTGCGGGAGTTATGTCTAGAACCGGGGTTTCCATTAGCCCTTGACGGACGGCTGAAAGAATGAGCCGGTCATTCAATTAACGGTGATATCAAGGCAACGATAACAGTGATAGCCAGAGTCATGGATGTTTGGTTGTATCGTCATTCGGACTCAAGAGCGGTATTTTCTGGGTGCTTATCTGATTTAGGCCTTGGTAATTGGAAAACATCGCCCTTGACTCGAATGATTATTACTCTACTTTAAATTGTATGCTCTGCTATGTTTGCTTCTATTTAGTGTGTGTCTGGGGGCTATCACTGTAGAAAGAGGTGGAGTGGGAGGGTTGTATTCCTATTCCTTTTCCTTTATGCTCTTTTGGTATGTTGTTAGTTAATTTACTGCTCACTAAGACTGTTGTCTGACTCAAGGCTTTATGTTTTAATTCTTATTGCCTTGGGCTGTTCGTCCATTTTTGGGACGGGCAGACTAGGTAGCAGGTGACAGGTGCTGTTCTCTTCTCACAATGCTGATATCGAAGACGAGCTGGAGGGTTGCATATTATCTTCTTATTATATGTATTGGATGTTCCGCTGTTTTGTATTCTCTAAGTGTTATGTAGTGAGGCTTGATGTATTGGCTATTTGGATGCTTGTATTCAACTATTATGGAGTTTTATATGATGTCATTTTGTTCTGTAAAGCTTCACTATACATATGTTCTATTGTATTTTGTCCATGCGCTGTGAGTAATACGATAGATTCCGTTGTTTTAATCTACCCTGACAATCGTCCATGGTCGCCTGGTACACTTTACAGCGCACTATCTCTAGATTCGGTGCAGGGGTCATGGGCGGTCGTCACAACACCTAACAGGCAACGCTGGATTAATGGAAATCATTAGGAAGACTATGCATGGAGGTTCGACCAATAGAGATTTGGAAGGGGTGAACAGGAGTCCGTTCGCTCGGGAAATCAGGATAGCTCAGAATCCACCTAAGTTCAAGTTACCTAGCGTGGAAGTATATAATGGAAAGGCTGACCCGACTGATCACTTGATGAGATACACTAGACACATGGAAGTGCTGGGGGCATCGGAGGAAGTGATGGCCAGATGTTTCCCTTTATACTTAACAGACCTAGCGGCAATGTGGTTTAGGCAGCTGGAAGAAGGATCTATCAGGACTTGGAGGGAACTGGTGGATAGGTTTTTGGGACAGTTTCGGGTTCATATCAAAAGACCTAAGAACGTGATGACGTTAACATCAGTAAAGCAAAGAATGGATGAATCGCTTAGAGCATTTTTAACTCGATTTAATGCGGCGGTTGCTTCGGTGGATCGGCCGGATCCATCGATGGTTTTGATGGCGGCAGTATCGGGAGTCAGAGAGGATTCAGATTTTAAGGTATCTTTAGTACGAGATCCACCACTGGATCTTGGGGAATTCTTCCATGAAGCTGAAAGGTTCCTTCGGCAAGAAGACGCATGTACTGATTTAAAGTTAAAGGAGGTGAATGTGACTGGGGGTGGAGGACCATCCAACGGAAGCTCGGATAAAGACAAAGGAAAAAGGAAGCTAGACGACGATTCAGGAAAAGCCGGGAAGCGATGGAAGGATCCAAAGTTTTCCACATACACAGGATTAAACGAGACGCAGGAGCGGATATACATGGAAACCCGGAATCGCCTTCCTTACTGGAGGCCAGCTAGGAGAGAACCTTCTGAACGAGAAAAGGCATCAGGAAAGCACTGTCTCTTCCATGATTTGGATGGACACGATACCAATAGCTGCAGGCACCTAAAGGACATAATTGAGGAGCATGTGAGGAATGGACAATTGACGCAGTATGTTGGGGCTCGGAATGCAGTGGTGGAGCAGGAGCAACCACCGCCCACCTCAAGCCATGATGGCATGAGGCCCAGGAATGATGGTCGATTGGTTATCCATTGACCCGGATAATATGAAATAAGTAACAAACCGTTGGCGAGCAACAAAGTCATTTACACATGTACGGGGACGGAGATAGCCCTTAGGCATGCTCTGAATAATGATACACCGCGAAGCCATGGTTTGCGAAATCTGTTTTCTTTTGTTTTTGGATTGGACACTCGTTTTTCTGGTTTGGTTTTGGAGTTTGGTTTGAACTCCTGGTTTTGTTTGCTTTCTGGTTTGGATTTTCGTTTGGATGATTTTCTGTTTTGGATGTTGGTTTGGATTTCTGGTTTTCGGATTTTATTTTTGGATTGGATTTTGATTGGATTCTTTTTGGTTTTTTGATAAACGGTCATCGAGTATGGACTATGCTCGGTAAGGGTCCGGAGAGACCAGGATTCGGCCTAGGATTTAGGCCCTATATTATCGGTTATCATTTCAGGTCGTCGAGTATGGACAATGCTCGGCAAGGGTCCGGAGTGACCAGGATTCGGCCTAGGACTTAGGCCCCCAACTATCGATTATTGTTTCAGGTCGTTGAGTATGGACTATGCTCAACAAGGGTCCAGTGCGACCAGGATTCAGCTTAGGACTTAAGCCACGGCATTACTTACGTCCAGGGACACTGGACCACGGTCGTCAGGTGTGGATTGCGCTTGGCAAGAACCCGGAGAGGTTAGCTCAACGTCCAGGGACACTGGACCACGGTCGTCAGGTGTGGATTGCGCTTGGCAAGAACCCGGAGAGGTTAGCTCAACGTCCAGGGACACTGGACCACGGTCGTCAGGTGTTGATTGCGCTTGGCAGAAGCCCAGAGAGGTTATGGATTTGGATACCGACCCGGAGAGGTCCTGGATTGGGCTATTGGCTATTGGGTAAGAATGGATCAAAGGCTCGATCTTCGAGTTCGGATGGACATGGGATTGGCTATGGACTTTGGATATGGGATACGGAATTATTCAAAACACGCCTTCTTTTCACAAGGCATGTTTTGGGGGGCAAATGTTATCCCGCTTTTTGGTCAAAGCCGGAATATCAAACAAATCGACAAGAAAGGATGGGTATCAGGATTGGAGGTCGATTAGAGACAAGGTTGTGATCGATGTCGTCAAAATTTGACCGGGCTCCGATCGGGACGAAATCGATTGGAGATTATGATAAGGACTAGGAGAGGCTATATTTCAAGTTTTAGGTTAATCGGAGTTCATATGAAGGAAATATGGATGGATTACGATGTGCAGGGAATGGTTCGAATCGATGCATTTCGCATCGATCAAGAGGATGGCGGTTCGAATCGATACGTTTCGTGTCGACCATAAAGTAAGGACTTCGAATCGATACCGTTCATATCGATCGACATGGGTTCGTTTTAGTGAAGTTCGCATCGATCAGGTTCTAGTTCGACTCGATGACTTCGTATCGATAGGATGGTGAAGGATGACAGCATGTTCGTATCGATCAGGTAGGAAAGCTAGGTGGATTTTGACTCGGTGGTGACACGCCCAGATTGGTAGGAAAGCACGCAGAGGTTTGTTCGAATCGATACGTTTCGTATCGATCAGGATGGATTCAGGCTACAGGCTTCGTATCTATATAGTTCGTATCGGAAGGGAGGCGAGGAGTGACGATGCAGTTCGTATCAATCTATGCTAAAATCGATACGAAGGACTCACATACAGATCGATTCGAAGAAGATCAAGGCCATACGAGAAGGATACGTTGGGAGACGGCTTCGTGGATACGAAGTCGTGGATACAAAGTTGTGGATACGAACGAAACTGATTTTATGGATGCGAAGCAATGGATGCGAAGCAATGGATTCGAAGCACGCTATGGCTATAGATGGATGTGGACTGGGCACGAGGTATGGATGCGAGCGCATATCCAGGAAGGGAGCGTTCAACATGGCGAGGAAGGAGGATTGACCCAGGAAACACGCACCACGTCATCACTTGGGCACGCGACACCATCGATTTGACCTAATCGATTCGAAGGAAGATCGATTCGAAGGGAGCTTATCAACCGGAAACATGATCTCGAATCGATCATATCTTGAGATTTACAAGTCCAAATGCTATGAAATTTTCACAGTAGCTTGATCACATGTTGAAGAATGTTCGGACCAAATTTCAGCTTGATTGGACAATTTCTTGATCGATTCGAACGTAGCTTCGAATCGATCCCAAAGTGGGCCCGGATTTCCAGAAAGCGGGCATGTGGGCGCCCTCACGTGCAAGAACTGGTCTCCCCTCAATTTAGGCGAAATATCAGCCTCCTACACCTATAAATAGAGCCCCTGGTCATTCAGAAAAGGGGTCGGACAATTTTGAGAGCTAAAGAGCACCCGGACTCTGCCAGATTTACTCCAGATCGCCATTGCTGCCTTAGATTCAGATTATAATCATAAAATCCGTTGTACTACGCGATAGGAAATTGTAATCTTCAAGCATCTATCAATAAAAGATAAAAAATTTGGAGTGGACGTAGGCCGGAGATAGCCGAACCACTATAAATCTCGTGTTTTTGTTCATTATTTCTGGATTGCTGTTTGTTGTTTGTTAAGATCTGAGATTTGTGTTTGAATATTGCTGATTTGTATTCATACACTGGTGCTTTCACAACATTCGGGGTTTGTGACCATTTTTGGCGCAAACAAATGTAGAGACTAAAATGATAAAGGAATTGAGATTTTAAAACTAATTAGAGTCGTGGCTTAACTAAATGGATTTATAAAAAATGTTTTATAAGTTAAATACTTAAGAGATAAGGCAAGGGCAATATGGGAATAGCCGAACTCCATAACCCCTAAAACCATTACAACCTTTTCATTCTCATTACATTCTTACAAAAAACAAAAACACATATAAAAGAGAACAAGGCCGGCCATAACCCTAAGAAGAAGAAGAGAAAAATTCAATTAGAAGCTAAGATTCAAGCTTGGAAGATTAAAGCAAGATCAAATCTAAAGTTCCTTATCCAAACAAGGTGAATAATGATCTAAACCATCTCATATAAGTCATCTTGAATGTTTTAATTCGGGTTTAAGGTTTAAAACTATCTGATTGGATGAATGGTGATATGCTTTGGTTTATATGCCATGTTATAATTTAAACAAGAATTTTTTAGGGTTAATATAATTCGATTTTAAGTTAAAACCGTGCAAATTGATTTCCAAATGGCATGATGTTTGAATATATTATGTAAAACATTATTTTGGAGATGGGTCTCAATTTTCATAATATTCCAAGATATGGATAATTTATTATGAATTTTGAATGGAGAAATAGATAATTTTGGGTTTAAATATTTAAGGCAATCAAGTATTGTTTTTGGGTCTAAAATTTATATATGTTAGAAAACGTATTAAAAGTGAATAATTGTGATTTTTAGCGATTTTTCCTAAGTGTTTTACTATGGTTATTCAATTATTTAAGTTAGAGGACTTAAATGTTTTAAATGTTTTGTTAAGGGGAAGGGCCTATTTGTTAAAATGATTTCGTATTGGGTTGTTGAATTCGACAGCCTTTTAGAAAAGAATTTTTATAAAGAATTGGCAACCAATCATATTTTGAGAAATTAGACAAGTTAGATAAAAACGAATTACTTTGAAAGGCATAAAAATCAGCTTTGTTTCGAATTACAACTTCACCATTTCCATTTGCTTGCTTCTGTCACCATACTTCCGCTAATGACCTTTCGCACCCATTCAAAGCCAATGCACATGGTATCAAGCAATTGATACATAATGTATTGGAGAAAGGCGGAAGGGACTGTGTCGAAGGTATGCTTTCAAAGAGGTTGAAGCCATTGTTATAAGCTTCCGAATCAATCCAACTTGCCCTTGTTGTTAAAGAAGCTTTCAAAAGAGTTACCACATTTCGAACTCATTCGATACCTAGCTGCCGCATTCATACTTTTCGAATTGGTTAAAGACCACTTTTCTTTATAGCCTTATAACGATGATTTCGAAAGGAAGGCTTTCGTTTTATCAACATTGAAGCCGCCTTCCCAACGATTTCGAAAGGGTTGTTTTAGCCACTTTTAATAAGAGTTTCGGAGGCAATGGTTTCGAATGGGTTGGTTTTGAAGCTATCCTCTTCCCTAATTCTTTTACTTGAGATCGATGCTTTTAAAAGGGATACTTTCGCTTATGTTCTCTTTGACCCGGTAGTTATATTTAATGTTACACACAATGATTTCGAAAGAGATACTTTTAAATGGTTTTGAAGCTAAGCTTCCATAAATTCTTACTTGAACTAAATGCCTTCGAAAGGTATGTTTAAGTGTTTCGAAAGGTATGTTCTAAGTGTTTCGAAAGGTATGTTTTTCAGTGTTTTGAAAGGAAGATTTCCAATGCTTTTGAAAGGTATGTTTTAATGGTTTCGAAAGAGAAGGTCTAAGATTTTAAGTAATGCTTTTAAAAGGGAGAGTGATGGAGGGTAACTCATGATGTCACAATGATCCGAAGGATCTAGTCGAAAGCCTTAGCTTCCAAATAAGAAAATCCAATCTCATTTTTAAAGGTAAACCCATGGCAGTGTAAAAGAGCTTTGAAATGGCATTTAAAATTTAAAATCTTAAAGGAAGTTTCCTCGCAAAGGATAGTGGCTTAAGGGTATTGACCATGTTTTTGTAAAAAAAATGATTACAAGGAATTAAATCATGGATGTTTATATTGTTATGTTTTGATCAGTTATCATGTATGTTTCTGTAATCATATTCACTTCATAGTCAACCCATAACTGCATTTTGGGGTTAAGGGCAGAATAACCGGCTAGGTTGACCCAGTAATGAATATACATTGAATTAACTCCTCTGTGTTTAGAATTGCATCTAGGAGGTCAGATGGACCAGAATATAGGATGTCCAAAGTTGATCAAAGATCATTGGTTTAGAAAGGTTCTTAGTAAGCCCATGAAAACTATGCATGGAAATTGTTATTGGCGGGGGGAAATAGGATTTTAGTGATCCCATGAAAACTATGTCTGGAACAAGTTATTGATAGAGATCAATAGGTTCATAGTCAGCCCATGAAAACTATGACATGAGAGATGTTATTGGAGAATCCAACAGGTTCATAATAAGCCCAAGAAAACTATGATTGGATAATGTTGTTGGTAGATACCAATAGGTTCTTAGTGATCCCATGGAAACTATGAAACCAAACAGATAGTCTGTAAAATTGAAACAGGTTATTAGTTAGCCCATGAAAACTAATAGGTTAATAGTGACCCTAGAAACTATAATATGACACAGATAGTCAGGTGAATTGGGATGGGAAATCCAAAGCATATTGCATGTTTGCATATCATCATGATACATTTTATTATGTTATGTCTTAACCATTGTGGATGCAGATGCACAGTATATGATTATTATAAATTGGGTTAAAATACTAGTGAGGGGAAAACCTGTTCTGCTAAGCAGTGTGGTCTCACTAGATATCTATATGGTTCGAGATGGTAGGTTATTATTCACACCGGATTTTTTGTTTGACTCAAATTTTATGTTTTCCCCTTGAACTCTTGGGTGCTCAATTGATTTTGAGTAGTTTAAGGGTTAAGGTTTTCAGGTTCTTCTTTAGATGAATAAGCTTCCGGAGACATGCAAGAGGCAAGCTAGCTATTAGGAGTTCTTTCTGTTTGATTCCGCTGTGTTATTGTATGAAATGGCTAAGTTGTTTAGTGCCTATATTTAGACTCTGATCATCCAAGGGGCATCTTCATATGTCGCTCTTGGCGTATTTTGTAATAAATTGTAATTTCTTTGAACATGGCTTACGTATGAGATTATGTAATGAATCTGAAATGAAATGAATTTTTTTTTTAAATTGAGTTTAAATGTTTTTCATATTCATGTGTTTCTGGTATACCAATGTATCTAACATACCGTATTTGGTCATCGAGAATTAATAGCTATGGATGACTGCAGCATCCATAGCGGTTAGGTTTGGGCCTCCAAATAGGAGATGTTACAATATCTTAAGACTCTATGACTATCTGGATGTTCACGCCATATAATAACTAGTGACGGGTGATGACTGTATGACAAACACCAAGTCCCAAGTGGAGTCATATCTATAGTATGTGAGTCTCTAACTCATAACCAAGTAAAAATGATGGTATAAACAGTATATGCCTATCTACCACTCCTCAAGAACCAGACATGAGACTGATAGCACAGAACCAACTTCAAAGTCACGGAAACTCTATAGCCGTCAATTACCGCACTAGTCATCGTGACACGTATCCATTGGTACTCGTCAATCCAAATTCTAAGTCATGACACTACACTTGCCCCTATAAGTAATAGGTTGTTGGCCTAAGTGACACAAGGGCGATATCACTAAGCTATACAATAATATGGTGTCACAGATCTAGGGTGCGACCTCACAATCTGGCTGCTAGGGTAGATGCTAGCCTAATCTGGTGCTCTCCAACTAACGTAATAGGAGTATGATGTGATAGATGACATATTGTCTATATATTAGGCACGAAGCCCAACTCACAAATACTAGCACAAAGCTTAACATATCATTATAAGTCCCTTACATATATCTGAATACTATATCACAAACCTGTCACTTAAGTGCGATTTACTCACATAGAATAACCGAATAAATATCACTACAACATACCATACCACCGAGTGAAAATCGCTTACTCGATGCTTATAAACTACACTCATATCCATCACATCTATGCTACAAGTCCAATGTATAACCGAAGAAATGGTACCGAATACCCCATCCCAAACGGTATTATAACTCCATTTGTAACATATTTCCCATAGCACAGAATATCTCCATTCCTTTATAAACATATATATACACAAACATACATACATACATATATGGAGTTTATTATATATTTATTTGAAGTAGTAATTATTTTTTATTTCTGTTATTTTAAATTAATTCTTCAAATTCCTAACCAATAAATTCCAAACATTTCTTTTCAATTTATTTGAATTACAATGGAATTCGTCTTATATAAATATGAATCTTTAACTTGAAACAAAATTGGTATTCCTACATAGTAATTTGTATATACTCATTTAGTATGTTTTTGCTAATGAAATTATTTGATTTAAGATATTTATTTACATTTTTTGCACCAAAAATGGTCACAAACACCCGTTTGTATGTGAAAGTGTCAATTTCTAAAACAATATCCAAATATAAAGATAAGCACATAGAACACAGGATAAATAGCAGAAAAAGTAAATGAACACACGAGTTTTATAGTGGTTCGGCAAACTCCGGCCTACATTCACTCCAATAATCTTTTATTGATACTGTAAAGTTACAATTACAGTTGTTTTTGCCTTAGAAAATTAGTGAAGGAAGAGATAAGAAGTTATGAAGGAGAGTAAGTCGAAAGGTCCCTTACAATGAGCCAAGTTTGCTATATTTATAGATGAAGACGTGCATGGATCGGGCTGAAATTTCGACAGATGAACCTCCAGGCCTATATGACCTGATCCACAAAATTTGGGGTCGAGCGGACACAAAAAAATAATTTAACCGATCATCCATACTTACTCTAATAGGGCTGCGATCGTATTTATGGGGTCCCCTATGCCTCTAGTCCATGCTCCAAAAGTTTCGCGCCATTATGACTTACCGTTTGTGAAACATCGATCGATCTTCGCTGTTTTGACTAGAAATTGGATCATAGGAGATCATTCCATACTTCATCCTTTTGATTTGTGATCTATCATGTGGGTTCCCCATGATGGTAACTACTTGCTCTCCAAATTTTGTGCAATTCTGATGTATTGTTTGTGAGATATCGCATTTTCCGTAAAACTATGGATCGTTATGCTAATTTGTACGATCGTTCCAATAACAATCAGCTTATTTTACAAGATTTCATCCTTTTGAGCTATAATTGATCTTGGGGGTGCTATATGATGTAAGCTAAATGCTCTCTAAATTTCGTGCAATTCCGACGTACCGTTTGTGAGATATCGCATTTTCCGTTAAACTATGAATTGTTATGCTGATTTGTTCGATCGTTCCAATAATGATCGGCCTATTTTCCAAGATTTCATTCTTTTAAGCTATGATTGATCATGTGGTGCTCCATGATATAAGATACTTGCTCTTCAAATTTCATGCAATTCCAACGTACAGTTTGTGAGACATCGCGTTTTCCGTAAAACTATGGATCGTTATGCTGATTTGTACGATTTTTCCAATAACGATTGGCCTATTTTCCAAGATTTCATCCTTTTAAGCTGTGATCGATCATGCGGGTGCTCCATGATGTATGATACTTACTCTCCAAATTTCATGTAATTCCGACATACTGTTTGTGAGATATCACATTTTCCGTAAAACTATGGATCGTTATGGCTAATTTGTACGATCGTTCCAATAACGATCGGCCTCTTTTTCCACCATTTGGGAGTTTTGTCATGCGATCATTTTTGTGGGCTCCACTCTTCAATATAGTGATGTTCTAAAAGTTTCAAGTGCATTGACTTTGTAGATTTTGAGATATTGATTGATCTTCGTCGATTTACTTTGTTTTATGGATCGTTCCCGATCGATCCATATAAATTGTTCCTTTGCCCATAACTCGAGCATACGAACTTCGATTGACTTGAAATTTAAAATTTGGCCTCACGGGGCCTTCCTTATCACTTTAGATTGATTGCACCTTGATTGGGACCCTGTACGAATCTGCCCAACTATTGTCCATAGTTCCAAATATAATCGATTTCCGAGCTCGATAACCGTCTCTCCGTGTTTCCTGCCTTGATGATCACAGAAACCATTTAGCCAACTTGTATGATATACTGCTTAGTCAAAAGGCGGTATAACATTTACCTCCAAAACATGCCTTGCGGTAGGAAGGCATGTTTTGGATTGCCTTAAGTCCAATGTTCGAAACTCGTTGATGACCTATGAACAAATCTATGATCTTGCCTTATTGTTAGTAACGACCATACGTGATCGAATGCCTGTTTAAGGAAAATGCGATCGTTCAAGATCGAGTGCCTATTCAAGGTGTATTGTGATCGTTTGAGATCAAGAGAACGAGTACCTATTTAAGGCGAAATGTGATTGTTCAAGACCGAGTGCTTGTTCGAGGCGAAAGGTGAACGTTTGAGATCGAGTGCCTGTTTGAGATGTAATGTGATCATTCGAGATCGAGTGCATGTTCGAGGTGAAATGTGATTGTCTAAGATTGAGTGCCATTTGAGGTGAAATGTGATCGTTCAAGATCGAGTATCGTTCAAGGTGAAATGTGATTGTTTGAGATCGAGTGTCGTTCGAGGCGAAATGTGATCGTTGTAGATCGAGTGCCATTCGAGGCGAAATGTGATCATTCGAGATCGAGTGCGTTCTCGAAATGCGATTGTCCAGATCGGACTCAAAATTATTAATGCTAGATTTCATGTTCTAGTGAGTTTTGTAATCAAAATATTCAACTAATAAAATTGACTCCAAGTACTAAAAGAAAAACAAAAACGGAAACTAAACACAACAATGCATGCCTCTCTGAGTGTGACGGTTCATCATCATCTCAGTGTATGCCTAGTGACCGTTCTCGATCCCATACATGTGTAAGTGACTTAGCCGTTTTATTGTGGAGTTTATTACTTATTCCTTGCCATTCCGATCAATTGATGACAAGTTGACTCCTCGATCCAAGGCAGTTCCCGTTCGATGCAGATGGTGGCTGCTCCTATTCCACCGCGGCTACTCGAGCTCTTACGTATTGTAACAGCCTGCCGTTCCGGACATGTTCCGCAATCTCATCCTTTAAGTGCCTGCAATCGCTTGTACTATGCCCGTCCACCTCATGGAACAAACATTATTTTTTTGATTTCTTTTTATTGTTTATAGGGTCTCTCCTCATTGGCCTTCGATAGGGGATCTGCCCCTTAGTATCTAGATATATCCATTTCAATGTCTCAGTCAATTCCTGTAAGAGGTGAATCTCGGTTCCCTTCATGGTCGCTTCGATCCATCAGAGCGATCCTCTACTTTCCTTTTTATTTAATCCTTGTTTCAACCTTCCCCGGGCGGACCTCCACCTTTAACCGCATAAATTTCCACTTCCTCTCTTCCCTCTCTATCAACTTTCACATCTTCCTGACGCAGAAACCTTTCTATTCATGGAAAAATTCCCCAAGGTCCACTGGTGGATCCCATTCCAACGATATCTTGAAATCCGAGTGATCTGCAATCCCTGACACTACTGCCATCAAAACCATCGAGGGATCCGGTCGATCCACCGAAGCTACTGCCGCATTGAACCTGGTTAAGGAATCCCTAAGTGATTCTCCTTTCCACTGCTTCATCGATGTTAAAGTCATCACACTCTTGGGTCTCATGATGTGGACCCAAAATTGCTTCATAAACCTTTCGATCAATTCTATCCATGTTCTAATCGAGCCGCTTTCCAATTGTCTGAACCACAGTGCAACTATATCCATTAAGTACAAGGGAAAGCACCGTGCCATGACTTCCTCCGACGCCCCAAGTACTACCATGTGTCTCATGTATCTCGTCAGATGAACTACGGGATCCATTTTTCCATCATATGTATCAAGCGTTGGTAGTTTAAACTCTGGTGGATTCCTAGCTTGTCTGATATTAGGAGCGATGGGACTCCTATTTACATCTTTTAAATCCCTATTTACCAATCCTCCTCTCATTGCCCATCTATTCATTTCCGCCAACCCGTCGTTATCATCCAGTGGTAGTCTTCAATCATTGTCTCCAAACTGCTCCCCGAGTTCATGGGGGAATCCTGAAATCTACTCTTCTAGACGAGTATACGCATTTCGATCAACGCCAAACTACACAGCACCACCCGTTCTGGAAGGATTAGCCCCGATCATTCTTAGTTGGTTAAGGGCCGCTCCCGGCTGTTCCACTTCATCCTACATCCTGTTAGCTTTGTTTCCTTTGTCCTGATTTTGGTTTTCCTCAGCTTCTGCTACTCCAACTCCATGATCCATATTTATAGCATTTCCTACTACTCCATTTCCTTAGTTTTGCGCTCCAGCTTTTCCAATCTATCGGAGTAGATTCTACATCATCTCCTCCTGTCTCTCTAACATCCTCTCCTGCATAACATCCATTATTGTTCCCATTTCATCTCTGGTGATGTAGATAGATGTTTGATTTGCTCCAGCTCCAGAAGAAGCCTCCTGACTCCTCCATGATGGCTCATATTCGCTAATGGTCTCCTAGTTGATTGCCCAGCCATTGCTTCCTAAATCCAAGTATCCAAGCTTTCAAATCCGCAGGAGCAAGTCCATCTCAATGGAAGCACCAAAATGTTTGCGCCAAAAATGGTCACAAACACCCAGTTGTATGTGAAATCACCAATTTCCAAAACCAATATCCAAATATAAAGATAAGCACGTAGACCGCAGGATAAACAATAGAAAAAGTAAAGGAACACACGAGTTTATAGTGGTTCGGCAAACTTCGGCCTACGTCCACTCCAATAATCCTTTATTGATACTATAAGATTACAAGTACAGTTGTTTTTGCCTTATAAAATTAGTGGAGGAAGAGATAAGAAGTGATGCAGGAGAGCCAATCGAAAAGTCCCTTGCAATGAACTAAGTCTGATGTATTTATAGGTGAAGACGTGCATGGATCAGGCTAAAATTTCGGCAGAAGAACCTCTAGGCCCATACGACCTGACACACAAAATTTAGGATCGATCGGACACCAAAAAATAATTTAGCCAATCATTCCATATTAACTCCAATGGGACCATGATCGTTTTTATGGGTCCCTCATGCCTCTCGTCCATGCTCCCAAAGTTTCATGCCATTCTGACTTACCGTTTGTGAGTTGTCGATCGATCTTCACTATTTTGACTAGAAATTGGATCATAGGAGATCATTATATGCTTCATCCTTTTGAGCTATAATCCATTATTGGGTTCCCCATGATGTTATCTACTTTCTCTCCAAATTTCGTGCAATTCCGACGTACCATTTGTGAGATATCGCGTTTTCCGTAAAACTATGAATCGT
Organism: Allium fistulosum; assembly: GCA_030737815.1. Classification (NCBI taxonomy): domain Eukaryota; kingdom Viridiplantae; phylum Streptophyta; class Magnoliopsida; order Asparagales; family Amaryllidaceae; genus Allium; species Allium fistulosum. The sequence continues at coordinate 484,616,365 of CM060905.1, read as the reverse complement.
TATGCTGATTTGTACGATCGTTCCAATAACGATCGTCCTATTTTACAAGATTTTATCCTTTTGAGCTGCAATCGATCATGGGGGTGCTCCATGATGTAAGCTACATGCTATCTAAATTTCGTGCAATTCCGACGTACCGTTTGTGAGATATCGTATTTTCCGTAAAACTATGGATGGTTATGCTGATTTTTTCAATCATTCCAATAACGATCGGCCTATTTTCCAAGATTTCATCCTTTTCAGCTGCAACCGTTCATGGGTGTGCTCCATGATGTAAGATACTTGCTCTCCAAATTTTATGCAATTCTGGCATATCGTTTGTGGGATATCGCGTTTTCCGTAAAACTATGGATCGTTATGCTGATATGTACGATCGTTCCAATAACGATCGGCCTATTTTCCAATATTTCATCCTTTTGAGCTGAGATCGATCATGAGAGTGCTCCGTGATGTAAGGTACTTGCTCCCCAAATTTCGTGCAATTCTGACATGCCATTTGTGAGATATCACATTTTCCATAAAACTATGGATCGTCATAGCTGATTTGTTCGATCGTTCCAATAACGATCGGCCTCTTTTTCCAAGGTTTGGGAGTTTTACCATGCAGTCATTTTTGTGGGCTCCACTCTTCAATATAGTGATGCTTTGAAAGTTTCAAGTGCAGATTTTGAGATATTGATCGATCTTCGTCGATTTGCGCTGTTTAATGGATCATTCCCGATCACTCCATATAAATTCTTCCTTTGCCCATAACTCGAGCATAGAAACTCCGATTGGCTTGAAATTTGAAATGTAGCCTCAAGGGACCATCCCTGTCACTTCATATTTATTGCATCTTGATTGGGACCCGGTCTTAATCCGCCTAACTATTGTCCACAGTTCCAAATATAATTGATTTTCGAGCCTGATAACCGTCTCTCTGGGCTTCCTACCTTGATGATCACATAATCCATTTAGCCAACTTTTAAGATATGCTGCCTGGTCAGAAAGTGTTATAACATATAAACATATGTAACATTAATTGATTACTATACATACAAGTTTATATTGTACATATATGGCATTTTCATATATAAGTTTATAAAATATATGCTATTATTCATATACTATTTTATCTCTATTTTATATAGTGTATATGTATTTTATTTTAATTTTTTTTAATAGTGGAAATTAGCCACAAGGGGCTCTTTAGCAAGTGAAATTAGTTTCTAGGACACACAATTGAAATAATTACTTTCAAGGACAAAACGTAAAATAATTAGTTTCTAGGGCCTAAAAACCTATGAAATTATGTCCTTAAAAGTAATTGGACTGCTGACTTTGTCCTTGAAAGTAATTATTCTGCAGACTTTGGCCTTCAAAGTAATTTTTTTGAATGTGTGTCCTAGAAACTAATTGGACTACAAAGTTTGTCCTTCTGGTGAAATGCCCCTTTTTAATAAGTAGCATTATCACCAGGCATAGGTCGATCGGTGCTTGTGCTTCATTTCATCCGTGCCTACGTCTTTTGGTTAATCGCAGATTGAATTTAGGTCATACTCGACTTAGAACTGATGTTAAATGCAATATACATAATACTGATACAACACACTATCATTTTTCAAATGCTTATGCATCCAAACAACTAATTTGACTCAAGCGTGATCAATAATAAAGCAAATTTTACTACATGGAACCAAAATATGGTGATCGCTCTGCTAATTCACATAGTTGAAAGCAAATCGCAACTTAATTAGGCATAGAAGTGAGAAAACACTCACCTAAAAATGATTAAATCCAACTAGATGCTTTAGCTCCTTCTTCTAATTGAATTTGCACTTACTGTAAATTCCAATTGCTCATAATCATTAGACTAGACTTGGGTTTCTTCATGCTACATGGTGAAAAAGCATGTCAGGAAGATCACTTTCAAGTTTAATAATTTCAAACTATTTATTTTAATTGTTTGAAAATTTTAAAGTTAGAAGGTGATAAGGTTTAGGTGCGGAGAGGAAGGTTCATCAACATTTTTATTTTACAATGTACTCATCTTTATAAACATAAGTGGAACCTCTAGAAATTAGAAAAGCCAAGAATTTTAACTTTTAATGGTTTACTTAGGTTAGTTAATTATGTAATAACTTTATTTAAGCCTAGCTATTAACTATATTTCCTTTTTACTTTCTAATATTCATATCCTTCTCTACTTAAATCACTTTTAAATATAAAATCCAATTCTCCTCTAACTAACTAAATTTCACAAACACAATTAATCCACAATCTGCTTATTTTACACACTCTATTTACATTATTATTAGTTTATTTATTTATTTATTTACATTTCCAAAAACTCTTAACTTTTAATATCAATAAAATGTTCAAATTTATCTATAACCACCAAATACAAATTAAAATTCAATTCTTTAACTATATCAGTTTATTTCTCCTAAAATCATTCAAATTATTAATTATTTCCACTAATTATTATTTTAATCTGACTTAATTATTTAAATCATTATTATTTATTTATAATTAATTGCTTCTTGACACCGGGTTGTTACAAGTTCCCAAATGTATTTGATGAGGTTACAAGCCTACATCCCCATAGTGAAATTGAATTTTGCACAGACCTAGTTTAACACGCTAAGGGCATAGTTATGCCTATTCAAGAAATGGCACCAATGGAGTGACATAAATTGGAAGTGCAGACCCGCGCCTTATTAAAAAAAGGCTTTATTCAAAAATTCTTCTCAAATAGTGAGTGTTGGTTATGTTTTTTTTGCAATAGAAGATGGGTCATTGAGGCTTTGCATGGATTATATGGATTTGAATAAGCTGACTAGGAAGAACAAGTACCTTCTTCCTCATACTAATGACTTGATCAATAAGCTTAATGGTGCAAAGACACTTGCCCAGTAAGATCTTGCTATAGGATCACATCAGCTATGTGTAGCAAAAGGCAGTGTGCTAATTACTGCATTTTGGACGCTAAATGGATTTATATGTTATAGGTTATGCTATTTGAGCTAACCAATGCATCAATTTTTTTTTTACATCTCATGAGTTGCATTTTCAAAGATCAACTTTATAAACTTGTACTTTTACACATGCACAACATTTTGTATACTATCAAAGTAAAGAAGAACACAAGGCACATCTCAGAGTTGTGTTGGTTGAGACTGCACTAGCATAAGTCTAAGTTCTCTAGTTACCATTTATGGAGAAAGGAGTTTGATTTTTGGGACATGTAATTTTTGAAGTATGGGGTGTTTATGGATCCTAGAAAGGTAGCAGCAATTCAGGATTGGAAGACACCAAGGAATGAAACATATATTCGTAGTTTCTTGGGATTAATTAGGTTTTATAGAAAATTCATAAAGGACTTTTCAAAAGTCACATCACCACTAACACAAGTAACAAAGAAAGATCGATCTTACATGGGACGCTAAATATGAACATGTTTTCACGCAGATGAAGGAGCTCTTGACAAGAACACCTATTTTGGTTATTCCAAATGGTGTGGAAATTTTCATGGTTTATACACATGCATGTGGGATTGGACTTGGTGTGGTTTTAATGCAAATGAGTTAGTTATTGCTTATGCAAGCAAACATCTGAAGCACCATGAGAGGAATTACCTAATTTAATGATTTAAAGTTGGTCCCTATTGCGTTCACATTTAAGAAGTGAAGGCATTACTTTTTAGGAGAAAGGATCGAACTCTTCATAGACCATATGATCACAATTTAAGACAACAAAGGTTGTTTGATTTCCAAGCCGCTTATGATTTTGATGTATCATATCCCACTGGAAAAGGAAATATAGCATAGGATTAAGCAAGAGACACAATATATTTGGCTCTATGTCCATGGAGTGGCAGAAATTGGATTTTACAATACGGTTTGATTTTCAATCAAGATGTGATATTGAACTAGATATGATAGCAGCCATGCAAGTCAGGCCTACTCTTATGGACCCTATTGGGATAACTTAAAAGCATGAAGAAAAGCTAGGTAAGGATTTTGAGTGGTTTGAGATGGGAGTGAATCCAACGACATGACGGGTACACCAATGATGCAAATGGATTACTTTACAAAGATGTATGGTTATGTGTAACCTACATTGAATGATTAAGGGATGAAGTATTGACAGAATGTCACCATTCCATACCGACTATCCGTGCAAGTGGGAATAAGATGTATAATGATATGAAACATGTGTTTAACTGGAAACCCACGAAGTGTGATGACTCAAAATTTATAGCCATCTTTATGACCTATCTATAAGTTAAAGATAAGCAAAATAAACCATGTGGCTTGTTACTTCCATTAACGTGATTGAGTGGAAGTGGAAATAGATTTCCATGGACTTTATGGATGGATTACCAAGGAGTTAAATGGGAAACAAATGGATTTAGGTTAAAGTAGATTATTTCACAAAATGTGTCCATTTCATCCCTGTAAGGTCAGCAAGAACCACAACAACATTAGCTAAGCATTATGTTATAGAAGTTGGAATCAACATGACGTCCATAAACTAACGGTGGGACCGAGAAGGTAAACCCATAATTAAGGATTTGTTACGAGCATTTTAGTGGCTCATGGGAGGATCATTTATCCTTGGTTGAATTCACATGCAATGACAACTAATGAGAAATTATTGGTATGATACCGAGGCTTTGTATGAGCGACTGTGCATGCCACCATCATGTTTGTACGAAATCACCGACAAGCTGATGCTGGGACATGATAGGATATGAGATATATTAAAGAAATCAAACCTTATCCCGAAGAGAATAAAAGCATCTCAAGATCTCCAAAAGAGTTATATGGACATAAGTCATGCATATTTGAAGTTCTTAGTTGGGAAATATGATATTTGTTAATGTTTCTCTATTGAAAAGTTTCATGAAGTTTGGAAAGTCGGGGAAATTAGCACTGAGATTTATCAAATCATTTCCATGAATTGAAATAATAAGGAAGTTAGCATATTGATCAACTTACCCAAGAAGATGGATAACCTGCATAATTTGTTACATGTATCTCATTTTAGGAAGTGTGTGTACAACACTACCATATTAATTGGACCAGGCCAGCTCGAAGATGTGGATGTTGAACCAAAAGTGGATAGACCGAGAAGGTCCATTCATATAACTATATGAAATGTGAAGCAGCATAGGAGGATAATGTTAAGCTAATAAAGGTTTAATGTAGTGAACATGTTAGAGATTGCACTTATGGAACGAAAGTGAGATGCGAGCTTTATGCCTACAAAATCTTATCGGTTTGACTGATTTAGTTAGCGGTTGTACGAATTATATGTTAGTATAGGTATAGGACTTGTTTTGCTTGTATTGGTATGATTATTGGCATGTATAATATGATATGTTACTTATATTCCTACCATTACGGAGTTTTGGGGTTAAAATTCTAAAGGGGGTGTAATAACCTTAAAAAACATTAATATAGTGATTTAAAGTAATTTAAATTAGAAAGGCGTCAATTTTTTTTTGCAAAAAAGGGAATTATGACACGAATTTATTTTTTATGTGGAGAGAGCACGTCAACAGGCTAGGATAGAGTAATTGATTACAAAAAGTGGACTTTTAAATTAAAAGGCTAAAGCAAAGTGTTGGCTACACACAAAAATAGTAAAGAAGGAATAAATCTATTTGGCCCATTAATTCATACGCTACCTTTGTAATTGTATGTTAAGTATCTCTTTCTCTATACGGTACTATTTTCTTACCTACATTTTTAGAATCTCCTAAAAGTGCTCATACATTTCTTTTTCTCAAATCTATAAAGCAGAATACTTAACTCATCTTTCATTTAAAATCCTTCGGAAATGAAGATAAAACTAATAAAATAGATAAAGGGAAAGAGATTTAGATTTATGTTGAATTACCTAAGGAGGGAGATTTAGAGAGAGAGGAAGAAGGAATCACTGCTATCTGAGAATCTTACACTACGGTAGCAGGAAAATTAAACCCTAACTTATTTGTTATATTTTGATTTGGAAATATATTATGATTATTATTAAATTTATTTCTAGTTTGTAAAGCCATAGATTTGAATCTAACATCTATTATAGAAATTCATCTCTAATTTGAAAGTAGAGCTTTGGATTTGCTTTAGTGATTAAGATAAATCTAGTAAATTGGGTTTTATTTAAATTATCACAAAGTTAATTTTTTTCCGAGGTAAACAGTAGTTTATGAAATAGAAACTTTTATATTAAATTTTGGGTAGGTGAATTGGATTTGGAAATGTGAGATTTCCTTTTTTAGATTCAAAGGCTTTACTTTTGTTAGAAACCAAATTGTATATTTAATTCTAAAGTATGGTGTTTGGATAATAATTTATTCGAATAGAGTTATTTGATTTGAGATGATTTTGTTTAATTGGATCTTTCAAAATTCAAGATGTAAATAAATATATTACAAACTAGTTTTCGAATTGAATCAAATAAAATATGGATTTGTTTAAGAATATGCTGATATATGGTTAAGAATAACTATTGGTAATTTTGTAATCTGGATCTTTCAACTGGATTCACTTTAAATTTATAATTAATTAAACTTGTTTAATGAAAGAAAAGCTATGATTTAGACAAGATTTATGAATTAAGAGAAATCTATAACTTAAGATAGCTAGTATGGAGTAGGCTTGTTATGCTTTTGGGGATAGATACAGGTATATGTAGATTTATTTGTTGAGCTGGAGACTCATTTATACATGTATATTTTGGCTAGCCTTGACTTGATGTATGTATTATTATTGTGTGAGCCTCGACTATAGTAGGCTCACTATTATGTTATGATATTTGACTTTCTGATGTGATCTATAATGGTGTCTATGAGTGTGTTACTAAGAGTACCCAGTTTGCCTCTTCCTAATACCATAGAAAAAATAAGAAACATGATATAATTTGTGTGCTTTTTAATACCAAAGTCATTTCACACTGCAATCAACCACCATGTAAATTTGTTCTACATGGCAAACAACCGCCGACCAACACCGTTTTTTGTGGCCATCAACAACTAAACTACTGTTGTTCGGTGGTTGATCGCCGTGAAAAATAGTGTTGGTCGGCAGTTGTTCACTGTACAAAAAAGAGTCAAAAATACTGTCTTTGGTAGCCTATTAAAAAGTCTGGTATTAGAAAGCGTACAATGTAAAAATTTATGGTATTTTATAGTAATGGTATCAGAAAGAGAAAAATGAGGTGCCATCACCAACACACTATTATTATATTATATATTATTCTGATTATATTGAGCCCTTGTGTTTATTTCTTTGTACCAAAACCAAATACGTCGTTTGTGGTTCGATTATGGTATATATGATACGTGTCGGTGTTGGGCCAAGGGAATATTCACGATAGGTCACCCCTTTCCAGCTTTATTCTCTGTATTAGTAGACAATATTACTTTGTAATATTCTTTGTTAGTATGGGTATGAACATGTTAGAGAACATGATTATAAGGTTATCGATATGGTATATTAATTATAAAATAAATTATGAGTTTACCTTGTTTGTTAACTAGAAAATAGTATGATTTTGGATGAAGCTTGGTTTACGTATAGTTAGGACCTTAGTAAGAATAATACAAATCACCTAAAAGTCAGAAATGAGATGTAGGAAGAAATCATGAAGAAAATAACAAGAATTAGTTGAAAACTACAAATTCAACAACCTTAGTTCTGCGTTCCAACAAGTAACCAATTGATAGGTCCAAATCCAATGGTTAACCAATCCTATAACCATGTGTGACAATCACTGAATTTTTTGATAATTAAACTATATGTTAAAAAATGTTATTAAAATTCAAAGATTCCTATTAGACTCAATATAGTAGAAATGGGATTATGGATATGGTTTTAGGTATTTTAGTGCGGTTTCGAGCAAACCTATTTAAGGTTGTAAAAAGAACGGTTTATGTAGTTATGTCCTATGTTTATTGAAGAATGTTAGCATGATATGGTTTCCATTAGTGATGTGGGGAGATTAGCTAGCAGAATGGGGATGTTCATCTAGGCAGATTTCTAGTAGGGGACCTTCGGGAGTCCATTGTTGTCCAATTTTAATCTCAATTGAATTTGATAGGCCTATGGTATTATTTTTGTAGGTAGTGGGTGTGAGTGGATGCTCTAATGTAGCATTTGGTAGGGCTTATTTTCTATATATTATTGGGTTGACCTTGGTTAGATATGACAATAATGACCTATAAGGTTAATATTTTCCCTACATGTAAGATATATGATTTATTATAGTATAACCTACCATGATCTTCCACTGTAATGTTGTGATTGCACTATACAATATTATGCTTTGGTGACTTTTTCCTAACATGAGTAGAAATAGGTTAAGGTTTCATTTTATGGTAACTTAGTTTCTTTCTATATATATATATATATATAAGTTCATATTATATATATAATGGTTAGTTTAGCTCACATCAGTGTTTGTTTTTGACCCACACTTTGTTTTTATTCCCTTACATCTCTCGGGTACTCTCATGAGTAGACTAAGAGTCAACCATAAGGGACTACCACGCAAAGGTTTAAAGTTCAAGGAGGCGGATACCACTATTCCAACACCTTTTGTTTCTAGTTACTTTCATGATTTAGAAAAATATTTATGAGGCTGCTAGTGATAATTTTCATTCTCACAATACTAACAAGATGTAGCTTTGTTGTTATATGCCTACACAACTATGAATTAGCATGTGAACTGTTTGTTAAAATCTCGTTTAATGTAGTAATTGTATTATGGAATGCTTATAAAATTAGGAGTTTGCATATTAGTTGTTTGTTAATATGCATAATAGAATTATATCCAAATTCAACAAAGTAAAACAAAAAACAATAAAAAGCAATAGAAAAATAAAGAACATGTAAGATATATGTGGTTCAAACATTAAGGAATCCTACATCCTTGGGTTAAATCTATCATTTTTTATATCTTTTCTAGTAAAAGCACAGAAATCTACAAAGATATTGCTTACAGTATTTTAGTAATAATTCTATATGTAATGAAAAGTTCAATCCCTTTCTTCTGCTATAGTCCTTTCCTTTTATAGATGAAATGAAATAACATGGATTACTAACACCATTCCTTATACTTGATTGTTGCATTTAGAATCCATCATTTTGATAGAGTTAGGAGTATGTTCTAGTGGAAATTATGTAATTTGTACATAAATCTAACTCGATAACCAATCCTGTTCAAAATAAAAGATATTTTCTTTTTATTATATACTTGTTCTACATGTTATAAAAAATTAATTAGTAAATTTAAATATATATATTAGAAATGTTTGATGAGATTTTTTGTTTGATGATAACAAACATATATCAATTTATATATGTGTTTGCAGATTGTACTATACACATATAGGAATAAATATTCATATTGAATAATAATACTATTGCACAGAATTTATATAATTCAATCAGTATTTTTATTCAAAATAATATTTTATTTCAACACTTATACAGTACAAAGTTTACAGCTCTCTCTATATACATACACCGGTTTCATACATTTCACATTCACATTTTTTCTCACTACAATGCTCAACACTTAGTTTTTCACTCTGTCTGCACATTTGCATCTATCTGCATTATCCAGCTCCAGTTCTTGTCATGTCTCCTGTGTACCTGTATAATTAGCAACTACAGCAGTAATTTGAAAATAAACAAATTTGAATTTGCAAAAATATAAATTTGTTTTTATTGGTGCCTCAGATATATGGGTTATTGTCATCATTTTTTGATTGTGTAATATCTGTGCATATCAGTATTCTTATCAGGGACAGGTAATCATGAGTGGCTGCAATACACACGTGTACATTTATACACGTGTGCACTGCCTCGCCAACTCGTGTGCACAGTCGAGCCAAAAGACAAGCTGGATTCAACACAAGTGAAACCAAAGTGCAACTGAAGTGAAATCAAGACCAACCAGTTCATGTGCAAACCCAGACTCGAGCATACATGTACACCAGAGATGGCAAACCAGAAAGTACACATGACTACTTCAACTTCAAGCTTGAACAAGCAATCAACAACATCGGCAAAAATGTATCGAGTTAAAAAGCAAACAAGAATTGAGCTAACATTTAACATGGAGTCTAAACAATGGATACATCAATAATATGAATCAAGTGCATATGAACCCAAATCAACCATGAAGTATACATATGCATAACAACCAGATTAGAACTTCAACCAGAACACAAGTAGAGGCAACCTCAAATGCTAATGAAAGTCAATGCAATAGTGGACAGTACAAGCTCAACTACAACCATACATATATACAGTGTTGTACATGTACTCGAGGCAATATGATTACAAGTACAAAGCATGCACCAGTTCACATGCACTTGCTCGAAGTTACAAAACAATGCAAACCAGAAAGGAGTATCAGTCTACACAAAACACAAGACTCGATGAAGGCTACAATGTGCAAAGTGCAGACTTGAATGGACAGATCATGTGAAGTATACAAGAGAATCCATATGCAGTAAACAACATGAAGAACATAAATCCAACAGACTCTCATTGACAATAGCAAGTTTATATGGATATGCAAGTAGTGCAAAATCAAATGCCACTAGACAAACGAACCAGTGAACATCAAGCACATGAATGCACACGAACAGTGACAGGATGAACACACAAGAAATGCATATGTACAGCAGTTACAAAAATAAGGTAACAAATTAGAAATATCAAGTCGAAGCCGTGAGCAACAGGAAGCCAGAAAATCACAAAATCAGAAATGGTCGAAGTCAACACCGTGATGACTAAGGAGTCGAAACCAAAGACGTGTCAACCAAGAATCGCAATATATACGTATTTTGAAGAAGTCAGAAACCATCTCAAGCATCAAAATAAAATCAACCGGTCAAGATAATTAATTGACAAATTCAAACATGTATATATGAACGAAAACTCAGGGGATCGAACCCTATAAATTCCAATCATCATCGGCAATAAGAATTATCGAATTCAAGGAATCAATCCAGATAACAAAAGATCAAATAACATACCAGAGAAGTCGAATTCGATCAACTCGAAGCAACCAGGCCAAATCCCTAATTTCACAAGCAACAAAAAGAAGCAGCAGCCGAAGCAAGCTACACGGAGTAGGTTGATCAACAGAACAAGGATCGAAATCACTAAAATCGATCAACATAAGTCGACGGCTTCAAAAATCTCAAAGCCCTAATTTTTGAACGAAGAGGAAAACGAACGAGCCACCATTATCTCAAACAAAGAAGACATCAGGCCGAATAAAGGAAACAAACAGGGCCGCATTTTTTTCTTTAGTAATAATACTTTGGGTTGGGTAGTTTTGTTTAAGGGCAAAAGTTGCACTCAAGTTTTCTATTTATCTTTTGCTTTTGTTTTTATTTTTTGAAGTCTGAACTTTTTGAATCAAATTTTGGTAAATCACCACCTAGGATTTAGGTTGTGTCAGATTGTCTAGTTAGGATTAGTTCAGTAAGCAGGGTTTGCGAGTTTGCAAAACTCTATAGGCGGTAGTAGGGTTTGTGAGTCTGTTAGAGTTTTTGTAAGCGGGAGACTGTTTAATTATAATAGAAATCTGGGAATGCAGCAGTAGGCAGGGGTTGCCGAAGCTGGGTAAATTTTGTGTGTGATTTACTTTACAACATATTTACTTTTCTGCAGTTTGTTTAAATTCAAGAAAATTTGCTATAACCCTATTCACCCTCCCTCTAGGATTAATCTAGATCCTACAAGTGGTATCAGAGCCCGGTATTTTTTCTTTAACTCTAGAGTCATGAATTCACCAAATAATGCTTTTTCTGAGGGGCAATCTATTGCTAGGCCACCCATGTTTAATGGGAATGATTATGCTTACTGGAAAGTTAGGATGGGCATTTATCTTAGTTCTGTTGATTATGATGTTTGGGACATTATTGAAACTGGCTATAAATCTCCCACTATAACTGTTGGTGATACTGAGATTCCTAAACCTAAGGATAGGTGGGACGCTAACGATAAGAAATTAAAAAATACAAATGCTAAATCCATGAATGCTTTGATCAGTGCTCTTGATAAGACTGAATTTAATAGAATTTCTCATTGTAAAACTGCACAGGAAATTTGGCATACCTTGGAGGTGACACATGAAGGAACTTCTCAAGTCAAGGAGTCTCGTCTAGCCCTATTCAGCAATGAATACGAGAACTTTGTGATGGACAAAGGCGAGAGCATAAAGGACATGTTTGGACGCTTTTCAACTTTGGTGTACAATGCTAGAGCACTTGGGAAGGTATTCACTGAGGTAGAGCTTGTGAGGAAGGTGCTACGAGTCTTACCGATGAGCTTTGAGGCAAAAGTCACGGCAATACTAGAATCGAAAGATCTGAGTAAACTAAGCATGGAGGAGTTGATCGGCAACTTGATGACATATGAGCTTGAGCACATATGAGCTTGAGCTAAAAGCAAAAGAGGAACGCAACAACTCCGAATCAAAGAGAAGACGATTGCCTTAAAGAGCAAAGAAGAGAGCGATGAAGAAGAAGAAGATCCAATTGAAGAGCTTGTAATGGCTGTCCATAATCTTAGAAAATGGTCGAAATTCAGGCCACGCAAGAAGAAAACAAGTGGTAATAGGTCAAAAGATTCTGACAATTTCGATAATGAATTGACTTGCTTTAACTGCAAGAAGCCTGGCCACTTCAAACAAAAATGCCCACTTCTCAAAAACAACAAAGGAAAGAAAAAGAAGAAGAAGGCCTTTGCAGCGACTTGGGATGATGAAGAAGGAGAGGAAGTTTTGAATAATAGCTCAGAGGAGGCTAATTTGTGTCTTATGGCAAAATCAGATTCAGAAGCAAGCTCAGAGGAATCTAGTGAGGTAAGTGACTATTCTTATAAAGAACTTGTTTTGATGTGTTGTGATCTTACTAAAACAATTGATACTCTTGAATCTAAAATTGAAAAACTGAAATCTGATAGGAGAGGACTTGTCCATGAAAATTCTAGGTTAGAAACTTAACTTTAAAATATTCGAAACCTAGACTGTAAAAAATGTAAAATTTTAGATTCAGAATTATCAAAACTTAAGAATAGCTTTGAGAATCTTGAAAAAGAAAACTTGAGTCTTAAGGAAACCATTGACACTAGGAAAAAGGATTTTATAAATAGATGCACCTCACTTGTGACTGAAAACACAACACTAAAAACCAAAGTCCAAAATCTTGAGAAAACTCTGAATAACTTTTCAAGAGGAGAAAAATCATTCAACATGTTATTGGGAAATCAACTTTTTGCTAACAACAGAAAAGGACTAGGCTTTGGGAAAACACAAGTTGATGATAATGCAAAAGGTAAGAATGTCTTTGCTAGATGTGGAATAATTGAACATCGTGCTGAAAATTATAGTCATAGGAACAAGAACACAAAATTTATACAAGTTTGGGTTCCTAAGAATTCTACAAACAAATTTCATGTCTATTGGAACAAGAATGAAAGGACAAAACAAGTTTGGGTTCCAAAGGGATTGTTTATTCACAATGCTTCAGTCACTAATATCATTGGACCTAAGAGTTTCTCTAGGTCATCTTCCTCTCTCTCTCTATGTAAGTTTGTTGGCGGGCTAAGGAGCAACAAGAATGGTTTCTAGATTCAGGTTGTTCTAGACATATGAAAGGTGACCGATCGAAGTTCCTTAGCCTAGAGAATTTTAAAGGTGGAAATGTGATCATGGGAGACAATAGCAAGTGTAAGATTATTGGTAAAGGTGAAGTAGGTAACGGTACTTTTTCCATGACTAATGTTTTATACATCGATAATTTGCATCACAATCTCATTTCTATTAGCCAACTATGTGACATAGGTATGAATGTTGTTTTTGATAGTGATACTTGCAAAATCATTGATAAATCTTCTAATAACATTGTTTTTATGGGCAAAAGAAAAGGAAATGTTTACACGCTTTCTTTTGATAATCTAAACCTTTCTAGATGTTTGGTAGCCACTGACGAAGAGGCATCCTTATGGCATAGGAGACTTGGACATGCTAGCATGGGCCTCTTGGAAAAACTTGAAACAAAAGAATTAGTCAGAGGGTTACCACATCAGAAATTTTAAAATAATAAAGTGTGTAAAGCATGTTCCTTGGGCAAGCTTAGTCGATCATCATTTCGCCCTAAAAACATTGTTAGCACATCAAGGGTCCTTGAATTAATTCACATGGACTTATTTGGACCAAATGAAATTGCAAGCTTGAATGGAAAACGTTATTGTTATGTATTGGTTGATGATTATTCTAGATTTACATGGGTTTATTTCTTAGCCAAAAAGTCTGAATCTTTTGATTATTTTTCAAAATTTGCAAAACTTGTTCAAAATGAAAAAGGAGTTTCAATTAAAACTTTGAGAAGTGATCATGGAGGCGAATTTGAAAATTTGGAATTTGAAAGCTTTTGTGAAGAAAATGGCTTAAAACATGAATTTTCTGCTCCACGAACACCTCAACAAAATGGGGTGGTTGAAAGGAAAAATCGTACATTGCAAGAATTGGCTAGATCCATGTTGAGTGAGTATAAACTACCTCTAACCTTTTGGGTAGAGGCAGTGAATACTTCGTGCTATGTAATGAATAGAGTAATGATTAGACCAATACTTGGCAAAACGTCTTATGAATTGTGGCATGAAAGGAAACCTAACATTTCTTATTTTCGTGTATTTGGATGTCCTTCTTTCATTCTTAACACAGGTGATCAACTTGGAAAATTCGAATCAAAGGCTGATGAGGGAATTTTCATGGGCTATTCAACAAGGAGCAAGGCTTACATGATATACAACAAACGAACAAAAACAATTGTTGAATCAATCAATGTGAAATTCGATGAATTTGACCTGGAAAGGACGACTGAAAAGGCGGTTGACGATGGGGTAGATCATGAAGGTATTGAAGAAGGGACATCTAGTGAGAAAGCTGAAAGTAGGACTGTTGATGCTGATAGATTGAAGTTCAAATCCAATCATCCTCCTAAATTGGTTATAGGTGATCCTACGGAAGGTATACGCACTCGCTCTTCATTTGATAAAAATTTGTGTGCGTTTTGTTGTCACAATGGTTTTATTTCTGAGATTGAACCTGATTCTGTTGAAATGGCTCTTAATGATGAAAGTTGGGTTTTAGCAATGCAAGATGAACTTAATCAATTTAAGAGAAATAAAGTTTGGAAATTAGTTCCTAGGCCTAATAATTATCCAATTGTTGGAACTAAATGGGTGTTCAAAAATAAACTTGATGAATCAGGAAATGTAATTAGAAACAAAGCTACGTTGGTCGCAAAAGGATATAACCAAATAGAAGGCATAGATTTTGATGAAACATTTGCTCCAGTTGCTAGGTTAGAAGCCATTAGGATTTTGCTAAGTTTTGCATATTATAAGGGTTTCAAACATAAACAAATGGATGTAAAAAGTGCATTTCTAAATGGTGATTTGAAAGAAGAAGTTTTTGTTGAACAACCACCCGGTTTTGAAAATCATGATTTTCCAAATCATGTGTATAAACTAGAAAAAGCATTATATGGTCTTAAGCAAGCTCCTAGAGCTTGGTATGACTGCCTTTGTACATATCTTTTGGAAAATGGCTTTAAAAAGGGGAGTGCTGACACGACACTGTTTCTATTATATAAAGGAAGTGATTTTTTGATTGTTCAGTTTTATGTGGATGATATCATTTATGGTGCTACTAATGAACTCTTGTGCGAGAAATTTGAACAAGTCATGCAGGCTAAATTCGAGATGAGCTTGGTTGGAGAATTGAAATATTTTCTTGGATTTCAAATCAAGCAAAGAAGTGATGGTATTTTCATTTCACAATCCAAGTATGTGTTGGAACTTTTGAAGAAATTTGGAGTTGAGAACTCCAAACCATTGAGAACTCCTATGAGCCCATCAACAAAGTTGGACAAAGACGAGAAAGGAGTTGTTGTTTATTAGAAGAAATATCGAGGGATAATTGGTTCACTTCTCTATCTTACTGCTTCTAGACCTGATATTTTGTTTTCTGTGTGTTTGTGTGCACGTTTTCAATCTAATCCTAAAGAATCTCATTTGAAAGCCACTAAACGAATTTTGAGATATCTTTCACACACACACAAATTTGGACTATGGTACCCTTCTTGTGAAAATTTTGATTTAGTTGGTTATTCTGATGCTGATTATGCTGGTTCATTGGTAGATAGGAAAAGCACTAGTGGGACATGTTTCATGCTAGGACATTCATTAGTTTCATGGTCAAGTCGAAAACAAAATTGTGTTGCATTATCCACTACTGAAGCAGAATATATTGCTTTAGGAAGTTGTTGTGCTCAAATTTTATGGATGATGCAAACTCTTTCTGATTTTGGCTTAGTTTATAAACAAGTTCCATTAAAATGTGATAGTAAAAGTGCAATAGACTTGTCAAATAATCCTGTTCATCATTCACGCACAAAACATATTTATGTGAGACACCACTTTCTTAGAGATCACATTGCTAAGGAAGACATTTGCATTGAACATATTTCAACTGAGATTCAACTTGCTGATATTTTCACAAAACCCCTCCCCGAAGACAGATTTTCTAGATTACGTTTGGATTTGGGGATTATAGAAATTGACTAATCATTTTCCATTTTTTTTTGGTTGAAATATTCTTGGATATTTATTTTCAACTTAAATTTCTAGGATTCAAACCAGTTTTGGATATTATTCAAAGATTGATTCGAATATGGTATTCAGTAGTGGAAATATGTTTTGTTTTATTTCTTTTCAAAATTAAAAAAAAAATATTTCATAATATAATTAACTTGGAAACTTATTCCACGATCATTTCTATTTCTACCATCTTTCTATCATTCATCATGGTTTTGTAAAATGAGAAGAGTGATTTCTTTTAAAATTTTAAAAAATAATATCATGCATCCATTCTCATTTAAAAGTCCTTATGGTTATGCATGGATGGAGCATGTGAGTGAATTATTTTACCATCATTCCATTCTCATTTAAAAGTCCTTATGGTTATGCATGGATGGAGTATGGTAGCTAAGTATTTTTCTGGTCTCACTTAAAAGTACGGATGCTTAGACTAATAAGTAACTGCTAATCCCATTTAAAAGTCCTTATGGTTATGCGTGGTTAGTAAGTGCTTATTTTTGTGCTTAAATGTCAAATTATTTTTAAAATTTCTCTCTTCTCATTATATAAAAACCGAATCATCAATCCATTCTCTACAATGTGGAACTTGTTAACTCATTATGATATATTATGATTTTTCTTTGTTTTGCATTTGTTTTTACTTAAAAAAAATTCTTTCCACTACTGTTCCATTAGTGTTGTCAGTCTTTTGATGATAACAAAAGGGCGAGAAGAACAAGATTTTTATAAGAAAGTAAATATTTTTGGAATACTTCAACAAATTTGTTAAATGTTGTTAGTTAATTTTCTTTAGTTCTTTTATTCTTCTGTAATTTTCTAAATCTTCTAAATAGGGAGTGGTCTCAGTTGTAGGGGGAGCATTCATATAGGTGGAGCTAAATATTTCATGCTCAAACACATTTATTAGAATTTCAAAATCTTTAATATATATGTTTGTCATCATCAAAAGGGGGAGATTGTTTGATGAGATTTTTTGTTTGATGATAACAAACATATATCAATTTATATATGTGTGTGCAGATTGTACTATACACATATAGGAATAAATATTCATATTGAATAATAATACTATTGCACAGAATTTATATAATTCAATCAGTATTTTTATTCAAAATAATATTTTATTTCAACACTTATACAGTACAAAGTTTTCAGCTCTCTCTATATACATACACCGGTTTCATACATTTCACATTCACATTTTTTCTCACTACAACGCTCAACACTTGTTTTTCACTCTGTCTGCACATTTGCATCTATCTGCATTGTCCAGCTCCAGTTCTTGTCCTGTCTCCTATGTACCTGTATAATTAGCAACTACAGCAGTAATATGAAAATAAACAAATTTGAATTTGCAAAAATATAAATTTGTTTTTATTGGTGCCTCAGATATATGGGTTATTGTCATCATTTTTTGATTGTGTAATATCTCTGCATATCAGTATTCTTATCAGAGACAGGTAATCATGAGTGGCTGCAATACACACGTGTACATTTATACACGTGTGCACTGCCTCGCCAACTCGTGTGCACAGTCGAGCCAAAAGACAAGCTGGATTCAACACAAGTGAAACCAAAGTGCAACTGAAGTGAAATCAAGACCAACCAGTTCATGTGCAAACCCAGACTCGAGCATACATGTACACCAGAGATGGAAAACCAGAAAGTACACATGACTACTTCAACTTCAAGCTCGAACAAGCAATCAACAACATCGGCAAAAATGTATCGAGTTAAAAAGCAAACAAGAATCGAGCTAACAGTTAACATGGAGTCTAAACAATGGATACAGCAATAATATGAATCAAGTGCATATGAACCCAAATCGACCATGAAGTATACATATGCATAACAACCAGATCAGAACTTCAACCAGAACACAAGTAGAGGCAACCTCAAATGCTACAGAAAGTCAATGCAATAGTGGACAGTACAAGCTCAACTACAACCATACATATATACAGTGTTGTACGTGTACTCGAGGCAATATGATTACAAGTACAAAGCATGCACCAGTTCACATGCACTTGCTCGAAGTTACAAAACAATGCAAACCAGAAAGGAGTATCAGTCTACACAAAACACAAGACTCGACGAAGGCTACAATGTGCAAAGTGCAGACTTGAATGGACAGATCAAGTGAAGTATACAAGAGAAGCCATATGCAGTAAACAACATGAAGAACATAAATCCAACAGACTCTCATTGACAACAGCAAGTTTATATGGATATGCAAGTAGTGCAAAATCAAATGCCACTAGACAAACGAACCAGTGAACATCAAGCACATGAATGCACACGAACAGTGACAGGATGAACACACAAGAAATGCATATGTACAGCAGTTACAAAAATAAGGTAACAAATTAGAAATATCAAGTCGAAGCCGTGAGCAACAGGAAGCTAGAAAATCACAAAATCAGAAATGGTCGAAGTCAACACCGTGATGACCAAGGAGTCGAAACCAAAGACGTGTAAACCAAGAATCACAATATATACGTATTTTGAAGAAGTCAGAAACCATCTCGAGCATCAAAACAAAATCAACCGGCCAAGGTAATTAATTGACAAATTCAAACACGTATATACGAACGAAAACTCAGGGGATCGAACCCTATAAATTCCAATCATCATAGGCAATAAGAATTATCGAATTCAAGGAATCAATCCAGATAACAAAAGATCAAATAACATACCAAAGAAGTCGAATTCGATCAACTCGAAGCAACCAGGCCAAATCCCTAATTTCACAAGCAACAAAAAGAAGCAGCAGCCAAAGCAAGCTACACGGAGTAGGTTGATCAACATAACAAGGATCGAAATCACTAAAATCTATCAACATAAGTCGGCGGCTTCAAAAATATCAAAGCCCTAATTTTTGAATGAAGAGGAAAACGAACGAGCCACCATTATCTCAAACAAAGAAGACATCGGGCCGAATAAAGGAAACAAACAGGGCCGCATTTTTTTCTTTAGTAATAATACTTTGGGTTGGGTAGTTTTGTTTAAGGGCAAAAGTTGCACTCAGGTTTTCTATTTAACTTTTGCTCTTGTTTTTATTTTTTGAAGTCTGAACTTTTCGAATAAAATTTTGGTAAATCACCACCTAGGATTTAGGTTGTGTTAGATTGTCTAGTTAGGATTAGTTCAGTAAGCAGGGTTTGCGAGTTTGCAAAACTCTATAGGCGGTAGTAGGGTTTGCGAGTCTGTTAGAGTTTTTGTAAGCGGGAGACTGTTTAATTCTAATAGAAATCTGGGAATGCAGCAGTAGGCAGGGGTTGCCGAAGCTGGGTAAATTTTGTATGTGATTTACTTTACAGCATATTTACTCTTCTGCAGTTTGTTTAAATTCGAGAAAATTTGCTATAACCCTATTCACCCCCCCTCTAGGGTTAATCTAGATCCTACAAGAAAGTCCATAAATGATGTGTTATTTATAGCAGTTACAAATAGTTGTAACTATGAGTATTGTATCACAATATAAAAAATACATCATTTTAAATATTCCTAGAAAAGATGTATCCTGACTAGACATCGATATATCCGTTGAGACTAGAGTACGTAACACTCCTCAAATGTTGGATAGTGGGGGCACCAAAAGGTTATGTACTGATTGATAATTATTGGATAACTATGGAATGACTCACTTGATAGTTTTTTATTGGTTAAAATAACTATGGTCAAAAAGAAAATAGTGATGTGACTAATTTACATAGTTCTCTTGACTTGAGAATACCGTTAATCGCTAAAATGAAAGCTCTGCTTTGATTATAGTCAAATTATGGCACATAGTCCATCAAATGACCATAGTTGGGATGACAGAAAGTATTGGAAGTGAGACACCATTCAAGAGAGGATTAGTCTCCTCGGTTATACATGGTTAGTATCACAACTAATTGAAGTCAACTCAAAGTAAAAATCTCTAACCAGAGTAGTTCGGTTAATAACAATTATTATTATTGAACTAAAGACTTTATGTTTGGACTATAGAGTCGAATATGGACATTATTGAAATTTTAACCATTATTAAATTCTATAAGTCTTAAATGATATAGTATTAACGAAGAGAATTGGTATAAACAATTGTCACTAATGGGTAACGCTTACAATAAGTAAACTTGGATTTTACCAAAGGATGTGTAAGCGATAAATTCAGCCAAAATATCACACCAATGGCTAAGGTGACTGTGAACGTTAATATTTGAATTGTTCAATATTAATCGCTGATTGAATTTACACCTTTGAGTCACATAACCAAAACGATGAATATTTTGTACAAACCACACAATTTAATTAATTTTTAATTGTTGAAAATTAATTGTATTATAATATTTATGAAATATTAATTATAAAATTTAATTTAATTTATTGGATGCCATAGTATTTAGTAAAGTGCATATATAAAAGTTATAAACATGCGTATCGATATATGATATCAGTGGAATGTTTAAATTTGATTTAAACAGAATAAATACTAAAAAGGGCTTTAAATAAAATAAATAAATAAATATTTACAAAATATTAATTTTTAGAAATTTATGATTTGATTTGTTTGATTATAATTAGCATTTAATAAGGTGGGAACATAAAAGTTATAAATGCGTGTATCGATATACGACATCGATAGGAAATTCAAATTAGATTTAAATAAGAGTTAATACTAATTGAATTTTGGAAAAAAATTCGACCCAAAGCTCACACATGATAGCCGACCATAATATTGAGAAGGGGAGGGGTTTTTGAATTTGAAAAGAAATGGCAATTTTAATTAAAGAAGAGAAAAAGACCATAATTTTATTACACATTCATTTCCTCCTTTAATTAAATATTGCTCTTTCGTTTCTTTTTCTCTCCATACAGAAACATCAGGAGCTAAATTCTAATGGTGGCTAGAGCTTCAAAATTCCAAAACATAATCAAATATAAATAGGTGGTTATCTCTTGATTGTTGCAGATCTAGAGATGATCGTTTGGATTTAGTATTTATTATATCATTCAAAGTATTTCTCCTGGCTTTATATTAAGGTAATTCTATATTTTGCTTATACATCTTTTAATTTTGTTTACATCTCTCTAATTCTTTATCTCTCCCTTCTATTCATATATGTGAATTTGGATTATGACCTGAAAATCTCAATTCCTTCTTTTTGAATCAGCTGTATACTCTTATCATGTTGTTTTAATTAAACCTATGCCATGCTCTCTATTATTTGTTTGATATGGACAATAATAAGTTTGATTCATCTTTGTTTTGCATGTTTATTTATCTTGTATTTTTAACTGAGATCCAGACCTTCTTATCATGAATTTGTATATGCCTATGTCATCTGATGTTATTATTTTTCAGTTAAAAGATTTTTTTGGAAGAATCTTGTTAATAAGCTAGTTTTTATATTACTAGATTTAGATTTGGACGTTTACATAGAAATTGCTATTTAAACAGAACTTTGAAATAATTTCATTAATTAATTATAGTTGAAAACATAGTATGGTGACTTAATTGTCTTCTGTTTTAATTATTTTAAAACAAATTTTGCTACTTGAAACAAAACAGGAAACATTAATTTAGTGATTTATTTCTTGTTTTACAATTGTATCTAAAATAGTATTGGATCTTTCTTTAAAAGGCAAACATTCTAATTCACAAACTATTTGGATATAATTTTTATTTTGTTTTATTTCAAATTTGTTTTGGTTTTTGTGTGTGTGTATGTATAATAATTTTGTGTGTGTGTATATGTGTATTTAACTTAAAGTTTCAAAATGTGTTTTATGCAAAATATAGTAGTAAACTTTTGAACTACTTTAATTAGATGTTGTATTCGTTGTTTTATGCAAAATGATTAATTAGATGCGGATACCGACTGCCCATGAGAAACTCTAAGTCCCCGGAGTGCGGATTGGAGTATAAACAATCCGGGCGGATACCGACTGCCCATGAGAAAACTCTACATCCTCGGAGTGCACACTGGAGTATAAATAATCCGGGCGAATAACAACTGCCCACGAGAAAACTCTAAGTCCCCGAAGTGCGGACTGTAGTATAAACAGTCCGGGCGGATACCGATTGCTCTTGACAAAAATCTAAGTCCCCGGAGTGCGGACTGAAGTATAAACAATCCGGGCAGATAACGACTGCCCACGAGAAAACTCTAAGTCCCCGGTGTGTGGACTGGAGTATAAACAATCCGGGCGGATACTGACTGCCTACAAGAAAAATCTAAGTCCTCGGAGTGCGGACTAGAGTATAAACAATCCGGGCCGATACCGACTGCCCACGAGAAAATTTTAGGTCCCTGGAATGCGGACCGAAGTGTAAATAAATCGAGCGTGAACCGACCACTCACATAATAACTCTAAGTCCCCGGAGCGAGGACTGACATGTAAACCACAACCAATAGATGAACGGACTTCGAATGTTCACTATCCCACCAACTCCGACCTGAAATCGACGGGAGAAGTACAAACTAATAAAGACTAAATACGACAGCTCCCTACAGCTGTGACTTAGCTTTTTTACGGCTTGAGGCAACGACCGCAGAGGGGCCTTGAGATGGAGACTGCGAATAGTTAACGGAATTTGCAATCAATGGATTTCAAGTATGTTAATATGAAAAGTAATTATTAAACTACCAAAGTAATGGTTCACACGACGATTAATCAAAAGCAAAAGCTTTTATTCACAAGTCCCAAAATCCTGGTACAAGTTACTATAAAGAAAAACAAAAACAAGAATGGGATTCGTATCCGAACACCCATGACTGAGGAAAGAAATAACTACTAAAACTATGTACAACAATATGAAGTAGTGGCTACTTCTTTGACCTTCTCTCCCTCTTTGATTTTTCAGGAGTAGAGTTGGTCGAGGTTATCTTCTGGGACCCTTTTCCACCCTTGGCCGGAATGCTTAAAGAAGGAGGAGAGATCTCGCCTGGAATCATCCTGCCTGGTGGAATAACTTGCAGTGGCACAAGATTAAGATCTTCTGTTTCCACCTCGACGGGCTCGCCTTTCACTTTACGCTTTAATTTCTCCTCCTCCTCCTTGATCTGCTCCTTCATGCTAGTTTCAGTGGTGTGCCCCAAAGCACTTGTGATCATTACATCTTTCGATTCATCGGCGGGGGGCGAATCTTCGGGTTTATCTTCATCGAGCACGCTGATTACTTGAGCATCGGGCCCCGGGATATCAATAGCGATCGGGTCTTCGGCCGTCTTTTCCTGCTGCTCCATGGTAGCACCGCTCCTGGGAGTTAGATCAGGGCCTAGAAGACCTGGGAAAATTTGTCAAAGGATAAGCATTGGTTAAAAGACGTTGCGCATCAAGAATAGAAACTTCTCCCGATTCAAAGCATTTTAGTACAATACCATCGTCCAGTTGGCTTTCTGTAGTCAATGGAATGCTTCCTTCAAGAATGGGAGATAGCATACATGGTCCAAAGCTAGGCCTATCTGGATCATAGCCAAGGGTTTGCTCCGTATCGTGAGAAGAGGATGGTCCGGCTACTTGGATAGGAGAGGAACCTTTAGGATCGGTTCCAGCCGACTCAACGATATCCCGTCCTTCTTTAGTCGGTGCAGAAGCTTTAAAGAACTGAATTTTGGCGATGGCTAGATCAGACGGCTCGTTACCTCAAAGCATTGTCTCACAAGTTCTTCTTTATTGAATTCTGCTTCTCCCAACTCTTCCTTCTTTTTCTTGACAACGAGCTTCTAGGCTTCGACGAGTGATTCTAGATATCCCTCACCAAGAAAGCTTAGGTCGCGGTGGAGAAGGAACTTCGAGTTATATTCGACAATTAGTGGATCGAATAGGTCCTTAATCTCATTCCTCCTGGACTCAATTGCAGCCTACACCCGGGAGTTGGCTTGCTCAAGCACTTCTTTTCTACCCGCTTCGTGGGCCTCTTCCTTTAAAGTTTCGATCTTGGCAAATTATTCGTTGAGATTTGTTCTTAAGCTTCTTGCCTCGACGATCTCCTCGCAGTATCTCTGCGATTCTTCTTGCACCTCAATCTTTTCCTCCCTCTATTTATTTAATAATTTTTCAAGCTCTTCAACACGGCAAGCTAGGGCATCTTTCTCCTTTTGCAAGGAGTCCTTTTCTAAGGCCAGAGTGCTGCTGCGATGAAGCGCCGCGTCAAGTTCTTTTCTGTGTGAAGTCTCCAGGCGATTTACCACTCTGCTATTTCTTTTGCATTCTTCTCTGCTTCAGCAAGTTGGGTTTTATACTCAAGCAGCTCAGCATCCTGATGCTTGATGATGTCCTTGTCATGAATAGCCTCCAACTTGAGGCAGTCGATTTCATGTTGACGCTCGACGGAGACTTCAGAGACTTTCTCAACCAAGTGAATAAATGGTTCATGCTGAACGAACACGTCGTTCATGCATGCTAGTGAGCTTTCCTTGGCGTTTCCAGGAATGACATGTATGGAAGGGAGGAAGTTAAGTCCATCAAAGCAGATTTTTGGAAAGGTAGCTTTAAGTTCAGCTAACTTTTCCGTTGTAGTATGATCATGAGCGGGAACCGGTGGAAGCGGATCAGAAGTAACAAGTGGATGCTGGTCGGAGCGGCGCTTGCGTGATTGCCTCGAACTTGATGACCCAGAATGTTTTCCATGAGGCATGACAGCATGAGAGACCCGATGTGAAGACTTATCTCCGCTATGAGCGGGAAGGTTTGAGTGATCATCATGACGAGGAGCGTGTGATTGAGTCTTTCGTTTGGATGAGGAAGAAGACTCCCATGAATAATAATCTTTGTCTCACCCATCATCTTTTCTCTACGTCTCCCGGATTTGGAATCTCGGCTCGAGCGATAATAAGTAGAACCCCGAAGACGGTCAAAGGCACGGGACTGTGACATTGCACCTGTAATGAACCAAATAAGAGTATATTAAAAGTTGTCGCACGGAGAATTAGTAACAATTGTATAGTGGAGTGCAAGTGTTTGTGTGTGTCCTAGTGCTCCCCTCGACGGACCGGTAACGATGGCTTTACTCATCGGAGTATTCTCCCCTCTATTAGAAGGTTGGACGCCTTCGCCGCTTCTGGTGGGGGAGTTGAGCCCTTCGATGTTGATGTTAGGAAATTCATAGGTCATTATAACGTCTGGGATTGGGAGGTCAAAGAATCCCTTTAATGAGCTTTCCATGTGTTGAGAGAATGACTCCTTTTCAAGTAGAGTAATGATGAACTTTGGATTTGCCCCTGCCTTACTTTTGCACAACCAGTACACCAACTTTTTCTTTCTCTTCGCATGTGTTTGCATTTGACCGACCTGTGGCGGTTCAGCCACTGGCGCTTTTCCAAGGTTTGCATCTTCATTTCTCGGCCCAACATCTTGAGATTCTTTGATCTCTCCCTCTTCGATGTCTTCCCAAGTTCCCTCGGTAGGAGGCATAACAGGGTCATTTGCTTCTGCTCTTCTTTCAACTACAATTTTCGGGACTATTTTGCTCCCGGGAAGTCCAATTTTGCGGCCATCTTCCAGCAGCCCGAATAGTGAAAGCAGCTCGTCAGTAACAAGAAGTTTAATATCCCAATCCTCAATGGGAGTGGCACGAATGGAAGCGATGGCTCTAGAATACCCAACGCCTTCGGGTCGAGGACGAACACTTTGGGATGTTAGTATATTCAATGGAGAAGTTATGACATAAGTCATCGAACTTAAGACGAAAGCAGAAGTAACACTTACGTCCTTCTAACCATCTCCTTGCGAAGCCAAGAGGACATCGTATGTAAAACCACTCGTGCTTGAATAAGGAAAGCTTGTTCCATGCACCCGTCAAGACTTGACAGTTAGGCGAGGGTTCAAGGAAAACATATGAGGGACTCCCTGACCATCTTTTGAAGTTGTAGATATATTTGATCTCTTTGGGGGTTGGCAGACGGAACAAAATGTTTATAAATAGAAGGAAAGTCCCATGGATGAAAGCATAACTGTTGGGGTGCAACTGGGTAGGAGTGATCCCTAGATACATCAACATTTCCTAGACGAAGGAGTTGAAGGGAGGCACACATCTAGCCCAGCACATAAACTTGTTGCAAACAGTATATCCGGCTGGGGCCAAGTGAGGTCTGTCCTATCTCATTGGAACCAAAATATCTTCGAACGAGATCCCGTGAATGGAGCACAATCGACGAAGAGCGGCTTTGCCGATTCTAGAAGCTTGTGAGTCGACAGGGTTATCCAGGACGATAGCACCCTCAACGGCATAGGGAGCCGGACTGTTGGCTTCTGTTGGAAGAACCAGAATATCAGAAAAGAGATTCATTTGCGGGTTAGATGCCTCTACTTGTTCTGTATGCTGGCTCGAAGAAGGTTTTTCAGATATGGTGGCGGAACTTGACCTTGCCTCAGAACTGATGTGTCTCGCGGCTGATTCAGAAGACATATTGACTGAGTGCTTCGTGCGACTTGAGATCTATGTCAGCTATACTCAATAGAAAATCAACAGCGAAATAATAATCTGTTCCCCACGTGCTGTGTGTGAACTAGTGCAGTGAAGTGCTGTGTGAAACAAGTATAAACAGTTCGAAATCATAGAAGGAAGAATAAAACGACAAGGCTTGGAGTTTTATCTAGAGACACCGTCATCACTGACCGTCTTAATCGACAAGAAAGATGATCGGCAACAGAAGCTTTAGGATCAGTTATCGACATTTTGAATTGTAAAGTCCCTTGCCTGAGTTTGTTAACCAGTTCTTTATTTAGTCCAGAAGTATGTTCATTTAAGCTTAAGTTCGACGGTCCGAATATGCAGGGCGTGTTGTCCATAGCCATCATGTATTCAGGCAAAACAGTATGAAGTTAAGTGTTGGAGGACTTAAGTCAATCTTTCCTTTTATTGTAAATAATGATCCCTATTCTTCTGTACCGATCCCTTACCCCAGCTTCAATACTGATCCCTACACTATAGCTACTAATATCGATCCCTACACTATAGCTACTAATACCAATCCCTATGTTGAGAGTACTAGCACCGATCCCTTAAACAACTAACTTCTACAGACCCCTCGTAAAGCCATTTCCTACACTTCAATAACCTACCGACCTCTCCCTTCGAACATGTCATACTGATCCCTCATCCAATGCAACTTCCTCGTCGATCCCTCACTTAACCTACCCAAAAGCTATTCAATCCAATGTCAATCCCCATCACACTATCTCCTTTCCCATCATGAAACCTTAACTTTCCTCTAATTCTTCAGGAATACCCAACTGAACCCCCTTCCTTGCTCCTCCTTCTCCGACTCCTTCATCTCCTCCTCCTCTCTCGTCGAATTTAATGGAACCCATCAAATTATTCGCCTAAAAACAACTCGAACACACACAAGCTCAAGATTCGTGACTCGACTAACGCGATTAAAAGAGGAAAACGTACCTATATATGTATTGAATTAAATTATAGGTGAGTAGTTGAAACTTGGGACTAAAGGTGAACTACAGACGACTTGGATTGGGGATGATGTTTCGTGTTTGGGTTTAGTATTAAAGTTGAGGATTTCTTCTTTCTGTCGTTCGACAAAGGGAGATGGTGATGATGGGGTTCGGCTGTGTGTTTGTGAAAAGGGTAGGTAAAAGGTTAAGAAAAAGTTATGAAGTATAAAAGTGAAGGGAGGAAGAAAGGAAGGCAAGTTTGTATATGAGCGTTTGTAAAGGGAAGTCCAACCGGTTACCACAGGTAGACCAAGTCTGGAGCAAATAAGGATCAACATTGGGATTTGCCGACCCCTATTGGCATGTATCTAGCAAGGGATCGGCATGTCAGATGCCGATCCCTCCACAAGGATTTTTATAAAAAATATGGAAGTAAAGAGAAATGGTAAGTAACTGAAAACCAAATGGCGACCGCTATCGTCGAGGTTAGACTGCAAACGTAAGTGTATGGAGTATAAAAAAAATACTTGGTAACGACCTACGAATGTCCGAACACGTCCGGGAGCCAACAACAGAAACGTGTATGTGAGTGTGCTTGAAAACGATTCAAGAATTCAACCTTTTGAAATCAACTGAAATTGCGGTCAAGCCTGAGACAATCAAGTTTGAGATCGAATCAGAAGAAAGCCTTTAAGACCCACATGACCAAATTTGTATATGTTAATGGAATACGACATCAGACTTGCATTATTGAATATCTGTAAGGAACAGAAATCAATCAGGAAGTTAGATGGACTTCTTTCCGGCAACTCAGACCTTTTTCAATTCAAAGCACGTCATGTTACTCAAAAGACATACTTTGGGGGGTTAAGTGTTACCCGATGACCTAATCCGGCTATATTGGGCTGATCGCGCAAGACAGATTCGACTGTTTATAAGAAGAATGATCATGAAGCAATGACTCCATGACCCAGATGTAAAGTCCGGACAGTTATAAGAAGCCCGGATTGAACAGAGTTGACAGATAGACAACGCAGGATGTCAGAAATATGGAGATTAGCTTGGATGAGATAGGGATCGGCATAATGACTTGTTAATATAGACAATATACTAAAGGGATCGGTATAGCAAGGAGAAATTATAGCGATCAGCATGGTTACTTGGCTAGATAGTCAACTTGGATGGAAATGCGGAGGGATCGATATAAGATGTGGTACCTAGTTCAACATGGTTCAATGGCACTAGATGGATCAGTATAATACGGTGTATTGATGGGGATCGGCATGTTAAGCCGAGTGGATAGCGAACGTACATGAGCATGTGAAGGGATCGACATGTATTTGAGAGGTGAGATGGATCGGCATGTATTTAAGAGGTGAGATGGATCGACGTTGCTCGTGAGATCAGATGGATCGGCATATGTTAGTGAAGCAAGAGGTTTCAACATTGTTTTTCGAAGGGATCGGCACTTCTCAAGCTAGAATGAGATTCAAACCAAAGATCAACCAGAACTTGAGCTTCGTACATCCAATCATCATGACATTTGAAACACCATCATATCAGAGTATAAGGAGGCTACCATAGGGGTCGCTGCCCCAAACTCAACACATGGAGGGATTGGTACCGACCCCTCTCCATTGAGAGTTGGGCCTAGCGCTCCCTATGGTGGGCCCATATGGATGAAAAGGTACCGTTGCCGAAGTTCCAGTCAGATTGGTGGTCGCCTTCATCTATAAATACATGCCTAGGGGGTCATTCTGAGGATCTTGAGGCTGCTGGTTAGACACACTATTATTGTAATTAACTCCCTCCATTATTCTCTTGTCTCTTGCTATTTCTTACTGTTTCTAATTGTAATCAAGTTAATTGAAAAGCAATAAAGAGAATATTCAAAGTGGACGTAGGCAATTAACGTCGAACCACTATAAATCTTGTTGTTCCTACTTTCTGTTGTGTTTTCCTGTTATTTTGATATATTCCTCTATTTTCATTTAGTTTCTTCATTTATTTCACTACTTAAATCCGTTCTTGGGTATTTGTGGCCAATTTGGTTGCAAACAATCCAACAAAGTCTGATTACTTCTTATCGATACATCACTATGTATCATAAGGAGGAGTGACTATTGACATCGAATCTTATTCGTTTTTAGGTACATTTGAAACTCTTTCTTAATATACTCACTTACTCGATCATATCGAGTTCTTTTATTTTCTTTACATGTTATGTTTTCTACTTCCATTTTATATTCAATAAACTTATCATAAATACACTACTTGTGTATCAAATGCACATGTTTTATTTATATGATAATTCATATGTGAATTTAATGAAGTATGATGAATCGTTTTGGTATCATTAGACCCATGATTGCATACATCTGAATATATCAATCTAAAGAATTCACCAACTCTTATGCTACTCCCATTGAATGGGTGATTTTCCCTTAATAATTTGAGATACAATTCACTAGTACCATATAATTCATAATCGTATGATTTATAATCATAATGATTAAAGAATTATTTCTCAAAATTATGGCTTAATGCATAATTCCAAAATAATTGTAAAATTTTAGATGCTTTTGTATTTTCTAATGCATCATTTTGTTATGAAATCATTCAACTATTATAGTTTTACCTTATAACAAAAATTCATAATATTCGTACTAAAATAAAACTATGTCTATTTTCAATTATAATAATGAAACAATTATTACTTCATAAATAATATATGTACGTTTACAAAAACAATTTTTCATAGCTCGATGCATCCACTAAGAATGTTATATGGTATGCTCTCACTATTTCCACCGTTACTATCAGTAGCAAGAGGGACGAAACACATTTTCTTCATGTTGGTCTACTAAGAAGTCTAGAATATATAAACAAAACAACCAACAATCTTTCAATGTTCGACATTTGAAACAAATGAAGTTTAATTTACGATTCAATGCAAAAATAAGAGAAATAGATCAATCCCCATTTTATTGCTGAATTCGCACATTCTTCCACCAATCATTCATGTTAAAAGAATGAATTGGAAGAAATTATGATCTAAAACTGTTTTATAATAACTGTGAGTGATGGTGTGTTCACCTATTTCAGATTCATGTAGAGTAGGGATCTGGATAGTTCACACAGGTAAAAGGGAATCAATGTTGTAATGTAAATAGAGCCATGGCTAAACTGTTTTATAATTACCTAAGAGAACTCTTTCAACTTTTTTTTTTTTTTTGAACCCAGAAGAACCCGACGGACCGGTAAACTCCTGAGGAGGGTATAGTAAAGCCGTCCGTTGATCCAAGCCCCATGACACCGGGTAAATTTATATAGGATAGGTAAGCGCATGATAGGAATCGAACTGAGTCTTTTTAACAGAACTCAAGCCTTCTTTCCACTGCGCCGACAAAACTCTTTCAATTTGTAGCAAGACCAAAATAAACATGAAATAAATAAGACTCAAAATTGGTTAGAGAATGTTTGGTTTTCCAAAATCGAACGACTGTTTTTACTTGCTCATTTTGTATAATCAAACAAGATGAGTTAGGAATATTCACTTATTTTATTTTAATTTTAAGTGGCGTTGGAAAGAAATTTGGGTCTTTATCTACAAGTTTCTACCCAACTGTTGTAAATAATATTTTAGGTGAAGATTGTACAAATCAGCAAGAACCCCGAAGGAAAATTAATTTAGACGAGGAGAGTAAACAAATAGTGCTTCAGTTCTCGCTCTTTATATGTTTGTGTTTTATTTGGCATGTATCTTATATACATGCTTTGTGCAATCATCCACTGTACTTGCTTAGGACTTTTGGCGCTCAAAGCTGTACATAAAGTTTCTTATAAAGTTGAACTTGAGAAGTGTTAAATTGAGTAATCAATATAGTGCAAAAAATTCAGTCATCGGCTGTGATACCGAGCAAGTGTACACTCAGGTCGAACTGTGAGAGTGCAATCATGTATCAAAATGGTTTATATCAAATGTCACAACGGTAGCTTAGCTAATAAATAAACTTCAGCCTTTACTTGGGTTGAGAATCATGAAGATTTTAAGACTACATAAATTATATGCAATTCATTAATAGCCATTGCTATTGAGCGTGCCATGTATGGATTTCCGGTCAGGCTCAAACGCATGCTTAAAAGGTATTCTTCACCGTATAAATTTTGGAATAATTATATTGACTTTTAAGTAACAAACTGGATAGACCAGACACCAAGAAAAGAGCAGATGGCTATAGTTCTGATGAACAGAATTATAACCATCTTACAGCCACACTCATGCATAGTACACATTGCACATGCCAATGCTATTTATTAGCAAGTGGACTACTATGCGGTGAAATTTTTATTTGTAATAAAAATTAGCCATTTAGTAAAATTAAATAATAAAATATAATTAAAAACATATAAAAGAAAAACCTAGCCTATGATTAAACACTACAAGTTGTGCAGATACAAAAACATACAAAAAGGTCCAATATGCGTTATATGAAAAAAGAAAATAGAATACAATGGTTAGTTAATTTCTATACACACAAAGGGTGAAAGATTAGATGTAATTTAGCTTAAATTTTGAACTAGTTTTCAAGTTGACGAAATCGTTCCACTCCTTCGCACTTCTAATGTTATCTGTTTTCATTTGAAGTCTTTCCTTCTTGAATTTTGCTTTTAATATTTGATGAACAAATCTAGATTTTGAACACCTATAAATACACCTTATTTGCTGAAAATATGGGAATTTTTTGTCCTTCCTCATCTAACTTAAATATAGCATGTATCAAGTACAAGGATTTAGTAGTCGTTTACTGAATATGTTGAAAAAAAATCATGTCAGAATAGTTGATATACATGTATCAAAACATCTTATAACGTCAAAACAACAAATCACATAATTATCTGACCATAGAAGAAGAAAAAAGCATACTTATCAGCATATAATTCAAATCTAACCTATTTAAATTCAAAATTTAATAATAATAAATAGGGTAAAATACTTATACATATAATAGTCATTATAATAAATAGGCATGCTACTCTAACAAGACAGCAAACGAAAATGGTTGTGATATGGATTTCTCAGGTGTACAAAGAGTTGCATAGCAAATTGATTCTGATATGAATGTTTCAGGTGTACAAAGAGATGCACAACAAAATGCACATGTGCTCAATAATCATGTTCAACGTGGTAATAAGCATGGTTCCAGCAATAAGCATCACGTGCATGGTTCTTCAGATGATGCGGTAAAGCAGATGCTAGTGCATGCATAACAGAAGATATATCAGCTACTGCAAATAATTCTACGAATGCAGATAATGCAAGAGATCAGGCTGCTGCTTTTGAATTAAATATACAAGTTACTATATTAACTTTGGATTGTAATAGGTGGGTTGAATAGCAATAGATGGGTTGGGTAGCTTTCAAAAGATGATTTTCTAAGTTCAGATTGTAATGCACATATAACTTTGTTTCTGATACATGTGTTTGCTTTTAAATTTCTATGACCAAATTTTTAGTGTTGATACTTGATCGATTTAGCACATTTGATTCATAGCCATCCCTAAAATTTTTGTGGCCAAATGACTTGGAGATAAAATGTGAAATGAAATCCCTATTTTATGGTAATTGGGGTTCATATTTCGTAGCCATCCCTAAAATGATGATATCCGACTAAAGAATTAGACAACTTTGTAAACAAATAGATTTTGTATTTTCTGAACCTAGACTTTCTTAACAGATAGATTTATATCACAAACAATATAATAATATTAACAGATATAGGTCTATTACTTCTGATAACTAAACCTGTCCGTTTACTTATCAACACAATTTAAATAACATGATAAGCTACAGCTTGTCTGTTTACTTATCAACTCAATGCAAATATTTTGTATTATTTATTAACCTGTATGTTTACTTATCTGCAATAGAGTTTACTTATCAACTCAATTTTTTTTGAAAAGATAAATGGCCCAAGGCCTGCTTTACTTAAAACATTAGTACACAAACCCACCCAAACAATATTACACAAATCCACCCAATAACTCATATCGTAAACAACTCAAACCCTAGCTGCAACCATTTCTCTACTAAGAAAGAAAAAAAATTAAAAATAGCGACACTTCAGCCATTCCAGCCACCACCACTCAAACTACAACTCACGGAGGCTTCCAAGGCTTCTCACCTCATTATTAGCAACTTTATCTGTCCAATTTCGAAGCTTTTCTTTGGCATATTGGGAGTTGACGAAGTTATGTCTCTTCCTCTTCCAAAACTTGCCGCCGTTCTCTAGAGCCGTGCTTTTTTTCTTCATGATAGTGGCGATTAGTGAAGTTAGGTATTTTTCCCTGCCAAATATCATTGCTATTATCTAGA
This sequence comes from Allium fistulosum, assembly GCA_030737815.1. Classification (NCBI taxonomy): domain Eukaryota; kingdom Viridiplantae; phylum Streptophyta; class Magnoliopsida; order Asparagales; family Amaryllidaceae; genus Allium; species Allium fistulosum. Next base: position 484,581,928 of record CM060905.1, on the reverse strand, counting down.
TCTTTTGCTGAGTAGTGAGGAGGGTTGTAACCAATTTGAGAAGAATCTTCTGAAATCTTACTACTTTTTCCTTTGCACCAGCAAAATAAGTGATAAACTCTGTTGTTCAGCAAGCTTTTGTAAAATATGTTGTTCTTTTTATTGTCACTGACATTCAGATTGATGTAATCATCCATTGACAGCATCACATTCTTCTTGGAAACACTATTGGACGCGCAGTAGCTCCTCCGAGCTGTAACAGGTAAACAACCAGCCTTATTATTCATAATATAACAAAAATTGACATTATTGATAATATCTTTATGTGCACTTCCCTTGTAGAGTTCAATTTTGTTAGCAGCTCTGGAATAGCCGTCTCTAGAAAAATATCTCAGGGAGTTGCTGCCTTGGCCAAGCGAAGTCATGGCCTTATTAGTAGTATGAACATTGCATTGACAGTATCCATGCCTTCTTTGGAAAATATCAGTAGTGAATTTCCCCCTTAAGTAAGAAATCTTCAACTCCAAATTCATATATGTCAAGCTTGTTGGAATTAAAATTAGCAGCTTCATTGCATTCATGTTGCTTGTTTGTTTTCTTGCTGAGAATTTGAAAGTCTGAATATATGTTATTCCAAAGTTGAATGCTTCTTTTCTCAATTTTGTGATGAAGCCTTTGGTTTCTATCTCTCTAAATGTGATATATGACAGTGGTTAACATAATAGATGCTTTTTTAAAATCCTTTGATTTAGGCTTGAAGCTGTTTTAAATATATTGAATACTTTCCATTATGCTTTGAATGGATTGATGTTGATTAAATCTTAAAGCATATTTAGCAATGTACCAAACATGTTTCGAAAATGTGCAATCAACGAAAAGATGGTCTGCATTTTTCACACCATTTTTGCATAACAGATAACTGTTTACTGCATTTTTAGTCCATTTGGCACATCTTTCCTTTGTTGTAAGCCTATTGAAAATGGAAAAGTAGAAACAGTGAGACATTTTAGGACAATTTGATTTGCTCCAAATGACATTGTGTCAGCTGACTTCAGTATCTTCACACTTAACAAATTTCCACACTTTTTTAAATGAGAAATTTTCTTTTGAGCTAAGTTTCTAAATCCAAGTATCTCTTTGTAGGGTGTGATCAATTGTGATATTTTCAATTGTTGTGTATATATTTGCAGCTTGATGAATTCTTGTGTTCCATTCTTGATTATGAATAATATTTTGCACCTTGTCATTAGCACCTCCAAATAGATACATGTTGTTCCAACCAAGTAAATCAATAAGTGATTTTCCAAAATTCCATGGGTCAAACCATAAGTTGGTTAAATTGCCATCTTTAAACTTACTTTTTAAAAGAATTTTACCTTTCTCTCTGCAGTTAAGAATATTTTTCCAAGTATATGAATGATGATTTTCAACCTTAGTAGTCCAGAAATTTTTATTTTTGGGATATTTTTCTCTCATCCATCTAGCCCAAAGAGATTTTCCATCAATAAATTTCCAAAATAACTTGTATTTTGCTGCTTTTCTCAAGTCTTTGATATTTCTAAGTCCTAATCCACCGGCACTTTTAGACATACATACTTTATCCCAAGCAATTTTGTGCTGTTTACCTTGCCAAATAAAGTTAGCACACATTTTTTCAATTTTGCAAATTGCTTTTACTGGAATATTATGAGCTTGAACCCAGTACATAACAATTGCAGTGATGACAGTATGGGTGAGTTCTAGTCTACCACCTAGTGATAATATTTTACTAGACCACCCTTCAAGTTTACTTTGAATAGTGTCATACAACCTTGAACAATCCCTATCATTAAGCTGATTTATACTTAAGGGCAGGCCTAAGTACTTGACTGGCAGACTATCTTCATTGAATTTTAGAATGCTTAAAATTTCCTCTTTGTATTTGCATCCTTTGCTGAAATAAATTTTGCTTTTGCACTCATTGACTTTTAATCCAGCAAAGATTTCTAATTTTTAAAAAATACTGACTATAAAATTAGCACTTTTAGTATCTACATTGATGAACAAAAGCAAATCATCAGCATATAAAAGATGAGTAATGGAGGGCCTGATTCTATTTATAGCTTTAATATTTCCTTTACTTTGTTCAGAACCAATTAAAAAGGTAAAATATTCCATAACAACAGTGAATAGATAAGGAGAGAGAGGATCTCCCTATCTAATTCCTCTATTCCTATGAATATAACATTTAGGGGAGTCATTAATCATCACAGAGAGTATGTAACATTGTCAATACACTCTTTTATAAGTGCACAAAAATTTTCATTGAAACTCATTTGAATCATCATGTGTATAATGAAGTGTCTATTAATTTTATCAAAAGCTTTGTGTAAGTCAATTTTAATACACATGACACTTTTATTTTTATTGTTAAAGTTTCTAATTTGCTCGTGAGCAAGCAAAGTGTTTTCAGTAATAAGCCTTCCAGGTATGAAGGCACATTGGTTTTCAGAAATTAGAAGTTTTAAAAACACTTTTATCCTATTGCATAAAATGGAAGATATGATTCTATAAATGAAGTTACAACAGGAAATAGGTCTATAATCTTCCAGCCCAATTGGATTGTTGATTTTTGGGACAAGTGTTATAAAAGTATGATTGAAAGATTTTAAAAACTTTCCTGTCTTGAAAAATTCGGAAATAACCTCAAAAATATTATTACTAAAATCAGACCAGTGAGTTTTATAAAATTTAGCACCAAATCCATCTGGACCTGGGCTTTTATCATTATTAGCATTGACAATAATATTCTTAATATCCAATATACTAACATGAGCTAAAAGAAGATCCTGACTACTCTCTTTTAATAAGAATTTAGCATTAATATTAGGAAAAGAAGTCATATATTTATCTGTGTTAAACAACTCTATGAAATAATTAATGGCTTCTCCCTCAATCTCATCCAAATTCTTTAAAGCATTCCCAGTTGCATCAATAAGTTTGCCAATGACATTTCTATTTTTTCTATTGGCCATTCTGGCATAAAAAAATTTGCTAGCTCCATCCCCATTAGTTATCCAGTCAACTTTGGCCTTTTGCCTTAAATTAATTGAATGTATATGAAGGGAGGAAATAAGTTTATTTTGAGCCTGAAAAAAACTATTGATAATATCACTGTCTGGGCAGTTATTATCAAGAGCATTCTGTAATTTCTCATAGTCTGCTCTTACTTGTTTGAGCTTATTTTTGTTTCTACTATTATTCCAGCTTTTAATATGTCCCTTAGCAATTTGCAGAAATTTGAAAAATTTGTATTGGGCAGAGCCCTGAATTTTAAATGACAAGCATTTATTGATGATATCTTTGTAGTTTTTCTCAAACACCCATCCATTCATAAATCTGAATGGAATATTCTTCTTGTATAAAATATTTCATGTGGGAGAAATTTGAATAGGGGTGCGATCACTTGTAGCTTGAGGCAGAGTAAAACATTTGTAATGAGGAAACATACTGTTTGTACCAAAAATGGGCACAACACTCTTCGGAAGTCTTTGAAGAGATAAACGCGAAGAATGAAAGTTAACGCTGTGGATTATCTAACAAAAACTCCAAACAAAAAATGTAAAGTGCAAAGACAAGCGATTTAGAGTGGTTCGGCTTTGTAGCCTACGTCCACTATGAAGTTTGATGACTTTATTGCTCGATACTTGAAGATTACAATTCTTTATACTGTTGTACAACTGAATTTAAATGCTAAGTCTCAATCTAAAGCAGCGGTGGTGTTCTGGAGTAAATCTGGCAGAATCTGGGCGCTCTTTAGTACTTAGAATTATCCGACCCCTTTTCTGAATGACCAGGGGCTCTATTTATAGGTGTAGGAGGCTGATATTTCGCCTAAATTGAGGGGAGACCAGTTCTGGCTCGTGAGGGGGCCCACATGGCCGAAATCTGGAGATCCGGGCCCACTTTGGGATCGATTCGACCCTTGGTTCGAATCGATCAAGAAAGTGTCCAATCGAGCTGAAATTTGGTGTGAACATTCTTCATCTTGTGCTTAAGCTTCTGTGAAAATTTCATGGCATTTGGACTTATAGAACTTGAGTTATGATCGATTCAAGGTTGCATTTCTGGTGGCAGTGCTCTATTCGAATCGATTGCGTTCGAATCGATTGCTTCGAATCGATCCAAGCATGCGCCTCTGTGATGACGTGGAGTGCCTCCTTCGTATGGATCCGATTTCTTTGCCGAGTTGACTGGGTCGAATCCTTGTTCTTAGCCGCGTTTATCTGGTGGACTCGAGATGCCGGATTCGAAGGTTTACTTCCTTCGAATCGATGGAAACTGCGCTTGCTCGAATCGATCTAGATGTGTTATCGTGGATCGATTCGAGGTTGTCTTTTTATGGGAATCGAAGGTACTGGAGTCGAGGGTTGGCCTCCTTCGAATCGATGATGTCGGTGTTTTGGAATGGAGTCGGAGCTCCTCTGCCTGCATGGATTCGAAGGATCCTTCCTTCGATGGATTCGAACTGGAGCTCGGTGCTGATGGATTCGAAGCGAGGCCTCGAGGATGGATTCGAACCAGTGTATGGTTGATGGATTCGGAGCATGGCTTTCTTGAGATCGATTCGAGCCTGTGCTATTCTCGAGGGATTCGAACCAAAGACTGGGCCTATGGATTCGAACCAAGACTGTCTACTCCATCTTTCGTCGGTGATATCTTGAGCGTACGAACTCGGATTGACTTGAGATTTGGAGTGCTGGCTCTTATGGATCTGCTTGACGTGTCTTATCGATTGTAGCCCGATCCGGACTCGGACAAAATTCATCGATATCCAGTGCATAACGAACTTTCACGATGAACTGTCTTTAGTTTTACAATCAACTTTTTGGTGTCACGGCCTTGCCAAAAGGCGGGATAACATTTGCCCCCCAAAGTACGTCTTGTGTAAACATGACGTGCTTTGAAAAGCTGTAGTCTCTCATTGGACAGCTACGACGTGCTTTACCGAAAGTTGTATTCTGTACTGCCGTAATTGACCACTGAACGACCGCGATTGGCTGTTAGTGTTTTGAGACAAGACGAGATGAACATTTGATCCCTGTAAATGACAAAGATCGAACATTAATCGGAGATATGTGCATACGTGTATTATCTTGACTTTGGTTAACGTTGCGTGATCGCAAGTCGTTGTTAGTTCATCTATGCCAGCTACTGGCGCATCCGATGCAGCCCAAGCATCCCGTGAGGACGAAGTTTTTTGCTGAGATTGACGCCGAGATGGTAGCAGGGACTGCTGGTATGAATCCGTCGAGGCCTGCCCCATTAATGGTGATCTCATTGGGCGGTACTGTAGTTATTGAAGCTGCTCCTGCCCCACTCCCCGTTACTGCTCCCATGCCTTCAACTCGGCCTCCGAGAAGAATTTCCGTCGCCTCAAGCTCTAAGGAAGACGTTGATATTATGTTGCCGCCGGAGGACAAGCCGGAAAAGAGTGAGCGTTTGAGGGGAAAATCAGGCAGCGGATCGAAAATCAGGCAGCGGATCTGGCGGAGCTACCCCGAAGAAGAAAATAAGGAAGAAGAAAGATTGAACTCTTTCTTTAATTTTCCGCCGCATGGGGTAGCATTTTGTTGACTTTTCTGTAGCCGTGTATAGATGTGGATTCGGCTCTCACTAGTAGAAATTTTTTGAACCACTTTGTAATCAGATTCTTTTTGTTGATAGTAGAAATGAGAATGTATTCCCTTTTGTCTTCAACTTGTTATGTGTTATGGTTCTGCCCCCAGTATGGGGGATGAGTGTGGAGTTGACGTACGTTTATATTCCGCCACGCGCTCTGGGAGTACAGAGTTAAGTAAATGTTTATACTCCGCCTCGCGCTCTGGGAGTACGGAGTTAAGTAAAAAGTTTGTACCCAGCTCGCGCTCTCAGAGTACTCTGGGATTTAGTAAAATATTTATACTCCGCCTCGCACTCTGGGAGTACGGAGTTAAGCAAAAAGTTTGTACCCAGCTCGCGGTCTCGGAGTACTCTGGGATTTAGGAAAATGTTTATACTCCGCCTCGCACTCTGGGAGTACGGAGTTAAGTAAAAAGTTTGTACGCAGCTCGCGCTCTCGGAGTACTCTGGGATTTAGGAAAATGTTTATACTCCGTCTCGCACTCTGGGAGTACGGAGTTAAGTAAAAAGTTTGTACCCAGCTCGCGCTCTCGGAGTACTCTGGGATTTAGGAAAATGTTTATACTCCGCCTCGCACTCTGGGAGTACGGAGTTAAGCAAAAGGTTTGTACCCAGCTCGCGCTCTCGGAGTACTCTGGGATTTAGGAAAATGTTTATACTCCGCCTCGCACTCTGGGAGTACGGATTTAAGCAAAATGTTTGTACCCAGCTCGCGCTCTCGGAGTACTCTGGGATTTAGGAAAATGTTTATACTCCGCCTCGCACTCTGGGAGTACGGAGTTAAGTAAAAAGTTTGTACCCAGCTCGTGCTCTCGGAGTACTCTGGGATTTAGGAAAATGTTTATACTCCGCCTCGCACTCTGGGAGTACGGAGTTAAGTAAAAAGTTTGTACCCAGCTCGCGCTCTCGGAGTACTCTGGGATTTAGGAAAATGTTTATACTCCGCCTCGCACTCTGGGAGTATGGAGTTAAGCAAAAAGTTTGTACCCAGCTCGCGCTCTCGGAGTACTCTGGGATTTAGGAAAATGTTTATACTTCGCCTAGCACTCTGGGAGTACGGAGTTAAGCAAAAAGTTTGTACCCAGCTCGCGCTCTCGGAGTACTCTGGGATTTAGGAAAATGTTTATACTCCGCCTCGCACTCTGGGAGTACGGAGTTAAGTAAAAAGTTTGTACCCAGCTCGCGCTCTCGGAGTACTCTGGGATTTAGGAAAATGTTTATACTCCGCCTCGCACTCTGGGAGTACGGAGTTAAATGAAGGGTTATCGGGTATCAGCCCGTTTCTGGCCTGATGTGATGGCTTGCCCCCGAGCTCGGGTTTCTTTAAGCGAGTGGTTGATTGCTTCATAACCACTCCCTTCTTGAATAAATTCCACTATGTGATGGAATTTAGCTCTTCGTGCATCGTGATGTTGTACATTGTATTTAATGAATCACAGCTCTGGCTCGAAGAGATGGCATTTTATTGCTGAAATAAGAAAATATGGCAAAGTCAGTTGCCTTATTACAAATTCTAATTTCGAAATGCAAAAGTAAATTGCTGAATGGAAAACACAATGAAATAAATAAAGCCTGTCATATGTAGTAGCGACGGAGACTCTCGCTGTTCCAGGCCCTTGGTAAAACTAGACCGTCCACGGTTGATAGTTTGAATGTGCCATCCCCAAGTCTTTGTGTAATCACGTACGGTCCTTCCCAATTTGGTTTCATGTGTGAAGGAACCGGATAGATTCTCTTGAGGACAAGATCGCCGAGTTCAAAGGTTCGGGGTCGAACTTTGGTATTATACAACCGGGCGACTCGACTTCGGTATGCGGCTGCTCTCAAATCAGCTTCTTCCCGTTTCTCATCCAATAGATCCAAAGATTCAGCGAGTAATATAGCATTTGTTTTCGGATCATAATAATCCACGCGGTGAGAAAAAACTTCTGTCTCGACTGGAATGACGGCCTCCGATCCATAGGATAAGGAAAATGGGGTGTGTCCGGTTGCGGTCTTGTGAGTTGTTCGATAAGCCTATAATGCCATAGGAAGTTCATCAACCCATTTGCCCCCAGCCTTTTCCAGTCGCTTCTTTAAGATGGATTTTATAACTTTGTTAACAGCTTCGACTTGACCATTTGCTTGTGGATGTGCAACTGCCGAGAACTTTTTATGAATATGGAATCGTTGACAGAAACTTTTGAACTCTGCGCTTTCGAATTGGGTTCCATTATCGGTGATGATGGTATGCGGGAGTCCAAATCGACAGATGATATTGCGAACTACGAAATTTATTACTTTCTTTGTCGTAATCGTTGCGAGGGCTTCGGCTTCAGCCCATTTTGTAAAGTAGTCGACGGCGACGATGGCGTACTTTGCACCACCTCTCGCCAGAGCTAAGGCGCCGATAATATCGATGCCCCACATCGCGAATGGCCAGGGACTGACCATTTGAGTTATCTCGGTAGGTGGGGCTCTCGGAATTCGGGCGTGCTTATGGCACCTATCGTACTTTCTTGCATAGTTTGATGCATCTCGGTTTACTGTCGGCCAGTAATACCCATACCGGAGTATTTTCTTGGCGAGAGCTTGCCCACCGGTGTGATCGCCGCACTCTCCTTCGTGTACGTCATGTAACACTCGTTTAATTTCATCGTGCGCGATACACTGGAGGAGAGGAACAGAATAACCCCTTCAATACATTACTCCGTTTTGAATGACGAATCGTGAAGCTTTTCGTAGAATTTGTCTCTTCTCATTTCTGTGCACAGGCAATGCCCCATTCTCGATGTAGTTTCAATATGGAGTCATCCACGATTCTCTTTCGGGAGCGGTTTCAAATACAAAACTCGTCTCCATTTGATCGATGCTAGGGAAGGATAAAGTCTCAACGGGGACCAATCCCCCTTGCTGTGTTTCACCTGTGCTAGCTAACTTTGCCAATGAATCGGCTTTTTGATTGCGTTCTCGGGGAATATAATAAATGGCGTAATAATCAAACTGATCCAGTGCTTCTTGAACTCGGACTAGGTAAGCAGCTAATCTTCGGTCTCTTGCTTGATATTCTCCCCGTACCTAGCACACAACCAGTTGTGAATCACAATAAATTTCTATAGCGATAATTCTCAGATCTCTGGCAAGTCTTAACCCAGTCAATAGAGCTTCGTATTCGGCTTCGTTGTTGGTTGCGTGAAAATCAAACTTCAAAGCATAGCATATGGATCGCCCTTCGGGGGTTTCTAGTACAACACCAGCACCCGAACACCGATCGTTTGATGCACCATCTGTATAAAGTTTCCAGACATATTCAGGAGATTCGCTGGTTTCGGGTAATTCGTCCGGAACAGTAAATTTAGCTATGAAGTCAGCTAGGACTTGCCCTTGAATAGCTTTCCACGGAGCATAAGTAATGTCAAATTGACTCAGTTCGATATTCCACTTGAGTAACCTTCCAGACGTCTCAGGCCGCGCGAGGACCTGTCGTAACGGCTGATCGGTATACACAGTAAGCGGATGAGCTTGGAAATAAGGACGAAGCTTTCTTGAGGCAATGACTAGGCAATAAGCCAGTTTCTCCAACCTTGGGTAATTTCTTTCAGCTCCGGTCAATCGTTTACTAACATAATAGACCGGTCTCTGCACTCGATCTTCTTCTCGGACCAGAGCGGCACTGATTGCATGTTTCGATACTGCCAGATAAAGGTATAACTGTTCGTGATCAACCGGTTTTGACAGGATCGGTGGCGTAGAGAGATGTTGAACCAGCGATCGGAATGCACCTTCACACTCCATGGTCCATTCAAAGTTTCGCTTTCCCTTTCGGATCAAGTCAAAGAAAGGAATGCATTTATCAGTGGATTTTGAAATGAACCTGCTTAACGCTGCTACCTTCCTGTTGAGACTCTGGACTTGCTTTATGGTCCTTGGAGTTTGCAAATTCCTTATTGCCCAGATCTTTTCGGGATTCGCTTCTATCCCACGAGCGTTGACGATGAAACCGAGGAACTTTCCGGATGCAACGCCAAAGTGACACTTCAACGGGTTAAGCTTCATTCCATATTCTCGTAGGATGCGGAACATTGAATCTAAATCTCTGACGTGATCTGTGGAAAATCGGGACTTTACTAACATGTCATCCACATAAACTTCCATGGTCTTCCCGATCTGGTCAGCGAACATTCGATTAACCAAGCGTTGGTAAGTTGCTCCGGCATTCTTTAAGCCAAAAGGCATGACTCTGTAACAGTAGAGTCCCAGATCGGTCACGAAACTGGTATGTTCTTGATCGGGTAGATGCATAGGTATTTGATTATAACCGGAATAAGCATCCATAAAGGATAACAATTCATGGCCTGCGGTTGAGTCTACGAGTTGGTCAATTCGAGGAAGTGGAAAACTATCTTTTGGACAAGCTTTGTTTAAGTCGGAGTAGTCGACACAAGTTCTCAATTTCCCATTCGGTTTTCGAACCATTACCGGATTTGCACCCACTACGGGTATAGAGCATCTCGGATGAAACCATTTGATTGCAACTTGTCAATCTCTTCTTTAAGGGCGGCAGATCTCTCTGGATCCATACCACGCCTTTTTTGCTTGACCGGAACATGTCGCGGATCAATATTCAAGGAGTGACTCGCAATGCTTGGTGAGATTCCGCACATATCAGAGTGCGTCCAGGCGAAAACATCGAGATTCGCTTGGAGAAATTCAACCAATTCATGTTGTATCTGTTTTCCCAGTTGAGATCCAACTTTCAGTACTTTTGAGTCGTCATCTTCACTGACTGGGACGTCCACAGTCAGTTCGGCTGGAGAAGCCTGATTCTCTTTGACTTCATCCTTATCTTCGTTATCTCTAGGGTCAAGATCTTTAAGGAATTGGTAGTGGTGCCCGGGCCGGGGCCCAGGCGCTAGTTGTCAATCATCGGTAAAACGAACGCAGAGAGATTCCTCTACGCCCTTTCCTTTCTCCTTCTTCTGCGCTTCACGTAATTCAGCAACGTAACAGGCTCTTCCTGCTGCCTGATCCCCTTGAATGACTCCAATCCCATGGTCAGTTGGGAACTTCAAAGTCAAACACACGGGGCAATGGCTGCCCTGAATTCAGCAAGGGCTGGTCGGCTCAAGAATGCATTATAGGGTAAGCGATGTCTAGAACAACGAATTGCAGCAGTCGGGTTCTCCTGCGTTCTCCAATCCCCAGTTCTACCGGTAGTTCCACTATCCCAGTGGGTATCGTAGCACTCCCATTGAAGCCGTGAACTCGGGATTGGCATGGTTTCAAGTCCTTTGCTTCCATCTTCATTAAATCATAAGCTCGTTTGAATAAAATGTTTACAGAACTCCCACTGTCAACCAGGATCCTCTTCATCCAAGCAGGACCAACCTGGGCAGATATGACCAGTGGGTCAATTGTTGGAGCTTCGATTTTGTCAGCGTCTCTGCTTCTAAATATGATGTCATCAGACATTGTCTTTTGTTGTTTGGCCGGGGTTCCATCCTCACAATTACTGCAGCATTCAAAGCTCGCATGCCTGATAGAGCTAGCATACGACTCCATTTCCTTCCAGCTTATGTCCGCTGGATGAGGACCACCACTTATGGTATTGATAACTAGCCTCCCGCCTGTACGAGCGGGTTCCTCTTGTATTTCTTGGTCTTGCGCACGGTTTGGGTTTGATGGGCCCGCACCACCAGACTGCGGTGCCCGCACAAACTGATCTAACTTCCTCTCCCTGATCAACTTCTCAATGAGGTCCTGCAAGTGTCGACACTCGTTGGTATTGTGGCCATAACTTTCGTGGAATCTGCAGAACTTCCCTATTTGAATCTGCCTCTCCGATGATTGCTTCGGAGCCGGCTTCTTGTATTGCATAGTATTGCAAGTCTGTAGGTACACATTTTCCAACGATGTATTCAATGGTGTGTAATTATCGAACAATGGAGCCTCACGCCGTGGGCCTCGATTTGAGTCTCTTTTCTTATCTTGACCACTGTTGCCTCTTGGCTGAGTTTGTTTATTCTGGATATTTAATTGAATTTTTCCGGAATTTTCACCGGACTGTTTAACTGCTACATTACTTTGTATTCCTTCACTTCCGGGCTTCGCATCGTCCTGCTTCCTAGACTGTTTCGCATCCTCTTGCTGTAAGAATTGAGCGGCTTTGGAGTAGAAACGGTCCAACGATGTGGGTGGTTTTCCGGCTAACCAGTTTCCGAATTCGGAATCGGGATCAATTCCCTTTGTCAATGCCATTTAAATTGAGTTGTCATTGGGATTACTAATCTCCACACATGCCGCATGGAATCTCTCCAAGTAACGCCTTAGTGTTTCCCCACGAGCTTGGGTAACACTGGACAAGGTGTTAACATCTTTGGGTCTAGCGACATGCATGCGAAATTGTTCAACAAATTTCTTTGCCAATTGGTCAAATGAAGAGATAGATCTTGGAGGTAATCTTGTAAACCACATTGTTGCAATTCCTCCCAGTGAGATGGGGAAACTTCGACATTTCACTGCATCGTCGGCCCTTGCGGCGCTCATTGACCATTCATATTTCAATATGTGCTGATTGGGATCAGAATTTCCTTCGTACATAGGGAGAGTTGGCATTCTGAATCGCCAAGGAGGTTCAGCGTACAGTATCTCGTCCATGAAAGGAGTATGACTTCGAGAAATTCCCCAATCGTCGTTGGTAAGACCTTGGCTTTCGCGGATCATCTGACGTATCATAGTCGAAATGTCGGGCATTGCTACATTTTGAGCCTGCTGAGCTAGGGTGTGGTCGGGTTCCACAGCGCGAGTTCGGACCGGGCGCCGTCGACGGTCCAAATTTCGCCTCCTTGGCTCAGCGTCTTCTGGGACGTATGGTTCAGGAGTACGCCCACGTTGCTGATTATTTGGCTCTGAAAGATTTCGGGTATCAACCCTTGTTTCTATTGTGGCAGCTGCGACATGATTGTCCACGGTATGCTGCGTAGTAGGGCCTCCTTGTGTTGAGGGCCCGGCCTGAAAGCTGGTCGACGGTCCTGCCCTCAACTGTCCAACAGTCAAGGCGGGTTGATATTCGGCCGTTTGTGCATGGCTCCCATCTAATCGAGGACGGGTAGATCTATGATAGTAGTCCGATGAGGCGGAACTTTCAGTAGATGATCGGGAGATATCATCCCGTCTGGACCTTCTGCGGCCTTGGCAGTTCAGTTGGTTTGTTAATTCAATATTAGCACGCAACTGTTCGGCCAATTGTTGCCGACTTTGAGTCAGCTCTTGGAGCAACATATGGAGCTCCTGTCTGGTGACTGGTCCAGACGGTTCTGAATGAGCGACATTGTCTTGGTTGGATGGCTGCTGTTGAGCAGGATTCTGTCCATCCCTACCTTCTTGTCCGGCAGCTGTAGAAGTGGTTCTTGTGCTAACCATTTTGAATGATGAATCCTTTTCCTAGACTTTATGCAAATCTGAATAGAATGGAAGGATTATGAATTAGAGATCTGGATCTTCCTCTTGGATTTGTGCAATCCGGTATCGATGGTAGATCCAAGGGGCAGGAGAAAAAAGCTGGTTTTTTCTCAGTGAAAGCACCAAAGTGTTTGTACCAAAAATGGGCACAACACTCTTCGGAAGTCTTTGAAGAGATAAACGCGAAGTATGAAAGTTAACGCTGTGGATTATCTAACAAAAACTCCAAACAAAAAATGTAAAGTGCAAAGACAAGCGATTTAGAGTGGTTCGGCTTTGTAGCCTACGTCCACTATGAAGTTTGATGACTTTATTGCTCGATACTTGAAGATTACAATTCTTTATACTGTTGTACAACTGAATTTAAATGCTAAGTCTCAATCTAAAGCAGCGGTGGTGTTCTGGAGTAAATCTGGCAGAATCTGGGCGCTCTTTAGTACTTAGAATTATCCGACCCCTTTTCTGAATGACCAGGGGCTCTATTTATAGGTGTAGGAGGCTGATATTTCGCCTAAATTGAGGGGAGACCAGTTCTGGCTCGTGAGGGGGCCCACATGGCCGAAATCTGGAGATCCGGGCCCACTTTGGGATCGATTCGACCCTTGGTTCGAATCGATCAAGAAAGTGTCCAATCGAGCTGAAATTTGGTGTGAACATTCTTCATCTTGTGCTTAAGCTTCTGTGAAAATTTCATGGCATTTGGACTTATAGAACTTGAGTTATGATCGATTCAAGGTTGCATTTCTGGTGGCAGTGCTCTATTCGAATCGATTACGTTCGAATCGATTGCTTCGAATCGATCCAAGCATGCGCCTCTATGATGACGTGGAGTGCCTCCTTCGTATGGATCCGATTTCTTTGCCGAGTTGACTGGGTCGAATCCTTGTTCTTAGCCGCGTTTATCTGGTGGACTCGAGATGCCGGATTCGAAGGTTTACTTCCTTCGAATCGATGGAAACTGCGCTTGCTCGAATCGATCTAGATGTGCTATCGTGGATCGATTCGAGGTTGTCTTTTTATGGGAATCGAAGGTACTGGAGTCGAAGGTTGGCCTCCTTCGAATCGATGATGTCGGTGTTTTGGAATGGAGTCGGAGCTCCTCTGCCTACATGGATTCGAAGGATCCTTCCTTCGATGGATTCGAACTGGAGCTCGGTGCTGATGGATTCGAAGCGAGGCCTCGAGGATGGATTCGAACCAGTGTATGGTTGATGGATTCGGAGCATGGCTTTCTTGAGATCGATTCGAGCCTGTGCTATTCTAGAGGGATTCGAACCCATGACTGGGCCTATGGATTCGAACCAAGACTGTCTACTCCATCTTTCGTCGGTGATATCTTGAGCGTACGAACTCGGACTGACTTGAGATTTGGAGTGCTGGCTCTTATGGCTCTGCTTGACGTGTCTTATCGATTGTAGCCCGATCCAAACTCGGACAAAATTCATCGATATCCAGTGCATAACGAACTTTCACGATGAACTGTCTTTAGTTTTACAATCAACTTTTTGGTGTCACGGCCTTGCCAAAAGGCGGGATAACACATACTTAAAAACCTTTGGTTAACTAAGATCCTATCAAGTTTGTAGTGTATATTTCTATACTTACCAGACTTCCAAGTGAATCTATTACATATAATATTAGCTTCAACAATGCCAGTCCTAAGAAAGAAATTGTTGATAAATTCTAACTTACTAAAAGGGACTGGTATGCCACCTCTTTTATCAAATGCATGCATGATGGTGTTAAAGTCGCCCATTATAATCCAGGGATGAGAGATTTGCTTATTTAATTTCTCAAGATGATTCCATAAAACAAGTCTCTCATTTTCAAAGTCTGATGCATATATAAAAGTGACTTCCATATTTAGACCACCTTTATATATTAGCAAACAAACAGTGAATATATTGGAAATTTAAAAAGTGACTTACTAAATTACAAATATTAGCATCCCATAATATTAAAATTCTACTGTTACCCCCCCATTTGATTATTATTAATAATTTTCCAATTGGAGAGTTGTTTGCTATGATATTCAACAATTTTTGTATTATCTAATTTGTGCTCTAATAGACCTAATATGCTAGGCTTTTAAGCAACAATTAAATTAGAGACATCTAATTTTCTAATAGGAGAGTTAAGACCTCTAACATTCCAAAAAATAATCGACATATATAAAATAATGAATAAAAAGAATAATAAAGGATACTCAAAGGATATGTTGATAATTACAGTGAATCACTGTAACTATCCTCATCTTCCTGTACTTCCAGCTTCTTCCCCTTTATTTTGTATGCTGGATCATTTTTAACCTTTAGAAGCTTTTTCCATTTATCATTTTTAAAAATGTACTTTTCTCTAAATTCTTTATATGCTGCATCCTCAACATGTTCTGCAGAAGAGATATCATTTAAGCTTTTGATTCTTGTTCTAGTTTTTTTCTTCTTTTTCTTGTTTTTCTTGTTTTTGTCTGCATATGCTAGGGATGACACAGCACTAACTGCTGCTTGGATGGCTTTTCCAGATACAGACTTTTTATTTTGTGGAGTTAGTGTGCTTGGAGGAAATGCTATGCCATTGCTCTCTGGAAGAGTATGTAAATCAGGAAGGTCCAGAATTTTTGGAGGGCAGTGATCAACATTCATGCTATCCTCTAAAATATTTGCCAAAGTAGGAGCCTTGAGAACTGCAGTCTTTTCCATGGAAGTAGTAGTTGCATTTGGGGGATCGGATTCAATAGCATTGTCATTGCTTACCTGCAAAATATGAGGGGAGTAACTCTTTTTATTCTGCAATTTTTTTGAATGTCTGCACTTGGCCTACATCCAAAGTATTTGTGTGAGCCTCTAAATCATTTAAAGAATTTTGATTAAAATTCCTTGACTGTAGAATAGGTCCAATTTGAAACCAATCATTTAAATTCTGTGCATTCATGTTATCCTCTGCATTCATCCCCATTGCAACACCATTTTCTCTGCATTTTTCTTTCCATACTTTTTTAGCAGTACAATTTTCATTTGTATGACCAAAACATACACAAGATTTGCATCTTGAAGGAATCCACTCATATTCAATTTTTTGCACTATATTATCACCATCATACATTGTGATGTTTGCTTCATCAGGCAAATCTACATCAGCTTTAATTTCAACAAGTACTCTTACATAACTCAGTCTTATTTATCTGGCAGTTGGTTCATCCAACTTCAGAGGTACACCCACCACACTTGCAATAGCACTAAAAACATATTTATCGCATAGTCTTAAGCTTAATTCAGGCAATCTAATCCATATTGGCATGGTGGTTAAAAGATCTCTGTCAAAATTCATTTTCTTGCTTCATTTTTTCAATATAATCAATTTACCATTTATAAAATGTGGCCCTCCTTTTAGGGTTTTTTCACAGTCAACAAGTTTGGAGAATCTTATTATAAAACACCCATTATTTCTGGTAAAAATTTCAAAGCTACCCGTGGAGTTCCAAGTGCGGGAAATATAAGTCTTGAAAGGATGATATGGTGGATGAGGACCGAACACATAAGCAATAACTGAAAATCCTCATTTATTCTCTACGCGTTTATCTATATCCTCTTCACAGTAACAAATCTTTTATTGTTGATATTGTTAGGAGCAACATAATGTAGATCAAAATTAGAGGCTAGACCTCCTTTCTTTAGAAGATCAGCCCAAGAAGAGATTGTCTGCTGCTTCTGTGCAGCATCTGCACTCACTGAAGTGTTGGAAACATGACTTCTTGGATTCATCAGAGGCTTAGATACATTTCTTGATTGTGCATTATGTTTTCTTGGAACAGTTTTCCCTGTAATAAGAGGATTTGATGTATATAGCCTGGTTTTCTCTGAAAATTTCTTTGAAAATCAAAAGCTACATCTTCTCTGTTCGCCTTTTTATTGTAGATAACTTTCTGAAACCCGTCATCATCAATATCAACAATGTTCGGCTTAGGAGGTTTATCTCTGATTTTGATTTATTGTGAAAGAGGATTAAAGGTAGACGAGGGAGGAGAAGTGGAAGGGGAAGAAGAGGAGTCCCCAATCTGATCAAGATTATCAACAAAGATTGGGTTATTTTGAATTTTTATAGAATCTGTCGTTATTGCATTGTAAAGCTTTCTGATTTTACATACAATCTTGTTGTTTTTCGACTAACGAGTAATTATTTTAAATTTGCATCAAGGCTAGCTTCAAGCAAGTGATTGACATCAACTCAACCTTTATCACAAAATAGTTTTAAAAATATAGCATGATAAGCTACAGCCAATTTTCAATTTAAATACTCGATGAACAAATTCAAAATTCATTACAGATGTTATCTATTTAATTTCCAATGTGCACTTCTATTTCCATTATTATCATTGAGAAATGTCAGCAAGCATTTTTTTCTAGTCAAATATATTGTGTTCAAAAATATATCTGACAAGAGCAAAGAACAACACCACATGAAAAATCATAGTTGATAAATTAACACTAATAAAACATCGATTAATCTTCATCATACCATTTGGCTTTTTTATTAATCACACTGCCAAAATGAGTGATGGGCTCAGTTAACTGCAAATTGATCTTTTATATGATTAACAGTTTGCGGATCTTATGTTTATATAGTGTTTGGAGATGCAATGTCTGAAGGATTTTATGTGAAGGAAACAAAAGTTTTTCAAGAGGCAACAACAAACCAACTAAACAAAAACAGAAGACTAAACACGAAAACAATGCAAGATTTCAATAGAGAATAACACAAACGATTTATCCATTTTTCTCCTTTTATTTTTTCATGTCACGACCTTTTTTTGCTGCTCATTTCAACTATGGAGATGGCAAGGTAGCAAATGCTATTAAAAGGCCAAGGCAAGTCATTTCCCTGTAAAATGCAAAAACTACACTCACAGGAACATAATCCCACATGAGCCTTACAGCACGACAGTCAAAACTATCAAGCTCCCAATAGACTTTCAAAATTAAAATAGAACTAAAATATAATTAGAATCAGAGTAGACTGATGTATATTATTTGCACATCATTGGATTTTCTTTCTTTTGGTCATTCATTTGAAAAAACTATTAGCATAATATTAAATCCTTTTTTGGACTTTGGAGAACGGAAAATTTAATTGAAGATATAGCATAGTTTTTGCATTATTGGTATCTTATTTTTCTCCTAAATATTTAATTCTCAAAATACTTTTGAAAAAAAATTAACCAAAGATTTTTATTTATCTCACATGCTCAACATCATTTTCAAAAATTGTTATGACCTAACCATTTCATATTAATAAATTTTCATATAAAATAAAGTTGAATCATGTTAACTTTTTAAGCCACTTGGGAATTACATTACATGAATGGATTCTCATAGAACAGCTTTCAAATCCTCAACAAGATGTCTCTAATTATTAAGCGTAACCGGAATATGCTCTCGTACAAGCGTCCCTAGATAAGAAGATAAGCAGATTGATCCTTCACCTATTGGTTCGACGTGTGCATTGAATTCAACTTCAATCCGATTTGCGAAATTTGAAGGAAGTCTCTTTATTTTAGTAGGATCTCTAGGTTTTCATTTCTCTAGTAGAGTTGCATCTACATCTTGAATAGATCCATCGTTTTCCATCATGGCTTCCAAACTTTGCTCGCTTTGCGTCTCATTGTCTTCGAGTGCATGTGGATTGTCTTCTTTTTTATGATTGTTATCTTCAAAATTTCTTCGACTTGCATTGAATTGTCTTCAAGTTCATGTGGGTTGTCTTTGTTTTGAACATTGTTGTCTTCGATATGCTTGTTCTGTACAATAGACTCCTTGAGTAATTCAGATTCTTTGGTTTTTCGTTTTTCGTTTTCGAGTAATCCTCTTCATTTCCTGTATTAGACATTAAAAAGAAAAACATGTATTATATATTTAAAAAACATACAGGTATAAGATTCTTTGATTGTTACTTGAAGTCCTACATATCAATATAAGTAACATAATCGAATATACACGAATAAAATTCATTTTCAACACTAAATTCACATATTCATTTTTTAACAGAAACTTTGCATGTTCAATTTGCTCAAAGTTTCAAAAAGCAATTTTCTATTTTGATTCAGAACCATGTCGCAACTGTGACACTGAATCAAATTATAAGCAATTGTTATGCATTATGATGTTTAATTTAAAGGCATATGAAGCAATATCCATAAAAAAAGTTTGTACAAAGATATTTTATTCATATTAATAGCAATATCTGTAAATAAACTCAGTGCAACAGTGCACTGACTTTAACTCGGTGCGGTTACACTAACTCGCTACTACATTGAGTTTGACTCAATGCAGTTGCATTGAGTTGGACTCAATGAATTGCTGCATCGAGTTTAACTCAGAGCAGTTGCAACGAGTTATACTCGGTGCAATGAGTTATATATTGAGTATCGACATGTATCATCACTAGCTAATGGTCGTTATACTCGGTGCAATGAGTTATACATTGAGTACAAACATTATACTCGGTGCAGTATTGATAATTTGATATTTAAAAATAAAGGCAGGGTGTTGGGGAAAAATGCCTCAAGATCGCCTTAGGAACAAAAAACCCAACATTGCAGAAAAACAAATAGGACCGGCTTGATGGCGAGGCAAAACAAACAACAGATAGTCACCAGCTAAAAGCAATCACAGATCAAGCAATAAAAAAAATAACACGCGTGATTTATAGTGGTTCCACTACTACGAGGTAGTGTACATCCACTTGAGGAGATGAGGTTTTATTACTTTCTAAGGGAGGAAAATTTTACAAGGTTGATAATGGAGAAGAAGAACAAGAAATACAACTGAGAGAGGTAGTTCCACTCGTGCAAATCTCTGCCTTTATATCGAGATTATTACTTGGGGTTGAAGTAATTGATTTATGGCCATAAATCAATGCCTCATTAATTCTTCTATTCATACAAGAAACGTTTATCCATTTGATTTTCTAGTTTCTCCCAATTTGCATGCGCCTGATAAGATTCCTTCTTTAATCATCTAATTATGGAATTAATAGATTACCTCAATCTCCCAAAATAATTCTTCTTCTCGCATAGGTAATTTATTACTCTCTTTAATGCTATAAAAGAGGCAATTTATATTTGAGTAATTATCTCAAATATCTTTCAAATCTTCTGCAATTGGAAATATTGTATCACTGAAATCAACAATATCTTCCAAATCTTATGCAATTGGAAATATTTTATCACCAAATCTTAAAATATCCACATTGATACTATATTTCCCCACAAGCCTATCAACTCCACTTACATCCTCTTACTCTAAGTAGCTCTAGGACAAGACACCACGGATACTTTCTCAACGAGCTTCGGTATAGCCATCACTCATTGCACTTTGTCAACGATCTCCGGCAAGGCCACCGTCCGCCAACAAAGTGTTGTAAGTACCCTCTCCAAGTAGGCCCTATCAATCTCCATAATGAAAACAAATGTCTCCATCTACCAACTCACTATCCCGCGTGCCACTCTGTGGCACCTAGCACTTCATCAAGCGAATCAAGTTCGAGCAATGCTCGAACTTTGCAACGGGTAACAACTTGGTAAACATATCCACTGCATTCTCCTATGTGTGAACTTTCTAAAGATGTATAGCTTCTCTTCATCCATAGAGACAACAAGGACTCCCTCACCTCAATATGCTTCGTCCTTGAGCTGAAAGCCAGATTTCAGCTAAGTGAATTGCGCTTTGTCCATCACAATTCACTTCTATACCTTCATACACGAAGCCCAAGTCACACAACAAACGCTTCAAGTAAAGTGCCTCGTTAGCCGCTTCAACCTTGGCTATAAGCTCTGCCTTTTTAGTAGACAAAGCCATAATCGTCTACAATCTCGCTCTCCAACTAATAGTTGTCCCACTAATGGTGAACATATAACCTGAGGTTGAATTCCTTCGAAATCTCTATCACCGACATAGTCAGAATTACAAAATCCAACCAAGCTGAACTATCTCTGGCCCCAAAGACAAGCGCATGGTCTGGAGTCCCTCAAAGATATCAAAAAATATACTTCACTGCCTCCCAATACGTCTTTCCTAAATTTGACATGAATCTACTCACCAATCCAACTGCCTGTGCAATGTTAGGCCTAGTGCAAACCATGGCAAACATCAGACTACCAACTGCACTCGCATAGGGAACCTTCTCCATATAAGCCTTGTCCTTCTCTAAGATCGGAGAGCCTCTACTAGAAAGCGGTATGTGCAAAGGCATGGGTGTGCTAATTGTCTTTGCTCCTTCCATGCTAAACCGATCAAGCACTTTCAGAATTTTTTTTTTGAGTGAGCCTCAAAAGTCTAAGTTTCCTATCCCTTTGGATTTTCATACTCAAAATCTTCCTTGGTTCTTCAAGGTCTTTCATCTCGAATTCTGCCTTAAACTTCAACTTCAAACTATCAATTTCAGCTTTATCCTTCGAAACAATCAACATATCATCCCATACAAGAGTAAATATACCCAATAACCATTCTTTAAATGCTTGAAGTACACACAAGCATCTTTGATGCTATGATCAAAACCAAGTGAAAGCATAAAAGAATCAAACCTCTTGTACCACCGTCTAGGCGACTGCTTAAATCCATATAATGACTTCTTTAGCTTGCAAACCCAATTCTCTTTTCCATCTACGACATATCCGTTTGGCTGCTTCTTGTAAATGGTCTCATCCAAGTCTCCATGCAAGAAATCGGTCTTCACATCAAGTTGCTTTAACTCCAAATCATGAGCGACAACTATAGCAAGCAAAATACGAATGGAGATGTGTCTCACTACAAAAGAAAAATATCTCATCATACTCCAATCCCTTCCTCTGTGAAAACTCTTTAGCAATAAGTCTAGCCTTGTATCTTCCATCATCCTTCACCTTAAACACCCACTTACAACCTATGGCTCGACTTCCTTGAGGAGGAGGTACCAAATCCCAAGTCTTGTTCTTCTTCAATAACTTTAGATCCTCTTCCATAGCGCACATCTACTTCAAACTGTCACATGACTTCAAAGCTTCATCAAGGTCAAGTGACTCCTCATGAACAACATACAAGGCATAATCAAAATGATCACTAAGGCTAAGATTTGCATACTGCCAATCATCATACCTCTCAATCGGCCTAATAGTGCTACGACTGGCCCGAGTATGTACAACTTTGCCTAAACTCCTTTCAACTCCACCTTGAACTGAACTTCCTTTTGTCTCATGCACATCACCAACACTACTAGAAGGCACCTGTGGACTACTGTGTGTTATCACATCAACTGCATTTATCTCACTCTCAACAGCATCAACAACTCTACTACTAGGCTGTAAAATAGGAACCTCTTCCATCTCCTTAGACCTATCAGAAACATCTGATGTGGTAGGTAAGTCTTTCTTAGAATTGAACATTGTTGACTCATCAATAGCAACATGTCTGGAATGGATAATCTTCCTATCAACAGAGTGCCAAATACGATACCCTTTGATACGATCTGTGTATCCTAAGAGGATATCCTTATATGCCCTAGTCTTCAACTTATCATCATCTGTATGGTGAACATACACAGTACAACCAAAAAAACGAAAATAACCAAGGTACACGGCTTTACCTCTATACTTCTCTTCTGGAATCTTCCCATCTATGGCTGACCACAGAATTTGATTAATAATATACACCGCAGTCGATGATGCCTCTACCCAAAAGCCTTTAGATAAGTCCCCCATCAATCTCAAGCAACGAGCCTTCTCGAGTAAAGTCATATTCATTCTCTTAGCAACCTCATTGGATTGCGGATCACTTGGTTTTGTGAAATGTCCCTTAATGCCATGCTGTTTACAATAGTCGAGGAACTCCCCAGAGACAAACTCGCTGCCATTATCAGATCTCGGCATCTTCAACTTAGAACCAGATTGGTTCTTAATAAGGACCTTCCAAGCCTTAAACTTCTCAAAGCTCTTTGATTTGGCCTTCATCACATACACCCAAACTTTTCGAGAAAAATCATCAATAAAAGAGATAAAATACTTCGCTCCCCCAATGGAAGCAGCAGCAACTAGTCCCTAAACATCTAAACATCTGTATAAACATAATCAAATGCCCTCTTTGATCTATGGAGTCCAACTTCAAAGGACACCTTAGTCTACTTACCTAACATACACTCCTGACAGAAATCCAACTTGTTGAAGTCACCTTTGATCATCTTCCGTCCACGAAGCAACTCCAAGCCCTTCTCAGAAATATAACCTAACTTGAGATGCCAAAGTCTGGTGGCATCCAAAGCATGAGAACTATCAACTCCAACACACGACTCTTCAAGAACTGTGGCCCCCTTAAGCAAATACAGATTCTGGAACACATCTCCCTTTATAAGAACAAGAGCGCCCCTTGAAACCTTCAAACCATCCTTCTCTAAAGTGACCTTCCACCCCATGGATGCCAACTGCTCCAAAGCAATCAAGGACTTTCGAAGACCCAAAACATACCGAACACCTATCAAAGTGCGTATCACTCCGTCAAACATCCTAATCTGCGATGTACCTTCTCCCATGGTTTTACAAGTAGCATCATTACCCATAAGGATTGCACTTCCCTATCTGTTGACTAAAGAACTAAAGTAATCCCTACTAAAGTAATCCCTATTAGGCGTCATATGAAAAGACGCCCCTGAATCAAGCACCCAATGGTTTGATACATCTAATACTGCTGCAGATAACACATCATCAGATATAGATTTCTCTACCATAAATGATGAACAACCATCTTCTTCCTTCTTCTTCCAACAATGTGGACAGTCGCTTTTCTAATGGTCTGGTTTCTTACAATAGTGACACTTTCCATTCGTAGACTTTCCTCTATAATTATTACCGAGCTTTTTAGATTTGGAACGACACCTAGAATTCCAATTCTTCTTCTCCTCTCCCTCTCCCAGAAAATAGGTCTTGGCTACTACTTCCTCCTCTAACTTCGTCCATCTTCTTCATCTGATCCCTCAAGTCCTGAGATAGAAGACCCGACTTCACATCTTCAACGGTCAAAGTATCTCTCGCAAAGATAAGGCTGTTAGCGAAACCTGTGTAACGCTCCGAAAGGGAACACAAGAATATCATAGCCATACACACTTCATCTACCTTCAAATCCACAGTCTTTATCTTCATCATTAGATCATTGAAGAAACCCAAATGCTTTTTGATAGAAGTATCATGTCTCATCCTCATGGTGAAAAATGTCTTCAACAAAATCAGACGGTTAGTCATAGATTTCTTCAGATATAGATTTTTCAGCATGGTCCAAATGCCTTTAGCAGTAGTTTTACCGCTAATCTCAGAACTAACATTTTCTCCCATAGCTAATTGCAAAGTAGTAAACACCCATTTTTCCATCTCCTTCCTTTCCGCGGTTGAAATTTCAGTCATCAACTCCTTAAGAGCAAACACTACATGATGACCTTCGTTTCTCATCAGAACAGCTTTCATCCTCCATTGCCACTTCTCGATGTCTTTATCACCGTTCCACTTCTCTATTGCTAAACTAGATCCTGATGCAATATAGGTCCCTCTAACATAGGGTCTAGGTACAACTGCTGGAGTCTCCTCATCTTCTGCCAAAATGCCTAACACCCTTTCTTTTTTCAATCAACTTTGTCGCTCTTATACCAGATTGTTGGAGGAAAATTCCTCAATGTCGCCTTAGAAACAAAAAACTCAACTTTACGGAATGACAAATAGGACCGGATTGATGGTGTGGCAAAACAAACAACAAATAATCACTAGCTAAAAGCAATCACATATCAAGCAATAAAAAAAATACACGTGATTTATAGTGGTTCCACTACCGCGAGATAGTGTACATCCATTTGGGGAGAGGAGATTTCATTACTTTCTAAGAGGAGAAAATTTTACAAGATTGATGATGGAGAAGAAGGAAATACAACTAAGAGAAATAATTCTACTCTTGTTAAACTTTGCTTTTATATAGATATTATTACTTGAGCTTGAAGTAATTGATTTATAGTCATAAATCAATGCCTCATTAATTCTCCTATTCATACAGAAACGTTTATCCATTTGATTTTTCAGTTTTTCTCAATTTACATGCGTCTGATTTGATTCCTTTTTTAATCAGCTAATTGAGGAATTAATTAATTACCTCAATCTTCAAAAATAATTCTTCTTCTCACGTAGGTAATTTATTACAATATCTTTCAAATTTTTTGCAATTGAAAATATTAGAGATCACCCAATTTTACAGAGAGGATAATGATATAAACACTTAAAACTCGCAGAAGAAACAAGTTTAGTGAATTGTAGGAATCATTACTTGTAACAATTCAAGAAGTCTGCACCATAAAGGTCGTCTTAACTGTACCCTATATCAGATATTTACATATTTAACCCTATACTCCTCCCTAAATACAAATTATAACAGGGCTGTTTCGGTCCAAAAGTGGTAAAGTACAACTACTAGTCCGTTTTCAGTACAGAATCATATACCTCTTGTAACAAATACACCAACAACATAAAAGGCTAAATTAGACCCATAATGTTGTACTTTTGTAAGTCATTTTGGATGCTGCATAACCATGCTATATACAGACGTCAAACACTATTTTCCTCTAGAAACAGTGTGATAGTTTAACAACTCAAACTTATATATTTTCATCTGTATCCATATAACATCTCAAGATAACAAGAGAACAGATAAAAACAGTAAGTCATCTGTTAATTGTGAAATGCTTTGCTTAAGGCAATATGCAAGGCCTTGGAGTTTTATGTATATTCCTAACCTTGCCCATATTTTTCCACTATATGTTTTCCTTCAAATTTTTCATAAAATTTAGGCAAATCCTTATTTCCTATAATGTACACCAATTTCTCATAAGTCAGGGCTATTATTGCATATTAACAACATTATTCAATTGATGATACATATTAAGTTGAACCATTAAGCTGCTGACATATCTTAAGCACTTAAGTGAAATAATGAACTATTCAGGAACTAGGTAATGCTTAAAGTTGGATAAAAACAGGTATCAGTGTTCAGTTTTTGAGATGTTTGTAAATTTACTATCACGCATATAAAATTTGATAAAGCTGTACAGAAAATGGGAAAAAATGGAAGCAATGGAGTCTGATTTGGGAGCTTGTAATTTTCATGCTAAAAACAGCTAAATAATAAATGACCGGATGGACTAACCTCCAGTTCTTGGTCACATTGACCAGTCAGTCTGGCTAACAAGAGTTACACGACTGGACACTCTTACGTCCAATATCTTCAGTATAATAAGGTACAAACTTATAGCTGTTATTGATAATTCATCCAATACCTTCAGTATAATTAATGAAATAATAAAACTTTTATGGGTAAAAAGATGGCATACTAACGTTAATAACAAACATGTGGAAAGATAATGTATACCAACCCAACCGCAGGGCCTAATATTGTAGCATTAAATCACCATCTGAAGTTAGGAAGTATAACCTGATCCTTGCATTATAACTTTAATCCATGATTTTTTGATCAATTAATGACGCAGCGGATTAATCAAAACAATGTAGATCGATGAATATAGTAATCGATGGATTGAAAGATACTGAAATGCCCAAATTCGTTGATCCGAAGATAACGAATTCTAGCTATCTCGAACTCGTTGATCGCGCACGATACCGGGTTCAAAGATCTTCAATTCTTCAAGCGTTGATCAAGCGCACTTGATTTCGCGAATCGGCTTTTGCAATCGTTGAATCGAGCGCACTCGATTAACCGAAAGAGGAGATAGGAGATTACACTCAACTACCAATTTAAATGAAAGCACACAGCAATCAAACAAGAATTTTATTCAAAAATCAACAACCTTTACAAATGACTCACACGGCCTATTTATAGGCGTTTTACAACTCACGCAAAGAAAACACAACTCATAAGTCGACTCCGACCCATCACTTATCCGACTTACGACTTAGCACTCCTTCCGACTTACGACTCAGCCAAAGCACACGACTTACAAGTTACAGACGACTTAAACACAAAGGCGACTCAACATACATGTATATTACAAACGACTCACGACTTATAAAAGTTGCGACCTACGACTTAGTATAAGTCGGTAACGACTTATCAACACGACTTAACCCATACGACTTAACTAGTAGCGACTCTAAAACAGACGACTTATCAAATAACGATTCAGATTAACTTGGCATAAGAATCAACGGCTCCATGCTTCTGCGACTTAACATGGTACGACTTAACTGAGTCGTAATTCGGTGCCGACATAAGATGGCTTCAGTTTTCCTTAAGTCGTATCCGACTCATCCCTTGGGCATTCTCAACTGTTCCTCCCATATCACCCTTGTTAAGTCGTTGATGACTTATCTCCTCGCCTTTGTTAGGTCGTAGACGATTTAACCCCTCATTTTCGATAAGTCGTGAACTCAAAGTAACTCCTCCCCCTTGTTTCCAGTTAAGTCGTGGACGACTCAAAATAATTCCTTTAAGTCGTAGCCGACTTAAACCTTCAACACACACAGCTAATTTGTTATCTCGTGGATCTTCTATAAGTCGTGGACGACTTATATCTAATTCCTTAAGTCGTGTACGACTTATACCTTTGAAGGTTGTGGGTTGCGCTGCATCAATTAATATATTGTATAATTCTGATATATTATTTGATTGTTTGGATAGATATACATAGATTATAAAATCAATATATATTCAATATTTTTACATATCCATGAAGCTGTTAAATTTAATGTATTTAGATTCTTAGAAGTCTCAAAATACAAACATATTTTATAAATAGATTGTGGTCTTTATACAGAAATCATTTACTCAAAATTTTAAACCATTTTGAAACATTTCTAGCTAAAAAATAAATTTACTACAAACTATTAAAAATATTTGATGAAAAAATGGTCACTTCAAAAAAATTCTAATTACTCATTTGCATATGTTTTTTTTATCTTGAGATATAAAAAAATATTAGCACAGAAACTGGAATCAAACAAAAGGAGTACTATTTATAGACAAACTCAGACTATAAAAGTGCAAGAAAAATGTCGTTCTACCGCTTTAGCATGTGAGTGATTGAGGCATGCATTTTGACAAAATATAGTCATATAGACAGGGGGACCTTCCTATCAACCAAGAGTTCATCTTAACATAAGTGTTAGAGAACCACGTATTAGTATTAGCTTGAACAGTATAGATTTACTTACTAACAAGACGTGATGCACGTTGTAAATTTTAAAAGACTTTCAGTACCTGAGGCACTAAAATATTAGATAAAAATGAAATGATGCCAGACAGCCAATCATGCAATAACATTATTTTGGATCCGTTCCATTTGAATCGGTGATGTTTACGTCACAATTAATAAGTCCACTGTTATTTCCTATATAAGTTGAAATTCTCATATTAGTATTAGTTTGAACAGTATTTCTATGAAGAGTATCCTCAACCTTTTCAAATCCATCAAAGTAGCAATCACCTGATCCACTAAAGCAATTACAAAAAGTTGAAATCTTATCATTTGAACCTATCATGTCAACATCAAATAATAGAGCTTGTGTGTTATGTGTATCCGTGTGCACAACAATTCGATTGTCATCCCCACTATTTTCAAACAATTCAGTATATGTGTGCATATCTTGTACAACAACTTTTGAAGTGCAACATAAATCCAGTAATGAGTTATCAACATCATGAATAAAATTTAAGTCATAAGAAGGCAATCTATCAATAGAGTTGTGCTGATAATACACCACTAATCTATCTTTGTCCATCTCCATATCCATTTTTACAGGGTTCTCATCACCCACTTTTTTCCCAGAACCAATATAATCGTCTATTTCCAAGTCTAAAACAGCAAATCTATTATGATACTCAATCTCAGCAACACTGTTTTTTGTTATATTGGTTATGAGAAGTAGACGCAATGAAATCCTTTTTGTCAGACTCAGGCTTAACTGTGAGTTATCATTCTAGGACATATTATCTTTGTTTAATGGCTTTTTTACTAGCAACTCCATTTTTATCAAAATAAAAGAAAATTCTGAATTATATTATGTAAGATTTTTTTTTAGATTAAAAAATCAATCGGAAACTAAAAGAACTATTATTATTTACGTATATATTTTATGTTATATACAACAACAACAACTAAAGCCATTATTTCCAAACAAGTTGGGGCCGGCTAAAGATGATATGCAAAACTAAATGACAAAGTCAATTTAAAAGTAATAATAACAGTAATAAAACCATGATAATAATAATAATAATAATAAAATAAAACAAAATAAGTAAACAAATAATAATAATAATAATAATAATAATAAAAAATAAGTAAAATAAAAATAAAAATAAAAATACATAAAGAAATTAAAAAATAATGTAGACTTAAACTTATAACACTACACCTAAACCTAAAGATCCAATAAGTCCAACATTGATTCCTTCAGACGTGTCAATTGGGCAAATACGTCCATAGTGGATCGGGTGGATATCTCGTATTCGAAAGCTAGCAGTTCGTCCCGTCAATCCTCCAGGATCCAAATAACTCAATTTTCGCCCATTAGATGAAATAAATCCAAAGATGGATTTTTTTTCAAGAATGAAATCTTATTGGAACTGTCCATATCTGGTTCATCCTTCGGAACCATATCACATTCCGGATCTGATGAAATAGGATGAATTGAGACGGTATTTTGTTTGACACTACTTCACATCCAAAAAGAAGCGAGCTACGTCTGAGCTAAGCTTGGATATTAAAGTCTTCTTTCGTTTCTCGACGGTGAAGTAAGACCAAGTTCATGAGCTTATTATCCTACGTCGGAACAAGTTGGTAGGATCCCACTTTTTACGTCCCCATGCCGCCACACGAGAGGGACATGGGGCGCAAAAGGGAAAGAGAGGGATGGGGTTTCTCTCAACCCTAAGCAAAAAAACTCCTCGCTTATGGTTCTACTACGTGGATCGTTAACTTCAACGCGCTCCAGTCCGACAACAACTCTTCGAATATATTTCAATCATTTAAGTCTCTTTTTACTACTTACTCTCATGTCAACCTTGGTCGACATCTACCTTTCTTTGAACATTCAATGCGGCTTATAATTCCAACGCCCATAGATGCCTCGGGAGGCCTTCATTGAAGATGTCCAAATTATTTTAAACGGTGTTGGACTAGCTTCTCTTCAATTAGTGCTACTTCAAGTTTGTCACGTATATCATCATTTCTAATTTGGTCTCGTCTTGTATAACCATAGCTTCATCGCAGCATACGCATCTCTGCTACACTTATCTTTTGGACGTGTTGTCTTTTAATAGGCCAACATTCTGCACCATACAACATCGCAGACTTGACTGCCATTTTGTAGAATTTTCATTTAAGCTTTTGTGGTACTTTCCTGTCACGGAGAATGCCAAACGGTAGTCGCCATTTCACCCATCCCATTCAAATTCTAAAACTAACATTTTCGTCAATCTCACCATCATACTGCAACATTGATTCTAAATATAGAAAGAATTCCTTCTTGGGCACTACCTGTCCGACCAGAGTGACATCTTGCGCTGAACTCGCACTTTGTATACTTTGTTTTAGTTCTGCTAATTAAGCCTAAACCCCTTTGATTCTAAAGTCTACCTCCACAACCCCAGTTGTCTATCAACTTCTATCTTACTTTCGCTATTTAGCACAACATCATCTGCAAAGAGCATACACCAAGGAATCTCAACTTATATATCCTTCGTAACCTCATCCATCACTAGGGAAAAAATGTAGGGACTCAAAGCCGACTCTTGATGTAATCATATTTTAATGGAGAAGTCACTGGTTTCACCATCGCATGCTCTGACACTAGTCACAACATCATCATATATATCCTTGATAAGCGTAATGTACTTTGTAAGAACTCTCTACTTTTCTAGAGTCCACCACGTAAAATTTCTCGGTACTTTGTCATAAGCTTTCTCCAAATTGATAAATACCATGTGTAGATCCTTCTTTTGCTCCCTAAATCTCTTTATAAGTTGTCTTATCAAGAAAATCACCTTTTTGGTCGACCTCCTAAGCATGAAACCAAATTGGTTTTTTGTAACGTTTGTCATTCTTCCTAATCGATGTTTAAGGACTCTCTCCTCAAGCTTCATTCTATGACTCATAAACTTAATTCCTCTGTAGTTTGTGCAGCTTTGAATATCTCTTTATTCTTGAAGATTGGAACTAATATGCTTCTCCTCCACTTATTTGGCATCTTGTTTGATTTGAAAATATTATTGAACAATTTAGTTAGTCAAGCCATCTCTGCATCTCCAAGGCATCCCTGTGAGAAATGCGGATTAAGGATCTTAAGTCTAGAATTAACAATAGAGGAGGGTGAATAGTGTTTTAAGAAATTTGTTAATCCTTTTGAGTTTATCTTAATTTGTTAACAATGTATACACTAATCAGACACAAATATGAACACAAAATCAAACACAGATGAAAATATAATGTAAAAGCAGTAAAGGAAAGAACACACCGGATTTTATACTGGTTCGGAGTTACCCTACATCAAGTCCCGCAACACAAGTATGAATTTCCTTTCAAAAACAATTCTTACAAATACAACCCTCGGTTTCAAGGCTACGAGGTACACCCTCCAGAATAACAATCCTCTGGGTAGAGATACTTGATTTCCGGGGAAACAAGTTCACCCAATTGATTTCCAGGGCTACAATCACACCTTTTCCCTTTTGATTGATTTCCAAGGCTACAATCACGCCTTTTCTCGCTTAATAGATTACAAAGAAGTCTATAACTCTGAATAGCACTGAGAACCTTGTAGAGATAGTGATAGAGAATCAAACTAGAAGTAATCGAGTATGATTCAATGTTGATTTCGGCAGAGTAATGGTATGAATATGTATTAAGAAATGTGGAAGAATAAGAGAAGTGAAAACCAGAAAAAGTGATTAAAAATTCGTTGAAACTAACCCCTATTTATAGAAGAACAACAGCCATGACCATTCATGAAGAGTTATGGCGAATAGACACTTCTTTTGAAACTTGAATTTTGAAACTAACTGACACCATGTCGACATGGGGTACTTGGGCATGTCGACATCCCAAAGGGATTTTTGGTGATTTGTTATACTATGTTGACATGGGTAAGTTAGGCATGTCAACATCCCAAAGGAAATTTTGGTGATTTGTTTTTCTTTGAAAATAACTTCTATTTTATATTAAAACTATTTTAAACTTTTATAAATATATTTAAATATAGTTAAAATATATAAATAAATGTAGAGAAAAATATTTTTGTATATATAAAATTTTACTATACTTTTATATTTAAATCTAAGTATAAATATTTAAAAGTTTTAAATATATTATTTTAAAAGATAGTTTAAAATTAGGAGTAATTTGTCTTTGAAATTAAAGAGGATTTTGAGGCTGAATTATTTAAAATCAGGATAGAGGTTTTTGAATCTTTTTAAAGGAAAGTTTTGAAATGATTTTGAAAACAAGATAATTTTATAAAATCATTTGAATAAAGATTAGCGGATACAAAACAATGTTCCACTAGATTTTTCGTAGGTTCCATCCTACTAAGGGTTCCATCCCTTTAACGGGCTCGAAGTGGATTCCATTCCATGAATAAATTGGATTTTAAGATGCCAGTGCTTTTCTAGGAGTTTTAACAAAATTCATAATAAAAATACTTATTCTTGAAATCTTGAACTCTTGATAATCTTGATACTCATGAGTCTTCAATCTTCGATATCTTGAATCCCTATACTGTACAGTCTTCATTCTTGGTACCTGCATGGTTAAATGCTGCATATACATATGTATATCTAATCTTATAATGTTAGTATTTATATTTTATAATTTATTCTAAGGTTGTTGTCATCAAAACCATCATCTCACGGACTAACAATCTCCCACTTTTTGATGATGACAACCTTTGTTTATAAAATATTACTTCTATCTTAATAACTCCCCCTTAATCTATGCCTAACTATCCTATTTTATATTTCTCCCCCTTTGTCATCAACAAAAACTAATTCCAAACTATATGACTCCCCCTTAATCTAATACTATATGACATGTGATTATAATGATAGTGTTATCATAAATAATCAACACTTAACTCTAAAAACTAAAACTTAATCCTAAATTACTAACTATCCTAAATTACTAACTATCCTAACTAAGAATCTATGATAATACTTATAATAGTTAAAAATCAAATATGAGAACATAAATTATTTATTAAGTATATTTCAACACACTCATCAAAACCAATCATGTCAGACAATCCAAACAAATCAATCAACTCAAACAAGTCAAACAAGTTAATCAAGTCAATCAATTCAAACAAATCAAACAAGTAAAACAAGTCAATCAAAACATACCAAACAAATCAAAAACTAATAATCCTATATTATAAGACAATACTACAAACTCCCCCTAAATAAAATACACTCGTTACGTATACATGTATGCAATATGTAGTTTGTGATGCAGTATGAATTGTATAACATATGCAATGTAGCATGAGATAATATGCAAAATAAAGTGCAACTTGTGATGCAAATGATTATGATGTGCATTGTAATTTATGATGTAATATGCAATGAAATGTGATATGAAATATGATGCACAATGATATGTAATAAAATGATAATGAAGTAAAATAATTTGCAGAATGATATGATGATATATATACTATGGTAAGAGATATTCAGACTATAAGGTAAACATGAGTGATAAATAATATCTAATTGGCAAGCATATATATATATATATATGTGTGTGTGTGTGTGTGTGTGTGTCTATATATGTATGTATACATATATCAAACTATTTATTATACTTCAACCACACAAAGGTAAAACACACAAATTACTAAACCTAAGTTAAGGAAACTAATGAATGGGACAGAAAGAGTTGTAAAGTAAGAGTTTAAAGGTAATAAATGGTATTAAAACTATAACATATTCATGAAAGGTAGTAATCAAACTCAATATCAAAATTAAATTGCTAAGAAATATGGACCTAAACTATATATATATATATATATATATGATCAAACATAAAAAATTAATAGCCTACTTAAATAATTATTTTAACTTGGTTGTTTTTATTTTATTTTTATTTTTAAGAATCCAAACTTCCATGTTTATAAAATACTTAACTTACTAATTAAAACCTTTATATTAAATTTTTATTGACTAAAATATTTAGAAACATGTTTAAACATCTTTTTTTTTAAAAATATCATAATGAAATATTAAAAATAACAAAGATTAAAAAAACTAAAATAAACATGTGTTATATTAAGGCCTCTTTCATTTAAATTTTAATTAATTACTAAAGAATATCTAAACATTAATTTTAAATATTCTAATATAAGTTAGAAAATAATTTCTTAAAAGAATAAAAAAAAATACTTAGTTTAAATATCGTTATTTTATAATTTAAAGTTTTAAGTAGGAAAGACAGCATTTACAGAATGCTATAAAAAGTTTTTGCATTAAAATATATATACAAAGCATTATAAAACAGAAACTGCGGTATTTACCAAATGCTGTGAAAAGTTTCAGAAACACTACAGCGTTTCAAAGCACAGAAATGCAATAAAAACGTATTTGCAGCGTAACAAAAGCAAAGACAGCATTTCAGAAATGCTATCTAAAGTTCTGGGCAAAAATGGTGATTTTTGACCCAATTTTTATTGTAGTTAATATAATTAGAGTACAAAAAAATATGAGAATACATGTGTAAAGATACTTGGCATTATGCATGTAAAAATGCTTTTATTAAAATGTATGTCACTATCTACTTATATGATAAGTATCATGTGATGTGATGCACTCTTATTAATTGAAGAAATATATAAATAAAGCCTTATTCTAACATTCTAAATTCCTTTTATTAATTTCTTAAAAATATAAAATTAGTATCTTAAAAGAAATATAGTACGAGAAATAAAAACAACATTAGATAAGTTAAAACTACGAATGAAGGTATGCTTTCTTTCTTAATATAGTTGTAATAAATTAGTTGTAAGATTTTATTCGAAAGAAAACACATTTTAAAAGACTTTTAAAACATTGGACTTGTATATTGATATTTATACTATGGTGTCTTGATATATGGACCAAAATATCAAAACTTATAAAAGTGATAAATTTCTATACCTAACTAAATGCATAGATATATATATATATATATTTCTAAATGCAACAATAAAGATGAAATAATAGTAAAGCATACCAATTTTTACATTCCATCTTTCTAACTTTGTCGTTCCTCCATTGTCGTGATCCATACATTTATATCTTTTCGAATTTGACGACGAAATCTGTTCTATTGCGACGGGCTCGTTTTTTTGATCAGCGTAGTATATTCATTTGCTGAATTTGAAGACCATATGAGAAAGATACAGATGATTTAGTAGATCGACTAACTTGGCGCCAAAACTTTGAATTCGAATTTTGAATGAATGGACACTTCAACCACTATAAATAGGCCCAACTGTCACCACTTTTCATAAAATTTGTTCTTCTTCTTCTTCTTCCCGTTTTTCTATATACTATCAAACTTCTAGAGGGCGTATCTTCTTCGTTTCTTAACGGAATTGGATGAAACCTGCGGCAAATCGAAGAGGAAGGCAAGGGCTACGATCTAGTAGTAGTTTGGTGTCGAATTTGGATGGTATTTTGATGCAACAAGCCTAACAATAGAAGAAATGTAGAAGATCCCGTACATAGTTTTTCAGTTTTGAATAACCAACTTCAAACTGTCATATCTCACTCAATTTTGATCGGAATTTGATGATCCACCCATCAAAACGACCGCGAAAACAAGAACTACAATCTGGAAAGAAGTGGGAACAAAATACTCAAATCCCTGGATGCAATTTGAAGAATACCTTTGAAAGTTTTGCCTTCTTTTTCTCTTTGTTCACCAAAATTTCATTTGATCATAACTTGGTCATTCTTGACGGATTCACACGAAACCAGTGGTATTGCGAAGCAGATGGAGAGAAGTACAGTATCAAATCAAGTTGTAGATGAGAACTAAAAGTTTTGTATTGATCTGGAACCCATTTCTTTGTCGGTTTCCATTGTATATCCATTTGTTCTTCTTGATCGATGAATGATTATCTGGTATCTTTTAACCAA
Organism: Allium fistulosum; assembly: GCA_030737815.1. Taxonomy (NCBI): domain Eukaryota; kingdom Viridiplantae; phylum Streptophyta; class Magnoliopsida; order Asparagales; family Amaryllidaceae; genus Allium; species Allium fistulosum. Next base: position 484,545,674 of record CM060905.1, on the reverse strand, counting down.
CAGCCATTAGACATAATTCTTCTCCTGCAAAACAACATAACCTTTTAAAGAATCAAGTGACTTTTCAAAATAACTAAATATAGTTTTAAACAAAAATATCATGATGATTCTGTGTAATATTCATATGAAAATAGTTTTAATAAAATCTCCAAACATAGCCATTTTAAAAACTTTTTCAAAATTCAGATTATGAAAACTTTGAAAACCTTGCTCCGATACCAAATGTGAGAAATGCAGATTAAGGATCTTAAGGTTAGAATTAACACTAGAGGGGGGTGAATAGTGTTTTAAGAAATTTGTTAATCTTTTTGAGTTTATCTTAATTTGTTAACAATGTATACACTAATCAGACACAAATATGAACACAGAATCAAACACAGATGCAAATATAAAGTAAAAGCAGTAAAGGAAAGAACACACCGGATTTTATACTGGTTCAGAGTTACCCTACATCTAGTCCCGCAACACAAGTACAGATTTCCTTTCAAAAACAATTCTTACAAATACAACCCTCAGTTTCAAGGCTACGAGGTACACCCTCCAGAATAACAATCCTCTGGGTAGAGATACTTGATTTCCGGGGCAACAAGTTCACCCAATTGATTTCCAGGGCTACAATCACACCTTTTCCCTTTTGATTGATTTCCAAGGCTACAATCACACATTTTCTCGCTTAATAGATTACAAAGAAGTCTATAACTCTGAATAGCATCGAGAACCTTGTAGAGATAGTGATAGAGAATCAAACTAGAAGTAATCGAGTATGATTCAATGTTGATTTCGGTAGAGTAATGGTATGAATATGTATTAAGAAATGTGGAAGAAGAAGATAAGTGAAAACCAGAAAAAGTGATTAAAAATTCGTTGAAACTGACCCCTATTTATAGAAGAACCACAGCCAAGACCATTCATGAAGAGTTATGGCGAATAGACACTTCTTTTGAAATTTGAATTTTGAAACTAACTGACACCATGTCGACATGGGGTACTTGGGCATGTCGACATCCCAAAGGGATTTTTAGTGATTTGTTATACTATGTTGACACGGGTAAGTTGGGCATGTCAACATCCCAAAGGAAATTTTGGTGATTTGTTTTTCTTTGAAAATAACTTCTATTTTATATTAAAACTATTTTAAACTTTTATAAATATATTTAAATATAGTTAAAATATATAAATAAATGTAGAGAATAATATTTTTGTATATATAAAATTTTACTATACTTTTATATTTAAATCTAAGTATAAATATTTAAAAGTTTTAAATATATTATTTTAAAAGATAGTTTAAAATTAGGAGTAATTTGTCTTTGAAATTAAAGAGGATTTTGAGGCTAAAATTATTTAAAATCAGGATAGAGGTTTTTGAATCTTTTTAAAGGAAAGTTTTGAAATGATTTTGAAAACAAGATAATTTTGTAAAAATAAAGATTAGCGGATACAAAACAATGTTCCACTAGATTTTTCATAGGTTCCATCCTACTAAGGGTTCCATCCCTTTAACGGGCTCGAAGTGGATTCCATTCCACGAATAAATTGGATTTTAAGATGCCAGTGCTTTTCTAGGAGTTTTAACAAAATTCATAATAAAAATACTTATTCTTGAAATCTTGAACTCTTGATAATCTTGATACTCATGAGTCTTCGATCTTCGATATCTTGAATCTCTACATGTACAGTCTTCATTCTTGGTACCTGCATGGTTAAATCCTGCATATACATATATATATATATATCTAATCTTATAATGTTAGTATTTATATTTTATAATTTATTCTAAGGTTGTTGTCATCAAAACCATCATCTCACGGACTAACAATCCCTACACCTCAGTGGGGATGTCATCAGGCCCAAATGCCTTGCCTGCTTTCATCTGTTTTACTATCTCCTTTACCTCGGACTCTTGAATTCTTTCAAACAAAATGTCTACTGGTGTCATTAAAAAAGTTGTTTAGCTCAATTGTAGTGCTATCACCTTCTTCATTGAATAACTTGTCGAATTATTCTCTCCATATATTTTTTTCTCATCGTTCTTCACCAAAAGTCTATTATTCTCATCCTTGTGGTTGAAGTCTCTCCCCTTCCTCTCGCTGATCTTAGCTATCCTATAGATGTTTTTCCACCCTCCTTCGTACTTAGCTTTTGATATAGATCTTCATACGCTTGACCTCTTACTTCGCTCACCGCTCTCTTTGCATTTTTCTTTACCGCTTTGTATATTTGCATGTTGTCCTCGCTCCTATGATGATGCAAGCATTTATAACATTCCTTCTTCTTTTTGATAGCCTTTTGCACATCACTGTTCCACCACCATGAATATTTAGGTATGCGTTTATTTCTTTTTGTTATCCGAAACACCTCAGTAGTCACTTTCCAAATGCGCGTTGTCATCTCATCCCACATGTCATTTGCTTCTCCTTCCATATTCCATGCCTCTTCTCTCATCACTCTATCCTTAAACACCTGTGAGGCGTCTCCTTTGAGCTTTCACTATTTATCCAACTAATCTTGCCTTCTTTACCATGTCGAACATGTATCCGAAGACGAAACTCGAATATAAAAAGCTGATGTTGTGAGATGACACATTCTCCAAGTATAACTTTGCATTCTACACACACTCGTTTGTCATTTCTTCTAGTAAGGACAAATTCAATCTGTCTAGAGTTTGGCCACTGCTGAAAGTAAATAAATGCGATTGTATTTTTCTAAAGAAGGTATTAGCTATCATGGGGTCATAAGCAATAGCAAAATTCAATATTTCTTCTCCTTCTTGGTTCTTATTGCCATATCCAAAACCACCATGCACTCTCTCAAACCCCACACTAGTTATGTCAACATGGCCGCTGAAATCTCCTCCTATGAAAAGTTTCTCACTATTAGGTACATCTTTAACAATGACATCTAGCTCTTCCCAGAAATTCCTCTTAGCGGCTTCACTTAGGCCTACTTGTAGGACATACACTCTGATGACGTTCGAAACCATATCACAAACTACCGGCTTGACTAGAATGATCATGTCCCTTTGTCTCCTAATGTCGACCCTCCATTTTTAAGGTTCTTGTCAATTAAGATGCCTACCCCGTTCTTGTTACGTTCTTTTTCCATGTACCAAAACTTGAAGCCCTTGTTCTCCACCTCCTTCGCCTTCTGGCACATCCATTTGGTCTCCTGAATGCATAAGATATTTACACGTCTCCTAGTCATAGTATCAACTATCTCTCTTAACTTTCCTGTTAAGGACTGTACATTCCAACAACCTAACTGAATCCTACTTTCATATGATAGCTTCATTGCCCCTCGCACCCCCAACTAAAGTGCGAAGACCCTTGCTCATTTATCACTACATTGGAGCATCAATGTAGCACGCCACTAAAGGAGTGATGATCCATCCCTTGCATATTTATCACCATATCCAAGCCTCGATATGGTGCACCACTAAGAGAGTGTAGACACAGCCCTTGCTCATTTATCACCATACCCGAGCCTCAATATGGCACTTCGTTGAGAAGGTTATGTCCCAACGAAATATAATAGGGTTTCATTTCCATAAGAGAGGCTATGGTTTTTATGTTGGTTCGCCAAGCCTATCACAACCCTCCTCCTTTACCCTGGCTTAGGACAGGATGCATAGAAAACTACACAAGAAGAGTTATATTTTATGTTATATATATATTTATAATACATAAAATAAAAGAAATAATGTCAGACAACGGTTATGGGGAGAAAAGTGAAACCATCAACCTCGAGGAGGATGGAGATACAAAACTGCTAGATATCAACACACAAAAACTGATGCCACAAAGTCATTTGCAGAAGTAGTCAAAGAGGGAAATAGACAAGTGGGAAGAAGAATCATAAAGTGCAATACCCACAACCAAAATTAGTGTACATAGAGCCTGATTCTGATGGAGTATACATACAAGAACAAATGTATTACAGATCATAAAATGAATGGACACACCCCGTTGATCTACTGCCCTCATATGAATATCCTTTATTTTAAATTGAATAATTACATAGAAAAATTGTGGAAACCAACTAAATCATTTCAAACTCACAAAGAGGACAATAATTATTATGTTGTCCAGTTTCAAAATGAATATGATTTCAACAGAATTTCACATAAAAAACATATTCCTACTTCGGAAAATTATTAATAATAGATTAACGGATTCCTAGTTACAAATGCAAATATACAGTAATCGAAAATTTTCAAATACGGGCAAATATTCATTTACTAGATACAGAGTTATTGAAAGAGGAAGCCCTTCCATAATTGAAAGTTACATTGGTGTGTCAATAACTCTTCATAATATTGCAACAACAATGAAAATAACGAAGTTTGCCAAAGTCCTTGGTCAAATTAATTTATGGAATTCATTGCTAAGTTCAGTGATGGTAAAACTACACAATGGAGACAAAAGGATTTTTAAAATAACTTATGACTACATTCTAGCAAAATGTACTCAATGTAAAACTTCTGACCATTCTGAAAGGATATAAATGCAACACACAGAGCTATGTAAATTTTCTAAAGTCATGAAGCATCGATTTATTAAAGGAACCGTGTATAACCATGAGGTACAGATGAAAAAGAAAAAAGGAAAAAAGAATAAACGTTTTCACCTTTGCAAGGACTGTAATTACTTGATAATCGGCCAAAAGAGAGAAGAAATAATGGAAATGGAGGGTTGCTGAGGATCATGTATTCTAGAGATCGACGGCGGAGTTGTGGTGTGCGTATTCCGAAGATCGACAATGGAGAGAGGGAGAGAGATTGACAGTTGAGCGCGCCGGAGTGTTTGATTTTTTAATTAAATTAGGGATAGGGATATGTGGGGGGAGAGAGAAGGGGAGATATTGAGTGGTAAAGGGGCATGGCATATTTTTATATTCCCTCCCTTTTCACGTTAACCTTTAGGCAACGTTTCAGAGATTGTTTTTTGTTTTTTAATAATCCATCCAGATAATCGCAGCATTTTTATTAAAACGCTGCTCAATCGTGTTGTGAAAAATGATTTTGTTGTAGTGATATCATCTCAACCTTGACGAAACTCAACAAATCGAAAGATATTATTCACTCGTACACATCATTTCACAATGACTTAAGTATAATGCACATACCTTGAGAAAACTCAATAAAACATGCACGTAAATTACCTCATCTAGGAAATATATTAGCAGTACTATACGTAACATCTCTAGCTTGAGGAAACTCAACAACTAAAGATTATGCAAGTAGACTATTAATATATAAATGGTAAAGGTTAACTTACATATTACAGATTCATAATCTTTTAATTTATAATTTTAATTGAATGGCATCGATTTATGGAATAATGTATTTCTTATGAAATACTTTAGCAAGTCAAGTATTAGACACAACTGAAATCAAGTATACATATAATACATTTGTACTCGTTCGTAAACCTCAGTTGGATTTCTTATAGTTCCACTAAATTTTATATATTCATATTATATAAGTTTATCTCATTTATAACCTTTTATAATTTGATTAACTTATATAATATTGTTATTTATATTATTAATTAAATCATATTTAATTAATTTCAATTTATTAGTTTATTTAACTACTATAAACATATGATTGAAAACACAATATATCATTAGCAAAAAGTTTTATACCTTATATTGTTTATGATTGATATATTGTATTGTGATTGATATATTGTGTTTTCAATCATAATTCAATCACAAACATCCACACGGGTTCAATATCCAAATATAAACTTATACCTTATAAAGCATGGATTTTACACAGCATACACACATGTTAAACATTAAAACGTACATTTTAAGCAATATTAGCAAGTTTGCTAACATTTCCAAAGCAAATAAGAGTGTATAAAGGACAAAGAGTGAGTAAAGAGCCATCTAGTATCTACACTAATTCAAACAAGCATATATGCATATATATAAGGTATAGAGATTCTAAACAAGAGCCAGTTCCCTAATAAAAAGAAGTAAATCAGAATGGTCATGTGCAGTCCCCTCTACCAGGACAATGCTTAAGGCATTATTATTTCCCTTTTAAAACATAGATAGAGGTTTTTTCTTTTTCAAGGAACTCTTTAAAGCTATTATTTTTGTCTAATTTACATTTAGGGTTTGAAATCTAGTTGAAACAAATGATGCGACTATATAAGTAAAGTTTTATGTTGTAGTAGCAATATAATTACTGAAAAATCTTTGATTTCGATCAAACCAAGTATACAAAGTTGCAATTGTGAAAATAGCGTATGATATCGGAACTAAAGTAAAATATTAAACTACACAAATAAGACTCACAAATAATATCGTTATTAGTTATATTAAAACAAAAAATTATAAGAATGTAAAAAAGAGTAGAATTAGCGAACTAGCAGTTATAACATAAGTGCATAATTGTTTCTAGGCTATTATTGCGGAAAATACATGTTCGATCAATACACATTTTTCTTTTTTAAATATTCAATATTATCGAGTTTTCAATGTAAGACTAACCACATATGTAACTTAGATTTAGGGGGCACATTTGCGCTTTCTAGAAAAATTTTAAAAATTAGATTTAGTTTATGAGAAATTTAAAAATGAATTAGATGTAAAGTTGTTAGTCTTATCCCAATACCAAATTTTAATATCGTTATTATTATCAATATTATAAAAATCTAATCTAGCATAAAGAAGAGAAAACTAGTAGAAACTAATTCCTTGTAGGAAGCAATTGAAGTTGAATACCATGGAAAGTTAAAGTTAGGTCTATAGACTTCTGAAATTAGGACGTTTCTAAAGGTACAAATATCATAATGTTTTGAAAATTCTACTTTAAGAGTAATTAATTTAATAATTAATTTTATTTCATTAATGCAATTTTAATTAAATAATTCAAAATTTCAAAAATATTATTTATAGTTTACCTTAGAAATTTAAGACATATATATTCAACTATAATTTCTATACATATACACACACATATCTATATATATGTATCTATGTATGTATGTATGTAAGTATGTATGTACGTACGTATTAATTAAATTTTAACTAGTTATTTATTTACTTAATCCAATCAATTAAATTATTAAATAATTTCAAAAAAATTAATTTATTTTCCATATTATATAACATTTATTAAATTTATTTTATAATTTAACTTTTAAATTCAAAATATATTATTAAATTTTCAAATTGAATTTTAAATATTAGCCCTAGGCCTAAAATCAATTTGGGCATTTATATTAGAGATAACCTTTAGGCTTACATCACTTTTTGGGCCAGACCCGTAGCCAGATAGGGCAGAATACTTGATTATCCAAACCCAACCTTAAAAACTACGTTTCTAGACTCCGTATTAAATGGATAAGTTTTAATAAGTTAGCTCTGATACTTCTAATTAGATTGCATAGACCATTTGGACTTTGATACTATTGAAGGAACCAGGTCAGGCGGAAGTAGGTCAAATGGGTGAATTTAAAAAAAAAATCCATTTTGGATTTGTCGGGCCTATAAAGTCAAATTGACTTTAGATCCAATCTAAAATATGTTTCAAATAAAATATTATTTTATATAGCTTGTTTAAAGGAAGTTTTAATTTAAAATAAATATATTATAATAATCATATTAAATACACTTATATATGTATAATGTAAGTGCAACGTATAAGTAGTGCACACTGTCAATTTGTACGTTTATGAGTGTTGAGATTTACACCATTTATATATGCCTTTGTTGTTCATAGTTATATTTTACAATCATACAAAATAATAATAATATATACATGTGCATCACGTACTTATAACTACATATATAATACGTGATAAAATTATTTTTACTAATTGACAACGGCTTTTATCCAACACACACCTACACTATATCTTGTGCAGGCAGCTACAAGGATCAAACTATAGATCGAACCTCAATAACTAACAATCGGTCACTGCTCCTAGAGCTACTCGATATGGTAACACCGCCATTAGGCTAGTAAATATGGAATCTCCGCCACTAGGCTATATGGGAACAAATTTTCCCTAACTACAATTGCACATAACCCAACTACATATCGGGGGGGAGCCTGCAATGCTGACTTGCCAGGGTATCTCATCGTCCTCATCTGTTTCCACCTCTCGACCATAGTATATGCCTCTTATTGCACACATCGGGCTCCATCTACCATGCGGTATCATGCTATGTCAGAATCGTGCATACAAAGGAGTCTCGTGGTATTGGGCCTACACACTTCATCGGGCATCAGTCGGTGCTGCGAGTCTACCGTAGAGCCTCATGTGAGTTCCAATTGCGATAAAATTGCACCTAGTCGAATAACCAACCCCCATTAGGTAAAGTACATTTATCCAATTCCGCAACATCCTAGCATCATTTCATAGGGAACTAGCTTCCCTCTTGGCTCTAACATCCACATATATGTATACAATACACTTAAACATAAAATTTATAGTTTTGGTAATTTTATTACTAACCTAGGCCTTAGGCTGAGGTTCAAATTCTGCATTTCGAGCCTTAACTGATCGACCGCTACACCCTACCGGTTGACCACTTGCAGTCGACCACTTATGGTGAATGGTCGACCGATCGTATAATAAAATTTAAGGTTTTTTGTTTTCTTTAGCGATTCGATTTTTAGTTATTTGTTAATTCGATTTACACAGTGAACCCAAAGCAATTCGCAGTGACCGGTCTTTGAAGTTTTACCTTACTTTTTATTGGTCTTAAATTCACATATTTTAGCAGATTAATTATACTAGTTCAATTCAGGGTTAACCAAATTTTAAGGTTTTCATTCAATAACAAAGGGGGACCAACTTAGGTTAGAATTAGATCTATCAAATTACACCAATTTCAATTTCTAATTCAAATTTCAGGTTTTATAATTAGGGTTACAGTTTACAGTTATATTTCTAACATCCTAGATCAGATAGAATAGGTTAAATTAACTATAAATAATCAACTTATTAAACTTGTTCTCACTGATCACCTCAGATCCAAGCTTTAACAACATGCTCCTTCGGAGAATCCTCGCCGATTAGCTTGCCCCCTCCTAGATTTGATTTCAAGCGTGCTTTTATTTTGATTTTTTATTTATTTTTTAAAAAAGGTTATAAGTGGAGAGAAAAAATTTTGGCAGAATTTTAGTATATTGTTGATTTCTAATGAAATTAGGGTTAGCCTAACTATTAATCCATAAAGGTTAGAGATTGGTTTGGAGCATTGGATTTGCCTTCCAATCATGAAATTTACACGTCAATGGTTGACCGCCTAGCCATACCTTCGAACTCCATATGGGTCGAATGCTGTAGCATTAATTTTTGGTAAGTTTATATTTTTATATTTACTCTGTTTTCAAAGTTTCAACGTCCATAACTTCTCCATACTAACTCCAATTTTGATGTCATATAAAAAAATTGTCCAGAAAATCACTACGAATGCAATGGTGCAAGTTTTGTAGCCAAATTCGAACGTCTATAAAAAAAATTTTAGTCCTTGTTCTATTTTAATTTTAATTTTCGTATTAAATTTTCCGCTAAATTTTCAGAGTGTTACATTCTACCCTCTTAAAAGTATTTTGTCCCCGAAATTTCTAAGGATGAAAAAATGTAACCCGTACACACAACAAACAATAGCTACAACTATCTTCTTATCCATAGGCAATCATTGTCCTTACTAATTTCTCTAATGTAGTATGTATATGTATGCAAGCATAAGAGCACGCGAACCAATACTAATGCAAAGAGTAGATGGTCTCCTGATCTAGTCGACCTCCTATCATGCAAGTGCTTATGCTTTGAATTCAAAATATATGCAACATCCTAAGTAAATATACTTGCAATTCTACATGTATGTCAACCATTCAATTCAAATGCAACATCCATATGCATAATGTTCAACAAGATAAACAATAAAAAAGAGATGATGTGAATGTGTGTGTACTATCTAGAGAATATATTGTCCTAAATGTGTAGTGAAAACAATCCAACTAATACATCCACTAACATCCATCATCCATAAAAGATCCTAAAGAAACGTTTACAACCATCCAATAGTCTCTACCTAAAGGGTATACCAACCTAAGTTCTAATACCTAAGTAACCACTACTTATTAAACTTAAAGTGGAAATGTACCAGAAAAGCATTGTTGGTGGAAATCTTAGATCTTCTCCTCGGGTTCCCATGTACTCTCCACTAGATTGTCTCCTCATTGAAACTTAACGAGTTTGATTTCTTTTTTCGGATTCGCTTTGTATCATGCTCAAGAATACGAGTGGGTGCACAGCGAACAAGTGACTCCTTCTCTACCTCCGCCTCCTCTAGCTGACTCAGCTCGACTACGGTAGTAGAATCATGCAAATATTTTCACAAGTACGACAAATGAAAAACATCATGTACTCCCATCAACTTCTCAAGAAGTTCTACACTATATGCTACCTTCCCTATCCTCTTTGTAATAGGGAAAGGTCCTGCAAACCCCAGTGCTAACTTCCCCAAACTACCAAACCACATGGCATGCCTAAGTGGTGAGACCTTCACAAACACTATGTCGTCCACTGCAAACTCTAACTCTGTACGTCTCTTGTCAACATAAGATTTTTACCTACCTTGTGCGGTTTTCATACTCCTACGGATAAAGTCTATTCTCTCCGATATCTCCCTCACAATATCCGACCCAAGAATAATTCCATCCGCAGTATCCCACCAATGTGACGGTGATCTACAAGGTCTATGCTATAGCGTCTCAAATGGTCTCATCCTAATGCTCGCCTGATAGCTGTTAATATAGGAAAACACCACTAATGGTAAATTATCCTTCCACGAGTCCCCAAAATCCAAGATACACATCCGAAGCAAGTCATACAAAACCCTATTCACTCTCTCCATTTGTCCATCCATCCGTGGATGATAAGCGGTACTCAAGCTCAACTCGGTGCTTAAAGCCTCTTGTAGACTCCTCTAAAACTCACTGGTGAAAAGCGAATCTCGGTTGCTAATTATGCTAGTAGGAACTCCATGTAACCTAACGATCTCCCTTACTTATAGAGTCACCAATGAAACCGCCATCCTCTTACTTCTAATTGGAATAAAATGAGCACATTTGGTTAGCTAATCCACCATGACCTAAATACTCCCATTCCCTCTCTTACTCCTCGGTAAACCTTCGATCAAATCCATACAAATACTCTTCCAAATCCACTAAGGATTATCCAATGGCTGCAACAAACCTGTCGGCTTCTTCTGCTCCACCTTTACCTTCTGACAAGTGATACACAAAGCCACATACTCCGCCATATGCTTCTTCATACTCGACCAATGAAAGATTCCTCATATCATGGACATCTTGTCTCCATCGAGATGAATTGTCATCCTTGAATGATGAGACTATGCTAATACTAGATTAATCAGCTCCATAATAAGATGAACACACAACCTACCATCTTTTTGTAGCCATTCCTTCGAGTCAATGGCATAATGATTCAAATGATTTGACTGCTCTCCCTTATCAAACTTTTCAAAAATATCTACTAGTTCCCTCTCTTGCTTCTGACTGGACCGAATATGCTCCATAAGTATAGGCTATACATCTAAATCTACTAACAATCCTGAGGCAATATTTGATGATGGTCGGAAATCAAAAGTAGAAATAAACTCCAAATGCCTCCACTCTAAGAATAAAGAACTCAATACTGCATGATATCTACTCAAAGTGTCGGCCACCACATTGCCCATGCCTGGGGTATCTGAGATAATGAAATTGTATGATGCCAAAAACTCCATCCACCCGTGCTGCCTCAGATTCAAGTCCTTCTGGAAGAACAAATACTTCAGAGACTTGTGATCCATATACAACTCAAATCGCTTTCCTAAAAGATAATGCCTCCATGACTTGAGTGCTAAGAAAATGGCCGCTAACTCAAGATCATGGGCAGGGTAGTTTCTCTCGTGGACCTTCAACTGTCAACTAGCGTAGCTCACTATCCTTCTTTCTTGCATCAGGACTGCGCCCAACCTCGTACCACATGCGTCGGTATATACTTTGAATGTCTTCATACCATCGGGCAATACCAAAATAGGTGCACTACTCATTACCTCCTTTAGCTTAATGAAAGCATCTTCACACTTTATGTCATACGAGAAAACTAAATTCTTCTTGGTGAGGCAGATCAAATGGGTAGTGACCTTCGTGAAGTCCTAAATGAACTTGTGATAGTAGCCCGCCATCTAGGTAATCTTTAACTATAGGCACTATATATAGCTTTTCATGTGATAGGTCTAAAGAATATAAGTAGCTCAACATAACTGATCCTCGGGGAATGTAATAAATCTCCAAGCTACATCCACTACACATACTCAACCTAACAACCTTCCTATCATAATATAATATAGCCCCACACATCATCATCCAATCCATGCCCAATACTAGTCCAAGCCCAAAAAATTCTAAGAAAAAAGCATCGCAATCGAACTTGAACCCTAAAATGAATAATTTCAAACCCCTACTGTAACAACCTGTAATTTTATCACTTTAATTTAGGATATTTAATTAATTTTAAATATTAAAGTGATTGTTTTAAATGGTAAATAATTTTTTTGATAATGATAATAAGTGATTTATAATGGTTTTATAAATATATGTTATAAAAGTTTACAAACTTCGTCGCATTTTGGCAGATCGACGTCGTATTTTTACAATTGAATTTTAATATTATTTAATATTGATTTATAGATTAAATAATCTTGTTTTAATTATTTAGTGATGATAAAAAATTTATTTTCAATTTTTTTTACATAAATAAACAATTAGATTAAAAGCTAAAAATATGATTGAAATTCATTTTTCAGATTTTCGACTTTTCGTCGAACGGAAGTTGTTGTAACTTTTTGAATGTACTATTTTACATATAAAAATACATATAGCATTTACCTAATTGCAAATAACAATTAATCTACCTTAATCATGATTTGTATTTTTTGAATATAATTAAGAAAATATGATATTTTATTTTGATGTGACATGTGTCATGATGAAAGAAGATATTTTGATATTTGGATTTGACATATGCGCATGGATTACAATTTTGTACATGTCATAATTACCTATTTCTAATCACATTACATCTCATTACTACATGCAAATGGATATGTTGGCTTGGATGTAATGTTGGGGGTGTGGGTATATAGGATTTTGTGCTTATAAGACATAATGATGATTTTGTACAAAGTACAAAGATATTTTCATTCTCCCTTTCAGTCACCATTAATAAGGAACATGGATATGTTGGCTTTGAGGGGATGAGAGTGATAAATATGTCCATGGGTATAAGTGGAATTAGCCACTTTGCCTGAGTTTATAAATAGAGACTCCATGATCTCATTTTTCATCATCTTCCCAAATTTTACCTCCTCTTATCATGGCCATGCCTCTTTTAAAATAATCTAAATCAATAAATTCTTTTATTTAAATTCAAGAGAATTGAGTTTTCTACAATTTTCATTTACACTATTTCTTCAAACTCTGAGAGTTACTATGACAAAAATGTAATTCTTTTAGACTCATTTTCAGGCCCAGATTTTTAGATCCAAGAATACCTCTTCTTCTTTTGACTATGTCTCCCTCAAAACAACTAAGAATTTAGTAATTATTATTTTTAATTCAATAGAAGAGAATTTCCAAGAACTTTCCCTTGACAACTTTTTCAAATTTCGAGAGAAACATGGCCAAAAAGTCGAAAGAAGATGACCTATTTTTGGGTCTAGTTTTGTGAATTCAATGTCCCTTTATCTTTCAAGGCCGAGCACCACTCCTCCTTAGCCAACCATGGCCGTGCCCAAGTGACTCCTAGGTCGTGCCCTCTAAGAGCAGAAGCTAGGTGTCGTAGTGTTATTGTTAGTCGGGAGTACCCGGGTCGCTTTGGATAAAATTTGGAAGCTTAATAGTAAGTACTCAACATTCACAATTATTAAATAACATCTATAACTATTTCAAGTATTATAATATGACCATTTAATATCTTCGATAATTTATATGGTTGTTTGAAAATTGGTTGATTATATGGTTGATAACTTGGTTGTAATAAATATAACCAATAATGAAAAAAATCATAATTATCTAAAATAGAAATGGTTAATTAATTAACCATAGTTAGTTCATGGAAAAATAAATCCTTATTAATATATGTATGTGAATTAGTAAGCCTCTTTATGGTTTTAAATATAAAAAGATTAAAAAATGAATATATAATATTATAATGTGGAATAAAGTGGGAAAAAGTTTTTAATGTAGTAAAAATAGTTTGAAATGATTTTAAATGGTTTATTATGCTATTTTAAACATTTTATAAAATTTCGGCAAAATTTAATGAGAAAATTTTTGCCAAATCGAGCTCATCGCGTAGCGTCAGTTCCTAATTTTCCAATCTAGAAAGTTAAATCAATATGTAGGATTCAATATAAGTCGAAATTCTTTGAAATAAGAATTTTTCGAACCCGTTAGAACATAGTTTCAAATAAAAATAAAAAATCAAGATTTCATCTTATAGATTTTGAGTTATGTTCAAATCTAGTTTTCCAAAACAACGTGTTTTGGCAATTCGAAAACCAAAATGGTAAATTCTTTAAAAATTAATATTTTTAGATCATTAAAAAATGAAATAAATTCCATAAATATGTTAAAATGCTTTAAAGGGGATTTGAGTTATAAAAATAGACTTATATGAAATGGAATTAGTATTTGGATCAAAGAAGCTTTAAAACACTATTCGTAGTAGTTTTTGTGATGGTTTTCGGTCACTTTTGCAAATCAAGGTTTTAACTTAATTATTCTTCCCTAATCTTTTAGTAATCTTTTCAAATGAACAATTAAGTATTTTGAAGATGATTTGAAAGTATTATGAGTATTTTAAAGGAGTTTAAAATAAATGGTTAAAGAAAAATTATTTTTAACAATATTTTGAATTGTGTTAAGTAAATTAAAATCATCTCTAAAAGATCATATAAAGGATTTAGAGTTAATCAAATAACGTGAACGCCTTATGGGTGACAGAGAGATAGTCTCTAGACTCGAGCTTGGACAACCAATGTCTAGGTTCTGCTCTAGCTATCCGGACTGGCCCGACGGAGAGGATAGTTAATTTGATCTACTCGGACCGCATTTTCTTAGGTTAAAGGAAAAGAGATTTGGAGTTTTTCAAAAGTTAAACAAGATTTTAAAATTTGATTTTGTTGGTATATGGAATATCCTAGTTAAAATCTTTACTAAATTCCAAGAAGGGAACTCATACTATCCGTGTGAATTTAAAAGGAGATTTCACCGTTATTCAATGAATAGTACAGGTTGAATACGGAAATTGGTATTGAGTATAATTAGTCTAATATCTATGGATCATGTTCTACTTAATACGAATTGATTTGTGTTTATAGTAAATGATGTCTTAAATAACATCGTTTTTGACCCATTTAAAAGTTACAATTTGAAAATAAGAAATCTTTGTTAAGATTTAAACAGATGATTTGGAAATGTTTTCCTAAGTAAAAGGTGAAATGATTTAGAATTATTCCAAGATTAATGAGGTTTAATCAACCAGAGAATTTGATAAATGAGGCTTAATGATTCCATATACTTTTAAAAGATAAAAGTAGTTTAAAAGAATATATCTCCGAAAGATATTTGATTTGATAAAAAGATAAATTGATTAGATGTTATTTGATAATCACCTATATATTTAACATCTTTTTATCGATGATTGGTTCGAAGAAACTGGGATCGCGTTTGGGTGATTCCTATCTGGAAACCACTTCAAACCAATATATGCGTTCGAAAGTAAAGACATGTTGAAGACAACGATTTTAAAGACGGAGATCTTCATAATGTAGGGGTGCTTTCCACTAACCTCTGGGGTGATTCTTGTATTATACATATGGTGGAAGTAGTGCCTTCATTTTTAAAATCTTCGATTGGCAAGGACTACTGCTACTTATCCTAGGGGTGATTCCCTAACAAGATATAGTAGGAGGAGTGTCTTTGGTTTGTCCTTCACTTGGACAACTTGTATGGACAAGTGTCTAACATTGCATTTCTAAGACCACATACATTGGTTTTTAAAAACGTACATCTATTTTGTGGTGTAGGAGGTAACCCCTCATATACTTAACACCCTTCTCTAAGACATACAAGCTCAGAGGTTGTACTTTTGTGGAAATAAATAGTACGTCGTTAGAAATGGCAATGTGGCATTCTAAGTGGAATTTGCTTTGTCAAAAGTAAACATGGCTTTTTGGAAAGAAAAGCATGGCTTTATGGAAAATAGAGTATAGCCTCACGAGCCCCACATCTTGGAGATGATACGGGTAATTATGTGGTCTACAGGGCATATTTCGGGATATCGGTTTTATTGTGGATAGAGGGGTCCAGTAGTGTCTGGACTCTCGATGGTTTAAATGGGTAGGTATTAGAGGCTCGACTGAGAAACAGTAAAGCCACTGAAATACGCTGTTCTATAGTAATGTAACAATGTAGTATGGAGGCTTGCTTGAGAAAAGTGAATAATCACTAGAGACTAGGAAGTTATGCATGGATTTCGCATCGGAGGAAATTGCCACTAGTTCCCTATATTATTGCAAATCCAATTTCAATATGAGCTTTACGGTTTTGGTTGTATTCCTAAAATAGTTGCAAAGCTTTACAAACATTTCAACTACCCCTTTGGTATCATCAGTGTTTTAAATCTCGGATTTTGGCCAATATCTCGGGAAAATATCTCGGCTATCTCGGGCGATATTTAAAACACTTATAACTAAATAGGCTGCCAAATCTCGAATTTTGGCTGATATCTCGAATTTTTCATCTCGGCCATCTCGGGGCGATTTAAAAGCCTGGGTATCATATACACTGTTTTATATTGTTAGGGTATCAGTACCTTTTTATATATTTATTTGAAAAGTGTTTTCAAACTAATGTCATTAATGATAATATCGAATTTGTATTGGTATAAAATGTTTTGGTTATCACAAGGTAAAAAACTCGTCCCTGTTTATGTGCGACGTAGTCTTACGAGATACCCTTCTTTTCAAAGGTTTTGATTGGCATTAATCTGATCAATGACACTGTCATATACATTTATAATTTGAGTTTTCCCATGCTTGTTTATCAAGCTTAATCCGAGTATTTTTAATACTCGGGTCAGATCCAAGTAGTTTTAGGTTTAGCTAACGACGCTTGGAGTTTCCAAAGGAGAGATGGAGAACTTCATCAATGTATGGACGTATTCTATTTTTCCACTACATTTGTTTTGTTGTTTTTTCAGCATTTGTGAGGACAAAGGATATATAACTGTTCATGTTGAAACTAGGTTAGATACTAATATTGTATTCAAAATTTTCCGTCGTAAAATATTTTGTGGTTAATAATATATGATTATTCCATTTGTGTGAGATTTTGTCACCTTGTTATGTCTTTATTTTCTTTTACCCTTAACAATCGGTTTTTTTGGCACTTGAATGCTCGATATGCAATATAGTGGATATGTTAGTATCGATTTTCGAGGGTCGAAAATCCCGGTCGTTACATTTTGTATTAGAGCTTAGGTTGAGATAACACCTGAGCCTGGTAGGGGCAAGACTCATCAGAGATAGGGTTAGTAATGCCCTAGGATGAGTAACTCATTAGAGATGGGATAAGAGACACCCTAGAATGAGGTTGAGTGTATTATACATATGGGCCCATATTTGTTGGTGACAAATAAAATGTTTTGTGTTGATTGGTCTGTTGAATGGTTTATGAATTATGGTCGATGCATTGTGGCCACATGTATTCGATAGGGATTCCTAAATACTTAACAAGGCAAACCGACACACTATTTTTGAAAAGACTATATTTTACATATAAAAGAATATCTTTCAAAAAGATATAAATATTTATGTATGTTAGTTGGTGGTTAAGGAAGTAATAACATTCAGTTATTATCATTTATTGATTGAACGAACACCTTGTGAATTAAGTTTCACAATTTGACTATAAGACGTTTGATAATAATGTTGGGTTAAGGATAATGAATTTATATAGGAAAATAAATTAGCATGTTGTATAAAAGTGTGTTTTACAAAAATAAAATGATTCTTTAAAAGATGGATTTAGAAGATATGTTTTATAAAAAGAGATTTTGAGAATTTAAATCTTGATATTTTGGAAAAGCTTTGAAAAATTTAAAATGATTTGGTAGAAGTTATAATTTTAGGAGTATAGTTTATAAAATGGAAAGTTAAAGAGTTTTTATAAAGTTAAAATATCTTTTAAGAGAAATAATTTGAAAATGATATCTAAAATGAGATTTAAACTATATTTTTAAAAGTGATTTAAAAGAGCTTAAGTGGAAGAAGACATGGATTTCGACATCATTGTCGTAAATAAACGTTTTCGGGAAAGTGAGGAAGACATAGATTATAACACGGTTGTTATAATAAATGATTTCCGAAAGGAGATAATTTATATAGCGTATAGGATTTATACATATCCTATATTTGATGGTAAGATCCAAGGTGGGTAACTTATATCTACTTTTAAGTTAAGAATGTCGTCCATTCAAGATCTGAGAGGTAATGATACCCATCTTAATCGGCTTCATTGTTAACTACTAATTACTTTAAGTTCGATATCGAAAATTAATGTCAAGTATAATTAATCAGATCCCTATACTAGTTTTTTGGGTTGTCATAACGATGTTTTACATAACATTCGTTTTGACCTAATAAAGTGTATTTTGGAAAATATGAAGCTTTCCTCAAAGATTTTTATGGATTTAAGTATATAGAGGTATTTTCTAAGTGTTGAAATTGAGATGGTTTCTTTAGAAAGAAGATAGCAATTATTGGTAAATTAGTATTTTAAAGTGATTATATATAACGAAGCATCTTTATAAAAATATTTGAATAAAAGATAAAAGCTTTATGACATGTTTTCATAAAAAAATTGGAAAGGTCAATAAGTACATATGAGGTACATAGATCTTTTCGTCGTACGATTCTGATCTAAGATTCAAGTATGGAACTTTGAGATATTTACACCAATCCGAAAAAGGATTTATCACTCGATATTTGACAGTGAACATTGATGAGGATTTTTGGTTGGGTAGTTGCATTTTCTATCATAGTTGAGAGCTACGTAAGGAAATGAAGGTTTCCGATCAAGAAGCTTGATCAGAGTCCAGGCTAGAGGATTAAGGGATCGATACTAGTTCGAAAGTACAGTTATTCGAATAGGAGATCGAATCAGATATTTCATACGGATGATCTATATACATCATATGAGTTTAAAAAAATAATGTTTTGGACAAACTCTTTTGGGTTTTAGGTTTTGGATTGAGGTGAAATTTTGGGGATGAAGTTCTTTTAAAGGGGAAGAATGAAACGACCTCTAATTATATAACTTTAATTTAGGATATTTAATTAATTTTAAATATTCAAATAATTATTTTAAATGGTAAATAATTATTTTTAATAATGATAATAAGTGATTTATAATGTATACTTGTTTTATAAAAGTTTACAAACTTCGTCGCCTTTTGGCAGATCGACGTCGTCTTTTTACAATTAAATTTTAATATTATTTAATATTGGTTTATAGCTTAAATAATCTTTTTTTAATTATTTAGAGATGATAAAAAACTTATTTTCAAGTATTTTTTACATAAATAAATACTTTGATTAAAAACTGAAAATATGACCGAAATGCATTTTTTTGATTTTCGACTTTTCATCGAGCAGAAGTTGTTGTAACTTTTTGAATGTACTAATTTACACATGAACATACATACAACTTTTACATAATTGCTAATAGCAATTAATCTACCTTAATCATGATTAGTATTTTCTAGAATATAATTAAGAAAATATGATATTTTATTTTGATATGACACGTGCCATGATTAAAGAAGATATTTTGGTATTTGGATTTGACATATGCACATGGATTAAGATGTTGTAAATGTCATAATTATCTATTTCTAATCACATTACATCTCATTAATGCATTCAAATGGGTATCTTTGGATGTGATGATGGGGAGGTGTGGATATATAGGATTTTGTGCATACAAGACATAATGATGATTTTGGTACTAAGTAGAAAGATATTTTCATTCTCCCTTTCAATCACCATTATCATGGCACATGGGTATGATGGCTTTGAGTGGATAAGAGGGGTAAATATGTCCAAGGCTATAAGTAGAATCAGCCACTTTTGAGGTTATAAATAAAGACTCTATGCTCTCATTTTTCATCATCTTCCCAAATTTTACCTCCTCTTCTCATTGCCATAACTCCCTCTAAACTACTCTAAATCAAGAAATTATATTATCAAATTCAAGAGAATTAAGTTGGCTACTATTTTCAGTTACACCATTTCTTCAAAATTCGAGAGTTACTATGACAAAAATGTAATTCTTTCATACTCATTTTCGGGCCCCGATTTTTAGGCCCGAGAATACCGCTTCTTCTTTTGACTATATCTCCTTCAAAACAACTTGATATTGAGTAATTCTTTTTTTTTAATTCAGTAGGAAAGAATGTCGAAGAACATTCCTTTAGATAACTTTTCCAAACTTCAAGAGAAACATGGCCAAAAAGTCAAGAGAAGATGGCCTATTTTTGGGTCTAGTTTTGTAAATTCAATGTCCCTTTATCATTCAAGGCCGAGCACTACACCTCCTTAGCCAACCATGGTTGAGCCAAAGTGACTCCTAGGCCGCACCCTCTAAGAGCAGAGCTAGGCATCGTAGTGTTGTTATTAGTTAGGTGCATCTCATGTCGCTTTGGATAAAAGTTAGAAGCTTAATAGTGAGTACTCGACATTTATAATTATTAAATATCATTTATAAGTATTTCAAGTATGATAATATAACCATTTAAAATCTTGGATGATTTATATGGATGTTTGAAAATTGGTTTATATGCTTGATAACTTGGTTGTGATAAATGTAACCAATAATGGGAAAATCATAATTATCCAAAATAAAAAAAGGTTAATTAATTAATCATATTTAATTCATGGAAAAATAAATCACTATTAATATGTGTATGTGAGTTAGTAAGCCGCTTTTTGGTTTTGAATATAAAAAGTTTGAAAAATGAGTATATAATATTATAATATGGAATACAGTGGAAAAGGATATTTTATTGTAGTAAAGATAGTTTGAAATGATTTAGAATCTTTTATTATAGTATTTTAAACATTTTAACAAGTTTCAGCAAAGTTTAATAAAGTTTGAAAAATTGAGCTAAATAGAGTTCGCCGCGTAGCGGCAGTTCGTAGTTTTCCGACCTGAAAAGTTAAATCAATATGTAGGATTCAATATAAGTCGGAATTCATTGAAATAAGAATTTTCCGAATCCATTAGAATATAGTTTTCAAATAAAAGTGAAAGATCAAAATTTCATCTTGTAGATTTTGATTTATGTCTAAATCAAGTTTTCAAAAACATCACGTTTTGACAATTCAGAAACCAAAGTGGTAAATTCTTTAAAGATAGATATTTTTAAATCATTAAAAATACGAAATAAATTCCATAAATATGTTAAAATGTTTTGAAGGGGATTTGAGTTATAAAAATAAAATTATATGAAAGGGAATTAGTATTTTGATCAAAGAGCTTTAAAACACTATTCACAGTGGTTTTTGCGACGGCTTTCGGTAACTTTTGTAAATCATGGTTTTAACTTAATTATTCTTTTCCAATCTTTTTAGTGATCTTTTCAAATGAACAATTAAGTATTTTGAAGATGATTTGGAATTTTTATGAGTATTTTAAAGGAGTTTAAAATAAATGGTTAAAGAAAATTTGTTTTAAACAATATTTGCAATAGTGTTAAGTAAATGAAAATCATCTCTAAATATCATAAAAGGATTTAGAGTTGATCAAATAACTTGACCGCCTTATGGGTGATAGAAAGATAGTCTCTAAACCCGAGCTTGGATAACCAATGTCTGGGTTTCGCTCTAGCTATCCGGACCGGTCTGACAGATAGGATAGTTAATTTAATCTACTCGGACCACATTTTCTTAAGTTAAAAGAAAAGAGATTTGGAGTTTTTCAAAAGTTAAATAAGATTTTAAAATGATTTTGGCGGTATAGCGGATAGCCTTATTAAACTCTATTAAATTCCAAGGAGGGAACTCGTATTATTCGTATGAATTTAAAAGGTGATTTCATTGTTATTCGAGGAATAACTCTGGTTTAATATGGAAATGGGTATTTTGAAAATCTTCGATTGGCAAGGATTACTCGCTACTAATCCTAGGAGTGATTCCCTAACAGGATGTAGTAGGAGGAGTGCCTTCGGTTTGTCCTTCACCTGGACAACTTGTATGGACGAGTGTCTGACATTGCATTTCTAAGACCACGTACATTGGTTTTTAAAACGTACATCTATTTAGTGGTGTAGAAGGTAAGCCCTTCTATACTTAACATCCTTCTTTGACACGTACGAGCTCAGAGGTTGTACTTTTATGAAAATCAATAGTGTGTTGTTAGAAATGGCAATGTGGTATTCTAAGTGGAATTTGCTTTGTGAAAAGCAAAGCGTGGCTTTGTAGAAAGTAGAGCGTGGTTAATAATATATGATTAATCCATTCATGTGAGATTATGTTTTCTACCTTTTTCTATCTTTATTTTCTATTACCCTTAACAATCAGTTTTTCCAAAACGTGTATGCTCGACACATAATGCAGTGGGCGTATTAGTGTTGATTTTCAATGGTCGAAAATCCCGACCGTTACACCTACATACCATAGACAAATAGGCTAATCCTCCTACAGGGTTTACATGACTACAGGGTCTGTAACTTTGCTAATGTTTGGTGTAACTCATCTACAAGTCTATTAGATATAAAAGAGTGATGCCCTTATGTCAAATAAAGTGCAAATATATAAACCAGATAAAGTCAACACACCTTCAATCATGACCTTTTTCCCTTTTCAGCAATTGGTAGTGCACTCGAGCTAGGTACTACATCCAGTGTGTGTGTGCTGTAACTATCTGGGTAGAGGTCTTAGAAGGTGCTGGACACTCCTTCTTTATATGTCCAAACTGATTGCAATTATAGCACATGACTTTCGAACCCTCTAATTTGCACTCCTCTTTCTTACCACACTTCCTACAATGCATATCCTGCTTCTTAAATTTCTCCTTGGGTCCAAATCCTCACTTGCATTTTTTCTGCTGTTGCACCTTTGCTCCAGTCTTCTTGGGTTCTTCCTTCGCTTCCTCCTTAGAGATGGTATTCAACAAAGTTATTTCTACTAAACCCTCGTATATAGCGCCCATGGGAATATGACTCAAAGCTAAACCTTAAAGATGTTGGTTCAGCCCCTTAGCAAACTTCAAAGCCTTCTTATGTGGGGTATCGATCAGTACCATCCTAAATCTAGTTGGTTCATTAAATTGGTTGACATACTCCTTTACTAACTTGTCTACTTGGTTCAAGTGGATAAACTATTCTAACTGTACTCCTTCCTCGGCTCTAAAGTGAAATTTCATCTCAAAGCATCTTCAAAATTCACCACAAGTGATCTCTCCTCCATCAGTCTCTGCCTCAACCACCTCCCACCAACTAAGACCCTCACCCTGTAACTGCCAAATAGCTAACCGTCTCCTTACCTCATCAGTAAGACCCATCAACCTAAAGATCCTCTCACAACAACGAATCCATGTCCCAGAATCTATATATGACTTAGTACCTATATACGGATTTCATCAAAGACTAACGAAATCCCTACATAACGTAGAAAAATCTATGGCGGGTGTGTAGGTAGGAGCTACACCTGCTACTCTCTTCGTAGGTCATCTAGTGGTATTAAGATCGGCTTGTCCCCTCGCCTGAAGATACCGGCGTAACCAAATCAAAACGTTCACGTCCAAAACCTTGGCTACGTCGCCCGAGCTTGAACCTGCAGTATAGCTCATCCATTATCTGTGATTTACAATAATTTTATTAGCAACTTTCCACATATAGTACATGCGCAAATAAGAGATAATATAGGTAGAAATAAGGGAGAGATTATGATATACATAATTTTCGAAAAACTTTTGAAAACTTTTATCTGTATACACACACACATCTTGGAAACCCATTGTGAAAACTTTTTCGAAAAATAATTTTCTTTTCAAGTACATTCTCTTAATATGCTCCTAATCCCTAAGGAATTTTGAACCTCGCTCTGATACCAAATGTGACAAGCCGCATTGCCCGACACACCGATCCTAAGTCTAGGTAGACTTTTGAACTCGTTTCATGCCGAGAAATACAAGCTATTAAATTTTTATAACAGTACAGAGACTAATAGATAACATATATAATAGATATGATCTAAGATATACTACAATTTTATAACTCATGGCGAAAGGAACAAAATACAAGTACTGAAAATATCTGTCTTAGAAAATATCTAAGAAGACAATCTCAGAAAAATGATACGTAGTCAAATACAGATTACATAGAAATACCACTCAAAGTCTGATAAAAGAAATACTAACTACTAAAAAGATAAACAGTTACATGGAGGATAAATAAAGGATAAGCAACTCCTATGATGAGCTCGCCTCTCCATGTAACAAGGTCGGGCCAAATCACCCACTGCTCTGTCCTTCTGTGGCGGGAAAGGAAAAGAAAAGGGTGGGTCAGACAAAATCCTAGTGAATGAGTATATGTTTAATATATGGTGATCATGTGCAGTTCACTTTAATGTGCTAGGGTGTCCTACAAGTGCCCGTGTATTCCTAGAGTCCATAACTTAGGGGTTTTTATTCAACACACACCTACACTACAACTTGTGTAGCCAACTACAAGGATTGAACTATGGATCGAACCTCAATAACCAATCATCGGCCACCGCTACTAGAGCTACTTGATATTGTAACAGCGCCACTAGCTTACCAGACATCGAAAATCCACCACTATGCTATATGGGAACAAATTTTCCACAACTACGACTACACATAACCCAACTACACATCGAGAGGGAAACCGCAATAACGACTTGCTGGGGTGTCTCGTCATCTACATCCGTGTTAACCTCCTGACCATAGTATACACCTCTTATTGCACGCGTCAGGCTTCATCTACCATACAGTATCACATCACGTCAGAATAGTGCATACCAAGGAGTCCTGTTGTGCCGGGCCCACATACTTCATCAGGCATCAGTCATACTATGCTTCCGCCATAGAACCTTGTGTGAGTGCCAATTGTTATAAGATCGCCCCTAGTTGAATAACCGACCCCCATTGGGCAAAGTACATTTACCAATTTTGCAACATCCTAGCACCATCTGATAGGGAACTAACTTTCCTACTGGCTCTAACATTCACATATACGTATATAATATACTTATGCATACAATTTATAATTTCAAAAAAAAAATTACAAACCTGGGCCTTAGGTCGAGGTTCAGATTTTTCATTTCGAGCCTCAATCGGTTAATCGCTGCACAATACCGGCCAATCACTTATGGTCGACTGCTCAAGTTGAATGGTCGATCGGTTATACTGTAAAATTTAAGGTTTTCGATTTTTTTTAGCGATTCAATTTTCAGTTATCTGTTAATTCGATTTACATAGTGAACCCCAAGTAATTCACAGTGACCAATCTTCGAAGTTTTATCCTACTTTTTATTGGTTTCATACTCATAGATTTTAGCAGATTAATTATACTAGTTCAATTCAGGGTTAACCAAATTTTAGGGTTTTCATTCAATAACAGAGGGGCTCAACTTGGGTTTAGAATCAGATTTATCAATTTACACCAATTTTAATTTCTAGATCATATTTTATGTTTTACAATTAGGCTATGCAATTTAAATTTCTAACATCATAGATCAGATAGAATTGGTTAAAATTAACTGTAAATAATCAACTTATTTGTTCCCACTCATTTCAGATCCAAGCCCTAATGACACGCTCCTTCGGAAAATCATCCCTCCTTAGCTTGCCCCCTTCTAGATTTTATTTCTAGCATACTCTAGCTTTGATTTTTAATTTATATTTGAAGAAATTTTATAAGTGGAGAGAAGAAATTTTGACAGGGTTTCAGTATGTTGTTTATTTCTAATGAAATTAGGGTTAGCCAAGTTGTTATTTTAAAGGTTTTAGAGACTGGTTTGGAGCATTGGATTCCCTTTAGAGAATCTTTGCTCTCGTCTCAAAAGCACACCAGTAACAGGGTCGCAAAGAAAAATATTACTTTTGATCTTGTCCGTTCGATCTCACACTCCAATCATGAAATTTACATGTCAAAGGTCGACCGCCTATGGCCATCGGTCGACTACTACCAGTCGACCTTCGAACCCCTTGGGTCGACCGTTGTAGTGTTAATTTTTGGTAAGTTTTTACATTTAAATTTATCCTTTTTCAAATTTTCAACCATCCACGACTTCTCCATACTAACTTCGATTTTGAAGTGTTATATATGAAAATTATTTAGAAAATCGTTATGAACGCAATGATGTAAGTTTCGTATTCAAATTCGGACGTCTGTGAAAATTTCATTTTAGTCCTTGTTTTATTTAAATTTTAATTTTCTTATCAAATTTTCTGTAACAACCCGTATATTTAGACCATTTAAATTGACAATAATCCACACATGTCAACTTAAATAGTGCAAAACACGAATCATTATTGGAGTATATGTATATAAATGAGAATCATCACAGAATCATAGAAAATACAACATAACAGAATAGTGCAGCGGAATTACAACAATGTCATAATAGTAGTTCATGAAGCTACTAAGTAAATACAACAATGTCACAAGCAGATAGTGAAAAGAAATACATAGATGTCCGATACAATAACAAAATAGAATGGAGCAGCACTGATAAAGATAAATGATAGTCTTCAAGTCTTCAGCTCCAAGTAAGCAGCAACAGCAATCCTCAGTCTGATCCGAGCATATGCACAAACAAACACTTGAATCAGGACAAATATTCTTATACAGATAATATGGTTCAAAATTTGAAATAACAATAACTCAAAGATGATTGGAATAAACATCTTCCAGGATCCGATAAACTATCTATACATAGTAGAGTACGATAAATAGATAATGTCTATCAGTAATATAAAGATATCAAAATAGTGTTAAGTCATGGTCCATTCCACCCTTAACACATTTTTATTCCCAAGAGCATATACAAGACTGTAGTTTCCCCAAAACCGGAAGTCACCAGAGGGCAATCCATATACTAAAGGTACAAACCAAAATCGTAGCGGTCGCGTATAAAGGAATACAAGTATGACAAGGCACATGAGGCAATACCCAAGGTAGTGACACTACCGTTCGCCTGATCCGGACTGGTGAGAACGCATCGCCGCAGCGATCGCAACACCGTGAAACAACACTCCCAAATCAAGGGTGCGCACCAATCAATCACAAAGTAAATGAATAGTTTACGAAGAAGTGTGTCCACTTGAGGTAGCTAATCCTCCATTGGCCCGGCACGGCTCCTATTTTAGTCATTTCCAATTTAACACAAGTGTCAAGGCTATCCATTATCGTTCACTTTCTTCAATCATCAACGTTCGTCAATCCAACCACTTCATTCTGGATCACACTCTGCGCGTAGTTATTAAAGTGGTTTCCGGTTTAGACAGTGAGTATGTCCCTAACCGATTCCGGTTCCTTTAATAACCTTCGTAATTATAACACCGATTGGTCGTTAATATATTTCAAAACCAAATCAATTTCAATTTCAATTGGAATTCATAAATCGACAATTCGTTAGTCTTTCTAAATCAATTTCCAAAATTACGTCTCATAACTTCCCAATTTCGTTTTCTAAAATTTCTATAATTCAATTTCAAAGTTTCACTTTTAAAACAATTCCAATATTCATTGCATTTCGTATATAAGTTCATTCCAAAATCATTTATCTTAATTAACGTTCAAATCGATTTAAACTCAATTATCGATTTCATTTGATATTCATTTAATCAATTTATCGTTAAACGATTTCAATTAAATTTCCAATTCATTTCATTACTTCTTAAATTCATTTTCATTATCAAAGTTTACAACTTTATTTAAATTACATTTGTCAAATCCAATTCTTTAAATTACAAGTCTTTCATTTGTTTCGATAAAGCGCATTCTATTTCTTATTAAAGAAATTCATTTCATCTATTATTTATTTAGTTACAAATTTCAAAACTCAGTTAAAGAAACTTAGTTTCACATATTCAATAATTCAATTTCTCCTAATAAAGATATTCAATTCAATTTAATTATAATTCGATCTCATCAAATTTACAATAATTTTAAATCTTAATTATTAATTATTTCAACTCATTCATTAATAATTCCAAACTTAATTATTACTAAATTCAAAACTTAATTATTAATTATTTCAAACCTCGTTATTAATAATTTCACAACTTAACTATTAATAATTCCAAAAGTTAATTATTAATAATTCCCAAAACTTAAATATTTATAATTTCAAAAATTAATTATCAAATAATTCTAAATTTAATTATTAAATAATTAAATTTTTAAACAATATTCTTTTGTCAATTACTACTTTAATATTTGTTCGAAATTCAAATATTCACATTTACATTCATTCGAAATTAAATTCCAATTTATTCAAACCTTGTTATTAGTTAAATAAAACTTTATTTTATTTAAATCAAAACATTGACCAATCGGGTTTAATTTAATTTTCTATCCTAAGTCAAAGTTATTTGGGTATTTATCATTTCAACCCGATTCCATTCTAATTCAAAAATCAAAGCATACAAAGGGAACTTGCAGTGTGATAGCTGGGATGGTGTCAAAGTAAATAAACAAGCAATAGCATCCATTCACAAAAATTCAACAATTTTCAAATAATCCCGAAATAATCGTATTAATTCGCGTTTGTTATTTACGCAAATTAATATAACTATTTCTAGAATCTACCCTATCATTTCAAGTAGATTAAAGATTATAACATTACGGTTTCACTTGTCGTTCAATTTCAACTACAACAGTTAATTCAATATACGTTCAAGAGTCCAAAGTGAAATTTATCAAATTCTACGTGTCAATTAACTTACAATTTAAAGGGTCAATTTAACTAATCGAATTTTACATATGAAGGGGGGTCAGGTTTAGCAAACCAAAGTTCGACATATATAATCCAAATTAAATTCGTTAACTATCCTATATCAAATTTACTTGCAAATTATTTGTCACTTTACATTAGCAATCAACATTCAATTCAATCACATAGCAATCATTCAACAAAACAAACTAGCATAAGAATATAGTCGTGAAAATTAATTCACCTTTCGTGGATAAAGAAACTGACGGCGAATCAAAATAAGCACGAAAGAAGTCGGAAAAGAGTCGGTATAGCACGAACAACGGACACTGTAATATCGACAAAAGAAAACGATGTTATACAATGAACGTTATATATAATTATAAAATTATATAACCGCGCTTACCGATAACGGAGGAAAGAACAAGGCTGAGAGATTTGATGCTGCTGCGAAAAGAAGCTCAATCAGTTGCTTCTGCACCCAAGAAAAAAAAAGTCGGTTACTGTTTATTCTACAAATCGATACCGCTCAGTTTCACTTTTTTTTTTATAAATACTGTCACTTATATTCACGCACATATTCATAGTTCATGAATATGCAACACTCCCACCCACTGCCCAACACGACAGACACACACGCAACATATAACGCACACGCACCCAATCATAAACTCACACACACGCAACCAAACATAAACGCACACACACCCAACACAGAACGCACACACACACAACACTTGGCCAGGCGAGGCTGGGAGAAGAGGAGGGAAGGTGACTGGGTTGCCAATGTCATGGAGTGGGGTGTTTTGGTTGAGGGAGGTGGGGCTGGATTTTGGGTGCAAGGGTGGGGCGACTGTCTGAGGAGGGGAGGCTATGATGTAGGCGGTGACGGGTAGGAACTCAGGTGGTGTTGAGGTGGTGGGCTGTGCAAGCGAAGTTCAAGTGGGTGGGACGGAGTTTGGAGCGAAGGGTAGGCGAAGCTCGGTTGGAACTGGTGAAGGCGTTGGGCTGTCGGCGGCTCGGGTGGCCAGAGGTAGGGGCGCAGGCGAGGGTGTCAGGGGCGGTGTGACTGGGAGATGATGTGAACGGTCGGCGACGTGGGCTGGGTGGTGCGAAGGGAGGCAGACAGTGGAGTTGGAGGCGGAAGGGCAAAGTATGGAGAAATGGCGCTAGGTGAAGTGAAAGGCCAAGAGGCTTTTGCGTGAACAAATGTTGACAGGGAAGAGATGCAATTTGGTTTCCAGGCTTGTATAAGCTCTGTTATTAGAGTTATTTTTTTTAGAAGGAAGTATGAAGAAGAAAGAAAGTGGTGTTCTTACCTATAGACGTGAGAACAAGTGATTGGAAAATGAGAAATGAGAAAGTGGAGGAAGTATATGAACAGTGAACTGTTACTAGAGAATAAAATTTTCTTTTTGTTGCTTCGTATTCCACCAATTCAATATCGAATACTGAAAAGTCATACCCCATCCCAATACCAACCCTCAGCTTCCAACTACCATATTAATTCCATCAGCTGAGGTGATTTGTTTTTAAAATTCAAGTGGATGCAATAATGGTTTTGGGCTGCAATTTGTTTAACCGGTCCGTTCGGAACCGATAAATTAACACGAATAATTTTACGTCGGACTCCGATTTACACGAATGAGTATACCGTTTTGATCAGTGCGACGACGCGCTTCCAACGGTACACAGATTATTGTGGTACGATTTGTATTACAAAATTTCGAATTTCATATTATCGGAAAATGCAAGAAAAACGCCGAAAAATAAGATCGACGGAGCTAAAGAAATCCGAATTTTGAAAAACGAAAAATGACGCATTTCTCAAAAGATGGTTTAGAATTTTTCTATGTAAAAATATTCGGGTTCGGAAGATAAAAATTTTCGCGCTTTAAAGTGAACTGTTATGCAGTAAAACGTGAACGAATTTTCAGTGATATTTTACGACGAAACTTTTTCTATATTTATATCTAACTGGACGTATCCTATAAATAAAGTTTGGATGCTAATTGAGATCGTTTAGAAATTTAAAAATTCTTATTGAAACGATGAATTTAAAATTTTAAATCGGGTCGAAAATTTGGGGTCGTTACAATCTCCCCCACTCAAAACTTTTCGTCCTCGAAAAGGAACGAGACGAGTGAAGTAGTAATGAAATAAGCAGAAAAGTCAAGATAGATTTTGAGAAATTTGAATTATACCTGAAATTAGTAATTCAGGGTTTGAATCCCGAATACTATCCTCAGTCTCCCATGTGCAATCTCGCTCATCCGCACTCCACTGTACTTTGACGAGATTTACCGACTTCCTTCTGAGTTGCTTTGTCTCACGATCGACTATCCGAAGTGGCTTTCGCTCAATAGTCAAGTCAGGCTCAATAACTATCTCTTCCAACTGAGCAGTAGGGATGGTCATAGATGGATCGTGTACAACTTTGCGAAGGTGTGAGACGTGGAACACGTTGTGCACACCGGCGAACTTCTCTGGTAATGCAACTCTATATGCTAATGTTCCGACTCTTTCTGTAATCTCAAACGGACCAACAAATCTGGGAGCTAGCTTCCCTTTCCTTCCAAATCGAACAATATTCTTCAAAGGCGACACTTTCAGAAATACTTTGTCTCCTACTTTGAATTCGAGATCTCTTCTCCTTTTGTCAGCATAGCTCTTCTGTCTATCCTGTGCCGTCTTTATCTTCTCCCTGATTTCTTCGACTTTTTCAGAAGCTTCCATAATCATTTCTGGACCAAGCACTAATCTATCTCCAGACTCAATCCAACAAGCTGGCGATTTGCACGGGTGTCCATATAAGGCTTCGAACGGTGCCATACCGATGCTTGCCTGGTTGATTAAAGATAATTAATTCAAATTCAAATATGCTTATTCAAATTTGAAATTCAAATTCTTTACCTGATAGCTATTATTATAAGTGAATTCAACCAAGTGAAGATGGTCCTCCCAAGATCCACCAAAGTCAATAATACAAGCTCGGAGAAGATCTTCCAGAATCTGATTTACCCTCTCAGTTTGGCCATCTGTCTGAGGATGATATGCTATGCTCAGATTCAGTTTGGTGCCCAAAGTATCTTGAAATGCCTTCCAGAATTTACTGGTGAAAATAGGATCTCGATCGCATACAATACTAGATGGTACACCATGAAGTTTAACAACTTCTCTCATGTATATCTCGGCCAAACTCGAAGCTGTACGAGTGGTCTTGACTGGAATAAAGTGTGCGGACTTCGTCAGTCTATCAACAATCACCCATATGCTCTCGTTACCCTTTCTAGTCCTTGGCAGCCCATCAATAAAGTCCATAGAAATTTGCTCCCATTTCCAACCTGGAATTTCTAGAGGTTGAAGCAATCCTGCTGTCTTTCTGTGGTCAGCTTTAACTTGCTGGCAAGTTGTGCACCTGCTAACATAGGTAGAAATATCGCGCTTCATCCCACTCCACCAATATAATTTCTTCATATTCTGGTACATTTTAGTGACACCGGGATGAAATGAAAGCGAAGACTTATGGTTTTCTCTCAGCACTTCCTGTCTAAGACCATCAACATTAGGAACACAGATACGATCATCAATTCTCAAGACTCCATTACTATCAACATGTGCACCCAGTTTATTATCAGCATTTTCAACTCTGCCAAGAACTATTTCTTTGATGCGATAAAGCAAGGTGTCTTCATATTGCTTGGCTATAATACGATCCATAAGAGCTGGGGAGACAGAAAGCTGGAATAACATTCCTTCAACAAGATTACAACATATCATAGCTTGGTTTCTGCTCAAAGCATCGGCTACGGCATTTGCTTTCCCCGGAGTGTAGTTAATATCAAGGTCATATGCAGCTAGAAATTCGAGCCATCGGACTTGTCAATGATTCAAATCCTTTTGCGAGAAGATATACCTCAATGACTTATGGTCAGTGAATAACTCGAATTTTGTTCCCAATAGATAGTGCCTCCATAGCTTAAGAGCAAATACAACCACAAGAAGCTCTAAATCGTGAGTTTCGTAGTTTGTTTCATGGGTCTTTAACTGACGACCAGCATAGGCAATAACCTTTCCTTTCTGCATTAAAACTGCTCCAAGTCCATCTCGACAGGCATCTGTATAGACGGTCAATCCTTTGCTACCATCAATAACTGTAAGAACCGGGGCAGAGGTCAACTTTCGCTTCATCTCATTGAAAGCTGCTTCGCACTTTTCACTCCAACTAAATTTCACATTCTTTTTTGTCAGTGCGGTAAGTGGTGCGGCAATACGGGCAAAGTTTTCTATAAATCTGCGGTAATAGCCGGCCAATCCCAAGAAACTGCGGATATCTGTGGGAGTTTTGGGGGTCTCCCAATCCTA
Organism: Allium fistulosum; assembly: GCA_030737815.1. Lineage (NCBI taxonomy): Eukaryota > Viridiplantae > Streptophyta > Magnoliopsida > Asparagales > Amaryllidaceae > Allium > Allium fistulosum. The sequence goes on along the minus strand of CM060905.1, from coordinate 484,512,236 downwards.
CAAATTCCAAAGATTCGAATTATGAAAATGATAAGTTGTTTTTGATAGAATTTGACAAGTAAGAATAGAACTTACATTGATTACGGCGATCTTAGCTGGATCGACCGAAATCCCATTCTCTGAAACAATATGGCCAAGAAATCGAACTTCAACCTTCCAAAAGTGACATTTTGAAAACTTGGCTTTAAGCTGATGAATGCGTAGAGTTTCAAGAACAAAAGCCAAATGTGACCTATGCTCTTCCTCATCCTTAGAGAAGACGAGAATGTCATCGATGAAAACAAGAACAAACTTGTTAAGAACATCCCGGAAAACACTATTCATTAAGTCGACGAAATAAGCTAGAGCATTAGTAAGACCGAACGGCATAACCAGCCATTCAAAGAAACCATTCTCAGTGCGGAATGCTGTCTTAGGAATACTCTCCTCAGCAATTCTGAGTTGGTGAAAGCCAGTAGCCAGATCGAGTTGAGAGAATACTTTAGCTCCATGGAGCTGGTCGAATAGATCGTTGATGCGGGGCATTGGATATCGGTTCTTGTGTGTGAGCTTGTTTAGCTCTCTATAGTCCACACACATTCTGAGAGAACCATCAGATTTTGTGACGAATACCACTGCAGCACCCCATTCTGAATGACTTTGCCGAATCAAGCCTTTAGAAAATAAATCTTCAATTTGAACATTCAACTCTGTCTTTTCTTTAGGAGCCATTCTCCGGGGAGGGAGAACTACTGGTCGGGCACCAGGAATAAGGTCAATGCGGAATTCGATTTCTCGCGGTGGTGGTAGAGAATTGACTTCTCCAAACACATCAGAAAAGGATTGGACCACTGGAGTAGAGCTTAGTTCATTTGGATGGGAGTCAAGTGAGAATATAAAACTCCCAGCATATTCTTGAGGTGATTTGCCTTTTATAACCAAAGGCATACTCTTGTCATCGATGAGAGAGACTGTTCGAGCTTTGCATGAGATATTGGCTTCGAACTTCCGTAGCCAATCAATGCCTAATAAAATATCAAATGCCTCGAATCCAAGGACATAGAAATCCCAGGTGAAGTGGTGAATGCCATGCATAAGAGTGACATATTTACAAACCCTTTTAAGGTTAGCGGGCCCTCCAATAGGGTTTGATACACATAAGAAGGTAGATGAAAGGATGGGTTCCAAACCAAGCTTATTGCACAAATCAATAGATATGAAACTATGTGTTGCTCCGGTATCAAATAGAACTTTAACTGGTAAAGTATGCAACATAAAAGTACTCTGTAATGTACCTTGGTTATCAGTAGGAGCAGGTGGGGTAGGTGGATCATGGGTGGAAGAAGTCATAGCAAATACTCCAGCCGTCTTTCCCTTTTTATGCATAGGACAGTCCCTCTTGAAATGGCCCGGCTGCAAACATACGTGACAGAGGTTGTTCTTGGTATTCTGAGGGGGCGAAACAGCGGCACCGACAGAAGTTGGACAGCTGCTGGCGTAGTGACCCCTCTGGTCGCACTTGAAACAAGTGATGGAGGATAAGTCAATAGGCTTCTTCTGAGAATAGCCAAGCCCAGATTTCTGCTGCCAATTCTTCTTCTGTTGCTCAAAATTTTGCTTCCTCTTTCCGACTGATTAGCTGGTGTCTGAGTAACTGGAGCTTTGGGGACAGATGTTCCCTTAGGCTTTCCCTCATATCGAAGGGCAAAATCCATCAACTCAGTGAAAGTTCCATGGACATGAGCGGTGAGGAGCTCGTAATACTCTGGGCGTGCGCCATGTATGAACTTCTCATTCTTTAGCAGAGGTGTGTCAATCAAGCCAGGTCCGAACTTGGAGAGTTCGTTAAACTTCCTTTCGTACTCAGTGAAGGTCATGTTGCCTTGCTTGAGATCCATAAAAGACCGATAGAGTTGGGCCTTCCCAGCAGCTGGCATCCACTGAGCCATAAAGGAATCCCTATTACAAGTGATATGAAACGAATCAGAATTATGACGAGATAAGAGAGAATTTTATTTACTTGGAATTTAGATAGATTACTACCTAAACTGGGCCCAAGTGATGGTTTCCTCATCAGTTCGAGAAGTGACTGACTCCCACCAATCTTGTGCAGCATCCTGAAGCTGCCAAGCGGCCAACTTGCGCTTTTGAGCATCTGCAATCTCCAATCCAGAAAAGATCCTTTCCAAACTCTTTAGCCATTGTTGTGCTTCGATAATACTCTCGGAGCCAGTAAATTTGACTCCTCCAAGCTGAGTATACTCCTTGCTAAGAGTGGAGAATCGGACTGCGGGAGCTGGAGCATGTGGACCAGGAGCATTTCCACCCCTGCCCCTAACATTTCTTATGGTAGCCATCCTGGAATACCAAAAGTGATTTAGAATCAAAGATAGAAATTTATAGAACTTAAGGAAATTCTATTCAACGAATTCAATAAGAAAAATGAATCAAAGGAGGTGGATTCTGAAATGATTCTCCTCATTCTAGGGTATGTTTACCCTATCTCTAATGAGCTTTAAACTCCACAGGCTAAGGTTATCGGGAACCAAAGCTCTGATACCAACTGTAACAACCCGTATATTTGGACCATTTAAATTGACAATAATCCACACATGTCAACTTAAATAGTGCAAAACACGAATCATTATTGGAGTATATGTATATAAATGAGAATCATCACAGAATCACAGAAAATACAACATAACAGAATAGTGCAGCGGAATTACAACAATGTCATAATAGTAGTTCATGAAGCTACTAAGTAAATACAACAATGTCATAAGCAGATAGTGAAAAGAAATACATAGATGTCCGATACAATAACAAAATAGAATGGAGCAGTACTGATAAAGATAAATGATAGTCTTCAAGTCTTCAACTCCAAGTAAGCAGCAACAGCAATCCTCAGTCTGATCCGACCATATGCACAAACAAACACTCGAATCAGGACATATATTCTTATACAGATAATATGGTTCAAAATTTGAAATAACAATAACTCAAAGATGATTGGAATAAACATCTTCCAGGATCCGATAAACTATCTATACATAGTAGAGCACGATAAATAGATAATGTCTATCAGTAATATAAAGATATCATAATAGTGTTAAGTCATGGCCCATTCCACCCTTAACACATTTTTATTCCCAAGAGCATATACAAGACCGTAGTTTCCCCAAAACCGGAAGTCACCAAAGGGCAATCCATACACTAAAGGTACAAACCAAAATCGTAGCGGTCGCGTATAAAGGAATACAAGTATGACAAGGCACATGAGGCAATACCCAAGGTAGTGACACTACCGTTCGCCTGATCCGGACTGGTGAGAACGCATCGCCGCAGCAATCGCAACACCGTGAAATAACACTCCCAAATCAAGGGTGCGCACCAATCAATCACAAAGTAAATGAATAGTTTACGAAGAAGTGTGTCCACTTGAGGTAGCTAATCCTCCATTGGCCCGGCACGGCTCCTGTTTTAGTCATTTCCAATTTGACACAAGTGTCAAGGCTATCCATTATCGTTCACTTTCTTCAATCATCAACGTTCGTCAATCCAACCACTTCATTCTGGATCACACTCCGCGCGTAGTTATTAAAGTGGTTTTCGGTTTAGACAGTGAGTATGTCCCTAACCGATTCCGGTTCCTTTAATAACCTTCGTAATTATAACACCGATTGGTCGTTAATATATTTCAAAACCAAATCAATTTCAATTTCAATTGGAAATCGTAAATCGACAATTCGTTAGTCTTTCTAAATCAATTTCCAAAATTACGTCTCATAACTTCCCAATTTCGTTTTCTAAAATTTCTATAATTCAATTTCAAAGTTTCACTTTTAAAACAATTCCAATATTCATTGCATTTCGTATATAAGTTCATTCCAAAATCATTTATCTTAATTAACGTTCAAATCGATTTAAACTCAATTATCGATTTCATTTGATATTCATTTAATCAATTTATCGTTAAACGATTTCAATTAAATTTCCAATTCATTTCATTACTTCTTAAATTCATTTTCATTATCAAAGTTTACAACTTTATTTAAATTACATTTGTCAAATCCAATTCTTTAAATTACAAGTCTTTCATTTGTTTCGATAAAGCGCATTCTATTTCTTATTAAAGAAATTCATTTCATCTATTATTTATTTAGTTACAAATTTCAAAACTCAGTTAAAGAAACTTAGTTTCACATATTCAATAATTCAATTTCTCCTAATAAAGATATTCAATTCAATTTAATTATAATTCGATCTCATCAAATTTACAATAATTTTAAATCTTAATTATTAATTATTTCAACTCATTCATTAATAATTCCAAACTTAATTATTACTAAATTCAAAACTTAATTATTAATTATTTCAAACCTCGTTATTAATAATTTCACAACTTAACTATTAATAATTCCAAAAGTTAATTATTAATAATTCCCAAAACTTAAATATTTATAATTTCAAAAATTAATTATCAAATAATTCTAAATTTAATTATTAAATAATTAAATTTTTAAACAATATTCTTTTGTCAATTACTACTTTAATATTTGTTCCAAATTCAAATATTCACATTTACATTCATTCGAAATTAAATTCCAATTTATTCAAACCTTGTTATTAGTTAAATAAAACTTTATTTTATTTAAATCAAAACATTGACCAATCGGGTTTAATTTAATTTTCTATCCTAAGTCAAAGTTATTTGGGTATTTATCATTTCAACCCGATTCCATTCTAATTCAAAAATCAAAGCATACAAAGGGAACTTGCAGTGTGATAGCTGGGATGGTGTCAAAGTAAATAAACAAGCAATAGCATCCATTCACAATAATTCAACAATTTTCAAATAATCCCGAAATAATCGTATTAATTCGCGTTTGTTATTTACGCAAATTAATATAACTATTTCTAGAATCTACCCTATCATTTCAAGTAGATTAAAGATTATAACATTACGGTTTCACTTGTCGTTCAATTTCAACTACAACAGTTAATTCAATATACGTTCAAGAGTCCAAAGTGAAATTTATCAAATTCTACGTGTCAATTAACTTACAATTTAAAGGGTCAATTTAACTAATCGAATTTTACATCTGAAGGGGGTCAGGTTTAGCAAACCAAAGTTCGACATATATAATCCAAATTAAATTCGTTAACTATCCTATATCAAATTTACTTGCAAATTATTTGTCACTTTACATTAGCAATCAACATTCAATTCAATCACATAGCAATCATTCAACAAAACAAACTAGCATAAGAATATAGTCGTGAAAATTAATTCACCTTTCGTGGATAAAGAAACTGACGGCGAATCAAAATAAGCACGAAAGAAGTCGGAAAAGAGTCGGTACAACACGAACAACGGACACTGTAATATCGACAAAAGAAAACGATGTTATACAATGAACGTTATATATAATTATAAAATTATATAACCGCGCTTACCGATAATGGAGGAAAGAACAAGGCTGAGAGATTTGATGCTGCTGCGAAAAGAAGCTCAATCAGTTGCTTCTGCACCCAAGAAAAAAAAAGTCGGTTACTGTTTATTCTACAAATCGATACCGCTCAGTTTCACTTCTTTTTTTTTTATAAATACTGTCACTTATATTCACACACATATTCATAGTTCATGAATATGCAACACTCCCACCCACTTCCCAACACGACAGACACACACGCAACATATAACGCACACGCACCCAATCATAAACTCACACACACGCAACCAAACATAAACGCACACACACCCAACACAGAACGCACACACACAACACTTGGCCAGGCGAGGCTGGGAGAAGAGGAGGGAAGGTGACTGGGTTGCCAATGTCATGGAGTGGGGTGTTTCGGTTGAGGGAGGTGGGGCTGGATTTTGGGTGCAAGGGTGGGGCGACTGTCTGAGGAGGGGAGGCTGTGATGTAGGCGGTGACGGGTAGTAACTCAGGTGGTGTTGAGGGGGTGGGCTGTGCAAGCGAAGTTCAAGTGGGTGGGACGGAGTTTGGAGCGAAGGGTAGGCGAAGCTCGGTTGGAACTGGTGAAGGCGTTGGGCAGTCGGCGGCTCGGGTGGCCAGAGGTAGGGGCGCAGGCGAGGGTGTGAGGGGCGGTGTGACTGGGAGATGATGTGAACGGTCGGCGACGTGGGCTGGGTGGTGCGAAGGGAGGCAGACAGTGGAGTTGGAGGCGGAAGGGCAAAGTATGGAGAAATGGCGCTAAGTGAAGTGAAAGGCCAAGAGGCTTTTGCGTGAACAAATGTTGACAGGGAAGAGATGCAATTTGGTTTCCAGGCTTGTATAAGCTCTGATATTAGAGTTATTTTTTTATTTATTTTTTAGAAGGAAGTATGAAGAAGAAAGAAAGTGGTGTTCTTACCTGTAGACGTGAGAACAAGTGATTGGAAAATGAGAAATGAGAAAGTGGAGGAAGTATATGAACAGTGAACTGTTACTAGAGAATAAAATTTTCTTTTTGCTGCTTCGTATCCCACCAATTCAATATCGAATACTGAAAAGTCATACCCCATCCCAATGCTAACCCTCAGCTTCAAACTACCATATTAATTCCATCAGCTGAGGTGATTTTTTTTAAAAATTTAAGTGGATGCAATAATGGTTTTGGGCTGCAATTTGTTTAACCGGTCCGTTCGGAATCGATAAATTAACACGAATAATTTTACGTCGGACTCCGATTTACACGAATAAGTATACCGTTTTGATCAGTGCGACGACGCGCTTCCAATGGTACACAGATTATTGTGGTACGATTTGTATTACAAAATTTCGAATTTCATATTATCGGAAAATGCAAGAAAAACGCCGAAAAATAAGATCGACGGAGCTAAAGAAATTCGAATTTTGAAAAACGAAAAATGACGCATTTCTCAAAAGATGGTTTAGAATTTTTCTATGTAAAAATATTCGGGTTCGGAAGATAAAATTTTTCGCGCTTTAAAGTGAACTGTTATGCAGTAAAACGTGAACGAAATTTTCAGTGATATTTTATGACGAAACTTTTTCTATATTTATATCTAACTGGACGTATCCTATAAATAAAGTTTGGATGCTAATTGAGATCGTTTAGAAATTTAAAAATTCTTATTGAAACGATGAATTTAAAATTTTAAATCGGGTCGAAAATTTGGGGTCGTTACATTTTCCACTAAATTTTCGGGGTGTTACAGTTTACTTGTATTTATAATATAATAATTAATGAGTTTAGGCAGCCATTTAAGAAAAGGAAAAATAAGGAGGCCTTTTCTCCTTTTCTTTACTTATTCTTTTGTTTGCCTTTTCAAATCTCATTTGAACACCTAAACCCTTATACATATTAAAATTAATTATGAATTTTTTTTACGTGTTTTGAAATTCAAAATTAAAATTTTAAAATCTAGCGTTGACTTAGGAAGAATTCAAAAAAAGGATCTATGTTTTAAACAAAAACTATTTTAGAATTTAAATTAAAACACTGGTTTAAGGAAATTGTTTAAATTTTATCTGACTTGTTAAAAATTTAACAACCTTTGTAACTATTGTCTTAGATGAATATTTTTAAAACAAATTCAATTGGTATTATAAGGATGTTTTCATAGATCTATATTAAAATTTGAATCAGAACACTTGTGTAAGGAAATTGTTTAAACTTTGTATAACTTGTTAATAAATTAGACATTAAACTTTAACTTTTGGAACCATTGTTTTAAATGAATACTTTTAAAGAAATACATATGGTATTAAAAAAAATATTGTTCAAACCTTTGAAACAAATTCAATTGGTATTATAAAAAATATTTTCATGTTTCCTTATTTGTTTCTTTTAATTCAAACAATTTTAATCTACATAATCAAATGGTTTATATATAAATGGTAATAAAATGAATGATTATCTAAAGAGGTAGCCTATGATTTTCACATTTAATGAAGATTTCTCCTCAGATTTCCAAGACCCATACCCAATCCTTATAAGAGATGGATAAACCTTTTTTATTTGATGTCTTTTTATTTGATTTAGAGTTGTTTTTGGTTCAAAAGAGAAGACGATATTTTCGATCATTGTTTGGAAAAGAGAAAAAAAATGAATGAAGGAAAGAATGAATGAGAATAAAATTGGTGGAATTATTTTAATAAAAATAATGAGACCTCTCTAACTCTTTTAACTAAAACTTCCCTAGTTAATTTCCATAATTTTCTCTCTCCCTCGTTACCCCTCTCATTTCTCTTGAATGGCTAGCCAAAATTTATATTTATGGTGCAACAGATTCCAAAACTCTTCAGGTAATTATTTCTCATTTAAACCCATTTAAAAGTACACTGATATCATATACCAATGCACGCAAATATAACTTTTATATATGCCTTCAAATAATTACAAGTAACTCCCAAACATTAAAAAATTAAATAATAACTAATATTTCTCACATATTAACTAATCTAATTAATTTACAACATTCTATAAATTAATTAATTCTTATGAATTTTTGGATAATTTATCATTATGATTGTGTGACTCGGAAGTGCAAATTCAATTAGTGATAAATATCTAACGATTCAGTATTAATGTTCACACATCACCTTAGCTAGTTGTACGATAGTTTGGCCAAATTTATCATTTACACATCTTTTCGCAAATCAATTTTAATATTTTAAGAGGTGCATGATAGTAATGATTATTTACACAAATTATCTTCTTCAAAACTATACCACTTTAAGACTTATGGAATTTGACTTCGGTCAAAACTCCAATATTGTCCAAGTTCAACTCGGTTAGTCCAAATATAAAATCTTTGGATTAGTAATAACATTTATTATTAACCTTACTGCTCTGACCAAAAACTTTAACTTTGAGATGACTACAATTGACCGTGACACTAATCTCTTATAACCAAGGAGACAAATTCTCTATTGAATGGTGTTTCACTTCGAATGCTTCAACTCAGACCCACTATAGTCATTCAATGGATCGTGATGCCATGATTCAATATAATCAAAGTGGAGTATGCACATTGAAGATCTATGGTATCCTCAAGTTGAGGAAACTTTGTAACATCATCACTTCGAGATCTCTTATTTGACCTTAATTGTAATTAACCAATAGGAAACTCTCAAGTGAGTCATTCCTCAGTTATCCAATAACTATTAGTACGTAACGTCTTAGTGTCCTAAGCAGCCATGAGTAATACACTGCCCAACATTTGGAGAGCGTTACATACTCCAGTCTCAATGAATGAACCAGCATCTTTTCTTAAAACCTCTTGACTAGGAATATTTCAAATAATAGGTTATTAGGTTATTTTAATGTGATAAATTTCTCATGATTACAACATATTGTAAAAACTATCACATAACATATTATTTAAAGATTTTATATTTACATTAATTACTTAATTAACTATCATAATATAATAAAGTATATTATAAAAATCAAACACCTTTATTATGAACAAGATTGTTATCGAGTTAGATATATGTTACAAATTACATAATTGCCCCTAATGCATATCCCTGGCTTTCAACCCAAAGATTTATTGTGGTTTGCAAAAAACATGTACATCTACTATTGGTACTTTTCGAATTTACAGTTATTTCCAAAGATACAGAAATTGTAGTGGAATCAACTAATTATTTTCACTAATTTCTCTAATGAAGAAAAGTACTCTTTAGCCTTAATAACTACATCACTGCTTGCAGACTGTTGTGGGATCCACACTTATATGTAGTATTATTGCTACTTAATAATTAGTGGAGAGCTTTTTCCCCAGATGGCTGACTTGGTAAGTTGGAAGGTTGTGTTGTAACACTCTTCATAATATGATTATGTGTTAAATGACGGGGATTGATGACTTGTTATTTGTTGATTATAACAACCTGCATTTTTCAACCCTCTTGTTCAAGACCCCAACCGATGTTTCAAATCTTGAAGCCAAAAACGACATGTCATTAGGAAATGATAACTAGAAACAAAAAATATTTCTGATTATAGATTTCTGAACTCACAACAGAATTAACAAAACTATAATATTCATGTAATAATCATTTATATCAAAAACATTATATCAGTTACATTACTTCATGAGTCTGTGCAATTCCAAATACCAATCCCACTATATAAACAAGTCATATTATCTACGTACAATATATCTAATATATATATCAAGACCTTCATCATCAAGCTCCGTCATACCATTGAGCTACATTAACATGATGATATAGGTAAAAAGAAAAATAGGAGTGGGTTAGGGATAAGTCTGAATGAGTGAAACATATCTACTCCACAAATATTACAAAGATACTGCTATAACATGATTAGTGTCTAATAGGTATGTAAATACGTCCTAGACCCACGTCATGTGCTATAAGGCCGTGTTACCATCAACATAAATATTTCCTTGACCCGTCCTCTTATGCTAAAGGATTTCAATAAATATGTAAACCTAATCTGGCTCCCATCATCTATGCGATAGAATCACCTTACATTCATCTATTTGCTCCCAAGGCTCACATTCCCACGCTACGAGTTCATATCTTAGACTCGCCTATTTGCATAATAGGATTGTACACGTTCAAACCAATATTCGATAATCCTATTACTAACCAATCCATGCATATCTATTCAATACACAAGCATTCATATTCATATGTCTTATCCCACCACCGTAGCCCCGTAATCGTCTTTAAAATAGCCTAATGTGCTCCAAAAAGTCTTTGCTATGAAATTCCATCGAAATTGCCATGACCCATTAGGTCTATGTCAACCACATCAAATCTAGGTCTGATCGGTCTATTAGTCACATGACCAGTCTATTAGTCGTTGTATGACCTAGCTACCTATAATGACCCACATTTTACATGTCGGAGGATCATAAAATATTATTCTTAAATTGTGTCAAGTCGTATGACACTATAACTTTGGGAAAGGTTGAGTAGTGACATTTTTAACCCATAGTAATTTTATTGGATGACTTTGACCTTAAAAACTTATAAGACATATAACTTTTGATAGAAGACGAATTAGGGGTCCAGACCACTTCGCTGGAATGATATGATGGTTTCTCTTTCCCTTGAGTGATTATAATAGCTTTATGGACTTATTGTTTATGATATATGGCTGTTTGAAGTTTAGGCAGTTTTTGGATAGTTAAGTGGGTAGTTAATGAAGTTTGGGTTAAGCCCATAGGCTCACTATGGATTTATAGCCAGAGAGGGGCTGATGGGACCTTTCCAAATCAATATTCTAATTCCTAAAATATTATCTAACTCCATTAATATCCTTTTTAGCAAAAAAGCATAATCAAATATTATTTTTCTTGGATAAGTCACGTCATTAAGGGATAATTAGCAAGGTAATTAGCAAATCTATTATTTGGGCACTGTAGGATTTGTGAAGTTGTTATTCACATCTAGTTTGCATCGATTTTCCTATACTTTGGTATCGGGGTGAGTGATTTCGCATCTCTCGCTATCCTTCGTTAAGTAATATAACAAAAATGATGTTTTTACGATGATTTAAAATTTTAAAACATTTTTAAACTTAGATCTCAGCTTAACAACATCTTTAAAATGATTTTATTTGAGTAGAGTGATCCTTTCAAGGAAGAGAGAAGTCATGTAATTTTATTCTACACTTAAAAAGATGCTTCCAACATGCCTAGCAGATGGTAAAAAATACCCTCGTACAAAAAGAAAAAATAGAGAACTATCCCAAAGAAAATAAAAATAAAAGAAATAATAAAGAATAAAAATACTAGGGTCAAGTTTGGAACCACTGCAGACAGCAATCGAACAAACTGTGAGAGAACCGTCCAACCTCAAAGGAGGAACCTAAGACATGGGCTCTGCATCCACATCCCACTCACAGTAGCTCCATAGCCTATACTGTATAAATCATACAACCTATTATACCTGAAAGAACTTAACAAAAACCATATGTATAGCACATATATATATATATATATATATGCATATAAGAGGGCTTATATACATATATATGTAGAAGAAATAATGCTAGAAAAATACGTACTTAAACCCAGTTATCAAGTAGATAAGAAGAGATCTAGTCGTTATCCTCTTCAAAAGAATTAATTACAATGGTGCTTAAGGCCATACTACTTCTACCACTATTATACTCTATTTTTAGCTTTGTGTTATGAATGTGACGTTTTTCTCTTTTAAGAAATTCTTTGAATTTTTTTTTGCCTAATTTGTAGTTAGGACTTGCAATCCAATTGTAACAAATAGCAAAAGGTAGGTTATTAGAAGGGTATACGTGCAACATTCTTTAATTCCTTTCAACTCATAAGTACAAACAAGAGATTATGAAGATGGTATCAAGTAGGATTCTATAACATTTGGTGTATTAGGGCATTCCGGTAATAATCAGAATTAAAATCAGAATCATTCATATTAAACTCGAAAATATGAAGAGTAATTACGAGTACAAAATTAGTCAGGGGACAAGAGTAGTATAGGTGTGCTATATCTTCTAAGTTTAAGTTAAAACACATTTTTTTATAAGTAGGTGTTTTTTCTTTAAGAATTCGATTGTGTTTAATTTCTTATGTAGAATTAGTTAGATATGTAGTTTTGCTTTAGGGAGAGCGTTGGATTTCCAAATGAATTTGAAATCTTTTGTTTAGTCCTAGAGAAATTAAAAATTTTGTAGACTAAGTTTGAGAGTATATTTTGTTGTTTTCCCTCACCAACTCTTTATATTGTTTTCGTCGTCTAGATTATATAACTCTAGATTAGAACAAAGTGTTATAAATTGAGTCAAGGTACTACCTTCAAGTGCATGGTTGAAACTAAAATTCCATGAAAAATCATTATATGGACTAGAGAACTCAGAAAGTTTTTTTTTTGAAATTACAAATATTGAAAAGTTCTTTGAATTCCACTTTTGAAGAAATAAGCGAAATTCAACTTCCATGCTAAAAGGCTATGTTATTACTAGCGTGAAATATATTGTTAATACCCAAACTAAAAATATTGAATTTTTTTAAAATGTATTTCCAAAAAGGTAACATATTATTGAAATTAGAGGAAATATGATGAAGGTTGTATGTTCTATCATAAAATTGAATAGAGATCACTTCTTTCCAAATAAGATGTTCGTTAGTATTATGAATTTCTAAAGCCATTTTACTAAAAACGAGATATTGAGGTTATGAAGATTTATAATACCTAGGCCCTCTTCTCCTTTGGATTTGTAGACCCTTTTCTAATTAATAAGACAGTTGATGAGCAGGAATGGTTACCATTACAAAGGAAGTTTCTTATGATATTATTTGTTTTATCAATTATCCATTTTGGAAAAAGATAATAAGACATCCAATAAATCGGAGGGGGACATTATAGAGTTAATTAAGATGATTCTACTAACTTTAGATAGTAGTCAATTGTTCCAACACGATAGTTTCTATTAATCTTATCAATTATCACTTACCAATCCTCCCTTTTTATTTCAGTTAGCCAAATCAAAATCCTAAACATTATATTGGAAATTTCATAATCTTACAGTTGAGAGTATTCACAATAAAATTTTCAACCTTATCCATATCATTCAGTACCAAAGCTAAGCTTTTATCAAAGTTAACCCTAAGCCTCCAAAGAATTTCAAAACTATATAAAATAAATTTAAGAGTTGTGATGTGTCGAGGTATATATGATGAAAAAAACATGTTATCATCTGCGAATTAAAGAACTGAAAGCCCATCATTAGCAATATCATTTCCTATGCTTTCTAAAACCCTATTTGTAATTAAAAGCTTAATGACCCTACTAAAACATTTGCTGGTAAATTTAATAGTAATGACGATACAGGATCACCTTGTCTAAGACCGAACTTCGATTGAATTTTCTTTCCTACTCGAGTTTTCGGTTTTGAGTAAGGTCATAATCCAGTTTACCTATCTAGTGCTAAAACCCTTAGCCAATAGTAGGTTTTGAAAAAACACTAGTTAATTGAATCAAAAGCTTTAGCGAAGTCTAGTTTTAAGAGGGCATAAGTAATATTATTCTTACAAAAATAGTTAATAAATTCTTAGACTATTGCAACTCCGTTCATGAAATTTCTGCCTTTAATAAAAGCAGGTTGATTTATGTCTATTAGATTGTTCATCTTAATACTTAACCTATTTGCTAGAACTATTGAAATAATTTTAAGAGAACAGTTTACCAACAAAGTAGGCCTAAATCTTTGAACTCTATCGCTCCTACTTTTTTGTGAAGCGGTATGATGCTAACAAAGTTAAATCTTCCTACTTGCAGGTTATCACTGTAAAATTCTTTAAACATTTTAAATATGTCATATTTTAAGATTTTCCATTTTTTTATAAAATAGAATTAAGAAACTATCTGGTCCTAGCGATTTATCACTAAGCATATCACTAATGGCCCTAAAGATCTCCTCCTCCGAAAATGGATTATCCAGATCATCCAAAGTATTCTTGGTGTTTACGTGGTATAAATCAGCCCACCTTGCATTTATTCTATGTCCTATGATAGTTTCGAAGATGTCTTTGTAGTAGCCGGTGAAGGCATTATTAAGTTCGTTTTGATCTGCAATTTCCACATTGTTAATGAGTAAGGAACTTATGGTATTACTATGTTTACGACCACTGACTGTCTTATGGAAAATTTGGTATTTTTGTCACCCTCATCCATCCATTGGACTTTTGACCTCTGCTTCCATATTATTTCCTCATGTTTAATGATCTTCTCCGGTTCTTCTTCATGGTTTGAAAGTATATTTTGTTTAGATAAGTTTAAAATTCTTAGTTCTTCTAATTTGTTTAACTTTAAAATTTCTGAAAGTAAGTTTTATTTTTTATTTTTAATAGTGCCAAAAACATCTTTACTCCATCTTTTAAGAAATATTCTTAGGTCCCTTAGTTTACGTATGAAACTTTAGCGATATTTCCAAAATGTTTGTTGTTGTCACAAATCATAAAAAACCATTTATTTATGATTAGTTCGGTAAAATTACTTTCCACTTGCCATATCTTTTCAAATCTAAAAGTGCTATCTAGAAAATGATGGTTCTCATAAAGCAGAATAATGGGACTGTGATCCGAATAAACAGAATGAATCCCCTTGACTCACAACATTGGGAAGTGGTCTTATATTTTGTCAGTAATGAAAAAGCGATCTAGTAACGCCTCTGAAGGGGTTTCTTTTGAGTTTGACCAAGTGAACCGTCTATTACTAAGTGGTAAGTCAATCAAATTACCATTAGTGATAAACTGGTCAACCTCTTCCATTGTAGTGATGTCAGCTTCTCTAGGCAGACATTGTAACAACCCATACCACCATGGGTTTAAATTTCAACAAAAATCGAAACCCAAGTCCATCAAAGAATAGATCATTGGATTTGGTACCTGCAAATAAGCATGAGCATTATCAGAGATTGATAGAAATCTAAACTCCCGATGAAGATAATAATAGGATAAGAATATTGATTATGATCACTACTTTGGTACTAATGGTATTCCTTGGATATTAGATTGTCACATCAGCATCAAGCATGAGAGAAAAGAAGACTCTCTAACAACAAACACATCCAGCTCCAATGACCTGTTCGTCTAAATTCTATCTTGTGGGTTGTAATGAAGAGGGGGTTAGAACAACATTCTGGTGATTAGAGAATAATATAAACTATCTGTAATTGCTATGTCCATTAAGGTTAGCAATTCTAATCTAACCTTGCATTGCACACACGATTACTTACTTTCCCCTTCCCAAGGTATGAAATACTAATGAAGTCATATCAACCACCCAATACTTCCAAACCCATTATGCAATTAGTACTTCTAAATATGAAGTGGTCTTCTATAATGCTTTTAAAAGAGAAATAGGCAGACCCTGTCATTTACGACCTTAATTGAGGTAGACCCCTTCATTTAAGACCTATTCCTAAGGTGGTTTCCTATCAATGTTGTCAATGGTCAATGGGTCCTATCTACAGGACCTCTAACCACTATTTAAGGCTTTTGATAGTAAATGACTAACTATTACCGCATCGATCACCAATAAAATCACAGTCATATAATAAACAGTACCCAAGCCACTTAATATCTTTTATTAGAAAAAAGGCAGACTCTGGTCATTTAAGACCTTAACTAACATAGACCCCATCATTTAAGACCTATCCCCAAGGCGTGCTCCTAATTGGTACTATTATTACTACGGCCTTAGCAATGTAAGTGACTGTACCCAAGCCACTTAATACTTCCTAGTGGGAAATAAGTAGACCTTGTCATTTAATACCTGAAGCGTGCTCCTCAATGGTACTATTTAGCTGTCATTGCTTGGAAATCTCATTGGGCTACTTAATACTTCTTTTATAGGAAAGAGGAGGACCATACAGTCACTTACTTTTACCTTCAGTGGGTTCTTCAAGCGGATTAATGATTGGATGGCGAGATAATTGTTTTAAACTACTTCAATGTATTGTTAAACAGCATTCTCTTCATGTTATTCTTATTAATCTTTCTGATAACTCTCTTTTAAATATTTCTAATATTTACGGGCCTAATTCTAAAATTAATCGGAGAATTTTATGGAATGAATGCTTAGAATTTAGATCCTTTGCCCCGGTTCTTGGATTTTGGGGGGTGATTTTAATGTTACGCGTTTCATAGGTGAGCGTTATCCTACGGAAGGGGATTAATCCACTATGGAGGAATTCGACCAATTTATTATTAATTCTAATTTGATTGAAATTCCCTTTCTAATAGAGAGTTTACTTGGAGTAACGCTAGAGAGTCTCCATACATGGCTCTTCTCGATAGATTTTTTGTTAGTGATGAAATTGATGACAAATTCCCAATCTATAGAGTCACTGGTTTACCTTATACCTACTCTGATCATTGTCCTATTATTCTTACCTGTGAGTATCATAGAGTTATTATTAACAATTTTAAATTTGAAAAGATGTGGCTTTTGGAATCTAACTTTGTGAATTTAGTTAAAGGTAAATGGGTTTCTTTGAGTTTCCATAACATCAGAAATAAGGAAAATTCTGCAAAAGCTTTTGTTTCTAAACTTAGGGAGCTTAGGATTTTTCTTAAAAACTGGAACAAAAATGTTTTTGGCAATCTAAAAATTAAAAAAGACAATATTCTTAATGAAATGCTTAATATTAATAAGATAGAAGAATCTAGACCTCTAAATATAGGTGAACGTAATGTTCTTGCTAATTTAAAAGATGAATTAAATTCTATTTTAGAAAAGGAGGAGGTTATGTGGAAACAACGATCCAGAATTCAATGGATCAACGAAGGTGATAATAATACCAAATTTTTTCATAATACAGCTAATGGTAGAAAATGTAGTAATACAATTAACTCTATATTTGTTAATAATATAGAGTTAGTGGATCAAAGTGATCTTAACAAAGCTTTTACAGACTACTATAAGGATATTTTTGGTTCTAAAATCAAACATAGAATCAATGTTAGATGGATAGATTTGTATCCACCTGATTCTGTTATTGATTTATCAGAATTAGATAATCCGTTTACTGAAGATGAAATTAGAAAAGCAATTAATGACATGCCAAGTGATAAATCCCCGGGACCTGATAGGTTTCCTATTTTATTTTATATTACTTTTTGGGACGTTTTAAAATTTGACTTAGTTAATATGTTTAACGATTTTTACAATGGTAATTTGCAATTAGGGAGATTTAACTTCGCAAATGTTATCTTGTTACACAAAAAAGTAGGAGCTAAAAACTTAAAAGATTTTAGACCTATTTCTTTGATTAACTGTTCAGTTAAAATCATTTCTAAAGTTCTAGCTAATAGACTTAGTAAAAGAATGAATGAATTAATCGATTGTTCACAATCGGCTTTTATTAAAAGGAGAAATATCACTGATGGGGTGGCAGTTGTCCAAGAATATATTAATTACTGTTGTAAGAATAACATAACTTGTGCGATTTTAAAACTTGATTTTGCTAAAGCCTTTGATTCAGTAGATAGGGATTTTCTTGTAGATATTTTTCATGCTAGAGCATTTAGTCATAGATGGATCTATTGGATTTTAACCTTGCTTCGAACTGGAAACTCTAGTATTATGGTTAACAGTATATTAGGTAATAGAATTCAATCTAAGAGAGGTTTAAGGCAAGGGGATCCCTTATCGCCTTTATTATTTAACTTAGCTGCTGATGTTTTTGCTAAAATTATTAAAAGAACAGTGGATAATGGATCTCTTGGACATGTAGGCAATGAAATTTCGCGTAATGGTTTATCGGTTCTTCAATTTGCTGATGATACCTTACTTTTTTCGTCCCATCTTCCAAGACACATCATTACCCTTAAGTTTATCCTTTACAGTTTTGAACTTTTATCTGGTTTAAGAATAAATTTTGATAAAAGTTCCATGTTAGTTTTAAATGATTTTGATAAAGTTGAAAACTTAGTTGCTAATACTCTTAATTGCAAAATTATGAGCTTTCCTTTTGACTACCTTGGTTTTGTGATTAGACCCACCAAACTCAAACATGACGACTAGATTATTATCATTGATAAAATTAAAAATAAGATTTCTAACTGGAATGGGAGATTTCTATCTAGAGCAGGTAGACTAGTTTTAATAAATTCGGTTTTATCAGCTCTTCCGATTTATTGGATGCCCTTGCATTTGTTCCCGGATTGGGTTATTGATAAAATTGATAAGATTAGAAGAGATTTCTTATGGAGTGGAGAAAACTCTAATAATAATATTAAATGTCTAGTAAATTGGGAAACCGTCTGTAAGGCCAAAAAAGAAGGTGGTTTAGGTGTTATTAATTTGTGTAATATGAATTTGTCTTTGTTAAGTAAATGGCTTTGGAAGTTCAAAGATATAAATGATAACGCTATTTGGAAAGAGATCATTTCTAAATATTACTATAATGGAAATAGAAATTTATATCAAATTGCTTCTCCAATCACTCAAAATATATCTAACTTTTGGAAAAACATTTTAAAATGTAATGAGATTTTTAATTTAGGAATAAATACAATTGTTCACTCTGGTAATCGTACTTCGTTTTGGCATGACCGTTGGATTTCGGTTTTGCCTCTTAAGATATAATTTAAGGATCTGTATGATATTTGTAACTTTAAGTTTGCTTTAATCAACGAAGTTTTTTCTCCAGAAAATGATCCTCCTTGGAATTTCAGTTTTAGCAGAATTTTAGTTGATTCAACTTTTAGACAACTTTCTTTGCTTTATGCCAGATTAATTCTTTATAATATTGATAATGATAATGATTTTATTAGTTGGGAATGGGATAAAAGTAAGAAATATACTTCTAATTCTTTTTACAGATTCATTA
The DNA here is from genome assembly GCA_030737815.1 of Allium fistulosum. Lineage (NCBI taxonomy): Eukaryota > Viridiplantae > Streptophyta > Magnoliopsida > Asparagales > Amaryllidaceae > Allium > Allium fistulosum. The sequence goes on along the minus strand of CM060905.1, from coordinate 484,492,931 downwards.
ATTTTTCGGGTACAATAAATAATTCTTTTAAATATATGTGGAAATCTAATGCTCCTCCTAAATCCAAAATTCACATGTGGTTAATTCTTCATGGAAAACTTAATACAATCGAATTTTTAAAAAGAAAAAATATTAAAAATGATAATAAATGTTATTTTTGTAATCTGTATCTTGAGGACATTAATCATTTATACTATAATTGCATGGATTCTAATTACATTCTAATCAATACTCTTAAAATTTTTAACTTTAATATAACAACTAAAATTTCGGATTGTGATTTTATTGGAATAATTATAGATTCAAGTTCAAAAAGAATATTAGATTTTTACTAGACACTTTATTCATTATTATTAGTTGGTTTATTTGGTTTGAAAGAAATCAAAGAATTTTCAATAATAATAATTGTCATTTTAACAAATTGATTTTTACAATTTCTTCATTTAGTTTTAATTGGATCTCTAACCCCAAATATAAATTAGCCAATAATATCCTTTTCAAAAGGTATCTTAACAAGGTTAATCATAATATTAATTTTTTATACACAACAATAATTTTTTTAACATTAATAATAGTATTATTAATATTTCTCTAGTTTAGATGATGATTTCACTTCTAATCATAACTTACTTATGATTAAAGGTTCATAAGTTTTATTCGCCTCAATATTTGTACTAGTCTCTGTTTGGTTTTGGTTTTTTAATTTTTTATTTATACTGTTATTGTCCAGTTAGTCTTATTTAGGTTTTTATTTCCTTCCTTTTTAATACATATATATGTATATTTATTATATAAATATACATATATATGTATCATTCTAACTTTTTCTTTAGTCATTTTTCAGTTTCAGGTATGGGAGATAGGATATCAGATTCATTTTGCAGGTCTTCATATCTTCAGATTGCTGGACACCAGATGGTAGATAGGAGGACATATTCTTCAGTTTGGTGCCCCTTTCTCTTGATCAGAGGCTTCAGAGTGGTTCCTCTTTTCAGCAGATCCACTTCAGAGCAGTCACCTCTCCTGATTCAGTTGGTTGGAGTTTCCTCATTAGTCTGGGACGTCTTCCAGTAGTTTTAGTTTTTTTTCCTATAGTTATTTAGGTACTTCTAACACCTTAATATCGGGCGGTGGCCATGCCGGAGCTCGATATCGGGGTGCGATGGGTGGTGGCCTTGCCGGAACTCATCTTAGGAGTATCTGAGATTTGACATATATGTATTTGGTTTTTGTACCTGCCAGGCATGTTGGCAGCTCTTTATTTTCGAGATATATATATATATTCGCATGTGTGCTCTCCTCTATTCGTAGAGGATCACACATTTTTCTCAAAAAAAAAACTTAAGACCCCAACTTAAAGCGAACCCTTCCCGAGATATCCACCATCACTCTTTAATTATAAATATGGCATCTCATTAGGTTACTTTTATCGATTGGGAGGCAGACACTTTAGCCACTTAAGACCTCAAAAATGAAGTAAACCCTTTTAGAGACATCCTTATTTATTTATTTTGAATCTCACTAGATTACTTAATACTTCCACTTAGGAGAGAGGCGAACCCTTCAGCCACTTAAGACCTCAAACTAGAAGCGAACCCCTATGGAGAAATCCCTCATCGCTCCTAATTCCAAATTTGGACCAGATAATACTTTCCAATTAAGAAAGTAAGCCCAGTCTCTCACGTCACCACGGGTCCTAGGATTAGAGATATCTCACATTAGTAGTAAATACACCCGATTGCTGGTAGCCTCAAAGTGAAGGGCAGTCTTCCGTCGAGTGACTATACTGACCTCGCATCACTAACCTACTAAGTCCAATTAACCATTCTAAGTCTTTGTTTATATTATCTTAGGTGGACATTGGACTTAGTTTACTAATTCCCTTTTTATTTAAGGCAATAAGATTAATTTAAATATTTATCAACTCATAAATCCTCGTATAATGCTCATAAATGTCTATTTGTCCATAAAATCCTAACGGATATTTCCTAAGACATTTATGTATGATTACTAATTTAAAATTAGTAACCTTTTATATCTATTCCATTTTTATCAGTCCTATTAATCCATTTACGCAATCAAATTATTGCAACCCCCATATTTATTACCATTTATTGCAACTACAACCTTTTAAATTCTTTTCCCATTAGTTAATTATCCTCAATGCGATTATTACGTGTAAGTGTTGTTATTAGCTTTTTATTTAATTATTATAAGCACAGTAATTACAAACAAATATTTACTTTTACCAAATATATATTCTAATTATATATCTTCACTAAAATATACTTTTTCATATTAAATTGTTGGAATTACATCTAAAAAGATTATCTGTTATAATTTCCATAAATTAGTCCAAAACAAAAGATTTAACTTCAAAATATAAAAGATTACATCGTTTGAAATTACAAGGACTAATCATTTCTTTTTATTATTGAAATACCGTGTAAAGTACAATAAATTCATACTTTAACATCTCTTTCTCTTTCTATTTGCATTTATTCCTTGTTAGATCAAACGCTGTATCTTTCTAAAAGGGAAAGAAATCAAACTATTTTACAAATATTAAACGGATCTAAATTCCAACAGTTCCAAATATATAAAAGTTTATATTCTAACAAGATTAGGGTAATAATCCAAATTTATAGCATTATTAAACAACCTATTTCAGATTTGGAATAAATTTCATTCAAATCAATATTATAAATTCATACTTTTGGGACTGATTTCCAGATCAGGTTGCATACGATGTTAAATCAATTTAGAAACAAGAATATGTAGGTGATATTTATTATATTCATATTGTATTCAATTCGTTGCCTACAAATCATATGCAATTATCCAATTAGGCATAAAAATCAAATAAACATCAACAGGATAATTTTCATAATATAACAATCTATAAAATTTTCCACTCACCTTTTAAAAGCGATCCAAATCTCTAGATCTAAAGTAGAACCTTTGATTCATCTCCAAATCCGTTTTAACCTAAGAGATATGTATAAAAGGGTATATACATACATTAGAATCACATATCTAAGAAGAGATTTGGGATAGGGAGAGAAAATAGATACAAATATATATAAATCACCTCAAGTATGCATATGGTTGATCCTCTTCTCCTTTTTATTAGATTTCTACCCTTCTCTGATTTGTTCGAACATAGATAAAAATAACTTATCTTTATAATTTAGAAAGAAATAGAGAAGAAGAAATGGCAGAGCTTCGCTGCTGCATCCATAAAAATATGAGAAAAGAAGGGAGGGCTAGACCAGAATTTATAGGCACTAGAATCAACCAGAACCATACGATTTAAAATATTAAATTCGGGTCATTGCGACCTAGGTTTATTGGAGCCGCCGGGTCACCACCAGTCGACCGCCCTTGGGTCACTGGTCGATAGTTGGGGGTCGACCGTCCCCAATGACGGTTCAGCCTATCGGCCTGGGTAATTAATATAAAAACATTAATTTCCTCTTATTTGATTATTTCGTTTCGAATTCGTTATTCATCCGTAACTTCTTCGTTTGGGCTCCGATCGCAAAACATCAAATATAAAAGTTGCTCAGAATTTAACCACGAGTGAAATAGTGCAAGTTTCGTAGTCAAATTCCATCATTTGCACAAGTTCCATTTTCAGAGTCTAATTAATTAATTAACTAACTAATTAAATAACTAACGCAAAATTACGAGGTGTTATATTTTTTCCCCCTTAGAATTTCGTCCCTGAAATTTCACAAATGATTAAGTCTTCGTTTTGGCTCCTAATTATCCTAAACTACACAACTAATGAGTGCACAACCAATTTTGCACCCAAACGTGCATAAGTGCATAGTGTATAACCGTATCACCACACAAAAAAATATGTATGCAGAATGATTCTAAATCGAATTCTCCTATATGATTGTATTTCTTTTGAAAACATGATGCAAACGACCTACATAAATATTGGCAGTTCTACATATACGCAGTGTTTTAAAAAATATTTTCAATCAAAAGTCCCATACTCCTACAAATAGAAGTATGAAGCAACCAATTTTACATTCACTTTCTATCATCCAATAATCTATTGCATCGAAAAATCACTTTCTAAACTTTACTCCTACGCCGGAAAAAGGAATTGAGGCGGAGAATTTAACATTCTTACCGCACTATAACCTTCCCATTCCCATAGTACAACGGAAATTTTTTGCTGCTCCGGATTCACTCCAAATTTTCCACGTACAAAGCGCATAAAGTGGGTTATTATCAAGCTCTAATACGGAATTAAGTCGAAAAATAGACTTGCACGCATCGTCGACAAGGTATGGAAATACAAATTCCAAGGCTAAAACAGCTTTTCTCTTGTTATCGCCTGCATTTATCGCATCTTCGATCTTAATACACTGCTAAATTCACAAATTCTAACTCTATTTGCCTTCCCTACGCCTAACATGTGGCATTCAATCAAAGTTTTAACAAAAAATCTTTCTCACTTTTCAAATTTGTACGTCATATGGAAAATAAAATCCCAAAATATTTATACGTACATTTTCCCTTGAAATAAAATTTTGAATAAAAACTCTAAAATAAATTAACTAAAACACAAAACTTTTTTTTCAAAAGATAACTTTTCAAAATATTTTCCTTCTCAGAATTTTTGATAAATCAAGCCACAATTTTAGCGTAGTCGGAAGTCAGTTATGCGCTAAACGCATAAACAAAATTTCAAAATTCTACAACTAACCTCTACCCAAAAATTTGACATTTTATTTAAAAATGTCAACATATCTATTATTCAGAAAAATTAGCTTTTAAGGAACATGAGCAATGACCCATGATATCGAAATAACTTTGCATGTCCTTCGCTAAAATCTCCAACTATTCTAAACTTCCAGTCTTATATTGCAGTTAAGTATCTTTATGAGATTCACATATTTATATTGTTTCTCTAGTATGCATGTATATAGAAGCGGTTCACATATACAGAAACAGTAACATAGAAAATAGATGGAAACTCATAATATTGTGCATGTCTGTTATTAGAGACAACTAATAGTTTTACAACCCAACAACCCAAAAAAAGCACAAATGCTAGAAATAAAAAGATACAACAATCCTAAATAAAACACCATCTTAGAACTGTGAGAAGGTCTCGCTCCGCGATTGGAGCTTGAGCCATTACCATGATCGTGGAATGGTCCTAGCATGGCGGCTTTACACCCAATCTCACACCCCTGGCACTGTTTCTCCATCCTAAAATCTTGGAGCTCTAACTGAACTTGACGGATAACAACAAGCTTAGGACGTATGTATCCCTTGGCGCCCTGCGCTATCCCCTGCTTCTAGTGTTGCGGCTCTGGTGCTGGTACAGGTGGTGCGGTAGGCAGCAAAGGAATATTCACCTCTTAATAGTGGTCCGGTCGATGGAGAGAGGGACCTTCCTCACTACTGGCTCTTCTCTCAAATTTACCTCGTAATGCCTAAACACTCGAGTGAGCAAGTGACAATATGGAAAATGAGTCCTCGGGGTACCAACTCCCTGATCGACCATATGGAGCATCAAAACATGAGCCTAGTTGACTGCTAGGTCGCTTATTATAGCATAGATGGGTCTTCGTACTGAGATATAGATCTGGTCAAGTCTCCGCGTCTTCGGAATGATGTTGTGTTGAATGATCTGCATGACGAGACGGGCCACTTATCACAAATTGTCGGTCCTCCAATCATCGACATTTCCAAAAAAGATCCGTTGAAGAATCCCAGGGTCAGTCATCTCAATGTCGTCAAAATCTCCTCCTACTACAAATATCTCCAAAATCCCAGCGAGATTATCATCTGACATCTCAATCTGAGCTCCCTTCACATCAGACTCAATGTAGCTATTGCCATCGTCGAAATTCTGCGCCATTTGTGCATCAAAAAAACAGACGCAGCGCGGGTAATATTCTTGCTCATAAGTCTCAAAGTGGAGGATCGATGCAAATCCGATCGTAACAAAAATTTCTTCAAGCCCATGAGTAGCAGAATCTTCGAACTTCACTGGTCACCCATGAAGGAAATCAAAGTCCATCATTCCGAGATAGGTGGCGATCTTCCGCTCGCTTCGATCGAGCTAAGCGGCTTCTTGCGAAGTGAGGCCGTGATGATAAGAGGAAGAGCTGCCAGTATGTGGCAGTGCCATAGGCTGAGAGGCGGTTGGGAAAATGGAGAAAACAATTTAGATCCGGAGTAGTGGTAGGGCAAGATTTGACGTGCAAGGATTTTGGCATCGGTTGGTGGAGGAATGGAGGAGAGAGACTTTGGTTAAGCAAAGGAAGGGGGAGGTAGAAATGGGTTCGGTTAAAAAAATTGAAGAGGAGGAAGAGAGTGAGGAGGTGCGGAGGCTGAAGGTTTGAACACAACTTATAGTCGCATTCCAAATTTGGGTTAGTAGAATCCACCTAGCGGTCGACCGCTAATAGGTCAACCAGTCGGTCGTTTGATCAACCGCTAGCCCATATTTGGGCGCACTATAAACCTGGACCCAATAAGGCCGATTAAATTAATTAATATTCTTATGGCCGTTCCGTACACCATCTTCAGCTTACCATTTAGAAAAATTCTACACTCCACCCGAGGTATCCACCTTACTGCGTAGACCCTTCCTTGGCAAGATTGCAATAGCCTCAGTGAAACTATTGCGACCAACAACACTTCCAAAAACCCAAAATATTCCAGCTGCTATTTTATACCTATTTCGCATGGAAATATTTCTTCCAATAGCTGGAGGATTTAACAACGCTTCAAACTACATACCCCAATAAAATTGAATGTCATTCCTATTTGTCCATACCATAAAGTGAGAAAATATAAAAACCTCAATTTTATAAACTGAAAAATCATTGAGCTAAATATATGCTCCTTTATACTTGTTTCTAAATAACAGAAACTATTTCATACTAAAACTTCCCTCAAAAGTTAAACTTATATATAATAATATTTCAGGTTGTCCAAAAGCCTTTTTAAAACACAATTTCCCAAATTGAAAACTATTTTCTTGCCAAGAATCAATATCAAGCGCCTTTACTTATATATATATATATACACACACACACAAATATAAATATTTAAGGATTTCAAAAGTTAATCTTTTATAAACCAAAAATTTCTTAACATGACCAATCTAGTGGTATACGTGTTTCTTTGAAAACTAAAATTTCAAACTTCCCTAAAACAAAATTTCCAGAATAAATCTTTAGGAAAAGAAATCCTTTGAAAACCTTTTTTATCAAAATCTAAGGCATTTCCGAAATATACATTATGAAAATTCTCTTATATGTTTTAAACAAAGGAATTGACATTAATTATTCAAATAAAAATCCGGTTTACCATTAAAGAGGTGATCAATGAATGCACCCTAGTAAAAATTGCTTCCAGACAACTGCGGCATACAGTATCTAGTTTCCCATCTATCTGGAATAATTGCGTGTCTTCGACTAGAACTCAAAATCCAAAATCACAAGGTTGCTAGAATCTCAACCGACAAGTCAAACACGTCCAGTCTCCAAGATTCAGCCATATGTCGTACTCATGCTTTCATCAGCAGCGCTTTATGCATCGCCAGCACTTCTGGGGTACTTCAAAGTCGACATGAAAATCTTAGCTCTAAGATATTCCCAACTCATAGTTTTTTTGCCCATTCCTTTACGGTGGAACTACAACTATTTCTATAGTCGGAACTATTAGAATCTTTCTCTCAATTTATCCTAATACCTCTTATCTACTAACCTAGTGCTTTGATACCAAATGTAACAACCCATACCTCCATGGGTCTAAATTTCAACAAAATCGAAACTCAAGTCCATCAAAACATAGATGGTTGGACTTGGTACTTGCAAATAAGCATGAGCATTATCAGAGATTGATAGAAATCTAAACTCAAGGCAAAAATAATAACAGGATAAGAATATGATTATGACCACTACCTTGGAACTAATGGTATTCCTTAGATAGCAGATTGTCACATCAGCATCAAGCATGAGAGAAAAGAAGACTCTCCAACAACAAAGCACCTCCAGCTCAGTGATACATTCCTCTAAATTCTGCCATGTGGGTTGTAATGAGGAGTGGGTCAGAATAACATTCTAGTGACTGGATAATAATATAAACTGTCCATAACATAAACTTATACCGATAGGTTTCCATTTAATTATTATGTCCATTAAGATTAGCAATTCTAATCTAACCTTGCATTACAGACATGAATATTTACTTACCCCTTCCCAAGGTATGAAATACAAATGGAGCCATATCAACCACCCAATACTTCCAAACCGATTAGCCACTTAGTACTTCTAAATATGAAGCGGGCTTCTATAATGCTTTTAAAAGAGAAATACGCAAACTCTATCATTTACGGCCTTAATTGAGGTAGATCTCGTCATTTAAGACCTATTCCCAAGGTGGTTTCCTATCAATTTTGTCAATGGTCGGTGGGTCCTAGCTACCAGACCTCTAACCACTATTTAAGGCTTCTAACATTTAATGTCCAACTACTACCGCATCTATCACCGATAAAATCACAGTCATGTAACAAACAGTACCCAAGCCACTTAATACCTTTTATTAGAAAATAGGCAGACTCTGGTCATTTAAGACCTTGACTAAGGCAGACCTCATCATTTAAGACCTATGCCCAAGGTATACTCCTAAATGGTACTATTATTATTATGGCCTTAGCAATGTAAGAGACTGTACCCAAGCTACTTAATACATTCCAGTGAAAAATAGGTAGACCCCATCATTTAAGACCTACTTCTAGAAGCGTGCTCCTCAATGGTACTATCTAGCTGTCATTGCTTGGAAATCTCATTGGGCCACTTAAAATTTATTTTATAGGAAAGAGGAGGACCCTACAGTCACTTAAGACCTCAAACCTTAAGCGAATCCTTCCCGAGATATCCACTATCACTGTTTAATTATAAATATGGCATCCCATTGGGTTACTTCTTTCGGTAGAGAGGCAGACCCTTCAGCCACTTAAGACCTCAACACTGAAGTAAACCCTTTTTAGAGACATCGCTATTTATTTATTTGTAATCTCACTAGGTTACTTAATACTTCCATTTAGGAGAGTGACGGACCCTTCAGCCACTTAAGACCTCAAACCAGAAGCGAACCCCTATGGAGAAATCCCTCATCGCTCCTAATTCAAAATTTGGACTAGTTAATACTTTCCAATTAAGAAAGTAAGCCCAGTCTCTCACTTCGTCATGGGTCCTAGGATTAGTGATATCTCACATCAGTAGTAAGTACACCCAACTGCTGGTAGTCTCAAAGTGAAGGGCAGTCTTCCGTCGAGCGACTCTACTGACCTCGCATCACTAACCTACTAAGTCCAATTAACCATCCTAAGTCTATATTTATATTATCTTAGGTAGACATTGGACTTAGCTTACTAATTTCCTTTTTATTTAAGGTAATAAGATTTACCTTAAATATTTATCTACCTATAAATCCCCATTTAATGCTCAGAAATGCCAATATGTCCATAAAATCCTAACGAACATTTCCTAAGACATTTATGTATGATTAATAATTTTAAATTAGTACTTTTATATCTATTCCATTTTTATCATTTCCATTAATCCATTTACTCTATCAAATTATTGCAACCCTCATATTTATTACCATTTATTGGAGCTACAACCTTTTAAATTCTTTTTCTATTAGTTAATTATCCTTGACGCGAATATTACATGCAGCTTCGTTATTAGCTTTTTATTTGATTATTATAAGCGCAGTAATTACATACAAATATTTACTTTTATCAAATATATATTCTAATTATATATCTTCACTAGAATATACTTTTCCATGTCCAATTGTTGGAATCATATCTAAAAAGATTATACGCTATAATTTCCATAAATTAGTCCAAAACAAAAGATTTAACTTTAAAATATAAAAGATTACATCGTTTGAAATTACGATGAATAATTAATTCTTTTTATTACTGAAATAGACAATGTTAAAACAATGAATTCATACACATGTCTCATTCTATTCGCATCTATTCCTTGTTAGATCAAAAGCAGGATATTTCAAAAACGGAATGAAATCAAACTAATTTTCAAATATTAAACGGATCTTAATTCCACCAATTCCAATTATAGAGAAGTTTATATTCTAACAAGATTAGGGTTTAAATCCAAATTCATAACATTATACAACCTATTTCAAATCTGGAATAAATTACATTCAAATCAATATTCTAAATTGATATTTTTAGGATTGATTTCTAGATCAGGTTGTATATAATGCTAAATAAATTTATAAACAAGAATATATAGGTGAAATTTATTATATTCATATCGTATTCAATTTGTTGCCTATAACTCATGTATAATTATCCAATTAGGCATAAAAATCAAATAAACACCAATAGAATAATTTTCATATTAAAAACAATCTATAAAATTTCTCACTCGCCTTTTAAAAGCGACCAAAATCTCTAGATTTGAAGTAGAACATTTGATTCATCTCCAAATCCTTTTTAATCTAATAGATATGTATAAAAGGGTATATATTTACATTAGAATTATAATCTAAGAAGAGATTTGGGATAGGGAGAGAAAATGAGTAATTTCTTTAAAATGATTTTACATATGTGGTTATAAATGTAGTTAATAATGTATTTACATATGTAGTTAGTTTTAATTTCTTTGTAATGATTTTTTAAGGATAAAGGGGTATTTTGATTCGTTTTTGACCATTTTGCAAAACAACTTGTCATTTTATATAAAGTTAGATCTAGGACAATATATATGTTTGAATTGTGATTTGATTGCTTGTATATGATGTCTTGATGTCATGTCATGTTTGTATGTGGTCGTTTTTAGTGTTTGTAACTCATTTTGGTTTGGTTAAAAAGTGTTCATCATTTGAGTGATTCGTTAAGAAAAATGCTCAAAATGTGATGTGACCATGATATAGTATTTTATGAGCCTTGGTAACCTACATTTTTTATGTTAAGTGAATTTGGTTGGGTTTGGTGGAGTTTTGAGGTGAAGAAAACAAGTCTGTAGTGGTGAGTAAATCATGTCATTGGTCGTTGTGTAGAACAAGTCGGGATAGGTAACTTCGAGCATTTGATGGCCTAATTTCGAACATTTTGTGAAGAAACTATGACCTTGGGATAGATGATGAGAGGTTTGGAAGTTAGGTAGAAAATCCAGTAAATAATGCTACCGCCGAGAGCTTTAGGGCTCAGAGTGTAACACCTCAAATTTTTAGTAACATTATTTAGGATATTTAATTAGCTAAATTAAATAAAATAATTTGTTGATTTGGGGATTGAGATTTGGTTTTAATTAAGGTGTAGCCGTGTCATTTAACAACGAATTAAAATAAGAGTTAAAATGAAATAGAGGAGTGGTAAAATAGGAAAGAGGCCATTCCAATATCCTCCAAACCTTGGTTGTGTACTAGAATACACGTTCATTTCATTTTGAAATTTTTTAAAACAAGAGGTTGGCCACCATTAGCAAGGAAAAGGGGAAGAAGAGTAGGAAAAGCTAAAGGAAAAGCTAATTCAAATCAAATTCATCCAAATCTCAAGCTCCTTAATCTCTAAAGCTAAGGTGAATAATGTTTACATCTCATTTTGATTGTATCTTCAGTTTTAAGATGAATTTTGAATATTATGCAATGATTTGCCATGTTTTTGAATGATGGAATGAATATATATACACTTGTTGATGAATTATGGTTATTCATATTGAATTTATGATATGATTTAAGGTGAAAATCCTATTAAATGACATCCAAATGCCTTGCGAATTTTTAAGAAGATCATAAATATTATTTTGGAGATGGGTTTCAATTTTTAAATTTTTTTGAATTTTCGTGGAATTAATATGAATTTTCTAGTAAAGAAAATGGTATTTTAGGTTATAAATTAATTGCGGGTAAATATTTAATTGTTTGGATCTAAAATTTTTATATGTTAGAAAACATATATAATGTGATTTTCAAAAAAAATTCTATATTTTTCCCAATGTTTTAATGGTTATATAAAATTATTTAAGGTATGGGACTTAAATGTTTTATATAATTAAAGGAGGAGAATGGGCTTTTTGAAAAATGTTTAAATTGTTAAATTTGGAAAGTCGGAAGCACTTTTGAAAAGAGAAACCTTGCAACCAATCGAATTTAGACAAACAAGGCAGGTAAGGTACAAAAGTACAAATAAATATGTTTTTCACTGTTTCGTATCGCTTCCATACTATCGACTCTGACACGGTCGAAACTAATGCATATGGTATAAGGCAACTAGTACGTAATGAATTGGATGTGGGCGAAAGTATAAGGTCGAAACCAGGGAGTTTTGAAGGGGTTGAAGCATTGTTTGGGTTTTAAAGAAAAATGTGCCAGCTTGCTTTCGACTAAGATGCTTTCGACTTAGTTGGCTTTCGATTAGGTCAAATGGTTTAAAAGAATGGTTTCGATTGGGTTGCATCTTTGTTTTTAAATGCTTGCTTTCGACTGAGTCGAAACCTTTAGCTGCCGCTTCCTACCTTTCGATCAAGATGGTTTCGAAGGGGTTCTTTTAGTTTTCTAAAATATGTCGACCTCTCCAATGCTTTCGAAGGGATGGTTTCGACACCATCACTTCATTACTTAGGAAATGGTTTCGAAACAGATGCTTTCGACTTAAATGTTTATAAGACCCTTTTTCTATGTTTGAAGTAAATCCCAAATGGTTTCGAAAGAGATAGTTTTAAATGGTTTCGAACTAGATGCTTTCGGCTTTAATGGGATTCTGATCCTTTTGCTCTACTTGAAGGCAGAGACCAAATGGTTTCGACAAAGACAATTTCCAATAGTTTCGAAGGAATGAAATTTTGAATGGTTTCAAAAGGTTTCCCCATGTTTTAAATTGAACCCAAAGTGCTTTTGAAAGGATTGAGTTTTGACTGTTTCGAAAAGTTTTAATGAATGGTTTCGAAAGGGGTGGTTCCCCAGTGTTTCAAAAGGGTTGAAAGGAAGGGTTTTTCCAATGTTTTCAAAAGGCAATATTTAAGGGAATCGAAGAAGTTACCTTTGATGGTGTCGAAATGGTTGTTTAACGGTTTAAACAAAGGTTACGAATGTATTAAATAGGCAAGACAGCCTACGTATTTTCAATTTAAAAAGGGTTTTAACTTGTTTTGGAAGGATAGTTAATCCTCATTAAATTCATCAACGTTATTTTAAGTAAACTATGTATAACATTGCAAAATGACTTAGAGTAAAGCTAAAGATATATTTTCCTTGTATATATATATATATGATTTGAAGGACTAAATCATTTTGAAAAGGTTTTCAAGGAAAATTTAAAGGGTAGTTAACTCTAAGAAAATGATTCGGACAGTTAGTCCATTTTGATTCGGACAGTTAGTCTAGTTTGTAGGCAGTCAGCCTGGATTTTGGACAGTTGGTCCAGTTTGCGGGCAGTCGGCCTAGTTATATGGACAGATAGTCCATTTGTAGCATAACGGACCTTGCTATTTTGTTGCAGTCGGATAGTTCACATATTACTTGTTTTACGGACAGATGGTCCATTTATTAGCATAAAGGATATTGCTATTTTGATATAATCAGCTTGATTGACTAGTTTGGTTGCAGGAAAGGATTTGCAAAATATATATGTTTTGAAAAGGATATTAGTAAGGGGAAACCCATTCCACTAAGCGGCGTGGTCGCACTTAATATTAGTAAACTAAGATGTAACAGGATTATTCGCACCAGGCTTAATGTCTGACTTGAAGTTTTTGTTTTCCCTCAAACTCTCGGGTGCTCAAAATTGATTTGAGTAGGCTGAGAGTTAATGTTTCAGGTTTTTGATATTTTGGCGAGTAAAGCTTCCAAAGACGAGCAGGTGGCTGACGGATAGCTAATTAGGAATACAGATTATTCTGTTTATTTTTCCGATGTGTATATTAAGTCAGATATTACCGTATTTCTGTGATCAACCAAGGGGGCATCGTCATATGTCGCTCTTGGCGTAGTTTTGTAATGATTATAATTGATCTTTACCTGGGAAACGGACATGGGATTATGTAATTTGAATATGGAGTTGTTTGAAATGTAATCAGTAAAATATTATTTTTGGAAATCTGTGATTTTTCATATTCAAGTGCTTCTGATATTATGAATACCATTAGCATTGCCGTATTTTTTCACCAAAAGTTAATACTATAGATGACTATAGCATCTGTGACTATTAGCTTTTGGCCTCCAGATACGGGATGTTACAACCTGGTATCAGAACATAAGTTTATGAAAAACTTTAACTAAAAATTCTTTTTAAAAACCTAATCCTGAAGAAGTAGAGTAAGGTTAGGGTATGGGATAATGCTATAGTAGCGTAGTTGTATTTTCCATATATAAGTTACGCTTTACTCTAGTCTCCTATCTTTGTTAGGTTATTTTCTATATATCGTGAGGTTTTAATACAAATATGGAAGGAAGAAGTGGAATTGTTAACCCAGGAGGGGAAGGCACCGATGGAAATGCCAGGCCTAACGTGAGGAGAGGTCAAGGTCAGGCACAAGCAAAGAATGTAGGTGCTGGAGTCCCGTAAGTTGGAATGGAAGCTATGTATCGGTTCTTCATGAATATGGTGCAGGTAGGTGTTGCAGCTGGAGTAGTGGGAGGAGGAGTTCCGAGAGCTCCAGTTGTCAACGACTATGCTAAGTTGAGTGAGGACTACATTAAGCTTGGAGGGAAGCCGTTTGTTGGAACGGAGGATTTCATTGAGGTAGAGAATTGGTTGTTGCACTATGAAAGGATTTTTGCAGATTTGGGGCTCAATGATGAGTAGAAGAGGAGGTTGGCATCTAGACAGCTTCAGGGAACTGCTTTGTTCTGGTGGAATAGTGTAACTGTGGCAGTGGATAAGGAGACTATGACCTAGGAAGATTTCAAGGGAAGGTTCTAGGAGAGGTTCAGGTCTGCAATGGCATAGCCAGCTCTAATCAGAAAGTTTGCTGAATTAGAGAAGGGAGAGATGTCTGTTCTGGAGTATGCTAGGAGGTTCGAGGAGTTGGCCAAATATGGGTATGCTTCAGTGGATAAAGTGATGCAGAGGAACGAGAAGTTTATTAGGGGGTTGAAGCTTGAGTTAGCCAGGGCTACATTACCTCATATTAGAGATACTTCTGATTTTGTAATGGAGATAGCCTTAAGGCACGAGGAGTTGCTTGATTCTCTAGAGAAGAGTAAGGCTAAAGAAGTCTCGGTTGGGCATGGTCAGAAAAGGAAGTTCTTTCCTAAGAAAGGTACTCAGAAAGGTGGAGCATCCAAGAAAGGGAAGTCTGAGATTGTCTGTTTCAAGTGCGACAAGAAGGGGCACTTTGCCAATGAGAATCGTGCTGGATAGGCAAAGGAATTGGCTAGGAGGAAGAAGGTCAGGTGCTTCAATTGTGACCAGATATGCCACTATAAGAGCCAGTGTAAGGAGCCCACTAAGGATGGAAAGGGCAAAGTGTATGCATTGGAGCCTGCTACTTCGAAGCCAATAGCTCAGGAGATGGGAAAGGCAGTTTTGGGAGGTACGCTTTAGAGTCATGGTATGTCTATTAGCGTTCTATTTGATACTGGTGCATCACATTATTTTATATCTAGATGTTTGATGGATAAGCTTAACCTAGAACCCACATATTTAGTTACTTCCTTACGGGTTGTGAATCCAATAGGAGGGTATGCAACTCTACGGTTTAGATGCGACCAGTTAGAGTTTCACTTGTTAGGTTATGCTTTTGTTTGTAGTTTGCTTGTGTTTGATTTTGTGGGGTTTGGAATCATTCTTGGTATGGAGTGGTTGAGTGAGCATGATGCTAGGATATTTTGCCAGGATAGGAAAATATTGCTTAGACATCCAGATTGTGGTGACAGGATTGTTTATACCGTAAGAAGTTCTTGTAGTGTGATGTATGCCTTGTTGGGTGCTATGGAGTGGGAAGATGAGTCGAGTCGAGTATTCGTGGTTAGAGAATTCGCAGATGTGTTTGAGCCTATAGTTGGATTGCCATCAAAACGAGCCATTGAGTTTCAGATAGATTTGGTTCCGGGAGCAAAACCGGTGAGTAGACCGCCAAGCAGGATGACACCTTCAAAGATGAGGGAGTTGAAGGTGCAGTTGGTGGATTTAGAGGGCAAGAGTTTTATCAGGCCCAGTAGTTTTCCTTGGAGAGCAGACGCAATGTTTGCTAAGAAGCCGGACGGATCGTTAAGGCTATGTATCGATTATCGTAAGTTGAATGAGAGGACGATAAAGAATTGATATCCATTGCCGAGGATTGACGATTTGTTCGACCAGTTGAGTGGAGCCAAGATATTTTCGCAATTGGATTTTGGTACAGGTTTCCATCAACTCAGAGTAGCAGAGGATAATATACCTTTGATGGTGTTTAGGACCAGGTATGGGTCGTACGAATGGTTAGTAATATCATTTGGACTGACTAATGCGCCAGCTTTCTTTGTGGATTTGATGAACTGGATTTTCCAAGAGCACTTGGATAGGTTGGTATTAGTTTTCATAGATGATATCTTAATATACTCTAAGGATGAAAGAGAGCATGAAGTTCATCTTAGAGTGGTTGCTTGAGATGCTAAGGCAGCATCAGCTGAAAGCGAAGTTCTCGGGTCACTTCTAGAAGAACGAAGTGAAGTTTCTTGGTCATGTAGCCTCGGAGGAAGGATTGTCAGTAGATTCGACTAAGATTGAGGTAGTAAATAGTTGGAAGAGACCCGAGATAGTAACCGAGATAAAGAGTTTCCCTGGGTTAGCTGGTTATTATTGGAGGTTCATTAAGGATTTTTCATGGATAGTGGCAACAATGACCAAGCTAACAAGAAATGATGTGAAGTTTGTGTGGACTGATAAGTGTGAGGAAGCATTCCAGAGTTTGAAACACTTATTGACCCATGCACCTGTGTTGGTTGTTCCAAAAGGAAATCCGGATTTGGTGGTTTATACCGATGCATGTGGAACATGACTAGGAGTTGTGCTGATGCAGAGAGGTAAAGTGATTGCCTACACTTCTAGACAGCTTAGACCGCATGAAGTTAGGTATCCAACATATGATTTAGAATTGGCTGTAGTTATTTTTGCTTTGAAGGTGTGGAGATATTACCTTTTGAGAGAAAGGTTTGAGTTATATATAGATCATAAGTCGCTGAAGTATTTGTTCTCTCAAAAGGAATTGAACATGAGACAGCAAAGGTGGTTAGAGTTTATTGTTGCTTATGATTTTGGGATTGAGTACACACCGGAGAAAGGCAACAAGGTTGCAGATACGCTTAGCAGGAAACATCAGAATGCAGTTATGGCGATGATTGCTAAGTGGAAGGATTTGGAAGCATTAGCAGATTGCAGAGTGCAGTGGAGATCCAAGGTTGGGTCTAGTGGAGATACAGTTGTATTATCTTGTTTGGAAGTTCGATCAGTGTTGATTGAAAAGATTTCTTCTAAATGGATGGAGGATCCGGTATTAGCCGAACGGATTAGGAAGCTAAGAGAAAAAACTAAGAGTGATGACTTGAAAGATTTCAGTCTTGACCAGAATGGGTGGTTGAGAAAGAAAGGAAGATTATGTGTTTCGAGTGTAGGAAACATAAGGAAAGAAGTCTTGGACGAATGCCATCATTTGAAGTTCACCATTCATCCAGGAGGTACTAAGATGTATCAGGATATGAAGAGGAGTTTCTTTTGGGAAGGTATAAAGCGGGATATTGGTTTGTGTGTAAAGCA
Source organism: Allium fistulosum (assembly GCA_030737815.1). Lineage (NCBI taxonomy): Eukaryota > Viridiplantae > Streptophyta > Magnoliopsida > Asparagales > Amaryllidaceae > Allium > Allium fistulosum. Next base: position 484,475,173 of record CM060905.1, on the reverse strand, counting down.
GTGCTTGAATTGCCAACAGGCAAAGGCCGAACACCAGAAGCCAAGTGGGTTGCTTCAGCCGTTAGATATTCCGGTATGGAAGTGGGATTCTATATCCATGGATTTTATTGATGGGTTGCCAAGGTCGAACATGGGAAATGATAGTATATGGGTCATAGTGGACAGATTGACCAAGAGTGCCCATTTCATTCCAGTTAAGTCAACTAGAACGACACCTATTTAAGCAAAGTTGTTTATGAGGAATGTGGTTAGACTGCATGGAATTCCTAGTAGCATAGTAAGTGATAAAGATTCCTTATTCACTAGCGAGTTCTGGAAGAGTATTCAGAAGTTTTGGGAACCAAGCTCAAGATGAGTATCGCTTACCATCCGTAGACAGATGGGCTAACGGAAAGGGTTAACAAAATCTTGAAGGATTTGTTAAGAGCTTGTGTTCTAGATTTTGGAGGATAATGGGAAGACCATTTGCATTTAGTCGAGTTTTTGTATAACAATGGTTATCAGACTAGCATTGGGATGGCACCGTTTGAAGCTTTGTATGCAAGGCCATGCAAATCTCCCGTATGTTGGTTAGAGACCGAGGATAGGTTGGTTCTTGGTCCAGATTTGGTCTGGGAAGCTGCAAAAAAGATTGAGGTCATTCAGGCTAGAATGAAGGACACTCGATCTAGGTAGAAATGTTATGCAGATAAGAGATGGAAAGATCTAGAGTTCTCAGTTGGAGATCAAGTTTTCATTAAAGTGACACCGATGAAGGGTGTGATTGGGTTTGGAAAATTAGGGAAGTTGGCACCGAGGTTCGTCAGACCTTTTCCTATTATTGAGAGGTCGGGAAACTCGCATATAGAGTTAAGTTACCGAGCAGCTTGGAAGGATTCCACGATGTTGAAAGAGAGTGTGGATTGTGCAATATGGAAATATACTAAATATGTATGAGATTAAAACAAAGATAGAGGATAGTAGAGTAAAGTAAAAATAAAAGTGAGCACACCAATATTTTTATACTGGTTCGAACTTCCTGTTCTACATCCAGTCCCAGACTCCTTTTGGAATTTAACTAATTAATAACCCTCACTTAACCCGGAGGAATATGTATCTAACAAATTCCAAAGCAGTAGAATAGGATGCCTCAGCAACTGAAGAGGACTTCACAATGCCTAAGCAGCAGAATAGGACTTCTACTAGTATATAAAATTGTCCGATTAATGTGTTCTTAATAACACAGATATGTCAATGTGTGTACACCCTTCCTATAATCAAATCCTCAAGTATATGAGTGTGTGTGAATATATGAAAGGAAGATTATCGTTATGAATCAAAGAATATGAATATGAATTCAAAGATTCAAGCAATGAAGATGGTTTGATCGCTTTTGAATGCAGAGAATATAGAGAGTAAGTAAGATCAGTAAATTATTCAAGAATTGGTAATTTGGAAAATGATTTTGATGTGTTTATATAGTGCATAGATAGATACAAACTTTTGCTAAGAGATTCAATCAATAGATGCAACCATTACTCTTCGAATTGGATTGAAACTCTTCGCGAGAGGAAGCATTCGTTTAGAAAATATAGCCGTTATACGCAGGTCAGTCGACTAAGTTCAGAAGCTCAGTTGACTGAAATTCAAATTTGTATATATATTATCTGTTCACTATGCATTTTGCACCAGGTCAGTCGACTGGTCGACTGTAATCAGTCGACTGACCTGTGCAATTTTGCACACTGAATTTCAATGCATATACAAACGAAAATAATTTGTTGTGTGCAAGTGTAACTACTTGAGGAATGATTTTAACAGTATCTAAAATATCTAAGACTCAAAAACATAATAAATAATCATACGAAAACTAGTTTTGAAGTCTCTTCTCTTTGTAGTTTATACCATGTATATGTTACTCTCTTTTTGTTACTATCGCCATATAGTCTTTGTTAATGCTCCTTGTCATGAATCAAAACTCATGATTCAACATTCTCCCCCTTTTTGATTGATGACAACCTGTAAGTGACGAATTGATATACAGTAGAAATTATATAACAAAAGTTATATATATTTCTCCCCCTAAATGTGTGGCGATAATGTAATCTGCATAAAACTTGTTAGTAGACATTTTTCTCCCCCTTTATCATCGACAAAAAGGAGTAGACATAACCAGTAAAGCATAGAATAAGCATAACTAACATAACAAACCAAGATGTAGCAACATAATGTATCATAGAAAAAAGCAAATAAAGTTCCATAAACCAAAATAACACAAGGCTATTTAAGTACAAGCCTTGATAGAAAAGAAAGTTGATTAAAAGAGCAAAGAAAATACCATATCCAAATACGATAGCACCCAACTATTCATCGGCATCCCCAGTCATATTCTTGTTATGGAATGGCGAGAGACTTGCTTCGAGATGATGCTTCACCACCATGTCCACCTCCACTAGTGTCCATGCCGGTGTGATCCTCGGATGTGCTCCGGGTAAATTGTGGCATAGGGCGTTTTCCTATAGATGGCATGGTCGAAGTAGAGGCAGAACAAGAAATAGCATCCCATAAGATGGAGAAAAAACCTTTGATTTTGTCAAGCTTTTTATCAAGTCTTTTCAAACGTGTGTAAAGAACAAGTTGGTTCCGGGATAAAATCTCAATAGATTGTTGGGTTGAATGACTGGAGGTTGTAAGTTGAATCTCATCATCTTTGGAATGTGATGGAGGAGTAGGTGAGCGGTGTGGTTGAAAGGAAGGACCTTGATCTTGTTGTTGTTGACGTCGCGCACGTTGGCATGCTTTCCATGCATCATAATCCATAATAGGAGGAGGAGTAACAGGTAATTTCATGAGACTAAGAGTTCTCATGTTTATAGCACCAACATTTGACACTTCGGAATCGGGAAAGGGCACTTCCAAGTTGATAAGAAGACGCATAATGTATTCCCCAATAGATCACATTCATTTTTCCTTGATTAAACGAGAGGAATTCATCCAAAATTAATTGCGTCCAGTTGACTTGCGTGTTACTCCAAATTGCATATAGAGCTTTAAGATTATTTTGATAGACAAGCTTATATGACACGGTCCTTGGTAGAATAGTTTAATTAGGGTCCAATGAATAATCCTAGCTTTAGGACGTAGAGACATTGATTTTACATCGGTTGCATCATCGTCCAAAAATTGATGACTTATTCTATCTCGAGTTGCCATGTTGCATTCTACTTCATCAAGGGTGACACCATGATTTGGTGATTGTAAAATATGGGCAATGCGATCGAAAGAGAACCAAACCGGTTTGCCACAAACAAGACTCCACACACAATTGTTGGTATGTCTAGGTTGTTGATGTGCTAAGCTAATATTAGCATAGAAAAGCTTAACCATAATGTGATTAATCTTATGGCTATTCAATTTTAATTCTATTAAAGATTGTAAGCCACTTTGATCAGCTAATTCTCGAAGCCTATAAGATTCAAAATCAGGGAATATCATAAAAGAACCTTCAAATATCCTTGCCGATTTCATTGTGTTCCATCTTTCCACCGTCGTACGATCATAGAGCCATTGAGTGACGAGAGAGTCTACGGCTATAGTTGAGGATGATCCAGCGGTTTTTTAACGTTTGGGAGGCATGTTTTGTGGTAAATTTTATGGTAGAAGGATGAAAAATGGGATTTTTAGGGTTTGGAAAAAAATAGAATTTGGGTAAAAAGGAGGAAAGTAAAAGTGAAAATATGAAGAGATGGGTTAAAAAGGAGATGGAATGGGGGGTAAAAATAATCAGAAACGTCGTTCAGTCGACTGAATACAGCAGGTCAGTCGACTGAACTGGAACCCGAGAGTTTTCTGGGTCTGTATTCAGTCGACTGACCTGATGCAGTCAGTCGACTAACTGTTATTAAAATGCACAGTGAGCCTGTTAAGCAATTAAAAACCAATATATATCAAAGCTTATACAAAAAGTGGATGAATACACCATAAAATATATAAAATGACATAGATAAAGACACACAAAAATTATTTAGATGATTTTCGTGGTGTCTTTTGAAGTGTTTTATGTGGTGTCGTTTGTTCATCCGGCTCTACTTTTGTATCTTCAATGTGCGGTCGTAATGGAGACCATATATTGTTACAAGTCATTGTATGTGGTGAGACCGGAGGTGGTTGAGGAAAGATACAGTAAATATAGTGATGATAGCTATACAGTAAATAGTGCGGAATATAAGAGCAGTATAATAAAAATAACACCAGAGATTTTTATACTGGTTCGGAGCTCCGTCCTACGTCCAGTCCCAGACTCCTTCTGGAATTTCACTAAAACAACAACCCTCAATTAACCCAGAGGAACAGTTCTATACAACCCTTGAGCAGCAGAACAGGGACCTGAGCAGCAGAACAGGATTTTGCCTCAGCAGCCGAAGAGGACTTCACACGCCTGAGCAGCAGAACAGGACTTCAACAAATACAGAAGATTGTTTGACTTTTTGTGTTCTGATAACACAGATAAGTATGTTTATAGTACACCCTTCCTATGATCTTTTCCTCAAGTATGATGTGTGTAGTTGTGTGTATATGAAGATTAGGTAGTTTCAAATTGCTTGAATAATATGAAATGAATACGTAAGCAATGAATGTATGAATTCAAGAGAGTAGTTAATTCAGAAAATATGATTCAAGTATAAGCAAGTAAGTGAAGTGATTTGATCTTGAAATTCATGCATATATATAGTAGTTAAGAAGTTGCAACTGCTGGTGAAGAGATCTCTACGAATAGCAATGGTTGCAACCCTTGGGGAGGAAGACAACTATTCAGAAAAGAGGTGTCTTTTCATAAAAAAAACGACAATTGCAGCATTCAGACGATTGAATTTTATCATTCAGTCGACTAAATTTAAAAACATGCACATATAAGTTAAAATGCATAGATTCAGTCGACTGACTGAATGTATTCAGTCGACTGAATTCTGTTGTTAAGCAAAAACAATGGTAGCTCATTTGGTTAGAGTACTTGCCTTCCAAACTAGTGACCTGGGTTCGAGCCCTGCTTCATGCATTTTTTGAAACTTGATTTTGATTAAAATATGCATGCAAGTTTATTTGAATGTGAATGATGATTCTTGAGGAAAGATTTTAACAAAGCACTAAACTAGACTCTATATACACATTTGATGACTCTTGTTAAAAATATATAACTATACAAACCATATATTGAGCCGATGAGTCTGAATGTTATCGTAGTCGTAGATTCGTGAATTGTTGTGTCTTGTTAGCAGTCAAAACCTATGTTCCAACATTCTCCCCCTTTTTGATGATGACAACTTCATTTACTACGAACGAATCTTTGACAAGCTTTGTTGATCTTATCTCTCCCACCGAATATATTCCTGTAATTGTGCTATAGATTTCTCCCCTTGAATCTATGCTATATATTCCTGTAAATAATTAATCTTTTCTCCCCCTTAATCAGTGCTTGCATGGTTTATTCCTGCAAATAGTGTTAGAGCAATATCTTTCTCCCCCTTTGTCATCGGCAAAAAGGAGAGTTTATATGATGATATAAATTATATTTTACATAAGTGTTAACATAGAACAATATAAAACAAAATAACTACTACTTATAATGTAAGGTATCAGAAAAAAATTAACATTTAAAGCATGCGATACCCAAGTTTCTTATAATTTCCTAATTTTTAGGAAACCATACCCATTTGGGTGTGGTTGAACCTGTATAAATATAATTTTCATTATTAACTACCATATCAAAATAATCATCAATGTATTTTTCTCAGTTTTTCCAATTAACAGGAGCCCAAATACTTAGATAATTTTTATTCATATTTCCCGTCAATGATTTTGTACTTCTAAAGAAATTATAAACATTATCGGTCATAGAAATATTTAAATTTCTATTAAAATTGGATTTAGACTTTAATCGGAATTTAGTACTAGCACTAACATTTTTACTATACATGAAAGCGTATCTAGTGCTATTTCTACGGTTAGATTTATTATATCCTAAACCACTTTTATCATGTAAAGGCCTAGAACTAGATAAAATCATGTTTAAATCGTTTTGACCTTTATTAAATTTTATGACTTCAGTGTTAAGTTTATCAAATTTAGCTTTAGAGTCACAATTATTATTTTCAAAAGAAATATTATTGTTTTTCAAAATATCAATTTGCTTGTTTAATTCAGAATTCTCCTTTAACGTACGATTCTCATTTTCGAGAAGAAAATTCGAGATTCTGAATTATCTAAATATGATTGTAATAAATCATTTTGTCTTTTCAAATCCGTAATTTCTTTTGAAAAAATTTCTTTTTCTTTTTCAAACATAGTATTTTGTTCATCTAGAAAATCTTTAAGAGCCTCAAAATTATTTTTTAAAATACTATGTTGATTTTCTAAATCTAATTTCTCATTTTTCAATTTCTCATTTTCAACTTTGATTGATTTCATCTTTTCTAAAATAAGAAAATTATGTTTTGTGATTTTATCGCATATGCTAAATAATTCATTATTACCATTCCCTAAAATTTGTAAATCAGAAAGTACCTTTTTGTAGTCCTCACTAATGGCTTTGATAGGGATTTTGCCTGTTGTATTTCGACTGGATCGTTTTCTGGCCATTATTCTATGATGTTGTGACATCGATAGAATTCTAGGCTCTGATACCAAATGAAAGTGTGCTATGGATCGTGTAATATGGATATACGATAATACAGAATATAGTGATGATAGCTATACAGTAAATAGTGCAGAATATAAGAGCAGTATAATAAAAATAACACCAGAGATTTTTATACTGGTTCGGAGCTCCGTCCTACGTCCAGTCCCAGACTCCTTTTGGAATTTCACTAAAACAACAACCCTCACTTAACCCATAGGAACAGTTCTATACAACCCTTGAGCAGCAGAACAAGGACCCGAGCAGCAGAATAGGATTTCGCCTCAGCAGCCGAAGAGGACTTCACACGCCTGAGCAGTAGAACAGGACTTCAACAAATACAAAAGATTGTTTGACTTTTTGTGTTCTGATAACATGGATAAGTTTGTTTATAGTACACCCTTCCTATGATCTTTTCCTCAAGTATGATGTGTGTAGTTGTGTGTATATGAAGATTAGGAAGTTTCAAATTGCTTGAAGAATATGGAAATGAATACGTAAGCAATGAATGTATGAATTCAAGAGAGTAGTTAATTCAAAAAATATGATTCAAGTATAAGCAAGTAAGTGAAGTGATTTGATCTTGAAATTCATGCATATATATAGTAGTTAAGAAGTTGCAACTGCTGGTGAAGAGATCTCTACGAATAGCAATGGTTGCAACCCTTGGGGAGGAAGACAACTATTCAAAAAGAGGTGTCTTTTTATTAAAAAATGACGGTTGCAGGATTCAGTCGATTGACTTTGATCATTCAGTCGACTGAATTTAAAAACATGCACATATATGTTAAAATGCACAGATTCAGTCGACTGAATGAATTCAGTCGACTGAATTCTATTGTTAAACAAAAACTACGGTAGCTCATTTGGTTAGAGTACTTGCCTTCCAAACTAGTGACCCGGGTTCGAGCCCCGTTCCATGCATTTTTTGAAAACTTGATTTTGATTAAAATATGCATGCAAGTTTATTTGAATGTGAATGATGATTCTTGAGGAAAGATTTTAACAAAGCACTAAACTAGACTCTATATACACATTTGATGACTCTTGTTAAAATATATAACTATACAAACCATATATTAAGCCGATGAGTATGGATGTTATCGTAGTCGTAGATTCTTGAATTGTTGTGTCTTGTCAGCAATCAAAACCTATGTTCCAACATATGTTTTCCATGTTTCTCATCTCAGAAAGTGCATTAGAGACCGGGAGACTACAATTGCACCAACTGTGCTAGAGGACTTAGTAGTAGAACCGGATTTGACTATTGTGAGAAAACCTATTCGTATTGTTGCGAGAGATGAGAAAAGACTTAGAACCAAGATGGTCATATTAGTCAAAGTCCAGTGGAGCGACGACAATAGGGACTGTACTTGGGAGATTGAGAGCAGGATTAGAGATACTTATCCTGAATTGTTTGATAGTATGTTTTACCTTCTTGTTTGATTTATTGTGTGCCTTATCGTAATTTCGAGGATGAAATTCTTTAAGGAGGAGAGTCTGTAAAACCCCAGATTTTTGGTAATATTATTTAGGATATTTAATTAGCTAAATTAAATAAAATAATGTGTTGATTAGGATATTGGGATTTGATTTTAATTAAGGTGTAGCCGTGCCATCTAACAAAGAATTAAAATAAGAGTTAAATTTAAATAGAGAAGGGGTAAAATAGAAAATAGGCCATTCCTATATCCTCCAAACCTTGTCCCTATATTAGAATACACGTCCATTTCATTTTGAAAAAAATTAAAACAAGAGGCGGGCCACCATTAACAAGGAAAAGGGGAAGAAGAGTAAGAAAATGTAACAACCTGTATTTTGTGATTATTTTAATTGTATATTTCAATTATCTTAATTGAATCTCTGATTTTAAAACTTTATTTTATTTATTAAAATGAATAATTTTTGTTATTTTAAATATAAATTTTGATTTTTATGTGAATTATAATTCCAAACAAGAATAAATAGAGTATTTTCCAGAAATGTGAATTTTGATCATTATGGTCAAACTTTGACTTTTAATTTAAAATTTTAAAAGTTTAAACTTTTGAATTTTATCTTTTATTATGAAATTAAATAAAATTTCAAGAATACTGCTTTTCGTTTCGTTGAAATCTGATTTATAATGTGAAAGTTATGCCCTTTTGAATATTGTGTGTAATTTGCTGTATTTAACAAAATTGTTTATTTTAAATTATAAATAATATTTTGCTTGGTCATGTAATGTTCTAATTTATATTTATATGGGTAAAATAACATGTTATGTATATATTTTGGTTTAAAAACATTTTTAAAAGAATTGGAATTTTCCAAGTCAACTGCAATTTATTTACAAATTTTAATTTCTAGTTTCAATTAATTAAAGTAATTCTTTATTTATTTTTCTATTTTCTTAAAACCTTATTTTATTCTCATCTCCACTTTATTTTGTTCATCATTTATTTTATTTTTTTGACTTTTGTTTGCTTAGAACTGTTGTTATAATTTTCCAATGTTAAGTGTACATTGTTTATATTTTTAAAAAGCTAGTTTCAAGATATTAAGCTATTTTCTTTATTTACCTTCATAATTTCCTAAAATAAATTATTTATTTTTCTTTTTCACTTTATTTCAGTTTTTTTTCATTTTATTTACTGAGTTTTTTATTTGTTTTTATTTAATTAAAAGAATTTGAAAATTCAAAGAGACTTTGTGCTTGTAACTTGTGACTCTTCCTTTTCCTGCCTCTTCATTGCCTTGGCCTTTCATTTTCTCTTTGTAACCGTACATTCCTTATTGCTTTTCACGTGAAAATAACCTCTTTTTCTCATCATTTTAGGCCATAGCAATTTCTGAAATCATTTTGTAAGTCATGGCTTCCATCCTCCTCTTTTCTTCTTCCTTTTTCCATTTGTTTGCCTTGATTTTTGCCCTGCTTCTTCATGCTTTCCTTGGCGACAACCACCACCATTCTCTCCGACCACCACCACCATCTCCTCCTCTTCATCATCCTCTGCCATACATCTCCAATTCAGACCAGATCTGACCGAGACCATCCATGACCAAAACTCCTCAAAATATGCAACTATACCTTGAATTACACCTTAACCGACCACCCCTTGCTTCATCACTTCCTTGTTCACCACCACCACCATAGGCCGCCACCACCACCTTGTCCAGACCTCCCCCTCACCACTACAGCCACTTACCTGACCCACACCCTATTGGCCAAGCCCATGGACCCATGGCCGAGCCTTTTGTTTGACCAAAAACCATGCTACATTGCCTAAACCTCTTCACCTTCTCACTATGTAACTTCCCCTCCATGTTCCACTACCTAGGCCGTGCATACACATGACCAAACCTGAGCCAAACTTGTTCAAACCAGAGCCAAAAACAACCCTTGGCCATGCCAAAAAAATAGAGGAAGCAAGGAAAAAGATTTGACATTCAAATCTCTTTTCATTTAAAAGTTACATCATTTCAAAGTATTGAATTTAAGGTTTATTTTGATTTTTTTGTTTGGGTTGTAACACAAGATCTATAGCATTGGATTTACTCTCCACTCAAGTTCGTAATCTTGTCATCGTGCTTTGATTTCCATTGTGTCATTGGTTTTGTTATCTCCAGCATTTTGAGGTGAGTAAATCTCACACGACATTTTACACTTATGCAATTGTGAAGCGACAACATTTGAATGCGTAGAATTATATATGATGTTATAACTGCCTGTGATGATTTATTTATATGATATTAAACCTATTTATTTCCTGTCATATTATCTGTTACTGCTATATATGGTTAACTGTTCATTTATATATGTTTATCACACTGGAAGTTCCTTGTTAGTATAGAATCATTATGGGTTGAAATGATACATACCCTAATGGACTTTAGAATAGGGAAAAATCGTTATGGGCTGAAATGGTAGGCCTGAACGGTTTTTATTTAATTTATTTTTAACTTGGGATTGCGGGTTTGAAATGATAGAACCCGGTTTTTCTTTGTAAACTGCGGATTGAAATGATACATATCCGTATCACTTGACCTAGGTTAGAAAACTATATACAGACCCGTGGTTATTGTATAAAGTGTTTTTGGATATTTTTAAGTATTGTAAAATGTAAATTTATGAAAATTTGATTTAAATAGATTTTAAATGGTTTGAATAAAGAATTTATGATATTTCTATAAGTTTAAAATGTTGAATAAATGACTAGTTAAATTGAAATTGGAAATATAACTTAAGTTTGGAAATTTGGATTTTGGTTTAAAAATGAATTTAAGTTATGAATAAAATGGAAATTTAATTTTATTTGGAAAATGGTAAATATGATAATTTGATTTGAATTTGAATTTAAATGATTTAATAAAGTGTTATTGAGTTTTCTATGTATTAAAATGGTTAAATGAATGAATGCTTAAATGTGTAATTTTAAAATACAACTTGACTTGGAAATGGGAAATTTGGTTCTAATTAAAGGTTTAAATTAATCAAATAAATTGGAAATTTAGTTTAATGTGTGAAATGGTAATCTGAAAATGTAAGTGTTAATAAATTGTTAAAAGTTAAAAAAATGGGAAAGGTGTACATTTGAATTTGTTAAGTAAAATTATTGAAATTGGATTTTATTGTAAAGATTACTTTATAAAAAATCATATGAAAAAAGGTAGGTTAATGAACATTTTTGAATGTTAGAAATATGATTTTTATAATGTTTAAATGGTTTAGAATTGAAGTTTATTATTTGCTGGAAATACTCTAAAATCTGGAAATTACTTTAATAGCATTCAGAAATGCTATGATTTCTGATTTGAACTAAAATTGAATAAAAGAGCTATTACAGCATTTCTGAAATGTCGTAGTTGTTGTAGTTGAACTAAATAGACTAAACTTGACTCGGGTCTATTACAGCAGTTCTGAAATTGCTGTAGTGGTCTGCTGTCTTTGTTGAATTTAATGAAACCCTTTAATTTGAAACCTGAGCTATTACAGCATTTCTGGAAATGCTGTCTTTGTTGTTTTAAAACTAAATGGCAACTAAAACTGGGATTTAATAGCAGTTTTAAAATGTTGTTTTTGCTGAATAAAAATGTTTTCAAGAATAACTTATAAAAGTTTTTTTCTGAATGCTATGAAAGGCTGAAATTTTCAATGTTTATGGTTTTTAACTTAGTAACTGAACTCGGAATAATTTAAAACTTTGGAAAATGAATACTTGTTTTGAAAGTATAATAATTACACTTTTAATGGTTTAGATGAATTATTTTGTTTGAAATATAAACTATTTAAAAGGTGACTTGAAATGATAATAAATGAATGATATCTTTGAATTTAAAAGGTATTTAAAGTTGAATATTTGGATTTGAACTCAAATGATGATTTGAAATGATATGATGTTTTGATATATTAAAATGATTTGAAATGAAGTTTTGGATATGATATTTTGATATATTGAAATGATTTGAAATGAAGTTTTGAAATGATATGATATTTTAAATATATTGAAATGGTTTGGAATTGATTTAATCTTTATTTTGATAAAGATTTGGATTTGAAATGATATTCTATTTTGAAGTATAAACTGTTTTTAAATTTATAACCACGGGTTATAATAACGATTGGTTATTAAAGAGACCGGGATCGGATATGGGCATACTCTCTGTCGATACCGAAAACCACTTTGACAACTGTGTACGCGGTGGAGTTTCCTGAATGAAGTAGGATGGTGGTGACGATCCTAAGGTATATGCGTGGACCCAACTCCCATGAGTTGGCATAAGGTGGCTAAAACAGGAGCGATTGACGGACCAATGAGGTAGCACCTCTGATCGGACACACTTCTTCGATACCATTCTATTACTTGTGATTGATTTGGTGCGCACCCTTGATTTGGGAGTGTTGTTCGAGGTGGGCGGTAGTGGCTCCTATGCGTCACCACCAGTCCGGATGCATAATTGGTATATCTACCCTGGCATTGCCTAGTTGTGCCGTGTCACCATATCGAGCTTTACTACGAGTTTCTATTTGTGTCGTACTTATGGAGTATCTTCTCATAACCTTACGAGGTATGCAGGTACTGTGTAGACTATTGGCATTTTACGTGTTAAGGTGGAAAATGTAAAGCCGTAACGCTATTTAAAAGTATGTTTATTTTATGATTAGACATTATTATAATAGCGAATATGACTACATAGTAAATAGTTTAACGGATCCTTAAAGAATGGGCGATCCCAAGCATTCTTTAAGTTACTTGTACCTTTATTGCAGTTCACTTGAGTTGGTTTACATTGTATATAAGTATGTATGTCCTGACTCGAGTGTTTTGTGTTTTCCTTTACACTCGGGTCAGACTGAGTGATACAGCATTTGAGGCTCACCTTTGGAGCTGGAGTTTTGCTTTGAAGATCCAGATATCTATTCATCTTGTAATCCAGTTGATTCCAGTTGTATTCTGAGTTGTACCTGATTATCATACTGTTACTCCTGTTGTATCTTGGTATTCCTGTTGTATCTTAATTAACTCCGATGTATTTATATAGTAGCTTCATGAACTACTATCTCTTTTACTTTTGCTGCATTATTTTACTCTGTGTCTGTGATCTGTGATTTATTTATTTACTGTATATGATGAGTTTTCCAAATTTTTATTTACAACGCGGTATTTTGAACAATTCAAGTCCGACATGTGCAGATGCGAATGGTTGAAAATATCGGGTCGTTACAGAAAAGCTAATTCAAATCAAATTCATCCAAATCTCAAGCTCTTTAATCTATAAAGCTAAGGTGAATAATGTTTACATCTCATTTTTGATTGTGTCTTCGGTTTTAAGATGAATCCTGAATATTTTGCAATGATTTTCCATGTTTTTGAATGATGGAATGAATATATATATATATACTTGTTGATTAATTATGGTTATTCATATTGAATTTATGATATGATTTAAGGTGAAAACCCTATTAAATGACATCCAAATGCCTTATGAATTTTTGTGAAGATCATAAATATTAGTTCGGAGATGGGTTTCAATTTTTAGATTTTTCTGAATTTTTGTGAAATTAATATGAATTTTCTAGTAAAGAAAATGGTATTTTGGGTTATAAATTAATTACGCGTAAATAACTAATTGTTTGGGTCTGAAATTTTTATATGTTAGAAAACATATATAATGTGATTTTCTTGAATTTTTCTAGATTTTTCCTAAGTGTTTTAATGGTTATATAAAATTAATTAAGGTATTGGAGTTAAATGTTTTATATAATTAAAGGAGGAGAATGGGATTTTTGAAAATGTTTAAATTGTTAAATCTAGAAAGTCGACAGCACTTTTGGAAAGAGAAACCTTGCAACCAATCAGATTTAGGCAAACAAGGCAGGTTAGGTACAAAAGAATAGTTTGAAAGTACAAATAAATAGGTTTTTCACTGTTTCGCCTCTTTCAGCACCAGGTTCCACCTCCATACTATCGCCTCCGACACAGTCAAAACTAATGCATATGGTATCATGCAACTGGTACGTAATGAATTGGATGTGAGCGAAAGGTATAGGGTCGAAAACAGGAGGTTTCGAATGGGTTGAAGCATTGTTTTGGTTTTAAAGAAAAATGCGCCTGCTTACTTTCGACTAAGATGCTATCGACTTAGTTGGCTTTCGACTATGTAAAATGCTTTAAAAGAATGGTTTCAATTGGGTTGCACCTTTGTTTTAAAATGCTTGCTTTCGACCGAGTCAAAACTTTTAGCTGCAGCTTCCTATCTTTCAATCTAGATGGTTTCGAAGGGGTTCCTTTTGTTTTCTAAAATATGGTCACCTCTCCAATGCTTTCGAAGGGACGGTTTCGACACCATCACTTCATTACTTAGGAAATGGTTTCAAAATAGATGCTTTTGACTTAAATGTTTTTAAGACCTTTTTACTATGTTTGAAGTAAAACCCAAATAGTTTCGAAAGAGATGGTTTTAAATGGTTTCGAAATAGATGCTTTCGACTTTAATGGGTTTTTGATCCTTTTTCTCTACTCTAAGGCAAAGTCCAATTGGTTTCGACCAAGTCGATTTTCAATGGTTTCGAAGGAATGAAATTTTGAATGGTTTCGAAAGGTTTCCACATGTTTTAAATTGAACCCAAAGTGATTTCGAAAGGATTGAGTTTTGACTGTTTCGAAAGGTTTTAATGAATGGTTTCGAAAGGGGTGGTTCCATAGGGTTTCGAAAGGGTTGAAAGGAAGGGTTTTTCCAATGTTTTCAAAAGGTAATATTTAAGGGTTTTGAAGGAGTTACCTTCAATGGTGTCGAAAGGGTTGTTTAACGGTTTTAAACAAAGGTTTCGAATGTATTAAATAGGCAATGTAGCCTTAGTATTTTCAAGTTAAAAAGGATTTTAACTTGTTTTGGAAGGATAGTTAATCCTCATTAAATTCATCAACGTTATTTTGAGTAAAGTATATATAACATGGCAAAATGGCTTAGAGTAAAGCTAAAGATATATTTTCCTTGTATATATATGATTTGAAGGACTAAATTAATTTTGAAAAGGTTCTTAAGGAAAATTTAAAGGGTGGTTAACCCTAAGAAAATGATTCAGACATTTAGTCCATTTTGATTCGGACAGTTAGTCCAGTTTGCAGGTAGTCGGCCTAGATTTCGGACAGTTAGTCCAGTTTGCGGGCAGTCAACCCAGTTATATAGACAGATAGTCCATTTATAGCATAACAGACCTTGTTGATTTGTTGCGGACAGATAGTTCACATATTATCTGTTTTACAGACAGATAGTTCATTTATTAGCATAAAGGATATTACTATTTTTATATAATCAGTTTGATTAACCAGTTTGGTTGTAGGAAAGGATTTGCTATATATATATTGAAAAGGATATTAGTGAGGGGGAACCCGTTCCGCTAAGCGGCATGGTCTCACTTTATATCAGTAAACCGAGATGTAACAGGATTATTCACACCAGGCATAATGACTGACTCGAAGTTTTTGTTTCTCCTTAAACTCTCGGATTCTCAAAATTGATTTGGGTAGGCGGAGGGTTAAGGTTTTCAGGTTTTTAATATTTTGGCAAATAAAGCTTCCGAAGATGAGCAGGTGGCTGACGGATAGCTAATTAGGAATACAGATTATTATATTTATTTTTCGTTGTGTATATTAAGTCAGATATGACTATATTTCTCTGATCAACCAAGGGGGCATCGTCATATGTTGCTCTTGGGGTAGTTTTGTAATGATTATAATTGATCTTTACCTAGGAAAAAAACATGGGATTATGTAATTTGAATATGGACTTATTTGGAATGTAATCAGTAAAATGTTATTTTTGGAAATCTATGATTTTGTTCATATTCAAGTGCTTCTGATATTATGAATATCATTAGCATTGCCGTATTTTGTCACCAAAAGTTAATACTATAGATGACTGCAGCATCTATCGCGCGTAGTTATTGGCCTCCTGATATGGGATGTTACACAGAGGTTTGGCTTTGAGTTAGTAATGCAAAGACTTTAGGGTGCATGGTTCTTCACCTCAAATGGAGGGGAAAATGACGAGAGATATTGGTTGATGGACTTAGAGATTTGGTTAAGGAAAGAACTAGGCACCACCATGTTTCACTTCGAGAACTGTTAATCGACGGAATTTCTATCGGATTAGAAAACCGTCGAAAAATTTTAAATTAAAATATAACCGCAAGCGCACGGCGTACACTTGTAGTACGTGGCGAATACGGGTCGATCCACAGGGAATTGATGATTTTAAAGATCTATTCAATCAAATTAAACCAAAGTCGAAAATGTGATTAGCTAAAAATGTAGAAAACTAGCAAAAGAAAATTGATAAAAATATGAGTGTGAAGGCAATTTAGAGGCAATTTCCACTCTCTAGATCACATAAATCAACAAAATGAAGTTATGATCTCTCTTTTTTGGTCATTAGTGAATTTAAATGACGTGTTTATCATAAGTATGGCTCATTTGTGCTATTAATTAGCTCAACATAAGCCATCAAACTATAACACAACCTTTAAACCACTTTTAATTCTCATAAAAATGACAACAAAGTTGAAAATGAAAATCTATTTTAAGCATGGCCTATTAACTATTGTTTAGAAATATAGGCCATCAAATTTTGATTTAAAATTCACTTCTTTTCCATAATCATATATAGATGAGGAGACAATTTGTGATTCATATGACTAAGCATAGCCTATTTGTTTTGAACAACATAAGCTATCAAACTCAATAATAAGCACAAAATTACATAAACATCATTTTCCATGAAGCACAAAAAGAGAGCATAACATTTATCAAAATATTGAAGCTATATAATTAGAGAGCTTCATTACCCCTAAATTGAAAGGGGTTTAGCTTCTCATATTTGTTATCATATCAACAAATATAGCTTGCAACATAGAACAAAACAAAGAGGAAAAGAGAGCTAAATGAAAGAATAAAAAACTAATTGCATAAAAGAAAACCTACACTACTAGCATGAAAGGAAATGAACATGTAATTAAAAGGAAACACTAATTACATTGCATAAAAAAAAGAATTACATAAGAGAAGAAATGGCTAAGTAGCCATGAAAAGAAAGAGAGCTTTGATTTATTTTCTAAGTTAAAAACTAACTAAAGAGACTAAGGGAGAAGGTTACATGAAGATATGGGGTATTTATACAAGTGTTAAACCCTAATTCATATTTTTGGGGAATGCCCAAAATACCCTTGAGAAAGTGTGGAGGTCAAGTAATCATTAGCTTCTACTAATCATCATTTAAGTGTACATGAAGCCATTAATTCCATAAGCATGTGCATAAGCCTCTAATTTGTACATTAAGGTGGGTGGGTAGGTAGGGTCCTCCATTATCTTCACTTTGAATTATTTCCATCTTCATTTGTTCTGTTCACTCTTGTGCATGCATATATCATCATGAAACCACTTGTATATGAATTTAAATTCCTACAAAATAATATATAAATTTTCAATTAAATTTTAGAAAATTAATATATGCACAAAAATGACCATTTTGCCCTTATATGAAGATGAATATGTGACAATTTGAAATAATTTGAATGTTGGTTTAAACAAGTTAAAATACCCGATATGGTCATTTATTTAATTTAAATAGATTAAATATGGTGGTAAAAATATGCACATTTACGTGCACATCAAATACCCCAACACTTATCTTTTTATTCGTCCTCGAATAAACTAAAAACTAAGATAAATCCGTTTTTGTAGGGAGCACGATTGCATTGAGCGTATGCAACAAGCCATTAAACCTCTGGGTGTCCCCAGTAGGATGAGTGTTGTCTCGTGAGGGTTTTCAGCGGATACTACCCACAAAATCCAAATGCAGGATGAAAATATTTACAGAATGCAAGATTTATTTACAAAGACGTGAATGCAAGTTTTTGAAAATATTTACGAATGAAGGCTTTACTTTTAAATTAACACAAATAAGTTAAATATAGGTTTGGTCATTATCTTGAAATTTAAGTCATTTACTTGTCAAAATTTCCAACAAAAATTAAGTTATCATAACAAATAGACAATAGTTTAACTCGTTGTTTCAGTTGATAACAAAGTGTAACCATGAAATAGGTCCTTAGTTGATTATCAAAGTTTATTAAAGTGGTATTTCATTTCATTTCAATAACAAATCAAATCAAATAAGTTAAAATAGTGCTTGGAATTCATTTGCTTATTCTCTCCATTTTTTGAAAATTTTATTGATATTTACAATATTTGCATATGCCTAACTCAGATAAACTGAGGCCAGATATATTACCCATGCACTGCCTTGCGGACTGATGTGATGGGAATACAGAGCGTGGCGAGTGAACACACGAGTGTGAACACCTATTGACTGTAGGCGTTATTAAAAAGAATTTATATATATATATATACACCTAACTCAGATAAACTGAGGCTAGATATACCGATCGTGCACTGCCTTTCGGGCTTACGTGAGAAGGGTACAGAGCATGGCGAGTGAACACACGAATGTGAACACCTGACTCTAGGTGTTAAAAATATATACATATATACAAATGTTTTTTTTCTTTTTCTTTTAGAAAGAGAGAGTTTTGCAAAATCATCTTAGCACCATTTAACTTAGAAGACAAAAAAAATGTTATATCCTTTACTTTAAATTCACCACTTTTTAAAACAAAGACTTTCAATTAGGATATATTTCATAATTATCACGTATGAATCTTCCTATATACTAGTTAAACCATTATTATTTGTAATCAAACTTCATTTTAATTTTTGTTAAGACGAATAAATTTTCATAAATTTCAATTTAATAAACCGAAACCATATATTTATCTTATAGTTTTTCTTTAAAAATAAATCAAAATGCTTAAAAAAATTGTTTTGGGATTTTTTTTTAATTAATTTTTTTTGAGTTTTTAAAAGAAAAAGCAAAAATAAATCATGAAAATTTAAAAATGAAGATGAGTCTCCACCCACACTTGATTTTGACTGTGTCCCCACAGTCAACCCAAGTGGAAGGAGAAAGTAAAAATAAAAGCATGACCTTTATTTAAATGAAAATTAACGGTATTTACACGAGATCAGAAAGTATGTCGTCAAAAAGTAAATGAAACGGTCTTCCAAAGACCGATTCATTTGTCTCGTCAAGTATGCGAGACACAGCTTAAGCTCGAAAAACCAAACCGTAAAAAATTTCGAAGTTGAATTTGGATTTGGAAAAACGAATGCCGTTTTATTGAAAATCGTACGAGTTGTTTCCTTTTCGATGATTTTTGGGCTTGATAAAACGATTGATTGAAGTTCAAGTCTGTTTTCACCAAAGTGAAATTCAAATTTATCATTGAAAACTTCTTCAAAATTGTTGATTTCAAAATCAAAATGGTGATCTAAATCTTCCTCATCAAAATTCGACAACTCGTTTTCAAAAGGTTCAAACAAATCATGTTCATTGAATTTGTCTTCCTTATTTGGATTATCAACAACTTCATCGTATATCCCAAGTTCAAAATCTAAAGTTGTTGTATTCAAATTTTTGAAATCGAGAAACGGAAGATCGAATTTTAAATTTGGTTCCACTCCCTCAAAAGAATTGAAATCCAACTCAATTACCATATTTTCAACAACTTCATTAAGATTGTCGTTTTCAATTTCAAAAGTTGTTATTTGAAAATCGTCAATTGTGGTAAAAGATGGATTATTATTTGACTCGTCACACGTTGGGATTTGATTTTGTTTTTCACGTTTTTTCATATATGTTTCAAACAACGAATCTGTGTGATCATCGTATAGTTCGTTCATTTGCTCAATAAAATTTAATTTATAGTTATTAACTTGAGAATTTTCGATTTGGATTTGTTGAGAACAAAGATTTTCACTCGTATCGTAATCGACATTATTCCCATTGCCAAAATTATTTGAAAAGTGGATTACATTTTTGTTTTGATTTTGAAATTCATTTTGGAGTTCAAAATTGAATTGGCATGGGTTATAATCGAAATCATTTGAATTTGGAAGTGAATTCAAATTTTGAAATCCTTGAAAATTTTGACTTGAGTTATCACACAAATAAGAATTACACAAATCATTTATCATTTGATTTTGTTGTGTAGAGATTTCAAGTAGAGTCGAAATGCTCTTTTCAAACCTTAAGGGTTGGTCATCGTTTTGAAAATTTTGTGGTTCAAAATTTGAATCATTTAAGCAATAGTATCTATTAAAATATCCATACGAATTTGGAGTGAAATCATATGGATTATATTGATTTTCACAACTATTGTAAAATTCATGTAAGTGGGGAAACTCGGACATTTTCAAGAATGTTTTTGTTTTTTTTTGTAAAGGAAAAATAATTACAAATAAAATTTATTTTTCAAAAGGAAAATAGATTTTTGTTTTGTTTTTGGATTTTCAAATTTTTTCTTTGTTTTTGAAAAGGTTTTATTTTTTTTTTCTAAATTAATTTTGGATTTTTGAAATTTCAAAGGAAAAGGAAAAAATTTCAAAGAAAAAGGAAGGGAATATTTACAATTTTTTTTAGTTTTGAATTTTGAATTTTTTTTAAATATGCATGAACTAATGCAACTAAATGAATGCAAGGGCTAATTACAAATGATTTATACTAAGTTAACCCAAAATTGTATAATTACACATTGTCTTAAATCAACAAGATAGTTCTCACCCAGGTAACGGGCAGGAGTTATCGGTGCACCACGAATCACCGTAGCAATGCAGCCGAAGGTTTAAGTACCTTTATAGGAACAACCGTTATAATATTTATGAATCACCATAATATTTTTAAATGGTTATTACTCTGCCGTAGCCTAGACACCAAGAAAGTAAATTGTTCAAAGAAGACAACTTGTCAATATACAATTAAGAGCTATAGATGTCTAACCGTTATTATTAACAAATTCTAGGATGAAATGCAAAGCAGAAATTAAACGTGTATTAACAATGCAACTACGAATGTAATTTTTTTGTTTTTTAATTTTTTTTTAAATATATATATGCAAATGCAAGCAATCAACAATGCAACTAAAATAAAAACAAGAGATATATACAATGCAAGGCAAATAAAAACAATAGATATATCAAGCAAGCAGTTTTTTTTCTTTTTATAAAGCAAAGCGAAGCAATTATTTTTGGGCAACAGTTGAGCGAAGCAAGCAACTTTTCCAATCTGCTTTGGCAACCTGAAATTAAAAACAAGATATATACAATTGTTTTTTTTTTCTGAAAAGGAAACTTAAAAGTGAGGTTTTACTTAAAAAAAACTTTGTTTAAACAGACTAAAACTAAACACTTAAAAAAAATATGCTAAAATAGAAAATTTCTTATTTGAAAACAAGCGAAGATAAAAAAGAAAAGAAAAAGAAAATACACTTAACAACCCGGCCCAATAAGAAGGTAAACAAGCCCTCATTAAAAATCGAAACAAATATTCTAGCCTATACGCCATTTCCCAAAATTAAAAATCAAAACAGATATACCCTGTTCATAGTTACAAAATCGAAAGAAAAAATTTTCATGACGAATTACGAAATCGAACTAAAAATACCACGCGCAACAGAAATTTCAATTTCGACTTTGATTTTGCTGAAGTTCGATGATGTTTGGATGCGGGTTGATTTCAGGTGATAGTTATTGGGTCGCGTCGACGTTGGTGGGAACTTTGAGGTCGCGGTGGCTGATGGGTTTCAAAGTTGAGGCGATTTCTAGTGAGATTGATTTTGGGTGATGTGCCAATGAAGAAGACAAGGGTGTATCTCGGTGGGACCTCCACAGCAGTTTCAAGGTGGAAGTTTGCTGGTCGCAGCGGCTATTTTGGTAGTGGGATGGTCAGAGTGGTTGATTGGTTTGTTGAAATTGTGGTAGGCAGGTCGCAAGTTGAAATTGATGGAAGGCAGCAGTGTTTTTGAGTTTTGAGGGGGTGTTGTGGATAGATCGGGTTGGACCTGTTTGGGTGTGTTTGGCCGAGGATGGTTGTTTCGATTTGGCGATTGTGGGGGATTGGAAGGTCGAGGTAGTTCAGTTGAATGCTTAGAACAATGCCAGTCTATAGAAGAGATGGTGAAGTCTAAGTTTGAATATGTAGTGTGGATGGGTGAAGCACTGTGGCAGTTGACAGGAAGTTTGTGGCAGTTTGGTTATCACTGTGCTAGTTGAAGTTGGTGCACTAGAAGTTGCAGAGTAGGCAAGTTGCAGCACTGTCTTGTGATGGATGGAGCGGATTGGCAGTGGCAAGCAAGGCAGTGGTATTCTGATGGGTTGTATGCTTGCAGTTGTGGATATGTAGGGAAGTGTTTGATGACGATGGTCAGTTTTCTGGAAATGATGGTGATTTTATGTGGTGAATGGGAAATGTTGTTTTTTTGTAGAGGAGAGTACTGGTGGTAACAGTATGAAGTTGAGGCGAGGGTATGGCAGCAGTTTGATTGGGGGTGTTGTGTTTATGGCTGTGAGATTGGCAGCAGCTTGAAGTCGAGATGATGGTTGAAGTGTTAGTTGTATGATGTTTGGAAGCTGTTTGTTGGTCTGGTGATGGTGTGTGAATGGTGGCTTGTGATAATCTGGTTAGATAGTTATGAATCAGGGAAGGTTTGGGGGAGTGAATCAGTGATGAGTTGAACTGGAAGGAGGATGGTGGTTTGTAATGATGGTTGTGCAAGTTGTTTTGACAACAGCAAAAGTGTTGCACTGCACAATGAAACAATAAACGGTGCAGAATGAAACAGTGAACAGTGAAACAATGAAGGAAATGTTGTAAATGCAAAAATGTAAAAGAGAATGAAATGGAATAAAAGAGTTTTTTTTTCTTTTCCGATTGAAATTATTTTTAAAGATGCAAATGCAAATGGACAAACAACAAGTGCAAATAAACACACAAACAAATGCAAGCAAAACTCAAACAACAAACATACAACTTTTTTTTAAATGCAAACACACACAAACTATACACAAAAAAATCAAATAAAAATAATCCGAAGAATAGAAAATCAAAATCAAAACTATTCCCTGGCAACGGCGCCAAAAACTTGTTAATCGACGGAATTTCTATCGGATTAGAAAACCGTCGAAAATTTTCAAATTAAAATATAACCGCAAGCGCACGGTGTACACTTGTAGTACGTGGCGAATACGGGTCGATCCACAGGGAATTGATGATTTTAAAAATCTATTCAATCAAATTAAACCAAAGTCGAAAATGTGATTAGCTAAAAATGTAGAAAACTAGCAAAAGAAAATTGTTAAAAATATGAGTGTGAAGGCAATTTAGAGGCAATTTCCACTCTCTACATCACATAAATCAACAAAATGAAGATATGATCTCTCTTTTTTGGTCATTAGTGAATTTAAATAATGTGCTTATCATAAGTATGGCTCATTTGTGCTATTAATTAGCTCAACATAAGCCATCAAACTATAACACAACCTTTAAACCACTTTTAATTCTCATAAAAATGACAACAAAGTTGAAAATGAAAATCTATTTTAAGCATGGCCTATTAACTATTGTTTAGAAATATAGGCCATCAAATTTTGATTTTAACATTCACTTCTTTGCCATAATCATATATAGATGAAGAGGCAATTTGTGATTCATTTGACTAAGCATAGCCTATTTGTTTTGAACAACATAAGCTATCAAACTCAATAATAAGCACAAAATTACATAAACATCATTTTCCATGAAGCACAAAAAGAGAGCATAACATTTATCAAAATGTTGAAACTATATAATTAGAGAGCTTCATTACCCCTAAATTGAAAGGGGTCTAGCTTCTCATATTTGTTATTATATCAACAAATATAGCTTGCAACATAGAACAAAACAAAGAGGAAAAGAGAGCTAAATGAAAGAATAAAAAACTAATTGCATAAAAGAAAATCTACACTACTAGCATGAAAGGAAATGAACATGTAATTAAAAGGAAACACTAATTACATTGCATAAAAAAGAATTACATAAGAGAAGAAATGGCTAAGTAGCCATGAAAAGAAAGAGAGCTTTGATTTATTTTCTAAGCTAAAAACTAACTAAAGAGACTAAGGGAGAAGGTTACATGAAGATATGGGGTATTTATACAAGTGTTAAACCCTAATTCATATTTTTGGGGAATGCCCAAAATACCCTTGAGAAAGTATGGAGGTCAAGTAATCATTAGCTTCTACTAATCATCATTTAAGTGTACATGAAGCCATTAATTCCATAAGCATGTGCATAAGCCTCTAATTTGTACATTAAGGTGGGTGGGTAGGTAGGGTCCTCCATTATCTTCACTTTGAATTATTTCCATCTTCATTTGTTCTGTTCACTCTTGTGCATGCATATATCATCATGAAACCACTTGTATATGAATTTAAATTCCTACAAAATAATATATAAATTTTCAATTAAATTTTAGAAAATTAATATATGCACAAAAATGACCATTTTGCCCTTATATGAAGATGAATATGTGACAATTTGAAATAATTTGAATGTTGGTTTAAACAAGTTAAAATACCCGATATGGTCATTTATTTAATTTAAATAGATTAAATATGGTGGTAAAAATATGCACATTTACGTGCACATCAAGAACTTGATGTGATAACTTTGGGGCATTAATGAGAGGGCTTTTTGTAAGATGGGTTGAAGTATGATGAAATTAGTCAAATTTTTGACTAATTAATCATGTTCGTACTAATATGATTATGTCAGTACCAACATGATTGAAGTTGAAGGTGGTGCATGGGTTCCAATGGGGTCAAGGTATGGACATCGAGATGTGGGTCATATGCACTCATTTGTTTTTTTGATGTTCTATTTTAATGTTATGATGTAATAAAGAATGACTTCAATGATGAAGTGATGGTGTGATGCTTTGATGTGTTGACTTTTGAACTTTGACAAGGTGACACTATGACTAAAGAGGGGTATCTAGAGAAGTTCCAGTAATGACGATTCAGTGATGGTGATCAAGAAGATTATACGAAGGGCAAGTTCAATGATGGGGACTTGTGAGTAGAACTATAAATGTGTTCTACTATAGAGATGAATGGAATAGAACGTAGACTGTGTTCTACTATAAAGACGTGTGCAAAGGGATTGTCGATACTTTGAAGTTTCTAGTGTGCTCATATAAAGAGAGTACGTAGGGATGCCCACATGAATTATGATTGTCAAGATCTTATGACTGTGGAAAAGCTTGGACCATATCATTATGGGCCTATTTCTTTACCTTTCGAAGTCGCATGGATTGAGCATCGAGAAACTGAGACTTTGATTAAGTCTCTGGCCAATGATCGGGTCATACTAGTTATCTTATATTCAACGCACTTGAGTGATGTGAGAACCGTTTGATGGATGTTATGTTTTCTTTATCACCTTAGGACTGTCACATGATGTAGGTATCATGACTTGGATACCCAAACTCCCAACATTGTACTTAGATTTTACTATATGATGTTGATGATGATAGTAGATTAGCATATATTAATGTCATGTGCTAACTCTTTATATGTAGGGACAGGTCATGTATGATTTTTCGTACTCTAAGTTCTATACTATATTGATTTTCATAGTATTTTTTCAGATTATTTATCACTCGCAACGGGCTATTATTTAGCTTAAGGTTTTATTCTTTGATTCTTATTATTTTGGTACTCTTAAATGAGTAGACTAGATAGCAAGTGTGATGTTTGTACCAAAAATGGGCACAACACTCTTCGGATGTAATTGAAGAGATTAGAATGAACAAATAAATTGAAAAATGAGGCTAATCTACCAATCACACCAAGGAAAATAAGCAGTAGTAAAAGAAGACAAGAATTTATAGTGGTTTAGCGTTATGGCCTACGTCCACTTTGAAGTATTTGCTGTTTGTTGCTGATTATAAACTGAATTACAAAGGTACAATCGCTAACACTCGAGTTATAATGGGGTTTAAGCAAAGCAGCAACATAAAAGGTCCTTTTTTAGTTGTAGTGGAGTTGCTGTTTATAGGCGTAGAGCTGGAAATATCTTCCTTGAATCTTGGAATACCCTTTCACATGCGTAGATAGGCCCACACAATCGATCTAGAGTTGTTTGGGATCGATCCCTGATCGATCCATGTTGTCTTCGTATCAATCAAGAAATGGTCCAATCGAGCTGCGATCGATCATGGTTGTTCTTGAGTTGATTTGCAAGCTTCTGTGAAAATTTCATGGCATTTGGACTGTAGTTTGAAAGATATGATCGATCCAACATTGAGTTTGCTAGTGAGGCTGAAGGCTTAGTATCAATCGATTTATATCGATCTCCTCGTATCGATGATGTGGCGTGCGTGTTATATGGAGATCAATAATTCGTGCATAAGGACTACTTCTTTTGGCTTTTGACCGGTTCTTTCGTATCCATCTGATGCTCTTTCTTCCATATTGATGCTCTACCTCCTCCTTCGTATCGATCGTAGGCCATGTCCTTCATTCTCGTATCAATCATCCACCCTGCTCTTCGTATCGATCGGATAAGGGATCGATATGAAATGTGTATTTGCTGGTCAAGTGAAGCGCGATCGATCATAGAAGCAACAGATCCCTTGTTACAAGTTCGGACCTTTTGGATACGAATGATGGATGCTGAGTGAAGGAGTTATGCTTATTTCGTATCGATCTGGATAGATATGAAATGATGGATATGGGTTGATGGATACGAAATGGATATGTTTCGCATGGATTTCGATCGATCCATAACTTGAGAATATGAACTCCGATTGACCTGAAATTTGGAATGTTGCCTTCCATAGCTTTACTTGTCATACCATGCTAACTGTAGAAGGATCGGGACTCAGACCAAGTTTGCCTGTATCCATCGTGGACCTGTAGATAACCGATCTCCGGGCCGGATTGTCTTCAGTCCCTAGTCAAGTCCTTGGTGTCACAGCCTTGCCAAAAGGCGGGATAACATTTGCCCCCCAATGTACGTCCTATGTGAACATGACGTGCTTTGAGAAGCTGCAATCTTCATTCTGACAAGGTTCTATCCGATTTGCTGAACAGTTGTTGTCCTTTCATCAAGAGATGTAACCCTCGATTAATTTCTAGTAGTGTAAATGTTGAGTTGTAGACTGCCAATGATCATGCAGTTTTTGTAGTAACTGAAGGTCGAGTGCTAGCAATTTGTTGTTTATTGTTCTGGCAGTCACCAGGCAAGCTCCAATTCCTGTTAACTTTGAAAATCGAATGTTCGTATGGCATACATGCATGTATTTTACACTGACTCCCATTCATGCTTGCACGTTTACGTGTCGTTGTCAAGTTTTTTTTATTTGGATCGAGTTTCGTATCGATACTCTCCTGGATTGATGTGAAATCCGAGTTGCAACAACGATCGATGGTTGTTTTGATGCCTTTCTTTGTATCGATCCTCTCCTGGATCGATCTGGGATGTATGAAGGCAGTCTTCGTATCAATGGCTATCGATGCAAAATGGACTTACATAAGGTGTGCCTCGCATCGATGGATATGGAATGTTTGCTTCGTATCGATGGATACGAGATTTACAAATGTTAATTCATGGAAAAGCTTCGTATCGATGGATACGAAATATTGGGCCTCGGATCGATTCACGTCATTGGATACGAAGTGTTAGGCTTCACACAGATGGATACGAGATGCTAGGCTTCGGATCGACTCGTGTTGATGGATACGAAGCCTTGAAATTTAGATGCGCTTGTATCGATTGGCATGTTGACCGCTTCAAACGGTTTTGTGACTAGGATACGAATTGTCCTTAAAGTCGATACGAAGAACTATAAATAGATTTGGACTTAGAATATTTTTTCACTTCTTACTGCTTCTATTTCGTATCGGTTAGAAAAGAAGTAGAACTGCTAATCCTTCGTCCTCAAATGCCAATTCGTTAACCCTTAACCCAAATTCTTTAAGCTAGGTAAATAATCATTTGGTCTATGTTTAAAGTGATAAGACTCTAGTTCCATGCCATTCTGTTCATGGCAACGGTCATCTCCGACATTGTTGGTGTTGGAGTGTGGCTAGGGTGAGGTCGAGGGTGTGTTTAATGGCGATTTGGAGAAGTAGAAGGAGGAGAGAAATTGGAAAGAGTCGATGGACTTGGAGTCTATCTCGAACTCGTATCGATGCGAGTTGGATCGATCAGAATACATTGGAGATGGTTGAAGGCGGCTTTCATGATCGATCCAAGAAGTGCGGAGCAATTCGTATCGATGGATGAGGCGTGGTGCGATCGATCCGAAACCAAAGTCTTTGGATCGATACGAAGTAGATCGATATGTAAGCTGATCGATATGTGAGCTGATCGATACGAGCATTAGGTCGATACAAATGTTGGGTCAATACGCACATTCCATCGATACGAAAAAGACTATCAGTCTACATCTCTGATCGATACGAAATGATGGCTTTAGGGGAATGATCCAAAGTGAACTATAATGGATACGAACTCCATCACTTTTTGCATATTCGAACACTTAACCCCGACAAGCTTTAGCCTAGCATATTTGGACTTTATTGTAAAACTGCATATACGGCTATCCTCCAAAGCTCGTCGATGGAACTGTAACTTGGTAAACATAACCAATTTTTACACGGATCGTTCTTTGAAGTCAGGATGTCAAGGTTGAGACGGTCAGCGATGACGATCACCCCGTCGAATCTCGAAGTCTTGTCTCTTTATCATTTTTTAACCTTGTAGAAATTTAGAGTATTGTGCAGCACTTCACTACACAACACGATCACTCACTTTACACTGTGGGGAACACGAATTTATTACCATCTAATAACAGTTTTTACCGAGTTCAATATCTATGGATCCAGGAATCTCAGAGCAATAAGAAGTTCAAAGTCCTCCATTTCTTAGAATTAAAGTGCCGGATGTCGCGGCAGATACAGTGTATCTTGCTTCGGATGAACTGCCGGATGCAGTTGTAATTATGAATCCAAAAGATTCTGTCCAGTCCAAGATTTCAGATGAAATGCTGGGAAGAATTTGTCTTAGGCACGGACGGTCCTTGGAGGAAGTTCGATTACCGGGGCCAAAAGATAAAGTGCATAATAGCCCGGAAGGATTCACCGCATGCAATATATTTATGTGCATGGCTGGAACATTGCCCCCATTCAATCAGTTTATTCGAGACGTGCTATTTTTCTTAGGATCGCGCCTTCTCAGCTTCATCCTAATGGATATGTGCTTCTCAATAGCCTATACATTATATTTATGGAGCACCTCCTCCGTCCTCCGACTGTCGATGAGATCAGATTTTTATTCAATGTTAAGAGTCGAGAGGATAATCCATCATTCACTTTCTTGGAAGCTGTCAGGAACTGCTAAGTGGTGGTAGGCATGTGGAGTAAGTTGAGCTACTTCAAAACAGAGTGGTACTACGTGGGATGCCCACCGGGGTTCGCCAGATGATGGTTGGTCAAACGTAAGTACTTTTACTTGTTCGTCAATTAACTGGGTAATATAAATCGATGCTGAATTCATTATCGTGTCTCTTTTATAGCTGCTATTCCATGACCCGAAGGAGCCTAATACAAAGAGTTAATGCGGAAACTTCAGGCGGTGCCTACCAAAATGAAGGAAATAGACGAAGTTCTTATTGATGACAACTTGATTGCCACTAGGCTCATAGAAAGAGGACAGAGCATAGGGATGACGGGGGTTCCCAAAGTGGCTCCAGTAAGACAAAGTGGAAGACGAGCTCTGGTCGTGCCTCCCGTCGAGGGAGCTCAAAGTGTGTCTAGCATAACAATCATCGAACTCGGCGATAATGAGGGTACAGCAGCTGGGAGTGAGCCCGCGGTCATGCCTCCATAGGGCCTTCGACCGTCAGAATCGAAGAGAAAAGGAAAAATTTTGTCCACAAAGCTAAGAGGCAGAAGACTATTGAAGCAGCTCAGCTCGTTACAACTTCCATAGGTCTGGAGACCTCTTCCCTGTAGATGGAAAGTTCACTGAAAGGGTTATCAGACATTCCTATGCCGAATGAAATATCTCCATTCCTTGATCTCGGGTTAGAGGGGCTCCACTCCCCTTTAAGAACTGGCACGGGCCTACCTCCAATAGATATAGGGGAGCTAAGCAAGGCTACTACAACCGGTCGGTTGGGGGGTTTGCACATGCATACACACACTTCACGACACCACACGACACCACACGACACCCCACCACATGCTTCTTAATCTCTGGTGATGACTATTCTCTTTTTTATTTTTTGTAGATACAATGGTGAAATAAGGCTCCATGCTTAGCAACCTCCACTCTTCGCGCCATTCATCTGGATCACGTTTTGAGTCACATCGCCGCGAGAGCAAAAAAGATTACGGCCGTGGCTAACAAAAATGCGAGCGCTATGATAGAGAAAAAGAAAAATCATATCAAAGCAGGCATTGTTCTAGGTCGCGATCACCATTACCAAAAGGACCCTCTAAACCCTCTAGCTCCGGTAGGCCTTCTTCTGAATCCTCACATCAAATAACGCCGCCTCACGCTCCAAAACCGACGATCAGCATCATAGAATCGAAATAGAAACTCCTACCGTCGTAGAACAAACTGCCATTAAGCCAACAAGGGAGGGAGCCATACGCATCGCCAAACTGAAGAAATATTTTCTGAACATATGTTTCGATGGCTTCCACTTTCCTCCCAACTTGAAAAGAATCCCAAGTGACATAGAGAAATTAGTGCAGGATTATGTGCATGATGCGTACAACCAATATCGCGAATGGGTTAAGGCGGCAGAACGGGTTTCGGCTGTGTCTTTTGAGCAGGCCAAGGCTATCAAGAAACTGGAAGGCGATCTCTCTCATCAGGACAAAATAATAGAAGTTCTTACCAATGAAATTGAGTCTTCGATAAAAGCTGAGATTGAGACCAGCCAAAGAGCCGAGGAAGCCATGAAGTCTATGGAGGAGATGAGGAAGACGCACATGGACTTGGTGCAGGAAATGGGGCATTGCAATATTGTGATTATGCGAGAAAGGGATGTCGCATTGAAAGAAGTCGCCGAATTAAAGGATAAGGTGACTGAGGCCCTTAAAGAGAAAGACGAAGCTAACAAAGTGGCCTAGGAGGCGTGCGAGGAGGTGGTGAGACTTAGGGAAGAGAGGGATTCTACGAATAAAAAGGCTGAAGAAGACAATGCCAGGGTGGAAAGGGAAATAAAAGCTGTAGAGGCCATGATGGAAAGCGAATTTGAAGATCTTCTGGTCACCTACAACGCTAATGTCCTGAGAAATCGCAACCTAAACTGGCTTGGCGAGGACTATCCTTTCCAATTATATAAGATCTGGAACCGCTTGCTTCAGGATGAAAAGGCGATCTGCAATGTTGTAACCGTCGATGAGTTTGAATTAGATACTCAAGTGTTGATCGGAGATGAGCCTAAAGTCCTCCATAAGATAACCATCACGCTTCAGAAAGAAAACCTGGCCGCTAAGTATCCGGAAGCCGGGGAAGGATCCGGGAGTGAACACTACGAAGTTGGTTCCGAAGTGCCTCCAGCATCTCAAACTGAGCCTACATCCTCTGTCGATCCCCCAGTCGTCCCGGGGTATAATCCTGATAGACCATATCTCTCTTCGATTATCGAGCGCGGCCCAGAAGGCACGTCGGCTCAACATGGAAGCCAACTCGAGGAAGGTATTCTGGACACTTCTCCTATTCCTCAAAATGTAGGAACACTATCGGAAGATATTACTAATATATTCTCCTATCTTCATTCAGTCTTAGATTCCGCACCGGCCGGCCCTCTTGCAACCTAAGAAATTCATCACGAGCATGAGTCGGTAGCAACAGATGCCACAACCGTGATGGTCACCACTTCAGCTCAGGAGATGCACGATAGCAGCTGCATGCTTGATGAACAATTAATGGAAGCGCTCCCCAGCCATCAAAGTGATCTGAGTATTGAAGTGCCCTTCAATGTAGATGAAGATTTAATTATCACGGGCTCCTCGGGTCCGACCGCAGCATTTCGATGGGTGAGCGCGTGGACTGGGAGGAATAGACGATGGAAGAAATCAAAGCCGAGATTGAGCAAGCCAAGCAGGCTCGTAGAGCCGGCGGAGGCATGGAAGGTCCCGGTCCGGTCCCTATTCTAATGGTTTCCCCGGGTGGCACCATTATTGAGACCAACGCGCCTCATTCTTCTAGCATCGAGAGTGCCACCATTCCACCGATTCCACATACAGAGGACACTTCAATCCCTGTGAGCTCTCAAGAAAAGACCGCGTCGATTTCCCCGGCCGGAGACAAGCCAGCTGGAGCGAGCCGGGGAGGCAAGGTTTCAAAGAGAGGTCCGAGCGGTAGCTCGGGCGGATCTACGCTAAAGAAAGTCAAGAAAGGCAAGAAAACGATGGTGTAGATTTGCACTTTTGCTCCCTCTTTTGTAGATGGTTAGAATAAGCTTCTCTTTTGCTTTTTGTAGGCCATGTATAGATGCGGGTTTGGCCCCTGCTTATAGGAATCATTTGAACAGATTTTGTACTTACTTTCTCAAAGAATAGTGTGAATAAAAAATTTCCTTTGTTTCTAGCATAACTCTGTGTTTATTCATCTAAGTACTTTAGAACTCACATTTCCATTCAATGTACTCGTGAAGCATTAGTCTTTGAGTTGAACTTGAGTATGGTCTTTAAGTCCTGAAGTCATGGCCTTGGGTCATAATCAAATGTTGAGACGAGTCCCAACGTTGCACTGTCTTGGTCAGCGGTTGGAACTTGAGTTATGCCCCCAGTTCTGGAGAGAATTGAAGTAGTCAGTTGGCAGTCGTCCTCCGCCTTCACTGACTTTGATTTAACTTAGTCGGAACAAATTTAAAGTGACACGAGTTTGAGCGTTCGGATCACACTCGCTCGCTTGCTAGTATTTGCATCCACACTCTTGGGAATTTAGACTTATATGTCGGTGGTCGGTCATGCCCACTTAATGTTTAGAATCATATCTATACTCTGGGGACATAAGTTATTTTATGGGCGGTCGATCACACCCGTTTAATGTTTATACTCTAGTTCCCACTCTGGGAATCTATAGTCAGTTGACAGAAGGTCGATCTCATCTGTTAAAGTATTAGGATCTTATTCGCACTCTAGGAATAAGGAGTTGGTCAAGGTCGTGGATGGTCAGATCACATCCTCCTTGATCCAGTAAGCGAAGTCATAGATGGACGAATCCATCTTCTTCGAGCTTGAAAAGAAATGAGGTCGTGGATGGACGGATCCATCCTCCTCGAGCTTTGGAAATAAGCGAGGTCATGGATGGACGGATCCATCCTCCTCAAGCTTTCAAAAATAAGCGAGGTTGTGGATGGACGGATCCACCCTCCTCGAGCTTTTGGAAATAAGCAGGGTCGTGGATGGACGGATCCATCCTCCTCG
Organism: Allium fistulosum; assembly: GCA_030737815.1. Lineage (NCBI taxonomy): Eukaryota > Viridiplantae > Streptophyta > Magnoliopsida > Asparagales > Amaryllidaceae > Allium > Allium fistulosum. The sequence continues at coordinate 484,441,654 of CM060905.1, read as the reverse complement.
AGCTTTGGAAATAAGCAAGGTCGTGGATGGATGGATCCATCCCTCTCGAGCTGGACGGTCGATTCACATCTTAATTTTGGAGTTTGCACTTCAGCTCGCACTCTGGGAGCTGGTGTTGGTTGGATAATTGTCGTGTTTCAATTCTCTTTTAATTGGTTGTTGTCTGCCCCCAAGCTCGGGGTTTCATCTAACGAGTAACCGATCGAATCACTATCACTCTCTATTTGAACGAGCCCCAACGTAAGATGGAACTCACCTCTTCGTACATCATGGCGGTCGCATGATGCATTTAGGAATCATTAATTTGGCTTTATGAGTCTGCGCTTTATTGCTGAAATAAGAAATCATTGAAAAATCAGTTGCCTTATTACAAATACAAATTCTCGAATTGCATAAACAAACTTGAAAAGGAAAGCAGACTAAATGAATGAAAGCCAATCATATGTAATAACGACGGAGACTTTCGCTATTCCATGCTTTCGGTAGTGTGAGACCATCAACGGTTGATAACTTGAATGTGCCATCTCCAAGCCTCCGTTCGATGACATACGGTCCTTCCCATGTTGGTTTCATGTGCGAAGGGACTAGATAGACCTGCTTGAGTACAAGATCACCCACTTCAAAGGTTCTAGGTCGGACCTTAGCATTGTATAATTGGGTGACTCGGTTGCGATGTGGGGCTGCCCTCAAATCAGCCTCTTCACGCTTCTCATCTAACAAATCTAGAGATTCTGCCAGCAGGATGGCATTCGTCTTTGGATCATAATAAGTCACACGGTGAGAAGGTACCTCTAGCTCAACTGGAATAACGACTTTAGAGCCGTAGGAAAGTGTGAATGGAGTATGGCCAGTCGCAGACTTGTGGGTAGTTCGGTACGCCCATAAGGCCATGGGGAGCTCATCGACCCACTTACCTCCAGCCTTCTCCAGTCATTTCTTCAAAATGGACTTGATGACTTTGTTGACAGCTTCGACTTGCCCATTCGCTTGAGGGTGAGCTGCTGCCATGAATTTCTTCTGGATGCGATAGCATTGGCAGAAATTCTTAAACTCGGCACTATCAAATTGGGTCCCGTTGTCAGTTACAATTGTTTGTGGGAGACCAAAATGACAGATGATGTTGCGCACAACAAAATTGATTAATTTCTTCATCATGATAGTAGCAAGGGGCTCAGCTTCTGCCCATTTAGTAAAGTAGTCAACTGCAACAATGGCGTACTTCGCACCACCTTTGGCTAGAGGTAAAGATCCTATTATATCAATGCCCCATGTGGCAAACTGCCATGGGCTGACCATCTGAGTAATTTTGGTTGGTGGGGTTCTTGGAATTCTGACATGTTTTTGGCACCTGTCACATCTCCTAGAATAATCCGATGCGTGTCGGTTTACGGTTGGACAGAAATACTCGTACCTGAGTATCTTTTTCGCAAGGGATTGCCCCTCCCTAGTGTGATCGCCACTTTCTCCCTCGTGCACATCATGCAATACTCGTTTGATCCCATCCTGGGCGATACACAGGAGTAAAGGAAAAAAATATCCCCTACTATATAGGATTCCATCCTGGATGACAAATCGCGAAGCCTTTCGAAGAACTTATCTTTTCTCGCTCCTATGCTCGAGTAACGTTCCGTGCTCAAGATAGTTTCTAATTGAAGTCATCCATGACTCCCTCCCGGGTGTTTCCTCGTGCACCCAGTCTATCTCCATCTAATCGATACTTGAAGTAGTGAGTCTTTCCACGGGGACAAGTCCCATCCGCTGTGCTTTGCCTATGCTGGCCAGTTTTGCTAAAGAATCGGCTTTCTGATTTTGCTCTCGGGGTACACAGTGGATAGTATAACAGTCAAACAGGATCAATACTTCCTGGACCCACATAAGGTAGGAGGCTAATCTTTGATTCTGGCTTAATACTCTCCTAGAACCTGGCACACCACCAGTTGCGAATCGTAGTAAATTTCCATAGCGACGACTCCCAAATCCTTGGCAAGCCTTAGTCCAGCGAGTAAGGCTTCGTACTCAGCTTCGTTGTTAGTTGCACGGAAGTCAAATTTCAAAGCATAGCATACAGATCACCCTTCTGGGGTTTTGAGCACCACTTCGGCGCCTGAGCACCGGTCGTTTGATGCGCCATCGGTGTATAGCTTCCACATACAGTTGGGAGATTCGCTGGCCTCGGGCAACTCCGGTACGGGGAATTCAGCTATGAAGTCCGCCAGAACTTGTCCTTGAATAGCTCACCTTGGTGTATAAGTGATATCAAATTGACTCAGCTCGATGTTCCACTTGAGCAACCTACCAGACGTCTCAGGTCGTGTCAGGATTTGTCGTAATGGTTGATCGGTGTAAACCATGATCATATGAGCTTGGAAATATGGACGGAGCTTTCTCAAGGCTATAACAAGACAATAAGCCAGCTTCTCTATCCTTGGGTAGTTTCTTTCTGCCCCTATCAACCTTTTGCTAACATAATAGAACGGTAGTTGGATCTGATCCTCTTCTCGAACTAGCGCGGCACTGATCGCGTTTGTCGAAACCGCCAGATAGACATACAGTTTCTCATGATCAATCGGCTTCGACAAGATGGAAGGTGTTGCCAGATGTTGTACTAGTGCCTGGAATGTGCCCATACACTCTTCTATCCACTCAAAATTCTATTTTCCTTTTCTGATTAGATCAAAGAAGGGAATGCACTTGTCCGTGGATCGGGAAATGAACCTGCTCAAAGCTGCCACCTTCCCATTAAGAATTTTCACCTGCTTTATGGTTCTGGGAGTTTCAAGATTCTGAATCGCCCAGATCTTTTCAGGATTGACTTCAATTCCTTTGGCGTTGACAATATACCCAAGGAACTTTCCAGACGCGGCTCCAAAATGACACTTCAATGGATTTAGCTTCATTCTATACTATCATAGTATGTCGAACATCACCTCCAAATCACTGTTGTGGTCGCGGGATAATCGCGATTTCACGAGCATATCGTCTACGTACACCTCCATAGTCTTCCCAGTCTGGTTTGCAAACATTCAGTTTACGAGCCTTTGATAGGTTGCAACATCATTTTTGAGTCTGAACGGCATCACCTTGTAACAATAAAGTCCCAGATCAGTGTATAAAGGTCAGGAAGGTGCATCGGAATTTGATTATAGCCGGAGTATGCATCCATGAAAGATAAGAGCTCATGTCCGGCTGTTGAACCTACCAGTTGATCGATCTTGGGAAGAGGGAAACTATCTTTGGGGCAGCATTATTCAGATCTGAGTTATCTACACATGTCCGCCACTTTCCATTTGACTTTCTGACAAGCACTGGATTAGATACCCATTTCGGTATAAAGCATCACGAATAAACCCATTAGCCTTGAGTTTATCCATTTCTTCCTTCAGGGTGGCAGATCTCTCTGGATCCATACCGTGCCTTTTTGTTTCACTGAAACGTGCCACGGGTCGATATTTAATGCATGGCTCGCGATATTCGACGTGATCCCACACATGTCTGAATGAGTCCAGGCAAACACATCGAGGTTTGCTCGAAGAAAGTCAACCAGTTCCTGTCCCATCTGAGGGCTGAGCTGAGATCCGATCTTTACCACTCTAGGATTATCATCATTGTTGATTGGGACATCAATTGTCAACTCTACCGGGGAAGCCTGGTATTCTCTGACTTCCCTATCATCATCGTTGTCTCTGGGATCAAGATCTTTAGGAAACTGGTCGTAGTGCCCAAGCCTCGGCTCAGGCATTAGTTGTCAATTCTCCATAGGGGATGCAAAGAGATTCCTCCACGCCCTTACCTTTCTCCTTTCGCTATGCATCTCGCACTTCCGCAACATAACAGGCACATCCAGCTGCCTAATCACCATGTACTACCCCGACTCCATTATCAATTGGGAATTTCAGAGTCAAACACCAAGGGGCAATCGCTACCCTGAAGTCCGCAAGAGCCGGTTGGCCCAGGAAAGCATTATAAGGAGAATGAATATCCAACACAACAAACTGCAAAATCTGGACTCTCCGGCGATCACCGATACCCAATTCAATAGGTAATTCTACCATCCCAGACGGTATGGTTGCACTGCCATTGAAACCATGTATACGTGACTGACACGGTTTCAGATCCTTTGCTTCCATTAGCATTTGGTCGTAAGCACGCTTGAAAAGTATGTTCACAGAACTTCCACTATCAACTAAGATCCTCTTCATCCAAGCAGGACCTATCTAGGCAGAAATAACCAATGGATCAATAGTGGGTGCCTCGACTCGGTCAGCATCATGGTTTCTGAAAACGATGTCGTCTGTCATTGTCCTCTGTTGTTTTGTTGGGGCCCCTTCATCGTTACCACTACAACATTCGAAGTCCATGTGCCTAATCGAACTAGCATATGACTCAATTTCCTTCCAGCTTCGATCAGCCGGATGAGGACTACCACTCATAGTATTAATCACCAGCCTCCCGCTAGTACGTGTGGGTTCTTCGGGCCTTGCCTGGCCTTGACCCTGATTGGGATTAGATGGGCCCGTTCCACCATCCTATGGAGCCTGGACAAACTTCTCTAACTTTCTTTCTCTAATCAACTTTTCAATAATATCCTGCAGATGACGGCATTCATTAGTGTTATGGCCGTAACAATCATGGAATCTACATAACTTTCCGGACTGAATCTGCTTCTCTGACGATGGTTTCGGAGCTGGCTTCTTGTACTGCCCTGTATTGCAGGTTTGAAGATAAACATTCTCTAGCGACGTGTTCAAAGGGGAATATCGATCGAACATAGGAGCTTTGGGTCTCCCACGATGAGGGTCTCTCTTCTTTCCTTGACCACCATCACCCTTCTGCTGACTTTGCTTATTTTGAATATTTAACCGTACTTTACTGGAGCTCTCCCTGGTCTGCTTTACTACAAAATTACTCTAGATACCTTCACTACTGGGCCCCGCGACGTCCTGCTTCCTAGACCATCTAGCATCTTCCCTCCTCAAATACTGGGCTAACTTTGCATAGAAACGGTCCAACAAAGCGAGGGGTTTTCCAGCTAACCAATCACCAAACTCGGAATCAGGATCGATCCCTTTAGTCAATGCCATCAGAATAGAGTTTTCGTTAGGATTACTGACTTCGGCACAAGCAGAGTGGAACCTTTTCAAATAATTCCTTAGAGTCTTTCCTGGGGCTTGAGTAACACTGGACAAAGAATTAACATCCTTCGGTCTAGTAGCATGCATACAGAACTGCTCGATAAACTTAGTAGCCAACTGGTCGAAACATGAAATAGATCTTGGTGGTAGACGGGTGAACCACATAGTCGCAATGCCTCCCAAGGAGATAAGGAAGCTTCAACACTTAAAAACATCACCAGCTCGAGCAGCATTCATGAGCCATTCATATTTCAGAATGTGTTGGTTGGGATCCGAATTTCCTTCATATAGAGGCAAGGTCGGCATTCAGAATCGGTGGGGCGGTTCCGCATGTGAGATATCATTGGTGAACGAGGTATGACTTCTACAAATCCCCCAGTCATCATTAGTGAGGCCTTGACTTTCTCTTATCATTTGGCATATCATAGTTGGAATATCAAGCATCTGGGGATTCGGGGCCAAGGCATGGTCAGGTTCCATGTCATGAGGAAGGTCCGGTTGCTATCTACGGCCCGTTCCACTCCTCCTTGGCTCCTGGGCTTCAAGGAAGTGAGGATCCTGAGCATGAATGTGGTGACGAGGGGCTGGATCTGGTTGGTCCTGGATCTCGACATCCAGAGCTATAGCAGCAATTGCTGTGTGGTCATGAGTAGTGTTGTAAGGAAATATCCCTCCTTCGGAGGGTGGTGCTGCTCGATGCCCTGTGAAAGGACCTATTCCGGCTTGTCCGGAATTCGCAGCATATGGATGCCCGGAGGCTTCCACGTAATTCCCATCTAATCGGCGGCATGTAGAGCTATGATTGAAGTCAGATGACGTCGAGCTTTCAGTTAAGGCATGCTCCCTTCTAGATCACCGTTGCCTTTCTTCATTTAGCTAGTTCGTGAGTTCCGTGTTGGCACAGATCTGCTGAGTGAGCTCTTGACCGCTTTGAGTGAGCTCCTGCATAAGAGTTTGGAATTCCTCTCTAGTTACTAGACCAACTGGATCTGGAACTCCCGTTGATGTTTAGCCTGTGGTGGTCAGTTGTGTGGCATTTTTCCTATCCCTTCCTTCTGGATCAGCAGCATTGGAAGTAGTTCTGGTATTGCTTACCATGTTGGATGTAGTTCTTCTTATATTTGGAACAATCTGAATAGGATAGAAGGAACTGCTGGAAGACAGATCTGGACCTCCTCCTTAGATTTTAGCAATCCGACAACGGCAGGGGATCCACAGAATCAGAGAAAAGCGGAGTTCCCTCAGTGAAAGCACCAAAGTGTTTGTACCAAAAATGGGCACAAGACTCTTCGGATGTAATTGAAGAGATTGGAATGAAGAAATAAAATGAAAAATGAGGCTAATCTAACAATCACACCAAGAAAAATAAGCAGTAGTAAAAGAAGACAAGAATTTATAGTGGTTCAGCGTTATGGCCTACGTCCACTTTGAAGGATTTGCTGATTATTGCTGATTATAAACCGAATTACAATGGTACAATGGCTAACACTTGAGTTACAATGAGGTTTAAGCAGAGCAGCAGCATAACAAGTACTTTTTAGTTGTAGTGGAGGTGCTATTTATAGGCGTAGAGTTGGAAATATCTGCCTTGAATTTCAGAATATCCTTTCTCATGCGTAGGTGGGCCCACACAATCGATCAGGGGTTGTTTTGGATTGATCCATGTTGTATTTGTATTGATCAAGAAATGGTCCAATCGAGCTGCGATCGATCATGGTTGTTCTTGAGTTGATTTGCAAGCTTCTATGAAAATTTTATGGCATTTGGACTTATAGTTTGAGAGATATGATCGATCCAAGATTGAGTTTGCTAGTGAGGCCGAAGGCTTCGTATCGATCTCTTCATATCGATAACATGGCGTGCGTGTTTTATGGAGAACCAAAATTCGTGCATAAGGACCGCTTCTTTTGGCTTCTGACCGGTTCTTTCATATCCATATGATGCTCTGTCTTTCGTATCGATGCTCTGCCTCCTCCTTCGTATCGATCGTAGGCCCTGTCCTTCATTCTCGTATCAATCATCCATGCTGCTCTTCATATCGATTGGATAAGGGATCGATACGGAATGTGTATTTGCTGGTCAAGTGAAGTGCGATCGATCGTTGAAGCAATAGGATCCCTCGTTACAATTCGGACCTTATGGATACAAATGATGGATGCTAAGTGAAGGAGTTATGCTTATTTCATATCGATCTGGATGGATACGAAATGATGGATATGGGTTGATGGATACGAAATGGATATGTTTTGCATGGATTTTGATCGATCCATAACTTGAGCATACGAACTCCGATTGACCGGAAATTAGTAATGTTGTCTTCCATAGCATTGCTTATCATACCATGCTAACTGTAAAAGGATCCGGACTCGGACCAAGTTTACATTTATCCATCAAGGACTTGTAGATAACCGATCTCCGAACCGGATTGTCTTTAGTCCCTAGTCAAGTCCTTGGTGTTACGGCCTTGCCAAAAGGCGAGATAACATATGAGACCACACATGGGTTGTGCAGATGGACTTGCAAAGGTTATTCTTTCATATACTAGTACTTAACTTATTATTGCTATTATTCTATTATGTGACACTGTGGAGTCTTGATAGTATTTGACTATTTTCTTGGAGAAAGTCTATCATTTGAGATATTATTATTGTATAAAAGTTCATCATCTGTGTTGTATATAAGTATTATGAACCTGTGCATTCTGACTATATGGTTCATTTAGTTATTACTGTCTTGGCAGTTTATATCTATGATGATTATTGTATTTTATTCAATGCGCTATGAGATATACGATCGGTTTACTTTGGGAAATTTCTACTGTTATTCATCTTGACAATCATCCTACAGTAATCGAGTACCATTAGAATGCACTATATAGGTACATTCGGTATTGGGGTGTAGGATGGTCATCACATTTGTTATTAGAGCTTATATTGCTAGTTAACCTAAGGGACACCAAGATTTGGTAGGGATAGGAGAAGTTATCATCTTAGAATGGATCGAGCGTATATAAGAGAGCGCACTTGTTATATATTCTAATTTTAAAGTTTATCTATAATATATAGTCACAATACACACACGAGTATCATTGATGCAAATTTTATTTATGAGAGACAAATCATTTGTATTACAGATTAAGAATGAACTAGCATACATGAAATGTTGCTAGGAACTCCATCTCTGGAGTTAAGAAGGGGGAAGGTTCAAGGGATGATAACCATGATTTATAGAACATGTTCGCTGAGATGGTGTAAAACTTGGTTCAGGATGCCCGAGTCACTCTTAATGCTAATGGAGCTCAAGTGTAAGCGCTTAGGGTTGAATTTGCTAAGTTGAATTGAGATTAATCTAACTTGGGTGAAAACCGTTCCTTGGAATGGAGTCGGCTGTAGAAGTCCAACATTAGATCGACACTTTTGAAAGGATGGGGACTTGGAACTAGATGATGTTTTAAAGAGGAAGCTAGCAACTAGACAACTACAAGGGTGGGTGATAGAGTGGTGGAATGCCATCAAGATTACTACTCCCGAGGATTAGATTACTTGGAGGCAGTTCAAGATGAGGTTTGAGGAGAAGTATATACCAGCTACAAGAAGTCGGTATTATTCCATAAGTTTACTGATTCAAAGCATGGGGATATGACTGCCTCAGAATACAAGGCCAAATTCGATATGTTGTCGAAGTACAATTTATCTCTTATTGATAGTCTGCTTAAGAAAATGAGAAATTCATTATGGGCTTAGATGGCCACGTAGGAGAGAAGCTGATGGGACGTATTGATGAGTTCTTTTAGAAACTTATGGAGAAGGCTCTTAGACCCAAGAGTCTATATCCTAAGTCTAAGCCGGTAGTTGTTTATAAGGATAAGATAAGACAAAGTCGCAAGCTAGCAGGGAGGTAAGAGGAAGTGGAATAATAATAAGAAGAAGCAGTTTCAAAAGGATGGCCAAAAGAAGGGCAAGTGGAAGTCTACTTACTACAACTGTAGGGAGAAGGATCATCTTATCAATGAGTTCAAGGCTAAAGGATAGAAGTGCTAAAAGTGCAACGAATTCAAGCATATTCGAAAGGACTATCCCAAACCATTAAAGAGAAGCAGTTGGTGAAGGCATATGCTTTAATTGTTGTTCCTCCTTCATTGAGTGCTCCATCAACGAAGGAGAAAGGGAAGGGTGTTTTTATTCAAGGTATGCTTTCCATTTATGATGTTGTCATACGTGATTCATTCAATACTGGGGCTTCACATTCCTTTATATCCAGTAACTTGGTAGATAGATTGAGATTGAGACCCGAGATAGTTGACCGGCCTTTGATTATGACAAATCCTGATGGGGCTCGGCCAACCTATGCATGGTTTGTCGAAACCTAATGTTATTGAGTCATGAAGAGTCTTTTATTTGTAATATTTTTATATTGGGTTTCTTTGGATTTGATACTATTCTAGGGATGGACTGGCTAAAGAGGTACGGAGTAGTTGTGGACTGTGAGAGGCCGTTTGTGACGATGGGGATTGACAATGGGCGAAGATTGGAGATAGACTACCTGGTTGATGATGAGGTGATGGCTACCTTTCTATATTCGCTTAACATCCCATATGGTGAGTTTACATCGCTGCCTATAACTAGGGAGTATCTGGACATATTTGAGGAGGTGATAAAATCACCATTATTTAGGGAGATAAAGTTATGGTCGAAGATGTTAGAACTATAGTTATGCCTTTGAGGCATAGGAGTTCAAAAGGCAGAGGGAACTATAGATGCAAATAAATGACCAATTTGAAGTGGGTTCATTTTAGAAGTATATCTGAGTGGGGTGCAACTGCAGTGTTCTCCACTATGGTGGATGGCTCTTTAAGGTTGTGTGTAGATTATCGTGAGAAAAATGAGGCGACGAAGAAGAACAATTATCCACTTACGCATATTGATGACTTATTCGATCAACCTAAGGTGTGAAGGTGTTCTCTCAACTGAACCTTGTGACAGGGTTTCATCAACGGAGTGTAATTAGAGAGAATGTGTCGATTACAGCATTTCATAAACCATCTAGATTTTAAGAGTGGTTGGTTATGCCGTTCGGGACAACCATACGCTGACATACATTGTTGATTTTATGAACTGTGTTTTCAGTGATCACTTGAATAAGTTCATACTTATGTTCATTGATGATATTCTCATCTACTCACGACCGAAAAAGAACACAAGACACATTTTAGGATTGTAATGGAGGTGTCAAGGAAACACTGATTGAAAGCAAAGTTTTCTAAATGCCACTTCTAGAGGAGGGAAGCGAGATTCCTAGGTCACCTTGTTTCTTAGTAGGGCATTGCTATAGATCATGTGAATGTTGTCGCAATCCAGGATTAGGAAAGACCCAAGAGTGCTACAAATGTGAGGAGATTCCTTGGATTGGTGGGATACTATAGACGTTTTATCAAGGGCTTCTCAAAGATAACGGCACCGTTAACCAATTTGACAAAGAAGAAACATATTTTTGTTTGGGATGCAAGGTGCGAGCATGTGTCAGTGAGCCTGAAAGAGAGGTTAACGAGTGCACTAGTCATTCCGAGTGGGAATGAGGAGTTGACAGTATATGCAGATGCATGTGGTACTGGACTAGGTGTAGTATTGATGCACAAGGGTAAGGTTGTCACCTTTGGTAGTTGACAACTGAAATCGCATGAAAGGAAGCATCCAACTTATGATTTGGAATTGGTGGCAATTATGTTTGCTTTGAAGATTTGGAGGCACTATCTATTAGGAAAGAGGTTTGAGCTGTTCACTAACCACAAATCATTGAAGTACCTCTTCTCCCATAAGGATCTCAACCTTTGTCACCATCGATGGTTAGAATTCTTGGCCTCCTAGGACTTTGACATATCTTGTACACTTGGTAAAGGAAATCTAGTCGTTGATGCTTCAAGTAGAAGATATGACAGCTTAGGAAAGATGTTACTAGAATGGTATCAGCTTGAGTTTATTGCTGGCTATGACTTTAAACCTCGATGTAAGCATAAGCCAGAGATGTTAGCTAGTTTGACCATCAGATCTACTTTGATTGAGAGGATTGGTTCTAATAAGAGATATGATGTTAGGCTAGCATAGATCATAGCCAAAATTGAGCGCGGAGTAGGGTCTGAGGAGATGAAGCAATATGGACTCGACCGAGATGGTTGGCTTCGTAAGCATGAGATGTTGTTTGTGCCTGACATTAATGGCTGAGAAATTAGGTTCTACAAGAGTGCCATCTTTCAAGATTGTCGATACATCAAGGCGGCAATAAACTATACTGTGGTATGAAGCAGACATTTTATTGGCAAGGAATGAAGAAGGGCGTCGGGGCATTCATCTCCAGATTTATGAATTGCCAGCTAGTTAAGGCTGAATAGAAGAAGCAATGTGGTTTGCTGCAACCACATGAGATTCCCAAATGAAAGTAGGAGTAGGTATTTATGGACTTCATCAATGGACTATTGACGACCAAAGGAGGGTATGATAGTATTTAGGTCACAATTGATAGATTTACGAGGAGTGCTAGATTTATACCTATTAGTCAAATTGAACGACATCTAAATTGGCTAATTTGTGAGTGAACTGGATAGTACAATTTCATGGTGTTCCTAAAAGCATTATAAGTGACCATGGCTCATTGTTCACTAGCATGTTTCGGAAGAGCTTTCAAGCGGAGTTATCGATAGAGCTGCATCTGAGTACAGCTTATAACCCGCAAACTGATGGTAGAGTAAGAGGGTGAATCGTATCTTAGAGGATATCTTAAAAGCTTACATTCTCAACTTTGGAAGCTCGTGGGACGATCACTTTCATTTTTTAGAGCTCGTGGTTATTAGTCTAACATCGATATGGCACTACATGAGGCATTATATAGTCGATCTTTCAACGCTCCTTTATGTTGGTGGGAAGTGGGTGAGATACTGATATTGGGACCAAATATGATTAGGGAGTCATCGGAGAAGATCGAGGTCATTTACGAACAAATGAAAGCTACCTAAGATAAGAAGAAGAGCTACATCGATAATAGATGTAGAGATTTTGGAGTTCTCTATCGATGATATGATGGTTGTTAAGATCTCTCCATTGAAGAATGTAGTTCAATTGGTACTAAGGGGAAGTTAGCACCATGATTTGTAGGTCCTCTTCCAATACTTGAGAGGATTGGGAACCTTGCTTATAGAGTCGACTTACCTCATAAGATGGTGGGCGTGTACAATGAATCCCACATTTCTCATATGTGGAAACTTATGCATAGTTCAGGTGTGACTATTTCATCGGATTAGTTTGATGGTATTGATATTGAACCAGAAGCTTTAAGATCTTATAGGCATATCCGTATCGTCGGACATGATAAGAAGTAGCTCAGGAAAAACACAATGGATTTAGTAAAAGTTAATGGGGTGAGAGTGAAGGCGATGGCATGTAGGAGATCGAGGAGAATCTAAGGACCACTTATTTGGAGCTCTTCACTTAGTAAGATTGCCATTTTATCATAGCTTCACATTTGAGATCATATTTTATGTTTCTATGGAGTAACTTATTGTTCTGCATGCTAAGATAGGCATAGATCACATTTGACTGCTTATAATTGCATGGTTGTATGTTTGATGTTTGAGATGGTTGTTTGTGACTGTTAGGCATGTGGGGTAACCATGTTGGACTTTACCTTGTTTGATTTAGGGATTTCGGGGGCGAAATTTTTAAAGGGGATAGCATAATGACCCACATTTTACATATCAAAAGATCAGAAAATATTGTTTTTAAATTTATATTAGGTCGTATGACATAATAAATTTAGGAAATGTTGAGTAGTGACATTTCCGATCCTTAGTAATTTGTTGGACAATTTTGACTCTGAATACTTCTAAGATCTATAACTTTTGATAGCAGTCGAATAAAGGGTCGAAACCACATCCATCGAAAAGATATGATGATTTCCTTTTTCGTAGAGTGGTCAGAATATCATTTTGGACTTACTGTTTAGGAGATATGGTAGTTGATGGGACATTTCCTAATCATTATCCCACTTTCCAAAATATTCTCTAGCTCCATCAATATCCTTTTAGCTAAAAAGCATAATCTAATCTTGCTTTTCTTAGCCAAATCATGTCACTAAGGGGTAATTAGCAAGGTAATCGGCAAATCTACTGTTTGGACACCTTGGGATTTGTGAAGCTTGTTGCCCACATTTGGTTTGCATTGATTTTCATGCACTTTGATACCTAGTGAGTGATTTTGCATCTCTCGTTATCCTATGTTTGTTAATATAGAAAAAATAATATTTTTATGATGATTTCAAATGTTAAAACATTTTTAAACTTAGATCTAATCTTAACAACATCTTTAAAATGGTTTTAAAAAAGATAAATGTGTATTTTGATTCGGTTTTTTTACCATTTTGCAAAATAACTCATCATTTTGTGTATGGTTAGATCTAGGACAATATATATTTTTATATTGTGACTTGATTGCTTTATATGATGTTTGGATGTCATGTAATGTTTATATGTAGTCGTTTGTGGTGATTATAACTCGTTTTAGTGTGGTTAGAAAGTGGTCGTCATTTGAGTGATTTGGTGAGAAAAAATTCTCAAAACATGATGCGATCAAGATATGGTGTTTTTAGGGGCCTTGGTAACCAAAACTTTTGATCGCAAGTGAATTTGGTTGGGATGGATGATGAGAGGTTTGGAACTTAGGTGGAAAATTAGTTAATTAATGCTACCACTGAGAGCTTTAGGGCCGAGAGGTTTCAGCATCGAGTTAATAACGTAAAGAATTTAGGGTGGAGGGGTCTCACTTTGGGCTACTGGCATGATGACGAAAGGTTTTGGTTAACAGACTTAGAAATTTGGCTAAGGAAAGAACTCAGCACTGACTTGTTTCACTTTGAGAAATTAATGTTGTAACTTCAGGGCATTGAAGGGATGGCTACGAGGTAAGTTGTGTTGAACTATGATGAACTTAGTCAAATTATTGAGTAAGTAATCATGCCAGCACCGACATGAACATGTTTGGTACCAATGTGATTGAAGATGAAAGTGATGTATAGGGGTCCAAGGAGATCAAAGCATGGACTTTGAGACATGGGCCAGAGCGTTCGGTTGTCCATTCGATGTTCGATTTCGATGTTATGTTGCAATGAAGAATGACTTTGACGATGAAGCAATGGTGTGACGCTTCGACCTGATGACTTTGGAACTTTGACGAGATGACCCTCTGACTTATAAGGGGTGTTTAGATATGTTTCAATGACAACAACTCAATGATGGATGTTAAGATGATGATCCAAAAGGCGAGTTCAATGATGGGGACTCATTAGTAGAATTATGATTGTGTTCTGCTGTGGAGATGAATGGAATAAAACGTTGACTGTGTTCTACTATAAGAATGTGTGCTCGTGTAGAGAGGGTATGTGTGGACATCCACCTGGATTATGATTGTGTTCAGATCTTATAAATGCGATTATCCTAGACCTTATGGTTATGGGTCTATTTCCGAGCCATTCAAAGTGGCATGGATTGAGCATCGAGAATTCAATATTTTGATTGATTCTCTGGCTAATGATTGGGCTATACACGTTTTCTTATATCCAATGCACTCAAGTGATGTGATAATTTTTTGATGGATGTTATGTTTGCTATGTTTCTTTGTCACCCTAGGGTTATCACGTGATGTAGGAATTATGACTTGGATACCCAAACACCCGATATTGTACTTAGATTGTAGTACTGATATATGATGATGATAGTAGATTGGAATATATTGATGTTATGTGCTAACTTTTTGAATGTAGGGATAGTTTGGGTATGATTTTCCATACCCTATGTCATGTACTATTGACTATCATGGTACTTTGAGATTGTTTATCGCTTACAACAGACTGTTGTCTGACTCGAGATTTTATCCCCTGCTTCTTATTGTCTCGAGTACTCTTAAATTAGTAGACTAGATAGCAGGTGTAGGATGGTACATAGGTTGTGAAGGTGGACTAGCAGGAGGCTATGCTTTCATATATTATTACTTGGCTTATTATGTCCATTATTCCACTTTGTGACACTATGGAGCCTAGGCAATGTTTGACTATTATCTTAGAGATAGTTTAACATTTGAGTAATTATTTGATGTATAAAACTCTATGATCTTTGTTGTATATAACTGCTATGAACTTGTGCATTCTTATTGTGTGGTTCGTTTAGTTATTACAGTCTCTCTTGTTTTATATTTGTAATGATTATTATATTTTGTTTGAATGGCTATTAGATCTACTGTAGGTTCACTTTGGGAGATTTCTACTTTTATTCACCTTGACTATCATCCTACATCAACCGAATACCGTTACAGTGCACTATATAGGTATGCTGGATATCAGAGGTGTAAGACGGATGTCACACTACCGGTTACGTACATGATGTGTGATTTTGTCATGCTGCTTCAACATTTTTCCTCCATTCTTCGTTCTTTCTCCTTCGTTCTGCATTGCATCGGTTATATTTTGTTCTTAACACTTTTCTAATGGTTATATTTCAATTTAGGGGTTCTTTAACATCAAATTTGGGGGTAAATTCAATCAGATTCATGGGTCTTATAATTATCTTCATTTTGGTAAATTTGGTTATAGTTTAATCAAATCATCATGATTATACAACTATACTTTGCATTATATCATCAGTAGAACAAGATTCACTCGATAAAACTCTAGGATTGCTTGAACCAATTTTAGGCCTTTGCCTTCTGATCCACAATGCCAAAAATCCTTTGAATTTTGTCTCTAAATTAGTATGATTCTGTAGTATATCACGCACTCTTTATTTTGCTAGTAATTTCTTGAACTTTGTTAAAAAATGAGAGAGATGTGCCTTTTGAATTAGAGTAAAGAATAGGGAAGAGAAGAAAATAACAGGATGAAAATGAAATAAAGTTTATGAATGTATATATGTTAGAATGCATTTATAACTAGAGGGAAATTTTTAAATAGCTACTCAACTTCAAATTTTAAATCCCAAATCCCAATTAGTTTCAAAACCTGTTTCATCCATATGACCTCCGTATCAAACAAGCTTACAGTCTAAACTAACCAGAACAACATGCCAAACGCATGGTGCAACTTTTATCGTCAAATTCCTACTATTTTGCTCCTCCATTATCTAAATTGATTAGATTAACATTTTTATTAACTATAAATATTTTTAAATTTTATGGGATATTTCAATCTGCACCTTACAAGAATTTCGTCCTTACAATTCCCAAAGGATGGAAAATGTAATATGATATCTCTCGAATCACGTATCATCGCGCACATTTGTGTGTATGTAACACAAGCATCCAAATGAACAACCATAGCATAAATGAATTTGGGTGAAGCGGTAAATATAGTATACTAAAGCATATAGGCATGAGTGATGGCATGTATACTTGCAGTATTTTCTATTATAATGTAGAAATGTAACTAATGCACCTTAAATGTGATACCCTACCCTGAGACCCACACTAACAGAGAATATACAAAGTAATATTGTCGATTAGTGCAGAGAATAGGACTGGTTAGGAGCGACCATCCGTGAATTTTACTTTATGCGAGCATTGACACGTTGATTAATATGCTATACATTTCTTGAATCAAGTGGAATCGACGTATACAATTCAGTCTTAAAACAAAACTATGGTGACTATAATAAAAATTCAGAACAACGTATAATAATATACAGATCACGGAATATCAGATCAGTCACAGTGGAATATAATAGATACAAGTCTGAACAACACATAATAGATGCATGATGTAGACTACACATATACAAAGTGCTATATCTCAAAATGAATATGTACACAAAAGGAGTCCAATCTAAACACATGATACTACATAATGTCAAATATATACATAGGTTGACAAAGAGAACTGCTAGCTAACAGGTAAGATATCCATTCTAAAGCCTCAAGCCCAAGGACCTGAAACATCTCTATTTGACCCGAATATTATAAGAATAATAAACGAGTCAGTCTAGACTAAGATAAATATGTTAGCAAAACTAAGTGATAAATAAAGTAATCTAGATCTCAATTATAAGCATATATCGACAATATCAAACATGCATCAATAACTTCAAATCACCAAATAAAAATACTCATAATACCTTCTTAAAAGAAAAACCTCTGAAATGATTTGGTGATAATCCAACAACGTTAAATCTAGAAATCTCATAAATAGAAATCTAGAAATCTCATAAATAAAGGGGGCGCCAAATTCCAAGACTAGTGAAATAAATTCACCTACATGCATGTAACTCCAAGATAGACGTATAAGTCTATAAACATCAAGATAGGTACAAGACCTATAAACATCAAAGTAGGTATAAAACCTATGAACTCTAAGATAGGTAAGAAACTTATAAATATCGAATAGGAACAAGTCCTATAAACATTAGGATAGGTACAAAACCTATAAACATCAAACAGGAACAAGTCCTATAAGCGTCAAAGGTGAGTCATAAACTCATCGAAAAGTGTTAAATACTTTTATATAGCAATCAAATAGATAACAACCATGTGTCCCATACCATACGGGTTTACCCAAACATTTACTATACAATAGTAACAATGGTTCGGTCGAACAAGTCCAGGAGTTAATCGGTAAAACAAATGCGAGCGTTCCATACCACTAGTTTTATTTAACCGTTTAAATAAATTTCTCATTCGATCGATAACGTGCAATTTTATGAAATATTTCTCTTTTAATACCACTTTTAAAATATTTGTTTATAATGGAAATATATATATAAGTAGGCTTTTCAAACATCATTCCAAAACATTTCTAAAACCATTGCATATGAAAATAGATAGTGTGTGTGTATTACTAAAATTCTTTGCATGAATACACACACACATATATATATTAGATTGGTATATAAATAGTCTTGTATAAAACGATTGGATTTAGAAATCAATCATTTGTAATTCTGGGTTGCAAATGTGCATCAAAAGTGTGTAATTCTCCCCAGATCCATAGAACAATCTCTATGGTATAAAACATCAAAACGAATTCAACCATTCAAAAGTCACGAATCTGGAAAATATCAATGAAATTGATATGAAATGCAATATCAAAATAAATCAATCAACTTTTGGAAATCAACTGGACAAACAAGTGACAAACGGATCGACCGGGATATATCAGAACGTAGCCTGGATGTCAGGTTCAATCTACAACTGGTGCGCCGGTTCGACCAACCGGTCCACTGGTTGGCTTGCATGGGCTGACGTCCACGCGATTCCGGTGACCTTCTGTCACTTCGTTTTCACTCATTCTTCCTGTGTTGCTTCTCTAACGATCTAAGGTACTGAATAGGTAGTCATGCATGCATATATACATGTATAATCGGATGAAATTCATGATTTTATATGGTGGTTTTCAGTAAACAGCAAATTTAACTCAATTAGAATATGAATCCATCAACATATTGAAATCATATACACTTTAAATTCAACCATAATCATATAACAGCAGCGACCATTTATCTACGGCTAGAAATCGTGAGATAAACTCATCTAAACAAACTCAGAATGGAAGATTAGAGCTTAGAATCTCCTATACCTTTCTAATTCAACCTCAACCTAGGCTATGAACAAAGATTGGATAGGAATTGATCAAAATCAGAAATCGAAACTGAAATAAATCATTAAATTGATACATAGATAGATAGAGGAGATTACCTTTTATCAAAACACACTAAATAGATTGAAAGCCCTTTGATTTCACCCTTTGATTTGCAAATTTGGGGATTTAGGGTTTTTGTGCTTAGAGAATATTTGAGTTTTTGGTTTGGAGATAAAAATGAGAAGTGAGAAATGATAGACGTACGTTTTCTCATTTCTAGTTCTTTTGTTTTGGGCTAAGTGGGTGAAGAATGTGGATCTATTAGCGAAGTGTTGCTAATTCTTTCAAAACCAGAGTGTTGCTAATTTGTTGTGTTTCATTTTAACATTTTATAAATGCTAATTTAATTAAAACAATTTTCTAATTTAACTAACATTTATTTCTAAAATTTCCATAATATAAATAACATGTCAAAATATCACTTTTCATTAATATTCAAATATTTTATCAAAATTAACAACAACTTATAAAATAAAAAGTCATTCTCCATATTTTTAATAAAATGAACCATTAATATAGAACTGTGCAGTTAATGCCCCGCTATTACCCCGCTATAGCCCTACTATATCACATAGCGGATTTCTGGCGCTACGATTTTTCCATATAGCCTCAAATATAGCCTTTCCGCTTTAAGCCCCGCTATTTTCACTATATCCCGTTATTCCCGCTATATTCCACTATTTCCGCTATATCTTCTTTAAAAGAAATGGATTGAAAAATGACATTTATACATTATAAAAATTAAGAAATTAAATTATTTAATTGAATGTTTAATATATTTTTAGAATTAAAAATACTCTAATATTCTACTAAATTCAATTAAGTTATATAACAGTTTTACGTTTAGTTACACTATATTCGCACATGTTTTTATTTAAAATTATTTATGTATTAATTATAATTCAATTGATTGTTAATTTTTCATTTAATTACCATTTATATATTTGTAAAAACATTAAGTACGAGTTTTATATGCTATTTTGGAGTCATCCGCTATATCCCTCTATATCCTCGCTGTATCCCCGCTATGACTTTTTGCACCTCGGTCGCATTGAATCTGCCGAGCGCTTTAACTATACAGATATAGAAACATATTTCAACCAATGAAATTGTTATTATACAATTTATTTATTCATTTCCTTTAAAATTATTCTTATATAATTAAATATAGGGGTTAAATAGCATAAAATGAAAATTCATTAAATTCCCAATTTATTAAACTCAAAATCCATTTTACTTTGGAAATACAAAATTAACAAATTCCCAAAATTCATTCAATTAATTAATTAATATTTTAAATTCAGATTCTATGTAGTCTCGAGCGGGGTTTTTACATTAAATGAATGCAATAGTATGGAATATTAGGCATGAATAAACAACATCCAAATATAAGCATATAGGTTTTATTCGAATGCAACGCCTATAGCATAACAAATCAAGTATACAATTAGCAATTCTAAACCTAACAGTAATTTGTTCTAACAACCAAATAATCCAAAGCCACCAATTCCAACTTAAGAATAAAATGAATTATAAGAAAACAAACTAAACAAAGGTGCTTACTTGTAAAGAGTTGACGATGAGAAGCCCTCATCATCCCTTTAGGCTCCCATGTGCTCTTAGCCAGATCATTCCCTCGTTGTATTCTCATCATCTTCACTACTTTATTCCTAAGCCGTTTCACACCATGTAAGACAATGAGTGCCGAACAATGGGATGAACTCGCTTAGGCTCCAACTCCACCTCTTCCAGCTGACTTGGCTTGACTATAGTAGTTGGGTCTTGTACACATTTCTGCAAATGGGATATATGAAATGCGTTATGAACTCCTGCCATCTTCTCTGGAAGATACATTCCATAAACCAAACTCTCAGTCCGCTCCAATATCGAGAAAGGTCCAACAAATCGAGAGCTATCTTTACTCGTTACTTGCTTCAATGTTGAGACCTTCACGAATACTAAGTCGCTAACCTTAAATTCTAGCTCTATCCATCTCTTATCGGCATATGACATCTGCTGATCTTGTGCGGCCTTCATCTGTTCCTTAGAGTTCCACTTTCTCTGTAGTATCCATAATGTTTTCCGATCCATAAATAATATTATCTGTATGTTCCCACCAATATAAAAGTGAATACATGACCTTCCATTCAATGCTTCAAATGGTTCTATGCCTACGCTAGTTTGGTAACTATTGTTATATGTGAACTCCAACAAAGGTAGATGATCTTGCCAAACTACTCCAACACCTGGTTCACTCTTTATGTCTTACCATCAGTCTACGGGTGATATGCCATACTCAAATTTAGTTTGATTCCCATGGCATCTAATAGACTCCTCTCTAACTCACTCATGAAAAGTGGGTCTCGATAACTTACTATACTCACCAGAACTCTATAAATTCAAACTACTTCCTTAATATATAATGTCACTAATGTCGCCAGAGACCTCATGCTCATGGTCGAAATAAAGTATGGGCTTTTGATAAGCCATCCACTTTAACCCATATACTATCGTTCCCTCTCCTACACCTTGGCGATACATCCACAAAATCCATCGAGATATTCTTCCATTTCCACTGTGGAACCTCTAAAGGAGTAATATCCCACTCGGCTTATTCTCCTCCATCCACCATTGCTATCTTAGATTTAGTTCCTTTTAGGAGAACAGGTACTTAAAGGACTTGTCATCTATAAACATATCAAACCTCTCTCTTAAAAGATAGTGTCTCTACGACTTCAATGTGCACTATGGGAGCAAGCTTAAGGTTGGGTCTTGGGCTATTCCTCTCATGAATCGAAAGCTATTGGCTCACATATGCTACCATATTCCCCACTTGCATAAGGACAACACTAAGACCGGTAACATGCATTGGTATATATGGTAAAAGGCTTAGTACCATCTGGAATATTCAAAACTAAAGCGCTCGTCGTCAATAGCTCCTTCAACTTAACAAATGCCATCTCATATTCTGGGGTCCAAATATAAATCAAATTCTTCCTAGTAAGATGAATCCAAGGTGCTGAAATCCTTGCAAAGTCCTTAATAAACCTCTTATAGAAACTAGTTAATCCCAGGAAGTTAAACCTCTGAAGCATTCTTCAGCGTCTTCCAATCTCTAATGACCACTATTTTCCTTGGGACTACTGCCAAACAATCTATGGATACCACATGCCTAAGGAAACAAACTTCCTTTCTCCAAAAGTGACATTTTGAGAATTTCACCCTCAACTGATTCCTTTAAAAAACATCTAATACTTACCTCAAATGAAGCTCATGCTCCACCTCACTTCGAGAAGATATAAGAATGTCAACCATGAAGACCATTACACATTATTCAACTGCTTTTGAAATAGTCTATTTGTCAAGACAACAAAATAAACTGAAGCATTAATTAGCCTTAATAGCATGACTACCCACTCAAAAAATCCATCTAATGTATGGAATGCAATCTTCGGGATACTATCCTCAACTGATGATATTTAATGGCTAGATCAAGCTAAAACAAAACCTTAGCCCCAACAAATTGATCGAAGAAGTCATCAATATAAGGCAAGGATAGCGGTTTTTCCTCGTTATCTTATTCAATTCTTGATAATCAATGCACAATCTATGGAAACTCGTCTTCCATGGTAGCAAAAATGACAAGCGCTCCCCATTTCAAAATACTCTTCCTAATAAACCCCTTCTGCGGCAGTTTCGAAACTTCCTTGTCTAATTCTCTTCTCTCCTTTAGATCCATATGCCCAAGAGGCATCATACCTAGTCTAGAGCCTTTCACAATATCTGTTTTGAATGCAATTTATTTTAAAGGAGGAAGACTGGAAACTTATGCAAAAACATCTGAAAACTCTTTTACGAGGATAGTCGACTACTCGTCATGTGATAGATCAAGCAAATACAGGTAGGTGTTCATAATATAAATATTAAGCTTATAAAACACGATCAGATAATGCCCATATCACTTCTCAACTGAACTACTTTCCTATCACAATCTGATACTGCCCTATAACGAGACATCCAGTTCATTCCCAAAATGAACCCATACCTTGAAAAGCTTAGTACATATGCATTAGAAGAGAACTTCACACCACGTATGACCAACTTTAAATGACGGCGTATCACAGATAGATGAGATGATCCCCCAATAGGATTCAACAGAAAAATGGATTTGTGCACGATGTCAGATTTAACATCTAAGCTATCAACCAATGGATTTACTATGAATGAAAGAGATGCACCGGTAAGTATGAATAGAAGAATCAAATAGAATCAATAAAACTTACATAACAATCTATGTCCCTTTCTCCTACACCAACAGTGGTGCGATACTAACAGTCGAAATGACATCTAAAGCATATGCTTTGATCACTTGGCCTTCCTTTGGTAGAGCAAGGAAATCCTTCTTCATATGGCCAAACTGATCGTAGTTATAACACTTCATCTTCTACATATTCAACTTACGGTCCTTTGCTGAATGTCCCATCCAGTTGCAGTTGTTACACTTAACCTTCAAATGATTGACCTTACAATTCGTCATAAGCTGTCCCACCTTCTGGCGTCTCCTATAAATAATTGCTAGTTTCTTGAATTGTCTTCCTTGTGATCCACTACCCTTATTTGTTCCCTATTATTGGTCCTCTCTTGTCTTAAACTGCTCCTTGTTCACCCCACCATCAATCTAAATCAATAAAGAAACTTCAAATAGTCCCTTAAAAGTATCCCGGTGTACAATCTGGTTCAATGCTAACTCCTTTAATGGTGGGTTCAATCCCCTAACACATTTTGTCACCTTCTTGTCCAGGGTGTTCACTAAATTATACCTGAACTTAACCAACTCATTAAATTAATTTACATTCTCTCCATCATTAATATCCCACTGCTTCGAGTGAATAAATTTCTCCAATAGCAACCCCTTCTCCGTCCTTGAGAAGAATTTCATTAAAATCTTCCTCTTAAACATCACCCAAGTGATATTATCCTCCTCCATCTCTAGGTGACCAACTCCCATCAATTTGGCACCTCGTCTTGCAAATGTCAAGAGGCCAGTTGCCTCTTACTAATGTCACTAAGTCCTAACAAGTTGAAAATATTCTCGCAAGTGTTAAGCCATGCTCAAGTTACTGAATATTGTTCTGTCCTAATATAAGTCTCTACATAGCTTGGGAAAATCCACATTTGGTGGTGCTTGTACGGGAACCACTCCCTGTGCAGTTGTTGGAGCTACAGGTCTGGTGGGGTTGGTAATAAACTTGGCTCAATTCTTACATATAGTGTATGAATCATATTAGGATATTCAACATGGGGATATCCACTACATCAATCCTAGTGCTAGTCCTTGCTCTAGTTTCAACCCTACCGATATTGGTCATGTTCATATATGTCCCAGTCTCCACTGAATTGCTAATTTTCAATTATTTATAATGTAACGAACCGCCTTTTCAACCCTTGAAATTTGACATTAATACATCCACGACATTCACGTGCCGAACATCCAAGTGCCAAAAAGACAGATAGTCAGGGTGAAAGAAAAGAAAAGGCAAAACAGAATCTCATAAAGTGACGAGTAATATATAATATGCCAATGATCTTTACAAAAGAAACTATGATATATATATATATATATATACATCAATCAGAGTAACTAACCTATCATCAGCCCGGACAGTTATAATAACTCGTCCTTACAAATGCCGATAAATACAAATTAAGACATGCAGCAGAAATAAATAAAAATACGAAAATATGTCTTGGAAACATCCAGCTCGTCTCCTGAAGCTCCCAAAGCATCCATCACTAAATCTAGAAATATGCTTGGGCTGACCCGAGCATTATAATAAAATCACGCCCGGATTACTATGAAAATCCAGCGTGAGAAACATAGATCAAATGGATTTTTAATGTTATAAACCCTTTTAAAATAAAGGTATCTTGTAAGACCATGCTAAACACGGACCGGTTTTTACTTTACGATAACCAAACTATTTTATAGGAAATCTTGTGATATTATAATAATGTCTAGGGTTTAAATTAATTACATTCCAGCATAATAGGTATACAACTAAATCTATAAAGGCATGTATTGGAAATTAGATTCCATCAATGATAAGGCTATTATGGCAACGCCTACCACAGTACATCTCCAGACAATGTATAGAGGGCCTCACATGTACCTCCTGCCAACATAGAGTCGGCTGCCCTTTAACATAGCATAATAGATTACATCATCCCTCGGCACCAAGGTTGCAAACCTATTTCACCTGGCCCCACTCTTCCGGTGCGCATGTATACCAAAATCCATATCAAATCTAGATCGAGGAATGATGCTCCTAATAGTAGCAAACCATATAGATCTACTGCATATCCTATGTTTTAGTCACTATCGGGTTGTGAGGCTTATAAGGTCACAATTACCTTTTTCCTCTCTTAACAAATCCCACTTGGAATGCTAACACTGCCTTCCGGGCAACAATGCACTATCAGCATTCATCCATACAAGTTGTTTAGGATATGAACAAACCGAAGCACTACTTCTACTACATCCTTTTGGAATCACCCTCAAGATTAGTAGCAAGTAGCTCTTGCACTTCAAAGGACTCTGTATTCTATTCCATCATCTGGAACCTCTTCCAAAGCGTAAAATGCGCATATGATTTTGGAGTGGTTACGATTTTGAGTCATCCCATATAAGTACACTTCCCCGCTAATCGATCACTCCAAACCCAATCGATAGATTCTGGTAAACTCAACTTCAGTTCTTTTGGAAATAAACAGACAATACATAAGAGTGGAGATCACCTCCTAACTATTTAAGTGGATGGTTTTCCATATGGTTTGTCCTAGCCTAGTTTATACGTACAGTATAGCATCACCGAAGATAATTGTACCATATAATTCTCATTTTTCTTCTAGATATTTCCAGAGTTATATTTGGTCAAGATTTGATAGTCGGTTATTTAACTATGAAATAAACAAAATAATCAAATCAGGGATTTAATTTCATAAGAAATAAAGCATGATTTAAGCACATAAGCAACCACTAAGCCTCTTTAATTAATCTTCTCGTTAATTAAATGTCTTTCCAATTATTAGAAAAATATTCATATACTTATCTCAACTGTATAAGTATATTCACAAACCATTTCACTTTCACTACTTAGAAATGAACCCATATACTTATCTCAATGGTACAAGTATATTCAGCAATTTTAAGAAAGATTTTATTTCCAAAACCATACTTAATTGGGCTAAAAACATAAGTCATTTAAAATATAAGTAACAATAAAACCAAAACCACTTTTCCTTCGGTGTTCAATATGGAAAGAATGCTTCCATACCATCATAAATAAGAAGAATTATTTATTAAAATCAAGTTTCATTCCTTTTGTAAAATACCCTTTTTATATACTCATTCCATATTCACAAGTCCTTTTATAACTCTTTGAAATTATTTATAAAACTCCTTTTATAAATCTCTTAAATTATTTATTTATAAAACTCCTTTACTTGACACCTTTTCGATATTTCAACTTACCCTATCCTTCGTTTAGAAACTCTATTTCTATATCTCATGGATAGAGGATCAGTTTACTCATCGGCTTTTAGTATTAGGTATAGGACTATTAAATTTCCATTAATAACTAAATTTGAATACGGAGATAAGACTTCAAATACTTAATCTGAATCTTCGATTTCAAACTAAAAAATATCGTTAAGATAACAATGAAACTGTTCAAGTTGGGGTACTATTACCTCTCAAACCTTGACTAAACAACATTCTTATCTTAAGGATAGGTAGAAGTCTATCTGTCTCGAAGTTTAATACCAAGTATAAAACTCCTTAATTTCATATACTATTCATTTAAAACAAAGTGTTATAAACCAACTTTCTTTTCACCTTTCTAAATCTTTTAAAATAATTAGAATATTCTGGCTTTTTTAAAATTCCACTTAAAAATCCTTAAAATTTCCATATCAAATCTCACTTGGAAATCCTTGTTTAAATACCACTTTTGATTTAAAAATAATAGATCTTTCCTTAAACACTTACTTAGTTATCTCAAATAATTCCTTTAAATCTCATATCAAATTTCAAACCTCCTTTAAAATAAATTTAAACTCCATTTAAATCGTGATTAAAACCATCATCTTTTTAAAATGAATTCGACTTTGAAAAGTAAACCGATTTCCTTTAAATAAACCACTTGTTTAAATATCTCGAAATGAATCTTTTAAATCACAGATCTCTTTTTAAAATACTTATATAACCTTTAAAAACTGTATTTGAAAAGAATTTACAAAATATTTGAATACATAACCTTTTATACTTTAGAAAAATCAAAGATTTCCAAACTGCATCCATAGCGACTATCGCTATTCGGACCATAATTTTGAAAACTTGGTTTTACAAATGAAATAACTTTTAACCATGACCTCTTTTTATAGTTTATTCTATTATAAGTATAGAAATCCTTTCACTTTAAAATAAAAGTTGATGTCAAATAAAATCCAGAATGTAACTATTAAAATCTTAAAAGAAGCTTAGCGACAACCTTAGCACATCATCATGTGCAATTTACTCTACATCAAAGGAGTCAACTTTCAAGTCATATAATAACTCTCAACTTCACATCACATCACAGAAATCATATATACCACATATACATATGTCATTGCTTTTTAAAGCAAGAATCAACAACTATCACCATATATTCAAGCAACACATATTTATAAACATCAACACGATATATTACAATATATATATATATATATATATAACATCCACCATAACACAAGAAGTCATAAAGTAAACAAAAATTCATATTTCAGAGGTTAAATAAACTTAATCATGGTTAGAGAATAGAAATATTCATCTTAAAAACAATTCACAACAAGGAAACACCTTTTGTAAATCCACTATTTGGAGGAACAAAATAAAATATTTTTAAATGAATTTTTTACTAGTTCTTCTAAAGGGAGTTGGAAATATCATATCTATATTTTAGAATTTATGGAATTTTCTATAATTTATTATGATTTCCAAACCAACATGAGTTTTCTGCTTGGAATTTGCAGAAAAGCTTGTGGAAAGGAATATGTCAGGAACAATATACCAAAAATTGGGGATTTTTAAGCTTCATATGAATTAAATAAGAATTTTATAATGAAGAAGGTTTATAAAAATCACTGAATTTGTCAAAACAAAACCATGTCAACAAATATCATCACCAATCATGTTTGCAACCATATAAACACAAGACATTCATAATAAACAAAGTTAACAGTCTATTTAACTCACTTAAAATTTTGAAGCCAAATAATTTGATTTGATACTCGAAATCACACTTTGAACATACCTCTTTTTCATTATTTATGAACCAAAAAATGAATCATACTCTAACAATTCTTCAACTATTCAAACTTGATCAAAATTAGATTTTGACAACTTGTAGTGATTTGAGAAGCTCCATTTAAAGTTTCATTATTTTTGGACATTTATTTTATTTTTTATGAATTTGGGAGAGAGGAGTGAAGAAAAAGAAAGGAAGAAGGAGCCATTTTAAGTTTCTTACTTCGAAGCTTTTGAAATCTTTTTGAAAAATGAAAATAATGAAGTGAAGGAGATAGAAAAGGCATAATAACCCATGTTCACCCATGTGCCAAAGTATAAGTTCTTACTTTGATTTGATATGTACACAAAAATTTAAGCACTTTAACATTTTTAATTAAGGAAGAAAAGCCTTCTTCTTTATTTTAATACTTAATCTCTTTCTAGAATTCTCTAATGAGTTCTTACTTTAATTAATTCATTTGTATCACTTTGAATTATTATATATCCATTTGCTACTATACAAGTTCCAAAATGTTTGAACTACTTTTACTAAATAAAAAGTTGATTTGACAAAACGTTTTTCGGTCACATTTTCACTTTTACTTCAAAGTATATATTTTTGTCAACCAATTTTCAAAATGAGTTCACCATAATTATTTATTAATTAAAAGAAGGTTATTTGACCATTAAAAACCATTAACTGAATGTTTAAAATTATCTAAATATCCACAAATCAAAACGATAAATTATGGGTCATTGCATTCTCCCCCCACCCCCCTAAAAGAATTTTGACTTTAAAATTTCATCCCAACCAAAATAAAGAAGAAAACGAGCTAATATATGAATACTTACATTATTCATAAGCCCGAACGATGTACATAGATCATCCGTATGTAATATCCGATTCGATCATTTACTTGGATACATTACTTCACTTTTGAACTAGTCTCACCCGACTTTCCTAGTCCTGTCTCCGATCGAATTTCTTGATTAGAAACCTTCGTTCTTCTTACATTGCCATGTACTATGATAGAAACCATCAGTAACATATGAAGAACCCTCATTAAGTGTTAGCCATCAAGAATCAAGTGGTAAATCCTTATTCGGGTCGGTGTGAATCACCTCAAAGTCGTGTATTTGAATCTGGGATCAAGAACCGCGCGAAGAAATGATCTACGTACAACTTACATACTTATTCTTTTTGGTTCTTACATATACCAATTTTGTGAAAACATTTCATTTATCAACACATTCTTTTATCAAAATATCTTTTCTATTTTGAATCTACTTTCCCAAAGGAAACCTAAGAACTAAATAGTTGGTTTTATTCTAAAACCTTTTTAAAATGATAGTGTATATTTGAATCCATAGAAAATATGCATATAGTCGAGTAACAATAAAATGATACCAAGGAACCCGGTACTACCAAATAGTATTATACATTCCCTTATCCAAAAGAGTAATACATAAGAGAAGTGCTTACCATCCAAACACATCTCTTTCCCATTTTTTGTTATTTTCAAGCTACTTGAACTAGTTAACATAAATCTTCTTTTCAAATCCCATTCTGGAACAATACTATATATATTTCCAAACAAATAGTTTTAACAAAATATCTATTACCAACTTGCTTTGGGTTTATTCAGATTCAAACTCGTTTTGATCGTACAAGGATAAAGAGAATAATTTACTAAGTGCACTACAATGCTCGCTTAGGCAAACATCTGATTATCACTTAGAAGATCGTTCAGATCGTCACAAAATGAACCGAGATTCATCCCCCAAAACCAATCCAAAGAAAATGCTCATTACTTAAAATTATGTTTCCAAAATATTAATACTTCTGAAAACATCCAAGTAATACTATTATTACTTTTTTTTTCCAAAAATCATTTGAAACCTTTTTTCAAAGACACCGAGATTTAAATTCTCTAAAATCCTTTTGGTTATAAAACACATTTTTATAAACAAATTTTTATAAAAACATTTTTATTAAAATCCAAATTTAACCCAACATTATCACCGAACACCTAATAGTCAAACTGTGAAACATAATTCACAAGTTATTAGTTTCAATGTTCCCACAATTACTGTTTACCAAACTCATGTAGTAAAAGGATAAATTACAAATAAATCAATAAACAATATTTAATGCTCAAAACTAGACGAGCATGACTAATCAAACCCTAAATGATAATAACTGAATATTATCAATTCCTAGTAAACAAACACATAAAAAAACTATATTAATTTTCGAAAATTATTCTTTTGTATATAAAATATAATCCTAGGTAAAATTATTTTATTTACCAAATTAAAAATAATATTATGTAGGTTGGCATTGTTCAAGTATTTAGGAATCTCTATCGATAACGTTGCCCAGACGCATCGACCATAATTCATAGACCACTCAACAGATCAAATAACACAATATAAAACATTTTTATACCACTAGCGAATATTCGCTCTCATATATATATATATATATATATATATATATGTATGTATGCACTCAACTCATTCCAAGGTGTCACTTACTCTCACTAGTGAGTTTACCCCACCAAGGCCAAGGTTCTCGCTTAACCTTCGACTTTGATACCAACTGTAACGACCAGCCTTTTCGACCCTCAAAAGTCAACGGTAATACATCTACGATATTCATGTGTCGAACATCTAAGTGCTGAAAGGACAGACTGTTGGGAAAAGAAAAGAGAAGGTAGAAACAAATCTCACAACGTGATAGGTAATATATAATATACCAATGATCTTTACAAAAGAAAACTGTGATACACATACATCAATCAGAGTAACTAACATATCATCAACCTGGACAGTAATAACAATCTGTCCTTACAATTGCTGATAAACACAAAACAAGACATGCAGCGAAAATAAAAGAAAATAGGAAAATACATTTTGGAGGAATCCAGCTCGTCTCTGAAGCTCTAAAGCATCCATCACTAAATTTGGAAATATGCTTGGGCTGACCTGAGCATTATAAGAAAATAACGTTCGGATCTATCTGGAAAACCAATGTGAGAAACACAGATTAAATGGATTTTTAATGTTATAAAAACTTTCAAAATAAAGTTATCTCATAAGACAAAACCATACATAAACATGGATTTGTTGTTACCTTACGATAATCAAACCATTTATAGAAAATCATGTGATATTATAATATTGTCCAGGGTTTAAAATAAATATTAATCATAGCTGAAATGGTCATTAATTACATTCCAACATAATAGGTATACAACTAAATCTGTAAAGGCACGTATTGGAAATTGGATTCCATTAATGGAAAGGCTACTAGGGTACTGCCTGCCATAGTACATCGCTGGACAATGTACCGAGGACCTCACATGGACCCCTGCCAACACAGAGCCGGCTACCCCTTTAACATGGCATATCAGATTACATCATCCCCGGGGCACTTAGGCTGAAAACCTATTCATCCTGGCGCAACTCTTCCCGTTCACACGTATACCAAAATCCATAAATATCGAATCTAGATCGAGGAATGATGCTCCTAATGGTAGCAAACCATATAGCACTGTTGTATATCCCCTATTTTAGTCATTACAGGGTTATGAGGCTTGTGAGGTCAAGATTATCTTTTCCTTCTCTTAGCAAATCCTACTCAGATTGCAAACACTACCCTCCAGGCAACAATGCAATGCGAGCATTCATCCATACAAGTTGTTTAGGATATGAACAAACCGAAGGTACTACTTCTACGACATCCTTTTTGGAATCACCCTTAAGATTAGTAGCAAGTAGCCCTTGCACTTCAAAGAACTCCATCTTCGATTCCATCATCTCGAACCAATCTTGAACCTCTTCCAAAGTATTTGCACATATGGTTTTGGAATGAATACTATTTCGAGTCATCTCGTATAAATACACTCCCCCACTTACGGGTCTCTCCAAAACCAATGGATATAAACTCAATTTCGGTTCTTTTGGAAACAAACAGATAATACATAAGAACAAAGATCACCACCTAACCGTTTAAGCAGGAGAATTTCCTTATCATTTGTCCTAGAAGAACACAATGAGTTTATATGTAAAGTATAACATCACCGAAGATAAGTGTATCATACAATTCCCGTATTTCTTTTAAATATTTCCACATTTATATTTGGTTAATATTTGATAGTCGGTTATTGAACTATTAAATAAACAAAATAACCATTACAAGGATTTAATTTCATAAGAAACCAATCATGATTTAAGTACATAAGCAACCACTGAGCCTCTTTAATTAATCTTCTCATTAATTAGTCTCTTTCCAACTATTTGAAAAATATTATTATACTTATCTCAATAGTATAAGTATATTCACAAACCATATTACTTTCATTACTTAGAAAATATACCCATATACTTATCTTAACGGTGTAAGTATATTCACAAACCTTGAGAAAGATTTTATTTCCAAAACCATACTTAATTGGGCTAAAAACAAATGTCATTTAAAATATAAGTAACAATGAAACCAAACCACTTTTCCTTCAGTGTTAAGTATGGAAAGAATGCTTCCATACCACCATAATTAAGAAGGATTGTTTATCAAAATCAAGTCTCGTTCCTTTTATAAAATTCCCATTTTTGAAACCCATTCCATATTTACTGTCCTTTTATAAATCTCTAAAAGTATTTGTAAAACTCCTTTAATAAATCTCAAAAATTATTTATTTATAAAACTCCTTTACTTGACACGTTTTTGATATTTTGACTTACCCTATCCCTCCCTAGAAACTCTGGTTCTAGATCTTACAGATAGAGGATCAATCTACTCATTGGCTTTTAGTATCAAGTATTGGACTACTAAATTTCCATTAATAACTAAAATTGAATATGGAAATAAGACTTCAAATACTTAACATCAATCTTTGATTTCAAACTAAAAACTATCCTTAAGATAATAATGAAGATGTTCAAGTTGGGGCATTATTACCTCTCAAACCTTGACTAGACAACATTCTTATCTTTAGAATAGGTAGAAGTCTACCTACCTTGAAGTTTAATACCAAGTATAAAACTCTTTAATTCCATATATTATTGGTTTAAAACAAAGTGTTGTAAATTAACTTTCTTTTCACCTTTCAAAATCTTTTACTATAATTAGAATATTGCCTTTTTAAATTTCACATAAAAATCCTTAAAATACTCCTTAAAATTTCCGTATTAAAATCTCACTTGGAAATCCTTGTTTAAAAACCACTTTTGATTTAAAAAGAATAGATCTTTCCTTTATGTCAAAATAAACACTTACTGTACTATCTCAAATAATTCCTTTAAATCCCATATCAAATTTCAAACCTCCTTTAAAACACTTTTAAATAAAGTTTAAAAATCCGTTTAAATCATGACTTAAAACCATCGCCTTTTTAACAAGAATTCGACTTTGAAAAGTAAACCAATTTCCTTTAAATAAAAATTTTGTTTAAATATCTTGAAATAAATTTGTATATCACAAATCTCATTTTAAAAGACTTATATAACCTTTATAAACCATATTTAAAAATAATTAACAAAATATTTAAAATAGATAAGCTTTTATATTTTAGAAAAATCAAAGATTTCGAAATTGCGTCCATAGCGACTATCGCTATACGGACCATAACTTCAAAAATCAGTATTATAAATAAAATAACTTTTAAACACAGCCTCTTTCTACATTTTATACTATTATAAGTATATAAAAACTTTCACTTTAAAATAAAAGTTGATGTCAAATAAAATCCAAAATATAACTTATAAAATCTAAAAGGAGGTTTAACGACTACCTTAGCACATCATCAAGTGTAATTTACTTCTACATCAAAGGAGTCAACTTTCAAGTCATATAATAATTCTCAACTTCACATCACATCATAGAAATCATATAAATCATATCTATGATATATGCATATGTCATTGCTTTCCAAAGCAAGAATCAACAATTATCATAATATATTCAAGCAATATATATGTTTAAACATCAACACTAGCATACTATTTTACACAATATATATATATATATATATATATATGTAACATTCACCATAGTACAAGAAGTCACAAAGTAAACCGAAATCCATATTTCAAAGATTAAATAAACTTAATCATGGTTGAAGAATAGAAATATTTACCTTGGAAGCAAATTCTAATCATTGAACATTTGAAAATAGTTCACATCAAGGAAACAGTCTCTGTAAATCCACTATTTGGAGGACCAAATGAAATATTTTTAAACAAATTTTTTACCAATTATTCAAAAAGGATTTGGGAATAACATTAATTTTAAAATTTACTGAATTTTATACATAATTTTTAAACCAACATGTGTTTTATGCTCGGAATTTCAAGAAATGCTTGTAGAAACAAATATATTTAATCCATCAAACCTCAATAAAAATTCATGAAATTTGGAACAAATGTGCTGGAACATGTCAGGTAAAACATATCATAAGTTGGATATTCTTAAGCTTCATATGAATTAAATGGGAATTTTATAGTGAAGAGGGTTTAAAATCACTGAATTTGTCAAAACACAACCACATCAACATATATTCTTACCAATCATGTTTGTGATCATATAAACATAAGATATTCATTATAAACAAATTTAAGAATCTATGTAACTCATTGAAAAATTTTAAGCCAAAATGATTTGATTTGATACCTGAAGTCACACTTTGAACATGCCTCTTCTTCATTATTTATGGACCCGAAAATAAACCATAGTCTTACAATTCTTCAACCAATCAAACTTAATCAAAATTATATTTTAACAACTTATAATGATGTAAATAAGTGTTGAGAAGCTCCATCTAAAGTTTCATTATTTTTGGACATTTATTTTATTTTTTATGAATTTTGGAAGAGAGGAGTGAAGAAAAAGAAAGGAAGAAGGAGCCATTTTAAGTTTCTTACATTGAAATCTTTTAAAATAAATGAAAATAATGAAATGAAAGGAGATAGAAAAATCATAATAACCCATATGCACCTATGTTAAAAATTACAAGTTCTTACTTTGATTTGATATGTACACAAAAATCCAAGCACTTTAACATTTTTAATTAAAGAAGAAAGTCGTCTTCTTTGTTATAATACTTAGTCACTTTCTAGAATTCTCTAATGACTTCTTACTTTAATTAATCAATTTATATCACTATAAATTTTTATTATATATTCATTTGCTATTGTATAAGTTCCAAAATGTTTGAACAACTTTTTAGTGAATAAAAAGTTGATTTTCGACAATACATTTATCGGTCACATTTTCACTTTTACTTCAAACTATTTATTTTTGTGAACCAATTTTCAAAAATAAGTTCACCATTATTATTTATTAATTAAAATTGGGTTATTTGACCATTAAAAACCATTAATTGAATAATTGAAATTAATTTAATATTCACAAATCAAAGCGATAAAATTCTGGGTCGTGACATATAAATTGGGATTCATTAGCAACTACCCAATATATAGTAAATAAAACTAGAATAGTAAATGGTGCATGCATATGTATTTGACTCTTATTTAATATATATATATATATAAGTAAAAATATGCTCTCTTAATACCTTTTAATCCTTGATTAAGGATGAATTTTGCTTTGATACCAATGTAACATCCTATCTTTTTCGACCCTCTGGTTTAATGCTTAAATCGACGATTCAAACCTCGAAAGCTAAAAATGGTGTGTCATTAGAAAATGATAACAAGAAATAAACAATATTTATAATTATATTTTTCTAAACTCTCAACGGATAAAATGAAACTATAATATTCATGTAATAATCATTTTATTTCTAACCACACTATATAAATTACATTACTTCAAACGTCTATACAATTCCAAATACTAATCCCAATCTGCACTATATAAACAAGTCATATTATCTATGTACAATATATACATCAAGATCTTCGTTGCCAAGCTCAATCACATCACTGAGCTCCATCAACCTAATGATATAGACAAAAAGAAAAATAGGAGTAGGTCAAATATAAGTTTGAGTGAGTGAACTATATCTACTCCATATATACTATAAAGATAATGCTATAAAATGATAAATGTTTAACATGTATGTAAACAAATCCTGGACCCACATTATGCACTACAAGATCATGTTACCATTAACGTAAACATTTCTTGGACCCTCCTCCTTGCGCTATAAGATTCCAATACATGCGTAACCCGATTTGGATCCCACCATCTGCACCGTAGAATCGCCTCACATCCATCTCATCGCTATTGGACCCACATTCCTGCACTATAGGTTCATATCATGGACTCGCTTGCTTGTGCTATAGGACACATGTTCAAACCAACATCTATAAACCCTTTCACTAGCAATCCATGCATATAAACTCAATACACAAACGTTCATATTCACGTATCTCATCTCACTATAGCAGACCCTTAATCATCTTCAAAATAGCTCCAATATGCTCTGCAAAGTCCCAGCTATGAAATTCCATCGAAATGGCCAAAGCCCGGTTGGGTCTAGGTTTAACTAGACCCAACTCGGATTTGATTGGTCTACCTTGACTAGTCGTACACAACGTGAGTGATTCTGGTGCGCTGCTTCAACATTTCTACTCCATTATGCATTGCACCATTATATCTTGTTCTTAACACTTTATACTATGGTTATATTTCAATTTAGGGGTTCTTTAACATCAAATTTAGGGTGTAAATTCATTTA
This sequence comes from Allium fistulosum, assembly GCA_030737815.1. Classification (NCBI taxonomy): domain Eukaryota; kingdom Viridiplantae; phylum Streptophyta; class Magnoliopsida; order Asparagales; family Amaryllidaceae; genus Allium; species Allium fistulosum. The sequence continues at coordinate 484,404,827 of CM060905.1, read as the reverse complement.
GATTCAAGGGTTTTGTAATTATCTTCGTTTTGTTAAATTTGTTCACGTTTAACAAACCATCCCTTTAATATTCATTTAAACAATTTTAATTCAGTATTAATTCATAATTAACCCTATTTCAAACCCAAATCATGATTATACCATTACACTTTGCATTATATCATGAATAGAAGAAGATTCACTCACCAGAACTCCTGAATTGTTTGAACCCACTTTAGCCCTTTGCTACCTAAATCCGTAGCACCACAAATCCTTTTAGTTTTGTCTTTGAATTGGTATGATCCTATAGTATGTTGCGCTCTCTTTCTTGTGGTAGTAATTTCATCTAGTTTCATTAAGAAATAAGAAAGATATGTCTTTTTAAATTTGATTGAAGAAGAGGGAAGAGGAAGAAAATGAAACTGTGAAAATGAACTGAAGTTTCGGAATGTACGTACATCATCATATTTATACATGTAGGGAAACTTTTAAATGACTATTCAAATTCAAATTTAAATCACAAAGCCTAAAGCCCATAGCTCCAAAACCTATTTCGTCTGTACTTCTTCCATATAACCTTTAAATCGCACAAGCTTATAGTCGACCCTAAACAAAATGATGCACTTTATGCAATTTAACTATTACTTCCTAAATTAAGGATTGAATGTATAAAACTTGAGTTGTTGATGTAATTTGAAAATTTTCATACTTGTAATACTTCGTTGTTGTTAATGAAAGAACATGTTTTCCCAAGTGTTGATTTTTCTTTTACTTATTATTTTTACTAGGAAAAATAACTAACACTTGTATCCAGTGGCCTTGACCTCCTCTCTCGACTGGAAACTTAAAACTAGGCTAATGTTGGATATTAGGAAGCACTCTTCTAAATATGCTCTAGCTATACCATTTTCGGACAACTTAGAAGCATGAAAATGGTATAATAAATACTATAAGTTGAAGTCAACATTAAGTAGTAGTATATGAAATACCTCGAGTTTAGAGGAAAAAATCAAAGAGAAAGACAATGAGATCAAAGAGCTGAAAGAGAGCATGGATACATTTGGTCGATCCGGACCTCCAACCTAAAGGATTGAGGTTAATGCAAAAATTGCTCGACTGTATTAGAAAATTGAGAACCTTGAAGTTGACTTGTTAAAAGGCCAAGTATTATACTAATCTCTAGAGCTTATTGCAATTTAAGGAAAATCCAGCCTTCCCACTCCTACTCCTACAAGGACAACTAGGTCCAAATCTTCAATTCGTAAAGAGAAATTTTCTTGCTTGGAAAACCCACCTTCGGATTTGGATGTTGGAGAAATTGCAAGATGGTGCCGAGAGTATAAATATGAATGCACCAAGTTTCTGAAAGGAAAGTGGGACAAACAAATTTCAAAATATCTCAAAAATTATCAAAGTTAGGTTGAGGAGCTGGGATGTGAGAAATACACTCTTTAGCGGAAGGTTAAAAAATTAAAGAGCAAGGTCAAAACTTTTAAAGGGGCTAATAAAATTCTTGAACGTGCATTGAAGATTTAAATCGGCTTTGTTGATGATCCAAATATTATCCAAAAGAAGGAGAGAAAACTTAAAGAACTACTAGATGTGACGATTCTTCATATTACCGAACCTTCCTCGACCGTTGAAGTCTTAATGGGGATGGTGCAAGTCCTTGAGTCTCAACTGAAAATAGTTGAGGTAATGGTGATTGAGAACTCCCGATTGAATTCTCTTATAGATTATTTGATTGAAATAATAGTAGTTTTCGGCTTGAAAATCAACTATTCCTACTTAGGTCCAGAAATGAATAAGATTGACCGGACCAGTAGAGGAAGGATACAGACGTTATCAGCACATGTTTTTATATGGGTGTGCCGGCCATCTTAGGAATATTAGAGGCCCCATTTTTTCTTAGAGATGCCCCTACTTCAAGTAAAAGTCATCCATGTCTTCTTGAGGTTGGGGAAGGGGTAGGAAAAAATATACCAACATTATTCGCTCCCTCAACCTCCTTTTTAAGAAGAATTGAATGGATTTCCTTGATATTTTTAACTTTTTGTATGTAAATTGGTAAACAAATCGGTACCTCAGAGCCTTAATTTGATTCGGTATGATATGTGGGCTTTGATTAAGCATAAATTTGTTTGCTCCTTTTTTCCTTGAAGAATGCTTTAGACAGGCCTTAATTTGAGAGTTGTTTGTTAGGCGTTATAGTATTTGTTTGCTCCCCTCTCCATGTATAGAAGAAGCTTTTTACACTTTAGAATAAAACCAAGTACCTTCTTACCTTTCCAATTCTCACTTCTCATTAAATCTTTTTCTTTTGAAAAATATAAATATATGGTGATGACTTCTGTAATTTTTAGAAATTACTTCTTTCTCAAATTGATCATTTTATTTTGTATATGCCAAAGAAATTTATGAAAAAGCTTTCCTATGAACTTTGAAAATTTGAAAGCTTGGTTTTGAAAATCACTTTTGGAATGATTATTGAATCAACAGAATTTTAAATAAACCTTTCAAGTTTGGTAAAAATATGGATAAATCTGCCTTCTTATCCTTCTAGCCGAATGACTTCATAGATGAATCTTTGTTGCTTAAATATAATTATGTTGGTTGGTTTTTCAAGGTAAACTTCTTTCCTGCAGTCTGGGTTTCTTGGATGATTGTTCGATGAAAAGTGATACCTGACCTTTTTTGTGAAGGTTGCTTTAATTTTTCCTTGGGGCAAGATAAATTGTGTTTGGTTGCCCTTCCTCTAGAAGATTACTTTAGCCCATCTTTAAGATGGAATTAAGCTCGTTTGGTTTATTTCTTTATACGAAGTTGCCCCTTCTAACCTTTTAGGCAAGGCTTTAGGTTGGTCGGTGCTCTGGCCAGGCCATCTTAGACGAGGTCAAAGTCTAAACCATCCTCCTTTTAAGAGGTGCTCGATCAGGCCTTATAGGTGAAATCCAAGGTTGTTGGTCGGTGCTCTAGCTAGGCCATCTTAGGCCGGACCAAAGTCTAACTAGTCCTTCCTTTAGGATGCACTTCGGTCAAGCCTTATAGGTGGAACGAAGGCTGTTAGTCAGTGCTCAAGCCAGGTCATCTTAGGGGTGACCAAATTCTAACCCATTCTCCCTCTAGAAGGCACTCCAGTTAGGCCTTATAGGTGGACCCGAAGGCTGGTTGGTGATTTGGCCAGTTCATCTTGGGTAGGACCAAGGCTTACTCCATCCTCCCTCTAGGAGGCACTCCAGCCAGGCCACGTAGGTGGGACCGAAGGCTTACTGTGCTCTAGCCAGGCTTTATAGCCAGGACTAGAGGCTTACTCTTATCTCCCTCTAGAAGGCTTATAGTGCTTTGACCAGGCCATTGTGGCAGGATCAAAGGTTTTTTTCTTTATTTTATAAGACTTTTTCATGAAGCATTTCTCTTTATTAAAGCTCTAGATCTTTGTAGATACGTTGGTCTTTTGCTCAAGTCTTGTTAACAAACTCTTGGAGTTCCCCTTTTCCTAAAAAATTTCAATCATTCCTTTAAGAGCTCGACAATAATTGGTATTATATCCATTCATTTGGTGGTATTGACAATAAGCATCTCTGAGATTTTTTTCATTTTCCTGTAGCTTTTTCTTTGAAGGCCGGTAGTCCAATCTTTCTTTGGTTAGGAGATGGATATTTTCATAAGAGGTGGTAAGGGAAGAGGCTCTAATGGATCGGGGTATTAGGTAATTGTGCTTTTGGTCTCCATTTGGCTCTTTTGCAATATTATGTAGGTTTATTAGTTCTAACGGCAAGCTTTCTCCACAAAAATCTTAAGTACTGGTTGGTGGCGAGGAGTGATCAATTACCCCCACCACTTTTGAGTAAACTTATTAAAGTCCTTTGTTATTCCGCCTTCGAAGATAGTTCCTTTTTGCTTGGAGTTGTATAGCTTTTCTTATATCCAAGAATGGGTCATTCCTTTTTTTGTTCTCTCTACTCAGAGTATGATAATGATTGAGGTTGATCCCATATGGAATGGATTTATGCTCCGGTTATCTAGACCATAAGGAATTACTCATATCTTTTCTACTAGAGTTTTTAGCACCAAGTTCCTTAATTTCAACACTTGTTCCTCATAGAATTGAAGGTTATAGGTGATTTCATAAGCTGGCTTAGTAAGATGATGCTCGAAGGATCCCCGTTACAAGAAAGTCATTGTGCAGTTTAGTAGGCTATGCAGGATATGAAAAGTCCTCTAAAGGAATATGCCGGATATGGAAAGTCCTTTATAGGGATATTCCGGATATAGAAAGTCCTCTTTAGGGATATGCTGGACATGGAAAGTACTCTGTAGGGATATGTCGCAAGACGGAGGTTCGAGCCCTCCTTTTAACGCCAAAAATTGTAACACCCCTAATTTTTGATAACATTATTCAGGAGATTTAATTAGACAAATTAAATAGAATAATGTAAATGTTAAGTGATAAGGGGGTTGAGATTTGAATAAATTTAATCAAGGTCATGCTTAGTAAAATAATTAAAGGGGCTTAAGAATGGTTTTAGGCTAATTAATCTTCATAAGGGTGTATTAGGAATTTGCCGTGCATAACCCTTTCCCTTATATAGTCTCGTTCTTACCATTTCATTCCCATTCACGTCATTTTGAAAACGCAAACAAAAATATTAAGAGGGGCAGGCCATAATCAAAGAGAAGAGGAATTTAATTATAAGCTAGAGATCGAAGCGTAGGGGAAATCAATCTAAATCCAATCTCCTTATCTAAATCAAGGTAAATAGTAATTCCATCTCTATTTTTGTTTGAATCATATGCTTTTGGATTTAAGGGTAAATTCATTTTTATGATGAATTGGATGATGATATGCTTGAATGTTAATTTTTTGAATTTAAACATGATTGTTTAAATGGAATTATACACGGTTTTAGGGAGAAACCGATTTATGTTGATGTTTAAATGCCATGGACAAATTTTATGTTATGTAAAACATGATTTTGGAGTTGGGTTTTAATTTTGACAATTTTCCAAGCTATGGAAAGATTGTTATGAATTTTCAAAGGAAAATATGGTTATTTGGGTTCATAAATTTATTTCGAAAAATATATTAAGAATTTGGGTCTGAGAATTTGATAGGTTAGATAGCATGATTAAAGTGAATTTCTAGAATTTTTGGGGATTCTTCCAAAGTGATTTGCTATGCAAATTAAATTGTTTTAGAAGAGGGACTTCTTTGCAATATTGATTTTGCTTAATGGAAGGGCTTATTGATTAACTTAAATATGGTTTAGATCTTAAATTAGCGGCAGCTATTTTAGTAAAGAATTTGAAAAGGTTAAGGCAACCAATCTGGTTTTGACACATGGCAGATTAGTTAGAAAATTGTTTGCTTTAAGTAGTATTAAACCAGGTTTACTCAGAAAAGTTGGTTCTGCCTTCTTTAGAAGTACCTTTCGACACAAAGCTTTTGCCTTCAACCCAGTCGAAACCTACTAAGTCGAAATCAATACACAAGGTATCATAAAGATGGTACGCAGTAGATTGGAGAAAGGCGGAAGGTTAGGTGTTGAAAGCTAGGCTTCCGAAGGGGTCGATACCTTGGTTTGTTTTAAAAAGAAGCGCCTGCCTTTATTTTATTTAAGCCTTCGAAGGAGTCGAAGCATATGTTTTCGAAAGAGGTTTTTAAAGCTTTCAAAGGGGTTGCCATCAACTTATGTTTGCTTTCGAATGAGTTCCTTACTTATGAAGTATTGCTTTTGAAAGAAAGGGTTCTGACCTAGTCGAAGCCCTGCTACAGTTCTTTAGCCTTTCGATGGTATTGAAGTCATCAATACTTTCGAAAGGTAGTGTATGTTTTTAAAGATGTTTTAAGCTACTTCCTAAATGCTTTTGAAAGGGTACAAGGGTTTCGAAGGCTATGGCTTCGAAAGGGGTTTCGGCGCTATCCTACAATGTTTTGCTTAAATTGTTTGAAGCTTTCAAAAGAGATGGTGCCAACGCCATCTTGTTTTCCCCAATATTTTTATATGATAAAGGATGGTTTCAAAAGAGATGCTTTTGCCTATATTCACTTTGACCCAAATAATATTTTAAGTAAAAGCCCAATGGTTTCGAAAGAGGGACTTTTAACGGTTTCGGAAGGGTTACTTCCAATGGTTTCAAAAGAGGGACTTTCAATTGGTTTCGAAGCTATGCTTCTAAATGATTAAATGCTAATGCTTTAATACATTCGAAAGGTTTCAAATGAAAGTTTTAAAGTGTTAAAAAGGCAGGGGCCTAATGCTTTGAAATTATATTTTTTTGCTTTCGAAGGAGGGTAACCAGTAAGGTCGAAAGTAAGATTTTGAAGTATTCAAAAGGTTTTGTGACCCAAACTCGTTTTTGAGGGAAAAACCCATGGCTAAATTAAATTATTTTTTGTAATGGTTTTGAGAAGAAGCTTTCCTTGATAAAATAAAAGGTTAAAGGGATTAATCATGTTTTATATTAAACCCACAGAAGTGGTATTGTTATGTTATTATGTTTGCTTCTTCAAACATAAATATATTTGCATTATAATGGACCCATAACTGCATTTTGGGGATAAAGGGCAGAAGAACCAGCTAGGTTGACCCAGTAGTGAATATAAATTGATTAAACTCCAGGATGAGTAGATTTTCATCCAAGAGGTCAGGAAGATCAGAATATAGGATGCCTAAATATGGAAGTTTTCAGGGAGACAGGTTCATAGTGCACCCATGAAAACTATGATTAGGAAGTTATTTGAGTTACCAATAGGTTCATAGTGATCCCATGAAAACTATGTTATAAAGAGTGGTTGGCAGGGGCCAATTGGTTTGTAGTGAACCCATGAAAACTATATTTGAATTTAGCTATTGACAGTTATCAATAGGTTCCTAGTCAACCCATGTAAACTAGGATAAGAGAGAAGTTATTGGATTAACCAATAGGTTCAGGGGAACCAATGAATCAATTAAACTCATAGGAGTGGTAGTGTTAAGTTAATTGGAAGGGGCCAACAGGTTCATAGTGCACCCATTAAAACTATGAAGTAGGATAGGGAGTCCAGAAAAATACAGGTTATTAGTAAGCCCATAAAAACTAATAGGTTAATAGTGATCCTAGAAACTATAAATATGACAGGGAGTTAATTAAACAAAGGATGGGAAATCCAGAATGTTTTAACTTGTATGCATAGCATCATAAGAATTTGTAATGACTATGTTTTTAACCATTGTGGATGCAGGAGCATAGTATATGGTTTTATAAAGGTTTTAGGATACTAGTGAAGGGAAAACCCATTCCGCTAAGCGACGTGGTCTCACTAGATATCAAAATGATTTGAGATGGTAGATTATTATTCATACCAGGCATTATGCCTAACTCGAAGTTTATGTTTTCCCTTTAAACTCTCGGGTACTCAATTGATTTTGGGTAGTTTGAGAATTGAGGTTTTCAGGTACTTCATTAGATGAATAAACCTTCCAGAGATGTGCAGGAGGCATAATAGATATTTAGAGTTCTCTTTTACTTGATTCCGCTGTGTTGTTTGTAATGGAAAAGTTGTTATAATGTCTGTATATACTCTGATCATCCAAGGGGGCATCTTCATATGTCGCTCTTGGCATATGTTGTAATAAATATATTTTCTCTGAATGCGGTTTACGATTGAGGGATTATGTAATGAATTGGAAATGATTTGAAGTGGAATGTGATCTTGTTTGAAGTTTTAAATTTTTTCCATATTCATGTGTTTCTGTGTATCAATGAATCTAACACCGCTGTATTTGGTCGCGGAGGATTAATAACTATAGATGACTGCAGCACCCGTAGCCGTGAGTTTTGGGCCTCCAAGTAGAGGGATGTTACAAGTTGGTATCAGAGCATAGGTTTATGAAAACTTCAAAGAAAAGTGAACCTAAAAGATTTTCGAACATAATCCAATGAGTTTGAAAAGGAGATCGGGGTTTGGGATAACGCTGTAGCAACGTACTTATATTTGATATATAGATATATATATATATAAATAAATAAATATGTACTCCCCTCTCTCTTAGGCCATTCTTTTATATATTACTAAGGCTTGTATGCAGATTTACGAGAAAGAAGATATGGAAGCATGAAATGGAAGAGGAAATCTCGGTGGAGGTAGCATCACAACTAATGGAAATGCTTGACCTAATACCAAGAGGAACCAAGGTCGACAGGCTAATGCTAACCCAAATGCTAAAGCCAATGTTGGTGCTGAAAATCCGCCAGTAGATGCGGGGATGGTGTATCGGTTGTTATCCAATCTTTTGCAAGCTGGGGTTGCTGGTAATATTGTAGGAGCTAATCCTATGGCTCTAGTTGGGAATAACTATTCTAAGGTGAGCAGAGACTACACCAGTCTGGGTGGAAAGCCGTTTATTGGAACAGAGGATGCTGTTGAGGTTGAGAATTGGCTATTGCATTGTGAGAGGATCTTTACTGATCTAGGATTGGACGATGGGCAAAAGAGGAGGCTGGCCTTTAGGCAGTTGCAAGGGGTAGTGCTTCACTGGTGGAATAGCGTGACTGCCGAAGTTCCGGAGGAAGAATTGACATGGGCTGATTTCAGAATAAGGTTTGAGAAAATATTTTTATATGAGGTTGCTAAGTCGGCGTTGATGAGGAAGTTCATGGATTTAGTCCAAGGAGAGATTTTTGTAATCGAGTGCGCTGCTAAGTTTGATGAGCTGTCTCGATATGGTTATGCCACTATAGACATTGACGTCAGAAGGAATGAGAGGTTCATTCGAAGACTAGGACCTGAGCTTGCTAGAATGACCTTGACACATATCCGAGAACCTTGTAATGTGGTGGTGGAGATGGTCATTCGCCATAAAGAGATGCTGGCTGGTTGTGCTAGAGAGAAGCCAGTTGAATCCCAGGGTCCTTATGGAAAGAAGAGGAAATTCTTTAAGAAGAAGGGAACCCAGAAAGGGGATGTTGCCAAGAAGGCAAAGGCTGATTTATTATGCTTCAAATGTGACAAGAAGGGTCATTATGCTCACAAGTGTCGGTCAGGCAAGGGAAAGAAGGCTGCAGATAAGAAGAATGTGAACTGCTTCAACTGTGATCAAGTTGGGCATTATAAGAACCAGTGTCGAGAGCCAGTCAAGGCGAACAAAGGAAAGGTCTTTGCTGTTGGATCATCAGCTAAGCCTACTGCAGCTGATAAAGGAAAGACTGTGATGGAAGGTGTAGGATCTAGATTAACCCTAGAGGGGGGGTGAATAGGGTTGTCGCAAATTTTCTCGAATTAAACGCGAAATCAAACTGCAGATAAATAAATATGCAGAAAAGTAAATCACACACAAAATTTACCCAGCTTCGGCAACCCCTGCCTACTGCTGCATTCCCAGATTTCTATTAGGATTAAATAGTATCCCGCTTACAAACACTCCTACAGACTCGCACACCCTGCTCCGCCTATAGAGCTTTGTAAACTCGCACACCCTGCTCACTGAACTAACCCTAACTAGACAATCTGACACTACCTAAACCCTAGGTGGTGATTTACCCTGACTGGACTTGACAAAGTACAAAAACGAAATACAGATTAAAGACCAGTGCAAAATATAAATTGACACTTTAAAACAATTTTGCCCTCAAATAAAAATAGGCCCAAACTATATCAAGTAAACCCGGCCCAAATTTAAAACTAAATTTAAAACCCTATTTAATAAACTAGGTTGGCCCCTTTCTTTGATCAATTATCGGCCCGCTTTACTATATCTTCAATCCCTTTTCTTTGCCCGATCTCCTGAGAAATAAAAATGGCGATGGCTTCGGCGATGTGATGATTCTCTGTCGAATCTGGTGTCAATGCTTGCTCGATTGAATTAGGGCTTTGCCCTTGTTCGTTTCACTGGCAAATTTGAGCTTCGGCTTCGTCGACTTTTGTAGCACCTCTAGAATTAGGGTTCTTCCCTGTTGTCTTGCTGGTGAATTGAAGCTTCGGCTTCTCGATGAATTGCTCTGAATTAGCACTTCGGCTTGTCGTACCTGGCGATTCTAGTTTGGAGCTATGGCTTCTTCAATCTGGAATTAGTATGTGATTCTTCTCTGATTTATACTTGATTGCTTGAGTCTTATGTCGGTGATGATTGGGTTTATTTTCTCTGCTTTGTGTTCTGAATCACCACACAGTCGATGATGACTTTGGATCTCTTTATATATGCGTCTGATTTGATTTTACTTGATTCCCATGTTGTTAAAACTTTCCCTTAATATGTTTGCTATTTTGAGAAAGTGCTTCGTACCCACGGTTTCGATTTTGTGACGTTCGATCATCCTTTGATTTATCATTCCAGAAACTTTCCTAAATTAATTTTGACTGTTTCAACTTGATTTAAAATATACGGTGATATATTTTTTTCTTCACCACGTCTCTGATTTTTTTTCTTTGATCACGGCCTTCACTTGTTCACTGTTGATGATCACCTGACTTTGACATTTGTTTACTGTTGATCATGGCTTTGACATTTGATATTTTTTATCACGGTTGACTTCGGTCATTTGCTCTGTTATTTCATTTGTTTCTCGAACTCGGCTTCGATCATTTTGACTTTTAGGTAGCACTGGCTTTGACTTGACTTCGGCTATTACAGTATTTCTTCTTGAATCAATTCATAGCTTCGGCTTTGATCATTTTTGACTTATTTGCGTTTATCCATGCTTGCACTTGATCACTTGAGTTGTTAGCTGCTGCACACCATTTTTAAACTGCTACAACCTTGTTCCCTGATTTAATTTGAGCATGTTGGCATGTTGCACTGTGATTCGAGTCTGTGCATGTATCATGTTTGTAATTGCTTGTTTTGTTGTAGCTTGTTGTACTTCTGTAGTATAACCTGATGTTGTAGTCTTGATGAACATATCTGGTCTGGTCATCATGTATGTTGTCACTGCTCTTTACTTTGTAGCTCTGTTGCTCTTGTCTTTAACTTGTGATGATTATCTGCACACTTGATCTTGCAGTCTGGTCTCCATAGCCTTTGCCTGATCATAGTTTAGTTCCTGAACCATTTACTTGACATACTTTAGTTGTATTGCTTGAAGTCTTCATATATGCTTGCTTATAGCTACACATGTGTTGTCATTTAGTTATACTGAGCCTTGGACAGTTTCATTTGCATGCTGATGATCTGATACTTTAACTTGTTTGATTCTGACCCATGTTGTTGTGCATTGTAGTTTCCAGATGCATTTGTAGTTGTACAGTCATTGAGTTGCACTTTGATGTTTTTGTATTACTTGAATACTGGTGCACTGTTGCAGCTGCACTTGAATCTCTTTAGTCACTGTTTACTTGATCCATTTGTGATATTTGTTGAGTCTGGGCATTCTTGTTGTCCAGACTTGTACATGATACTTTTGACCATTTGTTCATCGCTGTTCTTTGCATTTGTACATATGTTATACATTTTCTTGAAATTGATTCTGGCCATTCTCTGTGCTACCATTCATGTGTGTCCAGACCTTGTTCATTCGAGTCTTTGTGTACTTGTCTTGTGCACTTGAATGTGTGTTCTTCATCTTGTTGTCTGGTTTGCTTTCATTGCTGTATTGTTTCACTTGATTAGTTGCTTTGGTCTCTTGAGTCTTTCATTCCAGTCTTCATATATGTACATTTGTTTCAGTTTGGATTTCTTTGACTTCACTGTGTACATGCACAGTTTATTGTTGTAGTGATCATTGAATTTTGGTCGAGGCCATTTGCACTTGTGTTGAATCTGATTTTGATTTGACCTTGTGCACTCGAGTTGGCGAGGCAGTGCACATGTGTATACGTGTGTACTGCAGCCACTCGTAATTACCTGTCCCTGATATGAATACTGATATGCATAGATATTACACAATCAAAGATGATGACGATAACCCATATATCTAAGACAGCTTTAAAAAAACAAATTTCATATTTTTGCAAATTAAAATTTGTTTCTTTTCAGATTTCTGCTGTAGTTGTAAATTATACAGGTACACAGGAGACATGACAAATACTGAAGCTGGACAATGCAGATGCAGAAGACTGAGTGTATGAGTGATGTAGTGAGGACAGGAATGTAAATGTGAAAATGTATGAGTGAGAGTGAACTGTAAATCAGTGTACTGTATGAAATCAGTGTATGAACTGAAAACATTGTACTGAATAAAATATTCTATTGAAATAAAAATAATGTTTGAATTTGTTAAATTCTGTGCAATAGTATTATTACTCAAAATGAATATTTATTCCTGTATTTGTAAAATCTGCAAACACATCTATAATTCGATATATATATTTTGTTATCATCAAACACTAAACACACATCAAACAATCTCCCCCTTTTGATGATGACAAACATATATATTAAAGATTTTGACATTCCAGTAGATGTGTTTGTTTAACCATGAAATATTTAGCTCCCCCTACATGTATGCTCCCCCTACATGAATACTCCCCCTACAACTGAGACCATTCTCTATTTAGAAGATTTAGGAAATTACAGACGAATAAAAGAACAATAGAAAATAACTAACAACATTTAACAAATTTAGTAAAATATTCCAGAAATACTTATTTCCTTATCAAAATCTCGTTCTTCTCCCCCTTTTGTTATCATCAAAAGACTGTCAAAAAAATAATGGAACAGTAGGGGAAAAACAAATGTAACACCAAGAAAAATCATAATATATCATAACACGATAACAATTTCCACATTGTAGAGAATGGATCGATGATTCGATTTTTATATAATGAGAAGAGGAGTGTTTTCTCTTTTTCTTTAAAAATAATTTGACATTTAAGCACAAAAATAAATAAGCACTTACTAACCACGCATAACCATAAGAACTTTTAAATGGGATTAGCAGTTACTTATTAGCTATCATACTCCATCCATGCATAACCATAAGGACTTTTAAATGAGAATGGAGTGATGATAAACTAAAATTCACATGATCCATCCATCCATAACCATAAGGACTTTTAAATGAGAATGGATGCATGAGAAATATTTTTTAAAAAAAAATCCTTTATTTTTCCTTTTAATTTAAAAAATAATTCACTCTTCTCATTTTTCAAAACCATTATGAATGATAGAAAGATGGTAGAAATAGAAATGATCGTGGAATAAGTTACCAAATTAATCATATTATGAAATTTCATAAACCAAACGTATTTTCACTACTGAATAATATTCGAATCAATCTTTGAATAATATCCAAAACAGGTTTGAATCCTAGAAATTGAAGTTGAAAATAAATATCCAAGAATATTTCAACCAAAAATTGAAAAATGATTAGTCAATTTCCATAATCCCCAAATTCAAACGTAATCTGGAAAATCTGTCTTTGGGGAGTGGTTTTGATAAAATATTAGCAAGTTGAAATGAATTCATTGCAAATGTCTTCCCTAGCAATGTGATCTCTAAGAAAGTGGTGTCCCACATCAATGTGTTTCGTGCGTGAATGATGAACAGGATTATTAGACAAGTCTATTGCACTTTTACTATCACATTTTAATGGAACTAGTTTAAAAACTAAGCCAAAATCAGAGAGAGTTTGCATCATCCATAAAATTTGAGCAATCAAGAAATCACTTTCTTTATGTAATAGAAACAGTGTCGTGACAGCACTTCGCTTTTTAAAACCGTTTTCCAAAAGATATGTACAAAGACAGTCATACCAAGCTCTAGGAACTTGCTTAAGACCATATAATGCTTTTTCTAGCTTATACACATGATTTGGAAAATCATGATTTTCAAATCCAGGGGTTTGTTAAAAAACTTCTTCTTTGATTGAGTTCATCTAACTTTCATCATTAAGAGCCATTTTAATAGAATCAGATTCAACTTTCAGAAACAAACCACTGTGACAACGAAACACACACAAACTTTTATCAAATGAAGAGCGAGTGTGTATACCTTACGTAGAATCACAGTTAAAATATCATGATTATCTCAAAAGCAATTTGAAGTTTTCACCAGTAAAGTTTCAACAGTTTCAACAGTTTCTAAAAATACCTTTTTAGAGCATGAGCAATCAGTAATCAATCATAGTTTGACCAAACAGATTAAGTTCAAGAAGAAAATGGTTGATCAATTTTTATGCACAGATTAAAATCAAATCATATAAGATCATAAATCAAGCAAGTTAGATTCTATCAACCATCACAATTACTTCGAGTAAGATGATTGGTTAAAAATCAGAATTAACATCATCAATCATAACTGGCTGATTTAATTTAGATTATGATGCAGATTCTTACCGGTTATCTATTGTTTGAAAATAAATACAACTACCTGTTTTACCTGTACGATAATCTTTCGTTGTTTGCCCATAGTGAATCTGTCACCTTTATACTGGGCTAAGGAACGTTAATTTGACGCCCGTTGTGTATCTGGAACAGCTAGAATCCAGATAACACTAATGTTGTTCCTTAGCCTGCCACCCCACCTACACGGTTAAAGATTCATGTGACCTATTTGTTTTTATAGGTCCATGGTTGTTAGTGGCAGAATAATTGTGAATAAACAATCCCTTTGGACCCAAACTTGTTTTGTCTTTTCATTTTTGTTCCAATAGACATGAAATTTGTTTGTAGAATTTTTAGGAACCTAAACTTTTATAAATTTCGTGTTCTTGTTCCTATGACTACAATTTTCAACATTATGTCCAATTATTTCACATTCAGTAAAGATACCCTTACCTTTTGCACTATTATCAACTTGTGTTTTCCCAAAACCTAGTCCTTTTCTATTATTGGCAAATAATTGATTTCCCAATAACATATTGAATGATTTTTCGCCTCTTGAAAAGTTATTTAGTGATTTCTCAAGATCTTGGACTCTGGTTTTCAGTGTTGAGTTTTCAGACACAAGTGAGGTGCATCTATTTATAAAATCCTTTTTCCTAGCTTCAATGGTTTCCTTTAGATTCAAGTTTTCTTTTTCAAGATTCTCAAAATTATTCTTCAGTTTTGATAATTCTGAATCTAAAATTTTATAGTTTTTACATTCTAGGTTTTGAATTTTTTCAAGTTCGGATTCTAACCTAAAATTTACATGAGCAAGTTTTCTTCTATCAGATTTCAGTTTTTCAATTTTAGAATCAAGAGCATCAACTGTTTTAGTAAGATCAAGGCACAAATAAACAAGTTCTTTATGAGAGTAGTTCTTTACCTCACTAGATTCCTCTAAGCTTACTTCTGAATCTGATCTTGATTCCTCTGAGCTTGCTTCTGAATCAGATCTTGCCGTAAGACACAAGTTAGCCTCCTCTGAGCTATCAGTTGAAACTTCCTCTCCTTCCTCATCATCCCAAGTCGCTGCGAAGGCCTTTTTCTTCTTTTTCTTTCCCTTGTTGTTTTTGAGAAGTGGACAATTTTGTTTGAAGTGACCAGGCTTGTTGTAGTTATAGCTGGTTAATTCATTTTCAGAGTTGTCAGAATCTTTTGACCTATTACCACTGGTTTTCTTCTTGCGTGGCTTGAATCTTCTTCTAAGATTATTGACAGCCATTGCCAGCACTTCAATTGGATCTTCTTCATCGCTCTCTTCTCTGCTCTTTAAGGCAATTGTCTTCTTCTTTGGTTCGGAATTAATGCGTTCCTCCTTTTCTTTTAACTCAAGCTCATACGTCATCAGATTTCCGATCAAATCCTCCATGCTCAGTTTACTCAAATCTTTTGATTCTTGTATTGCCGTGACTTTTGCCTCAAAGTTCATTGGTAAGACTCGTAGAATCTTCATCACTAGCTCTACCTCAGAGAATACCTTTCCAAGCGCTCTAGCATTATACACCAAGGTTGAGAAGCGTCCAAACATATCCTTTATGCTCTCGTCTTTGTCCATCACGAAGTTCTCGTATTCATTGTTGAACAAGGCTAGACGAGACTCCTTGACTTGAGAAGTTCCTTCGTGTGTCACCTCCAAAGTATGCCAAATTTCCTGTGCTGTTTTACAATGAGAAATTCTATTAAATTCAGTCTTATCAAGAGCACAGATCAAAGCATTCATAGCTTTAGCATTTGTAGTTTTTAATTTCTTATCGTTAGCATCCCACCTCTCCTTAGGTTTAGGAATTTCAGTATCACCAATAGTTATAGTGGGAGGTGTATAGCCAGTTTCAATAATATCCCAAACATCATAATCAATAGAACTAAGATAAATACTCATCCTAACCTTCCAGTAAGCATAATCATTCCCATTAAACATTGGTGGCCTAGCAATAGATTGCCACTCAGAAAGAGCATTATTTGATGGATTCATGACTCTAGATTTAAAAAAAATTACCTCGCTCTGATACCACTTGTAGGATCTAGATTAACCCTAGAGGGGGGGTGAATAGGGTTATCGCAAATTTTCTCGAATTAAACGCGAAATCAAACTGCAGATAAATAAATATGCAGAAAAGTAAATCACACACAAAATTTACCCAGCTTCGGCAACCCCTGCCTACTGCTGCATTCCCAGATTTCAATTTGGATTAAACAGTATCCCGCTTACAAACACTCCTACAGACTCGCACACCCTGCTCCGCCTATAGAGCTTTGTAAACTCGCACACCCTGCTCACTGAACTAACCCTAACTAGACAATCTGACACTACCTAAACCCTAGGTGGTGATTTACCCTGACTGGACTTGACAAAGTACAAAAACGAAATACAGATTAAAGACCAGTGCAAAATATAAATTGACACTTTAAAACAATTTTGCCCTCAAATAAAAATAGGCCCAAACTATATCAATTAAACCCGGCCCAAATTTAAAACTAAATTTAAAACCCTATTTAATAAACTAGGCTGGCCCCTTTCTTTGATCAATTATCGGCCTGCTTTACTTTATCTTCAATCCCTTTTCTTTGCCCGATCTCCTGAGAAATAAAAATGGCGATGGCTTCGGCGATGTGATGATTCTCTGTCGAATCTGGTTTCACTGCTTGCTCGATTGAATTAGGGCTTTGCCCTTGTTCGTTTCACTGGTAAATTTGAGCTTCGGCTTCGTCGACTTTTGTAGCACCTCTGGAATTAGGGTTCTTCCCTGTTGTCTTGCTGGTGAATTGAAGCTTCGGCTTCTCGCTGAATTGCTCTGAATTAGGACTTCGGCTTGTCGTCTCTGGCGATTCTAGTTTGGAGCTATGGCTTCTTCAATCTGGAATTAGTATGTGATTCTTCTCTGATTTATACTTGATTGCTTGAGTCTTATGTCGGTGATGATTGGGTTTATTTTCTCTGCTTTGTGTTCTGAATCACCACACAGTCGATGATGATTTTGGGTCTCTTTATATATGCGTCTGATTTGATTTTACTTGATTCCCACGTTGTTAAAACTTTCCCTTAATATGTTTGCTATTTTGAGAAAGTGCTTCATACCCACGGTTTCGATTTTGTGACGTTCGATCATCCTTTGATTTGTCATTCCAGAAACTTTCCTAAATTAATTTTGACTATTTCAACTTGATTTAAAATATACGGTGATATATTTTTTTATTCACCACGTCTCTGATTTTTTTCTTTGATCACGGCCTTCACTTGTTCACTGTTGATGATCACCTGACTTTGACATTTGTTTACTGTTGATCATGGCTTTGACATTTGATATTTTTTATCACGGTTGACTTCGGTCATTTGCTCTGTTATTTCATTTGTTTCTCGAACTCGGCTTCGATCATTTTGACTTTTAGGTAGCACTGGCTTTGACTTGACTTCGGCTATTACAGTATTTCTTCTTGAATCAATTCATAGCTTCGGCTTTGATCATTTTTGACTTATTTGCGTTTATCCCTGCTTGCACTTGATCACTTGAGTTGTTAGCTGCTGCACACCATTTTTAAACTGCTACAACCTTGTTCCCTGATTTAATTTGAGCATGTTGGCATGTTGCACTGTGATTCGAGTCTGTGAATGTATCATGTTTGTAATTGCTTGTTTTGTTGTAGCTTGTTGTACTTCTGTAGTATAACCTGATGTTGTAGTCTTGATGAACATATCTGGTCTGGTCATCATGTATGTTGTCACTGCTCTTTACTTTGTAGCTCTGTTGCTCTTGTCTTTAACTTGTGATGATTATCTGCACACTTGATCTTGCAGTCTGGTCTCCATAGCCTTTGCCTGATCATAGTTTAGTTCCTGAACCATTTACTTGACATACTTTAGTTGTATTGCTTGAAGTCTTCATATATGCTTGCTTATAGCTACACATGTGTTGTCATTTAGTTGTACTGAGCCTTGGACAGTTTCATTTGCATGCTGATGATCTGATACTTTAACTTGTTTGATTCTGACCCATGTTGTTGTGCATTGTAGTTTCCAGATGCATTTGTAGTTGTACAGACATTGAGTTGCACTTTGATGTTTTTGTATTACTTGAGTACTGGTGCACTGTTGTAGCTGCACTTGAATCTCTTTAGTCACTGTTTACTTGATCCATTTGTGATATTTGTTGAGTCTGGGCATTCTTGTTGTCCAGACTTGTACATGATACTTTTGACCATTTGTTCATCGCTGGTCTTTGCATTTGTACATATGTTATACATTTGCTTGAAATTGATTCTGGCCATTCTCTGTGCTACCATTCATGTGTGTCCAGACCTTGTTCATTCGAGTCTTTGTGTACTTGTCTTGTGCACTTGAATGTGTGTTCTTCATCTTGTTGTTTGGTTTGCTTTCATTGCTGTATTGTTTCACTTGATTAGTTGCTTTGGTCTCTTGAGTCTTTCATTCCAGTCTTCATATATGAACATTTGTTTCAGTTTGGATTTCTTTGACTTCACTGTGTACATGCACAGTTTATTGTTGCAGTGATCATTGAATTTTGGTCGAGGCCATTTGCACTTGTGTTGAATCTGATTTTGATTTGACCTTGTGCACTCGAGTTGGCGAGGCAGTGCACATGTGTATACGTGTGTACTGTAGCCACTCATAATTACCTGTCCCTGATATGAATACTGATATGCACAGATATTACACAATCAAAGATGATGATGATAACCCATATATCTGAGACAGCTTTAAAAAAACAAATTTCATATTTTTGCAAATTAAAATTTGTTTCTTTTCAGATTTCTGCTGTAGTTGTTAATTATACAGGTACACAGGAGACAGGACAAATACTGAAGCTGGACAATGCAGATGCAGAAGACTAAGTGTATGAGTGATGTAGTGAGGACAGGAATGTAAATGTGAAAATGAATGAGTGAGATTGAACTGTAAATCAGTGTACTGTATAAAATCAGTGTATGAACTGAAAACATTGTACTGAATAAAATATTCTATTGAAATAAAAATACTGTTTGAATTTGTTAAATTCTGTGCAATAGTATTATTACTCAAAATGAATATTTATTCCTGTATTTGTAAAATCTGCAAACACATCTATAATTCGATATATATATTTTGTTATCATCAAACACTAAACACACATCAAACAGAAGGTACGTTTTTGATTCAGAGTATACCAGTTAGGATACTATTTGATACCGGTGCATTACATTCATTTATATCACAGTATTTGGTTGATAGGTAATGCTTAGAACCCACATACCTTGTTACTTCCTAAAGGGTTGCGAATCCAATAGAAGAGTATGCATATCTAGGGATGAGATGTGACCAGTTAGAACTTGATTTGTTAGGTCATAAGTTTGCATATAGTTTGTATGTTTTTGATTTCGTAGATTTTGGAATCATTTTGGGTATGGATTGGTTAAGAAGGTATGAGGCTAGGATATTTTGCTAGGATGAGGATCACTAAGACACCCCGATAGTCATAACTGAATTATATTCTCAGTAGAGAATTCTGACCGAAGTAGTGTGCTTTGTTAAGTGCAATGGAAGTGGGAAAAGTGCTAAGTCAGGTTCGAATAGAAAGAGAGTTTGTAGATGTCTTTGAGCCAGTCACAGGACTACCACCGAAACGAGCTGTTGAGTTTCGGATAGATCTTATACCAGGAGTTGAACCTGTGAGTAGACCACCTAGCAGAATGACACTGACTGAGATGAAGGAATTGAAGGTGCAGCTAGTGGATCTAGAAGGAAGGAATTTTATTAAACCAAGCAGTTCTCCTTTGGGAGCGACCGCGGTACTCGTGAAGAAACCAAATGGGTTGTTGAGGATGTGTATCGACTATCGTAAGTTGAATTAAAGGATGATAAAGGATAAGTATCCTTTGCCGAGAATTGATGATCTATTTGATCAGTTGAATGAAGCCAGAGTGTTTTCCCAGTTGGATTTGGTGACAGGATTCCATCAGTTAAGAGTGGTAGAGGACGGTATTCCTTCGACAGCCTTCGGACTAGGTATGGTTCATATGAGTGGTTAGTAATGCTATTCAGTTTGACGAATGCACCTGCTTTCTTTGTGGATTTGATGAACCGAGTCTTCTAAGAGTATTTGGATAGATTTGTGTTGGTCTTTATAGATGAAATTTTGGTATACTCTAAGGATGAAAGAGAGCATGAAGATCATCTTAGAGTGGTGCTTGAAACACTGAGGCAGAATCAGCTAAAGGCGAAGTTTTCCAAGTGTCATTTTTGGAAGAAAAAGGTTAAATTTCTTGGTCACGTGGTTTCAGAGAAAGGATTATCAGTCGATCCAGATAAAATTGAAACTGTTAATAATTGGAATTGACCAGAGACGGTGACCGAGATTAGAAGTTTCTTGGACTTGCTGGCTATTATCGAAGATTTATTAAGGATTTCTCACGGATAGCAGCACCTTTGACTAAGCTTACCAAGAAGGAGATGAAGTTTGTTTGGTTCGACAAATGTGAGGAAGCATTCCTTAAGTTAAAGCATTTGTTGACCAATGCACCAGTGTTAGTAGTTCCAGATGGAAACCAAGGGTTAGTGGTGTATACTGACGCATGTGGAACTGGATTGGAAGCTGTGTTGATGCAGAAGGGTAAAGTTATTTCTTACGCATCCAGGCAGTTTAGACCGCAAGAAGTAAGATATCCTACTTATGACTTAGAGTTGGCTGCAGTGATTTTTTCCTTGAAAATTTGGAGGCATTATCTATTGGGGGAGAGATTTGAGTTGTATACTGATCATAAGTCTTTAAGGTGCTTATTCTCTCAGAAGGAGTTGAATATGAGACAGTAGAGGTGGTTGGAGTTTTTGGATGTTTATGATTTCGGTATAGAATACATCCCAGGGAAAGGTAATAAAGTAGCGGATGCTCTTAGCAGAAGACACCATAAAGTGGCGTTGGCTATGTTGGCAGAATGGAAGGATCTAGAAGCTTTTGCCAGTTACGGTGTGCAGTTAAGATCGACTGCTAGTTCTAGTCAGAGTACCGCCATGTTGTCATGTTTAGAAGTTCTACCAGCATTGATCGAGGGAATTACTTCTAAATAGAAGGAGGATCCATTATTAGCCGAGAGGATTAAAAGGCTTGAGGTTAGAACCGAGATCAATGATTTGAAAGATTTTGGTCTTGACTAGAGAGGATGGTTGAGAAAGAAGGGGCGATTATGTGTTCCAGATGTTGAGAACTTGAGAAGAGAAGTTCTTGGGGAATGTCATCGATCCAAGTTTACGATTCATCCCGGAGGGACCAAGATATATCAAGGTATGAAGAGAAGGTTCTATTGGGAAGGCATGAAGAGGAATGTTGGCTTGTGGGTTAGACAATGTGCAAACTGTCAACAAGTGAAGGCCGAACATCAGAAGCCGAGCAGATTGCTTCAGCCTTTAGTGATTCTAGTATGGAAATGAGATTCGATATCCATGGATTTTATATATGGGTTGCCAAGGTCAAGCGAAGGAAATGAGAGTATATGGGTCATTATGGACAGGTTGACCAAGAGTGCACATTTCATTCCAGTAAATTCGACCAAGACAGCACCTATTTTGGCGAAGTTGTTCATGAAGAACATAGTTGGACTACATGGAGTTCCTAGTAGCATAGTCAGTGACAGAGATGCTTTATTCACTAGCAAATTCTGGAAGAGTCTACAGAATGCGTTAGGCACTAAGCTCAAGATGAGTACTACATATCACCCCTAGACAGATGGGCAAACAGAGAGAGTCAACAAGGTGCTCGAGGATTTTCTAAGAGCTTGTGTGTTGGACTTTGGTGAATCTTGGGAGGATCACCTACATTTGGTTGAGTTTTCCTATAATAATAGTTATCATACTAGTATAGGAATGGCGGCTTTTTAAGCTTTATATGGAAGGCCATGCAAATCACCAGTATGTTGGTTGGAGACTGGAGACAAATTGGTCTTAGGTCCAGATTTGGTTAGGGAGGCATCAAAGAAGATTGAGCTGATCCAAGAAAGGATGAAGGAAGCTCAATCCAGATAGAAGATTTACGTAGATAAGAGGCATAAAGATCTAGATTTCTCAGTTGGAGACAGGGTTTTCATTAAGGTATCACCGATGAAGGGTGTGGTACGGTTCGGGAAGTCAGGGAAAATGGCACCGAGATATGTTGGTCCATTCCAGATTATAGAAAGGATTGGAAAGCTCGCATACAGAGTAGAGTTGCCGAGCAGTATGGCAGGTGTCCATAATGTATTTCATGTTTCTCATCTTCGCAAGTATGTGCATGATCCAGAGGCCACTATTCCTCCGACGGGGTTGGAAGATCTAGTAGTAGAGCCTAATTTGACTTTTGTTAGACAACTAGTTTGGGTTGTTGCAATGAGAAAAGATTGGGGAACAAGACAGTTAAGTTGGCGAAAGTTCAGTGGAGCGACAACGAGAAGGACTGTACTTGGGAGACAAAGGACAGGATTCGAGATATTTATCTCGATATGCTTTAAGGGTATGTCTATATTAGATTTATCTAGATAATTTCTAGTCAGCTTGACTAGTATGGTTGTTAGGAGTCGTTACAAATGATTGCTATGTTTAGTATTTAGTCCTTACTGAATTTCGAGGACGAAATTCTATAAGGAGAGGAACCTGTAACACCCCTAATTTTTTATAACATTATTCAGCAGATTTAATTAGATAAATTAAATAGAATAATGTAAATGTTAAGTGATAAGGGAGTTGAGATTTGAACAAATCTAATTAAGGTCATGCTTAATAAAATAATTAAAGAGGCTTAAGAATGGTTTTAGGCTAATTTATCTACTTAAGGGTATATTAGGAATTTTCCGCACATAACCCTTACCCTTATATAGTCTTGTGCTTACCATTTCATTCTCATTCACGTCATTTCGAAAATGCAAACCAAAAACATTAAGAGGGGCCGACCATAATCAAAGAGAAGAGGAATTTAATTAAAAGCTAGTGATCCAAGCTTAGGGGAAATTAATCTCAATCCAATCTCCTTATCTAAATCAAGGTGAATAATAATTCCATCACTATTTTTATTTGAATCATATGCTTTCGGATTTAAGGGTAAATTCATTTTTACGATGAATTGGATGATGATATGCCTGAATATTAATTTGTTGAATTTAAACATGATTGTTTAAATGGGATTATACACAGTTTTAGGGAGAAACTGATTTATGTTGATGTTTAAAGGCCATGGAAAAATTTTATGTTATGTAAAACATGATTTTGGAGTTGGGTTTTAATTTTGATAATTTTCCAAGCTATGGAAAGATTATTATGAATTTTCAAAGGAAAATATGGTTATTTGGGTTTATAAATTTATTTCGGAAAATATATTAAGAATTTGGGTCTAAAACTTAATATGTTAAATAGCATGATTAAAGTGAATTTTTGAAATTTTTGGGGATTTTTTCAAAGTGATTTACTATGCAAATTAAATTTTTTTAGAAGAGGGACTTCTTTACAATATTGATTTTGCTTAACGGAAGGGCTTATTTGATTAACCTAACCATGGTTTAGATCAGAAATTAGCGGCAGTTATTTTAGCAAAGAATTTGAAAAAGTTAAGGCAACCAATCTGATGTTGACACGTGGCAGGTTAGTTAGAAAAAGGTTTGCTTTAAGTAGCATTAAACCAGGTTTACTCATAAAAGTTGGTTCCGCCTTTTTTAGAAGTACCTTTCGACACAGAGCTTTCACCTTCAACCCAGTCGAAACCTACTAAGCTAAAACCAATACACAAGGTATCACAAAGATGGTACGCAGTGGATTGGAAAAGGCGAAAGGTTAGGTGTCGAAAGCTAGGCTTCCGAAGGAATTGATACCTTGGTTTGTTTTAAAAAGAAGCGCCTGCCTTTGTTTTATTTAAGCCTTCGAAGGAGTCAAAGCATATGTTTTCAAAAGAGGTTTTTAAAAGCTTTCGAAGGAGTTGCCATCAACTTATGTTTACTTTCGAATGAGTTCCTTACTTATGAAGTATTGCTTTTGAAAGAAGGGGTTCCGACCTAGTCGAAGCCAACTGTCGTTCTTTAGCCATTCGATGGTATTGAAGTCATCAATGCTTTCGAAAGGTAGTGTTTGTTTTTAAAGATGTTTAAGCTACTTCCTAAATGCTTTCGAAAGGGTCCAAGGGTTTCGAAGGCAATGGCTTCGAAAGGGGTTTCGACGCTATCCCTCAATGTTTTGTTTAAATGGTTTGAAGCTTTCAAAAGAGGTGGTACAGACGCCATCATGTTTTCCCCAATATTTTTATATGATAAAGGATGGTTTCGAAAGATATACTTTCGCTTATATTCACTTTGACCCAAATCATATTTTAAGTAAAAACCCAATGATTTCGAAAGAGGGACTTTCAATGGTTTCGGAAAGGTTACTTCCAATGGTTTCGAAAAAGGGACTTTCAATTGGTTTTGAAGCTATACTTCTAAATGATTAAATGCTAATGCTTTAATACATTCGAAAGGTTTTGAAAGAAAGTTTTAAAGTGTTAAAAAGGCAAGGGCCTAATGCTTTGAAATTATATTTTTGTGCTTTCGAAGGAGGGTATCTAGTAAGGTCGAAAGCAAGATTTCTAAGGATTCGAAAGGTTTTGTAACCCAAACTCATTTTTGAAGGAAAAACCCATGGCTAAATTAAAGGATTTTTTGTAATGGTTTTGAGAAGAAGCTTTCCTTGATAAAATAAAAGGTTAAAGGGATTAATCATGTTTTATATTAAACCCATAGAAGTGGTATTGTTATGTTATTATGTTTGCTTCTTCAAACATAAATATATTTACATTATAATGGACCCATAATTGCATTTTGGGGATAAAGGGAAGAAGAACCAGCTAGGTTGACCCAGTAGTGAATATAAATTGATTAAACTCCTGGATGAGTAGATTTGCATCCAAGAGGTCAGGAAGATCAGAATATAGGATGCCTAAATATGGAAGTTTTCAGGGAGACAGGTTCATAGTGCACCCATGAAAACTATGATTAGGAAGTTATTGGAGTTACTAATAGGTTCATAGTGATCCCATGAAAACTATGTTATAAAGAGTGGTTGGCATGGGCCAATTGGTTTGTAGTAAACCCATGAAAACTATATCCGGATTCAGTTATTGACAGTTGTCAATGGGTTCCTAGTCAACCCATGAAAACTAGGATAAGGGAGAAGTTATTGGAGTAACCAATAGGTTCAGGAGAACCCATGAATCAATTAAACCCACAGGAGTGGTAGTGTTAAGTTAATTGGCAAGGGCCAATAGGTTCATAGTGCACCCATTAAAACTAGGAAGTAGGACAGGGAGTCCAGAAGTTAAATGCAGGTTATTAGTAAGCTCATGAAAACTAATAGGTTAATAATGATTCTAGAAACTATAAATATGACAGGGAGTCAATTAAACAAGGGATGGGAAATCCAGAATGTTTTAACTTGTATGCATATCATCATAATATTTTGTAATGACTATGTTTTTAACCATTGTGGATGCATGAGCACATATGGTTTTATAAAGGTTTTAGGATACTAGTGAGGGGAAAACCCATTCCGCTAAGCGGCGTGGTCTCACTAGATATCTAAATGAATTGAGATGGTAGATTATTATTCATACTAAGCTTTATGTCTAACTCGAAGTTTATGTTTTCCCCTTAAACTCTCGGGTACTCAATTGATTTTGGGTAGTTTGAGAATTGAGGTTTTCAGGTACTTCATTAGATGAATAAAGCTTTCAGAGATGTGCAGGAGGCATAATAGATATTTAGAGTTCTCTTTTACTTGATTCCGCTGTGTTGTTTGTAATGGCAAAGTTGTTATATTGCCTGTATATACTCTGATCATCCAAGAAGGCATCTTCATATGTCGCTCTTGGCGTATGTTGTAATAAATTTATTTTCTCTAAACGTGGTTTACGATTGAGGGATTATGTAATGAATTGGAAATGAGTTGAAGAGGAATGTGATCTTGTTTGAAGTTTAAATTTTTTTCCATATTCATGTGTTTCTGTGTATCAACGAATCTAACACCGCCGTATTTGGTCGTCGAGGATTAATAACTATGGATGACTGCAACATCCGTAGTCGTTAGTTTTGGGCCTCTAAGTAATGGGATGTTACAAAAATGTTAGTAAATTTCTTTGCTAACATAATATGCAGAAAAATGCTAGAGCTAATTTGGAAAAAGGCTTAAGTGATCATTTGCAAGCTTGGGAATATATGCAAGTCCATGTCTATAGTGTTCAAGTCCAAGTCCATTATGCTTAAGTCCAAGTCCAAAGACAAAGTCATATGCATGTCCATTATTCAATAATAGTTAGGTATACAAATTTAAGGGAAATTATGCTATGCAGAGTTAAATATCCAAGACCTTATGTGTAAAGTCCAAGAATTACAATCGACTCTATAAATCCCCAAATTAATAAAATAGAGAAAGAAAGATCCCCTTTATGGTAACGAAGGGGTTTATTTATAGAGTTCGCCAATAGGTAGGATGGCTAACACATGTCCCCTCGCCATCCCTTCATATGGTAAATATTCGGCAACCCGTATGTCTTCTAAGGCTCGGCTTCTCTTGCCGCTTATAAAATCACCACACGCTTTGTCAATATTGAAGCTCGTCATTCCTTTGTAGTTCATTATCCCTTTTATTTGTTGGAACTTGGCAGCACTTCTTTGTAGAAGCTCAATATCACATGTTGTGTGTATATGCTTGGTAACGGTTATTGTTGTAGAAGCTTGATAACAGTTGTATCAGAGGCTCTTCATCCCATTGAAACTTAATATTCTCCCTTATTATTAGATGATCGACATCTTTTAATGGTGCAACATCCTTTCTTTGTTCTATGCTTGACATCGCCCTATGGTGTTGAAGTCGACATACCCTTTTTACATCTTTGACAATCCAGTTATCTTTGGGCTCAATAACCTATGTGTCAGTAGAAGCTCGATATCTCTAAGCATTTTTGGTTCGATATCTCCATCGTCTTTTAGAAGCTCGATACTTTTCCTCATTGTTAATGTTCGATATCACACTCTACTTGTTAAGTGCTCGACAACACTTTCTGTTGTAGAGGCTCGTTACCACTTAGAGACTTGGCACCCCTTCATTGCTTGTTAACTACTTGAACGTTCGACATCCTTAGAGACTCGACACCTCCTCACTCCTTGTTAACCACTTGAACGCTCGATATCCTTAATGTTGTTGGGACTCAGCAACCCTTTTATTAGATGTTTAATACCTTCTTGTTATCACTAGAGGCTCGTTATCCTCTTCTAAATTTAAAATGCTTGATAACCTTAATTTCTTCAAGCTCGACATATCTTATCATTTCCAAGCTCGACATGTTCTCTTTAGGTGCTCGACACTCATATTATGTAGTAACAAATACCATCATGAGATTTGGATTAAAGAAAGATAGTGATATATTTAGAGAAGAGGGAATGAGATGGAAAACATGGATAAAGGACGTTGACTCAATGTTAAGGAAGGCAAGATAGGTGGTACGAAAGTTATTTTACAAGGCCAAGTTTTCAATGAGTTATTCTAAATGTGCATAGTTTATATTTCTTACTCATTACGGTGTGGGAATGCATAGTTTATCCCATAATCGGTTGTAATAATTGGAGTAATGGATGGACCTTATATATTAGAAGCCAAAAGAGTGAGTTAAGGCATGTGGGTTGTAGTAGAATGACTAATAGAAATGTCCATTTTAATTGAGTAAGAAGTGATAGAGCCATAACATCATTAATACCGGTTGATGTTGAAGGGTAGCTTCCAACAATTGTTTATTTTAAGTTATTTAGATTGAAATCGGTAGTTGTCTCTTTTCGGATATTGAAAAGCGTATGATGTAATATGAGATATGTTCCTATTTTATTACTATGTTGATTTTCCGGATAAGCTTTGACCGCTATATATATTGGAAAACGGTGTAAATAAGGAAATCTCATAAGACACTTAACTAGTGATAAATGTAAGTAAGGCTGTAAATTTATAAAATAAATTAGGAAATTAATTACATTAGCATTTATAAATAAAGAATGCGTAAGTCCTAAAAACTTTAGAATTTAAAAAAAATTAGCGAGCGAAGTACAAGGAAGGGTTACTGCAAAACCACGGGTCACTATCCTTATGCCTTTAAAGTTAAAATTTATAAATACACATATGCATTGTTTGTTGTTTTGAACTAAAAGAAAAGGTTTTCAAAATCTAAGACTAACCGCGTAATGTTAGGGTCAATCATATGCATTGGCTCATTGGTTGAATACCGATTACGTTAAGATGTGGCTTGATTTGTTTTAAAAGATGTAAAGGAAAATGCTTTGAAAAATTGTATGCTAATGCTTTTGAAAAATTGGGTATAAATGCTTTTGAAAGATTTAATTTTCAAACTATTACAAATTTCATACAAAGGGGAAAAGGATTTTTTAAAGGAATACAAGAAAATTTTCAATTTTCAAATTCCATATGCTTAGCATAGGGAGGGTCGATGTGTTAGTGAGTATGAATTTTACTGTTTGGCAGAGGTGACAGTATATAAAATATAGATGATAACAAGGGAAAAAATTGTTTTAGCTTTGGAATTTCTATTTTCATACCTTGTTGATAGTAAAAAAAACTTGCTTTTAAAATAATACTATTTTAAAATTTAAGAACAATAAACCTCCTTATGTGAATTGTACTTAGAAAAGTTGAAAACGATTTAGGGGCAAAAGAGAAAGTTCTAAGGTACAACGGAATTGGTATCCAAAAGAAGGGTTGAAATATAATATTCTCCATCTAGATTTCTTTTTCGACATAAGGGTGTAGATTTAGGAAAATTGAATTTTCAAAAGTTTGGATGTTAGAAATTGTGTGCTAGGTATTGGATGGTAGGGATTGGATGCAAGATTGGTTGAACCATACTCCTATTCGTAGGAGCAAGGAATTTGTTGTGTGAAAATAAAGATTTTGGTTTCTGAAAACTTGCATACAAATAGAATTGCCAAGGTTGTTTGATTCATATTTTCAAAATTGTTTTAAAAGAAAGCATTCATATAGGAGGTGTCGATTCAGGATTATTCAACATACATATCATATATGTTATGATACACCATGCACTTGTACATGACTGGCTGCAAAATTGTAGTATGTCGTTTAATTAGATAGTTTGGAAAGGTTGCGCGATATGTTACATGATTCAATCCTTGAGAAATTTTGGAGGTGAAATTGTTTTAAGGTGAGGAAAATGTAACACCCCGTAAAATAAAAGGTAGTTGATAAAAAAGAATTGATAAATATTTATTAATGCTCAAAAATGGAATTTGAGGAAATGGCAGAGTTTGACCACGAAACTTGCACCATTATGTTCATGACGATTTCTAAGCAACTTTTATATATAAAGTTTTACGATCAGAGTTCAAACAAAGAAGTTATAAGAGTTTTGAAGTTTTCAGGTCTAAAGTGATTAAAAAGAAATTAAGGGAATAAATAATAATTAATGCATGGACCCTACCAGTCGACACCAGGGCATGACCGATCGAACCCTAATAGTCGACCACTACCTTCAACAGTCGACCTATAGCCAAACGGCACGGATTCTATAATACCTAATAAAATCTAATCATATGGACATAATAAATTCGAGAGCCTATAAATAAAGGCTTTGTCCTTCACTTTTCTTCTCATATTTTCTAAACAGAGCAATGAAACTATGCCATTTTCCCTTTTCTACTATTTGTAGAAATTATATTAAAACACTATATATATATATACATATATTGAAGAAGGGCGGAAAATAAAAGAGAAGAAAAGAAGGATTAAACCAATTCTACAAAAAAAGTAAATATTATAATTATAAATCTATATTCTACTTAACTCAAATCTCTTCTTAAATATGCAATTCTAATGGTGTATATCTTGTTATAGATATTTTGGATGTAAAGGAAAAATGAGTCAATTAAAGGAATGAATTCAAATCTGGGAGATTTGGAAAGCTAAAAACGTGAGTGGAAAATTATATGATTTGTATATTAACACGGAAATTTATATCGTTGAATTTTATTTGATTATTATGCATATGCAAGATCTGTTGAATTGTAGGCTTAAAATGAATGTATTTAATTGGAATCTAGCCAACATATTATGCAAGTTATGTGATTCTGATGGAATTGCACATACATCCTGATTTGGAAATTTTGGAAATTAGTCCTTTAAAATTTTAAAGTATGATGTTGATGAGATTATGAAGTTTATTCCAATTTTATGTTAATTGGGTTGTAAATTGTATAGTATTCATTTGGAATGCCCTAATTTGACTTGAAATATAAATTTCTATGTTTTAATTTGTTGGAAGCGTTGAATATACAATTTAGTTGTACCTATTTCCATGTAAACGTCCATAGACTGACTACCTTTACAACTATGTATAAAAAGAGCGTCGGTTGGAATAATAAGAAATATACCAAAATGAAAGAGATGTGTAAAATACGGATGTCTTTCTCCGCAGTTTGCACTTTCTATTTCTATAGAAATGAAAAGAGATAATTCCTTTTAATTTCAAATGGATAAAAAGTTTCACTTTTAGGTAATTTATGCAAAGTTATAAAGGTAATAAATTCCCTTTTGGGAAGTATAGCTACAACACATTAAAATGTGGAAACGAATGTTCTTCGTAGAATGTACATATAAATGTATATTTTGAAATTCTAAACGTAGGAATTAACGAGCTAAAAATAGAAATATACATACATATACACACACATGTATGAACGCGTCTACTAATTAAAAATGTAAATATACATAGGGTAACGGATAAAGCTAGATAAATAAATATACGTCTATTCTTGTATTAATTATGATTAAACGTTTAAATATTAGTAATATAATAAATAAAAGGGTTAGGAGGTTGCAATGAAAAGGGGAAATAACTCCAATATTAATGAATAATGATTGCAACATTAATGGGCAATAAAAGTGTGGTTAATGGAAAGTTATAGAAATTAAATTAGGACATAAATGCATTTAATGGGACTGATTATAGAATTTAACATGACATTTACAGAGGAAATGGAATAGGCATAATAAGTTAGATTTGAAATGAATGAGTAAATATCATTAGTGATTGCCCAATTTGAATAATAATGACCATTTATTAAGGACAATTAATTGGAGTTAAAGAAACAAGTGACAATTAAGTGGCATAAAAGGAAATGAAGAATATAGGAAATAACCATATAAGATAACAATAGGTTCGCAACAAATAAATGAATACTAATAAATAAACTTAGGAGGCAATATAATTTCCATAGTGGAAATTAAATGGCTTCAATAATACATTTATGATGAGTGTGAATTAATGGTCCTAGCCTAATATTTAGATTAATTAATAATAACTTGGTTTAGTATGGATTGTGATGCAAGGCCAGTAGAGTTACACAACAAAAGTCTGCCCTTTACCTAGACACTACCAATAGTTGTGTATATGTACCACTGATGTGGGACATCTCCAACTATAGGACTCGTAGGAAGGGATATACTTTCATGTGTAGGTTTGGGGAAAATATACCAAGGTTTTTCCTCGGATTTGAAGTATTAAATGGCTCGGTACCTTTAGGGATGTCAAGGGGTTTACTTCGGGGTTGATGTATTAAATGGTTGTTAGGTCTGCCTCCTTCCTATATAAGAAGTCTTAAATAACCTATAACGGTGCCTAATATAAAAATGGGATCTGCATCATTTCCAAACAAAAGGTATTAATACTGGAACGAGCATTTTCCTTGTATTAGGCTAGTCTAAACGGGATTTCGACTGTGGGAGGTTGGCAGGCTATGTCAGTTTTGTTGATATACCAGTATTTAGAAGTAGGGCTGGCATAAGGCTTTGACTCCAACAGTCCCGAGCGGTCATCAACGAAGACTTGGGTTATGCACTAATGGATTTCGCTTCCTACTATTGTAGAATCCACATGGGATATGCAAAGACCTCAAAGTTTAATTAGTTGTTTGTTTCTCGAAGGTAGGCTAGTTAACTCTTAGACAAATCTTTGAGATGCGTTACTAATACGGCTAATTAAATTATAAATCTATATCTCGAGGTTATCGGCCTTCATAGCTAGGGCCGATTGACTAGCAATTACGTTACGGAGGGTCTGCCTCGGGCTTAAGGTATTAAATGGCCATTAGATCCTCCTCTTCCCTATTAAGAAGTATTAAGTGGTCGGGGTTACCATTTTGGGTAGTACAACGCTTATATATAGGCATATATAAAATTATACCTCGGAGAAGGTTGGATATATCATACGCACATATGGAATTAAATAAATAAACCATGAATAAAAGACATAACACTTAAATAGAAATCAATCGGGATAAAATAGTATTATGGATCAAGTGTGTAATTTTCTAGTCACCGGAACATTGTTCTGACCTATCCTCATTACAACCCACATGATAGAATTAGAGTGAAATGCAAGTAGAGCAAGACAGGAACGGTAGGTGGAGAGGTCCTCTCATTCATGCTCGGCACTGACAAGGCAACTAGATATCCAAGGAATAATACTGATTCCAAGGTAGTAGCCTCAGTATATATATATTACTATTATGTTATGAGCTTGCTTTATGACATACTTATGTTTATTACAGATTATCAACACCAATGATCCGTACCCTAATAGACTTGGGTTTCGATTTAGTCAAAATTCGGGCTCATTAAGATGTGGGTTGTTACATTAAATAAAATAAATTTATGTATGATTAAGGGGAAAACGAGGTCTAACCTTATCCAAATGCTTTGACATTTTAATATGATGTTCTAAATGATAAAATAGAGATAGCTTTTTTTATTTCATAATTTTTGAAGCTAATATGAATATTTTATGAATTTTCTAAGTTGAGAATATGGTTCATTTCAGGTAATGAGTTATAATAAATAATAAAATTAATTATTTTGACTTGAAATTTTTATGTAAAGTAAAATATAATGAAAGTGATTTTTCGTATTTTTGTATTTTTGCCATAAATATTCCATTTTATATGAATTATTTAGTGGAGAAAAGCATTAATTAATTAAGCGAAGATTAATTGATTAATTAGTTAGTTAATTAGAGTGGTTAACAAATTCTGAAAAGAAACTGGAAAGATAAGTGATTTGCCAATAAGTAATTGACACTAAGCGGGATTTGGTAGAAAGAAATTATTGAAGAAAGTAATAAATCAGTTTTCAATTTAATTATGAGATTACCATTGAACCCTTATTGACCAAATAAAGTATAACACAATGGCTTAGCTAGAAACAACATAGGATAACATGCGATAGGGATACCATAAGAAGGCCATGATGAGAACATTACACACGATCGCACACGATGACAATAGCATGCGATAGCACAAACCCAGAACCACCCTAACTCACAAAGGATTTGATCTTGACATATGGCAGACTCGGGTTGGGCATGCGATGGCTTCGAGAAGAACCACCCGCGATGGTTGACACACGAGACCTCAAAAGAAGCTATATCATGAAGGCATTGGGCCTTACCTTGTGATGGATTTGGACATAACACGCGATGGCTTCAAGCTTTCAACCACGAAGGCATTATAAATTCAAGCATGCGATAGCGTTAGTATTTATAACCCACGATGACATTAGGGGAATTACTCATGATAGCAGGGATGTGCAAGCATTCAATGGCTCGAGACAAACATGCGATGACTTAGGGTAATTCGTGATGGCATCAGGTTTTAGTAAGCGAGGGCTCGGGGAAAATTAGCTCATGATAGATAGTCACATTCTAGCATACAATAGCTTTTAATTTATCTTATGTTATACTTAAGCATTATCAATATGCAATGGCTTAGGATTTTGTTAATTCACGATGGCTATGGGATAGCCAACACAAAATAATTAAATATAACTTGTGATAGCTGGAAAGCTATATTTTTCTATGTAAAATAGCAAATACTTGGGACACTTTGGAAGATATGTAACGACCCGTAAATTTTGGTGGTTTTATTAATATATTTTATTGAAATTTTTGTGAAATTTTAAATAATAAAATTTTGAATTGAAAACTTAATATTTGGAATACGTCTATTTTAACATAGCAACTGGTAAATTTTCATCTGATAATATTGAAGTTTATTTTTCTTGTGTAATTTTATTTCAATTTAAATAAGTTAAAATTGATGATAATAAAATGTTTTCTAAACCTGAATATTTTTATACAGAAATTTGTAAATCTTCTTCTGAGTGAGACGTCATATTTCATTTCTCCATATTTGGATTGATATTGCTCTGTTTATCTTATTTCTGGCAAAATAGCAGCATTTTTGGTACCGATTGTCGACTTTTGATAGAATGATCATACCACTAATATCTGTATACCGTTTTGATCGTCTCATCATGTTGATCTCTGCGGTATATTCAATTCTGTATTTTGAAGTCCGATACACAGCGGAATCCACGAAAACAATTTTGTATCGGTACCGGTTTTAAAATCTTTTGGGTTCTTTCCAGTTACCCACGTGAATTGATGAGCTTAATAATTTTAACCAGCTGTTGATTGATGACTTTTG
This sequence comes from Allium fistulosum, assembly GCA_030737815.1. NCBI lineage: Eukaryota > Viridiplantae > Streptophyta > Magnoliopsida > Asparagales > Amaryllidaceae > Allium > Allium fistulosum. The sequence goes on along the minus strand of CM060905.1, from coordinate 484,370,035 downwards.
CTTTTCCGTAGCTATGATTGTTATTTTGGTTCGTTCAAAATTCTCTGTGACCTTTCGTTTCAGCATACACGTTACACATAAGTTTATATCCTTTTGCATGACTCCTCTTCTACTCTCGTTATCACTTCTTTTTTTGTACAGGAAGTTTTTCCATTGTTCTTTCTTCCTTCTTCTAATTCTTCTCCTCCTTCCTTATGGGTTCGGCCATCAAATCTTGCAACACTCCTCCTATCCATAGCCGGTCACCATCACCACTTGCTAGCCGATCAACTCCACCATTATAGCCTAAACCTCTCCACTCTATCTTGTCTGAACCTATGGCCGAACCCCTTTTCCCTTCACCCTTTGATCGGCCACCTCCTCACCAAAAAACAGGCCGAAACCACCACCTACCCGAACCAAGCACCTCTTCCCATCCTCTCATCAACGAGCAACCACCATCCTCCTCCTTCTATGCCTTGCCGAGCTCTTCAAGCTTCTTTTTTTTGTAAGTATATAGAAGTTTAAAAACTATGGTTTACAGTATATATGAGTAATGTATAAGTTATAGTGTTTTATACAAATAATCTATAAGTTATAGTGTATCTATAATATGTTTAAAGCTTTATAATATATATTGTTTAAATATATATATATATATATATATATATTCGTTTATATACAAGTTTATATGAAAATTACTATAGCTTGCTCATTTTCTTTGCCGAGACTCCATTTTGTTTTCTTTTGTCAAGGCCTAGCCGTTCTTCCTTCTTTCTACTATTATACATATGTCTGTTTATATATCAAATTATATATTAGTTTTTATATATTTGTTTACATATATATATGGATATTCTTCAAATCTTTGTTGCTATTTCTATTCGTATACAATATTTATATCAGTTTATATATATATATATGATTTATATATGTTATAAGCTATTTAAGTATATAGTTTATATATATTATATCTACATTTCGTTATCTCAACTTTGGTCTGTCTGAAAACAAATTTATAAACATACTTTGTAATAGTTTTCTTTTATATATATACGTACAAATCATTAGTTATAGGCAGGCATATAAGTTTGCTTTTAAACTGTGTTTGGCCGTGTGATTATGTAGGATCTGTTAGATACAAAAGTTTATAAAGTAAGTTGCATTGTTTTATAATAAATATTGTAAAATATATAATATGTGTAGACTTATATACATTGGCCAGTATAAATATATGTCTTGGTTTGCTGTGAAACAGTATAATGTATATAAATCATAAACTGGTTTATATCTTTGATTTTTGGTCTTGTATATATACATATTAGTTTACAGTACTTTCTATATGTATAAGTATTGTTTTAGTGATATGGATATGTAAATTATATGTTATATAATATATTTTTCAAAGGATTTGTGTATATATGATCTACAGTTCAGTTTTGGAGTATAATTGTTTAGATATATAAGATCTGAAATATGAGAGCTATATCAGTTGTTGTTATGTGTATTTATATATATAAAGTTGCAACAGTGTTATGTAAAGCTGCTTATAACCTGTTAGTATTATATGTGTGATATATAAGGTAATATCATATATATAAGAGTACTTTTTGGTGTGAGTTGGGATACTGATTTATATTGAGGAGGCTTTGTTTGTTATATATATATCTGTAAGGCCTATATATTCTGTAGTCTATCTAGTTGTATGCTTTGGTTTAAAATGTGAAGTTATATTAGTCTATCTATTAATTTTATCTACATGAGTTTAGTTTTGTATATTTCCAATATGTGTGTATATATATATATTTTTTGTTTAAAAATTTAAAATATTGATTTTGACAAAATAATATATATTTTCTGTCTCTATCAAACTGATTGATTGTTTCATCGATTCTTTTTTATCAGATCTATCCGTCAAATTCATATCAATCTTGCTTTGCTTTGAAATTTGTGCTTGGATTCGTAACTCATCTGATTCTCGTTCTTCTCTAGCCTCGGAAGGTGAGCAATCACTCACGATTAATGTTCTTATATTTATTAAATTTGATTTCAATTGGAACGACAATTGAAATATACTGTTGTTAGTTATTTACATTGTTATATATATGTCATTATCTGTATCTGTTCACCTGTGACATCTGACACCATTACCTGTTATTTATATTTATGATATATGCATGTCATATTATTAGCATATCTGTTGTCACTCTGCAAGTTCCCTGTTAGTATAGAATTCACTATGGGTTGAAATGATACATACCCGAACGATATGTAGAATAGGAGAAAATCGTTATGGGTTGAAATGATAAAACCAAGCGATTTTCATTGAATTGAATTTGGGATTTCGGGTTGAAAAGATATATACCCGAATATATTTTAAATTGCGGATTGAAATGATAAATATCTGTACCACTTGACCATAGGATAGAAAATTATATACAGACAGCGTTGGTCTATTTATATATATTTTTTTAAAATGATTTCTATGGTTTTGAAAAGAAATATATGATTTTGATAAATATTGATTTTAAAGATTTATTAAAGTTGATTAATAATATGTTTAAGTATTTATTTAATATCTATATTTTTAAATATAGAGTTTATAATGATTTGAAATTATATTTATTTAAGAATTATACTGAAATAAGTTTGATTTGAAATTTATTAAATTTGAAATTCTAAAGATATGATTTTTATAACTTGATTTTTGATTTAAAGTGATTTAATGGAATATTTCAAGTTTAAATAAATTGAAGGAAATATTTAGTTTATTGTAATTTAGGGTTTGTTTAAATGATATTGGATTTATTAAGAGAATATTTCAAAATTAAAATAATAGCAAAGTGAATTTGATATATATATATATATGAAATTATCAAATTTAGTTTTGAAATGTTGAATATTTAAAGCATTAAAATATATTGAAATTGAAATGGCTTATTTTATGGTTTAAATATGTATTTGAAATCGATAATTTGAAATGGTTTATTTAGAAACTGAATCGAATTGAAATTGATGATTTGAGATTTGATTAAATTTGGATTTTTGGAATTCGAGTTGATTTGAATTGATTTGTAAAATTGAGGAAGCTATTTTATATAAAGTAATTTTAAACTATATCTAAAACTATTTATATTTTTTACTTTATAAATTAATTTATTATAAACTATTTTAATATAAATCATTTCAATATAATTATTTTTAATATAAATTGTTTTAATTTATAACTATTTTATATAAATTATTTTATTTTATAAACTATTTTATTTTATATACTATTATTAATATCTAAACTGTTTGAAGGAAAGTGTTATAACTTCGAAGTGTTATGATTTCCAAAGTTATGAATTTCAAAGTATTATTATTTCAAATTGTTGGTTTCGAAAGTATTATAACTTTGAAAGTGATATGATTTTTGGAAATGGATATATATTTGACGTGAAATTAATATCGTATTGATTTGGTTTTGAAATGAAAAATGATATTTTGGTTTTGAAGTATAAACTATTTTGAAATGACCACGGTGTTATAATAACGATTGGTTGTTAAAGAGACCGGGATCGGATATGGACATACTCTCTGTCGATACCGAAAACCACTTTAACAACTGTGTACGCGGTGGAGATTCCAGAATGAAGTAGGATGGTGGCGACGATTCTAATGTATATACGTGGACCCAACTTCCGTGAGTTGGCATAAGGTGGCTAAAACAGGAGCGATCTCGGGCCAATGAGGTAGCACCTCTTATCGGATGCACTTCTTCGATACCATTCTATTACTTTGTGATTGTTTGGGTGCACCCCTTGATTTGGGAGTGTTGTCCGAGGTGGAGCGGTAGTGGCTGCTATGCGTTTCCATCAGTCCGTGTGCGTAATTGGTATATCTACCCTGGCATTGCCTTGTGTGCCATGTCACCTACCATATCGAGCTTTACTACGAGTTGTGATTTCTCCCGTAGCCTGTGGAGTATCGAAGGTAGCCCCCATTTTGGGAGTATGCTAATACTGGATAGACTACTGGGACTATTACATGTTAAGGTGGAAAATGTAAAGCATTAATGCTATTTAAAAGTATGTTTATTTTATAATTAGACATTATTATAATAGCGAATATTACTACATAGTAGATAGTTTAACGGATCCTTAGAGGATGGTTATCCCAAACATCCTTTGAGTTACTTGTATTTCAGTTGATATTTCACTTGAGTTGGATTTATTGATATAAGAATGTTAATCCTGACTCGAGTGTTTTGTGTTTTGCTTTACGCTCGGGTCAGACTGAGTGATACAGCATTTGAAACTCACCTTTAGAGTTGGAGCTTCGCTTGGAGATCCAGTTATCTATCGATTCTGCTTTTAGTTATTCAGTTGATTCCAATGATGTATTCTGATCTTGTATTTGATTATTGTATTGAGACATCTATATATTCGAGACTTCTGTTGTATCTTGTTTAACTCTGTTATATATATATAGTAGCTTCATGAACTACTATTCTTTTGTTTCCGCTGCATTATTGTTATATTACTCTGTGTCTATGATCTGTGATTATTTTATTTACTATATATGCTGAGTTTTGCCAAATTTTATTTACAATCCATTGTTTTGAATTATTCAAGTCCGGCATGTGTGGATTTATTGTCGATTTGAATGGTCCAAAATACAGGGTTGTTACAAGATAGGTTCCAAGTGTTAATGAACTATTTCATAGAGATGAAATTAAAGTGGAATTTTGATGAGTTAAAGTTGTGTTAACATGTTTTTAAAACAAAGAAAGCTTAGAGAAGCTAATAAATGATAGGGTATCATTTAAATTGAAAAGATGTTTTATCTAAATGTGTAAGGTACACAATTAATGAATGAAAAAAAAGTATTGAACCTTGATCGTAAAAATATACTTACTTGAAGAGTTATTGGATTGCAAAGTGCCTTGACTATCAGTCTAAAATCCAATGGTATACGATAAGGTTCCATGATAGGGTTCGATCACAAAATATTTATAAACTCTAAGGGGGAGTTATGGAAGGGTGCCAAAACATCAGGGTGATGTTATAATTAAAAAAATAAACTGGCAACATGAACGATACCAGTTCAGGGACTAGAAGGGGCTATTGACGCTTACTAGAATGTATCTAGGGTGTTTACATTCAGCCTCGTACGAGACTAGTATCTCCATTTGTGTTCGCAACTCATTCATGATGATTAGGAGAGTCAGGGTGACTTTAGTCAAGGTGACTACAGTGGGAAATTGAGTCGACATTTCTACCAAGTTACGTTTTTCAAACAAGAGATAAATTATCTTAAACCAAGATATTAGGCGATGAACGAATGAATGATGACTAATTGTATGACTTGGTTCATAATTGGATAATAAGTGTAGGGTACACTTCTTGACTGAATATATGCCCATGGTTGCCTCCTTTACTGTGTTGTTGTTTCACATTATAATGTACATTAAAGATGATGATAAAGTGAGGGGAAACCCGTTTCACGTTGGTGGCATGGTCATACTATGGATGCTTAGGGTAAATATTTTACTCATACCAGGCTTTATATCTGATCCATGTTTTTATTATTTTCCATAAACTCATAAATACTCATTTAAGTAGGCTGAGTTTATGGATTAGACAGGTACGATTTTTGGAAGGACGAATAAGCAGGAGGCTTGCTATTTAAATAAAGATATTTTGAATTCCGCTGTGTAAAATCAGGATTTATAGCTAGTTATGGGTGGTGTTGGCATCTTCATATGTCGGACATACACTACTCTATTTTCTATTGTATTTACCCCTACGTGGGAATGAATTGGGTTAAATGATGTAATGGATTATGTAAAGCTATTTGATGTAATGGAAAGGATATTTAGCTGCTCTGTTTACTTAATGTTGTGATAATTACTGATCTCACTTTGTCGCTTGAAAATAATTCTAATGATGACCGTAGCATTATCGGCATTTATTTTTGAGTCCCGAAGTGGGGGATATTACAACATATATATGTGTGTGTATGTGTGTGTGTGTGTGCGCGCGCGCATGCGTGCGCGCGCACGTGTGTTTTGTTCCACTAGGTTGTGCGACTTTAACTGTTTTCCTGATATGTGATCTATACTAATTCTTAAACTCATGTACATTTCTTTGTGTTAAGACATGATATGTATTATTTTAGATGTGTTCAGGTATTGAAACGTATCTGTATTGACCCAAAGTAGAGTATATGAGTGATCACTCCTCTCAAGTCCTTTGATCTAAGCTATCGGATAGTGATTTCACACTTCGGTGATCTAATTACTGGAATTAGCCATCATAATGTACATACCTTTAGGCTTACTTCATCCTTCGGGCTAGCCTAGTAGCTAAGTAGGGTGAGTACTTGACTACCCAAAAACAACCTTTGAAACCATCTTTTTAGACGCCTTAGTAAATTTGTAGGCTTTAATCAATTAGCCCTAACATTGCTGATTTTAGACTTTATAGACCATTAGGTTCTGATATCATTAAAGGAACCGGGCCAGTCGAAATCATGTGAAATAAGTAGATTTTAAAACAAATATTCATTTTGATCTTAGGAGAGTGTATGAAGCCTAATGGGATTTTATATCCAACCTGAAATATTTTAAATAAAACCTTCATTTCATTTAATATGTTAAAAAGGTTTTTTTAGTTTTAATTTATTTGTATAACAAATACGCTTGTTTATGTGAAGTGCATGTGCTATAGATAAGAAGTGTACATAGTTGACGCGGCCATATTTTCGTGATGGGATTTACACTGCAGCGCACCCATTGTCCCTTTACATATGTCTTTATTGTCTATATTAGATGTGTAGAAGTGTGTGAATACACATATATACACAGACACACATCATATTAGACAAACTTACGTATTTTGAAATCTAAATTTAACAATAATGAATTTTAGATGAGATAAAGAACAAAAGTAGTTCTGAATCAAGTTAACATAATAGATACATTTTTATCCCACATGAACAGAAAAGGGTTTTGAATTACATGTTGCACGATAAGCAATTAAAACACAATATGAATCTCATAGAGTTCAAGCATATAAATAATATAAAACACATAAACATATTAAATTCAATAATTAGCTTAGGATTTTGCCAAAAGACACATCTTGAATGATAAATCGATGCTCCTAAATTCATGAACCAACCTCCATATGTTGCAAAGGTCAGGAGGTAAAAATTACCATTAATAAATTAATTTAATTTGTGTATGATTTTGGAGATTTTAGCCCTAGAACACCAATGACTTGATAGAAGGAAGAGAGAAAAGACTGAATGAATTAAATCCTATAAAGGAGGCAATAAATGATAATTAAAGATAGGGGTGATTCACCTTCCTTTAATTATGTCTTAGCCTTATTACATCAAATTCATAACTCCACTTCTCCCTCCCTTTGGCCAGACATAATAAGAGAGAAATAGACCTCGCAAAACTCCAAACCCAATTAGTATTTATTGCATTTAAATCCATTTTAAATGTTATACGTATATCTTTTATATATGTATATATATGCATATATATATACGCGTATACACAACTTTTTATATATTCACTTATGAAATACTAAATAAATTTTAATAATTAATATTTTACAAATATTAATTAATTTAATTATTTTCAATAATGTAAATTAATTAAATCATGCAGTTTATTCAGAGTATTCATCGTTGTGGTTGTGCGACTCGAAGGTGTAAATTCAATCAGCGATTAATACCAAACAACTCGAATATTGACATTCACATATCACCTTAACTAGTGGTCTGACGTTTTGGTTAAATTTATCGCTTAAACTCCTTTTTAAGAAAAACTAATTTTACTAGTTATACGCTGTACCCACTAGCAATGATTATTTACATCAATTCTCTTCGTCAACACTATATCACATTAGGACTTATGGAATTAGGTTTTGGTCAAAATTCTAATATCGTTCACATTTAATTTAATTAGTCCATAAACAAAGTCATTGGTTCATTAACAACATTTATTATTAACCATACTACTCTGACCAGAGATTTTTACGGAGTTGACTATAGTTGATTATGATATTAACCCCATGTAACCGAGGAGTTGAATTTTCTATTGAATAGTGTTTCACTTCCAATGCTTCAACTCATACCCAACTTTAGTCATTCAATGGACTCATTCCATGATTTAACTATAATCAAAGTGGAATGTTCACATTGAAGTTCTACATTATTCTCAAGTTGATAGAACTGTATAACAACATTACTTCAAGATTCTCTGTTTGACCTTAGTTATATTAACCAACATAAAAATCTCGAGCGATTCATTCCATGGTTATCCATTAACTTGTTACGTAACCCCTTGGTGCCCTCAAAAGTCATTAGTAATACACTACTAACATTTGGAGAGCGTTACGCACTCTAGTCTCAAGGGATGTACTGATATCACATTCCGAAACATCTTGACTAGGAATATTTAATGTAATAAATTTCTCATGATCACAACACATTGCAATTACTATCACATAACATATCATTTAAGGATTTTATAATTATTATACTTTACATTAATTACTTAATTAATTATATCATAATATAACAAATGAATAATAAAAATAAAACACCTTTTATTTATGAACAATATCGGTTATTGAGTTAGATATATGTAAACAGTTACATAATTGCCTCTAAGGTATACCCCTAACTCTATCAAAATCTGTGTTGTAAAAGAACACATTAACTTCAAAGATTTTTTATATAGAAGGTTGAAGTCTTGTTCCAAAAGTTCAGGTAAAGTGGTATAATACATGTTCCTTCAAGTTAAGTGAAGGATTTGTTTAATGGGAATTCCGAAGAGAAGCTTCGGAACTGAACGTTGCATATGAAGTCTGAACTGGTATAAAATTTATGGTGCGAACTCTCTTAATATTTAGCTTTGATTAGCTTATTTAGTTAACTTACTATATCTTGGTCATATTACATGATCCTTTAGCATTCTCAAAACTATCCATCATTGAATACCATAATAAAACTCTTGATATTGTATCATCTCAAATACAAATCAGATATCTCTCAAAATAATTATGCTTGATTGAGACTAGATAAGTTATTTCATCTCTCACCTCAAAACTCCATTATGCAACGTATAGTGATGAATAGGAGCATTGCATAAAATCCACATTCTAAAAAAATCAAATAGACCCAAACAAACAACATCAAGGTGACAAGTAACCTTAAAACTCTGAATTATCCGAGAGACAAAGTTACCTAGAGATCTCTTCCAGCTCCGCTTCACTTGAAAATTCCAAGTGAGTGAATCTAGTGGATGACTTAAATCACCCGGTCTACTACCTCACCTAGGCCATGTGGTCTGAATCAACACCTCTTAACTGGGATTCACGTAGTCCGATGACTTCTCCTCACCCAATCCCATTGGTTCTGGATAACTCTACCTCACTCAAACCATTTGGGTTCGGGTGACCCACCCAATTGGGTGACTTTACATCACAATAGATTTCTAGCTATGCCCGAACCAAAAGATCCGTGTCTTTGCTCCATTACCTCGCCCATTAGGTTGTGTAACTTCCTTGCATCCATATAAATTTATGTCATCCAAAATAGCATTGCTGCATTTCTAGCTGTATTTCCATACAACTTCCGAACTTATGACCTCCCTCCATAATCAAAGGCAATCCATTCAGCCACAAAACCACCTTAGCTCCTAAATCATTTTTTCAATGCTTTTCCCCTTAAAACCAAAATATAACAAATTCTTCTAACTTTTCAGTTTTATTTGTTATCTAATAGTCCAATCATCGAGTTAACTTCCGAATGCAAATTTCATTCAAAGAAGTATGAATTACCAATCATGTTAAGAAGGTGGATTTACTATGAGATCTCTTGTCGGATGGATCCTTGTATACAACACAATCCCTTCATCTTCCTTCTACAACTCATACACTGTACCGATCATCGTCAACCCTTACACTCTATTTACTTGCTCTAATTCTTTACTTTTTCCTTCAAAATATAACTCCGTATAAGAAATTGAGGTACTTTTTTGATATAGTAAAGAAAAACATAACTTGTGTCCAAGATTTAAAAGTAGTTTGTGATAAAAGAGGGGAGTCTTACTCATTTCCAAATTAAAAAATAAAGGAGTTTCTAGTTTACTTCTTTCTTAGCTCTTTGAGATAATTGAGTGATGGATATATGAAAATAAGAACATAAAAAAATGCTTTTTGTATTTTATACACTGTTGCACTAAAGGGCTTATGAATTTACTATTATAAACATCTCCTCCCTTTCCTAGATTAATACTTCGCATTTAACGAAATTTCTTTACAATATATGTTCACCATGCTCGAAACATTTTCTAATGTAACATAAAGGAATAAAATCAAGCATCGTATATTCAATCAATAAATTTTGTGTTAGGTTTATTTACAAATCTCATTATGTAACTTCTATCGACGATTCATCCATTTAATAGCTCCATCAGTCATCAGTAAATAACTTATATAATAAACATTATTATACCTTAACTATAATATAAGAAATTAGAGGTATAATTCAAGATCGCTACAATATCAATAACTATTTTTGAAACTAGAGAATCTATTTCTTATAAACCATACGGTAGAACCAAACCCATATCGCATACTTTAGATAAGTGATGGGGTGTAATGTCATCTCCATTTATCTTCAAAGACTTCAAGCATTGGATTCTAAATATCGATTTCTTTCCTGGATATACCCATGACTATGGACTTTTAGGAATTCATGTTTAAGTGTTTTGTCCAACACTCGCAACTATGAACATTCTATAATTATGATCAATATAAAAGATCTCCCAGGATTTCTATTAATGTGTAATCATGTAATCTCCAACATTCATTATTAGGGTGGTTATACTAACGGTTAATTTACCTTTACCATACCATTATTTGTCAATCGATTATCATTTCTAAGTAAAGTCGGAATACCAACATAATTGATATGGTAACGGTAAATTTACCATTTTATATGATAAAATATCGGTAATATGTTCTCAGAATCAGCAGTAATGATAATTTACCGGTCCATTTATAATACATGCATATTCATGTAATATGTTGTGTCACGGGCATTTAGAAGCAACAAAATGGTTAAATTAATTTAGTAATTCGGCTCAAATGATGCTAAATACACTTTTTTTTCTTCTGCATTAATGTCTTTTATTAAGTGGCATGATGAAATATATGATGAAGCATTGTTATAGTGTAAAAAAATGCCAAGAAGTTATTTTTTGGACAAATGGTACTTTACCATTACCAGTGTAATTAGCCTTCGGTATACCAGTCAATTGATAATGGTAACGGTCAGTGCTGGCCCAAAGAATTTATTGCCCAAGCCACACTCGAATTTTGTTGCTCATTACTACATAAAATTTCAATAATTTGTTTCAATACTAAGTATAAGATAACATACAAGATTATAACATACAAAATGTTCGCTTTACATTCAAAATGCACTACATGAAGAAGGTTACAACATTCAATTCAAAAAATAAATAAACTAAACATCAACTTTTCATACAAAATAACGGTCAACTTCCTTCAAAAAGTTCAAAGAAAAATGCTTCTTCTTGCATTTTTTGTTGCAAATTCTTCGATCAAATTGTCATAATTAAGCTTCTTTAAAAACTCACTTTCTATTGAGATCATTGCTAGCACATTCGGTTGTTCTTGTGACATGCTAGTTAGAAGATAGTTTTAAATCAATTTCAATTTAGAAAAACTTCTCTCCGCAGAAGCAACCGTAGCTGAAATAGTTAACAAAATTCGATAAGCAACCCATGCACATTGAAAACCACCTTCTTCTACATAAGAACTTATGAAGTTAAGAATTTTGATCGATTTAATTATTTCTTTAGGTAACATAGTTTGCAAAGCTCTTAAATCTTGAAATAAATCTTTCCCATATATATCATATTGTTCATTGTATTTCAAGTAACTTTCTAAACAAATACAATGTTCCATTAACTCGTCTTTACCAAGATTCATAAACTTTGCTTTCAACAAAAATCCAACGATATTGTCATAAATTCCAATTTGTTAAAATTGATCTTTGAATGATGTAAGAGCTCGGTCTATGATATGAATGAAATACGAGACTCTAAAAATTTCTTTTGGTGAACGACTTTCTTCATTACTAATTTCAATGTCCTCATCTAATATTTTTTTTCTACGAATAACTCTTTTCACATCAAATTTTAGTTCAATACCAACATTGATAGCAAGTTCATTTGCTTCATTCATTATTTCTTCAATCCCATGTTCTCTAAAGCTTTGAAAAAAATCAATAAGTTGTTTTAATCTTGTGATTGTGTCCTCTAAATTCATATCCTCATGTTGAAGTGCTTTGCTTACTTGATTCACTTTATTTAACAACTTGTACCAAATACAAAGGCTCGCTAAGAATTCAAAATTCTCCAAAACATTAACACATAAGCCTCTAGCTTCCGCCATCACAATATCCTCTTTAGAACTATTTGCAATTTCAATTAAAGCATCTCTTAACATTGATGGTTGAAATCGAATAACTCTTACGCTTTCAACATGACTTTCCCATCGAGTAGCGGATAATGATTTTGGTGTTAAACCTTTCATATATTTTTTACGAACACCACACCGATGAGTAGATCCCGAAAATAATGTATAAACCTTTTGTACGAATGCAAAAAAACTTCTCGCTTTAACACAAGATTTTGCCATATCACATAAAGCAAGGTTTAAACCGTGACAACCACATGGCATATAAAATGCTCGAGGATTTATATCAAGAAGTATTTTTTGTACACCTTGATGCTTACCTTTCATATTGGATCAATTGTCATAACCTTGACCTCTTATATCATCAATGTTAAGCTTAAGTTGGTCAAGACTGCTTAGCGACTATGGAACAAAGATCCTTGAGGTCACGGGTTCGAGTCCTGGTAAATTGAGCCGTGTTTCCCAAATGTCTTGGAGTGGTTATTCCCTTAAATATCGAATAAAAATGGTAGGGAATTGAAGCTCTAAAGTTGGGCTAGCTAAAAAGGGGGACTGATGTGGCAGGCAGTTGAGTTTCCTAGCTCTACTCTCCGGAGTAGGGTTTATTAAAATTAATATCTTCAATATCCACACCGAAACACCCCACACCCCTTAGTATACCCAAAAGGACACACTAAAGGATATGGTGTGTTATAGGCACAGCTATTAACTTATAGAGACTAAGATTCATAAAGCAAAATAAATAAAAACAGCGAAAACATTTAAAACATTAACTTATTTAAAGTCAAACTTCATAAATACTTCATAAAACCTAATATGTCTCAAAATACCAAATATCCATGTCTAGTGAAAAACATTATCTCAATCATAACATCAGATTACATAAAATAACTATCCCTCTCAAAGAAAAGTACCAGTACATCAAAATGAAATAAAAACTGAAAAAGAAGAAGTAGAATACATGAAGAAAAATCTCCGCAGCTAAAATCTCTAAGAGTCTGAAATCTACTGTCCCTACCTTTTTTGGCTTATGGGGGAAAAAAGGGAAAATAGAGGAGTGGATCAGACTAAAAGTCTGGTGAGTGAAAGTAACTACTAGTATTTTTAAGCAAGATAAAGATAATAGACTTATCAATAGTTATAGTATAAAAGGAAATAAAGGAAAAGATAAAGCTGGAATAAAACGCTGCTTGCTTTGATTATTTTGATTGTTTGCACTTGTCTTAGATTACTGCTTTGATTAGGCTGAATTCCTAATTCTACCCTTTGATCGACCTTCTATCTTTGTTGTGCCACTGTGAGCTAGTCCCCAACGTGGGTCCACGGTAAAAAGACACCTGCTAGCACTTTGGAACTCAATAGCGACTTATCTCCCCGCACCGAGGCCGCACGCACGACCACCGTTAGGCTCGCACTATTTGTTGCTCCCTCTTACCCTAAACAGCATAAGCGTGCCCTGCCTCACCTCCTCCATTGTGAGACCATTAGTCCTAGTCTGAAAGGGTCCTGTCCAGCCTCACCTAAGTGTGTTGTGAGACCATCAGTCCTAGTCTGAAAGGGAATGCTGCTAATTCGAGTCCTACCAAAAAAAATCTAGTTGTGCGCCTTGCCCAAATCCCCTGATTTGAAATTCTATCTATTGGCCCCTTAGTTACTTTAGTTAGCATAAGCGTGTCCCAGCCTCATCTAACCTACTGTGAGACCATCAGTCCTAGTCTGAAAGGGTTATGCCCAGCCTCACCTACTGTGAGACCGTCAGTCCTACTTTGAAAGGGTCATGCCCAGCCTAACCTATTGTGAAACCATCAGTCCTAGTATGAAAGAGAATGCTATTGGTTATGGGCCCTACTTCTATCTTTGCTTATTAACTTAATATAAGTCTTTTAAATAAGCCTCTTCTATTCATTCTGCTCTATTTGCGTATTAACTTATTCTAAGTCTTTTAAATAAGCCTCTTCTATTATCTCTGCTATCTTTGCTTATTAACTTAGTGTAAGTCTTTAAAACAAGCCTCTTTCTATTCTTTCTATTTAATTATAACCTATGTTATAATTTCTCTTTTATCTTGTCTTTCTAGTTATAATCTACTAGTTATAACTTGCTTGCGAATGTCAAATTTTCCTATTTCAGTCTATATTCTTTTAGTATAGTTCTACTTATTTACGTCCAATTTTCTGTAATTTTAGTGTTCTTAAAATTTAGTCCATATTAGCGAATTATCCACCTTTTATTAATTTATTCGCGTAAAAGGAATAAAAGGAACTAAAATTTACAGGCTGAAATCTAACGCAAAATGGATGTAAATAAAATACAAATAATTGTAAATGATAGTAAATAACTGTAAATAAATGAATAAAATAGCTAAATAAAATTGACTGCAAAGAATATTAAAAATTAACTGTAAACAACTTGTATAAAAGCGGTCTCAAAATTGTAGAAAAACTACAAATGTTGGAAACCCTATCATTTTAAATTACTTAAAAATATAAAATAATTACTTAAAAATTGTAGAAAAGCCTTTCTGGATCCACTTATAGAGTATAAAATAATTTAATTAAAAAGATCTTCTACTTGGAAAAATATTCCTTTTAGGGTTTAGCCTCAGGCAATAAACCCAGATGGAGAAAATATGAATGAGAAAAATAGCTAGGCCTAGGGCCTTATTTATAGTGTCACTTGTGGATCTTAGACTGTTGGATTTGAAGATTAAATCTAGCGCAACCACGTCATTGGCTCGATGGGAACCGTCGGATGGAAGCACGGACGCACCAGATGAGATAAAATCAACAAAACACGTCACGCTCAAACCTGGACGGTTGCTCGTCCAAGTATACACGCGGGTCGACCGCCAGGTCGACCTTTGTGTGGTGAGGGTCGACCTATAGGTCGACCCTTCTATAGGGAAGGTCGACCGTAGGGTCGACCTAACCCTTTATAATTTTTTTTCTTTTCCCGTTTTCTTGTTTATTTTGTAACTTCTTCGTTCTAGCTCGGATTTTGACAATCTATATATGGAAATTGGCCAGAAAATTACCATGAACACAATGATGCAACTCCCGTGGCTCAAATCTGATAATTTCACAAAGTTATTTTATTATTTAATTAATTCGTTAATTAATTATTATAGCTTAAATTTCGGGTTGTTACACACACATCTTATAATAATCGACATTTGTTCTTCATGACTTAAATCTGGTGTGCAATCAAGAATAACCGAAAAATATTTTTATTTTAAGATCTTGGTGATTATTTTTACTTTGATCACATTTGATAATAGAAGTATTATCTCATTTTGAATCTTATGACTAAGATAATGATGTTGAATTTCTTTATCTACCACACGCCGAAGATGATCTTACATAATCGGATCAAATTTCGCAAGGAACTCAATAAATTAGCGGAAAAGTTCATTATTCTTTCCATATATCTTCTCATTGCTGTAACGACCCACTTTTCCAAGCAATTTAAGCTAACAATAAACCACACATTTCTAGTCCAAATTGAATGGAAAGGCGGATAGTTAGGTAAAGAAAATAGAAAGAAGACAAGAAAAAAACCAAACAACACAGAATCTCATAGCGGAATGAATAATCTATAATATATAACAATCTTTACACAATCAGAGTATACTAACCTATTCGACACAAATAGTTATAACAATCTGTCCTCACAATTACTGATAACACAACCATATATGCAACGGAAATATAATCATCTACGTTAATACGTCTCTGGGCCTCCAGCTCCTCTCCTGAAGCTCTAACCTTCCAGCTAACCTGGAAATATGCTCGGTCCGACCCGAGCATTTAGGAAAAACCACGCCCGGGTCAATCTGGTAAAACCAGCGTAAGAATTTAAAGCACAAGGAATTTTATTCATTATAACTTTCAAAATCCTTTAAAATCAAAGGTATCTCGTAAGACCACACCGCACATAAACACGGACGGGTTTTTACCTTACGATAACCAAAGCGCTTTTATAGAAAATCCAGTGATATTATTAATAATGTCTAAGTAAAAATACTTATTCAAATAGCCGAAATTATTGCATTAATTAAATTCCAGCATACTAGGCTCAACAATCAAAATCGTAAAGGCTCATATTGGAGAATGGATTCCATATAATGACTAGGCACTAGGGTACCACCTATTACAGTACATGTCTAGAAAATGTACCGAAAACCTCGCCGGGATCCTCTGCCAAAACAAGACCGGCCTACGCCTAACTTGGATAGTACCGAATATGTTATCAGCCCAGGTTTTCCCACCCTTATCGAGAGCTTTCTTTTTCCATGCACAACCATATCCATAATATATAATATATCCGAGGGTATCTAGAAAGGTGATAACATACCCTAATTAGGAGCGACCCACTTAGCCTTGCTGCATATCCCCTGATTTTCAATCATTCCCGGTTGATGAGGCTTAACGATTAACTTTTAAGGAATTTTTCACTTAGAATGCTTATTGTCCTCCAATTTACAATGTGATGATAGCATTCATCCATACAAGTCCGTTCTGGGTCTAAACGAAACCGAAGGCACTATTCCCACTACATCCATTTTGGAATCATCCTCAGGATTAGTAGCAATTAGCCCTTGCACTTCAATGCCCGGTCTTCGATTCCATGCTCATGTCTTCACTTTGAAACGCATTCGTTGGATCGAAGTGGTTTTCGGACAACATATCTGATCCCGGTCTCTTCGAAACAACTTTTGATATTTTAGGTAAACTCAACCCCGGTTCCCTAGGAAATAAACAGGCGAAAATAAGATCGGAGATCACCTCCTAACCGTTAGTGGATGGATTTCCTTATCATCGTCCTAGAAGAAAGAAACGAGTTATACGTACAGTATAGCACCTTCCAACGGTAACTGTACCATATAATTCCTATGTTTCTCCTGGATATTTCCAAAGTTACGTTTTGGTCCAGATTTTGATAGTCGGTTATTTAACTATCAATAAGCAGCCATTCACAATACAATAATTTCCTACTGGAAATTACTAAGCCTCATTTATTTAAATTTGAAATCGCTTTTAAAAACTTAATTCATCAAGATCAATATATTTACCCGATGTTCTTTCCCAAATACTTAAACTTGTAAAAACCAGTTTAATAGCATCGTTCAATACCATCATATATTAGAACTTACTTAGGTATTATACTTGACTTAAATCAAAGAACAATCTTTATTCCATAATAACCTTTCCACGATTGATTATAAACTCCTTTCCAAAATCTAAGGTTTAAACTTAGGTAAGATACCCTTTAGAAGTATTTAATTTTATTTATAACTTCTATTTCTATCTTACTTAAAATTCTCTTGAAATCCTTTGTTAAACATTTCTTAAAAATCAAGTCCATTGATTATCTATCTCGAATTCATCTTCACTTTTTATTCATCATTTAAATGATTTACTTCTTCCATTTAGCCTCTTAAAGATAATTAATAATATTTAAGATAATTAATAAATTTAAAATAAACTTATTATATTATTCATTTGTTGTTAAACAATAATTATTCTTTAACAAAATATTTTTAAACGACTTTAATTATGCATTAAAACAATAATTTAATCAATTTAAAATAGCCCTTAAAATAATAATCATATATTCTTAAACAATTCTTTAATAATATATTAAAAAGGTTATTTACTTTAATCTAACTTGTAATTAAACCAAATAATAAATATGAAAATTATTTTTACAACTTGCATCGATAAATCATTTCTTATTAAGAAGAGGCTTATTCATTCCAATGGTACTTAATCAAGTCACCCTTTATTTCATAACAATCCAGAATAACAGATTCAGATATTCACATATAGAATTAATCTAATTTACCAATCAATTTCGGCATCACATTGCCCAATATAATCAACAGGATAATAAATGGATGTGCATACAAATGTGATAGCAGAATAGGGTTTTATTTCTGCTATTCAATGTCCAAAAACACGCTTACTTACTCATAACGGCAGAACGATGATTTATTCTACCAACAGGGGTCCAATTAAATACAACTAGCAGAACGGTGTTTTATTCCGCTAAACAGATGTTTAATCATCGTAATAACTCAAATTAACTCGTCATTACTTTTATCTGGGAAAATAACTTAACAGATAGGTCATATACATTTAAACGACGTTGTTTGTTTAAATTGGGTAATTTAATTTCTGTCCGTTTTAAAATACCTTAAATTTTCACTTATTCAAACTCGACAGCAAATCATACAACAACGTAGTGCTCGACGATACGAACCCTTGCAATAATTTTTACATTAATCGGGTTTTGTATACATTAGTTATGACATTTTAAAATTTACAAAATATAAATATAATTTAACATTTTTAATTTAAAAACTTCCTTCATCCTTTCCCTGGGTCGAAGCCCATTCCATAACCACCAGACCCGATTCACTTTCCCTCCCTCCTTTTTCTTCTCTTCCCCAATTTCGCAGCCGAGTCCAGGAAATCCAGACCCAAAACCAACGCCAATCTTTAATTGATCTCCCTGCCTCTTCGATCCCACTTCCCAACTCCTCTCGCAAGTCTTCGAGAACCCAGCCCGAAGCTACCGCACCCCAACGCCAAAGCACGATCATCTTCCATTCGACTTGGAACCTCCCTCATGTACACGCGTGTATGCCTATACGTGCACAGACCCACCTCGCCATGGTTCGACCACCATAGCCACCAACCCAACCACCACCAACTAGCCATTCCTCTCCACCTCCTTGCGAACTCTCTAGCCTACCCACGCGACTTCTGACCGAAGTTCGGTCGTTTACGAACAAGCACGCGTCCCATAAACCTCCTCCACGGCCACCACGACCATATGGAACCAATGCCGCCTACGCCACTTGAATCGCCAACCCCTCGAGCACCTCCACACCAATCGCGACCACCTCTGGTGACCCACTGTGCCTCCACGACCTAAATTCCTGAACCCAATCAAAACACAGGCTTAAACCCTAAACCACCATGCCAACTCTAATCAAAACCAATTTCGACAATCAACCACGGTGGACCTCTGGACCTCTCCCCCCACGTCACCCTGCTCCTCCTCGACCAAGCCGCACCCCCTCCCCCCCCCCCCCCCGTCGTCGACGACATCACCTGAATTTATTTTTTTAGCCAATTCCAATCATCTCACCATTTCTCAACATCTAAGCTATTAAAAATTACAATTCCTTCGCTAAAAATTCTATCTCCATACGACAATTACGATTATGATCCTGATTCGATGTTTTAAATATGTTGATTTTCATCAAAACTTGGTTTGTTTACTGTATTCTTACAATTTCACACAATATATAAAACAAACGAGGTTCAAACTATTTTTAACACGATATATACTTAAAAACAACCACTTCGTTAGTTTACCTCATTCGCAAACACGAATCGAGCAAAGAGGTAATGATTTTTAAAGTTAATGCATATATAAGATTTTAAGTCTGTTGAAGATAACCAAGTAGACTAAAGTGTTTCCAGGCATCCAAAAAAAATCTAAATTCTCACCTTGAACATTGTTGAGATCTTTTGAAATCTTCCAGTTGAACTTAATCTATGATCTGAATGTTTTTTTTGAAAATCTTGCCTTGCTTTGGATTTGAATAGGATGTTCCTTTTCTTCTCTTTTTCTTTACAGTGTTTTGATAGAGTTTGTTTTACAGGGTTTGTTTACAGGTTTTTAACAACTGAAGCTACACACATACATACCTCTATATATACATGTTTCTACAAAATGTAATGATGCATTTTTACAGAATTTTGGGGCTCAAGAAGATTTTTGATATGTACCATGATTTATGATAGATTGATATGAACTTTGGTGGCTTGAGTTGAAACTTTGGTGGCTTTGACATGAAGTTTGAGATGAAATCAAATTTCAGCCTTCACATTTCTTTGTTGACCAGGCAAGTTTATTTCTTATAATTTTTTTTTCAATTCTTCATTCAATTTGACTTGTACATTATTGTGTTAACTTCTCCTTTCCTTAATTCCATTGATTCATGTTTGTATGATCTCTACTTCACTATGTTTTGAGAACAAAATGGTATAAAATGGTATTTAATATAAATAGTTTTTAAGTCTTCATATCCATATACTTTTACATTTTTAAAATGTGTACTCAAAGAAATAAAAGTTTGCTAATGTATGAAAATAACAATTTTGTTAATACACTATTTGTAAAAGATTTTCTTATTAAAATGGTTTGAACGATTTTTATTTTCTCATTTCCATCTTTCGTATATATTTTCTTCTTTCCTCACTTTCCCATATATATTATTTTTAATTTACATATACGTTTCTGTTATTATGAATATATAAGAAATTCCAAATTAAGTCAATTTCCTATTTTACAAATAAAACTTAAAAAATTCAAAATATTATCTGGATTTAAAATAACCATTAAAATAATAATCATATATTCTTAAACAATTCTTTAATAATATATTAAAAAGGTTATTTACTTTAATCTAACTTGTAATTAAACCAAATAATAAATATGAAAATTATTTTTACAACTTGCATCGATAAATCATTTCTTATTAAGAAGAGGCTTATTCATTCCAATGGTACTTAATCAAGTCACCCTTTATTTCATAACAATCCAGAATAACAGATTCAGATATTCACATATAGAATCAATCCAATTTAAAAATCAATTTCGACATCACATTGCCCAATATAATCAACAGGATAATAAATGGATGCTCATACAAATGTGATAGCAGAACAGGGTTTTATTTCTGTTATTCAATGTCCAAAAACACGCTTACTTAGTCATAATGGCAGAACGGTGATTTATTCTGCCAACAGGGATCCAATTAAATACAACTAGCGGAACGATGTTTTATTCCGCTAAACAGATGTTTAATCATCGCAATAACTCAAATTAACTCATCACTACTTTTATCTGGGCAAATAACTTCCACAGATAGGTCATATACATTTAAACGACGATGTTTGTTTAAATTGGGTAATTTAATTTCTGTCCATTTTAAAATACCTTAAATTTTCACTTATTCACACTCGACAACAAATCATAGACAACGTAGTGCTCGACGATACGAACCCATTGCAATAAGTTTCACATTAATCGGGTTTAGTATACATTAGTTATGACATTTTAAAATTTACAAAATATAAATATAATTTAACATTTTTAATTTAAAAACTTCCTTCATCCTTTCCCTGGGCTGAAGCCCATTCCATAACCACCAGACTCGATTCACTTTTCCTCCCCCTTTTTTCTTCTCTTCCCCAATTTCGCAGCCGAGTCCAGGAAATCCAGACCCAAAACCAACGCCAATCTTCGATTGATCTCCCTGCTTCTTCGATCCCACTTCCCAACTCCTCTCGCAAGTCTTCGAGAACCCATCCTGAAGCTACCGCATCCCAACGCCAAAGCATGATCATCTTCCATTCGACCTGGAACCTCCCTCATGTACACGCATGTATGCCTGTACGTGCACAGACCCACCTCGCCATGGTTCGACCATCCATAGCCACCAACCCAACCACCACCAACTCGTCATTCCTCTCCACCTCCTTGCTAATGCTCTAGCCTACCCACACGACTTCTGACCGAAGTTCGGTTGTTTACGAACAAGCACGCATCCAGTAAACCTCCTCCCACGGCCACCACGACCATCTGGAACCAATGCCGCCTACGCCACTTGAATCGTCAACCCCTCGAGCACCTCCACACCAACTGTGACCACCTCCGGTGACCCACTGCGCCTCCACGACCTAAATTCCTAAGCCCAATCAAAACACAGGCTTAAACCCTAAACCACCATGCCAACTCTAATCAAAACCAATTTCGACAATCGACCACGGTAAACCTCTCCCCCCACATCACCCTGCT
The DNA here is from genome assembly GCA_030737815.1 of Allium fistulosum. Lineage (NCBI taxonomy): Eukaryota > Viridiplantae > Streptophyta > Magnoliopsida > Asparagales > Amaryllidaceae > Allium > Allium fistulosum. The sequence goes on along the minus strand of CM060905.1, from coordinate 484,347,665 downwards.
CCTCCTCGACCAAGCCGCAACCCCCCCCCCCTCGTCGACGACATCGCCTGAATTTATTTTTTTAGCCAATTCCAATCATCTCACCATTTCTCAACATCTAAGCTATTAAAAATTATAATTGCTTCGCTAAAAATTCTATCTCCATACGACGATTACGATTATAATCCTGGTTCGATGTTTTAAATATGTTGATTTTCATCAAAACTTGGTTTGTTTACTATATTCTTACCATTTCACACAATATATAAAACAAATGAGGTTCAAACTATTTTTAACACGATATATACTTAAAAACAACCACTTTGTTAGTTTACATCATTCGCAAACTCGAATCGAGCAAAGAGGTAATGATTTTTAAAGTTAAAGCATATATAAGGTTTTAAGCCTGTTGAAGATAACAGAGTAGACTAAAGTGTTTCCAGGCATCCGAAAAAAATCTAAATTCTCACCTTGAACATTGTTGAGATCTTTTGAAATCTTCCAGTTGAACTTAATCTATGATCTAAATGGTTTTTTTTTGAAAATCTTGCCTTGCTTTGGATTTGAATAGGATGTTCCTTTTCTTCTCTTTTTCTTTACATTGTTTTGACAGAGTTTGTTTTACAGGGTTTGTTTACAAGTTTTTAACAACTGAAGCTACACACATACATACCTCTATATATACATGTTTCTACAAAATGTAATGATGCATTTTTATAGAATTTGGGGCTCAAGAAGACTTTTGATCTGTACAATGATTTGTGATAGATTGATATGAACTTTGGTGGCTTGAGTTGAAACTTTGGTGGCTTTGACATGAAGTTTGAGATGAAATCAAACTTCGGCCTTCACATTTCTTTGTTGACCAGGCGAGTTTATTACTTACAATTTTTTTTTCAATTCTTCATTCAATCTGACTTGTACATTTTTGTGTTAACTTCTCCTTTCCTTAATTCCATTGATTCATGTTTGTAGATCTCTACTTCACTATATTTTGAGAACAAAATGATATAAAGTGGTATTTAAATATAAATAGTTTTTAAGTCTTCATATCCATATACTTTTACATTTTTAAAATGTGTACTCGAAGAAATAAAAGTTTGCTAATCTATGAAAATAACATTTTTGTTAATACACCATTAGTAAAAGATTTTCTTATAAAAATGGTTTAAACGACTTTTATTTTCTCATTTCCATCATATTATATTTTCTTCTTTTCTCACTTTCTCATATATATTGTTTTAAATTTACATATACGTTTCTGTTATTATGAATATATAAGAAATTCCAAATTAAGTCAATTTCCTATTTTACAAATAAAACCTGGAAAACTCAAAATATTATCTGGATTTAAAACTACCTATTATTACCAATTATCATTTAACAGGGATTTTATTTTGATTAAAAGACCGTATTATTGAATATTAAAAATAAATATTCATAACTCAAGAAGATAAAAATCCTGGGTCGTTACAATTGCTTTCACGAAATAGCAAATTATTCCTACAAAGTGTTTTCACAACTTCGATTATTCGAGTTAATATCAACTTCCAACGAACTTTCTCCTTCTCAATTTGAGCTTCCGTTTTTTTATCAACCGTTGCTTTCAAGTTTAGTCCCTTTTGCAAATCAACCTATTTCATAACATTTTCACAATGTTCCGGATTAGTTTCGTGCTCTCTAAGTTTGTGTGGAAGGTTATGCCAATCATTAATTCCATCTTCCGACAATTTGCTTGCCATTAATTTAATTTTAAATAGCTTGCAACAAAAACATAATACTTTATTCAATGTATTAGAATATATAAGCCACTTCCTTTCATGTTCCTCACCATTTGGAAAACGATGAATATAATGCTTATATAAAAAACTTCTACTTTTCCCAAACTTTATGACGCTTGGAAATTTGTCCTTTTTTTAAGGATTATGATTGGGCCCCTTTGAACTATTATTATGTTTTTAGTATCATTAATAGGCTCCATAAACCTGGATCATGATTACATCAACATCTTTGTTCAAATTAAGCATACTTTCTTCGTTCACATGTTCTTTATGATTGTCATTGCTTCTTTCTTCATAACCAATTTCATTCACATAAACATCTTCATTGATATGAATTTCATGATCTTTATATGTTTTTATAACATCGTCAATATTTTCATTAATAGCTTCACTTGTTTCTCCGACTTGACTTGAACCAACTGATTGTTGTGCTTTTGCATTGAATAGTTTAGAAATCGAACCGGCTAATGATGTAGATATTGCATCTTGACGTTGTTTCGGTCTTCTATTATAAGCACCGGAGTTTTTCTTTCTATTTCTCAACTGGTTCTTATCGTCTTCTTCTTTTGTCATACTATCCACTATCTCATAACATAATTAAATTACATTATGTTAGTCCTTTTAATCTAAAAATATATATTTGAAGTTTGGAAAAGTTGGTTAATCAAGTTATGTTACAAATTAACTTTTAAATTTTTAATCAACCAATTTTGATCAATTCATTCCTACATAAATCAATTCTACATGTTGCAGTTGCTGTCTTGCAACCAATTCTAAATTCATGATTGTCATTATCAACTAATCTAAATTCCTACATACTTAATTGCTACATACATAAATCAATTCCTACATAAATGGATTTTGATTAGAAATTTACAAATCATGAATGAGTTGGTTGTCATATTGACAAATCATGAATCAATTCCTAATCCTACATAATGCAGTATGTAGCAACCAATTCTAAATTCATGATGTAAATTTCTAATCAAAATTCCTACATAAATCAAAATTCATGATTGTCATATTATCCACTATCAATCAATTCTAAATTTCTAAGCAACCAGTTTTATTTCAGAAATCAGTTTTAATTACCTCTGCAGTTGCTGCCTTGCAAGGGGAGATGGAGTACTGTTGCGCTGGCTGGAGGCTAGTGTTGGAGTTCTGGAGCTTAGGAGCAGCAATCACCGGAGCCTGGAGGCCGGCGCTGGCACTTGTCCAATTCAATAGCTTGTACTTGCTTGTTTTTTTTGTGACAAGTAACCCTAATTTTGAACGTGAGTTTCTGTTCGTAAGTAAAAGAGGGAGCACCAAGGTGGAGCAGGCCTGATTTGTTGGGCTGCATCTATTTCTTTCTTCTTCTCTTTTTTTTTTGCTGCTGGGCTGTACATTTTTTTTCACCCTAGGCCTGGGGGATTGTCCGAGCCCATGGGCTTGGTGGGATTTCTCCTAGGCCGGCCCTAGTTAGTTTATCAGTAAAATGGCATGTTAGTGGTATTTTCAAAATGGTAAAGGTGGTGATACCATAACAGCTCTATTTAACTGAACTAATTCGAACATCACTAAACATCAACTTTAGCTTGCGATGATGGACAGTAAATTTTCTTCCCAAGCATGTGATGCATATAATATCTTTCAGAAAAGATTTTTTATTTATTATTATTATTATTATTATTATTATTTATTGGTTCTTTTTTGCACCAAGTACATTGTCCTTGGCAGATGTGCACACAGTTATTTAGCTTTCAATACATACCATCGAGGCTATCAAGAAAACTAGGAAACATGAATGGTTGCTGATTTGTGGGGTCATCATGATTCATGAATGCCTGTTGAAGGTAACTATTAAAGAGCATGCGTTAACTTATGGGAAGATGAAATTCCCAGCTCACCATGTGCATTTCCTCGATGTGAATAAAATATTTGAACCTGTACCTTTATCATGTATTTTTGAAGGGTTTTTTTGGATTTGGCCTAGTTTTAAAACTTATTATCATAAATAGCCCAGTTTTAAAACTAATATCAGATTTAGCCTTGTTTTGGCCAGCTCAGCTCCGAGCTGGCCAAAACATACTGGCGACTTTTCAAAAGTCGCCAGTTTTTTTTTTGCGCATAATACAGGCGACTTTTAGAAAGTCGCCCACTGGCGAATTCCCAAAAGTCGCCCGCTTATTTTTAAAAAAATGGGCGACTTCTGGGAAGTCCCAAAATTCTCCCATTCGGGGCTCTGCAGCATTACCAGAGCCACCCTTCCTTCCTTCCTCATTCTTACCTCTTCCTCTTCTATTCCAAAAAACACCAAAACCCTATAGCCCGAAATTTTTGCCCAAACCCAATTAAATTTCGTTTTTTGTTCAACAAATTACAAGATGGCAAGCTCTTCAATGCGGGATGTGCCTCAAGGTATGGGAAAATCAAAAAAATTTCAATTTAGGGTTTTGAAGGAATTTGCAAAATAATGGTTTTTAATGATTGTTAGCAATCATTGATGGTTGTGGTATCTATGTATGGTTGAAATCATTGGTAAAATGTTGAAAAACTATGCGTAAATTCGTAGTGTTGATGTTGAAAAATAAATTTGAGAATATTGTTATCTTGTATATGTGTAGATTATTTGGAGATGCTACCTGGACCAATTGATGGATCTGTCCTATATTTGCAACAACGGCATCGAACGAATAATCCGGAATTTGTCGCGGTAAAAATCTTAGTATTCGAAATGTACAAATATCGAAAGGTAATGTATGTAACATGTTGATAATATTTTTGTGATATTTTGACAGAGCAATACTGCAGACAAAACCATAGATCATTCGTCTAAAATGAATAGAGTAACATCTGCTCATCCAGGCGTTATACAGTTGATAGACCAAGCTGGATTTGGACTGGTTTTTAGGGTGGGGCACATCCAGTTAGACATCATCTTATCACCGCTTTGGTGGATAGATGGAGGCCAGAGACATCGACATTTCACCTACGAGCCGGAGAGATGACTATCACGTTGGGTGATGTTGCGTGCTTACTTGGCATACCCATAGACGGGGCTCCGTTGACCAACCCCGATCCAGTTGATTATCTTACTTTATGCCAAGAGCTCCTAGGTTTTACTCCTCCAGCAGAGGAGTGGTGGGGAAACGAAATGATACGGACACTATGGTTTAGGGAACAATTTGTAGATGACATACCAGTAGACGCCATGGAGATTCAGATTGAGCAACGAGCCAGGGCCATTATATTGATATTATATGCTCAAGGTTGATATGCGATCATTCTAAGACACGGATATGGCTTAGATGGCTTCCATTTTTAGTAAACTTTGATGTTTGTCGCCAATATTCGTGGGGCGGTGCAGTTCTAGCATATACTTACTGCGAGTTGACGAGGCTTGCTTTGTAAGAGAGCGAAAGCATAGTTGGTTGTGTGAGTCTAGTACAGGTATGTCCATTATTTACTTTCGGCGACCGTTAATCCATATTCTTTTATCCAACCGCAACCATGTGTCTACTTTTATTTGCAGCTTTGGTGTTGGACTTATCTACCTGTGGGTAGAATAATGATGAGGAGGACGGCGGTTGATTTATCATTGCCATATGGTGCTAGGTATAATTAATTATGTAGTATACTAAGTATACGTGTTTGGATTTGAGAAGTCACAATTGAATATTTGTACAGGTGGGTAGGACCTAAAAGCACTGTTTCATCGCCGAGGCGTCATGTTGCCTTCTACCGTAATGAGCTCGATGTGCTAGACTATCAGTCTGTGACTTGGACCCCGTACGACGATGTGCTTGGACATCTTCCAAACTTATGTACCACTTCCATTCAGCTGTGGACTGCTCGGGTTCCTCTGATTTGCTTTAATGATGTCGCCTATCATCTGCCTGACCGAGTGATGAGGCAGTTTGGTATGGCCCAGCATTTACCAGAACAACCACCACATTACAGGATTGATATTGAAGCTGGGGAGTATGCTATGGAAATTGAGACATGGATCGCGCGCTACATGCACACGCAACAGGAACGCGAGTTCACATTGTCCGAACAAGAATATCTGTCTTAGTACTGGAACATCACGCGTCGATATGTTCTTCGTGCCATCGATCCACCTGCAGCGCCTCCTGTTGTTGCATACCCTTACACTCCTAGAGCACCTCTCGAAAGGAATGTGGTACGTAGTACATACAGTCTTTATTTCAATATTTGAAATTTATACCTTTTCTTGAATTTTATGTCATGGCAGGCGGACGGCATTTACCGTGCGATCGAAATTGTGGACGAGCTTGCACAAGAGGTTCCTGAAAGGTCGCAGGGGAAATGCTTTAGTGTAAAACGCATCTTAGAATCTATTTTGGGAAGAAACAAGTTAACAAGGCCAAGACCGCCTCCACCGCCTCCTCCTCCGCCAGCACAGGGGCTCATCGAACATGCCATAGAAGCCCATGTCGTTCCTCCCACTACTCTTACGTATCAGCGACGTAGACATCAAAAAGGCGCATCTTCATCTCAAGAAACATAGGTTGAAGTTGCTCCCGGCCCTTCACAGCCTATAGATCCTACACAAGCAAGTGAAGAGGAGGATTCGCCGGATGAAATTCCACTGTCTATGAGAAAACCAAGACGAACTCCACGAGAACTTCGTAGGTTGAAGAACTGAGGATGGTATAATTTATTGATATGCTTTGTCCGAATTTCTTTTGGTTAATGAATTGCTGAAATGTTGAATTATTGGATGTTGTAATATGTTGTAATTTGAGTTGTGGATGATTGAGTTTGATTGAAATGTTGAATTATTGGATGTTGTAATATGTTGAATTATTGGATGATTGAAATGTTGAGTTATTGGATGTTGAATGTGATGTAATTGGTGATAGATGGTTTCTGTTTTGAAACCCTACAAATCTGGGGTGACTTTTCAGATTCATAAGCTCTATTAGATTCGTTTAATCTTTTGCGATTTTCAAGAATGGATAATTGGGAGATTGACGACGAGACGATGATGAAAATGTATGACGAATTTGAACAACAACGAGGCTCTACGCCGGTTAATGAAGAAAATGTTGAAGTTGATTTCATCCCCGAAACACAGCTTGAAAACTTGCCCCCCTCTAGGGTTGGCGGTACATTGACATTGGCCATGGATAGTGGTGAATCAAAACATCAATCACTTCATGGAAGATTAATGGATGTGCTTGCTCGTCGTAAGACTAACAATGCTAGTACAAGTTGGACACCGCCTTGGGTACTTTGTTATTACGAAGATGAATGTAAAGTGGTTGTGTGTCGGAATGAAAGGAATGCGGGTCGTCGCTTTTACTGTTGTGAATCGTACGACGATAATAAGATACGCCCAAATGATGTTGAATGTTGTAACTTTTTTAAATGGAAAGATCCATAAATGTGTCCGAGGGGAGTTTCATACGCCCTTGAGATGCAAGCGGAAAACGCTCGTTTGGAGAAGTTGAACCTACAATATCGCAACGCACTATTGAATAAGGGTATACCATTCGATAAGTTGAGTCCTCGTACATTGTGGAAGGAGAAGTAAACACAAATTTAGATGTTTATTTTTATGTAATTGAATTAAGTATCGTTGAACATGTATTCTGACGATTTATGTGTAATTGTATCGTTGAATTTGTATCGGTAGCTTTCATTTATATGTAATAGTATCGTTGAATTTGTATCGTTGAATTTGTATCATTATGTATCGTTGAATTTGTAACACTAGCTTACATTTGCATATGTTTACGTATCACATAACATTCATCATCTCGAACACAGCACATGAAATAAAAACACAAACTGTTCTTACATTAACAACATACGACTTACAAACATCAAACCAATAATAACACGCATACAAAAACTAAATAACTGAATTACAACGACTCCTTTTGTGACCGTGCATACCACATTTACTGCATCTATTAGGCCTTGGAGGCTGCATCTCGTCCATAACGCCTTTAATTCTAGTTGACTTAGGCCTTCCTGGAGCTCGCCTTGCAGGAGGTGGAAGTACCATTTGACCTTCGTATGGAGACCAAAACCTTTTATCGCGTATGGGATGAAATTCTCCAGAGTATGCTGCTAGGTAATTCTGAATAGAGTACCAATGTGATGCAAAATCATGATGAGCTCTGTTCGCACCATTGGCCACCGACGAACAAGCAGCCATCACATGGGCGCAGGGGAAATGTTGCAGTAATGGGATGTTGCATGTACATGAACAAGTGCTACCATCGATTATAACTTTGAATTCATCTCCGAAGTAATGAATCACTTGCCATTCAATTTGACTGAAACGGACAATCCGACAACGTCTAGCTTCGCTTGCTCTCTCCACTATTTATGCTTCCCATTTTGGCGTGACCCGAAGTGTGGAATTCTTAGCTAACTCTCTTCTTTGGCAAAAGTAATCAACGGATCGATAGAAGGTACGTGCAACAAGTGCTCTAATAGGCAAAGATCTAGCACCCCTAAGTACACCATTAAAACTTTCTGACGCATTAGTCGTCATAACATGAAAACGACCACCATCATCTTTACATAAAGCCCAATTTTCCTCCATTCCGCCCAAACTTCTCTCTATCCAGTTGTGTGCTCTTATACTGCATTTCCTCACGAATCTTTATATACTCGATCTCCTCAGAGGCACATGCAGCAGCGTAGAATAAACCGGTCAATCGTTTGTCTCTGAAACCCGCAGCTTGAAAGTTAGCTTTCAAATGTCTGGCACAGTATCTATGTTTATGTGTGGCTAGCCATTTGCTCTGCAACGCTGTAGGTATTCCTTTCATTCTATCAGAAATGAAAGTAATACGACGATTGTTCACGCTGTGAATGAACCTTTGCATGCATGCAAAAAACCAACCCCAACTATCACTGAATTCGGACTCAATGATGGCAAATGCCAAGGAAAATAGCTGATCATTTGCATCAACGGCTGTTGCAACAAGTAAGGTGCCTTTGTATTTTCCATATAGATGCGTGCCATCTATGCAAAGCAAAGGTTGACAATGGACAAATCCCTCAATACAAGGTCCAAATGACCAAAATGCACGATCAAAAACTCCATACTCATCATCAGTTGTCACATGTCCTACGCTACCGGGATTTGTTTTGCATATTTCACCAAAGTATTGTCGAAGGTTGGCATATGACTCTGCCCAATCGTCGTAAATTCGTTCAATTGCCTTGCTCAATGCTCTCCATGCTTTCAGATAGCTAATTTTAATAAATAATTGTTCCTCCATTAGAACTTGCACCATCCCGGCTGTAATGTTCAAATCAGATTTCACGAAAGGCATGATCTTCGATACCATAAAAGATGATGTAGCTTGACTATGATTTGAGTTCACTATAGGGTTAACGCATGTATGATCACTAGGATATTTATTAATAACCCACCATCCATCCTGTGTCTTTTTTGAGTCAATAACATGTATTCTCCAAGGACAACTGTCATCGACGTTGCAAATGGCGGTATATTTTGCTTTGTTCGACCTTATTGGCTTAAAAGACACCGCATGTAAGATTGACCATTCTAATAGTTGTTGCAGAAATTTAGCTTTACTCTCAAACATCATGCCAACTTTGAAACCAGATTGTACGCTACAGGATAGAAATAATTCACTGTTGAAGTTTACATTTGCTACAATTGACTTAGCCATAATTTGTGCACTGCACAAATCATCATCCAACGGTATCTCCATTTCCGGTTCATCATTGTCCACACAATCTGCTTCTGCACCTCCAAAATCGTACTCTAGTGGATCATTGTTAACTTACATTTTTTCCATCCAGGTTGTATCAACCTCTGGTATTGACACAACAGACATACTATCAACTGCATGAACATCTACAGCTTGTACATCGTCGTCATCTTCTACATCCATATCATCATTGCACATACTTTGACATGCTGGTTCATTTGGTGGTTGGACGTATGACTGTAGTAGTGTTGTTTGCTGCGCAGCTGCAGTAAATTAATACAACAATTTTAGTTTATTTCTTCATACCAACGATTTTGCAACATATTGCAATATTTAACTTACTTTTGGCTTAAATGGTAAAATTCGGGCTGAGTTGGCTGCATTCGTTCATTTGTACGGCTACTCGATGCTCTAGCACTTCTTTGAGTGGAATTCTGAATTGGAATAAAACTGCACGGGAATACAAATTAGGTATAATAATTATATAAATTCAATAAAACATATCTCTATGTAATCACGGCTAAACAATTCCTCTGACCCATTCGTGGAAAGCTGTCCTGCGTTAAATGTGGATAGGTAAATTGGACATTTGGCTGTAAACTCATGAATGGATGAAACCCATAATACATTTGTTGTTGCCCGTATTGCGATATGTGCTGAGTCGGATTGCTAAAACTAGGTGACGGAATTCCTTGCCCGGTACTCATGTTCCCCACCATTCTAGAATATTCTTCAACGCCAAAATTTGTTACGGGTGCCGGTGTTGGTTGTTCTGCAACCGATCTCCTTTTTTTCCCAACAAACAACTCAATAGATTTGGTCGAGACAGCAAACATTAATTCAACATCCTCGTCGTCAACAATTTTGATTGCTTTGGATCCGGAATCTGTTGGCCAATTGCAAACTATTTCAATCTCGTACTCTTCTGGTTTTATCTTTGTTGCTTTATAAACCGACTCTTTCAACTGCTCAAAAGTAGATTCTCTTCGAACTTTAGCCGGTTTGTAAGATCCACCAAGATATTTCGCACACATTAAATTGTCAATAACCAATTCACCATCAAAATAGCATATAGTTGGAATAAAACTATGAGCCATTCTACATCAAGCAAAAAAGAATTTAGTTTGCAACCTAAATTCAAAACTTAGGGTTTCTACTGCATACCTTGATTGGATTCGACCGTATGACGTTTTGCTATGCTTGAGGTAGATCTTCGAAATCTACTACTTTTAATAATATTAAAACGAAATTTAATTGGGTTTGGACAAAAATTTCGAGCTGTAGGGTTTTGGTGTTTTTTGGAATAGAAGAGGAAGAGGTAAGAATGAGGAAGGAAGAAAGGGGGAGCTCTGGTTATGCTGCAGAGCCCCGAATGGGCGACTTTTGGGAAGTTGCCCAGAAGTCGTCCAATTTTTTTAAAATAAGCGGGCGACTTTTGGGAAGTCACCAGTGGGCGACTTCCCAAAAGTTGCCTGTATTATGCGCAAAAAAAAAAAACTGACGACTTTTAAAAAGTCGCCAGTATGTTTTGGCCAGCTCGAAGCTGAGCTGGTCAAAACAGGACTAAATCTGATATTAGTTTTAAAATTGAGCTATTTGCGATAATAAGTTTTAAAACTAGGCCAAATCCAAAAAAAACTCATTTTTGAAACACCATGCCTGACATTCTAAAGGTAAGATGTCATTTAAAGGCATTATTATATATTGGTCTATCATATAGATAATCAATCCTGATCTTGTTTCCAATTTCTATGGTACTATTCTGACCACTGTGCCATCTTCTACAAATTTTCTGAAATCTGTCTTGTTTCGATATGATATTTTACTTGCGCTAAGCTTATTTTCTGCTCGTTCATCATCTTTATCACACATTGTAAAATTTTGGTTGCTTTTGACACTTTTAAAGAGAGAAAAAATGAGAAATTTATGTGGAAATTTAAATGGAGAAAGTACAAACCGAAGTAATTATCATAGCAGAAGATATTGCGTAAAAGGGGTGTGTATTTATAATCCACAAAAATACCTGAAGACTAGATTTGTTGTTGGAGGGACCATTAACAGAGAGTAAGGGGGCCCAACTTTGAATTTATAAGTGGGTCCAATTTTCAATTTATTAGTCACGTCGCTTTGGTGATCTTTTTGGTTTCCAGCATTATTAACGCTGAATAAGTGCATCGTCATAATTAAATATTTATCACTTTAACTACAATTTGGGTTATACATATTTATCTATCATTATTATAGCATTTTCAATGCAAAGAGCAAATAATGTCTGTGTTAAGGAGTTCACAATGTCAAACCATTTGATATAAAATGCTTAGACATTACATTAAAAGCGTGAGAAAACAACATCAACGCTAATTGGCGTTAGTTTTAGAACATAATTTATTTAGAATAATTTATTTAGAGGGAATTAGGCATAAGGACAAACCTTGGAAAAAAATTTAGGTTGAAGAACACCAAGTTTCTATTTTGAGCTGAAGGACAAACTTTAAAAGAAAATTAGTCTGAAGAACAATGCTATTATAACTAGCATTATATTCAGTTTTTACAGTATAAAAAATGCTATTATAACTAGTATTATATTCAGTTTTACACTGTACAAAATGCTAACTATATTTAGCATTGTCCTTCAATCTAATTTTTTTCAAAGTTTGTCCTTCAACCTAAAAACGAAAATTGTTGTCCTTCAGCATAATTTTTTTTCAAAGTTTGTCCTTATATCTATTTTCCACCCAATCAAATTATAAATAAATAAAAATATTATCATAAAACAACTAATAATATATGTATTTATTTACTTCACATTGTGAGGTCTAATGTTTGCCGTTAACAATGTCTAGTTGATTTTATGTCAAGTCATCATAGCAATTGAATTAACATCCACATTGGATATTAACTTGTAAATGTAATACAAGATCGATGATGTCCATATTAAAATTTTAGTAGGGTTGGACATGTTCTTAATCCTGGATAAAGTTGTGCATTGCTGAGATAAGTGTGATAACATTTGTTTAATAAAGTTACGAGTTTTGTTGCTGGAAATGCTCTAATATGGACATTTTCTATGAAAGATCGGTCAAGTTCATATTTGCAGCACTTAGGAAAGATAAAATATGTTACCACGTAGGAACTAGGGAAGATGCAATATATTTTTCGTTCACCGCATGCTCCAAATAATAATAATAACTAATGTTAGGCTTAAATTTGGAAATTTTGACACACATCTTTATTATTATAAAAAATTAGCCTTACGTCCCTCTCAATTTTCAATTATAAATTACATTTTTATTTTCAAAAAAAAGATTGAAATCCGTGGAGGTGTTTAATAATTTTACTAATTTTAACCTGTGCTTTTAGGGCCGCCTTAATACACGTTGAAACGGCCGTTTTTAAATTTGAAAACGAAAAAAAGTAAAAAAAAAAAAAAAAGTAGAAAATAGTTTACAAAGAGAGACCATTTCCATTATGCATCAAACTCCGACCATTGGAAATGACCTTAGTATCGTCTGATTAAAGAACATAGAACGCAAAATGAACAATATATACAAAAATAGTTAGCAAAACCCTGTAAATTGAGAAAAATATCAACTGACAATTTCCATTCATTAATCTTGATTTTTATAACAGAATAATTCTAGATTTTAAAAATAAATAAATACTACTAACACACCGAAAATCCAGTGACAAAGGTTTGTGCTGATGGGTAACAACAACGTCGCATATAAATATCAATTACCAACAGTTGGGGGAAGGTTTAGAATTTTACGTAATATACATCAATCCGATACATCTATCTCAATATTTCAAACATTCCCAACTTTTAACTCTTTAAATCCTTAACCTACCTTATAGCAATATACCTTATTGCAACTACAAACAAAAGCTGATACAGAATGATGACACATTTACAGACACAGCTTTAAATAAACACCATAAACAGAGCAAAGATCTAACTTTTCAATGCTTCATTCAACCTGCTAAAAACAAGTTTAACCGGAATGCATGAAACAAATCCGACCTTTCCAACCACTAAATTTCTCTCTTTCTCCTTTTGTTTCTTGCGATCCGTAGAAATAGAAGAAAGCTTTCGAATCTTTCTAGGCGAAAAGCTTGTTCTTTTTCCACTTGCAAACTTTTTATGGGTAATGATCTCGATCGATACAGGATGGCCTACAACGGGTTTGTTGTTGAATTTGCTCATAAGAGAAACTAGAGGAACTCTTTGGCCCTGGTAATTCGACATTGCAACTATCTCAACATCGAATAATTGAGAACCTTCCTCCTCTGAATCACGGTATCTGGAAGGGAGGCGGATTTTTCTAGGTGGAAGTAATGCATGGGCTCCATTTTCTACTGCACTGGTCTTTCTATCTCCATTCACATTGCAAGCTTCTGAAATCGACATGCATTTTGCCTGCTGGCAGCTGATATCAGACATGAGCGACTCATCAGAAATGCTATTTGATATTATTCTTCGAGATTTTCGATTGATTATGCTGTCTGAATCGACGTTTTTGTTCAGACTTGCGTATCTTATATTCCGCTTCTTGCCTTTTGTATGCCATTCAGAGGTACCCATGTCAAATTTTTGGTTGAGAATGTTGACCTTAGTTGAAGAGCTAGTAGAGCATACCTCACCGACACCTTCACTCATTTGTGGTACTACAATATCCTTGATGCAATTGTTCGATGGCTTATCTTCTGTACTTGTGTTCATTCCATTTGATGGGAATTTCCCAATAGCAGGAGAAGCATCTGTCATTGCATGACATAAAAGTCAGAGGAAGGAAAGATTTCGTTCATATTTTTACTAACCTCAAGTAAGAACATATCAATACGAAGTAACACAGGGTGCAAAGAATGAATTTCCAACTGAAACAGAGGCCAGAAGCACTCTGAACATGGGAGTAGCCCATTTGGAAACTACTTATATTGAATTTCCTTATCAGTTTTGAACAAAAACTTTCAGAGTAGTGCTATCCGCACAACAATACTCTTATTTTTATCCATGTTTCAAACTTTAATAGAATGTCACTCCTCAGTGCAGTCGGCAACTTATTATCATCTGTAACAAAGAGATCCGGTAATTTCAGGAGATTTCTTCATTGCAGACGCCAGCAAAGATGCCGACTGCGACGAAGTGCAATTGGCATCTTGTTGCCGTTTGAAATCGGGTAAAAATAAGAAGATATTTTGGTGTGAATAGTCTCTCAACTTTTAAATAGTTTTAACTGGATCGTAACAAGTAAAAGTGTTCTGGTGTAATTTGACTATTAGGTCAAAATAAGTTAATTTTTGTGCCTGTCTGCCATGAATTATAAGTATTGAATGCAAACATATCCATGTTAATGTATGGGGTACATTAAATAGAGACATTCTGCATGTAAATTGTTTGAAACAACAAGGTTATTTTGGTCATTTTTTTGTCAAATTATTTTTGAAATTCTGAAAGTCATAAGCAACGCATAAAATCAAAATAACCAATTTTGACTTCTAAGCAACTTATGCTAATTTCATAGTAGTAGTTCTAAAAAAACAAAACTCAAATAAGCTACTTGTAAGTAGTTGGATCACCCATAAAATCCTGTCAAACATGCTCTAATTTAGCATTGTGCAGGTTAGACAACTACCAATTTACTCAGAAGGTACTTGATTTGGAAACAAATACATAAACAAATGCCTTCCAATGGTTAAAACTTTATGATAATGATGCATATACAACCTATGTTGAAGTTAAATGGTATTAATTATTCTAATCATGGTATACAACTTGACACCATAATTCCAATTCATACAAGAAAATAGTATTTACAAATATATCGTACCTGCAGCATTACCAGCATTCGCAATAAGAACATCAGCGTATACATCAGAGTTTCCGTTATCAATAGATTCCACAATGTTTGGCAATTTAGTATCATTTATTTCACATTGAAGTTCATGAGTAATTAATAGAGCTTCCTCATTTGAAGTACCTGAAAGATCTGGACTATCATCCAAATAGTCTTTTTTATTTACATTACATTCAGTATTTGTGACATCTTTAAGAGATGAATCTTCATCAGCATCACCTTGATTTGAAATATTATTTTTTGAAGGAGTTTCCATTTTCATGATCTTTTCAGGAGAAGAATCCTTGTTGGTATTACCTTGTTTCAAAATTGAAGGTGTCATAACCATCTTTACACCCATCCCAACTTCAGCTAATGATTTACTACGACATTTCTTTTTAGAACTCCCAGAAATGGGCTCCATATTAGCTTGTTTGTTTTTTAAAGATGAACATGAATCTCTACTGCTACTTACTGGAGTCTCATTGGAAACATCATTATCAAAATCAGACTCATTGCCTTTTGTAGAATTATGTCCTAGATCTTGAAGGTCTCTCATTCGCTTCATTCTGTTATTTTTGCCATCTTCTGAATCATTAGGTGGCTTCTTCTTCTTCTTCTTTGATCTTTTACTTTTGTTGATTTGTGGCTCATAATGGTTATCTGCTATAGATGTCAAGAGATTATTTTCATCACCAGTTATATCATTTTCAGGGATTAAGTTTGCTTCTTCAAGTTCAAGGGCATGAAGAATTGCTTCTTCTCTGCGGACATATTTTCTTGCATTGATTTTTTTCCTTTTAGACTTAAGTTTGTGATCTATTGCCTTTTGAATGCATTCATCATACTCACCGCAGCGAAATGCTTTTACACGCCTTGATTTTTCAAGGTTATACCAATCCCTGAATGCCAATAGACCATAAGATTCTAGAGTTAAATGAAGCAAGGAGTCATAAGCATGATGGATTTATAAAGAACATTGAATTAAGTGAAACAAGGAAAACAGACATTTGCAGCAAATCCCACCTCAACTTTGCATTCAATAGTAAGGAAACATCCATAACTTGAAAGACTGCATATTGACCACATATATAAATTCCACTGACCATCACCAACACTTTTGCGTTTAAAGGTTAAATCTTAAATATATAATGAAAAAAGACAAAACATGGTCTTTTGAATCATGATGGTTCTTGTCATTCAGAAAACTGTGACAAGGATTTATTCAAGTTAAATCAAAACTATACCAATTCAAGAAGCAACTGTAAAATGCATAAATTTTGTAGACTGATTAAGTTGGTTAAATTTTCATATGTGTGCACGTGCGCGCGCACATATATATATATATATATATATATATATATATCAGTCATAATAGTAGTCCGTATACCTAAGAGTGGATGTTTCTTAGGATAAAACTAAACTTATGAGTTAGCCTGCAATTCTGTATGGACAATTTTTTCTCTTTAAGGGATGATAGGAGAAATACTTCTCCAGCCATAATTAGCAAGCAGCTTTTTATGCATTCGCTACTCTATCTTTTGTCTAGCTTTTCGAAAGCTTTACATTTGAGTCTCTTCTTACTAGATTTATGTCAACATGCATAATGGTTAATGACCAAATCAACCCTTTCAACGAACATTAAAGAAAGCAATGACGCCATTGCTCGCCAATTTACCAAGAAAAAGACTATAATGTTAACGACAAGCCTTTACAAAATAGAGAAATATGTAAAATATTGACTAGTGTTACTTTCATGCCTTGTGGTGGAAAATCAGTTAACTTACCAAATTGCTTGGTGTTTGGTAACACTTACTTAGGAAGATTAAGGGAAACCAAAAAAGATGATTGGCGTTGTAAAATTAGAATATTGCAATTTATTTATTTATTTAAAAGAAGAATCAAATCAATGATTTCCCTTATAAAATGATTCGATTTTACTACTAAATCAAATCAATTTATTTATTTATTTTTCATCCCGCTAAACAAAAACAAAAACAAAAAATCTGCTTTTCTTGTCCAAAACCCTAATTCCAAAATAGAAAAATAAACAAATAAATAATTTCAAACAAAAGAGTTGGTCCTTGGAATTTTAACTACCCCTACGATAATCATATGAGACCCCTCCAATATTTTTTATCTTTGGCATTTCACAAATAAACTTTCGGAACTTTCAATTAAAAATTTGACGCTTCGAATTAAGGATTAATGATTGAGAGAAATTTAATGAAATATGATATTGAATGAATAAGATGGGGGAGGCAACAACAACCGATGGTGGCCGCAGTAGAGAAGAAACAATTGACGGTCAATGTGGGGGATGAAGCAACCGCAATTGGTCGGGAGAGGATGCAGCAGGCAGTGATTATTTTGAAGTGAAAATGAGGCTTGGTGCATTTCACGTTGATTTTAAAAATTAAGGGTATTTTTACCCACATTTTATATTAGAATAAATAAACAGTAATTAATTCTCCATTTATACATTTTACTTTTTCTTTCAATTCTCCACGTAACAATAACTCCCTTTATTATTTTTTCTTCCCCTTTATCAATCCTCTTATTTAAGAGGTTCATGACCATGTTAGTTTTTCAGGATAATGCCATGATGATGAGAGGCCTCTTTGCATTATAAGAATATATACACACACATGTAACATACAAGAAAAACAAAATGCATGTATGTCTACATCTATATAAACCTTATCGTGAATTTCCATTAAACCTATAAGCTAGGCTATGAACAACAGAACTAATAACACAGCTTCAGGGAAGTGGAGAACAAGTCTCAATGCCGTGTATAACAACATAAAAAGCGAAAAGCAAACTTAAAGAAAATAAATTCAATTGTTACTATTGTGTGTGTGAGAGAGAGAAGAAGAATATGCAGAGTTCACTTATAGACCTTAAGAGAAACAAGGACCTCTCTTGGGTGTGATTAGCAAAGAAGAAATATAATTGGTGATAGTGGTGACAAAGATGAGAAATTCATATCATACTTTGATAGAGAGACAAAAAGATTAGGGGTGTTGGTGTTTTAGTCGATTATGACTGTTTCTGTAAGATACTGGGAAAGGAATTGAGTGAATCAGATTTTAGTATATTTTATATAAAGTTATTGGTCATTAATAAAGTATAGGTTGAAGATAACTGTGATTTGTTGTTTTTATAGTGTTTCATTATTTTATCTGCGTAAGAACTAAAATAAAACCTAAGAGCACAATCTTTAAACATACATGAAAACTATGTTGTTTCGACAAAATTTAACAATTACACTTTGAGAAGTACTTGCTTGAGCTGCTACTGGTTATAAGCTACTCCAATATTTGAAACTATATCTATTGTTTTTGTATCGCTAAGAACACCCAAATTCTTCCTTCCTAATACCATGGTACCAGTAAGTGCAAACCAGGATGTGGTACCAGTAAGTGCAAAACTGGTGCCTTTAGCACCACACCACCATGTCTATCAACTAATTATTGCTTTTGGATTTTTAAGTCAAATTTTTGAAAAGCTGTTAGCATAAACCAAGCTCATCACGCAAATAACCACCATGAAATCATGAAAAATAAAAATAAAAATAAAAATAATACTCACAAGATCCCATCTTGTCTACCAAGAAGCTTAATGGGAGTACCGGATCTAGGCAATTTCAACAAACTATCAGGCAGCTCGTGGAGTCCCAAAATCCGACCCGGCCACCAGGACCCGTTCCTTCTTCTAACCCAAACAAGGGCCCCACCTCTACTATCTATCTCTATATTATTAACACTACCATCATCTTCATTATTGTTTTTACCATTTTCCGACATTATTTTCTTTCTAGATAATTATATATTCATCAAGTCCTCAACTTTAGCTAGAACTGGCTCTTGACCTGCGAAAAATAGGCGATCATGAAACCGTGGATTGAAAAAAGGACGTATTTTGATGAATATTGCTTATATCACTTATTAAAGAGAGGTTTACATGACTTAGGGTTTTTTGGGGGAAAACATATATGACAAAGTAGGTAACAATTTGTTTGCCTAATTTGGAGGATTGGGAGAGTACCTCAAGTAGCGAAGGTGAAGGAAAAAGGATGGGTTCAGGCTCGACCGTTTTTTATTTCAATTAAATGGAGAGAGAGAGAGAGAGAGAGAGAGAGAGAGAGAGAGAGGAGAGGGAGGTCGAAGAAGAAAGTGGTCTGCGGCTATCAAGTGTTGTTCAAAAACACACACTAAAAAAGGGTTGTTACAAGTATGTTCGACAGTGTAATGTATGGAAGTTTTTTTTTTTTTTTTGAGCGTATGGAAGCAAGTTAGCTGCAAGTAAATATTTACACTCCAAGAGAGACTAATATATGAACGGGAAAAGTGGGAACATGTTTACTGGTCCTAGTGTTTTTTTTCCCCTCCCCTCCTCTAAGTAAGCAAACCAGGTTTTCAATTTAAATAATGTATTTTTTTTTGTTACATCATCGTATTATTTAATTTAGAATGTGCGGTTGAAATCAATGAGAATTTGAGATAGAGCAAAGATAAGCTGTAGCCGATCATTGTCCATGTATGCACACGCACACACTGACACACACTATCAGGTCAAACTTTGGATCAAACGGTCAAAGTGAAGTCTTTTTCACATTGTCTAAAATGGACGGCAAAGTAATTAATGAATAAGTTGGATAGAGGACATTTATGTCATTCTTCAACCCATGTTTTTAGTATGGAACCACGTTCCTTCAAACAAAACAACAGTAGTGTTTTCTTTGTTCTCCCTGCAGGATCAAAACTATGAACTCCGAACTTCTCATTCCGGTGGTATGATCTTATTTCAATCACTTTGTTTACTCTCTTTTTTTATACAAGCGGGGACAACAAATTTCAAGATTGAGATCAAGATGCAGCACATGCTTTAGTGATGAAAACATGGAGGATGATTAGCTGGACAAACATTTGAGCTTGGACGTGCATTTATTTGAGACGAAAAAAATTAAATTAGTAAGTTTTTACCATCTTTTGTTTCTTTACCATCTTCATTTTTTCACTATTGTTAGTTTGCTGCATATCTTTTATTTGTCCTTTGAACTAGTGTGAACCCGGGTTACGCACACAGTGTTCACCATATAATTCGATACCAATACAATTTAAATGCATTTAGTTATATGAAAACAATTAATATGTTTATGAATTATAATTTTTCAGATTGGTCTTTTTTAAAATACTATTGTCAAAAGTCGGTTGATAAACTTTCTTTGAAAGACACAAAGCATGAAGTGTCAAGGTTAACAAATTTTTTTAAAGTGTAATAGCTTTATACAATCATTGCTGCCATTGACCACAAATTTTGTGACCTGGTAATCATTACATCATCGAGCTTTCAGATTAATTTTCAAATATAAGGAATCCATGATTTCAACATGGGTTTATCCTATATTTAAAGTATAAATTAGAATATGTATATTTTATTGCAATAATAATGTTACAAACCTCATATTGAATTGTGTTATGAGTGAAATAGTATTTTAAATTAGTTCGAACAAACAACATTTTCAACATTTGCTTGAGTACATTTTTGAGATTACCTAATACTAATTGAATTTGAAAATATTTCAACAGCTTTGAAGACTATATTTACAAATATTATTATATGATGGGACAAAACTACATAAATATTACATTACACAGTTTAATTTCTGGCACAATCAAACAATTTTTTACTTTTGCTATAAATATTCATATGAAAATACTAATTTAAATAATTAACATAATTCAAAGTTAAATAAGCCGTCACCATGACAAATACCGGTGGACACACATAAAAATACATTGAATGACATATTATTAATGATGACAATAAGACCACATGACTTAAGAAAATGAAGTCAAGAAAGTGAACAATGAAAAATTGATTATTTTGATTAATATAATAAAATTACTGTGGACTAAAATAATAGTAAGTCTAACTATTTCTATACATGTTGGTTTTGTGAAATAATAAACTAAATTAGTCATATTATTGAGAATAACAAAACATTCATAAAATATGTACTTATGCATACAAGCAACAAATAATCAACTTAAAGAAGCGAACTAAAATTTATAGCAAAAGTTAATTCATCTATTATGAACTATTTATAGAAACCATAAATTACTCGTGATAAGATATAAATATTTACATAAAAAGCAAAGACAAATATTTGTCTATCAATCATGTTCAAGAAAGATCTTCATTATGTCCATGTAGTTCTTTAAAATATTTAGTTGATGGAAATATCTTTCACATCATTCCTCTTTCAGCAAATAGACATCATTACATTTTCATTCTATCCATAACTAACTCTGCATTCAATCATAATTTTAACTTAAATTTACCTCTATATTCAATAGTTTCCCACTCTCTCCTTGTCCTTTTTTCATATAATCAACATTCACTACTTTGTTGCCTTCGCATAACATCATAGAATCAATCAGCGACCATGAAATATACCTAGAGTAACAAACAGTTGTATACTATGATTTTATTATGGTATAAATCAATATTGGTATGAAACTTAAAATATTTTCTATTTCTATATCTAGCCCAACTAAATGTAATACTTATAATCAAGTACGACTATTATGCTTGTAAGACAAAAATTATAATCCTATTTTACAATGTTGCCTTTAGTATTATATCAAAAGCATAACAAAAATTACCCTAATATGATTATGGTATGACATTTGAATAAAATAATCTGCATATATTTATATTCTTGGTTATATAATTTTTTGCGAATCTTGTTAAAGAAAAGTAAAGCATTCGCTAAGAACATGCGGTGAATGCCTACTTTACTACTTTGGGATATTATTTCTTGCAATAATAAAGCTTTCTCGAAATTTACTTACATGTTTTTTCATGGAGTTAAAACCTATAATGCATATGAAATATATATTACATAGTATTATTCTAACTAAATAATGTTAAAAGGAATTAAAATACGATAAAGCTTTTATGCAATATTTAATTATCTATAAACTAAAATGAATCTTACATCATTTGTTTTTTATTTTCGTTTTATAAGCGTGGTGCAGACTAAATTTATTACAATATGATATGTGCATTTGTTTTAAGTTTCTAAATTTTTTACTTTCAACTTCAATCAATTTTAAAAATACTGGAAATACACTTCATTTTTTTTCCAAGTTTTAAATTTAAAAAAGAATATGTGTAGTAGGTATTTTAACATTTATTTGAGAATTCAATTAAAAATGATTAATACTAAGGATGGAAAAATATGGACATCATTAAATCTTAGCCTGAAATCATTAATAATATGAGTAATCAATTAAACTAAAAAGCAAACATGTAAATAACAATTAAAGTGAACTAATTCTAGAATCAATATGTAATCGTTTCTTTAATTTAATTTGGAACAAAAAACATTAAATTCACATTCTAAAATTCTAAATAGTACTCAAATACTCGTAATATCCTTTTACAATTTTACTAACCAAAACAATAATATTGAAATTTTAAACGGAGGAGATGAAGATTTGATTAAAACTAAGATAATGGAGATTGAAATTGGTATGTGTAACCCTTTATAACATTAAATTTTAGTACTTACATAAAGTAGGGATTTATAGTTTCGGTGTTTTGAGGATGAAACGAAAACAGTTTTGGAAAAATATAAAAGTCTGTCAAAGATGAGAAAAGGAATATAATCATGAAACATTTAATCCGGTAATTTGATATTAATTTTGTAATGGAAGAACCAATGGTTAGATTATTTCGCTATCAAAATTACCTAATTAAAAAATGCTCATTTTTTATCTAATTAAAGAATACATTTTTCACCCTTTTATCTAAATCACTTTTTCCCTTAATAATTCCTAATGTGAATAAAAATGATCAAAGAATGAACTTATATATAATAAAGTAGATAGGATGTATTAGTTTAACAAAACAATATCTACCGTGTAATAATAAATAGATTTAAGCGTAAGTTCTCTATTATTGAAACATATTCTCACAATACACCAATATCACACTTCAAACAGGTATGATTGTCTCATAGTTTATTGTCACAAATTTAAAATAAAAGGTCATTAATACAAAATGATACCTAATGCAATCAAAACAATGAACAAAAAGTTCAAATTGCATTATGTCAAAACATAAAAATTGTTATATGCACTTGAAATTTAAAAAAAAGAGTGAATTGAACATAAATGAATAATACAAATAGAAAACATGTTTGATGAAAAAAATTCAAATTAATACTAAAATTAAAATGAGTAAATGCATTAATTTACTTTCACCATAAGTTCCACATGAAATTATATATATTTTTATTTTCACAATGTATATTCATACATTTATATATATTGGAAAATAAGTGGAGTTTTTTAAACACTTTAAGACTTTGGTAACTGTTTATAAGCTAAAAAGTTTTTATGTAAGTGATTTTTCTTTCTGGAAATGCAGAAATATCTAAATTATAATCTTTCATGTTTTACAATTATTTTTAAACTATTAAAATATATGTTTAGTATGGTTTTCTTTTAATTTTATAAATTTATTACACAATATGCATGATTTACTTAATATGTTTATTTTTTTTAGTTTAGTTGATATTTTATATTATAGGATAATGACACTTTAAACTTTATGCTACAGACATAAATATGAACCTCGCTGGAACTATTTTCTCGATGATTTGAACACTTCATATGGTTAGCAAAAGATTATTGCAGTAATGTGTGTACAATTCTTTCAATATTCGTGTATAAGTATTATTTGTGAACATATATATCAAATTATATATACTATGAAATAAATTTTCTTAGATGTTTATTGTAACGACCCGGATTTTTCGTCATTCAATTTTGAATATTTAAATGGATTTAAATATTGAATTTGGAATTATAATTTAGTTGGTAAGATTTTAAAATGAAAATTTTAAGCGATTTCGTAAATTTTGAAATCGTCGATTTAATCGACGAGTTAGAATAGTGATCCTGGGCACAGTCTCGGAATTCGACGAAACCAGTTCCATTGGATCCGTAATAGTGTATTATTATCGGATTTCAAATTTTGTAGCATTGGAAGTTATCAGTTGGCCGTATGGTATTTAAACGCGTTGGAATTTATATCGAAAATTCAATATAATAATTGGGTTCAAAAAGCTATCTTCTCCATACGATCGAATTAGGACTCGAAACATTTTCCATTATGTTCGGAATAGTGGTATAACATTATGAACGCCTAACGGCATGCCTCAATAGGGATTCGAAATTTTGAGTTGCGTAAATCGAGATATTTTGAAATTAAATTTATATATTAACTAGTCAATCTCCCTTTCAACTGCTATTCTATCTCTTCACTGTGACCTTTACCTATCCAAACACGCTACCCATTATCCTTAAATCACGTACCGCTTTCCTTTCTTCTTTTCGAAATCAAATCGATCTTCATAAAAGAAAAAAAGAATCAATTCGATTATAAAAAAATAGAAGACGTTCGCGATGGAACCGCGATATTGGGGGAATGGCGACGAGGTTACGATGGAGGCGATCGATGGAGGGAGTCACGATGGGCGCATGCAGTCGTGGAGATGAGGCGGCGTGCGATAGTAGAGGGTTTGGCCGCGACGTGGTTCGACGGTGGAAGCGAAGGCAGATGGGCAGCGATTGAGTATCGCGAAGGCGATAGTTTTTCGGATGAGGTCGTGGATGGCTTCGATGGAAATGGATGTGGGTCAACAGAGAAGTGCTGCCATTAGATCGATGGTGAGGATGGCCGAAGCCCTAAGGGGATGGACGCGTTTCTGGAGGCATGTGGTGGTGATGAGGTTGTGCTAGGATGGCAGAACTCAAGGAGGAGAAGCGCACGATGTGCACTGCTTGTTCTAGTGCTTAGGATTTGAATCGAAGGTAATAAAGATTTTTTTTAAAAAAATTAAAGTTAATTTATTTTAAGAAGTAACCAGTTTGAATTAAAAGAAAAAAAATCTAGTTGATTAATTAAAATTGTAATCGTTAGTTATATAATTCGAAATCTGCTTGTACAAGGTTAAATCGCACGGAAATGGGTCGCATAGGATTCGAAGCTGCGAAGTCTACGCAATAGAATTATTTGGATGACCGATAATTTAAAAATCAAGGTGAGAAAATTCTCACTCATTTGGATTTCCAAATTTAATTTTAAATAGTTAAAATTAATTTTGGATGCTTGGTTAAATTTATTAATTATCATCTGATAAATGGTATTATATTATATATATAGTAGTATACATATATACTAGTATTTGGAGTGATATTCCCGCACATTATAGCGGATGAGACCCTATGCGCCCACGTAATAGCGGATGACCCTATATACCGCGATATCCCCCTCGAAGTGGGATTGGTATTTTTATTGTTGTCTAACATCTATGGATGCAGGGAAACGGGTTGGAGGGATCCAACCGGATTCCTCAAATATATTGTTTATTTTTCATATATAGTGATATATGAATTGTATAGAATAATCTAGTATAGATTATTGTAGTGATTGAAATTATTGGATGCTACTGTAGCACTGGCCTGAATGTTAATATTTTAAATACCATAAATATATTTTTAAAAATGGAAGGAATTAAAGGGAATTTCTGATATAAAAAAATATTTATATTGGAATTGGGTTTATTTAGAAGAAATTTATTTAGAAAAGAATATATTTGATTTTTGGTTATACTTAACTATTATGAATTTTTTTAAATGGAGATTTTAAAAATGAATTATATAAAAGAATTTATAAATGATATCCTGGAAATATAAAAAGAGTTGAAGTCGATATTAAAAATAGGTTTGAAATTATAAATGGGATTATTAAGGTAATGGATTTATAAATGGAATTTTATAAACGAGATTGTTTTTATAAAACAAGTAAGACTCAAGGGAATATAAAACTTATAAACGATGTTAAAAATAAGTTAAGCGATATCAGTGGATATATTGGAAAATAAATTTGTAGGGTGAATTTATATTAAAATATGGAAATATGGTGACAAAATAGTAGATACTATTTTGTAAAGTGAAGATGGTTAAGGAAATCGGGATGGAGGTGTTGTGATGAAATCGAGAGGAATTTATAAGTTGGGTTGGTTATTGAGGTTTTAAAAATACATTTTAAACCCTAGGAAGTTAAGTTTGTGTTTAAAAGGAAAATTTATTATTTAAAACTATAAAATTTTAAACTAGTTAGGATTGAAATACTTCGGTAAGTAGATTTCAAATATTAAGTATTTATTTTAGTAAATTCTAACTTTTAAAATCAGCTTTGAAAATTTATTTGTTTAACTAAAGATGAGTTATTTGATGAATTCTGGAGGAGACTTGGAGCAGGAGGCTTCAACGTATATAGATATTGTGTTCCGCTGTGTTAGTAGCTCTGCGTTGTATTTTGAGTTGTATGATAGTCTAATGTGATGTATAAGCTGTGTGACTCTAATAGATGTTATCTATTATGTAATAACTTATGTGATGTAATATAATTTTTTCATTCCGTTGTGAGATTCTGATATTGTTTAGTTCTTTCTTTTCTATCTTTTCTCTTTTCTATCCCTTTCTTTCTTAATGATGATGCGTCTTTCTATGGAATGAAAGGTGGGTCGTCACAAGTTATTAATGTTATAAAAGTGTTTTCGATATTTGAAATAATTACTTGAACATGTTTAAAAAAATAAATTATTAATCTTTTAAATACTTATTATATATATATATAGAGTTTTAAAGTAATTGAAAATTTTATTTTATAAATTCTCTCGAGATTCGAAAAGGGGCTTATAAAAGGATATGATTTTGAGGAAAGGAAATTTATTTGTGATTCCGGAAATTTTTTGAATAAGTTACGAAATAATTCTCTGAAACTTTAATATTGAAAGGATTTTGGAAAATAAGACTTGTAATATTTTCCTAAGTATAGAAAATAGAAATTTGGGAATAATTCTAAGTGTTGAGATGTTTAGAAGTATCCTGTTACAGATTTAAGTATTTGAAAAAAATTGTTTTCAAACGTTGGAAGGAATTGATATATCTTTTAAAGATATTTTGAAAGTAAATATTTTGGGAAAATTTATAATAAGGCCAGAAGATTGCTTATGAATGTTTAATTGATGGTTAAATAACCGACTACCAATATTGGTCAATTTCGTTAATCGTTTCGAAGAGACCGGGATCAGATTTAACTATCCGAAAACCACTTCGATCTGGTTTGAACGTAACGAATGAATACCGTGAAGATGATGAAGACGGTGATTCGTTTTGTCTAGACCCAGGACAACTTGTATGGACGAATGCTATCAGAACATCGTCATTGGAGGACGATCAACATTCTAAGTAAAATTGCTCTTGAAAGGTAACGCTTAGCCTCGAACCTCATCAACTGGGAATGACTAAAACAAGGGAGATGCAGCAAGGCTAAGTGGGTCGCACCCAGGTAGGGTATGTTATCACTTTTCTAGATGTCCTCGGAAACCTATTTATCTTAGATATGGGTATACATGAAAGAAGAAGCGCTCGATGATAAGGGTGGGAACACCCGGGGTGATAACATATTCGGTCTATCCAGGTTAGGGGTAGGCGGGTCTTGTGTAGCAGGGGATCCCAGCGTGGTTCTCGGTACATTGTTCTAGAGGTGTACTGTAACGGGCGGTACCCCAGTGGCCCGTTCATTCGTTGGAATCCATTCTCCAATACGAGCTTACGGTTTTGTTTGTAGAACCAAGTATGCTGGAATTTAATTAATGTAACAATTTTAGCTATTTGAATAAGTATTTGTGCTTAGACGTTATTATAATATCACTGGATTTTCTATAAAATGTTTTGGTTATCGTAAGGTTAAAACCCGTCGTGTTTATGTGTGACGCGGTCTTACGAGATACCTTTATTTTTCAAAGGATTTGATAACTCTAATAATTCAAATTGAGTATGTTTTTCTCACGCTGGTTTTCCAGACTGACTCGGTTGTTGTTTTATTATAATGCTCGGGTCACCGAGTATTACAGATTCAGGATAGAATGCTATGGAGCTCAAGAGATGAGCTGGATGGCAAACATACTTCCATACTTGATTATTATTCCGCTGTGTAGGGACAAGCTATTAGACTATCCAGATTGATTATTGCCTATTGTGCTCTGATGGTTGTAAGTATATAACAGTTACAGATTTCTTTGTATTTAAATTCTGTTGTTATATATTATATTTCACTACTACAAAACAGGACATTTGCATCGGTTGTTTACCCCCTTTTTGCATCAGTTCAACAACCGATGCATATGCAACCGATGCAACAGGCTTAACACTTTTGCATCAGTTATGAAACCGATGCAAAAAGGTCCTTTTTGCATCGGTTGTTACTAACAACTGATGCAAAATATCATGGTTGGTTGCTTGAACATATCCCCCAGAAACCATTATTACAGTACTCAAATAGACTATATATATATATATTATATTATTGATAATCTTTATATATAAAAAAAACATACACAAATTTCAGTTGAAAACAAATTTTTTTATTTCATATATTTTTACATTTCGTTTGCAAGCCATACAGTCACGCTGTCAATACCACACTGCCTTACATATACCAGTTCATACAAACACCTAACCTCTTCAAATTTTCTTTCAGTATCTGGAAAATTGCAACTCTGTGTGACAAACCACTAACCTCACTGACCTTGCTGCCATCCCTGACTTGTGCACTCTCCACCTCTCTCTGATCAAATTCTAACTGCCAAGTATACTACTCTGCCACCTTTCTCTGACCACCACAGTGCATCACTGCTCAAAATACCATACATAGCCTTACTGCCTGCAACTTACATTGCTTACATCCTCCTAGTGCACATCAGTGCACACTCATATCATCAACCACCCATAGACATCAGATACAGTACTGTTAACATTAGTGCATACATACCACAGTAACTTCCATCTGAACCATCATTCCTCTGCATTCACATCAAATCTGCAATTCAACCACTCTGCCGAGAAACCTACACTGTCATAGAATTCTTCAGCAACTACAACTGACTACCCCTATGCCACCATTCTCCTCCACCATATATTGCCATAACAATATACCTATCAATACATACCACTGCCACAATCATACATATCACAGTGCAACCCCAAACTCCACCATCATACATCTACATTTCCACTTTACTGCCTGAAAACCACCATCATCATCACAAACCAATACAACTCCAGACACCACCGCCACTCACCACATACCAAAGCCAAACTGCTATTGCTCACCAGCCATCCTCTCAAACTACACTGCCTACATAACTCATCCACCATCCATTCAACTGTCAACATCCACCATCCATTCAACTGTCAACATCCACCATCCATTCACATCAAAGCGACATTATTACGCAGACTGGTTAAGGTACTCATCATACTGTTCTTTCTTCATTCACTTTTGAAATTATTTCACCATTCTTTGCCACTTCAACCTGAAGACTACAATTATATTGCTGCAAACTACCATTATACTCTTGTAACCTCTTGTTACTTGCTTTGCGTACTTTAATCTATGAACAATGGTAATTAATTAATATTATACAATATAAATTAAATACTTACAAAGTAACTTAATGAATTATTACTTACCTGGTCACTGAGACGTTTTCCTTCTTGTTCAGCTTTTGCAAGCTCTTCTGACAAAGCATATACTGATTTCTCTGCACCAATTCTTGCCTCTTTTTCATGATTATATAATCTAATTGCTTCCTGCATTGGTTCAACCTCGTAGTTATCTAAGAACTTGACGCAATCATACAAACTCAGAAATAGCATTAACTTACAATTTCAACTACCAGAAACTTCTTTAACCAATTCTGTCCACAGCCACCACTGTCATTCACTTCAACTTTCAATTGCCATCAACTTCACTTCAACTGCCGAACTATCCAGTGCAACTACGCAGATTGAAGATTCATCCAGCAGTGTCAATACTATGGTAAAAGGAGGCCAAATAATACTCAGAGAAAAGATAATGATATAATAGTTAATTCGTAAAATTCAAACAGTGATGTTAGCATGAACGCGGATGTAGCTGCAAAAGATATTACATAGTCCTCCCTTCATGCCCAAACCCCTCTATCTTATGCAGAGGACAGGTGTATGTTGGAATTTGCAAGCGAGCCTGCTGAGAGTGCCACATTAACTTAAGACCCTGTTTATGCTGCGATGAAAAACATTGTCAAATCTACTGATTGCCAAAGAATGATTCACAAAGCTACATGTGGAAGTGCTCCCTCATCTGAAATCTAGAACTGAAGACAATCTCTCTGAATTCCTTGCAAAGGTCATGGATGATCCAAATAGAATTGGGCCTACAAACAATTCTATTAATACTGAAAACAATCATATTAATGCTGATGAAGAATTTTATAACACTATGATGGCAATTGAGCTACCGGAACTGCACTCAGTTGTAAACAAATTTACTTCGAGGGGTGGAAAATACTTTGCTAATCATTAATTGGTAAAAGTTTTATCAACTATGAATTTTTATATAAATTTCCTACTTCTTTTGTGCAAAAATTGAATCACTCTTCCAGTGATCATTGTCCAATGTTAATTTAACTGTTATGCCATGAAACTTGTATAAAAACATACCTTCTAGGTATTGCAATTCACGGATAAAGTGCTAAGGGTACGTTGAAGTTGTTGAAAGTGTGTGGTCTCACTTGCAGCAAGGTTCTCAACTATTTTCATTTTTGCAGAAGCTTAAAAGCACGAAGAAATTATTAAGGAATGGAACAAAGGTCAATGTTCTCTAAAAATCATTACTGGAGAACTTAAGGGAAAAAACAATGTTCCTATCCAAAGACCAAAGTTATTACAGTATCCCTTAGCTAAGCATGTGGTGAATGAATAAATGTGGCGAATGAATAAAAGGAAAGCTTGTTCAGACTTGAAAACATCATGCATGATCATGCAATGGAGAACAAGTAGAAATCAAATATAAAGTGGCTATGAAGGAGATTAATCTACCAAATATTTCAATGCCAGCATCTCCAGTATTATTCTCTACCTCGAAACTTTTCTCTACCTCGAAACTTTTCTCAAGAAACTGAACTTGAGTGGCGAATAACTTTCTTTTCTTCTCTGGTTGGTGCAGGCAGTCGTCTAAATCTTCTTCGATCGTCTCTTCTATCTCTCTAGGAATGTAAAACTGTTGGCTAATGGTTCTTCCATTACATGCTTCTTCAAAGTTTAGCATTGATCTTGACCCTGAAATAAATAGAACAAAGTAAGTTTTGAATCAAATACATATGCATATCGACCATACTTATAAGTACCACTAGTATAGAAATAACAATCACGGTTCAAATTTCAAAGCTTCCAAGTAACAGACATGCATCTTTATAAATGTACAATTTATGTACTTGACGGATTCATCAAAGACAAAGCAAATTATAAACTCATTGCAACATAGATCTATTAAATCAGTCGGTTCTCATGCAGTAAGTTTACATTAAACCATACAGTTAGATTTGTATGCTTCTCAAGAATGTTTGTCCAACAGTCAAATTTTCCTATCTCGGTAAGAATTATAATCAAGTTTCCAAATTTTGATAGTTCTATAAAATTCTTGTTAACATGGTATATACAACTATACATACATAAATGATTCAGAAGGCAATAAACTTACCGGCAAATCCAGCATGAGAAGAATCCGAGGAGAGCAAAGCCTGAAAATTTCCAGTAGAAGAATCTTCATTTTGCAACAAAACATTCACTTCTGAACCTCTGTAAACTCTTCTACCGGCCATAATTTACTTGTTTACTTCTGTAAACAAAAAAGCCTAAGCTCTTAATCCTGTTCCTACCACAATCGAGCACCTCCGCAGTCGAAGTCATCACCATCCCCACTCACCGCTGCCAGTACCCTCAATCGCCACAAACAACACCTCCTCCGCATTTTACCTCAAATCGAGAACCACCAGCAACGCAACAATCTACTCGCCACGCTTCAAAACACTCCAACCGAAGCACTCAATTCCATTCATTTCATCAAAAACCACTGCTTCAACTCGAATCCTACACTCCATCTCCTTCAGCCGACCACAAATCCATCCCCTCCAAACCCAATTCGAATCGTTTACATGAGAATTTGCAATTGATTTGAATTTCAAATGAGAATTTTCAATTGATTTGGATTTGAGAATTTTGTTTGTGAATTAGAGTGCGTGGCTGTGTTGATTAACGGGTTACGGGGAAGTGGAGGGATAAATGAAAGCTAAGCGGGAAATGAAAAGTTAGGGGGAGGGAAAATGAAAGTTGGAGTAGCAAACGGATGGAAAATGAATGCAAACTAATGTAGTTGCATCAGTTAAATTTAAAACCGATGCGACTAAAACTATTTGCACGTACCAATTGCATCGGTTGTTGGTGAAAACTGATGCAAATTTGGTTTTTTATTACCTATTGCTTTTCACGTACCAATGGCATCGGTTATTAAGATGGAACTGATGCAAATAGTTCTATTTGCATCAGTTTTTACTTCAACTGATGTAAATGAGGCGAAGCAATATGCACTTTTTGTACTAGTGTTTTGTTCCGCTGCGATTGTGAGACTCGGTTGTTGTTGTTTTTTTATATTTTCTTCTTCTACCTTTCTTCTTCTTACTCTAAAGATTCGTATTTCCGTCCAATTTGAGTTGAGCCGATATGAAATATTGTCGACTCAAAGGGGTATGGATTTGCGGGCCTTTACATTTATTTACATGTGAACAACGAATATACCTGCATATTAACAATGTTTATAAGTGAACAAACTTCAAATTAGATGGACCGTGTTAAATATTATTATCATGCAATTTACAAAAGAGATTAAACTAATATAAATTCCATTAATTTCAATTTAAACTAATCAGAATATTAATTAAATTAGTTATCTTTAACTGAAACTAAATTTTGTTGAAGAACTGGGTGCACATTAATTCTCGTTAAAGCTAATCAATTAGAGAATTAATTTTTAACCAATTAATTCTTTTTAGTTATGTTTTTTTATTACAAACTTTTTATAAGAATTATAGGTTTTAACTCTATAAGAGAGTATGTAATGTGTATTATTTTGTAACTTTAACAAATGCATCTTTACTGTAGAGAAATATAAAAGTAGGAACTCACAACTGTTCTTAACAATCACTTTTATTTTCTTTAACAAATTCAGTTAAAGGATAAAATAAATGAAAAAACATATTTGTAGATAATTGTCTTCGACAAAAGTAATTGAAATATTATTAGGATAATATGGTTTATGCCTTTAGAGGCAATATCATGTTTAACATACTTGTTTAAGCTTAAAGGATAACATTATATATTATATATATTATGGAACATGATTATAGTTTTCGCCTTACATGTACAACAATAAATATGTTATAAATACTATACCATGTTGTTGTTTTAATGTACATAGAAAAAAATATTAGAAGCATTCGTACTGATGTGTAATTGATGCTCGAGAAAAAAGTCGTGTTTAATGTCCAATTGGATCTCTAATGAAAACTCATAGCCAATATTAGAAGTCATGATATTATGTCAAGAATATAAATTAATATAGGTTGATTACATAAAAGAAACAAGATAAAAGTGAAAAATTAAAGATCTAAGAGTCTACTTCAAATTTAAAATATGTTTGAATATAGAGTTGGGTAACAAGCAGCGTAAGTATATTGAAGGAGCAGAGGTATACCTGGTGTTTCTACTTAGTTGATTATTACAAAGAATTTTCAAAAACAATGAAGGTACTAATGTACTTTATTGAAATGCAATTGTTGCCTTTGTTTTTCCTGGAAAATGGTAAAATTTGTCTTTAAATAAATCATGGTTTCTACAGGTTTTGGTTTACAATAGAACGAGCCCACTTTATCTATTTCTTGCATTTTATAAAATCGTTATTTTGCTACAAATCGCTCATACTTCCATTTTAGTATTTTTTGTTTCATTGTATACATAGGTGTCTACCTTAAAAAATACTTTGTTTTATATTGTAATATAACTGTTTATAATCATTTATTCAAATAATAGTAATAATAAATTTCAGTGGTTTCCATGATTGACTGGATTTCTTATACCTTTTGATCTAGTTGTTATCTTCAATAAAATATCATCCAAAGTATTTATATGTGTATCTACATGTATTTTGTGCCATATTAATATTAGTTTACTTTGAAATATGCTTATTGCTACATTATTCAGTTTTACGTTTACATGATTATTTGATTTAATAGAAAAGTTATTTGTTTGTTTTAAAATTTTGATTAGATAATGTGTATCATGTATAATTTGCATGTCATATTACATTATATGTATAAAAAATATAGCGTTCCAAAATTTTCATAACGTTTTACTAATTTGATTATTATCATGACATGTCAAAAATTGTAGCAATGCAAATAGTGGAATGTTGTTTATTTGAAGCAAATTTGAAACATCTTCCACTTTAAGCATAGTTTCTCTATCCCAAACTAGAACACTATTAGTATAGTAAACTACGTGCATATTTA
The DNA here is from genome assembly GCA_030737815.1 of Allium fistulosum. NCBI lineage: Eukaryota > Viridiplantae > Streptophyta > Magnoliopsida > Asparagales > Amaryllidaceae > Allium > Allium fistulosum. Next base: position 484,312,825 of record CM060905.1, on the reverse strand, counting down.
AATTTATATATTATACATACAATAAACTCATTTTCAACCTACATCACTTGCATTTGAAAATTAATAGGCATGCTTAGTAGTGCAGTGTTTACCGGTTAGAAATAACAGATAGATGAGGTTTTATATCTTTGTATAGAGTTTTTTCTCCAAAAATGTGAAGTCGTACTTTGTGCTTTTTGAGATTATTAAAGCAGCTTTATCAATGAAAGTTTATCAACAGTGTATGCGAAAAACCAAATAAAAGATTACTATACAGGAACATATGCTCTCACATCCATATAATAAAGAAAAATATAAAATGCACTATTAGATAAATTATATGATAAAATCTATGTGTGTAGCACGGGTTCATGATAGTATTATATGAAAACTAAGTTTGAATCTTTGTGTCCTTTCATTTCCATTTCTCTCAGAAATCTCATGTGCTGTCATGTGGTAAATGTATTTAATTATATTAATTTTTTTGTTTAGAATTTATAATATATTATATGTATATATATTCTATCATCCTATATGTATATCTATTACATAAAAAGTACACTCTCCTTATTTATTTATTTCCACAGTTTATCTTAGTCTAGATATTGTATTCTCCCTAATTTAACGATTAACTTTACTCTTAGCCCTTTATAAAATTTTGTTCTTCATTTTCCAAACAAATACAAGAAATAACATCGAAATTACTGATATAAGCATCTCAAATATGTAACAGCAAAAAATTTAGCAGCCACTTTTACACATATTTCAACAAATAGTCCTAATCTATTTTTATTAATTATCATTTATTAGTTAGAATCTAGGATCATTCCACTCCCGTTTCTTCTTCATTTTCCTAAATAAAAATTGATCTATTATATATATATATATATATATATATATATTAAAGGGAATAATTAACTATTTGTATTCTCATTTCTTATTCGTTCTCACCACATATACTCGAATTCTCATTCAACCTAAGCTAAATTTTGTATTTGCACCTCCTAGCATTTTAGTATATTTGTTTTCTCCCATTTTTCCTTTTGCTTTAATAAATCAAATTAATTCTGCTTATTTAGTATTCCTTCGATAACTCTTTCATTTTCTTTTCCACTTCCAAATTACTTAAAATAGAAAGTTTCGATGATAAAATACAACAAAATGTAGAGATGTATATAATTTTTTGTAAGGTTTTCATTTTTTCCTTTTTCTTTTATTATTGCGAATTAATGCTCCTTATACTTTGAATTCCTTTGAAACCTCTTTAGTTTGCTTTTTCGCTTCCAAATTTCTTGCTATTAAAGGTTTCAGTGATAAAAATACAACAAAAAGCAGAGCACAATAAAATCTTCGATTGGGTTTTCTCAAACTATTCATGGAAATCGAGGACAATAATAGGTTTTTCTTATCCGTTATTCTCCTCAAATCTTTAATTATGACAATTTGTTCATATTATTCTTTTGTATTTAACTATTTTTATCAGTGCACAGAGAAAGGTAAAAACTTTGAACCCTTATCTTTCTTAAATCTTAATTACTCTAGTAAATACTCAATTGCTATTTAAAATTTTAATTAATTTTTAGTTGCCTTCTCGATTGAACAGTGGATGCATATTCTACAGGTCCAATTATTTGAATGTATTTATAACCCTTATATTAAAATTTATACTTTTTTAAAAGAGTGGTAGCATATTATATCTGAATATATTCTATTATATAATAAAAATTTCAACCACCTTAACATATTTTTATTCTCATTTTATCTCAACTTGAATAATGAATACTTCTTAATTTGAGAAACATTTTCTTCTTTTAGCCCTTATGAAATTTTCATTATTCCACAAAGCATACAAGTATTAATTTAGAAATTAAAGGTATTTAATTTCAATGATGAAATGGCCAAAATATGAAAAGCTACTCTTATACATGTATTTATTTTTTGATAAAATTAAATAATCATTAGTACTTTATAATCTAATGTAACGACTCGACATTTCGAACCATTCAAATCGAAAATAATCCGCACATGTCATACTTGAATTGCTCGAAACAACAGATTGTTAATTTATATTTGGCAAAACTTAGCATATACAGTAAATAAATCAATCACAGAATCACATACACAGAGTAATATAACAATAAGCAACAGAAATAGATAAATAGTAGTTCATGAAGCTACTATAGAACATCAGAGTCTAAAGCAAAATACAACAAAAATCCAATACATAGAAGTCTCAATACAAAAGCAAATGACAAGTCTGAACATAAACAACTGGAAATAACTGAAATGACAAAAAATTTGAATATATAAAGATAGATCTCCAAGCAAAGCTCCAAGCTCCAAAGGTGAGTCTCAAATGCTGTGACACTCGGTCTGACCCGAGCATAAAGCAAAACACAAAACACTCGAGTCGGGTTTAGCATTCTTATGCAAGTAAATCGACTCAAGTGAAATATACAAATGAAATGCAATATAACTTAAAGAATGTTTGGGATTCCCATCCTTTAAGGATCCGTTAAACTATCTACATACATAGCACAATACGCTTCATAGATAATGTCTACAGTAAAGTAAACTATTAAAATAGCGTTTAGGCGTTACCTATATCCCTCTTAACACATTTTTATATAAATGTCGTAGTCTATATAGTACTGTAAACTCCACCAAACCGGTGGGCTATTAGGGAGCACTCCATAGGTACGACACAAACTAAACTCTTAGTGGGCTCGATAAGGCATGTGACAAGGCATGCGAGGCAATGCCTAGGGTATGATACTGTTAGCGCCAAAATTGGTCACTAACCCCAAAATCCGGATGAGAGCACCAAATACTAATCACAGCTCAGAGATAGAATGTATGTAGAGAGTAATAATGTGAAGAACAGTTAAAACTGAAATGAAAGCAGTAAAGAACAACAGATTTTATAGTGGTTCGGCTAACTCCGGCCTACGTCCACTCCAGAAGTTTGCTTTTTATTGCTGTAATAATCGATTACAGTTACAAAATGGCAGAGTTGCCTTAGCCTTAGAAAAGAGAAAGTAAGAGAGCAGAAAGAAGATCCCCTTTACTGTGCCCCTGCCTCTCTATTTATAGACAAAGATGGGTTGGACTTCCCTGGTGGGCCTGGTAGCCGAGTACCTCAGCCCAAGTGGTGTGGTCTCCATATGCCGAACCATAGATGCCGAACAAGGTGTGAATGCCGAACGATCTCCTCATGTCGAACGTTGGGAGGTGCGAGGTACTGAGGTATTGAGGTACGGAGGTGCGAGGTATGGAGGTGCGAGGTATGGAGGTGCGAGGTATGGAGGTGCGAGATATGGAGGTGCGAGGTATGGAGGTGCGAGATATGGAGGTGCGAGGTGCAATGTCGAGTGAGGTGAGGTATGCCGAACGATCCATCCAATGTCGAACGTCTCCAGATGCCGAACGTTGGTTAATGCCGAGCGCTCCATCCAATGCCGAACGTTTCCAGGTGCCGAACGTTGGTTAATGCCGAGAGCTCCATCCAATGCCGAACGTTTCCAGGTGCCGAACGTTGGTTAATGCCGAGCGCTCCATCCAATGCCGAACGACGAACTCTCTATGCCGAACGCTCGTCCAGTGCCGAACAAGATTTATGCCGAACACTCCATCCAATGCCGAACGTCGATCTCTCTATATCGAACGTTCGTCCAGTGTCGAACATTCTTCTATGCCGAACGATCCTTCTAATGCCGAGCACTCGCTCAGTGCCGAACGATCCCTCTAAATGCCGAGCACTCCTGGATGCCGAACGCTCTGTGCATGCCGAGTATTCTTGAATGCTATTCGAACGTGAATAGTGAATGCCAGACGAACATGTAGTTGATTAAGTTAAACCCGTTTGTCCGCAGCCTTGCCAAAAGGCGGGTTAACACTTGCCCCCCAAAACATTCCTTGCTTTGAAAGGTGTGTTTTGAATAGCTTCAAGTCCAGTATCCAAATTCCATGTTTCATCCATATCCAATAACCAATAGGGGATTTTAGGACCTCTTCGGGTCGATATCCAAATCCATAACCTCTCCGGGCTCTTGCCAAGCGCAATCCACACTTGAGGATCGTGGTCCAGTGTCCCTGGACGTTGAGATAACCTCTCCAGGTTCTTGCCAAGCGCAATCCACACTTGACGACCGTGGCCCAGTGTCCCTGGGCGTTGAGCTAACCTCTCCGGGTTCTTGCCAAGCGCAATCCACACTTGACGACCGTGGTCCAGTGTCCCTGGACACAAGTAATGCCGTGGCTTAAGTCCTAAGCCGAATCCTGGTCGCTCCGGACCCTTGCCGAGCATAGTCCATACTCGACGACCTTTAAGCCAAAATCCAGAGAAAATCCGATCAGAATCCAATCCGAAAAACAAACATTCAAACCAGAATTCAAACCAGAAAAACGAGAAAAACAGGGAGTTCAAACCAAACTCCAAAACCAAACCAGAAAAAGCAAATGTCCGAGTCAAAGGAAAAAACAGATTTCACAAACCCGGGCGTTTCGGTAAGCCATCATCTCAGAGCATGCCTGAGGGTTAACTCCGACCCCTTACATGAGTAAGTGATTTAACCGTTTGCCCGGAGTTTGTTACTTATTCCGAACCATCAAGATTAGTTGATGACCAATCGGTCACCATTCCTGGGCCTCGTGCCCTCGTCGTTCAAGGTAGGCGGAGGCTGTTCATGTTCCACCGCCGCATTCCGAGTTCCGACATACTGTCGCAACTGACCATTCCTTATATGCTCCTCGATTATATCCTTTAGATGTCGGCAGCTGTTAGTATCATGCCCGTCCAGGTCATGAAAGAGACAGTGCCTTCCTGATGCCCTTTCACGTTCTGTGGGTTCCCTCCTTGATGGCCTTCGATAGGGAAGACGATCTCGAGTATCTAAGAAAATCCGCTCCAACGTTGCGTTCAATCCTGTATAAGTGGAGAACTTTGGTTCTCCCCAGCGCTTCCTTTTCCCTTTATCCTTGTCCCCACCTGAGCTTTCGCCGAGTAATCTTCCATCCTTGGTCATGTTTACTTCCTGTGACCTCATGTCCAAACATGCATCCTCTTGTCGAAGAAATCTTTCAGCTTCATGAAAGAACTCCCCAATATCCAACGGTGGGTCCCGTACCAATGATACTTTGAACTCCGAATTATCTCCGACTCCTGATACCGCAGCCATCAGAACCATTGATGGATCTGGCCGATCCACCGAAGCAACTGCCGCATTAAATCGAGTTAAGAATGTCCTGAGCGATTCATCTGCCCCCTGTTTGACTGATGTTAGTGTCATCATGTTCTTTGGCCTTTTTATGTGAACTCGAAATTGACTTAAGAACTTGTCCACCAGTTCTGTCCATGTTCCAATGGATCCATCCTCCAGCTGTCTGAACCACATAGCAGCAATTTCAGTCAAGTACAGGGGGAAACATCGGGCCATCACCTCCTCCGTTGCCCCCAGCACTTCCATATGCCTAGTGTATCTCATCAAGTGGTCGATGGGATCCGTCTTCCCGTTGTATACTTCCAGAGTGGGTAGTTTGAAATCGGACGGATTCCTAACTGTCCTGATGTTTCGGGTAAACGGACTTTTGTTAACTCCCTCTGAATCCCTATTTGTCAGACCTCCGCGAATAGTCCGCCTGATAATGTCAGCCAATCTAGTGTTTCCAACTAATCCAGACTGCCCCTCAAGTCCTCGAGGAAATTCTGGCACATATTCTTCATCACGTACTCCCGGTGGCGTGCCTCCGAGTCTAGGTCCATCTAGATTGTTAACCGTTTGTTGATTGGGAGCTGCCCCATGCTGATTCACTCCATCTGTCCGTTGGTTGAGTTCCTCTGGTCCAGCTCCATGATCTTGAGCACCTGCAGTTCCTGGTTGTCCAAATTGCCTACGAAGAGCCTGCATCATCTCCTCTTGCCGTTTCATCATCTGCTCTTGCATAGAATTCATCATCACTTGCATCTCGTCCCGAGTTATATAGATGGATGCATGACCCTCTCCAGCTCCAGAAGATGCCGCTTGACTTCCTTCCTGATTGCTCCTTTCCACTGCTTGCCTCTTCGTTGGTGGTCTTGCCATTGCTTTCTAAGATCCAAGTTCCTAACTCCAAAATTCCTGAGTTCAGTTCTCGGTGAAAGCACCAAAGTGTTAGCGCCAAAATTGGTCACTAACCCCAAAATCCGGATGAGAGCACCAAATACTAATCACAGCTCAGAGATAGAATGTATGTAGAGAGTAATAATGTGAAGAATAGTTAAAACTGAAATGAAAGCAGTAAAGAACAACAGATTTTATAGTGGTTCGGCTAACTCCGGCCTACGTCCACTCCAGAAGTTTGCTTTTTATTGCTGTAATAATCGATTACAGTTACAAAATGGCAGAGTTGCCTTAGCCTTAGAAAAGAGAAAGTAAGAGAGCAGAAAGAAGATCCCCTTTACTGTGCCCCTGCCTCTCTATTTATAGACAAAGATGGGTTGGACTTCCCTGGTGGGCCTGGTAGCCGAGTACCTCAGCCCAAGTGGTGTGGTCTCCATATGCCGAACCATAGATGCCGAACAAGGTGTGAATGCCGAACGATCTCCTCATGCCGAACGTTGGGAGGTGCGAGGTACTGAGGTATTGAGGTACGGAGGTGCGAGGTATGGAGGTGCGAGGTATGGAGGTGCGAGATATGGAGGTGCGAGGTATGGAGGTGCGAGATATGGAGGTGCGAGGTATGGAGGTGCGAGATATGGAGGTGCGAGGTGCAATGTCGAGCGAGGTGAGGTATGCCGAACGATCCATCCAATGCCGAACGTCTCCAGATGCCGAACGTTGGTTAATGCCGAGCGCTCCATCCAATGCCGAACGTTTCCAGGTGCCGAACGTTGGTTAATGCCGAGCGCTCCATCCAATGCCGAACGTTTCCAGGTGCCGAACGTTGGTTAATGCCGAGCGCTCCATCCAATGCCGAACGACGAACTCTCTATGCCGAACGCTCGTCCAGTGCCGAACAAGATTTATGCCGAACACTCCATCCAATGCCGAACGTCGATCTCTCTATATCGAACGCTCGTCCAGTGTCGAACATTCTTCTATGCCGAACGATCCTTCTAATGCCGAGCACTCGCTCAGTGCCGAACGATCCCTCTAAATGCCGAGCGCTCCTGGATGCCGAACGCTCTGTGCATGCCGAGTATTCTTGAATGCTATTCGAACGTGAATAGTGAATGCCAGACGAACATGTAGTTGATTAAGTTAAACCCGTTTGTCCGCAGCCTTGCCAAAAGGCGGGTTAACAGATACTATCGTTCTGCAGAACCGGGCTGGTGGTAACGCATAGTAGCTACTACCACCCACCTCGAGACACACTCCCAAAATCAAAGGTGCACCCAATCAAATCACAAAATAATAGATATGGTATCGAAGAAGCATGCTCGATCGGAGGTGCGACCTCACTTGGCCCAGGTATAGCATTTGTTTTAGTCACATCAACCTGACACGCGGGGGTCAGGGTTGCGTTCATACCTCATACAGGCGTTCACCAAACCATCCTACTTTGTTCTGGATTCTCCACCACATGCACAGTTGTTAAAGTGGTTTTCGGTATTGGCAGAGAGTATGACAATATCCGATCCCGGTTTCTTTAACAACCAAACGCTTATTTCACACCGTGGTCATTTTCATTTCAAACGGTTCATACTTCATATCAAAATATCATATTCATTTCACAATCGTATCACTTTCGAAATCATATTCACTTTTGAAATCATTATCCCTTTAAATCATATCAGTTCCAACTTAAACAGTTAGAATATTGAAAGTAGTTTATATATTAGATAGTTATACATTAAAATAATTTATATTTAAAAATATGTTATTGATTAAAATAGTTTATATAAATAGTAGGTTATAGATTAATACAGTTTATATATTAAAAATAATTTATATATTAAAAAGAGTTTATATCGATAATAGTTTCAAATTAGAATTGTTTCCTCTAATTTCAGAAATCAATTCAAATCAACTTTAGATTCAAAATTCAATTTAAATTAATCTCGGTTCAACAATTTCAATTAAAAAGTTAAAGGTTCAATTCAAATTCTCATTAATACCATTTTTAATTTACATCAATTTCAAATCTAGGTTTGAACTACAAATTTAAACCACTTCCAATTCAATAGGTTTCAAAGTTTAAATATTCAAATAATTTACAATAACTCAATTTGATAATCATTTATATTTCAAAAATTCAACTTTAATTTTATTTAAATTTGGAAATATTCTCTTAATCATTTTTAATAATATTTAAATAAAATCTCACCAAATTTAAATCAATATTAAATATTCAATTTCAATTTTATTTAAATTCGAAAATATTCATTTAATCGCCTTTAAATCAAAATCAAGTTATCAAATTATAAAATCATATCTTTAAAATCTCAAAATCAATAAGTTCAAATCAATTCTTATTTAAATTAAATTCTTAAACAAATTAAAATTTCAAATCAATTTCAATTCATCTTTTCCAACCTTAATTTATTAAAGTTATTACAAAATCTATTTTTAAAATATTAATATAAATTTAAATAAATATATTAAACATATTCTATATATATTAGTTAAATTAAATTCTTATTAAATTTTATTATATTAATTATTATTAAATTAAATCTTATTATTAAATCTATTTTAAATCTTATTTTATATATTTAAAAATAATAAAATCATAAGTAAAATCTTAAAATTTACATTTTTCAAAACTTAACTAATAAATTTAAAATTTTCAAATCATATAATTTTAAAAATCTAAATTTTACACATATATTAAAATAAAAATAAAAATCTTTATATTATATATTTTTAAAATCAAAACACATATATTTTCTTTTCAAAAATTTGGAAATCATTTAAAATAGACCAACGATGTTCGTATATAGATTTTTATCCTATTGTCAAGTGATACAGGTATTTATCATTTCAATTCGCAATAATTTAATATTTTACGGGTATATACCATTTCAACCCGCAATCCCAAAATTTCAAAATCAATAAAATCGCTTGGGTTTATCATTTCGACCCATAATGATTTTCCCTAATCTATAATATCGTTCGGGTATGTATCATTTCAACCTATAGGGATTTCCTAAACTAACAGGGAACTTGCAGTGTGAGAACAATATATAATAATTTAAATAGCATAACATATCAATTACAAATATGATCATAATTATCAAATTAAATACAATATATATATATATATATATATATGTGTATGTGTGTGTGTCAATATTGTCAATTAGCGTAGGTGAACGAATGCAAATAATAACATATCATTTTTAACGATTTAAATACTAACAAATTCAATTTTAACACATATTTCAATCGTCATTTCATGTGAAATCAATTTACTAAACATAATAATGTTAATCGTGAGTGATCGCTCACCTTTCGAGGCTAGAGAAAATAGACAACACAACAAGCTACGATTTGAATCACGAACACGACAATCGACCAATCCAAACGACAATTTTCAAAGCAAAGCAAGATGAATACGAATTCGATGAACAAAGCAAAGCTGGTAACTTGGAATCGATGAAAAACAAAACAAACTAATTTGATATAAATGGAAACAAAAAATATATATGAAATATATATATACCTTCCTCTTTTTATTTTATAGAACAGAGAAGGCTGCCTTGGGGTTGCCATGCTGGGTTACTGCTCGAGTTTGTGGAAGTGGGTTCTAGCGGATGATTAAGTAAGGCGTGAGGTCGGAGCAAAGAGAATGGCAGCATGCGGGTCAGGAATTATGGAAAGGTGGGCTTGGTTGCAAGGCAGCGGGCTGGTCGAGCTGTAGTGGGATGGTGTTGTGGCTTCGGATGTGGTAGGGTTTGCGAGGCCGGAGAGTTTGGAGACGAGGCTGGAGGGTCAGGGGAAGGTTTGGCTGGCGTGGCAGGGTCTGGTCGTGCAGTAGTGGGTAGATGGCCAGGTTTCGGTGGTTGTGGCTATTCGGTATAGGCGAAGGAAGCAGTAGGAGCAAGGCCGTTGGTGGAGAGGGAAAGGTGCAGGCTGTTGATGAGTCGGCAAGGTCGGAGGGAGAGAGGGACAAGGGTGGGGAGTGATCGGTCTTGAGTAGGAAAGTGGACTGCAATTCAGTGCGGAGGGAGGATGGCGGGTTTGGAGTTGTGCTGCAAGCGAGAAAATGGAGGGGAGATACGAATTGGAGTCGGAGGTGGAAGGTTTTTGCGGCCGCATTGGTGGCTACACAGGCGGATGTGGGGTTGTGTGCTCGGTTGTAGTGGAGGAAGGTGGTTTGGGGTTGTTGGGTTCAAGGAGAGGCTGCACGTGTGAAGCTTGGGGTCTAGTGGTGGGACAAACAGGGAGGGGTTCGGTGGAGAGAAGGCTGGAAACGACGGAGATGTTGGGTACGAAGGAGAGTAGGGTGACGTTCGGGTTGCAGTGGTGGGGAAGGTGCTACAAGTTGAGGGAAGACGAGAAAAATTCAAGACGAGCCAACTTCTCTGATATATAAGTTAAGTGTGTGTGTGTGTGTGTGTATATATATATATATATATATATATATTAGAAGAGTGCACAAAAACGAAAATGGAGAGAAAAGGAATGGAGAGAATGAAAATGAAAGCACAAACCAGAATATAAAGTGAAATAGGGAATGGAGAAAGTCAAATATTGATTTTTGAAAATAATAAAGGTAGGTGGGCATTTGTTTTCAGCCGATGGGCAAATGGAAGGACACAAGGAAACCAAAAGGCTCAAATGCGGAACCGATACAGCTAATCGTTTTGCAGATTTTGTCGCGTACCGAACGCTGAAACACACAGATGAATATACTGCGAAGACCGGCACGACGAGACGAACATAATGGTACACAGATATGAGTGAAACGACCCACCTATCAAAACTCTAATTTCGCTGCCAAAACTACTGCTAAAACGCTGAAAATAATATAAACGGAGCTAGAGCAGTCCAAATTTGGTGAAACGAAATATAACGCCTCACTCAGAAAATGTTATACATTTTTCTTATGTATAAATATTCAGATTTCAAAAATATTTATTTCCATCAATTTTCAACTGATTTAAAATTTAAAATTTCACAACCAAACAAACTTACATATTTTTTGATGAAAATCTGCCACTTGCTATGCTTAAAAAGTCGCATACCAAATATCAAATTTTCATTGCAAAAATTTAATTGTTTATTTTCATGAAAAAATATTAGTTAATCACGTTATTAAAATTCGTTAAAATTTTCGGGCCGTTACACTCTCCCCCACTCAAGACTTTTAGTCCTCGAAAAGGAACAAGATAGGAGAATAGAAGCAACATGAAGGAAAGATAGATTCGAAATACAAAGTACCAAATACAACAATTAATTCAAAACCATATAAATTTCATTTTTGGACATCTTATTACTTACATTTATATTGTATATTATTCAATTACATGTTCTTATTACATTCAAACTTTTTCCAGGTAAGTTTTATTAATTTTTCCGAATGTAATTGAGGACTATACAAATTTACTTTTTATTTACAACATTTCTATTAAAAAAAATTAATTTGAACATTTTATTACTTAAGTTTTCTCTTGTATAACCTTCAATTACATATTCACATTAACATTTTAACTTTTTGGAATATTTCAGGTAAGTTATATTTGTTTTAGAATGCAATTGAGTATTCTACAAATAAATTTTATCCTAGTTCAACTGTTTCAAGTTGTTTCAATTCCATTTCTCATTTAGAAACTCTAGTTATTCAAAAAAATTGCTTCATTTCAATAATTGAAAACCATCACTTAACATAAAACTTAAGAGTTAAATTTCCAGTTTCACTTCAAACCATTTTAAAATTAATATATACATATATATATTTTATACATCAAATCATACTCAAGAAATTCAAATCAAATCCATTTTCCAAAACAAAAGTGTAGCAAAGCTGCTAAGTGGTCTCCCCACTTTGAGACTCAAAAATGAATGTCGATGATGCTGTAGTCATCATCGAAATTATTTTCCAGCGACATAAGAGGAGAGTACAGACTTACTTCTTTTAAATTCTTTGGAAACAATTTCCGTTCGAAAATACTTTCAAATAATATATTTTCAAAACTTTGAAAACCAAATTTTGAAAAGCACCAAAAATTTAATTCTCAAATCCTTAATTTAAATTCATTTCATTTGCAAATCAGATTTATAAACCATGTTTAAAATTTCATCTCCACATAACATACAACAACAGTTAACAGTTTAGGAATGTTGACAAAACAATAAATGATAATCTTGTACTATCATTTCTAATAACCAATTCATTTAACTATCTAATTTCAGAAAATTATACTTTTATATATATAATATAATCATACATAAATTATTTCATTTATCAATTTCGAAAACAATATTGTGTCAGTTTGCTCTGTTCATGTGTTTTGGAATTCCTATCGATAACGCTAGCTGGACGAATCGATTGAAACCCAAAATTTAAACTTAACAACTCAAACAACATTATATAAAACATTTTTATATCAATTACAAATACGCTCTCTTATAGGATGATTCAAGAATGGATTTTAGAACAAGGATAGAGATTCAAATTTAGAGGGACCCTAATCAAAGAGAATTCTAACTAAGAAGATAGACTCGTAAGGAAGATAAGATAATTAAATTACAAAAGAGGAAAGATGGATAGACTTACATTAATCACGGCGACCTTAACCGGATCAACCGAGACTCCATTTTTAGAAACAACGTGCCCAAGAATCGGAGTTCATCCCTCCAAAAATGGCATTTAAAAAATTTGGCTTTCAACTGATGCTTCCCAAGAGTTTGGAGAACATAGCTCAAATGAGATTCATGCTCCTTCTCTGACTTAGAAAAGACGAGAATATCATCAACGAAAACCAAGACAAACTTGTTGAGAGCATAGCGGAAAACGCGATTCATGAGATCGACGAAGAAGGCAGGATCATTGGTTAATCCAAAAGGCATGACTAACCATTCATAGAAACCATTCATTTAGAAAGCTGTCCTGGGAATGCCCTCCTCGACTACACGAAGTTGTTGAAAACCGGTAGCCAGATCGAGCTCCAGGAATAAGATCGATGCGAAATTCAATTTCCCGCTTGGAAGGTAGAGAAGTGACTTCACCAAAATCATCGGGATAATCCCTGACTATCGGAGTGGAGTCAAGATCACTAAGCTGAGAATCAAGCGAAAAGATGAAACTAACTGCATAATACCGAGGCATTCGACATACGATCACAAGAGAATTTCCCCGGTCGTCTACTAGAGAGACGGTTCGGGATTTGCAAGAAATAACAACATCATAATGATTTAACCAATCACCTCAAGTAAGATATCAAATGCATCAAAACCGAGGACATAGAAATCTCCGGTGGATTGACTCCTATTGTAAAGGATTTTCACCCCTTTACAAATCATAATAAGGTTGGCGGGACCACCAATGGGATTAGTCATACAAAAGGATGAAGTGGCCAATTGAGGTTGCAAGATGTGCTCAAATTTATTGCAAAAATCAATAGAAATGAAGCTATGGGATGCTCCAGTATCAAGGAAAACACAAACAGGAAAAGACAAGAATGGATTTTAGAACAAAGGTAAAGTTTCAAAGTTCAAAAGAAATCCAAATCAAAGAGGATCCTAACAAGGAATTTCAAGCTCGAAGGAAGATGATTATGTAATTAATTTTACTCATTCTAGGGTATTACTACCCTATCTCTAATGAGTTTTTACTCCATAAGCTAAGTTTTGCCTAAACCAGAGCTCTGATAGCACATGTAACAACCCGTCATTTCGAACCATTCAAATCGACAATAATCCACACATGTCAAACTTGAATTGCTCAAAAAAATAGATTGTTAATTTATATTTGGCAAAACTTAGCATGTACAGTAAATAAATCAATCACAGAATCACAGACACAGAATAGTATAATAATAAGCCGCGGAAATAGATAAATAGTAGTTCATGAAGCTACTATAGAACATCAAAGTTTAAAGCAAAATACAACAGAAATCCAATACATAGAAGTCTCAATACAAAATCTAATGACAAGTCTGAACATAAACAACTGGAAATAATTGAAATAACAGAAAATTTGAATAGATAAAGATAGATCTCCAAGCAAAGCTCCAAGCTCCAAAGGTGAGTCTCAAATGCTGTGACACTCAGTCTGACCCGAGCATAAAGCAAAACACAAAACACTCGAGTCGGGTTTAGCATTCTTATGCAAGTAAATCGACTCAAGTGAAATGTACAAATGAAATGCAATATAACTTAAAGAATGTTTGGGATTCCCATCCTTTAAGGATCCGTTAAACTATCTACATACATAGCACAATACGCTTCATAGATAATGTCTACAGTAAAGTAAACTATTAAAATAGCGTTTAGGCGTTACCCATATCCCCCTTAACACATTTTTATATAAATCTCGTAGTCTATATAGTATTGTAAACTCCACCAAACCGGTGGGCTATCAGGGAGCACTCCATAGGTACGACACAAACCAAACTCGTAGTGGGCTCGATAAGGCATGTGACAAGGCATGCGAGGCAATGCCCAGGGTGGGTAGGTGGCCGGGTTTCGATGGTTATGGCTGTTCGGTACAGGCGAAGGAAGCAGTAGGAGAAAGGCCGCTGGTGGAGAGGAAAAGGCACAGGCTGTTGATGAGTCGGCAAGGTCGGAGGGAGAGAGGGACAAGGGTGAGGAGGTGATCGGTCTTGAGTGGGAAAGTGGGCTGCAATTCAGCATGGAGAGAGGATGGCGGGTTTGGAGTTGTGCTGCAGGGGTGAAAATGGAGGGAAGATACGAACTGGAGTCGGAGGGTTTTTGCGGCCTTGGAGGGTTTGGTGGCTACACAAGCGGATGTGGGTTTGCGTACTCGTTTGTAGTGGAGGAAGGTGGTTCGGGGTTGCTTGGTTCAAGGAGAGGTTGCACGTGTGAAGCTTGGGGTCTGGTGGTGGGACAAATGGAGGGGGGTTCAGTGGAGAGAAGGCTAGAAACGGTAGAGATGTTGGGTACGAAGGAGATTAGGGTGACGTTTAGGTTGCAGTGGTGGGGAAGGTGTTATAGGTTGAGGGAAGACGAGCAAAATTCAAAACAAGCCAACTTCTCTGATATATAACTTAGGTATATATATATATATATATATATATATATTAGAAGAGTGCACAAAAACGAAAATGGAGAGAAAAGGAATGGAGAGAATGAAAATGAAAGGACAAACTGGAATATAAATTGAAATAGCTAATAGAGAAAGTCAAATATTGATTTCTAAAAATAATAAAGGTAGGTGGCCATTTGTTTTCAACCGATGGGCAAATGGAAGGACACAAGGAAACCAAAAGGCTCAAATGCGAAACCGATACGGCTAATCGTTTCGCAGATTTCGCCGCGCACCGGATGCCGAAACACACAAATGAATATACCGCGGAGATCAGCACGACGAGATAAACAGAATGGTACATAGATATGAGTGACACGACCCACCTATCAAAACCCGAATTTCATTGCCAAAACTGCTGCTAAAACGCCGAAAATAATATAAACGAAGCTTGAGCAGTCCAAATTTAGCGAAACGAAATATTACTTCTCACTCAGAAAATGTTATACATTTTTCTTATTTAAAAATATTCAGATTTCAAAAATATTTTATTTCCATCAATTTTCAAATGATTTAAAATTTGAAATTTGAAATTTCACAACCAAACAAACTTACATATTTTCTAATGAAAATTTGCCACTTGCTATGCTTAAATAGACGCATACCAAATATTAAATTTTCATTGCAAAAATTTAATTGTTTATTTTCACGAAAAAATATTAGTTAATCACGTTATTAAAATTCGTTAAAATTTTCGGATCATTACATCTAACACAAGTTCTCTTCCTCTTCTCCATATTTGCAATATAATTATTTTATTTTCTCGTTTATTTCCCATATTTATTTTCTTTCCAAACAATTTTAATTGATCTCTTTAAAGATTTAGTCTACTATAATTTAACTGAATTCATTAGTAGATCTTCACTTTCTATTCAACTTAAAAAAGTCTGCTTATGTTTTATAGAGATTGTGTTTTACTCGTTGTTTTCAATGTTATTTTTCATGGAAAATTTGTCTAAAAGCCTCAAAAAACTTTGGCTCACTAGAACCCTCAAGCTTGATTTAGAGTTTTGATTTCAATTTTATTATTTGTCTTTTCATCTAATTTGTGGTTCGATTCATCTCCTATTTTACGATCACAAATCATTATTTCAAGTTATGGCTAAAATTATATTTCTTTCCTATTTTCGTTTTAGTTTGTTTTATTGTGAATTCGATTTGCTTTGTGTTTGTAGGGGCTATTGGATTTACTAATGTATGGATACCACAAATCTTCAATTTTTTAGTCAAAACTATGATGGTACAATTAAACTAGTTTATTATTCTAAACTTTTCTATTCACATTGACATTCATTTGATTTTTTTCGTTTGGTAAGATTACAAATTTTATTTCATTCATTTTATATGGTGTAATTAGTTTAAAAAACATAAATAGTGAAGAGTCATTGGTTTTGTATAAGCTACTAGAGGTAAAGTTGACCTTTTTTCCATTTTGAAATACAAGTATATAACGAAATCAAGTTGGACAAAATATCATATTTTTTCTCATTTTTTGTTTCTATTTGTATGATAATAAATTAATTTTCCATCATATTTTGCCGGTGGATATTTGATTTAATAGTACTTGGATATCATAAAACTTTTAGTTATTTTGTAAAATTTATGATAAGTAAAGCTAAATTATTATTTTTGTTCTCAAGTTCTGCATTTACATTGACATCCAATTGATTTCTTTTTATTAATACGATTATGAACTGTGTTTCCTTTGTTCATTTGGTACAACACAAAGATATAAAACAATATGCAATTTTGCATGGTCTACTGGTTTTAAAGTTGATATCATTTTTCCATTTTGAAATATAAATATATAGGAAAATCAAGTTGGGAAAAATAAAAAAAAATGATATAAATAATATCAAATAATAAATGTCCATATCGTATTTCATAAAAAAAGAAGCATAAATTTGTATATATCACTTTCACTCTGTTCGTGTTACACAAACAATTTTAGTAAAAGTTTAGTTGTGAAATGTGTTTCATAAACTTAATTTTTAATTGAATGTTTTATTTTGCTCTACTCGACAAAAATTAATTTATAGGATATTAGATATTATCCATCTTTATCGACTTATGGCTTAATATATTTTTACGTAGAAATTATTTCATAAACCATGAAATGTTATAAGCAACAAACAATTTTTCTTTCAATGCATGGTTAACATTGAATTTTGGGAATCATCGAAACACTATGGTAACTATCATTTATTTTCTACAAAGTATGTAACGACCCAGAATTTTAGTTATCTGAAATTGGAATATTTAATAAATTTTAAATATTGAAAAGTTAATTTTATAGATTTAATAACTTGAATTTCAAATATAGCGATTTATTGGATTATTTAATTGTTGAATTTAATAATTGAAAATTGTTTAAATAATAGAATCTTGGATTTTATTTGGATAAAAATGATTTAAAGGCTTATTAAATTTCTATTAATAAGAATGAAGGTAATAAACTTTTAAATTGGATTTAAAAGTGATTTAACTGATTTTGAAAATAAATCATTTTAATTTGCATATAAAAATAGCCTTCCGGGACACTTTCTCGGATTTCGACGAAACTAGTGTCATTGGATCTGTAATAGTGAATAATAATATACCGTCAAATTTTGTAGCGATCAGACGTATCGTTTGGTTGTACATGATCGAAACGCGTAGAATTTAATATTGAAGATTTAATATATTAATTGGATTCAAAAAGCTATCTTCTCCATACAATCGAATTGGGGCTCGAGACTAGTTCCATTGCGTTCGGAATATGGGTATAACATATAAAACACCAGGCGACTAGCCTTGAATGGAGTCCGTAATTATATAGCTAGATATTTTGAATTTTAAATAATATATTTTCTTTGATTTAACTTTACACTGCTTGACCTATCTATATCAGTCGCACTTACCTGTACGAGCCCATACCCTTCTTCCTGTTATCTCCCATCACCCCTCCTCTATTTAAACCATCTCCAGGGAAAATAAAAAGAGAAAACGAGATTTCAAAAATAAAAATAAAAATCTAGATTTAACTAAAAATCAATATTTTTGATTCGTTAAACTCGTATGGCCATGAGTATACTCTTCTTTATGTGTGCGCAGCAGTTTTAGGGGTTGGCAATTTTGAACAGTGGAGCTAGGGTTTAGCCTAGGGGCGGATTTAGGAGATGGTAGGCTATGGGGTTTGTGGCATCAGGTTTGGGACGTCGAAGAGTAGCTCCGAGCAAGTTTTTGGCTTATGCAGTTCTAGTTAGGGGATCGCGATTTTTACCATAACGTGGAGGGAGGGTTGTCGTCGCGATTTGTCATGGTGGCTCGGAGGGTAAAGCTAGGTGTCCGAAAGGTGGAGATCGCAATGAGAAGTTCGATGGAATAGACGAAATGTTGTTTAGCGGAGCGTAGCTCCGTATCTTCAATGGTCATGCACGGCTATGGCACAACGTGTACAGGTATCAGTGGAGAGGAAGATGGCATGTTTTGTAATTTGGGTGAAGATTGAAATTTGTTTATTTATATTATTATTTTTATTTAATTTGTCGACAACTTAAAAAATTTATAACTCCTTCATACGAGGTCCGATCGAGACCAAACTTTTTGTGTTCCGCTCGTGACGACGAAAGCTTTGCAATGGGACTAGTTTGGATGAATTTGGAGACTGTTGAAAATTTGGGCTAAAATCGGACGTCGTTCGGTTTTAGTTCCAAATCGGAACGCTTCGGTGACAGCAGAAATTTCGATGAGTTAAACTCACCTTTTTGGTTAACTAGTATGATTTATAGTGGATAGAAATTATTGAATGATTGTTTGGATAAATTATTATATCTATTAGTTGGACTGAATACTCCCGCCTATTGGAGAGGATGAGACCCTCTTACGTTCCCATGTAAGAGCGGATGACCCTTTGTATATGAATCCCGCCTCGAAGCGGTTGATTTATATTTTATAATTGTATAACATTTGTGATGCAGGGGGAAACAGGTTGGAGGGATCCAACATGATTCCTCGCTATTGTTGAATTGTTTCAATAATATATTTTATATGGATTATTGAAAAATAAATCTGATTGTGGACATTATAGTTATAACATTGTTATATGTTGAAACTCAAACCCAGAAGTGATAGAAAAGCGATATTGATATTAGTTAAGTGTTGGGTGGCTATTGGCCTCAAATTAGTATTTTAAAAATACTATAAATTGTCGTCAAGTCAGAATTGGTTTTAAAAGACAAGAAATGATTTTTAAATCTGAAATCGAGTTTCGAAAATATTTTGTTCTAAGGATTTATTTATGTAATTTTAATAATATTATTTTTAGGTTATTCAATTATATTAATGTTGTTTTATAGTTATTTTATTATAGTAATATTGTTTTAAAGTGTTAAATTAAATCAATATTGTTTAAAAAGTATTTAATTATATTAATATGGTTTTAAAGTTAATTAATTATACTAATAAGAATTTAAGGTTATTTAATTATGTTGGTATTGTTTTAAAGTAAATTGCCTATAATAATATGGATTTAAAGAATTATCGAAATGTGATAAGGTTAATTATTTTAGAATAATTATGGTTTGGAATTAATATTAAATAAAGTTTTAAAATAAATTATTATTATTTATGAAAATGGTAAAGGTTAACTATTATTTTTCTTAAACAATATTTTGAAGTTATTAATTATCATTTTTAAGATGTTTTAAATTTTGTAAATTTTAATATGAATAATCATTATTATTTAATGGTGTTCGAAGTAAAATATTTTAAATTATTTATAATTATTTCCGAGACCCCGGAAATATATTTGAAAGACTTAGATTTTATAAAGGAGTTATAAAATGGGTTTGAAGAATTAAGGAAAGGTTATTTGAAAAGTAAAGAGTTTATAAATGATTAGATATTTATAAACGAATTCCAAAAACAGGTTTATAGATTTATAAAAGAAGTTTATAAATGGGGTATGGATTCATAAAGGGTTTATAAGTGATTTTTGAAATGTATAAGAAGCTTATAGGGGATGGAATTTTTATAAAGGGATTATAAATGGTTTTCAGAGATTTATAAAATGATTTATAAATGGTTTTGGAGAATCGAATAAAAGAAAACTTTCTAAATTTTGTGGATATATTTATACCGTTGAGATAAGTATATGGATATTTCTAAGTATTGAAATATAGAGATTTGCGAGTGTATCTTTGTAATATACAAATATATGAAGTGGGTTTTATTTATAAAGGATTTATTAAAAGGAGGCCGGTGGTCGCTATGTGTTTAACCTATGTTGTTTTCGCCTACGGAATAAATCTTTGATTGAATGTTTGTTTGTTTGATTAGTAACCGACTATCAAATTTTGGCCTAAATATGTAATCCTTCTTAATTTTGGTGGTATGGAAATATTCCCTACTTAACACCGAAGGATTTTAACTCTGGAAATATCTAGGGACAACACGGGAATTATATGGCACAGTTACCATCGGTGGTGCTATACTGTACGTATATACTCGTTTCGTTCTTATAGGACAAATGATAAGGAGATCCGTCTACTTAAAAAGTTAGGTGGTGATCCTCGCTCTTATGTATTGTCTGATTATTTCCTAAAGAACCGGTATAGATCATTCCAGAAATCGGCGTTTGGTTTTGTGGAGCACCCGGGAAATAGAAGAGTGTACTCGTAAGAGATGACTCGAACCCGTAACCACTCCGATAACCATATACGGTTCTATGGTGGAGATTCGTGATAAGTTGAGATATTGGAATCCATGTGTGATTCCGAAACCCGTTGAGGTATGGGAATCCGGGTGTGATTCCAAGATCTAATTGAGATGTGGGAATTTATGTATGATTTCGAGACCCATTAGGGTATTGGAATCCATGTGGGATTCCATGATCTATTTGGTGGTGGTGCGTAAGCTAGAACACTGGATGTAGCCTTATCAGCGGGAATGACTAAAACCAGAGATAGGAGGCATGGCCAGTAGGGTTGGAAAACCCATACGGTGTAGTCGACTCCTCCTAGATGTCACTTATAGTTGTTATGCATGCTTGGGGTGATGAACCCGGTCTTAGCCAAACCAGCTATGTTTTTCCTATGGTACATCACTAGGGATGTATGCTGCTTTGGAAGGACAGCTCTGATCCTTGTGCAAGAGGACATGAGGGCACCTCTGTGGAAATCCTACACAATTAGCGAACGTGCCTTATCGATTTTCGATTATATACCTAGTATTGTTGTGATGTACACTCACGAGCATCATAGCTGCTTGATTATTATTATTTTCACCCTTAGATATTATAATAATATCAATGGATTTTCTGTAGAAAACATTTTGGTTATCGTAAGGTAAAAACTCGTTCGTGTTTATGTGTGGCGTGGTCTTACGGGATACCTTTGATTTCAAAGATTTTATATAACTTAAAATCTAGTTGGGTGTGTTTTCTCACGCTGGTTTACCAGACTGACTCGGGTGTTATTTTATTATAATGCTCGGGTCAGACCGAGTATATTACAGATTGGTTTGGATGCTTGGAGCTTCAAGGGATGAGTTGGAGGCCAGAGACGTATTCACGTAGATGATTATTTTCCGCTGTATTCATTGTTGTGTTTATCAGCAATTGTAAGGACATGCTGTTATAACTTTCCAGGTTGAAATAGGTTAGTATACTCTAATTGATGTTTGTATATACATATATTACAGTTTAGTTTTTGGGTAAAGATTTATGGTATATTATAGATTATTCGTTCAATTGTGAGATTATGTGCTGTTGGTTTTATCCTTCCTTCTTTATTTTCCCTAACAATTGGGTCTTCCGGCATTCGATTTGTCGGCATGTGATACAATGGACGTATTAGTGTCAATTTTCGAGGGTCGAAAAGCTCAGTTCGTTACATTTGGTATCAGAGCTGAAGCTTAAGCGAGAATCTTGGCTTTGGTGGGGTAACTCATTATAGATAGAGTCAGTAGCACCCTAGAATGAGTTTGAGTGTATATATATATGAGCGCATTTTGTTAGTGATCTAAAAATGTTTTATATTATGTTGATTGATCTATCGAGTGGCTTATGGATTCTGGTCAATACGAGTAATTAACGTTATTGATAGGGATCTCTAAACACTTGAACAGAGAAGTTCGACATGGTATTGTTTTGTAAATTGGGTAAATGAAATAATTTTACCTTGATTATATTTTATATATAAAGGAATAATTTTTCAGAAATTATTATAGTTATATATGTTGTGTTTGGTTGTTAGAGAATGATAATATTCTATTATTATCATTTGTTGTTGTGATCTAATAAAAGTGTTATTATTATAATGTAAACAAGATTGAAAATTATGGAATGATTTTATATAACCAAATGGAATTATATAAATATGATATATAAAGGTGGTTTATAGATAAAAAGGGTTCAAAAGCTGGGAATTTGGGAATTTAAATCCCGTTGGTTTTGAAAATGTTTTTCAAAGTTTTGGAAAATAATAATGGTATTATTTGGGAAATACTTTTGAATAGAAATATGGGAATATAAAGCACTGAACTCATTTCGGTCGTTGGAAAATAATTTCGGTGATGACTGCAGCTTCATCGACGTTCATTTTCGAGTTTCCACATGAGGAAATTGCTACCATTGGAGTTTTATTTTGGTAAAAAACTGGTTTTGATTTTGAAATTCAAAGGTGATTTGATATACCAAAGAAATTATGCATACATATGATTTCAAATTGATTTGAAATAAATGAGAACCAGGTGTTTAAACTCTGGGGAATTTTCATTTAGTATTTTATGAAGATATGAGAGAATAAGTTTGATAACTTATAAATTTTGAAAATTAGTAAGTTGAACAATGTTTTAAATTGTTGAATATGAATTTCAAGAAAAGTAAATTTGGAACTGAACTTGGGAATGAAATGTAACTTAAGATAAGTTATACAAAAATGAATTCTGAAAAGGAACTGGACCTATGTAGGCTAAATGCAATAATTTTTGGAAATGGAATTGATTAAGATTTGAAATGGATTAATGAAATGAACTAATTAAATAAATTAGTGAATGGTAATATGGTTGGAATGTTGATTGATAAAATGGAATTGAATTTGGTTAGAAATGGATGAGGACTTAAGTTATGAAGTGATGATAAACATGAGTGGTGTTGTATAGATGTTTATAATAAACATAAGAAAATTTGATGGAATAGTGTTTAAATTATATTGGCATTGAAAGGATTATACTAAGTAATAAGTGAATGTGGACAAGTGAATGTAGATCAATTGAATGTGGATAAAATGAATAAGAACGGGATAAAGGTGAATAACAAGAATTTGGTGTAGCTAAGAATCAATTGAAATAAATATGTGGGTTGTACGTATATTATTTTATTCGTATAAAGGTTTGATCCAGATTTGAGCACAAGATTTCGAGATGATTTATATCGATCCGAGTTGGAATTTTTCACTCGATTCTTGACGGCGAACACTGGATATGGATTTTTGATTGGTTCTGGAGTTCTTTATCATAGTATATGGCTATGCAAGGAGAGTGACAGTTTCTAATCAAGGAACCGGATCAGAGTCCGCACTAGAGAGTCGTGTGAACGATACTAGTTCGGAAGTGAAATTGTGTGATCGAGCGAGCGATCGGATTGATACTGCGTACAGATGATATATGTACATCGTACGGTTTTAGTGAAGTAAATGTTGGAAATGGAAGTTGCAGAATAATATGATTTTGAATTATATGATTGAATATCATTGGTAAATAATATGCAGGTGTATAAAAGCAAGAGCTAATTTGATGCTTTTATTTCATAAGAAAAATTGGGTTGCCCAACAAAAAGGTACATGTTAAAATTGTTGGTTGAATTTGATGATTTTATGGTTGAGCCACTTGGCTTTTATTTTCTTTTGCTGGTTTGAGCCGTAGAGGCGATTTGTGGTTGTTCTGATCGAGCCGTTCAAAAGAGACGTTGGCGAAATTTTTTGAAAATTTAAAGAGTTATAAGTTTTGAAGAAAATTTTTAATAACTAAAAATTTATTTTTGAGTTATAACCTAAAATGATTGAATGGATAATATTAGTTGGAACCTATGAATGAATTTGGGAAACTTAGTAGAAGTAATAATAAGGTTTCAACAAATTGATTTTGGAAAAGGTTAAGGGCTTAAAACAATTTGGCAAAATATTTCAACAAATTTGTTTTAAAAAGTAACGGGTTTGGGCATTTTTCCTACCTTGGCAATTTCGAGGATGAAATTCTTTTAAAAGGGGAAGAATGTAACGATCCAGAATTTTAGTTATTTTAAATTGGAATATTTAATAAATTTTTAAATATTGAATAGTTAATTTTATAGATTTAATAACTTGAATTTCAAATATAGCGATTTATTGGATTATTTAATTGTTGAATTTAATAATTGACAATTGTTTAAATAATTGAATCTTGGATTTTTATTTAGATAGAAATGATTTAAAGGCTTATTAAATTTCTATTAATAAGAATGAAGGTAATAAAACTTTTAAATTGGATTTAAAAGTGATTTAACTGATTTTGAAAATAACTAGTTTTAATTTGCATATAAAAATAGCCTTCCGGGACGCTGTCTCGGATTTCGACCAAACTAGTATCATTGGATCCGTAATAATGAATTATTAGACGCCATCAAATTTCGTAGCGATCAGACATATCGTTTGGTCATATGGGATCAAAACGCGTAGAATTTAATATTGAAGATTTAATATATTAATTGGGTTCAAAAAGCTATCTTCTCCATAAGATTTAATATGTTTACTTGTTTGGTTGCCATTATATATGTATACATGTGTGTATCATGCTTTTGCTTTATCCTTCGTACAAATTGCTTGCATATTGAATGCCTGAATGCCATTGCTGTGTTATTTGTTTTTGCACTTGAGTTGAATCTAGTCTTGGCTTGGGTTTGACCCTGTGCTCACTTGTCCTTGGAATTTTTAACAAGCAAGTGTATATCGGTGTGCATGAACTTGTGGCATGTACAGTGCTACCATGTGCATGTCAAAAGTTGTTCGCGTAAGATGAATTAAAAAAATGATGACGAACAATCAAAATAACCGAGGCAAATAATATTTTCAAACACACACTTCATTGTGCACTGCTAAATATTTCTTTTTCAATTTTACTGCGTCAGTGTTTATTTTGCAGATAGTTCAGATGCTGGATACAGGCTGGAACAGAGTTGAAGATCAAATACGAGTGACAAGTGAATATGTAGTGAGGTGAAACATGTATGTAAAATTGTATAGTGAAACTTATGTTGTAATTAAAACATGTATTTGGAATTGTGTAAATATAGTAAGAGCTTAAATTTGTACTATTTGAATTTGTAATAAAATATTTGTTTGAATAAAATATTTGTTTAAATAAGAATTCCGAGTTATTTATTTTATTCAACAAATATTTATTTAATTATGTGGAAAACTAAAATAGTACAATAACAAATACATTTAAACAAATATACATACATATACATATACATATATATATATATATCTGTGTGTGTGTGTGTGTGTTTATTATCATCAAACAAAAATCATACACTAGTATATTCTACAATCTCCCTCTTTTGATGATAACAAACATATATTAAGATTTTGACTCTATGAAATGTATTTGTTTAATGAATTCTATTTGCTCCCCATATTTGAATACTCCCCCTACAACAAAGCTCCCCCTTCATATATGCATAAAAATAAAAATTATGCAAATGAAAAACAAATAAAAAATGCAATGAACCTAGATGAGAATATGCAAATAAAAATTTGAACTTATTTGCCAAAATCTTAACTTCTCTCCCCTTTTTGTTATCAGCAAACGAGTAATAGTGTTAGATATGAGTGATAAAGTGATAAACATTTATACAACATTTATACCTAATCGAGTATAAATATTAAATTTCAAAAAAAATCAAACAAAAATCATAAATACTCTGTTAGGTGCATATTCCACTTTAGAGTGATAGGTATGATGTCGGCATAGAAAACCAAATAGTCGTGTCTATTTGTGGTATATTTATGACAGGAATTTTTTAAATACTTACTAACCATTCATAACCGTTAGGACTTTTAAATGAGTTTAGTAGCATTCCCTATTTTTATTAAAAACTGAATTCCAAGCATCTTCTAACCACGCATAACCATGAGGACTTTTAAATGGAGTTAGAATCAACTCGCCTATTTCATCCAATTTTGATATGTGTTCCATACATGCATAACCGTAAGGACTTTTAAATGAGCATGAAAGCACATAATCAGAGATTTCAAGTAGTTTACCCATGCATAACCGTGAGGACTTTTAAATGAGAATGAGTACTTTTGGATGATTTTACTGCTAATTAAAAAAATGAATAATTTCCTATTTAAATACCACATTTTGACATACTATATTTGATGAGTGGTAGTCGTAGAAATATGATAGGAATAGGGATGGTCATGGAATTTTTACCAACCAAAGTTATTACAATTTTTTTAAATTTTTAGAGAAATTTTCTAAATATACTCTCTCAAGACATAATGTATGATCAAGATCAACACTCATCACTTTTTTCAGTCACTATTTATCTTTTCGATAATCAATAGGGAGTCAGATTAGTTAACATAGGCATTTAAGATCAAATCCAAAAAAATATAAAATCACATTTCTAAAATGCCTAAACTGGGACAAAGTCGAAAAAAACTATTTTCTGGAAGGGGTTTTGTAAAAATGTTTGCTAATTGAGAATCAGTTGAAATGAAATTTATGCAGATATTTTCTTTGGAAATACGATCTCTAATGAAATGATGTCTAACATCTATATGATTGGTGCGAGAATGATGTACAGGATCATTTGTGAGATCAATTGCACTTTTGCTATCACACATAAGTGGAACTCGTTTAAAATTTAGACTATAGTCTTGCAAGGTTTGTATCTTCCATAAGATTTGAGCAGAGCAACCGCTTAGAGCAATATACTCCGCCTCAGTGGTAGATAATGCAATACAATTTTGTTTTCGACTTTACCATGCAACCAACGAATGTCCCAACATAAAACACGTTCCACCAGTACTTTTTATATCAACTAGACTACCAACAAAGTCTGCATCTGAATACCCTTTTAACTCAAAGTTATCATTAGTTGGATACCATAGACCAAACTGTGGGGTGTGCAACAGATACCTTGTAATCCTTTTTACAGCTTTTAAATGAGATTCTTTTGGATTTGATTGAAACCGTGCACATAAACAAATAGAGAACATAATGTCTGGTCTAGAAGCAGTAAGATAAAGAAGTGATCCAATCATACCTCGATATTTCTTTTGATCAACTACCTTGCCTTTTTCATCCTTGTCAAGTTTAATTGTTGTGCTCATGGGAGTTTTTGCAGGTTTAGCTTCTTTCAATCCAAATTTGTTGACAAACTCTCTGATATATTTTGTTTGAGAGATGAACGTACCTTTTTCACTTTGTTTGATTTGAAATCCTAAAAAGAATTTCAACTCTCCTACCAAGCTCATTTCAAACTTTTCCTGCATGACTTTTTCAAATTTCTCATACAAAAGGTTGTTAGTGGCTCCATAAATAATATCATCAACATATATTTAAACAATCAAAAGATCATCATTTTCATGCAATAGAAATAATGTGGTGTCTACACAGTCCTTTTTGAACCCATTTTCAAGAACATAAGTGCTAAGACATTCATACCAAGCCCTAGGGGCTTGTTTTGGTCCATATAGTGCTTTCTTAAGTTTATATACATGGTTAGAGTATTATTGACTTTCAAAACCTCCAGGTTGTTCAAAGAATACATCCTCTTTCAAAATTCCATTAAGAAAAGCACTTTTAATATCCATTTGTCTTAGTTTAAATCCTTTATAACAAGCAAAACCTTACAAGATTCTAATGGATTCTAGTCTTCCTACTGGTGCAAAAGTTTCACCAAAATCAGTTCCTTCAATTTGATTATAACCTTTAGCAACTAACCTAGCTTTGTTCCTAATCACATTTCCAGATTCATCAAATTTATTTTAAAAAATCCATTTGGTTCTTACAACTAGATAATCATTAGGTCTAGGTGCTAGAATCCAAACATCATTTCATTCAAATTGATTTAGCTCTTCTTGCATAGCCATAAGCCAACTCTTATCATTGAGAGCTATATCTATGTCTTTGGGTTCAATTTCTGAAATAAATCCACTGTATAGACACAAATCACATAAATTTCTAAAAGAAGAACGAGTTAGAATACTTGCGGTAGGATTACCTATTACCAATTCTTAAGGATGATCTGCTTTGAATTTCAATCTCTCTGGTTCTAGATTTCTTCGGACTTCTTCCGCGGTTGCGGTTTCTTTTAGATTTTCACTTTCATCTTTTTCATTCTCCTCTTCGACATTGCTTTTGATTGTTTCCTTGCTTTGATCATCAATGCCTTCATCAAATTTCACATTGATTGACTCCATGATTGTTCTCGTCCTTTTGTTGTATACTCTATAAGCTTTGCTTCTGGAAGAGTATCCCATGAACATTCCTTCGTCATCTTTTGGCTCAAATTTTCCCAGTTGATCACCTGTATTGAGAATAAAACATAGACATCCAAAAAAATTTAAATATGCAATGTTTGGCTTTTTGTTGAACCATGGTTCATATGGTGTTTTCTTAAGAATCAGCCTAATCATGACTCTATTCATTACATAACAAGCTGTATTTACTGCCTTTGCCCAAAAGGACAAGGGTAGTTCATACTCATTTATCGTAGATCTAGCCAACTCTTGTAAGGTTCGATTCTTTTTCTCGACTACTCCATTTGTTGTGGAGTACGTGGCGCAGAGAATTCATGTTTAAATCCATTTTCATCACAAAAAATTTCAAATTCATAATTTTAAAATTCTCCACCATGATCACTTCTTAGTGAAATAATAGAAACACCTTTTTCATTTTCAACTAATTTTGTGAATTTAGTGAAGTACAAGAAAGTTTCCGATTTTTTAGCTAAGAAGTATACCCACGTGTATCTAGAGTAATCATCAACCAATACAAAACAATATTTCTTACCACCTAAACTTGCAATATCGTTAGGTCCAAACAGATCCATATGAACTAGTTCAAGGACTCTAGAAGTACTTATAGTGTTCTTGGCATAAAAAGATGATTTTTTATATTTTCCCATAGTACATGCTTTACATAGAGTTTCTGTTTTGAAATCATGAGATGGTAAGCCTCTTACCAAATCTTTTATTTTTAATTTGTTTAACAGATTCATGCTAGCATGTCCTAATCGTCTATGCCACAAATTTACTTCTTCATCCTTAGCTACCAAACATTTTGAAAGAGTGAGATCATCAAAAGATAGAGAGTATATATTACCTTTCCTCTTACTTGAAAATAATGTTTCTTTTGATGATTGGTCAACGATGTTGCACAAATCAGAATCAAATACAATATTCATTCCCTTATCACATAACTGGCTGATTAAAATCAGATTATGGTTCAGATTTTCAACATATAATACATCGTTTAAGGTAAATGTACCGTTACCTACTTTACCTTTACTGATAATTTTACATTTATCATTGTTTCCCATTGTGACTCTGCCACCTTTGTACTTCTCTAGGCTAAGGAACTTTGATTTATCGCCCGTCATGTGCTTGGAACAGCCAGGATCCAGATACCACTCTTGTTGTTCCTTAGCCCACCAGCACACCTACACGAGAAAAGAGTTTAGTGACCTATTTGTTTTCATAGGTCCATAATTGTTAGTGACAAAGAATTTTGAAAAACAAGTTTGCGTAGAACCAAGACAGTCTATGTTTGTTCCATTTGGTACCCAGATTTTTTTGATTTTAAGGGATTTTACAATCGTGCCTTTAGGAACCCAAATTGGTATAGTTTTCGTGTGTTGGGTTTATACCCGCAATTGTTTTGATTGTGTCCAATTTTTGCACAAATCGTGCACTTGGAGTTGACATGATTAGCTTTACTTCTACCTTTTTCAGATTGAGTATACCCAAGTCCTTGTCTACTAGTATTAACAGTTTGTTTCCCTAATAGCATATTTAGTGATCTTTCTCCTTTGGAGAATTTTCCTAAAGTTGTAGACAATTGTTGGACTTGTGACTTGAGAGATTCATTTTAATTCAATAACAAAGTTCACTTTTTAATAGAATTTTCTCTCCTAGTATTTTCACTTTCCTTCAAAATCAGAATTTCATTTTCAAGCGATTTAATTCTATTTTCTAATTTTTTATTTCCTCTTCTAATGATGGACACTTATCACACTTAGGGCTCTTTTTTCTATAGTTTTGAATCATTTGATCAAGATTCTTATTTAGTTTTATCAAACTATCTTTTTGTGATTCAATTTTAGCGTACTTCTCCCTAAGTCTTTCAAAATAGCCATTTACTTCATGAAAATATTTAAGTAATTGTGAGTGGGTATGTTTTGATACCTCACTGGGCTCATCATCATCGTTGTCACTTGTTTCTCTTAAAAGACACCGATTTGCTCTTTAACTCTCGCTGCCAATGCTTTTATCATCATTTTTGTCACTTTCATCCCAAGTTGCTGCAAAACTTCTCCTTTTCAGTTTCTTTCCTTTGTTGACTTGATTTTGAGGACAATTTGGCTTGATATGACCAGGTCTATTGCACTTATGACAAATTACCTCCTACTTTTCTAAGTTGTCTAGAACTTTGACAATTCTGCTCTATAGTTGTTGATTTAGGGTTGGATTTCCATATTTGCAGTTCCACCTTTTGAATCTCTTTATTATCAGTGCCAGTTTAGCTGCTCCTTTGTCGTCGTCATCTTCACTTTCCATCGTTCCTTTGAGAGCTATTGATTTATTTAGCATATCTCCTCCTTCACGTTTGTTCCTTGAATTTGATTTCTAGCTCATAAGTGGTGAGGTTTCCGATGAGTTCTTCAACTTTAACTTGTTTCAAATCCTTTGATTCTTGAATGACAGTCACCTTTGCTTCAAAATTTTGTGGAAGAATTCTGAGGATCTTTCGGACTATTTCCAGTTCTGTGTATGGTCTTCCTAGGGATTTTGATTTGTATACAAGATTAGAAAGTCGTCCATACATTTCTTTGACACTTTCATCCTTTGCCATTATGAAGTTCTCGTACTCGCTTCTAAGCATGGCAAGGCGAGATTCTTTGACCTGGGAGGTTCCTTCATGAGTCACTTCAAGCGTGTGCCAAATTTCCTACGCAGTTAGACAATGTGAGATTCGGTTAAATTCAATTTAATCTAATGAACAAATAATAGAATCCATAGCTTTAGCATTAGCAGTTTGTAGTTTATTTTCAAGATCTGTCCATTGATTCGTAGGTTTATCAACTTTTTGATTATCTACCATTACCGTTGGTGTGCTATATCCCATTTCAACAATATTCCATGCATCTATGGTTTTCAAAAAAAATTCATTCTAGTTTCCCAATATGCCTATTCACCATTGAACATGGTGGTCTAGCTATGGACCGACCTTCAGTAAAAGCATTATTAAAAGAAGCCATTGAAAGAAAAAAAATCAAAATTTTTAACGGAAAATTATTTTTGTTCCTAGCTCCGATACCACTTGTAGGATCGTTTTCACCCTAGAGGGGAGGGGGTGAATAGGGTCTACTAAAAATTAATGTGGAAATAAAAACAGAAAGTAATGCAGTAAAGATCACACACGGTTTTACCCAGCTTTGGCAAAAAATTGCCTACGTGCTGCTCCCAAGGTTTCTACTAGAAATTAAGTAATCAATCGCTTACAAAAATACGTAAATTTGTGATACCCGCTAACTCGATTAACCTAACTCTAAGCTCAAAACCCTACGACAACTCAGCCACTTAGTTGTGAATTCTCAAACTACGCCCCGTAGTTTGTACCTAGTTACACAACTAGAAAATTACAAATAAAAAATAAATAAAAAACTAAAAAAAACCCCTATATTTAAAACTTAAGCCTAATACATATAAAAAAGACACGGGCCAATTAAACAAATAATTAAGGTAAAGATTGTCTCCCCTTTCTCAGTGTAATTTCTTCGGTCGACCTTTTGTTACTCTTCAAAAGTAGGCTTTCATTTGAATTTGAGTCGCCGCTTGGAAATAGCAATTTGAATCGTTTGTTGTATGCTTTTGTTCCTTAATATGATTACTGTTTCTGTTTCATGGGGAATTGACCAGGCAACTTAGTACTCGGCCTCCCCATCGATCAGTTAAACAATGAGCGTTCGGCATGTTAAGACCGTTCGGCACGAGCACATCGTTCGGCATCTAAAGGGCGTTCGGTATGGGATAACGGTCGGCATCTAGGAGCGTCCGGCATCGAGAAACGTTCGGTAGTGAATACCGTTCGGCCAAGGAAGAACGCTCGACAAAAAATCGTTCGGCATCCATGAACGTTCGGCCTACAAGGTACGCTCGGCATTCCCGGACTGTTCGGCGGTCCAGCCTCATTCGACCTGCATCCCTCACTCAACACCACACCTCTTCCGGTACGTATCTCGTTCGGCAATCACCTGCAGCTCGTCATCCAAGGTCATTCAGTACAAATGGATGTTCGGCATTCAGAGTGTCCGACCTCACCTCGTTCGGCATAAAGGGGGAGGCTCGGCATTCTGTTGTTCAGCCTATCTGGTTCGGCGCATAGGACTTACACTATTTGGACCGAGTTATTCAGCTACCAGGCCCACCAGAGAAGTCCAACCCACCTTCGTCTATAAATAGAGAGGCAGGGGCACAATGAAAGGGATCCTTTTTTGGAGAACACTGGGGAGACTCTGCCATTTTTTAGACTCATCTTCTCTACTTAACAACTTCATTCAAGCATTTGATTCACGAATTGTATTTGTAATCAACAATAAGGAAGATCAATAAAGTTTAATCTCAAAGTGGACGTAGGCATTTACGCTGAACCACTATAAATCTGGTGTTCTTACTTTCTGCATTTAAATTAGCATTGTCTTCTCTGTTTAATTTAACTTCATCACTTATATCTCTACACAATCTTTCTCAACGAGGTTAGTGACCAATTTTGGTGCTAACACTTTGGTGCTTTCACCGAGAATTGAATTCTCAGACCTCAAGGATCTGCTTTGAAGCTACTGGATTGAACAAATCCCCCAAGGAAGATCCGACTCACTGATATGACATCCATTGATTCTACTCAGAGTTCATACCGATAACTCTACAATGGAAGGACCACGTACCAGGTCAGCTTCTCATAATGTGGATGCCCACGAGACTGCTAGCGTGCAACAAGCAGGACCCAGCAATCAACCAGCAATTCCGAGTGCAGGAATTGCCGCTCAAGAACAGACTCCAGTTGTCACCAGAGTAGAGTTCAACGAGTTGATGAGAGAACTTAGGGAAAGCAGAATTCCCATGCCGAGCAGCATCCAGGCCGAGCAGAGCTCCCATGCCGAACAGAATTCCCATGCCGAGCAGCATTCCCATGCCGAACAGCCTTGGCCGAACAGCTTTGGCCGAACCACTCCAGGCCGATCCACTTTGGCCGAACAGCTTTGGCCGAACCACTCCAGGCCGATCCACTCTGGCCGAACAGCCTTGGACGAACAACTTTGGCCGAACCATTCCAGGCCGACCATACCTCTAGGCCGAACGTTCTTCCAGGCCGATCCATACCTCTATGCCGAACACCTCTGTAATGCCGAACGGTATTGTATGCCGAACGCTCATCAATTGGACGGTATTGTATGCCGAACGCTCATCAATGCCGAACGGTATTGCATGCCGAGCACCTCTGGAATTAAGTTACACCGGTCACCTATACAACCCCTATTTCTAAAAAAATATTTTCGGGTACGACCCAAATTTTCAAAAAAAAGAGGCTAAAAAAATTTTTTCGGGGGGAAACCCCCCCGAACCCTAGCCGCAGAGCAGTGCCTCCGGATAGTGAATTCAAAACTCAACATAATAAAGGAACTCCACTTCCTTGACATCCCATGATCGACCAGGGCATAGAGGATCTAGCGGCAGCTTATGAACGGCATCAAGGGAACGGACAAGCAACCGCTATTCAAGCGGTACTCCCAAAGGTTGGAGAGCATAGATGATATGACTCTAGCAAACGCCAAGATGACTCCAACGTTTGAGGAAAGTTGACCTCCAGATATATTTTGGCAGCTAGTTAGCTAAAGTGCCTCCTACGACTATGGATCGTTTCTTTTGCAAAATGAATCAGAACTGAAGTGAGGAGGAGTGGAGCAGACTAAGAAAAATAACAATGAAGGCCCGTTGGCTAAAGATGTAGATCCCAGTAGCCGAAACAAGACTTCAGAATTCAGCTCATATGCTCTTTGAAAGATTCAATTGACGACCTCTACTTGAAGACTCAGGACTCGGAGTGGTACTGGAAACCAACCTCGAGAGAGTACACCAAAGTCTAAAGAAAATCAGGGGAATGTTGTATATTCCCAAATGCTCACTGATTCTAACACGGGCGATTACAAACACCTCTGAGGTGTGATCGAAAAGATGACCTGGAAAGGAAAGCTTCAATAGTATGTACAAGTCCTGCAGAATGGCGGACAGCGAATATCCGATGCCTATTAATAAAGGGCTATGATTATCAATTGGACGGTTGACGGCCAACATCCCTTTGAAAGGAGCCAGGGGCGGAGTCGAATAGCGAGCACACGATGCTGCTTCACATATCAATGAGATTTACCATAATCTTCTTTGAATTATTTCCATTTCCATCTCTATTTCAATTGTTCTATGAACTACGACTAGCTTGAACTAAACTACTTTCAAAACGATGTAGGTGTCCAGGTACTCATATTTGGTTGCCAACCAATCTACGCAGACCATGATCGGACGTATGGAGTTACATCTGGACGAGAATAATTCTATTGCTCATCATCAACCATATGCCTTTGATTTGGGGCTATGGATTAAATACAATGTACAACATCACGATGCACGAAGAGCTAAATTCCATCCTACAAGTGGAATTTATTCAAGTAGAGAGCGGCTGCGATACGACCAGCCACTCGCTAAGTGAAACTCGAGCTCGGGGGCATGCCATCACATCAAGGCTAAAAATGGGTTGATACACGACGATCCTTCGCACAACTCCGTACTCCCAAAGTGTGAGACGGAGTATAAACATTCGCTTAACTCCGTACTCCCAGAGTGCGAGACGGAGTATAAACATTAATCAACTCCGTATTTCCAGAGTGCGAGACGGAGTATAAACATACATCAACTCCATACTCATCCCCAAAACTGGGGGCAGAACCAAAGCAAAGCATGCTAGTTGAACATTTGTCTAAAAGAAGATTGCAACGAAACGATTAAAAGACGACTGTCAAGCAATCAACTGAACGGAAATATTCAGCATGAAAGACTGCGGTTTTTCAAAGCACGTCATGTTTACACAAGACGTCCTTTGGGGGGCAAATGATATCCCGCCTTTTGGCAAGGCCGTGACACCAAGAACTTGATTAGAAACCAGTGACAGTTCGTCTTGGAGATCGGTTACACAAAGGCTCACAATGGATATCGATGGATTTTGTCCGAGTCTGGATCGAGCCACGATTAACAAGACATAACAATCAAAGCCAGTGAAGCCAATGTTCCAAGTTTCAAGATGATCCGAGTTCGTATGCTCAACTTATGATCGATTCGAGCAACCGACCATCCATCCATCAACCTCCACATTTGACTTGGAGACCTAAACTGCTTGGAATGAATATGGCCCGATCATCCACTCCAATCGAGTCATAGAACAAAGTTCGACAAAATACAGATACCCCTCATGAAGCTCAGTGACGCCGGGATCCGTCTAAAGTGGACGTGATTTGATCATCTACACATCAAATCCTACCCTGAACACGAAAGGTTGTTCGAAAGCCCAACTTGAAGTAGCTATGGTAGACTGCGTACTCACTAACCATCGCTGTCAATATACGGACACGACTGCACCTTGGAACATATGCAACTTACTTTGTCTACTCAACAATCTATTATCCTTATTTTCTAGAAGGAGATACAGAGCAAATTGTAAGAGATTTGGCTATCTAACCCAACATGGATGTGATTCAACCATCTGTCATATACCTCCTTCCTTGACTTGATTGGAAGAGCTATAATCACCAAGCGGACGAGAATCGATCGTCCATTTTTCAAATTCCGTCCCTCATCCTAGGGGGCAGAATCCCATTCCGTGAGCAAACGTGGTTCGATTGTTCATTCGACGACATTAGCCTCAATACAGTAGATGAATACAAATTAAAAAATGGAAATACGACTGCTCTCAACTAAAACCTCTAAGTCCCCAGAGTGCGGACTGGAGTACTCTAAGTCCCCAGAGCGCGGACTAGAGTATAAATGACTAAAACCTCCAAGTCCCCAGAGTGCGGACTGGAGTACTCTAAGTCCCCAGAGCGCGGACTAGAGTATAAACAACTAAAACCTCCAAGTCCCCAGAGTGCGGACTGGAGTACTCTAAGTCCCCAGAGCGCGGACTAGAGTATAAACGATTTAAACCTCCAAGTCCCCAGAGTGCGGACTGGAGTACTCTAAGTCCCCAGAGCGCGGACTAGAGTATAAACGACTAAAACCTCCAAGTCCCCAGAGTGCGGACTGGAGTACTCTAAGTCCCCAGAGCGCGGACTAGAGTATAAACGATTTAAAACCTCCAAGTCCCCAGAGTGCGGACTGGAGTACTCTAAGTCCCCAGAGCGCGGACTAGAGTATAAACGATTTAAACCTCCAAGTCCCCAAAGTGACTCTAAGTCCCCAAAGCGCGGACTAGAGTATAAACGACTAAAACCTCCAAGTCCCCAGAGTGCGGACTGGAGTACTCTAAGTCCCCAGAGCATGGACTGGAGTATAAACGACTAAAACCTCCAAGTCCCCAGAGTGCGGACTGGAGTACTCTAAGTCCCCAGAGCGCGGACTAGAGTATAAACGACTAAAACCTCCAAGTCCCCAGAGTGCGGACTGGAGTACTCTAAGTCCCCAGAGCGCGGACTAGAGTATAAACGATTTAAACCTCCAAGTCCCCAGAGTGCGGACTGGAGTACTCTAAGTCCCCAGAGCGCAGACTAGAGTATAAACGATTTAAACCTCCAAGTCCCCAGAGTGCGGACTGGAGTACTCTAAGTCCCCAGAGCGCGGACTAGAGTATAAACGACTAAAACCTCCAAGTCTCCAGAGTGCGGACTGGAGTACTCTAAGTCCCCAGAGCGCGGACTAGAGTATAAACGATTTAAACCTCCAAGTCCCCAGAGTGCGGACTGGAGTACTCTAAGTCCCCAAAGCGCGGACTAGAGTATAAACGACTAAAACCTCCAAGTCCCCAGAGTGCCGACTGGAGTACTCTAAGTCCCCAGAGCGCGGACTGGAGTATAAACGACTAAAACCTCCAAGTCCTCAGAGTGCGGACTGGAGTACTCTAAGTCCCCAGAGCGCGGACTAGAGTATAAACGACTAAAACCTCCAAGTCCCCAGAGTGCGGACTGGAGTACTCTAAGTCCCCAGAGCGCGGACTAGAGTATAAACGATTTAAACCTCCAAGTCCCCAGAGTGCGGACTGGAGTACTCTAAGTCCCCAGAGCGCGGACTAGAGTATAAATGACTAAAACCTCCAAGTTCCCAGAGCGCGGACTGGAGTACTCTAAGTCCCCAGAGCGCGGACTAGGGTATAAATGACTTAAACCTCCAAGTCCCCAGAGCGTGGACTGGAGTATCTGAGTCCCCATAGCGTGGACTAGAGTATAAACGACTTAAACCTCCAAGTTCCCAGACCGCAGACTGGAGTACTCTAAGTCCCCAGAGCGCGGACTAGAGTATAAACGACTTAAACCTCCAAGTCCCCAGAGTGCGGACTGGAGTACTCTAAGTCCCCAGAGCGTGGAATAGAGTGTAAATGACATAAACCTCCAAGTCCCCAGAGTGCAGACTGGAGTACTCTAAGTCCCCAGAGCGCGGACTAGAGTATAAACAACTTAAACCTCCAAGTCCCCAGAGTGCGGACTGGAGTACTCTAAGTTCCCAGAGCACGGACTAGAGTATAAATGACTTAAACCTCCAAGTCCCCAGAGTGCGGACTGGAGTACTCTAGCTCCCCAGAGTGCGGACTCGAATATAAGCGAATCAGATCTCCAAGTTCCCTGAATATGAACTATGACACAAATGACTTGAATTTGTCAAATCCCTGACATACGGGCTAGAAAGTATTCTAAGTGCTTGAAGCACAGAATGGAAGTTCAACGACTCCCGAAGAGTTTCCGAGTTACATGAAGATGGACTGAGAAGTCTATGTTACTCACTACTGCTTGGATTAAAATCACAATCACAAAGAAAACTGAACAATAAGATTCTTTTGCAAGACAGAAAAAGGGACTAAACCTTATTCAGAAATGAGTTTCTATTACAACCCCTCCAAAGTTCGGGGTCGACATTCTATCTACAAGGACTAAGGAAATAGATGAAAATAATTACATGACTTAAACTAACCCTCGTTGAACGAGGATAGTAGTAACTTCTTGTGCTTCTTCAACTTCTTTCCAGACGGCTCCTCTCCAGAGCATTTACCCTTGGTACTCTTCTTTGATAGAGGGGTAGAAACTGAAGGAGTACGGGGGCCTTCCATGGGCTTGGACCCGCCAGGAAGGATGACCTTCAACGGCTTGTTCAAAGGATCGTCCAAGTCCACAACTCGGGGATCTACTATGACCTTGATCATCTCCTCCCTCTCTTTTTCGAGCCGCTCCTCCATGCTCAATTCGGATGTATGCTCAGAGGCGCCTGTAATTTCTACTTCATAACCCCCGTCGGTAGGAGAGGAGGTTTCAGACTTGTCTTCGTCAAGCGCTCCGATCACATGAGCGTCTGGACCAGAAGCCTCCCCTGCGTGAGTGGCTTCACTTGTTTTCTCCCCCACTTCGTTGGCGACATCGCTCCTCGGAGTGGGCTCGGGGTCAGAACGGCCTGCACAAAATCGTGGAAAACAAGAATGCAATAGTCCTGCATAAAGAATAACGACTTTCGAAATCTTAAAGAGAACCTTAAAGAGAAGGATTATCTACCAGGTTCGGGCAAACTCTCAGCCATCCGAGAGGTCTCACCCTCTAGAATGGGAGACATAATGTGGACTAAAGTACTCTAAGTCCCTGAGTGCGGACTAGAGTATAAATGACTCAAAAACCTCTACGTCCCCAGAGTGCGGACTATAGTACTCTCAGTCCCCAGAGCATGGACTAGATTATAGACGGCTTCAGAAAAATCCCTAAATCGCAGAAGCGGACCAGATTACTCTAAGTTCCCAGAGTGCGAACTAGAGTATAAACGAGTTGACGAAAATCTCTGCGTCTCGAACTGTGGACTAAAGCATAAACCGTTCGACAAATCTCTAAGTCCCCGGAGCATGGACCGAAGCATGAACACAAATTGGGCACGAGTCAACCGGGGGGAGAATAACACTAAGTCACCAAAATGCAGAGGGGTGTATAAGCATCGATAAATAGACGAGTGGATTCCGACCATTTTCTATTCCGCAAACTTCGACCTGGAATCGACAGGAGGATTATTAACCCGCTGAGGATGGAGTTCGACCATCCAACCAGTGACCTGGCCAAATCATTACTGGGGGCTGGGGTACAAAACACTAAAAAGCTGAATACGACAGCTCATTGTAGCTCTAGCATGGCGTTCTTTATAACTTGAGGCAGCGACTGCAGGGAGGCCTCAATACAGAACCAATCGAAACGGCATCCAAAGCTACGAGCAACCTACTATATCATACCTCAGACCAAGGGTCAATGCCGATCCGCACCAAGCACATACGAATGAGACTCGGATGTTTGTTTTTTGAAAAACTATGACCCCCAGAGTATGGAAAGGAGGGTAAACCACGAATACTTGGTCCACAGTTCTCCAGCACCCTCGTTCGATTCGTTAGGAGGAGTATGAAACTGGATGAGCATAACCCGACTGCATTTGTAGCCAACTTTACCCCGAGATCTGATTACAGAGCATGAACCAAAGTGGACGTGGATGACCATCCAATGTCCAAATTACGCCCTGAAACTTACGTGGCATCGAAGTATTCCTCTTGGAATGAAAAACCACGATAAAATCCAAGATAGGCGAGACCTAGTCTCCTAACGACTGACATGATCCCACGATTCAACGGGAAAGAGAGTAAAGCTAAAGTGGGCATGGCTGGCCTTCCTACTTATCGGTATATGCCCCAGACCTGGGGGCACGAGCGAGAAGCAAGATGAATGTGAACCGACTATTCACCAATCACCTCTATGTCTTTGGAGTTTAGGTGAAAACATAAACATAGCTAGGACGAGACTCAACCGTCCATGCAGTACATTTATCAACCCGAGACTGGGAGAAGACGCATGGTCATCCAAAAACTGGCCACGATAGCTCAGTATTAAAACTTATATATAGTGCTTACAGCTACTCAAGGCAACGACCGAAAGGATGCCTAGAGATAGAATCGTTAAATAGATACCTTAGCTCATGGGCTATTGACTTTCACTCCAACCCGAAGGACGGGTAAAGAATCATGAATGCATTAAATAGAAAGTGCGTTACTCGAATGCACAAGCAAATTCAAACTCATAACAAGATCCAGCTATACAGTTGCGTGCCACTCGAGGCTGACCCCCACTCGACATTTCCTTTAATGCGCTTTTAAGCCTGATTTTTGGCCATTTGCTGATAATCTATTAGAGCATTCAGAGCCCTTCACTATTAGACTCAATAACTCATGACAAGACTCTAGGATTTGACTAGAGTAACCATCAACATTGGCCGTCCCAACCATATTTCACATTGAATGTTATGCAAAGTAGTTACACCTTTACTCAAAGAATCTGGGATGGCACCTGCTAAGCTGATGGTCGACATTACAGTCAGCCATGGCGACCCTTTCCGGGTGCTGAATATCGGGTCACAGCTCAGTGCAATGATGATAAAAGAATTAGTTGGATTTTTCTGAATAAATGATGATATGTTCCCTTAGACCCATTCTGACGTGCATATGTGATTTCATTAACTATCGCGAGCCATGCATTGGATATCAACCTGAAGCTACAAAAGCTAGCACAATCTCTATTGATTTCATCATGAAAGCTCCACTCTTACTTTTAGGCTCACCCCATCAACGTCTATGCCTACCAGCCGTTGCGACAAGGCATACAATGACCTGAGACGTCTGAAAGACTACTTAAATAGAATATCAAACTAAGCTAATTCGATATCACTTATTTCCCACGAAGGGCTATCCAAGGACGGAAATTAGCAGACCTCACACCCAAATTCACTACCTCAGAAGACTACTCGAAGAGTAGCAGAGAACCAACCATAAGATGGAAAATGTACACGGATGGAGCATCCAATGATCAGTGTTATGGCTTGATAATGACTCCTGAGGAACGATCAATCTGCTACGTCCTAAAACTCGATTTACCTGTAACAAACAACGATGCTTAGTATGAAGCCTTAACTATCAGCCTCAAACTTGCTAGAGGATTTGAAGTGAAAACTTTACATATCTTTTGTGATTCTTGATGGGTAGTATACAAATTTAAGGAAGTTGATCTTGCTAGGAGGCATTGTCTTGCTCCTTTTCTCGGCCAAGTCCAACAGCTACTAACTGACTTCACGTATTACATCATTACACACGTACTCAACGAACAAAATGAAAAGGTGTCATGGTTGACTCCTATCAAAGACTATCTAAAATGAGGAATTCTTACTGAACGGAGGAATGGCAAACGATGGATCCTCCTCAAAGCTTCACGCCAAATCATCTAAGAATAATTCGTGTGTCAAAAGGAGTTTATCCATCCCCATGCTTCGGCATATCGCCCATGATGATATCTTGAGCAAAGTCTATGAAGATGAATGCGGTAATAACATCAGGGGAAAACCATGATAAAGAAGATACTATGCTACAGGTATTACTGGCCAACTATCAACCCAGATGCGGTTGATCATGCTAGACAATGTGACGAGTGCAAGATGTTTGCAAAAAATCCGGGAACCCCGCCGATGGAAATTATTCAAATGGCTAGTTCATAGCCGTTTGCCACTTGGGGGCACTGAAATCATCTTCTTGTCGATCCTAAAGGTGGTGCGAAATACACCATCATAGCAGTTGATTACGTCACCAAATGGGCAGATGAAGAACTCTTAACCACGACCAAGATGAAGAAAATAATTCACTTCTTTATCCGTAACGTCATCTGTCCTTATGACCTTCCATGATCCATTATAACTGAAAATGGATAGGTTGAAGCTGTGAACAAAATCATAGAGTCTGTACTGAAGAGAGGTTTGGATAACGCCTCAAGTGGCTGATTGCAACCCTTATTTCACAAAAAATACAAACAAGGAATCGCGATTGAATTGCAATTAAACTAGATGGAGTTGGCGATGACTTATGAGCATATAAAATGCATCCGAGAGCCAATGGCAAGAACATGTACCCGAACGTGCATGTGTACATCTCAAAAAGTTCGACTTCTTGAGATCAACAGAAATTGAATTCTCACTAAGGGTTATTAAGAGAAGACTAGATCAGATAGCCAAAGCTTATTAGCTCTGCGGAGACACGAATGGCCATTGATATTCTCGAGAAGGCATCTCCAAGAGGATTTAACCAAGGTTCAAAGCGGAGCATGGAGGATACGTAATTCAAAGCGTATCACGTTCGGTCACGTAATACACTTTGGGGGGCAAGTGTTTCCTGGGGAATTGACCAGGCAACTTAGTACTCGGCCTCCCCATCGATCAGTTAAACAATGAGCGTTCGGCATGTTAAGACCGTTCG
Source organism: Allium fistulosum (assembly GCA_030737815.1). Lineage (NCBI taxonomy): Eukaryota > Viridiplantae > Streptophyta > Magnoliopsida > Asparagales > Amaryllidaceae > Allium > Allium fistulosum. The sequence goes on along the minus strand of CM060905.1, from coordinate 484,269,844 downwards.
GCACGAGCACAGCGTTCGGCATCTAAAGGGCATTCGGTATGGGATAACGGTCGGCATCTAGGAGCGTCCGGCATCGAGAAACGTTCGGTAGTGAATATCGTTCGGCCAAGGAAGAACGCTCGGCATAAAATCGTTCGGCATCCATGAACGTTCGGCCTACAAGGTACGCTCGGCATTCCCGGACTGTTCGGCGGTCCAGCCTCATTCGACCTGCATCCCTCACTCAACACCACATCTCTTCCGGTACGTATCTCGTTCGGCAATCACCTGCAGCTCGTCATCCAAGGTCATTCAGTACAAATGGATGTTCGGCATTCAGAGTGTCCGACCTCACCTCGTTCGGCATAAAAGGGGAGGCTCGGCATTCTGTTGTTCAGCCTATCTGGTTCGGCGCATAGGACTTACACTATTTGGACCGAGTTATTCAGCTACCAGGCCCACCAGAGAAGTCCAACCCACCTTCGTCTATAAATAGAGAGGCAGGGGCACAATGAAAGGGATTCTTTTTTGGAGAACACTGGGGAGACTCTGCCATTTTTTAGACTCATCTTCTCTACTTAACAACTTCATTCAAGCATTTGATTCACGAATTGTATTTGTAATCAACAATAAGGAAGATCAATAAAGTTTAATCTCAAAGTGGACGTAGGCATTTACGCTGAACCACTATAAATCTGGTGTTCTTACTTTCTGCATTTAAATTAGCATTGTCTTCTCTGTTTAATTTAACTTCATCACTTATATCTCTACACAATCTTTCTCAACGAGGTTAGTGACCAATTTTGGTGCTAACAGTTTCTTCTTCGATCAGTGTTCTTCGATTTGCTTACGACTGCTTCAATGTCGAGTACGAATGGTATAAAATCGGTATGCGATTTTTTACTTTATTTTCTTTGTTGATTTGCTTGAACTCGAACTACTCATTTTTGCCGATGATGAATTGGGTTAATTTATAGGGATCGAAACCCTATTATTTCGTTTCGCATATTTGATTTGAATTTGTCAATTGATTTGCTCGGCAATTCGATTCTTGATTGCACGATTTTGATGATTTCTGACTTATTTATTTTTGATATATTCGAATTTGCTCCGTTCTTTGCTCCTACGACTTGTTCATCGTTCGCACTTGTTCACCATGATTTGTTGTTTCATTTTCTGAAATACGTTTCCTTATGACTTTTGATTGAATTCTTTTGACTTTGTTCAAACTATTGAATGCTCTGTTACTATGCTTTGATTTCGCTCAACATATACATACATCACAGAAATGTAATCTAAAGCTGCATTTCCATATTACAAACCTCCAACTAGATAGATTTCAGTATGTTATATGTTCCTTTATTTGGGTTTACTGCCCTTGGCCTCTAGTTTGTGCGATTGCTATGGCTTGCACTGTCCATTTCCTTGTAATGTATGCTAGTTGGTGGGTTGAGTGTATGATTGTTGCAGCTCCAATGCATTGATCTCTTCTCTGGTTGCATATGAACTTGTTATTCGAGTGTTTTGCATTCATGTTAACCCATTTGGGTCAGACATGTCTGAAGTTTTGCATATCCATGTATATACGAGCATGTTTACTTGTTTGGTTGCCACTATATATGTATACATGTGTGTATCCTGCTTTTGCTTTATCCTTTGTACAGAATGCTTGCACATTGAATGCCTGAATGCCATTGCTGTGTTATTTGTTTTTGCACTTGAGTTGAATCCAGTCTTGGCTTGGGTTTGACCCTATGCTCACCTATCCCTGTAATTTTTAACAAGCAAGTGTATATCGATGTGCATGAACTTGTGGCATCTACAGTGATACACTGTGCATGTCACAAGTTGTTCGCATAAGATGAATTAAAAAATGATGACGAACAACCCAAATAACCAAGGCAAATAATATTTTCAAACACACACTTCATTGTGCACTGCTAAATATTTCTTTTTCAATTTTACTGCATCAGTGTTTATTTTGCAAATAGTTCAGATGCTGGATACAGGCTGGAACAGAGTTGAAGGTCAAATACGAGTGATGAGTGAATATGTAGTGAGGTGAAACATGTAGGTAAAATTATATAGTGAAACTTGTGTAGTAATTGAAACTTGTATTTGGAATTGTGTAAATATAGCGAGAGCTTAAATTTGTACTATTTGAATTTGTACTAAAATATTTGTTTGAATAAGAATTCCGAGTTATTTATTTTATATTTAGTTTGACTTAATTTCATATTTTTGAAACATACCTTTGTTAAATCACGTTGTATAGATCTGATTCATAATATACGTACATTTTCAAACAAAATAGAATCGTGTTCAAGAGTTGGAATTATCTAAGCTAGATATGCATAGCTGATTAGTCAGGTTTCTTTGGGAAGCCAAATATAGTATAAATGATGGATTGGATACATACATAATTATACATACCTTAGATGTAAAATGTAGAAGGCCAAGTGACTAAATTATTAATTATCATCAATGTTGTCAATTTCCAAATCAATGTTAGATTTAGTTCTTTTTATGTTTTAGCTTTAACATAAAATGATTTGTTTCTAAATAATAATAATTTTTTTAGAATTCTATACAGCATGTGTAATTCAGTTGAGAATCTAATAGTATATTAATTGGGGAGGAACAGTTTCCAATTCTTGAACAAGGAGTTGGACCGGTTCTTTCGTAGATAATGTTTGTTTTATAGCTTAGTTGCCTACATCATGGAAAATTAATTCATTCAATCACCATTAAAGTGAATAAATACAAAATAAATTCTTTAATTCAAAAATTGGAATCTAACCAATGAGAAATAAATTGAAACTAATGAAATTAAATCTCTAATTTTTAGATACAAATTAAAAATAGTAATATATAGTGTATTTTCAGGTTTAGCTATTTATTATGATAAATATATATTCATTCTCAAATGAATCCTAATTTATAATTATTTGCATGTAAATATTTTATATTAATAATTTTCTATGAATTGAAATCGATTTTATGTCATCGTTTCTTTCCTTTAATTATAATGGTTTAGACTGCATATGTCATACGGTTTATAAACTTAAATTGTATGTTAACTTTATAAGCAAAAAGGTGTGTTGGTGAAATCATCAATTGTCTGTACATTTGGTTTTAAGATTAGTTTTATGTTTGATTCTTTTATGCGTTAAGTTTCTAAATTCTTACCTTTTACTTTTGTCTTATTTTAAAACATTAAAGGGAATTAATACATAGTATATTATCTAACCTTAAATTTGGAATGAAACCAAAGAGAAATAATTTAAACTACTGGAATTAATTTTCTATTTATTTGAATTAAAATTATATATGGTAAATATAGTAATATACTTTCACTTTTAGTTGCATATAATAATAAATATATATCCATTCTCAAATTGATCCAAATTTTATGTCTATTAGTATGTGAAATTTATGTACTAATAATTATTTACATGTTGAAATGAATTTTATATCATTATTTGTTTCTTTTATTATATTGGTTCAGGTTGAGTTAATTATATAATCTATAAACTTAAATTGTACGTAAACTTCGAAAAAATATCAATTAGTGAAATCATAAATATCCACACTTACAATTTTTAAAAATAATGATATGTTTAATTCTTTTAATACATCATGTTTCTAAATTATTACTTTCAACTTTTAGAAAAATTTAAAACTATCAAAAAACAATTTTCTTTTAAATATCTATAAATTTATTTGAGAATATATATAATTTCATTTGAAACTTTTTTCTTCAAAGTAAATGAGGTTGACCGGATTCCTATTACATTGTACATATTTAATAATCGAAAACAAGCTATAACTGTAAGGCCTCAAACGATTGCAAGTTAATTTGAAACTTACATGTTTTTTTAGTTGAATACTGATATTAATTATGACTTTAAGATAAGATTTAATAAGAATTGAATATTATGTCCACTTTAATATTCAATTAAGAATTCTCAAATTGATGGTAATTAATACATTTAAATAGCATTAAAGAGAATTTATTCAAGAATCAATGTGCAGTATTCTTTAATTTAAGTTGGAATAAAATAAAATATTAAAATGATATTGTAAATAATTCTATATCGACCCGGAATTTCATTGCTTTAATTTGCGAACATTTAATTAATTTTAAATATTCAAATAACTAATTTTATATTCAAAATAAAACTCTTTTAAATGATAAATAATGATGATGAAGTAGTTTTCCAAAAATGTTTACAAAAATATTTAGTTTGGAGAAAAATTGAAAATATGAGCGGAATTAGTTTTCCGAATTTTCGACTTTTCGTTGACTAAATGTTATCGGAAATGTTATGATCAAAATAACATATGTATATACATTCATTTAAAACCAAAGTTAGGATTTCATTTCATACATGTATATATATATATGTATTCACTTTAGTATATAAGGTAAAATACATACATGCATATGTGTGTGTGTGTGTATAATTAAGAAAAAGGGGTATATGTCACATCATGTGAAGACATAGGGTACACTAAGGTACCAAAATATGTCTAAACATGTTTGCTAGTGTTTGTGAAGGAGGGGACAAGGCCAAAAGCGTGAGGAAGAGGGAGGGAGGCAAGGGTGGTGAGGTGGCGCAAGGTAGTGGAGGGTAAGAGTACAAGGGTAAAAAGGTAATTTCATTTAATCCATTTTTATAGAAACAAATTTCATAATTTATTTCACATTTTACCATTAAACTTCCATTTTATAAATTCCTCTTCAAGCTTTCATTTATGTTAATGGCTTCCAAAAGAAAATTTCTAAGTTCAAAAATCCTAACCCCTTTTCATTTCGAAAATCCATAAAACATTGTTAAAATCTCCTCTTTCCATTTTTACATCCTCCTTTTTCAAATCCAAGGCCATGCATCCCTAAGGACCAAGGCCTTGCCCAATTACCACCATGCCTGAGCCTATCATGTCATGGTCAAGCCATGTGTGTGTTTCTTTTTGGCTAAAAGTCCAACTTTGGTTTTCATAAAGCAAGGATCTAGAGTTTTAAATCAAGTTTTACAAAGTTTGGATGATTTTGGTGAGTAAATCTACTTTTCTTTTAGAAAGAATTTAACTTCATATATTGTTATGTTTTATGGTATAATATATTGTTCATTGTTGCATATTCATGTTGGTTTGATAATCATAGTTGGATTTTGTAACGACCTGGATTTTCGGACCAGTCAAAATCGTTGAAAACTGGTCCATTCTAAAACTACGAATGAAAACTATCAACTTAATATACAATATTATTTGATAAATATTTAATATTACTAAATGTATAGGATACAACTTTTAATTATACAAGTTATCAGAGTAATCATTTATTCTACAGGCGTGCTTAAATGCAAAGAAGAATCAATATTCAATAAATCTACCGCATCACAACTCTAATGAGAGAGACAATAGTATCATATTCCTGCAAACTTAATAAACATGTCAAATGCAAAATAAAATAGTAAGAATGAAAGATACAACAACACAAGACAAATAGCAACCAATAAACAGATAGGCAGGAAAGGGTTATATTATTATTGGGGCTGCATCACCACCACTTGTGACTGCCTACGCACCCTTAACTGGGTACCCAATTAGATACAGGATCACGCCAACCTAGTTCTTCTACCGCATATAGGACTAATGGAGCCTACGATGCAGCAAACAAATATGCAATTCCCAAACTACATAGCATATAACATGCAAATGTAGCTTCCAAATCTACCGCTTAGACTTAATTCTAACATTTAGATTTTTTTGAAATCTAATTAACTTTATTATTTTCAAAATATAATCCTTTGCAAAAATATTCTCTTCGAACTAAATTCATGGTTCCATGTCAAATCCTTTGAAATAATAATATATACTTCTTTTGTATCAAATTATACTTTTACTTTGGGATCTTAAAACAAACCACTTTTGAAATATTTATTGAAAATTCCAAAATATTACTATAAAAACATATTAAAATATATGCAACCGGATCGGGAGGTTTCTATCAATAACAAGGCAACTGGGTCTCAACCTTAACAAAGTCAATAAATCAGTATATCCCTCTATCTAAGAGTGGACTATACTATGGGTTAAAATAACCACTCTTTACCCACTTTCTAGTTACGAGTTACCCGAATCATTGGTACCGTAACAAATCATTTTGTTCTTCGAAGTGATAAATCATTTTGCACTAATAATCACAATTACATTCAAAAAATATATTGTTTATTTTCCCAAAATCTTTCCGAAAGCCATTTCTAAGCCATCGGAATTTAAGTTCTCAAAATAATAGCTTTCAAATCCTCTTTGATCCAAAACATATAAACTAACATTTATTACCAAAATATCTTTTATATCAAAATATATAGGAAAACACTTTTACAAATATTTATTTCCAAAATATCTAAATATCTCTTTGGAAAACATTTCATTCAAAAGATAAATATCTCTTTTGAAATGATAATAAACTCCTTTATTATAATTAATTTTTTAACTAATAATATAATCGAACATCTTATATTAAAATTGTGAGATTCTAATCACAAGATGTTCGTCTCAATTTATATGTAATTATGATCTACCCAACCCATGCATGTAAAAGGTAAATGCTCATAAACTGGTCGAGCAAAATCAGCAATCAATACACAATAATAAATGCTCATAAACTGACCGAGCACAATTCAAACAACCAAACAATCAATCAACAACAATAATAAATAGCGAACACATCAATAACCAATAATAAATATGAACACATCATTATAACCAATAAATTAATATAATAGCAGAACGGGAATTTATACTGCTAAGTAGGTGCCCATAATAGTTTACTCAATTTAATTATAGCAGAACGATGTTTTATTTTGCCAACTGAATTTCACTGATGAAATATAATTATTTAACTGTGCTAAACGTAATTAAATCGCCACAATTTTATCATTAATTTATATTTTATTAAAACTCAACTAGTTATACTAAAATGTTCTATTCGTTAATACAAATCTAATGTCGAAATCCGTAGGTTAAACGGATTCCGTATGAGGGAGTTATTCCATATTAAAGTTAAAACATTTTATTAGCTAAATTAAATAACTAAAATATAATTAACTTGTAACAGATGGGATTTTTGACCCTCGAAAATCGACACTAATACGTCCACTGTATTACATGCCGAGCAATCGAATGTCGAAAAACCCAATAGTTAGGGAAAAAAAAGAGGTATAAGAAAATAGAACAACAACATAGAATCTCACAAGCACAGCGGAACAATATATAATAACATGTCTTTATACAAAAAGAACTATAACTGCTATTTATACATAACATCACCAGAGTACAACAATTTACACATGAATACTGGACAGTTATAATAACTTGTCCTCACAAGTGTTGACTATATAGTCTAACCTACACAGCGGAATATAAACAAGCACGTGGAATACATCTCTGTCATCCAGCTCGTCTCCTGAGCTCCATAGCATCCTAACCTGAACATGTAATACTCGGTCTGACCCGAGCATTATAATAAAATAACACCCGAGTCAGTCTAAAAAACCAGCGTGAGAAAACACACTCAATTTGAACTTATTAAAGTTATCAAAATCCTTTGAAAAACAAAGGTATCTCGTAAGACCACGTCACACATAAACATGACGGGTTTTTACCTTATGATAACCAAAACACTTTATATCAAAATCATCTGATATTATAATAACGTCTATAGAAAATAAACTAGAAAAAAGCTGAAATGCTTGCATCTCACGTTTCAGCATAATTTGGGCACAATCAAAACCGTACGACGCTTATTGGAGAATGGATTCCATACAATGACTGGCACTGGGGTACCACCTATCATAGTACACGTCTAGAAAAATGTACCGAGGACCTCGCCGGGATCCCCTACAACACAAGACCGGTTCTACCCTTAACCCGGATAGTACCGAATATGTTACCACCCGGGGTGTTCCCACCCTTATCTCTTTTTCCATGCACCACCATATCCATAATTTATAAATATATCCGATGGTATCTAATAAGGTGGTAACATACCCTAATTGGGTGTGACCCACTTAGCCTTGCTGCATCTCCCCTGATTTTCAGTCATTTCGGTTGATGAGGCTTGAGGCTATGATTACCTTTTTAAGGAATTTTCACTTAGAATGCTCATTGTCCTCCAATGACAATGTTCTGATAGCATTCGTCCATACAAGTTGTCCTAGGTCTGGACAAACCGAAACACCGTCTTCACCATCTTCACTATCCATTCGTAACGCTCAAATCGGATCGAAGTGGTTTACGGATAATTAAATCTGATCCCGATCTTTTCGAAACGATCAACGAATTTGGCCAATACTTGATAGTTGGTTATTTAACTATCAATATAACATCCATAAGCAGTCACTAGGCCCATATTATGATTTTCCAAAATTTATTTTCAAAATATCTTTATGAGATGTATATTCAAATCCCTTCCAAATTTTCAATCTTTGAGACAACTCGAACACTTATATCCATATCAGGATATTTCAAGCCATCTCTTATTTCAACACCTAGAAAAATATTTAAAAATATATATATCTAAACCCCTTACTTCCCAACACTTAGGAAAGTTCCATTTATTTCTCTTTTCTCAAAACCCTTCACAATTTATATTGTAAATTACTTAATTCATTTATAACGAATTCTATAAGTTCCGGGGTTCCTTAATTAAATCTCTTTATTCAAAAGTATATACTTATCTCACCAAAATAAGTATATTCACAAACCATTCCCTTCAAAAATATATTTGATAACTTTTTAAAATAAATATGGAAAGCACCATGCGGTATCAACCATGGATTCACAACATAATGATTACGTCTCTATCCCAGAGAAATCCAAACTTAACTGTAGGCAATCTCTGTCTCCCAATTTCGCCATGAATGTATACCATTACTTTCCGAAAACTATATTTAATAATTATCTCAAAATAATGCTTATAAAGTTTCTATAATAATTTTCCAAGTTTAATTTAGGCAAATATTCTTAAATAAAAGTTATTATATAAAACAATATTAATATTGAATAATTCATCTTTCAAAATAATAATACTGATTAATTCTGATTTATTAATAAAATTCTAATCAATTTACAAGACTTGTTTATAAAACTTATAATTCATTTTGACAATTTAAAAATATTTAAATAACTAACTTTCTGAAATATTTTTATGCTAAAACATTTTTAAATTACCTAGTTTAATAATTGAAAATCCTCATTTTAAAACAAACTCAACTTCTCGATAAAAATATATTTTTCAATTCCAATATAACCAATCTAATATTTATAAATCTCTCTCGATTTATCACCAATCGATTTACGTCCCCAATTTCATAAATCCCATTTTCACAATTCCAAAAGAAAAAACTATCATTTCTTTTTAAACTGATTTCCCCCATCTCGTTATAAATTCTTACCGTGAATTTTTATCTTCAATTTATTAAATGATAATCATTTACTTTATTTATAAACATTGTTTATAAATCCCAGTCTCATTTCCAGTTTACAATGGTTTCACATCACTTAAATCCATTATAAATCGATTTCAAAATTAAATTCCATTTATAAATCAATTCCTTAGATAACCCAAACTATATTCCAAAACCAATCAAATCTCGATTTTTCTTCTATTCCATAATTTAGAAATCTTATCTAAGATCCAGTATAACCAATTTTATATTTATTTCCAAATTCCCTTTTATTCTCCCAAACTATTAAAATTCTCGATTTTTAAAACCTTTTATATTTAAACAAGTACCACTTAAGAATTATTATTTAAAATCCTTCATATACATTATTCTAATATCACTATTTACAATATCACGAAATAGTTAAGTACAAATTTAAAGTCAAACCATTTATTTTACCCAACCAATTTCTTTTAACTAATCCAAAACTCTTTATAAATATTTAATTCCAAAACCCCTTTTAAATTTCCTTTCAAATTTAAAACATATATTTATGGTATTTTTAAAATACCAAAATCTAGGCCAATGCTACCATAACATCAAATAAATTCAAATCACACTATAATCTATCACAGATTATTCAAACATGTCATATATCACTATATATGAAATTAAATTCAAAATTTTTGAAGAATCTAGTTGGATCCCTCCAACCTGTTTCCCTGCAACCACAGATGTTAAAACAACATAAAAATACCAATCTCGCTTTGAGGCGAGATATCGTGGTAATATAGGGTCATCCGCTATTATGCAGGGCACATAGGGTCTCATCCGCTCTAATAGGCGGGAATAATCAATCCAACTACTAATATATATACCACTATATATAATATAACTTCCAACAGATATTAATTTATAAATTCAACCAATCATCCAAAATTAATTTTAATCATTTTAAATTAATTGCAGTAATCCAAATGAGTGAGATTTACTCACATTTATTTTCTGTTGTTTCCGAAGCGTTCCGTATTGGAACTAAAACCGGACAACATCCGATTTTAGCCCAAATTTCAACAGTCTCCAAAGCCATCCAAACCAGTTTCATTATGAAGCTCTCGTCATCACGATCGTAATGCAAAATCCGTGCCTCGATTCGACCTCGTACGGAAGAGTTATTAAATTTTTAGTTCATCGATTTGAATACACTTAAATTAAACCAAATATTTTTATTTCTTTTCTAGTTACCTTTAAAACTATTCGGCCCGACTCACTACCACTCCCTTCCTTCCTCAATTCACCTGTGCTTGACAAAACCCATCCACCATGTGCATGGAAAACACTGATACCGAGATTTGCTCCACAAAATCGAGTTTCGACTTCACCAACGTTTTTCTCGTGACAAACTATACTCGACCATCACCCCTACGTCACCTCCACCTTGCCAATGCCAAACGCGATCTAGAGCTTTGCCGTGAAACCACTGTAGCGACGTGATTCCAAAAAGCCCACCGAGCTCCACCAAAATGCGACCAAAGATGCTATTTTCCATGACGGGCTCATTTTCAATCTCCGTTGCTCGAATCGAAGGCTCAATAATCCACAAACTCAAACCCTAGCCACTATTTGTTGTTCGACTCCCACTGTCGACTACGCCAAATAAGACCGCACCTTCCCATAAGCATACCAAGATGAAGCTCACACCAAAACTAGATTTTAGAAGGTGGTTTCTCATTTTATTATTGAGTATATTGTGAGAAAATGATTTTTGAAGCCACCGTTTTTTTCTTTTCTTCTTGAGCTCGACTGTATTAAAATGAAGAAGGAGGGAAATGTATACAAGAAGGGATAGGTCAGATCAATCTAGGGTGGCTTGAAATGAAAGACAAGAAGTTGATTTGAGGGGTTGACTAGTTAATATATATTAATTAATTAATTTCAAAATGTCTCGATTTATGGTAACTCAAAATTTCGAACTCCTATCGAGGCGTGCCGCTAGGCGTTTATAATGTTATACCCCTATTTTGAACGCAATGGAAAAGGTTTCGAGTCCTAATTCGATCATATGGAGAAGATAGCTTTTTGGACCCAATTATTATATTGATTTTCGATATTTATTTCAACGCGTTTATATTCCATACGACCAAACGATAAATCCAAAAGCTACAAAATTTGAAATCCGATAATAATACACTATTACGGATCCAATGGAACTAGTTTCGTCGAATTCCGAGACTGTGCCCCGAAATGCTATTTTTATATGTTAATTTAAACGAGCTATTTTTGAAATCGAACAAATTACTTTTAAATTCAATATAAAAGTTCTACTACCTTCATTCTTAAATTTAACAAGCCTTTAAATTATTTTTATCAAGCTTAAAACTCAAGATTCAATTATTTAAGTAAATTCCAATTATTAAATTATCCAATAAATCATTATATTTGAAATTCAAGTTAAAAATTAACTTTTAAATATTTAAAATCAATTAAATATTCCAATTTCAAATATCCAAAATTCTGGGTCATTACATAACTAAACTATTCTCACCCCATTCCTTGGCCCATAGCCCAAACACTAAAACACGGCCCATGCATGCAACCTGCACCATCCTTTCCCATGCGCTTTCCCATATATTTTGCATGCGCAAGATACTTGTTTTCTCCACCTGCATGCACCATCTCATGGCTTATTTTTTTTCTTTTTTTCCTTTCTTGCAACGCCTTGAAAAAAACAACCTCCGTTGTCAAAAATGCATGCGCTTGGCTCTCTTTACATCATAAGCAAGCATGTACACTATTTCATGGCTATGCACACCTACAAAGCCAAAACCAAAGCCACAAAAGAAGGCGCGTGTGCTTCTAAGCATGTACATGCAAAAATTTGTACACACCAACTGCTCCCCTCCTCCATCTTTCACGCACCTGAACAGCCTCGGTCATCTCCATCATGCACACACACAATCCACGCATATACACACCGAAGCACACACATGCATGGAATCTCGCCCATTTTCATTTCCCACCTATTGCACACGTACCTCAATTCGCATGCACACTACACACACACTAATTTACACATAAATATATATTCACTACTGCAACTTCATTAAGGGATATCTTCTCCACGGTGCCTCCATCTTGAGTGCAACTTGAATGGAAAATGTAGATCTATCCGTGCTCTACAAGTTTTATGTTGATGACTTTGACCAATTCTTAGTATTTGAAGAGTTGTTGGAAATATGAATTGAAATTGGAAAGTGGTTTTGTAACGACTCGGAATTTCACTACTTTGATTTACGAATATTTAATTAATTTTAAATGTTCAATATATAGGTTTTATATTGAAAATAAAACTGTTTTTAATGATTAATAATGATGGTGAAATAGTTTTCAAATTTGTTTATAAAAATATTTAGTTTGAAGAAAGGTCGACAATGTGATCGGAATTCATTTTTCGAATTTTCGACTTTTCATTATCTAAAGTTTGTCGGAAAATGTTATGAACATTAGTGTATAATTAGAACACATATATTTCTAAATATGTTAGAAGTGTATACATGTGCATGTACATATGTGTATGTATTCACCTTAGTAATATAAAAAAATGAAAAAAAAATGTAAAGCATGATGTGACATTAGGGAGAAACATGTTTATACACTAAAATACATGCATTAATTCCATGCTGGTTTTGATTAGAAAGGGGGAGGCTATAGAGGCATGAGCACTTGATGAGGTGGAGGGGAGGATGAGGTGGAAGTAGGTGAGTGGAGGGCAAAGGACAAGGGAGTTTTGGAAATTTCATCTTTTCATTTTATAAACTCTTTTTTTCCATTTTTTTTAGTTCCATTTTCACTTTTCTATTTTCCATGGCAACTCCATCTTCTCTTTTAAAGCTCTAAACCTTTTAATGGCTTATTATGTCAGTTTTTAAGATTTTAAAAATAAAAATTTTTAAATTTGTTTTAAATATTCAAACTTGTTTTAAAACTCTTTCTTCTCCATTTTCCTTCCATTTCATGGCCATAACTTCCTCAATATTACTCCAAATCAAGATTTTATTTTTCCCAAACCATATATAATTCCAATGGCTACAACTTTCATTTGAACGGATTTTTAAATTTTGAATATTTTTTGGTCAAAATTTCATTTCTTTCTGACTCATTTTTGGACCCATATTTTCAAGGCCGAAAATACCACTCCCACTTTTGACCATCTCTCTCAAAAAAATCTAAATTAAGTGATTATTTTTTTCAAATTGTAGAGAAATTTTTTTTCTAATACTTTTCTTTTTATGACTTTTTAAAATTTTGAGAGTAACACGATCAAAAATTTGTGAGAAGATGACCTATTTTCGAGTGATTTTTGTGTGGTTGTCCAAGCTTTCGGTGAGTAAACGTTAGCTTAAAATTTCAAAGTTTTTAACTTGATATATGTTACATAAATTGCTTTATGATGTGCGTGAAATATGTTTCAGTTGTTATATGTTTGATTTTTTTGTGGATATGGATGATTCGAGATGGAAAAAAAAGTGGACTTGAAATGAAGTCTACCTTAGTATTCTTGTAAATTTCTAAACTTACCGTTATGATATAGTTTATAAACTTTGAAGTTGATATTGGTTGTTGGTTTGGATATGATATGAATGTGAACTTGGTTATGATGTGGTATGTTTATAAGTTAACATTGAGATGTTAAGAGGAGATTTGGATTCTTTGGAAGGAAATGGTTTTAAAGTATTTAAGTTTTTAAAACTTTAAAGTTAAAATTTATTTTAGTTTCTAAACTTTTCCTTATGGTTTAAAATGAAACAAAGTTAGAAGTGGAGAATTGGAAAGTTAGTAACTTGGAAAAACAAACTCAAGTTACTGCATCCGTAGCGATAGTCGATGCAGTTTCGTTAAAAAAAATCGAATTTTCGAAAATTTAGTTTTCATACTTAAAAGTGTTTTGAAAATGTTTTGTAAACTTAATAATTGTGTTTTAGAAAGTTAATTAATAATTTAATAATTAATTTTAATTAACTAAGTTTTGATAATTATTAATTAATTAATTAAGTATCATGGTTTATTAATTATAATTAAGTAAAGATTAACTGCTAATTAATTATGTTTTAAAAGTAAGATTAATTTTAATTAATTTTTTATTAAGCAAGATTAATTTTTAATTAATTATGAGATAAGTATATGATTTATTTTTAATTAATTAAGTATAAGGTAAATTATAAAATAAATTATTAGTCAAGTGTTTAATTATTTTAATTATAAGTTAATTAAGGTTTTAATTTAAAATAAATTATTTATTTAAGGTTTAATTTATTATTTAAGTTTTAATTTATTATTTAAGTTTTAATTAAAAGATTATTTAATTAATAAATTGAGATTAACTAATAGTTAATTATTAATAAAGGTTTTAAATTATTATTAAATAATGAATAAAGGATTAATTAAGGGTTTAATTTATAAATAAATTATTTATTAAAGGTTTATGATTTAATAAGAGTTTATCTTGTAATTAATCATTTTAAAGGGTGTTTTAAGTTTTAAATCCTTTGTCTCCAAGAATCATATTGTTTTAAAGGTACTTCTTTTTTAGAGACGGTTTTGAACTCAAGGAATTCAAATGTGGGTAGTATTATGTGCACAAATGCTTGTGAATGGGTTATGATGTGATTGTTTGATTGTGTGGACATTTCATAGCAGAATAAATCCCCGTTCTATTATAAATTGATTGTTTGATTGTATGGACATTTGATAGCAGAATAAATCCCCGTTCCGCTATAAATTGATTGTTGGTTGTGTGGATATATGTTAGCAGAATAAATCCCCATTCTAGTATAAGTTAATTGTTTGATTATTGGATATCTATATAGCAGGACAAATCGCCATCCTGCTATTACATTATTTGGACATGTATATGCTAGTTGAGTTGTATTGACATGTTATTCCCTGATTTGGATATGAAGTGTACTTACATATACGTTGACTTATGTAAATAAATGCTTAAGTGACTTGAAAGTGAAATTGATGTTAAATGGTAACTTAAATTACTATTGTTAGGTTTGCTAAGCCTCCTTTTGAAATTATAAAGTATGGTTTTAAATTAGCTACAATTCTTTAATCATTTTGGGGTTAAGGTATTTTAAATGATTTTTCAAGTTATTTTATTATTGTATAAAGGTATTTATAAATAATAACTTGTTTATAAAAATGGGTTTTACTAAGTAAAAAGGTTTATTTAAAGTGATTTACAAGGATGAGTTGTAAAAGATATTTTGTAAAGGATTTTTCTTAAAGAATATTTATCGAAGGAGTTTTAAATGGGGAAATGTTTTATAAATGATTTTAGAGGGTTGTAAAGAGGTTTTGTAAATTGACTCGTAGACCTATAAAGTGTTTTTATAAATTGACTTTGGAAATTTATAAGTTATTTGATCATGAAGTAAGCTTTTAAAAAGGAAATTATTATAAAGGATAAGTGGATCGGTTTATAGTAAGTAATGTTTTCAAAAAGGAATTGGAAAAGAGAGAATTTTCCAAATGTTTCGATATTATACTTTTACCACTAAGATAAGTATAAATGTTTCCCGAGTGTAAAGGGAAAGTAAGAGTTTTGGAACTAGTGTTGTGTAAAGATCTTTTGATCAAGTTTTATAAAGTGATTTTTATTAATTAAAGATTAATTAATAAAGGATTAGTGGATCCCAGATGGAATCAAATCAATGTTGAATGTTTGTTTATTTGATAGTTAAATAACCGACTATCAAAATCTGGACCAAAACTTAAGTTTGGAAATATCTAGAAGAAACATAGAAATTATATGCTATAGTTACCGTCGGTGTGTTATACTGTACGTATAAATTCATTTCGTTCTTTTAGGATAAATGATAAGGAAATCTGTCCACTAACGGTTAGGAGGTGAACTCCGCTCTTATCTTTGTCTGCTTATTTCCTAAATAACTGGGGTTGAGTTTACCGGAAACTATCGAAAGTTGTTTCGAAAAGGCCGGGATCGGATATGTTATCCGAAAACCACTTCAATCCAACTTAAGCGTTTCGAACTGAATACATCTTGAAGAGTATCGAATAGAAGATGGAGTTTTTGAAGTGCAAGAGCTACTTGGTACTAATCTTGAGTGTGATTCCAAAATGGGTGCAATAGAGGTAGTGCCTTTGGATTCATTCAGTCCCAGAACGAACTTGTATGGATGAATGCTAGCATTGCATTGATGCCTGGATGGCAGTGTTAGCATTCCAAGTGGGAAGTGCTATATAAAAGATAAAACATAGCCTCAAGCGTCATCAACCGAGAATGACTAAAATATGGGAGATGCTACAGGGCTAAGTGCGACACTCCGAATTTAGGTATGATCATCCCTATCTAGAGTTGATATTATCTCTCATTTGTATGCTTTGGGGCCCATTAACGGAGGGGTGATCATATTCAGTACTACTAGTCAAGTAGTAGGCCGGCCCTGTGTTGGTAGGGGATCTCGACGAGATGCTCGGTGTTATTTAATCTAGAGATGCATTGCGACGGGCGGTACCCTAGTAGCCCAGTCATTGTATGGAATCCATTCTCCAATAAGTGATGTACATTTTTAGTTGTGCCCAAATATGTTAGAATGTGAGATGCAAGCATTTCGGCTATTTTATATATTTACTTTGAACCTTTAGACGTTATCATAATATCACTGGATTTTCTATAAAAAGTGTTTTGGTTATCGTAAGGTAAAAACCCGTCCGTGTTTATGTGCGGCGAGCCCTTACGAGATACCTTTTATTTTTAAAGGGTTTTAAACATAATAATTCAGTTGTTTGATTAATATATGTTATTTTGTTGCGTTGTGAGATTCTATGATGGTTTAGTTTCTTCTTATCTTATATCTCATTTCTTTCCCTTAACAATCTGTCTTTCCGGCACTTAGTTGTTCGGCACGTGAATACCGTGGATGTTGTTAGCGCCAAAATTGGTCACTAACCTCGTAGAAAAAGATTGTGTAGAGAAATAAGTGATGAAGGTAAATTAAACAGAGAAGACAATGCTAATTTAAATGCAGAAAGTAAGAACACCAAATTTATAGTGGTTCAGTGTAATTGCCTACGTCCACTTTAAGATTAAACTTTATTGATCTTCTTAATGATTGATTACAAATACAATTCGTAGATCAAATGCTTGAATGAAGTTGTTAAGTAGAGAAGATGAGTCTCAAAAATGGCAGAGTCTCCCCAGTGTTCTCCAAAAAGGATCCCCTTTCACTGTGACCCTGCCCCTCTATTTATAGGCAAATATGGGCTGGACTTCCCAAGTGGGCTTGGTGGCCGAACACTCTAGCCCGAGTACAGTGGTTGCTGCTTGCCGAACCAGGCATGCCGAACGCCATAATGCCGAACGATCCTTTCCATGCCAAACGGTCCCTTCCATGCCGAATGGTACGTTTGATGTGTGGGAAGTGCAGGATGGTTGCAGTTGAAGTCGAACGTATCTCTGTCCGAAGCTCTTGACCGAATAATGCATGCAGGTCGAACGATACTGTCACGTTGAGTAGTTATGCACACTGAACGTCTTCTGGATGCCGAGCACTTCTGTCGCCGAGTTCTACTGGGCGCCGAATACTAATTGACGCCGAGCTCCAGCTGATGCCGAGCACTACCTGACGCCGAGTACTACGCCTAGTACTATCTGATGCCGAGTATCATGGATGCCGGGTACACTGGATGCCGAGTACTTCGCCGAGTACTTCGCCATGCCGAACACTCTCTGATGCCGAGTCCCACTGGATGCCGAGTACTTCGCCGAGTACTCCTAGATGCCGAACACTCTCTGATGCCGAGTCCCACTAGATGCCGAGTAGTAGTTGCCTGGTCAAATCTCCAGGAAACACTTGCCCCCCAAAGTGTATTATGTGACTGAACGTGATGCGCTTTGAATCTAGTTTAGCTTACCTTGGAGACGCCTTCTCGAGAATATTAGTGACGGAGGTGTGAGACGAGCGTGGTTTGGACGCCGAACGATGCGTTCGAAGCCGAACAATCCTCATGTGCCGAGCGACACTTCGCTTTGAAGCCGAACGCTACGACTTTGACCGGTTCTACCGGATATAGCCTTTTCAACTTCTGTCTTCTCCCTATAAAACCAGGCATCCTTCCACTATTTTCCTTTTACACCTTCATTTCTGTCACTCCCTAGAGACTTGCAATTCTCACCAGCCTATCAGATCTAAAGCCTAATCGATCTTTCCTCAGCTTCGATCTTCGAACTAGGTATTATCCCTTCCATGATCAAATTACTTCAACACGAGATTTAGGTTTATGTGCAGCCGAGAGGGTCACGTGGAAAACTGGATATTTCTATGGTTGTATGATGTGTGTCGAGTAGAAATGGCTCGCATATTTGGAGTTGTCGAACGGTGCATGGTAGTTAGGCCTAGTTCCTTCGCGCCGAACAAGACTGGAAGAAAAAGAAAGATGGGGTGCCGAACGGCGTAATCTTCGCCGAGCGATCTGTTCTTGTTGTTCGACGCAGATGGAGAAGGAGTAGGGTGGAACTGGAATCGAGGGTGGAGCGCTACTTTAGCCGAACAAACTAAGGCCGAACACTACCCAAATGCCGAACAGTATATGTGCCGAACAACTGACATGCCGAACAGACACACACATGCCGAACAGAACTTAGACCGAACAATACAATTGCCGAACACCATTTAAATGCCGAACAGTATATATTTCGAATAACTGGCCTGCCGAACAAACATTCATGCCGAATACTATACCTAGGCCGAACAATATCAAGGCTGAGTAATGCACATGCCGGACAGAACTTAGACCGAACAATACAATTGCCGAACACCATTTAAATGCCGAACAGTATATGTTTCGAATAACTGGCCTGCCGAACAAACATTCATGCCGAATACTATACCTAGGCCGAACTATATCAAGGCCGAGTAATGCACATGCCGGACAATTATAAATGCCGACCAATGATAAATGTTGAACCATACTTAGGCCGAACACTGTAAATGTCGAACGAACAATTGCCTTGCCTAATCAATACAAGGACAAAGATCTAAGCACACCATCATGCGAAACTAACCCGGATCATTAACTCCCTAGCTTTAGTAAACTTAAACCTGGACTTTGATTAAAATTCGTTTTCTGAATTTGAAACTATAATCACCTCAAGGCCGGCTTTTTGAGACGGTCAGCGATGACGGTCTTCGAAGGCGACGATTCGAAGCTCATTTTTATATCTTTGAAATCTTTAGATTCTTATTGCTTGTACACAACTGCTTGCACTAGTTCACACACCACGTGGGGGGAAAACTCGTGTTGCTAATTCTAACGTTCAACGTTTTTTTAAGTATAGTTTTCTCAAGCACTTAGCCAGGTTCGTTATTTATTGAGGATGTCAAGAAGGTCTAGCTCCGCCACTATATCCGACAGGCCTGGGCCGTCATCAAGGCGAGAAGCCGCTGATACTTCTAATCCACCGACTTCTCCGGCTCATAACTTAGCACCCGATGCCCTGGAGGCAACGATTCTACTAGACAATCCGATCGATTCACAGGCTTCGAAGATCAATGAAGCCGCACTTCAACGGATATGCTCCATCCACGGGATTCCTTTTGCTGATGTGCTAGTCCCTTCACGACATGATCGCCCTCACCTGCCCCCAGTCGGATACACCACTTGCAACAAGTTCATGTGTTGGATGGGCAGTGTGCCTCCGTTTAACCTATTTCTTCGGGATGTGTTACAGTATATCGACATTGCCCCGTCGCAGCTGCACCCGAATGGTCACGCGTTCCTTCATGGGACCTACCTACTCTTTATGGCCGTCTTCTCCAAACCTCCAACTCCTGGCGACATCAGATACATCTATATGGTCAAGAGGCGGAAAGACAGCCCTTCCTTCATGTTCCTTGAGCCCTACCACAAATGCCAGATCTTGACAGGGGCATGTAGTAAATTCGCCCTGTATAAACAGGAATGGTTCTACGTGCGTTGCCCTCCTGGTTTTGCGAGGAGATGGGTTGAAGGCAGTAAGTCTCTCCATTGAATCATCTTTCGCGATTAATCGGAGTCATGCTTTTTCTAACTCATTGTTTCATCTTTTTAGATATCAACCCGCGTCCGGAGGGCCGAGGATATTCTGAGGCCGTTGAAGCCATTAGAGCTCTTCCTGCCGAGGAACGAGACATTCGGACCATCATTTCAAACGAGTCATTGTTGAAGTTTGGCTTGCTTGCCCCTGGTCGCCAGATTAGCCTTCCGGAGGGCGTCTCTATTCCCAAGACGGCATCCGGTAAAGGGAAAAAACTGGCTGGGTCGTCATCACGCCGAACTCCCGATGCGCACGAAGAAGGCGAGCACAAAGAGGATGATGCTCCTGAGACCCAAGACGAGAATGTGGGTCCTGCTTGGGATCCGGCTGTCGAAGTTCACGACATTGACATGTCATCCTCCCCTTCGAAGGGAAAGAAAAGGTTAAAACACAAAACCCGGAAAGAGAAAGTTGGTGGTACTTCAAAAGTTTTGCCTATCCCGCCCGAGAAAGAGGCTTCCTCACAGCACCTGGAAAGTTCCCTGAGGGGCCTGTCGAACCTGTCTATTCCGATGATATACTTAATTACGGGTTTGACGATCCTGAAGCCCTCAAGTTTTCTTCGCCCGCTAAAGGCAACGCGGGAGTTCAACTCCCAGTCCAGGGAGACAATACTCCGATTAGTAAAGATAAAAGAACTGGTCTGTAGGGGGGAACACTAGGACACACACGCACATACGCATTCCATCATACACTTCAGGTTCTTTCTTATTTCCCGGATTTTTCTTAACTCGTTGTTATCTCTATTCTTTGCAGGTGACATGGGACGCTCTCATGGATTTGATTGCCTTCATGGCTCTTCCATATTTCATCATTCTGGACGGGACTCTGGTTCGGGCAGACGCAGGGACAGAGATGATTATGAGGATAGAGACAATCGTCCCCGCGAGTCGTCTCACCGTAAGAAGGCATATTCTCAATCTTCACAGTCCCGTGATCCTCTTCCTCCAACTGAGCCGGATAAAGAGAAGTCTTCCCAGAAGGGCTACCAATCTGATGCTCCTCGAGAACAACACTCTGGTTCATCGAGTACAAGGCAAGTTCGGGAGCAACGAAAAAGAGCGGAACTTCCAAAGCCTCCTCCCCCTACTCCCGCGGTTGATCCAACTGTCGTGGAAAAGATGGTAAATCTTAAGGCCAAGTTTCCGAAAATTTTCTTCGACGGTTTGAAGTTTCTCCCGGCTATTCACCATATTCCCGGTCACGTGAAGCAGAGTGCCATTGCATGCAATAACGACGTCTATGTTCAACATGACGCGTTTGTACACTTGGTTGAAAAGATCTCGGAGGTGTCCGTTGAGCGTCAATATGAGATTGATCGCCTGAATTTGGAGGCTGGCTGCGACAAGAACATCATCAAGCATCAGGACGAGGAGCTCGCTTCGTACAAGTCAAAGCTGGAAGCCGCTGAACAAAGCACAAAAGATACTGCCGAGGCAGTTACTCGTTTAGAGATGGCTCACAAGAAGGAACTTGATGAAGCAGTCCAGCGCAGTGGTGCCCTTGCCCCAGAAAAAGATTCCATTCAAAAAGAAAGGGACGCGCTCGCCATACAAGTCAGAGAGCTGAAAGAATTACTCTCCAAGGAAAAGGAGGACAAGGTAGCTGCTCAAGAAGAATCACAACGATACTGTGATGAAATCGTTGCTACTCGTCTCCTAAAAACGAAGCTCGATGATGAACTTGCTGGGGTTGAGAAAATGAAGGACGAAGCCCGTGAGGAGGGCAAAAGAAAAGCTGCGGAGGAGATTGACTCTCGCCTCGAGGCGGCCGCAGAAGCTGGCAGGGAAGAGGTCAAATGCATGTTTGACCCATTGATTGCTGAGTATGGAGCCCGCGTCCTTATGCATCGTGACTTGACATTCTTGGGCGATGGCTATCTCGAATCCCTAGCTGAGGCCTGGGAAACCTTAGTAAAGATCAGGAAAATCGAGTCGGGCTCTGAGGAGGTCGATGAGGATGCCTTGGTGAAGGAGTTTCTTAGGGGGAATGAGCCAACGGATCTGTCCGTAGCTTTGGCGCTCTATAACAAAGGCTCTCCCCTTCCAAAAGAGAAAAGTGACGAAGCTGGCCCGTCTGGGGCTGAGACTACGGCTCCTCATATTGCTGCTCCTCCCGCTGCTCAACCGGCCGGTCGGCCGACACTTGACCCGTTCGAGCAGCATGCCGGCTATGATCCTGAAGATCCTGGGCTTGGCGTTCACGTGCTATCTCCTATTCTGGAGGGTGAAACCCCACGCGCAACCGATAGCCAACTAGAACCCGGTAGGAAACTCTTCTTTTCTAGAAGTCAAAAGATCTTGTTATCTTCCAGCATTTATTCGTTCTAACGTTCATTCTTTATGTTTTCATGCAGGCCACTCTGATGCCGAGCCAACTCCGAGGAGCGATGACGCCAAGGAGGAGGCAGAGAAAACAAGCGACGCTGTTCATGCGGGAGTAATTCCTGGTCCCGATGCTCAAGTGATTGGGGCGCTAGATGATGATAAGCTTGACACTTCATCTCCTGCCGAAGGGAGTGACGAAATCGAAATCACTGGCGCCTCTGAGCATACCTCAAAGGTGAGCATGAAGGACCGCCTCGCCGTAGAGGAGAAGAAAAAGGTCGAGGTCAAAGTTGAACCCGAAATACTGGAACTCACCGACCTTCGGAACAGACCTTTGAAAATCATTCTCCCGGGCAGGTCTAAACCACTGGATGTTCCGTCCCCTACTCCCGACTCCGCTTCTTTGGCAAGCAAGAAATCCAAGAAAAAACGTGAGGGAGAGGAGTCGTCGGAAAAAACAAAGGAAGATAAGAAGAAGAAAACGAAGAAGTAATCGATACACTCGTTCGACGAGCTTCTTGCTTAAGTCTTGTCGTTGCTTTTATTTTTTTTATTTTTTTTTGGCTTGCAGTTTGTATAGATAGGTTCTGAACTCTAAGTTTTGTAGGAGTAACTGTGTAACCCCATTTTGAACTACTGAATGAAGTTTATTTTCTTTTTCGTTTGAATGATTCTATTGCTTTTCTTGGGTTTGTTGACTAACTGTAGTCATGACTCCACTTGTTACGAGTTGCATTATCGCAGTCCATTTTCGTGTCGTTCAAACATCTCCAGACGTGGCATATTTCTTGTTCCACATCTCTCGAGTACTTGGACGTTTTTCTAAATCTGCTCTCCGGGGATTTAGAGTAAGTTGATCCGCGTTCAGGGGATTCGGAGGTTCGTATTCGTTTATACTCTAGTCCATGCTCCGGGGACTTAGAGTACTCCGCTCCGCACTCTGGGGATTCAGAGATTTGAAATCGTTTATACTCTAGTCCGCGCTCTAGGGATTTAGAGTACTCCGATCCGCGCTCTAGGGATTCAGAGATTTGAAATCGTTTATACTCTAGTCCGCGCTCCGGGGACTTAGAGTACTCCGCTCTGCACTCTGGGGATTTGGAGATTTGAAATCGTTTATACTCTAGTCCGCGCTCTGGGGATTTAGAGTACTCCGATCCACGCTCTGGGGATTCGGAGATTTGGAATCGTTCAAACTCTAGTCCGTGCTCTGGGGACTTAGAGTACTCCGATCCGCGCTCTGGGGATTCAGAGATTTGAAGTCGTTTATACTCTAGTCCGCACTCCGGGGACTTAGAGTACTCCGATCCGCGCTCTGGGGATTTGGAGATTTGAAGTCGTTTATACTCTAGTCCGCGCTCCGGGGACTTAGAGTACTACGATCCGCGCTCTGGGGATTCGGAGATTTGAAGTCGTTTATACTCTAGTCCGCGCTCCGGGGACTTAGAGTACTCCGATCCGCGCTCTGGGGATTCGGAGATTTGGAATCGTTTATACGAGTCTGTATATCGTATAGGATAATGTAATTCATCATCCGATCATGAGATATAGAAACATTAGTGATTTGTGGAAAATACGGCTTCAAGCCTTTATTAATGAAAAACAACTAGACTGCTTGATTACATAGTTAAAAAGAAGCTAAGCTAAAACTGAACGAAAACACATAGGAAATAACAGTGCCTAAAACAAGAAAGGAAAACATGCTAAATATAATAATGCCGCAAATGCTCACTGTTCCATGCCCGGGGGAGTGTCGTGCCATCAACGGTCGCTAGCTTGAATGTTCCTTCTCCAAGCTTCCGTTCAATGACGTATGGACCTTCCCAGCTGGGATTCATAAGCGATGGAACCGGGAAAACTCGTTTCAGAACGAGATCACCTATATCAAAAGTTCTTGGGCGGACTCTGCCGTCGTAGTAACGCTTGACTCGGTGCCTATGTGCTGCCGCCCTTAATTCGGCCTCTTCATGCTTTTCATCGATGCAGTCCAGTGATTCCAACAAGAGGTCCTGGTTCGTCTTGGGATCATAGTACATCACTTGGTGTGATGGAACTTCAAGTTCCACGGGTATAACGGCTTCCGAGCCGTTTGCCAAGGCGAATGGAGTGTGGCCGGTCGCGGACTTGTGGGTAGTTCTATAAGCCCATAGTGCTGTTGGGAGCTCATCTACCCACTTGCCTCCAACCTTCTCCAGACGCTTCTTTAGTATGGACTTGATTATTTTGTTAACGGCCTCGACTTGTCCGTTAGCCTTTGGGTGTGCAACGGCGGCGAACTTCTTCTCGATGCCATACTTTAAACAGAACTCTCTGCTTTCAAATTGTGTCCCGTTGTCTGTAATGATAGTTCGGGGAAGGCCAAAGCGGCATATAATGTTTCGTACAACGAAGTTAATGACCTTCTTAGAGGTGATTGTGGCCAAAGGCTCTGCCTCAGCCCATTTTGTGAAATAGTCGACTGCAACTATCGCGTACTTCGCACCACCTTTAGATATAGGCAAAGAGTCGATTATGTCGATTCCCCAGATTGCAAATAGCCAGGGACTAACCATTTGTGTGAGTTCCGTTGATGGAGTCCTCGGGATTTTCGCATATCTTTGACACTTGTCACACTTTCTTGCATAGTCTGCGGCGTCCCGGTTTACGGTTGGCCAGTAATATCCATAGCGGAGGATCTTCTTTGCTAGCGTTTGCCCCCCAGTATGGTCGCCACATTCCCCTTCGTGAACCTCTCTTAAGACCCGCTTTGTCTCATCATGAGCAATGCATCGTAATAATGGTACTGAGAATCCTTTTCGATACATTGTCCCATCCTGCATTACGTATCGCGCGGCCTTTCGAAGGACCCGCCGTCTTTCGCTTCTTTTTTCTGGTAAGGCCCCAATTGTCAGGTACAGTTTGAATGGGGTTATCCACGATTCCTTCTCGATTTCCGTTTCCAACACACGATCGACTTTCATCTCGTCTATGCTCGGGGCATGCAAGACTTCAACGGGATACAATCCCATTTGCTGTGCATCGCCGGTACTCGCAAACTTAGCCAATAAGTCGGCTTCTTTGTTCTGTTCGCGCGGGACATGTGAAATGTCATAACGCTCAAGATTTGATAGTAGTTCTTGGACCTGAACAAGGTACGGAGCAAGCTTTTGTCCCTTTGCTTGGTAGTCTCCCCGCACTTGGTAGACCACCAACTGTGAGTCACAAAAGATTTCAACTGATCTGATCCTGAGTTCCCCGATGAGCTTCAAGCCAACGATGAGTGCTTCATATTCCGCTTCGTTATTTGTGGCTGGGAAATCGAGCTTCAAAGCATAACAGATTGATCGGTATTCCGGAGTTATAAGAACTACGCCCGCGCCGGAGCAACGGTCGTTTGATGCCCCATTAGTGTATAATTTCCATCGAACGGGGGGAATGACGTCGTGACTACCCGGTTCGACGGGTATGGTAAACTCAGCGATAAAGTCTGCTAATGCTTTCCCTTGTACGGCTCTCCGTGGTAAGTAGGCGATATCGAATTGGCTTAACTCGATGTTCCATTTTAGCAACCTTCCAGAAGTTTCTGGTCGTTGGAGTACCTGCCGCAGGGCTTGATCGGTGTAAACACCGATTGAGTGTGCTTGGAAGTATGGGCGCAGCTTACGTGACGCAATCACCAAGAAATAAGCCAATTTCTCGATGTTAGGGTAATTTCTCTCTGCCCCCGTTAAACGCTTTCTAACATAATACACCCGCCTCTGGACTCGGTCCTCCTCACGAACTAAAGCCGCACTTATCGCATGCGGGGATACAGCCAAGTATACGTACAGCGTCTCGTGGTTTACTGGTTTTGACAGTATTGGTGGACTCTCCAGGTGCCTCACCAGACCCCGGAATGCTTCCTCACAACCAGGTGTCCATTCAAAATTCCTCTTTCCTTTCTTTATTATATCAAAGAATGGGATGCACTTGTCAGTTGCCCTTGATATGAATCGACTTAGTGCAGCTACTTTTCCATTCAAGCTCTGTACCTGTTTTATTGTCCTGGGTACTTGCACATCTCGAATAGCTTGGATCTTTTCGGGGTTAGCTTCAATTCCCCTAGCATTGACGATGAATCCCAAAAACTTCCCGACACAACGCCGAAGGAACACTTCAGAGGGTTGATCTTCATCCCGTAATACCTGAGTATGTCGAACATTTCAGCCAAGTCTCGAATGTGGTCGTTTGACTGTCGTGACTTCACGATCATGTCATCCACATAGACTTCCATCGTCCTACCAAGCTGGTCCTTGAACATTCGATTCACCAAACGTTGATAAGTCGCTCCTGCGTTCTTCAGTCCGAAGGGCATTACTACATAGCAATATAGCCCGACATCTGTAACGAAGCTGGTGTGTTCTTGGTCCGGGATATGCATCGGGATTTGGTTGTACCCTGAGTACGCATCCATGAATGATAACAGCTCATTTCCTACGGTGGAGTCGACCAACTGATCGATCCTTGGTAACGGGAAACTGTCCTTGGGGCACGCTTTGTTCAAATCAGAATAGTCTACGCAAGTTCTCCATTTCCCATTTGCCTTTTTCACCAGTACGGGGTTCGATACCCACTCAGGATAGAGGGCGTCGCGGATGAACCTATTGGCTTTGAGTTTGTCCACCTCCTCTCTGAGAGCAGCGGACCTCTCCGGGTCCATTCCTCTCCTCTTTTGTTTAACTGGGACGTATTTCGGGTCTATGTTCAACATATGACTCGTGATGGCGGGAGAGATCCCACACATATCAGAATGCGTCCAGGCGAAAACATCAAGATTCGCCTGGAGGAAGTCACTAAGGTCTTCAGTCATTGCGGGGCCAAGCTGTGATCCGATCTTCAGTAATCGCGAAGGGTCGCTTTGGCTGACTGAAATGTCAACCGTCAGTTAAGCCGGCGCCGCCTTTTCTTCCCTGGGTTTATCCTCGTCGTCTCTCGGATCTATGTCTCTGAAGATCCGAGAGTTATGCCCGAGCCAGGGCTCGGGCACTACTTGTCAATTATCCGTATTATGGATGCGGACGGGATTGTCCGCAACCTTTCCTTTCTCCCTCCGGTGGGCCTCTCGGAGCTCAGCCACATAACAGGAAAGACCAGCTGCTTGGTCGCCATGAACAATACCTACTCCTTTGTCAGTTGGGAACTTCAAAGTTAAACACCACAGGGCCAATGCTGCCCTAAACTCAGCCAGGGCCGGCCGGCCCAAGAAGACATTATATGGAGAATCCACATCCAAAACTACGAAGGGTAGAATTCGCACCCTCCGACGCTCGCCTTGTCCCAGTTCAACTGGTAACTCGACATACCCCACCGCATCGGTCGCAGCGCCGTTAAATCCATGGATACGAGCCTTGGACGGTTTCAAGTCCTTTGTTTCCATTTTCATTTGGTCATAAGCCTTTTTGAAGATGATGTTGACAGAGCTTCCGCAATCAATCAGAATTCTCTTCACATATGCCGGTCCAATCGTCGCAGATATGACCATCGGGTCGATGGTTGGAGCCTCCACTTGATCAACATCCCTGTTTCTGAACACTATGTCGTCTGTCATTACGCGCTGCTACTTGGTAGAAGTCCCATCCTCCACGTTCGAATAGCACTCAAAATCTGCATGCTTCAGGGAACTTGCATATCGCTCCATCTCTTGCCAATTCTTATCCGCGGGGTGAGGTCCGCCGATAATTGTATTTATGACTAGTCTACCTACGGTTCGGGCAGGCTCCTCGGGATGACGCGGAGCTGGTGCACGACCCGTGTTGGACGTTCCCTGTCCTCCTTCCTGTGGATCCTTCACAAATTCTTGCAACTTCTTTTGCCTGATCAACTTCTCGATAGCGTCATGCAGGTGTCTGCACTCTTCCGTATTGTGCCCATAAGTCTCATGGAAGCGACAATATTTCCCGGTCCGCTTCTGTTCCTCGGTTGATTCTTTTGGACGTGGCTTTCTGTATTGAAAAGTATTGCAGGTGGATAGGTAAATGTTCTCAAGCGGCGCGTTCAGCGGAGTATACTCGCTGTAGCTTGGAATTCTCGATTTCCACTTCCCCGCTTCTCTCTTCTTCCCTTGATTTCTTCCTCCGGACTCCTTAGACTGCCCAGGCTTGTTCTGGACATTGACTTGGACCTTTCCCGAGCTATCTTCGGACTGCTTCACAGCAACGTTGCTTTTCATAGACTCTTGGATAGGTCCTGGTGCCTTATCTCGTCTTACCCACCTGGCTTCCTCTCTCCTTATGAATTGGTGTGCCTTTGAGTAGAAACGCTCTAGTGTGGTCGGAGGTTTTCTTGCCAACCAGTCTCCAAATTCAGACTCCGGATCCACACCTCTCATCACAGCCATTAGAATTGCATGATCATTGGGATTACTGACTTCAGTTGCCGCGACATGGAACCTTTGTAAATATTCCTTCAATGACTCCCCGGGACTTTGGATTACACTTGACAGAGACATTACGTCCTTCAGACGAGTAGTGTGTATCCTGAACTGCTCAATAAACTTCTTTGCCAACTCCTCGAAATTGGATACAGACCGCGGAGGAAGTCGGGTAAACCACATAGTAGCGATCCCAGATAGAGTAATTGGAAAGCATCTACACTTGGTGGCATCATTTGCTCTAGCTGAATCCATCATCCATTCGTACCTCATGACATGCTGTCTGGGGTCAGTCTTTCCCTCGTACGCAGGGATAGTTGGCATACTAAACTTTCTAGGGTACGCCGCCTGTAACACAACATCTGTGAACGGAGTGTGACTCCTTGATACTCCCCAATCGTCATTCGTCAAGCCCTTATTTTCTTTCATCAATTGTCTGACCATGGCTGTCAGGTCTGGTGTTTGTATGGAACGTAGGAGATTAGAGTCCGTTCTACATGACTGTCCATGTTGATGCCTCCTCTCCTGGCGATCTGCCAATCGTGCGTCTTGAGGTTCGACATCATTAGCGTTTTGATGGTCTGGGCCTCCAGCTTCCACCTATACTCCAGTTCCTAAGTTCCCAGCTCCGACTTGGTCGCGGTTTCTAGCTATTTGGGCAACAGCACCCATCCGTGCAGCTTCAGTCTTACGGCGTCTGCGCCTGGGAGGTTCATCAGAAGAAGTTGAGCTGTCGGATGAGGAATAGGGAGCGGGATTGCCCCATCATTCTGTTGCTGCTGTTGAGTGAGTTGTGCCATCAGGTTGGCGTTAGCTTGCATCTGCTCTCCTAGTTGTCTCCTGCTTTCCCTGAGTTCTCTCATCAAGTCGTTGAACTCTATTCTGGTGACAACTGGAGTTTGGTCCTAGGCGGCAATTCCTACACCCGGAATTGCTGGCTGATTGCTAGGTCCTGCTTGTTGCACGCTAGCAGTCTCATGGGCATCCGCATTATGAGAAGCTGACCTGGTACGTGGTCTCGCCATTGTAGAGTTATTGGTATGAACTCTGAGTAGAATCAACGGATGTCCTGTCAATGACTCGGATCTTCTTTGAGGGATTTGCTCAATCCAGTAGCTTCAAAGCAGATCCTTAAGGTCTGAGAATTCAATTCTCAGTGAAAGCACCAAAGTGTTAGCGCCAAAATTGGTCACTAACCTCGTAGAAAAAGATTGTGTAGAGAAATAAGTGATGAAGGTAAATTAAACAGAGAAGACAATGCTAATTTAAATGCAGAAAGTAAGAACACCAAATTTATAGTGGTTCAGCGTAATTGCCTACGTCCACTTTGAGATTAAACTTTATTGATCTTCTTAATGATTGATTACAAATACAATTCGTAGATCAAATGCTTGAATGAAGTTGTTAAGTAGAGAAGATGAGTCTCAAAAATGGCAGAGTCTCCCCAGTGTTCTCCAAAAAGGATCCCCTTTCACTGTGACCCTGCCCCTCTATTTATAGGCAAATATGGGCTGGACTTCCCAAGTGGGATTGGTGGCCGAATACTCTAGCCCGAGTACAGTGGTTGCTGCTTGCCGAACCAGGCATGCCGAACGCCATAATGCCGAACGATCCTTTCCATGCCGAACGGTCCCTTCCATGCCGAACGGTACGTTTGATGTGTGGGAAGTGCATGATGGTTGCAGTTGAAGCCGAACGTATCTCTGTCCGAAGCTCTTGACCGAACAATGCATGCAGGCCGAACGATACTGTCACGTTGAGTAGTTATGCACACTGAACGTCATCTGGATGCCGAGCACTTCTGTCGCCGAGTTCTACTGGGCACCGAATACTAATTGACGCCGAGCTCCAGCTGATGCCGAGCACTACCTGACGCCGAGTACTATCTGATGCCGAGTATCATGGATGCCGGGTACACTGGATGCCGAGTACTTCGCCGAGTACTCCTAGATGCCGAACATTCTCTGATGCCGAGTCCCACTAGATGCCGAGTACTTCGCTGAGTACTCCTAGATGCCGAACACTCTCTGATGCCGAGTCCCACTGGATGCCGAGTAGTAGTTGCCTGGTCAAATCTCCAGGAAACAAATGTATTAGTGTCGGCTTCTGGGGTTCAAAAAGGCAGGTCGTTACAGTTTTGTTGTGTATGTTTGTTTCCAGAGAAGAAAAAGGAAATGTAAAAATGCATACCATTTTCCCTCTTGTATTCATGGGTGCTCCAAATATATAAATTAAAATTTACTTAAAGGCTAAGGAAAGCAAAGTACTAACAATTAATGCAAAGCAAAAAATGGCACCAGGCAACAAAGAGATAATGAGAAAATAGTGATTGTGTATGTATTTATAAATATAAATTTTTCTATAAAAGTTAGTTTTTGCGGTACACCGCCACACAATATAACGTTCGCGTATGAACCGCGTGAAGGAACTAGGCCAGATTGCAGTGGAAGTCTAATTGTATTTGGATCTTATCTAAATTTCTTTTAAATAAAATCAGTATTTTATTTAACACCATATTTTGTTTTCTTAATTTAATTATAAAACCATCAATAATGGAATATAAAAATAAGGTTTGAATATATCAAATATATTCATTCCTTAATTATGTGACCGAACAGTTAAACGTAAGGCAAGTATAATCAATTGATAACATGATGTGTATGAATAAATACGAATAAATTTAAAAGAAACCACAAAAGGGACAAAAGGGAAAGAAATAAAAGATGACAAAGATGATTGATTTATCTTTCTCTTTTTGACAAACTTGATTTATGCAGCATCAATTAGCAATCAATGAATCATTATTACATAAGAATAGGAATAGCTAACAATAATCCATATGCATATACTACTGCCTCATACAAAATTGTTTGATATTAATAAAGCATTTAAATTATACAATTTGAAATATAAACAATAAGTTTTTTGTTTTTTTTTCTTTTAGCAACCAGGGAAACCTGTTCTATCACCGCCGACATTGCGACTCCTGAACAGTAAACCTGGGGCGACACAACTGGCCCGCCACAGCCGTGCCCCCATTTAGACCAGACCTTTTGGTAAACTTGAAGCAGTTGCCAGGAATCGAACTCCTCACCTCATACGAGGGAGGCCGTTGCTCTTGCCAACTGCGCCATGTGCGCGGTTTTATATGTACATATACATATAAATATAATTATTTGTATATAAAGATTAATCCAAAACTTCTTAATTAATTCAAAATAAACCATATTACATTTAATTTTATGATGTATTTTTGAATTTATGTAAACTTAAATTAGTTAACAATATATATATATATATATATATATATATATATATATATATGTGTGTGTCTACAATTAAATCAAGAGATTTAAGCTATATGAAAAATGTTTTTTTAAACAAAATTGAAACATACTAAACTCAGCAATGTATTAACAATCCTTCGAATACTTAAACAAAGATATTAATCATGTCAAATACGATAACAAATTTATAAATTTATTGTAATCAATTTATTATCAAAGCATCCTTTAATCATGTGTGGGTTTCAATTACAATAAGATGTAGATAATAAGAACAAATAAACTTTCAAATCTAAGGAGATTCAACTTATATGAATAAATATTTTTTTCCACTATTATTATAAAAAAAAGGTGATATATACTGAATTACGCAATATGTTAAATCCTTTGAATACTTAAAGAAGGATAATTATGATGTCAAATAGGGTAACAAATTTAGAAATTTATTATAATCAATTTATTATCAAAACATCATTTAATCATATGTAAGTTTATATTACAACACAAATGCAAATAATAAGAACATATAAACTTTCAAATCAAAAGAATTACACTTTGGTTTGAATGGTTAAACATAGATCTAAAATTAAAATATTCTCTAATCATATACAAGTTTTAGTTTTGATCAATCTAAGTAAAAAAACCAATCAATTCATATAATAAACAATTTAAACTACATAAACTATTTTCAAATCAAATGAGACAATATTATACACATATAAATTATGATATTCAATTTTATTCATTAAAACATTATATCAAAATTATTAGAATAAGAAGATCGTGCCATAATTCCAAAGCCTTGAAGTATACCTTGAAAGATTGAATTTTTCCTTTAGATGTAGCTAATGAATTATACCTTGAACGATGAATCAAACCTCCTAGATTCAGAAATCAGCCTGCAGATGTTGCAAGGATTAAGAGAAAAGAACCACCTTGAATTTATTTGTTTTGTTTGAATTTGTTTTATGAAATTTTTGTTTTCACGGAGGCCATTAAAGGAGAGGAGGAGAGCTTAAGAAAGAAAGAAGGAAAATTTGTTTGTCTAAAACAAAACGTGAATGAGGATGAGAGAGAGAATATGTTTTAAAAGAAAACAATGAAATCTTTTCAATTTCCTCCTTTAAAACATTCCTTATTTAGTTCCAAAATTAAATCACCAAATCCTCTTCCATCCTCTTCATATATTCAGTAGAATAAAATAAAGAGAAAAGGACAAAGTTCATTTCATAAATGATATTTAAGTGATTCATAAAAATGATATTTATTTCCCTTTTTTTAATTAATTCCTCCTTTAGATTTTCAAATCACATTTGAAACCTATCCCTTTTTTCATCATGCATGTGGGCCTCAATGAAAAATTCCAAAAAACATTTAGCAATTAATCTATTTAAATCCAATTTAAATATTTTATTGATATCAAATATCAATACGCGCGTTTATAACTTTTATAGACGCACTTTATTAAGTACTAATTAAAACAAATCAAATTAAGTTTAATAATTAATATTTCATAAATATTAATTAATTTAATTAATTTGCAACAATTTATAAATTAATTAAATCATGTGGTTCATTCAGAGTATTTATCATTACGGTTGTGCGACTCAAAGATGTAAATTCAGTCAGCGATTAATATCAAACTATTCGAATATTAATATTCACACGTCACTTAGCACGTGGTGTGACATTTTGGCTAAATTTATCGATTACACATCTTTTTCTAAAATCCAATTTTACTTATTACAAGCGGTACCTCATAGTGACAATTATTTCACCAATTGTCTTCGTCAAAACTATATCACATTCGGACTTATGGAATGTGGTAATGGTCAAAATTTCAATATCATCCACATTCAACTTTATAATCCAAATATAAAGTCATTGGTTCAATAATAACAATTATTATTAACCGAACTGCACTGGCCAGAGACTTTGACTTTGAATTGACTTTAGTTGATCGTAAATTTCACTCGACCCAACTATAGTCGTTCGATGGATGTCGTGCCACGATTTAACTATAATCACAGCGAAGTTTCCATATTGAAGATCAACAGTATTATTAAGTCGAGAGATGTAACGACCCGGATTTTCCATCGTTTGATTTTTAGATATTTATATGGTTTTAAATTTGGATTTGGAATATAAATTAATTTTTGAATATGAAGATTTTTTTCGAAATTATAGAATGAATTTAAATTTCAAATATAGCGATTTATCGTAATACGGAAATGATGAATAATTGAAATTTGAGTTGAATATGAATTAAAACGATTTCTAATGTTGATATAAACTCTATTTGAATTATAATTGAGTTAATAAGTTTTTAAAACTCGATTTAATCAACGTATAAAAATAGCCTTTCGGGGTACAGTCTCGGAATTCGACAAAACCAGTTCTATTGGACCGTAATAGTGTATTATTATCGAATTTCAAATTTCATAGCGTTTGCAGTTACCGTTTGGTCGTATGGGATAGAAACGCATTGAAATTAATATCGGAAATTTAATATAATAATTAGGTTCAAAAAGTTCTCTTCCACATACTATCGAATCAGGTCTCGAAACTTGTTTCATTTCATCGGGAATAGGGGTATAACATTAGGAACGCCAGGCGGCACGCCTCAATAGGAGTTCGAAATTTCACGGTATGTAATCCAAGATATTTTAGGAAAAAAATATATAATAATAAAGGTAAAATCAAATCAAAACCCTCGAGCTACCCTAGTTTATGCAGGCCGACCTAGTTATGTACATATAGTCGCCCTCAATCTTTTAAAATCGCGTATCTTCCTTCAAAACAAAATCAGTTCGATAGAAAAAGAAAACATATAATCAAGCGATCGAAATCGCGACCTTTATGAGTTCGTGAGGCGCTGAAAAAGGAGAGCGAAGAGCGGCAGACCATCGGTGACTCGAGTGAAGGGAGGCATGCTGTGGCGTGGTGGCTAGGTTCATAGTTTGGGAATGCACGACCGCGCGTGCGTGTGAACTGGGTGGAGGCAGAGGCGCGGAAAAAGTGGACGACGTGGGAGCACGGCAGTTTGGGTTTCGGGGTCGTGCAGATTTGGGTTGCTGACTTTGGTCGATGGGAAGTACGGAGGTGACGCGACAAGTTGCATGCAGTCCTGAGGTCACGATGATGGCAAGGGGTTCGAGCTCGTCTGTGTGGGGTTGAGGAGAAAGAGGAGCTTAATGGTGGTGTCGTGGGTGGCTTTCATCAATGGAGGAGGGAGTATGCGA
This sequence comes from Allium fistulosum, assembly GCA_030737815.1. Taxonomy (NCBI): domain Eukaryota; kingdom Viridiplantae; phylum Streptophyta; class Magnoliopsida; order Asparagales; family Amaryllidaceae; genus Allium; species Allium fistulosum. The sequence continues at coordinate 484,234,068 of CM060905.1, read as the reverse complement.
TGGTCTAAATCGAGCAGTGAAATCGTGATTCGCTTGGGATGATGAAGATGCAAATTATTACTTAGTAAGGTAATTAAGATTTTGCAATTAAAGGTTAATATGGTAATTTATTTTATAAATTAAGTAACTAATTAAATTAATTATAGTTTGTAAATCGATAACTAAAATTCAATAACTTTGTTATTCGAGGTCGAAATCGCATGAATCCAGCAGTATTGGATTCGTAAGGACGTAGGCTATAATCTAGAATTAGTTTGGAATTTTTTGGAGTCGGCTGGAACTTTAGATTTAAATCGAACGTTGTTTGATTTAATCTAAAATTGGAACGGATTGCAAATAAAAGTCAAGGTGAGTAAATCTCACTCATTTGGATTGCTGGTTTAATTTAAAATATTAAAAATTATTGATTGGATGAATTTGTAAATTATTATTATCAGTTGGATGCATATTATATATATCAGTAGTTGGATATATTCCTACCGATTAGAGCGGATGAGACACCATGCGACCCGCATAATAGCGGATGACACTATATTACCAAGATATCCCACCTCGAAGCGGGATTGGTATTTTATGTTATAAAACATTTGTGGTTGTTGGGAAACATGTTGGAGGGATCCAACTGGATTCCTCAAAAATATATTGATTGTTTTCATATATAGTGATATATGATGCATTGAATAATCTGTTATAGATTATGATGTGATTTGTTTTACTGGATGCTATAGTAGCATCGACCCTAATTTTGGTATATAAATACCATAAATAAATTTTTGATTTAAAAAAATGGAATTCAAAAGCGATTTTGGGAATAAAAATATTATATTGAATTTTGGGATTATTTAAAAAGAAATTGGGTTGGATAAAATAAATAACTCGATTTTGGATATTTATTTAGCTATTTCATAAAATGGTTTCAAATAGAGAATTTTTAAACAATGGATTTTAAATGAGATTTCTTAAAATAGGAAAAGGAAGTCGTAATTGAGATTTTGAATGAATTTGGATTATAATTGGAACTTGTTAAGGAATAGATTTCCAAATGGAATTTTAAATAGAAATCGATCTATATATGAAGTTTGTTTAATATAAATCTGTTATTAACAAAGAAAAACTAGAAATGAGTTTATAAATTTATAAATGATGTTTAAAAGTGGAATGATTATCGTTTGATAAATTGGAAATATAAATTCACGGTGAGAATTTATAATGAGATATGGAAATTGGTTTAGAAAGAAATAGTGGATTCTATTTTGGAATTTGGGAATAGTTGTGAAACTAGAAATGTAAATTGATTTGTGATAAATCGAGGGAGATTTATAAGTATAAAATCGGCTATGTTGAAATTTTAAAAATAGTTTTAAGTTTTGTTTTCTGAAAAGGATTTTTATTTATTAAACTATGAAGTTTAAAAACTATTATTTAGATTAAAATATTTCGGAAAATTAGTTATTCAAATATTTAAATTTGTTGCAATGAATTCTAAGTTTTATAAACAAGCTTTGTAATCGATTTTTTTTATTTATAAATTGGAAATTTGTTATCATTGTCTATTTAAAAGTGTTTGATATTTTAAATAATCACTTAAATGGTTTGAAATTTTATTACCATTCTTTAAAAAAATACTTATTTTATAATATAGAGTTTTGGAAATTGATTGAAGTTATTTATAAATACTCTCGAGATTTGTAAATCGGGTTTTATTTAATGGATGTGATTTTACAAGAGAAAATATTATAACGGAATTTTGGAAACTTGAGAAAATATCCAAAATGTTTAGATACGAGAACTTCGAGAATGAATCTGAATTCATAAAGAAGTTATAAATGGTTAGACGAGATTATAAGTGAGTATAATCGATTTTGGAAATTGTAAAAGGAATTAATATAAATTCCGGAGATTTATGAGATAAGTTATGAAATATTTCCTAAGTTGATATTAAAATGATTTTGGAGAATATGTTTATAAATAGTTTCCTAAGTGTTGAAAAGAGGGTTTTGGAAATATTTTAAGCGCGAAATGAATTATATAGAAATATTTTTCTAAGTGTTATAAATTGAATTCGGAAATATTTCTAAGTATTGAGATGGTTATAAAATATCCTGTTATGGATATAAGTATTTTAAATTGTTTTCGAATATTGAAATATTGGAAGAGATTTGGATCTAATATCTTCGTAAAGATATTTTGAAATAAATATTTTAGAAAATTTATAATATGGGCCTGGTGACCGCTTATGTGTGTTATATTGATAGTTAAATAACCAACTATCAAATCTGGCCAAATTCGTTAATCGTTTTGAAGAGACCAGGATCAGATTTAATTATCCAAAAACCAATTCAATCCGATTTGTGCGTTACGAATTGTGATATCTCGAAGATAATGAAGACGGTGAATTTGGAGATTTGGTTTGTTCAGACCCAGAACAACTTGTATGGATGAATGCTATCATTGCATAGCTGCCTGGAAGGCAGTGTTAGCATTCAAAGAATGAATGCTATTCTTAAGGTAATACATAGCCTCAAGCCTCATCAACCGGGAAATGAGAAAAACAGGGCATGCGGAAAGGCCAAGTGGGTTGCTCCCATTAGGGTGTGGTCATCCCAAGATCAAGACCGGTTACTATCTATTCATGAATGCTTTCGGGGCTCAAAAGGTGGGGTGATCATATTCGGTACTAATAGTCAGGTGCTAGGCCAGTCTTGTGTGGTAGGGGTACAAGATGTTCTTGTCAGACCCAGTGCATTTTATCTGGAGATGCATCATTTGAAGGTAGTTCCTTACCTTGTCATGGTATGAAATCCATTCTCTAATAAGCACTGTACGGTTTTAGATGTGCTCAACTATGCTAAAACGTGAGATGCAAGCATTTCTGCTATTTTATAGTTTATTTTTTATAGACACTATTATAATATCAGATGATTTTGAAATAAAATGTTTTGGTTATCGTAATGTAAAAACCGTCGTATTTATGTGTGACGTGGTCTTACGAGATACCTTTGTTTTTCAAAGGATTTTGATAACAGTAATAATTCAAATTGAGTGTGTTTTCTCACGCTGGTTTTCTAGACTGACTCGGATGTTATTTATTTATAATGCTCGGGTCAGACCGAGTATTACAGATTCAGTTAGGATGCCATGAGCTCAGGAGACGAGCTTGAGGATTCTCAGGCGTATTATACGTACTTGGTTATTTTCGCTGTGTGAGTCTTGTTGTATATTCAGTATTTGTGAGGACAAGTTATTATAATTGTCCAGATTGATTTGTTAATTATTATACTCTGATAGTGGTATGTGTAATAACAGCTATAGTTCTTTTTGTATAAAGATATGTTGCTATCTATTATATATTGTTCCGCTACGATTGTGAGATTCTATGTTATTGTTTCTGTTTGTTTCTATCTCTTCTTCTTCTCTACCCCTAGCAATCGGTATTTCCGGCACTTGAATTGTGACGACCGCCCATGACCCCTGCACCGAACCTAGAGATAGTGCGCTGTAATGTGTGCCAGGCGACCATGGACGATTGCCAAGGTAAATTAAAAACAACAGAATCTATCGTATTACTCACAGCGCATGGACAAAATACAATAGAACATATATATAGTGAAGCTTCATAGAATAGAATCTCATCAATAAAACTTCATAATAGTTGAATACAAACATCTGAATAGTCAATACATCAAGCCTCACTACATAACACTCAGAGAATATACAAACAGCGGAACATCCAGTACATATAGTAAGAAGATAATATGCAACCCTCCAGCTCGTCTTCGACATCAGCATCGTGGAAAGCAAGAACAGCACCTGTCACCTGCTACCTAGTCTGGCCGTCCCAAAATGGACGAACAGCCCAAGGCAATAAGAGTTAAAACATAAAGCCTTGAGTCAGACAACAGTCTTAGTGAGCGGTAAATTAACTAACAACATACCAAAAGAGCATAAAGGAAAAGGAATAGGAATACAACCCTCCCACTCCACCTCTTTCTACAGTGATAGCCCCCAGACACACACTAAGTAGAAGCAAACATAGCAGAGCATACAATTTAAAGTAAAGCAATTATCACTCGAGTCAAGGGCGATGTTTTCCAAGCACAAACCCCCAAGGCCTAAACCAAGATCAGATAAGCACCCAAAAAACACTGCTCTTGAGACCGAATGACGATACAACCAAACATCCATGACTCTGGCTATCACTGTTATCATTGCTTCGATAACATCATTAATTGAATGACCGGCTCATTCTTTCATCCCTCCGTCTAGGGCTAATGGAAACCCCGGTTCTAGACATAACTCCGCACGTCATCGTGACCCGTGCCTAGGACTATCGAATCTGCCCAGAGTACTTGACTACCATCAGTAGCCTTCAGGGACTATCGAATCTGCCCAACGTACTCTTGCTTTGAGCATGCTAGAACCTTCAACAACGATGAGATCTCAGCCTTCTTGTCACATACCGAAATTTTCGAATTTCGAAAATTCGACATCGATACTCACTTTATCGACTGCCGAACAATCGAGGGCCGGAAACTCCAATAGTGAGGGTTTTAGAAAGAAGAAAAAAAGTAGAAGAAGAAGATAGAAGAAAAAGAAAGAAAGAAAGAAGAACAACAACATCAATATCAGAAACAGAAAACAATATCAGAATCTTACACATCGCAGCGGAACAATATATAATAGATAAATGAATAATCTTTAAAACAAAGGACTATATCATTTTATACATACATCAATCATCAGAGTCAATATACACCAATGGACAGTTATATAACTTGTCCTCATACAGAATACACAGCGGAATAAATACTATCAGATACAAATACTACGTCTCGTCCTCCAGCTTATCTCCAAAGCTCCAGAATATCCAGAATATCCTGATAATATAACTCTAGACTGCCCGTGTGGAAATTGGTGGGCACCCAGAGTTTAGAAGGGAAACAATAAACTCCGAGTCAGTCATGGTGACTGGTGTGAGATCGTAAAACAGTTATTTTATCTTTAAAATAAACAACAGAAAAACTTTTAAAGTCAATTCGCAATGCTTTTGGAAAATGAAACTACCATAAGACCTCCCGCCACACACACAATGCAAACGCAGACTTGGAGGAGATTTCTTCTTATGATAGTCAAAGATGCTTACTACGCAAAAATCAAATTCTTTTTGATATTATTATTAGTGCATAGTGGAAAACATTTCGAAAGTAGAATATAAATCTTAGCCAGCATAGGTACCATTATATTATGCCTGCTATAGCTGCCATATTAGATGGCAGGTTCTACAACTAAAACCGTACAAGTCACGTATTGTTTCTTTGGATTTCCAACAAATGGTCAGGCTAAGGAACTTCCTATCCACGATGGGTATGTCCCTGGAATAGACGACCCGAGAAATAACCTAACATTACGGTTAGATCTCTGCCAACACAAGGCCGGGTTACCTCTGCAAAAGTAGGTAACTACTGACACGCGTATGCCATCCCCCGATCGTCACCGATCTTCCCGAGGATCCCCGATTCCAACAAACCACATAGAAAAATAATGCAGTAACCACAGAGGTTAAGTATCTGGGCTCCATACCATGATACCACCTTTATCCAGAAGGAATGACATACACTAAGGGGCGCTACTCCCTAGAACCTTGCCGCATTCGTCCTGTTTCGACCATTTCCGGGGTGTGAGGCTCGACGAAGTCTCGTCCACAAAGCTACGCTTTCTCAAAAAGCCCTGCTTCGGGTCAAACAAAATGATCAACCTATGATCACAAAGATATAAGATCAAACAAATGATCATATCACAAATGATCAAACACTGATCATTTCACAGCAACACTCAGTATGCCACGTTACCAAATTGGGATATATCGCTGATAAATTTCAACTACATAACCTCTGAGCTCGTACGTCTCAGAGAAGGGTGTTAAGCTAAGAGAATAAATTCTCCGCCACCAACAGAAATGTATTTGAAAAAAATCAGCTTTATATCTCAAATTGTAACGTCAGACACACAATCCATACAAGTCTGTTCCGGGATTGAACAGAACCGAAGGCACTTCTCACGAAGCCCTTGCCATTCCGGATAATTTTCAATCACGTCAGGACTTCCCGTCACTAAGGGTGATAAAACCTCTAAATCGGAGATCAGCCGATGTAGAGTAACTCGACGGTAATCCTTCCGTTTTCAAAAATATCCGGTCTTCGAATGCAATTCATAACGACGTATCACATATTCGGAATGGGTTATACGACCCCATGGTCCTTTCCCGGCTAACCCGAATAGTGAGCGATTATTCAAAAATAAGTGTGGCATTCAAATTCATCCAATTCACAACAAATACCTATCTAAAGGTAATTATTGATAGTCGGTTATTTAACTATCAATAAAGATGCGCAACATCATCAGATTCCAAATAATTTTCCAAATTATTTCATCTTCCAAAATATCTTTACTAGATATAAAATTTCCACACTTCAAAAATAAATCAACGTTTATTTTTAAAACAAATTCCCATTCCATTTATAAATTCCATAGTGAATTTATATTTTCAAAATATCTATTGATATACGATTCTCAAATCGATTTCAAATATTCAATTTCATTTTATCTTTAAGAAGATAAAATCTCAAAACGTTTCATTTCATTTTGGAAAATGCATTTCCCTACTTATTTAATAATAAGTATTTCACAAATCATTTATTTTCAACACTTGGAAAATATTCGATATACTTAAATCAAATTAAGTATATATTTCATTCTTTAAGGAAATCTATTTTCTATAACAACATCAATTTGAGTCAAAACGAATGTTACGTAAAACATCGTTACGACGACTCAAAAATCACTAGTATAGGGATTCGGATTTAGATAGATATATAAATCCCAATACTACATTAAAACATTTCCTTTCGGAAATCATTTACTATAAAAACGGTGTTATAGTCCATCATTTCCTTATTTCTCGAAAGCGTCTATTTCAACAAGAACTGTGGAAATCTCTGCTTTCGATTTATAATACATTTTAAAACATCTTTAAAATGTTTAACTTCATTTTTAATATCACTTCTTCAAAAATAAATCCATTTTACTTAACAATATATTCACTGTCCCAAAATCGTGAATAAAATTTACTTAACCCCATTTCAATCATTTCTACACATTTTTATTTCAATAAAAATTCGCTATTCAAAATTATGAATATATCCTCTTTAATAATCTCCTATATTTACTTTATCGAATTCAATCTATTTCGAATTTATAAAACACGTTTATAAATTCTATTTCTATTTTCTAACAACTTTGATTTATAAATCTTCTTTATAATTCAATTCATTTTATAACTCAACTTTATATACCAAAAGTCCATATTAGAGGTTAAGTACTTATACTTCATGGATTTATAACATTCGTTCCTTTAAGGCTTCACAAATTTTAAATCTTATTCCTTATAAGATTTCATTTAAAATCTTATTTTTAACAACAACCGAACTACGTTTAAAATTCCATTGTTTGGATTTATAAAAATATATATTTTACAAATCTCGTCTATAAACCATTCATACTTATTCACAACTCTTAATTAAAATGTCAAAACCCGATTTATAAGTAAATCACTCATAAGTCTTTTGTTTTACAAAAATCTATTTATTTTGTAACTTCATAATTTATAAATATAAAATCTCGTTCACTTATACCATCCCTTTATTCTTCATTTTAACACTTATTAAAACTCGTTTTATAATCCCAATATTTTATATTTATAAAAATCAAATTTTATACATCTTTTATATACATCGTTTTAATAATTCAAAAATCTCCATTCAAATATTTTTATTTATGACTTAACCATTTATTTCAAAAGAAATTTTATCTTTCGGTTATAATTTACAAACATTATAATTCCCATAACTTTAAATTTATAACATTTATTTATTTAAAGTAAATCAATTCAAAAATTCAAATAAAACGTATACTTTCAAATAATCACTTTTAAAAATCTCTTTTAAAGTTAAAGATCGTTATTTTTAAACTTCAAAATTTTGAATCCAATGATGCAACGCATCAATTAGTCAATCACAACAGTCAATATCATATCTCAACATATGATAACAGAATACATATCAACATCTATAAATAAATAAATACAGTTGAGGAATCCAGTTGGATCCCTCCAACCTGTTTCCCTGCATCCAAAGATGTTAGCACAATACCAATTCCGCTCCAGTACGGAATTATCGCGGTATATAGGTTTTTATAAATCCGCTTACTAACGGCGCAATAGGGTCTCATCCGCTATACGAGGCGGGAAATCATCAAATCCAATATATACATATGCCAATATGTATATATTGCTATATATATAGATATATCCTATCATATCTAATAGCACATCCAATAGCAATCATATCAAACCAATAACTGCAATACAAATTTAAATCTGAGTGAGGAGATCTCACCTTAGCTTTTATTTTTGCCATCCATTTTCCAAATTGTATTGTTCTCTTGATTTATACCTTGTATAACAATTATATAAATTCATTAATATTCGAATTTAAATCGAACTATAAATCTATTTCTATTTTACAATTCTATTATATTCTTTTATACATACATTCCTATTTCAAATTAAATCATGTATTTAAATTCACATATGTATATAATTTCTGCTTATAAACATTTAAAGGCTGCATATATCTTTTTCCTCTCTAATTTTAAATATTTAAAACTAAGTTTTCTTAAATAAATTCTTTCAGCAACAAAAATAAATTTAATACGTTAATTTACCAATTAATTTAATTCAAACCAATTCGAATTTACATTTCCTGGAAACCATATAGTTTTCTCTACTGTAAATACATTTTTTTTTTATTTATTCAATCTACAAATTTTAAATCTAAACAGAATTGGGGAAAAAAATACCCTCACTGCCGATCACCACTGTTGTCACTGATCTCGCGAATGCCATCCCAGTTTTCTTCGAACGAGCGCCACCGCCAAACCCTAATCGAACATCCCCTTCGCCGAATCGCGACCTGCCAGACTTCGATATGCCACTGTGATTCCCCAAACGCCCTCGCGAACTGCCGCCGTCACCAACCCCAGTCGCGAGCTCCTAGTCGACCCCACACGTCGTCGCCTTCCACCGTGAGTCCTCCTCGTTGTTGCCGAGCTTCACGAGTTTCCCCACCTGACAGCGCCGCTCCACCCCTCGCGATGAGTCGCGATGCCTCGCCGATCGCATGCGATCCCAGACTCTTCTCCTCCCTTTATCGCACGAGACCACCCTCCCTAGGTCGCCGTGCTCGAGACGCGATATCGATCGCCGTTCCCCTTGTCTCGTTTGAACTGGATTTGATTTTTTTTCGAACGGTTATGCTGAGTTGAGGAGGAGCGAAAGTATTTTGTTTATTTATTCTTGTTCGGCCATTGTTTTAAATCTGTGAACGAGAGCTTTTCGTTTATTTTGAACGAGAAGGGATATTTAAAATCGAACAAAGAATGATTTGCATGATTTCTCTCCGGGATTTTCTGCGTGATACCAGGCGTGGTTTAAGAAATGAACGTGTGTATGTCGGCAAAGTTTTAAACATTTAAACTCTAAATTGAATTTAATTAAATCTAAATGCATTTACCTATCGTACGGTTACACTACAACTCAGATCGATACGAAATTTAAAATCCGGTAATAATCTAATATTACGGACCCAATGAAACTGGTTTCGTCGAATTCCGAGACTGTGCCTCGGACGGCTATTTTTAAATATCGGTTGAACGATATAAATTTCAAAACTGATCAAGTCAATTCGAAATTAGATTCTGAAACTTCTGTTATCTTCAGTATTATCAATACGAATTTTAAAAGCTTTCGAAATATTTTTCTTCAGCTTAAAATTGTAGATTCAAATTTTTTATTCACTATTCAATAGATTAAATTTTTTATAATTTAATCGCCAATTTCAAAGAAAAATCCGGGATTCAAATTAAATCGTCGTTCAAATATTTAAAATTAATTAAATATTCTCAATTTAATTTGTTCGAAATTCTGGGTCGTTACAGACTTCCCTCCTTAAAAGAATTTCGTCCTCGAAATTACAAGTTAGGGAAAATGGTCCTTAACTCGTCTACTATTTTTCCAACATCTAATAGTTTTATCAAATTATCAAAACAAATCTTCCTACTAAAGATTCGTTATTATTTCAACTAGTTTCCAACTCAATTTATAAGTTTAAACAACATTGTTTACTTCAAAATTCAAATTCAAGTTTAAATTCAAATTTTTAAACTTTCAAAATTTCTCCAAATTTTCTAACACTCGAAATTTTCGAAAAATTTCGCCAGCGTCTCCTTTGCGCGGCTAATACGGCACGACTATAAAACGTCCCTACGGACTCTCAGATTTCAAAAAGAAAAAAAAATCAGCCAAGCGGCTAGAGAGAAATCATCAAAAACTCATATTATAATTCAAATACATACCTTTTTCGAGCAATTCGAATTATCTGTGAAATAAATTTTCCAATCCCTTTATACCTGTATTTCTACTAGCCATGATATCTAGTTACACATTCAAACCATTTTGCAAATTCTATTACAAAATTTTCAATATAAACTGCTTATATTCTTTTTAAATTCGCGATTGAAGTTACATCCATTATCTTCAATTTTACATTTCAAATTTTATTTGAATTCAATTTCACATTTCAATTTCTCATTTGAGTTCAATTCACAATTCCAATCTAATTTGGATTCAATTCAACTTCTGAATATTGACTTTTATCAATTATTTTTCATTCATAACTGCCCTATTTTAAATTAGTTTCAATTACTAATTCATTTGATCAATATTCAATTAGCTTCACTTTATTTTTTCACAAATCAAGTTCAATTCCCATTTTATTTACTTTCAAATTCAAAATGAATTTTAACTTTCAATTTCATTTTCTTGCACTTGCAATTGCAATTTATTCATTCATTCACTAATTCATTCGTTTTTCAATTTGAATTTCATTCTAATCAAATTTCAATATTCTATAAGTTATCAACTTATTAATATCTCGTAAGTATTTTAAATATGGTATTCCAGAGTCTTAGCAGCATTTCAAAAATCATTTTGAAAACAATTCAAATTCCATTTGAATTTCCAAAACAAAAATCCAAATTCTCAAACAACTTCCATTTAAAACAATCGGCAGCAATTCCTCTTTTGGAAACCCGAAAATGAACATCAGTGATGCTGCAGTCATCATCGAAGTTATTTTCCAGCGACCGGAAAGAGTTTAGAGCTTTTATCTTTCCAAAATACTTTTCAAAACCTTCGAAATTCATTTTCAAACCAAAAAGGATTTAAACTTTCCAAATCTCCAAAATTTTCAAATTCTTTTCAAACATTTCCAAAAACTCCTCTGGAATTCCGTTTCAAATTACAATTCACATTTATAATTTACATTCTTAAATTTCATTTGCATATGGATTTATTTCCTTAACTTTGGAGTTTCGATTTCAGTTTCTTATTCAATTTCAAATTTAATGATAACCTTTCAACATTATCACTTTCCTAACATCCATGCAACCATATACTATAGTACTTCATAGAAAACCATTTTTGCCATCCATTTTCCAAATTGTATTGTTCTCTTGATTTATACCTTGTATAACAATTATATAAATTCATTAATATTCGAATTTAAATCGAACTATAAATCTATTTCTATTTTACAATTCTATTATATTCTTTTATACATACATTCCTATTTCAAATTAAATCATGTATTTAAATTCACATATGTATATAATTTCTGCTTATAAACATTTAAAGGCTGCATATATCTTTTTCCTCTCTAATTTTAAATATTTAAAACTAAGTTTTCTTAAATAAATTCTTTCAGCAACAAAAATAAATTTAATACGTTAATTTACCAATTAATTTAATTCAAACCAATTCGAATTTACATTTCCTGGAAACCATATAGTTTTCTCTACTGTAAATACATTTTTTTTTATTTATTCAATCTACAAATTTTAAATCTAAACAGAATTGGGAAAAAAAATACCCTCACTGCCGATCACCACTGTTGTCACTGATCTCGCGAATGCCATCCCAGTTTTCTTCGAACGAGCGCCACCGCCAAACCCTAATCGAACATCCCCTTCGCCGAATCGCGACCTGCCAGACTTCGATATGCCACTGTGATTCCCCAAACGCCCTCGCGAACTGCCGCTGTCACCAACCCCAGTCGCGAGCTCCTAGTCGACCCCACACGTCGTCGCCTTCCACCGTGAGTCCTCCTCGTTGTTGCCGAGCTTCACGAGTTTCCCCACCTGACAGCGCCGCTCCACCCCTCGCGATGAGTCGCGATGCCTCGCCGATCGCATGCGATCCCAGACTCTTCTCCTCCCTTTATCGCACGAGACCACCCTCCCTAGGTCGCCGTGCTCGAGACGCGATATCGATCGCCGTTCCCCTTGTCTCGTTTGAACTGGATTTGATTTTTTTTCGAACGGTTATGCTGAGTTGAGGAGGAGCGAAAGTATTTTGTTTGTTTATTCTTGTTCGGCCATTGTTTTAAATCTGTGAACGAGAGCTTTTCGTTTATTTTGAACGAGAAGGGATATTTAAAATCGAACAAAGAATGATTTGCACGATTTCTCTCCGGGATTTTCTGCGTGATACCAGGCGTGGTTTAAGAAATGAACGTGTGTATGTCGGCAAAGTTTTAAACATTTAAACTCTAAATTGAATTTAATTAAATCTAAATGCATTTACCTATCGTACGGTTACACTACAACTCAGATCGATACGAAATTTAAAATCCGGTAATAATCTAATATTACGGACCCAATGAAACTGGTTTCGTCGAATTCCGAGACTGTGCCTCGGACGGCTATTTTTAAATATCGGTTGAACGATATAAATTTCAAAACTGATCAAGTCAATTCGAAATTAGATTCTGAAACTTCTGTTATCTTCAGTATTATCTATACGAATTTTAAAAGCTTTCGAAATATTTTTCTTCAGCTTAAAATTGTAGATTCAAATTTTTTATTTACTATTCAATAGATTAAATTTTTTATAATTTAATCGCCAATTTCAAAGAAAAATCCGGGATTCAAATTAAATCGTCGTTCAAATATTTAAAATTAATTAAATATTCTCAATTTAATTTGTTCGAAATTCTGGGTCGTTACACTTCTAGTCATCCTCCTCGACGACTATTTCCATACTAGCTCAAGCGCATCTCGAGCAAACCATTATCCTCAAACTCGAACCATATCACCGAGTTATCATCATGCTTGGAATGATCCCGTCTGGATTAGACCAAGACTATCTCATGTCATGCTTTACCTCATCATCATCATAGCAAAGCTTCATCTCAACATCATCATCAAATCTATCCATATGAACTTCCTCATCCGCCACATATGCCACAAGCAGCTTTCCCAATTCAAGAGCCTTTCCCTTAACTTTTGAATCATCTTCGGTCTAAATCAAATCATCAATCCTCTAATTCATAGCAATCAATCAAGTCAAACATTAATCCAAGTAAACAAGCATTCAAATATGATCTAAATAGACAATTATAACAATAATGGCAATTTCGTAATTAAAGAGTCAAAAGTCTAACAAGCATGAAAACATGAGCAATATCTCTATAATCTTGATGAATGAACTTGCATAGGTTAACATGTAGTAAAATGGATGCCAAATCATTATGAACAATGGATCTATACTTAGGATTAGGAAAATGCATGGAAATCGCTATTTTTAACATCAAATCAAGCCAACGATCCGATATACTCCTTTGGATCCGTGTGAGAGATAATCACCACTCACCAAATCACCTAAACACCTCAAAAGAAACCCACTACAGATCTGGACAGCGAAGGATCTAACTCGATCTATCACAAATCCGCTTCAAACGATGAAATCTCTCTACGATGGATGTAGATCTTCAATCTAAGCTCTTGAATCTTCAATTTGATCTTTGATTTGGATGGAAGGAATTACTAGATTAGAATGGAGAAAAGAAGTGAAGAAGTGTAGAAGTCGAGCTCTCAAAATGGTAGCACTTCGTCGCTTCGAAATCCGGATCCCAAAAATGAAGAAAACCCCTCCTATTTATAGGCTAAAAAACCCTTAGGTCGTCCACCTTTAGGTCGTCCACGACCTATAGAGCCCTGCGACCTACGACCTATCGAAACCCCACAACCTACGACCTAACGACCTAAGCTTATGCGCACTCACGACCTACCAGTCTACGACTTACGACCTAGTGCAAGCGCGCGACCTATAGATCCAACGACCTAACAGACGAATGCACTTAGCGACCTACCAAAGATCGCGACCTAACATCCTGCGACTTAGCACACACTCGACTCAGCAACTACTCCTAGGTCGCTCACAACCTAACACTCAGCCAAAACCCAGCGACTTAACGCAGACTCACTCCCTCGCGACCTAACAAACCCTTCGACTTACGACTTAACACTCCGCGACTTAACTATGCGCGACTTACGACCTAACACACCTGCGACCTAAAAACTCTAACACGCTCACCACTAGGTCGCAAACTTCATGCTGCTTCATTCCTTAGGTCGCTAACACTCCTTAAGTCGCTCCAACCTTAGGTCGCTAACATCCTATAGGTCACTCCAAACTAACACACGACCTAAACCACTACGCGACCTAACTGCTATACGACCTAAGTCCTTACCTCGTCCAGACTACTAGGTCGCTTACTGCTATAAGTCGCCAACTTCTATAAGTCGCTCCTCCGACCTAATTCTATCCCACGACCTAAGCCACCATACGACTTATCCCAATCCTTAGGTCGCCTACGACATAACTTCCTTCATGACCTAAGCTATCATACGACCTAACTCTTAAGTCGCTCATTCCACTAGGTCGTTTACTCCTTAGCTCGCATCTTTCTTAGGTCGCCAACTACGACCTAACTACTACACGACCTAAGACTCAGACTCAGGATGACTTATCAACAATGCGACTCAATGACGACTGTTTTACGATGTTTCGATCCGTAAAAATACGGGTCGTTACATTCTCTCCCTCTTAGGAATTTCGCCCCCGAAATTCCAAACAAACAGAGCAATCAAAGACTATTCTGCATGCCTACCATCCATAGCAATCAGAAAACCATGCATCCAATTCTAGCTTAGCATGCAGAATTCTAAAACTTAGAACAAGTTACAATGTCGTTAGATGACACGACACCTTAGGGCCATACCTTGAAGAGTTCGGGATGAGCTGCTTTCATCCTCTCTTCCACCTCCCATGTACAGTCGTTATCATCGTCACTCCATTGTATCTTGAGCAACTTAACTATCTTCCACCTAAGCTGTTTCGTGTCGGTTTCCACAACACGAAGCGGCTTACGAGGTCTTCTATCGACTGGATCAACTTCGAAATCTTCACATCTATCAGCAGAAACCACTGTATTCGAGTCGTGCACATACTTCCGTAGATACGATACGTGAAAAACATTGTGCACACTCGACATCTTCTCTGGTAATTCCAATCTGTAGGCGAGCTTTCCAATTCGCTCGATGATCGGGAATGGTCCAACAAATCTCGGAGTCAACTTCCCTTTCTTCCGAAATCGAATAACATTCTTCAGTGGAGAAATCTTCACAAAAACCATATCACCTACGTCGAACTCCAAATCCTTACGACGCTTATCGGCATAACTTTTCTGACGGTCTTGGGCTGCCTTCATTCGTTGCCGAATGATCTCTATACAATCTGAAGTCTGTCGAATCATCTCTGGCCCAAGCATCAGCTTTTCTCCGGTCTCTAACCAACATGTCGGAGAGTTACACGGTCTTCCATATAATGCCTCATACGGTGCCATACCAATGCTTGATTGGTAACTGTTGTTATATGAAAATTCCACCAAATGAAGGTGATCTTCCCATGATCCTTCGAAATCCAAAACACAAGCTCTGAGGAGATCTTCCAAAACTTGGTTGACTCTCTCGGTCTGACCATCTGTTTGAGGGTGATAAGCTGTACTCAAACACAACTCGGTTCCCAAAACTTTCTGGAAACTCTTCCAAAATCCACTAGTGAACAGTGGGTCTCGATCACTCACTATACTCTTCGGAATACCATGGAATCGAACTATCCACTTAACATACAATTCTGCCAACTTTGATGCAGTCCTAGTCGATCGAACAGGAATGAATCTTGCACTCTTAGTCAAACGATCTACGATGACCCAAATCCCTTCATTTCCCGTCCTTGTTTTAGGTAGCCCATCAATAAAATCCATCGATATTTGCTCCCACTTCCATGTAGGAACTTCTAATGGCTGAAGCAATCCACTTGGCTTCTTCTGTTCGGCTTTTACCAACTGGCAGTTCATGCATTTCGAAATAAAATTCCCAACATCCTTCTTCATGCCTTCCCAGTAATAGGTTCTCTTCATATCCTGATACATCTTATTTCCACCTGGATGAATTGTCAGCTTCGAGTGATGACCTTCCTTCAGAACTTCACTTCTCAATTCATCCATATCGGGAACAACTAGTCGTCCTTGTTTCCAAAGCCAACCTTCTCGATCGACCTCGAATCCTTTATCCTTTTCTGGATTCAATCCAGATTCCAAGTCACGGATAATCTTGACAACCTTATCATCTCGCTTTTGACTCTCGCCAATTCTTTCCACAAGAGTCGGTCTTATCGATAAGTTTGCCAACATCTCAGGTTCCAATTCACATCTGGGCCTGAAGTCAAATCCAGCTAGATACTCGAGATTCTTCCACTCTGAAAACATGGCTCCAAATCCTGCATGTTTTCGACTTAACGCATCTGCCACTACGTTACCTTTTCCCGGAGTATAAGCTATACCAAAATCATATGATGCCAAAAACTCTAGCCACCGTTGCTGCCGAAGATTCAAATCCTTTTGGGAGAAAAGATACTTCAACGACTTATGATCTGTAAACAACTCGAATCGAACTCCCAATAGATAATGTCTCCACATCTTCAGAGCAAAAACAATTACCGCTAACTCCAAATCATGAGTCGGGTAATTCCTTTCATGCGGCTTCAGTTGTCGACTAGCATACGCAACAACTTTATCCTTCTGCATCAGCACTGCTCCAAGTCCAGTACCACATGCGTCGGTGTAAACCACCATCTCATCATTCCCACTTGGAATAGTCAAGACAGGAGCACTCGTCAATCGCTCTTTCAGGATTCCGAAAGCTTGCTCACACTTAACATCCCATCTGAATACTTGGTTCTTTTTCGTCAATCCTGTTAACGGTGCAGCTACCTTGGAGAAGTCTTTGATAAACCGTCGATAATATCCTGCTAACCCAAGAAAACTCCTCACATCAGATGCATTCTTAGGTTTAACCCAATCCTGGATTACTGCGACCTTAGCGGGATCAACCGCTATTCCATTTCCAGAAATCACATGGCCTAAGAACCTCACTTCACTCTTCCAGAAGTGACACTTCAAAAACTTAGCCTTCAGTTGATGTTTCCACAGGATTTCCAAAACAATACGCAAGTGCGTCTCGTGCTCTTCCTCAGTTCTGGAATAAATCAGAATATCATCCACGAACACTAGCACGAACTTACTCAACTGATCTCTGAACACTCTATTCATAAGATCCACAAAATATGCTGGCGCGTTGGTAAATCCAAACGGCATTACCAGCCACTCAAAGAAACCGGATGGTGTCCTAAAAGCAGTCTTCGGCACACTATCCTTAGCCACTCTCAACTGGTGAAATCCCGTTGCCAAATCCATCTAAGAAAACACCTTAGCTTCGTGAAGCTGATCAAACAAGTCATCTATTCTCGGCAATGGATACTTGTTCTTCTTAGTCACCTTATTCAGCTCACAATAATCCACACACAACCTTAACGATCCATCCGCTTTGGTTGCGAACACAACTGGTGTACCCCATTCGGACACACTACGCCAAATGAATCCTTTCTGCAAAAGATCATCAACCTGCACCTTCAACTCATGTTGTTCCCTAGGCGCCATTCACCTAAGAGGCATCACAACAGGTCTGGCTCCTTCAACTAGATCTATACGAAACTCGATCTCTCTATGCGGCGGTAATCCTTTGACCTCGTCAAAGACATCCTCAAATCCATTCACGATTGGCAACGATGACCGTCCATCCTGTGGAACAACCAGCGAATACATGAAGCTCATGAAGACGCCTTCTTCATGCTTACATCGTATCACAATCTTTCGCCCCTCCACATTCTCGACTGTCACCTCCAACCTCTCACAATCAACCTTTGTCGCATACTTCCTAAGCCAGTCCATACCCAAGATAATTCCGAACCCCGCAAAGTTCAGAACAAAACAATCACAAGCAAAAGAGAAATCATGACTCGATACAATTAGACCACGGCATAGCATACACAAACAAGATGAACCCCCAACTGGATTAGTCACAACCAATGGCCTATCAACAATATCCGGTTCTAAACCCAATCGGCCTACAAGTTCATTACAAACAAACGAATGCGATGCCCCAGTATCAAATAGCACTCTCACTGGAACACCACATAGGAAAAGAGTACCTTGAACCACTACACTCTTTCCTTTCTCTTCAGCAGTAGGAGCTTTCGAAGACAAAGGAACAGCTCCTAAAGCATAAGCTTGCACAATCTGCTTGTCCTTCCTCAGTTCTGGACAATTCCTCTTGATATGCCCCGGCTTGTCACAGTTGTGGCATTTCATCGGCACCTTAGGATTCTTGCAATCCTTGGAGAAATGGCCCTTCTGCTGACAATTGAAGCAGGTCACCTCGCCCTTCGGCTTCTTCTGGCTATCCTTACCCTTTTGCTGCTGCTGCTTCCTTTTCTTGTTTCCACCCTGCTGTGGTTTAGACTCTCCCTTGGTCACAGCAACAACAGATCCTTCTTTGGGAAACAGACTCTCATGCCTGAGAGCCTTCTCCACAAGCTTCTCAAATGAATCGTCCATATGATCCACCAACTGTCTCCCAAGATAATTGTCCAAGCCTGTCACAAACTTCTCATTCTTCTGATACGAAGATTCAATATACGACCGGGCATACTTGGACAAAGCTTCAAACTCAGAAACATACTCAAGAACTGGTCTTCCTCCCTGCTTGAGCTCCACAAATTTCTTGAACAGAACAGACTTCTGAGCTGTAGAAATGAACTTAGCTTCAAATCTGGCTTGGAATTGCTCCCAAGTAATCTCTTCCTCCGGAGTATCAATGGTGATAGAGTTCCACCAATCAGAAGCTCTTCCTTGAAGCTGTCTTGACGCAAGTTTCCTTTTAGTTGCATCCTCAATTCCCAAGTCACCAAAGATCCTTCTACAAGCATCTATCCATCTCTGGACTTCAATGGTTGGTTCTGTTCCAAAGAAAACCTTCCCTCCAAGAGCAGTATAATCCTTACACAGCTTAGCAAAATCCACTGGTCTTGGAGTTTGAACTTGAACTCCAACATCCACCGATGGCCCCGGAGCTGGCATCCTTCTCATGATCGAAGTCATCATTGCTTCGAACATAGCAGCATAATCAGCAGCCCCTTCAGTAGCACGGCCTTCCCTAGCAGCTGGTCTCCCTCTTCGACTCATCCTTAATATCTATAAAAAGGAATGATTAGCACACCTAGAGAAACAACTGCATAAAGGACTCAAACTCTACTAAGCTACTATATTATATATAGTAATCATCCATCAAAATACAATTACGTCTCTCATACGTAGTTACGTCAGTGAGCGTTGGGTAAAATCGATTAACCAAAGCTCTGATACCAAATGTGACGACCGCCCATGACCCCTGCACCGAACCTAGAGATAGTGCGCTGTAATGTGTGCCAGGCGACCATGGACGATTGCCAAGGTAAATTAAAAACAACAGAATCTATCGTATTACTCACAGCGCATGGACAAAATACAATAGAACATATATATAGTGAAGCTTCACATAATAGAATCTCATCAATAAAACTTCATAATAGTTGAATACAAACATCTGAATAGTCAATACATCAAGCCTCACTACATAACACTCAGAGAATATACAAACAGCGGAACATCCAGTACATATAGTAAGAAGATAATATGCAACCCTCCAGCTCGTCTTCGACATCAGCATCGTGGAAAGCAAGAACAGCACCTGTCACCTGCTACCTAGTCTGCCCGTCCCAAAATGGACGAACAGCCCAAGGCAATAAGAGTTAAAACATAAAGCCTTGAGTCAGACAACAGTCTTAGTGAGCGGTAAATTAACTAACAACATACCAAAAGAGCATAAAGGAAAAGGAATAGGAATACAACCCTCCCACTCCACCTCTTTCTACAGTGATAGCCCCCAGACACACACTAAGTAGAAGCAAACATAGCAGAGCATACAATTTAAAGTAAAGCAATTATCACTCGAGTCAAGGGCGATGTTTTCCAAGCACAAACCCCCAAGGCCTAAACCAAGATCAGATAAGCACCCAAAAAACACTGCTCTTGAGACCGAATGACGATACAACCAAACATCCATGACTCTGGCTATCACTGTTATCATTGCTTCGATAACATCATTAATTGAATGACCGGCTCATTCTTTCATCCGTCCGTCAAGGGCTAATGGAAACCCCGGTTCTAGACATAACTCCGCACGTCATCGTGACCCGTGCCTAGGACTATCGAATCTGCCCAGAGTACTTGACTACCATCAGTAGCCTTCAGGGACTATCGAATCTGCCCAACGTACTCTTGCTTTGAGCATGCTAGAACCTTCAACAACGATGAGATATCAGCCTTCTAGTCATCCTCCTCGACGACTATTTCCATACTAGCTCAAGCGCATCTCGAGCAAACCATTATCCTCAAACTCGAACCATATCACCAAGTTATCATCATGCTTGGAATGATCCCGTCTGGATTAGACCAAGACTATCTCATGTCATGCTTCACCTCATCATCATCATAGCAAAGCTTCATCTCAACATCATCATCAAATCTATCCATATGAGCTTCCTCATCCGCCACATATGCCACAAGCAGCTTTCCCAATTCAAGAGCCTTTCCCTTAGCTTTTGAATCATCTTCGGTCTAAATCAAATCATCAATCCTCTAATTCATAGCAATCAATCAAGTCAAACATTAATCCAAGTAAACAAGCATTCAAATATGATCTAAATAGACAATTATAACAATAATGGCAATTTCGTAATTAAAGAGTCAAAAGTCTAACAAGCATGAAAACATGAGCAATATCTTTATAATCTTGATGAATGAACTTGCATAGGTTAACATGTAGTAAAATGGATGCCAAATCATTATGAACAATGGATCTATACTTAGGATTAGGAAAATGCATGGAAATCGCTAATTTTAACATCAAATCAAGCCAACGATCCGATATACTCCTTTGGATCCGTGTGAGAGATAATCACCACTCACCAAATCACCTAAACATCTCAAAAGAAACCCACTACAGATCTGGACAGCGAAGGATCTAACTCGATCTATCACAAATCCGCTTTAAACGATGAAATCTCTCTACGATGGATGTAGATCTTCAATCTAAGCTCTTGAATCTTCAATTTGATCTTTGATTTGGATGGAAGGAATTACTAGATTAGAATGGAGAAAAGAAGTGAAGAAGTGTAGAAGTCGAGCTCTCAAAATGGTAGCACTTCGTCGCTTCGAAATCCGGATCCCAAAAATGAAGAAAACCCCTCCTATTTATAGGCTGAAAAACCCTTAGGTCGTCCACCTTTAGGTCGTCCACGACCTATAGAGCCCTGCGACCTACGACCTATCGAAACCCCACAACCTACGACCTAACGACCTAAGCTTATGCGCACTCACGACCTACCAGTCTACGACTTACGACCTAGCGCAAGCGCGCGACCTATAGATCCAACGACCTAACAGACGAATGCACTTAGCGACCTACCAAAGATCGCGACCTAACATCCTACGACTTAGCACACACTCGACTCAGCAACTACTCCTAGGTCGCTCACAACCTAACACTCAGCCAAAACCCAGCGACTTAACGCAGACTCACTCCCTCGCGACCTAACAAACCCTTCGACTTACGACTTAACACTCCGCGACTTAACTATGCGCGACTTACGACCTAACACACCTGCGACCTAACAACTCTAACACGCTCACCACTAGGTCGCAAACTTCCTGCTGCTTCATTCCTTAGGTCGCTAACACTCCTTAAGTCGCTCCAACCTTAGGTCGCTAACATCCTATAGGTCGCTCCAAACTAACACACGACCTAAACCACTACGCGACCTAACTGCTATACGACCTAAGTCCTTACCTCGTCCAGACTACTAGGTCGCTTACTACTATAAGTCGCCAACTTCTATAAGTCGCTCCTCCGACCTAATTCTATCCCACGACCTAAGCCACCATACGACTTATCCCAATCCTTAGGTCGCCTACGACATAACTTCCTTCACGACCTAAGCTATCATACGACCTAACTCTTAATTCGCTCATTCCACTAGGTCGTTTACTCCTTAGCTCGCATCTTTCTTAGGTCGCCAACTACGACCTAACTACTACACGACCTAAGACTCAGACTCAGGACGACTTATCAACAATGCGACTCAATGACGACTGTTTTACGATGTTTCGATCCGTAAAAATACGGGTCGTTACATGAATATTCGACATGCTATACAATGAATGTATTGATGTTGATTTTCGAGGGTCGAAATCTCAGGTCGCTACACTTAGTATCAGAGCTTAGGTTGAGTGACTACCTAGGCTTTGGTGGGGATTACTCATTAGAGATTGGGTCAGTAGTACCCTAAAATGAGTCTGAGTGTATTATAGGTATGAGCACGTATTTTTTAGTGAATATAAATTGTTTTATATTGTGTTGACTTATTGGTTGAGTGTTTATGAATTCTGGTCGGTATGGTTTAGATAATTGTATCAATAGGGATTTCTAAACTCTTAAACTAGGCAAACCGACACAATATTGTTTTAAAAGTGGGTAAATGAAATAATTTTACCCAAATTATATTTTGATATAAAAGAAATAATTTTCTAAATTTTTTATAGTATAATTGGTTTGTTTGGTTATTATTATTATCTAAACCAGATTATAAAAATTGAAATGGTTTATATAACCAAATAGAAATTGTATAAATATGATTTATACAAACGAGTTAAACTAAAAATGGATAAAACCAGAGTTTGGAGATTTAAATCTCGGAAAGTTTGGAAATATTTTCCGAAGTGTTGTGACAATAAAATAGCAACATTTTTGGAAAAAAATTATTTTGAAGAAAAATTGTTTTAAATTGGATTTAAAAATGGATTTTGGAAGTAAGTAAGCACTGAACTCACTTCAGTCGCTGGAAAATAATTCTAGTGATGACGGTCGATCATCAGTCTTCATTTTCGAGTTTCTAAGTGGCGGATTGCTACCGTGGTCGTTGTTTTTGGATTGTTTTGAGAAAAACAAGTTTGTTTAGAAATTCCAAAAAGGAATTTGTTTTGGGTAAAGCCAAGTTAATTTAAAATTCTGGAGGGAATTGTTTTTGGCAAAACCAAGTTTGGTTTAAGTTTTAAAGCGAGGTTTGATATACAAAGAGAGTGTATATATATTTATGATTTCAAATTGATTTGAAATAAAACCAGGTATTTGAAATTCTAGAATCCTTATTTAAATGTTTTAGAAAAATTTCAGGAAATAAGTTTTGAACTTATAAGTTGAGAATGATATTAGTAAGGAAAGAAGTGTGAAAAATGGAATTTTGGAATTGGATTTTAACTTAAGTAAGTTAAAAAGAATTGTATGAATTGGAATTTAACTTAAGCTAAGTTAAATAAAATTGGATTTGGGTTTGAAACAATATCAAATTGAATGGAATATAAAATGTAAGTGTAAAATGACTATATAACTTCAAGTTATAAATTTCGGATGGAATCAACTCAAGTATAGAATGGATGAAAATGTGAAAAATAAGTTGTGTAACTTATAAATTGGAAAAGCGGGGTTGAAAAACCAAAATAGAAATGGTATGATATTTTTGTAAGGGAATGGAAACCCGAATTTGTATTATAAAATGAAGTTAACTCAAGTCGAGTTAAATGAGATGATTTTTGAAATAAACTTAACTCAAGTTAAGAAAAGTGGAATGAAGTTAAAAGGAAGTTGAAAATGGATAAATAAGACAATTATTGGAATTGGATTTAATTCGAATTGAATTAATAGAATAAACTAACCAAGGAATTAGTGAATGGATGTGGGACTGAATTGTTATGGGTAATGATAGAAATGAGTTTTGAAATATTATTTGATAATCATTGGAAAATGGACTTAAGTCGGAAGTGATGAAAATCAGAAGTGATGGTATAAAATGTTTATACTAGAACTTAAATAAAAATGAAATGAAACTGATAAATCGAATTGGATTTGAATAATAGTGGAATGGTGAATGAATATGAAATTTGAATTATAAATAAAATTTGAGTATGAACTTAAGTTTTGAAGTGGAAATAAATTCAAGTGTAGTATAAAAGGTTATAATAAACCTTAATATTTATTTTATGAGGTGAGTCGTAAACAAATTGTCATGGAATGAAATACAGGTTGATACAAAATGATGTGAACAAGATTTTGTGAATGAATTGAATGTGTATCAATAGAAACTGATAAATCGAATTAGAATCAATTTAAAATAGTTTATAAGCTTAAGTGACTATTTTATTAAATTAATATCACCAAATTTGCATGGAAAAATTTGTCATTTGACGTAAACGGAAGTAAATAAAATTATGTAAATAAATGATAAGCGAATAAATTGATTTAGAATCAATTGGGAATGGATATGAATATATTGGATATGAATATGAAATGAATACAAATGAATTGTTTGTGAATCACTTGGAATTGAATAAAATGGTATGTAAATCGATTGAAATGAATAATCGAATGTTGAAACCTTGTGATTATTGATAAATTCATGCTATAACATGTTTGTTTATGGAATTTATGTGATTAACTAGTTAAACGAATGAAAGCTATTAAATTTTATATATTTGGTACTTATGGGTTTTATTTGAGTAAGTACAGGTACATGGAGCTATTTGGCTTGATTTTGGGTTGCGCGATTGCATATAAATTGAGCGAGCTTGCTTAATAACGCTAAAATGGTGTACGCTTACGAATTTAGCGCGCAGAAATTAAAATATTGATATATATTGCATTTTTCGGCCATGAGAGCCTGATGTGCACATAAATATGCATATATTTACATCCATATTTTATCTATTTTTATTTAAATAAATGTCATATTTGGGTATTTTAACATGTTTAAAACCAAAATTCAATTATTTTAGAATCATCATATATTCATCTACATACAGGGGCAAAATAGACATTTTTGTGCATGTGTTAATTTGGGACTTTTTACTTGGACGTTCTTCATAATTTTTATAGGAATTTGGATGCATATGGACGAGGGTTTCATGAAGATATATGCATGCACAAGGGAATACAAAGGAATGAAGAGGAAATAATTCAAACTCATGATCATGGAGGATCCCACCCACTTACCTAAATCTACAATTAGAAGCTAATGGACAACTAAGTGGAGGTTAAAGCTTCATGCATATTTAATGATGGATTAATTAGATGCTAATGGTTACTTGGAGGCCACACTTCCTAAAGGGCATTTTGGGAAGCACCCTAAAAATTGAATTAGGGTTTTATGCATGTATAAATAGCCCTCTTATGTTGATTTGATAACACAAATGAGTAGCTAAACCCCTTCAATTTAGGGGTAATGAAGCTCTCTAACCTTATGTAATTTCAATATTTTTATGATTTATGATCTCTTTTATTTGTGCTTCATGAAAGTGAATTTTGATGTAAGTTTATACAAGTGGGTTTGATAGCTTATGATGCATATGCAAATGAGCTATTCCTATTCAACATAAACACAAATTATATCATCATCTGCTAATTGATTTTTTATTTTGAAATGGAAGTAAAAATAAAATTTGATGATCTATATTACTAATTACAATAGTGAATTGATCATACTTAAAATAGATTTTGCTTTGGCTTCATTTTCATGAGAATTTATAAGTGGTTTATTTGTTGTATTATAGTTTGATGGTTTAAGTTATGTTAATTAATAACATAAATAAACCATACTTATGATAAATGCAACAATTATTTCACTTAATATCAAAACTAGAGATCATAAATTATTTGTTTGTTGATTTACAAAAATATGAGAGTGGATTTGCCTCTAAATTGTTCTCTAATTTCATAGTTTTTAATCTCATTTTAATTCTAGTTTTAGCTTCATTTTGCTTATAGTTAACAATTTCCTCTCCGTTTGGTATAATTTGATTGAATTGATTTTTAAAACCTAATAATTCCTTGCGGATCGACCCATACTCGCCATGTACTAATTTTTGTACGCTGTGGGCTTGCGGTTATTTTAATTTGAAATTTATCGGTGATTTTCTAAACCGATAGAAAAATTGTCGTTAAATAAATTTTTAGCGCCGTTGTCGGGGAATTGCGTTGATTTTGATTTTCTATTCTTCGGATTATTTTTGTTTGATTTTCATGTGTGTGTTTGTTTGCATATTAAAAAAATTTGCGTGCTACTGTGATTTTTGTTTGCATTTGATTTTGAGTTTGTTGTTGTTCTAGTTTGCATTGCATTTGCATTTCATATTAATATATATATATACACACACAATTTCATTTGCAAAGAGAATTTTTTATTATTATTCCATTTCATTTTCCAATTTACATTGTGAAATTACATTTAAAAACTGTGCACTGTGTTTGCATCCAACTGCACAGTACCGCTCCTCTCAACAATTCCTCTCTATCAACCCCATATACATACTACTTCCATATGATCCCCTTTCACCAAACTGTTTGATCACCATCACATAACTCTTCCTCCTCCGTAAGCAACTTACTGTCATTTCTACATATACAACTTCCTCTTTAACATACCCACCTCCCCCTGACCATTTTTCAAACCACAAAACACTGCTCTGTTATCCACCATTTCTCCTTGCCTTCACCAGTGCACATCAGTGCAACCACCCACTGTCCAATATTCCACATATATTTCATCTTCTCTGTACTGCACATCCCCTCCACCTCAACTTGCTGTCAACTACACCTCTGTCATCCTACTACCAGCCCACCATACATACATACACATTCACCATTAAGCAGTGCCACATTCCACCTCCTCCAGAGCATCATCACAGTCCCTCTGCCACCGACATCTACCTCCACATCCACATTCAACCGTACCATACACCCCTACCAGATTACCACCACTTCAACAGCAAGATGCTGACCACAATTCACTACACTTCAAACCATCTTCACCTGACAGCACCACAAACATCCACGATCTACTGCCAGCAACATCACAACCTTCTTCCTCTCAATTCATACAAAACTGCCATCTCCACTGCCATTCACATTCCCATCCATTAATTTCCACTCCACAAAACCACCATCACAAAACTGCCACCATCCCCTCCATTTAACTGCTGTCAAATAATCAAATCCATCAACCTTACAACCTCACATACAACACCGCATCGTCAGAGACCATCACTTGACAGTAAACACTAATACAACTCCACAGTCCAACTGCTTCAATCCATCCACTTCTCCCATCCCTAACTTCAACCTCCTTTACCAAGTCCCTTATCTCCACTCTTCACTCTCTCCTGTCACAAACCAAACAATACAACGGTACACTCCATCCCCACTGTCCCTTGCTATATCTCTCTGCCAAATTTCCACACTAACAACCACATACCCCATAGCCACCCAAACACTGCTACAACTCACTTCCTCTACAACAATCAACATACATCCACACAAACCAAATGACCATATCACTTGAATATTACCTCACAAACATCTAGCTGCTACATCTCTTTCCCACTGCCTTCTACACAATCACCTCTTGCTACCACTCAACATTGCTCCTCCTGCTACCACTCTGTGCTAGTTCAGAGCCAGTCATCACCATTTGCAAACCAAACCCAATTATCCACAACTTGTGCACTTCCTTGTGACACTGCCTCCCCCTAACATTGCCACTTTATCCATATTCATACGTACAAGAAAAAAGAATTGCTGTCACCTATCCCATAAAACGTACCCGAAACACTGCTCTATCATCCCATCAATTCAACTTCCAAAACCCACAATCTACTCATCACCTGACCATTCCACTGCCCTAAAACGATTCATATTGCCCACCGCCTGCATACTTGAATCCATCGTCTACAACTGGCATCGGAGTCGCCATCAATCGCAGAAACTTGCAACCCCAAAAGCCCGCTACCTAAATCGCGACTCCGTCGAACTAAAACTAGCCATCGAACTTAGCCTTGTTGATTGGAGCTTTGACTTCGACCTTGAAATTCTGAGTTTGAGAATTTGTGAATTGATGAGTTTGGTTCACAATTTTGTGAAGTCGTGATTCAGTGAATTTGATTTTTTTTTGTGAATTCAATTTTGTGAATTCTTGAATTTGGGTGCTGTCTGTTTGTAGTACTTTAGTGGGTCGGGTAGGCTTCTTACCCTTTTTAATTTTGTTCTGTTTTATTTCCATTTGGTTTTCCATTCTTCTTCTTTGTTCTTTTTACTTTTCTATAAAAAAAATTGTTTTGTGGAGTTAGTTTTAAAGTTGTTGTTTTATTTGTTTTGTTAAATTATTTCAAATTTTTCTTCTGTTCCACCCATCTTAAAAAAAAGAAATTCTATTTGTCATTCTTTTCTTTCTCTTAAAAAAACAAATAAGTTTCTTTTGTTTTGTTTTGCTTCTTTTGATTTCATTTGTTTTGATTTTCCCTTGTTTTAGTTACTTCTTTGATATTAAAAAAAAGAATTTTGTATATATTCTATTTTTTTTACTTGGAAAAAACGAGTTCTACCCCTTGGAAAAAACGAGTAGAATCCGAAACGAAATACCTTTTGATTTTCCCTTGTTTTAGTTACTTCTTTGATAAAGTAAAAATCCGTCGTATTTATGCGTGGCGTGGTCTTACGAGATACCTTTTTTTCAAAGGATTTTGATAACAGTAATAATTCAAATTGAGTGTGTTTTCTCACGCTGGTTTTCCAGACTAACTCGGGTGTTATTTATTTATAATGCTCGGGTCAGACCGAGTATTACAGATTCAAGTTAGGTGCTATAAGGCTCAGAAGACGAGCTGGAGGATTCTCAGGCGTATTATATGTACTTGGTTATTTCCGCTGTGTGAGTCATGTTGTATATTCAGTATTTGTGACGACAAGTTATTATAACTGTCCAGGTTGATTTGTTGATTATTGTACTCTGATAGTGGTATGTGTAATAACAGTAATAGTTCTTTTTGTATAAAAATATGTGGTTATCTATTATATATTGTTCCGTTGTGATTGTGAGATTCTATGTTATTGTTTCTGTTTGTTTCTATCTCTTCTTCTTCTTTACCCCAAGCACTCGGTATTTCCGGCACTTGAATATTCGGCATGTTATACCGTGAATGTATTGATGTCGATTTTCGAGGGTCGAAAATCCCACGTCGCTACAAGAACCGTGTAAATCAGTCACATCGATATTCTCTGTTTGACCTTAGTAATATTAACCAACAGAAAACTATTGAGTGAGTCATTCCATAGTTATCCAATAATTATCAGTATTTAACCCCTTGGTGCCCCCAGCAGTCATGAGTAATACACTGCCCAACATTTGGAGAGTGTTACATACTCTAGTCTCAACAGATGTATCGATATCCATTCTCGATACATCTTCATTAGGAATACTTAAAATGGTATATTTATTTTCATTGTGATAAGTTACTCATGGTTACAACACTTTGTAACTACTATCACAAAACATACCTTTTATGGATTTTATATTAAATATACTTTTAATTAAATTAATTAATTAATATAACGTATTATATCAAGTATATAATAGAAAGAAAATACCTTTTATTTTGAACAAGATTGGCCATCAAGTTAGACATATTTAACAAATCATATAATTTCCCACAGGGCATACTCTTAACTCTATCAATCTCCCACTTGCACTTGGGGTCAATTATGGAATCTTACTCCAACTTCTCCAATCGGTTTTCTCAAAACCAATTGGATCAGTCCCTTTGTGAATGAGTATCCTGTTATGTTTTAATTATCTAATCTATCAATCAACTCTCTCTGACGGTGATAAACTGCTTTACCATGTGGAACAATTCGAAGTATGTCTCTCGACTTCTAGTGAGCTATAAGTTCTGTTATAAACTATATCGCGACATTGTTATCATATAACAATGTTATGAGATTCTCAACATTTGAAATCGACTTAGTTATAAATTTGCGCACTTGTATTTTTATATACATAGTTTTCATATACATTTGGTTAATATGTGTAAATAGCTTTCTCTAAATCAATATTTAGAATTTTCTATTTCAACCAAAATAATAAGTCTTATCAAGCAATAATTTTGCGAGGAAATCCGAATTGGCTTAAGCATGTTGAATACTGAATCTATTATGCTATTTTCAACAATTGAAATTTGTGATATTATTCTTATTGACATTGCTAATTTAATTCCAACTGCATTAGTCTTTCTCATAAAGACATAGTCGCGACCGATGGATCATATCCCATCGGTTACGAGCACCAAAATCATATTTTGATAGCGTACTGGGAATTCTTTTGGATTTGCACATCATACCATATAGAGTCGACACCGTTAATGGTTTGATTAAATAACCGAGGATTGTATATTTTCGAAATTGATAACAAACTCATAGTTTCTCTTCAATGTACGAGAATACATATTAGACACTCGAATGCGAGGTGTTCGTTTAGGTTAATTGATTTCATTCCATCTCGTCTAAAGTTCTATCTATAAACCATATCCCATTCCATTTTGCTACCAATAATTCCTCAAAGAAATTCCTTCACTATGTAGTTGGTATTTCTTGAAATAACAATTGTTTCTCATTGCAACAGAATAAGTATTCATAAACATTAAATGAATTTCTTTATTTATAAAACTGATTTGGTTTTAATTTAGAAAACATATATTCAAAACATGAATATGTCATCCAATGATAGTCTTTCGCAAAATCCTTTTAGGGAGATTCATACAAGATCCCTCGTGAGCAATTATTATTTCGACTCACACAACCTGCAAACTTCTTGGCCTAGGATATGTTGGAGTTTCTTATAAACCCTTATCTTGTGTGATTTTGGAAACTATTATTTAGATGAAACAATATTAACCTTCTGTACTACTCTTAAGTACAGGACCTTATAGTAAGAAACTAGCTCAACTTTACTCAAATCATACATTTTCCAACAAAGTTCGATTACTCCTTATTGATGCATCATTATGTATCACATGGAGGAGTGACTTTTGAGATTGAATCTTTATTCATTTTAGGTACGTTTGGAACGTTTTCCAATATACTCACTCATTTGATCAAATGAAATCATTTCTACCGCATGTTATTTTATTTACTTCTGTTTCATACTCTATGAGTTTACCATAAGCATACTACATATGTATCAGATACCCATGTCCATGTCGATGATAACTCATCGGTGACCATGACGAAGTACGTGATCGTTTTGGTATTAATAAACTAATGATTGTATACATCTATATGTATCAATTCGAAGAGTTCATCAACTCTTGTTATGCTCCCACTGAATGGGTGCATAACCCATAATTGTTTGAGATATAATTAATCAATATCATATGGTTTATAATTATATAATAAAATTATTTCTCAAAACTACAGTTTAGTCTATAATTCCAAAATAACTGTAAATAATATTAGATACTTATGTATTTTCCAATGCATCACTTTTGTTATGAAAACAAATACCACATTATAGTTTTATTTCATAATAAATATTCATAATATTCATACTGAAGTATGGCTATATATTTCATAGTAAATGCCGAAAAATAGTCGTTATTTCATAAATAATGTTCGGTATGTTTTATAAAAACAATTTTTGTAATTTGATGCAATCAATAAGTGCTATATGTCATACTCCCATTATTTCTGCTATTACTATAACATCATACTTAATTTGAAGGTCCATCATTCACTTAATATAAATTATTTATCTTATATACTGCAACCAGTTTAGAGTAGAGAGTTCTTTGATCAAATATCTTGAACTCAAAGAAATAAATCTCAAAGAAAACAATTTTCTATATGAAAATACATTTCAGAATAGAAATTATGTTTCTTATTCCAATATTAAGTATCAATTATTATTACAATTCTCATCTCCAATGTTTCTCTATGAAGTAGAAGTGACTATTTATTCTCTTCATTCCAACTGTACCTTAAATTACATCTATTCTTATACATTCATTTTCCTTTCAAATGGTAAAACTATTCAAAAGAAAACCTTACTACAGTATTATAACAAACTCTTTACAAAAGCGCATTCGATTATCCTTAACATTCAAGGACATCAAATATGTTGCATTTTACGTAAACCGATTAAAATGACATTTCAGTGGTCGATTTCTTAGATTTATCTTGTAGTTTTTGATCTTGTGTTACATTAACACAATATGATCCCTTTTGTAATCCATCTAGTTGAATACATGATCTCAAAATACTGTTTATTGGCTTATTTCCAATGAACTATATTCATTGAAGTATCATACATTATGAACTGTGACCATTCACCATATAACATTTATAAATGATAGTATATGGATCAAATATCTATTGTCTTGTATTGCTTTTAGAGTTCGAAACTCATAGAGTGCAATCCACAGTCTCAACCAAATAAGCACATAAGTGACCATTTTACGAATGTATTAAGTAGTCGTAAAAATTAGACACTTGTATGGGTATAGAAAACATTAACATGCAATACGCATTTAATAGTGGGTATTATATTTCATTTGTCAACTTTCAATTCAGTTAATTTTTATATGTTAATTGATAAACATTTTATCAATCATATTAAATGCACAAATTTATCATTGTAGATAATTAACATTATATATCATATGTTCTTACAATGTTAGAAAGGTTATGATAGAGTTAGGGGTATACCCTAGGGGAAATTATGTAACTTGTTATATATGTCTAACTCATTGACCAATTTTTTTCGAAATAAAGTTATTTTCTTTCTATTATATACTTATATAATGTGGTTATATTAATTAATCAATTTAATTAAAAGTATATTTAATAGGAAATCCATAAATTGTATGTTTTGTGATAGTAGTTACAAAGTGTTGTAACCGTGAGTAATTTATCACAATGAAACAAATATACCATTTTAAATGTTCCGAGTTAAGATGCATCGAGACTAGATATCGATGTATCCATTGAGACTA
The DNA here is from genome assembly GCA_030737815.1 of Allium fistulosum. Classification (NCBI taxonomy): domain Eukaryota; kingdom Viridiplantae; phylum Streptophyta; class Magnoliopsida; order Asparagales; family Amaryllidaceae; genus Allium; species Allium fistulosum. The sequence goes on along the minus strand of CM060905.1, from coordinate 484,200,688 downwards.
GAGTACGTAACGCTCTCCAAATGTTGGGCAGTGTATTACTCATGACTGTTGGGGGCACCAAGGGGTTACACACTGATAATTATTGGATAACTATGGAATGACCCACTAGATTGTTTTTTGTTGGTTAATATAACTAAGGTCAAGCAGAGAATATCGATGTGACTAATTTACACAGTTCTCTCGACTTGAGAATACTGTTAATCTTCAATATGGAAGCTCCACTTTGATTATAGTTAAATGGTGGCACAGTGTCCATCGAACGACTATAGTTGGGTCGAGTGGAATCATTGGAAGTGAAATACTATTCAAGAGAGGATTTGTCTCCTCAGTTATATGAGGTTACTATCACGGTCAACTGAAGCCAACTCAAAGTCAAAGTCTCTGGCCAGAGCATTTTGGTTAATAATAATTGTTATTATTGAACGAAAGACTTTGTGTTTGGACTATAAAGTTGAATGTGGATGATATTGGAATTTTGACCATTACCAAATTCCATAAATCCAAACTGATATAGTTTTGATGAAGAGAATTGGTGTAAATATTTGTCACTATTAGGTACTGCTTATAATAAGTAAAATTAGATTTTACCAAATGTGTGTAAGCGATAAATTCGGCCAAAATATCACACCACCTGCTAAGTGATGTGTGAACGTTAATATTTGAATAGTTCGATATTAATCGCTGACTGAATTTACACCTATGAGTCGCACAACCGTAATGATGAATTCCCTGAAAAACACACATGATTTAATTAATTTATAAAATGTTGTAAATTGATTAAATTAATTGATATTTGAGAATTATTAATTATTATTTATTTGATGTTTGGAAGTTTTTTTGTAAATATTTTAATGCATTAATAAAAGTTATATTTGAGCGCAATTATATACGATATCGATGTAATTTAAAGATAATTGCATGAAATGATTTATGAAAAATTTATGTCATTTGATGACATGATTTATGAAATTTTATGTCATTTGGTGACATGTGGAATTTTATGTCATTTGATGACTTATGTGTAAAGAAAGGATTGGAGAGAGAGAAACAATGAAGGTGATCAATTAAGGAAGTTTTAATTAAAGAATGGGAAAAGTTTCGTTCTTTCAAATAAAACATATTCTCTAATTCATTCTGTGCGTACAATTCATTCTTTCTGATTCAGTCCAAATAAAAATATCAAATAAAATAAAATAAAGTGGTTCATCCATCTCTTGCAATGGTAGCATGTGGACCTTGAAGATCTGAGGAGATATCATCATTCAAGCTGTGATTTCTAAACAACATCCTAAGGTGATTCAATCGGATCTAGAAGCATTCTTCATTCAAGGTGCAAATCAAAGGCAACATCAACAAGGTGTGTTTTAAGGATACGGTAGCAAGGTATGTCATTTTCTGTATATAGATAGTGATTTTGCAATGTTTGATGGAAATTTAATTTGACTTTCATAATTTGTATGATGTATTACTATCTTGCTTAATTAAAAAATTATTTATGAAGATTGAATTATTTGTTGAATAATATGATTGATTTTTCATTTGATAGACTAAAATTAAATTTGTTTATGTTTTAAAACAATTTTTAAGTGTAGATCTATGTTTTTAAACATTCTAATTAAATTGTAATTCTTTAGATCTGAATGTTTACATGTTCGAATTGATTAGTTGCTTTTCTTTACTTTGTTAAATTAAAACTAAATCTATATATCTTAAAATACAATGTTTTATTTTAGTTCTATGTTTTAACATTTAATTTAAATTCCATTTCTTTAAATCTGGGAAGTTACATTTTCATGTTGATTGATTGAATTATATTTAAAGTTAAAAATGAAATTTATATGGAATCAATACAATGTTTCAATTGTTGATCTATGTTTTAATCTTTCATAACAAAGTGTAATTTTAGTTTTGAATTTTAATACACATATGTTTGTATGTATGCACGTATTACTTGCACTTTTTATTGCATTAGATATTTACATATGAATAAAAGAAATTCTAACAACAAATCAAAGTTTTGAAATTGACTATAATAATTATCTAATTTATATTATTAGAAAGCTTTGATTGAATTCCATATATACATATTTGGATCTACTTGTATGTGTTCATACAAAATTTATTTTTCTTTACATATATTGTCATAGTATGAAATCATTTCTCTTTTTTAATTAAGACAATAATGTATACATACAATTCATTGTTTACCTTCTATATTCTTACATTATGGTACATATTGATTGTCATTCATATGCTGCATTAATTAAGTTTACGAAAAGGGAAACTTAATCAATCACCCTTGTCGTCCCTTATTTTTTTTCATTTCAATTCCTATGTAATAACCATTCAAATTGTTCTTGTTTATTTTATGTATACATATCAATTACCACTGACTATGCACACTTCCTATATGTTGCGCTTGCACAATATTTACTGTGAGTATATTTGCAATTCATGTCATATTTAGATTAGTCATTAAAGTTATTTTATTAATCAATTATTTAATTTAATTAAGAGAAGGAAATGAAATGTTTCCTTCTCTAACTAAATTTATGATCCCTCATTAGTTGAATAATTTAAGAGAAAGGAAATGAAAAGTTTTCTTCTCTAAATAAATTTATGCCCCTCATTAATTGAATAAGTTAAGAGAAAGGAAATGAAATATTTCCTTCTCTGAATAAATTTGAAAAGTAAACATTACTCACAAATTTGTATATATGAGTATATTTGATATACTCTAACTTACATACACATTAAATTGAAGTGAAACTTTATTTATGAAGTTAAATAAAATATTTATTTTATTTAAAAGAAACTTGGAAGAGTTCCAAATGAATTTAGACTTCATAGGCCCATTTAAGATCCAAAATGGTTAAATATTTTGAAATTAACTCATTTCTTCCACTGTGGCTGACCTAGTTCTAATAATGGTATCAGAGCCTAATAGCCTATGCGGTCTAAATGAGTCATGTTGGGGTTAAGTAATTAAGCTTGCACTTAGTACAGTGTCTAGAAAGGTGATGACTAGGGTTGGAATTGGGTAATCAAGTATCCTGTCCTACTGGTTACCTGCCTGGCCTGAAATGTGGAGTGACCCCAAAGGTTACCCCTAATAGAAAAGACCCAATTTAATTGGTCCATGGGCTAATTTCAAAATAGTTTTAAAAATTAAGACTAGATTTTAAATTTAAAAGTTAAATTTAAAATAAAAACATGTTTATTATAAAATGTTGTAATATAACATAAACTTTCAAAATGTTTGAAAAGGTAATGAAAATTTCAAAATGTTTGAAACTGTTTAAATATTAAGTTAAAAATTCAAAATTTATTAATAAGATAATAAAATAAATTAATTAAATGAGTTAATTAATTGATAGTTATATGCATGTATTATATATGTTGATATATGTTATGTTATTTAAAAGTGTTTCAGATAATATAAGTATACATGTATGTAAGTAAGATAAATTTTGAAATTGATATAATTTAATTAAAATTGTTTAATTAAATAAATTAATTAAAGGTTAATTAATTAAATAAAAATAAACATATATAAGATATGCGTGTTACAGTATAAATGTTATAGTAGATATGTCCAATATAAAAGTTGTATTGGAATACTAATATAAAATTAATTAAAGAGTTAACTAATTAAAATTAATTAAATAAGATCTAATTGATGAAATATTATACATAAGACTATCATATAAGTAATATGAAATATAAAAGTTATATAACAACAAAACTTATACGATATGAATGTATAAACTAACAGTGGAATATTAAAGAAACCTAAATAGACTTGAGGAAGGAATACATATGTAAATGTACGTATACCTTGATTTCTAATGTGTCTGACACTTGAATCACGAGGGTATTTCATAAGGAATGCATTATTTCATCAGTCGATATCACTCAATATAATATATTGAAGATTACGAATCTTCAATATAATGTTGTCCTCTACCATATATATATATATATATTAATAAGTTACTAGCATACTCCTTAGTTGTTGAGGAAACTCAAGCTAAGGATGTTATGTGTAGTATTATTAATATATTGAATAGATGAGGTAAGGATAACTATATGTATTTGTTGAGCAAACTCAAGGAACATATACTATAATTAGGCCATCACGATATGGTAGGTATGAGTGAATAATCTCTTTCGATTTGTTGAGAAAACTCAAGGTTGAAATGATATTAGGATAAGGGAACATGGGTTAGGAGTTGTATGTGATACAACTGATAAGGAGTTATCCATCATTTGTGGGGCTATGATTTGTTGAGAAAACTCAAGGTCAGAATACTAAGACAGACGAGTCCTAACACCCACTAGTGAAGTCGAGAGACTTCTATGTTTCATCTTAGGGTTTGGAGAAACATAAAAGACTAGTGGGAGCCTTATTAGGAAAATGAAATGGTAACATTTAACTTTTCTAATATTGTAAGAACATATGCTAAATAATGATATAATAATCTATAATGATAAATTTGTGCATTTAATATGATTGATAAAATGTTTATCAATTAACATATGCAAATGAACTGAATTGAAAGTTGACAAATGGAAATATAATACCCGTTATTAAATGCCTATTGCATGTTAATGCTTTCTATACCCATGCAAGTGTCTAATTTTACAACTACTTAATACATTCGTAAAATGGTCACTTACGTGCTTATTTGGTTGAGACTGTGTATTGCACTCTATGAGTTTCGAACTCTAAAAGCAATACAAGACTATGGATATTTGATCCATATACTATCATTTATAAATGTTATATGGTGAATGGTCACAGTTCATAATGTACGATACTTCAATGAGTATAGTTCATTGGAAATAATCCAATAAATAGTATTTTGAGATCATGTATTCAACTTGATCGATTACAAAAGGGATCATATTGTGTTAATGTAACACAAGACCAAAAACTACAAGATAGATCTAAGAACCCGATCGCTGAAATGTCATTTTGATCGGTTTACGTAAAGTGCAACATATTTGATATGCTTAAATGTTAAGGATAATCTAATGTGCTTTTGTAAAGAGTTTGTTATGATATTGTAGTAAGGTTTTCTTTTGTATAGTTTGACCATTTGAAAGGAAAACGAATGTATAAGAATATATGTAATTTAAGGTACATTTTGGATGAAGAGAATGAATAGTCACTTCTACTTCATAGAGAAACATTGAAAATGAGAATTGTAATAATATTTGATACTTAATATTGGAATAAGAAATATGATTTTTATTCCGAAATGTATTTTCATATAGAAAATTGTTTTCTATGAGATTTATTTCTTTGAGCTCAAGATATTTGATCAACAAACTCTCCACTGTAAATAATTACAGTGTATGAAATAAACAAATTGTATTAAAATGATGGACCTCCGAATTTAGTACACTATTATAGTAATGGTGGAAATAGTGGGAGCATGCCATATAGTACTTATTAATTGCATCACAGTATGAAAATTGTTTTCGTAAAACTTACCATACATTATTTATGAAATAATGATTATTTTTCGGCATCGAGTGAAAAAAATAACAACATAGCTATATTTCAATATGAATATTATGAATATCCTTTATGAAATAAAACTATAATGTGGTATTATTTTTTTACAACAAAAGTGATGGATTGGAAAATACAAAAGTATCTAATATTCTTTACAGTTGTTTTGGAATTATAGACTAAGCCGTAGTTTTGAGAAATAATTTTATTGTATGATTTTGAATCATATGATACTTGTTAATTATATCTCAAACAATAAAGGGCAATGCACCCATTTAGTGGGAGTATCATAAGAGTTGATGAATTCTTCGGATTGACACATATAGATGTATGCAATCATAATTCTATAAATACCAAAACAGTTCCACGTACTTCGTCATATTCACCGATGAGTTATCGTCGACATGGACATGTACATTTGATACACATGTAGTATGTCTATGGTAAATTATAGAATATAAAAAAGAAGTAAATAAAATAACATGCGATAGAAATGATTTTATTTGATCGAATGAGTGAGTATATTGGAAAATGTTCTGAACGTACCTAAAATGAATAAAGATTCAATCTCAAAATTACTCCTCCATGTGATACATAACGATGCATCGATATGGAGTAATCGAACTTTGTTGGACAATGTACGATTAATTGTAAGTGAAGTTGAGTTAGTTTTTTCTATATGGTAATGTACTTAAGGGTAGCACACAAGGTTAATATTATTTCATTTGAATAACAGTTTACAAAATTTTACAAGATAAAGGTTTATAAGAATTTTCAACATATCCTAGGCCAAGGAGTTGACAGGTTGTGCGAGTCGAAAGATTGCACGTAATAATTGTTCGTAAAGGATCTTGTATGAATCTCCCCAAAAGAGTTTTTGGAAGACTGTCATTGGATGACATATTTATGTTTTGAACATAAGTTTTGTAAACTAAAACCAAATCAGTTTTATAAATAAATAAATTCATAAAACATTTATGAATACTTATTCTGTTGCACTGAGAAACAATTGTTGTTTTAAGAAATACCAATTTCATTGTGAAGAAATTTCTTTGAGGAATTACTGGTGGTAAAATGGAATCAGATACAATCCATAGATAATACTGAATAGATGAGATGAAATGAAATTAACTAACCTAAACGAACACAACGCATTAGAGTGTCTAATAATTATTCTCGCACATTGAAGAGAAACTATGAGTTTCTTATTAATGTCAAAAATATATAATCCTAGATTGTTTAGTTAAACCATTAAGAGTGTTGACTCTATATGGTATGATGCGCAAATCCGAAAGAATCCCAAGTACGCTATCAAAATATAGATTTTGGTGGTCGTAACTGAAGGGATATGATCCATCGACTATGACCGTGTCATTATGAGTAAGAATAATGCAATTGGAATTAAATGAGCAATGTGTATAAGAATAATATCGCAAATTTCAATTGTTGAAATTAGTGTAATAGATTCGATATTCAACATGTTCGAGTTAGTTCGGATTTACTCACAAAATTATCGCTTGATAAGTCCTAGTGTTTTGGTACATATGTATTGAAATAGAAAATTCTAATAACGATTTAGAGTAAGTTGTTTACACATATTAACCAAAAATATCTCAAAGTTAGTGGGAGTGATATTGAGTTTGTGAGTCTTTGGATATGATCCAGGAAATGATACGAAAGTATCATTTTATAAGCATCAAGATTGAATAAGTACTTTGATAGATATATCAAATAGCTTGATTTTCAATCAACGTGCAGAGGAAGCGTGTGTTCATAAGAAAGAACATTAAAAGGTACATTGATATTTCTAGACTATAAGTAAACAACACATTGTTGATTTTAACGATGTACTTGTGTCAAAATCAGCCTTAGTTGTTTTAATACTCAACATTGGATTAATAAATGATGTCTTTCATAGTAAGTATAAAAGATGTCGGGAATGTCCCAAATGATATGCAAGGACATCTTATTAAAATGTTTACGGAACATGTAAGATTGATTCCTTTTCATTGGCAATAGGAATTATCATACATGTTATGTTGTCTACGATATCATGATTTGTTTATGTATTTGATACATGAAGCAATTATCAAATCCAAATTGATATCACTAAATGGTTGTTTGAAGTGTTCTAATGTATTTATGAAATACTAGAGAATTGTTTACAGAAACAATAAATTCCTTATGAAGGAATGTTCAAACTCAAACTTTCACAAGTAATATATTGAGTATAATATGTCAACAACAAATATTTAAGTTGGAAATGTTCCAAATGAAAGACCGTGGCTGATTCGATGAAATAGACTAGGTACATCGCCTTGAATAGGGCCGCAATAAAAACGATGTACATAAAAATATAAGTGCACAAATTTATAACTGAACCGATTCCAAATGTTGATAATCTCCTGACATAGTTATATGATAACAATGTCGTAAAATAGTTCGTAACAGAACTTAGAGCTCACTTGAAGTCGAGAGACATACTTTGAATTGTTCCACATGATAAAATAGTTTATTACCATCAGAGGGAGTTGATTGACAGAGTAGATAATTAAAACATAATAGCATATCCGTTCATAAAGGAACTGACCCAATTGGTTTTGAGAAAACTGATTGGAGAAGTTGGAATTAAGACTCCACAATTGACCCAAAGTGCAAGTGGGAGATGGATAGAGTTAGCGGTAAGCCCTAGGGGCAATTATGTAATTTGTTACATATATCTAACTTGTTGACCAATCTTTTTTGAAATAAAGGTATTTTTTTTCTATTATATCTTGATATAATATGGTAATATTAATTAATCAATTTAATTAAAAGTATATTTAATAGGAAATCCACAAATGGTATGTTTTGTGATAGTAGTTACAAAGTGTTGTAACCGTGAGTAATTTATCACAATGAAACAAATATACCATTTTCAATGTTCCTAGTCAAGATGCATCGAGATTGGATATCGATGTATCCGTTGAGACTAGAGTACGTAACGCTCTCCAAATGTTGGACAGTGTATTACTTATAACTGTTGGGGGCACCAAGGGGTTACATGCTGATAGTTATTGGATAACTATGAAATGACTCACTAGATAGTTTTCTATTGTTTAATATAACTAAGGTCAAGCAGAGAATATTGATGTGACTAATTTACACAGTTCTCTCGACTTGAGAATACTGTTGATCTTCAATGTGGAAGCTCCGCTTTGATTATAGTTAAATGGTGGCACGACGTCCATCAAACGACTATAGTTGGGTCGAGTGGAAGCATTGGAAGTGAAACACTATTCAAGAGAGGATTCGTCTCCTCATTTATATGAGGTTAGTATCATGGTCAACTGAAGCCAACTCAAAGTCAAAGTCTCTGGCCAGAGCATTTCGGTTAATAATAATTGTTATTATTGAACCAAAGACTTTGTGTTTGGACTATAAAGTTGAATTTGGATGATATTGGAATTTTGACCATTACCAAATTCCATAAATCCAAACTGATATAGTTTTGACGAAGAGAATTGGTGTAAATATTTGTCACTATTAGGTACCGCTTATAATAAGTAAAATTGGATTTTACCAAAAGATGTGTAAGCGATAAATTCGGCCAAAATATCACACCACCTGCTAAGTGACGTGTGAACGTTAATATTCGAATAGTTCGATATTAATCGCTGACTGAATTTACACCTATGAGTCGCACAACCGTAATGATGAATTCTCTAAAAAACACACATGATTTGATTAAGTGGAAATTAGCCACAGGGGCCTCTTTAGCAAGTGAAATTAATTTTTAGGACACATAACTAAAATAATTACTTTTAAGGACAATACGTAAAATAATTAGTTTCTAGGGCCTAAAACCCTATGAAATTATGTCCTTGAAAGTAATTGGACGGCTGACTTTGTCCTTGAAAGCAATTATTCTGCTGACTTTGGCCTTGAAAGTAATTATTTCAGATGTGTGTCCTAGAAATTAATTGGACTACAAAGTTTGTCCTTCTGGTGAAATTCCCCTTTAATTAACTTATAAAATGTTGTAAATTGATTAAATTAATTGATATTTGAGAAATATTAATTATTATTTATTTGATGTTTCGAAGTTTTTTTGTAATTGTTTTAATGCATTTATAAAAGTTATATTTACGCACATTGATATACGATATTTATGTAATTTAAAGATAATTGCATGAAATGATTTATGAAAATTTTATATCATTTAATGACATGATTTATGGAAATTTATGTCATTTGATGACATGATTTGTGGAAATTTTATGTCCTTTGATGACATATGTGTAAAGAAAGGATTGGAGAGAGAGAAACAATCAAGGGAATTAATTAGGTATGTTTTAATTAAACAATGAGAAAAGTTTCATTCTTTCAAATAAAACATATTCTCTAATTCATTTTGTACGTACAATTCATTCTTTCTGATTCAGTCTGTCTCTTTCTCTCCTCTTAACTTTTCATGGCAGAAAAAAACGAATTTCCAAAATCTTTCAACTCCAGATAAAACGATCAAATAAAAAAAAAAGTGGTTCATCCATCTCTTGCAATGATAGGATATGGATCTTGAAGATCCGAGGAGATATTATTATTCAAGGTGTCATTTCTAAGCAACATCCTAAGGTGATTCAATCGGATCTAGAAGCATTCGTCATTCAAGGTGCAAATCAATGGCAACATCAACAAGGTGTGTTTTAAGGATTGGGTAGCAAGGTATGTCATTTTCTGTATATAGATAGTGATTTTGCAATGTTTGATCGAAATATAATTTGACTTTCATAATCGGTATGATGTACTACTATCTTGCTTAATTAAAAAATTATTTATGAAGGTTGAATTATTTGTTGAATGATATGATTGAGTTTTCATTTGATAGATTAAAATTAAATTTGTTTGTGTTTTAAAACAATATTTAAGTGTAGATCTATGTTTTTAAACATTCTAATTAAATTATAATTCTTTAGATCTGAATGTTTACCTGTTCGAATTGATTAGTTTCTTTCCTTTACTTTGTTAAATTAAAGCTAAATCTGTATATCTTAAAATACAATGTTTTATTTTAATTCTATGTTTTAACATTTAATTTAAATTCCATTTTTTTAAATCTAGAAATTTACATTTTCATGTTGATTGATTGAATTATATTTAAAGTTAAAAATGAAATTTATATGGAATCAATACAATGTTTCAATTGTAGATCTATGTTTTAATCTTTCATAACAAAGTGTAATTTTATTTCTGATTTTAATACATGTATGTATGTATGCATGTATTACTTGCACTTTTTATCGCATTAGATATTTACATATGAATAAAGGAATTTCAACAACAAATCAAAGTTTTGAAATTGATGTAATAACTATCTAATTTATATTATTAGAAAGCTTTGATTGAATTCCATATATACATATTTGGATCTACTTATATGTGTTCATATAAAATTTATTTTTCTTTACATATATTGTCATAGTATGAAATCATTTCTCTTTTTTAATTAAGACAATAATGTATACATACAATTCATTGTTTACCTTCTATATTCTTACATTATAGTACCTATTGATTGTCTTTAATATGTTGCATTAATTAAGTTTACCAAAAGGGAAACTGTATCGATCACCCTTGTCATCCCTTATTTATTTCCATTTCAATTCCTATGTAATAACCATTCAAATTATTCTTGTTTATTTTATGTATACATATCAATTACCACTGGCTATGCACACTTCCTATATGTTGCACTTGCACAATATTTACTGTGAATATATTTACAATTCATGTCATATTTAGATTAATCATTAATGTTATTTCATTAATCAATTATTTAATTTAATTAAGAGTAGGAAATGAAAAGTTTCCTTCTATAATTAAATTTATGATCCATCATTAATTGAATATTTAAGAGAAAGGAAATGAAATGTTTCCTTCTCTAAATAAATTTATACCCCCTCATTAATTAAATAATTTAAGAGAAAGGAAAGGAAACGAAATATTTCCTTCTCTGAATAAATTTGGAAAGTAAACGTTACACACAAATTTGTTTATAAGAGTATATTTGATATACTCTAACTTACATACACTTAAATTAAAATGTAACTTTATTTATGAAGTTAAATAAAATCTTAATTTTATTTAAAAGAAACTTGAAAGAGTTCCAAATGAATTTAGACTTTATAGGCCCATTGAAGATTCAAAATGGTTAATTTTTTTGAAATTCACCCATTTCTTCCACTGCGGGCTGGCCCAGTTCCAACAGGTTAAACGTTACCATTTCATTTTTCTAATAAGGCTCCCACTAATCTTTTATGTTTCTCCAAACCCTAAGATGAAACATAGAAGTCTTTTGACTTCACCAGTGGGTGTTAGGACTCATCTGTGTTGGTATTCCGACCTTGATTTTGCTCAACAAATCATAACCCCACAAACGATGGATAACTCCTCATCGATTGTCTCACATTCAACTCCTAACCCATGTTTCAGTATCCTAACATCATTTCGACATTGAGTTTTCTCACCAAATCGAAAGAGATTATTCATTCATACCTACCATATTGCGATGGCCTAAGTATAGTATATGTATTTTGAGTTTGCTCAACAAATACATATAGTTATATTATTTTATTCAATATATTAATAATACAACGCATAATGTCCATAGCTTAAGTTTGCTCAACAATAAAGGAGTATGCAAGTAATTTATTAATATATATATATATATATATATATATATATATATATATATATGGTAGAGGACAATATTATATTGAAGATTCATAACCTTTAATATATTATATTGAGTGATATTGACTTATGGAGTAATGTATTTCTCTTGAAATACCCTCATGATTCAAGTGTTAGACACATCAGAAATCACAATATACGTACATTTATGTATGTATTTATTCCTTAAGTCTATTTGGGTTTCTTTAATGTTACACCTTTAGTTTATACATTCATATCATATAAGTTTTATTGATATATAACTTATATATTCCATATTACTTATATAATAGTCTTATGTATAATATTTTATTAATTAAATATAATTTAATCAAATCTAATTTAATTAGTTTAAATTAATTAACTCTTTAATTAATTTTATATTAGTATTCTAATACATCGTCTATATTAGACATATCTACTATAACCTTTATAGTGTATACTATAACCTTTATAATATAACACATATATCTTATATATGCGTATTTTTATTAAATTAATTAACATTTAATTATTATTTAATTAAACAATTCTAATTAAATTATACTAATTGCAAATTTTATCTTATATACATACATGTATACTTATGTTATCTCAAACACTTTAAAATAACATAACATACATTAACATATATAATACATGCATATAAGTATTAATTAATTAACTCATTTAATTAATTTATTTTATTAATCTTATCAATAAATTTTTAAATTTCGAAATTAATATTTAAATAGTTTCAAACATTTTGAAGTTTTCATTACCTTTTCAAACATTTTGAAAATTTATGTTATATTATAGCCTTTTATAATAAACATGTTTTTATTTTAAATTTAACTTTTAAATTGAAAATCATGCCTTAATTTTCAAAACTATTTTGAAAATTATCCCAAGGCCCAATTCAAATTCGGTATTTTCTATTAGGGGCAACCTTTGGGCTCACATCACCTTTCAGGCCATGCAGGTAACCAGTTAAGACATGATACTTGATTACCCAATTTCAATGCTAGACATCACCTTTCTAGACACCGTGCGCAAGCTTAATTAGTTCGCCCTAACATGACTAATTTAGACCGCATAAGCTATTTGGGCTCTGATACCATAAAAGGAACTGGGCCAGCTTGCAGCGGAAGAAATGAGTGAATTTCAAAAAATTTACCATTTTTGGATCATTAATGGGCCTACAAAGTCTAAATGTATTTAAATCTTATCTAAATTTCTTTTAAATATAACACGTATATTATTTAATACCATATTTTGTTTTATTAATTTAATTCTAAAACAATCAAGAATGAGATATAAAAATAAGGTTTGAATATATCAAATATATTCATTTCTTAATTGTGTGACAGAATAGTTAAACATAAGGCAAGTATGATCAATTAATAGCATGATGTATATGAATAAATAAGAATAAGTTTAAAGAAAATCACATGAGGGACAAAAGGGAAAGAAATAAAAGATGACAAAGATGATTGATTCATCTTTCGCTTTTCGACAAAGTTGATTAATGCAGCATTCAATTAGCAATCAATGAATCATTATGACATAAGAATAGGAACAACTAACAATAATTCATATGCATATACTACTGCCTCATTTAAATTTGTTTGATATTAATAAAGCATTTAAATTATACAATTTGAAATATAAACATTAAGTTTTATATGTACATATACATATAGATGTAATTATTTGTATATAAAGATTAACCCAAAACCTCTTAATTAATTCAAAACAAACCGTATTACATTTAAATTTTCTGATGTATTTATGAATTTATGTAAACTTAAATTAGTTAATAAAAAATATATATGTATACAACTAAATCAAAAGATTTAACTTATATGAAAATTGATTTTTTTAAAACAAAGTGAAACATACTAAACTGAGCAATGTATTAACAGTCCTTTGAATACTTAAAGAAAGATATTAGTCATGTCAAATACGGTAACAAATTTATAAATTTATTGAAATCAATTTATTATCAAAGCATCCTTTAATCATGTGTGAGTTTCACTTACAATAAGATGCAAATAATAAGAACAAATAAACTTTTAAATCTAAGGAGATTCAACCTATATGAATAAATAATTTTTCCCATTATTATTATAAAAAAAAGGTGATATATACTAAATTAAGCAATATGTTAAAATCCTTTGAATACTTAAAGAAGGATAATTATGATATCAAATAGGGTAACAAACATAGAAATTTATTGTAATCAATTTATTATCAAAACATCATTTAATCATACGTAAGTTTTTATTACAGTACAAATGCAAATAATAAGAACATATAAACTTTCAAATCAAAAGAATTACACTTTGATTTGAATGGTTAAACATAGATCTAAAATTAAAATGTTGTCTAATCATATACAAGTTTCAGTTTTGATTTATCTAAGTAAAAAAACCAATCAATTCATATAATAAACAATTCGAACTACATAAACCATTTTCAAATCAAATGAGGCAATATTATACACATATAAATTATGATATTCAATTTTATTCATTAAAACATTATATCAAAATTATTAGAAGAAGAAGATCATACCTTAATTCCAAAGCCTTGAAGTACACCTTGAAAGATTGAACTTTTTCTTTAGATGTAGCTAATGAATCATACCTTAAACGATGAATCAAACCTCCTAGATTCAGAAATCAGCCTCCAGATGTTGCAAGGATCAAGGGACAAGAACTACCTTGAATTTATTTGTTTTTTTGAATTAGTTTTATGAAAATTTTATTTTCATTGAGCCCATTAAAGGAGAGGGGGGAGCTTAAGAAAGAAAGAAGGAAAAAAAATTTGTCTAAAACAAAACGTGAATAAGGATGAGAGAGAATATGTTTTAAAAGAAAACAATAAAACCTTTTCAATTTTCTCCTTTAAAACCTTCCTTATTTAATTCCAAAATTAAATCACCAAATCCTCTTCCATCCTCTACATATACTAGTGCAAACCCGTGCTATGCATACAAATTGCAATTATTATTTTAGCAGTATAACCATTTTGAATTTGAAAATAAATTATGTATAAAGTTGATCCATGTCAATGTTAAAGAAAAAAGTGTCAAGAAACTAAATACAAACACATATTTTCATAGTTAAAATTTAGTTCCAAGATATTGTTATATTTAACAAAAGGAATTTTTCCCTCACACAATTATTTGACTTTTTGCATGCACAAATAGACACTAGAAATAATAGTAAAAGTTACAATGTTTTTTGGATATCCTACCATATAAAATGGGTAAAAGCTTTAAAAGATTCATGAAGTTGCAAAGTATCATTTGAAGGTTAAATATTATATTCTTAGAAAATTTGTAAAACCAAATATATTACAATTTGAACAAACTATATTGAGTATTGCATTGGATAAGCCTAACACTAGTGCAAAGAAGTTATATTAAAGGTAAAATAAAATACATTATGCTACAAATATTCCCTATGTGAAGAAAATTTTCTCTAAAATGATAACCTCCAGTATACAACTAAAAATGTTGCACGGTTCACTTAAGAGACCACAATTTAACATACTTAAATAAAGTACATGTTATCCTCTAATAATCAGTTTAAAATTGAGAAAGAAACATGCATCTAAAAACAGAAGATTTAAAACATTATTCGAACATTCAACAAAGCCTGTACTTGGATCTTTGCGACTATATCTGCTTTCTGGTTTAGCAACTCCTTAGCTTTCTTTCAACCTGGAAAATAGACCGTAGGAGTGAGCAGTAGAAAAAACTTAATGAGCACATGTTCCTATAGCTTTCATTCAACCCAGGAAATAGACTATAAGTTGGAATTCTTAAAGGAAAAGTGTTACCCGGTTGTTTGACCATGTAACAAGTGGCTCGGTATGGAGACTTTGATCGGCACACCTCCCCTCGTTCGGCATCTGGCATCGTTCGGCTTTAAAAGGTCACTGGGCATATGGCCCCGTTCGGCATCCTACTTCGCTTGGCATAGCGGGGTCGATCGGCATGTTGCCTGGCTCGACATACGAGCATCGTTCGGCATGTTTCCTGGCTCAGCATACGAATGTCGTTCGGCGTGAATCCCTTGCTCGGCACACCAAGCCTCGACCGGCATCTTCCCTCGCTCGGCATTCCAGGCCTCGACTGGCATCTTCTCTCACCCGGCATCCATTAACAACATCGATTAGCAAAGGTTCTCAACGAGGCCGTTCGGTATCCCTAGTTCGGTGCATATGAGGGATGTTAACAAGCGGTCAAGTCCACAACAACGTAAGGGCGTTCGACATAGCTTCACTTCACTTCAACTCACTACTTGCCTTGGTTCTCTTGAGTGGTTACTTCAAGTCACTCGATGGTCAACCAAAAATGGTTCTCGACCGACATTCCTCGCTCAACATGGCTCGTTCGGCATGCCTGGTTCGGTGTGCTGGAGTTACCTACTGTGGGCCGAGATACCTTGTTCCTAGGCCCGTGAGGGAAGTCCAACCCATCTTCGTCTATAAATAGAAGGGCAGGGGCACAGTGAAAAGGACCTTTTTTTGGGAGAACACTGGGGAGACTCTGCCGCTTTCAAGACTCACTCTTTTCAATTCAAACTTGTACTCGAGCCATTATTTTACGGATTGTATCTGTATTTAACTACTTGGGAAAGCAATAAAGAGTATAATTCAAAGTGGACGTAGGCAGTTACGCCGAACCACTATAAATCTGGTGTTCTAGATTTCTGTAGTTAATTTAGTCTATATCTCTCTGTTTTAATTTATCTTCTTCATTTATCTCTCTACACAATCTGTCTAAAGGGGGTTAGTGTCCAGTTTTGGTGCTAACACTTTGGTGCTTTCACTGAGAATCGAATTCTCATGCCATAAGGATCTTCTTTGTAGCTACTGGATTGAATAAATCCCCCGAAGGAGATCCAAGTCATTCACAAGACGTCCATTGATTCTACTCAGAGTTCCTATCAATAACTCTACTATGGGAAGACCACGTACCAGATCGGCCTCTCATAATGCCGACGTCAATGAGACTGCTAGCGTACAACAAATAGGACCTAGCAATCAACAAGCAAATCTGGGTGCAGGAACTACCACCCAAAACCAAATGGAAGTTGTCACCAGAACAGAGTTCAACCACTTGATGAGAGAACTCATGGAAAGCAAGAGACAACTTGGAGAACAGATGCCAGCCAACGCCAACCTTATGGCTCAGCTCACTCAACAACAGCATCAGAATGCTGGGGGTAGTCCAGCTCCTTACTCTTCATCTGATAGCTCAACTTCGTCTGATGAACCTCCTAGGCGTTGACGCCGCAAGACTGAAACTACACAGGAAGGTGCTGCTGATCGATCAACTAGGGATCACTTACACCTCGGAGACCACAACCAAGCAGGAACGGGAAACTTAGGATCTGGAGCGCGTGTGGAAACTGGACGCCCGACTCACCAAGACGCAAATGATGTTGAACCTCAAGATACATGTTTGGCAGATCACCAACAGAGGAGACATCAACCTGAACGATCCCGTAGAATGGACTCCAACCTTCCATCTTCCATACAAACCCCAGACCTATCGGCTATGGTCAGACAGCTGATGAGAGAAAATCAAGGCCTGACCAATGAAGATTAGGGAATATCTAGGAGTCATACTCCATTCATAGACACTGTTCTATAGGCCGAGTACCCCAGGAAGTTTAGCATGCCAACTATCCCGGCCTACGAAGGAAAGACCGATCCCCGACAGCATGTGATGAGATATGAATGGATGATGGATTCAGCTAGAGCGAATGATGTAACCAAGTGTAGGTGCTTCCCAATAACTCTATCTGGGATCGCTACCATGTGGTTCACCCGACTTCCTCCGCGGTCCGTATCTAGTTTCGAGGAGTTGGCAACGAAATTTATAGAACAGTTCAGAATACATGCAATGCGTCCAAAGGACGTGATGTCTCTACCAAGTGTAATCCAGGCTCCACGGGAGTCGTTGAAGGAATATTTACAAAGATTCCATGTTGCGGCTACTGAAGTTAGCAATCATAATGATCACGCAATTCTTATGGTTGTGATGCGAGGTATGGATCCGGATTCAGAGTTTGGAGATTGGTTAGCGGGAAAACCTCCAACTACGCTAGAGTGTTTTTACTCAAAGGCTCATCAATTCATTAGAAGAGAGGAAGCCAGGTGGACAAGGCGAGATAAGGCACCAGGGCCTGTTCAGGAGACTGTGAAAAGCAACATCGTTGTAAAGCAATCCGGAGACAACTCGGGGAAGTTCAAGTCAATGTCCAGAACAAGCCCGGGCAATCTAAGGAGTCTGGAGGAGGAAATCAGGGGAAGAAAAGAGAAGCAGGGAAATGGAAACCGAGAATTCCAACCTACAACGAATACACCCCACTAAACGCATCTCTTGAGAATATTTACCTATCAACTTGTAATGCCTTTCAATACAGAAAGCCGCGCCCAAAGGAGTCAACCGAGGAGCAAAAGTGGACTGGGAAGTATTGCCGCTTCCATGAGACTTATGGGCACAATACTGAAGAGTGTAGGCACCTACATGACGCTATAGAAAAGTTGATTAGACAGAAAAAGCTGCAGGAGTTTGTAAAGAGTCCTCAAGAGGGTGGATAGGGAACGTCCAATCCTGGTCACGCACTAGCTCCACGTCACCCTGAGGAGCCTGCTAGAACTGTGGGAAGACTGGTCATAAACACGATAATAGGCGGACCTCATCCTGCAGATAAGAATTGGTAAGAAATGGAGCGATACGCTAACTCCCTAAGGCATGCAGATTTTGAGTGTTGTTCAAATACTGAGGATGGGTCCCCAGCTAAGCAGCAGCGGACAATGACAGACAATATAGTATTCAGGAGCCGAGATGCCGATCAGGTAGAGGCTCCTACCGTTGACCTGATGGTCATATCCGCTACTATCGGGCCGACATTAGTGAAGAGAATTTTGATCGATTGTGGAAGTTCAGTTAACATTATCTTCAAAAAGGCGTATGACCAAATAAAGATGGAGACGAAGGATTTAAAGCCGTCAAAAGCTCGTATTCATGGCTTTAACGGTGCAGCGACTGATGCAGTGGGGTATGTTGAGTTACCAGTCGAACTGGGACAAGGTGAGCGTAGGAGGGTGCGAATCCTACCTTTCATTGTCTTGGATGTAGATTCCTCATACAATGTGTTTCTGGGTCGACCGGCCCTGGCTAAATTCAGGGCAGCATTGGCCCTGTGGTGTTTGACTTTGAAATTTCCCACCGACAAAGGAGTAGGTGTTGTGCATGGCGAACAGGCGACCGGTCATGCATGTTATGTAGCTGAGCTCCGAGAGGCCCAGCAGAGAGAGAAAGGAAAGGTTGTGGACAACTCCGTCCGCATTTAGAATACTAACAATTGACAAGTAATGCCCGAGCCCTGGTTCGGGCAACATTCTCGGATCTATAGAGACAAAGATCCGAGAGACGATGATGAGGCACCCAGGGAAGAAAAAGCAGCACCAGCTGAACTGACGATTGACATTTCGGTCAGCCGAGACGATCCATCACGAGTACTGAAGATTGGATCACAACTCAGCCCCTCGATGACCGAGGACCTTAGTGATTTCCTCCGAGCGAATCTCGATGTTTTCGCTTGGACACATCCCGACATGTGCGAGATTTCTCCCGCTATTACGAGTCATATGTTGAACATAGACCCGAGGTGCATTCCAGTTAAGCAAAAAAAAAGAGGAATGGACCCGGAGAGGTCCGCTGCTCTCAAAGAGGAGGTGGACAAACTCAAAGCCAATGGGTTCGTCCGCGATGCCCTCTACCCTGAATGGGTGTCAAATCCCGTGCTAGTCGGAAAAGCAAATGGGAAGTGGAGAACTTGCGTAGATTACTCTGATATAAACAAAGCATGTCCTAAGGACAGTTTCCCATTACCTAGAATTGATCAGTTGGTCGACTCCACTGCAGGACATGAGTTATTTTCATTCATGGATGCGTACTCAGGATACAATCAGATCCCGATGCACATTCCGGACCAGGAACACACTAGTTTTGTCACAGACGTTGGGTTATATTACTATGTAGTGATGCCTTTCGGATTGAAAAATGCGGGAGCAACTTATCAACGTCTGGTGAATCGAATGTTTAAAGACCAGATTGGTAGAACAATGGAAGTCTATGTGGATGACATGCTTGTGAAGTCACGGTAGTCAAACGACCACATTCGAGACTTAGCAGAGATGTTTGGCATACTCAGATACTATGGATAAAGATCAACCCTCTGAAGTGTTCGTTCGGCGTTGCATCAGGGAAGTTTTAGGGTTCATTGTTAATGCCCGGGGAATCGAAGCGAACCCGGAAAAGATTCATGCTATTCGAGACATACAAGTGCCCAGGACTATAAAACAGGTACAAAGCTTGAATGGAAAAGTGGCTGCACTGAGTCGATTCATTTCCAGAGCCACAGACAAGTGTATTCCCTTCTTCGATATAATAAAGAAAGGAAAAAGGAATTTCGAATGGACATCCAACTGTGAGGAAGCGTTCTGAGCTCTGGTAAGGCATTTAGAAAATCCTCCAGTGCTGTCGAAACCAGTAGACCATGAAATGTTGTACGTATACTTGGCCGTATCCCCACATACCATAAGTGCGGCTTTGGTCCGCGAGGAGGACCGAGTTCAAAAGCCGGCGTATTACGTTAGTAAAATTTTAACGGGGGCAGAAAGAAATTATCCTAAAATTGAGAAATTGGCATATTGCTTGGTGATTGCATCACGTAAGCTGCGCCTATACTTTCAAGCACACTCAGTCAGTATTTATACCGATCAGCCCTTGCGACAGGTACTCCAACGACCAGAAACTTTTGGAAGGATGCTAAAATGGAATATCGAGTTGAGTCAGTTCGACATTACCTACCTGCCACGAAGAGCTATACAAGGGCAAGCATTAGCAGACTTCATCGCTGAGTTCACTATGTCAAACAAACCAGATAGTCACAGTGTCATTCCCCCCATTCGATGGAAATTGTACACCGATGGGGCATCAAACGACCGTTGTTCTGGGGCTGGTGTAATTCTTGTGACTCCAGAAAATCGATCGATTTGTTATGCTATGAAACTCAATTTCCCGGCTATGAATAATGAAGTAAAATATAAAGCATTGATTGCTGGTTTAAAGCTCATTGGAGAACTCGGGGTAAAATCAGTTGAAATCTTTTGTGACTCACAGTTGGTGGTGTACCAAGTGCGAGGAGATTACCAAGCAAGGGGACAAAGGCTTGCTCCGTACCTTATTCTGGTTCAGGAACTATTGACGAACCTTGAACATTATGATATTTCGCATGTCCCGCGTGAACGGAACAACGAAGCCGACTCGCTGGCCAAATTCGCAAGTACCGGCGATGCACAACAAATTGGATTAGTTCCCGTCGAAACCTTACATGCTCCAAGCATCGATATGATGGAGGCAGATTTTGTGTTGGAAACAGAAATAGAGAAGGAATCATGGATATCCCCATTCAAACAATACCTGCTAAACGGGACTTTGCCCGAAAGAAGAAGTGAAAGACGTCAGGTCATTTGTAAAGCCGCGCGATATGTGATGCGGGATGGAGTAATGTATCGGAGGGGGTTCTCGGTCCCCCTACTCCGGTGCATTGCCCATGATGAGACAAAGTGGGTCTTGAAGGAAGTACACGAAGGAGAATGTGGCGACCATACTGGGGGGCAGACATTAGCAAAAAAGATCCTCCGCTACGGATACTATTGGCCAACTGTGAATCGGGATGCTGCAGATTATGTAAGAAAATGTGATAAGTGTCAAAGATACGCGAAAATCCCAAGAGCTCCGCCAACGGAACTCACGCAAATGGTTAGTCCCTGGCCGTTTGCAATTTGGGGGATCGACATAGTCGGTTCCTTGCCTATATCCAAAGGTGGCGCAAAATATGCAATAGTTGCGGTCGACTACTTCACCAAATGGGTCGAGGCAGAGCCCTTAGCCACAATCACCTCCAAGAAGGTCATTAATTTCGTTGTGCAAAACATTATATGCCGCTTCGGCCTCCCGCGAACCATCATTACAGACAACGGAACTCAGTTCGAAAGTAGGGAATTCAAAGAATTCTGTTTAAAATACGGCATTGAGAAAAAGTTCGCCGCAGTTGCTCATCCTAAGGATAATGGAAAAGTTGAAGCCGTGAACAAAATAATCAAGTCCACATTGAAGAAGCGTTTGGAAAAGGCTGGAGGCAAGTGGGTAGATGAACTTCCAACAACGCTATGGGCTTATAGAATCACCCACAAGTCCGCGACTGGCCATACTCCATTCGCATTGGCATATGGCACGGAGGCCGTAATACCCATGGAGCTTGAAGTTCCATCACATCGGGTGACAAATTATGATCCTAGGACGAATCAGGATCTCTTGTTGGGATCACTGGACTTCGTTGATGAAATACGTGAAGAAGCTGACTTAAGGGTGGCAGCATATAGGCACCGAGTTAAGCGATATTATAATGAAAAAGTCCGCCCGAGAATCTTTGATGTGGGTGATCTCATTTTGAAACGAGTTTTTCCGGTATCGTCACGTATGAATCCCAACTGGGAAGGTCCATATGTCGTTGAACGGAAGCTTGGAGAGGGAACTTTCAAGCTAGCGACCGTTGATGGCATGACACTCCCCCGAGCATGGAATAGGGAACATTTGCGACGTTATTATATTTAGCCTTTTTCTTTCGTGTTTTAGATGCAATTATTTCCAGTATGTTTTTGTTCCATTGATTCTTAGTTTTTTTGGGGCATGTAATCAGACGATTTAGTTTGTTTGCATTAATAAAGGCTTGAAGCCATCTTTTCCATGAATTACTGATGTTTCTATGCATGATAATCCGATGGCAAACAACTAGAGTTGCATTATTCTGTCTGACGTACGAACGTGCATAAACAACTTAAAATCTCCAAGTCCCCTGAGTGCGGAATGGAGTACTCTGAGTCCCAAAGTGCGGACTAGAGTATAAACGACTTAAATCTCCAAGTCCCCTGAGTGCGGACTGGAGTACTCTGAGTTCCCAGAGTGCGGACTAGAGTATAAACGATTTAAATCTTCAAGTCTCTTGAGTGCGGACTGGAGTACTCCGAGTCCCCAGAGTGCGGACTAGAGTATAAACGACTTAAATCTCCAAGTCCCCTGAGTGTGGACTGGAGTGCTCCGAGTCCCCAGAGTGCGGACTAGAGTATAAACGACTTAAATCTCCAAGTCCCCTGAGTGCGGACTGAAGTACTCCGAGTCCCCAGAGTGCGGACTAGAGTATAAACGACTTAAACCTCCAAGTCCCCTAAGTGAGGACTGGAGTACTCTGAGTCCCCAGAGCGCGGGCTAGAGTATAAACGACTTAAATCTCCAAGTCCCCTGAGTGCGGACTGGAGTACTCCAAGTCCCCAGAGTGCAGACTAGAGTATAAACGACTTAAATCTCCAAGTCCCCTGAGTGCAGACTGAAGTACTCTGAGTCCCCAGAGTGCGGGCTAGAGTATAAACGACTAAAATCTCCAAGTCCCCTTAGTGCGGACTGGAGCAGTCCGAGTCCCCATAGTGCGGACTGAAGTGTAAACGACTTAAATCCCCAAGTTCCCTTGAGTGCGGACTGGAATGTTCTAGGTTCCCAGAATACGGATCAGAGTATAAGCGATTCAAAAAATCTCTGAGTCATATGGAAGTGAACTAGGGCTTATGTGACTCGCAAGGTTTCAGATTTTGACTACAAGCTATACAGTGAGCTGAACAACAGAAGTCATTTGAAAGACAAAGAACAAAATTTTATTCATCAATTCAAAATAAAGTCCTACTACCACTCCTCCTAAAACTCGGAGTCAAATGCCTATTTACAACGGCTATGAAAATAAATACAAATGATTACATAATCCAGACTGATTCTCGTTGAGCGAGCATGATAGTTACTTCTTCGGCTTCTTTTCTTTATTCGGTTTCTCAGATGATTCTTCCCCCACGTGTTTTCTCTTGGACGTTTTGCTCGTTAGAAAAACAGTGTCAGAAGTAGGAGGAGGAACATCCAATGATTTGGTTATGCCAGGAAGAATGACTTTTAGAGGCCTGTTCAACGGGTCATCAAGTTCTACTACTTGAGACTCGACCTTGGTCTCCACTTTCTTTTTCCTCTCTTCCTCGAGCTGCTCCTTCATGCTCAGCCCTGAGGTATGTTCAGACGCGCCGGTAATCTCAATTTCATAACTTTCTTCGATGGGGGATGAAGTTTCGGACTTATCCTCGTCGAGCGCATCAATCACCTGAGCATCAGGACCAGGGTCACTCCCGCGTGAGTAGCCTCGCTCGCTTTCCCCTTTTCCTTCTTGGCGTCATCGATCCTTGGAGACGGATCAGGATCAGAATAGCCTGCGCAAAATAACAAGAGATGAACATTAGAATACAATAACCTCTCGCCGATAACGACAGTTCTTTGAACTTTAAGAAGAAGATTTATATACTGGCTTCTTGCTGGCTCTCAACCGTCCGAGGGGTCTCGCCCTCTGGAATGGGAGATAGAACATGAATGCCGAGGCCAGGGTCTTCCGAGTCATAACCAATGTGTTGCTTGAATGGATCAAGTGCCGGCCGACCCGTCGGTTGAGTCAGGGGAGGAGCTAGGGACCCGGTCTCGGATGGACCGGCAATGTCATTCTTTCCTATTGATGGGGAAGAACCTCCGCAATAGAGAGCCCTTGCTGTGGACAAGTCTGAAGGCTCATTCCCCCTAAGAAATTCCTTTACTAAAGCATCCTCGTCGACCTCCTCGGTACCTGATTCCACCTTTCTAATCTTTATCAAAGTTTCCCATGCCTCGGCTAGCGATTCGAGGTAGCCCTCGCAAAGAAAAGTCAAGTCCCGATGCATGAGGACACGGGCGTTGTATTCAGCTATCAGCGGGTCGAACAAGCACTTGATCTCCTCTCTACCAGCCTCTGTAGCCGCCTCAAGGCGAGAGTCAATCTCCGTGGATGCTATTCTTTTGCCCTCTTCACGGGCTTCATCCTTCAGCATCCCGACCAAAGAGAGCTCGTCGTCGAGCTTTGCCTTCAGGAGCCGCATAGCAACAATCTCATCGCAATATCGTTGCGACTCTTCCTGGGCAGTGGATTTTCTTCTCTCTCTTTGCGAAGTAAATTTTGCAACTCTTTGACCTGCAGGGCGAATGCATCCCTTTCTTTTTGAACAGAGTCCTTTTCTAAAGCCAAGGCCTCGAAGCATTGGAATGCTTCATCAATTTCTTTCTTATGAGTTGTCTCCAGACGATTGACGGCCTCCGCAGTATCTTTAGCATTTTGTTGGGCAGCTTCGAGTTTGAACTTGTACGAAGAGAGCTCTGCATCCCGAGCTTTGATAATGTCTTTATCGTGAATGGCTTCAAGCTTCAGGCGGTCGATTTTGTGTTGACGCTCAACAAAGACTTCCGAGACTTTTTCAGCTAGATGGACAAACGCATCATATTGAACATAAACGTCGTTGTTGCAAGCAATGTCGCTCTGTTTGACATGCCCCGGAATGTGATGGATTGCCGGGAGGAACTTCAGACCATCAAAGCAGATTTTGGGGAACTTAACTTTAAGCTCGGCTAGCTTCTCCGATATCGTCGGATATGTTGTAGGAACATGGGGAGATGGCTTTGAAAGTTCAGTCTTCTTGTGATGTTCTCGAGACTGCCGTGTGCTGGATGAACCAGAGTGTTGATCATGGGGGACATCGGATTGGGACCCTTTCTGCACAGACTTCTCTCTTCCTTGCTCTGATTGAGAAGGATGATCACGGGAATATGAGGACTGGCTGTATGTTTTCCTTCGATAAGTTGATTCTCGAGGGCCATAATCTCCGTCTCCAGAGTCATCTCTATCTCGGCGCTTGCCAAGGACCGAATCCCGGCCAGAATGATGAAAAATAGATGACCCGCGAAGACGATCGAGTCCGTGAGTGTGTCCCATGTCACCTGCATAGAATGAGAATAATGACAAGTTAGAAAAGAACAGAGTGATGGCTAAAATTGAAGTGCAGGGTGAAGTGCACGTGTCCGTGTGTGTCCTAGTGTTCCCCCCGACGGACCAGTTTCGTTATCTCTACTAATAGGAGTTTTTTCTCCCTGGATTTGGGCCCGAGCGCCTGTATCACCTCTCGCGGGCGAATGAAGTTTAAGAGCTTCTGGATCATCGAAGCCATAGTTGAGCAAATCATCGGGAATAGTGAGGTCCGACAAGCCTTTCAACGAACTCTCTAAGTGTTGAGAAGAAGGCACTTTTTCTACTGGAGTAAGGGTGACCTTAGAGGTTCCACCCACCGTCTTCTTCCTCAATTTGTAGGTCAGCTTCTTCTTTCCCTTCGAAGGGGAAGGTGTCTTCTCGATATCGTGGACTTCAACTATCAGGTCCCGAGCAGGGCTAACATTTTCGCCCTGTACTTCAAGCGTTCTGGCTTCTCTAATCTCCCCCTCCTCTGGTGTATCAGGGGCGTTACGTGCTGAAGACCCAGCCTGCTTTTTTCCTTTGCCTGAAGCAGGCCTGGGTATAGTGACGCCTTGAGGAAGGCTTATTCGGCGACCTTCCGCCAGCAGCCCAAAATTCGCGAGCGATTCATTTGAAACGAGAGATCTAATGTCCCGATCTACTGCGGGAATGGCTCGGATAGCTTCGACAGCTTCAGAATACCCGGAGCCTTTGGGACGTGGGTTGATACCTGTAAATGTATAGAAAGAGTTAGAAAAGGTGCAGTTTTTGCCAAACACGAGTACTAATCCAGAAAAAAGACTTACTCCCTTCCACCCATCTCCTCGCGAAGCCGGGAGGACAACGTACGTAGAACCACTCCTGTTTGTACTGGGCGAATTTGCTCCATGCCCCGGTCAGGATTTGACACTTGCTATGCGGCTCAAAGAATACAAAAGATGGACTATCTGACCGTTTCTTGAAGCGATAGATATAACGGATGTCGCCAGGAGTCGGGAGCCTGAAAAGGACACTCATGAAGAGAATGCAAGTGCCGTATATGAACGCATGGCTATTTGGATGTAATTGCGATGGGGCAGTCTCGATATACTGTAACAGGTCCCGAAGAAAGGAGTTGAATGGCGGCACGCTACCGACCCAGCACATGAATCTGTTGCAGGCTGTATATCCTACTGGGGGCAAGTGAGGATGATCCTGTCCCGATGGAACCAACACGTTGTCGAAAGGAATCCCATGTACTGAGCATATACAGCGAAGCGTGCTTTCGTTAATCTTCGAGGCTTGAGAATCGATCGGATCGTCTAAGAAGATCGCTGCATCTAAGGCATCGGGAGCCAAGTCGACAGATGCGATCGCGGGGTTCGGCTTGTCTTGTGCCGCGGTGGACAACGGATTTGAAGTTCTAACTTCTTCTTGTTGAGAAGATGGCCCGGGTCTGTCCAAGATTGTGGCAGAGCTGGATTTCTTAGACATCCCTGATGAATGTTGGATCAGATGAAACACCTGTTTGAACTATACTTAAAAAACGATCGACATTAGATATAACAACAAAAATACTCCCCCATGTGGTGTGTGAACTAGTGCAATCATTCAAGTATAAGTGCTAAAGAATTACAAGTCATAAGGTTGCTGAAATAGAGTTAAGCATTGGACTTTCATATTCGAAAACCGTCATCGTTGACCGTCTCCAAGAGCTTGTCGTATGATGGTGCGTCGACACTGTATGTGGAAGTTTATTATTTGTTTTAGTCAAGTTAGATTCGGGTTTATAGTTGTTGAAATTGGGGAGTTGTTAGTCCGGATTAGTTCGATATGCTTGTTTGCTTAAGTCCTTGTCCTTGATTAAATGTCATATGATTAGGCATACGAGGTCAGTGAGTTCGATGTGAGTTATGTTCGAGTTGGAATGATTTCGACTGTTGTATTCTACTTCAAGACTCGAGGCCGAGCGACACTCGAAACATGTGTCCTAAATGTCGTTCGGCCTAAATGCCGCTCGACACAAGCCCATCGCTCGGCACTTTAATAAATGATACGACCAACGCCGCTCGGCATCCTAGAAGCAGACGCCTTCGCTCGGCATTCTCTGGTTCGACCGCCTAAGATAGACAAGCCAACCCACTCGTTCACCTCCGTCTCACTTTCTTAAACCACCAAACTAGTCTCTCTCTCTCCTTAGACCGAACGACACCTCCCCGACATTACTTTCACATGGAAAATACCGAGCCACCTGCTTCATGGTTGGTTGGCTTTCACTTGAGAAGCAAACGCCGACCCATCCACCGTCACTTCTTCTTCGCTCCTTGTTTACCGACCGGCCTCGAACGACACTCTAGTCGCACTCCGACAGCTTAACTACCATGCTCGGTAACCTAGCAGTAGCCTACGACCTAGAAACCACTGGAGTCTTCTTCCCTTCTCCTCTCCATGTCTATAGACTCGAACTCAATAAAGGTTGTACCAAGTTCCAACCCTAAGGCATGTTTAAACCTTGGCTTGTCTTCCTCTTCCACACGATTCCCACGGTCCTTGGTCTAAGAAAGTTTCACGAACTCGGATCTCATGCTAAATCTCCTAATTAGGAAAAAGCATTTGAAAGAAAAGTGGTTACCTAAGAAGATGAACGAGGCTTAGGGATCCGATTTGGTTCGAGGTTGAAGCTTGCTTAGATTTGACCTGGGGTAGAACCGTAAGGAAGGTTAGAGAGGTAGGAAGAGTTTGGGAAAAAGAGGAGTTAAGAGCTCCTGAATCGAAGTGAAAGTGAGAGAGTGATAAAAGGAAATGTCGGTTTTTATAGAGAAGGGAAGTTGAACAGGCATCGACCGGTGGAACCGGTCAAAATACCTCGTTCGGCATTCAACCCCCGTTCGGCACTCAGGCATCGTTCGACATTTAAGCCTCGCTCGGCATTCATGAGAGCATTTTCGGGAGGAAAGAATGAAGGCTTAAAGGAGAACGCGGAGTACTCATGGATCAAAGTGCATCATGTTCATCCACATGATACACTTTGGGGGGCAAGTGTTACCCAGTTGTTTGACCATGTAACAAGATGCTCGGCATGGAGACTTTGATCGGCACACCTCTCCTCGTTCGGCATCTTGTATCGTTCGGCTTTAAAAGGTTGCTCGGCATACGGCCCCGTTCGGCATCCTACTTCGCTTGGCATAGCAGGGTCGCTCGGCATGTTGCCTGGCTCGGCATACGAGCATCGTTCGGCATGATAGGGTCGCTCGGCATGTTGCCTGGCTCGGCATACAAATGTCGTTCGGCGTGAATCCCTCGCTCGGCACACCAGGCCTCGACCGGCATCTCCCCTCGCTCGGCATCCCAGGCCTCGACCGGCATCTTCCCTCGCCCGACATCCATTAACAACATCGATTAGAAAAGTTGCTCAATGAGGCCGTTCGACATCACTGGTTCGGTGCATATGAGGGATGTTAACAAGGTGTCAAGTCCACAACAACGTAAGGGCGTTCGACATAGCTTCACTTCGCTTCAACTCACTACTTGCCTTGGTTCTCTGGAGTGGTTACTTCAAGTCACTCGATGGTCAACCAAAAATGGTTCTCGACCGGCATTCCTCGCTCGGCATGTCTCATTCGGCATGCCTGGTTCGGTGTGCTAGAGTTACCTACTGTGGGCCGAGATAACTTGTTCGTAGGCCCATGAGGGAAGTCCAACCCATCTTCATCTATAAATAGAAGGGCAGGGGCAGAGTGAAAAGGACCTTTTTTTGGGAGAACACTGAGGAGACTCTGCCGCTTTCAAGACTCACTCTTTTCAGTTCAAACTTGTACTCAAGCCATTATTATACGGATTGTATCTGTATTTAACTACTTGGGAAAGCAATAAAGAGTATAATTCAAAGTGGACGTAGGCAGTTACACCGAACCACTATAAATCTGGTGTTTTAGATTTTTGTAGTTAATTTAGTCTATATCTCTCTGTTTTAATTTATCTTCTTCATTTATCTCTCTACACAATCTTTCTAAAGGGGGTTAGTGTCCAATTTTGGTGCTAACAGAATTCTCAAAGGAAAAGTAATAAGGCATGTTGATTTTGGAACATATATGATAAACGATGAAGTCAGTGAGTCAAAAGTTTGTGTTAGGGACATATATGGTGCCCTTTTTCCTTTTTCTTCCCTCTCCTCTTTTTCTAGAAGCTAGGGCCAAGGATGAACCCCAAGTTAACCAAAGGAAGGTTATATTATCAGTAACATACATGGAACTCATTTTTTTGACAATACCTTTCACTGACCATTAAGTTTGGGCACTATATTTCTTGAAATGATCACTAATTCCTGCTCAGTTCGGAAAAATATTGTTTTATAGATAATTAAATTGGAAATTGTTGATTCATGAGTTTTGATTCATGACACAAGCTTCAGAGATCATACGACAAGAATACTATATGAAAGCGATAAAAAGAGAATAAGTGTATATTATGCACTACAAAGGAGACAAGACTACAATCTAGAGATTAGTATGAATATTTTAATGTATTGAGTCTTAGAATATTGTTAAAATCATTCCTCAAGTAGTCACACACACACAAATTAATTTATATTGAGTTATACATAAATTAGTGTATATTGTGCAATTGACAACAGGTCGGCTGACCGACCAGAAACCTCGGTCGACCGACTCTGTGTCAAGTGCACAGATATACATTGTTTTGTGTACGGTTTTGAAACTCAGCTGACCGGCCAGTTTTCTCGGTCAACCGACCTGAACATAATGGCTAGTTTTCTGAAGAGTTGCGATTGTTCATGAAGAGGAATGTTCTTCAATCCAAGAGATACGGACACAACTTTTGATTGAAACACTTCATGAAAGATTGTAACTATTCTACAACTATATAAACATGTTCAATTCACTTCTACAATAACTGATTCTTGTTTATAATTCTGAATTCTATTCTCTATTTATTTCTACAAATAAAAGCACTCATTCTTATTTAATATCACTAGAATCCTTGATTTAATTCATATACTTCGATTCTACGTGATTATCTTCCTTCTAAATCTTCACACACATATATACTCTTGAGGATTTGATTATAGGAAAGTTGTACTATCAAAAGACAATCAGTGTTATTCAGAACACATTCGTCAATAAGCTATTTGTATTAAGTTGAAGTCCTCTTCGGCTATTGAGGCGGAAAAATTCCTGTTCGGCTGCTCAGGTGTCGTATACATATTCCTCCAGGTTAAGTGAGGGGTTGAGTTTAAATCCAGAGGGTATTCTGGGACCGGACGTAGAACGGAAAGTTCGAACCAGTATAAAAATTCTTGGTGTGCTTACTTTAATTTTTATTTTACTGCTATTATCAGTTTCCGCATTTATATATCATATTACACGATCCTTAGTACTACACGTACACTTTCATTTGGTATCAGAGCCTGGTATTCTATCGATCGTCACAACATCATAGAATAATGGCTAGAAAAAGATCCGGTCGAAGTACAGCAAGCAAAAAGCCTGAAACTATTAGAGCAACGACCAATGAGGACTGTAAAAAGGTACATTCTGATTTACAAATTTCAGTAAGTGGTAATAATGAATTAATTAGTTTATCCGATAAAATCTCAAAGCATAATATTATTATTTTAGAAAAGATGAAATCTATTGAACTTGAAAATGAGAAATTGAAAAATGAGAAGTTAGATTTAGAAAATCAACTTGGTGTTTTAAAGAGTAATTTTGAGGCTCTTACAGATTTTCTAGATAAACAAAACACCATATTTGAAAACGAGAGAGAAAAATTTTCAAAAGAAAATTTTGATTTGAAAAGACAAAATGATTTATTACAATCCTCTTTAGATAATTTAGAATCTCAAAATTTCCTTCTCAAAAATGAGAACGGTACGTTAAAAAATGAGAATTCTGAATTAAATGAGAAAATTGATATTTTAAATAATAGTAATATTTCTTTTGAAAATAATAAGTGTGACTTTAAAGCTAAATTTGATAAACTTAACACTGAAGCCACAAAATTTAATAAAGGTCAAAATGATTTAAACATGATTTTATCTAGTTCTAGACCTTTACATAATAAAAATGGTTTAGGGTATAATCATAGAAATAGCACTAGATACGCTTTTATGTATAATAAAAATGTTAGTGCTAGTACTAAATTTCGAGTAAAGTCGAAATCAAATTTTCATCGAAATTCAAAAACTGCTATGACCAATAATGTTTATAATTTCTCTAGAAGTACAAAATCATTAACGGGAAATATGAATAAAAATTATCTAAGTATTTGGGTTCTTGTTAATTGAAAAAATAGAGAAAAATGCATTAATAATTATTTTGATATGGTAGTTAATAATGAAAATTATATTTATAAAGGTACAACCACACCCAAATGGGTATGGTTTCCTAAAAATTAGGAAATTATAAGAACCTTGGGTATCGCATGCTTTAAATGTTCATTGTTTTCTGATACCTTACAAGTAGTAATTGTTTTGTTCTATATTGTTAACACTTATGTGAAATAAAATATTTGTTATCATATAAACTCTCCTTTTCGTCAATGACAAAGGGAAGAAAGATATTGCTCTAACACAATTTTCAAAAATAAACAATGCAAGCACAGATTAAGAGGGAGAAAAGTAAGTGTTACCTTAAAACTCTTATTTGTGATGATGCAATGTATGAATGCTTGTTTCTTTTATTGCTATGTTTTGAATATCTATACATGCATCATATTGTTTTACAACTTGCTATTTCATAATTTCAAGTATTCTGTTTTTTTGAACAATATGTCTATTTTTAGATGTTGTGTAGTAAGTAAACATTATTAATATTCCTATTTGGTTTGAGTATGTAATATTTAAACTCGATGTTTTCTTACTTATGTTACATGTTCCATATTTCTTTTACATATTACATCTAGTAAGTATTCCTTTTTGTCGATGACAAAGGGGGAGAAATATATGAATGCTAACAAATTTTTTGCAGAAAAGTCGCCATATATTCAGGGAGAGAATTATAATATATATGTAAATACTACTTCGTCATATAAGTATTGTCATCAATCAAAAAGGGGGAGAATGTTGATTCATGAGTTTTGATTCATGACACAAGCTTTAGAGATCATACGACAAGAATACTATACGAAAGCGACAAAAAGAGAATAAGTGTATATTATGCACTACAAAGGAGACAAGACTACAATCCAGAGATTAGTATGAATATTTTAATGTATTGAGTCTTAGAATATTGTTAAAATCATTCCTCAAGTAGTCACACACACACACAAATTAATTTATATTGAGTTATACATAAATTAGTGTGTACTGTGCAATTGACAACAGGTCGGTTGACCGACCAGAAACGTCGGTCGACCGACTCTATGTCAAGTGCACAGATATACATTGTTTTGTGTACGGTTTTGAACTCAGCTGACTGGCCAATTTTCTCGGTCAACCGACCTGAACATAACGGCTAGTTTTCTGAAGAGTTGCGATTGTTCATGAAGAGGAATGTTCTTCAATCCAAGAGATACGGACACAACTTTTGATTGAAACTCTTCATGAAAGATTGTAACTATTCTACAACTATATAAACATGTTCAATTCACTTCTACAATAACCAATTCTTGTTTATAATTCTGAAATCTATTCTCTATTTATTTCTGCAAATAAAAGCACTCATTCTTATTTAATATCACTAGAATCCTTGATTTAATTCATATACTTCGATTCTACGTGATTATCTTCCTTCTAAATCTTCACACACATATATACTCTTGAGGATTTGATTATAGGAAAGTTGTACTATCAAAAGACAATCAGTGTTATTCAGAACACATTCGTCAACAAGCTATTTGTATTAAGTTGAAGTCCTCTTCGGCTATTGAGGCGGAAAAATTCCTGTTCGGCTGCTCAGGTGTCGTATACATATTCCTCCAGGTTAAGTGAGGGGTTGAGTTTAAATCCAGAGGGTATTCTGGGACCGGACGTAGAACGGAAAGTTCGAACCAGTATAAAAATTCTTGGTGTGCTTACTTTAATTTTTATTTTACTGCTATTATCAGTTTCCGCATTTATATATCATATTACACGATCCTTAGTACCGTACGTACACTTTCAGAAATATCTATTATATATTCATGTGAAACGTATATTTTATGCACATGAAGTAGCATAAAATTTTGAAAATATGTTCAATGTTCTATGTTTGACGAACGGAATTTAAGTTCATACCTAGATGCACCAAATATTGAATATATTAAATCATATATTAATGCTCATATCTTGGCCACAAAACAAACTATGATAACTGTTATTTGAATAATAGTCAATCAAACATTTTTAAAACCTATTATATTAGATAATAGTTTTAAAAGAAGATGAATGTTGTTCAAAATATAACATGAAAATTGTATGAAAAAATGTTGATTTGATATCATACAATGAATATGTTACCATAAAAAGCTAAAAGCATAAGATAAGCAACCTAGTAAATTATCCAAAGATTATTTAATTATGTGTGTTTAAAAAAATCATGGATTCCAAACTTTACCAGAAAAAAAGTCAAAGGAACCACGGTTATCCTTCAAAATTTTCTATAGATGAATAGAGTATGGTTTGATAACTTGTAGAAGGAAATAAGTTATGGTTTTATATCTTTAGTTCTTAACCTATATCTCAAATTTGGCCTATACATACAGTCAGCTGCTTTATTTCACATTCATGCAAGTCTAGGTGTTTTTCCAAGCCACGATAAGTTATAATATGATTTTTTTTCATCAAAAAAGCCAAGACATTGGTGCAACAGATTTTAGTATCTACATAAATCATACAAACCGTGCTTTGTTTTTTATCCAAAAATTTAAAATTCTTGATTTTTTTTAAATTGACTTTCTCACAAACATTTTTTTTCAAAAAAAGTTGATTCTTGAAATCTAAGCCTATTATAAAAATAACCATATAAAAATAATCAAGTACAATAAAATGGCATTTAAACACTTTTAAACCAAAATTAGTGCGGTATGAATCTGTAGTATAGAAACAACAAAAAAATAAACATAAATGAAAGATAATATTTTAAAAATTAAAATTGAAACTTAGCAAGTCATCGATAAGAATAACTCAAAAATTAGCAGACCAACATTCATAAACAAATACATTTGAAGCATACATGGTGATTCGAAGTCATAGGAACATATCTCGACTTTCAAATCAACACAAAAAAATTGCACAGATATAAAGTTTAAATTTTAAATCGATAAAAAATTGCGACATCACTAACTTTTTTGAAAAGAAACGTGTGTTCGAACATAAAAAACATGGCAGTTTGCTGTAATTATCAAGTCCTTGTACTAAGCTTACATTTCGTATAAAGTGCATTATGACCGAGTCATAAAAAATGAGCATTGAAGGCAGCCATATAACTATTAGGAAAGCTTGGTAAGCACATTATTCTTTTCAATAATGATGAAGTCTATATACCTGCATTAATTATGGCATTTTTTTAACTATCACAATAATATAGAAAATTTTCTCGATGAAAGATTGGAAAGTTCAAATATTTGAACTGATTTGTATCCGATATAGTCTGGGCAGTGATAAAATTGTTTTACTACATAGAAAAAAATAGCAGAAGATAATAGTGAAAATACTTAAAGCATGCTCTTACCAATAGATGGTACTAACAACATGCACACCAAGTTTCTATTGGAATGCTCTTATCAACAGAAAATTCTAACATGTAAAAAGTTCTTTATATACAACTATATACTTGAAAATAATCCTAAAATAGGATAACTATAAATGCTAAATTTGATACTTGTAAGTAATGTAAGTAATAAAGATAATTATAATTGCTAAATTTGATATATGTAAGTAACAAAATGCTAAAATGAAAAATTGATTTACATAGGAATATGATCCTACAAATAGAAAGTAATATAAGAATCTATAAATGCTAATTTTGAGACAAATAAAAATGTGATCTATATATGTACGTATGTATGCATACATGTATGTTTGTATACACACACACACTTATTTATGTATATAAGTATGCCTATATGTATGTGTGTGTATACATATATGGGTATGCATATGTATATAACATGTAAAAATAATTCTTTGCATACCAATATAAGCTTGCAAATAGAAACCAAAATAGAAAACTATAATGCTTAAGTTTATATTTAAATTTCCAATTTGAGAATTACCAACAGAAAAAAGCTTGAGAAAGGTTACTTAGTTTCTCCTGAGGAGTTTTTCAGTACTAAGGAAAATAAACCAACAAATTTGGAGATATCTCTCACGTTACATTTATAATCATGATTTTTTTGTTAATAATTTAGAACTGTATCCATATATATTTTTAATTTGAAGTGCAAAGTTAACATGTTAACTTCTTACTTATTCACAAAATCAAACTGCAAATTGGCTCATTAGTTTTGCCGAGTGGAACCTATGTCTATAGAGTTGGCATATGATATATTTGAAAATTTGTATGTTAGCAACAAAGCATAAAAGATTTGTAGACACATTTAACTGAAATTACCTAAAATATGGGTCTGACTATGCAGTTTAATGAAATTTCCTCTAGCAGTATATTAGTTATGTTTCATATTTCACCCAGAGCTATGTAGAAAATTAAAGCGTACAAGCTAGGTTGATGCTTTTAACTATTGGAAAATAAGCGTACTAAAATTTACCTTGTAATTAGTATCACTCCACTACATCAACTGATTACGGGGTGAATACAAAATTGTACGTTGAAATTATCTAAATCGGGCTAGTAGCTAGTTTAGTTTATGCCTTAAGTTGATTGGGCATATATAAAAATGTAGGATAGACATGATCAGGCCATGTGCAAAATAATGTTTAGGTAGCACTTGTGTATAATTGGAGTATTGAAGGTCCTAAAGCACTAAGCCTAGATATAAGTAAGCTTAGATGTTAGTGTGACTATTTAGGTTCAATTCAGTCTTTTATTTGGACCTTAGATATGCTACCATTTCTTACACTTAATCTTGGCCACTGTTACACAAATAAGGTATTCATTTGTTACCACAATGGGCATAATGTCGAAAGCCATTCGTGAATAGCATTATATAGGTTGATCGTATGATAGTATCAACAAAAAGCAAGTGTGATGCTACAAATGAGCTAATGGCTTATAAGAGGGGTTGTGAATTAGTGCATGTATGAAAATTATACTTATCAAACTGCTAGACAAATTGGGTTCATTCATATATACATACCACGTTACAATTAGACTAGAATGCTTTTAAGGGCTTATAAAATGAACCATTTGTTGCATAAAATTCAATTAAAAGTGCAAACGAGATATTTAATAAACTGGATGTTTTTTTGGACCTCATAGTTTATCCAGATTTGTTGGTAAATGAGTACTGCAAAAAGGGTATAGAAAAGAAGCATATATGCTAATGACATTATTGTGTGGGAAAATTTAATGTGCTACCTTAGTAGTGGAAATTGTAAATGCACATTAAGTTGATGAAGCTCTCAACGTCACCATCTTCGAGTACACCTATGGTCACCTATTAGTTTACTGTGAATATTTTTTTAAAAAAAAATTGAAAATGCTTGATGATAGTATACTTACAGAAACCATAGCCGCATAGCTTTGATGGCAGCAGCCTCGGATTTGGACATCAAAGAGTGAGTAGAAAGCAGGGTTGCAGTTGAGTTCATTTTGCTGGACATGCAAGGCTGCAATACACAGCACTGGTTCATAATGCTGCTTTTTATATGGAAATAAAATTGATGATTATTGCAAAGATATTAAGATAGTCACTCAAAATATGATTACACACGACCCAAAATGGAAGTGTAAATTTAACAATAAAATATAAAGCAATGAATCACTACACCACAAAGGCTAATTAGGCAGTGCTTAGGGCCGTATCAAAAGTCATTAGGCATGGCCATAAGCCGTATAAAAAATAAGCGTGTTTAACCATTAGATATGGCCCATGGCCGTATCTAAATCTCCAATTAGATACGGCCATGGACCGTATCTACTTGTCGAAATAGATACGGCCATGGACCGTATCTAACTGGAGAAATAGATACGGCCCTTGGCCGTATCTAATTGGAAAAATGTTCTTAAGTTGAGATTTATGTATCCTTGCACCATACTTGTAAGAAAGATATATTGGATATGGACATACACTTTGCTACTAAGGAATGACATGTTAAAGATAAATAATTTTTGGATGAGCTCACATACCTGCTAAAGATATCGAATCATAATCTCGAATGGCACACATACCCACCCACTCCAACATCAACAAAGGTCTCTGCAAATTGATGATTTATTTTGTTGGTTCTCTCATCTGGTAGCAGTATATTGTCCAAAACCAATTTTTCATGTGTGGATGGTACAGATTTCCCATGGATTTTGGACGATGCAGAATCTCGACATACAGTACCTATTGCAATAAAATTTATTGTCTAGATCTATCCAACAAAATAACTGCATCGAAAACAAGTAAGAATAAAAAGCAACTAATAAATACATGTTGCTATTATGTCTAGATCAGAGTTGAGGATTTCACATTTTTGATTGTTCACCGCATTGGTCGTATCCTGGGATTGAGAAACAACGAATTTAGAAGCATTGGTTGTGTGTTGCGTTCTCCTTGTTCTATGTTTCCCACCATGTTGATTAGAAGCTCCATTTGCCCAGACAAATTTCCTACTGTACTCTCCAAATTTCCCACCGTACCCTCCAAACTTCCCATCCTCATTTTCAACTCAGCATTGTCTCCACAAACATGTTTCAATCGTTTATGTGCAATAGCAGAAGCCTTAATATTAGTCTTTGGTATGACGGTCCCAACACCGGGGCTCCTACCCCTTGTATCCTTTCCCATCACTTGTGATACAATATCTTCATCCATTGTCAATTTTTCTTCATCACTATCGGTGATCTTTTCCTTCAATTTTGCAATTTGATCCTGAGATTGCATAATACTTATATGGACACATAGTGCATAAAAGAAAGAAAATTGCTCATGTTTAACTTTAGGAGCAAAAATAACTTACGAAGTACGAAGAATTGGCATCTGATATGCTACCATCTTTTTTCGTGTGCGTCTTCTCCCATACATGACGACGGTTGATATTTGCAGATGGATTTGCAACGGTCTGCAATATATAAAATATGTTAGTTGTGATTTTTATCATTTTGAAAAAAAAATGAATATAACTTACCATTTCGTGTTCTATTCTAGCGTGACTTTTACAGCCTGCATGGTGAGCATAACTGAGCAATGATTTATTTTTTTTGGCTAACTCCCTTCTTCCGCTCGCTTCAGGCGTTGCTCCATTTTTTATGAACTCGTTCCAATCTTCTTGAGCAATTGTAGGTGGACAATTTTTCATTCGTTCTTCGTCATTGTCGAAAGTGTCATAAAAACTTGCTCTCAAGTTTTTTTTGTGTCTCCTAAAAGCCTCAGACATTCTTTTTAAAAATATTTCCTTTGAAAGCGGGTCGAGCGCATACATTTTCTACAAAAAGTAAAATACATAAACAAGTTAATCAATTCTATCAGACTTAAAACGGGTTTCAGAAACCGACTGTAACAGGTAGTGCATATACATTGCAAATAGAGTGACTGACCATAAATATTTTTTAAATATCGTCAGAAATGAATCAAAGTAAAAACTTACCACCAATTGGTTCCAAACATCATCCTTATATGTACCGGGTACTTTGTTCCAACTTATGTATGATATCGGCACATGAGCTCTTACTAGTTTACCCAGCATAGTGGCGATTTTTCCAGCGTTTTCTGAGACTGGAATACCAAATAAGTTTTGATCAACTATTTTTTCTTCTGAACATGATGAATGTGATGATGTTGGATTTTGTGACATAACTGTAAAATGCTGGATTTTCTGAATACCAAATAAGTTTTGATCAACTCAGCTGCCCTGAAATAAAAATGAAATCAACATCACTGTAAAATTTGTTGTTTAGCCAATAAAAGCGTTCTCATCAACCATCAATTCATGGCAATAACAAAAGTAAAAAAGCAATAACAACAGAAGAACTACTTGGATTTCAAATTTGACTACAATCAATTAATGAAAATGGTTTAAATTTGTAATTTAGATTCCACGTTTAGTTTTAAAAATAAATCCCCTTTTATCTACAAGTCTATAAAAAACATACTATCATGAAACTTTTCAATATAACAGAAACCAACAACAATATAGACATTTTAAGAAACCTTCTCTTTATGTGAATTTTTGTTTGGTTCAATGATATCTCAAACTCCTACTACCCCAAGGAATAGGAATTCAAACGAGAAATGAAGCATTTAACAATTCATCAGTTAACAAATGGTTTTGGTAAGGTCTTCTAATTTTTCATTATCTTCAAAAGCCGATTGATAGACGGTAGGAAACTCAATGTCATCCACATTTGTAGTCAACCGTTTTGGTGTATGCAAAACCACAGACCAACCGTTATTTTTTAAATCTGTTGAGTAGAACACTTGAGTCGCTTCTGATGCAAGAATAAATGGCTCATCATTCACGCTATCTTTGCTCTTCAATTTCCCTAAATTAACCATGATCAAGTTTGAAATAGGATCTATTTTGCAACCATTGATCTTATTCTCGACCTTTACCCAATCACAATAAAAAACTGTTTGTTTGAAGTCATTGTAATCCAACTCAAGTATCTGCTGAATGACTTTGTAATACGTTGTCTCTGCTTCCTTATAATTTTTATCTTTACCACTCGCTCTAAATTTTTTAATTGCTTTCATGCATACACCGCTATCTTGTGTTACCATACGATTTTCGTACATTTTCGTGGAAAATAAAAAACCATTCACTTGGTACTTAGTATAACTAAGCGCCGTGAACTTCGGCCCATGCACTAGCCGCCAGAGAGTTGGATCAACATCGATGCACTTCAACAACTACATAAAATACAATAAATAAAACAAAACATGGTCACGAAGGTGTATAGCCAACTTATAAACACGTGAACTACTTAAGATGTTGTAATACCTCGTTGCGTAACCATAGAGTAAAACTTTGAACGACTTCGACAGTTGTACCTCTGCCTCGTGATTGAAATCTAGTACTTTTCGCATAGGAGTTATACCTCCTACGGAAAACAAATATCAAACCGAATACATAAATTGAATTAAAAAATGGAAATTCAAAACAAAGGTGTGAACTTACTTCTTCCATTCATCCAATCCATCATACTTATTAAGGACCCATCTACGTACTTGTTCAAACTGCACTTGGGTTAATGTTATATCTTTACCATTATCTAAAGGTATCTCACCAGCAAACTCATCGTCCTCGTCTAAAAACGCTTCGCGGGTATGTTTATGATTGCCATCACCTCCGTTTGGCATATATTCCATGCAGTAAATGCTAGCTTCTTGTACGATATATCCTTCTGCAATACAACCTTCAATGTATCTTTTGTTGCGCACATATCCTTTATATGTTTTCATCAACCTGTGAATGTGATCAATTATATATTGTACATAATAGCTATTTCTATCAAATAATAATGTACATAACTGAAATTAGTTATTTACCGTTCAAAGGGATACATCCATCTATATCTGACAGGACCACAAATTAATGCTTCATCGGCTAAATGAACCATAAGATGGATACTGATATCAAAAAATGCAGGTGGAAAATGTTTTTCAAAAACACACATTGCTTCTACCAAACTAGCCTTTGCTTTTATAAGGTGTTCCCTATTGATCACCTTTGAGCACAAAATGTAAAAGAATAGACTAATACGATGAATAGCATTTCGCAGATCCTTATGTTGTGGATAAGAATGTTGAAGCAATATCGGAAGCAAATGTTGCATTATGACGTGGTAATCATGTGACTTCATATTTCTTAGTTCGGGAGGATTGATTTGATGCTCACATTGTTGTGGAAGTTTGAAGAGAATTTGTTGGGCACTTTCAGGTTTTTCAAAACGGTGCAAAACCGTATCTTTTCTTCTTTGCTCAAAGTGAAAGTTGCCTTTGGTATGATTATTTTATTTGTTTCAGGATCTTCCATCACCCACAACTTTTGTTTTATACCCATGATTTTCAAATCCTTGCGCGCATTGATGCCATCTTTTGACTTATCTTTATGGTCCATAATGGTGCTGATTAGATGCTCTGTGACATTTTTCTCCGTA
Source organism: Allium fistulosum (assembly GCA_030737815.1). Classification (NCBI taxonomy): domain Eukaryota; kingdom Viridiplantae; phylum Streptophyta; class Magnoliopsida; order Asparagales; family Amaryllidaceae; genus Allium; species Allium fistulosum. The sequence continues at coordinate 484,158,305 of CM060905.1, read as the reverse complement.
TGCATAACATCAATATTATGGCGAATCATATTTGCTTTCCAATATGGTAAATCAAAAAAGATAGACCTCCTGTACCATGCAGAAACATTGTCAACTTCTTCATAAATTGATTTTTTCCGTTTTCGACTAATTTCTTCTTTGTGTTTACCAACTTTCATTTTGATATTCGCTACTTTCTTTTCAACTTCAAAACCAGTCAATGTCCGTTTAGGACGTTGAAATTCTTGTTCGTTGTTGAAATTTGTCTTGTCGTATCGAAACTTGTGTTCTTTAGGAAGAAACATTCGATGTCCCATGTAACACACCTTCTTACTTTCAGGAAGATGATAAGAACAAGTGTTTTCCCCACAAACCGGACATGCAAAATAACCGTGAGTTGTACATCCCGATAAAGTCCCAAGAGCAGGGTGATCATGGATTGCCCACAACACCCTAGCTCTCATTGTGAATTCGGATTTATTTAATGAATCATATGTAACGACTCCTTCCCATAACTGCTTTAACTCGTCTATCAACGGCTGTAAATAAACATCAATATCCTTCCCTGGTTGTTTTGGCCCAGAAATCAACAGTGTTAACATTGAAAACTCTCGTTTCATGCACATAGACGGTGGAAGATTATATGGTACTACAATTACTGGCCAACAACTGTAAGGGTTAGATAGAGAAGCATGTGGACAGAAACCATCTGTTGCTATTCCAAGTGTGACATTTCGTGGCTCGACAGCAATCGTTTGGTCAAAATAATCCGCGGCTTTCCATTGAGAAGTGTCACATGGATGACGCATTACGGTTGGATCAGACTTGGCACGACCATGCCAGGTCATCGCATCTGCTATCCATGGTACACTATACAATCTCTTCAATCTAGAAATTAAAGGAAAATGTCTTAATGTCTTTCGAGGTACTTTGATGCCTTTTCTTTCTTCATTGAATGATGTCATATATCTTGGTTCGTTGCAATTTGTACACGAAACTCTATTCGCATCATCTTTCCAGTATAATATGCAATCATTGATGCATGCATCATAAGTTTTGTAATTCATCCCAACTTGCTTAATTAACTTCTTCACGTCGGAGTACTTTGTCGGCAGCGTGTTACCTTCGGGGAGTAACTCCTTTATTAGTTCGAGGAGTGCAGTCACACCATTATTTGAAAAGCCGTATTGGGTCTTCAAGCTATTTAGTTTCACAATAGTATACAGCTTCGTCAACCCTTTTGAACATGAAGGATACAATAGCTCTTTTGCGCTACCAAAAAGTGATTTATACTTCTTACTTTCATTGGCCTGCCAACTGCCATCAACCGTAGACGGCTCTTCAACATTAACATGATCAGACAACGGATTTTCAGGTCGAAAATGATGAAATCTATTTGCATCATTGACTAGATCTTCCATCATAATAGGTTCAGACTCGTCGGTACTTGTGGCACGACTAACTGGTTGTTGTTTTTCCTTCTCTACCTTTTTTCCCCATGAAAATACCATACGGTATATGATTGGATAAAACCCCATATAAGCAAATGAAAATGAATGTCATCTAATTTGATCGTCTTCATATTTTTCCACCGAGTGCAAGGGCATAAATACACTCCTTTCTTACCACCATTTTCATCAACAAAACTAATAAACTTCTTCACCCCGTCTATATAGTATGTAGATCTTTGATCAGATTCATTTATCCACTTTTTGTCTATACTGAAAGACATATTGCCCTCCTATATCATATATATTAGAACATTAGACGTAAATATAATATATATATATATGTGAGTGTATATATAGGACGTACTCTAAAAGTCCCAAGTTTGATTTCATTGGCCTTAATTTTTACTTCAACTTTTTTTTTGTTTTAACTGAACAAGGCGTACGCTTTAATGTAATAATATAAGAATCTTTTTTGGCAATCACAACTTCTGCAAGCGGTACGATTTTGTTTGTGGACGAGATATTTATTTCTGTTGGATAACATGGAATAAATCACTGTTTTCCGGAAAGATACACAGGATCATCCCATATTGTAACACCAGTGCTATAAGCATGATCATAAAGTTAATAACCTGTTCTGCTCCAAAATTTGGATCGATATAAATCAATCAAAGATGGCAAATTACTTAGCTATTTAATAATAGAAGGCTGAGCAAATTATTATAAATGAATTTGTATCTTTATTTCACGTTAAAGAACGAAGAAATGAATGCCAAGAGTCATCATAATCAAGTTAACGACGCAGAGAAAGGAGAGAGGAACAAGAAAATTAGGGAGGAAAACCTGGGCAAAAATCATCCCCATGCGATTTCCTCCCAAAACGCCAACAAAATTGTATTTTTATTAACTATGCGACCTGCCAAGTGACATTTCTTGTATCTTCAAAGTCTTCATAACACTCAGCTAAGCATTGGAATTGATTGCTAACTGAAGTGATTTTTTCTTGTTAAAGCTTGTCTTTGGGTCTGGAAATGCATTTGAGGGATTTTTGCTGCTCACTTCACATTCAGTTGAACCAATGTTACACTTTTAAATATTCGATGGGGGATCATTCAATTAAATAACTACTTCCTTAGCATGAAAAACTTTCTTTTCCTTATTTAAATTTTTCCTTCCCACAACCTTCTACCGATTTTGTTTCCTAACAGCAGAAAATTTTGCCTTTGCTCCTTGTATTTTCTTTTTCGTTTTGCTTCACTAAATCCTCATTGTCTTTATTATTTTCATCATTTTTTAGCATTTTCATACTTGCAAGCAGATGTCTTGTGCCTAATATTTTTACAATATATACACATATCAGATTCCCATAGGTAACTTACTTGAATCGTTTGCACTTTTCCATCCATCAACTGAACAGTAAATTGTTCACTTATTCTTGATTAGGATTCACTTCAATCATGCACTTGGCATATGAGATTCTTTCAAGTTTCTCTGTATATTCATCCATACAAAGGAGTAATTTGATTGAATATCACAATGACTACAACTGCTTTGATTTGGTTATTTGGTTTGTTTGATATATTGGTTCGTTAGACAATAATAATGTAATGTTTGAATTGCTTATAGTGTATTGTAATTTATATTCTATTATTTATATATATCTGTTTCTTGCTATACTTACAAAATTTATGTAGAATTTTTTTTTTGCTACACCAAACTGTTTTCAAAAAATTTGCCATTACAACGACGCTATTTTATAGCACCGGAGTAATGTCTATGCATTACCCCTCTCCTGTACTTGGCTTGCGCCATTAACACTAATTTTATCCACTTATACAACAATATCAAAACCATATACAATGTCAGAACCATATACAATATTAGCACCAAGCTGTAAATTATGCAAGGATAAAAAAATCCAATCATATTGAACCTCTACCAAGTTACATGGTTAATCTACGACTTTATTGAAGAAGCCACTTGATTTTGTTATAATGAATACACCAACGAATTTTTACTTCAAGGACGACTGGGACAGTTCATTTGATTGTAATTTCATCTTTTCAAGATATTAAACACTTAAAGAAAGATCAATCATTGCAAGAAGAACTAATTTTTACTGCACAAATATTATTAGGAGTCGCACATCTATTCCCATTAAGTTCGTACTTTAACATCCATGTTCATCTAAAATAAAATCATTGAACTCTCATATGAAACCATTTCTGTCTACAAATAATATCTCTGTCATTCAATAAGATAAAATTAGTCTATAATATATCTCCGACGTTCAATAAGATAGAATTAGACTATGATATAATGCTGAAATTTGCTGTTTTTATACATGTGCAGTAATATGTGGAACAATTTTTATTCATTTAGTTTACTCTCGAAACTTTAATTTTAATCAAAGCTCCTGGTTTCAGTAAGGCTACAAGCCCCAAGTTGAATTTGATTATTCCCCAAAACACAAACATAACACATGAATCACATCATTCAGCCCCAAGTTTATGCCTCTTAGGCAGCAACATAAAGCTAACAAATGAAGCAGACCCACTATTTGGAGCAGGACTTACTCAAGTATATCAGCAATAACATTATAAATTATAGTTGCTCAACATTACAATGGAGTAAAAAAAACTTTAAAACCAAGGCATTAAAGTTTTGTAACCGAACCTGAACTAGGGTAAGAAAAAACTTACCGAGTTTACCCACTATGTAGAAGCTCTCCTCAACTGGGCTAGCGAATTGAAGAAAGGAAACACTTAATTGTATTCGGTTGAACTTGCAATCAGAATATTCGACTCAGCTTAATCGAACCTGCAATTCATTCACTAGGTTAAAATATGAACTAAGAACCTAGAACAAAATCAAATTAGGGCATCGTTTTAATGGCATAGGTGACAACCTGAAGACAAAACGATGAAGTCGAGTGAAATAAAAAAAGGGAGGGACAGTGTGCATTTTGGGGAAAATTTTCCCACGAAAAGAGGCACGGAATTTAATACGGCTACAAGCCGTATCAAATATTAATACGACTACAAGCCGTATCAAATATTAATACGGCTTAAAGCCGTATTAAACAATTTAGATACGGCTATAAGCCGTATTAATATTTGATACGGCTTGTAGCCGTATCAAATGCGCCGCCTACGACAGCGCCAAAATCCTCTCTATGGTGTAGTGAATCTTAAGTGACTATAAATTTAGTGAAATGTTAGTATTAAACTAACACAAAAAGGTTCACAGATTAAGATAAACAAAATATAACCAAGTACATTCATGAGTAGATCGACGGAATAGACTTGAATTGAAAAACAGACGATGTAGATTTAAAAAAAATCAGATTTCCACAGGATATCATACCTGGTCATAGTATATTTAATTAATAATTTTTTTATAGTATGTAATCATAGTTTACAATGGGATACAAATATTCAAAAAATCATTGAGCTAGCTCTAGTGGTTAAAATGCAATGAATCACTCCAACCATAAACACGGTGTGCTAGAATTTCTTATAAAATTTATTTATGTAATTATCAAAGCAAATAAACACCAAAAAATATAGCAGTAGAAGCTTGCAACTTCTTTGAATAAAGTATTATAAAGGGAAGCAGGATACAAATTCATAAGAGTGTGCACTGAATATTTTTACCTCTGTATAAGCATTGGTTGTAGAGCTCAAACAATGATCAGCATAATGAGTTAAAGAGCCATGCTTGCCTTGTCATGTGAGAGTTATATTTTGATCCTAAACTCAAATATGGATATGAAAGGGATTAGTAAACATGCATATTCTCATTGTCTATAAATATAATCCAAAAAAAGTCATGTATGTTTGAACTTATTTATTCTTTTAGTGCCATTTTAAAATGGAATAAATAGGAAAAAAACATTGAATCCTTCAAATAAAAATCTATGGATTACATCGTTAAGTTGTTTACTATTGATCACTGGATGGAATAGAGTAGTGTAAGCAATATGGGGTAATATGAAAATTAACTTTCATGTATAATTAGTTCCATGTAATACAAACAAAAAAGATAAAGATAACATAACAATATTGTTTTGAAAGTATTAGAGCAAGAGTAGTTTGCAGTATTTTACCGAACCTTATATTTCTTTAAGAGCATTATAAAAGGAACAAACTTGTAAAACATACTGGAGTCCTCGTAGAAACTCTACAAATTTTGTCAATCAAAATCCAACAAAGAAATGATATATTCAGTGTTCACTACATAATGCAGCATAAGTAGCTCACTTACTTCTATTTTATAATTTGGAAAAAAGCATCGTATTCCATAGCCCACGGGCTTTACCGATATCATAAGTATGATGTTATTCAAAGTCATTCGTTGATGCAGGGCTTTGACTTTTTATGCTTGGGACTAAGAAAAGCAAGCATTGCACTTGTAAAAGTCTAGTTCATTTTATCCCCGAAATGGAATAATTCATTAAATTTAAATTTTATTTCACAAACAATACTGCCAGTACCAAGATATTAAAACTGTTTCTTACGCTAACGGCATATAATAATCATCATATAAACTTATAAGTTTGAAAAATGCACTTAAACTACGGGAGTTTCACACTATCGGTACGGAAAAAAACAACTGTAAATGTACACCCAATAATTTCCTGTATTCATAACTTTGATTTTAGTGTTAATTAAATTCAACGATGAAAATCTAAAGCATGCGGGAAACTTTTGATCTAAATTAGTAATCATCATTCCAATTTAATATAAAATTAAAGCAATAAAATATCCATCCCGTGAACCAATCATCAAATTAATGTATAAGTTGAACAAAAAATCAGAGAAAAAGGAGTTGATGTGGTTCTTAAAACCTGATTCATAGCAACATCATCGATCGACCTTCCAAATGCACAGGACAGCGCAAATTTAGAGGTTAACATCCAAGTTCAGAACCGATTAATTAATAACTATAGAATGTTAAACAACCAGACAGTTGAGAAATCAATCTAGTATAAAAGCATACCAAACTAGATGTAAAAAATATCAAATCTTAAATGAGTACCTTGAATCTATGTTTTTTTCCAACAGCTAGGAGGAAGCGGTGGATTACGCAAAGTCACCGATGCGCTAATCAGGAGAGGGGCACGAAAAACGATGCGGAAAAATGATCGGGAACCGCCTACATTAGAAATCGACTACTGAAGATTAGCGGAGCTCCAATCAACCTGGTCGAAGAGTTGCCTAACTCCATAGATGCAATTGAATTTAGGGTTAGATAAAGAAAAGCTGGAGACGTAGAGAATGTGCGAAGGAATAGATGATTGAGACGGTTCATTTTCAGAATACACGTGTCAGAATATTGTTCAATCTGAATGAAAAATGTAGGGTGAGAAATGTAGGAGGCTTGAGAGCTAACCATTCCCTACTCCATATTAATATAATATTATAGATTCAGTAGAATAAAATAAAGAGAAAAGAAAAAAGTTCATTTCATAAATGATATTTAATTGATTCATAAAAAATATATTTATTTCCCTTTTTTTAATTAATCCCTCCTTTAGATTTTCAGATCACGTTTGAAACCTATCCCTTTTTTCATCATGCATGTGGGTCTCAATGAAAAATTCCAAAAAACACTTATCAATTAATCTATTTAAATCCAATTTAAATATTTTATTGACATCGAATATCAATACGCGCATTTATAACTTTTACAAGCGCACTTTATTAAGTACTAATTCAAACAAATCAAATAAAGTTTAATAATTAATATTTCATAAATATTAATTAATTTACAATAATTTATAAATTAATTAAATCATGTGGTTCATTCAGAGTATTCATCATTACGGTTGTGCGACTCAAGGGTGTAAATTCAGTCAATGATTAATATTGAACTATTCGAATATTAATGTTCACACGTCACTTAGCAGGTGGTGTGACATTTTGACTAAATTTATCGCTTACACATCTTTTGGTAAAATCCAATTTTACTTATTACAAGCGTTATCTCATACTAAGAATTATTTACACCAATTCTCTTCTTCAAAACTATATCACATTAGGATTTATGAAATTTGGTAATGGTCAAAATTCCAATATCGTCCACATTCAACTTAATAATCCAAACACAAAGTCCATGGTTCAATAATAACAATTATTATTAACCGAACTACTCTGGCCAGAGACTTTGACTTTGAATTGACATAAGTTGATCGTGATACTTACCTCATATAACTAAGGAGACGAATCCTCTCTTGAATAGCGTTTCACTTCCAATACTTTCACTCGACCCAACTATAGTCGTTTGATGGTCGTCGTGCCACTATTTAACTATAATCAAAGCGGAGCTTCCATATTGAAGATCAACAGTATTCTCAAGTCGAGAGAACTGTGTAAATTAGTTACATCGATATTCCCTACTTGACCTTAGTTATATTAACCAACATAAAACTATTGAGTGAGTCATTCCATAGTTATCTAATATCAGTACGTAACCCTTGGTGCTCCTAGCAATCATGAGTAATACACCGCCCAACATTTGGAGTGCGTTACATACTCTAGTCTCAATAGATGAATTGATATCCAGTCTCAATACATCTTGACTAGGAATATATCAATTATATAATAGAAAGAAAACACCTTTTAGTTTGAACAAGATTGGACATCAAGTTAGATATATGTAACAAATTACATAATTGCCCATAAGGCATACCCTTAACTTTATCACCGCGAACGACAGAAATAAAAATACAATCGTACACAAGAATGCAACATGATCACAAAACAATAATAAAATACACTGGTTATCATATTCTGTGAAGTTTCAAAAACACCGACATTTATCGTAAAATACGTCATACGAAAATTTAATTATTTTTCAAACTAAAAATTATGGAAAAATCCTATAAATTAAATAAAAATGCGTCATTAAAAATCAGGTCTAAATTTGAAACATAGATTTTAATATAATTAAATTCAAATTTAAATATTTAAATAAATTAAATATTCAAATTAGAAGACCTAAAAATTACGGGTCGTTACAGATTTGGTTGAAAATGATGATGCTTTGCGTGTATGCTTATGTGTTTGGTTGGAATATGAATTTGAGAATACAAGTTAATTAGTAGTAAGGTTGAAAGTGGTGAACTTGCTTGTGGTTTAAAACATGGCTTGTATTTTATGTTATGGAATGTGCTTGTGATGCACATGTTAGAAATTAGCACCTTTAATTGTTAAAGTGACATTAGATCTTTGGGAAAATCAAAAGGAGTTTGCCGGTTTGTTTACTAAATTTCAAAGTTAAACTTTATTTTGATTTCAAACTTTCTTACCTTTGTTTAGTTTAAAACTTATGTTTTAGAAAAGCTAATGAAATTTAAAGTGTTAAGTTTCAAAGGAAGTTAAAAACAAGTTTAAATTTTGGATATCCATAGCGATAGTCACAACGGATACCATTCACTTAAAAAGTCCAATTTTTGGAAACTAAATTTTTATACTTGAGATTTTTTTGTAAATGTTTTATAAACGTAGAAATGATGTTTAAAAAGGTTAATTATAGTTTTATTAATTAATTTTAATTAATTAAGTTTTTAATAATGAATAAATTAATTAAGTATTAAACAATGTTTATTAATTTTAATTAACCGAAGATTAATTGCTAATTAATTATCTTTTAAAGGTAATATTAATTTTAATTAATTATTAATTAAGAAAAATTAATTTTTAGTTAATTATGAGTTAAGTATATGATCTATTTATTCATTTTTTATTTAATGTTAATTAAATATAGGATTAATTATTAGTTAATTATTAAAATAAATGTTAATTATTTTAATTTTAGTTTAAGTAAAGGTTTAATTTAAATCAATTATCTATTAAAGGTTTAATATATTATTTAAGTTTAATTAAAGATTATTTTATTAAATATTTGAGATTAATATTTAATTATTAATGAAGGTTTAAATTATTTAATAATTAATAAAGGATTAATCAGGGTTTGATTGTTTATATAATGGTGAATTATAGTTTAATTATTTATTTAAGGTTAATTATTCTTAATTTATGATTAAATTAAGTTAAGAATTAATAAAGACTAATTATGATTTAATAAAGGGTTTAACTTATAATTAGTTATTCTAAAAAGGAGTTCTAAGTTTTTAATCCTTTGTTTTCCAAGAATAAAATTGTTTTAAAGGTACATCTTTTTCAAGATGGTTTTGAACATAAGGAATTCAAATGTCCATACCATTAGGTGGACAAACAACTGTGAATGTGCTATAATGTGTTTGTTTGTATTGTGTGGACATCCATTAGCAGAATAAAACACCGTTCTGCTAAAATGTAAATTGTTAATTACGTGGACATTTGTTAACAGAATAAATCCATGTTCTGTTATAACTTGATTGTTTCATTGTATGGACACCTAGTAGCAGAATAAATCACCGTTCTTCTGTAATGTAATTGTTTTGTTTGAACATCTATTTAGCAGGACAAATCACCATCCTCCTATTATTTTGACATGTATATGCCAATTGAATTGTATTGACATGTTATTCCCTAATTTGGATTTGAGTTGAATTTACATACATATTGACCTACGTATATAATTGTTGAGTGACTCCGAATTCAAACTGAAATTAAACGGTAACTTAAATTAGCACCCTTGGGATTGCTAAGCCTCCTTTTGAATTATTGAAGCATGGTTTGGAATTAACTTCAATTCTCTAATCAATTTGATGTTAAGAGTCTATAAACAGTTTTGAAAGTTATTTAATAAAGGTATTTACAAATAACAACTTGTTTAAAAAGAGGTTTTACTAAATAAAAAGTTTATTTAATGCAATTTACAAATGATATTTTATAAAGGAAATTTTATAAAGGAGTTTTAAAGGAAGATTTATAAACAGTTTTTAAAAAATAAGGAAAAGAGTTATAAATTATTTTAGAGATTTGTAAAGAGGTTTTATAAATTAACTAGGAAATTTATAAAAGTGAGCTATAAATTTATTTTGGAAGTTTATAAGTTGTTTGAATTACGAAGTGACCTTTTAAAAAAGAATTTTTTATAAGGGACAAGTGGATGGCTTTTATAGTAAATGATGTTTTGAAAAGGGATTTGGCCATTCAATATGGAATTTGAGAAGGGGAAATTTTCCAAAATGTTTTTGGTAAATACCTATATTGTGATAAGTAAAAACGTTTTCCAAGTATAAAAGGGATGTAAGGGTTTTGGGAAAAGTGTTTTAGAAAAGATCCTTTGATCAAGTTTTGCAAAGTGTTTTAATTAATGTAAGATTAATTAGTAAAGGCTTAGTGGGTCCCATATAGAATTAAACCATGTTTGAATGATTGTTTATTTGATGATTAAATCACCGACTATCAAATATCGACCAAGACGTAACTTTGGAAATATCCAGGAGAAACAAGTGAGTTATATGGCACAATTATCCCCAATGATGCTGTACTATGCCTATAAAACTTGTTTCATTCTTCTAGGATAAATGATAAGGAAATCCGTCCATAAATGGTTAGGAGGTGAACTCTGCTCTTATCTTTTGCCCGTTTATTTCCTAAAGAACCAGGATTGAGTTTACCGGAATTATCAAAAGTTGTTTTGAAGAGACCGGGATCATATATGTTATTCAAAATCATTTTGATCTAACTCAAGCATTTCAAACTGAAAGCATCTTGAAGAGTATGAAATCGAAGATGGGGTTTTCAAGTGCAAGGGCTATTTTCTATTAACCTTGTGAGGGATTCCCCATAATGGATGTAATAGAAGTAGTGCCATCGGTTTCATTCAGTCCCAAAACGAACTTGTATGGATTAATGCTAGCATTGCATTAATGTTCAGAGGGCATGTGACGCCCCACCTCTATACTCACGCTAGCCAAGGACACTACGGGGTAATGCCGTCGACTAGCACGAAGAATAAGGCTGTTGAGGAGCGATCATCTGTATAATTGCTTTGTGTGAGTACCGATATGTAAGATAATATAACTTGCATTTCATTTCAAGAGGAAATCCGACATATCAAATACAAACTCAAAGCTACCACACAGTGGCTATGAGGCCTTCGGAAACAAATATAGAAATAAACATAACACAAATCAGTCACAGATATTCATATTACAAAGGCGGAAACAGATATGAATATAACACATAAAAGTGTACATCAAAATAGTGGTCATACAAGATCCACTACATCACAAAAGAATAGGTACCAGTGCTAGACAAAAGAATAATTATACATCAAGGAGTCTCTATCTCAAATGTATAATAACAAAAACTACTAATCTAAAGCAGTTAGCCAAAAATCAGATGATGGTCCGAGATAAGGAGTCAAGTAGAAGCACCTGAAATACCTCGGTCCGACCCGAGTATTATTTAAGAAGAAAATAATAAACGGATCAGTCTAGCTATAAATATCATATAAAGTGATATAGGATTAGAGATATGACAAAAACATATGATAACAATAATGCCATACTGCGACGAGTATACATCAAATAACAACAAAAATCATACAATATCCCAAATCATCTCAAACATCCAAAAAGAACCACATTCTTTAAATTATTCACCAAAAACACAAATAATTGATAGAACTCATCAATGCCTATCGTCAAAATTGGTGAAACACAAATTCTAGAAATCATCAACTAGAAATCCAGAAATCACAAAGGGGGAGGCCTATCACAAACGGGAGCATGAAAACTCACCAACACGTGCATCACAAACGGATCGCTAACCCATGGTCGCTAACCATAGAGCCGGTGCAACGACGTAGTACAATAACAGTACGCCCGATGAACCTGATACTCAAGTAATTCGGAACAACGACGTAGTACAATAACGGTAAACCCGATGAACCGATCTCCATAAAACTATAGGTCGCTAGCCTATAAAAAGAATGAGACGAAGCTCCATAAAACGAGGTACAGCCCCCCACGTGGACAAAGAGACATCGCATATCGCAAGTCTAAACCATAAAATGATCACCATCGATCGATGAAAAGTGTAGATTACACTAAGCTAGTAAATAAATGAGTTTAGCTTCATGTCTCATAACCACTGGCTTAACTTAAATATTTACGAACAAAATGTAGATTTCCACTCGAAAATTGTCACAAGATTTTCAATCGAACAAGTCCAAAAATTAACCGACGAAGTAAACGCAAGTGTTTCATACCACTTGTTTTGCTAAGCCGTTTAATTAGATTTCTCATACGAATGAGTAAAGGTTTGTATATACTAATAGGTTGGAAAACGGTTTTATAAACGAGCTTTGTATTAAAAATAGAGTTGGAATCATCTTAGTGAAAGAGTTTGAATATTTACTACTAGTATAGAAACCTTTGTATTTTAAAGTGAAAAATCACAGAAATGATTGTAGAAACAATCAATCACCAAAATCCACATTCGACGACATGAATTAAAACCATAAAAATCGATATCGAATCCATCAAAATGGATATTCCCAAAAATCCCGAAAAAGAAGTCATCGAAGTCGATGAATGATAACAACAAATCGGATCATCAAGAATCGATTAAAAATCGGAAATCCATACAAAACTGCCTAAAATAGACAAAATGCTCATTTCCCAAATTCAGTCGACTGGACCAGAAGGTCAGTCGACTGATTCAAGGCCAGAAACTCTCGGGTTCCTGGTTCAGTCGACTGACCCTCTGGTTCAGTCGACTGATACAAGGCCAGGAACTTTCGGTTCCCAGTTTCAGTCGACTGAACCAGAAGGTCAGTCGACTGATACAAGGCCAGAAAGTTTTCTGGTCCCTGGTTCAGTCGACTGACCTTCTGGTTCAGTCGACTGAACTGTTATTTACAGTATTTTTCAGTCTAGCCCTATGAAGGGCAAAAATCCAACAAAAGAGATCGGACGAGCAACGGAGACTAGGGATTTATGCCAAGCGACAACCCAGCCTTATAGGCTCTTCGATGCACCCCAACAACATGTTCAAACATCAAAGATAGGATTTTTAAAGATTTGAGTTCAAAACACCAAAAATTGGAATATTCATCAAACCAATTCAATTCAAAAGCAAATGAACAAGGAATAGATGTTAGGAATTACTACCTAACAACTATCAAAGATATAGACGTAGATGTGAGTTCAAAAACTCACCTTTAAATCCAAAAACAACGAATGAGAAGCTCTAAAACAAAGGAAAGGCCAATTCCTCTTCAACTTCAACTCAAGAAGCTCCAATCTAAGCTAATAAGCAAATATTTCCTAAGTTAGGGTTTAGGAATTTCTAAAATTGAAGAGAGATTGAGATGGAGAAGATGAAGAGGATGCTTACCTAAGCTTCTCTTTGATTTTGGAGCTAAAGCTTGAATTCCTAATAGAAACTAGGGCTTAGGAATTTTGATTTCTTTTCTCTTCCCCCATTTTTACTTTAGCTTGAGTGTTAGGAAATGTTATGAAGGAATGAAGAGGAGTGGAGTGGGAGTTAGGGTATTAGATGGGTTGGGTGTTAGGTTATTGGGCTGAAACCCAAACCCAAAGCCTTAAATGAAAATATCAAAATTTCACTCAACTCCAAACATATCGATGTTTATACTCAAAAAGGTCGCAAACGCCATTTTGGACTCAATAGAAGTGGTCTCGAGTCCTAATTCGAATGTTTGCAAAAAGTGACATTTTGGACTTAAATTTGACCAACGATGCTATATTTAAATAAAACATTTAAATATTCAATCGTAAAATATGCGGTTTGTTACAGGGCAGTGTTAGCATTTCAAGTGAGTTTGCTATTGAAAAGGTAAAGACGTGACCTCAAGCCTCACAACCCAAAAAATAGCTAAAACATGGTATGCAGTAGAGTTATGTTATTAGCTACCATTAGGAGCCATCATCGCATTCTAGATTGTCCCCTTAGAGTTGCTTTGTGAGTAGACAGCGATGGGCAATGTTTGCAGCCTCGGTGTCAAAGGATGAGGAAATCCTGCCTATCATGTTAAAGGAGCAACCAACTTTATGTAGCAAAAGGGTAGATGCGTCTATAGCCCTCAGGTACATTTTCTAGAGGTGTAGCATCAGAAGGTAATCCCTTACCTAGCCATAGCTGGAATCCATTTTCCAATACGAGCCTTCAGACTTGATTGTATATCTATTATGTTGGAATTCAATTAATTTAACAATTTCGGCTATGATTCAATATTTACTTTAACCGTGGATATTATTATAATATCACTGGATTTTTATAAAAGTGTTTTGGTCATAGTAACGTAAAAACTTGTCTGTGTTTATGTACGACGTGGTCTTACGAGATACCCTTGATTTTAAAAGAGTTTTAAAAGTAATAATTCAGTTGCTTTGAGTTTACTCACACCAGACCCATGTCTGACCTGGTGTTTTATTTTCTTTCCCTAAAACTCTTGGGTGCTCAAATTTATATAGGCAGCCAAGTAGTTCAGGTTTCCAAGAAGGCATTTTGGAGGAGCTTGGAGCAGGAGGCTTCGTCGATAGCTAGTTACTATTTTATTTCTGCTATACTATATGTATATTATATCAGTTAGATAGGGACATGCTGTTATAACTGTCCTAGGGTAGAATTGTACTAGCATAACTTTGATGTATCATTTTGGAAATGAATTTGTAAAGAATTATGTTAATTAATATATGTTATTCTGTTGCATTGGCATATTCTCCAATTACTTTGTATTTAGATTTAAATTAGGTGTTATCCTTATCTTAATCTGCTTCCAGTCTCTCAAGTTCATATAAAGTTAAATATGAATTCATTCTTATGATATTTGTTCACACACACACACACATATATATATATATACACACACATATATGTATATATATTAAAATCATATGGACATTGAAAGATTTTCAAGCAATTAAGTCATTATCGGTTTCAATAATTGTTTATAAATATAAAAATCTATTATGCTAGAAATGTTTTTTTAAATGCACCAATGTCAAATATGATATCTATCATATTTTGAAATTATTAGAAAATATGCGTAGTGTAAAAAAATTATAAATTTGTTAGAAAATATGCATAACTTAGTTAATTTGGAATTTTAACAATATTACTTTTTTTATTTAGTTGAAAGCTGATAATATAGCACAGTGACATGATTAAAATTTTATGTTATGAAATTAGGAATAAATTAGAACATCACTAGGACTACTTTGTAAATGTGGTAGCCGATTTACAATAGAAATTTGATACAAATAGTTCATTAATTTTTCTTTCAATATTTAAGTTTAAGTATTTTATGTGCATATATATAGATATACAACAAAATCAATTTGCTCGCATATTTATTCATACATGCCCACTGGATATGTTTACACACTGTTAAAGTTTATAAGTAAACCAAATTCGATCATATCAAATGATATTGCCCGTTCAACTTATAAAAGAAATTAATATAAATTTGAACTAAATAATTGCGATCAATAATATTTAATACGAGTTTAAATTTATTAGGGAATCAACTACAATCAAATATCTTTGATTGAAATTACATTTAGTAAATAAAATAAGTTATATATTGATTATTATAATGCTAATAATTTATAAAATTGATTTTCAATCAAACAACTTGATTAATTTCTTTTAACCACAACTTTTCATAGGTATTGTAAGTTGCAACTCTACGAGAGAACACGTAATGTGAATTGTTATATAACTTTAACAAATGATATTTTACTATTAAAAACAATAAGTAGAAACACACCATCCATTTTTTACAAATATATTTCTTTTCTTTCACACTTTAGGCAAAAGAATAAATAAATAAGAAAAAAATATTCGTATGAAATCATTTTCAATGAACGAACAAAATATTGTTAGGGTAATATTTGTTTATACTTTTAAGGATAACATTGTATTTTACGTACTATTGTATGCTTGAAATAAAACATCATATATTCGATATATATAAAAAATAGGTTTATTGTTATCTTATATGCATGACATACGAATCGAGTAATAATTATATTGGGCTGACATTTAATTGGCTACAAAAAAGCAAAAAAAATGTTATGAGCATTCATATCAATGTTGAGATAATGCTCCTAAAAAAATCGATGTCCAATGTCTGAATGGGTCCACGATGAAAACTCACTATCAAAGTTTGGATCATGATAACATGTGATGAATAAAAATGAATGAAGGCTAATTACTTGAAAAAAGACAAGGTGATGAATTATTAAATAAGAGTCAAATTTAAATGAAAATTATGTTGGAATGTAGAGTTAGAAAATGTCAGTTTGTTGAAGGAGGAGAAGTTTGTAGATGTTTCCATTCAGTTAGTTATTTGGACGATTTTACAAGCAAGAAAATGAAGAATAGTAATAGACATAATAGTAATTGAAGTTTTAACATTTCTATTTAATGGAAATCAACAAATTTATCTCTGAGTAACACACATGATTTGGTTAATAATTAAATAAGATTAACGTCGGGCCCTTCTTGCATTTTAGAAGCCATTATTTTACATATACAAATCCCACTTTCACTTTAGGATTTTTTGCTTCTACGCATATGTTGGTTCCTACTTTATAAACACAAATGATTGACTATGCTTCTTTACATCATTTGATCCAAAATTTATCATTTAAATTTTATCTTCAAGTAAATGTCATGTAAAATATTTTTTTGTATCCAAAAGTATTTTAGTTAATATTTTGAATTACGTTTGTTATGACATAAGTTATTATATTTGCATGAATATTTGAAGTAAAAAGGAAAATTATCTGGCACACCAAATATTTAATTACATAATGTATATATTACATATTATGTTAGCTATATTAGAAAATCTAATGTTTGAAATCCGCTACAATATTTTCTCTGATTTGATTGTTATTGCGTAACATCAAAAAGTGTAATGAAATGCAGTTTCTTCTTTGAACCTAATTTTAACGTTGTTTCACTTTGGTCACAATTTCCCTTTCCTAGTTTAGAATGCTACAGCAAAACAAATTTTGATTATATTTAAAAAATTTATATATTAAATAGAGAAGAAAATTATATATCACTTACATTTGAAAATCAATAAATAGGCATACTTAATAAAATAATATTTACCAATTTAGGAACAACTGATATTTTATGTTATCTTTAATATATATAACCATTGTGCTATAAGTGTTAATTATACTTTATATGCTTCAAGATTAATTAAACAAATTTATCAAAAAACCTTTGTTGTTAGTGTTAAAGAAAAAGCTAATAAAAAGAATTACAATTCATAAGCATGAGCTTCATATAATTTCAAATTTCAAAAAATCGACGTCAAATTATATTATGAAATCCGTGTGCGTTGTACGACTTTAGAGTAGTATGGAGATGAATTGTTACATGCATGTTTTGACCAGCGTGACACTAAGCTGATCAAAACTGGCTTAACTAAAAAGTTATTTAAAAGTGTTGACGTCAAAAATGGACATCAACACCCAATAGAATCCAGTAGAGATTAAATGAAGAATGAATTAAAATCAAAGCAAAAATCATAAGGGAACACACATATCTTTATAGTGGTTCGGCAATTTTAGCCTACGTCTACTTCATATTTTTTATGATCTTCCACTTGATTATGATTACAAGAATGTTTGGATCAGCTGGGATTCAATAGTACAAAAGTGAAGAATAAAAATGACAACGCCTCGGTAGAGAAAGCAGGATCCCTTTTCTGACGCCATGCTTGCTGTATTTATAGGGGAAGACGTGCATGGATCGGACTGAAATTCTGGCAGAAGGTTCGGAAGACCAAGACGAGGCTACCGAAAAATTTGCAGGCCCATCGGGGCCCATAATAGGGATCGGTACCGATCCCTATAAATGCATCTAAATGGGATGCGATCCCTATGAGGGATGTTCCACATGTCCTAATTAGCTTAAACTCCAAGTTTCATGTTGATGATATCTGTAAATTTTGAGTTATTGATCGATCATTGTTGCGACATGTAGTGAAAGTTGAATATGGACGATCATTTTTATGTCGATCCCTTTTGATAGGTGAAGGAATTTGTGAGCATACGAACTCCAAATGACTTAAAACTTGAAATGTAGCATCATGGGGCCTTCTTTGTCACTCTATATCGATCTTACCAAGTTTGGGACAAAAATTGAGGATATGTACCGATCTCCTAGGGAAAGGGATATGCACTATCCCCGTCTAGGGTAGACATTATTTCATACTTAGCATATTCTGGAGAGTCTATCTCTTGACCTCGGTTGAGCGTCGCTTCGTATGATTGTCTACGTTTGATCTCTAAGCCTAATAATCATCTCTCCGGTCTGTCTTCCTCGATGATCGTCTAGTTTAACTTGTCTAGTCAATTTGAATATAGCCGAGCCAAAAAGCCGGATAACAAAAAGTGTATTAGGTCAAAAAAAAGGGATAAATTGATTTTTACAATTTGTGAACTTCTGAAAGCGCGGGATTTTCCCACAAAACACCGCGCTGCCAATCCGCGAAACGGACCCTTACCAGCTTTTGATTGTTTACGCAAGCCCAACAGAAGAAACTTTGAACCTAATATAACGCCGCCTTCATTGTTTCTCCTCCTCTCCAAAACCTCAAATTTTTTTGGCCTAAATCCAAGTTTCCGATGCCATAAGTTTTATTAAAAGATGAGGAAGAAGGTGGACGAACGAATTCGAACTCTAAAACAGAATGGAGTCAAGCTGAAGCATCGTTCCATGTTTGTTATAGTCGGCGACAAGTCTCTCCAACAAGTAACTATCTCTAAAATTGCTTATTTTTGTCGAGGGAAACGAAAACGCTTATTCATGTTGCTTTACTGATTTTTCTGTATTTTTAAAGATCGTTACTCTAAACAACATATTGAGCAAGTCATTGTGAAAGCACGTCCTTCCGTTTTGTGGTGCTATAATGTGTGTGTGTGTGTGTATATATATATATATATAACATCCTACTTGCTGCACCCTTGGGTATTATACTTACAAGCTGCCAGCAAGGTAAGTAAAAATGAAGAAACACGAACAAGAACATTACATATTATTTGAAATAATAAACTATACTGTAATATTTTTAGCATGTTATGCTCTGGGAGAGGGGGTTAATTGAAGAAAAGACAGCGTTTAGTATATGCTAAATGCTGCCGGGAGATTTTTTTTTTTAAAGTGTGGTAAACCACATCTCAACTAAATGTTCTGTAAAGACTTGTAAGTAATATCCCAGAGCATAACATGCTAAAAATATTACAGTATAGTTTATTATTTCAAATAATATGTAATGTTCTTGTTCGTGTTTCTTCATTTTTACTTACCTTGCTGGCAGCTTGTAAGTATAATACCCAAGGGTGCAGCAAGTAGGATGTTTGAACTAGGAATTAGGAACCTTCTCATCCTTAGTTCAGAGTCTTCTAATTTTTTGTTCAAATCCTTGTAGTTTCCCTCTTTAATATGCATCATCTTCATACCAATATTCTGTATCTATGTGATTTGTCCATGTTAAGTCTAGGGGTTTATTTAACCATTCTCTGTTTTCTTTAATCATTTCCTGTCTAATCTGTTCATAATGTTCTTCAACAAAAAGATCCAACATCCTGTTGGTAATCTTCATCTTCGGATTTTTAGTATTAAAGACAAAATAGGTATTTCTAAGACTTTTTACTACTTTCTTTTTGTTTATCTTAGGTTCATCATCGAGGTTGATGAGTTTTTCTGTATAGTTATGTCTAAATATTTTTGCAATATTATATTGTTGGTTTTCGTTTAGTTCTGTTTGTTTTAGAACAATTATGAGTTTAGTCATAAATTTTTGTTCTAAATAATCTTGTAGAGATTCTATATTCTCAATTTTTGAAAATCCGTTCATTTTTAATTTTCCCAATTATTATTTTCTGTTATGTTGTAATCTGCTTTATTTTTGATTTCTAAGTAATTTTTCCATTCTGTATAAAATTCTTTAACAAATCTGGGTGTTAGTACTATGTTTCCAGGTTCTCTCCAGATATTAAAGTTATTATATATTTCTGTTAAACTTGTTTCACAGTCATAAATACTGATCAATTCGTGTGAATATTTTTGTTTGAAGATGCTTATTATTTGATGTTTTTGGTTTTCTGTAAGGTTTGTATTGTTCTTCATAATGTTTATTATGTTCATCATAAATTTGTTTTCTAAATATTCCTGTAATTTTTCCATTTTTATCAAAATTTTATACTCTTTCTTTCTTTCTTTCTTTTTAGGAAAAGTCAGGCATAAACCAAAGATACTTGGTGAAATAATCATAGGTAAACACTTATTTATTATCTTCTTCCTCATCTCTTACTCTTGGTGTATCTATTTTTTAAAGTATGAATTTAACCTGGTTATGAATCATTCCCTCACCTTGTTACTCTAGATTTACTATTTTCCCTAACGGCCTCATGCCTAAGCGGTACTTCTTCAATCACTAACGAGCTTACGTCTTTTGGGATAATTCATAAATTTAGTTAAACACGGGTGGTTTTAAAACATAGATACATCAATCATCAGGCTAACATTATGCTTAAGAAGATAATTAAAAAGGAATACATACCTAGATCTCTTCACCTTTCTCTTGGTTTATGTCTGAAAGTTGTTTAGCTACTCATCTTAGAAGTAACAAAAAAGGATGTCCGCCATTAAAAGAAACAATACTCAAGCTTTTTATTACTTAATAGTTTTTTGGAGTTGATACAAATATATTCCGTGTCCTGCAAACATACTAGATTGCCATATATATAGGCAATCCAGACATACCACACTATGGACAGATGTCCATTATAAACTTACAAATAAAGGTAAAAAGTAGCATACAGTACACACATATAATAATACATCTGTTAGGTTCTAGTGGAATCTTTCAATCAAAAATGTCTTTTGTCTTCATTTGTCGGTAGAGAAGAAAGGTCTTCACCTATTTGTAGGTAGGTATTTTTTCTGAATTCTTTTTTGTTTAGTGGAAGCAATTAGTGGAAGCAATTGTCACATCTGGTCACATCCCTTTAGCCTTTGGGATCATTATTTCTTCGATTGCTTTTGTGCTGTCTTCATAGCTGTCTTTGTCTTCCTCTTCTAGACTGTAATTTCTGTTTTTACTATTGTCTTCCAGTTGTTTGATTCTCTTGAAGTTGTTTATCATATGTTGGTTCGGATGGAATATTTCAAAAGGCCTTAGTTTGTATGCAAAGTGTTCGAAATATTCAGATATGTAGATTTTCATGATAGGGGATTCTGCATATAATTTGAGTTGATCTTTGTCAGTTTCTATGACAGGAGGAGGTGTGAGGTTTCTGTCTTCTATCCATTCTTGGTAATCTAGATCATAATTTTTTTCCCTTATTTTTATGATGTTTCTAGCAGGGTCTATGGTGGTTTGACTGAAGTGCGGTGGTGTAGAGGTTATTTCTGTACATAATTCCTGACCTAAAAGTTCTGTATAATAGTCTAAGATGGAGGACAGCGGTTCTGGAAGTTCTGTGATACACCAGTTGTTGAAGTACATTTTTTCTACGAACCCATAATTTAGGAGTGTGCTTGGGTCTAGGGTGATGTTATCTTGTACTATGTACCTGTATTTTGGGATGTTTATTGTGAGAAGAGGTATTGAGGCAATTATGTTGCATTTACATTGGGTAGTGGTGTTTTTGCAGTCTTCTCCTTTTTGTGTACATGGAATATTTGTGTTTCTTATTATCTTCCATGTAATCTTCATTCCTGGAATGTTAGTGGTAGAGCATTTTGCAATAGTATTAAAGATTTTTTTATAAGTCATAGCACTCATCTCTCTGGAAAGAAGTATGTGATTTATTTCTTTATCAAATGAATCAACAAAACATATCATGTTCTGTTGGACAGTATCTGTTTGTATTGCCTTTATATGTGGAATTTGTCCAAGTTGGACCATTTTCCCTCTGTCTGCCACGGCCTTCTGTTTGTATGTGACCATAGGTCTAAGGCTTAATTCATCAGTTGGAACTTCATTTTTGATGAACACACCTGATGATATGTTTAGGTATTGTTTTATTCCTTCTGACGTGTAATAATCTTTTCCAAGATGTTTTTCCATTGCCATTTTGGCTGTTTCGAAGTTTGTATATCCTTTGTATTTAGGAATCCCATATCTTGGATTCATTTCTATTTCTCTAATTTTAGGAAGCATTTCTTCCCAAGTAGCATATATCCCTGCATTTTCTCCATTAAACAAACAGTAATGGGAGAATCTTTGTTTTGTTTCTTTCTGAAATTCATTTACTAAGGTATACAAGATACTGAGTTTCTGTTTGTTGTCTTGGGGACTTGTAGCAAGATTCCATATATTATCCAATATCATTTGTTGGTCTTCTGTGATATTTGCTTTAGTGACAAATCTGTTTTGTTTGTAGGTCTTCAGGAATTTTTTGCTATCTTGACTTTGTGATGTCATGTCTGTGTTTTCTTTGTACATGCAATTATAATCTGTCAGATCTTTATTCAGAAATAGTCTAGATAATTTGTCAGGTAGGAAATTTGTTTTTCCTTTTATATGTTCCCATTTTATTTTTGTTCCACAATTGAATATTGCATTTTTGAATTTTAGCCATCTATTGTTTAGGATCCCTTTTTCTTTTTTGTTTTCTGAGTATTTAACTATAGCTTCACAGTCTGTCCTGATGGTTATCTCTTTGTGTGAGATAATAAACAATTTAAAAGCTTCAAGGATATATATTATCGCAAGTATTTCGTAATCTAGGGATGTTAAATATCCTTTTTCTTTAAACGTTCCTGAAGCATACCTACAAATTCTTTCTGCAGATTTTGTTTCATATTTATTTGGTTTATTTATTAGAATACCTCCCCATCCAAGGGATGATCCATCAGTTTCTATAATTAGATAATCTGTGCTTAAGGGTAAAGCTAAGGGTTTTAATTCTTCTGCTAGTTTTTTTATCTGTTTTATTTGCTTAGTATCTTCGTGGTTAAATTCCCTTTGTCCTTTCGGACTTGCCTTATTGTATAGGGGTCCCGTGTATTTTGATAAGTCCTTTATGTAGGGCCTAGCATAATTTATAAGTCCTAGAAATGCTTGTAATTGTTTTAAATCTGTTATTTTATCTGGAAATTCCAAAAAAATTCTTGTTATGTGGGGTTGTAATTCAATTTGTCCTTTGCCTATCTTTGTTCCTAAGAATTCTATAGTATTCTTAAAAAGTTCAATTTTCTTTTTAGATATAATTAAGCCATGGGCTTCTATTAATTTTTATACACTGTATAAATGTGATATGTGTTCTTGTTTTGTTTTGGAAAAAACAAGTATGTCATCTATATATACACAGGTGTAATTGTTGCAGTTTTGGAAAATATTATCCATTTTTCTTTGGAAAATTTGTGGAGCATTTTTTAATCCAAATGGCATAACCAGCCATTCATAATGTCCTTCACTACATGTAAATGCAGTCCAAGGTATAGATTCAGGATGCATTTTTACTTGCCAAAAACCTGATTTTAAGTCAAATTTGGAAAACCAATTTTTTCCTTGTATTTTGTTTATTAGTACATCTTTATTTGGTATAAAATATCCATCTTCATGGGTATTGTCATTAAGTCTGGTGTAATTCATGACCATTCTAGATTGGCCTCTTTTTCTTTCTGATTCCTTTTGTACTATGAAAGCCGCTGTTCTATGTCTAGAATCAGTTTTTCTTATAACATTAAGATTAGTTAATATTTGTATGTGCATTTTGAATTCTTCCATAATCCAATTATCATATTTTGGGGAACCTATTTTTATTGTTAAATCTGGATTTATTATATCCAGTCTACATTGTACTGGGTTTCTATCCCAATATTTTAAAGGTTTTTCTCCAATAATTTCTAATTTTTCTAATTTAGAAATAATATTGTCTACATCATCTGTGGATAACAATAATCTACTCATTTCTCTTGGATTTATAAGTTGGATATTTTTAATAAATCCTTTTCTTTTATATTCATAGTTTTTATAAGTTTCTTGTATTAATTCTTCATTTGTTCTTTCTGTAATTGTTAATATATTTTTATTGTTTTTGCATTGTCCTTGTATGGGGCAACTACATTTGTCTTTTTGGTTATGATGTTCTGTATTCCCACCACGCTTCTCAAGCGCATACTCTGATAGTATTGGGGTTAGTGTGGTCTTTTTTGAAATTTGTATGTAATCTTTATTAAACGCAAAACTCCCGTTGTCATTTAATAAGAAATCTAGTCCTAGGATTAGTTTTATTCCTTCAAGATTTAATTCTAAAACCCATAATTGTTTTATGTTGTAAAAAGGAGACCATTCCCCACATGTATTAGTAAAGCTTATGTTTATATTTTTAACAATATTGGTAATAATATTAGTAGTTCCATCAAATTGAATACTTTGTTTTGGTTTATCTGCTTTTGTTACATATTTGTAAGGAATGAGGTTAGAACATATAGTTGAGCTAGTAGCTCCAGTATTGATAAATGCTAATATCTGGATTTCTAATCCTTTTATATTCAGCTTTGTTGGGATACGTAATTCCTTTAAGTTTCTTGAGTTACATATCAGTGGAATTTGTATTGGTTTGTCAATATTATTTAAATTGTTATTATTTTCATATGATGTTGATTTATCATGAGTAACCTCTTTTTTTATCTAAGGTTGTAATTCTTTCTTTTATTTCTTCTATTTCTAATTCAATATTATTTGTTCGTTCTTCGAGTATTTTAATTCTTTCCTCATTTATTTTGTTTTTATCTGTGTAAACAGGCTTATTTTCTCTGGGTAAATCTATATCGAATTTGTTCTTTGCACATATATGGCATATTTCTATTGTGCATTCTATACATTTAAGCCTTTTATCAAAAGCAGGGTACCAAGGACAGAACTCACATTTAGTGGTATCTGTTCCCATTTTATGCTTGAAATTATGTTTGCATAATTCTTTGTTTACAATATTTAGTAAGTATTCATGTGGTATGTTTTCTTGGAAATCTGTTAATTCATCAATTAAGGTATAATTTGATGTTTGTATTTGTTCTTGTTCTTGTAATCCTTCTAAGGATATTATAGAGTATATTGTAGAAGTTTCTGAAACATCAGATGCAATTTCTATCAAATCTTCTTTGACTGAATCTATAAGGTTAGATTCTCTAGTAAATAAGTTATGTCTTTTTGGACATGAGGAAGATAAATGTCCTTTTTCATTACAGGCAAAACATGTGATTGTATTTGCGTATGTTTTTCTTGGATTATATTTTCTAACATGTTTTTCTTTGTTAAGATATGGTTTTTTTGCATTTGATTTTCTTAAATAATATTTTTTTGTATATCTCTTTTTAAATTTAGGTTTTCTATCTATGTTGTAATTCCTCGATCCATATTGTTGTGGAGTATATATTTGTCCACAAAATCCGTAATTTTTTTGTTTTATTTCTCTTTGGATTTGTATATAGGTACATTTCTTTTTTAGTTCAGAAATAATATGTGTTATTCTTATTCCAATGTTATCATATCCTTTAGGGATATTTGCAGTATTATTTTGGTAATGTTCTATCCAAGATTTATGTATTTCCTTTCCTAAATCACCTGGTAGTTTGGAAAAGAGTCTATTTCCTATTTCAGCACTGTAATAATTTCCTGAAATTGTTGCGTGATGTAAAAATTCTTTTAAGAATTTTATTATATATTTCCAATCCAGCAATTGGATTTGTTCTAAATCTCTCATGGCTTCTTGTTGCCTTATGGTTACTCCTGTGTTTACGTCTCTTCCTGTTATTATTCTGTGCATGGTGTAAGCGAAGTTGTAAATATTACTTTCTTGTATTATTAAATTGTTTATTTCTTCAGGGAAACTTTGTTTATAGGCTTCCCATATGGCTTTAGCTATATCGCCTAAATAGTTTTCAGCAATTCTGATCATTTCTTCACCAGAATTTATGTTTGTATGTCTTGCTGCATAATCTCTTGCTATAGTAGCAGTCCATTGTTCTAGATATGTATCTAGTAACTGGGGATGGCATTCTGTGACATTTAGTATTACTGAATTGTCTTTAAAGAAAGTTGTTTCATTAGGTAATCTTTTACCTATTGTTCTTAGGTTTTTATTTTCATTTGTATATGGTTCAACTGGTTGTCTAGGGGGTTGTCCTAATGTGTAAGGCATTGTCTCTTGGTTTTTATTAGGATATGTTATCCCTGAGCTCCCACTTTCTTCATGGTCAGCTAAGTCTATGTGTTCTGTGAATTCTGATATTATATCACTTAACATACTTTGTTGTTGTATTTCATTATCTGCCTCTTGGGAATCTTCCAAGAAGTCGTCTAGATTATATACTTCCCTTGTTCTTACATTGTTATCGTCATCAATGTAAACAAAAGTATTTTCATTTATTTGGTTTGTTGACTTTAGGGTTTGTTCTAGTTCATATATTTCAGATGGTTCAAGAACCATCCCAAGTTCTTTTGGATATATAATTTTATCCATTAATTCTTTTGTTTAATTCTTCAACTTCTTCATCTGTTTCTATTTCTTGTTGGTTTGACGGTCCATAATCTCTAAACCTTATGGACATAGATTTGTTTAAGTTATTGTATGTTACAGCATTATTTGGTTTTAATGTTGCTGTTGTATTATTCGGATTCTCTATATTCCATTCATGACCAGCAAGAATAGAAGAATCTATTTCCATTGGTTTTATGAAACTTATGCCAGTTGAATTTAAGGTTTCTATGACTTTATCTAGTTTTATTTTTATTTTGGGAGTATATTTGGACATACACTTTTCTAGGAATGTAATGTCTAGAAGAATATTTTTTCCTATGAAATTTTCAAATCCCTTTGTTTGTATTATAATTTTTATGTGTTTGTAAAAATCATTTAATGTCATTGTAAAATTTGGGGTTATATAAACAATACCTATGTTATTGTTCATATCTACTTCCATCATTCCAAATATGGCTTTATCCATATCTTGGTGTCTATCGTCTATAAGTAGTAATAATAATTTAGTTCCAATTTTTTGTCTAACTAATCCTCTTATGCCTATGACTATAAGTCCTAGATGCATTAGTTTGTATTTCTGGATTTAATTGTTTTATAGCTTCTTGTGACATTAAGCTTATTACCTGTTGACTTCCATCTGGAATAGAAAGTATTTCTTCCCTATGGTGCCTATATAATCCTGTTATCGTTGTAAATAGTCCTGTTCTATATATTTCTCTTGGATTTAGAGAATCTAGTTGGTTATTTGAAAATATTTCTACGTCCCTTTCTAAGTTTATTATTTCTTCTAACTGATTTTGTGTGTTATTAGATCTTCTTAATATATTATCAATCCATCCCATGGATGATAAGCTATTAGATTCTGTAGGTCTATCTGATATTTTACAGGCTTATACTATTTCATTGAAGACTGAATATATATATATATATATTCAGTCTTCAATGAAATCTGATATTTTACAGGCTTATACTATTTCATTGAAGACTGAATATATATATATATATATTCAGTCTTCAATGAAATAGTATAAGCCTGTAAAATATCGAACTTGTTTTTAATTATAGCGCTCACAGGCCTTTAGGTAAATCAAGTTTTCAGTTTATTATCAACTCACGCGCCTTCAAGTATTTTCATTTCTTCAATTTCGTTATTGAATTTATCAAATTCTCCACGATCTCTAAGAGTTTAATCGTCTTTCTGACTTTGTTTTCTTCCCCAAAAAAGTTCTTACCATACTCGCTATTTCAATCGGATTGAAAACCATACTATTTTCTCCTTGGATTAGTAGATGTTTAGCTGAAATGAATCCAGGTATTTTTTTTTAGTATTCTCATTCATTTAGGAAAAGTAAATTCATTTAGTTACAATTGGTATTTTCGTTATTTTTTCTCTTTTCTGAAATTCATTTGGGTTGTTCTTTTCGACGTTCTCTTCTTTAGTTATGGTAACTCATAACTTGATTTAGTTGTGGTAATTGGATTATGGTTGAACTTAAGGTTAAATAATATAATTGTTTATTTAATCTTATTTCACCTGATGGTAAGTTGTAATCGTAAGATCAGCATTGTCCTGCAAAAGCCTACTGAATGCCACTACCTGTATTTTAAGTATTGTTTGGTTAAAATGTTGAATACTGAATGGTGAACACTGAATATTGAATGCTGAATGCTAATTGCTGAATACTGATTGCTGAATATATGAAATACTGCTTGTTTGCTATCCAATTAAAATTTTGTTTTAAGAACATAAATTACCATTTTGACAATATTACCTCTCAATTTTACAATTAATCATTCTTTGGCACAATGCCATTGAAAACACACACTTAATTACTGTATCTTATGTTTTATATTTTGTATACAATAAAAAAAACAAATGCTTGATGAAATTATTTATTTTTATTTGTTTTCACATCTGCACTACATATTTCTTTCTATATATATTTGAATGAAAAATATATCGTAAAAAAATCATAGATATTTCATTTTCATTTTTATTAATCAATTTATAAATTACTATATTTTAATTTTGAATTATACTGAAACGTTAGGTACGATCTCCATCCTTCTCACAGTGTAGGTTAGACTTGGGGTGTTTAAACTATTTATTATACTAACACAAGTAGATCGACTTCAACGTTATTTCTGTATCTATATGCAACATATCTTTCTACTAACTGAATGCGAGTATGTTATAATTTTGATGAATCATTTGTGACTTTGGTTGAAGATGACACATGGTTATTAATTTTATTTCTGTTGTCTTTGGACTCAACTTGGTGTGGTTCAATTACAAGGACCTTCATCTCCATATAAATGGATTGAAACTTATTTTTTGTAGCCAACAATTTATGTATGGTATGAGCAGCCACATGCATTGCATTGTTCTAATTAAGTTGGTACAATTTTAACAATTTGTTCTTTTTTTCACAACACTTTTTTTTTGGAGTTATTGGTTATATTGAGCACTTGAGTTATTGGTTTAGAACATAAGTCTTACAAAGCAAAGTCGTATATATTTTTATTGGAGTTGCAATATGTGCAAAATATTTTTACTCCATTCTCCATTAACCTCTTTCAAGAGTTGCATATTTCTTTCCATTGATTCATATGTACAACAATCTATTTGGTTTTGAGTTTTATACAATTGAGAGTTTTTTTACCGTTCAAATAGTTCACGCTATATATGTGATGATGTCTATCTGAAATTTGTACTCCATTTTTTAAGAGTATTGTTTTTACTCTCTTTTATCACAGACAACACTAAGCATGTAAAAATGCATTCTATTTGACCACAAGTACATGAAAAAAAAAGGTTACTAATATTAATTTTTATTTGCATTTTGTTTGTTACATAGATTTATCACATTTCACATATATTTTAATTACTATTGTTTTCTTGAATTTTCTTGCCATGCTTTAGCCCAATGAGTTTGTTACTTTAATTTGGGCGAGTGAGTCTAAAATTTACCAAATCAGATTAAAATTCAGCCTATGCTTCTTAAGTAACAAGAAGAGGGTTGACATATCAGATTTTGATATTTGATTTATTTTACGTAAGATCATTTTAATGTTTTTAGATAACTAACATACCATGATGTATATATTTAAAACTAATCAATTTGATATTGTATTTGAGGTAGTTCTATGGTTGTCTTGATTAACAAACTTTAGTTTTTTCTCTTCCTTCGAGTTCCATAATAGGAGTAAGATAATAGTAGGAAATAATAGTTTATACCACATACAACATATATGGAATATGTTTTGAAATTTAACCTTACATATTGAATGGCAACACCTCTTTTGCTAACTTCAGTTGCATAATTACTGCCTTCAACACATTTGTTTGCATGGATATCCCACACATTTACAATTATAAAGCTTTGATATATGTGTTTGGAACTTTGATTCATATTTATTTATTTATTTATTATGGCAAATGCATATGCATCCTTTTCCATGTATTCATGCACTAAACAAGAAATTTTGGTAAAGTAGGATTGCATTTAATACTTGAGGTATTACTGTTAACATTTCTTTTTTATGACAATAAATGGTACGACGCATGTTAGTGTAATTTAATATATTAAGAAATAATTATCCATTATCAATTCTAGGTGCAAAATGATGACGCATGTTTGAATACTCCTGTTTTGCATTCTAAATTCTATAATTTCCTTTTCCGTTTTAAAACTTCAGTGATGAATGGTGTTTAATGTGGTACCTATTATTCCTTACAATACCAAAATCATATACTGTTTTTATTGTTATTTTTTGCAGGTTGGAGTACACGAACAAAAATCTGATATACTATGCCATGTGGTTGGAGTGGATTACTCTTCTATCACAACAAAAGACATTGTCATTAGCGAAGTCTAGAATGCAATGCTGGCCGTCGCAAGCCGCCGCTATAAGACGTGCAAAAACAGTCGACACCAATAGGTTTAGCAATGACTTTAGCGACGACGTCGTCGCAAGTTTAGCGACGGCTAGCGTCGCTACTTTAAACATGTGGCAAATCTAAAGTGGTTGTTAGGCTGTTGCTGACTGATGTTAGCCGATGTAAAACTAGGTAAATTACCGGAACATGATCCGGTTATGGTCACAACCAGAACTGAATTACCGGAATTCCACAGAAATTTAAAACCATGAAACGTTCATGCTCACAACTGTTGATTTATAACAAGCAGAGGATGAAAACTAGCTATCATTTGTTACTATGATCTACAAATGTATTCTGAACATGATGATATGATTAAATTCCATCCCCGTGGATTTAGTACCTTTAAACTCACCATGTTAGTTTTTTATGTTTTTTCTTCTTCAAGTTTCCTGGGTTATTATGTTTGAATATTTTTGCTACATATTATCTTCTATATCAATTTTCTTTCAAAGGATTTGTTGTGATAAGTTATAAATCACAAGCAAATTCTTTGGCTTATATGAACACGTCGAACTACTAACAATTTGACAAGTCAAGTAACAACTTTGAAGAGAATTATCCGAGTATTTAAAATACTAATAATAAAAAACTCATTGGAATTCAGTTTATACTTGCAGGAACATTTTCACTATGATCTGGTGACAAGCACTGATCAGGGATTCAACAAAGCAATAATTCAGATTAATATCTACAAAGAACACAGGCAAACAATTCAAGCATGTTCTGTTGGTTGTTGGTTATTGAAAATTTGGAACCTGTCAGCATGGATATAAATATCAATATATTAACGAATTAAGCTTAGCTGATAGTCCTATTTCGTTTCAGTAATACAAACAATCTGATAATAAAAACAATAAGATTGACTTAATTTGCTTGTACATATACTTTGTATTTCCTCTTTGTTACCAAGTTTCTCCCGTCTATACTTGCATAGAAGCTTGTGCTATCTGCTGCATAAGCTGAGACGAGAGTTCTATTGTATTTTTATAGTATTTGTACTTGATTGAAAAAATCTCTTAGTCTTGATTTTATTTTTTTGGAAAGAAATTATATACTTTACACCTAAAAAATCTCTTGCTGAAACCTAAATCACACTTGCTTGGGGATGGCAATGTTATTATGCGAATTCGAGCTTGATCATAATCTAGTTCAAACCTCAAAATCACAGCAGAAAGACGAGAGCGATGCTAGATGTGCAAAAACTACCAATCATAATATCTCAATCCAATCAAAATAAATCAAATCACAATTGTCAAACAAGTAATAAAACAAGCAATAACGAGAAAATAAATCACACATGATAGTGGTTCCACTAACGTCTTGTTGGTGTATATTCCCTTTAGAAAGAACTTTTATTACCGAAATGAGAAAAGTACAAGAGATTGATTACAATGATTGCAATAATCACTCTAGAATATGATTTTGTGGAGATTAGAATCGAAGAAAACTAGGTTTTGATAAACACTTGGATAAACCATTGGTTTGATTAGGAGTTAGGATTAGGATTCATCCTACTTTGAATTCTGAAAATAGCTTATATAGTGAACCCCTTTCCTTGTCAAATGCCTAATTTGCCCCTTGAATCCCTCACAAACCAGCACACAAAGCCTGAGCCAAAAAGTCAAAACTGCAGCGCGTTAGACGTCTGGCAAAACCCTTCAGACGTCTGGCCTCGTAAGTCCATTGTGCAAGCTACAAGCGTTCAGACGTCTGACCCTCTTTGTCAGACGTCTGACACGATTCTCGAGATGCAGAAAACCTGTTGCTAGACATCTGGCAAGACCTGCTAGATGTCTGTCACAGTTCTCAGATTACAATAAACCTGTTGTCAGCCGTCAGGAATCCTGCCAGACGTCTGACTTCATGTGCTTCATCCAGCTTCAATCCATGATAACTTGAGCTTCCCTACTTCGATTCGCACGCCATTTTCACCGTTATCAAGCTATTCTCAACCTCTTCAATTCTCCATATAGTATCGCCAAAATTTAATACTCCACCTCGACACTATATCAATCTTCTTATAAGAACCGATAGTACCAAATTATCACCACTTCTACCTTCTACCTTCTACCAAACAAGCTTGAATACTTTCACAATGAGCTACGGCAAAGCCGCCGTCCATTACACTCCATCAACGAGCTCTGGCAAAGCCATCGCCCTATCCTGTGCCTTTTGTACCTATAAACCTCAAAATTTTGCCAATATTCCTTTATTAAATTGTATTACTCATCTTCATGATCCTATCAATGTATAGATCATCAAAATCCATAAAGAGACAAGAGAGATACGTCATTTTGAAGTTTGATAAAGTTTTATAATGAAAATGGTGTACGATATTTCATTATTGTTCTTTGCTGTCCTCGTCTGCTGCACCTTTGATCTTACAAATTTCATCTCTAAATTGATATGAGAGCATAGTGCTCTTCGTATTATTCAATTTTCCACTGGTTTTGTTGAAATCCATTGAAAAACGGAGAAAATATGAATTTTCAAAGTTTGGTGGAGAAGAGGGAAAAGGAAGAAGAAATTAAACGGTTAAAAAATACACATGCAGCTTAAAATCTCAAAATTAATATATTACGAAAATGCCATTAGGTTTGATTTTTTCTAATTTTTAGCTCGTTAATCCAAATTCAATAAGTTATATTTTTTCTAACTATAAATGATACTCTAAATGCAATGGAATAGGTCCTGAAGCCTAATTCCAAGTCTTGTAAAAATTAACTGTTTTGTCCCCTTTTAATTTAAATATTAAATTTCTTAAAATTATGGGGTGTTACAATATATTGAGGTATATCACCACATATTTATCCAAACATTTCATTCAATCAAACATAGAGAATCACATCGCAATAAAGTTTAAAATGTTCCCCTAAAAGTCATAGAAAAATATAAAAATCAAAATACATAAAGCCTAAACCTAATAGGGCTGCATCCATTTGCAGAATTGGGTCAAACATTAATTTCACCTCTTCAGTTAAGTACTTGCTCACTCCAGCACACGCTGCACTCCTTCTAAATCTCAATCAAAATCCTACTTCCAAAAATCATGGTGCCGCATCAGCATGTGTCGATGAGTGCAACACCCCATCTTCTCAATACCTCTACACTCCTCCCCGTTCTCTCCATTTTACTTCCATTACCGTTCACCAAGTAAGCAGCGTCTCATTCTAAATCACTGTGAAGGCAGCAAAAGCTACGTCATGTTATTGGTCTTTGTGTCAAAAATTATTGAACAAATCCTCTATTTCACTCTCTAAATCCCCTGCTGAATGAGGTATAAGCATCGATTTCAATCTTATCAGAGCCCATGTATACTTACTGTATGGATAAGTAAAAAGATATATGGTTTCTATTTTCCTGCTCAAGTCCACATAGTACACAATTAGGTTTAATATTCATTCTAGGTTTGATCAGTCTGTCCTTTGTATTAAGTCTGTCTACATATGCCATATATGAACAAAATGTCATTTTCTTACAATTTTTAGGGTGCAAAATGATTTAGTCCATTTTTGTTTCTACCCCTGATCTCTGCCTATATCCTATGTAGAATGAAAAATTGAAATCTCCTCCATCACACGACTCATAGCAGTCATTATTATAGGTATAGCATATTTTTATTTGTTGACTAATTGGATTTAATTCTCTTGTTGTAGTGTTTAGATAAGGCCTAAATTCATCATTTTCAATTATATCGGCCACTTTTTGATTAATGCAATAATATGCAATTTATCATGTCCAAGTAAATCCCCAAGGTGGTTACAATGAATTCACGGTTCAATCCATAAAGAAGTCTATTCTCTAGTAGTAGTAACTTTATCGAAATATTGTTTTCCCTTCTGTCGTAACTGCAGTATATTCTTCCACGTACACGATGCATTATTATCTTTTTTCATAGTCTAAAAATCCTTCAGTTTGCAATATTTAGAATGTGCCTATTGAGTCCATAGATTTTGCTTTGTAAGGTATGTCCACATCAACTATAAATAGGCAGCCTTAATCAGACTTTAAAAAAAATTCAACATTGCTCCTCCCTCTTGCTTTGGTTTACGTAATGTAGACCAGGCTATTATATAACGTTTACCAACCTAGAAAAAATCAGAACTTATTCTATTAATCTTATCAATAGTTTATTCAGGTAATTGATAGATAAATAACTAGCATAGGACCATAGAAGTAACCACTATATGTAATAACTCAGCATTACCACCAGCAGATAAAAAATTTGAGTCCCAAACTTCTAATCTATTTCGTATTTTTGCACCAAATGGTTGCATTGAGAGTAGTGAAGATATGTTAAGATAGAGGCACACCTAGTTATGTAATAGGTAACAAACCTTCTTCCAAACCTAAAATTTGCTTCAGTTGTATTTTCCTAACAACATGTTTACCGAAGAAAATATTAGTTTTTGTTGTATT
Source organism: Allium fistulosum (assembly GCA_030737815.1). Taxonomy (NCBI): domain Eukaryota; kingdom Viridiplantae; phylum Streptophyta; class Magnoliopsida; order Asparagales; family Amaryllidaceae; genus Allium; species Allium fistulosum. The sequence continues at coordinate 484,123,063 of CM060905.1, read as the reverse complement.
CACACATAAACCAACTTTCCAAAAAACTGATTTATGTCCATTATGTACAGTTGTTTTTTCCAAACACCGTAAGATCATTAGCATGTAATAATGTGTCACAATTGGATTAATTTCAGAGACTAGTGTAAACAACTTCAAAACATAAGCTTCATTCAACAGATAGTAAAGTTCCATTGCAATAGTAAAGAGATAAGGTGATAGAGGGTCACCTTGCCTTAGGCACCTATTAATAGTGATAAATCCTTACGTTGGTGTGGTTGTACACTTATAAATTATATTTATGAAGTGATATGTGTGTGTATTACACTGAATTCAAATTTCACTCTCTGATTATCATAATATATCATTACTACCTTTTGTTTCCATTTATTCCTTCATTCATATATGATTCCAAATTAAAATCTATAATCATGTCAATATATAAAGTTTGTTCATTAATTTTAACTAACATCGACAAACTATCTTTTCATCGATTATTGATATCAATCCACCATTTTATCTCATATTATATCATTATTAATTACTGTCCAGACTTAGTAATCATCCAATTTAACCTAAATTCAAATCGTAGACCATAATTATTAAAGTGTTAAATGAGATTGACTAGTTATGTGTTAGAGATGATGAAAACCACTCACTTAGATTCAAAATGCTCTCAATTGCTCGCTGTTCGGAGTTGAGTTTGCCTCCAAATCAATTTGTTTTCTCCTCGGATAGTATTAGAACGTTGGCCTCGACTTAATCTTCAATTTTATACTTAGTTTATTGATTTTAATGAATAATTAAGTGAGAATTTGACATTTGAATTTAAAGAGGGGTTTTTGATTTCTGAAACAAGAGGAAGGAGATTAAGTAATGTACAAAAATGAGAAATAACAATTTAAATCCTCTGATAAGACATCTATTTATAGGCTAAGGTAAGTGTCAGTTCATTTTAAATGCGCTTAGCCTATTCAAAATTCAAAATCTCGAATTACAGAAACAATGGTGACTTCATCATTCGGAATTTGATTCAGACAAATAAATATATAGTGCACATCAGCAAAATAAAAGGTCGCTCTTTACCGAAGAATACGGGTTGTTACACTCTTCCCCTTTAAATGGAATTTTTTCCTCTAAATTTCCAAGGTAGCATCCAAGTCAAACATTCATCAATCATTCAATCACAGTCATATCAAGGCATATATAGTATATATAAATAGACATATTAACATGCATGATCATGCCATATGATTACTTGGCTAATACAAGAATGCAATCCAATAGTCAACCTCCTGAACTAGTCGGCCTCTTGAATGTATGTAATAAGATGGCACATAGGCATGATGCAATACAACCCTAGTATATCAGCCTAGATAAAATCTATATGAATGCAACTGTTAACATCATATCATGCATATGAGGTTCAACCATCCTAATAGTCTATACTAATCTAAGTCAACCACAAAGCAACTAAGCATCCCAACTCTAACATCCAAAGCAAAATCTTATGAAAACAAAACATGCTTAAGGAACATACTGGTAAAGTTATGAGGATGAGAACTCTTTATCTTCTCCTCAAGTTTCCATGTGCTCTTCACCGAGTCGTTCCCCCACCGCACTCTTACCAACTTCACTACCTTATTCTCAAGACTCTTCACTCCATGTTCGACAATCCAAGATAGAAAAGGAGATGAACTAGGCTTGGATTCTAACTCCACATCCTCCAACTGACTTGGCTTGATAATAGTGGTTCGGTCATGTATAAATTTTCGCAAATGTGACACATAGAATACGTTTTGGACTCCTGCCATCTTCTCCGAGAGTTCCACTCTATAAGCAAGACTTCAAATTCGCTCCAATATTGAGAAGGGCCCAACAAATCTAAGTGTTAGTTTTCTTGAATCTCCAAACTTCATTACTCTCCTGAATGGTGAAACCCTACAAATACCAAATCTCCAATAGTAAACTCCAATTTAGTCCTTCTCTTATCGGCATATGACTTTTGTCGATCATGTGTGGTCTCCATCCATTTTCTTATAAATTCCACATTCCTCGAGGTGTTTCTTATCAACTTTGGTCTAAGAATTACCCTATCTACCCGCCGTTCGTAGCTCGGTTGGTTTGGGAGATGGGAGATGGGGACCAATAGGACTGTGTCCGGGCAGGTTCGAATCCCAGCGCCAAACCATCAGTGGGAGTTTCAACGTTACGCATCCGTGTGCGACGAATAAGTAAAAGCGGGGTAGACACACGACGTGGGGTTTACTTAAGTGAGTATCAATGAATACCATGATCTTAAGGTTCCCCATGATCTCAAAAAAAAAAAAAGAATTACCCTATCTGTAGATTCCCACTAACAAGAGGGCAACGTACACGGTCTCCCTCATAATGCCTCATATGGTGCCATCCTAATCCTAGGTTGGTAACTGTTATTTTATGAAAATTAAACCAATGGTAGATAGCCCTCCCAACCTTGTATAAAACCAGGTATACATGCCCTGAGTAGATCCTCAAATACCATGTTCACCCTTCTATCCGCCTATCCGTCTTAGGGTGATATGATGTACTTCGGTTCAGCTCCATTCCCAAAGCATCCTGTAAACTCCTCCAGAGCTCACTGAAGAAGATTGTGTCCCGATCGCCAACTATACTAACCGAAACTCCATGTAGCCGAACTGTCTCTAAATACAACATCGCCAATGTCACAGTGCGCCTTATGCACTTCACTGGGATAAAATGTGCACTCTTGATTATCGACTTTAATAAGAACGTTTCTAAACTGGATATATCCTTAGGGTGGAAGACCAGAAACCTCAGCGACATTTGGTAAATCAATCACTACGAGGATCAAAGATAAATTATCCTATGTCATACCAAGAGAACATAAGTAGCTATTATCATGGAATCATCGAGCCAACAACAAACAATAAAGTCATTCCTTCCACCATTTCTCAATCATACAACTCTCATATAACAATCCAAGAATATCCCATGGCATGTCATTAATTCCATTCCCAAAATCAATCCATAACCCCAAAAAGCTAAGTACATAAGCATCACAAAGGAACATCCCACCATGTGTGACCAACTTTAGGCTCTTACAAACCAAAGATAGATGGGCCAATCTTCCAACAAGATTCGACGTCGAAATAGAAACATAAATAATTTGTGGGCTAAGGTTTAACTTATCTACTAGTGCATAGCTAATGAATGAATGTGATGCACAAGTATCGAATAAAGTTCTGATAGGAAATTAAAATAAAGATAACACATCTTCATAACAATCTGCTTCCCCTTCCCATTAGTAGATGGTACAATACTAGTAGTTGGGTTCACCTCCGATGCATAAGCCTTTACTACCAACCTTCCTTCTTCTACTGAGTCGGGCTATTATTCTTGAAGTGTAAAAACTGTTGACATCCATAGCACTTGATGTTAGAAATGTTTGTCTTGCAATACTTCATTATATGGTCTTTTCTATGACACCTCCCACAGATAATAGCTTACTTTTTTCTTATTATCCTTAGGGTCCACCTTTTCGCTTATTCAAATAGTTCACTCCCTTCTTCATTTCATTTTCCTTGGCTATAATAGCCAATTTCTTGTCAATCGAGTTTAATAATGTAGCTTCAACTAATCCCTCAAATGTCACTTCATATGGTATCAAGTTCAATGCCAACTCTTTCAATGGAGGATTAAGACCCTTAGCAACTTTCGGTGCCTTCTTCCCCAAATTAAATCCAAACTTGGCCAACTCATTAAACTGATTGACGTACTCATCCATAGTTGATTTTCCTTACTTCAAATGGATAAATTTATCCAGTAATAACCCTTTCTCCGCTTTGGAGAAGAACTTAACCTCGAATTTGTACTTGAATTCTTCCCAAGTGTTAGTGTCCTCATCCACTTCTGAAGTAATTACTTTGCACCAATTAGTTGCTTCGCCCTATAGATGCCATTGGGCCAACTGCCTCCTAGTGATATCGTTTAGACCCAATAAACTAAAGATCTTCTCATAAGAATTTAACCTTGTCATGGTAATTGAATAAGGTCCGATACCCACATAAATTTTTCCACCCAAACTTGAGAAATCCTCATAGAGCTTCAGGAAATCCACTGCTGATGTTTGTTGGACAAGTGTATCCTCTGGAGTGATAGTAGCATTAGAAATATCATGAGTCTTAACAAGGTTAGTGGCATTTGCCTGACCAGTCGCTTGTGGGTACCTTCAGAACTGTTAACCAGGTTTTTGACTAAGCCGATTTCAACCGGAAGTTAAACAGTCAAAATGGAGACAAAATGATTTAAGGACTTTTGAAACATCATAGAATGGAAAGAAAAAGGATATATCAAAAAATGAGTAAAAAAATTAATTTTAGTTTTTCAACTTGGCGCTAGGGTCAGGCCTAAGTCGTACCTGAGCTGAACCTAGGAAAAATGAAGGAAAACTTGAGTTAAAAAACAACTTGGTACTGAGTTTTTTTTCTCCAGTCCGACTCATAAAATTCTCAGATCGGACTCTAAGCAATTGTCTTTGAGTATAACTCGGGTCCGACATAGAAAACTGTTAGGTCGGACTCCAAGCAATCGTTATTAAGCATATAACTCGGCACCAATTTATTTGATTGGGTACCGAGTTGTTTTTCTCATATCTGACTCACAAAACTCTCAGGTCTGACTCCAAGCAATCATTACTGAGCATAACTCGGGGGTCCGACTCATATAAATCTTAGGTTAGACTCCAAGCAATCATTACGGAGCAGAACTCGGGTCTGACACACAAAACACACAGGTCGGACTCCAAGTCAGGTCAACCTCGACCCGAAGCTCATGATTTTCATCGATGTTAAGACAAAAACGAAGATGAACGATTTGAAACCTTGAAAGCACACCTAGAAGAGGCATTGAAATGACTTGGAAAATTTTCAACCAAGATTGAGCTAAGGAAATAAGTCAAGTTATTTCTACCACTCAATTCTTTACTCAAATTTTGTATAAGCTATTATCTACCTCCTTCACATGCGACCAAGTGATTTTCAAGAGTTTTGGGCGATCAATTCCAAGAGTTGAAAAGTTGACAGTTAAACGGTAGAATAAACTAAGTGATGAAGGAACGATCACCAAAGTCAACTAGCAAGCGATGAAAACAACATAGGACATATCGACATGGAATTAGAAGAATGATGCAAAGGAGTTGGAGTCATTTCAAACTAAGGAAATAATGGTACTGAGTTATTTTGAAAACTCGATGAACCCCCAACTTTTTGTGTGACCTTGGGCCGATGTTTGGACTCTGCTGCACGTGGACTTCTAACCCATCGCACATGTTTCCCTATAAATAGAAACCTATATGAAACCAAAAGAGGAGCTGCTCCCTGCTCTTTCTTCTTCACTCTAGATCTAGGACTCCTTTGCTCTTCACCTTCTTCCTCCCTCACAATAGTCACCAAGGCAGCTACTCTTGAAATTCTAGGACTTAGAACTTGTCAAACCCCTGTACAAATGACTTATACTCTCTAGTTCCTTGTAATCTCATACAAACTATCTTAGATCTCTAATCAATAAAACTATAAAGTGGACGTAGGTCGAAGATTGCCGAACCACTATAAAATCTTGTGCCTCTATGTTTTATTTCTACTATATTCATTACTATCCACTAGATCTAGGTCTCATAGGTTCATGCAACCTATTCTTGGGTGTTGATCCATTTCTGGCATCAACATTTTTGTGCTTTCACTGACAAAACTAAACCTAGGCTTAAATCTAGCTCTCAACTTTGGATTGGATAGATCTAAAAGTTAGATCTCGAAATTCCATATGAAAGATTCGAAGAATTACTATTGGAAAACAATGGCTCCCAGAAAGAATTGCCTCTGGAAGATTTGCAGGAGCAATGGCTAATGGTGATGAAGGAAACACTCATCAAATGGAAGTTAATAATGGATATGCAATGCTAGGATCCTCTGCCGAACATGAAGTAGTGACTAGAGGAATGTTTGATAAGATGGTTTAGGAACTTAACTACAAATTGACGAATAGCCAAAAAGCTCTGTTCAGTCTGCAACCCTGCACTATTAGAAGAACTAGAAGGGAAACCTCACCTATTATAGAAAGAAACAGGAACTAGTTAGTAGAGTTGTAGAGGACTTGTGAGAGGAAGTAGGAGTGCTACCCCCACAAGAAATCAGGTCGGTACCGAGAGAAATTCACCCAGTAACAAGAGAAATGTCCATGTAGATGATGCTTAGGAAGATGATGTCATGGATATGTCTGATGAGGAAGTGGACTTGCATCTTAATGGCGATGACTTAGAATTGGATATTGATGCTAATGAAGATGGAGTTTAGACAACCATAGGCCAACTGACTGTATGCCCACACAACTTTGAAGGAGTGGTATTCCCAGTGATAGGAGCACCTAGATGTCCGTCGGCAAACCAAGATCGTTTGTGGAATCAAACACTCGGTGCAACTCCTGATAGTCAACCTTTGGATTACCATGCCAACAACGAGTACATCGTTGACATGGTTAAACGACCGATGGATGAAGGTTGGGGTAGGAAAAACAAAGACTATGGTTCTACGCTAAGTCAAACTCCAATCACTAAAAATATCTTGAGAGAAGAATACCCTAGAAAGTTCATTATGTCGATAATACCGTCCTATAGTGGAACTACTTGATCCTAGGCTTACTCAAATATGAATGGCATATGGACGGAGCTAGAGCTACGAATGTTGTTCGCTATAAAAGATTCTCTATATTCTTGAAAGAAGTCGCTTCTATATGTTTACTAGGCTTGCACCAAATTCTATTTTTACTTTAACAGATTAGCTAAAAAGTTCCTAGAGTAGTTCAAACTCTACACTACTCAACCAAAGGACGTAATATCCCTGTCTAGCTTATCTTAAGGACCTAATGAGTCTCTTAAAGCTTTCTTGAACCGATTCGATATCGCTATTATAGTAGCAATTCAAAGGAGGATCTTGTATTTATGGCCTTGGTCCAGGGCATTCACTCAGATACGGATTTTGGTAGATGGTTAAAGATGAAGCAACCCACTACTATAGAAGAATTTCACCAAAAGGCAAATCAATTTATGCGGTTGAAAGAAGAAAAGACTGGATGAAAGAAAGGTTGGTGATAAACAATCGATGGAAATAACCTAGGGAAACATTGCAATAAACACTGGAAACTTTGGTAATCAGAAGAAAAGAAGTCAGAATTCTGGTAACAGCATGATGCGAATGCGGAACGTCTGAAGAAATTCAGATTGTAAGATTACATGCCCTTGAATGATACATTGGAGAATGTATATCTTGATAATCAAGGACTGAGCAATATAAGAAGCCATCTAGGAGTGAAGTAACGGAGCAGGAGAAATGTTCCAAGAATATTGTCACTTCCATGAAACTCATGGACATAACACCAACGAATGCTGACATCTGAGGAATTTAATCGAGGAGCCAATAAGGAAAAATAAGCTCCAATAGTATGTTAAGGAACTGAAGAACAACCGAGAAACTACTAGACCCCAGGGTCTACCTGCTCAAGAATAACTGCCTGGACCCAGTGGAAAGGGGTCTAAGAAAGCCTATAAAAGACTGGTTATCAAATAACCTTCAAGCTAGTCGGTCACCCAGGAATGGAGAAGAAACCTAAAACAATACTATTTCATTCATCATTATCTAATTTCCTTTCATAAATGAGCCTTCAAGGGACGCTGGAGGCACTGTAATTAGGCAGGAATTACCATTTCTTCTACTCATTGATAAAATCTTCTTCTTGAACCAATGAAACCATGTTTCTGCAAGCAAAACTCTTGTGCCGCATAATCGGCAGCACAGTCGAGAAAATTCTTCTTTGCCCTCGAATGACGGATGAGGAGTATAGACTCACTAACCATCAAATTAATGGGTAGTATCGATCACCAATCTTCTGAGAACCGGTGTTGTCCCAATACCGGCAACGCCGGAAAGGTTTAAACTGCGGATCAACGGGTCATATTGATCCCTAACTTTTGAGAACTGATATTATTCCAAGACTGGCGACGTTAGGAAGGTCTAAACCCTTGGATCGATAGGTCGTATCGATCCTTAACGTTCCTAATATCAGCGTTGTCCGAAGATTGTTGATGTTGAGAAAGTCTTAACAGTCAGGGCCGATGGGTTAAATCGGCCATCAACCTTTCGAATACCAATGCTGGCCCGGCAACGTCGGGAAGGTCTAAACTGCCGGATCGATGAATCGTATCAACCCTCAACCTTTTCAGAACCCCCATTGTCCCAACATTGGCCATGTCAGGAAGGTCTAAACTACCGGATTGACGGGTCATATCGATCCTTAACCTTCTGAGAACCGACATTGTCCCAAGACTGGCAACATCGGGAAGCTCTAAACTGCCAGATCAACGGGTCAAATTAATCCTTATCCTTCTGAGAACACGCATTGTCCCAAGATTGGAAACATCAGGAAGGTCTAAAATGTCGGATCGACAGGTCATATCGATCCTCAACCTTCTGAGAACCGACGTTGTCCCAAGACTGGCAACGTCGGGAAGGTCTAAACTACCAGATCTATGGGTCATATCGATCCTCAACCTTTTGAGAACAGACATTGTTCTAAGCCTGGCAACATTGGGAAGACTTAAACTGTCGGATCAATGGGTTATATTGATCCCCAACCTCCTAAGAGTTAGCATTGGCCCGACAATACCAGAAAGAGAAATCAATTTCTAAGAAATAATTGTTGCCCGGACACTGGCAAGAGCACCATCATCGCCTAGAGATAGGCGGCATTTGAAGGCATTTCCAAAATCAAATCGTCGATGCACTAGTTTTCGAAGACTGAAGCCGGTGCTCGACTAAGTTTTCAAATCTAACTTGCACGAATCGGCAGTTGCATGAAGATAGGCAACGCTAAGGAAAAATCCATGGAATTGAATCGCTCATGTGCTAGTTTTAGATGATTGAAACTAAAAAATGACTGACCCTTTGAGAATCGGCCTTGTCTCAAGATTGGCATCGTTGTTAAGGTCTAAACCATTGGATCAATAGGTGGTATCAATCCTCAACCTTCTGAGAACTGGCATTTTCCTATGACTGGCAACGTCAGGAAGGTTTTAACCATTGGGTCGATGGCCACAGCGACCCTTCACCTTTTGAGAACCAGCATTGCTCCAGCAACATCGTGAAAGCCTAAAACCATCGGGTCGATGGTAAAATTAACCCCTACCTTCTGAGAACCAACACTACTCGATGGGTGGTAATGTTGGGAAGGTCTGAACGTTAGAAAGGAGCCAACCTCCAATCTCCAAGAATCTAGCATTGCTCGAAGATAGGCAACGTCAGGGAGAAAAACAATTACTCTTCAGAAATTTACTGTCATCTAAAGTCTAGGGGCAACGAGAAGGATTGATAATCTACTTAAGGAACGACTAGATTATTCGGTCCTAACTTGCAGGAATATTCCATCACCCGAAGATTGGTGATGCTAAGGAGGGACCCTCGGAATGGAACTGTGAATGCACTAGCTTTCAAAGACAGAAGCTGGAGCTTGATTGGATCTTCAACCGCACCTTTAGGAATCTATCGCTGCCCAAAGATAGGAAGCGCCAGGAAGGTACCGAATTCTAACCTTTAGGAATCTAACAATGCCTAAAGATAGGCGACATCGGGAAGACACAAACACAAATCTTCAAAGCTCTGGCATCACCCAGAGATAGGCGATGTTAGGAAGGCATAATCGTAAAACCTTCAGGAATTTGATGTTGCTTGAAGACCAACGATGTCAGGAAGAAGTATCTATTTTCGAGCCGATCAAATCATTCGACCTTAACCTGCAAATATGAGCTATTTCCTGGAGATAGGCAACATCAAGGATGAATCTTCAGAATTGAATCAATAGTGCACTAGTTTCTAAAGATAGAAACTGGTGCACATCCTGATTTTTGACCCTAAACTTCAAGAACCCTACGTTGCCTAAAGACCGGAAGCATCAGGGTGGTGTGGTCAAAATTGAACCATTGGCATGCTAGCTTTCGAAGATATAAACTAGTATAGGACTAAAGTGTCATCCATAGTCGTCGAAAATTTTACTGTTTCCTAGAAATAGGAAACTTCAAGGAAGGATAATCGAAATCAAATAATTCTTATGCTAATTTCTAGAGATTGAAGCTAGTGCTTGATCGCACTTCAACGCCAATGCTAGCGACCAAGCATGACACGCTCGGTCAAGGTCAGGTGAGGATAGTTGTAACGATCTAGAAATTTAACTAATTTAAATAATAGTAGTTATTTAAATATATGTATTTGAATTCAAAAGTTATATGAGTTTATAGTTATATTCATTTGAATTTATAAAAGATAGCATACATAGATAACTAAATAAATAAGAAAAGCTATGAAAACAAACCATAGCATGAAACAAATGCTACTAAAGAGAAGCCTTACACATTTCTTCTTCTTAGCCTCCCTTCACATGCATATGGCACCTCTATGTAACGACCCATATTTTTGGGTCATCAAATTCGAATATTTAAAATGTAACGACCCATAATTTAATCACTTTGAACATGAATAGTTAATATGTTTTTAAATGATTAAATAATGGATTTTATATCTAGAATTATTAACCCTGCCTAATAAAACAGAATAGTATAATTACTTGCCTAATAAAACAAGAGAGAATTATTAACCTTGCCTAATAAAACAGAATAGTATAATTACTTGCCTAATAAAAACAGAACAATATAATTACTTGCCTAATGATACAAAATAGCATAATGATTATTATATTCCATACGGATGGTTGTTATTTGTGACGCCCCACCTCTATACTCACAATAACAAAGAGTATTAAAAGAAATACCGTCTGTTATCATGAAGAATAAGGCTGGATAGGAGCGGCCATCCGTAGTTGGCCTTACACTAGTATTGGTTACCTCGATAGGAGTGGTATATATTTTTCAATTTTCATCTCTTATTTATTTACTCCCATCGACATATCCAATTCCAGTATAAAACGAACTACGATGGTTCATAATAGTTTAGGACAATATATATAATAATAACACAGATAATAAAAATGCGGAACATAGATAACAAAAGTCTTATATATATATATATAACTGATGTCGGTTACAATACATTTGACACGATACATATGATACAACTACGACTGTCGACTCTGGAAATTATATATACAAGTACATTATCAACTAATATACATGAATACATATCATCCTATACAATGACACGACTACTACAAAATGATGAAGACTGCTTCAGAAGATATGAAAAGACTTCATAGCTCAAGCAGCAAACCAAAGCAGGAAATCTACAACCTGAAATAACTCGGGTCTGACCCGAGTATTAAATTCAAAAGAAAATAATACACGGGTCAGTCTAATTCAAACTCAGTTATTAATGCACAGAAGCAATAATAATCAAATATCAAATAGACGACAGTCACAGAAATCTCGAATATCCATCTCCTCGATAAGAGAATCGGATAACGGCAGATATAACACTAAACAGTGTTAAACAACAAATCAGCAATCCAAATCATCAGCAAGATGAATAAAACGATTATCAATGAAGATAATAGGAAAACCGCAGAATTGCCCAAACAGCAATTAACAACAAAATAATCCATACTATTTGGCTGTAGTACACGCTAGCGTGCACTGCCTCGCCACTACAGTGATGAAATACACAAAATCTCAATGAATCTGAAACACATGGCATCCAATCAAATCAAAATGAACCAGATGGAACTACAACAGCATCCACCCAGTAACCATCAAATGAACGATGTGCACACGAATGCACAATGAAAACTCCCGATCGAGCACGAGGTCAAATCCGAGCATTTAAACTGGGTTCAACTCAGGTGAAAATTCAAATGAAATGGTCAAGACACAAAAATCACGGTCTCAACCCAAAATTCAAATGTAAAATTGCAATAACGGTCGAAAGCAACCCAGAATCGTAGCGAACAGTGAAGTAAATGCATGCACACTTGTATACATATATACAAACAACATGTACAGTGCAGACTCAATTCAGAAACATCAAAATGCACAAGCAACTCTACTACAACATATTCAAGTGAAAACAGAATGGTACAGATGCAAACTAGAACAAAACAAACTGCCCAGACTGATGTACATCAAACCATTAATGCCAATGGAGACCGGCACACAAATTTACACATTAACAAGGAATGAAACTCAAGTCAACATATATGATCAACTAGCTATACAGTATGAAGTGCACAACAAACTCAAGTCTGCAACTCAAGACCAGAACTTCAAAAGGGTACCAGACTACGAGATGAATGAACTAAACAATATAGGACAGCAGCTACAACACAAATGTAACAGTGAAATATACATAGGCAGTGCCCATATAAACAGGTATAACTACAAATTATATAGTGACACAGGAATGAGCAGTCGACAAGTACAAACTGCACATGAGACAGCAAACTACATGAAGACCCGACCACATAATGTAATCAACATGGTGTATATGTCAATTAACAACCAAGATTCAAGTGTCAACCAAACTACATATTCAAGTGCAAACTGTACACATACACAAAGAGTATCAACAGTCAGTGGTGATGCAATACCAACTGTACAACATGAACAACAATTCTTACATAAGTATAGACTCAATTGCACAAGTCAGTAAAGAATACATTGAAACCGGAGGCAACAAAGTTACCAAACTCGAAGTCAACATCGTCCAAAAAGGATTCAACATCGTGGAAAGCAAGCAAAAATATACGAATTTGACAAAGTCAAATGTCACAAACTCAAGCTGAGAAATCAATGCCGCGGATTCAAGCCACCAAAAAAATAAGCACTTGACAAAGTCAGATAAAACATCGAACGTTCAAACGATGGAAATCTCGAATATACAAAAATGAACCTGTTAGGGAAAAACATCATAGGCATTCGAAAATAATCGAACGACAATCCAAAGAATCGAACCAAGTCAGAAAAACATCAACTTCCCACATAGTCGAATGGCCGACAAAACGAATAATGAAATCAACAATCGAATACGAACGAAAATCATAGGATTTGAACACTAATAAGCTCGAGATGGAATTAGATGTGAGTGGAACACTCACCTTGCTTCGACGTGGTAGAGACAGCCGCAGCAAGCAACGTCGACTCGATTGAATTAAATCGGAAGCCCTAATTGACGAGGCTGCCATTCTTTCTTCCGATCGAGAAAAGCGAAGCTGGCGCCTTCGACGATCAAAACCCCAACTTCTTCACAGCAGGAATGAACGAGACAAGTGAGCCCTAATTTGAAAAAGGGGGACGAACGAAACATTGAGCCGCCATTCTTTTTGTTCTTTTGTTATTGCTTAGGGTTTAGGGCACGCAAAAATGAAAAATGAATGGAGGAACAGGCCGACATTGACACAATAGATAAAGAGGATAACAGGGACGTGTTTTGTTTTCTTTGATGGGCTTGCGAATGAAAATGAGTCAAAGAGGAACGAGCTCACTTTTGCTAATCTCAGCACCAAAACAAAAATAAAACGTGGGCTAGAATCAATCTTAAATCCCGCATAATCCTTTAACAAATTGTAAAGGAATTTACAAATGATTAAAACACTTAACATTTTTATAAAAGAATTTCAACCTTATTTAAATTCCAATAGCAATTTATCATCACTTTAACCGTTAAATGACGATTATAATTTGAAGCTAAATCCTGGGTTGTTACATACTCCCCTCCTTATAAAAATTGTGTCCCCGCAATTTTCATAATCAAAGTCGTCAATAACAATTATTTTTCTAACATAAACTGATTAAGCTAGAATAGTAGAAGTCGGGAATACAAACGCCAAAGAAATCTTTTAATTCCATAAAAGAATTTCACAAATTCTTAACAAAATCTAATTATCAATAGATAATCAGAAAACAGCTAAACTGGATAAACACAATTATCAGCAATATTCAATTATCAACAAGATAATTAAAATACAGAAAATCATAAAACAACAATATCTAATTATCGATACGATAATTAGAAAACAACAAAATCTAATTATCAACAAAGATGATTAGAAAGCACAAATCACAATTCGCAAAACTGCAAATATCTAGTTATCCAACAAATAACTAGAAAACACAAACTCCATAATTAACAAACTCTTACTATCAACTGAGATAGATAGAAAACAGCAATTCAATAAAATCAGCATACTCTAGAATCAATTAGAGACTAGAAAATCTCATGATCAGCAAAACTAGCACATATCCGATTATCAAAAACGATAATCAGAAAACACAGCTATCTAATTAACAAAACGACAATCAGAAATCTCTAATCAACCAATATCTAATTATCAAAAATGATAATCGGAAATCTCAAATCAACGAATATTTAATTATCAAAAACGATAATCAGAAAACATCAAATATCTAATTATCAAGAACGATAATCAGAATCACAAATCAACAAATATCTAATTATCAAAAACGATAATCAGAAATCACAAATCAACAAATATCTAATTATCAAAAACGATAATCAGAACTCTCAAATCAACAAATATCTAATTATCAAAAACGATAATCAGAAAACATCAAATATCTAATTATCAAAAACGATAATCAGAATCACAAATCAACAAATATCTAATTATCAAAAACGATAATCAGAAATCACAAATATCCGATTATCAAAAACGATAATCAGAAACAACAAATATCTGATTATCAAAAACGATAATCAGAAATCTCAAATCAACAAATATCTAATTAGCAAAAACAATAATCAGAATCACAAATATCCGATTATCAAAACGATAATCAGAAACAACAAATATCCGATTATCAAAAACGATAATCAGAAATCTCAAATCAACAAATATCTAATTATCAAAAATGATAATCAGAATCACAAATATCCGATTATCAAAAACGATAATCAGAAATCTCAAATCAACAAATATCTGATTATCAAAAATGATAATCAGAATCACAAATATCTGATTATCAAAAACGATAATCAGAATCACAAATATCTGATTATCAAAAACGATAATCAGAAACTCAAATCAACAAATATCTAATTATCAATACGATAATTAAATCTCAAAACAGCAAATATTTAATTACCGATACAATAATTAAATCTCATAAGAGCAAATATTTAATTACCGATACGATAATTAAATCTCATAACATCAGATATTTAATTACCTCCAGATAATTAGAAACAACAAATATCTAGAAATCAATTAAGAAGACTAGAAAATCAACATAAAAGCTTGGATCGATCCCATCAGATGGCGAGTTTTTAGTTCGCCGCCCGTGCATCAACAAATGGCTGAAGCCTACCAAGTACTCAAACATAATTTTGGCACCCAACAAATGACTCGAAGGTCCGCAGAGTGACCCGAAGGTCTAGTACTGGTATTTGACCCGAAGGTCCATCAGAGTGGCCCGAAAGCCCAACAAATGACCCGAAGGTCCAACAAATGACCCAAAGGTCCAGCAGATGACCCGAAGGTCCAACTTAGTGGCTCGAAAGCACACAAAATCATCAGAATCATCAAAACAGCAGAAGTATCAATCAACGAGTCCGGAATTAACCGAAACAGCAAACACACATGTCCCATACCACGTGTTTTACTAAATCGTTTGATTCTCTTCATCGTTTCCTTGAAAGTGCAAAATTGTGGATTTTGTAAAAATACATTTTACATTCTCAAACGGACAAGTCTGGAATTAAGCGAATCAGTAAAAGAAAGGGGTCATAGTCCTCGATTTTGCTGAATCGTTTAAATCGCTTCCTCATTCTTTTGAAAGCGCAAACTGTAAAATTCCTGAAAACAATTTTATTTATTTTATAAAAATAACAATTCACATTCTCAACGGGACAAGTCCGGAGTTAAGCGAAACAGTAAAAGAAAGGGGTCATAGTCCTCGATTTTGCTGAATCGTTTAAGTCGCTTCCTCATTCTTTTGAAAGCGCAAACTGTTAAAAATTTATAAAACAAATTTTTTTCCATTTTAAAACGTTTTCCAATCACATGATTAAAGCAACAACATCAGTAGCAATTTCGAAAAGAAAATTGTACTTCTCAAAACATCGTAAAACGGATCTCAAAATCAGCATTGCGGAATAACCGCTTGAAAATCCAATTTTAAAATTTGACGGTTACTGAAGCCAAAGCGACAGTAATTTTTAAACGTCAAAATCTCATCAAAATGTAACACCAGTGAATTTTCATTCATTAAAATTGTCAACAAAACATCGTGCTTCAAAAATATAGCACTAGTGTAAAAATCCCGTTATAAAAATAACGGCAACAAAATACGTTTAAACCAAACATCGGTTCAACGTTAAATTAATGCAGTAACGTGCAACTCAAAATTTACACGTATACTACAAAATGAACAAAGAAATCATTCGAAGGTATCTTCAATGAAGATAATTCAAAACAGCAAAATCTAATCAATATATGATTAGCATAAAAGAAAACCAGCAAAAATCTCAATAAAAATCACATTACTGCAGTCGCTTCGAATCCTCAAATCGGATTCGAAAATTTCAAAGAAACTAAATAAACCTAGCTATGTAAGCAACAAAAGAAATTTACTTCAATTTCATATTTTGATTTTTTTCTTCAAAAAGGTTATCAGCTGTACTCAACGAAGACAGTGTCACTGCGTCCGCTGCGCACTCTGATAAACATAACACAAATTATTCAATCAACAAAACACAGTCTCACTTATTTTTAAATAAAGATATTTAAAAATTTCATCTTAATTTCAAAACTTTATTTTTGACTCAAAGCACAAATAAAACATCGACAAATAGTTGTAACACATGTTCCATCTAAGTTATGTTTTATATTATGTCCATAAACCCCAAGCTCTGATACCAACTGCGACGCCCCACCTCTATACTCACAATAACAAAGAGTATTAAAAGAAATACTATCTGTTATCACGAAGAATAAGGCTGGATAGGAGCGGCCATCCGTAGTTGTCCTTACACTAGTATTGGTTACCTCGATAGGAGTGGTATATATTTTTCAATTTTCATCTCTTATTTATTTACTTCCATCGACATATCCAATTCCAGTATAAAACGAACTACGATGGTTCATAATAGTTTAGGACAATATATATATTAATAACACAGATAATAAAAATGCGGAACACAGATAACAAAAGTCTCATATATATATATATATACACATATATATAACTAATGTCAGTTACAATACATTTGACACGATACATATGATACAACTACAACTGTCGACTCTGGAAGTTATATATACAAGTACATTATCAACTAATATACATAAATACATATCATCCTATACAATGACACGACTACTACAAAATGACGAAGACTGCTTCAGAAGATATGAAAAGACTTCATAGCTCAAGCAGCAAACCAAAGTAGGAAATCTACAACCTGAAATAACTCGGGTCTGACCCGAGTATTAAATTCAAAAGAAAATAATACACGGGTCAGTCTAATTCAAACTCAGTTATTAATGCACAGAAGCAATAATAATCTAATATCAAATAGACGACAGTCACAGAAATCTCGTATATCCATCTCCTCGATAAGAGAATCGGATAACGGCAGATATAACACTAAACAGTGTTAAACAACAAAACAACAATCCAAATCATCAGCAAGATGAATAAAACGATTATCAATGAAGATAATAGGAAAACCGCATAATTGCCCAAACAACAATTAACAACAAAATAATCCATACTGTTTGGCTGCAGTACACGCTAGCGTGCACTGCCTCGCCGCTACAATGATGAAATACACAAAATCTCAATGAATCTGAAACACATGGCATCCAATCAAATCAAAATGAACCAGATGGAACTACAACAACATCCACCCAGTAACCATCAAATGAACGATGTGCACACGAATGCACAATGAAAACTCCCGATCGAGCACGAGGTCAAACCCGAGCATTTAAATTGGGTTTAACTCAGGTGAAAATTCAAATGAAATGGTCAAGACACAAAAATCATGGTCTCAACCCAAAATTCAAATGTACAATTGCAATAACGGTCTAAAGCAACCCAGAATCGTAGCGAACAGTGAAGTAAATGCATGCACACTTGTATACATATATACAAACAACATGCACAGTGCAGACTCAATTCAGAAACATCAAAATGCACAAGCAACTCTACTACAACATATTCAAGTGAAAACAGAATGGTACAGATGCAAACTAGAACAAAACAAACTGCCCAGACTGAGGTACATCAAACCAGTAATTCCAATGGAGACCGGCACACAAATTTACACATTAACAAGGAATGAAACTCAAGTCAACATATATGATCAACTAGCTATACAGTATGAAGTGCACAACAAACTCAAGTCTGCAACTCAAGACCAGAACTTCAAAAGGGTACCAGACTACGAGATGAATGAACTAAACAATATAGGACAGCAGCTACAACACAAATGCAACGGTGAAATATACATAGGCAGTGCCCATATAAACAGGTATAACTACAAATTATATAGAGACACAGGAATGAGCAGTCGACAAGTACAAACTGCACATGAGACAGCAAACTACATGAAGACCCGACCACATAATGTAATCAACGTGGTGTATATGTCAATTAATAACCAAGATTCAAGTGTCAACCAAACTACATATTCAAGTGCAAACTGTACACATACACAAAGAGTATCAACAGTCAGTGGTGATGCAATACCAACTGTACAACATGAACAACAATTCTTACATAAGTATAGACTCAATTGCACAAGTCAGTAAAGAATACATTGAAACCGGAGGCAACAAAGTTACCAAACTCGAAGTCAACATCGTCCAAAAAGGATTCAACATTGTGGAAAGCAAGTCAAAAATATACGAATTTGACAAAGTCAAATGTCACAAACACAAGCTGAGAAATCAATGCCGCGGAATTCAAGCCACCAGAAAAATAAGCACTTGACAAAGTCAGATAAAACATCGAACGTTCAAACGATGGAAATCTCGAATATACGAAAATGAACTTGTTAGGGACAAAAAATCACAGGCATTCGAAAATAATCGAACGACAATCCAAAGAATCGAACAAGTCAGAAAAACATCAAAGTCCCACATAGTCGAATGGCCGACAAAACGAATAATGAAATCAACAATCGAATACGAACGAAAATCATAGGATTCGAACACTAATAAGCTCGAGATGGAATTAGATGTGAATGGAACACTCACCTTGCTTCGACGTGGTAGAGACAGCCGCAGAAAGCAACGTCGACTCGATTGAATTAAATCGGAAGCCCTAATTGACGAGGCTGCCATTCTTTCTTCCGATCGAGAAAAGCGAAGCTGGCGCCTTCGACGATCAAAACCCCAACTTCTTCGCAGCGGGAATGAACGAGACAAGCGAGCCCTAATTTGAAAAAGGGGGACGAACGAAACATTGAGCCGCCATTCTTTTTGTTCTTTTGTTATTCCTTAGGGTTTAGGGCACACGAAAATGAAAAATGAATGGAGGAATGGACCGACATTGACACAGTAGATAAAGAGGATAACAGGGACGTGTTTTTTTTTCTTTGATGGGCTTGTGAATGAAAATGAGTCAAAGAGGAACGAGTACACTTTTGCTAATCTCAGCACCAAAACAAAAATAAAATGTCGGCTAGAATCAATCTTAAAGCCCGCATAATCCTTTAACAAATTGTAAAGGAATTTACAACTGATTAAAACACTTAACATTTTTATAAAATAATTTCAACTTGATTTAAATTCCAATAGCAATTTATCATCACTTTAACCGTTAAATGACGATTATAATTTGAAGCTAAATCCCGGGTTGTTATAAACTCCCCTCCTTATAAAAATTGCGTCCCCGCAATTTTCATAATCAAAGTCGTCAATAACAATTATTTTTCTAACATAAACCGATTAAGCTAGAAAAGTAGAAGTCGGGAATACAAACGCCAAAGAAATCTTTTAATTCCATAAAAGAATTTCACAAATTCTTAACAAAATCTAATTATCAATAGATAATCAGAAAACAGCTAAACTGGATAAACACAATTATCAGCAATATTCAATTATCAACAAGATAATTAAAATACAGAAAATCATAAAACAACAATATCTAATTATCGATACGATAATTAGAAAACAACAAAATCTAATTATCAACAAAGATGATTAGAAAGCACAAATCACAATTCGCAAAACTGCAAATATCTAGTTATCCAACAAATAACTAGAAAACACAAACTCCATAATTAACAAACTCTTACTATCAACTGAGATAGATAGAAAACAGCAATTCAATAAAATCAGCATACTCTAGAATCAATTAGAGACTAGAAAATCTCATGATCAGCAAAACTAGCACATATCCGATTATCAAAAACGATAATCAGAAAACACAGCTATCTAATTAACAAAACGACAATCAGAAATCTCTAATCAACCAATATCTAATTATCAAAAACGATAATCGGAAATCTCAAATCAACGAATATCTAATTATCAAAAACGATAATAAGAAAACATCAAATATCTAATTATCAAGAATGATAATCAGAATCATAAATCAACAAATATCTTATTATCAAAAACGATAATCAGAAATCACAAATCAACAAATATCTAATTATCAAAAACGATAATCAGAACTCTCAAATCAACAAATATCTAATTATCAAAAATGATAATCAGAAAACATCAAATATCTAATTATCAAAAACGATAATCAGAATCACAAATCAACAAATATCTAATTATCAAAAACGTTAATCAGAAATCACAAATATCCGATTATCAAAAACGATAATCAGAAACAACAAATATCCGATTATCAAAAACGATAATTAGAAATCTCAAATCAACAAATATCTAATTATCAAAAACAATAATCTGAATCACAAATATCCGATTATCAAAAACGATAATCAGAAACAACAAATATCCGATTATCAAAAATGATAATCATAAATCTCAAATCAACAAATATCTAATTATCAAAAACGATAATCAGAATCACAAATATCTGATTATCAAAAACGATAATCAGAAATCTCAAATCAACAAATATCTAATTATCAAAAACGATAATCAGAATCACAAATATCTGATTATCAAAAACGATAATCAGAATCACAAATATCCGATTATCAAAAACGATAATCAGAAACTCAAATCAACAAATATCTAATTATCAATACGATAATTAAATCTCAAAACAGCAAATATTTAGTTACCGATACAATAATTAAATCTCATAATAGCAAATATTTAATTACCGATACGATAATTAAATCTCGTAACATCAGATATCTAATTATCTCCAGATAATTAGAAACAACAAATATCTAGAAATCAATTAAGAAGACTAGAAAATCAACATAAAAGCTTGGATCGATCCCATCAGATGGCGAGTTTTTAGTTCGCCGCACGTGCATCAACAAATGGCCGCAGCCTACCAAGTACTCAACATAATTTGGCGCCCAACAAATGACCCGAAGGTCCACAGAGTGACCCGAAGGTCTAGTACTGGTATTTGACCCCGAAGGTCCATCAGAGTGGCCCGAAAGCCCAACAAATGACCCGAAGGTCCAACAAATGACCCGAAGGTCCAGCAAATGACCCGAAGGTCCAACTTAGTGGCTCGAAAGCACACAAAATCATCAGAATCATCAAAACAGCAGAAATTTCAATTAATGAGTCCGGAATTAACCGAAACAGCAAACACACATGTCCCATACCACGTGTTTTACTAAATCGTTTGATTCACTTCATCGTTTCCTTGAAAGTGCAAAATTGTGGATTTTGTAAAAATATATTTTACATTCTCAAACGGACAAGTCCGGAATTAAGCGAATCAATAAAAGAAAGGGGTCATAGTCCTCGATTTAGCTGAATCGTTTAAATCGCTTCCTCATTCTTTTGAAAGCGCAAATTGTAAAATTCCTGAAAACAATTTTATTTATTTTATAAAAATAACAATTCACATTCTCAACGGGGCAAGTCCGGAGTTAAGCGAAACAGCAAAAGAAAGGGGTCATAGTCCTCGATTTTGCTGAATCGTTTAAGTCGCTTCCTCATTCTTTTGAAAGCGCAAACTGTTAAAAATTTATAAAACAATTTTTTTTCCATTTTAAAACGATTTTCCAATCACGTGATTAAAGCAACAACATCAGTAGCAATTTCGAAAAGAAAATTGTACTTCTCAGAACATCGTAAAACGAATCTCAAAATCAGCAATGCTGAATAACCGCTTGAAAATCCAATTTTAAAATTTGACGGTTACTGAAGCCAAAGCGACAGTAATTTTTAAACTTCAAAATCTCATTAAAATAATTTACATCAAAATGTAACACCAGTGAATTTTCATTCATTAAAATTGTCAATAAAACACCGTGCTTCAAAAATATAGCACTAGTGTAAAAACCCCGTTATAAAAATAACGGCAACAAAATATGTTTAAACCAAACATCGGTTCAACGTTAAATTAATGCAGTAACATGCAACTCAAAATTTACACGTATACTACAAAATGAACAAAGAAATTATTCGAAGGTATCTTCAATGAAGATAATTCAAAACAGCAAAATCTAATCTATATATGATTAGCATAAAAGAAAACCAGCAATAATCTCAACAAAAATCACATAACCGCAGTCGCTTCGAATCCTCAAATCGGATTCGAAAATTTCAAAGAAACTAAATAAACCCAGCTATGTAAGCAACAAAAGAAATTTACTTCAATTTCATATTTTGATTTTTTTTTCAAAAAGGTTATCAGCTGTACTCAACAAAGACAGTGTCACTGCTTCCGCTGCGCACTCTGATAAACAGAACACAAATTATTCAATCAACAAAACACAGTCTCACTTATTTTTAAATAAAGATATTTAAAAATTTCATCTTAATTTCAAAACTTTAGTTTTGACTCAAAGCACAAATAAAACATCGACAAATAGTTGTAACACATGTTCCATCTAAGTTATGTTTTATATTATGTCCATAAACCCCAAGCTCTGATACCAACTGCGACGCCCCACCTCTATACTCACAATAACAAAGAGTATTAAAAGAAATACTGTCTGTTATCACGAAGAATAAGGCTGGATAGGAGCGGCCATCCGTAGTTGGCCTTACACTAGTATTGGTTACCTCGATAGGAGTGGTATATATTTTTCAGTTTTCATCTCTTATTTATTTACTTCCATCGACATATCCAATTCCAGTATAAAACGAACTACGATGGTTCATAATAGTTTTGGACAATATATATAATAATAACACAGATAATAAAAATGCGGAACACAGATAACAAAAGTCTCATATATATATATATACACATATATATAACTGATGTCAGTTACAATACATTTGACACGATACATATGATACAACTACAACTGTCGACTCTGTAAGTTATATATACAAGTACATTATCAACTAATATACATGAATACATATCATCCTATACAATGACACGACTACTACAAAATGACGAAGACTGCTTCAGAAGATATGAAAAGACTTCATAGCTCAAGCAGCAAACCAAAGTAGGAAATCTACAACCTGAAATAACTCTTGTCTGACCCGAGTATTAAATTCAAAAGAAAATAATACATGGGTCAGTCTAATTCAAACTCAGTTATTAATGCACAGAAGCAATAATAATCAAATATCAAATAGACGACAGTCACAGAAATCTCGTATATCCATCTCCTCGATAAGAGAATCGGATAACGGCAGATATAACACTAAACAGTGTTAAACAACAAATCAGCAATCCAAATCATCAGCAAGATGAATAAAACGATTATCAATGAAGATAATAGGAAAACCGTAGAATTGCCCAAACAGCAATTAACAACAAAATAATCCATATTGTTTGGCTGCAGTACACACTAGCGTGCACTGCCTCGCCACTACAGTGATGAAATACACAAAATCTCAATGAATCTGAAACACATGGCATCCAATCAAATCAAAATGAACTAGATGGAACTACAACAGCATCCACCCAGTAACCATCAAATGAACGATGTGCACACGAATGCACAATGAAAACTCCCGATCGAGCACGAGGTCAAACCCGAGCATTTAAACTGGGTTCAACTCAGGTGAAAATTCAAATGAAATGGTCAAGACACAAAAATCATGGTCTCAACCCAAAATTCAAATGTACAATTGCAATAACGGTCGAAAGCAACCCAGACTCGTAGCGAACAGTGAAGTAAATGCATGCACACTTGTATACATATATACAAACAACATGCACAGTGCAGACTCAATTCAGAAACATCAAAATGCACAAGCAACTCTACTACAACATATTCAAGTGAAAACAGAATGGTACAGATGCAAACTAGAACAAAACAAACTGCCTAGACTGAGGTACATCAAACCAGTAATGCCAATGGAGACCGGCACACAAATTTACACATTAACAAGGAATGAAACTCAAGTCAACATATATGATCAACTAGCTATACATTATGAAGTGCACAACAAACTCAAGTCTGCAACTCAAGACCAGAACTTCAAAAGGGTACCAGACTACGAGATGAATGAACTAAACAATATAGGACAACAGCTACAACACAAATGCAACGGTGAAATATACATAGGCAGTGCCCATATAAACAGGTATAACTACAAATTATATAGTGACACAGGAATGAGCAGTCGACAAGTACAAACTGCACATGAGACAGCAAACTACATGAAGACCCGACCACATAATGTAATCAACGTGGTGTATATGTCAATTAACAACCAAGATTCAAGTGTCAACCAAACTACATATTCAAGTGCAAACTGTACACATACACAAAGCGTATCAACAGTCAGTGGTGATGCAATACCAACTGTATAACATGAACAACAATTCTTACATAAGTATAGACTCAATTGCACAAGTCAGTAAAGAATACATTGAAACCGGAGGCAACAAAGTTACCAAACTCGAAGTCAACATCGTCCAAAAAGGATACAACATCGTGGAAAGCAAGTCAAAAATATACGAATTTGACAAAGTCAAATGTCATAAAATCAAGCTGAGAAATCAATGCCGCGGAATTCAAGCCACCAGAAAAAAAAGCACTTGACAAAGTCAGATAAAACATCGAACATTCAAACGATGGAAATCTCGAATATACGAAAATGAACCTGTTAGGGAAAAAAATCACAGGCATTCGAAAATAATCGAACGACAATCCAAAGAATCGAACCAAGTCAGAAAAACATCAACTTCCCACATAGTCGAATGGCCGACAAAACGAATAATGAAATCAACAATCGAATACGAACGAAAATCATAGGATTCGAACACTAATAAGCTCGAGATGGAATTAGATGTGAGTGGAACACTCACCTTGCTTCGACGTGGTAGAGACAGCTGCAGCAAGCAACGTCGACTCGATTGAATTAAATCAGAAGCCCCAATTGACGAGGCTGCCATTCTTTCTTCCGATCGAGAAAAGCGAAGCTGGCGCCTTCAACGATCAAAACCCCAACTTCTTCGCAGCGGGAATGAACGAGACAAGCGAGCCCTGATTTGAAAACGGGGGACGAACGAAACATTGAGCCGCCATTCTTTTCATTCTTTTGTTATTGCTTAGGGTTTAGGGCACGCGAAAATGAAAAATGAATGGAGGAACGAGCCGAAATTGACACAATAGATAAAGAGGATAACAGGGACGTGTTTTGTTTTCTTTGATGGGCTTGCGAATGAAAATGAATCAAAGAGGAACGAGTACACTTTTGCTAATATCAGCACCAAAACAAAAATAAAACGTGGGCTAGAATCAATCTTAAAGCCCGCATAATCCTTTAACAAATTGTAAAGGAATTTACAACTGATTAAAACACTTAACATTTTTCTAAAAGAATTTCAACTTGATTTAAATTCCAATAGCAATTTATCATCACTTTAACCGTTAAATGACGATTATAATTTGAAACTAAATCCCGGGTTGTTACATTATTGGACCAAAATCTGGTTGAATCAAGTTTTGCCATGCGGATGGTTGCCATTGGACCAAAATCTGGTCAAATCAAATTAAGCCATCAATATGTTTTCTATTAGACCAAAATGTGGTCGAATCAAATTAAGCCATCAAGATGTTTTCTATTGGACCAAAATGTGGTCGAATCAAATTAAGCCATCAAGATGTTTTCTATTGGACCAAAATGTGGTCGAATCAAATTAGGCCATAAGGCTGGTTTCTATTGGACCAAAATATGGTCGAATCTGGTTAGGTTATAAGAAATGACTAAAGTACCCTTCTCTTCACCTATAAATAGCCAAGTCCATATCTCATTTTATTTCGTTCACAAACTAAAGAAAGGAGGAGTGGATCCCACGGTGAGAAACTATATCACTTAATATAGTGTTTATATTGGTTGTGATTAGATGAATGGATTGATAGTTATGGATGTTTTAACTATATGATAGTTATATCAGTATTTAATTGTTAAAATATTCAGTTATACCATATACTACTTGTTTGGATGATATGAATGTATATATGGATGTTAATAGTGATAACACTGCACGTTACACTTATTATACACACCCATTTGGATTTAAACGGATATTGATTAAGTCTCGATTTAAAATAATAATAATATAATATTCAAATTTGAGTGGAAATTTGAATATTCAAATTTTATAATTTAAACTATTTGGCAATGATATTGGAGATATATTGAAAAACTTTTGTAAAAGAAGTTATTTATTTAAAATCATTTTAAATATAAAATGGCATGTTCAACTTTGGAAATATAAATAATAATTTAAATCGATTTTAGAAAAGTGAAGTTAAGTTCGCTATATAACTAAAGGTTTATAATCAATTAAATGATTTCAATAGTATTATATATAGTTTATTTTGATTTCTGAAAAGTTTGGATTAAATCGGATGAAATTTAGAAAAAAATATTAGTATATTATTTAAATATTCAATTAAATCAATTAAATTGAATAAAAAGGTTATGAATTGAGAAATGAAGTTTTTATAGTATATATGAAGTATATATATGATTTAAAAGATAATAGAAGTAATTTAAATCATATTTGAATGGTTTTAGTTGTACAAATACACTATTTGCGGCACTTTTTGTAACGCATAAATCAACATTTTGATTTTTGAGCTATAAGTGATCAATATTTTCCTAATTTGAAATAGTATGAATAAAGTAATTTAAATGGAGGTTTAAATCACTTAAATCAAATATGAATTTGATTTGTTGAGACTTAAATTAAAAATCCATTTGGTTCCGAATGGCTTTTAAAGGACGCTTATTATTCGGAAAGACCGGGAACGAGAATTTCCCATTCCGAATAATAATACGACGCTATGATTGTGATGAGTCGTATTAAAACGATGATTAAGACCAGGGGTCTTCACATCTAATGGACTGTTTGTTGATTTCTCTTCATCGGTTTAGCGGCCGATATAGAAACGATACCCCTATACTTTTAAAGCAGTGGTCTAGATGATGTTTGAAGAACCTTCGGATACGCAAGGGCCTTTCACCTTTAGGGCAAAGGTTGAGGAATAAGGTGCCTTCGGTTTCGTTCAGTCCCAGAACGAACTTGTGGATGGATGGATTGTCTGACATTACATTTTGACTTTATATGATTGATCTTTATTAACATATATCTGCTTGGTGGCGGAGAATTTATTCTCTTAGCTTAACACCCTTCCTTGATACGTATGAACTCAAGGGTTATGCATTGGTAGAAATCAGTTATGTAATTTTGGATTGGTAATGTGACGTTCCGAAGAATGCTATGGATAGGATCAAGGCTTTTGTTGAAAAGCAGAGCCTTGTGGGTACGAGACTTCACGAACCTCACACCCCGGGAATGGCCGAAACAGGAATGGATGCGGCAAGGTGTAGGATGTCTATCCCCTTCTAGATATATATAGTGATACCATGGTATAGAACCCAGGAATTCACTTTGTGGATTATATATTTATATTGCTGTACTGTGGTATTACATGCCCAGTATTTGCTTGATGTGGATTTTGGAAAAGATCGGGGCCCCGTTTTAAAGGTTGGTAACAACCGAGGGATGGATAGACTTGAGTAAGTAGTTACCATTGAGTGGTAACCCGGCCTTGTGTTGGCAGAGAAACAGTAGTTTCTCGGGACGTCCCTCTGGAGGCGTACCCAATCTTGGATAAGGAAGTTCCTTTGCCTGGTCATTATTGGAAACCAATTCTCCTTTATGAACCTTGTACGGTTTTGATTGTATTACTAACTGTTTAATACAGTGGCTATAGTAGGCATACAATCATGTAACATATGCTAGCTAAATTAATAAGTTTATTTTGAAAATGGTTCTCAATCACTAAGCACTATAATAATATTAAAAGGATATTTTTAACGTATCAAAGGCATGTTTGACTGTCATAAGGAGAAACGTCGACCATGTGTGCGTTTGCATCTTGTGTGCAGATCGAGACCTTATGATAATTTCATTTTTTAAAAGCATATACGGAACTTGTTTTCAAAAGCAACTATATACTTTTGTTTCTCACACTAGTCCCATGACTGACCTGGAGTTTATTGTTTTTCCCTAAACTCTGGGTGCCCTTATTTTCCACATGAGCAGCCTAGAGTCGGGTAATAGATCACCCTGTAGATAGTTGGAGCTGGAGTTGGAGTGTTTATTTGGAGCTTTTGGATCAGAGTGAAGATGTCGGTTTTTGGACTCTCTCTGAAGACTTGTTTCTTTAGTTTCTATTTCCGATGTGTACCTTGTTCAGTTGTACTTCATGATGTTGTATATAGTGATGTATCTATGACTCTCTAATATCACCTTGTATCATCTTTTGTTCTAAATATACATGAGAGCATTTTGTTTCAGCTATGCATTCTTATTTATATTGATGTTATTTACTGGTAGCAAACCCTACCAATGAGGATTTTAACATTTGGATCTCGACATTGATATCTTCGATATATGATATGTTGATTTTCAAAAGTGAAGAATCCAATTTGATTAGGGAAGATCGTGAATCCTTATCTGTTTGGATTTGACTTGTGTGGATTATAGTCGATTCAAAAGGGGAGAATTTACGGGTCTTCACAGTTGGTATCAGAGCTTAAGGTTAAGTAAGAACTTTAGCTTCTAGTAATAACATTAGTCACTCATTAGAGGTAGGGTTAGTAACACCCTAGAATGAGTATATCTGAGAGAGCGTTCGAATTTCAAACTTTTCAATTCTTATCTAAATCCTAACTCTTTCTTCTTATCTCAGAGAATGAGTGGAAGAAGAGGAAGAAGAGGTGGTAGTACCACCACTAATGGACGGACTTCTCCAGTTGTTGTAGAAGCAGTTATTCCCGTCCAACCGGAAGTAGACTTCTTCGTCTTATGCAAGAAATTCACTAATCTGATAGGAAAGACATATAAAGGCAAAGAGACGGTAATTGAGACACAAGCCTGGATCAAAACATGTGAAAAGATTTTCAAGGGCTTGAATATCAATGATGAGCAAAAAAGGTATCTAGCTACTTGGCAATTGGAAGATGGAGCCCAAATCTGGTGGGAAACTAAAACGATGGAAGAACCAAAAGAAAACTTTTCCTGGTCGAGGTTCAAAAGTGAATTTGGAGAACATTTTTTGCCTTCAGCTAGCGTTGATAGACTGTATGAGGAGTTTGTGGAATTGAAACAAGGTGACATGACTTTTGAAGAATATGTGAAGCACTTTAATGAGCTTTCTCGATTTGGTTCCGAATTGGTTAGTAACCCTTTAAGAAAAAAATCAAAGGTTTGTGAAAGGAATGAAGAAGAGATACCACGGGCGGATGACCATTCATATAAAGCAATCGTTTGCTGATTTAGTGGATATGGGCTATCGTTATGAAGCAGTAGATAAAGAGGAGTCATCTGAAGAAGAGAAAAATGTTGTAAAGAAAGAAGGTGGAAATTCTAGGGGAATAATAAGAAAAGGAAGTTCCAAGGCAGGAAAAATGACAATAACAAGAAAGGAGGAAACCCGAAAAGTCGTCTATCTGAAGTTACTTGTTACAATTGTCAGGAAAAGGGGCACTATTCTCAGAAATGTACAAAGCCCAAGAAGAAGAAGAACCTGAACTGCTTTGTTTGTCAGAAGCCGGGCCACTTCGTGAAAGACTGTCCCTTGATGAAGCAAGTTCAGAAATCAAATGTTTACGCACTAGAAAATAAGCCTTCATCTTCTAGAGATGCAAAGGGAAATGGCGTCTTGGAAGGTACTCTTTCTATTTCCAATAGAGATATTCGAGTTTTATTTGACACTGGTGCTTCTCATAGTTTTGTCTCAAAAAATTTGGTTGAAGAACTTAAACTTAAATCTAAAGTAGTAGGAAATCCTCTTTGCGTTAGAAATCCGATTGGTGGCCCTACGAATCTTCGTTTACGATGTAAGAAGATCCCTATCTCATATTCCTATTATCAGTTTCCACAAAATCTTTATGTTCTTGACTTTGACGAATTTGACACTCTTTTGGGCATGAACTGGTTATCAAAATATAAAGCTAATATTGATTGTGCAAAACGAATTATATCAGTTAAAACCAGTTTTGGAAACTATATTGATATCCCCTGCGAAGATCCTAGTCCGAAACGTGATAAATTGATGTACACCCTAGGATATCCAGATCCCGATATTAAATCTATTCTTGTTGTTAGAGATTTTTCCGATGTCTTTGAAGAAGTTAAATCTCTCCCTCCTCAACATGAAATCGAATTTCGAATTTATCTGGTACCCAACGCCAGACCAGTTGCATTCTGTTCGAAGGATGGCCTCAAAGGAGAAACTAGAATTAACCAAACAAACCCTTGAACTATTGGAAAAAGGCTTCATACGTCCAAGCCGTTCCAATTGGGGTTCAGCTGCTGTATTTGTTGCAAAATCTGATGGATCACTGAGAATGTGCTTTGACTATCGAGACCTCAATAAACAAACTTTGAAAAATAAATTCCCTTTGCCTCGTATCGATGAGCTATTTGATCAACTTCATGGAGCTCGTTTCTTCTCTAAGATGGATCTTGCTCAAGGATTCCATCAATTGAGAATCGCTGAAGATAGTATTCCCCTGACTGCATTCCGAGGACCGGACATCTTCTACGAATGGTTAGTCATGCCATTTGGACTAACCAATGCTCCCGCATTCTTCGTAGATCTGATGACTCGAGTATTTCGGGATGTATTGAACAAATTCGTGCTGGTTTTCATTGATGATATTCTCATCTATTCCAAAACAAAGGAAGAGCATGCAAAACACTTGAGAATTATTCTGGAAACTCTTAGAAGCAATGTTCTCTATGCTAAATTTTCCAAATGCCATTTTTGGGAGAAGGAAGTCAGATTTCTTGGACACGTAGTTTCTGAGAAAGGAATTGCGGTCGATCCAAGTAAGATTTCAGCGATAATGGATTGGAAACAGCCTACTACACCGAAGGAAGTCAGAAGTTTTCTTGGTTTGGCTGGATATTACCGAAAGTTTGTACAGGATTTTTCTAAGTTGGCTAGTCCCCTAACAAAGCTAACAATGAAAAATGCTAAGTTTATCTGGACACCACGATGCGAAGAATCTTTTTAGGAATTAAAGAAAAGATTGACCACAGCTCCAGTATTAGCTGTGATTGATGGGAATAAAGATTTATCGGTTTACACCGATGCTTGTGGTGATGGAGTTGGCACTGTTTTGATGTAGAAAGGAAAGGTGATTGCCTACGCAAGTAGACAATTACGACCCCATGAGAAGAATTATCCAACTCATGATCTTGAGTTACTAGCAGTTATCTTTGCCTTAAAGATATGGAGGCATTATCTGCTAGGGGAAAAATTCGATCTTTTTACTGATCACAAATCGCTTAAGTATCTTTTCACTCAGAAGGATCTTAATCTACGTCAACAACGTTGGTTGGAATTTCTAGCGTCTTATGACCTAGATATCCAATATAATCCTGGAAAAGCCAATCTGGTTGCCGATGCTTTGAGTCGGAAGCATTCTGTCCTTGCTTATTTGGTAATAACCCCAAATCCGATAGAGAAGATCGCTAACAAACAAAAGGAAGACCAGTTTCTCCAAAATATATATGGAAGAATTCAACGAGGCGAAGATACAAGTTTTGAGCTGGAAAATAGAAGCGTTGTGAAATTGAAAGGAAGAATTTGTGTTCCTGATGACAAGGAGCTAAAGAAGGAAGTGTTGTATGAATGCCACAAGTCAAAATATAGCATCCATCCTGGAGTAAACAAAATGTATCGAGACATCAAGAGAACCTTCTGGTGGAAGACAATTAAAAGAGACATCTTTATTTATATAAGCAAGTGTGCTACCTGCCAGCAAATCAAGAGTGATCAGCAAAAGCCAGTATGACTTCTACAACCTTTGGAGATTCCAGCCTGGAAATGGGATCAAGTTTCCATGGATTTTATTGATGGGTTGCCTCGAACGAAAAAGGGGAATGAAGGTATATGGGTTATTGTGGATCGCCTTACTAAAACTGCACATTTTATTCCAGTAAAACCCACTAGAACCGCAGCATGTTTAGTTGATATTTATAACAAAGAAATAGTTCGATTGCATGGAGTCCCAAGCAGTATAGTAAGTGATCGTGATCCAATCTTCACGAGTCATTTTTTGGAAGCTTTCCAAACTGCGTTGGGAACGAAGCTAAATCTTAGCACTGCATATCACCCGCAGACAGACTGAAAGAGTTAACCGGAATCTGGAGGATCTTTTGAGGGCTTGTATTCTAGACTTCAAAGGATCATGGGAGGATCATTTGCATTTGGTAGAATTTTCATATAATAACAGCTACTAAGCAAGTATCGGGATGGCTCCATTTGAAGCATTGTATGGTCGACCTTGTCGATCACCGGTATATTGGGTTGAAACAGAAGATCGTCTTGTATTGGGACCAGATATGATTAGGGAAGCTTCTAATAAGGTTGAATTTATCAGAAAAAAGTTGAAGGTTGCTCAAAGCCGTCAGAAAAGCTATGCTGATAATCGAAGACGTGCTTTGGAATTCCAAGTAAGGGATTCAGTATTCTTGAAGGTTTCACCAATGAAAGGAGTTATTCTGATGCAGCGCAACCTTTATTTGGCCAAGGTATAAGTCGTCTACGACTCAAGGAGGCGTTGATGAGTCGTCCACGACTCAACTGGACAACCAAAGGTGGAGATATAAGTCGTCTACGACTTAGGAGCAATGTTATGAGTCGTCCACGACTCATAGAGACAGGCATGAGTCGTCTACGACTCAAGGAAGCGGTGATGAGTCGTCCACGACTCATAGAGACAGGCATGAGTCGTCTACGACTTATGGAGGCGGTGATGAGTCGTCCACGACTCAACTGGATGACCAAAGGGAAAGATGTGACGAGTTTACGACTTAACAAGGAGATGAGTCGCTCACGACTCAAGGGGAAGAATACACAAGTGATAAGTCGTCCACGACTCAAGGGAGAAGCTGGTATGAGTCGTCCACGACTTAAGGAAGGTAATGAGTCGGCACCGAGTTACTACTTAGTTAAGTCGAACTATCTTGAGACGCTGGAACCTAAAACCGAGGAATCTCCTGCCGTTTTAATCTGACCCGTTGATGTCTTAAGTCGCTGATAATGATGAGTCGTCTGATTGTAAGTCATGAGTCGTCTGTACATATGTATGAGTCGTATGTCGTTAAACTGTGTTGTAAGTTGATAAGTCGTCAACGACTTAAGGTGAGTCGTCTGTTTTGTAATAAGTCGTATATTTTGGCTACGTCATAAGTTGG
Organism: Allium fistulosum; assembly: GCA_030737815.1. Lineage (NCBI taxonomy): Eukaryota > Viridiplantae > Streptophyta > Magnoliopsida > Asparagales > Amaryllidaceae > Allium > Allium fistulosum. Next base: position 484,089,255 of record CM060905.1, on the reverse strand, counting down.
AGTGTGATGAGTCGTGTGTTGTTAGTTTGTACATCTTGTTAAGTCGTGTTGTTATCTGAGGAGTTGTAAACGACTCATGATGAGTCGTAGGTCGTAGGGGATAAGTCGTCACCGACTTATGACTTGTACTTTTCTGTTTTGATGTGTTGTAGCCTATAAATAGGCAAGATGAGTCATTTGTAAAGGTGGTTGAATATTGAATAAAATTCTCTTTTGATTGCTTTGTGCTTTCATTTAAATTGGTAGTTGAGTGTAATCTCCTATCTCCTCTTTCGGATAATCGAGTGCGCTCGATTCAACGATTGTAGAAGCCGATTCGCGGAATCAAGTGCGCTTGATCAACGCTTGAAGAATTGAAGATCTTTGAACTCGGTATCGTGCGCGATCAACGAGTTCGAGATAGCTAGAGTTCGGTATCTTCGGATCAACGAATTCGGGCAATTCAGCATTCATCAATCCATCGACTGCTACATTCAACGATCTACATCATTTTTGTAATATCCGCTGCGTCAGTTTTGGTATCGGAGCTTGTTCTAGCCAATCATAGCTAGATCGAGACTTGGAGCCTAATCATTTTGAAGTTGGGCCGTGGTAAGCAAGTGAGGCCGAGAGTTTGAGGAAGTGGGTCGTGCATACCTTTGAAATTTGAAGTTTGGATTTGTGATTTGGAGAAGTCGTGTTCATCGTGTTCATCGAGATTTGCAACAAAGTGGAAGATTTCGATCCGTTTCATTTTGGATCAAAATCCGGAAAGTGTTTGAATTTAAAGTGTTGAGGAATTTGTGAAGTTTTCAAGTATGCCGCCAAGAAGAGCTAATCGCCACCAAAACGTAGAAGCTTTGTATCGAAGAGAAGAGGCTGATGAGATGGAGCAAAGAATCAATGAGAATTTTAGTGAAAAGCTTAACGAAGGAATTGGCCGGTTAGAAAAGCTTATGACGGAGATGAATCAAAATCGGAGAAGGGTTTCACCAGAATCTAACCATGGGGGTAGTAGAGTCTCGCCACATTCCAATCGAGACAGAAGTGTTGAAAATGATCAAGGGCGTGGAAGGAACGTGAATGATCGTGAACGGAGGAATGTCGATAGAAGGGATGAAGGTGGAAGGCGTAATGGTAGTAGAGATGTTGGTGGTCAGAATCGACATCAATATGCATCTGATTTTGAAGAGGAGTATGATGGTGGTAGTATTCAAGGAAGAGGTCAAGGAAGAAACTATTCTGAGTATGATCACAAATGGGAGTCGGGGATGAAGACAGAAATTCCTGAATTCAAGGGTGGTATGCAAGCAGAGGAGTTTCTAGATTGGGTAGCTAATGTTGAGGAGATTTTTGACTTCAAAGAAGTTCCAGAACATCGTAGAGTGAAGTTGGTTGCTACAAGGCTAAGGGGTAGAGCTTTGGCATGGTGGCAGCAAACCAAGCTTACACGTGAACGAATGGGGAAGTCAAAAGTTGAATCTTGGGAGAAGATGAAGAAGTTGATGAAAGCAACATTCTTATCTTACAATTATCAATCTTTGATGTATCAACGTTTGCAGAACTTGAGGTAGGGCACAAAGACAGTTAATGACTATGCTGATGAATTCTATCAACTCATTGCAAGTATTGATATTATGGAAACAGAAGAGCAGCTGACATCTAGGTTCATTGGGGGATTGCGAATGTAGATTCAGGATATGGTTAATATGTTCGATCCAAGATCTGTGGCAGAAGCACATCAGAAAGCGTTGGCTTGGGAAAAACAAGGGAGACGAGGAAGTGGTGTGTTTACTAATTCTAACAATCAAGCGAAGGGTGTTGGAGGAAGTTCTAATGTTTCTAAACCTATCAGTAGACCAGTGGTGAAGGAGGTTGAGAAGACAAGAGTTAACAATGGTTTCAAATGTTACAATTGTCAGGAATTGGGTCATAAAAGCAGTGAATGTCCAAAGCCAAAGAAGAGAACCATGATTGCAGAGGTTAAAGATGAGGATGTTGATGAGGATTGTTCTAGTCCAGTTGAGGAGGATAAGCAGGATATTGCGTCAGGGGATGAAGGTTGTAACCTAATGCTGAGGAGATCGTGTTTAACACCGAAGCAGGAGGAAGCTAGTTGGTTGAGGAGTAATATCTTTCAGTCAACATGTACTATTCTGGGGAAGGTGTGTAAGTTTGTGATCGACGCAGGAAGCTGTGATAATATTATTTCAACCGAAGCTGTGACAAAGTTGAAATTGAAGACAGAGAAACATCCGAGTCCATACAAGTTAGCATGGTTGAGGAAAGGAGGAGAAGTGAAAGTGGATAGACGAGTTCGTGTTCCATTCTCTATTGGGAAGAAATACAAAGATGAAATATGGTGTGATGTAGTAGAGATGGATGTTTGCCACATATTATTGGGAAGACCATGGCAATATGATCGAGCAGTACTACATGACGGACGGACCAATAGCTACAGTTTTATGTTTAAAGGCACGAAGATTATCTTAGTTCCGAAGAAGAGATCACAAGAAGAAAGTAAGTCAGAAGAAATTGAAGAGCTGAAAACTTTATTATCCTTGAAGGAGTTTGTTAAGGAGGTTGAGGAAGAGCCTGAAGTGTTTTTGTTAATTGGGCGAGAGAGCAGAGAAGAGGTTGAAATTCCAGAAGAAGTTAAACCAGTCTTGAAAGAATTTGACGATGTATTTCCAGAGGAGTTACCAACGGAGTTGCCACCGTTGAGGGATATACAACATCAGATAGATCTTGTTCCAGGTGCTGTGTTGCCACATCGACCACATTATCGAATGAGTCCGAAGGAACATGAAGAGTTGCGGAGGCAGGTAGAGGAATTGCTTGAGCAGGGGCGAGTGCAGGAGAGTCTGAGTCCTTGTGCTGTACCAGCTTTATTGGTACCCAAGAAGGATGGGACGTGGAGGATGTGCACTGACAGTCGAGCATTGAATAAGATTACCGTGAGATATAGATTTCCAATGCCAAGGTTGGATGACTTGTTAGATCAAATAAGCGGAGCTACTATCTTTTCAAAGATTGATTTGAAGAGCGGATATCATCAAATTCGTATCAGACCAGGAGATGAGTGGAAGACTGCTTTTAAAACCAGGGAGGGTCTATACGAATGGTTGGTCATGCCATTTGGTTTATCCAATGCACCAAGTACTTTCATGAGGGTGATGAATCAGATTTTTCGACCGTTCATTGGGAAATTCGTGGTGGTGTATTTCGATGATATTCTTATTTACAGTGGAAGTCCAAAGGAACATTTGAATCATCTTAGAGAAGTGCTGATGGTATTGCGACAAGAACAATTCTATGCTGCAACGAAGAAATGCGTGTTCATGACGCATAGTGTTTTATTTCTGGGGTATGTTGTTTCAGAGAAAGGAATACAGGTTGACCAAAGTAAAGTTGAGGCGATCAGAGATTGGCCGCAGCCCAAGACGATAACGGAAGTTCGAAGTTTTCACGGGTTGGCTTCATTTTATCGGAGGTTTATACCACACTTTAGTAGTGTGATGGCACCTGTTACAGATTGCATGAAAGGTAAACAGTTTGCATGGACAGAAGAAGCAGGGAATGCTTTTGGGAAGATCAAGGAGTTGCTGACGACTGCACCAATTCTAGTATTACCTGATTTTCAGCTAGTGTTTGAACTACACACTGATGCATCCAAGGTTGGGATTGGAGGGGTGTTGAGCCAGAAGGGGCGTCCAATTGCATATTTCAGTGAGAAGTTGTCAGGAGCAAAGATGCGTTACAGTACATATGATGTGGAATTCTATGCTGTTGTACAATCTATTAAACACTGGCGACACTATCTATTTCAGAAGGAGTTTGTTTTGTATACTGATCATGAAGCGTTGAAGCATTTACAAGGGCAAGACAAGATTTCAGCAAGACATGCATCGTGGAGTGCATATCTGCAACAGTTTACTTTTGTTGTTAAACACAAGTCAGGGGTGACAAATCGTGTGGCTGATGCTTTGAGTAGGAGGAGTCATTTGTTGACTACACTAAAGGTTGAAGTGACGGGGTTTGAAAAGTTGCCAGACTTATTTACTAATGATCCTTACTTTGCAAAATTTGTTGATAAAGTCAAGGAAGGAGAGACAGATGATTTCGTGATGGTAAATGGTTTTCTGTTCAAAGGGAATCAATTGTGCATACCGGAGGGTAGTTTGAGAATGAAAATTATCAAGGAATTACATGAAGAAGGGCATGTTGGAAGAGACCGTACCTTACAGTTAATTTCACAATCCTACTTTTGGCCATCAATGAGAAAAGAGGTGGAAAGATTTGTTGAGAGATGCCATATCTGTCAAGTTTCGAAAGGAACTGCGACTAACACAGGTTTATATATGCCGTTACCGGTACCAACTAAACCATGGGTTGATATGAGTATGGACTTCGTGTTGGGATTACCGAGGACACAGCGTGGTAACGATTCCATATATGTGGTGGTGGACAGATTTTCGAAGATGGCACATTTTATTGCTTGTAAGAAAACGGCGGATGCTGTTCATGTTGCTCAGTTGTTTTTCAAGGAGATCTATCGACTTCATGGATTGCCAGAATCTATTGTGTCAGATAGAGATACTAGATTTTTGAGTCATTTTTGGCTAAGTTTGTGGAAAATGGTGGGAACGAAGTTGAAGTTTAGTAGTGCTTATCACCCACAAACGGATGGACAGACTGAAGTGGTTAACAGATCATTGGGAAACTTGTTGAGGTGTCTTGTTCAAGATAATCTAAAGAGTTGGGATGTGAAGTTATGCCAGGCAGAATTTGCTCATAATCATGCCATGAATCGAAGTACTGGGTTTAGTCCATTTCAGATAGTATATTCGAGCTTACCGAAGGGACCGTTGGATTTAACGGTGATACCACACTCAAAGGGGACAATTAAGAAAGCTGCTGACTTTGTTGAAGGGCTGACGGAGTGTCATAAGATCGTTCAAGAACGACTAGAGAAAGCAAATGAGAAGTATAAACAATCTGCAGATTTGAAACGAAGAAATGTAGAATTTCATGAAGGTGATATGGTTTATGCAGTATTAACAAAAGATCGTTTTCCAGTGGGCGCATATAACAAGTTGAAAGCCAGGAAAATTGGTCCGGTGGAAGTTGTGAAACGAATCAATGAAAATGCTTATAAACTGAAGCTGCCAGATGATGTGTATACATCTGACGTATTCAATGTTAAACATCTTGTACCATATCATGGGAATGAGTTTGTTGGGGATGAAGAGTGTGCAAATTCGAGGTCGAATTTCTCTCAACCTGGGGAGGATGATGCAGCGCAACCTTTATTTGGCCAAGGTATAAGTCGTCTACGACTCAAGGAGGCGTTGATGAGTCGTCCACGACTCAACTGGACAACCAAAGGTGGAGATATAAGTCGTCTACGACTTAGGAGCAATGTTATGAGTCGTCCACGACTCATAGAGCCAGGCATGAGTCGTCTACGACTCAAGGAAGCGGTGATGAGTCGTCCACGACTCATAGAGACAGGCATGAGTCGTCTACGACTTATGGAGGCGGTGATGAGTCGTCCACGACTCAACTGGATGACCAAAGGGAAAGATGTGACGAGTTTACGACTTAACAAGGAGATGAGTCGCTCACGACTCAAGGGGAAGAATACACAAGTGATAAGTCGTCCACGACTCAAGGGAGAAGCTGGTATGAGTCGTCCACGACTTAAGGAAGGTAATGAGTCGGCACCGAGTTACTACTTAGTTAAGTCGAACTATCTTGAGACGTTGGAACCTAAAACCGAGGAATCTCCTGCCGTTTTAATCTGACCCGTTGATGTCTTAAGTCGCTGATAATGATGAGTCGTCTGATTGTAAGTCATGAGTCGTCTGTACATATGTATGAGTCGTATGTCGTTAAACTGTGTTGTAAGTTGATAAGTCGTCAACGACTTAAGGTGAGTCGTATGTTTTGTAATAAGTCGTATATTTTGGCTGCGTCATAAGTTGGAGTGTGATGAGTCGTGTGTTGTTAGTTTGTACATCTTGTTAAGTCGTGTTGTTATCTGAGGAGTTGTAAACGACTCATGATGAGTCGTAGGTCGTAGGGGATAAGTCGTCACCGACTTATGACTTGTACTTTTCTATTTTGATGTGTTGTAGCCTATAAATAGGCAAGATGAGTCATTTGTAAAGGTGGTTGAATATTGAATAAAATTCTCTTTTGATTGCTTTGTGCTTTCATTTAAATTGGTAGTTGAGTGTAATCTCCTATCTCCTCTTTCGGATAATCGAGTGCGCTCGATTCAACGATTGTAGAAGCCGATTCGCGGAATCAAGTGCGCTTGATCAACGCTTGAAGAATTGAAGATCTTTGAACCCGGTATCGTGCGCGATCAACGAGTTCGAGATAGCTAGAGTTCGGTATCTTCGGATCAACGAATTCGGGCAATTCAGCATTCATCAATCCATCGACTGCTACATTCAACGATCTACATCATTTTTGTAATATCCGCTGCGTCATATTCGTTTTGGGAAGACGGGTAAACTCGCTCCTCGATTTATTGGACCCTTCCCCATTCTGGAGAGAATTGGACCACTAGCTTATCGTATACAATTACCAAACTAGCTAGCTAGGGCCCATAATGTATTTCATGTGTCTTATTTGAGGAAGTACGTTCATGATCCCAATCAGATCATTGAAGAAATTGCTCAGCAGGATGTGTAGATCACCCCTGAATTATCATTGAAGAGAGAACCACTTAAAATCATCGATCGGGATGAGAAGAAATTGAGATGCAAGGTGGTTAGGTTGGTCAAAGTCTAGTGGAGTGGAGATCCAAACGACTGCACTTGGGAAACTAAGGAAAGCATGAAGAAAGCTTATCCCAGATGCAGAGTCGACATTCCATCTTAGTCTATCTTATCGGTAAATTCAAATTTCTTATCTTTTCAGTTTTTCCTTCTTATTAATTTCGAGGACGAAATTCTTTAAGGAGGGGTGGTTGTAACGATCTAGAAATTTAACTAATTTAAATAATAGTAGTTATTTAAATATATGTATTTGAATTAAAAAGTTATATGAGTTTATAGTTATATTCATTTGAATTTATAAAAGATAGCATACATAGATAACTAAATAAATAAGAAAAGCTATGAAAACAAACCATAGCATGAAACAAATGCTACTAGAGAGAAGCCTTACACATGTCTTCTTCTTAGCCTCCCTTCACATGCACATGGCACCTCTATGTAACGACCCGTATTTTTGGGTCATCAAATTCGAATATTTAAAATGTAACGACCCATAATTTAATTACTTTGAACATGAATAGTTAATATGTTTTTAAATGATTATATAATGGATTTTATATCTAGAATTATTAACCCTGCCTAATAAAACAGAATAGTATAATTACTTGCCTAATAAAACAAGAGAGAATTATTAACCTTGCCTAATAAAACAGAATAGTATAATTACTTGCCTAATAAAAACAGAACAGTATAATTACTTGCCTAATGAAACAAAATAGCATAATAATTATTATATTCCATGCGGATGGTTGTTATTGGACCAAAATCTAGTTGAATCAGGTTTTGCCATGCGGATGGTTGCCATTGGACCAAAATCTGGTCGAATCAAATTAAGCCATCAAAATGTTTTCTATTGGACCAAAATGTGGTCGAATCAAATTAAGCCATCAAGATGTTTTCTATTGGATCAAAATATGGTCGAATCAAATTAGGCCATAAGGCTGGTTTCTATTGGACCAAAATATGGTCGAATCTGGTTAGGCTATAAGAAATGACTAAAGTACCCTTCTCTTCACCTATAAATAGCCAAGTCCATATCTCATTTTATTTCATTCACAAACTAAAGAAAGGAGGAGTGGATCCCATGGTGAGAAACTATATCACTTAACATAGAGTTTATATTGGTTGTGATTGGATGAATGGATTGATAGTTATGAATGTTTTAACTATATGATAGTTATATCAGTATTTAATTGTTAAAATATTCAGTTATACCATATACTGCTTGTTTGATGATATGAATATATATATATGGATGTTAATAGTGATAACACTACACGTTACACTTATTATACACACCCATTTGGATTTAAACGGATATTGATTAAGTCTCGATTTAAAATAATAATAATATAATATTCAAATTTGAGTGGAAATTTGAATATTCGAATTTTATAATTTAAACTATTTGGAAATGATATTGGAGATATATTGAAAAACTTTTGTAAAAGAAGTTATTTATTTAAAATCATTTTAAATATAAAATGGCATGTTCAACTTTGGAAATATAAATAATAATTTAAATCAATTTTAGAAAAGTGAAGTTAAGTTCGCTATATAACTAAAGGTTTATAATCAATTAAATGATTCCAATAGTATTATATATAGTTTATTTTGATTTCTGGAAAGTTTGGATTAAATCGGATGAAATTTAGAAAAAAATATTATTATATTATTTAAATATTCAATTAAATCAATTGAATTGAATAAAAAGGTTATGAATTGAGAAATGAAGTTGTTATAGTATATATAAAGTATATATATGATTTAAAAGATAATAGAAGTAATTTAAATCATATTTGAATGGTTTTAGTTGTACAAATACACTATATTCGCGACACTTTTTGTAACGCTTAAATCAACATTTTGATTTTTGAGCTATAAGTGATCAATATTTTCCAAATTTGAAATAGTATGAATAAAGTAATTTAAATGGAGGTTTAAATCACTTAAATCAAATATGAATTTGATTTGTTGAGACTTAAATTAAAAATCCATTTGGTTCCGAATGGCTTTTAAAGGACGCTTATTATTCGGAAAGACCGGGAACGAGAATTTCCCATTCCGAATAATAATACGACGCTATGATTGTGATGAGTCGTATTAAAACGATGATTAAGACCAGGGGTCTTCATATCTAATGGACTGTTTGTTGATTTCTCTTCATCGGTTTAGCGGCCGATATAGAAACGATACCCCTATACTTTTAAAGCAGTGGTCTAGATGATGTTTGAAGAACCTTCGGATACGCAAGGGCCTTTCACCTTTAGGGCAAAGGTTGAGGAATAAGGTGCCTTCGGTTTCGTTCAGTCCCAGAATGAACTTGTGGATGGATGGATTGTCTGACATTACATTCTGACTTTATATGATTGATCTTTATTAACGTATATCTGCTTGGTGGCGGAGAATTTATTCTCTTAGCTTAACACCCTTCCTTGAGACGTATGAACTCAAGGGTTATGCGTTGGTAGAAATCAGTTATGTAATTTTGGATTGGTAATGTGACATTCCGAAGAATGCTATGGATAGGATCAAGGCTTTTGTTGAAAAGCAGAGCCTTGTGGGTACGAGACTTCACGAACCTCACTCCCCGGGAATGGCCGAAACAGGAATGGATGCGGCAAGGTGTAGGATGTCTATCCCCTTCTAGATATATATACTGATACCATGGAATGGAACCCAGGAATTCACTTTGTGGATTATATATTTATATAGCTGTACTGTGGTCTTACACGCCCAGTATTTGCTTGATGTGGATGTTGGAAAAGATCGGGGCCCTGTTTTAAAGGTTGGTAACAACCAGGGGAGGGATAGACTTGAGTAAGTAGTTACCATTGAGTGGTAACCCGGCCTTGTGTTGGCAGAGAAATAGTAGTTTCTCGGGACGTCCCTCTAGAGGCGTACCCAATCGTGGATAAGGAAGTTCCTTTGCCTGGTCATTATTGGAAACCCATTCTCCAATACGAACCTTGTACGGTTTTGATTGTATTACTCATTATTTAATACAGTTGCTATAGTAGGCATTCCATCATGTAACGTATGTTGGCTAAATTAATAAGTTTATTTTGAAAATGGTTCTCAATCACTAAGCACTATAATAATGTTAAAAGGATATTTTTAACGTATCAAAGGCATGTTTGACTGTCATAAGGAAAAACCTCGACCATGTGTGCGTTTGCATCTTATGTGCGGATCGAGACCTTATGATAATTTCATTTTTTAAAAGCATATACGGAACTTGTTTTCAAAAGCAACTATATACTTTTGTTTCTCACACCAGTCCCATGAGTGACCTGGATTTTATTGTTTTTCCCTAAACTCTGGGTGCCCTTAATTTCCACACGAGCAGCCTAGAGTCGGGTAATAAATCACCCTGTAGATAGTTGGAGCTGGAGTTAGAGTGTTTATTTGGAGCTTTTGGATCAGAGCGAAGATGTCGGTTTTTGGACTCTCTCTGAAGACTTATTTCTTTAGTTTCTATTTCCGATGTGTACCTTGTTCAGTTGTACTTCATGATGTTATATATAGTGATGTATCTATGACTCTCTAATATCACCTTGTATCATCTTTTGTTCTAAATATATATGAGAGCATTTTGTTTCAGCTGTGCATTCTTATTTATACTGATGTTATTTACTGGTAGCAAACCCTACCAATGAGGATTTTAACATTTGGATCTCGACATTGATATCTTCGATATATGATATGTTGATTTTCAAAAGTGAAGAATCCAATTTGATTAAGGAAGATCGTGAATCCTAATCTGTTTGGATTTGACTTGTGTGGATTATAGTCGATTCAAAAGGTGAGAATTTACGGGTCTTCACAATAGTCATGGAAAGTTGAAGAAATATTATCGGGTTGTCCTAATCCAAGACCATGATTGGGGAAGCACGATTGGAATGGGGGCAATCAAATAATTTGCCTTACATGTTTAACTCACACTAGTGCTCGATTCACGGCAGAAAAACTCCATGAATAGGACTTAGTTCATAATGAAAACATATGAATGAGGGGTAAATATTGCAGATAATGTTCCCTGCCGATAGGGAGCAATGAAAAACCTGGACTATTTGCAAGGAAGGTCGGCCAAGAGAAGCTCAACCCAATTCATCAGGGACTTGTCGTCGCCCAAAGATAGGCGACGATGAGAAGGAATAGCCACATAGGAAATGATAGGATTATTCAACACCAACTTGCAGGAATCGACCGTTACCCAAAGGTAGGTAGCATCAAGAAGGATGGTGTTAGGAATAGAAGAATTCATACGCTAGTTTTCAATGATCGAAATAAGTGCACAATTGAACTTCCATGACAATGCTAGCGGCGGGACATACTTGGTCAAGAATGGGCAAGGATAATCATAAACAAATCTAAAGCCGGTATCATTGGGTTTTCTCGATCCGAAAACAGGATAAAGCAAACATATTTAGACTGGGGACAATTGGATAATTTTCCCCATAACATTCGGCTATCACTAGTGCATAGAGTCAGGCATTTTGAAAAACAAGTTTCGTGAACAGGATTTAGTTCATGGCAAAGATCATACAAAGAGGGGATGAACATCCCAATTGCTGCTCTAAGATAGTAAGGAGTAGCACAGAACTGGGATTCTTCATGACTATTAGGTCGAAAGGAACATGGCCTATTTAAAGCGAAAACAAAGAGTACGGACTATATGACCAAAAAGAAGGCCAACAAGTTTCAGAAGATCCCAACTTGCTCTTCCCTCTTCGTCCAAGATCTTTAAGGCCATGTACTCCTTAAAGAAGGAGGAAGATTTAGCAATAGGTCTATAAGAGCAACTGTGCCTTGTAATCCAGTCGTGATCGATCATCCAGGCATAACAAGAATAGTAGATGAAGCCCAAGCTGTGGAGGACCCAGCTTCAGGAGGAGTAGACGTACTGTAACACCCCTATTTTTAGTTAAACATAATTCATGACATTTAATTAGATATATTAAATAGAATAATGTAAAAGATTAAAGAAAATGAGATTTGAAAGTATTAAGGTCATGCCTTAATGAACTAAGTAGTAAGAATGTTTTAAACTTAAAACACATAAGGGGATATATATAAAAGGGGCAAAGTAGGTAGATCCACCTGTTGTTCCTTAAACCTTCCCCCTAATATTATTCTTAACTTACTCATCCACAAAGCAATCTAAAAAGAAGAAAAAGGAAGTTGGCCATAAGTAAATAAAAGGTATCATGAAATTACAAAGGGATGCAAGAAAATTTTATGGAAACTAAAGCACTAATCAAATCTCAAATCCATTCAAATCTAAGGTGAATAATAATTGTTCCATCTCTATTTTTGCTTTTAAATTCGGTTACGGATAATACTCGAATGGTTGATGTTTGTTTTGCCCAAATATGGTTGTCTAATCATTGTTTGGATAGAGTAATGGTTATTGGAATTTTTATGAAATTGTTAGAATGGGTTTTAAGGGTAAAACCTAAGATTTTAATCTCCAAATGCTTTAATTTTCTAATATGTTGAATAAACATTATTTTGGAGATGGTTTTCTAATTTCATAATTTTTCAAATTAAATTGAATATTTTATAAATTTAATAAAAATGAAATAGTTTAATTTTGGGTTATAATTATTTGACATAATTAAATATGGTTTTTTGCTCCGAAATTTTATATGATAAAGAAACGGATATTTTTGAATTTTTGTGAATTTTTTAGATTTTTTTCCAAGTAGTTATGATTTATTATAAAATTATTATGCTAGACGAGCATTTAAAAGGATAATTAATTAAGAGTATTAATTAATTGGTTGTTTGTACCAAAATTGGGCACAACACTCTTCGGAAGTTTTTGAAGAGATAAAGTGAAGAAATTAAATGAAAAAAGAGGATTATCTAACAAAAACTCCAAATTTCAGAAATGAGAATAATTAAAATGCAAAGAGACACAAGAATTTAGAGTGGTTCGACGTATTGCCTACGTCCACTATGAAGTTGATTGCTTTATTGATCTTTCTGTGATGATTACAATTGATTTCAGCAAATTACAGCATATAACAATGATTTTCCGCAGTGAAATTCATTGGTAGCAGCAGCCATGGAGTCTAGATCTGGATCCAGCAGAGTCTGGGCGTTGTAGAATTCAAAAGAGCGGGAGCCCCCTTTCTGTTGGCTTTGGGGGTCTATTTATAGGTGTAGGAGGCTGATATTTCGCTCAGATCTCGGGAGGCTCCTTCTGGCACATGACTAGGCCCGCGCTCCCAAGCCCGTGAAGTTTCGGTCCGATCCGTGATCGATACAAACAGATTTCGTATCGATCAAGATTTCATCCAATGGAGTCTAAATTTGGCGTGGACATTCTTTAGCATGCACGTAGGCTTCTGTGAAAATTTCATATCATTTGGACTTGTAGATTAGGAGATATGATCGATACGAATTAGAATCTTCGGTTGGTTGTTTCGTTCGACTCCCTTATTTCGACTCGGTCCTATTCGACTCGATGACATGGCACTCGAATCTCTGGATTACTCCGCCTTTGATGCCGAGTTGGCGAGTCATTCTTGGAACTTGTCTTGTTCGAATCGGTGGAGGTTCGTTCGTATCGATGATGGTTATGTTCTGTTATGTAGATACGAACTGGACAAATGAGGGACACGAACCACTGTTGCTCGATGGATTCGAAGTAGGCATTAGACGATCGAGTCAAATTGTTGTTTTCTGAAGGATGCGGAGCGAGTCGAACAGAGGGTCTCTGATGGATGCGAAGCGGAGCGAGTCGAACAGAGGGTCTCCGATGGATGCGAAGCGGAGCGAGTTGAATAGAGGCTCTTTTTATTCAATTTTGCATCGATCATAACTTGAGCATATTAACTCGGATTGACTTGAGATTTGGAACGTTGGCTCTCATAGCTTCGCTTGTCGTGCCAAACCAGTTTTAGCTCGATCCGAACTCGAACAAAATTCGTCGATATCCATAATGAGCCTGTGTATAACTGATCTTTGGGATGGACCGTCATTGGTTTACTAGTCAATTCCTTAGTGTCACGGCCTTGCCAAAAGGCGGGATAACATTGGTTGTTATATGTTTTGAAACTCGTAAATGATATGAGGTAGTATTTTTTGAAAAAAATTGAAAAGGTTTTGTTTATCCAATAGAAATTGGAGAAAAATACAAGATTTAGTAAAAAGTATTTACTGTTAAAGGAAATAAGCCAGTTTTCATGTTAATTACGATGATGACATGCCGCATATATCCTCTTCGAGCCTAAAGGAATGCCACTTCCAGGAAGGGTGACGTCTATAAGGATGGATGCTTATGATGGCTACTTAGGTAGCTATGAATTGGTTTCATCACTGACGAAGCCGATATTGTTGGCAACCTATCTTGAACGGTGTAGCATTATCGTGATCATCGAAGTGTTATAAATGATGCCTCATCCCATCTCTTCGGCTGTTTTCATTACTAAGGCAGTGATGCCGCCTATATTGACTTTGACCGTATGTATATTCTTTGACAGCATAATAGCCGAAGTAAGTTAAGCCAAGATTTTTACAATGATGTCGATGCTCTTGATGTAGTTGTGCATCAAGGTCCACGACCTTATATACTTTGCTTTAATGTCGATGCCGCATAGCAACGATATCGCATCTCTTTCTTTAATGCCGAAGAGACTTGTTTTATATATACTAAAATATTTTAAAGGGGCAAAGAGGCCTAGGTTTTAAGAGGGTCGAAGATCCTATATTCTCGGTATATAACTTACAAAGGTTTTAAGTTTTTTTTAATAGGTGGATAGCCTATAGTTTATGAAGGTCGACAACATCATCTTCAACATTGAATATTATACTTAAAAGAATTTTAAGTTTTTGTCTTCAACCTTGGATAGAGGTTGACATTGTTTTAAAACCGCATTTGTGTTTTGATTATAGGCGGAGAGCCTTAGACCTCAATGTCGACATTGTTAATGCCATCGACATTGATCTATACTAAATCATTAAAGGGTGAAGAGCCTATGTTTTCTACTTTGATGTCATCATTGGGGATACCAATTCCATTTTAAATTGTAAACTTCGACACTATCGTTAGGGATACCAATGTAGATGAATTTCGACATTGATCTAAAATTTAAATTATTTAATAGTGGCGAGCCAGGTGTCCTTGACTTGGGATACCATTGTTTTTTTTAATAAGTTCGACATGAATCAATTGGGGATACCAATGTTTGTGTCTCAATTTGAAATGTTATAACTTTAAGGGGAAATGACCTAATTAGGGATCCCAATAGACATGAGTTAAACATGTGGGTAACATGAATTAAAATGTAAATGATGGGTTCATAGTCATCCTAGGAAAACTATAAGATGTGAGATGGATAGTCCAACTCATGCCGAAGATGGATAGTCTCTGTGAGGATAATGATGGGTTCATAGTCATCCTAGAAAAACTATGGGATGTGTGATGGATAGTCCACATATTGTAAACTAAATGGAATATGTGTGATGGATAGTCCATATAATTTTAAATAATTAAACCGCAAGTGATGAGTAGTCAATGTGGTAGGGGATGGTTAATTCAAGTAATAATTACATGTGAGATGGATTAGTCCACATAATTCTGAATATGTTTGTACGTGAGATGAGTAGTCTACATAATCATAAGACATGCAGTCAGATTAAAATAAGACGAGTAGTCAGTTTAAATTATGATGGGTAGTCATTTTAAATTGAGATGGATAATCTAATGAATTAGGATGGGTAATCCAATATAGGTTGCCTGAATATAAATTCTATTTTCTATATTATAACCATTGTAGTTGCAGGAGCACAATACATGGCCATTATGTTGTGAAAAGATACTGGTGAGTGGAAAACCTGTTCCTCTCAAGGGCATGGTCTCACTAGATATCTATTTTGGTTCGAGATAGTAGTTTAATTTTTCAAACCAGACTGTTTTCTGACCTTAAGTTTTTCTCTCTCTTAAGCTCCTGGGTACTCATTTGAGTAAAATGAAAGTAAGGGATTTCAGGTTCTAGTTTGATGAATTAGCTTCCGGTGATGTGCAGGAGGCAATTGAGCTATTAGGAGCTTTATCTAATTCCTATGTGTAGTTTGGTTTTGTTTATTTGGATGTAATGAAAAAGCTGTATAATTGCCAAGTATTTGACTCCGGTCAACCAAAGGGGCTTCTTTATATTCGCTCTTGGAGTATTTTGTATAGTTATATTTTCTCTGCACATGGAATCGCAAATGGGATCATGTAATGAATATGAAATCATATTTTGAAAGGGAATGTAAAAGTTATTTTTGAATTGTGTTTGAAATTTTTTCCATATTCATGTGCTTCTAATTATTGATATGATTAACATATCTACATTTTGACATCGAGAATTAATAACTATCGATGACTACAACATCCATAGTGGTTAGTTTTGAGCCTCAAAATAGGGGATGTTATACGTACCATCACTAGACTTGAAATGCGGTGATCGGAAATTCATCCTAAGCAAGGAAACTTGGCATTCAACATGATCAGATATGTTTTATTTGAAAATTAAAACCCATGTGTCCAACGCCCGGTGTAGCAATCTAGACTCGAGCCTTCGAAAATCGGCACTCGTACTTCACTTATACTCGAATGCCGCAGATTCAAACGCCGAATCTGGCTCGCCGGAGCTTATAACACAGTAAGTATAACAACACAGCGGAAGAAAGAAATGAATGATATCATATACAACACAAATGATAAAATATCCAGAATGATATACAACAATGATATCAATATGATACAACAATATCATAGATAAATAAAGATGCTACGGCGGAAAACAGAAGTGATACTCCAAGTGATCCGACAAAGAGAATGAGTCCAACAACTCCAACGTCAAGCTCGAACCACCATCACGTTCACAAAAATAAGCAAGGGCGGTCATGCGTGAACTCCAAAAACTGAACTAGCTCCCGATAATCTACTAAACCTGACTATCTGAAAAACCTAACTCTAGACTGCCCGTGTGGAAAATTGTGGGCACCCAGAGTTTAGGAAGGGAACAATAAACTCCAGGTCAGTCATGGGACTGGTGTGAGTAACAAAAACAGTTTATCTTTAAAACAAACAATAAAAGAAATTTAAACATTGAAATCCGCAATACTCATTGGAAAATGAAACTACCATAAGGCATCCCGCCACACACACAATGCAAACGCAGAATTGGAGGAGATTTCTCCTTATGATAGTCAGACATGCTTACTATGCAAAAACACCTTTGATATTATTACTAGTGCATAGTGTAGGAAACATTTCGAAAATATAATATTAATTTTAGCCAGCATACAACCATTATTGTATGCCTACTATAGCTACTATGTTCAATAGCAGGTTACCGCAACATTCCATAGCAGGTTATACAACTAAAATCGTACAAGGTTCGTATTGTTTCTTTGGATTTTCCAACAAATGGTCAAGCTAAGGAACTTCCTAGGCCACATGGGTATGCCTCTGGAGGCCGGGTTACCTCTTACTAGGTAACTACTATACGAGTATGCCACCCCCCGGTCGTTTGCGACCTTTATCCGAGGCGCCTCGATCACAAAGCAACAACCACACAGTAAATGAGATTGATGCAACCACACAGGTAAAGCATCTAGGCTCCATACCATGATACCACCTTTTTCCAGAAGGAAATGACATACCCTAAAGGGTGCGACCCTCATAACCTTGTCGCATCTTTCCTGTTTCGACCACTTCCGAGGTATGAGGTCCGCTGAGGTCTCGTCCACAAAGCTACGCTTCTTCACAAAGCCATGCTTTGATCAACAAATGATCAACAACACACAGCAACACTTAGCATGCCACACTACCAAATTGGGAGTATATCACTGATAACCTTCAACTACATAACCTTTAAGCTCGTACGTCTCAAAGAAGGGTGTTAAGCTAAGAGAATAAATCTCCGCCACCAAACAGAAATGTATTTGAAAGAAATCAGCTTTATATCTCAAAGTGTAGTGTTAGACATACGTCCATATAAGTCTGTTCCGGGTTCGAACAGAACTGAAGGCACTTCCGAAGAAGCCCTTGCAATCCGGGTATTCACAATCCCGATCGGATTTCCCATCACTTAGGGAACCTCTATACCGGCGCGAATCAGTGCAGAGACAATCGATAGGTTATCCTATCGTTCACGCAAACACTCGGTCTTCAACACCGGTCATTAAATGCTATCCATTTACGTTGTATCACTATTCGGAATGGGTTATATGACACAAAGTCCTCTCCCGGCTAAACCGAATAATGAGCGTAATATTTTAAAAACATATGGATATTGGGATTTCAATTAAGTCACAACTTATTACCCAAACTTCTCTTTCAAATGGTTTAAACAAATTACCATTTTAATCTTTTACACAAAAAGATTCATTTCACAAAGTTCACCCAGTTTCACAAATATCTATTCATAGATTTTCCAAATCAATTTCCATTTCAATTGGATTTAACTCGTCCAATCTTTAAAACAAAGATTTAATTGATAGTTTTCTTATTCAAGAAGTTCAATTCCACTTATTACAGAATTCAATTTATTTAATAAGATTTACTTATTCAAGAAGTTCAATTCCACTTATTACAGAATTCAATTTATTTAATTATTAAATAATTCAATCTTATTTAATTATTAAATAATTCAATCTTATTTAATTATTAAATAATTCAATCTTATTTAATTATAAAATAATTTCAAAACTTAGTTATTAAATAATTCCAAATTTTAAAACAACGTTCTTTCATCAACTACTATGTTAATATTTTGATTCAGATTATTAAATATTAACCTTCCCTTTTATTAAAATTCAAATTCCAACTTCGTTTCAAAACCATATTATTTATCCAAATAAAATCTTTATTTTATTTTTAAATCAAATTATTGACCAATCGGGTTTTATTTAATTCTCTATCCTAGGTCAAAGTTTAATTTGGGTATTTATCATTTCAACCCGATTCCAATTCAATTCAAAATCAAAACATAGCAAAGGGAACTTGTAGTGTGATAACTGGGATGGTGTCAAAGTAAATAAACAAGCAATAACAACAATCAATATCAAACCAATAATCAATTCAAATAATCCTGAAATAATCGTATTAATTCACATTGTTGTTTGTGCAAATTTATATAATTATTTCTAGAATCTACACTATCATTTCATGTAGATTAAAGATTATCGCATTACGATTTTTCACTTGTCATCTATTTACAATTTCATGCATCATTAGTTTAAACAATATACAATTGATGGTTCAAGGTGTAGTTAACACTATTTTCTACGTGTCAAATGATTTAACATTTAAGGGGTCATATTAAACAAATTTAACTAACCAAATTCAACACATATGTCGATTCATATTTTTAACTATTCTACGTCAAATTCAATTGCATAATATTTATCACTTTATACATTACAATTTAACATCCAATATAACAACAATCAATCAATCAATTATCGACCAAACTGTATTATCATCGCATAAATAATTAACAGATAATGGTGTCGGATGTCATAGGTGAACAGATACAGGTAATAGCATATATAACAGTGTAAATAACTAACAGCAGCATATTTCAATTGTCGTTTCAATTGAAATCAAATTTAATAAATAAAAGAACGTTAATCGTGAGTGATTGCTCACCTTTTGAAGCTAGAGAGATGAATAGACAACGAAGTCGAGTCACGGATCGCAAGCACGACTTCCGAAATAAACTAGATTGGCACGAATCGTTGAGCAAAGCTGTTAAATAGGAATTGCCGAAATCAAATCAAAACATTCAACATAGCAACAATTACAAAACATGTCATGCGTCAAAGTTTAACAATATAATTCTATGTGCTACCGAGATCGAAATGGTTTGAAATTTGGTATGAATAAAGATCAAAACTTGTATTTCAAACTGCAAAAGAATCACTTGATTTGGACAAGAGACGAGAAAAGTTACGATGTCACGAACATAGACTCAGGCCATGTTGCGACTGTCAAATGTTCAGGTCTGAAAACCCCTCTGGGTCTGACTTTCAGGTAAGAAACAGAGGACTGAACCACCTCGTATGAAGCTAAAATTTTATATACAGAAAGTAGAAAACTTTATCTTTTAAACAAAAAGGGAATGACTGTATTCCGACGTAAGACAGAAGAGATACGATGCGTCAAACATGAACTCAGGTCGTGTTTGCAGCAGTGTAAAATAATTTCAAGTACAAAAGAACAGCTGTCTGGGTCTAACTTCCAGATCCTCGACCACTAATCAAACGATGTCGGATTTTACTGAAATTTGACAGGCATAAACTAGGTAACTTCGACTCCTTTTTAAAAATAGAATCAACCCATTCCGATAAAACATGAGTGAGATATGATATCGTGAACATGTAGTCTAACTGCTGTTCAAAAAAAAAATTGAATATATATATATATATATATGCGCTTTTCAAAATCATTGTTTTACATTAAAAACATAAATCAAAAATCAACCATATACTTAAAATAAGATATATATATATATATAATTATCTCATGAAATCAATATTTAATATAACAATCTATATATACAATGCACATGTAACTTATCAGCCAAAGATATTATGCAGACACTAAAGCGCAATATATGACTATCTGCTTAACTGGTAAAATTATGTTACTTAGACAACATATTATATAAAATCTTAGTTTAGTTTTATATATACATAACCATATAACTATCTATATTTTTATAAATCTACATCATTTTGATATCAATGCTTTAATACACAATATCACCTTTTTATACAAAACTGCAAACAGCATAGGAAAAAAACACTTAAAACCCAAATTACCACTGTGTATATATATATATATATATATACATGTTATGAAAACTATTATATTTAATAAAGCTGTAACAAAACTTCTCATATATACATAATTTTGGTTTTATTAGAAATCATCAAAGCATCACATAATATACAATTTACGTAGCCTTTATATAACGATCCTTTTTAAATATAATACCATATAACACTGAATATAATATTGATATAATACAACTATGTATATACTTTTAATATAAACAAATATATCAACAAGTTTTCTTACACCACGCAACTTTAAATATATGTATAATACCCATATTAAATATCCAGACCTACTTTATATAATATAATAACAACTCCTACAAACAAAGAGATCAAATTATAAGCTTGAATAGAATTACCTTAGATATAAAGTCATATATACATACATCTGAGGACGGGCTGCTGCTTTGAACGAGGAGAAAGCAGAGCTGATGATGTTCGGCACATGGAATCAAGGCCGGAGGTGTTTGGTCGGTTTGAGATGGTGGTCTTCGGCAGGGTGAAGGGAAGGACGTGAGTGGGGAGAGCGGAAAATTTAAGGAGGAGCAACGCTGAGGTGATGTAGCGCGGTTTGATAAAAGGCGGGTGTCATCGTGTTGAAGGCCATGGCCGTGTTGACGGAACGGTGTAGGTGGGAAGGGCCTAGACGGCTGCGTGGGTTGGGTTCATGTGTGGATGCGTGGTGGAGGGCGAAGCTAGTGGCTGTCTGCTCGAAGGTTGTGGTTGTGGAGGAGAGTGGATGCGGATGTGGTGGCATTAGAGAAGTAAGTGGTGACGTGGAAAATGATGAGCAAGGCCGAGGGGAAGATGTGAGGGAAAAAGATGAGAGCGTGAGCGCGGAGAGGAAAATGGTGAGGTCAAGCTCGTGGAGTTGTTTGAGGTTCGGGATGAAGAGGAGATTGTATACGGCCATGGAAAACAAAGAAGAGAGAAGAGAAAGATGCAGACTTGGAAAAAATATGGGTTGAACTGAGCTTTGACAAGGAAGGGGAGAAAATGAATAGGCAGAAACAAAATGAGCTGGTTTCATAATAGCATGCAATGTAAGTAATTAAAAGCCTTAAATGTACACTTCTTGGAACCAGCAAATATAATTATGAACCAACGGGAATAGTGAAGGTGAGACGTTGGATAAATTATCAAGGCAAGTGGCTTCTGGAAATAATACATCAGGTTTAAACGTTGGAAAATGGAAAGGCATAAGGACACACAAACGATCGCTGGTTTCACCGCGAACTGGACACCGCTACACACTAACGAATGTACTGTGCAGAACAGTATGACAAGACGATCAAAACGATATACTGATATCAGTGGTACGGTTGAATTTATAAAATTCGAATTTTTCTACTTGCGGAAAATGCAAGAAAAACGTAGAAAAATAAGATCGACGGAGCTAAAGAAGTCCGAATTTGGAAAAACGAAAAATGACGTCTTGCTCAGAAGATGGTTTAGAATTTTTCCATATAAAAATATTTAGGTTTCGAAAATATTTTATTTTCATCGCTTTTTAACTGATTAAATTGAAGTAAATTTATGCACGAAATAAACTTTCATATTTTCGGACGAAAATTTTCCAGTTGCTATGTTTAACTAGACGCATTCCAAATACCAAATTATTATTTCAAAATTTTATCGTTTAAATTTTTACAAAATTTCAACTAATTACGTTATTAAAACAGTTAAAATTTTATGGGTCGTTACACTCTCCCCCACTCAAAACTTTTCATCCCCGAAAAGGAACGAGGCAGGAGAGTAGAAACAACCAGAAAGAAAATAGATTGGAATACAAGTAAAACACTTAATTTTAACCATATAAATTTCAATTTAAATTAATTAATATTTAACAATTTGGTTAAATCCCTTTGAGTTCACTTAAGTTAAAACAATCTATCTATTTCTTAATTCATTATCTTATTATCTAGTCATCCTCAATCGACAATTTCTAAATCATCAATTTGTATAATCATTTATTGTACTCATATTTTATTCAACAAATTTAATTCTTTTTATTCCAAATTATTATAAAGTTTATACCACTTAATATATCTTATTACATATATTTAAACCATATAAATTAATTTAAACCATATAAATTTCAATTTAAATTAATTTATATTCAATAATTGGTTTACATTTAAGGTATTTCCATAAGTTGATCTAATTCAATTTGTTGATTCTTTCAGAACAAAATTATTATATTCATCTCAATCAATTAACTTATTATTCTATCATATTTTTTAGCATTTTTTTTATATATAATCTAAGTGTATAATATATATTATAAACACTCAAATTTTATTTATAAAATCATTTTATATTTTATATTATCCAATTACATTTTAACTTCTGAATAATTTAGGTAAGTTATATTGAAATGCAATTTAGTACGATACAAATAATATTTTCGAATTCAATTATTTCAAGTTTAAATATTTATTCAAAATTTAGCTTTATTTATAATTGAAAACATCACTGAACATAATTTTAAGAATTAAATTTCCGTTTAATTTCGAACCCTTTAGAGATAATTATGTATATACTATATATATTTAATCAAATTAAATTTAAAATAATATTATATATATATATAAAAATCAAGTCATACTTAAGAAATTCAAATTAAAATATTTCCCAAACAAAACCGTAGCACAGCTACAGAATGGTTTCTCCACTTCGAAACTCGAAAATGAATGTCGATAATGCGGCCGCCATCACCGAAATTATTTTCCAACGACAAAGAGAAGAGCACTAATTTCAATATTTTAAAATTCTTTGAAAACGATTTCTATTTGAAAATAAGTTCAATAATATACATTCTAAAATTTTAATAACCAAAGCTTGAAATTTTAGGAAATTAAATTCTCAAATTCTTACTTTAAATTCATTTAAATTTCTAATAAATCTATAAACCAACTTTTATAATTCTATTTATTTTTATGTTGGAATAATCAATAATTTACAAAACAAATAGTGAAAATCCAATATTACCTTTCTGACAACAAATTCAGTTAGCTTTTCAATTTCGGAAAAATTTATACTTATATATAATATAATTTTACAAGATTATTTTATTTACCAAATTTTGAAAACAATATTGTGTCAGTTTGCTCTGCTCAAGTATTTTGGAAATCCTATCGATAGCGTTGATCAGACGAATCGATCGGAAACCCAAATCAACATCAACAACTCAAACAACACAGCATATATTAAACATTTAATATTAATTTACAAATACATTTCTTTGCTCGACGATACAGGAATGAATTTTCCAAATAAGGATAGGGTTTCAAATTTGATGGACTCAAATCAAAGAAAATTTTGATTCGAAGATAAGTTCGAAACAAAGATAAGATACTTAAATAACAAAATAGGGCGATGGATAAGTTTATATAACTCGCGGGCAACCTTGATCGGGTCGACCGTGACTTCAAAAATAAGATCAATGTAGAATTCCGAGGCAAATCGACATTGATCTCAAGAGATAGAATTCGACATAACCAAAGATGTTAGCATCTACCGAGGATATATAAATCTCCGGTGAATCGATTCTACCGTAAAAGAGTTTCACCCCTTTACAAATCAATTTGAGGTTGGCGGGACCGCCAACTCATTATAAAGATCATTCGAAGTGGAGTTGTGTGATACTCCAGAATTCAGAAGAATACGAATAGTGGGGGACAAGAATGAATTTCGGAACCGAGGGAACATTCCAAAATTGAAGGGAATTGAGTCAAAAGGAAGAGATTGAAACTCGAATGAGAGTGATTCTGTAAAAACATTTACCTTATATGCTGAGTTTTGCCTAGAGCTACCAAAGCTCTGATACCAACTGTAACGACCCGCTATTTTGCACTATTCGCATCCGCACATGTCGGACTTGAATAATTCAAAATACCGAATTGTTAATTTAAATTTGGCAAAACTGAGCATATACAGTAAATAAATAGAACACAGATCACAGACACAGAGTAATAAATGCAGCGGAAGTAAAAGATAGTAGTTCATGAAGCTACTATATACATATCAGAGTAAAATAAGGTACAATAGAAGTCTCGAATACAATAGTCAAATACAATATCAGAATACATCACTGGAATCAACTGAATATCTGAAAGCTGGATAGATAGCTGGATCTTCAAGCGAAGCTCCAACTCCAAAGGTGAGTCTCGAATACTGGTACACTCAGTCTGATCCGAGCATAAAGCAAAATTCAAAACACTCGAGCCAGGATTAACATTCTTATATCAATAAATCCAACTTAAGTGAAATAGCAATTGAAATACAAGTAACTCAAAGGATGTTTGGAATAACCATCCTTTAAGGATCCGTTAAACTATCTACTGTGTAGTAGTGTACGGTAAATAGATAATGCCTATCAGTAATATAAAGTATTAAAATAGTATTAAGGCGTTGCCATTATCCCCCTTAACACATTTTATATAAACGTTATAGTCTATACAGCACTGTAAACTCCACCGTAAACTAGTGGGCTATCAGGGAGTACTCCATAGGTATAACACAAAACAAATCGTAGTGGTCACGTATATAGGAATCCAAGTATGACAAGGCATATGAGGCAATACCCAAGGTAGTGAAACTACCGTTTGCCTAATCCGGACTGGTGAGAACGCATCGCCGCAGCGATCGCAACACCGCGAAACAACACTCCCAAAATCAAGGGTGCACCAATCGACAACAAGTAATGAGTAGTTTTCGAAGAAGTGTGTTCGCTCGAGGTAGCTAACCTCCATTTGGCCCGGCACGGCTCCTGTTTTAGTCATTTCCAATTTGACACAAGTGTCAAGGCTATCCATTATCGTTCTCTTTCTTCAGTCATCACGTACATCATTCCAACCACTTCATTCTGGATCACACTCCGCGTATAGTTATTAAAGTGGTTTTCGGTTTAGACAGTGAGTATGTCCCTAACCGATTCCGGTCTCTTTAATAACTTTCGTAATTATTACACCGATTGGTCATTTATTTATTTCAAAACCAAATCAATTTCAATTTCAATTAGAATTCGAAAATCAACATTTCATTTGTCTTTCTAAACCAATTTCCAAAATTTACGTTTCAAAACATCCAAATTCATGATTTCAAAATCTTATAATTCAATTTCAATTTTTATTGAAAACCATTCCAATATTCATTTAAATTCGTATATAAGTTTCATTCCCAAAATCATTTAAAATGATTAAATTTACATTGTTAGCACCAAAATTGGTCACTAACCTCTTAGAGAAAGATTATGTAGAGATATAAGTGATGAAAACAACTTAAACAGAGGAGAGAATGCTAATTTAAATGCAAAAAGTAAGAACACCAAATTTATAGTGGTTCAGCGTAATTGCCTACGTCCACTTTGAGGTTAAACTTTATTGATCTTCTTAATAGATGATTACAAATACAATTCGTGAATCAAACGCTTGAATGAAGTTGTTAAGTAGAGAAGATGAGTCTCAAAAATGGCAGAGTCTCCCCAGTGTTCTCTCCAAAAAGGATCCCTTTTCACTGTGACCCTGCCCCTCTATTTATAGACAAATATGGGCTGGACTTCCCAAGTGGGCTGATGGCCGAATACTCTAGCCCAGGTACAGTGGTCGCTGTATGCCGAGCAAGGTATGCCGAACGCCGCTATGCCGAACCATCCCTTCTATGCCGAACGGTGTGTTTGATGTGTGGGAAGTGCGGAATGGTTGTCTGTTGAAGCCGAACGTGCCTCCATCCGAAGCTCTAAACCGAACAGTGCTCTCTGGCTGGACGACGCATTCTGGCAGAACGAAGCATTCTGTCCGAACGATACAGTCATGTTGAGTAGTTGTGTGCGCCGAACGTCTTCTGGATGCCGAGTACTCCTATCGCTGAGTTCCACTGGATGTCGAGCACTACGCCGAGTACTCCCGTTGCCGAGTTTCTCTGAGTACCGAGTGCTCCAATTGCCGAGTACGATCTGAGGCCGAGTATCACCTGATGCCGAGTACTATGGATGCTGAGTACTACGCCGAGTACTATGAGACGCTGAGTACTACGCCGAGTACTATGAGATGCTGTGTACTATGCCGAGTACTATGAGACGCTGAGTACTACGCCGAGTACTATGAGATGCTGAGTACTACGCCGAGTACTATGAGATGCCGAGCACTAGTTGACGCCGAGTAGTCCAGATGCCGAGTATTATAGATGCCGAGTACTATAGATGCCGAGTACCTGCCAATGCCGAGTGCTCAGTTGCCTGGTCAAATCTCCAGGAAACACTTGCCCCCCAAAGTGTATTACGTGACCGAACGTGATGCGCTTTGGACCTAGACTAACTTTCCTTGGAGATGCCTTCTCGAGAATATGTGTGACGAGCGTGGTATGGACGTCGAACGATACGTTCGAAGCCGAATAATCCTCATGTGCCGAGTGACACCTCGCTTTGAAGCCGAACGCTAAGACTTTGACCGGTTCCACCGGGTATAGCCCCTTCGACTTCCACCTCTCTTCTCTATAAAACCAGGTCTTTTCCTTCTTCTCCCTTTTACTTTTTTACTTCTGCCGTTCTTTGAAGACTTGCAATTCTCTTCAGTCGTCCGGATTTAAAACTTAACTACTCCATCCTAATCTCCAATCTGCAAACTAAGTATTTTTCCTCGTACGATTCAAGTAGATTTCAAACGAGATGGCCGAGTGTGTCACGTAGAAAGCTTTCGAGTAGGTTTTCTTTATTGCGTCTTTACTGCCGAACAATGATGCGAGGGAGAATGATTAGGAGTATGTCCACCTATGGGCTTAGTTTCTTCGTGTCGAACCGAAGTTTAAGGGAAGAAAAAAGAATGAAGGTGTTGGAGGAGGTAAGGGTGTTGTTTGGCGTAGCATTGCTCTGGCGTACGTCGTCATGCGCCGGACGGTGGAGTGGAAGGCTGCCGAGCACTACCTTGGCCGATCAAACCCAGGCCGAGCACTCATTAAAATGCCAAACTATAACTTAGTCGAACGAAAACCAGGGCCGAACATTCTCAAATGCCGAACAATGCTTAGGCCGAACACTACTCAAATGTTGAACCATATTTAGGATGAAAAATGACTTTAGCCAAACAATGACTTTAGCCGAACAACGCTTTAGCCAAATAATGATAAATGTTGAACCATACTTAGGCCGAACACTGTAAATGCCGAACGAACAATTGACATGCCGAACAATCATACATGCCGAACTATACTTAGGCCGAACAATCCCCTTCGAACAAAACCTAGACCGAACAATACAATTGCCGAACACTACTTAAATGCCGAACAGTATATATGTTGAACAACTGACATGCCGAACAACATACATGCCGAACCATACTTAGGCCAAACAATCCCCTTCGAACAAAACCTAGACCGAACAATACAATTGCCGATCACTTTATCAATTATATATATTTCGAGACGGTCAGCGATGACGGTCTTCGAAGGCGACGATTTGCAGCTCATTTTTATATGTTTGAAATCTCTAGATCCTTATTGCTTGTACACGATTGCTTGCACTAGTTCACACATCACGTGGGGGGGGGGAAGTTCGTGTTGTTAATTCTAACGTTCAACGTCTTTTGAGTATAGTTTCCTCGGGCACTTAGCCAGATTCATTATTTATTGAGGATGTCAAGAAAGTCTAGCTCCGCCACTATATCTGACAGGCCTAGGCCGTCATCAAGGCGAGAAGCCGCTGATACTTCTAATCCGTCGATTACTCCTGCTCATAACTTAGCACCTGATGCCCTGGAGGAAACAATCCTACTAGACAATCCGATCGATTCACAAGCTTCGAAGATCAACGAAGCCGCTCTCCGACGAATATGCTCCATTCATGGGATCCCTTTTGCCAACGTGTTAGTCCCCTCGCGACACGATCGTCCTCATCTGCCCCCAGTCGGGTATACCGCCTATAACAAGTTCATGTGTTGGATGGGCAGCGTGCCTCCATTCAATTTATTTCTCCGGGATGTATTGCAGTATATCGATATAGCTCCGTCGCAGCTGCACCCGAACGGTCATGCGTTTCTATATGGGACCTACTTACTTTTCATGGCCGTCTTCTCCCGACCTCCAACTGCTGGTGAAATCAGATACATCTACATGATCAAGAGACGGAAAGACAGTCCTTCCTTTATGTTCCTCAAGCCGTACCACAAATGCCAAATCTTGACAGGGGCATGCAGTAAATTCGCCCTGTACAAACAGGAATGGTTCTATGTGCGTTGCCCTCCTGGTTTTGCAAGGAGATGGGTGGAAGGCAGTAAGTCTCTCTGCTGAGTCACTATTCACATTTAACCAGAGTCATGTTTTTCCTAACTCTTTGTTTCATCTTTTCAGGTATCAACCCGCGTCCGGAAGGCCGAGGATATTCTGAGGTTGTTGAAGCCATTAGAGCTCTTCCTACCGAGGAACGAGACATCCGAACTATTGTCTCAAATGAATCACTGTCGGGGTTTGGCTTGCTAGCCCCTAGTCGTCGGATCAGCCTTCCAGAAGGTGTCACCATTCCCAAACCTCCGTCCGGTAAAGGGAAAAAACAGGCCGGATCGTCGTCGCGCCGCACTCCCGATACGCACGAAGAAGGTGAGCGCAAAGAAGACGAAGCTCTTGAGACTCAAGGCGAGAATGTGGGTCCTGCTTAGAATCCGGCAGTCAAAGTTCAAGATATTGAGACGTCATCCTCCCCTTCGAAGGGAAAGAAGAAGTTAAAATATAAAGTTCAGAAGGAGAAAGTTGGTGGCACTTCAAAAGTCATGCCTATCCCGCCTGAGAAAGAGGCTTCCTTGCAGCACCTGGAAAGTTCCCTGAGGGGCCTGTCGAACCTGTCTATTCCCGATGATATACTTAATTACGGGTTTGACGATCCTGAAGCCCTCAAGTTTTCTTCGCCCGCTAGAGGCAACGTGGGAGTTCAACTCCCGATCCCAGGAGACAATACTCCAATTAGCAAAGATAAAAGAACTGGTCTGTCGGGGGGAACACTAGGACACACACGCACATACGCATTCCATCATACACTTCAAGTTTTTTCTTATCTCACGGATTTTTCTTAACTCGTCGTTATCTCAATTCTTTGCAGGTGATATGGGGCATTCTCACGGACTCGATCGCCTTCATGGCTCTTCCATATTTCATCACTCCGGACGGGACTCTGGTTCAGGCAGACGCAGGGACAGAGACGATTATGAAGATAGAGACAATCGTCCCCGTGAGTCGTCTCACCGCAAGAAGGCATATTCCCAATCTTCGCAGTCCCGTGATCCTCTTCCTCCAACTATGCCGGATAAAGAGAAATCTTCACAGAAGGGTTACCAATCTGATGCTCCTCGAGAACAACACTCCGGTTCATCGAGTACGAGGCAAGTTCGGGAACAACGAAAAAGGGCAGAACTTCCAAAGCCTCCTCCCCCTACTCCCGCGGTTGATCCAACTGTCGTGGAAAAGATGGTCGATCTTAGGGCCAAGTTTCCGAAAATTTGCTTTGACGGTTTGAAGTTCCTCCCGGCTATTCACCATATTCCTGGGCACGTGAAGCAGAGTGCCATTGCCTGCAATAACGACGTCTATGTTCAACATGACGCGTTTGTGCACTTGGTGGATAAGATCTCGGAGGTGTCCGTTGAGCGTCAACATGAGATTGATCGCCTGAAACTGGAGGCCGGCTGCGACAAAAACATCATCGAGCACCAAGACGTAGAGCTCGCTTCGTACAAGTCGAAGCTGGAAGCCGCTGAACAGAGCGCAAAAGATACTGCTGAGGCAGTTACTCGCTTAGAGATGGCTCACAAGAAGGAGCTTGATGAAGCAGTCCAGCGCAGCGGTGCCCTCGCCCTAGAAAAAGACTCTGTCCAAAAAGAGAGGGACGCGCTCGTCATGCAAGTCAGAGAGCTGAAAGAATTACTCTCCAAGGAGAAGGAGGACAAGGTAGCTGCTCAAGAAGAATCACAACGATACTGTGATGAAATCGTTGCTACTCGTCTCCTCAAAACAAAGCTCGATGATGAACTTGCTGGGGTTGAGAAAATGAAGGATGAGGCCCGTGAGGAGGGCAAAAGAAAGGCTGCAGAGGAGATTGACTCTCGCCTCGAGGCGGTCGCAGAAGCCGGCAGGGAAGAGGTCAAAAGCATGTTTGACCCGTTGATTGCTGAATATGGAGCCCGCGTCCTTATGCATCGTGATTTAACATTCTTGGGCGACGGCTACCTCGAGTCCCTAGCTGAGGCCTGGGAAACTTTGATAAGGATCAGGAAGATCGAGTCGGGCTCCGAAGAGGTTGATGAGGATGCCTTGGTGAAGGAGTTCCTTAGGGGGAATGAGCCATCGGATTTATCCGCAGCATTGGCACTTTATAGCAAAGGCTCTCCCCTTCCAAAAGAGAAAAATGATGAAGCTGGCCTGTCTGGGGCCAATACTACTGCTCCTCATATTGCTGCTCAGTCGGTCGGTCGGCCGACACTTGATCCATTCGAGCAGCATGCTGGTTATGACCCCGAAGATCGGGGGCTCGGTGCTCATGTGCTATCCCCTATCCTGGAGGGTGAAACCCCACGCGCCACCGATAGCCAACCGGAACCTGGTAGGAAATTCTTCTTTCTCTAGAAGTTGAAAGATCCCGTCATTTTTCAGTGGTGGTTACTCGTTCTAACGCCCATCCTTTATGTTTTCATGTAGGTTGTTCTGACGCCGAGCCAACTCCGAGGAGCGATGACGCCAAGGAGGAGGCAGGGAAAACAAGCGACGCTGTCCACGCGGGAGTACTCCCTGGTCCCGATGCTCTAGTGATCGGGGCGCTAGATGATGGTAAGCTCGACACTTCATCTCCTGTCGTAGGGAGTGATGAAATCGAAATCACCGGCGCCTCTGAGCATACCTCGCAGATAAGCATGAAGGACCGCCTTGTCGAAGAGGAGAAGAAAAAGGTTGAGGTCAAAGTTGAACCTGGAATACTAGAACTAACCGACCCACGGAACAGACCTTTGAAAATCATTCTCCCAGGCAAGTTTAAACCACTATATGTTCCGTCTCCTACTCCTGACTCCGCTTCTTTAGCAAGCAAGAAATCCAAGAAAAAGCGTGAGGGAGAGGAGTCATCGGAAAAAACAAAGGAAGACAAGAAGAAGAAATCGAAGAAATAATCGATACACTCGTTCAACGAGCTTCTTGCTTAAGTCTTGTAGTTGCTTTTATCTTCCGTAGCTTGTAGTTTGTATAGATGGACTCTGAATTCTGAATTTTGTAGGAGTAACCATGTAACCCCATTTTGAACTCATCGAATAAAGTTTAGTTTCTTTTTCGTTTGAATGATTCTCTTGCTTTTCTTTGGTTTGCTGACTAACTGTAGTCGTAACTCAAGTTCTTATGAGTTGCATTATCTCGCAGTCCATTCTCGTGTCTTTCAAACATTTCTAGACGTGGCATACTTCTCGTCCCACATCTCTCGAGTACTTGGACTTTTTCCTGAATCTGTGCTCCGGGGATTCGGGGGTTTGAAATCGTTTATACTCTAGTCCGCGCTCCGGGGACTTAGAGTACTCCGCTCCGCGCTCTGGGGATTCGGAGATTTGAAATCGTTTATACTCTAGTCCGCGCTCTGGGGACTTAGAGTACTCCGCTCCGCGCTCCGGGGATTCAGAGATTTGAAATCGTTTATACTCTAGTCCACGCTCCGGGGACTTAGAGTACTCCCGCGCTCCGGGGATTCGGAGATTTGAAATCGTTTATACTCTAGTCCGCGCTCTGGGGACTTAGAGTACTTCGCTCCGCGCTCCGGGGATTTAGAGAATTGAAATCGTTTATACTCTAGTCCGCGCTCCGGGGACTTAGAGTACTCCGCTCCGCGCTCCGGGGATTCGGAGATTTGAAATCGTTTATACTCTAGTCCGCGCTCCGGGGACTTAGAGTACTCCGCTCCGCGCTCTGGGGATTCGGAGATTTGAAGTCGTTTAAACTCTAGTCCGCGCTCCGGGGACTTAGAGTACTCCGCTCCGCGCTCTGGGGATTCGGAGATTTGAAATCGTTTATACGAGTCTGTATATCGTATATGATAATGTAATTCGTCATCCGATCATGAGATATAGAAACATTAGTGATTCGTAGAAAATACGGCTTCAAGCCTTTATTAATGAAAAACAACTAGACTGCTTGATTACATAGTTAACAAGAAACTAGGCTAAAATTGAACGAAAACACGTAGGAAATAACAGTGCCTAAAACAAGAAAGAAAACATGCTAAATGTAATAGTGTCGCAGATGTTCACTGTTCCATGCTCGGGGGAGCGTCGTGCCATCAACGGTCGCTAGCTTGAATGTTCCCTCTCCAAGCTTCCGTTCAATGGCGTACGGACCTTCCCAGCTGGGATTCATACGTGATGGTACCGGGAAGACTCGTTTTAGAACGAGATCACCCACATCAAAGATCCTTGGGCGGACTCTGCTGTCGTAGTAACGCTTGACTCGGTGTCTATGCGCTGCCGCCCTTAATTCAACTTCTTCACGCTTTTCATCGATGCAGTCCAGTGATTCCATCAAGAGATTCTGGTTCGTCTTGGGATCATAGTATGTCACTCGGTGCGATGGAACTTCAAGTTCCACGGGTATAACGGCTTCAGAGCCGTATGCCAAGGCAAATGGAGTGTGGCCGATCGCGGACTTGTGGGTAGTTCTATACGCCCATAATGCTGTCGGGAGTTCATCTACCCACTTGCCTCCAACCTTCTCCAGACGCTTCTTTAGTAT
The DNA here is from genome assembly GCA_030737815.1 of Allium fistulosum. Lineage (NCBI taxonomy): Eukaryota > Viridiplantae > Streptophyta > Magnoliopsida > Asparagales > Amaryllidaceae > Allium > Allium fistulosum. Next base: position 484,055,896 of record CM060905.1, on the reverse strand, counting down.
GGACTTGATTATTTTGTTAACGGTCTCGACTTGTCCGTTAGCTTTCGGGTGTGCAACTGAGGTGAACTTTTTCTCGATGTCGTACTTTAGACAGAACTCTTTGAACTCTCTACTTTCAAATTGCGTCCTGTTGTCCGTAATGATGGTGCGAGGAAGGCCAAAGCGGCATATAATGTTTCGTACAACGAAGTTAACGACCTTCTTAGAGGTGATTGTGGCCAAAGGTTCTGCCTCAGCCCATTTTGTGAAATAGTCGACCGCAACTATCGCGTACTTCGCGCCACCTCTTGATATAGGCAAAGAGCCGATTATGTCGATTCCCCAAATTGCAAATGGCCAGGGACTAACCATTTGTGTGAGTTCCGTTGATGGAGTCCTTGGGATTTTCGCATATCTTTGACACTTGTCACACTTTCTTGCATAGTCTGCGGCGTCCCGGTTTACGGTTGGCCAGTAATATCCATAGCGGAGGATCTTCTTTGCTAGCGTTTGCCCCCCAGTATGGTCGCCACATTCCCCTTCGTGAACCTCTCTTAAGACCCGCTTTGTCTCATCATGAGCGATGCATCGTAATAATAGGACTGAGAATCCTTTTTGATACATTGACCCATCCTGCATTACGTATCGCGCGGCCTTTCGAAGGACCTGCCGTCTTTCGCTTCTTTTTTCTGGTAATGCCCCGGTCGTCAGGTACAGTTTGAATGGGGTTATCCACGATTCCTTCTCGATTTCTGTTTCCAACATGTGATCGACTTTCATCTCGTCTATGCTCGGGGCATGCAAGACTTCAACGGGATACAATCTCATTTGCTGTGCATCGCCGGTACTCGCAAACTTAGCCAATAAGTCGGCTTCTTTGTTCTGTTCGCACGGGACATGTGAAATGTCATAACGCTCAAGATTTGATAGTAGTTCTTGGACCTGGACAAGGTATGGAGCAAGCTTTCGCCCCTTTGCTTGGTAGTCTCCCCGCACTTGGTAAACCACCAACTGTGAGTCACAAAAGATTTCAACTGACCTGATCCCGAGTTCCCCGATGAGTTTCAAGCCAGCGATGAGTGCTTCATATTCTGCTTCGTTATTTGTGGCTGGGAAATCGAGCTTCAAAGCATAACAGATTGATCGGTTTTCCGGAGTTATAAGAACTACGCCCGCGCCGGAGCAACGGTCGTTTGATGCCCTATCAGTGTATAATTTCCATCGAACGGGGGGAACGACGTCGTGACTACCCGGTTCGACGGGCATGGTAAACTCAGCGATAAAGTCTGCTAATGCTTGCCCTTGTACGGCTCTCCGTGGTAAGTAGGCGATATCAAATTGGCTTAACTCGATGTTCCATTTTAGCAACCTCCCAGAAGTTTCTGGTCGTTGGAGTACCTGCCGCAGGGGTTGATCAGTATAAACACCGATTGAGTGTGCTTGGAAGTATGGGCGCAGCTTACGTGACGCAATCACCAAGCAATAAGCCAATTTCTCGATGTTATGGTAATTTCTCTCTGCCCCCGTTAAACGCTTGCTAACATAATACACCGGCCTCTGGACTCGATCCTCCTCACGAACTAAAGCCGTGCTTATCGCATGTGGGGATACAGCCAAGTATACGTACAGCATCTCGTGGTTTACTGGTTTTGACAGCATTGGTGGACTCTCCAGATGCCTCACCAGACCCCGGAATGCTTCCTCACAACTAGGCGTCCATTCGAAATTCCTCTTTCCTTTCTTTATTATATCAAAGAACGGGATGCACTTGTCAGTTGCCCTGAATATGAATCGACTTAACGCAGCTACTTTTCCGTTCAAGCTCTGTATCTGCTTTATAGTCCTGGGCACTTGCACATCTCGAATAGCTTGGATCTTTTCTGGGTTAGCTTCGATTCCTCTAGCATTGATGATGAATCCCAAAAACTTCCCCGATGCAACACCGAAGGAACATTTCAAAGGGTTAATCTTCATCCCATAAAACCTGAGTATGTCGAACATTTCAGCCAGGTCTCGAATGTGGTCGTTTGACCGTCGTGACTTCACGAGCATGTCATCCACATAGACTTCCATCGTTCTACCCAGTTGGTCCTTGAACATTCGATTCACTAAACGCCGGTAAGTCGCTCCTGCGTTCTTCAATCCAAAGGGCATCACTACATAGCAATATAGTCCGACATTTGTAACGAAGCTGGTGTGTTCTTGATCTGGAATATGCATTGGGATTTGGTTGTACCCTGAGTATGCATCCATGAATGATAACAGCTCTTGTCCTGCGGTGGAGTCGACCAACTGATCGATCCTAGGCAACGGGAAGCTGTCCTTTGGGCATGCTTTGTTCAAGTCGGAATAATCTACGCAAGTCCTCCATTTCCCATTCGCCTTTTTTACCAGCACGGGGTTGGATACCCATTCAGGGTAGAGGGCGTCGTGGACGAACCCATTTGCTTTGAGTTTGTCCACCTCCTCTCCGAGAGCGGCAGACCTCTTCGGATCCATTCCTCTCCTCTTTTGTTTAACTGGAACGTATTTCGGGTCTATGTTCAACATATGACTCGTGATGGCGGGAGAAATCCCACACATATCAGAATGCGTCCAGGCGAAAACATCAAGATTCGCTTGGAGGAAGTCGCTAAGGTCTTCAGTCATCGTGGGGCTAAGCTGTGATCCGATCTTTAGTATTCGCGAAGGGTCGTCTCGGCTAACTGAGATGTCAATTGTTAATTCGGCCGGTGCTGCCTTCTCTTCCCTGGGTTTCTCATCGTCGTCTCTCGGATCTATGTCTCTGAAGATCCGAGAACTGTGCCCGAGCCAGGGCTCGGGCGCTACTTGTCAATTATCCGTATTAAGGATGCGGACGGGATTGTCCGCAACCTTTCCCTTCTCCCTCCGATGGGCCTCTCAGAGCTCAGCCACGTAACAGGAACGACCAGCTGCTTGGTCGCCATGAACAATACCTACTCCTTTGTCAGTTGGGAACTTCAAAGTTAAACACCACGGGGCTAACGCTGCCCTAAACTCAGCCAGGGCCGGCCGGCCCAAGAAAACATTATATGGAGAATCCACATCCAAAACTACAAAGGGTAGAATTCGCACTCTCCGACGCTCGCCTTGTCCTAGTTCAACTGGTAATTCGACATACCCCACTGCATCGGTCGCAGCGCCGTTAAAGCCGTGAATACGAGCTTTGGATGGTTTCAAGTCTTTTGTTTCCATTTTCATTTGGTCGTAAGCCTTCTTGAAGATTATGTTGACAGAACTTATGCAATCAATCAGAATTCTTTTCACATATGCTGGTCCGATCGTCGCAGATATGACCATCGGGTCGATGGTCGGAGCCTCTACCTGATCCGCGTCTCTGTTTCTCAACACTATATCGTCTGTCATTACGCGCTGCTGCTTAGCGGGGGTCCCATCCTCCGCGTTTGAACAGCACTCAAAATCTGCATGTTTCAGGGAACTTGCATATCGCTCCATCTCTTGCCAATTCTTATCTGCGGGGTGAGGTCCGCCGATAATTGTATTTATGACTAGTCTACCTACGGTTCGGGCAGGCTCCTCGGGGTAACGCGGAGCTGGTACACGACCTGGGTTGGACGTTCCCTGTCCTCCTTCCTGTGGATCCTTCACAAATTCTTGCAACTTCTTTTGCCTGATCAACTTCTCGATAGCGTCGTGCAGGTGTCTGCACTCTTCTGTATTGTGCCCATAAGTCTCATGGAAGCGACAATATTTCCCGGTCCGCTTCTGTTCCTCGGTTGATTCTTTTGGACGTGGTTTTCGGTATTGAAACGTATTGCAGGTGGATAGGTAAATGTTCTCAAGTGGCGCGTTCAGCGGAGTATACTCGCTGTAGCTTGGAATTCTCGACTTCCACTTCCCCGCTTCTCTCTTCTTCCCTTGATTTCTTCCTCCGGACTCCTTAGGCTGCCTAGGCTTATTCTGGACATTGACTTGGACCTTTCCAGAGCTGTCTCCGGACTGCTTCACAGCAATGTTGCTCTTCATAGACTCTTGGATAGGTCCTGGTGCCTTATCTCGTCGTACCCACCTAGCTTCCTCTCTTCTTATGAACTGGTGTGCCTTTGAGTAGAAACGCTCTAGCGTAGTCGGAGGTTTTCCTGCCAACCAGTCTCCAAACTCAGAATCTGGGTCCACACCTCTCATTACAGCCATCAGAATTGCATGGTCATTGGGATTACTGACTTCAGTTGCCGCAACATGGAATCTCTGTAAATATTCCTTCAACGACTCCCCGGGATTTTGGATTACACTTGACAGAGACATTACGTCCTTTGGGCGTGTAGTGTGTATCCTGAACTGCTCAATAAACTTCTTTGCCAACTCCTCAAAATTTGATACGGACCGCGGAGGAAGTCGGGTGAACCACATAGTAGCTATCCCAGATAGAGTAATCGGAAAGCATCTACACTTGGTGGCATCATTTGCTCTAGCTGAATCCATCATCCATTCGTACCTCATGACATGCTGTCTGGGGTCAGTCTTTCCCTCATACGCAGGGATAGTAGGCATACTAAACTTCCTGGGGTACGCCGCCTGCAACACAACATCCGTGAATGGAGTATGACTTCTTGCCACTCCCCAATCATCATTCGATAAGCCCTGATTTTCTTTCATCAGTTGTCTGATCATGCCTGTCAGATCTGGTGTCTGTATGGAAGGCGGAAGGTTAGAGTCTGTTCTACGCGCATGTCCATGCTGATGCCTCCTCTCCTGGCGATCTGCCAATCGTGCGTCTTGAGGTTCGACATCGTTAGCATTTTGATGGTCTGGGTCTCCATCCTCCATTTGCACTCCGGTCCTGAAGTTTCCAGCTCTTGCCTGGTCACGGTCTCCAGTTGTTTGAACAGCAGCATCTGCTCGCGCAGCTTCAGTCTTACGGCGTCTGCGCCTGGGAGGTTCATCAGAGGAAGTAGAGCTGTCAGATGAGGAATAAGGAGCGGGATTGCCCCCAGCATTCTGTTGTTGCTGTTGAGTGAGTTGTGCCATCAGGTTGGCATTAGCTTGCATCTGCTCTCCTAGTTGTCTCCTGCTTTCTCTGAGTTCTCTCATCAAGTCGTTGAACTCTATCCTGGTGACAACCGGAGCCTGGTCCTGAGCAGTAATTCCTACATCCGGAATTGTTGGTTGATTGCTAGGTCCTGCTTGTTGCACGCTAGCAGTCTCGTGGGCATCCGCATTATGAGAAGTTGACCTGGTACGTGGTCTTGCCATTGTAGAGTTATTAGTATGAACTCTGAGTAGAATCAACGGATGTCCTATAAGTGAGTCGGATCTTCCTTAGGGGATTTGTTCAATCCAGTAGCTTCAAAGCAGATCCTCGAGGTCTGAGAATTCAATTCTCGGTGAAAGCACCAAAGTGTTAGCACCAAAATTGGTCACTAACCTCTTAGAGAAAGATTGTGTAGAGATATAAGTGATGAAAACAACTTAAACAGAGGAGAGAATGCTAATTTAAATGCAGAAAGTAAGAACACCAAATTTATAGTGGTTCAGCGTAATTGCCTACGTCCACTTTGAGGTTAAACTTTATTGATCTTCTTAATAGATGATTACAAATACAATTCGTGAATCAAACGCTTGAATGAAGTTGTTAAGTAGAGAAGATGAGTCTCAAAAATGGCAGAGTCTCCCCAGTGTTCTCTCCAAAAAGGATCCCTTTTCACTATGACCCTGCCCCTCTATTTATAGACAAATATGGGCTGGACTTCCCAAGTGGGCTGATGGCCGAATACTCTAGCCCGGGTATAGTGGTCGTTGTATGCCGAGCAAGGTATGCCGAATGCCGCTATGCCGAACCATCCCTTCTATGCCGAACGGTGTGTTTGATGTGTGGGAAGTGCAGAATGGTTGTCTGTTGAAGCCGAACGTGCCTCCATCCGAAGCTCTAAACCGAACAGTGCTCTCTGGCCGGACGACGCATTCTGGCCGAACGAAGCATTCTGTCCGAACGATACAGTCATGTTGAGTAGTCGTTGCGCCGAACGTCTTCTGGATGTCGAGTACTCCTATCGCTGAGTTCCACTGGATTTCGAGCACTACGCCGAGTACTCCCATTGCCGAGTTCCTCTGAGTACCGAGTGCTCCTGTTGCCAAGTACGATCTGAGGCCGAGTATCACCTGATGCTGAGTACTATGGATGCTGAGTACTACGCCGAGTACTATGAGACGCTGAGTACTACGCCGAGTACTATGAGATGCTGTGTACTACGCCGAGTACTATGAGACGCTGAGTACTACACCGAGTACTATGAGATGCTGAGTACTACGCCGAGTACTATGAGATGCCGAGCACTAGTTGGCGCCGAGTAGTCTAGATGCCGAGTACTATAGATGTCGAGTACCTGCCAATGCCGAGTGCTCAGTTGCCTGGTCAAATCTCCAGGAAACATACATTCAAATCAATTTAAGTTCATTTCGATTTCATTCAATATTCATTAAGTAAATTTATCCTCTCAGAACAATTTCTATTTAATTTCCAATTCATTAAATCAATTTAAGTTTTCCATCATTATATCAAAACTTACAAATTAAATTAATTAGATTCGTCAAATCAAATTCTTAAATTACAAATCTTACATTAATTTAAATAAATCACATTTTTATTTCTTGTTAAAGAAAATTCAATTTCACTTATTTATTTACTCAGTTACACATTTCAAAACTCAATTAATAAAGAAACTAAATTTTACTTATTCAAGAAGTTCAATTCCACTTATTACAGAATTCAATTTATTTAATTATTAAATAATTCAATCTTATTTAATTATTAAATATTTCAATCTTATTTAATTATTAAATAATTCAATCTTATTTAATTATAAAATAATTTCAAAACTTAGTTATTAAATAATTCCAAATTTTAAAACAACGTTCTTTCATCAACTACTATGTTAATATTTTGATTCAGATTATTAAATATTAACCTTCCCTTTTATTAAAATTCAAATTCCAACTTCGTTTCAAAACCATATTATTTATTCAAATAAAATCTTTATTTTATTTTTAAATCAAATTATTGACCAATCGGGTTTTATTTAATTCTCTATCCTAGGTCAAAGTTTAATTTGGGTATTTATCATTTCAACCCGATTCCAATTCAATTCAAAATCAAAACATAGCAAAGGGAACTTGCAGTGTGATAACTGGGATGGTTTCAAAGTAAATAAACAAGCAATAACAACAATCAATATCAAACCAATAATCAATTCAAATAATCCCAAAATAATCGTATTAATTCACATTGTTGTTTGTGCAAATTTATATAATTATTTCTAGAATCTACACTATCATTTCATGTAGATTAAAGATTATCGCATTATGGTTTTTCACTTGTCATCTATTTACAATTTCATGCATCATCAGTTTAAACAACATACAATTGATGGTTCAAGGTGTAGTTAACACTATTTTCTACGTGTCAAATGATTAAACATTTAAGGGGTCATATTAAACAAATTTAACTAACCAAATTCAACACATATGTCGATTCAAATTTTTAACTATTCTACGTCAAATTCAATTGCATAATATTTATCACTTTATACATTACAATTTAACATCCAATATAACAACAATCAATCAATCAATTATCGACCAAACTGTATTATCATCGCATAAATAATTAACAGATAATGGTGTCGGATGTCATAGGTGAACAGATACAGGTAATAGCATATATAACAGTGTAAATAACTAACAGCATCATATTTCAATTGTCGTTTCAATTGAAATCAAATTTAATAAATAAAAGAACGTTAATCGTGAGTGATTGCTCACCTTTTGAAGCTAGAGAGATGAATAGACAACGAAGTCGAGTCATGGATCGCAAGCACTACTTCCGGAATAAACTAGATTGGCACGAATCGTCGAGCAAAGCTGTTAAAAAGGAATTGCCAAAATCAAATCAAAACATTCAACATAGCAACAATTACAAAACATGTCCTGCATCAAAGTTTAACAATATAATTTATGTGCTACCGAGATCGAAATGGTCTGAAATTTGGTATGAATAAAGATCAAAACTTGTATTTCAAACTGCAAAAGAATCACTTGATTTGGACAAGAGACGAGAAAAGTTACGATGTCACGAACATAGACTCAGGCCATGTTGCGACTGTCCAATGTTCAGATCTGAAAACCCCTCTGAGTCTGACTTTCAGGTAAGAAACAGAGGACTGAACCACCTCGTATGAAGCTAAAATTTTATATACAAAAAGTAGAAAACTTTATCTTTTAAACAAAAAGGGAATCACTGTATTCCGACGTAAGAAAAAAGAGATACGATGCATCAAACATGAACTCAGGTCGTGTTTGCAGCAGTGTAAAATAATTTCAAGTACAAAAGAACAGCTGCCTGGGTCTAACTTCCAGATCCTCGACCACTAATCAAACGATGTCGGATTTTACTGAATTTTGACAGGCATAAACTAGGTAACTTTGACTCCTTTTTAAAAATAGAATCAACACATTCCGATAAAACATGAGTGAGATATAATATCGTGAACATGAAGTCTAACTACTGTTCAGAAAAAAAAATTGAATATATATATATATATATGCGCTTTTCAAAATCATTGTTTTACATTAAAAACATAAATCAAAAATCAACCATATACTTAAAATAAGATATATATATATATATATAATTATCTCATGAAATCAATATTTAATATAACAATCTATATATACAATGCACATGTAACTAATCAGCCAAAGATATTATGCAGACACTAAAGCGCAATATATGACTATCTGCTTAACTGGTAAAATTATGTTACTTAGACAACATATTATATAAAATCTTAGTTTAGTTTTATATATACATAACCATATAACTATCTATATTTTTATAAATCTACATCATTTTGATATCAATGCTTTAATACACAATATCACCTTTTTATACAAAACTGCAAACAGCATAGGAAAAAAACACTTAAAACCCAAATTACCACTGTGTATATATATATACATGTTATGAAAACTATTATATTTAATAAAGCTGTAACAAAACTTCTCTTATATACATAATTTTGGTTTTATTAGAAATCATCAAAGCATCACATAATATACAATTTACGTAGCCTTTATATAACGATCCTTTTTAAATATAATACCATATAACACTGAATATAATATTGATATAATACAACTATGTATATACTTTTAATATAAACAAATATATCAACAAGTTTTCTTACACCACGCAACTTTAAATATATGTATAATACCCATATTAAATATCCAGACCTACTTTATATAATATAATAACAACTCCTACAAACAAAGAGATCAAATTATAAGCTTGAATAGAATTACCTTAGATATAAAGTCATATATACATACATCTGAGGACGGGCTGCTGCTTTGAACGAGGAGAAAGCAGAGCTGATGATGTTCGGCACATGGAATCAAGGCCGGAGGTGTTTGGTCGGTTTGAGATGGTGGTCTTCGGCAGGGTGAAGGGAAGGACGTGAGTGGGGAGAGCGGAAAATTTAAGGAGGAGCAACGCTGAGGTGATGTAGCGCGGTTTGATAAAAGGCGGGTGTCATCGTGTTGAAGGCCATGGCCGTGTTGACGGAACGGTGTAGGTGGGAAGGGCCTAGACGGCTGCGTGGGTTGGGTTCATGTGTGGATGCGTGGTGGAGGGCGAAACTAGTGGCTGTCTGCTCGAAGGTTGTGGTTGTGGAGGAGAGTGGATGCGGCCGTGGTGGCATTAGAGAAGTAAGTGGTGACGTGGAAGATGATGAGCAAGGCCGAGGGGAAGATGTGAGGGAAAAAGATGAGAGCGTGAGCGCGGATAGGAAAATGGTGAGGTCAAGCTCGTGGAGTTGTTTGAGGTTCGGGATGAAGAGGAGATTGTATACGACCATGGAAAACAAAGAAGAGAGAAGAGAAAGATGCAGACTTGGGAAAAATATGGGTTGAACTGAGCTTTGACAAGGAAGGGGAGAAAATGAATAGGCAGAAACAAAATGAGCTGGTTTCATAATAGCATGCAACGTAAGTAATTAAAAGCCTTAAATGTACACTTCTTGGAACCAGCAAATATCCTTACAAATTATTTTATATGAATTAATTAATCAATCTCCTTAATTAATTGCAATATCCTTAACTAATCATATTAATTAAATTAACCTTTAAACCTATTACATAACTAATTAACCCTTTAATTAATTATTTTAAGAAATTAAACCTTTAATTACTTACCATTAAGAAATCATCTCATAACAATTAATCATTAATCACTAATTTATCTAATGGTTTTCTTAAGTTGATTAAACTAAAATAATTAACTTTGATTAATCAAAATATCCAAATTTAATTATAAGAAGTAATTAATCCTTAATTACTTTCATTAAATAATTTCATTTAAACCATTTATAATTGATTATTTAAATTACTTAATTCTTAGTTAATTATCTTCATTAACTAATAACATTTCTCTAATTATAAATAAATCTAAATCATTCATTTATAAATTAAATAAATTATTCCTTCATGATTTCAAATTCCATTTTAAATTCAAATTTTTCCTTTTCAATACTTAACAATTTTAAGTATTAAAACAATTTAAATTTTAAAACTTTATTTCCCAAACTAAATTTCCAAACTGAACTGGAATTAATATTTAAACTCAAATTTGAAACTCAGTTTAAACTTTAATTTATAAATTTTAGATTCAGTTTTAATCCTAGAAACCAAATCAGGTTTGAAAAATCTAAAGCAAAGCTATACCCGAGCCAACCTTATTCCTGCTCTGAGTCCTACCCCTTAATATCTCCAGTAAACACTCGAAAAAACACACGAACAAACCCTGCTTCATCTCAACCAACCCAAATTTTTCCCAGGCTTCAAGAATTCGTGCACGTACACGTGCACGACGCCGACGGTCGACTTCAGGCGACCTCACATCGTCGAGCAAGTCGACGACCTTCCACACTCCTCTCCCCGACCACCAGAACCCAGCCTTCATCTCGAATTCAAAATCGAGATCGAACTCGAGAACCTGGAACAATAAAACCCACCACCACCAGACCTGTCATCGCCTCGTTCTCGCAACCTCGACCACCAGACAACTCGAAACTCCGGCCACACGATCGTCAGCATCTCCTCTACCACTTCCCAAAGCCACGAGACACTCGATCAACTATCGGGGACGAACGAATCGAATTGCTCAACCACGAAAAAATTAGGTTTACAAACTTCAAAGGCTCGCCGCCGCCACCACGACCATCTGACCTCCATTACACTATTTTTCCTACAACCGCCGTAGACTCGTCCACCTCCACACGAAACCCCAAGCTTCACGAACTAGTCGATCGTCGAAAATTACCAAATCAATGGATTTCGAACAAACACTAACTGCTCTTAAATCCTAGCTCTAAAAATTATGATTTGTGCTTTAAAAATCATGTTTTGGTATGTGAGTTCAATCCCCATACCTGAATTCGTGAATTAAGTAGTTTGAATTTTGACTGAGTTGAGGTTGTGCTCAGATTTCTTGGTTTCCAGAGGCATTAACAAGTTGTTTTAACTTGAATTGATTTTTAAACTTTAATACACGCCATAACAAACAAGCTTTGTTTTAATCCTATGTCCAAACGTCAAGTAGATTAAGAGGGATTGATTTTTGAAACCAGAATCTTGAGTTAGAATTTTTAACGGAGAACATATATAAATAAAAGCCTGCACACTTCATTCATCATTCATGTATACTCAAAGAATTCAAATATATATATACATACTAACATACTCATCACAAATATAACTTGCAACAGATTCATGCCTTTAAATTTTAAAAAAATGATGTTACTCACAGTTGTTTTTGTGAAGATGAACAGAGCTTCTCTTTTGAACAGGCTTGAAAATTTGCAAGTTGAAATCTTTTCTTTTGATTTCTGGCTTATATGAATTTGTATTTTGTTTATGTTGAAATGTTTAAGTTTGATGATATTTACTTTAGGTTTGCATGGCTTTGATGGACGAAAATGAATTGAAGAGTTTGATATATAGGAGATAAGTTTACTGGGTGATGATATTGTGTTGTACAGGGTGGTAATATGTTTTGTACAAAAAAAATCAGAGATATTTCTTACGTTGGTGGCTGATATAATAAAATTTGTGGTGGCTAACATTAATTATCAATTGTACAAATATATATTTATTTTACTTTATTTCTTTTGCTTTGTCTTCCTTTGCAAGCTATTCTCATGCATATGTTTTGTTTTTTTCCAAGTGTTCATACTTATCCACTTTACAATCCTTATTCTTTTTTTCAATTTTGTATGTACATATATGATTTCTTGCCTTGCATTGCAAACAAGTACCTTCCATAGTTTATAAATTTCTAGAGTTATCTTAAGTTCATTTCATATTTGAGTGTATTTTATTTTCTTTACTTTATACTTATCATTTTGTGATATAAATGAATTTCTATATTTAATATGTTGTTAAAATTTAGCTAATGTTTACTTTATATTTTGCATGAGTGTATTTCTAACTTAAATATTTATTTTTAACTTTAATACTTATCGTCCTGTATTTCTATATATATATATATATATATATATATGTATTTATTTTTATTTTTATTTCTCTAACATAAACCATCAATCCCAAATTTTATCATTATAATTTATTATTAAACCATTTACTTGAAATTTAAATCCAAATCACATATATACAATATTTAAATTCATATGATTTAATATATATTCTATTTGAATTGGGGAAACTCGCTTCAATTTACAATTAATTTTACAATTTTTATTCAAAAATTAAATTAACTATCAATTTAAATATATATAAAATCCGGGGTCGTTACACCCGGATTCTAAAGGATGTTGACATATGTTGACCAATCGGATTTCGAGCATTGACTAGGGCAAGTGAGGAGTGTCAATCCATGCAGTATGAGTCTTGTGTCCTGTATGCGATGAATAGACCGTCCTGTGTAGATAGCTCGCTCATGCTAGAAAAACATGCTATGTCATACAATAATATTAATGTCGGAACTTATCCGTTATCGATCAATAATAGATGACGGAACTGCTATCTGTAGCGACATGGAAACTTTTCTTTTTAGGAACACGAGAAATGAAGAAAAAGGAAAAGCATAGCAATGGAATCATCCAACATGACCGTTCATAAAGCTAACCTTCTTATTGGAGCGCAAACGGCAATACTAGAACAGCTATGCATTGATAGGAGTTAGCCGAAGACAGAGAGTCAGATGTGCCTCCAGAGCAGCGTGAATATGGGCTAAGATAAGCTTGAGATCCATTATAGGTCAAATTCAACCCAAAGTTCAACTATCTCCACTAGGAAGCAATCAATTACACCACCACTACCACCACCATTTCTACAGCAATCACTATTCCTTCGGCCTTAAATGAATTTCACTCAATGTCTAGTAGAAATCAAGGACAGAAAGATCTCGACTGTGACTTGAAGGATTCGACACTGGAAGGTCCCGAAGGCAAAGCTCTCAATGGCAATAGAAAAGCAAAGACGAAAATAATATATAAGGAGAAAGCATGCTCGACTAAGGCATGGAACGATCTCTAGAGCGTAGATCTTGTCCTTAGCACAAGGAATGAAGAATGGAATTCTAACTATTCAAAATGGTTGAAGGAATGTCTACCAGGAAAAGGCAATGCTTCAAAGTAGTTTTTGAGCGACTATTCAGAACCAAGGGATAGCAAATCAAAACTTGTCTTGATCTAGAGCACAATTTTTTTTCAATGAAAGCATACTCTAAGGAGCAAGTGTTAACCGAGTTTTTGACCAAGTTGATTTCAACCAAAAGCTAGAATGTCAAAATGAAGACAAAATGATCCAAGGATTTTGGAAACATCATAAAAAGGCAAGAAGAAGGAAATATCAAAATGTGAATGAAGAAAGTTGACTTGAGTTTTTCAAATTGGCGCTTGGGGTCGAGCCCGAGTCGTACCTGAGCTGAACCTAAGAAAAATGAAGAAAAATTTGAGTTGAAAAACAACTCGGTATCGAGTTTTTTTTCTGGGGTCCAACCCACAAAACTCTCAGGTCGAACTCCAAGCAATTGTTAGTGAGTAGAACTCAGGTCTGATATACAAAACTCTTGGGTCAGACTCCAAGCAATCGTCACTAAATATGTAACTAGGTACCGATCCATTTAACTGGTATCGAGTTGTGCTTCTCAAGTTCGACTCACAAAACTCTCAGGTCAGACTCCAAGCACTCATAATTGATAGAACTCTGGTCCGACTCACAAAAATCTTAGGTTGGACTCCAAGCATTCGCTACCGAATAGAACTCGGGTCGGACACACAAGAATCTAAGGTCGGACTCCAAGTCAAGTCAACCTCGACCCGAGGCTCATGATTTTCACCATGTTAAGACAAAGATGAAGACGAAGGTGAAATGAATCGAAAACTTGGGAAGCATATTTAGAAGAGGCATAGAAATGATTTGAAAAATTTTAAACCAAAAATTAACTAAGGAAATAAGTTGGCACCGACCTGTTTAGCCCAGGGACAAGTTATTTCTACCACTCAATTCTTCACTCCAACTTCATATGAGTTATTATATACCTTCTTCACATGAGACCAAGTGATTTTCAAGAGTTTTGGATGACCAATTCCAAGAGTTAAAGAGTGAACAGCTAAAATAGCAGAATAAATCAAGTGATGATGGAACGATCACCAAAATAAACTAACAATTGATGAAAACAACATGGGACGCATCGACTTGGAATTAGAAGAATTATGCAAAGGAGTTGGAGTTATTTCCAACTAAGGAAATAAATCGGTACCTCCCCCCTCCCCCCAACTTTTTGCGTGACCTTAAGTCGATGTCTGGACTCTACTACAAGTAAACTTATGACCCATCACATATGTTTCCCTATAAATACAAACCAATGTGCGACTAAAAGAGGAGCTGCTCCCTGCTCTTTCTTCTTCACTCTGGGTTTGAGATTCCATTTCTCTTCACCTTCTTCCTCCCTCATAAGTCATCAAAGCAACTACTCTTAGCAATTCTAGGACTTCGAACTTGTCAAACCCCTGTAACAGTGAATTATATCACTTTAACTCCTTGTAATGTCATACAAGCTATCTCAAATCCCTAATCAATAAACAAAAAAGTGGACGTAGGGCAAAGATTGTCGAACCACTATAAAAATCTTATGTCTCTCTATTTTATTTTTGTTATTTTCATTATTATCTGCTAGATCAAGGTCTCACAGGTTCCATGCAACCTATTTTTAGATGTCGATCCATTTTTAGTGTCAGCAGGAACCATAAGAGAATGTCCACCCTAGGGATATCCATGGCATTAACCTTGGTGCTATTACCAGCCCTTGTATTTACCTACCGGTGTTGGTAGTGTTGGTCACCATTCCTGTTTCTATGGAGTTACTCATTTTCAACTATCTGAAAAGAAAATGGGAGTCATAAGCAACTCCCTAATAGACAATGAATATAACTAGAATGATACATGGTGTATATATGTACTTAACTCCTATATATAAATATTATATGTATATCAGTATAAAAATTACTATACGTTCTCTCGATACATTCAAAGTCCTTAATTTAGCGAACTTTTACTCTGATACCAAATGTAACAACACGCCATTTTTGACCCTCTGATTTAATATAACTCACGAAGTTTAAACCTCGAAAGCCAAAAAAACCATATTGTTGGTGATTGATAACAAGAGACAAAATACCAAATATATTTTATATATCTCATTCTGAACTCATAACACAAGGTAATAACATTTAATATAGTCAAATATCACTTTATTTCAAACCAATATTCATAGGGTAAACATTGGTCATATACAAATCCAAACTCAAACCAATCCAAACATACAATTATACAAATTAGTATCGATGTCAGATGATTATTTACATACAGAATTATGGACATTGGTAATGTCATCCTTATCTGCACCTTCAAACATTACTAGATATAGCATACTAAATTATCAACCTATGATGGAAAAAACATAGACATGATAAGCCTACAGTATGGTGAGTGATGTATATCTACTTTACTACATACTCTAATAATTCCTAAATAATACTAAGATAACTATGATAAACGTCATAACTTAGTCCTATTTCACTAGCAACAAATAAGTTAGTCAAACTAAACAATAAATATGATAATCTCATTAAAAAAAGTACTACTGTAATACAGATACAATGGTTAATGACAAGGCCTAAACTACATACAAGGCCAAGCCTATTCTATTGTATTAACACATGGCTGAATTACCCAATGGTCATAGTTCCATATACGGCTTACGATCTAATTTTCATACTACAACATGCACCTCGGAAAAATACTCGGATAACCGAGCGATAATGTTACCATAATAATCAATAGAGATCACAAAATCATTAGTCAAACAATCTATACATGTATGTGTATCACTATATAAATTCAAATACTTCAATCAAACAGGGAGAATCTATCCATGATTCCTTTACAACTTATGCCTACTGGGTCCAGATTTAATGGATCTAACAGAGCACTACCAATCGACTGGTGGGTCACAGCACTGGTTGACCGGTGATATGTCAGGTCGAATACATAGGGGCTTTTCTCCTGTCTATTTTACTGCATATTTTTTTCAATTTTCTTCTGTTAATTACTAGAACAAGTTTGATTTGTTTTTAAATCTACTTTATTTCATATTCTGGTGTGATTGTCTATTATCTTTATACTTTAATTTCATTAAAAGTTTGAATCAAAATCATTCAAAATTACATAGGAAGCCAGAGTTTATATATCTAGTTTTAGAATTTAATAATATCATTTTTCACCATATATACTTAAAAATACTTATATGAATCATTATAATTTCGAAATAAAATTATAATATAACCTAAAGTACCATATGGGACTTTATAAATATTTTATATAATTTTTATACACATTTTATGTGTATGTTTCAATAAAAACTCATTTTATTATTCAAAAGGATTGTTTTCCAACATTTTGTCTAATACTTCATCATAAATTAAATTAAATTCATTTTAATTCATACTTATTTATTGAAATATATAATCTTCTCAAACCAATTTATAACATATTTTATGATTTATCATGGTATTTATTATGCATTACACATGTGCATGCGCACATGCATATATGTATGTTGTAATGCTCATATTCAACCCACTTCTTCATTTATAACTTTATATATACAATATATATGTGTACACACACACAAATATATATATGTGTGTATATATATATATTGAGTTTCACTCTCTAATTATCATAATATCGTTACTAACTTCAGTTTCCATTTATTCTTTCATTCGTATATGTTTTGAAATTAAAATTTAGAAAGGTTCATGTCAATATATATAGTTTGTTCACTAATTTTGGATAATGTCAACGAATTATCATTTTCATTGATTATTAAAATCAACCCACCATTTTATTTCGTATTGCACCATTACTAATTACTCTCCAAACTCAGTAACACAATCAAATTCTACACCATAATTATTAAAGAATCAAATGAGACTGACTAGTTATATGTTAGAGAAGTTGAAAACCACTCACGTAGATATGAAATGTTTTTGATTGATCGTTGTCCGGAATTGGGTTCACCTCCAAATTAAATTGTTTGCTCCTATAATTCATATTAGAATGCAGGCTTTGACCCGCTCATTGATTTGGTACTTGATTTGCTAATTTTAGTGGATAATTAAGTTAGAATTTGACATTTGAATTGAAAGAGGGGTTTATGGTTTCTTAAATGAGAGGAAGGAGATGAAGTAACATATGGAAATGAGAAATATAAATTTAAGTGCTCTGATCAGACATTTATTTATAAAGTAAGGTAACTATCCGTTCATTTTAAATGGGCTTAGACCATTCAAAATTGAAAATCTTGAGTTGCAAAAAGAATGATAACCTCATCACCTAAACTCTGATTCGAACGAACAAGTATACGGTATGCATTAGAGAAACAAGATAGTTAATAAATAATACATTTAATTTTATAAATATCAAATTCAATTTAATTAAGTTAAAATTTTAAATTCAAATTTTAAAAAAAATTCTAAGTTTGACTTAGTAAATATATTTAAATTTAAATCTAGATCTAAGTAAATTTAAATTGATTAAATATCTTTAACTGACCTAGTATAAATATTGTAATATATATATATATATATAATAAAATTTGGTCGAAATCATTCCTATTAATTTTGAAATATATATTAATAAAAAAATTATATATATACATTTATTTATTTATAATTATAATAAAAAAATATGTGATTAAAATAGATATAGTTTCAACCTAACTTTTTAGAAAAACATAAAAGCCGAGAGTAACTTTATGAATATATATATATATATATATATTATGTATTAATATTAAATTTAAAAATAGCATACTTAACTGTAGTATAAATATAAATATAAATATATAATATATATGTATAAACCCTTTTTGGCCTGAATTTTTTTATAAATAAATTTGGTTGACAATAATTAAATTTTAAATATATAAATAAAATAATGTCAAATTTGATATTGGAATATATTGTAATTTAAAATTAATAAACAGTTGTTTAAAATTGTAAAATATGTTTTATACTAAGAAATACAATTTTTTATTTAAAAAATATGGCTGAAACTAATAATGTATTATATACAATTTTTTAAGCAGTGTATTAATTGAATTGCAATATACATTAATTATTACACTATCAAATTGGTTAAATGTTTATAATTATTATTTAGCAAGGCAAGGCCTAGTACATAAAAATGATCATAATTAACTTCTAATAATGAAGTATGTAAATAAGAATATACCCGAAGGGGATTCGCCTACTTGACACACGTTGAACTAAAGAGCCTCTTATATACCATAGATCTGTACCGATAACTACAAGCTCTTGGTTTATCATGCATCTTTCTCTCCTACCAAGTCAATCCGAGATCTAACCCATTCTCTCTCCTATTATCGGCCTAGACTTAGTCCTTAATGGAGCAAAAAAAATTCAAAAACTCATGCGTAATTAATTCCATTTAAATCCAATTTAAATGTACATAGACATCGTATATTGATACACATTATGTAACCTTTATATACACATGCAATTAGTTACTAATATCACTTAAAACATTTCTAGAAGCTACCCCATTTACCAAAAATACCCCATATAGTAAAGGTACCCATAATTAATACGTATTTAACTATTAATTAATTTAATTAATTTATAACTACTATATACTAATTTGAATCGGGTGGTGCTTAAGAGATTAAATAGATTGGGTTATGCGACTCATAGATGTGGATTCATTCAACAATTAATATTTGAACGATTCAATTATTAATGTTCACACATCACCTTAGTTAGTGGTGTGCTAATTTGGATAAACTCACCACTTACAAATCTCATTAGTAAAATCTAATTTACATATTCTTAAGCAACAGCTTTAACTAATGATTATTTATACACATTCTCGTCGTCAAAACTATATTACTTTAGGATGTATGGAATTTGGTTTGGTTAAAATTCCAATATTATTCATATTTAACTTGATTAGTCCATAAACAAAATTCTTGGTTCAATAATAACATTTATTATTAATCATACTACTCTGGCTAGAGATTTTTACTTTGAGTTGACCACAGTTGATTATGATACCTATCTCATACAATTAAGGAGAAGAATTCTTTATTAAATAGGGCTTCATTTTCTATGCATCTACTTAGACCCAATTATAGCCGCTTAATGGTCGCCATGCCATAATTTATCTATAATCAAAGTGGACTATCCACATAGAAGTTTCATGCTACTTTCAAGTCAAGGGAATTATGTAACATCATCACTCTAATATTTCTCGTTTGACCTAGTTGTTATTAATCAATAGGAAACCATCAAACGAATCATTCTATACAACACCATGACCAATACACTGCCCAATATTTGGATATTATTATGTGCTTTGATCTTAATGGGTGTGTCGATATCCCTTCTTGAAACATCTTGATCAGGAATATTTAAAAAAATGTTATTTTATATTATGATTAATTACTCATGATTGCAACCATTTGAAAATACAATCACATACTATTTTATTTAAGGAATTTCTTATTTATATACTTTAATTTAATTACTTAATTGATTATCTCACTATACAATAAAGCATATAATAGAAATCAAACACCATAATTACAAATAAGATTGATTATAGAGTTAAATATACATAACAAATTATGTAATTACCCCTTAGGCATACCCCTAACTCTCTCATGATTGATGTGAGTTATTGGTGGTAGTAGATAAAGGGGAGTTGACTTAGGCTCGGCCTAAAGAGTAGGGTGAGTTAAAGCTTTGGCCCAAAGTTATAAAGCCATTTAGGACTAGGATGATGATGAGGTGAATGCAGGTGAGTGACGAAGCTTTGAAGGCACAAGTAGCATGCTAGAGTTATTATGAGATAGACTGGCCATCTAGAAATGTAGCAGTTGGGCGGTCCTCCTTTATGAAGTGATCATCACTACAAAGCCTTAGGGCATGTTAGCCATCCATACCCAAGGTTGGTAGACATAAGGCAATCAAAAAGGTAAATGTTATGCTTGTAGAAGAAAGCTCTATTTTGAGAAAAGTGAAGAGAATGAATGTGAAGAATATGACTCAAAATTGTGGAATCTTGGTAATTTATAGGGATGTACTAGCTTGATGATTATAAGGTCCAGTCAATGTACAAATAGAATAACCACTTCGAAGCATTTATTTTTGAAGTCTGTGTTAGTCTAGATTACAAGGTACCAAACATTACGCAAGGGAGGTCCACCTTATTCTTTAGAGTCTTAAGTGTTATGGTGTAATTGTCATATTCTAGCTAGATATTGTTATAGAAGCTCAATCAATGAGTCATCCTTCCATGAGGATGTTAACTAAAGAGCGAAGATGGATTGAAAATGCTGGAGAGATGACTATGTGTATAATCGAGAAAGATGTTTAAGGTGATGGTTGCCCTTACCTGTTAGAAGACCACATGGATTGAAGGGGCCAGGGATTTGGGATAGGTTAATCTTGGTGGTTCCATCGCTTATTTGAAGATTGAATAGGAGTAAAAAGTGAGATTAAAATCTGTGTTGGGAACATGTGGGCAAGCCATATTTCCCAAAGGTCACTTACGGTCAAAGGAATTACATTTGGAGTGGTGGTTTGGAAGATTATACTTTTTCGATTCATCTAGGATAGTAGAAATCTATAATTAGAAACGGTATGAAATACTTACCAAGATCTGTAACTCTTGGGATTGACAATATGTTCTCACTGATTCATTAAAGGCCTCTCAAAAATTATAACTTTCCCTTTTGAGGGTGACTAGGAAGGGAGTGTAGTGCCAATAAACTGGTAGTGTGGAAGCACCTGCATAGCTGAAGTAATTACTAATCGAAGCATCGGTACAGATTGTTTTAGTAGGCAACCAAAGGTTTGTTATATGTATAGAGATATGTGTGGTTATTTTGGAAAGTACTTATGTAGAGAGGACTAGTTGTTGTCTACACTTTCGATCATGCTATGAGGTCAAAGGACATAGTATTTTCTAGCCTTGATTTGGAGATTGTAGCCATTGTGATTGCTTTAGGATTTTATACCCTTATTTGAGAAAGGATCGTGCATTATACCACTACTAATCTTTGAAATACCTATACTTATAGAAGGAATTGTAAATGTGTTAACAATGATTGCTGATGTTTTAGCCGCTTAGGATTTTGGTATTCTATATACCCAAGGAAAGTGAAGCAGAAGGAAGATGCACTTAGTGGAAAGCATCGAGTAAAGGTTTCAATGTTGAGTTTGAGCAAGGAGATCTTGGGTTGATCAGCATCATATGGTGTTCAGGAAGGAAGACCTGAACTATTGTTAGAGATGTGATCGATTAGTTTTGTCCCCTTTCTACCCAAGCCAATCAGATTTCTAGTTTTTGATGAAAGAATCCTACTTTTCTCGAGTGTATGGCAAAAGCATAATGACGATAATATTTGGAAAGTTATGGTTCGTATGACCAAAATCTACCTAAAAGTTGAGGTGGACAACAATCTTTTTGCTTCAGTTATGTGATAAGGAATTTATGAGGCTTAGCGGAATTCCAAGTATTATGGTTTTAAAAGAGATCTAATGTTCCTAAGTGGATTCAAAAGGATGTTGCAGGTAATATTATGGACAAAGTTAAGTATCATTATTACATACCATTCTCTTTAGATAGCTTGGTAGAGCTAATGACTGGACGCATAGGTTTACCACGCTCTAGCCATTCATCTTTGGTGAATCTTCTAAAACCCACTTATATTAGCGATGTTTGCTTACTATATCAGTTTATAGATTTTTTTGGGCATGACTCTTTTTGAAGCCCTATGTGGAAGTCCTAATGTGTTGACTTTCTACTTGTTGGTTGGAAACAAGAAATAGAGGTTGACTTGGTCCTTATTCTATTGTGTAAGCTTCTGACGGAAGCGGGTTGATTTGGAAAGGTATAGTAGAGGAATAAGTCTAACAGAAGACTTAGGAAGCCTATTGAGTTGTAAGCGGAGAGTACGTATTTAAGCAGTTGTCTCCGTAATAGAGTGACGTGAGATTCTTAAAATAAGGGTAACTCATGCCTATATTATTGGCTCATATGCAACAACTAAACATTTTGGAAGGCAACATATTATATCACTCTTTCAAGTTACTTATGGGATATGCACAGTTCAGTTTTATGTTATACTTAAGGAATCACTTTAGAAACCTAAAGAGTGTTTATGATTCAAGGTTGACTAACGCAGTGGAGATTCTTTTCTCCTAGGATGACTTATGTATAAGTGCTTATCCATATTGTTAACTCGAAAATGAAGTAGTTTATGGTAAACTTATTTTGTTGGAATTTGTGCAATGGTCAAGAAAAATCCCGATGGAGTGTATATAGGAGACCAAATAGCGTGTATTATAGATGTATCACGAGTTATTTTCGGCTTATACATAAATCTGTATGTAGTATGCCTAGTTGTGTTTTGATTTGTTTTGAGCTGCTCTGTTGATTGATGTGTGATTCTGTTTGGAGCTAGTACATGTTTGAACATGTAGTGATTGTTGTACTATTCCCTAAATTAGAAAATTACAGGGACACAAATTTCTTAAGGGCGGAGTTTATAAAAACCCGATGTAGGAATGCAGATATTTAGGGACAAAATGATTTTTTTAAAAGAGTTTAAATGGAAAAAATTATAATAATATAATTTTTGATGATATTGGAATGATTTTAGGAGAAATTTTATATATAAATAAATAAAGGAGAATTGTATAGTAAGAAAAGTTGTTTCATTTTTGTAAAATTAAAAAGAATTAGAGAAATTTCAATTCATGTGAAAAAAATGTTTGTGGTGGTAAAATAAATTTTTATGTGCGTCAAGACAATTTTAAAATATTGATATAAATCATATTTGGGAATCTTAGAATATATGTGTATACACACTTACACATATATTAACAAAATGTATGTTTCTTCAAATATAGATTTAAGTGAAGTTTATTGTCATTGAGAAAGGAAAACAACTCAATTTTCAAGTTTGAAAAATATGACAAATGAAACAATTTCACTTGAGAATTTTTGGAAGGAAAACTTTTTTTTAAATAGAATTTAAAAGACTTGAGGTATTTGAGTGGTGTAAATAAATTAGAAGAAAAATATTTATTTTCTTAAAGCCTTAGATAGAGTTTGTCTCAATCCACTTATGTATTTTTCTCTCTATCTCCTAAGAATTATTCAAACCACTCTACCTCAGTACTAGGAAAAAGTGGATACACAGCCTTCTTCTCTTCCAACCTAACCCTAAGCTCAACTAAAATTTCAAAATTCAACCCAATTTTTTTGGTAAGAACCATAAATACAGCATAAGTCATTCCTACACTCTCCTACATTATTTTATGCTTTGAATTACATGTATTTATGATGTTTTAAGCAAGTTCTAGGTTAGGAAAACAAAGAAATACGGTGATTTGGGGCTAAAGTTGAAGAGCTTAGGCGTTTTGCAAGTGTATTGAGGAAAGATAAACAAAGTAGCAAGCTTATCTAAAACTTTGAGGCGAGTATAGCTAGTCACGATCACAGCTATGGTCTAAATTATTATGCATATTGTTTTTTCACTATTTTGATATGAATTTGGGTTTGATCTGTTTACTATTGATAAATGACAGTTTTTGTGTGGATATTGCTTACTGTAAAACTGATATTGTCACTAAATATAAGGGAGACTCTATCGTGTGTGTATTAAGTGAGGTTCCATTGTTTATATATTGAATTACGCGTGGAGTAAGGTTTGAACATCACTTGAAAAAGGCGATGAAAGTGTAACACCCCTAATTTTTGATAACATTTAGGAGATTTAATTAGATAAATTAAATAGAATAATGTAAGTAATTAGAGTGATAAAGGGATTGAGGTTTGAAAATAAATTAAAGGTCGTTCTTAATTAAATAAATGGGCAACAAATGGTTATACATGTTAATTAATCAATGTAAGGGTATTAGGGTAATTACCGCCCTATATTTTCATTACCCTTATATTCTCGTTCCTTATATCATTCACATTCATTATGTAAAATGCAAACAAACGTAAGAAAAGAAAGAGTATAGCCAGCCATTGCTAGAAGAAAAAGGAGAAGAAAATCAAATTTAAAGCTAAGGATTCAAGCTAGGGAAAATTAATCTCAATCAAATCTCAGGTTCCTTATCCTAATCAAGGTGAATAATAATCTATATCATCTCTATTTTGTTTTGTTATCAATTGTATTCGGGTTTAAGATTAAATCCATTTTAATGATGATTTGGATGATGATATGCTTGGATTATAACATGTTTGATTTAAACAAAATTGTTTAAATATGATTTTATATGGTTTTAAGGGTAAAACCGATTAAAATTAATTTGTATGCCATGAGGAAATTTTATATTATGTAAAACATGATTTTAGAGATGGGTTTCAATTTTTGTAATTTTCCAAGCCATGGAAAATTTAATATGAATTTTCAAAGGAAAATAAGAATAATTGGGTTAAGAAATTAATTTTAGTTATTTTATGAAGAATTTGGGTCTGAAATTTTTATATGTTAGATGACATACTGAAAGTGAATTTCTGTAATTTTTGGTTATTTTTCCTAAGTAATTTACTATGGAAATAAAATTATTTAGATGAAGGATTTAATTGTCTAATTAATTTTGCTTAATGGAAGGGCTTAATTGCTAAATTAATCCATATTTTAGATTTGAAATTTTGCGGCAGTAATTTTTGTAAAGAATTTGAAAAGTTATGGCAACCAATCAAATGTTTACAAGTAGGCAAGTTAGTTATAAAGTATTTGCTTTAATTGGTATTAAATCATTTTTACCTAGAAAAGTGGGTTCTACCTCTTTTAGAAGTACCTTTCGACCTGTGGTGACCCTCATTCTAAAACACATAGATTTTTTTTTTAGCATACAAAAGGAATCCACCACTAACCCCATTTCTTCTGTATTTGAACATTTAAGTAATTTCCAAATATTTTTCCCAAGACCCTGGATTTACCAATATAATCATATCAGTTCACAAAACATATTAAGACAATTACATATTTGATGATATATAATTGTTTTCCTTTGCCTTTCAGAGTTAACAAATTTGCAAAGTGAATTTTAATCAAACAGGCAACAACATACTATATTTTTGTTCTACTGCCAGAGATACATTTTGGCAATTATAATACTTATATATTCAATATTGCAATGCACGGTGCATTTTTCTTATGCTTTCTAGACTTTCTGCCTAAATAATTTTATTAACATTAAAATGGTATTTAATTGACCCTATGATAGTTATCAAATACTTGTATGAAATCACTTCAACAATTATACTTCAGGCATGATCATAGGAACTAATTTCTATTTATCATTTCAGGATGAATGATTGAAGTCATTTTGCATTCTTAAGTTTATCATGGTACAGGTTTAAGAACTTGGTGTTTTATTGGAAATACTTGGCGTTATTTGAGGGTTTCTTGGAGTTTTCTTTTCTTTTGTTCTGGAAACACTTACACTCCATGAATTGAAATGAAGTGGTTCCAGGCTACAAGAGTTTGACCCATGGCCATCTAGGTCGGCCATAGTCCCTCTTTTACCACTTGCAAACCCATATCCCTCATATTAACAAACTTCTACAAAGATCCACTCCTAACACAAGCATGTTTCTGCCTAGTTTAAATTTCCTGGAAATGCATCCATGTATGTATTCAACCCATTATTCAAAATACAATTTCTTCCAAGTTTATTTCTTTCAATCCATTTGTTTTTGTTTTTTTTTAAATCAAATACACAAATACATGTTAATCAATTTTCACTCCAGAATTCATGCACATGCCTGTATCACTTACCTGCCATGCACAAATTCATTTCTCCTGAATTCCCCTACTCAAATCTTGTGAGTTCACTTTTAAATCAACCACCTTAGCTTTTTAATTTTCATAAAATCATAATGCAAATTCAGGCAATAAAAATCAAAGATTATCATACACACATATCATATTTATATGATATGTCCATTCCCTTATTTCTCCAAATCAGACATTCATAAAATCATTAGTTAACCAAACATCATCAATAGTCACTCACAACAGGTTTTCTTAAGTACATATTTTTAATCCAAATACTTAGAAAGTTTCCAACAAGTAACAATTACTTCAACATGAAATTTGACTGATAAATTCTTTACAAAGCAACTGCAAATTTAAAACTGATATCTCTTATTTATACTAGCAGCTAATTGCCTTCTTCATCCATCAAGCCAACTTCAATTCCCTGCAAGCAATTCACTGAGCTGCCCCAATTATAATGAGACACCCAGATGATTGCAAGGGCAACCAAAAGGGTCAGTTTTCACTGGTATGAGCATTTATCAAATTTGTATACATATTCATAAATTTTGGTGATCTTGCAATGTCTTCCTAGTTTAGCATATTTTATTCTTAGCATGTTTTGATTAATACCAAGTGGCACAAAGACACATTCATTTATTCAAACAATACCCAGTAAGCAAACAAAATATATATATATATATATATATATATATATATTTCTTGGTACATTTTTCTCCATTTCTGAATAAGTAAACTCAGATTTTTATGCTCCCAATTTCACCCAGTAATTAATCAAAGCACAAAATTTAACTTGATTAATTTATCTCCATGTCTGAATATTTATGATCCAGATTTTTAAACCCCATTCCCCCATTTATTTTATGGTCTTTAACTCCTTGTCAAATGAACACCATGTATGCATTGTGAAGGAAACTCCCAGGTTATTTAATTTATTCCAATCACACAAAGGCCTCAGGGTGCAGTTGCACCATGCATATACTTGCTCCCACCTGAAGCAAGCAGATCATTGACTAACTCCCAAATGACCAGTTTAATTTTCTTTGATAAATTCCCCTCCAGTTTCAGCTTATTTTATTAAGCTTCTACTTATGAATTCAATCATAAAACTCACAATTCATTCATGTTTCAGAAAGGCTTATCCTCTTTACTACTTTCTGGTTCAACCCCATGTTCCCCATTTATATTTTTTTTCTTATTACAGAAAATACCCCAGTTTGCCTATAATTTTTCCTAAGAATAGTTTAAGCATCATAGTCCTACTAACCCAGAAATTCTCCTCTATCTTATGATATGAACATTTAGTTTCATGCTTCATTATCCAAGAAATAAACATGAGCTAGATCACTGTCTTGCTGCCTATTCCCTAAATAATTTATGTCCATATTTAATAATGATAAAATAGAACAAAAATGCTCAAATCATTTTAACTTTAAAAAAAACCCACATACAGATTAAAACTCCAAACAAGAATGCACAAACAACATTCATCTCACCCATAATAAATCATTTCAGAGATTTAAAGGACTTATAATATTTTAGGCTGCCTACAAGAGGACTTAATGCCATTGCATACAAAGGATAAATACTCACATAATGTTCTCCTTTTTCTGCCTTAATCCCTTGAACAGCAAATCCTCCAAAGTCTCAAGCTAATGTTTTTCCTATTTTATTTTATTTTTGATCCCGAGAGAATGGTGGATATGGTCATGTGCAGGTATTTATAAAATCATTCTAGGGTTTAAGAAAAATGGGTAATTTCCTTGATACCCTTAGATGTTTATGCACAAATCATTTCCCTGTGTGGTCCTTAACTGGAAATGCACATTTTTTTTGGTTACCTCAATTAGTTATTTCGGGAATCAAGCTACTTCATACTATTTTCATGACTTAATTTTACTCACTCCATATGCATGTGACCCATTGTTTATATATATTTTTTTATAAGTTTAAAGAAACTGAAAATCCCCTTTGTGTTTTCTACCTACCACCATCTCCATTCAATCATGCATACTATCATACATAATCATGTAATGTAAAATCATCAACACTATGTTATTGGCTTGAAATAAATATAAGATGTGGAAATTCTTATTTGATCCTGTATATATATATATATATATATATATATATTTCTGCCTTTAGTCAAAACAGTAGCTCTTCATACATCTTTATGTGCTTTTTTTTTAAAAGATCACATATGTCATGCTAATTATTTCCATCATAAACATAAGACATTTAACTCTTTTTATTAATCTTCATTTTATTCTATCTTTAAATAAAACAGAAAACACCCTATATATTGAATATATGTATTTATGTAATTCTTTGGACATGGAACTACATTTGATTTGAATTCCAATTTTTAATTACCTTAACTCCTTGCATTTTATCAAACAGAAGCTCCAATGCAATTTTATTTATTAACAAATTTTCTTTTCTGTTTTAATGCAATATATATATATATATTATAATTCCAGAATTTCTTAAAATAAATGTAACTTTCATTTTTCTTTATTTTATTTTCTTCTTAGGGTCATTACACGACCCATTACTTCCGCTTCGACCCGGCCTATATCAAGTCGGAACCAATACACAGGTTATCAACAATGTTGGTACAAAGTGGATTGGAGAAAGGTGGAAGGCACAATGTCGAAAACATCGCTTTTGATGGGGACGAAACCTTTGTTTTACTTTGATAAGTGCCTGCCTTGTTTTAATATAAACTTTCAAAGGAGTTGAAATATAAGCTTTCAAAAGGGTCTTCTAAGTAGATTTTGAAGAGGGTTGCCATCATTTAGTTTAAAAGTATAAGCTTTCGAATGAGTTCCTTTATCTATAGAACCATGCTCTCGAAATGGGTGGTTTCGACCCAGTCGAGACCCTAGTGCCTTCCCTTTGGCCTTTCGAATGTATTGAAGTTGTCAATGCTTTCGAAGGGTAGCTTTTATTTTAAACTTATACTAAGTCACTTCCTAAATGCTTTCGAAGGCAATAGCTTCGAAAGGGGGTTTCGATGCTATCCTTCAATGTTTTAATTAATGTTTTGAAGCTTTCGAAAGGATGGTTCCGAAGCCTTCATGTTTTTTCCCAATCATTTTTAGTCAAAGGTAAATGGTTTCGAAAGGAGTACTTTCGTATGTATTCACTTTGACCCAAAAGATATATTAAGGGAAAACCCAATGATTTCGAAGGAGATACTTTCAATGGTTTCAAAAGGGGTACTTTCAAATGGTTTCGAAGCTATGCTTCTATAATCGAATGGTTTCACTTTAATACATTTGAAAGGTTTTGAAAGAGATATTTTAAAGTGTTCTGAAAGGCAAGTGCCTAGAGTTTTGAAAAGAAGATTTTAATGCTTTCGAAAGGAAGTTTTCCAATGGTTTCGAAAGTAATGATTAATGGTTTCGAAAGCCTTAGTTTTCAAAACAAATAACCCAATCTCATTTTAAGGGAAAACCATGGTATAATAAAAGAGTTTTGAAATGATTTTAGGTATGGAGTTTATGAAGAAGTTTTCCTTGATTAATAGATTAAAGGGATTAACCAAGTTTTATATAAAATGATTTCAAGGATATTAAACTACAGGTGTTGGTACTATTATGTTAATATGTTTACTTCTACATATATATATATATATATTCACGTTATAATGGACCCATAACTGTATTTTGGGGAGGGGCAGAATAACTAGCTAGGTTGACCCAGTAGTGAATATAATTGAATTAACTCCTGAATGAGTAAAATTGCAACTAGGAGGTCAGGTAGACCAGAATGTAGGATGCCTAAATAGAGAAGTTGTCAAGAAGACAGGTTCATAGTAAACCCATGAAAACTATGATTAGAAAGAGTTATTGGCAAGGGCCAGTAGGTTTGTAGTGAACCCATGAAAACTATATCCGAATTAAGTTATTGACAGACGTCAATAGGTTCATAATCAACCCATGAGAACTATGATAAGAATGAAGTTATTGGAGATACCAATAGGTTCAGAGAGAACCCATGAAATAATGAATTTATTGGCAGGGGCCAATAGGTTCTTAGTGATCCCACGAAAACTATGAAACTGGACAGGGAGTCCATAAGTGTTAAATAGGTTATTAGTCAGCCCATGAAAACTATTAGGTTAATAGTGATCCTAGAAACTATAATTGAGACAGGTAGTCAAAAATTGAATGAGGATGGGTAATTCAGAATTGGTTTACTTGTTTGGATATCATCATATTATTTTGAAATGTTATATTTTAAACCGTTATAGATGCAGGAGCATAGTATATGGTTTTATAAAGTTTTAGGATACTAGTAAGGGGAAAACTCATTCCGCTCTATGGCGTGGTCTCACTAGATATCTAAATGGTTTGAGATGGTAGATCATTATTTATACTAGGCTTTATGTCTAACTCAAAGTTTATGTTTTCCTCTTAAACTCTCGGGGTTTAATTTATTTTGAGTAGTTTGAGAGTTGAGGTTTTCAAGTACCTCTTTAGACGAATAAGCTTCCGGAGCTGCAGGAGGCATGATAACTATTTATAGTTCTTTTCTATTTTGATACTGCTGTGTTTTGTTGTAAAGGCAAAGATGTTTAGTTGCCTAGTTATATACTCTAATTATTCAAGGGGACATCTTCATATGTCGCTCTTGGTGTATGTAATAATTACATTCTCTCTAAATGTGGTTCTCGTATTAGGATTATGTAATGAATCTGAAATGCTTTGAAATGGAATGAGAAAGCTGATTGTTGATTTTAAAAAATTTCCATATCCATGTGATTATGTTATATCAATGTATTTAACATTATCGTATTTGGTCGCCAAGGATTAATAACTATGGATGGCTGCAGCATCCGTAACGTTAGTTCTGGGCCTCCAAGTGGGGGATGTTACAATAAGTGTGGACAACGATCCAATGAAACATCTGTAGAAATGTTGCTCCGGTTTGTGATAGCTTTTGGACCAATTGGCTCTTAATCGGTCAATCATTTATGGGATAATCGGTTCATCAATTAGCCCTAAATAAAGTTATTTTCTCTAGGTTTTTTGTTATAGAAAAATGAAATATATATATATATAATAAAATAATTATAAATAAAAAATATTTTTGTTCTAACTTTTTAAATTTTCTATGGTTATGACTACAAGAAATGTGAATAAAAGTTTTTATTGTTTAATTAAAAGTTTCAAAAGAAAATATTTTGTAAAATATTGAGTATAAAAGTTGTTTTTTCATATTAAATCCTTTGTAATGTTAAACTCCTTTTTCTTTAATAATACAATTTTAAAAAGGGTGTATTAATGGAATTACAAAAAAATCCTTGGGTATTTTGATGAATTTTAAGCAAAAGAAAGGGCTTTATGGAATTTCTTAAAATTTCTAATTAGGATTTTTTAAACAAAATTCTTTCGGAAAATGGTGAATTTGGAAACTTATAAACTTGAATGATATATTCAATGTAATGAGTTTTTTGGGTAAACGAAATTATAACACTAAGCATTATGGATGTTTAGTGATATTTCCTCGGTTATTCTCTTAACTCATCATATTGAATATAGATTTTATGGAAGTAATACTATACAAACATTGAATAAATGGTGTTATAGCACCAGGTGGTATGGGACACATGCACGATATTTTTCCCAGTATCTTCCTTTATGTTCTTTATGCCCCGTGATATCGACTAAGTTCAATTGTTAATCTTACTTCTCCCAGTGTGGAAAATAGTTGGCACTTTCGAATGATTCCCAAAAGATTCATAACAGTGAAACCAAGATCAGACTTGCACTATCATTGGCATCGAGATAGTGATCTGGTTCAGTTACTACCCATCTACTCACCGTATGGGAGATATTTTGCACTATTTGGAATAGTTACTAAAAGAATGGTGAGAAGATTATTGGAATATCACTTGGATGTAAATATACATATACATATATATACATACATACATATATATATATATATGTGTGTGTATGTGTGTGTATGGGAAATTCTAGGGAGACGCAAGTTAGCAACAAATAAATAACCTAGTTTGTCTCAACCATTGGATGTCCCCTTGATTTCAACCTCAAATGTGAATATAGTGGTATCCAACGATCAAGGTCTATTGCGTCATATTTTATATTTTATTTTTGGTCCAAATAGTTGTCCTTTGTTTTGTGTGTATGTGTATATATATGTATGTGTGTGTTTGTTTGTATGATTCGTGGCATTGTGACTGGCAATGTTAATATATATTAGTATATGTATACTTTGATGGTGTGTACGAAATCACGATGAGGTTACATTGGCAACATACAATTAAATATCAAGA
Source organism: Allium fistulosum (assembly GCA_030737815.1). Lineage (NCBI taxonomy): Eukaryota > Viridiplantae > Streptophyta > Magnoliopsida > Asparagales > Amaryllidaceae > Allium > Allium fistulosum. The sequence continues at coordinate 484,023,161 of CM060905.1, read as the reverse complement.
GGTAGTATTATTGTGTGCTGTACTACTTGTTTTGTGCTTATGTGACAAGATAGGCTAGTATCCATCATAGCTGGCCGTTTCGAAGGTCATGCCTCGGTTCCCATTATATCATACATATTTTGCTTATTATATGTTTGCATTTGCTCTATTCTTGATGCCTATAGTCATATATAACCCAGATGACTGTTACCTATGGGAAAATTAGGACCATGACTAGGCATGTGAAAAAAGGTAGACATGCACATGTTTTCTGATGGATACAATGACCAAAAGAGGCGATTGAAGGAGTATTTCTATGTGCTTATTGTGTGCGGAACTCCTGAAGCATTGTTGTGTGCTTGTTAGACTCCTATCAGATATTTTGAGATCATTCATAGTACCAAGATTGCTTCACTTGGGATAACTGTATAGATATGTTATGTGTTAGTATGGTCATATAGACAAGTTGTGAGCTAGTCTAACTCATAAGACGTGTTGTGTGCTAGTCTATACCAATAGACATGCTATGTGCTAGTCTAATAAACATGATGTGTGCTAGTCTAGACTATGACTTAAACCATTAACAATATGTGTAGATTTTACTGGACAATTATCTATGTGTTAGTCTAACCATTGAGACATGGTGTGTGCTAATCTAACCATTGAGACATGCTTTGTGCTACCCTAGTCAAATGGACATGTTGTATGCTAGTCTAGGCTATGAGTTAGGACTTTACTGATGTATGTAGTTTAATGGGTGATTATATTACTGTTAGACAACAAATTTTCTATCGGTTAGAAAATCGCCGAAAAATTATATCTTTATAAACCGCAAGTGCATGGTGTACAATTTTAGTATGTATGTAAGCACGAGTCGATCCGCGGGGAATTAATTAAACTCTAGTAATACTCAATCAAATTAGCCCAAAGTTTTGAAGTAGTTTTAAACTAGAGAAAAGGTGAATAAACTATGATAATAAGAACAATTTAGAGTCAAATCCACTTTCAATCATTCACATAAATCAACACAAAATTCACTTGTAACCTCTCTTTAAAAATATTAAGTAGAAATGATTAATGTGCTTATTATAAGTATGGTTTATTTGAGCTATTAATTAGCATAACTTAAACCATCAAACTCTAACACATCATTCAAACTCACATATAAACTCTCATGATCATGACATGAAATTAAAAATAAAATCTATTTTAAGTATGATCTATTTACTATTAATTAGTAACATAGACCATCAAATTTTGATTCTAGCTTAACTTTCACATCAAAACCACTTAAGCAAATGAACAAATAGCTTATGTTTTAAATGGAGTTAAGCATAGCCTATTTGAAATGTCAACATAGGCTATCAAAATTCAATAAAAAGAAACATAAACCACCATCTTTCATACTTTCCATCAAGCACATAAGAGATATTACAAATGAAATCATTATATTAATTTAATATGTTTCATGAGAGCTTCATTACTCCTAAATTGAAGGGGTTTAGCTACTCATATTTGAAAGCAAGATAACATAGAATTATTTCAACATGAAAAGAAAAAAAATGAGAGCTATTAAAATAAAAGAGAGCTAACTCTAACATGAAATAAAAGGATCACAAGAGAATTAAAAGAGCATAAAAGAAAGCATAAATGTAAATTGCATGAAAGTAAAAACAAGGCTAAGAAGCCATGAAAGAAACTTTTATTTATCTTTGATTTTGTGGCTATAACTTGCTTGAAAGGTAAGAAGATAATTACATGAGACATAAGGGGTATTTATACATGCTTAAAAGCCTAATTCATATTTTACGGGACTACCTAAAATTCCCTTTAGGAAGTGTAACCTCTAAGTAATCATTAGGGAATTAATTGATCCCCACTAACATGCCTTTAAACCTTCATTAACGTGTGCATGTGCTTTTAATTGTGGACCAAATGGTAGTGGGTTAGTGGGCTCCTCCATGTTGCATGGATTCATTTATTTCCTTTCTTCATTAGCTTTCAACATGTGTGCATGCATTCATCCATGAACTCTCTTTATATTTGCACTTCATTTCCTATAAATAAAAATAATAAAGTGCAAATAAATTTTCTCAAATTGAATCATACACAAAATTACCATTTTACCCCCAAATGAAGATGAATAAATGATGATTTGAAAACAATTTAAATTTTAGTTTAAACATGTAAAATACCCTAATATGCTCATTTATATAATTAAAAGAGATTAAATATTGAGTAAAAATATGCACTTTCACATGCACATCAAATACCTCCATACTTATCTTTTTATTCATCCTCGAATAAACCAAAACTAAGATAAATCCATTTTCATAAGAAACAAGATTGCTTTGAGTGTATGCAACAACTCGTTAAACCTCTAGTTGTCCCTAGTAGGATGAGTGTTGTCTCATGAGGGGTTTCAGCGGATACTACCCATAAAATCCAAATGCGATATGCAGATTCTACATGATGAAAATTTTCAAAAATATTTACAAATGAAGAATTTACTTCTAAATTGATATGAGTAAGTTAAATATAAGTTCTGGTCATTATCAAGAAATTTAAGTCCTTTTACTTGTCAAAACTTCCAACAAAAATTAAGTTATCATCACAATTAGACTCTAGTTTGGCTAGTTATTTCAGTTGATAACATCGTAAAACTATGAAATGGATCCTTAGTTGATTATCAAAGTTTTTCAAAGTGGTATTTACATTTCTTTTGAATAACAAGTCGAATCAAATTAGTGAAAATAGTGCTTGGATTTCAATTGCTTGCTCTCTCTATTTTTGAAAAGTATTAACATTATTATATTTACATAGCTAACTCAAATAAACTGAGGCCAGATATACTGATCATGCACTGCCTTTCGGGCTTACGTGAGATGAGTATAGAGCGTGAAGAGTGTACACACTTGCGTATGAACACATGACTCTAGGTGATTATTTTTATTAAATCTATTTACATACACCTAACTCAGATAAACTGAGGCCAGATATACCGATCATGCACTGTCTTTCGGGCTTATGTGAGAACGGTACATAGCATGGCGAGTGTACACACTTGCGTGTGAACACATGACTCTAGGTGTTTCTTATTTTTTATATAAAAAAATTTCCTTTTGATATATATATATTTGAAAGAGAGAGAGTTACGCAAAATCATCTTAGCACCACTTACTTAGAACAAAAATGTTATCGCCTCTACTTTAAATCAACCACTCTTTTAAACAAAGACTACAATTAGGACATACTTCATAATTATTGCCTTTGTACCCTCCTATATACTAGTTAAACCATAGTTACTTGTAATCAAACTTTATTTTTATTTTTGTTGAGATAGATAAATTTTCAAAAATTTCAATTCAATAACCAAACACATATACTTATCCTATAATGTTTCTTTAAAAGTAAACCAATTTGCCAAAAAGAAAAAAATTGAATTTTTTGGTTTTGGAAAGAAATGCAAAATAAACCATGAAAAAACAAAAATGAACATGAGACTTCCCTCCCCCCACACTTGATTTTGACTGTGTCCCTACAGTCAATGCATGATATAACGAGTGTAAAGGGGAAAAAATATGTACATATTTACAAAAGAGGGTTAACATTTCTTACTAGACGTAGTATGGCTCATGAAGAGTCACGAGCTCCTCCTCTCGATCACTCACCAACTCCAAGTAAGGCTTTAAACGATGACCATTGACTTTAAAAATCGAACCATCCTTAGGTTTTCTATTTCTATGGCACCATATGGAAAAACAGCAAGTACGATGTACAGTCCTGTCCACCTTGATTTTAATTTCCCAGTGAACAAATGAAGTTGAGAGTCATACAAAAGAACTTTTTGATTTGGATAAAATGTTTTCCTTGGCATTGACTTGTCATGAAAAACTTTTTTTTCTCTTTGTAAATTTACTCATTTTCATATGCATCGTTCCTAATCTCCTCTAACTCGTTGAGTTGCAATTTTCGATTTTCGCCGGCTTTTTCAAGATCAAAATTAATGTTCTTAATTGGCCACAAAGCTTTATGCTCAAGTTCAACGGGCAATGGCACGCCTTACCATATACAAGCCTAAAAGGAGACACCCAAGATTGGTTTTATACGCAGTTCTGAAAGCCTGAAGCGCATTTGTTAATTTTTGTGACTAATTTTTTTGATTTTTATTCACAGTTTTCTCCAAAATTTGTTTGACTTGACGATTTGAAACTTCAACTTGACCACAAATTTGAGGATGATAAGGAGTGGATAACTTATGGGTTATCGAATATTTCTTCATTAGAGATTCAAATGAGCGATTACAGAAATGGGTTCCATTGTCACTTATTGTTGTGCGAGGTGTTCCAAACCTCGAAAAGATGTTTTCTTTTATGAATTACACAACAACTTTGTAGTCATTTGTTTTACAAGGATGGCCTCAACCCATTTGGATACATAATCAACCACAAGAAGAATGCATAAATTTTTGAAACAATTGGAGAATGGTCCCATAAAGTTGAAAGGGACGCGGAAGATGATCTTAAGGCTATTTAACACTAGAGGGGGGTGAATAGTGTTTTAAGAATTTCTTTAAAACTTCTTTGATTTAAATTGAATTAACTAACTTAATGCAAATACACAATCACAGATCAAATCACAGAATCACAAACAAATGCAAATATAAATAAAAAGCAAGTAAAGGAAAGAACACACCAGGAATTTTATATTGGTTCGGTGTTACCCTACATCCAGTCCCGCACAACCCGTACGGCTTTCTATTCAACAATAATCTAGATTACAATCCCTCGATTCCAAGGCAACGAGGTACACCCTCCAGATTCTCAGGTCTCTGGGTAGAACCACTTGATTCACAGGACACAAGTTCACCCGATCGATTTCCAAGGACACGATCACACCTTTATAACCCCACACAAGTTTCTTTGAGTACAAATGTATCTATAACTCTGATAAGCACTGAGATTCTTTGAAGAGAGTGGCAGAGAATCAAACTAGAGATATTCTGGTTTGATTCACTTAAGATTTCGGCAGAATATGGATAGGATAATTAGAAAATAAGATAAGAGAGTAAAGAGGAGAGAAAATAAAGAAAGTAGTTACTGGAAAACGTCCATAACAGTCTCTATTTATAGAGAATGAATGGATGTGTCCATTCGAAGAGGTTTAAACGAATAGACACTTCTTTTGAAAACAACCTTTGCTGTAACGGGAAGCATGTCGACATGATAGGTAAATAGGATGTCGACATGGTCTAGTAGAAAATGATGATTTGCTTTACTTTGAAAATGATGATTTAAAACATATGCAACTTTATTCAAATGGACTCTATGTATTTGTAGAAGGTATTTAGAAGTAGAAATACTTATGAATGTATATATGTATATATACTAAAATATATTTAAAATCAAAGTAAATAAACTAAAGTAAATATAATATTAAAATAGATTTTGAGGCTAAAATATCAAGGACAATTTTGAAATCAAAATATAACAAAATGATAAATATGATTTTGAGGCTAAAACATTTTTGGAAATGTGAACGAAGGTTTTTCTTTTGAAAAGGAATATTTGAAAATCATTTTATAAAACAAGAGATAATTTTGAAAATCATTTTGAATCAAAATTAGTGGATAACAAAATAGGGCTACTATCTGTTCCACTAGATATTTCGTGAGTTCCATCTCACTAGGGTTCCATCCCTTTAACAATAACGAAGTGGATTCCATTCCACGAGTAAATTGGATAAAAAAGAATGATAGTGCTTTCAAGGAGTTTTAACAAATATCTAACCTAACTATATTATTTGTCTTGAACTCTTGAATATCTTGAATCTCATGAGTCTTCAATCTTGAACTCTTGATCTTTGTCTTCATCAATTTTGTTTTCTTTACTGTACAGTCTTCTTTTGTTGATACCTGCATATAGATTTCCTGCACATATATATTTTATAACACTTCTATAGTTGTTGTCATCAAAACCACTATCCTATGGACTAACATTCTCCCCCTTTTTGATGATGACAACCTTTGTTTATAAAATATTTATATTCTCCTTATAACTCCCCCTAAATCTAATAACTCCCCCTTAATCTATGCCTAACTAACCTATTTTATACTTCTCCCCCTTTGTCATCAACAAAAAAATGACACTAACTCCCCCTAAATCTATGATATTAATGATAGTGTTATCATTAATAATACTGAAACTAGATATAACAATGCTAAATATTGTATACTCAGAATGATATATATGAGTAATATAAGAATGAGAATAATAAGTGTAACCACAATTTATTTTATTCATATCACTATATACATAACTGTTAAATGAAAAGGAAATGCATACAATAAGTAGACAAATCAATCAAACATAAGCACACCTATTTATGTCTTATTACATAATCAATATAGTAAGTTATCATAAATCAACCATGTTTAAAACCAAACCAAATCAAGTATTTCAAATCAAATCAATTTTAAACCAAATCAAACAAGTTAAATGTTACGTGGAACTTCAACCCATCCCTCTTTTCCAAAGATAGGATCCGCTTTGATTACTTCCCAATCTTCATCGTCCTGGAGCAATGTCTTCGGTGGATTTACTTGGAGATCCTCTTTGTTGAGAGCGGAGATCATCCATCGTAGTGCATCGAAATGCCTTTCTTGTTCCTTTATCATCTGCATTTGACTCAGTTCTAAGTGCCTCTGATTTCGTAGAATAAAAGTAAGAATATCTTTGAAGGATTTGAGAGTTTCTTCAAGATTATCACTTAGATTTGAAGAGGATGAAGCCATTTTGATGATAAGTAAGAAGGAAATAAGTAGATAAGAGTAGAGAGAAGTTATGAGAAGTTTTCTAGAAGAAAATAGGACTTAAATAGACAGGAAAGTCGTTTGAAATGAATAGACATAAGGAGTTATTTTGAATTTCAAATTGAAATGTCCATTCAGAATATTACCAGTATATGTCGACATGACCTCTATACAGTATGTCGACATACATAGCAGATTTTGCACATCTTATTTTTGAATTTTCAGTGTATATACATATGATTTATATATATATTACTTGATATAAATAAGAGTAACAGTAAGATAAACAGAAAATAAGCTTCATTTCATACTAGAACAGAGAAGTACATGAATTTCATAAAGAAAACATAAAGATATAACTTTCAATACACCAAATTTCATTGATATACAAAAAGTAAACTTTAGAAACTAGTAGATGAGGATGAAGATGATGAGATATTGAGCTTCTTGTTGACTTTGGAGAAGAACTTGTTCATAGTATTGGACATTTTGTCCAATTTTTTGTTTACGGAGTGTTTGAGAGCTTTTTGATTTTTCACAATCACTCGTTGATTGTGAAGGAGAGTCTTGTTTGATGGTCGTGTGGGAAAATCAATACTCTCTAAGGAAGTTTCTTCACTTTCTTCCTCTTCTTCTTCCTCACCTTCTTCTTCCTTACCTTCTTCTTCCTCCTCTTCCTCTTCTTCTTCTTCCTCCTCATCTTCTTGCATTTCCTCATACCCCAATCGTGCTTCTTTTTCCGTTAGTGTTTCGTATGGTTGAAACACATGCGGAATTTTCATAAGTGAAATATTGGAATGATTAAAAACCTTTCGTGGAAAGAATTCTTCACCTCTCATATCCACTCCAAAGTAATTAAAAATTCTAGTGAGGTATATTCCATGATATAATGCATTCTCTCCCGAATCCAAGTTTTTGTGTCGAAATTCATCCAAGATAACTTGTGCCCAATTAATATCATAATTTCCAAAAATTGCAAAAAGAGCCTTACACACTTTTTGAGTCGGGTTATTGTAATTTCCCGATCTCGGAGTAATAGTGCGTTGAAGGAGAAGATTAACAATACGAGCTTTTGGTCGAAAAAATTTGTTTTTGAATTTCTTCCTCAAAAATATTGTGAAAAGTTTCACGATCGGTTTCCTCGATTTCAAAAGAAGAAAGATTGGAACTGGTACTTTTACACTCAAGTATGGTTCCTAAAACATCGGTATCCAAAACAATTTGTGTCCCCTTGACACTACTCCACACTTCATCATCCCTTCCATTATAAAAACCACGATTTAAATTTGCATAAAACATTTTGACAAGGTTTGGATAGCAAACAAAATCATTTTGGTTATTGTCAACCAAGCTTAGAATACCATTGTTTTGAAAGAGAGCATCAATTTCATAAGAAGCGAAGTCATTAAAAATAGCAAAATTACCCGAATGAACTTTTCCATAAGTTGCATAATTAATGTATGCAAGTATGGCATCTCTATTATTGTAGAGATGATCTTTGGTGGCTCTTGACAGCCTCATTCCGGCTATGTTGCTAGTGGATGCCATTTTTGAAGAGATAAGAGTGTTTGAAGATAAAAGTTGTTTTGAATTTGAATTGAAGATGGAGATAAGTGTTGATAGAAGATAGATATAAAGAGGTTGAATAGGTGGATTCTCTGGTCAAAGAGTCATAACTATTCAGAACATAGGAGTTAGTGAAAAGGTGGAGGGAAATTTGAATTTTGAATTCAAATGTATAAATCTGATTTGCTACAGGTATGTCGACATTACCAATAAGTGCCATGTCGACATGCACATCAGATTTTGCAAAAATGATTTCAAGCATGTACAAGATTTATATATATATATATACTGATATATATTATGATTATTGTCTGAATATATTTTGAAAATATATTATACAGAAAATATATAAAAATAATATTTTATAAATTTTTTAAAAGATATTTAAAAAATTTTAAGTTAATAAAATCAATTATATACTTAACTAATAAACTATTCTAAGCAACCAATTTTCAACCAATTAAAATAGTAAACGTGTACCTTGTTTGAGTTCCATATCATCCTGATTATCTGAATTCAGAGTTGTCATAAAACACATATTTGCCAATTCTGTTTTCTGTTCATCATCACTTGAGGACGTATCTGAATCATCCAGTGTTGCTGCAAATTCTTTCTTTCTTTTCTTTGAATATTCTTTGTTTGATTGAGGAGTTTGCTTTTCTAGATGTGGACAGTCTCTTTGATAATGACCAAACTCATTGCAATTGAAGCATTTGATGTTGTTGAGTGATTCAGTGTTATTTCCAAAACTTTTTCTCTTGTGATTATTCATTTTTCTATACTTCAAGAATTTTTGAAAGTTTCTTGTCATGAAGGCTATTTCTTCATCATCATCACTAGAGTCTGATTCACCAGTTAGTGCATTGAAGGCAATGGACTTTTTTTCTGATGACTTATTCTCCCTTCTTCCTTGAATTTGAACTTCATATGACATCAGATTTCCAATTAATTCATCAATCTTCAAGGTACTGATGTTATTTGCTTCTTCAATCGCCAGTGTCTTCAAATCCCATTCTGGAGTGAGTGAATTCAGAATTTTCCTGACTTGATCTTCTTCGGAGATTGCTTTTCCCAGAGATACTAGTGAATGAACAATATCCTGAAAACGACTATACATATCTGGAATAGATTCACTAGGCAACATCTTAAATAATTGAAATTGATTAGTAAGAATAGAAATTTTGGTCTATTTAACTTTGCTTGTTCCTTCATGAGTAACTTGCAGAGTTTTCCAGATTTCATATGCAGTTTTACAAACAGATACCCTATTAAATTCATTTCTATCTAGTGAACAAAATAAAATATTCATGGCTTTTGAATTGTTTTGAGCCACTTCTCTTTGAACGGTCGTCCATTGAGCAAAATCAGTTGTGGGCTCAGTGTATTCAGTTTGTGTCATATTCCATGTTTCTAAACTAATGGATTGTAAATATATCTTCATTCTACATGCCCAATATGCATAGTTACTGCCATTGAAAAGTGGTGGTCTGGCAGTGGACTGACCCTCTACAAATGAACTAGAAATACCAGTGTTGGTAGCCATTGTTACTTTTCAAAAATCAGGTTATGAATACTTTGAAAAACTTGCTCTGATACCAAATGAAAGGGACGCGGAAGATGATCTTAAGGCTATTTAACACTAGAGGGGGGGTGAATAGTGTTTTAAGAATTTCTTTAAAACTTCTTTGATTTAAATTGAATTAACTAACTTAATGCAAATACACAATCACAGATCAAATCACAGAATCACAAACAAATGCAAATATAAATAAAAAGCAAGTAAAGGAAAGAACACACCAGGAATTTTATACTGGTTCGGTGTTACCCTACATCCAGTCCCGCACAACCCGTACGGCTTTCTATTCAACAATAATCTAGATTACAATCCCTCGATTCCAAGGCAACGAGGTACACCCTCCAGATTCTCAGGTCTCTGGGTAGAACCACTTGATTCACAGGACACAAGTTCACCCGATCGATTTCCAAGGACACGATCACACCTTTATAACCCCACACAAGTTTCTTTGAGTACAAATGTATCTATAACTCTGATAAGCACTGAGATTCTTTGAAGAGAGTGGCAGAGAATCAAACTAGAGATATTCTGGTTTGATTCACTTAAGATTTCGGCAGAATATGGATAGGATAATTAGAAAATAAGATAAGAGAGTAAAGAGGAGAGAAAATAAAGAAAGTGGTTACTGGAAAACGTCCATAACAGTCTCTATTTATAGAGAATGAATGGATGTGTCCATTCGAAGAGGTTTAAACGAATAGACACTTCTTTTGAAAACAACCTTTGCTGTAACGGGAAGCATGTCGACATGACAGGTAAATAGGATGTCGACATGGTCTAGTAGAAAATGATGATTTGCTTTACTTTGAAAATGATGATTTAAAACATATGCAACTTTATTCAAATGGACTCTATGTATTTGTAGAAGGTATTTAGAAGTAGAAATACTTATGAATGTATATATGTATATATACTAAAATATATTTAAAATCAAAGTAAATAAACTAAAGTAAATATAATATTAAAATAGATTTTGAGGCTAAAATATCAAGGACAATTTTGAAATCAAAATATAACAAAATGATAAATATGATTTTGAGGCTAAAACATTTTTGGAAATGTGAACGAAGGTTTTTCTTTTGAAAAGGAATATTTGAAAATCATTTTATAAAACAAGAGATAATTTTGAAAATCATTTTGAATCAAAATTAGTGGATAACAAAATAGGGCTACTATCCATTCCACTAGATATTTCGTGAGTTCCATCTCACTAGGGTTCCATCCCTTTAACAAGAACGAAGTGGATTCCATTCCACGAGTAAATTGGATAAAAAAGAATGATAGTGCTTTCAAGGAGTTTTAACAAATATCTAACCTAACTATATTATTTGTCTTGAACTCTTGAATATCTTGAATCTCATGAGTCTTCAATCTTGAACTCTTGATCTTTGTCTTCATCAATTTTGTTTTCTTTACTGTACAGTCTTCTTTTGTTGATACTTGCATATAGATTTCCTGCACATATATATTTTATAACACTTCTATAGTTGTTGTCATCAAAACCACTATCCTATGGACTAACAAAAGTCAGTACTCCAAACGTTGGAGATTTCAATTATAAAAATGGGGTTCAACGGCATCATGTTTTGTCGAGAGATTCTTCCTAACATTTGGCAGTGATCGCAAGTTTTACAAAACTCGAATGCATCTTTGAAAAGCATAGGCCAGTAAAAACCACATTAAAGCACCTTTTCCATGGTTTTCTTTGGACCGAAGTGACCACCACATGCTTGGTCATGACAAAAAGAAAGAACACTTTTGATTTTGCAATCCGGGATGCAACATCGAATGATTTGGTTGGAATAGTACTTAAACAAGTATGCATCATCCCAATAGAAGTACTTGATTTGGGACAGAAATTTATATTTACCTTGTTTCGACCAAAATAAAGGAGTTTCCTTAGTGACTAAATAGTTCGCTATGTCATTATACCATGGATCAACAGAAACGGAAAGGAGTTGTTCATCAAGAAAGTTCTCGTTGATTGGTAAAGAAGATGGTGCATATAGAAGACGTAACAGATGATCAGTAACGACGTTGTCGGATCCTTTTTGTCTTTGATTGTAAGGTCAAATTCTTGGAGTAGAAGGATCCAAGTGATCAAACGAGACTTAACATCCCTTTTGTTGAAAAGGTATTTATGAGCGGAGTGGTCAGTGTACACAGTAATGTGTGAACCAATCAAATAAGTTTGGTATTTTTCGAGCGCAAAGACTACCGCTAGAAGCTATTTTTAAATGGTAGTATAATTGAGTTAAGCATCATTTAGAGTCATACTAGCGTAGTAGATGACATGAAGAATTTTTTTGATGCGTTGTGCTAAGACAGCGCCAACCATGAAGTTAGAAACGTCACACATTATTTTGAAAGGAAGATCCCAATTAGGTGAGCAAATGATGGGAGCAGAAATGAGTTCGTTTTTTGAGACATTCGAAAGTAGAAACACAATCAGAATTAAAGTCGAATGGATCGTCTTTTCCAAGAAGAGTCGTAAGAGTTCGAGCAATTTTACTGAAGTCTTTCACAAAGCGTTGATAGAAACCAACGTGTCTAAGAAATGAATGAATATCTTTGACATATTTGGGAATGGGTAGATTCGCAATGACATCAACTTTCACTTTATCTACCTCAGTGCCTATATTTGAAATGACATGCACAAGGACAATGCCGCATTTGACCATAAAATGGCATTTTTCCCAATTTAACGTTAAGTGTTTGTCCTACATCGATTCAGAACCAACTCAAGATGGTGTCGGCACTCAGAAAAAGAGTTTCCAAAGATGGAAAAATAGTCCATAAACACTTCAAGAAAGCGTTCGATCATATCGGAAAAGATGCTGACCATGCATCTTTGGAAAGTAGTAGGAGCATTGCAAAGGTCAAAAAACATAAGTCGATATGCAAACGTGCCAAAGGGACATGTGAAAGTCGTTTTCTCTTGATATTCGGGAGCGGTTGGAATTTGGTTATAACCGGAATAACCATCAAGAAAGCAATAGAATTCATGGCCGGCGAAACGTTCAAGCATTTGGTCGATGAAAGGGAGAGGAAAGTGATCTTTTCATGTTGCAGCATTTAATTTTCGATAATCAATGCAAACACGCGAACTCGTTTGAGCGAGTTGGAATGAGTTTGTTAGCATCATTTTCGATAATAGTAGGTCCAGGCTTTTTAGGCACGACATGAATTGGGCTAACCCATGAACTATCATAAATTGGGTATATGATTCTGTTATCGAGAAGTTTAGGAAAACCACATCCTTTATTTTTGGGTTAAGCCTTCGTTGCGCGCTTGGCATTGTCCACTAAATGGATACGATGTTGAACCAGAGCGGGACTGATTCCCTTTATATCAGTGATTAACCATCCAAGTGGTTCTTTGTTTTTTGACAGAATTGAAAGAAGGAAAGCTTCTTGATCGAGACACCGTTGAAGAGATTATGACGGGAAACGTTTCATTGTCACCTAAGTATGCGTACTTAAGGTGATCGGGAAGGGGTTTGAGGTCCAACCTCAGGGGTTGCTTAATCAAAGAATTTGGTTGAAGTTCAGATTCAATGGTGAGGGATTCAAATGGAAGCGCATTTTCAATCTCGTTAGGCTAATCTTGAAATAGTTGTTCATATTCGATTTCGCGTTCGTTGTTTAGGTCAAATGTTTCGTTATCAAAATTTTCTTGAATGGAGCTAACTTCCAACGTTTGGTCATGTGGTTCGTTCGATTGATTTTCAAGATTGAAAATGTTAAGATCCAAAGTCATGTTTTCAAAAGAAATTTTCATCGAACCGTTTCGACAATTGATTAGAGCATTGGAAGTAGCCAAGAAAGGTCTGCCTAAAATCAATGGAATTTGACTCATCGGATTTTTCATGAGTTGTGTATCTAAAACAATGAAATCGATAGGGAAGATGAATTGACCTATTCTGATGAATACGTCCTCGATTTCTCCAACGGGTTTCTTTATCGAACGATCGGCAAATTGAAGAGTTACTTTCGCCAGTTTTAGTTCACCCAAGCCAAGTTGCTGGTAAACTGAATAAGGAATCAAATTGACACTCTTACCTAAGTTTAGTAAGCACTTATTAATCGTCTTGTCTCCTATCGTGCACGAGATCGCCGGACATCCAGGATCTTTGTATTTAACAGGGATTGATTAGGACAAGACTTCGCTAAGTCCGGCAGCTAAGAAAACTTTCTTAGGTACATGAGTGTGTAGTTTTTGAGTACATAAGTCCTTAAGAAATTTAGCGTAAGTTGGGACTTGTTGAAGGATATCAAGAAGAGGAATGTTCACCTTCACTTGTTTAAAAAAATTCAGCATCTTTTCCATTTGATTAGAGTGTTTCTTGGGTTGAAGGTGATGTGGAAATGGAACACGATACTCAGTAGGTCGGTCTACTTGAGTAGAAGAAGAATTTGGATTGGAATTTGATTCAATGTTTTGATTAATGTTTTGTTCAGATTCGCTTGTTTTTGAAGTGTCAACGGGAGTTTTAGATAAATCGTTTGGATTAACAACTTGATTATTGATTTGTTTACTGGAACGTAAAGTCGTGATAGCATTCATTTGGGTTACGTTGCTATCTTGAACAACATGGGCTTGATTCGAATTCGTGTTTTGATTTCTGGGATTCAGAATAGGTTGACTTGGGAATGTACCTCGTTCACATTCACTTACAGACGTGGCTAATTGACTCATTTGCATTACAAGTTTAGCAATCGATTGGCTCGTATTCTGCATGTATGAGGTTAACAAATTTTGCAAATTTCTATTTGATTGGAGGCATTGAATAGTTGCTTTAGCCAAATTTTCATGGCTTTTCTTAAGTGAAGTCAATCGTTTGTCGTCTTGAGGAGCAAAAGATTGCTACAGTTGATTTTGACATGGACCGTAAAATTTTATTGAAAATGATTGGGTTGAAAGGGAGGATTTGAAGCATTGTTCGGAAATGCTTGAAAATTGGGATAAACCAAATCTGAGTTGGAATTATTTTGGTTCCATGCAAAATTAGGATGATTTCTCCAACCAGGATTGTACGTTGGAGAAAATGAGTCATTTTTAACCATGTTGAAAGCAATGAGTTGTTCTATCGAATTAGGGCACTGATGGGCTATGTGATTTGGATCGTTGCATTTATAACACATTGGTTGGGAAGCTTTATTCATTTGGTTAGATGAGAAAACTTTGTCAAATTTAATGATCATTCCATCGATTTTAGCTACCAAAGCCAAAGATGTTCCTATTGTGTGTGCGCTCGATCGTGGGTAAATGGATTTTTTGTTAGAACGTTTCCATTGGGATGATTTTTTGGCCAAGTTTTCAAGAAATTGCCAAGCACCATCATGATGTTGAGTGAGAAAATTACCTTGGCACATCGATTCAAGCATGGTTCGTGAGCTATTTTCAAGTCCATCGTATAATATTTGGCAAAGAGTCCAATTTTCGAAATTATGGTGTGGACATTTTTTATCAAAAGCTCTTTAAATATTTCAAAATATTTTCTAAAAGGTTCACTCCTGAATTGATGAAAATTGACAATTTTGTTTCGGATTTTAGTTGTTTTTTCCAAAGGGTAGAACTTTTTTAAGAAAATTTTAGCAAATTCTTCCCAAGTTTTGATCAAGTTCGATGGTAAGTTGTACAACCATTTTTCGGCATAATCGGCAAGGGCAAATGGAATTAACCGGAGTTTGATCACGTCATTATATAATTGTTGGAGTTTAATGGTTGCACAAACTTATTCGAATTTCGTTAAGAAGATGCATGGTTCATCGTGGTCAAAATTGCCAAATTTCGGGAGTGTGGAAATATGATTGGAATGAATTTCGAAATGGTTACCCGTTGAGGCAGGTAGTGTGATACAAGAAGGAACAGAAACTCTATCAGGAAAGATTCTATCCATGAGAGTTCGCGGAGCATTTTCGTTTGCCATTGCTAGAGGATCGTTTGTTCGAGTTAAACGATTGTCATGAGTTCAAGTACTCATGCACAAGAAAAGGACAAGGAGAGAAAAAAGTGAGAATCGAGTTAAGAGATGAAATAAGGTTTGGAAGGTGAAATGAAGCGAAATTTTTTCAAAAGGAAAAATATTTACCAAAAAATTTTATTTTTTCAAAAGGAAGATTTGATTTTGTTTTTGATTTTTTTTTAGATTTTAAATTTTCAAAAAAAAAATTTATATGTTTTTGTTTTTTTTTCGTTTTGAAAAAAAAGGTTCTCTTTTTTTAAGGAAAATATTAAAGATTTTTTTAATGGATTTAAAAAAAACTAAGTTAAGTAAAATGTACAATTTTTTTAGTTTTGGATTTTTTTGTTTTTTATATATATGCATGAGTTAATGCAACTAAATGAATGCAAGGACTTAATTACAAATTTTCTATCCTTAGTAGCTCATAGACCAAAACTATATAACCACACTTTGTCTTAATCCAACAAAATAGTTCTTAGCTAGGTAACGGACATGAGTTATCGGTGCACTATGAATCACCGTAGTAATGCAGCCGAAGGTTTAAGTACCTTCAGAAAAACAATCACTATAATATTTACGAATCACTGTAATATTTATAACAGATTATTGATTTGTCGTAGCCTAACAACAAGAAGTTAGATTGTCGAAAGAAGACAACTTGTCAAGATACAATTAAGCCCTAGGTGAGCTCGCGACACCCTTAAGTCCAAAGTCTTGCAGGAAATGCAGATTACGGATCTTAAGGCTGGATTAACACTAGAGGGGGGTGAATAGTGTTTAATGGATTTTATGGAGTTTTTGAAATATTTTGAAATTAACACATACAGATGCAATTCACAAACACAGAGACAATCACAGAATCAGACACAGATGCAAATAGTAAATAAAAAGCAGTAAAGGAAAGAACACACCGGAATTTTATACTGGTTCGGAGTTACCCTACATCCAGTCTCACACAATTTCTTGTGCAGATTTCTTTTCAAATATAATGTCGATATTACAACCTCGATTTCAAGGCCATGAGATACACCCTCCTGTCTTCGAGTGCAGGGCAAACTCTCTTGATTTAACCAGTCTACAAGATCACCTAATTGATTTACGGGCTATAATCACACCCAATTGATTTATGGGCCACAATCACACCATTTCCAATATCAGTTTGATAGATAGAGAGACTTGATACACTTTTTTAATTACAAATGATCCTATAACTCTGAATAGCACTGAGATCTTTGAGAGAGAGTGACAGAGAATCAAACTAGAGATTATCGAGTTTGATTCACTTAGGATTTCGGTAGAGTTTTGTTAAAACATTTAAAATATAAGAGAATATTTGAGTAGAGAAGATGGACTGAAGAAATGAAGAAAAACTAACTTAAAATTCGTTGAAAATAACTGGTATTTATAGGAGAACAACGATCATTTCCATTCACGAAAGGTTATGACGAATAGACGCTTCTTTTAAAAATTTGAAATTTGAATTTCTATGGTCACCATGTCGACATGGGGGATGGGGTATGTCGACATGCCTATGTATATTTTGAAATTAATTTTGCTTTAGAATGATTTCTATTCTAAAACTTGTCAAAACAATTTCTAAAATTTGTAAACCATTTTGAATATAGTTTAAACTTATAAAAGAGATTTAAAAAGTAATCTTAAAAATATATAATCTATAATATAAAAGTAATATTAAAAACTAAGTATAGAATATATTTTTGAAATTTAAAGCTATAATATTAAAACCAGGAGATAGTTTAAAAACAAGAGATGATTTTGAAATCAAAATATAAAAGATGGTAAGAATAGTTTAAGGCTAAAATATTTAAACCAAGAGAGATGACTTTTAAAAAGATAGTTTTTGGAAAAATAGTTAAAATAAATCATTTTGAAAATTTCGTGGATTCCATTCCACTAGAGAAGGTCGTGGGTTCCATCCCACTATTAAAGCGAGAAGGTGGATTCCATTCCACAATTAAAATCCGAATAAGGATTTTAGTGCTATTATGAAGTTTTAACATAAATCTAGATACTATTACTTATTTTGATATTTTGAACTCTTGAAATCTTGAACTCTTGATATCTTGAACTCTTGATACTCATGAGTCTTCAGTCTTGATTTCTTCAATCTTGAATTCATCGGTCTTGAATCTCTATATTGTACAGTCTTCATTCTCAGTACCTGCATATATATCCTGCATATACATATATATCTAGACAAGAATATTAGTATTTATATTTTATAACAAGTCCTAAGGTTGTTGTCATCAAAACCATCATCTCAGGAACTAACAAGTCTAACCGTTATTATTAGCATACGATGAAATGCAATTTGTAGGCCAAGGATGGGGTGATGAAATCCCTCACCTTATGTGGATATGGGTATTTCCATTAGAAAAAATAAAAACAAGATGAAATGTATCCGAAACAGAAATTAAACATGTATTAACAATGCAATTATGAATGAAAATTGATTTTGTTTTTGGATTTTTAAAATGCAAGCAACTAACAATGCAAAGAAAATAAAAACAATAGATAAGAGCAAAATACCAGAGCATGCAGAATTATTAGCAAAATCAACAAATTTCGAAACTCAACAAATTCCAGAATTCCAAACTAAAGTCGCGGGTTTGAGGATGGTTTCGAATCGCATTGAGGTTATGGTAGGAGGGTGTGGGTGGTTTGGGCAGAAGTGGGTGATGTAGAAGTTAGGTTTCAGAGTTTGGTAGTGAGGCAGCAGGCTTTATGACGAGTTGTGAAGGGAAATTTTGGTGGTGCTATGTTGATTGATTTTAGATGATTAAAAAGGTGCATGTAGGTGATAAAGTAGTAGTAAGGAATCGAGTTTGTGGATTTGTGATGGAAATGGTAGGTGTAGTTACTGACTGTTGTTGGTGATTGTGATTGGCAGGAGCTGATTAGGAGGGTGCTTGGTTGTATGTGGTTGAGGTTTATGGTTCGACTGAGTTGTGTGATTGAGTTGAAATGTTGAGTTGCACTGGTTGAAATGGTGAATTAAGGGATGATTTGGCAGAAGTAAGTTTATGATGTTTTTTCCTTTTGAATTGGTAAGGGCAGGAAGTTGAACTGTGGGTTATGGAAGAAGTTTGATGGTTGTGAACTTGGGATGGTTTAAGTGGATGTAGAGTTGGAGGTTGACATCAGAGGCAGTAAGGTTTAACAGTGATGGCAAGAAGGTTATAGCATGTAACTACTCGAAAATTTTAATGGTTTTAATGACATAATTAACTGAAATTTTGAGAAATTTTAAATAATTGAATTTGGAAATAAAAATTTGATATTTGGTATGCATCTATTTAAACGTAGCAAATGTTAGTTCTGTTGTGTAATTTTCAATTTTTATTTTAATCGGTTAACTAGATGAAAATATTTTCAAAATCTGAATATTTTTACATAATAAAAATGTTTATCATTTTCTGAGTGAGATGTCATATTTCATGTCTCCAAACTTGGACCGCTCTAGCCTCGTTTATCTTACTTTCGATGAATTAGCAGCAGCTTGGCAGCGGAAAAATCAACTTGTGATAGGATGATCGTATCGCTGATAACTGTGTACTAATTTATTCGTTTCGTTGTGCTGATCTCCGCAGTATATTCATCCCTGTAATTTGGAATCCGATACGTGGCGGAATCGGCAAAAACGATTAGCCGTATTGGTACCCATTTTGTGCCATTTTGGGTTCTGTGTCCTTTCATTTTCAACCGCATAAACCAATAGCCGCTTGCCATTATTATTTTCCTGAATTCAACTATGGACTTTTGGTTGTCCCACTTTTCATTTATAGTTTGCTGGTTCATTTTCGTTTGTTCATTTTGTATTCCTCTGCCATTCTTCCTTTTCTCTTCTTTCGTTCTATCTTCAAAAGAAAAAAAACAAACAAGTGTACGTATATTTAGCAACCCGGCTATTCTCCTTGTTTGCTTGCAGATCTTCCGATGCCTACTTCGAGTCCTTTATCATTCTTTCGTTTTTAAGCCATGTTCGTATTATTTTGTATTGCCACCTTCTTCCACCGCCACTTTCCACAACTCATCCCTCCACCTGACAACCCAAGCTCGGCCTCGAACAGCCAGCAGCTCACCCGGCCGCCTTCCCCTATGACCTGCTCTATTCTTTTGCTCAAATTCTCCACATCGAGCATTGCTTCCACCACTTCGCCACCTCTCTCCATTCCCCTGACCAACTGACGACAACAACACGCAAACCCCAAACCGACAGTCGCCCAGATCTTCCACCTCCACCTGCCATCACCTTCCCCTTCCACTCTCCCCTTCATCCAAACAACAGCCATTGATCCGCCTCCTAACATGCCACCTGACAGCCGAAGCAGCCTCTCCCTCCGGCCACACAAACCCCATCACTTCCGCAACCTCCAAAACAACCCTTACCCCGCCTGTCCTTCCTCCCTCTATCCCCACACAACCTCCATCATGGCAAAACTCGCCACCATCATGACAGCCTTGCCTCGACAACCCAACCAGCCTCGTTCCCCTCCTCATCACCGAGCCCAAACCCTCACGACAACCCACATCCAACTGCATCGGCCACCTGACTGTGCCACACGCCAACAACCCGTGACAGTCCGCCTCACGCAGCACCCATCGAGCAGCCATGAAACCTTCCTCGCCCATTCACGCCACCACCATTGAGCTGCACCACCTTTCCCGTCTCCAACATAGCTGCGGCCTTGCCTCCGGCCTAACAACCCGCCATCGACCAGCCCTGCCTCGTCTAACCCACGTCGGTTCCACTCACTCCTTCTCCGCCGAACAAAGCTGTGAATAGCACCTAAGCTCTGAGCAGCTGCATCCATATTTTATTAAAGGTATATATATAAGTTCTATTTATATATAAAAGTTTATATAAGTTTGTTTAATTTATGTTGTATATATATATATATAAAGTGATACAAGTTTGTGTATAATCTGTTGTTAGGTATATTAGTTTATATAAGTCATATATAACATGTTGTTTGTATATATATTAGTTTATTTTATACATATAATCTATTTGGGTTTTTACGTATAAGTTATAATGGTTATATATATAATCTGCTTATATATAAAATTTAACTAAGTTGTATATAATATGTTGTTACGTGTACAAGTTATATAAGTCATATATCGCATGTTTATTTGTATATAAGTTTATAAATGATCTGTTTGAGTTTATAATGAAGTAATTTTATATTGATTTTTATAATAAATATTGATTTTAAATATAATATGTATGTTTTTGTATATGTTTATATATTAGTTTATATATATGAGTATACAGGAGTTTAGTTTTTAAATAAAAATATAGAGATTTTATTTATTAGGTGTTTAAATTTAGTATTGATTTGAAATACACACACACACACACATATATATATCATTTTAAATATGAGTTTTCAAATTGAATATTGGTTTTAAGAAAATATATGTAATAATATAATATACATTTTGTTTCTGTTATATCAAGCTGATTTTGATTTTTCCATTGATTCCAATTTATCATCTTTGTTCGTCGAATTCGTGTCCATCTTGCTTTGCTTTGGAAATTCGTGCTTGGATTCGTAACCCATTTCATTGTCAAATTTCTCTAACCTCGAAAGGTGAGCGATCACTCACAATTAACATTCTTATATTTAGAAAATCTAATTCACTTGAAATGACGATTGAAATATGCTATTAAATTTGAATTGTAAAGTTATTTAATTGTTAAATTTGATATGCCATTATCTGCAATAGTTCACTTATGACATAGGATACCATAACCTGTTGTATACAGTATATTTAAATTTGTTACTGATGATATATGCATGTTGTTAATATGTTATATTATTATCATATTTGTTCTCACTCTGCAAGTTCCCTGTTAGTTTAGAAATCCCTATGGGTTGAAATGATACATACCCGAACGATATTATAGATTAGAGGAAAATTGTTATGGGTTGAAATGATAAACCCAAACGATTTTTCATTTAATTTGAAATTTTGGGATTGCCGGTTGAAATGATACATACCCGTAAATATTAATTTTAAATTGCGGATTGAAATGATAAATTTTCGTATCACTTGACCATAGGATAGAAAATTATATACGGACACCGTTGGTCTATATTTTGAAAACGGTTTCCAAAGTTTGAAAGGAAATATATGGGTTTTTATGAATATTGTTTTTTTATAATATATAAATGCTACTTTTATATATGTATAAAATTTAGATTTTTGAAATAACATGTTTTGGAAATTTTAATTTATAAGTTAGTTTGGAAAATATAAATTTTAAGATTTTACTTATAGTTTTATTATTTTAAAAATATATAAAACAAGATTTCATATAAAACAAATTTAATAATAAGATTTAATTTAATAAAATTTAATTTATTTGGTTTATAACATGTTTAGGTATTTATTTAAATTTATATTAATATTTTAAAAATAGATGTTTTTTAAATTTATTTATAGAGGTTGGGAAGATAAATTAATGTTGACTTGGAATTTAAATTTGGTTAATAATTGAATTTAAATAAGAATTGATATGAAATTATTGATTTTGAGATTTTGAAAGGTATGATTTATAATTTGATTTGATAAAATGATTAAATGAATATTCTCAATTTTAAATAAAATTGAGATTGAACATTTAGTATTGATTTAAATATATAAATTGGGATTCAAATAAATTGTTATTAAAATGATTAAGTGAATATTTTCCAATTTGAATAAAATTAAAGTTAAATGTTGAAATATAAATAAAATTTATATTGTAAATGTTTGAATATTTAAACTTGAATCTTTGAACTTTAAATTGAAATGGTTAAACTAGAATTGATTTAAATTGAATTTTGGAATTTAAGATGAATTGAATCGATATGCGAAATTTGAGGAAACTAATTTTATTATTTAAAGTATTTTATTACATATAAACTATTTTAATTTATAACTATTTTAATATATATACTATTTTCAATATCTAAACTGTTTAAGTTGGAAAAGTGTTATGGTTTCAAAAGTGCTATGATTTCAAAAGTGTTATGATTCCAAAAGTGTTATGATTTCAAAAGTGTTATAAATTTGAAAGTGTTACGATTCTTGAACTGAATATTACTTAAAGTGAATAATGATATTGAAGTGATATGGTATTGAAATGAATATGATATTTTGATATGAAGTATGAACTATTTGAAATGAAATGACCACGGTGTGAAATAAGCGTTTGGTTGTTAAAGACACCGAGATCGGATATTGTCATACTCTTTGCCAATACCGAAAACCACTTTAACAACTGTGCACGTGGTGGAGATTCCAGAACGAAGTAGGATGGTTTGGCGATGATTCTGTATGAGGTATTAATGTAGCCCTGACTCCCGTGAGTCAGCTTGATGTGGTAAAACAGGAACCACGCAGGGCCAAGTGAGGTCATTCCTCCGATCAAGCACATTTCTTCGATACCATTCTATTACTTTGTGATTTGATTGGGTGCACCCTTTGATTTGGGAGTGTGTCACAAGGTGGGCGGTAGTAGCTGTTATGTGTTACCCTCGGTCCGGATCCACAAACGGTATATCTACCCTGGCATTGCCTCACGTGCCTTGTCACATGCCCTATCGCGCCCTCTACGAGTTTGTTTTGTACCGTGTTGTACCTATGTGGCATCCTCTGGGTAAACCACCGGTTTGGTGAAGAGTACGACATTGTATAGACTGCGGGAATATATAAAATGTGTTAAGGGGGATATGGATAATGCCTTAATGCTATTCTAGTAGTGTTCTTTACTATAGACATATTATAATTGTGTATAATACTACATAGTAGATAGTTCCACGGATCCTTAGAGGATGGGTATCCCAAACATCCTTTAGATTACTTATATTTTAGTTGAAATTTCACTTGAGTTAAATTTACTGCTATAAGAATGTTAATCCTGACTCAAGTGTTTTGTGTTTTGCTTTGTGCTCGGGTCAGACTGAGTGTCACAGCATTTGAGACTCACCTTTGGAGCTTGGAGCTTCGCCTGGAGATCTATCTGTTATCTGTTCATCTTTTAGTCATTTCCATTTTCCTAGTTGTTTTGTTCAGACTTGACATTGCTTGTGTATTTGAGACTTCTCTGTATTTGAGATTTTCTGTTGTATTTTGTTTCAAAACTCTGTTGTTTGTATAGTAGCTTCATGAAGTACTACTTATCTTTTCCGCTGCTTATATGTGTATTACTCTGTGTCTGTGATTCTGTGATTGATTTATTTACTGTATACGCTGAGTTTTGCCAAATATAAATTAACAATTTGACATTTTGAGCAGTTCAAGTCCAACATGTGTGGATGCGAATGGTTCAAAATACTGGGTCGTTACATAGCAAGTGTTGAAGTTAAGAAAATGGAGTTGGTGATAATGTAGTAGTTGTTTGAGGAGTTGGCTACTTGGTTACAAGAATTAGAGGAGATGAAGGTTGAACTTGCAGTGGCAGGAAAAGGGGATACTGCTTGTAGTGATGCATGGTGATGGTTGTGGTTTGTAGCTTATAGTAACAGGTTGTAAGGCAGTGGGGATGTTTGTATGTATGACAGTGGTGGAGTTTGTGTACAGGTTGGAGTGTGTGTACAGTACTTTGACTTTTTCAGAGGTGAGGAAGTGGTTGTTTCAAGAAGAGGTGATGTTGTAGTAGTTTTGTGATAAGGCAGAGCTGGGCAGAGGAGGTGAATATGACGTATATTGATTGCAATAATGTATGTATGTTGATGGTATGGCGGTGAATGGAGTTGTAGGAAGTTTTGTAATAGGGAGGGGATTGGCAGTTTATTGTAACAGTGTATGTTGATGTTCGAAACTAATAGTGATGATGGTGGTGAAATGTGTTGATGACAGTGAGTTGATGGCAGTGGCTAAGTATGCAAGTTGTGAATACTGTTGTTTGTTTGATAGTGGTAGGGAGAGGGAGGTAGATGGAGGCAGTGATGATGTGCAGCAGTTAAGGGAATTGGCAGTGTTAACGTTGCTGGAGTTGATTGATGATGGTGGAAGTTCTGGGTTGGAGCTAGAGAGGTGCTGCTATTGAAGAAGGCAGATTGATGGTAGTGGTAGGCTGGAGCAGTTTGATGAAAATGTAAATGCAAATGCAGTGGATAGTTTTGAGTTTCTTATAGTTTAGCAGTGAAATATATGCAAATGTAGTGTAACAGAGAACATTAATATTAGCATGCTTCTTGCAAAATGAATGTAAACAGTTTTGAGTTGAAATGAAAACAATTTGGACTTCTTTCTTGCAAAATGAAATCAGAAACGCACAATATGTAATCAGTGAATAGTGCACAGTGAACAGTGAAACCAGAAATGAATTGAAAGTTTTTATATATTTATTTATTTACTTTTTTGCCTCTTTTTTTAATGAGAAAAAAATAACACAATATGAAAAAACCTCACCATTAAACTAACACAAACTTAACAAAACAAAATGCATTATGAATTTTTATTTTTTTAAATGAAAGTCAACACAAAATAAAAGAAAACAAAAATAATTCAAAGAATAGAATTAAAATAAAATTGCAATTCCCCGGCAACGGCGCCAAAAACTTGTTAGATGGTGAATTTTCTATCGGTTGGAAAATCGCCGAAAAATTATATTGTTATAAACCGCAAGCGCACGACATACAATTGTAGTACGTATGCGAGTACGGGTTGATCCGTAGGGAATGAATTAAATTCTAATAATACTCAATCAGATTAGCCCAAAGTTTTGAAGTAGTTTTAAACTAAGACAAATTACAAAAATTAACCTAGAGCAAAGGTGAATAAACCATGATAATAAGAACAATTTAGAGGCAAATCCACTTCCAATCATTCATATAAATCAACACAAAATTCACTTGTAACCTCTTTTTAAAAATATAAAGTAGAAATGATTAATGTGCTTATTATAAGTACGGTTTATTTGAGCTACTAATAAGCACAACTTAAACCAACAAACTCTAACACATCATTCAAACCCACTTATCAACTCTCATGATCATAACATGAAACTAAAAATAAAATCTATTTTAAGTATGATCTATTTACTATTAATTAGTATCATAGAACATCAAATTTTGATTCTAGCTTTACTTTCACATCAAAACCACTTAGGAAAATGAACAAATAGCTTATGTTTTAAATGGAGTTAAGTATAGCCTATTTGAGATGTTAACATAGGCTATCAAAATTCAATAAAAAGAAACATAAACCACCATCATTCGTACTTTCCATCAGGCACATAAGAGAGATTACAAATGAAATCACTATGTTAATCTAATATGTTTCATGAGAGCTTCATTACCCCTAAATTGAAGGGGTTTAGCTACTCATATTTGAAAGCATGATAACATAGAATGATTTCAACATGAAAAGAAAAGGAAAATGAGAGCTATTAAAATAAAAGAGAGCTAAATACTAACATAAAATAAAAGAAGCATAAGAGAATTAAAAGAGCATAAAAGAAAGCATAAATGTAAATTGCATGAAAGTAAAAATAAGGCTAAGAAGCCATAAACGAAACTTTCATTTATCTTTGATTTTGTGGCTACAACTTGCATGAAAGGTAAGAATATAATTACATGAGACATAAGGGGGATTTATACATGCTTAAAACTCTAATCATATTTTAGGGGACTACCTAAAATGCCCTTAGGAAGTGTAACCCCAAGTAACCATTAGGGAATTAATTGATCCCCACTAACATGCCTTTAAACCTCCATTAACATGTGCATGTGCTTTTAATTGTGGACCACATGGTAATGGATTAATGGGCTCCTCCATGTTGCATGAATTCATTATTTCCTTTCTTCATTAGCTTTCAACATGTGTGCATGCATTCATCCATGAACCCTCTTCATATTTGCACTTCATTTCCACAAATAAAAATAAAAAAGTGCAAATAAATTTTCTCAAATTGAATCATACACAAAATTACCATTTTACCACCCAAATAATGATGATTTGAAAACAATTTAAATTTTGGCTTAAACGTGTAAAGTACCCTAATATGCTCATTTATTTAATTAAAAGAAGATTAAATATGGAAGTAAAAATATGCACTTTCACTTGCACATCAATTACTATACTATGTGTTTATGGTCGATGATGCATGTGAGACCCATTATATGTGTGTTTGTTTGGATGATGATTATTATGCTTGGCGGTTATGAGATTGATTTTGGACATATGATAATTACATGAGTATTTATTCATTTATCCGCATCAATTTCATCTTACACCATGACCTATACTATTCATACTAGGACATATCTTCTCACTCAAAATATAGTCTGACTCGTTTATTATATTTGTAATACTCGATCAGTCTAAGGTACTTTAGGCACTGAGACATTTGGCTATTGATATAATATTTTGGATACATTATCTTTTGAAGGCATAGCAGATATAGTAGGAGATACCTATATATGTCTTTGTATGGCTGAGTTGACTACATGTATGTGACATCCCCTATTTAGAGGCCCAAAACTAAGCGATACAGATATTGCAGTCATTTATAGTATTAGCTTCCGGCGACTAAATACGGCTATGTTAATGGTATCTGTAATATCAAAAGCACTTGAATATGAAACAAAACACAGATTTCAAAACAACTTTCTTCATTACATTTAAAACAGATGTTCCATATTCTTAATACATAATCCCAATACATTCCCACGCAAAGATAAAATATACTTAATACAAAATACGCCAAGAGCGGTATATGAAGATACCTCCTTGGATGATAAGAGTCATATAGTCATAATAGACTTAATACAAACACAGTGGAAATACAACAAAACATAAAACCGCAACTCCTAAATAGCTATCCGTTTGCCTCCTGCATGCCTCCGGTAGCCTTATTCGTCATCCTACTAAACTTGAAAAAGAACTTAACCCCTCGGCCTACTCAAATAATTTTGAGCACCCGAGAGTTTAAGGGAAAAATATAAACTTCGAGTCAGACATAAAACCTGGTATGAATAATATTATACATCCCGGATTAATATGTTAAGTGAGACCGCGCCGCTTAGCGGAACGAGTTTCCCCTCACTAACTTTCTTTTAGAACATATCTTTGCAAAACCTTTTTCTGCAACCAAAACTGGTTAAATACTGTAAAGCAATTCATTATATAAACATACATAAATATCAGGTAATAATGAACTATATGTTCAAGCACATAAGTTTTGTTTGGATAACTATTAACTTTTGGCTGACTTTGGCCTACCAAACAATATAATCAAAATTAATCTAACACACGTTAGCTATTCTTCTTCTGGATTACCTATCCTTAACTATCTATTAAATACTTCACTTCTAGACTGTTTGTCTTTAACTATCTGTTAAATACTTCGTTTCTGGACGGTCTGTCCCTAACTTACTCATCTCCCAGGTCTTCCTGACCCTAATGGTTTTTCGAGCTAACCAATAACCTATATGTATACAAATATATATTCCTTTCGGTATGTAATCATAATTTTAGTCTACCTGTGACAAAGCCCTACACACTGGAATTTTGAAAAACAATTAGCTGGGGCTAATAGCTAATGTATAGGGCGTGACCCTATACTAGTCTCATCTGATATTCAATTATTTAAGTCATTTTCACTTAAGGATCCCCTCCCATAAATTTCCTTGAAAATATTTTCAAAATGATTTAAAACCTTTAAATCAAATTTAAACAAGGAAAATATAAAATCTTTAAGCTTTACTCAAAATCACATTGCCATGTTTTATATATATATTCTTTATTCAAACATTAGTTAATGAAAACATTTAACATTTGAAAGTGCCTCTTTCTAAACCTTTGAAAGAACCTCTTTCTAACCCAAGTAAATCCCTTTAATTTTCCAGTCTAAGAAGCCAAAACCTTACCTTTCGAAACCATTCATCGAACCGTTCGAAATCATTGATCTCAAACCCTTCGAAACCACTGAACTAAAATCTTTCGAAACCATTGAACTAAAACCTTTCAAAACCATCGAACTCAAACCTTTCAAAACCATTGGATTAAAACCTTTCGAAACCATTGAACTCAAACCTTTCGAAAACATTGAAACTTTAGATACCCCACTTTATAAACACTTTAAAACATAGCCTTAGAAAACCTTCCATTAGAAACCTTCCAAGATCATTCAAAAATAGAACCTTTCGACTTTGTCAGAAGCTACCTTTCAACCCCTTCGAAAGGTTACCTTTCGACTCCTTTGAAATCATTCAAAACAAAAACTTTCGAAAGCATTAAACTCTTAAAACATAAACCTTTCGAAAGCACACTGGGTACAATTTAAAACATGTGGAAAATCCACCTTTAAAACCTTTCGAGTTCATTGGAAGCAACCTTTCGACTTTGTCGAAAGCTATGCTTCGAAAGCTTTAAAACATATTATTTAAAACAATAGACCTCTGCCTTTAAAACAACTCCTTCGAAAGTTTAGATTATACTTCAATTTATAAAACAAGGGTAAATCATGTAAGTCTAAAGCTTTCTTTTGAAAGCATGGAGAAGCGGCTGGTTTTAAAACAAGTAAACCTTTCGACTTTGTCAGAAAATTCAAAACAAAACAAAGGAGCAGTAAGCTTTCGACTTTTTCGTAAGGTTTAAAACCTTTATTTTAAGTAATTAACCTAGTCGGAAGCAACTAAGTTGAAAGCTCCTTTTCGAAAGCAAGCAGGTGAAAGCATTTGGTTTATAAAACAAACATACCCCAACCTCTTTGGCCATTAACCTTTCGAATAAGAACCCTTCGACCTTGTTCAATTCATTATGTACCAAGATACTTAATACCATATGCATTGAACTTTAACCTTGTCGAAAGCTATGAACCTCTCAACCTTGTCGAAAAGTTTAATGCCATAGAAGGCTGAAACATGCTAAAAGTATGATTTCTTTGTTTTTAACTTAAAAAGGATAACTTTTCAACTAACGTTCCTTTATTTATCAAATTCTCATTGGTTAGCAAATACTTTTTAGAAAAGTGCTGCCACTATTTTAAAAAATGAATAGTAATTTTATTTTATAAAATGTCTCATTCTCCTTAATTAAATATATAAAACATTTAAGTCCCATAGCTTAAATAATTTTATATATTCATCAAATCACGTAGGAAATATCTAGAAAAATCCAAGAAAATCTATTTTAATATGTTCTCCAACATATAAAAATTTCAAACCCAAATAATAATTATTTTAGCTATAAATAATTTATAACCCAATAAATTATTTTCTTCACTAGAAAATTAATATACAATCCACATAAATTCAGAAAATTATGAAAATTGAAATCCATCTCTAAAGTATCATTTTTGACCTATATTTAAATATTCAAGGCATTTGGATATCATTTAATAGGGTTTTCATATCAAATATATCATAGAAACTAACATGAACATGGATAATTCACCAACAAACATATATATATATATAACTTTAATCATTTAAACATGGCATATACATGAAAAAACATTTCAGATCTAATCCTGAAACCGAAAACCAAAAGAAAATGGGATGTAGTAATTATTCACCTTAGCTAATCATCACCTAATGATGCTCAAGCGGTTGAGGGGGAAGGAAAACTTTTCACATCTCTCAATCAAGCTCTTAATAGTGAAAGCAGTATGAAAAAACAGTAGTTGCATAATAAATGGCTCCAGTTTGGTGACCGAAACACTGCATTCTTTCATGCTTTGATCAAAATCAAGCAAGCTAGAGAAAACATTCGAACTATTCATGGACAAGACGACACCCTCTACTCCAGATCAGGTTGACAATGCTTTCCTCGGTTATTACAATGACCTGCTTGGTAACTCAACCAATTTCTCTATTGATCTCAATATGTTTGACGAAATACCTCTTCCAATGCTAAGCTCTGATCAGGCTACCTTGTTGGTTGATAAGGTAATTGATGATGAGATAAAACTTACTTTGTTCTTATTGAATAAGAATTCGAGTAGAGGCCCGGATGGCTTCAATGTGCTTTTCTTCATGAATAGTTGGGAAATCATACAATCTGATTTTTGTAAAGTAGTGCACAACTTCTTTGATAAGTGCACTCTTCTCTCTGAAGTTAATGCAACTAACCTCGTATTAATCCTAAAGGCATCTACTGCCAGCTCTGTTACCTCCTATAGACCAATCTCTTATTGCAATGTTGTATATAAGTGTATCTCAAAAATTATTGCAACAGGATTAGTACGAGTCCTCCCTGATCTCATCTCTCAGAATTAGGTGGCTTTCTTGCCAAATAGCAGCATATTAGATCATGTCCTTCTTGCATAGGAGCTCCTTAGTGGGTATGGTAGAGCTAATGCTACCTCTGCAGCCATGATGAAGCTTGATATTATGAAAGCTTATGACTCGATTCGCTGGACTTCAATAGTCCACATCATGGCCTTAATGACATTTCCAAAACCTTATGTTGGCTGGGTATATGAATATATCTCAACTCCTAGTTTCTCCCTCATATTGAATGGTCGACCAGTTGGTTATTTCAAAAGCAGACAAGGGATTCGCCAAGGTGATCCAATCTCCTCTAATATTTTTGTTCTTGTGACGGAGGTCCTCACAAGATTATTCTCTCTTAAGTACAATGCTAATCAAATAAGTTACCATCCGAGATGTAGAGACCCCCTAATATTCACACTCATGTTTGCTAATGACATCATGATTTTCACTAAACCTCACCTTCCTTCCATCTAGTGTATTTTAACCACCTTGTCAACCTTCTCTTTAATGACTGGCCTCACTTTAAATCAAATCAAATCTAGCATTATATTTTCTGGAACAGACTTGCAACTTTCTTCTCAATTGTTAACTGCTTCTGTTCTTGAAATGATGGATTCTGACATGATGTATTTGGGTTTTCCTCTAATTTCTTCAAGGTTATCCTTAACTGACTGCCTTCCCCTTTATAACAGAATCACCTCTTCATTGGATAGTTGGGCTAATAGATTTCTATCTCAGGCTGGTCGACTTATACTTATCAAATCAGTAAGCTTCTCCATGGTTGTGTATTGGGCTAGAGCTTTCATTTTGCCTAACAAACTATTGAAAATGATTAGAAGTGCCATGATGAGGTTCTATTGGTGTGCCATCCATATGAAAAAGCCTATGCCTTTCTCCTTCAGTTTGTTTGAAATGCCAAGGTTGAAAGGAGATTTAGGAGTTAAGAACATTTTTAACTAGAATGTTGCTGCCTTTTAGTTCACATTTCAATTCTGTATTGTTTAAAAAGGACAGTGTTTGGGTGAATGGGTGTGGACACACAAAATAGTTAGGAAGGACTTCTGGAGTATGCAAGTTCCTCAAACCTGTAGCTAGACATGGAGAAG
This sequence comes from Allium fistulosum, assembly GCA_030737815.1. Taxonomy (NCBI): domain Eukaryota; kingdom Viridiplantae; phylum Streptophyta; class Magnoliopsida; order Asparagales; family Amaryllidaceae; genus Allium; species Allium fistulosum. The sequence continues at coordinate 483,990,916 of CM060905.1, read as the reverse complement.
ATTGCTTGGGTTAAGAGCTACTTTCCTTCCATTTATTTTGATGAGGATGGCTGATTCTTCTAATGTCAAATTCTGGTCAAAACCATGGGGATCTCCTGGTATGATACTTTCTAATCTTTTGAATTATCATCAAATCCTTCAAACTGGAATTGCAAAAGAAGCAAAGGCTACTGACTATATTTTGAATGGCTATCTTCAGCTTCCCTTCACTTCAAACCATGTCATCAGAGCTGCCTGGGAACAGCTATGGGACACCTATATTCCTTCTGTGAGTCATTATCAGGTAATTTGGAAGGATAGGCAACATTCAGTCTTTCATGTATATGGTCTGTTATCCAGGCTTGATAATGTTCCTCTTTGCAAATGGATGAAGATTATATGGAATTCTGATGCTTCCCCTAAGGAAAATCTGATGTTATGGAAGGTTATAAATCAAGCTTTGCTAAGAAGAAATGTTTTGATGAGGTTTGGCCTCAATCTTGGTGTCTCATGCTTTTTCTGTGGTGATAATAATGAGACTTGTGATCACATCTTTTTAGGCTGTGACATGAATCTTCCTATATGGATAAGAATGATGACATTAGATGGTAGCATCTTATTAACTTCCCCTACTAGTATTGACTGGAATATGATATACAAATCCATAAGATGGCGAACAAGGTAATCTCGTCTCATTACTCTGTGTATTAAGAAATATTTGGTTTTGATGTGGAAGGAAAGGAATTTCATATGCTGTGAGAAGAGAAGAAGAGATAGTGAGGTGCTCTGGAAAGTTTTGAAAAATGAAATTTTGGAAGCTATGCTGAGGATGGCAGCTTTCTCCCATGCTTCGGTCTCTACTTGGAGATAATTCTGCTTTACTTCGAGATCCTCCTATGTCTCTCCCTTCTTTCTCCTTCTTTTTTTTATGTTAGTGCGTTTGATTGCTCTTCTTTGTTTATCTTTGTGTGTTTGTAGCTTGAAGCATGTTTTGAGCTATTTTATTTTATTGTATGGTTGCAATAAAATCAGGTAGGGGCCCTGTCAACCCCGCTAGCCTTTGATAAAAAAAGATATGAGATTTTATGTTGAATTAGTTTATTATCTTCCTTCTCTTGAATCCTAGCTTTAATCTTTCCTCGAGAACAATAATGGTGGCCGGCCTTGGTATAATTTTAGTTTGAGTGAAAATGAAATGAACGTGAGTTTCATTTCCTAAGGGTTTAGGGTATAAGCCTTTCCTATTTCCCATATTGCCCTTACTCATTCATAACACCTTTTATTTTAGTTGACACACTAACATGGCACGACTACCCTTAGTCTAATCAATCTCAGCCTATTGATCTTCACATTATTTTATTTAATTTACCTAATTAATTAGGCTAAATAATGTTATAAAATATGGCGTGTTACAGACTCCTCACCTTAAAGAATTTTGTTCGATCGGCTAATTTTCCATCGGATTAGAAAACGGCCAATCGAATTTAAATTTAAATTAACCGCAAGCGCACAGCGTACAATTCTAGTATGTGGCGAGTAAAGGTCGATCCGCAAGGAATTGTTTATATTTTAAAATTTCCTATTCAATCAAATTAACCAAAGTTGAGAGTGTTGTTAGCTAAATAAATGAAAATGTAAATAAACTAACAAAATAAAAGTGGATAAAAATATGAGAGTAGAAGGCAATTTAGAGGTAATTTCCTTCTCATGATCACATAAATCAACAAAATGAAATTATGATCTCTCTTTTGGTCATTAGTGAAATTAGTTGATGTGCTTATCAAAAGTATGGAATATTTGTGCTATTAATTAGTCTAATATAAATCATCAAACTATAACACAACCACTAAATCACTTTTAACTCTCATGAAAATGTTAACGAACTTGAAAATAAAATCTATTCTAAGCACGATCTATTAGCTATTGATTAGAAATATACAATTAAGCATTATCAATGTCTAACCGTTATTATCAATCAAAATTCTAGGATGAAATGCAAAGCAGAAATTAAACGTGTATTAACAATGCAACTACGATGAAATTTGTTTATTTTTTTTTGATTTTTTTTCTAAAAATGCAAATGCAAGGCAAATAAAAACAAGAGATGGGGGGCACGATACTAGAGCGTGCAGAATTTATTAGCAATTTATTTTAAAAGCAGCAAAACTTTTTTTAGCAGCGATTTTTTTATAAGCATGCAAAGCAAAGTAAGCAATTCCTCTCACTTTTCTGCTTTGGCAACCTGAAACAAAAAAATAAGATATATATACAATTTTTTTTAGTTATATATATATATATATATATATATATATATATATATATCAAAGAAGAAAACAAAACAAATGAAAGTAAAATAAATGAAAACTAAAACAAGTGAAAACAAATGAAACATGAAAATTAAACAAAGTGAAACTTTTTTTTATATACTAAAACAAATGGAAAACAAAACAAATGAACAAGATATATATGATTGTTTTTTTTAAAGAGAAACTAATAAAAATCTAAAACTAAAGCAATTTTTATTTTTTTATTTTAAAAAAAAATACTAAAAGTGAACAATTAAAACAAAAGAAAAAAACTAAATAAAAAAAATTCACTCAAGCCTAAAAACCCGGCCCAAACTAAAAACGCACTTGTTCTCTTCTGTACAAAACAGAAATGAAATCGAAATTGAGACTAACCGCTTGTTCTATAGTGAAAACGAAATCAAAAAAAAATTAAATGGAAATCAAGTTCTAAAATTAAATCGAAAGGTGTGGCCAAGTATCTTTTTTTTGTTCTCGATGTAAGATCGGGTTGCGTTCTTGGTTGGCCGGCGTTGTTGTGTGAAAAGGAGGTGGTGGCAGAGTAGGGTGGTGGAAGAGAGATGCTATTTGGTGGAGTTGCGGCAGTGGAGTGGCTACGTGATGGAGTGTCGATTGTGGGGGAGGTCGCGAGTTTAGTGAGAAAGGTAGTGAGTATGATAGAAGTATGACAGAGTTTTTTGATGAGGAGTTTGTTGACAGTGGCGAGTTTGGTAAGGTGGAAGACATGGGGAGGAAGTATATATCGATCAGAGGGCGCAGGGGATGGCAATGATTATGATGAGAAGTTGATGGTGGCTAGGCAGTGACTGATGTAGGAAGAATGATAGTTGAATGTTGTATTGGATGTATGAAGGTTGTGAAGTAGATAGAATGGCCAGTGATGGTTTATGGCAAATGATGTTTTGAGAGGAAGAGGCAGTTTGAATTTCTGGTGGGGGTGTTTAGGGGTGGTTTGGTGATTACTGTAGGAGTTTGGATGGTCTGAGTGGTTTGTGGATTGGTTGTGATTGAGGGAAGTTGTGGAGGTTGAAAGGAGGATATAGAGGATGGGAGGCGTGGTTTTCGATGGTACTGATGGGTGAAGGGGGTTGAAAATGCAGTGAATATTAGGTGAAGATGCTTGAAAATTCTCTGATAAGTGGCTGTCAGTATGGTCGAAGTTGTTGTTGTTGGTTCGATTGGGTTGTAGTCGAATTGGGGAATGGTGGTCGAAATGCAGATGAAGGCAGAAGATGCAGTATGTGTTTGTGGAAATTTGATTTTGCGGATTGACGGTATTTTTTGCGAATTGACAGTAGGATTAACAGTATGTGTTTGTGGATATTTGGTTTTGTGATCAGGTGCTGGAGTCAGAAGCTTGCTAGTGGTAGATGCACAGTGTGCAGGTAGATGCAAGTGGAAATGTAGGCACTATTGTATTGATATGGCAGTGTTAACAGTTGATGTTTAAATGGTGATTGATCAGTGAGTAGGGCAGTTTGTGGTGGTTTGGGATGTTTGCAATGATGATGTTGAGGAGGCATTTTGGTTGTTGATTTGATGGAAAGAGGACAGAAGTGTATGCAGTGGTATGAACTGCGGTAGGGGATGGAACCTGGTCATTGTTTGAGGTGGTAGATGTAAGGAGGTTGTATGTTATGCTATAATGGTGGTATGATGGTGGAGGATAGCAGCAGTAGGTAGGAGGTATGGGATTGTCACTGATATGTGGTTGAAATAGTGGTTGTAAGCTGTCAAATGGAATATGCAGTAGAAGAATATGTAGTGATGCAATTTGCTATATGTAGTGATTGTAGGTTGTAGGTTACATGTAGTAGAAGAATATGCAGGAGAAGAATTTGCAATTTGCAATATTTAGTGGTTGAAACAGTGGTTGTAGGTTGTCAAATGTAGTGATGCAATTTGCAATATGGCAGTAGTGCAAGGAACAGTATGAATGCACAGATAAACAGTATGAATGGCAACGTTGTATTATTGACTAGGTAGCAGCACTGTCGAGGGGGAGTTATCTGACAGCAGTGTTGACTGGTTTGCGGTGGTGTTGTAGTAAGGTGGTGTTTTCTTGGTGGTGAGGATAATTGATACATCTGTAAGGTGGACAGTTGCAGGTTGCACTGATGTGATGATGGCAGGTTTGTTATAAGGCTGTGATAAGGCAGCAGGTTTTGCGAGGCAGTAAGGGGGTGATGTTTGATAGAGATGTTGAAGGCAGAAGTCAGAGTTTGCTGTTTGGTAGAGAGGGATGAATGATGGATGATAGCAGTAGTGTTGGGGTATTTGCAGTCGCTAGTGGATGCAATGGATGGAGGTGTAGGATGTGCTTATTTTGTTTTGAATCGGCAGCAATGTTGTTACTGGAGTATGGGGTGGATGGTCAGGGGGTATGAGGTGAATGGTTTTGTGAAGGAGTGAAGATGTGGGTGAGTTGTAAGATTGGATGGTTAGAAATGTGGTGTGACAGTTAATAACAAGGAGTATGCAAATGAACAGAGAATGAAAGAAGTTAGTAACAGAGAATATGTAAATGGTTGTACAGAGAAAATGAACGGAGAATGTTTGATGTAAATTGTAATGTAAGAAAAACGAAATGAATTTTTTTTGTTTTGAAAATGTGCATGTTTTTTTTACATAGAATTGCAAATAGAACTAGAAAACAAGCACATAAACAAAAATGCAAGCACAAATCACGCAACAAACAATTACACAAAAAATTAAAAAAAAAAAAACTGAAATACACACAAAAACCAAACGAAAAATAATTCGAAGAATAGAAATAAAACCAAATCAACTCCCCGGCAACAGCCCTAAAAACTTGTTCGATCGGTTAAATTTCCATCGGATTAGAAAACGGTCGAACAAATTTAAATTAAAATTAACCGCAAGCGCATGGCGTACAATTCTAGTAAGGCGGGTACTGGTTAATCTGCAGGGAATTGTTTAGATTTTAAAATTTCCTGTTCAATCAAATTAACCAAAGTTAAGAGTGTTGTTAGCTAAAAAAATGAAAATGTAAATAAACTAACAAAATAAAAGTGGATAAAAATATGAGAGTAAAAGGCAATTTAGAGGTAATTTCCTTCTCATGATCACATAAATCAACAAAATGAAATTATGATCTCTCTTTTGGTCATTAGTGAAATTAGTTGATGTGCTTATCAAAAGTACGGAATATTTGTGCTATTAATTAGCACAATATAAACCATCAAACTATAATACAACCACTAAATCACTTTTAACTCTCATGAAAATGTTAATGAACTTGAAAATAAAATCTATTCTAAGCTTGATATATTAACTATTGATTAGAAATATAGACCATCAAATTTTTATTTTAAAATCACTTCATTGACATAATCATATGTAGATGAAGAGATAATTTGTGTTTTTGTTTGTTTAATCATAGTCTATTTGGTGTCAACGACATAAACTATCAAATTCAAAGCTAAAACAACAATATTGAACCACATCATATATTTCCATTAAGCACAAAAAGAGACCAATAATTAGCAAAATGTTGAAGCTACATGATTAATAGAGCTTCATTACCCCTAAATTAAAGGGGTTTAGCATCTCATATTTGTTATCATATCAACAATTGTAGCATTCAACATAAAACAAAAACAAGAGGAAAAAGAGAGCAAAGTAAAAGAGAACTAATTAAACTAAAATAAAAGCTAATCTACTTGCATGAATAAAAAATCTACACTACTAGCATGAAAGAAAATAAACCAGAAAAGAGCATATATTAAAATTGCATAAAAGGAAAATACATGAAAGAAGAAAATGGCTAATAGCCATAGAAAAGAAAGAGTTTTTATTTGTGACCCTCAAACTAAACTAACTAAAGAAGAGGCCAAGGAGGCTAAGAGGAAGAGAGATTACATGAACATATGGGGTATTTATACATGTTTTGAAACCCTAATCCTAATTTTGGAAACTACCCAAACTACCCTTGAGGAAGTGTGGCCACCAAGTAATCTTTAGCATGAATTAATCCTGCTCTTAAATGTGCAAGGAGCTTTAATTTCCATTAGCATGTGCATTAGCTTCTAATTGTACATCATGGTAAGTGGATAGATGGGGTCTTCCATGTTGTCATTAAATGAATTATTTCCATCTTCATTTGCTCGTATTCTCTTGTGCATGCATATTTTTCATGAAGCCTCTTCTAATTTGAATTCAATTTTCTACAACACAACATGAAAATGTCCAAATAAATTTTTAAAAATTAATATATGCACAAAAATGACCATTTTGCCTCTATATGAAGATGAATAAATGATAATTTGAAAATAATTTGAATTTTGGTTTAAACATGTTAAAACACCCTATATGCTCGTTTATTTAATTAAATTCGATAAAATATGAAAGCAAAAATATGCACATTTACGTGCACATCAAATTTCGTCCTCGAAATTACGATAAGGTACACAACAAGACAATCAAAGGCAAAACATATCATCAAACAAATCAGGATAAGCATCCCTAATCCTGCTCTGTCTCCCAAGTACAGTCTCTAGCATCGTCACTCCACTGAACCTTTACTAATCTGACTGTCTTGTTTCTTAACTTCTTCTCATCTCTAGCCACAATCTGAATCGGTTTTCTGACTATAGTCAAATCTGGCTCTACTACTAAATCTTCTAACATTGTAGGTGCTATGTCAATCTCTGGGTCTCTAAGACACTTTCTAAGATGAGAAATATGGAAAACATCATGGACTCCTACCAAACTATTCGGTAATTCTACTCTATAAGTGAGTTTCACGATCCTCTCAACAACATGGAAAGGTCCTATGAATCTAGGTGCTAACTTTCCTGACTTTCGAAATCCAATCACACCCTTTATCGGTGAAACCTTAATGAACACATAGTCTCCAACAGAGAATTCCAAGTCTTCCTCCTTCTATCTGCATAACTTTTCTGCCTGGATTGAGCTTCCTTCATCCTAGCTCGGATTAACTCAATCTTCTTTGCGGCTTCTTCCACCAAATCCGGACCAAGAACCAACCTATCCCCAGTCTCCAACCAACATACGGGAGATTTGCATGGTCTTCCATACAAAGCTTCAAATGGTGCCATCCCAATACTAGTCTGATAACTATTGTTATACGAGAACTCGACTAAATGAAGATGGTCCTCCCATAATCCCCCGAAATCCAATACACAAGCTCTTAACAAATCCTCCAAGACTTTGTCAACTCTTTTCGTTTGCCCATCAGTCTGTGGATGGTAAGCGGTACTTATGTTGAGCTTGGTTTCTAAAGCTTCTTGTAGACTCTTCCAGAACTCACTAGTAAACAAAGTATTCCTATCACTAACGATACTACTAGGAATCCCGTGCAGTCTAATCACATTCTTCAAAAATAACTTCACCAAAATAGGTGCCATCCTAGTTGACTTTACAGGAATGAAATGGGCACTCATAGTCAGTCTATCTACTATGACCCATATGCTTTCATTTCCTCTACTAGACCTTGGCAACCCATCAATAAAATTCATAGAGATAGAATCCCACTTCCACAATGGAATTTCCAACGGTTGAGGTAATCCACTTGGTTTCTGGTGTTTATCCTTTGCCTGCTCGCAATTCAAGCACTGCTTAACACATAAACCAATGTCCCGCTTCATACCTTCCCAGAAGAAACTTCTCTTCGTATCTTGGTACATCCTCATTCCTCCTGGATGGATAGTGAACTTCGAACGATGGCATTCATCAAAAACTTCTTTCCTCGTGTCTCCTACGTTTGGAACACATAACCTTCCCTTCTTTCTCAACCACCCATTTTGGTCAAGACAGAAATCCCTTAAGTCGCCGCTCTCTATTCCCTCCTTTAACTTTCTAATCTGTTCAACCAAAACTGGATCCTCCTCCTATCAAGAAGCTATCTTCTCAATCATTACCGGTCGAACTTATAAGCAAGACAATGAGGATTTCCCTCCTTTAACTTTCTAAACCCTTTCATTTTCTAGGCCAAGAAGCCAAAACCTTACCTTTCCAAACCATTCATTAAACCTTTCAAAATCATTGATCTCAAATCCTTCGAAACTACTGAACTCAAACCTTTCGAAACCATTGAACTAAAATCTTTCGAAATCGTTGAACTAAAACCTTTTGAAACCCTTAAACGCAAACCTTTCGAAACCATTGAACTCAAAACTTTCGAAACTATTTAACTAAAACCTTTCGAAACCATTGAACTAAAACCTTTCGAAACCATTGAACTCAAACCTTTCGAAACCATTGAAACTTTAGACACCCAACTTTATAAACACTTTTAACATTGCCTTAGAAAACCTTCCATTAAAAGCTTTCGAGATCATTCAAAAATAGAACCTTGCGACTTTGTCAGAGGCTACCTTTCGAGCCCTTTGAAAGGTTACCTTTCGACTCCTTTGAAATCATTCAAAACAAAACCTTTCGAAAGCATTAAACTCTTAAAACCTAATCCTTTTGAAAACACACTGGGTACAATTTAAAACATGTGGAAAATCCTCCTTTAAAACCTTTCGACTTCATTGGAAGCAACCTTTCGACTTTGTTGAAAGCTCTGCTTCGAAAGCTTTAAAACATATTATTTAAAACAATAGGTCTCTGCCTTTAAAACAACTCCTTCGAAAGCTTGGGTTATACTTCAATTTATAAAACAAGGGTAAATCATGTAAGTCGAAAGCTTTCTTTTGAAAGCATGGAGAATTGGCTGGTTTTAAAATAAATAAACCTTTTGACTTTGTCGGAAGGTTCAAAACAAAACAAAGTTGCAATAACCTTTTGACTTTGTCGAAAGGTTTAAAACCTTTATTTTAAGTAATTGACCTGGTCGGAAGCAACCAAGTCAAAAGCTCCTTTTTGAAAGCAAGCAGGTGAAAGCTTTTGGTTTACAAAACAAACATACCCCAACCTCTTTGGCCATCAACCTTTCGACTAAGAACCCTTCGATCTTGTTCAATTCATTATGTACCAAGATACTTAATACCATATGCATTGAGCTTTGACCTTGTCGAAAGCTATGAACCTCTCGACCTTATCGAATGGTCTATGTCGGAAGGTTTAATGCCGTAAAAGGCTGAATCATGCTAAAAGTATGATTTCTTTGTTTTTAACTTAAAAAGGACAACTTTTCAACTAACTTGCCTTTGTTTATATAATTCTCACTGATTAACAAATACTTTTCAGAAAAGTGCTGCCACTATTTTCAAAAATGAGTAGTAATTTTATTTTATAAAATGCCCCTTCTCCTTAGTTAAATATATAAAACATTTAAGTCGCATACCTGAAATAATTTTATATATTCATCAAATCACTTAGAAAAATCTGAAAAAATCCGAAAAAAACTATTTTAGTATGTTTTCCAACATATAAAAATTTCAAACCCAAATAATAATTATTTTAGTCGTAAATAATTTATAACCCAATAAATTGTTTTCTTCATTAGATAATTAATATAAAATCCACATAAATTCAGAAAATTATGAAAATTGAAACTCATCTTTAAAATATCATTTCTGACCTATATTTAAATTTTCAAGGCATTTAGATGTTATTTAATAGGGTTTTCATATCAAACATATCATAGAAACTAACATGAACATGGATAATTCACCAACAAACATATATATAACTTTAATCATCTAAACATGGCATATACATGCAAAAACATTTCGGATCTAATCTTGAAACCGAAAACCAAAAGAAATGGGATGTAGTAATTATTCATCTTAGCTTTGAGATTAAATGATATGAGATTTGATGTTGAATTAGTTGATCATCTTCCTTCTCTTGAATCCTAGCTTTAATCTTTCCTTGAGAACAATAATGGTGGTCGACCTTGGTATAATTTTAGTTTGAGTGAAAATGAAATGAACGTGAGTTTCATTTCGTAAGGGTTTAGGGTATAAGCCTTTCCTATTTCCCATATTGTCCTTACTCATTCCTAACATCTTTGTTTATGTTATTTTATTTTAATTAACACGCTAACATGGCACGGCTACCCTTAGTCTAATCAATCTCAGCCTACTAATCTTCACATTATTTTATTTAGTTTATCCAATTAATTATTCTAAATAATGTTATAAAATATGGGGTGTTACAATGTACTAGTGATGGAGATATTTTGGTTTAGAGGGTGTTCATGTACTTGGGTTTAGAGATATATATTATATGTCCATGGTAGGACTTTGACGAATATTTACGGTCCTTCTAGTGGCTTATGTATTTATACTATTGTATTTTCTATCCAATTTCTGGGTATGAGCTTGTATTTATTTACTTATGTATTATTCTGTTCCAGTTGAATCTACGTGTTTATTACTGTTCTGAGATTGGATAAATATGTATATGTTTTATTCGATGATTTGGAACATATTAGTGTTCGCCCATGGGAATATTTACCTAAGGTTGTCCACCATTATCCCATTCTCCATAATATCAAATAGTATTGTTTTGTTGTACTCTTTGGCAGTATAGGTACAGGATTGGAGCATTACATAGGGCTTCTCCAAATTTCAGATTCATGCAATCTCCTTCGATCTCTTCAAATAATCAACCAAGGTAGTTGCCTATTTCTGCTTGTCCCTGAACATCGCCTTGATCTTACCCATGTCAATGCTATCCTCATCTTACCCTACCTAGTACCTACCCTCTCCTCGATAATCTTTGGCAGTGTTGATTGAAAAGGGGAAGAGTTGAATGATTTTTAGTGAAGACAAGGTTGACTCGGCCACTCATGAAGTATTTCCTACTACCTCAGTTTTTTCTGACAACTTGGGACAATTGCATAAACCATACATCAATTGATACCAGCCGATGTAGGTAAAACACAATGGATTTGAAGATTTTGCTGAGTTTCATCGTTGAAATGATCAAAAATAAACGTTTAATGCTGTGAATAATTAACAAACATTAACATAAAATAAATACATGATAAAAACTAGCTTATAGAATACAACAATTTTAATGTTTAATTTGTGTAAATTTGAAAACCAAAATCAACTACACTAATAATAGAAAATACTCACAATTAACCTGCATGTATTGAAACTATAAAAAAGGTTGGTAGTAGGTAACAAATCAACCAGTCAATTCTCTACCGACAAACTGAAAAGAAAATGTGAAGATATAAAAAATAGTAGAATATGATCATATTTAATCCAAGAATTATATTTCAGAGACGAAAATCAATATAATCTGTGAATTGGTTATGATATCCACTTTATATTCAATGGTCATTAATGAGGGATTCCACTTTTAGAAATTAGACAATTATATGATAATTACGGGAGGGGCTAGCTAACTAAACATGTTTATTGATTAAGACTTATGGGTGGTTTATTAAGATATAAATATACCTGAAAGGGTTGAAATACAAATAACACTTGAATTGAGAAGAGACCGTAATATGAGCCGAGAGTGAATGATAATAAATACCACAAATTCTCAAATATCAAATTTCTTATATAATATAATATGCTTCCTTAAAATTCGTTTATCTCCATCCAATCAAATTATATAAACATAATCAAACAGAGCCTCCATGTTTTGGTGTTAGGATGTCTGATTTTTATATAAGGAAAATTCCATATTCATATAATAGCTCACCCGACTGATGGTTGGCATATATCGGTTTGCCTTTCAACAATCAAATTCAACAGAATATTGAGGATAATTTAACTACTATAGAAATTGAAATTATCTATGATACTGCTGGTGTTACTTTTGAGAAAGGAACTCTTATATTGATCGATATTATTTAGTACATCACCCAAATGTAACAGATTGCGTACACTTTGAATATAATTTTTTTAGCTTATTCATGGTGTGTTGATTATTTCTTTGTGTTTTTACCTAGAAGAATTGTGAACTTAGCACAAATAGTCTTAGCTAGTGCTTACAATATTGATGTAACTTAATTATTAATCACTTTTCATTTTCACTGATTCTTCATCTTTTATGTTATTATCAAAACATATCATTTTTGAAAGCATTTACAAGATGATTTTTCTAAGTGTTGATAGAATCACTGGAGTAGAAATAGTAAATAGTAATTGATAAAACATTTTTGTGTCATGGACAAGCTACTGCCCTGAAAGTGAAATTCGACATGACTGTAGTGCAATCAATAATATTGTCTGCTCGCCAAGGTTAATACAATGATGCCTTAAACTTATGCATTCAAGGTTGAAGGATTTGAAAAATTATAGAAACCACAACATAAGAGGTTTACTTGTATTTTGAAAATGGTTTGGTTTTTTAAGTAATTTTCAAAGAGAAAGGGATGAAGAATTTGTTTACTGTAATTGTAACAACCCCCCTAAAACGGGCTTAATTTCGATCCAACAAAAGCTCGTCGAACCTTAAGCCCATCTCAAAGCAAGTTGTTAAGTTGATAAATTTAACAATACATAGTAGTAGTACATAGAGCTATCTATCTATACTTTTATAATCACACAGTGGAATGAAATAAAATATAATATCTAAAACAAATACCCATTTCATAAAAGGAAACCATTTCAGAAACATACATGTTAAATATTCCAACATGTACATAAAGCCTCCATAATACAATATTCCAAAACAACATAACAATCTAAACCGGGTACAATAAAAATATTTAAAAGGTATAAATAGATATATAACTACCACAAGTCTTCATCTTCACCTTTGTCTCCAAAATCAGCATCGTCTCCTCTAACCTGCGTGTTGTACTGAGAAGTGGGCCAGAACAACAAATGTCTGGTGAAATGAAAATCTCAAGCTTTACCATAATTGTACTTGGGCAATATTATTAGATAAGAAATATGTCTTGCATATTTAAAACTATACTATACAAATAATTTTAACTGTAAGTCCAAAGGCCTTTCCAATCCAATTCCAAAACTCTAACGCAACCAACATCAATGATGCAAGAGAAAGCACCCAAACCAATAAATACCCTTTATTGGAGATTAGGCGGACTCTAACCATTTAATGCCCATAAAATAGGCAGGTCCCCGTCATTTAACACCTGACCTGAGGCGGGTCCCTACATGGTTCTTACTAATTGACATTAAAAGAAATCCCATTAGGTCATTTAATACTTCTCCTAAGAAAGAGGTGGACCCTACCATAGCTACTTAATACCTCTAACTCGAGCCGGACCCCTCCTAAAGATTTCTCCTATCGTATCAATAGCGCAACTTATGATCATAACCCAACTGTGACATCTTAGATCAATCCGACTGTTCATAGGTACTGGTAGCCAGATTAGTTGGGTAGATTTACCCTACAAAATTGGGACTAACTCGCATCCATTGGCGTGATTTATTATAGGCTATTTCCCACATCATTCCGCAAAGCAACAATGCTGGTAGCTAGATTTAATTAGGTGGATTTCTAAGTAACTTTGGACTGACCTCTCATCCTTATAACTTTCTTATTAGCAAAGCTGGTCAGTTTTATAGTAGGTCATGCCATAATCAATATAAAGAAAAAACAGGTGCTCTACACATGCACAAAACAACTAAGATGGTTTTATAATGGTCGTACCACTAAAAATAAAACTACAAATAAAGGAGACTAGTAAGACGCCGGTACTACTATAAAGATACAAGGTTATCCCGCCCCCGAAAAGGGAGAAATACTACTATCATCAGCCGCCAAAGGACCAATGACATGTATAAAACCAGAGAAATGACGAGCCAGATCAGGAGCATAACGAGCAGAGGTCTCACAGTAGAAGAACTTTCTATCCCACATGGAATCCAATAGCACAATCCAATTCTCCTCTCCTAAATCCCCTATCGTAATAAGGGAAAGTCCGGCCCCCACAATTTGGTTGAAAAGTCGTCTACTCTCACCAACTTCATTACTCGCATACATATGGAAAGTACTACTGTCGAGATTGTACCTCATATCAAATTCATGATGAATCCATGCAAGCTTTGGCACATCCTAAGAAATAGAGACAAAAGGAGGCTCATTAACCGAAGTCATGATATGATTAGCCATAGTAACAGGAGACTCCACAACCACAACAGGAACAAGAGCAACAATAATAATAATTGGCTCCTTAACCAAAGTAGCAACTGGATCAACAATATCAATAGCAGGAGTAGGGGGCCTACTAGAACCAGGAGGTTTCAGAACTCACTTAAGAATGGGACGAGGAAGAGGCACTCTATCCTCAAGTGGAATAGGAGGAGTAGAAGAAGACGGGTACAGGCCTCCATTAGATGGCCAAAAGACTGACGTGAAGTACATATATCAGGTTTCCAACTATATCGAACAATGATCTCAGCTTATACTCCTTTCGAAATTCTGACTCTGATCGAAGATGAAAAAGGTTTTGAAAAACTTATTTCAATCAAAGCTTTAGCATGCACCAATTTTTTCCTGACCACATTGTTAGAATTGAAACATATCACTTTACCATCTGTACCAGCAAGCCAGTTAAGACCCAACATTGGCTGCAGAACAAAAGGGGTGCGAGAGAAATATGCCCATAGCGGAATAGATAATACCTTAGCCTTATCTTGGTCCATAGATGGACTCCAAGTCATAATAATGAAAGGCTTCCCGTCAATAATAATAGGATCAGCCTCGAGAATACGAAGCCTTTCATCACATCTAGCAAACTTAAAAAGTACATAGAATCATCGAAGTGCACACTGAGACCACCATGAGGCTTCCAAACCATATTACAATGCAATTTAACTACATGGTATGAAGGATTAGAATCCAAGAAAAAGCCTATCAGGCAATCAGACCATGAGTCCATGCCCGCTTATAACACTTCTACAGGAGGAATTAACACTCCATCAATTTCAACATTGTTAAACACACAGGGTGAATAAGCCCCCGCATTCTTCGGGTGCTTAAAGAACAAAGAAGACCACTTTAGAGCTGCATTATGATCTATGAAATGGGGAGTAGAAGTAACAGAGGGAAGCTGCTCAGATTGATCAGGTAAAGCTTGACAAATTCAGGTTCAAAGTGAAGGTAGCAGATTCAACTTTTCAGGAAATAAAACTGGGCCATTAACGCAAGCAGATGGAGTGCTTGTAGCAGTATTCGATATGGCAGCCCCAAGATGAGTATCATGACCAAAATCATTAACCATTTCATCACCAAACAACTAAACCAATATATGTTTCAGTCCAACACATACCCTTAGAAGCAGAGACAAGCAAATTTGAGACTGGATGCTCACCTGAGGCTAAACATTGCATAATAGGGACACAAGCACCTACTTTTATGTTAGAAATCAAAACAGCATATGTATACAAATTTTATACATACACCGTTTGACAAAATTAATAATTAAGGCCATATAAGGTATCCCCTTATTATGCCTTTAATTATGGATTAATTCCCATAATTATCAGTAACTACCTTCCTAAGAAATTAATGTTATTTACTACCATATTAATTCTAATCAATGCGTTCAATACGTTATAATTATTACATTATTATTAACTTTAATAATCAATACGTTAATGTTATATATATAGGCATGTGATTTGAATAAAGTATTTCTAGTCATGCACAAAGAAAACGCTAATTAATTTAAATGTCAAACTCACACAAGTCTCAAACTCCAAAGAAAAGAATAGCTAATATTTTTAGCTAACAACTTGACTTATAAACAAAAAGGAATAATACCAACTTATTTTGTATTAATATAATAGAATTGACTCCTCTATTTAAGGAAAAAGCTTTAAAATTTAAATCTTCTATATTCTATCTAACTTTTGCAATTACCATCTCGAGTGAAAAAGGGATTCATACTTATTTTAGTTTATAGAAATAGACAATGCAAACTACAAATAATCAAAAATCATACTTTGCATACCATTTCTAACTTTTTTATTTTTAGAATCCTTCAACACTACAATAGAAATTAAAAGAGAAGAAGTGGAATTGATTATAAATTAATTAAATCTCGACACAGATCTGATTCTACTATATTAATACAAAACAATTGAAATTCCAACATATTCAAAGATTGACATTTATTTAGGGAAATTATGGGGGTTTTAGATGTTATTTTTTCATTTACCAAAATTTCCCAAGGTATATATCAAATCCAAATGAATACCATTCAATTACAAAAATGTGAAAAACTTTATATTTTCACTCACAGAGAATTGTTTGCTTCCTAATCGGATTTGATTCCACCATGCCTTATTTCCTTTCAGATCTTTCACTTTTAGAATATACAACAAAGTGAATTGTATATAGAAATTAGATTTAGAATCAGGAATGGAGAGGAATAAAATCAGAAACCAAAAGAATTAAACATCTAAACCTCTTAGCTGAAATCCTAATTGATTCTGGAATCTAAAGAAGAAGAAGATGAGATCTGATTCATATCGCTCCTAATTCTCGTTAGATCTTTCCCATTTTTGAATATACAACAAATATTATATGTGTGTGTGTGTATTAGATTTCAGAAATCAGAAGATATAGAGAAGAAATATTGGGAATTTAATTTAAATTAGAGATTAGAAACTAAAATTACTTATTAGAAAGTTTGCTGTTTTTGAAACCCTAACGGGAAAGAACTTGACAGAGCTTCATCGTTGCTACAGAATTTTATGAGGAAAAGTGGGGTCTAGGGGTCTATTTATAGAAGTAAAAAGGAACCAGAACCATTGGATTAAAAATAGAAAATTCCAGAATGTCAAAATAGCCAAAACCACGGCCGCCATTGGTAGATAGCAGTCGACCGCCACCATCCATTGGTCGGCTGCTAGCGGTCGATCAATCGTGGTTGTGAGGTCAACCGCTCCCCTTAATTATTGGACGTTTTGTTTCATTTCCATTTATTTATTTATTTCATACTTAATTTATTATTAATTCCTTAATTAATTAGATGTTAATGTTAACAAGGCTTAACTCTTAAACTCCTTATGTAAACTTTCAAATTCAAATTTAAAAACTTTAATTTTAAATTTAACTTTCATAACTTCTTCGTTTAAACTCCGATTTCAATATATTATATATGGAAATTGACTAGAAAATCACCACTGACACAATGGTGCAACTTCCATAACCAAATTCCGACATTTACAAAATTACCATTTTTAACCTTATTTTAATTATTTAATTTCTTATTAAATTTTATGGGGCGTTACATTCTACCACTAAAAGGAATTTCGCATCCTAAATCGCCAAGGGCAGATAGTATAATGCGCACTCAATAACCATGTTATATAACCAATTTGTTTGCAATAATCTGCATAACCATCTACTCAACCAAAAATGCAACGTGATTATATATGCAAACATACTATATATGAGCTCAATCCTAGCATGAATGTAAGATCATGACATATAGGCATGCATGCAAACATCCTAAATATACATAAAATTCTATATGATTATAACAGCAAAAAGTATGGCAACCATTTCCTACCATCCAATCTAGCAACTACGATACAACCAAACACCTATACTTTAGGAGAGAAAAGTTTATCATAGAAAAGCTCGAGAAGAGAAACCTTCACCTTTTCTTTGGTCTCCTATGTGCTTTCCGCAAGGTTATCTCCCAATTAAACTCAAACTAACCTAAAACCTTTGTCACAAAGCCTCTTAATACCATGATCCACAATGCATGTGGTAGCACGAGGCGGGAGGGGGCGAGGGAGGACAATGGGCTCCGCTTTAACAGCAATTAATTGATCAGGCTTTACTACAAAGGCAATGTCATGTAGATATTACCTATGGAACATGAAAGACGTCATGAACTCCCGTTAACTACTCTGAAAGCTTCAACCAATGAAAAAAATTCCTACCCACTTCGAAATCGGGAAAGGCCTAACGAAACTAGGTGCCAACTTCCTAAATATACCAAACCTTATAACCTTTTTAAGATGGGAAACCTGAACGAACACCATGTCCCTAACTAAAAACTCTAATCTCTTTCTTTGCCTGTCAGCATAAGACTCCTAACGATCATGTACGGTCTTCATTCGCCGCCTAAACACATCTACCTTTTCCAAGGTCCTCCAAAAATCATAATTCAAGCTCTCGGCAAATCTTCTAAATTCAAATTCGTTTCTAAAGAAAATTGCAAACCCCACCAGAATTCATTAGCGAAAAAAGGGTCTTTATCATAAGAATGCTAACTTAAACTCCATGTAGTCGCACTACTTCCTTCCCATAAATCTATGCTAGAGATGTTGCAGCCTTACTACTTCCAACGGAAATAAAATGAGCTAATCTACTACAACCTAAATAGCATAATTGCTTTTTTGACTCCTAGGCAACCTATCTATAAAGTCCATCAATATATGCTCCCAATTCCAAGTCGGAACCTCCAATGGTAATAACAGCCCTTTGGGGTTTCCTTGCTCGGTCTTAATCCTTAGGCACGTCAAACATCTAGAAACAAATTCTTCATCCTGGATCAATTAGAAAATTCTCTTTATATCCCTTTACACCTTGTCACATTCGAGGTAAATGGTGACACTCCACAAGTTTTGGGTTTGAAGCATTCTAATCTAATCTCTTTACTAACTTCCAGTATTATCTACAGTTTATCGCTAGTTAAGTGTCCTTAGGAAATTTCCCTATTTGCAATGTTCCTTAATATATGTCTTTATTTAGCGGTCTAATCTCATCCCTAAAACCAACACGGCGATAAAATAGGAACATGCCTTATACCATAACAAACACTTTTCCTAATGGAGACAACAAACAATTTCAACCCAAAAACTCTAAATAATTTGTTGGAAGCTACCCTTAATCATTAACTGGTGTTAATGATGTTAGGGTCCAAATGCTCCTTACCAATTTAAGCTTGCAAATTTATAAAATAAACTGATAAGTAACCCTTTTTGGATATAATCTTGCATATTTTGTATTCCTCGTATCTTGGTTGATATAGTCATATTGCAATCCTTTTCTTAGAATGCTTTTTCCTAAAGTGGCCACTTATCTATAGGTAATCTGTAAGTTCCTCTTATCTGGATTCAATTCTAGGGTTCTTGCTTAATTGATGTGACGAATCCCTTGTCAGCATACTTTTGTATTGAATATTATTTTGATAATCCTTTGATTTGAAGGAATCGGACTGGGTCACAGCAAGACAAATAGGTGAATTTCAGATTATTTTTCATTTTTAGATCTTATTAGGCCTATGAAGTCTAAATTATTTGAGATCCAATTTAAATTTTTTAATAAAGTCTTTATTTTATATAATTTGTTTATATAAAAGTATTCATTTTATTTGTATATAATATATAATGTATATGTCTATCAAATGCACATATATGTGTACAATGCACTTGCAACATATAGGAATTGTACATGGTTTAATGTGTCGATGTATAAGTGTTAGGATTGACAATACAACAGACACATTTTCCCCTTTATATACGTATTTGTTATACATAATTTAATTTATTATTTATATATAGACACGCAAACACACATATATCACTAGTACAAAAAGTGCATATTGCTTCGCCTCATTTGCATCGGCTGAAGTAAAAACTGATGCAAATAGAACTATTTGCATCAGTTCTATCTTGATAACCGATGCAATTGATACATGGAAAGCAATAGGTAGTAAAAAAATCAAATTTGCATCAGTTCTCACCAACAACTGATGCAAATAGTTCTAGTCGCATCGGTTTTAAAGTCAACCGATGCAACTACATGTTGATGGCAATATGAAATTTAGGAGGGAAATAATGAAAAATTGGCTCCAAAGTAACTATTTCGAACAAATGTACTCCTTTCTCCAAAAAAATTACACAGTTCCATTATAAAATCGCATGCACCCAAATCTAACTTTTCCACACCAAATTTCACAGACAAGATTCTCAATTCAACATTGATTCAAGTCATTGCTGCTTGGAGCTTGCAATTTGTCGATGACTTGGGTTAAAGGTCAACTTGTTCACGTCGATTGCGATGATTGTTGTGGATGAAGGCGGAGTTTTGGTGGTTGTAGGTTGCGATGTTGCTTATTGGAGTTCGCGAGTAGTTGTAGGGTCTGGAAGTTGGGTTTCGAAGTGTTCGAGGCGATTGTTGTATCAATTTGGTTTAAAGGAGTTCTCGCGATTGAGTTGAGGTTGAAGGTCACGGTGATGTTTGGGTGGCGATCGTGGTTGCATGAAGTCGCGGTAAAATTGAGGGCGAGTGCAGTGGTTTCTTGAGTTTGTTGATGGTCAGGGATGTAACAGTGTGATTTGTGGGGTTACTGGTTTGGAGATGATCGTAGAAGGGGAAGCGGTTTTACTGTAGGATGAAATGTGGTTTGGGCAGAGGAAGTGTAGGCAATGGACAAAGGGTATAGCTCGCTGTTGGAGGTGGTTTTTTCTGCAGAGAGTAGGAGTGTAAATGCAGCAGTTTTCGGATTAAGTAGCCAGTTGATGATGGAGAAGGCAGTTGTGGCAGTTGTGGGGTGGATGGCACATTATGTTTGAGGTCCTGTTTGGTAGTGGTGGAAGTCAGGGGTGGTTGTAATGGAACTGTGTAATTGTTTGGAGGCAAGGTCGTGAGTGGTGGGTTGAGCAGTTCAACTATGAGGGCAATTTGGTTGCAGAACTGCTTTGAGGTTACTGTTTTCAATGATCGTAGTTGTAATTTTCAGCAGCGAGGTTGCGATTTCGATTTTTTGGTGAGGGTTGGCTGCTAAAGGAGATGGCGCTGGTTGATTTGGTGGAAAGGAAATTAAAGTTTGTTGGCAGTGCAGAGGTCAGGTGAGGATTGGTCAGTTCAGATAGCAATAGCAGTAGAGGTAGTGACTGATATGCAGCGGCAGTTGTGTCGAAATGTTGTAAGTATGACGGTGGTTTTTTTCACGGCAGTTGAAATTTTGACGTTAAAGTGGCGAGTGTTGGAAAATAAGTATGGCTGAGGTTAGAAATGTTTGTTTGAGCAAGTTGAGGGAAGGCATCAGGTGTTAAGGTTATATGACAATTTTGAAGTTGAGGGAAGGCAGTAATGTTAATGTAGAAGAAGAAGGTTGAAGAGATATGGAGTAGTTGCAGGCAAGCTAGGTATTTGATGTTGTAGATATGGTTTCTTGTTGGATGTGTTGATGTTAGGGGGATGGGCTCGGGTAATGCAATGCACTGGAATGGTGTAGCTAGAGGGATGGTCAGTGATTTTGGTGAACTATACAAATAAGCATATTCAGTTTTGGTTCAGTATATGCTTTTATTTTGTTCTTAATCATACCATCTATCCATAAGCCAAGGAACTATACATATCCATTTTATAAACTTGTTTACGAGCTAGGAAATTCTTTTGTTTCTCATTGCAATAATTTCAAGCTTAATGTAACAACCCTTTTCACTTATTAAGTAAATACATGTGATGGTTGCAACAGTACAAATCCATCCGGTCCTTATGACGTAGTCTCTGTTGATTTCTGAATCTCTAGTGGGGTAGTAGTCTGTAGGTTGTCTGGCGGGGAAAGGTAGTGGACAGTGAAGTTTTGGGCAGTATTTGGTGGATAGTGGTAAACAATGTTTGTAGTGATGACTATTGTAACAGAGCCAATAGTTGGTGAAGTGTATAAGTGAAGAGTTGTAGAAGTGGGTAGTGGGTATGTGTACAGGTAGCAGTGATGCGTTTGTGAGCAGTAAGGATGTACAGGGTTGACGAACAACACAGTGATGTTGAGGGGATGTCTGATGTGATGATGGTTCAGCTGCAGTGTTTCTCTGATGGCAGGTTAGTAGTAGGCTTATATGTAAATAGCAATAACCTGACATGCTTTTGAATATAGTCAGATGGATCTTCATTATTTCTTTCTTTCTAGTTTTATATATAGTTCCAATAAAACATATATTTGTCATTTGTTAGTTTTTGTGTACTGTAAAATTAACACTTTCAAACTTCATTGTCGCAGAGAGTTCAAGATTCTAAACTTTTTGGAATTTAGCAGCAAGAGGAAGAGAATATCCGTAGTTGTTCGGGATGAATCTGGACAACTCTTTCTTCTTTGCAAAGGTGCTGACGGGTATGGAGACTTGTGATTAATATAACATATAACTGGCAATATTTCTTGCATGTGTATAAACTCTTGGAGTAGCAACACAGTTGGTAATGATAGAAAGCAAGAACTAGTTGCATTCCTGATCCTTTTTTATGGTTTCTGAGATGCTTAAATGGCCTGAGTTCCTGAGTATATCATATTGTAGGAACTATCAACTCTCTTATGACATCTTCAACTCTACAAAGCTATGCATGATTTTGCTTTATTCATCAGTTCATCTTTATCTTTATATTCTCATACATGGATATATTTTATACAAACACGCTAAAAAAACTAATCATTTTCTGGCCACACTCTTCTTCTTCTCCGATTTTAGTCGATTATCAAAATTTCTGGTAAAATCACATTTTTCTGTTTCTTTTGCACCTCCCTTGATTCAATTTTCTTAGATTATCAAGTTTGTCGTTTATTACCGTAGTGGCTCCTTCTCTCCAGTATGGGTTTGGGTTTTCTTACCATTCAAGCTGTTCTAAATCAACACTATTTTAAGGTAAATTCAATTTGCTTAGATCATCAAGTTTACCCATGCTTTACCTTTTTTCATAAGTTTTTCAATATTCTCATTACAGTGAAATTTATGCCAGAATGTATCTCATATATGGTGGCGTACATGCAGTTAAACACGTGAATAGCAAGTCTGACATATATGTTTGTTGATATTTCCACTAAAAGTTCTACTATAAACGTGCAAAGATTCAAAGTTCTTTCTGTAATTTAACTCCAAGCTGAAACAATTATCTTATATTTATGAAGTTTAATAAGAAAAGTTATTAATTTCCAAGTCTAATTAAATAACTTGGTTAGAATCTGAAGTTACAGAATAAAAGGAAGATCTAAATCTAATTAATATTATGTATAATAAATATGTTCATACATATGAGTTTGAGCTATTGAATGTTTTGGAAAGACAGATTAGAAACCAGAGACATATGTTCTACTCCAATCACAAACAACAAAACCGAGAAAACCAAAAATACAAAAAGTAATTTAGGTGAATAAAAAGTAATTTAGTTAACACACTTATTATAATTCTTTCTGGTAGTATAGTTCAAATTAAAAAATAAACATAATCTTTTTGAATAAATGAATGAAACAAATTCACAGTTGGTTAAATGATAAGAATAGTCAAACTTTTAGCACAGTTTGTCTACTTTGTGAATATTTTTGCCATAAGTGTTATCTCAGTAAATGTATTCATCACATTCAAAATCATCTACTACTTATGGAAATGTACTTGTATTGATAAATCTATTTTAATTGATGCTAATCTACTTGGAGTTGAGTTCAGGCAGTTGAAAGTCTTGCATAGCTAATGTATAGTGTTAGGTGACTTGTTACATTTCTAGAAATGCACAGTATTGACTTGAATTACACCAAAGCCTAGACAAGCTTGCTCTTCATGATCATGCAACTGATAAGGTATTTGTACTGCTTATAAAAGAGACAGCGGCAGTAGTGACAGGCGTGATGGTAATCACACCTGAAATCATTACGGTTCCTCTAACTCAACTACGGTTAGCTCTAAGGTGCTTATAGATTTTTCAGTGCTTTCGAATAACGAGTGCACGTTAGTATCATTACTGACCAGTCTAAGTATACTTTCACACTATTTTGAAATATACATATATAAACCAATTGATATTATACAGACACAATAAATGTTTTATTTAAATTAAATAATCTCGGTATATCCATTATTTGCCAGGCTTGTCCAAGTCTGATTCTAAGGATACTTGGCTGAGTTGTTATGCTTTTTATTCATTATTGGTATTGCAATTCCTGATGTTGTTGTCTTAGTTATAAGTCAGAGTTAACTAGGCATCTTAAATGTAGGTGAAAGGATACAAGTTTGGTGATGTCTTCATGAAGCAAGTTAATAGGATGGCTGGGTATTATGTTCAAGTACGTAAGACATCATGCTTTCACTATTGTATTTTAATCTTATATATTTACTCTTAAATTAGTTTATAAGGAACTATATCTTAATAGGATTGATTAGTATGAAAACTATGTACTAGATCCACTTGCTTATGAGATAAACTAGTGGCATTTGCTATGCATAGTCATGATTTTAATGTCCAACTATGATGACTATTAATAATAATTTCAAAATATTTGTCTGTTTGAGGATCATCTTTTTAACCAAAAATAATGCAGTACAATTGAAGAATAAAAAAATCAAATCTAAAGTTGGTTTTCTTGTAGCAAGTTGATAAACAACAGACAGACTATTTTTGTTTTAGTTTCATTTCATACTATTTTTGTACTATATATTATTTACTCAAAGTCCATTTTCATAAACCTGTCACATCTATTTACCATCTTATATTATCAAAATCATTAATGAGAATAACATCAATTCTAATCAAATTATTGCAGGCCCAGATGTGGTAGATGCTGCTTCTCTTGCTGTTGGTTTGATAGGAATTCTCTTGCATATTGCCATTGTTGAGGTATTTTATTATTTACTAACCTAATTCAGGGAGGGGAGAGGAGATCTTGGTTGCCGATTAGACAGAGGAGGACGAAGTTGATGTTTGAAGTTATTGGCAATAGTGGAAGGTGCCTATAAGGTAGATGAATGGCGTAATTTATTTATGTGCACAGAAGCTGTATGTATGTTGTATGCAACAGGTTGAGTACAGCCGCAATAGTTGATGTATTGGCAGTGTGCAGGAGTGATAAGATTGCTCAGGTGGGTTGATGGTATGGTACATTGATGTGTGCAAGGGATAATGTAGGCATGTGATGGATTTTTAATGTTGGTGGAAGAACTGGATGTTTTGATGATATGATGGTAGGCAGGGAATGTATTTTCTATTGATATTTAGTGGCAAGGCAGTGATATGTAGTGGTAAGGATGAAGTGTGGTGGTGCCAGAAGAATGGTCAAGGCAGAAGTTGGGTTTGAGTGCAGTTTGCAAGGCAGGCTGTGGTGAGATGGTGGATGATGTATGGCATTAAATTAGTGGAAGTTAAAGGCAATAGGCAGCAGTGATGTGTAGCAGTGCAAAGGATGGTAGAGTGGAGATTAAAGTAGTGGTAGTTGAATGATGGTTGGTTGTTGCTGTTGATGTGTGATATGTAAATGGTCTGTAAGTGGGTTGGGTTGTCTGTGTGCAGGGTGATAAGGAGTGGCAGTAGGCACTAGGCAGGCTATGATGTTTGAAGTGTAGAATAAAGGAAGATGGTTGTTTGGTTGAGGTAGCAGTAATTTGAAGTGTGGTAAGAAGGTAGTGAAGTTAAAGCGTGATGGCTGTTGTGGTAGATGTAGAGAAAGTGAAGGAAGTTTTGTATGGTTTGTGTGTGGTATGGCAGTGATGGTGATGTTGTTGGAAGTGGATGAGATGATGAAGATGGTATGAGTGGTGGGTAGAGGTTTGTTGGAAGTGTCACTATTAAGTTGGTATGTTGAAGGTGGATGTATGAAAAGGCAAGTCAGTTGATATGAAGGCAGTAATGTATAAGAAGGCAAGTCAGCTGATTAACACGCTGCATTTATTTTTTACTACTGAATGTCTGATTATGTACTGTGGAATTTATTTATGTTTTTCATTCTTTTGTAGAATTATTAAATCTGATTATGTATTTATCATCAAATTTAATTTTGAATGATTGTAATATTGCATGCAATAATTGTTTGTTATAATCAATAATATAAATATAGTCTATTTGAGTACTGTAATAATGGTTTTTGAGAATGGCTTTTTTGCATCAGGTATAAATAGCTATAAATAGTTGATGCAATAGAGGGATTAGTTTGCATCGGTTGTTATAAAAAAAACCGATGCAACAAGTTACTTTGTTGCATCAGTTTTCATTACAACCGATGCAACATGGGGGTTGTGTTCAAGCAACCAACCATGATATTTTGCATCGGTTGTTACTAACAACAGATGCAAAAAGGATCTTTTTGCATCGGTTTCAAAACTGATGCAAAAGTGTTAAGCCTGTTGCATCGGTTGCATATGCATCGGTTGTTGAACTGATGCAAAAGGGGGGTAAACAACCGATGCAAATGGCCTGTTTTGTAGTAGTGTATATATATGTGTGTGTGATATTTATATTAATTTTGTTAATTTAAAACATTGATCAATTCAAAATGGTTTGAATTAATATCTAAAATATCTTTATGTAGTTTAAATTCAAAAACCTGGTCTAGATCTAGAACGGAAAAAAAACTATTTTTAAATTCAAATTCAAATCTCCAATATAGATGCGTTTATATATATATATATATTAAATCAATCATTTAAAATATTTATGTATAAAATACTAATTATTAAATATTACATATAATAATTATTTTTTACTTTCGATCGAAAACATTTTTAATTAATTTTTTATACATTTACAAATCTGTAAGGATTTGTATTTCTATATAATATAAATCTATATGGATTTACAGTAAAAATTATTTTTTTGTAATGTAAATCCGTACGGATTTACTTTAATAAACTTATAATTTTTATACATACATTTGTTATTTAAAATGTATTATATATATATTATGTTTATATATATATATATGTATATGTATATATATGAAAAATTATTATTTATTATCTAAAAATATTAATATGTTTAAATGTATTAATCTTAAATGTGTTATATATATACATATTACAAAATTTATATTTTTAATTTTATGAATATTTAAAATTCATTTTTATATTCAAAATTAATTGTATTTAAAATATACAAATATGGCTAGAAAAAATATGCATAATATTTATGATGTATGTAGTTTTTTATTTTAATATATGTGAATGGCCACTATAACAAAGTAGGTCATTTGCTTCGGTTGTTTACCCCCTTATTGCTTCGGTTCAACAACCGAAGCAAAAGAAGTCAAAGCAATAGACCAGAACTTGTTGCTTCAGTTGATGAACCGAAGCCATAAGGGATCATTTGCTTGTTCTTTAAACAACCAAAGCAATTAATTGAGGATTTTGCTTCGGTTGTTTCATGACAACTGAGGCAATGGCCCGCTTTTGTTTCGGCTCTTACATGACAAGTGAAGCAAATGTACGTTCATCAACAAATATTCCTTTTTTATTTGCTTCGGTTTTCACAAGACAATCGAAGCAAAAGAAGATCAATTTCTTCGGTTGTCACATGACAACTAAAGCAAATGTCAACTGAAGCAAAAAATTGAATTGTAGAACGAACCAGCTCACATATCAATGCACAAATTCAGCTTATAGATCAATGTCATACAACATATACATCAAACCAGTCATGCTAATAGTGAAGAAATCTATCAAATTAAAATTAGGTAATTCAACTTACAAAAACAACATATACACCAATTAAGTTAGACTAAACATCAAATTCAACATATACGTCAAACCAGAGTTTTTAATATGAAGTGGATCATTTGCTCTGCTTTAAGGAAAAGAATAAAATTACTACACATAAAATCACCTAAAATTTTGTTCCACTATTCAAGAACTGATCATATATTACATCTATAACATTTTGAAAAGCCACCAAATTATGCTTCCCATATGACCAATGATTTGGATTTTCCATACAGTATCCTAGCTCGAATCCAACGACAACAAATTTCAAAAGCAAGCTGTTATGATTTCTAAATGGTAAGCAAATTCCAAGCATAACAAATACTCTGGTCCTTGACCATCATAACCAAGGACTTTGTTATGTGTTTTAAGAATTGGGGAAAAGTCCTAGCATCATTCAACTAACTCATATAAAATTATACAAACCACTAAGTTTTCAAAATGCTTATTGCAAGTTGATTATTATATTGAAAGTAAGCTACAAAATTATTAATGGTTCAGTCATGCTTTAAAATCAACAGATTAAAGCTCACAATTAGCATGCATCTGAATGTAAGTTGGGGATTCATATATAAACTAAAAAATCTTTACAACAAGAAGAAATCATTATTACCTAAGTTGCATGTACGTTCATTACAGTAAGCAAGTTATTCCAAGTTACACTCCCGCACTAGACAATCAATAGACCCTGAAAGTTTCAAACAATATCAAAAACAAATTTAAGGTGTACTGTCAGTTGTCATTATAACAATATTACTAACACTATCTTTATATATGTGACAAGTACATAAACCAAACATGATTACCCCCGAATCATATACCTAAAATTTTGGTGCACTGTAAGTGATGATATGTCTACTGAGAAAGTCTTTGTACAAGTTCCATGATAAAAACTGAAAATATGGAAGATTTAGAAGCACGTGGTTCTCTCTACATATCAAACATATGAAATAAAATGTTTATCATGCTAAGGCAGACAATTGCATGATGATGGTAGACATATTACAATATTATGCATGTATAAACATTAATCAATATGTCAAATATCGATGTGGTATTAACTACGTAGTCATTTAACAAAAACTACACATATCAGGACTAATATATTATCAGTATGATGAGGGCGTAGGTCTTGTATGATAGTGCACATAACGAGCTGCAAAAATTCTTCTACAAAATAATATGCAGTAGTACCCTAATGCTAATGAAGGGGTATTTGGTACAAGGAAGAAGGCTTCATAATCCAAAATGTATAGACAACTGTGAAATATATGTTCATACATGCGGTTATTATTTACATTACATTATCTATTTTTTGCTACTCGGCTGCATCTTACTTTTGACACACCTTTCTAAGTCAGGTACAAATTACTCAAAACAATCAGTTCAAAATAAGATATGTGAAAACATAGGTTGGTAATTTTAGCATAATGGCATAGTAGAAATTTAAAGTTCATCGCATATTCAATTCTCTCGGTAGCATATACATACACATACATATATGCATACACATGTGTGTGCTAATGTATATGTGCATGTTATCATATGTAAAGGTTAAGTTCATTAGCATAATATACCCGATCTTTGGTCTTTACCGAAGCGACTAGTGCTTGTACAACAAAGTTTCCACGTTGAAGAGATGACATTTCAAATAATGACCCTTTGAACACTCCATTAAGCAACTCATCATACACAGTTATTGGTGAAACTTCAATTATAACATGTAAGAAATGGCATGAATCAACTGCAAGGTTTAACATACAAAAAACGTATATCAACTAGTTTTCAACTATATATGCCTATATTTGAGGGCAGGTATATGTCATGCAAAGTATATATTTTTAACAAACAATATTGGTAAATAAGAATTGGTTCACAAATAAATATGCAGTTATGATACTGACCCATAACCATATGGTGCCACTTATAAATCATAAGCATATAGATATAATGTGTGTTTATAATCATGGTTCATTTTGCAACCTATAAAATATTTCGAATAAAAGAGCCATAAGATTAAGGACCATAACTAAGTTAATGTAGAGTTAACTAGCATGCTAAAATGGGAAATGTTTTCACACTTAAAGCCTATGGGATGTAAAAATGCAATGATACATCCGCCTTGATATTGTTTACTCTTTTGCTATATTTTATATAGCATTGCATTTTCTTGTGATTTGTATGAATAGTGAATAATATTAATGGATCTTAGAGTTCCCATTTCATTCCTAATAAAGAGAAACGAGCCATATTATGTTGTAGTTACATAAATTACATAATGTTACTAAGATATCCAGTTATAATGTAAAATTTATTATAACCAATAGTATGTAAGCTTTTATGATTAACATAATTAGTTACGAAGTACTCCATAGTACACAAAGAGATTATTGAAACTGAACCAAAATATAACGATGTAATCAAAAACTTAAATTAAAAAATAGGGATTGTACCTCAAAGAGATAAGTAAAAGCAGCATCTTCTAATAATGCAATAATATCATATTTCATTTCAATTTTAAATAACTTCCCTTCTTCCATGCTATCTACCTTACTTCCAACAATCACTAATATTACATCGACCAACTCTTGATCATCACCCATTAACAACTTTAATAAAGTCTACAATCAATGAGACGAAACCAAAATAAGTTAAATTACAATACCTAACCTCACTCTGACTTAAAATGATCAGCTACATTTTAGTTTCAAGTCATACATATAAAACAAAACTACTATACTTGTTCGTACATAAAGTATGCATATCACCTTGGGATTAGTGCAACATTCCTTTAATGAGAAAATTAAATGAATGAGGGAAAATATGTTGAAATTTCTGAGAAATATCATCATGCGACTTAGATGTTGGACAATTTAACCGCTCTGCCAACTAACAGATGACTTTGTAGCATGAAATTTTAAGGACTCCACTGAAATTTCCTTGCATATACTTACAAGACCGTGAAGAACGTGTGAGCCAAATTTATCCATTGTAATCAAATAAAGTTCCAAGCACAATTTTGAAGAAACCCGCGTATTGGCTCTAACTTGCAACCTTCAAGAAGAATCTAAAGAGTATGACTAATGACTCCATCAGTTAAAGGTTCAACTTCTTTGTCTTGAGTTTCCTCGATTGCATTTGCACAAAAGCTAGGATGGTCCTCTATGCTGGAATGATGAGAATGGATAATGCTGGAGTTAGAAACGTGAATCAAAATGTAAATGCACAACAACCGAAGGAAAATGTTCCAAAGCTACCCCACTGGAACGGAGGATAGAATGAAAGCAGAGGAGCAGGACAGAACTCTAACGTGTAGCCAGTAGAGTACGTGCTAGAGTATGTGCCGGAATTCCCCTACAGGAGCGGAATATCACTTTTGGATGAAGACCTTTATTAGATGGTGAATACTAAATTGCTAAATTGGTAAGAAGAATAGTTAGAGGAGGACCCCTAGATCAGGGTTTGGAAGATGCAAAATAAGAATCCATTCACTTCTCATATTAGGAATGTAAGAAATCCTATCGATTTAAAGCTTTCGACGCTTGTACGATGGAAAGATAGATCTGACGGTTCATCTAATGAGATACATCCACATATGGGGTGTTAGGTGCTTCTGAGGAGGTATTAGGGCGGTGTTTTTCATTATTCTTAATGGACTTGGCGGCAATGTGCTTTAGACAGTTGGAAAATGGTTCCATTATCACATGGACCGAATTGGTAAGCAAATTCTTAAAACAATTCAGAGTTCACGTCTTGCGACCAAAGAATGTGATGAAATCGTTAAGCATAAAACAACGACTCAAAGAGACATTGAGAAACTATTTGACAAGATTCAATGCAGTAGCAGTTGTAGTTGACAAATCGGATCCATCATTAACCCTAATGGTGGCAGTATCTGGAGTTGTAAGAAAGACCGACTTCAAAGCTGCACCAGAAAGGCATCCACCTATGGATCTTGCAGAATTCTACTATAAAATTGAGAGATATTTACATCGAGAAAACACTGAAGCCGAGGATGTTGAATTTAATGTTGTCGATGACAAAGGACTATCCGGAGCAGGAATAGGAAAGGACAAAAGAAAAAGAAGAGTTGATGATGAATTAGAGGAATCAAAACAACAAAGAAGAGAGCCAAAATTCACTTGATGCACTGATTTGACTGAGACATTGGAGAGGATATATCTAGCCACTAGGGGAAAAATCCCCTATCGGAAGCCACAAAGAAGAGAACCTACTAATTAGGAGTAAAGATCTAGAAAGTTTTGCATCTTCCATGAGCTGGATAGACATGAAACAAATGAGTGTTGACACGTTTGTGATTTGATAGAAGAATTGGTTTGAAGTAACCAGCTGCAACAGTATGTGAGGAACCGAACTGCAACGGTGCGGCAGGAGCAACCACCATCTACAGCGAATGCATCAAGGAACAACCAAGGATCTAGTCCGAGACTCGAAATCCCATGATTAGTATAAACGAGAGTCGAATGATTCTCATGCTTTGCCTTTTTGTTTCTTTTCTTGCATTTTATTTTTGTATTATGCAATAAAGTCAATAATAACCTCAAGTAGTTTACACGTGTACAGGATCTCGAAAGTTCCTAGCATGCTATGAGTTAGATGCCTAAGATGACTATTTAGGATAATAATACCCCTGACACTCAGACGTGCACAATACCTAGATTGGTTCCTAGCCACTCTCTGAGGCGGATATCTGGGATGAACACTTAGGATTTCTACTTGTTTGCTTTGATTTGATTTAAACATTTGGATTTTTAAAAATCCATATTGAATGTGATGACTAATATTGATCGCTTTATGTCCTGTCTGGAGAGACGGGATCAAAGTGCAAGGTGCAAGCTCCCTTACTGGAGAGTGAGTGGATTGGCTTGTACAAAAAGTAAGTCCCCTCACCGGAGAGTGAGCGAATGGACTTGCTTGGTTGTTGAGTTCCTTTGCCAGAGAGCAAGCGGACTCAACAAGGATCCAAAGAAATTGAAACCCTAGATTAAACGATAAATGATCCGGAGAGATCATCCCTCTTTAATTAAACATTAAATGATCTAGAGAGATCGTCCTCTTAACTTAAACAATAAATGATCCGAAGTGATTGCACGTTAAATTAAATGAAAAATGATCCTGAGAGATCGAACCTTAGAACGGAAACAGACTTGATAAAAGGATTTGAATGTCTTGTAATTAGAATATAACTGATAAATCCCAAATGAACACGAGACGATTTTGGATATGTGATGTAATAACTTCGAATGAAATAAGATATGTATGTAATAAGAGATATGTGATGTAATAACTTTGAATGAAATCGAAAAGATTGTGATGTATAAACTATGATTAAGCAGAGTCTAGAGTCTTAGGTTATAACAGCTTTGGAATGACTCGTGATTGATAAGAAGATCCAAAGAAATTGGACGATTCACCAAGATTAAAGCACTTGGAGAGCTCAAATATCGAAGACTGATTAATAGAACTTGTTCTCGAGCAAGGAACACCTTTCGTTCGAAAGGCGTACTTTGAGGGGAAAGTGTTAACTCGCATTTTAGCAAAGCAAATTTCAACCAGACTTAAAAGATTCAAATGAGGACGAACACCTAAAAATTGGCAAGCACTCTTAGATAGGGCAAAGAAACATCTTAGAAAAGATTCAACCGAAAATACATTAACCATACATCTCGGTGCCGACATGATCATGCCATCGAAGACATTTTTTTGCTTAGTATTTCCCACTCAAGTTTTACAGGAGTCATTATCTACCTATTCCATGCGTGCTCAAGAAATTTGGATGAAAAATACACTAAGAATAGAGGTCACCACTGACCTCTCAAGCAGGTAACGACCTCTCTTATTAACTCCATAGATGTTGCGACCACTTGGGACACCTCCATATGGAATTAAAAGACTGCTGCAAAAGAGTACAAGTCATTTTGAGCTAAGAAAAGTAGTCACCAACACGATTATTTCCCCAATAAATACAAGCCATAGAGCAACCAAAACGGGGACTAGATTCTCTGCAATTAGAAACTTCTATTTCTTCACTTCTAATCTTTCCTCTATTAAAATCACCTAGGAAATAACTACTTGCTATTCTAGGACTTAGATCAGTAAATTCTTAGTACTAGTGACTCACAAACAACCTAGAAACTCCATTGTAAATTTGAGATCTATTAGATTGTGGTTAGATCTAAAAAAACTGGTTTTAATCTAGAGAGAGAACAACTAATAAAACAAAGGTTGAAGTGGACGTAGGCCAGAGATTACGTCGAACGACTATAAAAAATTATGTGTGTTCGTTTATTTTCTGCCTTTTCTTTTACTTTAATCTGAACTGATGCTTTCATCTAATTTCTGGGTATTGATCCAATTTTCAAGTTAACAGTTTACACAACGCTGATCTCGTATCAAGTTTAATGCAACCAATATTCTTAATGTAGGTTAGACAACGTCACACCTACAAATGTTTGAGGCAGGGTTACTTCTCATGCCACATCTCATATGGCATCTTAGGTACAAATTTCGTTGGTATCAAATTCAACGTATGCACTACAGTTTCTAGCACATATCCCCAATATGAAACAGGTAACTCAGCTTTACTCATCATGGAATGAACCATATCCAATAGGGTTCGATTCCTTCTCTCCAAAACACCATTGTGTTGCAGAGTATAGAGTAGAGTAACCTAAGAGATAATCCCATTATCTTTCAAGTACTATTTGGGATCTTATCTAACGTATTCACCTCCTCGATTAAACCAAAGTATTTTAACCTTATGGTTCATTTGATTTTCAACCTTAATCTCATACTCTTTAAATTTCTCATAGAAATTGGATTTATTCTTCATAAATATATGTATGATAGTCTTGAGAAATCATTAGTAAAAGTAACAAAATAAGAAGCATTATCTTTGGTAACCATAGACATTAGACCACATGCATCAGTATGTATGAAACCCAAGAGTTCGTTAACTCTATCATTACTCCCTCTAAATGGATGCTTGGTCTTTTTTTTCTTTAAGACATGATTCACACATATCAAATGATTTATAATCAAATAAAGTTAGAAAACCCTTAGTTTAGTTGTTTGTCACTTGTATGACCTTGCTTATAATGCCATAAATAATCATTATTAATGTCAACATTAGAAAAATTATTAAGAACACATACATGATTAGAACTAAATATATAAATTCCATTGTCCAAAATACCATTATAGATTTTATTTCCATTAATCATAATGTTCATTACATTACAAACACAATGAAAAACATATACAGTCTCAAATAATCTAGATGTGGTAATTATTCCATAAATAAAGTTTATTACATAATAGCAATTATTTAAAATTAATTCTAATCTGTTTGGAAAAGCCATGTGATAGTCTCCAAATGTAACTGCATTTATTAGAGATCCATTAGAAACTTGAAGCCTCATTTCACCCTTTTTCGCATGTCGCCTATTCCTAAGCCCTTTTAACAAATTCTAAATATGAATTTCAATCCATTATTTAAAACCCAAGATAATTTATTAATTGCGAAATAAATTTGAATCATAAATATACCTGTAGGAGAGGTAGAATCATTCATTTTCTTCTCTTTGACAATCTTTAGTAATCCAGACAATTCCATTTCCATTGCCCCTTCTTGTGACACCGATGAAACTTACCCTTGTTATTTGGAGCACTCTTCTTATTAACTCATTTTCTCTTCTTCGAACCATCCGAAGATGATATTTTCCCTTTTATCACGAGCAACATGCCTTGATCTTTGGATGAACACTCGATTAATCTTAACATATTGAGCAGCTTCATGAGGCATACATTCAATTGGTACATATTGTAATTCGATATGAACGACTCATTAGAGCAAGTGACCCTAAGACCAAGACCACTTACAGTGCTTCTTATCATGACATCCAACTTTGAAAATCTATTAGTATAGCCATTCGTTAATAAAATATACTCATCCACAATCATGCCCTATGACATCTTCATATTGAATAATTTCTTAGTAATCTCATACCACACGGAATGAGATTGCTCCTTAAACTATGCTTTAAGGTTGTCAAAGATTTAATGGACAAACATGTTTTCATGCGGTCTTTGCAATGGTTTATCTAATGTAGACAAATGTAAATTTGGCCGATTTCTAGATTTGCAACCCATTTTTTATAAGCAATTATTAATTCGAGATTAGCATTTTCAGTGAGTTTTAGTTTTAGAGGTTTAGTTTTTTATGACCATAGGTATTCGTAGCTTGGTGCTATTTGACTGCTCTTAATCAGTCTATGTAGTTAGATCTAATGAGCTTGTTCATTTTTAGAAAATAACTTTGGTATGGACATTATTTGAAAATTTAATTTATGTATATTAGAAAATTTATACATAACAAATGTTCTTATATTATCAGTAAGGTTAAACATTATATTTCATTTTACTAATAAACTCCCACTGGACTTTTACGCTTCTCAAAACCCTAAAAGGAAACATATAAATCTTTCGATTTCTCTAATAGATGTTAACACTCGCTTGCCTTAGGATTCTGACCTTGAGGAATGTCAACAAATCATAAACCCGCAAGTGTTGGATAACACTTTATTGATTGTATCATATACAACTCCTAGCCCTTAGTCTTTGTCATAATCTTATTTCAACCTTAAGGAACATTAACAAATCGAAAAAGATTATTCGCTCATACCTACCATTTTGCGACGGCCTAAGTATAGATTCATATACCTTGAGGAAAATCAATAAATACATGCATATATCTTACCTTCTGTATTCTATATATTAATTGTACTACACATAACATCTTTAGTTTGAGGAATATCGACAGCTAAAGAGTTTGTAAGCAATCTATTAATATACAAACGATAGAGAGCAACATTTATATTAGAGATTCATCATGTTTAATATTTATTTATTCGAGTGATATTGACTTATGGAATAATATACTTTTTATGAAATACCCTAGTAATTCAAGTATAGGCGCATCCAACCTTACGATATACGTGTTATACGTATGTATTTATTCTATAAATCTAATTTGGGTTTATTACAGTTCCACTCTATTTAATTTAATCATTTTAATTTATTTTTAAATTTATTAATTAATTAACATTTTAATTAATTTAATTTTATTCATTTTAAACATATTAAAATTGAATATACATTTTCCAAATTTGTATACAAGCACGTGGTGGGCGTCTCATGTAGCCATAGCAGTCATGCATGTGCTAAGTTGCATAAGAAGGAACACAGTCGAGTAATCGCTCTGGTGAAGCCCGAAACATGATTCATATAGTAGTGGTTTATTTATGTGCATACGCATAAACAAATAGGTGCATTAACATACGAGCAAGCAATCCATAAGATGTGAAGGTTGGTTGAGTTCTTTTTGGCATACTAAAGGAGGTCGGGTCACTAGATTTGCCCGTTGAACTCTATATGTGCAAAGAGTAGATTTCATGTTAAAATTTGTTTTTGAACACATAAGGAACCACTTTCCAAACATCAACCAATGAAATTTGGAGGAGGTCTGATGGGGTGGAGGTAGGCTTTGAAAGTTAGGTGGCTCATCGGGCGAAGCAATAGAGGAAAGTGTGCGTGAAATGGCGGTCGTAGTGGACAGTTGGCACCTGCCCTAGTCTTTACTGCCTACGGCAGGTTACCACCGACCATAGGTAGTAGAGCCTAGGCAGGGTGCATTTAAACGGTGGTTTCCCTCCGATTTTAGGTGTGGGTTCATGCGGTGCTTTGGCGCAACTTTGGGGAAGACCATTGACTACCCGAGGGGACAAAATACAAGGTAAAGCTTGGATCGTGGATATGAATGTTAAGTGATTCATTTGGAATAAACAATGATCGGGCATGAGATCGGTACAGTAATTGATCTCACGATCATGTCCAACGAGCAGGTACAATCGAACGAAGTACGTCGTACCTCCTGGCTTTGACCTTAGGGTAAATATTTTTTGATAAATGGTATTGGTCTTATATTAGTGACCGTGTACGATATTGGCCTTATATTAGTGGCCACATATATTATTGGTCTTATAGTAGAGGCCATTTGTATTGATAAGCAATGACAAAATCTCACTCTTTGTTTGTGATAGATGTATTTAATTATGTGATGTTATATTTGATATATATATATATATATATCTGTGTGTGTGCGTGCACGCACATGACATCGGTGTTCCTTTGTAGTCCCGATGGCATATTATACGTGATATGCCCATCGTTCTCTTTTGTCGAGACATTATGCGAGTTTGTTCAAAAATCCATGATGGATGTGAGGGAGATGATAACAATCATCTACAAGTGGGCTACATATCACTTATGCTCAAATTAGGGGTACGTTGAGGTCCGCACAGGTTTCAGATACCTGAAGTAAATCATATATCACTTATGCTTGTTATAGGGGTACGATGAGGTCTATACAGGTTCCATCAAAGCTAGATGCAGCTCGAGGTCTATGGTACATTTAGGTACTGACTCTATTAATTTTGTACCCTTGACAGAAATTATTGGATCGTGATAATTTGAATTATAGGTGGGTGTCCAATGCAGACTTAGGTTTTAAATATCTAGAGTACTTCATATATCACATATGCTTATTATAATGGTACGGTGAGATCTATAAGAGTTCGATCACATCAGATGTCGCTCGGGGATGGCACAATTAGGTATCGCCTCTATTTATCTTGGGCACGAGTCTATCATAGACTCCACTTATCAGAAATGATGAGCACCAGTTTATGTTATCTTCCTGTGCAGTTAAAGCGCTCGGCAGATTCAATGCGGCGAAGGTGTAAAAAGTCATAGCGGGGATATAGGAGGATATAGCGGGATATAGCGAATCACTCTAAAATAGCATATAAAACTCGTACTGAATTTTTTTACCAATATATAAATGGTAATTAAATAAAAAATTAACAATCAATTGAATAATAATTAATACATAAATAATTTTAAATAAAAACATGTGTGAATATTTTTAAATAAACGTAAAACTGTTATATAACATAATTGAATTTAATAAAATATTAGAGTATTTTCATTTCTGAAAATATATTAAAATTTCAATTAAATAAATTAATTTCATAATTTTATAATGTATAAATTTTATTTTTCAATTCATTTCTTTTAAAGAAGATATAGCGGAAATAGCAGAATATAGCGGGAATAACGGGATATAGAGGAAATAGCGGGGCTTAAAGCGGAAAGGCTATATTTGGGGCTATATGGAAAAATTGTAGCGGTAGAAATCCGCTATGAGATATAGCAGGGTTATAGCGGGTTAATAGTAGGGCATTAACTGCACAATATCTTCCTATATATCGCTTATCTTTATATTGTGTGTTTTATATTAGTTGTTTGATAATATTGTTGTGTATTCTAGGATGTGCTTATTTTGTGATATTTATATGATCTCTACGTTCGTATATTGGGTTACCTTATCATGATATACTATTACGTATCAGTCACATTATATTAGTTGTGTTCAAGAGAAAATAAGGTTATGGTATGATTTCGTACTTTTATAATGGGTTTATTTTACTTGTTTATAGGCCATCCGGATTTTCCCTGAGCCACATTTGTGGAGTGGACCTACTATACCTTAGTAGTTCCCATTTTAATTGTATATAATTTTGATATATAATATTTTAAGATAGTTCCCCTCAAACTAGGGTTTATGTCCGACCAGCATTTTTCCTTTGTCTATTTTTGTCATGGCAAATCTTGGGTACTCGATTGAGTAATTTGAGAGTCAGGTGCTCTAGGGATAAGCTATTAGAGTGGCGTCACTGGAGCTTTGAAGGTAAGACGATACTTTGGA
The DNA here is from genome assembly GCA_030737815.1 of Allium fistulosum. Classification (NCBI taxonomy): domain Eukaryota; kingdom Viridiplantae; phylum Streptophyta; class Magnoliopsida; order Asparagales; family Amaryllidaceae; genus Allium; species Allium fistulosum. The sequence continues at coordinate 483,951,488 of CM060905.1, read as the reverse complement.
TATAAACTTGATATTATAGTAGTACATGACAGATTTGTCGTTTGTATATGAGACTTGTATTAGATATTTTATTCTGACTTTCTATATTGATATGCACTTATCAGTTATTTTTGCCAGTGTAGTCTCTCATATATTATTCAACCTATTATGTTCATGTTTATTTAATATATTATATATTTTCATTCCGCTATGGGATTATATCGTTATGCTGCCTTGGTATACTGTTTTATTTCTTTTCGTTCTATGCCCCGATATTTTGTCTTTTGTGGTATTCAGAAAATCAGTTGTTGATGTAAGATAATGATTTTTAAGTATTTTAAAGGACGTTGGTACATTTTATATCACAGCTTAGGCTCAACACTTAGACCAAGTAAACCAGTTTTCTTCTGTATTATACTGTATACACCATCTATCTTCTACACTTTGATTAATTTATATCGCTGGTCTGTAATGAGTCTTTATCAAGCTATTTGTATGAGCAGATGGATTATGCAGGCACAACTATGAATAGGCAGTTTGAGCTACCTGGTTAGTTTAGAGACTATTTGGCTACCACAAGGGATGTTCATCCATTATGAACATTTCCCACATATGCAGTTGACGTCAAAGGTGGTGTAGCCCTTAGAGCACTAGTATTTCTAGCACCACTAGCTTTAGACTCTTCAAAATTATGCCAAGATTTCCTTAGCCTTGGAGGGAAACCATATCTGATTTCTGAGACTATTGCTATGACACCCCATAAAATATAATAAGAAATTAAATAATTAAAATAAGGGTAAAAATGGAATTTCTATAAACATAGGAATTTAGTCGCGGAAGTTGCACTATTGCATCCATGGCAATTTTCTAATGAATTTTCATTTATAATGTGTGAAAACAAAGTTCAAAAGAAGAAGTTATGGATGTTTGAAGTTTTTGAGTTTAAAATAATTTAAAACGAATTTGATATTTAAAATTTAAATTTGAAAGAAATTTAAAAGTTTTAAATTTGAATTTGAACTATTACTTAGGTAGGAAGTAACGTTAAGTGTAACATTAACGTTAACGCTGATTAATTAGAGATAATGAGAGTAATAAATAAAAAATAAGCGGAAGAAAATGAAATAGTCGAGAATAATATGGGCTGGTCAAATGCCTCACTTGGGTCGGTCGACCACCAGTGGTTGACCGCCCCAAGGGCAATGGTCAACCAGTTGAGACATTCCTGGAGAGGAACGTCTTGGCCAACGGCTCAGATTAGTTTTATATCGATCTCACGATTCTTGTTCCTTCTTACCTTTATAAATAAACCCCTAGATCCCCCACTTTCCCTTATAAAATTCTATAGTAATGCCGAGATTCTGTCAAAATCATTCCTCCTAAGGTTTTAGAAAATAGTGAACTTTCAGGTAAGTAACTCTAATTTCTAATCCTTATTTCAAATTAAATTTCAATCCTTCTTCTCTCTATCTTTTGATGTCTAAAATCTAATATATATATATATATATATATATTTCAATTTATTGTATATTCAAATGGGGGAAGAGCTATCAAAGGTTTAGGAGCAGTTTAATTTAGATCTAATCTTAAACCAAAGGAATCTTCAGTGAGTGGAATTTCAAATTTTCCTATTCTAGTATCTATGTTGTATCTATTTGGATCTGACATAAGCCTTCGAAATTCTATAAACACAAACTCTAAAATAATAAAACCCTAGAATTTCCCTAAGTAAATATCAATCTTTGTATACGTTAGAATTATATTTGTGTTTGGTACAAATGTATTAGAATCGACTTAATTATTTGGAATTAGACAATCTATTGAACATCCAATCTATTCTCCTTTGTTTTAAATTGTAGTGTTAAAGGGTTCTAAATCATTTAAATAAATAAAGAATTCCTTTCTCGCTCCAAAATAATGTATGTAAAGGTTGAATTGAACATAGATGATCTAATTTGTGAGATTTATTTCATTAAAACAGAAAAGTGATTCTAGTATATTTATATGGAATAGGCTGTAGGTATTCCATTTTTGTAGAAGTTTATTCTATTTGGCTATGGATACTAGCTATTCTTGTTGAAATTATCAATTGGATATTTCAAATTTCCTTGTAAGCCAATTATTATTGAATTATTATAACGTAATGATTAGACCTTAAATTTCACACGTAAATACATATGTGTATAATATTAATGTATTGATTATTAAAACTAATAGCATATTGACTTTAGCATATTGAGCATGATAATTAGTATTATTAGAATAGTTAGGTAATACTAATTTGTAAGGAGGAAACTAGTGTAAATTAAAGAATTAATCCCTAATTAGATGCGTAATAAGGGGATACCTTATATGGCCTAAACTATTAATCGTGTAAGATGATATATGTATAATTGGTAAACATATAAGGTTTGACTAAGTTATAAGGATGCGAGGTTAGTCCAAAGTTACATGGAAGTCTGCCTAGTTAAATCTGGTTAATAACAGTGTAGCTTTATGGACTAGTGTGGGACGTCGTCTATAATAAATAATCCTAGTGGATGTGAGGTAGTCCCAATTTTGTAGGGTGAATCTACCCAATCAATCTAGCTAATAGTACCTACAAATAGTTAGATTAATCTGAGATGTCATGGTTGGGCTATGGGTCATAAGTTACGCTATGGGTATGATATGTGAAATCCTTAGGAGGGGTCTGCTTTGGGTTAGAGGTATTAAGTGGCTATGTTAGGGTCCTCCTCTTTGTTAGGAGAAGTATTAAGTGGCCTAATAATATTTCTTATGATGTTAGTTAGGAAGAGCCATGTAGGGACCTACCTTGGGGTTAGGTCTTAAAAGATGGGGTTCTGCCTATTTTATAGGTCTTAAATGATCAAAGTCTGCCTAATTCCAATTAAAAAGGCATTAAGTGGATCGGGTGCTTCCTTTTACATCGTAAATGCTGGATGAATTAGAGATGTATAGTTGGACTGGAAGGGCCTTCGAGCTTACAATTCAACTTGTATGCATGTGGTGATTTTAATACGTAAGATATATTACTTATTCAGATAATACTGCCTAGATTAGTAAAACTTGAAATTTCTTTCATCAAACTTTGTTGTTCTGACTCCGTCCTCATTTCAACATAATAGGTTATGGGCGACGGGGATTGCTGAAGAAGTAAAGGTGAGGAGGTTGACTATGGTAGTGTTTATTTGTTATTATTTGCTTATGTTATTTTCTTTTATGTATCCAGACTTTGAAACTATGTTGTTGTTATTTCTATTGTCAGTCTGAGACCTATGTACTATGATGATTATACTAGGATATTTTGAGGCTCTATGACAATGGTTCTGTGCTATGAAATGAATTTTATTTATGGGTACTTGTTTTATTATTATATTTCATCCATTTCACCGTGAGATTCTAAAAGTTAGTCAGATGTCTTTATGTACCGTGTAATGTTTTAATTTTTTCACCAACCAATAGCCCGTCTTGGAATGGCTCTAAGTTCCGATGTGCCTTTATTGGGTCAATATTTAGGTCTATTTCAAGGTGGGTTGTTACAGCTGGTATTAAAGCTTATGTTGCCCGATCAAAAGGGAAATAAGTATACGTATGAGAGTGTACTCTTATATTTGAAAATGTTTTGAAAATGTTTTTCAAAGACCCTTATATATATGTCCTTTAAAGAGCATATGCAACTATACCAAGCAAATTTTCTTTTTGGCAATTAATATCTTAGGAAACTGTCACTAAACAAGTTTAAAAACCTACAAATGGTCAACATGGATGAAAATTATGAAGCTAGGAACTCATCTCTTCAAGGGATGCTCAACATCTAAGGCATGCATGAGTGGTTTAAATCGTATTTGAGGCATGTCGAGGAGGTTACAATTCCATAGCAAGCCACTCAGCAACACCACCCGTAAAGGCAACACCTTCTAGACTTCCCCAAATAATGCGAGGGCTTCCATAATATGGGCGGGCATGCATACACTGAAAACTGAGGATTTTTTGAAGACTAAGGCATGGATAAGTGACTGTGACCACATATTTCGGGAACTTGGGTAGGAAGATCAGATTAAAAGAAAGTTGCTGCTTGGCATTCTAAAAAGGAACCACTTAATTGGTGGACTATTATTGTGGAAGAAAAATCTGAAGAGGAGATTACATAGGATGGTTTTAGGACTCGCTTTGAGTTAAGGTTCATGTCTAGTGCAGAGGTTGGTATACAGTTGGAGAGGTTCATCTAGTTAAAGCAAGGGAGTTCTATTCTGAAGGAGTACATCAACAAATTCACAGAGTTGGCAAAGTTTGGGATGAGCTTGATAGACACGCACATGAAGAAAGCATTGAAATTTGTCAGTCTGAATTCGCCGCTGAGAGAATTGCTTTTAGCCCAGATTCCAATATGAACTACTTATGAAGTCACTGTTGAGATAGCCTTGCTACAAACTGCTAGTGGTGAGGAGAAAGAAAAGGAGAAGGATAAGGTTGAGGTAGCACCAAAGCAAGGAGGGGCTAAAAGGGAGGATTTTAGGCGAACAAAAAGACTAAAGCAAGGATGAAAAAGGAGGGGATAGTTTGTCAAAGGTGCCAGAGAAAGGGGCACATTGCTAATGATTGCAAAGTTAGCTTAAGAAGGAGGAATTCATGGGGAAGTGCTATAAATGCTTTAAGAAGGGCACTATAAGAATAAGTGTCCAAAACTTACTAAATGAGGTTAGAGTGGGCAGACAAACGCTACAGAGGCGGTTCCTATTTCGAGTAGGCCACCTCCAAAGGACAAAAGGGCAGGCTGCTTTGGTAGGTACAATTATTATTTCTAAGAACATTATTTGTGATGACCCACCCCGAGTTCCACACTAACAAAGAATATTGCAAAGTATATTGTCGGCTAGTTTAGAGAATAGGGCTAGTTAGGAGCTACCATCCACGAATTTTACTTTAAGCAAGGATCGATACATCGATTAATATGTTATACATTTCTTTTCGACGTATACAATTCAGGCTTACAATAAAACTATGGTAGCTATAAAAAAATCTAGAAAAACGTATAATAAATACAGATCACTGAATTATAGATCAGACATAGTAGAACACAAATAGATACAAGTCTGAACTGACCAAAAATAAATACATGATGTGGACTATATATATACAAAGTACTGCATCTCAAACATGAATATGTACACAAAAGGAGTCTAGCTCAGCATAAGGTACATCATAACATCAATATATACATAGTGATGACAAAAGTAAACTACTAGCTAACTAATAGGACATCCACTCTAAAAGCATCAAGCTGAAGGACCTGAAACATCTCGGTCTGGCCTGAGTATTATAAAATACAAAACGAGTTAGTCTAGACTAAAATAAACGAATTAGCAAGATAAATGATAGATAAAGTGAATTAGTTCTCAAATATAGTCATCGGGTCATATAACGACAAATATCAAACATGCATCAAGAACTTCAAATCACTGGATATTAAAACCCAAGATAGATTCTTAAAAGCAAAAATCCCTGAAATGATTTGGTGATAACACAAATAACATCAAATCTAGAAATCACAAATAGAAATCCAGAAATCTCACAAAAAGGCGGAAAATGCTCCAAACTCCAAGGTTGGTGAATAAATTCACCTACATGCATGTAACTCCAAGATAGACATATAAGTCTATAAATTCCGAGATAGGTAAGAGACCTATAAACTTCAGGATAAGAACAAGTCCTATAAACTTAAAGATATGAGCAAGTCCTATAAACTCCAAGATAGGTACAAGATCTATAAACTCTAAGATAGGAACAAGTCCTATAAACTCCAAGACAGGAATAAGTACTATAAACTCCAAGATAGGTATGAGACCTATAAACTCTAAGATAGGAGCAAGTCCTATAAAATCGAAAGGTGAGTCATAAACTCGTTAATAAAAGTGTCTCACACTTTCATATAACAACCGAATAGGTATGACTACGTGCCACATACCATATGTGTTTACCCAAACATTTACTATACGATAGTAAACTCCACTTGCGTATAACAATGGTTCGGTTGAACAAGTCTGGGAATTAATCGGTAAGACAAATGCGAGAATTCCATACCAATTGTTTTATTTAACTATTTAAATTAATTACTTATCCGATTGATGTCATGCAATTTTATAAAATGCTTCACTTTAAAATCATTTTTGTAAATATTGGTTTATAGAAAAAAAAAGTATATATATATATAAGTACACTTTTAAACCATTGCTCCAAATCATCTTTAAAACCATTGTTAATGAGAATAAATAGTGTGTATATATATATATTTCTAAAATTCTTTATATAGAAATTATTTTGGTGCCTAAAAGATTTTGAAAAATGGTTTGATTTAGGAATCAGCCTTTTTATAAATTCAAGTTGAATACATGCATCAAAAAGTTGTGTAATTAAGCCCAAGACCCATAGAGTAATTCTATGGTATAGAAACACCAAAATGAATTCATCAATTTGCAAATTAAAATCCCAAGACCCATAGAGAAATTCTATAGTATAAAACACCAAAATGAATTCATCAATTCACAAATCAAAACCTGGAAATGGCAATGAAATTGATATGAAATGCAACATCAAAATAAATTCATCAATTCACAAATCAAAACCTGGAAACGGCAATGAAATTGATATGAAATGCAACATCAAAATAAAGCAAATAACATCAGGAAATCAACCAGACAAATAAGTGGCAAACGAGTCGATCGGAGAACAAAAGAACATAGCCTGAGAGTCAATTCCAAGCCGCAATCGGTGCATCGATCGGGTAAACAGATCCATCGGGGTCCTGCAATTCCGGTGGGCCCTTAATGACCTGGCTGCACTCATTTATCCTGTATTGATTCTCTAATGATCTGAGATACTGAAATAGCAATCATGCAGGCATATAAACATGTATAATTGGATGAAAATCACGATTCTATAAGGTGGGTTTTTAGCAAACAAAGAATCCCTCAAAGTGATAAGGGATTCGACATAATACAAATCATATACACTATAGATTTAAGCAAATTCATATAGCAGCAACATATGTTCATTTTAGACTAGAAATTGTGAGGTAAACCCACCTTAATATCCAAAAAGCTTCAAAGCTATATGCATCATTCTTAAGCCAAATCAACTAAAATAACCCTGAATTTCAGCCTCGGTGCTATGAGAATTTAACATAGCAAACCTAAATATTTTTCCATGAAATTTTAATTGATCGTGCATACATGAGTTGAGAACAACATATGCAAATTTCAGATTTTTCTATAATTAATTATGATTTTTCTACTAACCTACGTTTTCTGCCTAGATTTCACTGAAAATAACTTGCAAAGATGACCATTTTTAACCCATCAAAACTCAATAAAATTATATGAAATTTTGGAATAGAGGTGCTTGAACATGGTAGCAACAACATATCCAATTTTGAGAATTCTTAGTAGTTTATTTGAATTGATATGATTTTTAGAAAAGGCTAGGGTTTTAGAGGAAAAGAGGAAACATTATTTACTGTAAGTTGGTTTTGAGAAAAATAGAAGAAGATGTTTAAAGACTTGAGAAAATAATGAACATACAGTTCATTTATCAAGTTAGTAAAGAAATTTTCTCCTGAGTGTCTAAATGGGCTGAAATATATACTAAAGCCCAAACCCCCATTTAATTAAATCAAACAATGAATTAAATCATTTTCACCACTTTTTTCATTCTAAAAAACTACTATCTCACTTGTTTTCACATAGGAAAATTCATGTAAGCACTCTAAAATTAAGTTCATCACCTAGTCTTCATGATTAAATAATGAAACAAAATTTACAACAGTTATTTAACCCTTATTTTCATTATTGAAAATAAGACAATACAACACTTGAATCATTTTTTAACACCAAAACCTCATTTTCACACCAAAAAACTTACATATATTTTATAAAACATAAACACAATATTATACAAGTTTTAAACAAGAATTTACACACAAAAATTCTACTTATTCAATATTTTCTCCAATTCCTTTATTAAAGAAAAATACATGTATTTTTTTTAACTCCACTTAAATCTCTTCATTACAAATTCCAAAAGTAAGCTTTAATATTTCTAAAATCACCGTTCAATCTTTACAAAGATTTTAATACTGTAATTTACACAAATACTCAATTTAAACCCAAAAATTCAATTACCCAGTTGCTCATTTATTAGATTTTTAATCTTACATAATTAAATTTGGTTCGTTTTATTACATAAATGATAATCAAAGTGAACTCAATTTGGTTGTTACATTATTTGTACCTTATTTGATTCTAGAGCATCTCATTCATTTATAGCTGAAAGAATAGTTAGATTCTTGAACTTGTAAACCCAAATTGTCACCAACCCAATAGCGGTATCAAATCCTATTGGGAGGTCAACCTATCTTTCCTTATTTTGTAAAGACCTAGTTGTAGACATATGCAATGTCGAGTTTACATGCAATGTGTACTTTTTTGGCTTTGAGGAGCATGGACTCACCTTAGGGAAAGATTGGTTATCTTACTATGAGGCTGTAACACCCTTGTTTTTAGTTGAACATTATTCAGGACATTTAATTGAACAGATTAAAAAGAATAATGTAAAGGGTTAAGGAAAATGATATTTGAAACTTAATAAGGTCGTGCCTTAATAAACTAATAAGATTGTTTTGGAAAACTAAACATATGAGAAAAATACGAGGATAGAAAAATAGGTTGATCCATCCTTTAACCTTCAACCCTCTCCCCCTCATTTCATACTCACTTTTCACAAACTTAAACAACCAAAAGAAAAACTCCAAGTCCTATCATAACTCAAGCCAGGGGATCAAAATCAAGGGGATTCAAATGGATGAAGTTTAAGGATACTAAGACCAAATCAAATCTCAACTCCAACAATTAATCTAAGATGAATAATAGGTGTTCCATCTCTATTTTTGAATTCGGTTATGGATAATAGCCAACTGATTGATGTTTGTTTTGCCAAGATATGGTTGTTTAATCAATATTGGGATAGAATAATAGTTATTGGAATTGTTATGAAATTGTTGAAAAGGGTTTTAAGGGTAAAACCTAATATTTTAGTCTCCAAATGCTTTGATTTTTTAATATGTTGTATAAACCTTATTTTAAAGATGAGTTTTTAATTTCATAATTTTCCAAATTAACGAGATTATTTTATGAATTTCCTAAGGAGGAAATAGCTTAATTTTGGGTTTTAATTATTTAAAATAATTATACATGGCTTTGGCTTCGAAATTTTTATATGGTAAAGAGAAGGATATTCTTAAATTTTTATGAATTCTTGGTATTTTTCCCCAAGTGATTTCAATTTATTGTGAATTTATTATGCTACATAAGCATTTAAAAGGATAACTAATTAAGGATATTAATTAATTAATTTAAGTATGTTTTGGAACTTGAAAATTTAGTGCGACGGTAATTCTAAAATGGATTTGTAAAAAAAATGTTTTATCCAATAGTAAGATTTGGTAAAATGTTTCTGGTTAAAGTGGTAATAAAACGGTTTTCACATGAATTACTATAGTGCCATACCACCCTAACGTCGTCGAGCCTAAGACAAGATCGCATCCATGAGCGTTGATGTTGAAGTGAAAGGCATAAGATAGTTACTATGGTAGCTATCTAATATTTCCAAGTAGGCTGAACTCGACCTCGTCGACAATATAGAATCAATGGTAATGGTGTCTTCGTGATTTCTTTTAAGCATTTTAAAAGCTTAATTTCGACGTCGACGATGTTGCATGTTTTCACTGTTGTTCTAAATAATGTCGCGTCTAACCATTTTGATGGTTTTACATGCTAAGGCAGTGATACCGCTTGTATTGACTTCAAATCTATATATAAAGCAGCATTATAGCTGAAGTGATTTAAGTAAGGAAGTTTTGTAATGACGTCGAGGATATTGGTGTCATTATGCACCAAGGATAGTGTTCCATCAACGGCGTTTTGAACGAGGTATGATTCGTACAAGTGGTTAGTGATGTCATTCATATTAACTATGCCCTAGCTTTCTTTGTGGATTTGATGAACCGGATTTTCCAAGAGCACTTAGGTAGGTTCGTGTTGGTGTTCATTGAAGACATTTTGATATATTCTAAGGATGAAAGAGAACATGAGATTCATCTTAGAATAGTTCTTGAGACGTTGAGGCAGCATCAACTAAAAGCGAAGTTTTCGAAGTACCATTTTTGGAAGAAAGAAGTGATGTTTTTTGGTTATGTAATTTCATAGAAAGGGTTGTCATTCGATCCAACCAGGAAGCTATTAATAGTTGGAAAGGACCTAAGACAGTGACCGAGATAAGAAGTCTCTTGGATTAACTAGCTATTACCAAAGATTTATCAAGGATTTCTCATTTGTAGCAGCGCCTTCGACTAAGCTAACCAGAAAGGACGTGAAGTTTACTTGATAAATGTGAGGAAGCATTCCTTGAGTTGAAGCATTTGTTGAACAATGCGCCCTTATTAGTAGTTTCAGATGGAAATCAGGATTTAATGGTGTACACAAATGCGTCTGGAACTGAATTAGGAGTTGTGCTGATGCAAAAGGATAAAGTAATTGCCTATGCTTCTCGACAGCTTGGACCACATGAAGTTAGATATCCGACTCATGATTTAGAGTTGGCAACGATGATTTTTTCATTGAAAGTGCGGAGATACTACCTCTTAGGAGAACGATTGGAGTTGTATATGGATTGTAAGTGCTTGAGGCACTTATTCTCTCAGAAAGAGTTGAATACGAGACAGCATACATGGTCGGAGTTTTTAGCAGCTTATGATTTTGGTATTGAGTATACACAGGGAAGGAAATAAAGCTGCACATGCACTAGCAGGAAACATCGGAATGTGGTGTTAGCTATGTTGGTGGAATGGAAGGATCTGGAGGCATTGACCACTTGTAGTGTGCAGTTATGATCGACTGCTAGTTCTAGTTAAAGTACAGCCATGCTATTTTGTTGGGAAGTTCGATCAATGTTGATCGAAAGGATTGCTTCTAAGTAGAGAGATGATCCAATGTTAGCCAAAAATATCAGAGGATTGGAAGGTGGAACTGCGATTGATGATCTAAAGGATTTTAGTCTTGACCAGAGGGGATGGTTAAGAAAGAAGGGATGATTATGTGTTCCAGATGTTGGAAACCTAAGGAGAGAGGTTCTTAGGGAATGTCATCGGGCAAAGTTTACGATTCATCTTGGGGAACCAAGATGTATCTGGATATGAAGAGAAATTTCTTCTGTGAGGGATGTAGGCTTATGGGTGAAGCAATGTGTAAACTACCAGCAAGCGAAAACCGAACACAGAAGCCAAGTGGATTGCTTCAGCCTTTGGATACATCAGTTGGGAATGGGATTCGATATCCATGGATTTTATTGATGGGTTACCAAGGTCGAACAGGGTAAATGAAAGTATATGTTGTGGTAGATAGATTAAACAAGAGTGCCCATTTCATTCCTGTTAGGTCTACCAGGATGGCTCCTATATTGGCTAAATTGTTTATGAAGAATATAGTTAGAATGCATGGGATTCCTAGTAGTATAGTCAGTGGCAGAGATGCATTGTTTAGTAGGGAATTCTGGAAGAGTCTATAGGAAGTGTTAGGTACCAAGCTTAAGATGAGCAACACTTACACCCTCAGACAAATGGGTAGACAGAGAGAGTCAATAAGGTGCTCGAAGATTTTTTAAGAGCTTATGTACAAGAGTTTGGTGGGTCATAGGAAGACCATTTGTAATGGGTTGAGTCTTCCTATAATAACGGCTATCAGGCTGGTATAGGAATGGCGCCTTTCAAAGCTTTGTATGGAAGGCCGCACAAATCACCAACATGCTGGTTAAAGACTGGAGATAGATTGGTCCTTGGTCCATATATGGTAAGAGAAGCCACAAAGAAGATTGAGTTAATCTGGGATAGGATGAGAGAAGCTTGGTCTAGATAGAAAAGTTACGCAGATAAGAGGCGTAAGGATCTTGAGTTCTTAGTTGGAGACTGAGTTTTTATAAGGTATCATCGATGAAGGGTATGGTAAAATTTGGAAAGTCAGGGAAACTAGCACTGAGATATGTTAGACCGTTCCCTATTATAGAGAGGATCAGAAAGCTCGCATACCGAGTAGAGTTACCGAGCAGTTTGGCAGGATTCCATAATGTGTTTCATGTTTCTCGTCTTAGGAAGTATGTGCACAATCCAGAGACTACTATTTCTCTGACGACATTGGAAGATTTATAAGTAGAACTGAATCTGACTTTTATGAGACAGCCAGTTTGAGTTGTAGCAAGATATGAGAAGAGGTTAAGAAACAAGACAGTCAAGTTGGTGAAAGTTCAGTGGAGCGACAACGAGAACGACTGCACTTGGGAGATAGGAGGACATGATTATGGATACTTATCATGAGCTATTATGATAGTATGTTCTATATTTGATTGTTTATAGACTTAGTAGATGGTAGGATATACTAGCATTGGTTGCATGTTTGATGTGCTTGTTTTATAGTCCTCACTGAATTTAGAGGACGAAATTCTTTAAGGAGGGAAGCCTTAATACCCCTACATATAATTGAACATTATTCAAGACATTTAATTGGATAGACTAATAGATAATGTAAAGGGTTAAGGAGAATGATTGAAACTTAATAAGGTTGTGCCTTATAAACTAATAAGATTGTTTTGGAAAACTAAAAATATAAGAGAAAATATGAGGAGGGAAAAATGGTAGATCTATCCTTTAACCTTTAAAACCTTCTCCCCTTTATTTCATTCTCACTTTTCACAAACTTAAACAATCAAAAGAAAAACTCCAAGGTCGACCATAACTCAAGCTAGGGGATCGAAATCAAGGGGGTTCAAGGGGAAGAAGCTTAAGATACTAAGACCAAATCAAATGTCAACTCCAACAATTAATCTAAGGTGAATACTAAGTATTCCATCTCTATTTTTTCTTTTGAATTCGGTTATGGTAATAGCCAAATGATTGATGTTTATTTTGCCAATATATGTTTGTTTAATCATTGTTGGGATAGAATAATGGTTATTGGCATTTTCATGAAATTTTTTAAATGGATTTTAAGGGTAAAACCGATTTCAATCTCCAAATGCTTTGATTTCTGATATGTTGTAAAACCTTATTTTGCAGATGGTTTTTAATTTCATAATTTTTCAAATTAAAGATAGAATTTCCTAAGGAGGAAATAGCTTAGTTTTGGGTTTTAATTATTCAAAATAATTAAATATGGTTTTTGGATTCAAAATTTTTATATGGTAAAGAGAAAGATATTCTTAAATTTCTAAATTTTTTTAGGATTATTCCCAAGTGATTTCAATTTATTGTGAATTTGTTATGCTAGATATGCATTTAAAGGGATAATTAATTAAGGATAGTAATTAATTATTTTAAATATGTTTTGGAACTTGAAAATTTAGTGCGACCGTAATTCTGAAAAGGATTTGTAAAGAAATTGTTTTATCCGATAGAAATTGGACAAGAAATAAGATTTGGTGAAAAGTTTTTGCTTAAAGTAATAATAAAACAGTTTTCACATGAATTACGATAGTGTCATACCACCCTAACTTCGTCGAGCCTAAGACAAGGTCACATCCATAAGTGTTGACGTCAAAATGAAAGGAATCATAAGATAGTTACTTCGGTAGCTATGTAATATTTCCAAGTAGGCCGAAGTCGACCTCGTCGACAATATAATATTGGTGGAAATGGTGTTTTTGTGATTCATCTAAGCATTTTAAAAGTTTAATATCGACGTCGACGGCGTCGCATGTTTTCACCGCTGTTCTAAATGATACCGCACCTAACCACTTTGACAGTTTACATACTAAAGCAATGATGCACCTTGTATCGATTTCGACTCTATATGTAAAGAAGCATAATAGCCGAAATGATTTAAGTAAGGAAGTTTTATAATAACGTCGAGGATCTTGGTGTCATTGTGCATCAAGGTCGGTGATCTTATATACTCAGAATTTATATTAAATGAAGTCGGCAATGTCGCAGTGTAGCATCAACGTCGGTCTTCTTCTTTTTAATGCCGAAGAGGCTTTTTTTAATGCTAAATAGAACTATTTTAAAGAGGTGAAGAGGTCTATATGTTAGAGGGCCGATGACCCTATATCTTCCGTAGTTAGCCACATAACTTATAAAGGTTTAAGTTTTGTTTAATAGGTGGATAACCTATAGTTTATGGAAGTCGACAATGTCAATTTCGACATGAATTTATACTTAAAAGAATTTAAATTTGGGTTCACCTTGGGTAGAAGGTCGATGAGGTATCGTGCAGCTTGAATGTCGCCTATCTTCATCAAAGGCGGAGAGCCTTATGCTTTCCATTTCGACGTCGTCGTTGGGGATACCAATGCCGTTTTAAAATTTGTAAACTTCAACACTATCTCTGGGGACACCAATATAGATGAACTTCGACATTGATTTTTATTAACCTAATAAAGGCGGCGAGTCTATTGTTTTATGACTTCAATTCTAAATATTAGGGATACCAATGTTATTTTGATTAGAGATGCCGACTCTATTATTGGGGACATCAAAGTAGATTAGTTTCGATAACCTAAATGTTTTATAAATGAGACTTTATCGTTGGGGATACCAATGCATTTTCTTAAATGAGTTTGACGTTGATCTTTTGGGGATACCAATGTTATGTCACTTTGTAATGTTAAAACTATAAAGGGATACATGTGGGTAACATGAATTAAATTGATACATGTGGGTAGCATGAATAAATTGAAACATGTGGATAACATGAATTAAATTGTTAAATGATGGTTTCGTAGTCATCCTATTAAAACTATGGGATGCGGATGGATAGTCAACATCATGCTAGCGATGGATAGTTCTATTAGGATAATGAAGGGTTCATAGTCATCCTAAGAAAACTATGGGATGTGTAATGGATAGTCCACATCATTTTAAGTTAAATGGAATATGTGTGATGGATAGTCCACATAATTTTAAATAATTAAACCACATGTGATGGGTATTCGATGTGGTAGGGGATGGGTAATCCAAGTAATAATTACATGTAAGATGGATAGTCCACATAATTCTGAATATGCTTATATGTGAGATGGGTTGTCCACGTAATTATAAGATGCGTAGTAAGATTAAAATAAGATGGGTAGTCAGTTTAAATTTTGATGGGTAGTCATTTGAAATTAAGATGTATAAGCTAATGAATTGGGATAGGTAATCCTATATATGTTGCATGATTATAAATGTTATTTTCTATGTTCTAACCATTACGGTTGTAAGAGGACAATATATGGTTGTTATGTTTTAGTCAAGATATTAGTGAGGGGAAACCTATTCCGCTCAACAGCGTGATCTTACTAGATATCTATTTTGGTTCAAGATGGTAGGTAATTATTCACACCAGACTGTTGTCTGACCCGAAGTCTTTATTTTTCCCCTTAAATTCTTGGCTACTCATTTGAGTAGGTTGGGAGTAACGACTTTAAGGTTTAGTTAGACAAATAAGATTTTGGAAATGTGCAGGTGGCAATCTAGCTACTAGGAACTATATTTATTTCTGATATGTAGTTTGGTTTTGTCTATTTGAATGTAATGGCAAAGTTGTATAATTGCCAAGTATTTAACTCTGATCAACCAAGGGGACATCTTCATATGTCATTCTTAGAGTATTTTGTAATAATTATATTTTCTCTGAATGTGAGATTACAAATGGGATTATATAATGAACATTAAGTGAAATAAGATGCGAATTTTTTTTATTAAACCAAGTTTGAAAATATTTTGTATTCATGTGCTTCTGATTATTAATATGATTAACATAGCCATATTTTGTAGTCGATAACTAATAACTATGAATGACTACAGCATCTGTAGCAGCTAGTTTTAGTCCTCGGAATAAGGGATGTTACAGGGTATTTCTTAGATTATGAGAGAAGGCTCGTGTGGCTAAGGAGTCGTTCGGGGCAAGATATTGATGATCGTTGTTTACCCCAAAACAGTTGAGTTGAGCTATCTATATTCTCTTAGCTTTTCACAAAATGAACTCTTATCTGTACCAGTAGTCTGAAACTTTGCCGATATTTTTGAAGAAGTCTCTGGTCTCCTAACCCATAGGGAGATCGAGTTTAGAATTGAGTTGGAGAAGGATGTTAGACCTGTTACACTGCCACTGGGGCATATGGTTCCCAAGGAGAAGTGGGAAATAGACAAGCAGACTTCAAAACTATTGCAAAAAGGATTTATATGCTATAGTATTTCAGAATGGGGAGCACTGGTTGTTTTTGCCACCATAGAGGATGGCTCATTAATGCTATGCGTCGATTATTGAGCACTGAACAAGTTATCTATAAAGAATAGGTATCCACTACTTAGGATACATGACTTGTCCGATCAGCTTGTTGGTACCAAAATCTTTTCCCAGTTGGACTTAGCCACCAGATTCCATCAGTTGAGGGTAGCCTAAGATAGCAAAGCAATGACCGCTTTTTGCATACCATATGGACTGTTTGAATGGGAAGTGATGCCTTTTGGTTTGACTAATGCCCCCGCATACTTTATGGATCTAATGAGTAGAGTTTTTAGGCGACAACTGAACAAGTTTGTTGTGGTATTTGTGGATGATATCTCATATTCTCCAAAGCAGAAAGCGAGCATGAGAAGCACCTAAGGGAAGTATTTGAGACCTTAATAAGTCACCAACTAAAAGCCAATCTCTAAATGTCATCTCTGGAAAAGGGAGGTGAAGTTCTTAGGTCACACTATTTCCAAAAATGGATTGTTTTTTGATCCTGCTAAGGTGGAAGCTATTCAAGGTTGGAAGGTGCCAAAGAATGCTATGGAGGTTAGAAGTTTCCTTCGTTTGGATGGTTATTATCGAAAGTTCGTCAAGGACTTCGTAAAGATAGCATCGCCCTTAACTCGTCTAAGCAAGAAGAACCTAGTTTTTGCATGGGATGAAAAATCTTTTGGGAGATAATTTGAGTTATTCACCGACCGCAAATTCGTTAAGTACGTCTTTTTCCAAAAGGACTTAAATCTTAGGCAGCAGAGATAGATGGAGTTTGTAACATCATATGAATTTGAGATTCAATATACCCCTGGAAAAGGGAATGTTGTTGCCAACGCCCTTAGTCGAAGGCATGCTACTCTTAATGTTATATACTAGTGAAGGCGGTAAGAATTTCTCTCAAATTTTAATTTCCAACGCCAATAGTATCCACTTAAGGATATCTTGCAATTAAGGAAGTAAGGCTGGCGTTAATGGATCACAAAGGGCTAGGACAGAAGGAGGATGCGATGCTGGTGGAGATTTTCGACAAGCTTAGTAGAGGTGAGCGTTTTCCCCATAGTAGTAGATATGCTTTAGATCAAAGGTAATGGCTGAGGAGAGATGGACATTTATGTGTTCTAATGAATGGAGATATGTTGTAAGAACTTCTAGTGGAATGTCACCATTCTAAGATGACTATTCACCCCGGAGGAGAAGGAATGTATAGAGATGTGAAAATGATTTTCTACTAGCCCAGAATGAAGATAAAGGTAGCTGAATATGTCTCTAAGTGATTAACATGTCAAAAGATTAAGGCAGAGGAAGGGAAGCCCGAAGGGTTGTTGTTGCCATTAGAAGTGCCGAACTGGAAGTGAGAGCATATATTATGGACTTTATAGATGGGTTGCCTAGGAGTCAAAGTGGCAATGAAGCTATTTGGGTTATTGTGGATTGATTCACTAAGAGCGGTCACTTATTCCTGTTGGAAGTAATTGGACTGCAGCATCTCTTGCACTAATTTATGCAAAGGAAATTGTGGGGCTTCATGGAGTTCTAATCAGTATAGTTAGTGATATGGACCCCTTGTTTCTAGTGAATTTTGGGAAATTTTGCAATATGCTTAGGGGACAATTTTTAATCTTAGCACCGCTTATCACTTTAAATCGTTGGACAAACAGAAGGGTTAACAGAATTTTAGAAGACTTGTTGAGAGCTTGCATCATGGATTTTGGAAGATCTTAGGAACAACACTTACCTTTGATCGAGTTCGCATACAATAATAGGTATCAAGCAAAAATAGGCATGGCATCCTTTGAAGCCTTACATAGGAGGTTGTGCAAGTCACCTAGTTATTGGTGGGAAACTACCGATAAAATCATATTTGGATCAGAATCCCAGATTTGGTCCGTGAGATCTCGGGGAAGACAGAATTGATTAGACAACGAATGAAGGCTGCACGGGGCCTCAGAAGTCCAACGTTGATAGGCAAAGGAATGAATTAGAGTTTGCTATTAGAGACATGGTATTTGTTAAAGTTTCCACTCTTATGAAGGTTATGGGGTTTGGTACTTTTGGGAAGTTGGCGCCTAGGTTCGTTGGGCTCTCTCGATTTTAAAGAGGGTGGGAAACTTGCTTATAGAGTGGAGCTTCCGACCAAGCTTGTGGGAGTTCATGACGTCTTTCAGGTTTCCCATTTGAGGAAATGTATGCATGCCATCGCCACTGTAACAGAGCCTGATCACTTAACAGATATTGAGATAGGGACGATCGCCCCTCGTATCACTGCATGCATAGTTAGACACGATACTATGAAGCTTTGTAACAAGGAAAGTAGGTTGGTCCAAGTTCAATGGGGAGATAATCCAGTAGAAAGCACATGGGAAACGGAAGAAAAGATGAAGGCTTCTCACCTCAAGCTTTTGTTTGGTAAATTTTTCTCTCCAAATTTAATAATTGGTTGCATCGTCGTTACTAGATTGGATGGTAGGGGATGGTTGCCATACTTTTATTTTTTCACTCATACATAACATTATGTATATTTAGGATGTTTGCAAATATGCCTATATGTCATGACCTTGAATCCGCACTAGGATTAAGCTCACTTATAGTATATTGCCTACATAATCACATTGCATTTTTGGTTGAGTAAATGGTTGTGTAGATTATTGTAAATAACTTGGTTGCATAACATGGTTGTTGAGTGCGCATTACATTACTTGTCTTTGGGATTTCGGGGGCAAAATCTATTTTAAGGGGGAGAGAATGTAACACCTCGTAAAATTTAATAAGAATTAAATAATTAAAACAAGGCTAAAAAATGAAATTTCTCTAAATGTCGGAATTTGGTCATGGAAGTTGCACTATCGGATTCATGGCGATTTTCTAATGAATTTTCATATATAATATGTTAAAAATGGAGTTCAAAGGAAGAAGTTATGAACGTTTGAAGTGTTTGAGTTTAAAATAATCTAAAACGAATTTAATATTTAAAATTTAAATTTGGAGGAAATTCAAAAGTTTGAAATTTGAATTGGAATATTACTTAGGTTGGAAGTAATATTAAGCATAAACATTAATGTTAACGGCGATTGATTAGTGATAAAAGTAATAAATCAAAAATAAGCAGATAGAAACGAACGACCGAGAATAAAATAGGCCGGTCAACTGCTTCACTTAGGCTGGTTGACTGCTTCACTTAGGCCGGTCGACAGCCAGCGATCGACTGCCCTAAGGGCAGCAGTCAACCGGTCGAGACGTTTCTGGAGAGAAATGTCTTAGCCAATGGAAAGGGTTTGTTTTATTTCGATCTGGCAGCTCTTGTTCCTTCTTACCACTATAAATAGACCCATATACCTCCACTTTTCCTCATAAAATTCTTTAGCAACATCGAGACTTTATTAAAATCATTCCTCCTGGGGTTTCAGAAAACAATAAACTTTCAGGTAAGCAATTCTAACTTCGAATCTTTATTTCAAATTAAACTCTCAATCCTTCTAAGCCTGGGTTCACTGTCCTCGGTGAGAGCACCAAAATGTTAACCCAAAAAATGGATCAACAACCTGGAGTGTGATGTGAAAGCACCAGCTCTGTTAGAACAGAGCAAATATAAATGAAAAGTTGCAGAAAAAGTCACAAGTACAAGTGTTAGACAGATTCTAAGACCTAGAATTGCCTAAATTTACCGCCTTGGTGACCATGATGTAGAGGAGAGAGTTGAAGAATAGATTAGTGATAGAAGGATCCAGCCCCTTTCTTTGTTGCTCTATGGTTTGTATTTATAGAGGTAGTAGTCATGTTGAACCAAACAAAGAGTTGGAGCAAAGCCCAAAAAAGAGCCTGAGAGGGTGTGCAAAGTTGTGAACCCAACTAGGTTAACACCAAAAGTTGGTGTCGACCTCTCAAGTCGGTGTCGACTTCTATAGTTAAACCCAAGTGGTTTGAGTCCACTTGTAACCTTTAAGCTACTTTATTCTAGGTGTCCCATGTTGTTTCCATTGATCGTTGGTCATCCTAAACAAGTAATTTTCTACTTCTGTCCAAAACGGCCCTATATCAGTCTTTCTGCATAAAAGGTCGGTGGTTACTTTTTCCCTCAGCTCGGATTGACTTGTACTTTTTACGGCACTCTTATAATTCCATATAGAGGTGTCCCAAAAAGTCGCAACATCAATGGAGTTAATATGAGAAGTCGGGGATGACATGAGAGGTCGTGGTTGACTTCTCTCCTTATTGTATTTTGATCCCAAATTTCTTGAGCACTCTTAGAATAGGTAGATAATGATTCATGTGAAATTTGAGTGAGAAATACAAACCAGAAGAAGACACCATGACATGATCACATATGTACCGACTTCTCTCCTTAGCATATTTTGGGGTGAAACTTCTCTGAGCTATTTCTTTGATCCATCTAAGTGTGCTTGCAAATTTTCAAGTCGTTTTGTCTTTGTCTTGACGTCCCAACTCTTGTTGATTTCTGCTTACGTAAAAATCCAGTTAACATTTGCCCACCAGAGTATGCTTTCATTGAAAACAAAGTGTGTTCTAGAATGAGACAATTCTCGGGATGCAATTCTGAGAATTTAAGTTGACTACTTAAGTGGCATCTTGAGATGTTGCTTTTATTTTGCTATAATTGATTGATTTTTGTTCATTTAGTTATAGTTGAGATTTCATTCCTTTGTGTTTGTGGTACAATCTGCATTCCAGAGATTACGTTGCGCTTTAGGTTGGTATAGAAATACTTCTTGAAATTTCGGGATGATGGCAATTCGAAGGAAGGTGGTTGAATTTTGGATTGTACCTGGCCGGTGGTGAAGCTAAGTTTTGCCTCGAACGAATATACGCCATTCTAGAGCCAGGTCTTTCTCTCTATCTTCAATTGTCTCTTTTCAAGAACATAGCTAAGTTCTTATTGCCTTTTGAATTCCAATGCAATGATTTATTCCAAAATCGGATATAGTGGATGATTCCATGTATCTCCTTTTCTGTTTCTATACTTCTGGTGATCCTGAAAAGAAAAGCTTCCCGTGTCACTTTGGACAACGGCTCCATTATCGATTTCTCATCTACAATGGGTAAGTCCTAAGAAGATAATATTAAAGTATAACGCGACTCGTTTTTCTAGTTCGAGTGAGCTATCTACGCAGGATGGTCCATTCGTGGTGTTCGGGACACTGAACTCACTTTGCATAGATAACACACTTCACTTGCCTTGGTCAATGCTCAGAATTCGACTGGTCAACATACGTCGACTTCCCTTGGATTCCGACCATTGTTCATACGTGAATATTACTCAAAGTAAAACATATCTGACATCGTTGAACGTTGAGTATTACTGCTTAGAATGACTTTCTAGTCGTCTCATCTTTAGTTTGGCGAAGGAACTTCCACTCCTTCAGAAGCTGGATCTTTGTAAGTTAGGCTTCGCCTTTTATCCCTTTCATACCGAGACGATTGATTACGGCTGAATTGCAAGGCACATTTGCTATGGTGGAGCTGTTACTAAATTTGCCTCCTCCTGTAAATGAGAGCACAACCTTAAGATCCTTAGACGAAGAGAGAGAAGCAAGCAGGGATTCCCCGAAGCTTGTTGTCCTATCGGCCTTCCTTTTAGTTATGCTTACACAGGAGCGGCCTTCATTGTCTCGCAACTTCGTGCAGATAGACAGGTTCCCGGCAATTTCTTTGGTTATGTTTCTATTTAGGCTTCTTGAAGTTCATTTTGACCAAGTGTATATGCCCCGGTCCATAAGGACGATCACTCTGAATACTAACTCCATACATTTTCGAGAGACTAGATTCCCTGAGCAATACATTTGACTACCCCCAGCCTGATTCTCACAGCAGCTCCCATCTCCTAGAACTGATGACTTTTCTATTTGATTCCAAGGTCTGAATTTTCAATGCTATTAATTCATTGACTGCGATCCATTTCTCCCAAGTTGACATCATCGGCTTATGTCATCTTTTATTATAATAAATTCTTCCAAGCCCAGTATTAAGGTCCGATCATGTATCAGTTTCTATCTCCAGAAACTTGTGCACAAATGACTTAACTCTATGGATTTTTCTTTGATGTTGTGAACCTTCGGGCAACGCCGAATTCCTGAACGTTAAGACCTTTATTTCCCTAAGTGGCAATTTCCTGGCAGAATGCTCTTTTTTACGAAGAAGAACTATTATTTAAACAACTCTGCGATTATTCATGTATGGACTTGGTAAGATTCCCCTTGACCAAATTTTGTTCGCCTTTCCCTGTTCACGGGACTATCTCTTTCGAATGCCTGTATTCGGGCATTGGTGAGAGTTGGAAAGGTGTAGGGAAAATGATTCAATTGCCTCCGGTTTTTCTCTTAATCCTGCTCTGGGATTGAGGAAATTCGATGATTTAATTTTTGATTTTCCATGATTTTCCTCGCTTGTTCTTAGTCGTCATGCCTTGCTTGACTGTTAATGTTATCACAGAAATCATGTTCATATGTTAGTTCCTAACTTCGAGAACTGGTAACTCAACTGATTGGTTCCAAGCAACATTTTCTCGAGGCTGCCTATCTCTGGGCTGCATCAAAATTCTCTCTAAGTTGAATACTATAATTTCAGTTATGCACTAGCTTCTATCTCTAGAAACTAGCACATGAGTGGCTCGATCCTCGGTGTAATGACCCTACCATTATACCTATATTATTAAAGAACATTATAAATAATGTCATTTAATAATATAGAGAATACGGCTTGTTAAGGCCGACCAAATGTGAATATAATTTTAAACCAACACTAACACATCATACTTACTATTTTTAATAAATATCTAGAATAAATTTTTGATGCATACGGTCTCAGTCTAAATAAATAAACACATCGGTTTAATAAAATTAAAACAGTATATCATATGAAACAGATCATAGTAGAATAACATACATCATATACAATACATACTGTGAGTCTACAAAATGTGATACTAGACCCACATAATATATAACCCAAAATAAGTCATTATCTCAATAATACATCCCACAATACAAAATGTGAATATACTACAGAAGATCAATTAAGATGTCAAAATGTCTATCATCTGTAGTGCACCTACCCAAAAGCCTAAGCGTTCTTAAAACCTAAAAAGTCTCTGCCTGACATGAGTATTTAAATAAATAGGTCAGGCCATCTCTAAATATCCAGAATGTGAGAACACGATATAACATAAGAGTATATGACATTAAAATAAATATGAATGCCATAAATATGAAAAAAGCTCTAAAACAGTTTAACTTAGAATCCATTTCAAGGTATATAAATATTTCAGTTGCAAAAGACGGAATAACTCATGAAAATCCATAAATTCCAGCATAAAAACAATAATCTCGAAAACTCCAAGAAAATAAAGTCATATTGATCTTAATGATCGCACATAAACTATAGAAAACAAAAGGTGGTATCATTCATACCAATCCGATACTAATAATCGTCCATACAATAAAAACAAATCTCAAATCCAAGAAAATAAAATTTTAACTAATCACAAGGATCGTATAAAAATCCATGAGTTTACTTCATAAGGATCTAGCAGCCGCATACCAAAAGAGAGTAAACTCTAAAGTTCCAAATACTATCACCTTTAGTAATCATGAGAACTTAACCAAAACGTCCCATACCACCTGGTGAAACTCAAGCGTTTACTAGAAGCTAGTAAATCTCACTCATTATGGATATAACAGGAAAACTTGAACTACATTCCCTTAAGGATCTACCAGTCCCACCGAACAGCAAAAGAGAATACAACTCTAAAGTGTTAAATAATTCCCTATAGCAATCACAAGAACTTGACCAAGGCATCCCATACAACCCAGCGAAATTCAAGTATTTGCTAATGGGCTTGTAAGTATCACTCAAACATTTTGTTCAATGAGTTGTTCAATATTCGATGAAGCGTTACTTTGAAAGCATTTAAACCAATCAATAACATTAAGTCGATTATTAGTATTTCCTTAATTATAGAATTAAGGTTCTCAAAACATTTTATTTTTAAAATATTCTCCAAATCCAAAAGTCGCATGAAAATGCTAAAATAGCAGATAAATAACAAAGTGTTAAATCCAACAAAATCCAATAAGAATTTATGTTTTCAAAATGGATAATATCATTTTATTATATAAGAAATGATTTCTAAAATACTTTATATATGAACCTATTTGCAAACTTCTTCTTAAAAATCCATAAACACGTTTATTTATCAACTATATATATATATCCTTTGATAAAATAAACCATAGTTCCACTTATAATATTAAAATGCTTTTATATATATAATTATTCCAAACACTTGCTTGGAAGTTCCATAGTTCGCAAATTATATCCCAAAGTCTATATCTATATAAGTATCCATTATTTTATAAAACCATAAGTACTCATTTTTCAAAACCCATATAGGTATTAAACATTTGCTTAAATGTGATTTAGACTTTTACTTCCAAAACCATTTCAAAATATTACTATATATATATATATATAATTACTTAAAAAATCACTAATACAAAGGAAATTAGGTTGTTATAAAAATTTGATTTGCAATCTATATATATTATAATAAACCAAAGTCCATAAAACACAAGAAATTTAGTTATTTCAAAAGTCCTAATTTTATCACAAAACCATATCGGTAAATTTGATCCATAGAGATATACTCTACATCATCTCAAAGCAAACTATCATGAAAACAAAGTCCATATATTTATAACTCAAAATCCTAAAATAGCATTGAAATCAATCATGGGATAAATCATATGATAATGCAACAACAATCCAAGAAACATCCAGTAAACAAATGGTCGAATAGGGCGATTGGGGCAACAACCTGGAGCTGAAATAGCTATAGGAAAATTGCCAATGGTGCATCAATGGTGCCTACCGGTCCACCGGTTGCGACGACTTCTGGAGCTATTTCAGCTCCATAAAACTTCCAGGCTGAGCTCTGGTGATGGCAGTTTGATCCTATGACTTGAGTTATTATTCCAAGGAAATTTTAGTGTGCATGCATCCATAAAAACAACTCAAATTGTCAACTAAATGAGATCATATGACTAGGGTTTCAGTTTTAGAAATTGAACAAATAACCATGAACAATACAACCAATATTCATCCAATTCAACCAAATAGCAACTAACGTTGCATACACAGGAATTTAGAGATAGTTCGTGAGGTAAACTCACCTTTATAACTTGAGTTGATGTTTTAAAACTCGGATTCGCCTAGGCTAATTACTTTCAGAAGCAAATTTTAGAAATTGAAAGATAAAAGGTCACAACCCTAGACCAAAACTAAAATTAATCAACGAATTAAACCCATTAGAAGATAGAGAAAATTACCTGAGATTGATTTCTATATTTATTGACAAAAGCCCTATGATTTGCACTTGAATTTGGTGATTATTGGAACTAGGGTTTTGTGTTAGAGGATGTTTTGTGTTATCAACTTATGGGAAGAAGAAAATGAGAATGAGAACTGTAGGTACTTGTTTCTCAACTCTTATTTCTCCTATTTGGGCCAAGAGGGTTTGATTTGGATCCAAAAGCAAGGTGTTGCTAATTTATAAAATAAGTGTTGCTAATTTTTATTTTGCCTTATCCCTTATAAAACACCAATTTACACTAACTAATGTTTTATTAATCATACTCTAATTTCTCTAAATTTACCAAAACTAATCATAAGTGTAACAGCCCATGTGTGATACCCATATTAATAAAGAATATTACAAATAATGTCGTCTAATAATATGGAGAATACGGCTTGTTAAAGGCAACCAAATATGAATATATCTTTAATCTAACACTAACACATCATGCTTACCCTTTTTGTTAAATATCTGGAATGAAATTTTAATGTGTACAGTCTCAGTTTAAAGATATAAACTCATCGGTTTCTCAGAATCATAACAACATATCATATAAATAACAATCACAGATCACAACAGATAATTTACATCATATACAACATAAAAGGTTAGTCCACAAAATGAAATACTAGACTCGCATAATTTACATCCACAATAAGTCACTATCTCAAATAATACATCCCACAATACATCATGAGAATATATACAACATAAGATAAACTAAGATGTCAAAATGTCTTTCATCTGCCAGCATACCTACCCAAAACCCGAGTGTCCAGAAAACCTGAAAAGTCTTAACCTGACCCGAGTATTATAAAATAAACGGGTCAGACTATCTCTAAATATTCACAAGGATGAGAACAAAATGTAACATAAGGTATATGGTACTGTAAATGTAAACTAATTACATAAAAGATTTAACATGGAAATTATCACAAAAATAGATAACATTTTAACTCTAGAAACACTGGAAACCCATGACAACTGAAACAAAACATATCAATCACCTAGATCATTCTTACCGATCATAATGATCGTCCATACTATGGAAACAAACTAGTATCACTCATGTCGATCTGATATTAAGGATCGTCTATACTATAAAACAACCCTAGTCGATCACCAAAAGTTGCATGTACCGATCCAAATGATCATATAACACATGGCACGACATAAAAGAATTTTGAAAAATCCATAAGTATATCTTTTAAGGGTTCGTCGGCCCTCGGTTGAACCCTAAAAGGAAATATACTCTAAAGTGTCAAATACTATCGCTTTCGATAATCGCTAGAACTTAACCAACACGTCCCATGCCGTATAGTGAAATTCTAGTATTTAGTAAATCTCACTGGATACCACCAAAAAACCTGAACTATATTCTCTTAAGGATCTAGTAGCCCCTCGCCGCACACCAAAAGAGGATACAACTCTAAAGTGTTAAATACTTCCTAATAGCAATCACACAAATTTAACCAAGGCATCCTATACTACCTAGTGAAATTTGAATATTCGCTAAAGGGCTAGTAAGTACAACTCGAACATTCTATTCAATGAGTATATTCGATGAAGTGTAACTCGAGAGCATTTTAAATCAATCGGTAACAGTAAGTCGAATATTAGTATTCACCAAATTATAGAATTAAGGTTCTCAAAACATTTTTATTTAAGAAACGAAAGTCGCACGGGATTGTCAAATGATAGAAAATATTATAAGAGTTTAAGGTTTGAAATTAATTAAATATTATCTTAATATATATAATGGTTTTCTAAAATTATTATATATAAAATATCACTTTCGAGTTCCTTTATTAAAAATCCATAATTTAATTATTATTCAACTTTAAATAAATATTCACTGGTTGATAAAATATTACATAAACCCAAATTATTCCAAAA
Source organism: Allium fistulosum (assembly GCA_030737815.1). Taxonomy (NCBI): domain Eukaryota; kingdom Viridiplantae; phylum Streptophyta; class Magnoliopsida; order Asparagales; family Amaryllidaceae; genus Allium; species Allium fistulosum. Next base: position 483,923,939 of record CM060905.1, on the reverse strand, counting down.
ATGCACTTATATATGTATATTTATCTCAAAATTCCATATAGAATATTTATTTAATAAACCATGTTCCGAAAATATATATATATAAGTCCTTGTATTTTATAAAATCCATATTTACTCTTATCCAAACCATATAAATGTTTAAACCTCTAATTAGAAATAACTTTATTTACATTTCAAAATCATTCTTATTAAATAAATAGTAATTGCCTAAATAATTAATATTATAACTATATATATTCTTTTCCAAATGTTCCTTATAAACCTGGTAATTTAACACTTAAAAGATTTAGCTAAAGCAGTTTGATAAAAAAATCAATCTCTTTGAAAATCCTTGTTGAAACAATGCAACAGGAATTTAATGTTGTGCTATGGGCTTATGGCATAACCATCCCAGAAATTCACAATTTAAAATCCAAAAACAACATTAAAACTGATATGAAATGCAACATCAAAATCAAATAATTAATAGCAAAAACTGAAATAAATCGGCAAATTAAACACACTAGAGGGTAAGGAAGATTATCTTCTAATGATTCCTATAAGAAATTGCTAATAGCCCTTTGATTTTGAACTAGAAATTGGAGATTTAGGAACTAGGGTTAGAGGATGCTTTGAGTTCTTTTGCTCATGGCAGAAAATAGAAAATGAAGAAGAGAGTTATGTACGTATTCTTCCTTCTCATACCTTATTCTTATTTTCTTGGGCCAAGATGGTCTGGGTATGAACCCAATAACAAGTTTACTAATTTTCTATTCTAAAAGAAGTTTTGCAATTATTATTTTTTGTTTTATTACATATTACATATCCAATTACACTAAACAAGATTTTATAAGCTACCAATTTGATTACACAAAAAATTGACAATCACTAGTACGTTAGAAATTATAATTTTAAATCAATAATAAAAATGTTTTATACGAATTTAATCCAATTTTAGTAATTACAAAATACTCTCATTTTAAATAAAATAGATTAATATCCCCAAAAATCTCATTTTTAACAATATTTTCAATATTAACAATTTTCTAAAATGCTAAATTTAAATAATTGATTTAATCAAATTCAAAATTTAAATTGAAATTCTCATTAAGAAATAAAACTCATTTCTTAATTAAATTAATTCAATTATTCATAAAAATTAGATTTTACTTCACAATTAAATTTCACAAATTACAATTCAAGATTAATTATCTGAAATTAAACTTAATTAATTTTTTAGTTAACAACAATATTGTTAAAACAAGTTAAAAATCCTTATCTCTATTAATATTGAGATATTTTATTAAATTAAATTTAACTTTTGAAGTAAAAGTTATTCTCATATTTTTTAAATAAAAATAAACTATTAATTGCAAAGTTCTCATTTTAAACAATAAATCTAAATATTAACATTTTATCCAAAATGCTAAATTTAGATAATTGATTTAATAATATTCCAAATTTAAATTGAAATCTTCTTTAAGAAATGAAACTCATTTCTTAAATAAATTAAATTGATAAATCTCAAAACTAGATTTAATTTCACAATTTAATTTCACAAATTAGAATTAATCATCCTCAATTAAATTTAATTAATTAGGTAATTAACAACAGGATTGTTACACTCGGGATTTCCGTTCGACGCGGCCTTATCTTCGAGCAATGGTTGATTACTATAACGAAGAACCGAACCATTCGATTGGATGTTGAATGGTTATGTCATCCCACCATCGCCAATCTTCAGGGAACAGTAGTTTTCTAAAGACAAGGGTAGAAACTTAGTTGAGCACCAATTTCTATCTCTGAAAGCTAGTGCATCGATGGTTTACTGCTGTGAGTGTTTCCCATCGGCCCCACAGCTCGAAGTTTTCTCGACGTTGTTGAGGCCACACCAGTACTCAGGAAATATGGGAATTTCTCGGCATTGTTGGGGCAATACCAATACTTATGAGGTTGAGATTGATTCTCCCCATCGATCTAGCAGTCTGGGGCCTTCTTGACGTTGCCGGAGCAATGTCGGTTCTCAGAAGGTTAGGTGTCGAATGTGATCATTGACCTGGCAGTTTGGGCCTTCCCGACGTTGTCGGAGCAACACCGGTTCTCAAATGGTTAAGAGTAGAATATGACTGTCGACCCGACGGTTTGGACCTTCTTGATGTTGCCGGAGCAATGCCAGTTTTCAAAAGATTAGGAGTCGAATGTGACCATCGACCCGATGGTTTGAATCAATTTTCCCATCGACTTGGGGGCGTTCTATTCCAATTGAGTACTAGTTTCAGTCTTCAGAAACTAGCACTTTTATGATTGGATCATAAGAGTATTTCCTTAGTACTACCAGTCTCCGAGCAGTATTAAAGTCCTGCTAGTTGGGTCGAATCGTTCTCCAGATCTTGTACTGTTGGGTAGATTCCTTTTAACCCAATGTGGTTGCTTTCTCAACATTGCCTAACTCTGGGCTATGCCACAATCTGGAAGAATGAGAGTCTCAGGCATCTCCGTTACTTAGCTTGGATTATAACTGACAAGCACTCCCTTTGGCAATGTGGGGCTGTTGTTTTAACCAATTCCATGGTTATTCTTATTCACATAGCGTTGAATTTCCTCCGACTGACTTTTGTTGCAATCTGTTTTCCACTTGCGGAACCCGTTATTTGCAAGTGTTAAACCCCGGGCACTTATAGAAAATTAGATATTGTAGGGCAAGTCATTACATTACCACTGGTATGGCCGTGCTCTTCACATTCTGATCATGGATTGGTAGAGTTCAGTAGTGCTTGTCTTGAGTCTACGACAATTAACCCTGCTTGTTCTATGCCATATGTACTCTGCTGGCTATTGACGTTGTTTCAGATATCTGCTTTATTCGTTGATTCCAATGTTCGAGAATCGATGGTTTAGGCACTCGATTCCGAGCGTTCTCCCCTTACCATTGTCTGTCTTCAGACAAAGTTGGTTTTGTGCAAGTAGGAGTCGAGGTACTTCATCGATCTCTGCATGGCTAATTATTCCAAGTGTGGCTAAAGTCCAGGCCATGATAAATCTATGATGGTAGGGGGTTATCCTTCCTGACGTCGCTAGTCTCAAGCGGTGTCAGATTCTTGAAAGATGAGTTATTTCCTCCGGACGTTGGAGATCTTCATGCTACGCTAGATTCTTGCAAGTTGGAGTGTTAGACCTCAGTTGAGCACCTGCTTCTATCTTCAGAAACTGGTGCGTCGATGATTTGATTCTGGAAATGTCTTACACCATCGCCTATCTTTGAGCGATGGTAAGTCCTTCCTATTATTGCCTATCTCCGAGAGACGTCGAATTCTAAGGAGTTTGATTCTCTTGTCGATATGATGGTTTGTATTTCCCGAAGTTACCGAGGCAAAATTTGTGCCTAGGAGGCTGGACCAATTTTCCTTTCAATTCCGCGGTTATTTAGCGTATTATATTGCTTAGCTCTGTAGTGATTGCCAAATTACTCCATTCGGTGTAACAGAACTGTGGTGTGGGCGGAACATAACTGTGATGTGGCTTGATTCATTTTGGCTAATTATTAGTGTGTCCCCCACTTCAGAGGACTGGTTACTCTGAATGCTTGATCTAAACACTTGATACAATACCGGTTACTCTAGGTGACTCTCCAGTTGCCCCAGTTGAAATTATTTCGCAGCTCCTATCTCTAGGAGCTTGTGGTTGAATGCTTGATTCCGAGTACTCTCCACTTCAATCTTGGTCGAATTTCTCTAACTTTGGAATTGGGATCATGTTCTTGTGTCAGCTCCTGTTTTCAAAAACCCATGAACAGCTCTGTTTGGAATCTTCGCAACACTGTCGGGACGGCACCAATCTCTTGGAAAGCGAGGATTGATTCCTGCCAATCCTACAACAAATGAGGGGCGCTTGCATATCGTTATCGGAGTTATGTCGACAATTTAGAGACAGAGGGTTTTCCTAGCATTGTAGGGGCAATGCTGGTACCCAGGGAGTTGGAATTGATTTTTTCATCGATTCGACGATTTTGGAGCCACTACTTCTCATCCGAGAGGAAGAAGCATCTTCCTAGTTATATGAGGCGTACTCGAATGCAATTTCATCAGTTCTAACATGAAGGAATGAAGCGTTACTTGAACGTAGTTCCATCGGTTCAAGCAGCAAATGAGTGGAGCATACTTGAATGCAGTTCCTTCAGTTCAAGCAGCAAGAAAATGGATGCTTACTTGGACACGGTTCCATCAGTCCAAGAAGCAAAGAAATGGAGCACACTTGAACATAGTTCCATCGATTCAAGTGGTGAAAGAATGGATTCTTACTTGGACGCAGTTGCATTGATCCACAAAGTGAGGGAATATAACACACCTGAACACAGTTCCATTGGTTCATATGGTAAAAGAATGGATGCTTACTTGGACGTGGTTCCATTGGTTCAAGAAGCGAGGGAATGAAGTGCACTTGAATACAGTTCCATCGGTTCAAGTGGTGAAAGAATGGATGCTTACTTGGACATGGCTCCATTGGTCCAAGAAGCGAGGGAACGGAATGCACTTGAGCGCGGTTCCATCGATTCAAGTGGTGAAAGAATGGATGCTTACTTGGATGCGGATCCATTGGTCTAAGAAGTGGGGAATGGTGTGCACTTGAATATAGTTCCATCGGTTCAAGTGGCAAAGTGCGGCTTATGGATGCGCACATGGAGTTTGCTTGCAAGAGCGTGGTTCCATCAGCATAAGAAGCAAGATGCAGATTATAGGATGTGTGCAAGAGTTTGGGCCTTCCCAATGTTGCCGAAGCAACACCGATTCTCAGAAGGCATGGATTGATTTCCCTATTGGCCTAGTGGTTTGAGTCGATTTTTTTCCGTCGAATCATCGGGTTGCTTACATAAACGTGATTCCATTGGTTCAAGAAGCGATGTGCGGCTTATGGATGCGCATGAGAAGATGTGCTTGCAAGGATGCGATTTTATCGGTCCAGGAATCCCTTTAGTGATTCTTTAGGTCCTTGTGATAGGCTAGATAAAGACATCACGTCTTTAGGATGTCCTTGGGACATGTAGAATGGAGCCTGAAGTGCTCCAAAAAGCTCTTTGTCAGTTTATCAAAAGCGAAAATGGATTTCGGTGGAAGTCTAGTAAACTGCATGGAAGTGACTCCTTCCAAGAAGATATGGTTGTCTGGGATCTGTTATGCCATTGTATGGTGGCATAGTGGGTATAGTAAGCTTCTCGAGACATTCTTCCCTTAGGACGTTTCTAGTGAATGGAGTTCGGCTTGGTGCAGAACCCCAGTCGCTGTCGTTCCTGTCTTTACTTTCTTCCATCAAGCATTTGACCATGTCCGCAATGAATGCCGCACTAGTTTAGTAGTCTGTAGGTCGACTATCAGGGGCTACACAAAGCATTTGACTCTGCAAACGGCCTTGATTTGCCAACTGAATCCTAGGTTCTCCATTCTTCAGGAGAACCACTCCTATAGAATTCCATCGGCGCGCGATTAGCCTTATTGCGGCAGTTTGAACTTCTTCTCATGCATTTTGCCTGCTATGTTAGCATTTAGTTCCAATCCTTTGTTGACTTGCATGTCATCTTTGGAATCAAAGAGAAGCATTGCAGCATTCCCTTATGGTGTCTTCCCTCCAAGGTTAGGGTTTACGGTAGGTTGTGCTCCAACAGGTGGAATACCCCCATTGCCTTCAATAATAGTTCTTGTGGCTTCACCAATTATCTCCTTTTTTCTTACCATCCCTCCTATGGAAGCCTAAAATGGAAAAATTCTCTTATTTCACGGCAAATGCAGTTTCCGGCCAAGCTCTTGGAGCAGTTAGTGGTTGCAGTACAAGCAAAGCGTCTATCTTGTCCATCAAAGCTTTTTGGCAATCGACCGTCTTCTGGTTGAACACATTGACCATCTGGTTAAATTCTCCTTTGGTTACCACATCTTATTGATTAGAGGATCTAAGAACTGCATTACCAGTATTGTTTACTTCGGTCTGTTGGGGGTTTGCTTCATTATTGCTAACTGTTGCTCCTATTAATCTCCCAGAAGCACTTTTCTTTTTAGCTGCCATTGATCTTTAACAGCTCGTCTTCAATTTCTTTCCAAAATAGGATTTGTGGATCTAACTTCTAGACCTATCCAATCCAAAGTTGAGAGTTAGATCTAGGCATGGGTTCACTGTTCTCGGTAAAAGCACCAAAATGTTAACCCAAAAAATGGATCAACACCCTGGAGTGTGATGTGAAAGCACCAGCTCTGTTAGAACAGAGCAAATATAAAAGAAAAGTTGTAGAAAAGTAAATAGACACGGAGAATTTTATAGTGGTTCAGCTATTAAATATGCTTACGTCCACTTTATAGCTTTGATTATTGGTTTGATCTTGTTTGAATGAGATTACAAAGTGATTGATAAAGAATTAGTCACAAGCACAAGTGTTAGACAGATTCTAAGACCAAGAATTGCTTAAAGTTTCTGCCATGGTAAACGTGATGTGGAGTTAAGAGTTGAAGAATAGATAGAGATCCCGTGTGGTGATAGCAAAATCTAGCCCCTTTCTTAGTTGCTTTATGGTTCGTATTTATAGACGTATCAGTTGTGTTGGACCAAACAGAGAGTTGGAGCAAAGCCCGGTAAAGAGCTCAAGAGGGTGTGCAAAGTTGTGAACCCATCTGGGTTTACACCAAAAGTCGGTACTGACCTCTCAAGTCGGTGCCGACTTCTATTGTTCAACCCAGGTGGGTTGAGTCCACTTGCAACCTTCAAGCTACTTGATTTCTAGGCGTCCCATGCTGTTTCCATTGATCGTTGTTCAACCTAAACAAGTTGTTAACTACTTCTGTCCAAAATGGCCTAATATCTGCCTTTTTGCCTAAGAGGTCGGTGGTTACTTTTTTCCTCAGCTCAGATTGATTTATACTTTTTATAACACTTATAATTCCATATGGAGGTGTCCCAATAATTCAAAAAATCAATGGAGTTAATATGAGAAGTCGGGGTTGACATGAGAGGTCGGGGTTGACTTCTCATCTTAATGTATTTTGAGTCCAAATTTCTTGAGCACTCTTAGAATAGGTAGATAATGATTCCTGTGAAATTTGAGTGAGAAATATGAAACTAGAAGAGGTCACCACCGACATGACCATGTCGGTACCCACTTCTCTCCTTAGCATATTTTGGGGTGAAACTTCTCTGAGCTATTTCTTTGATCCATCTAAGAGTGCTTGCAAAATTTCAAGTCATTTCGTCTTTGTATTGACGTTCTAACTCCTACTGATTTCTGCTTGCGTAAAAACCTAGTAAACAAAAGGGTTCTAATCACTTGAATAAATAAAGAATTCCTTTCTCACTTCAAAATAATGTATGTAAAGGTTGAATTTAACATATGCAATCTAATTTGTGAGATCTGTTTCATTAAAACAGAAAAGTGTTTCTAGTATATTAATATGGAACAAGTTGTAGGTATTCCATTTTTATACAAGTCTATTCTATTTGGCTATGGATAGTAGTTATTCTTGTTGGAATTGCATATTTGTATGAGATTGATATTTCAAATATTCTTGTAAGTGAATTATTATCGAATTATTGTAACGTAATGATTAGACCTTAAATTCTGCACGTACATAATATTAACAAATTGACTATTAAAACTAATAACGTGTTGATTTTAGCGTATTGAGTGTTAGTATTATTAGAATAATTAGGTAATATTAATTTGTAAGAAGGAAGTTAGTGTAAATTAGGGAATTAATCCCTAATTAGAGGCGTTATAAGGGGATACCTTATGTAACCTTAACTACTTATCGTGTAGGATGATATATGTATAATTGGTATACATATAAGGTATGGCTAAGTTGTAGGGATGCGAGGTTAGTCATAAGTTACATGGAAGTCTACCTAGTTAAATCTGGCTACAAGCAATGTGGCTTTGCGGACTAATGTGGAACATTACCCATAATAAATAACCCTAATGGATGCGAGGTTAGTCCCAATTTTGTAGGGTAAATCTGCCCAGTCAATTTGGCATCAATACATACAAATAGTTGGATTAATTTGAGATGTCATGGTTGGGTTACTGGTTATAAGTTGCACTATGGACACGTTAGGTGAAACCTTAGGAGAGGTCTGTTTCGAGTTATAGGTATTAAGTGGCTATGGTAGGGTCCGCCTCTTTCTTAAGAGAAGTATTAAGTGGCCTAATAGGATTTCTTACGATGTCGGTTAGGAAGAACCATATAGGAACTCGCCCAGGGGTTGGGTCTTAAATGACAGGGATATGCCTATTTTATAAGTCTTAAATGACCAAAGTCTGCCTATTCCTATTAAAAAGCTATTAAGTGGTTCGGGTGCTTCCTCTTACATCGTAAGCGCTAGTTGCGTTAGAGTTGTATAGTTGGACTAGAAGGGCCTTCAGGCTTATAGTTAAAGTTGTATGCATGTTATAATTTTAATACACAAGACATATTACTTTTCCAGATGATACGACCTAGATTACTACTATGGTAAAACTTGAAATTTCTTTCACCAAACTTTGTTGTTCTGACTCCCTCCTTATTTCAACAAAACAGGTTAGTGGGGCCGACGAGGATTGTTGAAGAAGTGAAGGTGAGGAGGCTGGTCATAGCAAGGTTTATCCATTATTATTTTCTTATGTTATTTTCTTTGATGAACTTGGACTTTGAAATTATGTTGTTGTTATTTCTATTATCGGTTTGAGATTTATGTACTATGATGATAATGTTGGGATATTTTAAGACTTTGTGATAATAGTTATGTGCTATGAAATGAATTTTATTTAAGGGTACATGTTTTATTATTATATTTTATCCACTCCACTTTGATATTCAAAAAGTTAGATAGATAGCTCTGTGTACTATGTGACGTTTTAATTTTTTCACCAACCAACAGCCAGTCTTGGAATGGCTCTAAGTTCCGATGGGCCTTTTCTAGGTCGGGATTTAGACCTGTTTCAAGGCGGGTTGTTACAATTACCGAGACACGGCCTTGGACACGTTCATGAGAAGGCTTCCATCGTTATAGGTCTATAGAATGTTCTCATAAGAAAGATTGCTTCTCATCATTTAGAGATTGGTGACTTTGGCTAGGCAGAACATAGTGTTTGTGTGGCTGATAAGTAGGCCCGTGACCTGGATCGAATTTAGGCATCGCTTTGTTTCTCAGTTCATTTCTGAGATCGAGAAAGGCGTGTAGCTTGAGCATTCCATCCATCTTATGCATGTCATCTTGTCAATGAAGCAATATGTTGACCAATTTAATCTTTTGTATTTGGGGATTGAGATGGTCGGTACTCCACAGAGGAGTTTTCCTTAAGTCTTAAAGCATTAGTTAGGGATTCATTGCTTAGTCTTATCCCTATTTAAGGCCACTTTAGAAAGTCTCGTTGGGATAATTTTTCTCCACGAGAACACCCGTGATGCACCAACAGATGTAGAAAAAGTGGAAAGCAAATTGAAACTCCATCCGAAATGCAAAAACAAAGATACAAGGGAAGGTCGAGCGTATGCACGTAGAGAGTTGGCCTAATACATCACTCCTGTGGCATATGAGGGCATTTTTCAATGAAAGTCATCGAGCTAAAGCAAAGCGTAAATACTTCCATTATGGTTGGCTTGATCACTTGAAGAAGGATTGCCCTGCATTGTTGGGGGATGGGTAAGTGGTAATGACTTATGCCTTACAGGCGTTACGAGTCCTTGCAGGCATACTGCTCAAGAAAAAGAAAGAAGCTTATATAGTGAGGTATGCTCTATTTTTCAGGAACTCACTTCTGTTCCTTCTGATACTTGAGTGGTATATTTATTTATTACTGGTTACTTGGTAGATAGGCTAAACTTAACACCTTTCATAGTTGGTAATTTCTTATGTAAAGATAAACCTTGTATGAGTAACTTTAGTTGCAAAGCTAAGGTGAAGTGACTGAGAGTCTTACAATTCGAACTTGATGCATAATCTTTCAAGTTGAGTGAGGTCGGTCGATGAAGTGTGACTTGGATTTGTATCCAAGTAGGGTTTGGTGGATGCCTAATAATGAGCAAAGACCGAATGGATGACTTATAGGTGCTTGCCTAGAGTCATTCGTGTTAGAATTGTTTTCTTTTTTTGTGAACCTTAGGCGGTGAGAGGAATCTCATGTGCTAAAAAGGTATTTTCTAAGGATCAGTCCATATACATGCCAGTTCTTAACCCCTGGTAAGAGTAGAGTTTCTAAGTGATTTGCATTGGTTAGGAAAGGGTTTTTCATTTGATTCTTATAGGTGAGCACTTGAGTCTGATCTTGAGGTGACTAAGAGATTTCCTTAGCATGGCCTCAGTCATGCGAGGAGATTTCAATAATCGAATCAAGGAACCATATCAGAGTTCGCACAAGAAGAGTTGGGTGGCTGGCCCTAATTTAACAAAGAAATCTTGCGAGCAAACGAAGGGTTGGAATAGGTGTCATGTCATTTTAGGTGATCTTTAGTCAATATAAATTCAAAGTATAGTGTAGTATAGTTAAGGCTGCTTGCGGTAGTCCAGGGAAGGATTTCTTAACTGGTTTTGTGGTGATTCATATAATCTTCTAAGTGACAAGATGATACTTGCCTAAGCAAGCATCATAGTGCACTTGGTGTATTATCCTTATTAACATTGTGTGGTTGAGGTGAGTTTGAACCCGAGCAAACCCAAGCATTTGTAGATCATCATTAAATGATAATTTAACCAGTAGAGTTTTCTTCTTTGGAGAATGAGTTATTTTCGAGAGAAAAGGAAAGATTAGGCTTAAATTGCTAGATTTATTTGAGAGCTTTAAGACTCGATGATCCTACATATCGTATAAAATTTCCTTTTCATAGCAGGAAGTGTAATAGTCTTTTGTGTATTGTATTCACAGAAGAGGTTACACCACTTAAGAATTTTGTTTATATTGAATGTCAAACTGACTCATTGAAGTTTATAGTTTGATACGCATGCTTCAACCTTATTGGTTACTCTGCGTTTTGGTATAGACTCTTTTTGTGTGGTAGTTATTTTTGCTTATATTACTTGTTATTGCTTCATGATCGGCTATTATTATTTGTTGATTGATTGGTTATTGATGTTTGTTATTAATTTATATGCTTTTGTTGCATGTTGATTGGTTTTTGTATGTTAATTATATGCTGATTTTTTATTGTTGATCGTTAATGGTTACTATTGCTTGCCATTGCACTTTTTGCTTGCTATTATTTGATATTGTTTATTGTTTGATTATTTTTGAATGTCTTGCTTACATGTTTGATAGTTTGTATGCAAGTTATTGTTGCTTATCATTGTTTGCTATTGTTCGACGGTTGCTTGTTTTTTATTGTTTTTAATTGATATGGATTGATTATTGCTTGTTTTATGTGTTTAATTACTTGTATGGTAGTTATAATTTTATAATTAAAGTATGTTCGCAGAGTGATAGCGATAGCTATCTAAAATAGATCGCATATCATTCATGCCCACTATGGGATCAAGATGAGATCTATGCTAGTCTATTGCCTTTTGATGAGATTCGTAGTATGTGGTATATTTTGATACCAACTTTTTTAGTTTACTCCCCAACTGATTGTCATGTATGATTTTGGTAGTATCGGTTAACACCCTAAGATTATACATGTTTCAATTATGCAGCTCTACTATGTTGGTACATAATCCTCTTGGTATAGTACAGTTAGATACTTGAGAGCTCGAGTATGAACATTTAAATGCCTATTTGTTAAGATTTGCATTTAAATGGTGAGAAGCTTTCTTTAAAAGAGGTACATGTTTTTGGGAAAATGTGGGATAGTGTAGGTTATCACATATTCCCCAATTGTGTGAAGCATTCTAGTTTGGGAGTTTCCATAATGCTGGTAGCATAAGGGTAAGTACTTGTTTCCTGGAGATTTGACCAGACAACTAGTACTCGGCTTCCAGTGGAACACAGCGTCACAGGAGTGTTCGGCATAATGTAGAACTCGGCAGCAGGAGCACTCGGCATCCAACAGGAGTACTCGGCAACGGGAGTACTCGGCATCATAGAGTGTTCGGCATCATAGAGTGTTCGGCATCTAGGAGTACTCAGCGAGGTACTCGGCATCCAGTATACTCGGCATCCATGATGCTCAGCATCAGATAGTACTCGGCGTAGTACTCGGCGTCAGGTAGTGCTCGGCATCAGCTGGAGCTCGGCGTGAATTAGTATTCGGAGCCCAGTAGAACTCGGCGACAGAAGAGCTCGGCATCCAGAAGACGTTCAGTGTGCATAACCACTCAACGTAACAGTATTGTTCGACCTGCATGCATTGCTCGGTCAAGAGCTTCGTACAGAGGTACGTTCGGCTTCACTGCAACCATCCTGCACTGCCCACACATCGAATATACCGTTCGGCATAGAGAGGACTGTTCGGCATCATAGTGTTCGACATACCTGGTTCGGCATGCAGCGACCACCACACCTGGGCTAGAGTGTTCGGCTACCAAGCCCACTTGGGAAGTCCAGCAAATCTTTGTCTATAAATAGAGGGGCAGGGTCACAGTGAAGAGGATCCTTTTTTGGGAGAGAACACCGGGGAGACTCTTCCATTTTTGAGACTCATCTTCTCTACTTAACAATTTCATTCAAGCATTTGATTCACGAATTGTATTTGTAATCAACAATAAGGAAGATCAATAAAGTTTAATCTCAAAGTGGACGTAGGCAATTACGCTGAACCACTATAAATTTGGTGTTCTTACTTTCTGCATTTAAATTAGCATTGTCTTCTCTGTTTAATTTATCTTCATCACTTATATCTCTACAAAATCTTTCTCTACAAGGTTAGTGACCAATTTTGGTGCTAACACTTTGGTGCTTTCACTGAGAATTGAATTCTCAGACCTCAAGGATCTGCTTTGAAGTTACTGGGTTGAACAAATCCCCCAAAGAAGATCCGACTCACTAATAGGACATCCGTTGATTCTACTCAGAGTTCATACCAATAACTCTACAATGGCAGGACCACGTACCAGGTCAGCTTCTCATAATGCGGATGCCCGCGAGACTGCTAGCGTGCAACAAGCAGGACCTAGCAATCAACCAGTGATTCCGAGTGCAGGAATTGCCGCTCAAGAACAGACTCCAGTTGTCACCAGAGTAGAGTTCAATGACTTGATGAGAGAACTTAGGGAAAGCAGGAGACAACTAGGAGAGCAGATGCAAGCTAACGCCAACCTGATGGCACAACTCACTCAACAGCAGCAACAGAATGCTGGGGGCAATCCCGCTCCTTACTCTTCATCTGACAGCTCAACTTCCTCTGATGAACCTCCCAGGCGCAGACGATGTAAGACTGAAGCTGCAAGAGCAGAAGCTGATGTTCAAACAGTTGGAGACCGTAACCAAGCAAGAGCTGGAAACTTCAGGACCGGAGTGCAAACGGAGGATGGAGGCCCAGGCCATCAAAACGCTAACGATGTCGAACCCCAAGATGCGCGACTGGCAGATCACCAGGAGAGGAGGCATCAGCATGGACAGGCACGTAGAACAGACCTTAACCTCCCGCCTTCCATACAGACACCAGATCTGACAGCCATGATCAGGAAATTGATGAAAGAAAATCAGGGCTTATCGAATGATGACTGGGGAGTGTCAAGAAGTCATACTCCATTCACGGATGTTGTGTTGCAGGCGGCGTACCCCAGGAAGTTTAGTATGCCTACTATCCCTGCGTATGAAGGGAAGACTGACCCCAGACAGCATGTCATGAGGTACGAATGGATGATGGATTCAGCTAGAGCAAATGATGCCACCAAGTGTAGATGCTTTCCGATTACTCTCTCTGGGATCGCTACTATGTGGTTCACCCGACTTCCTTCGCGGTCCGTATCAAATTTTGTAGAGTTGGCAAGGAAGTTTATTGAGCAGTTCAGAATACACACTACATGCCCAAAAGACGTAATGTCTCTGTCAAGTGTAATCCAAAATCCCGGGGAGTCATTGAAGGAATATTTATCGAGATTCCACGTTGCGGCAACTGAAGTCAGTAACCCCAATGACCATGCAATTCTGATGGCTATAATGAGAGGTGTGGATCCAGATTCTGAGTTCGGAGACTAGTTGGCAGGAAAACCTCCGACTACGCTAGAGCATTTATACTCAAAGGCACACCAATTCATAAGAAGAGAGGAAGCTAGGTGGGTATGAAGAGATAAGACACCAGGACCTGTCCAAGAATCTATGAAGAGCAACATTGCTGTGAAGCAGTCCGGAGACAGCTCGGGAAAGGTCCAAGTCAATGTCCAGAATAAGCCTGGGCAGTCTAAGGAGTCCGGAGGAAGAAATCAAGGGAAGAAGAGAGAAGCGGGGAAGTGGAAGTCGAGAATTCCAAGCTACAGCGAATATACTCCGCTGAACGCACCGCTTGAGAACATTTACCTATCCACCTGCAATACTTTTCAATACAGAAAGCCACGTCCAAAAGAATCAACCGAGGAACAGAAGCGGACCGGGAAATATTGTCGCTTCCATGAGACTTATGGGCACAATACGGAAGAGTGCAGACACCTGCACGACGCTATCGAGAAGTTGATCAGGCAAAAGAAGTTGCAAGAATTTGTGAAGGATCCACAGGAAGGAGGACAGGGAACGTCCAACCCAGGTCGTGCACCAGCTCCGCGTCATCCCGAGGAGCCTGCCCGAACCGTAGGTAGACTAGTCATAAATACAATTATCGGCGGACCTCACCCCGCGGATAAGAATTGGCAAGAGATGGAGCGATATGCAAGTTCCCTGAAGCATGCCGATTTTGAGTGTTGTTCGAACGTAGAGGATGGGACCCCTGCTAAGCAGCAGCGCGTAATGATAGACAATATTGTGTTCAGAAACAGAGACGCTGATCAGGTAGAGGCTCCGACCATCGACCCGATGGTCATATCTGCAACGATCGGACCGGCATATGTAAAAAGAATTCTGATTGATTGCGGGAGTTCTGTCAACATAATCTTCAAGAAGGCTTACGACCAAATGAAAATGGAAACAAAAGACCTGAAACCATCCAAAGCTCGTATTCACGGCTTTAACGGCGCTACGACCGATGCAGTGGGATATGTCGAGTTGCCAGTTGAACTGGGACAAGGCGAGCGTCGGAGAGTGCGAATTCTACCCTTTGTAGTTTTGGATGTGGATTCTCCATATAATGTTTTCTTGGGCCGGCCGGCCCTGGCTGAGTTTAGGGCAGCGTTAGCCCCGTGGTGTTTAACTTTGAAGTTCCCAACTGACAAAGGAGTAGGTATCGTCCATGGCGATCAAGCAGCTGGTCGTTCCTGTTATGTGGCTGAGCTCCGAGAGGCCCATCGGAGGGAGAAGGGAAAGGTTGCAGACAATCTCGTTCGCATCCTTAATATGGATAATTGACAAGTAGTACCCGAGCCCTGGCTCGGGCATAGTTCTCGGATCTTTGGAGATATAGATCCGAGAGACGACGATGAGAAACCCAGGGAAGAGAAGGCGGCGCCGGCAGAATTAACAGTTGAAATTTCAGTTAGCCGTGATGACCCCTCGCGAATACTGAAGATCGGATCGCAGCTTGGCCCCGCGATGACTGAAGACCTTAGCGACTTCCTCCGGGTGAATCTTGATGTTTTCGCCTGGACGCATTCCGATATGTGTAGGATTTCCCCCGCCATCACGAGTCATATGTTGAACATAGACCCGAAATACGTCCCAGTTAAACAAAAAAGGAGAGGAATGGATCCGGAGAGGTCCGCCGCTCTCGGAGAGGAGGTGGACAAACTCAAAGCAAATGGGTTCGTCCGCGACGCCCTCTACCCTGAATGGGTATCCAACCCCGTGCTGGTGAAAAAGGCGAATGGGAAATGGAGGACTTGCGTAGATTATTCCGACTTGAACAAAGCATGCCCTAAGGACAGTTTCCTGTTGCCTAGGATCGATCAGTTGGTCGACTCCACCGCAGGACACGAGCTGTTGTCATTTATGGATGCGTACTCAGGGTACAACCAAATCCCGATGCATATTCCGGACCAAGAACACACCAGCTTCGTGACAAATGTCGGACTGTACTGCTATGTAGTGATGCCCTTTGGATTGAAGAACGCAGGGGAAACTTACCAGCGTTTAGTGAATCGAATGTTCAAGGACCAGCTGGGTAAAACGATGGAAGTCTATGTGGATGACATGCTCGTGAAGTCACGACGGTCAAACGACCACATTCGAGACTTGGCTGAAATGTTCGACATACTCAGGTTCTACGGGATGAAGATCAACCCTCTGAAGTGTTCCTTCGGCGTGGCATCAGGGAAGTTTTTGGGATTCATCGTCAATGCTAGGGGAATTGAAGCCAACCCAGAGAAGATCCAAGCTATTCGAGATGTGCAAGCGCCCAGGACTATAAAGCAAGTGCAGAGTTTGAATGGAAAAGTAGCTGCGCTAAGTCGATTTATATCCAGGGCAACTGACAAGTGCATCCTATTCTTTGATATAATAAAGAAGGGGAAGAGAAATTTTGAATGGACGTCTAGTTGTGAGGAAGCATTCCAGAATCTGGTGAGGCATCTGGAGAGTCCACCAATGCTGTCAAAACTAGTTGACCACGAAATGTTATATGTATACTTGGCTGTATCCCCACATGCGATAAGTGCGGCTTTGGTTCGTGAGGAGGATCGAGTCCAGAAGCCGGTGTATTATGTTAGCAAGCGTTTAACGGGGGCAGAGAGGAATTACCCTAAGATCGAGAAATTGGATTATTGCTTGGTGATTGCATCACGTAAGCTGCGCCCATACTTTCAAGCACATTCAATCGGTGTTTATACCGATCAACCCCTGAGGCAAGTACTCCAACGGCCGGAAACTTCTGGAAGGTTGCTAAAATGGAACATCGAGTTGAGCCAATTCGATATCGCCTACTTACCACGGAGAGCCATCCGAGGGCAAGCATTAGCAGATTTCATCGCTGAGTTTACCATACCCGTCAAACCGGATGATCACGACATCATTCCCCCCGTTCGATGGAAATTATACACCGACGGTGCATCAAACGACTGTTGCTCCGACGCGGGCATAGTTCTTATAACTCCGGAAAACCGATCAATCTGTTATGCCCTGAAGCTTGATTTCCCGGCTACAAATAACGAAGCAGAATATGAAGCACTGATCGCTGGCTTGAAGCTCATCGGGGAACTCGGGATCAAATCAATCGAAATCTTTTGTGACTCACAGTTGGTGGTTTACCAAGTACGGGGAGACTACCAAGCAAAGGGACAAAAGCTCGCTCCGTACCTTGTTCAGGTCCAAGAACTACTCTCGAATCTCGAGCGTTATGACATTTCACATGTCCCGCGCGAACAGAACAAAGAAGCCGACTTGTTGGCTAAGTTTGCGAGTACCGGCGATGCGCAACAAATGGGATTGTATCCCGTTGAAGCCTTGCATGCCCCGAGCATAGACGAGATAAAAGTCGATCGTGTGTTGGAAACGGAGATCGAGAAGGAATCGTGGATAACCCCAATCAAACTGTACCTAACGATCGGAGCCTTACCAGAAAAAAGAAGCGAAAGACGGCAAATCCTTCGATAGGCCGCACGATACGTAATGCAGGATGGGTCAATGTATCGAAAAGGATTCTCAGTCCCATTATTACGATGCATCACTCATGATGAGACAAAGCGGGTCTTAAGAGAAGTTCATGAAGGGGAATGTGGTGACCATACTGGGGGGGCAAACGCTAGCAAAGAAGATCCTCCGCTATGGATATTACTGGCCAACCGTAAACCGGGATGCCGCAGACTACGCGAGAAAGTGTGACAAGTGTCAAAGATACACAAAAATCCCGAGGACTCCATCAACGGAACTCACGCAAATGGTTAGTCCCTGGCCGTTTGCGATCTGGGGGATCGACATAATCGGCTCTTTGCCCATATCCAAAGGTGGTGCGAAATACGCGATAGTTGCAGTCGACTATTTCACAAAGTGGGCTGAGGCAGAACCTTTGGCCACAATCACCTCTAAGAAGGTCATTAACTTCGTTGTACGAAACATTATATGCCGCTTTGGCCTTCCTCGCACCATCATTACGGACAACGGGACGCAATTTGAAAGTAGAGAGTTCAAAGAGTTCTGTTCAAAGTACGGCATCGAGAAAAAGTTTGCCACCGTTGCACACCCAAAAGCTAACGGACAAGTCGAGGCCGTTAACAAAATAATCAAGTCCATACTGAAGAAGCGTCTGGAGAAGGTTGGAGGCAAGTGGGTAGATGAACTCCCGACAGCATTATGGGCATATAGAACTACCCACAAGTCCGCGACCGGCCACACTCCATTCGCCTTGGCATACGGCTCCGAAGCCGTTATACCCGTGGAACTTGAAGTTCCATCACACCGAGTGACATATTATGATCCCAAGACAAACCAAAATCTCTTGTTGGAATCACTGGACTGCATCGATGAAAAGCATGAAGAAGCCGAATTAAGGGCGGCAGCGCATAGGCACCGAGTCAAGCGCTACTATGACGGCAGAGTCCGTCCAAGGATCTTTGATGTGGGTGATCTCGTTCTGAAACGAGTTTTCCCGGTACCATCACGTATGAATCCCAGCTGGGAAGGTCCGTACGCCATTGTACGGAAGCTTGGAGAGGGAACATTCAAGCTAGCGACCGTTGATGGCACGACACTCCCCCGAGCATGGAATAGTGAACATTTGCGGCACTACTACATTTAGCATGTTTTCTTTCTTGTTTTAGGCACTTTTATTTCCTGCATGTTTCCGTTCAGTCATAACTTAGTTTCTTTTTAAAGTTGTAATCGAGCAGTTTAGTTGATTTTCATTAATAAAGGCTTGAAGCCGTATTTCCCATGAATCACTAACGTTTCTATATCTCATAATTGAACGACGAACTACATTATCTTGTACAACGTGCGGACTAGAGTATAAACGATTTCAAATCTCCGAATCCCCAGAGCGTGGAGCGGAGTACTCTAAGTCCCCGGAGCGCGGACTAGAGTATAAACGATTTCAAATCTCTGAATCCCCAGAGCGCGGAGTGGAGTACTCTAAGTCCCCGGAGCACGGACTAGAGTATAAACGATTTCAAATCTCCGAATCCCCAGAGCGCGGAGCGGGGTACTCTAAGTCCCCGGAGCGCGGACTAGAGTATAAACGATTTCAAATCTCCGAATCCCCAGAGCGCGGAGCGGAGTACTCTAAGTCCCCGAAGCGCGGACTAGAGTATAAACGATTTCAAATCTCCGAATCCCCAGAGCGCGGAGCGGAGTACTCTAAGTCCCCGGAGCGCGGACTAGAGTATAAACGATTTCAAATCTCTGAATCCCCAGAGCGTGGATCGGAGTACTCTAAGTCCCTAGAATGCGGACTAGAGTATAAGCAATCTCAAATCTCCGAATCCCCAGAGCGCGGATCAGAGTACTCTAAGTCCCCGGAGCGCGGACTAGAGTATAAACGATTGCAGATCTTCGAGTCCCCAGAGCGCGGATCGCAGTACCCTAAGTCCCTAGAATACGGACTAGAGTATAAATGATGTTGTTATCCCAACTTTTGGCAAAGCCGAGATACCCAAAGATTAACTGAAAATCAATGATTATTAGTCATGAACATCAGTTGTGCATCGCAGGTTCACCATGGATATCGATGAATTTTGTCCGAGTCCGGATCGGGCTGCAATTGATAAGACATGTCAAGCAAGGCCAGATGAAACAACATTCCAAGTTTCGAGTCAATCCGAGTTCGTATGCTCAAGATATCACCAACGGAAAATGGAGGAGACAGCCTTGTATTCGAATCCATAAAAGACCTTATGTTCGAATCGATGAGGTAGGAATGCTATTCGAATCCATCAAGGTCGACTCCATCATCTTCGTATCCATCAAGTTTTACATGCTTCGTATCCATCGTGGAAGCCTTCCTTCGAATCCATCCAAACAGACTACACTAAAATTCAACAGTTCGAACCAGGTAGGCATTCCTCTACTTCGAATCCATATAGTAGATGCACCTCGACTCCATCCCATAAGCTACTTCGAATCCACCCTGTTAAGGTAACTTCGAATCAATTAAACCAAGGTAAGCCTTGATCGATTCGAACGAGTATGTCTACGAGCCCACTACCTCGAATCCACTAGGCCATGGCAGCTAGAAACGTGGAGTCGACCCGGGCAACTCGGAGCACAAGACGGATCGAAACGAAGGAGGCGCGCCACATCATCGCGAAGGCATGCTGAATCGAGTCGAGACGATCGATTCGAAGGAACCGAGTCGAAGGAGATCGATTCGAAGAGACATTTCAGCCAAGTATCCAACCTTGAATCGATCATAACTCGAGTTCTACAAGTCCAAATGCAATGAAATTTTCACAGTAGCTTGAGCACATGTTGAAGAATGTTCACATCAAATTTCAGCTTGATTGGACAATTTCTTGATCGATTCGAACCAAGGGTCGAATCGATCTCAAAGTGGGCCCGGATCTCCAGATCTCGGCCATGTGGGCCCCCTCACGTGCCAGAACTGGTCTCCCTTCAATTTAGGCGAAATATCAGCCTCCTACACCTATAAATAGAGCCCCTGATCATTCAGAAAAGGGGTCGGACAATTTTGAGAGATAAAGAGCACCCAGACTCTGCCAGATTTACTCCAGATCACCATTGCTGCCTTAGATTCAGACTTAGCTCAGCAAATTAGTTGTAATACAACACACGAAATTGTAATCTTCAAGCATCGAGCAATAAAAAGATAAAAACTTTGAAGTGGACGTAGGCCGGAGATAGCCGAACCACTATAAATTGCGTGTCATTGTTCATTATTTCTGGATTGTTGCTTGTTATTTGCTTAGATCTGTGATTTGCGTGTGAATACTGTTGATTTGTATTCATACGCTGGTGCTTTCACTACACTTGGGGTTTGTGACCATTTTTGGTGCAAACACTTTGGTGCTTTCACTGAGAAGAACTAGCACCCGCTACACCAGATTCAAAGTTTAGATTTGAAATTTTAAGGATTCCGATTTGGCTCTACAATGACTCGACAAACTAGACAAAGAACTGAGAGGAGCCAACAGGCAGGAAGTCAAGAGGCATCCTCTGGCGCTGGAGAAGGACAAGCTTCGATCTACATTACTAGAGATGAGATGGAGGCTATGAATAACCTAATGCAGGAAAGAATGATGAAAAGCCAACAAGAGATGCTACAGAATTTCTTTGAACAAATGAGAGCTGCAGGAACACAAAACCCAGGACCAGCTACAGCGGCTGTGAATGTGGAACAAGGAGCTAGGGCTATGGAACCCAACGTGGGACAGAATACAGAACCAGAAGGCAATCAACAAGGGCTTGGGGGCAGGCCCGCAGGATCCAACGCAGAAGGACCTTTGGAAGGAGCTCAATCGGCTAGGGCCAACACAAATGCTAACGAGCCACCCGAAGAGTACGTACCAGAATTCCCTACAAGACTCGGAGGGCAAGACAGAGTCATGACAAGGGGGCAACCCCTAGATGGAGATGAGAGAATGATTGGCCTAGTGTGACGACTCATGAGAGGAGGGTTGTCAGGAGGAGGATTGGAAGAAGTTAGTCGGAGTCCGTTCGCTCCGAATATCAGGAATGCAAGGAACCCTCCAAAGTTCAAACTACCAATGCTGGATTCGTATGACGGGAAGTCGGATCCAACCATGCATATTACCAAATACATTAGACACATGGAAGTACTTGGAGCATCCGGGGAGGTGATGGCACGATGTTTCCCTTTATTTTTATCAGATTTGGCTGCACTTTGGTTCAGACAGTTAGAGACTGGATCAATCAGAACATGGGGCGAGCTTGTGGATTGCTTCATGAGACAGTTCAGGGTCCACGTAACACGGCCCAAGAGTGTGATGACTCTAGCTTCAATAAAGCAAAGGACCGGAGAGTCCATAAAAGATTTTCTGCTACGATTCAATGCAACGGTGGCTTCTGTAGATCACCCGGATCCATCAATGATTCTGATGGCGGCAGTGGCAGGAGTTGGGGAAGGCACCGAATTCAAAGACTCTTTGACTAAAGATCCACCGCAAGATCTTGGAGAGTTTTTCCATGAAGCTGAAAAATTCATTCGGTTAGAAGAATCACGAGCCGAGAGGCAGGAAATAAATGTTGCACAAGGCGAAGGAACCGCCACGGAACAGTCCAGGGCAGACAAAGGAAAGAGAAAGCAGGATGACGCACATGATGGTCCTGACAAACGGAAGAAATTCTGAGAGCCTAGATTCAGGCAATACACAGACTTGGTGGCAGGACTGGAACGGATTTACATTGAAACTCGGGGCAACTGCCGTATCGAAAACCACCCAGGAGAGATCCCACGGAGCGGGAACGCGGGACTGGAAAATACTGCCTATTCCATGAGCTAGATGGGCACGCTACCGATGAATGCCGCCACCTGAAAGATGAGGTGGAAGAACATGCCAGGAGTGGTAGATTGCCACAGTATGTCAGAGAACGTACAACGACGGTTAGGCCCGAACAACTACCGCCTCAACCTAACAGGAATGATCCTGGATCGGGATCACGACTCGTCATCAACTGATCACGATGGCAAGGGCCAAGTTCAGGATATGAGCTTTGGTCACTTAGTTTCCTTAGATTTGATTTCAAAATAAAACGGCTATTCCACTTACTCATGTACGGGAACCGGAGAGATCCCTAGGCATGCTCTGAGATGGTAATAGGCCGCTCCGCCCGGAGAGGCTTTATCTAGTTTTTTTTCCCTTTGTTTGAGATTGAACACTGGAACTTGAATTCAGTAAATAAACATGAATTTACCTTTGACCGGAGAGTTAAAGGATAAACATTAAACATCAATATAAACATGATCGCTTTATGATCCTACCCGGAAAGGCAGGGTCCAGAGTGCAAGAAGTGAGTTGCTTCGCCGGAGAGCGACAGGATCAACTCACTTAAGCATCGTTTCCTATTCACCGGAGAGTGATTGAATCAGGATTCGATAAGAGCCCGGAGAGGCTATGATCGGCCCATGATTTAGGCCATGACATCGCTTAAAGTTCAGATACACTGAACCGGAGTGCAGGAGGCGAGTCGCTTCGCCGGAGAGCGACAGGATTGACTCGCTTAACGTTGTTTCCCCTTCACCGGAGAGTGACAGGATGGGATCCAGCATGAGCCCGGAGAGGCTATGATCGACCGACGATTCAGGTCAAGACATCGCTTAATGTTCAGATACACTGAACCGGAGTGCAGGAGGTGAGTCGCTTCGCCGGAGAGCGACAGGATTGACTCGCTTAACGTTGTTTCCCCTTCACCGGAGAGTGACAGGATGGGATCCAGTAAGAGCCCAGAGAGGCTACGATCGGTCCAGAATGACCAAGACATCGCTATACGCCCTAGCTGGGGCCAGAGTGCAAGGGATAGAAAGCAACGCCGGAATGTAATAGGATCTTTCTATTCAATCGCTCAATCTAGAATGGGTTTGACAAGGGTCCGGAGTGACCATCGACAGTCCGGAGGGGCTTCAGAATTTCATTCTTAACTTCTACTGGAAAAAATTGATAACAATTCGGCTTCGAACAGCCATGGACTTGATTGAAAATGCTATAAGCTATGAGAAACACATGAACTCACTACATTTAACTTGAGACTGATCAAAACACGCCTTTTAACAAAAGGCATGTTTTGGGGGGCAAAATGTTATCCCAACTTTTGGCAAAGCCGAGATACCCAAAGATTAACTGAAAATCAATGATTATTAGTCATGAACATCAGTTGTGCATCGCAGGTTCACCATGGATATCGATGAATTTTGTCCGAGTCCGGATCGGGCTGCAATTGATAAGACATGTCAAGCAAGGCCAGATGAAACAACGTTCCAAGTTTCGAGTCAATCCGAGTTCGTATGCTCAAGATATCACCAACGGAAAATGGAGGAGACAGCCTTGTATTCGAATCCATAAAAGACCTTATGTTCGAATCGATGAGGTAGGAATGCTATTCGAATCCATCAAGGTCGACTCCATCATCTTCGTATCCATCAAGTTTTACATGCTTCGTATCCATCGTGGAAGCCTTCCTTCGAATCCATCCAAACAGACTACACTAAAATTCAACAGTTCGAACCAGGTAGGCATTCCTCTACTTCGAATCCATATAGTAGATGCACCTCGACTCCATCCCATAAGCTACTTCGAGTCCACCCTGTTAAGGTAACTTCGAATCAATTAAACCAAGGTAAGCCTTGATCGATTCGAACGAGTATGTCTACGAGCCCACTACCTCGAATCCACTAGGCCACGGCAGCTAGAAACGTGGAGTCGACCCGGGCAACTCGGAGCACAAGACGGATCGAAACGAAGGAGGCGCGCCACATCATCGCGAAGGCATGCTGAATCAAGTCGAGACGATCGATTCGAAGGAACCGAGTCGAAGGAGATCGATTCGAAGAGACATTTCAGCCAAGTATCCAACCTTGAATCGATCATAACTCGAGTTCTACAAGTCCAAATGCAATGAAATTTTCATAGTAGCTTGAGCACATGTTGAAGAATGTTCACATCAAATTTCAGCTTGATTGGACAATTTCTTGATCGATTCGAACCAAGGGTCGAATCGATCTCAAAGTGGGCCCGGATCTCCAGATCTCGGCCATGTGGGCCCCCTCACGTGCCAGAACTGGTCTCCCTTCAATTTAGGCGAAATATCAGCCTCCTACACCTATAAATAGAGCCCCTGGTCATTCAGAAAAGGGGTCGGACAATTTTGAGAGATAAAGAGCACCCAGACTCTGCCAGATTTACTCCAGATCACCATTGCTGCCTTAGATTCAGACTTAGCTCAGCAAATTAGTTGTAATACAACACACGAAATTGTAATCTTCAAGCATCGAGCAATAAAAAGATAAAAACTTTGAAGTGGACGTAGGCCGGAGATAGCCGAACCACTATAAATTGCGTGTCATTGTTCATTATTTCTGGATTGTTGCTTGTTATTTGCTTAGATCTGTGATTTGCATGTGAATACTGTTGATTTGTATTCATACGCTGGTGCTTTCACTACACTTGGGGTTTGTGACCATTTTTGGTGCAAACAGATGCGAACTTCCGAGTACCCTGAACGCGGATCAACTTACTCTAAATCCCCTGAGCGCAGATTTAGAAAAAAGTCCAAGTACTCGGGAGATGTAGAACAAGAAACATGCCACGTCCGGAGATGTTTGAACAACACGAAAATGGACTAGGAGATAATGCGACTACAGTTAATCATCAAACAAAAGAAGAGCAAGAGAATCATTCAAACAAAAAAGAAACTAAACTTCATTCAAATAGTTCAAAATGGGGTTACACAGTTACTCCTACAAAATCTATACAAGCTACAGGACTTAAGCAAGAAGCTCGTTGAACGAGTGTATTAATTATTTCTTCGGTTTCTTCTTCTTGTCTTCCTTTGTTTTTTCCGACGACTCCTCTCCTTCACGCTTTTTCTTGGATTTCTTGCTTGCTAAAGAAGCGGAGTCGGGAGTAGGAGACGGAACATCTAGTGGTTTGGACCTGCCCGGGAGAATGATTTTCAAAGGTCTGTTCCGTGGGTCGGTAAGTTCCAGGATTCCAGGTTCAACTTTGACCTCGGCCTTTTTCTTCTCCTCTGCGGCGAGGTGGTCCTTCATGCTCATCTGTGAAGTATGCTCAGAGGCGCCAGTGATTTCAATTTCATCACTACCTCCGGCAGGAGATGAAGTGTCAAGCTTATCGTCATCTAGCGCCCCAATCACTTGAGCATCGGGACCAGGAATCACTCCCGCATGGACAGCATCGCTAGTTTTCTCTGCCTCCTCCTTGGCGTCATCGCTCCTCGGAGTTGGCTCGGCGTCAGAACAACCTACATGAAAACATAAAGGATGGGCGTTAGAACGAGTAACCACTGCTAAAAAATGACGGGGTCTTTCAACTTTTAGAGAAAGAATAATTTCCTACCAGGTTCCGGTTGGCTATCGGTGGCGCGTGGGGTTTCACCCTCCAGGATAGGGGATAGCACATGAGCACCGAGCCCGGGATCTTCGGGGTCATATCCAGCATGCTGCTCGAATGGATCAAGTGTCGGCCGACCGACCGATTGAGCAGCGGGAGGAGCAGCAATATGAGGAGCAGGAGTATTGGCCCCGGACGGGCCAGCTTCATCATTTTTCTCTTTTGGAAGGGGAGAGCCTTTGCTATAAAGTACCAATGCTGCGGATAATTCCGATGGCTCATTCCCCCTAAGGAACTCCTTCACCAAGGCATCCTCATCGACCTCTTCGGAGCTTGACTCGATCTTCCTGATCCTTATCAAAGTTTCCCAGGCCTCAGCTAGGGATTCGAGATAGCCGTCGCCCAAGAACGTTAAGTCGCGATGCATGAGGACGCGGGCTCCATATTCAGCAATCAACGGGTCAAACATGCATTTGACCTCTTCCCTGCCGGCTTCTACGGCCGCCTCGAGGCGAGAATCAATCTCCTCCACAGCCTCTCTTTTGCCCTCCTCACGGGCCTCATCCTTCATTTTCTCAACTCCGGCAAGTTCGTCATCAAGCTTCGTTTTCAGGAGACGAGTAGCGATGATTTCATCACAGTATCGCTATGATTCTTCTTGAACAGCTACCTTGTCCTCCTTCTCCTTGGAGAGTAATTCTTTCAGCTCTCTGACTTGCACGACGAGCGCGTCCCTCTCTTTTTGGACAGAGTCTTTTTCTAGGGCGAGGGCACCGCTGCGCTGGACTGCTTCATCAAGCTCCTTCTTGTGAGCCATCTCTAAGCGAGTAACTGCCTCAGCAGTATCTTTTGCGCTTTGTTCAACGGCTTCCAGCTTCAACTTGTACGAAGCGAGCTCTACGTCTTGGTGCTCAATGATGTTTTTGTCGCAGCCAGCCTGTAGTTTCAGGCGATCAATCTCATGTTGACGCTCAACGGACACCTCCGAGATCTTCTCCACCAAGTGCACAAACGCGTCATGTTGAACATAGACGTCGTTATTGCAGGCAATGGCACTCTGCTTCACGTGCCCAGGAATATAGTGAATAGCCGGGAGGAACTTCAAACCGTCAAAGCAAATTTTCGGAAATTTGGCCCTAAGATCGACCATCTTTTCCGCGACAGTTGGATCAACCGCGGGAGTAGGGGGAGGGGGTTTTGGAAGTTCTGCCCTTTTTCGTTGTTCCCGAACTTGCCTCGTACTCGATGAACCGGAGTGTTATTCTCGAGGAGCATCAGAGTGGTAACCCTTCTATGAAGTTTTTGCTTTATCCGGCACAGTTGGAGGAAGAGGATCACAGGACTGCGAAGATTGAGAATATGCCTTCTTGCGGTGAGATGACTCACGGGGACGATTGTCTCTATCTTCATAATCGTCTCTGCCCCTGCGTCTTCCTGAACCAGAGTCCTGCCCAGAGTGATGAAATATGGAAGATCCATGAAGGCGATCGAGTCCGTGAGAATGCCCCATATCACCTGCAAAGAATGGAGATAACAACGAGTTAAGAAAAATCCGTGAGATAAGAAAAAACTTGAAGTGTATGATGGAATGCGTATGTGCGTGTGTGTCCTAGTGTTTCCCCCGACAGACCAATTCTTTTGTCTTTGCTAATTGGAGTATTGTCTCCTTGGGTCGGGAGTTGAACTTGCACGTTGCCTTTAGCAGGCGAAGAAAACTTGAGGGCTTCAGGATCGTCAAACCCGTAATTAAGAATATCATCGGGAATAGACAGGTTCGTCAGGCCCCTCAGGGAACTTTCCAGGTGCTGCGAGGAAGCCTCTTTCTCAGGCGGGATAGGCATGACTTTTGAAGTGCCACCAACGTTCTCCTTCTAAACTTTATATTTTAACTTCTTCTTTCCCTTCGAAGGGGAGGATGACGTTTCAATGTCTTGGACTTCGACCGCCGGATTCCAAGCGGGACCCACATTCTCGTCTTGTGTCTCAGGAGCTTCATCTTCTTTGCGCCCACCTTCCTCGTGCATATCGGGAATGCGACGCGACGACGATCCGGCCTGTTTTTCCCCTTTACCGGACGGAGGTTTGGGAATGATGACACCTTCTGGAAGGCTGATCCGACGACCAGGGGCCAGCAAGCCAAACCCCGACAGTGATTCATTTGAAATGATAGTCCGGATGTCTCGTTCCTCGGCAGGAAGAGCTCTAATGGCTTCAACAGCCTCAAAATATCCTCGGCCTTCAGGACGCGGGTTGATACCTGAAAAGATGAAACAAAGAGTTAGGAAAAGCATGACTTCGGTTAAATGCGAATAGTGACTCGACAGAGAGACTTACTGCCTTCAACCCATCTCCTCGCAAAACCAGGAGGGCAGCGCACATAAAACCATTCCTGTTTGTACAGGGCGAATTTACTGCATGCCCCTGTCAAGATTTGGCATTTGTGGTACGGCTCGAGGAACATAAAGGAAGGACTGTCTTTTCGTCTCTTGATCATATAAATGTATCTGATATCGCCAGCGGTTGGAGGTCTAGAGAAGACGGCCATGAAAAGTAAGTAGGTCCCGTATAGAAACGCATGGTCGTTCGGGTGCAGCTGCGACGGAGCTATGTCAATATACTGCAATACATCCCAGAGAAATAAATTGAACGGAGGCACGCTGCCCATCCAACACATGAACTTGTTACAGGCGGTATACCCGACTGGGGGCAGATGAGGGCGATCGTGTCGTGAAGGGACCGACACGTCGGCGAAAGGGATCCCATGAATGGAGCATATCCGTCGGAGAGCGGCTTCGTTGATCTTCGAAGCTTGTGAATCGATCGGATTGTCTAGAAGAATTGCTGCCTCCAAGGCATCAGGTGCTAAGTTGTGAGCAGGAGAAGTCGACGGATTAGAAGTGTCAGCAGCTTCTGGCCTTGATGACGGCCCAGGTCTGTCGGATATAGTGGCGGAGCTAGACTTTCTTGACATCCTCAATAAATAACGAACCTGGCAAAGTGCTTGAGAAAACTATACTTGAAAAACGTTGAACGTTAGAATTGGCAACACGAGTTTCCCCCCCCCCCACGTGGTGTGTGAACTAGTGCAAGCAATTGTGTACAAGCAATAAGAATCTAAAGATTCCAAAGATATAAAAATGAGCTTCGAGTCGTCGCCTTCGAAGACCGTCATTGCTGACCGTCTCAAAAAGCCCGCCTTGAGGTGATTACGGTTTCAAATTCAGAAAACGAGTGTTAATCAAACCCATATTTAAGTCTACTAAAGCTAGGGAGTTAATGATCCGGGTCAGTGTCATATGATGGTGTGCTTAGATCTTTTGACCTTGTGTAGATTAGGCAAGGCAATTGTTCGTTCGGCATTTACGGTGTTCAGCCTAAGTATGTTTCAGCATTTATCATTGTTCGACATTTATGATTGTCCGGCATTTGCATTGCTCGGCCTTGATATGGTTCAGCTAGGTTTTGTTCGGCATTTGGATTGTTCGGCCTAAGTATAGTATTCGGCATGTATGTTTGTTCGGCAGGTCAGTTGTTCAAAACGTATACCGTTCGGCATTTAAAATGATGTTCGGCAATTGTATTGTTCGGTCTAAGTTCTGTTCGGCATTTGGAGTGTTCGGCCTAAGCATGGTTCGGCATATCAGTTGCTCAATATTTATGTTGTTCGGCCTTGATACGGTTCGGCATTTAAGTGTGTTCGGCTTGGGTTCGGTTCGGCTAAATTATTGTTCGGCATTTAAACAAGTGTTTGGCTTGGGTTCGGTTCGGCTAAGTTATTGTTCGGTACTTTAAACAAGTGTTCGGCTTTGGTTTGTTCGGCTGAGTTGTTGTTCGGCATTGTTTACTCGGATGAAATACTGTTCGACAGCCCTCCATTCCACCATTCGGCGCCTGACAACATACGCCGAACCAGAGCTGTGCCATCCAACACCCTTACCACCTCCAACGTTTTCATTTCCTTTTTAACTTTGGTTCGGCGCAAAGAAGATAAATCCAGTAGCCATATGTGCAAACATCCCAAATCATTCCTCCTCGCCTCGCATCATCGTTCGGCAATAAGGACAACCTACTCAAAAGCTTCCTACATGACACACTTGGCCATCTCGTTTGAAACCTATTCGAGTTGTACAAGGAACAGTACCTAGTTTGCAGATTGGAGCTTAGGAAGGAATGGTCAAGTTTCGAATCTGATCGGCAGGCGAGAATTGCAAATCTTTGAAGAGTGGCAGAAGTAAAAAGTAAAGGGGAGAAGAAGGAAAAGACGTGGTTTTATAAAGAAGGGAACTGGAAGTCGAAGGGGCTATAACTGGTGGAACCGGTCAAAGCCAGAGTGTTCGGCATCGGAAGGCAATATCGTTCGGCATCTGTACCACGCTCGTCATACACCTCCACCACTGATATTCTCAAGAAAGCGTCTCCCAAGAGAGTAAACCTAGATTCGAAGCGAAGTACGGGCGATATGCAATTCAAAGCGTATCACGATTCAGCCACGTAATACACTTTGGGGGGCAAGTGTTTCCTGGAGATTTGACCAGGCAACTAGTACTCGGCTTCCAGTGGAACACAGCGTCACAGGAGTGTTCGGCATAATGTAGAACTCGGCAGCAGGAGCACTCGGCATCCAATAGGAGTACTCGGCAACGGGAGTAGTCGGCATCATAGAGTGTTCAGCATCATAGAGTGTTCGGCATCTAGGAGTACTCGGTGAGGTACTCGGCATCCAATATACCCGGCATCCATGATGCTCAGCATCAGATAGTACTCGGCGTCAGGTAGTGCTCGGCATCAGCTGGAGCTCGGCGTGAATTAGTATTCGGAGCCCAGTAGAACTCGGCGACAGAAGAGCTCGGCATCCAGAAGACGTTCAGTGTGCATAACCACTCAACGTAACAGTATTGTTCGGCCTGCATGCATTGCTCGGTCAAGAGCTTCGTACAGAGGTACGTTTGGCTTCACTGCAACCATCCTGCACTGCCCACACATCGAATATACCGTTCGGCATAGAGAGGACTGTTCGGCATACCTGGTTCGGCATGCAGCGACCACCACACCTGGGCTAGAGTGTTCGGCTACCAAGCCCACTTGGGAAGTCCAGCCCATCTTTGTCTATAAATAGAGGGGCAGGGTCACAGTGAAGAGGATCCTTTTTTGGGAGAGAACACCGGGGAGACTCTGCCATTTTTGAGACTCATCTTCTCTACTTAATAATTTCATTCAAGCATTTAATTCACGAATTGTATTTGTAATCAACAATAAGGAAGATCAATAAAGTTTAATCTCAAAGTGGACGTAGGCAATTACGCTGAACCACTATAAATTTGGTGTTCTTACTTTCTGCATTTAAATTAGCATTGTCTTCTCTGTTTAATTTATCTTCATCACTTATATCTCTACAAAATATTTCTCTACGAGGTTAGTGACCAATTTTGGTGCTAACAGTACTGCTGAAATTTTCCAAAATTGAGATTCGGGAATTTTGGTCAGTCCTGTAATTTTCTTGTACTCATAAGAATTTAGAGGATGAAATTCTTTTAAGGAGGGAAGAATGTAACACCCTGCAATTGTAATGATGAGGTATTTAAATGATTAATTTAAATATTTACTCGTTAATTAGCTGAACACCCATTATATAAGATTTTTCAAAGATTGATGAATTGGGCCTTGAGACACCCATAGCTGAGATCGCTTTTTCGACATGAGAAAAATGAGTATAAACTTGGCTATGTTTGGATTTGATGAATTTTTGAAGTGAATAGTGATTTCTTGAGAAAGAAATGAATTGGGCTAAGAACGTTACTTACCTAATAGTGGCTAACCCTCTTCATTATTTCATTTCACATTTTCATTCACAATACTTTCCTTTTCCTCTTCTCCAACCTTTCCCTAATCCTCACTTAAACCCCTTTCTTTAATTAGCCAGTCCGAGCAAAAATAAAATTCCTTAATTCAAACAAAAATCACCATAATTCTTCTTATGTAATTCTCTATAAAACCCGTGAAGGAATTAGCTTGAATCAAAATATGGGTGGAGATTTCGAATTTAAAAAGAGAAAAATAATGGGTTTTGATGATTTTGAGCTTGGTTTGGAGAAGAAGAGGTGAGTGGGATGATTCTCCTAACTTATTTACATGTTATACTTCATATATTTGTTTATTAATAATTATGGAGTTATATGTAGTGATTTAGAGAATGTATGTGATGATTTAGGCTTATGTTAATATTATAAACATGATTATATTACCATGTTATTTGTTTGAGACCATAATTACCAATTTTATAAAAGTTAGTAAGCTTGAAGATTTGATTTAGGCTTAATTGGAAGTTTATGAGTAATGTTATGATAGATTATAGACTAATTAAGTGATATAATGATGCATATGATATTAATTGCTAAAGATTAAACCATTTGAATTGACTTTAAACAAGTTAGCAAGCTAATTAAGTAGTTTAAGGACTCCACACTTATCATTAAAGTAATTAGATGCCTAATAAATCTTAATTAGCATTTATAAATGTCATTTAAAGGAATGATTTTTACAAGTGAATGGTTTATTTATAAATACTATTTATGTAAAGAAATAATTTTATAGATAAAAGCGATATTTTACAAAATAATGTAAAAGTGATATTTTATAAAATAGTGATTTTATACAATAGGGTAAAAGTGATATTTTATAAAATATTGATTTATAAAACAGTGTAAAAGTGGTATTTTATGAAATAGTGACTTTTACAAAATAGTATGAATGAGTTATTTTATAAAGTACATGAGATTTTATAATATAATATAAAAAGATGTTTTACTTTTACTAAAATGATTTAGTAAATAAAAGTGAGTTTTGATTTATGTAATGATTGAATTATTTACTCGAATATACATGTATGCATATATGCACGAGCGGGCATGTGTATACGTGTATTTGAAGTAGTATAATAATCAAGATAATTCTTGTGTCGAAACTAGAATCGTTGAATGAAGTTATGTGTGTATTCATATATATGTGTGTGTATGTGAATATCCAAATTTGCATATAAGCACTTGGCTAGCGTCTTATGTAGCCTTAGTGACCACCGCGTGCGCTAAGTTTCATAAGAAGGTACTGGGTCAAGTAATCGCTCTAGTGAAGCCCAAAATGTGATTTATATGGTAATTGTGTGTTTGCGTGTACGTGTGTGCATAGACGTGCATCAATATGGGCATCAATACACATGTGAGCAAACTACGAGGTAGGAAGGCTGGTTGAGTTCCTTTTGGCCTACTAGAGGAGGTCAGGTCGTTATATTCGCCCGTTGAACTCTATACATGCAAAGAGTGGATTTCGTGTTGAAATCGATTTTCAAATACATAAGGAACCACTTCCAAAACATCAAACAATGAATTTTGTTCGAGGTCCGATGGGGTGGAGGCAGGCTTCGAAATCTAGCGGCTCATCGAGCGAAGCAATGGAGGAAACGACAAGTGAAACGGCATAGTGGTCAGGTGGCACCTACCCTAGGCTTTACTGGCTGCGATAGGCTACTACCTATGGAGCGGTGGTAGACCATCGGTACACTAGTGGTGCACCAGCCTGGGCAGTAAAGCCTAGGCAGAGTGCGTTTAAATGGCAGTTTCTTTCTAATTATGGATGTGGATTCATGCAAAGCTTTGGCGCAACTTTGGGGAAGACCATGGACTAGTAAGGTAGGCAGAATGCAAGGTGAAGCTCTTATCCAGATGCGAATGTTAAGTGATTTATTTGGAATCAACAATGATCAGGCATGAGAATGGTACGGTGATTGTTCACATGATCACATCTGATGAGCATGTATGATCAAACGAAGTAAGTTCATACCTCTTGGTTTTGACCATGGAGTATAAATGTTTTGATGAATGGTATTGGTCTTATATTAGTGACCATACGCCATATTGGCCTTATATTACCAGTAATGCCTATTTTTGGTCTTATAGTGGAGGTCATCCATATTGATAGACGATGATGAGATATCGTTCTTCGTTCATGATAAACATATTTGATTATGTGATGTTATATTATATATATATACATATGGCATTGGTGTTCCTTTGTGGTCCCGATGGCATATTATATGGGATACGCCCATTGTTCTCTTTTGTCGAGACATTATGCGAATTTATTCAGAAATCCATGATGGCTATGAGGGAGATGATGACGACCAACTACAAGTGGGACATATATCACTTATGTTTGAACTAGGGGTATGGTGAGGTCCATACAGGTTTCAAATATTTAGACTAGATCATATATCAGTTATGCTCGTTATAGGGGTACAATGAGATCTACACGAGTTTCATCAAAGCTGGATGCTGCTCGATATCTATGGTACATTTAGGTATCGACTCTACTTATTGTAAACCCTCGATGAAAATCATTAGATTATGATAATTTAAATTATAGATGGGTGTCCAATGCAGACTCGGATTTAAGATATCTAGAATAGATCAAATATCACTTATGCTCGTTATAAGGGTACGGTGAGATCTACACGATTTCAATCAAATTGGATGTGGCTTGGGCTCTATAGTACATCTGGGTATTGTAACATCCCCCTACTTGGAGGCCCAAAACTAACGGCTACGGATGCTACAGTCAGCCATAGTTATTAACCTTCGGTGACACAATATGGTGGCATTAGATTTATTGATACACAGATCACAAAAATAAGGAAAAATTTTAAAAATTCAAAAATACATTTCCATATTCAAATCAAAACACTTCATGTTCATTACATAATCCCAAATTACGTTAACCACGTTCAGCAAAATATAATTATTACAAATACGCCAAGAGCGACATATGAAGATGCCCCCTTGATTGATCAGAGTATATAGTAAGGCTCATAAATCTGCCTTTACAAACAAATACACAACGGATAAGGAAATATTAATTAACTATCTGCCTCTTGCACATCTCCAGATGCTTTATTCATCTAGGAAGAGAACCTGAAAACCCTAAATCTCAAATTACTCAAAATCAATTAAGTACCCGAGAGTTTAAGGGGAAAACAAAAACTTCAAGTCAGACATAAAGCCTGGTATGAATAATAATCTAACATCTCAATTCATTTAGATATCCAGTGAGACCACGCCGCATAGCGGAACGGGTTTCCCCTTACTAGTATCCTAAAATCCTTTATAAAACCATATACTATGTTCCTGCATCCACAATGGTTAAAACATACATTTCAAAATATTATGATGATATGCATACTTGAAAATAGTTTAGTCTGACACCCTGTCATAAATATAGCTCCTAGGGTCACTATTAACCTTTTTAGTTTTCATGGGTTTACTAATAACCTTGTCTTAATTAATAGACATTCTTTCTTATTCATAATTTTCATGGGATCACTAAGAACCTATAGGCTCCTACTAGATAACTTAATCAATTCACGGGTCCTCTTGAACCTATTGGACTTTCCAATAACAAATCACCTTATCCTAGTTTTCATGGGTTTACTATAAACCTATGGATTTGTCCAGTAACTCACTTCACATCCTTGTTTTCATGGGTTGACTAGGAACTTCCGATACATCCATTAACCACTTACTTATCCTAGTTTTCATGGGTTTACTAGAAACCTATTGACTGATGTCAATTCTTAATCCGAATATAGTTTTCATGGGTTCACTATAAACCAATTTTCCCCTTCCAACTACTCTTAATACATAGTTTTCATGGGTTAACTATGAACCTTTTGGTATGCACCAAAAACCACCTATCGTAGTTTTCATGGGTTTACTAAGAACCTTTTGGTATGCACCAAAACCACAAAGTTTAGGCATCCTATATTTTTGGCCACCCTGACTCCATGGATGCAATTCTACTCATTCAGGAGTTTAAGCAATTTATATTCACTATTGAGTTAACCCAGCAGGTTCTTCTACCTCTTTTTCCCAAAATATAGTTATGGGTTATCATGTGAATATACTCATATTTGAAGAAACAAAACAATGATTTAACAATACCACTCCTGTGGGTTTAAAGTCCTTGAAATATATATATATATATATGTATGTATGTATGTATGTATGTATGTATGTATGTATGTATGTATGTATGTATGTATGTATTTATGTATGTATGTATCATAACATAGTTAACATCTTTAACTTATATTTTCATCAAGGAAAAACTTCTTCAAAATCACATAATTAAACCATTATAAAACTCATTTATACAAGCCGTGGGTTTTCCTTTAAAAATTTGAGTATGGGTTTTAAAACCTTCAAACCAAATCTTTCGACCTTGTCGCAAGGTCTACAAAACAACCTTTTGAAACCATTGAAACCATTCGGCAATTTAAACTTTTCAAAAGCATTCAACCCTTATAACATAAACCTTTTGAAAACTTACCGGGTTCAAGTTAAAACATGCAGAAGGTCCTCTTTTAAAACCTTTCGAATACAAAGGAAGCAACCTTTCGACCTTGCCGGAAGGTCTACTTCGAAAGCTTAAATCATTTCATTTAAAATAATAGACCTCCGCCTTTTTGCAACAACTCCTTCGAAAGTTAGGGTTATACTTCAATTATAATACAAGGGTAAATCATTCAAGTCGAAAGCCTTGAAACCTTTCAAAAACAATGGGAGAAGCGGCTGGTTTTTAAAACAAGTAAACCATTCGACTAAGCCGAAAGCTCCTACTTTCGATTCCTTCGAAGGTTTTTAACAAAATAAAGGCGGTAGTTCTTTTCAAAACCTCTCTGAAACAACCTTTCAAAACAAAACCTTTCGACCTTGCCGAATGGTTTCTTAAATCCTTTCAAAACTTAACCTTTCGACTATGTCGGAAGGTCTTATATACAAAACAACTTTAAAACTCAAACCTTTCGACTGTATCGGAAAGTTCAAAGCAAACTATAAAAGTGGCAGTAACCTTTCGACTTTGTTAAAAGGTTTAAAACCTTTCTTTAAACATTTGACCTGGTTGAAGGCAACCAAGTCGAAAGCTCTAATTCGAAAGCAAGACAGGTGAAAACTTTAGTTTATAAAACAAACATATCCCAACCTCTTCGGCCATCAACCTTTCAACACCAAACCCTTTGACTCTATCCAATTCATTATGCACCAAGTACTTGATACCATATGCATTGGTTTGACCTTGCTGAAAGGTTTAATCCTTTCAACTTAGATGAAAGGTTTGGGTTGATGCCTAAAATGGCTAAAACATGCTAAAAGCATGATTTTCTTATTTTTAACTTAAAGAAGGTAACTTTTTAAATAACCTTCCTCTTTTATCAAATCCTCATTAGTTAACATTTTACTTTTCAGAAAAATGCTGCCGCAAATTCAGATTTAAATAATCATTTTATTTTATAAAATGCCCCTTCTCCTTAAATAAATATATAAAACATTTAAGTCTCATACCTTAAATAATTTTATATATTTATCAAAACACTTAGGAAAATTCTGGAAAAATCCCAAAAAATCTATTTTAATATATTTTCCAACATACAAAAATTTCAAACCCAAATAATCATTATTTTTGCCGTAAATAATTTATAACCAATAATTTATTTTCTTCACTAGAAAATTCGTATAAAATCCATATGTACTTGGAAAATTTTAAGAATTGAAACCCATCTCCAAAATCATGTTTTCTATATCATAAAATTTTCCTATAGCATTTAAAAATCACATCATCTTTGTTTTACCCTAAACTGTGCATATCCCTCATTAAACAACCTTTTTTAAACTCTTATAAATCATAAACAAGCATATCATCATTCAAAACATCATAAAACAGATTTATCCTTAAATTTGAAATCATTTGATGTGAAAATCAAAATAGAGATGTAGAAGTTATTATTCACCTTGCTTGAGATAAGGAGATTAGAGATTGTTTGAGATTGATTTTCCTCTAGCTTGAATCCTAAGCTTTTCTTCTTCTCTTCTTATGGCCGGCCTTGCTTCTCACAGTTGTAAGTATTTTTGTTTTGGTGAAATGAACGTGTAAAGCCTAATGAGAATAGTATAAGGGTAGGAGGTGTGGGCGGCTATTCACCCTAATGCCCTTATGTTTAATTTCCTAACCATTTATATAAGTTCATTAGTTTTAATAAGCACGACCACCTAATTAAGTAATCAACCTCAATCCCCTCATCTACATTATTCTATTTAATTTATTCTAATTAAATCTTCTGAATAATGTCAATAAAATTAACGGTGTTATAGGTACTGACGTTATTTATCTTGGGCACGAGTCTACCATGGACTCCACTCATTGGAAATGACGAGTACCAATTTATATTATCTATCTATCACTTATCGTTATATTGTGTGTATTATATTAGTTGGTTGATAGTATTGTTGGGCTGTCTATGATGTGCTTATATTGTCTCTGCATTTGTATATTGTGTTACCTTATTATGGTATACTGTTACGGATCGGTCGCATTATATTAGCTGTGCTGATTTGTTGATTACAGGAGAAGAGTAGGTTATGGCATGATTCCCTACTTTTGCGATGGGTTTACTTTACTTGTTTACATGCAGTCCAAATTAACCCTGAGCCACATTTGTGGAGAGGACCGACTGTAACTTAGTAGTTCCTATTTTATTTGTACATAATTTTGATATACAGTATTTTGAGACAGTCCCCCTTATACCAGGTTTTATGGCTGACCCATGTTTTATCTTTGTCTATTTATGTAATGACAACTCTCGGGTACTCGATTAAGTTGTTTGAGAGTCGGGTGCTTTAGGGATAAGCTATCAGAGTGGCACAGCTGGAGCTTTGGAGGCAAAGAAGATACTTTGGTATATACTTGATATTGTAGCAGTATATGATAGATATATTATTTGTATACGAGACTTGTATCGAATATTCTATTCCAACTTTCTGTATTGGTATTTACTTATCAATTACTTTTGCCATTGTAGTCACTCATATATTGTTTATCCTATTATGTTCATGTATATTAAGTATATTATATGTTATCATTCCGCTATGAGATTATATCATTATGCATTTGTATATTGTTTTATTTCTTTTCATTCTAATTTTACACTGACAATCTGTCTTTTGTGATATTCAGAATTCAATCGTTGATGTAAGACGATGATTTTTGGGTATTTCGAAGGACGAGTTGTTACAAAAGGATTGTTTGACTAGCTGTATTCTCTTGGATGTTTACTTTGGTCATGCCCAAGTGGCGAGACCAAAGGCTTATTTTCCCAACTCTGTTGTTAGGTGCCTATGAACTTGGTTAAGGGCTTTTAATGTCGTAGGATGCAAGGTATGCCTTTGCATGTAGAATCTTACCAACCTTGCCAGACTGGAAGCTTCATTAAGCTTAGTGCGTATTAAACTAAGGGTGTCCTCTTTATTCATACTCACCGAGGGCATGAGTAAATTTTTATGTGGATATTCGCTTAGCACGGTTTTTGATTATTAACCAAGGAAAATTCTTTTGACCAGCTTTGGAAATTGCTTTTGTAAATTCCTTTCAAGTCGACCTCTGATCAATATACTAAGGAATCTATTTTTAATTTAGAAATTGATTTTTCATAAGTTAATTTCGAAAAACCTTTTTGTTTTAATAATTAGTTCCTTGAGGATTCTTCCTTTAGTTTAGGGTCTTATTCTTGTTCCAAAAAAATTTCTCGGTTGTTAAATCTGAAATCGATTTTATACATCATTTCTCTTTCCTTGTTCTTGCTTTGATATTTCCATCTGGTATGCTTAATTAATAAGTTCGAAGAGGTATTACTTCATGGATAACCAAGGGCCACTCTCAATTTGGTCCAAAGTTCCATCAGCTGGATTTTTAGTGTTCTCCATTACCCTTCTAAGTAATATATCTCCCTTTTGGAATTCTCTTCCTCTTACTCTTGAGTTATATTTAGAGATTCTCCACTACTACTCAGTCACTCATAAGGTCGCCTCCTCTCTTAACTCATTGATCAAGTCAAAGGAATCCTTCCTAAATTCTCAATTAGTCAAATACGCATATGTGGTTCTTTGATTTGATGGAATTTCAATTTCAACTGGTAACTTGGTCACAAACCCGTATGTCTAGAATATGTCGTATGTTTAGTTGTCATTTTGGATGAAGTTCTATATGACCATAACACAAGGGGAATTTCTTCTACCTAGCTCGATTCAATTATTTCTAAAGGATGTTCTTAATAGTTTTGTTCGTGGCTTCTACTGCCCCATTGGCTTTTGGGTGAGCTAAAACTTTTTATTATTCT
The DNA here is from genome assembly GCA_030737815.1 of Allium fistulosum. Classification (NCBI taxonomy): domain Eukaryota; kingdom Viridiplantae; phylum Streptophyta; class Magnoliopsida; order Asparagales; family Amaryllidaceae; genus Allium; species Allium fistulosum. Next base: position 483,883,807 of record CM060905.1, on the reverse strand, counting down.
ATTCTTCTCGCAAAAACAAGTAAATTCCTCACTTTGAAATTAGGTTCCATTGTCAGAAATGAATTTGTTTGAAAGCCCAAATCGAGTTGTGATATTTTTAATGATAAATTTTAGAACTCTACTTGCAATTATGTTGGGCAATGGCTCATCTTCTACCTACTTAGTGAAATAATAAATTTCTACAACTATGAATTTTGCTCTACCCTTCAAAATGGGTAAGGGTCCACTTAAATCAATGCCTTATACATCAAAAGGCCAGGGACTAGTTACAAGCATCATCTCGCTTGGAAGTAATCGAGGGATTCAAAGTCTTTGGCATTTACCACTTCTTTTTATGTAAGCTAGAGCTTCTCCACTCATTCGAGGCCAACAGTATCCTTGTTCCATTACTTTCTTTCCTAATTCTATTACATTAGAGTAATCTTCATGGAATCCTTTATGGGCTTCCATTAGCAATTTCATCCCCCTTTTAGATGTTATGCACCAATGATATGGCACTGAAGACCATTTTTATATAGTATCCCACTTAGCATAGTACATAATGGCACCTTATATCTTATTTTTTTAACTCATTCCTATCTCTGGATAATATTCCTCTCTAAGTATTCGGTTATTGACATCATCCAACTGACTATATAATGGTCATCTGGATATTTGTATTTGCTTTTGGATCAATTCTCTTACAAACTATCTCTTGATTGTTGTTTTCCCTAGAAATTTCTTCATCATCTTGCTACTGCAGAGTTTGCGAGTGGGTTACTACAAATATTTCTTTATTCAATCCCTCCTCATGAAGTGAGCCAACGTCTCTTGAATTTTCTTGACACATTAGGTCAATCGAGGGTCCTTTGTATGATAGATCTTGTTTAATTGATTAACTATCATTTGTGAATCACTGATTACCTCAATTCTTAGGATCTTTAATTGTTGTGTTAGAGTTAGACCAACTATCATGGATTCATATTCTGTAACATTATTGGTTACAGAAAATCCCAACTCTATGGCATGGTGCAATTGATGTTCGTCTTAGGTTGATTATCACGTATTCGCCTCAGCGCCTTGCTTATTTAAGGCTCCGTCTATGAATTATTGTCACTTTGGTTAGATTCGCTTTTCATTTTCCACTTTTTCTTCACTAAACCTAATGCATTTAGTTATTAGGTTGGCCAAATCTTACCTTTTTATTGCGACATGGGTAGGTTATATCATATTAGCTTACTTCTATTTCCACATTATTAAGCATCCAGATGTTCCAAGCTTGTTAAACACTTGCTTTGGCGGGTAATTAGTCAATACTTTGATAGGATGCGATTGGAAATAATATCCTAGTTTTTGGTCTGTTAGCACTATACAATATAAACCAATTTTTGCATGTCAGGATACCTAATGTATGCATCTTTCAACCTCTTACTTATGCAATAAATAGGTAATTGAATCCCATTTTCCTCTCTTACTAGGACTGAGCATATGCCGTATTCTGATATCGCCATGTATAATATCAAATCTTCTCCTTCAACTAGACTAGAGAGCATCAGGAGTTTCTTTAAATGGTCCTTTGATTCTCAAAGATCTTTTTGGCATTCATCTTCCCATTCAAAAGTCTTGCATTTTTTGCGACGTCCCTCATATTGAAACCTAAAGATAGAACTCCAATATGTTGTGGTCACCTTGAAATTTTCTTCCGGCTATAGAGATGAGATCAGTTATACTAACCAGTCTTTAGTAAACAGAGTAGATATAACTAAAATGGAATACATTATTACAGATTAACTTTAACAATTTAAATCCCAAAGTCGTGCCCATATAGGGGTCAAAAATGTAATACAACATATTCAAAAGCGTTATGTCCAACATGTGAATATGTTGACATGAGCACTTAGTACAGTGGAAATAAAAGCTTAAATATAATACTTAAGCCTTCTATTTCATCTTCACTTGCATTATCCATCCATCTCAAAAGAAACTTATCTAAGCACATAAAATCAACCTATTCAAATGAGTATAAGTGGATTTATAGGAAAAACAAGAATAAAAACATAAGTCGGATATATAGTGTGATATGAGTAACTATGACCCTAAATAAAGAAGATAGTAAGTCTATCCCACTAATATGCAAGACGGGTTTCCCCTTTTCCTATACCAAAGCAATGAATTATTGAATTTACAGTGAACTTAAGTTATAGGTTCATTTCAAAGATATATTATAGTACAATAATATAACCGAAATACCCTAGTACCGGCTGCCAGTATGGCCTTACGCCTTCTACTAAAGTGCACGGTTAATGTCTTACCATTCAGTTGCCACTGAGACCTAATGCTTTACGTATGAACAAAGTGTTATAATTTAACCTTCGGTTGCCACTTAGACCATATGCCTTTTACTACACCAAAACTAAGACATAGCTTTTGGCTACCATAAGGCCCTATGCCATCTTCATTTTGCATTTCATATTTCAGTTGCCATTTTAGTTCTTACACCTACTCTTTCGTACTTCGGTTACCACCATAAGCCTTACACCTAATTTTCTCTTCATTTCTAAATTGCTACTCTCGGCCTTAAGCCTTCTACTATTCCCTTAGTTGTCATTCTAGGCATTATGCTAATTGCTTTTGTAGTCCAGATGATTACCTCTCCTTGCCTTACACTAATACTTTTAGTTTCAGTTGCCCTGTTAGGCCTTACACCTACGATCTCGATTTCTCGACTGCCATCTTAGGTCTTATGTCACCTACCAAACATTCTACCTTACCCTTCATTATAGGCTTTACACTTAGCAGTTGATTAAGCTAACATTTCATCCAACCATGGTTAAGAATATTACTTAACTCATTATAATCAATTTCTCAAATTCTAGTTTTGACCATCTTAAGCCTTATCACAAATTCTCTTTTGGAGACCATTTATTTTTTATTTTCATATCTTGCCAAAAGCTACTCTACCTTCAGCAGTCACTACCCTCGATCTTGTTTGGGGAAGATTTCTCGAGTTTAGCTTTGGTGATTTGTGAGATTTAATCTTTAAATGTATTAAATTGCCTCCTTTACCCATAATTCTTCTTAACCGTCGACCACCTTCGGCCCTCGGTTAATACCTTCAATTTGTTAACCCTACCCTCATACTTAGCTTTCCTACTTAAGTCATTATACTTAAGGTTTTCGGTTTATTCACTTTTCGATTCAGCTCCACCTCTATCCGCACTGCCCTTGGGTACACATTGGGAACGCTTTCTGTACACATGCCACTAACTTTCCATGTGTCTATTTTAGATTCAATTGACTTATTCCTTTCTAATCTTTATTTAGTACTTTGTTGACACATTAAACATTAAAAGAGAATCTGGTCTACTATCCCAATATGAAATATTTGATTTTATTAAATTATCCCCCGACAATAATTATTTGCCTTTCGGCTCGCTATTATAACCCTTTGGTCGCGCTTATTTTCTTTTGAAAATTATTATCTTATTGGCGGTGATCTATAGTAAAATTAATCATGATTTATTATTCACATTTCCTCAAAATTTCTAGTTTCAAACCAGTTTCCATATTACACGGCTCTCAAACAATTCATAACAATTCATTCTCTCGTAGGGAATTTATATAAATCAAAACCCAAATATAATGATATGTTTCTATCATTATATTAAATTCACATGTCATAAGAATTAATGGAAGAATGAAAAACAATCAATATTGACTTGGCCGTGAGATATTTGAAGAAAAGGAGGGATTAAAGAATATATACTCACCTAGATCTCTTGGTTAATGAAGTTCAACCTTGACTCTTTTCTCTTATTAACGACAACCGGCTAGGGTTCTTTTTATTTTATTTTGTAGAGAATGAAGAGTGAGCAAGAGGATATATTTGTTGCGTTTATAAAGCAAAGATTTTGGGCTTTCTTACCCCATTAATTTTATTTGTTTTCCTCTTTACAAATCATATTTTTCAAAATGTAAATTGATTAGGCCTACATGGCCACATTTAATTATTTCCCATCTATATTAGATTTTTAATTGGGATTTTCCAATATCATTTAAGTCATGCATGCATAATAAGTAAATAAACATCCTATGAATATTTACTCAATTTCGTTATTTTAATATTCTTTCTCTCATAATTAATTAATTAATTAATTATTAATTTATGGAGTGTTCCAGGCTTTTCCTTATAGGAATTTCATCCTCGAAATTCAAATAAGGTATAATAATAATTTTTTAGTCTTTCACATGCCTACACTAGCATGTACACATAAGTTCTCTACTCATATTTATCAAGCAAAATGCACTAGGCCATCTACCAATACATAACAAAACCAACCATAATACCTCTCTTACACACACAGAGCAATACACATACACACATACATACACACATACATACATACATACATATATCATACAACTAAACATATATGCTAATCTAAATAAACAACTCAGGTTAAGTCCCCTTGACTTTATCATCTGTTTCCCAAGCAAATCATCTCCATCCTCTCTCCATTGAATCCAAATGAGCGTTACCTCCTTGTTCCTAAACTTTTTGACATCTCAATCTAAAATTCGAATAGGTTTCTTGACATAGGTCGTATTTCAACAACTAAGTCTTTCATTGCTCTCAGAAGGATAATATCCTTAGGGTATTGGATGCACTTTTCATAGATGTGATACATGAAACACATTATGGACCCCAACAAAACCCTCCACAAATCGACGCTACAAGCTACTTTGCCAATCCTCTCTAGTATTAAAAACGAGCCAATATATACTGATGCCAACTTCCTTGCTTTTTCATACCTCGTGGTGCTTCTCATCGGTGACACTTTAACAAATACATGATCCCCTATATCAAAATCTAAGTCTTTCTGCCTTTCATCGACATAGCTCTTCTGCTTGGATTGGGCATCTTTCATCATTTGCTGAATCAAATCGACTTTTCTTGAACCTTATCTTGTAAGATCCAAACCGATGTGTACGTAAATGTGCATATTTTTACCACCATATTTAATCTAATTAAATTAAATAAATGATCATATTGGGTGTTTTAACATGTTTAAACCAAAATTCAAATTATTTTCAAATCGTCACATATTCATCTTCATATAGGGGCAAAATGGTCGTTTTTGTGCATATATTATTTTGAGAAAATTTAATTGGAAATTTCTATATTATTTTGTAGGAATTTGGCTTCATATACAAGTGGTTTCATGAAGATATAGGCATGCACAAAGAAGATACAAAGGAATGAAGATGGAAATAATTTAAAGTCATGGAGGACCCCACCTACCTTAATGTACACTTAGGAGTTAATGCACATGCTAAAAGACCATTAAAGATTCATGCACACTTAATGGATGATTATATGATGCTAATGATTACTAGGCCACCACACTTCCTAAGGGGGTATTTTGGGCATTCCCGAAAATGTGGATTAGGGTTTCAAACATGTATAAATACCCCTTATGCTTCATGTAATCTCTCTCTTCTTTAGGCTCTCTCTTCTTTAGCCTCTTAGTTTAGGAAAATAAAAGAAAGCTCTCTTTCTCTTTTCATGGCTACTTAGCCCTTTTCTTTTTATGTAGTTTTCTTTTTATGCAATTTAATACATGCTCTCTTCTTTTACATGCTTATTTACTTTCATGTTAGTAGTGTAGATTTACATTTTATGCAAGTAGATTAGTTCTCTTTTCTATTAGCTTTAATTTTCCTTTTTGTTTTTGTTTTGATGTTGCATGCTACTTGTGTTGATATGCTAACACAAATGAGAGGCTAAACCCTTCAATTTAGGAGTAATGAAGCTCTCTAATTATGTAGCTTCAATATTTTGATAATTATTGCTCTCTTTTTGTGCTTAATGGAAGAATGAATGTTGATGTGATTTATTGTTTTATGTTGAATTTGATAGTCTATGTTGTTCATAACAAATAGGCTATGCTTAAACAATCACAAACAAAAATTACCTCTTCATTTACATATGATTACGGTAATGAACTGATTTTAAAATTAAAATTTGATGGTCTATATTTCTAATTAATAGTTAATAGGACATACTTAAAATAGATTTTATTTTTTTACTTCATTGTCATTTTTCATGAGAATTAACAAGTGGTTTAAAAGTTGTGTTATAGTTTGATGGTTTATGTTGAGCTAATTAATAGCACAAATATGTCATACTTATGCTAAGCACATCATTTAAACTCACTTATGACCAGAAAAGAGAGATCATAATTTCATATTTTGTTGAACTATATGATCTAGGGAGTGGAATTATCTCTAAATTGTCATTTTATTCTCATAGTTTTCATTCACTTTTGTAGTGTTAGTTTTTACATTTTTTGTAGTTAAAACATTCTCTCGACTTTAGTATAATTTGATTGAATAGAGATTTAAAATCAAACAATTGCCTACGGATCGACCCTTACTCGCCACGTACTAACAATTGTACGCCGTGCGCTTGCGGTTATTTTTATTTCAAAATTTGTCGACGGTTTTCTAATTCGATAGAAATTCCGTTATCAAACAAGTTTTTGGCACCGTTGCCGGGGATTTGTTTTTATTTTGATTTTCTATTCTTCGAATTATTTTCGTTTGATTTTATTGTGCGTTTTTGCGTGTTTGCATTTAAAAAAAATTTGTTGTGTGTGTATGTTTTTGATGTGATTTTATTTGTGTGCATATTTTTCTTTTTGTTTAATTTGCATTTGCATATTAAAAAAACATTCGCAATTTCAAAACAAAAACAAAAATATTTTGTTTCATTTTCTATTGTACAAACTTGCATTTCATTTACATTCACACTGTTACATTTCCTTCTTTTTTTAATTTACATTTCTGTGCACATCTCCAAGCAGCCATTCACCCACAATAGCTTCTACAACTTCGACGCCACCAACAACCCCTGTCCACCACTGTCTCACCATCACATACAGTCACTCCATAACTCCATAACTGTCACTGCACAGTGCCCATACCGCTAAACTTCTTTCCTGTTAAACTGTGCACAAGTGTGCACAATCTCACTCTATCCCCCATTCACAATCATACAGTCTAATTCACCATTGCATCCATCCTTCTACTCACCCACACAACCACCTTACTTCAAAACCACTACATCACCATAAAACCACAACTTCCATCACACAGCACTTGTACCTCCATAAACACCCAGTAAACAACCACCACAACCTTTATTTCAAACCACTAACCATCATCTCTGTCATTCACTTCAAACTACTGCACATATCTCCTTTATATCAACTCTCCAGTCAACATTGCCTCTGCATCAACCAAGCACTATGCTGCATATTACATATTTCATATTGACATCTCCTCATCACCCAAACATCCACTACCTTGCATTGCATCAACTAACTTGCCAAACACCTCCTCTGCCTCATCAAACACATCTACAATCCAAACCCTTCCACAGTCGAAACCTCTTACACAACTAATACATCCAGTGCACACAAACCATCCCGCATTCACAACACATGTCCGCAGTCGAAAATTCACAACAAGGCATCAATTCCAACTGCTGCACCACCTTATCAACACTTACCCTATACAAACTGCCAAACTGTTGTATTGATAGAACAATTTCACTAACATATAGCACTTCACTGACAATAGTCAAACAAAACATTCCCTACCTACAGTGATCACTTCACTGACATATAGCATCCAACACAGTTCAGACTATAGTGCAAACTCCACAGACCACTGCAACATATCATCTCTCTGCTGCTACTCAAGCTACTGCAACTTCCTCCCACAGAATATCCCCTTCACGAATCACTTCCAGCAACAATCCCCGAACAGCCTTCATCAACATTTCAATACTCCTCTACAACCTTTCATCCATACCATCAACCCCTACCTGTTTGCCTTCTGCACTTCATTCCAGTCATTCCTTCAATATAAACCATCACACTCCATCAGTCCACCTCGCTTTAACCATATCAAATTCTCTGTACAAACATCCTGCTTCAACACAACCCCGAACTCCTTGCTTACATCCTGACCATATCCTTCATTACATCCTTGCAATCTACAAAATAGTGCAACTACAAACCACACACATTGCTGCAACAGATTGCAACAACAAATCACAAGCCTACCAATACAACAGACTACAAAAATCAAAACTTCCCACTGTCTGTAACCTCTCCAACCCTGTACAACCGTAACCACACTCCAATCGACAATCCCAAATCGCAACAACAACCACGAACCATTCCAACCTCACCGCAACTTCCTCATCACCTGATACGAAACCAAGCATTCGACCACTGCTTCAAAATCGCGACCAATCCCAATCGCAAATCCCCAATTGGCCAGAACGAGCCACAAAACCAACAATCGAAACCCAGTTCGACCCTAATTCGACAACCACTCACTTCAAATCCAACTTCCTCCACCTCTACGTCGAACCGCTTAGTAACTAATTCGCTAGTAACCTAATTCCTCAGAGAGTTAGAAAATCATTGAAGAGCCTGCCGAACTAAGACTCTCGGGAATTCGAAATTTCGTTTGATTTTTTTTGATTCAGTTATTTGAATTAAAACGAAAGGAGTCTCCTTTAGTCTTCTCGCAAGTGTTTTAATCAATAAGTGGGCCGAGTTTGCAATTCTTGTGGGTGTGGGTTTGCAATAGTTGTGGCCGTGTTTTAATTATTATTATTTTTGCTTTCTTTGTGAGTTAATTTCGTTTGATTTAAAAAAACAAAAAACAAAAACAAAAAAAATTCTTTGAATATGTTTTGTTTTAGTTTGTTTTAAGTTTAATCCTAATAAAAAAGAGTTTGAGTTTTTAGTTACCTTTAATTTCTACTATTTTCTTATCATTTCCATTTTTATTATTTTCTTATCATTTAAAAAAACTGTGTATATATATATGTGTGTGTGTGTGTGTGTGTGTGTGTGTGTTGTTTTTATTTCAGGTTGTCAAAGCAGATAAAGGAAGGAGCCGCTTGCTAAAAATAATTGCCTTACTTGCTAAATTTTTTTTCTTCTTTCATCTCTAGTTTTATTTGAATTACATTGTTATTTGCTTGCATTTAAAAAAAATTCCATTCGTGGTTGCATTGTTAATACACGTTTAATTTAAGTTTTGCATTTCATCATAGATTTTGATTAATAATAACGGATAGAAATCGTTAACTCTTAATTGTATATTGACAATTTGTCTTTTTTCGACAATTTATTTTCTTGGTGTCTAGGCTACGGTAGAGCAATAACCATTTATAAATATTACGGTGATTCGTAAATATTATAGTGGTTGTTCCTCTAAAGGTACTTAAACCTTCGGCTGCATTGCTATGGTGATTCGTGGTGCACCGATAAATCATGTCCGTTACCTGGCTGAAAACTATCTTGTTGAATTAAGACAAAGGGTGATTATACAATTTTGGATTAAGAGCTATTTTGTAATTAAACCCTTGCATTCATCTAGTTGCATTAGTTCATGCATATATATAAAAAAAGCAAAAAAAAATTCAAAGTCCAAAACTAAAAAAATTGTAAATATTCTTTTTCCTTCAAAAAATTTAAATCCTTTTCCTTTGAAATTTCAAAAATCCAAAAATAATTAGAAAAGCAAAAATCCAAAAAAAATATAAAACCTTTTCAAAAACCAAAAAAAAAATTTGAAAATCCAAAAACAAAACAAAATTCAATTTTTTTTTAAAAATAAATTCTTTGTGAATACTTTTCCTTTATAAAAATTCAAAAAAAAAACATTCTTGAAAATGTCTGAATTTCTATATGCACATGAATTTTACGATAGTTGTGAAAATCAATATGATCCGTATAATTTCACTTAAAATTCTTATGGATATTTTAATGACGACTATTGTACAAACTATTCGAATTTTGCACCACAAGATTTTCGAAATAATGGTCAACCCTCAACTCTTGAAAGGTGTATTGAAAAAGTTGAATCTTTACTTGAACAACAAATTCCATTTAATGATTTGTGTAAATCATATCTATGCAACAATTCAAGTCAAAGTTTTCAAAATAATCAAAATTTGAATTCACTTCCAAATTCAAATGATTTTGATTATAACCCATGCTAATACAACTTTGAACTCTAAAACGAATTTCAAAATGGAAATGTGAATCACTTTTCAAATAATTTTGGCAATGGGAATAATCTCGATTACGATGCGAGTGAAAAAATTTCTTCTCAACACGTCCAAATCGAAAATTCTCAAGTTAACAATTATAAATTGGATTTTGTTGAACAAATGAATGAAATTTATGATGATCACACGGATTTGTTGATTGAAACATACAAAAAATTACATGAACAACAAAACCAAATCCCAACTTGTGAAGCGTCAAACAATAATCCATCCTTTACCCAAATCGACGATTTTCAAATAACAACTTTTGAAATTGAAAATAACAATCTTAATGAAGTTGTTGAAAACATGGTAATTGAGTTGGATTTCAATTCTTTTGAGGGTGTGAAACTCAATTTAAAACTCGATCTTCCTGTTTCCGATCATGAAAATTTGAACACAACAACTTTGGATTTTGAACTTGACACATGCAGTGAAGTTGTTGATAATTCAATAAAGGAAGACGAATTTAATGAACATGATTTTTTTGGAATTTTCGAAAACGAGTTGTCGAATTCTAAAGGGGAAGATTTAAATCACCATTTTGATTTTGAAATCAATGATTCAGAAGAAGTTTACAATGATAGGCTTGAATTTCAAATTGGTGAAAATAAACTTGAACTTCAATCAATTGTTTTATCAACATCGGAAATCATCGAAATAAAACAACTCATACGGTTTTCAATAAAATGACATTCGTTTTTCCAGATCAACATTCGATTCTAAAATCTTTTACGATTTGGTTTTATGCGCTTAGCCGTGTCTCGCATACTTAGCGAGACAAATGAATCGGTTTTTGGAAGACCGTTTTATTTACTCTTGGACGATTTACTTTCTGATATTGTGTGACCGTTTTATTTACTCTTGGACGATTTACTTTCTGATATTGTGTAAATAATCTTTTCATTTTCTTGTAAATATAGGTCTTGTTTTTATTTTTATTCTTCTCCTTCCACTTGGGTTGACTGTGGGGACACAGTCAATATCAAGTGTGGGGGGGAGTCTCATTTTCATTTTTAATTTTTCTTGTTTATTTTTACATTTTCTTTCCAAAATTAAAAAAAATATCAAAAAAAATTAAGCATTTTAATTTATTTTTAAAGAAACACTATAGGATAAATATATGGGTTTGGTTAATTAAATTAAAAATTTTGAAAATTTATTTGTCTTAACAACAATAAAAATGAAGTTTGATTACAAATAACGATAGTTTAACTAGTATATAGGAAGGTTCATACGTGATAATTATCAAATATATCCTAACTGAAAATCTTTGTTTTAAAAAGTGGTTGATTTAAAGTAAAGGATATAACATTTTTTTGTCTCCTAAGTTAAGTGGTGCTAAGATGATTTTGCAAGACTCACTCTTTCCAAAAAAAATTGAAAAAAAACAAAACATTTGTATACATGTAAATATTTTCTATTAACACCTACGGTCGACAGGTGTACACACTTGTGTGTACACTCGCCATGCTCTGTACCTTTCTCACGTAAGCCCGAAAGGCAGTGCAAGATCGGTATATTTGGCCTCAGTTTATCTGAGCTAAGTGTATGTATATAAAAATTCTTTTATTAATAATGCCTACAATCGATAGGTGTTCACACTCGTGTGTTCACTCGCCACGCTCTGTATTCCCTTCACATAAGTCCGAAAGGCAGTGCATAGGTGATATATCTGGCCTCAGTTTATCTAAGTTAGGCATATGTAAATATTGTAAATAACAATAAAATTTTCAAAAAAAATAGAGAGAGTAAGCAAATGAAATCCAAGCACCATTTAAACTTATTTGATTTGTTATTGAAAAGAAATGAAAATACCACATTGATAAACTTTGATAATCAACTAAGGAGCTATCTCATAGTTACACTTTGTTATCAACCGAAACAACGAGTTAAACAATAGTATATTTGTTATGATAACTTGATTTTTATTGGAAATTTTGACAAGTAAAAGGTCTTAAATTTTGTGATAATAACCAAAACCTATATTTAACTTATTTATGTCGATTTAAAAGTAAATCCTTCGTTTGTAAATATTTTCAAAAAAACTTGCATCCATATCATTTTAAATAAATCTTGCATTTTGTAAATATTTTCATATTGCATTTGGATTTTATGGGTAGTATCCACTGAAAACCCTCACGAGACAACACTCGTCCTACTAGGGACACCTAGAGGTTTAATGGCTTGTTGCATACGCCCAATGCAATCGTGCTCCCTACGAAAATGGATTTATCTTGGTTTTTAGTTTATTCGAGGACGAATAAAAAGATAAGTGTGGGGGTATTTGATGTGCACGTAAATGTGCATATTTTTACCACCATATTTAATCTAATTAAATTAAATAAATGATCATATTGGGTGTTTTAACATGTTTAAACCAAAATTCAAATTATTTTCAAATCGTCACATATTCATCTTCATATAGGGGCAAAATAGTCATTTTTGTGCATATATTATTTTGAGAAAGTTTAATTGGAAATTTCTATATTATTTTGTAGGAATTTGGCTTCATATACAAGTGGTTTCATGAAGATACATGCATGCACAAAGAAGATACAAAGGAATGAAGATGGAAATAATTCAAAGTCATGATCATGGAGGACCCCACATACCTTAATGTACACTTAGGAGCTAATGCACATGCTAAAAGACCATTAAAGATTCAGGCACACTTAACGGATGATTATATGATGCTAATGATTACTTAGCCACCACACTTCCTAAGGGGGTATTTTGGGCATTCCCCAAAAATGTGGATTAAGGTTTCATACATGTATAAATACCCCTTATGCTTCATGTAATCTCTCTCTTCTTTAGGCTCTCTCTTCTTTAGCCTCTTAGTTTAGGAAAATAAAAGAAAGCACTCTTTCTCTTTTCATGGCTACTTAGCCATTTTCTTTTTATGTGGTTTTCTTTTTATGCAATTTAATACATGCTTATTTACTTTCATGTTAGTAGTGTAGATTTACATTTTATGCAAGTAGATTAGTTCTCTTTTCCATTAACTTTCATTTTTCTTTTTGTTTTTGTTTCATGTTGCATGCTACTTGTGTTGATATGACAACACAAATTAGAGGCTAAACCCTTCAATTTAGGGGCAATGAAGCTCTCAAATTATGTAGCTTCAACATTTTGATAATTATTGCTCTCTTTTTGTGCTTAATGAAAGAATGAATGTTGATGTGATTTATTGTTTTATGTTGAATTTGATAGTCCATGTTGTTCATAACAAATAGGCTATGCTTAAACAATCACAAACAAAAATTACCTCTTCATTTACATATGATTACGGTAATGAAGTGATTTTAAAATTAAAATTTGATGGTCTATATTTCTAATTAATAGTTAATAGGTCATGCTTAAAATAGATTTTATTTTCTACTTCATTGTCATTTTTCATGAGAATTAACAAGTGGTTTAAAAGTTGTGTTATAGTTTGATGGCTTATGTTGAGCTAATTAATAGCAAAAATATGTCATACTAATGATAAGCACATCATTTAAACTCACTTATGACCAAAAAAGAGAGATCATAATTTCATATTTTGTTGAACTACATGATCTAGAGAGTGGAATTATCTCTAAATTATCATTTTACTCTCATAGTTTTCATTCACTTTTGTAGTGTTAGTTTTTACATTTTTTGTAGTTAAAATTTCTCTCGACTTTGGTATAATTTGATTAAATAGAGATTTAAAATCTAACAATTCCCTACGGATCGACCCGTACACTCCATGTACTAACAATTGTATGCCGTGCGCTTGCGGTTATTTTTATTCCAAAATTTGTCGACGGTTTTCTAATTCGATAGAAATTCCATTGTCAAACACAAACATAACACAAGCTCGTCTACCATCTTACACCAACTTACTGTTAACCTATAAGGTCTTCCAAACAACGCCTCGAAAGGTTTCGTTCCAATAATAGATTGGTAAGTATGTTGTATGAAAATTCCACTTAGTGTAGGTGATCTTCCCAAGATCCACCAAAGTCTAACACACATGCTCTTAGAAAAACTTCCAGTATTCGGCTAACCCTTTCAATTTGGCCATCTGCCTGCAGATGGTAAGCAGTACTCAGACATAATTATGAACCCAAAGCATTCTGTAAGCTCCGCCATGTATATATTTGAATTGTAAATATATAAATACATATATATATATATACAGACATATATATATATACACTTTCATCCAAAACAATTTTTTTAATTATGCGGTTTTGAATTTGTTTAACTAAAACAATTTCCATACTGAAATTGTTAAAAATAATTATTTTCTTTGAAAAATTATTTTTAGAACATTTAGAATTTTCTGTATATTAAACATATATTCATATGTATTATAATATATATATATATATAATTAAGTTAACATATTATGTTGTAATATTTATATTTAATATATATACTGGTTTATAAATTAATATTAATATTTATATCTATAAATAGCATTTCAATAGAAAACAATCAAAATCTCAAGATCTACAAGTCCAATGCATATGAAATTTTGTGAGCAAGACATGAAGACCCTAGGGAGCCTACCCTAAGGATTACACCTCAAGGAGATGAAGTTGGAGGGATCGGTATTCTTCCCTTGAAAGGGATCGGCAGAAATCAGCAAGCAAACCATATTAAAGCAAAAATCGAGCAATATCTCAAGGTTTACTAATCCAATTATCATGAAATTTGGAGGCTAAGCGTATTTTAGCATGAGCAAGCTACCATAGGGATCACTCCCAAAAATTCAACCAAAGAAGGGATCGATGTCGATCCCACTTCTTTGGGAATTGGGCCATGCGATCCCTCTGGTGGGCCTATATGGTTACAAAGGTCCTTCTGCCGAGTTTTCAGAGAGATATTTCACCATCTTCGTCTATAAATACAAGCTAGGTTGTTCATTTTTGGTACCTTTATGCTGCTAGTTGCTTTATATTCTTTTGTAACTAAGGATTTTCATCTGATCCCTACTGTACTCAGATTATAAAGTGATTAATAAAGCAATCTATTCAAAGTGGACGTAGGCAAACAACGCCGAACCACTATAAATCGTTATGTGCATGTTATTCTTTCAATTTATTATTGTTTGTTTGTTATTATCCTCTACTTTCATTTTATATTCTTCATTTATTTCTCTTCAAAACTTCTATTGGGTGTTTGTATAAATTTTTGGTGCAAACATTTTGGTACTTTTACTGAAAATCTTGATTCTCAGCTTACTAGGATCCTTTTATTGCTATTGGATTGCATAAATCCCCTAAAGGAGATCCATAGTTATTTTTAGGAAGTTTGCTCGCTCTATTCAGATTTGAGAAAATCTAAGCAAAGCTATCAACAATGGTGAGGAACACTAGATCTACTTCTCAAAATGCAAAAGGAAATGAGAATACTAGCATCCATCAGGGAGGCCCAAGCAGTCAACCAATGGATGTGAATGATGATCCAGTCGAAGTTCGAAATCCAACTGATTCCATTACAAGAGCTGAATTCTAGAATTTGAACAGAGAGCTAGTAGATAGCCAATGACAATTAAATCGGCAGATTCAAACCAATATCAACCGAATGAACCAACTTAGTCAGCAACAACGAGGAAGCGCTAGGAGGTACCCTACCCCTTACTCGGCATCAGAGAGTTCTAGTTCATCAGGCGGATATCATAGGCGCAAGCGTCACACAATAGACGGATATTGCATAGAAACTTCAGGGCATCAACAGGCAGACCATCGTGGTCTACCAGGACCGGTCGGTGCCGATTCCTCCTCCAAGGAGGGAACATACCTATGCATACTGGGATTCAAGTTGGAGTTGCTGCGGCCAATTTGGATGATGGAGTTCAGTTGAATGTTGACTAAATGCTTCCTCGAAATAACGATGAAGTGAATTTACGAGATATACATCGGGAGGATGTTGAACCAAGAAGGCAAGGAATGGACCGTAGATGTCGACTGAACAATTCATGTGAGGTGAAACACGACCACCGCTTGGCACCAACTATCCAAATGTCAGATTTGTCGGCTATGGTTAGACAGTTAGTAAAAGGGAGCCAAGGCTCGACCAACGATGACTAGGGAATATCGAGAAGCCATACCTCGTTCACTAATAATGTCCTTCGTGCAGAGTATCCAAGGAGGTTCAACATGTCGTCGATGCCCGCCTACAAGGGAAAAACTGACCCTAGGCAGCACATCATGAGATATGAGTGGCTGATGGATTCCACACAAGCAGATGATGCAACCAAGTGTAGATGTTCTCCATAATTCTCTTTGGAATAGCAACAATATGGTTTACAAGGTTATCCCTACGGTCAATCTCTAGATTTGATGATTTGGCAAAAAGGTTTGTGGAGCAGTTCTACATGCACGCAACTCGCCCCAAAGATGTAATTTCCCTGTCCAGCGTAATCCAGGCTCCGGAAGAATCGTTGAAAGATTACTTGGAGAGGTTCCATTCAGCTATTACAAAGATCAATAATCCAAATGACCATGCAAAATTGATGGCCGTAACAAAAGAGATTGATCTAGAGTCTGATTTTGGCGATTGGTTAGCTAGCAAGCCACCCGCAACGTTGGAATGCTTTTATACAAAGGTGGCTCAGTATTTAAGGAAGGAGGAAGCCTGATGCTCCAGGAAGAAGAATGTTGTGGGACCGAGTGGAGAGGGAGTATAGAGTAATATTGTAGTAAAGCAGTCTGATGATAGCTCTAGAAAAGTTCAAGTGAATGTCTAAAACAAACCGAATCAACAAAAGAAATGTGAAGATAGGATCCGAGAATGAAAAAGGGATTCTGGAAGAGGGAAGCCTAGGATTCTGATGCACGATACTTACACGCCAATGAGTACGTTCTTGGAGGATATCTATTTGTCTACCTGCAATACCATGCAGTACATGAAGCTACCTGTAAAAGAATCAACAGAGAAGTAGAAACCAACTGGAAAAAATATTGTCGATTTCACGAATGCTATGGGCATAAGACAAATAAATGCAGGCATCTCTAGGATATTATTGAAAAGGTGATTCGAGAAAGGAAGTTACAACAGTTTGTAAAAACCACGCAGGATGGCGGGCAGGGGACATCCGACCTCAACCGAGGACAAGCACCGCTCGGGGCTGAGGAGACAGCACAGACCGGTGGAAGATTGGTAATCAATATAATAGTCGGAGGACCATATTCGACTGATAAAAGTTGGCATGAGATGGAGCACTATGCTAGCGCAATTAAGCATGTTGATTTTGAACGGAAGATGGAGCTCCGATAAGTAGCAGTGTACATTGGCAGATGATCTCGTGTTTAGAAATAGAGATGCAGACAAGGTGGAGGCTCCAACGATCGACCCAATGGTTATTTCAGCCATGATTGGCCCCGCTTTAGTGAGAAGGATATTGTTTGACTGTGGAAGTTCTGTAAATATAATTTTAGAAAAAACTTATGATTAGATGACGATGGAAGCCAAGGACTTGAAACCGTCTAAAGCCCGCATTCATAGCTTTAATGGTGCTACAACTAAAGCGGTTGGTTATGTTGAATTACCTATAGAGTTGGGAGAAAGTGATCGTATGAGAGTGCGGATTCTGCCTTTTTTTTGGATGTTGACTCTCCATACAATGCTTTACTGGGCTGACCGGCCCTACCTGAGTTCTGGGCAGCTCTTGCCCCATGGTGTTTAACTTTGAAGTTCCCGACAGATAATGGTGTTGGAGTTTTTCATGGTGATCAGGCAACTGGACGTGCCTGTTATGTAGCTGAGTTGAGGGATGCTCAATGGAAGGAGAAGGATAAGGGTGTGGACAAGTCAATCACATCTAAGCCACTGAAGATTGACAACTAGTGCCCGAGCCTTGGCTCAGGTGCTATATTCAGCTCTATAGAGATATAGATTCGAAAGATGATGAGGAGGTGCCCAAAGAGACCAAGGCTGCATTGGTTGAGCTGACGATTGACATCATAGTCAGCCACGATGACCCATCACAGGTCCTAAAGATTGGATCGTAGCTCAGCCCCGATGATGAAAGAACTTGGTGGATTTCTCTGAGCGAATCTCGACGTGTTCACTTGAACTCACTCTGATATGTGTGGGATCTCGCCTGTTATTGCAAGCTAAGGATTGAATATCGACCTCAGGCATGTCCCGTTGAAACAAAAAAGGCATGTCATGGATCTCGAGAGATTTGTCGCTCTTAAAGAGGAGGTGGATAGGCTCAAAGACAATGGGTTTATTCGCGATGTCCTTTACCCTAAGTGGGGGTATCTAATCCTATACTTGTGAAAAAAGGAAAATGGGAAATGATGGACATGCGTTGATTACTCCGATTTGAACAAGGCATGCTTGAAAGACGGCTTTCCCCTTCTAAGGATTGACCAGCTGGTAGACTCGACCATGGGACATGAATTGTTATCTTTCATGGATACATACTCAGAATATAACCAAATCCTAATGCACATTCCCAATCAAGAGCAGACCAGTTTCAGTACCGATGTTGGATTATATTGCTATGTGGTGATGCTGTTTGGATTAAAAAATGTAGGAGCGACCTACCAGCGCCTAGTTAACAGAATGTTTATAGATCATATCGGAAAAACGATGGAGGTATATGTGGATGATATTCTCATGAAGTCATGATAGTCTAGCGACCACATTAGAGACTTGGCAGAAATGTTCAACATCCTCTGATATTACAAGATGAAGATTAATCCTCTAAAATGTTCTTTAGCGTTGCATCAGGAAAATTCTTGGCTTTCATCGTTAATGCCCGCGGGATCGAAGCTAATCCCGAGAAGATCCAAGCTATTCGCAATATCCAAGCGCCGAAGACTATCAAACAAGTACAGAGCCTGAATGGGAATGTTGCTGCCTTAAGCCAATTCATTTCTAGAGCTACCGACAAATGAATTCCTTTCTTTGATTTGATTAGGAGAGGAAAAAGGAATTTCAATTAGACACAGGATTGTAAAGACACGTTTCAATCTTTGGTGAACCATTTAGAGAGACCTCCCATCTTATCAAAGCCAGTGGATCATGAAGATTTATATATCTACTTTGTCACGTCACTACACGCTATAAAGTGCCACATTGCTTCGTGAAGAGAATCGAATCTAAAGACCGGTATATTAAATTAGCAAGCGATTGACGGGGCTGAAAGGAACTATCTAAAGATAGAGAAAAAGACGTACTGCTTGCAAATGCATCAGAAAGCTCCGCCCTTACTTCCAGGCACACCCTATCAATGTTTACACCGACCACCGTTATAACAGGTCCTGCAGCGACCTAAGACGTATAGAAGGTTACTCAAGTGGAATATCGAGCTTAGCCAATTCGACATTACTTATCTTCCTCGAAGGGCTATCTAGGGTCAGGCGATGGCGGATTTTATAGCAGAATTTACTGTACGGGATGGTTTCCTAGAGATCAGTGAAACCCCTACCATACGGTGGAAGTTATATATGGATTGAGCATCCAGTAATCGTTGTTCTGGAGCTGGAATTGTGCTTGTAGCTTATGAAGACCAGTCAATTTTCTCTGCTTTAAAGCTTGATTTCCTTGCAACAAACAACAAAGCTGAGTATGAGGCTCTGATTATTGGACTTAAACCCACCAGAGAACTGGGGATAAAGTCCCTTGAAATCTTTTGTGACTCACAATTGGTAGTATGCCAAGTTAGGGGAGATTACCAAGCTAAAGGACAACGACTTGCTCAATATATTACCTAAGTAAAAGAGTTGTTGACTAACTTTGAGTATTATGACATTACACACATTCCTCGGGATCAAAACAGAGAAGCTGATTCATTGGCAAAGTTTGCTAGCACCGGGGACGCACAACAGATAGGCTTGGTACCAATCGAAGTATTAAATGCCCTAAGCATAAACCAGATGGAAATTGACCGGGTACTAGGGATGGATCCTGAGAAGGAATTGTGGATAACTCTGATTAAAGGCTATTTGCTATGGGAGTTCTTCCTGAATAAAGGAATGTAAAGCGATAAGTTCTTCGTAAAGCTTCACTATATATCATACAGGAAGGAGTTATGTATAGAAAGGGTTTTTCCGTTCCTCTGCTCCGGTGTATCGCTTATGATGAAATAAAACGAGTCCTAAAGGAAATTTATTGGTTCTTTACTGATCTATAAAGGTTGTGCGAAGTATGTCATCGTCGCAGTTGATTACTTCACCAAATGGGTCGAAGCGAAACCATTAGCTATGATCATAATGAAGAGAGTAATCAACTCCATTGTTCGGAACATCATCTGTCATTTCAATCTCCTACACTATTGTAATAGATAATAGGACTCAATTCGACAGTGCTGAATTCAAAGACTTCTGCCGTCGACATCGTATTGAAAAGAGATTTGCAGCAGTCACTCACCTCAAGCGAACGGGCAAGTTGAAGTTGTGAACAAAATCATAAAATCTATTTTGAAGAAGCATTTGGAAAATGCTAGTGGCAAGTGGGTGGATGAACTCTTGACAGCACTATGGGCTTATAGGACCACCCATAAGTCCATGACTTGCCATACTCTATTTGTCCTTGCTTACGGTTCTGAAGCCGTTATTCCTGTTAAGCTTGAAGTTCGTTCTCATCGAGTAACTTATTATGATCCCAGAACGAATAAATATCTCCTCTTGGAATCTCTAGACTTTGTAGATGGGAAGTGTGAAGAAGCTGTTTGAGGGCAGCTGGGCACCAGTACCGAGTCATCCAATACTGTAACATCAAAGTCTGACCTAGAACCTTTGAAATCAGCGATCTCGTCTTAAAACGGGTTTTTCCTACCCTGCCGCATATGAATCCTACTTAGGAAGGACCATATGTCATAGAACAGAGGCTTGGAGAGGGAACTTTCAAGCTAGCGACTGTTGATCGCATCACACTCCCAAGGGCGTGGAACAGTAAGCATTTACGATGCTATTTCACTTGGTTTATTTCTTTTCCATTTAGTTGTATTTAGTTACAAGATTTGCTTTAGTATTTTGTTTTCCAAATATGTAATAAGACAAATTATGCCATTTCTTTCCGTTTGGCAAATAAAGTTTTTAATTTCCTTCATATATGTGCCTGTTGTAGCAGTACATATTAATTACGATACTGGACTAACTAGTATTGACATGTCCAAGCAGGTTCCCAGAGTTTGGAGCCATGTACATAAGTTCACGATTGAACTAAATGAAATGAGAACGGTCCGACCATTCATTTGATAATCCACGTTCACAACCCGATGGACGGAATGCCCAACGAGGGATGGATGTGGTTCGACCATTCAATGAACAACTTCATACCACCAAGCGATGAGACATTCATGAATTAAAAGCGATCGTTATACGACCGATCGCTCGCTAAGTCAAACCCCCAAACTTGGGGGCAAATTAATCAATTAAGGAAAGTACGATCCGACTATTTTCTGAAATAACTCTAAGTCCCTAGAGCATGGACTGGAGTATAAACACAAGCCGGGTGCGAATCAACCACCCACCAACCAACTTTTATCCCCAGAGTGCATATATGAGTGTAACATATAGATGAGTGCAGTTCGATCGTTTACTACTCCATGAACTCTGGCCTGAAACCAACAGGAGGAGTATAAACTCGCTAAGGATGGAGTTCAACCATCAACCATCTAACTCCACCAACCCAATCCTGGGGGCAGGAGTATAATTACTCAAATTGTTGAATCCGATAGCACAACACTACGGCATGAGTCCCATGTTTGGTTCGACTCAGGGCTACGACCACGTGGAGGCCTTAGGATAGAACGTACAGATTATTATCTGAGTCAACGAGCAACAAATTACAAGTACATTGAATGGAAAGTAATAGCTCAATTACTTAAGTAACAATTCACATGAGAGTTCAGAAGAAAATTTAAAAAATTATTTTCATAATAAGCTTCAAAATCATGCTACGACTTTGTTCGAAAATGGGGGCCGGTCCCACACAAGCACGACCAACAAAAGGGAAAATGGTTATATAAGATATGTACAAACAGAGCCAAAGCGACGACTATTTCTTTTGTCTTCCCTCCTTTTTGGATTTTTCAAGAGTAGCACCACCTAAATTGCTGCCTGTCTGTTTCCTTGATCCTTTACTGCCTTTGGCGGGAGAGCTTTCGGAAGCAAGAGGGAGTTTTTTAGAAATCAACTTGCCAGGTGGGATGACTTGTAATGGGATGAGATTTGGATCGTCGATATCCACATCAATGGGTTCAGCCTTGGCGTGTTTCTTCAATAACTCCTCCCTCTCGATGCGCTCCCTTAAGCTGAGCTCATCGGTGTGTTTAGTGGTGCCGGTGATCACAACATCATCAGATTCATCCAGCGGCAGTGGATCTTTAGTTTTATCATCATCGAGTGCTCCGATAACTTGAGCATCGAGCCCTGGAGCATCGGTGGTTGTTGGAATCTCAATTGATGTCGATTGTTGCTCCACAACGACATCGCTTTTTAAAGTTTGGCTGAGACCCAAAAGACCTGCGAATTTTTGGAAACAAGAAGATAAGCCCATGAATATTGGGCATGGAGAATGAAACCTCTTGAAAAGTGGAGAGTAAAGCAAAATACCCACACCCGGCTAATTTTCAGTTGTCACCGGAGTGCTCCCTTCCAGAATCTGGGTCAATGCTTTAGAATGATAACCGGGTTTATCCGGATCGTAGCTCAGATCCTATCCCGGGCCGAAGAAACTGATTGTCCGACTGCTTGGAAAGAAGAGTGGCCCTTGGGATTAGACTTCGAAGACTCGGCGATAATTTTCCCATTGCCGGAAGGTGCTAGAATGTCGAAATATCAGATTCTCGCAGCGGTAAGGTCTAAGGGTTCATCTCCACGAAGGATCTCCCACATTAATTTCTCTTCATCTAAATCAGCTTCGTCGAGGGTTTTTTCATTTCAATAATATATTTCCAGGCCTCGGCAAGTGACTCAAGATAACCCTCACCAAAAAAGCTCAGATTGCGGTGGAGAAGGACTTTAGCATTGTATTCAATGATCAGGGGATCAAACATGTCCTTAATTTCATTCCGACTGGCTTCCTTGTCATCCTCTACCTGGGCCTCAAGCTGTTATCACATCTCCTTGCATCCCGTTTCCTTCATCTCTTCTTTGAGGACTTCATCTGAGCAAGTTACTCATCAAGTTTAATCTTCAAAGTCTGGGCCTCAACAGCTTCTTCGTAATATCTTTGCGATTCTTCTTGAGCTTCGATTTTCTCTTCCCTCTCCTTCTTAAGAAGTTATTCAAGCTCCTCAACCCGGCGGGCCAAAATATTTTTCTCCTTTTGCAAAGTATATTTTTCCAAGGCAAGTGCACCGTTGTAGTTGAGAGCAGCATCAAGTTCCTTTTTGTGGGCAGCCTCTAGAGGACTCATCGCCTCTGATGTTTCCTTAGCACTTTTTTTGCCTCGTTTAGTTTTACCGTCAAGTCTGAGATCTCAGTGTCTTAATGTTTGATTATATCTTTGTTGTGGATCACCTCTAGCTTTAGGCGATTGATTTCATGGTATCACTCAATAAACACCTCAAATATTTTTTCTGCCAAGTGCTGGAACAATTCATGTTAAACAAAAACGTCATTGACGCATGCAAGAGAACTTGCCTTACCATTCTCCGGGATTGTATGAATGGAGGGGAGGAACTTAAGACCGTCAAAACAAATCTTTAGGAAAATGACCTTAAGTTCGACCAATTTCTCTACCGTGGAAGCTTTAGGAGCAGCGGTCGGTAAAGATGGACTAGAAGCAATGATTGGACATTTGCTCAACTGTGGTCACAGGATTGCTTGGAGCTGGATGAACTAGAATATTGCTCAGGCAGTACGACAGTTGGAGGACCATGGAAAGTGGTCTGATCGCCACTATGCATAGGAAGATTAGGTTGCACTTCCTGATGGGACGACCGAGATTGAGATTTATGTTTTGAAGATGAAGATTCCTTCGAGTGACGACTTCTTTCTCAATCATCATCCCTTTCTCTATGCCTACCCGATTCTGAATCATGTTAGGATCTATATTGGGTTGAGGAGCCCCTCAAGTGATAAAAAGCTCTGGATTGGGACATTGAACTTGCAAAAAACCAAATACCAAAGTATAAGTGACCATTGAATAAAATTTAGGTGGAAATCATGTGGTGAAGTGCACATGATTATGAGTGTCCTAGTGCCTCCTCCAACGGACTGATTGCTGCAGCCTTGCTCATAGGAGTTTTCTCTCCTTTGCCGGTAGGAAGAATTTCGTCACCACTTCTAGTAGGAGAATTGAGTCCATCGATGTTGATGTTAGGAAAGTCATAAGTCATGATGTTATCGGGGATTTGAAGATTTGAAATCCTTTTATCGAACTTTCTAAATGTTAGGAAGATAACTCTTTGTCGACAGAATTGATAACGAACACCGGATCCTTAGTGTTTTTTCTCCTACAAAGCTTATATGCAAGCTTCTTTCTTCTCTTAGCTGACATATAAGATTGTGCACCTTGTGATGGTTCGACCACTAGCGCCTTGTCCGAGCTTGCCCAGGCCTGCATCAGCGTCACCACACTCGTGGTCTGGGCACCCCTATTTTCGTCTTCTACGGTGTCATCCTCAGTCCCCTCAACTGGGGGCATGACAAGGTTATTGATATCCCCTTCTTGTTCTATAATGTTTCTAGGTAGTGCAGCACTTCTAGGAAGCCCGATGCTATGGCCTTCTTCCAGTAGCCCGAATAGAGATAACCACTCGTCGGTTATGAAGAGTCTAATGTCCCTGTTCTCGACCGAGGTGGCACGAATTGCAGAGATTGCTCTTGAAAAAATACCACCCTCTGGGCATGGGCAGACACCTATAGATATTCAGAATGTTAGTTGATTCATAATATGACTAGGATTAAGAAATTTAAGAATAAAGCGAAGACGACACTTACGTCCTTCCAACCATCGCCTTGCAAATCCAGGAGGACATCGAACGTAGAACCATTCATTTTCAAAAAGGATGATTTTGTTCCAAGCACCTGTTAAGACTTGACAGTCAGATGAAGGCTTAAGGAAAACATAAGAAAGACTTCCTAACCGTCATTTAAAGTTGTAAATAAACCTTATGTCCTCAGGAGTTGGCGGGTGGAACAGAATGCTCATGAATAATAAAAAAAGTGCCATAGAGAAAGGCATAGCTATTTAGGTGAAGCTGAGTGTATTTAAGCATCTCCCAGATGAAAGAATTAAAAGGCGGCACTCATCCAGCCTACCACATGAACTTATTGCATGTTGTGTACCCCTCCAGGGGTGAATGAGCCCTATCATTCATCGAAGGAACCAAAATGTCTTCGAAGGGAATCCCATGTCTAAAACATAATCTACGAAGAGCAACCTCATTAATTCTGGAGGCTTGAGAATCTGTTAGGTTATCTAAAAATATAGCACCTTCTACAGTGTCAGGGGAAGGGCTTACGTCTACCGCCAGGAGGATGGGAACATCAGAGAAAATGTTAACCGATGGGACAAAAACTTTTGGTTGTTTGGATTGATGACCAAAGGAGAGCCTGCCAGATATGGTTGTAGAACTTGACTCAACTTTACGACTACTATGTTGCGACACTGATTTGAAAGACATTGCAGTTAGACGCTCTGAAAATCTGAAGTCCATGTCAACTATACTCTATAGATAATCAAGATTAGAAACGTTTACCTGTTCCCCCGTGCTAAGTGTAAGCTAGTGTAGTGCAGTATCATGTAGTGCAATGATAAGCAACTTAAAATATAAAAGCAAAGTTAAATGGTGAGACTTTGGATTTTGACTAGAGTGACCGTCATTACTGATCATCTCAACTAGCAAAAAGATTGATAGGTTGTGTAAGATTTAAAATTGATCATCGGCATATTGAAGTGATAAATCCATCATTAAAGTCCATATGTTAAGTTTTAGTTCATGTTCTAAGTCCCGAGGATTTGATCGTTCAATTTCGAGTTCAATAGTGAATATGCAAGTCCTGTTGTTCACCATTATCGCATGTTCAAGTTCATTGAGATGGGATTCATTTTGATTGTTCAAACAAGTGATTACGAATGGGTTTTCAAGTTCGATTCAAATACTAGAATTAGTTGATCCCTATATGTCGATCCCTATCCCAAAGCAATACAACCAATCCCTCTCTCCAAATGAAAGTTGTGATCCCTTTCCTTCAACAAATATGCTGACCCTACGTGCAAACCCATTCCACTGATCCATCTACTTCACTATTTTCAACCTTCCACCAAACTTCCATAACCGATCCCTACCCTTTGTCATTCCAACCGATCCCTCCTTCATCCAACAATACTACTGATCCCTTTCCTTCTACATTCTTGCGCTATCCTTTAAATATTTTAGATCGAACCCTGTGTCATCTACTCCTTTCTTCTTCCTTTATAATCATTCTACCGAACCCTATTCCTTTCCACATCTCGTCTTCCCCAAATAGCCTATGCCATCAATTATCCACCATGTCGCACACCAAACTGTCGCCGATGGAGTAGAATCCATCGTCTCGTCATAAAATTAAAAGCAAAAAATGTGTAGCTTACCCGAATATATCAAAGACGAGCTGTGAGAGGAGAAAGATTGGATTATGGTTCGAATGGAAGGTGAAATGATAATCAAAATCTAAATCGGATGGCATATTTATTAATGAAGGCGACGTTTGAGTGATAAGGAAGGGATAAGGTTTTCATTTTTCAAGGGAAGGGAGGGTTCGGTCATGGGAAGGTAAACGGGAAGGAGATGAATAAGTGAAGGGGGAGAAGGAATGTTAGCTTATATATGGGAATAAGGGATCGGCCTATGTCTATAAGGTCAATACAAGATAGGGAGGGATCAGTTAAAAAGATACTAACCCCTATTGGCATGCACATAAAAAAAAGAGGATAAATGGGAGAGAGGAGGGATTGGCTAAACGTATGCCGATCACTACAAATGCTTTAAAAAAGAGAGAAAGAAGAAAAGAAGAGGGATCGGCTATGAACATGTATGCAAACAAACATAGGCATGGAAATTATTCAAAGCACGTATGTTCAAAATGCAATGAAATTGCATCCTACTCAATGAAATTTGGCGACGATCCATGGGCATACCAATGCATTCGGGAGCCAGCGACAAGAATGTGTTTCTGAAGGTGCATGTGTATGGTTTAAAAGTTCAATTTTTGAAATCAACAAAAATTGAAATCAAACCTGACACCTTCAAGTTCGAGGCTGGACCAGATAACCAAAGCTTATTAGTCTCATGGAACCGAACTTATATATCAACTATGGAATATAACCCTGGATTCATACTATCGGAGATCGACCAAGCGTCACGATGAACAAAGAGGGATACAACACTTCGGGAAATTAATTCGATAGTGACAATTTAGAAAACTAGAATTTCTTTTCGACGATTCTAACTTGCTTCGATTCAAAGCACGTTATGTTCATCACAAGATGTACTTTGGGGGGCAAGTGTTATCTGGCATTTTAACCCGGCTATACTGAACTAATTGCACAAGTTAGATTCGACTGCTATTAAGGCCGATGACTCTAAAGTGATGATTGTGGGGCCCAGAAGTCAAGTACAAATGGTAAGATGAAGTCAAGGTTGAATGGACTTGATAGATATACAAGGCAGAATGTTCGAGGCATGAAATATGGTTTGACACAAAGGAGGGATCAACAAAAATTAGCTTCATTAATAGGGATCGGCATGTTTCAATGTGTGAGAGCATTCCTATAGAAACAATTAATATCTCAAGATCCACAAGTCCATTGCATATGAAATCTTGTGTGCAAGACATGTGGACCCTAAGAAGCCTACCCTAGGGATCGCACCTCAAGAAGATGAAGTTGGAGGGATTGGTATTCTTCCCTTGGAAGGGATCGGCAGAAATCAGCAAGCAAACCATGTTAAAGCAAAGATCGAGCAATATCTCAAGGTTTATTGATCCAATTATCATGAAATTTAGAGGCTAAGCATATTTTAGCATGAGCAAGCCATCATAGGGATCGCTCCCAAAAATTCAACCAAAGAAGGGATCGATACCGATCCCTCTTCTTTAGGAATTAGGCTATAAGATCCCACTAGTGGGCCCATATGGTTTCAAAGGTCCTTCTGCCAAGTTTTCATAGATATTTGGCCATCTTCATCTATAAATACAAGCTGGGTTGTTCATTTTTGAGACCTTTACGTTGCTGGTTACTTTATATTCTTTTGTGACTAAAGATTTTCATCTGATCCCTATTGTACTCAGATTATAAAGTGATTAATAAAGCAATGTATTCAAAATGGACGTAGGCAAACAATGCTGAACCACTATAAATCGTTGTGTGCGTGTTATTCTTTCAATTTACTGCTGTTTATTTGTTATTATCCTCTGTTTTCATTTTATATTCTTCATTTATTTCTCTTCAAAACTTCTATTGGGTGTTTGTGCCATTTTTGGTGGAAACATATACATTAAAAATCAAATTTTGTTTTAAAATCCTTTTAAAATTTAGATTCAAATTTTTTCCCTTTTCTATCCGAGAGCTATATATCCATATATATATAAAAAAAAGTTATTATTATAAATCATACTACGTATTCACATCCAATGTTGACAACACACATATATAGGGATTCGTGATAATATGACCTAATCTAAGCATATGTGAATCAAGATAATTATTAAATAAATATATAATATTATAAATAGATTTGTTACCTTGACTATAGCCAAATTAGTACACATTGAATGCTGAATCGATTGACTCCGCTTGAATCTGAATTCAAATCCTTCCATAGAAAGGGCTACCAAACTTAGAGCACTATGCACCGTTGTTTAAATTTCGATTTGAAATTGTGTTTTAAAGCTTGAATTAATGGAGATAGGGGAATGCAATTTTCAGCCAAAAGGAGGCTATAGTAGGAGAAAAAAAAAGATACAAAAGAGGGGTTAAGGGTGCTTAAATAGTAGAGAAAGAGAGGAGCTAAAATTAGATCGGGGTCCATAAATATCTCTACCAATCAAAAATCCTTTTGAATCAAATACCCACCTATCCCAGCCATCCTTATCTCAACATGGGCCTCCACGCTAATTCAAGCCCAATCAAATAATATACATTTAAATCTAATTTAAATGTATATAAATATCGCATGTATATACAACTTTTATGTACATACTATTTTCAACACAAATAAAATAAAATTTTATAATTAATGTTTCACAAATATTAATTAATTTAATTAGTTAATAATTATTATAATTCAATTAAATCTGGTGGTAGTTGGAGTATTCAATATTTTGGTTGTATGACTCTTAGGTGTAAATTCGATTAGCGATTAATATCGAGCAATTCGAATATTAACATTCACATGTCACCTTCGCCAGTGGTGTGACATTGTGGCCAAATTTATCACTTATATAGCTTCGGTAAAATCCAATTTTACTTATTTTAAGCATTACCCGATAATGATAATTATTTACATCAATTCTCTTCATCAAAACTATATCACTATAGACTTATGAAATTTGGTAATGATCAAACTTCCAATATCGTCCACATTTAATTTGTATAGTCTAAACAAAAATTTGTTGGTTCAATAATAACAATTATTATTAACCAAACAGCTCCGACTAGAGATTTTTATTTTGACTTGACTTCAGTTGATGTGACACTAACCTGATATAACAGTAAAGACAAATTATCTTATTGAATGGTGTTTCACTTCCAATGCTTCAACTAAACCAAATTGTAGTCGTTCAATGGATGTCGTGCCATGATTTAACTATAATCTAAGTGAAGTTCCCACATTAAAGCTCTATAGTATTTTCAAGTGAGAGAATTGTGTAATATTGTCACATCGATATTTTCTGCTTGACCTTAGTAATATTAACCAACAAAAAACTATCGAATGTATTATTCCATAGTTATCCAAAAACTTTTAGTACGTAACCCCTTGGTGCCCCAAGCAGTCATGAGTAATACACTATCCAACATTTGGAGAGCGTCACATACTCTAATCTCAATGGATGCATCGATATCCAATCTCGATACATCTTGATTAGGAATATTTAAAACAAGGGGAATTTTGGCTCACATCCCTCTTTACAAAAAAAATTAGGCGCACATCCCTCCAAATTCAACATTATAAATTTAGTCCCTATAATTTATACCATACCGCTCAGCCAAAAATTTCTTGTTATGAACAATTTAAGTTGCAATATTAAAAACATGATATATTTTGGTAGATTTATCGTATTTCAATTTTGTTTTCACCATTAAATCATAAATTTTATTATCTTTCTATTAAGATCATTATATAATATGTTTTAGCAAAAAAATTTATTTTCAGCAGTAAATATTTGTCAGGCAACCTGGAAATATTTGCTAGGCAACATGGCAAATGTTTGCATAGTTTTCAGGTAATTTTTTTTTATGTTCAGCGGTTGCCAAGCAACCTGGAAAATATTTGCATGTTTGCTAGGCAAAAAAAATATTTTTTTTATTTTCAGTGGTTGCCAGGTAACAAATTTTTTTCCAAAGGTTGCCAAGCAACATGGAAAATATTTGCCCCTAAAAATTAAAAAAAATTCAAAACATATTATATATAGATCTTAATAGAAAGATAATATTTTTTTGATTTAATGGTTAAAAGTTGAAATCCGATAAATTTACTAAAAGATATCACGTTTTTAATATTGCAAATTAACTTCTCATTATAGCATATAGTTTCCTGGGTGGGACAATAAAATTATAGGGACCAAATTTATAATGCTGAATTTGAAGGGGAAAAACTTACATTAATTTTGGAAAGTAGGGATGTGTCCCTAATTTCCACTTAAAACAATATGTTTATTATATTGTGACAAATTTCTCATGATTACAACACTATGCACTTACTATCACAAAACACATCATTTATGGATTTTCTATTAAATATACTTAAATTAAATAATCCGCTAATTATAACATATTATAATGAGTATATAACAGAAAGAAAAACACATTTTATTTCGAATAAGATTTTATTACAGAGTTAATAATTTATAATAAATTACAGAATTGCTCCTAAAGGATACTCCTAACTCTTTTAAGTTTTACATGCTTTTAAACAAGAAGGGACATCCCACCATCTTTTAAAAATTGGAATTGATGAATAACTTCATTTTGAAAATAGGATTAGTAGAACCTACTATTTTTGGTAATAAATTCACTTGGAAATACGAGGAATATAGAAATATACATTGTAAACTTGACAGAATATTAGTGAACCAAGAATTCATGAAATATTTTCCAAAATTTTACTTAATACACGTCCTCAAGCATCTAGTAATCATACTCCAATACAAATTTCTCTTTCTAGAAACAATACAAATAGGAAAAAAATTCCTTTCAGATTTGTTAATGAATGGACTTATGAAAATTCATATAAGGAAGTGCTAAAAAATAGTCTTGCTATTTCTGTACAGGGCACTGCCTAGTATGGATTCGGCAAATTTTTATAAAAAACCAATGGTCATTTAAAATTTTAGAACAAAAATCAATCCAAACCAAAAAGTAATCAAATCAAAGAGGAATGTGAGTGTTTGCAAAATTTAATTAATAAAGATAGCTCATACTTTACTCAAGTTAATAAAAAAATTCAAACACAGAGTAATTTAATTAGAGCCCTTTATGTGCAAGCAATAAACATGAAACAGAAATCAAAAATGGGCTGGCTTGCTAATGGAAATGAATCAAGCAAATTTTTCTATGTCAAAATGTCCAACAAGAAATACAAAAATGACATAGGAAAATTACTTGATTATAATGGAGTTGTGATAAATGAGGCCTCTCAAATTGAAAACGAAGCCATCAATTGTTTCAACACACTACATAATTCTGACTCATATTTACAACTACTTCCAAATATTGCCACTAAGTATTTACGACAACCAAATAGTCAAGAAATTTTCCTACCCTCTGTTTGTTTAGATGAAATTAAAAGTATTACTTTTAATGCATATAATGATAAAAGCCCCGATACAGATGGATTTGGGGTTAAATTCTACACAATACAATAGGAAGATATAAAAAATAAAGTGTTTGAAATAATAAATGAATTCTTTGTGATTGGATTTTTTTGAAAAACATAAATCATATCCTCATCACCCTTGTACCAAAAGTTAAGTTCCTAATGGTTTAGGGGATTATAGGCCAATTGCTTGTTGCAATTTTATTTATAAAATCATTGTTATAATCCTTTGCCAATGAATAAAAAATATTCCTAAAATATTTGATTTTTGAATATCGAAGTGCTTTTGTTCAAGGGAGGCTAATTGCTAAAAATACATTATTAGCACATCAAACGATAAGGAGTTTTTAATAAGGGTAGCAAAAATAAAATATGTAATAAAATTGATTTGCACAAAGCTTTTGGTAAAAATAAATAGACATTTCATTTTGCATATCATGAAATAGCTTGGGTTTCATGATAATTAGGGCGAACCAGTGCACCGCACATGGATTTGGCACTATGTTGATCCACTTATACATAAGAATTTTTTGTCATATGAAAACATAAATTTGCTAACTATATTTTCAAACCTAGCTTGTTGTTAAGCCTAGTATCACTCATAACCCAGTTTACAAAAACGAAGTGTTCACTAATGGTAGTAAAGAAAGTATCAGCAAAATATAAAATAAACAATCATTTAAGTATCCAAAGAGTATATTTTCTATAGGATAAGTAGAAAATTTAAAAGCTATGATATCTTATTAAAAAAATGTGGCACAAAAATATATCTTAAGCTGTCCGTTTTAAACCTGCAACCCAAAGAGCTAAATCAAAAAAAGTAGGCTGGAAAATTGATGTTAGAGGACTGATGTTCTAACGGTACGATGGAACAGATACATGAGCTCATAGATCATGTATTTCATATTTTTATTATGGTCAAACATGAAAATAAATTGACAGTAGGAAAACAAACATTAAATACACAAAGCACGAGCTTACAGCTAAAGGTATGAATTAAATATTTAGTATAGAATAACATCATGAGGATTAAATAAAATTTCAAAGTTATATATAGAGCGAGATAGAGGGAAAACCACCTACTGAAACAAAAATATCTTAACAACCTTACACAAAAAAGAATTTATTTATCTAAAAAATACCTTATAACATTTTCAAACAACTTTATTTCAGTCTCACAACCACTTTGTGGCACTTCTTGCTAGAGATAACATCATCCCTGACTATAAATTTATTGATAACTCAATTGCCTAAAAGAAAACCTTCATCGAATTCTTTTAATATCCACTAACCAAAGCAACTGCCTTTTGGTTCAAAGATCCATGGAGTTACCCTCAAGTCCCCAGAATTCCAATACACATTTTCAAGCATATGATCTTCATAGCCGCTTTCTGTTTCTACATAATATCATATGATCTCTCCCAATTTCTATGAAAAGTCGATCGAATCCCACGATTTTAAGAGCATGTTTTATTGCCTAAACATGTAATGCTAAAATTAAAACTTTAAAGCATTTAAATTCAAGTTTTGCAAATACCATCACTATAAATGCACATGAATATATTCACACATAAACATTGGAAAAAGATGAACCTCAAAAGAAATAGCAAAACGTTTTTGAATTTCTACATGGCAGCAAATGTCAGAGATACATTCTTTGTTCTAAGATTGAAAACGTGTTGGCATTATGATGTAAATTAGGCATTAGAAATATATTTCTTATGTGTTCTATCATGAAACATCAAATAATCTAAAAATGCTATAACATGTAGCATCATATTTCAGGATATAAAATAATTTAATATCAATAAACTTATGATGTGGATTCAAATATGAGGAGATAATAGTAGTACAAAACATTTAAGTAATAATAGAAATATGTATAGCTAATAAATTAAAAGATATAAAGAAATTATGTATATTACCCTACAAAGGTATAATAATAAATCCGAAATGTTTGATCCAAACATAAACCATAAAACAATAAAAGAAGTTTAAAATTTTATGATTTTCTACCAGTGCTAACAAAAAAAAAAGTTATGTTACTTGCAAAGGAAATTGATGTTTGAATGACTTTTAAAGACCAATATAACTTGGTTCACTTTTTCAGATCTTGATAATAGAGATTTTTGTTGGAATGGGCAAAAATGAAAAAGCGTAATTCATAATATGATAACATGATTTAATGCACATTTTAATTCCTCCACTTGCCATATATATATGATAAATAATTCATAACTAAGAAATTCATATGTCTGTAAAGAGTTTATTTAGAAATCCATAACCAACGATAAAGGTTCAACCTAACTGTACATAAATAGTGAATAGGCACATTCTAAAAAATTCTAGAGTTATATATTATCAGTAAAGTATGGTAGTTTTATGAATTTTGCCGACGCAGTGTTAGTTAACCATTTAGTATAACTGACCAATGGTCCTTGAAGTATTATATAACATATAATAAATACAGATACTATTACATTTTCCCCTGCTTTTAACATAATGCTCTGTGCTAAATGAAAAAAAAAACCTTGAAACATAATATTTTCATTGGTTACAAGTATTACCCCACTTGGATAAGCTTCCTTTTTTAGCACATAAAGTTTATATAATCCTTTTGCACCATTACATCAGGAGAAAATAAAAGTTCTTAAAAGCGTACAAATCCTAAGTGTATAGCTAATTTATTTAATTGACCAAACTAAAGTAGATAAAGTTAATTAGTGTATATTTTGGCTTTTGCTGAAGGATCCATTATGTTTGTGGAAAGAAATATACAATTTGTGTAGCTAGCTAGGGAAATAATTTAAATAAATAGCAAACAATTAGGAAAATTATAGTAAGATTTATAACACATAACAGGTAATCGAGAAAGAGATCACCTAAATTTTACATGAGATATTCCACAATTTTTTTTAGCATATTCCATTCCTAAAAAAAGTCCATACATGTTAAAAATATAAAAAAAGGAATCAAAGATATATATGAAAATACATGAACATGTGGATAACATAAAACAATATACAATAAACTCCATAAATCCCTGCTGAAGTTAAATACTATTAGAATATTTTTTCCTAACATAAGCTTATATGTAATAACCATTTAAACATGCCACTTGATAAGTAAAGTATTAATAGTCCATAAATGGTATGGAAAATTACAAACAAATATTTATATGCCCATAATTATATTTTTGCTACTCTCTAAAATTATCCTAGAATATTTGAAACCTTATTTAGTATGCATATTTATATATTAGATTACATATTTAAGTATAACCTTTGAAATTTAATACAACAAGATCTATATTTAATGTTAGTAATTATGGAAGACTACCAATCAATAGGTAAAACGATTTATTTTTCTTTTATGCCTTGCATGTTCTTGCAAGAAAAATTGAATACTGGAAATATGGACATGAATAAATGGAATCTTTATTCCACTAAAGTTGTTTTTTTGTTACCTAATCAAAATAGATATGTCCAACGTAAGAAAATAAAACACAATCAACTCCTATCAAACTTAAATCACCTTAAAATTGAATTAAAAAAATTGAAAGCTAAATCAATGATATACTATATAATAAAAATTTATATCTGAAAAACAACCCAATTAGGAGGAAGAAAATAAACTGCTACTTGTAATATTCTTTACTTGCACAAATATTGCTCACTTTACATATACGTGCGACATGAAAAACATATGTATTTCATGGTTGCATGTTGAATAAAGGCTATATGCACTATAATTTATACATTTTATGCAATATAGTGCTTAAAAAATAATAATAGGCAAAGAATGCATTACCAAAACAATAAAGATTAGTTTTAAATTTGGTAAATGAGTGAAATAAGTCAAAGTTCCAACTATTTTTTGTGTATAACATACTAATTCCAACATGGTTACTTATTAATTGACCAACATAGTAGTTAAAAGTGTACAAATCCTAAATGTATAGGTAATTTATTTAATTGACCAAATCAAAGTAGGTAAAGTTAATTAGTGTATATTGTGCATAAGATATTTCACAAATTATGATGGCATATTCCATTCCTAAAAAGAGACCATACATGTTAAACATACAATAAAAGATCAGAGATATAATGACTGTACATGAACATGTGGATAACCAAAGCATTATATAACGAACTCTATAAATCCCTACCGACCTTAAATATCATTAGAATGTTTTTCCATAACATCCGCTTATATGTAATAACCACTTAAACATGACACTTGTAAATACAGTATTACTAGTCCATAAATGGCGTGGAAATTGCAAAAAAATGTTTATATGCCCATAATTATATTTTTGCTACTTTCTAGTGCTAAAATTATCCTAGAATATTTAAAACTCTATTTGGTATACATGGTTATATATTGGATTACATATTTAAGTATAATCCTTTAAAACTTAATATGACAAGATTTATATTTAATGCTAGTGATTATAGATGACTGCCAATCAATAGGTAAAACAATTTATTTTTCTTTTATGACTTGCATGTTTTTGAAAAAATTATTGAAAAATGGAAATAGGGACATGAATAATTGGAATCTTTATTCCAGTTTTGTTATCTTTTTTGTTATCTAATCGAAAGTAGATCTGCCCAACGTAGGTAAATAAAACACAATCAAATCCTATCAAATTTAAATCACCCTAAAATTAGATTAAAAAATTGAAAGTTAAATCAATGATATATTATATAACAAAAATTTATGCCTAAACAACAACCTAATTAGAAGGAAGAAAATAAACAACGAATTTGTTACTTGTGATATTCTTTATTTGCATAAATATTGCTCACTTTACATATACGTGCAACATGAAGAGCGTATGTCTTTCATAGTTGCATGTTGAATGAAGGCTATATGCACTACCAATTTAAACACATTCTATGCAATATAGTATTTTTTTTAAAATTTTTTAGCAAAGAATGCAAGACCCAAACAACGAAGATTAGTTTTAAATTGGTAAGGGGTGAAATAAGTCAAAATTCTAACTACTTTTTATGTATAACATACTCAATCCAACATGGTCACTTATTAATTAATCAACATAATAGTTAAAAGCATACAAATCCTAAATGTGTAGCTAATTTATTTAATTGACCAAACTAAAGTAGGTAAAGTTAATTAGTGTATATTTTGGTTTTTGTTGAAGGATCCATATATGTTGGTGGAAAGAAACACATCAATCTTTATAGCTAGTTAGAGAAATAATTTTAAATAAACAACAAACAATTAGGAAAATTATAGTAAGATTTATAATATATACTAGGTATCGAGCAGTAGATCACCTAAATTTTGCATGAGATATTCCACAATTTGCGATGGCATATTCCATTCTTAAAAAAGACCATACAAGTTAAACATAAAAAAGGGATCAAAGATATGTATGATAATACATGAACATGTGGCTAACATAAAGCATGATATAACGAACTCCATAAATCCATACGGACCTTAAATATCATTAGAATGTTCTTCCCTAACATCGGCTTATATGCAATAACCATTTAAACATGATATTTGATAAGTACCGTATTAATAGTCCATAAATAGCATGGAAATTGCAAACAAATGTTTATATGCCCCTAAGTATATTTTTGCTACTCTCTAGTGCTAAAATCATCCTAGAATATTTAAAACCCTATTTGGTATACATAGTTATATATTATATTACATACTTAAGTATAATCCTTTGGAACTTAATACGGCAAGATTTATATTTAATGTTAGTGATTATGGAAGACTGCCAATCAATAGATAAAATAATTTATTTTCCTTTTATGACTTGCATATTCTTGTAAAAAATTGAAAACTGGAAATATGGACATGAATAAATGGAATATTCTTTAATCCACTAAACTTATCTTTTTTGTTATCTAATTGAAAATAGATCTGCCTACATAAAACATAATAACTCCTATCAAATTTAAATCACCTTAAAATTGGATTAGAAAATTTGAAATCTAAGTCAATGATATACTATATAATAAAAATTTATATCTAAAAAACAACCCAATTAGAAGGAAGAAAATAAATAACGAATTTGTTACTTGTAATATTCTTTATTTGTACAAATATTGGTTTCCTCAAGTTACATTACGACGATTGGATCTAAAATCCAAAATCCACTTTTCTCCTTGTAAATTTTCAAACCAATATCGTTTTCTAATGGTAGTTGAAAGACTTTATTGAATAATTGAATAGAAAACATCTACCTATACTCTGTTATCCTTTCACTATATAAAATAAAGCTAAACTTTTTTTACATCAAATATGTTGGTTTAGTAAACTAAACTTATATGTAACTCATAGAAAATAAAAAAAATGAGTGGATTATTCAATCGACTTTAACATTAACGCTTAAGGGAACTTTGTAGTTTAAGATTGGATTACTATATAAAATTCATCAGTATTTCTAAAAAATATCCAACATCAGAATGTATATATTGTATCGAATTAGAATAGCCGTACTAAACCAAAATTTCTAACTATAATAATTAAAACCTTAGTGTAAAAGAAAGTGAAATAAAAAACTAACACTGAATAAATATTATTTTTGAATTTAAAAGGAAATTAAAACAAATTAGAAGTGAAATATTTATATTGAGTTTTGGGAATGTATTTAAAGAGGTATTGTTTGGATAAAATAAATTATTTGATTTAAATTTGTACTTAACTACTTCATGAAATAATTTAAAAACAGATTTTAAAATAATGTATATGAAAGGTTTTTAAACAATAAATTCAAGTGATATTTGTTTAAATGTAAAAGGGTTTTTAAAAATTGAGTTTTAAATAGACTGGGAGAAATAAAAGGGAATTTGGAAAATAAATGTAAAATTGGTTATACTGGATTTTGTATAGGATTTTAAAATTATGAAATGAAAGTAGAAATCGAGATTGGATTGATTTGGAATATAGTTGGGTTATCTAAGGAATAAGTTTTAAAATGGGATTTTAATAAAAAAATTCGATTTATAAATAGATTTTTGGTAATATAAACCTGTATAAACTGGAAATGAGTTTGGGAATTTTATAAACGATGTTTATAAATAAGTGGAATGATTATAAATTGGCAAATTGGAAATATAAATTCACGGTGAGAATTTATAATGAGATATGGAAATCAGTTAGAAGGAATAGTGAATTCTGTTTTGGAATTTGGGAATAGTTATGAAATTGGAAATTCGAATCGACTTGGGATGAATCGAGAGAGGTTTATAAATTGAAATTGGTTATTTTGAAATATATTTTTATCGAGATATTAAGTTGTTTTTAAAAGAGGATTTTAAATTATTAAACTATGTAATTTATAATTGTTTTAGCATTAAAATATTTCAAAAAAGTTAGTTATATAAATATTTAAATTTATTGAAATGAATTCTAAGTTATAAATAAGTTTTGTAACTTGATTAGAAATTTATTTATAAATTGGAATTAGTTATTGATGTTTATTTTAAAAGTGCTTTGATATTTTAAATAATTATTTAGCCATATTTTTGAAATTATTATTATATAGAATTTAAAAGTAAGTAATTGGAATTTATTTATAAATACTCTTGAGTTTGTGAACCGAATTTCATTGAACAGATGTGGTCGTATAGGTTGAAATGTTATAATAGGAATTCTGGGAGTTTAGGGAAAATTTCCAAAATAGTTAGACTCGGGAACTTCGAAAATGAATATGAATTCGTTTAAGGAGTTATAAACCATTAGTTGGATTATAAATGAGTATAATCGATAAATTTTGGAAATTTGAAAAGGGAATTAATGAATTCTGGAGATTTGTGAAATAAGACAGAATATTCATAAGTATTGGAATTAAATGGTTTTGGAAATATTCTAACTACGAAATGATTTATATGGAATAATTTCTAAATAATGAATGGTAAGTCAGATTTGGAAATAATTCTTAAGTGTTGATATGGGTTAAGAATCCTGTTATGGATTTAAGAATTTTAAATCTTTTCAAATATTGAATATTGGAAGGGATTTAATATATATATCTTGTAAAGATATTTTTAAATAGATTTATAATCTGGCCCTAGTAACTGCTTATGGATGTTATTTGATAGTTAAATAACCGACTATCAAATCTGGCCAAATTCGTTGATCGTTTCGAAGAGACCGGGATCGAATTTAATTGTCCGAAAACCACTTCGATTCGATTTGTGCGTTACAAATTGTGATATCGTGAAATAATGAAGATGGAGTTTTGGAGATTCGGTTTGTTCAGACCCAGGATAAATTGTATGGATGAATGCTATCATTGCATCGTTGCTTGGAAGGTAGTGTTAGCATTCTAAGTATAAATGCTATTCTTAAGGTAAACGTAGCCTCAAGCCTCATCAACCGGGAATGACTAAAACAGGGGAGATGCAGTAGGGCTAAGTGGGTCGCACCCAAGTAGGGTATGTTGTCACTCTTCTAGATACCCTCGGATATATATTACAAATTATGGATATGGTTGTGCATGAAAAAGAAATGTTCGATAAGGATGGAAACACCCGGGGTGATAACATATTCGGTACTATCCAAGTAAGGGGTAGGCCAGTCCTGTGTTGGTAGGGGATCCGGGCGAGGTCATCAGTAAATTTTTCTAGAAGTGTACTGTGGCAGGCGGTACCCCAGTAGCCCAGTCATTGTATGGAATCAAATACCACTATAAGCCCGTACGGTTTTGATTGTATACCAACTATGTTGAAACATGAAATGCAAGCATTTCAGCTATTTTCTAATTTACTTTCTATATACACTATTATAATATCAGATGATTTTGATTAAATATGTTTTGGTTATCGTAAGATAAAAACCCATCATGTTTATGTGTGGTGTGTTCTTACGAGATACCTTTGTTTTTCAAAGGACTTTGAAATAGTAATAATTCAAATTGAGTAGTTTTCCAAACTGACTCGAGAGTTATTTTATTATAATGCTCGGGTCAGACCGAGTA
This sequence comes from Allium fistulosum, assembly GCA_030737815.1. Taxonomy (NCBI): domain Eukaryota; kingdom Viridiplantae; phylum Streptophyta; class Magnoliopsida; order Asparagales; family Amaryllidaceae; genus Allium; species Allium fistulosum. The sequence goes on along the minus strand of CM060905.1, from coordinate 483,842,758 downwards.
TTACAGATCCAAGTTAGGATGCTATGGAGCTCAAGAGACGAGTTGGATGACAGAGACGTATTACAGGTGCTTGATTATATTCCACTGTGTATTGTAGGCTGTATATTCAGCACTTATGAGGACAAGTTATTATAACTGTCTAGAATTGACTTGTTGATTGTTGGACTCTGATGATGGTATGTATAGTAACAGTTATAGATCTTTTTGTATAAAGATATGTTATTATCTATTATATATTGTTCCGCTGCGATTGTGAGATTCTATGTTGTTGTTTCTATTCTTCTATCTTTCTTTCTTTTTCTTTCCCTAACAATCGAGTTTTCCGGCATTCGTTTTCTCGACATGTAATATAGTGGACGTATTAGTGTCGATTTTCGAGGATCGAAAATCCCGGTCGTTACAACTTGCACTACACTCACATGAATATATTCAAAATATACCCATAAGCATACCAAATACAATTTTGGTTAAATCAATATTAGTAGTTGTAATTCCTAATTATTTGCACATTCGTGACAATTACAACATATTAAATAGTATCCCATAAGTGACAATTCGACTCTTCACTCATCAAAATAATAATGTAAAATAAGTAACTGTTACATACACACTAGAGTATATTCGATATACTTTATTTTTATGTATAAATCAAATTGATTGAAATAAATTAATTAATTAAACTTCTTTTAAATAAATAAAGTAAAATAAAATTTTATTTGAAATAAATTTTAGATTGGATCTAAAACCAATTAGACTTCATATATCCAAAAAAATATATCCAAAAATGGAATAATTTTTTAAATTCATATATTTAACCCGCTTCCGAGTGACCCGAATACTTCAGTTCTCCCTTAACATCGCATCGTCCTACTTTTAGCTTTGTTAAGTTACACGAAGTCAAGCCTACAATCTAGGGGTGAGCGTTTGATTGATTCGGTTGGTTTGATAACGAAAATTATTGAACCGAACTAAAATCAATAAAAATAAAACCAAACCGAGCCAATCAAATTAAGTTGTTTGGTTCGGTTAGTTATCCGGTTTAACAAAATTAAAAATAATTTACATTTTATGTTTGGAATATTCATTTTACTTTAAAAAAATATAAATATATAATTCAAGCATTGTTATTTAGTATTCTTATGCTTTTTAATAATAATTTTTGCACATATGTGATATATAGAATTTATGTAGACTGCTAAATTAATCTAAAAATGCACTATAACTTTAGAGATTTTGACAATATGATAAAAGTTCGGTTAATTTAGTTAAATCGATAATCATACTAATTTTTGGTATAAACTGATTATAAACCAATTTAGCTTCAAAATAAAACCAAACGAACCAAAATTAATTGGTTTGGTTGGTTTATTTGGTTAACCCAAGATTGCTTGCCCCTACCACAATCTGGATATGATGCCGCACCTAATAATGAATGAGTCACTATGTTAAGTGGCTTAAAAGTATTGGCTTTTACATCGACAACAAAAACGTTAGAACCTCCCGTGGCAACAATTGGGAAGGGCGGACCTTTTACAAAGCAAGCTACAAAAGGCAAATCAACCAAGATATTCTTCTTATTTCAAGCATGTTGAAGCTTTTTTGCCATGTGCATCTAATCTTACTGCTATTTGAAGCTACGTAACTAGAAGTATGAAAAAATTAAAGCCGAGAACTTTCAAGTAGATAGTTATCATTTGATGCAAATGCCAGATATTATGAAGCCATATATAGTTGGTTAAAAGATATGCCAAACAATGGTAACTGCGGTTATTGGGCCATTGTAAATCAGTTACAACTCCATAGGAAAGGCCTATCAATCTATGCAAATACATATGTGAATCTATGATTAATAACTTAGACCTACATGTAAGCATGTGCAAAGGAATGTGAGATGATTGTGGTTTCAACAAGTTGAAAAATAGGACCAAATGCAATTATCTGATCATGCAAAGAGTGGATGCAAATGCCGGAGTCTAGATATGTGATTGCAGAAACTATTGGCATGGTTGTTGTTCTACCAAGTAAGCATACGAGCTGTACTTTTGTGCCGACACGGTTTGTGAAAATTTAGAAAATCAACATAGGATGGTGATAATGAGTTATGCAAATACTTTATATTTTGTTGGTGTTCAACCTAAACCGGATTCTCCTTTACCACCCATTCCACAGGATTCGTATTTTCAAAGGATATTCAACATCAATGTAAGCGATTGGATAAGACCTTACAAGGAAAGAATGGACAAGTGCGTAGCGTTGGTTGCGACTGACAAGGAGTCGACAGACACAGTAAAGTTAGAGTAGTTTTCTAATAGACGAGAAATAGTAAAAATATGTTTTTATGCTTATTCCACCATCAAAAATGTTTTAACAGTATAATCATGACTTTGACAACCCCTAACAATTACAAAAACCTAAAAAATGTAGAGCAACACAAATAACATTTGTTTCTACGTTAGTTCGCAACCGAAACGGCAGTAAATAGTCATCGTTTTTACATCTTCGACAACCCATAATCGAAATTTATAATTTAACCTAACTTCGTCCTTATCAAATTTATAACTATATAGTAGAGAGTTGAGGGAAAAAAAGCACCCCTTTTAGACCCCTCTTGCATTCTTCTAGGATCTACAGTAGTTTTCTTCGTCCTTATCGATGTGACAACAAAAATTAAGTTCTAAATTTTTGATTGAAGACCTCTAACTCAAGTGATTAGAGTTATGACGTTTAGACAAAAGTTTTTAAGGTTATAGGTCCAAGTCCCTAAGACAACATAATGAGTGTTGTGTTTAAACAAGGATAACCCTTGTTGTAAATTTTTTTTAAGGTGCGAAATTTCTTTGTTCGATTGGTTGTTGGATAAATAATGAAACGTGGTAGTATTTCAGTTCGAATTAAATTTTTTGATTCAAATTAATGATAACAATTGTCCGTACATTAACGGTAACAATTGACGTGCGAAATTTCTTAGTTTGGTTGGTTATTGTATAAATAATAAAATGTGGCAGTATTTCAATTCGGGTTAACTGTTTTGATTCAAATTAAGGATAACAATTGTCTTTATGTTACACCGTTCTACGTTTTGATCCCTAACAATTTCAATTTGGTTGGAGCGAAACAAAATCGAACCCATTGTTAAGAGGAACAGTCGAACAATTTCAATTTGGGTGGAGTCAAAAAAAGCCTACCCTTATTCATTTACCATATTAAATTGATGATTCTGCTTTAAGGATTCGCATAAAACTGTGGGTTGGACTGCAAAAACTGGATTAACAGAAATAGCGAAAATGTTAACCCAACTGCGGTTTCAGTTCATGAACCTCCATCTCAATCTTCTTCCCAATCCCAACTCAAAAAGTTTTTCAAAGTACAATTCATTGTCGTCAAAATTAACAAAAACCCAACTAAGCGAAGTCTCTGATTACTCCAAAGCCTACAGAAGGCCCAAAACCCTAGCGAAACCTCAGCAGATAGAACCTGAAATCTTATCTGAAGAAACAGAAAATATCCGAATTTCGGTTGAAGAGGATGAAGGAGAAGAAGAAGGCTTACCGTATTCAAATTCTTCCTATATAGGAAGAGAAGAAGAAGAAGGTTTCGACAGGGATCCTGAATTTGCTGAAATTCTTGGCAGCTGTTTTGATGATCCAGTAAAGGCGAAATCGAAAGTAACATTTTTTGTAATTTTTTTATAGTTCGATTGACCTTTGAATTAATTTTCCCCTCTCTTTTGCACTTTGTTTGGATTTTTCTTTATTTATTATTTTTGCCGTTGTTTTAGGTTGAGGAGAGGATAAGGAAGAAGAGGAGCAAAATGGTGCACACTAAAACTGGATCTGCTGTGCCAATTAAAATCACATTTAACAAGTAAGCTTCATCATTCACGGGTTGTAATTTGTGTTGTTTGCAACTATGGAGTTTATTTATTTATTTGAATTTTAGAGTATTGTTCATTTTAACTGATAAGTATTTTTTTCTTCACTTTGAGAGTTTTCCTTTATAAAATATAACAAATTCTCGCTTGAAATTCCCCCCAAACACACACACACACACACACACAGAGTTCACTATCCAGAAAGTGGTCAAAATGTCAAATGAACTGTTGCATTTTCAATTTGTGGCAGACTAAGAAAGTAGCAGCTTCAATGTAACTGTTTGGAGATAATTGAAATAGATAATTATTCTTCAGTCTTCAATGATAAAACTTGAAAATAATTAAGGTTGACTTAAAACTGTATTATTTGTAAGGGGTAATACGTTATACACATGAGTGGTTTTATGCTATGCACGTATTGCACTTTATTTTTTTGGATTATTTTGAGTTTTTATAAGATATATTTTATTTCTCATACACATACATAAATATATTTGCTTTTGCAGTGACTAAAACAACGTTAGGTGTTAAATTTACATCACATTCAGTATTTTAATGTGAATCCATCCATCTGTTTCGGGACCGCAAAGCTTATTCATTCCCCACAAAATTAGACTGAAAATCCATGCAAATAACTCAAAATTTTGCATACGATTTTCTATAAAAGCGTTGTAATAATTATGTGTGTCAAAAGTGTGACCAATCTAAATCTATAAAAATCATGATAAATCCATGCACAATATCTATAATTTACTTGTCACGGAGCACTTGTTCAAGTGGTTAGTAAGACGTTTTAAACTAATATTCTATAAGTCATGTGTTTGAACAACCGAAACATCAAAATGAGGTCTCTTCTTGAATGAAGTACACACTCTTGTTCTAAAAAAAATATCTACAATTTATTAAGACAGTTTGGACGATAATGTGATGACTTCATTGCTACTTTTGACAACAGACAACATGCTTGTGCTTTTTAAGGAGGACAACTACATCACATTTTATATGGAATATAAGATGCATACATGACATTACTTGATAGATGTGTACAACACATCTAGCTATAAATAAAATGCAGGCATGTTTATTTCTTTAGTAAAACCTAATATCATCCATGTCTTGATAAAATGAGATATACAAGTCATATTTTGTTCAAAATAATGTTTACATCGCGATAATCTAAAGTAAGATGTATCAGTCACATTTAGCATAATATGATATGGACAGTTCTTGTTACAGTTGATCAGATGACATTTGGATAGGAAAACACATACAAATGAAATGTGACATACGATGATGAATATATTTCAAGATTTGGAGTTCCCGTTAGAGTTGCCAAAATTTTGACCATTTCTGCTTGATTTCTAACGGCAATAGGACGAAACCCTAGATAACAACCGTGTTCGGTTAAGAAATTAAAATTTGAGTTTAATACTTATATCTTAGAATTTGAACGAAAACATAGCTTATTGTTAATCCAGACAAAATTCTAACAACAAATTGATATTAGGAGTGAACTGCTGATCTTCTATTTTGCTTGTCTGGTACTCGACATACTATCTCAATGACCTACTCCTCTGCTATTGGAGTATCTCCTTGGTTTGTTTGGTGGGCCTCATTATGCCCCTTGGGCAATGGATCAGTCGTGTGCGAACCAGTTGGTCTAGACTCCGTACGATCCCATTTTAGTAGCTAAGCATGCAATTTTAACATAGACATTAACCTATAGTGGGAAATTCTCCATTTGATCTTCAGGGGCTACACCGGTCGGTTAGGTACCAACCTAGTACGTGTCAAGCCAAACCAGTCGGGCCCAGACCGATTTGGTTGAGTGTAATTTTGTATTTTCATAGCTCCCTTTTGTCTTATTACTCGCTCTCTGGTATCGACCTATGGTAGGTTGCCAACAAAATTCTTGGCTCCATCATGGTCTCTCTAAGTATGCGTTGATGTCGTTTGCTCCATACATCTAAAAAATACTTTCATCAGCTTCTGCTGTTTAGCTAAAAAAGAAATTTCCATAGTTTATCGGTTGATTTTGACCAGATGTAACTTCATGACCGCTTCCATGTGCAAGATGTTCTCCTTCAAGCGTCTTGTTAGATCCTTGCTTTCTCGTTAATGACTTCATGATCTGAGCTGGGTTCTCAGTGAAAGTGAAAAAAAATATGTGCGTAAAAATGACAAATCACCTAAAAATAGGAATTCAGTAGAGATTAGGATCGTGAGTGTGATCCTAATGCTGATTCTAAGGAGGTTACGATTTTTTTTTGGCAAAATAATAAAGTTATTATTATAGTTCAGATCATAAATTACAGAAAAGCTAATGGAAAACATGAAAGATCAAATAAAATACAGTAAAATAAGTAACACAATGTAATCTTTATACCGACTTGACATGATTCTTTGATTTACTACAAGTAAAACTCTTCTTGCATCTCTTCAAATCGATAATATCAATCGTAAATGTCTAGGTCTTTAGATTGGCAGAATTGCAATCTTTTGGGTTTTGATATTTACAATCCGAATTCTGGTGCTTACAGTGAGAATTCTTGTGTTTGCAATCCGAATTCGGTGTTAGGTGATGAATCAAGTAGTTTTAATTTCAGATATGCAGCTGCATTGCTTAATGATTCCGTATTGTCTCGAAGTGCTCCAAAAGCTTTTATGTTCAATTTAGCAGAGTATGAGTGCTAAAGAGATTTCTCAAATCGATCCTTGTAATGGTGATGCTTGTACGTATTTAAAGGCCTAGTTTGGAGGCTAGAAGCTTTGTAATCCCTGTATGGAATGGAGAAGTCTAGATTCGGAAGAGGAGGAGGCGAACCTTAGAGGATAAGAGGAAAACCAGTTTTGTTTAGACCTGGTTTTGGGCGACTAGGATTTTGGTCAGCACCTATCTGACCGGTGTCAACTCCACCTACCAGTTCATTTTCACGGTTCGGTAGGACCCTTCTAAAATAGGTTCGTCTTTAAGCCTTTGTGTATTTATGCTCTGTCTTGCCTCGTGCAAGTTGTTTCGCGCTTTGCTTTGTCACGTCTCAATACTTAACCATTTTCCGAGTAGGAGAGAAGGGTTGAACCGTTGTTGTTAAGGTCATATCTTCTTCATTCTAAGCCACAATTAAATAGGACTTAGGCTGATATCTTCGTATCATTGAGTGGAACATTTCAATGCCGAGAATCCTTTTGAGCAGAATGGTTGGCAACTCTCGGAGGCGGGTCTCAAAAAGTTAGGCGTAGAACCGATTTTCAAATTGCCATAATTTTTGGTTTGTAGCTTAGATTGAGGTGTGGTTTCGGCTTGGACACACTTCTTGACCGTAGACATATTTTCCAACTTGTTTGAGTATGTTTTAGGGCTCTGTGAAATGTAACGGCCCGATATTTTCAACCATTCGCATCCATTATAAGTGTATAGGTAGACACTCATGCCAGAGTTGAATTGCTCAAAATACCGCGTTGTAATTAAAATTTGGCAAATCTCAGAATATACAGTAAATAAATATAATCACAGATCACAGACACAGAGTAAAATAATGCAGCGGAAGTAAAAGAAATAGTAGTTCATGAAGCTACTATGTAAATATATCAGAGTTACATAAGATACAACAGAAGAAATAGAGTACAACAGAAGTATCAATAAGATAACCAAGTACAAGCTGAACAGAGCAACATAACTGAAGTAGATAGAAGAAGATTAGCAGATAATCTCCAGCGATTCAAATCTCCAGAAGGTGGAAATCCAAATCTGTGAATAACTCAGGCTGACCCGAGCGTAAAGCAAAACACAAAACACTCGAGTCAGGACAATATATACTTATATAATGTAAACCAACTCAAGTGAACTGTAATAAAGGTACAAGTAACTTAGAAGATGCTTGGGACCGCCCATCCTCTAAGGATCCGTTAAAATATCTACTATGTAGTAATATTCGCTATTATAATAGTGTCTAAATAAGTAAAGTATAATCATATCGGAAAATAGCGTTAAGGGGATGGAGAACCTTAACGCGGTCGGATCTTAAAATCATAATCGTAGTAAAGCTCGATATGGTAGGTGACACGGCACAACTAGGCAATGCCAGGGTAGATATACCAATTACGCACACGGACTGATGGATACGCATAGCAGCCACTACCGTTCCACCTCGAACAACATTCCCAAATCGGAGGATGGCCATCTAGTCAAATCACAAGTAAGAGTATAATATCGAAGAAATGTGTCCGAGAAGAGGTGCTACCTCACTGGTCCGAGATCGCTCCTGTTTTAGCCACCTTATGCCAACTCACGGGAGTTGGGTCCACGTAACATACCTTAAGAACGTCGCCACCATCCTACTTCATTCTGGAATCTCCACCGCGTACACGGTTGCCAAAGTGGTTTTCGGTAAGACAGAGAGTATGTCCATATCCGATCCCGGTCTCTTAAACAACCCAACGTTATTATAACCCGTGGTTATAAGTTTAAAAACAGTTTATACTTCAAAATAGAATATCATTTCAAATCCAAATCTTTATCAAAATAAAGATTAAATCAATTCCAAACCATTTCCATATTTTTAAAATATCATATCATTTCAAAACTTCATTTCAAATCATTTTAATATCATAAAATATCATATCCTTACAAAACTTCATTTCAAACCATTTTATTAAAATAAAATATCCTATCAGTTCAAATCCAAATATTCAACTTTAAATACCTTTTAAATTCAAAGATATCGTTCATTTACTATCATTTCAAATCACCTTTAAATAGTTTATTCCAATCAAAGTAATTCATTAAAACCTTTTAAAAGTGTAATTATTATATTTTCAAATCAAGTATTCAATTTCCAAAATTTCAAACCATTCTGAGTTCGTTTACTAAGTCAAAAACCCTAATTATTAAAATTTCAGCATTTCACAGCATTTAAAAACAACTGCTATAAGTTATATTTGAAAACATTTTTAATTCAGCAAAGACAGCACTTAAAACTGCTGTTAAAACTCAGTTTTAGTTGAATTATAGTTCAAAACAGAAAAGACAGCATTTTAGAAGTGCTGCGGTAGTTCAGATTTCAAAACAAGGGTTAAATTTGGTTTCAGCAAAGACTGCAGACCATTATAGCATTTCCAGAGAATGCTATAATAGACCTGGGTTCAATACTAGCCTATAAGTTCAACTACAGCAACTGCAGCATTTCAGAAATGCTGTAGTAGCCCTTTTATTCAATTTTTAGTGTAATTCAGAACCATAGCATTTCTGAATGCTATTAAAAGTGATTTCCAGCTTTTTAGTGTATTTCCAGCAATTAAATAACTTCATTTTAAACTCTTTAAACATTTTTAAAATCATAATTTAACATTTAAAATGTTCATTTACATATCATTTAACATGTATCTTTTTCACAATAAATTTCTTATAATTAAATCCAATTTTCAACAATTTACTTAATAAATTTAAGTGTAAAAGTTTCCAATTCTTCACATTTCAACAAATAACTTAACACTTCAAATTTAAATTACCATTTCACAAATTTAACTAAATTTCCAATTTTATTTAATTAACTAAAACCTTTAATTAAAACCAAATTTCACATTTCCAAGTCAAGTTATATTTTAAAAGATCACTTTTAAACATTTATTTATTTAACCACTTAAATTCATAGAAAAATCAATAATACTTAATAATCACTTAAATTCAAATTTAATCAAATTATTATATTTACCATTTCCAAATAAAATTTAATATCCATTTTATTTATATAACTTAAATATCATTTTTAACCAAAATTCCAAATTTCCAACTTAAGTTATATTTCAAAAATCCAGTTAAACCATTCATTAATTACATTTTTAACACATAGAAAAATCATAATTTCTTTAATTCAAAATATTTCAAAATCTGTTTAAATCAAATTTCATAAATTTATATTTTTAAAATGCTTAAAAATATTCAAAACACTTTATAAAGTAACCACGGGCCTGTATATAATTTTCTAACCTAGGTCAAGTGATACAGATATGTATCATTTCAATCCGCAGTTAAAAAAGAAAAATCCGGGTTCTATCATTTCAAACCCACAATCCCAAGTTAAAATAATTTAAATAAAAATCATTCAGGCCTATCATTTCAGCCCATAACGATTTTTCCCTATTCTAAAGTCCGTTCGGGTATGTATCATTTCAACCCATAGTGATTCTAGTCTACAGGGAACTTGCAATGGTGATAACTGATATAAATCACAGAATAACATGAAATAACAGTAACATATGATATAACAGGTGTAATAACAGGTGTGAACATCATATGATAATAATATAAGCATATATAACATGATGATATACATTACAGATTCAAATGGTGTCAGTTTATCAGTTATATAGGTACATATTGTCTGGTGAGAATAACTCACCTGTTCAGAGCTGAAGATATCCACCAAAGCACACAACACAAACACAATGAAGGAACGATGACATGGATAAGACTTGAGAGTGGAGAGCCAAAGCAAATAGCCTTGTTCAAACATTTACACAAAACAATGCAAATGTACAAATAAGTTTCAACACAAGCTATCACCAATTAACGCTAGGAATAAATGCCCAAAACAACATCAAATGGTTTGCACTTGTTCTCAACTTCACATGGATCAGTTAGTGATGGAATAAGGTCAGCTAAAGTAGGGACTAAGGGCTGGGTTTGGGTCCATAGTGGTCGGCCTACGTGGGTTTAAATGGTGCATATGTATATAGGTGCAACAATCTTCAACTACAAGGCAACCTTCATCATTTCTAAGCTATAAATGGGTTCGGCCATGGGCTCTATGGTCAGGGACAGGTGTCCAGATGGTGGTGGATGATGTGGCAGAGGGTGGTGGTCAGGTCAGAGGTGGTGGTGGTGGAGGAAGTGGCTGCAAATGGTGGTAGGAGGTGGTGATGACAATTCTAGGTCTAGGCTTGCATATATGTGATGTAATATTGGATTTTTGGTGGTGTTCTCTAGCCAAGATGGCTCGGCCTGGCCATGGTGGGGTGCTAGGGGGGTGGTTGATCAGAAACCAAGGTGGTGGAGGTCGGCCTAGATCTGGTTGAGGAGGAGTGGAGCCATGAAGTTGAGAACAATATACAAAATTCAATAGAAAACCATAAAAACAAGAAGAAAAGAAGATGAATTTTACCCAAACCTTTGAAGCAATGGCCGTGCAATTTTTTTTGTGAGTTTGGGAAGGTTAAGATACGTGAAAAATGAGAAAAAAAGATGTGGCTGAGAAATGTTAAGGTCGGCCAATCAATTGAATGAGAAAAGGTTGGAAAACAAAGAGTCAGGAAAACAAAGAGTCTTTAGCAACTAAAGAGACACAAGACTTTTCGAATTTCCTCTATTTTAATTTAGCTTATATATATACATATAAAATGCTGATTATAAAGAGTAAATAAACTCAGAAATAAAGTAAAGAAATAAATAAAATAAATAAATTCTAAATTAATTAAATTAAATGAAGAAAATAGCAATATATACAAAACTAGGCTTAATAAACTGAAACAAATTCAAATAATCTTTGGAAAAATCTATTCTAATTTAAATACATATAAAATGAATATTAATAAAGTAAAAACACAGAAAATAAAAGTGAATGTATAAAATAAATAAATAAATTTTAATTATATAATTAAATTAAGAAAATAGCAAAGAAAATAGAAACTAGGCTTTAAAATTAGGAAATAAATTCAACAAGCTTTGGAAAAATTATATAATCACTTTAATAATATTAAAAGACAAAAATATACATAAAATAACATATTAATACATATTAAAATAAAATATGACAAAGAAAATAAAATTTATACAATTTAAAAAAACAAAATTGCAAAATAAACAATTTATACTCAAAATTGAAATGTACATATCTTTTGCAGTTTAACTCCGTTTTTAACAAAACGAAAAGCAGTGTTCAAGTTATTACATCTATTTTCATAATAAAAGATAAAATTTAAGATTTAAAGTAATTTAAATTCGAAGTTTAAAAGTCAAAGTTTGAACAGTTTGACCAGAAATTCACTTTACATTAAAATATTCAAATTATACTAGTTTGAACTATAAATAACTTAATAATCAACATTTATATTTAAAAATGAAATTTTTGAAATAAAACAAGTTTAAAATAATTTAAAAATAAAAATAAAGTCCAAATTAAATAATATACAAAAATCTAGGGTTGTTACACTCTCCCCCACTCAAAACTTTTCGTCCCCGAAAAGGAATGAGGTACAGGAAAGCATAGAAAAAGATAGAGTGAAATAAGATTAAGACAAGATGATAGGAGATTTAAATTACGCCTGATAACTATTGTTATAGGTAAGTTTAACAAGATGGAGGTGATCAAATCAAGAACACAAACACGAAAAGATCCTCTACAGTCTGAATCACCCTTTTCACTTGACCGACGGTCTATGAATGGAAAAACAGTGTTCAGATCCAGATGAGTAACAAAGATTGTCAAAGATTACAGAAAGATTTCTAAACAGACTGGTATAAGCAATAGCCTTCCCATTCTGTAACAAGATAAGAGAAATAAGGACAACCAAAAGATAGTTTGAAAAAAACAAAATAAGAAAATAAACTTGAAACCATAATGCTTTGATATCATAACAATTTAGGGATGTTTATGATTTGGAAATCACACTACTAAAATCATAACACTTTGGAAATGTTATTCTTTTTTTTTCTTTTTTTTTTAAAAAACATAATACTTAGAAAATCATAACACCTTTTAAAAAAATCTTCATTTAAACCATTTTAATTCAAGGTCAAATAATATTCATTTTTCAAGACATATCTATTTCATAAATAAAATATTTATATAGCAAATATAACAATCAAATTTCTTTACACATTTATTCATTTAGACATCAATTAAACTATGAATTCAAGTTAAATAAACTTTATTACAAAATGTCTAATTCAAATGTATTTTATTTTATCTATTCAAAGATACATTATCTATTATACAACATATTCATTTTAGGAAATGACCTTTATTAAAATTCCTAGGTTAGACTTAAGGTTCCATAGTAAATCAAATTTGATTATTAAGTTATTTAAATAAAATCTCTTTAAATACCTTTTTCACTATTTACCTCTGTTAATCTTTTATAACTAAAATTTAAGTGTATAACATTTATTATAACCACTCAAATTTTATTTATAAAATCCTTCCTATATTGTATATTATCCAATTTCATATTCAACTTCTACGTAATTTTGGTAAGTTATATTGGAATGAAATTGTATGTTATACAAATAAAACTTTCCAATTCAATTATCTCAAGTTTGAATCATTTATCCAAATTTTTGATTTTCTTTTTATAATTGAAATTATTCTTCAAGATGAAATTTAAGAATTAATTTTCCGGTTTCCCTCAAACCAGTTAGAGATAAATAAATATATGTACATAATATGTCAAATCAATTTAAATCATATATCTATATATATTATAAATCAAATCATATTTAGAAATTCAAATAAATTAAATCTTTCAAAACAAAGCTGTAGTTAGACTACAGAACGGTCTCTTCAGTTCAAAACTCGAAAATGAATGTCGATGATGCTGCAGTCATCACCGAAATTATTTTCCAGCGACAAAGAGAAGAGCACTAAATTTTTAAACTATAAAATCCTTTAGAGACAAATTTTTATTCAAAATACTTTAAATAATATCCTTTTAAAAAATTTAAACACAAGGTTTGAAACCATCGGAAATTAAATTCTTTAAATTTCTTGTTTTAAATTCATTTCAGTTCCCAAATAAATTTATAAACAACTATTTATAAATTCATTTGTAGAACAATAAATGATAAATCAAGTATTATCATTTCAAATTATCAATTTAAATCAATTTATTAAGTTCCATAAAATTATATATCCAAATTTATTTCATTAACCAAATTTTAAAATAATATTGGGTCAGTTTGTTCTGTCAAAGTGTTTTAGAAATCCTATCGATATCGTTGATCAGACGAATCGATCGGAAACCCAAATCAACATCAACAACTCAAACAACACAGCATATAAAACAAAACATAGATTTACAAGTACAACTAAAAACGTTTGGAGATAGTTTGGGAACAAAAGACAAGGTGATTAAATAACAAATGGGGAAGATGGATAAGCATAAATAAATCGCGGGCAACCTTAATGGGATCAACCGTGACTTAATTAATGAATAAGATCAAATGTGGATTTCCTGGGATAAATCTACGTTCGATCTCAAGAGATAGAATTTGGGATAATAAAAGATATTAGCATCTAAACCAAGGATAAATATAAATCTCTGGTGAATCGATGCTGATTGTAAAGGATTTTCACCCCTTTACAAGAAAATTAGAATATTGGCGAGACCGTCAATTCACTATAAAGATCATTCGAAGTGGAGTTATGAGATACTCCAGAATCAAAAGAAGATGAATAGTGAGGAACAATAATGGATTTTGGAACCGCAGGGAACGTTCCAAAATTCAAAGGAAATCGAATCAAAAGGAAGAGATTCAAACTCGAACGAAAGTGATTCTGTAAATAAATTTACCATACATTCTAAGTTTTGCCTCAAAGCCAAAGCTCTGATACCAACTGTAACGGCCCGATATTTTCAACCATTCGCATCCATTATAAGTGTATAGGTAGACACTCATGCCAGAGTTGAATTGCTCAAAATACCGCGTTGTAATTAAAATTTGGCAAATCTCAGAATATACAGTAAATAAATATAATCACAGATCACAGACACAGAGTAAAATAATGCAGCGGAAGTAAAAGAAATAGTAGTTCATGAAGCTACTATGTAAATATATCAGAGTTACATAAGATACAACAGAAGAAATAGAGTACAACAGAAGTATCAATAAGATAACCAAGTACAAGCTGAACAGAGCAACATAACTGAAGTAGATAGAAGAAGATTAGCAGATAATCTCCAGCGATTCAAATCTCCAGAAGGTGGAAATCCAAATCTGTGAATAACTCAGGCTGACCCGAGCGTAAAGCAAAACACAAAACACTCGAGTCAGGACAATATATACTTATATAATGTAAACCAACTCAAGTGAACTGTAATAAAGGTACAAGTAACTTAGAAGATGCTTGGGACCGCCCATCCTCTAAGGATCCGTTAAAATATCTACTATGTAGTAATATTCGCTATTATAATAGTGTCTAAATAAGTAAAGTATAATCATATCGGAAAATAGCGTTAAGGGGATGGAGAACCTTAACGCGGTCGGATCTTAAAATCATAATCGTAGTAAAGCTCGATATGGTAGGTGACACGGCACAACTAGGCAATGCCAGGGTAGATATACCAATTACGCACACGGACTGATGGATACGCATAGCAGCCACTACCGTTCCACCTCGAACAACATTCCCAAATCGGAGGATGGCCATCTAGTCAAATCACAAGTAAGAGTATAATATCGAAGAAATGTGTCCGAGAAGAGGTGCTACCTCACTGGTCCGAGATCGCTCCTGTTTTAGCCACCTTATGCCAACTCACGGGAGTTGGGTCCACGTAACATACCTTAAGAACGTCGCCACCATCCTACTTCATTCTGGAATCTCCACCGCGTACACGGTTGCCAAAGTGGTTTTCGGTAAGACAGAGAGTATGTCCATATCCGATCCCGGTCTCTTAAACAACCCAACGTTATTATAACCCGTGGTTATAAGTTTAAAAACAGTTTATACTTCAAAATAGAATATCATTTCAAATCCAAATCTTTATCAAAATAAAGATTAAATCAATTCCAAACCATTTCCATATTTTTAAAATATCATATCATTTCAAAACTTCATTTCAAATCATTTTAATATCATAAAATATCATATCCTTACAAAACTTCATTTCAAACCATTTTATTAAAATAAAATATCCTATCAGTTCAAATCCAAATATTCAACTTTAAATACCTTTTAAATTCAAAGATATCGTTCATTTACTATCATTTCAAATCACCTTTAAATAGTTTATTCCAATCAAAGTAATTCATTAAAACCTTTTAAAAGTGTAATTATTATATTTTCAAATCAAGTATTCAATTTCCAAAATTTCAAACCATTCTGAGTTCGTTTACTAAGTCAAAAACCCTAATTATTAAAATTTCAGCATTTCACAGCATTTAAAAACAACTGCTATAAGTTATATTTGAAAACATTTTTAATTCAGCAAAGACAGCACTTAAAACTGCTGTTAAAACTCAGTTTTAGTTGAATTATAGTTCAAAACAGAAAAGACAGCATTTTAGAAGTGCTGCGGTAGTTCAGATTTCAAAACAAGGGTTAAATTTGGTTTCAGCAAAGACTGCAGACCATTATAGCATTTCCAGAGAATGCTATAATAGACCTGGGTTCAATACTAGCCTATAAGTTCAACTACAGCAACTGCAGCATTTCAGAAATGCTGTAGTAGCCCTTTTATTCAATTTTTAGTGTAATTCAGAACCATAGCATTTCTGAATGCTATTAAAAGTGATTTCCAGCTTTTTAGTGTATTTCCAGCAATTAAATAACTTCATTTTAAACTCTTTAAACATTTTTAAAATCATAATTTAACATTTAAAATGTTCATTTACATATCATTTAACATGTATCTTTTTCACAATAAATTTCTTATAATTAAATCCAATTTTCAACAATTTACTTAATAAATTTAAGTGTAAAAGTTTCCAATTCTTCACATTTCAACAAATAACTTAACACTTCAAATTTAAATTACCATTTCACAAATTTAACTAAATTTCCAATTTTATTTAATTAACTAAAACCTTTAATTAAAACCAAATTTCACATTTCCAAGTCAAGTTATATTTTAAAAGATCACTTTTAAACATTTATTTATTTAACCACTTAAATTCATAGAAAAATCAATAATACTTAATAATCACTTAAATTCAAATTTAATCAAATTATTATATTTACCATTTCCAAATAAAATTTAATATCCATTTTATTTATATAACTTAAATATCATTTTTAACCAAAATTCCAAATTTCCAACTTAAGTTATATTTCAAAAATCCAGTTAAACCATTCATTAATTACATTTTTAACACATAGAAAAATCATAATTTCTTTAATTCAAAATATTTCAAAATCTGTTTAAATCAAATTTCATAAATTTATATTTTTAAAATGCTTAAAAATATTCAAAACACTTTATAAAGTAACCACGGGCCTGTATATAATTTTCTAACCTAGGTCAAGTGATACAGATATGTATCATTTCAATCCGCAGTTAAAAAAGAAAAATCCGGGTTCTATCATTTCAAACCCACAATCCCAAGTTAAAATAATTTAAATAAAAATCATTCAGGCCTATCATTTCAGCCCATAACGATTTTTCCCTATTCTAAAGTCCGTTCGGGTATGTATCATTTCAACCCATAGTGATTCTAGTCTACAGGGAACTTGCAATGGTGATAACTGATATAAATCACAGAATAACATGAAATAACAGTAACATATGATATAACAGGTGTAATAACAGGTGTGAACATCATATGATAATAATATAAGCATATATAACATGATGATATACATTACAGATTCAAATGGTGTCAGTTTATCAGTTATATAGGTACATATTGTCTGGTGAGAATAACTCACCTGTTCAGAGCTGAAGATATCCACCAAAGCACACAACACAAACACAATGAAGGAACGATGACATGGATAAGACTTGAGAGTGGAGAGCCAAAGCAAATAGCCTTGTTCAAACATTTACACAAAACAATGCAAATGTACAAATAAGTTTCAACACAAGCTATCACCAATTAACGCTAGGAATAAATGCCCAAAACAACATCAAATGGTTTGCACTTGTTCTCAACTTCACATGGATCAGTTAGTGATGGAATAAGGTCAGCTAAAGTAGGGACTAAGGGCTGGGTTTGGGTCCATAGTGGTCGGCCTACGTGGGTTTAAATGGTGCATATGTATATAGGTGCAACAATCTTCAACTACAAGGCAACCTTCATCATTTCTAAGCTATAAATGGGTTCGGCCATGGGCTCTATGGTCAGGGACAGGTGTCCAGATGGTGGTGGATGATGTGGCAGAGGGTGGTGGTCAGGTCAGAGGTGGTGGTGGTGGAGGAAGTGGCTGCAAATGGTGGTAGGAGGTGGTGATGACAATTCTAGGTCTAGGCTTGCATATATGTGATGTAATATTGGATTTTTGGTGGTGTTCTCTAGCCAAGATGGCTCGGCCTGGCCATGGTGGGGTGCTAGGGGGGTGGTTGATCAGAAACCAAGGTGGTGGAGGTCGGCCTAGATCTGGTTGAGGAGGAGTGGAGCCATGAAGTTGAGAACAATATACAAAATTCAATAGAAAACCATAAAAACAAGAAGAAAAGAAGATGAATTTTACCCAAACCTTTGAAGCAATGGCCGTGCAATTTTTTTTGTGAGTTTGGGAAGGTTAAGATACGTGAAAAATGAGAAAAAAAGATGTGGCTGAGAAATGTTAAGGTCGGCCAATCAATTGAATGAGAAAAGGTTGGAAAACAAAGAGTCAGGAAAACAAAGAGTCTTTAGCAACTAAAGAGACACAAGACTTTTCGAATTTCCTCTATTTTAATTTAGCTTATATATATATATATAAAATGCTGATTATAAAGAGTAAATAAACTCAGAAATAAAGTAAAGAAATAAATAAAATAAATAAATTCTAAATTAATTAAATTAAATGAAGAAAATAGCAATATATACAAAACTAGGCTTAATAAACTGAAACAAATTCAAATAATCTTTGGAAAAATCTATTCTAATTTAAATACATATAAAATGAATATTAATAAAGTAAAAACACAGAAAATAAAAGTGAATGTATAAAATAAATAAATAAATTTTAATTATATAATTAAATTAAGAAAATAGCAAAGAAAATAGAAACTAGGCTTTAAAATTAGGAAATAAATTCAACAAGCTTTGGAAAAATTATATAATCACTTTAATAATATTAAAAGACAAAAATATACATAAAATAACATATTAATACATATTAAAATAAAATATGACAAAGAAAATAAAATTTATACAATTTAAAAAAACAAAATTGCAAAATAAACAATTTATACTCAAAATTGAAATGTACATATCTTTTGCAGTTTAACTCCGTTTTTAACAAAACGAAAAGCAGTGTTCAAGTTATTACATCTATTTTCATAATAAAAGATAAAATTTAAGATTTAAAGTAATTTAAATTCGAAGTTTAAAAGTCAAAGTTTGAACAGTTTGACCAGAAATTCACTTTACATTAAAATATTCAAATTATACTAGTTTGAACTATAAATAACTTAATAATCAACATTTATATTTAAAAATGAAATTTTTGAAATAAAACAAGTTTAAAATAATTTAAAAATAAAAATAAAGTCCAAATTAAATAATATACAAAAATCTAGGGTTGTTACATGAAATTTGCCCATTACGTATGAGATTTTCATTTTAGCCTACCTAAGATAATGTTGATTTCGAAAAGGAACTATAACTATATCTTTAATGCAATGTACTAAAAAGCTGACAAACTAATGATAAACTAATAGTGCATCAGTAAAAAACGATGCACTTAACATAACCGTATCACTTTTTTTGTCGATATTGCACTTTAGTGTATATTTAAATGTTATACGTGTGTGTGTGTGTGTATATATATATGAATGAGAAAGGTTCAATGACAACTTTTTCCATAGCACCCCTCTAGCACTTTATTCCACCATAAGTTTTTGGTTAAATATTAGTTTTTTTTTCACATCATACTATTATTTAACTTAAAACTTATGGTGGATAATAGCGGTGTTACAAAAGATATATGTCATTGAGCCTTCCTATATATGTATATATACATACATATAACAAATCAAATAACATGCAAAAAAGTCAGCAAACTCGAGTGCAAACTCTAACAACGCCACTGTTAATGATGAAGCTGAAGATGGAAAAGGAGACGAAGATGATTGACACGAGGTTAGGAGGAAATGGAAGCAAAGAGAGGCGAGGCCAATGCAACCCTAAACCTGTTTCCATCAAGCTTTGATCTGAAACCCTAGCTCTAAATTTCAAAGGAAGACAATAGCTGTAACAACCACATTGAAGATTGACCAAGGCCTTAGATCCTAGTTAAGACGCTTTTAGGGGTAAGACTCAAATTGAGGAAGATGTTTTTATTTTCCCTGAATTGGATGAGGAACGAGAGTGTTTTGAGATTGAGGACGATGACTACACACAAGCTAACAGTATGCAAAAAAATTCAATCTGCATGTGCTTAGCAGACAAACATCTTTATTAACGCTTTTGAAATGAGACGTTTTCTCATGGGATAATGGGTCCTATCTTGTCAAATTTGAGCCGGAAGTGGTTTGTGCTAGGCTGCGGGGAAGTGATCCATGATTTATGGACATTAAATTTATTTTTACTAGGAAATGGGAAGCTAACTTCAAGCTAAAGAGAGAGACATGCTAGAGACTCATCTTATATGAGTTCATCATGAAGCTTGATATGACTTTGTTGAATGCTTTGGGATTAGCAAAATGATCAGTTTGATTGGAAGACCAATAAGCATGGATAACAAAACATGTAAAATGTCTCAGATTTCCCGAAGTGTTAGTAGAAGTTAAAGCTAACACTAAACTCGACAAGGTTGTCAGAAATTCAAAGCTAAAGACGAGCACAAAATAAAGTATCAACAAGAAGTGAAATATGAGTGTGTACCTCCTAGATGTTTTGGGGTGTGATTGTTTTGGTTATACCGATGCACAATGTAATGACAATACACCACAAATACAAAAAGAATGACATGTAAAGCCTACTACTGTTAGTAATAGTCAAATTAGGTATAGTAGAGAAGTCACCACATCCATCTATCTAGAAATACCAACACAAGCACATGTGGGTATCAAAAATACCGTGATGCTTGAGTGGTCAAGTGAAATTTAGTGGTTGTTTTGAGCTAGATGATTCAAGTTATCAAAATATGGGGTTGATAAGCCAAATGAAGAACCAACAACTCCATGCTGTAGATGAGGTTGGACCATCTAAGGTTCGTGTAATGGGGTAGCATGCTGATAAGGAACATAAAAGCCTTGGGCATGAGCACTCATCCAAGAGAGGAACTTGATGATTCGCCTAAAACTTTAGAAGATATACAACAATTAGTTGTTTATATAAATACCAATGATGATGAAATTGACGATTCAAATAAACATTCAGGTACCTACAAAAAGCTGATGAGGCATATATTGAATAGTTCAAAAGTGATAGTAATAGTTGCACAAAAAAAGCAAGCAACACTAGAACGTTGATGAGCAGAAAAGCTTCTAACCCAAAATAACAGACATCTCTTGGAATTTAAGAGATCACAATAATGATACTAAATAGTTAAACCCATAGTTATTAAGGTGCACGCCCAGGCTTAAAAAAGCCCAAGGCTCAAGGTTTTTGTCTTTTTTCAGTTTGAGTGTGCATTTTGCAGTTTGAAACGCCTTTTTGTAAAATTCAAATTTTAGTTTACAAAATAATTAAATAAAAATTTTAAATTATGCTTACTTCATAATTTTAAAAGGTTTAACCATAGTAGTTAAGACGCTAAGGCGTGAGTCTTGGGTTTTTTTGAATTTTAAAATATGGTTTAAATTTAAATTTTAGTTAATAAAATATTTAAATAGTTGAATTAATTATAAAATATGGTTTAAAAATTAATTTGCAGTTAGTAAAATAGTAGATCAAACTTGTATAAAAGACATGCATAAAAGCCCAAGGCTCAAGCCTTGCGCCTTTTTGCGCCTTAGCGTCTTAACTACTATGGTTGAACCTTTTAAAATTATGGAGTAAGCACAAATCATTCTTAATGATTGTACCAAAGAATAAACTTAACAATGGAAGTGGTCAAAAGACCGCCAACTCAAGTGGTAAGATCTCTAGATTGTGTTTAGAGATCTTAGGTTCGATCCCTCAAGACACTAAAATGAGCGCTATGCTTAAAATTAAGTGTCACTCTTTTTATCCAAAAAAAAACAGCAACAATAAAAGTGAAGATGGTAACACTCTAGGTAGTTCATAGGGAATTCTACGTACAAAATTCTAATTTAAAGGGAGAATAATGATCATAGGATAAAGATATATGACCAATACCGACAATTAATGAAGATGAACAATAACTAATCTTGTAAGCAAACAATGTATGAGGCTTAAAACTCACTTGTTCTTTTGTTTATGCTAACAACAGACGTCTTATAGATGCTTTGTATAAGACCAGTTGAAATATAGTGCTAAATATATTCAAGGTCCTTGGATAATTTGGTTGATTTTAATGTAATGCTTAAAACAGTTGAGAAGAAAGGATGAATTAAATTGAAAGTGTCACATGTGGCAACGTTCAATGGTTACGTAGCAACTGCAGAGTTGAAAGAAGCATTCAATTTAGCGTTGAAAACGTATAAAGAAGTGGTTAGCATAGTTATATTAATGGCACACGATGCAAAAAGATGCAAAGCTTCCCCAGAGTCTTGACGCACGATGCAGTAAATGACACGTGCCTTTTTAATTTACTGCGTATGTGTAAGATTTTTTTAATAAATTTAACATATCAATTAATTTAAAATTTTCAATATGATTTCTATTTTTTATAGAATACATGTAATAAAGATTTTTGTAAACATTTAGCAAAAAACATCATCACATAATATCATAAACATAAAATTTCAAGCATAATAGTCTTCAAAAACCAAAATCCAAGATAATAGCACATGTTATTGATAAATCAGAAATTTAACTCTGATCTAACGATTATATTTTCTAACTTAATATCTGCATCACCAGAATCATAAACTTTAGCATTTACCTCATCTGTCTTATATCGATTGACGGTTTATTCGATGTCACCGTAATAGGAACAGATAGATCGAAGTTCATTGGAGATTACTTTGAAAAAACATCCATTTGTTCAGTGCAACATAACTAAAATAGATAGTTCGAATTTGTCCGTGAGTAATTTGGAGAATGTGACCATTCAAAATTATTTGTTTGATGCATGGATGGTAATTACATCGTCAAGTCGTCGTAATTAGACCCATCATGTTAGATCTAGTCCCGAACCAGCGTGTCTCGATTCTAGTTGGGTGTATTTTGTCGCGTCTAACGTGTATATTTTAAAACCTTGATCCGCTCCGAGGTTCGATCCAAATCGGGTCGGTTCTATTCCAATTGGGTAATAATACTAAATATGCATATGTTTTCTCGTTTTTTGTCCAATCTTTCTAATCAAATCGGTTTTTCATTGTTATTTTCCATCAACTAGACCTGACCTGGAACTATCGGTTTTAAGTTAGGATCGGGTTCGTTTGATTTCGATTTGCGGATCTCAGTTTTAATTGCTCATTGTAGTTCGGTGCGACAATAATATAATTAAATAGTTCAAAGTTTATCGGAGATTTGTTCGAAGTGTGATCGCATCATTGTATAAATATAATATAATACATTAACCATTGTTGGAGGTTAGTTTGGATTGTGAAAATAAAAAATAATTAAAGAAGTAAAAAACAACAAAATAACGAAAAAGTGCGCTGTTTTTGTGCCTTGTGCCATCCGCGCCATTTGCGCCATTTGCCGTGCTTTCCATGTGCCCCATGCCATAAGAAAAAAAATCGCAAACACCGCGCCGCGCCTTTCATAACTATGGTGGTTAGGTAAAAAAATCTTGTGAACCAGATATGACCCTAATAATGTTGATATGATGAATATGTTTTCAAATATGGAAACCATTGTCCTTTCCAGTCAAACAATGGGCAACAAAATTAAAACAAAAGGAAAGGAAAAAGGACTCCTGAGGGTGATGAGTGCTTCAAGTTCCTTTACACTAAAATGTCATATAGAAGAAATCATAATAGTGTTACTAATAACATCAATGAAAATAAGCTAGGTGTAGTCTAAAATATACCGACGCTCTTGATTATTTCAAAGACTTGTACAATGATGAAAACACCACACCTAGTATACAAATAAGGTCTTGATAAATGAAGCAGGCTGCATGCTTCTGAATAGCAATATTGAAGAAAGGAAAATCAAAGAGTTCACCTTCTCCATTTAAGATGATTCCAGCCCTAGGCCAGATTGGTTGAGCTCAAAATTCAATAAACTCCATCGTAATAACCCGAAAAGAAGCTCACAGTTAGTTTTTCAAGAAAATCTAAATATAAGCAAGATTGTGAAAGATATAAACCACATATTCATATGCCTGATTTCTAAGATCAACAAACTACGTAAGATTGAAGACCATATATCAATTGCTTGTAACAACATTGTCTATAAGACACCGAGCAACAACATGTGTCCTAGAATGAAAATGAATTGTCTATTAACCTTATCATAAGCCTTATGCAAGTTCACTTTGAGAAGGAAATTGTCAACCCATTTCTTATTGAAATTTATGACTAATTCACGAGTCATGAGAGTTTTCAAAAATGCATCTTTCCATAACGAAAGCACTTTGTCATGCAGCTATGAAGTCTGAAAGAAACATTTTCACATTGTTACACATGATTTAACTCAGTATTTTAGACTACATTGCATCAAGCAATTGGTATATGGTCTTTAATGTTACTTGATTTATTAATCTTAGAAATCAAACATATAAATATGTGGTTTATCTCTTTGGCAATCTTGCCTATATTTAGAGTTTCTTGAAAAGCTAACCGTAAGCTTCTTTTTAAGTTTTTCAATGGGTTTATTTGGGTCCAACCAATCTGATTCAACGTTGGAATCATTTTGAATAGAGAATGTGATCTTTTTGATTTTCCTTTCTTCAATGTTGCTAGTCAGGAGCATGCAGTCGGCTTCATTCACCAAGGCCATGCTTTGTATAATACAGAAAGAGTACACAAAAATAAACAATGCCATCATATGTTGCAATCACTGCAACGGTGTTGGCTGCCAAAATCTTCATTTTTTTGCAATATCAGTTCACCTTTGATCGTGGAAAAAAGCAAATACAAACATTTATTAGTTTATTTTAAATAATCATTTCATAAACTTGAAACATATAAACACAGTATTTTTTTGGTATTGCTAGACCATTAAATAATTTGTTTAATAAAACTTAAATTCAAAAAAACACAAGAAGCCTTCAAATAAAATTTGTTCTCAATTAACCGATTGTATCTTCAAATAAATTTGTTTCCAGTTAACTTTGAATATATGTTATGCCGATACCACCCACCATAACCTAGGAAGAATGCCCGGTTCGATTCAAAGAAGCTAGGATAACTTTGAATATAAGTTGTCTTCGCTACCCACCAAAACCTAGGAAGAATGCCAAATCTGTTTCGAAGAAGTGAAGCAGTTTGCCCAAGCCTAAATCTGAAATATTTCTTTCTACCTAACATAGACAGTTTGCGACTGCAAGTGCTACTAAGCCTAAATCTGAAATATTTCTTTCTACCTAACATAAACAGTTTGCGACTGCAAGTGCTACTAAATATTTATCAAGATTCCAACAAAGCTAATAATCGTAGTGTTCTGTGGAAGCCAGAAAGCTTAAGTCAAAATAGTAGTGCACGTAGTTCCATGAAATATTGATGGTATTATAAGAGTTCCAGACCGTTAAGGACCAAAAACTCAAGTGACAAATTGTGAAACTCTAAGGTATTGGGTTTGATCCTTCGAAACATCAAATAAGTGCTCTGTTTGAATAAAATATCAATCTTATTCTCAAAATAAATAAATAAATAAGAGTTACAGGTTGATATGATTTCAAAAAGAGTTGCATCACATAGATATTGACATATCTCATAAAAAGTGAATTGTTCCGTAGTATCCAAATGTCATGCATCATGATTGTGATAAATGGTTGAATGAGAAACTTCAAAACATGAGGCAAAAAAATCCATAGATAAAATAGCTAAACCATTTTACATAGAATATCTAACATCTTCGGTCGATAATTAATTATTCCTATTTTGATGCCCTTTAGTAGATGCATGTACAAGAAAAAATACCAAACAATGTAAAAAGTGGATTTGGTAAGGTTTGAAGATCTATCCACATGCCTTTAGTTCTTATAAATTATAACTGGTACATCTCTACACATGCTAATATCTATAGTCTACTCCCATTCATAAAGAGTATTGATTAAACTTGTGTTAAAAAGAATTAATCACAAGCATATCAACTAGAACATACTCATCAAAAACACAAACTGAACCAAAGACATGTTTATCATTAAATAACAAATTTAACAAAGAATGAACACGTAAAACAATATTAAACAATGACCAAAAGTGAGTCAATCCTTTATTGAAGTTACCATTTCTGTAACCAAGCTTTCGTTCAACATATTTATAAATTTTGGCAATGAAATACCTTGCATGGTTCATTCAGCATATAATTTTGCCAGTAATGAACAACTTTTCCATGTTTTTGCATAACCTTTCATGGTCAAAACCCTTAAAAAAATGAAATTGAGCGTTCAGTCAGTATTAACAAAAGAAAGTGTTACAAATTTGATTATGAGCATGGCTATATATGTAAAACTAAAAGTTGAAAATTTGTTCTAGCATATATAGAAGAAAAATACATACATAAATTAGCATTTAAAAGACTAGGAACTATTGGAGGAAGATATGTTTATAATTGTTCCACACATTTAGTCTTTGAAATACTCTTATCATACTAATGCTTACTCTCTAAATCAGCCTTAGGCTTATTACACACTTTGGGTTCTTAATTGTGAAGATTTGAAAAAATAACCAACTTTGTACCAAGGTACCACTTTTTTCAAAACTCAATAACATGACCTGTTGAAACCATAATTTTTTTTTTTTATAAAAGATGCCATGAATAACACTATTTGGAAAGGGATGCAAATTTCTTTCTTATGTGCATTAACTATGGTATATCATAAACTATGTAATTTGTAGTTTGACAATAAGGTGGCAAGTGGGATACCCCTTTTTCTAGCTACACAATCGTTTTTTCCAAGCATATATTTCTCGATTTTTATACAAAAAAACATCTTCAAAATTAGTTGGCCATCAATTTACACAGTCTTGCATTGAGCCTACTGTCCTATATGTCCAGGCTTAGAAAATCTTTAGAGGACCATTCTATCCCAATATATTCAAATAAATGCTAAAAATAAGAAACATATCAAATTTTATAAATTTGGGAAATTATGTAAAATAAAAAGTAGTTGAACGCCAACCTAAAGTATCCAAGTATTATATTATTTTAATTTAATTACCTTGTAAGCATGATAAAAAAATCCATAGATTAACAATATTATTTATTCAATAATACTTGTGACCAGCAAATATTCCGCAATCTCGGAATTGATCCAAATCCGCAACGAAAAATGATGAATGCGGGTTCAAAACCGCAATCAAATCCGAGTTACTGTGATCAAGATATTGTAGTTTAATGATAAATTATTTGTTTTCCTAACTGGACTCACCTTGGTGAAACCCCTCGGATGTTTAGAGGATAAGACAACATAGTGTATCGAGATGTTCTATATGATGGTGCAATATGAACCGTTCAAAGCACGCGTGAATTCGATTTAATACGAAGAAGTTATGGACCAATTGTCTTTTTTTTTCTTCTCCCTAGGCTGTTTTTATCGATCAACCCCTATCGATAAGTATGCTACCTTGGACACCTACCTTAGATGATCATCGATGAAGTAACAGAGAGTGTTAGAGTTTTTTATACGATGACTCAAGATAAATGGTTCAAGTCATGGAAGAATCCAACTCGGAACAAAAGGAGTTATGGATCAGTCATTTTTTCTTCCTAGTATGTTCTGATAGATCAATCGTGATCGATATGGATGGATCGGTAACGATTCACAGGGATGAATCAGTACCAATCATATGGGCTGAGTCCACTTTTGTATCTTCAACTTGTTTTGTGCTTCTTGAATGGATATTTGGATGAATTTCTAAGGATATTTAGAGCAAGGCAAGGCCCAAAAGAACGCATTCTACACTTATGAATACAGAGGCACATCACCAAAGAGGAAGATCATTCCTTCCATGCCAAAACTTCATTTCTTCATCAAATATTACCAAGAACCCAACAAACCAGATATAAAAATTATTGTATCTCTTATTATTATAACACAAACCCAGTAATCAAAGATCAAAGTGGAGGCAAATCATAGTTTCTTTAAACCATTATAAAAATCGTGTTTCTTTTTTTCTTCTCTATTGATCTCCTGTAGAATCAATATATACTGCTTTTTTACTGTCATTTATCAATAATATATCATATATTTAGTAGAAAAACCACCAAGGCTTCGATGTTCCGTTTTGCTGAAAAAGAAGGATCTATAAGAGCATTTGGAACCATTAGAACATGAGTCCACAATCATATTTAGTGACTTGGATTCTTTTGGATATTGATATTTGGGGTGTTGGGCATTTTTTGGATCAATATTTTTGGTGTTTTAACTAAGAACAACTCAAATCTAATCCGTTGAAGATGAAGAAGGCAACTACTAAAAAAACTGTAGTCGGAGTGAACCAATCAGAGCATGAGGGAAGTCAGAAAGTGCTTATAGTTCAAACCAACATTCAAACTTTGCGAACAAAGTCGAGGTTGAAGGAACGATGACAAATATGCGGACGATGTTATTAGCCCGACAGGAGGCTCGGATCAAAGTTTAGAGGACGTATTCAAATTTTGTGACCAAAGACGAGGTTGAATGAACGATGACAAATATGCGAATGATGTTATTAATCCGACAGGATGCCCAGATCAAAATTTGGAGGATGTGAATTGAAACTCATTCAACCCAAACATTCAATACGTTAGCACTTGATTATAAACTACCAACATTGAAAGAATATGATGTGAGAAATGACCCTACAATACATCTGATGAGATATATGCAAAACATGAGAGCGTTAGGAGCTACGAAGAAACTAATAAGTCATTGCCTTCCATTGTTCATAACTGATTTTGTTGTCATGTGGTTCCGCTAACTTGGTAATAGATACATTATCACATGGACCAAGTTAATTTAGAAGTTTATGAGCTAATTCATGGTTCTTATTGTTCGACCAAGGAGTTTGACATCACCGTTAGATGTGAAACATAGGGAGAAGGAATCATTGCAATTGCGAAGTTATTTAACCATGTTTAACGCAATAATCGTTGTTCACAAACCAGTTATATCAATAGTTCTTATGACGGTTGTCGTAAGAGTTCATAATCAAACCGAAAAGGCGTTGACGATGGATCCACCCAATGGATCTAACATATTTCTATTATCAAGATGAAAGTATTTATGTTTGGAACATGCAAATGCTAAAAGAGTGTTAATGCTATTTAGGATGGAGGACCATTTAAGATAGGTTTCGGAAAGGATAAGAAAAGAGAAAAGCTGATGATGGTTTTGGAACTCCAAAGCGACCTAGATGTGAGCTAAAATTTTCTTCTTATATCCATTTAACCGAGACCCCAAAGAAGATATACCGGACCACCAGAGGACAAGTCCAGTACAAAAACCCTCATAGAAGAGAGACCACAAAACAGAAGAGGACTAGGAAATTTTGTTTCTTACGCTGGATGGACACGAGACAAATTAGTGTAGACACTTGCGAGATATGATAAATGAACAAGTTCAGAGCAACCGATTGCAAAAATATATAAGGAATTTGACGATCGCAGGACAAACTACCGTAGTGCTACAAACACAAACCTGCTCCAACAGACGACCCCGGTCATAAAGGGGATATGAAAATGAGATAGAAATTCATGATTAGAATGGATGAAAGTTAAGTTTGTTTTTTCATTTTACTTTGTTTTTGCTTGAAGTAAATTATACAAGTTTGCCTTTCAGTTTATTTGCACACGTGCGGGATCTCAATCGATCCCATAGTCATGTTTTGAGTTTCAGCTTAAGGGCAACCCTTGATTGGACTATTAATTTAGGTTTCTGTTTGATGCAACTTGATTTAGATGCAATATCGTTGTATGAACAATTTGGTGGCAGATATAATTTTAAATTTATTAGCTTTAAATTTCGTGAGATATGACATATAATGTGAATTTGAGTCTAATGTGGACATGGGATGTTAATTGAATCGTATTGTTTTTTATGTTTTACAAGTAAACCGAAAGGTTACCGTTTCCTCGATCGGAGAGATAGGGCTATGAACCTTCAAATACATTTTCCCTCGCCGAAGAGTGAGTGAATGAACTCGCCTTAAGCAATGAGTTTCTTCTTCGAAGATTGAGTGGCTGACCTCAACGTAGATTTACAATTATCTTATCCGAAGAGACTAAAACAACTTCAGCGTATGAACACATTCTGATTTGGAATGATTTTATTATTATTAAATGACTGATAAGTATAAATGTCTTAATCCGAATGGATGTTAGGAGATGCTAGACGACTTATAAGTAATGTTTCTGCTAGGGGTAATACACCAACATAATACATTGATACATGATGTATGATAATTTATTGATAAGGCTTTGATTTGATTGGACATGCCAGTAGTGGGATATTGGGAGATACCAACCGATCTGTAAGTTATGCTCATGCTAGGGGTAAAACCATAATCCTACACGACACATGATTTATATTATATGATAGCAATATATATGATTTCTGTATGTTATATGAACCTGAAGAGAATGTGGGATGATGATTTATGACTAACATTTATGCAAGGATGCGAGTATTAATGAAAGACGCAACTCTATAATAAAAGCTAAAATAACAGTTCAGGTAATGAAACGACATATTTAAGCAGTTATTTATATATACATTGGATCGGAAAATGTAAGATGGTTATGGAAACCATAATAACATTATGAATATTTAAATTAAACAAAACATGAAAATAAAAGACATAAAATGTTATTTCTATACTGTAAGTGAAAACATAGTTTTTTCTTTTCTATCACCACCCTTGTCGGAAGATTGAAGTTTCTTCCTTTATTGAATCAAACATGAAAAGCAACCATATTTAAGTGTCTAGGTTGTAACTCATATAAAAAACAATTAAAGAACTCATTTTGTATTTAAAAGCCCATAAGATATTGCAGAAAATGTAAAAAATTCACCTGCAAATGAAACCATCAATTCTCCTTTTGAAATTGACAGTGCATAATTTGGTAGTGTTTAACCTACTACTTCCATTTTCGTCCTCCTAAAAATGGATAACGCAGTAACCATCACTACCTGCAAGAAGTTTAGAAAGGTACATCAGATCGTGGGGCGCTGCAGTTTATTCGTCACTCCTTTAAATGGCGTTTGTTTAAGTTTTAAACTTTTGTATACGTGATATGTACTGCAATCTTAAATCGTGTCCATTGCTTGTCTTTTTTATCTTTTTCATTAAATATGCTGTATTTTATTATGTAGATAAATAATTATAATATTACCATACGAAAAAAAGGTGGAACCCAGTGCACGAGGCTCCCGCGCGATAGCGGGCTCTGGGGAGGTCGATTGTACGCAGTCTTTTCCTCGCTTTGCGAAGAGGCTGTTTTCAGACTCGAACCCTTAACGCTCAGATCACCAGTCGGGTGACCTTACCGTTGCGCCAAGGCTCCACCTCATTACCATACGAAAGTAATAATAAAAAACTATTTTTTCGATTAAAGAATATATAAATATATTCATTATTATTTTTAAATCAATTTAACTAATTATATAACTGTCAATTTAAAATTTATACATACACACACACACATATATATATATATATATATATATATATAAGATATATATTTTAAATATAAAAAAAAGTTTTTGGGTCATATTTAGGTTTGTGTGTACAATACATATTTATCATTTTAAATAATTAGACTACGCAACTAAATATTGTTTTGAAATTCAAATTCAAAATCTAAACATTTTAAATCCTTTTTTTTGCCGAAACCTTTTTAAATAAAAAAATGTTATATATATAAAAAATATGTTATATATATAAGCGTATCAGTCAAGTATCAAGATTAATAAGTATTTAAATTAAAGATATTATCGAGTATGTGTGTGCGCGCGCGTGTATGAATTCAGTTTTGGCCATGTATCTTTTGTATGGTTTATAATATGTCAAATCATATTTACCTCATTACTTGTACCACTCCTCATGCACGTGCGATGCACGTGTATAAAAAATAAAGCCATCTTATTCTTTATGCGTTAAAGTTTTAGTAAAAATGGTGAAACCGGTAGCAACACCAACTTGGAACTAATCTCAGCAAAAATTAAACAACAATCATCAATCTTGCCAGCTAATGCTGCATATATGCACATTGAAAACAATAATCTTTGTTGTCCACTGCCACTTGTAAAATGCTCCAAAGTTTATCCTTGTTATATGTGTACAAATATATGTATATTTATGCATGTCAAACTTAATAACATATATAAAAATAATTATTTATTTTCTTCATTGTTAAAAGGTTATTAGATAATTAAACATGTAAATTCTAAAAAAGCACACTAACAACTTGATTAGCTAGGGAATAGTATCATTTTCTCATCTATAGTAAAGTGTCATTTGTTGGTAATACATTAGATTATTATGTTGGTGAGACTTTTTTGTCACTCTAAATAACTACTTACAATCCACTTTACATTAGTTGGTATTATGAAAATCGGTTCATAAGAGTTTGAACCCATTATTAAATACAATATATAATCTTTCTTTATGGTTTACCTGACATCCAGATTTCAATATGTGTATAGGAAATAAGTATTAAATTGCATACAATTGTTAATATCTAAAAAAATTATATATTATGTTCCAAAGGCTTGGTGATTGTGGGTAATACTAGTCCACCTGCAAAACCAATGCAAAGGTCAAGATAAGCCAATTAATGTGTAAAGGAAACAGAAATAAAAAATTAGGAGATGGAGAAGTAAAACTAATTAATGTCAAGGACCTAAAAGTAAGGGTAGAATTAAGAGAAACAAAATTTGCAGGTAAACAATCCAGTTTCTGATATCCTAAAACTAAAATCATAAATAAAATCACTGTCACTTATTTTTAATTTACCAACATATCCAAATTGCAAAGCTAAAAAGTGTTTATATGAATAGATAATAAAGTAAATTTAAATTGCACTTTAATTTACAAATTGATAACACTAATGATTTCTTGCCGGTATACGTATCAATGGAAGAAAATACGATAAATCAAGATGGTCTGAGATTAATTAAACTTTTAATTAAGTGCTTCTTAAATTTGCGGTTTGGATTTTAAGGTTAGGCTTTCTTCGGATTTTTTAAACAATAAAAGGAGGAGAGTAAGATCAAATACAAATTTGCAAATGTAAAATTGAAACATATGTTAGATATAGAATAATATGAGAACAACCAAACAACAATTGAGAGAAATGTGTGCAAAAAGTGGATACATGTGCATGGGAAATTACATAGATGTCCCTTGCCGCTTATGTTATTTATTTTCTTTTAAAAGGGCAATTTGGTAATTGAAAAGCTTCAAATGTAGGTATTCCTATTATATATATAGATAATGGTATAAACACATCTATATGCAATCTAGGATATTATTTAGTTATAACCTTTATGGCATCTACACTGTACGCGTTGCACGTGAACACATGATGCTAAAATACCTAATATAACTCAAAACAAATAAAGTAAATTTAAAATTAGATTATTTTTTATTTAAATAATCAATGTAGAATTAAATTAAATTGAATTAAACTAAATTTTAAAACACAATGCTTTCTCATATCAAATTAACATTAAATATGATTTAATGTAGCAAAATTATTCATTATAACATAAGTCAAAGCTCTAAAGTAACAGTTAATGTAAGTTTTTATTTTTATTTTTTGATTTGCCCATATTATTCGACAGTAATAATGACGATTGAGAATCGGGAGTGGTAACTTGATCGTGTGAAGTTTAAAAAGGTGAATCTGATCGTGGGGCGCTGCAGTTTATTCTTCACTCTACTAAATAATGTCATTTAAGTTTTAAACTTTTATATACGTGTCCTGCTACCTGCTGTCTGATATGTACTGCAATAATAAATTGTGTCCACTGTTTTCCTTTTTTTTTTAACCTTTTCCATTAAATATGATGTATTTTATTATATGGATATATAAATTATAATATTACTGTATAAAGATAATAATAAAAAACAATTTTTTCGGTAAAAGAATATATAAATATATTCATTGTTATTTTTAAATCAATTTAACTAATTAGGTAAATGTCAATTTAAAATTTAAACATATATGTATATATGTATATCCGAAAATAAAAGTTTTTTTAGGGTTTATATATATATGTGTGTGTGAGATATTTATTTTAAATATCTGAAAATAAATTTTTTTTGGGTCTATATATATGTATGTATGTATAATACAATACATATATTTATCATTTTAAATAATTAGACTACGTAAGTAAATATTGTTCTGAAATTCAAATTCAAATTTTAAACATTTTAAATCCTTTTTTTGTTTACCGAAGCCTTTTTAAATAAAAAATATATGTTATCTATATAGACATATCAGTCAAGTATTAAGATTAATAAATATTTAAAGTAACTATATTATAGAGTATGTATGTATGCGTGCGTATAGATATATATGAATTCAGTTTTAGCCATGTATCTTTTGTATAGTTTATAATATATCAAATCATATTTATCTCATTACTTGTACTAGTACTCATGCACGTGCGATCATGTGTATAAAAAAAATCAAGCCATCTTACTCTTTACGTGACTTTTAGTACAAATGGTGAAACGGGTAGCAACGCCAACTCGGAACTAATCTCAAGCAAAATTAAACAACAATCATCAATCTTACCAGCTAATGCTGCATATATGCCCATTGA
Source organism: Allium fistulosum (assembly GCA_030737815.1). NCBI lineage: Eukaryota > Viridiplantae > Streptophyta > Magnoliopsida > Asparagales > Amaryllidaceae > Allium > Allium fistulosum. Next base: position 483,808,024 of record CM060905.1, on the reverse strand, counting down.
AAACAATAATCTTTGTTGTCCACTGCCACTTGTAAAATGCTCCAAACTTTATCCTTGTTATATGTATAAAAATATATGCATGTCAAACTTAATAACATATATACAAATAATTATTTATTTTCTTCATTGTTAAATGGTTATTAGATAATTAAACATGTAAATTCTAAAGAAGCACACTAACAACTTGATTAGTTAGGGAATAGTATCATTTTCTCATCTATATTAAACTGTCATTTGTCGGTAATACATTAGATTATTACGTAGGTGAGACTTTTTTGTCACTCTAAATAAAGTATTAAATTGCATGCAGTTGTTAATATCTAATTATATATATATATTATGTTGCAAAGGCTCGATGATTGTGGGTAATAATAGTCCACCTGCAAAACCAAGGCAAAGGTCAAGATAAACCAATTAATGTTTAAAGGAAACACAAAAAAAAGGAGATGGAGAACAACCAAACAACAATTGAGGGAAACATAAGCATAAAGTGGATACACGTGCATGAGAAATTACATAGATGTCCCTTGCCACTTATTTATTTTCTTTTAAAAGGGCACTTTGGTAATTGAAAAAGATTCAAATGTAGGTATTCCTATTATATATAGAATAATGGTATAAACACATCTATATGCAATCTAGGATATTATTTAGTTATAACCTTTATGACATCTACGCCGTACGCGTTGCACATGAACACATGATGTTCAAACACCTAATATAGCACAAAACAAATAAAGTAAATTTAAAATTAGATTATTTTTTAATCAATGTAGAATTAAATTGAATTAAATTAAATTTTGAAACACAAAGCTTTTCTCATATCAAATTAACATTAAATATGATTTATTGTAACAAAATTATTCATGATAACATAAGTCAAAGCTCTAAAGTGACAATTAATGGAAGTTTTTGTTTTTATTTTTTAATTTGCCCTCATTATCAAACTGCCAGTGCATGCGATCCAACTTGATCAGGTCCACTTGGATTGGATCAGTTGGTAGGTTAGATTGGGTGTAACCCTAATGTGTTTGCTGATAAAAAAGAAAACAAAGAGAGATTTTTGATGAACTTGTAATTTGATTCTTAGGAATAATATTTTTTCCACAACTGTTGCTGCTTTATTTTGTCTACATAAATTAGTTTGTTTCCAATTTTTTCTTGATGATGGCGATTTGATTCTTCCAAGGACCTTTTTTTTGTTGCCGCCTTATTTTGATTACATACATTAGTTTGTTACATTTTTTCCTTTCATCTCATGCTAAAGGAAACAACCTTCCTTACCAAAACTATTCTTTATTCTTTTATCTTGGAAAATATTTTTTCTTTTCGTTCAAATACATAGAAGATCTAATCATGATTTAACAAGATTAGAAAAAGAGTCTTTTCCACGTTCCACATTCCATACAAAGAACATTAAATCTCCTATATATATATGTGAATGAAGTGGGAAAATAAACCGACTGGAACCAAATTAACTAGCATTTTAAGGCAACAACAATTATGGAAAGCATTGTTCATGTCCAACACCGCTGTCCAATGGTTAGACGTTCAGGCTTTGGTTTGGTTTGTAAGGTCATATGTTCGAATCCTGCGTAGTATGACTCGAACCACTAGATATATATCGAACTGTACTATGTTACATACTACGTAAGACTTGTAGTACAATTATGTACTACCACATACATAAGCACTCAATTTCAAAAACAAAAAGCAATGTTCATCATTAGAATCAAATTACATGTTGATCACAAACTAATTTCTCTTTGTTTCCTTTTGATTAGTGTATATGTGTAACGTATATGTGTACGTATACATTATATTTAAAATAGTGTGACGCCCTATCGTAACTCATTTCCTGTTTTGTTGATAACTTTCGGGACAATATGCCATATGTTGAATATGAGTAGTTTGGATTATTTGTTTTTGGAAAAAATATCTTAGAACAATATCTTATTGTTATTTTTATCTAGACGGATAAATATACACATGTGAAAATTATGTTTACTTCCTCACTTTTTTATTCTCAAATCAACTTCTCCTATGTCAATTTGTAAATCGGCTCCATATTATGAAAATGTAAACGACTCCTCACTTTGCGTTTTTACAATGCCAGCTGCCTTTTGTTTTTTTAAAGCAATCCCTTATTCTGCACTTGTATAATGCAACTTACTGGAAAATTTTAATTTTTTTAAAGTTTCTTGAATGATCTTAGGAGGTGGAGCCTTGGCGCAACAGTTATGTCACCCGCATGGTGATTTGGACGTCCAGGTTCGAGTCTGGAAATAGCCTCTTCGCAATGCGAGGGAAAGACTGCGTACATGGATACGAAGGTAGATGGATACGGAGGGATCATTTGTATCGATTGAGGAAGTGTGCTTCGTATCGTTCTGAAAACAATTAAAGTTCGTATCGATGGATATTGATGGAGTTTCGTATCGAGGGATGGAGTGGCTTCGTATCGATGGGTGATGGTTGGAGTTCGTATCGATCATACCAGCACTAAAGCACCAAAATGAAGTCGTTTTTGATCGATACGAATTGTATACGTATCGATCATGGATCGATCCTAAATCGTCCCGGATCGATCACGTGGGCCCATCCACGTGTGAGAAGGAGTATTCCGAGATCTATGTCAGATTTTTCCAGCCTACGCCTATAAATAGCAGTCTCAGGCCTTCAGAAAAGGGACTTTGGACTCTCTTACGTCGATATTCTGTCGGAAACTCCATTGTATCTCGAGTGCTTGAGAGTCTACTGTTGTAATGAGCTGTAACCAGTTAACAAAGTCAATAAAACAACAAACTTTCCATAATGGACGTAGGCTACAACGCCGAACCACTCTAAATTCTCGTGTTTTTACATTTCTGCTTGTCTGTTTTGGCGTGTTTGTTAGATTAACCTCATTTTCCATTTATATTCTTCATTTTAATCTCTTCAAATACGTCCAAAGAGTGTTGTGCTCAATTTTGGTACAAACAGCTACCTTTAGCTATGCCCGTCCGTGTATTACTATCATTGTCGCTATGTATGGTCTTCTTTTGATCCCTTTTATACGCTTCATGCATGTTGCATATATGATCTTTTTATGACAATAATAACAAATGATACTTTTCGACATACCTTTACCATTAACGACTTTCTTCTTCGACTTGTATCTTTCTTCGGGTCTCTTGCTACCATAGCCCCATCTTGAATTAATTTCACACATGACCTTTATCTTCTAAGCTCCTCATTCAAAAGACTACTTCGAACAGTCTTCAGTGAGATGGTTCCATTAGCATTGGACTTAATGAAACAACCAAAATTTCCCAACTTTCTGAAAGCGAGCTCATCAATAGAAGAGTCATCAAATTTGACATTCATATTTGCCAATTGATTTATTACATCTTGAAATTCGTTCAAATGCTTCGCAGCATACTTTTCTCCATCTAATCTCAGTTGAATCGACTTTCGAACAAGAAAAGCCTTATTTGCAGCACTCTTCGACTCATACAAAGATACCAACTTATCTTTCAAACTCTTCGCGGATTCACAACTAGCCACATGATGGAAGACTGAATCATCAAGATACCGATGAATTAATGCAATTGCCTTCTTATCCATCTTCTTCCATATTCCCTGTTCTACATCAGAGGGCTTTTTTCCATCTCCATCAATCAGATCATGAAGATCATTGATGTACAAAACATCTTCCATCCTAGGCTTTAAAATACCCTAATTTTTTTCATCTAAAATAACCATCTTTGAGAAAGAAATCATATCCGACATCTCAATAATTTTTCAAATCCAAAATTACTCTAAACTTTGTGATGATGTTGCCCTGATACCAATCTGTAGTGAAAACTTTGCTTTGCGGAAGTTTTTTCCAATAGATCTTTCATCATTCAAATCACAAAGAGATAAATTTGGATAGAAAATAAATAGACATGAAATCAAATAACAATACCCAAGAGATTCAACCAAACCACCCTCCTTATTGATCCACCAAAATTTATTTGCAATTAATCGAATAAAATAAAAGTAAACAAATTGAACCAATAAACAAATTGAGAAAGAGAGTCTTGATCTCTATGGTTAAAATTGTTGGAGAAGAAGAACAAAGATGGAAGAAGAAAAAAAGAATAAATAGATTTTCATTCATTTTACACTCTCTCTTATAGGTTCTATTTATAACATCAATTACTTAATGTCCAAGTTAATATTAGATGACAAAAATTAAATTGATTAGCTAATTAAAGAGAGAAATAAACATAACCAAATATGCTTATTAATTAGGAGAAACAAAAAATTTCTCTTTCTTTTTGCATATTTGTTTCCTTCTAGTTGTGATTTTGTATCACCAAAATTTAACAAAACATGCATATGTTTGGTCACCATAAAAAAAACTAGGGTTTGGTACTCTAATTGAGTTATTTTGCTACGTTGTCCGTTGGTCGTTCTTTTCCAGTTATTATTAAGTCGTTCTTTTCCCATCTTAACACCAACTGTGCCTCTACCAAATTCAGCTTTATTAATATTTCTTTCCTATGGTTAACAGGTTTCAGTTCTCAAATTCATATATATGGTTTGAATTCTACAATGCACCTTTACCAAAAGATGTAACCCTAGTTTGTGATGTAAGTGGAATTTCTGATCCTTCTTTCTGAATTGATGAAGTAGTTCTCTTTTTTATTCGATTATTTCGTATCTAGACTATTCGTTCCTGGCATATTATCGGACGTCTTGGAGGGTGCAATTCTATGAACATGCAGGTATTACATGCTATATAATATATTTACTTATGTGATGCATAAAACCGTGCTCCAACGTTGTTGCCTTATAGAGTTGAATTTACCTGCTTTGGTAATTGCAGCTGTCAGAGACACCTGTGAATACTAAAAGACCAAAGTATGATGCTATTCAAGGAGCAAATGTGACCCCAACTACTTTTTACAACATTGGTGACGTTGAAGTTCAAGACAACTTAGCACGAATTTGGTAAATTATTTCAGCCACATTAATAGAAGTATACTTTATCATTAAATCATGTTAATGAATTGAAAATTTGCTTATAAGCATGTCACCTTAATAGGGTTGATATAGGGACTAGTGAACCATTGCTTTTGGACGTGTTAATCAATGCGATGTCCTCCATCAGCTCCGAGTAAGTTTCCATGATTACACGCTTTTGCTGCTACAGAATTTGATGCTTTGTTCCTTAAAGTTCTATTCAAGTAGCTTAATATGTTTGTTCATTTCTGAAGCTATGTTGGGATAAAGCAAATTGTTTTTGGAGGTCTGGAGTTTGATGGTTGGAAGCAGAATTTGACTTCAGATGATGCTGGTTATAGCAGTCATAAAATCTGATCCTTTTGCCAGTGTTTCAACTTTGCAATCATGGACTAATGCTTCTGAAGTACTGTGTTCATGACCTTGAGGCTCTTCTTTTAATTTATTTTCAACCAGGATAAATTTTGTTTTGTTCTGAAAGGTAATTGTGTTGTAGTTGACTTTAAATTGTATTAGTTCAGGTTGTATAGTTGAGTTGCACTAAATATATCGTGTTGTGTAGTGTTTCATATAAAGCATGTATTAGTTCATCAGCTTCATACTGACATGCTTCATCCTGCATGTTCTTAATTGTCGGGTTCGCCTCAAACAAAACTAAAATAAACAAGTACAAAGTGTTACTTTCTTGTCAAGTGCTCAAAATCCTGATAGTATGTTTCAACCAGATATATCTTCATCCTGGTTGTAGGGTAAAATGTACTTGTTGGGTAACTATAATAATATTTAAATTCTTTTAATTTGCTCGATCTTTTGATTTTTGTATTATTTCTATTTATGTATTGTTTATTTATTAAGACAGATTAATTTTTGGGAAAAAAACAAAACAAAATCTACGTTCAATTTCTCTTTTATTTTCTTTACTATATCCATCTTCCTCTTATTTTAGAAACAGTAAATAAATTCTTCATTTTTTTCTTCAAAAATTCATTTAAAAACCAAATCCTAGTAAAACTCATAAGCGGTGATTTTTGTAATTTTTCAAATCATTTAACTTTGAATGCACAATTTTGAGGAATCGTTGTGTTAATTTTAGAGAGTGGACGACGTTGTTGGTTACATTGTAATAATGTTGAATTTCGCTTTCAAGTCAGGGGTTTGTCCATAAAAAAACAATGTATTATTGATTATTCTTTACTATTTCTGCTTCATGAATTTTAACAGTTTGAAACAAAATTTAAATCTATTTTCCCTCATGGTGGTTGAGACATTCGGAGAAGGAAAACTATGATTTTGAGCAATTACCCTGGAAGAGGTGAAATGAAAAATTGACATGGTCAAAATTTATCTTTCATTTCCTATTTATTTCTTCATGCTTACATATCTTATAATTTTATGTACTTTTTATATGGTTCGTTTGTAAATTTGTAGATCCATGAATATATCCTATAATTTAGGACACTTCAACGTGATATACTTGAAAATATTGATTTTTTATTTTCAAAATAATGAAATATAAATGGGCATATATATGTAGATATATGTTGATCTTGTTTGGACCAAGTTGAATAAGAGTATAAAGAAAAATTACAAACATAAATATTTCTTTTTTAGGAAAATGAGTAACCCTTTATTAGCAAAGGAGAACATTCATGTAATTTATTCTACATTTAAAAGGAGCTGTCAACATGTAATATCCCGAAATTTTTGGCAATATCAATTTAATAATCTGTACTGAAAATTAAATTGATTTGATAATTTTTGTTGATAAATTTGATTTGATTTAATAATCTTCTTTTAATAAATATTTAATTGGTGATTTTATCCTTTTAAAAAAACTAATAAATTGTTTTCTATTTATAATGTATATATATTTATATATATTGTAAATAGATGAGCTTTGTTTTAAATTTAATTAATAAGGCATATTTTATAATTCTAATATTTTTGGCATTTTGGAAATTTTGATATATAACTTTTCAAAGCTATTTTATAAATAACTATATGATTATAAACATAAGAAACTATGATTTGGAATTTAAAGATAGAGTGTTTTAATATTTTAAAATAAAATCTATTTTTATTTACATTAGAGTAAAGCCTTACCTTATTGATATTTGATTTATATATATATATATATATATATATATGTTATGATGTAATCTAGATAATAATATTTAAACTAGATCATATTTATCAATACTAAATATAAGCATAAAATAAAATATGAATATAAAGTAAATGTTTGATACTTAAACTTTAAAAAGAAATAAACAATAAATAAATATATTTATAGAGAAATACAAGACAATAAGTATTTAAGTTAGAAATAAATATTTGAGTTAGAAAATAGAAATAAATATACAAGTTAACATAATAACAATAACCATAACAACTTTAAAGTAAAAACATAAGTAAATTCTAGAAATATATATCCTATGGAAATACTTGTTTGCAGGTAAGAAGAAAACACATAGGTATATACGAAATTTATAAGGGGATAAGTATGACCATACATACAAGATGTACAAAATAAAATAAAGAAATGGTTTGTGTAAACATGATAAGGAACAAGGCATTTAATGCCATCATCTCTAGTACACAAGTAAGATCATCTCAGCCCCCATATAGAAGAAAATCTCTGACCAAACTTAATAAAATCTTGTACCAGCAAAATAAACTATACTGTAAACTCTTTTCTATATCAATCTTCTCTTTCTCTTTTCGTTCATTAAAAAAAGACTTAGCATTCCAGAAATTTTATTACAACTGAAGCTTTATTTCAACTCAACAAACATGGAGATTAAAAGAGTTTCAGCTAACAACTTTCAAAGCAATTTTCCAGTTTTAAAGTTTTCAAAGCCTGTTTCAAAAATGTGCTCTGTTCTGCCTTCTCAAATCTGTGAGTAACATCACTCTTAACAAGTTTAAATATATGAATATGGTTGCATGTTAATCTCTGTGATAAGTATGTATAAGTGAATATTTGCTGTGAATATATATGGTTATTTAGTGTACATGCTGTTGTATATATGTGTACACTGTTCTTGTTTTGTTTTCCAGGCTCAAGGTTTCATTTAAATCCATTACCACTTGATCTAGTCTTTGATAGGATTTAATTTACAAACAAAAGTTGTTTGTTTTAGCATAAATAAATGTTTAAAATTATACTTAAGTTAAAATAATAGAGGAATGTCTTTGGAAATCAAAATGACTGAGAAAATTTAATATAAGTCAAAATCCAAACTTGATAATTCATTGTTTCAGGATTATAAATTAAATACCTAAACTAAAACATGATTTTTAAAACAAAAATCATAATTTTTAGTGCTAGTTGGAAGTCGCAGTTCTTGTTTGATCATATATGGTAGATTTGGGGTTTTCTGGTGATCTACTTGCTCGTAGGGGTCAGGGTCATTTCTGGTGATGGAAGGATGAAAGGTGGGTCTGGGAAAAATATTGGATTGGTGATCTAAGCATGGTGGCGACGGTGGTGGGTCAGTGAATGCTGTAACCCTAGATTGGACAGGTTGGATAAATTGGGTCGGGGTGATGTCTCTGGTGGATCGAGTATCACTGGCTATTGGGAAATAGAAGAGGGGTTGTTGAATAAGACGTGGTCGGAGGCATTGCCACTCTGATGATCGGGGATTCGAGAACGATGGTGGTTCCAGGTTTTGTCTTTGGTTCCAGATTTGGGTTTGACCACTCGAATTCGATTTCGAGTTTGTATCGATGATCTGAAGATCGTGATTAGGAGCGAGAGTGATCGTCGACTTGAGGAGATCATCGTTGATGATCGGAGTCGGCTGCGTAGTTGGTGCATGTGCACAGTTCTGTTTTTATGTCAGGAGCTTTGGATGGGTGTTGTGTCTCGAAGTAGAGTCCGGGTTTTTGGGGTTTTGACTCGAGAAATGTCTCGAGTGACTCGTGAATGTTTTGGTTACAGGTTTTCAAACCTGTTAGTGTTTTTAAAATTTTAAAATGAATTTAAAAACTGTGAAGCAATATTTTAAACAGGGTTTAAATCCAGTTTTAAAGTATGGATTCAAAACTGAATTTGAATCCTAGTTTTAAATAAATAAGTTTTTAAAAATGAAATGTTTTTAACAACTTAAAATTGTTACAGTATTTTATAAAATGATTTTGAAACCTGAAAGTAAAGATTTAAACAGAGTTTAAATCTAAGTTTAAATCTAGAATCAAGTTTAGTTTGAATCCTAGTTTCGAGATAAATAAGTTTTTAAAATTTAAATTGTTTTAAACAACTTTGAATGTTTAAAACATAATTTAAATAGTTTGGATTTAAAAATGAATTTGGTTTCAAATTCTTCTAAACTTCTTTTATAAGGTAAGTATTTGAGAATTAAAAGGTTTTTTTAAAATTGTTTAAACTTTGTTAAAGTCAATTTGTATTCATTTTAAATCTTAAATTTAAAATGAAATTTAAAAGTAAATTTGAAAGTAAAATGTTTTCAAATGTATTTGTAAATGATAATTAAGTCATTTATAAGAATAATGTCTTCATCTTAAAAGATAATTAAGATTTAATGATTTGGATTCATTAAATTATTAAGATAATTAAAATGGATAATTAATTTATTTAATTAATTAATGATTTGGATTTATTAAATTAGTAATTATGAGTTTTAAACTAATTAATTAAGTTTTAAGTTAATTAATTAGGAATAACTAATTTGGAATTAAGGATCATTAATTTGATAAGATTAGATTTTAAATTAATGATTAAATATTAATTAATCAAGTAATTAAAGATTAATTAAGTTACAGTTAAAACTTAAATTAATTAAATAATTAGTGGTTAATTAATTAGTTATTAATTAGATTAATTAATTCGTAATTAATAATGATTAATTTAAGTTTAATTACTTAAGAAAAGTAATTAAAGAATTGTTAATAGTTAATGAAGGTCATTAACTAGGATTATGTAATAATTAATTAATGTGATTAATTTTAATAATTAATTAGATTAATTAATTAACTAGGTCATTAACTAGCTTTTAACATAATGCTCTGTGCTAAATGAAAAAAAAACCTTGAAACATAATATTTTCATTGGTTACAAGTATTACCCCACTTGGATAAGCTTCCTTTTTTAGCACATAAAGTTTATATAATCCTTTTGCACCATTACATCAGGAGAAAATAAAAGTTCTTAAAAGCGTACAAATCCTAAGTGTATAGCTAATTTATTTAATTGACCAAACTAAAGTAGATAAAGTTAATTAGTGTATATTTTGGCTTTTGCTGAAGGATCCATTATGTTTGTGGAAAGAAATATACAATTTGTGTAGCTAGCTAGGGAAATAATTTAAATAAATAGCAAACAATTAGGAAAATTATAGTAAGATTTATAACACATAACAGGTAATCGAGAAAGAGATCACCTAAATTTTACATGAGATATTCCACAATTTTTTTTAGCATATTCCATTCCTAAAAAAAGTCCATACATGTTAAAAATATAAAAAAAGGAATCAAAGATATATATGAAAATACATGAACATGTGGATAACATAAAACAATATACAATAAACTCCATAAATCCCTGCTGAAGTTAAATACTATTAGAATATTTTTTCCTAACATAAGCTTATATGTAATAACCATTTAAACATGCCACTTGATAAGTAAAGTATTAATAGTCCATAAATGGTATGGAAAATTACAAACAAATATTTATATGCCCATAATTATATTTTTGCTACTCTCTAAAATTATCCTAGAATATTTGAAACCTTATTTAGTATGCATATTTATATATTAGATTACATATTTAAGTATAACCTTTGAAATTTAATACAACAAGATCTATATTTAATGTTAGTAATTATGGAAGACTACCAATCAATAGGTAAAACGATTTATTTTTCTTTTATGCCTTGCATGTTCTTGCAAGAAAAATTGAATACTGGAAATATGGACATGAATAAATGGAATCTTTATTCCACTAAAGTTGTTTTTTTGTTACCTAATCAAAATAGATATGTCCAACGTAAGAAAATAAAACACAATCAACTCCTATCAAACTTAAATCACCTTAAAATTGAATTAAAAAAATTGAAAGCTAAATCAATGATATACTATATAATAAAAATTTATATCTGAAAAACAACCCAATTAGGAGGAAGAAAATAAACTGCTACTTGTAATATTCTTTACTTGCACAAATATTGCTCACTTTACATATACATGCGACATGAAAAACATATGTATTTCATGGTTGCATGTTGAATAAAGGCTATATGCACTATAATTTATACATTTTATGCAATATAGTGCTTAAAAAATAATAATAGGCAAAGAATGCATTACCAAAACAATGAAGATTAGTTTTAAATTTGGTAAATGAGTGAAATAAGTCAAAGTTCCAACTATTTTTTGTGTATAACATACTAATTCCAACATGGTTACTTATTAATTGACCAACATAGTAGTTAAAAGTGTACAAATCCTAAATGTATAGGTAATTTATTTAATTGACCAAATCAAAGTAGGTAAAGTTAATTAGTGTATATTGTGCATAAGATATTCCACAAATTATGATGGCATATTCCATTCCTAAAAAGAGACCATACATGTTAAACATACAATAAAAGATCAGAGATATAATGACTGTACATGAACATGTGGATAACCAAAGCATTATATAACGAACTCTATAAATCCCTACCGACCTTAAATATCATTAGAATGTTTTTCCATAACATCCGCTTATATGTAATAACCACTTAAACATGACACTTGTAAATACAGTATTACTAGTCCATAAATGGCGTGGAAATTGCAAAAAAATGTTTATATGCCCATAATTATATTTTTGTTACTTTCTAGTGCTAAAATTATCCTAGAATATTTAAAACTCTATTTGGTATACATGGTTATATATTGGATTACATATTTAAGTATAATCCTTTAAAACTTAATATGACAAGATTTATATTTAATGCTAGTGATTATAGATGACTGCCAATCAATAGGTAAAACAATTTATTTTTCTTTTATGACTTGCATGTTTTTGAAAAAATTATTGAAAAATGGAAATAGGGACATGAATAATTGGAATCTTTATTCCAGTAAAGTTATCTTTTTTGTTATCTAATCGAAAGTAGATCTGCCCAACGTAGGTAAATAAAACACAATCAAATCCTATCAAATTTAAATCACCCTAAAATTAGATTAAAAAATTGAAAGTTAAATCAATGATATATTATATAACAAAAATTTATGCCTAAACAACAACCTAATTAGAAGGAAGAAAATAAACAACGAATTTGTTACTTGTGATATTCTTTATTTGCATAAATATTGCTCACTTTACATATACGTGCAACATGAAGAGCGTATGTCTTTCATAGTTGCATGTTGAATGAAGGCTATATGCACTACCAATTTAAACACATTCTATGCAATATAGTATTTTTTTTAAAAATTTTTAGCAAAGAATGCAAGACCCAAACAACGAAGATTAGTTTTAAATTGGTAAGGGGTGAAATAAGTCAAAATTCTAACTACTTTTTATGTATAACATACTCAATCCAACATGGTCACTTATTAATTAATCAACATAATAGTTAAAAGCATACAAATCCTAAATGTGTAGCTAATTTATTTAATTGACCAAACTAAAGTAGGTAAAGTTAATTAGTGTATATTTTGGTTTTTGTTGAAGGATCCATATATTTTGGTGGAAAGAAACACATCAATCTTTATAGCTAGTTAGAGAAATAATTTTAAATAAACAACAAACAATTAGGAAAATTATAGTAAGATTTATAATATATAATAGGTATCGAGCAGTAGATCACCTAAATTTTGCATGAGATATTCCACAATTTGCGATGGCATATTCCATTCTTAAAAAAGACCATACAAGTTAAACATAAAAAAGGGATCAAAGATATGTATGATAATACATGAACATGTGGCTAACATAAAGCATGATATAACGAACTCCATAAATCCATACGGACCTTAAATATCATTAGAATGTTCTTCCCTAACATCGGCTTATATGCAATAACCATTTAAACATGATATTTGATAAGTACCGTATTAATAGTCCATAAATAGCATGGAAATTGCAAACAAATGTTTATATGCCCCTAAGTATATTTTTGCTACTCTCTAGTGCTAAAATCATCCTAGAATATTTAAAACCCTATTTGGTATACATAGTTATATATTATATTACATACTTAAGTATAATCCTTTGGAACTTAATACGGCAAGATTTATATTTAATGTTAGTGATTATGGAAGACTGCCAATCAATAGATAAAACAATTTATTTTCCTTTTATGACTTGCATATTCTTGTAAAAAAATTGAAAACTGGAAATATGGACATGAATAAATGGAATATTCTTTAATCCACTAAACTTATCTTTTTTGTTATCTAATTGAAAATAGATCTGCCTACATAAAACATAATAACTCCTATCAAATTTAAATCACCTTAAAATTGGATTAGAAAATTTGAAATCTAAGTCAATGATATACTATATAATAAAAATTTATATCTAAAAAACAACCCAATTAGAAGGAAGAAAATAAATAACGAATTTGTTACTTGTAATATTCTTTATTTGTACAAATATTGGTTTCCTCAAGTTACATTACGACGATTGGATCTAAAATCCAAAATCCACTTTTCTCCTTGTAAATTTTCAAACCAATATCGTTTTCTAATGGTAGTTGAAAGACTTTATTGAATAATTGAATAGAAAACATCTACCTATACTCTGTTATCCTTTCACTATATAAAATAAAGCTAAACTTTTTTTACATCAAATATGTTGGTTTAGTAAACTAAACTTATATGTAACTCATAGAAAATAAAAAAAATGAGTGGATTATTCAATCGACTTTAACATTAACGCTTAAGGGAACTTTGTAGTTTAAGATTGGATTACTATATAAAATTCATCAGTATTTCTAAAAAATATCCAACATCAGAATGTATATATTGTATCGAATTAGAATAGCCGTACTCAAGGTTTCAAATCTCGGATTTTGGCCAATATCTCGGGCAAATATCTTGGCTGTCTCGGGCGATATTTAAAAGACTTATAACTAACCAAGCTGCCAAATCTCGGATTTTGGCTAATATCTCGGATTTTCATCTCGGCTGATCTCGGGGAGATTTAAAACCTTGGCCGTACTAAACCAAAATTTCTTACTATAATAATTAAAACCTTAGTGTAAAAGAAAGTGAAATAAAAAACTAACACTGAATAAATATTATTTTTGAATTTAAAAGGAAATTAAAACAAATTAGAAGTGAAATATTTATATTGAGTTTTGGGAATGTATTTAAAGAGGTATTGTTTGGATAAAATAAATTATTTGATTTAAATTTGTACTTAACTACTTCATGAAATAATTTAAAAAAAGATTTTAAAATAATGTATATGAAAGGTTTTTAAACAATAAATTCAAGTGATATTTGTTTAAATGTAAAACTTTTATATGTCATTTAAGTAATGTCATTTAAGTAATGTCATTTAAGTTTTAAACTTTTATATACGTGTCCTGCTACCTGCTGTCTGATATGTACTGCAATAATAAATTGTGTCCACTGTTTTCCTTTTTTTTAACCTTTTCCATTAAATATGATGTATTTTATTATATGGATATATAAATTATAATATTACTGTATAAAGATAATAATAAAAAACAATTTTTTCGGTAAAAGAATATATAAATATATTCATTGTTATTTTTAAATCAATTTAACTAATTAGGTAAATGTCAATTTAAAATTTAAACATATATGTATATATGTATATCCGAAAATAAAAGTTTTTTTTAGGGTTTATATATATATGTGTGTGTGAGATATTTATTTTAAATATCTGAAAATAAATTTTTTTTGGGTCTATATATATGTATGTATGTATAATACAATACATATATTTATCATTTTAAATAATTAGACTACGTAAGTAAATATTGTTCTGAAATTCAAATTCAAATTTTAAACATTTTAAATCCTTTTTTTGTTTACCGAAGCCTTTTTAAATAAAAAATATATGTTATCTATATAGACATATCAGTCAAGTATTAAGATTAATAAATATTTAAAGTAACTATATTATAGAGTATGTATGTATGCGTGCGTATAGATATATATGAATTCAGTTTTAGCCATGTATCTTTTGTATAGTTTATAATATATCAAATCATATTTATCTCATTACTTGTACTAGTACTCATGCACGTGCGATCATGTGTATAAAAAAAATCAAGCCATCTTACTCTTTACGTGACTTTTAGTACAAATGGTGAAACGGGTAGCAACGCCAACTCGGAACTAATCTCAAGCAAAATTAAACAACAATCATCAATCTTACCAGCTAATGCTGCATATATGCCCATTGAAAACAATAATCTTTGTTGTCCACTGCCACTTGTAAAATGCTCCAAACTTTATCCTTGTTATATGTATAAAAATATATGCATGTCAAACTTAATAACATATATACAAATAATTATTTATTTTCTTCATTGTTAAATGGTTATTAGATAATTAAACATGTAAATTCTAAAGAAGCACACTAACAACTTGATTAGTTAGGGAATAGTATCATTTTCTCATCTATATTAAACTGTCATTTGTCGGTAATACATTAGATTATTACGTAGGTGAGACTTTTTTGTCACTCTAAATAAAGTATTAAATTGCATGCAGTTGTTAATATCTAATTTTATATATATATTATGTTGCAAAGGCTCGATGATTGTGGGTAATAATAGTCCACCTGCAAAACCAAGGCAAAGGTCAAGATAAACCAATTAATGTTTAAAGGAAACACAAAAAAAAGGAGATGGAGAACAACCAAACAACAATTGAGGGAAACATAAGCATAAAGTGGATACACGTGCATGAGAAATTACATAGATGTCCCTTGCCACTTATTTATTTTCTTTTAAAAGGGCACTTTGGTAATTGAAAAAGATTCAAATGTAGGTATTCCTATTATATATAGAATAATGGTATAAACACATCTATATGCAATCTAGGATATTATTTAGTTATAACCTTTATGACATCTACGCCGTACGCGTTGCACATGAACACATGATGTTCAAACACCTAATATAGCACAAAACAAATAAAGTAAATTTAAAATTAGATTATTTTTTAATCAATGTAGAATTAAATTGAATTAAATTAAATTTTGAAACACAAAGTTT
The DNA here is from genome assembly GCA_030737815.1 of Allium fistulosum. Taxonomy (NCBI): domain Eukaryota; kingdom Viridiplantae; phylum Streptophyta; class Magnoliopsida; order Asparagales; family Amaryllidaceae; genus Allium; species Allium fistulosum. Next base: position 483,791,816 of record CM060905.1, on the reverse strand, counting down.
TTCTCATATCAAATTAACATTAAATATGATTTAATGTAACAAAATTATTCATGATAACATAAGTCAAAGCTCTAAAGTGACAATTAATGGAAGTTTTTGTTTTTATTTTTTAATTTGCCCTCATTATCAAACTTCCAGTGCATGCGATCCAACTTGATCAGGTCCACTTGGATTGGATCAGTTGGTAGGTTAGATTGGGTGTAACCCTAATGTGTTTGCTGATAAAAAAGAAAACAAAGAGAGATTTTTGATGAACTTGTAATTTGATTCTTAGGAATAATATTTTTTCCACAACTGTTGCTGCTTTATTTTGTCTACATAAATTAGTTTGTTTCCAATTTTTTCTTGATGATGGCGATTTGATTCTTCCAAGGACCTTTTTTTTGTTGCCGCCTTATTTTGATTACATACATTAGTTTGTTACATTTTTTCCTTTCATCTCATGCTAAAGGAAACAACCTTCCTTACCAAAACTATTCTTTATTCTTTTATCTTGGAAAATATTTTTTCTTTTCGTTCAAATACATAGAAGATCTAATCATGATTTAACAAGATTAGAAAAAGAGTCTTTTCCACGTTCCACATTCCATACAAAGAACATTAAATCTCCTATATATATGTGAATGAAGTGGGAAAATAAACCGACTGGAACCAAATTAACTAGCATTTTAAGGCAACAACAATTATGGAAAGCATTGTTCATGTCCAACACCGCTGTCCAATGGTTAGACGTTCAGGCTTTGGTTTGGTTTGTAAGGTCATGTGTTCGAATCCTGCGTAGTATGACTCGAACCACTAGATATATATCGAACTGTACTATGTTACATACTACGTAAGACTTGTAGTACAATTATGTACTACCACATACATAAGCACTCAATTTCAAAAACAAAAAGCAATGTTCATCATTAGAATCAAATTACATGTTGATCACAAACTAATTTCTCTTTGTTTCCTTTTGATTAGTGTATATGTGTAACGTATATGTGTACGTATACATTATATTTAAAATAGTGTGACGCCCTATCGTAACTCATTTCCTGTTTTGTTGATAACTTTCGGGACAATATGCCATATGTTGAATATGAATAGTTTGGATTATTTGTTTTTGGAAAAAATATCTTAGAACAATATCTTATTGTTATTTTTATCTAGACGGATAAATATACACATGTGAAAATTATGTTTACTTCCTCACTTTTTTATTCTCAAATCAACTTCTCCTATGTCAATTTGTAAATCGGCTCCATATTATGAAAATGTAAACGACTCCTCACTTTGCGTTTTTACAATGCCAGCTGCCTTTTGTTTTTTTAAAGCAATCCCTTATTCTGCACTTGTATAATGCAACTTACTGGAAAATTTTAATTTTTTTAAAGTTTCTTGAATGATGTTAGGAGGTGGAGCCTTGGCGCAACGGTTATGTCACCCGCATGGTGATTTGGACGTCCAGGTTCGAGTTTGGAAATAGCCTCTTCGCAATGCGAGGGAAAGACTGCGTACATGGATACGAAGGTAGATGGATACGGAGGGATCATTTGTATCGATTGAGGAAGTGTGCTTCGTATCGTTCTGAAAACAATTAAAGTTCGTATCGATGGATATTGATGGAGTTTCGTATCGAGGGATGGAGTGGCTTCGTATCGATGGGTGATGGTTGGAGTTCGTATCGATCATACCAGCACTAAAGCACCAAAATGAAGTCGTTTTTGATCGATACGAATTGTATACGTATCGATCATGGATCGATCCTAAATCGTCCCGGATCGATCACGTGGGCCCACCCACGTGTGAGAAGGAGTATTCCGAGATCTATGTCAGATTTTTCCAGCCTACGCCTATAAATAGCAGTCTCAGGCCTTCAGAAAAGGGACTTTGGACTCTCTTACGTCGATATTCTGTCGGAAACTCCATTGTATCTCGAGTGCTTGAGAGTCTACTGTTGTAATGAGCTGTAACCAGTTAACAAAGTCAATAAAACAACAAACTTTCCATAATGGACGTAGGCTACAACGCCGAACCACTCTAAATTCTCGTGTTTTTACATTTCTGCTTGTCTGTTTTGGCGTGTTTGTTAGATTAACCTCATTTTCCATTTATATTCTTCATTTTAATCTCTTCAAATACGTCCAAAGAGTGTTGTGCTCAATTTTGGTACAAACAGCTACCTTTAGCTATGCCCGTCCGTGTATTACTATCATTGTCGCTATGTATGGTCTTCTTTTGATCCCTTTTATACGCTTCATGCATGTTGCATATATGATCTTTTTATGACAATAATAACAAATGATACTTTTCGACATACCTTTACCATTAACGACTTTCTTCTTCGACTTGTATCTTTCTTCGGGTCTCTTGCTACCATAGCCCCATCTTGAATTAATTTCACACATGACCTTTATCTTCTAAGCTCCTCATTCAAAAGACTACTTCGAACAGTCTCCAGTGAGATGGTTCCATTAGCATTGGACTTAATGAAACAACCAAAATTTCCCAACTTTCTGAAAGCGAGCTCATCAATAGAAGAGTCATCAAATTTGACATTCATATTTGCCAATTGATTTATTACATCTTGAAATTCGTTCAAATGCTTCGCAGCATACTTTTCTCCATCTAATCTCAGTTGAATCGACTTTCGAACAAGAAAAGCCTTATTTGCAGCACTCTTCGACTCATACAAAGATACCAACTTATCTTTCAAACTCTTCGCGGATTCACAACTAGCCACATGATGGAAGACTGAATCATCAAGATACCGATGAATTAATGCAATTGCCTTCTTATCCATCTTCTTCCATATTCCCTGTTCTACATCAGAGGGCTTTTTTCCATCTCCATCAATCAGATCATGAAGATCATTGATGTACAAAACATCTTCCATCCTAGGCTTTAAAATACCCTAATTTTTTTCATCTAAAATAACCATCTTTGAGAAAGAAATCATATCCGACATCTCAATAATTTTTCAAATCCAAAATTACTCTAAACTTTGTGATGATGTTGCCCTGATACCAATCTGTAGTGAAAACTTTGCTTTGCGGAAGTTTTTTCCAATAGATCTTTCATCATTCAAATCACAAAGAGATAAATTTGGATAGAAAATAAATAGACATGAAATCAAATAACAATACCCAAGAGATTCAACCAAACCACCCTCCTTATTGATCCACCAAAATTTATTTGCAATTAATCGAATAAAATAAAAGTAAACAAATTGAACCAATAAACAAATTGAGAAAGAGAGTCTTGATCTCTATGGTTAAAATTGTTGGAGAAGAAGAACAAAGATGGAAGAAGAAAAAAAGAATAAATAGATTTTCATTCATTTTACACTCTCTCTTATAGGTTCTATTTATAACATCAATTACTTAATGTCCAAGTTAATATTAGATGACAAAAATTAAATTGATTAGCTAATTAAAGAGAGAAATAAACATAACCAAATATGCTTATTAATTAGGAGAAACAAAAAATTTCTCTTTCTTTTTGCATATTTGTTTCCTTCTAGTTGTGATTTTGTATCACCAAAATTTAACAAAACATGCATATGTTTGGTCACCATAAAAAAAACTAGGGTTTGGTACTCTAATTGAGTTATTTTGCTACGTTGTCCGTTGGTCGTTCTTTTCCAGTTATTATTAAGTCGTTCTTTTCCCATCTTAACACCAACTGTGCCTCTACCAAATTCAGCTTTATTAATATTTCTTTCCTATGGTTAACAGGTTTCAGTTCTCAAATTCATATATATGGTTTGAATTCTACAATGCACCTTTACCAAAAGATGTAACCCTAGTTTGTGATGTAAGTGGAATTTCTGATCCTTCTTTCTGAATTGATGAAGTAGTTCTCTTTTTTATTCGATTATTTCGTATCTAGACTATTCGTTCCTGGCATATTATCGGACGTCTTGGAGGGTGCAATTCTATGAACATGCAGGTATTACATGCTATATAATATATTTACTTATGTGATGCATAAAACCGTGCTCCAACGTTGTTGCCTTATAGAGTTGAATTTACCTGCTTTGGTAATTGCAGCTGTCAGAGACACCTGTGAATACTAAAAGACCAAAGTATGATGCTATTCAAGGAGCAAATGTGACCCCAACTACTTTTTACAACATTGGTGACGTTGAAGTTCAAGACAACTTAGCACGAATTTGGTAAATTATTTCAGCCACATTAATAGAAGTATACTTTATCATTAAATCATGTTAATGAATTGAAAATTTGCTTATAAGCATGTCACCTTAATAGGGTTGATATAGGGACTAGTGAACCATTGCTTTTGGACGTGTTAATCAATGCGATGTCCTCCATCAGCTCCGAGTAAGTTTCCATGATTACACGCTTTTGCTGCTACAGAATTTGATGCTTTGTTCCTTAAAGTTCTATTCAAGTAGCTTAATATGTTTGTTCATTTCTGAAGCTATGTTGGGATAAAGCAAATTGTTTTTGGAGGTCTGGAGTTTGATGGTTGGAAGCAGAATTTGACTTCAGATGATGCTGGTTATAGCAGTCATAAAATCTGATCCTTTTGCCAGTGTTTCAACTTTGCAATCATGGACTAATGCTTCTGAAGTACTGTGTTCATGACCTTGAGGCTCTTCTTTTAATTTATTTTCAACCAGGATAAATTTTGTTTTGTTCTGAAAGGTAATTGTGTTGTAGTTGACTTTAAATTGTATTAGTTCAGGTTGTATAGTTGAGTTGCACTAAATATATCGTGTTGTGTAGTGTTTCATATAAAGCATGTATTAGTTCATCAGCTTCATACTGACATGCTTCATCCTGCATGTTCTTAATTGTCGGGTTCGCCTCAAACAAAACTAAAATAAACAAGTACAAAGTGTTACTTTCTTGTCAAGTGCTCAAAATCCTGATAGTATGTTTCAACCAGATATATCTTCATCCTGGTTGTAGGGTAAAATGTACTTGTTGGGTAACTATAATAATATTTAAATTCTTTTAATTTGCTCGATCTTTTGATTTTTGTATTATTTCTATTTATGTATTGTTTATTTATTAAGACAGATTAATTTTTGGGAAAAAAACAAAACAAAATCTACGTTCAATTTCTCTTTTATTTTCTTTACTATATCCATCTTCCTCTTATTTTAGAAACAGTAAATAAATTCTTCATTTTTTTCTTCAAAAATTCATTTAAAAACCAAATCCTAGTAAAACTCATAAGCGGTGATTTTTGTAATTTTTCAAATCATTTAACTTTGAATGCACAATTTTGAGGAATCGTTGTGTTAATTTTAGAGAGTGGACGACGTTGTTGGTTACATTGTAATAATGTTGAATTTCGCTTTCAAGTCAGGGGTTTGTCCATAAAAAAACAATGTATTATTGATTATTCTTTACTATTTCTGCTTCATGAATTTTAACAGTTTGAAACAAAATTTAAATCTATTTTCCCTCATGGTGGTTGAGACATTCGGAGAAGGAAAACTATGATTTTGAGCAATTACCCTGGAAGAGGTGAAATGAAAAATTGACATGGTCAAAATTTATCTTTCATTTCCTATTTATTTCTTCATGCTTACATATCTTATAATTTTATGTACTTTTTATATGGTTCGTTTGTAAATTTGTAGATCCATGAATATATCCTATAATTTAGGACACTTCAACGTGATATACTTGAAAATATTGATTTTTTATTTTCAAAATAATGAAATATAAATGGGCATATATATGTAGATATATGTTGATCTTGTTTGGACCAAGTTGAATAAGAGTATAAAGAAAAATTACAAACATAAATATTTCTTTTTTAGGAAAATGAGTAACCCTTTATTAGCAAAGGAGAACATTCATGTAATTTATTCTACATTTAAAAGGAGCTGTCAACATGTAATATCCCGAAATTTTTGGCAATATCAATTTAATAATCTGTACTGAAAATTAAATTGATTTGATAATTTTTGTTGATAAATTTGATTTGATTTAATAATCTTCTTTTAATAAATATTTAATTGGTGATTTTATCCTTTTAAAAAAACTAATAAATTGTTTTCTATTTATAATGTATATATATTTATATATATTGTAAATAGATGAGCTTTGTTTTAAATTTAATTAATAAGGCATATTTTATAATTCTAATATTTTTGGCATTTTGGAAATTTTGATATATAACTTTTCAAAGCTATTTTATAAATAACTATATGATTATAAACATAAGAAACTATGATTTGGAATTTAAAGATAGAGTGTTTTAATATTTTAAAATAAAATCTATTTTTATTTACATTAGAGTAAAGCCTTACCTTATTGATATTTGATTTATATATATATATATATATATATATGTTATGATGTAATCTAGATAATAATATTTAAACTAGATCATATTTATCAATACTAAATATAAGCATAAAATAAAATATGAATATAAAGTAAATGTTTGATACTTAAACTTTAAAAAGAAATAAACAATAAATAAATATATTTATAGAGAAATACAAGACAATAAGTATTTAAGTTAGAAATAAATATTTGAGTTAGAAAATAGAAATAAATATACAAGTTAACATAATAACAATAACCATAACAACTTTAAAGTAAAAACATAAGTAAATTCTAGAAATATATATCCTATGGAAATACTTGTTTGCAGGTAAGAAGAAAACACATAGGTATATACGAAATTTATAAGGGGATAAGTATGACCATACATACAAGATGTACAAAATAAAATAAAGAAATGGTTTGTGTAAACATGATAAGGAACAAGGCATTTAATGCCATCATCTCTAGTACACAAGTAAGATCATCTCAGCCCCCATATAGAAGAAAATCTCTGACCAAACTTAATAAAATCTTGTACCAGCAAAATAAACTATACTGTAAACTCTTTTCTATATCAATCTTCTCTTTCTCTTTTCGTTCATTAAAAAAAGACTTAGCATTCCAGAAATTTTATTACAACTGAAGCTTTATTTCAACTCAACAAACATGGAGATTAAAAGAGTTTCAGCTAACAACTTTCAAAGCAATTTTCCAGTTTTAAAGTTTTCAAAGTCTGTTTCAAAAATGTGCTCTGTTCTGCCTTCTCAAATCTGTGAGTAACATCACTCTTAACAAGTTTAAATATATGAATATGGTTGCATGTTAATCTCTGTGATAAGTATGTATAAGTGAATATTTGCTGTGAATATATATGGTTATTTAGTGTACATGCTGTTGTATATATGTGTACACTGTTCTTGTTTTGTTTTCCAGGCTCAAGGTTTCATTTAAATCCATTACCACTTGATCTAGTCTTTGATAGGATTTAATTTACAAACAAAAGTTGTTTGTTTTAGCATAAATAAATGTTTAAAATTATACTTAAGTTAAAATAATAGAGGAATGTCTTTGGAAATCAAAATGACTGAGAAAATTTAATATAAGTCAAAATCCAAACTTGATAATTCATTGTTTCAGGATTATAAATTAAATACCTAAACTAAAACATGATTTTTAAAACAAAAATCATAATTTTTAGTGCTAGTTGGAAGTCGCAGTTCTTGTTTGATCATATATGGTAGATTTGGGGTTTTCTGGTGATCTACTTGCTCGTAGGGGTCGGGGTCATTTCTAGTGATGGAAGGATGAAAGGTGGGTCTGGGAAAAATATTGGATTGGTGATCTAAGCATGGTGGCGACGGTGGTGGGTCAGTGAATGATGTAACCCTAGATTGGACAGGTTGGATAAATTGGGTCGGGGTGATGTCTCTGGTGGATCGAGTATCACTGGCTATTGGGAAATAGAAGAGGGGTTGTTGAATAAGACGTGGTCGGAGGCATTGCCACTCTGATGATCGGGGATTCGAGAACGATGGTGGTTCCAGGTTTTGTCTTTGGTTCCAGATTTGGGTTTGACCACTCGAATTCGATTTCGAGTTTGTATCGATGATCTGAAGATCGTGATTAGGAGCGAGAGTGATCGTCGACTTGAGGAGATCATCGTTGATGATCGGAGTCGGCTGCGTAGTTGGTGCATGTGCACAGTTCTGTTTTTATGTCAGGAGCTTTAGATGGGTGTTGTGTCTCGAAGTAGAGTCCGGGTTTTTGGGGTTTTGACTCGAGAAATGTCTCGAGTGACTCGTGAGTGTTTTGGTTACAGGTTTTCAAACCTGTTAGTGTTTTTAAAATTTTAAAATGAATTTAAAAACTGTGAAGCAATATTTTAAACAGGGTTTAAATCCAGTTTTAAAGTATGGATTCAAAACTGAATTTGAATCCTAGTTTTAAATAAATAAGTTTTTAAAAATGAAATGTTTTTAACAACTTAAAATTGTTACAGTATTTTATAAAATGATTTTGAAACTTGAAAGTAAAGATTTAAACAGAGTTTAAATCTAAGTTTAAATCTGGAATCAAGTTTAGTTTGAATCCTAGTTTCGAGATAAATAAGTTTTTAAAATTTAAATTGTTTTAAACAACTTTGAATGTTTAAAACATAATTTAAATAGTTTGGATTTAAAAATGAATTTGGTTTCAAATTCTTCTAAACTTCTTTTATAAGGTAAGTATTTGAGAATTAAAAGGTTTTTTTAAAATTGTTTAAACTTTGTTAAAGTCAATTTGTATTCATTTTAAATCTTAAATTTAAAATGAAATTTAAAAGTAAATTTGAAAGTAAAATGTTTTCAAATGTATTTGTAAATGATAATTAAGTCATTTATAAGAATAATGTCTTCATCTTAAAAGATAATTAAGATTTAATGATTTGGATTCATTAAATTATTAAGATAATTAAAATGGATAATTAATTTATTTAATTAATTAATGATTTGGATTTATTAAATTAGTAATTATGAGTTTTAAACTAATTAATTAAGTTTTAAGTTAATTAATTAGGAATAACTAATTTGGAATTAAGGATCATTAATTTGATAAGATTAGATTTTAAATTAATGATTAAATATTAATTAATCAAGTAATTAAAGATTAATTAAGTTACAGTTAAAACTTAAATTAATTAAATAATTAGTGGTTAATTAATTAGTTATTAATTAGATTAATTAATTTGTAATTAATAATGATTAATTTAAGTTTAATTACTTAAGAAAAGTAATTAAAGAATTGTTAATAGTTAATGAAGGTCATTAACTAGGATTATGTAATAATTAATTAATGTGATTAATTTTAATAATTAATTAGATGAATTAATTAAAGATAATCAATTGTGAAATTGGTTAAGTATAATTACTTAATTAAAGGAATTAATTACTCAAGGTAATTAATTAAATAAATTTGATTAGTTTAAGTTAATTAATTAAGTTTAACTAATTTTAATTAATCATTGGATGATTTGATAGGTAATTACTTAATGTAATTAATGAAGTGTAATTACTTAGTGAAGTAATTAATGGTAATTACTGGATGTAATAAGTTGAAGATGATTTAAATATGGAAGTAATTTGGATTAAATTACTTTGTGAAATTAATCAAGGGATTAATTAAGATAATTAATTAAGGAGTTATTAATTTATTAAATGAAGTAATTAAGGGTAGTTAATTACTAAATGGGATTAATCAAGAGTGATTAATAATTATGGTTTAAGTAAAGATTAATTACTTAATGTAATTAATTTAACTAAAATAATTAATTAAAAATGTAATGAGAGATCATTAACTTATATAACTAATGATGTAATTAAGGGTTGATTAATTAAGATTAATTAGTTAATAATAAGTGATTTTGAGTAATTAATTAATTAAGGATTAATGAAATTAATTATAGTTAATTAATTAATAGAGAAATTAAAGATTAATTACTGTATATGATTAAGGATAAATAATTTGTGAAACTACTTAAGGAATAATTACTTGAACGTAATTAAGGGATAATAAATCAAGGATGATTAATTAAAATGAATAAATAAATGATGATTGATTAATTGATTGGTAATTATTTAATGGTTATGTAAGCAAGATTTATAATGATGAAGTAATTAATTTAATTTACTTTAAATTAATTAAAGAGGAAGTAGTTAATTTAATTCATTTTAAATTAATTATAAATGGTGTGATTATTGATCTTTGCTTATGTATGATGGATGATATTGATTTCCTTGAATGGTTTGAAATCTCAGATTTGAGATAAGTAATGCTGTGTGATATGGATGCTTTGGTTGAAGTGTGATGATAATATGGTTTATCTATTTATGATGATAAAGTGAATTATCTATTTGTGATGATAATGTAGATTATCTATCTGTGATATTATGAATTATCTATCTATGTGTATATAGATAATTGAATTGAATTTTTTTAACTTTAAAACAACTTGGCCTTAAAAGAAATGTTTTGGATTTCGATGAGACCGGGATCGGGTTTCCAAATTTGGATATCCGAAAACCACATCGATCAAAATTAACGATAGGTCGTGAATCTCAATTGAAGATGAAGATTCAGAGTGCAAGGGTTATTGTCGTTAACTCTGAGGTGATTCCAAAATGAGTGTAACGAGATAATGCCTTCGGTTTCGTTCGAACCCGGAACGAACTTGTATGGATTGAATGCTTTCAGAACATCGTCAGGAGGACGATGAGCATTCTAAGAGATGTGTTATCTAAAGGTAATTCGTAGCCTCAAGCCTCATCAATCGGGAATGGCTAAAACAGGAGAGGTGCAACAAGGTTAAGTGGGTAGCACCCAAGTAGGACAAGATTTTCCCTTGTCTAGAGGTCCCTTTTTATTCGGCTTAGTGGGCAGTTGGAATTGCGCACCGACTGCTGGGTTGTCTTGTTCGGGACTGTCCAGTAAGGGATGGTTCCGGCCTTGTGTTGCAGGGGGTTGGGCGTGATCCTTGGTACGTTGATCTAGGCCACGTACTGTGACGGGCGGTACCCCAGTAGCCCTGCCATTGTATGGAATCCAATCTCCAATAAGTGCCGTACGTATTAGTTGTGCCCAACTATGTTGGAACGTGAGATGTAAGCATTCTATCTATTTCTGTATTTTATTTTGAAAACCCTAGACACTATTATAATATCACTGAATTTCCTATCAAATGTTTGGTTAGCGTAAGGTAAAAACTTTTCCATGTTTATGTGTGGGAAGTCTTACGTGATACCTTTGTTTTCAAGGATTTTTAAAGGTTAAGCAACTTGAACCTGTTACTCACACCATACCCATGTTTGACCCGGAGTTTATCTTCTATTTTTCTTAAACTCTTGGGTACTCAAATTTTTACGAGTAGCCAAGGGTTTCAGGTTAGCTTTGACGAATTGTGGAGGAGCAATGGAGCAGGAGGCTTCAGCATTGTAGATATAGTAGTTCCGCTGTGTTGATCTCTGTATTGTATTGAGTTGTAATAACTAGACATAGGTTTATAACTGTCTAGTATGTGATGTATAATTTGTGTAACTCTGATTGATATTGTATATTATGTAATATTTATATGATTAATATAATTTATTCGTTCTGCTGTTGAGATTCTGATGTTGTTTCTTCTTTCTTCTCTATCTTTTCTCTTTTCTATCCCTTTCTTTCTTCAAGATAATGCGACTTTCTATGGATAGAAAGTTGGGTCGTCACACAACATGCTTGATAGGCAACAATATCCTCCATACAGAAAAAAAAACAAAAAAATCCAATCATATATAATTATGATCCGTAATAGGAATAATACACCAAAAAAAACCATAAATACTATAAATACTCATATCCTTAAAATCAGCTGAATTCATTTAATTCAGTAACTATACATGTAGCTGCTAAAAAACTACATTAAAAATATAAGATCAATACTTATATATGCATGTGTTCGGAACAAACTTTCAATCGATTACATAACCACTTAATTATATCGTTACAAAAACCGCAACCGCACGGCGTACAATCGTAGTACATATGCGAGTACAAGTCGATCCCACAAGGAAAACAAAATTTTCAAAATCACTTAATCAAATTACCCCAAACGTTTGAAATTGTGTTGACTAAAAATTGTTAAAAACAAGAGAAAAATGGAATTTAAAACTATGAGACTAAAAGGCAAGTTAGAAGCAAATCCCTTCTCATGACCATACAAATCAACACAAAATGAATTTATGATCACTCTTTTTAAATCACTTGTGAATTAGTGTTGTATTTATTTTAAGTATGACCTAATTGTGATATTGACTAACACAACTTAGACCATCAAACTTTAATACATCCTCTAAATCCACTTGTCCAATCTAAAGAAGATGATTATGAAAAAATAAAATCTATTTTAAACATGATCTATTTACTATGAATTAGTAACATAGAGCATCAAATTTTGATTCTAGTTTCACTTTTATCACCAAAATCATATTTAGACGAAAGGGTTACCTATGTTTATGTTTGATTAAGCATAGCCTATTTGTTATGAACAACATATGCTATCAAATTAACTAATAAACAACAAAATTCCATTAACATCAAAATTTTCATTAAGCACAAAATAAGAGATCATATATGAAATCATTATGTTAATTTTATATGATTCATGAGAGCTTCATTACTCCTAAATTGAAGGGGTTTAGTTTATCATAGTTGAATACATATTAACATAAATTGATTTCAACATTAAAAAGAAAATGAAAGGAAAAACTAATAATAAGGGAAGAGAGCTAATTGAAAAGAAGTGGAGAGCTAATTAATTGCATAAAAAATAAATCTACACTAATTGCATAAGATAAATCTAGTCTACTAACATGAAATAAAAAGAGATATGAAATAAAATAGCATAGAAATAAAGCATGAAATAAGAGCGCATAAAATAAAAGAGAAGGCTAAGAGGCCATTAAAGATAAGAGAACTTTTATTTCTATTTGGTGGCTACAACTGTGCATAAAAGATTAGATCTGTTACATGAAACATAAAAGAGTATTTATATAAGTCTAAAACTCTATTCTCTTTTTAGGGAGCTACCAAAAATGCCTTTGACTTTGTGCCGTCTTCAAGTCATTATTAATGTTTAATTAGTCTACCACCAACTGTGATTTTGCTTTTAAATGTGGTCCATTAGCAAGTGGGTAAGTGAGTTCCTCCATGTTGATTTAATTCTTTCTTTCCTTCATTTTTTATGGCTTCCACTATTTGTGCATGCATATATTTATGAATCCTATTCTAATTTGCACTCAATTTCCTAAAAAATTAAATCAAATTATGCAAATAAATTTTCTCAAAATAAATGCACAAACAAAATGATTGTTTTGTCCAAATGTAGATGAGTGAATGATGATTTGTAAATACTTTTGTATTTTTGTTAAAACGTGTAAAAATACCTTAATATGTCTTTTATTTTAATAAAAAAGATTAAGCATGAGAGTAAAAATATACATTTTTATATGCACATCTGCATGTGAACATATATGAATATGCGTGCATATATATATATATATATATATAATTAATAGTAAATGACATAAAGTAAGCAATATTTTAATTAATGTTCATTAAGGAAATAATAAAGACTCATGTGTTTTTTGTCTTTAGATTAATGTGAATACATGAGAATCTATATATGCAAACTTCAATAAACAAGTTTGTTTGGGAGAACACACTAATTGATAGCGGATCACATCAATTAGTTTAGCAAAGTATAACAATCAACAGGTTTCTTCAGAACTCGCCATGCATGTCACATCATCATATGGAATTCAATTCAGTCAACTATATACATACACCAGACAAGGATTTAACAGTTATAGATTGGTACTAATTAGTTGTTTTAATTTATATTTATTCATCCCTTATTTAGTCGACACACTAGAACTGCCAAGCAAGCACTTATGTTTTTGTTTGCTTGAATAATAGTTAATTAATTTCACATGGATTGACAGAAAATTAATTAAGAAAATAGCAATAAAAATATTGATTGTAAATATCGTAGTGTTTTGTATCTATTTGTTGAGTCAAGATTTTTATAGAGTTTTGATTTCTGACAAAGGGATAAGCCGTGATCGACAAAAAGAAGTTATTCATTGTTTTAAAGAGACACAAAGAGCTCCATATGTTAGAGGTTGATTATTTGGTAGTAGTGTTATTTATGTTAAAATCTATCCTCAAATAATCTCATACCTTCAATCTTTGAATATATATATATATATATATGTATGTATGTATGAATGCACATTAACTGTGCAATCTGGGCTAAACCGGTCGACCGGTTAAAACCAGGCGGTCGACCGTTTCTGCCCAGAATGCACAGATAACGTGCACAAATGTACATAACGTATATATATTCAAATTCCTGTCTACTGGTTCATTTTGACCTGTCGACCGTTTTCAAACAGAAAGCAACCTTTCGTATAGACACTTCCTTTTCTTCAACGGTTGCTTCTCTTTCTCTTCACCAATGATCATGACCTTTGTTTGTACCTTTTCACAAAGGGTTACACCTGTTTATTTCTTATATAAACATCATGAAATCATTATTCCATTTCACAAATTCTATTATTCTAATCTCTATTCTATTGATCTCTATCTTGAACTCTCAAGCGCTCGAATTGCTCATATTCTATCATATATCGTTTTGAATCCTAGAATTTATTTAACATTCTTTTGATTCAATACGATATCCACTTCCAAATCTTCATATATACAAATATTCTATTTGAGGATAAGATTATAGGAAGTTTGTACTACAAGTGACAAAATTGTGTTAGCAAGAACACATACCGTCAACAAACAGTTATATTCATCTTTGTTGAAGTCCTCGGTGTTGTAAGAGGCAAGTGTTGAAGTCCTCAGTGTATTAGAGGCGTGAAATCCCGTTCGTCTGCTCGGGTGTTGTAAACCTGTTCCTCCGGGTGAAGCGAGGTAGTTGGTAGTGAAAATCCAGATAGAAGTCTGGGACTGGACGTAGGACGGTGCTCCGAACCAGTATAAAAATCTCTGGTGTGATTTTTCTATTTTACTGAATTTTCTATTATCTGTGATTAGTCATATATTTGTGTGTTATACATCATATTACACGATCCGTGTGTACTATATTAGCACGTACACTTTATTTTCACTATTATCATACTACCTGAAAATAGGGATGCATCTCCGAGCATGATTGCAACCACATCCCATTAATTAATTATAACGGAATTGAAGAAAATATGATTTTATTGAATCTTTTGTATGAATACTGTTTGAAGAGAAGTTATTTGATACTTGTGTAATACAGTCTATATTCATATCAGATACAAGTGCAATTATATGCTTGTTGGCTAAGATAAAGCCCACTACCCGAATGTCCGCTTAACACTGATATGTGATGCTGCCAATATATTTGCTCTCTTTATTTAGGTGTATTGCACCGCTTCATTCATTACCCCCCCTTCAAACCTAGCTCTCTGCTAGGGTTGCGAAATTGTTCCCAATTTTGCGCCGCCATCAAATTAAATCAAATTGAATCTCAGATTTGTCGAAAATTTGTGAGCTTTCTAACTCTATCAAGTATCCTAATGATGCCGATGCCTGATTCAACTGGCTTTGTGAATTGTTTGCGAATCGCTCTCGCAAAGTTTTGCGCCGCCTTCAAATTACTTAAATTTAAGGCTCAGATCTTTTGGAACTTGTGAGCTTTTCGACCTCATACGGCAGTGTTGACAGCTATGTCGTGACTTTGCCTGAGTTAGCTGAAAGATCGTACTTTTCTTGGCTGTCAAGTTTCGTGGCTTTCAACTTTTCTTCGAGACGTGTGAAATTGGCTTTTGATGATGACTTTGTTAGAATATCAGCAACTTGGTAAGTTGCAGGTATGTGATTTATATCAAGTTTTCCTCTTGTCTCCTATTCGCGAAGAAAATATAGTCTAATTCCATATGCTTAGTTCTGGAATGTAGAACTGGTTAGTTGTAAGTGACACTGTGCTAAGATTGTCGCACCATATTATAGTTTTCCTTTCTGTTTTGATTTGTAGTTCACTCATTAATGACTCTATCCACATTATTTCGGCAGTTGCCTCAGCCACACTCCTGTATTCGGCCTCCGTGCTGGATCTGGATACATTTTATTGTTTTTAGCACCATGAAATAGAATTTTTACCTAGGTAAATACAGTATCCACTTATTGATCTTCAATCATCAGGGTCAGTACCCCAGTCAGCATCTGCATAGCCAGTAATGCTGATAGTTTTGCATTCAATTGTCAGACCATAGTGTGGTGTTCCTTTGAGATATCTCAGTATTCTTTTTACATCTTTTCAGTGCTCATCTGTTGGACTTTGCATAAATTAACTTACTTTATTCACACTAATTGAGATTTCTGGTCTGGTGATTGTTGCATATTGCAGTGCTCCAACTATGCTTCTGTACTGACTGTCATTTGCGATTGTTTCTCCTTTGGTTTTTGATAGATGTGCATTGGTTACCATAGGTGTGGAAATTGAGTTTGATTGATCCATTTTTGCTTTAATTAAAATTTCACTGATGTATTTTTTCTGGCTGAGTTTAATTAGTGAGTTTGATGGTCTTTTTACTTCAATTCCCAGAAATTAGTTTAAGCACCCAAGGTCTTTGATTGAGAATTCTTATTTAAATGTTGGACAAGGTTGTTAATTTCCATTTCATTACTACCTGTAATAATAAAGTCATCAACATAAATCTGTATATAAGTAATAGTATTAGAATTGAATTTTGTAAATAATGAATTATCTGATTTTGTTGAGTTGTAGCCCAATTTGATCAATGTTGATTTTAGCTTTTCAAACCAAACCCTTGGAGCTTGCTTGAGACCATAAATTGCTTTATTCAATTTGCATACAAGCTTTTCATTTTCACTTTGTTTGAATCCATAAGGCTGCTCCATATAAACTTCCTCCTGTAAAACACCATTCAAAAATGCAATATTTACATCTAATTGCTTGATGTTCCAATTTCTATGCAAGGCAATAGTGAGTACAATTTAAATGGTAGAAGGTTTCACAACTGGAGAGAAAGTTTCATTAAAATCAAAGCCATTTTGTTGTGAATAACCTTTTGCCACCAATCTGGCCTTGTACTTAGAAATTGAACCATCTACATTTCTTTTTAATCTATATGTCCATTTACAGCCTATAATAATTTTTATCAATAGGCAGAGGAACAAGATCCCATGTCTTGTTCTTCATAAGGGCTTCATACTCTTCATTCATGGCTGCTTTCCATTTCTCATTTTGCATTGCCTGACTGTATGTACGTGGCTCTTCATTTTTTGAAACTGTATTGTATAACTTTGGCTTAAATATGCCACTTTTTGCTCTTGTCATCATATGATGTCCAGTTCTTTCAGGAATGTGTTGATTACCACTGTTATCCATTTCAGTCTCTTGTTGCTCATTGGGTGGTTGTGAATCATCTAATGATTAACTTGGGCTTAGCTGTACTTAATTATCTGACTGCTGCACTTGAGCTGGTATATAAATTGACTCAGTTTGCTCATGACCTGGTTCTGAAGAGGACACAGTGTGTTGTGAGCATTGATTACTTCTAGTTCCTTCTTCAATGATGTGGATAGGCTTGTCAACTTGCACAAGTATGGATAATAAAGAACACTTTGCATTGTATACCTTTTGAGATGTTTTGATTGCTGAGTTGCTAAAAGGAAACACTTGTTCATTAAAGACAACATGTCTAGAAATA
Organism: Allium fistulosum; assembly: GCA_030737815.1. Lineage (NCBI taxonomy): Eukaryota > Viridiplantae > Streptophyta > Magnoliopsida > Asparagales > Amaryllidaceae > Allium > Allium fistulosum. Next base: position 483,774,232 of record CM060905.1, on the reverse strand, counting down.
AATATTCTTCCATTGCTAGATAAACATTTATAGCCTTTTTGGTTTGCTGCATAGCCTAAGAATGTACATGGCGATGATATGAAATTTAGTTTATGAACATTGTATGGCCTGAGATAGGGAAAACATAAACAACCAAACACTTTTAAACTTTGATAGTCTAGTTTGATGTTATAAAGAACTTCTGATGAACTTTTGAATTTCAAGATCTTTGTGGGCAGTCTATTAATTAGAAAAACTGTAGTAGCAAATGCATTAGGCCAAAATTTTAGTGGTAATTATGCATTTTCTAGTAATGTTAGTCCTGTTTCTACAATCTGCCTATGCCTTCTTTCAATCAAACCATTCTGTTTAGAGGTATATGGACAAGTTGTCTTGTGTATAATACCTTTTTTCTGAAAGTACTCTCTTAAAGGTAGAAATTCAGTGCCACCATCAATATACATTACTTTTACCTGACAATTTGTTTGTTTTTCTGCCTGCACTATAAACTGTAGTACTGCATTGCATTTTTCAGATTTTGATTTTAAGAAATATATCCACACATACCTTGAGAAGTCATCAACAAATGAGATATAATACTTGTACCCATAAATCAGTTGCAACTAATTCAAGTGGTTTGCTGTAACTGGTTTTGGAGTCCAAAAATGGTAATTTATTACTTTTACCCATTTGGCAATAAGTACAAATATATGGTGTTGAAATCTTGTTAAAGGAAATATTATTTTCATTCAACACATGTTTAACAATGTTTACATTGGGATGACCAAGCTTACAATGCCAAATATCAATGATCTTATAGTTATCCGCATATTTGATTTCAGAATTATTACACCATTTTTTCTTATATCCAGATTGTCTTGAATTAGCAACATTGAAAGTATACAGCCCCTTAAACTCTCTACCATGCAAGAGAATTTCTTTTGTTAGAATATCTTTGACAAAACAGTATCTTGGAAAAAATTCAAAAAATACACTGTTATCTTTGGCAAATTGTGAGACACTTAACATATTTTTCTTAACCGATGGTACTCTCAGTAAATTGTGCAAATATAATTGTCTTTTTCCTGCTATTTATGCATTTCCAGTGTGTATAACTGATTTACCATTACCCATAAGTATTGATTTTGTACTTTTGTATTCTTTGTTGCCAAGATTCAGATTTCCCAAGCTGCTTGTTACATGATTTGTTTCCCCTGAATCAGGATACCAGTTATCATCAAGAATGTCTTCTATTCTTGCAGTGTCACTGTTAATGCAATCAGTTTGACCTTTGGTTTCTTGTTGTAGATTTATCATGTTTGCACTGTGATTGTAGTTTCTTGTATTGTTGCCACTTTGTTGTGATGGTGTATAGTTGGCATTAAATCTGAAATAGCATTTATTTGCAGTGTGACCAAACTTTTCACATATTTGGAATCTGGGTCTGTTGTTGCCATTGTTGTTGACCATCTTCCACTTCTTCCTCTAGATCTGGATGATTGACCATCTCACTGGTTGTTGAACGGTTGATTTCTATTGTTGAATCCTTTTTCTTGATTCTTGAATTTACTGCTGTTGGTAAGTTTACTGACATGTCTGATATAATTGGTTTCTTTTGTTCTATTCTACCTTCATGAGCAAGAAGTGTAGAGTGAACATATTGTATTGATGGTAAAGCTTCTTTTGATGATATTACAGCTACCACTGCCTCATATTCATCATCTAATCCTCCCAAGATTGACAGTACATGCTCAGTATCAGTAACCTTATGTCCAGCAGATGCTAACTGATCACACAATGTTTTTACCTTCACTAGATATTCTCTCATTGACAAATTTTCCTTTTTAACATTTTGTAATTGCCTTTTGTAGTACATTATCTTGACTGCTAACTGAGTGCTAAAGATTTGCTCTATTGTTGACCAGATCTCATGTGCTGAATTACAACCAATTAATTGAGGAAGTAGATTTGCACTTATAGATGATATTAACCAAGAACTGATTAGACTATTTTGTCTTTGATGTGCTATGGATTCTTGATTGCTAACTGGCTTCCCATCTTTATCTGTAGTATATCTTTGGGGTGTAATCAAGGTGCCATGAACATATTCTTCCAGCCCATATGCTTTGGTTGCAGTTTTAATTCGAAATTTCCAAGCAAGAAGTTGGTTTCATCGAGTTGAATTGACAGTAACTGGTTTTGGGCCTTGATCATGTCTTTCAGCAATTCTTGAGTGGAATTTACTCTTGTATCAGTTGCTTTGTTTGATGAGGTAGAGTTGGCAACATCTCCTTCAACCATTGTTGCTGAGATCAAGAAATATGATTATTGATGATTTGGGATGCTGAGGAATAGAAAGCTTGCCGTGCAACCAGCAATTTTTGGACGATGAAATGTTTCTAACGGGAATTTCTAGGCAGGGCATAGCAAGAAGAATTTTCAAAAAGAAAACCGATGAAATAGTTTCAAAACTTGCTCTCGAGACAGGTAATATGATATTTGAAAAAAAATGATTATGAGAATTCTTTAATTCTCAAATGATTCCAAAGTGCAGCCTAATCTTGAAATGATGATGCTAAATCTGATCTTGATTACTGGCATGGCATTTGCTATTAGGCATATAATGCTCTGATACCATATAAAAGAATTGAAGAAAATATGATTTTATTGAATCTTTTGTATGAATATTGTTTATAGAGAAGTTATTTGATACTTATGCAATACAGTCTATGTTTATATCAGATACAAGTGCAATTGTATGCTTATTGGGCTGAGATAAAGCCCACTAACCGAATATCTGCTTAACACTGATATGTGATGCTGCCAGCATATTTGCCCTCTTCATTTAGGTGTATTGCACCGCTTCATTCATTATTAACATACAATTAATTAAGGCTATTAGGCATAATAATTTTAAATTAAATAGCTGAATGGTATAACATGATCCATGTTATAAAATTAATGCAGCAACTAGCAAGTGGCTTAGATGAGAGAAAAATTGACAGTGAAACTTTGACCTACACCACTAGTACATTAATCAATAGCTAAGTTAATTCTGAATCAAACAATTCCTGTACTTAAATCAGATTTTGTATATCAATATGAATGGAAACTGTAAAATGGCGTTAAGATTAATGAAATGCAGTCATAAGGATTGCATAGACTTTTGAGTGAATATTAGAGTGAATGCAAGTACAAAAATGTAGAATAATCAATAAATCTAACTGACATTATTAAGGTCCATATGCAAGCAAAAAATTGTTAACCCAGTTATGAATGAAATTTGAACAAGTTGTACCGCCTGATATACATGTCATACTGAGCAGTGCAAAATATGCTTTAACAAGAGGAAGATTTGTTAAGAGTTAAGAATACAAATATAGGATGAGTAAAACATAAATTTGTAGTCTCATCAATTTATTTTCTTGACATTATCAAATCCTGGTGCATCTAATGTTAAAAACCTTCTGGTGTTTGGCTAGTCATAACATCATGGTGGCATAAAATAATAAACAATATTATATTGATACCACTGAGATGAAACATTAACATTGTAAAGGTGAAACATGCTGCTGCAACAAGTATTATGAAAATTCATTGTGAGGTGAAATTGATATCTCCTTTAGTATCTAGACCATAAAGAGATTAAAAGACCACAACAATCTTCTATACCTATAATAAGGATCTAACTCAAGTTACGATGGACTTAAAGATAGATCCATCAAACGGGTTGGGTTGGATCAATTATGACCCAATCCATGTTTGATCCATTTAATACATGGATCAGTCTGATTCAACCAATTTAATAAGCGGGTTACCCATTTATCCTATTTAAAGGTTTAAATTTGATTTGACTAATAAAAACCAGAAATATATAAAATAATTCTAATTCTAATTTTACGTTTTGAATTTCGATAAATATCAAAGTTTCAAAATTTAAATTCTAATTTTCATCAAAGTTCAAATATGGGGATGTAATCTGTTATTTGATAAGTGCAACTATTAGTCACCATGGAAAACTATAGCATGTGTTCACAAGATGAAATATCCGAGTGTTCCATATTGTCCGTAATTTAGGTGGAAGTTCATCGATGAAGTCTCGTCTGATTCCGAGTTAGTATGAAAAAGTTACCGCAGTCCGAACAAAAAAAACAGCGGCTTCTGCCTAGACGGATTTCAAATATGAGGATGTAGCCTGTTATTTCTAAGTACCACTGTTAGTCACCATGGATAACTACAATTTGTGTTCACAAGATGAAATATCCGAGTGTTTCGTATTGTCCGTAACTTAGGTGGGAGTTCATCGGTCGAAGTCTCACCTGATTCTGATTTAGTATGAAGAAGTTACTATAGTCCGAACAAAAAAATTAGCGGCTTCTACCTAGGCGGAGTTCAAATATGGGAATGTAGCCTTTTATTTTCTAAGTACAACCGTTAGTCACCATGGAGAACTGCAGTGTGCGTTCACAAGATGAAGTATCTGAGTGTTCCATATTGTCCGTAATTTAGGTGGGAGTTCATCGGTCGAAGTCTCGTCCGATTCCAAGTTAGTATGAAAAAGTTGCTGCAATCCAAACAAAAAAGGACTTCTGTCTAAGCGGAGTTCAAATATGAGGATGTAGTCTGTTATTTGTTAAGTACAATCGTTAGTCACCATGGATAACTACAGTGTGCATTCACAAGATGAAGTATTCAGGTTAAAAATTTTAAATTTTCAAAACTTTTATTTTCAAAATTTATATTTTTGAATTTTAAGTTTCTAATAAATGGGTGAATGGATTATCCATTTATAACCCTTTTAAAATTGGGTCAATCCAATAAAGATTCATTAATGGGTTGATCCAACCCATTTATAACTAGGGTAAATGAGTTGGGTTAATGGATTGGGCTATATTTTGACGCGTATGCTTAGAGAACCAATCAGTCTAATCCATCTAACCTTAAAACAAATAACTGAAACATCAAATACAACTAATTCACAAAGTGCTTTTGCTCCTAGGGAACCGTTGGAAACTCATGTGTTTTTTCAAGTTATATTTTGTTTTCTCTCAAATGATTTTTCTTAAATCAATGGATTTGGATTCTCATTAACTTTACATAACGAAATCATACACTTATGTTTCCATAAATCTCTTAATGTAATCTTAACACAAAAGGAAACAAATAAAAGACATAGAACGAGGCTAACAAGCTAATAAAAACAAAGAATCAAATGTTACTATATTAAGGTTATCGAAGGAAGTTAAAATTAGCTCTTTATTATTTTTTCTAGTTCTTTAAAATGATATTGTTCTTTAAAAATTCAATGCGATTTTTTTTAAGGAACTCTTTAAAACTCAAAATTTTATATTATTTATAATTAGGATTTGAAATCCAATTAAAACTAAATAAATTTAAATTACATATATTAATTTTTCCAAATCCATACTAATATTATTGAACACACGTTGATTTCTTTCAAACCAAATATACCAACATGTTAATGTGTAAATAGTATCCAGTAAAAACCTGTTGTTACCCATATAAAAATAAATCTAAGATTATTCCAATATAGTTCACAATTAATATGTCTATAATTTAAATTCAAATCAAAAATATTAAGAGTATTTACTAGAATAAATTTGGTAATATTACATTCAAAATATAAGTGTGTAATATTTTCCATTTTATTATTACAAAAATTACATTTTTTGTCTTTAAAAATATTTTTCTTTTTAAAAGATCTATAGCATTTGATTTTCCGTGTAAAATTAACCACATGTGCAATTTGGTTTAGGTGGAACACTACTTTCCACATGTATTTAAATATTTTCAATTTAGTTCCCGAAAAGTTTAATAAAATTATAAAAAGAATGAGATGAATATTTCTTACTTTTATCCCAACACCAAATTTTAATGTCTTTCTCATTATCAATATTATAAAGCTATAATTCAACACACAATAATGCAAATTGTTCTAAACTATTGCCCACTAGCGTACAATTAAAACTAAATTCTCATGGAAAATTTAAATTTGGTCCATATATTTTTGATAACAACACATTTTTATATTAGTCAGTGGAATAGGAATCTCAAGGCTAAATTAACACTAGAGTGGGTGAATAGTTTGAATTGGATTATATGAATATTTTTCAAATTCCTTAAGATTTTACTTGGAATTATGTAATTAACAATCACAAAAACAATCACGGAATAAAAGCGCAGATAAAAGTAAATGCAGTAAAAGTAAAATTGGAAAGAACACACCATGATTTTATACTGGTTCGAAGTTACTCTACATCCAGTCCTGCACAATTCCTTGTATGGATCTCTTTTCAACTAGTAAATGCAAGTACAATCTCGATTTCAAGGCTACGAAACACACCTTCCAAAATCCCTATCTGGGTAAAGTCACTTGATTTCCGGGCTACAAGCATACCCATTAGATTTACAGGCTACTAAGCACACCCAATTGATTTTACAGGCTACAATCACACCCACAAGTATAGCAGTATGATTTAATAGATTTTTACATACTCAGATCTTTGGTCTTGATTACAAATGATCCTATAACTCTTGAATAACACTTTGATCTTGGTTTGAGTGAGAGAGATGAGAGGAATCAGAGAGTATATGAAGGAGAATCAAACTAATGATGATTGAATTTGATTCTGGTTGAATTTCAGCAGAGTTTGGGTATATTTTGATTTAGAAAATGAGAGAGTGAAAGGAGGAGAGATGAATAAGAAAAATTATGATCGAAAATTTGTTTGGAAGTATGGTATTTATAAAGGAACAACGGTCATATCCATTCGTAAAGAGATACGACGAAAAGACACTTCTTTTGAAATATAAATTTTGAAAAAATCGGCCACTATATTGACATACATACATAGAGTATGTCGACATACTCTTTTTTAAAATTTAAAAATACTTTAAAACATTATTTTGAAAACTTGTTATTTTGTAAAATAGTTTGATACTTTGTAAAATCATTTAAGCATAGTTTATACATATTTTAATCATAATAAAACTTTATATAATAATTTTGAAAATTTTAACATAATGTAAATAATATATATATATATATAATCAATATAATTATAAATTATTAAAGTATAAACAAAAATTCAATATATATATATACTTAAAAACACTAAAATAATATCTTTATAAGTATAAGAGATTGAAAATCATTTTGAGAAATAGTTTGAAAAGATAATTTTAGAACCAGGATATTTGAAAAACAATTTAAAACAAAATTAGAGAATGAAAGAGAGATCAGGAAAGTGCCATGAAGGTTTTAACATAAATTCTACGACTCTATAACTTATCTAGAATATCTTAAAATCTTGAACTCTTCAATACTCATGAGTCTTCATTCTCTAACTCTTGAAACTCTATATCGACATCTTGAATCTACTCTTGATATTATATAGTCTTCTTAATCAACACATGTCTAATATCCTGCACTATATACTATATATAACTTGATAAAATATTAGTGTCTATATTTTATATAATGTCTTATAGTTGTTATCATCAAAATCAATACCTAAGGTACTAACAATCTCCCCCCTTTTTGATGATGACAACTATGTATATAAAATATAATATAACTCCCCCTAGATTACAAAACTCCCCCTTTATATGTGCCTAGATTTTATATATTTCTTTTCCTTTGTCATCAACAAAAATAACCACATAATACTATAAATCTAACACTAACTCTTACTCTAACTCTCCTAAATAAAATATTATATACTAATGACATATAATGATGATGAGAATGATTTACATAAGAACAATAAGTGATATTTAAAGTGAGATAATCATGAAATGGAAATAGTGATAAGAATGTTATATAAGAAATGATAAGCGATAACACAAATCATTAATAGTAACCAAACCAATCTATATATTCATTCAATACCACACCATAATCCAATCACATCTTAAAATGTACCTATAAGCAAGTAAAACAAATGTTAGATTAAATTAAATATATACACCACACAATTAATATTAACGAAGACAAGTACCATCCTAACGTGACTTCCTAATGATCGGGGATTTGTGAATAGGACAATGAAGATAATGAAGGCAAAGGTTCCCTCTTTGTTCGACGAGATTTCCATCTCGATCGAAACATACTTCTTCGACACATCGGACTTCGTCATCTTTCTCCATGTGTTCTTCCTCTTCGTCTTCTTCCTCTTCTTTCTTGTCATCGCTGCCTTGAATGAGGTTATGAATGGTCAAATTTGCAGAATCATCTTCAACAATTATTGGATTCATAGGATTATCTAATTGATCTTTTTGCAAATTGCAAAGAATTCTATTTTGTTTCTCTTGTTCTTTGGACATATGAAGTTGTACAACTTGTATTTCGGTCTCTAGAACATTCTTCATCTCTCCTTCCAATTTAATAACTTTGGCCATAGTAGTGTTCTCGAAGGGGCCTTGGGTAGGAGAAGGAAAGGAAAACGATGAATTCTATTCTCTAGAATATTTAGGATTAGAGAGGACATGGTTTATTTGTTTCAGAAGTTTAAAACAGAGAGAATATAGAGAAATGAAGAAGAAAATTGAAATTTGGTTATCATATAACCACCAGTTTGAATTTTAGAGCGAAATTTTAAAAAACAAAAATTACCATATATGTCGACATAGGGGATAGGATGCGGTGACATATATGTTATATTTTGATTATTTTGTTTTTCTTTATATTTTGTAATTTTTACTTTATTATTTTTATATTTTCGATAGAGAACAAATTCCTAACTCTCTTCTTTACTTAGTAAAAGATGTTTGATTCAATGGTGTTGTTAATATATCAGCTATTTGATTTTCAATGTTTATAAATTCAAGTGATATTATTTCTTTGTTTACATTATCTCTTAGAAAATAGTGTCTTATATCAGTATGTTTAGTTCTAGCACGATGAGTTGGTTTTTTAGATAGATTGATCGCACTTGTATTATCATAGTGTATTGGTGATTCAGGAAAATTAAACCAAAATCTTTTAATGTTTGTTACATATAGATAACCTATGAATAGGCTAATACCACTGAAATATATTCTTCTTCTGTCGTAGACAGAGATACAAAGTTTTGCTTCTTACTAAACCAAAAAACCAGAGAGTGTCCTAAAAAGTAACAAGTTCCACTTGTACTTTTTTGGTCTGACTTGCAACTAGCATAGTCATCATCACTATATGAAATTAATTCAAAGGAGTCTTCTTTTGGATAAAAGAGTCCATAGTCTAATGTATTGTCTACGTATCTCAAAATTTGTTTTATGGATTTTAAATGAGTTTCTTTAAGTTGAGATTGATATCTTGCATAGAGACAAACACTGTGCATTATATTAGATCTATTAACAATTATATAGCACAGTGATCCAACCATTCCTCTATATAATTTTTGTCTACATCTTTTGAATTTTCTTCTTTATTAAATTTTTCATTAGTTGCCACGGGAGTTGGTTTACCACTGGTATTTTAAAAGTGATCGAGGATCGTATAATATGGAATATTAACTGTTATCTACTAGTGTGGAATATAAATATAAAAGTAAATAATAAAGTAAATGACACCAGAGATTTTTATACTGGTTCGAACTTCCCGTTCTACATCCAGTCCTAGACTCCTTTTGGAATTCAACTATAAACCCTCACTTGACCCGAAGGAACAGGTATTACACTGTCTTAGCAACCGAACAGGACTTCTACCGCCTAAGCAACAGAATAGGACTTCAACCGCCTGAGCAACCGAACAGGGCTTCTAATATAAATAGTAAAATTGTTTCCGACTGAATATGCTCTTGAGTAGTACTTATAAGTCAATAACGTACACCCTTACTATAATCTTCTCCTTTGTGGTATATCATGTAATTTGTAAAGACAGGAAGTTTATTCAATCACTAATGAAGTTTGCTTAAATGAACAAGTGATTAGAACGAAAATATTGAATGCAAATGGCAAGATTGTTTAGACAATAAGAGTGAGAATTAGAATCAGAAATTTAGTGATTAAAACAACGGATTTCATGGCTATATATAGTGATTAAGAGTTGCAATCTTTCGTGAAAAGTAGCCATGAAAGAGTATGGAAGCAACTATTGAATTATGAGTTGTTTCTATTCGCTGAAATGAAGTGTCTTTTCAGAATATAGCCGTTATGAAGATTCAACCATTTGAGTGGAATAATTCAGCCAGCTAAATCGATTAAAAATTGAATCAGAAAGAAACTAGTGCAAAAGTCATGCAATTCAGCTGGATGAATCATGAACTTCAGCTAAATATTCAAGTTTAGTTGTGCACGTGCACAGGCATTCATTCAACTGAACTATATGGTTCAGTCGGTTGAATTGCCTATTTTTTGCCATATTAAAGATTTTTCAGAAAAGTTTTGGTATATGAACTAGGTTACTAAATTTTTTAGCATATGAACTATGATTTGAAAGATTTAAAATTGCGTGTGCATGCATATACCACTTCAATGAGATTTTAATATGAATTCACTACTAGACATAGACCATAGACAAAATATATTACTGAAGCTTCTATCTGGAATCTGGTATGCAATCTGTTAGATTATTTCTCGAGCAAAACAGTACCTTCTCCTGCAAATATGGTTAGTTCATATAATATTTACTTATATAGTTGTCACAATCAAAACATCAAAATTCAAGGTTCTAACATTCTCCCTCTTTTTGATGATGACAACCATGTAAGTTTGTAAATATACAAAAGCAAATTTATTCCCCCTGAATGAATACTCACCCTATCAATCATATTCTCCCCCTTTGTCATCGATAAAAAGGAACAAATAATTGATATGAGAAATATAGAAATATAAGCACATAAATATCATAAACATTATAGACATCAAGCACATATGAGCATATAGATATGATAAATAAATGGCCATCTTACCTAGGAACTTCAAAGTAAAACAAACACATAAGAATATGTCTTAAAACAAAATAATAGTACTACAATTTTTTCATGAGTTAAATATCAATGAAAAGAAAAGAGTCTAGAAATCCTCACTACCTTATACTTCTTCTTCTGAAGTCGTCCAAGAGAATTGGGTCGGATTTTCAGCAACACCGGTTGAAGTGGAGCCGGAACAAGAGAATTTTTCCTAAATTTTATTTAAAATGTGTTTGGATTTATTATGAATAGAGAGTGTTTAGGTAAGGTAAGAATGAATGGGTAGATGGGAGTTATGTAGAGTTTGAGTGAATAGGTGTGTTGGAGAATGTGTGGATCCATTTTTAAATTGAAAACTGACGGGTCACTCGGCTGAGAGGGGTAAGACAGTCGGCTGAAATGCAGAGAATTTAACCTGCAAGTTTCTAGTTAAAAATGCCATAATTCAGTCAGCTGATGGAGGGTGGTCAGTCGGCTGAATTCTGGGTTGTATGTTGCAGTTTTGAATATTCAGTCGGCTGTGTTGAGGAGTCGGTCGGCAGATGTGCAGGAAAGTTCAACCCACAAAAATATAGTTCAAATTTGATACAATACAGTCGATTGTCTGTGGTTATTCAGTCGGCTGAACTTTGAAAGAATATTAAATATCTATGAATGTTTAGTCGGCTGAGTACCTATGGTCAGCCGGCTGAAACTATTATTTTGCTGAGGTCAAGCTTTTTTTAGTTTATTCTTAAATTAGTTAACAAATAAACTATATATATATATCTGTGTGTGTGTGTGTGTGTTTTTCGAGCTTTATTCTCATGTTAAAATAAATATAATTTTTATTTCAATAAGCACATTACTTATCCATATTACAATATTAATCATAAAAAAATATAGATTTTAATTTCCCGAAGTATTAGATTCTTCTGAGCTTGGTTCAACTTTGGTGATGTCATGTAATGGATATATAGGAGACCAAAATTTACGTTGAGCACTTTGTTCCCAAGAATCCGGAGACATGTGAGGTCGTTGAAGAGACAGATTGTGCACACCTTTCTTAGGAGACGTTCCACATAATTTGAGAGCGAATCGTTCAAGGAAATTTAATCGTCTTCCATAGTGTTTTTGTTCATAATACATCTCACGTTGTAAACCTAAAGTCTCACGTTGATAGTGATGGATTTCGTTAATTTTTTCTTTGGTAGATGGTGAACCGAAGTCTAAGTATTTTCTTAGCTCGCTTCCCGTTCAGTGTATATCCAGTATGATGATTCAGAGATGGAGTAATCTTCACTGGAATATATATCGAAGTAGATTTGTTTGATGAATCCGTAGAAGGAGTGCTGAAAACGGTCGATGAAAGATTGGGGCTTTCTTGAGACGACATTGTAAAGAGAATGTATATTTATTCTTAAAGTTTGTATATGAATTTAAGAAAATTCTGATCACGTATATATACCGAGTTGATTATCTATTTAAAGTTATTATTTTATGGTTAATATTCTTTAGAAACCTTTAGCCAAGAGAAAATGTATGGTTAAGAAATATAAAAGAATGTTAGCCGTATATAAAATAAAAGAAATGTAAGGTCTTTAATCAAGTAACACAATAGAACATTGGAAAGACATGTGACTTTCTCCCATGAGTGCAGAGTTCGAGTGCCATCATCTCCAATTTTTGTCCTATTAAACTTTTATTTATTTTATAATTTTTAAACTTTAATATCGAATTATAAATCATGTAATGATATAATTCCTAGTTCACGTATTAATTTAAGAATTTTTTTTCGTTTAAAGGTTAAGTAAATACTGCAACTTGATTTTCCGATGGTGCAAAATCAAGTGAAATATTACCTTTACGAAGAAAATGATGTCGAATATCAATATGTTTAGTTTTGGAGTGATTTATAGGATTTTTTGATAAATTTATAGCACTTGTATTATCACAATAAATTGTTGATTTAGATAGATTTATACCAAAATCTTGTAGTGTTTGCTGCATGTATATTACTTGAGCACATGCCAAAGCAGCAGAAATATATTCTGCTTCACACGTCGAAAGTGAAACACAATTTTGTTTCTTACTAAACCAAACCAAGATACTAAAGATTGTCCAATGAAATGACAAGTACCACTTGTACTCTTTCAATCCGTTCGACATCCTCCAAAATCAGCATCACTATATGATACTAACTCAAAAGGACATTCTTTCGGGTAAAAGAGACCGTGGTCTTTAGTCTTGCTTAAGTAGCGCTAAATTCGTTTCACTACTCGCAAATGTGATTCTTTGGGTTTTGCTTGAAATCGTGCACACAAGCATACACTCATCATTATATCTGGACGACTAGCATAAAGTAAGGATCTGATCATACTTCAATATAGTTTTTAGTCAACACTTTTGCCATTCTCATCTCGACCGAGATGTAACGTAGTGCTCATAGGAGTTGGTTTAGCAGAAGTGTTTTCCATATCAAAACGTTTTATAAGATTATTATAATATTTTTCTTGATTAATAAAAATTCCATTATTTAATTATTTAATTTGTAATCCAAGAAAATATGAAAGTTCTCCCATATGAGACATTTCAAATTCTCTTGTCATAATATTTGAAAATTCTGATACAATTTTTCATTCGTGGAACCAAAAATGATGTCATATACATAAATTTGTATTATCAAAATATCATTTTTATCTTGTTTTATAAACAAAGTTTGATCTACTTTTTCAATTTTAGAACCATAATTTATAAGATAACTTTTAAGATGATTATACTAAGCACTAGGTGCTTGTTTTAAACTGTATAAAGCATTATTTAGTTTATAAACATGGTTTGGAAAATTTTCATGTGCAAATAAAGGTGGTTGTTCTACATATACACTTTCTTTTATAAAACCGTTTAGAAAAGCACCTTTTACATCCATTTGATATAGTTTAAAGTTATGAAAACAAGCAAAAGCTAATAAAATACGTATTGCTTCTAGTCGAGCTACATGCACAAATGTTTCTTCATAGTCTATTCCTTCTTCTTGATTGTAACCTTGAGCGACTAATCTAGCTTTGTTTCGAATAATATTTCCTTGCTCATAGGCTTTATTTTTGTAAACCCACTTAGTACCGATGACTGTTTGATTACTAGGTCTAGGAACTAAGTCCCAAACTTCGTTTCACTCAAATTGATTTAACTCTTCTTGCGTAGCTATAATCCAGCAATCATCAGTTAAGGCTTGTTAAGCATTTTTGGGTTCATGTTTGATAGGAAAGCTACATGACCCATTTGATTCAATTGATTTCGAGTTCTTGCGTTAGTATTTACTTCTCCAATGACATTTTCAATTGGGTGATTTCTTAGAAGTCTTGTTGGAGTTCGAATTTCATTTTCATTTGGTAAATTGTTGTTTTCAATTTCAACATTATTTTCAATATTTTCAATAACATCTTTTGTGATATTTGATTTAGAAATTATTTCTTCATCTTAATTTTTATTATTAAATTTGAAAATTTCATCGAATGACACATGAAGTGTTTCTTCAATTATTTTAGTTCTTTTATTATAAATTATATATGCCTTGCTTCGTTCCGAGTATCCAATGAATATTCCTTCATCGGATTTTGGATCGAATTTACCAAGTTGGTCTTTTGTATTTAATAAAAAGCATTTTGAACCGAAAATTTTGAAATATGATACATTAGGTTTTCTTCCATTAAAAAGTTCATATGGGGTATGTTTTGTTAATTGTCTAATGGAGACTCGATTTAAAACATAACAAGTAGTTGCCACAGCTTCTGCCCAAAAATGTTTAGGTAGAGTGCTTCCATTTAATAAGGTTCTAGCGCATTCTTGCTATATTTCCTTTCTACTACTTTGTTTTGTTGTGGAGTTCTAGGAAATGAAAAATTGTGAACAATTCCTTTCTTATTAAAATATTTTTCAAAAATGTCATTACCGAGTTTTCCACCGTGATCGCCTCGAATGTTTTTAATTTTTATATTCTTAATACTTTGAATTCTCTTAGCAAAGATCTTAAAATTTTCAAAAGTATCACTTTTATTTTTCATAAATATTATGCAGGTGTATCTTGAAAAATCATCTACAATTACGAAAACATATATATTATGATTTTTAGATTGTACTTGAGTTGGTCCAAAAAGATCTAAATGTAATAACTCAAGTGGTTGTAACGTAGAAAATATTTTCTTTGATTTAAAAGAAGATTTGGTTAATTTTCCTAACTGACAAGCATCACAAATACTATTTACTTTAAAATTCATTTTAGGTAAACCTTTTACTAAATTATTTTTAGATAATTTGCTTATTGCTTTAAAGTTTATATGCAAATTTTTTTTGCCATAACCAAGGATCATTTTCTTTGGCTACCGAACACATATTTGTGTTATGATTAACTTTCATATTTAATATGTATATATTTCATTCTCTAGTTCCTTCAAAGATTAGATTCTTGTTTTGATCAAATATATTACATTTTTTTTCAGAAAAAGATATATTAAAACCTTTATCGCATAGTTGAATTATACTAAGCAAATTATGTTTTAAATTTTTAACTAGTAAAACATTTGTAATAAAAGGTAAGTTAGAGGTACCGTCATTGCTCACATCACCTTTGCCGATGATATAACCTTTGGAATTATCTCCAAATGTGATAGATCCTCCATCTGAGTAGATGATGTTAGTCAGCATATCTTTATTTCCTGTCATATGTTTTGAGCAACCACTATCAAGTATCCTCTTTCCTCTTTTCTTAGTTGGTACCTGCAAAAAAATATAGAAATGACATTGGTACCCACTTTTTATTAGGGTTATAAGGGTTAAATCATAGGAAACCAAACCCAAGAGGGTTTATAATTCCCTTTATAAGTAAAATTTTCATTTTTATGAACTCAATTTATAAAAGACTTAATATACTTATTTTTAATTGAAGTATTATTAGTTTTTGGTACCCAATTCTTTATAGTATCCGTGTTGCAAATATCTTTCTTTTGAGTGAAAATCTTTGGTTTTGGTTTTTCTTTTACAAAATTCTTATGTATATTGAAATTTTTATATGGTGAATTATTCCTCTTTGAACTAGATTTTGAGGAATTTGTATATCCTAACCCTTTCTTATTAAAAGTAGTTTGAGAGTTTTTAATAATTTTAGAGAGATTTTCTCTACCTTTATTAAAGTTAGAAACATTTTTAGTAATATTTTCTAACTTAGTTTTGAGACTAGTATTGTTTAATTCAAGAATTTTGACATTTGATTTTAAATCGTGATTCTCTGAAGCTAATGTCATATTTTTTTCTTTTTGAACTTCAATTTCATTTGATATCATAGTGAGTTGAGAAGATACATTAGACAAAATTCTTTTGTTTTAACAAGTTCTTCTAAGATTTTCTTTTCATCTCTAAGCATATAAACTTCTATTTCACTTCTGTTTAGTTTTCCTAAAGCATCTTTATACTTTCTTTTAACTTCTTTTACTTTATCCAATAGCTCTGAGTTTATATCTATTAAACCATCAAAAGTTAGATCACTTACATCGTCAGTCGAAGCAAAAAGTCTTAATATACTTATTTCTAATTGAATTATCATTAGCTTCTGGTACCCAAATCTTTATATTTTTTGTGGTGTAACTGTCCTTTTGAGTGAAAACTTTTCGTTTTGGTTTTGCTTTTACAAAATTCTTATGTATATTGAAATTTTTATATAGTGAAATGTTTCTCTTTGAACTAGATTTTGAGGAATTTGTATATCCTAAACCTTTCTTATTAAAAGAGGTTTGAGAGTTATTAATAATTTTAGAAAGATTTTCTCTACCTTTCTTAAAGTTAGAAACATTTTTAGTAATATTTTCTAACTCAGTTTTGAGACTAGTATTGTTTAATTCAAGAATTTTGACATTTGATTTTAAATCATGATTTTATGCAACTAATGTCATATTCTCTTCTTTTTGAACTTCAATCTCATTTGATAGCATAGTGAGTTGAGAAGATACATTAGACAAAGATTCTTGTGTTTTGACAAGTTCTTCTTCTAAGATTTTCTTTTCATCTCTGAGCATATCAATTTCTATTTCACTCCTGTTTAGTTTTTCTAAAGCATCTTTATATTTTCTTTTAACATCTTTTAGTTTATCCAATAGCTCATAGTTTATATCAATTAAATCATCAAAGGTTAGATCACTTACATCGTCAGATGAAGCCATAAAGCACACATTGGCTTGTTCGGTGTTACTTTTGATGAGGAATACGATCTGAATCATCCCATGTAACAGAGAATGCTTGCTTCTTCTTATACTTGTTCTTTTTATTTTTGTATCTATCTTTCTTTCGATCAGGATAGTCCTTCTTTATGTGACCTTTTTTGTGACATTCATAACATTCGAGATTTGAAGCTGGTGGCTTGTTGGTGTTGTCTCTTCTGTTGTTTCCGAATTTCTTGTTCTTTCTAATTTCAATTTTTTTTGAAGTTTTTGCTACAAATGCCATGTCATCTTCATCCGAATCTGCATCTTCTTGTTCAGGTTGGAATGCGATATTCTTTCTATCTTGGGCTTGATCTCGTTTTGTGAAACGATTCGGATTTTTTAGATAATTTAATTTTCTAAATTAAATTTAATTAAGATAAAAATATGTATTTAATTAGAAATATGATTTCAAATATGACTATAAGTTGAAATACAAATAAATATTAAGTTTATAAAGTCTAGTTTAAAAGATTGAATTTTAAATGCTATCGTAAAACGCTGCGATAGGCTAGTTTTATCGGTATAATGAAATAAGTAACTATAACTGATATAACTTGATTAAATAGATTTATAATTATTAATTAAACATATTTTTGGTTTAATATGAATAATAATATTGAATTTATAAAACTATAATATTCGATTTAAAATATATGGAAGGATATTCTGTTTTGAATTAAAATGAGCTGATTTTCAAAACAAATGAATACAAAACTATGACAATTCTCCATAGCAATTCCTAAAACCTTCCATAGCAATTACAAAAGCCTACCATAGTTTTCCTAAAAGTTATCTAAAGTCTTCCATAGCATAAAAATGGCTAAGTATGGTATGGACATGTGTATATACACATGTAACCATAAGAAGAGATGCATGAATTCCAACCTACACCTCATTACTTTAGCCCTAAGCCTTTGGACATGTGTCCCCTACCCTAATTACCACTCTACCCCTCACTAAGGCTATATAAGAAAGCCCCCTTCCACTTATTCACTCACAACATTCCATTCTCTTCTTTCTCCTTACACATTCTTCCCTTCCCTTCCATGGCCACTTCGGCCAGCAACTCCCCAGCCACCACCACCACCACCAGCCCCCACGCACCACCCCATGGCCCACCAACTCGGCCCAAAGCCATACCCCACGGCCCATGAAGACCAAACCTATTTCCGCCCACATCCTTGCTCCCCCACGGCCACCTCCCCACTCCAGCCCACTTCCGCTCTCTCCATCCATTCCTCCGCCTCCCCAGCTCCCATGTGGGCCCCACACCCAAGCCCAAGGCCCAAGACCCAAGGCCGAACCCCCTAAGGCCCAATAAACCCTCCTAAAGTCCATTCGGCCCATCCATAACCCCTATATTCCCATATACCCTCTCTAATATCCTATGCCACCTCAAAATAATATTTAAATATTATTTTAAAAGTTTGAAAAGGATTCAAAAAAGAATTGAGAAGAAAAAGCGAAGTTATAGCGGTTCGGGTCCAAAATAGTAGCAGTTTTCTACGATAAAGTTTGGTGGAGTGGAAATGAAGGTGAGAACTATTTATAGCCCTATTATTATTATTATTATAATAGTGTTTTGATGTTTGTATGAAGTTTGGATGATAATTGGTTGAATGGTTTGAATGTTAACTGCTTATATATGCTTATAAGTGATACAGTTAAATTAAACAGTTAATCTAATTATTAACTGTTAATTGATGAGTTTAATAATGCCATGATGATTGTATGGATGTTTATGTGTTTATATACCCCTATACACAAGTTTCACACACTTATATATGGATGGTATGGGCATTGAATAATCTCTTCCAAATATAAATTGATTTAAAAGTAAGTAAATCAAAAATTCAAGTAATCAATATATATATGTGTATATATTTGAAAGGAAATAGATCAATAATATTTTATAATGTTATTTTGAAAGAAATAAAGTTAGTTTGAGATTTAAAGATAAGGATTTGAAATTATACTAGTATAGATTTCAAATATATAATATAATATTATAATAGTGAAAATTCAAATTTGAAATTTTTACTCGGAACTAGATAGAAATGAAATTGAAGTGAATACGATAAACTTTTGTAAAGGAAGTTTTGAAATTGAAGTTAAATTCTATATAAACCAAACTGCTTTACTTTGGAATTAAAAATAAATCGATTTTAGAAAAGTGATGTTAAGTTTGCTATATAAATAAAGGTTTATAATCAATTAAATGATTCCAATAGTCTTATATATAGTTTAATTTGATTTCTGGAATGTTTGGATTAAATCGGATGAAATTTAGAAAAATAATATTATTATATTATTTAAATATTCAATTAAATCAATTAAATTGAATAAAAAGGCTTTGAATTGAGAAATGAAGTTTATATGGTATATATGAAGTATATATATGATTTAAAAGATAATAGAAGTAATTTAAATCATATTTGAATGATTTTAGTTGTATATACACTATATGGGTTGAATAGAGCTAATCGCGCTGCGGTAGTTCGATGATTTCAACCAATAACTTCAAACTGATATAACAGATGCAATTTAAATTGGATTTGGATGAAACTGAAAACGTTTGGTTTCAAATGGAATTGGTTTTCAAATAAAGAAGAAAAATCTAAATTTGGGATTATAGATTTTAAATTATATCCAAATCAATTTGGAATTAAAATCGCGGTATTGCAGTTCGTGACCATAACGGAAAAGGGTTAAAATTAACTATTTAAAAATAGTTAAAAAATATGGAAAAAATATGGTAAATCATAATAAATGATTTAAAAGTGATTTGGAATAAATATATGAAGATTTGAATAAAAGAAAAGCTATTTGAGAAATCTAACCAAATCTGCAACGCAATTTGCGACGCTTTTCTGACGAATTGGTAATTAAGTTAAATTAACTTAATAAATGGGATTCAAATCATTTGTAAAGATATATGAAATGTTTTAAAAGGTATTTTGGAGATGGTTAAATTTAATAATTGAATTTGAAATGATTTATGAATAATAAAGTAAAATTCTTATATTAAAGAAATAACTTATACTATTCGAGGAATTTAAAAGGTATTTATACCGTTATTCCACTTATAGTATTTGTTGAATTAGATTTGGTCTGTTGTGATTAATGTTTTAAATGACACTAATCTTAGACCTTACTTAACAAATTAAGTAACGTCGTTTTAATCGGAAATTGGTTAGATTAATCTTTTAATTAAGATTTATTAAAAAGGTTTTGGAACTCGATTTATGTAATGTAAATTTGGGATAATCTTTTGGATGACGATCTGATATTGGTTTAGGCCTTTGGGATCGCATATTTGGAAGATTTCCTTGTTTATCATTCTATAATCAGGAGCTTAAATTTATTGTGAAATGGAAATAAAATAATCTTTTAAATAATATTAAATGGGAGTGATATAATCTTTTAACTAAGGTTAAACGAAAATGATATAATCTTTTAATTAAGATTTGAATGGAATGATATAATCTTTTAATTAAGATTTAAATGGAATGGTGAAATCTTTTAAAGATTTAAAGGAACACGATTCGGATTTACGTTAAGTCAAATAATTGGTTTTATTTATCAAATTTTAAGGAAGAGACTTATACAATCCTGTATATCCATATGGTTTGGAAATAGCGCTTATTATTCGGAAAGACCGGGATTTTCCCATTTTGAATAATAATACGACGTTATGAAGAGAATGATGGATAAGAAGGCAATGATGAAGACCGGGATCTTCTCATTGAAAGGACTGCTTGTTGATTTCTCTTTGCAGAGTTGCTCCTGTCTAGAGAACAGAACCCTATATTTTTAGCAGTGGTCCTGACAATGTTTGGGGATTTACCGGATATACAAGGGCCTCTCACCTTTTGGGCAAAGGTTGAGGAATAAGGTGCCTTCGATTTCTTTTAGTCCCAGAACAAACTTGTGGATGGATGGATTGTCTGACATTACATTCTGACTTTATATGATTGATCTTTATTAACGTATATCTGCTTGGTGGCGGAGAATTTATTCTCTTAGCTTAAGACCCTTCCTTGAGACGTATGAGCTCAAGGGTTATGCGTTGGTAAAATCAGTTATGTAATTTTGAATTGGTAATGTGTCATTCCGAAGAATGCTATGGATAGGATCAAGGCTTTTGTTGAAAAGCAGAGCCTTGTGGGTACGAGACTTCACGAACCTCACACCCTGGGAATGGCCGAAACATGAATGGATGCGGCAAGGTGTAGGATGTCTATCCCCTTCTAGATATATATAGTGATACCATGATATGGAGCTCAGGTATTCACTTTGTGGATTATATATTTATATAGCTATATTGTGGTCTTACACGCCCAGTATTTGCTTGATGTGGATGTTGGAAAAGATCGGGGCCCCGTTTTAAAGGTTGGTAACAACCGGGGGATGGATAGAATTGAGTAAGTAGTTACCATTTAGTGGTAACCCGGCCTTGTGTTGGTAAAGAAACAGTAGTTTCTCGGGACGTCCCTCTAGAGGCGTACCCAATCGTGGATGAGGAAGTTCCTTTGCCTGGTCATTATTGGAAACCCATTCTCCAATACGAACCTTGTACGGTTTTGATTGTATTACCCACTATTTAATACAGTGGCTATAGTAGGCATACCATCATATAACATATGTTGGCTAAATTAATAAGTTTATTTTGAAAATGGTTTTTAATCACTAAGCACTATAATAATATTAAAAGGATATTTTTAACGTATCAAAGGCATGTTTGACTGTCATAAGGAGAAACCTCGACCATGTGTGCGTTTGCATCTTGTGTGCGGATCGAGACCTTATGATAGTTTCATTTTCCAAAAGCATATACGGAACTTGTTTTCAAAAGCAACTATATTTTTAAGTTCTCACACCAGTCCCATGACTGACCTGGAGTTTATTGTTTTCCCCTAAACTCTGGGTGCCCATAATTTTCCACACGGATAGTCTAGAGTTAGGTTTGTCAGTGAGATCTGGAGCTAGGATATTTGGAGAAATTATGGATGTAAGACTTGAAGATGGAGCATTTGGAGATTTTGCTTTATTTTCCGTTGTAGTTGTTATTCCGCTGTATTTATGTAAACTCTAAAATGTAAAACTCTTTTGTATATGAATAAAAGAGAGGTTGTTTCACTTCCGCTGTGTTATGATATTTCTGATATGTTTATTATCCCAACCCCTAACGATCAAGGATTTCGATCATTTGATTTATGACATTTGAATACATTCAATTATATTCAGGTGTCGATTTTGAAGGGTCGATAATCCTAATCGCTAGGTAAGACGTGAATCCTTATCTTTTGAGTTGGACTTGTATACATTTTAGTTAATTCAAAGGGTGAGAATTTACGGGTCTTTACATTTTGCCTGCAAATTTACTTCATACGACATGAGATTTCCTATCAGCTCTTCAGGTTTAATGATAGAAATATCGTTAGCTTCTTTAATAGCTAAGACTTTTCGTTCCCATTCATCCATTAAAGAGTTTAGGATTTTCGAAACAATATCAAAATCAGTGTATTTTTCTCCTGATGCTAATAGTGAATGAAAAATGTCTTGGAATCTAGAATACATTTCATTTATAGTCTCATCCGGTTTCATTCTGAATTTTGGAACTGATTTTTAAGCATAGAAATCTTGCTTTGTTTAACTTTGTTTGTTCCTTCATGTTTAACTTTAAGAGTTCGCCAAATTTCATAAGTAGTTATACACATGCTAACTCTATTAAATTCATTCTTATCTAAATCACAAAATAACATAGTCATGGCTTTTGAATTTGAGGTAGCATCTTTTTTTATGTGTTTGACCATTGTGCATATGGTATAGTAGGTATAGTGTATTCATTCTGAGTGATATTCCAAGTATCATATCCATTTGCTTGCATATAAATTCTCATGCGAGTTGACCAATAATTATAATTCAAACCATTAAATACTGGTGGTCGTGCAGTGGATTGACCTTCAATAAAACTTGTGTTAGTGTTATTTTCCATATTAACTGAATATCAAATAACCGTGTTATGGTTATATGATGACCTTGCTCTAATACCAAGTGAAAGTGACTAAGGATCGTATAATATGGAATATTAACTAAGTTATCTACTAGTGCAGAATATAAATATAAAAGTAAATAATAAAGTAAATGACACCAGAGATTTTTATACTGGTTCGAACTTCCCGTTTTACGTCCAGTCCTAGACTCCTTCTGGAGTTCAACTATAAACCCTCACTTGACCCGGAGGAATGGGTATTACACCGCTTGAGCAACCGAACAAGACTTCTACCGCCTAAGCAATAGAATAGGACTTCAACCACTTGAGCAACCGAACAGGGCTTCTAATACAAATAGTAAAATTGTTTCTGACTGAGTATGCTCTTGAGTAGCACTGATAATTCAATAATGTACACCCTTCCTATAATCTTCTCCTTTTTGGTATATCATGTAATTTGTGAAGACAGGAAGTTTATTCAATCACTAATGAAGTTTGCTTGAATGAACAAGTGATTAGAACGAAAATATTGAATGCAAATGGAAAGATTGTTTAGACAATAAGAGTGAGAATTATAATCAGAAATTCAGTGATTAAAATAATGGATTTCATGGCTATATATAGTGACTAAGAGTTGCAATCATTCATGAAAAGTAGCCATGAAAGAATATGGAAGCAACTCTTGAATCAAAAGTTGTTTCTATTCGCTGAAATGAAGTGTCTTTCCAAAATATAGCCGTTATGAAGATTCAGCCGTTTGAGTGGAATAATTCAGCCAGCTGAATCGATTAAAAAACGAATCAGAAAGAAACTAGTGCAAAAGTCATGCAATTCAGCTGGCTGAATCATAAACTTCAGTTGTCTGAATATTCAAGTTTAGTTGTGCATGTGCATAGGCATTCATTCAACTGAACTATATGGTTCAGTTGGCTGATTTGCCTGTTTTTTGCCATATCAAAGATTTTTCATAAAAAGTTTTTGTATATGAACTAGGTTACTAATTTTTTTAGCATATGAACTATGATTTGAAAGATTTTAAATTGCGTGTGCGTGCATATACCACTTCATAGAGATTTTAACATGAATTCGCTACTAAACTTAGACTATTCGACAAAATATATTACTGAAGCTTCTATTTAGAATCTGGTCTGGACTTTGTTAGATTATTTCTTGAGTAAAACAGTATCTTCTCCTGCAATATGGTTAGTTCATATAATATTTACTTATATAGTTGTCACAATCTAAACATCAAAATTCAAGGTTCTAACATATTTGACATACCAAATTTTTTAACTAAATCTTTAGCATATTTTTCTTGACTAATAAAAATTATAATACTTAGTTATTTTATTTGTAATCCTAGAAAATAATTTAGTTCTCCCATATGACTCATTTCAAATTCCTTAGTCATTATTTCTGAGAATTCCTTATTTAGTTTGTCCTTGGTAGATCCAAAATAATATCATCTACATATATTTGTATTAACCGAATATCATTTTTATCTCTTTTAATAAAATTGTACTATCTAACTTTGCCTATTTCAAAATTTGATTGTAATAAATAGAATTTAAGTTTGTCATATCAAGCACTTGGAGCCTGTTTCAGACCATACAAAGCCTTCTTTAAGTTGTAAACATGATTAGGTAGTTTTTCATCTTCAAAAAGTGGGGGTTGTTCTACATATACATCTTTTTTAATAAAACCATTTAAAAATACACTTTTAACATCCATTTGATATAACTTAAAATTATTATGATTAGGTAAAGTAGTAAAATTCGTATAGCTTCTAATCTTGGTACGGGTACAAAGGTTTCATCAAAATCTATTCCTTCTTCTTGACAATAACCTTGTGCAACTAATCGAACTATGTCTCACAATCTCTCTTTATTCATTCATTTTATTTAGTTGATTTCTAGTTTTAACAACAGATTCAATATTTCCAAGTGTATTTTCTATAGGATGATCTTTCAAGTATCTTGTTCTTTTATTTGGATGTGAATTTTCTGAATTATTATTATTTTCATTTTCGGTAGTCTCATTATTACTAATTTTGTTTGAATTATCAATGTTTTATTCTTCATTAATATTTGGATTATAAACCTTAAAATTTTCATCAAATGATACATGTAATGTCTCTTTAATAGTATTAGTTCTAGTATTGAAAACTCTATAAGCTTTACTTCTATTTGAATATCCAATAAAGATTCCTTTACCTGATTTAGCATCAAATTTATCCAAATTATCTTTTGTATTTAAAATAAAACATTTACTATCAAAAACTCTAAAGTATGATACTTTAGAATTTTTATTATAGAATAACTCATATGGTATTTCCTTAGTTAATAGCCTTATTAAAATTCTATTTAATATATAACATGCAGTACCAATTGCTTCAGTCCAATTTTTTTAGGTAAATCGCTATCATTTAGCATAGTTCTAGCGCACTCTTGAATCGTCATGTTTTTATGTTCTACCACTTCATTTTGTTGTAGTGTTCTTGGAAATGAAAATTATGAGTTATAACTTTCTTATTATAGAAATTCTCAAAATTTTCATTTTCAAATTCTCCACCATGATCACCCTAAATAGTTTTAATTTTACTAGTCGTTTGATTTTGAATTTGTTTAACAAAGATTTTAAACATTTCAAAAGCACCACTTTTAAGTTTTAAGAAAATCATCCAGGTAAACTTAGAATAATCATCTACGACTACAAATACATATCTACTGTGATTTATAGCTTATATCCGTGAGGGACCGAAAAGATCTAAGTGAAGAAGTTCAAGGGGTTGATAGGTAGAAATAAAATCTTTTAATTTAATAGAACTTTTTCTAAGTTTTCCTAATTGACATGCATTGCATAAATTATTAACTTTAAAATTCATTTTGAGAATACCTCTAACTCGATCATTTTTAGTAATTTTAGATATTAGTTTGAAATTCAAATGTCCAAATCTTTTATGATAAATCCAAGGGTCACTTGATTAAGCCAAAAGACACAAGTTATCATTTGAGATTCTCATACTTAATATATGGATGTTTCATTTCCTAATACCTTCAAAGATAATGTTTGACTCATTATCTTCGACGTGACATTTATCTTTTATGAATTTAATTTTGAAACCCTTACACACAATTGACTAATACTCAACAGATTATGCTTTAAATTCCTAACTAATAAAATATTAGAAATAGTAGGAGTTTTATAATTACCGACATTGCCGATGCCAATCACATATCCTTTAGAGTTGTCTCCAAAATTTACCGATCCACCATCTTTGTAAACTATATCTTTCAAAATCTCCGGATTTCCAGTCATGTGTCTTGTAACGACCCATAATTTTCAAGAAAAGAAAATTTATATTTAATTTAATAAGATGTCGGTGTTAATATTGGAAAAAATAAAAATTTATGATTTATTAATAAGAAAAATAACTAGAATGTAATGTTAATAATGTTAATTTAAGGCAATTGATAACTATTTTAATGCAATCTCAATTAATTGGAATGATTGGAAAGTTATAATTGGTCATAAAGTGTAAATGGTAAATAAACCAAATGTTGTATTAAACGGTGAAATTATATGTAATTAATTGGAATTGATTAAAATAGAATAATTAATCTGTATGTTAATTTATTAGTTTGTTTGTTAACAATAAACATAGAACTGTGTTTGAAATTGTAAGTTGTAACAATGGTTTAATTATCATTGCATTATTTAATCTGTTGAAACTTAATTGTAAATCAATTGCAATAAATATAAGTAAATATTGTGTTAATATGAATTAAGATGAAAATTGTAGAATACTGATGTAATAAATGGAAAACCAATGTTAAGTATGTCCATAAAGTAATGATTGATTGAATAAAAAGATTGAAATCAAAATGAATCAATTTATTGAGTTTTAAATTATAATTAATGAATTTATTACAATTGGAATTGGAATGTTGTAATTAGCGCAATATTAATAGTTGAATTTGACATGGAAATTTGTTTTAAAAGATTATAATTACTAGTTAATCAAAAGTGATAAAAATTTGTTAGTTATAAAATTTGAATTTGAAAAGTGATAAATTTAGTTTAATAATAATTTATTTAATTAACGTGAAAATAGCCATTTTGGCCACTATCTCGGATTTCGACAAAACCAGTTCCATCGGATCCATAACAGTGAATTATTGTAGAGTTTCAAGTTTCGCAGCGATCAGACTTGTCGTTTGATCGTGCGGGCTCGAAACGCGTAGAAATCAATTTGAAATAAGGTGATTTTGAAAGCTAACTTATATATACAATGGAATTAGGACTTGAAACTTGTTCTGAGTTTAAAAATATCGAAAACCTATATTTCGATATATTGGATGACCCATTTTCGTTTCTGGAACGAAACGGGCTTTTCGGGTCGTTGTTATCGTTTTGATCCAACCCTGTCTATATATAGGCTGTTATAAACCCTAGTTTTCTCATTTTATTATTTATGTACGTACATCTTCTTCCTCCTTCTTAGACGTCAGAACATCAAACCTAATTCCCAAAATTCCAAAACCTAATTTCAAAAAAAAAATGGTTGCTCCAAGTTTACTTCAAGTCAGGAAGAGGTTCGCTTCGGGTTTCGAAGGCGAAAACCCTGCAGCGACTTCGGGTCAAAGAGAGTTCCATGCCAAACAAGGCGGATCTGGTCGCGCTTCGAGTCCCAGAGGCCAAAACCCTGCAGCGACTTCGGGTCAGAAGCCAAATGACTCGGGTCTCGGGTCATTTTGGCAAAAACTCAGAGCAAGCACCGGGTAATTGAGGCGGCGACTCGAAATAAGACCCAAGTCGAAATTTTCCAATCTTCTAACATTAATAACTTTTGCATATGAGCTCGGATTCACATGCGGTTTTCTCCATTGCGATCGTATCAAAATTCCGGACATTATAGAACTGGTTTGGATGCATTCTGGGACGGTTAATTTTTTTGGCTAATTTTGGATTTTAAATCGACGACAAATCGAAGGTGAGTGTTTTGACCCACTCACAACTACTAGATTATCTTATATTAGTTAAATTGAATTTATGATGTGATTAAAAATTGATTGGTTGATGTTTGGTATATTTAAATTGTCATTCCAGTTAAATCTGACTTTTATTGAATATTATTGCCATTAATTTAATATTAAATTCTAAATTGCCAGTTAATACCCGTTATTGATAATCAGTCACTTGTTATTGTTTATTGATTGGTTTGAATGGTGATTGTGATGGATGTTGATTGTTGATATTGGATGACTGGATGTTATATTTCATATTGTTATAACACTGCAAGTTCCCTATGGGTTGAAATGATACATACCCGAACGATCTATTAGATTAGGGAGGAATCGTTATGGGTTGAAATGATAGCCTGGAGCGATTTCATGGATTTGAAGTAAAATTTTGGATTGCGGGTTGAAATAATATATACCCCTAAAATTTAAAATATTTGCGAATTGAAATAATAAATATCCATATCACTTGACCATAGGGTAGAAAAATTATATACGGGCACTGAATTGGTTAAATTAAATGATTTTTGTAACGACCCTGAATTTTAATTTAATTTAAATTGATAATTAAATAAATTTTTGAATAAAAATAGTAAAATCAATTGATAAATTGATAGCGAGTTTCCCCGAGTCTTGAATAAATTCTGTATAAATCATTTATTTTTATAAATAAAGTAATTATTTTATATATGTGAATATATATATGTATGTACAGTTGATTTGAATTTAAATTGTAAATAAATTGTTTAATAATAAATATTAGAATGGATGGTTAATAATAATTTGAATTTATAAATTAAATATAAGACAATAAATATTAAAGTAGATTTAAGAATTGAGTTATAAATAGAAATAAATAAATAAGAGATGAAATGATGGGTAGTTAAACTTTTAGAAGAAATTTAAAATAAGTATTGGTACTAGATTTATAATTATCAAATCTGTAATGAACGTATAAATTCTAGAAATAAATGTTTAAGTTAAATTAGAATTTAATATATATAGGTAAAATGAACTACAAACAAAGTATATTTATAAAATATAAATCTATGTATATAGAATGAAGTCAAGTTGAACAAAAGAAAATATACTCAAGTATATGTTGTAAATCAATGTATAAGCAGCCAAAGCAAAGTGATAAAAATAAACAAAAAAATATATGTGTATAGAGGAACAGGCAAATAAAATAAAGTATGTAGAGAAGTTAAATAAGCAAGGCAAGTAAAAGAAAATCTATCTACACATACAAATTATCTCAGCACAAAGAAATAAAAGAATGAAGGTATAAGCTTATAAAATATATACATTCAAGTGCAAGAAAAGAGTAACCACTTTGTAAAAGCAGTCCATAATGTAAGATCACTGCAGCCATACCTCTAATACATGCAGCCCATATCTTCAGTACAAACAATATCAACCTGCACACTGTTTTTCTTTCTATATGTTAATCAACCTCCTACATCACTTCGGTTCTTCAAAGCTGAATAACTTCTAAAGTAAACTTTATTTAAAAACTTAAACAAAACTTCCATTAAAACAACAACAAGCTACTCAATTCAAATCAGAGAATCAAAAGCAGATTAGGAAGAAAATCGGTAGCAGCTTCTAGGATTATGCTCTGTTCTTCTTCTGGAAATCAACACTGTGAGTAAATGTACTATATTTAAAATTTAAAACTGGGTATTTGATTCATGAAAACCTTGTGCTTGTAGTTTCAGTAAGTAGTTTTGTGTACTTTCTGTTGCACTGGAAATTTTACTATGCCTTGTTCTTTTGTATTTTTGGGTTCAGAGCGTAGCAAAAAAAAAAAAAACTAATAAATCTTCATACAACATTTTAAACTTAAGATTTTAAACAAAATAAGTTAGTTTAAACTGACACATGGCCAGAAATTGTTTAAGCTTGATGATGAAGAACTGGACTCTGTAAACTTAGGTTTATAGTAAAATAAGAGATCATATGATAAATTCGAGTATTTTAAATTATCGATTCGATTATATAATTTGAATAAGCACACAATGATATGATTTTTAAAAGCAATATGATGATTTTTACTTAAGTGGTTTAGGAGCAGTTTGAATCTAAACCAAAATTGTTTTTTTTCCAATCTCTGGTGAACAACTCAATTATAAACTTTGAAATTTGGATTGAAGCTTGTTTGAGCTTCGGTGTTAATGAGAAAATTGTCGAAAAGATTTTCGAATGCAAGAATTTGTTGATCGAACCCAAAGTAGGGTTTAACAACCCAGTTTGGTCCATACGTTTAGTTAGGGATTTCGACGCCGATGACGAATCGTGGTCGATCGGACCAAGAGGGATAGGCGCATGGGTCCGTGGCGAAGTTCTGGTCAGGAGCGCGTGGTTTCTGGTGATCTTGAGTGGCGTGGTGAGGGAATTCTTTCGTGAGTGATGGGTTCTAGTTTGAATCGAGAAGCTCGATTTTGATTTACAGTGGAACCAGGGGATCGAGGAACTCGAGTGAGTCGAGGGGGTTGTATGCGACGTGGAGGTGATCGCGACGATGGCCGGAGGTGGTCCAATCGCCTGTGCACGTGCACGGCGTTTCTTTGGTGAATGCAAAGAAGTTTGGGTTGTAGCAGCTTCGAGTTTCTCGAGTAAATGGAGGGGGTGGCCCGAAGTTTTTCTGATGTTCGACTCGAAGAGGAATAGGGTAGCCTCGGGTTTATTTATGTTGCCAGTTACAAAGTCTGTTTGGTTTTAAAGTTTAAAATTGAGAGCAGGGTTTTAACAGAGTTTAAAACAAAAGAATTTAAGATGGATTCAAATTTACTTTGTCTCCTAGTTTTAAATAAAACAAGTTTTATAAAAAAATAAAATGTTTTAACAACTTTAAAAATGTTTAAAGTATATTTTAAGGTGTGTTAAAATTTGCTTAGTTAAATGTTGTATTTATTTGAATCTAGAATTTGAAATGAGAATTTGATCATTTATAAGAAAATGTTTTATCCTTAAATAAATGAAAATTAAGGATTTGAAATTATTAAGTAAATGAATAATTAACTAATTTGATTAATTAATGATTGGATTAATTAATTTAGTAATTAAAAGTTAAATTAGTTAATTAACGTTTAAGATAATTAATTGGTAATAAATGGATAATTAAGAATCATTAATTAAATAATTAGTGATTAAATATATGATTTTAAAGGTTAATTAAATGATAATTAACAATAAGTAAATTGAGTTTAATTACTTAAGAATAGTAATTAAATAATTATGAATAGTTAATGAGGATCATTTACTTGAAATTTATTTGATAATAAATGTGAAAAGAATTATTCATAGAAATTTAACCTGACTTAATTAATCAGATAATTAAATTGATCCTACTTATGGATGTTTTGATTCTATTAAATGTTAAATTGTTTGATATTTCCTGATATGTGATGATTTGTGATATACCCTGATTTGTGTTTTAATCTGTGATGTAATTTATTATCTGTGATATTTATATATCTATGATCTGTGCCTAAACGATAAGCGTTATAGTTATATCGCTTATCAACTATAACCTGTATTTTGATCTGTGATGATTCATTGTGTTGCACTATTGTGTGTAAAACCCCTGGACTACACCATACACACACAAATATGGATTTCACGTGGAAATCGGTTAAGTCACAGATAATTTAAATTTGATGTTTTGAAATTGAAATTTTAAATTTCAATTGATTTTGAAATTAGAAATTTCGGTTTAAATGTGAAAAGCTTTTGAAATGGAATTTCAAAGATGAAACTTATTTTCGAATAACTTGATTAAGTTTTGAAGTTTAAATAATTTGATTTAAACTTAAATTCAAGATTTGAAATTGAACTCTATGATTTGAAAATAGGGATTAGAGATTTTATACCTGTTATATATGAGTTAAACCATTTTAAAAAAGTATTGATTTTGGAATGTGAATAAAATAAAAGGGTTTTAACTCATGTAAATATAATTGGATTTTTCTTAAACGAAAACTATTTGTTTTCAAATAATAACTGCTTTCATATAAGAAGTGAACTTCCAATTTGTGTTGAAAGGTTTCAAATTCAAAATGAAATTGAAATGTTTTAAAAGGCTATGAATGAATTCTTTTTTGAAAGCTATGAATTAAATCTGTTTATTTTTAACAGATTTAAAATGATGATTTATTTAAACCATTCAAAATGAAATTGTTTTGAAAGCTATTAGTTAAATCTTTGATTTAAAGACTTAACGAATTAATCAAATTGAAAGAGAAATTGATTTGGAAAATCTATGAATGAATCTTTGTGAAATTAAGTGAACTTTATGAATTGAATCTTTTTGTTTAAAGGATTAAAATGGTAATTTGATAAACCATTTGTAAAGAAAGTTTGGGTTTAAGTTATGACTTAATTGAAATCCCAATATCCATATGTTTTTAAATATTTCGCTCACTATTCGGGTTAGCCGGGAAAGGACCTTTGGGTCGTATAACCCATTCCGAATAGTGATACGTCGTATATGGATGGCATTTGAAGACCGGTGATGAAGACCGGATATTTTCGAAAATGAAAGAACAACCTGTCGAATGTCTCTGCACTGAGTTGCTCCGGTATAGAGATTTATATCACTCTTTTGTGACGGGAAGTCCGAACGTGATTGGAAATTATCCGGATTTGCAAGGGCTTCGTGAGAAGTGCCTTCGGTTCTGTTCGAACCCGGAACAGACTTGTATGGTTACGTGTCTGACATTACACTTTGAGATATAAAGCCGATTTCTTTCAAATACATTTCTGTTTGGTGGTGGAGAATTTATTCTCTTAGCTTAACACCCTTCTCTGAGACGTACGAGCTCAGAGGTTATGTAGTTGAAATTCATCAGCGATATATCCCAATTTGGTAATGTGGCATGCTGAGTGTTGCTGTGTGATGATCAATGTTTGATCATTTGCGATATGATCATTTGTTTGATCATTTATCTTTGTGATCATAGGTTGATCATCTGTTGACCCAAAGCGTGGCTTTTTGAAAAAGCGTAGCTTTGTGGACGAGACTTCGTCGAGCCTCACAACCCGGTAATGGTCGAAACAGGAATTGTGCGGCAAGGTTTTCAAGGGTAGCTCCCCTAGGGTATGACCATTCCTTCTGGAAAAGGGTAGTATCATGGTATGGAGCCCAGATACTTACTCATGTGGACACACTTTATTTATGACGTGTGATGTTGGATTAGAGGTACCTCGGTTAAAGGTCCCAAAGGACCGGGGGTGGCATATCTGAGGTTTCTTTTATCCCTTGGGAAAAGGGGTTGCCGGCCTTGTTTGGCAGAGAACGGTGTGGTTCTCGGAGCGTCCCGCCAGAGGCGTTTCTTTTGTGGAATAGGAAGTTCCTTAGCCTGACCATTTGTTGGAAATCCAAACAAAACAATACGAGCCCTGTACGGTTTTAGTTGTATTACCTGCCATGGAATGTGGTGGTAACCTGCTATTGAACATGGTAGCTATAGTAGGCATAAGTGCGAAATGTCTATGCTGGCTAAGATTTATATTCTACTTTCGAAATTGTTTTCTACACTATGCACTAGTAATAATATCAAATGATTTGATTTTGCGTAGTAAGCATCTTTGACTATCATAAGAAGAAATCTCCTCCAATTCTGCGTTTGCATTGTGTGTGTGGTGGGAGGTCTTATGGTAGTTTCATTTTCCAAAAGCATTGCGAATTGACTTTAAAATTCTCTGCTATTTGTTTTAAAGATAAACTGTTTTTGTTGCTCACACCAGTCCCATGACTGATCCGGAGTTTATTGTTCCCTTCCTAAACTCTGGGTGCTCATAATTTCCTACACGAGCAGTCTAGAGTTGGGGTTTTCAGATATTCAGGTTTAGTAGATTATCTGGAGCTAGTTCAGTCTTTGGATCGGACTGCACTTGCTTATCTTGGTGTATCGTTATTGGGAGTTCAAGCTATTTCTGGATTAGTGCTTTGAAGATGGAGATTATCCGCTGCTGATGTTATCGTTTTCTTTCCGCTGCAATTTATTGTATCATATCTCTGATGTATATAGATATTCATTGTATCATCATTGTATCTGGATATTGTATCAGATGTTGTATATCTATATTCTTTTTATTCCGCTGTGATATTTACTTAACTGTGTTATAAGCTCCGGCGACTCGGATTTGAACGCTCGAATCTACGACATTCGAGTACGATGTAAAGTATGGATGTCGATTTTCGAACGCGAAAATCTGGGACGTTACAATTTTAAACCCTTAAATCTTGAATTTGGTTAAATGATATTTTGAAGGAAATTGGTTTATATAAACTAAACCATTTTGAGAATCCAAGTTTAAATGTTGGAATTGGAAATTGGTTTAAATTAAAATTTTAAAGTTGAATTTGAAGTATAAACGAAATTTATCGAAATTGAGTTATTGAAACGTTTGAAATTGTAACTTTGAAATCTATTGGAATTGGAATAGCCTAAATTGATATTTCAGGATTTAAAATTAGGTTTTGATTTGAAATCTAGATATGGTCCAAATTTGTTGAAACTGAAGAAATAGTTAAATTTGATGTTAATTTCAAATCTATTATTTTAATATAAACTGTTTAAAATATATTATTTTGAAAAATTCCGACTATTAAGATTTTCAACTATTAAACTAATTTAATCTATTTAAAACTATTTTAATCAATTTAAACTATTTTAATTTATTTTAATCTATTATAATCTATTTAATCCAATTTGCCTATTTTAAACTAATTAATCCATTTTAAATTTATTTAATCTATTTTAAATCTATTTAATATAATTTAAATCTATTTAATATAATTTAAATTTATTTAATCTATTTTAAATTTATTTAATCTATTTTAAATCTATTTAATATAATTTAAATCTATTTTAAATTTATTCAATCTATTTTAAATCTATTTTAAATCTATTTAAACCATTTAAAACCTATTAAAACTATCTTAAATCCATTTAAATTATTTTAATCTATTTTTTTTCTATTTTAGAGTATTTTAACTATTTAAAGGTTTATTTTTAAACTATGCCAAACTAATTAAACTATTTATAACTATCTAAATTATTTTCTAAATTGCAGATTTGTGTAGAGTGGAAGTGTTTATATTTAAATCTTTGATTTCAAAGCGAATATGGTTAAATGATGTAATAACCTAAGTTGAGATTTAAATGATATTTTCTGGTGAAATGATATATTTGATTGAATATGACGATTGTGAAATGAGATTTAACCTATTTTGTTGATATGATTTCGAAAGTGAATATGATTTTTGAAAGTGATATAAATTTAAAAGAACCATCCGGTGTGAAATAAGCGTTTGGTTGTTAAAGAGACCAGGATCAGATATTGTCATACTCTCTGTCAATACCGAAAAGCCACTTTAACAACTGTGTACATGGTGGAGATTCCAGAATGAAGTAGGATGGTTTGGCAAACGATTCTGTATAAGGTATTAGCGTAGCCTTGACTCCCGCGAGTCAACTTGATGTGACTAAAACAGGAGCCACGCCGGGCCAAGTGAGGTCGCACCTTCGATCGGGCACATTTCTTCGATACCATATTATGACTTTGTGATTGATTTGGTGGCCACCCCTCGATTTTGATTATAGGAGTGTGTTCCGAGGAGGGTGGTAGTAGCTGCTATGTGTTACCACCAGTCCGGATCCACAAACGGTAGTATCCTACCCTGGACATTGTCTCGCGTGCCTTGTCACATGCCTTATCACGCCTTCTACGAGTTTGGTTTGTGTCGTACCTATGGAGTGCTCCCTGATAACCCACCATTTTACGGTATTGTATAGACTACGACATTATATAAAATGTGTTAAGGGGGATATGGGTAACGCCTTAACGCTATTTTAATACTTTACTTTACTGTAGACACTATTATAATAGCGTATTATACTATGTATGTAGATAGTTTAACGGATCCTTAGGAGATGGAATCCCGAACATCACTTAAGTTATTACACTCATGTTTGACACTGGACAGGAGATGTCAAATCCCGTAAACATCTCAGACGCCGTTACACTCATATTTATTTACTGTTGATTTAACTTACATAAGATCTTTTAGTTCTGACTCCAGTGTTTTGCCTTTTCAATTCGCTCGGGTCAGTCTGAGCTTTTCAGTTTATTGAAGACTGCTTTCGGGAGGACGAAGATTTAATACTGTTATTATTTATTCCACTACATCATGTTGTTCCGCTGCATATTTTATATATTTCTGTTGTATGCTACTCTGATCTGTATTGTAAAGGTGTAATCAAATGTATTTGTAAAACAGCTTCATGAACTGTTATTTGATTATTATATTTTATTATTCCGCTGTGAGATTCTGTGTTTGTTTTATTTCTTTCCCTTCTTTTTCTTATTTACCCCACAACAATCCTCCCTTTTGAATGGTTTGAGTCAGACATGTGTGGTTTATTGTCGATTTAAACCTTTCAAAAAGTTAGGTCGTTACATGTCTTGAGACAATATCCATTTGTCCTTTTTGATCTGTAGAATTTGATCAACAGGTGACTGTTCATCAAAAGCCATGTAACACATCTGTTCCTGCAATTCATCCTTTTCAAAAGATCACGTTATTTTTTTATAGTGAATAAATGAAAATTTGTGAAACAACATTATAATGATTTTGCAAATTATCTTTTTGGAAATAGTGTTAAAAATATTATCAAAAATTGCCATTGAAACTTTTTCAAAAATCAGATTATGAATACTTTAAAAACCAATGCTCTGATACTAAATGTTAGTTAGCGGAATAGGTTTCTTAAGGCTAAATTAACACTAGGAGGGGGGGGGGGAAATAGTGTTTATTAGATTAAATGAATATTTTTCAAATTCTTTAAGATTTTACTTTGAATGAAGTAATTAACTGGCGCAGCGGATATTACAAAAATGATGTAGATCGTTGAATGTAGCAATCGGTGGATTGGAAGATGCTGAAATGCCCAAATTCGTTGATCCGAAGATACCGAATTCTAGCTATCCTGAACTCGTTGATCGCGCACGATACCGGGTTCGAAGATCTTCAATTCTTCAAGCGTTGATCAAGCGCACTTGATTCCGCGAATCGGCTTCTACAATCGTTGAATCGAGCGCACTCGATTATCCGAAAGAGGAGATAGGAGATTACACTCAACTACCAATTTGAATGAAAGCACAAAGCAATCAAAAGAGAATTTTATTCAATATTCAACAACCCTTTACAAATGAGACTCACGGCCTATTTATAGGCGAACAATTTTACAACAGAAATTTCTCCAACTCCTAAGTCGTTTCCGACTCATAGCTACGCTCTACGACTCATCATAAGTCGTATACGACTCATCACATTACAACATGACTTACGACTTATACAAAACGTTACAATACTAATCTTACGACTTATCAACATACAACACGACTCAAAAGTAAACGACTCATAATCAGACGCCTCATCTTAAGTCGTTTACGACTTATCAAATTACAACACACTACGACTTATGATTTATAACAGATGCGACTTAGAAAACAATCGGTTCAGATTAACTCGTCAGGAGAATCTACGGCATGGATTAAAGCGGCATCAGAATATACAGCTCCAGGCCTCTACGACTTAACCCAGTTTTGATAAGTCGTGGACGACTTATACCAGCCTCGCCCTTGAGTCGTGGATGGCTTATCTCCTCACCTTCCTTGAGTCGTAGATGACTTATCACTTGTGTATTCTTCCCCTTGAGTCGTGAGCGACTCATCTCCCTGTTAAGTCGTAAACTCGTCACATCTTTCCCTTTGGTCTTCCAGTTGAGTCGTGGACGACTCATCACCGCCTCCTTAAGTCGTAGACGACTTATGCCTTCCCCTTTGGTTTTCCAGATGAGTCGTGGACGACTCATCACCGCCTCCTTAAGTCGTAGACGACTCATGCCTGTCTCTATGAGTCGTGGACGACTCATCACATTGCCCTTAAGTCGTAGACGACTTATATCTGCCGTGTTAGTTTTATCTCGTGGACGACTCAGGACTTCATCTCTGGGTTTAGCTGCATCATCCTCCCCAGGTTGAGAGAAATTCGACCTCGAATTTGCACACTCTTCATTACCTACAAACTCATCCCCATGATATGGTACGAGATGCTTAACATTGAATACGTCAGATGTATACACATCATCTGGCAGCCTTAGTTTATAAGCATTTTCATTGATTCGTTTCATAACTTCCACCGGACCAATTTTCCTGGCTTTCAACTTGTTGTATGCGCCCACTGGAAAACGATCTTTTGTTAATACCGCATAAACCATATCACCTTCATGAAACTCAACATTCCTTCGTTTCAAATCTGCAGATTGTTTATATTTCTCATTTGCTTTCTCTAATCGTTCTTGAACGATTTTATGACACTCCGTCAGCCCTTTAACAAAATCAGCAGCTTTCTTAATTGTCTTCTTTGATTGTGGCACTACCATTAAGTCCAACGGTCCCTTCGGTAAGCTCGAATATACTATCTGAAATGGACTGAACCCAGTACTTCGATTCATAGCATGATTATGAGCAAATTCTGCCTGGCATAACTTCACATCCCAACTCTTCAGATTATCTTGAACAAGACACCTCAACAAGTTTCCCAATGATCTGTTGACCACCTCAGTCTGTCCATCCGTTTGTGGGTGATAAGCACTACTAAACTTCAGCTTCGTTCCCACCATTTTCCACAAACTTAGCCAAAAATGACTCAGAAAACGAGTATCCCTGTCCGAAACAATCGATTATGGCAATCCATGAAGTCGATAGATCTCTCTGAAAAACAACTGAGCAACATGAACAGCATCCGCCGTCTTCTTACAAGCAATAAAATGTGCCATTTTCGAAAATCGATCAACCACCACATAAATGGAATCATTACCACGCTGCGTTCTCGGCAACCCCAACACAAAGTCCATACTCACATCAACCCATGGTTTAGTTGGTACCGGTAACGGCATATATAAACCCGCATTAGTCGCAGTTCCTTTCGAAACTTGAAAGATATGGCATCTCTCAACAAATCTCTCCACTTCTTTCCTCATCGATGGCCAAAAGTAGGATTGTGAAATTAACTGTAAGGTACAGTCTCTTCCAACATGCCCTTCTTCATGTAATTCCTTGGTAATTTTCATTCTCAAACTACCCTCCGGTATGCACAATCGATTCCCTTTGAACAGAAAACCATTTACCATCACGAAATCATCCGTCTCTCCCTCCTTGACTTTATCAACAAATTTTCCAAAGTAAGGATCATTAGTAAATAAGTCTGGCAATATTTCAAACCCCGTCACTTCAACCTTTAGTGTAGTCAACAAATGACTCCTCCTACTCAAAGCATCAGCCACACGATTTGTCACCCCTGACTTGTGTTTAACAACAAAAGTAAACTGTTGCAGATATGCAATCCACGATGCATGTCTCGCTGAAATCTTGTCTTGCCCTTGTAAATGCTTCAATGCCTCATGATCAGTGTAAAGAACAAACTCCTTCTGAAATAGATAGTGTCTCCAGTGTTTAATAGATTGCACAACAGCATAAAACTCCACATCATATGTACTGTATCGCATCTTTGCTCCTGACAACTTCTCACTGAAATAGGCAATTGGACATCCCTTCTGACTCAACACCCCTCCAATCCCAACCTTGGATGCATCAGTGTGCAGTTCAAACACTAGCTGAAAATCAGGTAGCACTAGAATTGGTGCAGACGTCAGTAATTCCTTGATCTTCCCAAAAGCACTCCCTGCTTCCTCTGTCCATGCAAACTGTTTACCTTTCATGAAATCTGTAACAGGTGCCATCACACTACTAAAGTGTGGTATAAACCTTCGATAGAATGAAGCCAACCCGTGAAAACTACGAACTTCCGTTATCGTCTTGGGCTGCGGCCAATTTCTGATCGCCTCAACTTTACTTTGGTCAACCTGTATTCCTTTCTCTGAAACAACATACCCCAGAAATAAAACACTATGCGCCATGAACACGCATTTCTTCGTTGCAGCATAGAATTGTTCTTGTCGCAATACCATCAGCACTTCTCTAAGATGATTCAAATGTTCCTCTGGACTCCCACTGTAAATAAGAATATCATCGAAATACACCACCACGAATTTCCCAATGAACGGTCGAAAAATCTGATTCATTACCCTCATGAAAGTACTTGGTGCATTGGATAAACCAAATGGCATGACCAACCATTCGTATAGACCCTCCCTGGTTTTAAAAGCAGTTTTCCACTCATCTCCTGGTCTGATACGAATTTGATGATATCCGCTCTTCAAATCAATCTTCGAAAATATAGTAGCTCCGCTTATTTGATCTAACAAGTCATCCAACCTCGGCATTGGAAATCTATATCTCACGGTAATCTTATTCAATGCTCGACTGTCAGTGCACATCCTCCATGTCCCATCCTTCTTGGGTACCAATAAAGCTGGTACAGCACAAGGACTCAGACTCTCCTGCACACGCCCCTGTTCAAGCAATTCCTCTACCCGCCTTCGCAACTCTTCATGTTCCTTCGGACTCATTCGATAATGTGGTCTGTGTGGCAACACAGCACCTGGAACAAGATCTATCTGATGTTGTATATCTCTTAACGGTGGCAACTCCGTTGGTAAATCTTCTGGAAATACATCGTCAAATTCTTTCAAAATTGGTTTTACTTCTTCTGGAATCTCAACCTCTTCACTGCTCTCTCGCCCAATTAACAAAAACACTTCAGGTTCCTCCTCTACTTCCTTCACAAACTCTTTCAACGATAACAAAGTTTTGAGCTCTTCAATCTCTTCTGACTTACTTTCTCCTTGTGGTCTCTTCTTTGGAACTAGGATAATCTTCGTGCCTTCAAACATAAAACTGTAACTATTGGTCCGACCGTCATGTTGTACTGCTCGATCATACTGCCATGGTCTTCCCAATAATAAATGACAAACATCCATCTCTACGACATCACACAAGATTTCGTCTTTGTATTTCTTCCCAATAGAGAATGGAACACGAACTCGTCTATCCACTTTCACTTCTCCTCCTTTTCTCAACCAAGCTAACTTGTATGGACTCGGATGTTTCTCTGTCTTCAATTTCAACTTTGTCACAGCCTCGGTCGAAATAATATTATCACAGCTTCCTGCGTCAATTACAAACTTACACACCTTCCCCAGAATAGTACATGTTGACTGAAAAATATTACTTCTCAACCAACTAGCTTCCTCCTGCTTCGGTGTTAAACACGATCTTCTTAGCATTAGATTACAACCTTCATCTCCTGACGCAATATCCTGCTCACCCTCCTCAGCTGGATTAGAACAATCTCCATCAACATCCTCATCGTCAACTTCTGCAATCATGGTTCTCTTCTTTGGCTTTGGACACTCACTGCTTTTATGACCCAATTCCTGACAATTGTAACATTTGAAACCATTGTTAACCCTTGTCTTCTCAACCTCCTTCACCACTGGTCTACTGATAGGTTTAGAAACATTAGAACTTCCTCCAACACCCTTCGCTTGATTGTTAGAATTAGTAAACACACCACTTCCTCGTCTCCCTTGTTTTTCCCAAGCCAACGCTTTCTGATGTGCTTCTGCCACAGATCTTGGATCGAACATATTAACCATATCCTGAATCTGCATTCTCAATCCCCCAATGAACCTAGATGTCAGCTGCTCTTCTGTTTCCATAATATCGTTCCTTGCAATAAGTTGATAGAATTCATCAGCATAGTCATTAACTGTCATTGTGCCCTGCCTCAAGTTCTGCAAACGTTGATACATCAAAGATTGATAATTGTATGGTAAGAACGTTGCTTTCATCAATTTCTTCATCTTCTCCCAAGATTCAACTTTTGACTTTCCCATCCGATCACGTGTAAGTTTGGTCTGCTGCCACCATGCCAAAGCTCTACCCCTCAGCCTCGTAGCAACCAACTTCACTCTACGATGTTCTGGAACTCCTTTGAAGTCAAAAATCTCCTCAACATTAGCCA
Organism: Allium fistulosum; assembly: GCA_030737815.1. NCBI lineage: Eukaryota > Viridiplantae > Streptophyta > Magnoliopsida > Asparagales > Amaryllidaceae > Allium > Allium fistulosum. The sequence continues at coordinate 483,732,089 of CM060905.1, read as the reverse complement.
CCCAATCTAGAAATTCCTCTGCTTGCATACCACCTTTGAATTCAGGAATTTCAGTCTTCATCCCCGACTCCCACTTGTGATCATATTCAGAACAGTTTTTTTCTTGACCTCTTCCTTGAATACTACCACCATCATACTCCTCTTCAAAATCAGATGCATAACGATGTCGATTCTGACCACCAACATCTCTACTACCATTACGCCTTCCACCTTCATCCCTTCTATCGACATTCCTCCGTTCACGATCATTCACGTTCCTCCCACGCCCTTGATCATTTTCAACACTTCTGTCTCGATTGGAATGTGGCGAGACTCTACTACCCCCATGGTTAGATTCTGGTGAAGCCCTTCTCCGATTTTGATTCATCTCCGTCATAAGCCTCTCTAACCGGCCAATTCCTTCATTAAGCTTCTCACTAAAATTCTCATTGATTCTTTGTTCCATCTCATCAGCTTCTTCTCTTCGATACAAAGCTTCTACGTTTTGGTGACGATTAGCTCTTCTTGGCGGCATACTTGAAAACTTCACAAATTCTTCAATACTTCAAATTCAAACACAATTCGGACTTTGATCCAAAATGAAACGGATCGAAAACTTCCACTTTGTAGCAAATCGCGATGAACACGATGGACAAAGTTTCGGCCTCCAATGCAAATCCGTACTTCAATCTTCAAACAAATGCAAACAACTTCACTTGCTCACGGCTCAACTTCAAACTTCTCGGCCAAATAACTTCAAACTTCAAAACTCCTCAAAATGATTAGGCTCCAAGTCTCGATCTAACTATGATTGGTTAGAACAAGCTCTGATACCAAAAAATGGCGCAGCGGATATTACAAAAATGATGTAGATCGTTGAATGTAGCAATCAGTGGATTGGAAGATGCTGAAATGCCCAAATTCGTTGATCCGAAGATACCGAATTCTAGCTATCCTGAACTCGTTGATCGCGCACGATACCGGGTTCGAAGATCTTCAATTCTTCAAGCGTTGATCAAGCGCACTTGATTCCGCGAATCGGCTTCTACAATCGTTGAATCGAGCGCACTCGATTATCCGAAAGAGGAGATAGGAGATTACACTCAACTACCAATTTGAATGAAAGCACAAAGCAATCAAAAGAGAATTTTATTCAATATTCAACAACCCTTTACAAATGAGACTCACGGCCTATTTATAGGCGAACAATTTTACAACAGAAATTTCTCCAACTCCTAAGTCGTTTCCGACTCATAGCTACGCTCTACGACTCATCATAAGTCGTATACGACTCATCACATTACAACATGACTTACGACTTATACAAAACGTTACAATACTAATCTTACGACTTATCAACATACAACACGACTCAAAAGTAAATGACTCATAATCAGACGCCTCATCTTAAGTCGTTTACGACTTATCAAATTACAACACACTACGACTTATGATTTATAACAGATGCGACTTAGAAAACAATCGGTTCAGATTAACTCGTCAGGAGAATCTACAGCATGGATTAAAGCGGCATCAGAATATACAGCTCCAGGCCTCTACGACTTAACCCAGTTTTGATAAGTCGTGGACGACTTATACCAGCCTCGCCCTTGAGTCGTGGATGGCTTATCTCCTCACCTTCCTTGAGTCGTAGACGACTTATCACTTGTGTATTCTTCCCCTTGAGTCGTGAGCGACTCATCTCCCTGTTAAGTCGTAAACTCGTCACATCTTTCCCTTTGGTCTTCCAGTTGAGTCGTGGACGACTCATCACCGCCTCCTTAAGTCGTAGACGACTTATGCCCTCCCCTTTGGTTTTCCAGATGAGTCGTGGACGACTCATCACCGCCTCCTTAAGTCGTAGACGACTCATGCCTGTCTCTATGAGTCGTGGATGACTCATCACATTGCCCTTAAGTCGTAGACGACTTATATCTGCCGTGTTAGTTTTATCTCGTGGACGACTCAGGACTTCATCTCTGGGTTTAGCTGCATCATTAACAATCACAAAATCAAAGTGCTGATAAACGTAAATGCAGTAAAAGTAAAAGGAAAGAACACACCAGGATTTTATACTGGTTCAGAGTTACCTTACATCCAGTCCCGCACAATTCCTTGTACGGATTTCTTTTCAACTAGCAAATGCAAATACAATCTCGATTTCAAGGCTACGAGACACACCCTCCAGAATCTCGACCTCTGGGTAGAGTCACTTGATTTCCGGACTACAAGCACACCTACTAGATTTATAGGCTACTAAGCACACCCAATTGATTTTACAGTGTACAATCACATCCACAATTATAGTAGTATGATTTGATAGAGTTTTACAGACTCAGATCTTCGATTATGGTTGATCATATAACTCTTGAATATCACTTTGATCTTGGTTTGAATGAGACATATGTGAGAAATCATAGAGTAGATGAAGGAGAATCAAACTAGTGATGACCGAATTTGATTCTGGTTGAATTTCAGCAGAGTTTGGGTATATTTTGATTTAGAAAATGATAGAGTGGAAGGAGGAGAGAAGAATATGAAAATTATGATTGAAAATTTGTTTGGAAGTCTGGTATTTATAGAGGAACAACGGTCATATCCATTTGCGAAGAGATACGATAAAAAGACACTTCTTTTGAAATTTTAATTTTGAAAAAATTGATCACTATGTCGACATATATACATAGAGCATGTCGACATACTCTTTTTTAAAATTTAAAAACACTTAAAAACATTATTGTGAAAACTCCTTATTTTGTAAATTAGTTTGATACTTTGTAAAATCATTTAAGCATAGCTTATACATATTTTAATCATGATAAAACTTTATATAATAATTTTGAAAATTTTAATGTAATGTAAATAATATATATATATATAATCAATATAATTATGATTTATTAAAGTATAAACAAAAATTCAATATATATATATAAACTTAAAAACGCTAAAATGATATTTTTATAAGTATAAGAGATTGAAAATAATTTTGGGAAATATTTGAAAAACAATTTAAAACAAAATTAGAGAAGGAGAGAGAGATCAGAAAAGTGCTATCAAGGTTTTAACATAAATTCTATGACTCTATAACTTATCTGGAATATCTGAAAATCTTGAACTCTTCAATACTCATGAGTCTTCATTCTCCAACTCTTGAAACTCTATACCTGCACCTTGAATCTACTCTTGATACTGATTACAGTCTTCTTAATCAACACCTGTCTAATATCCTACACTATATGCTATATATAACTTGATAAAACATTAGTATTTATATTTTATATAATGTCCTATAGTTGTTATCATCAAAACCAATTCCTAAGGTACTAACATCTTAAAATTACAAATTTCATAAAATTCTATTCTAAGAGGATTATTGATATCCAACTATTATACCAAAAAGAGCTATTATTTCCTGAATGTACCACATTGTTAATTCCTAATTTATAAATATCATAATTTTCTATTATAGATTTCTAAAAATGAAAAATGTTATTTAAATTATTAATAGAAATATGTCGTATATTATATGTCACATTATACCATTGATTCGATATTATTTCTTTGCAAATTAAATTCTCATTATTATCAGTAAATTTCCATATCCATTTACCGAATAAGGATGTGTTATAATTTTGTAAATTATAATACCTAATCCTCCATGCTTTTAGATTTACATTCTATTTCCCAATTAACTAAACATTTTAAACTATTTAAAATTATCACCAATCCATAGAAAATCTCTTCTAATTTTATCTATTTTATCAATTACCCATTGTGGAAAACGATAAAAGGACATCCAGTATATGAGTGATAAAATAGAGTTAATAATGACTAACCTACCTATCCTTAATAAAAATCCATCATTCCAACTGGTTAATCTATTGTTAATTTTATCTATTATTAATAACCAATCACCATGTTTGAGCTTAGTTGGTCTTATTAAAAAATCCAGATATTCTATGGGAAAATTCATAATTTTATAATTACATGTACATGTGACTTTATTTTATGTCTTATCTTTATCATTCAAAACTAACACAGAACTCTTATCGAAATTTATTTTTAGACCTGAGAGCAACTCAGAACTATATAATATAAATTTGAGTGCTATAATATATCTTGGTAAATGAGAAGAAAATAACATGGTATCATCCGCAAACTGGAGAATGGAAATACCATTATTTGTAATTTCATTACCGATATTATATAGAATCTCATTACTAGTGGCTAGTTTGATAATTTTAGCAAAAACATCCACAGCTAGATTAAACAAAAGAGGTGATGACGGATCACCTTGCCTAAATCCATATTTTGATTGAATTTTATTACCTAATATACCATTAACTATAATACTTGAATTTCCAGTTTTAAGTAATGACATAATCCAATCCACCCATCTAGTACTAAAACCCCTGGCGAATAATAACTCATTAAGGAAATCCCAATCAATTGAATCAAAAGCTTTTGCAAAGTCAATTTTTAAAAGTGCACAAGTGATATTATGTTTACAACAATGGTTAATGAACTCTTGAACTACTGCTACTCCATATGTAATATTTCTACCTTTGATAAACGCGGTTTGGGTAATATCAATCAAATCATCCATTTTAGTGTTTAGTCTATTTTCTAAAACCTTAGAAATGATTTTGAAATAACAATTTAATGAAACAGGTTTAAAATCTTTTAGCTCATTTGCATCCACTTTCTTGTGTAATAGGATTACATTAGAGAAATTAAATCTTCCCAATTGTAATGAGCCATTGTAAAATTCATTAAACATATTAATTAAGTCATATTTTAGAACACACCAAAACATTTCATAAATAATACGGGAAATCCATCCGGGTCAGGTGATTTATCATTTGACATATCTTTTATAGCCCTCAAAATTTTCTCTTCTATGAATGAAGCATCTAACCCATCTAAACCAATTCTTGTGTCATTTGGATATAAATCGTCACATTCAGCTTTAATCTTGTGCTTATTTTTAGTTCAAAAAATTTCTTTAAAATAATTAGTAAATGCCTCATTTAATTCATTTTGATTAAAAATCTCAAAATTATTAATTAATAAAGAATTGATGGTATTAAAACATTTTTTAACATTAACTACTTTATGGAAAAAATTTGTATTCATATCACCTTCACCCATCCATTGAATTCTAGACCTTTATTTCCAGATTATTTCTTCTTGTGTTAAAATTTTATGTAATTCATCTTTTAAATTTGAAAGCACATTTTTTTCTAAAATATTTAAATTTCCGACTTTTTCTATTTTATTAAACTTTAAAATCTCGTTTAGTAATTTAACCTTTTTAATTCTAATATTACCAAAAACATCTTTATTCCATTTTTTAAGAAAAATTCTTAATTCTCTAATTTTACTTGCAAATATTTTAGCAATATTTCTAGAATATTTATAGTTATATTTACCCAATGATAACCATTTATTTGCAATTAATTCTTAGAAATATTCTCTAATAACCATATTTTTTTCAAATCTAAATATTTTATTTCAATTAATTTGATCATTACAAGATAAGATAATTGGAAAATGATCAAAGTAAATACTCGGAAGCCTAACCACTTTACAAATAGGATATTTATCTTCTATTTCATCACCAATAAAAAACCTATCTAAAAGGGTCATCGATGGGTCATCTCTTTTATTCGATTAAATGTATAGTGTATTATTTAATTGCAATTTGATAAAATTGCTATGGATAATGAATTGGTCAAATTCTTCGATAGAGGAAAAATCACCTTCTTTAGGCATTCTTTCTCCTAAAAATCTAGTAACATTGAAATTCCCATCCATCACCCAAGGACCTGGAGCAAGTGTTCTGAACTCTAGACACTCGCTCCAAAAAATTCTACGATCTAATTTAGAGTTTGGTCCTTAAACATTAGTAATATTTAAAAAAGAACCATCATCAATAATAGAAAAAATTAGATGCATCGAATGAGATTTAACGATTGCTTGTAAAAGTTTAACATAGTTTTCTTTCCAACCTACCATTAGTCCTCTAGAGCTACCCCTAGTAGGTAGATGAACCCAATAACTAACGTAAAGTCCCCCTAAACACCTATAAAGTCTTTAATCAGGGTATTATATATTTGTTTCTCGTAATAAAACAATATCAATGTTACTATCTCTAAAAAATGTCCTAATTTTACTATATTATCCTAAATCGTGTAAACCTCTAACATTCCAACTGATGTATCTCATGGTCCAAATGATCTATCCTGCTCTAATTCTCTACTCCTAATATATTAAGAGTCTATCTGAATATCATCAAAAATATATCTCGAACTCCTAGCTAAATATAACATATCAGAAGCAGATAAACTACTCAAAGCACATAAAGTGTACATACTACCCAAAAGTAAATCCATACATGAGCTAGAGTCATCAGAAACTCTAGTGGCTGCTCCATGAAGTCAAGCACTCCTCTTCACCAATCTAGACATACTCGAACTAGATGATGTCTCTATATGCCATCGAAATAGCCACTTTAGTGTCCGCTCTTTTCAAACTAAAACCATCTCCATGCAAACAACCAACTGGAACAACATTCTCCTCATGAACTTCAGAACCCACACCCATTTCTGAGCTAGAGCTATCAAAAGCACTAGTGGCCGCTCTACTAAGGCGAGCTCTCCTTCTTACTAATCTAGAACCACCCGAGCTAGATCCAAATCTCTATGCATCGATCTACTCGAACAAACACCAGACTCTTGATCCCTACCATGTAAAACAGAATCCACATCCACCGCCTTATCATTCCTATCCATGCTCATATATGGACTAGAGTCATCGGCCTCTCTAAGCATTGTAAATCAAATGAATCATATCTATATATAACATGAATACATCAGTTTGAAGCTTTTGGAATTACCTAACAACCCTGCATGGTTAAATTCAAGAAACAGTATAAACAATGGCATTTTGATCATTATCCTCACCCACATGTTTGTTCGTTCTCATCTACCACATTCATGTTGTCAACTCATCCTCTTATTTGTATTTTCAAAATATTTCTTACAAAATCTAGGGTTTCGGCTTAATCTAAATTCACCACTGGAAATTGACGCCTTCAATTATGTGATTCCTATCATGGAATCCATCTTCCACTGCTTTCATGCATCAAAATTTATCAATCCCTTTTATGAAACATAATCAGATCCACGTAGAAGCTAAATAGCGAGGATTTTGTGGTCAGTAAAGACATAATATTTATCTTCTTCGTTTTGACATCAAATTTTGTTGGTTATGTAATTTAACAACTGATGTTATTTGGTTTTGATAGAGTGGGAGGAATTAGATATAGATGATAACAACACATACATATCAATGCTTAATTCCTAGTTTTTCTCCTTTATTTTTCCCTATGAACTTCTCAAATTTAATTTGCGCTTATATTTTTAACAAACTGGAATTTGGTAGAGAAGGGGATAGAAATATGAGGGCAAACAATTGAAAGATGATTTGTATTTATAGGTAAAACTGCTTCTCATATGCATATGACTAAAAAAGTGAGATCTTTTCTTTCGTTTTGTTATTTTACTCGATTAGTTGAAAATAATATCTACTTTTCAAGCTAGACTTCATTCGGGTTTGAAAATATTCTATATTTGGATTGGTTTATGTTAGGATTGAATATGAATACATAGGATTTGAAAGGTTAACTTCATGAACTGTAATGTACATTTCATATTTACTGGCAATTCAAGTGGCTTTTCATGAAAAAAAGTGATATTTTTCGTATGTTTCTGAATGTGCATTGATTTATGTTGGAATTAAACCATGATTAAATAAAATTCTGATGGTCAATTTCATGCATAGAAACAAAATTTTCCTTCTTATATGATGGCTAAGTCGTTTCATGAAAAGATAGAATTTTGTTTTGCATTTGATTGACTAATTGTTTTAATTATGATTAAATACAATCGAAGCTGTGTACTATAAACTGATATATATTGCTTTTGGTTTTTGAGTTTTGATTTTGTGAATTTCACTCTCAGTTGTTGCATTTCTGTGACGCCCCACCTCTATGCTCATAATAACAAAGAGTATTAAAAGAAATACTGTCTATTATTACGAAGAATAAGGCTGGATAGGAGCGACCATCCGTAATTGGCCTTACACTAATATTGGTTATCTCGATAGGAGTGGTATATACTTTTTATTTTTCATCTATTATTTATTTACTCCCATCGACATATCCAATTATCAGTATAAAACGAACTACGATAGTTCATAATAGTGTAGGACATTAGATATAACAATAACACAGATAATATAATTGCGGAACACAGATAAAAACAAAAGTCTCATATATATACTGATGTCAGTTAATACATAGTTGACACAATACATACGATACAACTACAACTGTCGACTCTAGAAGTTATATATACACGTACATTATCGACTAATATACATGAATACATATCGTTCTATACAATGACACGACTACTACAAAAGGACAATGACAACTTCAGAAGATGCGAAAAGTCTTCAAATCCCGAACAGCAACGCAAAGAAGAAAATCTACAACCTGAAATAACTCGGGTCTGACCCGAGTATTACATTCAAAAGAAAATAATACACGGGTCAGTCTAATTCAAACTCAGTTATTAGTGCATAGAAGCAATAATAATCAAATACGAATAGACGACAGTCACAGAAATCTCGTATATCCGACTCCTCGATAAGAGAATCGGATAACGGCAGATATAACACTAAACAGTGTTAAACAACCAATCAGCGGATTTAAATCAGCAACAAAGATAAGTAAAAAGATTATCAATGACGGTAATTTTGAAAACAGCAGAATTGCCTAAACGGCTATCAACGACAAAATCTAATTATTAAATAAATAATTAGAAACTCATAATCTAATCATCAATAGATAATTAGAAAGTCACAAAATGATCAAATCAAAACAAATCAGAATACAATTTCAAAATATTGAATTGGACACACAACAATTAAAACAATTGCAATATCAATTAAATCATCAATACTGTGTAGCTGCAGTACACGCACGCGTGCACTGCCTCGCCACAACAGCATATGAAATCCTCACAACAGTGAATACCTACAGCAATCAAAACTGTAAAGGTCAATATAAATGAACCAACACACTGGCACTAACTCAAGTCAAAATGAACGAAGTGCACACAAATGCACTTTGAAAGTTCACGAACAAGCAAAGGTCAAACCCGAGCTTTTCTGCTGGATTCAACACAGGTGCGCTACAAAATGTCATAAAACTGTCGAGCATAAAATTCACATTCAACTAAATAGTGTAGAATCCATGGGACAACATGACACCTCAAGACTGCATATAAAATGAATATACAGCAAGCTCCAGGTGGTATTCAAGCAAAAGGACAACCACAAGGGAAACCCCACTGAAACAGGCTGCGACAGAGAATCACAACTCACATGCACCATAGATATGGTAACACGGCAACAAAGACCAAGGCACCATACAAACACAGTTTTTAAATATATGAAGATAGTGTAGTCAAGGCAACATGAAATGAAACCAGACCACCAAATAAAAATACACTGAACAAGATCTGGCAACATTGATGAACCAACAAATGATGGTAGTAGTTTCAAATCATGAAGCATGCAACGGTCTACAGTGCAATGAAGGCTACAAGGAATGCAACACTGCTCCATATACATGACACCCAGAGTACTTGGATAAGTACTAATGCACATAAACACAAATTGACACAGCATACATGTGTTGGTATATGTATGCAGTGAACAGATAACAGTGAACAAGAGCTTATCAAAACGACTCAAACTCACCATGAAAACCGACTTCAATATGCACATATCAGACTGCATGGAGTCCAAATATGAATCAGTGAATGTGATACAGACATGAGGGCAACAAACTCAACCAGTCATAATATACCAGCAAAACAGACTAGTTCAAATTAATACACGAAAGAAGTACAATGAAGCTTATAGTGTAACAGGTCAGGGAAGCCACCAAGTGCAGTGAGACTCAATGCAACCCACGAATGCGACTATATACAAGTGGAGATGAAAAACAAGCTACAGAACAACAGTTACCAAAATAGTGGAACAAATTCAAAAATGTCAAGATCAAAGTCACACTATCACAAGCCGAAGTCAACAACTAATGGCCACGTTTGAGCACAAAACGAAATCAACACCATCGTCAAAGAGTTCAACAACAACCAAGTCAAAGTCTTGAAACCAAGAAATTAGCATTTGCACAAAAACCCAGTTCACAATTTAAGAAACAACAAATTCCAATGACCAAAATATGAAACCAGTGAACTGGCATGAATGAATCGAAGAGCAGGCAATACTAACTAAGTAAATCCCACTAGTGATGTAAAGTGTGCAGTGCAATGATACAAGACTGAACCGGCATATATGCAACCAGACTTGTTACTTGCATCATATACTTGAGGACTATAGTAAGCTCAATGAAACCCAAAGCATTAACAGTTATAACATAGTCAACCAAAGTAAGGAAATATCCAAATTTCAGATCGAAGCCGTGAGCGACTGACCAGAGTAAAAAGGGAACAGAGAATGAAATCAACACCCGCAAAATTAATTCAACCGCGCGGTGATCAAGGAAGTCAAAACCATGGTCGCGACAACCCAGTAAACGAGATATACGAATTGGACAAGTTAGGAATCATCACTATCATTCAAACGAAAATCAATGGTTGAATTATTTAAATGACAAATTCGAACAAATATCAGACGAACGAAAATAAGGGGATTCAAACCCTACTAACACAAGATTTGAACAAGATGTGAGTAGTCAGATTACTCACCTTCTTTCCCGAAGCGAGAAACGAAGATTTTGAGCCAGAGCCGTGAAAATTGATAGAGTTGCAGTCGAGGCCAACGAGGAATCCACCGATTTCATAAAGGATTCGCAAGCCCTAATTTTTGAGGACGAATGAGAATATCGAGCAGCCATTTTTTTTTTCTTTTGTTTATCTGCTTAGGGTTTTCGAACCAATGAGGAAAAATGAAGGGAGGGATGGGTCTAATATTTTTCTAAGTCCCCAACCCATTTAACAAATTTTCCAAAAGAATTTCAACCCATTAAAATGTCAATAACAATTAGCAACCAAAATAAATCGTCTAATGACGATTATAAATTTGTTCAAAAACCCCAGGTTGTTACAATTTCCCTAAGGAATTTTTGCATTCCTTGAAGCAAAGGATTTTGCTCCCATATTAATTCCACATTTTTCACCAAGTTTGAATGAGTCTGTGCATTCCAATTTTGTTAAAAATATCTGTTTCTTTTACTATTTCCTATACCTGTTATTGAAAAATAAAATTTGATGAAAATTTGACCCGTGCAAATTTAATCCTACTCTTTAGGATCTCAGTTTGATTCTATTCGGTTCAACAGTTTAGGATCTCAATTTGATTCTATTCTTTTTAACAGTTTTGCATTCTTTCCTGGCAGTTTTGTTTGCTTTACCTATTGTCGAGGCTACAACCATTTTTTCTTCCATGATACATCTTACTAATGTATCAAGAAAAAACAGCTTTGACAAAGCCTTTGGAATATTCGCATAAACATTTCATTATTTTACATATTTGCAACAATATGTTTTTTAGCCTAGGTTCGTTAAATTTTGTGCTAGGTAATCGATTGCAATGTGTTTCATTTTGCACATTTAGTACATTCAATTCTTTTCATTTACATGTGCAGTTTGTGATTCCTAACCTATTTTCTCTTCATGCATATGTGTCTTTTTGATAAACCGATATATATATCCATGCAACACTTTACATGTTTTGAGCCGAACGAGACCAATTAATTAATGCATTTATTAAACATAAATTGAATTATGATGTGCGTGTGTGCACGTGGGCTAGAGTGAGTGCATGTGTGTGTGCGTACATGCGAGCGAGAATGCGTAGGTGGGCAAGAGTGCACATGTACCATGTATGTGTAATGAGAGTATTCTCTTTAACAAAATAATTTTCTTCAAGAATTACATTTGTTGAGCAACATATGCTTTATATTCATTATTATTAACTGCTTAATGAATAATTACTAAATTCCATTAACTAACTTGCCTTGGAATTTACATTTGTCGTAAATTTGAAATTGGAAACTCTACTTAATAAACATTTTTACTGTTTATCGACTGCTGCAGTTGTGCCAAATAAAATCAGTATTTCCTCACACTCATATCATGGGAAGGATATCATTCCCAGCTTTGGTGGGAAAATGAATACGATAGTGCATAAAAAGAAGCAACAGTTTTGTTCGTAACATCTAAAACAATGATAAAATTCAAAATCATTAGTGGTTTCCATGTATGTATGTGCAAACTTTTGGTTATTTTTGGTGGTTCTTCATTTTTCCACTACACACCAAGGAGTTAAATTATCACCTTCTAATTAAAAATGCTTCAAATCATATGTAGAGAAAAGTATTGCATAATGTCAGTGATAAGTTAACAACGAGTTTTCCTAGCAATGAGAAGTATGTAGTGAGGTGGAAGTTTGCTTTTAAAGGGTTGAAAACAATGTCATATGGTGAAGTTTCTTACCTGTTAAGGTTGTACCGAGTTTTGTAGTCAGATTTTTGATGTTGATTTGCTAGAGATATGTTTGAAAGCATTTTCCTGTTATCGAGTTGTTTTGTTTTGGACAATGTATTATCATCATCTATTGTAATATCCTTCATTATAGAAGTTGAGTGGAGCATAAGATGATACTAAAAAGTAACAACTCATGAAGTTAATAAAGATATTAATTCAGAGTTTAGAGATATAATATAATTTTATTTCTTTGACACGGCATTGCTTCTCCACATTGTGGAACTTTTGTATAAAGTTTTATAATATAATATGTCAATGTGAGGTACTGAACGGTTCGATCGTTTATAGGTCAAACTATAGTTAAAGTGGTAATGTAGAAGTATGAAGGTCATAATCATAATAGGCTGAAGGACAAAAGTGATACATACTGCCTAAAAACACATCATAATTATGTCAGGTGAAATGGCACTATCATAATTATGTATACAAGCTACTGCAATGCACTCAACATGATGTTTTACAACAAAGTTTCTATGAAAAAAAGGAACATATCAGCAAGTACCATGAACAACAACAACACAACCAAGCCCTTTAGTTGCCTATCTTCTATATAAATGTTCCTGCATTTTCCACTTTCTATAAAATGTAAATGATTGTACATGCTATTTTTCTCTAAACAAAAATCAACATAAGTTTTTCTTTGCACACCTCTAATGGACGTGCCTTATGTACTGGTCTGGTAATGTGAAACCCGCACTAGAGCAATTATTACTCTTCCTCTTTAAGCTAACCGATTTTTCACAGATATGCTTAGAATTTCCAAACCCAGTTCGTAAAAATATTTTCGTATCCAACCCTATTCTATCATATTTCATTACACAACCAACATCCTTCGGATTCTCAACAACAGCACCATCAAAACAAACATCCTACCCTGTCCTTTTTACAATCAGACCCGTACCATCAGTTTCCCGAAGCCGTAATCTGCTACCCTCAATTGTGCATATAAAATTCAATTTCAACCATGAAGAAATATAAAAAAACTATTTTACGCATTGATAAAGAATTAAATGGCATGGCAAAGCTGGAGAGAGAAACATTATGCACATTACTAGTATCCCTGTGCACGTTAACTGTATCACTATGCATGTCAACAAAGAGAGAATCCACTCTCTTACCTGTCTTATCCACAATACTGTCTTGCTCTATCCTTCCAACATCAAAAGTCCTACTTTCATATTCCTATAGCCACATCCCTTTATTTATAACTGGGCCTATTATATTTGACTTCATCTCCTTACATACTTTCACAAAAACTGGAAACTTGCTTGCTGAAACTGTAACACACCGTAAATTAGGTATTAGTTATTTAATTAGCTATTTATTTAATTAGGTTACAAAAATGGAATTTAATCATGAAACTTGCACCATTGCATTCGTGGCGAAATTCTGAGCAACTTTCATATTTGGAGTTTTGCGATCGTAATCCAAACGAAGAAGTTACGGACGAAAAACGAATTCGGAACGAAAATAATTAAAGTAAATTAAATTAGTGTTATATATTAATTAACGGAACCCATAGGTTTACGGGCTCATTGCAACCAGTCGACATGTAGCGGTCGACCGGTGCCCATGAGCGGTTGACCGGCTGGCAAGTCGCTGGCTAGGGTCTGCCTAGGCCAGAACGGCCCGGATTTAATATATTTTAATCTAACGGCCGTGGTTGATTCTAGCGCCTATAAATTCAGGCGACCCTGTTCCCTTCTCATATTTTTCTAAAAACAGCAGTGAAACTCTGCCATTTTCTCTCCATCACTATTTTCTAAATTATAAAATGTAATATATATATATATATATTTGTATATATAAAAATTGAAGAATAATAGAAATCAAATAAGAGAAGAAGAAGAGCGAATCAATACTACACGATAACGAGGTAATATATATATTTATATATTTATATATTTATATATTTCCTTTCAACTCCAGATCTCTTCTCAAATCTATAATTCTAATATATGTATATACCTTTCTTATACATATTTTTTGAAATAAGAAGAAAATGGAGTTGAATCAAAGGTTTTACTTCAGATCTGGGGATTTGGAACGCTTTTAGAAGGTGGGTGGGAAATTTATACGTTGTTGATAGGAATTATTGCTACACCCTGATCTGGTAGTTAATCCCAAAATTTTTAAATATAAATATTGATTAGGTATGGAATTTATTCCATACTTGAAATTGGGTTGTAGATTATTAGTATGAATTTGATTATTACCCTAACTATGTTAAATTGGACATTTTCCGTAGTTTAATTTGTGGTAAGAATGTTCATTTGATTTTTATAAATTTGGTTTGTGTTTCCAAATTGAAGGAATATATACAAAAAAAAGTAAGAGATTTGTAAAATACATATTTATTCTCCGTAGTTTACACTGTCTATTTCAATTAAAACAAAATTAGTCATTCCTTATAATTTTAAACGAGGAAAATCTTTCCTTTTATTCTTGATCTTTCGTTTTAAATTAATTTATGGAAATCATAATGGAAAATCCTCCTAAGAAATGTAATTTCAGCAAATTAAAAATGGAAAGGATATTCTAATTAAAGATTTGTGACTAGAATATATTTGGCAGAAGTAGGTATTTATACGCACTAATAAATATGATGTTTCATGCGTAACGCTCACTTAGGATATTAGTGTACATAGTAATAACGTTGATTTGTGAATAGGAATTATGAAGGAGAATGAGGAAAGGTTGTAACTCCAATTAATGGGTAATAAATGTGAAATGAATTTGAAAGTTACAAATCATTAAGAGGGTAATGTTTTTATGAGACTGTTAAATATGGAAGGTTAGATAGATAAATAACTATAAAATAGTTATAAAAAGTTTCCTAATTGGAAATTAGTAAATATATAGATCCTTAGGATGATAATCTTTTATCATGGACAAGTTGACATTTATGGAGAAATAGATAAAAAGGAGATTTATGGAAAGTTAAATATTTAACGTAATTTATATAGCCTTAGTAAATGAGAAGGATGTTAGTAAGCTAAGTCCAATATCAAATTTAGGATGATCAAGTTACTAATAGTAAAGCCTAAGATAATATGACTTAAGTTAGTAAAGCCTAGAACAATTAATTGGATTAGTAGGTTGGAATACGAGGTCAGTAGAGTTAGACAACAGAAGTATGTCCTTCACTTTAAGGCTACTAGTAGTTGTGCACAGTTCCTACTGATGTATGACATCTTTAACCATATGACCCATAGAATAATTAATTGGGTTTAGAAGATTGGGATGCGAGGTCAGTAAAGTAGTACAATGGAAGTCTGCCCTTCACTCAGAGGCTACCAACAGTTGTGTACGCTTATTACTGATGTGGGACATCACCAATCATATGACTCATGGGAAACAGTTATATAAACCATAGGATCTTCTTAGGGGTTAGAGGTATTAAGTGGTTGTTTGAGGGCACATCTCTTTCCTAATTTAAAAGTATTAAATGGTCTGAATTATCAATTAGGAGCGATAGTTGATATCTCGAGAAGGGTCCGCTTCGGGTTTAAAGTACTGTGACTAATCTAAGGTCCACCTCTCTCCCATAAAGAAGTATTAAATGTCCTAGTGAGATTCCAAGCAATGTCAGCTAGATAGTACTAGTAAGGAGTCCGCCTTGGCGTGAGGTGTTAAATGACAAAGGTTTGCTTATAATATATGTATTAAATGGTCAAGGTTCTGTCTAGTCCTTATTAGTGAGGTATTAAGTGGCTTGGGTACTATCTCTCACATGGCTAAGACTTTAAAGACAATAGATGTATTAGTAGTATGGCTGTTATGTATTATAAAGCCATAAATAGTGGTCAAAGGTCTCTGTAGCTAGGACCAATAGACCAACAATGATGATGCCAGGAGCCCGCTTCATAATTAGAAGTATTGAGTGGTTGATAGACTTACGTCAGTATTTTATACCTTGTGAAGGGTAAGTAGGTGAATTACACTAGGTAGGGATATCATGTGTGCAATATTAGGTTAATCTGATTAACCTTAGAATAGTAGACATTACAATTAAATGGAAACCAATCAGTATGAACTTATGTTATGGACACTGTATAGATTTTCCAATCACCAAAACGTTGTTCTGACCCCCTCTTTATTACAACCCACATAACAGATTTAGAGGAACAAGTCACTGAAGCTGGACGTGATTGATTGTTGGAGAAGTCTTATTTTCTCTCTTAATCGATGCTGATATGACAATCTGATATCCAAGGAATATCAGTAATTCCAAGGTAGTAGCCATAGTCAGTATTTATATCCTACTATTATTTCCACTAATGCTCATGCTTATTTGCAGGTACCAAATCCTACAATTTGTGCTTTGATGGACTTGAGTTTCGATTCTTGTCAAAATTTACGCTCATGAAAGTGCGAGTTATTACAAAAACTGGTGCACTCAAATCTATATTACTAAGCTTATTTTCAGCAACATTGTGTAAATTACCTTTATTTACAAAAACTGGAAACTTACTCAATAAAACTGATGCAATCGAAACCATGTCACTAAGCTTTTTTTCATCATCATAGCGTATATTACCCTTATCTTTAAAACAGAGTGATTTGCCTGTTTTTTCACCCACTACTACAAAAGACAAGCCTGAATTTGAATATATATCCTCCAAGCATCTTAGACCATCAAATCTATTAGAAGTAACAATCTCAAAATTCGACTTTTTGTAAGTTTTTGTTATATGTTTTTAATTCTAAGTGAAATTAAATTCACTATCCAAATCTCTCTCTTCCTATTGCAAAAAACCATCACTACCTGATGCTATCTCCTTCACATCTAACTGAAGTTGAGTTTTAGATCTATGAATTGTAACTACAGGATCATACAATAAAGGATCAAAATATGAGCAGTGATAAGAATTCTTTCCCGTAACATCAATACTGTCATTAACGCCACCCCCGAGATATTCAATTTATCTTTAGAATCTGAAGTATAATCATAATCCCTAAATTTTTCCTTATAATTCCTACCAATATTATCAACATTTATCACACTAAATTGCTTAAATAAGTCTTCCAAAAGATCGATGTGTTAGAAGTTGAATTTATGTTTGAATTAGTCAAACATGTGTCCCTAATAATACGTGTAAATAGTGGTCAAGATCCTTATTAATAGGTTAGTGGGTATTTCCTTTTAGGCTATTTAAAGCTTTGTACTTCTTATCATTGATTAAGAAAATAATAATGTAGTCTCTTTTGTTTAATGTTTAATCTCTCTTCTTCTCTCCATATAAAATTCTAACATGGTATCAGAGCTAGGAGGAGAGAAAGAGTTCAAGAGAGAAAATTAAAAGAGATATAAAATTGAAAATAGAAAAATCCCGATCTACATAAACCTTTCTCCCAGCTTTTCAAAATTAAAATCTTTTCTCCTTCAAAAATAAAGCCACCACCAAAATAAAAAATGCTGCTCAGAAATTAACCCCCACTGCCGTTGGATTGATACTTCGACGTTGCCTGGAGTCGAAGTTGCTGCCATTGAATGAAGAATCGCGCGAGTGGCCTACATTCCGGCAGAAGTGTGTGTCAATGTCAGTGCTCTTCTGATCTGAAGCTCGTGTGGGCGTCGTTGATTTGGGAGTTGACTCGCTTGAATCTGATGGGGTTCGTCTATGCTGGCGTCGTCCGAGAAGTGAAGATGCATTATGGTGATGCTGCGCTGGAGATCTGAGTTTGTGCATGATACAGGAGGAAAGGTTGAGCTGAAGTGAAGTGGTTTGTATTTTGATTGGTCTTGCTGTTTATGGTGGTGGAGTTTTGTGATGTGAAGTATGGTGTTAGTGGCTGTTTTATGGTGAAGAAGCGGTTTGTGTAGAGGAAGAGGTGATGAAGTAGTGGGTTATTTGGTTGTAAGGTTGGTGAGCATGGTAGCATTCTGGACTATGTTTGGTTGAAGACAACTAGTGATGCTTGCTACCAATTTTGCAGACAACTGGTTGTTGATGTTGTTTGTGTTGTTGTTGAAGTACTGGAGGTGTAGCTGCCTTGACTGAGATGTGGAGGTAAGTCACAACCTACTGATGTTTGAAATTATAACCACTACCATGTTTCTGGTTGGAATTATGTCGGAGTCATGTGCCTAGAGCCATTGAGATCAGTGTGGCCTTTTATGAGAAGCTCAGTAAGCCCGCTGAGTTTGCCTATGGATGGAGATATTGTTCCAGAGAGGTCTGTGCCTTCTAGAATGAGGCTGGTGACTCTGCCTTTGGTGGATGTATCACAGGTGACGCTGCTCCAGGTGCAGTAGTCGGTTGAGTTGATCTAGCTGGATAAAGTTGAAGGTTATTGAATGATCTTTTCATATCAAGTAGTACAGTTGAGTCTATTCTGCTGCATTTCAAATCTGTGTTTGAGAGTGTGCTTGATATGGATGTAAATGATACTGTAAAATGGAGGAGGAGGAGCAGTGAAGAAGTACTGAATGTAAGCATGATTAATTTGTATGAAAGAGGTAAGCAATTTGGTGAGCTATTTATAAGAGAAATAGTTGACAAGTAGTAGTATACTATTGAAAATGTTGAAGTGCTGGCATTAGTTAACTTGTTATTAGTTTTGAGTAAGGATACAGTGATCTGAACTTGTTCACTTATGACTTCTGACTTCTGAGGCAAGTCAATGGAAATTGCGTATAATTGCTTTAAGTATGGGTTGTTGAAGACAATATGTTTTGATGTGAATGGATGTGTTTTGACTATTGGTGACTTTTGATAAAGAACTTGCAGAAAACACATGTAGAAGAGCAATGAAGTTGGGCATTCACGGTTGATAGTTATAGGCATGAACTAAACGTTTTGGCCACTAGTTTTAGTTACAAAAATGCTTTGAATGAAACTCAAAAGAAGTTTGATGAGTATAAGAAGACGTGCCCAGGTAGGGATGAGTTTCTGTATCATAATGCGGTTAGGTGCTTACTTTAAAAGAGACAGAGAAGATGAATTTTGAGAGAGAGGAAGAGATGAAGCTGATAGTAGAGGAAATGGTTCTAGCTTTTGAATCCAAGTGGTTAGTGAAAATTGATGAGATTGGTTTGTGTGAGAGATGTTTGTAGTGTGTCAAGTGTGTTTTGATGGTGATGTTGATGTTAGCATGAAGAAGGAATTTCACAGAATGTAGTGAGGGTTGAGAAAACAAGTGAGCGAGAGTTTAAAAAGAAGAAAAAAATCCCAATATAAACGCAAAATGGAAAAGAATTCCTGTTCTCTCAAATCTGAAAAACAACGCTGCCAAAAAGAATCTCGCCGCTTCGAACTCAAGCTCGTTGCCTGCAATTTGATGCTGCCTCATCTGGATTTTTCTCGATGAAATCTGAAGCATTACCCACTGCCTGGAAAACTGTGTTGCCTTGACAAGATTTAAAAGTTTTGACACCGTCGATCTGAGCTATCGTTTGCTTGGAAATGTTGCTGCAGCAGTTTGATTCGATTTGGAATTTTCATTTTAATTATATCGTGTTTGATGGGATCTAGAAGTTTCCGGTGTTGCGTTTGTTTTTGAAAGAATCTATGCGGTAGGATCGTATAATATGGAATAAAAATGCTCTAGGTAGATAGTAATAAGTAGTAAGTAAAGTAGATACCAAGACTTTATACTGGTTCGGACCTCTTGTCCTACGTCCAGTCCCTAAGCTCTTCTTAGGAATTCAACTAACCAACAACCCTCACTTAACCCGGAGGAATAGGTTTACAACTTACCCGAACAACCGAACGGGATTTCTTGCCTCAACTACCGAAGAGGACTTCAACTTGGATACAAAAAGTATTTCTGACTTGTTGTGTTCTTTGATAACACTAATGAGTCAATTTAGTACAACTTTCCTATAATCTTATCCTCGAGAGTATACAAAGTGTTTGTGAAGATTTAGGAAATATGAATTGCTATGAATCAAGATATGTTATAGTTAAAACAGAGATTCAAGCAATTGGTTTGCTTTTGAAAACTTAAAAGAATCTGAAAGTATGTTCAAGTAAGTAGAGAGATTAAAGCAAGTAGAATTGGTAATTTGCAATTGTTAAAACCATGTATTTATACTTGTAGAAGAGGTGCATTTGTTTGCTAGAGGTGCATGTAAGAGATGCTTCCATTTCCATTGAAGAAGGGTTGCATCTCTTGGAAGAAAGAAAGTGTCTATTCACAAAAAATTCGCAGTTATCAATTCAGTCGACTGAGCAGGAGATCCAGTCGACTGAAAATATAAAGGAAAATTTTCAGGTCTGTGTTCAGTCGACTGTTCAGGGAGTTCAGTCGACTGAAACTGTGCATGTTCTTATTTCTGTGCCAGTTTCAGTCGACTGGCCATGCCTGTTCAGTCGACTGAACTGTGAAAATTTGCACAGTAAAAGTATTTATAAAAATGAAGTTTAAAGGAAGTGTTTTAGTGTTCGTGCAAATCTCTTGAGGATAGATTTTAACAAATAATCTAGACTTGGACCCATAAAAATAATACTCAAGTTTTCACTTTGGTCTTCATCGATCTTCCTCTGATTTTAAATGTATTTCTTCCTTTTTGTTGAAGCTCATTGTCATTGATCAAAATCTTCGTGTATCAACATTCTCCCCCTTTTTGATTGATGACAACATTAATGTGTTACAGAGATGTATTTGCTATTTTTCTCCCCCTGAATGAATGCACCTATCTTTCCTACAAAACAGAGTTAGCTACACAGATTTCTCCCCCTTTGTCATCGACAAAAAGGAAGTAATAATCATAGATATATAGAAAACAACCATTGAACAATAGAATTCTACGATTAGCATAGTCAAATAAAACAGAGTTTGATCTACTTTTCCGATTTGAAATCCCGAATCTAGTAGATAACTTTTAAGTCTCTCATACCAAGCACGAGGTGCTTGTTTAAGACCATATAAAGTTTTCTTTAATTTATATACATGATCCGGATATTTTTCGTGTATGAATAAAGGAGGTTGTTCTACGTACACATTTTCTTTTATAAAACCATTTAGAAAAGCACTTTTAACATCCATTTGATAAAGTTTAAAATTATGAAAACACGCGAAGGCTAATAAAATACGTATTGCTTCAAGTCGTGCAACGGGTGCAAATGTTTCTTCAAAGTCAATACCTTCTTCTTGATTATATCCTTGTGCTACTAGTCTAGCTTTATTCCTAGTTATATTTCCTTGTTCGTCTACTTTATTTTTGTAAACCCATTTTGTTCCTATAATAGATTGATTATTAGGACGAGGAACTAAATCCCAAACATTGTTACGTTCGAATTGATTTAATTCTTCTTGCATAGCAACAATCCAGTAGTCATCTGTTGATGCTTCTTTAGATTTTTTAGGTTCTATTGTAGAAATAAAAGCAACATTAGGAACGCCAGGCGGCACACCTCGATAGAAGTTCAGGATTTCGAGGTACGTAAACGAGATATTTTTGAATATAAAAATATAAATTTTAAATCAACAGCCGCCCAAACTCGTACATGGTGCCACCCTATATTCTGAAACGCGCCACCTCATTTGATTTAAAATCGCATACATCTTCCTTTCTTCTCCAGTTAGAATGAAATCGATTGAAATTAAAAAAAATCGAAAATCATCTTCAAAATTCTCGAAATCGTAGAAGCTTGGAGTGGTGGAAATCTCGTAGAGGACGGTGGTTGTTGTGAAGTCGCGGCTACGATTGGGTGAAGTTCGACACCGTTTGGGGTGGACTGACGTCGCCTGTAGCTAGCTGTAAGGGTTGTCGCGAGGTTAGGGGGCATCGAACTTGGTTTCGAGGGAAGGAATCGATGGAGGAGGAGTTAGAGGAAGTTGAGACTGGGCAAGGGCGGTGGCGGTGGCTCAGTGCCAGTGTAGTGGTGAGGGGGGGCTACGGGCGATGGCGGTTTTGAGGAGGTCGTGATGCCTTGAATTGAACACGACTGTGTTCGTGCATGTTAGGAGAACAGGGAGCATTGACATCGACCGCGATATGAACAGGTTTATAAATTTTTTTTGTTAATTAAGTTTAATTATAATTAGTTTATTTGATTAAGAATTTAAAATGAGATAGCTAATAAATTTAATAACTTATCCATACGAGGTCTAAATCAAACGCGACGAGTCGCGTTGCTATCGCATCGACGAGTCTACTCAACAATATTGGTTTAGGATTTTTCGGAGTCAGCTGGGATTTTAGATAATTTAAAATCTGGATGATCGACAAATTAAAAATCAAGGTGAGTAAATCTCACTCAATTTGGTTGACTGGATTAATTTATTATAATTAAAATTAATTATTGGATGCTTGGTTGAATTTATAAATTATTATCAGTTTGGATGTTATACTATATATATTAGTAGTTGGTTATATTTCCCACCGTTGGAGCGGATGAGACACTATGCGCCCCGCTTAATAGCGGATGACCCTATATTACAGCGATATCCCGTCTCGAAGCGGGATTGGTATTTTATGTTATATAACATCCGTGGATGCAGGAAAACAGGTTGGAGGGATCCAACTAGATTCCTCAAAAATATGTTGATTTTTCATATATAGTGTTATATGATGCGATTTAATAATCTGCTATGGATTGTTGTGTGATTTGATATTTTGGATGCTATAGTAGCACTGGCCATAAATTTTGGTATTATAAATACCATAGATAATATTTTTGAGTTTAAAAAGGAAATTCAAAGGGAGATTTTGAAATGAAAATATTTATATAGAATTTTGGGATTTAAAAAAAGGAATTGATTGGATAGAATAAATAATTTGATATTGGATATTTAATTAGCGATTTCGTAAATTGGTTTCAAATGGAAAATTTTAAATTGAGTATTTTAAAATGGCGATTATTAAACGAGATTTCTTTAAATATGAAATGGAAGTTAAAATCGAGATTTGAATAGTTTGGAATATAGTTGGATTATTTAAGAAATATATTTCCAAAAGGATTTTTTAATAGAAAGCGATTTATAATTGGATTTTAGTAATATAAATCTGTTATAAATTGGAAATGAGTTTATAAATTTATAAACGATGTTTATAAATAAGGAAAATGATATCAGTTGATAAATTGGGAATATAAATTCACAGTGTGAATTTATATCGAGATATGAAAATAGGTTTTTGGGAAAAATAGTGGATTCTATTTAGTAGTTGGTTATATTTCCCACCGTTGGAGCGGATGAGACACTATGCGCCTCGCATAATAGCGGATGACCATATATTACCACGATATCCCGCCTCGAAGCGGGATTGGTATTTTATGTTATATAACATCTGTGGATGTAGGGAAACATGTTGGAGGGATCCAACTGGATTCCTAAAAAATATATTGATTTTTTATATATAGTGTTATATGATGTGATTGAATAATCTGCTATGGACTGTTGTGTGATTTGATATATTGGATGCTATAGTAGCACTGGCCTTAAATTTTGGTATTTTAAATACCATAGATAATATTTTTGAGTTTAAAAAGGAAATTCAAAGGGAAATTTTGAAATGAAAATATTTATATAGAATTTTGGGATTTTAAAAAAAGGAATTAATTGGATAGAATAAATAATTTGATTTTGGATATTTAGTTAGCGATTTCGTAAAATGGTTTCAAATGGAAAATTTTAAATTGAGTATTTTAAAACGATGATTATTAAATGAGATTTCTTTAAATATGAAATGGAAGTTAAAATCGAGATTTGAATGGTTTGGAATATAGTTGGATTATTTAAGAAATAGATTTCCAAATGGAATTTTTAATAGAAAGCGATTTATAATTGGATTTTAGTAATATAAATCTGTTATAAATTGGAAATGAGTTTATAAATTTATAAATGATGTTTATAAATAAGGTAAATGATATCATTTGATAAATTGGGAATATAAATTCACAGTGTGAATTTATATCGAGTTATGAAAATCGGTTTTTGGGAAAATAGCGGATTCTATATTTTGCAAAATGAGAATGGTTAGGGAATCGGAATGAAATCGATGTGTTATGAATCAAGAAGGATTTATAAATTGAAACTGGTTATTGGGATTTTAAAAATATATTTTTATTAAGAAGTTAAGTTTTTTTAAAAGGAAAATTTTATTTATTAAACTATGTAGATTAAAGTTGTTTAGTATTGAAATACTTCGGAAAGTAGATTTTTCAAATATCTAATATTAATTGAAGTAAATTCTAATTTTTATAATAAGCTTTGTAAATCGATTAGTTTTATTTAAAAATGAATTGGAAATGAGTTATTGATATTTATTTAAAGCATTTTAATATTTTAAATAATCACTTAAACATGTTTTAAAAATAAATTATTATTCTCTAAAAATACTTATCATATATATAGAGTTTTGAAATGATTGTAATTTATTTATAAATTCTCTCGAGATTTGTAAACGGGGTTTATTTAACGGATATGATTTTTATAAGAGAAACCTTGTAATGGAATTCTGGAAACTTAAGTAAACTTCTGAAATGTTGAAATATGAGAACTTAAAAAAAATGAATTAAAATTCATAAAAAGAAGTTAGAAATGGGTAGTTGGAATTATAGACAAGTGCAATAGATTTTGTATAAAGATCAGTTATTATATATTATATTTTGTTCCGCTGTGATTGTGAGATTCTGTGTTGTTGTTTCTGTTTTCTTCTATCCCTTTCCTTCTTCACCCCTAATGATCTGGTATTTCCGGCACTCGATTGCTTGGCATGCTATACAGTGTACGTATTGATGTCGATTTTCGAGGGTCGAACATTCCGGGCCATTATAGAATCTCTACGTGTTTGACATTTTTTGCTGAATATAAAATGATACTAGATCTCGAATTGTAAATAGACATTGTTAGCTATTTTTGATGATTATATAATGATTTTAAGTTTTCTTTACAAGTTCAACTGAAATTAAATAAGACCGAACTAACGAGTAAAGTGTTTAGCGTTCACATGAAGTGTTTGTTAAAATGTTGAAAAGGTTCAAATAAGAATATATAAATATGTTTCTATGAAAATATTTTAATATTTTTATTGTTATGATTAGACCCGACCCTAGGGGTGGGTTGCCATGGTAGTCGCATAGGGCAACGAACTGAAGGGGCAACAGTGAAGACGGCGATAATGTTGATTCTTTAGAATAATTATGATTATATACCAGCAAAGCACAACTTAGATAACAATTATGTTATGACTTCAATGGTTTGTTCATTGCTCAACATAACAAGTGACCATTTCACCCGGGCATTTTTTCGAACTCGGTTGGAGCAACAATTTCGTTCGTGATGGCTTTGGACATGATAGGTACCTGATGAATATTCAAGCGCTAGATCTATGAAAATATACATACTTGTTTGAAATTTTTTTTTCAAACTTATTACGCAAAAATGGCACTTTTAAAACTAATTACATAAATATGACAGTCTTGGCTAGCTCAGCGCCACGCTGGTCAAAACATACATGCGATATTTCAAATGTTGCCTGTAACTTTTCATAAAACTATACAGATGCAATTTGAAATTACGCCTATTTTGGTTTGTAGAAAAACAAAGGCGACATTTGAGATGTCGTTTTATGTTTAATAAATTGATAGAAATATTTTGCAATTGTGCTTATTTTCTAAGTTATAAAACATTGTTGGTACTTTTTGAGAAGGCATCAATATTGTTTGTAAATTATCATATGGCGCTATTCAAATCGCGCCTACTATGTTGCCCACTATATAATAACAGTCCCATTCTTACTCTCATCATATCAAACTTCTATACAAAAAACCCAATACTCCATTTTCTCTTCTTTTTTAGAAATATCGTTCCATTTGCATCTAATGCAATCAAAATTTGTGTTTTAATAGGTCCAGTTCAAAGTTAAAAACATCTCTTTGCTTTGGATCAATTAAGGTTTTGGTAAACCTTAAACATTTTGTTAGATTATTTTTTTATTTTAGTAATTGTAATTGATAATCGCGTAATGTTGTATTCATTATTATCATAGAATGGATCCTAATTTTATTCCAACTATTTGCTATTTTAATGGTGAGTTGTTTATTGATGAACAAAAGTGTGAAAAGCATGTTGGAGGTCCTTATAAACCGACAAAAGTTCGTAAAAGTTACAACTTCGAATAATTGAAAGAATCAGTTTTCGAAGCAAGGAAGATAATATCTTATGAGTTTGATATACATCTTGTTTGCAATTGGCCTACTAATTCTGAATCGAGAGCAATAAAAATAGTGGACGACGATGACAATGAATTAATGTTTTCTACTATGTCAAAATCATTGAGTTATTTATTGGAAAAACTAGAAGGTTTCCATTAGAATGACCTATACCACCATTAGTAATTAATTATGGTATTAAAGAGTATTCTAGCTAGAATGGTGAAGACCGTTAACACCGCTTAAGGAATTGTGTTTCCCAATTATAGTAATCCGCCTATGAATATTGCAAACTATGCTTAATAACAAATGTTCCTCGAATTTCCTCCTTTCATGAATTATCAACAAGGTGTGCAATATAGTTATCCATATCCTATCCAGGATAGATTTGCACATATGAGTCAAAGGTAATGCATATTCCATAAAGTTATTATATTATATTATATTCATTATACTGAAGTTGATAAAAAATTTAAATTTTCGTTTGTAGCTATATTCCACAGCAACAAACACCAAAAAATAGTTTTAGACCATTGAATAGTCACATGTCTTATCCAATGTATTCCACACCCTCCGAGTTATATCATACGAGCTAGAGGTATGCATTGTTTTGTAATGTTAGATGATTGAATTTCATTTTCAAATTATATTAAAATTTTTCTTGTTTTTATATTGCAGCTTTCCAGCACGTGATATTGCAACACGTACGAACATTCACCAACTATTGATTTAAGAGTTGCAAATGTAGGCGATGATGATAAGGATATAGATGTGGATACAAATTTACATGACGATCCTCCTCTTGATAGCATGGATGTTGCTACTAGGCCAGAGAACGATAGGTCTTGGATCAATAACATGCAAGTCAACAATGAACCACTAAACTATGATTTTGGTTTTGAAGATGACATTTATGGAGATGGTGGTGAACCATAGATGGAGATACCTTTGGATGATGATCTTTGTAATGCACGAATGATGACTAGATCCGTTGTTGCAAATCTTCAATTCAATGGTGAATATTTTCATCTTTTAGTCAAAATGGGTTCAAAGTTGGCATGATATTTGAGAACAAAGCCAAATACCTACAATAATTAAGTGAATGGTCTATTCTACATGTAGTTTCCTTTAAACCAATTAACTTGGACAATACCAAATACACCGCCTTTTGCAATGACAGTTCAAATTGTCCACGAAAAATACAAGCTATAGTTTCACAAAAGTAATCTCATTTAGGATTGTGGCTCATTAGAAAATATCTAAGTAAACATAATTACGTTAACCCAAAGTTAATTATAACCACAAGTAAGAAACATCTACTTTTCTGGTCTTGAAGATCATGCCTTTTGTAAAAGCAAATTTGGATATAACAGCCGAAATGGTGTAGGTGTTAATAAGAGAACAATTGTTTATAAAATTTAGTTATATGAAAGCGCGGAGAGCTTTAAGTAAGGCAATATAACATATTTATGGTGACTGAGCAGAATCCTATACAAATTTATGATAATATTTTACTGAAATTGCTAGAACGAATCTAGGTAGTGTTCGACATGTAACAATAGATGAGTATGGAGTGTTTGATCGCACTTTTCGGGCATTTATGGCTTGTATTGATGGTTTTGTATATTGCCATCCTTTGCTCTGCATTTACGGCACAAATTTGTCTAGGAAATACAAAGGTGCATAACTTGTTGCAACTACAGTAGATGAGGATGACCATCTTTACCCTTTAACTTATGCAATTGTTGAATCAGAATCATGTGATAGTTGGGGTTGGTTTCTTTCTTGCATGCAAAGGTTCATTCATAGTGTTAATGATCGACGTATTACTTACATTTCTGATAGAAAGAAAGGAATACTCATAGCCTTGGAAACCAACTGGGGATTACCTCATAAGCATAGGTTTTGTGCTAAATTTGAAACCAAATTGTCAAGCCACCAGCTTTAGAGACAAACAATTAACAGGTTTATTTTATGGTGCAACATGTGCTTCAGATGAAGTCGATTATATTAAAATTCAAAAAGAAATTAAAACCACTAATATAAAAGCACACAACTAGATAAAGAGAAGTTTCATTAGCAAATAGGAAAACTGGGAATTATGTAAAAATGATGGTTGTCGATTTCATGTAATGACTACTAATGCTCTAGAAATTTTTAGCGGTGCGTTTAAATCTGCATGATCGTTACCTACTAAAGCTTTGGTTGCACGTACATTCTTTCAATCCATGGATTATTTCTACCAAAAAAGAGAAACTGCTAGAAATTTGATAACTCGTTTAACTCCAAAGTGGGAAGAAAAGATTGCCGAGAGAGCCAGTGAAGCAAGACATTCAAGGCTAATTCGATCTAGTCAAGTTGAATTGCAAGTAATTCGCTATTTTGGTAATGAATTTAAAATAACAATTTATGGTAACACTTGCCTTGTACATGCAACATTCCATTATTATAACAGTTACATTGTGCAAATGTTATGGCCTCTTGTTTGTAAATGGTGCAAATAGAGCTTATCATGATTTCACATCACCTTGCTACTCATTTTAGAAATACTAGGCCACGTACCCACCAGAGTTTCATCCCATTCATGATAAACGTTATTGGGGTGCACATGATGGTCAGTTGGTTTTTCCACCAACAGCTTGCAGACCACCAAGACGGCCTAGGTCTATAAGAATTAAAGGTACCATGGACGAGATACATCCTCTAAAGGGAAACGTGTGTAGCAGAGGTAGAGTGTAGGGCCATAATAAGAATCGTTGCACTTCTGCAACTTAGCGTTTACATTTGTTAGAGTTTGTAGTAAATGCATTTGTTTGAATTTGTGGTAAATATATCTGTTTGAGTTCGTAGTAATTGTTTGAGTTTGTGGTAAATATATTTGTTTCAGTTTGTAGAAATGTATTTGTTTGAGTTCATAGTAAATGTATTTGTTTGGAAACTTCTTATGTAAAGTGCTATTTGAACATTTGTATGTATTTGTTTGAAAAATTGTTTTTCCGACTTGATATGTTTCTGTTTGAATGTTTGTATGTTACATATTTTTATGTGCACCAGGTTTTAAAACATCTTTCTGGGTGTAGTTATAATTTTATATGGGTGGATTTTCACACTGCGTCTTTAAGAGGTATTTGAAAATGCATCATCATGCGGCTTTTGAAAGAGCGCCCATTGGCGACATTTGAAACTGTGCCCCAGAACATGCTATAAACAACACAGCTTTCATTACACAACTTCAATACATAAACAACAACAACAATCCATTACATTTATACAGCAATAGTTTTCATTACTTTACTTCAATACATACAACAATCCATTTAATTTAAGTCATACCAACACTTAGTTTCTCAAGTTATGAACTTCATGCAGAGACTTTCTTTTCGGCCTTCGCTCTAAAATTGTCTCCAACAATGCCTCCCACCATCATCCTCTTCATTTTCTTCCATTGGTGGCATTGTCAGAAAAGATTAAGAAGGCCCAGGAACATATTCCTCTTGAGAAGATGAACGTTCTTTTCTTTGCCGACGTCTTTGATACGTGACCATCTAACTAGACGATGATGGAGCATCTGTGCAGTCCAATGGGGGTACCTCTATGTGTAGTGGTGGAAGTGGCACTGCATGAGAGGGCGGTGTGGGCTTTGATAGCTTATTCTTCCCCAGACTTGATTGTAAAATCTTCTTAACATTGAAACACTTACTCTTAGGCCGCTCTGCCACTTCTTCTAAAAGCTCATCAACCAACTCTAGGGCATGGTAAATGCCATCTGCCTACAAAAAATAATGTTAGTTTTCATTTTTTTATTAATTGTTGTGTATACATACCACATTCCTCATAAGCGGAGCTCTAGGTGTGTATGGATGGTAAGAACGAGAATGTCATTACTACATAGAACGTAGTGACCTGTAATGTTTCAGTACCAACTGTTATATTCATCAACTGTCAAAGTCAGCTCCCTCTCCTCCTACGTGAACTTATGGCGGTGATTCCAAGAATCAATTTCCATACCATACTCCTTTATTTCAATATCAATCTTATTGAAATGAGCATTTTGTCAAAGTAAGGGCTGTAGCATACTAAATTGGCACAACACTCTATCAGGGAGATGATAGCTACATCACCAAGATTTATGAGTGGAACTTGCAAAGTCTATAAATTCATGGAAATCTGCATAAGACATGTAGCTCTGTAAGTACTTGCGCAATGTACGGTGTCTATGTCATGGAATCATAATCAAGAACATCATGCTCATTTCGGTAAAACTTGACATTCCACCTATGAGACTTTGTCGTACTCTTGGGTCCAATCAACTAACAAAAAACAATCACCATGATTTATGAGATCTAAATAGATATATGCAATCAAATGGAAAAATAAATGTACCTAGAACCAAAAGATAGCGATCTATTCATAACCCCACTGTTTATTATTTTTCGGCCAACATGAATGTACATCCAATGCCATAACGACAAATATATATATGCACATAAGATTGTAATGTACGATAGACTATGGAAGAAATGTAGGAAGCGAGTAATAAATTGAATACCTACCCTAACATTAAACAACCATACAGTGGTTCTCTAACAAAGGAAGTCTCGATAGTTCCGTATATGTGTAAGATAGAACTGCACTACCCCAAAAATAGTGTCAGAAAGCACCTAAGTCTTCAAGAAAAGGTAGCCATCCGAGGAGACACATGCCTTTGAATGATTGCACACTAAATGGGAAGTGATGATGTGTAGAATAATGGTTTAAGCTCGTTGCGTAATTTAAACATCAGAGACGTTTGTTGGAATACCAACAGCTACTTGATGTCTATACCAAGTCGTCACTATCATCCCATTGCCTCACCATTTATCATTAGGTGGTGAAATCCCTAAGAGCAACTCGCATAATTCCATGTAATCAATTGGTTCATTTTGGCTGGTCAAGGAGCACCATCTATGGGCAAGCCAAGCAAAACAGCCACATCAGCTATGTATATGGTCATCTCACCTACTCGAAAGTGAAATGAAGATGTCACCGGTCTTCTTCAATATACCAGAACATTAATCAGATGATGATCTAACTGGGTGTACCTTAACTTCATGATAAGTGAAAATCTCGCACAATCTTCAAGATTTAACACGTGAAGGTGTGAGGAAGTGATTGAATGATCAATAATCATGTCTAGAGTAGTGCGCTATCAAAAATAACAAAACAATATAAGCACTACATATAAGTCTATATATATATGTATTTCTATTCAATATCGTAGTCTTTTATCTCCATTCACCCGGGGTTGTTCATGCGGTGTTCTTACAAGTACAAGAGGCTACCATCAATTAGTCCATGTTGCATCTCGGTGTAATCTACACAACATTCAACATGTATATAGTTATACAAGTCTATTTCATATACCAATTTCTCAAAACTATTTTACATCAAATGCATTGTCATCATCGCATAAGTAAAACGCAACAAGTTATTCAATATCATTGTCATACATCTAATTTAAGTATGAAATCAAAATTGTTCTATAAAAACCTTAATTTGAAAATAATAGAGATTGAGAATAGAAATGAAACCGTCAGAATCTTCGTGTGATGAGGAGCAAGTCATTTTTCAAACTGACGATAAAATCAGAAAACTTATAAGTAGAAATGAGATTTTGATTAAAAGAGGGGTAATTTTCATTTTGGGAAAGGGATAAGTGAAGAAGGAAAGTGGCTAATGTGTTATTTTACAGCAGCAAAAACGATGGGGTGCCATTTAAAAAAGCGTTGGTTGGCTGATTTTGAGAATGCGCTTGCAAGCGTTAAGAATGTGCCTATTATCTTCAACTAAACATATAATACTATATGACAATCTCATACACTTATGGCATTCACATTCACATTCATAGTCAGAAAATATCAAATAATTCAACACAAATTCAACAATACACATACACTAAAATCACCAATCATCATTTAGGTACAACCAAAGTTAGTTCATAATACAATAAATATCAACGTAAGACATTATTAAATAAAATTTACATTTCAATAAGCTAAGTAATATCAACTACTCATTCGAAGTCCGCGGGTGTGGCGTAGTGGAAAGGAGGCTGGGTTCTGGTAAAAAGACCCAAGTTCGATTCCTACTATGCACTTCCCTATCCTATATAAATTTACCTGGGGGTATGGAGGCTTGGATCAGTGGACGACTTTACTATACCCTCCTCAGGAGTTTACCAGCCTGTCGGGTTCTCCTGGGTTTTCAAAAAAAACTACTCATTCAAATACGTAGCATCATGATGAAAACGTGCAACTTCATGTAATTTCAATTGCAAGTAAGAATTATCCTTCAATAATTTAAAATTCAATCTTTCCAACCATAACACTTCAACTTGCATCTCAAGAGCATATCCAATCCCCATGCGATACATTGGAGGATCTGTCCACTGAAAAAATTATAGTAGGAGTAAACTTTAGGCATCACTCTATGGTACACATACTGTAGATACATGTGGAATTGATGACCTGCATTTTTTTAATTTCTACACACAATCACGTCAGTAGTAACTCAACAATGACAATATTTCAGTGGGGTTGCTCTCCTATAGCTAATTCTTTTCATGGTTTAGTAGACCTACCAACATAATGCTTTTCTTGATTAGCATGACCTATATCACTATGACCTTCTTTGCCGAGTAGACAAACAACTAATTCTATATCATCAAAAACTTCTTTTCCCAACCTACTCTCAATTGCCTTCACATTGAATTAAGTTTCGAGAACAACATAATTATGAGAACTTCAAATTGTGTTTCGGGTACAAATTCGACGTCATTGATATTACAATCAAACTCCAAATCACCATCGAATTTAACCAAAGTCTCCATCATCGATTTACCAATTATCCATAGCAGCTAACAAAGAAAGCACACAATTTAACAATAAATGCACAAATGTGATAATTGAATGTAATCACAAAGAATTACCTTAGATATTAAAGCAAATCTACCAAAATTATACAGTTTAGGTGCAAAAAGAAATAGATTTGTGGAAGAGAAGTGAGGAAGGGTTTTGGGTTTTTTGGTTTGAAATTTGATAAAGTAGAAACGAGGAAAGAAAGAAAGGAAGGTTGTTGTCTATTTACAACTAGAATATGGATACAATTTCAAATCACCCAAAAACAATAAATTCTAGAATACTAGCGCGATTTCAAAATGCGCCTTTGTCAATTTATAAAAAAGGAAAAAATCTCAAAAACAAAACATGTATAATTTCAAATTGCGTATGTATAGTTTTATGAAAAAAATTACAAGCGACAATTGAAATGTTACTTATACGTTTTGGCCAGCGTAAAACTAAGCTGGTCGAAACCGGCATATTTCTATGATTAGTTTGATAAGTGGCCTATTTGCATAATAAGTTTGTAGAATATGGCCAAATTAAAAAATTTTCCTATTTGAAAATATAAGTATTTTGAGGAAGTATATAATTTACTTGCTTTATTCTTAGAAGATTACAAAAGTAGATAAGGATAATACTTTGTGTAACAACCCCGAATTTTAATTTAATTTAAATTTATAATTAAGTGAATTTTTGAATAAAAATTGTAAAATTAATTATAAATGGAAGCGAGTTTCCCCGAATCCAAATAAATTTGGTATAAATCATTTAAACTAAAAAAACATTGTAAATATTGTATATATGTGAATATATATGTATTTGAGCATATATGAGTAAATTTGAGATTATAAATAATATATATGTATATACATTTGATTTGAATTGTAAATGAATGGTTTAATAATAAATGATAATAATAAGTATTACAATTGATGGTTAATGATAATTTGAATTTATAAATTTAATATAAAACAAATACACAACATATTTAAAATCATATCAGCCGAGTAAATTAATGCAAGGCAAAGGAATAAACAAAGCTGCAGCCACCAAGTAAAATAAATGCAACATCACTTCAACACAAAGAAGATATCCTACCTGCTTTACCTCTAGTACATATCAGCCATGCCTATAACTAAAAAAATACTATCACCCTGTACAAGATACGGTATCACTTGTACCAGCAAAGAAATGCAAGCCTGCATACATCTCCTATATATCAAAAACATCCATCTCAGTTTCGTTTACTCAAAAAGCTGAGAAAATATGAAGTAAACCTCATTTCGAAAACCATAAACAAATTTAACTTCAACAACAATACAAAGCAAGTCACAAGATTTAAGGTAGAGCAATCAATTTCCAGCTTTTTCAAACAAAATCACTTCCAGGCATAAGCTTTCTCCTCTGTTCTTCATCTTCACAGGTGAGCAAACTCTCCTACTTAAATTATTAAACTTGATGCATCTGAATAATCCTTGAGGCATGACCTGAAATGGGCTTAAATGATTATGTATTCTCACATGTCTGTGTATATTATACAAATGTATGTGTGCACATCTAGATGAAGATGTTTTCTGTCCTTGTTCATTGTTACAGGGTTGTGGAACCTGTTATAAAATTCAAAATCATCCTATCTAGATGATTTCAAGACTCAATTTCTAAACGGAAAATACTTATAACCAAGAAATGCTAATTTTAAAAAAAATATTTTTTGAAAAAAAAATATATTCGGTAAATATTGTGAAAATGTTTATTTACAGTTAAATCATCATAATTCAGAAAATTCAAGTATCTCAGTTTCAAGTTCTACTTACATACCCTGATTCGTTCCAGGAAGTAATGAATTTTAATGTTAAGTTTATAATTTTTAAGTTTAGGAATGTCGCGAATTTTAGACTTGAACGAAATTGTTAATTTCGTCAATCCTTGGTGATTAGAGAAATGATTAATCTTGAGATTGGAATTGGAGCATGGTTGAAGGTCAGTGACCCTAGGTGTAACGTCCCAGATTTTCGCGTTCGAAAATCGACATCCATACTTTACATCGTACTCGAATGTCGTAGATTCGAGCATTCAAATCCGAGTCGCCGGAGCTTATAACACAGTTAAGTAAATAACACAGCGGAAGAAATGAATAATACATTGATATACAATATCTGATACAACAGAATGATACAATGAATATCAATATACATCAGAGATATGATACAACAAATAGTAGCGGAAAAGAAAACGATAACATCAGCAGCGGATAATCTCTATCTTCAAAGCACTAATCCAGAAATAGCTTGAACTCCCAATAACGATACACCAAGATAAGCAAGTGCAGTCCGATCCAAAGACTGAACTAGCTCCAGATAACCTACTAATCTGACTATCTGAAAAACCAAACTCTAGACTGCTCGTGTAGAAAAATTTTGAGCATCCAGAGTTTAGGAAAGAAACAATAAACTCCGGATCAGTCATGGGACTAGTGTGAGCAACAAAAACAGTTTATCTTTAAAAACGAACACAAAAGAATTTTAAAGTCAATTCGCAATGCTTTTGGAAAATGAAACTACCATAAGACCTCCCACCACACACACAATGCAAACGCAGAATTGGAGGAGATTTCTTCTTATGATAGTCAAAGATGCTTACTACGCAAAATCAAATCATTTGATATTATTACTAGTGCATAGTGTAGAAAAAAATTTCGAAAGTAGAATATAAATCTTAGCCAGCATAGACATTTCGCACTTATGCCTACTATAGCTACCATGTTCAATAGCAGGTTACCACCACATTCCATGGCAGGTAATACAACTAAAACCGTACAGGGCTCGTATTGTTTTGTTTGGATTTCCAACAAATGGTCAGGCTAAGGAACTTCCTATTCCACGAAAGAAACGCCTCTGGCGGGACGTTCCGAGAACCAACTGTTCTCTGCCAAACAAGGCCGGCAACCCCTTTTCCCAAGGGATAAAAGAAACCTCAGATATGCCACCCCCGGTCCTTTGGGACCTTTATCCGAGCGCTCGATAACCAACATCACACATCATAAAGAAAGTGTATCCACATGAGTAAGTATCTGGGCTCCATACCATGATACTACCCTTTTCCAGAAGGAATGGTCATACCCTAGGGGAGCTACCCCTGAAAACCTTGCCGCACAATTCCTGTTTCGACCATTACCGGGTTGTGAGGCTCGACGAAGTCTCGTCCACAAAGCTACGATTTTTTAAAAAGCCACGCTTTGGGTCAACAGATGATCAACCTATGATCACAAAGATAAATGATCAAACAAAAGATCATATCACAAATGATCAAACATTGATCATCACACAGCAACACTCAGCATGCCACATTACCAAATTGGGATATATCGCTGATAAATTTCAACTACATAACCTCTGAGCTCGTACGTCTCAGAGAAGGGTGTTAAGCTAAGAGAATAAATTCTCCGCCACCAAACAGAAATGTATTTGAAAGAAATCAGCTTTATATCTCAAAGTGTAATGTCAGACATGTATCCATACAAGTCTGTTCCGGGTTCGAACAGAACCGAAGGCACTTCTCACGAAGCCCTTGCAAATCCGGATAATTCTCAATCACGTCCGGACTTCCCGTCACAAAAGAGTGATATAAATCTCTATACCGACGCGACTCAGTGCAGAGACATTCGATAGGTTGTCCTTTCATTTTTCGAAAAATATCCGGTCTTCAACACCGGTCTTCAAATGCTATCCATATACGACGTATCACTATTCGGAATGGGTTATATGACACAATTGTCTTTTCCCGGCTAACCCGAATAGTGAGCGCAATATTCAAAAACAAATGGATAATGGGATTTCAATTAAGTCACAACTTATTACACAAACTTTCTTTTCAAATGGTTTAACAAATTACCATTTTAATCTTTTAAACAAAAAGATTCATTTCACAAAGTTCACTTAATTTCACAAAGATTCATTCATAGATTTTCCAAATCAATTTCCCTTTCAATTTGATTAATTCGTTAAATCTTTAAATCAAAGATTTAACTCATAGTTTTGAAAACAATTTCATTTCGAATGGGTTAAACAAATCATCACTTTAAATCTGTTAAAAATAGACAGATTTAATTCATAGCTTTCAAAAAGAATTCATTCATAACTTGGAAAATCCATTTTTCAATTCACTTGAAATTCCTTTAATTTAAACTGGAATTTCTTTTCTTATCTAAAATCTTTTATCATTTGAAAACAACAGTTTTCAATTTGGAAATCTGATTCATTCATACGAGTTGAAATCCTTGGTTTAAATTCAAATTCCCAAATTAATACTTTAAAATGGTTTAATTCATACAAACACATTTATATCATCTTTTATCCCTAGTTTCCAAATCATAGATTTAATTTCAAACTTGAATTCAAATTTAAAATCTAATTATTTAAATTTTCAAAAACTCGGTTAAGTTATTCAAAATAACTTTTATATTTGAAATTCCATTTCAAAAGCTTTTCACTTTAAACCCCAAATTTCTAATTTCAAAATCAATTGAAATTAAAATTTCAATTTCAAAAACATCAAATTTAAATTATCTGTGACTTAACCGATTTCCACGTGAAATCCATATTTGTGTGTGTAAAAGTGTAGTCCAGGGGTTTAACACAATAGTGCAACACGATGAATCATCACAGATCAAAATACAGGATATAGTTGATAAGCGATATAAACTATAACGCTTATCGCTCATTCACAGATCACAGATATATATCACAGATAAATAAATTACAGATCACAACATAAATCAGGGTATATCACAGGGCATCACATATTAGGGAATATCAAGTAATTCAATCATTTAGTCAAATCCAATCATCCATAAGTAAGGTCAATTTATTTACCTGATTAAATTAAATTAGATTAGACACTAATCCTGGTTTAATTAACATTTATTAATTAATTACAACTCATTTTGATTAATTATTCTTTAATCATTTATTAATTAACCATTAATAATAATTTGATTAACTTTTAATTATAATTCATCAACCTTTAATTATTAAATAATTAACCTTTAATTATTTAACTCACCATTTAATTAATTATCTTTAATTAATTACTTTGATTAATTATTCCTCAATTAATTATCATCCCTTAATCACCTTCATTTATTAATTAATTACTCTTAATCAAATAATTATCTTTAAGTAATTGATTTCCCTTTAATCATCAAAATTGATTAATTATTCTTTAATCACTATCATTAAGTAATTATCCTTAAATTACTCATTATTAATTAATTAACTCTCAACAAATTAATCAATCCTTAATTAATACTCAATTAACTTTTAATTAGGTATTTATAAATAAATTTCAAATTAATGATCCTTTAATCTTAAGATAACCCATTTATCTTAATCACTTATTTAATCACATCATCAATTTCTATTTGAAAACACTTAAGAATTTTTTTTATATCATAAATATCCCAATATACTTATTCAAAACCCAAAACAATTTTAAATCAAATTATTTAATTTGAAAATCAGATCTTTGAAAACTTGACTTAAAACTTGTTTAAAATTAGTTTGGCTTCTAAAACATAGTTAATATATCTTGAAATCTCGATTTAAATTTCCATTGCTTTTAAATTTTGTTACTATTTATTTTAAATTTTTGAAACCCACTATACTTCAAATAACCCGAGCCAAACATCAATTACCCCGAGACCAACCTCGAGTTCTCGTATCATTTATTTCCCCGAGTCAATTTCGCGAATTCTTCGAGACGAACCCGAGCCTTCTTCTCCTTCCTCCATTCAAGCTACACCCCAGACATATCAGAATCCACGTGCACGTGCACGTTCACCCAACTGGCTTCCGACCATCGACGTTCCTTCCGGCAAGTCACCAACGAGCTCTACCTTCAATTCGACCACCCAGCTCCGCCTATCTCGACCCAAATCAAAATCGAGTACTTCGATCAAAACTGGAACAAGAAATGAACAACCACCCCAAAACCTGGAACGGCGTCGTTCGCCACAAACCGATCACCAGACAACCTAAAATTCCGGCCACTCACGCGTCAACACTTCCTCCATCCTCTCCCAAAGCCACAAGATGCTTGGTCAACCAGAGATGGCGAACACATCGAAATAGCGAACTCACCTAAAACTAGGTTTAAATCCAAAATCAACCTCGTTCGCCATCCACAACACATTATAAAATTATCGAATATTTTTCTGATGGTCTTCAATCTTCCAGCGAGCTTCAACTTCAATCTCGAGATCTAAAAACCCTCTGAGCATCATAATTTCGTTAAAACCCAATTTAAGTTCAACCAGCGAGTTTTCATAATTTACTAATTTAAAAATCGTGGTTTCTCTTTTGAAAATCATGATTTCCTAAAGTAAATCATGCCATATAAGTAAATCAAAAATTTATGATACCTAAATTTTGA
This sequence comes from Allium fistulosum, assembly GCA_030737815.1. Lineage (NCBI taxonomy): Eukaryota > Viridiplantae > Streptophyta > Magnoliopsida > Asparagales > Amaryllidaceae > Allium > Allium fistulosum. Next base: position 483,692,048 of record CM060905.1, on the reverse strand, counting down.
CATTAATTTGAGTTTTACTGCATATTTCTTCTTCCAGTAAAAGTTATCTTCAAATTTAACTTAAAACAATTTTTAAAAGTTAGATTCTGATTGTATGAACAAAGTTTGTTTAAATCTTGAAGCCTATAATAGATCAGAGAGAGGAGTATTAGTTTTTTTTATTTGCAGCCTGTAAGTTTGAACAGGATATATTCATACCTGTCATCAGTTATAAACCCAATCACCCACTTATATACACATACACGCAGGCACAACATTCAAATATATTCACAACGTAGCTTCTCATACGAATCCAAACATCTAGATAAAAATCAGGGTTAAGAGGGTTGCTCACCTTATTTTCAGAGAAGAAAAAGAAGAACAGAGGGATGATGTTGAACCAGGCTTGAACACTTCAAGTTGAAATTCTTCTTCTTTAAATCCTCTGGCTTTGATTTTTGTATTGTTGTTTTTTTCTAGTTTGGTTTTCAAACAATGGTTTCTAGTTTGCCTTTTTCTTCTCAGGTTAACGAACTGAGAAGGAAGATTGATATATAGGAAGAATATACAGGTGATATATTTTATTCAACAAGATCATTACATTATCTTGTACAATATACCAGAGATGTCCTTGCTTATGGAGGCTGAAAGCACATTTGTATATTTTCGAATCGACCAAAAATACTTTGAGCTGTGAAAGCATTTAATGTTTGCGTACTTTATGTCTATACTTAACCTCTTTGGACAAAGATATTTCATCTTTCTTTTGCCTAGCATATCTACTTTACTCGGCTGATGTATATTTCTTGTGTGCTAGCATAAATTATTTTGTACCATACTTATTTTATTTTATTTTTTTTCTTCTTTATCTCGTTTGTACAGGTATGAAGATATTCAGGTGTCTTCTTTTGCAAGCTTTTCCATTTATTTTTGTTTCTTCATTTGGCAAGTGTACATGTATAGTTGCTGTCTTCTCTCACACTTCATATTTCATTCTACTCCTTATGTATTAATACATAGTATAAGAGAATGTTTTGAAATTTAAACACGTATTTTATTTTATTACTTTATAATGCTATTAGATTTTATTTTGCCTTGTCTCGTTATTTTATAATACGAGTAAACTTCTATTTTTACTTTATTTTATTTTTCTTTTATTATTTTGTAGTCTATTACTATATATATTATTTTTAAATTTAAATGATTTATACAAAATTTGTTTTAATTCGGGGAAACTCGCATCACTTTAATCGATCAATTTTACAAATTTTAATTCAAAAATCAATAAATTATCATTCTAAATTTATATAAAATTCGGGGTCGTTACACTAGGAAAAATACTCGCACATTTTTTCGTTGATTGTGGCAATGGCGAGATGACGTTTTAGGGTTTTTAAAGCTAGTTTACTCGCATGCGTTTGGGGAGGAACTGCGCCAATCTCGAGACGTTTGGGCTGATCGCACGAATGGGGAATGGTGCGTTGGAGTTCGTCGAAGCTCTCACAAAAATTTCATGGTCTCTGGTGTACTAGATCGATGGGACGAGGAGTTTTTCGATGATGGTGTTGTGGTTCCAGTGGTCTCGAGCAGTTCGATTTTGGTACTCCGATGATCTCGTCAATCTAGGAGGTTGGGAAGGTTAGATGGGTCGAAGATGATGTGCCGATGGTCGTAAAGTTGGTCGACGACGTTGGGTTCGGTTGTGCATGTGCACGTCTCTACTTTGTTTCTGGTCGTTCAAGTTTTGAAGAAGACAGAGTGGCGACTCGAGGCTGAGCTCGAGAAAAGGGACGATGGGCTCGAGTTGATTCGGGGGTGTTCGCGTAGGCAAGTGATTTCCAGGTTCTAACTTTTAAATTAAGGAAAAAAAATTAATTTAATTCTTTAAATTTCTTTTATAATAAGCGTATTACTTTAATATAAGAAATTAAAAGTTGAAAGAATTGGATTTTAAACTTTATTAAAGATAAATGGGTATTTACCCTTAAGTTTGAAAATTAAATGTGAAATTTAAAAGAAAATTTGAAATCAATGTTTCCAAACACATTGTAAATAATAGTTAAGTCATAAGTATGAGTGAGCTATACTTTAAGAAATAAAGATAAGTGATTAAAAATTTATTAATTATTAAATTAATTAAAATGGATAATTTATTCATTTAATTTATTAATGATTTGAATTAATTAAATAAATCTTAAAGAGTTGAAACAATTAATGGAAATGATTAGAGATAATTACTTAGTTAATTTATGGTTGAGTTAATTAAGTAATTGAGGTTAATTTAATTCATGTGATTAATTTAATTAATTAAGGTAATTGATTAATTAATTATATCAAATGATTCGTAATTAATTAATCAGGATGGGATAACTAATTCAGAAGTAATTAATTTAATTGGAAATAAATTGAATTAATTGGGATTAAACAATTAATTAATCCTGCTTATAAATGATTACTGAATGCTTGACCTTGTTTATGAATGATTTTATTGTATGAGATACTTTGAATTGATTGTCCTATCTGATCTGTGATATTTTGTTACGTGGATCGAGCTGTGTGTGTTTTATTCATTTATTTGTGATACATTTGTATACTATCTGTGAATCTGTGAATGGACGATAAGCGTTATAGTTTATATCGCTTATCAACCATAATTCTGTGTTCTGATCTGTGATGATTGAATGATGTTGCACTATTGTGTAAAACCCCTGGACCACACTTTTATACACACAAATATGGATTTCACGTGGAAATCGGTTAAGTCGCAGATAATTTAAATTTAATATTTTTTGAAATTGAAATTTTAATTTCAAATTGATTTTGAAAATGGATTTGGGTTAAATGTTAAAGCTTTTGAAAAAGTGTTTTCACAGATAAAAGCTATTTTGAATAACTTGGTAAAATTTCCAATTTAAAATAATTTAATTTGAATTTGAATTCAAAATAAGGAATTGAATTCCATGTTGAGATTTATGATTGGAAATTACGGTTAAAAATGTTATAAATGTGTTTATATGAAATTAAACCATTTTAAAAGTATAATTTTGAGAATTTGGATTTAACCCAAGAACCTTAACTCGTATAAATGAATTAGATTTCCAAAATGAAAACTGTTTGTTTTCAAAGAATAAAAGCTTTCAGATAAGAAATGAAATTCCAGTTTAATTAAAGGAATTTCAAGATTGAATTGAAAAAATGGTTTTTTCCAAGTTATGAATGAATTCCTTTTGAAAGCTATGAATTAAATCTGTTTATTTTTAACAGATTTAAAATGATGTTTTGTTAAACCATTCGAAATGAAATTGTTTTGAAAGCTATGAGTTAAATCTTTGATTTAAAGATTTAACGAATTAATTAAATTCGTAATGGAAAGTGTTTTGGGAAATCTGTGAAATGAATCTTTTTGTTTAAAAAGATTTAAAATGGTAATTTATTTAAACCATTTGAAAGAAAGTTTTGAAGTATTAAGTTGTGACTTAATTGAAATCCCATTATCCATTTGTTTTTGAATATTACGCTCACTATTCGGTTCAGCCGGGAGAGGACCTTTGTGTCACATAACCCATTCCGAATAAGTGATATGTCGTATATGGATAGCATTTGAAGACCGGTGTTGAAGACCGGGTGTTTGCGAAAACAATAGGATAACCTATCGATTGTCTCTGCACTGGGTAGCTCCTGGTATAGAGATCCCCTAAGTGATGGGAAGTCCGATCGGGATTGTGAATACCCGGAATTGCAAGGACTTCGTAAGAAGTGCCTTCGGTTCTGTTCGAACCCGGAACAGACTTGTATGGTTACATGTCTGACATTACACTTTGAGATATAAAGTAGATTTCTTTCAAATACATTTCTATTGGTGACGGAGAATTCATTCTCTTAGCTTAACACCCTTCTCTGAGACGTACGAGCTCAGAGGTTATGTAGTTGAAGGTTATCAGCGATATATTCCCAATTTGGTAATATGACATGCTGAGTGTTGTTGTGTGATGATCATTGTTTGATCATTTGTGATATGATCATTTGTTTGATCATTTATCTTTGTGATCATTACTTTGATCATCTGTTGACCCAAAGCATGGCTTTGTGCCAAAGCGTAGCTTTATGGACGAGACTTCGTCGAACCTCACACCCCGGAATGGTCAAAACAGGAAAGATGCGGCAAGGTTATTGGGGGTAGCACCCCTTAGGGTATGTTCATTTCCTTCTGGATAGAAGTGGTATCATGGTATGGAGCCCAAATACTTATGTGGATGTCGCAAATATATATATATATATATATATATATATATATATATATATCTTACTTTGTGATTTGTTGTTGGGGCCCCAGTTAAAGGTTGGTTACAACCGGGAGATGGCATACTCGTGTCAGTAGTTACCCAGTTAGGGGTAACCCGGCCTTGGTTGGTAGAGATCCGATTAGGTTCTCGGGACGTCCTTCCAGAGGTGTTTCCATGTGGCAATGGGAAGTTCCTTGGCCTGACCATTTGTTGGAAAACCAATCTTCCAATACGAACTTGTACGGTATTAGTTGTAGAACATGCCATTTACTTATGGTGGCGCCCCACTGTTTAGATGGTAGCTATAGTAGGCATAGTTCGAAATGTCTATGCTGGCTAAGATTAATATTCTATTTTAAAAATGTTTTCTACACTATGCACTAGTAATAATATCAAAGAAATTTCCTCGTACCAAGCATATTTAACTATCATAAGAAGAAATCTCCTCCAATTCTGCGTTTGCATTGTGTGTGTGGTGGGAGGTCTTATGGTAGTTTCATTTTCCAAAAGCATTGCGAATTGACTTTAAAATTCTCTTGCTATTTGTTTTTAAAGATAAACTGTTTTTGTTGCTCACACCAGTCCCATGACTGATCCGGAGTTTATTGTTTCTTTCCTAAACTCCGGGTGCTCAAAATTTTCTACACGGGCAGTCTAGAGTTGGGTTTTTCAGATAGTCAGATTAGTAGATTTTCTGGAGCTAGTTCAGTCTTTGGATATGGACTGCACTTGCTTATCTTTGTGCATCGTTATTGGGAGTTTGAGCTATTTCTGGATTAGCGCTTTGAAGATCGAGATTATCCGCTGCTGATGTTATCGTTTTCTTTTCCGCTGCTATTTGTTGTATCATATCTCTGATGTATATTGATATTCATTTTATCATTCTGTTGTATCAGATATTGTATCAGTGTTGTATATCAATGTATTATTCTTTTTCTTCTGCTGTGTTATTTACTTAACTGTGTTATAAGCTCCGGCGACTCGGATTTGAACGGTCGAATCTACGGCATTCGAGTACGATGTAAAGTATGGATGTCGATTTTCGAACGCGAAAAATTCGGAGATGTTACACTTTGGGATGTCGGAAGAATATGAAGGATAACAGTGATGAAAAAATAAATTAAATGGTTTATATATTTTCTAAATGGTAACTTAAGTAATAAATATGAAAATGTTATCCAAGATATCTTTTAAGTAATTAAAACGATGAAATATGAGAGGATAATTTATGTTGTAAAAATAGAAATTAATTCATTTTGAAGTGTATTTGTGTGTGTATGTGTATACTTGCAAGGAATGATGTTTTTTATACTTATCAAATAAACTTATGCTGAAACATATTTGAAAATGAGAAATTTTCATTTTCTGAATACATATATGAAAATGAGAAAGATTTTTCAAGTAAATACTATTGGAAACATTATGGAAATGGTTGTTTTACAAAATACCGAAGAAGTGATTATGTATTATATGTATGGATTGGATAATTTGACAAATGAATATGGAAATACTTATTTGAAGCATGTTAGGTTTATATTTACATGATGGTGCATACATTGGATTAGAAAAACATAAACCTGCATTGATACATGTTATATTTTATATAAAATCAAATATTTATAAACTAAGGTTAATAAGTAACAATTTAAATATTCTAGAAAGTATTTTGAAATAAGATATCAATACTTGAGGGTATACATGTGCAGAGAAACAATCATTTTGGTCCATTTGTGAGCATAAAATAAAAATAAAAAAGAAACTCATTTTGAAAAAATATTTATTTGGTTTACCAATATGAGTTAGTGAATATGAGGTTTGTAAATATGGAGAAAATATTTTATTTGAAATACATATATGAAAGTGAAGATTAAATTATTTAGCAATATTTTTAAATATCTTGAATAAATGTATATAATACAATTTATATGATAGAATTAAGTGTGTGCCATATGGACAAATATTTAAATAGTTATGTAACTTAACTATTGTAAAGAATCTCGTTCAAAATAACATATGTTTTGATTATATTTTCTTTTATATATGTTGTTATATAGAGATATAAATAATGATAATAATAAATTAAGTTTAGCACCACCATCCTAATGATTAGGCATTTCGCCTTTGGTCCATGAGGTCACAGGTTCAAACACTACGTAATGTGATACGAACCACTAGACATATTTTGACTTATAGTTCAACTATGTACTACCAACTAAGTATTCAATCTAAAAAAATGATAATAACAAATTAAAAATATGTACGTAGAAGATCCTTAGTAAAAGTATCTTATCGATTGATATTTTCGAAACCTTGAGTTTTGAATCGATATTCAAATACTTATTCCTTGAATGTTCCTAGTTAAGATGTATCGAGAAAATGATATCGATGCATTCATTAAGACTGTACATAATGTTCTCCTTAAATTAGTAGAGTTTTTGATCATTGACCAAACTCTAGATATCCTAGTGATACAATTGATGAAAAGAAAACATGCATATAATATCATTACAAGGTGTAGCTTAATAAAACTTAAAGATTGGATTTCATCTAAATTATCTATAGCGACCGAAATTGTGCTCGATATTGTACTTCAACAAAGGTCGTTCAGGCTTTAGTGTTTAAATTGTTTAAATATTGTTCGAGGACCAAGTTCGCAGCAGGAAGTCAACATAACTGTGTTATTGGCTAATTTACAAGTTCGATCAATTTAAAATTAATTTATGAATATTATAAATTGATAATAAAACTAATACAAATGTTGTATCTAATTTTTATGGCGTTTTAATTACTTATTTGAAGCCTTAAAATTAATTAAAATAACATAATTGCTGTTGATTCATGAGTTTTGATTCATGACACAAGCTTCAGAGATCATACGACGAGAATGCTATATGAAAGCGACAAAAAGAGAATAAGTGCATACCGTGCACTACAAAGGAGATAATCTTACAATCCAGAGATTAGTATGGATATTTTATTTTATTGAGTCTTAGAATAATGTTAAAATCATTCCTCAAATAGTTACACAAGCACACAAAACTTTTTATATCAAAATGGTGTTCACTGTGCATATAACATCAGGTCGGCCGACCGACCAGGATCCTCGGTCGACCGACCCTGTATCATATGCACAGTGACTTTCTGTTTTGTATACGTTTTTCAACTCAGCTGACCGGCCAGGTTTTCCGGTCGACCGACCAGAGAAAAACGGCTAGTTTTCTGAAGAGACGCGATCTTTTCATGAAGAGTAATGTCCTCTATTTCAAGAGGTATGGACACTACTGTTGACTAAAACTCTTCATGAAAGATTACAACTCTTCTACAACTATATAAACATATTCAATTCACTTCTACAATCACCGATTCTTGTTTATATTTCTGAAATCTAATCTCTATTCATTTCTGCAAATAAAAGTATTCACTCTTATTCAATATCACTAGAATCCTTGAATTCATTCATATACTTCGATTCTACGTGATTATCTTCCTTCTAAATCTTCACACACATACATACTCTTGAGGATTTGATTATAGGAAAGTTGTACTATCAAAAGACAATTAGTGTTATTTAGAACAAATTCGTCAACAAACATTTTGTATTAAGTTGAAGTCCTCTTCGATTGTTGAGGCGGAAAAATTCCTGTTCGGCTGCTCGGGTGTCGTATACCTATTCCTCCGGGTTAAGTGAGGGGTTTAGTTTAAATCCAGAGGGTATTCTGGGACTGGACGTAGAACGGGAAGTTCGAACCAGTATAAAAATTCCTGGTGTGCTTACTTTAATTTTTACTTTACTGTTATTACCAATTTCCGCATTAATATACCATATTACACGATCCTTAGTACTGCACGTACACTTTCATTTGGTATCAGAGCGAGGTCATCCTATAACCATCACAAAGTTATTTGATATTTACTTTTAGTAATATGGCAACCACACAAATTAATGATGTTAACACTCACACTAATTCTAGTTTCACAGAAGGTCAATCGACTTCACGACCTCCACTTTTCAATGGTATAAATTACAATTATTGGTCAACTAGAATGAGAATATATATGCAATCAAGTGGATTTGATATCTAGAATATTATACAAAGAGAGTATACAACTCCTACTGGAGAATACTCAACTTGGAGTAACACACAAAAACTAGATGCTACTTCAAATGCAAAAGCAATGAATATTTTATTTTGTGCATTAGATAGAAATGAATTCAATAGAGTTAGTATATGCACTTCCGGTTATGAGATTTGGAGAACTCTTAAAGTTTCACATGAAGGAACGAATAAAGTTAAATTGAGCAAAATTTCTATGTTGAAACATCAATTTGAAAATTTTAAAATGAGGCCAAATGAATCTATAAATGACATGTGCTCTAGATTTCAGGATATTTATCATGCTTTATTATCACTAGAACAAAAGTTTACTGATTTTGATGTTGTCACAAAAATCTTGAATTCTTTAACGGATGAATGGGAACAAAAAGTCCTAGCTATTGAAGAAGCAACTGATTTGTCAACATTAAAACCAGAAGAGTTGATAGGTAATTTAATGTCCTACGAAGTAAATTTGCAGGCAAAACGAAATGGAGCACAAGAAAAGAAAAATGTAGCATTCCAAGTAGAAAAAGATGATTCCGACTCAGATAATGAAGATATGGCCATGATCGCTAAAAATTTCAAAAAGTTTTTGAAATTCAACAGAAACAAATTCAAGGGAAACAAAAATAATTCCAACAACAATTCCAATAGCAGCAAACCATCATCTTCAACAATGGAATGTTATGAATGTCATAAGAAAGGACACATGAAGAAAGATTGTCCAGATCGTAAAAAGAATAATTTCAAGAAGGACAAAACCAAACGAAAAGCTTTTTCAGTCACTTGGGACGACACTGACTCATCATCCTCATCAGAGAGCGAAAGTGATAATGAACAAGCAAATGTATGCTTCATGGCTTCATCAGACGATGTAAGTGATTTTACTTTTGAAGATTTAATTGAAATAAATTCTGAATTAGTAAATTTAACAAAACAACTTAAAAAGAAAAATAAGGAGTTGCAAAGAAAGTTAGATAGAACAGCTTTAGAAGTAGATATGTTAAAAGATGAGAAGGTAATATTGGAAGAAGAACTTGAAATATCTCAACAATCGAATTCTAACTTATCTTCTCAAATTACGTCAATTTCTGAGGAACTAGAAACTCAGAAAAATAAAAATGATGTTTTTCTTTTTGAAAATAATAGTTTAATATCTAAGATTAAGGATTTAGAGTTAGAAAAATCTAGTCTTAAAATAAAATTTGATGATATTTCTAAAAATGTTTCTAATTTCAATAAAGGAAGAGAAAATCTTTCTAGTATATTAGAAAACTCTCAAACTCCTAACAATAAATCTGGACTAGGATTTAAGAAACAAAATAATTTTGCTAAAAGTAAAACTAATAATAGAATTAAGAAAGATATTAGGAAAACAGTTTATTCAAATACTAAAACTATTAAGATATGGATTCCAAAAACAAATAATACATTGATAAGGAATAAACATATCAAAAGTTTTATGGAAACTGTTCATAATAACAAAAATTATGTTTATAAAGGGAATTCTGAACCCGTATGGGTTTGGTTTCCTAAGATCTAACTCTTAGGACCCTAAAAAGATTGGGTACCAACTTTTTATAAATTTTTTGCAGGTACCACATAAGAAGAGAGGAAAATGGATTTTAGATAGCGGTTGCTCAAAACACATGACTGGAAACAAAGAAATGTTATCAAACATTATATACTCAAATGGAGGAGCAGTCACCTTTGGAGATAACTCAAAAGGATATATCATCGGCAAAGGCAATGTTAATAGCAACGGTACATCTAATTTACCTCTCATTACTGATGTTTTATTAGTTAAAAATTTAAAACATAATTTATTAAGTATTAGTCAACTATGCGATAAAGGTTTTAATATAACTTTTTCAGAAAATAAATGTAACATTTTTGATAAAAATCACAACATCATTTTCGAAGGAAATAGAGATAAAAATATTTATATCCTAAATATGAATATTAATAATGATTCAAATTTGTGTCTAGTAGCTAAAGAAAACGATTCTTGTCTTTGGCACAAAAGATTTTGTCACATAAATTTTAATACCATCAACAAACTTGCGAAAAATAAATTAGTTAAAGGATTACCCAATATAAAATTCGAAACTAACATATTTTGTGATGCATGTAAATTAGGAAAATTAACAAAATCTTCTTTTAAATCAAAGAAAGTAATATCTACAGAACAACCACTTGAACTTTTACACATGGATCTTTTTGGTCCAACTCAAGTACAATCTATTAACCATAATAGATATGTTTTTGTTATTGTAGACGATTTCTCTAGATATACTTGGATTTTCTTTTTGAAAAATAAAAGTGATACTTTTGATAATTTTAAAGTTTTTGTTAAAAGAATTCAAAATATTAAAACATTAAAGATTAAAAATATAAGAAGTGATCATGGAGGCGAATTTGAAAATGAAGTTTTTGAACAATTTTGTAACTATAATGACAAATGAATTTGAAATGTCTCATATGGGAGAATCGTCATATTTTCTTGGATTACAAATTAAACAAATTGAAAATGGAATTTTTATTAATCAAGAAAAATATTGTTATAATTTAATCAAACGTTTTGGTCTTGAAAATACTGCTGCCAAACCAACTCCTATGAGTACAACGGTTCATCTCGATAGAGATGAAGATGGCAAAAGTGTTGATCAAAAGTTATATCGTAGTATGATAGGTTCTTTACTTTATTTAACAGCGAGTCGCCCCGATATTATGATGAGTGTCTGTTTATGTGCTCGATTTCAAGCAAATCCCAAAGAATCACATATGAGAGCAGTTAAACGCATTATTCGTTATCTAACTAAAACCAAAGATTTCGGACTATTTTATCCGAAAGAATGTCCTTTTGAATTAGTTTCCTACAGTGATGCTGATTTTGGAGGAAGTCGGACGGATCGAAAAAGTACGAGCGGAACGTGTCACTTCATTGGACGTTTCTTAGTCTCTTGGTTTAGTAAGAAACAAAATTGTGTTTCTTTATCAACATGTGAAGCAGAATATATATCTGCTGCTTTGGCATGTGCACAAGTCGTATATATGCAACAGACATTACAAGATTTTAATTGTCATCTTGAAAAATCAATAATTTATTGTGATAATACCAGTGCAATAAACCTTTCAAAAAATCCGGTCAATCATTCCCGAACAAAACACATTGATATTCGTCATCATTTTCTTCGTGATTGTTTGGAAAAAGGATTAATAAATCTAGAATTTATCAACACTGAAAATCAAATAGCTGATATTTTTACTAAACCACTAAATGAAATTTCTTTTATAAAACTAAGACGAGATTTAGGTATAATGTCGTTTAAAGACTTATGAATAAAAAATATATATAAAATGATGAAAAATATAAAATTATTTTTCTGACCAAAGCGGTACTCGAACTCATGACTTCTGACTTATATGTTAGATGTTGTAGTATAGCCACTTGGGCTATGGGTGTTTCTTGTTCCAGCTCTGCTTCTAATTTGCATCATTAAAACTTAATTTCAGAATATACTATTTTTTGACTCTAAAGCATTGTATGTCATTCATTTGTAAACAGTTTTTGTTTAAAGAATTCTGTGATTAAAACTAAAATTTGATTTTAGACCACTATTCTTTTAGAAAATATGGTTATATATATACATACATATGTTTATTGAATAGAACATAAAATACAAAAAAAAATTTCTTACAAAACAAAACTTTAAACAAAAATGTCTTCTAACAATGATGTCTACAATTCTGAAAATTCTCATCTCTCTTATACATCCCCGGACGACGACTATTCTGATCGTATCCCCGAAGGCGGTCCTTATCCTACATTTCCAATGCCAAACCGTGTCCTAGAATTATCCTCTCCGGATAATGATCCCCGACACAGGTGGAAACCATGGGAAGACTCCCATACAGGTTATACACCTGACAAAAAGAAAGGGAAAAAGGAAATGGTAGTATCTCCAACAACAAAACAAAAGATTGATGAAATTCATCACTATCAACATCAACAGATGAATATGCAATGGGAACTTTATTACGAACAAAAAGTCACGGCAAGACGTTTAAGCTTCCTTGAAAAGATTGCCATGAAATTTTGTTCATCTAAGAAGGATGATATAGCTGAGCCTTCTTACAGAACTCCATCTCCTTCTGACCATGTTCAATCTCCAGTTGCTCCAATATGGTCACCGGTAGAAAACGTTCCATCTCCAAATTCATGGGAACGTCGATGTTAATTCATCATGGCTATATTTTAATATATATATGTTATTTTTTTTAAAATAAGCTGTATAGATAAATATGATGTAATAATATGATTATATTTCTATAATTCTTATTTGAAAAAAACAACATGAAAATGTCTATTGACATGCTTTCGGTCGACCGAAATGCCTGAACCGGTCAACTGAAGCTGTCCCGAGAAGTTTTTAAAAACAGATTTCTTCCAAGTCGGTCGACCGAAATACCTGACTCGGTCAGCCGAACGTATTTCCCGAATGACATTAGAATATTTTTTTACTCGGTCAACCGAATTCCCTGCTCCAGTCGACCGAAGCTTTTCCCGAAAGTTTCAGCACTGTTCTGAACCTCAACTCGGTCGACCGACCCAGGTCCTTCAGTCGACCGAACGTGTTATTCTGCTGAAATTGCCTTCATATTTTAACCCAACCCTTCACCTTTTTATTTCACCTCTTCACTTTACTCTCCCACAACAGATTTGAACCCTAGCCCCCATTACAACCTTCCTAAATTTCTTCAAATTCTTCAAGAAAAATGGCTCCCAAAAAGAAATCTAAGACTACCGCTGGCCAATCTTCCTCAACTCCTGTAGATTCTCAAATTGCTTCTTGGTTAGTAAGTGAAAAAGCTTTAGAAAGATGGATAAGGCTTCAAGATGCAAAAATCTTTGAGGAGTCTTTTGTAAGTTATCCTGATTTTACCGCCTACGGTGTTGAAAATGCCGCTCTTGAAAGTGGTCTTGATGCTTTTCTTGACCATAGGAAAAACAACTTGAAGATTAATCATATAATGGTCAAGTTATTCTTAGCAAATCTCAATCTTGTCAATCCACCAAGAAACACTGAAAATTGTGTTTGGACATCGGTTTGTGGCACTTCGATGTTTCTCTCCATTGATCGAATGAATCATATTTTAAATGCTCGACCGGGTGGAATCTCATTACATGATGTAGATTGTAATCCATCAACTCGTGACCGCCTAAGTCACTTATTCTTTGAAGATGATGCTACCGACTTAAGGCAAACTTCATCTCTTCGACCTAAAGCACGACTTTTTCATCGATTCATGATGAAGTCTATTGTTCCAAGAGGAGGGTCGTACCACTTAGTATATCCCGAAAACTTCAAGGCATTATATGCTATGTGTGGAAACATTCGGGTAAATTGGACACAACTTCTTATGGATGAATTCCTTACATTCAACCAAGGAAAAATGCTCCATATTTACTATGGAGAATACATAATGCGGTTGATTAACAACTTTGTCACTCATGCACCGGAATCCGAAACATCCAAAGTTCGTACCTTTGACTCACGAACAATAAAATTGATGAAGTTACCCGATGCACCATCCCAAATTACAACCTTTCAGCAATGGCGTACCATTCCACGAGAACAACTACGTCGTAGCTATTCTACTCCTCAACCCTCCACTCATTCTACAGAACGTATAACTCGTCAAACCTCTATCCAAAGACCACCTCCCGGTACTAGCACAGCGGCTGCCATTGATATTTTAGCCCAAAATCAACTAGCTTTGGATTCTCGCCTTCGAAAAATTGATGGGCGTTTCAAGAAGATCAAAGGCTTCTTCGTAAATTTGTGGGATGCCTTATCATGCTCTTCTGAAGTCGGTACTTCATTTGTTGCCCCTGGAAAAAGACCAGCACCAAATTTCTCTTGGTCTACATCCGAGAACACAAGTTCCATCACATCGACAACTCCCGCACCTACCACTCAAAGACGAGGTAAGGAACCGGCTCCTCTCGATGAAAATCTTCATCCAGAACAGTGGGATACCGACGATGATGAGGAGTAATTGTAGTATTTTTAAATTTATTTTACTTTCAAGAATCTCTTGTACTTTATTTGTTTCTTAATTAATTGTTATGTTATGTTCTAAGCAAACATCTTTAAATTATTTCTAATTAAGCTCAAAGAATGTATCATGTAAATTTAAATGTTTTTGCATTACGTTAATCTGTTATAAGTATTCCTTTTTGTCGATGACAAAGGGGGAGAAATGTATGCAAATTAACAAAATTTTTGCAGAAAAGTCGCCATATATTCAGGGGGAGGACTATAATATATATGTCAATATTACTTTGTCACATAAGTATTGTCATCAATCAAAAAGGGGGAGAATGTTGATTCATGAGTTTTGATTCATGACACAAGCTTCAGAGATCATTCGACGAGAATGCTATATGAAAGCGACAAAAAGAGAATAAGTGCATACCGTGCACTACAAAGGAGATAATCTAACAATCCAGAGATTAGTATGGATATTTTATTTTATTGAGTCTTAGAATAATGTTAAAATCATTCCTCAAATAGTTACACAAGCACACAAAACTTTTTATATCAAAATGGTGTTCACTGTGCATATAACATCAGGTCGGCCGACCGACCAGGATCCTCGATCGACCGACCCTGTATCATATACACAGTGACTTTCTGTTTTGTATATGTTTTTCAACTCAGCCGATCGGCCAGGTTTTCCGGTCGACCGACCAGAGAAAAACGGCTAGTTTTCTGAAGAGACGCTATCTTTTCATGAAGAGTAATGTCCTCTATTTCAAGAGGTATGGACACTACTGTTGACTAAAACTCTTCATGAAAGATTACAACTCTTCTACAACTATATAAACATATTCAATTCACTTCTACAATCACCGATTCTTGTTTATATTTCTGAAATCTAATCTCTATTCATTTCTGCAAATAAAAGTATTCACTCTTATTCAATATCACTAGAATCCTTGAATTCATTCATATACTTCGATTCTACGTGATTATCTTCCTTCTAAATCTTCACACACATACATACTCTTGAGGATTTGATTATAGGAAAGTTGTACTATCAAAAGACAATCAGTGTTATTTAGAACACATTCGTCAACAAACATTTTGTATTAAGTTGAAGTCCTCTTCGGTTGTTGAGGCGGAAAAATTCCTGTTCGGCTGCTCAGGTGTCGTATACCTATTCCTCCGGGTTAAGTGAGAGGTTTAGTTTAAATCCAGAGGGTATTCTGGGACTAGACGTAGAACGGGAAGTTCGAACCAGTATAAAAATTCCTGGTGTGCTTACTTTAATTTTTACTTTACTGTTATTACCAGTTTCCGCATTAATATACCATATTACACGATCCTTAGTACTGCACGTACACTTTCAATTGCTACATATTGATTTAATCAAATGTATGGGCTAAATAACTAATTAAATTATAAATTTATATAATATATTAATTAGGTCAGAAGTCTGGAAGCCTAGACAAATGGAGGGTTGGCCAAACAATGAGCCAAGAAGGTACAAGAGACTTTGTCTCTAGATCTGGAGGAAGTGGTGCTAGATATTTGTATCTAGTTGGCTATGAATAGTCCCACTCTCTATGTTCTCCATACACACACAATAACAAAAACCCTAGCCTCAATTAGTACAAATTTGTGAAGTCTTGAAGACGGACTTGCATGCCATAGTCAAGGATAAAGAAATAGGAGTTCATAGAGAAAGTAGTTAACTACCAAGGTGTCGATAACCGACGGGATCAATACAAAAGGTACATATCTCTTTTCAAATAATATTATATATACATACATATATATATATATATATATGATTGTGTGTTTGTTTTGTTCATATCTTATTTCGAAAAACAAAAAATATTTTCCAAAAAATTAAAATTAATATATAATATATATAATTTAAATTAAATATGTCTATTTGTATTTTGCAGAAAAAAACAATTTTTTTCCATGACCTAAGACACACACATACACACACACACATATACACACACACACACACATATATATATATATGTATGTATGTATGTATGTATGTATGTTTGTATATGTATTATAACGATCATGAACTCGGCCTTCAAAAATCGGCACCCGTACTTCACTTGTACTCGAATGCCGCAGATTCAAACGCTGAATCTGGCTCGCCGAAGCTTATAACACAGTAAGTATAACAACACAGTGGAAGAAAGAAATGACTGATATCATATACAACTCCAATGAATACAATATCCAAAATGATATACAACAATGATATCAATATGATACAACAATATCAGAGATAAATAATGATACAGCGAAAAACAGAAGTGATAACTCCAAATGATCCGACAAAGAGAATGAGATCAATAACTCCAACATCAGCTCGAACCACCATCACGTTGCACCAAGATAAGCAACGTCAGTCATGCGTGAACTCTAAAACTAAACTAGCTCCAGATAATCTACTAAACCTGATTATCTAAAAAACCCAACTCTAGACTGCCCGTGTGAGAAATTGTGGGCACCCAGAGTTTAGGAAGGGAAAAATAAACTCCGAGTCAGTCATGGGACTGGTGTGAGTAACAAAAACAGTTTATCTTTAAACAAACACAAAAGAATTTTAAACATTGAAATCCGCAATGCTTTTGGAAAATGAAACTACCATAAGACCTCCCGCCACACACACAATGCAAACGCAGAATTAAAGGAGATTTCTTCTTATGATAGTCAAATATGCTTACTACGCAAAATCATTCGATATTATTACTATTAGTGCATAGTAGAAAACATTTCGAAAGTATAATATTAATCTTAGCCAACATACAACCATTATTGTATGCCTACTATAGCTACTATGTTCAATAGCAGGTTACCGCCACATTCCATAGCAGGTTATACAACTAAAACCGTACAAGGCTCGTATTGTTTCTTTGGATTTTCCAACAAATGGTCAGGCTAAGGAACTTCCTACTGCCGATGCGTACGCCTCTAGAGGGACGTCCCGAGAACTAACTAGCTCTCTGCCAACACAAGGCCGGGTTACCTCTTACACTAGGTAACTACTACACGAATATGCCACCCCCCGGTCCTTTGGGACCTTTATCCGAGGTACCTCGATCACAAAGCAACAATCACACAGAGTAAATGAGATTGGAGCAACCACAAAGGTAAATATCTGGGCTCCATACCATAATATCACCTTTTTCCAGAAGGAAATGACATACCCTAAAGGGAGCGACCCTCATAACCTTGCCGCATCTTTCCTGTTTCGACCATTTCCGGTCTGTGAGGCTCGATGAGGTCTCGTCCACAAAGCTACGCTTTTTCACAAAGCCATGCTTTGATCAACAAATGATCAGCAAATGACCATCAACACAAAGCAACACTCAGCATGCCATACTACCAAATGGGAGTATATCACTGATAACCTTCAACTACATAACCTCTGAGCTTGTACGTCTCAGAGAAGGGTGTTAAGCTAAGAGAATAAATCTCCGCCACCAAACAGAAATGTATATGAAAGAAATCAGCTTTATATCTCAAAGTGTAATTTCAGACATACAACCATACAAGTCTATTCCGGGTTCGAACAGAACCGAAGGCACTTCCGAAGAAGCCCTTGCAATCCGAGTATTCACAATCCCTATTGGACTTCCCATCACTTAAGGAAATCTCTATACCGGCGCGAATCAGTGCAGAGACAATCGATAGGTTATCCTATCGTTCTCACAAATACCCGGTCTTCACCACCGGTCTTCAAATGCAATCCATATACGACGAATCATTATTCGGAATGGGTTATATGACGCAAAGTCCTCTCCCGGCTAAACCGAATAATGAGCGCAATATTTTAAAACATATGGATATTGGGATTTCAGTTAAGTCACAACTTATTACCCAAAACTTCTCTTTAAATGGTTTAAACACATTACCATTTTAATCTTTTACATAAAAAGATTTACTTCACAAAGTTCACCCAGTTTCACAAAGATCTATTCACAGATTTTCCAAATCAATTTCCATTTCAATTGGATTAACTCATTAAATCTTTAAATCAAAGATTTAATTGATAGCTTTCAAAACAATTCCATTTCGACTTTTTATATAAAAGGTACACTTTTCCAATTTCAAACAAAGTTCAACAGTCTTTCACAAAGATCTATTTATAACTCGGAAAACCATTTTCATTTCAATTTGAAATTCCTTTGATTTAAATTGGGATTTCATTTCTTATATGAAAGCTTTTATCATTTGAAAACAAATAGTTGTCATTTCAGAAAATCTGATTCATTAATGCAAGTTAAACCCCTTGGGTTAAATTAAAATTCTCAAAATCAATTTAAATTAAATTTCAATTTCAAAAACATTAAATTTAAATCATCTATGACTTAACCGATTTCCTCGTGAAATCCATATTTGTGTGTGTATGGTGTAGTCCAGGGGTTTCACACAGTAGTGCAACATTACAAATCATTATATTATCACAGATTTAAGCATATCAATATCGATAAGTGGTATATTCCAATAACGCTTATCTTTATTCACAAATTCACAGATAATATAAATCTGTCGCAGATAAATAAGTTACATCACAGATGAATAAATTACATCATAGTTCACAGTTCAAATCAGAATAATTCATACCACACAGCATCACATATCACGGATATCAACCGATTAAATCATCCAATAGAATCCAAACATCCCCAAATAAGACTAATCAATTATCTGATTATTTAAATCGGATTGGTCACTAATCTTTGGTTAATTAATATTAATTATTTACAAATTATTCAAATTAATTATCCTTTGATTTATTTTACTAATTAACCTTTAATAATAGATTAATTAACTTTTAATTATAAATTGATCATCCTTAAATCATTAAATGATTATTCTTTTATTAATTATGCTTAATTAATTACATTAATTACTCCACAATTTATCATCATTCCTTAATCACCTTCATTTATTAATTACAAATCTTTTGATTAGTAATCATTTAATCACTTATTGATTAACCATTTACGATAAAAAAATTAACTATTAATTAATAGCAAATTCTTTGATTAATTATCCTTAAATTAATTACCTTAATTAATTAGTCAAATAAATTTATTTTTATTTTAATTATTAATACATCAATAATAATCCTTTAATTAAGTTCTTGATTTATCAAGATAAATTCTTATCTTAACGATCACTTTATTTCAACATTTAAATCTCATAAATTAAAATAAATTTTCATTAACAAATAATCCAATTTCAAACCTTTAAGTTAATCCATAATCAAAACATCGTTTAAGATAAACCATTTATCTTTTAAAGTTTTATTTTAAATAATCTCTGAAAATTAAATTATCATATGAACTAACTTAAAATTCTTAGGTTAATTAAAGCCATCATCTTTTTAATCAAATAACTTAAGAATTTATTTCAAACAATCAGGCATTAAAACATTTTAACTTAATTTATAAAAAAACTTAACCTATACTATATCTTGCACAAAACTTTTATTATTATTAACTAAGAAAAGGTTTAAAATTCAATTTATTAAAGTTCCAAAACCTGGAAACATGTTTCTTTTACAAATTTGAAAACCTGGTACCTTAATATAAAAAGAACCCGAGCTACAGTTTTTAAAACCCTTCGCGCACGACTTCGAGTTTACGCGCTTACAAACTCGAGACCCCCCCCTCCCCCGCGTTCCACCTTTCTTCCCCAAATCTTCAAACCCAGATACGTAAACTTGCACGTAGACGTGCACAAGCACGACGCCCCTCACCGATCGACATTTATGCCGCCGGCACATCACCCACGACCACCCAAGCTAGTCTGAGCAACCCAAAACCCAAAATCACCCCTTAATCGAAATCAAGCCATTCTCGATTACCTGGAATCGAAAACCAATCCCTGTAACCACCTCGCGTGCCTTCCTTCGACCACCAGAGCATCGCCACCTCTGGCCACGACTCCATCAATGTCCCCTCTACCTTCCCCTTGAACCACGACGAACTCGATCGCCCACAAACGACGAACGAGACTAAGTAGAAACCCATAACAAAATTAGGTTTCGAGAACCAAATTGATCGCCACCACCTCCAAGACCACCTACAGCCCTATCCACTATTTTTCTCCGACACCCCGTAGGCTCCTCCACCTCCTCGAGAAACTCCGGCCTTCCCAGATACTTAGATCACCAGAAATCGGCTATATCCCAATTTTTGTTTAAACAAGAACTACAGCTTCAATTCCCAACTAAAAATTATAATTTTATTCTTAAAAATCAAGTTTTTGCATGATGTTTCAGTTTGTATTCTTGAATTTATAAATTAGGATGATTAAATTTTCCTCTATATTGAAATTCCTTTGTTATTTTGATTTTCCAGAGCAAGATACACATCTATTTCAACTTAAATAAAATTTAAATTTCAAGCTATGATTAAACAAACAATCTTTGTTTTTGTACTAAGTTTAAACATCAAGTAGATTAGGTGGGAATGATTTTTGAATTGAAATCTAGTGTTTTTAAATATAAGGCAGAGAACAATGTTGATCATCAGCCTGCACACAATCACCCATCCATTTGAATATTCACAGAGGAATTATATAAGTATTCGTATATACTTATCACAGATTCAACTCACAACAATTTCATAATCATTTAAAATCTTAAAAAAAACAAGTGTTACTCACCTTCCAAATCATGGCTTGAATTCTCCTGAGCTTGGGTTTAACAGAGAGTATTTTGTTTTACGGTTATATTTTCTTCCTCTAGTTTGTATTGAAGTAGAATGTTGTTGAAGTTGAATTATTGTTTTAAATATGAAATGATGTTTACTCTAGTTTTACTCAGCTTGACTGAAATGAGGAGAAGCTTGATATATAGAAAATGAGTTGTACAGGTGATATATTATTTTGTACAATACAAGTACAAGATTTTTCTTTGCTTGGTGGGTAATAATTTTACTTCGTTGGCTGATAGAAAATATGTTGTGTTTAGAGATGCAAACATTTAATGCATAGTACTTTATGTTTCTATACTTATCTTATTATATTTTTTATTTTATACTTTGTTTATGTTCTTACTTCTTGCCTTGCATTTCTTTAACTCGGCTGAGATGATATATAGTGGCTTGCATTTATTAATTTGTCTTTATTTCTTGAGTACATACTTAAATATATATCTTCTTTTGCAAGCTTATAGATATTTATATTCTTCTTTTTGGAAGTACATTCATATGTATTATTTTTTTCTTGTTTTCATATTTGAATGTTTTGTTTTCTTTCTTTAGTCATATTGCTTTGTAATATAATTGAAATTCCATATTTAATTTGATGTTAGAATTTAGCTAATTGTTTACTTTATATTTTATATAGTTTATCTTATATAAATCTATTTCTATTTCTAGCTTAAATATTTAATTTATATCCATTATTTTCATACTTATGTTTTGTATTGATAAGTTTAATTTTATTTTAAATATTTTCGAAAGACTTTATTTCAAATTTTCAAACCATAGTTCCTCCCAAAATACACACACACACAGATATATATATATATATATATAAATTTGAAATAACAATTTCTATTTATATAAAAAAATCCATTTGAATAGACATTACATTATTAACATTGTTTAAAAATAACTCATTATTAAATTAAAATAATTTATAAAACAAACTATCTCTTTATTAATAAATACCATATTTTATTAGAATTTGGAGAAACTCAAATCAATTTATCAATTAATTTTACAATTTTAATTCAAAATTTAATTAATTACCAATTTAAATATTTATAAAATCCAGGGTCGTTACAACCTTCCCCCCTAAAAGAAATTTCATCCCCGAAATTTGCCAAGGAGACACAAAGATAGATGAAGAATGTTTCATCAAATAAAACTGAATATCTATTCTGCATTTGGCTTACCAAATCAGAATATCAATAATAGATACAAGAACAAATCTGTTTAACACTTCACAAGGTACTCAGGTTATCCAGATCTACGAAATATGCAATGGCATCGGTTAGTTCAAAGGGATAACTAACCATTCATAGAACATAGCGGGACCCAAAAATAGACAGATCTATGGATACAATTTCAAAACTTTTTAGTTTAGAAACCAAATTATACCTATCAACCATAGCAATCAAAGCAAACAATTCATCCAAACAAACAATTCTGACCTATTTGGAGTTTATGTCCCATACAAATATATATTGAATCTTCTTCTTGGATCTACCAGGAACTATCAAAGAATTGAGAAAAGATGTTGAACAAAAGAGATTAATAGAGAAAAGATTATTTCCTTGTTGTTACTGGGTATTGAACATTTATAGTCGTACTCCCCTGTCCCCTATCTCATACTCTTCTTGCGCTCATACTCACTATCAGTGGATAGCAAGAGAATTTACTGAAGCATACAGACAGATATCTTAAGGATACTCACTCTAGGGTATACTTCACCCTATCTCTAATGAGCTACTTAATGTGTTATACTCCTGTGCTGAAGTTCAACCTTAGCTCTGATACCAATTATAACGATCCTGAACTCGGCCTTCGAAAATCGGCACCCGTACTTCACTTGTACTCGATTGCCGCAGATTGAAACGCTGAATCTGGCTCGCCGGAG
The DNA here is from genome assembly GCA_030737815.1 of Allium fistulosum. Classification (NCBI taxonomy): domain Eukaryota; kingdom Viridiplantae; phylum Streptophyta; class Magnoliopsida; order Asparagales; family Amaryllidaceae; genus Allium; species Allium fistulosum. The sequence goes on along the minus strand of CM060905.1, from coordinate 483,669,023 downwards.
CTTATAACACAGTAAGTATAACAACACCGCGGAAGAAAGAAATGACTGATATCATATACAACTCCAATGAATACAATATCCAAAATGATATACAACAATGATATCAATATGATACAACAATATCAGAGATAAATAATGATACAGCGGAAAACAGAAGTGATAACTCCAAATGATCCGACAAAGAGAATGAGATCAATAACTCCAACATCAGCTCGAACCACCATCACGTTGCACCAAGATAAGCAACGTCGGTCATGCGTGAACTCTAAAACTAAACTAGCTCTAGATAATCTACTAAACCTGATTATCTGAAAAACCCAACTCTAGACTGCCTGTGTGAGAAATTGTGGGCACCCAGAGTTTAGGAAGGGAACAATAAACTCCGAGTCAGTCATAGGACTGGTGTGAGTAACAAAAACAGTTTATCTTTAAACAAACACAAAAGAATTTTAAACATTGAAATCCGCAATGCTTTTGGAAAATGAAACTACCATAAGACCTCCCGCCATACACACAATGCAAACGCAGAATTGGAGGAGATTTCTTCTTATGATAGTCAAATATTCTTACTACGCAAAATCATTCGATATTATTACTATTAGTGCATAGTGGAAAACATTTTGAAAGTATAATATTAATCTTAGCCAACATACAACCATTATTGTATGCCTACTATAGCTACTATGTTCAATAGAAGGTTACCGCCACATTCCATAGCAGGTTATACAACTAAAACCGTACAAGGCTCGTATTGTTTCTTTGGATTTTCCAACAAATGGTCAGGCTACGGAACTTCCTACTGCCGATGCGTACGCCTCTGGAGGGACGTCCCGAGAACTAACTAGCTCTCTGCCAACACAAGGCCGGGTTACCTCTTACACTAGGTAACTACTACACGAATATGCCACCCCCGGTCCTTTGGGACCTTTATCCGAGGTACCTCGATCATAAAGCAACAATCACACAGAGTAAATGAGATTGGAGCAACCACACAGGTAAATATCTGGGCTCCATACCATAATATCACCTTTTTCCAGAAGGAAATGACATACCCTAAAGGGAGCGACCCTCATAACCTTGCCGCATCTTTCCTGTTTCGACCATTTCCGGTCTGTGAGGCTCGATGAGGTCTCGTCCACAAAGCTACGCTTTTCACAAAGCCATGCTTTGATCAACAAATGATCAGCAAATGATCATCAACACACAGCAACACTCAGCATGCCACACTACCAAATTGGGAGTATATCACTGATAACCTTCAACTACATAACCTCTGAGCTCGTACGTCTCAGAGAAGGGTGTTAAGCTAAGAGAATAAATCTCCGCCACCAAACAGAAATGTATTTGAAAGAAATCAGCTTTATATCTCAAAGTGTAATGTTAGACATACAACCATACAAGTATGTTCCGGGTTCGAACAGAACCGAAGGCACTTCCAAAGAAGCCCTTCCAATCCGAGGATTCACAATCCCGATCGGACTTCCCATCACTTAGGGAAATCTCTATACCGGCGTGACTCAGTGCAGAGACAATCGATAGGTTATCCTATCGTTCTCCCAAATACCCGGTCTTCACCATCGGTCTTCAAATGCAATCCATATACGACGAATCATTATTCGGAATGGGTTATATGACGCAAAGTCCTCTCCCGGCTAAACCGAATAATGAGCGCAATATTTTAAAACATATGGATATTGGGATTTCAGTTAAGTCACAACTTATTACCTAAAACTTCTCTTTAAATGGTTTAAACACATTACCATTTTAATCTTTTACATAAAAAGATTTATTTCACAAAGTTCACCCAGTTTCACAAAGATCTATTCACAGATTTTCCAAATCAATTTCCATTTCAATTGGATTAACTCATTAAATCTTTAAATCAAAGATTTAATTGATAGCTTTCAAAATAATTCCATATCGACTTTTTATATAAAAGGTACACTTTTCCAATTTCAAACAAAGTTCAATAGTCTTTCACAAAGATTTATTCATAACTCGGAAAACCATTTTCATTTCAATTTGAAATTCCTTTGATTTAAATTGGGATTTCGTTTCTTATATGAAAGCTTTTATCATTTGAAAACAAATAGCTGTCATTTCGGAAAATCTGATTCATTAATGCAAGTTAAACCCCTTGGGTTAAATTCAAATTCTCAAAACCATACTTTTAAAATGGTTTAAATTCATATAAACACATTCATAACATCTTTAACCATAATATCTAACCATGGAATTCAATTCCAAATTTTGAATTCAAATTCAAATTTAATTTATTTAAATTGGAAACTTTACCAAGTTATTCAAAATAACTTTTATCTTAAAACTCTTTTTCAAAAGCTTTAACATTTAACCCAAATCCATTTCCAAAATCAATTGAAATTAAATTTCAATTTCAAAAACATTAAATTTAAATCATCTGTGACTTAACCGATTTCCTTGTGAAATCCATATTTGTGTGTGTATGGTGTAGTCTAGAGGTTTCACACAGCAGTGCAACATTACAAATCATTATATTATCACAGATTTAAGCATATCAATATCGATAAGCGGTATATTCCTATAACGCTTATCTTTATTCACAAATTCACAGATAATATAAATCTATCACATATAAATAAGTTACATCACAGATGAATAAATTACATCATAGTTCACAGTTCAAATCAGAATAATTCATACCACACAGCATCACATATCGGGGATATCAACCGATTAAATCATCCAATAGAATCCAAACATCCCCAAATAAGACTAATCAATTATCTGATTATTTAAATCGGATTGGTCACTAATCCTTGGTTAATTACTATTAATTATTTACAAATTATTCAAATTAATTATCCTTTGATTTATTTTACTAATTAACCTTTAATAATAGATTAATTAACTTTTAATTATAAATTGATCATCCTTAAATCATTAAATGATTATTCTTTTATTAATTATGCTTAATTAATTACATTAATTACTCCACAATTTATCATCATTCCTTAATCACCTTCATTTATTAATTACAAATCTTTTGATTAGTAATCATTAATCACTTATTAATTAACCATTTATGATAAACAAATTAACTATTAATTAATAGCTAATTCTTTGATTAATTATCCTTAAATTAATTACCTTAATTAATTAGTCAAATAAATTTATTTTTATTTTAATTATTAATACATCAATAATAATCCTTTAATTAAGTTCTTGATTTATCAAGATAAATTCTTATATTAACGATCACTTTATTTCAACATTTAAATCTCATAAATTAAAATAAATTTTCATTAACAAATAATCCCATTTCAAACCTTTAAGTTAATCCATAATCAAAACATCGTTTAAGATAAACCATTTATCTTTTAAAGTTTTATTTTAAATAATCTCTGAAAATTAAATTATCATATGAACTAACTTAAAATTCTTAGGTTAATTAAAGCCATCATCTTTTTAATCAAATAACTTAAGAATTTATTTCAAACAATCAGGCATTAAAACGTTTTAACTTAATTTATAAAAAAACTTAACCTATACTATATCTAGGACAAAACTTTTATTATTATTAACTAAGAAAAGGTTTAAAATTCAATTTATTAAAGTTCCAAAACCTGGAAACATGTTTCTTTTACAAATTTGAAAACCTGGTACCTTAATATAAAAAGAACCTGAGCCACAGTTTTTAAAACCCTTCGCGCACGACTTCGAGTTTACGCGCTTACAAACTCGAGACCCCCCTCCCGTGTTCCATCTTTCTTCCCCAAATCTTCAAACGTAGATACGTAAACTTGCACGTAGACGTGCACAAGCACGGCGCCCCTCGCCGATCGACGTTTATGCCGCCGGCACATCACCCACGACCACCCAAGCTAGTCTGAGCAACCCAAAACCCAAAATCACCCCTTAATCGAAATCGATCCATTCTCGATTTCCTGCAATCGAAAACCAATCCCTGTAACAACCTCGCGTGCCTTCCTTCGACCACCAAAGCGTCGCCATCGGCCACGACTCCATCAGTGTCCCCTCTACCTTCCCCTTGAACCACGACGAACTCGATCGCCCACAAACGACGAACGAGACTAAGTAGAAACCCATAACAAAATTAGGTTTCGAGAACCAAATCGATCGCCACCACCTCCACGACCACCTGCAGCCCTATCCACTATTTTTCTCCGACATCCCGTAGGCTCCTCCACCTCCTCGAGAAACTCCGGCCTTCCTAGATACTTAGATCACCAGAAATCGGCTATAACCAAATTTTTGTTTAAACAAGAACTGCAGCTTCAATTCCCAACTAAAAATTATAATTTTATTCTTAAAAATCAAGTTTTTGCATGATGTTTCAGTTTATATTCTTGAATTTATAAATTAGGATGATTAAATTTTCCTCTATATTGAAATTCCTCTGTTATTTTGATTTTCCAAAGCAAGATACACATCTATTTCAACTTAAATAAAATTTAAATTTCAAGCTATGATTAAACAAACAATCTTTGTTTTTGTACTAAGTTTAAACAACAAGTAGATTAGGTGGGAATGATTTTTGAATTGAAATCTAGTGTTTTTAAATATAAGGCAGAGAACAATGTTGATCATCAGCCTGCACACAATCACCCATCCATTTGAATATTCACAGAGGAATTATATAAGTATTCGTACATACTTATCACAGTTTCAACTCACAACAATTTCATTATCATTTAAAATCTTAAAAAAAACAAGTGTTACTCACCTTCCAAATCATGGCTTGAATTCTCCTGAGCTTGGGTTTAACAGAGAGTATTTTGTTTTACTGTTATATTTTCTTCCTCTAGTTTGTATTGAAGTTGAATTGTTGTTTTAAATATGAAATGATGTTTACTCTAGTTTTACTCAGCTTGACTAAAATGAGGAGAAGCTTGATATATAGAAAATGAGTTGTACAGGTGATATATTATTTTGTACAATACAGGTACAAGATTTTTCTTTGCTTGGTGGCTAATAATTTTACTTCGGTGGCTAATAGAAAATATGTTGTGTTTAGAGATGCAAACATTTAATGCATAGTACTTTATGTTTCTATACTTATCTTATTATATTTTTTATTTTATACTTTGTTTATGTTCTTACTTCTTGCCTTGCATTTCTTTAACTCGGCTGAGATGATATATAGTGGCTTGCATTTATTAACTTGTCTTTATTTCTTGAGTACATACTTAAATATATATCTTCTTTTGCAAGCTTATAGATATTTATATTCTTCTTTTTGGAAGTACATTCATATGTATTATTTTTCTCTTGTTTTCATATTTGAATGTATTGTTTTCTTTCTTTAGTCATATTGCTTTGTAATATAAATGAAATTCCATATTTAATTTGATGTTATAATTTAGCTAATTGTTTACTTTATATTTTATATAGTTTATTTTATATAAATCTATTTCTATTTCTAGCTTAAATATTTAATTTATATCCATTATTTTCATACTTATGTTTTGTATTGATAAGATTAATTTTATTTTAAATATTTTCGAAAGACTTTATTTCATATTTTCAAACCATAGTTTCTCCCAAAATACACACACACACACACACAGATATATATATATATATATAAATTTGAAATAACAATTTCTATTTATATAAAAAAATCCATTTGAATAGACATTACATTATTAACATTGTTTAAAAATAACTCATTATTAAATTAAAATAATTTATAAAAGAAACTATCTCTTTATTAATAAATAACATATTTTATTTGAATTTGGAGAAACTCAAATCAATTTATCAATTAATTTTACAATTTTAATTCAAAAATTAATTAATTACCAATTTAAATATTTATAAAATCCGGGGTCGTTACAACCTTCCCCCTTAAAAGAAATTTCATCCTCGAAATTTGCCAAGGAGACACAAAGATAGATGAAGAATGTTTCATCAAATCAAACTGAATATCTATTCTGCATTTGGCTTACCAAATCAGAATATCAATAATAGATACAAGAACGAATCTGTTTAACACTTCACAAGGTACTCGGGTTATCCAGATCTACGAAATATGCAGTGGCATCGGTTAGTTCGAAGGGATAGCTAACCACTCGTAGAACATATCGGGACCGAAAAATAGACAGATTTATGGATACAATTTCAAAACTTTTTAGTTTAGAAACCAAATTATACCTATCAACCATAACAATCAAAGCAAACAATTCATCCAAACAAACAATTCTGACCTATTTGGAGTTTATGTCCCATACAAATATATATCGAATCTTCTTCCTGGATCTACCAGGAACTATCAAAGAATTGAGAAAAGATGTTGAACAAAAGAGATTAATAGAGAAAAGATTATTTCCTTGTTGTTACTGGGTATTGAACATTTATAGTCGTACTCCCCTGTCCCCTATCTCATACTCTTCTTGCGCTCATACTCACTATCAGTGGATAGCAAGAGAATTTACTGAGGCATACAGACAGATATCTTAAGGATACTCACTCTAGGGTATACTTCACCCTATCTCTAATGAGCTACTTAATGTGTTATACTCCTGAGCTAAAGTTCAACCTTAGCTCTGATACCAATTATAACGATCCTGAACTCGACCTTCGAAAATCGGCACCCGTACTTCACTTGTACTCGAATGCCGCAGATTCAAACGCCGAATCTGGCTCGCCGGAACTTATAACACAGTAAGTATAACAACACAGCGGAAGAAAGAAATGAATGATATCATATACAACTCCAATGAATACAATATCCAAAATGATATACAACAATGATATCAATATGATACAACAATATCAGAGATAAGTAATGATACAGCGGAAAACAGAAGTGATAACTCCAAATGATCCGACAAAGAGAATGAGACCAATAACTCCAACATCAGCTCGAACCACCATCACGTTGCACCAAGATAAGCAACGTCAGTCATGCGTGAACTCCAAAACTGAACTAGCTCCTGATAATCTACTAAACCTGATTATCTGAAAAACCCAACTCTAGACTACCTGTGTGAGAAATTGTGGGCACCCAGAATTTAGGAAGGGAATAATAAACTCCGAGTCAGTCATGGGACTGGTGTGAGTAACAAAAACATTTTATCTTTAAACAAACACAAAAGAATTTTAAACATTGAAATCCACAATGCTTTTGGAAAATGAAACTACCATAAGACCTCCCGCCACACACACAATGCAAACACAGAATTGGAGGAGATTTCTTCTTATGATAGTCAAATATGCTTACTACGCAAAATCATTCGATATTATTACTATTAGTGCATAGTGGAAAACATTTCGAAAGTATAATATTAATCTTAGCCAACATACAACCATTATTGTATGCCTACTATAGCTACTATGTTCAATAGCAGGTTACCGCCACATTCCATAGCAGGTTATACAACTAAAACCGTACAAGGCTCGTATTGTTTCTTTGGATTTTCCAACAAATGGTCAGGCTAAGAAACTTCCTACCGCCGATGGGTACGCCTCTGGAGGGACGTCCCGAGAACTAACTAGCTCTCTGCCAACACAAGGCCGGGTTACCTCTTACACTAGGTAACTACTACACGAATATGCCACCCCCCGGTCCTTTGGGACCTTTATCCGAGGTACCTCGATCACAAAGCAACAATCACACAGAGTAAATGAGATTGGAGCAACCACACAGGTAAATATCTGGGCTCCATACCATAATATCACCTTTTTCCAGAAGGAAATGACATACCCTAAAGGGAGCGACCCTCATAACCTTGCCGCATCTTTCCTGTTTCGACCATTTCCGGTCTGTGAGGCTCGATGAGGTCTCGTCCACAAAGCTACGCTTTTTCACAAAGCCATGCTTTGATCAACAAATGATCAGCAAATGATCATCAACACACAGCAACACTCAGCATGCCACACTACCAAATTGGGAGTATATCACTGATAACCTTCAACTACATAACCTCTGAGCTCGTACGTCTCAGAGAAGGGTGTTAAGCTAAGAGAATAAATCTCCGCCACCAAATAGAAATGTATTTGAAAGAAATCAGCTTTATATCTCAAAGTGTAATGTCAGACATACAACCATACAAGTATGTTCCGGGTTCGAACAAAACCGAAGGCACTTCCGAAGAAGCCCTTGCAACCCGGGTATTCACAATGCCGATCGGACTTCCCATCACTTAGGGAAATCTCTATACCGGCGCGACTCGGTGCAGAGAAAATCGATAGGTTATCCTATCATTCTCACAAATACCCGGTCTTCACCACCGGTCTTCAAATGCAATCCATATACGACGAATCATTATTTGGAATGGGTTATATGACGCAAAGTCCTCTCCCGGCTAAACCGAATAATGAGCGCAATATTTTAAAACATATGGATATTGGGATTTCAGTTAAGTCACAACTTATTACCCAAAACTTCTCTTTAAATGGTTTAAACACATTACCATTTTAATCTTTTACATAAAAAGATTTATTTCACAAAGTTCACCCAGTTTCACAAAGATCTATTCATAGATTTTCCAAATCAATTTCCATTTCAATTGGATTAACTCATTAAATCTTTAAATCAAAGATTTAATCGATAGCTTTCAAAACAATTCCATTTCGACTTTTTATATAAAAGGTACACTTTTCCAATTTCAAACAAAGTTAAACAGTCTTTCACAAAGATCTATTCATAACTCGGAAAACCATTTTCATTTCAATTTGAAATTCCTTTGATTTAAATTGGGATTTCATTTCTTATATGAAAGCTTTTATCATTTGAAAACAAATAGTTGTCATTTCGGAAAATCTGATTCATTAATGCAAGTTAAACCCCCTGGGTTAAATTCAAGTTCTCAAAACCATACTTTTGATATGGTTTAAATTCATATAAACACATTCATAACATATTTAACCATAATATCTAACCATGGAATTCAATTCCAAATTTTGAATTCAAATTCAAATTTAGTTTATTTAAATTGGAAACTTTACCAAGTTATTCAAAATAACTTTTATCTTAAAACTCTTTTTCAAAAGCTTTAACATTTAACCCAAATCCATTTCCAAAATCAATTGAAATTAAATTTCAATTTCAAAAACATTAAATTTAAATCATTTGTGACTTAACCGATTTCCTCGTGAAATCCATATTTGTGTGTGTATGGTGTAGTCCAAGGGTTTCACACAGTAGTGCAACATTACAAATCATTATATTATCATAGATTTAAGCATATCAATATCGATAAGCGGTATATTCCTATAACGCTTATCTTTATTCACAAATTCACAGATAATATAAATCTATCGCAGATAAATAAGTTACATCACAGATGAATAAATTACATCATAGTTCACAGTTCAAATCAGAATAATTCATACCACACAACATCACATATCGGAGATATCAGCCGATTAAATCATCCAATAGAATCCAAACATCCCCAAATAAGACTAATCAATTATCTGATTATTTAAATCGGATTGGTCACTAATCCTTGGTTAATTACTATTAATTATTTACAAATTATTCAAATTAATTATCCTTTGATTTATTTTACTATTTAACCTTTAATAATAGATTAATTAACTTTTAATTATAAATTGATCATCCTTAAATCATTAAATGATTATTCTTTTATTAATTATGCTTAATTAATTACATTAATTACTCCACAATTTATCATCATTCCTTAATCACCTTCATTTATTAATTACAAATCTTTTGATTAGTAATGATTTAATCACTTATTAATTAACCATTTACGATAAACTAATTAACTATTAATTAATAGCTAATTCTTTGATTAATTATCCTTAAATTAATTACCTTAATTAATTAGTCAAATAAATTTATTTTTATTTTTATTTTTAATACATCAATAATAATCCTTTAATTAAGTTCTTGATTTATCAAGATAAATTCTTATCTTAACGATCACTTTATTTCAACATTTAAATCTCATAATTTAAAATAAATTTTCATTATCAAATAATCCAATTTCAAACCTTTAAGTTAATCCATAATCAAAACATCGTTTAAGATAAACCATTTATCTTTTAAAGTTTTATTTTAAATAATCTCTGAAAATTACATTATCATATGAACTAACTTAAAATTCTTAGGTTAATTAAAGCCATCATCTTTTTAATCAAATAACTTAAGAATTTATTTCAAACAATCAGGCATTAAAACGTTTTAACTTAATTTATAAAAAAACTTAACCTATACTATATCTTGCACAAAAATTTTATTATTATTAACTAAGAAAAGGTTTAAAATTCAATTTATTAAAGTTCCAAAACCTGGAAACATGTTTCTTTTACAAATTTGAAAACCTGGTACCTTAATATAAAAAGAACCCAAGCCACAGTTTTTAAAACCCTTCGCGCACGACTTCGAGTTTACGCGCTTACAAACTCGAGACCCCCCACCCCCGCGTTCCACCTTTCTTCCCCAAATCTTCAAACCCAGATATGTGAACTTGCACGTAGACGTGCACATGCACGGCGCCCCTCGCCGATCGACGTTTATGCCGCCGGCACATCACCCACGACCACCCAAGCTAGTCTGAGCAACCCAAAACCCAAAATCACCCCTTAATCGAAATCGAGCCATTCTCGATTTCCTGGAATCGAAAACCAATCCCTGTAACAACCTCGCGTGCCTTCCTTCGACCACCAGAGCATCGCCACCTCCGGCCACGACTCCATCAATGTCCCCTCTACCTTCCCCTTGAACCACGACGAACTCGATCGCCCACAAACGACGAACGAGACTAAGTAGAAACCCATAACAAAATTAGGTTTCCAGAACCAAATCGATCGCCACCACCTCCACGACCACCTGCAGCCATATCCACTATTTTTCTCCGACACCCCGTAGGCTCCTCCACCTCCTCGAGAAACTCCGGCCTTCGCAGATACTTAGATCACCAGAAATCGGCTACAACCCAATTTTTGTTTAAACAAGAACTGCATCTTCAATTCCCAACTAAAAATTATAATTTTATTCTTAAAAATCAAGTTTTTGCATGATGTTTCAGTTTATATTCTTGAATTTATAAAGTAGGATGATTAAATTTTCCTCTATATTGAAATTCCTCTGTTATTTTGATTTTCCAAAGCAAGATACACATCTATTTCAACTTAAATAAAATTTAAATTTCAAGCTATGATTAAACAAACAATCTTTGTTTTTGTACTAAGTTTAAACATCAAGTAGATTAGGTGGGAATGATTTTTGAATTGAAATCTAGTGTTTTTAAATATAAGGCAGAGAACAATGTTGATCATTAGCCTGCACACAATCCCCCATCCATTTGAATATTCACAAAGGAATTATATAAGTATTCGTACATACTTATCATAGTTTCAACTCACAACAATTTCATAATCATTTAAAATCTTAAAAAAAACAAGTGTTACTCACCTTCCAAATCATGGCTTGAATTCTCCTGAGCTTGGGTTTAATAGAGAGTATTTTGTTTTATTGTTATATTTTCTTCCTCTAGTTTGTATTGAAAATCAACAAGAGATTAATCAATAAGAGATTAATCAATATCACAAGAATCTTCTCAAAGATAAAAAGGAATGTCATACTCTTTATTTCATTCACCAAACCATAAATATTGACAATTATATCAATGCTAATCACAAAAGTTAATGACATACAAATTCACCAATGCACAAATATTGATAAAACCTACCAATGTAAATGACAGAAGTTGGTGAAACACAAATTCTAGAAATCATCAACGGAAATCCAGAAATCACTAAAAGGGGGAGGCCTATCACAAAACGGGAGCATGAAAACTCACCAACACGTGTATCACAATTGGAACGCTATTCCATGGTCGCTAACCATAAAAATTGAGCCGAAGCTCCATAAACGGTCCGAAGATCACGGGTCGCTATCCCGCCAAATTGAACCGAAGTTCCACAGAAACGGGGTTTAGTCTCCCTTGCAGACAAATAGACATCGCACATTGCTAGTCTAAATCACAAAAATAATCATCATCGATCAATAAAAGTGTCGATTACACTAAGCCAGTAAATATAAGAGTTTAGCTTCATGTCCCATAACCACTAGCTTAACTTAAATATTTACGAACAAATTGTAGATTTCCACTCGAAAATTGTCACAAGAGTTTCAATCGAACAAGTCCAAAAATTAACCGACGAAGTAAACGCAAGCGTTTCGTACCACTTGTTTTGCTAAGCCGTTTAATTATATTTTCTCATACGAATGAGGTAAAGGTTTGTATATACTAATAGATTAGAAAACAGTTTTATAAACGATTTTTTATATTAAAAATAGAGTTGAAATCATCTTTGTAAAAGAGTTTGAATATTTACTACTAGTATAGAAACCTTTGTATTTAGAAGCGACAAATCACAAAAGAGATTGTAGAAACAATCAATCATCAAAATTCACATTCGAAGACGTGAATAAATCCCAAAAAAAAATCGATACCGAATCCATCAAAAATGGATATTCCAAAAATCTCAAAGAAAAGGTCATCAAAGTCGATAAATGTGATAACAACAAAAGAGAATCAAAACGAATCGATTAAATTTGGAAAATCAAGCAAAATAGGTAAATTGGCAAAAGATAGAAGATTCAGACGTCTGGAAGACGTGGTTTAGACGTCTGAATCTGGAAAATTAAAATTTTTCCAGAACATAATTCAGACGTCTGAACCTTATATTCCAGACGTCTGAAAATAGCTAAAATTAGCCTATTTTCTTTCTGGATGCACTCGAGCCAATTCAGACGTCTAAAGACTTTTATTCAGACGTCTGAATACTGGGGGAGGAAAATTCTCAGTATAATATTCAGACGTCTGAACCATACGTTTCAGACGTCTGAAACTGTTGTTCTGGGCATTCCCTGAACCTAGGCCAAAAATGGCCAAACGATTATCGGAAGCGATTGGACGAGCAACGACGACTAAGGATTTACGCCTAGCGACAACCCAGTCCTAATTGGCCCTTCGATATGCCTCGAATATCCATAATAGGATTTTCATAGATTTTGATTTCAAAACACCAAAAATTGGAATATACACCAAATCAATCCAAACCAAAATCAAATGCACACGAATAAGTGTTAGGAATTCATACCTAACAATCAAAGATAATTATAGACTAAGATGTGAGATAAAAATCTCACCTTTTTACACAAAAACAAGGAAGGAGAAGCTTGAAAACAAAGGAGGATCAACCACACTTCAATCCCAACTCAAGAAGCTTGAATTCAAGCTTAAAAGAGAAACATTTCCTAAGTTAGGTTTAGGAATTTATGAAATTGAAAGGAGAACGAGTCGGGGAAGAAGAAGAGAAGGCTTACCAAAGCTTCTTCTTGAATTTGGAGCTAGAACTTGATTTGCAAATAGGAAACTAGGGCTTGGAGTTTTTAATTTCCCATTCCTCTCTCCATCGTTGCTAAAGCTTGAGTATTAGGAAATAGAAATGAAGTAATGAAGAGAAGAGGGGTGAAGCTTGGGTGTAATAGGCTGAAACAAAACCAAAGCCCTAAGTGAAAAAGTAGAAAAATTCCACTAACTCCAAACATATCAAAGTTTATACTCAAAAAGATTGCAAACGTCATTTTGGACTCAATGGAAGGGGTCTCGAGTCCCAATTCGACTGTTTGCAAAAAGTAGCCTTTCGGACTTTAATTCGATTAACGATTCAACATTTAAATAAAATATTTAAATATTCAATCGTAAAATATGCGGGTTGTTACAGACTCCCCTCCTTAAAGAAATTGCGTCCTCGCAATCATAAGAAATATTTGAACAAAAAGTAACAACCATAAAAGCATATCAACACAAGAGAAGAAATTTGAAATAAGAAGTTCACCTCAAAGAGCTCCAAAGAGTAAGTCCGGATGTGTTCGCTCGATGAATTCTCTAGACTCCCAAGAGCAATCCTTAGGATTTGAGGACCATTGAACCTTCACAAGCGGGACATCTTTATTTCGAAGGCGTTTAACCTCCGAAGCAATAACACGAATAGGATGTTGCTCATATGTTAAATTAGGCGAAACTTCAATTTCTTCAACAACACCAGGCTCGAGAATAGAATCAGAATCTCGAAGGCATTTCCGTAATTGGGAAACGTGAAACACGTCATGAATAGCGGAAAATTGAGCCGGTAGTAAAAGGCGATAAGCCACGGAACCAATGCATTCGGTGATGGGAAATGGACCAATATATCGAGATGCTAATTTTCCCGATCGACTGAAACGCACAACACCCTTCATAGGTGAAACACGAATAAACACAAAATCTCCCACAGAAAATTCTAATTTCCTTCTTCGATTATCGGCATAAGATTTTTGTCGACTTTGCACTACGCCATAAATGACCTTCTGCAACATTTTTGCAAGGTGTTGCCAGCTAAAATGTTGCGATAGATATAAAATTTAGGTCCTACTGCAACGTTGTATTTATGGTGTTACCTTAGCCATAAAAATGTGTTGCTCTAGCTAAACAAGTGTAACACGATGCAACATTTTTATATAGTGTTGCAATAGATGTATTCAAATTAAAAAATTAATAAAATTAGCAATCCGCGTGAATACGATCCAACGGTCTACATTTAATCTGATTGTTAAACTGGATCACCACTGCAATTTGCCCCAAATTTTCGTTTTCCCGCTTTACTTTTCATATCATTTCGTTCTCACCCCCAATTTCCAAATCCCTAATTTCGTTTTCCCTAATCTGTATGGAAGATGTTCACTTTTAACCCAATCAGATCTGATGCTATTACATTTCTATTCAATCTTCCACTCCAATATTCAGAGGACACAACTTCGTTTTCTGTTCGCTCTTATGAGTTTAGATCTGGATGCGGTGAGAAGATAGGCAGTGGCGATGTGTCTCCCGCTGACAATGATTTCCCGCTGCTAGGAGGCTCTGTTACTTCTCTCTTGTTATACCTATTACTCCAGTTCCTCCATTGATGTACGTATTCGTTGTGCTTGAATCGACCTTGAATTGCATCGACCCTAGTTGCTGTCTACTTTTGGGTTTTCCTATAGCTGCTATTGTCGAAGGTAATTCACCTATTTCACTACTGTTGGTTGCTGATGTGATAAGGGCAGTGGATTATCACTGATAACTGCATTGTAGTGTTACTTTGGGTAAGAAGGTTATGCTTGATGGTGTTGGTGAAGTCAAAGGGTCGAATAAAGCGAGTTATGTTATATGCTTGCAATTTATTTGTTTAAATGCCCAGCTCAGTACTGCTATTGCTTCTGATGTTTTGCCTAGAACTACTGCAGTTTTTACTTCCCTTAAGCCTGAAATCGATCCAGGTCCTTCTCATATGCCAGGTAGCAAATAGTCTTCTCTTTTTAGTATAATGCCAAGGAATGCGGGTGAATATGTTCCTCGTTCATTTGATATTGAGTTCATTTGATATTGAGTAAACGAGTTTGGTTTTTCTTTTGTAGGCTAATGATGGTCCAAATCTGAAGTTATATAGCTTGGTGCTTTGAACTAATGTACATGTATGAACTGACCTTTGATTCTCTTGTTGATGAAAGGCGAAGCAGTCTGCTTAGAGTTGATGGTCCAAATCTGTAGATATATAGCTTGCAGTGAGAAGCAATGTTGTTTGCTATCAGCCAAGGGTGGTGCTTGGTTTTGTTGCGAATTTGCAGTGTGAAAGTTTGATGATGTTTGGGTTGTCGGAATGGGTAATCAGCGATTGTGATTAGGTGATTAGACGATTTGGCAACCGGAAGTCGAATTTGGCAACTGAAATAGTTTGTTGGTGAGGCAATTAGAGGATGGAGGCTGGTGGTTTAGAAGTATGTGTGGTGCATCATTTTACGTCGTTTCAAAGAAGGCTCGATCTTCCGAAATCGGATGAATCGGGCGGTGCCCCGGACCCCCGCCGGCGCTGCGCCCGGACCCGCTTTTCGGCTCGCCTTCGGCTCGGAACTCGGCTCGGCACTCGGCTCATCATATATTTGTCGGTGTCGCTGTCTGTATAAATTGAAACTGCATATGTAATGAGTGAACGGAGTGATGTAGTGAGGAATATCTGTATATGTGAATATCAGTGTTATATATCATTGAATTGTAAAATAGTGGAGTCAGGAATTTGTACTATTTCAAATGTTGGAATAAAATATTTATTTAAATAAATTACTGTTTAAATATCAAATTCTGTGCAATAGCATTTTATTAAATAAATATTTATTTTTATTAAAAAATCTAATATGCTCTACATTGTGGGCCCCACAAATTCAGAAAGTTAATATCTATAGCAACATTTTGGAATGTTGCTACAGATACCTATGGGTGTTTCCATAGACCCAAATAGGGTTCTATTGCAACAATATTACTTATGTTGCCTTAGATAGTCAAAATGTTGCCTTTGAGGTCTAAGGCAACGGCAAAAATTGCATCACCCTAAAAGTGTTGCCATAGACCTATGGCAACATTTTTCGGGCCTGAGCCAACATTTTTTTTGTGTTGCAGTAGGCCATTTATGGCGTAGTGTTGGGCTTCTCTCATCCTATGACGAATAAGGTCGATCTTTTCTGTGGCATCACGAATAAAATCTAGACCTAAAACCAGCTTCTCACCGGCTTCAAGCCAACACGAAAGAGATCGGCATGGCCTTCCGTATAGTGCCTCGAAAGGAGCCATACCAATACTAGCTTGAAAGCTATTATTATAGGAAAATTCAATAAGAGAGATGTGATCTTCCCAACTTCCACCAAAATCTAGAACACAAGGACGAAGAAGGTCTTCAAGAGTTTGATTCACACGCTCGGTTTGTCCATCGGACTGCGGATGATAAGCAGTGCTAAAATTAAGCTTTGTTCCCAAAGCTTTTTGAAGACTCTTCCAAAATCCACTAGTAAACAATGGATCACGATCACTAACAACAGAAGTCGGAACTCCATGCAATTTAATAATTTCTTTAATAAAGAATTTGGCCAAAAGAGGAACGGTCCGATTAGACCGAACGGGAATAAAATGGGCAGATTTAGTAAGTCTATCAACTATCACCCACAAGCTATCATGGCCCGAACGAGAACGGGGAAGGCCGTCAATAAAATCCATGGAAATTTGATCCCACTTCCATATTGGAATTTCCAAAGGTTGCAATAACCCACCAGGCCTTTGATGCTCGGCCTTAATGAGTTGGCAAGTCATGCAATGCTTAACGAAGTAAGCGATATCAAATTTCATTCCCTCCCAATAATAAAGTCGCTTCATATCCGCGTACATTTTACTACTACCGGGATGAATGGTGAATTTAGAGCGATGGTAATCTTCTAATATGTCTTTGCGAAGATCACTAATATTCGGTACGACAAGTCTACCAAATTTTCGAATACCGCCACGGGAATCAATATCGAAGTCCTTCATACCTCCAATATCAATTTTATCCCTTAAATTTTGGCCAAGAAGAGCCAATTCGGGATCTAGCTTTTGAGCTTCAAGAATGCAGTCCAGAAGAGATGGATGAGCCTCAAGGCTACATAAAACAAGAGATGAACATAAATCGGATACACGATCTCGAATCTCACAAGTAGACAAAGTCTCGAGGTCATTCCATTCGGATATCATCATAGAAACAACCGCTTGTTGCTTTCGGCTAACGGCGTCGGCAACACGATTTCCCTTTCCGGGAGTATAAAGAATATCAAGATCATAAGATGCCAAGAACTCGAGCCAACGTTGTTGACGCAAATTAAGTTCCTTTTGAGAAAATAAATACTTCTAAGATTTGTGATCGGTGTAGAGAACAAATTTCTCTCCCAAAAGATAATGGCACCAAATTCTAAGGGCGAATACAATAGCCGCGAGCTCTAAATCATCAGTGGCATATCTAGTCTCGGCAGGCTTTAATTGCCTAGAAGCATATGCAATAACACGTTCTCTTTGCATAAGAACGGCACCCAAACCAACGCGACTAGCATCGGTATACACAACAAAATCTTGGTTTCCCTCGGGAATCACAAGAATAGGAGCATCGGAAAGGAGTTCTTTTAATCTCTGAAAAGAAGTTTCACATTTGTCTGACCAAATGTATTTAACGCCTTTCTTTGTTAAGCTAGTAAGAGGCACGACAATTTTAGAAAAGTCTTTGATAAAACGACGGTAATAACCCGCCAATCTGAGAAAGCTATGGATTTCCATCACACTCTCTGGTCTCTTCCAATTTTGAATCGCTTCAATCTTTGAAGGATCCACGGAAATTTCGGATTCGGAAATAATATGACCGAGAAACTTCACACGCGATTGCCAAAAGTGGCATTTAGAAAAAATTTCTTTTAATTGATTACTCCTAAGAGTTTCCAACACAATCCGAAGATGCTCTTCATGTTCTTCCTCGGTTTTTGAATACACAAGAATATCATCAATAAAGATGAGAACAAATCGATCGAGGAAGTCTTTGAAAACTCGATTCATGAGGTCAACAAAATAAGCCGGAGCATTGGTCAAACCAAATGGCATAACAAGCCATTCATAAGATCCATAACAAGTACGGAACGATGTCAAAGGAATGCTATCTTCTGCAATACGAAGCTGATGAAAACCAGTTGCTAAGTCCAATTGTGAAAAGACTCTAGCACCACTAAGTTGATCAAATAGATTATCAATCCGAGGCAATTGATATTTATTCTTGATAGTGAGATCATTAAGCTTGCGGTAGTCAACGCAAAGCCTAAGTGTACCATTGGATTTCTTCACAAAAATAGCCGAAGCTCCCCAATGCGAGGAACTAGAGCGAATAAACTGCTTCGTCTCCAATTTGGATAATTTTTTGCGCATCTCCTCATTTTCCTTATTGGACATGCGATAAGGAGGACGAGTGATAGGTTGAGCTCCAAGGATAAGATTAATTCTAAACTCAATTGCTCGCTTAGGTGGCAATCCTAGAACGGGCCCGAATATGTCGGAGAATTCACGAACAACATGAATAAGAGAAATGACATCTTCCTCATCATCATTATCGTCGTCATGAGGATTTAAAGAATATAAAGATGCTTTCGAATTAGAATCTGGATCTTTCAGAACAAGAGAAATCTGCTTAACAGATTGAGGATGTCGAAGATATATAGTCCGCTCAGGACATAGGATATGGGCTTCATAACGGTTAAGCCAATCCATTCCCAAAATCATTCTGAACCCAAAGTAACGCATAACATGCAAATCGACACGGAAAGAGTAATCACACAAAATAATTTCGACCTCTTTACATAATAAACTAAGTGTTGCGGATCCGCCAACCGGATTCGCAATCCTCAAAGAAGTCATCAAGCCAATAACATCCAAAGACAAAGCATCAAAAAGTTCTTTTGATATAAAAGAGTGAGATGCACCCGTATCAAAAAGAACTCGAATATGAAGATTACGAAATATAATAATACCATCAAGGATAGAATGAGAAATACCTTGACAATGAGAAGTATTAGAAGGGGCTTGTACAACATTAAGCTTGCCCTCCTTATTGACTTGAAGTTTGGGACACAAAGATAAAGTATGGCCCAAACTCTTATATCGGCAGAAAAGAGGCCTCGGCCACTTGTTTGCATAATGGTGCTTAGAACCACAATTGTAACATTCTCCACAGCGGGAGGTAGGAGCATTTGCTACCGGTGTTGCTTGCTTTCCCTTTTTATTAGGATACGGGCCTTTGGACTTTATAGGCCTTTTCTTGTTGTTGTTGAAGTTTGGTTTGGCACCCATCACTTCAACATCACTCTCCCTATCCGCCTCTTCAAGACAAAGAGCGATATCAATGAGTTGATCAAAAGAAACTTCTAATTTTAGAAGTAATGGCTTCTTGAGATTTTTGTTCAAGCCATAGACAAATCTTTGGTTCTTCTTCAATGGGGTGTTTATATATTCGACCCCGTATTTAGAAAGTGACTCGAAGGATGCGACATAATCTGCCACAGAGGATTCACCTTGAACAAGGTCTATGAAACGACGGGCCAAAGTCACCTTCTCAGCTTCTGGCACAAACTTTAATTCGAATCGTTCCCGGAATTGCTCCCAAGTAAGATCCGTTTCATTAATTTCACAAATCAGAAGCTCGTACCAGTCTAATGCTCTTTCTTGGAGCATACTAGAGGCCACCTGAACACGGTGAAGATCAATAAGATTCATGCGAGAAAAGATTCGATCGCATGTTCTTAGCCAAGCCTGGACTTCAATAATGGTTTCAGAACCTTTGAATGGCTTTCCACCCAAATTAGTGTAGTCACTGCACAAGCGTGCAAACCCAGACTTAGGATGTGTGGGCTGAGGAATAGGTCCGACAGCTTGAGCATTTCTTACTAGATCAAGAAGTTGCTGAGCAGACATAAATACTCCATCCTCGGGAGTAGCACTAGATTGACCGACGCTGGGACGGCCAGGTCTAACCATTTCTTTTCTTTAAGAAAGAAAGAAAAGAGAAAAAGATTAATCTCAGAATGAATATCAAACAAACTTGATTGATAAAACAAGGTATCATAAAAAGAAATAGGATAGAATGGGTCCAATTGACTCGAATAAAATCCTAAGGCACGACTCCTAAGATGGACTTAGGACGATGATCCTTGTTAGATTATTCTACATTATTCCGAAGTTTGGCTCTGATACCAAGCTGTGATACCCCACCTCTATACCCACGCCAGCCAAGGACACTACTGGGTAATGCCGTCAACTAGAGCGGAGAATGAGGCTGTTGAGGAGTGACCATCTGTGTAATTTCCTTGTGCGAGCACCGATATGTCAGATAGGATAACGCGCATTTCATTTCAAGAGGAAATCCGACATACCGATACAAACTCAAAGCTACTAAACAGTGGCTATAATATCTTCGGAAACAAATATAGAAATAAACATAACACAAATCAGTCACAGACATCCATATCACAAAGACAGAAATAGATATGAATATATAACACTTAAAAGTGTTTATCAGAGTAGTGGTCTACAAGATCCACAATATCACAAAAGAATAGTTACAAGTGCTACACAAAAGAATAAGCATACATCATGGAGACCATATCACAAATGTACACAACAAAATGAACTACTATTCTAAGTAGTTAGCCAAAAGTCGGAATAATAATCCCAGACGAGGAGTCAATCAGAAGCACCTGTAACATCTCGGTCTGACCCGAGTATTATTTAATAAGAAAATAATAAACGGATCAGTCTAACTATAAATATCAAATAAAATGATATAGAATAAGAGATATGACAAAAACGTATCATAACCGTAATGCCATACTATGATAAGTACGTAATTGAAAATCAACAAGAGATTAATCAATATCACAAGAATCTTCTCAAAGATAAAAAGGAATGTCATACTCTTTATTTCATTCACCAAACCATAAATATTGACAATTATATCAATGCCAATCACAAAAGTTAATGACACACAAATTCACCAATGCACAAATATTGATAAAACCTACCAATGTAAATGACAAAAGTTGGTGAAACACAAATTCTAGAAATCATTAACGGAAATCCAGAAATCACTAAAAGGGGGGAGGCCTATCACAAAACGGGAGCATGAAAACTCACCAACACGTGTATCACAATTGGAACGCTATTCCATGGTCGCTAACCATAAAAATTGAGCCGAAGCTCCATAAACGGTCCGAAGACCATGGGTCGCTATCCCGCCAAATTGAACCGAAGTTCCACAGAAACGGGGTTTAGTCTCCCTCGCAGACAAATAGACATCGCACATCGCTAGTCTAAATCACAAAAATAATCATCATCGATCAATAAAAGTGTCGATTACACTAAGCCAGTAAATATAAGAGTTTAGCTTCATGTCCCATAACCACTAGCTTAACTTAAATATTTATGAACAAATTGTAGATTTCCACTCGAAAATTGTCACAAGAGTTTCAATCGAACAAGTCCAAAAATTAACCGACGAAGTAAACGCAAGCGTTTCATACCACTTGTTTTGCTAAGCCGTTTAATTATATTTTCTCATACGAATGAGGTAAAGGTTTGTATATACAAATAGATTAGAAAATGGTTTTATAAACGAATTTTTATATTAAAAATAGAGTTGAAATCATCTTTGTAAAAGAGTTTGAATATTTACTACTAGTATAGAAACCTTTGTATTTAGAAGCGACAAATCACAAAAGCGATTGTAGAAACAATCAATCATCAAAATTCACATTCGAAGACGTGAATAAATCCCAAAAAAAATCGATACCGAATCCATCAAAAATGGATATTCCAAAAATCTCAAAGAAAAGGTCATCAAAGTCGATAAATGTGATAACAACAAAAGAGAATCAACACGAATCGATTAAATTTGGAAAATCAAGCAAAACAGGTAAATTGGCAAAAGATAGCAGATTCAGACGTCCGGAAGACGTGGTTCAGACGTCTGAATCTGGAAAATTAAAAGTTTTCCAGAACATAATTCAGACGTCTGAACCCTATATTCCAGACGTCTGAAAATAGCTAAAATTAGCCTATTTTCTTTCTAGATGCACTCGAGCCAATTCAGACGTCTAAAGACTTTTATTCAGACGTCTGAATACTGGGGGAGGAAAATTCTCAATATAATATTCAGACGTCTAAACCATACGTTTCAGACATCTGAAACTGTTGTTCTGGGCATTCCCTGAACCTAGGCCAAAAATGGCCAAACGATTATCGGAAGCGATTGGACGAGCAACAACGACTAAGGATTTACGCCTAGCGACAACCCAGTCCTAATTGGCCCTTCGATACGCCTCGAATATCCATAATAGGATTTTCATAGATTTTGATTTCCAAACACCAAAAATTGGAATATACACCAAATCAATCCAAACCAAAATCAAATGCACATGAATAAGTGTTAGGAATTCATACCTAACAATCAAAGATAATTATAGACTAAGATGTGAGATAAAAATCTCACCTTTTTAAACAAAAACAAGGAAGGAGAAGCTTGAAAACAAAGGAGGATCAACCACACTTCAATCCCAACTCAAGAAGCTTGAATTCAAGCTTAAAAGAGAAACATTTCCTAAGTTAGGTTTAGGAATTTCTGAAATTGAAAGGAGAACGAGTCGGGGAAGAAGAAGAGAAGGCTTACCAAAGCTTCTTCTTGAATTTGGAGCTAGAACTTGATTTGCAAATAGGAAACTAGGGCTTGGAGTTTTTAATTTCCCATTCCTCTCTCCATTGTTGCTAAAGCTTGAGTATTAGGAAATAGAAATGAAGTAATGAAGAGAAGAGGGGTGAAGCTTGGGTGTAATAGGCTGAAACAAAACCAAAGCCCTAAGTGAAAAAGTAGCAAAATTCCACTAACTCCAAACATTTCAAAGTTTATACTCAAAAAGATCGCAAACGTCATTTTGGACTCAATGGAAGGGGTCTCGAGTCCCAATTCGACTGTTTGCAAAAAGTAGCCTTTCGGACTTTAATCCGATTAACGATTCAACATTTAAATAAAATATTTAAATATTTAATCGTAAAATATGCGGGTTGTTACAGAAACTCTCTTTATTAATAAATCACATATTTTATTTGAATTTGGAGAAAATCAAATCAATTTATCAATTAATTTTACAATTTTAATTCAAAAATTAATTAATTACCAATTTAAATATTTATAAAATCCGGGGTTGTTACATGTATAATATTCAATTTTTTCACCTTACCAGAGGAGATCCCACACAATCTTCCCGACTCACTTCTATTATTATGTAACTATATTATGTCTACTGTTATTGCCATTTGTCTTTCTTGCCACACCTAGGTTAGTTTATCTCCTTTATATTCCTTTTCTCACCTTGCACACACACACACACACACATATATATATATGTTTATAACGGACTTATATATATAAAAGTCAATTACACACATACACACACACGCATATGTTTAAGGCTCATATTGTTTGATGAGTTTTTACAGATCTAACTACCGAGGCGGGGAGTTCGGGCCAAGTGTCCTCATTCTCGGGACAAGTTGAGAATCATTTTGCTGCTTCTTTGGAGCTTCTTAGCAATTATTTATATGGTTCACTCCCCCATGGGGACTGGATGAGGCCTCCTGAAGGCCTTATCTTTGATGTTACATTTGATTTATGTTACTTTGGATTGGTTTTCTTTTTTTCTTTTCCTTTTCATGCACTTTAGTTTTTCCTAGGCTTTTCTTGGGGTTTTTTTCTCACTGTTTTACTTGTATGGGTTCATGGGGAAGATCTACCTACCAGGCTTGTTGGTAGCTCCTTCTTACGTGTAGAATAAAATTACATGAGCGCCCTCCTCCTAATAGAGGATCACTTATTTCTCTCAAAAAATATTCAATTTATTTTCTGCTTTTATTTTTTAAAATCCTTTTGTTCTCGGAATTTGTTATTAAAAAAAGTTTATTTTACTAATGGCTTTCAAACAAATTTTTTTAAAATACATACACACATACGCGCACACATACACAGTTTTGAAATAAATAACTAGTTTTTTCTTCACGGTCGAATAAATAATAATATCATTTGTTTCACTTGGCCAAATTAAAAAAATAATTCTTTTTGAATTTAAATGTTTGATTTAGTCAAATTAAATCTAAAATTAAAATTTTAAATAAAAACAAAATATCATATATATATATGTATATGTTTATTTATATATACAACCTCCTATATATATAAATCTATAACAAAATCATATATACATACATATTTTTGCCGAATAAAAAAGTAAATTATATATATATGTATAAATATATGTTTATACTAACAAAATATTTAATGGCTAAAATAATATTGTTTATATATGTAAACGAATATATATATGTATGTGAATACGTGAAATTATTATTATCATCCCTTGATATTATACCCTATAAATTAACTATAGATCACAATGGTTAGTTATACACATACGACATCTATTCATTTATGTATACCCTAGGTTTGTCGACCATATTAATTATAGTTATAATATTAGCATTGTGAATGCAAACATATCATAAACTAAAATATTAAATTAAATTAAATAAATTAATGATATATATCACATTTTATATAGATAAATCATAATATACAGACATAAAAGTTTTAATATAAATCGAATAAATTAAAATTAAAACACTAGACACCTTTATTAGTAACCATTAACCATGATTTTGCGAAAAGATATTATTCATGTAAACACAAAATAAGATCTAGTGAAAATTAATAAAAGGAATTTATTTCTTATAAATTTCCTTTTTTTACCCAACTACCAATGCACCTAATCCAATAATAGTATTAAAGCCTGCATTCTGTTCAAATTAATAATTAATTAACACATAGGGCAATCAGTTAGAAAAACTAATTAGATGGGTGTTTATGGAAAAGGTGTTTAACTACAGAGATGGTTGCTTAATTAAGAAACGTTCTTATGAATGGAAAACATTCTGATCTTTTGGCCTTTATTTGGCTCGTCGAAATGGTCTATTTCAAGTGTATGCCCTAGTGGAAGGCTCAAAATATTTTGCGCTTTAGGCTAATTTAAATGAGCATATCAAATATTATAAAATAAATTTAAAATTGTTAAGTTTAAATAATTTTAAATAAAATATTAAAATATTTTATAATGAGTTACAAAATGCAAATTTAAAATTGTTTTAAATTTATACAAATATAAATGTTTTATTTAAAATGTTTAATCAATAAAAGGATACATATGAATATATATGACTTAATGATTAATAAATATTATATATATTTATTATGTATAAAAATGGAGGTTTAAATGAATTAAAACCGATATTGACTTAAAGGAGTATACATTGGATGTATAGACATATGATGTAATGAGTTTATACTCATCTCCCTTATAATGTCAACGATATTAATCAATAAATATTATTTTAAATTATGATTTTAAAATAATACTTCTCTCCACCATTTATAATATGAATAGAGTAAGATACATACATGTGGTTGTTAAGCAACCTCAAGCCATATGATATTTATAGTGATGTTTATATTATCTAGATTAGTAAGAATATTATGTAACTTTGTTGAGCATCTTCAAGGGTTACATAATTACTTTTAGGCTATCGTGAAATGATGGGTCTAGAGTATTTGATGTACTTCATGATTTGTTGAGCATCCTCAAGGTCATAAAAATGACCAAGAGCAAATAAATGTATGGTTATGAATTACATGCAATATATAATTAGTAAAGTGTTACTTACCATTTACGAGGACAATAATTTGTTGAGTGTCCTCAAGGTTGTAGTAAAATGATAAATTGGTTCTAACACCCATTGAAGGTATTTATGGTATTCCCTAACTCTTTTATAGTTTCTAAGAGATGCAGAATTCAATGGGAGCCTTATTAGATAAGTACAATAAACAAATCTAATAAATATAAGAACATATGTAATGTTATCTAATTTACTCTAATGAATTTATGTAGATTAAATCAACTATGAAGTTATTTCTAGAATAAAACATTCTAGCTGGGGTGACCTATAAGGACTAGTTAAGGAACGTAAAAGTTACACTTACCTATGAAAAACTCTAGTATGTGGTCGCTAATGAGCCTATGGATAAACCTGATAAAGATGCCACAACCCAACAGATAAAGTCCTACAGGTCATGGTCGTTAGACTATGAACTTGCTCAATGCTACGTGCTATCAATGATGAGCATCGAGCTCCAAAGGTAGAACAAGAATATGGATGTTCGAGCCATATTTGAATACCTACAAAAGTTGTATGGTGAGCAGTCTCACACCGTATGCTATGAGACTTCATGGAAACTGTTTCATGAAAAGATGAGCAAGTGTACTCTTGTCCAAGATCATGTACTCAATATGACTAGATACTAAGGAGGTTGGTAGAGTTGTGAACACCTCTTGACACCAAGGTACAAGTCAATTTGATTCTTTGATCACTGACTCTGTAGTTTGATCCATTCGTATTGAATTTTAATATGAATTTGTTGAAGTGTATTGTCGTGGATCTCCTTAATATGTTAAGGATAGCCAAAGAGTACATTCATGAAAGAAACCAACATGGTGCTTACTGTCTAGGGTGCTTCTTCCTTGAATGGTTCAAAGAAGAGAAAGCATAAGTCGAAGGGCGGCAAGGGTAAATCTAAAGCCAAAGAAAAGAAGAGTGAATGTCACTTTTTCTCTACGAAGGGACATTGGAAGAGAAATTATCCACATTATATGAAGACACTCAAGAGAAAGGAATCTAATTTCTCTCCTCAAGGCACTTTCCTTATGGAAAATTGTTTATCTAAAAGTTCTTCTAGTTGGTTTTAAATGCTAGATTTGGAATTCCTATTTGTATTTCGTTATAGGTACTTAGGAGCAAGAGGCTTGCAATAAATGCGAGCATGGTATTCCATGTTGCGAATGAAGCTGCTATAGCCATCGTCATAGTAGGAGATTACCATATGAAGATTGCTAGTGGACATGATTTAAATTTATATAATTGTTATTTATGTACCAAACTTTATTTATGGAATATTTTATGTTTCTCATTAAAAAATGGATATAGTTTTATTTTTAATGACATTGTTATGAATATTTGTTATGATAATAAAATTGTTTGTTTTGGTACTTTAAATAGTGGCATTCATATACTTAATTATAATCATGAACTTACTATTGAAAATAATAATGCACCTAAAATAAATGACAGTTATCTTTGGCATTGTAGACTAGGCCATATAAGTAAGAAACATTTGAATAAGTTAAGAAACCAAGGATTTCTGCCATCATTTGATTCTTAATTTTTTGATACTTGTACATCATATCTTAAAGGTAAAATGGCCAAGCACCGAAACAATAGATGTAAAGAAAGAGTTACCAAACTGTTAGGGCTAGTATATACAGATGTATGTGGTCCTATGTATATAACTACCGAAGGTGGAATCTATTACTTCATTACCTTCACTGATGATTTATCTAGATATGGATATGTGTATCTTATGAAACACAGATCAAAGGACTATGATAAATTCATAGAATATAAGAATGGAGTAGAAAACTAGACATATAGGAAAACTAAAATATTCGATCTGATTGAGGCAGTGAGTACATTGGATATAAGCTCTAAGAGTACCTAAAAGAATGAGATTCTCTCTCAAGTCATTCTTCCCTATACTTCTCAACATAATAGTGTCTTGGAAAGGATAAATCGAACTCTATTAGTCATAATTCGATCGATAATCAGTGATACTGAGTTGCCTCTTTTTTTTGGGGATATGTGCTTGAAAAGGTGGCATATATGTTGAATTTAGTGCCATCTAAATCAGTGGCTAAGACCCTATACGAGTTATGGACTGGTAAGAAACCCCACCCTAATTACCTTAAGTTATGGGGTTGTTCGACTCACATCAATAATGTGAATCCCTGTACACTTGAAGCAATATCGACTTTCGTAAGTTTATAAGGTGTCTTCGAAATTCTTACGGATACATACTCTGTCATACCGAGGAACAAAAAGTGTTTTTTTTGAGACATGCTACCTTTTTTGGAAAGGAATTTTTTCACAAGAAATTAGTGACAATAAGATAAACTTGGATGAGATCCAAGAACCTTTCACAAAAACTAATTATTTAGATAGTAGTTCAACCATTGAAGACATGCAACCAAATAGAAGGTCTAGCAGGGAAATCTCATGTGTTAGATAGATGGTATGGGTTTCTCATTGACAGCTAAAATAAGGATTGCATTATTCATTATGATGGTCCCATCACATATAGACAAACCTTTGAGAGCAAAGACTATGCCTTGTAGCTTGACGTGAAGAAATCCGAAATGGATTCCATGTATAAGAACAAAGTTTGAAAATGCACCCAATAGGGTGAAACTCATTGGTTACGAATGAATCTTTAAGAAAAAGATTGGCATAGATGGAAAGGTCAAGACATATAAAGCAAGGTTGATGGCGAAAGGTTTCTGTCAAATTCAAGGTGTTGATTGTGACGAAATGTTTTCACCATTCTCCATGCTTAAATCAGTTCGGATTCTATTTGAAGTCATTGGTATACTTAGGGGCATACCTTAGGGGAAATTCTATAATTTATTGTAAATTATTAACTCTGTAATAAAATCTCACTCGAAATGAAAGGTGTTTTCTTTCTATTATACACTTATCATATTGTGATATGTTAACTGATTATTTAGTTTAAGTATATTACATAGAATCCTTAAACGATATGTTATGTGGTATTAATTACAATATGTTGTAATTTTGAGAAATTTATTGTTATCCAACATTTAAACCAGGCAGCCTTAAAGTGAACCTGGACATTAGGATGAGAAATGTTTCAGAACTTGGAGGCAAGCTCAAGATGGCCTTGGAAGGGAATTCCAGAAGTTTGAAGTCCCAAAGTGATAGTGGAAAGTTGTCGGTATCGAGAGGTTGAGATAAGTACTTGGTATCCAGAGTTCTCCCCAACACTATTTTGATAAATTTCACCGTGGTCAAGTGACAGGACTGTGAAGTAGTCATCTCAGGGCCCATATTTGAAGGAGTAGTCGAACAACTCCAAAGTTGTATAGAACAAGAAAAGTACTGGACAAAGCCAAATTTTTTGATACCAAGAGGTTCTCATATGCCAAAAAGTGCTCGAAGCTCGAAGACTTGAGGATGCAAGGCGAAGTAAAGGAAAAATTGATGGTATGTAGAAGGAAAAACCTCTCAGTATCGACATGATTCATGTTGGTAACAATTAGTTTTATGTTATGTGAAGACTTTGTCTTCCTCCCTATTCTCATGAATCTGGATCCTTACTCAGTCTTTAGTGTTCTAGCGACTCTGGTGGGATATTCTTCTATAAATACCGAACCTAGAGCAACGATTAAAGGACTTTTTGGCCATTCTCTTTTTCATCTTCTATCACTACCCAGATCTAGTCACCTAGAGGCTTACTTTTACTTTTCTAGATTTGAAAATGAATTGTAAAGCCTTTGTACTTGTGACAAAACAATCTATATAAGATTAAAGCGGACGTATGCCACCTAATTCGCCGAACCACTATAAAATTCATGTTTCTTTACTTTTTTTTTGTTATTACTAATTAGATGTACTCTCTTCTATTAGATGGGGGTGTTGTACCACTTTTTGGCCTAACATTTTTGGTGCTTTCACTGAGAATGACTTGGATTTGAGAACTTGAAGATTGATTTGGAGAAGATAAAGAGACCATCTACAATAAGAGCTATTGCTGAAGGAAACCAACAAGGACATGGGGGCAACGGGAAGGTGTCCTTAAATTCGGATCCATCAATCCATGAAACTAGAGAAGAGATGAAAATGATGATGACCAAAATGCAAGATAGGATGGTGGGTCGATAAGAGGAAGTGCTTAATGGATTATTTAGAAGAAAGTAGCAACAATGAAAAGTCAGAGCAGTTGGAATCCGAAACCAAAGGCTGGAAGAAATATAGGTGCATTTGGAGTTAGAGCAGAAAAAATGGAGCTGACCCCCACCATCTGAACCACTCGGTACCGACCACAATCAGGTCGGTGTCGACATGAATATTATAGGGGCATGATTGATTTGGGCCTCGAACAAGCTAGGGTACTAGGAACGGGCGATGCGGAGTCAGAGATGTGAGCCACAATGAGAACGTACAAGCATAAGGGTTAGGGCTAGAAACTCCTCATAGGAAAGGGAGGCAAGATGAATATATGAGGGAAGGGCATGCGCAACCCTAGATATTTATGTGGAATGATAATGACATGATGACATGTTTTGAAACGTGGGCCCCAAGTTCATATTTTGGAGGGCGCGAATAGAAATCTGTTCATCCCAAACATCCGATATTCTAGGAACCTACCTAATTTTAAACTGCCGACATTGGAGATGTACTACGGAAAGATAGATCTGACCATTCATTTGATGAGATATATCCAACATATGGGAGTGCTTTGGAGGAAGTGATGGGATGGTGTTTTCTATTATACTTGACGGATTTAGCAGCAATGTGGTTTTAATAACTAGAGAATGGATCCATCAACACATGGACTTAACTAGTGGATAGATCTATGAAATAGTTCAGAGTTTATATAACATGACCGAAGAATGTGATGACACTATCGAGTATGAAGCAGAGCACCAGAGAGACCCTATAGAGTTATTTAACTAGATTTAGCACAGCAACCTCTGTGGTGCTGAAGCCAATCTAATCGATAATTCTGATGCTGGTGGTTTCTAGGATTGCTAGTAGAACTGAGTTCAAGGTTGCTTTGGAGAGAGATCTGCCAGTAGACCATGCAAATTTCTACCGCCAAGCCGATATGTTTCTACGCCAAGAGGATGTTGAAGCAAATAAAGGTGCTGAAGTTAATGCTATGGAGGATGGATAACCATATAAGGTGGGATATGGAAAGGATAAGGGAAAGCGGAAAGCTAATGATGGCTTTGGAGGATCGTAGTGACAAAAGTGAGAACCAAAGTTTTCCTCTTACACCGACTGAACAAAAACCCTGGAGATGAACTACTTGGATACTGAGAGGTAGATTCCCTATAGAAAACCAATGAAGAGAGAGCCTACAAACTAGGAGAGAAGTTATGGAAAATACTGCATATTACATGAGCTAGATGGGCATAAGACTAATGAAAGCAGATATCTACGCAACTTGATAGAGGAGCAGGTTCGGATTAACCGACTTCAATAATATGTAAGGAACCAAACCGTGATGGTGCAAAAGGGGTGACCACCATCTATGGCAGATGTACCCAATTGCGACAGTGGATCTATGTTGAGAATGATTACCCCATGATTTAGGAAGGATTGGAATTAGGTTAATTTTTGCATATGATTTTGCATTGGATAAACTATGAAGGATTACCACCAGGCTACATACTCATGTACAAGATATCGATCGGTCCTAAGGCATGCTCTGGGTTAAGGTCCGAGAGTAATCCTTGGTTAGATTAGATTTTCTGATTTTTGTTTGATGTGTTTGATTTAAACTTTATGAATAAGTAATTGATGCATATTTTTATTTGGAAATCATTTAAACATGATAACTGATATTGATATTGATGCTTTCGAAATATATTTATCCCTTAAACTTGATATATAAATCGATAGGACTTGGTTCCCCCAAATGGAGAGATTGAGCAATGAACCATGAAGTACAGGTTCCCTCATTGGAGAACGAGTGGATGGACTTGTACAAGATAGCGAGTCCGCTAACCAAGGAGTGAGCATACGGACCCGCTCGGATGGCAAGTCCCCTCATCAGAGAGCGAGTGAGTGGACGTGTTCGGATTGGGTCCCCTCTTTGGAGTGCGAGCAGATTGGGCTCAATCTAGATTAATGATAAAGTGATCCAGAGAGATCTAAACCTAAACATTGAATTTGAACGCCTTATGATTTGATAATTTTTGCTAGATAATTAATTAATGTTAATACCTCGATTCAGTTGGACGTACTTATAATGGGATGCTAGGCGATACTAGACGATTTATAACTAATGGTCTGATCAATGGCGATGCACCTCTATGATTAACGGTTTATGATTACCCACTATATGATAACTTAAATCCCCAGTGAACAAGGGACGATATTCATTCCAATATATGTTAATACATTCCAGGAAGAACACAAGGTGATTTTGATTTATGATATACATGATGTATAATATGATGACTCGCAGAGAACACAGACTGATTATGATTTATGACAAACACTTAAGCAAGGATTTAAGTCCTTAGCTATGATGGTCTAGAACAACCATTGATTTTGTAGTGGAACTAAAGAAACCTGATGATTCACCATGATTGATCTAGTAGATAGAAAGAAAGCGCAAACGATGACAATTTTCCAGCCTTAGAGTTTGTTCTTGAGGAAAGTACACTTTATATTTATAAAACGTACTTTGGAGGGGGAAAGCGTTATCCAGCATTTAAACTAGGAAGCCTTCAAGTGAATCTGGATGTTAGGATGAAGATGAAATGGTTCAAGAACTTATGGGCAAGTTCAAGATGGCCTTGGAAGGGAATTCAAAAGTTGAAAGTCCTAAAGTGACAATGGGAAGTTGTCGGGGCCGAGAGGTTGAGATAAGCACTAGGTATCAAAAGGCCTCCTTAATACTATTTTGAGCAATTTCACTATGGTCAAGTGATAGGACTATAAAGTGGTTGTCTTTAGGCTATATTTGAAGGAGTAGGCGAACAACTCCAAAGTTATGTAGAAAAAGACAAGTATCAGACAAAGCTAAACCTCTCGGTACTAAGAGGTTCTCATATGCCAAAAAGTGCTCGAAGCTCGAAGACTTGAAGATGCAGAACGAAGTAAAGGAAAAGGTGATGGTATGCACAAGGAAAAATCTATTGGTACCGACATGATTCATGTTGGTTGAAACACCCCACCTCTATACCCATGTTGTCCAAGAGTATTACTAGGTAATACTGTCAGATAATATGGAGATGAGGAGATATTGGGTTTAAATACATGAATGTTCCCTTGGGCTAACAATGGTACATATTTGAATATCGTATATAAATAACTCACCTATACGTACACAGTATTGGCACAAAGTAATAAATATGTGTGTCACCAGGATAGAACAATACATAATATACAATAAATGATAGAGAACACATAGTCAGTATTGCACCGACAATATATAATATGGAATATATAAGAAACTATGTGAATACAAAAACATCTCAAATGTCCACTATCTCAAATAATATATAATGTGTCTACAATATATAAAACACAATAATATGCATACAATGAATCTATATCACAAAAATAATATGTCAAGTCCTAAATATCGAGTCTCGATTATGCCTATAAAACAAAAGCGGTCTCTTCGTCCCTGAAACTAAGATGTCTCAGACTGACTCGAGTATTACATAAATAACACGGGTCAAACTATGTCTAAATATAGAGGTAATTATATATAACTCATTACATGTATAATATAAGAATATGATAAACAAAATCAAAATAACTCATCACAACTTCCATCATAACACTATTCATTGAAGTTGTAATCACCCATATAAATGTCACATCAAATCAGGAATTTCAAAATCAATGTCAAATGGGTCAATCATCCATATCAAAATCATCATCAAATCTAAAAATCATCATATATGAGATATCATCAAACATAGTCAGGCTAGTAAACATCAATACCAAGTATATCCCTCAATCTCAAATAATAATATATCATCAACAAATCATGGAAATCAACAAGAAGGATTAGGCTAACACACAACAATGCCCTAAATAAATATAAAGTAGACATTCCAGGTCCGTCAAACTCATAAAGATATAAATAATAACATCCACATATACAATCAATAAAGAATAGGTTGTCTTCCTGAGAATGATATACCATCTGCATGAAAAGATAGGTCGTCTACCCATCAATCATAAAGATGTAGGATATGAGGATTTACCATATACTGGATATAGTCTTAGGTATAGTCAAGGCTCATCATCATAAGAACTACTTGTTTATCTACCACACATCAGAACCAGATGGGAGACCGACAGCTGCTTCCTCCAGGAGACACATGTATATCCGTCTGACACAACTCCTATAATCTTCGATTACCTCTCCTCATTATCATGACAAGATCCACCGGTTTGCTCGCCAACACGAGGACTCAACTCGGGCAGGACCCGAAACATGCCCTTATGGTAAAAGACTGCTAGCCCAGGCGACAAACGTACACAGTGACAGCACACAGCTATAAATATAGGGCATCACAGATTCAGGGTGCAACCTTGCAATTGGGCTGCCAAGATGGATACTATCCTAATCGGGTTCACTCCCGCATCCTAAAGGAAGTTGGACGGAGATGGACAAACATGTACTATATATATATTGGCTGACACACAACCACGTATATATGCTGACACATGGCAATAGGCATGAAGCCTACCTCACCGTAGCAAGCTCCACATCATGCTTATCCCCATACAAGTGTCACCCATGATAAAAGAATAACCGAATAAATATCCCAATGGCATCCCATACCACCATGTGTTACTAGTCCATTTATTCAGTGCTCACAAGCAACACTCGCTCCAACATATATTCTATATCATGATTCATAAAAGTAACCAGAAAAGTAGTACCAGCTGTCCCATACCAAATGATATTACTAATTTATTTACTCAAATTCCTTACAATCTAGAATTTCCATAATATTATTCTATATAACGACTCCAAAGAATGATCGGATAAATATTATTGAAAGTACCATACCAGACGGTATTATAACTTCATCTATTCAGATTTCTCATTACACAGATATAAAACATCAATAACATTAAAGTAGTTCCACAACAGAGATTTAATTCAAATAAATAAATAACATAAAATAATACTACTTAAATAAATTAGTATATTCTGTCCGTAGTAAAACTTCAAAATAATTAATATTGTAAATATACAGTACAATTTTATATTCAATATCATAAATAGAGATTGTATAATTCTATTGCAATGCACAATCTTTACTTACATCCAAAGCTTCCAAAATCATTTTACAAGTCTAGTATAACTTATATAAGTTTCTATAACTAAATTCTACTTTGAAATAATTTACAAACTTCCAAAATATTTCCTTTTTATTACAATCTATAAAATATAATTCAAAACCATCACTTTATACTTAAAATCAATGATACACATATTAGAAATCCCTTAATAACATTTAGAAAACCTATTATAATTTTGTAAAATTAAATAGAATATTAATATCAAATTTAAATAAATATTTTCTTAAAAGCATTCAATAGATGTAACCCACCTGTCATTGATCCTTGGAGCAAATACTTGATCATTTTGCTCTAGTTTCTCCTCCATCTTACTAAAATTTGATGCACACACAAGGAACAATCACATATTTCATCCATACATCAATCAAAACAATCATATATGTTTAATTATACAATTGCAAACATATATTTTGTGACGTGGAGATGCACATATATTGATTTGGGAATTTATATGATTTTATTTCATTTTATTTTAGATTTAGAGGAGATTTAGATCTTAAGCTCCTACTAGAAGATGAGGAATGGGTTATTGTAACCAAAATATGGTATGTGATAATATTGTTAAGGTGGAGAATGAAGTCCCTGGACATAAAAGGGTCAAGATGTTTAAACCTGGGTTTGGGCTTCATATGAGCCAACAAAACAAATACTTTCACATATTCTTTTCTTTATAAAACTATTTTTTACTTAATTCAGATCTCATTTGATATAATTCAAAATTATTTCTAACTTAAAATATCGTTATTACTCCAATATAATTTAATTTACCATTTACTAATAATTTATAATCTCAAAAATATTCAATTCCAAAATAATCCATTCTCTAACCTTCTAAACAAATAATTACTCCCAAAACAATTTGATTTCACCATAAAATATTCTATTATCAAAATTCCAATATTTAAAAATAATTCTAAAATAATTCTTATTTAATCTCTAAATTCCATTTTTATTAATTAAATCACCATTAATAATTTTTAATTAATTACCTCAACATCGGGTTGTTACAGACTTCGCCTTTAAGAAAATTGTGCCCTCGCAGTTTCCCTTTACGATAAATCTATAACCATGCCGATAACTCCTAGCTTAACAACACCATTTATAATTTACATTTAATTACAAAAATACAATCATTAATACAAATCACATAGTGCTCTATCTTTACTATCTCGGGTTAGCATGTATAATGATCAGGCTTGACCCATCAAGTATCAAATAGAACGATACAAAACAGTGATTAGACCTTTCATCGGTTGCTTTACACTAAAACTTAGATTCATCTTCCTTGCCCAATATTTATAATTATAGACTTTGAGTTTCAAATCAACTCATCTGGAAGATTTCAATAATTTTACTATCAATCAAAACATATTACCTAAAGATTGAAATCTTCGAAATGCTTCAGAGCAATCACTATGGTATGAAGTCTCTCAAAATCCACAACAAAAAACAATATAAAACTATTACATCAATTCTTAAACAAATTCTCTTATATTTATAAATAAAATTATATCAGTTATCTTTAAAATCCCAAATACTAACTTATCAATTAGTTTTCCAAAGATGCTAACACATGATACTTTATAAATCTCTTTCTATTTAGAAAATATGTTTACCCAAAATCAGAAATTACTTTGCTATAATTACAAAATACTTCATTTTAAATAAATTGCCTTCAAAATATTTTTCCCAAAAATTCTCATTTTATAAATAATTTAATTACTTTTCAAAATATTTCTTTTAAACTTACTAATATTGATAAACAAAACTACTCTTATTTACAATTTTGAAAACTAGTTCACATATTGCTCTCCATATATAAAAAACAGCTTTTCAATGAAATATTAAAATTCCAAAATATCTAAATATTTAACTTCTTGTCAAAATCCTTTATATATATATATATATATATATTGCAATTGAGAATTGTTAAACACACTTACAAGTTTAACACATTAGAATTTGGTAAAATTATTCTTCTTTCCAAAAATAAGCCTTCTTAAATAATTTTTCTTCTTTAAAATATCATTTTAAACTCAATATATATATATATATATATTTAAACCAATATAAATACTTTCTAAAACTCATTTCTCATGAATCACATTAGTAAATTAACTTGATGAAATATATTTACTACACATTTTTTTAATAAAACTATAATTTCTAAAATATTTTACTGTCACAAAAATTTATTTTACAAAATTTCTTTCCCTTCAAATGAAAAATTGTCAAAATCAAATCATTATTCACCATTTAATTTCCTTCCAAACTAAATCCCACTCCGAAATCAAAATCAAACCAATTTTATCTTTTAGTAATTAGTAATGTACATAAACAAAAGTAATTTTCTTTTCCTTAAAATATTTTATTATAACAAAACTAATTCAAATACATTTCAAAAGTTTCCTTTCATATTCACTTTACAAACCCATTTTAGTATATTATATATCTTATATCACTTTAATATATTTTTTACTAATACTTATAATAATGCTCACTTTCTTTATAAAACTTTTTTTAATCCAAAATACTAAATTCTTAAAACCATACTTTTCTAAAATATCTCATTATCACAAAATCAAAATGTCCAAAGCATATAGTTTTTATTCCAAATACAAATAAATTATAATTATTGCAATCACACATATATAAATTAAATTTTCATTTCTTACCATACATTATTTTCATATTCTAAAATTCATATTGTAACGACCAGAAAATTTTGGTTATTTGATTTTGGAATATTTAATTAATTTAAATATTCAAATATTGATTAAGAAGTTAAATAACTCAAATTTCCAAATCTAGGGATTACATTTAAGTTAATATCTAGAATTCAAATATAAGAATTGTTTTAAAATATTTGAATTATGAAATAAATATTTGAATAGTGTTTCAAATGACTAGATTTTAATTTGAATATTAATTCAATTGATTTAACGGGCATATTTAACTCATTTTAATGTAATAAATAATAATGGTGAATTCAATTATAAATTCATTTGTAGTAATAACAGTTCAAATAAATAATCAGAAAATTATTTTTTATTTTTACGACTCGATTTATATTTCCATATTTTTAATTTAATTTATTTGATTTTCCATAACTTTTAATTTGGAAAATATTGAAATTATTCGTTTGATGATTTATCATCGAATAGCAGTGTATTTGTTTTGTTGATTTGGGGTCCGTATGCGAACAGAAAGCGGTGCAGTGAGGTACCAAAAAATTTAAATTATATATTCCAGGCTCAAGACAAATGGTACACATATGCACACATTTGCTCTACTAAGCTTTATTTTTTTATCATGTACTCCTCATTGTAAGCTCATCTCAGTAAACCAAAAGCAAGCGGAATCACTTCAAAAATTCGAACAATAGAAATAAAATTCAAAAAATTATAAATGTTATATCTTTGGGATCCTTGAAGTGGGTGCTTCATTCTGGTATACAAATGGATGAGTGTGATGCTCTTTTGGGGTGGCTCAGGGGATGTCATGAGCAATAATGGTACTAGGGCTAGGATTTTGTGGAGAGGTGGTCGTCAATTGATGAATCGAAGGTTAGATTTAGGGTTTGTGACGAGGAGATGCACCTCGGGACCTAGTTTGGTGGCATGCGATTCTACGGTGGGGGTCGCGGCGTGTTCTGTACATGTGATGAAGCCTGGGTGTCGTAATTTTTTGGGGGTGATTTGATGATTGATGGTCATGTGCATCGGGTAGAGGAGGCGGTGAGATGAACTATGGTGGCGGCGGTGTCGATGCTCGTCGATCGTGGAAGGCGTGTTAGTGCACGACAGTGAGCACGATGATGTCTAGGTTGAACTGGAGGGGAGAAGAAGGGAAAGAGGGGAACATTCAGGTCGGGTAAATGTTTTTGTGCCAGGCTTATTTTGTTCCAAGGGTAAATTTGTTTTAATAAAAATGATTAGTGAATTGAATTATAATTTAAATTCTTTAACTTGTATATTTAATAACCCTTCCGTACGATGTCAGAATCAAATGTCGTCTGTCATGTTGCGTTCGTATTAACGAGATTTACATAGTGGAATTGATTTCATGGAACTTGGAGTTCATTGAATTTCACGCTAAAATTGAATGCTATTCGATTTTAGTCTTTTAGATCAAACTAGAAAGCGAAAGCGACAACTGGAACTCTGGTGAGTTAAACTCACTCTTTTGGTTAACCAGTAATGTTATATAGTAGTTTAAATTTACTGTTTGTGTTTGGTTGAAAATATTGGCTGATCTGGATAAATATATGCTTTTTAAGTGACAGACTTAATTTGAAATACAGGGAAAATTGTTAAGAAATTCGGATTTCTCGATATTGCTATTTTTTTTAAATTTTCAGTTATTTACCTGTTGTTTTATTTCAGCTATATATCTGTGATATAGTTGGTTAAATGCTGAAATTGGACTGTTTAGCTATATTGGATGTGACACCGACATATGTAAAAATTGAACCATTTAGAGTAAAAGGTTAGTAATAGCATTTGTTAATTTCTATAGCAACTATTGGCCTCGCTATAGTATTTTTGAAATAATATTGAGTGTGAATTTGGTTTGGTAATGATTTTAAATTTAACTTCTTAGAAGTTCTATAATATTTTAATTTAAAAGAGTTTTATAAACTTTTCTATTCTATTTCAAAATTTCTTTACTTATTCTTTCTAATCTAAAATATATTCCGAAGTAAATGTTTTTAAATTATTATTTAAAAACATATTATTTTATAGAAATTAATTTAATAATAAATATTTATTCTAAAGGAAATGTAAAAAAGATTCTTTGGGTGTTAGAAAGGGTACTTTGGGATTTTAAAGAGGATTGAAATATTTGAAAATAATTGTAAATTGTTTGTATAAAATGTTGAGATTTATAAGTGTTATTTTATAAGTGAAGAATAGATTTTGTAAGAAAAATGTATTGTCAAAATAAAAGAAATGGTTTTATACGTATATCTTATAAAAAGGAAATAAATATTATTTTGATAAACTTGAGAAATAAATTCCATTTTGGGAATTTATTGAAATATGTGAAATGATCATTTATCGAGAATAGTTGAGTTCTAAATGATATTTGAAATTTGGCCATATGGGAGTTTGGGGGTTATACTTGGAATTGGAATTTAAAAATAAGATAGAAAGTTTATAAAGAGAATTTTGCAAATGGTTTAGAGTTTATAAAAGAGTTATAAATGAAAATGTGTTTTATAAGAGAATTTTATAAATGAATTAGGAGTTATATAATTATACTTTGAATTTATAAGTGGAGTTTATAAATGGTATTGTATAGTGGGTACTTATAAATGATTTATTCACAAAAGAGATTTTTAAGTAAAGTTGTTGTAAAGGAATTTACGAATGGGGTTGTGAATAGGAAAGAGTCTTACAAAATAAAGGAATGTTTTGGGTTTATTGGTATAAATTTTTTAAATTAACATTTGTTTTAAACCATTCAAGTGTGATTTTGAAAATGGAATCTTTTCTAAGTAAATTTCCAAGTGAATTTCTTACTTATACCAGTAAGATAAGTATATGAGGAAATTTCCAAGTATTGAAATGTAGTGTTTTGTTAACATATTTACATTGTTAATATAAGTATATGGAAATGTTTCTAAGTGAAGTGAAATGTTGTTATGAGTATACTTATATAGCTGAGATAAGTATATCGATATTTCAAGTATTGAAAGAGTATAAAGGGTTTGGAAATATATTTTTATAGACGTAGTTTTGATACCAGGATTTTACAAGTTGGTCTTAATTAATGAAAGGGATTGATTAAAGAGGCTAGTGGTTGTTTGTACTTAACCAGTGTTGTTTTCCTTATGGAATTAAAGCTCTGGTTGAATTGATTGTTTATTTGATAGTTAAATAACCTATTACCAAATCTGGACCAAAACGTAACTTTGGAAATATCTAGGAGAAACACGTGAGTTATATGGTATAGTCATCTCCGATGATGCTGTACTGTGCATATAAATCTCGTTTTGTTCTCCTAGGACAAATGATAAAGAAATCCATCCACTTACGGTTAGGAGGTAATCTCCGCTCTTATCTTTGACTGTTTATTTCCTAAAGAACCGAGGTTGAGTTTACCAGAACTATCGAATGTTGTTTCGAAGAGACCGGGATCAGATATGTTATCCGAAACCACTTCGATCCAACCAAAGCATTTCGAAGTGAAGACATTATGAAGATGGTGGAATTTGAAGACGGAGCTCATTAAAGTGCAAAGGCTATTTGCTACTAATCCTAAGGGTGATTCCAAAATGGATTTAGTAGAAGTAGTGCCTTTAGTTCGTTCATCTCCTGAATGACTTGTATGGATGAATGCTGACATTGTGTCGTCGGTTGGAAGGTAATGTAGCATTCCAAGTGGGAAGTTCTATATAAAAGGTAAGACGTAGCCTCAAGCCTCATCAACCTCGAAATGACAAAAATAGGGCATGCAGCAGGGTCATGTGGGTCTCTCCCATCAGGGTATGATCATCCCAAATCTTGATTGATTATTATCTACTCATGTATGCTTTGGGTCCCATTAACAAAAGAGGTAATCATATTCGGTACTACTAGTCAAGTGGTAGGCCAATCCTGTGTGGCAGGAGTACAAGATGTCCTTGTCAGACCCCGGTGCATTTTATCTAGAGATGTACCATCGGAAGGTAGTTCCTTACCTTATCATAGTATAGAATCCATTCTCCAATTTATGCTTTACAGACTTAGTTGTGCCCAACTATGCTGAAACATGAGATGCAAGCATTTCAGCTATTTTATATATTTACTTTGGCCCCTAGACATTATTATAATATAATTGGATTTTCTATAGAAAATGTTTATGTTATCGTAAGGTTAAAACTCGTTCGTGTTTATGTGCGGCATGGTCTTACGAGATACCTTTGATTTGAAAGGTTTTTTGGATAAACATAAAATTCCAACTGGGTGTGTTTTCTCATGCTAGTTTACTAGACTAGCTCGGGTTTTATTTCATTATAACGCTAGGGTCAGACCGAGCATATTTACAGATTCCTTTGGATGCATTGGAGCTCCGGAGACGAGTTGGAGGTCCAAGACGTATCTACGTATTTCTTTATGTTCCGTTGTGTTGTCTGTTGGTTGTATTTATCAGCAAATTGTAAGGATAGGTTGTTATAACCATCCATGCTGACGATTTGTGATTTGCATACTCTGATTGGATGTATGTATATTACTTTTATTTTCTTTCCTGTGTAAAGATCTGTTCTGTATTATATATTATTCGTTCCGCTGTGAGATTCTGTGTTCTTTAGTTTTCTTCTTGTCTTATTTCTTCTTTCTTTCCCTAACATTCTGTCTTTCCGACACTTGGATGTTCGGCACATGAATACCATTGGCATATTAGTGTTGACTTCTGAAGATCGAAAAGGCGGGTCATTTTAGTTTGGTATCAGAGATAGGTTGAGCGAATACCTAAGCCTTGGTGGGAATTACTCAATTGAGATAGGGTAAGCGAGACCCTAGGATGAGTCGAGTGTATATATATAAGAGCGCATATTTGATAGCGATATAAAATGTTTTTTATTGTGTTGATTCATCTGGTTAGTGGCTTATGGGTCATGCTCAATACGAGTAGCTAACATTATTAATAGGGGTCTCTAATAACTTGAACAAGGCAAACCGACATAGTACTGTTTTAAATTGGGTAAACGAAATTATTTTACCTAATATATATATATATATATAAAGATTAATTTTTAGAAATTAATATAGTTATATATAGTATGTTTGGTTGTTAAAGAATGATAGTATTCAATTATTATCATTTATTGTTGATTGGTTGGGCTCAGATAGTTTATGAGCATTTCTTAGTTTGGTTAAATTAAAAACAAATACCTTGTGAATTCGGTTTCACAATTTGGTTATAAGGCATTCGAAGAATTAGTTGGGTTAAAAGTTAGAATTTAAAATTTTAATGAAGTTGTTTATTCTAAAATAAAAAAAGATATACATTTAGGAATGTTTTTATATAAGAAGTAACTTTATATAATTTGAATTTAAAAAGATAAGCTTTATAAATAAGTAATAATTTATAAACTGGAAATTTGAGAAATTAATTCCTAGTTGTTTTGGAAATGGTTTTTTCAAAGTTTTGGGAAATAATAATAGTATTGTTTTAAAAGTATTTTTGACTAGAAATACTTAAAAGAGACTTAAAGAGAATGGAAAGCACCGAACTCACTTCAGTCGCTGGAAATTAATTTCGGCGATGACTGCAGCATCATCGACATTCATTTTCGGGTTTCTAA
The DNA here is from genome assembly GCA_030737815.1 of Allium fistulosum. Lineage (NCBI taxonomy): Eukaryota > Viridiplantae > Streptophyta > Magnoliopsida > Asparagales > Amaryllidaceae > Allium > Allium fistulosum. The sequence goes on along the minus strand of CM060905.1, from coordinate 483,625,265 downwards.
GTGATGGATTGCTACCTAGTGATTTGCTAGGAAGGTTTTGTTTTGGTAAAAAACCAGATTTTGATTTAAATTCCAAAAGTATGATTTGATATACTAATAAGTTATGTGTATTATTATTATTTCAAAATTATTTGAAATAAAAACCAGGGATTTAAATTCTGAATTTTTAGGTAAGTGATATTATGACTCATCTATCATATCCATTTGGATAGTTTGGTTTGTGCATCACGTTTTCTGATGTTGTTGAGAATTTTCATTTATGAAAATAAAAGGGGATTTTCGATGATTTTGGATAGTCGAAAACATCCAAGTTAAATTGGAAAAAAATAAGCTAAATGTTTGTGAAAACATAAGATAATTAATTTTTATAACTTATAAATTTGAGCAATGGAATGGAAAACCAAATTTGAAAATGGTTAAATATTTTGGTTTAGTAAGGAAAAATATAAAATGTTTATATATACTCTTTAGGATATAGAAGGGTATTATATTAATATGAACTTAAGTATAAAGTGGAAAATAAACATGAGTATGCTTTATGAAATGTTTATAAATAACTTAAGTATGAAAGGGCTTTATAGGTGAAGTTGTGGCTTTTTGAAATATGTATAGAATTGGGTTTAAAAAGTGAATGATTTACTTAAGTGTGTTTTATAAATGGGGCTATGAAATAAAATTTAACTTAAGTAAAGTTATATAAAATGGGTTTATGAAATGGTTCATAAGTGAAATTTGTATTAAAAAAAATACTAAGCGATAATGAATGCGAATAATAAGGAAATTGGTATAGTTAGAAACCAATGGAATTAAATACATAAGTTATACATAGATCATTTATTCGCATAACTATTTGATCCAGTTTCGAGTACACGATTTCGAGGTGATTTACACTGGTCCGAGTTAGGATTTTTCACTCGATTCTTGACGGCGAACACTGGATATGGATTTTTGATGTGATCTCGATATTCTCTATCATAGTACATGACTATGCAAGAAAAATGATGGTTTCTAATCAAGGGACCAGATCGAACTCCGCACAAGGGAATCGAGTGGGCGATCCTAGTTCGAAAATGAAATTGTGTGATCGAGCGAGCAATCATATTTAGAATTGCGTATGGATTGTATATGTACATCATATAGGCTTAAATGAATTATATGTTTGAAAATTGGAAAATGAAAATTTATGTAGCAGTAGGTTGTATGGTTGGATATTATTTATTAATGAAATGCAGGTATGGAAACAAAGGCTAGTTGACGCGTTTGGTTTCATGAGTAGAGTTTGGTTGCCCGACAAAGAGGTAGGTGTTTATATTGTTATTTGGTTTGATGATTTTATGCCCAAATATGGGAGGCCAATTGGCTTTTGTTTTCTTTTGATTGGTTTAGGCCCGTAATGGCGATATGTAGTTGTTCCGATCGAGCCGCGCAAAGGAGACGCTGCCAAAAATTTTCGTTTATTAAAGAGTTGGAAAGTTTTATAACAAGTTTTAACTAATTGAATTTGAAAAGTTAATGGGTTTAGAGACATTTTTCCAACCATTGTAATTTCGAGGATGAAATTCTTTTAAGGGGGAAGAATGTAACGACCAGGAAATTTTGGTTATTTGATTTTGAAATATTTAATTGATTTAAATATTCAAATATTGATAAAGTAGTTAAATAACTCAAATTTCCAAATCTAGGGATTAACTTTAAGTTAATATCTGAAATTCAAATATAAGAATTGTTTAAAAATATTTGAATTGTGAAATAAATATTTGAATAGTGTTTCAAATGACTGGATTTTAATTTGAATTTTAATTCATTTAATTTAATGGGCTTATTTAACTCATTTTAATGTAATAAATAATAATGGTGAATTCAATTATAAATTCATTTGTAGTAATAACAGTTTAAATAAATAATCATAAAATTATTTTTTATTTTTACGGATCAATTTCTATTGATGTATTTTTAATTTAATTTATTTAATTTTTCCATAATTTTTATTTGGAAAATATTGAAATTATTCATTTGACGATTTATCGTCGAATAGTAGTGTTTTAGTGATTTTTCAGAATTCAATAACTGGTGTATATTATTATTATTTTGAGGTCACGTTGCTATTCTGAGTACGATCATATTTTTGTTTTGTCTATTTGGGGTCCGTACGCGACCGGGAATCGGTGCAGCGAGGTACCGAAAAATTTAAATTGTATATTCCAGGCTCAAGGCAAATAGTACAAATACGCACACATTTCCTCTACTAAGCCTCATTTTTGTTTTTCCCGTACTCCTCTTTGTAAGCTCATCTCAGTAAACCAAAAGCAAGCGAAATTCACTTTAAAAATTCAAACAATAGAAATAAAATTAAAAAAAATTATAAATGTTATATCTTTGGGATTCGTGAAGTGGGGGCTTCATTCTGGTATACGAATGGATGAGTGCGATACTCGTTTGGGGTGGCTCAGGGGATGTCGTGAGCAATAATGGTACCGGGGCTAGGATTTTGTGGAGATGTGGTCGTCAATTGATGAATCGAAGGTTAGATTAGGGTTTGTGACAAGGAGATGCACCTTGGGACCTAGTTTGGTGGCACGCGATTCTACGGTGGGGGTCGCGATGTGTTCCGCACACGTTATGAAGCCTGGGTGTCGTGATTGTTTTAGTGTGATCTGATGATTGATGACGGTGTGCATCGGGTAGAGGAGGTGATGAGATGAGCTATGGTGGTGGCGGCGTCGATGATCATCGATCGTGGGAGGTGTGCAAGTGCACAACAGTGTGCACGATGATGTCTGGGTTGAACTGGAGGGTAGAAAATGGTAAAGAGCAGAGCATTTGGGTCGGGTAAATGTTTATTGGGCTAAGCTTATTTTTTATAAGGGCAAATTTGTTATAATAAAGTTGATTAGTGAATTGAATTATAATTTAAATTCATTAACTTGTATATTTAAAAACTCTTTTATACGATGTCAGAATCAAACGCGGTCTGTCATGTTGCGTTCATAATAATGGGATCAATGTAGTGGAATTTATTTCATGGAATTTGGAGTTCATGGAATTTCATGCTAAAATCAAATGTTGTTTGATTTCAGACCGAACTAGAACGCAGAAGCGACAACTGGAACCTTGGTGAGCTAAACTCGCTCTTTCGGTTAACAAGTAATGTTATATAGTAGCTAAAATTTACTACTTATGTTTGGTTGAGAATATTGGCTAATCTGGTTAAATATCTGCTTTTTTAAGTGACAAAGACTTCAATTTGAAATACAGGGAAAAGTGTTGACAAATCAGGATATCTTAATATTGTATTTTTTAAATTTTCAGTTATTCACCTATTGTTTTATTTCAGTTATAGATCTGTGATATAGTTGGTTAAATGTTGAAATTGGACTATTTGGCTATATTGGATGTGACACCGACATATGTAAAAATCGAACCTTTTAGAGTACATGGTTAGTAATAGCATTTGTCAATTTCTATAGCAATTATTGGCCTCAATATAGTATTTTTGAAATACTAGTAAGTGTGAATTTGGTTTGGTAATGATTTTCATTTGGAAATGATTTTAAATTTGACTATTTTAGAATTTATATAATATTTTAATTTAAAAGAGTTTTCGAAACTTTTCTATTCTTTTTCAAAATTTCTTTACTTATTCTTTCTAATCTAGAATATATTTCGAAGTAAATGTTTTAAAATTATTATTTAAAAAATATTGTTTCAAAGAAATTATTTTAATAATATTTATTCTAAAAGAAATGTAAAAAAGGATTATTTGGGTGTTAAAAAGGGTATTTTGGGTTTTTAAAGGGGATTGAAATATTTGAAAATATTTGTATATTGTTTGTATAAAATGTTGAGATTTATAAGTGTTATTTTATAAGTGAAGAATAGATTTTGTAAGAAAAGTGTATTATCAAAATAAAAGAAATGGTTTTATTTTATATCTTATAAAAAGGAAATCAATATCATTTTGATAAATTGGAGAAATAAATTCCATTTTGGGAATTTATTGAAATATATGAAATGATCATATTATCAAGAATAGTTGAGTTATAAATGATATTTGAAATTCAGGCATATGGGAGTTTGGGGGTTATACTTGGAATTGGAATTTAAAAATAAGAACAAATGATGTTGTGCTGTACTGTACTTGAAATTCGACCATATGGGAGTTTGGGGGTTCTCCAATGATGTTGTACTTGCGTATAAATCTCGTTTTGTTCTCCTAAGCCAAATGATAAGGAAATCCATCCACTAACCGTTAGGAGGTGATCTCCGCTCTTATCTTTGACTGTTTACTTCCTAAAGAACCTGGATTGAGTTTACCAAAACTATCCAATGTTGTTTCGAAGAGACCGGGATCAGATATGTTATCCGAAAACCACTTCGATCCAACCTAAGCATTTTGAAGTGAAGACATTGTGAAGATGATGGAATTTGAAAATGGAGCTTTTTGAAGTGCAAGGGCTATTTGCTACTAATCCTGAGGGTGATTCCAAAATGGATGTAGTAGAAGTAGTGCCTTCGGTTCGTTCATCTCCTAATCGACTTGTATGGATGAATGCTGACATTGTGTCGTCGGCTGGAAGCGTTCCAAGTGGGAAGTTCTATATAAAAGGTAAGACGTAGTCTCAAGCCTCATCAATCGCGAAATGACAAAAATCGGGCATGCAGCAGGGCCATGTAGGTCGCTCCCATCAGGGTATGGTCATCCCAAATCTAGATCTATCTACTTATGTATGCTTCTGGGCCCATTAACAAAAGCGGTGATCATACTCGGTACTACTAGTCAAGTAGTAGGCCAGTCCTGTGTGGCAGGGGTACAAGATATTCTTGCTAGACCCCGGTGCATTTTATCTAGAGATATACCATCGGAAGGTAGTTGCTTACCATGTCATAGTATGGAATCCATTCTCCAATACAAGCTTTACAGATTTAGTTGTGCCGAACTATGTTGAAACATGAGGTGCAAGCATTTCATCTATTTTATATATTTACTTTGACACCTAGAAATTATTGTAATATAAATGGATTTTCTATAGAAAATGTTTTTGTTATCGTAAGTTTAAAACCCGTTGGTGTTTATGTGCGGCATGGTCTTACGAGATACCTTTGATTTGAATGATTTTTTGGATAAACATAAAATTCCAATTGGGTGTGTTTTCTCACGCTGATTTACCAAACTGACTCGGGTGTTATTTCATTATAATGTTTGGGTCAGACCGAGCATATTTAGTTATTTACATATTGTTGTGGGTGCATCGGAGCTCCAGAGATGAGTTGGAGGTCCAAGACGTATCTACATATTTCTCTGTGTTCCACTGTGTTGTCTGTTGGTTGTATTTATCAGCAAATTGTAAGGATAGGTTGTTATAACCATCCAGGCTGACGATTTGTGATTTTCATACTCTGATTGGATGTATGTATATTACGTTTATTTTCTTTCCTGTGTAAAGATCTGTTCTGTATTATATATTAGTCGTTCCGCTGTGAAATTCTATGTTTTTTAATTTTCTTCTTGTCTTCTTTCTTCTTTCTTACCCTAACAATCCGTCTTTCCAGCACTTGGATGTTCGGCACGTGAATACCGTGGGCGTATTAGTGTCGACTTCTGAAGATCGAAAAGGCAGGTAGTTACACATACCAACCAACTTCTAATAATATACAACTATTCTAAAATTCCAAACAAATCATTTCAACATATAATATATAAATATATATATATATGTATGTATGTATATGTATATATGTATATATTTCAAATTTATAAATACTATAAAAGATAACGACATGGCCTCACCATATATTTATAGTAACTACAATCATCATTTGGCTGCAATGTTGACCATATAAGCAACACTGCCTCGCCAACTACCACAACCATATACTAAGATTTATGGCTGAAATCACCACTTAAATATTTACAATTTATAAAATCTCTTTAACATTCCAAAACATCTTATTACAATATAAAATAATTAGTAATTTCTTATCTTAAAATAATGACCCAAAATACCTCTCCAATATAGTATACTTCTTTGTTTTAATCTACTCTAAATAATTTATCAAAACATTACATAATTTCTAGAATGTCTCATACCCACAAAATAAAGTATTCAAAACTATATAATTGTCAAAATATAACTCATGATCTTTCCTTCATAACTTTATTTTCAAAAAACTTTTCCAGAAATATATTACTACCATTCTCTGAAACATTCATTTACTTTAAAAATAAAGTTGATCAAATTTCCTAAATCAATTATATTATCACACAAAAAGTTTCTTTTTTTATACAAAATTTTTAATTCTTTTCAAAACATTTAAATCCCAATAGAATAATTTTGACTTTTTAAAGTATTGAAACCTTACAAAACATGTGTCCATATGCCTCATTCTGGCTTTTAGGAATCCCCGTCGATAACATTAGTCAGACGCATTGACCAGAATTCTTATACCACTCCATATTTGCGCAGTTAAAGCGCTTAGCGATATAGCATTGGAGGTGCTAAAATTTATGGTGGGGATAATGTGGGGATATAGCGGAAAATGGTGGAGGTGTAAAAAGCTTCATTATATATAAATCCAAATATTTAAAGTTAATTTATTCTCATTCTCACATCATTTGTGTAGAAAAAATAAACATTATTTAATCTTATATAATAAAACCGAAGAATACCATCATTTATGCAGTCCAAATTTGGTGACTACAATAGATTTCTAACTAACATTAAGTATTTAGGCCTCAGAATAATGTCTTTACCCTAACTTTGTTGATTTAGTTTAAAAGAGAACTCGTCAAATCAACCTTTTTATACTAATGTTGCTAAAGCGGATGCCTAAAAGCCTTGATTTAGTGGGTGTAGTAAGGCTTAAAGCGGATCTACTATTTAATAGCGCTAAATTGGAAAGGCGTAGCGGTCGAAGAGCGTTATGAGCTATAACGGGGATTTCACAGGGCTTTAGCGAGGCTTTAACTACACAGCTCCGTAGACAAATTAACACAAATTTTACTTTGAAATTCTTTCCAATATTTTAAACATATACCTTTTCAATAATTTTACTGCTATAAACCATAATCAAATATCACTTTTACATACAACTATTTTTCCAAATAGGATTTGTAATTTTAACATTTGCTTGATTCTATAAAACATTTTCTAATTCATTATATATATAATCCAAAAGATTCTTATCTAAGACATATGCTTGCTTATATAAATATTTTCAAATGCTTTCTAAATATCCATTAAAATAATAAATCACTTTTACTAATTCAAATGTCACACAGTAGCAACAACATCATACTTATTAATCCATAACGACAAGTAAGCATCAAAATTGAATTCATTTCACAATTTTTAATTAATGTTTATAAATAATATATAATCTTATACAAAATATAACTTTTAATTTCCCTAGCGGTAACTTCACTGCTAAAGATACTGAAAGGTCTTGTTTATCAATATTTGAGTAGGCTTCTAATCTTTAAATGATAATTCCTACTCAATATTATTCTCAACAATAATTTTGAATTCAATACAAGAAAATATCAAAAATCGAGCATCCAGTTCAAATTCAATCCAAACAATCATTAAACAATTAACGCACATTAAGAACAATCCATATGCTCAGCGGAAACAATTCATCGGCTTTCGCTGCTGTAACACCCCGTAAATTAAATAGTAATTAATTAAAAAGAGTAATAAATTATTATTAATGCTCAAAAATAGAATTTTTTTACAAATTTTAGAATTTGGCTATGAAATTTACACCATTATGTTCATAGCGATTTTATGATCAACTTTCATATAAAAAGTTTTACGATCGGAGTTCAAATAGAAAAGGTATTAACGTTTGAAGATTTCGGATCGAAAATAAATAAAAATATATATAAGAAAATAAGTATAAAATGGGAAATGAATCACCGTTTAAAATAAACAGCGACAGATCGACACCCTATTAGGCCCAGTCGAACGGTAGTGGTCGACTGCCTATAAAGGAGCGTCGAGTGGTCGATGCAGCGACGGCGAGAATGAACCTAGGTTGAACAACCCAGATTTAATAAATTAAAATCTAATGGATAGAATTGATTCATGGGACTATAAATATAGGCCTAGCCCCTCACTTTTCTTCTCATATTTTCTGAATCGAGGAGCGAAGCTACCATTTTCTCTTCTCCACCAATTCTAGTAATTGTAGAAATTATAAATCATTATATATATATATATAAGTGGAGAATAGCGGAAAATAAAAATGAAGAAGAATAAGACAAATCAATTATGCAAAAAAGAGGTTAATTCTAAATAAAAATTTACTAACATGCTTAATTCAAATCTCTTCTGAGATCTATAATTATAATAAATATTATGAGCTTTTGATGCATATTTTGGTAGAAAGAAAGGGAGTCCATCGAAAATAACGGATTTAGATATGGAGATTTGGAAGCTTAGAGGTGAATGGGAAATTATACGTTTTTACATAGTATTGGATTTATATCGTTGTGAATCTATTTCTTTTTTCCCTGAATATAAATTATGGAATTGTAGGCTTATATATATAATGAACTTAAGACCCTTGCCTACACATTCAGTAGATCTGTTAACTTTGATTAAACATTGTATACACTTAAATCTAGAATACAAGGGTGAAAGTAGTCCCTAAAATTTATGAAGGAAGTTATTGAGAAGATTAGTGTTAATTCCAGATTTTGTTATTTGAATATTATAAGCTGCTAAACTTGAATGTAAGATGCTTCTAATTTAATTGGGAGTTAAGTTTATATTTTAATTCATTGGAATGGAGAATATTTCTATGTGAATTTCTATAAATTATCCAACTTTACAATTGTATATGAATTATCCAACTTTATAATTGTATGAAAGTCACTGCAGGATCTTTATATAATGTAATTTGTATATACGAGACATGAATCGTATATAATATGGCTTATGTGTATATATATAGACACACACTAATCTAAGCAGAGCTATATAACTATGTATAATATAAAGTAAATAAGAGTAATCACACCAGATATTTTATACTGGTTCAGACCTTCCGTCCTACATCCAATCCGAAGCTCCCCTTCAATATTTCCTTTAACCAAATAACCCTCACTTCACCCGAAGGAATAGGCTAATACAACTGAGCTTCTTTGACAGACTTTGTGTTCCAAATAGCATGGATTTTGACTAATAATACAATTCTTTATGTGATCTTCTTTGAGTGTGTGAATGTGAGTACTTTGAGTTATAGGAAATAATTTACCAAAATACTATTTTGCTTATGATAATTGAGAATATGTAAGTAATGTATGCACAAATATGTAAATAGAGAGTAATAAGAAATTATAAGAATAGATTAGAATAGTTAATCCAATTCTCAATCTTTGAGGTATATATAGGTTTGAGTAGATTTATATGAGGAGTTGTTACTGTTTAAAATAAAATCTATTTATTTTAATGGCTGCAACCGGAAGAAGGGATGATATTATTCAATAAGAAATGAAGCATCCTTTCAGAATGGAGCAGTTGCAATATGACAGACGTCAGTGGGTAAACCTCAGGCGTTTGTGGCTTGAGGAATTAAATTCCCAAAAATATTCACAGACGTCTGTGGCTTTCTCACAGACATCTATGGATGACCAAATTTGAATATCCCAGTTTTTTATATGCCAATGTTGAATTATGAATTTGTGTGTGCATATATATATATAGACACACACACACACACACTCAAGGAGACCTTACAATGTTTTTCTAAGACTCTTAATACAGTACTATAATCTTACTAATCATAGCATGGTCCATAAGTCTTTGAGTCTTGATATCTCTGAGCATGACGAGTAATATATACTTGTAATCTTGATAAGATATAATATATGTGATTGTATAGTTGTCATTGAAACCAAGGAATGGAGATTCTAACATTTTATATGCTTAAGAAAAGAGATGTGCAAGGTAGGGATGTTTACAGTAAGTACTTTATACCGTCTATTTCTATAAAAATAAAGATATGATTCCTTGTAATTTCGAATACAACACATTGCCTCTTTTTTAGATAATTTATGGGGAATTACAGTGTTAACATTTCTTTTTTGGGAAAGTATAGTTCCAATGCATTTCAAGTCATTTACTATTTCTAACATCATATCATAATTTCAAGTCATTTGGGTATCATATGATAGATTTTCACACTTAAACCTACTAACAAATTCATAAATAAATCCAAATATTCATCAATAAGCATATAATCATTCAAGCCTTTAAATCATGGCATAATAACATCAAAACATTTGGATTTATACTTAAAATCGAAATAGCAATTAAAACATGAGATGCATAACTATTATTCACCTTCAATGGTTTAAGAAGGTTGAGATTTGTATTTGATTTGATTCCCTTAAGCTTTGATCTTGATTCCCTAAGACTTTCTTCTCTTGAACCTCTTAGCTATGGCCGGCCTTGCTCTTTTAGTTTTGTTTGTGTGAATGAAGTGAATAAGGGAGAAGGAGTGTAAAGATATGTATTAGGAATTATAACTTCTTCCTATATTGCCCTTAGCATATCCTCCTTCTTATTAATGTTTTAATTAATTCCATTAGTTCATTAATTAAGGCTTAACCCATTATATTTACCAAATCTCAATCTCCTTATCATTCTATATTATTTTATTTTATTTATCTAATCAAATATCTTAAATAATGTTTATCAAAATTAGGGGAATTACAGAACCCTTCCTTAAATAATTTCGTCCTCGAAATTACGATAAGGTATACAAATCAAACATAAAATCATAGATGTAAAACATACCATCAAATAACTCAGGATAAGTGTATCTAATCATGTCTTCTGTCTCCTATGTACAGTCTCTCTTGTCATCGCTCCAGGAATTTTACTAATCTAACTGTCTTATTCGTTAACATTTTCTCATCCTTAGCCACGATACAAATTGGTTGTCTAACTATAGTCATGTCCGGTCCCACCATGAAATCTTCCAATGTAGTTGGAGTGATAGTAGTTTTAAGATCTCGAACACACTTCCTTAGATCAGAAATATGGAAAACATTGTGGACTCTTGCCAAACTGTTTGGTAACTCTATCCTATAAGCGAGTTTCCCAATTCATTCTATAATAGGAAATGGTCCAACAAACCTAGGTACCAATTTCCCCGACTTCCCAAATCTCATTACACCCTTCATAGGTGATACTTTGACGAAAACATGATCTCAAACTGAGAACTCTAAGTACTTTCATCTCTTATCCGCATAACTTTTCTACCTAGATTGAGCTTCCTTCATTCTAGCTCGAATCAACTCAATCTTTTTGGTGGCTTCTCTTACCATATCTGGGCCAAGAACTGACCTATCGCTAGTCTCTAACCAACATTCGCGTGATTTGCATGGTCTTCCACACAAAACTTCAAAAGGTGTCATCCCTATACTAGTCTGATAACTATTGTTATATGAGGATTCGACTACGCGTATATAGTATTCCCATGATCCTCCAAAATCTGGCATACAAGCTCTTAACAAATCTTCTAATACTTTGTTAATTCTTTCCATTTACCCATTGGTCTGTGGATGGTAAGCGGTACTCATCTTGAGCTTGATACCTAAAACCTCTTGTAGACTTGTCTAGAATTCGCTAGTAAATAAATAATCTCTACTACTGACTATACTACTAGGAACTCCATGCAGTCTAACTATATTCTTCATAAATAGCTTAGCTAAAACAAGTGTCGTCCTTGTCGATTTAATAGGTATAAATTGTGCACTCTTGGTTAGTCTATCCACTATAACCCAAATGCTTTCATTTCCCCCATTCGACCTTGACAACCTTTCTATGAATTCCATATATATAAAACCCCATTTACAAACTGGTATATCCAAAGGCTGAAGCAATCCACTAGGCTTCTGAAGTTCGGCTTTTACTTGCTAGCGATTCTGACACTGTTTTACCTATAAGCCTACATCCCTTTCATACTCCCCTAGAAAAAACTTCTCTTTATATCCTGATACATCTTAGTACCTCTAGGTTGAATAGTAAACTTTGATCAATAACCCTCCCCAAGGACTTCATTCCTTAGTTTTCGACATCTGGAATACACAATCATCCCTTTTTTCTCAACCCTCCATTCTGGTCAAGATAAAATCCTTCAAATCATCAGTCTCGGTTCCACTTTCCAATCTTTTAATGCTTTCAGCTAGCAATGGATCATCTCTTTGCTTAGAAGCAATCCTTTCGATTAATATCGGTCAAACTTCTAAGCAAGGTAACATTACATTATTATGACTAGTGCTAGCAGTTGATCTTAACCCCACTCTACAAGTAGTTAATGCTTCCAAATCTTTCTACTCCAATATCATTGCTAACAACACATTGTAATGTTATTTGCTAAGTGCATTTGCAACTTTATTTCCTTTCCCTAGTGTGTACTTAATTCCAAAATCATAAGCAGCTAAAAGTTCCAACCATCTCTGATGTCTCATATTCTACTCCTTTTGAGAGAATAAGTATCTTAGTGACTTATGATCCGTATACAACTCGAATCATTCTTCCAAAGGATAGTGTCTCCATACCTTCAAAGCAAAATTACGAAAGCCAACTCTAAGTCATGATTCAGATATCTAACTTCGTGCATTCGGAGATGTCGTGAAGCATAGGCAACCACTTTAACCCTCTGCATTAAAACAGCTCCTAATCTTGTTCCACATGCATCAGTATACACCACCAAATCTTGATTTCCATCCGGAACTACTAACATGGGCGCATTGGCCAATAAATGTTTCAGCTTTTGGAATGCCTCCTCACATTTATCGGTCCGAACATATTTAACGTCTTTCCTTGTTAGCTTGGTCATCTATGCTGCTATACGAGAGAAATCCTTGATGAATCTTCGGTAGTAGCTAGCTAATCCAAGAAAACACTTTATCTCAGTCCACTGTCTCGGGTCTTTTCCAATTATCTACAGCTTCTATCTTAGCTGAATCCACAGACAACCATTTTTCTAGGACTACGTGACCAAGGAACTTCACTTCTCTCTTTCAAAAATGACACTTTGAAAAATTTGCCTTTAGTTGATGCTATCTCAATGTTTCAAGCACTATTCTAAGGTGTGTCTCATGGTCTTGCTCATTCCTAGAATATATCAAAATGCCATCTATGAACACTAACATTAATATATATAAGTGTTCTTGGAAGATCCAGTTCACCAAATCTACGAAGAAAGCAGGCGGATTAGTTAATCAGAATAGCATCACTAACCACTCATATGAACCATATCTTGTTTGAAATGTCGTTAATGGAATACTTTCCTTCGCCACTCTCAATTGATGGAACCCTGTCGCCAAATCTAACTGAGAAAATACTTTGGCTCCACTCAACTGATCAAATAAGTCATCGATTCTCGACAAAGGATATCAGTTCTTTTATCGTTTTTTCATTCAACTTACGATAATTGATATACATCCTAAACGATCCATTTGGTTTCTTCACAAACGACGCGGCCGTTCCCAAAGGCGATTCGCTTGGTCTAATAAAACTTTTCCCCTCTAAATCCACCGGTTTTACCTTTTAGTCTTTCATCTCGGTAAGTGACATTCTGCTAGGCGGTTTACTAACAGGTTCAGCTCCAGGTACAAGATCTATTCGAAACTCAATAGCTCGTTTCAATGGTAGTCCTATAACAGGCTCAAAAACATCTGCAAATTCTCTGACTACGAAAACCCGATTCAACCCACCTTTTTTCTCCATTGAACCCAACAAAGTGCACACATTAAAACTTAGATTATCTACTGAGTATATAATTCGGTCGCTACTATTAGGGTGTCTTAATGATATCTCCCTATCTTGGTAAAATATTCTATCATCATATTTACTTAACTAATCCATACCTAAAATAATCCCAAAGCCTACAAAATCGAACACATGCAAACTGCAGGTGAATACATACCCTAATAATTCAAACTCTAGATGGTCACATCTCATCCCAAGATATGCATACCCTCCCATCGGATTCACAACCTTTAAGGAAGTAACTACATATAAGGGTTCTTGGTGAAGCTTATCTACTAAATAACGAGATATAAAAGAATGTGATGCACCAGTACCAAACAATAATCTAACAGACAAGCCATGAATCAAAAGCGTACCTCCTATCACACCCTTTCCTTTCTCCACTGCCATAGGTCTCGAAGTAGCTGGTTCTAAAGCAAACACTTTCCATTTCTCAACCTTAGTTGGTTCCTTGCACTGATTCTTGTAATGCCCGATCTGGTCACAATTAAAGCACTTGATGCTCTTCCTTCCAACGACTGTCTTTCCATCTCCTCAACGACACTCGTTCGCAAAATGCGCTTTCTTGTGACACTTGTAACACACAACCTTGGACTTTCCTTTCTTGGCAGATCCACCCTTCCAAGCTCCCTTTTTATGAAAGAGCTTCCTCTTTTGATTCTGTCCACCCTGATTCTTTGCCGGATTGTTATTACAGAATAAAAAAGCATCTCTTCATTTCTCAAAGCCATCTCCACCACTACATCACATGGATCCCTATGATATGGTAAAGTTGCCCAAGCAAGCCCAGGTCTCAGTCCACGTATGAACTTCTCATTCCTTTTGATCACTGTATCCACAGTAGCATACCCAAACCGGGACAGCTCCTCAAATCTGGTTGCGTACTCTAGCACCATCATATCACCTTGCACTAACTCAGCAAACTTCCTTAACAGTGTTGACTTAGCGATCTCAGACATAAACCTCTCCTCAAACCTCCTTTTGAATTCAGCCTAAGTTAAAGTTTCCTCTACTACCCCAACAGTCACACTATTCCACCAGTACAACGTAGCTCTTTGTAGTTGCCTGGAAGCTAATCTCCTCTTTTGCTTATCGTTCAAACCAAGATCAGAAAAGATCCTTTCATAATGAAGTAACCAATTCTCCACTTTGATGGCATCCTCGGATCCAATGAATTGCTTCCCTCCAATTCTTGCATAGTCTCTACTCAAAACAACATAATTTTTAACAACTAAGGCTTTCTGATTCACTCCTCCAACATTCCCACCAACCAATCCGCCAGCAGCTCCTGCTTGCATCATGTTGACAAAGAACTGATACATTGCTCCTATATCAACTGGTGGTTTTCCTACACCTATATTTGCAGTTGTTTGTCAACCCCGATTCCTTCTAGTATTGGGTCTGACATTTCCATTAGTAGTGGTGCTTCCTCCATCGAGATTCACTCGACCATTTCCTACCTCCATATCTTACTTTCCATAAATCTACTTTCGAATCTTAGTAAGATATGGAAGAACGGTCTAAGAGAGAGGGAGAATAGAGACAAAGCATATACTTATGTATAACAAATACAAGTACGTTACTATAGCATTATCCCATTCCTAATCTTATTCTTTGATTCATTTGGATTATGTTTTCAAAACTCTTTTAAGTTCAAAAATTCTTTTAGTTTTACATAAACCTATGCTCTGATACCAAGTTGTAACATCCTCCATTTTGAAGCGCGAAACTAAGCGTTACAGATGATGCGGTCATCTAGAGTATTAATTTCTAGTGATAAAATACGATAATGTTAATTGTATCAATAACATCAAAGCACAAGAATATGGAATAATTTAAACATAATTTCAAACAAACTTTCATATTTCATTTCAAAGATGACATTTCACGTTCATTACATAATCCCAAATGTTGCCCTGGTTCTTATAAAATATAGTTAGTACAAAAAACTCCAAGAGCAATGTAACAACCAGAATATTTAATGATAATATTTTTAAATAGTTAATTTAAATATTAAGTCATTATTGAATTGGAAATCCAAAATGTGGCTTTTCGCATACGGTCGAATTAGGACTCGAGACCACTTCTGTTAAGTCCGAATCGATGTTGCGAATTTGTTTGATTATAAGCATCGTTATATTTTGACTGACGGATTTTCAGCCGGTAGCCTACGTTCGATTCGTAAATCGATCCAAAAAACTAACTTTTATATACGATGGAATTGGATCCCAAAACCTTTTCCATTGGGTCCGGAATGGCATTCAGAGCTTGTTTGAGTATGAGGTTCGATATGTTTGGAGTTCATAATTTTCGAGAATGAATAGTGCCGGATAGGGAGGATTTGGGTTAAGCCCATTCACTAGCCTATAAGTGACTAATTCCTCTCATTTTCTCTGATTCACATTAGTACCTCTCTACTGTCTCTAATGTCTTCCTTAATCACTACTTAATCCTCTTCTAATCACCAAGCCCTAAACCCACTAAATAAAATTCCTAAATTCAAATAAAAACCGCCATAATTCCTCTCTTCCAAACATAACGCATGAAGGAATTGGCTTGAGTCGGATCTTGGAGATAGATCTCAACTTTAAAGTTAGCTTGGAGATGCGTTTTGGTGATTAGAGCTTAATCTAGAGAAAGAGAAGATGAGTGGGATGATTCTCCTTATCAATTTATGTGTCATACTTCATATTTTCATTTATTGCTTGACATTGAATCATATGAAGTGATTTGGAGAATGAATGGGTTAGTTTAGACTTGTATTCATGTTATTAACATGTGTCCCTTAGCTAATTAATTGTTTAAGACCCTAATACTATGTTTTGAAAATAGTTAGTAAGCCCCGGATTTGATTTGGGCTAATTGGGTGATTATTTGTGATGTTATTGTTTGATTTGGGATTAAGTAGTGTAATGATGTGCACATCATTGATAATAACTAATTAATCCATTTAAATTGATTTGCAAAAAGGTTAGTAAGCTAATTAAGGGGTTTGGGAGTTCTATACCCTTTATTAAAATAAATAAAGACCCCTATAAGCCTTAATTAGTATCTATAAAATTGTTTCATGATTTTATAAATGAAGAATATATTTTATAAAATGGGTATGAGATTTTATAAATAGTAAAAAGGTGAATACTTGATCTTAATAAAGTGATTACAAGCTAGTATGACATTTTATAAAATGGTTTATGATTTTATAAAATGATATAAGAGATGTTTCACTCTTATTA
This sequence comes from Allium fistulosum, assembly GCA_030737815.1. Taxonomy (NCBI): domain Eukaryota; kingdom Viridiplantae; phylum Streptophyta; class Magnoliopsida; order Asparagales; family Amaryllidaceae; genus Allium; species Allium fistulosum. The sequence goes on along the minus strand of CM060905.1, from coordinate 483,608,245 downwards.
CTAGAAAGATTACTAAAACAAGTAATATTTGAACAAGAAATAGTTGAATTGCCTAATGGATATGCGTGTGTGCGTATACTTACACGAGCAGGTATTCATATACGTGTATTTAGAATTAAGCACGATCGAAACAACTCTTATGTTGTAGCCAGAATTGTGATGGGTGTTATGTTTTTAAGAGGTGAATATTTGTGTAATAGATTGTATATGCATATGGGAATGTCTGTATGTGTATATGACCATGTTATGAGCGATCTTATGTAACCATAGCAACCACCTGATGTGCTAAGTTGCACGGGGAAGTGCCGGGTCGAGTAATCGCCTCGGTGAAGCTCATTTGCAATTGTTTAGTTATATAGAAATATTATTGAATATAATTTCATTAAGGGAATTTCATATAGCCATAGCGACCACCGTGTGCGCTAAGTTAAATGAGAGTATAACGGGTCGAGTAATTGCTCTGGGGAAGTCTGAAAATGTGAATTGTTAAGTTAATCTGTGTTTGCGTGAACATGTGTGCATAGGCGTACACGAATGAGTGTATCGACACATGTATGAGCTACACACAAGGATAGAAGAAAATTCAAGTTAGGAAAATTCATGATTTGAAGTCTCTAGATAGAAGAGGACTTTTCCATGGTTGCAATAGAAGAAATGGCAAGTCAATTGGAGCCACATATCAAAAGTTATATGTGTTTGAAGTAGTGGAAGAAAATGGGAAAACTGGCTAGGAGCAGGTTAGTCGACTGGTGGGACCAACCAGTCGACTGAACAAGTCCATTTTTCACACCAAAGAAGAAGGTGGGATTTAGTTGACTAAATGTTCTTGGTCAGTCGACAGACCCCAGTCAATTGGTCAGTATTATTCCAGTCGACTGTTGGCAGTTGATCGCCGGTTCGGTTGAAACTTTTAAATGCGATAACATTTGCATACAAAGTCGGATTGAGGTGAGGTTGGAACCATTGTTAACCATTTTTAGAGGACTAAAATTCGGGAAATTTTGGTAGGTTTTGAAGTAATTTGATTTTGGGGTCCATTCGGGACCCACCCCGACACGTATTCCAGAACCATAGATTTTGGTAGTCCAGAAGGTATATCGGGAGAGTTTTATGACATGGGTTGATGCGTTCAATTTGTAATGCAATTTAGGTTAGTATGGGGTTCTGTTAGAGTTGTCCGATGGGTTTTCGACCATCATGATTGGAGCCGTGCATGGCGATCCTATACGATTTGTGATGATGGCTGGCTGGGACATGGAGTTCCCCGGTAGCGAGTCATGCATGATTTTAATGATAGCGGGCTGGGACGTAGAGTTCCCCAGTAGTGATTCATCTAGGTTTTTATATGATAACTGACTGAGACTTAGAGTTCCTCAGTAGCGATAATATACGATTTGTGATGATAGCGGGCTGAGACATGGAGTTCCTCAGTAGCGAGTCATCTATAATTTTGATGATAGTGGACTAGGACATAGATTTCCCCAGTAGGAGTCATCTATGATTTGGTCTTAGCAGTAATGATCATACGCATTGTGGCATACCTATTTGGTTTTAGCCCCCGGGACTATACATGTTGGGGTGTATCTTATTGATCTTAGCGGTAGTGATCGATGCTTTGGGATCATAGTATATTGGTACTATATTATTAGTATTTTTTAGGTAGTATAGTGCAATGGGATATTGTGCTAACTTTTTTTTACAGAAGAAGAGCAGTTTTGGTATGATCCCCTACTTTTGAGATGGATTTACTGTACTTGTTTATAGGTAGTTCGGATTTCCCCCGAGCCATGTTTGTGGAGAGGGCTGGCTGTGATTTTGTTATTCCTGTCTATTTGTATATAGTTTTAATATATATTATTTTGAGATAGTTCCCCTCACACCAGGCTATATGTCTGACCCACGTTTTGCCTTTGTCTGTTTATGTCATGACAACTCTTGGTTAGTCGATTGAGTAGTTTGTGAGTTAGTTGCTTTTGGGGATACGCTAGCAGAGTGTGCAGCTGGAGCATTTTGGAGGTGCGGCATCGATGTTTTGAGATATATATACTTGTTATTTTATTGTACATGATAGACTTGTTATTTATATACGGGACTGTTGTATTAGATATTTATTCAAAACTCTGGGCTTTTGGAGTTGATGTATACTGACTATTTTGTACTGATATTTATTTGTCAGTTGCTTCTGCTAATGCGTTCTCTTATATATTTTGTTATTCTATCTCTATTCATGTATATTCAGTATATTATATGTTGTCATTCCGTTATGAGATCTTATCGATGTCTTGGTTTAGTGTTTTGTTCTAATTTTACCCCGACAATCTATCTTTTGTGGTATTTAAAATTAAGGCGATGGTCTAAGGTGCCAACTTTTAAGTATTATGAAGGGCGGGTCGTTACAGTTGATATCAAAGCTTAGGCTCAACACTCGGACCAAGCAGACCTGTTTGAGTTAATCAATCTGGTAGTAGGAAATACATTATATTTTTCAACTATATAATATTGTATACACAACTTGTCTTATGAACTTAAATTGTTTCTACCACTAGTTGTTAAGGTATTTTTTCAGGTTATCCATATGAGTAGACAAAATATGGGAACAACTACGGATGGGCAGTTTGAGATGCCTGATTTGCTTAAAGACTATTTAGCTACCGTAAAAGATGTTCTGTCACCCGTGAACATTTCCTGCCGATTGCGATTAGCGTCATAAGTGGTGTGGCCCTTTGGGCATCAGTATTTTTAGCTCCACCAGCTTTAGACTCTTCAAAAGAGTGCCGGAATTTCATAGCCTTGGAAGGGAGCAATATCTGGGTCCTGAGACTGTTGCTGACACACGGCCTTGGACACATGCATGGGAAGACATCCATCAATATAATTTTAATGAATATTCTCGTAAGTGAGATGTTTCTCAGCAATTGGGAAAGGAAGACTTTGAATGGGTAGGATATTTTACCGGCTGATAAGTAGACCTGTGATTCGAAATTTATTCAGGCATCATTTTGAGTTCTTAGTACATTTCTGGGATTAAGAAGAACGTGTAGCTTGAGCATTCCATCCATCCTGAGCAGGATAGCTTATTAGTATAGGAGTGTTGACCGATCCAACCTTTTGTTTTGGAGTTTGAGTTGTTCGGTACTCCATTGTTATGGGCAAAGAGATTTGCCTTGTATCTTAAGCATTGGTTGGAGGTTCATTGCCTAGCCTTATCCCTATTAGGGTCCACTTATGAATATCTCGTGGGGATGGTTCTCCTTAGTAGGATAACATTAAGGTAATTAATGTGGAAAGCATTCGAAACTCCAACCGAAGTGTAAAGACCATTATATAAGAAAGATCGAGCTTGTTCGAAAAAGGAAAAGCTGGCCTAGTATGCCACTCCTACAGCATATGGAAGGCATTTCGCTATAGAATGTCACTCAGATAAAGCGAACCATAGTGCTTCGATTTTGATTATCTTGATCACATGAAGAAGGACTGTGCTACATTTCTGAAGGGTGTGTAAGTGGTGATGACTTGTGCCTTTCAAGCATTACCGGGTCCTAGCCGCTTACGACTTAGGAAAATTGGAAGGAGCATATCTAGTGAGGTATGCTTTATTTTTGTGAACTCGCTTCTGTTCCATTCGAAACTTAAGAAGTATATTTATCTGTTACTAGTTACTTAGTAGATATGCTAAACTTGACATCTTTCATAGTAGGTAAATTCTTTGGTAAAGATAAACCTTGTATGAGTCACCATAACTGCAAAACCAAGGTGAAGCGACCAACGTATTACCATTCAGACTTGTAGCACAAGCTTTCAAGTTGAGTAGGTTCGGTCGATGAAGTGTGACTTGGATTTATATCCAGGTAGGATTTAGGAAAAGCCCAGTAATGAGCAGATACCGAGTGGATGACTTATAAGCAAGTGTCTAGAGTTGGTCGTAGTATATTTGTTTTACTTTGTGATAGTAAACCTTAGGTGATGGAAGAAATCCCATGCGTTAAAAGGAATATTTTCTAAAGATTTGTCCAGTCGCATGCCAATTCTTAAACTATAGTTTGAGCATAGAGTTTTCTGCTGATTTGCACCAGTTAGTATAGGGTTTTTCACTTGATTCTGATGGCGAGCACTTGAGTCGGATTCTTTGAATGACTGAGAGATTTCTGAAACACGACCTTGGTCATGCTAGGAAATTTTCATCATCGGATCAAGGAACTGGATCGGAGTTCGCACGGACGGACTCAGGTGGTCGACTTTAATTTAAGAAAGAAATCTTGCGAGCAAACGAAGGGTCGGAATGGGTATCGTGTCATTTGGAATGATCTTTGGGAAATTATAAAATTTTAGTGTAGTTATTATTGCGTGGGATAGTTCGTGGAAGGATTTCTTGACCAGTTTTGTGGCGATTCAGATAATCTCCTAAGTGATGAGATGGTACTTGCCTAGGTGAGCACCCTATTGAACTTAGTATATTATCCTTATTAACACTGTGTAGTCAAGGTGAGTTTGAACCCGAGAAAACCCCAGCAACAGTAAATCTTCATTTTTAATGATGATTCAGTTAGTATAATTTTCTCTTTTAGGGAATGAGTTATGTTCGAAAGAAAAGGAAAGTTGAGGCATTGATTGCTGGATTTATTCGAGAGTTTTGAGACTCGATGATCCTGCATATCGTATAGATTTGTCCTCTTTGTAATCGAGAGTAATCATTCGTCTCTTATATTGACGAAAGGAGTTGCACGACTTAGGCATTTATTCCTCTTGAATGACAGACGGACTCATTAGACTTTATGGTTCAACATGCGCGTTTGACTCTTGACGATTATGGAGCATGTTTGTGTAGAATTTTTTAAATATTTCATTACTTGTATTCTTATTTATTGCTTGTTATTGTTTGTGCTTGCTATTGTTTGTTGTTTGTTATTGCTTGTTGCTTGCTATTGTTGCTACTGTTGTGTTTGCTTGCTATTATTTGCTTCTTGCTTATTGTTGCTATTGTCCGTTGTCGTTGTTGCTACTGTTTGATTGTGTTTGTTGTCGCTATTGGTTGACTTTGATACCGGCTGATTTTTATTGTGGCTGATTTTGTTGCTTGCATGTTTGATAATTTGAGTGCTAGTTATTGTTGCTTATCATTATTGGTTATTGTTTAGTGGTTTCTTATTGCTTATAGTCATTGATTGACTAAAGATTATTTATATGAGATAATTAAGTGCATGCCATTTGATTGGCAATGATGGATTCCAACCTTGGAGGGTTCAATCCGAGGTACATATAGTTATATAAATTGTATAAATCTTACAGTAGTGACCCTGTGTAGTATTGATCTAAAATTAGTGATCATAGACTAAATTGGCCTTATATTGATGGTCTTGTAGATCATTGACTTTGTATTAGTGGCCACATCTATAACAACCCGAAATTTAACCCATAATAATTAATTAATTCGTTAATTAATTAATAATTAAATAACTTTGTGAAATTATCAGAATTGAGTCACGGGAGTTGCACCATTGTGTCCGTGGTAATTTTCTGGTCAATTTCCATATATAGAACATCAGAATCCGAGCTAAAATGAACGAGGTATGAATTAAACAAGACAACGAAAAATAAAATTATATGGCCAGGTCGACCTGGGCAAGGGGGCGGTCGACCGCCCGGTCGACCCGCTAGCCCATTTTAGGGGGAACGAACGTTAGTTCGTTTGTTCGAATATTTAGCCGACTTTACACGCATTTTGCAGTTTTTAAACTAATCTAGTCCTTCCATTCATGCACCCGATGGCCCCTATTCAACCTATGACGTGGTTGCATCTTATTCAATCCCCAAATCCAACGGTCTGAGATCCACTTCTACCCCTATAAATAGAACCCTAGGCCTAACACTTTTTCTCATTCTAAGATTTTCTTCAATTGGGTTCGCCTATTCGGGAAGGACCCTAAGCGGAATAATTTTCCAAAGAGGAAATTATTTTAAATAAAGATATTTAACAACCCCAAGTGGATCCGTGAAGGCCTAAAGGGAAGAGCTAAGGACCAAAGGTGAGTGATTGTAATTATTTTAAATTTCTTTGAGTAATTTAAAATAATAGGGTCTCCAATAGTTGTGGTTTTACTACGATTTTTGGAATAGCCTTTTTAGTAATTTATTTACAGTTTTTAGAATTATTTTGAGTCTATTCCTTCTAGCTATTCTTTTCAGTTAATTTTAATTTATTTCTATTAATTATAGCTTTTCATTTAATTAAAGTTTATTTACAGTATTTTAGTTTATTTTCTACTATTTATGCGTTATTTACATCTTCTCCTTACGCTTTGGATTTCCTTCTATTTTAAGTTTTCTTTTATTTCTCCTTCTTTTTCTTTGCGTACGGATTAGTATAGAATTAACGCGAAATTGGATTAAATTATAAGAAATCTGAAATAATGGAATATGGGATGCAAATCACAAAGACCGTAATATAATTGGAATTGGACTGAAATTATGCCTGTTTCCTGGAGATTTGACCAGGCAACTTAGTGCTCGGCATCCAGATGGCGTTCGACATCATGATACGCTCAGCAACCCGGAAGCGCTCGGCATTCGGAAGCGCTCGGCATCAAGGAACGTTCGGCATCGAGAAACGTTCGGCATGGTATAACGTTCGGCATGTACGAACGTTCGGCATGGCAAAATTGTCCATCATAAAATATCGTTCGGCCTAACTATTCTTCGGCCTAAGTGTCGTTCGGCCAAGACATGGTTCTGCCTTGACAGCGTTCGGCCAGAGTATCATCCGGCCTAAGTTCTGCTCGGCATTCAGTCGTTCAGCACAAATACACTGGATCGGCCTCCAGTATCGATCGGCACAAATACTTCCCATGGCATTCAGGGTGTTCGGCCTCACTTCTGTTCGGCATGAGAAGATCGTTCGGCATTCATGCCTAGTTCGGCATTCAGCATTCGGCATCTATGGATCGGCATATAGAGACCACTCCATTTGGGCCGAGGTATTCAGCTACCAGGCCCACCAGGGAAGTCCAACCCATCTTTGTCTATAAATAGAGAGGTAGGGGCACAGTGAAATGGACCTTTTTTCGAGAACATTAGGGAGACTCTGCCGCTTTCAAGACTCATCCTCTTTACTTAGCAATTGTATTCAAGTAGTTGGCAAACGGATTGTATCTGTAATCAATTATCTAGTAAAGCAATAAAGATTAACCTCAAAGTGGACGTAGGCAGTTACGCCGAACCACTATAAATCTGTGTTCTCGTCTTTGCATTCAATTTAGCACATTCTTCCTTGTTTAAATTTACTTTCATCATTTATCTCTCTAAACAATCTTTCTCAACGAGGTTAGTGACTAATTTTGGTGCTAACACTTTGGTGTTTTCACTGAGAATTGAATTCTCAAACCTCAAGGATCTGCTTTGAAGCTACTGGATTGAATAAATCCCCCAAAGAAGATCCGACTCATTCATAGGACGTCCGTTGATTCTACTCAGAGTTCATACCAATAACTCTACAATGGCAATACCACGTACCAGATCAGCCTCTCATAATGCGGACGCCCACGAGACTGCTAGCGTACAACAAGCAGCGCATAGCAATCAGCAAGCAATGCTAGGTGCAGGGACTACTGCCCAGGACCAAATGCCGGTTGTCACCAGAATAGAGTTCAACGACTTGATGAGAGAACTCAGGGAAAGCAGGAGACAACTCGAAGAGCAGATGCAAGCCAACCCCAACCTCATGGCACAACTCACTAAACAACAGCATCAAAATGTTGGGGGCAATTCCGCTCCTTATTCTTCATCCGACAGCTCAACTTCGTCCGATGAACCTCCCCGGCGTAGACGCCGTAAGACTGAAACTACGCAGGCAGGTGCTACTGTCCGAACAGCTGGAGACCGTGACCAAGCAGGAGCTGGAAACTTAGAAGCTGGGGTGCAGGTGGAGGCTGGAGGCCCAGATCATCAAGATGCCAATGATGTCGAACCTCAAGATGCACATTTGGCAGATCGCCAGCAGAGGAGGCATCAGCCTGATCAATCACGTAGAACAGACTCCAACCTACCACCTTCCATACAAACACCAGACCTGACAGCCATGATCAGACAATTGATGAAAGAGAATCAAGGCTTATCAAACGATGATTGGGGAGTGTTAAGAAGTCATACTCCGTTCACAGACATTGTTCTACAGGCAGCGTACCCCAGGAAGTTTAGTATGCCAACTATCCCGGCATATGAAGGAAAGACTGATCCCAGACAGCATGTCATGAGGTACGAATGGATGATGGATTCAACTAGAGAAAATGATGCGACCAAATGTAGATACTTTCCAATAACTCTACCTGGAATCGCTACCATGTGGTTCACTCGACTTCCTCCATGGTCCGTATCCAGTTTCGAGGAGTTGGCGAAGAAATTTATAGAACAGTTCAGGATACATACTACTCGTCCAAAGGACGTGATGTCTCTATCAAGTGTAATCCAGGCTCCTGGGGAATCATTGAAGGAGTATTTGCAGAGATTCCATGTTGCAGCAACTGAAGTCAGCAATCCCAATGATCATGCAATTCTTATGGCTGTGATGCGAGGCGTGGATCCGAATTCAGAGTTTGGAGACTAGCTGGCAGGTAAACCTTCGACTATGCTAGAGCGTTTTTACTCAAAGGCACATCAGTTCATAAGAAGAGAGGAAACCAGGTGGGTAAGGCGAGATAAGGCACCGGAGCCTGTCTAGGAGTCCGTGAAAAGCAACATTGTTGTGAAGCAGTCCGGAGACAACTCGGGAAAAGTTCAAGTCAATGTCCAGAACAAGTCCGGGCAACCTAAGGAATCCGGAGGAAGAAATCAAGGGAAGAAGAGAGAAGCGGGGAAGTGGAAGCCAAGAATTCCAACCTACAACGAGTATACCCCGCTGAATGCATCTCTTGAGAACATTTACCTATCAACCTACAATACCTTTCAGTATAGAAAGCCACGTCCAAAGGAGTCAACCGAAGAACAAAACCGGACCGGGAAATACTACCGCTTCCATGAGACTTATGGGCACAATACGGAAGAGTGTAGACACCTACACGACTGTATAGAGAAGCTGATTAGGAAGAAAAAGTTACAGGAGTTTGTAAAGAGTCCACAGGAAGGAGGACAGGGAACGTTCAATCCAGGTCGTGCACCAACTCCGCGTCATCCCGAGGAGCCTGCCCGGACTGTGGGCAGACTAGTCATAAACACGATCATCGGTGGGCCTCACCCTGCAGATAAGAACTGGCAAGAGATGGAGCGGTATGCTAGTTCCCTGAAGCACACAAATTTCGAGTGTTGTTCCAACGTAGAGGATGGGACCCCTGCTAAACAGCTGCGCGTGATGACAGACGATATAGTATTTAGGAGCAAAGATGCTGACCAAGTAGAGGCTCCTACCATCGACCCGATGGTCATATCTGCGACAATCGGGCCGGCATATGTGTAGAGAATTTTGATTGATTGTGGAAGTTCTGTCAATATCATCTTCAAGAAGGCTTATGACCAGATGAAGATGGAGACGAAGGATTGAAATCGTCTAAAGCTTGTATACATGGCTTTAATGGCGCAGCAACCGATGCAGTGAGGTATGTTGAGTTACCAGTTGAACTGGGACAAGGCGAGCGTAGGAGGGTGCGAATCCTACCCTTTGTAGTTTTGGATGTGGATTCTCCGTACAATGTGTTCTTGGGTCGACCGGCCCTGGCCGAGTTTAGGGCAGCGTTAGCCCCGTGGTGCTTGACTATGAAGTTTCCGACTGACAAAGGAGTAGGTGTTGTTCATGGCGGCCAGGCGGCTGGTCGTGCCTGTTATGTGGCTGAGCTCCGAGAGGCCCATCGGAGGGAGAAAGGAAAGGTTGCGGACAATCCCGTCCGCATCCATAATACTGACAATTAACAAGTAATGCCCGAGCCCTGGCTCGGGCATAATTCTCGGATCTTCAAAGACATAGATCCGAGAGATGACGATGAGAAACCCAGGGAAGAAAAAGCAGCACCGGCTGAATTGACAATTGACATTTCAGTCAGCCGAGACGATCCATCGCGAGTACTGAAGATCGGATCACAACTCAGTGCCGCAATGACTGAAGATCTCAGTGATTTCCTCTGAGCGAATCTTGATGTTTTTGCTTGGACACATTCTGACATGTGTGGGATTTCTCCCGCTATTACGAGTCATATGTTGAACATAGACCCGAAGTACATCCCGGTTAAACAAAAGAGGAGAGGGATGGACCCGGAGAGGTCCGCTGCTCTCAGAGAGCAGGTGGACAAACTCAAAGCCAATGGGTTCGTCCGCGACGCCCTCTACCCTGAATGGGTATCAAACCCCGTGCTGGTGAAAAAGGCGAACGGGAAATGGAGAACTTGCATAGATTATTCCGATTTGAACAAAGCGTGCCCCAAGGACAGTTTTCCATTGCCTCGGATTGATCAGTTGGTCGACTCCACTGCAGGACACGAGTTGTTGTCATTCATGGATGCGTACTCGGGATACAATCAAATCCCGGTGCATATTCCGGAACAAGAACACACCAGTTTTGTCACAGACGTTGGGCTATATTGCTATGTAGTAATGCCTTTCGGATTGAAAAATGCGGGAGCGACCTATCAGCATTTGGTGAACCGAATGTTCAAAGACCAGATTGGTAGGACGATGGAAGTCTATGTAGATGACATGCTCGTGAAGTCACGACAGTCAAACGACCACATTCGAGACTTATCCGGGATGTTCGATATACTCAGATATTACGGGATGAAGATCAACCCTCTGAAGTGTTCCTTCGGCGTTGCGTTGGGGAAGTTTTTGGGATTCATTGTTAATGCCAGGGGAATTGAAGCGAACCCAGAAAAGATTCAAGCTATTCGAGATGTGCAAGTGCCCAGAACTATAAAACAGGTGCAAAGATTGAATGGAAAGGTGGCTGCACTGAGCCAATTTATATCTAGAGCGACGGATAAGTGCATTCCCTTCTTCGATATAATAAAGAAAGGGAAGAGAAATTTCGAATGGACATCCAACTGTGAGGAAGCATTCCGAGATCTGGTGAGGCATTTGGAGAGTCCTCCAGTGCTTTCGAAACCAATAGACCACGAGATGTTGTACGTATACTTGGCCGTGTCCCTGCATGCTATAAGTGCGGCTTTAGTCCGCGAGGAGGACCGGGTCCAAAAGCCAGTGTATTACGTTAGCAAACGTTTAACGGGGGCATAAAGAAATTACCCTAAAATTGAAAAATTGGCCTATTGCTTGGTGATTGCATACGTAAGCTGCGTCCATACTTTCAAGCACACTCAGTCAGTGTTTATACCGATCAGCCCTTACGGCAGGTACTCCAACGACCAGAACTTTCTGGAAGGATGTTAAAATGGAATATCGAGTTGAGTCAGTTCGATATTACCTACCTGCCACGAAGAGCCATACAAGGGCAAGCATTAGCAGATTTCATCGCTGAGTTTACTGTATCTGACAAACCGGACGGTCACAGTGTCATTCCCCCCATTGAATGGAAATTGTACACCGATGGGGCATCAAACGACCGCTGCTATGGAGCTGGGATAGTTCTCGTGACTCCAGAAAATCGATCGATTTGTTATGCCTTGAAGCTCAATTTCCCGGCTACGAATAATGAAGCAGAATATGAAGCATTGATTGCTGGTTTAAAGCTTATTGGAGAACTCGGGGTAAGGTCAGTCGAAATATTTTGTGACTCACAGTTGGTGGTCTACCAAGTGCGGGGAGATTACCAAGCAAGGGGACAGAAGCTTGCTCCGTACCTTGTTCTGGTTCAGGAACTATTGTCGAACCTCGAACATTATGACATTTCGCATGTCCTGCGTGAACAGAACAAAGAAGCCGACTCATTGGCTAAATTCGCAAGTACTGGCGATGCGCAGCAAATGGGATTGGTTCCCGTTGAAACCTTGCATGCTCCAAGCATAGACACAATGAAAGTTGATTTTGTGTTAGAAACGGGAATCGAGAGGGAATCATGGATGACCCCATTCAAACTATACCTGATGACCGGGACTTTACCGGAAAAAAGGAGCGAAAGACGACAGGTCATTCGAAAAGCCGCACGATATGTGATGCAGGATGGAGTAATGTATCGGAAGGGGTTCTCGGTCCCCTTATTACGATGCATTGCCCATGATGAGACAAAGCGGGTCTTGAAGGAGGTTCATGAGGGAGAATGTGGTGACCATACTGGGGGGCAAACGCTAGCGAAAAAGATCCTCCGTTACAGATACTATTGGCCAACTGTGAATCGGGATGCTGCAGATTATGCAAGAAAATGTGACAAGTGTCAAAGATATGCAAAAATCCCGAGAGCTCCACCAATAGAACTCACACAAATGGTTAGTCCCTAGCCACTTGCAATCTGGGGAATCGACATAATCGGCTCTTTGCCTATATCCAAAGGTGGTGCAAAATACGTGATAGTTGCAGTCGACTATTTCAAAAAATGGGCCGAGGCAGAACCTTTAGCCACAATCACCTCTAAGAAGGTCATTAATTTCATTGTACGAAACATTATATGCCGCTTTGGTCTCCCTCGAACCATCATTACGGACAACGGAACGCAGTTTGAAAGCAGAGAGTTTAAAGATTTCTGTTTAAAGTATGGCGTTGAGAAGAAGTTCGCCGCCGTCGCGCATCCGAAAGCTAACGGACAAGTCGATGCCGTAAACAAAATAATCAAGTCCATACTGAAGAAGCGTTTGGAAAAAGCCGGAGGCAAGTGGGTAGATGAACTCCCAACAACATTATGGGCATATAGAACTACCCATAAGTCCGCAACTAGCCACACTCCATTCGCATTGGCATACGGCTCGGAAGCCGTTATACCCGTGGAGCTTGAAGTTCCATCGCATCGAGTGACATACTATGATCCTAGGACAAATCAGGATCTCTTGTTGGAATCACTGGACTACATCGATGAAAAACGTGAAGAGGCTGAACTAAGGGCGGCAGCACATAGGCACCGAGTCAAGTGATATTACGACGACAAAGTCCTCCCAAGGATCTTTAATGTGGGTGATCTCGTTTTGAAATGAGTTTTCCTGGTACCATCACGTATGAATCCCAACTGGGAAGGTCTATATGTCGTTGAACGGAAGCTTGGAGAGGGAACTTTCAAGCTAGCGACCGTTGATGGCGTGGCACTCCCCCGAGCATGGAACAGTGAACATTTGCGATGTTATTACATTTAGCCTGTTTCTTTCCTGTTTTAGGTACAATTGTTTGTTGTATGTTTTTATTCTGCTGATTCTTAGTTTCCTTTTTAGTGTGTAATTGGACAATTTAGTTTGTTTCATTAATAAAGGCTTGAAGCCGTCTGTTTCACGAATTATAAATGTTTCTGTACCTTATAATCTAGTGATGAACCGCTAGAGTTACATTATTCCGTATGATGTACAGACTCGCATAATCGACTTGAATCTCCGAGACCCCTGAGTGTGGACCGGAGTACTCTAAGTCCCAAAAGCGCGGACTAGAGTGTAAACGACTTGAATCTCCGAGTCCCCTGAGTGCGGACCGGAATACTCTAAGTCCCCGGAGTACGGACTAGAGTATAAACGACTTCAATCTCCGAGTAGCCTGAGTGCGGACCGGAGTACTCTAAGTCCCCGGAGCGCAGACTAGAGTATAAACGACTTGAATCTCCGAGTCCCCTGAGTGCGGACCGGAGTACTCTAAGTCCCCGGAGCGCGGACTAGAGTATAAACGACTTCAATCTCCAAGTCCCCTGAGTGCGGACCGGAGCACTCTAAGTCCCCGGAGCGTGGACTAGAGTATAAACGACTTCAATCTCCGAGTCCCCTGAGTGCGGACCGGAGTACTCTAAATCCCCGGAGCGCGGACTAGAGTATAAACGACTTCGATCTCCGAGTCCCCTAAGTGCGGACCGGAGTACTCTAAGTCCCCGGAGTGCGGACTAGAGTATAGACGATTCAAATCTCCGAGTCCCCTGAATGCGGACCGAATTACTCTAAATCTCCGGAGCGCGGATTTAGAAAAAATTCTAAGTACCCAAAATGTGAAACGAGAAATATGCCACTCCAAAGAATGTTCGAACAATGTAAGAATGGATTGGGAAATTATGCAACTCATAAGAACTTGAGTTTCGACCATAGTTATACAGAAAGCTAAAAAAGCAAAAGAATCGTTCAAGTGACAAAGAAACTAAACTTTATTCAATAATCCAAAATGGGGTTACACAACTATTCCTCCAAAACTTGGAGTCAAAAATCTATCTACACAAACTACGGAAACAAAAAAGTAAAAGTAGTTACAAGACCTAAGCAAAATCTCGTTGAATGAGTATAGTCTTCCTTTGTTTTCTCAGATGACTCCTCTCCCTCACGCTTCCTCTTGGATTTTTTGCTTGCCAAAGAAGCAGAGTCAAGAGTGGGAGAAGGAACATCCAGCGGTTTGGATTTGCCGGGGAGAATGATTTTCAGAGGCCTATTCAGCGGGTCGGTAAGTTCCAGTATTTGAGGCTCGACCTCGATCTCGACCTTCTTTTTCTTCTCTTCTACGAGTCGCTCCTTCATGCTCATCTTCGAAGTATGTTCTAAGGCGCCAGTGATTTCGATTTCATCACTCCCTTCAACGGGAGATGAAGTGTCAAACTTATCATCATCTAGCACCTTGATCACTTGAGCGTCAGGGTCGGGAGTTACTCCCACGTGAGCGACATCGCTTGTTTTCCCTGCCTCCTCCATAGCGTCATCGCTCCTCGGAGTTGGTTCAGGATCAGAGGGGCCTGCATAAAAACATAAAGAACGAACATTAGGACCTATAACCGCTAACAGAAAGCGACAGATCTTTGAACTTCTAGAAGAAGAGTTTTATACCGGTTTCTGACTGGCTATCAGCTGCGCGCGAAGTTTCACCCTCTAGAATAGGGGATAGCACATGAACGCCGAGACCGAGATCTTCCGGATTATAGCCGGCATGCTGCTCAAATGGGTCAAGTGATGGTCGACCAGGCAGTTGAGTGAAAGGAGGAGCTGCAGCCTCAGCTCCGGATGGACCAGCTCCATCGTCTTTCTCTTTTGATAGGGGAGAGCCTTTACCATAGAGAGCCATAACTGCAGACAAGTCTGATGGCTCGTTCCCCCTGAGAAATTCTTTCACTAGAGCCTCCTCATCGACTTCCTCAGTGCCCGACTCGATCTTTCTGATCTTTATTAAAGTATCCCAGGCCTCAGCTAGAGATTCAAGATAGCCCTCACCCAAGAAAGTCAAGTCCCGGTGCATGAGGACGCGGGCGCTGTATTCGGCAATCAGTGGGTCAAACATACACTTGACCTCTTCTCTGCCGGCCTCTGCAGCTGCTTCAAGACGGGAGTCGATCTCCTCGGAAGCTAGTCTCTTGCCCTCCTCACGGGCTTCGTTTTTCATCGTCTCAACCTTAGAGAGCTCATCATCGAGCTTTGCTTTTAAGAGACGGGTATCAACGATCTCATTACAGTACCGTTGAGACTCTTCTTGAGCCGCTATCTTCTCTTCCCTCTCCTTGGAGAGTAGCTCCTTCAACTCTTTGACCTGCAGGGCGAGTGTGTCCCTTTCCTTTTGAATATAATCTTTTTCTAGAGCTAGGGCCCCACTGCGTTGGATTGCGACGTCAAGTTCTTTCTTATGGGTCGTCTCTAGACGAGCGACGGCCTCCGCAGTCTCCTTAGCACTCTGCTCTGTGGCTTCATGCTTGGACTTATACGAAGCAAGCTCTTCATCTTGACTCTTGATGATGTCCTTGTCGAAGATAGCTTCCAGCTTCAAACGGTCAATCTCCTGTTGGCGCTCAACGGATACTTCCGAGACTTTTTCGACCAAATGTGCAAACGCGTCATGTTGAACATAGACGTCGTTGTTGTAGGCGAGGGCACTCTGCTTGACGTGCCCTGGAATGTGGTGAATAGCTGGGAGGAATTTCAGGCCGGTAAAGCAGATCTTAGGAAATTTAGCTTTAAGATCGACCATCTTCTCTGCTACCGTTGGGTCAGCCACGGTAACAGGGGGAGGAGGCTTTGAAAGTTCTGTTCTCTTCCGATGTTCTCGAGATTGCCGTGTGCTGGATGAACCGGAATGTTGATCTCGGGATACATCGAGCTGAGACCCTTTTTGCAGAAGTTTTTCTCTGTCTGGCTCAGTTTGAGGAGGGGGATCGTGAGAGTATGAAGACTGGGAATATGTTTTCTTTCGATAAGACGACTCACGGAGACGGTTGTCTCGATCTTCGTAGTCGTCTCTGTCCCTACGTCTACCAGAGCCTGAATCCCGTCCAGGATGGTGAAATACAGAAGAACCATGGAGGCGATCGAACCCGTGGGAGCACCCCATGTCACCTGCATAGAATAAAAATGACAGCGAGTTAGGAAAAATTGGGGTAATGGCAAAAATTGAAGTGTATGGTGAAGTGCGTGTGTGTCCTAGTGTTCCCCCCGACGGACCAGTTCCTTTATCTCTACTGATTGGAGTATTATCTCCCTGGACTCGGGCTTGAACTCCCGTATCGCCTCTAGCGGGCGAATGAAACTTAAGGGCCTCCGGATCATCGAAACCGTAGTTGAGTAGATCATCAGGGATGGTGAGGTTCGACAGACCCTTTAGAGAACTTTCTAGATGTTGTGAGGAAGCTTCTTTCTCCGTTGGGATAAGGGTAATTTTGGAAGTTCCACCAACTTTTTCCTTCCTCATCTTATACGTCGATTTCTTTTTCCCCTTCGAAGGGGAAGATGACGTTTCAATATCATGCACTTCGACCAGCGGATCCTAAGTAGGACCCACATTCTCGCCTTGTGTTTCAAGAGCTTCACTCTCTTTGATTTTCTCCCCTTCCTGTACATCAGGGGTATGGCGTGATGACGATTCAGCTAGTTTTTTCCCTTTACCGGATGTGAGCTTGGGAATGGAGATGCCCTCAGGAAGGCTAATCCTGCGACCTCCTACTAATAGTCCGAATCTCGATAATGACTCATTTGAAATGAGGGTTCGGATGTCCCGTTCCTCGGCAGGAAGAGCTCTAATGGCTTCGACGGTCTCAGAATATCCTCGGCCCTTAGGACATGGGTTGATACCTGAAAAGATGAAACAAGAAGTTAGAAAAAGAATAGCTCTGATAGAGCACGAATGTCGACTCAGGGAAAAGACTTACTGCCTTCAACCGATCTCCTCGCGAAACCAGGAGGGCAACGCACATAGAACCATTCCTGTTTATACAGAGCAAATTTGCTACATGCTCGGGTCAAAATCTGGCATTTGTGGTACGGCTCGAGGAACACAAAGGAGGGGCTATCTTTCCGCTTCTTAATCATATAAATATATCTGATGTCGCCGGAAGTTGGAGGCCTAGAGAAGACGACCATGAAAAGGAAGTAGGTCCCGTATATGAACGCGTGGCCATTTGGATGCAGCTGCGACAGGGCGACGTCTATGTATTGCAACACGTCCCGAAGAAATAAATTGAATGGAGGCACGCTACCCATCCAACACATAATCTTATTACAGGCAGTATACCCAAATGGGGGCAGATGTGGGCGGTCATGCCTCGACGGAACTAACACGTCGGCGAAAGGGATTCCGTGGATAGAGCATATTCGCCGAAGCGCAACTTCGTTAATCTTCGAAGCCTGTGAATCGATGGGATCATCCAAGAGAATCGATGCCTCCAGGGCATCAGGGGCTAAATTATGAGCGGGGGAAGTCGATAGATTTGAAGTGTCCGTGACTTCTTGCTTTGAAGACGGCCCGGGCCTATCTGAGATAGTGGCGGAGCTAGATTTTTTATACATCTCCAATAAATAGTGAATCTGGCAAAGCAATTGTGAGAACTATACTTGAAAAATGTTCAACGTTAGAATTAACAACACGAATATTCCCCTCACGTGGTGTGTGAACTAGTGCAATCAATCATGTATAAGCATTGAAAATTTGAAAGTCACAAGGTTACTGATATAAAACTGAGCTTCAAATCATCGCCCTCGAAGACCGTCATCGCTGACCGTCTCCAAAAGCCTGCCTTATGGTTATTACTGTTTTAGATTCAGAAAACGTTAAAAGAAGTTATCCGATTATGTCAATCTAAGTTCAGGTTTATGTCTACTGAAGCTAGGGAGTTAATAGTCTGGATCAGTTTGATATGCTAGTATGCTAGAGTCCTTGTCCTTGTTTTGTTATGTGATTAGGCAAAGCAATTGTTGGTTCGGCATTTATGATTGTTCGGCCTTGATATGGTTCGGAATTTGTGTTGTTCGGCCTAAGTGTGGTTCGACATTTATGATTGTTCGGCCTTGATATGGTTCGGCATTTGTGTTGTTCGGCCTATGTGTGGTTCGACATTTATGTTTGATCGGCCTAAGTATGGTTCGGCATTCACTTTGTTCGGCCTTAGTATCGACCGGCCAAACTATCGACGGCCTATCTATCGTTCGGCCTAAATCATGGTCGGCCAAATTATCATTGGGCCTAAATATTGTTCGGCCTGGGTATCGTTCGGTCAAAGCGCTATTCGGTCTAAGTTCTGTTCGGTCGAAGTATCGTTCGGCATCCTATCTAGTTCGTGCTTCCTCCCTATCCTTCCATTCCACTGCTCGGCATGTGGTGAATCACGCCGAACCAAAAGTTACGCCGAGCCCCAACTCTAGGCACTCCTTCCTTAAACAACGCTTTCATTTTTCTTTTCTTCCACCATCCACACCAAACAATGAGGACATATCGTTCGGCGAGTCATACCGGATCATGTTGTTCGGCATTCTAGCCAATTCCTGCTCCTCCTCCATTCTTTCCCTCCAATCTCGCTCGGCATGAGAAAACCATGTCGGACCATAATACATCTCCCAACTACTCCCTCGTATGCTCATCATTGGCTACTCCTACTTTCCTCCACATCATCTGGCCCTAAAAGAACATCCTAATCGCAGTTCGATTCTCTCATCCACACAACACCTATCGGCTACAATTCTGATTTACGAACTTGAGCCTCTTATTAAAACTTTTAGTCAGGGGAAGGATTTAAATAAGGGGATCAATACCTAATTAGTAGATCGAGACTTGGGAGAATTATGAAGTTGAGGGCGCGGTTTTAATTAATGCCGAGTGGATGGGGAAGGATTGTAAAGTCTTTGGAGGCTGTTAACAGGCTAGTTTTTCAAGTATAAGATAGAAGAAGTGAGTGTAAAAAGAGAAGAAGATGGAGCAGGCTGGCCTTTATATAGAAGAAGAAGAAGTCGAAGAGACAATGACCGTTAGAACCGGTCAAAACGAAGTCGTTCGGCATACAAGGAGCGTTCGGCTTCAGTTGTTCTGTACGACACTCACATATCGTTTGGCACACACCACCTCACCTGGTAATCACAAGAAGACATCTTCAAAAGGAATAAGCTAAGGATCAAAGTGGAGCACGAAGGATAAATAATTCAAAGCGTATCACGTTCGGTCATGTGATACACTTTGGGGGGCAAGTGTTTCCTGGAGATTTGACCATGCAACTTAGTGCTCGGCATCCAGATGGCGTTCGGCGTCATGATACGCTCGGCAACCCGGAAGCGCTCGGCATTCAGATGTGCTTGGCATCAAGGAACGTTCGGCATCGAGAGACATTCGGCATGGTATAACGTTCGGCATGTACGAACGTTCGACATGGCAGAATTGTCCGTCATAAAATATCATTCGGCCTAACTATTCTTCGGTCTAAGTGTCGTTCGGCCAAGACATGGTTCGGCCTTGACAGCGTTCGGCCAAAGTATCGTTCGACCTAAGTTCTGCTCGGCATTCAGTCGTTCAACACAAATACACTGGATCGGCCTCCAGTATCGGTCGGCACAAATACTTCCCACGTCATTCAGGGTGTTCGGCCTCACTTCCGTTCGGCATGAGAAGATCGTTCGGCATTCACGCCTAGTTCGGCGTTCGGCATCTATGGATCGGCATATGGAGACCACTCCATTTGGGCCGAGGTATTCAGCTACCAGGCCCACCAGGGAAGTCCAACCCATCTTTTTCTATAAATAGAGAGGCAGGGGCACAATGAAATGGACCTTTTTTCGAGAACATTGGAGAGACTCTGCCGCTTTCAAGACTCATCCTCTTTACTTAGCAATTGTATTCAAGTAGTTGGCAAACAGATTATATCTGTAATCAATTATCTAGTAAAGCAATAAAGATTAACCTCAAAGTGGACGTAGGCAGTTACGCCGAACCACTATAAATCTGTGTTCTCGTCTTTGCATTCAATTTAGCACATTCTTCCTTGTTTAAATTTACTTTCATCATTTATCTCTCTACACAATCTTTCTCAACGAGGTTAGTGACCAATTTTGTTGCTAACAATGCCTAATTATGATATTAATTGGACTGAATTAAGAAGATTGGCCTAGTTATAACTTATAATTATAACTAAAAAGAATAAAAGAAGAAAGAGGCTTATTTTCAAACTTAGACCTTGGGTTAAGTAATAAGCATGATTATAACGTAAGTTATAAAATGGTGAACTATGGAAACTATGGTAAACTATAGAAACTACGGCGCTTATTTTAAGACATAGGATAAATTAATAAGCAATAATAGCAATTAATAGAAATAAAGGATTATTTAAATAATTTATCTGAGTTAATAAGCAAAGATAAGAATAGGACCTCTACCAAATAGCATTCCCCTAATATTTCTATGGTTACGGTGTTTCACATAATCCTGAAGGGAGACGAGGTGCTTCACATAATCCTGTAGTGAGGCGAGGGATACACTTATGCTTATAGTGGTACTAAACGGTCAATCTATGGTAGTTCAAATACCATAGGCTATAACACTATTGTTGCGTGTAATAACCTAGAGTAATACCTAGAGTGTATCAAGTATCGAAAACGTAGATTACAACTTATTGTTGTAATAAATGTTTTCACGAAAAATAAGAGGAGCATAGGCTATAACACTATTGTTGTAGTAAGTGACTTCCAAGAGGAATATTTTTACATAGGTATATGAGATTTATTAGTATTTATTAATTTGAATCCATACACTAGTATTTTTTTGGGTTGTAGTAACGGTGTTTAACGCAACATCCATTTTAACCCAAATAAAATGTATTTTAAAAGATAATTTCTAAGTATAGAAATAAAACGGTTTGTAAAGTACACTTATTATTTTAAGTACAAGGAAATGTTTTTGCAGTTATGGATATATTAAACAGATTTGAAAATGAGTTTTCCTGAGGTGTAAGTTAGCTATTAGAAAATACTTATCATGGAAGAATATAAATTAAACATACTTTAATCTATTGGAATGGAAAGAATAATGGTATGATTTTCTATGAAACCAATAAAAATGTTTTGTGCAAGTTACAAGGAATACATGAAAGAGATATACAAGGTATGAAAAGCACCATATTTTGTATAGCCTATTTCAAAAAATATAAAATTAGTTCCTTGTAATTTCACATAAACATGAAATTCTCTTTTAAAAGGTTCACAGAAAATTTTAGCGTTAAAAATTTCTCATTTGAGGAAGTAGTTCCAATATATTAAGGTATGAGTCCGTGAGGTATAATAAGAACATGTTTTAAAACACATAAAAATAGTTTAAAGATATTTTAAAAGAAAATGGTTTGGTGAAAAAGTAAATAAGTTTTTGGAAATGAAAAACTTAATAAAAGTAGAATTTGAAAATTCAACTTTTTATAGAAAACTGAAAAGGTCTTTAAAAGAAAACAGGGAATAAGTTTTGGACTTAGAATTTGAAAGTTTTTCCCTCTAGGAAATAATGTTAAGTAACCAAGTATTTTTGAATTTAATAGAAACTCAAAATTAACACTTTTTAAAGACAAAGATTTTGGGATTTGATGTTGTGAAAATTTAGAAATCTTAGTTTTTGAAAGGATAAATACCCAACCAAATTCTTATAAATATGGAGTATAGAGAAATCATTTCCCAGGTGTAACAGAAAAAGTGCGAGTCCATGTAAGGGATAGCAGTGATTACTTTTGGAAGTAATGATAGAAGTTCCCATGGAATGTATAGGACACTAGTAAGGACCTAGGAATGTTGATTCATGTGTGCAGACTAAAGAAGAATGGTAGAGTGAAATAAGTAAGATTGTAAGGCACACATGGTTAAGGACGTATGTTTTTTATTTTGAAGAAACTTAGGAAAAGCATCTTCCGTTAAAAGGATCCTCACGTGATAGTAACATTAGAGTGGCACCTTTCGAAGCTTTTTACGAAAGACCACGCAAGTCGCCTTCGCGTTGGATCGGTTCTACAGAGGGATTGCCTTAGTTCTGACATAGTTAAGAAGGCTTCGGGGAGGATTGGTTTGATTGGGAGAAAATTCGTATTTCGTATCCACATTCCTTTGATAATAAGTTTCGAATTTCCTATTTTCCATCTCTAGTTTTGAATAGGTTCTTTCCTTTATTATCCTTTTGGAGGGTAGAACTTAGGATTTAACCTATGGATGGTAGGATTTGATGTAAACATGTTATTAGAACATGTTATGAATGATGTATGCTAGTGGTTGCAAGTGTTTGCTAGTGGATGCTAATGGATGCATACAGGTACACTAGGCACTATTATTCTTTAGGGATCGGCCTAACTAGGACACTAGAACATATGCATATGGATGTGTGTGCATTTTTATTCTATTTTTCATGGTTGCTATAAATGGATGATTATCACATGATTATTGCATTTGAATGATGTTTGTAGCATGCATATATAACTATCAGTTGTCATTAGGGAATTTTTGCATTAATTTGGATACATGCACGGACATGATTGCATAAAAGGAGGTCAACTGAATCAGTGGACCGCCTAATCTTTTGCATTAGATAGGAACATTTACACTACACTAATTGCATAAGTATTATAAATTGCATTAGAAAAACCTAAGGACAATGGATGAATCATTGATGATTGAGTAGTTGGTTGTAGAATTGAATGAAAACATTTAACACATTCTTTTATCCTTAGAGATTTCGGAAACGAAATCCCTTAAGGAGGGGAGAATATAACAACCCGAAATTTAACCCGTAATAATTAATCAATTCGTTAATTAATTAAATAATAAAATAACTTTGTGAAATTATCAGAATTGAGTCACGAGAGTTGCACCATTGTGTCCGTGGTAATTTTTGGGTCATTTTCCATATATAGAATGTTATAATCCAAGCTAAAATGAATGAGATATGAATTAAACAAGACAACGAAAAAAAATTGTATATGGCTAGGTCGACCCGGGCAAGGGGGCGGTCGACCGCCCGGTCGACCCGCCTGCCCTTTTTAGGGCGAACGAAAGAACGTTCGTTCGTTCGAATATTTAGCCGACTTTACACGTATTTTGCATTGTTTAAACTGATATGGTCCTTCCATTCATGCATCCAATGGCCCATATTCAGCCTATGACGTGGTTGCATCCTATTCAATCCCCAAATCCAACGATCTGAGATCCACTTCTACTCTTATAAATAGAACCCTAGGCCTAACACTTTTTCTCATTCTAAGATTTTCTCCAATTGCGTTCACCTATTCAGGAAGGACCCTAAGCAGAATAATTTTCCAAGGAGGAAATCATTTTAAATAAAAATATTTAACAACCCCAAGTGGATCTGTGAAGGCCTAAAGGGAAGAGCTAAGGACCAGAGGTGAGTGATTGTAATTATTTTAAATTTCTTTGAGTAATTTAAAATAATAGGGTCTCCAATAGTTGTGGTTTTACTATGATTTTTGGAATAGCCTTTTTAGTAATTTATTTACAATTTTTAGAATTATTTTCAGTCTATTCCTTCTAGCTATTCTTTTCAGTCAATTTTAGTTTATTTCTATTAATTATAGCTTTTTCATTTAATTATAGTTTATTTACAGTATTTTTGTTTATTTACTGTTATTTATGCGTTATTTACATCTTCTTTTTACGCTTTGGATTTCCTTCTATTTTAAGTTTTCTTTTATTTCTCCTTCTTCTTCTTTGCGTATGGATTAGAATAGAATTAACATGAAAGTGGACTAAATTATAAGAAATCTGAAATAATGGAATATGAGACGTAAATCACAAAGACCGTAATATAATTGGAATTGGACTGAAATTATGCCTAATTATGATATTAATTGGTCTGAATTAAGAAGATTGGCCTAGTTATAACTTAGAATTATAAGTAAAAAAATAAAAGAAGAAAGAGGCTTATTTTCACACTTAGACCTTGGGTTAAGCAATAAGCATGAGTATAGCATAAGTTATAAAATGGTAAATTATGGAAACTATGGTAAACTATGTTAAACTATGGAAACTACGGCGCTTATTTTAAGACTTAGGATAAATTAATAAGCAATAATAGCAATTGATAGAAATAAAGGCTTATTTAAATAATTTATCTAAGTTAATAAGCAAAGATAAGAATAAGACCTGTACCAAATAGCATTCCCATAATATTTCTATGGTTACGGTGTTTCACATAATCCTGAAGTGAGACGAGGTGTTTCACATAATCCTGAAGTGAGGCGAGGGATACACTTATGCTTATAGTGGTAGTAAACGGTCAATCTATGGTAGTTCAAATCAAGGAGGTTTGAACAAGGGGCGCAACTAGATTATTGTTTGATAGAGACCAGTACCAACAGCATTTCCCTTATTTTTATATGGACACGGTGTTTCACATAACCCTGAAGTCAGACGAGGTGCTTCACATAATCCTGAAGTGAGGCGATGGGCACGCTATGCTGGCTAGGGTAAATAAAAGGTCAAAAGAGGAAGCAACATGTAGCATAGGCATGGTGGCAGTTACACGTGTGACTTCCATTTCGGTGCTCAGTAATCGCTATGAGTTTCAAGCACTTAGCAAGTGTGTCTTTCGTGGACACCAAAGTCTACTATATAGGGAAACGTCCGGTCCACAGTAGATTGTATAGAGTAGCAGGCTGATCAAAGGGTAGAATTAGGACTTCAGCTTGATCAAAACAGATATCAAGTATAAGTGCAAACAATTAAAGCTAACCTATCTTACTAATTGAGCAATCACAACGCTATAGATGACCTTCTGCAACATTTTTGCAAGGTGTTGCCAGCTAAAATGTTACGACAGCTATAAAATTTTGATCCTACTGCAACGTTGTATTTTTGGTGTTACCTTAGCCATAAAAATGTGTTTCTCTAGCTAAACAAGTGTAACACGATGCAACATTTTTATATAGTGTTGCTATAGATATATTCTAATTAAAACAATTAAAAAAAAATTACACCTCGGCGATCCACACCATTAGTTAAAATAAAATCTCAACCATTCATCCACTATCTACTATGTTTCCTTTATTTCCCGCTGACATTTTCATTCACGCGCTTCCTTTTCATTTCGTTCTCCCCAAATCGCAGAAATAAAAAATTAGGGTTTCTCCCCCAAACTAGTACGAATATTTGGTTTGTGCCTTAATTTTTGTTCTTGAATCCACAGGAATATTCAAAATCAAGAGACTCGGCATACGCTGCCTTGAAATCCATTCTCGAAAAGCTCGAGAATCCTTCGACCAGATTCGATGCTTGAATCTTTTTTGCCAATGTTTAGAAGAAGTTCGATTCTGAAGAAGTTTCACATTTGTCTGACCAAATGTATTTAACGCCTTTCTTTGTTAAGCTAGTAAGAGGCACGACAATTTTAGAAAAGTCTTTGATAAAACGACGGTAATAACCCGCCAATCTGAGAAAGCTACGGATTTCCGTCACACTCTCTGGTCTCTTCCAATTTTGAATCGCTTCAATCTTTGAAGGATCCATGAAAATTCCGGATTCGGAAATAATATGACCGAGAAACTTCACACGCGATTGCCAAAAGTGGTATTAAGAAAAATTTTCTTTTAATTGATTACTCCTAAGAGTTTCCAACACAATCCGAAGATGCTCTTCATGTTCTTCCTCGGTTTTTGAATACACAAGAATATCATCAATAAAGATGAGAACTAATCGATCGAGGAAGTCTTTGAAAACTCGATTCATAAGGTCAACAAAATAAGCCGGAGCATTTGTCAAACCAAATGGCATAACAAGCCATTCATAAGATCCATAACAAGTACGGAACGATGTCAAAGGAATGCTATCTTCTGCAATATGAAGCTGATGAAAACCAGTTGCTAAGTCCAATTGTGAAAAGACTCTAGCACCACTAAGTTGATCAAATAGATCATCAATCCGAGGCAATGGATATTTATTCTTGATAGTGAGATCATTAAGCTTGCGGTAGTCAACGCAAAGCCTAAGTGTACCATCGGATTTCTTCACAAAAATAGCCGAAGCTCCCCAATGCGAGGAACTAGAGCGAATAAACTGCTTCGTCTCCAATTCGGATAATTGTTTGCGCATCTCCTCATTTTCCTTATTGGACATGCGATAAGGAGGACGAGTGATAAGTTGAGCTCCAAGGATAATATTAATTCTAAACTCAATTGCTCGCTTAGGTGGCAATCCTAGAACGGGCCCAAATATGTCGGAGAATTCATGAACAACATGAATAAGAGAAATGACATCTTCCTCATCATCATTATCGTCGTCATGAGGATTTAAAGAATATAAAGATGCTTTCGAATTAGAATCTGGATCTTTCAGAACAAGAGAAATCTGCTTAATAGATTGAGGATGTCGAAGATATATAGTCCGCTCAGGACATAGGATATGGGCTTCATAACGGTTAAGCCAATCCATTCCCAAAATCATTCTGAACCCAAGGTAACGCATAACATGCAAATCGACACGGAAAGAGTAATCACACAAAATAATTTCGACATCTTTACATAATAAACTAAGTGTTGCGGATCCGCCAACCGGATTCGCAATCCTCAAAGAAGTCATCAAGCCAATAACATCCAAAGACAAAGCATCAAAAAGTTCTTTTGATATAAAAGAGTGAGATGCACCCGTATCAAAAAGAACTCGAATATGAAGATTACGAAATATAATAATACCATCAAGGATAGAATGAGAAATACCTTGACCATGAGAAGTATTAGAAGGGGCTTGTACAACATTAAGCTTGCCCTCCTTATTGACTTGAAGTTTGGGACACAAAGATAAAGTATGGCCCAAACTCTTGCAATATCGGCAGAAAAGAGGCCTCGGGCACTTGTTTGCATAATGGTCCTTAGAACCACAATTGTAACATTCTCCACAGCGGGAGGTAGGAGCATTTGCTACTGGTGTTGCTTGCTTTCCCTTCTTATTAGGATACGGGCTTTTGGACTTTATAGGCCTTTTCCTGTTGTTGTTGAAGTTTGGTTTGGCACCCACCACTTCAACATCACTCTCCCTATCCGCCTCTTCAAGACGAAGAGCGATATCAATGAGTTGATCAAAAGAAACTTCTAATTTTAGAAGTAATGGCTTCTTGAGATTTTTGTTCAAGCCATAGACAAATCTTTGGTTCTTCTTCAATGGGGTGTTTATATATTCGACCCCGTATTTAGAAAGTGACTCGAAGGATGCGACATAATCTGCCACGGAGGATTCACCTTGAACAAGGTCTATGAAACGACGGGCCAAAGTCACCTTCTCAACTTCTGGCACAAACTTTAATTCGAATCGTTCTCGGAATTGCTCCCAAGTAAGATCCGTTTCATTAATTTCACAAATCAAAAGCTCGTACCAGTCTAATGCTCTTTCTTGGAGCATACTAGAGGCCACCTGAACACGGTGAAGATCAATAAGATTCATGCGAGAAAAGATTCGATCGCATGTTCTTAGCCAAGCCTGGACTTCAATAATGGTTTCAGAACCTTTGAATGGCTTTCCACCCAAATTAGTGTAGTCACTGCACAAGCGTGCAAACCCAGACTTAGGATGTGTGGGCTGAGGAATAGGTCCGACAGCTTGAGCATTTCTTACTAGATCAAGAAGTTGCTGAGCAGACATAAATACTCCATCCTCGGGAGTAGCACTAGATTGACCGACGTTGGGACGGCCAGGTCTAACCATTTCTTTTCTTTAAGAAAGAAAGAAAAGAGAAAAAGATTAATCTCAGAATGAATATCAAACAAACTTGATTGATAAAACAAGGTATCATAAAAAGAAATAGGATAGAATGGGTCCAATTGACTCGAATAAAATCCTAAGGCACGACTCCTAAGATGGACTTAGGACGATGATCCTTGTTAGATTATTCTACATTGTTTCGAAGTTTGGCTCTGATACCAAGCTATGATGCCCCACCTCTATACCCACACCAGCCAAGGACACTACTGGGTAATGTCGTCAACTAGCGTGGAGAATGAGGCTGTTGAGGAGCGACCATCTGTGTAATTGCCTTGTGCGAGCACCGATATGTCAGATAGGATAACGCGCATTTCATTTCAGGAGGAAATCCGACATACCGATACAAACTCAAAGCTACTACACAGTGGCTATAATATCTTCGGAAACAAATATAGAAATAAACATAACACAAATCAGTCACAGACATCCATATCACAAAGACGGAAATAGATATGAATATATAACACTTAAAAGTGTTTATCAGAGTAGTGGTCTACAAGATCCACAATATCACAAAAGAATAGTTACAAGTGCTACACAAAAGAATAAGCATACATCATGGAGACCATATCACAAATGTACACAACAAAATGAACTACTATTCTAAGTAGTTAGCCAAAAGTCGGAATAATAATCCCAGACGAGGAGTCAAGCAGAAGCACCTGTAACATCTCGGTCTGACCCGAGTATTATTTAATAAGAAAATAATAAACGGATCAGTCTAACTATAAATATCAAATAAAATGATATAGAATAAGAGATATGACAAAAACGTATCATAACCGTAATGCCATACTATGATAAGTATGTAATTGAAAATCAACAAGAGATTAATCAATATCACAAGAATCTTCTCAAAGATAAAAAGGAATGTCATACTCTTTATTTCATTCACCAAACCATAAATATTGTCAATTATATCAATGCCAATCACAAAAGTTAATGACACACAAATTCACCAATGCACAAATATTGATAAAACCTACCAATGTAAATGACAAAAGTTGGTGAAACACAAATTCTAGAAATCATTAACGGAAATCCAGAAATCACTAAAAGGGGGGAGGCCTATCATAAAACGGGAGCATGAAAACTCACCAACACGTGTATCACAATTGGAACGCTATTCCATGGTCGCTAACCATAAAAATTGAGCCGAAGCTCCATAAACGGTCCGAAGACCACGGGTCGCTATCCCGCCAAATTGAACCGAAGTTCCACAGAAACGGGGTTTAGTCTCCCTCGCAGACAAATAGACATCGCACATCGCTAGTCTAAATCACAAAAATGATCATCATCGATCAATAAAAGTGTCGATTACACTAAGCCAGTAAATATAAGAGTTTAGCTTCATGTCCCATAACCACTAGCTTAACTTAAATATTTACGAACAAATTGTAGATTTCCACTCGAAAATTGTCACAAGAGTTTCAATCGAACAAGTCCAAAAATTAACCGACGAAGTAAACGCAAGCGTTTCATACCACTTGTTTTGCTAAGCCGTTTAATTATATTTTCTCATACGAATGAGGTAAAGGTTTGTATATACTAATAGATTAGAAAACGGTTTTATAAACGATTTTTTATATTAAAAATATAGTTGAAATCATCTTTGTAAAAGAGTTTGAATATTTACTACTAGTATAGAAACCTTTGTATTTAGAAGCGACAAATCACAAAAGCGATTGTAGAAACAATCAATCATCAAAATTCACATTCGAAGACGTGAATAAATCCCAAAAAAAATCGATACCGAATCCATCAAAAATGGATATTCCAAAAATCTCAAAGAAAAGGTCATCAAAGTCGATAAATGTGATAACAACAAAAGAGAATCAACACGAATCGATTAAATTTGGAAAATCAAGCAAAACAGGTAAATTGGCAAAAGATAGCAGATTCAGACGTCTGGAAGATGTGGTTCAGTCGTCTGAATCTGGAAAATTAAAAGTTTTCCAGAACATAATTCAGACGTCTGAACCCTATATTCCAGACATCTGAAAATAGCTAAAATTAGCCTATTTTCTTTCTGGATGCACTCGAGCCAATTCAGACGTCTAAAGACTTTTATTCAGACGTCTGAATACTGGGGGAGGTAAATTCTCAGTATAATATTCAGACGTCTGAACCATACGTTTCAGACATCTGAAACTGTTGTTCTGGGCATTCCCTGAACCTAGGCCAAAAATGGCCAAACGATTATCGGAAGCGATTGGACGAGCAACAACTGTAACGACCGTGATTTATTACCGTCGTAATAAATATTTTTAAAATCGGTAACGACCGTGATTTTTAAGTTGCGGTCGGTGTAAATATATTAAATAGAATTTTTTTTAATATATATATTTTTAATTTAAAATTTGAAAATAAAATAAAATCAATAAATTTAGAAATGCAATTCAATTGTAAGTCAGTTTAATACTTCAAGGTGATGCATGTTTGAAATGTACAACAATTGCCTTCACGTGAATAATGAAAAGCATATTTGCTCTTTTGTCGTTCAAACTTATAAACATAATATAAAACAAGTGTGAAAAACACATTTTTCATTTGCAATCATTTCAGTTTACAGCTACACACCTCATCCTCTACATGTCCTTTTTCTTTCCTTGCTTCCCTAAGGCATGTTGCATTAAATGGATGTGTACCTAAAAGCTTCTCAGCCCTTATTTCTTTGACTGATATCAATTAAAGTAAAGAAAAAAAAGTATGCCTCTGCAATATTTTACATTCTTCGAATGCTCTGCAGAACATTAATGGCCAAGTGAGGGTTTTCTCTTTCAGATCTGCGTTATAAATTGGCCTTGAAACAATTGGTGAGTTCAATACTCACAATTCTAATTTATACTCTATCCCATCTTAGTGTTAAAACTGTGTCACCCTGATTGTTTTCATTTTCTCCGGGCACGCATATCAGTTATGCGTGTACAAGCATGTTTATATGTTTTACCTGATACTGTTGAGGCAAATTGCATATCTTTAAACGTGCCTACGCGTGTAAAAACAGGGTTCCAGGTCACTTAAACTCGTATTGTTTCAAGTATGCCTGAAGTTGTAAATGCATACTTGTCCAAAGTGTATTTAACTATGCCCAGAGTATATAGTTTTCATGCATACATTAAGTGTTAAGCGTTTGAAACAAACAGTGCATCTCGTTTTAAAAATGGAATACGTGCCTGCCTATTATACTATGGTTCAAGTATGTAGTGTCCAGGTCCTTTATATATATATAAGGTGCCAGATCACTAACAATTTTGTTCACAAACAATTGAAAAAAAAAACATACGTGTGTTTTCAAAAGAAAAAAAACATGCGTGAGTTATAATATAACATGCGTGAGTCATAGCTCACATTTTTTTTAAGTTCTGGTTGTTTTGCAATTGTGGTGAGAATTGATGTATCATGCGTGAGTCATAGCTCACATTCTTTTAGTTCTGTTGTTTTGCATTTGTGGTGAGAATTGATGTATACGTGAGTTTTTATTTCAGGCGTGAGTTTTGAAAACAAAAAAAAAGAAATGCAGGCGTGAGTTCATGCATGCGTGAGTAAAAAAAAAATATATATATGTTGTTATGTTTGCATATTTTAGTTTACATGCATTTCGTTTATTATCTTTGCATTTATTATTTTTGCATTGGTACGTTTTGCAAATTGCACTATAATTTCTAGTTGAGACAGTGCAACCTTTTTGGTGAAATTATAGTGGGCAGTCCACTATTTAATTTGCGTTGAACCGGTGTTACGTTTTAAAACGTATTCTATTGCCGTTATTTTTATAACGAAATTTGTACGCCAGTGAAATATTTTTGAAGCGTGTTGTTTTGGTGACATTTTTGACAAATAAAAATTACTGTTGTTTGACTTCAGTAACCGTCAATTTTAAAGTAAATTTTAAAGCGGTTATCCCGCAACGCTGATTTGGTATCCGTTTTTATGGTGTTTTGTGAAGCGCAATTTCCTTGTCGAAATTGCTACAGATGCTACTATTTTAATCACGTGTTTTAAAAATGGTTTTAAATTGAAATTGTTTCCAAAAATTTTACAGTTTGCGCTTTCAAAAGAATGAGAAAGCGATTTAAACGATTCAGCAAAATTGAGGACTATGAACCCTTACTTTTACTGATTCGCTTAATTCCGGACTTGTCCGTTTGAGAACGTAAAATGTATTTTTATAAAATACACAATTTTGCACTTTCAAGGAAACGATGAAGAGATTTAAACGATTTAGCAAAAGTGCGGAGTATGGAACCACACTTTTACTATTTCGGTTAAATCCGGACTCATTAATTGAAATATCTGTTGTTTGATGATTTTGATGATTTTGTGCGCTTTCGAGCCACTATGTTGGACCTTTGGGTCATATGTTGGACCTTCGGGTCAAATACCAGTACTAGACCTTCGGGTCATATGTTGGACCTTCGGGTCATATGTTGGGCGCCAAAAATTATGTTGACAGTACTTGGTAGGCTTCGGCCATATGTTGATGCACGTGCGGCGTAGCTAAAACTCGCCATTTGTTGGGATCGATCCACTTTTATGTTGATTTTCTAGTTATCTATTATTGATTTCTAGATTTTGTGAATTGCTGTTTTGAATTCAATTGTGAATTTGAAAGTTGATTTTGATGGAGTTTGATGTGATTTCTTCATTTAACTATGTTGATTTCTTATGTTGAATAGTCTCATTCGAGATTATTATTATTTTACTTTGATGTTATTTATGATGCATTCACTTCTAAGAATAAATTAGACTGATCCGTTTATTATTTTCTTTTAAATAATACTCGGGTCAGACCGAGTTATTTCAGGGTAGTCTCTATCTCTGATTCAGCAGCAGCTTCAGTTTTTGGGATATCGCATCATCTTTTGTCTAGCCTTCGAGGAGTTCTTTTGGATTATTGACTATCGTCTTATGTATGTTGATGTATATGTATATGTACATTTGGCTCATGTGAACTATCGATTGTTGTATCATGTATTCCAGACTTGTCTTCCGCTATATATCTGATATTTCTGTTCTGGTGTGATTATACCATCAGTGTGTTGTTATTATGAGTTGTTCTGAATTTTCCTTTAGCCACTGTAGTTTCGTTTTAGATTTGGATTGAATTTATATCTTTGGGAGAAATTTTCACAACTCCTATTGATATAATCAATACTCGTCTAATGCATAACTTACGGATGGTCGCTTCTAACAAGCCTTATTCTTCGCAATAGCAGACGTTATTCCTTATAATAACCTTTGTTATTGTGAGCATAGAGGTGGGGCGTCACAGCTTGGTATCAGAGCTGAGATTCAGAACAAATTATAATAAACACAGAACAGAAATAGAATGGAACATGTGTTACAACTATTCGAGGGTTTTGTTCATGCCTTTCCTAATCTATTCCTTCGTTGTTCTTGAACTTTATCCTCTCTAACAAGTTGGAGTATGTCTAGGGATAAATCTCATATCCCCGTAGTATTCCATTTGTTAAATTCCTTTTCAATCTTAGATTTGAAAGTAGGGCATTGGTTTCTGATTGTCTTACTGCTCCTAAGGGTTTCAAATCTGGGAAGCTTAATGTTGCTTAAGCTTCTGGTGATTCTTCTAAGCCCAAGGTTTTACTCCTTCAGTTTTGGAAGATTTTATTTTATTCGTGGCCGTTCTATTAGAGATCTTTTCGATACGAGTGCATCACATTCATTCTTATCAAATGAGCTTATTGATGTTATTCCTTTGGATATTGTTAATCTTTGTGACCCTTTTGAGGATTGTGAATCCTATTTGTGGATTCGCTACTCTTGGTTTGTTGTGTGTTGAGGTTGGGATTATTCTTTGTGGTTTCTCCTTTCATGCGAATCTGCATGTTATGGATCATCTTGGTTTTGATATGATATTGGGTATGGATTGGCTCGTCCGTTATGTAGTTCAATCCTATGTCCCGAAAGAACTTTATATCTTAAGCATCCCGATGCTAGCGAGCAGTTATCTATTGTTTTCGAAATATGAACCATGATTCGAATGCTCTTAATTCCTCCTTCGAGTCGGAGGCTCTTATAGTTAAATATTCCAGTTGGTTGTGATTTTCTTCTGTTGTCCTTGAGCCTATTTCAGGTTTGCCGCCGAATAGGACAATTGAGTTCCATATTGATCTTGTCTCTAGTGCTCATCATGTCAGCCGTCCTCCCATGAGGATGTTTGCTAAGGAAAATGAGGAACTCAAGCAACTATTATCTGAATTGGATGCTAAGCGATTTATTCGTTCTAGCTCATCTCCTTGGGGTGCCACCGTTGTCTTTGTTAAGAAGCCAGATGGTACTCTTAGGCATGCATTGATTATCGCAAACTTAACAAGCTCACTATCAAAAAAATTAGGTATCCATTACCTAGGATCGATGATATGTTCGATCGGTTAAGTGGCGCTAAGCTTTTCTCCCAACTCGACCTTACCATCAGTCTTCATTTGGCTACGAGTTGCGGAAGTTAGCATTCCACTTACCGCATTCCGCACTCGTTAAGATTCTTATGAATGACTTATTATGTCATTCCGCCGTTTTCCCAGCTTATTTCATCCATTTTATGAATCGAGTATTCTACGAATATCTCGATGACTCCATTTGTGTATTTATTAATTTTGGATGAAAACGTAAAATTAAAATTTTGCAAATCTTTTTCGTAAGATTTATTTACAAGTATAATTAGATTTGTGTTTATCGTATAAAAGATGATTTTGTGATTGTATTGCCCATTGAGTGCTTTAAGAATTCTGGTCGATGCGCTTGATCAACGTTATCGATAGGAATCTCCTAAACGCTTTGATGAGACAATTTGACACAATAAATTGACCTATAAAAAGTAATTTTTTCTAGAAAATGATTTCATAAAAATAATTGTAATTTTGGAAGCTTTAGCTTTTCAGGAAAGAAGATTGTTTTGAGCACTCTTCGTCAGCATCAGCTTTATGCCAAATTCTCCAAGTGTCACTTCTGGGAGAATAGGGTGAAGTTTCTCGGTCACATTGTTTCTTCCGATGGTATTTCTGTCGATCCTTCCAAGATCGAATCTATTCAGAATTGGAAGAAGCCCGAGACCGTTACTGAGATCCATAGTTTTCTTGGATTGGCGGGTTATTATCGCTGGTTTATTAAGGACTTTTCTTGTATTGCTTTACCGCTTACCACTCTCACGAGAAAAGTTGTTCCTTTTATTTGGTCGGATAAGTGTGAGAATTCTTTCTTGAAGTTAAAAGGTCTCCTTATTCATGCTCCTATCTTAGTGGTTCCCGAAGGGAATCATGATCTTGTGGTTTATACCGATGCCAGTGGTTTTGGGCTCGGTGCAGTTCTTATGCAAAAAGATAGAGTAGTTGCCTACGCTTCTAGACAACTAAAGCCTACCGAGATTCGTTATGCTACCCATGATTTGGAATTGGCCGCCATAGTCTTTGCTTTAAAGATTTGGCGACATTATTTATTGGGCGAGCGTTTTATTCTCTTCACTAATCACAAATCTTTGAAGTATTTATTTACTCAAAAAGAGCTTAATATGAGGCAACATCGTTGGCTTGAATTTCTTGCTTCATATGATTTCGATATTCAGTATACCCCTGGTAAGGGTAATCGAGTTGCTGATGCGCTTAGTCGCAAGAAGCAAGTTGTTGTTTCCATGATGCTAGTAGAGTGGAATATTTTGGAAGCTTTATCTCTTTGCGATATTAGAGACCGTCTTTCAGTTTCTGATTCTCCCGTGCTTTTATTTAGCATGGAAGCTCGTCCTAATTTGTTAGATCGTATTGCCGATGCCCAGAAGCAAGATCCAGATCTTGCTTATCTTTTTCAGAGTTGTAAATCGGAATCCCGAAGTGATGATCTGAAGGATTTCGATATTGATATTCGTGGTTGTATTCGGAAGAAGGGTAGATTGATCGTGCCTAATATTTCTAATCTTAGAAATGACATTCTTGAGGACTGTCATCGTTCTAAGTATACTATCCATCCGGGAAGTGGCAAGATGTATGCTGATATGAAACGCTTATACTATTGGGAAGGTATGAAGCGTGATGTTGCAAGTTATGTAAGTCATTGCATGACTTGTCAACTTTTTAAAGCAGAACACCAGCGTCCCGATGGTCTTTTGCAGCCTCTTGAGATTCCATTATGGAAATGAGATCAAATTTCCATGGACTTCATTGATGGTCTACCTCGTTCGAGGTCGGGCCATACTAGTATTTGGGTGATTGTTGACCGATTGACTAAATCAGCCCATTTTATTCCTATCAAGTCTAACCGGATTGCTCCTTTGTTGGCTAAGCTGTTTATTAAAGAAGTCGTTCGACTTCATGGTGTGCCTAGTTCTATTGTTAGTGACAGAGATCCGCTTTTCACTAGTGGTTTCTAGCGGAGTCTTCAAAAAGCTTTGGGCACTAAGCTTAATCTCAGTACAGTTTATCATCCATAGTCTGACGGTCAGACGGAAAGGGTGAATAAAGTTTTAGAGGATCTCCTTCGAGCTTGCATTCTTGATTTTGGTGGTAGTTGGGAAGACCACTTATCTCTTGTTGAATTTTCTTATAACAACAGTTTTCAATCAAGTATCGGTATGGCTCCGTTCGAAGCCCTTTACGGAAGGCCGTGTCGATCACCATCTTGTTGGTTGGAATCGGGGGAAAAGTTAGTTCTCGGCCCCGATTATATTCGTGATTCTTCGGAGAGGATTGATATTATACGACAGAGAATGAAGGAGGCTCAGAATAGGCAGAAATCTTATGCCGATCATCGTAGGAAGCCTTTGGAATTTTCTATTGGCGATCTTGTATTCATTCGTGTTTCCCCGATGAAGGGTGTGGTGCGTTTTAGTCACTCCGGGAAATTGGCTCCTCGATATGTTGGACCGTTTCCTGTTACGGAACGCATTGGCCCAGTTGCTTATCGTGTTTCACTACTTGCTCAGTTTTCGGGAATTCATGACGTATTTCATGTGTCCCAGCTTCGTCGATGCCTCCGAGATTCAGATTCTATTATTGATCCTCCTATGTTGCAAGATCTTGAGATATCACCCAACTTATCTATTGTACAAAATCCTATTCGTGTACTAGCTTCGGAGGTGAAACGCCTTCGGAACAAAGAAGTTCCGCTCGTAAAGATTCAATGGTCCGTAAACCCCAAGGATTGTACTTGGGAAACCAGGGAATTCATCGAGCGTTCTTATCCCGGTTTTCTCTCCTCTTCGGGTGGAGGTGAGCATCTATATCTATCTTTTCTTTTTAATCTTAGATTTGATAAATTGTTGTGTTATTGACTACTTCTAGTATGAAAAATGCTGGGACGCAATTTTTATAAGGAGGGGAGTCTGTAACGACCGTGATTTATTACCGTCGTAATAAATATTTTTAAAATCGGTAACGACCGTGATTTTTAAGTTGCGGTCGGTGTAAATATATTAAATAGAATTTTTTTTTAATATATATATTTTTAATTTAAAATTTGAAAATAAAATAAAATCAATAAATTTAGAAATGCAATTCAATTGTAAGTCAGTTTAATACTTCAAGGTGATGCATGTTTGAAATGTACAACAATTGCCTTCACGTGAATAATGAAAAGCATATTTGCTCTTTTGTCGTTCAAACTTATAAACATAATATAAAACAAGTGTGAAAAACACATTTTTCATTTGCAATCATTTCAGTTTACAGCTACACACCTCATCCTCTACATGTCCTTTTTCTTTCCTTGCTTCCCTAAGGCATGTTGCATTAAATGGATGTGTACCTAAAAGCTTCTCAGCCCTTATTTCTTTGACTGATATCAATTAAAGTAAAGAAAAAAAAAGTATGCCTCTGCAATATTTTACATTCTTCGAATGCTCTGCAGAACATTAATGGCCAAGTGAGGGTTTTCTCTTTCAGATCTGCGTTATAAATTGGCCTTGAAACAATTGGTGAGTTCAACACTCACAATTCTAATTTATACTCTATCCCATCTTAGTGTTAAAACTGTGTCACCCTGATTGTTTTCATTTTCTCCGGGCACGCATATCAGTTATGCGTGTACAAGCATGTTTATATGTTTTACCTGATACTGTTGAGGCAAATTGCATATCTTTAAACGTGCCTACGCGTGTAAAAACAGGGTTCCAGGTCGCTTAAACTCGTATTGTTTCAAGTATGCCTGAAGTTGTAAATGCATACTTGTCCAAAGTGTATTTAACTATGCCCAGAGTATATAGTTTTCATGCATACATTAAGTGTTAAGCGTTTGAAACAAACAGTGCATCTCGTTTTAAAAATGGAATACGTGCCTGTCTATTATACTATGGTTCAAGTATGTAGTGTCCAGGTCCTTTATAATATATATAAGGTGCCAGGTCACTAACAATTTTGTTCACAAACAATTGAAAAAAAAAACATACGTGTGTTTTCAAAAGAAAAAAAAACATGCGTGAGTTATAATATAACATGCGTGAGTCATAGCTCACATTTTTTTTAAGTTCTGGTTGTTTTGCAATTGTGGTGAGAATTGATGTATCATGCGTGAGTCATAGCTCACATTCTTTTAGTTCTGTTGTTTTGCATTTGTGGTGAGAATTGATGTACACGTGAGTTTTTATTTCAGGCATGAGTTTTGAAAACAAAAAAAAAAGAAATGCAGGCGTGAGTTCATGCATGCGTGAGTAAAAAAAAAAAATATGTTGTTATGTTTGCATATTTTAGTTTACATGCATTTCGTTTATTATCTTTGCATTTATTATTTTTGCATTGGTACGTTTTGCAAATTGCACTATAATTTCTAGTTGAGACAGTGCAACCTTTTTGGTGAAATTATAGTGGGCAGTCCACTATTTAATTTGCGTTGAACCGGTGTTACGTTTTAAAACGTATTCTATTGCCGTTATTTTTATAACGAAATTTGTACGCCGGTAAAATATTTTTGAAGCGTGTTGTTTTGGTGACATTTTTGACAAATAAAAATTACTGTTGTTTGACTTCAGTAACCGTCAATTTTAAAGTAAATTTTAAAGCGGTTATCCCGCAACGCTGATTTGGTATCCGTTTTTATGGTGTTTTGTGAAGCGCAATTTCCTTGTCGAAATTGCTACAGATGCTACTATTTTAATCACGTGTTTTAAAAATGGTTTTAAATTGAAATTGTTTCCAAAAATTTTACAGTTTGCGCTTTCAAAAGAATGAGAAAGCGATTTAAACGATTCAGCAAAATTGAGGACTATGAACCCTTACTTTTACTGATTCGCTTAATTCCGGACTTGTCCGTTTGAGAACGTAAAATGTATTTTTATAAAATACACAATTTTGCACTTTCAAGGAAACGATGAAGAGATTTAAACGATTTAGCAAAAGTGCGGAGTATGGAACCACACTTTTACTATTTCGGTTAAATCCGGACTCGTTAATTGAAATATCTGTTGTTTGATGATTTTGATGATTTTGTGCGCTTTCGAGCCACTATGTTGGACCTTTGGGTCATATGTTG
This sequence comes from Allium fistulosum, assembly GCA_030737815.1. Classification (NCBI taxonomy): domain Eukaryota; kingdom Viridiplantae; phylum Streptophyta; class Magnoliopsida; order Asparagales; family Amaryllidaceae; genus Allium; species Allium fistulosum. The sequence continues at coordinate 483,568,775 of CM060905.1, read as the reverse complement.
GACCTTCGGGTCAAATACCAGTACTAGACCTTCGGGTCATATGTTGGACCTTCGGGTCATATGTTGGACCTTCGGGTCATATGTTGGGCGCCAAAAATTATGTTGACAGTACTTGGTAGGCTTCGGCCATATGTTGATGCACGTGCGGCGTAGCTAAAACTCGCCATTTGTTGGGATCGATCCACTTTTATGTTGATTTTCTAGTTATCTATTATTGATTTCTAGATTTTGTGAATTGCTGTTTTGAATTCAATTGTGAATTTGAAAGTTGATTTTGATGGAGTTTGATGTGATTTCTTCATTTAACTATGTTGATTTCTTATGTTGAATAGTCTCATTCGAGATTATTATTATTTTACTTTGATGTTATTTATGATGCATTCACTTCTAAGAATAAATTAGACTGATCCGTTTATTATTTTCTTTTAAATAATACTCGGGTCAGACCGAGTTATTTCAGGGTAGTCTCTATCTCTGATTCAGCAGCAGCTTCAGTTTTTGGGATATCGCATCATCTTTTGTCTAGCCTTCGAGGAGTTCTTTTGGATTATTGACTATCGTCTTATGTATGTTGATGTATATGTATATGTACATTTGGCTCATGTGAACTATCGATTGTTGTATCATGTATTCCAGACTTGTCTTCCGCTATATATCTGATATTTCTGTTCTGGTGTGATTATACCATCAGTGTGTTGTTATTATGAGTTGTTCTGAATTTTCCTTTAGCCACTGTAGTTTCGTTTTAGATTTGGATTGAATTTATATCTTTGGGAGAAATTTTCACAACTCCTATTGATATAATCAATACTCGTCTAATGCATAACTTACGGATGGTCGCTTCTAACAAGCCTTATTCTTCGCAATAGCAGACGTTATTCCTTATAATAACCTTTGTTATTGTGAGCATAAAGGTGGGGCGTCACAACAACGACTAAGGATTTACGCCTAGCGACAACCCAGTCCTAATTGGCCCTTTGATACGCCTCGAATATCCATAATAGGATTTTCATAGATTTTGATTTCAAAACACCAAAAATTGGAATATACACCAAATCAATCCAAACCAAAATCAAATGCACACGAATAAGTGTTAGGAATTCATACCTAACAATCAAAGATAATTATAGACTAAGATGTGAGATAAAAATCTCACCTTTTTACACAAAAACAAGGAAGGAGAAGCTTGAAAACAAAGGAGGATCAACCACACTTCAATCCCAACTCAAGAAGCTTGAATTCAAGCTTAAAAGAGAAACATTTCCTAAGTTAGGTTTAGGAATTTCTGAAATTGAAAGGAGAACGAGTCGGGGAAGAAGAAGAGAAGGCTTACCAAAGCTTCTTCTTGAATTTGGAGCTAGAACTTGATTTGCAAATAGGAAACTAGAGCTTGGAGTTTTTAATTTCCCATTCCTCTCTCCATTGTTGCTAAAGCTTGAGTATTAGGAAATAGAAATGAAGTAATGAAGAGAAGAGGGGTGAAGCTTGGGTGTAATAGGCTGAAACAAAACCAAAGCCCTAAGTGAAAAAGTAGAAAAATTCCACTAACTCCAAACATATCAAAGTTTATACTCAAAAAGATCGCAAACGTCATTTTGGACTCAATGGAAGGGGTCTCGAGTCCCAATTCGACTGTTTGCAAAAAGTAGCCTTTCGGACTTTAATTCGATTAACGATTCAACATTTAAATAAAATATTTAAATATTCAATCGTAAAATATGCGGGTTGTTACAGAAACTATCTCTTTATTAATAAATAACATATTTTATTTGAATTTGGAGAAACTCAAATCAATTTATCAATTAATTTTACAATTTTAATTCAAAAATTAATTAATTACCAATTTAAATATTTATAAAATCCGGGGTCGTTACTTGTATAATATTCAATTTTTTCACCTTACCAGAGGAGATCCCACACAATCTTCACGACTCACTTCTATTATTATGTAACTATCTTATGTCTACTGTTATTGCCATTTGTCTTTCTTGCCACACCTAGGTTAGTTTATCTCCTTTATATTCCTTTTCTCATCTTGCGCGCGCGCACACACACACACACACACATGTTTATAACGGACTTATATATATAAAAGTCAATTACACACATACACACACACACGCATATGTTTAAGGCTCATATTCTTTGATGAGTTTTTACAGATCTAACTACCGAGGTGGGGAGTTCGGGCCAAGTGTCCTCATTCTCGGGACAAGTTGAGAATCATTTTGCTGCTTCTTTGGAGCTTCTTAGCAATTATTTATATGGTTCACTCCCCCATGGGGACTGGATGAGGCCTCCTGAAAGCCTTATCTTTGATGTTACATTTGATTTATGTTACTTTGGATTGGTTTTCTTTTTTTATTTTCCTTTTCATGCACTTTAGTTTTTCCTAGGCTTTTCTTGGGGGTTTTTTCTCACTGTTTTACTTGTATGGGTTCATGGGGAAGATCTACCTACCAGGCTTGTTGGTAGCTCCTTCTTACGTGTAGAATAAAATTACATGAGCGCCCTCCTCCTAATAGAGGATCACTTATTTCTCTCAAAAAATATTCAATTTATTTTCTGCTTTTATTTTTTAAAATCCTTTTGTTCTCGGAATTTGTTATTAAAAAAAGTTTATTTTACTAATGGCTTTCAAACAAATTTTTTTTAAATACATACACACATACGCGCACACATACACAGTTTTGAAATAAATAACTAGTTTTTTCTTCACGGTCGAATAAATAATAATATCATTTGTTTCACTTGGCCAAATTAAAAAAATAATTCTTTTTGAATTTAAATGTTTGATTTAGTCAAATTAAATCTAAAATTAAAATTTTAAATAAAAACAAAATATCATATATATATGTATATGTTTATTTATATATACAACCTCCTATATATATAAATCTATAACAAAATCATATATACATACATATTTTTGCCGAATAAAAAAGTAAATTATATATATATGTATAAATATATGTTTATACTAACAAAATATTTAATGGCTAAAATAATATTGTTTATATATGTAAACGAATATATATATATGTATGTGAATACGTGAAATTATTATTATCATCCCTTGATATTATACCCTATAAATTAACCATAGATCACAATGGTTAGTTATACACATACGACATCTATTCATTTATGTATACCCTAGGTTTGTCGACCATATTAATTTTAGTTATAATATTAGCATTGTGAATGCAAACATATCATAAACTAAAATATTAAATTAAATTAATGATATATATCACATTTTATATAGATAAATCATAATATACAGACATAAAAGTTTTAATATAAATCGAATAAATTAAAATTAAAACACTAGACACCTTTATTAGTAACCATTAACCATGATTTTGCGAAAAGATATTATTCATGTAAACACAAAATAAGATCTAGTGAAAATTAATAAAAGGAATTTATTTCTTATAAATTTCCTTTTTTTACCCAACTACCAATGCACCTGATCCAATAATAGTATTAAAGCCTGCATTCTGTTCAAATTAATAATTAATTAACACATAGGGCAATCAGTTAGAAAAACTAATTAGATGGGTGTTTATGGAAAAGGTGTTTAACTACGGAGATGGTTGCTTAATTAAGAAACGTTCTTATGAATGGAAAACATTCTGATCTTTTGGCCTTTATTTGGCTCGTCGAAATGGTCTATTCCAAGTGTATGCCCTAGTGGAAGGCTCAAAATATTTTGCGCTTTAGGCTAATTTAAATGAGCATATCAAATATTATAAAATAAATTTAAAATTGTTTAAGTTTAAATAATTTTAAATAAAATATTAAAATATTTTATAATGAGTTACAAAATGCAAATTTAAAATTGTTTTAAATTTATACAAATATAAATGTTTTATTTAAAATGTTTAATCAATAAAAGGATACATATGAATATATATGACTTAATGATTAATAAATATGATTTTAAAATAATACTTCTCTCCACCATTTATAATATGAATAGAGTAAGATACATACATGTGGTTGTTAAGCAACCTCAAGCCATATGATATTTATAGTGATGTTTATATTATCTAGATTAGTAAGAATATTATGTAACTTTGTTGAGCATCTTCAAGGGTTACATAATTACTTTTAGGCTATCGTGAAATGATGGGTCTAGAGTATTTGATGTACTTCATGATTTGTTGAGCATCCTCAAGGTCATAAAAATGACCAAGAGCAAATAAATGTATGGTTATGAATTACATGCAATATATAATTAGTAAAGTGTTACTTACCATTTACGAGGACAATAATTTGTTGAGTATCCTCAAGGTTGTAGTAAAATGATAAATTGGTTCTAACACCCATTGAAGGTATTTATGGTATTCCCTAACTCTTTTATAGTTTCTAAGAGATGCAGAATTCAATGGGAGCCTTATTAGATAAGTACAATAAACAAATCTAATAAATATAAGAACATATGTAATGTTATCTAATTTACTCTAATGAATTTATGTAGATTAAATCAACTATGAAGTTATTTCTAGAGTAAAACATTCTAGCTGGGGTGACCTATAAGGACTGGTTAAGGAACGTAAAAGTTACACTTACCTATGAAAAATTCTAGTATGTGGTTGCTAATGAGCCTATGGCTAAACCTGATAAAGATGCCACAACCCAACAAATAAAGTCCTACAGGTCATGGTCGTTAGACTATGAACTTGCTCAATGCTACATGCTATCAATGATGAGCATCGGGCTCCAAAGATAGAACAAGAATATGGGTGTTCGAGCCATATTTGAATACCTACAAAAGTTGTATGGTGAGCAGTCTCACACCGTATGCTATGAGACTTCATGGAAACTGTTTCATGAAAAGATGAGCAAGTGTACTCTTGTCCAAGATCATGTACTCAATATGACTAGATACTAAGGAGGTTGGTAGAGTTGTGAACACCTCTTGACACCAAGGTACAAGTCAATTTGATTCTTTGATCACTGACTCTGTAGTTTGATCCATTCGTATTGAATTTTAATATGAATTTGTTGAAGTGTATTGTCGTGGATCTCCTTAATATGTTAAGGATAGCCAAAGAGTACATTCATGAAAGAAACCAACATGGTGCTTACTGCCTAGGGTGCTTCTTCCTTGAATGGTTCAAAGAAGAGAAAGCATAAGTCGAAGGGCGGCAAGGGTAAATCTAAAGCCAAAGAAAAGAAGAGTGAATGTCACTTTTTCTCTACAAAGGGACATTGGAAGAGAAATTATCCACATTATACGAAGACACTCAAGAGAAAGGAATCTAATTTCTCTCCTCAAGGCACTTTCCTTATGGAAAATTGTTTATCTAAAAGTTCTTCTAGTTGGTTTTAAATACTAGATTTGGAATTCCTATTTGTATTTCGTTATAGGTACTTAGGAGCAAGAGGCTTGCAATAAATGCGTGCATGGTATTCCATGTTGTGAATGAAGCTGCTATAGCCATCGTCATAGTAAGAGATTACCATATGAAGATTGCTAGTGGACATGATTTAAATTTATATAATTGTTATTTATGTACCAAACTTTATTTATGGAATATTTTATGTTTCTCATTAAAAAAATGGATATAGTTTTATTTTTAATGATATTGTTATGAATATTTGTTATGATAATAAAACTGTTTGTTTTGGTACTTTAAATAGTGGCATTCATATACTTAATTATAATCATGCACTTACTATTGAAAATAATAATGCACCTAAAATAAATGACAGTTATCTTTGGCATTGTAGACTAGGCCATATAAGTAAGAAACATTTGAATAAGTTAAGAAACCAAGGATTTCTGCCATCATTTGATTCTTAATTTTTTGATACTTGTACATCATATCTTAAAGGTAAAATGGCCAAGCACCGAATCAGTAGATGTAAAGAAAGAGTTACCAAACTGTTAGGGCTAGTATATACAGATGTATGTGGTCCTATGTATATAACTACCGAAGGTGGAATCTATTACTTCATTACCTTCACTGATGATTTATCTAGATATGGATATGTGTATCTTATGAAACACAGAACAAAGGACTATGATAAATTCATAGAATATAAGAATGGAGTAGAAAACTAGACATATAGGAAAACTAAAATATTCGATCTGATTGAGGCAGTGAGTACATTGGATATAAGCTCTAAGAGTACCTAAAAGAATGAGATTCTCTCTCAAGTCATTCTTCCCTATACTTCTCAACATAATAGTGTTTTGGAAAGGATAAATCGAACTCTATTAGTCATAATTCGATCGATGATCAGTGATACTGAGTTGCCTCTTTTTTTTTGGGATATTTGCTTGAAAAGGTGGCATATATGTTGAATTTAGTGCCATCTAAATCAGTGGCTAAGACCCTATACGAGTTATGGACTGGTAAGAAACCCCACCCTAATTACCTTAAGTTATGGGGTTGTTCGACTCACATCAATAATGTGAATCCCTGTACACTTGAAGCAAGATCGACTTTCGTAAGTTTATAAGGTGTCTTCAAAATTCTTACGGATACATACTCTGTCATACCGAGGAACAAAAAGTGTTTTTTTCGAGACATGCTACCTTTTTTGGAAAGGAATTTTTTCACAAGAAATTAGTGACAATAAGATAAACTTGGATGAGATCCAAGAACCTTTCACAAAAACTAATTATTTAGATAGTAGTTCAACCATTGAAGACATGCAACCAAATAGAAGGTCTAGCAGGGAAATCTCATGTGTTAGATAGATGGTATGGGTTTCTCATTGACAGCTAAAATAAGGATTGCATTATTCATTATGACGGTCCCATCACATATAGACAAACCTTTGAGAGCAAAGACTATGCCTTGTAGCTTGACGTGATGAAATCTGAAATGGATTCCATGTATAAGAACAAAGTTTGAAAATGCACCCAATAGGGTGAAACTCATTGGTTACGAATGAATCTTTAAGAAAAAGATTGGCATAGATGGAAAGGTCAAGACATATAAAGCAAGGTTGATGGCTAAAGGTTTCTGTCAAATTCAAGGTGTTGATTGTGACGAAATGTTTTCACCAATCTCCATGCTTAAATCAGTTCGGATTCTATTTGAAGTCATTGGTATACTTAGGGGCATACCTTAGGGGAAATTCTATAATTTATTGTAAATTATTAACTCTGTAATAAAATCTCACTCGAAATGAAAGGTGTTTTCTTTCTATTATACACTTATCATATTGTGATATGTTAACTGATTATTTAGTTTAAGTATATTACATTGAATCCTTAAACGATATGTTATGTGGTAGTAATTACAATATGTTGTAATTTTGAGAAATTTATTGTTATCCAACATTTAAACCAGGCAGCCTTAGATGGGGGTGTTGTACCACTTTTTGGCCTAACATTTTTGGTGCTTTCACTGAGAATGACTTGGATTTGAGAACTTGAAGATTGATTTGGAGAAGATAAAGAGACCATCTACAATAAGAGCTATTGCTGAAGGAAACCAACAAGGACATGGGGGCAACGGGAAGGTGTCCTTAAATTCGGATCCATCAATCCATGAAACTAGAGAAGAGATGAAAATGATGATGACCAAAATGCAAGATAGGATGGTGGGTCGATAAGAGGAAGTGCTTAATGGATTATTTAGAAGAAAGTAGCAACAATGAAAAGGCAGAGCAGTTGGAATCCGAAACCAAAGGCTGGAAGAAATATAGGTGGATTTGGAGTTAGAGCAGAAAAAATGGAGCTGACCCCCACCATCTGAACCACTCGGTACCGACCACAATCAGGTCGGTGTCGACATGAATATTATAGGGGCATGATTGATTTGGGCCTCGAACAAGCTAGGGTACTAGGAACGGGCGATGCGGAGTCAGAGATGTGAGCCACAATGCGAACGTACAAGCATAGGGGTTAGGGCTAGAAACTCCTCATAGGAAAGGGAGGCAAGATGAATATATGAGGGAAGGGCATGCGCAACCCTAGATATTTATGTGGAATGATAATGACATGATGACATGTTTTGAAACGTGGGCCCCAAGTTCATATTTTGGAGGGCGTGAATAGAAATCTGTTCATCCCAAACATCCGATATTCTAGGAACCCACCTAATTTTAAACTGCCGACATTGGAGATGTACTACGGAAAGATAGATCTGACCATTCATTTGATGAGATATATCTAACATATGGGAGTGCTTCGGAGGAAGTGATGGGATGGTGTTTTCTATTATACTTGACGGATTTAGCAGCAATGTGGTTTTAATAACTAGAGAATGGATCCATCAACACATGGACTTAACTAGTGGATAGATCTATGAAATAGTTCAGAGTTTATATAACATGACCGAAGAATGTGATGACACTATCGAGTATGAAGCAGAGCACCAGAGAGACCCTATAGAGTTATTTAACTAGATTTAGCACAGCAACCTCTGTGGTGCTGAAGCCAATCTAATCGATAATTCTGACGGTGGTGGTTTCTGGGATTGCTAGTAGAACTGATTTCAAGGTTGATTTGGAGAGAGATCTGCCAGTAGACCATGCAAATTTCTACCGCCAAGCCGACATGTTTCTACGCTAAGAGGATGTTGAAGCAAATAAAGGTGCTGAAGTTAATGCTATGGAGGATGGATAACCATCTAAGGTGGGATATGGAAAGGATAATGGAAAGCGGAAAGCTAATGATGGCTTTGGAGGATCGTAGTGACAAAAGTGAGAACCAAAGTTTTCCTCTTACACCGACTGAACAAAAACCCTGGAGAGGAACTACTTGGATACTGAGAGGTAGATTCCCTATAGAAAACCAATGAAGAGAGAGCCTAAAGACTAGGAGAGAAGTTATGGAAAATACTGCATATTACATGAGCTAGATGGGCATAAGACTAATGAAAGCAGATATCTACGCAACTTGATAGAGGAGCAGGTTTGGATTAACCGACTTCAATAATATGTAAGGAACCAAACCGTGATGGTGCAAAAGGGGTGACCACCATCTATGGCAGATGTACCCAATTGCGGCCGTGGATCTATGTTGAGAATGATTACCCCATGATTTAGGAAGGATTGGAATTAGGTTAATTTTTGCATATGATTTTGCATTGGATAAACTATGAAGGATTACCACCAGGCTACATACTCATGTACAAGATATCGATCGGTCCTAAGGCATGCTCTGGGTTAAGGTCCGAGAGTAATCCTTGGTTAGATAAGATTTTCTGATTTTTGCTTGATGTGTTTGATTTAAACTTTATGAATAAGTAATTGATGCATATTTTTATTTGGAAATCATTTAAACATGATAACTGATATTGATGCTTTCGAAATGTATTTATCCCTTAAACTTGATATATAAATCGATAGGACTTGGTTCCCCCAAATGGAGAGATTGAGCAATGAACCATGAAGTACAGGTTCCCTCGTTGGAGAACGAGTGGATGGACTTGTACAAGATAGCAAGTCCGCTAACCAAGGAGTGAGCATACGGACCCGCTCGGATGGCAAGTCCCCTCATCAGTGAGCGAGTGAGTGGACGTGTTCGGATTGGGTCCCCTCTTTGGAGTGCGAGCAGATTGGGCTCAATCTAGATTAATGATAAAGTGATCCAGAGAGATCTAAACCTAAACATTGAATTTGAACGCCTTATGATTTGATAATTTTTGCTAGATAATTAATTAATGTTAATACCTCGATTCAGTTGGACGTACTTATAATGGGATGCTAGGCGATACTAGACGATTTATTACTAATGGTCTGATCAATGGCGATGCACCTCTAAGATTAACGGTTTATGATTACCCACTATATGATAACTTAAATCCCCAGTGAACAAGGGACGATATTCATTCCAATATATGTTAATACATTCCAGGAAGAACACAAGGTGATTTTGATTTATGATATACATGATGTATAATATGATGACTCGGAGAGAACACAGACTGATTATGATTTATGACAAACACTTAAGCAAGGATTTAAGTCCTTAGCTATGATGATCTAGAACAACCATTGATTTTGTAGTGGAACCAAAGAAACCTGATGATTCACCATGATTGATCTAGTAGATAGAAAGAAAGCGCAAACGATGACAATTTGCCAGCCTTAGAGTTTTTTCTTGAGGAAAGTACACTTTATATTTATAAAACGTACTTTGGAGGGGGAAAGCGTTATCCAGCATTTAAACTAGGAAGCCTTCAAGTGAATCTGGATGTCAGGATGAAGATGAAATGGTTCAAGAACTTATGCCTTGGAAGGGAATTCAAAAGTTGAAAGTCCTAAAGTGACAATGGGAAGTTGTCGGGGCCGAGAGGTTGAGATAAGCACTAGGTATCAAAAGGCCTCCTTAATACTATTTTGAGCAATTTCACTATGGTCAAGTGATAGGACTATAAAATGGTTGTCTTTAGGCTATATTTGAAGGAGTAGGCGAACAACTCCAAAGTTATGTAGAAAAGACAAGTATCAGACAAAGCTAAACCTTTCGGTACTAAGAGGTTCTCATATGCCAAAAAGTGCTCGAAGCTCGAAGACTTGAAGATGCAAAACGAAGTAAAGGAAAAGGTGATGGTATGCACAAGGAAAAATCTATTGGTACCGACATGATTCATGTTGGTTGAAACACCCCACCTCTATACCCATGTTGTCCAAGAGTATTACTAGGTAATACTGTCAGATAATATGGAGATGAGGAGATATTGGGTTTAAATACATGAATGTTCCCTTGGGCTAACAATGGTACATATTTGAATATCGTATATAAATAACTCACCTATACATACACAGTATCGGCACAAAGTAATAAATATGTGTGTCACTAGGATAGAACAATACATAATATACAATAAATGATAGAGAACACATAGTCAGTATTGCAGCGACAATATATAATATGGAATATATAAGAAACTATGTGAATACAAAAACATCTCAAATGTCCACTATCTCAAATAATATACAATGTGTCTACAATATATAAAACACAATAATATGCATACAATGAATCTATATCACAAAAATAATATGTCAAGTCCTAAATATCGAGTCTCGACTATGCCTATAAAACAAAAGCGGTCTCTTCGTCCCTGAAACTAAGATGTCTCAGACTGACTCGAGTATTACATAAATAACATGGGTCAAACTATGTCTAAATATAGAGGTAATTATATATAACTCATTACATGTATAATATAAGAATATGATAAACAAAATCAAAATAACTCATCACAACTTCCATCATAACACCATTCATTGAAGTTGTAATCACCCATATAAATGTCACATCAAATCAGGAATTTCAAAATCAATGTCAAATGGGTCAATCATCCATATCAAAATCATCATCAAATCTAAAAATCATCATATATGAGATATCATCAAACATAGTCAGGCTAGTAAACATCAATACCAAGTATATCCCTCAATCTCAAATAATAATATATCATCAACAAATCATGGAAATCAACAAGAAGGATTAGGCTAACACACAACAATGCCCTAAATAAATATAAAGTAGACATTCCAGGTCCGTCAAACTCATAAAGATATAAATAATAACATCCACATATACAATCAATAAAGAATAGGTTGTCTTCCTGAGAATGATATACCATCTGCATGAAAAGATAGGTCGTCTACCCATCAATCATAAAGATGTAGGATATGGGGATTTACCATATACTGGATATAGTCTTAGGTATAGTCAAGGCTCATCATCATAAGAACTACTTTTTTATCTACCACACATCAGAACCAGATGGGAGACCGACAGCTGCTTCCTCTAGGAGACACATGTATATCCGTCTGACACAACTCCTATAATCTTCGATTACCTCTCCTCATTATCATGACAAGATCCACCGGTTTGCTCGCCAACACGAGGAATCAACTCGGGCAGGACCCGACACATGCCCTTATGGTAAAAGACTGCTAGCCCAGGCGACGAACGTACACAGTGATAGCACACAACTATAAATATAGGGCATCACAGATTCAGGGTGCAACCTTGCAATTGGGCTGCCAAGATGGATACTATCCTAATCGGGTTCACTCCCGCATCCTAAAGGAAGTTGGACGGAGATGGACAAACATGTACTATATATATTGGCTGACACACAACCACGTATATATGCTGACATAGCAATAGGCATGAAGCCTACCTCACCGTAGCAAGCTCCACATCATGCTTATCCCCATACAAGTGTCACCCATGATAAAAGAATAACCAAATAAATATCCCAACGGCATCCCATACCACCATGTGTTACTAGTCCATTTATTCAGTGCTCACAAGCAACACTCGCTCCAACATATATTCTATATCATGATTCATAAAAGTAACCAGAAAAGTAGTACCAGGTGTCCCATACCAAATGATATTACTAATTTATTTACTCAAATTCCTTACAATCTAGAATTTCCATAATATTATTCTATATAACGACTCCAAAGAATGATCAGATAAATATTATTGAAAGTACCATACCAGACGGTATTATAACTTCATCTATTCAGATTTCTCATTACACAGATATAAAACATCAATAACATTAAAGTAGTTCCACAACAGAGATTTAATTCAAATAAATAAATAACATAAAATAATACTACTTAAATAAATTAGTATATTCTGTCCGTAGTAAAACTTCAAAATAATTAATATTGTAAATATACAGTACAATTTTATATTCAATATCATAAATAGAGATTGTATAATTCTATTGCAATGCACAATCTTTACTTACATACAAAGCTTCCAAAATCATTTTACAAGTCTAGTATAACTTATATAAGTTTCTATAACTAAATTCTACTTTGAAATAATTTACAAACTTCCAAAATATTTCCTTTTTATTACAATCTATAAAATATAATTCAAAACCATCGCTTTATACTTAAAATCAATGATACACATATTAGAAATCCCTTAATAACATTTAGAAAACCTATTATAATTTTGTAAAATTAAATAGAATATTAATATCAAATTTAAATAAATATTTTCTTAAAAGCATTCAATAGATATAAATCCATGTCATAATTTTATATTTAAATCATATAAACTAAATATATATTTATATAAATATTTCACAAAATCAATACAATATAAATAAACAAAATTATGCTTTTAGGGTGCACATCGATCGACCACTAGGATCGACCGGTAGGTAGTTGACCGATGTAACCCACCTGTCATTGATCCCTGGAGCAAATACTTGATCATTTTGCTCTAGTTTCTCCTCCATCTTACTAAAATTTGATGCACACACAAGGAACAATCACATATTTCATCCATACATCAATCAAAACAATCATATATGTTTAATTATACAATTGCAAACATATATTTTGTGACGTGGAGATGCACATATATTGATTTGGGAATTTATATGATTTTATTTCATTTTATTTTAGATTTAGAGGAGATTTAGATCTTAAGCTACTACTAGAAGATGAGGAATGGGTTATTGTAACCAAAATATGGTATGTGATAATATTGTTAAGGTGGAGAATGAAGTCCCTGGACATAAAAGGGTCAAGATGTTTAAACCTGGGTTTGGGCTTCATATGAGCCAACAAAACAAATACTTTCTCATATTCTTTTCTTTATAAAACTATTTTTTACTTAATTCAGATCTCATTTGATATAATTCAAAATTATTTCTAACTTAAAATATCGTTATTACTCCAATATAATTTAATTTACCATTTATTAATAATTTATAATCTCAAAAATATTCAATTCGAAAATAATCCATTCTCTAACCTTTTAAACAAATAATTACTCCCAAAACAATTTGATTTCACCATAAAATATTCTATTATCAAAATTCCAATATTTAAAAATAATTCTAAAATAATTCTTATTTAATCTCTAAATTCCATTTTAATTAATTAAATCACCATTAATAATTTTTAATTAATTACCTCAACATCGGGTTGTTACAGACTTCGCCTTTAAGAAAATTGTGCCCTCGCAGTTTCCCTTTAGGATAAATCTATAACCATGCCGATAACTCCTAGCTTAACAACACCATTTATAATTTACATTTAATTACAAAAATACAATCATTAATACAAATCACATAGTGCTCTATCTTTACTATCTCGGGTTAGCATGTATAATGATCAGGCTTGACCCATCAAGTATCAAATAGAACGATACAAAACAGTGATTAGACCTTTCATCGGTTGCTTTACACTAAAACTTAGATTCATCTTCCTTGCCCAATATTTATAATTATAGACTTTGAGTTTCAAATCAACTCATCTGGAAGATTTCAATAATTTTACTATCAATCTAAACATATTACCTAAAGATTGAAATCTTCGAAATGCTTCAGAGCAATCACTATGGTATGAAGTCTCTCAAAATCCACAACAAAAAACAATATAAAACTATTACATCAATTCTTAAACAAATTCTCTTATATTTATAAATAAAATTATATCAGTTATCTTTAAAATCCCAAATACTAACTTATCAATTAGTTTTCCAAAGATGCTAACACATGATACTTTATAAATCTCTTTCTATTTAGAAAATATGTTTACCCAAAATCAGAAATTACTTTGCTATAATTACAAAATACTTCATTTTAAATAAATTTCCTTCAAAATATTTTTCCCAAAAATTCTCATTTTATAAATAATTTAATTACTTTTCAAAATATTTCTTTTAAACTTACTAATATTGATAAACAAAACTACTCTTATTTACAATTTTGAAAACTAGTTCACCTATTGCTCTCCATATATAAAAAACAGCTTTTCAATGAAATATTAAAATTCCAAAATATCTAAATATTTAACTTCTTGTCAAAATCCTTTATATATATATATATATATTGCAATTGAGAATTGTTAAACACACTTACAAGTTTAACACATTAGAATTTGGTAAAATTATTCTTCTTTCCAAAAATAAGCCTTCTTAAATAATTTTTCTTCTTTAAAAACATCATTTTAAACTCAATATATATATATATATATATATATATTTAAACCAATATAAATACTTTCTAAAACTCATTTCTCATGAATCACATTAGTAAATTAACTTGATGAAATATATTTACTACACATTTTTTTAATAAAACTATAATTTCTAAAATATTTTACTATCACAAAAAATTATTTTACAAAATTTCTTTCCCTTCAAATGAAAAATTGTCAAAATCAAATCATTATTCACCATTTAATTTCCTTCCAAACTAAATCCCACTCCGAAATCAAAATCAAACCAATTTTATCTTTTAGTAATTAGTAATGTACATAAACAAAAGTAATTTTCTTTTCCTTAAAATATTTTATTATAACAAAACTAATTCAAATACATTTCAAAAGTTTCCTTTCATATTGACTTTACAAACCCATTTTAGTATATTATATATCTTATATCACTTTAATATATTCTTTACTAATACTTATAATAATGCTCACTTTCTTTATAAAACTTTTTTTAATCCAAAATACTAAATTCTTAAAACCATACTTTTCTAAAATATCTCATTATCACAAAATCAAAATGTCCAAAGCATATAGTTTTTATTCCAAATACAAATAAATTATAATTATTGCAATCACACATATATAAATTAAATTTTCGTTTCTTACCATACATTATTTTCATATTCTAAAATTCATATTGTAACGACTAGAAAATTTTGGTTATTTGATTTTGGAATATTTAATTAATTTAAATATTCAAATATTGATTAAGAAGTTAAATAACTCAAATTTCCAAATCTAGGGATTACATTTAAGTTAATATCTAGAATTCAAATATAAGAATTGTTTTAAAATATTTGAATTATGAAATAAATATTTGAATAGTGTTTCAAATGACTAGATTTTAATTTGAATATTAATTCAATTGATTTAACGGGCATATTTAACTCATTTTAATGTAATAAACAATAATGGTGAATTCAATTATAAATTCATTTGTAGTAATAACAGTTCAAATAAATAATCAGAAAATTATTTTTTATTTTTACGACTCGATTTATATTTCCGTATTCTTAATTTAATTTATTTGATTTTCCATAACTTTTAATTTGGAAAATATTGAAATTATTCGTTTGATGATTTATCATCGAATAGCAGTGTATTTGTTTTGATAATTTGGGGTCCGTATGCGAACAGAAAGCGGTGCAGTGAGGTACCAAAAAATTTAAATTATATATTCCAGGCTCAAGACAAATGGTACACATACGCACATATTTTCTCTACTAAGTTTTATTTTTTTATCCTGTACTCCTCATTGTAAGCTCATCTCAGTAAACCAAAAGCAAGCGGAATCACTTCAAAAATTCGAACAATAGAAATAAAATTCAAAAAATTATAAATGTTATATCTTTGGGATCCTTGAAGCGGGTGCTTCATTCTGGTATACAAATGGATGAGTGTGATGCTCTTTTGGGGTGGCTCAGGGGATGTCATGAGCAATAATGGTACTAGGGCTAGGATTTTGTGGAGAGGTGGTCGTCAATTGATGAATCGAAGGTTAGATTTAGGGTTTGTGACGAGGAGATGCACCTCGGGACCTAGTTTGGTGGCATGTGATTCTACGGTGGGGGTCGCGGCGTGTTCTGTACATGTGATGAAGCCTGGGTGTCGTAATTTTTTGGGGTGATTTGATGATTGATGGTCATGTGCATCGGGTAGAGGAGGCGGTGAGATGAACTATGGTGGCGGCGGTGTCGATGCTCGTCGATTGTGGAAGGCGTGTTAGTGCACGACAGTGAGCACGATGATGTCTAGGTTGAACTGGAGGGGAGAAGAAGGTAAAGAGGGGAGCATTCAGGTCGGGTAAATGTTTTTGGGCCAGGCCTATTTTGTTCCAAGGGTAAATTTGTTTTAATAAAAATGATTAGTGAATTGAATTATAATTTAAATTCTTTAACTTGTATATTTAATAACCCTTCCGTACGATGTCAGAATCAAATGTCGTCTGTCATGTTGCGTTCGTATTAACGAGATTTACACAGTGGAATTGATTTCATGGAACTTGGAGTTCATTGAATTTCACGCTAAAATTGAATGCTATTCGATTTTAGTCTTTTAGATCAAACTAGAAAACGAAAGCGACAACTGGAACTCTGGTGAGTTAAACTCACTCTTTTGGTTAACCAGTAATGTTATATAGTAGTTTAAATTTACTGTTTGTGTTTGGTTGAAAATATTGGCTGATCTGGATAAATATCTGCTTTTTAAGTGACAGACTTAATTTGAAATACAGGGAAAATTATTGAGAAATTCGGATTTCTCGATATTGCTATTTTTTTAAAATTTTCAGTTATTTACCTGTTGTTTTATTTCAGCTATATATCTGTGATATAGTTGGTTAAATGCTGAAATTGGACTGTTTAGCTATATTGGATGTGACACCGACATATGTAAAAATTGAACCATTTAGAGTAAAAGGTTAGTAATAGCATTTGTTAATTTCTATAGCAACTATTGGCCTCGCTATAGTATTTTTGAAATAATATTGAGTGTGAATTTGGTTTGGTAATGATTTTAAATTTAACTTCTTAGAAGTTCTATAATATTTTAATTTAAAAGAGTTTTATAAACTTTTCTATTCTATTTCAAAATTTCTTTACTTATTCTTTCTAATCTAAAATATATTCCAAAGTAAATGTTTTTAAATTATTATTTAAAACCATATTATTTTATAGAAATTAATTTAATAATAAATATTTATTCTAAAGGAAATGTAAAAAAGATTCTTTGGGTGTTAGAAAGGGTACTTTGGGATTTTAAAGGGGATTGAAATATTTGAAAATAATTGTAAATTGTTTGTATAAAATGTTGAGATTTATAAGTGTTATTTTATAAGTGAAGAATAGATTTTGTAAGAAAAATGTATTGTCAAAATAAAAGAAATGGTTTTATACGTATATCTTATAAAAAGGAAATAAATATTATTTTGATAAACTTGAGAAATAAATTCCATTTTGGGAATTTATTGAAATATGTGAAATGATCATTTATCGGGAATAGTTGATTCTAAATGATATTTGAAATTTGGCCATATGGGAGTTTGGGGGTTATACTTGGAATTGGAATTTAAAAATAAGATAGAAAGTTTATAAAGAGAATTTTGCAAATGGTTTAGAGTTTATAAAAGAGTTATAAATGAAAATGTGTTTTATAAGAGAATTTTATAAATGAATTAGGAGTTATATAATTATACTTTGAATTTATAAGTGGAGTTTATAAATGGTATTGTATAGTGGGTACTTATAAATGATTTATTCACAAAAGAGATTTTTAAGTAAAGTTGTTGTAATGGAATTTACGAATGGGGTTGTGAATAGGAAAGAGTCTTACAAATTAAAGGAATGTTTTGGATTTATTGGTATAAATGTTTTAAATTAACATTTGTTTTAAACCATTCAAGTGTGATTTTGAAAATGGAATCTTTTCTAAGTAAATTTCCAAGTGAATTTCTTACTTATACCAGTAAGATAAGTATATGAGTAAATTTCCAAGTATTGAAATGTAGTGTTTTGTTAACATATTTACATTGTTAATATAAGTATATGGAAATGTTTCTAAGTGAAGTGAAATGTTGTTATGAGTATACTTATATAGCTGAGATAAGTATATCGATATTTCAAGTATTGAAAGAGTATAAAGGGTTTGGAAATATATTTTTATAGACGTAGTTTTGATACTAGGATTTTACAAGTTGGTCTTAATTAATGAAAGGGATTGATTAAAGAGGCTAGTGGTTGTTTGTACTTAACCAGTGTTGTTTTCCTTATGGAATTAAAGCTCTGGTTGAATTGATTGTTTATTTGATAGTTAAATAACCTATTACCAAATCTGGACCAAAACGTAACTTTGGAAATATCTAGGAGAAACACGTGAGTTATATGGTATAGTCATCTCCGATGATGTTGTACGGTGCATATAAATCTCGTTTTGTTCTCCTAGGACAAATGATAAAGAAATCCATCCACTTACGGTTAGGAGGTAATCTCCGCTCTTATCTTTGACTGTTTATTTCCTAAAGAACCGAGGTTGAGTTTACCAGAACTATCGAATGTTGTTTCGAAGAGACCGGGATCAGATATGTTATCCGAAACCACTTCGATCCAACCAAAGCATTTCGAAGTGAAGACATTATGAAGATGGTGGAATTTGAAGACGGAGCTCATTAAAGTGCAAAGGCTATTTGCTACTAATCCTGAGGGTGATTCCAAAATGGATTTAGTAGTAGTGCCTTTAGTTCGTTCATCTCCTGAATGACTTGTATGGATGAATGCTGACATTGTGTCGTCGGTTGGAAGGTAATGTAGCATTCCAAGTGGGAAGTTCTATATAAAAGGTAAGACGTAGCCTCAAGCCTCATCAACCTCGAAATGACAAAAATAGGGCATGCAGTAGGGCCATGTGGGTCTCTCCCATCAGGGTATGATCATCCCAAATCTTGATTGATTATTATCTACTCATGTATGCTTTAGGTCCCATTAACAAAAGAGGTAATCATATTCGGTACTGCTAGTCAAGTGGTAGGCCAGTCCTATGTGGTAGGAGTACAAGATGTCCTTGTCAGACCCCGGTGCATTTTATCTAGAGATGTACCATCGGAAGGTAGTTCCTTACCTTATCATAGTATAGAATCCATTCTCCAATTTATGCTTTACAGACTTAGTTGTGCCCAACTATGCTGAAACATGAGATGCAAGCATTTCAGCTATTTTATATATTTACTTTGGCCCCTAGACATTATTATAATATAATTGGATTTTCTATAGAAAATGTTTTTGTTATCGTAAGGTTAAAACTCGTTCGTGTTTATGTGCAGCATGGTCTTACGAGATACCTTTGATTTGAAATGTTTTTTGGATAAACATAAAATTCCAACTGGGTGTGTTTTCTCATGCTAGTTTACTAGACTGGCTCGGGTTTTATTTCATTATAATGCTAGGGTTAGACCGAGCATATTTACAGATTCCTTTGGATGCATCGGAGCTCCGGAGACGAGTTGGAGGTCCAAGACGTATCTACGTATTTCTTTGTGTTCCGTTGTGTTGTCTGTTGGTTGTATTTATCAGCAAATTGTAGGGATAGATTGTTATAACCATCCAGGCTGACGATTTGTGATTTGCATACTCTGATTGGATGTATGTATATTACGTTTATTTTCTTTCCTGTGTAAAGATCTGTTCTGTATTATATATTATTCGTTCCGCTGTGAGATTCTGTGTTCTTTAGTTTTCTTCTTGTCTTATTTCTTCTTTCTTTCCCTAACATTCTGTCTTTCCGACACTTGGATGTTCGGCACATGAATACCGTTGGCATATTAGTGTTGACTTCTGAAGATCGAAAAGGCGGGTCGTTTCAATTTGGTATCAGAGCCAGGTTGAGCGAATACCTAAGCCTTGGTGGGAATTACTCAATTGAGATAGGGTAAGCGAGACCCTAGGATGAGTCGAGTGTATATATATAAGAGCGCATATTTGATAGCAATATAAAATGTTTTATATTGTGTTGATTCATCTGGTTAGTGGCTTATGGGTCATGCTCAATACGAGTAGCTAACATTATTAATAGGGGTCTCTAATAACTTGAACAAGGCAAACCGACATAGTACTGTTTTAAATTGGGTAAACGAAATTATTTAACCTAATATATATATATATATATATAAAGATTAATTTTTAGAAATTAATATAGTTATATATAGTATGTTTGGTTGTTAAAGAATGATAGTATTCAATTATTATCATTTATTGTTGATTGGTTGGGCTCAGATAGTTTATGAGCATTTCTTAGTTTGGTTAAATTAAAAACAAATACCTTGTGAATTCGGTTTCACAATTTGGTTATAAGGCATTCGAAGAATTAGTTGGGTTAAAAGTTAGAATTTAAAATTTTAATGAAGTTGTTTATTCTAAAATAAAAAAGATATACATTTAGGAATGTTTTTATATAAGAAGTAACTTTATATAATTTGAATTTAAAAAGATAAGCTTCATAAATAAGTAATAATTTATAAACTGGAAATTTGAGAAATTAATTCCTAGTTGTTTTGGAAATGGTTTTTTCAAAGTTTTGGGAAATAATAATAGTATTGTTTTAAAAGTATTTTTGACTAGAAATACTTAAAAGAGACTTAAAGAGAATGGAAAGCACCGAACTCACTTCAGTCGCTGGAAAATAATTTCGGCGATGACTGCAGCATCATCGACATTCATTTTCGGGTTTCTAAGTGATGGATTGCTACCTAGTGATTTGCTAGGAAGGTTTTGTTTTGGTAAAAAACCATATTTTGATTTAAATTCCAAAAGTATGATTTGATATACTAAGAAGTTATGTATATTATTATTATTTCAAAATTATTGGAAATAAAAACCAGGGATTTAAATTCTGAATTTTTAGGTAAGTGATATTATGACTCATCTATCATATCCATTTGGATAGTTTGGTTTGTGCATCACGTTTTGTGATGTTGTTGAGAATTTTCATTTATGAAAATAAAAGGGGATTTTCGATGATTTTGGATAGTCGAAAACATCCAAGTTAAATTGGAAAAAAATAAGCTAAATGTTTGTGAAAACATAAGATAATTAATTTTTATAACTTATAAATTTGAGAAATGGAATGGAAAACCAAATTTGAAAATGGTTAAATATTTTGGTTTAGTAAGGAAAAATATAAAATGTTTATATATACTCTTTAGGATATAGAAGGGTATTATATTAATATGAACTTAAGTTTAAAGTGGAAAATAAACATGAGTATGCTTTATGAAATGTTTATAAATAACTTAAGTATGAAAGGGCTTTATAGGTGAAGTTGTGGCTTTTTGAAATATGTATAGAATTGGGTTTAAAAAGTGATTGATTTACTTAAGTGTGTTTTATAAATGGGGCTATGAAATAAAATATAACTTAAGTAAAGTTATATAAAATGGGTTTATGAAATGGTTCATAAGTGAAATTTGTATTCAAAAAAATACTAAGCGATAATGAATGCGAATAATAAGGAAATTGGTATAGTTAGAAACCAATGGAATTAAATACATAAGTTATACATAGATCATTTATTCGCATAACTGTTTGATCCAGTTTCGAGTACACGATTTCGAGGTGATTTACACTGGTCCGAGTTAGGATTTTTCACTCGATTCTTGATGGCGAACACTGGATATGGATTTTTGATGTGATCTCGATATTCTCTATCATAGTACATGACTATGCAAGAAAAATGACGGTTTCTAATCAAGGGACCAGATCGAACTCCGCACAAGGGAATCGAGTGGGCGATCCTAGTTCGAAAATGAAATTGTGTGATCGAGCGAGCAATCATATTTAGAATTGCGTATGGATTGTATAGGTACATCATATAGGCTTAAATGAATTATATGTTTGAAAATTGGAAAATGCAAATTTATGTAACAATAGGTTGTATGGTTGGATATTATTTATTAATGAAATGCAGGTATGGAAACAAAGGCTAGTTGACGCGTTTGGTTTCATGAGTAGAGTTTGGTTGCCCGACAAAGAGGTAGGTGTTTATATTGTTATTTGGTTTGATGATTTTATGCCTAAATATGGGAGGCCAATTGGCTTTTGTTTTCTTTTGATTGTTTTAGGCCCGTAATGGCGATATGTAGTTGTTTCGATCGAGCCGCGTAAAGGAGACGCTGCCAAAAAATATCATGAATTAAAGAGTTGGAAAGTTTTATAACAATTTTTAACTAATTGAATTTGAAAAGTTAATGGGTTTAGAGACATTTTTCCAACCATTGTAATTTCGAGGATGAAATTCTTTTAAGGGGGAAGAATGTAACGACCAGGAAATTTTGGTTATTTGATTTTGAAATATTTAATTGATTTAAATATTCAAATATTGATAAAGTAGTTAAATAACTCAAATTTCCAAATCTAGGGATTAAATTTAAGTTAATATCTGAAATTCAAATATAAGAATTGTTTAAAAATATTTGAATTGTGAAATAAATATTTGAATAGTGTTTCAAATGATTGGATTTTAATTTGAATTTTAACTCATTTAATTTAATGGGCTTATTTAACTCATTTTAATGTAATAAATAATAATGGTGAATTCAATTATAAATTCATTTGTAGTAATAACAGTTTAAATAAATAATCATAAAATTATTTTTTATTTTTACGGATCAATTTCTATTGATGTATTTTTAATTTAATTTATTTAATTTTTCCATAATTTTTATTTGGAAAATATTGAAATTATTCATTTGACGATTTATCGTCGAATAGTAGTGTTTTAGTGATTTTTCCGAATTCAATAACTGGTGTATATTATTATTGTTTTGAGGTCACGTTGCTATTCTGAGTACGATCATATTTTTGTTTTGTCTATTTGGGGTCCGTACGCGACCGGGAATCGGTGCAGCGAGGTACCAAAAAATTTAAATTGTATATTCCAGGCTCAAGGCAAATAGTACAAATACGCACACATTTCCTCTGCTAAGCCTCATTTTTGTTTTTCCCGTACTCCTCTTTGTAAGCTCATCTCAGTAAACCAAAAGCAAGCGAAATTCACTTTAAAAATTCAAACAATAGAAATAAAATTAAAAAAATTATAAATGTTATATCTTTGGGATTCGTGAAGCGGGGGCTTCATTCTGGTATACGAATGGATGAGTGCGATACTCGTTTGGGGTGGCTCAGGGGATGTCGTGAGCAATAATGGTACCAGGGCTAGGATTTTGTGGAGATGTGGTCGTCAATTGATGAATCGAAGGTTAGATTAGGGTTTGTGACAAGGAGATGCACCTCGGGACCTAGTTTGGTGGCACGCGATTCTACAGTGGGGGTCGCGATGTGTTCCGCACACGTTATGAAGCCTGGGTGCCGTGATTGTTTTAGTGTGATCTGATGATTGATGACGGTGTGCATCGGGTAGAGGAGGTGATGAGATGAGCTATGGTGGTGGCGGCGTCGATGATCATCGATCGTGGGAGGTGTGCAAGTGCACAGCAGTGTGCACGATGATGTCTGGGTTGAACTGGAGGGTAGAAAAAGGTAAAGAGCAGAGCATTTGGGTCGGGTAAATGTTTATTGGGCTAAGCTTATTTTTTATAAGGGCAAATTTGTTATAATAAAATTGATTAGTGAATTGAATTATAATTTAAATTCATTAACTTGTATATTTAAAAACTCTTTTATACGATGTCAGAATCAAACGCGGTCTGTCATGTTGCGTTCATAATAATAGGATCAATGTAGTGGAATTTATTTCATGGAATTTGGAGTTCATGGAATTTCATGCTAAAATTGAATGTTGTTTGATTTCAGACCGAACTAGAACGCGGAAGCGACAACTGGAACCTTGGCGAGATAAACTCGCTCTTTCGGTTAACAAGTAATGTTATATAGTAGCTAAAATTTACTACTTATGTTTGGTTGATAATATTGGCTAATCTGGTTAAATATCTGCTTTTTTAAGTGACAAAGACTTCAATTTGAAATATAGGGAAAAGTGTTGACAAATCAGGATATCTTAATATTGTATTTTTTAAATTTTCAGTTATTCACCTATTGTTTTATTTCAGTTATAGATCTGTGATATAGTTGGTTAAACGTTGAAATTGGACTATTTGGCTATATTGGATGTGACACCGACATATGTAAAAATCAAACCTTTTAGAGTACATGGTTAGTAATAGCATTTGCCAATTTCTATAGCAATTATTGGCCTCAATATAGTATTTTTGAAATACTAGTAAGTGTGAATTTGGTTTGGTAATGATTTTTGTTTGGAAATGATTTTAAATTTGACTATTTTAGAATTTATATAATATTTTAATTTAAAAGAGTTTTCGAAACTTTTCTATTCTTTTTCAAAATTTCTTTACTTATTCTTTCTAATCTAGAATATATTCCGAAGTAAATGTTTTAAAATTATTATTTAAAAAATATTGTTTCAAAGAAATTATTTTAATAATATTTATTCTAAAAGAAATGTAAAAAAGGATTATTTGGGTGTTAAAAAGGGTATTTTGGGTTTTTAAAGGGGATTGAAATATTTGAAAATATTTGTATATTATTTGTATAAAATGTTGAGATTTATAAGTGTTATTTTATAAGTGAAGAATAGATTTTGTAAGAAAAGTGTATTATCAAAATAAAAGAAATGGTCTTATTTTATATCTTATAAAAAGGAAATCAATATCATTTTGATAAATTGGAGAAATAAATTCCATTTTGGGAATTTATTGAAATATATGAAATGATCATATTATCAAGAATAGTTGAGTTCTAAATGATATTTGAAATTCAGGCATATGGGAGTTTGGGGGTTATACTTGGAATTGGAATTTAAAAATAAGAACAAATGATGTTGTGCTGTAATGTACTTTAAATTCGGCCATATGGGAGTTTGGGGGTTCTCCAATGATGTTGTACTTGCGTATAAATCTCGTTTTGTTCTCCTAAGCCAAATGATAAGGAAATCCATCCACTAACCGTTAGGAGGTGATCTCCACTCTTATCTTTGACTGTTTACTTCCTAAAGAACCTGGATTGAGTTTACCAAAACTATCCAATGTTGTTTCGAAGAGACCGGGATCAGATATGTTATCCGAAAACCACTTTGATCCAACCTAAGCATTTTGAAGTGAAGACATTGTGAAGATGATGGAATTTGAAAATGGATCTTTTTGAAGTGCAAGGGCTATTTGCTACTAATCCTGAGGGTGATTCCAAAATGGATGTAGTAGAAGTAGTGCCTTCGGTTCGTTCATCTCCTAATCGACTTGTATGGATGAATGCTGACATTGTGTCGTCGGCTGGAAGCATTCCAAGTGGGAAGTTCTATATAAAAGGTAAGACGTAGTCTCAAGCCTCATCAATCGCGAAATGACAAAAATCGGGCATGCAGCAGGGCCATGTAGGTCGCTCCCATCAGGGTATGGTCATCCCAAATCTAGATCTATCTACTTATGTATGCTTCTAGGCCCATTAACAAAAGCGGTGATCATACTCGGTACTACTAGTCAAGTAGTAGGCTAGTCCTGTGTGGCAGGGGTACAAGATATTCTTGCTAGACCCCGGTGCATTTTATCTAGAGATAAACCATCGGAAGGTAGTTGCTTACCATGCCATAGTATGGAATCCATTCTCCAATACAAGCTTTACAGAATTAGTTGTGCCGAACTATGTTGAAACATGAGGTGCAAGCATTTCATCTATTTTATATATTTACTTTGACACCTAGAAATTATTGTAATATAAATGGATTTTCTATAGAAAATGTTTTTGTTTTCGTAAGTTTAAAACCCGTTGGTGTTTATGTGCGGCATGGTCTTACGAGATACCTTTGATTTGAATGATTTTTTGGATAAACATAAAATTCCAATTGGGTGTGTTTTCTCACGCTGATTTACCAAACTGACTCGGGTGTTATTTCATTATAATGGTTGGGTCAAACCGAGCATATTTAATTATTTATAGATTACTGTGGGTGCATCGGAGCTCCAGAGATGAGTTGGAGGTCCAAGACGTATCTACATATTTCTCTGTGTTCCACTGTGTTGTCTGTTGGTTGTATTTATCAGAAAATTGTAAGGATAGGTTGTTATAACCATCCAGGCTGACGATTTGTGATTTGCATACTCTGATTGGATGTATGTATATTACGTTTATTTTCTTTCCTGTGTAAAGATCTGTTCTGTATTATATATTAGTCGTTCCGCTGTGAAATTCTATGTTTTTTAATTTTCTTCTTGTCTTCTTTCTTCTTTCTTACCCTAACAATCCATCTTTCCAGCACTTGGATGTTCGGCACGTGAATACCGTGGGCATATTAGTGTCGACTTCTGAAGATCGAAAAGGCAGGTAGTTACACATACCAACCAACTTCTAATAATATACATCTAAAATTCCAAACAAATCATTTCAACATATAATATATAAATATATATATATATATATATATATATGTATGTATGTATGTATGTATATATGTATATATTTCAAATTTATAAATACTATAAAAGATAACGACATGGCCTCACCATATATTTATAGTAACAACAATCATCATTTGGCTGCAATGTTGACCATATAAGCAACACTGCCTCGTCAACTACCACAACCGTATACTAAGATTTATGGCTGAAATCACCACTTAAATATTTACAATTTATAAAATCTCTTTAACATTCCAAAACATCTTATTACAATATAAAATAATTAGTAATTTCTTATCTTAAAATAATGACCCAAAATACCTCTCCAATATAGTATACTTCTTTGTTTTAATCTACTCTAAATAATTTATCAAAACATTACATAATTTCTAGAATGTCTCATACCCACAAAATAAAGTATTCAAAACTATATAATTGTCAAAATATAACTCATGATCTTTCCTTCATAACTTTATTTTCAAAAAACTTTTCCAAAAATATATTACTACCATTCTCTGAAACATTCATTTACTTTAAAAATAAAGTTGATAAAATTTCCTAAATCAATTATATTATCACACAAAAAGTTTCTTTTTTTATACAAAATTTTTAATTCTTTTCAAAACATTTAAATCCTAATAGAATAATTTTGACTTTTTAAAGTATTGAAACCTTACAAAACATGTGTCCATATGCCTCATTCTGGCTTTTAGGAATCCCTGTCGATAACATTAGTCAGACGCATTGACCAGAATTCTTATACCTCTCCATATTTGCGCAGTTAAAGCGCTTAGCGATATAGCATTGGAGGTGCAAAAATTTATGGTGGGGATAAAGTGGGGATATAGCGGAAAATGGTGGAGGTGTAAAAAGCTTCATTATATATAAATCCAAATATTTAAAGTTAATTTATTCTCATTCTCACATCATTTGTGTAGAAAAAATAAACATTATTTAATCTTATATAATAAAACCGAAGAATACCATCATTTATGCAGTCCAAATTTGGTGACTACAATAGATTTCTAACTAACATTAAGTATTTAGGCCTCAGAATAATGTCTTTACCCTAACTTTGTTGATTTAGTTTAAAAGAGAACTCGTCAAATCAACCTTTTTATACTAATGTTGCTAAAGAGGATGCCTAAAAGCCTTGATTTAGTGGGTGTAGCAAGGCTTAAAGCGGATCTACTATTTAATAGCGCTAAATTGGAAAGCGTAGCGGTCGAAGAGCGTTATGAGCTATAACGGGGATTTCACAGGGCTTTAGCGAGGCTTTAACTACACAGCTCCGTAGACAAATTAACACAAATTTTACTTTGAAATTCTTTCCAATATTTTAAACATATACCTTTTCAATAATTTTACTGCTATAAACCATAATCAAATATCACTTTTACATACAACTATTTTTCCAAATAGGATTTGTAATTTTAACATTTTCTTGATTCTATAAAACATTTTCTAATTCATTATATATATAATCCAAAAGATTCTTATCTAAGACATATGCTTGCTTATATAAATATTTTCAAATGCTTTCTAAATATCCATTAAAATAATAAATCACTTTTACCAATTCAAATGTCACACAGTAGCAACAACATCATACTTATTAATCCATAACGACAAGTAAGCATCAAAATTGAATTCATTTCACAATTTTTAATTAATGTTTATAAATAATATATAATCTTATACAAAATATAACTTTTAATTTCCCTAGCGGTAACTTCACTGCTAAAGATACTGAAAGGTCTTGTTTATCAATATTTGAGTAGGCTTCTAATCTTTAAATGATAATTCCTACTCAATATTATTCTCAACAATAATTTCGAATTCAATACAAGAAAATATCAACAATCGAGCATCCAGTTCAAATTCAATCCAAACAATCATTAAACAATTAGCGCACATTAAGAACAATCCATATGCTCAGCGGAAACAATTCATCGGCTTTCGCTGCTGTAACACCCCGTAAATTAAATAGTAATTAATTAAAAAGAGTAATAAATTATTATTAATGCTCAAAAATAGAATTTTTTACAAATTTTAGAATTTGGCTATGAAATTTACACCATTATGTTCATAGCGATTTTATGATCAACTTTCATATATAAAGTTTTACGATCGGAGTTCAAATAGAAAAGGTATTAACGTTTGAAGATTTCGGATCAAAAATAATTAAAAATATATATAAGAAAATAAATATAAAATGGGAAATGAATCACCATTTAAAATAAACAGCGACAGATCGACACCCTATTAGGCCCAGTCGAACGGTAGTGGTCGACTGCCTATAAAGGAGCGTCGAGTGGTCGATGCAGCGACGGCGAGAATGAACCTAGGTTGAACAACCCAGATTTAATAAATTAAAATCTAATGGATAGAATTGATTCATGGGCCTATAAATATAGGCCTAGCCCCTCACTTTTCTTCTCATATTTTCTGAATCGAGGAGCGAAGCTACCATTTTCTCTTCTCCACCAATTCTAGTAATTGTAGAAATTATAAATCATTATATATATATATATATATAAGTGGAGAATAGCGGAAAATAAAAATGAAGAAGAATAAGACAAATCAATTATGCAAAAAAGAGGTTAATTCTAAATAAAAATTTACTAACATGCTTAATTCAAATCTCTTCTGAGATCTATAATTATAATAAATATTATGATCTTTTGATGCATATTTTGGTAGAAAGAAAGGGAGTCCATCGAAAATAACGGATTTAGATATGGAGATTTGGAAGCTTAGAGGTGAATGGGAAATTATACGTTTTTACATAGTATTGGATTTATGTCGTTGTGAATCTATTTCTTTTTTCCCTGAATATAAATTATGGAATTGTAGGCTTATATATATATAATGAACTTAAGACCCTTGCCTACACATTCAGTAGATCTGTTAACTTTGATTAAACATTGTATACACTTAAATCTAGAATATAAGGGTGAAAGTAGTCCCTAAAATTTATGAAGGAAGTTATTGAGAAGATTAGTGTTAATTCCAGATTTCATTATTTGAATATTATAAGCTGCTAAACTTGAATGTAAGATGCTTCTAATTTAATTGGGAGTTAAGTTTATATTTTAATTCATTGGAATGGAGAATATTTCTATGTGAATTTCTATAAATTATCCAACTTTACAATTGTATATGAATTATCCAACTTTATAATTGTATGAAAGTCGCTACAGGATCTTTATATAATGTAATTTGTATATAAGAGACATGAATCGTATATAATATGGCTTATGTGTATATATATAGACACACACTAATCTAAGCAGAGCTATATAACTATGTATAATATAAAGTAAATAAGAGTAATCACACCAGATATTTTATACTGGTTCAGACCTCCCGTCCTACATCCAATCCGAAGCTCCCCTTCAATATTTCCTTTAACCAAATAACCCTCACTTCACCCGAAGGAATAGGCTAATACAACTGAGCTTCTTTGACAGACTTTGTGTTCCAAATAGCATGGATTTTGACTAATAGTACAATTCTTTGTGTGATCTTCTTTGAGTGTGTGAATGTGAGTACTTTGAGTTATAGGAAATAATTTACCAAAATACTATTTTGCTTATGATAATTGAGAATATGTAAGTAATGTATGCGCAAATATGTAAATAGAGAGTAATAAGAAATTATAAGAATAGATTAGAATAGTTAATCCAATTCTCAATCTTTGAGGTATATATAGGTTTGAGTAGATTTATATGAGGAGTTGTTACTGTTTAAAATAAAATCTATTTATTTTAATGGCTGCAACCGGAAGAAGGGATGATATTATTCAATAAGAAATGAAGCATCCTTTCAGATTGGAGCAGTTGCAATATGACAGACGTCAGTGGGTAAACCTCAGGCGTCTGTGGCTTGAGGAATTAAATTCCCAAAAATATTCACAAACGTCTGTGGCTTTCTCACAGACGTCTATGGATGACCAAATTTGAATATCCTAGTTTTTTATATGCCAATGTTGAATTATGAATTTGTGTGTGCATATATATATATATAGAC
Organism: Allium fistulosum; assembly: GCA_030737815.1. NCBI lineage: Eukaryota > Viridiplantae > Streptophyta > Magnoliopsida > Asparagales > Amaryllidaceae > Allium > Allium fistulosum. The sequence goes on along the minus strand of CM060905.1, from coordinate 483,537,865 downwards.
ACACACACACACACACACACTCAAGGAGACCTTACAATGTTTTTCTAAGACTCTTAATACAGTACTATAATCTTACTAATCATAGCATGGTCCATAAGTCTTTGAGTCTCGATATCTCTGAGCATGACGAGTAATATATACTTGTAATCTTGATAAGATATAATATATGTGATTGTATAGTTGTCATTGAAACCAAGGAATGGAGATTCTAACATTTTATATGCTTAAGAAAAGAGATGTGCAAGGTAGGGATGTTTACAGTAAGTACTTTATACCGTCTATTTCTATAAAAATAAAGATATGATTCCTTGTAATTTCGAATACAACACATTGCCTCTTTTTTAGATAATTTATGGGGAATTACAGTGTTAACATTTCTTTTTGGGAAAGTATAGTTCCAATGCATTTCAAGTCATTTACTATTTCTAACATCATATCATAACTTCAAGTCATTTGGGTATCATATGATAGATTTTCACACTTAAACCTACTAACAAATTTCATAAATAAATCCAAATATTCATCAATAAGCATATAATCATTCAAGCCTTTAAATCATGGCATAATAACATCAAAACATTCGGATTTATACTTAAAATCGAAATAGCAATTAAAACATGAGATGCATAACTATTATTCACCTTCAATGGTTTAAGAAGGTTGAGATTTGTATTTGATTTGATTCCCTTAAGCTTTGATCTTGATTCCCTAAGATTTTCTTCTCTTGAACCTCTTAGCTATGGCCGGCCTTGCTCTTTTAGTTTTGTTTGTGTGAATGAAGTGAATAAGGGAGAAAGAGTGTAAAGATATGTATTAGGAATTATAACTTCTTCCTATTTTGCCCTTAGCATATCCTCCTTCTTATTAATGTTTTAATTAATTCCATTAGTTCATTAATTAAGGCTTAACCCATTATATTTACCAAATCTCAATCTCCTTATCATTCTACATTATTTTATTTTATTTATCTAATCAAATATCCTAAATAATGTTAATCAAAATTAGGGGAATTACAGAACCCTTCCTTAAATAATTTCGTCCTCGAAATTACGATAAGGTATACAAATCAAACATAAAATCATAGATGTAAAACATACCATCAAATAACTCAGGATAAGTGTATCTAATCATGTCTTCTGTCTCCTCTGTACAGTCTCTCTTGTCATCGCTCCAGGACTTTTACTAATCTAACTGTCTTATTCGTTAACATTTTCTCATCCTTAGCCACGATACAAATTGGTTGTCTAACTATAGTCATGTCCGGTCCCACCATGAAATCTTCCAATGCAGTTGGAGTAATAGTAGTTTTAAGATCTCGAACACACTTCCTTAGATCAGAAATATGGAAAACATTGTGGACTCTTGCCAAACTGTTTGGTAACTCTATCCTATACGCGAGTTTCCCAATTCATTCTATAATAGGAAATGGTCCAACAAACCTACGTGCCAATTTCCCCGACTTCCCAAATCTTATTACACCCTTCATAGGTGATACTTTGACGAAAACATGATCTCAAGCTGAGAACTCTAAGTACTTTTGTCTCTTATCCGCATAACTTTTCTACCTAGATTGAGTGTAACGACCCGATATTTTGGACCATTCGCATCCATTATAAGTGTATAGGTAGACACTCATGCCGGAGTTGAATTGCTCAAAATACCGCGTTGTTAATTTAAATTTGGCAAAACTGAACATATACAGTAAATAAATAATCACAGATCACAGACACGGAGTAATAAGTGCAGCGGAAATAAAAGAGATAGTAGTTCATGAAGCTACTATATAAAAGTATAAGTTACATCAGAGTTAAACCAGATACAACGGAAGAGTAATACGATACATCAGATACAAAATCAGAATACATCATTGGAATCATCGAATACTGAAAGTAGAATAGATGGTTGGATCTTCAAGCAAAGCTCCAACTTCAAAGGTGAGTCTCGAATACTGGTACACTCAGTCTGACCCGAGCGTAAAGCAAAAACACAAGACACTCGAGTCAGGATTAACATTCTTATATCAATAAATCCAACTCAAGTGAAATAGCAATTGAAATACAAGTAACTCAAAGGATGCTTGGAATAACCATCCTTTAAGGATCCGTTAAACTATCTACTAGGTAGTAGTGTACGATAAGTAGATAATGTCTATCAGTAATATAAAGATATCAAAATAGTGTTAAGGCGTTACCATTATCCCCCTTAACACATTTTTATTCCCAAGAGCATATACAAGACCGTAGTTTCCCCAAAACCGGAAGTCACCAGAGGGCAATCCATATACTAAAGGTACAAAACAAATTCGTAGTGGTCGTGAATAAAGGGATACAAGTATGACAAGGCACATGAGGCAATACCCAAGGTAGTGATACTACCGTTTGCCTGATCCGGACTGGTGAGAACGCAACGCCGCAGCGCCCGCAACACCGTGAAACAACACTCCCAAAATCAAGGGTGCACCAATCGACAACAAGTAATGAGTAGTTCGAAGAAGTGTGTCCACTTGAGGTAGCTAATCCTCCATTGGCCCGGCACGGCTCCTGTTTTAGTCATTTCCAATTTGACACAAGTGTCAAGGCTATCCATCATCGTTCTCTTTCTTCAGTCAACACGTACATCATTCCAACCACTTCGTTCTGGATCAACACTCCGCGAATGTTAGTTATTAAAGTGGTTTTCGGTATCGACGGAGAGTATGTCCATATCCGATCCCGGTCTCTTTAATAACTTCCGTAATTATTTCACCGATTGGTCGTTTATATATTTCCAAACCAAATCAAATTCAATTGCAATTAGAATTTGTAAATCAACATTTCATTTGTCTTTCGAAATCAATTTCCAAATTTTTCGTTTCAAACTTCCAAATTATCATTTTAAAATCTTATAATTCAATTTCAATCTTTATTTAGAACAATTCAAATATTGATTCAAGTTCGTATATGAGTTTCATTTCGAAAACATTTAAATTAATTTAATTTAACATTCAAATCAATTTAAATTCATTTATCGATTTTATTCAATATTCGTTAAGTAAATTTATCATTCCAAATCAATTCTATTTAATTTCCAATTCATTAAATCAATTTCTTAAGTTCAACTTCATTATATCAAAACTTACAAATTGAATTAAATTAAATTCGTCAAATCAAATTCTTTAAATTTCAAGTCTTACATTAATTTCAATAAATCACATTTTATTTCTTGTTAAAGAAATTCAATTCACTTATTTACTTACTTAAATATTTTCCAAGACTTAATTAATGAAGAAATCAATTTCATTTATTTTCGAAGTAAAAATTTACTTATTCAAAAGTTTAATTTTACTTATTAAAGAATTCAATTTATTTAATTATTAAATAATTCAATCTTATTTAATTGTTAAATAGTTCAAAACTTAATTATTAAATAATTTCAAAGTTTAATAATTTCAAACTTAATTATAATTTCAAACTTAATTATTTAATCATTTCAACTTAATTCAATCATTTCTCAAATTAAACATTGTTCTTTCATCAATTTCATTTTTAATATTTTGTTTTAGATTTTTAAATATTAACATTTTCCTTTCATTAAAAATTCAAATTTCAACTTCATTTCAAAACCATATTATTTATTCAAATAAAAACTTCGTTTTATTTTTAAATCAAATTATTGACCAATCGGGTTTTATTAAATTTTCTATCCTAGATCAAAGTTCAATTTGGGTATTTATCATTTTAACCCGATTCCAATTCAATTCAAAATCAAAGCATAACCAAGGGAACTTGCAGTGTGATAACTGGGATGGTGTCAAAGTAAATAAACAAGCAATAACAACAAACAATAACAATCCAATAATCAATTCAAATAATCCCAAAATAATCGTATTAATTCGCATTGTTATTTGTACGAATTAATATAATTATTTCTAGAATCTACACTATCATTTCATGTAGACTAAAGATTATTACAATAATTATTCATACGGTTCTTCACTTGTCATTCGATTCAATTTTAATACTACAATAATTAATCCAATATGCGTTCAATGGTTCAAAGTGTAATTATCACTATTTTACATGTCAATTAATTTAACAAATAAAAGGGGTCATATTCAACTAATCAAATTCAACATATATGTCGATTTAAATTTCAATTATCCTACGTCAAATTTACTTGCATAATATTTATCACTTTATACATTACAATTTAACATCCAATATAAACATCAACAATCAATCAATTATCAGCCAAACTGTATTATCATCGCATAAATAATTAACAGATAATGGTGTCAGATGTCACAGGTGAACTGATACAGGCAATAGCATATATAACAGTGTAATTTACTAACAGCAGCATATTTCAATTGTCGTTTCAATTGAAATCAAATTTAATAAATAAAAGAAAGTTAATCGTGAGTGAGTGCTCACCTTTCGAGGCTAGAGACGAACGAGAAAACGATGAGTTACGAATCCAGGTACGAATTCCAAAACAAGCTAGATTGGCCCGAACTGACGAATAAGGCTGATAAATCAAAATTAACGAGATCAAATTAGAACTGGACCGATGGAACAATTTGAATGAATTTTTTTTGATATAAACTAAATATATACATATATATATATGTATAATAATATCATTTTCTTACTTAATCAATATTTCATTTTTAAAACCGATATCCAATAAAATGCACATGTAAATAAAATCATTGATTTAAATTAAAACCCACATATAAAATCAAACGTATATACAATATATATTTTAAAATCATAGCTCATAATTTATATCCATATACACGACAAAATTTAAAATAGCCATAAATGCATACAGTTCACAATTTATAGTTAATAAGCAATCACTCTATGTAGATTAAAATATATATATGTAGATCATAAGACAACAAAAAAAAGAACCAATTAAACCCAAAATAGTATAAACACAATGCAACTTAATACCGATCTAGATTATACTTATATCTTTTATAATGTAATATATATTTTAAAGCTACTATACTCATACGTACAAATGCAGATGGTATAAAATATGTGGTATATAAACAACTGCAAGTTGAAAAGCTGTAAAATAGAAAAACCCAAAATATAATATAACTAGCAGATAGATTAAACTAGCATATATAAATTTCATAAAATCTGACATATATATACTTACACGCGTACAAGACAATGGCACCCCCAAATTCACTTATATATATTGGCTGACATAGAACAGGTACAACACAAATATAGACTAACAGTATATGTATATAAATATATCTTAAGATATAAACACTTTTAAACATACCAGCATAAATATACAGTACATATAAATCTATATCTTTAATTCCAAAAGAGGCTACACGTGCGCATAACAAAGCTGATATATATAATATGTATTCAGATCTATAACTTACTGTATGAACCCAAATGCTTAACCAAGAAATTGTAACCTTCTTCATTTAGTATATATATAAACTTAAATATATAAGATGATACAACAAAACTATATATATTTTACTGTAACTTTATATATAGATATATAACATATTATACAACTTTGTAAACTAATCTATATACATGCAGATTATGTATAACTGTATTATATATGTATAAAATATATTTGAAAATCAATGTTCCTTATAAACTAATATAAACTTTCCTTATTACAAACATATAATTGACAATTGATATTGCTTACAAACCTAAATAACATATGTACTATTATAAATAACAAATATATATATAATCGAATGTATAAACAAAAGAGAAAGGAATCGAAAGCTTGCCTCAGTGGTTCAAGGAACAACAAAAAAAACGAGAAACAGGCTGGAGGAGAGGTACGACTTTGCGTGCGGTGCCAGGGATGTGATCGGCAGAAGCTTCAGCCATTCGAGGGGCTGGTGGTCGAAGATCCCCTGGCGTGATGAGATGGAGAGGGAACGGAAAAGCTTTGGCTCGGCAATTGGAGGCTGCCGTGGGTTGTTGAACAAGCAAAGGGTGTCGGGTTGTGGCAGATCTCAATGGGTTCGGTGATTGGTCGAAGTGATGGAGATGGAGATGGGATGCACGCGGCTATGGCATGGCGTGCGAGCTGCTGGGTTTTCGGCCTAGCTATGGCGGTGGCTGTTCGTTTGGGTGGTCGAGCATGGAGGGAGAGGGTGGACTGTTGAGCAATGGGTTTGGGTCGGAGTTAGCAAAAGGTGGAGGCTGCCTCGCGTGGCTGTCGGAGTGGGTTGGTCAGAGGGGCCATGCGGGCTGAGGCCGATGCTAGGTAGGAGGAGATGTTTAGAAGGCTTGTACATATATTCGAAAAAAACAGAAGAGAGAAAAAGATGGGAAAGAATGAGAAAGAACGTGAGAAAGGATATTGAAGGAACAACTCAAAATGCATACGAACAGTTTAAAAAAATAAAATATTTTCTCCAAAAGTAAATTTGGTTCCATAATTGTTATGGGGAATAGAAATGGCCAAGCACGAAAATTCAGCAAAAGTAAAAGCAATGGCCGTTTGGAAATTTGAATGGGCACAATAAACAAAGAGTTAAAACGGATACTGATGGGTTGTTTTTCTTTGCGTATCGGAAATCCAAACACAGAAATTAATATATCCAGGTGATCAGCGTGATGAGACACTCAAACGGTATATATATATCAGCGGTACGATTGGATTATAAAAATTCGAATTTTTATACTAGCGGAAAATGCAAGAAAAACGCTGAAAAATAAGATCGACGGAGCCAAAGATGTCCGAATTTGGCTCAGAAGATGGTTTAGAATTTTTCTACGTAAATATATTTAGGTTTCGAAAACATTTTATTTTCATCGCTTTTTTAACTGATTTAAATTGAAGTAAATTTACGCGTGAAATAAACTTTCATATTTTCAGACGAAAATTTACCAGTTGCTATGTTTAACTAGACGCATTCCAAATATCAAATTTATATATCAAAATTTTATCGTTTAAAATTTCACAAAATTCCAACTAATTACGTTATTAAAATAGTTGAAATTTACGGGTCGTTACATTGAGCTTCCTTCATTCTAGCTCGAATCAACTCAATCTTTTTGGTGGCTTCTCTTACCATATCTGGGCCAAGAACTGACTTATCGCTAGTCTCTAACCAACATTCGCGTGATTTGCATGGTCTTCCACACAAAACTTCAAAAGGTGTCATCCCTATACTAGTCTGATAACTATTGTTATATTAGGATTCGACTAAGCGTAGATAGTCTTCCCATGATCCTCCAAAATCCATACAAGCTCTTAACAAATCTTCTAAGACTTTGTTAATTCTTTCCATTTACCCATTGGTCTGTGGATGGTAAGCGGTACTCATCTTGAGCTTGATACCTAAAACCTCTTGTAGACTTTTCTAGAATTCGCTAGTAAATAAATAATCTCTAATACTGACTATACTACTAGGAACTCCATGCAGTCTAACTATATTCTTCATAAATAGCTTAGCTAAAACAAGTGTCGTCGTTGTCGATTTAATAGGTATAAATTGTGCACTCTTGGTTAGTCTATCCACTATAACCCAAATGCTTTCATTTCCCCATTCGACCTTGACAACCTTTCTATGAATTCCATATATATAAAACCCCATTTACAAACTGGTATATCCAAAGGCTGAAGCAATCCACTAGGCTTCTGAAGTCCGGCTTTTACTTGCTGGCGATTCTGACACTGTTTTACCTATAAGCCTACATCCCTTTCATACTCTCCTAGAAAAAACTTCTCTTTATATCCTGATACATCTTAGTACCTCTAGGTTGAATAGTAAACTTTGATCAATAACCCTCCCCAAGGACTTCATTCCTTAGTTTTCGACATCTAGAATACACAATCATCCCTTCTTTCTCAACCCTCCATTCTGGTCAAGATAAAATCCTTCAAATCATCAGTCTCGGTTCCACTTTCCAATCTTTTAATGCTTTCAGCTAGCAATGGATCATCTCTTTGTTAGAAGCAATCCTTTCGATTAATATCGGTCAAACTTCTAAGCAAGGTAACATTACATTATTATGACTAGTGCTAGCAGTCGATCTTAACCCCACTCTACAAGTAGTTAATGCTTCCAAATCTTTCTACTCCAATATCATTGCTAACAACACATTGTAATGTTATCTGCTGAGTGCATTTGCAACTTTATTTCCTTTCCCTAGTGTGTACTTAATTCCAAAATCATAAGCAGCTAAAAGTTCCAACCATCTCTGATGTCTCATATTCTACTCCTTTTGAGAGAATAAGTATCTTAGTGACTTATGATCCGTATACAACTCGAATCGTTCTTCCAAAGGATAGTGTCTCCATACCTTCAAAGCAAAATTACGAAAGCCAACTTTAAGTCATGATTCAGATATCTAACTTCGTGCATTCAGAGATGTCGTGAAGCATAGGCAACCACTTTAACCCTCTGCATTAACGCAGCTCCTAATCTTGTTCCACATGCATCAGTATACACCACAAAATCTTGATTTCCATCCGGAACTACTAACATGGGCGCATTGGCCAATAAATGTTTCAGCTTTTGGAATGCCTCCTCACATTTATCGGTCCGAACATATTTAACGTCTTTCCTTGTTAGCTTGGTCATCTATGCTGCTATACGAGGGAAATCCTTGATGAATCTCCGGTAGTAGCTAGCTAATCCAAGAAAACACTTTATCTCAGTCCACTGTCTCGGGTCTTTTCCAATTATCTACAGCTTCTATCTTAGCTGAATCCACAGACAACCATTTTTCTAGGACTACGTGACCAAGGAACTTCACTTCTCTCTTTCAAAAATGACACTTTGAAAAATTTGCCTTTAGTTGATGCTATCTCAATGTTTCAAGCACTATTCTAAGGTGTGTCTCATGGTCTTGCTCATTCCTAGAATATATCAAAATGCCATCTATGAACACTAACATTAATATATATAAGTGTTCTTGGAAGATCCGGTTCACCAAATCTACGAAGAAAGCAAGCGGATTAGTTAATCAGAATAGCATCACTAACCACTCATATGAACCATATCTTATTTGAAATGTCGTTAATGGAATACTTTCCTTCGCCACTCTCAATTGATGGAACCCTGTCGCCAAATCTAACTGAGAAAATACTTTGGCTCCACTCAACTGATCAAATAAGTCATCGATTCTCGACAAAGGATATCAGTTCTTTTATCGTCTTTTCATTCAACTTACGATAATTGATATACATCCTAAACGATCCATTTGGTTTCTTCACAAACGCCGCGGCTGTTCCCAAAGGCGATTCGCTTGGTCTAATAAAACTTTTCCCCTCTAAATCCACCAGTTTCACCTTTTAGTCTTTCATCTCGGTAAGTGACATTCTGCTAGGCGGTTTACTAGCAGGTTCATCTCCAGGTACAAGATCTATTCGAAACTCAATAGCTCATTTCAATGGTAGTCCTGTAACAGGCTCAAAAACATCTGCAAATTCTCTGACTACGAAAACCCGATTCAACCCATCTTCCTTCTCCATTGAACCCAATAAAGTGCACACATTAAAACTTAGATTATCTACTGAGTATATAATTCGGTTGCTACTATTAGGGTATCTTAATGATATCTCCCTATCTTGGTAAAATATTCTATCATCATATTTACTTAACTAATCCATACCCAAAATAATCCCAAAGCCTACAAAATCGAACACATGCAAACTGCAGGTGAATACATACCCTAATAATTCAAACTCTAGATGGTCACATCTCATCCCAAGATTTGCATACCCTCCCATCGGATTCACAACCTTTAAGGAAGTTACTACATATAAGGGTTCTAGGTGAAGCTTATCTACTAAATAACGAGATATAAAAGAATGTGATGCACCAGTACCAAACAATAATCTAACAGACAAGCCATGAATCAAAAGCGTACCTCCTATCACAACCTTTCCTTTCTCTACTTCCATGGGTCTCGAAGTAGCTGGTTCTAAAGCAAACACTTTCCATTTCTCAACCTTAGTTGGTTCCTTGCACTGATTCTTGTAATGCCCGATCTGGTCACAATTAAAGCACTTGATGCTCTTCCTTCCAACGACTGTCTTTCCATCTCCTCAACGACACTCGTTCGCAAAATGCGCTTTCTTGTGACACTTGTAACACACAACCTTGGACTTTCCTTTCTTGGCAGATCCACCCTTCCAAGCTCCCTTTTTATGAAAGAGCTTCCTCTTCTGATTCTGTCCACCCTGATTCTTTGCCGGCTTGTTATTACAGAATAAAGAAAGCATCTCTTCATTTCTCAAAGCCATCTCCACCACTACATCACATGGATCCCTATGATATGGTAAAGTTGCCCAAGCAAGCTCAGGTCTTAGTCCACGTATGAACTTCTCATTCCTTTTGATCACTGTATCCACAGTAGCATACCCAAACCGGGACAGCTCCTCAAATCTGGTTGCGTACTCTAGCACCATCATATCACCTTGCACTAACTCAGCAAACTTCCTTAACAGTGTTGACTTAGCGATCTCAGACATAAACCTCTCCTCAAACCTCCTTTTGAATTCAGCCCAAGTTAAAGTTTCCTCTGCTACCCCAACAGTCACACTATTCCACCAGTACAACGTAGCTCTTTGTAGTTGCCTGGAAGCTAATCTCCTCTTTTGCTTATCGTTCAAACCAAGATCAGAAAAGATCCTTTCATAATGAAGTAACCAATTCTCCACTTTGATGGCATCCTCGGATCCAATGAATTGCTTCCCTCCAATTCTTGCATAGTCTCTACTCAAAACAACATAATTTTTGACAACTAAGGCTTTCTGATTCACTCCTCCAACATTCCCACCAACCAATCCGCCAGCAGCTCCTGCTTGCATCATGTTGACAAAGAACTGATACATTGCCCTATATCAACCAGTGGGTTTCCTATACCTATATTTGCAGTTGTTTGTCAACCCCGATTCCTTCTAGTATTGGGTTTGACATTTCCATTAGTAGTGGTGCTTCCTCCATCGAGATTCACTCGACCATTTCCTACCTCCATATCTTACTTTCCATAAATCTACTTTCGAATCTTAGTAAGATATGGAAGAACGGTCTAAGAGAGAGGGAGAATAGAGACAAAGCATATACTTATGTATAACAAATACAAGTACGTTACTATAGCATTATCCCATTCCCAATCTTATTCTTTGATTCATTTGGATTATGTTTTCAAAACTCTTTTAAGTTCAAAAATTCTTTTAGTTTTACATAAACATATGCTCTGATACCAAGTTGTAACATCCTCCATTTTGAAGCGCGAAACTAAGCGTTACAGATGATGCGGTCATCTAGAGTATTAATTTCTAGTGATAAAATACGATAATGTTAATTGTATCAATAACATCAAAGCACAAGAATATGGAATAATTTAAACATAATTTCAAACAAACTTTCATATTTCATTTCAAAGATGACATTTCACGTTCATTACATAATCCCAAATGTTGCCCTGGTTCTTATAAAATATAGTTAGTACAAAAAACTCCAAGAGCAATGTAACAACCAGAATATTTAATGATAATATTTTTAAATAGTTAATTTAAATATTAAGTCATTATTGAATTGGAAATCCAAAATGTGGCTTTTCGCATACGGTCGAATTAGGACTCGAGACCACTTTTGTTAAGTCCGAATCGATGTTGCGAATTTGTTTGATTATAAGCATCGTTATATTTTGACTGACGGATTTTCAGCCGGTAGCCTACGTTCGATTCGTAAATCGATCCAAAAAACTAACTTTTATATACGATGGAATTGGATCCCAAAACCTTTTCCATTGGGTCCGAAATGGCATTCAGAGCTTGTTTGAGTATGAGGTTCGATATGTTTGGAGTTCATAATTTTCGAGAATGAATAGTGCCGGATAGGGAGGATTTGGGTTAAGCCCATTCACTAGCCTATAAGTGACTAATTCCTCTCATTTTCTCTGATTCACATTAGTACCTCTCCACTGTCTCTAATGTCTTCCTTAATCACTACTTAATCCTCTTCTAATCACCAAGCCCTAAACCCACTAAATAAAATTCCTAAATTCAAATAAAAACCGCCATAATTCCTCTCTTCCAAACATAACGCATGAAGGAATTGGCTTGAGAAGGAATTGGCTTGAGTCGGATCTTGGAGATAGATCTCAACTTTAAAGTTAGCTTGGAGATGCGTTTTGGTGATTAGAGCTTAATCTAGAGAAAGAGAAGATGAGTGGGATGATTCTCCTTATCAATTTATGTGTCATACTTCATATTTTCATTTATTGCTTGACATTGAATCATATGAAGTGATTTGGAGAATGAATGGGTTAGTTTAGACTTGTATTCATGTTATTAACATGTGTCCCTTAGCTAATTAATTGTTTAAGACCCTAATACTATGTTTTGAAAATAGTTAGTAAGCCCCGGATTTGATTTGGGCTAATTGGGTGATTATTTGTGATGTTATTGTTTGATTTGGGATTAAGTAGTGTAATGATGTGCACATCATTGATAATAACTAATTAATCCATTTAAATTGATTTGCAAAAAGGTTAGTAAGCTAATTAAGGGGTTTGGGAGTTCTATACCCTTTATTAAAATAAATAAAGACCCTATAAGCCTTAATTAGTATCTATAAAATTGTTTCATGATTTTATAAATGAAGAATATATTTTATAAAATGGGTATGAGATTTTATAAAACAGTAAAAAGGTGAATACTTGATCTTAATAAAGTGATTACAAGCTAGTATGACATTTTATAAAATGGTTTATGATTTTATAAAATGATATAAGAGATGTTTCACTCTTATTACTAGAAAGATTACTAAAACAAGTAATATTTGAACAAGAAATAGTTGAATTGCCTAATGGATATGCGTGTGTGCGTATACTTACACGAGCAGGTATACATATATGTGTATTCAGAATTAAGCACGATCGAAACAACTCTTGTGTTGTAGCCAGAATTGTGATGGGTGTTATGTTTTTAAGAGGTGAATATTTGTGTAATAGATTGTATATGCATACGGGAATGTCTGTATGTGTATATGACCATGTTATGAGCGATCTTATGTAACCATAGCAACCACCTGATGTGCTAAGTTGCACGGGGAAGTGCCGGGTCGAGTAATCACCTCGGTGAAGCTCATTTGCAATTGTTTAGTTATATAGAAATATTATTGAATATAATTTCATTAAGGGAATTTCATATAGCCATAGCGACCACCGTGTGCGCTAAGTTAAATGAGAGTATAACGGGTCGAGTAATTGCTCTGGGGAAGTCTGAAAATGTGAATTGTTAAGTTAATCTGTGTTTGCGTGAACATGTGTGCATAGGCGTACACGAATGAGTGTATCGACACATGTATGAGCTACACACAAGGGTAGAAGAAAATTCAAGTTAGGAAAATTCATGATTTGAAGTCTCTAGATAGAAGAGGACTTTTCCATGGTTGCAATAGAAGAAATGGCGAGTCAAATTGAGCCACATATCAAAAGTTATATGTGTTTGAAGTAGTGGAAGAAAATAGGAAAACTGGCTAGGAGCAGGTTAGTCGACTGGTGGGACCAACCAGTCGACTGAACAAGTCCATTTTTCACACCAAAGAAGAAGGTGGGATTTAGTTGACTAAATGTTCTTGGTCAGTCGACAGACCCCAGTCAATTGGTCAGTATTATTCCAGTCGACTGTTGGCAGTTGATCGTCAGTTCGGTTGAAACTTTAAAATGCGATAACATTTGCATACAAAGTCGGATTGAGGTGAGGTTGGAACCATTGTTAACCATTTTTAGAGGGCTAAAATTCGGGAAATTTTGGTAGGTTTTGAAGTAATTTGATTTTGGGGTCCATTCGGGACCCACCCCGACACGTATTCCAGAACCGTAGATTTTGGTAGTCCAGAAGGTATATCGGGAGAGTTTTATGACACTGGGTTGATGCGTTCAATTTGTAATGCAATTTAGGTTAGTATGGGGTTCTGTTAGAGTTGTCCGATGGGTTTTCGACCATCACGATTGGAGCCGTGCATGGCGATCCTATACAATTTGTGATGATGGCTGGTTGGGACATGGAGTTCCCCGGTAGCGAGTCATGCATGATTTTAATGATAGCGGGCTGGGACGTAGAGTTCCCCAGTAGTGATTCATCTAGGTTTTTATATGATAACTGACTGAGACTTAGAGTTCCTTAGTAGCGATCATATACGATTTGTGATGATATCGGGCTGAGACATGGAGTTCCTCAGTAGCGAGTCATCTATAATTTTGATGATAGTGGACTGGGACATAGATTTCCTCAGTAGGAGTCATCTATGATTTGGTCTTAGCAGTAATGATCATACGCATTGTGGCATACCTATTTGGTTTTAGCCCCAGGGACTATACATGTTGGGGTGTATCTTATTAATCTTAGCGGTAGTGATCGATGCTTTGGGATCATAGTATATTGGTACTATATTATTAGTATTTTTTAGGTAGTATAGTGCAATGAGATATTGTGCTAACTTTTTTTTACAGAAGAAGAGCAGTTTTGGTATGATCCCCTACTTTTGAGATGGATTTACTGTACTTGTTTATAGGTAGTTCGGATTTCCCCCGAGCCATGTTTGTGGAGAGGGCTGGCTGTGATTTTGTTATTCCTGTCTATTTGTATATAGTTTTGATATATATTATTTTGAGATAGTTCCCCTCACACCAGGCTATATGTCTGACCCACGTTTTGCCTTTATCTGTTTATGTCATGACAACTCTCGGGTAGTCGATTGAGTAGTTTGTGAGTTAGTTGCTTTTGGGGATACGCTAGCAGAGTGTGCAGCTGGAGCATTTTGGAGGTGCGGCATCGATGTTTTGAGATATATATACTTGTTATTTTATTGTACATGATAGACTTGTTATTTATATACGGGACTGTTGTATTAGATATTTATTCAAAACTCTGGGCTTTTGGAGTTGATGTATACTGACTATTTTGTACTGATATTTATTTGTCAGTTGCTTCTGCTAATGCGCTCTCTTATATATTTTGTTATTCTATCTCTATTCATGTATATTCAGTATATTATATGTTGTCATTCCGTTATGAGATCTTATCGATGTCTTGGTTTAGTGTTTTGTTCTAATTTTACCCCGACAATCTATCTTTTGTGGTATTTAAAATTAAGGCGATGGTCTAAGGTGCCAACTTTTAAGTATTATGAAGAGCGGGTCGTTACAGTTGATATCAAAGCTTAGGCTCAACACTCGGACCAAGCAGACCTGTTTGAGTTAATCAATCTGGTAGTAGGAAATACATTGTATTTTTCAACTATATAATATTGTATACACAACTTGTCTTATGAACTTAAATCGTTTCTACCACTAGTTGTTAAGGTATTTTTTCAGGTTATCCGTATGAGCAGACAAAATATGGGAACAACTACGGATGGGCAGTTTGAGATGCCTGATTTGCTTAAAGACTATTTAGCTACCGTAAAAGATGTTCTGTCACCCGTGAACATTTCCTGCCGATTGCGATTAGCGTCATAAGTGGTGTGGCCCTTTGGGCATCAGTATTTTTAGCTCCACCAGCTTTAGACTCTTCAAAAGAGTGCCGGAATTTCCATAGCCTTGGAAGGGAGCAATATCTGGGTCCTGAGACTGTTGCTGACACACGGCCTTGGACACATGCATGGGTAGACATCCATCAATATAATTTTAATGAATATTCTCGTAAGTGAGATGTTTCTCAGCAATTGGGAAAGGAAGACTTCGAATGGGTAGGATATTTTACCGGCTGATAAGTAGACCTGTGATTCGAAATTTATTCAGGCATCATTATGAGTTCTTAGTACATTTCTAGGATTAAGAAGAACGTGTAGCTTGAGCATTCCATCCATCCTGAGCAGGATAGCTTATTAGTATAGGAGTGTTGACCGATCCAACCTTTTGTTTTGGAGTTTGAGTTGTTCGGTACTCCATTGTTATGGGCAAAGAGATTTGCCTTGTATCTTAAGCATTGGTTGGAGGTTCATTGCCTAGCCTTATCCCTATTAGGGTCCACTTTGAATATCTCATGGGGATGGTTCTCCTTAGTAGGATAACATTAAGGTAATTGATGTGGAAAGCATTTGAAACTCCAACCGAAGTGTAAAGACCATTATATAAGAAAGATCGAGCTTGTTCGAAAAAGGAAAATCTGGCCTAGTATGCCACTCCTGCAGCATATGGAAGGCATTTCGCTATAGAATGTCGCTCCGATAAAGCGAACCATAGTGCTTCGATTTTGATTAGCTTGATCACTTGAAGAAGGACTGTGCTACATTTCTGAAGGGTGTGTAAGTGGTGATGACTTGTGCCTTTCAAGCATTACCGGGTCCTAGCCGCTTACGACTTAGGAAAATTGGAAGGAGCATATCTAGTGAGGTATGCTTTATTTCTGTGAACTCGCTTCTGTTCCATTCGAAACTTAAGCAGTATATTTATCTGTTACTAGTTACTTAGTAGATATGCTAAACTTGACATCTTTCATAGTAGGTAAATTCTTCGGTAAAGATAAACCTTGTATGAGTCACCATAACTGCAAAACCAAGGTGAAGCGACCAACGTATTACCATTCTGACTTGATGCACGAGCTTTCAAGTTGAGTAGGTTCGGTCGATGAAGTGTGACTTGGATTTATATCCAGGTAGGATTTAGGAAAAGCCTAGTAATGAGCAGATACCGAGTGGATGACTTATAGGCAAGTGTCTAGAGTTGGTCGTAGTATATTTGTTTTACTTTGTGGTAGTAAACCTTAGGTGATGGAAGAAATCCCATGCGTTAAAAGGAATATTTTCTAAAGATTTGTCCATTCGCATGCCAATTCTTAAACTATAGTTTGAGCATAGAGTTTTCTGCTGATTTGCACCAGTTAGTATAGGGTTTTTCACTTGATTCTGATGGCGAGCACTTGAGTCAGATTCTTTGACTGACTGAGAGATTTCTGAAACACGACCTTGGTCATGCTAGGAGATTTTCATCATCGGATCAAGGAACTGGATCGGAGTTCGCACGGACGGACTCAGGTGGCCGACTTTAATTTACGAAAGAAATCTTGCGAGCAAACGAAGGGTCGGAATGGGTATCGTGTCATTTGGAATGATCTTTGGGAAATTATAAAATTTTAGTGTAGTTATTATTGCGTGGGATAGTTCGTGGAAGGATTTCTTGACCAGTTTTGTGGCGATTCAGATAATCTCCTAAGTGATGAGATGGTACTTGCCTAGGTGAGCACCCTATTGAACTTAGTATATTATCCTTATTAACACTGTGTAGTCAAGGTGAGTTTGAACCTGAGAAAACCCAAGCAACGGTAAATCTTCATTTTTAATGATGATTCAGTTAGTATAATTTTCTCTTTTAGGGAATGAGTTATGTTCGAAAGAAAAGGAAAGTTGAGGCATTGATTGCTGGATTTATTCGAGAGTTTTGAGACTCGATGATCCTGCATATCGTATAGATTTGTCCTCTTTGTAATCGAGAGTAATCATTCATCTCTTATATTGACGAAAGGAGTTGCACGACTTAGGCATTTATTCCTCTTGAATGACAGACGGACTCATTAGACTTTATGGTTCAACATGCGCGTTTGACTCTTGACGATTATGGAGCATGTTTGTGTAGAATTTTTTAAATATTTCATTACTTGTATTCTTATTTATTGCTTGTTATTGTTTGTGCTTGCTATTGTTTGTTGTTTGTTATTGCTTGTTGCTTGCTATTGTTGCTACTGTTGTGTTTGCTTGCTATTATTTGCTTCTTGCTTATTGTTGCTATTGTCTGTTGTCGTTGTTGCTACTGTTTGATTGTGTTTGTTGTCGCTATTGGTTGACTTTGATACCGGCTGATTTTTATTGTGGCTGATTTTGTTGCTTGCATGTTTGATAATTTGAGTGCTAGTTATTGTTGCTTATCATTATTGGTTATTGTTTAGTGGTTTCTTATCGCTTATAGTCATTGATTGACTAAAGATTATTTATATGAGATAATTAAGTGCATGCCATTTGATTGGCAATGATGGATTCCAACCTTGGAGGGTTCAATCCGAGGTACATATAGTTACATAAATTGTATAAATCTTACAGTAGTGACCCTATGTAGTATTGATCTAAAATTAGTGATCATAGACTAAATTGGCCTTATATTGATGGTCTTGTAGATCATTGACTTTGTATTAGTGGCCACATCTGTAACAACCCGAAATTTAACCCATAATAATTAATTGATTCGTTAATTAATTAATAATTAAATAACTTTGTGAAATTATCAGAATTGAGTCACGGGAGTTGCACCATTGTGTCCGTGGTAATTTTCTGGTCAATTTCCATATATAGAATGTCAGAATCCGAGCTAAAATGAACAAGGTATGAATTAAACAAGACAACGAAAAATAAAATTATATGGCCAGGTCGACCTGGGCAAGGGGGCGGTCGACCGCCCGGTCGACCCGCCAGCCCATTTTAGGGCGAACGAACGTTAGTTCGTTTGTTCGAATATTTAGCCGACTTTACACGCATTTTGCATTTTTTAAACTAATCTGGTCCTTCCATTCATGCACCCGATGGCCCCTATTCAACCTATGACGTGGTTGCATCTTATTCAATCCCCAAATCCAACGGTCTGAGATCCACTTCTACCCCTATAAATAGAACCCTAGGCCTAACACTTTTTCTCATTCTAAGATTTTCTTCAATTGGGTTCACCTATTCGGGAAGGACCCTAAGCGGAATAATTTTCCAAGGAGGAAATCATTTTAAATAAAGATATTTAACAACCCCAAGTGGATCCGTGAAGGCCTAAAGGGAAGAGCTAAGGACCAAAGGTGAGTGATTGTAATTATTTTAAATTTCTTTGAGTAATTTAAAATAATAGGGTCTCCAATAGTTGTGGTTTTACTACGATTTTTGGAATAGCCTTTTTAGTAATTTATTTACAGTTTTTAGAATTATTTTCAGTCTATTCCTTCTAGCTATTCTTTTCAGTTAATTTTAGTTTATTTCTGTTAATTATAGCTTTTTCATTTAATTAAAGTTTATTTACAGTATTTTAGTTTATTTTCTACTATTTATGCGTTATTTACATCTTCTCCTTACGCTTTGGATTTCCTTCTATTTTAAGTTTTCTTTTATTTCTCCTTCTTCTTCTTTGCGTATGGATTAGTATAGAATTAACGTGAAATTGGATTAAATTATAAGAAATTTGAAATAATGGAATATGGGACGCAAATCACAAAGACCGTAATATAATTGGAATTGGACTGAAATTATGCCTGTTTCCTGGAGATTTGACCAGACAACTTAGTGCTCGGCATCCAGATGGCGTTCGACATCATGATACGCTCGGCAACCCGGAAGCGCTCGGCATTCGGAAGCGCTCGGCATCAAGGAACGTTCGGCATCGAGAAACGTTCGGCATGGTATAACGTTCGGCATGTACGAACGTTCGGCATGGCAAAATTGTCCGTCATAAAATATCGTTCGGCCTAACTATTCTTCGGCCTAAGTGTCGTTCGGCCAAGACATGGTCCGGCCTTGACAGCGTTCGGCCAGAGTATCGTCCGGCCTAAGTTCTGCTCGGCATTCAGTCGTTCAGCACAAATACACTGGATCGGTCTCCAGTATCGGTCGGCACAAATACTTCCCATGGCATTCAGGGTGTTCGACCTCACTTCTGTTCGGCATGAGAAGATCGTTCGGCATTCACGCCTAGTTCGGCGTTCAGCATTCGGCATCTATGGATCGGCATATGGAGACCACTCCATTTGGGCCGAGGTATTCAGCTACCAGGCCCACCAGGGAAGTCCAACCCATCTTTGTCTATAAATAGAGAGGTAGGGGCACAGTGAAATGGACCTTTTTTCGGGAACATTAGGGAGACTCTGCCGCTTTCAAGACTCATCCTCTTTACTTAACAATTGTATTCAAGTAGTTGGCAAACGGATTGTATCTATAATCAATTATCTAGTAAAGCAATAAAGATTAACCTCAAAGTGGACGTAGGCAGTTACGCCGAACCACTATAAATCTGTGTTCTCGTCTTTGCATTCAATTTAGCACATTCTTCCTTGTTTAAATTTACTTTCATCATTTATCTCTCTAAACAATCTTTCTCAACGAGGTTAGTGACTAATTTTGGTGCTAACACTTTGGTGTTTTCACTGAGAATTGAATTCTCAGACCTCAAGGATCTACTTTGAAGCTACTGGATTGAATAAATCCCCCAAAGAAGATCCGACTCATTCATAGGACGTCCGTTGATTCTACTCAGAGTTCATACCAATAACTCTACAATGGCAATACCACGTACCAGATCAGCCTCTCATAATGCAGACGCCCACGAGACTGCTAGCGTACAACAAGCAGGGCATAGCAATCAGCAAGCAATGCTAGGTGCAGGGACTACCGCCTAGGACCAAATGCCGGTTGTCACCAGAATAGAGTTCAACGACTTGATGAGAGAACTCAGGGAAAGCAGGAGACAACTCGAAGAGCAGATGCAAGCCAACGCCAACCTCATGGCACAACTCACTAAACAACAGCATCAGAATGTTGGGGGCAATTCCGCTTCTTATTCTTCATCCGACAGCTCAACTTCATCCGATGAACCTCCCCGGCGTAGACGTCGTAAGACTGAAACTACGTAGGCAGGTGTTGCTGTCTGAACAGCTGGAGACCGTGACCAAGTAGGAGCTGGAAACTTAGAAGCTGGGGTGCAGGTGGAGGCTGGAGGCCCAGATCATCAAGATGCCAATGATGTCGAACCTCAAGATGCACATTTGGCAGATCGCCAGCAGAGGAGGCATCAGCCTGATCAATCACGTAGAACAGACTCCAACCTACCACCTTCCATACAAACACCAGACCTGACAGTAATGATCAGACAATTGATGAAAGAGAATCAAGGCTTATCAAACGATGATTAGGGAGTGTCAAGAATTCATACTCCGTTCACAGACATTATTCTACAGGCAGCATACCCCAGGAAGTTTAGTATGCCAACTATCCCGGCATATGAAGGAAAGACTGATCCCAGACAGCATGTCATGAGGTACGAATGGATGATGGATTCAGCTAGAGCAAATGATGCGACCAAGTGTAGATGCTTTCCAATAACTCTATCTGGGATCGCTACCATGTGGTTCACTCGACTTCCTCCATGGTCCGTATCCAGTTTCGAGGAGTTGGCGAAGAAATTTATAGAACAATTCAGGATACATACTACTCGTCCAAAGGACGTGATGTCTCTATCAAGTGTAATCCAGGCTCCTGGGGAATCATTGAAGGAGTATTTGCAGAGATTCCATGTTGCAGCAACTGAAGTCAGCAATCCCAATGATCATGCAATTCTTATGGCTGTGATGCGAGGCGTGGATCCAGATTCAGAGTTTGGAGACTAGCTGGCAGGTAAACCTCCGACTATGCTAGAGCGTTTTTACT
This sequence comes from Allium fistulosum, assembly GCA_030737815.1. NCBI lineage: Eukaryota > Viridiplantae > Streptophyta > Magnoliopsida > Asparagales > Amaryllidaceae > Allium > Allium fistulosum. Next base: position 483,516,468 of record CM060905.1, on the reverse strand, counting down.
CAAAGGCACATCAGTTCATAAGAAGAGAGGAAACTAGGTGGGTAAGGCGAGATAAGGCACTGGGGCCTGTCTAGGAGTCCGTGAAAAGCAACATTGTTGTGAAGCAGTCCGGAGACAACTCGGGAAAAGTTCAAGTCAATGTCCAGAACAAGCCCGGGCAACCTAAGGAATCCGGAGGAAGAAATCAAGGGAAGAAGAGAGAAGCGGGGAAGTGGAAGCCAAGAATTCCAACCTACAATGAGTATACCCCGCTGAATGCATCTCTTGAGAACATTTACCTATCAACCTACAATACCTTTCAGTACAGAAAGCCACGTCCAAAGGAGTCAACCGAAGAACAAAAGCGGACTGGGAAATACTACCGCTTCCATGAGACTTATGGGCACAATACGGAAGAGTGTAGACACCTACACGACTCTATAGAGAAGCTGATTAGGAAGAAAATGTTACAGGAGTTTGTAAAGAGTCCACATGAGGGAGGACAGGGAACGTTCAATCCAGGTCGTGCACCAACTCCGCGTCATCCCGAGGAGCCTGCCCGGACTGTGGGCAGACTAGTCATAAACACGATCATCGGCGGGCCTCACCCTGCGGATAAGAACTGGCAAGAGATGGAGCGGTATGCTAGTTCCCTGAAGCACACAGATTTCGAGTGTTGTTCCAACGTAGAGGATGGGACCCCTGCTAAACAGCTGCGCGTGATGACAGACGATATAGTATTTAGGAGCAAAGATGCTGACCAAGTAGAGGCTCCTACCATCGACCCGATGGTCATATCTGCGACAATCGGGCCGGCATATGTGAAGAGAATTTTGATTGATTGTGGAAGTTCTGTCAATATCATCTTCAAGAAGGCTTATGACCAGATGAAGATGGAGACGAAGGATTGAAACCATCTAAAGCTTGTATACATGGCTTTAATGGCGCAGCAACCGATGCAGTGAGGTATGTTGAGTTACCAGTTGAACTGGGACAAGGCGAGCGTAGGAGGGTGTGAATCCTACCCTTCGTAGTTTTGGATGTGGATTCTCCGTACAATGTGTTCTTGGGTCGACCGGCCCTGGCCGAGTTTAGGGCAGCATTAGCCCCGTGGTGCTTGACTATGAAGTTTCCGACTGACAAAGGAGTAGGTGTTGTTCATGGCGGCCAGGCGGCTGGTCGTGCCTGTTATGTGGCTGAGCTCCGAGAGGCCCATCGAAGGGAGAAAGGAAAGGTTGCGGACAATCCCGTCCGCATCCATAATACTGACAATTGACAAGTAATGCCCGAGCCCTGGCTCGGGCATAATTCTCGGATCTTCATAGACATAGATCCGAGAGACGACGATGAGAAACCCAGGGAAGAAAAGGCAGCGCCGGCTGAATTGACAATTGACATTTTAGTCAGCCGAGACGATCCATCGCGAGTACTGAAGATCGGATCACAACTCAGCGCCGCAATGACTGAAGATCTCAGTGATTTCCTCCGAGCGAATCTTGATGTTTTTGCTTGGACACATTCTGACATGTGTGGGATTTCTCTCGCTATTACGAGTCATATGTTGAACATAGACCCGAAGTACGTCCCGGTTAAACAAAAGAGGAGAGGGATGGACCCAGAGAGGTCCACTGCTCTCAGAGAGGAGGTGGACAAACTCAAAGCCAATGGGTTCGTCCGCGATGCCCTCTACCCTGAATGGGTATCAAACCCCGTGCTGGTGAAAAAGGCGAACGGGAAATGGAGAACTTGCATAGATTATTCCGATTTGAACAAAGCGTGCCCCAAGGACAGTTTTCCATTGCCTTGGATTGATCAGTTGGTCGACTCTACTGCAGGACACGAGTTGTTGTCATTCATGGATGCATACTCGGGATACAATCAAATCCCGATGCATATTCCGAAACAAGAACACACCAGTTTCGTCATAGACGTTGGGCTATATTGCTATATAGTAATGCCTTTCGGATTGAAAAACGTGGGAGCGACCTATCAGCATTTGGTGAACCGAATGTTCAAAGACCAGATTGGTAGGACGATGGAAGTCTATGTGGATGACATGCTCGTGAAGTCACGACAGTCAAACGACCACATTCGAGACTTATCAGGGATGTTCGATATACTCAGATATTATGGGATGAAGATCAACCCTCTGAAGTGTTCCTTCGGCGTTGCGTCGGGGAAGTTTTTGGGATTCATTGTTAATGCCAGGGGAATTGAAGCGAACCCAGAAAAGATTCAAGCTATTCGAGATGTGCAAGTGCCCAGAACTATAAAACAGGTGCAAAGCTTGAATGGAAAGGTGGCTGCACTGAGCCGATTTATATCCAGAGCCACGGATAAGTGCATTCCCTTCTTCGATATAATAAAGAAAGGGAAGAGAAATTTCGAATGGACATCCAACTATGAGGAAGCATTCCGAGATCTGGTGAGGCATTTGGAGAGTCCTCCAGTGCTTTCGAAACCAATAGACCACGAGATGTTGTACGTATACTTGGTCGTGTCCCTGCATGCTATAAGTGCGGCTTTAGTCCGCGAGGAGGACCGGGTCCAAAAGCTGGTGTATTACGTTAGCAAACGTTTAACGGGGGCAGAAAGAAATTACCCTAAAATTGAGAAATTGGCCTATTGCTTGGTGATTGCATCACGTAAGCTGCGTCCATACTTTCAAGCACACTCAGTCAGTGTTTATACCGATCAGCCTTACGGCAGGTACTCCAACGACCAGAACTTTCTGGAAGGATGTTAAAATGGAATATCGAGTTGAGTCAGTTCGATATTACCTACCTGCCACAAAGAGCCATACAAGGACAAGCATTAGCAGATTTCATCGCTGAGTTTACTGTATCTGACAAACCGGACGGTCACAGTGTCATTCCCCCCCATTGAATGGAAATTGTACACCGATGGGGCATCAAACGATCACTGCTATGGAGCTGGGATAGTTCTCGTGACTCCAGAAAATCGATCGATTTGTTATGCCTTGAAGTTCAATTTCCCGGCTACGAATAATGAAGCAGAATATGAAGCATTGATTGCTGGTTTAAAGTTTATTGGAGAACTCGGGGTAAGGTCAGTCGAAATATTTTGTGACTCACAGTTGGTGGTCTACCAAGTGCGGGGAGATTACCAAGTAAGGGGACAGAAGCTTGCTCCGTACCTTGTTCTGGTTCAGGAACTTTTGTCGAACCTCGAACATTATGACATTTCGCATGTCCTGCATGAACAGAACAAAGAAGCCGACTCATTGGCTAAATTCGCAAGTACTGGCGATGCGTAGTAAATGGGATTGGTTCCCGTTGAAACCTTGCATGCTCCAAGCATAGACACAATGAAAGTTGATTTTGTGTTAGAAATGGGAATCGAGAGGGAATCATGGATGACCCCATTCAAACTATACCTGATGACCGGGACTTTACCGGAAAAAAGGAGCGAAAGACGACAGGTCATTCGAAAAGCCGCACGATATGTGATGCAGGATGGAGTAATGTATCGGAAGGAGTTCTCGGTCCCCTTATTACGATATATTGCCCATGATGAGACAAAGCGGGTCTTGAAGGAGGTTCATGAGGGAGAATGTGGCGACCATACTGGGGGGGCAAACGCTAGCGAAAAAGATCCTCCGTTACGGATACTATTGGCCAACTGTGAATCGGGATGCTGCAGATTATGCAAGAAAATGTGACAAGTGTCAAAGATATGCAAAAATCCCGAGAGCTCCACCAATAGAACTCACACAAATGGTTAGTCCCTGGCCACTTGCAATCTGGGGAATCGACATAATCGGCTCTTTGCCTATATCCAAAGGTGGTGCAAAATACGTGATAGTTGCAGTCGACTATTTCAAAAAATGGGCTGAGGCAGAACCTTTAGCCACAATCACCTCTAAGAAGGTCATTAATTTCATTGTACGAAACATTATATGCCGCTTTGGTCTCCCTCGAACCATCATTACGGACAACGGAACGCAGTTTGAAAGCAGAGAGTTTAAAGATTTCTATTTAAAGTATGGCGTTGAGAAGAAGTTCGCCGCCGTCGCGCATCCGAAAGCTAACGGACAAGTCGAGGCTGTAAACAAAATAATCAAGTCCATACTGAAGAAGCGTTTGGAAAAAGCCGGAGGCAAGTGGGTAGATGAACTCCCAACAACATTATGGGCATATAGAACTACCCACAAGTCCGCAACTAGCCACACTCCATTCGCATTGGCATACGGCTCGGAAGCCGTTATACACGTGGAGCTTGAAGTTCCATCGCATCGAGTGACATACTATGATCTTAGGACGAATCAGGATCTCTTGTTGGAATCACTGGACTACATCGACGAAAAACGTGAAGAGGCTGAACTAAGGGCGGCAACACATAGGCACCGAGTCAAGCGATATTACGATGACAAAGTCCGCCCAAGGATCTTTAATGTAGGTGATCTCGTTTTGAAACGAGTTTTCCTGGTACCATCACGTATGAATCCCAACTAGGAAGGTCCATATGTCGTTGAACGGAAGTTTGGAGAGGGAACTTTCAAGCTAGCGACCGTTGATGGCGTGGCACTCCCCCGAGCATGGAACAGTGAACATTTGCGACGTTATTACATTTAGCCTGTTTCTTTCCTGTTTTAGGTACAATTGTTTGCTGTATGTTTTTATTCTGCTGATTCTTAGTTTCCTTTTTAGTGTGTAATTGGACAATTTAGTTTGTTTCATTAATAAAGGCTTGAAGCCGTCTGTTTCACGAATTATAAATGTTTCTGTACCTTATAATCTGGTGATGAACCGCTGGAGTTACATTATTCCGTATGATGTACAGACTCGCATAAACGACTTGAATCTCCGAGACCCCTGAGTGTGGACCGGAGTACTCTAAGTCCCCGGAGCGCGGACTAGAGTATAAACGACTTGAATCTCCGAGTCTCCTGAGTGCGGACCGGAGTACTCTAAGTCCCCGGAGCACGGACTAGAGTATAAATGACTTCAATCTCCGAGTACCCTGAGTGCGGACCGGAGTACTCTAAGTCCTCGGAGCGCAGACTAGAGTATAAACGACTTGAATCTCCGAGTCCCCTGAGTGCGGACCGGAGTACTCTAAGTCCCCGGAGCGCGGACTAGAGTATAAACGACTTCAATCTCCGAGTCCCTTGAGTGCGGACCGGATCACTCTAAGTCCCCGGAGCGCGGACTAGAGTATAAACGACTTCAATCTCCGAGTCCCCTGAGTGCGGACCGGAGTACTCTAAATCCCCGGAGCGCGGACTAGAGTATAAACGACTTCGATCTCCGAGTCCCCTAAGTGCGGACCGAAGTACTCTAAGTCCCCGAAGTGCGGACTAGAGTATAGACGATTCGAATCTCCGAGTCCCCTGAATGCGGACCAAATTACTCTAAATCTCCGGAGCGCGGATTTAGAAAAAATTCTAAGTACCCAAAATGTGAAACAAGAAATATGCCACTCCAAAGAATGTTCGAACAATGTAAGAATGGATTGGGAAATTATGCAACTCATAAGAACTTGAGTTTCGACCACAGTTATACAGAAAGCTAAAAGAGCAAAAGAATCGTTCAAGTGACAAAGAAACTTAACTTTATTCAATAATCCAAAATGGGGTTACACAACTATTCCTCCAAAACTTGGAGTCAAAAATCTATCTACACAAACTACGGAAACGAAAAAGTAAAAGTAGTTATAAGACCTAAGCAAAATCTCGTTGAATGAGTATAGTGGCTATTTCTTTGACTTCTTCTTCTTGTCTTCCTTTGTTTTCTCAGATGACTCCTCTCCCTCACGCTTCCTCTTGGATTTTTTGCTTGCCAAAGAAGCGGAGTCAGGAGTGGGAGAAGGAACATCCAGCGGTTTGGATTTGCCGGGGAGAATGATTTTCAGAGGCCTATTCAGCGGGTCGGTAAGTTCCAGTATTTGAGGCTCGACCTTGATCTCGACCTTCTTTTTCTTCTCTTCTGCGAGTCGCTCCTTCATGCTCATCTTCGAAGTATGTTCTAAGGCGCCAGTGATTTCGATTTCATCACTCCCTTCAACGGGAGATGAAGTGTCAAACTTATCATCATCTAGCGCCCTAATCACTTGAGCGTCAGGGTCGGGAGTTACTCCCGCGTGAGCGACATCGCTTGTTTTCCCTGCCTCCTCCTTGGCGTCATCGCTCCTCGGAGTTGGTTCAGGATCAGAGGGGCCTGCATAAAAACATAAAGAACGAACATTAGGACCTATAACCGCTAACAGAAAGCGTCAGATCTTTGAACTTCTAGAAGAAGAGTTTTATACCGGTTTCTGGCTGGCTATCAGCTGCGCGCGAAGTTTCACCCTCTAGAATAGGGGATAGCACATGAACGTCGAGACCGAGATCTTCCGGATTATAGCCGGCATGCTGCTCAAATGGGTCAAGTGCTGGTCGAACGGGCGGTTGAGTGGAAGGAGGAGCTGCAGCCTCAGCTCCAGATGGACCAGCTTCGTCGTCTTTCTCTTTTGATAGGGGAGAGCCTTTACCATAGAGAGCCATAACTGCAGACAAGTCTGATGGCTCGTTCCCCCTGAGAAATTCTTTCACTAGAGCCTCCTCATCGACTTCCTCAGTGCCCGACTCGATCTTTCTGATCTTTATTAAAGTATCCCAGGCCTCAGCTAGAGATTCAAGATAGCCCTCACCCAAGAAAGTCAAGTCCCGGTGCATGAGGACGCGGGCGCTGTATTCGGCAATCAACGGGTCAAACATACACTTGACCTCTTCTCTGCCGGCCTCTGCAGCTGCTTCAAGACGGGAGTCGATCTCCTCGGAAGCTAGTCTCTTGCCCTCCTCACGGGCTTCGCTTTTCATCGTCTCAACCTTATAGAGCTCATCATCGAGCTTTGCTTTTAAGAGACGGGTATCAACGATCTCATTACAGTACCGTTGAGACTCTTCTTGAGCCGCTATCTTCTCTTCCCTCTCCTTGGAGAGTAGCTCCTTCAGCTCTTTGACCTGCAGGGCGAGTGTATCCCTTTCCTTTTGAATATAATCTTTTTCTAGAGCTTGGGCCCCACTGCATTGGATTGCGACGTCAAGTTCTTTCTTATGGGTCGTCTATAGACGAGCGACGACCTCCGCAGTCTCCTTAGCACTCTGCTCTGCGGCTTCATGCTTGGACTTATACGAAGCAAGCTCTTCATCTTGACTCTTGATGATGTCCTTGTCGAAGATAGCTTCCAGCTTCAAACGGTCAATCTCTTGTTGGCGCTCAACGGATACTTCCGAGACTTTTTCGACCAAATGTGCAAACGCGTCATGTTGAACATAGACGTCGTTGTTGCAGGCGAGGGCACTCTGCTTGACGTTCCCTGGAATGTGGTGAATAGCTGGGAGGAATTTCAGGCCGGCAAAGCAGATCTTAGGAAATTTAGCTTTAAGATCGACCATCTTCTCTGCTATCGTTGGGTCAGCCACGGTAACAGGGGGAGGAGGCTTTGAAAGTTCCGTTCTCTTCCGATGTTCCCGAGATTGCCGTGTGCTGGATGAACCGGAATGTTGATCTCGGGATACATCGGGCTGAGACCCTTTTTGCGGAAGTTTTCCTCTATCTGGCTCAGTTTGAGGAGGGGGATCGCGAGAGTATGAAGACTGGGAATATGTTTTCTTTCGATAAGACGACTCACGGGGACGGTTGTCTCGATCTTCATAGTCATCTCTGTCCCTACGTCTACCGGAGCCTGAATCCCGTCCAGGATGGTGAAATACAGAAGAACCATGGAGGCGATCGAACCCGTGGGAGCACCCCATGTCACCTGCATAGAATAAAAATGACAACGAGTTAGGAAAAATTGGGGTAATGGCAAAAATTGAAGTGTATGGTGAAGTGCGTGTGCGTCCTACTGTTCCCCCCGACGGACCAGTTCCTTTATCACTACTGATTGGAGTATTATCTCCCTAGACTCGGGCTTGAACTCCCGTATCGCCTCTAGCGGGCGAATGAAACTTAAGGGCCTCCGGATCGTCGAAACCGTAGTTGAGTAGATCATCAGGGATGGTGAGGTTCGACAGACCCTTCAGAGAACTTTCTAGATGTTGTGAGGAAGCTTCTTTCTCCGTTGGGATAAGGGTAATTTTGGAAGTTCCACCAACTTTTTCCTTCCTCATCTTATACGTTGATTTCTTTTTCCCCTTCGAAGGGGAAGATGACGTTTCAATATCATGCACTTCGACCAGCGGATCCTGAGTAGGACCCACATTCTCGCCTTGTGTTTCAGGAGCTTCACTCTCTTTGATTTTCTCCCCTTCCTGTACATCAGGGGTATGGCGTGATGACGATTCAGCTAGTTTTTTCCCTTTACCGGATGTGGGCTTGGGAATGGAGACACCCTCAGGAAGGCTAATCCGACGACCTCCTACTAATAGTCCGAATCTCGATAATGACTCATTTGAAATGAGGGTTCGGATGTCCCGTTCCTCGGCAGGAAGAGCTCTAATGGCTTCGACGGTCTCAGAATATCCTCGGCCCTTAGGACATGGGTTGATACCTGAAAAGATGAAACAAGAAGTTAGAAAAAGAATAGCTCCGATAGAGCGCGAATGTCGACTCAGGGAAAAGACTTACTGCCTTCAACCCATCTCCTCGCGAAACCAGGAGGGCAACGCACATAGAACCATTCCTGTTTGTACAGGGCAAATTTGCTACATGCTCCGGTCAAAATCTGGCATTTGTGGTATGGCTCGAGGAACACAAAGGAGGGGCTATCTTTATGCTTCTTAATCATATAAATATATCTGATGTCGCCGAAAGTTGGAGGCCTAGAGAAGACGGCCATGAAAAGGAAGTAGGTCCCGTATATGAACGCGTGGCCATTTGGATGCAGCTGCGACAGGGCGACGTCTATGTATTGCAACACGTCCCGAAGAAATAAATTGAATGGAGGCACGCTACCCATCCAGCACATAAACTTATTACAGGCAGTATACCCAACTGGGGGCAGATGTGGGCGGTCATGCCTCGATGGAACTAACACGTCGGCGAAATGGATTCCGTGGATAAAGCATATTCGCCGAAGCGCAACTTCGTTAATCTTCGAAGCCTGTGAATCGATGGGATCATCCAAGAGAATCGATGCCTCCAGGGCATCAGGGGCTAAATTATGAGCGGGGTAAGTCGACAGATTTGAAGTGTCCGTGACTTCTTGCTTTGAAGACGGCCCGGGCCTATCTGAGATAGTGGCGGAGCTAGATTTTTTATACATCTCCAATAAATAGTGAATCTGGCAAAGCAATTGTGAGAACTATACTTGAAAAATGTTCAACGTTAGAATTAACAACACGAATATTCCCCCCACGTGGTGTGTGAACTAGTGCAATCAATCATGTATAAGCATTGAAAATTTGAAAGTCACAAGGTTACTGATATAAAACTGAGCTTCAAATCATCGCCCTCGAAGACCGTCATTGCTGACCGTCTCCAAAAGCCTGCCTTATGGTGATTACTGTTTCAGATTTAGAAAACGTTAAAAGAAGTTATCCGATTATGTCAATCTAAGTTCAGGTTTATGTCTACTGAAGCTAGGGAGTTAATAGTCCGGATCAGTTTGATATGCTAGTATGCAAGAGTCCTTGTCCTTGTTTTGTTATGTGATTAAGCAAGGCAATTGTTGGTTCGACATTTATGATTGTTCGGCCTTGATATGGTTCAGAATTTGTGTTGTTCGGCCTAAGTGTGGTTCGACATTTATGATTGTTCGGCCTTGATATGGTTCGGCATTTGTGTTGTTCGGCCTAAGTGTGATTCGACATTTATGTTTGATCGGCCTAAGTATGGTTCGGCATTCACGTTGTTCGGCCTTAGTATCGACCGGCCAAACTATCGACGGCCTATCTATCATTCGGCCTAAATCATGGTCGGCCAAATTATCGTTCGGCCTAACTATTGTTCAGCCTGGGTATCGTTCGGTCAAAGCGCTGTTCGGTCTAAGTTCTGTTCGGCCAAAGTATCATTCGGCATCCTATCTAGTTCGTGCTTCCTCCCTATCCTTCCATTCCACTGCTCGGCATGTGGTGAATCACGCCGAACCAAAAGTTACGCCGAGCCCCAACTCTAGGCACTCCTTCCTTAAACAACGCTTTCAATTTTCTTTTCTTCCTCCATCCACACCAAACAATGAGGACATATCGTTCGGCGAGTCATACCGGATCATGTTGTTCGGCATTCTAGCCGATTCCTGCTCCTCCTCCATTCTTTCCCTCCAATCTCGCTCGGCATGAGAAAACCATGTCGGACCATAATACACCTCCCAACTACTCCCTCGTATGCTCATCATTGGCTACTCCTACTTTCCTCCACATCATCTGGACCTAAAAGAACATCCTAATCGCAGTTCGATTCTCTCATCCACACAACACCTATCGGCTACAATTCTGATTTACGAACTTGAGCCTCTTATTAAAACTTTTAGTCAAAGGAAGGATTTAAATAAGGGGATCAATACCTAATTAGTAGATCGAGACTTGGGAGAATTATGAAGTTGAGGGCGCGGTTTTAATTAATGCCGAGTGGATGGGGAAGGATTGTAAAGTCTTTGGAGGTTGTTAACAGGAGAGTTTTTCAAGTATAAGATAGAAGAAGTGAGTGTAAAAAGAGAAGAAGATGGAGCAGGCCGGCCTTTATATAGAAGAAGAAGAAGTCGAAGAGACGATGACCGTTAGAACCGGTCAAAACGAAGTCGTTCGGCATACAAGGAGCGTTCGGCTTCAGTTGTTCTGTTCGACACTCACATATCGTTTGGCACACACCACCTCACTTGGTAATCACAAGAAGACATCTTCAAAAGGAATAAGCTAAGGATCAAAGTGGAGCACGGAGGATAAATAATTCAAAGCGTATCACGTTCGGTCATGTGATACACTTTGGGGGGCAAGTGTTTCCTGGAGATTTGACCAGGCAACTTAGTGCTCGGCATCCAGATGGCGTTCGGCGTCATGATACGCTCGGCAACCCAGAAGCGCTCGGCATTCAGATGCGCTCGGCATCAAGGAACGTTCAGCATCGAGAGACATTCGGCATGGTATAACGTTAGGCATGTACGAACGTTCGGCATGGCAGAATTGTCCGTCATAAAATATCATTCGGCCTAACTATTCTTCGGTCTAAGTGTCGTTCGGCCAAGACATGGTTCGGCCTTGACAGCGTTCGGCCAGAGTATCGTCCGACCTAAGTTCTGCTCGGCATTCAGTCGTTCAGCACAAATACACTGGATCGGCCTCCAGTATCGGTCGGCACAAATACTTCCCACGGCATTCAGGGTGTTCGGCCTCACTTCCGTTCGGCATGAGAAGATCGTTCGGCATTCATGCCTAGTTCGGTGTTCAGTGTTCGGCATCTATGGATCGGCATATGGAGACCACTCCATTTGGGCCGAGGTATTCAGCTACCAGGCCCACCAGGGAAGTCCAACCCATCTTTGTCTATAAATAGAGAGGCAGGGGCACAGTGAAATGGTCCTTTTTTCGAGAACATTGGGGAGACTCTGCCGCTTTCAAGATTCATCCTCTTTACTTAGCAATTGTATTCAAGTAGTTGGCAAACAGATTGTATCTGTAATCAATTATCTAGTAAAGCAATAAAGATTAACCTCAAAGTGGACGTAGGCAGTTACGCCGAACCACTATAAATCTGTGTTCTCGTCTTTGCATTCAATTTAGCACATTCTTCCTTGTTTAAATTTACTTTCATCATTTATCTCTCTACACAATCTTTCTCAACGAGGTTAGTGACCAATTTTGGTGCTAACAATGCCTAATTATGATATTAATTGGACTGAATTAAGAAGATTGGCCTAGTTATAACTTAGAATTATAACTAAAAAGAATAAAAGAAGAAAGAGGCTTATTTTCAAACTTAGACCTTGGGTTAAGTAATAAGCATGATTATAACGTAAGTTATAAAATGGTGAACTATGGAAACTATGGTAAACTATGGAAACTACGGTGCTTATTTTAAGACATAGGATAAATTAATAAGCAATAATAGCAATTGATAGAAATAAAGGCTTATTTAAATAATTTATCTGAGTTAATAAGCAAAGATAAGAATAGGACCTCTACCAAATAGCATTCCCCTAATATTTCTATGGTTACGGTGTTTCACATAATCCTAAAGGGAGATGAGGTGCTTCACATAATCCTGTAGTGAGGCGAGGGATACACTTATGCTTATAGTGGTACTAAACGGTCAATCTATGGTAGTTCAAATACCATAGGCTATAACACTATTGTTGCGTGTAATAACCTAGAGTAATACCTAGAGTGTATCAAGTATCGAAAACGTAGATTACAACTTTTATTGTTGTAATAAATGTTTTCACGAAAAATAAGAGGAGCATAGGCTATAACACTATTGTTGTAGTAAGTGACTTCCAAGAGGAATATTTTTACATAGGTATATGAGATTTATTAGTATTTATTAATTTGAATCCATACACTAGTATTTTTTTGGGTTATAGTAACGGTGTTTTACGCAACATCCGTTTTAACCCAAATAAAATGTATTTTAAAAGATAATTTCTAAGTATAGAAATAAAACGGTTTGTAAAGTACACTTATTATTTTAAGTACAAGGAAATGTTTTTGCAGTTATGGATATATTAAACAGATTTGAAAATGAGTTTTCCTGAGGTGTAAGTTAGCTATTAGAAAATACTTATCATGGAAGAATATAAATTAAACATACTTTAATCTATTGGAATGGAAAGAATAATGGTATGATTTTCTATGAAACCAATAAAAATGTTTTGTGCAAGTTACAAGGAATACATGAAAGAGATATACAAGGTATGAAAAGCACCATATTTTGTATAGCCTATTTCGAAAAATATAAAATTAGTTCCTTGTAATTTCACATAAACATGAAATTCTCTTTTAAAAGGTTCATAGAAAATTTTAGCGTTAAAAATTTCTCATTTGAGGAAGTAGTTCCAATATATTAAGGTGTAAGTCCGTGAGGTATAATAAGAACATGTTTTAAAACACATAAAAATAGTTTAAAGATATTTTAAAAGAAAATGGTTTGGCGAAAAAGTAAATAAGTTTTTGGAAATGAAAAACTTAATAAAAGTAGAATTTGAAAATTCAACTTTTTATAGAAAACTGAAAAGGTCTTTAAAAGAAAACAGGGAATAAGTTTTGGACTTGGAATTTGAAAGTTTTTCCCTCTAGGAAATAATGTTAAGTAACCAAGTATTTTTGAATTTAATAGAAACTCAAAAATAACACTTTTTAAAGACAAAGATTTTGGGATTTGATGTTGTGAAAATTTAGAAATCTTAGTTTTTGAAAGGATAAATACCCAACCAAATTCTTATAAATATGAAGTATAGAGAAATCATTTCCCAGGTGTAACAGAAAATGTGCGAGACCATGTAAAGGATAGCAGTGATTACTTTTGGAAGTAATGATAGAAGTTCCCATGGAATGTATAGGACACTAGTAAGGACCTAGGAATGTTGATTCATGTGTGCAGACTAAAGAAGAATGGTAGAGTGAAATAAGTAAGATTGTAAGGCACACATGGTTAAGGACGTATGTTTTTGATTTTGAAGAAACTTAGGAAAAGCATCTTCCGTTAAAAGGATCCTCACGTGATAGTAACATTAGAGTGGCACCTTTCGAAGCTTTTTACGAAAGACCACGCAAGTCACCTTCGCGTTGGATCGGTTCTACAGAGGGATTGCCTTAGTTCTGACATAGTTAAGAAGGCTTCGGGGAGGATTGGTTTGATTGGGAGAAAATTCATATTTCGTATCCACATTCCTTTGATAATAAGTTTCGAATTTCCTATTTTCCATCTCTAGTTTTGAATAGGTTCTTTCCTTTATTATCCTTTTGGAGGGTAGAACTTAGGATTTAACTTATGGATGGTAGGATTTGATGTAAACATGTTACTAGAACATGTTATGAATGATGTATGCTAGTGGTTGCAAGTGTTTGCTAGTGGATGCTAATGGATGCATATAGGTACACTAGGCACTATTATTCTTTAGGTATCGGCCTAACTAGGACACTAGAACATATGCATATGGATGTGTGTGCATTTTTATTTTATTTTTCATGGTTGCTATAAATGGATGATTATCACATGATTATTGCATTTGAATGATGTTTGTAGCATGCATATATAACTATCAGTTGTCATTAGGGAATTTTTGCATTAATTTGGATACATGCACGGACATGATTGCATAAAAGGAGGTCAACTGAATCAGTGGACCGCCTAATCTTTTGCATTAGATAGGAACATTTACACTACACTAATTGCATAAGTATTATAAATTGCATTAGAAAAACCTAAGGACAATGGATGAATCATTGATGATTGAGTAGTTGGTTGTAGAATTGAATGAAAACATTTAGCACATTCTTTTATCCTTAGAGATTTTGGGAACGAAATTCCTTAAGGAGGGGAGAATATAACAACCCGAAATTTAACCCGTAATAATTAATCAATTCGTTAATTAATTAAATAATAAAATAACTTTGTGAAATTATCAGAATTGCGTCACGAGAGTTGCACCATTGTGTCCGTGGTAATTTTTGGGTCATTTTCCATATATAGAACGTTATAATCCGAGCTAAAATGAATGAGATATGAATTAAACAAGACAACGAAAAAAAATTGTATATGGCCAGGTCGACCTGGGCAAGGGGGCGGTCGACCGCCCGGACGACCCGTCTGCCCTTTTTAGGGCGAACGAAAGAACGTTCGTTCGTTTGAATATTTAGCCGACTTTACACGTATTTTGCATTGTTTAAACTGATATGGTCCTTCCATTCATGCATCCAATGGCCCATATTCAGCCTATGACGTGGTTGCATCCTATTCAATCCCCAAATCCAACGATCTGAGATCCACTTCTACTCTTATAAATAGAACCCTAGGCCTAACACTTTTTCTCATTCTAAGATTTTCTCCAATTGCGTTCACCTATTCACGAAGGACCCTAAGCAGAATAATTTTCCAAGGAGGAAATCGTTTTAAATAAAAATATTTAACAACCCCAAGTGGATCCGTGAAGGCCTAAAGGGAAGAGCTAAGGACCAGAGGTGAGTGATTGTAATTATTTTAAATTTCTTTGAGTTATTTAAAATAATAGGGTCTCCAATAGTTGTGGTTTTACTACGATTTTTGGAATAGCCTTTTTAGTAATTTATTTACAATTTTTAGAATTATTTTCAGTCTATTCCTTCTAGCTATTCTTTTCAGTCAATTTTAGTTTATTTCTATTAATTATATCTTTTTCATTTAATTACAGTTTATTTACAGTATTTTTGTTTATTTACTGTTATTTATGCGTTATTTACATCTTCTTCTTACGCTTTGGATTTCCTTCTATTTTAAGTTTTCTTTTATTTCTCCTTCTTCTTCTTTGCGTATGGATTAGAATAGAATTAACATGAAAGTGGACTAAATTATAAGAAATCTGAAATAATGGAATATGAGACGTAAATCACAAAGACCGTAATATAATTGGAATTGGACTGAAATTATGCCTAATTATGATATTAATTGGTCTGAATTAAGAAGATTGGCCTAGTTATAACTTAGAATTATAACTAAAAAGAATAAAAGAAGAAAGAGGCTTATTTTCACACTTAGACCTTGGGTTAAGCAATAAGCATGAGTATAGCATAAGTTATAAAATGGTAAACTATGGAAACTATGGTAAACTATGTTAACTATGGAAACTACGGCGCTTATTTTAAGACTTAGGATAAATTAATAAGCAATAATAACAATTGATAGAAATAAAGGCTTATTTAAATAATTTATCTAAGTTAATAAGCAAAGATAAGAATAGGACCTGTACCAAATAGCATTCCCATAATATTTCTATGGTTACGGTGTTTCACATAATCCTGAAGTGAGATGAGGTGTTTCACATAATCCTGAAGTGAGCCGAGGGATACACTTATGCTTATAGTGGTAGTAAACGGTCAATCTATGGTAGTTCAAATCAAGGAGGTTTGAACAAGGGGCGCAACTAGATTATTTTTTGATAGAGACCAGTACCAACAGCATTTCCCTTATTTTTATATGGACACGGTGTTTCACATAACCCTGAAGTCAAACGAGGTGCTTCACATAATCCTGAAGTGAGGCGATGGGCACGCTATGCTGGCTAGGGTAAATAAAAGGTCAAAAGAAGGAGCAACATGTAGCATAGGCATGGTGGCAGTTACACGTGTGACTTCCATTTCGGTGCTCAGTAATCGCTATGAGCTCCAAGCGCTTAGGAAGTGTGTCTTTCGTGGACACCAAAGTCTACTATATAGGGAAACGTCCGGTCCACAGTAGATTGTATAGAGTAGTAGGCTGATCAAAGGGTAGAATTAGGACTTCAGCCTGATCAAAACAGATATCAAGTATAAGTGCAAACAATTAACGCTAACCTATCTTACTAATTGAGCAATCACTACGCCATAGATGACCTTCTACAACATTTTTGCAAGGTGTTTCCAGCTAAAATGTTACGACAGCTATAAAATTTTGGTCCTACTGCAACGTTGTATTTTTGGTGTTACCTTAGCCATAAAAATGTGTTGCTCTAGCTAAAAAAGTGTAACACGATGCAACATTTTTATATAGTGTTGCTATAGATATATTCTAATTAAAACAATTAAAAAAAATTACACCTCAGCGATCCACACCATTAGTTAAAACAAAATCTCAACCATTCATCCACTATCTACTACGTTTCCTTTATTTCCCGCTGACATTTTCATTCACGCGCTTCCTTTTCATTTCGTTCTCCCCAAATCGCAGAAATAAAAAATTAGGGTTTCTCCCCCAAACTATTACGAATATTTGGTTTGTGCCCTAATTTTTGTTCTTGAATCCACAGGAATATTCAAAATCAGGAGACTCGGCATACGCTGCCTTGAAATCCGTTCTCGAAAAGCTCGAGAATCCTTCGACCAGATCCGATGCTTGAATCTTTCTCGCCAATGTTTAGAAGAAGTTCGATTCTGATGAAGCTTCACTCGATTGCTTCAAAAAGTACCATTTTTGGATTCATGACGTCGTTTTCACAAAGGCGAGAGCAGAGAACGTTTTTCAATTTGTATACAAATGTATGCATTGAAGCGTATACTGCTACAAGGGTTATGGCTTAACAGAGAGGTGGGGATTGGATTCCTGGAAGATTTGTCTCTACACTTCAGGTCTCTATTGGTCTAAAAATGAGGCAGATATGACGGTGAAAAATACTTCATCAAAGACGCACTTGGCTATACTTCAATCTACACATGAAAAATTGGATTCAAGGAAGATGTCAAACGCAGATTTCTTGTTTGAGAGAATGCCGCTTAAATTTTCAAATTGGCCAGCAATCATAAAACCAGTTTCAAATCCCCTTCGTCTTGATCCATATATCTAATGCTTAGACTAGCAATCGCTGATCTCTCCTGTTCATGACGAGGTAAGCACAAAGGGGAAGTTTTTAAGGACTGTTCTGATACTAAAAACAGATTTACTATCATGGTAGATATGGCTGAAGGGGACTAGAGACCGAAGGCAATGCAGAGTCTGAGGAGAATGTATAATTAGCTAGGAAACCTCTGGTTTTGAGCTTGTCTAACTATAAAGTTATGGATGGAGTTCTTGATCGTGTGGCTTGTATAAGCGAATATGCCATGGCCGATAGAGGTGTCATTGATGGGGAAGCAAATGATATCTCTTCAGTGGAAGAAGGAATCGCTTATGACGATTAGGGGTGTGGATGGCTTTCCTAGGGTGAAGGGGATGGTAGAGAAAGCAGGTGTTGGGACAGGGGATACTAGCTATGTTTCGGTGGTAGATGAAGTCGGCATTGAAAATGCTAGGAGCAATGAATGTCTATAGACTGTTGAGGTAATTGTGAAAGGTGCGGAAAAGAAAGTTGGCAAATGATGTCTATAAACTGTTGGGGGTAGTGCAAACAACACAAATACGTTGGTGGAGTAGGGTATGGAGCAATTATATGACGTGGATGATGTTTGGAATGTGAAAGGTGCGGAAAAGAAAGTGTGTGATGCAAGAAAACCGGCTGTTGATACCTTTGTGGACAAGGAAGTAGGCATGTTTAAGGAAGGCAGTTTGGGTCGAGTAGACAAATGGAATATTTTGGCTGTAATCCTTCATCATAATACAAATTCAACGCATACATTTGTATACCATTTTCGGATTCTCGCCAATGTGGGTTCCCAGCTTGGTTATGTAATCCTTTGCTTTTTCATCACATTGAAGACTAAACTCCACCATTTAATTCTTTTTCAAAATTCTTCTCTTTGCTATCAGCAAATCTCCTTTTGGTTCTAAATTATTTTTACTTGAATTTTTTTATGGGTATAAATAAAGTTAATTAAGAACATTGAAATGTATTGGTGCAAATAATATTAAGGTTAGTTTTTTGTTCTGGTTGACAGTATAGTATTAATTTATATGAATGATTATGGTTTATGGACTTCTTTGAGCACAGGAACTTACATTGATAAGAAATGCTCTTTCACTGGTAATGTCTCCATTAGAGGGCGTATCATCGCAGGAACATGCCACGGTGCAAAGATGAACATAACTATTATTATCAGAAGGAACTATCTTCATTATGTGAAAAAATATCAGAGGCAAGTTTCTTCATTTAAAGTTTTAGCCTTAATTTGTCCACTGCATTAAGCATCTAATATCCTATTTTTTATATTCCAGGTATGAGAAGAGACATTCAAACATACTTGCACATGTTTCTCCCTGTTTCCGTGTCAAGGAAGGTGACCATGTGATCATTGGCCAGTGCAGGTGATGTGTTTATTTTGTGCTTATTGCACTTGCTGTCTTTAACTTTTTGTTCTTACTTGAGTAATAATAAATTAATAAATTTGGGTGAATTGTTCTCTAGAGCATGTTTGGAAACTCTTTGCAAGTGTAGTCAAAACTATATATTACGGAGTAACTTATTTCAATCTTGATGTTAGGGAACTTATTATAAGTAGTTTGCATTAGTGGCTAATATGTAGAAGTCATATTACATTGAAACACTTCTACTTATAAGTTATTTAAAACTGCTTAGAAGTTACTATTCAAAACTCATTTTTAGAAGTTTCAAATTAAGCTGTTTTCTTTTTCTCCTTTAACATGGGCTATCCCAGGTGTATGTTTTTCCTTCTGATTCCCATCAACCATGCTTTTTATGCATTCCAATCAAGTCAGGTTAACATTGAATACCAATTAACAGCAAATAAAAATAAGCTCCAGCTCAGTGCAGCAAATAAAATTAACCATTTGCTGGTACCATATTCATGCTTGTGCAAAAATTTGTTTTCCAAATAATTTTGAACTAGTCATTAAAATTTGAATGGCCTCGGAAGTTATCATAAAAAGGATGGAATGAATTATTGTTAAAATGTTGTAATTTAGTTATACCATTTTAATTAAATGAATATAAAAACATTAATCCTTGAACGTCGAAATATGTATTAACTTATTTACATTCACTTATTTTAATTTTAATTCATGCCACTGTCGAAAACAGTGAGGTTCAATGTGTTAAGGGTTATTCCAGCTGGATCTACGGGTGGTGGAAAGAAGGCTTTTGTTGCAGCTTAAGTTTTCATTTGAAAGCCAATGATAGATAATATTTGCTTGTTTCTTGATCTGTTTCCCTGTTTTGAGAACGCAGTATTTTTTTTGGTTTCGTAGAAAAGTTTGTTTATTTTGATTGAATTGCAGAACTTTTATGCGACTAGGCCTATGTTAGATAATACCAGAGTAGTGCATTGGGGGTGCAGTATCAGTGTATTATTCCGTCCACTCAGTCTTCCTTCGTGGCGAGGTTTGATCTTTTATCTGTTTTACTTACTTTTTTATTTTATTTACACAAATTGAATACAGATTTTTACAAGTAAAGAGGATCTATAACAATAGATGGGCTTGGAAGTAGTTTTGCTTGGTTCTTTAAATCACTGTAAGAAAGTTATGCTGTTACTAGTCATCATCATATAATTTCTAAAGTATTTATAGGAGATAAACTAACATAGCTTTTATAGTGATGTTCATAAGATGCATTGTTTTGCTCTATCCCGATCTGCCTTGCCTTGGTTCAGGTCGGCCTTCAGCTGGATGTGGGTTTAACCATTAGCGTTTTGTCTTGTCGTTGGAGTTACGGTGGTGGATCTGAGTGTTGTCTTTTCAGATCTGGTGAGTGGTGGTTTGTGTTTTGGAGTTGGGAGGCTATTTTTCATGAGGGTGGAGGTTTTGTGCTTCCGCTCTTAAGTGTCTCATTTATGAATTGTTATGTGTACTGGATATTTTGGGGTAGCTTTGTAATAGTTTAAGTTAGCACTGGATATTTTGGGGTAGCTTTGTAGTAGTTTAAGTTAGTACTGGATATTTTGGAGTTGTTGATATGAATTGTGATGTGTACTGCTGTATGAATTGTTATCTGTACTGTGTATTATGCAAGTGTTCTATGTGATATTGTACTGTGTATTATGCAAGTGTTCTATGTGATATTGTATTGTTCTATGTGCTCTTAGTGTCTCTTCAATATAGTGTTGCAGTAGCTTCAGTATAGTGTTGCAGTAGCTTCAGAATAGTGTTGCAGTAGCTTCAGAATAGTGTTGCCACCGGGTTATAAATGTTGCTTGAAATAATGTTGCAATAGTCATACAAGGTGTTGCCATAAGGATGGACCCAGTTGGGTCATGGGCCCCACATTGTGGGCCCCACAAGATGTGGGCCCCACAACTTCAGACAGTTAATATCTATAGCAATATTTTTGGAATTTTGCTACAGATACCTATGGGTGTTGCTATAGACCCAAATAGGGTTCTATTGCAACAATATTACTTATGTTGCCTTAGATAGTCAAAATGTTGCCTTTGAGGTCTAAGGCAACGACAAAAATTGCATCACCCGAAAAGTGTTGCCATAGACCTATGACAACATTTTTTGGGCCTGAACCAACATTTTTTTTGTGTTGCAGAAGGCCATTTATGGCGTAGTGAATATTTTATTTGTATTTATTTCCAGTTTATCTCTTTCCTATTTCCTTTGTTTCCTTTTGTGTATACTAGAACTATTGAAGAGTCTATTACTTTACTTTGCTTAAAGATTCTAGTAGTTACTATCGCTCACCAGACTTATAGTCTGACCCACTCCTCTATGTTCCCATTTCCCCCCATAGGAAATCAAGGGAGAGAACATTAGGTTGCGGTTGCTCAGAGGCTCTTGGAGGAGATTTCTACCATGTATTTATTTTGTTCTACTTTAGCTTTTTCTGTGTACTGGCTTATTATGAGGGATATTATGTACTCTGATTTTTGAGACTATGAGTTTTTATTTCATGAGACATCTTGGGTTTGAGACATATATGTTGTATTTGGTATTTGACTTATTCGGTTTTTGAAACAATTATGAAGTCTTGTTTTAAATAAGTTATTATCTTAGTTTCCGCTGTTTTTATCTATTTTTGTCTTGTGAATCTTAGTCTCTGTTAGTTTTAGTTATGCCTACAATGCACCATGCATTTTAACGTTTCCTTTGGGTATATTAAGGGGTGTGGGGTGTTTCAACATCTATTATTAGATCGAGATAGATGTCTGACTACGTTAGTGTACTGGCCTTGTTTATTTGGAATTGTTGGATCGCGATAAGCATTCATTATCGACTCTACCCATTAGTAATGAAGGGTATTGATTTGTATTCCTTAGCTATTTGGAATAGACCACATATCATCCATACCTACTATGGGGCGTGATGTAATCTATACGAGTCCACTTCCATTTGATATGACTCGGAGTCAGTAGTATATTTTGAGATTGACTCACTGAGCTTACTCTCCAATTGATTGTCATGTATGACTAGGGTAGTATCGATTACTACATTAGGTTATACATGTTTGAATTCCGTGTTAGTGCACAATTCTCTTTGTACAGTACAATTTGGTACTTGAGAGCTGATGTATAGCTGTTTAAATGCTTATTTTCTTAGAATGACATTTAAATAGTGAGAAGCTTTCTTAAGTGAGGTATGAAATTTTGGGAAATGTGGGATGCCATAGGTCATCGCCTATTTCATAGTGTGTGTGATGCATTCTAATTTGGGAAGGTACTGTTGGGACTTTTCGAAATTGAGATTCGGGAGTTTGGTCAGTCATGTTACTTTCTCGTACTCATGTAAATTTCAAGGACGAAATCCTTTTAAGGAGGGGAGAATGTAACAACCCGCATATTTAACGATAATATATTTAAATAGTTAATTTAAATATTAAGTCGTTATTGAATTGAATTGCAAAATGTAGCTTTTTGCATATGGTCGAATTAGGAGTCGAGACCACTTCTGTTGAGTCCGAATCGATGTTGCGAATTTGTTTGAGTATAAGCATCGATATATTTTGACTGACGAATTTTCAGTTGGTAGCCTACGTTCGATTCGTAAATCCATCCAAAAGGATAACTTTTATATACGATGGAATTGGGTCCCGAAACCTTTTCCATAGGGTCCGGAATGGCATTCAAAGCTTGTTTGAGTATGAGGTTCGATATGTTTGGAGTTCTCAATTTTCGAGAATGAATAGTGCCAGATAGGGAGGATTTGGGCTAAACCCATTCACTAGCCTATAAGTGATTAATTCCTCTCATTTTCTCTCATTCACGTTAGTTCCTCTTCACTCTCTCTAATGTCTTCCTTAATCACTTCTTAATCCTCTTCTAATCACCAAGCCTTAAACCCACTAAATAAAACTCCTAAATTCAAATAAAAATCACCATAATTCCACTCTTCCAATTCTCTACATAACCCGCGAAGGAATTGGCTTAGATCAGATTTTGGAGAGAGATCTCAACTTTAAAGTTAGTTAGAGATGGGTATTGGTGATTAGAGCTTGATTTAGGGAAAGAGAAGGTGAGTGGGATGATTCCTCTTATTAATTTATGTGTCATACTTCATATTTTCGTTTATTGCTTAATATTGAATCATATGAAGTGATTTAGAGAATGATTGGGTTAGTTTAGACTTGTATTCATGTTATAAACATGTTTCCCTTAGCTAATTAATTGTTTAAGACCCTAATACTATGTTTTGAAAATAGTTAGTAAGCCCTAGATTTAATTTGGCTAATTGCGTGATTATTTGTGATGTTATCGTTTGATTTGGGATTAATTAAGTAGTGTAATAATGTGCATGTCATTAGTAATAACTAATTATTCCATTTGAATTGATTTGCTAAAAGGTTAGTAAGCTAATTAAGGGGTTTGGGAGTTCTATAACCCTTGTTAAAATAATTAAAGATCCTATAAGCCTTAATTAGTATTTATAAAATGGTTTCATGATTTTATAAATGAAGAATATATTTTATAAAATGGGTATGAGATTTTATAAAATAGTAAAAGGTAAATACTTGATTTTAATAAAGTGATTACAATCTAGTATGACATTTTTTAAATTTGTTTATAATTTTATAAAATGATATAAGAGATGTTTCACTCTTATTATTACAAAGATTACTAAAACAAGTAATATTTGAACAAGAAATAGCAAAATTGCCTATTGGATATATGTGTGTGCTTACATGCACGAGCGGGTATACATATACGTGTATTCAGAGTTAAGCAACGATCGAAACAACTCTAGTGTTGTAGCTAGAATTGTGATGAGAGCTGTGTTTGTAAGAAGTGAATATTTGTGTAGCAGATTGTATATGCATACGGGAATGTCCGTATGTGTATATGTTCATGTTATGAGCAATCTCATGTAACAATAGCAATCACTTAATACGCTAAGTTGCATGGGAAAGTGCTAGGTCAAGTAATCACCCCGGTGAAGCTCGTTTGCAATTATTTAGTTATATAGAAGTATCATTGAATATAAGTTCATTGCGGGCATCTCATGTAGCCATAGCGACCACCGTGTGTGCTAAGTTACGTGAGAGTATACTGGATTGAGTAATTGCCCCAGTGAAGTCCGGAAATGTGAATTTTTAAGTTGATGTGTGTTTGCATGAACGTGTGTGCATAGCCATGCCCGAATGAATGTATCGACACATGTATGAGCCACACACAAGGATAGAAAAAAATTCAAGTTATTTAAATTAATGATTTGAAGTCTCTAGATTGAATAGGACTTTTCCATAGTCGCAATGGAAGAAATGGCGAATCATTTGGAGCCACAGATCAAAAGTTATATGTATTTGAAGTATTGGAAGAAAATGGGAAAGCTGGCTAGGAGCAGGTCAGTCGACTGGTGGGACTAACCAGTTGACTAAACAAGCCCATTTTTTACACCAGAGAATCAGTTGGGATTCAGTCGACTGAATGATCTTGGTTAGTCGACTGACCCCAGTCAACTGGTCAACATTATTCCAGTCGACTGTTCGGCTGTTGATAGCCCAGTTCGGTTGAAACTTCGAAACGCGATAACTTTCGTATACGAATTCAGATTGAGGTAAGGTTTGGACCATTGTTCACCATTTTTAGAGGGCTACAATCTGGGAAATTTCGGTAGGTTTTGGAGTAATTTGACTTTGGGGCCCATGAGCCGTAGATTTTTGGTAGACCGGGAGGTTTACCAAGCGAGTATTACGACATTAGGGTCATGCGTTCGATTTGGAATGTGATTTGGATTAGTATGGGGTTTTGTTAGAGTTTTTCGGTGGATTTTAGGCTGTGGCGATTGGAGCCATGTTTGGCGATCCTATACGATTTGTTATGATAGCGGGTTGGGACATGGAGTTCCCCAGTAGCGAGTCATCCCCGATTTTGATGATAACGGGCTGGGACATAGAGTTCCCCGGTAGCGAGTCATCTTGGTTTTTATATGATAGCAGGCTGAAACTTAGAGTTCCTCACAAGCGAGTCATATACGATTTGTGATGATAGCGGGCTGAGACATGGAGTTCCTCAGTAGCGAGTCATAGAGCACCCGAGAGTTTAAGGGGTAAACATAAACTTTAAGTTGGGCAAAATGCCTGGTGTAAATAATTATATGCCATCTCGGTTTATAGATATTCGGTGAGACCACGCCGCTGAGCGGAATGGATTTTCCCCTTACTAATATCTCTTCTAAAATATATCTTTTGCAACTACAGCAACAATGGTTAAAATACACAATATAAATAATAATGTGCACACATGCAACATGGGTAATCATGATCAATTTATCTAAATCAATGGACTATCTACCCCCAACATCATATTTTTCTCAGGGTAACTACATACCTATGGCTAACTCGAGCCTACCAAATATATCAAATTCTCTAACATACTGTTAGAAGGAAATTGGATGGTCTGTTCGAAACTTACTATTTCTAAGGTCACTCTGATCCTAATGGTTTTGCATGCTCACCAACAACTTATCCCATCTTCGTGTATTCCTTTATGTGCGTAAACCTACTTTTAGTCTTACCTGTGACAAAGCTCTATGCATTGAAATTTTGGACTTATATCAGCTTTAAGCTAAAAGCTGAAGTATAGGACGCTACCCTACACTTGTCCCGTCTAGTTTTCTAATCTCCGAGTCAACTCATCTTATCACAATCTATCCAAAAGTGATAAGAAAAATAATCTCTTCAATAAAACCCTAGGCTATATACCCTTTTTATTTCCTTGAAAACATAATTTCTTTATAAATGATTTAACCCTTGAAATCATATTTAATACAAGGAAAATTATAGCTCTTTACTTTATCCAAAATATTTATGCCAAGATATATGTATGCTTTTATAAAATAGCATCGATGAATCTCAAAATCACTTGGAAGTTATCTCACTTCAAAAACATCGGCTATATAGCCAAATTAAATAAAACTTTTAAATTGTTAAGATCGGCGTCAATCTCGCCAACAGGGTTGTCGCCCCTATTCAATACCAAAATATGTTAAAGTCTTTGATTTACAAAACACAAGTTTTATAGTCAAAGCTAACTACTTCGTATAGCATATTATAAAATCTTAGATGATACTCGACGACATTGATGAGTCTCGACATCAAGGCCCTAAAGAAAATAAGCGACATCATCAAGGCTGAAGTGAAAATAAGCGGCATTATAGCCTTCTCTGAAAACATGCGACAAGGAATAAAGTCGAGATGATAAAATATGGCATGGATACCTTATAGGGATGGCCGAATTCTTGAAAACAAGCGGAATCATTATTGCTGTTATAAGTTACTTTGAAAGTATAGGGTCGGTGCCGTTTTAGAAACAAGCGGCAACGAAGTGTTCAAGGAAAACAAGCGGCAATGCTCACTCCGAAGTTCATGACGTCGACCTTAATGCTTGATGTTTGCACAAAAAATGGACAAACACCTCAAAGTTGTGTGATTTAGTAGATCTTATGTTGTTCTTAGCGATTTGGGTGATTTATGCAAATATATGAAAAGCAAGGGCTAAACTGTAAAAAGACACACCAATTTATAGTGGTTCAGCCAGAATGTGCCTACGTCCACTTTATATGTTATTTCTCTTTTCTTGTTTTGATTACAAGTACAAAGCTTTGATACAAGTAAAAGAAAGTTGTTTGAAAGTTCCTTCCGTGTTTGAGCTCTCAAAACTTGTCCCCATTGTTGTACCCCTGCCCCTCTATTTATAGAGTGAGGCTAGGGGTAGGGGTCCAAGATGTGTATAGTTGCTGATGGGCCTGGGCTGATGTGATCTGGCTTGGTACGTCTTGGTTCGTCATTGCTTGGTTTGGAGGTGGTTAGAGTGTAGAATGGACCGGTAGTTGCTTGGACCGGTGGTAGGATGGTGAGGTTGGTCCGGTGCGGAGATGGTTCGGCATGGGCTGGTCCGGTTATGGAGTTGGTTCGGTGGTTCTGTGAGAATTGGGAAGGGTCTGGTTCGGTGGAGGAAGGTTGGTCCGGTGAGGTGTGGAAAAGGAGTTGGTTCGGCAGGAGGTGGTTCGGTGAGAATTGGGAAGGGTCTCCGTCCGGTGATTAAGCTTGGATCGGCAATGAGATGGTTTTGTGGTAAAGTTGGTTCTGTGGTCTTCGTCCGGTGATGAGGCCAGTTCGGTGTGGGCTTGGCTCGGTGGTGAGAAATAGCCCAACATTTGCCCCCAAAGTGGGGCATATGCCAGCGTATGCCACGCTTTGTTTTAGCTCGGTCATTCTTATCCGGTCCGCGTGCTGAGTCAGTTGGTCCGGTCGCTTTTGTTTGCTTATAAGTAGGGGCATCATGCTTTCGTTATTCCCTACCAAGTGAGATAGCCGAACCTGACTGATTGCCGAATTAAAATTCCTACCCTTTGCCGAATCAGCTGTGTTAGCCGAACCAGGTGAGACCCTTTTACTGCCGGATGAACTTGTATACTGCACTACCGAATGAGCTTCGGGTTTCCCAGCACCGAATGAATGGTGGAGTACGATTGCCGAATGGGATTTAGTTGAGATTGCCGAATGGGATTTCTAGATGGGGATGTTGAATGAAATTTTACATTTACTTTACCGAATGTCAATGGGAGTCTGAGCATTTTGATTTTATGAGTGAAATTTCATATTACACACATACTTGTTTACATCCTCTGTTCTAACGATGTTCTTCTTTGTGTTTGCAGATAAATGTCTTGAAAAGCAGAAACTCGCTCGGATAAAAAGAAGTCCCAGGGCGAAGGAGAAACTTCCTCAGTGCCCCCTGTTCAGCCAGGTCCGGAACGTCATGGATCTACCCCGAGATCACTAGTGGACGGGTACGGCCCTCAGGAGCTTCTGAACTCCCCGCCCGATTGCTTTCCTAGCTCCCTTAAGGAAGAGCAGCTTGATGTCATCTCCCGTTCTTTCGGGATTGACAGGGCTCGAATGTTGTTGCCAGGGAGAGAAGTTATGCCGTACGACCCTCATGAAGGGTACTTTGCCTACAGCAGATACCACTGCATGTGTGGTGCCATTCCCCCTCTTAACGCTTGGGTAGCCAACTTCCTCACATATCTAAAGGTGGCCCCATTCCAGCTTCAACCCAACTCTTATGCTATACTGGTGAGCCTCTTCGTCATCTTTTGGAGGAAGTATGGTCGTGCTCCTTCTAACCGGGAGATCCGGTACTTGTATAATCTGAGGGGCTATAAGAAGGGGTCCCCATACATTAGCTTGGAGTCAGCTGTGACCTTTAAGCCAGTCTTGGATCTGTATTCCAAATTCAGCATGTTCAAGAAGGAGTGGTTCTTCGTCAGGGACGACTCTGTTTCTATTCGGCGTTTTACTTCTGGATGTAAGTCGACTCTTTATCTATAATTTCCATTCTGGTTGCGATGCTTCTCCTCATACATTTTCATTTTTGCTAGCGACAGGTGGCTTTGCAGTTGTGGAGACTGATCGCCTGGTTCAGACGGCGGCTGAGATAGAAGCTATTCTCGGGAAATATAGATCATCTGCCTACCTGATCAGAAACGCAACCCTTCTGGAGTATAACTTAATCCTTCCACAGCAGTCAGTAGTCAAGCTGAGGGAAACGTCGGAGGAGAGGGCGGCTGCTCAGGCTAAGGGAGGTGTCACGGTAGAGAGTAGCAAGAGGAAACCTTTCACAAAACCTCCAGCTGTCGGCGGTAAGAAACTTAAGAAGTCGGACGGTCCCTCCCCCAGCAATTGTCCACTTACCCAAGAGGAGGAAGACATAGAGGAGGAAAGAGGCGAGAGTGGAGGTGACCGGGAAGGTGGTGATGGCATCGGGGCCTTGCTTCCTGGGCAAGCGGGCGAGATTCAGGAGTGGACGGATGATGTATTCCACCAAGCTTTTGAGGGGCTGGACGGGGAACCGGCTTTGATAGAGAAAACTGGGAAAGCTGACAAGGCTGGAACTGGCGCAAGCGAGCCTCTTCAGACTATTCCAGCCAAGATGGCTCCGACGACTCAAGGTGAACTTTTGATTCCTGCGGGCTCCATTTATGATAGGGACTTAGGAATATTTTATGACCCGCTCCCGTCCTGGAATGAAATCCAGGACTTATTGCAGTATCCTACTCCTCCCCAGGGTTTGTACAACCACAGATGTGTTTCCTTTCTTTTTATCTTTTAATTTGCCTTGTTTTCTCGAATTATAGATCAATGTATGCTTGTGACACTTTTTCTTCATATCAGGAGCAGGTAAAACGGCCAAGGCTTCAGATCTTCGGCACAGGCTTGAACAGTACAAGCTCTCCAAAGCTTCCGCCAAGCCGAAGACTCCGACTCACCGTTCCGGGGATGTAGTCGACTACCGTCCTCTTCTTGAGGTTATTGAAGAGGGTATTCAGAAGAGAAAGAGGAGTCATCCCTTATCCGAACCTTCACTCGGTCCCCAGCCCCCAATTCAGCCCGTTCATGATATCACAGAGGAGGGTACTGAGTTCGCACTCTCTCCGCACCTGTCTGGAAACCCGACCGTTATTCAGATTGATCGTCCTAACTTGGCTCGTAATCCATTCGCGGGTCATCCTGATCTGGATCCAAGTTCCCATGATGTTACTTTTGACGAGGTTACTGGCGAGCACCTTCTTCCCCGCAATCCCATGGTACGGGTGCTTGATGAGGCTAAGTCTTTAGATCTCGATCTACTTACTACTCGGATAGTTACCATGGGAGACGAGGCCAAGGCTAATATTGATCGGGTGGCGGAGGAGACTAGGAAGCTAATGGGGCAACATGCCCGGCTGGTTAAGGCTGGAGAGGAAATTGGGAGTGCCAACATCCGATTACGGTTGATGGTTTCGGACCAGGCGAAACAGCTTGCTGATCAAGCTATTCAGATTTCCCAGCATGAGGCTGCCTCCGGGCGGCTGAGGAAGGCTATGGAGGAGGCTAGTAAGGCGGAGCTGCGGAAGATGGAGGCTGTCTGTAAGGAGCAGATAAATATGGCCATCTCGACAGTGGATGAGGTTCGGAGGGCGGATCTCGAGCGGGTAGAGGAGATGTCGGGGAAGCTTGAAGCCGCAGAGCTTGCTCAGGTTAGGCTGAAGGAGGAGATGGAGGTGATGCGGAGGTCCCTTCAGGCTGACTGCTCGAGATACCGATTGGAGAGAGATGCCGCCGTTGAAAGGTTGTCGGCTTCCGAGGCCCGGATGAGGGAGTTTGAGGAGAATGAGGGGATGATGGATGAAATGCTTCAGGACATGTACTTCCGAACTTGGAAGCAGGGCAACCTATCTTGGATGGATGATTATCCTAGGGTCATGGCTAAGATCTATCTTCGGGCTTTGGAGGAGGCTAAGGCCGATGCGGATAAAGATGGTGGCGTGGTCTTCAGCATGGATGCGGTCACTGCTCAGTTTGCCAAGGAGGAGAAGGTGGCGGTGAAGGAAGGTATGCGGTTGCTTGCCGCTGAGGAGGTAGGCGTGCAGGTAGAGGATAGTCAGGAAGCAGGCGCTGGTAAGTTTCCCTTTTTAGTTTCTCCATCAACTTGGTTGCTTATTGCTAATGAATCCTTTTTCTGACTGGACAGGGGGTCAACAGGACAAGGATAAAGCTCCACTGCAGCCGACCCCTTGATTATACCTGGAGAAACTCTTTTTTGTGGATTCGACAGTGTTGTATATGTTAGTCGAAAAATAGTAAAGTAGCCTTTAGGTTGTAATATTTTGCCACTTGTAATAAATAGTCTTATTTCTGACGTGTAATTCTTTAACTTAAGCTGATTTTGTCGTATTTTGAATGTTTGCTGTTATTTTGGCATGTCGTATGAGAAATATAGCTATGTATATTCTTGTAATTAAATTGTGTTTGATGTCGGGTTCTGGTTTAAGACATAATTCCATGACTTGCAATGTTAGCGTGTGGTGTGAACAAATTATAGTCATGCATTTGCACATAAAGGAAGAAAATACCGCCTTTCATGTTCTGTTTGTAGATGGCAGTTTCGAATATCTTGTATGACCGAGCATGGAAAGCAGTTGAATGCCCTGCCATCCGATTGTGAATCTCTGCATCCATTGGCGAGTAACTCCTACTCTGTATCCTGTACTTTATGGATTGTTATAGAGGATAGGAGGAAAGCTTTTTAAGTAAAATTGAAATATGTGAAATAGTAAAACTTCCAATCACGGAA
Organism: Allium fistulosum; assembly: GCA_030737815.1. NCBI lineage: Eukaryota > Viridiplantae > Streptophyta > Magnoliopsida > Asparagales > Amaryllidaceae > Allium > Allium fistulosum. Next base: position 483,485,498 of record CM060905.1, on the reverse strand, counting down.
GGCCTTCGATGTGCTTAAGTTCGTGGCAAATGGGTTTTGTAGTCACTTTCCCTAGCTGTGGGTCTTGGAGACATTTGTCACCCATCTTACGCCTCCGCGGGGAGTTAATTCTTTTTTACCACAGCCGCACTTAAGACACATCGGAGCCGAGATCGCGCACAGTAACTACCCGGGCCATTATGGCCCGTAATCATGGGTATTATTCGACTTACTGTGGCCGGCTAGCGTGGGTGCCGATCGTCAACTGTGAACTGCCCCTGGCTGGCCACACCTTATGTTGGGGCTTATAGTCGGTTCACAGTTGCCGGCGAGCCTAACGCCGTAATGAGCTGCCTCGGCTATAGTCGGCCTTCTCGGTGGCTTATAATCGGCTCATTACAGTTGGCTTTAAGGGTCGTCGCGAGCAATGAGTTAACCCGCAGCAGAGGGATGCTGGAGCAAAAGTGTCTCATTGGCGAGGGCATAGATTCGCATAGTACCTGTTAGGTTTTGCCCAGGTGAAGTTGTGCCGTGGAGTGCTTTGAGTGGAAATGCTATACGCACAGGATTTTGTTCAACAGAAAAGGATAAAGTTAACAAGTAGCCAAGATATAAAGGAACAAGTTAAAGAAGAGACAAAGTTTTTTAAAGTGGTTCGGCATGAAAAGGCCTACGTCCACTGATTCTCTTTGTTAATTCACTTCATATGGGCAGTACAAGTTAAGAAAAGTATCGACGGAGGTGCTGGATGTTCCATGCCCTCTGGAACACCTCTCCGTCCACTATTGACAAAATATAAGCTCCATTGTGGAGATCTTTATGAATTACATATGGTCCATCCCAGATTGGGTCTAGTGCTCCGGGGCGAGGGAAGATTCGCTTAAGGACAAGATCTCCTTCTTGTAAGGTACGATGCTTGACTTTGGAGTTGTATTGTGCTGCCACTTTCTGCTTATGGGCTGCTGCTTTAAGGACTGCATCATTTCTTCTCTCCTCAACTAGATCCAAAGACATGTGGAGGAGCTCTTCATTCTCTTCCGGGTTATAGTGGATCCTACGGTGGGAAGGCACAATGGTTTCAACTGGGAGCATAGCCTCCGATCCGTATGCCAAAGAGAAAGGAGTGTGCCCCATTGATGTTCTGAAAGATGTGCGGTAGGCCCACAGTGCCGTAGGGAGTTCATCCACCCAAGCGCCCTTTGACTTTTCGAGCTTCTTTTTTATCAGAGTTTTCAGAATTTTGTTGACTGCTTCGACTTGTCCGTTTGCCTGGGGATATGCTACGGATGAGAAGCTTTTATGAATTCCGTGTTCTTGGCACCAGTTGGCGAATTCCTCGCTGTCAAACTGAAGTCCATTGTCTGATATGATTTTGAGTGGGACTCCGTACCTGCATAGAACATTTTTTATTAAGAAGTTAATAACTTTTGCTGAAGATACTTTATTCAGAGGTTCCGCTTCCACCCATTTGGTGAAATAATCAACTGCCACTATAGCATATTTGGCCCCGCCTCGGCCCATTGGTAACTCGCCGATTAAGTCAATTCCCCATATTGCGAAGGGCCAGGGGCTGGTCATCTGAGTAATCTCGGTTGTTGGTAGCCGAGGAATCTTAGCAAATTTTTGGCATCTGTCACACTTCTTGACAAAATCTAAGGCGTCCTTGCTTAAGGTGGGCCAGAAATATCCATATCGGAGTATCTTTTTTGCTAATGTTTGCCCTCCGGTGTGATCTCCGCAGCTTCCCTGATGTATGTTGGACAAGATTTCCTTGGCTTCTCTCCCAGCGACGCACCTTAATAACGGGTTAGAGAATCCGCGCCGATAGAGGATGTCTTCTTGTATTGTGTAGCGGGATGCTTTCCTCAAGATTTTCTTGACTTCGTTACGCCCGTTGGGTAGAGTGCCACTTCGTAGGTAGTCTCGGATGGGAGTCATCCAAGTTGCTTCTTCGGTTGCAGCTATCAGATTCACTTGCTCAAAACTTGGGGCCAGTTGCTTTGAGATGGTTACTGCCCCGAAGATGGTGATGTCTCTTACACTTGCTTGCTTTGCTAATTCGTCGGCCTCTCGGTTCTCCTCCCGAGGGATGTGTTTGACTAAGTAGTGGTCCAATCGGCTGAGAAGTAACCTGGTCTTCTTTAGATATGCTATGAGTCGTTCTTCTCGAGCTTGGAATTCTCCTAGTATTTGATTAACAATAAGTTGAAAATCGTTGTGAAGACACAAAGAATTGGCCCCGATTTCTATGGCAATTTCTAGTCCAGCTATCACTGCTTCGTATTCTGCATCGTTGTTGGTGGCAGCGAACTCCAACCTTATAGCATAGTGCAGTTTGTTTCCCCTGGGAGTGATTATTACCACACCTGCCCCTGAGCCTTGTTCGTTTGATGCACCATCCACAAAGATATTCCACTTGATATCTTTTGTTATTTCCAGTTGCTCCTGATCTTCGTTGGTAGTGAACTCTGCAATGAAATCAGCCATGGCCTGTCCCTTGATGGCGGTGCGAGGGTGATAGGTGATATCATACTGACTTAGTTCAATGCACCATTTGAGTAATCGCCCAGAAGTGTCGGGACGATGGAGTACCTTCCTCAGTGGTTGATCGGTCAGAACTTTGATGGAATGGGATTGGAAGTAGTGACGTAGTTTTCGTGAAGTGATTAGTAAACAGTATGCTAACTTCTCAAGTTTAGGATACCTAACTTCTGCCCCAGTAAACCTTTTGCTGACGAAGTAAACTGGCCGTTGCGTGCGGTTGTCTTCCCTTACCAAGGCAGCGCTTAGGGAGTGAGATGACACAGCGAGGTATAGGTATAATTCTTCTCCTTCGCTTGGAGTTGAGAGTACCGGTGGTTTCTGGAGGTGTTCGATTAAGTGAAGGAAAGCGGTCAGGCATTCGCCAGTCCATTCGAACTTTCCCTTGTCTTTCTTTAGGGCTTCAAAAAAGGGGACGCACTTGTCTGTCGCCTTGGAGATGAATCGGCTTAGAGCGGCCACTTTTCCGTTCAAACTTTGCATTTCCTTCCGAGTGGAAGGTATCTTGATATCCCTTAGCGCTCGGACTTGTTCAGGGTTTGCTTCTATCCCTCTGGCATGAACGATGAATCCTAAGAACTTTCCTGATGACACCCCGAAGGAGCATTTTAGTGGATTCAACTTCATTCCATATTGTCGAAGTACTTGAAACATCCTGCCTAGGTGGCTTACGTGATCTTTGGCTTTCCTTGACTTTACCAGCATGTCATCCACATATACTTCCATAGTTTGTCCTATTAGCCCCGCAAACATCTTGTTGACGAGGCGCTGGTAGGTGGCTCCTGCATTTTTAAGTCCGAAAGGCATTACCTTATAGCAGTATAAACCTCGATCGGTGATGAAACTAGTGTGGTCTTGGTCGGGAGCATGCATAGGAATTTGGTTATATCCTGAGTATGCATCCATAAAAGATAGGAGTTCGTGCCCGACTGTGCTGTCTACAAGTTGGTCAATTCTGGGAAGTGGGAAGCAATCCTTTGGGCAGGCGTCGTTTAGGTTGGAAAAGTCAATGCAGGTTCGCCACTTCCCATTAGCCTTTTTTACCAGCACCGGGTTGGCGATCTATTCCGGGTAGATAGCTTCTCGTATGAAGTCATTGGCGAGTAGGTTTTTTACTTCTTCATCGAGGGCTGCTGATCGCTCTGCCCCCATACTTCTCTTTCTTTGTTTTACAGGCGCCTTGGTAGGATCAATGTTTAATACGTGGCATGCTATGTCGGGGGAGATTCCGGTCATGTCAGCGTGTGACCAAGAGAATACATCCAAGTTGTGGCGGAGAAAATCGATGAGCTGTTCCTTCAATTCGGCTTTTAGTTGGGACCCAATTTTCAATAGTCTACTTGAGTCGTGCTTGTCTACAGATATAAACTCCATAGCCTCTGCAGGCTCGGCGGTGGCCTCCTCCTCTTTGTCCCTATGGTCTAATTCATTGAAAGGGTCGCTGGTATATCGAAGAGGAGGGGCTTTCTTTAATTTCTATGCTTCTAGGCTTTTTGTGCAGAGGGCAATCTCTACACCCTTCCCTTTATCCTTCCTGTGGTTGTTGCGAAGTTCAGTTACATAGCAGTCTCGAGCAACGTCCTGGTCTCCTTCCACTTCCCCTACTCCATTGTCTATTGGGAATTTCATCTTTAGGCACCATGGGGCTAAGACAATTTGGAAGTCAGACAAGGATGGCCTTCCTAAGAAGGCGTTGTAGGCCGACTGGTTTTCTATTAGCACAAACGTTTGTTTCCGTACAGCAGAGCGGGGATGGCTTCCAATTTCAACAAAAAGGTCCAGTTGCCCGAGGGGCATCTTCGCATCTCCAGTGAAGCCGTGTAGTGGTTTATCGCAGGGGGATACATCCTTCATTGATAGCTTCATTTTGTCGAATGCGTGTTTGAACAGGATGTTTACCGAGCTTCCAGTGTCTACCAGGATTCGGTATACTTCGGCGGGACCAAGTCGGGCAGAGATGACCATGGGATCCATGTGAGGGTACTGCCTTCCTTCTAGGTCACGCTTACCGAACGTGATGTCATTACTTTCTTTCCGCTTCGGGTGGCGCTCTTCTATAACCGAATTGACATAGTCTTTATTGTCTCTAAGCGACTTTCCGTATCTTTCCATCTCTTTCCAGCTTCTGTCTGCGATGTGTGGCCCTCCTGAGATTGTATGGACCACTATCTTTTCTTGGCTAGAGCTGCTAGCGTTGCGGTTTCCTCTGTCGGCCCCCGGTGAGGGTAGCCTTGGGTTTTCATTGGCAGGAGCTGGGGTCCTGTCCTGACCTTTTACATAACGTTCCAGTTTCTTTCTTCTGATGTGTTCCTCAATCAGATCTCGGAGATGATGGCATTCGTTGGTATCATGCCCGTGAGATTCGTGGAAGTGGCAGAATTTTCTAGACTTCTGTGCGTTATCTGATTCTTTCTTGTATGGTGGGCGTTTGTATCTAACTTCGCCTTGGGTGGCAAGGAAGATATTTTCGACGGTCTCGTTCAAAGGGGTGTAAGTGTCGAATCTTGGTCCTGGCCGATATAGGCGCTTTTCTCCCTTCTTGCCCCCAGCATTGTCTCTGGAATCATTTCTTCGAACGTCCCTTGCCACAGCAGGGGCGTTGCCATGGGTCGTCTTATTTTGCTGTCCTGACTGCCCCTCAACGGCAGCATCCTCAAGCCTCATGTATTTCCCGGCTTCATGGAAGAAATCGGGTAAAGTAGCTGGTTTTTCTTTTGTCAACCTTCTAGCGAATTTGGTGTCCGGATGCACACCACTGCAGAGGGCCATTAGGATAAGCTTCTCATCGGCATCTTGGACTGCGGCTGCTGCGGCGTTGAATCTGGTTAGGTATTGATGCAGCTTCTTTCCAGGTTTCTGTTTGACGCTGGATAAGGAATAAGCGTCCTTAGGTTGCTCCACATGAATGCGGAACTGACTGATAAATTTTTCTTTCAACATCTCCCACGAGCTGATGGATCCCTGGGGTAGATGACAGAACCAGGAGGTAGCAAGATCTGCTAAGAAGAGCGGAAAGCATTTGCACAGTACTCCCTCTGTCGCCCCACTCATGAGCATATGCTGCGTGTACCTCTGTAAGTGTACAACGGGATCGGAGGTTCCTTTGTAGGGTTCCATTGTTGGCATCTTCCATTCTCGGGGGGTGATAGCAATTTCGATACTGCGGGCGAAAGGGCTGGTTACCCTAGCGCCTATCCCTCGATCTCTTTGCTCCCGTTGGACACACTCTCTGAATAAGCGTGCCATCCTTTCATCAGAACTTGGAGCAGATAGAAATGAGTTTGGTTCTGTTCTGTGGGATTGATTCCGTCCAGATGACCTGTAGGGATGGTATCGTCTATCATTCCTCATATTTTCTAGTGGCTGCCTTTGATCTTCTGGGAGCATGCTCGGGTCAGCTACAGTTGGCCCTTGTCTTGATCTCCCCCTGCTGGGTTCTGACCTAAGCACTTCCTCGGGTCCAACATCGGGCTGGACTCTAGCTCGGCCCCGTTCACTGGCGTTTCTGTGGTTAGGCAGCATGACAGGCTCAACTACAGTTGACCTTTGCCCGGTACCTCCCCCGTTGGGTTCGGTACCAAACGTTTCCTCAGGCCTAACTTCGGGCTGTGCTCGGTCTCGGCTTCTACCATGGCTACTTCTGCCGTTAGCTCCTTCGAAGAAGGAAGATCTTTGTTGTCTCTGAGATCCTCCAGACTGGGACTCGCCCCATGATTCAGTGTTGCAGTTGGATTCTTCAGCGTCCCTTAAGCGTGACATGAGATGGTCCACCAAGGCTTCCTGCTGGGACGTGAAGCGGTTAGTTACTTCAACCACAACTCTGTCCAGATCTGCTCTAGTAATTGCTGCAGGCTGTTCTGTGGCAGGAGTGGTTGGGTTAGCCTGTTCTTCATTTGTTACTGTTGCTGGAGGAGGACGATTTACTTGATTCGTGACAGCTGGATCTGGAAGACTGCTGGATGCGATGTTTTTTCCTTTGTTAACATCTTTTCTCTGTTTGGGAGGTATGTTTTCCAAGTGGCAGACGATGCTGTTAGGAAAACTTGTTAAGCGGATGACGCTGAAGCTTCGAGCTTCTAGTTCTCAGTGAAAGCACCAAAAATGTTTGCATAAAAAATGGACAAACACCTCAAAGTTGTGTGATTTAGTAGATCTTATGTTGTTCTTAGCGATTTGGGTGATTTATGCAAATATATGAAAAGCAGGGGCTAAACTGTAAAAAGACACACCAATTTATAGTGGTTCAGCCAGAATGTGCCTACGTCCACTTTATATGTTATTTCTCTTTTCTTGTTTTGATTACAAGTACAAAGCTTTGATACAAGTAAAAGAAAGTTGTTTGAAAGTTCCTTCTGTGTTTGAGCTCTCAAAACTTGTCCCATTGTTGTACCCCTGCTCCTCTATTTATAGAGTGAGGCTAGGGGTAGGGGTCCAAGATGTGTATAGTTGCTGATGGGCCTGGGCTGATGTGATCTGGCCTGGTACGTCTTGGTTCGTCATTGCTTGGTTTGGAGGTGGTTGGAGTGTAGAATGGACCGGTAGTTGCTTGGACCGGTGGTAGGATGGTGAGGTTGGTCCGGTGCGGAGATGGTTCGGCATGGGCTGGTCCGGTTATGGAGTTGGTTCGGTGGTTCTGTGAGAATTGGGAAGGGTCTGGTTCGGTGGAGGAAGGTTGGTCTGGTGAGGTGTGGAAGAGGAGTTGGTTCGGCAGGAGGTGGTTCGGTGAGAATTGGGAAGGGTCTCCGTCCGGTGATTAAGCTTGGATCGGCAATGAGATGGTTTTGTGGTAAAGTTGGTTCTGTGGTCTTCGTTCGGTGATGAGGCCAGTTCGGTGTGGGCTTGGCTCGGTGGTGAGAAATAGCCCAACACTTGACTTCGCACTTTGACCCAAACAGATCCATTCCACATCAACTACAGTTGGTGTCATATGTATTGCACTGGATTGACGTCAAAGGTCAAAGGCATGGCACGATGAGAGACGCGTCGTTAGCTTCGGTGTGGCAATGTCATAAATAACATTAAAACTGCTATTTTGCTATTAAAAGTAGTTTCTTTTTTTACCAACTCCTTATATTTGTCAAAATACCATTGGATAATAACTTTCTTTACCAAAACCTTTTTAGAAAGCTGTCGCTGTTTAGAATTATCATCTCCAAATCAATTTGCAAACTAAACTTTTATATCAATATTTTAATATAATAACTAAGCCTTTCTAGCTCAAATAAATCATAATAAATCTTAAACACTATGGAAGAATCCCCAAAATCACAATAAATCCGATTTATTATATTTTTTAACATATAAAAATTTCAAGGCCGAAAACTTTAATTAATTATTTTTTATAATTAAAACCCGTAATAAACCATTCTCTTCTCTTAGAAAATTCATAATAAATTCATACTTGCTTGGAAAATTATGAAATCAAAAACCCACTTCTACAATAATATTTCTAACATCATATCAGAATTTCAAGTCATTTGGGTATCATATGATAGGTTTTCACACTTAAACCTATTAACTAGTTTCATAAATAAATCCAAATAGTCATCAATAAGCATATAACCATTCAATCCTTTAAATCATGACATAATAACATCAAAACATTCGGATTATACTTAAAACCGAAAATAGTAATTAAAACATGAGATGCATAACTATGATTTACCTTGAACGGTTTAAGAAGGCTGAGATCTGTATTTCATTTGATTCCCTTAAGCTTTGGCCTTGATTCCCTAAGATTTTCTTCTCTTAAACCTCTTAGCTATGGCCGGCCTTGCTCTTTTAGTTTATTTGTGTGAATGAAGTGAATAAGGGAGTAGGAGTGTAAGGATATGTATTAGGAATTATAATTTAATCCTATTTTGCCCTTGGCATATCGTTCTTATTAATATTCTAATTAATTCCATTCATTAATTAAGGCTCGACCCATTATATTTATCAAATCTCAATCTCCTTATCATTCTACATTATTTTATTTATCGAATTAAATATCTTAAATAATGTTAATCAAAATTATGGGTGTTACATAAACATAGATTTTGTTAGTAAAACTACTCACCTTGATCTAATAAGCTTCCTGCTTCTACTACTTCTTCACTCCAAACTTCTAGCAACTCAAATCTTGATCAAAATGCAATCTACTTCTTGTGTGTTGGTGTAGCTTGATGTTGATATGTACATGTGTTTGGAAATTTATATAATTTCATTTTATTTTAGATTTAGAGGAGGTGATTGGGTCTTGAGATTCTACTAGAAGATGAGGGATGAGTTACTGTGACAAAAATATGATACGTGATAATATTGTTAAGGTAGAGAATGAAGTCTTTGGAAATAGAAGGATCCAGACTTTTAAACTTGGGTTTGGGTTTCATATGAGCCAACAAAACAACTATTTACTCATTTTCTTTTCTTTATAAAACTTCTTTTGACTAAACTCAAATCTCTTTTGATATAATTTAAAATTATTTTCGACTTAAATATCATTATTAATCAAAAATAATTTAATCCAACATTTATTAATAATTTATAATCTCAAAATATGTAATTTCAGAATAATTCATTCTCTAAACTTTTAAACATATAATTACTCCCTACATAATTTGATTTCATTATTAAATATATTTTATTATTAAAATTCCCATATTTACAAATTATTTTGAGATAATTCTTATTTAATCTTTAAAATGCAATTTAATTTATTAATTTACACTTAATAATTTTTAATTAATTACCTGTGAACACTGGTTGTTACATCAATACCGACTGGTTTTGTGCTATGGGAAGACTTTGTCTTCCTCCCTATTCCCATGGATCTCATACCCGGTCTTCAGCGATTCGGCAACTCTGGTGGACGATTCTTTTATAAATACTGAGCCTAGAGCAATGATTGCAGGACTTTTTGGTCATTCTCTTCTTCATCTTCTATCTCTACTAGGATCTTGTCTCCTAGAGGCTTACTCTTACTTTTCTAGACTTTAAAATGAATTGTAAAGCCTTCGTACTTGTGATAAAGCAATCTATAATAAGATTAAATTGTACATAGGCCATAGAATTCACCGAACCACTATAAAAATTCATATGACTTTACTGTTTTTGCGGTTATTACTACTTAGATCTATTCACTTTATTTGATTGTGGTGTTGTGCCACTTTTTGGCCGAATATTTGTCACATCAACATGACATATTATATTAAATATTCCTAATCAAGATGTTTCGAGACAGGATATCGAAACATCCGTTGGTAGTAGAGTACATTACGATCTCCAAACGTTGGGCAGTGTATTACTTAAGGCTAAGGGCATCAAGGGGTTATGTACTAATAGTTATTGGATAACTATGGAATGATTCACTTGAGAGTTTTATTTTAGTTAACATAACTAAGGTCAAACAAAGAATCTCAAAGTGCCAATGTTACACAATCTCATGACTTGAGAATATTATTAAACATTAATGTAGACGCTTAACTTTGATTATAGTTAAATCATGGCATAGTGACAAACGAACGACTATAGTTGGGCCTGAGTGGAATAAAACACTATTCAGTAGAGAATTTTTCTCCTCGGTTGTATGAGGTTAGCATGGTCAACTGCAGTCAACTCAAAGTCAAGTCTCTAGACAAAGTGGTATGGTTAATAATAATTGTTATTATTGAACCAAGAACTTTTTATTTGGACTAACTGGTCGAATATGGATGAAACTAGGATGTCGACCAAAAATATTTCCATAAGTTCTCAAGTTATATAGTTCCGACAAAGAGAATTGGTTTAAATAATCATTAATATATGGTACCGCTTAAACAGTAAAATTGGATTTTACCAAAAAATGTATAAGCGATAAATTCGGCCAAATAGTCACACTACTAGCTAAGGTGGTGTGTGGACATTAATATTCAAATTATTCGATATTAATCGCTAACTGAATTTACATGTATGAGTCCCACAACCGTAATGGTAGATACTCTAACATACCACACGATTGGATTACTTTATAATTGTAGTAAATTAATTAAACTGGTTAATATTTATGAAATATTAATTATTAAGTGCATATATAAAAGTTATATATGCATACCGATATGCGATTTCGATGAATATTTGAATTTGTTTTAAATTAATTATTCACTAAATGGGTTTGGATTTTTTGAAGGCACATCTAGGCCCTACACATTGCTTGGCATATTATACGAGGGAGAGTTGTTTTATAGAGTTCAAATTTGATTTGAAATGGCAACAAAAGAATGAGTAAAACGAGAGGGAAAACATCTCCACTTTTACCTCTTCTTAGAACCATTTAAACCAGTCGCTATTATTTTTACTTCATTCTTTTCTTTTCTAGCCATTAGTACTAGAAGGCTTATAGCTAAAAATTTCAAGAGAAAAAACAAAATAAAAATCCAAATAAAAGCAAAGAAATAAAAGTTGGTGTTGGTCCCTAGATCATACCAAAATCCAAAAGCTGATTCAATCAAAATTCAAAGTCATTCACTCATTCAAGGTATGGATCTTGGGCCACTTCTTCAAGTAATTATCTAATCTTAATTTTGATTATATATTACATTAGGATAGTATAGTTGAGAACCCTTATATTATACAACAAATTTATATATGCCCATGTTGTCTAATTTTTTGCATGCTAACCATTTTAGAAATTGAATGTTAAAGAAAACAAAAATAACTTTATAATGAAATATATTTTCGACCATGATTTTAAACGAATATAAATAAAACTTTTGAATTTTAAAAATGACTCAATTAATTTAATTAATTATATATCTAAGTACAAATATATATATATATATATATATATTATAAAAAAATTGAAATATCATTATAATGAAAAATATTTCACTTCAACCATGATTTTAAATAAATGGACAGTTTGGCACAGGTCCCTAATAAGTTTCAAAATACACAAAAAACCCAGTAAAAAAAAGTCTGTAAATTAGGTCCCTAGAATTAAGTTACCGAATAATGACATACACTTATGCAATTATTCAGTGAATAATTGCAGACATTTATGCAATTATATCAAAAAACTGCAGACATTTCCATAATTATTCATTGAAAAATTGGGCAAATTTCCGCAATTATTCACCAAAAAATTGGGAAATTTCCGCAATTTTTCAAAAATTTGTGGAAAATTCCGCAATTGTTCACCAAAAAAATTACGGAAATTTTCGCAATTATTCACCAAAAAAATTGCATAAATTTATGCAACTTTTGGATATAATTGCATAAATGTTTGCAATTATTCAGTGAATAATTGCATAACTATATGCAATTACTTAGTAACTTAATTCTAGGGACCTAATTTACATACTTTTTTTACTGGGGTTTTTGTGTATTTTGAAACTTATTAGGGACCTGAGCCTAATATTCACTTAAATAAATATTAATATATATTTTTTAATTTTAAATATGATCTATTAACTTAATTAATTATATATATGTATGTATTTAATTATATACATATATATATAATGTTGAAATTTAGTTCGAAAATTATAATTTTTTCTAAATCAAGTCAAAAAGAAATATTTAATATATATTTAATTTAATGATAATTTTACCAAGTTTATTAATAAATATAATTTTACAATACAAATATAAATTTATATATAAATATATTTTTAATATATAATAAATTTCATGAATATATATATATATTAAACACAATTTTAATTTGGAATTTATAAATAGATATTTTGTTTAAAAATATAAATCTTTTTTGAATTTTTCTAATCAAAACTAAATCTAAGATATTAAATCAAAACATATTGAATTAGACAAAATCAATTTTAGTTATATATATATAATAATTATTTTATATATAATTTTCAAAATAAAACATGGAGAACAAAAGGCATACATAAAAGGCAAATGTATTTTTTGCGGTGTAAATTCGAGCATCTAAACGTAAACATTAACTATGTACACCATTTACATGTTGCACGTGCATAATACATATGAGTGTATTTATATGTACTCGAATTTAAATTCTAATTTGAATTCAAATTAAATTCATTATTTAACTAAATCATTAAATTAAATAAATATGATTTTATTTAAAATAATTTTAGATTGGATCTAAAATTTAGTTAGACTTCATAAGCCCAATAAAGATCCAAAAATGGAATTTTTGTGAAATTCGCTCATTTAACTCGCTACGACCTGGCCCGGTTCCATCAATGGTAGTAGGGCAGTGCACAATAAACTATGCTGTCTAAATTAGCAATATTTGGGCTAACTGATTAAAGCCTACTTATTTGTTAGAATATCTAAAAGGGTAATGTTTAAGGTTGGGTTTGTGTAATTAAGTACTCTAACTTACTTGGCAATTAGCCTGGCTCGGAAGATGGTGTAAGCCAAAAGTTTAACCTAAACGTAAAGGCCCGAATTAATTTTAGGCATTGGGCTAATTTTTCAAAATCAGTTTCAAGAATTTTAATTATATTCTAAATTTAAAAGATAAGTTTAAAATATATAGAAGTTATAAGTGTTATAAAATAATTTCTAAATTAATAAACTAATTTCAAAATTTTATCTTAATTATTTAATTAATTAGATTAATAAATAATTAATCAAAATTTAATTAAATAGATAAAAACATATATAATGATATATGTTTGTTTATCTTAAAATGTTTAAGATAAATAATGCTGGAATTTTCGAATTTAATAAATATTATTTTAATTAATTTTTTAATAAATAAAAGTTAATTTATAAATAATACATATGTATAATAATATATGTATATAATTACTATAAATATTATAGTCTATATTCATCTTTAAATTATCAAGGATGAATAAATTAAAATTCAATGGTTAAAATTTAAGTTAAATTAGTTAGTTTTAGTTAAATAATCAATTAAATTAATTAAATATTGTTTGCACCAAAAATGGATACAAACACCGAGGAATAGATTTTGTAGAGAAGAAAATGAAGAAAAGCAAAATTAAACTGAGTAAATAAACAAGTAAGCAATAGAGAATAAGCAGTAATCAAAGACACAGAGGTTTATAGTGGTTCGGTGTTGTATGCCTACATCCACTTTGAAGATTATCCTTTATTACTCTCTTGTGAATCTAATTACAATAGTAGAACAAAGCTAACACTTAATTACAATGGATTCTAAAGTAATAAGCAGCGTAAAGATCTCGAAAATGAACCCATAGGTCTGTATTTATAGGGTGAGATGATGAGATATTTCGCTAAGATTTCGGTAGAAGGCTCTCCAGGTCCACAGGGGCCCACCATAACGATCGGTGAACATTACTTGTTGTCTTAGAATGATCAGTATAAATTATACCGATTATTATTTTTGTCTCTTATTGTCATGCGATCGTTTGTAGGAGGTCTCACATGCCTCTATGCCATGCTCCTAAAATATGAAGTCACTCTGAGTTGTAGATTGTGAGATATAGTTCAATCTTTATTGCATTTGGATCGTTCACTAAGCTACACCAATTGTTATAAAGGATCGACATAAAACGATCGGCATTTCTTGAACCTCAAAGTTTTGACCTGCGATTGTTTTTGTGGGCTCCGCTCTTTAATATACTGATGCTTTGAAAGTTCCAAGTGAATTGGCCTTGTGGATTTTGAGGTATCAATCGATCTTCGCTGATTTGAGCTGTTTTATGGATCGTTCCCGATTAATCCATGTAAATCCTTGTTTTTCCCATAACTCAAGCATATGAACTCCAACCGACTTAAAATTTGGAATATAGCTTCACAGGGCTATGCCTATCACTCAATACTGATTGCACCTTGATTAGGTCCCGGTCTAGATCTGCTCAACCATCGTCCATAGTATCATATACAACTGATTCTCAAGGCTGGTAACAATCCGTTTCTAGCCAAGTTGATGATATCTCGACCTTGCTAAAAGGCGGGATAACATTTGCCCCCCAAAGTATGTCTTGTTCGAACATGACATGCTTTGAAATGTTGCAAACTTCAATCGTCAAAGAAGGATTCCATTTAGTTCGTTGAATGTTTGTTACCCTTTTGTTAAGTCGCTTTCTTGTTGAAGGTCGTGTCTCCTTTCATTCATTATGACTATTGGTTGATTCCAAATAGTATAAATACCGGAACACGGCTTATCAATGATCATATTGTTGTTTTCTAGTGATCGTCAAGCCACAATAATTTGATTTTGATCTTCCTTTGGTTGATTTCAGGTGCGAATTCAATTTCTATCGATTTCAATAAATTGAACTTTAGAACATATATTGGTTTGTATACGTGTCCATACCTAACCCCCGATCACGATTGCACGTCCACGGGACATTGTCAAGTTTCAAAGTTATTCCTTGTCTTGTGTGAAGATCCATGGCCGATTGTTATTCATTAAATAGAAAGTTAGAATGCCTTTGTATGATCGTTTTTTTAAAACTAATGACCAAGGTCGATCGTTATTTTTGAATGTATTTTCGTATCCATCTATCTATGATCGTCTTTGTACGATCGTTGCCACTTTATATATATATAATGATCATTACCGATCGTTAGTTCATATAAAGGAGCTTCGGATCATTCTAGGTGGTGGAATGATCGGCAGGGATTCTAACTTGAACAATCGGCATTTTTTATGGGTCGAACGATTGGTATATGCTCTCCCTATAAAACTTTCATCCTTAACCATATTTTTTGAATCTAGGCCGATTGTGCCTGGGTTCGTATAATCTTGAATCGTTTTAGAACGATCGGTTCTACGTTTGGGCCATTAAGGGTCGGCCTTCCTCTTTATATAAAAATATTTCTTCTTGGTCACGTCCATCTCCATTCTTTCACTTTCGTATCATTCTGACTTTGAATACAAAAAAGAAGAAATAAGCTGCTCCACCTCCTTTCTCTACCGATCCAAGGACGATCCGATTTTCCAAAATCAATCCCATCCCTTCTCGATCTATCATTGCTCTAGCTCCCCAGCCTCATCTCGAATCGAATTTGAATCTATCTCTTTTTTCCCAAATCTCACACTTAGGTAAAACAAATTGAGCTTGTTTTGTGATTCAAGGATGAGACTTCGAGTGCCTTAAATAACGTGTTAGTTAGTTTAACTAGTGGAATCGTTTGATCAAACCAAGTTAGAGAGGATGGAAATTGGGGAAGATGTAGTTCCTGAGTGTGGGAAATGCAGATTGATGCATGACGATCGTTCTTGGACGATTGGTATGTCTTTGGACTTGGTGAATTTCAAAGTGAATGGATCGTTTGGCAGAATGATCGTATGAATGGAGTAGATATAACGATCGGTTTAAAAGGCTGAATTGGAACGATCAGTGGGAATGAATCGATCAGAAACGATCGATAGGACTAGGCCTATGAGCGATCGGTTCGGGTGAAGCTCGAACGATCGGTAGTGAGGCATGGAGAATGATCGGTGATGCTAAAATGAATGATCGATTGTTTGCACATGAACCTTAAAAGTGAAACCTAATGAAATAACTTTGATCCCAATGATGTGCTTCGGCCTTGCACATTCAAGTGAACTCATATGACTTGTATAGGACTTGAACTGCATATTCGGTAAATTTGAACTTTGACAAGAACTAATGCCTTCGAC
Organism: Allium fistulosum; assembly: GCA_030737815.1. Lineage (NCBI taxonomy): Eukaryota > Viridiplantae > Streptophyta > Magnoliopsida > Asparagales > Amaryllidaceae > Allium > Allium fistulosum. The sequence goes on along the minus strand of CM060905.1, from coordinate 483,469,405 downwards.
TATTCTCTTAGAGCTCATCAGTGACTTGAATATAAAAATTGGATCTTCACTTGCTGACAATCGATTGTGAAACTCAAACTGCATCGTTCCCTAATGACATAAAAAACGGTTGAGATGATCAAGAATGACAGTCTCTCCGGTTGAACCTCGAAGTCTTGTCGTCTTTTCTGATTTTAATTCCATACAACTTATTACTGTATTATATAGCACTTTACCGCACCACACTAGCACTCACTATGCACTGGGGGTTACAGGTTACTTTATCTAATCCTGATTTTTACTAAGTTTAAAAGCGATGGGTTCTAGATATTCTGGACCTCTTGCAGCTATGCTAGCTGGACCAACTTCTCGGCAGGATGATCTTGATGTGGAATCAAGTTCTGCAACTAAGTCGATAGTCCGTTTTCTAGTCATCATTCAGAACAACCGAAAAGCCCATGCCCACAGTTTGATTTTTCTGATGCAGTTACCATTCTTCCACCAGAAGTTGTTGATCCTGCTCCTGATACTCTAGAGGATGCAGTTATTCTGGAGAACCCTGCTGATTTCGTAGCTTCCCAAATCAAGGAAGATGCTCTTCGCCGAATCTGCATAAGGCATGGAATTCCCTTTAACGATGTATTGGTTCCATCGTGGGATGATATGGCTCATAGACCCCCAGAAGGATATACGGCGTGAAACAAGTTCATGTGCTAGGCTGGATGCATCATGTCATTTAACTCATACATCCGGGAAATTCTCCATTATTTGGGAATAGCTCCAGCGCAGCTTCATCCGAACAGCTACACTCTTCTCAATTGTACTTATATGGCATTTATGGAGTTCTTGCATCGTCCTTCAACCATCGATGACATTCGGCTCATATTCTCTTTCAAGCGACGGATAGGGAGTCTTTCATTTACATTTCTTGAGTCGACGAAGAGGTGTTAGATTCTAACTAGCGCATGGAATAAATTAAGCGCCTTTAAAAACGAGTGGTTTTTTGTCCGTTGTCCACCCGATTTCGCTCGACTATGGCTGGAAAGACGTAAGTGTTATCCACTATCTTTATATTAGCGTGGAAAATCGATAACCAGGTCATATTCTTGACTAAGTAATTCCTTTTATGGGCACCGCCATTCGGCCCGGCGGTAATCTTTATTAGGAGGCGGTCACGACTCTCAACAATGCACCGCCTAAAGACAGGAACATCGAATATCTTCTTATGGACGAACACCTTGTTACTTTTTGTTTGATAGAAGAGGGCCTTAACGTTGGGCTAACAAGCATTGCTCAAACTAAATGGATAAGACCTTGGGATGCAGTCAGTCAAAAGGGCAATCGAATCGATCATGTCGTGCCCCTAGCCATGGGTGCTTAGGAATTCACTAGTATAGATGTCGAAGGAGATAAAGGCAATGTGCTCAGTCGCAATGATGACGAATCTAGTCTTGGAGTCGAGGTCAGATCCTTGCAGACCTTACAGCCTTCGGTTCCCAATAGGAGAAAAAAGAAAAAATTTATTTATAAATTTCCCAAAAGTTGTCTTTCTGATCAATTCAAGTTGTCGACGGCTCCTAAGATTGTTGAAGATGAATCCTCTTCTCAACCGTCAGAGCGTTCAAATTTGCCGCTTGATTCTTTGTCTGGTTTGCCAATACCACATGACTTGACGCTTTCTACTTCACTGACGTGAGTATCAATGGGTCGGAATTTCTTACCAGAGTTGGCACTCAACTTCTAAAGGAGAAGTTACTCCAATGAGCAAAGCTCTTGCACCTAGTTTGGCGGGGGGTAACACAAGGACACTTGCACACACTTGCACCCCTCAACATTGCATTATGCTCGACTTGTTATTTTTAATGCTTAAAGTTGATTGACTTCTATTTTCCTTTGTAGAAACGATGGTGAAGAAAAGGAACATGTTTGATTCCCTTCGGAATATACACCACCAATCCTATGGTTTACGCTTTAGCTCTTACCGTCAAGGTGGTAGCCAAGAGTATTATGATTCCAATTATTGCTCCAGTTTGGACCATAGTCATCAAGATAGCGGTGATAGGGATAAGCCATATCTAGATAAGCATCGATCAAGATCGAGATCCCCTCCTCCAAAGGGTTCCGATAAGCCAACTGATCGTCGGGATCCACCTATCGATCCCTCTCGTTATCCCCCTTCCATTTCAGTTCCTCCATAGCCATTGGTTTCTTCTCACTCTCAGTGGTCCAGTAATCATCGTCGCCATAGCAAACATGTTGTTGCTCAAAGACCGGGCAAGGAAAGTACTGAAGTCGAAATCGCTACTGAAGGTCCTATAATCAATCCAGCTGCTCGCATGGCACAACTTCGAGAAGAGTTTCCAAATCTATGTTTTAAAGGGTTCTTTTTCCCTCCTAATCTAAAGAAGGTCCCAGACCATGTCTAGAATATGACTATTGACCGTGTCACCATTATCCACAAGCAGTACCGTGAATGGATGAAGGCAGCGGAGAAAATATCGAAAGTATCTTTCGAGCGCGCGGTAGAAATTGAAAAGTTAAAATGCCAAGAAGCTCAAAATAAAAGACTTATCAATACTCTGACAAACGAGTTAGAGTCTTCTAGGACCTCCCTTGTAGAGGCCGAGGGAAAAGCTAATGCTACCATCAAATCCATAGAGGAGACGAAATCCAATCATCTTGATATGGTCCAGGTGTTGCATCATCGAAATCAAGAAATAGCACTCGAGATAGATACAGCTCGAAGTTGTGAATCTACAGCCTTGAAGGAGATAGTGGAACTCAAGGCTAAGCTCGAGAACACAAACAAGGAGAAAGATGATGCTCAAAAAATCGCTTAGGATGCTTGTGATGAGCTGGTGAATGTTAGACTTGAGAGAGACTCGACCGTTGAAAGGGCCAAAGATGTTGATGCACTTATCCAGCGTGAAGTAGAAGCTACCAAGGATAAGGTTAGGGAGGAAATAATGAACGAGCTTGACCCACTTCCTTTTATTTACAATGCCAACATTCTCAAGCATAGAAATTTAACATGGCTTGGTGATGATTATCCCTACCAGCTCTGGCACGCGTGGGAATTTCTTATTGCAGAAGAAAAGAGACTCCTTAATACTGAGTAAATCGACCTGTCTAGGCTTAAAAGTGAAATGCTATTGGGCGATGAACCCAAAACATTGCATGATATCCAGCTTACACTTCAGAAAGAATCTGCTGCTTCTTCACATAAAGTGGCAGAAGGATCCGGGTCGGCATAACCCGATGTTACAACTGAATTGCCCCCAGCATCCCAAGCTATCCCTAGCTCCACGGTAGATTCTTCAACCATCCTTGAGTATGATTCGTACAAGCCTTAGCTTTCTCCAATTCTCGAACACTGTTTTAAGGATATTCCGGCTCAACTTGGGAGCTACACTGAGGAAGGTATTTCGCCGACATTTTTCGTCTTTCAAAAAGTTAGGGTGTTATCAATTGATATCTCTAATCTTTTCGCCTATTTTTTCTCTACATTAAATACGTCAGGTGTTGTTCCTCCTCCCTTTGTTATTGGGATCACAATCGACCATGTAACAATCCATTAAAGTTACAACTTCGACTGCTGCTCAGGATGCTCAAGAAGAAACCTTCGTTATTAATGATCAATTCATGGAGGCATTGTTCAAGGAAGGAGGCGACCCACACCATGAAATTCCTTTTGATGAGGATGTTGTAATCATGGGCTCTTCTAGCCCTACTAATGAGTTTAGCATGAAAGATCACATTAAGAAGGAAGAGTCGTTGAAAAAGAAGGCAAAAACTGAGCCTGTTGATATGGATTTCAATGAGTCGATTCCTATCCCGCTCCAGATGATCCCTCCTGGTGGGAAAATTCCCTGAGATGAGGTCACCCCTACTTCTGGTATTGAGAGTGCCTCGATCCCTCCTGCTTCTAAAGATGATGTCGCCTCGATCCACATAACTGAAGATGCTTCTTCGAAGAGAAGCCGAGGCTGAAAAGGGTCGAAGAGAGGATCGAGTGGCAGTTCGAATGGAGCCACTCCCAAGAAACAAAAGAAAGATAGGAAATCCAAGAAATAATCTTTGGGTTGGTGTGATGCGTAAATAGCTTTGGATGGCTATGTTTTCTTTTTGTTGGTCGTGTTTGTTTGGGTACGACCCCCACTTTTACTTCTCATTTTGGATAAATTTCTATTATGAACATCAACTTTAGTGTGAATAAGAATTCTTTTATTTTTGTGTAGAATTCTCGTATATGTTTGTTTAAATGATCGAGCTATCATGTTTTCCATTTAATGTATTTGTGATTCGTTGCTCATTGTGTCGGATATTGATCTGACTTATCCATCCCAAGGCCTCCCTGAGGTCATAGCCTTGAGTCGTATCAAACACTGGGCTCGAGGCTTAGTGTTACATCGTCGAATTCAACGGTTTTAGTAATTATAATCCTTCCGTCGGTTTCAAACCAAAGTTTATGGAATAGTGAGTGGTTAAACTACACTCATCTATTTATTTATACTCATATCTACACTCTGGGGACAAGCGTTAGTTAATAGACGAACGGATCATACCCTTCTTGCATCTGTTCCCATATCCGCACTCTAGGGACATGAGTTATTTCATAGGCGATCAGTCACACCCACTTAGCATTTATACTCATATCTACACTCTGGGGACGTGAGTTATTCGAAAAACTATTGAGTTCAGTTCTTTTTGGTCAGTCGTTCTTCCCTCAAATATGAGGTTTGAATCATCGAGTCACTGGTCGAATCTCAATCACTCTCGAATTATGTTGGTCCCATCAAGCAGTGGGATTTAGTCGGTCGTATATCGCAACTAACATGTACAACAATGGCAGGTCACAAATATGATGGAAAATTCAAAGTTCTATTACTGAATGGAAAGGAATGACATAATTTGTCTTATTACATATTTGAAAAACCAAATGCTAAAGAAAATCCTGAAATTAAATATAACTAAATGAAAAGGAAAACTAAGTGAAATAGCATCGTAAATGCTCGTTATTCCACGCCCTTGAAAGTGTGACGCCATCAACAGTCGCTAGCTTGAAAGTTTCTGCTCCAAGCCTCTGCTCAATGACATACATTCCTTCCCAAGTTGGATTCATATGCGATGGGATAGGAAAAACCCATTTTAAAACAAGATCGCCGACTTCAAAGGTTCTAGGTTGGACTTTATTGTTGTAGTATCAGGCGACTCGGTGTCGATGTGCGGCAACCCTCAAATCAGCTTCATTATGCTTCTCATCTATAAAGTCTAGTGATTCCAAAAGGAGTTCTTTGTTTGTTCTGGGATCGTAATAAGTTACTCGACGAGAAGGAATTTCGAGCTCAACAGGAATAACGGCTTTATACCCGTAAGCGAGGGCGAATAGAGTATGGCCAGTCGCGGACTTGTGGGTGGTTCTGTAAGCTCATAGTGTTGTCAGGAGTTCATCCACCCACTTGCCTCTAGCCCTTTCAAAATGCTTTTTCAGATTGGATTTTATAATTTTGTTTACAGCCTCAACTTGTCCACCCGTTCGAGGGTGAGCGACTGTCGCAAACCTCTTTTCAATACGATATCGATGACATAAAATTTTAAATTCGGTACTTTCAAAATTCAAATGATTTTGATTACAATCCATGCCAATTCAACTTCGAACACCAAATTGAATTTCAAAATCACAATGGAAATGTGAATCACTTTTCAAATGATATTGGCAACGGGAATAATTTCAATTTTGGTGCAATCGACAATTTTTGCTCTTAACAAATTCTAATTGAAAATTCTAAAATTAATAATCATGAATTTGAATTAGTTGAGCAAATGGAAAAAGATCACACGGATTTGTTAATTAAAACATTGAAAAGAATTCGTGAGCAACAAAAGCAAATTGCAACTTGCGAAGAGTCAAATGATAATCCATCTTCTACCGAAATTGACAATTTTCATATAACAACTTTTGAAATTGTAAATGATAATCTTAATGACGTTGTTGAAAGTACGGTAATTGATTTGGATTTCAATTCTCTTGAGGGTGATAAACTCGATTTAAATTTCAATCTTCCTTTTTTCGATTTTGAAAATTTGAATACAACAACGTTGGAATTTGAAAATGATATTCGCAATGAAGTTGTTGATAATCCCGAATTTAACGAACACGATTTCTTTGGACTTTTTGAAAACGATTTGTTGAATTTTGAAGGGGAAGATGTCGATCACCACTTTGATTTTGAAATCGATAATTTAAAAGAAGTTTTCAACGATAAGCTTGAAAATCAATTTGGTGAGTATAAATTTGAACTTCAACAAATCGTTCTACATACCCCAAAAATCATCGAAAATAAAACAACTCATACGATTTTCAATAAAACGACATTCGTTTTTCTAAATCAACATTCAATTTTGAAATCTTTTACGATTTGGCTTTCCAAGCTTAAGCTGTGTCTCGTATGCTTGACGAGACAAATGAATCGGTCTTTGGAAGACCGTTTCATTTACTTTTTGACGATATATTTTCTGATCTCATATAAATACCGCTCATTTTCATGTAAATATAGGTCATTTTTATTTTTCTCCTTTCACTTGGGTTTACCGTGGGGACACAGTCAAAATCAAGTGTGTGGAGGGAGACTCATCATCATTTTTGATTTTTCATGGTTTATTTAATTTTTTTATTTCTTTCCAAAATTTAAAAAAAAGTCTCAGAAAAAAAACAAAAAAAACAATTTTTTTAAGCATTTTGATTTATTTTTATAGAAACACTATAGGATAAGTATAAGATTTTGGTTATTAAATTGAAATTTTTGAAAATTTATTTGTCTCAACGATAATAAAAATAAAGTTTGATTACAAATAACGATGATTTAACTAGTATATAGGTAGGTTCATGGTGATATTTATGAAGTATATCCTAACTGAAAATCTTTGTTTAAAAAAGTGTTGAATTCAAAGTAAAGAATATAACATTTATTTTGTCTTCTAAGTTAAATGGTGCTAAGATGATTTTGCAAAACTCTCTTTAAAAAAACAAAATATATATATATATTTGTATAAATTTATATAATTTTTGTTAACACCTAGAGTCATGTGTTCACACTCGTGTGTTCACTTGCCATGCTCTATACCCTTCTCACATAAGCCTGAAAGGCAGTGCACGAGCGGTATATCTGGCCTCAGTTTATCCGAGTTAGGTGTGTGTATATAAAAAGAATTCTTTTATTAATAACGCCTACAGTCGATAAGTGTTCACACTTGTGTGTTCACTCCCCATGCTCTGTATTCCCCTCACATCAGTCCACAAGGCAATGCACGGGTAATATATCTCGCCTCAGTTTACCTGAGTTAGGCATATGTAAATATTGTTAATATCGATAAAATTTTAAAAAAAATAGAGAGAGTAAGCAAATGAAATCCAAGCACTATTTTAACTTGTTTGATTTGACTTATTATTGAAAAGAAATGAAAATACCACTTTGATAAACTTTGACAATCAACTAGGATCCATTTCATAGTTACACTATGTTATCAACCGAAACAACGAGTTAAACTATAGTCTATTTGTTATGATAACTTGATTTTTGCTGGATGTTTTGACGAGTAAATGACTTAAATTTTCATGACAATGACCAAAACTTATATTTAAATTATTATGTCCATTTAAAAGTAAATCCTTCATTTGTAAACATTTTCAAAATTTTGCATTCATCCCTTTTGTAAATATATCTTGCATTTTGTAATTATTTTCACTTTGCATTTGGATTTTGTGGGTAGTATCCGCTGAAAACCCTCACGAGACAACACTCGTCCTACTGGGGACACCCAGAGGTTTAACGGCTTGTTGCATACGCTCAATGCAATCATGCTCCATACGAAAATAGATTTATCTTAGTTTTTCCCTTTATTCAAGGATAAATAAAAAGATAAGTGTGGGGGTATTTGATGTACACGTAAATGTGCATATTTTTACCACTATATTTAATCTAATTAAATTAAATAAATGATCATATTGGGTATTTTAATATGTTTAAACCAAAATTCATATTATTCTCAAACGTCATATATTCATCTTCATATAGGGCAAAATGGTCAGTTTTGTGCATATATTAATTTATGAAAATTTACTTGGAAATTTCTACATTATTTTGTAGGAAATTGGCTTCAAATGAAAGAGGGTTTCATGGAAAATATGCATGCACAAATGAATACAAAGGAATGAAGATGGAAATAATTCAAATTCATAATAATGGAGGACCCCACCTACCCACCTATCTTAATGTACAAATTAGAGGCTAATGCACATGCTAATAGAGTTTAAAGCTTCATGCACACTTAAATGATGATTATTTGATGCTAATGATTACTTGGCCTCCACACTTCCTAAAATGGTATTTTGGGTGTTTCCCAAAATAATGGATTAGGGTTTCATACATGAATAATTACTCTTTATGATTCATGTAATCTCTCTTCCTCTTAGTTAGTTTTAGCTTAGATTAAAAATAAAAGAAAGCTCTCTTTCTCTTTTCATGGCTACTTATCCATTTTTATCTTATGTAATTTTTTTATGCAATGTTAATTATTGTTTCCTTTTAATTACATGTTTCATTTCCTTTCATGCAAGTAGTGTAGTTTTATTTATTCATGCAAGTAGAATAGTTTTATTTCTTTTTAGTTAACTCTTCTTTTACGTTGCTCTCTTTTTCCTTTTCTTTTTATTCATGTTGCATGCTACAATTGCTGATATGATAACAAAAATGAAAGTCTAAACTCCTTAAATTTAGGGGTAATGAAGCTCTCTAATCATGTAGCTTCAACATTTTGATAATTATTGCTCTCTTTTTATGCTTAATGGCAATGCTTGAAGTGGTTTAACTTGTTGTTTTTGCTTTGAATTTGATAGCCTATATTGTTGACACCAAATAGGCTATGCTTAAACAATCACTAAACACAAATTACCTCTTCGTCTACATATGATTATGGTAATGAAGTGAATGTTGAAATCAAAACTTGATGGTCTATATTTCTAATTAATTGTTAATAGGCCATGCTTAAAATAAATTTTACTTTCAACTTGTTGTCATTTTTCATGAGAATTAAAAGTGATTTAAAGGTTGTGTTATAGTTCGATGGCTTATGTTAGGCTAATTAATAGCACAAATATGTCATACTTATGATAAGCACATCATTTAAATTCACTTATGACCAAAAAAGAGAGATCATAATTTCATATTTTGTTGAACTATATGATCTAGAGAGTAGAATTATCTCTAAATTGTCATTTTATTCTCATAGTTTTCATTCACTTTTGTAGTGTTAGTTTTTACATTTTTTGTAGTTAAAATATTTTCTCGACTTTGGTATAATTTGATTGAATAGAGATTTAAAATCTAACAATTCCCTGCGGATCGACCCGTACTCGTCACGTACTAATAATTGTACGCCGTGCGCTTACGGTAAATTTTTATTATAAATTCGTTCAACGGTTTTCTTAACCGATAGAATTTCCGTCGACGAATAGAATACATTGTTTGAAGGTTATAAGCCGATTCAAACCAATCTGAAAGGTATAAATGCTGCCGCTAAGTTTCGAATGGATTAAAAGCGGCAATTCTTTCGAAAGCTTCTTTTTTCATACAAAGGAAAGTTGATTGATTCGAAAGCTAATAAAATTGGCTTCAACCCCTTCAAAAGAATGCCTTCGACACATTCCCATCCGCCTTTCTCGAATACACTACGTACCAATTGCTTAGTACCATGTGCATGGTTTCGAATAGGTGCAAAAGGCTTTCTGGGCATGGTAACGCAAGCAAGTACTAGAAGTGACGAAGTTGTAATTCGAAACAAAACTGGTTTTATGCCTTTCAATGTAATTCCTTTTCACATAACTTGCCTAATTTGTCAAAATATGATTGGTTGCCAATTCTTTATCAAATATCTTCTCTATAAAGGCTACCGAATTCAACAATTAACAATTGAAATTATTCTAACAAATAAGTCCTCCCCCTTAACAAAACAAATAAAACTTTTAAGTCCTCTAACTTAAATAATTTCTTAATTATAGAAAAAAACTTAGGAAAAATCCCCAAAAATCAACATAATTCACTTCGAATATGCTTTCTAACATATGTAAATTTCATACCAAAAAACAATATTTAACTGACTTAAATAATTTAAACCCAAAACTAACTATTTTCTCTCATAAAAATAATATTAAATCCACAATCACTTATATAATTATGAAACTTGAAACCCGCTTCTAAAATAATGTTTTTGACTATATATCAAAAATGTAAATCATTTGGATGTCATTTAATAGATTTTCTAATCCAAACATATCATAAAATCCATAATAAACCATATAAATCATCAACAAGCATAAATATCCATTTAAACAAACACAACATGGCATATAACTTGCAAAATAGTTCGAAACTAACTTGAAACCGAAATCAATATCAAAAGTGAGATGTAAGTTAATTATTCACCTTAGCTTTGTGTTAAGAAGGTTGAGATTTGCCCTTAGATTGATTTGCTTAAGCTTTCTACTTGAATCCTAGCTTTTCTTCTCATTGAATCCTCTTAATGGTGGCCGGTCGAGTTCTTTAAGGTTTTAGTTTTGTTTGTGAAAGTTAAAAATGAATGAGCAATGAAGAATAGAAGGATTTAGGATATAAGAACAAAGGTTATTCTTATTTTACCCTTACCATATTCCTCCTACTTACTTACTTTCAATTTTCTTATGCTTATACATTCATTAAGGCACGACTCCTTCTTAATTAACAAATCTCAATCTCTTAACTATCTACATTATTTTATTTTATTTACCCAATTAAATATTCTAAAATAATGGTAGTCAAAATAAAGGTCATTACAGACTCCCCTCCTTAAAGAATTTTATCCTCGAAATTACGATAAGGTACTCACAATAATTAAACATAAGGGTAAAACATACCTTCAAACAAGTCAGGGTAAGTATCTCTAATCCTACTCTCAGTTTCCCAAGTACAGTCTCCCTCGTCGTCACTCCACTGGACTTTAACTAATCTGACTATCTTGTTCCTTAGTCTCTTCTCATCTCTTGCAACTATACGAACTGGTTTTCTAACTATAGTCATATTTGGTTCCACTACTAGATCCTCTAACACGGTCGGTGTAATAGTAGTCTCTGGATCTCGAATACACTTCCTTAGATGAGAGATATGGAAAACATTGTGGACTCTTGCCAAACTATTCGGTAACTATACTCTATATGCGAGTTTCCCGATCCTTTCTATAATAAGACATGGTCCAACGAACCTTGGTGCCAATTTTCTTGATTTTCCAAATCTATTTACACCTTTCATCGGTGACACCTTGATGAAAACATGATCTCCAACTGAGAACTCCAGCATAACTCTTCTACCTAGACTGAGCTTCCTTCATCCTAGCTCGAATTAACTTAATCTTTTCTGCAGCTTCTTTAACCAAATCCGGTCCAAGAATTAGTCTATCCCCGGCCTCTAACCAACAAACGGGAGATTTGCATGGCCTTCCATACAAAGCTTCAAACGGTGCCATCCCTATACTAGTCTAATAACTGTTTTTGTTCGAAAACTTGACTAAATGTAGATGGTTTTCCCATGATCCTTCGAAATCTAGCACACAAGCTCTTAACAAATCCTCTAAGACTTTATTAACTCTCTCTGTTTTCCCATCTATCGATGGATGGAAAGCGGTGCTCATCTTGAGCTTGGTGCCTAAAGTCTCAAGTAGAATCTTCCAGAATTCGCTAGTGAATAAGGAATCTCTGCCACTTACTATACTACTAGGAATTCCATTCAGTCTAATTATATTCTTCATGAATAACTTAGCTAAATCTAAGGCTGTCCTGGTCGACTTAATGGGTATAAAGTGCACACTCTTAGTCAACCTGTCCAATATAACCCAGACACTCTCATTTCCTCTATTCGACCCGGGCAACCCATCTATGAAATCCATTGAGATAGAATCCTATTTCCAGACTGGAACATCCAAAGGCTGAAGTAACCCACTTGGTTTTTGATGTTCGGCTTTTACCCATTGACAGTTCAAACACTGCCTCACCTATAAACCTATATCTCTCTTCATATCTTCGCAGAAGAAACTTCTTTTCATATCCTGATACATCTTAGTTCCTCTCAGATGAATAGTGAACTTCGAACGATGGCATTCTCTAAGGACCTCCTTCCTCGGGTTTTATACATTCAGGATACACATTCATCCCTTCTTTCTCAACCACCCTTTTTGGTCAAGCCTAAAATCCTTTAGACCATCAATCTTGATTCCGACCTCTAGCTTTCTAATCTTCTCAACTAACACTGGGTCATCTTTCAGCTTAGATGCAATCCATTCGATCATCATCGGTCGAACTTCTACACAAGATAACATGGCGGTTTCTCGACTAGGACTAGCCTTAGATCTCCATCATACTTCGCATGTAGTCAATGCTTCTAAATCTTTCCACTCGGTTATCATTGCCAATAATGCATTCTGAAGTTTTTTTCTAAGTGCATCTTCAACCTTATTTCCTTTTCCTGGTGTGTACTCAATACCAAAATCATATGCAACTATGAACTCTAACCATCTCTGTTATCTCATATTCAACTCCTTCTGAGAGAATAAATATCTTAGTGACTTATGATCTATATACAACTCGAATCTTTCTCCTAAAAGGTTATGTCTCCACACCTTCAATGCGAAAATTACCGCAGCTAATTCCAAATCATGAGTTAGATATATAACTTCATGTGGTCTGAACTGTCGAGAAGCATAGGCAATCACTTTACCCCTCTACATTAACACAGCTCCTAATCCTTTCCCACATGCATCTGTGTACACCACTAAATCCTGATTACCCTTTGGAACAACTAAGACAGGTGCATTAGTCAATAAATGTCTCAGTTTCTGGAGTGCCTCCTCACACTAATCAGTCCAAACAAACTTCACATCTTTCTGAGTTAGCTTAGTCATCGCTGCCGCTATCCGAGAAAAATCCTTAATGAATCTACGATAATTACTAGCTAATCCAAGAAAACTCTTTACCTCGGTCACTATCTTGGGTCTCTTCCAACTATTCACTGCCTCGATCTTAGCCGGATCTATTGACAACCCTTTCTCTAAGAATACATGACCAAGAAACTTTAGTTTCTTCTTCCAGAAATGACATTTTGAAAATTTCTCTTTCAGTTAATGCTACCTCAGCGTCTCAAGCACCACTCTAAGATGAACTTCATGCTCTCTTTCATCCTTAGATTATATCAAAATGTCATCTAAGAATACTAACACAAATCTGTCTAGATGTTCTCGGAAGATTCTATTCATCAGGTCCACGAAGAATGTTGGCGCATTAGTTAGTCCGAATGGCATCACTAACCATTCATACAATCCATATCTGGTCCTAAACGTCGTCAAAGGAATACTACCCTCTGCTACTCTAAGTTGACGGAACCCTGTTGCCAAATCCAACTGAGAAAATTGAAAGAGAGTGCGGATTAAGGATCTTAAGGCTAATTTAACACTAGAGGGGGGGTGAATAGTGTTTAATGGATTCTAAGACTTATATGGACTAATTTAAAAATTATGATATAAACAAATGTTGAACTTAATCACAGAAAAATCACAGAATCAAACACAGATGCAGAAAGTAAATAAAAAACAGTAAAAGGAAAGAATACATGGGATTTTATACTGGTTCGGAGTTACCCTACGTCCAGTCCTGCACCAAGGCAAACACCTCGTACAGATTTTTATTATACCAATGTCGAGATTACAATCCTCAATTTCTGAAGGCCTTGAGGTACCCTCCTATCTTCGAGTCCGGGGCAAACTCTCTTGATTTACGGGACACAAGATCACCCAATTGATTTCCAAGCACAACCACACCTTATAGAGAGACTCGATAAACTTTTGATTATAAATTGATCCTATAACTCTGAATAGCACTTTGATCTTCGAGAGAGAGCAGAGAATCAAACAAGAACGAGATTCTAATTTGGTTCACTTGAGAATTCGGCATAATTTCGGCACGATCTTAAAAATATGAAAATTTTAGAATATGGATTTGTGGAGAAGAAGGAGAGAAAAGAATAAGAAAAATAGTTAGTTAAAAAATTCGTTTGTTAAGGCTATCTATAGACCAGTAACGGTCATAACCATTCGTGAAGAGATTTAAACGAATAGACACTTCTTTTGAAAATTGAAACTTTTGAATTTAATGGCCACCATGTCGACATGGGGTATCCCATGATGTCGACATCCCTTAGTTAAAAACAATGTAAAATTTGTTTTGAAAATGGTATTGAAAGGAAAACAAGATGAAATGATTCTGGAGTAAAATAAACTAATTTTCTTATGATTTAAAATAAAGATGAGTAGAAAAATATATTTTTAGAATGTATACGTAAATTTGATATTAAATCTCAAGTATATATATATTATAAAAGAATTTTTAAAAATCAGAAGATAGTTTAAAAACAAACGAGGTTTAAAACAAGAGTTTATTTAAAAACGAAAACAAAGAATATTTTAAGGCTAAAACATCTTTCTGAAAATCATTTGAAAAGATAATTTTTAAAGCTAAAACATTTAAAAAACAGTTTTGAAATCATTTTAAAAGACCATTTTGAAGTAGTTTTGCAAGCTTCTTCCTGCAGAATATTTCATCACATCAGGACTCGAGAACTTGTACAAAACCAGGATGTTCGTGGGTTTGTAAGCCACTTGTCGTAGGTTTGTAAGCTACTTGTCGTGGATTTGTAAGCCACTAAGAAGGTAGAAATGGGTTCCATCCCAAATTAAATTTGGAATGAAGATTTCCATGCTATTATGAAGTTTTAACAAAACTAGACACTTATCTTGAAATCTTTATCTTGATACTCATAAGTCTTCAAACTTGATTTCTTCATTCTTGAACTTTATACTGTATAGTCTTCAATAATCAGTACCTACCTTATATATATCCTGCATAATAACATTCATATATATCTGGACAATAGTGTTAGTATATAAGTTATAATAAAATAAGTTACGAAGGTTGTTGTCATCAAAATCACTATTTCCAGTTCCTAACAATCTCCCCCTTTATGATGATGACAACCTTATAAAATATACTTACCACTTCGATCATACCATAACTCCCCCTTACACCAACAACTCCCCCTTACTCCAAGCCTACTATTTTATATAACTTCTCCCCCTTTGTCATCAACAAAAATAACCTATAAACCTTGAACTTAATAGAAAATGAGATAAACAAACATATGACATAAGAATAATAACTATGTATGAGTGAAATATAACATCCTAAGTTAAATGGAATTCAAGATTTTATACACCAAAGATTGTTTTTAGAAGAACATTAATTAAGATAACACTTATATACAAATTAACAGACCAATATACAATAAAGAGAAAAACAAAAAATGCTTAACGAGGACCCTTAACTATTGGTGATTTATGGACCGAACAATTTGAATAGTGGAGACAAAAGTTTCCACATTGTTCGACCAAGTTCCCATTAGCGTCAAAAAGGACCTCTCCAATGAAAATCACGCCATCGTCTTCGTCCATATGAACGTCCGGATTCGGCAGAGGATGTTCTTCTTCTTGATCCTCTTGTGGTTCTTCAAAGGCTCTTCTTCTTCAGAATCCAAGGCTTGTGATGATTCTTCGATGACAATAGGATTGGCATGGTTATCCATAAGGAAGTTTTGTAAATTCCTAAGGAGTATGCCTTGCCTATCTTGTTCTCTAGCCATTCGCAGTTGACTTACTTGAATTTCCATCATCATTTGAAGCAAATCTTTCATCTTCTCTTGTAATTTGATGACTCGTACGTGTATGGAACATTGAAAAGGGCCAGAATGAGGAGAAGTGGGTGAAGAAGGTTGATTATTAGAAGAGGAAGCCATTAATATACTGTTTTAGAAGTTTATTACAGAGAATAGAACAGAGAAAAAGAGTAAAAGTCAAAATATATAAATATATAACCAAATAACTAATTTTAAAGGGAAATTTAAATTTGAAAATCTCGGCATGTATGTCGACATAGGGGATGGGTCATGTCGACATGCCCAGTTCAATTTTTGAGAAATTTTTATTTATATTAATTATTAACTATACTTGTATTATTTATAATTTATATTTCAGTTAATGAACATATACCTAATTCTCTTCCAAATTTAGTAAAGTTTCGTTCATTTAATAGTTTGGTTAATATATCAGCAATTAGTTTTTCAGTATTAATATATTCAAGGGTTATGACTTCTTTACTTATATTATCTCTAAGAAAATGATGTCTAATATCAATATGTTTTGTTCTAGCATGATGAGTTGGATTTTTAGATAGGTTTATTGCACTAGTATTATCACAATAAATTTGTGATTTAGTTATAGTTAATCCAAAATCTTTTAAAGTTTGTTGCATATATATAACTTGAGAACAAGCCAAAGTAGCAGATATATATTCTGCTTCAGTTGTTGACAATGATACAGTGTTTTGCTTCTTACTAAACCAGGAAACCAGAGAATGTCCTAGAAAGTGACAAGTTCCACTTGTACTTTTTCGGTCTGATTTACAACCAGCGTAATCAGCATCACAATATGAAATTAAATCAAATACATCATTTTTAGGGTAAAATAAACCATAATCTAAAGTATGTTTTACATATCTTAAAATTCTTTTAACAGCTTTTAAGTGAGTTTCTTTAGGTTGAGATTGGTATCTTGCACAGAGACAGATACTATGCATGATGTCAGGACGACTTGCTGTTATATAAAGCAGCGAACCAATCATTCCCCTATATAATTTTTGATCAACATCTTTTGATTTATCTTCTTTACTTAAAGCTACATTAGTTGTCATTGGAGTTGGTTTCCCACTAGAAGTGGTCAATCCAAATTTATTAATTAAATCTGTAGCATATTTTTCTTGACTAATAAAAATTCCTTTATCTAATTGTTTGATTTGAAGTCCTAAGAAGAAACTTCTCCCATATGACTCATTTCAAATACTTTAGTCATTATATCTAAGAATTCTTTATTCATTATGTTATTAGTTGACCCAAATATTATATCATCTACATATATTTGTACTAATTGAATATCATTTTTGTTTCTTTTAATAAAAAGAGTTGTATCTATTTTACCAATTTCAAAACCAGATTGTAGTAAATAAGATCTTAGTCTTTCATACCAGGCTCTAGGAGCTTGTTTCAGACCATATAAAGCTTTCTTTAATTTATATACATGATTTGGAAATTTATTATCTTCAAAAACTGGAGGTTGTTCAACATAAACATCTTCTTTTACAAAACCATTTAGAAAAGCACTTTTAACATCCATTTGATATAACTTGAAATTATTGTAGTTTGCGAAAGCAAGTAGAATCCTGATAGCTTCTAGTCTTGCTACGGGTGCAAAGGTTTCGTCATAAACAATTCCTTCTTCTTGACAATAACCTTGCGCAACTAAACGAGCTTTATTTCTCACGACCTCACCAAGTTCATTCATTTTATTTTTATAAACCCATTTTGTTCCAATTATACTTTTATCCTCAGGTCAAGGAACAAGTTTCCAAACATCATTTTTGGTGAACTGATTCAATTCTTCTTGCATAGCAAGAATCCATGAATCATCAGATGATGCTTCCTTTGGATTTTAGGTTCAATAGTTGATATAAAAACTACATTACTCAACTATTTAGTTGATTTCTTGTTTTAACTATAGATTCAATATTTTCTAGTATATTTTCTACAGGATGATCTTTTAATAGCCTAATTCTTTTATTAGGTTGAATGATTTCACAATTAGTTTCATTAGGTTCGTTATTTAAAGTGAATATTAGGCTCAGGTCCCTAATAAGTTTCAAAATACACAAAAAACCCAGTAAAAAAAGTATGTAAATTAGGTCCCTAGAATTAAGTTACTAAGTAATTGCATATAATTATGCAAT
The DNA here is from genome assembly GCA_030737815.1 of Allium fistulosum. Taxonomy (NCBI): domain Eukaryota; kingdom Viridiplantae; phylum Streptophyta; class Magnoliopsida; order Asparagales; family Amaryllidaceae; genus Allium; species Allium fistulosum. The sequence goes on along the minus strand of CM060905.1, from coordinate 483,451,461 downwards.
TATTCACTGAATAATTGTAGACATTTATGCAATTATATCCAAAAGTTGCATAAATTTATGCAATTTTTTCAATGAATAACTGTGGAAATTTTCTCAATTTTTTCGGTGAATAATTGCGGAATTTTCCACAAATTTTTGAAAAAATTGCGGAAATTTCCGCAATTTTTCAGTGAATAATTGTGGAAATGTCTACAATTTTTTGATATAATTGCATAAATGTCTGCAATTATTCACTGAATAATTGCAAAAGTGTATACCATTATTTGGTAACTTAATTCTACGGACCTAATTTACAAACTTTTTTTTACTGGGGTTTATGTGTATTTTGAAACTTATTAGGGACCTTTGCCAAACTGTCCCTTATTTAAATTTACAGAATCTTCTTCATCTTCTATTTGTACGGTAACTTTAAAATTTTCATCAAAAGATACATGCATTGTTTCTTCAATAGTGTTAGTTCTTAAGTTATAAACTCTAAATGCTTTACTTCTATTAGAATATCCGATAAAGATACCTTTGTCGGATTTAGGTTCAAATTTATCTAAATTATCTTTTGTATTAAGAATAAAACACTTACTACCAAAAACTTTAAAATAAGCTACTATGGGTTTCTTATTGTAAAGTAATTCATATGGTGTTTTATTAGTTAATGGTCTAATTAAAATCCTATTTAATATATAACAAGCTGTAGCGACTGCTTCGGCCCAAAAGTTTTTAGGTAAGTTACTATCAGAAAGCATTGTTTTAGCACACCCTTGAATCGTTCTATTCTTACGTTCTACCACTCCGTTTTGTTGTGGAGTTCTTGGAAAAGAGAAATTATGAGTAATTCCTTTTTTATTACAGAAATTCTCAAAATTTTCATTTGCAAATTCTCCACCGTGATCACTACGAATAGTTTTTATTTTTAAAGAAAGTTGATTTTGAATTCTTTTAGCAAAGTTCTTAAATAATTCAAAAGCATCACTTTTAAGTTTAAGAAAAATTGTCCAAGTATATCTAGAATAATCATCTATAATTACGAAAACATATTTATTATGATTAATTGATTGAACTTGAGATGGACCAAATAAATCTAAATGAAGTAATTCTAGAGGTTTAGAAGTAGAAATCATATCTTTTAATTTAAATGAACTTTTCTTAAGTTTTCCTAATTGGCAAGCATCACATATACTATCTACTTCAATGTTTAACTTGGGCAGACCTCTAACTAAGCCAAGTTTTGATAACCTAGATAACAGTTTGAAATTTAAATGACCAAATCTTTTATGCCAAATCCAAGGTTCACTTGTATTAGCCAAAAGACATAAGTTATCATTTGAAACTTTCATACTAAGGATGTAAATGTTTTTCTTCCTAATTCCTTCAAAGATAATATTTGACTTATTATCTTCGATGTGACACTTGTATTTTCCAAATTTAATTTTAAATACATTATCACATAGTTGACTTATACTAAGAAAATTATGTTTTAAATTCCTAACTAGCAAAACATCAGAAATAAGAGGAGTTTTAGAATTACCGACATTGCCGATGCTAATCACATATCCTTTTGAGTTATCTCCAAAGTTGACCAATCCACCATCTTGATATATAATGTCATTGAGTATTTTGGGATTTCCAATCATATGTCTTGAACAGCCACTATCAAGTATCCATTTATCTTTCTCAATTTGCACAGTTTGTCCATTGGTTGTTGATTCTTCAAAAGCCATGTAACATGTATGTTCCTGCATAACAAACCAATTCGGTAGATAACTTGATTTTTCATAAAAACTATATGTAGACTTATGGTACTTTGATGAAATGCATAAATTCAAACTCGTATTAACAAAATTTCCTAAAAATGCCATTTTAACTTTTCAAGTTTCAGATTATGAAAACTATGAAAACCTATGCTCTGATACCAATTGAAAGGGAGTGTGGATTAAGGATCTTAAGGCTAATTTAACACTAGAGCGGGATGAATAGTGTTTAATGGATTCTAAGACTTATATGGACTAATTTAAAAATTATGATATAAAAAAATGCAGAACTTAATCACAGAACAATCACAAAATCAAACACAGATGCAAAAAGTAAATAAAAAGCAATAAAAGGAAAAAACACACCGGATTTTATACTGGTTCGGAGTTACCCTACGTCTAGTCCTGCACCAAGGCAAACACCTCGTACAGATTTTTATTATACCAATGTCGAGATTACAATCCTCAATTTATAAAGGCCTTGAGGTACCCTCCTTTCTTCGAGTCCGGGGCAAACTCTCTTAAATTACGAGACACAAGATCACCCAATTGATTTCCAGGCACAACCACACCTTATAGAGAGACTCGATAAACTTTTGATTACAAATTGATCCTATAACTCTGAATAGCACTTTGATCTTCGAGAGAGGGTAGAGAATCAAATAAGAAAGAGATTATAATTTGATTCACTTGAGAATTCGGCAAAATTTCGGCACGATCTTAAAAATATGAAAATTTTAGAATATGGATTTGTGGAGAAGGAGTGAAAAAAATAAGAAAAATAGTTAGTTAAAAAATTCGTTTGTGAAGGCTATTTATAGACCAGTAACGGTCATAACCATTCGTGAAGAGATTTAAATGAATATACACTTCTTTTGAAAATTGAAACTTTTGAATTTAACGGCCACCATGTCGGCATGGGATATCCCATGATGTCGACATCCCTTAGTTAAAAACAATGTAAAATTTGTTTTGAAAATGGTATTGAAAGGAAAACAAGATGAAATGATTCTGGAGTAAAATAAACTAATTTTCCTATGATTTAAAATAAAGAAGAGTAGAAAAATATATTTTTAGAATGTATACATAAATTTGATTTTAAATCTCAAGTATATATATATATTATAAAAGAATTTTTAAAAATCATAAGATAGTTTAAAAACAAACGAAGTTTAAAACAAGAGTTTATTTAAAAGCAAAAACAAAGAATATTTTAAGGCTAAAACATCTTTTTGAAAATCATTTGAAAAGATAATTTTAAAGCTAAAACATTTTAAAAAAACAGTTCTGAAAATAATTTAAAAAAACCATTTTGAAGTAGTTTTGCAAGCTTCTTTCTGCAGAATATTTCATCACATCAGGAATCGAGAACTTGTACAAAACCAGGATGTTCGTGGGTTTGTAAGCCACTTGTCGTAGGTTTGTAAGCTACTTGTCGTGGGTTTGAAAGCCACTAAGAAGGTAGAAATGGGTTCCATCCCAAATTAAATTTGGAATGAAGATTTCCATGCTATTATGAAGTTTTAACAAAACTAGACACTTATCTTGCAATCTTGATACTCATGAGTCTTCAAACTTGATTTCTTCATTCTTGATCTTTATACTATACATTCATCAATAATCAGTTCCTGCCTTATATATATCCTGCATAATAACATTCATATATATATCTAGACAATAGTGTTAGTATATAAGTTATAATAAAATAAGTTACAAAGGTTGTTGTCATCAAAACCACTATCTCCAGTTCCTAACAAAAATACTTTGGCTCCACTCAATTGTTCGAATAAATTGTCAATCCTTGGTAACGGATATCAGTTCTTTATCATCCTCTCATTCAGCTTACGTTAATCGATACATAACCTTAGCAATCCGTCCGATTTCCTTACAAACACTATGACTGCTCCTTATGGCGAACTGCTTGGCTTGATAAAATTCTTACCTTGTAGATCCACCAACTGTACCTTCAGTTCCTTCATCTCGATAAGTGTCATTTTACTTGGCGGTCTACTCACAGGTTCAGGTTTTGGTACTAAATCTATCTGAAACTCAATGGCTCTTTTCGGTGGTATTCCTATCATGGGCTCAAAGACATCTGCGAATTCTCTAACAATGAAAACTCAATTTAACTCGTCTTCTACCTCCATAACACCCAACAAAGAATTAACCTCAAAACTAGGGTTTTCTATAGAGTATATAATCTGATCACTATAACTAGGGTGTCTAAGTGATATTTTCCTATCATGGCAAAATATCCTAGCATCGTACTTACTTAACCAATCCATACTCAAAATAATTCCAAACCCTACAAAATCGAATACATGCAAACTGCAAGTAAATATATGACCTAACAACTCAAACACTAAGTGGTCACATCTCATCCCAAGAGTCGCAATACCCTCATATTGGATTCGCAACCCTTAAGGATATAACAAGGTATGAGGGTTCTAGGTTAAGCTTATCTACCAAACAATGAGATATAAAAGAATGTGATGCACTAGTATCAAATAGAACTCAAACCCATACACCATAAATGAAAAGCGTACCTCCCAACATAACTTTTCCTTTTTCCTATGTTGTTGGTCTTGAGGCAGCTGGTTCTAGTGCAAACACTTTGCCCTTTCCATCCTTGGTTGGTTCCTTGCACTGGTTCTTATAATGCCCAATCTGATCACTATTGAAGCATTTGATATTCTTCTTCACGGTCACCGTCTTTCCATCTCCTGAGCGATATTCTTAGCGAAATGCCCTTTCTTATCACACTTGTAGCAGATAACTTCTGTCTTTCCTTTCTTGGCAGCTCCACTCTTCTGAGTTCCCTTCTTATGGAAAAACTTTCTCTTCTGGTTCTGCCCACCTTGAGTTTCCACTGCTTTGTTACCAATAAAGAAAGCGAGTATCTCCTCATTCCTCAAAGCCGTCTCAACAACTACATTGCACGGATCCCTAATATGTGGTAAGGTTGATTTAGCAAGCTTGGGCCTCAATGCATGGATGAACTTCTCATTCTTTTTTATAACTGTTTCTACCGTAGCATATCTGTATCTCGATAGCTCCTCAAATCTGGTAGCATACTCCAGCACTATCATGTCTCTCTGCACCAACTCAGCAAACTTCCTAGGCAGAGTTGACTTGGAGATTTCCAACATGAATCTTTCCTCAAACCTCCTTCTGAATTATGCCAAGTCATAGATTTTTCAGCTACTCCTACAGTAACACTGTTCCACTAGTACAGTGCTGATCCTTGCAACTATCTAGATGCCAATCTCCTTTCTGCTCATCGTTGAGTCCCAAATCAGCAAAAATCCGCTTGCAATAAAGCAACCAATTCTCTACTTCAATTGCGTCCTCAGTTCCGATAAACAACTTCCCTCCAAGCCTAGCGTAGTCTCTGCTTAGTACTGCATAGTTATTGACTACCGAAGCTTCCTGATTTTCTTCTCCATCATTTCCTCCGACTAATCCTGCAATAGCTCCAGCTTGCATCATGTTGACAAAGAATTTATACGTAGCTCACATATCAAATTGCGATGCTCCAGCGCCCACATTAGCAGCTTGTACCCGACCTATATTCCTTCTAGTGTTTGGTCTGGCGTTTCCCTTAGTTGTCGTACTTCCTTCACCAACGTTAACTCTTCCATTCCTAGGATCCATATCTTACTTCCTTACAATTTTCATTCGAGCTTCTGTAAGATATAGAAGAATAGCCTAAGAGAGATGGCAGAATAGAGATAAAGCGTATACTTATATCTAGCAAATACAAGTACGTTATCATAGCATTATCCCATACCCCAATCTTTTCTCTAATTCCTTAGCTTATGTTTTCAAAAACCATTTTTAAGTTTAAAATTTCTTTTGAGTTTTCATAAACCTATGCTCTAATACCAAATTGTAAAATCCCCTATTTTGAGGCCCGAAGCTAAGCACTACAGATGTTGTAGTCATTTATAGTATTAACTTCTGATGACAAAATACAGTAATGTTAATGGTATCCGTAATATCAGAAGCACATGAATATGAAATAAAATCATCACAGATTTCAATGCAGCTTTTCTGATTACATTTCAAATCAATATCTCATGTTCCATTACATAATCCCAAAATGATTCCCAGGTTTTGATCAAATATAATTATTACAAATTATACCAAGAGCGACATATGAAGATGCCCCCTTGGATGATCAGATTGCTAGATAGATAGACATATCGGTCATAAATACATCATAACGGAGATAATATTAAATAACTCCTACATAACTAGCTTTGCCTCCTGCATGTCTTCGGAAGCTTATTCGTCCAACCTACTAAACCTGAAAAGTCCTTAAATCTCAATCTACTCAAATCAAATTTTGAGCACCCGAGAGTTTAAGGGGAAAACATAAACCTCGAGTCAGACATAAAGCCTGGTGTGAATAACTTTATTACATCTCGGTTTACTGGTATTAAGTAAGACCACGCCGCTTAGCGGAACGGATTTCCCCTCGCTAATATACTTTTAAATCATATCTTTTGCAGATCACAATCTTGCAATCAAACTGATTATAACAATAATAGCAATAACATATATGCATATAAATTAAGTAATCAATGGACTGTCTGTCCGAACAATATAGTTTTATCAGGCTGACTATTATCCACTAGCTAACTCGGGCCTACAAGACATAATAAATATTCAAACTTCTGTTAGATACAATACTGAACGATCTGTCATTAACTTACTTCTCCTAGGGTCAACTGATCCTAATGGTTTTGTGGGGTCACCAATAACCTACCTCTACTCTTTGTATTCCAATCTATGTGTAACATCATTTTATCCTTACCTGTGAAAAAGCCCTACACATTAGAATTTTGGACTTATATTAGCTAGGGGCTACAAGCTAAAGTATAGGGCGCGACCCCATACCAGTCCCATCTGGTATTCTAATATCTGAGTCATTCTTTTAGCAAATATCTGAGTTAACCATCCTATTCAAATCTCATTTCTTCAAAAACAAGTTTTACAAATGATTTACCCTTGAAATCATATCTTTTAAAAACAACAAAATTATACCCTTTGCTTACTCAAATTACTTATGCCATGAGATATGCTTTACACAAAACAATGCTGACGAAAATCTAAGTCCATAGGGTTATCTGTCCCTTTAAATAAGTTAAAGCCCTTTTTAACTTAGAAAACATTAGGCTATAAAGCCGAAACCTTCTTTCGAAACCATTGCTTAAAATGTAATATCCCCTATCTAGAGGCCCAAAGATAAGCGCTATAGATGTTGCAGTCATCTACAGTATTAACTTACGACGACTAAATATGGCTATGCTAATGGTATCCATAATATCAAAAGCACTTGAATATGAAACAAATCACAGACTTCAAAACAACATTCTTCATTACATTTCAAAACACGTGTTCTATATTCAAATTACACAATCCCATAACGTATCCCAGGCAATGATCAAATATAATTATTACAAAAATATGCCAAGAGCGACATATGATGATGCCCCCTTGGATGACCAGAGCAATATACTATCATAACTGACATAATACATACAGCGGAAATAAATAATAAAACAAGAATTGCAATTCCTACTTAGCTATCGTCAGCCTCCTGCTCATCATCGGTAACTTTATTCGTCATCTTAATAAAACCTGTATACCTCAACCCTCAGCCTACTCAAATTAATTTTGAGCACCCGAGAGTTTAAGGGGAAAACATAAACTTTGAGTCAGACATAAAGCCTGGTGTGAATAATACAATACATCTCGGTTATTTAATGTTAAGTGAAACCATGCCGCTTAGCGGAACGGATTTCCCCTCATTAACATCTTTTAAAACATATCTTTTGCAAATCTTTATCCTGCAACCAAAACTGGTTAAACTCTGTAAAGCAACATTATGTAAACATACATATCAGGTAATAAATGAACTATATGTTCGAACATTATAGTTTTGTTTGGCTAACTACTAACCTTTGGCTAACTCGAGCCAACCATACAATATAACAAAATTATCTAACATATGTTATACGGTATATCCTTACCTATCTGTTAAATATTTCTCTTCTGGACGATCTGTCCCTAACTTAACATCTCCCAGGGTCACCTGCTCCTAATGGTTTTGCAAGTTCACCAATAACCTATCTATATACAAATATATATTCCCTTCTGTGTGTAATCATAATTTTAGTCTTACTTGTGACAAAGCCCTACACGCTGGAATTTTGGACTAAATTAGCTGGGGCTAATATCTAATGTATAGGGCGTGGCCCTATACCAGTCTCATCTGGTATTCTAATATCTGAGTCATTTTACTTAGGTAACCTTCCTATAAGTTTTCCTTGAAAACCTTTTCAAACTGATTTAAAACCTTTAAATCTAACTCACACAAGGAAAATACATATACTTTATGCTTTACTCAAAATCACCTTGCCATGTTATATATATACTTTACTCAAATCTTAGTTGATGAAAACATTTAAACCTTTGAAAGTGCCCCTTTCGAATCCATTGAAATTACCCCTTTCTAAACCAGTGAAAGCACCCCTTTCTAAACCATTGAAAGCACCTCTTTCGAAACCAAGTAAAACCTTTTATTTCACTTAGGCCGAAAGGCCAAAACCTTCCTTTCGAAACCATTCTCAAAACCTTTTGAAACCCTTGAAAAACCTTTCCTTCGAAAGCTATAAAACCTTAGACATCTTACCTCAAACACTTTAAAACTGCCTTTCGAAACCATTGGAAAAACCTTCCTTTTAGCCCTTTCGAAATAGTTAGAAAAATACCCTTTCGAACCTTTCGAAACCATTGGGGATCCACCCCTTAGAAACCTCTCTTTAAAACCTTTCTAAAGCATTAAAACATTCAAGAACAACAACAACCTTTCGAAAGCACTTGGGTTCAATTTAAAACATGTGGAAAAAAACTCCTTTCGAAACCCTTTAAACCTTATCTTTCGAAACCTTTGAGTTAATCTTTAAAATCTCTAAGGGTCACAAACAACAGGGTCGAAAGCATCTCTTTCAAAAGCCAAAAACAAGGCAAAGAAGTGATGCTGTCGAAACCACCCTTCCGAAGGCATTGGAGAAGTGGTAATGTTATTATAAAACAAAATCAACCATTTCGAAGGCATTGCTTCGAAAGGTAGAAAGCGACAGCCAAGGCTTCGACCTAGTCGAAAGTGATTGTTTAAAAACAAAGGTGCAACCTCTTAAAACCATTTCTTTAAACCAATTGACCCAGTTGGGAGCCAACCAAGTCGAAAGCAATATAGTCGAAAGCAAAGCAAGTGCATTTTCAATTTTAAACAAAGTAACGCTTCGACCTCCTTCGGAACCCCTGGTGTCGACCTTGTACCTTCCGCCTCTTATCCAATTTTCTACGTACCAATAAATTGATGCCAAGTGCATTGGCTTCTATGGTGATGAAGGCAGAACCGCTAAGTCGAAAGCTACCCAATCGAAAGCAGGGTGCCGAAAGTGACGAAACATGCTATTTGCATGTAAAACTGATTTTTAACCTTTTTATGTAAACTTTTTAACTAACTTGCCTTGTTTGTCAAAATCTTATTGGTTGTAAATTTTCTTTTCTAAAAGAACTGCCAAAATTTAAGAAATAAACACTTTAATTTATCTACAAAATACCCCTTCTCCTTTTTGTAAATATATAAAACATTTAAGTCCCATAGCTTAAATAATTTTATATATTCATCAAAACACTTTGGAAAATTCTACAAAAATTCCAGAAAATCCTTTTTAATATGTTTTCTAACATATATAAATTTCAAACCCAAATTATTTATAATTTAACTGTAAATTATTTATAACCTAATATATCATTTTCTTCACTAGAAAATTACTATGAAAACCCCATTAATTCAGAAAATTATGAAAATTGAAACCCATCTATAAAATATCATTCTGATCTAAATCTAAAATCGCAAGGCATTTGGATGTCATTTAATAGGGTTTTCATATCAAAACATATCATAAAATCTATATGAACAAGCATAAATCATCAACAAGTATACATAAACATTTAATCCATCAAAAGCATGGCATAATCTTGCAAAACACTTCAGATTCAACTTAAAACCGAAAATATTTTAGAAAATGAGATGTAGTCATTATTCACCTTAGCTTTGTGATTAAGGATGTGAAATTTGATCTTGATTAAGTGGTTTGATTCTTCTCTTGAATCTTAGCTTTTATCTTCTTTCTCTTGCTTGCAAATGGTGGTCGACCTTAGAAATGTTTTTTGCTTGAGAAAATATGAAATGAACGTGTGTTTTGATTTCCTAAGGGTTTAGGGTAAAAGAATATTCTTATTCCAACTTTGCCCCTATCTATTTCCTTGGTCTATTTTATTTCATGCTATCTCGTTTTGATTTACACATTAACATGGCATAGCTACCCTTATTAATCACAAATCTCAATCCATTAATCAACCTACATTATTTTATTTTATTTAGCAAATTAAATATCCTAAATAATTTTACTAAAAATATGGAGTGTTGCAATCTCCCCTCCTTAAAGAATTTCGTCCTCGAAATTATGATAAGTACACATCAAAACAATCAAAGGTAAAACATACCATCAATCAAATCAAGATAAGCATCTCTAATCCTGTTCTCAGTCTTCCAAGTACAATCCCTATCATCGTCGCTCTACTGGACCTTCACTAACCTGATTGTCTTGTTCCTCAACTTATTCTCATCTCTCGCGACTATCCGGATAGGCTTCCCAACTATAGTCAAGTCTGGTTACACTACTAAATCCACTAACACAGTCGGTGCTATAGTAGTGTCTGGATCCCTAACACACTTTCTCGGATGAGATACATGAAAAACATCGTGGACTCCATCCAAACTACTCGGTAACTCTACTATGTACGCAAGTTTCCCAATCCTCTCTAAAATAGAAAACGGTCCTACGAATCTTGGTGCCAACTTTCCTGATCTTCCGAATCTGATTACACCCTTCATCGGCGACACCTTAATAAAAACCTGATCTCCAACATAGAACTCTAAGTCTTTCCATCTTCTATCTACATAGCTCTTCTGCCTAGACTGGGCTTCATTCATTCTCGCCCTTATCAGCTCAATCTTTTCTACAGCTTCTCTCACTAAATCTGGACCAAGAACCAACCTATCCTCGGTCTCTAACCAACAAATTGGATATTTGCATGGCCTTCCATACAAAGCTTCAAACGGTGCCATCCCTATACTAGTCTGATAACTATTGTTATTGGAACATCCCTAATTTTTTATAACATTATTTAGAAAATTTAATTAGATAAATTAAATAGAATAATGATGATAAGGGGATTGAGATTTGAATAAACCATATATATGGTCATGCTTAATAATTAAATAAATGGGCTTTAATAAGGTCATTAAACTAATTAAATTACACTTGGGCATATTAGTAAAATAGCTTCTTTATTTTACACGGCTATACATTTCTCACTATTGTCCATTCACGTTCATTTTTCTCAAATAAAAAACAAACACAAAAACCCTAAGAGCCGGCTATTAACAAGAATTAAAAGAGGAAGATTACAATCTTAAACTAAGGATCAAAGCTAGGGAGGATTAAGCAACAACAAATCTCAAATTCCTTATCAAAATCTAAGGTGAATGATAATTTTATACCATCTTTATTTTTATGATTATGTGTTTCGGATTTATGATTAAATTCATCTTTAAAATGATATAGATGATGATATGCTTGAATTATATTATGTTCGAATTATTATAATTCATAAATCTATGAATTTGCTCGGTTTTAAGGGAAAACCAAGGGTTTATGATTTTGGAATGCTATGGAAAAAATTTATGTTAATACAAACATAATTTTGGAGATGGGTTTTGATTTTTAGAATTTTCCAAGCATTAGAAAATTTGTTATGAATTTCTAAAGGAAAATATGATATGTTTGGGTTTAAAACTTATTTCGAGTATTTCAGGAAGAAATTGGGTCTGAAATTTTAATATGTTTGATTGCATAATAAGATTGAATTTTTGTGATTATTGGGGATTTTTACCAATTAATTTACTAAGGGGAATAAACTATTGCAAGGGAAAGACTTATCTACAAATACTAAATTTTTAAATGGAAAGGCTTAACCATTTGAATTCATTTTGATTTACATCTGATAAATACAGCGGTTATGATTGTAAAGTATTTGAAAAGTTTAAAAGTAGCCAATCAAGGAGTTACAACTGACAGGTTAGTTATAAAGCAATTGCCATGTTTAGCTATAAATCAGCGTTTCACAAAAAGGTGGTTCCGCCTATTTCGGAGGCACCTTTCAACTCCTTTACCTCTGCACCATCTCAGTCAAAACATCTCTGTCGCAACCTACATAGTCGGAACAAAGGCACATGGTATCAATAGAATTGTTACGAAGTGAATTGGTAAGTAGCGGAAGGTAGGGTGTCGAAAGCTATGCTTTTGCCAGGGTCGAAACCAAGGTTCACTTTTAAAAAGATAAGCGCCTGCCTAGTTTTTAAAGGGCTTTCGACGGAGTCGATACCCTATAAAGTCGAAACCTTTAGTTTGTTTTCTAAAGTTAAGTTCATGCCTTGTTTTACTTAAAGCTTTCAACATAGTCGAAAGCCATGCTTTCGAAAGGGACTTCATAAATAGCTTTCGAAGGGGTATTCTTTTCTTACATAAGAGCTTTCGAATGGATTGGTTTCGACCATGTCGAGACCAAGCCACAGATTTACCTTTCGACTGCATTGAAGTCATCTATGCTGTCGAAAGGTTATTTCTATTTTAACCAAAGTTAAGCCACTTCCTAAATGCTTTCGAAAGGGGTTAAGGGTTTCGAAGGCCATGGTGTCGAAAGGGGGTTTTGACATTATCCTTCAATGTTTTAATTTAAAAGGTTGTTGCTTTTGACTAGATGGTTCCGACACCATCAACTTTTCTCCAAAACAATTTTATAATTGGTTTTTAAAGAGATACTTTTGTATATAACCATTTCGACCCGATAGATGTTTTAAAGAGTAAACCCAATACTTTCGAAAGGGGTACTTTCATTGGTTTCGAAGCTATTTTCCTAAATATTAGTAAGCGAGGTTTTGATACATTCGAAAGGTATGATTTGGTTTCGAAAGGATTGATTTATATAGCTTCGAAAGGTATATACTTAGAGTTTTGAAAAGAGGTTTTCTATGCTTTCGAAGAGGTCATCCAGTGGTTTCGAAAGTGATGTTTGAAGATTTCAAAACAAATGACCTATTCTCATTTTTAAAAGGAAATGCCATGGCATAAATAAAGATTTTGGGAATATTATTCACATTGTTATTAACCCGTAAATGTATGCTCGAGAAGGGCAGAAGAACCAGATAGGTTGACCCAGTAGTGAACATAAATTAAGAAATGTTAAAACCTTAAAACTAAAGATATTGGCAAGAGCCAATAGGTTTACAGTAAGCCCATGAAAACTGTATATAACTAATGATATTGGCAGGGGCCAATAGGTTCATAGTCAGCCCATGAAAACTATGATATGATACTGGCAGGGGCCAGTAGGTTTGTAGTTAGCCCATGAAAACTATATTCGGATTAAGATATTGACAGTCAGTCAATAGGTTCCTAGTTATCCCATGAAAACTAGGATAAGAGATAAGATATTGGAGTTACCAATGGGTTCTTTATGATCCCATGAAAACTATGTTATTGGGCAGATAGTCCATAAACATTTAACAGGTTAATAGTAATCCTAGAAACTATAATTGAGACATTTAGTCGGAATGAATGAGGATGGGTAATCAAGATTTGATTTACATGTTTTGCATATCATCATAATGTTTTTGAAATACTATGTTTTAACCATTTTGGATGCAGGAGCACAATATATGGTTTTATAAATGTTTTAGGATACTAGTGAGGGGAAAACCCGTTCCGCTAAGTGGCCTGGTCTCACTAGATATCTAAATGGTTTGAGATGGTAAATTATTATTCATACCAAGCTTTATGTCTAACTCGAAGTTTTTGGTTTTCCTTTAAATTCTTGGGTATTCAATTGATTTTGAGTAGGTTGAGAGTTAAGGTTTCTAGGTGTTCTTTTAGACAAATAAAGCTTTCGAGGACGTGTAGGAGGCAAGCTTGTTATTAGAGTTCTTTTATTTCCTTTGTGTGTTTTGTTTGTAAAAGGAAAATTTGTTTTCTTGCTTATCTATATACTCTGATCAACCAAGGTGGCATCTTCATATGTCACTCTTGGCGTATTTTGTAGTAATTATATGTTATCTGAATGTGGTCTGCGAACTGGGATTATGTAATCAATTTGGAATATTTTGAAATGGAATGTGGAATTTTTTTGTTGTTTAATTTTTTTTCCATATTCTTGTGTTTTTGTTTATCAATGTATCTAATATCGCTGTGTTTGGTGGCCGAGGATTAATAACTATGGATGACTACAGCATCTGTAGCCATTAGTTTTGGGCCTCCAAATATGGGGATGTTACAAGCTGGTATCAGGGCAAGGTTTATGAAACTTTAAAAGAAACTTAAACCTAAAAGATTTTCCAAACATAATCTAATGAATCGGATAATAAGATTGGGGTATGGGTTAACGCTATAGTAACGCACTAGTATTTGATATATATATATATACATATATATAAGTACGTATTCCCTGCTCTCTTAAACCGTTATTCTGTATCTTACTAAGGTTCATATGCAGATTATGAGAAAGGAGATATGGAAGCAGGAAACAGAAGAGGAAATCTCGGTGGAGGAAGCACCACAACTAACGGAAATGCTCGACCCACTACCAGGTGGAACCCTGGTCGACAGGCTAATGCTAGTAATCAAAATGATGATGCCAATGTGAGTGCTGGAAATCCACTTGTAGATATGGGGGCGAAGTATCAGTTCTTTGTTGGTTTGATGCTGGCTCCAGTTGGGAATAATTATGCTTTGCTGAGTAAAGATTACACCAGTTTGGGTGGGAGCCATTCTTGGAAATGGAGAGTGCCGTAGAGGTTTAGAATTGGCTGTTGCATTGTGAGTGTATATTTGCTGATTTAGGCCTGAATGATGGGCAAAAGAGAAGATTGGCATCTAGACAGTTGCAGGGGTCAGCAGTACATTGGTGGAATAGTGTCACTGCCGGAGTTTTGGAAGAGCAGTTAACTTGGGCTGATTTTAAAATGAGATTTGAGCAGAAGTTTGTATCTGAGTTTGCTAAATCTGAGCCGATGAGGAAGTTTATGGATTTGGTGCTAGAAGAGATGTCAGTAGTCGAGTATGCTACTAAATTTGAAGAGCTGTCTCGATATGGATATGCTATTACAGATACCGACATCAAAAGGAATGAGAAGTTCATTCGGAGAATGAGACCTGAGCTTGCTAGAATGACCATGACACATGTTCGTGGTCCTTGTAAAATAGTGGTGGAGATAGCCATTCGTCATGAGGAGTTACTTGCTGATTTAGCTAAAGAGAAATCAGTGGAAACTCAGGGTTCTCAGGGGAAAAAGAGGAAGTTCTTTTAAAAGAAGGGAGCCCATAAGGGAGATACTATTAAGAAGTCAAAGGCTGAGGTAGTTTGTTATAAGTGTGACAAGAAGGGTCACTTTGCTAATGAATGCCGGTCAGAAAATGGGAAGAAAGATGCAAGTAAGAAGAATGTGAAATGCTTCAATTGTGATCAAGTTGGGCATTACAAGAATCGGTGTCCAGAGCCAGTTAGAGAGGACAAAGGAAAAGTTTTTGCTATAGGACCAGCTAGGACTACCGCAGATGATAAAGGAAAGACTATGATGGAAGGTACGCTTTTGATTTAGAGTATTCAGTTAGAGTACTTTTTGATATCGGTGCATCTCATTCATTTATATCTTAGTGTTTGGTTGATAGATTATGTTTAAAACCCACCTACCTTATTACTTCCTTAAGGGTTGCGAATCCAATAGAAGGGTATGCAACTCTAGAGTTAAGATGTGACCAGTTAGAACTTGATTTGTTAGGTCATAAGTTTGCATGCAGTTTGTATGTTATTGATTTCGTAGATATCAGAAGCATTTTGGGTATGGGTTGGTTGGGTAGGTATGAGGCTAGAATATTTTGCCAGGATAGGGAAATATCACCGAGACACCCTGTAACGTATCGGATTTTTCCCGCTCGAAAATCGACATCCGTACTTCACATTGTACTAGAATGCCGCAGATTCGACCGTTCAAATCCGATTCGCCGGAGCTTATAACACAGTTAAGTAAATAACACAGCGGAATAAAGAATATATCAATATATATAACATTGATACAATGACAGATACAAAAGAGCGATACAATGAATATCAATATACATCAGAGATATGATACAACAAATAGCAGCGGAAAGAAAATAGATAACACCAGCAGCGGATAGAATATCTCCAATAGAATGCTCCAATCCATAGCTAGCAAAAAGCAAGGTCAGTCGTCCAGGGACTGACTAGCTCCAGATAATCTACTCAACCTGAATATCTGAGAAACCCAACTCTAGACTGCCCGTGTGGAAAATAGTGGGCACCCAGAGTTTAGGAAGGGAACAATAAACTCCGGATCAGTCATGGGACTGGTGTGAGCAACAAAAACAGTTTATCTTTTAAACAAACAACAAAGAGTTTTAAACATTGAAACCCGCAATGCTTTTGGAAAATGAAACTACCATAAGACCTCCCGCCACACACACAATGCAAACGCAGAATTGGAGGAGATTTCTTCTTATGATAGTCAAACATGCTTACTACGCAAATCATTGGATTATTATTATTGGTGCATAGTGGAAAACAATTTGAAAGTAGAATATAAATCTTAGCCAGCATAGGTACCATTATACTATGCCTACTATAGCTACCATATTAGATGGCAGGTTCTATAACTAAAACCGTACAAGGTTCGTATTGAAAAATGGATTTGCCAACAAATGGTCAGGCTAAGGAACTTCCTATGCCACGTAGGAAACGCCTCTGGCTGGACGCTCTGAGAGACAAACTGCTCTCTGCCAACAAGGCCGGGTTACCCCTGTAACAGGTAACTCACGAATATGCCACCTCCCGGTCCTTTGGGACCTTTATCCGAGCGCTCGGTAACCAACATCACACATAATAAATAAGTGTATCCACATGAGTAAGTATCAGGGCTCCATACCATAATACCACCCTTTTCCAGAAGGAAATGACATACCCTAAAGGGCGCGACCCTCATAACCTTGCCGCAACATTCCTGTTTCGACCATTTCCGGTTTGTGAGGCCCTGACGAAGTCTCATCCACAAAGCTACGCTTTGTCACAAAGTCATGCTTTGGGTCAACAGATGATCAACCTATGATCACAAAGATAAATGATCAAACAAATGATCATATCACAAATGATCAAACGATGATCATAACACAGCAACACTCAGCATGCCACATTACCAAATTGGGAATATATCGCTGATAACCTTCAACTACATAACCTCTGAGCTCGTACGTCTCAGAGAAGGGTGTTAAGCTAAGAGAATAAATTCTCCGCCACCAACAAAAATGTATTTGAAAGAAATCTGCTTTATATCTCAAAGTGTAATGTCAGACATGTAACCATACAAGTCTGTTCCGGGTTCGAACAGAACCGAAGGCACTTCCGAAGAAGCCCTTGCAAATCCGGATAATTTTATAATCACGTCCGGACTTCCCATCACAAAGGGTGATAAGATCTCTATATCGGGGACCAGTCAATGCAGAGACATTCGACGAGTTGTCCTTTCATTTTCGAAAATATCCGGTCTTCACCACCGGTCTTCAAATGCTATCCATATACGACGTATCATTATTCGGAACGGGTTATATGACACAAAGGTCCTCTCCCGGCTAAACCGAATAATGAGCGCAATATTTTAAAAACATATGGATATTGGGATTTCAATTAAGTCACAACTTATTACCCAAAACTTTTCTTTTAAATGGTTTAACAAATTATCATTTCAAATCTTTTAAAACAAAAAGATTCATTTTAACAACCTTCAACGGTTTAACAATTTTCCACACTTTAATCTTTTAAACAAAAGATTTATTCATAGATGTTCCCAAATTAATTTCCATTTCAATTGGATTAACTCGTTAAATCTTTAAAACAAAGATTTAACTTGTAGCTTTCAAAACAATTCCATTTCGAATGGTTTAAACAAATCATCATTTTAAATTTGTTAAAAATAAATAGATTCAATTCATAGCTTTCAAAAAGATTCATTCATAACTTGGAAAAACAATTTTAAATTCAAACTTGAAATTCCTTAAATTGAACTGGAATTTCATTTCTTATCTGAAAACTTTTATTCTTTTAAAAACAAACAGTTTCATTTCAGAAAATCTGATTCATTCATACGATTTGAAATCCTTGGGTTAAATTCAAATTCCCAAAATTTTACTTTTAAAATGGTTTAAATTCATACAAACACATTTATATCATCTTTAATCTCTGGTTTCAAATCATAGGATTCAATTTCAAACCTGAATTCAAATTTAAATCAAATTATGTAAATTTTTAAAACTCGATTAAGTTATTCAAAATAACTTTTATCTTTGAAATTCCATTTCAAAAGCTTTTCACTTTAAACCCAAATTTCCAATTTCAAAACAACATCAAATTTAAATTATCTGTGACTTAACCGATTTCCACGTGAAATCCATATTTGTGTGTGTAAAGGTGTAGTCCAAGGGTTTAACACAATAGTGCAACACAATGAATCATCACAGATCAAACTACAGGATATAGTTGATAAGCGATATAAACTATACCGTTTATCGTTCATGCACAGACCACAGATATATAAATATCACAGATAATATATTACATCACAGATAATTTATCACAACATAAACCAGGGTGTATCACAAAGCATCATATATCAGGCACATGAATTAATAAGGGAGTTTAATAAAAAAGGAGCTAACAGGGTGTGTTTGAAAATTGATCTTCATAAGGCATATGATAAAGTTAGCAGACAATTCATTTTGCATATGTTACATGAAATGGGAATTCCTGCCAAATTGCTTAAACTCATAACACATTGCATTTGTACTCTTACTTTTTCAGTGTTAATAAATGGGACTCCTAAAGGCTATATTAAATCGAATAGAGGAATTAGACAAGGGGATCCGCTTTCACCTTATCTTTTTGCTGTAGCTATGGAATGGTTCTCTCTTCAAATGGAACTAGCTAGTTACCAATCCTTAATTAAGCCCATTTATAAGATTAAACCAATGATAAACCATCTCATTTATGCTGATGATCTCTTGGTTGTATTCAAATCTAGTGATACGGGGTTGAGCACGATAAAGAGTATTTTCAAACAACTTGAATCTTTAGCTGGCCTAAAAGTTAATGAATATAAAACAAAATGCTATATGAACAAATTTTGCAAGAAGAAAGCAGATATATTAGCACAGCTTGGAGTTGGGGAAGGAGTGTTGCCAGTTAAATACCTAGGAGTGCCATTATCTAACAACAAAGTTACGGATGCTGAATGTGGCAAATTGATAGATGGTATTAGAGAACAGCTTCAAGGATGGAGGTCTAAGTTATTATCATTTGCTGGGAGAGTAGAATTGGTTCACACTGTTATTACCTCAAAGGTTAGATTCTGGTTGCAAACTTTTCAAATACCAGACTGTTCTCTTGCAAAAATCAACTCTGTATGCGCAAATTTCATATGGAAAGGAGGCATTCATAAGGTGAGTTACAATGAATTGTGCAGACCTAAAAGTGAAGGGGGGATTGGCCTTAAAAACCTTTTTGAATTGAAACAGACTTATGGTCTAAAACTTGCTTGGAAAATTTTAAACTCTGATAACCTCTGGGCCAAATGGATGAGAGCCAAATATCTAAAAGACAACTTTTGGACAATACAGGAAGATAACAATGCTTCAACTATCTGGAAATATATTCTAAAGCAAAGAGATAAATTAAAAATTTCGGTAGAGAGACAAATAGCTAATGGGCTTGAAACTGACTTATGGAGGGATCCCTGGTTGAATAATAAAAGTATTTTAGACCGAATGGGTTAGGAAAGTTTCTCAGCAAATAACACACCGAGGATTCAAGTTGCTAGTATAATTCATAATCAACAATGGATGCCAGAAAAACAACTGATCACCAGAAGTCTGAAGAAAGAAATAGAGGAGATACCCATTTACATAGAAAAAGCAAAAGATGTCTGGGTATGGAAAAACAATAGTAAAGGGCAATTCAAGTTGAAGGAAGTTTGGGAAAATAACAGACAACACTTTGACACGGTTAGTTGGCATAAGTTTGTCTGGAGCAAGTCTAACTGTCCCAAAATGGCTCATGCTACCTATAAAGCTGTCAAGGGGAGACTTAGTACTAAAGATAGACTCAAAAGCTGGGGAGTTATTACTGATGACAGTTGTAATCTATGCAGAAAGGAAAAAGAATCACATAGACACTTATTTTTTGAATGTAAGTATACGAAACATATCTGGGCTATTCAAAAGCTTAAAAACTTGCAAACTGAAGCTGTTATGAGTTTAGAGGAAGAAATAACTTACTTGAGTGATAGGACAGATTTCTCGAACCTTATGAAGGAGATCGTGAAAATTTCCTTAACAACTACTATCTGGCATGTTTGGAGAGAACGAAATGTAAGGGCTTTCACAGGAAACAAGGAGAAGAATGAGTTAGAACTGTCGGGGTACATTGAAAGAGATGTTAATATTAACATAGGAAGAATCAGTAAACTACTCACCAACTTAGAGGCAAGAGAAAGACAGCAACTGGAGAATTGGAGCTGGAAGGCTGTGATGCCAGGAAATCGAGCAAACAGCGGGGAGTCGCCATGGAAATGAAGATGAAGCTGAACCCTAATTCAATTTAGGAATGTTTTGAGTTCGGTAGTGGTATGTGTTGTTTGTCGGACTGGAGTTACTTTGTATTTACCTCTGTATATGCTTTGGGCCGCATAGCCCATTTTAATCAATTAACCCATTTTCAAAAAAAAAAGAAAAAGGAATATCAAACAATTCACATTCAATAGAATTCAAACATTCATAAGTAAGATCAATTAATATCTGATTAATTCAAATCAGATTTATTTCTTATGAATTATTAATCCTGATTAATTAACATTAATAAATTACAAATCTTAATTATTAACTAATCTTTAATCATTAATTAACCTTTTTAAAAAAATGATTAACCTTTATTTATTAATTAACCAATCTCAATTAATAAATCAATCTTTAATTATTAAATAATTATCCTTAATTTATTTATTATCTTTTAATCAATTATCCTTAATTAATTACATTAGTTAATTAACCATTAATTTTAATTTCATCAACATTTATTTATCAATTAATCAACCTTAATTAATTAATCACATAATTAATTATCCTCAAATTTATTATTCTTTAATTACTTGGTTAATCAAACTTAATTATTAACAAATTTACCTTAATTAAGAAATTCACTTCAAGTAATTAATTTCCTTCAACAAATAAATTTACTTTAAACTTTAGAAGTTAATTAACCATTAAAACATTCTTTATATAAATTAACTAACCTTCAACATTATTTAGTTTATTTAAAATAAACTTCCAAAACAATTCCATTTTAAAACCTTTACTTGATCTCAGATATAAACAACACTTATTATCTAAAAGTGTTTTAAACAAATTATTCGGATAGAACTTGATTTAAGTTTAAAGTTTTAAAAACTGTTTTAAAACAAAATCAACAGACCCGAGCCAAATGCTTGAATACCCGAGTTCTACTTCGAGTAACTCGCGTTTCCACTTTACTTCGAGACCAATTCTCGTTTTTCTCGAGTACGTCCCCGAGTCACCCCTTTCTTCTCCAAAGCCACGAAACTCACAGATACCCACCTGACACCGATGATACTTGTGCACATGTACACTCGATCGGAGTAACTCCAATCATCGCAAACATCGTCGATAGGTCACCAGTGACCCCCTTGCCAACATCGACCAACTAACACCCTCAAGTTCGCCGTGATTCGAAATCGAGCATTTCAACCCAGATCTGGAACGATACATCACCAGAAACATCCCTCGCAACACCACCACCGATCACCAGAAAATCTGTCCTTCCAACCAAAGATGCATCGCAAACCCCTCTTCATTTTCCCCCATATGCGATTGAGTACGTCGCGACGACAAGGCTGCAATTACCACAAGACCAACCCCGAACAAATGCTCAGCTTAAACCCTAGTTCACCGTCGTTTCGCCACCACAATGCTCGAGAATATCACCGCTTATTTTTCCCACCATCGTTGACCCACCAGCCACCACTGACATGAACCCCGACCACCCTTGTCACGTTGATTGCCGGAATTGCTCGAAAACAAGTTTTCCAGACAAACCCAAATAACACATTCAATCTTACATTAAAATTTGTAAATTTTATTTTAAAAATCCTATCTTTTATATACGATTCCAGTTATATAATTATATCAACAAATTTTTATGTTTGGTTTTTAACATTTTCTCAAGTTTCTCTGCTTTCCACCTTTTCCAGACAAATGTTTTACAAGCTATAATTCTTGCAACTATTTTTAAAAGCTTAGTTAAGTTTAAACAACAACTTTGTTTTAGATACTTAAGTCTAAAGGAAATTTGAGTGAGAAGGATTTAAAGTTGCAACTAAGTTTAAATTTCTGGGTCTTTTAAACATAGATAAACCCTGTAAATATTTAGATCTTCTCACATGTTCCAGGGTTTTAAAACCCATTCTACCAACACATTTCAAACATACATCACAAGTTCTCTTAAAACATTAGTCATATACATCAAAACAAAAGTGGTTTCATGTTAACAGTTTAAAGCAGAGGCTTGAAACTAAGATCTGAGATGTTTAAAACTACAGATATGCACACTTACATAAAGTCACAAGCATTGCACATACACATACATATAAACAAACATCATCACAGAAATTCTCAGAGTATTAAGTTTTAGTTTAAAAGTTTACTCACCTGTCATTTAAAACAGAAAGCTTGTTCTTTTTGTTTTGAAAACTGGAATGCTTGAAAACTGGGATTTTGAAAACTTTGCATGTTTTGTTGTTGATTCCAGAAAGTTTTGAAATGGCTTTGAACTTGAACATGAATGCTGGAAATCTTGAAACTGAAGTGTTTGGCTTTCTAGTTGTTTTCAGGTTTGTATATTGTTGAATAATGCTTTCAGTTTATATTTGAGTTTGTAAAAAGAAAGAAGAGACTTGCAATATGATTTTCTCTGGCTTGCTATGTTTTGAGATGAACGAATAGAAGTAAAAGGATATATATATTTTATTGGTTTGTAAATGTTTATAGGAGAGGAAGTGTTGTAGGGTATTGATGTTTTCAACTGAAATGAGGGGTTGTACAGATGATAAAACATTTTGTACAAGTTGATATCTTTGTTTATACAAAGAGCATGGCTGAAATTGATTCTTTAGCATACTTGCATTAATTAGTATTGTACCCTTATCTTTTTTTTATTTGCTTCCATCTTATCTCGGCTGAAGATATTATGTTTTGTATGTGTCTTTGTTCTTTTTATATTACTATTTTTTCATCAAAATGGTGGCTGATGAGATATGTTAAGTACATATGTTTCCTTCTTTGTATCGGCTGACATATTATACATGATGATATAACTTTGTACAAGGTGATATCTTTTGTTGTATTTGTTTATACAATATAGGCATGGGCTAGAGGCATGTTGCATTAAATGCTTTGCTTTTGTTTTCGGCTGATAAATGATATAGGGATGGTTTGCATACTTGTTCATTTGTACCAAGATATTCTATTATCTTTGCTTTGTTTATATTTGTATTGTTATTTTGTTGTTAAATTAGTTTACTTTACTACTAACTATCTCGTATTTCTATATATTTCTATTTTATAAATTCAAATTATCATAAATTCTTATCTATTTGTTACTTTATATTTTTTATAGTCAATCTTAAATATAATTTCTATTTCTAATTTTAAATGTTTATTTCTAACTTTATATTTTATAACTTATACATGCCCGTATACATATATATTCACATATATACAATATTTAAAATATTTTTAAATTTAAATGATTTATTCCAATTTTATTCATGGCGGGGAAACTCGCAATCCATTTATAATAGATTTGACAAATTTTTATTCAAAAATTCCTTTAATTATCAATTTAAATTAATTAAAAATCTGGGGTCGTTACACACCCTGATAGTCATAACCGAGTGATATTCTCAGTAGAGAATACTGATCGCAGTGTTAGTGCTATGCTTAATGCTTTGGAGGTAGGAAATGAGTTAAGTCAGGTTCGGGTAGCAAGAGAGTTTGCAGCTGTCTTTGAGTCAATCACTGGACTACCCTCGAAAAGAACTGTTGAGTTTAGAATAGATCTTGTGCCAGAAGTTGAACCTGTAAGTAGACCACCTAGCAGGATGACACCAATTGAGATGAAGGAATTGAAGGTGCAGCTAGTGGATCTAGAAGGAAGGAGTTTTATCAGACCAAGCAGTTCGCCTTGGGGAGCGGTCGTGGTGTTCGTGAAGAAACCAGATAGGTCGTTAAGGATGTGTATTGACTATCGTAAATTAAATGAAAGGACAGTTAAGAATAAGTATGCTTTGCCAAGAATAGATGATCTATTTGATCGGTTGAGTGGAGCCAGAGTGTTTTCCCAGTTGGATTTGGTGATAGGTTTCCATCAGTTAAGAGTGGCGGAGGACAATATTCCTTTGACAGCATTCCGAACTAGGTATGGTTCATATGAGCGGTTAATGATGCCATTTGGATTACCGAATGCACCTACTTTCTTTGTGGATTTGATGAACCGAGTTCTCCGAGAGTATTTGGATAGGTTTGTGTTGGTGTTTATAGATGACATTCTAGTCTACTCTAGGGATGAGAGAGAGCATGAAGTTCATTTTAGAGTGGTACTTGAAACGCTGAGGCGGAATCAGCTAAAGGCAAAGTTTACCAAGTGTCATTTCTGGAAGAAAGAGGTAAAATTTCTTGGTCACATGGTTTCAGTGAAAGGATTGTTAGTCGATCCAGATAAGATCGAAGCCGTGAATAATTGGAAGAGACCAGAGACGGTGACTGAGATTAGGAGTTTTCTTGGACTTGCTGGCTACTATCGAAGCTTCATTAAGGATTTCTCGAGGATAGCAGCACCCTTAACTAAGCTAACTAGGAAGGAAGTGAGATTGGTTTGGTCCGACAAATGTGAGGAGGCATTCCTTAAGTTAAAGAATTTGTTGACCAATGCACCCGTGTTAGTAGTTCCAAAGGGAAACCAAGGATTGGTGGTGTATACTGATGCATATGGAACTGGATTAGGAGCGGTGTTGTAGAATGGTAAAGTCATTGCCTACGCATCTAGGCAGCTTAGACCGCATGAAGTTAGATATCCTACTCATGATTTAGAGTTGGCAGCTATGATCTTCGCATTGAAGATTTGGAGACATTTTCTCCTAGGGGAGATGTTTGAGTTTTATACCAATCATAAGTCTTTACGGTATTTATTCTCTCATAAGGAGTTGAATATGAGGCAACAGAGGTGGCTGGAGTTTTTGGCTGCTTATTATTTTGGTATAGAGTATACGCCAGGAAAAGGTAATAAGGTAGCAGATGCTCGTAACAGAAAACATCAGAACGTAGTGTTAGCTATGTTGGCAGAGTGGAAGGATTTAGAAGCTTTAGTCGGTTGTGATGTGCAGTTAAGATCAACTACTGGTTCTAGTCGGAGTTACGCTAGGTTGTCTTGTTTATAAGTTCGACCAGTATTGATTAAGAAAATTGCTTCTAAGCAGAAGGAGGATCCAGTGTTGGCTGAGAGAATTAGAAGGCTTGAGGTTGGAACTTAGATCGATGATCTAAAGGATTTTAGCCTTAACCAGAGAGGATGGTTGAGAAAGAAGGGACAGTTGTGTATTCCGAATATGAAGGACTTGAGGAAAGAAGTTCTTGGAGAATGTCATCGGTCCAAGTTTACGATTCATCCTAGAGGGACCAAGATGTATCGGGATATGAAGAGGAGCATCTATTGGGAAGGCATGAAGAGGGATGTTGGCTTGTGGGTTAGGCAGTGTGCAAACTATCAACAAGTGAAAGCTGAACATCATAAACCGAGTGGGTTGCTTCAGCCTTTAGAGATTTCGGTTTGGAAATGGGATTCGATATCTATGGATTTTATAGATGAGTTGCCAAGGTCAAATAGAGGTAATGAAAGTATATGGGTTATGGTGGATAGATTGACCAAGACTGCCCATTTCATTCCAGTTAAGTCAACCAAAACAAAACATGTTTTAGCTAAGTTGTTCCTAAAGGACATAGTTAAACTGCATGGAGTTCCTAGTAGTATAGTCAGTGACAGAAATGCTTTGTTCACTAGTGAATTCTGGAAGAGTCTAAAGGAAGTGATGGGTACCAAGCTTAATATGAGTACTGTGTATCACCCTCAGACAGATAGTCAGACAGAGAGAGTCAATAAAGTACTCGAGGATCTACTGAGAGCTTGCGTATTGGACTTTGGTGGATCTTGGGAGGATCACCTACATTTGGTTGATTTTTCCTATAATAATAGTTATCAAACAAGTATAGGAATGGCGCCTTTTGAGGCATTGTCTGGAAGACCCTGCAAATCACCAGCATGTTGGTTGGAGACTGGAGACATATTAGTCTTAGGTCCAGATTTGGTTAGAGAGGTGTCGGAAAAGATTAAGTTAATCTGAGGAAGGATGAAGGAAGCTCAGTCCAGACAGAATAGTTATGCAGATAAGAGGCGTAAGGACCTAGAATTCTCAGTTGGAGATAAGGTTTTCATTAAGGTATCACCTATGAAGGGTGTGGTGTGATTTGGAAAGTCAGGGAAGTTAGCCCCAAGATATGTTGGACCATTCCAGATTATAGAGAGGATTGGAAAGCTCGCATACAGAATAGAGTTACTGAGCAGTTTGGCAGGTGTCCATAATGTATTTCATGTGTCTCATCTTCGCAAGTATATGCATGATCCAGAGGCTACTATTCCTCCGATAGGGTTGGAAGACTTAGTAGTAGAGCCTAATTTGACTTTTGTTAGACAAATAGTTCGGGTTGTAGCTAGAGATGAGAAAAGATTAAGGAATAAGACAGTCGGGTTGGTGAAAGTTCAGTGGAGCGATAAAGAGAAGGACTGTACTTGGGAGACAGAGGACAGGATTAGAGATACTTATCCTGATCTGCTTTGAGGGTATGTCTATATTAGATTTATATAGGTAGTTGCTAGTCAGTTAGACTATTATGGCTGTTAGGTGTTGTTACAGATGATTGCTATGTAACATCCCTAATTTTTGATAACATTATTCTGGAAATTTAATTAGATAAATTAAATAGAATAATGATGATAAGGGGATTGAGATTTGAATAAACCATATATATGGTTATGCTTAATAATTAAATAAATGGGCTTTAATTGGGTCATTAAACTAATTAAATTACACAAGGGCATATTAGTAAAATAGCATCTTTATTTTACACGGCTATACATTTCTCACTATTGTCCATTCACGTTCATTTTTCTCAAATAAAAAACAAATGCAAAAACCCTAAGAGCCAGCCATTAACAAGAAGGAAAAGAGAAAGATTACAATCTTAAACTAAGGATCAAAGCTAGGGAGGATTAAACAACAACAAATCTCAAATTTCTTATTAGAATCTAAGGTAAATGATATTTTATACCATCTCTATTTTTATGATAATGTGTTACAGATTTATGATTAAATTCGTCTTTAAAATGATATAGATGATGATATGCTAGAATTATATTATGTTTGAATTATTTTAATTCATATATCAATGCATTTGCTCGGTTTTAAGGGAAAACCAAGGGTTTATGATTTCCGAATGCCATGGAAAAATTTTATGTTAAGACAAACATGATTTTGGAGATGGATTTTGATTTTTAGAATTTTCCAAGCTTTAGAAAATTTGATATGAATTTCTAAAGGAAAATATGATATGTTTGGGTTTAAAATTTTATTTCGAGTATTTTAGAAAGAAATTGGGTCTGAATTTTTAATATGTTTGATAGCATGATAAGATTGAATTTTTGTGATTTTGGGGATTTTTCCCAATTAATTTACCAAGGGAAATAAATTATTGCAAGAGAAGGACTTATTTGCAAATATTGAATTTTTAAATGGAAAGGCTTAACCGTTTGAATTCATTCTGATTTACATCTAATAAATGCAGCGGTTATGATTGTAAAGTATTTGAAAAGTTTTAAAGTAGCCAATCAAGGAGTTACAACTGGTAGGTTAGCTCTAAAGCAATTGTCATGTTTAGCTATAAATCAGCGTTTCAGAAAAAGGTGGTTCCACCTATTTCGGAGGAACCTTTCGCTCCTTTACCTCCGCACCATCTCAGTCGAAACATCTCTGTCAAAACCCGCATAGTCGGAACCAAGGCATATGGTACCAATAGAATTGGTACGAAGTGAATTGGTAAGTAGCGGAAGGTAGGGTGTTGAAAGCTATGCTTTCGCTAGGCTCGAAACCAAGGTTCACTTTTAAAAAGATAAGCGCCTACCTAGTTTTTGAAGGGCTTTCGACTGAGTCGATACCCTATAAAGTCGAAACCTTTAGTTTGTTTTCTAAACTTAAGTTCCTGCCTTGTTTTACTTAAAGCTTTCAACATAGTCAAAAGCCATGCTTTCGAAAGGGACTTCATAAATAGCTTTCAAAGGGGTATTCATTTCTTACATAAGAGCTCTCGAATGGATTGGTTTCGACCATGCCGAGACCAAGCCGTTGATTTACCTTTAGACTGCATTAAAGCCATCTATGCCGTCGAAAGGTTATTTCTGTTTTAACCAAAGTTAAGCCACTTCCTAAATGCTTTCGAAAGGGGTTAAGGGTTTCGAAGGCCATGGTGTCGAAAGGGGGTATTGACATTATCCTTTAATGTTTTAATTTAAAAGCATGTTGCTTTCGACTAGATGGTTCCAACACCATCAACTTTTTCCCAAAACAATTTTATAATTGGTTTCGAAAGAGATACTTTCGTATATAACCATTTTGAACCAATAGATGTTTTAAAGAGTAAACCCAATACTTTCGAAAGGGGTACTTTCATTGGTTTCGATGCTATTTTCCTAAATATTAGTAAGCGAGGTTTTGATACATTCGAAAGGTATGATTTAGTTTCGAAAGGATTGATTTATATAGCTTTGAAAGGTATATACTTAGAGTTTTGAAAGGAGGTTTTCTATGCTTTTGAAGGAGGTCAACCAGTGGTTTCGAAAGTGATGTTTTAAGATTTCAAAACAAATGACCCATTCTTAAAAGGAAATACCATGGCATAAATAAAGATTTTGGGAATATTATTCATAAATTTATTAACCCATAAATGTATGTTGGGGAAGGACGGAATAACCAGATAGGTTGACCTGGTAGTGAACATAAATTAAGGAATGTTAAAACCTTAAAACTAAAGACATTGGCAGGAGCCAATAGGTTTATAGTAAGCCCATGAAAACTGTATATAACTAATGATATTGGTAGGGGCCAATAGGTTCATAATCAGCCTATGAAAACTATGATATGATACTGGCAGGGGCAGTAGGTTTGTAGTTAGCCCATGAAAACTATGTCTGGATTAAGATATTGACAGTTAGTCAATAGGTTCCTAGTTAGTCCATGAAAATTAGGATAAGAGATACGATATTGGAGTTACATTTAGATTCTTTATGATCCCATGAAAAATATGTTATTGGACAGATAGTCCATAAACATTTAACAGGTTAATAGTAATCCTAGAAACTATAATTGAGACATTTAGTCAGAATGAATGGGGATGGGTAATCCAGTTTTGATTTACTTATTTTGCATATCATCATAATGTTTTTGAAATACTATGTTTTAACCATTGTGGATGCAAGAGCGCGGTATATGGTTTTATAAATGTTTTAGGATACTAATGAATGGAAAACCCGTTCCACTAAGCAGCGTGGTCTCACTAGATATCTGAATGGTTTGAGATGGTAAATTATTATTCATACCAGGCTTTATGTCTAACTTGAAGTTTTTGTTTTCCCCTTAAACTCTCGGGTACTCAATCGATTTTGTGTAGGTCGAGAGTTAAGGTTTCCAGGTGTTCTTTTAGACAAATAAAGCTTCCGAGGACGTGCAGGAGGCAAGCTTATTATTAGAGTTCTTTTATTTCCGCTGTGTGTTTTGTTTGTAAAAGGCAAATTTGTTTTCTTGTCTATCTATATACTCTGATCAACCAAGGGAGCATCTTCATATGTCGCTCTTGGCGTATTTTGTAATAATTATATGTTATCTGAACGTGGTCTGCGAATTGGGATTATGTAATCAATTTGGAATATTTTGAAATGGAATGTGGAATTTGTTTGTTGTTTAAATTTTTTTCCATATCCTTGTATTTCTGTTTATCAATGTGTCTAATATCGCCGTGTTTGGTCACCGAGGATTAATAACTATGGATGACTGCAGCATTCGTAGCCGTTAGTTTTGGGCCTCCAAATAGGGGGATGTTATAGTTATACGAAAACTCGACTAGGTGTAGATGGTCTTCCCATGATCACCCGAAGTCTAATACACAAGCTCTTAACAAGTCTTCTAAGATCTTGTTAACTATTTCCGTTTGCCCATCTGTCTACGGATGGTAAGTGGTATTCATCTTGTGGTTCCTAAACTCTCCTGTAGACTCTTCCAGAACTCGCTAGTGAATAAGGAATCTCTATCGCTAACAATATTACTAGGAATTCCATGCAATCTAACCACATTCTTCATAAATAACTTAGCCAATACAGGTGTCGTCCTATTTGACTTAACAGGAATGAAATGGGCACTCTTGGTCAACCTGTCCACTATGGCCCATATACTTTGCTTTACTCTATTAGATCTCGGCGACCCGTCTATGAAATCCATAGAAATAGAATCCCACTTCCATACCGAAATATCCAATGGTTGAAGCAACCCACTTGGCTTCTGATGCTTGGCTTTCACCTACTGACAGTTCAAACACTGTTTTACCTATAAGCCTACATCCCTCTTCATTCCTTCCTAGAAGAAACTTCTCTTCATATCATGATACATATTCATTCCTCATGTACGAATGGTGAACTTCGAACGATGGCATTCCTTTAAAACTTCCTTCCTTATATCTCCCACATCTGGAACACATAATCTACCCTTCTTTCTCAACCACCCACTTTGGTCAAGATTGAAATCCTTCAAGTCATCGCTCTTCGTTCCTTCTCTTAACTTCGTGATCCTTTCAGCTAACACTGGATCCTCTTCCTGTTTAGAAGCAATCTTCTCAATCAATACCGGTCGGACTTCTATACAAGATAACATAACATATCGTCCACTAGACCCAGCCTCGGATCTCCACTACACTCTACAAGACGACAACGCTTCCAAGTCATTGCATTCTGCTATCATAGCCAACACTGCATTATGATGCTTCCTACTAAGCGCATCTACAACCTTGTTGCCATTCCCTGGTGCGTACTCAATTCCAAAATTATAAGCGGCTAAAAACTCTAACCACCTCTGCTGTCTCATATTCGTTTCCTTCTAAGAGAACAAATACTTCAACGATTTATGATCGTATAAAGCTCAAACCTCTCTCCCAAAAGGTAACTTTCGAAGCAAAAATAACTATAGCTTACTCCAAGTCATGCGTTGGATATCTAACCTCATGCGGTCTAAGCTATCGAGAAGCATAGGCAATCACTTTACCTCTCTGCATCAACACAGCTCCTAATCCAGTTCCACATGCATCTGTATAAACTACCAAATCCTGATTTCCCTCCGCAACAACCAGTACAGGTGCATGGGTCAATAAGTGTTTCAAGCTCTGGAATGCTTCCTCGCACTTATCGGTCCAAACAAACTTTGCATCTTTTCGCGTTAGCTTGGTCATCGGTGCTGTTAACCATGAAAAATCATTTATAAACCTCTGATAATATCCAACCAATCCAAGAAAACTTCTTATCTTAGTCACCGTCTCGGGTCTCTTCCAATTATTCACCACTTCAATCTTAGTCGGATCTGCAGATAACCTTTTCTCTAAGACTGCATGACCAAGAAACTTCACTTCCTTCTTCCAGAAATGACACTTTGAAAACTTCGCCTTCAGCTAATGTTCTCTCAAAGTCTCAAGAACCACTCTAAGATGAACTTCATGCTCTTCCTCATACTTAGAGTATATCAAATATCATCTATGAACACCAACACGAATCTATCCAAGTGCTCTTTGAAAATTCAGTTCATCAAATCCATAAAGAATGTCGGCGCATTAGTTAGTTTGAATGGCATAACTAACCATTCGTACGACCCATATCGAGTACTAAATGTCATCAAAGTTATACATCCACTGCCACTCTAAGATGATGAAAACCTATCGCCAAATCCAACTGAGAGAATACCTTGGCTCCACTCAACTGATCGAACAAATCGTCAATTCTGGGCAATGGATATCGATTCTTTATCGTCCTCTCATTGAACTTACGATAATCGACACATAGCCTTAATGATCCGCCCGGCTTCTTAACAAACACTGCGGCTGCTCCCCAAGGTGTACTACTTGGTCTAATAAAATTCTTGCTTTCCAAATCTACCAACTGAACCTTCAACTCCCTCATCTCTGTAGGTGTCATCCTGCTTAGCGGTCTACTCACCGGTTCTTCTCCAGGCATCAAATCTATTCAAAACTCAATGGCTCATTTTGGTGGCAATCCTACTACCGGCTGGAAGACATCTACGAATTCTCTAACCATGAAAACTCGATTCAGCTCATCTTCTAACTCCACAATACCCAACAAAGCATTCACCTCACAGCTAGGGCTTTCTACAGTATATACAATCTGATCACTACAATCAGGGCGTCTAAGTGATATTTTCCTATCGTGGCAAAATATCCTAGCATCGTACTTACTTAACCAATCCATACCCAATATAATTCTGAACCCTACAAAGTCAAACAGATGCAAACAGCAAACAAAGGTATGACCTAACAAATCAAACTCTAAGTGGTCACACTTCATCCCAAATGTCGCATACCTTCCTATCGGATTTGCAACCCCTTAAGGAGGTAACTAAATATGAGGGTTCTCGGTTAAGCTTATCTATCAAACATTGAGATATAAAAGAATGCGATGCACCAGTATCAAACAAAACTCTAACAGACATACCATGAATCTGAAGTGTACCTCCCAAAACTGCCTTTCCTTTCTCCTGCACTGTTGGCTTCGAAGTAGCAGGCTCCAATGCATACACCTTTCCCTTCCCATCCTTAGTGGGTTCTTTGCATTGATTCTTATAATGGCCAATCTGATCACAATTGAAGCACCTGATATTCTTCTTCCCGATCACTTCCTTAGCCTTTCCGGTACGACACTCATTAGTAAAATACCCCTTCTTGTCGCACTTAAAACAAACCACTTCAGACTTTCCTTTCTTCGTTGTTCCACCTTTCTGAGCACCCTTCTTATGAAAGAACTTCCTCTTCTGACCTTGCCCAACTTGGACCTCCTTCTCCTTCTTCTTCTCCAAACAAGCAAGCATCTCTTCATGTCTTAACGCCATCTCCACTACCACATCACAAAGATCTCTGATATGCGGTAAGGTAGCCCTGGCCAACTCAAGCTTCAATCCCCTAATGAACTTCTCATTCCTCTTCATCATTGTATCAACAGTGGCATAACCATACCTAGCTAAGTCTTCAAACCTACTAGCATACTACAAAACAATCATCTCTCCCTGCTCGAGCTCAGCAAACTTTCGGACCAAAATAGACTGCGCCATCACCGACATGAATCTCTCTTGGAACCTCCTCTTATACTCTACCCATGTCATTGTCTCCTCATCCACACCAACCGTTACACTATTCCATCAAAATAAAGCTGTTCCTTGAAGCTGTCTAGAAGCAAGCCTCCTCTTCGGCTCATTATTGAGCTCAAGTCAGCAAAAATCTTTTAACAGTGCAGCAACTAGTTCTCCACCTCGATAGCATCCTCAGTTCCAATAAATGCCTTCCCTCCAAGTTTAGCATAATCACCACTCAACTTAGCTTAATCGTTAAAAACTGGAGCTTCCTGAACTCCTACTCCTGCATTCACTCCAACAACTCCAGCAGCAATCCCAGCTTGCATCATGTTCACGAAAAACTGATACATGGCTCCCATATCCACTTGTGGGACTCCAGCATCAACATTCTCAGCTTGAGCCTGACCTTGAGTCCTCCTCGTATTGGGTCAGGCATTTCCATTGGTGGTGGTGTTGTCCCCTCCTAGGTTAACTCTGCCTCATCTTGCGTCCATATTTGTATTCAAGCCAGTGAGATACAGAAGAATAGCCTAAGAGAGATTGGAGAATAGAGAGATAGTGTATACTTATATATAGAAAATACAAGTATGTTACTATAGATTTATCCCATACCCCGATCTTACTCTAATTCCATAAGATTATGTTTTTTAAATCATTTTTAGTTAAAAAATTTCATAAACATATGCACTGATACCAAGTTGTAACATCCCTTATCTAGAGGCCCAAAGCTAAGCGCTACAGATGCTGCAGTCATCTATAGTATTAACTTATGGCGACTAAATACGGCTATGCTAATGGTATCCATAATATCAGAAGCACTTGAATATGAAACAAATCACAGACTTCAAAACAACATTCTTCATTACATTTCAAAACACATGTTCCATATTCAAATTACACAATTCCATAACGTTTCCCAGGCAATGATCAAATATAATTATTACATAAATTCGCCAAGAGCGACATATGATGATGGCCCCTTGGATGACCAGAGTAATATACTGTCATAACTGACATAATACATACAACGAAAATAAATAACAAAACAAGAACTGCAATTCCTAATTAGTTATCCATCAGCCTCCTGCTCTTCATCGGTAGCTTTATTCGTCATCTTACTAAAACCTGTATACCTCAACCTCAGCCTACACAATAAATTTTGAGCACCTGAGAGTTTAAGGGGAAAACATAAACTTCGAGTCAGACATAAAGCCTGGTGTGAATAATACTATACATCTCGGTTATTTAATGTTAAGTGAGACCATGCCGCTTAGCGGAACGGGTTTCCCCTCACTAACATCCTTTTAAAACATATCTTTTGCAAATCTTTATCCTACAACCAAAACTGGTTAAAATCTAAAGCAACATTATGTAAATATACATATATGGTAATAAATGAACTATCTGTTCGAACATTATAGTTTTGTTTGGCTAACTACTAACCTTTGGCTGACTCGGACCTACTAGACAATTTAAAAACATTATCTAACATCTAATAGACACACCTCTTCTGGACGATCTATCATCAACTATTTGTTAAATACTTCTCTTCTGGACGGTCTATCCCTAACTTAACATCTCCCTGGGTCACCTGATCCTAATGGTTTTTCGGGCTCACCAATAACCTATCTGTATACAAATATATATTCCCTTCTATATGTAATCATAGTTTTAGTCTTACCTGTGATAAAGCCCTACACACTGGAATTTTGAACTAAATTAGCTGGGGCTAATAGCTAATGTATATGGCGCGACCTTATACCAGTCCCATCTGGTATTCTAATATCTGAGTCATTTTACTTAAGGAAACCTTCCCATAAGTTTTCCTTGAAAACCTTTTCAAACTGATTTAATACCTTTAAATCTAACTCACACAAGGAAAATACATATACTCTATGCTTTACTCAAAATCTCCTTGCCATGTTATATATATACTTTACTCAAACCTTAGGTTATGAAAACATTTAAACCGTTGAAAGTACCCTTTTCGAATCCATTGAAAGTACCCCTTTCTAAACCATTGAAAGCACCTCTTTCGAAACCAACTAAAACCCTTTATTTCACCTAGGCCGAAAGGCCAAAACCTTCCTTTCGAAACCCTTGAAAAACCTTTCCTTCGAAAGCTATAAAACCTTAGACATCTTATCTCAAAACACTTTAAAAGTTTCTTTCGAAACCAGTGGAAAAACCTTGCTTTTATCCCTTTCGAAACAGTTAGAAAAATACCCTTTCGAACCTTTTGAAACCATTGGGGATCCACCACTTAGAAACCTTTCTTTAAAACCTTTCGAAAGCATCAAAACCTTCATGAACAACAACAACCTTTCGAAAGCACTTGGGTTAAATTTAAAACATGTGAAAAAAAACTCCTTTCAAAACCCTTTAAGCCTTATCTTTCGAAACCTTTGAGTGAATCTTTAAAATTTCTGGAAACATATTTCTTTAAACCAATTGACCCAGTTGGAAGCCAACCAAGTCGAAAGAAATATAGTCGAAAGCAAAGCAAGTGCATTTTCAATTTTAAACAAAGTAACGCTTCGACCTCCTTCGGAACCCCTGGTGTCGACCTTGTACCTTCCGCCTCTTATCCAATTTGCTACGTACCAATAAATTGATGCCAAGCGCATTGGCTTTTATGGTGATGAAGGCAGAACCGCTAAGTCGAAAGCTACCCAATCGAAAGCAGGGTGTCGAAAGTGACGAAACATGCTATTTGCATGTAAAACTGATTTTTAACCTTTTTAAGTAAACTTTTTAACTAACTTGCCTTGTTTGTCAAAATCTTATTGGTTGTAAATTTTCTTTTCTAAAAGAACTGCCAAAATTTAAAAAATAAATTCACTTTAATTTATCTACAAAATACCCCTTCTCCTTTTTGTAAATATATAAAATATTTAAGTCTACCTTAAATAATTTTATATATTCATCAAAACACTTTGGAAAATTCTACAAAAATTCCAGAAAATCATTTTTAATATATTTTCTAACATATATAAATTTCAAACCCAAATTATTTATAATTTAACTGTAAATTATTTATAACCTAATATATCATTTTCTTCACTAGAAAATTACTATGAAAACCCCATTAATTCAGAAAATTATGAAAATTGAAACCCATCTATAAAATATCATTCTGATCTAAATCTAAAATCGCAAGGCATTTGGATGTCATTTAATAGAGTTTTCATATCAAAATATATCATAAAATCTATATGAACAATCATAAATCATCAAAGTATACATAAACATTTGATCCATCAAAAACATGGCATAATCATGCAAAACACTTCGGATTTAACTTAAAACCGAAAACATTTTAGAAAATGAGATGTATTTATTATTCACCTTAGCTTTGTGATTAAGGATGTGAGATTTGATCTTGATAAAGTGCTTTGATTCTTCTCTTGAATCTTAGCTTTTATCTTCTTTCTCTTGCTTGCTAATGGTGGCCGGCCTTAGAAATGTTTTTTCTTGAGAAAATATGAAATGAATGTGTATTTTGACTTCCTAAGGGTTTAGGGCATAATAATTTTTTATTCCAACTTTGCCCCTATCTATTTCCTTTGTCTATTTTATTTCATGCTATCTCGTTTTTATTTACACATTAACATGGCACGGCTACCCCTATTAATCACAAATCTCAATGCATTAATCAATCTACATTATTTTATTTTATTTAGCTAATTAAATATCCTAAATAATGTTACTAAAAATATGGGGTGTTACATAAAACCTCAAACGGTCCCTTTCGAAATCACTGAAAACATCTTGCGTAACACTTAAAAACGTACCTTTCGAAGGCATTAGGTTCAAGTGAGAATTTGTGGGAACATAGCTTCAAAACCCTTTAAAGGTATCCCTTTCAAAACCATTAAGTTTAACATTTAATATAACTATTGGGTCAATGAGAACAAAAGCGAAAGCTTCACTTTCGAAAGCACTCATCTCAAGTAAAAGGATTGGAGAAGAGGGTTGCTTCGAAACCATCCTTTCAAAACCATTGTCTCTGAAACCATCGATAAAAGCGGCTAAAAGGACCCTTTCGAAAGCATTGGGAAGGCGGCTTCAAAATTTAAAAGGCGAAAGCTCCCCTTTCGAATACATTGTTTGAAGGTTATAAGCGGGTTTGAACCAATCTAAAAGGTATGAATTTGGCAGCTAGGTTTCGAATGGA
This sequence comes from Allium fistulosum, assembly GCA_030737815.1. Classification (NCBI taxonomy): domain Eukaryota; kingdom Viridiplantae; phylum Streptophyta; class Magnoliopsida; order Asparagales; family Amaryllidaceae; genus Allium; species Allium fistulosum. The sequence continues at coordinate 483,413,705 of CM060905.1, read as the reverse complement.
TTAAAAGCGGTAACTCTTTCGAAAGCTTCTTTTTTTAAAACCAAAGGCAAGTTGATTGATTCGAAAGCTAATAAAATTGGCTTCAACTCCTTCGAAAGCATGCCTTCAACACAGTTCCCTCCGCCTTTCCCCAATACACTACGTACCAATTGCTTGGTACCATGTGCATAGGTTTCGAATAGGCACGAAAGGCCTTCTGGGCATGGTGACGAAAGCAAGCAATGGTAGTGGCGAAGTTGTAATTTGAAACAAAACTGGTTTTATGCCTTTCAAAGTAACTCCTTTTCACCTAACTTACCTAATTTGTCAAAATATGATTGGTTGCCAATTCTTTATCAAATTTCTTCTCTAAAAAGGCTGCCGAATTCAACAACTGACAATTGAAATTATTTTAACAAATAAGCCCTTCCCCTTAACAAGTCAAATAAAACATCCAAGTCCTCTAACTTAAATAATTTCTTAATCATAGTAAAATACTTAGGAAAAATCCCTAAAAATCCCCATAATTCATTTTGAATACATTTTCTAACATACATAAATTTTAGACCCAAAAACATTATTTAATTGCCTTAAATAATTTAAACTCGAAATTAACTATTTTCTCTCATAAAAATACATAATAGATCCACGATCGCTTATAAAATTATGCAACTTGAAACCCACTTCTAAAACAATATTTTGACCATATATCAAGAACGTAAATAATTTATATGTCATTTAATAGATTTTCTAATCCAAACATATAGTAAAATCCATATTGAACCATATAAATCATCAAGCATATATATCCATTTAAAAAACACAACATGGCATATAACTTGCAAAATAGTTCGGATCTAACTTGAAACTGAAATCAATATCAAAAGTGAGATGTAAGTTAATTGTTCACCTTAGCTTTGTGTTAAGAAGGTTGAGATTTGCCGTTAGATTGATTTGCTTAAGCTTTCTACTTGAATCCTATTAATGGTGGTCCCGAGTTTTATAAGGTTTTAGTTTTGTTTGTGAAAGTTAAAAATGAATAAGGAATGAAGAATAGAAGGGTTTAGGGTATAAGAACAAAAGCTATTCCTATTTTATCCTTACCATATTCCTCCTACCTACTTACTTTCAATTTTCTTTTGATTATATATTCATTAAGGCACGGCTCCTTCTTAATTAACAAATCTCAATCTCTTAACTATCCACATTATTTTATTTTATTTACCCAATTAAATATTCTAAAATATGTTAGTCAAAATTAGGTTCATTACAATAACATCCCTATCGAAAAATTAACACAAAGATCTTTTAGCACAGTGGTTAGTGCATGATGTTGCTTTCCAGGACAACTGAGGTTCAAATCCTCCGTCATCACATTTGATATCAGAGCCTATTCCCAACCAAAACCATGTGTTGTAATGCTATGGATGTCATGCAGTTACAAGCACAACGCTTGGTGTAATCCATAACATCCCTTTCAGAAAGCTAACACAAAAATAACTTTAAGCATAATGGTTAGTGTGCGGCGGTGCTTTCCAATATAACAGGGGTTTGAATCCCACGGACACCACACCATGGAAATATTTGGAAGCTTTTATTATATTTATAATATACTAAGAATAGTGAGGAGAAGATGGAAGTTTATCAGTTGACACAAGGGCTAATGGGCTTCATTCAAAATAAATAGAAATTAAACCCTAAGCACATCATTAATTGCCAATTCTTCTTCACAAACATGATTAATTATCTTTATTATAATTAATTATTCTCAGTTTAACTTTCATGTCCTAACCCATTCAAGTACAATACCTCATCATTTTATTAATTAAACTAAAGTTAATGTTTATGACATAATTCAAAAGTATAAAAATATGGGTCATTGCATGTAACCACCTCATTTGACCCAAATATGCAATTATATTCTAATACTGGTAAATTAGTGAATCAAAAAGAATATGCTAGAGTAATTAGGAGTCTGATGTATGTCATGACATGCACTAAACCTGATATTGCATGTTAGAAAAATGAGTAGATGTATCAATAACCTAAGTCATATTTATTCAATTGTTATGCTAATGATATTTAAATGTTTAAAGGGAATCATAAGCTATGGTATTTTGTATAGCAAGTATCCAAATGTAATAGAAGAACACATAGATGCTGGCTGGAACACTTAATGAGAGAAGATAATAAATCGACGGATGGATTTCTACTCTCGGTTAGGGAACAATATCTTAGCCTTAAAGAAACAAATGTGTGTTTTTTATTCTACCATAGTTGTTAAATTTATAACATTAGTTTATTATAGTAAAAATGTATGGTTAAGGAATTTACCAATATAGATTTCTATGTGGTCAAAATCGATGCCTTTGGTATTTATGCAATGTAATATTCAAGCAATATTATCACAAGCATAAAGTCAGATTTTGTATGGAAAATCTAGGAATATTGGCCTGAGGCATATACAAAAAAGAAAATGCTCACTACTGGGGTTACCATAGACTTTGTAAGATCTAGTTAAAACTTGGCAAATCCATTTATTAAGTACTTGCAAGGGAATGGGTGTTTAAAACATCAAGGGGATGGGGTTAAAGCCAATTCAAACAATCGCTAATAATGAAAACTTGACACAACATAATGAAATTCATTATCTTGAGTTCAATGAGAAAAGGTACAGCAAAAGATAAGATTGGAAGAACTATAATATTGGATTGAACAACTAATACCATGTTTTAACCTAAGGAAAAGTGCTGGGTACTAATAATAATGTAGTGGGGGTAGTACCGCTTAGTACTTGATAGGTTTCTAACAGAAATATCGTTAAGGCGTATACTACGAGCATTTTTTTATAAACATACATATATAAATGCATAAAAAATGTGTCATATTCTATGAGACATGACTTAGTCTCTAAGGGCCAAGATATGGAAATTGCAACACTTCGTAAATTTATGTAGTTAAATAACTAAATTAAAAGAGTAAAATCGTAATTTTGTATAAAGGTAAAAATAATAACTTTTTACAGAAGTCGGAATTAGGCTTCATGACCTATCCCATTGAATCTGGAATATTGTTTATAGTCAAAAAATATATAAAACTTGCTGAATTTGGTTAAATGGGCTAGAAAATAGAAGAAACTAAACCTAATGGCATTTTGTAATATAATGATTACGAGATTTTAGACCAAATATGTGTTATTTCCAACCTATAAATAGAAGTGCCTATTTTCTAATCCTATTTTAAACTAAACACCTTACTATTAATCTACATTAAATCCTAAGCAAATTCAAAATAACAATATTCCTTTTAATCGTTTCATTTCTTATTCCTCTTCCCTCTTCTCCAACAAACTTGAAAATTCATAATTTCTCCGTCTCTCAACCAATTTCGACGAACCAATGGAAAATTAGATAATACGAAGAATGCTATGATCTTATAACATTTTAGAGGCAGAATTTGTAAGATTAGAGCGCAGCAGACCGAGATAGAAAAGAACAATGATTAAGTCTCATACACCATTTTCATTATTCTCTGTCAAACCTCAAAAGGGCATATCTCTCTCGTTTCTTAATAGATTTTGATGACCTACCCATCAAAACGGCCATGGAGATGAGTGCTACAATTTGGTAAAGGAACATTGGTGAATTTAAAGGATTTCTATGTGAAAAAAGCACAGGACGGTAGAGATAGTGTTGAGTTCTTCTTTATTCAAGCTTTTTGGTGAGTGGGGCTATTCATATTTGGGTGTATATTAATAAGACTTAGTAATTTACCTCTTATGGCCTTAACTCAAATTATAAATGATAAAATTGATAAAATAAAATAATTTTTTTATATCTACATAATTAAGATCTAGTATATCATAACTAGATAATTAAAAAAGCGATTTTTTTATTATAATTAGACAAAGTTTGATTCTTCCCTAATTAAAAAGTGTAAAACAAAAAAGCCCTAATTAGACATATTATGTATTAAAACTATATTTATCGATAACATGAAACCATTTGTGGTGTTTGTTCGAGTAATATAAAGTAATATAATTTAATTAAAAAATTTATATAATTATGGAAATGCCCTTAAACTTTAAACGTTTATAACTCTCGCATACGATCTTCGTTTTGTGCATGGTTTGCAAAATCGAGATTATAGAGAGACGAGGAACATTTTGGTATGTTTTTTGCTATGGTCTAAAATGTTTTATAAAGTGCCTTATTGTGTTAGGTTCGTTGTACAGTTTTACGCTTATCGGTCATGGCTTGATCCAATAGCTTCGTAAACAAGGGGTGATGATGATTTTTGGGCTCGACCCCAATAGTGTCGCAGATTGTTAGATGAGTGGCTAGTTTGGACTTGTTCCTACGGGTTAGGGCCCGATCCAGTAGCTTCATAAACGGTGGAGCGATGACTAGTTTTAGGCTTGGTCTGAATAGTGTCATAGACCGTTAGGCGAATGACTAGCTTGGATTTGACTTCAATAGTCACATGCGATTCCACAACAGTGTCATGTACGGGCCACATGAGTTGAGACTTTAAGCTCAATAGTATGGTATATGGTAGGCATTAGGTGAACTTCGGTGGGACCAGTGACATCTAACGACAAAGAGTTGGGACTTGAGCCAATAGTATCGCAGTTGATAGTACACAAGTTGGGACTTTAAGCTTAATAGTGTACATACAATTTTTCGATAGCGGGATGAGACATGTAGACCTTCAGCAGTGAGTTATATACAATTTGGCAATAACGGGCTAAGACGCATAAATCTTCAGTAGCGACTCGCATACGATTTGGCGATAGCGGGCTAAGACACGTAGATCTTTAGTATCGAGTCACATATGTTTTTGGCATTCGAGTTATAGCCTCAATCATGTACATATGATTAGGCATATAATTGATTTTAGTGAGACCTTAGCATATGATGTCACTATAGTATTATATTGTGTTTAGCTGACTTGTTGGGTGCAGGTGACACGGGTTAAGGAATGGATTTCGCGCATAAGTGTTGTTTTATTAACTTATTAGTATTACACGGGTTAAAGTATGGATTTTGCGCATAAGTGTTATTTTATTAGCTTATTAGTATCATACAGTTATATGATATATTTCACTGACCAGATATATATCTGAACCCACTATAATTTTCTTCTTTTTAGCTATACTATGATAGGTCGATAGAGAGGACTGGTGGTGACTTGGAGGCGATGGTACAATGGAGACGCACATTTATTTCACATATTCTCAGACATTATACCATGTCCATTACCAGTAGAGAGATGGTGCAATTGGATTTATTTGATATTTTATTGTTTTGTTTGTCTGTAATTGTATTATTGATTACAATTATATTTTATTCCTTCTGATGTAAGTTTAAAAAAGTATTGACTATTGTAGATAGCTCTGTAAATGTTTTATATTTAACCTCAGAACATCAGCTGTATGCAAGTTCTATGATATCTGGGTCAATTTATGGGTGAATCGGGACATCGTAGATAGTGGGTTGTTACATTTGGTACCAAAGCCTACATTAGGCGAATCTTAATAAATTAGGGTATATGAGAGAGAGAGAGAGAGTATTTGTAATTTTTATTGTTTATATATATATATATTTATTTATCATTTTTACACCACACCCCATATATTTTGACTCAAACAGGTAGTTGTTTGCTTATCCCTTATAGAAGTAAACAACTATTATAGAAGCAAACAACTATGTGTTTAAATAAATGTTGAGATTTAAATATTTTGAGGTGGAAGATAAACCCATCACATTTGCTATAATATACTCCATAAAAAATTTCTAAAAGTTGGTTTATGTCTCCAACAGAGTAAATTATGGGATCATGGATGAATAAGAAGAAGAGTAGTACCCTTGAGTCTGTACAAAATAAGTGTGATGTCGATAAGGCATTATGAAGGTACTTAAAGCATGGTTAGATTGCTTGACATAGTTGGGCTTCTGTAAGCTATGATCTACTCCAATTAAAGTATTTAAATTATTTGAAATGTTTTCCTAGAAAGTTAAAAACATTTATGTTTGATGTTTTTGGAAAAATATGTAGAAATTGAAGTTTATTTAATGTATAATAACCCCTTATTTTGAGCTTTTATTTTTGAAATGTTTAGCGTAAGGCATATTGTCGCACTTATATTTTGATGTGTATTTGCTTTGGACAAAGAAACTATTAGAAGTAAATTAAAAAGTAAGTAAAACACGTGTTTTGGATATCCTTTATTTTATAAATATTTTTGTCACATTTTAGATAAAATTAAATATTACTCTGTCTTTACACTATTGTGAAAATTTCTAATTTATAAAGGTAGAATGGTACCTTTTTTATGTTTGTTTGTCTAAGTCAAATTTGAACCATTTTGGATATAATTTAAATTGAAAAAAAAATGATTTAAAAGAAATATTATTTTAAAATTATGGAATTTCTTTATTTTGATATATATGTATTTTCGAATGGAAATTGAATTATTGTAACATAACTCTTAAAATATGAACTAATAAATGATTTAAAAATTTGGAAATTATTTTTGAATTGGACATGAATATTTTTTATAGCCAAAAACGAATTTCAACAAAATATGATTATTTATATATATAATGTATTATTTATAGGTGTTGGAGATTGGCTAATTGTAAATAAAATGGTAAATACTTATGTGTGTGTGTGTGTGTTTGTGTGTGTGATAAACTGAATATAAATTATATGAAATAATGTTGTAAAAATTAAATTATGAGTATTTTAGAAAATAACTGAAGTTATTTGAAATAAAATTATATTTTAAGTAATTAATATTGAATTGGTTAAACTATAAAGGATTAATTTATGGAAGTTCAATATCTTTTTGAAAATAAATTAGCTTTGGAAATTGAAATTATATATTTTGTTTTCTAGGGATACTAACTAATAGATATGGAATGATTAAATTGAAATAGATTTGGTTTATGATTTTCTATGAAATGTATACATGAAATGTTAAAAGCAAAAACTTTCTGAAAGTTTATTTAAGTAGAATTTAAAGAATTTGATTAAAAATAAAAATACGTTATGATTTTTGTTAAACATTGATTAAAATTAGCAGAGGATTTTATAGTTTTAGAGAATTTCTAGTCTTATGAAAAAATGAAGTTAGAACTTAATGATTTTTGATTTAAAATCCAAAATGAAAATATTATTGTGATTTTCACTTAAACTCAAAAATTCGGTTGTAGTTAGAAAAGAATTACACGGCCATAAAGTTTGAATTGATTATGACAAACTAGCTAAGATAGTCATTATGTCAGTGTGCTAAGGACTTTCTAGAAATGAACGTTATGGAATTGCAATTTATGGATTTGTACATAAATTTAATTAGCGTATTATTTATTAGTTTTGGGAAAAAAATTCTTGAACAATAAGGAAAAATCTATTTTGAATCAAGAATTTACTATTATTTATAAAGTAAAGTGGAATCTAAATAAATAGTAATATGATTTTAGAAGGCTGTTTAAATTTTGAGCAAATAATTGTATGACTGTTTTATGGACTTTATGAAAAAAAATTAAGTAATAAAAATAAGAGGTATTTTGAGAATAACAATAATAAAGAGATATTTTTCATGAATACTTTTAGGATAAATTGTTACTATTTTTTATATAAATAACAATAAAAGATTTTTGGAATTTAATGCACAAAGTTGTTATTTTTGAATTAGATAATAATAAAGTGGTTGCGAAAAAAGAATTAAATAATTTTTTCTATATGGAGTGATGATGATATTATTGTTTTTCAAGGAAATTTGATGAAAAATATTATTTTTGGATCAAATACTGATGTTTGAGATATTTAAAGTTATAAATTTAAAGCAAAGGATTTTTGTATTATATAATTGATTTGAAAAAATATATACTATTTTGAGATATACTTAAAAAGCAAATAATAAGTTTAAATTTATTATTTTAAATTATTGAGACATATGTCACTAAATGTTGTTTGAAATTATCATATATGTTTATATTAAGGGCTGTGATACACTTATATAAGATGTGGGAAGCTTGAGAGCGCAGTTAAGTGAAAAGTTTCCTAAAATGTTAAATAATAGAAGATTGGCTATATAAGACAATCGTTGATAAAGCATGACTATACTTGTCTATGTAATGTTTTTGGGGTATGATAATGTACACAGGATACTTTAGCCATATGTTAGTTTATCGGACTGCTCCAGCATTTGGAGTTAATATTATTTTTGAAGTATCCAGTATTGTATGATTTCAATAAATTAAGTAAGTGTCTTGAGTTGAACGTACTAAGGTACGAAGGCGATTTCAAGAAAGGTGAGATTTGGTGATTTGGTGATTTGCAAGAAGTCAATTTTATGAAATAGTGACCTTTTATGCATAACTTATTTTCAATGCCTAATGCATGTGAAAAATAAGTAAAAAGTGCACGACCTAGTCCATGAATTCATTATAGTAATATTTTATTCACCAAAAATAAGGCATCATCCATTTGTTATATCTATAAATTAAATAGTGATGGAGTATGCGGTTTACCTAGGAATCCTAAAGGTTAGTCCACTTAGAGGGGAGACACCGTTCGTTATCGTATTCTCGTGCCTATGGACTTAAAGAAGGAGTTTAATAGGGTATATCAAAGGATATGAAGACAGTTTTCTATTGGCCAAGGATGAAGAAGCAAGTGGTGGAGTATGTTGCAAGGTATTTGGCAATGAAGATATGCCATTAGTGTAGTCTATTTAAATTAAAGTCGTACTTGGAGAATATATGATCAGAGACACCTCGATAAAAGTTGAAGTGGTGCGCAAAGGACTGGAAACCACATAGGATAGGCCTACATAGAGAGTTCGCAGTGGGTGATGTGGTGTAAGTGAAGTTGTGCAGCTAAAGCCCCGCTAAACCTCACAAAATCCCCACTGTAGCACATAGCGCTCTTCAACCTCTACGTTTTTTCAATATAGCGCTATTAAACAGTGGAACCACTTTGAGCCTCGCTACTTTCCGCTATACCCGCTAAATCAAGACTTTTTAGTACTCACTTTAGCAACATTAATATAAAAAGGTTAATTTGACTAGTTCCCTTTTGAATCAAATCAATAAAGTTAGGTAAAAGCCTAATTATAAGGCATGAATGCTTAATATAAGTTAAAAATCTATTATAGTCACTAAATGTGGACTATATAAATCATGATATTCTTTGGCTTTATTATATGAAATTAAACAATATTTCTTTTTTCTACACAAATGATGTGAGAATGAGAATAAATTAACTTTAAATATTTGGTACTATATCTAATGAAGCTTTTTATGCCTCAGTTATTTTCCATTATATCCCCGTTTTATCCCTACTATAACCTTTTGCACTTCCACCGTCATGGAACCTCTAAGCGCTTTAACTACACAGAAGCGAAGGACTTGCTATTGAGGTATGTTATGTGGAAATGCTAGCGCCATTAGTTGTTGGGCTTTTCCCGATTATATAGAGAGTAGGGAAGTTAGCACGTTTGAGTGAGTTTCTTGAAAAGTTGGTGGGTGTTCACACACATTCTGTTATCCCCTCTACGACTGTAAGTTGAGGATTAGCAGTTATGGTAGAGCCTAGTCGACTCATGAGGTAAAGTAGGGACGGAGTCTAGAATACTCCGTAGGTGTACTCACATCTTAGGACTTAATATGATATGGCATAAAAATAAGGAAATGAAGTTAGTCTGGGTATAATGAGGAAGTGGTTTGGATAAGAGTATGATGGAGTTCGAGGAGAGAATCCAAGTTTTCCATCAGGAGCTATCTTCCAATAAGTTTCTACTTTAGTTAGTTTGTAGGTTAGTTTTCTCGTTAGGTCGTTGTTTGTTTGCTTGATTGCTTAAGCTAGCTAGCTGACATGGACATGGATGTAAGGATGTTAGGATTTGTTGTATGCACATCCTTATAATGTGTTTTTGTGGTTATGGTTTCTATAGTTTCTTTGTTTGGGTTATACCAGTTTAGTTTATACAGTGTTGGCTTGTATGTATATACATTCCAACCTAGGATAGATACCTATAGTTAGGTATTCTAATTTATGCTAGATAATTTTATATATGCTATTTTTTGTTTCTTTATATAAGCTTTTACTGATTGTGTTTATGGACGTTGTTGTTTACTTGCACTTTGATATGAATGTTGCATATGGATGAATAGATGCACATAATATATATTTGCATATATTAGGATGTTTGCATACATATTGGTTGCACTGCATGCGAATTCATATAGAAGGTTGATTTAGTTGCATTTGCACACATGTCAAATCTTATCATCCAAACTTATCTATCATATATATTTTATACTCTTGATTATATTTTTGCTTGTGTTGTATAATGGATGCTAAATGGATGTTGATATGTCTGTTTTGTATATTATACCATGTAAAGGGAGTTGCATTGTCCGTCTCTTGGAATTTCGGGGATGAGTTTCTTTTAAAGGAGGAAGAATGTAATACCCTATAAATTTACGTAATTAAATAATTAAATTAAAAGGGGTAAAATCATAATTTTACATAGAAGGAAAAATAATAAATTTTTATAAAAGATGGAATTAGGTTTCAGGACCTATCTCGTTACATTTGGAATGTCGTTTAAAGTCAAAAAAACCATATATAACTTGCTGAATTTGGTTAAACGGGCTAGAAATTATAAGAAGTCAAATCCAGTTGCATTTTCGTAATAATGATTATGAGATTTTAGGCCAAATACATGTTATTTCCAACCTATAAATCAAAGTGCAAAACCTACTTTCTAGTCCTATTTTAAACTAAATACCTTACCACTAATGTCCATCGAATCTTGAGCAAATTCAAAACAAAAGTCTCATTTTTTTAACTATTTCATTTCCTTTTCCTCTTCCCTCTTCTCCACCAAATTTTGAAAATTCATAACTCCTCTGTTCCTCAACAAATTTCGACAAAACCAGCAAAAAATCAAAGAATACGAAGAATACTATGATCTTATAACATTTAGAAGGCAGAATTTATAATATCAAAGATGCAGCAGACCCGAACAGCGAAGAACAATGGTGAAATCTTGTACACCATTTTCTTCCTTCTCTATCAAACTTCAAAATGGCGTATCTCTCTCGTTTCTTAATGGTTTTGACGATCTACCAATCAAAATTACCATGGAGATGAGTGCTACAATTTGGTAAAGGAATATTAGCAAATTTCTACGATTTCTAGGTGCAAAAAGCACATGACAGCGGAGCCAGTGTTGAGTTCTTCTTCATTCGAGCGTTTTGGTGAGCTAGACTCTTCCTATTGCGTATATAATAAGACGCGGTAATTCACCCCTTATGGTCTTAAATAAAATTATAAATGGTGAAATTGATTTTTAAAAAATAATATTTTTATATATATACATGATTATGATGCAGTATGCCTTGACTAGATAATTAAAAAGTGATTTATTTAATTGTAATTATACAAAGTTTGATCTTTCCGAATTAAAAAGTGTAAAACACAAATGTGCCTTAAATTAGACTTATTATATACCAAAATTGTATTTATCGATGACACGAATCCATTGACTGTGTTCGTTCGACGATATAAAGTAATATTATTTAAGTAAACAATTTATATAATTACAGAAATGGCCTGAACTTTAAACGCTTATAACTCTCGAATACGATCTTCATTTTACGTAGGGTTCACCGCATTAGCATTACGAGTTTTGGTATGTTGTTTTACACATTCTGAGATGTTTTAGAAAAATGCCTTATTATGTCAGGTTCGTTGTACGGTTTTGCGTTTATGGTTCAAGGCTTGATCTAGTAGCTTCGTAAATGGTGGGGCGATAACAAATTTTAGGCTAGATCCCAATAGTGTCATAGACAGTTAGGAGAATGACTAACTTGGACTTGCACTAACGGGTTGGGGCTTGATCCAGTAGCTTCATAAATGGTGGGGCGTCGACGAGTTCTGGGCTTGATTGCAATAGTGTCGTAGACAGTTAGGAAAATGACTAGCTTGGATTTGAACTCAATAGTCATGTTCAATTTCCACAATAGTGTCACGTATAAGCCATACGAGTTAAGACTTTGAGCTCAATAATGTGCTATATGGTAGGCGTCAGGTGCACTTTAGTGGGACCAATGACGCCTAGCGACGATGAGTTGGGATTTTGAGCTCGATGGTGTCATAATTGGTAGGACACAAGTTGTGAGCTCAATATTATACATACGATTTTGCGATAGTGGGTTGAGACACATAGATCTTCAGTAGCAAGTCACATACAATTTGGCAATAACTGGCTGAGGCACATAGATCTTCAGTAGTGAGTTGCGTATGATTTGATGACAGTAGGCTGAGATACGTTGATCTTCAATAGCGAGTCGCATAGTTTTTGGCATGCAAGTTGGGGCTTTAGGCACAATCATGTACATAAGATTATAAAAATGATTGATTTTTTGGTACCTTAGCATATAATGTCAGTATAGTATTATATTGTGTTTAGCTGACTTGTTAGGTGCAGGTGACATAGGTTAAGCTATGACTTTTTAGCATAAGTGTTGTTTTACTAGCTTGTTAGTATCATACACTTATATGATGTGTTTTGCTCACCAGACATATGTTGGACCCCTCTATCATTTCTTCCTTTTAGTTATACTCTGAGAGGCCAGTAGAGAGGACTAATAGTGACTTGCAGGCGATGATACGGTGGAGATGCATATTTATTTATAACCTATCTACTATTGTATTTCGCATATTCATAAACATTATACCATGTCCATTACCAGTAAAGAGATGTTATAGTTGGACTTATTTGATACTGTATTGTTTTATTTGTCAGGGATTCTATTATTGATTACTATTATATTTTATTCCTTCTGCTGTGAGTTTAATAATGTGTAGAGTGTTGTAGATAGCGATGTGATATATTTTATATTTTACCTCAAAATGATCCACCGTCTGCAAGGTCTACATTGTCCGCGTCATTTTATGCATGAATCAGGGCATCGTAGATGGCAGGTTGTTATAGACACAAGGCCAATCCACATGTCATCATAATAAACTATTTGATGAAATGAAAACAAGTGTGTGGAACATACTTGGTATGTCACATAAGATCGATAGTTCAATGCACAACCAATCTCTCCATCCTAACATGTTTTGATGGGTTGTCACCAAGTGTAAATTTAAGTCCATAAGACAGCTATACTTATGCATATGCTTTCCTACAACAAAATAAGAGAAATTTTATTCAAGTTTCGTGGAGGATTGTTAGAGAATTTTTTATAAAACCTGTGCGATAATTTTATTAATGGAAAAGAGTAAGGAAAGAAGAAGAAAACGTTGATGGGTTTAGTCCCACATCTTAGAATTTTCAACTTCTAGTTGTTTCAATATTACTTTCAACAAGAGAAAGGTTATTCCATTGGTCATCCAGATGTTTTCTCTTGGGTTGAAGAGAAACGACAATGCATGATAACACACATGCACCGTCTTCGCTAATAGACCATCCTAAGCTGAGCCATTCCAGGTTAGGGTTGGAAATTGTAGCTAAATCAGCCCAAAATGGATTCAATTATTTGAATCATGGGTCAAAGGATTCGAACATTGCATGGCCCAAAAAATATGTTTATAACCTTTCTAGGCACACAACGCGACTTTCTGTCGAGTCCTCCGGCTAATGAATAGGCTTGCCATTCAATTTCGAAAAACATGGACAGAAAATTGAAAAGCATTCTATCTAACTTTCTACTCTTTCCATCATTGATTTATTAATTTTTAAAAAATTATATCAAGTCTATAATACTATAGGTTACATACTTGACACTCTTGTCATTATAGCAATCTTGTCGGACGTTTGGGTTACCTCTGGTAGTGCGACTGCGTTCGGTGTTAGAGATTAATTTCTGGGACTCCGTTGTATCTTAGGAGATGGTTTTTCATAATTCAATGCACATATTCATTTTATCAAACGATGATGAAGGCAAATAACATTTTAATGAAAGAATCATTGATGTATCTTCGAGAGAGCTCTGTTCATTTGAATTCTACAGCTATTGTTTGATAAACCATGATCAAGAATAAACACCAACAAAAATAAAATTCAAAAAAGATATGAAATGCATCGCACTACATACTCTATCCTCCTCTTCTGAGGTCAAGGACTCTTCTCTCTTAGCTATTTTTTTGCTTTTTATTGTCTTACTAGTGCGAACCCGTGCTTCGCACACGGTTTGGCGCATAAAGATGTACATATTTAAGTCAATGTACTTACAACCCATTATCGTTCTAAAGACAATTTTAGGCGTAATTTTTTATCTTTTGTTTGGTGGGTACAAATTCATACAACATTCACTGCCAAATAGAAAAGTAAGAAAAATAAATATTTGGGAACACTCCTTACCCATAATCCACCATCAATTTGTTACCTCGTTAAAATTAGAATGATATATAACTTATTAGAAAAAATGATTTAGTTTATCAATTTATCAACGATATGAAGTATGCACATTGAATGTTCGTACATTATTCCAATCAAAGTATAACTTTGTTTATTAACAAAGGATTACTGAGGCTGGGGCAATAAGACTGTTTTCAAGTTGGCGTTAAAATAACCATTGGTTGCCACATAGCCAACACATATTATTTATTTTAACCATACACCTCAAGCATTTTTCTACTGTAAAAATAATAGAATAAAGCTTCTCTGCTACTTAACTTAGAAAACCATGCTAAAACCAAATCATGAAAATTGAGAATGTAAAATATGTTAATAGGCGGTAAAATTCAATTGCCAACCCACTCAAACTACAAGCTAACAAATCGTATTTTCCGTTTCTGGTAAGGTGCAAAAGTTGAAATCAAAATAAGATTTTCAAAAGAAATTGTATACAGATATATTACTATGTAATTCCCCTTAAGCCAGAAATGAGAATTTAAAAGGAAAAGTTACGTTTGAAAGATGCAAGTATATAAACAAAACCTTTAAACAATATCCTGGAACAAAAATGTAGAAAAAATGTTCACTAAATTTCGTAACATAGTACACTTACAACTTAAATCATGTAGAGGACAGAACTGTGTGTGAAATCGCCACTAATTAATTTCTCGTTATCAAAAAAATCATCCCCTCAACTCAAACCAAAAAGTTATTTCTACATCTTAGCATTTTGATTCCATCTAATGCTGATGCTATACTAATGTAATGTTATTTTTCAACCTTGACTGCAAATCTTCAAACCTGAATCAAAGACGGGAAATATTAAAAACAGTCATAGATGGATAAATCTAAAAGAAAACGAAAAAATCAAATAAATTACATGTTTAATCCTCGAATATTTAGAGAATATATATGTATAATATTAAAAGAATAACTGTGATACCGAAATATACAATTCGGTTACACGTAAATCAAACATCGTTGAATTATTCACTCCACAAAGCAAGACAGCGGAAAAAAAAAAGAACAGATGTTTATTAGAAAGGCAAAAGTGGAGCTGAATTTGCATTTAATCTTCTTTAAATGTGCTTAGTATGTTACTGATGTCAGGTATGTTGAAGTGGTCTTAACTATTGTATTGCGTACAAAGTCGGGCTTTGCATTCAAGGTAAGACCTGGATTTAGGAACATGGCTTTCAAGAAATGTCTATGCATTAGTTGAGCTGCTTTATTCAGGTGACAGTAAAGGATTCGATGCTTTTATTAATTCTTAAACTGTTTTCAAGTTTCATAACCTATATTTAACAAAGATGGGTCAGATGTATAATGGACATTATAGTCGATGAATTGTAAATGTATAAAATCTAATGCATAAATGGAACCGATACCACAAAGAATATGGAAACCAAGAAATATCATAGCAAATGCTTACTTTCCAAAATCTTCTCGTGCAGGCAAGATAAAAACACTTCATAAATGGCAATTGTCCATATTTGAAAGATATGTTACATTAGTGACTGTATAGACCATTCAAAGAAATTATCCAAATCCATGACAACTTATATACCATTAGAACCAATTTTCACTTTCAATCCATTGACAACTGTGTTCTTTTTTCTTCTATGTATAAGAGACATAAAGAAAAGTAAAGGTGCACGATTAAAGATTCTAATCGAACGATGAAATAAAGAAAAGGAGGATAGTACTATATCGTCTTTTAAACTCTCTTTTGCCCCCACAATACTCTTTTCTTCTTCATATTGATAAAATATTATACTTATGAATGTTATGATAACAGTACTACATAAAATTCAAGGACTAACAACAATACATATTAATACTGCTAATTTCATAAAAAGCTCACATTAAACACAGTACCAGTTCAATATGTATTAACTTCATATTCCCACTTTAAAACCTAATATTATATTTTACTACCTCGGTTGATTTCTATTTCAAATTTTAACACAAAGCATGATGAATATATGCTGAAAGCAGCCCCCATTGGTAAATTGGACAAATAAGGTGACTTACAGATGGATTAAATTAGATTTATAAAATAAGCAAGTAACTAAAATAGAAATTATCGATAAGCACCATTGTCCCAGCGGTTAAGTGATTCAACTTTGGTGCGAGAGGTCATAGGTTCGAAACTTGCGTACTAATAGATGCAACAGATCAGGTCAGTGCATCTTAACTCATCAATATCACCACAATTAGATGAATAATCATAAGAACGGAAGCACAAGAGCTAGGCTAATGCCATGTACATATATTCAATTTTCAACCATATAACTCTTCTAATTCTAAACAGCCAATAACCTTAGACATTAGATGTTTAATAAAACATTTATTTATATCTTAAATCGCAAGTTTAAATCCTGAGAAAACAGCCAGATTAACACGATAAATACCTTAACCATTGTATATGCTTGAGAAATATATTCAGCATGGTTATTATCTTCTCCTTCATAATGTAATAAAATTGTAAATGGAATATGACTATTGTAGTTAATGCATGTTAACCAAATATGAACAAAAATTCTAGTTACTATAAATATATGTCCCATTTAATGCAAATGTAGAATTAGATAAGAAACTACATCATGAGAATTTCCAAGAGCTTCCAAGAAATTTTAGAACCCTGGTTGTTTTATTTTTATTATTTTTGATTTTGTATGAAGAACGAAACCATTACCGGAGCAATTATCACCTGCATAATTGGGACTTGGCAGGAAGAAAGCAATATATACCTTTGGTAGGTGTTTTGACCATATTTTGTAGGAGCGAATTTTGTATTAGGTGTGAAAAATAAATCATTCCTGGTGTACCTACACACTAAATAGTAAGAAGGAAGCACAATTCATTGGAGAGTAACTTGATGAAATACATTGTAAAACTCATTTAGCGTCAACATACAGTATGGACCTATGATACACACTAGGCTTGACTATGTCAACATATAATACTGGAAACTAAAAACTCTAATTTTGCTACACATTAGCATCATGCCCACATATTTAGAAGAAATTACACTAAACTCAAATTTGTGGGTAAAGTGAAAGATTTTATAAGCTATAATTTTTTATAAATAAAACCACTCAAGAAATATTTATGCTTCGATGTGTTCCATATTAAAATTTGAAAGTAATTTTCTAACATTTAATATTTCCTATGTACGCCTTTATAGTATCTAAATATCTATGTGATCGCTATTATATTCTGATGGTGTTGTACAACCATCAAAAGAGCATTTTTTTGTTAGATATTGTGAAAATATTTAAACCCTTTGGCTCTAACCAATAGAATACAGAAATTACATATACCAGTTACTAGTTTGCTTTTTTTTGCTCTCAACATATATGTATGTAAATAACATCAAAAGAAACATGGATTAATTAGACGTCCATGAGTAATCGCACAGACTACAATAAATCATAAGAAAGAAGATCAGCATACGAACAAAAAAAGTTCAGGATAATATATCAGAACCGTCATTCTTTCTGCCCCAACATTCCAGAGATTCGACGATTGTTCAAGAACGATCATATCTTAGCTCGGTTAAAAACAATATGTTAATAAACTTTTTTAAGTGTAAACCTTTTAAAGTATTACCTAGGATTTTAGTCTTACGGGGGACGCACATCAGGATCGCCGTCTTAGCTGCCCTGAAAGAAAGCATGTATATATATTGTCCACTGTTAATAAACTTTTTTCCATACTTTCGTTTCTTTCTGCTCAGTTCATACTGATTACTGTTTTATACTTCATTGACTATATCCAACTACTTTTTCGGTTTTCATATATACTGTCCAAAGGTATACAACTTTCTCCGACCTTTACTTTCCTTTTGCTCAGTTCATTCATCAGTATAGAACCTTAATTAGAAGTTAAAATTTGTTACATAAATCAGCAAATTTTTCAAATTTCAACATGGGTCTATCGACGGACGTCTATAAACTTTAAAATCTTTAACTACACATAACTCAGTGATTTTCACTGCCACAATTTCATTACGACCTGAAATTGCATATGTAAATAGAAGAATCCATTTAAAAACAGAAGAATTCTCCTCATATGCAGTAGCAAGGGGTTGAAAAGTAACACAAAACAAACTTACAATTTTTGAGAGATGTAATTAAATAAGATGTCCCTTATGGGATAGTGGTAGTGCGCTTTGAATTGCATATGTAAAGGTATTAGGATTGAGTTTAACAATGATGAATAACCCTAACATTAAAAGCTATTTAGTTCAAAAGTTATAAGAAAGTTTAGAGAAGATGCTGCAATTTGTTGATTCAATATAGATTAGTAAAGATTCAGCATAGCCAACATCAGTAAAAAAAACTTTAATCATTCAAACGGTGTAACTGATGAAAAAGTCAGAATAAAAAAAGAAAATGAAAACGTTGGATCATTTTTTAAAATCTGTATCTTCAATAACTCAAACCAAACATGTTCAGAAGTCTGAAGGTTGAAACTATAAAGCCTCACAATTTTAAATATGCTACTATAAAATATTACTATTTTAAACAATTCAAAATGTTAACTACTCATATCATAGAATTCAAAATTCACAAAATAGTCCCTTCTTTAATACAAAAATGCAGCTCCAGGATTGTATGAAAAGCCATAAAAAATAAACGATAACCTAATTTTACAAATTGCATACATGTCTGCAATTATACCATATAATTGCAGAAATGTCTGCAACTATTGCATAGAATTGTAGAAATGTCTGTAATTATATGCAATAGTTGCAGATTTGAAGAAAAATCGAAGATGTTTAAAATTTGCAGAATTGTCTGCAAATATATGGAATAATTGCCTTTTACTGCAAATATGATTTTTTGGTATCAACAATGAATCTCATTTTAAAGATCATAAATTTTTTGATTTTTTGGTGAAAACGGTATGTTGATCCGATGTTTCTACAGAAAGTTATACGCGTTTGAAATGTTAAAAGCGTAAAGGGTATTTGGGTCTTTGCGTGCGCGTGAATTTGAAAATAGGGACCGGCAACTTATTAAAAAACGGAGGGATATTTTGTGTATTTTCAAACCTTACCAGGGATGTATGCCAAACGCACCCTTTTTAATACCAGTTCACGTATTTTGGAAAATTTTCCAAATGGTATTCTTTATGTAATTTTCCTTTTCATTGTTTTTAATATTAATAATTAGTTTATCCATTGTGTGTTAAAAAATTAGCAATAATAATAATACTTGTATGTTCAAAAATAGAAATGGCTGATGTCACAAACAGAATTTTCAGCTGGCAACTTGTCAAATATTTTTCCATGTAGAGTCAGCTTTCATGTTATGAAACTATTAATATGACAACATAATATGGAAATTAACTAATTGAAAGCAGCCAGAGTATTAACATTTTTTCCTAGTTTAATTGAAGAAATGATATGTTAGAGTGTTCACATAAACCACCTTGCTTCAACTTGTTATTTCGTATTTATCTGATTTTTTGTCTTATAACAAAATAAGACCTCCATTTCATTTTTTCCGTATAAATCCTAAATTTTTAAATATAATAGGGTTCATAGATAAGTATATTAATAAACAAATCTACTTTATGGTAGAGAAACATACCTCAATTTGTATTTAGTGTTGATGCTAGCTTGTCCTAGGATATCAGTTTTTACTCCAACTTCTGCCGGAACATCTTCCACTCTAAAAAAGAAGATAAAGCATTATTCAAATTAATAAATTTGTACAAAAGTTATACTTTGAACTCATGTGCGTACATTTCCTACTTTGCATGTACACATTTCAATGTAATTTGACAAACAAAACATGGATCTCATATTTTCATGAATAAAAATGTGGTGTATGTATTATTAAATGAGAGAATCATAAAAGAATAAACTCAAAAACACCTACTATGATATTATTTTACTTGTTCTTCTACGTTGGCTCAAATAAAAATTAACAACAGTTGTTATATTATAATTATGATATCCCTTATATATGATATAAATCCTATTAATTGTTAAAAATCAGTTCATAGGCATGCACAAAAAAATTGTAACAGTTATTCAAAGAAGAGATGGGGACCATGGGGTACTCTATCAAAAAATGGTGAAGTACTTATGTCTCTAATGTAAAACAGTCATTCTTTTAGCAGTTTGATTAAATTAACCAATACGATAAAATTGGAAATAAAGGATGTGATATAATGACAACATGGGAATACCAAAACTTGGGGACAGAGAATATCTTGTTAAAGCGTTGTGCTTAAAACTACACACAAAATCATAGAGACAATTGTGACAAAGTCATATAATGGTAGACGTTTAAACTTAAACAATAAAATAACATACATTTGAACAAAATAATAGACAAATATTACAACCCGTCACTCAATATGAAATTAAAAGTATCTTATAATCAATTCCCATTATTTCTTTTCTATTATCTCAACGGCGTATTAATTTGAATATATTTTTTGCTAGTACTGTAGTTATGGAAATCGCGTTACTGTAAAAGAAGAAGCAATTCCACATCCAACTTATACATATTTTATTAGCATACTAACAGACTAATTGTAACAGAAGTATAAAATTCAAAATTTTCCACACAAAACTGCAAGCATAAACGTCTAGAATAAATGCTATAACCCTAACCAAAGTAAAAAAATTCCACTACAAAAAAATTATATCATGCTAAAGACAAATGATAATTTCCTTTTGTTACAAAAAAAATTAAACTATTGCATATAAAACATTACTGTTAGAGTTGGAGCAGTGCCTACTCAACTTCTATGTAAATTTATAGGAATAGTGCTAACTTATGCTTTTGTTTATTGCAAAGGAAACATAAAAAATAAAAACTATTATCAGGGTATTCTCAAATTTGCAGGGCTTTCATGTTTTATGAAAGGAATCAATTGCTAAGATTCACATTTAGACAAACTTCTTGTTTACTTTATGTTAGGTGCTCCTTTCATCCAAAAACTATAATTAGGATTTCTATATTAAATTTCTCACTCGTTCTAATAGAAAAATTCACATATCTAGTTAGGAAACACAAATAAAAAAGAAGCACCTAAACCCTACATGCAAGACTCAACACACATAAAAATCATTAGTAATATTGGCTACTTATCTCTGTCAATTATATAAAGTAACGTAAAAATAAAATAAAAAACCAATTAAACTTTCAAGGCATTGCATGGTATGAAAAGTTTTTATTTTAACAGAGAAAGCCGACCCCAAAGGCTCAACATTTGGTGCAACTCTTCATCTATATATTTGCTTTCAGCAAGCCACTTATCTAAATAAAATGATAATTTAGTCGAAGGAAGTATAACAATTATAAATCTCTAGTGTTTCTCTAGTAATTCACCTCAAAATAAAAGAATATTTTGTTACTCACCTAATCTTTATGGTGTAAATCTTATCAAACCATAATTACAATTTAATGAACAATTCAGATTGCACTCATATTATATCGAGTATTACTTTTAACATCCAAGCTTAAAAGCAGCAATTATATTGAATAACAATAAATTCCAAACCCAAATGATGATCATTCCTAGTTGCTACCCTCTCATTCTTCAACTACTGCTAGAATACCAGATCATGAAAATTCAACAATCCCTTGCTACACCAATTTCCTAGCGGAAGCAATTTTGATCACCGTTATGGAAGTTTCATTTGATAACTACTCTAGTATTAGAACAGACACAATTTATGTAGGCAAGATCTGCAAAAGATGTTAATATTCACCAAAAAATTAGGGAAAACATCTTAGCTTTCCATGTGTATTCCAACAAAACTAAACAAAGAATCAACAAAACAACAATGAGCGAAAGTGGAAAAATGAGACAACTGGTCTCTGATTTTAGTTGGCATAAAATTAAAAAAGATAATAAACTATACCATGTTCAAGCTGTAAAACAACATCAAATCCAAAAGGTTTGCACATAAATTTAATTAATGATGTCCTTCCCATCGGCATCTCAGAATGAATCAACCGTCAAAAATGAAACCGTAGGGCGAAACAACTGAAAAGGGATTTTGTGTTTAAGCGATGAGAGCAATTTAATCAGAGAAGCGTGATAATTTTTGATTCCCAGTATTAGAGAGGAAAATAAGAAAGAGGGATTTCTTTTGCTTAAGCGATGAGAGAAATTAATCAGAGAAACATCTTTTTTGATTCTTTCGTAAGAAGGGTAGAAAATATGGAAGGCACAAAGAGAAAGAGGAGCCGTGACAGTTGAGTTGAGAAAGAGAAAGAATGATTTAGGGTTAACTCGGAGACTGTTCAGCTGCCAAATTTCAAGGAGGTCTATGTGAGCTTGAAATTTAACTCACTAATAATAATATAGTATAGATTAGCTTGTTTGTAATAATTTCAACATTCTGATTACAAGCCCTAAGTATCCCGTACTTATTGTTGCCTCACACAGTTTTAGTCATGTAAACTTGACGTGTTGCATCAATGTTTTTTCGGTTGTTTTGGATAGAAGTTTTTTCCCTCATTTATTACTTCCTTGAACTAATTGAACATCAAGTTCATTAGATTTCCTAAGTTCATGGAAATGCATGATTCTGATTGTTCGATGCTTTCAGTGTCTTCAATTTCTTTCCTTGTTAGATTCAGTACTTGTCTTGTTCTATGTTGTTGGTTGTTTCTTTCTAAAACTCAATGAATTTCAAGTTACACGTTACAAATTTCTAATGTTACAAACCATCATCAAAAAAATCCTTCATAGTTGGTTACAAAATATTAAACTAGACATCGTTAAATGGACAAGATTGTCTTGTTCTATGTATATCCAAGATTGCTAGTTGTTGCTTTCCAGAACTCATTTGACATCTCAATGGAGTTCAAACTACATATTAAAAAACCTTCTAGTATTAGAATGTGAAATAACTAAATTTTAGCCGTAATTGATTGTAAAACATTAAACTAAGCAAGGGTCTGTTCAACAAACCTTAAACATTTGAGCACTTGTTTAATAAACGCCTAAATGCTCATGATATGTACTTCCTAGCATCTTGAACATGTTTTTTTAGAAAATGTGGTATTTTATTTACTAAATAAAATTACTTGGAGAATTTCAACACAGACACAAGCAAATGTAGGAGATGCAAATCACTCAAAAACACTCGTACGAAACTCTAAAATGTGTAGTACATAAAACATGCTACAAAACAAAACAGACTGAACTGACTTAAATAAAGGTACACTTTCTCTCTCCAACTCATTACTTAATTGATTTGTTCCAGTAAAGAAAACTCATTCCAAATGGAATTCATGGCGATAACAAAATATGGCATTCCTCATTCTCTACTGGTCTTTCACTTGAGCCAGTCTCATAAACCTCTGATTTACTCAAGTGGCATTTGATTTGGGAGGTCAATAATCGTAATCTTGTTTCATTGCTTGGTCAAGCATCAAGATGGTTTATCCAAACCTATAAAAATATTTTCTTTCTCTCTTATCTTATCTTTCTTGATTTCCCTTAGTTTAGAAGAATTTTGCAGTCTTGTTTAATCATAATAAGTCAAACTTGAACTAGTATTTTAATGTCTTTGAACATTCTATCATTCCTTTCGCACCAAATACTCAAAATCACAGTTGTTATTGTTATGTCAATAAGCTCTTTATCTGGCTGATTGCCTCTGTTATGTTGCAATACTTGGTCGAACACATCATCTATGTTGTTTGCAGTTTGTGAGTAGATTTGAAGTATGTTTTTCATGTCTTCCCAAAGTTGTTTAGAATAACTGCATGAAAAACAAATGGTTTTTATTTTCATGTTCCTGATTGCATAGCTTACATGTTAAATCCATGCTGTTATTCCATTTACTTATTCTATCTGTTGTGTTGAGTTTGCCTAGTTTAAACAATACTACACATACTAACATTAGAATGACATTAACTATCCCAAATATGCTTGCACGATTCCAGTTCAGTGCCCCTAACTCTTAGATTGTTCAATGCTGATTCAAAACTAAAATTACCCTTTGGGTTTAGGATCCACTTCCAGCAATCTCTTGTAGTATTGCTATTAATGTTGGTTTGCATAACTATGTTGTATATTGTGGTAGACAAATAAGAATGGTTCACTCTCTATTACCCTTGAGATAGGAGAGAAGAAACCTTTCTGTTATGGCCACCGTGTATACACATTGCTTGCCAACCCTTTAAGTCAGTCAGAGATGATCCTTCGACCCATATGTCAAACCAAATATTGGTATCTTTTCCATTTACTATTTCTCTATTAACTAGAACCTTACTCGATTGCCTTGCTTTGAGAAACGGTTTCCATATAGAAGATGCATTGTTATCCAGTTGAATGACCTAGAAGTTTTTGTTATAATAGTATCTTTGCCTAGTCCAATGAGCCCACAAACAGTTTGATGTTAGAAATCTCCATAGCATTTTTATATTTTTTGTTTGCAGTAGGTCTTTTAACTTTCCTATTCCAAATCCTCCTTCCATTTTTGGTTTGCACACGCCATCCTGGTTTAGTTTATGTGATTTATTTTGCCATAAATTTTTTGAGATGGTTGAGTTGATCTTCAGGATTTTGGACATGGGAATCTGGGAAAACAATACCCAAAATTCAATGATGGGATAGATCACAGTTTTGAGGAGCTCAATTCTTCCACTGATGTTTAACAACTTGTTATTCTAGTTGAGTTTATTTTTTATCTTATCTAGAAGGGGCCCAAAATCTCTAGCCTTTAATTTTCTAATTGATAAGAGGATACCCAAGTACGTAACTAAAACGTTGCCTACTTTAACATTTAGCAATTTAACAAATTTTCTTTACACTTTACACCTCTACAAAGAAAAAGAGTAGATTTTTGTTCATTCATTCCTAGTCCAGCATTGTTTTTTAAATCATAAATGACCCTTTGAATAACCTCTGCACTTTTGATGTTTTCTTTTGACATTACCAAAATTACATCGGCATATAGTAAATGCGTTATCATTGGATCTATCCCATAAATTGGAGAGATGTTGCCATTATGATATTCCTTGTCAACAAAAAAGGTCATATATTACATGGCAATAGAGAAAAGATGAGGAGATAAAGAATCTCCTTGTCATAACTCCCTATTGCTACATATCTTGCCATGTGGTTGTCCATCTATAAGAACTGAAAATGCAGGAGCGGAAATACATATGTTTTATCCCATGTTGGCAAGCATGTGTACTATAAATTCTTTGCTAATTTTATCATATGGTTTATGTAAGTTGATTTTCTAACAAAGATCATTTGATGTTTCCTTGTTGAAACCCCATACCATTTCATAAGTAAGCAATGAGTTTACAATTATATATGTTACTCCCACGAATGAATGCATTTTTATTTTCAGATAATAACCCACTCATGTAATGTTTCATCCCATAGCATAAGAAATTGGTAAGAATTTTATATATGACATTGCACAAAGAAATGAGCCTAGAGTTAAGACAAATTTTAGGGGCTTTGTGTCTTTGGAACCAAACTAATGAAGGTATGATTTATTTCATTAATAATTTTCCTTGAATTTTGTATTCCTATCATTGTTGCTACTAGATCATCTTTGATGATTTCCAAGTAAATATGAGAATACTCAACCGAAAGCATACATAGTACAGTCTTAATGGAAAGTAAATGCTATTAGGTTAGCACTCAACCAGAAGATATAAGTCATTAGGTTGACTTTCAACTGAAAGAAAAAAGCATCAAGTTGTGCTATGACGAAAGCATCAAGAAGTGATACTAATACTCGGATACTGAGGCATCGTGTAGCCTCCAAATCATATATCAAGACCTCGTAAGTGTCTCTACTTAAAGCAATGGCTCAAGATGGCCATAATCAAAAGCAAATGCCAAGAAAGCCTAATTCATCATATTAACTAAAGCTATCTTACCTAAGTCTGAGAATGCCTCTATGTACAACTAGATCAATGGCTCGGATAGCCTAAAGATAGATCAATAGCTTGGATAACCTAAAGCTAAACAAAGTCTAAAGGTCAAGGCACCTAACTCTATATATAGAAGCAACACATCATCAATCAGCGTCAATCTGCAAGTAACCAGATGTTGATAAGTATCCAAATCACAGCCCCATAGGCAGACTATGTTAGCAATTCGAGACAAACACTCTCCTCTAATGGTAGAGCTCTAAGATCACTATAAATAGAGAACCCTGGCCTCCAAATAAAAGATTGCGATCTAAGATGGCAGAAATAGAACTAAGAACAGTAATCATTTGTATTCTCATTTTCATCTTAGATTTAAGCTTTTGACCAGAACTCGGTGATGGTGGACTTATGTGACAACCTGTACCTTCCAACACACCGATTCAAAGCCTATGGTGACTTTCGAACTCATGTCGGTGCTAAGAAGCACGAGCTGTTGGGGTTTTAAAACATTACATGGACTAAAGATATATAGATATGATCTAAGATATACTATACTTCCAGAACTCATAGCGGAAGGCAACAAAATATAAATATAGAGAATAAATATCTTAGAAAATATCTCAAAACACGGTCTCAGAAAAGTAGTACATAGTCAAATCCAGAGTACACATAAATACGATACATGTTTGACAAAATACTAAGTACTGAACAAGATAAATAGTTACATGGAGAGTAAATAAAAATGACAAGCAACCATAATGATGAGCTCGCCTCTCCATGTACTAATCATGGGGCCTATAATCTGTTGCCCTGTCCTCCTATGGTGGGGGAAAAGAAAGGAAAAGGGTTGGGTCAGACAAAATCTGGTAAATGAGTACATAAGTAATATATGGTGATAACATGCAGTTGACTTTAATAATACTCTAAGTGACCTAAGGTGTACTACAAGTGTCCATCTATTACTAGACTTCTTTACTTAGTTGGTTTAGCTAAATATACATCTATACTAGCTACTTGTGCATGCTCATACTAAGGATCGAACAACTGATCAAACCTCTAGACAATACTGATCGACTAATAGCTACTAGAACTATTCTACATAGGATTGCCCTACTATTTCTACCATAAGATTAAATTTCCCACAACTATGGCTATATGTACACATACACCCGTTACGCATTGAGGGGGAGTCAACAATGCTGACTCGTTGAACTGTCTTATCGTCTGCATCCATGTCCACCTCTTAATGGTAATGTAATTGCCTCTTATTGCACACGTTGGGCTACAATAACACCTCATCACATCGTGTCAAAATACGTGAATACCAAGAACTCCTATTACGCTGGGCCTACACACTTCATCAGTCAGTGTTGTGCATCCATTGTAGAACCTCATGTGAGTGCTGTTTGCGATAGAATTGCCCCCAGTCGAATATTGACTCCTGCAAGATAAATAGCATTTAACTAGCTTCGCAACGTCCTAGTATTGGCTCAAAGGGAACCTAGCTTCCCTACCCTAACATCCACATATATACTATATATAATTATATATACACATACATACATACATTTACACTTAAAATAGTTTTATTTTTAACCCGGGCCTTAGGCCAAGGTTCAGATTGTGCATCTAGGACATTAACCAACGATCGTTGTATACTAGGGCGGTCGACCACTTGCTGTCGACCACTCCAAGTAGTGCGGTCGACCGGTCATGGTGTAAATTTAGGGTTTTCTATTTATGGTTGATTAACTATTGTTTGACTCTAATCTTCTACTTATAGTTTCAAGTTTAACAATTACTAAGAATTCAACGTGGTATTTTTCCAACCCCTGATCAGTTTAAATTTTATAGAAATCAATTTTATATAGGGTTCAATTGATAATAATAGATTTTAAAATTTTCTACTTGATTACAAAGGTTTTAACCTAGATTAATCCCTA
Organism: Allium fistulosum; assembly: GCA_030737815.1. Taxonomy (NCBI): domain Eukaryota; kingdom Viridiplantae; phylum Streptophyta; class Magnoliopsida; order Asparagales; family Amaryllidaceae; genus Allium; species Allium fistulosum. Next base: position 483,385,476 of record CM060905.1, on the reverse strand, counting down.
CATTAACAAGTATATACCAGAACATTTTATATTTCAAATTTTGATTCAAACAATATAGTTTTCCAATTTAATTTCTAACAACCTAGATCAGACAGTGTATATTTAAATTAAATGCAAATAATTATCTTATTAAAAATGTGCCCACTCACCTCAAATCTGAGCTTTACTTTGAATTCCCATCTAGAAACCCTTTCACGTTCATTAGTCGTACGCCTATTTGATCTTCATGAATTTCTCTAATTTATTCTTGTTTATTTTGAAGAATTTTATAAGTGGAGGAAAAGAGAATTTGATAGACTTTCAACATACTGATGAATTTCTAATGAATTAGGGTTTAGGTTAGCTCGGTATTTATAAGGGTTTAGAATAGTCCTGACTGTTAGATTAACCGTAGAGAATCTTAGGTTTCATCCAAAACGTCAAATGATTACTTTGGGACCAAGTAAAAATATTTTGTTTCATCCAGCCGTTGATTGCACAAATTCACCAATTTTTTAACGTCAACCAGTCGACTGCTAGGTAGGGATCGGTCGACCGTTACCTATCAACCGGTGAACCAAAGGGTATCAACCGGTGGAGTTTACAATTACGGAAAGTTTGATTATATAATTAATTTTGTTTTCAAATTTTAAAATGTTCGTAACTTCTCCATACTCGCTCTGATTTAAGTGTTATATATGAAAATTGTCTAGAAAATCGCTACGAACACAACGATGCAAGTTTCGTAGTCAAATTTGGACATTTGCAAAAGTTACATTTGTGCCCTTGTTATAGTTAAATTTAATTCTTTATTAAATTTCTCTGCTTAAATTTTTCCTTCCTTAAAAGAATTTCATCCTCGAAATCTCCAAGGACGGAAAAATGTAACTCGTACGTGCAAAAGTCAATAACTACAACCATCTACTCAACCATCATCCACTAGCAATCATTGTCATTGGTTAAATTTCTAATGTAGTATGTACACAAAAATGTGGGGTGCACCTGAACCTATACTAATGCAAAGAGTAGGCGGTCTCCCGATTTAGTCAATCTCCTTTAATGCACATGCTTATGCAATGTACAAATGTATGCAACATCTTACGTTAATAGACTTGCAATTCTACATGTATATGCAACCATTCAACCCATATGCAGCAACCATATGCACATAATAAAATCAAACATGTGATGACAAGTTATGATGTGAGCATGTGTGCTAACTAGAGGATATACTTACCTAAGTGTGCGGAAACCAATCAATAAATACATCCACTAGCATCCATCATCCAAAACATGTCCTATGATAAGTCGGCAACTATTCCTAACATCCAATGGTCTCTACCTATGGGTTATACTAAGATAAATCCTAACACATAGGTAATCTTATACTAATTTGAGTAAAAATGAAAATGTACCAGAAAAGTGTTGTGGACGGGTAGCTTGGATCTTCTCCTTGGGCTCCCATGTACTGTATGATGGATCGTCTTCCCACTGAACCTTAACAAGCTTAATAAACTTGTTGCGGAGTCGTTTGGTACCATGCTCAAGAATACAAGTGGGTGCACGGCAAACAAGCGACCCCCTTTCTACCTCCACCTCCTCTAGTTGACTCGACTTGCCTATGGTAGCTGTATCATGCAAGCACTTCCGTAGGTGCGACACATGGAAAATGTCGTGTACTCGCGCTAACTTCTCAGGAAGCTCTACCCTATAAGCTAACTTCCCAACTCTACCAATGATCAAAAAAGATGATACAGACCTCGGTGCTAGATTTCTCGAACTACCAAATCTTATAATATGCCTAAGCGGTGAGAACTTCACAAAGACCATGTCACCCACTAGGAATCCAACTCTCTGTATCTCCTATCATCATAAGATTTCTATCTATCCCACGCAATTTTCATCCTCCTATATATGGATCAAGTCTACCTTCTCTAATGTCTCCCTCGCCATGTATGGCCCAAGAATAATCCTATCGGTAGTGTCCCACCAACACGACAGTGATCTACATGGTCTACCATATAACACCTCAAATAATATCATCCTAATACTCACCTGATAGTTGTTATTATAGATGAAATCCACTAGTGACAAGTGATCCTCCCAAGAGCCTCCAAAATCCAATATGCATATCCAAAGTTGGTCCTCCAACACTTGGTTTACTCTCTCCATCTGTCCGTCCATCTGCGGGTGATAAGCAGTACTCAAGCTCAACTCGGTGCCTAAAGCCACATGTAGACTGCTCCAAAAATCATTGGTGAAAAGTGGATCTCGATCGCTAATAGTGTTAGACGAAACTACATGCAACTTAGTGATCTCTCTCATGTATAGTGTCACTAAAGACGCAGCGGTCCTTGTACTCCTCGCCGAAATAAAATGAGCACATTTGGTTAGTCGATCAACTATAAACCCAATACTCACATTCCCTCTCCTGCTCCTAAGTAATCCATCAATGAAGCTCATAGAAATACTCTCCTACTTCCACTGTGTAATGTTCAATGACTGTAACATTTCTCCCGGCTTCTTCTACTCTGCCTTTACCCTCTAGCAAGTCATATATCAGGCCATATACTCTACCACATGCCTCTTCATACCCGACCAATTAAAGACCCTCTTAGTGTTATAGTGCATTTTGTCTCCGCCAGGATGAATAGTCATCCTAGTGCGATGAGACTCGGCTAGTACCATGTCGATCAAATCCATAATGAGAGAATCACATAATTTGTCATCCCTTCGAGTCAATGGCGTAACACCACAAATGACTCGACTGTTATCCTCTACCAAGCTTCTCAAAAATATCCACTAACTCCTTGTCTTGCTTTTGACTGGACCCAATATGTTCCATAAGTGTAGGCTGAATGTCCAAAGCTACTAATAATTCTAGAGTAATATCTGACGATGATCGGAAGTCGATAGAAATGAAATACAAATGCTTCCACTCCAAAAACATATAACCTAACACCACATGCTTCCTACTCAAGGAATCGGCTACAACATTACCCTTGCCTGGAGTATAAGAGATATTGAAGTCAAACGATGCCAAGAACTCCATCCACCTTTACTACTTTAGGTTTAAATCCTTCTGGCAGAATAAATACTTTATATATTTATGATCTGTATATAGCTCAAACCGCACTTCTAAAAGATAGTGTTTCCATGACTTAAGTGCAAAAATAATGGTTGCTAACTCAAGATCATAGGTAGGGTAGTTTCTCTCGTGGACCTTCAACTACCTACTAGCATAACTCACTACTCTCCCTTCCTACATGAACACTACACCCAACCTCATACCACAAGTGTCGGTATATACTGTGAATTCCTTTGTACCATTAGGTAACACTAGAACAGGTGTACTAATCACTTTCTCCTTCAGCTTAATAAAAGCATCCTGGCACTTTGTGTCTACGAAAAAACTAAATTCTTCTTGGTAAGGCAGGTAAGAGAGACAGAGATCCTCGTGAAATCCTTAATGAACTTAATATAGTAGCCCACCAAACCAAAGGAACTTCTCACTTCCATTGCATTATTCAGCACATTCGAATTCTAAACTGCAACAACTTTACTAGGATCGATCGCCAACCCACTTTCCGAGACAACGTGTCCCAAAAAGCGTACCTCCTCACGCCAAAAGTAACTTAGAAAACTTGGCCTTCAGCTTATGCTCATAAAATATATTGAGCACTTCTTCCAAATGCAACATGTGCTCCTCACTCCTCGAATAGACCCAAATGCCATCCATAAATACCACAATGAACTTATTAAGCAACCCTTGAAAAACTCAGCTCATCGGATCAACAAAGTAGGTGGGTGCATTGGTCAGTCCGAAGGGCATACTAACCACTCATAAAGTTCGTCGAGTGTACGAAAAACATTCTTCTGAATATTATCCTCATCTACACGCAACTGATGGAATCCGATAGCCCAGTCAGGCTGAGAGAACACCTTCGCTCCAACCAATTGATCAAAGAGATCGTCTGTGTGGGGCAATGGATAACGCTTCTTCTTTGTCAGTTTATTCATCTCCCTATAATCGACGCCAAGCCTCAGAGAACCATCGCCTTTGTGGCAAAGATGATAGGTGCTCTCCAATCTAGAATACTCCTCCTAATGAAGCCCTTCTCCAACAGCTTGCTTAATTGCTTGTTCAGCTCACTTCTCTCCTTAGGAGCCATACGCCTCAAGGGTAAGGCAATAGTTCCGGCGTTCTCCACAAGATAAATTCAGAACTCGATCTCTCTCTGGGGTGGGAGACCGGTAACCTCAAAAATGGCATCTGGGTAACCTCTAACTATAGGCACTAAATCTAACTTGTAGTGATAGGTCTAATGAATACATGTAACTCAACATAACTAAACCTCTGGGATAGCGTAAACATCCAGAATGTGTCCACTACAAGTACCCAACCTAGCAACCCTCGTATTACAATCTAGAATCGCCTCATACATCGCCATCCAATCCATACCTAAAATCGACCCAAACCTAGAAAATTCCAAGACAAAAGCATCGCAATCAAACTCAAGCCCCAACATAAACAATTTCTAACCCCTACATATAATAGGCAAATAAGCCGGTCCTCCAATGGGGTTTGATACTACTATAGGGTCTGTAACTATACCGTTGTCTAAGTATAACTCATCTACAAGTCTACTCGAAATAATAGAGTGTGATGCCCCATTATCAAATAAGGTATGGATGGATAAACCAGATAGAGTTAATGCACCTTCAATCCCGACCTTCTTCCTCTTGTCTACTACTGGAGGCGCACTCAAGTAAGGAACTACGTCCAGTGCATAAACTGGAATCACCTGGGTAGAGGTCTTCGGATATGCTGGACACTTTCGCTTCATGTGTCCAAATTGATTACAGTTGTAACACTTAATTCTTAGACTCTTCGCCTTGCAATCCTTAGAAAGTGCCCCTTTCCTACCATATCTCCTACACTGAATATCATGCTTCTTAATCTTTCTCTTGGGTCATGTTCCTCCCTTGCGCCGATTCTGCTATGGCGCCTTTTCTCTAGATTTGTTGGGTTCTTCCTTCTCTTCCTTCTTGGAGATGGTATTCAGCAAGGTCATCTTCACCAGACCCTCATAAGTCGCACCCATAGGAATATGACTACGAGCCAAACCTTGAAGAGGTTGGTTTAGCCTTTTTGCGACCTTCAAAGCCTTCTTATGAAGGGTATTGATCAGCTGCATCCCAAACCTAGCCAACTCATTGAACTGATTGACATACTCCTTTATTGACATGTCTCCTTGCTTCACATAAATAACTTCTCTAACCGCACTCCTTCTTTAGCACTAGACAAAAACTTAATCTTAAATCGTCTCCTAAACTTTCCCCAAGTGATACCTCCCTCATCAGTCTCCACCATAACAGCATCCCACCAATGCAGGGCCTCACTCCGAAAACGCTAAGTAGCAAGCTATCTCCTTACCTAGTTAGCAAGACCCATCAATCCAAAAATCCTCTCACAAGTATGAATCCATGTCCTCGAATCTACATATGACTGATTCCCTAGATATGGTTTCCCTTCTGGGCTCGCAAAGTCCTTACATAACTTAACAAAATCGACGACAGGTGGGTGAGCAGGACCTGCACCTGGCGCCCAGTTCGTGGGTGCTCTATTAGGGTTAAGCTTAGTTGGTTCCTTATCCTGAAGTGCCGACGGAACCAAATCGTGACATTCACACTCGGAATCTCAACCGCGTCGCCTGAGCTTGAACCGCTCATCTTCTATCTGTGATTTAGGAATTTATTAGCAACTTTTCACAGATAGCAATGCAAGAATAAGGGAAAGAGTTATCCATGTTATACTTAATAAAATCGTTGAAAGGCTGTCATTTATACATACATATATATACTTTGGAAGCTCAATTTTTGAAAACCTTTTTCGAAAACCTTTTGAAAAACATTTGGGAAACTTTTTATTTTAAAAAACTTTTCAAGGACGTTCTCTCAATATGCCCTTAATCCCTAAGGAATTTTTAACCTAGGCTCTGATACCAACTGTGACAACCTGCACCTTCTAAAACACCGATCCAAAGCTTATAGTGACTTTTGAACTTGCACTGGTGCCAAAAAGCATGAGCTGACGAGGTTTTTTAAAAATTACAAGGACTAAACATATACATATATGATCTAAGATATACTACACTTTCAAAACTCGTAGCCAAAGGTAACAAAATATTAATATAGAAAATAACCATCTTAGAAAATATCTCAAAACACAGTCTCAAAAAAAAAATGTAGTCAATTCCAGAGTACACATAAATACGATACATGTCTGATAAATATTGAATACTAAACAAGATAGATAGTTACATAGAGAGTAAATAAAATGACAAGCAACCCCAATGATGAGCTTGACTTTCCATATACTAATCACGGGTCTATCACATGCTGCCCTATCCTCCCATAGTGGAGAAAAGAAAGGAAAAGGGGTGGGTCAGACAAAAGTTTGGTGAATGTGTACATAAGTAATATATGATGATCATATGCAGTTGACTTTAATAATACTCTAGGTGATCTAGGGTGTTCTACAAGTGTCCGTGTATCACTAGACTTCTTTACTTAATGGATTTAGCTAAATATACACGTACACTAGTTACTTGTGAAGGTTTATACTTAGGATCGAACAACTAAACGAACCTCTAGACAATACCGATCGACTAATAGCTACTAGAACTATTCTACATAGAATTACCCTACTATTTTTACCATGGGACTCAATTTCCCACAACTACGGCTATCTATACCCGTACCTCCGTTATGCATTGAGAGGGAGCCCGCTATGCTAACTCACTAAAGTATCTCATCGTCTACGTCTATTTCCACCACATAATGTTAAGGTAATTGCCTCTTATTGCAAGTGTTGGGATCCAACAACATCACGTCACATCAGAATACGTGAATACCAAGGAACTCCCATTGTATCAGACCCACACACTTCATTAGGCATCGGTCAGTGTTGCACGTCCATCGTAGAATCTTCTTTGAATGTCATTTGCGATAGAATCGCCCCCAATCAAATATCGACCCCTTCTGGAAAAGTAGCATTTAACCAGCTCCGCCATGTCCTAGTGTCACCTCATAGGGAACTAGCCTCTATACCCTAACATCCACATATATATTATATACATATACATATACATTTACACTTAAAATAGTTATTATTTTTAACTTGGGGCTAGGCTAAGGTTTAGATTTTTCATCTGGGACATTAATCGATCGACCGCATATTGGGACGGCTGACCGCTTGTTGTCGACCGCTCCAAGTAGTGCGAAAGACCAGAGCGGTTGACCGATCATGGTGTAAATTTAGGGTTTTCTGTTTACAGTTGATTAATTATTGTTAACTCTGATCTTCTACTTACAGTTTCAAGTTTAACAATTACTGAGAATTCAAACTGGTATTTGTACAACCCCTAATCAGATTAAATTTATAGAAATCATTTCAATCTAGGGTTCAAGTTATAATAACCTATTTTAAGAATTTCTGCTTGATTACAAAATGGTTTAACCTAGATTAATCCCTACATTAACGAGTTTATACCAACACATTTTATAATTCAAATCAAAATCAAATAATATAGTTTTCCAATTTAATTTCTAACAACCAAGATCATATAGTGTATATTAAAATCAAGCGCAAATAATTATCTCATTAGAAATGTGCCCATTCACCTCAAATCAGAGCTTTACTTTGAATTCCCATCAAGAAACCCTTCCATGTTCATTTGTTGTTTGCTTAATTTGATCTTCTTGGATTTCACTAATTTATTCTTGCTTATTTTAAAGAATTTTCTAAGTGGAGGAGAAGATGATTTGACAAAGTTTCGGTATAATGATGAATTTCTAATGAATTTGTGTTTAGGTAAGCTCTGTATTTATAAGGGTTTTAGATTAGACCCGACCATTAGATTAACCCTAAAGAATCTTAGGTTTTATCCTGAACGTCAAACAACTACTTTAAGACCAAGCAAAAATATTTCGTTCTATCCAGGCATTTGATCGCACAAATTCACTGATTTTTTAACGTCAACCAGTCGGCTGTTAGGTGGGGACCGATCTACCGCTACCTGTCGAACGGTGGAATTATTTAATTAAGAAAAGTTTAGTTATTTAATTAATCTCATTTTTAAATTTTAAAACGTTCATAATTTCTCTATACTCGCTCTAATTTAAAAGTTTTATATATGAAAATTGTCCAGAAAATCACTACGAACATAACAGTGCAAGTTTCATAGCCAAATTCGAACATTTGCAAATATTATGTTTTCCCCTTGTTATAGTTAAATTTAGTTCTTTATTAAATTTCTCGGCTTAAATTTTTGGGGTGTTACAACTTAATTAGATCTGATTGTAAAGCCTTTTTTATATTTGACAAAAGAAGCAAAGAACTTCTCAACAGTGGACATAGGGGCCTAACTCCCTAACCACTATAAATTCTCTTATCTTTACTATTCTAGCTTTTATCTTCTGACTATTTTTGGCCTTGGCATTCAGCCGTCGGTCAAACTATTTTATTACACTTAAAATTCCAAAGTATCCTCGGACTTCAGGGTGTTGAGAGTGATGAAAAATCACACCAATGTTTTGATGCTAGAAGGAGGGCCACCAAACTCTGTTTCTTTTTCTTGCTATTTGTTTCCAACCAAGTTTTGATCTTAGAAGATGAAGGTGGAGTCCCTTATAGCTGATGACGTGATCACAGATACACCTATTGAAATGGTGAATGCTGCAACCAAAGGAATTGATCCTACGGTCACTTCAGATGAATAATTCCAAGGATATTATTGAATTTCACCAAAAGTGCCACGAAGCGCTTAGAAGAATATCAAGCCATGATCAAAAAGACTATCGAAAGCATAGGAAAGACTACTGTCATTATTATTGATGAAAAGAATCAGTTGCCAAAAGCTAGTAGAAACCTGGTAAAAGATACATGACTAGAGGAGAAGAAAAACGTGGACCTGTGAAAGTTGCTACTACAAAAGTTTGGGGAGAGGCATCCCAAATTGCTGAAGATAATCAACCCGAAAAAAGTCTAACCATGAGTCATGAAAGCAAAAAATCTTAATGGGCTTAATAAGGTCAGACTTAATGGAAAAATCTTCTATGCTGGACATACTGAAAATTTGAGTCTGGAGGAGACCAAAACCCTAAAAGACTATTGTTGAAATTAAATAAACAAGTGCAGAAGTTGCAAGAAGAAAGATCTGGTTCTCATATGGAACCGAAAGTGATGAAAATTCAACCATTTGTTGATGAAATAATGAGAGCTCCTTTACCGATGGGATTCTGAATCCTAAATTTATCTTATGACGAATAAACTGATCTCAAAGACCATTTGGCACTATATGATATTCAAGTGCATGCCATTTGGGCCTTAGATGAAGTAAATGTCAATTCCTGCATGTAACATTCACGGGACCAGCTCTTAAATGGTTCCAGCATTATCCTCCCAATTACAACAGTTCGTGGAAACAATTAAATACCGAGTTCTTGACTCGGTTTTTTCATCAAGAGATACAAGAACTGAAGTTAGTTTGTTAGCTGATATAAGACAAGGGAAAGTCAAATCCCTAAATGATTATTGTCGAAGGTTTAATTATGTTTCCACAAAAGTGAAGAACATATAAAAAGAATCAAAACCTATTGCAATCACTTTGGGGTTGTGGAAGAACACCCCATTATGGAGAGATTTAATCAAAAATGAATGTACTAAATGATTTCTTCTATAGAAATCAAGAAAAGATAAGAATTGACGAATCTATGAGAGTGCAAGGTGAAGTTTGAAAATGGAATGATAGAGGTTGAAACTTTAACCAAGCTAAGAAACCAAGAAGAGAGGTCCAAGTCATGAAAAGGCTTCCATTGACTCATGCATATGCCTAAATTTATGCATTGACCCAAGACTAGGTTAAATATTCATTGCCGAAGATAAGGCCTAGCCAAGAAGAGTCGAACCAAAGAGGTGCATATTGTTCTTATTATAGACAAAATGGTCACAGGACTGAAGACGGTAGGTTCTTGAAGTCGTTCATAAAGAAACTAGTTCAAGAATGAAAATTATAAGAGTTTTAAAAAGAAAAAATGTGCAAGGAGGCACTCCATTAGTGGGAAACGAAAACATGCCCCAATCCAATCATCCTTTAGATTAGGATAAGAATTTTGTTAATGTGATTTTAGGAGGGTTTTATGTGGTCGGAACAAGTAATGGCAGTTGGAAGAAATACATTAATGAGGTCATGGGGCAAAGGATAATTTTTTTGAGGTTGGTAGGTTTGAAAAATGAGGAAGACAGAGTTGAATGTTACATTCGAGGAGACTGATAAGCTTGCTTGTCTTTTTCAATAACCATTTTATTCATAGATTTGGTTAGAACAATAAGGAAGTAGGAATATTTTTGTTTGTGATTAATTAGGGGTTGGATATTTAGAATATTTTGGTTTGTGATTAATAAATAGGGGTTGGATATCTAGAATATTTATGTTGTCTATCACCTCCACAATGGTCCCCTTATCATAACAACACAAATTGGATTATCTGAAGTTGCTAAAATAATGGATTATGCCGGAGTCTCATCTTTAAACATGTTTTTGACAAGATAGACCTGCTCGAAAGCATATCGAAACCAAGCCGCACTCAAATAAATGGATTTAATGATGAAGTAGCCTTCCCCTCGATGAATGTAGCTTAATAGTGAAAGTAGGTTTGTGACCATGCTCCAAAAAATTTGAGACTGTATTTGTTGTGTCCCCTTGGTATATAATGCCTATTTTGGAAGGCCCACTTTGGATGCGATTGGTGCTTTTATGTCAACCAAACACTTGCTTTTAACGTAACTAACTAATAATGGGAAGGGATATGTGAAAGGGGACTGGTGAGTCCCTAGGAAATTACATTATGCAAACTTAAATATGATAAATAAAGGAAAAAATCTATGTATGTTAGTGGTGTTAAAGAAAAGAGATTGCAAGTCCCTTCGGTATTGATAGAAAAACTTAAGGAGGGTAACTAACTCAATTTAATGATTCTTGTGGAAAGGTGGCTTTCGTTGAGAATGAGGCCGAAAGATATATTGAATTTGCTAATTCACTTATTGAAACTGTTGGGTACAACCGAAAATTCTAGAGAATTCCATAGAAAGTATCTTGTGAAAGTTCAATTATAAGAAAAATCATCCGACTACCCTGCTATTGGGAGTGGATTATAGATGTACAAATTAGAAAAAGTAGTAAGTCTTTCAACCAAAAGAGGAAATATGCTTATGCAAAAGCTATTGAAACTCCTGATGAAGTATGCGTTAATGCAAAAGATCCGATAAAAGTTGTGAAAATTAGGACTTATCATCACCCTTCAACCCCAGAGGAATTGATAGCATTCCTCCAGAATAGCTTAGATGTATTTTCTTAGTCTCATGATGATATGAGTCAGAATTCAGAATCAATCTTTCGATTGTCGTTACTTGAATATTGATCTGAAATATACTCCTATAAGACAAAATGCCAACCTCTAGGTAAGGTTTGGTATGTAGAATTATAGGAAGAAGTCGAAAAGCTATTGAAAAATGGGTTCACGCGAGAAGTTCAATACCCGAAATGGATTGCTAATCCAATGCTTGTGAAAAACCAAATAGTAAGTGAGGGACGATTTTAACAGAGCTTGGGCGAAAGACCGTTTCGTTTACCAAGAAAAAACGAACTAGTTAATGCTACAAGTGGGCATCAACTGCTTTCATTCATGGATGCTTATTCTAACTATAATCAGATTCCGATGTTTGAACTAGATATAAAGCATACTTGCTTCGTAACTAATATAGGATTATTTTGCTACAAGGTTATGCCTTTTGGTCTGAAAAATGCTGAGGCTACCTGTCATGGGCTTGTTAAACGAATGTTCACTAAACAGGTAGGCTAGAATGTTCGATTGCATGGAGTCCCAAGCAGTATAGTAAGTGATCGTGATCCAATTTTCACGAGTCATTTTTGGGAAGCTTTCCAAACTGTGTTGGGAATGAAGCTAAATCTTAGCACTGCATATCACCCGCAGACAGACGGACAGACGGAAAGAGTTAACCGGATTCTGGAGGATCTTTTGAGGGCTTGTATTCTAGACTTCAAAGGATCATGGGAGGATCATTTCCATTTGGTAGAATTTTCATATAATAACAGCTACCAAGCAAGTATCGGGATGGCTCCATTTGAAGCATTATATGGTCAACCTTGTTGATCATCGGTATGTTGGGTTGAAACAGGAGATCGTCTTGTATTGGGACCAGATATGATTAAGGAAGCTTCTGATAAGGTTGAATTTATCAGAAAAAAGTTGAAGGTTGCTCAAAGCCGTCAGAAAAGCAATGCTGATAATCGAAGACGTGCTTTGGAGTTCCAAGTAGGGGACTCAGTATTCTTGAAGGTTTCACCAATGAGAGGAGTTATTCGTTTTGGGAAGACGGGTAAACTCGCTCCTCGATTTATTGGACCCTTCCCCATTCTGGAGAGAATTGGACCACTAACTTATCGTATACAATTACCAAACTGGCTAGCTGGGGTCCATAATGTATTTCATGTGTCTCATCTGAGGAAGTACGTTCATGATCCCGATCAGATCATTGAAGAAATTGCTCAGCAGGATGTGGAGATCACTCCTGAATTATCATTAAAGAGAGAACCACTTAATCGATCAGGATGAAAAGAAATTGAGGCGCAAGGTGGTTAGGTTGGCAAAGTCCAGTGGAGTGGAGATCTAAACGACTGCACTTGGGAAACTGAGGAAAGCATGAAGAAAGCTTATCCCAGATGGAGAGTCGACATTCCATCTTAGTCTATCTTATCGGTAAATTCAAATTCTTATCTTTTCAGTTTTTCATTCTTATTAATTTCAAGGACGAAATTCTTTAAGGAGGGGCGGTTGTAACGATCTAAAATTTTAACTAATTTAAATAATAGTAGTTATTTAAATATATGAATTTGAATTCAAAAGTTATATGAGTTTATAGTTATATTCATTTGAATTTATAAAAGATAGCATACATAGATAACTAAATAAATAAGAAAAGCTATGAAAACAAACCATAGCATGAAACAAATGCTACTAAAGAGAAGCCTTACACATGTCTTCTTCTTAGCCTCCCTTCACATGCACATGACACCTCTATGTAACGACCCGTATTTTTGGATCATCAAATTTGAATATTTAAAATGTAACGACCCATAATTTAATCACTTTGAACATGAATAGTTAATATGTTTTTCAATGATTAAGTAATGGATTTTATATCTAGAATTATTAACCCTACCTAATAAAACAGAATAGTATATACTTGCCTAATAAAACAAGAGAGAATTATTAACCTTGCCTAATAAAACAGAATAGTATAATTACTTGCCTAATAAAAACAGAACAGTATAATTACTTGCCTAATGAAACAAAATAACATAATGATTATTATATTCCATGCGGATGGTTGCCATTGGACCAAAATCTGGTCGAATCAGGTTCTGCCATGCGGATGGTTGCAATTGGACCAAAATGTGGTCGAATCAAATTAAGCCATCAAGATGTTTTCTATTGGACCAAAATGTGGTCGAATCAAATTAAGCCATCAAGATGTTTTCTATTGGACCAAAATGTGGCCGAATCAAATTAGGCCATCAAGATGTTTTCTATTGGACCAAAATGTGGTCGAATCAAATTAGGCCATAAGGCTGGTTTCTATTGGACCAAAATATGGTCGAATCTGGTTAGGCTATAGGAAATGACTAAAGTACCCTTCTCTTCACCTATAAATAGCCAAGTCCATATCTCATTTTATTTCATTCACAAACAAAAGAAAGGAGGAGTGGATCCCACGGTGAGAAACTATATCACTTAATATAGTGTTTATATTGGTTGTGATTGGATGAATGGATTGATAGTTATGGATGTTTTAACTATATGATAGTTATATCAGTATTTAATTGTTAAAATATTCAGTTATACCATATACTGCTTGTTTGGATGATATGAATGTATATATGGATGTTAATAGTGATAACACTGCACGTTACACTTATTATACACACCCATTTGGATTTAAACGGATATTGGTTAAGTCTCGATTTAAAATAATAATAATATAATATTCAAATTTGAGTGGAAATTTGAATATTCGAAATTTATAATTTAAACTATTTGGAAATGATATTGGAGATATATTGAAAAACCTTTGTAAAAGAAGTTATTTATTTGAAATCATTTTAAATATAAAATGGCATGTTCAACTTTGGAAATATAAATAATAATTTAAATTGATTTTAGAAAAGTGAAGTTAAGTTCGCTATATAAATAAAGGTTTATAATCAATTAAATGATTCCAATAGTATTATATATAGTTTATTTTGATTTTTGGAAAGTTTGGATTAAATCGGATGAAATTTAGAAAAATAATATTATTATATTATTTAAATATTCAATTAAATCAATTAAATTGAATAAAAAGGTTATGAATTGAGAAATGAAGTTTTTATAGTACATATGAAGTATATATATGATTTAAAAGATAATAGAAGTAATTTAAATCATATTTGAATGGTTTTAGTTGTAGAAATACACTATATTTGCGACACTTTTTGTAACGCTTAAATCAACATTTTGATTTTTGAGCTATAAGTGATCAATATTTTCCAAATTTGAAATAGTATGAATAAAGTAATTTAAATGGAGGTTTAAATCACTTAAATCAAATATGAATTTGATTTGTTGAGACTTAAATTAAAAGTCCATTTGGTTCCAAATGGCTTTTAAAGGACGCTTATTATTCGGAAAGACCGGGAATGGGAATTTCCCATTCCGAATAATAATACGACGCTATGATTGTGATGAGTCGTATTGAAACGATGATGAAGACCAGGGATCTTCACATCTAATGGACTGCTTGTTGATTTCTCTTCATCGGTTTAGCGGCCAATATAGAAACGATACCCCTATACTTTTAAAGCAGTGGTCCAGATGATGTTTGAAGAATCTTCGGATACGCAAGGGCCTTTCAAATTTTGGGCAAAGGTTGAGGAATAAGGTGCCTTCGGTTTCATTCAGTCCCAGAACGAACTTGTGGATGGATGGATTGTCTGACATTACATTCTGACTTTATATGATTGATCTTTATTAACGTATATCTGCTTGGTGGCGGAGAATTTATTCTCTTAGCTTAACACTCTTCCTTGAGACGTATGAACTCAAGGGTTATGCATTGGTAGAAATCAGTTATGTAATTTTGGATTGGTAATGTGACATTCCGAAGAATGCTATGGATATGATCAAGTCTTTTGTTGAAAAGTAGAGCCTTGTGGGTACGAGACTTCACGAACCTCACACCCTGGGAATGGCCGAAACAGGAATGGATGCGGCAAGGTGTAGGATGTCTATCCCCTTCTAGATATATATAGTGATACCATGGTCTGGAACCTAGGTATTCACTTTGTGGATTATATATTTATATAGCTGTATTGTGGTCTTACACGCCCAGTATTTGCTTGATGTGGATGTTGGAAAAGATCGGGGCCCCGTTTTAAAGGTTGGTAACAACCGGGGGATGGATAGACTTAAGTAAGTAGTTACCATTAAGTGGTAACCCGGCCTTGTGTTGGCAGAGAAACAGTAGTTTCTCGGGACGTCCCTCTAGAGGCGTACCCAATCGTGGATGAGGAAGTTCCTTTACTTGGTCATTATTGGAAACCCATTCTCCAATACGAACCTTGTACGATTTTGATTGTATTACTCACTGTTTAATATAGTGGCTATAGTTGGCATACCATCATGTAACGTATGCTGGCTAAATTAATAAGTTTATTTTGAAAATGGTTCTCAATCACTAAGCACTATAATAATATTAAAAGGATATTTTTAACGTATCAAAGGCATGTTTGACTGTCATAAGGAGAAACCTCGACCATGTGTGCGTTTGCATCTTGTGTGCGGATAGAGACCTTATGATAATTTCATTTTTCAAAAGCATATACGGAACTTGTTTTCAAAAGCAACTATATACTTTTGTTTCTCACACCAGTCTCATGACTGACCTAGAGTTTATTGTTTTTCCCTAAACTCTGGGTGCCCTTATTTTACACACGGGCAGCCTCGAGTCAGGTAATAGATCACCCTGTAGATAGTTGGAGCTGGAGTTGGAGTGTTTATTTGGAGCTTTTGGATCAGAGTGAAGATGTCGGTTTTTGGACTCTCTCTGAAGACCAATTTCTTTAGTTTCTATTTCCGCTGTGTACCTTGTTCAGTTGTACTTTATGATGTTGTATATAGTGATGTATCTATGACTCTCTAATATCACCTTGTATCATCTTTTGTTCTAAATATATATGAGAGCATTTTGTTTCAGCTGTGCATTCTTATTTATACTGATGTTATTTACTGGTAGCAAACCCTACCGATGAGGATTTTAACATTTGGATCTCGACATTGATATCTTCGATATATGATATGTTGATTTTCAAAAGTGAAGAATCCAATTTGATTAGGGAAGATCGTGAATCCTTATCTGTTTGGATTTGACTTGTGTGGATTATAGTCGATTCAAAAGGTGAGAATTTACGGGTCTTCATAGTTGGTATCAGAGCTTAAGGTTGAGTAAGAACTTTAGCATCCAGTAATAACATTAGTCACTCATTAAAGATAGGGTTAGTAACACCCTAGAATGAATATATCTGAGAGAGCGTTCGATTTCAAACTTTTCAATTCTTATCTAAATCCTAACTCTTTCTTCTTATCTCAGAGAATGAGTGGAAGAAGAGGAAGAAGAGGTGGCAGTACCACCACTAATGGACGGACTGCTCCAGGTGTTGTAGAAGGAGTTATTCCAGTCCAACCGGAAGTAGACTTCTCCGTCTTATGCAAGAAATTTACTAATCTGGGAGGAAAGACATATAAAGGCAAAGAGATGGTAATTGAGACACAAGCATGGATCAAAACATGTGAAAAGATTTTCAAGGGCTTGAATATCAATGATGAGCAAAAAAGGTATCTAGCTACTTGGCAATTGGAAGATGGAGCCCAAATCTGGTGGGAAACTAAAACGATGGAAGAACCAGAAGAAAACTTTTCCTGGTCGAGGTTCAAAAGTGAATTTGAAGAACATTTTTTGCCTTCAGCTGGTGTTGATAGATTGTATGAGGAGTTTGTGGAATTGAAACAAGGTGACATGACTTTTGAAGAATATGTGAAGCACTTTAATGAGCTTTCTCGATTTGGTTCCGAATTGGTTAGTAACCCTTTAAGAAAAAATCAAAGGTTTGTGAAAGGAATGAAGAAGAGATACCACGGGCGGATGACCATTCATATAAAGCAATCCTTTGCTGATTTAGTGGATATGGGCTATCGTTATGAAGCAGCAGATAAAGAGGAGTCATCTGAAGTAGAGAAAAATGTTGTAAAGAAAGAAGGTGGAAATTCTGGGGGAAATAATAAGAAAAGGAAGTTCCAAGGCAGGAAAAATGACAATAACAAGAAAGGAGGAAACCCGAAAAGTCGTCTATCTTAAGTTACTTGTTACAATTATTAGGAAAAGGGGCACTATTCTCAGAAATGTACAAAGCCCAAGAAGAAAAACCTGAAGTGCTTTGTTTGTCAGAAGCCGGGCCACTTCGTGAAAGACTGTCCCTTGATGAAGCAAGTTCAGAAATCAAATGTTTACGCACTAGAAAATAAGCCTTCATCTTCTAGAGATGCAAAGGGAAAGGGCGTCTTGGAAGGTACTCTTTCTATTTCCAATAGAGATATTCGAGTTTTATTTGACACTGGTGCTTCTCATAGTTTTGTCTCAAAAAATTTGGTTGAAGAACTTAAACTTAAATCTAAAGTAGTAGGAAATCCTCTTTGCGTTAGAAATCCGGTTGGTGGCCCTATGAATCTTCGTTTACGATGTAAGAAGATCCCTATCTCATATTCCTATTATCAGTTTCCACAAAATCTTTATGTTCTTGACTTTGACGAATTTGACACTCTTTTGGGCATGAACTGGTTATCAAAATATAAAGCTAATATTGATTGTGCAAAACGAATTATATCAGTTAAAACCAGTTTTGGAAACTATATTGATATCCCCTGCGAAGATCCTAGTCCGAAACGTGATAAATTGATGTACCCCCTAGGATATCCAGATCCCGATATTAAATCTATTCCTGTTGTTAGAGATTTTCCTGATGTCTTTGAAGAAGTTAAATCTCTCCCTCCTCATCGTGAAATCGAATTTCGAATTGATCTGGTACCCAATGCCAGACCAGTTGTTCATTCTGTTCGAAGGATGGCCCCAAAGGAGAAACTAGAATTAACCAAACAAACCCTTGAACTATTGGAAAAAGGCTTCATACGTCCAAGCCGTTCCAATTGGGGTTCAGCTGTTGTATTTGTTGCAAAATCTGATGGATCACTGAGAATGTGCTTTGACCATTGAGACCTCAATAAACAAACTTTGAAAAATAAATTCCCTTTGCCTCGTATCGATGAGCTATTTGATCAACTTCATGGAGCTCGTTTCTTCTCTAAGATGGATCTTGCTTAAGATTCCATCAATTGAGAATCGCTGAAGATAGTATTCCCCTGACTGCATTCTGAGGACCGGACATCTTCTACGAATGGTTAGTCATGCCATTTGGACTAACCAATGCTCCCGCATTCTTCGTAGATCTGATGACTCGAGTATTTCGGGGTGTATTGAACAAATTCGTGCTGGTTTTCATTGATGATATTCTCATCTATTCCGAAACAAAGGAAGAGCATACAAAACACTTGAGAGTTATTCTGGAAATTCTGAGAAGCAATGTTCTTTATGCTGAATTTTCCAAATGCCATTTTTGGGAAAAGGAAGTCAGATTTCTTGGACACGTAGTTTCTGAGAAAGGAATTGCAGTCGATCCAAGTAAGATTTCAGCGATAATGGATTGGAAACAGCCTACTACACCAAAGGAAGTCAGAAGTTTTCTTGGTTTGGCTGGATATTACCGGAAGTTTGTACAAGATTTTTCTAAGTTGGCTAGTCCCCTGACAAAGCTAACAATGAAAAATGCTAAGTTTATCTGGACACCCCGATGCGAAGAATCTTTTCAGGAATTAAAGAAAAGATTGACCACAGCTCCAGTATTAGCTGTGATTGATGGGAATAAAGATTTATCGGTTTACACTGATGCTTGTGGTGATGGAGTTGGCGCTGTTTTGATGCAGAAAGGAAAGGTGATTGCTTACGCAAGTAGACAATTACGACCCCATGAGAAGAATTATCCAACTCATGATCTTGAGTTACTAGCAGTTATCTTTGCCTTAAAGATATGGAGGCATTATCTGCTAGGTAAATTTTCCTTTTCAGCTTTTCAAATTTAAATCTTTTTTTTCAATTTGAATCTTATAATTCTTTTGTGATAGGTGAAAAATTCGATCTTTTTACTGATCACAAATCGCTTAAGTATCTTTTCACTCAGAAGGATCTTAATCTACGTCAACAATGTTGGTTGGAATTTCTAGCGTCTTATGACCTAGATATCCAATATACTCCTGGAAAAGCCAATCTGGTTGCCGATGCTTTAAGTCGGAAGCATTATGTCCTTGCTTATTTGGTAATAACCCCAAATCTGATAGAGAAGATCGCTAACAAACAAAAGGAAGACCAGTTTCTCCAAAATATATATGGAAGAATTCAACGAGGCGAAGATACAAGTTTTGAGCTGGACAATAGAAACATTGTGAAATTGAAAGGAAGAATTTGTGTTCCTGATGACAAGGAGCTAAAGAAGGAAGTGTTGGATGAATGCCACAAGTCAAAATATAGCATCCATCCTAGGGTAAACAAAATGTATCGAGACATCAAGAGAACCTTCTAGTGGAAGACAATTAAAAGAGACATCTCTATTTATATAAGCAAGTGTGCTACCTGCCAGCAAATCAAGAGTGATCAGCAAAAGCCAGCAGGACTTCTACAACCTTTGGAGATTCCAGCCTGGAAATGGGATCAAGTTTCCATGGATTTTATTGATGGGTTGCCTCGAACGAAAAAGGGGAATGAAGGTATATGGGTTATTGTGGATCGCCTTACTAAAACTGCACATTTTATTCCAGTAAAACCCACTAGAACCGCAGCAAGTTTAGTCGATATTTATATCAAAGAAATAGTTCAATTGCATGGAGTCCCAAGCAGTATAGTAAGTGATCGTGATCCAATTTTCACTAGTCATTTTTGGGAAGCTTTCCAAACTGCGTTGGGAACGAAGTTAAATCTTAGCACTGCATATCACCCGCAGACAGACGGACAGATGGAAAGAGTTAACCGGATTCTGGAGGATATTTTGAGGGCTTGTATTCTAGACTTCAAAGGATCATGGGAGGATCGTTTGCATTTGGTAGAATTTTCATATAATAACAGCTACCAAGCAAGTATCGGGATGGCTCCATTTGAAGCATTATATGGTCGACCTTGTCGATCACCGGTATGTTGGGTTGAAACAGGAGATCGTCTTGTATTGGGACCAGATATGATTAGGGAAGCTTCTGATAAGGTTGAATTTATCAGAAAAAATTTGAAGGTTGCTCAAAGCCATCAGAAAAGCTATGCTGATAATCGAAGACGTGCTTTGGAGTTCCAAGTAGGGGATTCAGTATTCTTGAAGGTTTCACCAATGAGAGGAGTTATTCGTTTTGGGAAGACGGGTAAACTCGCTCCTCGATTTATTGGACCCTTCCCCATTCTGGAGAGAATTGGACCACTAGCTTATCGTATACAATTACCAAACTGGCTAGCTGGGGTCCATAATGTATTTCATGTGTCTCATCTGAGGAAGTACGTTCATGATCCCGATCAGATCATTGAAGAAATTGCTCGGTAGGATGTGGAGATCACTCCTGAATTATCATTAAAGAGAGAACCACTTAAAATCATCGATCAGGATGAGAAGAAATTGAGACGCAAGGTGGTTAGGTTGGTCAAAGTCCAGTAGAGTGGAGATCCAAACGACTGCACTTGGGAAACTGAGGAAAGCATGAAGAAAGCTTATCCCAGATGCAGAGTTGACATTCCATCTTAGTCTATCTTATCGGTAAATTCAAATTCCTTATCTTTTCAGTTTTTCATTCTTATTAATTTCGAGGACGAAATTCTTTAAGGAGGGGCGGTTGTAACGATCTAGAAATTTAACTAATTTAAATAATAGTAGTTATTTAAATATATGAATTTGAATTCAAAAGTTATATGAGTTTATAGTTATATTCATTTGAATTTATAAAAGATAGCATACATAGATAACTAAATAAATAAGAAAAGCTATGAAAACAAACCATAGCATGAAACAAATGCTACTAAAGAGAAGCCTTACACATGTCTTCTTCTTAGCCTCCCTTCACATGCACATGACACCTCTATGTAACGACCCGTATTTTTGGGTCATCAAATTCGAATATTTAAAATGTAACGACCCATAATTTAATCACTTTGAACATGAATAGTTAATATGTTTTTAAATGATTAAGTAATGGATTTTATATCTAGAATTATTAACCCTACCTAATAAAACAGAATAGTATAATTAATTGCCTAATAAAATAAGAGAGAATTATTAACCTTGCCTAATAAAACAGAATAGTATAATTACTTGCCTAATAAAAACATAACAATATAATTACTTGCCTAATGAAACAAAATAGCATAATGATTATTATATTCCATGCGGATGGTTGCCATTAGACCAAAATCTGGTCGAATCAGGTTCTGCCATATGGATGGTTGCAATTGGACCAAAATGTGGTCGAATCAAATTAAGCCATCAAGATGTTTTCTATTGGACCAAAATGTGGTCGAATCAAATTAAGCCATCAAGATGTTTTCTATTGGACCAAAATGTGGTCGAATCAAATTAGGCCATCAAGATGTTTTCTATTGGACCAAAATGTGGTCGAATCAAATTAGGCCATAAGGCTGGTTTCTATTGGACCAAAATATGGTCGAATCTGGTTAGGCTATAGGAAATGACTAAAGTACCCTTCTCTTCACCTATAAATAGCCAAGTCCATATATCATTTTATTTCATTCACAAACAAAAGAAAGGAGGAGTGGATCCCACGGTGAGAAACTATATCACTTAATATAGTGTTTATATTGGTTGTGATTGGATGAATGGATTGATAGTTATGAATGTTTTAACTATATGATAGTTATATCAGTATTTAATTGTTAAAATATTCAGTTATACCATTACTGCTTGTTTGGATGATATGAATGTATATATGGATGTTAATAGTGATAACACTGCACGTTACACTTATTATACACACCCATTTGGATTTAAACGGATATTGGTTAAGTCTCGATTTAAAATAATAATAATATAATATTCAAATTTGAGTGGAAATTTGAATATTCGAAATTTATAATTTAAACTATTTGGAAATGATATTGGAGATATATTGAAAAACTTTTGTAAAAGAAGTTATTTATTTGAAATCATTTTAAATATAAAATGGCATGTTCAACTTTGGAAATATAAATAATAATTTAAATCGATTTTAGAAAAGTGATGTTAGGTTCGCTATATAAATAAAGGTTTATAATCAATTAAATGATTCCAATAGTATTATATATAGTTTATGTTGATTTCTGGAAAGTTTGGATTAAATCGGATGAAATTTAGAAAAATAATATTATTATATTATTTAAATATTCAATTAAATCAGTTAAATTGAATAAAAAGGTTATGAATTGAGAAATGAAGTTTTTATAGTATATATGAAGTATATATATGATTTAAAAGATAATAGAAGTAATTTAAATCATATTTGAATGGTTTTAGTTGTACAAATACACTATATTTGCGACACTTTTTGTAACGCTTAAATCAACATTTTGATTTTTGAGCTATAAATGATCAATATTTTCCAAATTTGAAATAGTATGAATAAAGTAATTTAAATAGAGGTTTAAATCACTTAAATCAAATATGAATTTGATTTGTTGAGACTTAAATTAAAAATCCATTTGGTTCCGAATGGGGACGCTTATTATTCGGAAAGACCGGGAACGGGAATTTCCCATTCCGAATAATAATACGACGCTATGATTGTGATGAGTCGTATTGAAACGATGATGAAGACCAGGGATCTTCACATCTAATGGACTGCTTGTTGATTTCTCTTCATCGGTTTAGCGGCCGATATAGAAACGATACCCCTATACTTTTAAAGCAGTGGTCCAGATGATGTTTGAAGAATCTTCGGATACGCAAGGGCCTTTCACATTTTGGGCAAAGGTTGAGGAATAAGGTGCCTTCGGTTTCGTTCAGTCCCAGAACGAACTTGTGGATGATGGATCGTCTGACATTACATTCTGACTTTATATGATTGATCTTTATTAATGTATATCTGCTTGGTGGCGGAGAATTTATTCTCTTAGCTTAACACCCTTCCTTGAGACATATGAACTCAAGGGTTATGCATTGGTAGAAATCAGTTATGTAATTTTGGATTGGTAATGTGACATTCCGAAGAATGCTATGGATAGAATCAAGGCTTTTGTTGAAAAGTAGAGCCTTGTGGGTACGAGACTTCACGAACCTCACACCCCGGGAATGGCAGAAACAGGAATGGATGCGGCAAGGTGTAGGATGTCTATCCCCTTCTAGATATATATAGTGATACCATGGTATGGAACCCAGGTATTCACTGTGGATTATATATTTATATAGTTGTACTGTGGTCTTACACGCCCAGTATTTGCTTGATGTGGATGTTGGAAAAGATCGGGGCCCCATTTTAAAGGTTGGTAACAACCGGGGGATGGATAGACTTGAGTAAGTAGTTACCATTGAGTGGTAACCCGGCCTTGTGTTGGTAGAGAAACAGTAGTTTCTCGGGACGTCCCTCTAGAGTCGTACCCAATCGTGGATGAGGAAGTTCCTTTGCCTGGTCATTATTGGAAACCCATTCTCCAATACGAACCTTGTACGGTTTTGATTGTATTACTCACTATTTAATATAGTGGCTATAGTAGGCATACCATCATGTAACGTATGCTGGCTAAATTAATAAGTTTATTTTGAAAATGGTTCTCAATCACTAAGCACTATAATAATATTAAAAGGATATTTTTAACGTATCAAAGGCATGTTTGACTGTCATAAGGAGAAACCTCGACCATGTGTGCGTTTGCATCTTGTGTGCGGATCGAGACCTTATGATAATTTCATTTTTCAAAAGCATATACGGAACTTGTTTTCAAAAGCAACTATATACTTTTGTTTCTCACACCAGTCTCATGACTGACCTGGAGTTTATTGTTTTTCCCTAAACTCTGGGTGCCCTTATTTTCCACACGGGCAGCCTAGAGTCAGGTAATAGATCACCCTGTAGATAGTTGGAGCTGGAGTTGGAGTGTTTATTTGGAGCTTTTGGATCAGAGTGAAGATGTCGGTTTTTGGACTCTCTCTGAAGACCAATTTCTTTAGTTTCTATTTCCGCTGTGTACCTTGTTCAGTTGTACTTCATGATGTTGTATATAGTGATGTATCCATGACTCTCTAATATCACCTTGTATCATCTTTTGTTCTAAATATATATGAGAGCATTTTGTTTCAGCTGTGCATTCTTATTTATACTGATGTTATTTACTGGTAGCAAACCCTACCGATGAGGATTTTAACATTTGGATCTCGACATTGATATCTTCGATATATGATATGTTGATTTTCAAAAGTGAAGAATCCAATTTGATTAGGGAAGATCGTGAATCCTTATCTGTTTGGATTTGACTTGTGTGGATTATAGTCGATTCAAAAGGTGAGAATTTACGGGTCTTCACAACTCGAGTCAGGACATACATACTTATACAATGTAAACCAACTCAAGTGAACTGTAATAAAGGTACAAGTAACTCAAAGGATGCTTGGGATCGCCCATTCTCTAAGGATCCGTTAAACTATCTACTATGTAGTAAAATTGCGCTATTATAATAATGTCTAATATAAAATAAACATACTTTTAAATAGCATTAAGGCTTTACATTTTCCACCTTAACACGTAATAGTCCCAGTAGTCTATCCAGTATTAGCATACTCCCAAAATGGGGGCTACCCTCGATACTCCACAGGCTACGGGAGAAATCACAAATCGTAGTAAAGCTCGATATGGTAGGTGACACGGCACACAAGGCAATGCCAGGGTAGATATACCAATTACGCACATGGACTGATGGAAACGCATAACAGCCACTACCGCTCCACCTTGGACAACACTCCCAAATCAAGGGGTGCACCCAAACAATCACAAAGTAATAGAATGATATCGAAGAAGTGCGTCCGATAAGAGGTGCTACCTCACTGGTCCGAGATCGCTCTTGTTTTAGCCACCTTATGCCAACTCACGGGAGTTGGGTCCCCGTATATACCTTAGGATCGTCGCCACCATCCTACTTTATTCTGGAAACTCCACCGCGTACACAGTTGTTAAAGTTGTTTTCGGTATCGACAGAGAGTATGTCCATATCTGATCCCGATCTCTTTAACAACCAATCGTTATTATAACCCGTGGTTATAATTTTAAAATAATATTTTATACTTCAAAATAGAATATCATTTCAAATCCAAATCTTTATCAAAATAAAGATTAAATCAATTCCAAACCATTTCAATATATTTAAAATATCATATCATTCCAAAACTTCATTTCAAATCATTTCAATATATCAATATATCATATCTTTCCAAAACTTCATTTCAAATCATTTAATATATCAAAATATCATATCTTTTCAAAACTTCATTTCAAATCATTTAATATATCAAAATATCATATCTTTTCAAAACTTCATTTCAAAACATTTAATATATCAAAATATCATATCTTTTCAAAACTTCATTATCAAATAATCATTTGAGTTCAAATCCAAATATTCAACTTTAAAAACCCTTTAAATTCAAAGATATCATTCATTTATTATCATTTCAAGTCACCTTTTAAATAGTTTATATTTCAATCAAAATAATTCATCTAAACCATTTAAAAGTGTAATTATTATACTTTCAAATCAAGTATTCAATTTCCAAAGTTTAAACTATTCTAAGTTCATTTACTAAGTAAAAAAACCATAAACATTGAAAATTTCAGCCTTTCACAGCATTCAGAAAAAGCTGTTATAAGTTATTCTTAAAAACATTTTAATTCAGCAAAGACAGCATTTTAAAACTGCTGTTAAATCTCAGTTTAGTTGAAATTTTGTTTAAAACAGCAAAGACAGCATTTCCAGAAATGATGTAATAGCTCAGGTTTCAAATTAAAGATTTTAATTAAATTCAGCAAAGACAGCAGACCACTACAACAATTACAGAACTGCTGTAATAGACCTAAGTCAAGTTTTTAGTCTATTTAGTTCAACTACAGCAACTACAGCATTCCAGAAATGTTGTAATAGCTCTTTTATTCAATTTTAGTTCATTTCAGAAACCATAGCATTTCTGAATGCTCTTAAAAATGTTTTCCAGATTTTAGTGTATTTCCAACAAACATTAAACTTTGATTTAAACCTTTTTAACATTATAAAAATCATATTTCTAACATTCAAAAATGTTCATTAACGTACCTTTTTACATATGATTTTTTTTATAAAGTAATCTTTACAATAAAATCCAAATTTCAATAATTTTACTTAAAAAATTCAAATGTACACCTTTCCCATTTTTACCTTTTACAATTTATTAACACTTACATTTTCAAATTACCATTTCACATATTAAACTAAATTTCCAATTTATTTAATTAATTTAAACCTTTAATTAGAACCAAATTTCCCATTTCCAAGTCAAGTTATATTTTAAAATTACACATTTAAGCATTCATTCATTTAACCATTTTAATACATAGAAAACTCAATAACACTTTATTAAATCATTTAAATTCAAATTCAAATCAAATTATCATATTTACCATTTTCCAAATAAAATAAAATTTCCATTTTATTTGTAACTTAAATTCATTTTTAAACCAAAATCCAAATTTCCAAACTTAAGTTATATTTCCAATTTCAATTTAACTAGTCATTTATTCAACATTTTTAACTTATAGAAAAATCATAATTTCTTTATTTAAATAATTTAAAATCCAATTTAAATCAAATTAGCATAGATTTACACTTTTAAACATATTTAAAATATCCAAAATACTTTATAAAATAACCGCGGGCCTGTATATAGTTTTCTAACCTAGGTCAAGTGATACGGATATGTATCATTTCAATCCGCAGTTTACAAAGAAAAATCCGGGTTCTATCATTTCAAACCCGCAATCCCAAGTCAAATTAAATTAAATAAAAATCGCTCAGGCTTATCATTTTAACCCATAACGATCTTTCCCTATTCTAAAGTCCGTTCGGGTATGTATCATTTCAACCCATAGTGATTCTATTCTACAGGGAACTTGCAGTGTGATAAACAGGTATAAATTAACAGTTTAATAATAAATAACAGTAACAGATAATATGACAGATAATTAAACAGGTTTAACATCATATAAATAAATCATCACAGGCAGTTATAACATCATATAAAATTCTACACATTCAAATGTTGTCACTTCACAATTGCATAAGTATATAATGTCGTGTGGGATTTACTCACCTTTATAAGCTGGAGATGACAACCACAAACACACAACAAAGATTTCCAGAGGCACGAAAGCACGACAATGATTTGAGTGTGAGAGAGACAAGGTAAATTGCCTTGAACAAATTCAAACAAAACAAGTATACACAACATAAGTTTCAAACAAAATGAAATTAACAATGCTAGAAATGATTGAATAAAACAAAACCAAAGCTATTGCACTTGCTTTCAACATCATATGCTTCAGCTATAGATCAGGTTTGCACGGCCAAAGCATGGATTTGGATCTGGTTTGGGTTGAACAGGGGTCGGCCTAGCATGTATTGGATGGTGGAGCAAAGGTATGAGCATGAACAACATCACAAAGGCAACACAACATGATTTCTATGCAAATATAGGCTCGGCCAAAGCAAGGGCAGGCACGACCATGGCTTCAAGTGGGGTAGGGATGACGTGGCAGGGGATCTCAGGTCATCTATGGCAGGTGGTGGTGGTGCAAGTGGCGGCCAAGGAGGAGTTTGAGGTGGTGGACATTGGTGGAGCTCGGCTAGGTGCATTTAGGTGATGTTTGTTCATTTTTAAGTGGATTTTCTTCAAGGGAGGCCACGGCTATGGCATGGGGATGGGCTGGAGGTGGTGTTGACTGGATGTGGTGGTGGTGGAGGCAGCCTAGGTGATGGAGGAGGGTTGGCCGATCCAAAGAAGAAGAGAAAGCAAGTGCATAAATCAATGTAAATAAAAAGAACAATGAAAAAGAAAAGAGGAGAATGGAAGCCATGACTTACAAAATGATTTCAGAAATTGCTATGGCCGAAAATGATGAGGAAAAGAAGTTATTTTCACGTGAAAAGCAATAAGGAATGTACGGCTACAAAGAGAAAATGAAAGGCCAAGGCAATGAAGAGGCAGGAAAAGGAAGAGTCACAAGTTACAAGCACAAAGTCTCTTTGAATTTCCAAATTCTTTTAATTAAATAAAAACAAATAAAATTCAGTAAATAAATTTTAAAACTGAAACAAAGTTAAATAAAATGGAAATAAATAATTAAATTTAAAGAAAATAGAAAAAGAATTAAAGA
Organism: Allium fistulosum; assembly: GCA_030737815.1. Taxonomy (NCBI): domain Eukaryota; kingdom Viridiplantae; phylum Streptophyta; class Magnoliopsida; order Asparagales; family Amaryllidaceae; genus Allium; species Allium fistulosum. The sequence continues at coordinate 483,356,799 of CM060905.1, read as the reverse complement.
AATTGCTTAAAAATGGAAACAGGCTCAAAAATTTACAAATAAATTATCAATAGCTTTGGAAATTATTACTATACTTCTAAATCAATAAAAGTCAAGTAAGATAAAATAAATGCTGAACAAAATAAAGAAAAATGAAAATAAATAATTATCTTTAGGAAAAAATAGAAAAATAAATAAAGAATTACTTTAATTAATTGAAACTAGAAATTAAAATTTGTAAATAAATTGCAGCTGACTTGAAAAATTCCAATTGTTCTTTTAAAAATGTTTTAAAACCAAAATATATAAAAAAACATGTTATTTTACCCATATAAATATAAATTAGAACATTACATGATCAAATAAAATATTATTTATATAATTTAAAATAAACAATTTTGTTAAATACAGCAAATTACACACAATATTTAAAAGGGCATAACTTTCACATTATAAATCAGATTTCAACGAAACGAAAAGCAATATTCTTGAAATTTTATTTACTTTCATAATAAAAGATAAAATTCAAAATTTCATCATTTTATATTTTTAAATTAAAAGTCAAAGTTTGACCATATTGACCAAAATTCACATTTCTGGAAAATATCTTATTTATTCATGTTTGAAATTATAATTCACATTCAAAACACAATTTATATTTAAAATAACAAAATTATCAAATTTAAATAAATAAAATAAAGTTTTTAAATCAGGAAATTAAAATATATAATTAAAATAATCACAAAATACAGGGTTGTTACATAGTGCCATGCTATTTTTAGGCACAAGGCTGTCAATGGTAATTTTTTGAAAGACATGCCTGTAAGACTCGGTCTGGATGACTAAAGCATGTTGTCAAAAGTTTTCATGAAATAAAAAATTTCCACAAGGCTGGCTTATCTTCATATCAAATCGTTTTTCAATCTATGTTATGGTCTTCTGAACTAATACTAGGACCCAAAATGATGTTGCGTTTGACCACTACAGTCATAGTGAAACTATGATCTATTTAAACAACATCTTTGAGTCCCTTGGCATTACAGGTTTTCCAAAGTCCTTAATTATAAAACCAACTTAACTTTGGCCACAAAAGTAAAAACTTCATGTAGGGATATATAGATATGAGGTTATTACTCCCAAAAGGTCGTATTTTGACTTTACGGTCCATGTAGTAACCGATGGATATGGCATGATGGTCAATCGTTGTATTCCGAAGGACGAATCTACTATATAATAAATAAATTATGTTCATGGTTAATTCCACACCTAAAGTAGATGACTTTTATTATAATATTTCAAAATTGAATAAATTATTTAATGGGTTGGAGTGACTAATCGAACCCCCAAAAGGATTGGGAGCAAGGCCTCCTCACGTAGAGTTTTACTTGCCTTAGACTGAAAGATATAACACCAGGGGCATTTGCTTAAAATCCTCATGAATTCTGGCAAGTAGCTCACTGAGTAACACTCGAATAGTGGCTGGATCGACTACCCTAATTCTACCAAATGCTATCGTAGATCGCATTACACAAGGCCATAATCATCCTTCCTATAGAAGTAATTGATATGTCATCTATGCTACAAAACCCTCTCTTTGAGGTTATATATGAAATCCTTTAGACATTGATTAGTCTTAAGTTATGAGAACTTGGTGTAGAGAGAAGAGCGATAACAACCAAGTACAAAACTATGATCTAACTTCCCTATAAAGTACAAAGTTCACTTCGTATTCATTCCTACGAAGTAAACTTTATGGGGGGCTTGTGTTATACCATAATTTTTACTCAGTTACGTTTGACCTTTGGCTACATAAGTCGAGACCCAAAAGGAAGATCCTTACGTATTCTTTTCACATGAATACCGTAAGGTTTAAAACCATCGGCCGAAGCTTAAAATCTCTACTATGTACTTGAACTTCCATAAGTATTAAATGTCAATAAATACTTTGTATATAATCTCATATAGCTCCCTTCGGTATATTAGTCTGAATGCTAAGAACACATGCTGAAGCATAGACAAGGTTCGAGGGCTAGATGCCTCTATAAATGGCCAAGGCATCGAAGGTTAGATGTTGATCCCAAATGACTCGCCGAATGGTCCACAATACTATGATCTAAAGAAAATGTCTATATATAATGAAAACGGAAGACCTCGGGCGTCACTTGTCTCAAAACATGGTTGCAATGACTTAGGCCAGGCCACTCTGAAAGCATACATAATGCGGTCTCAATCGAAAGTACATGCCACCGGGCTGGCACTTAATCGAAAGATATAAGTCTCTAAGTTAACTTTCAACTGAAGGACGAAAGCATCAAGGCATGCTATGACGGAAGCATCAAGGCGTGTTACTAATACTCAAATACTGAGGTATCATGTGACCCCCAAATTATATGTCAAGATCTCATAAGTGTCTTTACTTAAAGTAATGGCTCAAGGCTGCCATAACTGAAAGCAAAGGCCCAAAAAGCCTCATTCAGCATATGAGACCGCAGTTGCCTCTACCTAAGGCCAAGGAAGCCTCTATGTACAACTAGATAATTGACACCGATAGCTTAAGGATAGATTAATGGCTCAGCTAGCCTAAAGCAAATATAAAGTCTAAAGGTCAAGGCACCTAAATCTACATATATAAGCGATACATCATCAATCTGTGTCAATATGCAAACCACCAAATGATGTCGCATGTTCGAATCATGGTCCACATAGGCCATGTCAACATTTCAAGATGAACGCTCTCCTATAATTGTAGAGCTACAAAATCACTATAAATAGAGGTCCTAGCCCCTAACAAAGGATTATGATATAAGACAATGGAAAGAGAACTAAGAACGGTAATCATTTGTAATTTTATTTTCATTTTAGACTTGAGCTTTCGACTAGATTTCGGTAATGACGGACCTAGCCAAATCTGCATTGTAAAGTCTTTTCGGCTATTTGGCCAAAGAACGAAAGAACATCTCAATAGTGGACATAAGGACCCAACTCCTGAACCACTGTAAATCCTCTTGTCGTTGCTATTCGAGGACTTTTGTTTTCTGACTACTTCTGGCATCGGCATTCAGCCTTCGGTCAAATAAATTTTATTACACTTAAAACTCTGAAGTTTAGCTTAGGATTTTTGGATGTTTGGAGTGATGAAAAATCACATCAAGAGTGGGGACCATTCATCCCTCTAACATTTCAGATGAGTATTGACACAGACTAAGATGAGCTTTGATCGCTCCTTATTTTGTGATAAGGAGCTACACCACTTGTCTCTTTGATCTTTTAGACTTTCTACCTTTTGACTTGGGTTGATTTATCATGTTGGTCCATGCAGGATTTTCTATGACATCTTGGGACCGTGTTTCCTTAAATTCAAAAGGAGCTTCTTCTTGCCTCGGCATTCTACTGCTTCTTTGTCTCTTACCAGCTATGTTGCTTTAATTTTCAATATGAGTATTTTCTTCCTGAATGTCCACGCTATTACTTTAGTCTTCATTTTGATCAAGTTGTATTTCCATTTCCGATTCAAATTAAAATTGGATCTAGACTCCGTTATATTTTCTGATGGTAGGAGATCGTCACCGTTTGTTTCCTTTTTCCCATAATTTTTTTGTGTGTATGCTTTTTCTTCAGCATTTTGAGAAGTAGTCTCTAAGATATTTGTATGAGCTGGACTGTGCTATTTATTTTGATATGACGTGTATAAACTAGGCTGTCTTCTTTTTGGTTTGTTTTTTTTAGTCTCTTTTGAATTGATTTCTAATAAACGAGAATTGTTGTTTCCATTTTCTATGTGCTGAGAGTATTTATATTTAAAAATTGGACATTGGCTTCAATTGCTTTGAGAGTTTATCGGTAGTTTGGAGCTGTGTTTACATGTAAAGTTGTATTCATTGGACTTTGATTTTGCTGATTTGCATCTTGATTATTTGATTCCATCATCAATTTCGTGTTAGCTTGCTTCGCACTCTTCTCTTTCTTATGTAAATGAAATGCACGATCATTAATGTCAAAGATCGAGTAGTCACCAAACACCCTTCGGTCCCTACTTAATATACTAGACTCTTGATCATCCTCCAAAACACTCTCATAATCCCCTTTATTTTCAAATTTAATGACATAGAAGCAATTGGCTTTAGTAAAAATATTATTCATTGGTTGCCTCTAGTAAGATTCAATTTGGACTGAGATCAAGTATTCATGTTAATAAAATAAAACGGGACAAGCCAACACAGAGTCATTACAGTAAACATCAAAACGACGTTCAAAGTGTTCAATATTACACTTATAATAGTATGTAATTTAAGAAGCTTTGTCCATAAGCTGAATAGGGGCCAAAATGTTGGCTTTGCTAGTCTCCACAACGCAGCCGTTCATGACCATTTCTTCCAGCATGAAGTGTGCTTTCTCAAGATGGAACATTATATCAAGTTCACACTGTAAATATAAATTAGACAAGGGTATAAAACAGTCACATGAGCCTGAAGAGAAAAAACAGTAAATTACGGCTATATTACAATTTGCACTAGATATGTTATAGATGGCACATACCACATTGCCAAAATGACGATCCATAGTCTCCACCAACAGATGTATAAATTCCAGAATTGCTAATTCATTCTGCAAAAGAAGATTTATTTCTACAATTAAAACCAAATAGCAAAAAATAAATAAAAATAGAAAATTCATTCACATTTATCCATATCTTGATTCCAGAAGGAATAGATTATATTACCATAAGCAAGAGATTATGATAAAATTATGTTGCTGATATTGCACGAAAAAATGGAATGGTGGCCGGTAGCAGAAAGCTGGGTGCTGATAGTGACACGCTGTTTTTTAACCCTAAAAATAAGTAACCCAAATAACAGAATTTCCATCAAACCTAAAATCAATTTTGGATGATCATTATGCTTGCATTATTCATTCCTCTTCGACTTCGCTTAATTTGGCAAACTTGTCACTTTATTTTTGTTTTGATAAATTCTGATATTAACTTAAGCTACAACCAATGTATTCTATTCTTCTGATTTTCTGACAAAGTGTTACAGAATCATTTTTCCCATGTAAGAATAATGGATTTTGTAATTTTGCCATGGTAATATAGGATACAAATATGAAAATATAACACAAACTCTACAGTGCAATGAAGCAGTTAGTATATTTACATATTGGCATCAATCTGCACATACGTATAAACAGCTAGTATATTCACCTATTGCTTAGTGTAACACAAAAATCGGATTGGGTTAGGTCGAACCAAATACTTCACTCAACCCACACAGGTTTGATATAAGAAAATTCAGCTCATATCCAACCCTCATATGAGGTTGGATAGAATCAAGTTGTATGGACCGAGTTAACCAAGATTGGGTTTGGTTATAAAATTCTAGTACTAGAAATAAAATTAAGCTCAAAAATTCTAAATAAACATCACAATATTCACTGAAAATTTAACATCACAGTCCAGTGCAAAATACATCACGTAGAATTGATTCACTACAACACATTTCACTATGGTTGAAATATACATCAAAGATTTCATATTTCACTAGAGTTCATTAAAAAATACATCAAAATGCTACTAAAAAGGTTTTCAATCAATCATATGTGCTTTCAACGAATCACCTAAGGTCGCAATTGAAATTGATAATGAGAAATATTTCTACCTTGCAATTATGTTTCGGGCTTACTGGATAATTAGTATGTCAATATAAGGTTTAGATAGGTTTGAAATAAGGTTGGGTTGAAGAAAATAGTACATCTGACTTGTATATAGTAGGTGTTACAAACTGTAACTCATACCTGGTCCGAAGTAGATTGAGTCGGGTTGGATTTATGAATATTGAGTTGGTTTGGTGGATCGGATCAGGATTGATATGCGTTGTATGCAACTCTAATATTGGCATCCATCTTGCCTAGAGACTGAACAATGTGTATGCAACTCTAATATTGGCATCAATCTTGCCTAGAGACTGAACAATGTGTATGCAATATGCATTGCAGAGAACGCACAGTTTATGCACATTGGTGAGGTCATGCAATATTTTGGATTGGATTCCTTTTTTGTACATTGCTATTAACTTGGGTCTATTTTATAGTCTAATCCCAGCATGATCAAGATAAATCAAATAATGAATGATCGGATTCACGGTAACTCATTTTTAAGTATTTGTACCATATGTATTTGTAATCCATCAATGAATATTAGCTGCTTTTAAATATAGTAGCTCAAACACGTAAATAGTGAGATCTCCATCTCCATGCAGTCATCGTGATTTACATATTGCTGGGTTGGCCAAATGCAGATCATTCTGATCAAACAACAATCAATCCCATGTGTTTGTAACATTTGCTCCATGAGCAACTGTCGATTAGTTCATAATTTTGTGTTGTAAAATTGCCTTAAGGTATGTGCGAAGATGTCTCCCTTAAATTTATTTCATCAAAATATCGAAAAGCAAGTCTATGTCATCACAAGCCATAGTTCAAAAAAGAGTGGAAATCGATAGTTACTTATTGTGTTTACCTTCTTATGTTTGCAATTTTTAAATTAAAAATGGGCATGTAGATACAGCTACAACCTTGCATAGTCTACCAGCTGTTATGCACAAGCCTGCGTATATTCATAGCAGACCACCTGCTAGGTATTCTAAATAATAGCCTACAAGTTATACCACAATATGGTGCAAGTTGGTTATGGAATAGTTCCTTCTTGAAGTGGTATCTTTTATTTCAATTTTATTTCTGTAATGCCTAGCCTGGAATGTCAGCTGGCCGAAAACAGTTGCAATAATTGGTATAAGTAAAGCGGTGAGGGAATGGAAATGCAGGCAATGAATTAATTAAAGTTTCTTCACACTCTCTTATTTCCTTGCATATTCTTCCTATGTCTCTCTGCTCCCTTCTGCTCCTCTCTTCTTTTCTGAATACCAATAAATTAGTTAATACCTCATCATTTTGATGCTTTCCCTCTTTTTCTCACCTCTTCCCTTCCTCATCACTCATTCAACTAGCTTTTCATAATTTTATTTCATCGAATTGAATCATAGCCGAAACCACCATCACCACTATTGCGCTAACCACGTCTGCAAAGCTCATTAACACAACAGCACCTTTCTTCTCTTAAGACTACCCCCACTCCCACCTCCAAACTTGATAGCACCTTCCATAATTTCACTCTCAGATCCAACACTACTATCATCGTATCCCATCAAATGCCTTATCTACTCAAAGATGCAGCAGCTTCGTTATCTTGGTTTATGTCTTAACTGCAAAGAACGGTGCACTCCAAGCCATCACTGCCAAACTCGGAGTCATTTTACTCTTAATTGATGATGTTTCAAATCTCCAGACACACCCGTCGACATTGGCTGAGCCACCAGATCTGAAGCAAAATGATGCTCCAAAGATCTTGCTCCATGCTCTTATGGTGTGTACCTAAAGCACAAAGATTAGCGCCATCGATGTCTAATCACCCAACTAAAGCCCTTGGGAACAGAGTCAGTATGAGGAGCAAGGGATTATGTAGTAAGAATTACATACCCTTTTTGATGGGTTTGGTTGAATGTAAGATAAAGATGGGTGAAAGTCAAGCTTTCATATTCAATCCATGTGGTCTATTGGACTTGGAGAGCGTCTTTAAGATGAAATTCATATATGGTGAGGCTCATCTTACGACCTTGAAGGCAAGGACAATTTCGAAGGGGATGGTGATGATATGGCTACAACCTTGCATAGTCCATCGACTGTTATGCACAAAACTGTATGTATTCATAGCAGATGACCTGCTAGGTATTCATGAAAGCCCACAAATTGTTATGCCACAATATGCTACAAGTCAAATTCAGTCATGGAACGGTTTCTTCTAGAAGCAGTATCTTTTATTTTATGTTTCTTCGTTTCTGTAATGGCAAGCCTGGAATGCCAGTTGGCCAACAACAGTTGCACAAGTTGTACATGTACAGCAGTGAAGGAATGGAAATGCAAGCAATGAAGAAATCAAAGTTTCTCTACTACTTGTTTCCTCGCAAATTCTTCCTATATCTCTGCTCTCATACCGGTGCTCCTTTCTCTTTTTTTCTGAATAATAAATAAACTAGTTAATACCTCATCACACGGATGGATTGACCCTCTTGAACACCATCCTGTCCAACTCAAATCTTCTTGATTATAAAACATACCATGGGTTTGGGACCTTGAATTGAGGATATGAAGGGATAACCCAATTACATCTAAAATTTGTCAATTACTTGAGCCATGCAATATTTCATTTAATTCCCTACTCTTCCTAATACCCATTAACTTATTGTTCTACACTTCCAAACATCCCTATGCTCGATAGAAGTTAAATTCATCAGAATTCGATTTTCCTTTATCCTATGTCATGATCCTCATATTACCTTATTTCAGTTAAAATGATAGATGTAGTGAAATTTTCTTTGGGAATCTCATTTTCATTTTATCTCGATAAGTTGAATAGGCAATACCCCTTTTCTCTGAAACCTTACCCTAAATCAAATTCTCTCCAATCAATCAGGCCTCCTGGAACAAAGAATTTGAATAGGAAAGAAACACAGAAATCTATAACAAGCTAAGAGTCAGGAAGTATATTACTGGAAAGAATCTATTTACCATGCTTATTTTATATCATTGTAAATCAGCAGTTGCATATACAAAGGGAAAAGTCAAATTTTAAACCAGTTATCATGCAGCTATATTAAAGGCTGTGAAGTACACCGTTAAATATGTATAATGCAACCAACAGTTATATGTAAAGGTTTTTCATCCAGGCATCATGATTACTTGTTGACAACATCTCCACAAATAGCAGATGTCAATTGTTCAAGCAATGGACGTCTTTCATTTCTCAATATTCCTCATCAGCACCCATAATGCGCTCCACATTAAGTTAATTATGATAACTTATCAAATATGTTGTTAGACAATCATACAGCTAAATCCATTCATTATTTCATTTTTATTGCAGATAGCACCGAAATCTTCACCGCTATTTACAAAATTAACGAAATAAACAGATTTTTAATAAATAAAGAACCAATACCGGAAATGAGTTCTCAAACCTTAAATATACCAACAGAATCTGCAAGCTAATCTAAACACTAATTTTCACTTTTTATCTTAGTGTTGAAGTTTCATCGTTCGCAATATAAAATCTGCTATGTTGTTACAACAATTAATTTATTTTGTAAAAAGATTGTATTTATACTACCTATTGTGATCGCTTATTGTAGTTGTTGCTAGAGTCAAATAAAGGTACAAGTAGAAGTTGCACTAAGAAATGTAAATGAGACGAGGTGGAATAAGGTCGAGGAAACTTATAAAACAAGATATACACCACCAAATAAAAAAGTGATGATTAAGGAATAAGGATAGGAAGGTACTTCATCATTGTCCACCCCAACCAAGAAAAACAGTGAAGCATAGCGCCTGTACACAACTTTGTAGTTCCGATGCTCAACAAAAGAACACTGTAAAATCACATACAAAACAATTCATTAGTTGAAACTTGTGGATATAACTGCATGGTTGACATAGACTGCACTGGTTTATATTTCATCGAACTAAAGAGATAGACCAAACAAACAAAAAAACTGTTGCAGAAGTAATAGGCCAGCAAAGCATGCATGAGTTAATGCATATGCAGTTAAAGGGCATGTCTAATGTGCAAATCATATGTTAGGCACAACTATCCATATTATAATGCAAAAACCATTATTTGAAGCTCTTGAATTTACCAGAGTACCCATATTTTTCATTTTGTAAAATAATCATGTAGTATTTTATTTAAGGCCCAAATGGGATATCCGATCACTCCAAATATTCAAGCTGCCATGTTTTGGTAACCACTCAAATCATATAACCATCTAAACATTCAGGTGCAAACTCTTCTTATATGAACTCATGTATATAAACTTTTGATATATACCAAGATATTTATATAAATTACATAAAAGTTCGTATAAATATCCAAGTAACAAAAAATTATTAATACTTGCATTCACACACGCGCGCGCGAACTCTTGAATATGTTATAAATAAGAGTATAATAATATGTTAAAATTAATTGTTGACTACCACATGTGCCTAAAAAAATAGAATGTAACAAAAAAAATTAATTTTATTTGGAAGTTGAATGAAAATATATTAAAAAAATCCGTTTGCCAATTTGAGGGCTGAGGAAGTATGTTTTTTCTGTTTACTAGTATATGTATCATAAATGAAAACCATTTTAGGTTAGAGTTAAGATTTCATGCATTCTAGTATGATTCCACATGGACAACATGTAACAAAACTTCACAAATAATACACCTACAAAATATCCAAAGGACAAATCTTTTTAATATTAAGATATATTAAATTGTAAAAAACTTGTTATGTATATTTGAAATCAAATCACATACAAAATAACTAATTGAGCTTACTTTAGGTTAAAGACAAATACCTCCCGTCTGTTTCGTTTATTTCACACACGGTTGTGTTTCTCCATTAATGTATATTTCTTCGTCTTAAAATCAATGGAAAAAAAAATACATCGGTTGGTAATAATGGATGAGACTGCGAAAATGATTGTTGTCCCCACTAATTAATTTGTAAAACTAAAAGTTCATAACAAAATTTTCAGAACTACTGAAAATGGATCAAGTTTTCAAAATTTTAAACAAAAGAGATCGGTACTAAAGCAAAAATCTCCAACCTTGGTGATATACTAAAACTAAGATGGTTACATAAGGTTAATGGCTTTTGTTAAGAAAATCGTATCTTTAGTGCTAAAAAGAATAATTTGGTGAAATGTTACTGTAGCCTCTAAATAATAACCACAATCCAAGATTCCAATTTATCATTCTAAAACATTTTCATGACAAAGCAAGATTATGAACCAACCAGTGATGACTGCAGCATATGACTGTGTAGGGCTGTTGACCACCCCAAGAAAAATAAAACAAAAGAATACCAAGAATTCATATTGGCTTATTCCCAATTATTTACACCCTTATTTTTAGATCGATAATAATTCGTTGTCTCAAAATCATTACGAATTCTGGAACTAGCATGTATTCCCTTCTTTATCTATATGTTGTAACCCTAGATCAAAATTCTAGAAATTTGGACTTGAATTTCAGCTATAGCAGCTCGCAGCCTTGCATAGTTGTCGCACAACACTTGCAGTATCATTTTGGAATTTAATTTGCTCAGTTGCAAATTCTTGAAATTCGTGGCCACTTTTTGATAAACTTCAACAATTTCAAAATGAGATGATGAAAGAGTCATTGATAGTGTAAGTTCCTCTTTTAATTCTGAGAATTGAGACAATTCAAATTGTTGAGAGTTCAGGACAATCAAAGAGTTATATGTTTAATAATTTTTATTATCATATGAATGAATTTCTGATTTAAAATCAGTTTTATAAATATTTTCACTTTATTATGTAAAAAATAGTTCCAATTATTATTTTGTTTAATTCGCCATTAGTCTTCTTTTTTATTGTTTATATACATGTGTGTGTGAAGAAAGAGCATAATTAATCTCAAAATGATCTTAGATGGATATGGTTTCCGTGCAAACCTTAAATATAAATTTCAAGTATGTTTTTCTTTTTTCTGTTTTTTTTTCCCTTTGGGCTGGTAATTGACTATTTTATTGCAATAGAACAGAGAATATATGGCAGCAGCATTACAAAATAAAATAAAAATACAACACCTAACTCAGTGCACCATACACTAAATTGCTTATCACCAACATATAAACAGACACAAAAGCTTATTTGTTAAATTTGCTTAAAACATTCACATTGATGCATTTTAAATAATTTCTATCGATATCATAAAAAAGTTGACTCTATGTGCTATATGCCCACTGCAATTTTTTCTGGTTTCATCACAGGGACCAACACAAGCCTGATCCAAAGGCAAGTCTAGCAAGAGTTTGGGTTGAGGAACCCATTAGGCAACCATTAGAAATATTTCAAAAGAGTGAAATAGTTATTAAATATTATGTCATTGTGACGGTTGTTGAGTAGTTTCCTATATTGTTGCTAACAACCTCCCTAGTTAATATCGGATAATATCGCCGATATATTTCATATCGTTCCTTAGCCGGTATTTTTGTAAAATAGCGCTTAAAATATTGTTGCCGATATATCGTCCGATATTTGCTGATATAACGTTCTGACATTTAGTGTAAAATATTTTATATTTTTTAAGAATATCGATCGTTATTGTAGGTTTTTGAGAAAATAAATTAACATATAAATATCTTCGCATTCTCAATGTTTGTTTTTAGTATATGGTGAATGACAATATGTAGGCCATATTAAAAATCCCAATGCTCTATTTTTCCAGTTTTAACTATATTTTTTCAATCTTCTTCATTAGTATTTCGGTAAATAAAACTCTACTTATTCCATTATTTTATATATTTTATTTTGTGTGAAGACTTTACCACTAAAAACATGATCGTGTGAGAGCTACTTTTCTTTTTAATTATTTCATTTGTTTCACCGTTTCTAATTGGTAAGTTAGCTTACGAAAATTCATTTTTTAGTTATTATCATGCACCAAAAACTAAAAGTTGAAGTGCAATAAAGTTAAAAGAACGGACTAAAAGTAGTAAATCAAATCAACATTATTTATTCGATAAATTAAGTGAAAATGAAAATGGATAAATCATAAATATGAAAATTTCGAAAAGTAATATAGATTATTAGACGACTGAAGAAACAATGAATCGATAAAAATGAAGAAAATAAGAATTTCTGTTTTTATAAGTGTTTTGTGACTTATATTTAATAGAATATCACGGTAAACAAATTGCAATTAAATATAAGTCAATTGTAATTTGTAACTATATGCAATAAGTTTTTAGTAGTAATTTGACAATATAGATCCAAATATTTAACATCATTATAACATAGTACAATATCGTTTATAACATGTTCTACACGTACAATATTTTACCGATATTATTACGATATTTTAAAATATCTCATATCGGTACTTGCCCGATACGTACCCGATATTTCACGAGTATATTAAAATATCTCAAAATGAGATTTTGGTACTATAATATAGATAAGTTTATTTACATGTATGATTTGAAACTAAATCACAGATAAGATAATCAATTGGGTTTATTTTTAATCCTAGAAAAATACCTCCACATTTATCGTCATTTTTCCTTCTACGATGTGTTTCTCTACTTCATTTTATTTTTTGATTTATAATCAATGGAGAAAGATAATACATACATCGATTCGTCTTTTTTTCTTCTATGATGTGTTTCTCTATTTTATTTTACTTTCCAATTTAAAATCAATGGAGAAAAAGAATGCATTTTTTATAATTATAGTGAAAGCATGAAAATAACTGTTGTCCTAATAATTAATTTGTAGAAGTGGTGAAAACAACCTCATGTAAATATTCATCGACTTGCATTAACATGGGCAGGACTATAAGATAAAAAAAGCTTTACCTTTAATCATCAAAAAACAAAAAACAAAAAACAAAAAATTCGAAAACAATATAAACTAGATATGAAGCCTTTACAATTTTTGAGAAAGGAAATCGGTAACAAATCAAAACTTTTCAACCTTGGTAATCTAGTCATATATATATATATATATATATATATATATATATATATAGTTACAAAAAGTTAAGGACCACTGGCTCAAGTGGCGTGGTTATGACACTATAGGCTGAGATCTTAGAGATCATGGGTTTGAACCAAGGTATGAGGTTCCGGCCATCTCGGTACGGTTCCAGCCAGAGGCAGGACAAGATTAGAAAAAAAACTCGTCCCGCTTACACTTGGTTAAAAAAATTGAATCAAAACATGTTCAAAAGCAGCAAAAACAAATAGACAAGCAATTGAATCAAAAAAATAGAAAATCAATCACCTCCAGCCAAAATCGAGCATGCATCAATGAGTAATTAAGACCTGGTTGCAATGAAATTGGGAACCCTAATTGAGTTGAAGTTGATTCAAGCGGTGGCCTCGTTTAATTTTTTCTTTTTTGGATGACATCGTTCTACGAAAAAATGAAGACGGAAGGCTGAGGAGAGGTTGAATGATGAAGACGAGTGTTTTGGGGAAGGGATTTATGGCTTTAGGTTTAGATATATTGGGTAACATGTTAATGGCCCGATGTATGTAACGACCCGCCCTTTCGACCTTCAGAAATCGACACTAATACATCATCGGTATTCACGTACCGCAAAACCAAGTGCTGAAAAGACGGATAGTAAATGATAAAAAGAAAATAAAAACAGAACATGATGTTACACGAATGGAATAACATATATTATTTCAATGCATATGATCTTTACAGCGGAAATTTTAAATACATTTATCAGAGTCTCTTATAAATCAGTCTGGACAGTTATAAATCTATGTCCTTCTAAATGTTGAATATGATCGGTAAACTAACGCAGCGGAAATGGAAATGGAGAACTATCTACAGAAACATCTTCAGCTCCATCGCAATGCTCCAAGTTAAACCTGACTACTTGGCTGCCCAAAAAAATAGGGCACCCAGAGTTTAAAGAAAAAGAAAATAAACTCAGATCAGTCATAAGACTGGTGTGAGAAACTCGAAATACAGGTATTGGAAAATAAAGAGTATCTCATAAGACCACACCGTGTATACACGGAATAGATTTTTACCTTATGATAACCAAAACATTTGCTATGCAAAATCGGAAATATTAACTTTAATGACATTCTTTGAAAATCCTTTCAAATAACATATTAATTATTAATCATAGCTGAAATTGTTACATTTGTTAAATTTGACAACATAATAGATTTACAACTAAAACCATAAAGGCTTGTATTGAAAAATGAATTCCATACAATGACAAGGTAAGGAACTACCTTCCAACGGTACATCTCTAGAAAAATGCACCTTAAGCTCCAACCTCTACCAATACAGAACCAGTCTACCTTTACCATAGATAGTACCGTTCACACCGGTCGTTTCCGACCTATTCGAGAGCTCTCATAGCATACACAACATACCCGATACATAGGGGGGATAATCTAGAAAGATGATGACCATATCCTAATAGGAGCGACCCACTTAGCCATGTCCATGTTTTTGTCATTTTCAGGTGATGAAGCTCGAGGTAACGATTACCTTTCTGATAGCATACATTTCACTTGAATGCCACATTACCAATTCCATCACACACTATTGATTTCCACAAATGTACAACTTCTAAGCTCGTACGTCTCACACAAGGGTGTTAAGTATAGAAGAGTTACCTTCTACACCACCAAACAGATGTAAGTTTGTAAAAATCAATATGTACATTTTAAAAATGCAATGTCGGACATTCATCCATACAAGTTGTCCAGGAACAGGACAAACCGAAGGAACTCTCCTACCACATCCTATCGGGAATTACCGCTAAGATTAGTAGCGAGCAGTCCTTGCATCGAATATCAAATGAAGATACTACTGCCACTTATGTATGATATGGAAAATTTCCCCCGACGGTCAATGACAAGCAGCCCTTCATTCCATTTATTATTATTTCATGTATTCACCTTCGAATGTGTAAATTGATTCGAAGTGGTTTTCGGATAGGAATCGCTCAAATCCGATACTGGTTCCTTCGAACCAATCATCGATAAAAGAAGGTTAAGTAAATAGGTGTTTATCATTTGATTAATCACTTTCTCTTAATCAAAAAAATATCTTTTTTAGAGATCTAAATCATATTCTTTTTCAGTATATACGGAATCATTAAACATCTCTTTAACTTTGAAAATACCAAATCAAAATCATCTCATAAATCACATTGCAAAACCTTATTGAGTAAAAATGGTCGATAGAAATTATACTAATTCTACTCAACATCAATTTATGTATTCAACCTTTACTATCCATCGAATATTGGTGAAATCACCTTTTAAATTCACACGGATAGTGCAAGTTCTTTCCTCGGAATTTAATACCAAGTATAAGAAGATTATTTCTATACAATCCAAGTTGTATTAAATTAAATTTATAAATTTGAATCTTTTATACTTGTCTTGTTTTCGACATTTCGATCTTATTTATTCCTCGTCCAGGAAAAAGACCAGGTGAGCCAGGGCACTACTGCTCCTAAACATCTCCTTAGTTTAAGCAGCTCACGTCGGGATTTCACGAATAGAAAAATCCAATCTACTCATCGGCATTTAGAGCTAAAATTAAATCATTTATTTAAACTTTTTAAAATAAAATATAAAACCTCCAAGTCATCTTTAAAATACTTCATTATTTATTTGAAAACATTCATAAAAGATTTGAGAAAAAATACTTAAGTTAAAACATTTCAAAGTGTTGCGGATAGTGTTGCAAATAGTCCTTTTAAGGCTTATTTGATCAAAACAATTTTTCGATCATTTAGAAATCCATTTTTATAACTCAAATCTCTTTTAAAATATTTCAAAATATTTATCAAATCCTTGCACATATATAGTTTGAAATGTTTTAAAATTAAGTATTCTTTCCCAAGTCTTTTATAAATGTTTTCAAACAAATAATGAAGTATTTTAAAGATGATTCGGAGGTTTTATAATTTATTTCAAAAAGTTTAAATAAATAATTTAAAAGAAAAGCTGTTATAATCAAGTGATTTAATCTTGGCTCTAAAAGCCGATGAGTAGACTGGATTTTTCTATTCGTGAGATCCCGATGTGAGATGGTTAAACTAAGAAGATGTTCAGAAGCAACCAGTGCCCTAGCTCACCTGGCTTTTTTCTGGACGAGGAATAGATAAAGTCAAAATGTCGTGTAAACGAGACAAGTATAAAAGATTCAAATTTACAAATTTAATTTAATAGAACTTGGATTGTATAGAAATAATCTTCTTATACTTGGTATTAAATTTCGAGCAGAGAACCTGTACCATCCGTATGAATTTAAAAGGTGATTATATCGTTATTCAATGGATAGTAAATGTTGAATATGGAAATTGATGTTGAGTAGAATTAGTATAATTTCCATCGACCATTTTTACTCAATAAGGTTTTACAATGTGATTTATGAGATACCATTTGTTTTCCAATACCCGTATTTTTGAGTTTCCCACATCAGTCTCATGACCGACCCGAAGTTTATTTTCTTTTCCCTTAAACTCTGAGTGCCCTATTTTTCCGAACAGCCAAGTAATCAAGTTTAACTTGGAGCATTGTGGTGGAGCTTAAAGTCTGGAGCTGAAGATGTTCCTGTAGATAGTTTTCATTTCCATTTCCGCTGCATTAGTCTACTGATCATATTCAGCATTTATAAGGACGTAGATTTATAATTGTACAGGCTGATTTATAAGATAGACTTTGATAGATGTATTTAAAATTTCCACGGTAAAGATCATATGTATTGAAATAATATATGTTATTCCATTCGTGTAAGATTTTGTTCTGTGTTTATTTTCTTTTTATCCTTTATTATCCGTCCTTCCAGCACTTGGTTTTGCGGCACATGAATACCGAGGATGTATTAGTGTCGTCGATTTCTAAGGGTCAAAAGAACAGGTCGTCACATGCTAAGTTAAATTAAATATAATATAATTGGGCCTACTTTGTTTACATAGTTTAATTATAATGTTGTATTCTAATTTAGGTTAACTAATAAATTATAATATTTAGTTTAATTTTAATGTTTTATATTTACTTTTTTGTTCAATCTAAAGTACTTTATAGCAAATCAAACTAACGTCGTAACAATTGGAACTGAAACCGAAACTTTCGAAATTTTTGAAATTAATCGAAACCATGAAAATATTAAATGTCCGATACCGAGATCGAAATCGAGTTCTCGAACCTTCGTTCGAACCCCTAAGACATTATAATGAGTGTTATTCTTGAATAAAGTATCACTCTTACCATCAAGTATATATACACACAGACAGACTTTAGACCAATGCCATGCTTGATACAAAGGCAACTCTACCAAAGACTTTAGGCTCAGGAGATAGGGCAACCATTTGAAATATTTTAAAAAATGAAAGTATTGCTAAACATTTATATCAATGTGACTGTTGTTGGGTGATTTCCTATATTGTTGATAACATAATCCAAATAGATTCAAATCATAGTTATTGTAGTGTCCCATCACACAAAAATGCAAACCATTATTGGAGTCTTGGTACATATGCATTAAATGGTGACGTCTTTTTGAATTAATGTGCAAGTGCTACAAAAATTGTATATATGTTACACATTATAGAATCAAACAAGATAAAATTGACAAGCACCATTGTCCAAGTGGTTAGGTGATTCGGCTATGGTGCGAGAGGTCACAAGTTCGAAACTTGCGTAGCGTAATTCGAACGTTTATTGACATGTGATACGTTGTCCCAGTGACATGTTGTATATAAAGTACCGTTCAAAAAAAAAGCAAGATAAAATTCATATTCTTGAATGAATATCCAACGAAGTTTTTTTATCATTGAACAATAATGTTATAAGCATAGAATTTTGTGTACAAAGGCATTTAAAAGCAAACATCCAAAATAATAAAAGATTGTTCACAAACCAGATTTGAATTTGATTCAGATTGTCAAACCCAACATTAGCATCATCAAATTCATAAACTTCAACATCTTCCTCTACCATCTCATCTAAATTTGATTAACGAACCAAATATGATGTAAAGGAATATGGTACATTGACTTGGTATAGAAAATGAATATTTCATCGTCACAATTTGTCAAAAATGAATAATAAATTCTTGAATAAATTTATCTACAATGAAAATCATTTCATTCATGGAAATTTTTTATTGTAAAATCACAAAACTACGTATTATTACTGCTACTGGAAATAAAATGTTGGTATGGTCATTTAATTATTCTATATTTATATCGTTGAATGTATTTAATTATTTTTTCGGTTACGGGTTAAAAGTTTACAGCTGTTGTTTAACAGTAAACTTTTAAGTTATAAGCTACTACTAATTTTGCATATCATAAGTAATAAAAATGGCAAAATATGATATTTCACAATATTTTACTTCATGTAGTGTTATTTAATATATTTACTTTGTTTTGTATTATTTTGATTTGTTTACTTTGCATTGCATTTTTTGTTCTTCCCTTGTAATTTTTCTAATATTATTTAGTATGATCATATCAAAGTTTATAATTAAAATTTCACATCGATTTGTTCAGATAAAATGTATTTAAAGGGAAATTTCAACATATAATCATACGAACAATATATTCGAACATGAATATTCATTTGTTTGTATATGATCTATGTTTATCGGGAGAAAAAACAATAAAGTAGAAAGACTTCGAGAATATTTCACAAAAAAGAATTAGTTTTTCATATTGGTTACTATATTTTTTTGTCTTCAAACAAATAGAATTTAGTAACTTTTTTCATTTTTTTGCATTTGTAAGAAATAGTTAACATAATTACATAATAAATACTAATTTTTATGCATTTTTGATTATGAAATATTCGTGTGTGTATACAAGAAAATTGTGTGAATGACAGGCTTAAGGTTTTTCTTTCGAAGTTCGATATTCTGGTTGTTGGTTCTATTTTGATCATATGAGAGTTTTGATATTTCGGTTCCGATTCGGAAGTTTCGGAAATTCCATTTCAGTTCCGGTTCCGGATTTTATTACTATTTGAAACTTTTTTTTATAAAATTACATCATTATACAGGGTAATGCTAAAGGTTGTATAGTTTTAATTATAATTTAAATATTGTAGTGGTTGGAGTATACTTGTTTGTACGTAACTAATTGGACCTACTGTTGAAATAGCTCCAGAATTAAACACATGAAATAAAATAATTAAGCCTCGTCCTTTTAAACGGTAAGCCTAGGTCCAGTTCCTACCTACTCATAACCCTAAGTCATGCAAACTATCATTGCCTTCTTCAATTGAAGAACCATGGTTGATAAACAAAGTTGGTACCTTTTGCCTCCAACGGTACCATATCTATCTCTTTCTTATTCTATGACACATTTCTCTTTTCTCGATGACGTCTCTCTCTTTCTCTTTACCGATATAAACCATTAATTTTCTTTTTATTCAATTGTAGTGTACGGAATCGGAAATTAAAGGCGAATTTCAATCCGATCATCGTCGGAACCGGACCGAAATCGAGGGAATTCTGACATGCTGACCGGAAAATTGAACCATGGTTTTTTTCCACAACATCACACTTATTTCTTTATCTCAAGGACAAAGTTTTAATCAAAGTACATCAGAAGTTCAAAAAAATTAGCTAAAAAACACGATGATAAGATTAGGATTTTTCAACTTTCATACAACGAACATGGAGGAGGGTGCGACGATGGCGACTGGGTCGGCCGATGAGAAGGCATTGATGGTGGCTATGGTGGTGACGACAGGTTGGCTAAAGTTTTGGAGTTGGAGAAGTTGGAGCGACAATGGTGGTTTTGAATTTGGATGTTCACGTGGTGGTAATTGTGTGTGATGGAGTTAATGTGATCGGCTAGGGTTTTTCTGATGATGTGTTGGTGATGGTTATGGAGTAGCGGCTTCAAATTGGAAAAGAAGAAGATAACAACCAATAATGTTACTATCTAGTATCATTTCTTATTTTTCAAAAGAAAAAAATCATTATGTATATTTGTGCTCATAATGTTATTTTCAAGATTCAAGATTCTAGCCGATACGTACAAATATCAACCATTCCGTTCTGGTTTCAGTGCTTACCATAATTCATGCCAAAATCCAGTTCAGGATTAAAACAAAAATTGTTTAATTGCAATCAAGGACCTCTGGCTTAAGTGGTTGGAAGTATGACGCTTTAGACAGATTCTAGATGTCATGGGTTTGAGCATTTGAGACATCATAATCAGTGCTTTATTTGAACAAGTATCACTCTTGTTATTAAAAAAATGTTTAATTGCAAAGAAAGAAATTCAAGCAAAAAAATCAAAATCGAGCGAAAAAACAAAATAACATGATTCAAGCAAGAAGTAACACATCTAAAAGGAATTTAGAGCTTTGAATGGAAGGTTTTTACTGATAACTTTAGAATTAAGAACTTAAGGCTTCAAAACAGGCAACATCCATTAAGAGGAGTAGACAATATTTATATTTATTCATGTCGAACAAGATTAGGGTTTTTTTAGTTACTGAGGATGTACAATGAACATACGATATAGCTATTTTGATAATGGGCCGACTTGCTTTTCTAAAAGAAAATATGAAGGTTTTCTTTTTAGGCTAACATGTACTTGTTTCTTGACAAATATGGCCTTCTCTTGCATTTTTTTTAATGGACTTGACTTGTTTTTGAGCTTGTGAATTTAGTGTTGCACAACCTATTTATTTATGGTTAAAAATGCATTATATATGTATAAAAAGTATCGAAATTAAAAAAATTTGAAACCGGAACGAAAATGGAATATCTAAAGTTTTCGATATGGAACCGAAATTTCAAAAGTATCGAATGATCGAAACGGAACCGAAAACTGAAACTTTAAACATTGGTTGTTTTGTAATAACATTTTATGGATTGTGGTAGCGTTCTATGAACCGTAATAACATTTTGAGTTAAAAAACATTTTATAAATTTTAATAGCATATTACATAATAAACTAAAAAAATTGAATATAATATACAATGTTACTGTCACGAAATGTCA
Organism: Allium fistulosum; assembly: GCA_030737815.1. Lineage (NCBI taxonomy): Eukaryota > Viridiplantae > Streptophyta > Magnoliopsida > Asparagales > Amaryllidaceae > Allium > Allium fistulosum. Next base: position 483,335,189 of record CM060905.1, on the reverse strand, counting down.
CGAAATGGAGCGGTCTGGTGGTGACGACGACAATGAAGAGGTCGACTATGTTTTGGAGATGATGTGGTGAAGGTGGTCATGAAAGATCAACAACAAATTGGAGAAGAAAAATATAGTGATGGTAATGATGTCGGTATCATTTTATTTTATTTTTAAATAGAGCTATATTTTTTTGCTCATATTATCTTATAGTATCATCTTATGAACCGCGGAAGCATTTTATGACTTTAGTATCATTTATAGATTAAATATGTATAGTTTAGCTCACAATACTATTTTATAGTAGTGTATCCTATGAATTGCGGTAGCATTATTTGAATTGTACTAGCATTTTATGAACTACAATGCTCAAAAAGAGGTAGAGGTCGACCAAGGTTGACATGAGAGGAAATAATTAAAAGGGACTTGAATGATTGAAGTATATCCGAACAGTTGGTGCGGACAGATGCGCGTGGAAGTTAGCGATCCACGTACCGGAACTATGAGTTTTATAAGTTTTAGATTATAGAACTAGGGAACATGAGTCTAAGACGTAGCGTTTGGTCTTTGACCAATATTACTATTAGTATCATTATCACTATTAGTATTATTCTTATTGTTTTTTTCTTTATATATACATATGCATATATATATATATATATTACTTAGTTATTATTATATATTAATTTACTTATTTGACTTTATTTTATTATTGTTTTTGTTATTGTTATTGTTATTATTATGACTTTTAAATTGACTTTGTCATTTAGTTTTGGATTCCATCTCTATCCGACCCTAACTTGTTTGGAAATAATGGTTTTGTTGTTGTTGTTGGTATAATGCTACGTTTTGCTACTATTTAGTTTAATTTTTGTTTTTACATGTCTGTTGTATTGTTTTTAAGTTGGATATAGTATCAATTATTAGTTTTGTTCAAATTTTGTTATAATGCTACTATATAGTATCAATTGTTTTTTAGTGGTGTAAGAGAATGTGAGAAATTGTGTCATGGTAAGGTGGCGAACCCAGGTGGTGTCGTTCAGATGATGTGACGCATTAAAATGTGATGAATTTAGGATTCTAGGGTTTATTTGGTGGTTGCGGGTGATGGCTAAAGGGTTGCGGCAACAATTGGTGTGGTTGTGGCGGCGTTTGCAACTACAGGATGGAACGGTGGTAAGATGGAGCGATGTGGAAGTGTTTTGTGGAAAGCATATTGCATTGAAAAGAAATTGACCTATGACCTTTTAACTAATTTAATAAGTTGGTGGCCAAAACACTAAAAATTGACTCAAGTTTGTCCTTCAAACAAAATTCTCGTATACGCACACACATACACACACATATACATTGAAAAGAAACAAATCTTTTGTATTGTGCATCATGCGGTATGTCTTTACATTTGTGTTGTGTCACATCCAATGGTGCAAAAGATGGTGCACATAGCACACCTTGCAAAACACAATCCACACCCCGCCTCTATCATTTTTACATTGTTTAAATAATTCTTGATATTATCGTTATGTTACCTGACTGGTAAGCAAACTAAGTAAATATTATTATAGTGCACGTGAGTAGATAATAGCTAATATACTTCAAAATCAATATTCATTTAACTTATTTGGACCGTCACTCAGAAAGATTACCAAGTATTATGCCATGATTACTATATAATATTTAGATGGATGAAATCCAATTAAAAAAGAGAGAATTTCTAGTTTGGATGAGAACATGATTTGGTTGGTTAAAAAACACAACAGCTTAAAAATATTGAACCACTAGAGGCACTGGACAATCTACTAATATTTTTCAAAACATGAAAAATATGATAGCCTGATATATTATGAAGCTTCAAATTGAGATTTTGGAATTAAGATATAGATAAATTTATATAAAAACATACTATTAACTTGTTGCATCCAAATTAAAAGATCTCTCTTTTAACATATTAATGCACATTGGCAAGAAACATTTAGCAGCATCAAGATTAATATTTTTGGTTGCATGCATATAAAAATATATAAAATGAAAAAAAATTGCTTTGCGGCTCAATTTCTAATTTGTTTTAGTCAATTTTTATGGTTTAGATGTAAATGATTGTAAAATTTTGTTGTTTCTTTTAAGCTTTTAGGATTGATTTGAGATGATTAAAACATAATAACACGAATGTGGTCGCAATTCTAATTTATTTATTTACGGGTATACTTAGACATCTTTTGGGTAAAAAACATAGTTGGTCAAAAATAAACAGTAGATTAAGCTTGCCACCACGCATGTTGTCCAATAAAAGGTGATACATCGCCTTTGAGAAATATGTTGAGAATAATCCAATTTCATAAATTAACGTCGATATGTGTGTGGAAGGACTTCTTACACTCAAATTATTGATTGATTTATCAAAGTAATCACATTGTCAAATTTATTACATGGAGAGAAATATGATGAGAATTTAAGGGTTCAAAGTTATTATTTAATCTTAACAATCAAATTCAACTTTGAGTAAGATTTGAGTAAAAAAAATTGAATGAAAATCATTTTCCGTATATATGTGTGATGTATATAGTCGGATCTCCAGGTTTTCAAGATGTTCCAAATTCCACTTAATCATCCAAATATAGATCAATACCAACATATATATAAAATCAAAGTTTTAAAATGTGAAAACGTACACGAGACGCTCTTTTGCTCGCGAGGCGTAAGCCTCAAACATTGAAGCGTAAGTGTCTCAGGTAAACATTATGGTGTAAGTTATTATTGCTTAAAATAAACAAAATAATCATGTATATCTATAAATAAATAACATATAAACACTTTTTAAAGAGTTTAGTCCTAATAATTCTTTATTACTCATTATAAAATTATAAATAATTAAAACTATACATAAATAAAATTTAAGTGCTAATTCAGCCCTTGATATGTTTGAGGAATCCATATTTAATTTTCAGCTCTGCAATGGTATATATTTTTCCTTCCTACCTCTATTTGTCTTTAATTTTTTTTGGATTTTTCGAAATGATTTTTGATCGATTCTAGTGGAATCGATCTCTATTACAAGTGGTAGAAAATCATGTAAGTTATTATTTTATTTATTTTCCCTTCGATCGATTTAAATCGACCCGCGGAATTTATTCGGAGGTTCGATAATGACAATTAAGAAATTTTCTTTAAATAGCATTTGCGAAATTTAATTACGTAACTCTCGATCGTTGTTTCAAAAACAATCTTACTTAATCATGTTGTTATTGAAATTGAAAAGTAAAAAAACAATTCTATTTTCTAAAATTTTATTCTTTTTTTCTTGCCATTAAATAACTAAAGGTTTATAACTTCCGTTAATGTCAATATTTACAATTGAAGGCAAAAAAACCTCGAGTCGCATGCATTAACTGTTTGAAACATGCGGGCATGTGGTTTATATATTTCAAGTTGCCGAGGCGTAAGCTTCAGAGGTAAAAAAAACTTTTGAGATAGCCTCAAGGCATTTGATTTTCCGTTGCCTTGAGCGACTCCTTGAGACGAATACCGAAGCGGGTTTTTTAAAACGTTGATACACACATACACGTATATATACGAGAAGAATTCTGCTACACCTCATTTACACCCCCAACGACTTTTAGAGCGCTATACAAATCAAAATCAAATTTGTATATATGTTCTTATATGACACAAGATCATCTTCGCAAAATTTTAGTTAAATTAGATAAACCTAACATATTCAAAACAATATTTCAAATCGACGGCTAAAATAAATGTTTTAGCAGTTGATATTAACTTAACATTTCGAACATGTTAGAAGTTTGAAATGATCTCGTTTCTTGTGAACGTTGTGTTTATATGGTAAATTTATCATCCTAAAGTTTCATTTAATTTCGAATTGCATAACTCAAAAATACTGTAAGAATATAGAATGTGGTGCAGCGAAAGAGGGATGCGGCAGGATTTAACCTCAAACACACCTAGACAGACAACCTACAGACATATCACTATCCCCACACACAAGTGTGTCTATAAGTAAAAGGAATGCCTACGTACTACTCTTCATTTTGTCAATTAGGTTCATAAGTGGTTCAGTAACATGCTCAAATTTAATCAAACGGATGCAATCAATGTAGCCAAACAAATAAAGGTCCAAACTACACATGGAAGTCAACCAATGTGCGCATCATAAAAGGGGCCTGGTAATTACATCAGCTTTAACGTTCTTTTATTTGTTCGAACATTTTTCCCAAATCAAACACAGGCCAGCAATTCATATCGACTAGCCCTAATCAACATTACATATAAGATCAACAAATTTAATCAATGAGATCCCAATGAAACTAAACCAGTACAGATCCAAACTAAGCGCAACAAATAAATTGACAGTATAGGGAAAAATAATCGATTTCAGAGAGAGAACCTGCTGGTCGTTGCGAGTGAGACATTTGCGAACGATCTCGCCTTCCAGTGCCCTTCGCTCTTCTAGGGTTAAGTACTCGTAGTACTGTGCTAGTCTTGTTTGACCTTGTTTATTCACTAATAGCACAAATCTTATCCCCATTTTTCTTCTAAACCACGAACCGAGAAATGATTGCTTAGACTTCTGCTGATGGCAAAAAAACAAGATAATTAAGAGTTTTTTAATTTGCAAGTAACGCTAATTATTAGAGTTTTCTTTGGTTGTATTGTGAAACAATTAAATCAATATATAATAGTATATTAAGTACAAAATCATTAAATGATATGTGATGTGACGTGTTCTAATTAGCCGTGTCAAAATATAACCCAATCCATTAAGTCAATCCATTTATCATATTTATAAATGGGTTTGGTTAATTCATCTATCAATTTTATTAAATGGGTTATGGATTGGGTTCACCCATTTTTAAAAGGGTTATAATTGGTTAACTCATTTACCCATTTAAAAATTACATTCGCATATTTGAACTCCAATGCAGAAGCCGCTATTTTTTTTGTTCAGACTGTAGTAACTTCTTCATATCAACTCGAAATCGGGCGAGACTTCGACCGATTAACTCTCACCCAAATTACGGACAATATGGAACACTCGGATACTTCATATTGTTAACGCACACTGTAGTTCTCCATGGAGACTGCCGGTTGTACTTGGAAAATAACAGGCTACCACATCCCTATATTTGAACTCCGTCTAGTGCAGAAGCCGCTATTTTTTGTTCAAACTGCAATAACTTCTTCATATCAACTCGGAGTCGGGCGAGACTTCGACCGATTAACTCCCACCCAAATTACGGACAATATGAAACACTCGGATACTTCATATTGTTAACGCACACTGTAGTTCTCCATGGAGACTGACAGTTGTACTTAGAAAATAACAGGCTACCACATCCCCATATTTGAACTCCGCCTAGTGCAGAAGCCGTTATTTTTTTTGTTCAGACTGCAATAACTTTTTCATATCAACTCGAAATCGGGCGGGACTTCGACCGATTAACTCCCACCTAAATTATAGACAATATGGAACGCTCGGATACTTCATATTGTTGACGCACACTGTAGTTCTCCATGGAGACTGACGGTTGTACTTAAAAAATAACAGGCTATCACATCCCCATATTTGAACTCCGCCTAGTGCAGAAGCCGTTATTTTTTTTGTTCAAACTGCAATAACTTTTTCATATCAACTCGAAATCGGGCGGGACTTCGACCGATTAACTTCCACCCAAATTACGGACAATATGGAACACTCGAATACTTCATATTGTTAACGCACACTATAGTTCTCCATGGAGACTGACGGTTGTACTTAGAAAATAACAGGCTACCACATCCCCATATTTGAACTCCGCCTAGTGCAGAAGCCGCTATTTTTTGTTCAAACTGCAATAACTTCTTCATATCAACTCGGAGTCGGGCGAGACTTCGACCGATTAACTCCCACCCAAATTACGGACAATATGAAACACTCGGATACTTCATATTGTTAACGCACACTGTAGTTCTCCATGGAGACTGACAGTTGTACTTAGAAAATAACAGGCTACCACATCCCCATATTTGAACTCCGCCTAGTGCAGAAGCCGCTATTTTTTTTGTTCAGACTGCAATAACTTTTTCATATCAACTCGAAATCGGGCGGGACTTCGACTGATTAACTCCCACCTAAATTACAGACAATATAGAACACTCAGATACTTCATATCGTTAACGCACACTGTAGTTCTCCATGGAGACTGACAGTTGTACTTAGAAAATAACCGGCTAACACATCCCCATATTTGAACTTTAATGAAAATTAGTATTAAAATTTTAAATTTTTAAATTTTGATTTTTCTTGAAATTCGAAACGTAAAAATTGAAATTAGAATTAGTTTATATTTATTTGTTTTTTATTAGTCAAATTAAATTTAAATCTTTAAATGGGTTAAATAGGTAACCCGCTTATTAAATGGGTTAAATAGGTAACTCGCTTATTAAATGGGTTGGGTCATAAATGGGTCAAAAAGAATGGGTCATAAATGGGTTGGGTCAAACTTGACATAACCCAACCCGTTTGACAGGTCTAGTTCTAATCATGAGAAATTTATCACATTAAAAATGTCATGTTATTTTAAATATTATTACTAGATGTTTCGAAACGGGATATTGATACATCCGTTGAGGCTGTAGTACGTAACGCTTAACTATTTAACGGTGTATTACTCATGGCTATTGGAGACACCAAGGGGTTACGTACTAATATTTTTTGGATAAAAATAAAATGACCCACTTGAGAGTTTATTGTTGATTAATATAACTAAGATCAAATAGAGGATCTCGAAGTGATAATGTTACAAAGTTCCCTCGACTTGAGAATGCTGTAAAACTTCAATATGGACAGTCCACTTTGACTATAGTTAAATCATGGCATGACGTCCATCGAAAGACTATAGCTGATCTAAATTCAAGCAATGGAAGTGAAACACTAGTCAATAGAAAATTCATCTTCTCGATTATATGAAGGTGGTACTACTACGGTCAACTGTAGTCAACTCAAAGTCACAATCTCTGACCATAATAGTACGGTTAATAATAATTGTTATTATTGAACCAAGGATTTTATGTTTGACCTTACAAAGTTGAATGTGGACGATATTGGAATTTTGACCAAAACCGAATTTCATAAATTATAATGTGATATAGTTCCGACGAAGAGAATTGATGTAGATAATCGTTACTATCGGATACCGCTTATATAAGTAAAATTGGAGTTTATCAAATGACGTGCAATCGATAAATTCAGCCAAAATATCATAACACTGGCTAAAGCGACGTGTGAATTTTAATATTTGTATTGTTCAGTATTAGTCGCTGACTCAACTTACACATTTGAGTCACACAACCGAAATGATGAATATTCCTAATGAACCACGCAATTTAATTAATTTTTATTCATTGAAAATTAATTAATATTTATAAAATATTAATTATTGAATTCTTTTTAGTTTGTTTAAATACCATTAGTGTTTAATAAAGTGTGTATATAAAAGTTACAAATCACTACACCACAAAAAGGCTTTTAACAGCGTTTGATAAACGCTGTAATACGATACAATAGCGTTAGTTCAAACGCTGTATAACGACATGATGTCGTATATACAGAACTTACAACGGCTTTTTGATAAACGCTGTTGAAACATCACTTTGACAGCGTTTCGTACAAGTTGTCAATAATGTTTTTACAGCGTTTTCAAACATGCTGTATTATGTTTCTACAGCGTTAATAATTTAGTTGTCGGAGATGTTTTAATTCTACTTTAACTGTTTACAACAGCTTTTTATAAACGCTGTTATTGAATCATCAACTATTTCGACAGCATGTACTAAACGCTTTTATTGACTATTTAAAGATAATTACAGCACGAATTGAACGCTGTTGTTTCTTCATTGACAGCATTAAATAGATGATGTCTTCTATTTATATAACAGCTTTAATATTCCACTCTATTTTTGAATATTCCAGAACTATATTTTGAGTATATTCAAGCAACTAATATATATAACATGTTCTAATAACTATTAATTAGTTACATAAACTAGTTAAGACAATATTAATAAACAAAAGACATCCATAAACCAAGTTTCAATAATATCCATAAACAAAAATAACAAAGTAAACCAAGTTGCCACAAATTCTGTTAAACAAAGACACATTATATGTTAAACAAAAATATAATATCAATACAGTAAGTCCGCACCAAATGCCAACAACAAAACGTGCATCTAAAAAGTTTCATATGCTTGCTACTTGCTACGGAAGAAGAATGTGTCATCGCCATCTTTAATTACCTGCAATGAAGAAATTTGAAGTCAGCGTGTAAACGCCATCTAAAAATTTGAAGTTTCATATGCTAAAATGCTTAACTGCGCCAAAAAATCACTATATGGTATGTTAAGCCGAAACCTAGCCAATATACGCATTAGTAGGTTAGCTCAGTTAACGAAGCTAAACTGCTCTACAGTAACATAGTTATATTTCATGATCTAGTTGATCACCTAAATACTAAGTGAAGAAGCAGTCCTTCTTAATATAAAATATACGCATGACCAAGATGGTCACTGTTAACCATTCATTTCTTGAATATTTTGTAAGTCCGTCAAGATAATTCCAAATATTTCATGAATAATACCATTATATAAAATGAACTGATCGATAAAAACACAGAATTGAAGGGAAGAAGATACCTTGAACATAAGCTTTTTACTTGGCAGTAACTCATTTAGTTTGGAGATTTGCTCTGTCAAAGAGTTGTGCTCATCCACAAATTTTTTCCTCTGAAAAAAATCATAAAATGTGCAAGTTTTAAAAACATTAAACATGTAAGATAATTAAATGGTCTTGTGTGCTTACGAGTTTTAAATAATTTCAAAGCAACATGCTTAGTTTTTAACTGAGCAAACTTGACAAGTTTTCAATTGATAATATGCTCAGTTTTCAACTGAGCAAACTCGCTCATTTTTCAACTGAGCATGGGCTCAGTTTTCAACAGATCACATGCTCAGTTTTCAACTGAGCAGATGCTCAATTTTCAACTTAGCATTCTTGCTCAGTTTTCAACTGAGCATAGCTCACTTTTTAACTGAGAGAACGCTCAGATATACACCTAATGTTTGGTCCAGAGAGTGGTAAAAATGGTTGGACAAGATTACCATTTGTATATGAAATCGTTAGGACGTATCCAGGAGAACAAGCTACAAAGTGTGCTCAGTTTTTAAGTGTTTTTGAGCAAGAGGTATGTCATTCATCAAATTAATCCATATACGTATCATTATCTCAGTAGATTAAGATTAATAATCTATGTTTTTTTCATTCAGATCTGTAGTTTAGAACTTTCCAATTATGACCTGAGTTAATTTGAGAAACTTTCCACTATACTACATTTTCCGAACTTCACATATACAAATTTTAACTTTATGTATCACCATCATATTAACTTATACCATATGATTCAAAGTTGTATGTTATGAATTGTTGATGGTTATCATAATTACAGGGTTGCAAAATGGTTGAGATGCCCTATAATACATTAGTTAATACAGACAATTCGTGATAAAAATAAATACATTAGTTAATACAGGCACTGCACTCTATACTGGTTGTGAATATGGTACTGTACTTAAAGCGGTGGGGTAAATGTACGTAGTTTAAAAACTATAAGGGTGCTGTATTCACCTGATTTAAGGAGGTTAGATATCAAAAACTCTTTTTCGTTGATCGTGTTGTTTGCCTGCTGATATCTTTCTTCCAGGTCTAGCAAAGCATATTCAGTGTTTTCCAACTTTTTCTGTGGTAATATCACAAGAAAATAAACAACTGAAAGTGATAAAAATCACAGTAAGGACAAACACTCATAAAATCAATGTCACCTGTGTTGTTTCAAGTTTCTCACGAAGCTCTGCAATTAGGAGTTGTTGAGAATTATAGAGCTCTTGAAGCCCGGCTAATTGTTGTGCAGTACACAACACATTGATCAAACTGCCAAAGTTATTTATACTCTTCAGTATAATAAAGCTTAATTAAGTACCTTATCCTTTGACTCTGATTCCAGCTCCATGCGTTCAATTTTTTCTATCATGGCCTATACAATCACACCACATTTTTTTTTCAATATGATACATATTTACAAATAACAAATTGAAAAGAAAATGTAGAAGTATATGATGAAGTAACCTTTTTCTCTGCTTCTTCTTGCAGATAGCGATCCCTTGGTATGTAAATACCATTCTTCTCTCTTGCAGCATATACTTCTATGACCAAAAATGATTATTATTAATAGCAATGTCATTAAAATAATCATGAGATCGTATTCCCTCACTGATTGCATAATGCATAATCAGTTATGTACCAATTATGCCCTTGTGTATATAGTGCGCATTGTTTTACTACTCAAATTCAATTGCAGATGGCCAAATGTTATTATATGAAGCAAGAAAGAGGTTCAAATATGTCATTAGTAACCATCTCTAGTTTGACTAGGGATATGGTGATGATAAAACTTATAACTGTGTGCAAAATTTAATTGGATTTAGGCTCAGATAATGGTAAATTATTTCCAAATACATACAACACACACGCAAACCATTGGTTTGTATTAAAGCTAAGAAAAAATGTACTTGTTGAAAATAGGGTTAATTTATCACTCCAAAAGCATGATCAAATTGCTATCTTCTACACACATTTTCTTCCTCAAATCACAAAGTGTACATTTCTTTTTTTTCCTTTAAAAATGGAGCAAATAGTTGAATAAGTTAGAATGATAATTAATAATTTTAGTGTATAAACGAATTCAAAGTTTTCTTGAAGTACACCATCTCTAGTCCTAGTAATAGCACCAGTGATTATGTCGATGACTATTGCACTTATGATCATGCTTGGAAACATTTCAGCCCATTGTTTTTGAAATAATTAGATTATGTCCGCTATCAACTACATAATGCAAAATAATAAACTTAAAAAAATGCAAATTCAACTTACAAAATCCATAAGAATTTCGACGAATTCCATGCACCTGATGGTCAACGTGCCCGTATCCCTTGAGGCCTCATAAACAAACTCAGCAGGCTTCGTTCCAATGCATTAAGGAAAAACATGCATGTAAGTCTCATTATTCAGTTTCCCTTTCTTGCTGCCTATATCCTTAATCCATAAGGGTTCATCCATTTGCACCATTTCCTATAGGCATGCTTAACCATAAACTGAGTAACATGTTAAAACTAAGAGCCATCTTTCATATTACCTGCCAATAACATAAAGTATGAACCTTGGATATACATTGTTTGCACTCACATACTAGTTGCCACCACCAACATAAGCAAAATGATGATAAAAATAACAAATAAATACTCTACAAAAATTGAGGAATATAGATGAGTTATCGAATGCACAAAGCTAAAACATTCAATTTAAACAAAGTAAAAAAAGAAAAAGGAAACCTAACCAGAAACTATGTTGATCCTAAAATAAAAAACATAATCAAACTAAACTCATTATATTAATTCATAGCAACTTAATAAGCCTTAAGGAGGTGATTATTGCTACAAACAATATACGTGTGTTGCATAATAAGGCTAGTATAAAATAGTAAACACGCCAACAAATGGAACTTTATCATTGTATAATTTTAACCAAAAAACCCACAGCCCCCATTTTTTAGATAAATAATTTTTAGAGGAAGTAATAGCTTCTAAATAGCAATCCATTCTATAGTCAAGCCATTTCTAAATGATAAGCTATGTCTGACGTGGTAACATTTCTAAATGTTAGTCGTGTGATTGATTATACATATGGTTTAAAATTTAAATTTTAGTTAATTAAATAGTTAAATTTTGAATTTTAAAATTTTTAGTTGATTGAAATAGTTAAATAAAAGTTTTACTAAAAAAAGTAGTTAAATAAAAAAATTAAATAGTTATATAAATTATAAAATATGATTTAAAATTTAACTAATAAATAGTTTAATAAAATATTCAAGTTGTTGAATGAATTATAAATAGTTAAAAATAGAATTTTAGTTAATAAAATATTTAAATATTTATAAATAGTTGAATGGATTACAATTTTAGTTATAAAATAGTTAAATAATGCCAAACAAAAGAGCTTTGAGACTCGATGTGCTTCAAGCAAACTGTTTATAGTTTCAAATACATAGAATATGAGTTCAAAGTTTATATCACAACTAAATGAGGAAAATTCCGAGTTACAAACAGAACACTTACGAGATAGTATTGCTAACAATTCTGTTGCCAAATATGATGCAGCTTTGAATGTCTCTTAGATCAATGCTAATGTCTACACCATAGAAGCAAACAACGAGTCAACCCCTGATCAATCATCTACTGCTCAATATACAACCAAATTGAGGTCCATGAGCAAAAACCAGATCATATGAAATGCCCTTTGAGTTTAAAGCTTTAATGCCTTCGGATGTTATTGAAAAACCTGGCCTGCAATAACATGGTTAATCAATTAAAAGCCAAAAACAAAAAAAATCAAAAAAAGCAAAGACAAGTAGCCATGCTAATGTTGGTAGGAACATGAGTACTGGTTTTTCAAACAGAAGGAAAACTAAATTAGCAGAGGATTCAAGATGTACTTTCATTCATAGACGTTAAGGTATATCTTATGTTGTATGAAAAATATATGTTTAAAAACCATTTTATATTACTAATGCAAATTTCTTACATAAAACTAATTAATGGACACATGTACTAGGGAGAGATAATGAGTGGAACAGTTATTTATTTCCCACAACCAGTGCATTACGTGCCCATATGCTAAGCCAGCTTCCAACCTACTGTGTTAGGAACACTACATGTCCTGAATAACATCAACAAAATATATTCCAGATATTAAGCATGGTATTTTAGGACCTTTTAAAAATAGTCTCCAAATCATGTTATATGTTGTCTTTATCAAAAAATAGAAAAGGAAATGTTAAATCGTTTTTGTCATAAACTAAGATTTCTGTACATACCGATTTGTATTATTTAATTAGACTTCAATAAAATATATAGATTACCAGATAGAGGCATAGAGTAAACTATATTGCAAATAGCACAGCAGGGGATATTCATCTTGGCTCTCCAAAGCACTTGACAAGTGTGGCAAAATTTACACCTTAATGGGGAAGTGGAGGTAAGTGACTAGTCGAAGTCCGGTCGAGTATAGAACACGACAGCACATGACCTGCAGCACTATCAAGCATTAATGTTATGGAATATCACAAGAGATTAGCATTATCAAACAACTTATAAAAGAAATGACTGAAAATGCACAAAAATAATATTATTTTTTTGATATGTTTATAGTTTGTATAGTTCATTATCCATCATTGTCTATAAAATAAATTTAGTCACTGGCCTTCCGCTTATGCTATCTCAAACAACATGATTTAACAAAATCAGAGTCTGTTAATTTTGCATTTTTGATCTTTAAAACACCAAACAACTACAAAATAACCATCCACTTGTTCCAACTCCAAACAAAAACAAAATTTCATGCACATTATTCAAAATTGAATTATTACATTGAACTTACGAGATACAGGAGATGAGGCTAGAATGCACCCAGTTAATAATCGAAAGGGAAAAAACATAACAAAATCGTAAAACTGTTATATATCAGTGAAATATAGTGTCGTTATTTGACTCAAATCTGGTGAATATAGAAGAATAAGTTGATGACAACATAAGAACTTTATGAGATATTTTAGCCTTTGAGCATTACTATGTTGCTAAGCTTAAGGATACTTAATCTCAATATACCGATCAAAATATTAAAACTAGTAACAAAATTTTGCATGTCAACAACAATAGATATCATGCTTTAGTAACGACAAATAATATCCTCTGAATGAAAAAGATTTAAGTAGATTCCCTCTGGAAAACAGAGGCTTAAATCTACCAACACCTCATTAACTTGTTAAACCATTATCAGCAACTAACCTTGAACAATTGTTAGATCCAACTTTAATCTTTTTTTTAACGTTTGGAAGGTGGTAAATCAATAGCATGTAGTTTTACATCTATGAGACATATCAGGCAATTCTTTTTTATATCTATGCACAAAAGTCATTTCAGGTTACATAGCCGCATCATCTAAAGCAACAGCCTCGTTGAATACACTTCCTTGGGATAAGGTACATGAAACACATTACATTGTGTCTGCCAATTAAAGAACTCAGTAACTGAACTTTGAAAGGAAAAAAGAAACAAAATTCTATGACATGATCAAGGAGGGTACTTGGTATAATTTAACTCAGTTCTAGTTTAGTTCAAATTAGTCATGAGAACTTCTTTAAGTATACTGCATTTTTTCACACGTAGAGGAAATACAGAGAACAACTCAGATAACAGACAAATAATTCACCTCGTGTAACGACCCGGAATATTGAACCATTCGCATCCATTATAAGTGTATAGGTAGACACTCATGCCAGAATTGAATTGCTCAAAATACCGCGTTGTTAATTTAAATTTGGCAAAACTGAACATATACAGTAAATAAATAATCACAGATCACAGACACAGAGTAATAAGTGCAGCGGAAATAAAAGAGATAGTAGTTCATGAAGCTACTATATGAATATATAAAATACATCAGAGTTTACAACACAAGAGTAATACGATACATCAGAGTTAAACCAGATACAACGGGAGAGTAACAGATACAAATCAGAATACATCACTGGAATCATCGAATATCTGAAAGCTGGATAGATAGCTGGATCTCCAAGCGAAGCTCCAACTCCAAAGGTGAGTCTCGAAAGCTGAACTACTCAGTCTGACCCGAGCGTAAAGCAAAACACAAAACACTCGAGTCAGGATTAACATTCTTATATTAATAAATCCAACTCAAGTGAAATAGCAATTGAAATACAAGTAACTCAAAGGATGTTTGGAATAACCATCCTTTAAGGATCCGTTAAACTATCTACTATGTAGTAATGTACGCTAAGTAGATAATGTCTATCAGTAATATAAAAGATATCAAAATAGCGTTAAGTCATGGCCCATTCCACCCTTAACACATTTTTATTCCCAAAAGCATATACAAGACCGTAGTTTCCCCAAAACCGGAAGTCACCAGAGGGCAATCCATATACTAAAGGTACAAATCAAAATCGTAGTGGTCGCGAATAGGATAATCAGTATGACAAGGTACATGAGGCGATACCAACTAGGATACTAGTAGTTGCCTGATCCGGACTGATGTTGGGCATAGCAGCTACTACCCCAACACCGCGAAACAACACTCCCAAATCAAGGGGTGCACCCAAATCGAATCACAAAAGTAATAGATATGGTATCGAAGAAGTGTGTCCGCTAGAGATGGCGATCCTCAATGGCCCGGCGCGGCTCCTGTTTTAGTCATGTCAGGGGTCATCCAAAATCGTTCTCTTTCTTCAGTCAACGCGTTCACCAAAACCATCCACTTCGTTCTGGATCAACACTCCGCGTATATTAGTTATTAAAGTGGTTTCGGTATCGACAGAGAGTATGTCCATATCCGATCCCGGTCTCTTTAATAACTACGTATTATTACACCGATGGTCGTTTAATATATTTCAAAACCAAATCAATTTCCATTTCAATCAGAGTTTATAAATCAACATTTCATTTGTCTTTCTAAACCAATTTCCATACTTTACGTTTCAAAACTTCCAATTTTCATTTCACAATCTTATAATTCGATTTCAATTTCTATTTAAACAATTCAAATATTGATTCAAGTTCATACAAAAGTTTCAATCCAAAATCTTTTAAATAATTTTAATCTTAACTTTCAAATCAATTTAAACTCATTTATCGATTTCACTCAATATTTGTTAAGTTACTTTATCATTCAAAACAATTTCTATTAGATTTCCAATTCATTAAATCAATTCTTAAGTTCAACTTCAATAAATCAAAATTTACAATTTTGAATTAAACTAAATTCGTCAAATCAATTCTTTTAAATTACAAGTCTTACATCAATTTCAATAAATCACATTTTATTTCTTGTTAAAGAAATTCAATTTCACTTATTTACTTACTTAAATAATTTCCAAAAACTTAATTAATAATGAAACTCAATTTCAATTATTACGAAGTAAAATTCACTTATTCAAAAATTCAATTTTTCTTATTAAAGAATTTCAATTCAATTTAATCATTAAATAATTCAATCTTATTTAATTATTAAATAATTCAAAACTTAATTATTATATAATTTCAAAGTTTAATAATTTCAAACTTAATTATAATTTCAAACTTAATTATAATCTCAAACTTAATTCAATCAATTCTCAAATTAAACAACATTCTTTCATAAATTACATTGTTAATATTTTATTTCACATTTTAAATATTAACATTTTCCTTCATTAAAATTCAAATTTCAACTTCATTTCAAAACCATATTATTTATTCAAATAAAATCTTCGTTTTATTTTAAATCAAATTATTGACCAATCGGGTTTTATTTAATTCTCTATCCTAGGTCAAAGTTCAATTTGGGTATTTATCATTTCAACCCAATTCCAATTCAATTCAAAATCAAAGCATAGTAAAAGGGAACTTGCAGTGTGATAACTGGGATGGTGTCAAAGTAAATAAACAAGCAATAACAACGATCAATATCAATCCAATAATCAATTCAAATAATCCCGAAATAACCGTATTAATTCGCATTGTTATTTGTACGAATTAATATAATTATTTCTAGAATCTACACTATCATTTCATGTAGATTAAAGATTATTACATTACGGTTTTCACTTGTCATTCAATTTTAATTTTCATACATCATCAATTTAACAACATACATTCAGTGGTTCAAAATGTAATTAAACAAATACTACGTGTCAATAAATTTAACAGTTAAAGGGGTCATATTATACAAATGTCAGTTAATCAAATTTAACATTTAACTATCCTATATCAAGTTCAATTGCATACTATTTACATTTTAACATTAACAATTTAACGTCCAATATAAACATCAACAATCAATCATTTATCAGCTAAACTGTGTTATCATCGCATAAACAATTAACAGATAATGGTGTCAGGTGTCACAGGTGAACTGATACAGGCAATAGCATATATAACAGTGTAATTAACTAACAGCAGTATATTTCAATTGTCGTTTCAATTGAAATCAAATTTAATAAATAAAAGAACGTTAATCGTGAGTGATTGCTCACCATTCGAGGCTAGAGATATGAATAGACAACGGAGTCGAGTCACGGATCGCAAGCACGACTTCCAAAGTGAAGTGAGATGGCACGAACTCGACAATGGAATAAGTCTGAAAATGACGAAAACGAATCAAAACTAGATTTTCTTAATTGGAACTGGATGTACCCCATATTCTACATTTAAACATATTTTTTTTAAAAAAGAAATATTAAAAATCATTTTTATAAATAAGACACGCATAGTAGAACAGACATATCCATCTTAAACATTGGTGTATATATACACTATCATTTATAACTAAAATATGTTGTATACGTGTAGGCATATTACAAAATATATGGTTACCACAAAATTTATTGTTTAAGGAATCAATACATATATAATAGCAACTTTAAATGTTCCAAAATATAACAATAGCTTATAAAATATACGTTCTGACAAAACAATACTTTCAAATTTAACCCATCATAAGAAAAAATATAAATAATATTAATACATATGCTGTAAACACCAAAATATAAATATATAGATACTTTAAACAAACATTTAAATAAACTTTCTTCTCAGCGGTACAAAACCAAAACAAAGCAAATATATGCAGACATATTAATATACCACATATGTAAACTTACATACACTAGAATTCCTATATTATAAAAGTACAGAGAAGATAAACAATATACCATTTCATATATATGTACTTTTAACATCCAATATCACTTTTTATATAGAATCCATAAAGACTATAATATATACGCAAACTAATAAAATGAATATTTAGATAAATATACAAAAGCTCAGTTATAGTGTAACAACTTTATATATAACAAACTCATAGAACCTATTACATAAACAATACGTATATAACTCATAATTTAATATATACGAAACTTGATATATAGATACCTGTTTATAAAACAAAAGAGAGACGGCCAAGCTGGAGCAACGTGGGGTGGCACTCACGGCGGAGCTGAAGGCTGCTGTACGGTGATGGGGTGCCGAGTTTGTTGGGAAATGGATCGGATGGGAGGATGGGCGCAAGGCTATCACGGGCAGAGGGCGGAGGACATGGTCGGGGAACGAAGCGGCATGCGGGTCTCGGCGAGGCCGGTTGAAGTTGGATGATGACGATCGAAAAATGGGTGGCTGCGTGTGGTGCAAGGCAGGCTACTGGGTGATGGGGCGGGCTGTTTGGTGACTGTCAAGTGGGAAGGAAGACGGTCGGCATTTGGCAGAGGACAAGGTGATAACGGGCAGATCTGGAGGGTGCAGGCTTTGTCGCGTTTGGTTGTGGTGAGGGAAAGGTCGAGGCCGAAGGCTGTAGGGTGGCGATTTAGGGAGGAGAGGTCGAAGGTTGGTGATGGCGTCTTCGGTTGGCGGAGGCTGGACACAGAGGGGGCGGTAGATCCGGTTTGGGCGAAGGGAGATATATGGTAGAGTGGAGATGAATAAGCTGCTATAGGAAGTTATATATTTATTGTGTACTTGCTTTATAATCTTGAAAGAAGAGAGTGAACAGAGGGAAAGGGAAAAGCAAGAAGAAATAACAGCTGAGATATTATGGCTTTATTCATAATATTAATTTTCAAAAGCAACGTCAGAACCGAGAAGATGAATGAATCCAAACCAGGGAAAGAGATTTTTATGCGAACTAGAGAATATAAATTAAACGGTGGGAAAAGCAAAAGCCACTATTGAATTCAGGAAATAATTACTGGTTAGTGGCTATTCAATTATCACACGGTTGATAGTGAAAGGACAAAGGTAACCAAAATTCAAAACAGGTACCGATACGGTAGGCGTTTCGCAAAGTGCAATGCACACCGGACTTCGGATTTGACAATCGAATATACCGTAGAGATCGGCACGACGAGACGATCAAAATGGTATATAGAAATCAGTGGTACGATCATCCGATAAAAATCGATATCGGTACCAGAATACTGCTATTTTGAAGAAAATAAGAACGAAGGAGCCAAAGATGTCCGAATTTGGAAAAACGACAAACTGAAATCTTGCTCAGAAGATGGTTTAGAATTTTTCTATGTAAAAATATTTAGCTTTCGAAAACATTTATTTTCATTGCTTTTTAACTGATTGAATTGAAGTGAATTTACGCGCGAAATAAACTTTCATATTTTCGGACGAAAATTTACCAATTTCTATGTTTAACTGGACGCATTCCAAATATTAAATTTTTATTTCAAAATTTTATCGTTTAAAATTTCACAAAATTTCAACTAATTACGTTATTAAAACAGTTGAAATTTACGGGTCGTTACACTCTCCCCCACTCAAAACTTTTCGTCCCCGAAAAGGAACGAGGTAGGAGAATAGAAACAACCAGAAAAAAACAGATTTGAAATACAAAATAACAATTAATTTAAACCATATAAATTCAAATTTAAATTAATTGATATTCAATAATTGATTTAATCCATTTGATTTCACTAAAATCAATCTCGCTATTTCTAAATTCATTATCTTATTATCCCATTTTCTTCAATTTACAATTTCTAAATTCATTATCTTATTATCCCATTTTCTTCAATTTACAATTTCTAAAACCATAAATTTGAATAGTCTTTTATTATAATCATATTTTTTTCAGCAATTTAAATTCTTCTTTATTCCATATTATTGTTAAATTTATTCTACTTAATATGTCTAATCACATATATTTAACCCATATAAATAAATTTAAACCATAAAAGTTTCGATTTAAATTAATTTATATTTACTAATTTCTTTTAAATTCAAGGTATTTTCATAAGTTAATCAAATTTCAATTTATTAATTCTTTCAAAACAAATTTTATTTTTCAATTATCTTATTATTCTATTTAACTGTATTAACATCTTTGTAATCAAAATTTAGTGTATAACATTTATTATAAACACTCACATTTTATTTATAAATTCAATTTATCTTATATATTATCCAATTACATATTCAACTTCTGAATAATTTAGGTAAGTCGTCTTAGAATGCAGTTGAACAATATACAAATAAAATTTTCCCAATTCAATTATTCAAGTTCACATATTAATTCCAAATTTTGGTTTTATTTATAATTAAAATCATCCTTTTAGCAAAATTTAAGAATTAGATTTCCGATTTACTTTAAACAATTTAAAGATATATATATAATATATTTATATCAAATCAAATTAAATTTTAAAATAAGATACCTATATATATGTAAATCAAAATAATTTTTTTCAAAACAAAACCGTAGCAAAGCTACAGAATAGTATCTTCACTTCGAAACTCGAAAATGAATGTCGATGATGCGGCCGCCATCACCGAAATTATTTTCCAGCGACAAAGAGAAGAGCACTGATTTCAACATTTAAAATTCTTTGAAAACGGTTTCTATTTGAAATATCTTCAATAATATATACTTTAAAATTTTAAAACAAAGTTCGAAATCACCGGAAAACTAAATTCTCAAATTTCTGAATTAAATTCATTTCAAATTCCAAATCAATTTATAAACCGTATTTATAAATTCATTTAGAACAATAAATGATAATCAAATATTATCATTTCAAACAAACAATTTAATTAACCTATTAAATTCCAGAAAATTTTTACTTATATTTTCACAATATAATGAAACAAATTTATTTCATTTTCCAAATTTGAAAATAATATTGTGTCAGTTTGCTCTGTTCAAGTGTTTTGGAAATCCTATCGATAGCGTTGATCAGACGAATCGATCGGAAACCCAAATCAACATCAACAACTCAAACAACACAGTATATATTAAAACATTTATATATATTAGTTTACAAATACATTTCTTTGCTCGACGATACAGGAATGAATTTCAAAATAAGGATAGGGTTTCAAATTTGATGGACTCAAATTAAAGAGAATTCTGATTTGAATACAAGTTCGAAAGAAAAGATAAGATGATTCAATTAACAGAATTGGAAGATGGATAGGCTTATTTAATTTACGGGCAACCTTAACCGGGTCAACCGTAGCTTCAGGAATAAGATCGATGCTGAATTCCGAGGCAAATCAACAATTGATCTCAAGAAATAGAATTCAGGTATGGCGGGAAATAGGTAGCATCGTAAACCGAGGATACAGAAATCTCCGGTAAATCAATGCCTATTGTAAAGGAGTTTCACCCCTTTACAAATCATTCGAAGATTGGCGATACCGCCGATCTATTATAGATATCATTCAAATTGGAGTTATGGGGCTCCAGAATTGAAAGATGACGAATAGTGAAGGACACAAATGAATTTTTTTTTTTTGGAACCGCAGGGAACGTTCCAAAATTCAAAGGAATCAAGTCAAAAGGAAGAGATTGAAACTCGAATGAGAGTGATTCTGTAAATACATTTACCCTATATGTTAAGTTTTGCCTAGAGCTACCAAAGCTCTGATACCAACTGTAACGACCCGGAATTTTGAACCATTCGCATCCATTATAAGTGTATAGGTAGACACTCATGCCAGAATTGAATTGCTCAAAATACCGCGTTGTTAATTTAAATTTGGCAAAACTGAACATATACAGTAAATAAATAATCACAGATCACAGACACAGAGTAATAAGTGCAGCGGAAATAAAAGAGATAGTAGTTCATGAAGCTACTATATGAATATATAAAATACATCAGAGTTTACAACAGAAGAGTAATACGATACATCAGAGTTAAACCAGATACAACGGGAGAGTAACAGATACAAATCAGAATACATCACTGGAATCATCGAATATCTGAAAGCTGGATAGATAGCTGGATCTCCAAGCGAAGCTCCAACTCCAAAGGTGAGTCTCGAAAGCTGAACTACTCAGTCTGACCCGAGCGTAAAGCAAAACACAAAACACTCGAGTCAGGATTAACATTCTTATATTAATAAATCCAACTCAAGTGAAATAGCAATTGAAATACAAGTAACTCAAAGGATGTTTGGAATAACCATCCTTTAAGGATCCGTTAAACTATCTACTATGTAGTAATGTACGCTAAGTAGATAATGTCTATCAGTAATATAAAAGATATCAAAATAGCGTTAAGTCATGGCCCATTCCACCCTTAACACATTTTTATTCCCAAAAGCATATACAAGACCGTAGTTTCCCCAAAACCGGAAGTCACCAGAGGGCAATCCATATACTAAAGGTACAAATCAAAATCGTAGTGGTCGCGAATAGGATAATCAGTATGACAAGGTACATGAGGCGATACCAACTAGGATACTAGTAGTTGCCTGATCCGGACTGATGTTGGGCATAGCAGCTACTACCCCAACACCGCGAAACAACACTCCCAAATCAAGGGGTGCACCCAAATCGAATCACAAAAGTAATAGATATGGTATCGAAGAAGTGTGTCCGCTAGAGATGGCGATCCTCAATGGCCCGGCGCGGCTCCTGTTTTAGTCATGTCAGGGGTCATCCAAAATCGTTCTCTTTCTTCAGTCAACGCGTTCACCAAAACCATCCACTTCGTTCTGGATCAACACTCCGCGTATATTAGTTATTAAAGTGGTTTCGGTATCGACAGAGAGTATGTCCATATCCGATCCCGGTCTCTTTAATAACTACGTATTATTACACCGATGGTCGTTTAATATATTTCAAAACCAAATCAATTTCCATTTCAATCAGAGTTTATAAATCAACATTTCATTTGTCTTTCTAAACCAATTTCCATACTTTACGTTTCAAAACTTCCAATTTTCATTTCACAATCTTATAATTCGATTTCAATTTCTATTTAAACAATTCAAATATTGATTCAAGTTCATACAAAAGTTTCAATCCAAAATCTTTTAAATAATTTTAATCTTAACTTTCAAATCAATTTAAACTCATTTATCGATTTCACTCAATATTTGTTAAGTTACTTTATCATTCAAAACAATTTCTATTAGATTTCCAATTCATTAAATCAATTCTTAAGTTCAACTTCAATAAATCAAAATTTACAATTTTGAATTAAACTAAATTCGTCAAATCAATTCTTTTAAATTACAAGTCTTACATCAATTTCAATAAATCACATTTTATTTCTTGTTAAAGAAATTCAATTTCACTTATTTACTTACTTAAATAATTTCCAAAAACTTAATTAATAATGAAACTCAATTTCAATTATTACGAAGTAAAATTCACTTATTCAAAAATTCAATTTTTCTTATTAAAGAATTTCAATTCAATTTAATCATTAAATAATTCAATCTTATTTAATTATTAAATAATTCAAAACTTAATTATTATATAATTTCAAAGTTTAATAATTTCAAACTTAATTATAATTTCAAACTTAATTATAATCTCAAACTTAATTCAATCAATTCTCAAATTAAACAACATTCTTTCATAAATTACATTGTTAATATTTTATTTCACATTTTAAATATTAACATTTTCCTTCATTAAAATTCAAATTTCAACTTCATTTCAAAACCATATTATTTATTCAAATAAAATCTTCGTTTTATTTTAAATCAAATTATTGACCAATCGGGTTTTATTTAATTCTCTATCCTAGGTCAAAGTTCAATTTGGGTATTTATCATTTCAACCCAATTCCAATTCAATTCAAAATCAAAGCATAGTAAAAGGGAACTTGCAGTGTGATAACTGGGATGGTGTCAAAGTAAATAAACAAGCAATAACAACGATCAATATCAATCCAATAATCAATTCAAATAATCCCGAAATAACCGTATTAATTCGCATTGTTATTTGTACGAATTAATATAATTATTTCTAGAATCTACACTATCATTTCATGTAGATTAAAGATTATTACATTACGGTTTTCACTTGTCATTCAATTTTAATTTTCATACATCATCAATTTAACAACATACATTCAGTGGTTCAAAATGTAATTAAACAAATACTACGTGTCAATAAATTTAACAGTTAAAGGGGTCATATTATACAAATGTCAGTTAATCAAATTTAACATTTAACTATCCTATATCAAGTTCAATTGCATACTATTTACATTTTAACATTAACAATTTAACGTCCAATATAAACATCAACAATCAATCATTTATCAGCTAAACTGTGTTATCATCGCATAAACAATTAACAGATAATGGTGTCAGGTGTCACAGGTGAACTGATACAGGCAATAGCATATATAACAGTGTAATTAACTAACAGCAGTATATTTCAATTGTCGTTTCAATTGAAATCAAATTTAATAAATAAAAGAACGTTAATCGTGAGTGATTGCTCACCTTTCGAGGCTAGAGATATGAATAGACAACGGAGTTGAGTCACGGATCGCAAGCACGACTTCCAAAGTGAAGTGAGATGGCACGAACTCGACAATGGAATAAGTCTGAAAATGACGAAAACGAATCAAAACTAGATTTTCTTAATTGGAACTGGATGTACCCCATATTCTACATTTAAACATATTTTTTTAAAAAAAAAAATATTAAAAATCATTTTTATAAATAAGACACGCATAGTAGAACAGACATATCCATCTTAAACATTGGTGTATATATACACTATCATTTATAACTAAAATATGTTGTATACGTGTAGGCATATTACAAAATATATGGTTACCACAAAATTTATTGTTTAAGGAATCAATACATATATAATAGCAACTTTAAATGTTCCAAAATATAACAATAGCTTATAAAATATACGTTCTGACAAAACAATACTTTCAAATTTAACCCATCATAAGAAAAAATATAAATAATATTAATACATATGCTGTAAACACCAAAATATAAATATATAGATACTTTAAACAAACATTTAAATAAACTTTCTTCTCAGCGGTACAAAACCAAAACAAAGCAAATATATGCAGACATATTAATATACCACATATGTAAACTTACATACACTAGAATTCCTATATTATAAAAGTACAGAGAAGATAAACAATATACCATTTCATATATATGTACTTTTAACATCCAATATCACTTTTTATATAGAATCCATAAAGACTATAATATATACGCAAACTAATAAAATGAATATTTAGATAAATATACAAAAGCTCAGTTATAGTGTAACAACTTTATATATAACAAACTCATAGAACCTATTACATAAACAATACATATATAACTCATAATTTAATATATACGAAACTTGATATATAGATACCTGTTTATAAAACAAAAGAGAGACGGCCAAGCTGGAGCAACGTGGGGTGGCACTCACGGCGGAGCTGAAGGCTGCTGTACGGTGATGGGGTGCCGAGTTTGTTGGGAAATGGATCGGATGGGAGGATGGGCGCAAGGCTATCACGGGCAGAGGGCGGAGGACATGGTCGGGGAACGAAGCGGCATGCGGGTCTCGGCGAGGCCGGTTGAAGTTGGATGATGACGATCGAAAAATGGGTGGCTGCGTGTGGTGCAAGGCAGGCTACTGGGTGATGGGGCGGGCTGTTTGGTGACTGTCAAGTGGGAAGGAAGACGGTCGGCATTTGGCAGAGGACAAGGTGATAACGGGCAGATCTGGAGGGTGCAGGCTTTGTCGCGTTTGGTTGTGGTGAGGGAAAGGTCGAGGCCGAAGGCTGTAGGGTGGCGATTTAGGGAGGAGAGGTCGAAGGTTGGTGATGGCGTCTTCGGTTGGCGGAGGCTGGACACAGAGGGGGCGGTAGATCCGGTTTGGGCGAAGGGAGATATATGGTAGAGTGGAGATGAATAAGCTGCTATGGGAAGTTATATATTTATTGTGTACTTGCTTTATAATCTTGAAAGAAGAGAGTGAACAGAGGGAAAGGGAAAAGCAAGAAGAAATAACAGCTGAGATATTATGGCTTTATTCATAATATTAATTTTCAAAAGCAACGTCAGAACCGAGAAGATGAATGAATCCAAACCAGGGAAAGAGATTTTTATGCGAACTAGAGAATATAAATTAAACGGTGGGAAAAGCAAAAGCCACTATTGAATTCAGGAAATAATTACTGGTTAGTGGCTATTCAATTATCACACGGTTGATAGTGAAAGGACAAAGGTAACCAAAATTCAAAACAGGTACCGATACGGTAAGCTTTTCGCAAAGTGCAATGCACACCGGACTTCGGATTTGACAATCGAATATACCGTAGAGATCGGCACGACGAGACGATCAAAATGGTATATAGAAATCAGTGGTACGATCATCCGATAAAAATCGATATCGGTACCAGAATACTGCTATTTTGCAGAAAATAAGAACGACGGAGCCAAAGATGTCCGAATTTGGAAAAACGACAAACTGAAATCTTGCTCAGAAGATGGTTTAGAATTTTTCTATGTAAAAATATTTAGCTTTCGAAAATATTTATTTTCATTGCTTTTTAACTGATTGAATTGAAGTGAATTTACGCGCGAAATAAACTTTCATATTTTCGGACGAAAATTTACCAATTTCTATGTTTAACTGGACGCATTCCAAATATTAAATTTTTATTTCAAAATTTTATCGTTTAAAATTTCACAAAATTTCAACTAATTACGTTATTAAAACAGTTGAAATTTACGGGTCGTTACACCTCGAAAGCAATTTTACTTTACGTCTGTCTGTGAAAGAGCTCGGTAACTCTATTCGATATTTTTGAAAGGGGAAAAAAGAAATATAGTAAGTAAATTTTAATGTTGCCTAAAAATTACAAAAATGATAAATCATGATGAATTACAAAAAAAAATTATTCACCTGAAATTTGAGTACATTAGCATGGAGGAAAATAAATGACTGAACGATTCCATCCAGCAAGGAGGAGGAGGCTGAACGATTTCTTCATGAGGCCAAACAATTGCTTAGAGGAAAGTTTTGATTGAGTGAAGAAATGAGTCTAATGCAGAGGATGAGGCCGAACGATTGCTTTTCCGTAGGTTGGCACCGACGAGAATCGTTCTAGGGTTTCGTCGCCACTTTGCTTTTGGAAACGAGAGGAAGAAGAGATAATAGAAAAAAGATTTGGCCACAAAAATCAAAGGAAAGCCCGCCATATAATTTCATTACTCCGCCTTGTAATTTTTCTTGATACCATCATACAACGTTTGGTCATAATTTTCTTTTCGTTTAAATCACTTTGACTACATATGTGATTAGAACGCTGAGAACCATTGTCGTGAAAAGCAAATTTTGTTGTAGTGAATGTGCGTACCGATATATAATGTTGGTTGAATTTTTAAATTGAATTTAAATAGAATAAATACCAAGTGAGTTCTAAATAAATTAAATGAATTAATATTTGTGAAATATCAGTTATTAAAATTTTATTTGATTTGTTTTGAATACCATTAGTATTTAATAAAGTGCGTATATAAATGTTATAAATGCACGCAACGATATACGATATTAGCATAACATTTAAATTAGATTTAAATGAAATTAATGCTAATGGGATTTTGGAAATTTTGAGGACCCATATGGCACCAACTATGATCGACCGTGCATGTAGAAGTGGGAGAGAATTTATTGAGATTTAATAGAGAGTTAAAGTGGGAAATTTTTATGAAAGGAATATGAAATGTTTATATTATTTCTTTAAAACAAGTTTCCCTTCATTTCTTTCATTCAATTGATTTTTCTTTCCTGACAAAATTTTCTCTTCCTTTGCAATCATCCATAGCCAAATTTTAATGGTAACTTAGGGTCCCAAAACTCCAAAAACAAAAATCAAACAAAATAAATAAAAAATGGTGGTTATATCTCGATTGTTGCAAGATTCGAAGATTTATTCATTAAATCTAGGAATCAGTTTATCCAACTTTGGATAATTCATTTCTACTCCAATAAACTGTTTGCCTATGTAATACATCGGTCTTTGGATCATGCACTCTTCACATACCAAGGTTGTACTGAATGCGTGAGTGGACATTGCAAAATAGATGAATAGATCATCTCCTTCCAAAGGCTTCAACATAATTAGTGGTCTCTCTGTATGGTCTAACAAATTCTGGAAAGCATCTTAACATTCCTTCATTCACTTGAACTTTCCTTTCTCTTTCTCAAGGGAATCAAAGAATTGTATATATTTGTTTGTCACTTCTAAAATGATTTGGCTCAGTGCGGAAACCTTCCCGTTCAAGCTCTACATCTCCCTCCTTGTCTTTAGGTCAGTAACCTCTCTTGATGCTTTAATTTGATTCGAGTCAACTTAAATGCCCCTTGAGTTTACAATGAAACCCAAAAACTTTCCCGATGCAGCTTCAAAAAAGAACATTTCGGTAGATCGAGTTTCATTCCATATTTCTAAAGTACATTGAACATTTCTGAGAGATTGTCATGTGATACGTCAATCGCTATGACCTTACCGGCATAACGTCCACATGGACCTCCATAGTCTGTCCAATCCGATCTTTGAACATTATGTTTACTAAGTGCTGGTAAGTAGGTCCAGCATTCTTAAACCCAAAGGCATGACTCGGTAATTTTACAGTGCTAATTATTTGATGAAACTAGTATGCTCTAGGTCTGGGACATGCATTGCTATCTGATTCTAGCCGAAGTATGCATCCCTAAAGGGTAGCAATTCATGTCCAGCTGTTCCATCTACAAGTTGTTCGATCTATGGCAAGGGGAAGCAATCTTTTGGGCATACATTATTCAGGTTAGATTAATCAATGCATGTCCAAAACTTCCAGTTCGCCTTCTTGACAAACACAAAATTCGATACCCACTCCTGGTATAGTGCATCGTGGATGAATTTGTTTGCCTTCGGCTTACCTACTTCTTCCTTCAAACGCAGCATATTGCTCTAGTTCCATATTGCGTCTTTTTTACTTCATAGGAGGGTACCTTAGGTCGACATTCAATGTATGGCATGCTATCTTAGCTGAATTCCACACATATCAGAATGCATTCAAAAAAACACATCCGTATTTGCTTGGAAAATCCTACTAACGCCTTCCTCATCTTTAGGCCTAGCTGAGATCCGATCTTGAGAACCCTCTTGGGATTGCCATTATCAATCAAAATTTCAATCGTCAGCCTTACCGGTGCCGCCCTTGCTTCCTCTAACTCTTTTCGTGGGTCCATAGGTTTTTGAAATTTGCTGTAGACCTAATCCAGGTCTTGGATGGTAGTTGCTATATCTCTAAAGACTTGATGCGGAGAGGCTTCTCTACTTCCTTCTCTTTCTCTCATTACTTCGCTTATGTAACACTCTCGACCTACGCTCTGGTCATCTTGAATCACCCTGATTCCATTCCTAGTAGGAAATTTCATTATCAAAATCATGGAGCAAGTTCGATCCTAAAATTAGCAAGGGTCAGTCGACCTAGAAAAGCACTTCAAGTTAAAAATCCATCCACTACAATAAACATTTGCACCTGCATAACCTTGTGGTCTACTTGTCCTAACTCAACTGGTAATTCAATGCACCCTACCGGCTCCTTTGACTCTTCGGTAAACCCTTAGATGTGGGATTTACATGGCTTCATATCCTTTTCATCAAGGTGCATCTTTTCAAATGTTTGTTTGAACAAAATATTCATCTAGCTCTCATGGTTAAGGACTCAATGCACCATCGCAGGCCCAATCGCCGCCGTAATCACCGTGGGATCAAGCGTCGATGCTTTAAACCTGTCAACATCTCTATTTCAAAACACAATATCATTAGTTATTGTTCTCCATTGATTTTCTAGAGTTCCACCCTCTATGTAAAAACAAGTTTCTTGAGGCACGTGCCTCAACGAGCTGCAATAGCGCTTTATTTCATTCTAAATCTTTTTCGCAGGATGCAGACCTCCAGAAATGATGTTTACCATAATTCCGCTAGCCAGTTATCTTGATCCCTCTTTACTGGATCCAACTTGATTCCCTTGGACATACTGCCCTTGGGGTTGATTATTTGACGGCCTACCAGACTATTTGTTCCTCACATATTGTTACAACTTGTTTTTACAAATCAAATCTTCAATAACATCTTTCGGGTGCCTGCATTCATTCTTATTGTCCCCATGAGTCTCGTGGAAGGGATGCTACT
The DNA here is from genome assembly GCA_030737815.1 of Allium fistulosum. Taxonomy (NCBI): domain Eukaryota; kingdom Viridiplantae; phylum Streptophyta; class Magnoliopsida; order Asparagales; family Amaryllidaceae; genus Allium; species Allium fistulosum. The sequence goes on along the minus strand of CM060905.1, from coordinate 483,305,079 downwards.
TTCCCAAGCTTCTTTCTTCTTTGATAGCCTCCCTCGGACGATTTCATATAATGCTCTATACTTTCATAGCAAGGTAGATACTCTTGATGGAATCAGCCAGTGTAATTTCCAAGATGTGTATACCTAGTATGCTTCTTGGTGTCTTATTTGTTTCCACAAGCGTTGTGATTTTTTTCGTTTACTGTTATTATTGTTGCCAACATTCACGGTAATGTTTCCAGCACTGTCATCGCTCTATTTGATAGCAATACTACTTTGTATTGCGCTACTTGATCCCTTCTAATCATTAGTAGCTAATTCAACAGTCAAATCAGCCCTTTTCAAGCATAGAAATTGAGATGCTTTGCGATAAAAATCCTTCAATGTAAGTGGTTCTTTTCTCTTGAGCCACCTACCAAAATCATTCTTCGGGTGAACCTCATTTATTAACACCATCAACACGAGTTCCTCCTTAAGGTTGCCAACCTCAGTCATAGCAGCGTTAAACCTTTTCAAAAAATATTTCAGAGTCTCTTCAGACCTTTAATGCACAATGGATAATGACGTAATGTCATTTAGTTGGACTGTATGGACCTTAAATTGCTCCATAAACTTCTTATCCAACCGATCAAATGATGATATGGATCTTGAAGTGATCCAAGTGAACCACGTCTAGTTATTATTTCTAAGAAAATTGGAAAAGATCTGCATCTGACAACATCCGTCACATGGGCAGTACCCATATGGCATCCGTACATTAACAGATGCCGCCTAGGGTCTGTCAAGCCATTATAACTCGACATGGTTGGTATCATAAAGTTCTTTGGATACCTAGTTGGTAGAACAGCTTCAGTGAATAGGGTCTGACTTATGCCATCACCCCACTCATATTCTCATATGCGCTGACTTTCATTCAATGGCCATTTCACCATATCTGCAATGTATTCTTCACTGCTTTAAGCAACTGGATGATCTTTAGAAATACACCTAAGTGTTTGACTTTTCAAATGGTCTCAATTAGTTGCATGACATCTAGGTTCCTCTGTCTTTGGAAGAACAATTCATTATGACCATTATCGTTATCTTCTAGTTGGTTCTATAATGTTAGTCTGAACACTGCTTGCTTGAGCACCAATAGCGTGTTCATTTCCACCATTCTCAATATCTTCTTGGAGCTCATCTTCTAAATCATTCAACGCCACTATACTGAACTAGTCGGTACCTAATTGAAGGGACCTGTTAGTATCGATATTTCTTGGTCATGGATTTTCTATTACAACATTTATAGTTTCTTTCCTTTATGTGCATGCATTCACCCATGTCATCTTTTACTTGCCATCCCTTCGATTTTGATCTGATAAAGATGAACTTTATAATTTGGAGTCTAAAGATGACGAATCTCTATGGCTCTTCCTACGCCTCTGAGGTGGTTGAGACATCAAATCAAAACTCTTCTTCATTTCATCCATAAGAGCATTTTTGCTCTCCATTATCTTCCTTTTCATCACAACCATCATCCTATCTAATTTAGCCATTGTCACAACTTTCTGCTGAGACAAGGATCCTGGCAAAGTAGTTGAAAGTTGATTTGTTTCTTCTTCAGCATGGTGATCTCCTTCAGTATCACCTTCAGCAATTGCACCAGATCACTAGGACCCATATTCTTTAGATCTTTCCTTTAGACTTCTTCAAATCCAAAGTGAAAGAAAAGATCTACTCCTGAGATTGATCTTTCTTGGTGAAAACACCAAAATATTGCACCAAAAATAATACAACGCCATAATTCAAATAAAAACGAGATTAATCAAGCAAGAACGAAAATCAAAATACTAAAAGTCAAAGGAAAGAGAGAAAACGCAAGATTTTTAAAGTGGTTCATCCTCAATTTGATTGCCTATGCCCATTATCAACTTTGTTAGTGATTGCTTTTGTGATACCATCGAATTACAATGATTCTGATATTCAAACCATTCAGGTATGAATTTTGACATAGTAAATGGAAAAATTAGCAAGAAGCAAGAAGATATCCAAGATCACTAAGATTGGTATTTATAAGCAAAATCAATTACTAAAATCGTTAGGATCGATTTAAAGTAGTTTATGTCTTCAGATTCGAAGATTCAACAAGAAGGACCAGTCAAAACACAAAAATTACGAATAAAAATGGTTCGGTACCAAACGTTATGGATCAGTATCGACCTATTTTCTTGTCCTCTTCTACATTCTTCTCCAACTTGGTTGTGGTCTTTAATAACACATAGATGGGCCCGCATTATGAACAATGATGGTTTGGTGCCGATCTTTATAGGTCGGTACCGATCCATTCTCTTCATTGGAAGTTCCTTCTTCTTCTCCAATCATCATAGTTTTGGCTCCTTAAATGGCTAAGTAAACCAGCTTCCATAAGGTTTTGTACCGATTCATATGGATCGGTATCGATCCATTTGATCTCTCCTACACTTAGTTGTTTTTCTTACAATTCTTGATATCTTTTGTCCTTCTTGATTCATTCCTTGACCACTCGATAATCCAGATCCTTCGAGATGTTGCTTAGTTCAAATGCAGGATAATAAATACATTTAAATATAAATATACAAAGGTGGTTTAAAATGATTTTGAAGTATGGAGTGCTAATTATTTCTAAAAATGTATATATAATTAAGGGAAGGTATATTTCTATAGTAGAAATGAAAATAAAGATTATTTTTGAATGATAAATGAAGTAATGAAGCAAGTAAGCTTTGGAAGAAAATTATTTCGAGAAGAAATTTATTTGAAGAAGGTGAAAAGAGAATTTCAAATAATAAAGAGTATAAAGCATATTTTGAACATTAAAGAGTTTATAATAGAATGTATATCATGAATAAGAATGATAATATTTTTGTTAATAAGGATGGAAGTGTGTATTTTTGAAAGTTATAAGGAGGAAACTTAGAAGTGGACTGTTATAAAATACACACACAGATATATATATATATATATATATATATATATATATGTATATGTATGTATGTATGTATGTATGTATGTATGTATGAATCAAAGTTTGGTTGTTTTATATGAAATTAGTATGTAGCAGGATTCAAAAGTTCAAAGTTTTGATTTAAAATGAATTTTCAAAAACATTTTATAATTCCTGAAAATAGAAATATTTGTTATAGTGAATGAAAATTTCATTTTCATGCCATTCAAAGCCTTAAAACTCAATTCGAGAGCATCGGCATGTGTATGGGTAGTGTAATACAATTTCTAATTCATTTTAATTACATCAAGCAATCGAGAGAAGGGAGGAAAAGAAAATATGGATTTATTGGAAAGTTTTTAGAAATATAAACTTTGGTTTATAGTAAATTGAACTACTTCAATTCTATTCCGGTGCTTTGAATCAGAATGTCTGTTTGATGTCAAGTGTATACTAAGTTTAATTCAATCCAAAAGTCATCACAACAATGTCAAATACCAAGGAAAGGAAGGAAGAAACAAGAAGATACATACATATTATTATATATATAGTTAAAGTTCTAGAAAACAAAAGTGGGTTTATAGTAATCTTTATCTTCTTCAATTTGCATTTTTAAATTTATAGCCTGATTTTAGTAAGTTATGATGTATATAAAAAAATTAATTCACCACATAAGTGCATAGAAATCAAAATTCGATCAAGAAAGAAAAGGAGAAGAAGAAAAAGGGGGAAAATAGGCGGTACCAGGTTCTGGGCAAAATTGTCCAAATCCTAAACTGACCAATCGGCCGTCGTCCCCTTGGGCAGGCGATAGGTTATGTCGGAATATCTGGCTGATGTATGCCCAGAACTCTGATGTATGTATGCCGCTTTGATGAACTTTGGGCTGCTTTCAAATAGAATTCGAGATGTTATAGCCTAGGGTTTCTACTTCACTTTCCAGACTCAAGTTAATGATTGAGCAAGATGATGAACGATGCACTATAATTCCATTTACAGTAAGGTGATGAAGATATACTACTGAAACAAAATAGATAGAGATTTGAACAAAGTAAATATCAAATATGAGGAGTACTTATAGAAAATATAGAAAATATGGTTATATTCACGTAATATTAATTCTAGCATCAAATAAGAGGATTATTAACTCGAACCAGGTTGAATATGCATTGAATCAAGAAAACTGAAATATATATACATATATACATACACACACACACACATATATATATATATATGTATGTATGTATGTATGTATGCATGCGGCAGTTTTCTGCTTGAAGCTTCTAATCTATAAACTTGATCAAAGTTTACTCACAATCGTTTGCCTCTAATACCAAACCCTTAGCCTGCCATCACCTCCTCATCCGCCCACCACTCGCTGCTCCAGTTTGCCAGCCTCGCCTGAAGTCGCGTCACCCATCATCTCCACCTACTTTATGAGCGTAGTCATGACACCCAACTAAATCACAAGCCAGCCTCTGCCACATCACCGCTTTCAACTGCCTTCGCTTGTGCCACATCGCACGCCGCCTTAGCCTGACACCATTAACTTCATTTTTTATTTTCTTTTGTTCGATTTTTAATTTATTAATTAGGGTCAAGGGATAAATACATGAGTTTTATGAAGGAGAGGAAATGAGATAAGGATGAAGGGGGTGGGGAGTGTATGGGCTTAAGGAATTTGTTCCAATGAAAATTAAAGTGAAATTTAATTTTCTTTTTAAACAAAATTCTCCCCCTAACCATCCTTTAAATTTAACCGCCTTTAAATTAAAGTTTTATACCTATCTAAAATCTCCCCATGGCGTTTTATCATGATTTTATTTTATTTTTGTAAGGATTTTTCTTTTATTAAAATAATATTTTTCAATTTCAACAAATTTAAAATAATTATTTCACAATTTTAGAATTCCACAAATATTATATGTTAGGAAAATATTCATTTCAAGTTGGGTTAGAAACTCTGTAGTTGTGGAACTCTTAATTTGTTTTGAAAATTGAAAAGGAATTTTTCAAAAAGGGTTATTATATTTAATTTATACCTCAATAAAGAATTTCAAATTGTGGATGTGTAAATTTTGATAAGTGTTAAGAATATTCTTATAAATTTAAAATGAGATATAAAAGAGTTATTTTTGAAATCTTTAATAAAGAGGAGTTTAAATTTGTGTATATTTTTCAAGTCTTGCATTAGTTAGTTGGGGAAAATTTTCCTTTTTAAAAGCATAACATATAGTAGAGAAATCAAAATTTTAGGGACTTTTGATTTTCTAAAATGTAGATTTAAAGATGAATAACTTTGTATGGGTTTCCCTTTTAAATTTTGATGTCTTTAAAGGAAAAATTGATTTGAAGTGATGAAAAAATGTGGACATAATTGTTAACATTTTAAAAGTGCTATGGTAAAATCGCTATAACTAGTGATTTATTGAATGAATTTTAGTGATTCTTTTTGCAATAGAAAGATATTCATAATGAACAACTTTTATGTTCATGATTTTTTGATATTTCGAAGTTTTTTGGTGTTGAAGTTTGTTTATAACAGAGGTAACAATTCTGTCTTGTGCTTTTAAAATTTGAGTCTAAACAGCCAATTGATTTAGTCATAACTCTTAATCCCCTAATCCATTTTGATGATTATATGCTTGTTATAAAACTGAGTTTGTAAGGAATTTTAATGTTTTAAGTGTTATATTAAAATTTGATTTCTACCATGAGAAAATTCATTTTTAAAACAATGGGTTGTGACATGTCAATAAAATTTTAGAATTGATATGTTGAAGGAAAATGAGTTTTTACCATTGTAATACTTAAGTTTGAAAATCTTATTGATAACCTTATGAATTTACTTTTAGAAGCATCGCATTGTAGTGTATTTTAAGGTTTTAAACACTTTTGGTAAGTTGATTAATTATGAATATTAAACTAGAAAACTTGAATATGAATATAACGCTTTTAAATTACATATTTGTGATATTATTTGATTTTTATGAGTTGAGCATAGGCTCATTGAGGCTATTTAGAGTCAAGGCTTGTTGCATGCTTTCTTATGCTCGGCTAAAGGTATATAAATTGCTTTAAAAGGCTAAAAGATGCGTACATTTTACGGATAATATGTCATGTGGCAAACATACATACATATATACAGGGGAATTAATTTAAAGGACAAAAATTTGTATATTTTTAGCCTCAAGGACACGACCTCAATATTTTAACCAAAAGGACAAACATTCTCCTAAAAATTATTCATAAGGACAAACATTCTTTCAAAATTATTCATAAGGACAAACATTTTTTCAAAACTGCTACCGAACTAAAAACTGATACCTAAAAACTGCTACCGATAACTACAAACTGATACCTAAAAACTTAAAAACTGATACCTGAAGAAAGTTGTCCTTCAGGCTAAAATACTGAAGGTCCGCCCTTGAGGCTAAAATGCTAAGAAATTTTGTCCTTGACAATAATTTCCTACACACACACACACATATATATATATTTCTAATCATGTTTTAAATGATGTATATACTTTATTATGATATGTTTTTATCCAGGAGCCCTCTGTACATAGGGGACTCTACGTTTACAAAATTTTCATAGTTATTAAATATTTTGAAAAGTGTATTTTTGAAATTGAAGAAGAGCTTTCAAGTGAACTTTCGAATATATATACATATCAATTTCAATATATATATATATATATATATAGCTCTCTATGTTTGTGATGCCATGCGATATATTTGATTGAAATAGTGCATGAGATGTTTATTTTTTCTTATATATGGTTGCATCGATGAGGTGAATTTCAAGGAGTTATATAGATTATCTATGGGGTTTCCACGATTGATTTGGTGGGTCGTTATGTTCTTGTATATGGATGAATGAGTTACTTATGTCCTTTCTGGATTGTTCATTTATGTGGGTATATAGGCGCTTATGTTATATTGAATTGGCATGAATGGTTGTATTTGAATGGAAAAGTTGGATGTGTGCATGGGTATGTGAGTGTGTAGAGGTGTATACGATATAGTGGAGTTTTGTGCAAGTTTGTATGTTTCGATGATATTGGTTAGGAAATATCGTTATAGTACTTCCTTAACAAATTGCGAGGACATAATTTATTTAAGAGGGAAAGTCTGTAACATCTCGGTTAGGAGCATAACAAAATAAATATAATAAATATAGCTAAAATGAACTTGGAGACTAAATTGAGAATTTAAAAAAATTAAAATGAGTATTTTTGCATTAAAATTTGGATTTCAGGAAAATAGTTGATTTAAAATTATAGAAATGGTTTAAATGGATATAAATATGGAAAAAATACAATAAATAAGATTAAAAATATTACCTTTGGATTTACATTAGAATAAGGTTTGATAAAAATAAATTTGAATTTGTTTTGTGAGAAATTAATTATATATTGAATTAAATACCAAATATTGAATTAAAATTCATATTAGAAGATCAAAATATGTTTTGAGGATTAAAACTTTATTTAAAATTCATATTTTAGGAATAAAAGTATAAGAGTAATTATAAAATATTTGTAATAAATAAATAACTATTTATAAAGATTTTGTTCGAAGGTTAAAAATGGAAAACAACCATTGAAAAATTGTTTTAAGCTAACAAAAATATGAGAAAAACATATTTTATGATTTTGAATTTTTCATATGGTTAGAATGAGTTAAAACATGAAAAAATTGGTAAGGGCATCTTCAAAGAGCCGTTCCTCCTCTCTATTTACTTCTAAACAAAGTTTTCAAAAGCTCCAAAACTCAAAAATAAAGGCTGCTTCTAAAACCTAAGCCAAAAATTCAATTTTTAATGTAAATTCAAGAAATTTCAAGTCAAGTAATAAAATATAAGTGCTTCAAACTCTATATCATCCAATATTACCCCATGTGTGATGTTAAATTCAAAATTGAATCCTAATTTGATATAACGTTAGTAGGTTTTTGGTTGAGATTTTGGTGTTTGAAGCAAAGGAGAAGGGACTTCAAGCTTCAAAAATCAAAATGGTGAGTGTAACTTTACTTTTAGGACTTGCATGTTATTATTGAGCCATTGTTATGATATGAATGGTGATTAATGGCTTTGTTTTCATGAATTATGATTTGAATACATATATTTGTGATGGATTTGTTTATGCTTTGAATGTTTGTATGGTGTAGTAAAGGTGCTTGATTAAACGTATGTGTATAAAGTGTACTTTATTGTACAACCCTTTTACTAATAAATTCATATAAAATCAAATAAATTTTCAAAAATTCCCAGTTTTTGATATTTTGTTCCTATCCACCAGAGATTCTCCCTTCCAAATTCGTGCCAAATTATTGAGTTTCGAGGAGGCGGAGCAAATTTTTACTAAGAGTAAAAAGAGGAGAATACACAACTGAAACTGATACTTGATCCAAAATTCAAGACAAATGGAAATTTTTTTCTAAAATGCTGAAATCCGGGTATGTTGTTCTCAACGCATATAGGCATATTAATTGAAAATTTGTTAACAAATATTGTGAATTGATTGGTTAAATCTTTTTTTTATAGAGATGTATTAGTGCTTATTTTCTGTTTTCGAGTGTTTTAATTATTTCAATTTTTTCTTCGTATCTAAGTGGGAATATACGCCTTTCTAATTAGTTGAATGGGTGCATTGCTTTGATATCACTAATTAAAAATCCAAAATGAGTTTACCAACACGCACATATAGATACATACATACATATATACATACACACACAAAAAACCGTACATTAAGAATGTAAGTAAAATAGTAAATGGCTATTGATAAACAATATAGATAAAGATGAAATGTTTAAGTTATATGCTATTATAAATGTACCTCCAACACTATGATATAATATATGCAAGTTGAACACTATTATTGTGATGTTTATGCTATGTTATGTTAAGTTCTATCCATGATGCTTCACATATGCTACATGCTATTTACTGAAGCAATGCTCCTTTATGTGTTAGCTTTGCCTAGGATAAATATGGATGCTAGATAATATTCTCAATTTATATTTTTTATAAATATTTCCATTTCTTTACTCGAACCACTAAGTTATAATAGCCACTATGATATTAATATGACACAAACACACACACATATTGTATTATATGTACCCAATATGTTACAATAACATGCATAATGTTAATTGATAATGTTGATGCTTATAATACATGTTACAATATGGATGTGCTTTCATACATTTATGTTGGCTCACCATGTATGTTTGCATATGTTATGATGTTAAGTGTTGAATGTTAATTATCACATTATGTCTTTTTATATTCTAAATGTTATGATGATGAACTTGTGATATGCTATATGAGATGAGTGATAAAAACCCCGTAAAGGCAATGAGATATAAATGACATTTAGGGGGTAATACTATTAATAAGGCCGATGCAAATAAATGTGCTAATAATGTGATCGATACGAGGTGAGTTACTAGTTTAGTATCCATCCTAGTCGGACGTATTCGGGGTCGCATCTTGAAACATGACAGACTGGTCCCCTGCCACTATTAGTCTAGACAATCCATCCCACGGACATACCATAAGCAAAGCGTCGTGCGATGAGGATGAGATGGAAATGAAGCTATATTCAGCATGATGACGTAAGCGTCGATGAGGACAAGAGATAATGTGGTGCAACAAATAGATCATGCGGGGGCACCATAACTTGTGGTCGAGGGATATACGGATGAAACAGACTGTGATATCTTGGTGTCGAGGAAGAGTCTAGTAGAGCAAACATTATTAGAATTCACTAGTGATATACATAACTCAAAACTTAAATAGTGTGTTTCTCCAGTTGATGGGAGTGATTCCTCGGTTGATTAGAGTTTCAACTGTGAGTCACATGATATAGAGTTATGACATGTGTGTTAAAATGTGGCAACCTGCACCTTCGGTCATACCGATTCAAGGCCTAAAATGGCGTTCGAACTTGCGTCGTGCCAAGAAGTATGAATCGTTGGGTTTTTAAGGTTTCCATGATACATGGGCAATTACGAATTTAGAACATCCTATACTTTCAAATCTCACAATGGATGGAAATAAAATACAAATACCGAAAATAATCCAGAGTGATATAGTCTCAAAATAAACATGATACATAGAATGCCTAACATAGATAAAATCTCCAAATGACAATACATAATAGTCTGATTGATATGAATAATATAAAATATAGTACATGGAGAGTAACTATAAATAAAATAAATCTGTAATGCGCCAAGTCACCTCCTTTATGCGCCTTGTCTTGCCCGCTACACCTACTAAACCAACCACCCGTGGTATATATAAAGAGGAAGAAATAGAAGGAATCATACAAAGTCTGGTGAATGAATCATATAACTAATGGTACAATGTTGTGAAGTAATTAAATTGCAATTGAATATACATAGCCTAGAGTGTCCATTCGCATATTACATATAAAGGATTGGTTACTCTGCAAATCATAAGGTATAATTCTTCTCACACCCACATCAATAATAACTTACAAAGGTTTCCACCCGAAGGTTAAACAACCAACAAGTACATAACTCTGGGTCAATTCATAGTATACGGTCCTGATAAATAATCATCTAACCAACATTGAGTTAACATTCTTAATAGCGAACCACTTAAATCACATATACACATTGATCGAACATTGCAATGCCTGGGAATGCGTTGAGTATATGACCTTGATGATTTATGGCCTACCGAAGCATTCGTGTCACCTACTCAATGGTAAACATGTCATGTGCTCTATATCATTCAACTTGAAGCTAAAGAAATCATTTAACATGACTCTACCATAGGTTTAGCCACTACCCAACCATATAGCTCTACTATTATGGACGTCTACGTCTCCCTTCCCCATTGTCCAACATGCTAAATATGTGAGTAGGCTTGCCCTAGTAATAATAAAAGTATCTAGTTGCGTTGTAATCGCATGCCTTGTTGAGTTCTATGCTGTGCACACTATGAAGTATGGACCTAGGTACGTCACCCAATGTAGAAATGATACTGCCTGTTGCACCTACATTCAGCTACGTGAACTTCTAAAAGTCAAGTAAGCAGGAACAAGTTTCCCCGATTCATCTTACATGGCCTACATCAGGTCTAAGATTGACCTAAGCTCGCATTAGCCATTCAGACGTCTAAAGAGTTTATTCAGATGTTTGAGCCTAGTTCAGACATTTGGATTTTGGTCTAGGCATCCGATTCTCTATATAAAGACAAGCTAAAGGCATTCGAATATATGACCATCTATTCAGATGTCTGAATTTGATTTCAAACGTACGAATCAAGTTAGTATTAAACCGTTTTCTTTCTATTTTACATTATAAAATAATTTAGACATTTGGTTTATTTTTCAGATGTCTGACCTAGGTATTTTCTTCATTTTTCACTGTTTCACTTTCATTTCTTATTCTTTATTTCATTAATATTTGTTCCAAGTTTTTATACAACTGAAAGGTCAAACTTTTAGCAAATAACTTGAATCAATTTCAATCTTATTTATACACGATTCGTGTAGTTATTATTATATTTGATTATATACCCATCCTTACCCATTTATTTCCCTGTATTCAAGCATATTTAAAAATGATATAATCAAATCTAGGTTATTAAGGGAATACACACATAAATCTATTTTTATCGATTCGATTCCATTACCTAAACCATATCTACATATTTAGAGGTGAATTACAATAATTTACCCTCCTTATGTTTCAATAATTATGCTATTAAATTATCGCCTAAGGTTTTCGCCGCAATTCCTATCCGTATAGATTTTTAATGTAAATTATCAATTCAAATTCATATTATTTAATCTAGGTAGATGTACAAGAGAAAAATTTCTACTTGTTTCACAACATAACACATCGTAACGGGTCCACTCACCTTTTTAAAGCTTTCCCTCTTCTTTAGTCTTTGCGAATCTTCTTTCCTAGACCTCCAAGCCTTGATTGGTTCGCCCTTCCTTCTCTTTTTCTCTTTTAATTTGATTCTCTCTCCCTTTTGGTTTGATATGTTTTTTATTATGATTTTGTTAAAAAATTTGGAGAAGAGAATATAAAGTGTTTAGATTTGAGAAGTTTTGAGGAGGAAGAAGGAGATAAGAATGTACAAAATTAGAGAGGTGGCGGCTAGAGTTTAGAATGAAAAGAAGCAAGCATTGGTCTATATTTATAGTTGAAAATTAGGGTTATTGGGTTAAATCCCGAAACTAATAATTACAAAATGCCATTGGGTCTAGTTTCTGCTAATTTTGAATAGTTTTATCAAATTCAATAAGTTTTATATGTTTTCTGAATGTAAAGACATTCCAAACGCAATGGAATATGTCACGAGGCCTAATTCCAACATTTATGGAAATTGCTATTTTTTCTTTTATGTAAAATTATATTTTTACCCTTATTAATATTTTAATTTATTCTTTAAAAAAATTGGGGTGTTATATAAAACCTGCATTTGCAATGAGATATGGATTAGGTATTAGACTAGCGAGTGTGTAACATCTTTTAAGAGTAAAAGCATATTATACACACCCCTCCCCCCCGGACACACACTAGATTATGTATTGAGCACAGTTACACTCACAATAAGTTTCTAGCTTGACTTGGGGTTTTGTTATGTATTTAACAATCTTGAATCAGACCGAAGTTGTGTTACAAGTTTAATGGTGTGCCTGTATGTATTTTGTGGGTTATGACATAAAGATGGAGCCGATAATGATGGATGATACTTATTTATTTAGGAGTGTATATTCCTTATGATATCTTATTTTGCATATGTAATGAGATTCTGTTGTATAAGATGATATGATGTACTTGTATTGTATAGCTATGTAGTAGACTTAAGATGTATGTATGATATACTGTATCAAATTTTCAAATATGTATATATTATTTATTATCTTTTATTCGCTTTAGTTCTAGATTTGTTTCTATATATGTCTCTAATATTGTATTATTCAGTCCTGGAGACTCGTATATACAGTTTTGTGCAAAGATGGGTACATAATCTTTTAGATGTATTTAGGTATTTTTAACGTATCTGTATTGGCCCAAGGGAGTGTATACGAGAGATCTCTCCTATCGTGTCCTTTGCTGTAGGCTATTAGACAGTTATTATTGTTTGGTAGCTTGGGCATTGGTTCAGGGTGTCATTAAATCAAGGCACATCACTAGAAGTTCCACCTGATTAGAGAATTTATCAACAAGAGAGAAATGACGATGACCAGAGTAGATAGTAAAGCCATTGTAGTAGATCCGTTCACGAAGGGGCTAGCTCGATCACTTCTAAGCAAAATGACCAAAGGAATGAGATTATGAATCCACAACTGGCCCTAAGTGTGGAAAATTAATAGAGTTAGGGGTATGCTCTAGAGGCAATTATGTAATTGATTTAAATTATCTAACTCCGTAATCAATTTTGTTCGTAATAAAGGTATTTAATCTTTATTATATATTATATTGTGATATAATTAATTAAGTAATTATTTTCAAAATAAGGTATGAAAATTTAAAATACATTTTAAATTTAAATCTTAATTTTGAAATATAAATGGAAATTTTATAAATGTTATAAAATAAATTTAAAATTTTCGAAATTGTTTTAAGAAATTAATTTAGTAATTTTCTATTACTATAAATATTTAATCAATATGACTTATTCAATAAATAAATTATTAAAACTTAAAATGTATGTATATGTTGATATACATCTATCTAAAGAGGTTATATGTAACACCCTGTAATTATACATAATTAAATTAAATAGTATAAAATCATAATTTCACATAAAGGACAAGTACTGAAATAGCTCCATATACTACACGGTAGAATATAAGTGATAGTAAGCTCTAAAATATAGATATATGAAAGAATAGCCTCATGCTCTACTCCTTACAGCTCCGCATGCTATCTAGACCTATTATAACTAATCCACTCATTTAAGAGTACCTGAGATAATAAGAAGCAAAGCATTAAAACTCAGGTCAGACAACAGTCTGGTATGAGCGATACATTGTATAAAAAAATCGTATATGGTAATAAGGACATAAGGCATGTAGAATCATAGTTGAAATGTCCCTGCATCCAACAAGTTAGGACATAAACAATATATATGCTAAACTACTACTAACACATATGGGTGTACTACACCGAGTACAATATGAGGGTATAGGGGCCTAACATAGCAATATGACATCCATATCAAGCACGTAGCAAAAATAGCAACCATCACATAGTCTTGCATCTCTTACTCTAGTGTCACTGGATATATGATAATTCTTATGACTCACATAAATGGTCAACGACTACTCAACATCATGGGTCCTCAACTCATGCCCACACAGATGGAAAAGAATTGCACAAACAAAAAAGTTAAACATGCGGGTAAACATAGACTACCCCGGGACTTGACCCACACAGATGTCCAAATTACATATACATGGACTACTCGAGGTACACACTAACTTCCTTGTCATGATACAATAAGCATCATAATCCCGGAGTTATCCATTGATCCCTTAGCACATGTATCGAAAGTAGAACCATCTTTTGTTCTAATCCACAAGTTATTACATAGAACTTACCTGCTTGGTCTATCACCAAATGCCATAGTTACTCACCTCGTTGAGTCATTGAAATAACTATATTGGTGGCCATATAAAAACCCTAAGTCATCTTGAGTCCCGTCGGAGTGTCCGCCCCATCTCCAAGTCAACTCCCAAAACCCACCAAGTCACTGTATGCCTTCCCTAAAGCAAACATCTGTCACGCTTGATGTCATCGGCCACTACCCCATTTCCATCTGCTCTGTCTAGCTCAACACTTGACTGGACCAAAGCAATTCTAGTAGTGGATTAGAGCACAAATCCTGAACATAAAATCCCGCTCGATACTCCACGCATAAATTTTTTACACACCCCAAACCAAAGCCCCTGCATGCCCTGCCCAGTGATCCACTATCACCGACCCAAAGCAACTACCGGACAACAAATACTTTCTGGTATTCCACCATCGAACTTCTTTGGCCCGAAGTATTTCCACCTCCAGCCCGAAGCTTTGCACCAAACGCCCCAAGCCGGACACCAAGCCCGAACCAAAGCCTGTAGCATTTCTAGCAACTCCAACTTTCACGTTATTTAATCGATACAGTTTAAACTTTGACATATGTGCATCCCGTGCGAATTGATATGACTCCAAACACTCCACAGCTTTTCCATCGAAGTCTGATTCCACATTTACGGATCCTCTCATCTTTTGTGTATCTAATCGGGGATCACATCGCTACTCCTTCTACATTGAGACACTCGACCATAGAATCGACCACCATATCTATTTCATTTCGATGAGCATTTACAACCATTAAAACATACAAATAACACCCAAACAAGCATTAAACAACATACAATCTTCATTCAAACATGAATCCATACATCAAAACATGGAAAATCATTCTAAAACACATCTAAGACATAGCCTAACGTCTATATTAACGACCATATGTCAAAATAACTTGATTAAATCGCTTTAGAACCAATTTAAGTTCATTTCTTTCTTTAGGCTGGGTTTGAAAAAAGCATAAAAACATAATTTTGGTTTTGAAAATGGATTCAAAACATATGGATACATATACATTATGTTGTGATATGATAAATCACTCATCAAACATCCATAAATAATGATTTGCATAGAAAGATAAGGCAAATCCACAAATAGGCAGCAAAGCCCTTAAATTTCCTCTTCAAAAATGTAGATTTGGAAGTCTCTACCTAATCACCTTATTAAACTACCTTTAATCTATGGATTTTTCTTGATTTAGAAGGGATTGGAGATGGTTTTGGCTAAAGAGATGTTTAATAGAGATTTAGATCTATTTTGGAAAGATGTGAAAGTGATTTGAAGAGGATATGGCAGCCAATATATCCCTAATATCTGAAATGGGTTATTGGGTCTTACCTAAACTTAACTAATTACCCATTAAGTCATCTAAAAAACTGTCTAACTTCAAACAGCCATATCTCCCAATTCATATGTCCAAATAACAATTAAGACCACTCTACGAAACGAGAAACCATCGTATCTTTCCAAGTGGTATTTGACCATAATTTGGCTTCTATCAAAAGTTATCACCATCACAAGTTTTAAAGGGTAAAATCGTCCAATAAAATTACTAAGGGCCAAAATGTCACCACTCAACATTACCCAAAGTTATAACATCACATGACCCAATATGAATTTAAAAATAATATTTTACGATCCTCCGATATGTCAAATATGGGTTGTTACACTCTTCCCCTTTTAAGAATTTCACCCTAGAAATCCCCAACACAACATGGTAAAGTCAAACAATCATAGTTACCTCGCATGCCTTACAACCACAACCAATGATATTAAACATCAAACATGCACACATAAGTAAGAAATATAACATACGACTATCATAACATATAGGACACTAAGCAACTTAATATAAAATATCGAATATGATATTGAATGTGAAAGCTAACGATAAAAGGAGTCTTACCAAGTGAAGAGCTCTGTATAAGTGGTCCTCACGCTCTCCTCGGTCTCCAATGTACAATCACCTCCACTCTCACTCCACTGAACCTTCATTAACTCCACCGTCCTCCTCCTAAGCCGTTTCATATCACATCTTATGATACAAATAGACCTATGAGGTCGCGAAGCTTCTGGTTGAATCTTGTATCATCTAGCGAGTTCGGTTCAACTATCACGCCTAAGTTATGCACAAACTTCCACAAATAAGAAATGTGGAACACATTGTGCACGCCCACTACCTTCTAAGGTAAGTCCACTCTGTAAGTGAGGTTCTCAATCCTCTCGAGTATCGGAAAAAGACCTATGAACCTCAGTGCCAACTTCCCTTTAGTACCGAATCGAACTATATTCTTTAACAAAGAGATCTCGACAAATATCATATTGCTAGAAGAGAACTCTAGACCACATCATCACTTATCATTGTAGCTCTTTTGCATATCTTAATCAGCTTTCATTCGTTGATGGATGATCTCAATCTTCTCATAGTCTCTCTAATCATATTTGGCCCTAGTATCAGTTTCTCGCCAGCTTTCCACCAACATGAAGGAGCATTGCATGGTCAGCCATATAACGCCTCAAATGGTACCATACTGATGCTAGACTGATAACTTTTGTTATATGCACTCCACTAAATTCAGTTGATTATCCTACGAGCCCTTAAAGTCGAGTATGCAAGCTCCCAAGAGATCCTTTAAGACACGATTCACTCTCTCGGTCTGCCCATCTATTTATGGGCGATAAGCTAGAACCAGATGCAGCTCTGTCCCTAACGCCTCTTATAAGCTCTTCCAAAATCCGCTAGTCAAAAATGGGTCTCATTCGGTCATAGCGCTCTTCGACACACGATGGAATCATACTATCCACTTCATATATAACTCGGCCAACTTGGATGCTGATCTACTAGACTTTATGGGTATAAATCTTGCACACTTGGTCAGTCTATTGACTATTACTCATATGACAACATACCCTCCTCTGGTCCTAGAAAATTCATCAATGAAGTCCATTAATAACTGCTCCCACTTCCATTTGGGAACCTCAAGCGGTTGCAATAACCACTTGATTTCTTTTGCTCTGCCTTTACCAACTAGCAGTTCATACACCTTAAGATGAACGTCCCAATGTCCTCTCAACCCCTTTCCAATAACATGTCTGCTACATATCATGGTACATTTTATTACCGTCGGGATGTGTCTGTTGGAACTAGGCCAACCCGTAGGAGTTATAAGGTAAATTTCAAAAAAATTCATCTTTGGATCTGTTGGGCCTATAAAATCTAAAGAGATTTAGATCCAATCTAAATGATGTTTTAAATAAAATCTTTTACTTTATCTGATTAGTTTAAAAGAGTTTGAATTTGATATAAATTTCAATGAATGAGTGTATCAAATACATCCATATGTGTAGCAGTTACTTATTAAAATTAATTTGAGAAGGAAATCTTTTGTTTTCTTCTCTAATACTTGTAAAATCAATTAACAAAATAAATAGCATTAATTGGGAGAAAAACCATTCATTTCTTTCTCTCTAATTGGGTTGATGATTTGTTAAATGTCATTGATGATCAGTTTAAACACGACATGAAATGTGAGTATATACAAACATATTCCAATATATAATGTATAACTGCAACATATGAGAAGTGTGCATAAATGATGTTTCATTTATATATACCTTTGTTATCCATAATATTATTTAATACACACACACACACACACATACATACATACATACATACATACATACATACATACATACATACATATAATTGTGTTAAAATTGAGTTTCACTATTTTATAAGTTTGAAATTAAAAACAACAATTTTGAATCTAGTTTCAAAGTTAGGAAGGGTCTAAGATTAAAATAATGATTTTACATAAAATTCCATTTTATAAATCTTAAGTTAAATTAATACACGCGCATGCTATATATCTGTGTGTGTGTGTGTATGTGTACGCACAAATCATTGTAGATAATGTTTTAAACTTAAAACAACATGTGTATGATAAAATTTATAATTTAGTGTATACTTTAAAATATCCATGTTTGGGCACACTTCTCTCATATCCCTTCTATGTTGCAATCTTGATTAGGCTTGACTGGATTCCTATCCTTGTAGGAAAAATAAAATGTTTTGATGCTAATACCGTGGCTAGGAAAAGATTAGTGTTTGCCAAAGCATTGATTGAAATCACTCCAGATAAGCCTTTTCCTTCAAAGCTTAGGGTCAGAATTGCTGATGGACATGTTGCCGAGTTGGATGTACAAAATAATTGGAAATTGGATATTTGCACGACTTGCCACTCCTTTGGACACACTGTTGAGGCTTGTAAGTTTGGGTCTTCCTCTTTGCCTCTTGCATTCCCTGCAAAGATTCCTTTACCATGTCCTCTTCCCAGGAAGTAGGTTCTAAGTCTAGGCTTTCTACCCCTCATGACGACATTTTGATTGATATCTCGGATCCTTCTCCTATAGATCCGCCTCCTATTGACTCATCTGTGCCTTATGATGTAGAATTCTTGGTTCCTGCCCCTTCACAAAGTGTGTTACTTATTATCAACGTAGTGAACGATCTTGGATTCATGAGCCTTCCGAAATGAGATTCAAACCTGTGTGACATCTACCATCTGTATGTCGGTGATGTAGGTGAAGAACGTAACTTGATTTACTGTGTTGAGGGGGAAGGATTGGTCTTATCTACTGATGGAGAAGATGGTGAATATAATAAGACCGTCTTAGAGGATCCTTGTTGGGATAGGAAATATTTATATCTCATGATTTTGGAAACTTTGTGCCTAACCTGGCTTTGCTTTGTTTTGGGTTTTCTCATGTTATGGGACCTGTTGATGTTATTAGTAGTGATGATGAGGACTAGTGTTCCTTGTCTGCTAGTAGTATAGGCGCTTCTACCTATCTCCTATACTTTTTTCTTTTTTTAGTTGTTTTGGCATTTGTGCCGAACACCTGTCTTAATGGTTATTAATAAAAGTGGGTAGCCCACTCTAAAGCCGGTTAGCCTTGATTGAAAAAAGTAGCAAATTGAAGTCTAACTTTAATTTAAAAGGAAATCCAAGGGTTTGCGATATTTACTTAATAGTCTAGTTATTTTTATAAAGTTTTTTTGAACTTTCAAATGGAATTATGCAAGAAACAAAATATTGTATTCAAAATAATAAACACAAAACACACACACACACACACACACACACACACACACACATATATATATATACACACACAAACATTAATAAACTACATATGTTTTCTATTTGAATCAGCAATGGAATTATATTATTAATTAAAACTTATATTTTGATCAATTTTTTTTATTTAAACGGAAAATTTAAAACAATAACAAAAATAGATAGGACAAATCAGGCACGAATATATATATGTTGCAAGGATTTCAGATCTATAGACAATATGAACAATTAATTAAACGTGAAAACATATGAGGTAGATCTAATGATGACAAGATGAATAGGTAAGCAATCATAGCATATGTTAAAACATATCCAAATCAAAATAGCATAGTGAACATATATAATTGATTAAGATGCAACAAAAGGGGATCTGATCTGCGTAACCAAATAAACAAATATTCAAATGAGATGAAATATGTAATGGATCTAAATCGTATGAATAAGATGAATGATGGATAAATGAAATTAGAATGATTACCTTGAGATGTTGCCAAGAGAATGCACCTCGAATGAACAAATCTCCTTAGAACTCCAATATCCACACCCAATCCTTACAAGAGATGGATGAACCACTTGTGTTTTATTTTATTTAATGTTTTTTTATTTGGAGTTGAAAGATTTTGGAAAACTTTTTATTTTTTGCCATGGAAGGTTAGGAGGAGAGAAGAGAGAAAAATGAATGAGAAAGAATGAATTGTCTGTAGAAAATAAATTAGTGGATATGTTTTAATTGAAAGAATGAAACATTTCCCTTTCTTTAGCTAAAAGTTCCCTAATTAATTCCCTTGATTATCTCTCCCTCCACTCCTCTCTCTTCACTTGGTATGGCTGAAATTACATGCCATCAAATGACGTAAAATTTCCATAAATCACTTCATGAAATTATCTTTTATTTAAACCTGTTTAAAATCACATCGATATCGTATATCAATGTGCGCCAATATAACTTTTATAAATGCATTTAAATAATTACAAACAACTCCTAAACAATAACTAAATTATATAATAATTAATATTTCTTAAATAATAAAAAAATAATTCATTTAAAATATCTGTAAATTGATTAAATCATGTGGTTTTTCAAAGAATTCATCATTATGATTGTGCGACTCAAAGGTATAAATTCAGTCAATGGTTAATATTGAACAATTCGAATATTAATGTTCATATGTCACCTTTGTTGACATTTTGGCTGAATTTATCTTTTACACATCTTTTAGTAAAATCCAATTTTACTTATTATAAGCGAAACCTGATAGTGACGATTGTTTACACTAATTCTCTTCGTCAAAACTGCATAACTTCGGACTTATGGAATTTGGTAACATTCAAAATTCCAATATCGTCCATATTCAACTTTATATTCCAAACACAAAGTTCTTGGTTCAATAACAAAAATTATTATTCATCGAACTACTCTAGCCAGAGATTTTAACTTTGAGTTGACTTAAGTTAACCGTGATACTAACCCCATATAACCGAGGAGATGAATTCTCTCTTGAATAGTGTTTCACTTCCAATACTTCCACTCGACCCAACTACAATCATTCGATGGATGTCGTGCCATGATCTAACTATAATCAAAGCAGAGCTTTCATATTGAAGATTAATGGTATTCTCAAGTCAAGAGAACAGTGTAAATTAGTCACTTCAATACTTTCCATTTGACCTTAGTTATATTAATTAACAAAAAACTACCGAGTGAGTCATTCCATAGTTATCCAATAACTATCAGTACGTAACCCCTTGGTGCCCCCGGCAGCCATGAAAAATACACTATCCAACATTTGAAAAGCGTTACATACTCTAGTCTCAACGGATGCATTGATGTCCAATCTCGATACGTCTTGAGTAGTAATATTTAAAATGATGCACTTATCATATTGTGATATAATACTCATGGTTACAACTATTTGTAACTGCTATCATAAACACATCATTTATGGACTTTTTGACATATATACTTAAATTAACTAACTAATTATTTATAACATTTTATAGCAAGTATATAACACAAAGGAAACACCTTTTATTTTGAATAAAATTGGTAATCGAGTTAGATTTATGTAATAAATTACATAATTGCCCGTAGAGCATAACCCTAACTCTATCAATCTCCCACTTGTACTTGGGTTCAATTATGTAATCTTATTCCAACTTCTCCAATCGGTGCCTTCAAAACCAACTAGGTCAGTCCCTTAGTGAATGGGTATGCATTATGTTTCAATTATCTACTATGTCAATCAACTCTCTCCAATGCTGATAAACTGCTTTTATCATGTGGAATAATTCGGAGTATGTCTCTCGACGTCCAATGAGCTCTAAGTTCTGTTACGAACTATATCACAACATTGTTATCATAAAACAATGTTTTGGGATTTTCAACATTTGGAATCACCTTTCAACTCAATTATAAATTTATGCATTTACTATGTATATACATCGCTTTTATTGTGGCGCTATTCAAGGCGATGTACTTGGCCTTTTGTTGAGTCATCCATGATCTCTCATTTGGAACATTTCCAACTTAAGGCTTCTTAACAAAGCTTTGAACATGAATTTTATAATGACATACCATACTCAATATCACATATGAAGTCTAAGTCTGAATACTCATAAGGATTTTATTGTTTCTATAAACAATTCTCCGGTATTTTGTAAATACACGAGAACACTCTAAACTACCAGTTAGTGACCTTAATTTGGATTTGATATTTGCTTAATCATGATATTGTAGATAGCATAACATGTACGTACGATAATTCCTATTTCCAATGCATAAGGAATCTATCTTATAAGTTTTTTATTAAACATTTTAATAAGGTATTTCTACATATTGTTTGGGACATTCCCAATGTCCTTTATACTCACTATAAAAGACATCATTTGCAAATCCAACATCGAGTATTAAAATAACTGAAAGCTGATTTTTAACGCAAGTACATTGTTAACAATCCATAGTGTGTTTTTTTATGTTTAGAAATATCAATGTACCTTCAACGTTCTTTCTTATGGGCACAAGCTTCCTCTGCATTTTGACTAAAATCAAACAATTTGATATTTTTATCAAAATGCTTTTCAATATTGATGCTTGTCGAACGATACTATAGTATCGGTACTTGGATCATATCCAAAACCAACAAACTTAATATCGCTCTCACCGACTTTGAAACACTTTGGTTGTTATGTGCAAATAGTCTAGTCTAAATCTTATTTATAATTTCTGTTTCAACACACATGTACCAAAGCACAAAGGCATACTAAACGATAATTTTATGAGTAAATACAAATCAACTCGAGCACATCTAATGGTGAATTTGTTATGCTAATTTTGACAATTGAAACTCGTGATGTAATTCTTATCAATATGGCTCACTATATTCCAACTGGATTTGTCTTTCTCTTCAAGACACATTTGTGACTAATGGATCATATCTCTTCGGGTACAGCTATCAAAATCATATTTTGCAAATGTATTTGGAATCTGTTTCAGATTTGTGCATTGTACCATACCATAGAGTCGATACTCTTAATGGTTTAATTAAACAATCGAGGATTACTTATTCTTGACATTGACAAGAAACTCATAGTTTCTCATTGACGTGTAGGAATACTCATTAGACATTCTAATTTGTTGTGTTCATTTAGGTTTGGTTAATTTTATTTCATCCCTTACAATCAGTTTTAACCTTGGATCGTATCCGTATTCATTTCACTACTAATAATTTCTCAAAGGAATTCCTTTACTACAAAGTTAGTATTTCATAAAATAACAATTATTCCTCAGTGCAACGGAATGGGCAATTCATAAATAATTTATGAATTGCCTTATATAAAACTGATTTGGTATTAGTTCACAATATTTGTGTTTACAATATTTATGTTCACAACAAAATTAATCATCCAGTGATTATCATTTGCAAACATCTTTTGGTGTGATTCACATAAGATCCTTTATATATCTTTATTTTTTGTAGTCTTTCGACTTACATAAACCGCTAACTCCTTAGCCTAAGACATGATGGGGTTTCTTATAAACTCTTATCTTGTATGATTTTATAAACCATCCTTTGAATGATATTAATTTTAACCTAGTGTACTACTCTTAAGTACGCATATAATAAAAAGGATTTAACTCAACTTCACTTAATATTAATCGTGCTTTATCCAACAAATTTCGATTACTCCTTACCAATAAATTATTATGCATTATAGGGAGGAGTGGTTCTTGAGACCCAATCTATATTCATTTTAGGTAGGTTTGGAACACTTTCAATATACTTACCCATTCGATCAAATCGAATCACTTTGTTGCATATTATTTTATTTACTTCCATTTTATATTCTATTAACTCATCACAGACATGCTTCATATGTATCAAATACACATACTCATGCTTGTGATAATTCATCAGTGAATACAACAAGCTACATGGAACTATTTTGGTATTTTCATACTTGTTATTGCATACATCTATATGTACCAATCTGAAGAGTTCATCAACTCTTTTGATGCGCTCACTGAATAAGTGTTTTACCCTTACTTTTTTGAGATATAATTAACCAGTATCATATGATTTATAATCATATAATAAAAATCATTTCTCAAAAATATGGCTTAATATATAATTCCAAGATAATTGTGAAAAAATTTAGATACTTCAGTGTTTTCCAATGCATCATATTTGTTATGAAAACAAATACTACATTATATTTTTATTTCATAACGAATATTCATAATATTCTCATTGAAATAAAACTATGTCTATTCTTATTCATCACCGAAGAACATATATTATTTCATAAAAAATTTGTGGTACATTTTATGAAAACAATTTTTGTAACTTAATGCAATCAATAAGTGCTATGTGGCATGCTCCCACTATTTCCATCATTGTTATAATACTGTACTGAATATGGAGGTCCATCATCCACTTAATATAGACTATTTATTTCATATACTATAACTATGTTACAGTGGAGAGTTCTTTGATCGGTTACTTGAACTCAAAGAAATAAATCCCATAGAAAAGGATTTTATATATGAACATTTCGGAATATAAATCATATTTCATATTTCAATGTTAAATATCAATTATTATTTTAAAATTTTCGTTTTCGATATTTCTTTATAAAGAAGAAGTTAAAATTCACTCTCTTCATCCCAACTGTATCTTAAATCATGTATGCTCTTGTACATTCATTTTTCTTTTTAAGTGGTCGAACCATTCAAAAGAAAAACCTTACTACAATATCATAATTAACTCTTTACAGAAGCACATTCGATCATCCTTAATATTTAAGGACATTAATTATATTTACTTTACGTAAACTAATCAAAATTGACATTTCAACGATCGAGTTCTCAGATTCTTTTTGTAGTTCTGGTCTAGTGTTACATTTAACACAATATGATCTTTATTGCAATCAATCAAATTGATTACTTATTCTTATAGTATGATTTATCCTCTTATTTCGAATGACTAACTTCAATGAAGTATTGTACATTATGGACTGTGACAGTTCATTTAACATCCCATAAAATTAACGACAATTATAAAAAAATTTAACAAGGCTCCAAAAATGGAATTTGAGTAAACTTCAAAATTTGACTACTAAACATCACCCATTGCATTCATGGCAATTTTTTGAGCAACTTTCATATTTGGAGTTCCACGGTCGAAGAACAAGCGAAGAAATTATCGACGTTTGAAGTTTCCGAAATGGAAATAATTAAAAACGAAAATAGAAAATAAATATTATTAAATGCGGGCCCCACCGGTCGACCCCTTCTTAGGTCAATCGACTGCCTATAAGGGAGCGGCCGACCGGTCCTTATAGTGGTGGCTAGGGTTGTACATCCGCCAAACGACCCGAATTTAATTATTTTAACCTAACGGTTACGACTGATTCGAGTGCTTATAAAGACAGACCTGACCCTTCACTTCTCTTCTCATATTTTCTATTCAAAGCGGCGGATTTCTGCCATTTTCCCTTCTCCACTATTTCTATTAATTATAAAATATTGTATTATATGTATATATAATTGGAGAAGGGAGGAAAATAAATAGAAGAAAAGAAGGAGTGAATCAATATTGCGGAAAAAGTAAATTTCATTATTATAAATCTATATTCTCCTTAAACCCAAATCTCTTCTTAGATATGTAATTCCAATAGTATGTATATATCTTGTTATACATAGTCTTTTGGATTAGAATGGAAAATGAGTCAACTAAATGATTGGATTCAAATCTGGGAGATTCAGAAAGCTAGAAAAATGAGTGGGAAATTATATAATTTATTTATAACATTGAAATTTATCTCCTTGAGTTTTATTTAATTATTATGCATATATAAGATTTGATGAGTTGTTGGCTTAAAATAAACATATAGGAATATTGCCTACATATTTTGTAAAATAGGTAATTGGAATAGGAATGTTATTTACATCATGTAAATTTGGAAATCAGTCCCTAAATTTGATAATATCGATAAAGTTGTAAAGTTTATTTCAGATTTATAGTTGGATTGTAAAATGTTAGTATTATTTTAGATTTCCCTAATTTGACTTGGAATGTGAATTTCTACGTTTTAATTTATTAAGTGTGGGGTGTAATTTAATTGTATCTATTTCCTTGTAATTTCCATAAATTATCTGATTCCAAAAATATGTATAAAAAGTGCGTCGTTTGAATTAACAAGGAATATACCAAAAAGGACAGAAATGTGTAAGGTATGGATATTATTTTCTGTAGTTTGCAATGTCTGTTTCAATAAAAGAAAAGAAATAATTCGTTATAATTTCAAATGGAGCAAAGGTCTAATTTCTAGGTAATTTATGGAAAGCTATAACAATAATCCTATTAGGAATGATAGGACTGATAAATCAAAATATGGAAATGAATGTTCTAGTTTAGAAATTAAATGTTAGAAATAGGGAAATATATATATGTATAAACGCACTTTTAAATTAAAAATAAAAATTTACATACAACGCAATTTACAACGATATTCGTATTAGTTATTAATAACATATTAAATTATAGGATTAGGAGGTATGTGTGGAAAGGATATAGTAACTCAAAATTAATACGGCAATAAATGTGCTGTTAATAAGAAGTTATAGGGATTAAATAGGGACATAAACATGGTTAATGGGACCAATTAAAGGATTTAATTAGGCCTGCCAATGGATACCTGAAAAATATGATATTTGTCCACATCCGTATCAGAAAAACGGATAAATATCTTATATTCGAAAAAATAGATGCGGATGCGGATATGAAGGTTCCGCATCCGAAAATTATCCGTCCGATTTGTCAAGATTATATGTTATATTTTGTATATTTTAGTATAATGAAAGACATGTGTTTATTTTTCTATTAACTTAATAGTTTGTATTATACACATTTAATGCATATTAGTTTCTCAAAACTATTGTTGTCATCGTATTTGTTTATTTTTCACACTTTTATAACCAATGGAATTGGCAAAAATTATACTAAACCAAAATTTTCTATTTATATTTCTTGATTTATCGATCGTTGGCAGATAGGATAATTATCCGATATTTGTCCGTATCTGCGGATGCGGATATCTGATATCCGAAAATGTTTTTGTATGTGGATGCGGATATGGCAGTATCTGCATCTGAAAGTATCCATTTACAGGCCTAGATTTAATGTCATTTATGGGGAAATGAATAAGCATAATAGGTTGAATTAGAATGAATAAGTAAACTTTTTTAGAGATTATCCAAATAGAATAATAATGACCATTTATTACAGACAATTAATATTTATGGAATATAGTAAATAAGCGTAGAAGGTGGGAATTAAATGCTAGAAGGAAGTATAATTATTATAATGGGAAATTATACAACCTTAACTATATAATCAGAACAAGCGTGAATTAGTGGGCCAAGCCCAACATTTAAGCTTAGGATGGTTGGTTTGGTTTAGTGGGTTAGGATGGGAGGTTGGTAGAGTTTTACAAAAGAAGTCTACCCTTCACCTAGAGGCTACCAGCGGTTGTGTATACTTACTACTGATGTGAGATATCTCCAACTGTAGGACCCTCAGGAAAGGGATATGCGTTGCAGTTAGATAGAGGAAAATATGCCAAGGGTTCGCCTCGAATCTAAAGTATTAAATGGTCCTGTACTTTTAAGGAAATGGGGTCTACTTCTTTTGTAATAAGAGGTATTAAGTAACTAAAAGGGGCATTTTCCTTGACTTGAATTAGGTTAGTCTAAACAGGATGTCAGTTGTGGAAGGTCGGCGGGCTATGACCACCAACGGTTCTGAGCGGTCGGCAGCAAAGCCTCGGGTTATGTCCTAATGGATTTCGCTTCCTACTAGTGTAGAATCAGTATGGGATATGCATAGACCTCAAACTTAGTTGGTTAGATGTTTATTTGTTGGAGGTGGGCTAGTTAACCCTTAAAAGAGTCTTTAAGACTCGTTAGTAGTATGGTAATTAAATTATAAATTATAAAGTTGTATATAGGGGTCATCAGTCTCTGCAGCTAGTACCGATTGACCAGCGTTTACGTTGTGGTGAACCTACTTTGGAGACTGAGGTACTAAATGATATATATATAGTTATACCTCAGAGGCGGTTAGGTATATCGTACACGCACATAGAATTGAACGGATTAGCCGTAAATAATAGATATAACACTTAAATGGAGATTAATCGGCATAAATTAATGTTATGGGTAAAATGTGTAATTTTCTAGTCACCAAAAAGTTGTTGTGACCCCCTCCTCACAACAACCCATAGGATAAATTTAGAGGGACATGCTATTAGTGCAGAATGGGAACTGTAGATGGTGGAGTCATCTCTTTCATGTTCGCTGCTGACAAGGCAATTAGATACCCAAGGAATACTATTAACTCCAAGGTAGTAGCCTCAGTCGGTATTTCTATTATATTATATTTTTCTATTCTGTTCTGATTTTATATCGATCACACTCTGATATACTTATGTTTATTACAGGTCACCAAAACCAACGATCCATGTCCTAATGGACTTGGGTTTCGTTTTAGTTGAAATTTGGGTCCATTAAGGTGCAGATTGTTACAGTTCACCATATAACACTTATATGTGGCAGTATATGGATCAAATCCATAGTCTTGTATTGCTTCAGAGTTTGAAACTCATAGTATGCAATACACGGTCTCATCTAAATAAACACATAAGCGACCAAATTACAAACGTAGTTAGTAGTTGTAAAATTAGGTGATTGGATGGTTATTGAAACATCAACATGCAAGAACTATTTATTAATAAGTATATGTTATATTTCTATTTGTTAATCTTCAGTGCATTTGTATATTTTAATAAATAAACTTTTATCAATCGTATCATATGCATAAACTTATCATTGTAGATTATTATAACATTATATAACAAATGTTCTTATAATATTAGAAAGGTTAAATGCTACCATTTCATTTTTATAATAAGACTCCCACTAGATTTTTATGTTTCTTAAAATCCAAAGAGAAAACATAGAAATCGTTCAATT
The DNA here is from genome assembly GCA_030737815.1 of Allium fistulosum. Taxonomy (NCBI): domain Eukaryota; kingdom Viridiplantae; phylum Streptophyta; class Magnoliopsida; order Asparagales; family Amaryllidaceae; genus Allium; species Allium fistulosum. The sequence goes on along the minus strand of CM060905.1, from coordinate 483,275,820 downwards.
TCTCTAGTGAGTGTTATAACTCGTATGCCTTGGGATTTTGACCTTAAGGAAAGCTCAATAAATCATAAGCCCAAATACAATGGATAACTCCTTCTCAGTTGTATCATATACAACTCCTAACCCATGATTCCTTGGCCTAATCTCATATTTACCTTGAGGAAACCTCAAGAAACAAAGAGAGATTATTCACTCATTCCCACCATTTCACAACGGCATAAGTATAGCGCACATACTTTGAGGAGGAGTATGCAAGTAATCTATTAATATATAAATAGCAGAGGACAACTTTATATTAAAGATTCATAATGTTTAATAGATTATATTGAGTGATATCAACTTATGTAATAATTGATTTCTTATGAAATACCTTCGTGATTCAAGCGCCTGACACATCGAGAATCACGATATACGAACATTTACGCATGTATTTATTCCTTAAGTCTATTTAGGGTTTCTATATAGTTCTACCTTTAGTTTATATATTCATATTATACAAGTTTCATTATTATATAACTATTATATTTTAATTAGCTTATATAATAATCTTATATACAATATTATATTAATTAAATCACATTTAATTAATTTTAATTTATTAAATCTTTAATTAAATATTTATTATTTAATTTAACATATCATATTGAATTTATATATGTACTATAACTTTTACAGTAGTACACACACAAACACACACACATATGTATGTATTTTATTTTAATTAATTAACCTTTAATTTATATATTTAATTAACCATTTTTAATTATATTATATTAATTTTGAAAGTCATTTTGTATATATACATTTATATTTATACTATCTTAAACATTTTAAGATAATATAACATATATTAATATATATAATACATGCTTGTATGTGTGTGTGTATATATATATAATTAGTTTTTGAAATTAATGTTTAAATTTTAAATTTTCAAACACTTGAAAATTTTATTATCTTTTCACACTTTGAAAACTTATGTTATATTAGAACTTTTATATTAAACATACTTCATTTTAAATTTAACTTTTAAAATTAAAATTCTTACTTTAATTTTCAAAATAATTTTGAAAATTAGCCTAAGGTCCAATTTAAATTGGGCCTTTTCTATTAGGGGCAATCTTTGGGCTCACTTCACCTTTTAGGCCAGGCCGGTAACCAGGTAGGATATGGTACTTGATTACCTAATTGCAATCTCAAATATTACCTTTCTGGACACCATACTAAGTGGGCAAACTTAATTAGTTAGCCCCAACATGACTAATTTAGACCGCATATGATATTGTGATTTGTTACCATTGTTAGAACCGGGCAAGTCCACACTGAAGTTATAGGGTAAATTTTAAAAAAAATCCTCTTTGGATTTATTAGGCCCATGAAGTCTAAATAGATTTTAGATCCAATCTAAGAAGTGTTTTATATAAAATCCTTTATTTTATTTCATTAATTTGAAAGAGTTTGAATTTGATACAAATTTAAACGAATGAGTGTATCAAATACACCCATGTATGTAGCGGTTACTTATTAAAGTTAATTTGAGAAGGAAACCTTTTGTTTCCTTCTTGAATACTTGTACAACCAATTAAGAGAATAGATAGCACTAATATGAGAGATAAACCTTTCATTTCTCTCTATCTCTCTGTATGATTAGATTGATGATTTGTTAAATGTCATTGATGGTCAATTTAAACATGGTGTGAAATGTGAATATATCCAAATATATTCCAATATATATTGTATAACTTCAACATATGAGAAGTGTGCATAAATTATGTTTCCTTTATATATGCCTTTGTTGTCCATGGTATTATTTATAATACACACACACACAGATATATATATATATATATATATATAATAGAGCTTATATACATATACATACATACATACACAAAAATGTGTTAAAATTAAGTTTCACTATTTTATATAAGTTTGAAATTAAAAACAACAATTTTGAATCTAGTTTCAAAGTTAGGAATGGTTTAAGATTAAAATTTTGATTTTACATAAAAGTTTATTTAATAAATCATAAGTTAAATTAATACACACACATATACAAATCATTGTAAATAATGTTTTAAACTTAAAATAACATATGTATGATAAAATTTATAATTTAGTATATACTTTAAAATAAAGTAACAAATTGAAGTCTAACTTTAATTTAAAAGGAAACCAAGGGTTTTTGATATTTTGCACAAAAGTCCAGTTATGGTTTTTTGAACTTTCAAATAAAAGGATGCAATAACCAAAGGATTGTATTCAAAATAACAAACACAAAACATATATATTCAAACATTAACAAACTACATATGTTTTCTAATTGAATCAGTAATAGAATTATATTATTAATTAAAACTTAGATTTCAATCAAAAGTTTTTTATTTAAACAGTAGATTTAAAATAATAACAAAAATAGATAGGACAAATCAGGCGTGCGCGCGCATACACACACATATATGGTGCAAAGGTTTATGATCTAGACTATATAGACATTATGAAAAATTAATTAAATGTGAAAACATATGATATAGATCTAATGATGACAGGATGAGTAGATAAGCAATCAAAGTATGTCTTAAAATGGATCCAAATCAAAATAACACGGTGAACATATATAATTGATTAAGATGCAACAAAAGGGGATCTAATCTATGTGACCAAATAAACAAATATTCAGATGAGATGAAATATGTAATGGGTCCAAATCGTATGAACAAGGTGAATGATGAATAAATGAAATTAGAATTATTACCTTAAGATGTTGCCAAGGGAATGCACCTTGAATGAAGAAATCTCCTTAGAACTCCAACATCCACACCCAATCCTTGCAAAGGATGGATGAACCACTTGTGTTTTATTTTATTTAATGTTTTTTATATTTGGAGTTGAAATATTTTGAAACCTTTTTTTAGTTTTATTCTATGGAAGGATAAGAGGAAAGGAGAGAAAAAACGAATGAGAAAGAATGAATTGTCTGTAGAAAATGAATTAGTGGATATGTTTTAATTGAAAGAATGAAACATTTCTCAATCTTTAATTAGAACCCTAACTAATTCGCTTGATATCTCTCTATCTCCACACTCCTCTCTCTTCACATGGTATGGTTGATATTACAGGCCATCAGAAGTCATAAAATTCCCATGAATCAGTTCATGCAATTATCTTTTATTTAAACCCATTTAAAATCACATCGTTACCATTTTTTATAAATAATAAAATCTATATATATCAAGGAAAAATGGCAGACCCGATTGACGATAATTTTGCAATGCCTTTTTTAGCCCTTCTTCTTCTTCTTCTTCTTTACTTTCTTTCCTCCAATCCTCCCGCTCTCTCTCCTTTTCATGCCTCAGCCTAAGTTCCACAAGCTTCCACTCTCTGATCATCCTCTGGCAGAGCCCCTTTCTCTGACATGGTTAGGTTCCAGATTCAACGTCAATGTTTCCTCTCTGGCTTGTCAAAGCAGTACTCCGATGCCATTTTCTTCTACCGATAAAAATTCCCGTCGTTGCCCGCAACTCGATCTTCTGGTCCAATCTTAGTGCCGAATCCCTTTGATACCTTGGTTATTGATTTGGTTACTACTATTTCCACAATGATAACTGTATCTGGTTTAATCAATGTGTCGCCTCTGTCAACAGATGTGGGTGCTTGGGTTGTCTCTAACCCACACTTGGGTGTTGAAAATGTGTCTGCCATTGTTGTAGGAGGTAACAGTGTGGTGAATATGGATGTTGTTTCTTCTATGTTGTTACCTCATAGTGATGTTTGTGTAAATACCAATGTTTCTCATTTGCCTGCAACGACTAAAAAACCTTCTCCTGCCCTTATCAATAAACCTAATGTTGTATCTAATGTTTCAGGTGTTGTACCTTCTGTTGCTCCTTTGGTTAATCAAGCTAAGTAGACAACTTTGTTCAATTCCTTGCCAATAAATGCTGGTCCTTATATGCTTAGTTCCTTTGAAATTGTTGAGATTGATGGGGTGACCATGCCTCATGTTGAGATAGTGCAAGCAGATATAGATTTTTGGTCAAACTATTTGGTTGGTTTCTTTCTGGATTCTAACCCTTCTTATTATAATGTAAGATATCATTATCGTTGTGTTTGGAAACTGTTTGGGGGTCTTCATGTGCATTATGACAATTCTATGTTCTTTTTCAAATTTTCAAGTAAAGAGGAAAGATTGTGTGTTCTTGAGGCAGATCCGTCTTTCATTAAGGGTAAACCCTTTATTATTACTCCTTGAAGTCCGTCTGTTCACAATGCTAGGGAACATGTGTTATCTATTCCAGTATGGGCTCATTTCACACATATTCCTTCCATGCTGCAATTATTGCTTAGGTTAGACTGATTGGCAAGCCTTGGTGGCAAGCTAAATTTTTTTGATTCTAATACAGTGGCTTGCAAGAGGTTAGTATTCGCTAAATCTTTGATTGAAACATGTCCAGATAAGCCTCTTCCTTTCAAACTTAGAGTTCAGATTGTTGAGGGGCAAGTTGCTGTTGTTGATGTTAATTATAGTTAGAAACCTAACATTCGCTTGACCTGCCATTCCTTTAGCCACATTGTTGCATTATGTAAGCATAGCAAGTCTTCTGTAGCTGAAGTTCCCTTGCCAGTCCTAGCCAAGGTACCACTTTCCCGACCTCCTATTAGGAAGTGGGTACCTAAGGCAAGACTACCCGAATGCCAACCTGATATCGTCGTCATTTTTGCATCAACTTTGCCCTCCCTGAGCTTAAGGATATTTCTACAGTTGATCTAGATCCTCTTTCTAGTAATGGCACCGTTTGGCAACCAAGTGAGAAAAATTGGGTTCATATGGAGTCTGAAATGAGATATAAGCGATCGTCTAATAGTTACCATATGCTTATTGGAGGAGAGGGTAAGGAAATGCAAATTAGTTATCAAATTTTAGGGGAAGGGTTCTCTCTAGCTACTGTTGGTGAAGATGGTGAAAGAAACATGTTACTTTTGGAGGATGATTCTCGGGGCAGAAAATATCATTACTGTTGTAATTTGGAAACTATATTCCTAACTAGCCATCTCTTTTTTCTGGGTTTCTTCATGTATGTGGACCTGAGTCTAAGGAGGAGTGTAACGATCCGGAATTTTATCGCTTTGGTTTGTGAATATTTAATTAATTTTAAATATTCAAACAATAGTTTTTATAATTAAAATAGCCCTTTTTAATTTATAACTATTAATAGAAAATTCATTTTTGAATTTTTTTTACGAAAATATTTGGTTAGATGAAAACCAAAAAATGTGACCAGAAACTATTTTTCGAATTTTCGAAGTTTCATCGTATAAAGTTGTTTAAAATGTTATGTACACTTTTGCACACACACACATATTAATTATATAATACGGTTTAATAAGATATAAAATAACTTAATTAAGTTAAGTTATACATTGATGTGACATTTTGGCTACTTAAGTACAAAACATGTTTAAACATTTGTACTTAGGCATTAATGCATGTTTTCTCATGGAAAAATGGAAGGGGCCAAATTTTCATGGGTAAAGGAGGATGAGACATGTAGTGAAGGGCATGTACCCTAGGGGTAGTTTAGTAATTCCATTATTTCATTTTATATAAAACATTTGTTCATTTTTCTTTTCCATGTTCATTTTCATTTTTTCATTTTTTTCAAAGTTTCTTTTGTTTCTTTTAGAAGTTCTAAAACCATGCTAATGGTTTCCTTCTCAAATTCTAAAGTTTTAAAAAATAAAATCAAAACATTTACTTTAAATCTTTTTCAAAACTTGTTTAAACACTTTCTTTTCCTTCCTACATCTTCTTACTTCAAAAACAAGCCCTTATACCCCTCCATAACACCATGGCCGAGTAATAAATGACTATGGCCGAGCCCATATAGGCCTTTAAGGCTACCAAATTTCTAATTTTCAAAGTCTAATGTATGGATCTAGTGATGGTTAGGAGCTCGGGAATAGTTTGGTTTGTTTTCTTAAGATTTGATGAGCAAAACTCTTTTTTTTTCAAAAAACAAGTTTTGACCTTTATATTATTGCAAATTGGTTTGCATTAATTTTGTTGAAAATATATCATATTGGTGATGTGTATATATGAGATCTTATGTATATTGTTGGTTGTGAGTTTGGAATTGTAGTGAATGTTAAGTGAAGTTAGTACATTGCAAGTTATAATCTTCATGTGATGGATGATGTAAAGTTTAGATTTTGCCTGTGTTTGTGGCTTATGATATGCTTTTATGATATGAACATGAGCATGTGGTTATATGCTTAGAAAGTTAACACTTTTATATGGTTAGTCGACTTGAAATCCTTGTGTAGATAACTTGATTATGTGTTTCCAAAATCAAAAGTGTTTCAAGTTTTCAATTTTTCTTTTAGTTTTATAAAGCATTTACTTTATGTCTGAAAAAATTAGCAAGCTCTTAAGTGTTAAGTTTCAAAGAGGAAAGCCAAAAAAACATTTTCAAGTTATGGCATCCATAGCAATAATCGCTATGGATGTAGTTTCGATAAAAGTTCGATTTTTGGATAAATTTATGCTTATATTTAAAAGTGTTTTTAAAAATGTTTTATAAACTTAACAATAATGTTTTAAAAAGTTAAATAAGAATTTAATAATTAATTAAGTATTGAACAAGGTTTATTATTTTTAATTCAGTGAAGATTAATACTAATTAATTATCTTTTAAAAGTAAGATTAGCTTTTAATTAATTATTGATTAAGAAAAATTAATTTTTAAATTAATTATGAGTTAAGTATATAAACTATTTTTAATTTGATTATTAACCAAAGATATGGTTAATTATTATTTAATTATTATTCATGTGCTTTAATTATAAATTAATTAAGGATTTAAATTTATAATAAATTATTTACTTAAGTTTTAATCATCTCTTAATAATTAATTAAATTAATTCAAGATTTCATTAAGTTTAATTATGGTTTAATTAAGGGTTTAACTTGTAATTAATGATTTTAAAAAGAGGTTTCAATTTTAAAATTGCTTTGTTTTCCAAAAATCAATTTGTTTAAAAGGAACTTTCTTTTACAAAAAATGGTTTTTGAACACAAGGGATTTAAGTGTCGATACCATTAGGTAGTCAAACAACTATGAATGAGTTATAATGTAGATTGTTTGATTGTTTAGACATATGCTAGTAGAATAAATCCCCGTTCTGTTATATATTGATTGTTTGGACATCTAATAGCAGAATAAATCCTCATTCTGCTATAATGTAATTGTTGATTATGTGGACATTTGTTTAGTAGAATAAATTCTCATTCTACTATAAGTAGTGAATTGTTTGAACATCTATTTTGCAGGACAAATCACCATCTTGCTATTATGTTATTTGGACATGTATATGTCAGTGTTTTATATTGACATGTTATTCCCTATTGGTTATGGATTTATTTACATATATTTTGGTTTGTGTAAATAATTGTTATGTGACTTAGAATCAAATTGAAATAAAATGGGAACTTAAATTAGTACCATTGGGATTGCTAAGCATCCTTTTGAATTTATAAAGTATGGTTTTGAATTAACTTCAATTCTTAAATCAATTTAGGGTTTAAATTTTATGAATGATTTTTCAAGTTATGTAGTTATTATTTAATGAAGGTATTTATAAATAATAACTTGTTTTAAAAAAGGGTTTTACTAAATGAAAGGGTGTATTGTGTTTTACAAATGATATTTTATAAAGGAAATTTTATAAAGGCGTTATAAAGGAAGATTTATAAAGAGTTTTAAAAGTAGGAAAGAGAATTATAAATCATTTTAGAGATTTGTAAAGAGGTTTTATAATTTAACTTGGAGATTTTTTTTTAAAGTGAGTTATAAATTTATTTGGAAAATTTACAAGTTATTTAAAGTATGAAGGAGGCTGTTAAAAAGGAAACTTTTTGTAAAGGATAAGGGGTGGGTTTTATGGGAAGGAATGTTTTAAGTGGAACTTGTTTGGCCATTTAATATGGAATTTGAAAAGAAGAAAACTTTTGTAAATATACTTATACCGATAAGGTAAGTATTTGATTCTATTTTCTAATTATCCATGGCAACCACTAAGCCTCGAAGTAAATCTTTCATTTATGTAAATCTCTTTTCAAAATATTTATCAAAATATTCATATACTTATCTCAATGACATAAGTATATTCACAAAACATTGTGAAAGATTCCTTATTTCAAAATCATATTAAAAAGGATCAAAACAAGTGTTATTAAAAAATGAGATAAGAATAACCTCAAACACTATCCCTTCGCTGTTAAGTGTGGAACGAATGTTCCATACCACCATAATTGAGAAGGCCAGTTAAGGAAAATCCCATATCAAATTCATTTATAAATTTCTTCAATAAATCCTCTTAATAAATATCTTCAATTTATGAAATCTCCTTTATTAAATTCCAACCAATTTATAAAACACTTTATAAATTTCCAAGTTCATTTATAAAACTCTTTTATAAATATCCAAAATCATTTATAAAACTCTTTTCCAAATTTCAAGATCTCTTTTCAATTTATATAACTCCTTTTATAAACTTTCCTTTTCTAAAAACAAAATCTTTTTAAATAAACTTTAATTGATAGAGCTCCTTTGATAAAATCAATTATTTAAAACACCTTGAAATAAACGAGTTATTATTTAAATATTTTTCATTTAATTACCTTTAAACCTCATTCAAAATAATAACTTTAGAATATCATTAATAATATATTAAATTAACTTTAAACAATATTATTATACTAATAATTTAATTTCAAAACTTTATTAAAATAATAATTAATTTACTGCAAAACATTATAAATACAATAATTAATTAATTTCAAAACATCCTTAATATAATAATCAATTAATTCCAAAATATTATTAACATAATAATTCATTATTTTTTTCCAAAACATTATAAATATAATAGTTAATTTAACTTTAAAACCATATAAATGTAGTAATTAATTAACTTTTAAACATTATTAATATGATATTTAATAAACCTTTAAATATAATTAAATAACTTAAATCAACATAATTAAAATATTTTTTAAACAATAATTAAATATATTTAAAACAATAATTAAACATTCTTAATTTTTTTAAGAAATAACCTTTAAAGAATCATATTAATAAAATAAATAACTTTAAATCATTATAAAAACAGTAACTAACTATCTTTAAAATATTATTAAAAATAATAATACTAATTACCTTTGAAACCTTATTAATAAATAATATTTATCTTTAAAATAACATTGATCAATAATTACTTTTCAATTTTAGTAAAAGGTTTAGCAACCACTATGCTACTTAAATAAGTTACTATATTATTCAACTTAACTTTTCAAGTTAAAATACTTGGTATTTACACTGGCAAACATATGTGTAAATTAAATCCAAAATTAACAATCAATTGTTAATACTTATCCAATATTAATCAACTGGTATGTAAATAAGTGTTTAGAATAATGAAATAGCAGAACCGTGATTTGTTATACTAAATAGATGTCCAAATATAACCTATCCAACTAATTATAGCAGAACAGTGATTTATTCTGCTAAACAGGCGTCCAATAAATTTAATTAGCTGAATGGTGTTTTTTTCCGCTAAACAAGTGTCCAAATTACCTTATTCAATTTACTTCAATAGAATGGTGCTTATTTTCCAAATAGATAACATCCATTAAGTATAATTAATTTAACTACGTAATTATCCAAATTGACGTAATTATAATTGGCCAGTATTAATTCATCATTAAATTATACTACAACAAATTGCTAACAATTTACGTCAAAACGTTAAGCTCGTCAATACGAACCTAATGCAAAAATCTGCGGGTTAAAAGGACTCAATATGAGTGAGATATTCCATTTTCAATTCAACATACTTGTTTAACATTAAAACAATTTAAATATAAAAGATTTCTCACCCATTCACCCAAGCCCAAGGCCAGCGAGTCCAAACCTAAACCCAAAGCTCACTAATCCTTTCCCTTTCTTCTTCCCCATTCCTTCATTTCCATCTCATCTGCAAACGCCTGCTAAAATATTTCTAACAATCTTGTACTCGGTTCCATGCATGCAACTCCTCACTTCATTTTGCATGCGCCTGCTCCCATTTCCTACCATTTTCTTGCTGCCACATATACACCTATATATATATAGACTTGCATGCACATGCTCCTCCATTTTCTCATGTAAGTACCACACACCTACCTACACAACAGCCAAAACGCACCTACTTTCTCCCATAAAAATGTGCACCTGCTATCTATTTTCATGCATGCATGAGCACTTCTTCATTTCCACGCACTTGCATTCCATTTCCATGCACTTCTATTTCAAAATGCATGCATGCTACTTCCGTGCACCCAAACACTCACAGATACATATGGAACCCCACACACAATTGAACACATACATATATATACCCTACGACAAGTTCATTATGGAATATCTCCTCCACGGCGCCTCCATCTCGAGTGCAACTTAAATGGAAAATGTAGATCTCTATGTCCTCTACAACTTTCATGTTGATGTCATGCATTTACTAATACTTAGTGTAGAGAGAGTTAGTTTGAAAAATGAATTGAAAGTTGAAATGTTTATTTTGTAAACAGAGAAAAGAAAAAAAGTGTACAAATTTGTGAAATGAAATTATGTCCCTTGCTTTTCCGTGTGAATGTATATTATATAAACAAGTTTACTTACAAGCTAAGGAAAGAAGGACAACAATCAATGCCAAGATGATAAAGTAGCAAGGGCATGCGCCAAAATAATGGCAGAGATTGGTGGCGCGTGTGTATATTTTTTGTGTGCAAACTTTTAATTTTGAAAAGTTAGTTTGCGGTACACCACAACACAAGAGCGCGTTCGCGTACGAGCCGCAAACGACAAAATAAAAGTACGATCGCGCACTACAATATGAGATGATCATAAAACAATAATAAAATACACTGGTTATTTAATTTTGTTAAATTAGAAAATACCAACGTTCGACGTAAAATACGTCAAACGACAATTTAAAATTTTTTCAAATTAAAAATTATGGAAAAATCCCATAAATTAAATTAAAAATACATCATAAAAATCGGGCAAATATTTGAAACATATATTTTATCATAATTAAAATTCAAATTTGCATATTCAAATAAATTAAATATTCCAATTCAAAGACTCTAAAATACTGGTCATTACACTCTTCCCCCCTTAAAAAGATTTTGTCCCCAAAATTTCATCACATGAACACCCAATACTATTCATAATTCCACATGATGTTCATAGATCATTCATATACAAAATATGATTCGATCAGTATTCGAATACATACTTCACTTCCAAGCTAGTATCGTTCACCCGATTTACTAGTGCGGAGTCCGATCAGGCTTCTTGATTAGAAACCCCCGTTCTCCTTACATAGCCATATACTATAATAGAAAACCTTGGTTCCATATCAAGAACCCTCACCAAGTGTTAGCCATCAAAAATTGGGTGATATACCCTTATTCGGAACGATGTGAAACATCTTAAGTCATGCACTCGAATCTTGGATTGAGAACTATATGAGAAAGGGAAATGATCTACGTACAACCTATGTACTCATCTAAAGGTTCTTACTTACACAATTATTTTTAACCTGCCCAAAAATATTTATGAAAACATTTCACAAAATTCCAATTTAGGTCCAACATTTTAAAATGACATAACTTTATTTATGAAACCCTTTTTCATAAAATTATTTTAATTTAAAAATTGAGCGAATTAGGGAAAAGGAAAAACTTTGAAAAAAAATTTGGCTGAAGGACATCAAGTTTCATTTTTAGGTTGAAGGAAAAATGCTAGTTATAATTAGCATTATATTCAACTTTTACACTTTACAAAATGCTAGTTATATCTAGCATTATATTCAGTTTTACACTATACAAAATGCTAGTTATAACTAGCATTGTCCTTCAGCGTAAAAAACAAACTTGTTGTCCTTCAGTCTAATTTTTTTTCTAAGTTTGTCCTTGTACCTATTTTCCTGTTAAAAATTTGTATAATACTCTCCTACAGCCTAAAAGTATATACAAAACGTCAGATTTTTAATTCTATTCACTTTTAACTATTCAGATGTAGGTCCAAAATAATTTTGGGTCTTAAAACTGAGTCGACCAATACAACTTCTTTACCTATTCGGTCTGGTAAGTAGCTAAGAAGAGTAGGATGTTGGTATCCAAACTCTATCCTAGAGTATACTTTTTTTTTAGACACTCTGAGGTAAAATGTTTATTAGTCGGCCCGGTAAAATCAAATAATTTTTTTATCTCTTAGTTTTTAAACCCGAAGGACACTGTTAATAAAACCAAGTTTATTAAACCTTCTTATTAAATTAATTTAATTTTAACTTCATTAATTAACCCATTTTAAATGAAGTTACCTTTGTATTTTGGAAACTTAAGAGCCAAATACCCGGTTTTTATTTGAAAAATCTTTTGAAATGATAATATATATATTTCAATCCACAATAAATATATATATATATCTGTGTGTGTGAGTGTATGTGTGTGTGTGTGTGTTTGTGTGTGTAGCCCGAGTAACCCCAAAATGAAACAAAGGAACTGGGTACTATCAAACAGTATCATACATTTCCTTATAAAGAAGGGTAATACTCAAGAGAAGCGGTTACCATTCGAACACATCTCTTGCCCATTTTTAGTTATTTTTGAGCCACTCGAACTAGTTAATTTAAAAACACTGTCCTTCTTTCTCAAACCTATTTTAGAACAACACCATATATATTTCCAAACAAAATATTTTTACCCAAAATATCCATCTTAAACTTGCTTTGGATTAGCTCGAATTTGAACTCATTCCGACCGTACAATGATAAAAATAATAATTTACTAAGTGCCCTACACATTTGCCTAAGCAAACATCTGACCATTACTTAGAAGATTATTCCGATCATCTAAAAACAAATCGGGACCCATTCCTCGAACCAAACCAAAGAAAACACATCTTTCTATAAAATTTTCTTTCCCAAAATATTTATACTTAAAACTCTCTCAAGTAAAATTATTATTCCTTTTTATATAAATCATTTGAAATGAAAATATACATCCTTTTTTCTTTTGTAAATCAAATCAAACTTTATTTTATCAAGACAATTTTATAGAAAATTTCAATGGTAGCATTTTCCCACTTAGAAACTCGAAAATGGACACAGATGATGCTGTAGTTGTCATCAGAGTTATTTTCCAATGATTAAAGTGAGTTTAGTGCTTTATATCCCCTTGAAAATCCCTGAAAATATTTTTATCCCGATTTTTTTTCTCAAATATTACTATTGTTATCTCCTAAACCTTGAAAACCATTTTCCAAAGTCACCGGGATTAAAGTTCTAAATTTTCTTTTATTGATAAAACACATTCTTATAAACCCAATTTAAAAATGTCATCTTTATAGAAAATCATTTCCTAAATATTAATTTCAAAATATTTAAATATTCTTATAATAAATAACTTTTATTTAAACTCAACATTTTCTACAAATGCCTTATAGTCTAATTGTGAAATTGAATTCATAAGGTGTTATTTCAATGTTCCAAAATTCCTATTTGCCCAGCCCAGGTTTCCAAAAGAAAGATTCCAGATAGATCAACAGACGATAGTCAATGCTCAGAACTAGGCGAGCATGACTAATCAAATCCTAGATGGTAATAATGGAATATTATCATTCCTTACAAACATGCACAACCGAAATAACTATATTAACTTTTTGAAAAATTATTCTTTTATATAAAAATATAATCCTAGGTAAAATTGTTTCATTTACCAATTTTAAAATAATACCGTGTCATTTGGCCTTATTCAAATGTTTAGGAATTCCTATCGATAACTTGGGCTAGATGCATCGACCGAAATTCATAAATCACTCAACCGATCAAATAACAGAGTATAAAACATTTTTTTAATGAAAATAACAAATACACACTCTTATATATATATATATACTCTCAAACTCATTCAAGGATATCTAATCCTATCTCTAATGAGTTTACCCCACCAAGGCCTAGGTGTTCGCTCAACCTAAGCTTTGATACCATGTGTAACGATCTACCTTTCTTACACCTAAGGACGACACTTAATACATCCTCAGTATTCGTGTGCCGATCATTTAAGTGTTTGAAAGATAGGTCATTTGGGGTGAAATAAAGAGAAAGGAAGAATAGAATCTCACAAAAACATGACGAGTAACTTATAACATATAAATCAAGTCTTTACAAGAAGAAAGAATTTTAATATATATACAACATCAGAGCACTCTAACCTAATATCAGCCTAAACAGTTATAACAACCTGTTCTTACAATTGTTGATATATATAGACAAGAACAAAACAAATAGAACAAACACAACAAAAGATAAAAGATACATGAATACGTCTTGGAGAATCCAGCTTGTCTCCTGAAAGCTCCAAAAGAATCCAGCTAAATCTGGAAAATATGCTTTGGCTGACCCGAGCATTATAAGAAAAATAACACCCGGATCAGTCTAGGTAAACCAGCGCGAGAAACTCAAATTACAAGGAATTTATTTATTTAACTTGTAAAACCATTTTAAAATCAAAGTTATCTTACAAGACCTTGCCGTACATAAACATGGATAGGTTTTTACCCTACGATAACCATACCATTTTTATATAAAATCCAATGATATTATGATAATGTCTAGAATAGAAATACATACTAATCATAGCCGAAATTGTTACATTATTAAATTCTAGCATAATAGGTATACAATCAAGTCCGAAGGCTTTTGTTGGAGAATGGATTCCAACTATGAAAAGTTAAGGGTCTACCCATCGAATCCGTACACCTCTAGATAAAATGTACCGGAGACTACAACACGTTGCATCTCTGCTACTCATGACCGGTCATACCCCTTACTGGACAATGCCGAATATGATTACCCCATGGTTGATAAACAACCATAATGGGCTCTGAAGCATACATAAATATCGACTCTAGATATGGGATAATCATACTCTAATGGGAGCGACCCACATCGCCCTACTGCATGTCCTTGCTTTAGTCATTTATCGGTTGATGATGCTTGAAGCTACGATTACCTTTTTAAAGTGCTTCCCCCTTGGAATACTAACACATCCCTTTAGGCAGAAATGAAATGCCAGCATTTATCCATACAAGTTTTTTTGGGTCTGAACGAAACCGAAGGCACTAGCTCTACTATATCCATTTTGGAATCACCCTTAGGATTAGTGGCAAATAACACTTTCACTTCAAAAGCTCCGTCTTTAATATCTTCAAGATGTCTTCAGTTCGAAACACTTGAGTTGGATTGAAGTGATTTTTGGATAATTTATACACATCTGTTCCTGGTCTCTTCGAAATAACACTCGATAGCTCCGGTAAACTCAATCCTAGTTCTTTCGAAAATAAACAGACAATAGACAAGAGCGGAGATCACCTCCTAACCATTGAGTGAACGGATTTGCTTATCGTTTGTCCTAGGAGAAAAAAAGGAGATTTATACGCTTAGTACAACATTATCGAAGATGACTGTGCCATATAACTCACGTGTTTCTCCTAGATATTTCTAGGGTTATATTTTGGTCTAGGTTTAATAGTCGGTTATTTAACTATCAAATAAACAAACAAGCAACAATTTAGAGATTTAATTATCCATAGAAACCACTAAGCCTCGAAGTAAAATTTTCGTTTATTTAAATCTCTTTTCAAAATATTTATCAAAATATTCATATAATTATCACTAGCATAAGTATATTCACAAAACATTATGAAAGATTCCTTATTTCAAAATCATAATAAAAAGGATCAAAACAAGTGTTATTAAAAATTAAGATAAGGATAACCCCAAACACTATTCTTTCACCGTTAAGTGTGGAACGAATGTTACATACCACCATAATTGAGAAGTTCAGTTAAGGGAAATCCCATATCAAATTCTTTTATAAATTTCTTCAATAAATCCTCTTAATAAATATCTTCCATTTATGAAATCTCGTTTACTTAAATTCCAAACCATTTATAAAACACTTTATAAATTTTCAAGTCTATTTATAAAACTCTTTTTATAAATATCCAAAATCATTTATAAAACTCTTTTCCAAATTTTAAGATCTCTTTTCATTTTATATAACTCCATTTATTAACTTTACTTTTTAAAAAAAATCCTTTTAAATAAACTTTAATCGATAAAATTCATTTGATAAAATCAATTATTTAAAACACCATGAAATAAATGATTTATTATTTAAACATTTTTCATTTAATTATCTTTATACCTTATTCAAAATAATAACTTTAGAATACATTAACAATAGATTAAATTAACTTTAAACAATATTATTATACTAATAATTTAACTTCAAAACAGTATTAATATAATAATTAATTTACTTCAAAACATTATAAATATAATAACTAATTAATTTCAAATCATCCTTAATATAATAATTAATTAATTCCAAGATATTATTAACATAATTATTAATTATTATTATTTTTTCAAAACATTATAAATATAATAGTTAATTTAAATTTAAAACCATATAAATGTAGTAATTAATTAACTTTTAAACTTTATTAATATGATATTTAACTTTTGAGTATAATTAAATAACTTAAATCAATATAATTAAAACATTTTTAAACAATAATTAAATACCTTTAAAACAATAATAAAACATTCTTTAATTTTTTTAAGAAATAACCTTTAAAGAATCATATTAATAAAATAAATAACTTTAAATCATTATTAAAACAATAATTAACTATCTTTAAAATATTATTAAAAATAATAATAATTTCCTCTAAAACCTTATTAATAAATAATAATTATCATTAAAATAACATTGATTCAATAATTACTTTTTAATTTATTAAGAGGCTTAGCAACCACTATGACCCTTAAACAAGTTACCATTTCAATCAATTTAACTTTTCAAGTTATAATACTTGGTATTTACACTGGCAGACATATGTGTAAATTAAATCCAAAATTAACAATCAATTGTTAACATTTATCCAATATTAACCAACTGGTATTTATATAAGTGTCTACGCTAATGTAATAACAGAACCGTGATTTATTCTACTAAATAGATGTCCAAATAAAACTAATCCAGTTAATTATAGTAGAATGATGATTTATTCTGCTAAACATTTGTCCTATAAATTTAATTGGCAGAACGGTGTTTTATTCTGCTAAACAAGTGTCCAAATTACCCTTTTCAATTTACCTTAATAGAATGGTGTTTATTTGGACAAATAGATAACACCCATTAAGTATAATTATTTTAATTACGTAATTATCCAAATTGACGTAATTATAATCAGTCAGCATTAATTCATCATTAAATTATACTAGAACAAAATTACCAACAATTTACGTCAAAACGTTAAGCTCGTCAATATGAACCCAACACAAAAATCTGTGGGTTAAATAGATTCAATATGAGTGACATATTCCATTTTCAATTCAACATAGTTATTTAACATTTAAAACAATTTAAATATATATTTCTCACCCATTTACCCAAGCCCAAGGCCCACAAGTCAAAACCTCAACCTGAAACCCGCTAATCCTTCTTACCTTCTTCTTTCCCATTCCTTCGTTTCCATCTCATCTGTAAACGCCTGCTAAAATATTTCCAACAATCTTGTACACGATTCCATGCATGCAACTCCTCACTTCATTTTGCATGCGCTTGCTCCCATTTCCTACCATTTTCTTGCTGCCGCATGTACACCTATATACATACACTTGCATGCACATGCTTCTCCATTTTCTCATGCAAGTACCACACAGCGACTTACACTACAGCCAAAACGCACCTACTTCCTCCCATAAAAATGCGTGCCTGCTACCTATTTTCATGCATGCATGAACACTTCTTCATTTCCACGCACTTGCATTCCATTTCCATGCACTTTTATTTCAAAATGCATGCAAGCTACTTCCCTGCACCCAAACACTCACAAATACACATGGAATCCTACACACAATTGAACTTATACATATATATACCTTACTGCAAGTTCATTATGGAATATCTCCTCCATAGCGCCTCAATCTTGAGTGCAACTTCGATCGAAAATGTAGATCTCTATGTCCTCTACAACTTTCATGTTGATGGCATTTACTAATACTTAGTGTAAAGAGAGTTAGTTTGAAATATTAATTGAAAGTTGAAATGTTTATTTTGTAAACAGAGAAAAGAAAAAAAAATATGCATAAGTTTGTGAAATGAAATTGTGTCCCTTGCTTTACCGTGTGAATGTATATTCTATAAACAAGTTTACTTAAAAGCTAAGGAAAGAAGGACAACAAATCAATGCCAAGCTGATAAAGTAGCAATGACATGCACCAAAATAATGGCAGAGATTGGTGGTGTGTGTGTATATTTTTTGTGTGTAAACTTTTAATTTTGAAAAGTTAGTTTCTGGTACACCGCAACACAATAGCGCGTTCTCGTACGAGTCACGAACGACAAAAATAAAAGTACGACCATGCACAACAATGTGAGACGATCATAAAATGATAATAAAATACATCGGCTATTAATTCTGTTAAATTCAAAAATACCAATGTTCGATTTAAAATATGTCAACGATAATTTAAATATTTTCAAAATTAAAAATAATGGAAATATCCCATAAATTAAATTAAAAATACTTCATAAAAATTGGCAAATATTTGAAACATATATTTATTATAATTTAAATTCAAAATTGCATATTTAAATAAATTAAATATTCCAATTCGAAGACTTCAAAATACAGGTCGTTACAAGAAACACGTGAGTTATATGGCACAGTCATTCCCGATGATGTTGCACTGTGTGTATAAGTTTCATTTCGTTCTTCTAGGACAAATGATTAGGAAATCCATTCATTCAACAGTTAGGCGGTGATTCCACTCTTATTCTTTTGTCTGCTTATTTCCTAAAGAACCGAGGTTGAGTTTACTAGAACCATCGAAAGCTATTTTGAAGAGAACGGGATCAGATATGTTATCCGAAAACCACTTCGATCCAACTCAAGCATTTCGAATTGAAAACATCTTGAAGATTATGGAATCGAAGACGGATCTGTAAAGTGCAAGGGATATTGCTACAGATCTAGAAGGTGATTCCAAAATGGATTTAGTAGAAGTAGTGCCTTCGGTTTTGTTCAGTCCCAGAATGAACTTTTATAGATGAATGCTAGCAATGATGCCGAAAATGCAGTATTAGCATTCCAAGTGGGTTTGCTATATAAAAGGTAAAACATAGCCTCAAGCCTCACAACTCGAAAATGGCTAAAACAAGGTAGATGAGCAGGGCTATGTGGGTCGCTCCCATTAGGGTGTGTCATCACCTCTGGATTTCCCTATTATGGAGTTGGTTATGCATGAGAGACCTCGATAAAGGTTAGGAACAACTGGGGTGATGACATATTTACTACTATCCAGTAAGGGTAGGTCGGTCCCGAGTTGGCAGCGGTACATGATGTTCTTATCAGACCCCAGGTGCATTTTATCTAGAGGTGTACCATTCGAAAGGTAGTCCTTTACCTTGTCACTGTTGGAATTCATTCTCCAATACGTGCCTTTACAGTTTTGATTGAAGAGCTTAGTATGTTGGAATTTAATTAATGTAACAATTTCGACTATGATTAATATGAATTTGTACCCTATACATTATTATAATATATATCACTGGATTTTCTACAGAAATGTTTTGGTTATTGTAAGGTAAAAACCCGTCAATGTTTATGTGCGGCATGGTCTTACGAGATACCCTTGATTTCAAAGAGTTTTAATGTAATAATTCAGTTGTTTTGAGTTTACTCACACAAGACCCATGTCTAACCTAGAGTTTTATTTTTCTTTTCCTAAAACTCTTGGGTGCTCAAATTTGTATGAGCTGCCAAGTAGTTCAGGTTTCCTATGGATGCACTTTAGAGGAGCTTGGAGCAGGAGGCTTCATCAATAGCTAGTTATTACCTTGTTTCCACTGTACTATATGTGTTTTGTATCAGTTAGGTAGGGACGGGCTGTTATAACCATCCTAAGGTAGAATTTGTATTATTATGACTTTGATGTAGCATTTTGGAAATGACTTTGTAAAGAATTATGTTGATTAATATTTGTTATTCCGTTTCGTGTGAGGTTCCGTAATTGTTTAGTTTCTTCTTATCTTCTATCTTCTTTCTTTCCCTAACAATCTGTCTTTTCGGCACTTGGTTGTTCGGCATATGAATGTCGTGGATGTATTAATGTCGACTTTTGGAGTTCGAAAAGGCAGGTCGTTACATTTGGTATCAGAGAGCAAGGTTAAGCGAGAACCTTAGCTTTGGTGGGGTAACTCATTAAGAGATAAGGTAATGGAATGCCTTATTATGAGTTTGAGTGTATATATTATATGTGAGCATGTATTTTTTAGTGATATAAAAATGTTTTATATTGTGTTGTTTGATCTATTGAGTGGTATAAGAATTTTGATTGATACGTTTAACCAACGCCGTCGATAGGAATTCCTAAACACTGCAAGACCAACTGACATACTATTATTTTGAAAAGTGGGTAAATGAAATAATTTTACCTAAGAATATATCTTATATACAAAAGAATGATTTTTAAAAATAGTATAGTATTTTTGAGGAGTTGTTGTTAGGAGATAATAATATTCTATTATTATCATTTTGGGTTTTTTTAGTCATGCTCATCCAGTTTTGAGCATTGGCTATTGTTAGTGTTTATAGGTAGTTTCTCTTTTAAGATTTGGGTTAGGTAAATAGAAACAAGGGAAAAAAATTGAAATGAATACCCTATGAATTAAGTTTCACAATTTTACTATAAGGCGTCCAATCATTAATATTGAATTAAAAATTGATTTTAATAAAAGATGTTTATTAAAAGTTAGAATGTTTTAGAATAAATATTGAGAAAGGATTTTATAGAAGTGGATGTTATAAAAAGGATTAATAAGAATGTATCTTTTAATTAAAAAGAATTTAGGTTGAAAATTTGAGAGCTTAAATCCCGACGTTTTGAAAAAGGGTTTTCAAGGTTTTAGGAAATAATAATAGTATTATTTGAAAATATTTCTGGTCCAAGTGTAAAAATTCTGGGAATGGAAATGTTAAGTAAGAAGAGTTTTCTTTGGATTGGTATGGGGGAATGAGTCTCGATTTCTTTTGTGATAATCGGAATAATCTTCTAAGTGATGATCAGTTGTTTGCCTAGGCGAACCTTATGGGGTACTTAGTAAATTATTCTCTTTATTATTGTATAATCAAACAAGTTCAAACCCGAACGAACCCAAAACAAGTTGGTAATAAATGTTTTGTTTGAAATATGTAAAAGTATTATTTCAAAAATGGGATTTGGAAATAAAATAATTTTTTTTAAGTTAACTAGTTTGAGTGGCTCGAAAATAACTTAAAATTGGGGAAGAGATGTATTCGGATGGTAAACACTTCTCTTAAATATTACCCTTCTTGATAAGAGAATGTATGATACTGTTTGGTAGTACCCAGTTCCTTAGTATCATTTTGGAGTTACTCGAGAAATATGTATATATTTTCTATGATTAAAATATACAGTTTCATTTCAAAAGGTTTTTGAAATAAAACTCGTGTATTTGGATCTTGAGTTTTCTTAGGGAATTAAATGCATAATGGAATAGTTTAGTAATTAAATGCATAATGGATCTTGAGTTTTCATGTAGTGGAGGGCATGTACCTTAAGGGTAGTTTAGTAATTTCATTATTTCATTTTATATAAAACATTTTTTTATTTTTCTTTTCCATGTTCTTTTCACTTTTTCAAATTTTCAAAGCTTCTTTTATTTCTTTTCCATGTTCTTTTCACTTTTTCAATTTTTCAAAGCTTCTTTTGTTTCTTTTCCAAGTTCTAAAACCATGCTAATGGCTTCCAACTCAAATTCTAAAGTTTTTTAAAACAATCAAAACTTTTACTTTAAATCTTTTTCAAAACTTGTATAAACACTTTCTTTCCTTCTTACATCTTCTTCCTTCAAAAACAAGCCCTTATACCCCTCCACAACACCATAGCCGAGCGATATATGATATGGCTGAGCCTATATAGGCCTTTAAGGCCACCAAATTACCAATTTTCAAAGTCCAATGTTTAGATCTAGTGATGGTTAGGAGCTCGAGAATAGTTTGGTTTGTTTTCTTAAGATTTGGCGAGTAAAACTCTTTTAAAAAAAAACAAGATTTGACCTTTATAGTTTTACAAATTGGTTCGCATTGATTTTGTTCAAAATATATCATATTGGTGATGTGTATATATGAGATGTGTGAGTTTGGACTTGTAGTGAATGTTAAGTGAAGTTAGTAGATTGCAAGTTATAATCTTCATGTGATGGATGATGTAAAGTTTAGATTTTGCCTGTGTTTGTGGCTTATGATATGCTTGTATGATATGAGCATGAGTATGTGGTTATATGCTTAGAAAGTTAATACTTTTGTATGGTTAGTCGACTTGAAATCCTTGTGTAGATAACTTGATTATGTGTTTCCAAAATCAAAAGTGTTTCAAAATTTCAAATTTTGTTTTGGTTCTATAAAGCATTTACTTTATGTTTGAAAATGTTAGTAAGCTCTTAAGTGTTAAGTTTCAAAGAGGAAAGCCGAAAAACATTTTCAAGTTATGACATCCATAGCGATAGTCGCTATGGATGAGTTTTGATAAAAGTTCGAATTTTGGAAAAATTTAAGCTTTTATTTAAAAGTGTTTTAAAAATGTTTTATAAACTTAATAATAATGTTTTAGAAAGTTAATTAAGAATTTAATAAATAATTTTTAATTAATTAAGTTTGGTAATTAATAGTTAGTTAAGTATTAAACAAGGTTTATTATTTTTAATTAAGTGAAGATTAATACTAATTAATTATCTTTTAAAAGTAAGATTAAGTTTTAGTTATGATTAAGAAAGAATAATTTTTAATTAATTATGAGTTAGGGGGAATTAATTTAAAGGACAAAGATTTGTATATTTTTTGCCTCAAGGACACAACCTCAATATTTTTACCATAAGGACAAACATTCTTCTAAAAATTATTCATAAGGACAAATATTTTCCAAAATTATTCATAAGGACAACAAAACTGCTACCAAGCTAAAAACTGATACCTAAAAACTGCTACCGATAACTACAAATTGATACTATCAATGACTAAAAACTGATACCTAAAGAAAGTTGTCCTTCAGGATAAAATATTGAAGGCCTGTCCTTGAGACAAAAACGCTGAAATTTTTTGTCCTTGACAATAATTTCCTGTATGAGTTAAGCATATAATTTATTTTAATTTAATTATTAATTAACTTTTTAATTATTGATCATGTGTTTTAATTATTTAATTATAAATTAATTAAGGGTTTAAATTTATAATAAATTATTTATTTAAGGTTTAATTTTCTCTTAATTTTTAATTAAATTAAGTTAAGATTTTTTTAAGTTTAATTATGGTTTAATAAAGGGTTTAACTTGTAATTAATTATTTTAAAAGGAGGTTTAAGTTTTAAAATTGCTTTGTTTTCTAAAAATCAAATTGTTTAAAAGGAACTTTCTTTTACAAAGAATAGTTTTTGAACATAAGAGATTCAAGTGTCGATACCATTAAGTAGCCAAACAACTGTGAGCGAGTTATAATGTAGATTGTTTGGACATGGGTTAGTAGAATAAAACCCCGTTCTGTTATAAATTAATCATTTGAATGTTTGGACATCTAATAGCATAATAAATCCCCATTCTTCCATAATGTATTTGTTGATTGTGTGGATATTTTTTTAGTAGAATAAATTCTCATTCTGCTATAAGTATCGAATTGTTTGGACATCTATTTAGCAAGACAAATCACCATCCTGCTATTATGTTATTTGGACATGTATATGCCATGCTTTATATTGACATGTTATTCCCTATTGGTTATGGATTTTATTTACATATGTTGGTTTATGTAAATAACTATTATATGACTTAGAAATCAAATTGAAATAAAATGGAAACTTAAATTAGTCCCATTGGGATTGCTAAGCCTCCCTTTGAATTTGTAAAGTATGGTTTTGAATTAACTTCAATTCATAAATCAATTTGGGGTTTAAAGTCTATGAATGATTTTTCAAATTATGTAATTATTATTTAATAAAGGTATTTATAAATAATAACTTGTTTATATAAAGGGGTTTTAAATGAAAGGGTTTGTTTAATGTGTTTTACAAATGATATTTTGTAAAGGAAATTTTATAAAGGAGTTACAAAGGAAGATTTATAAAGAGTTTTAAAAATAGGAAAGAGATTTATAAATCATTTTAGGGATTCGTAAAGAGGTTTTATAATTTAACTTGGAGATTTTTTTAAAAGTGAGTTATAAATTTATTCGGAAAATTTATAAGTTATTTGAAATATGAAGGGGGTGTTAAAAAGGAAACTTTTTATATAGGATAATGGGTGGGTTTTATGGGAAGTAATGTTTTAAATGGAACTTGTTTGGCCATTTAATATGGAATTTGAAAAGAAGAAAACTTTTATAAATGTACTTATACCGATAAGGTAAGTATTTGATTTTGTTTTCTAAGTATTAGAAATAAAACATTTTGGTAATATATTTACCCATGAGATAAGTATACAAATATTTTCCAAGTATAAAAGGGATGTAAGGGGTTTGGGAATAGTGTTTTTGAGAAGATCTTTTGATCAAGTTTTATAAAGTGATTTTAATTAATTAAATATTAATTAATAAAGGCTTAGTGGATCCCATATGGAATTAAATCTATGTTTGAATGATTATTCATTTGATAGTTCAATAACCGACTATCAAATCTAGACCAAAACGTAACTTTGAAAATATCTAGGAGAAACACATGAGTTATATGTCACAATCATCTCTAAGTTGCTGTACTGTGCGTATAAATCTCGTTTTGTTCTTATAGGACAAATGATAAGGAAATCTATTCATTCAGCGGTTAGGAGGTGATTCCCACTCTTATTCTTTTGTCTGCTTATTTCCAAAAGAACCGGGGTTGAGTTTACCGTAACTATCGAAAGTTGTTTCAAAGAGACCAGGATCAGATATGTTATCTGAAAACCATTTCGATCCAACTCAAGCGTTTCGAATTGAAAACATCTTGAAGAGTATGGAATCGAAGATGGAGCAGTAAAGTGTAGAGCTATTGCTACTAATCTCGAGGGTGATTCCAAAATGGATTTAGTAAAAGTAGTGTCTTCGGTTATGTTCAGTCCTAGAACGAACTTGTATGGTTGAATGCTAGCATTGCATTGATGCCCGAGGGCAGTGTTAACATTCAAAGCGTGCTTGCTATATAAAAGGTAAAACATAGTCTTAAGCCTTAAAATCCGAAAATGGCTAAAACAGGTAGATGGAGTAGGGCTATGTGGGTCGCTCCCATTAGGGTATGTCATCAACTTTCTAGATTACCTTATTATGGATTTGGTTATGCATGAGAGATCTCGATAAAGGTTGTGAACAAACAGGTGATGACATATTTAGTACCATCTAACAAGGGGTAGGCCGGTCCTGTGTTGGCATGAGTACAAGATGTTCTTATCAGACCTCAGGTGCATTTTATCTAGAGGTGTACCATTCGTAAGGTAGTCCTTTACCTTGTCATTGTTGGAATTCATTCTCCAATGCGTGCCTTTACGGTTTTGATTGTAGAGCCTTATATATTGGAATTTAAATAATGTAACAATTTCAGCTATGATTAAAATGTATTTGTACCCAAGATATTATTATAATATCACTGGATTTTCTATAGAAATATTTTGCCCGTCGTAAGGTAAAAACCCATCTGTGTTTATGTGTGGCGTGGTCTTTCGAGATACCCTTATTTCAAAGAGTTTTAATATAATAATTCAGTTGTTTTGAGTTTACTCACACCAGACCCATGTCTGACCTGGAGTTTTATTTTTCTTTTCCTAACACTCTAGGGTGCTCAAATTTGTATGAGCAGCAGGTAGTACAGGTTTCCTATGGATGCATTTTGGAGGAGTTTGGAGAAGGAAGGTTCATCGATAGCTAGTTATTATCTTGTTTCCACTATATTATATATATGTTGTATCAGTTAGGTAGGGACCGGCTGTTATAACTGTCCTAAGGTACAATTTGTATTATTATGACTCCGATGTATCATTTTGGAAATGACTTTATAAAGAATTTTGTTGATTAATATATATTGCTCCGTTTCATTGTGAGATTATGTGATTGTTTATTTTCTTCTTATCTTCCATCTTCTTTCTTTCCCCTAATAATTTGTCTTTTCAGCATTTGGTTGTTCGGTACGTAAATACCATGGATTTATTAGTGTCAACTTCTGGGGTTCACGAAAGGCAGGTCGTTACAATGAGGGTGAGGGATCCTCTTCTTTTGAGGAGGACTATATCTCTATGTCTTTGTAGTACTTTAGGTATTTCTACATATCTCTTGTATCTCATTTTCTTTTTAGCTGTTCTTGCGCATGTGTAGAACCCCTGTTTCAATCTTGCAAATATATGTGGATGGCCCACTATAATGTCGACTAGCTTTGGTAAAAAAATCACATCGATATCGTATAAAAATGCACACAAATATAACTTTTATAAATGCATTTAAATAATTACAAACAATTCCCAAACATCAACTAAATTAAATAATAATTAGTATTTCCTAAATTTCAATTAATTTCATTAATTTACAGCATTTTATATATTAATTAAATCATGTGATTTTTCGGAGAATTCATCATTACGATTATGCGACTTTAAGGTGTAAATTCGGTCAACGGTTAATATCGAATAATAACGTTCACACGCCACTTTAGCTAGTGGTGTGACATTTTGGCTGAATTTATCGCTTACACATCCTTTGGTAAAATCCAATTTTACTTATCATAAGAGATACCTGATAGTGATGATTATTTACACTAATTCTCTTTGTCAAAACGGTATCACTTTGGACTTATGGAATTTGGTAACGGTCAAAATTCCAATATTGTCCATATTCAACTTTATATTCCAAACTCAAAGTCCTTGGTTCAATAATAAAAATTATTATTAACTGTACTACTTTGGTTAGAGATTTTGACATTGAATTGACTTTAGTTGACCATGATACTAACCCCATATAATCGAGGTGATGAATCCTCTCTTAAATAGTCACTTCCAACACTTCCACTCGATCCAACTATAGTCGTTTGATGGATGTCGTGCCACGAATTAACTATAATCAAAACAGAGCTTCATAGTGAAGATCAATAGTATTCTCAAGTCAAGAGAACTGTATAAATTAGTCACTTTGATATTTTCTATTTGACCATAGTTATATTAACCAATAAAAAACTATCGAGTGAGTCATTCCATAGATATCCAATTATATTAGTATGTAACCACTTGGTACCCTCAGCAGCCATGAAAAATACACTACCCAACATTTGGAGAACGGTACGTACTCTAGTCTCAATGAATTCATCGATGTCTATTCTTGATAAATCTTGACTAGGAATATTTAAAATGATGTGCTTATCATATCGTGATATAATATTCATGGTTATAACTCTTTGTAACTGCTACCACAAATAGATCTTTTATGGACTTTCTGACATATATACTTAAATTAACTAATTAATATTTATAAAATTTTATAATAAGTATATAACAGAAGGGAACACCTTTTATTTTGAAAAAGATTGGTTATCGAGTTAGATTTATGTAACAAATTACATATATGCCTTTGGGGCATATCCCTAACTCTATCGGTGTCGTCAATCTCGAATGGCGGCATTTCACAACACCTCATCCTTCTGCCCATCGACATTGGGTACAAACAATCTTCCATCTTTATGGAGCTAACCATCATGGTCGAGTTCATACAGCCTCATCTTTTCAAAATATACTCCTTCAATTCTGGAAATAATCTCTACTAGCCTAACATCCGTCTCTTAGTAGCCCCGATCCTCTCAATCAAAGTAGGTCTAATTATCAAACTAGTCAACATCTCCGACTCAAGCTCACATCAAGGTCTAAAGTCATAGCCAACAATGTACTCGAACTGCTTCCACTCTAGGAACATGGCTCCCAAAATGGCCTGTCTTCCACTCATAGCATCAACAATCGCATTTCCATTACCAGGCATATAGGAAATGCCAAAGTGGTAGGAGGCCAAGAATTCTATCATCGCTATTGACGAAGGTTAAGTTTGTTCTAAGAGAAGAGGTACTTCAAAGATTTATGGTCCGTATACAGTTCAAACCTCTCTTGAAGAAAATAATGCCTCCACATCTTCAAAGAAAACACAATCGCCGGTTGGATACTCCCTCTCATGCAGTTTTAGTTGTCGACTAGTATACACGACAACCTTTCCCCTCTGCATCAACATTGCCCATAATCCAGTACCACATGCCTCTGTATATACTGTCAACTCCTCATTTTCATTTGGAATGACTAACACCGGTGCACTCGTTAATCTCTCCTTCAGACTTACCAATGTGTTCTTGCACCTTGCGTCCTAAACAAAAGTATGATTTTTCTTCGTCAAATTGGTTAACGGCACTGCTACCTTAGAGAAGTCCTTGATAAAAAATCTATAGTATCTTGCTAGACTAAGGAAACTCCTTCCATCTATAACATTCTTGGGTTGGTTCAAATCCTCAACTGGTCCAATTTTCACATGATTACAACAATGCCCTGTCAACATGATCCAAAAATCATACTTCCATCTATAAAGGGTACTGTCTACGAACATAGAAGCAAACTTATTCAGCTGATATCTGAAAATATAGTTCATGAGATCCACAAAGTATGTCGGTGCATTGTCAGCCTGAATGGCATAACCAACCACTCATAGAATCCCAATGGCATATGAAATGTTATAATCGACACACTATCATTCGCTACTCTCACTTGATGAAACAAGTCATAAGGTACAATTGAGAGAACACCTTAGCACCATAGAGCTGATCACACAAGTCATCAATACATGGGAGTGGATACTTGTTCTTCTTCATTACCTTGTTCAGCTCACGTTAATCAATACACAACCTCAAAGAGTTATCTGCCTTAGTGGCGAATACTACAAGTGATCCTCACTCATATATACTTTATCGAATGAATCCTCATTGTAATTGGTCATTCTCTTGCACCTCTAGTTCCCTCTGCTCTTTGGATGCCATATGCCTCAATAGCATAATTACTGATCTAGAATCCTTTACCAAATCTATATGAAATTCTATTTTCTATGTGATGGTAATCCAACCACCTCCTCGGATATGTCTAGATACTCCTTCGTTATTGATACAGATAACGACCCATCGTGTAGGACCTCAAGCTAATATAGAAAGCTAACCATCACCCCATCGCCTGGTTAGTAACCCAACACTACCCTCCACTCATTTTCCATCCCAATCATCACCATCAAGGGTCTAAATCCCCGTGATAATACCGCACCCCATGATAACCAAAACAAAACAATCACAAACAAACATACATCCATGACTTAATAGAACTATATTATAAAAAATCATAAAAAACTAGTTGAACCTCCCATTAGGGTTCAACACAATCAAGGGTCTCTATTCCAATCTATCTACCAGGTCACTGGATATAAAGGAATGTAAAGCCCCGGTATCAAATAAAGCACATACATGTATGTTAAATAGAAGGCATACCCAGTATAACGACACACTCTCCCTTCTTTGTCGATGGAGCACTCGACGAAGTAGGAACAACATTCAAAGCATAGGCATACATAACCCGCTTGTTCTTTAGCAGTTTTGCAATCCCTCTTGATGTGCCAAGGCTTGTTGTAGTTATAACGTCCCTTCTTCTCATTTTTGCAGCTCTTACTAAAATGGTCCTTCTCTCCACACTTATAGAACGTAGGCTCCCACTTGCCCTTCTTCTAACCATCCTTCTGAAACCATTTCTTTCATTTGTTGTTCCATTTTATTTTCCCACCACCACCACCTTGTAGTTTGGACTCTTCCTTTGTAATAACAACATCCTTAGTCTTTGGGTAAAGACTTTAATGCCTTAAAGCCATATCCACCACCTTCTCGAATGTCTCATCTATATGGTCGATCATCTGCTCACCAAGATAGTCATTCAGCCCAGTTGTGAATTTCTCATTCTTCTTTAATGGAGTATCGATAAAAGAATTCGCATACATTGACAGCATATCAAACTCAAGCACATACTCCAAGACAGATAAGTCTCCTTGCTTCAAATCAGCAAATTTACGAAATAGTATTGACTTATATGCAGCCAATATATACTTCTCCTCAAACCTTATCTTAAACTACTCCCATGTACTCTGATCCTTAAAAGTAGTAATCTTGATGGCATTCCACCAGTTCATGGACCAAAACCGGTAGTTGCATAGAAGCTAACTTCTCTTCATTGCATCATCTAACTCTAAATTCTTAAAGATGTGTTCGTAGGTGTCCAACTAATCCTGCATTTTGACAGCTGGTTTTGTTCTAAGAAGCGGTTTACCACCAAGAATAGAGTAGTCTTTGTTTTACTTAGCAAAGTCACCCTCGATGCTTGCACCGAGCACCAATATCCATAGTAGCTGAAGTAATTATTTGGACATTATGCAGCATGTTCTACATCATATTTTTTAACATAGTCTACATATCGGGGTTCACAGTTGCCCTGTCGCCTGTCCCTTGCTCTATGCTAGAAATAGAAGTCCTAACATCATTCCTTGTTTGCCAACTCATTCTTATACGCTGTAATAAGAATGATCAGTCTCTTGAAAAGGAATTAGTGGCGTTCATGAATGCAATGCGATATAGTATAGGTCGCATATACTATATATATTGCTATATAGTTTTGAAAGCCAAAATATAAAAAGTACACTCTCTTATATATCGCTCGATCCATCCTAAGGTGATAACTCCTCCTTTCTATGATGGACCCAAATATCAACTTAGGTTAACTATGCAACCTAAGCTCTGATATCGATGTGACGACCACCTTACATCTTTGGTACCTAATATAACTTATAGAGTGCGCTGCGATGGTGCCAAACCGATTTAGGATGATAGTCAAGGTGGTAAAGTAACAAAATCCAAATCATAGAACTTGTCATATATCTCACAATGCATAGGATAAAATATAATATTCAACATATACATAAAATAGACGATAATAATATAATCAAATAAAGCATAAATAAAAATATCGGAGTACAACAGGTTTATAGTTTATACAAAATAGAAATAACAAATTTTTTACATCCCAAATCTCCAAATAAACTCTAATAACTGTCTCTAAATAATAAAAGTACCAATATAGCTTCATAGTACTACACAACAAAATATAAGTGATAGTAAGCTCCATAATATAGATATACGAAAGCGTAGCTTCCTGCTCATACTCCGTACACCTCCATGCGCTTTCCAGACCTTTTATCCCTAATCTACTCATTTACGAGTACCTAAGATAAAAAGAAGCAAAGCAAAAAACCTCGGCCCAGACAACAGTCTGGCATGAGTGATACATCATCTCAAAATAGTATAAAAACAATATATAGTAATAAGGACATAAGGTATATAGAATCATACCTGATTTGTCTCTGCAACTAACAACTTAGCACATAAAAAATATATATGCTAAACTACTACTAACACATATGGGTGTGCTACACCAAGTGAAATGTGGGGTATATGTGTATAACATAGCAATATGGCATCCATATCAAGCACATAACAAAGATAGCAACCATTACACAACCTTGCACACTCAAGTGCCGTTGGATATACGATAACTCTTATGACCCACACAGATGGTCATCAACTACTTAATGTCGCAGATGCTCAACTGTTGCCCACACAGATGAAAAAGAACTAGACACACAGAGACGTCTAATAGTTGGGTGCACACAGACTACCCTGAGACTGGACACACCGGAGACATGCAAATTGTGGGTACACACAAACTACCCAGTTACACATAGACTACCCTATCCCAATACAATTAGCATCGCAACCTTGGAGGTATCCATCTTTCCATTAACACATGTACCGATAGTAGAACCACCTCTTATTCTACTCCAGGAGCTATCATACAGAACTTGTCTGCACGGCCCATCACCAGATGCCATAGTCACTCACCCTGTCGAGTCATCAAAATCACTATATTGGTTGCCAAACAAAACCGCCAAGTCATCTCGAGTCATGCCAGGGTCATCCACCTCAACTCCATGTTAACTCCCTAAAGGTACCAAGTCACCCTATGCCTTTCCAAAAGCAAACAACTGCCATGCTCAGAGCCATCATCCACCACCCCATTTCCATCTCCTCTATCCGGCTCAACACATGACCAGATCAAAGCAATTCTAGTATCGGATCGGAGCACATACCCCGAACCCGAAATCCTGCCCGGCACTCCACCCCTAAACCATTTATATACCCCAGACCGAAGCCCCTTGATGCCCTGCCCTATGCTCTGTAATCACCGACCCGTACGAGACAACATTTGTTATCCGGTCTTCCACCATCGAATCGCCTTGGCCCGAAGCATTTCCACCTCTAGTCCGAAGCTTTGCACCAAACACCCCAAGCCCAAAACCAAAGCCTATAGTTTTTCCAACAACTCCAACTTTTACACTGATTCAATCGCTACCCTTTAAACTGTGATCCACATGCATTCCCTATGCATTGATATGACTCCAAATAGTCTAAAGCCTATCCTTTGAAGTCTGATTCCATGTTTACAGATCCTCCCATCCTTTGTATATCTAATCAAAGAGCACATCGCTACTCCTTCTACACGAAAACCAATGATCATAGAATCAATCACCACTTCTATTTCGCTCTAATGAACATTTACAACCATTCAAACAGACAAATAACATACAAACATGAATCCTACATCAAAACATGACAAGTTATTCCAAAACACATCTAATACATAGCCTAACATCTGTATAAGAAAACATATGTCAAACAACATGACTAAATCACTTTAAAACCAATTTAAATTCAATTTTCCCTTATGTTGGTTTTGAAAAAAGTATAAAAACATAATTGCAACTTTAAAAAAAAATCAAAACATGTCAAAATATATAGATACAAATATAATATATTGTGAGAAGATAAATCACTCATCAAACACCCAAACACCAAACTTCACAAAATACCCATTAAGCTGTCCTAAAAA
Organism: Allium fistulosum; assembly: GCA_030737815.1. Taxonomy (NCBI): domain Eukaryota; kingdom Viridiplantae; phylum Streptophyta; class Magnoliopsida; order Asparagales; family Amaryllidaceae; genus Allium; species Allium fistulosum. The sequence goes on along the minus strand of CM060905.1, from coordinate 483,242,621 downwards.
CTCCATTTCTTTAAACATCCATATCTCGCAAATCATAAGTCCAAAAAGCTATTATGACTGTTCTACAAAAAGAGAAACCATCATATCTTTTCACTAGAAGTGGTTTCGGACCATAATTCGGGTCCAATCAAATGTTATAGCAATTACAAGTTTTCAAAGGTAAAATCATTTAATAAGATTATTAAGGGTCAAAAATGGCATTACTCAATATTATCCAAACTTGTAGCATCAATATGACCTAATATGAATTTAAAAGTAATATTTATGATTCTACGATACGTAAAATACGGGTTGGTACACATCTTTCCATTACCGACTACACTTCAACCCTATAAGCATAAAACAACCAGAAATTCAAATGGTTATATATACAAGTTATTGCCTAATATAATTTAAATAATTGAATAAATGATCAAATTCAGTTTAATATAATACTTTAAACTTATATATATATATAAACATATGTACATATTCGTATAATTGTTAGACAGATGCATGCCTGTAAAAAATTCTGGTTATTCATTCATTTTTTTTAATTTTATTAACATATAAGATTCTGAAAACACTATAGCAAAGATTGTATTATAGCTACTGTAGCTGCAGTTCTATAATAAGTATATTATTCGTATACTTGTTCAAATTATAAATCTTTGCCGTAGAGTTTTTAGAATGGTATCAGAGCCTGGTTTACATGCATATAAAATAGAGTAGTTCAACACATATTGATTAAAATGAATATGATCAGGAAAAGAGATACTGTTAAAAACAATATTAAACAAGAATATGACGTTCCATAAAATTTAGATTTCTTAATAGATGGACAATTCCTAAAGTGGAACATAAGGTAATATACCATTTAGGTACTTTTGAAAAACTTAGATTAAAACAAGTAGTTAAAACTACAGAAGAATCTATTTTCCTTAATAATGAAGAAACGACTATTAAATTATTAAGTGAAAAAGATTTACAACCATATAGGCATACACATAAATTTATTCATATAGGGTTAATACAAATTGCATTTGAACCTTTAAACATTGAAGGACTACTAGAAAGCTTTATAGCTGCTTTAAGAGATGGCAGAAATTTAGACAGGAAAAAATCATTAATGGGACTAATACAGTCTAGTTTAGCACATGGACCAGTCTATTTAAATGTTTAACCAAATTTACTATTGTCTTTATCTAATGTTAAATACAAGAAGCTATTACTTTAAATGTTAAGACCCATGTATATAATTATATACTTGGTTTGGAAGTTATATGTATTTGCTATATAATTTATTATAAACTTTTATACACTTTAAATCCACAGTGTAGATTGGTTGATAAATCTTTAAATGAAACAATTTTAATTGAGACAAATTCTAGTCAATCCAACATAACGACAAGAAGATCAATAAAATGGGAAGAAATTACTCTTCCAGAAAGTTGGAAAATAGAAAAAGCCGTCCTTTCACAGCCAACAATAAATAATAAAATTACTAACATTATACAAACTCCTGAAGGAACTGTACAAATACAAATGGATAATAATCCCTATAGGTCTAGTTCTAGCAAATCATATTTATCTAGAACAAATTCTTTTCACTCTCATATTTCACCTTTTGATTATATTGTTGAATCCCCATTAAGAATGTCAACCTCTCAAATCTCTACTATTAATAAAGGTAATTCAATGAATAGATTTCCACGGTGTCATTTTGAAATTTCAAAAGTACCCTCATCCGTCAAAGGATCGGTTTTGCAAACTCCACGACCAAACTCTTTCCTACCACCCATCGACGGAATTTTGCTAGTACTTTGTCACCCACACCATCAAAAAAGTTGCTTGAAATAAAAATGTTGTGACTACCAAAGGTTTTGCACTTATAGCACATATCCATCCGTTAATTTTTTTTATTAAATATAACAAATTAAATATCTCCAACTATTAGATGCACGTGTGTGCGTTTTATACTAGTAAGAGAAAATGAAAAAAGGTCATCTGATGATGAATCTTTAAAAGATACTCACGCTAAAAAATTATATGTAAACAAAAATAATGTTAGAAAAGGTATTTACAATAATCAAGAAGTGGATATAACCGAATCAGAAATGAATTTTTCTATTTCATGGATTGTATAACCAAAATAGATTTTAGTCCTATCTCTGAGGCCAGACAAAGAATTAAATTTGAATTCAATCTTCCAAAATGGGAACTATTTAGAAAATGGTTTTTTGAAAGCTTTTCAAAAAAAGAACAAAAGGATTTTCAGAATGAATTTTCTAAATTTACATCTGAAGAAAATATAATGTTTCCATTTGTTCCTTGGTTTACAACCAATTATATTGAACAATATGTTTTGTTATTAGAAAGAGATTATAAAATTTCAAATGGAAATATTTTGAATTCAACCTACCCTCCTCAAGTATCTTTTCAAATAGAAAAGAATGGAAAATATTTAAATTTTAATGCTTTTTCTAAAATTTTAGAAAATGATACATTACAAATTACTATAAGACAGATAAATCAAATAGTTGAACAATAAAATTATACAAATCTTTATTTGATTATTATTGGTGAACAAATTACTTTTTTACATAACAAAATAAAGAAAAATATTTTTTGCTATTAAAAATATAAAACCTACTATTTCAATTACAACTGAAGAAATAAGTGAAGTAATTGCAACTTTAAACCTTCAGGGGTTAAAGGTTTAAATGCAATTTGTATTAACCCTATATGACTAAATTTATCTGTATGCCTATAGAATTTATTATAAACCATTATACACTTTAAATCCATAGTGTAGATTGGTTGATAAACCTTTAAATGAAACAATTTTAATTGAGACAAATTTTAGTCAATCCAACATAACGACAAGAAGATCAATAAAATGAAATGATATTCCTCTTCAAGAAAGTTGGAAAATAGAAAAAGTTGTCCCTTCACAGCGAATAATAAATAATAAAATTATTAACATTATACAAACTCTTGAAGGAACTATACAAATACAAATGGATAATAATCCCTATAGGACTAATTCTAGCAAACCATATTTATCTAGAACAAAATCTTTTCACTCTCATATTTCACCTTTTGATTATATTGTTGAATCTCCATCAAGAATGTCAACCTCTCAAATAAGAGAAAACAAAAAAGGTCATCTGATGATGAATCTTTAAAAGATACTCCCATTGAAAAATTATATGTAAACAAAAATAATATTTGAAAAGATATTTACAATAATCAAGAAGTGGATATAATCAAATCAGAAATGAATTTTTCTATTTAATGGATTGTAAAACCAAAATAGATTTTAGTTCTACATCTCAGGCCGGAGGAAGAATTAAATTTGAATTCAATCTTCCAAAATAGGTAACATTTAGAAAATGGTTTTTTGAAAGCTTTTCAAAAGAAGAACAAAATGATTTTCATAATGATTTATAAATTTACATCTAAAAAAATATAATGTTTCATTTTGTTCCTTGGTTTACATCAAATTATATTGAACAATATATTTCTGTATTAGAAAGAGATTATAAACTTTCAAATGGAAATATTTTAAAGTCAACCTACCCTCCTCAAGCATCTTTCCAAGTAGAAAAGAATTGAAAATATTTAAATTTTAATGCTTTTTCTAAAATTTTAGAAAATTATACATTACAAATTACTGTAAGACAAATAAATCAAATATTTGAACAACAAAATTATACAAATTTATGTTTGACTATTATTGGTGAACAAATTACTTTTTTACATAACAAAGTAGAAAAAATATTTTCTGCTATTAATAATACAAAACCTACTGTTTCAATTACAACTGAAGAAATAAGTGAAGCAATTGCAACTTCAAACCTTCAACCGCCTCCTGAAATTACAGGATTTAAGTTGAAAACAGAATCGGAATTTGAAAAGATTTTCAAATTAAAAACAGAATCTGATTTAGAAAATTTCTTAGAAAGAAAGAATGGATAATTTAAGATTAAATACCCTTAAAGAAGAATTTTCTCAGGAAAATAGTAATAACCAAACAGTTTAAGATGAAATTAATAAACTGGAAAAATATGCATATAAGCCGTCACATAAATTATTCTATTACATAAGATCTTTTCCCATGGATACTTTAGCTGAAGAGCCAGAATATATTAGTAACAATAGTTACAATGGGAAAATTATTTATGAATGGAATATTGATGCATTTACTGAGAAATAAATTAATAATTTGGCCCATCGTATGCTAATGTATAGCACTATTTGCAAAAACAATGGCAATAATGATGTTACTATTGCAAAAACGATAGTTGCTGGTTTTACTGGTCAACTTAAAGGTTGGTGGGATAATTATCTTTCTTCAGCAAACAAAAGTGAAATTTATAACACAGTAAAACAAGAAGATGGACAAACGATCCAAAATGCTGTGTATACTTTTATAGTTACCATTTTAGAGAATTTCAATAGTAGAGTGTCCAATAATATTGAAAATATTCGAACATTATTGCAGAATTTGAGATGTAAAACATTAACAGATTTCAGATGGCATAAAGATACATTTTTAAATAGAGTAATGGAATTACCAGAGAGTAATAGCTCCCATTGGAAATCAAAATTTATCGATGGACCCCCTTTCTTATTTGCGGAAAGGGTAAGAAAATCTTTAAGAAAGATAAAATAAATATTCCTAATGAAAGTTATACTTACGGTAAACTTATTGGAACATGTATTCAAGAAGGTTTATCATTATGCAATAAGATAAAACTAAACCAACAAATTAAACGTCAAAATTTGACAGAAGAAATCAATTAGGACAATTTTGTAGCCAATTTGGAATGGATGTTCCAGCCATTAAAAAATCTCATAAGGAAAATAAATCTAGCGAATCTTTTCAGAAAAAGAAAAAGAAATTTTACTCTTATAAAAAAGTGGTAAATAGGCTGAAGGACAAACTTTAGAAAAAAAATTAGGCTGAAGGACATCAAGTTTCATTTTTAGGCTGAAGGACAAACTTTGAAAAAAATTAAACTAAAGGAAAATGCTAAATACAGCTAGCATTTTGTAGACTGTAAAACTGATATAATGCTATTTTTAACTAGCATTTTGTATAATGTAAAAACTAAATATAATGCTAGTTAGAATTAGCATTGTCCTTCAGTCTAAATTTCTTTCAAAGTTTGTCTTTCAGCCCAAAAATGAAACTTGGTGTCCTTCAACCTAAATTTTTTCTAAAGTTTGTCCTTGTGCCTAATTCCCTCTATAAAAAATTAGAGCAAAGAGCTCAAAGAAGAGAAGAAAGATTAAATAAAAAGAAAAATAAAACTATCCATTATTATAAATGTGGAAAAGTTGGCCATTATGCTAATAGATGTAAATTAAAAAAGAAAATTAATAATTTACAAATAGATAACGAATTAAAAGAAACATTATCAAAACTTTTATTAAATTCCAACTCTAAAAATAATTTAGAAATGGAATCTGAAAATGATTTAGTATATTCAAACACTTCTGAAAAGCTTAAAGTTCTAGATGATGAATCATTAGAATCTGATAAATGTTGTGAACCTTGTAGTAGGTGAAAACCTTGTCTAAATCCAATAATAAGAAGTGAAGATGAGAAATAAAATACTTTCACAATTTCAAAAATTAAACGTTATTGTTTTAACCAACAATAATATTATAGACTTTTTAAATTAGTCAAAGACCCAGAACTTAGATCTAAAATGATAGATCAAATGGAAGACATTCCAGAAACAATAAAAACTAATGATACATTTACTGAAACATTTCAAAATATTGGTAGTTCTCAAAATCTATATTCCATGAATGAAGTTCATAAACTTCTAAAAGAAAGACAAAAAATTGAATACCCTACTACTATCCAAGATCTTAATAATGAAATTCAAAACCTTAAGAAGGAAATTCAAACCATAAAAAATGAACATAGAAATCTTGATTATATACTTTCTTTTCTAGAACAGTCAAAACAAATTATCCCTATTGAAATAATCAAATGAATTGTGGTCAAATAAAATCTTCAGAACAAGAAGGATTTCTTTTAAAATTAGATATTATCATATCTCAAAAATGGTTTATCAAAATAACCCTTTTAATTGATAATAATTTTAAAAAAGAATTAACTGCACTTGTAGATAGTGGTGCAGATATGAACGTAATTCAAGAAGGAATAATTCCAACCATATATTTTCAAAAAACCACTAATTCATTTAGTCATGCAGGTGGAGAAAAACTAAATATTAAGTTTAAATTACCACACGCTTATATATGTTAAAAAAAACTTGTATTCGTACAAGTTTTTTATTAGTAAAAAATATCACCAACTAGGTTATGCTTGGAACACCATTTATAGATAAAATTTATCCTATAACTAATATTAATAAAAATGGAATTACGGGTATTTATGAACACAAACCTATTACTTTTCAATTTATAACTAAGCCTTTTACAAAGGTTTTACATGAAATGAAAGATCTTTTAATTCAAAAGAATTTTCATCTAAATTTCCTGAAACAAGAAATAAATTCTCTTAATATAGAGGAAAAATTCCAAAATCCTAAATTACAAGAGAAAATTAAAATGATTTATAACAAATTTTCTGTGGAAATTTGTAATGATCATCCAAATGCTTTTTGGAATAGAAAGAAACACATTATTAGTCTTCCATATGAAGAAGATTTTGATGAAAAGAAAATTCCTACTAAAGCAAGACCATGTCAAATGAACTCTGAATATTTAGAATTATATAAAAAAGAGATTTAGACATTATTACAAAAAGGTTTAATAAACCATCACAATCACCTTGGTCGTGCATCACATTCTATGTAAATAAACATAGTGAACAAGAAAGAGGTGTGCCTAGATTAGTAATAAATTACAAACCCCTAAATAAAGTTCTAAAATGGATAAAACATCCAATTCCTAATAAAAAGGACCTACTTGATAGACTATATGATTCTAACATATTTTCTAAATTCGATTTAAAATTTGGTTACCAGAAGATCCAAATTTCAAAATCTGACTAAAATAAAACCACTTTTAATGTTCCAATTTGACATTATGAATGGACAGTAATGCCTTTTGGCTTAGAAAATGCTCCTTTAGAATTCCAGAAAATAATGAACGACATTTTTATCCATATAGTGAATTCATTATAGTTTATATTGATGATATTCTAGTATTTTTCTAAAGATATTGAAATGCATTTTAAACACTTAGATATTTATAGAAAAAATATTATTCAAAGTAGTTTAGTAATATCAAGAACAAAAATGTCTTTATTTCAAACAAATGTAAGACGTTTAGGTCATAATATTGAAAAAGAAAAAATAATTCCTATAAACAGAAGTATAGAATTTGCTTTAAAATTTCCAAATGTAATAACAGATAAAACACAATTGCAAATTTTTTCGGCAGTTTAAATTATATACCTTCTTATTATGTCAATCTAGCTACAGATGCTGCTATCTTATATGATAGATTAAAAAAGAATCCAGGACCATGGACAGAATAACATACTCAAGCTGTTAAAATATTAAAAGGAGAGGTAAAAAATATTCTTTGTTTAATGCTTTCAAATCGAAATTGGAAAAAAAATAATTGAAACAGATGCCTCAGACAGGATTTGGAGGAATTTTAAAACAAATTTGCCCAAAGACTAAACAAGAATACCTTGTTAGATTTCACCCAGGAAAATGGACTAATAGTCTGAAAAATTATGCAACTATAGCCAAAGAAATTCTTGCTATAGTCAAATGTGTTTTAAAATTTCAAGATGATTTATGTAATCAAAAGTTTATTATAAACACTGATTGTAAATCTGCAAAATATATGTTTAATAAAGACTTCAAACATGATGTATCTAAACAAATGTTTGCCAGGTAGCAAGCTCATTTGGCACCTTTTGATTTTGAAATTACTTATAAAAAAGGAGAAGAAAGTAGTCTTCATGATTTTCTAACTCATGAATTTTTGTAGGATTATGATACCTAGAGGAAGGGGTAATTCCTCCTACAGAGGAAAAGGTAGAGGAAATATCCTCCTGGCCCAACATGGCAATAAAAAACTATTTGCTAAAAATTTAACAACCACTTTAGGGAATAATAATCCTAATGATCCTTTATAAATGGAATTATTAGAATATAAGAAAAACAAGGGGCTAATAGTCAATCTGGTTCGCCATCATATGCTAGCATAACTGGCAATGAAGAGGCTGAAGAAAATATAACCACTTATGCAGAAAATCCACATAGAGAAATCATACTTCTCTTAGAATTTGATGATATGAAAAGGGAGAATGATCCCTGGAACCTACTACAAAAGTATCTTGATACTTCAGCATTTATTGTTATGTCACATAAGCAAAGGGTATATTATGAGGCAATAATAAAGGCCTATAAGACCTGTGAAATAACCCATTTTAATGCAGGTGACCCGAATGTTTATAGCTTCGATAAAATAATTATTAAAAGGTTAATAATGCCTGAAGAATAGGGGTTGTCTACCCTTAAAGAAAAAGAAATGCCCGATAAGAAGATTTTTATTAGGTATAACTACTGGGACTATGTGGAAGCACTACATAAAATAATTCTCTACGAAAATAATAAACGGAACCATTCAAGGTTTATTAAAGTTTGCAGGGAAGTTTATAAACGACCGATACGAAATTGGTTTATGTAATGGTGAACAAAATATGGACCACCGCTTCATATTCTTTCATAGAAATTAAAAGAATTATATCCAGAATGTGTTGATGTTTCACCAAGGTTAAGTAATCTTTAAAAATATTGTAATACCCCATATTTTTATAACATTATTTAGAATAATTAATTGGGTAAATTAAATAAATAATGTGGAGATTTATGAGTTGATAATTGATTAGCAAAGTGTAGCCGTGCCATGTTAATGTGCAAACTAAAATGAAATAACCTAAGCTAATGTGCCAGGATATGAGAAGGGTAATATGAAAAATAGGTGGAGCTTATACCCTAAACCCTTAGGAGACAGAATGCTCACGTTCATTTCATTTTACTCAAACTAAAAATACTAAGGCCGGACACAAGCTAGGATACATGGGAAGGGAAACAATCAACATCAAATCTCACATCTATAATCTCAAAGCTAAGGTGAATAATTATTACATCCCAATTTCTTTTAGTATTTGGTTTTAAGACTAGACCCGAAATGATTTTGCAAGTATATGCCATATTTTGATGATTAAAATTATATATATGTGTATATATATAGTTGATGGAGTATATATGTTCATGTTAGTTTTATGATATGTTTGACATGAAAACCCTATTTAGTGACATCCAAATGCCTTGAAAATTTAAATATAGGTCTGAAATGATAATTTAGAGATGAGTTCGATTTTCATAATTTTCTGAATTAATATGGATTTTATATTAATTTTCTAGTGAAGGAAATTGTTTATTGGGTTATAAATTATTTTCAGCTAAAATAATTATTACTTGGGGTTGAAATTTTTATATGTTAGGCAACATATTAAAATAGATTTTCTGGGATTTTTCTAGATTTTTCCTAAGTGTTTTGATGAATATATAAAATTATTTAAGGTATGAGACTTAAATGTTTTATATATTTAATTAAGGAGAAGGGGCATTTTTGTAAAATAAAACGATTATTTAAATTTAAAAATAGTGGCAGCACATTTCTAAAAAGTAATTGTTAACCAATGAGAATTTGACAAACAAAGGCAGGATAGTTGAAAAGATTTCCTTTTTAAGTTAAAAGTAAAGTAATCACATTTTTTACATGTTTTAGCCTTTACGGCAATAAACCTTCCGACCCAGACCTTCCGACAAGGTCGAGAGGTTCAAAGCTTTCGACAAGGTCAAACCAATGCATATGGTATCAAGCTATTTGGTACGTAATGAATTAGACATGGTTAAAGGGTTCTAAGTCGAAGGGTTGATGGTCGAAAAGGTTGGGGTATATTTGTTTTATAAACCAAAAACTTTCACCTGCTTTGCTTTCGAATAAGAGCTTTCGACTTAGTTGCTTTTGACGAGGTCAAATGTTTAAAGTAAGGGTTTTAAACCTTTTGACATAGTCGAAAGGTTACTGTTGTTTTAACACTATTCTGTTTTGAAACCTTTCGACACAGTCGAAGGGTTACTGCCGCTTTATAATTGTTTTTTTGAACCTTTCGACAAAGGCGAAAGGTTTGCTTATTTTAAAAACTAGCCGCTTCTCCATGCTTTCTAAATGAAGCTTTTGACTTAGGTGATTTATCCTTGTTTTATAAATTGAAGTAAAACACAAAGTTTTCGAAAGAGTTGTTTTAAAGGATAGGTTTGGAGAATAGTTTCAAAAGGTTTTAGTTGAATGATTTCAAAAGGTTAGTCCAATTATTTTGAAAGGTTTATTGAATGGTTTCAAAAGGTTTTAGTTGAATGGTTTCGAAAGGTTTAGTTCAATGGTTTCAAAAGGTTTATTGAATGGTTTCGAAAGGTTTTAGTTGAATGATTTCGAAAGGTTTAATTCAATGGATTCAAAAGGTTTAAATGGAAGGTTTTCCAAGGTTTTTCTGAGGCAATGTTTTAAAGTGGTTTTAAAGAAGGATGTCCAAAGTTTTATAGCTTTTGAAAGGTTTGCTTTTCAATAGTTTCGAAAGGTTTGGAGAACAGTTTCGAAAGGTTTAATGTTTGATTTTGAAAGAAAGGATTTCAAAAGTTTAGCAAGAGGTTCTTTCAAATGGTTGAATGTTTTCATCAACTAAATTTTGAGTAAATAATACATATATGACATAGTGATATGATTTTGAGTAAAGTATAAAGATTATATACTTTTCCTTGTTTAAGTTTGATTTAAAGGTTTTAAATCATTTCGAAATGTTTTCAAGGATAATTATGGGAGGGGATCATTAAGTGAAAATGACTCAGATATTAGAAAACCAGATGGGACTAGTATGGGGTTGCGCCCTATACATTAGCTAATAGCCCTAGCTAATTGTTCTCCGAAATTCCAATGTATAGGGCTTTGTCACGGGTAGACTAAAATTATGGTTACACATCGAAAGGAATATATGTTTGTATACAGATAGGTTATTGGTGAGCCCGAAAAACCATTAGGATCGGGAAGACCTGGGAGATGATTAAGTTAGGGACAGACCGTTCAGAAGTGAAGTATTTAATATATAGTTAAGGACAGACCGTCCGGATGGGAAATGTTTAATAGATAGCCAAGGATAGATAATCCAGAAGAAGAATATCTAACAGGCGTTAGGTTAATTTTGATTATATTGTTTGGTAGGCCCGAGTCAGCCAAAGGTTAAAAGTTATCCAAACAAAACTTGTGTGTTTGAACAGATAGTTCATTATTACCTGATATTTATGTATGTTTACATAATGATTGCTTTACAGTATTCGACCACTGTGGATGCAGGAGCACAATATATGTTTTTATGAAAGGTTTTACAAAAATATGTTTTAAAAGGATGTTAGTGAGGGGAAACCCGTTCTGCTAAGCGGCGTGGTCTCACTTAACATAATTATTCCAGGATGTATAACATTATTCACACTAGGCTTTATGTCTGACTCAAAGTTTATGTTTTCCCCTTAAACTCTCGGGTGCTCAAAACTGATTTGAGTAGGCTGAGGGGTTAAGTTTCTTTTTCAGGTTTTAGAATGTTGACGAATATGCTACCAGAGGCATGCAGGAGGCAACTGATAGCTACTTAGGATTTGCATTTCTTGTTATGTTTTGATGGATTCTCCGTTGTGTTGTTTGTATTAGGTCTATTATGACCATAAGAATTTGATCAACCAAGGGGGTATCTTCATATACCGCTCTTGGCGTAATTTGTAATAATTATATTTGATCTGTGCCTGGGAACAATTTGGGGATTATGTGTTGAGAATGTGAAACGTTTGATTTTGAAATATAATGAAGTAAATGCGTTTTTAAATCTGTGTTTTGTTTCATATTCAAGTGCTTCTGATATTATTGATACCATTAACATAGCCGTATTTAGTCATCGGAAGTTAATACTATAGATGGCTACATCACCTGTAGCGCTTAGTTTTGGGCCTCTAGATAAGGGATGTTACAGCTTGGTATCAGAGCCAGGTTTATGAAATACTTTAACTAAAAATGATTTTTGAAAACATAATCCTTAGAAATTAGAGTTAAGATCGCGGTATGGGATAACGTTATAGTAATGTACTTGTATTTGCTATATATAGTATATGTTATCTCTCTAGACTCCCATCTTAGTTAGGCTATTCATCTGTATCTCACGAGGTTTGAATACAAATATGGAGGGAAGAAGAGGCAGAGTAAATCTTGGAGGAGATAGCACCACCACTAATGGAAATACCCGATCAAATACTAAGAGAGGTCCCGGTCAGGCACAAGCTGAAACTGTTGGGGCAGGAGTTCCCCAGATGGACATGGGAGCAATGCATCAGTTCTTTGTAAACATAATGCAAGCTGGAATAGCAGTCGGAGTTGTCGGAGGTAATGCTGCTGGAGGTGGAGCTCAAGAAGTTTCGATGGTCAATCAGTATGCTAACTTGGGTAGGGATTACATCAGGCTTGGAGGGAAGCCGTTTATTGGTACTGAAGATGCGATCGAGGTGGAAAATTGGCTACTGCATTGCGAGAGAATTTTTGCTGCTTAGGATTGAATGATGCACAGAAGAGGAGATTGGCTTCGAGGCAGCTGGAAGGAGCTGCTCTATTCTGGTGGAATACTGTTACTGCTGGAGTTGATGAGGAAACTGTAACTTGGGAGGAGTTTAAGAGAAGGTTTTCAGAAAGATTTATGTGTTAATGGCACAGTCAGCATTGGCAAGGAAGTTTGCAGAGTTGGAACAAGAAGATATTTCCGTCTTGGAGTATGCGAGGAAGTTTGAGGAGTTGGCCCGATATGGGTATGCTTTGGTAGACACCGTGATCAGGAGGAATGAAAAGTTTATAAGGGGCTTGAGGCCAAAATTGATAAGTGCCACTTTGCCGCATTTGAGAGATCCTAGTGACGTAGTGGTTGAGATGGCATTAAGGCAAGAAGAGGCGTTGGCTTGCTTGAGGAAGAAGATGAAGGAGGCCCAGATGGGACAGGGCCAGAAGAGGAAGTTTTTCTAGAAAAAGAATGCTCAGAAAGGGGGAGCACAAAAGAAAGGAAAGGCTGAAGTGGTTTGCTACAAGTGCGACAAGAAGGGACACTATGCTAATGAGTGTCGAACCAGTAAAGGAAAAGGAAAAGAGGCTGGTGGAAAGAAGAATGTTAGATGTTTTAATTGTGATCGGATTGGTCATTACAATAACAAGTGCCCAGAGCCTGCAAGAAAAGTAAGGGGGCAAGTCTATTCTTTGGAGCCCACAACCTCAAGGCCAGTTGTGCAGGACAAAGGAAAGGCTATTTTGGGAGGCTCGCTACAGATTCACGGTATGTCTGTTAGCATTCTATTTGATACTGGAGAATCTCATTCTTTTATTTCTCGATGTTTGGTAGATAGGCTTAACCTAGAACCGTCATACTTAGTTACTTCCTTAAGGGTTGCAAATCCGATATGAGGGTATGCAACACTTGGGATGAGGTGTGACCATTTAGAGTTTGATTTGCTAGGCCATACTTTTGATTTCTGTTTGCATGTTTTTTTGACTTTGTGGGATTTGGGATTATCCTTGGGATGGATTGGTTAAGTAAATATGATGCTATGATATTTTTCCATGATAGGAAAATATCACTTAGTCACCTGGATTGTGGTGATCGGATAGTTTATGCCGTAGAGAACCCTAGTTGTGAAGTGAATGCTTTATTGGGTATTATGGAGTTGGAGGATGAGTTGCGTCGAGTCTTTGTAGTTAGAGAATTTGCTGATGTATTTGAGCCGGTAGTTAGACTGCCACCAAAATGAGCCATAGAGTTTTAGATTGATTTGGTGCCTGGAGCAGAGCCCGTGAGTAGGCCACCGAGCAGGATGACACCCACTGAGATGAGAGAGTTGAAGGGGCAGTTGGTGGATTTGGAAGGCAAGAGTTTTATCCGACCAAGTAGTTCACCATGGTGGGCTGCCGTAGTGTTTGCGAAGAAGTCGGACGGATCGTTGAGGCTATGTATCAGTTATCGTAAGTTGAATGAAAAGACAATAACGAACTGATATCCATTGCCGAGAATTGATGATTTGTTCGATCAGTTAAGTGGAGCCAGGGTATTCTCTCACCTGGATTTGGCGATAGGATTTCATCAGCTTAGAGTGGCAGAGGATAGTATTCCTTTGACGGCGTTTAGGACAAGGTATGGATCGTACGAATGGTTAGTTATGCCATTCGGACTAACTAATGCGTCGGCATTCTTTGTGGATCTGATGAATAGAATTTTCCGTGAGCACTTGGATAGATTTGTGTTGGTCTTCATAGGTGACATTTTGATATACTCTAAGGATGAGAAGGAGCATGAAGTTCATCTTAGAGTTGTGCTCGAAACGTTGAGGGAGCATCAGTTGAAGGCTAAGTTTTCGAAGTGTCATTTTTGGAAGATGGAAGTGAAGTTCCTTGGTCATGTCATCTTAGAGAAAGGGTTGTCTGTAGATCCGGCTAAGATTGAGGCGGTGAATAATTGGAAGAGACCCGAGACGGTGACCAAAATCAAGAGCTTTCTTGGATTGGCTGGATATTATTGGAGGTTTATAAAGGACTTTTCATGGATAGCTGCACCTATGACTAAGCTTACGCGAAAAGATGTGAAGTTTGTATGGACTGATAAGTGTGAGGAAGCATTCCAGAGCTTGAAACACTTATTGACCTATGCATCGGTGTTTGTTGTTCCGGAGGGGAATCAAGATTTAGTTGTTTATACTGATGCATGGGGAACTAGGTTGGGAGCTGTGTTGATTCAAAGAGGTAAAGTGATTGCTTATGCTTCTAGACAGCTCAGACCACATGAAGTTAGGTATCCAACGCATGACTTGGAGTTAGCTGTCGTTATATTTGCTTTGAAGGTGTGGAGACATTATCTTTTGGGAGAGCGCTTTGAGCTTTACACTGATCATAAGTCGTTGAAGTACTTGTTCTCTCAGAAGGAGCTGAACATGAGACAGCAGAGATGGTTGGAGTTTATTGCTGCTTATGATTTTGGAATTGAGTACACACCTGAAAAAGGAAATAAGGTGGCAGATGCACTCAACCAGAAATATCAGAATGAAATATTGGCTATGATTGCCGAGTGGAAAGATTTGGAAGCATTATCAGCTTGTAGTGTGCAGTTTAGATCTGAGGTAGGTTCAAGTGCGGGAAATGCTATGTTGTCTTATTTATAAGTTTGACCAGTAATGATTGAGAAGATAGCTTCTAAACAGGAGGAGGATCCAGTTTTGGCTGAACGGATCAAAAGGTTGAGGAAAGGAATGGAGAGCGATGACCAAAAAGATTTCAGTCTTGACCAAAATGGGTGGCTGAGGAAGAAAGGAAGGTTGTGTGTTCCGAATGTAGGAGTCATGAGGAAGGAAGTTTTGGATGAGTGCCATCGTTCGAAGTTCACTATCCATCCAGGAGGAACGAAGATGTATCAGGATATGAAGAGAAGTTTCTTCTAGGAAGGTATGAAACGGGACATTGGTTTGTGTGTTAAGCAGTGCTTGAATTGCCAACAGGCAAAGGCTGAATACCAAAAGCCTAGTGGATTGCTTCAACCGTTAGAAGTTCCGTTATGGAAATGAGATTCCATCTCTATGGATTTTATTGATGGGTTGCCAAGGTCTAGAAGAGGAAATGAAAGCATATGGGTCATAGTAGATAGATTGACTAAGAGTGCCTATTTCATTCCGGTAAAGTCAACTAGGACGGCACCTATTTTGGCGAAGATATTTATGAAGAATGGAGTTAGACTGCATGGGATTCCTAGTAGTATTGTCAATGATAGAGATTCTTTGTTTACTAGTAAGTTCTGGAAAAGTCCACAGGAAGCATTAGGAACCAAGCCCAACATGAGTACCGCCTACCATCCACAGACTGATGGGAAAACAGAAAGAGTTAACAAAATTTTGGAGGATTTGTTAAGAGCTTGTGTATTGGATTTCGGGGGATCATGGGAGGACCATCTTCATCTAGTCGAGTTCTCGTATAACAATAGTTATCAGACTAGTATTGGGATGTCACCGTTTGAAGCTTTGTATGGAAGACCATGCAAGTCTCCCGTATGTTGATTAGAGACCGAGGATAGATTGGTTCTTGGTCCGGATTTGGTGAAGGAAGCTGAAGAGAATATTGAGTTGATCTGAGTTAGAATGAAAGAAGCTCAATCTAGGCAGAAAAGTTATGCTGATAGAAGAAGGAAAGATTTGGAATTTTTTGTCGGAGATTATGTGTTCATAAAGGTTTCACCGATGAAGGGTGTGATGAGATTCGGGAAGTCAGGGAAGTTAGCACCTAGATTCGTTAGACCTTTCTGTATTGTTGAGAGGATCGAGAAACTCACTTATAGAGTAGATTTACCGAGTAGTTTGGCTGAATTCCATGATGTTTTCCATGTTTCTCATCTTAGGAAATGTGTTAGAGACCCGGAGACTACCATAGCACCTACAATATTAGAGGATTTAGTAGTAGAACTGGATTTGACGATGCTAGAGACTGTACTTGGGAGGCAAAGGGCAGGATTAGAGACTCCTACCCTAATTTGTTTGACGGTATGTTCTACCTTTGATTGTTTTGTGTTGTGTACCTTATCGTAATTTTGAGGATGAAATTCTTTAAGGTGGGGAGTCTGTAACACCCCATATTTTTATAACATTATTTAGAATAATTAATTGGGTAAATTAAATAAATAATGTGGAGATTAATAAGTTGATAATTGATTAGCTAAGGGTAGCCGTGCCATGTTAATGTGCAAACTAAAATGAGATAACCTAGCTAATGTGTTAGAATATGAGAAGGGCAATATGGGAAATAGGTGGAGCTTATAACCTAAACCCTTAGGAGATAGAATGCTCACGTTCATTTCATTTTACTCAAACTAAAAATACTAAGACCGGCCACCATTATCATTCTCAAGAAGAAGATTAAATCTAGGATACAAGGGAAGGGAAACAATCAACTAAATCAACATCAAATCTCACATTTATAATCTCAAAGCTAAGGTGAATAATTATTACATCCTAATTTCTTTTAGTTTTCGGATTTAAGATTAGACCCGAAATGATTTTGCAAGTATATGCCATGTTTTGATGATTATATATATATATATATTGTTGATGGATTATATATGTTCATGTTAGTTTTATGATATATTTGACATGAAAACCCTATTTAATGACATCCAAATGCCTTGAAAAATTAAATATAGGTCAGAAATGATATTTTAGAGATGAGTTTCGATTTTTATAATTTTCTGAATTAATATGGATTTTATATTAATTTTCTAGTGAAGGAAATTGTTTATTGGGTTATAAATTATTTTCGACTAAAATAATTATTATTTGGGGTTGAAATTTTTATATGTTAGGCAACATATTAAAATAGATTTTCTGGGATTTTTCCAGATTTTTTCTAGGTGTTTTGATGAATATATAAAATTAGTTAAGGTATGAGACTTAAATGTTTTATATATTTAATTAACGAGAAGGGGCATTTTGTAAAATAAAATGATTGTTTAATTTTAAAAATAGCGGCAACACATTTCTGAAAAGTAATTATTAACAAATGAGAATTTGACAAACAAAGGCAGGTTAGTTGAAAAGATTTCCTTTTGAAGTTAAATGCAAAGAAATCACATTTTTTACATGTTTCAGCCTTTACGACAATAAACCTTCCGACCCAGACCTTATGACAAGGTTGAGAGGTTCAAAGCTTTCGACAAGGTCAAATGAATGCATATGGTATCAAGCTACTTGGTACGTAATGAATTGGACAGAGTCGAAGGGTTCTAAGTCGAAGGATTGATGGCCAAAGAGGTTGGGGTATGTTTGTTTTATAAACCAAAATCTTTCACCTGCTTTGCTTTCGAATAAGAGCTTTTGACTTGATTGCTTTTGACGAGGTCAAATGTTTAAAGTAAGGGTTTTAAACCTTTCGACGTAGTCGAAAGGTTACTGTTGTTTTAACACTATTCTATTTTGAAACCTTTCGACACAGTCAAAGGGTTACTGTCGCTTTATAAATGTTTTGTTTTGAACCTTTCGACAAAGGCGCAAGGTTCACTTGTTTTAAAAACTAGCCGCTTCTCCATGCTTTCGAAAGGAAGCTTTCGACTTAGGTGATTTACCCTTGTTTTATAAATTTAAGTAAAACCCAAAGTTTTTGAAAGAGTTGTTTTAAAGGATAGGTTTGGTGAATAGTTTCGAAAGGTTTTAGTTGAATGATTTTGAATGGTTTAGTTCAATGGTTTCGAAAGGTTTATTGAATGGTTTTGAAAGGTTTTAGTTGAATGGTTTCGAAAGGTTTAGTTCAATGGTTTCGAAATTGAATGGTTTTGAAAGGTTTTAGTTGAATGATTTCGAAAGGTTTATTGAATGGTTTCGAAAGGTTTTAGTTGAATGATTTCGAAAGGTTTAATTCAGTGGATTCAAAAGGTTTAAATGGAAGGTTTTTCCAAGGCAATGTTTTAAAGTGGTTTTAAAGAAGGATGTCCAAAGTTTTATAGTTTTCGAAAGGTTTGTTTTTCAATGGTTTCGAAAGGTTTAGAGAACAGTTTCGAAAGGTTTAATGTTTGATTTTGAAAGAAAGGATTTCAAAAGTTTAGAAAGAGGTTCTTTCAAATGGTTGAATGTTTTCATCAACTAAATTTTGAGTAAAGAATACATATATGACATGGTGATATGATTTTGAGTAAAGTATAAAGATTATATACTTTTCCTTGTTTAAGTTTGATTTAAAGGTTTTAAATCATTTCGAAATGTTTTCAAGGATAATTATGGGAGGGGATCATTAAGTGAAAATGACTCAGATATTAGAAAACCAGATGCGACTAGTATGGGGTTGCGCCCTATACATTAGGTAATAGCCCTGGCTAATTGTTGTCCAAAATTCCAGTGTATAGGGCTTTGTCACGGGTAGACTAAAATTATGGTTACACACCGAAAGGAATATATGTTTGTATACAGATAGGTTATTGGTGAGCCCGAAAATCCATTAGGATCGGGAAGACCTGGGAGATGATTAAGTTAGGGACAGACCATCCAGAAGTGAAGTATTTAACAGATATTTAAGGACGGATCGTCCGGATGGGAAATGTTTAACAAATAGCTAAGGATAGATAATCCAAAAGAAGAATATCTAACATGCGTTAGGTTAATTTTGATTATATTGTCTAGTAGGCCCGAGTCAGTCAAAGGTTAAAAGTTATCCAAATAAAACTTGTGTGTTTGAACAGATAGTTCATTATTACCTGATATTTATGTACGTTTACATAATGATTGCTTTATAGTATTTGACCATTGTGGATGCATGAGCACCGTATATGGTTTTATGAAAGGTTTTGCAAAAATATGTTTTAAAAGGATGTTAGTGAGGGGAAACCCATTCCACTAAGCGACGTGGTCTCACTTAACATAATTATTCTGGGATGTATAACATTATTCACACTAGGCTTTATGTCTGACTCGAAGTTTATGTTTTTCCCTTAAACTCTCGGGTGCTCAAAATTGATTTGAGTAGGATGAGGGGTTAAGGTTCTTTTTCAGGTTTTAGAATGTTTACGAATAAGCTACCAGAGGCATGTAGGAGGCAACAGATAGCTACTTAGGATTTGCAGTTCTTGTTATGTTTTGATGGATTCTCCGCTGTGTTGTTTGTATTAGGTCTATTATGACCATAAGACTCTGATCAACCAAGGGGGTATCTTCATATACCGCTCTTGGCGTAATTTGTAATAATCATATTTGATCTGTGCTTGGGAACGATTTGGATATTATGTGTTGTGAATGTGAAACGTTTGATTTTGAAATGTAATGAAGTAAATGTGTTTTTAAATCTGTGTTCTGTTTCGTATTTAAGTGCTTCTGATATTATTGATACCATTAACATAGCCGTATTTAGTCGTTGGAAGCTAATACTATAGATGGCTGCAGCATCTGTAGCGCTTAGTTTTGGGCCTCTAGATAGGGGATGTTACAAATATTTAATGATATTAGGAGCAAACCCACAATGTTTCTTTATTGAATTTTCCATTCTTTGGATTTGGAAATGAAAACCAGAAATATGTTATACCAACAAGGAAATTCCTTGTTTGCACAGATGTTTATTTACAAAATTCTACGACAAATTGACCAGAATTGATAATAGTACAAGTCAGATATTTGGCCAAGAAATGATATCAGAGATAAGCAAAAAGATAAAATTCTATCAGGAACAGGAATCTGTAATATAACATAAAGAAGCCCCAAGATCGTTCCAACATATTATCTGAAAATTGAAAATGCAAAAAGGAACAGTCACTAAAGAAGATATTCTTTATGCCTATATTGCACAAATAAAGAAAGATTTAATAAATAATCTTGGTAAGGAAGATGGAAATTCAGACACGTCAATGGCTTCATCAGAAGCCAAAGACATAGCCGAGGAAGACCAAATTTCAGACTTAAATGATGAATATTTTGCGGAAATAATCAGCAAGCTGAAAAAAGAGGCCTACAATATGGGTTGGACAAAGGTAAAATGATTCTCGATTAATAATTGATTAGTGATCTGGCAAATTTGATAAGATTACCAGCTGTTGAAGATAAATTTCTTTTGATAGAGGACAGATGGTCTATATACCTAACGCACTACCTGATAAAAAAGAAAGAATGCTATCTCCCACTTTAATAAAGTGGAAAATTAAGCCATGGATTTCAAAATTTTGAAATCCGAAATAAATTGATTTGAATTCCATTCTCGTGTACAGCATAGCCTATATATAAAGATGGGATTTAGTTGAAGAGAGTAGACTGATTTCCGCCATTTCTATTCTTCGCTCCAAAACTTTCTACCATTACAATATAAGTGTGTTATTAAGATTATAAATAAGTGTGTATTAAAGAAGAAGACTTATTCTTCTGGTTTGTATCTGTAAGTCTTTACTTTGCAAGTTTTATTTTATATTGTATCAAAAGCCTAAATGGTAGACTAAATTAATTATATGTTGAATTATGTCTATTATATATGTATGCATGCCTGTGTTCTTATTTTAAGGAATATGTGTTAAAATTAAAATACTGAATAAAGGTTGGGGATTGCATCAGGCAATAGCAATCTCTGATCAAAATTTATGTAGTGTATTTATGTAGTGTACTCATGTCCGTGTTAGCCGTATGTAGGCGTTTTAAGACT
This sequence comes from Allium fistulosum, assembly GCA_030737815.1. Taxonomy (NCBI): domain Eukaryota; kingdom Viridiplantae; phylum Streptophyta; class Magnoliopsida; order Asparagales; family Amaryllidaceae; genus Allium; species Allium fistulosum. The sequence goes on along the minus strand of CM060905.1, from coordinate 483,221,357 downwards.
TCTTTTACACTGCCTTATTACTACTGTAGCAACACTGTAGTTGCAGCTCTATAATAAGTATATTATTCGTATACTTGTTCAAATTATAAATCTTTGTCGTAGAGTTTCTAGAATATAAGTTTAATTTTTACATATATAAGCATGTGGTAATTTAAACTTAATATTTAGTTTTTCTCCACCTCATGACTTAATGAATTAGTGGTTTTATGAAAATATCTACTTGGAATTATTCCTTCTTGAATTACGTTCATATCTGCACCACTATCTACAAGTGTAGTTAATTCTTTTTTAAAATGATTATCAATTAAAGGGGTTATTTTGATAAACCATTTTTTAGATATGATAATACCTAATTTGAAAGAAATTCTTCTTGTTCTGGAGATTTTATTTGAGAACAATTCATTTGATTATTTTCAATAGGGATAATTTGTTTTGACTGTTCTAGAAAAGAAATTCTATAATCAAGATTTCTATTTACATTTTTTATGGTTTGAATTTCCTTTTTAAGATTTTGAATTTCATTATTGAGATCTTGGATAGTAGTAGGGTATTCAATTTTTTGTCTTTCTTTTAGAAGTTTATGAACTTCATTCATGGAATATGGATTTTGAGAACTACCAATATTTTGAAATGTTTCAGTAAATATATCATTATTTTTGCTTGTTTCTAGAATATCTTTCATTTGATCTATCATTTTAGATCTTAGTTCTGGGTCTTTGACTAATTTTTAAAATTCTATAATATTATTATTGGTTAAAACATTAACATTTAAATTTTGAAATTATGAAAGTATTTTATAAAAATCATCTTTCTCATCTTCACTGCTTATTATTGGATTTAGACAAGGTTTTCCCTTACTACAAGGTTCACACCATTTATCAGATTCCGATGATTCATCATCTAGAACTTTAAGCTTTTCAGAAGTGTTTGAATATTCTGAATCATTTTTAGATTCCATTTTTGAATTATTTTCAGAGCTAGAATTTAATAAAAGTTTTGATAATGTTTCTTTTAATTCATTATCTATTTGTAAATTATTAATTTTCCTTTTTAATTTACATCTATTAGCGTAATGACCAACTTTTCCACATTTATAACAATGGATAGTTTTCTTTTTCTTTTTATTTAATCTTTCTTCTCTACTTTGAGCTCTTTGCTCTAATTTTTTATGAGAGCAAAATTTCTTTTTCTTTTTCTGTAAAGATCCGCTAGATTTATTTTCCTTATGAGATTTTTTAATGGCTGGAACATCCATTCCAAATTGGCTATAAAATTGTCCCAATTGATTTCTTTCTGTCAAATTTTGACGTTTAATTTGTTGATTTAGTTTTATCTCATTGCATAATGATAAATCTTCTTGAATACATGTTCCAATAAGTTTGCCGTAAGTATAACTTTCATAAGGAATATTTATTTTATCTTTTCTTAAATTCTTACCCTTTCCGCAAATAAGGAAGGGAGTCCATCAATAAATTTTGATTTACAATGGGAGCTATTACTCTCTGGTAATTCCATTACTCTATTTAAAAATGTAACTTTATGCCATCTGAAATCTGTTAATGTTTTACATCTCAAATTCTGCAATAATGTCTGAATATTTTCAATATTATTGGACACTCTACTAGTGAAATGCTCTAAAGTGGTAACTATTAAAGTATACACAACATTTTAGACCATTTGTCCATCTTCTTGTTTTACTATGTTATAAATTTCACTTTTGTTTGCTGGAGAAAGATAATTATCCCACCAAACTTTAAGTTGACCAATAAAACCAGCAACTATCATTTTTGCAACAGTAACATCATTATTGCCATTGTTTTTGCAAATAGTGCTATACATTAGCATACGATGAGCCAAATTATAAATTTGTTTCTTGGTAAATGCGTCAATATTCCATTTATAAATACTTTTCCCATTGTAACTATTTTTACTAATATATTCTGGCTCTTCAGGTAAAGTATCCATGGGAGGTCTTCTGTAACAGAATAATTTTTAAGACAGCTTATATGCGTATTTTTCAAGTTTATTAATTTCATCTTGAACTGTTTGGTTATTACTATTTTCCTGAGAAATTTTTTCTTCAAGAGTATTTAATCTTAAATTGTCCATTCTTTCTTTTTAAGAAATTTTCTAAATCAGATTCTGTTTTTAATTTGAAAATCTTTTCAAATTCCGATTCTGTTTTTAACTTAAATCCTGTAATTTCAGGAGGCGGTTGAAGGTTTGAAGTTGCAATTGCTTCACTTATTTCTTTAGTTGTAATTGAAACAGTAGGTTTTATATGATTAATAGCAGAAAATATTTTTTCTACTTTGTTATGTAAAAAAGTAATTTGTTCACCAATAATAGTCAAATAGAAATTTGTATAATTTTGTTGTTCAAATATTTGATTTATCCGTCTTACAGTAATTTGTAATGTATCATTTTCTAAAATTTTAGAAAAAGCATTAAAATTTAAATATTTTCAATTCTTTTCTATTTAAAAAGATGCTTGAGGAGGGTAGGTTGACTTTAAAATATTTCCATTTGAAAGTTTATAATCTCTTTCTAATACAGAAATATATTGTTCAATATAATTTGATGTAAACCAAGGAACAAAATGAAACATTATATTTTTTTAGATGTAAATTTATAAAATCATTCTGAAAATCATTTTGTTCTTCTTTTGAAAAGCTTTTAAAAAACCATTTTCTAAATGGTACCCATTTTGGAAGATTGAATTCAAATTTAATTCTTCGTCTGGCCTGAGATGCAGAACTAAAATCTATTTTGGTTGTACAATCCATTAAATAGAAAAATTCATTTGATTATATCCACTTCTTAATTATTGTAAATATCTTTTCAAATATATTTTTTACATATAATTTTTCAACGGGAGTATCTTTTAAAGATTCATCATCAGATGACCTTTTTTTGTTTTCTCTTATTTGAGAGGTTGACATTCTTGATGGAGATTCAACAATATAATCAAAAAGTGAAATATGAGAATGAAAAGATTTTGTTCTAGATAAATATGATTTGCTAGAACTAGGCCTATAGGGATTATTATCCATTTGTATTTGTATAGTTCCTTCAAGAGTTTGTATAATGTTAATAATTTTATTATTTATTATTGACTGTGAAGGGACAATTTTTTCTATTTTCCAACTTTCTTGAAGAGGAATTTCTTTCCATTTTATCGATCTTCTTGTCGTTATGTTGGATTGACTAAATTTTGTCTCAATTAAAATTGTTTCATTTAAAGGTTTATCAACCAATCTATACTATGGATTTAAAGTGTATAACGGTTTATAATAAATTCTATAGGCATACAGATAAATTTAGTTATATAGGATTAATACAAATTGCATTTAAACCTTTAACCCCTGAAGGACTACCAGAAAGCTTTATAGCTGCTTTAAGAGATGGTAGAAATTTAGATTAAAAAAATGATTAACGAGTCTAATACAGTCTAGTTTAGCACATGGACCCGTCTATTTTAATATTTACCCAAATTTATAGCTGTCTTTATCTAATGTTAATATACAAGAAGCTGTTACTTTAAATGTTAAGACCCATGGATTGGAATAAAAATGTCATTCATTATGTTTGTGTATGTGTATGTATTAGATTTTAAAATTTCTTTCTGCTATTTTATAAATAATTTTTTTTGATCAAAAGATATATATATATATATATATATATATATTTGTGTGTGTGTGTATGTATATGTATGTATGTATATTTGAATCCAATATATATATATATATGTATGTATGTATGTATGTATGTATTTCAATTATTGTCAATTATGCAAATCTTATATTTAATATTACTATATATATAATTAACTTTTGGTTTTGCTAAAAGATATAAAATCATTTTGACCAAAAATGTGTATATATATAATTTTATAGTATAAATTTATATATATTAATATGGTTTTAATTTAATATGCATATATATATATATATATATATATTTAAAATTAACTAAAATGGTTTCGACTAAATGTTATATATATATGTGTGTGTGTGTGTGTGATTGTAATATTAATACTTACTCAATTAATAATATTTTAAATTAATTAACTTAGATCTAGAATTGAATTCAAATATATTTCAACAAGTCAAATTCAGATATTTTAATTTTAAATTTTAAATTTTTTGACTTGGTCAAATTATGTTTTATATTTTATTAAATCAAATTTATATTTTTTACTAATGTGTGTGTATGTGTGTGTAATGTATATATAAATCTCAATATCTTCATATGTATATATTAACCATGTTTTTATATGTTATATCATCATGTTATACCCAATATGTCATCATGCTTTGTATGAGTATATATTAGATACACACATCAAATATATTTAATTTATAAGATTAATTAAATAAAATAAAATAGGACTTTATTAAATAACCTGATTGAATTTAATGTTAAATATTAGATTTCATAGGTCCATTCAGATCCAACTAGGTTTTTTTTTTTAAATTTACCAATTTCACATGCTACAAACTGCGCTAGTTCCACCAACTCTCTATTTCCAACACTCTCTATTTCCATGAAGATGCACGTTTACTACATTCTTGTTAACTCATCCCCAGTTAAATTATGGTATAACAATATGCTAACTTGTTGAAGGTGTAAATAAGCAACTCATTTGCATAGTGATGAGTACAAAATGTTGCATCTTAAACAGGCACGATCAGATAACTAGCAAAGATATTCCTAGAATGGATGCATTTGAAAAACGTGCCTTCATCCGATTGCAAGTTAAGACTTTTACCATCAACCCACCGCGAAGTGCATCAGGCTGTGGATCTCCATCCCATTCTACTGTCACCTTTGTCCCCATTTAGCCGTCAAGAAGTATATTAAGCTGCCTGCTTAAATATTTAATTTAAGTGGTCAGCGATATTGGTTGGATAGGGGTTGTCAGTTGTGTGTACCTGACTTGTATAATTGGGCGTAAACAGAGGTACAAAGATGCATTGACATATAATGCTTCAAGTAGAATAATTATCATCTACAATCTTCAGTTCAATTTCAACAACATTATGCCCAAAACATATATTTGAAAAGACGAATATATAAATAAGTAACTCAAAACCACAATCATGCACAAAGGAGACAACGGCCAAAAGGTCCAAAACAAACACATACAGTAGTAGAATTCTTGGTCCAAAACATGAAAACAAACATCTTATTCTCTAACAATTACACAACACATTATTTTCCCATTCCGGTTTGCCAATAGCAAAGATAAAGAGCTCTAACATTTGGGAATGATTCACTGCACGTATGCAAATTAACTCATTGATAAAATCAAACAAAGCGCCTCAAGTAGTCTGCAGCAGAGACATACTTATAATGTGGATAGAGAACACTACTATCAACACCATTTGGCCCTTCCACTTCAAATTCCAGATCACCACAATAGAATATTTGGTACAAATGAGCCACGGCTATTTGTTCCCATAATGGTTCTTCTGCAATCATATGTGTTCAATGTCAGTATACCTTAAAGCAGAATGTATATACAAGAACAAAACTTAGGTAAAAAAGATTGGTGGATTACCCGATCGCACCTCCGAAACCTATCACATATCACTCTAACTTAGTGGTTGATGATTAAGACGTTAAATTTCTATATCTTTGATAGTCCATTTTAACAAGTATTAAGTATATGTATGCATGAAGGTTAGGTAGGTCGATGAATATATAGATGTAATAAAGGTTCCAATTACATCTTAATAATAACATTAAACTGTGCAACAACAAGAATATCATATCACAAATGTCTCTAGGGGAATAGTGGTATGTCTTTATATTATCTATTTAGACATCTTGAGACCAATTTTCATTGGCAACGATTAACCAATGTTAATAAAAAATATCATATCACAATCATATAATCTTATCAAATAAAAAAAATAGTACTGCCAATGAGCACTATCTAAAGTGGTTAAGCATCCCCTATAATCGATCGTATCAAATAAAAAAACCAGTATTGCAAATGAGCAACTGTCTATAGTGGGAAAACATTGAATTTGGCTTGTTGCTAAAGGTTTTCGGTTCGTTCCATGATCCCTTAAGCATACATGAAACCTAATATTCAGAAGGAAAAAAAAAAGGATATGAGCATAATTAAAGGAGATATTTTTAAAACTTTCGATCATTTATAGTTTTGCCAACACACGGTTTTTCGTCAATATTAAGAAATTGTCATATATATTATTTTTTCATTAATACTTGACTGAAAACGCATACGATATGCATTATTTTTATATGTAGTTTTAAAAAAATGCAACTTTAAGCGTTTGTGTAGATAATTTGCCATATTATTGTTGTTGTTGTTGTGTTGCACACACACATAAATAACATATGCATTTTTCAGAAATGTGTGAATTTGTTTTATTTTGCATGAATAATGTTTGAACTTATAGTTCAAATGTTAATTTTGCATCTTTCATTTCAATTTAATATATTTTTATTCACTTTAAAAAATGAATAACAGATCCATTTTTTTATATGTTTTTTTTCCTTTTTTTGCATTTATATGTTATTAGTATATAAGTAATACAATTTTTAGCTTTATAACAAATTTGTGTGGATAATTTGCAACTGAATTTATTTTTCTGTAAAGTTTTGAGTATATACGTCTTTATTTTAGAAAGAAAAAAAATTACATTTCATATTTTTTACCAAAAAGGAGGCAATGTTTATTTGTATTGCAAGTTTTTTTCTTTGGATAATTTGCATTTTCATATTTTATTATTCGTTTTGTCTACTAAAATGTTGGATTTGGTCAACTGATCATGATAAAATGAAAATATGTAAAAATAGATCATTGTGAGATCCAAAATGCCTAATTGAATAAAATAAATATTAGATACTAAATAAATAACAGTGAGATGCAATTAGGAATATAGGATGATTAGAAAATACGGTTAATTGGGTCCTAAAATCTAACCGCTACAAAAGCATATTTGGATCATTTGTCTATTTCGAGACTAAAGTATGGGTTCATCTAATAAACAATTAAATTATTGTTTTAGTGTTTTGGATTATCATAAATGATTAAGAATTGACATACTAATTAACAAACAAAATGAAAGGGTAAATACAAAATATTAAATTCAAGTGAGTCGATTTAAAAGTTAATTGTTAGATTTGTTAATTTTATCCAGCAGAGATGATTCCAGTGCCTTTATAGCTATTCATATTTCAGTGTCACTAACCTGGTGGTAGGTTCGTAGTTTATGTTCTACTTTATTTTTCTTCTGGATGCAGTCCTCATCTTAAGAGGCATTTATATTTAACACGGATTAATGGAAAAATACACGGTTAAAAGAAACAGGTAAACAGACACAAAGACAAACTTAGAAAAAACGTAGACTTAAGGAAAACAAGTTTGTTTTTTAGACGGAAGGAAAATGCTAATTATAACTAGCATTTTGTAGTGTAAAATTGAATATAATGTTAGATATAAACAACATTTTGTATAGTGTAAAAGTTGAATATAATACTAATTATAACTAGAATTTGTTCTTCAGTCTAAAAATAAAACTTGATATCCTGCAGTCTAAATTCGTTTCAAAGTTTGTCGTTTTCCCTAATTCTCTCAAAAAGAAATTTGTTTAAAATTACACTGGATAACAAGTATATAAATTCCTATTGTCATTTTGTAGCTTAACCAAATCAAAAGAATCCATACCGACGGGTGGTAGAAAAGAAGTAGCTTAATTGATTCATATTGCGAGCACATGACAGTATAAATTTGGTTGGTTGAAAGTTGAAACTTGCTAAAATGTTCAAATGTGCATTATAAGTTGTACCATACAATTTGTAGTTCATTTGAGGAAATCAGTCATTTTGTTGTTGTTTTAATTTTTAAAAAGAAGGATTGATTGCAGCACTTACTGTCCATAGTGGAAAGCCACTGGTCGGCAGAGAGAAATGTCTTCTTCAACTCTTTCCCAATAATATCCTCCCAAATATTGACTACTTCCATCTGGCTCAATATATTGGCCGGAGGTCGAATATATAAAACTCTGTTAAGGGTGCGAGGATCATCAATTGACATCATCGTGCATGTTGCAATGTCTTCTTCATCCACCCATACACCTACAATTCATACCAACGTTACATATATGTAGTTATCATTACTGATTTTGTGATAATAAGCAATTAGAAGAATACTACATTTTTTATCTCCAGCGCCGTAAATATTGACATGGTTTTTAGAAGGCATGAAAGTGGCTAGTTGAGCTAGTCCTGCAAGAAAAACTCCTGCAAAACAGTAGGGCGATATATAGGTATAAGGAATGTTTTCATTTTCGATTGCTCTGCGCACTTTTCTTTTGTCAACAAACATGAGATTTCCTGGAGAGATTGCTTTTTCCATACGATCCACATCCATTCCAAATTCAGATGGAATATATCTCTGCTTAAATGAAATAGAAACATGCACATACATACTAAAAATATATACACACAACTTTGAGAATAAAACTTATAAGTGAGAATTAACACTACCTTAATGTGTCCAGCTTCCTTAATAGCTGCAATCAGTTTAAGCTGCTTCAGAATACTATCGCTGGCTAGCGCTGCCACTACCACATCCACTTGTTTCAGGGCTGAAACCAGACTCTGGTGATCATCGAAAGAACCCTATAATCGAACCCATGTATTAGATTTGAAATTTAAATGCATGCAGTTCAAAATACATATATGTAAGCATGCTTACCTGAATAAGGTTAGCTCCATCCATTTTGAAGGCCATCAACATCTGACATTTATGAACATTTGAAATGGTTTGGGGACGATAGAGAATGAACGTGGGGTGGCCAAGAGCAAGGCTAGCTTTCACTAACCTTCTTCCGATGTAGCCAGTTGCTCCTATGATCAGTACTCTATCTTTTTGCTTCATGACATGCACAAGAGGTTTCTCTTTGGATGAGTTGAGTGCTTCTGACTTCATTTGAAATAAAGCAAAAGTAGTCGGTGACTTGGTTGGTGAAATCCATTATTGCTTCTTATCTTATCCCAAATTGTGTTGGAATTATAACATAGGCGTGCAATATTTAAGTTGTTAAATAAGGTTCAGTACTACACAGGCGAGCTTGTCCATATAATACCACTACAAGAATTACTGTTTATAGCAACGGGGCAACGGCCTCCAACGGCCTTTGACCAACGGCTTCCAACGGCGAGCAACGGCAAGCTTTTTCCAGAATTTTTTAATAACAAAAAACACATGCCGTTGGAATAATACCGTTGGCGGCCGTTGCTCGCCATTGGAAATCCGCGACTTACCTGCAGATTAATCTTCTTCTTCCTCATTCATCTTACACACGAAAATCAACCCAAAAACTCCAATTTTTCCACCCTAAAAAATTTCCAACCCCATTTTATCCCCTTCTACACGTTCTAGCATCCCATCTTGGTTTGCAAGCTTCACAACCTCCAAAATCAGGTATTATTTGCTAAAACCCTAATTTTGTTAAATTTTTAATTTTAGGTTAAATTGGTAATTTTTGTGTATGTATTGTGCTATTGTTTGTGTAGTGTAGTGTATTGGACCTTAATTATTGCATGTTTAACTATGATTTGTTAAATTAAGTTTATTATTAAATTAGTGTCAAACTTAATGATTGTTACTAACCTAAGCATGAACCTCACTTGTTATTATATTGATGATTGAATTGCGTAAAATCGTACGTAGAAAGTGATGATATTGACCTATAAATTGTTCACTTTTGACATGTTATGATACGATATATACGTGATACATTTTGTGCATGACTGGATGTGATTTGTGATGCGATTATATGTATAACATTGTTTGTTTATTTTATACATTGCGCACACACACTGGATTTTTTTTTTGTTTTAGGAAAAAATCATTATATATGCGTTGATTCAACATATTGTTTATTGATATAAAAGTTTAAATTTTATGAAAATAAAATTTAAACTTTTGTATCGCTAATTTTAAAATTTAAACCCTTATAGTGTTTTTGGCCCCGTCTAATAAGTATTGTATATGATTGTTGTGTGGATATTCGTTTTTTTAACAGAACGGACATCTATATTCATCGTATACAGTATTTGTTGGATTTGTCCCTGTATTGGACAAGTTACAAAAACAATAACGTAATTAAATCTCGTAAATCATTTTAGTTTAAACGGTTCACAAAATTTCGGCAATGCTTCCCTTTATGTTCCTTGTGTACACGCAATTGTGTACTGTTCAGGGAACTAAAGCGAAGCGCTGTCGAAATTTTGTTGAATCGTTTAAATTGAAATGATTTAAGCGATTTAATTACGTTATTGTATTTGTAATGGGAGGAAGTATGACCCATCAACAAAGTGTCAATGATCAATTAATATCAAATTCGATAATAAAATTGTTTAAATAGAATATAATGTTCATTTCAAAGATACTTGTAAAGGATTATCCAAAGATACATGAAACCGGAGAACAAATTGAAATTTAAGGTAAATCATCGATTCATAACTGGTGCAAACAGAGCATATTTTGGGAATTGCCTTATTGGAAAAATCTCTTGAGTCGTCATAATATCGACGTGATGCATAATGAGAAAAACGTGTTTGATAATCTGTTTAATACAATTTTGAATGTTAAAGGGAAGACGAAAGATGATTTGAAATCAAGACGTGATATTGAAGTAATATGTAATAGTCCCGAGCTTCATATAAAATCAAATGACACAAAAAAGCCAAAAGCTTGCTATGAGCTAGACAATAATCAAGTTAAATTACTTTTAAAATGGGTGGAAGGATTAAGATTCCCAGATGGCATATCTTCTAATCTCCGTAGATGTGTTGACTATAAGAACAATAAACTTAGCGGGATGAAAAGTCATGATTGTCATGTTATGATGGAAAATTTGTTACCCGTCGCTTTTAAAGAACTATTGCCCATAAAAGTTTGGACTGTTGTAACAGAACTTAGTCTGTTTTATAAAGAGATTTGTTCAACTACATTAAAAGTTGATCGTCTACATAAACTTGAGGTAGAAATCCCGATATTGCTTTGCAAACTGGAAAAAATACTTCCTCCAGGTTTTTTTAATGTTATGAAGCATTTACCTATTCATCTTCCATTTGAAGCACGTCTTCGAGGGCCTGTGCAATATGGATGGATGTATCCATTTGAAAGGTATATTAATATTTAGTTTATTACATATTAGTTTAATTAAATGTATAAAAAATTAATTTAAAATAATTTTTGCTAGGTATTTAAATTATCTAAAGAAAAAAGTGAGACAGAAAGCTCGAGTTGAAGGTTCGATTTGCAAATCGTACATCGAAGAAGAAGCTTCGTTTTTTTTCTCTCACTATTTCAGGGACCATGTGAACATATCATTTGAAAGTGCTACGCGTAATGATGAAGGCATTGATGAAGATGATTGTCAAGCGATTTTATCTGTTTTTTAAAAAACTGGTCGGCCTGCTGGTAAATGTGTGGAAGTATGGTTGGATGATAGAGATTATCAAGTAGCACACACGTACATTCTCCTCAACTGTGCCGAAATTGCACCATTTATTAGGTAATATATATACACATACGTCTACACATGCATATCATCTACACATATGTATACACAAATATGCACACATGTATTTTAATCATAATGCAACATTTGTTCTATAATTGCAGTATTTACGAATCACAACATCCAAACGACGATATCGGTAAAGAATTTGCTGCTTGGTTTTCTAACTACGTTTTTGATACAACAAATTGTGTTGTAGATGAAGGATTGAAACATTTAGCTATGGGACCAAAAAGGATAGTCAAGACATATCCAATATTCTTTGTCAACGGATATAAATTTAATACCAAAGAATACGGTGTCGAAAAATCAACTAACAATACTGGTGTATTTGTCAAAGGTAGTGATGATCCAAAAGATCACATAAATGACTTTTATGGTGTGCTGACCCAGATTTTGCAGTTGACATATTTCACCCGACCCGCAGAAGAAGTATTTTTGTTTAAATGCAACTGGTTCAGCAACGTTCCAGGTTCTGGAATAAACGTGGATCCAAAATATAATCTTATAGAAATAAAACATACTTCGAGGTATTATAAGTACGATCCTTTTATACTTGCCAAATAAGCTCTTCAAGTTTATTATGCTCCTTACTCATCTTTAAGAAGAGATAAAATAGATTGGTCGGCTGTTTTTAAAACCAAACCAAGGTTTACATTTGATGGACGGAATATTCCTGAACAACAAGCTTACCAAGCAGATATCGAGGAAAATAGAGGAATAATAGTAACCGACGATCAAATAGATTTTGGACCTCTAAACGATGAATCAAATGCATTAATTGAAGCATTTGAGAGTATAGAGAAACAAAATATAGAGTGCGAAGAAGAGTATGAATCCGAAAGCGATGAGGATTGATCACTAATCAATATTTTGAGAAGGTAATTTTTTTTCATTTTTCTGTTTCCAAAGTAATTTTATATGATATGTATCACATAGTCTCTTTTATGTTACGCCACGCCATGTTCATTATGTTGATTCATGAGTTTTGATTCATGACACAAGCTTCAGAGATCATACGACGAGAATACTATACGAAAGCGACAAAAAGGAGAATAACCATATATTGCACACTACAAAGGAGACAAGACTACAATCTAGATATTAGTATGAATATTTTATTTCATTGAGTTTTAGAATATTGTTAAAATCATTCCTCAAGTAGTCACACATACACACAAATTGATTTATACAAAAATAAGTGTACACTGTGCAAATAACAGCAGGTCGGCCGACCGACTCTATGTCCAGTGCACAGATATGCACCGTTTTATTTATATCTGTAAACTCAGCTGACCGGCCCAAGTTTCTCGGTCAACCGACCAGAACATAACGGCTAGTTTTCTGAAGAGGTGCAATTGTTCATGAAGGGGAATGTTCTTTAATCCAATAGATATGGACACAACTCTTGATTAAAACTCTTCATGAAAGATTGTAACTATTCTACAACTATATAAACATGTTCATTTCACTTCTACAATAACCGATTCTTATTTATAATTCTGAAATCTATTCTCTATTCATTTCTGCAAATAAAAGCAATCATTCTTATTTAATATCACTAGAATCCTTGATTTAATTCATATACTTCGATTCTACGTGATCATCTTCCTTCTAAATCTTCACACACATATATACTCTTGAGGATTTGATTATAGGAAAAGTTGTACTATCAAAAGACAATCAGTGTTATTCAGAACACATTCGTCAACAAACTATTTGTATTAAGTTGAAGTCCTTTTCGGCTGTTGAGGCGGAAAAATTCCTGTTCGGCTGCTCAGGTGTCGTATACCTATTCCTCCGGGTTAAGTGAGGGGTTTAGTTTAAATCCATAGGGTATTCTGGGACTGGACGTAGAACGGGAAGTTCGAACCAGTATAAAAATTCCTGGTGTTCTTACTTTAATTTTTATTTTACTGCTATTATCAGTTTCCGCATTTATATACCATATTACATGATCCTTAGTACTGCACGTACACTTCATTTGGTATCAGAGCAAGGAAATCCTATAACCATCACAAAGTTATTTGATATTTATTTCTAGTAATATGGCAACCACACAAACTAACGATGTTAACACTAACACTAATTCTAGTTTCACAGAAGGTCAATCGACTTCACGACCTCCACTTTTTAATGGTATAAATTACAATTATTGGTCAACTAGAACGAGAATCTATATGCAATCTAGTGGATTTGATATCTGAAATATTATACAAAGAGAGTACATGATTCCTACTGAAGAATACTCAACTTGGAGTAACACACAAAAACAAGATGCTACTTCAAATGCAAAGGCTATGAATATTTTATTTTGTGCATTAGATAGAAATGAATTCAATAGAGTTAGCATGTGCACTTCCGATTATGAAATTTGGAGAACTCTTAAAGTGTCGCATGAATGCACGAACAAAGTTAAATTAAGCAAAATCTCTATGTTGAAAAATCAATTTGAAAATTTCAAAATGAGGCCAAATGAATCTATAAATGACATGTACTCTAGATTTCAGGATATTTATCATGCTTTATTATCATTAGAACAAAAGTTTACTAATTTTGATGTTGTTACAAAAATCTTAAATTCTTTAACGGACGAATGGGAACGAAAAGTCCTAGCTATTGAAGAAGCAACTGATTTGTCAACATTAAAACCAGAAGAATTGATAGGTAATTTAATGTCCTACGAAGTAAATTTGCAGGCAAAAAGAAATGGAGCACAAGAAAAGAAAAATGTGGCATTCCAAGCAGAAAAAGATGACTTCGACTCGGATAATGAAGATATGGCAATGATCGCTAAAAATTTCAAAAAGTTTTTGAAATTCAACAGAAACAAATTCAAGGGAAACAAAAATAATTCCAACAACAATTCAAATAGCAGCAAACCATCATCTTCAGCAATGGAAAGTTATGAATGTCATAAGAAAGGGCACATGAAGAAGGATTGTCCAGAGCGTAAAAAGAATAATTTCAAGAAGGACAAAACCAAACGAAAAGCTTTTTCTGTCACTTGGGACGACACTGACTCATCATCCTCATCAGAAAGTGAAAGTGATAATGAACAAACAAATGTGTGCTTCATGGCTTCATCAGACGATGTAAGTGATTTTACTTATGAAGATTTAATTGAAATAAATTCTGAATTAGTAAATTTAGCAAAACAACTTAAAAAGAAAAATAAGGAGTTGCAAAGAAAGTTAGATAGAACTGTCTTAGAAGTAGATATGCTGAAATATGAGAAGAAAATATTAGAAGATGAACTAGAAAGTTCTCAACAATCAAATTCTAACTTATCTTCTCAAATTTCGTCAATATCTGAAGAACTAGAAATTCAGAAAAATAAAAATGATATTTTACTTTTCGAAAATAATAGTTTAAACTCTAAGATTAAGGATTTAGAGTTAGAAAAATCTAGTCTTAAAATAAAATTTGATGATATTTCTAGAAATGTATCTAATTTCAATAAAGGAAGAGAGAATCTCTCTAGTATACTAGAAAATTATCAATCCTCTAACAATAAATCTGGACTAGGATTTAAGAAACAAAATAATTTTGCTAAAAATAGGATTAATAATAATATTAAGAAACATATTAAGAAAACAGTTTACCCAAATTCTAAAACCATCAAGATATGGATTCCAAAAACAAATAATGTTTTGATAAGGAATAAACATATCAAAATATTTATGGAAACTGTTCATAATAACAAGAATTATGTTTATAAAGGGAATTCTGAACCCGTATGGGTTTGGCTTCCTAAGATCTAACTCTTAGGACCCTAAAAAGATTGGGTACCAACTTTTTATAAACTTTTTGCAGGTACCACATAAGAAGAGAGGAAAATGGATTTTAGATAGCGGTTGCTCAAAACACATGACTGGAAACAAAGAAATGTTGTCAAACATTATATACTCAAATGGAGGAGCAGTCACCTTTGGAGATAACTCAAAAGGATATATCATCGGCAAAGGCAATGTCAGTAGCAACGGTACCTCTAATTTACCTCTCATTACTGATGTTTTATTAGTGAAAAACTTAAAACACAATTTATTAAGTATTAGTCAGCTATGCGATAAAGGTTTTAATATAACTTTTTCAGAAAATAAATGTAATATTTTCGATAAAAATCATAACACTATTTTCGAAGGAAAAGGAGATAACAACATTTATATCTTAAATATGAATGTTAATAATAACTCAAATTTGTGTTTAGTAGCTAAAGAAAACGATTCTTGTCTTTGGCACAAAAGATTTTGTCACATCAATTTTAATACTATCAACAAACTAGCTAAAAAAAAATTAGTTAAATGTTTACCCAATATAAAATTCGAAACTAATATATTTTGTGATGCATGTAAATTAGGAAAATTAACAAAATCTTCTTTTAAATCAAAGAAAGTAATATCTACAGAACATCCACTTGAACTTTTACACATGGATCTTTTTGGTCCAACTCAAGTGCAGTCTATTAATCATAATAGATATGTATTTGTTATTGTAGATGATTTTTCTAGATATACTTGGATTTTCTTTTTGAAAAATAAAAGTGATACTTTTAATAATTTTAAAGTCTTTGTTAAAAGAATTCAAAATATTAAAAGTTTGAAAATTAAAAATATAAGAAGTGATCATGGAGGAGAATTTGAAAATGAAGCTTTTGAATAATTTTGTAACAAGAAAGGTATTAACCATAATTTTTCGTTTCCTAGAACACCACAACAAAATGGAGTTGTAGAAAGGAAAAATAGAACGTTACAAGAATGTGCAAGAACTTTATTAAATGGAACCACTTTATCAAAACACTTTTGGGCAGAAGCTGTAGCTACTGCTTGTTATGTATTAAATCGTGTTTCTATTCGGCCATTAACTAAGAATACTTCATATGAACTTCTAAATGGAAGAAAACAAAATATTTCATATCTTAAAGTTTTTGGTTCTAAATGTTTTATTTTGAATACTAAAGATCAGCTAGGCAAATTCGATCCAAAATCCGATGAAGGAATATTCGTTGGATATTCAGAACGAAGCAAGGCTTATCGAATTTATAATAAACGAACTCAAATTATTGAAGAAAGTTTACACGTTTCATTTGACGAAAATTTTAAATATATAAACCCAAATGTTACTATTGATTCTGATGATGAAACTACTCAGAATGAAAATAGCAATACTAAAGAAAATTTCGTTAATGATCATGATATTACTGAAAATGAGAATATTACTCCTAATATAATAAAATCTCCACCTAGAATTTTACGAGATCATCCTGTGCAAAATATAATTGGAGAAGTTAATACGAATGTTAAAACCAGACATCAATTAAATCAAGTTGGTCATGTAGCTTTTCTCTCTAACATAGAACCTAAGAATATAAAAGAAGCCTCAACTGATGACTACTGGATTCTTGCCATGCAAGAAGAACTAAATCAATTTGAACGAAACGAAGTTTGGAAACTCGTTCCTAGACCTAGTGATCAATCAGTCATCGGTACTAAATGGGTTTTCAAAAATAAAGCAGATGAACTAGGAAATCTAACCAGGAATAAAGCTAGATTAGTTGCACAAGGATATAATCAAGAAGAAGGAATTGATTACGAAGAAATGTTTGCTCCAGTCGCCCGACTTGAAGCAATACGAATCTTATTAGCTTTCGCGTGCTTTCATAAGTTTAAACTTTATCAAATGGATGTTAAAAGTGCTTTTTTAAATGGTTATATAAAAGAAAATGTTTTTGTTGAACAACCACCACTTTTCAATCATGAAAAATATCCAGATCATGTTTATAAACTCAAAAAAGCATTATACGGTTTAAAACAAGCACCACGTGCTTGGTATGATCGTCTTAAAAGCTATTTATTAGAATCTGGTTTTGAAATTGGTAAGGTAGATCAAACGCTTTTTATTAAGAAAACTAAGAAAGATATTTTAATAATTCAAATATATGTTGACGATATTATTTTTGGCTCGACAAATGAAAAACTATGTCAGGAATTTTCGACGATAATGACAAATGAATTTGAAATGTCTCATATGGGAGAATTGTCATATTTTCTGGGATTGCAAATTAAACAAATTGAAAATGGAATTTTTATTAATCAAGAAAAATATTGTTATAATTTAATTAAACGATTCGGTCTGGAAAACACTTCTGCCAAGCCAACTCCAATGAGCACAACTACTCATCTTAATAGAGACAAGGAGGGCAAAAGTGTTGATCAGAAGCTATATCGTAGTATGATAGGTTTTTTACTTTATTTAACAGCGAGTCGACCCGATATAATGATGAGTGTTTGTTTATGTGCTCGATTTCAAGAAAATCCCAAAGTGTCACATATGAGAGCAGTTAAACGCATTATTCGTTATCTAACTAAAACCAAAGATTTCGGACTATTTTATCCGAAAGAATGTCCTTTCGAATTAGTCTCCTATTGCGATGTTGATTTTGGAGGAAGTCGGAGGGATCGAAAAAGTACGAGTGGAACGTGTCATTTCATTGGACGTTCCTTAGTCTCTTGGTTTAGTAAGAAACAAAACTGTGTTTCTTTATCGACGTGTGAAGCAGAATATATATCTGCTGCTTTGGCATGTGCACAAGTCGTATATATGCAACAAACACTACAAGATTTTAATTGTCTTCTTGAAAAATCTATAATTTATTGTGATAATACTAGTGCAATAAATCTTTCTAAAAATCCGGTCTATCACTCACGAACAAAACACATCGATATTCGTCATCACTTTCTTCGTGATTGTTTGGAAAAAGGATTAATAAATTTAGAATTTATCAATACTGAAAATCAAATTACTGACATTTTTACTAAACCACTAAATGAAAATATTTTTATAAAACTTAGACGTGATTTAGGTATAATGTCGTTTAAAGATTTATGAATAAAAATTTGCAAAAAATATCGAAAAACAAAAATTGTTTTATTTCTGACCAAAGCGGAACTCAAACTCATGACCTCTGACTTGCTTGTTAGATGTTGTGTTATAGCTACTTGAGCTATGGGTGTTTCTTGTTTTAGTTCTCTTTAAAGTTTGTTTTATCTGTTTTGTTTTCAGAAAAACTATATTTAGTTCTTATCTTATAAATCATACATTTACAAACAATTTTACTCTTAAACTTCTGTGATCATATTTAAAATTAGTTCCTATCCACTAATTTTTCAGCAAACAAGATGTTTATATATACTATGCTTATCTTTCAGAACATATACTAAGAAAATTTTAAAAAAAAACAAAACTTGAAAAATGTCTTCAAACAATGACTACTATAATTCCGAAAACTCTCATCTATCATACACATCTCCGGACGACGATGGTTCCGACCGCATCCCTGAAAATGGCCTCTATCCTACCTTTCCCATGCCTAAACGTGTTCTAGACTTCTCCTCTCTAGATAAAGACCCCCGACATGGGTGGAAAGACTCCCATATAGGCTATACACCTGAAAAGAAAAAGGGAAGAATACGATGGTAATATCTCCAACCACCAAACAAAAAATTGATGAAATACATCACTACCAACGACAACAAATGGATATGCAACGGGAACTCTACTATGAACAAAAAGTCACGGCAAGACGTTTAAGTTTTCTAGAAAAGATTGCCATGAAAATTTGTTCATCAAAGAAGGATTATGTTGCTGAACCTTCTTATAGACCCTCATCCTCGTCAAATCCTGTTCAAACTCCAATAACTCCAAGATGGTCACCGATAGAAGATGTTCCATCTCCAAACTCATGGGAACGCAGATTTTAAACGGTGGCTAAGCATGTTATATATATATATGTATGTATGTTGTTGGTGTTACAAATAAGATGTATAGTGCATTGATAATAAAATATATTTCTATATTTTTTATATATAAAACTGCAAAAAATGCACTTCTAACAGGGTCGGTCGACCGAACACCCTGAGTCGGTCAGCCGAACCCTTCCCGAGAATTACAAACAAACATTTCCAACAGGGTCGGTCTACCGAATACCCTGAGTCGGTCAGCCGAACCCTTCCCGAGAGTTTTAGCACCTTTCAGATTAGCAGCTCGATCGGCCGACCCAGTCATTCGGTCGACCGAACGTATAAAACTGCTACTTCTATTTCTTTTTAACAACCCATCCATTCACTTTTCAACTTACCTCTTCACTCTTACTTTCCCAATTACAGTTTTTTAAACCTAGCCCCCATTAAAACTTCTCAAATTTTTAATCTTTTCTTCCAAAAACAAATGGCTCCCAAGAAGAAATCAAAGACAACCGGTGGCTCTTCTTCATCTACTCCAGTGGATACTCAAATTGCTTCATGGCTAGTTAATGATATAGCTCTTCAAAGATGGATAAAAGTTCAAGATGCCAAAATCTTTGAAGAATCATTTGTAAGTTATCCTGACTTTTCTTCCTACGGTATTGAAAATGCCGCCCTTGAGAGTGGTCTTGATACATTCCTTGATCATAGGAAAAATAACTTGAAAATCAATCATATAATGGTCAAGTTATTTCTAGCGAACCTCAACCTTGTAAATCCGCTGAGAAACACTGAAAATTGTATTTGGACATCGGTTTGTGGCACTTCGATTTTTCTTTCCATTGATCGAATTAACCACATTTTGGATGCTAGACCGGGTGGTATCTCATTACACGATGTAGATTGTAACATATCAACTCGTGACCGAATAAGCCATCTATTTTTCGAAGATGATGCACCGGATTTTAGACAAACATCATCGCTTAGACCAAAAGCTCGACTCCTTCATCGATTCATGATGAAATCTTTAGTTCCTAGAGGTGGTTCATATCATCTCGTATATCCCGAAAATTTTAAAGCATTATATGCTATTTGTAGGAAAATACGAGTTAATTGGTCACAACTTCTTATGGATGAATTTCTCTCTTTTAACCAAGGAAAGATGCTCCATATTTACTATGGAGAATACATAATGAGATTGATCAATAGTTTCGTCATCAATGCTACGGAATCTGAAACCTCCAAAGTCCATATGTTTGATTCACGGACCATAAAGTTAATGAAATTACATGATGTTCCACCTCGATTTATTAGATTTGAGCAATGGAGTGATACTCCGAGAGAACAACTACGTCGTAGCTATTCTACACCTCAACCATCTACTCATGCTACGGAACGTATAACTCGCCAAACCTCAATTCAACGACCAACTCCCGGAATGAGTACGGAAGCGGCCATTGATATTTTGGCACAAAATCAAATAGCCTTGGATAGCCGGCTATGAAAAATTGATGGTCGTTTCAAGAAAATCAAGGGCTTCTTCGTAAATTTATGGGATGCCTTATCATGTACTTCCGAAGCCGGTGCTTCTTTTGTTGCTCCTGGAAAAAGACCCGCACCAAATTTCTCTTGGTCTACTTCAGATAACACAAGTTTCGGTACATCCGGAACTCATGCTCCTCACACTCAAAGACATGGTAAGGAACATGTTCCTCCGGAAGAAAATATTCGTCCAGAATTTTGGGATTCCGATGATGATGAGGAGTAATCGTATTGTTTTACAATTTAATTTCAAGAATTTCTTTATGAACAATATGCTTTTTATTAAATGTTGTGTACTAAGCAAACATCTTTAATTATTCCTATTTTGGTTTAAAAATGTAATATTTAAAATTCATTGATTCACATTTCTTTTTCATCTAGCAAGTATTCCTTTTTGTCGATGAAAAAAGGGGAGAAATGTATGAAAGCTAACAATTTTTTTGCAGAAAAGTCGCCATATATTCAGGGGGAGAATTATAATATAGATAAGTTCTACTTCGTCACATAAGTATTGTCATCAATCAAAAATGGGGAGAATGTTGATTCATGAGTTTTGATTCATGACACAAGCTTCAGAGACCATATGACGAGAATACTATACGAAAGCGACAAAAAGGAGAATAACCATATATTGCACACTACAAAGGAGACAAGACTACAATCTAGATATTAGTATGAATATTTTATTTCATTGAGTCTTAGAATATTGTTAAAATCATTCCTCAAGTAGTCACACATACACACAAATTGATTTATACAAAAATAAGTGTACACTGTGCAAATAACAGCAGGTCGACCGACCGACCAGAATCTTCGGTCGACCGACTCTGCGTCCAGTGCACAGATATGCACCGTTTTATTTATATCTGGTAAACTCAGCTGACCGGCCCAGGTTTCTCGGTCAACCGACCAGAACATAACGGCTAGTTTTCTGAAAAGGTGCAATTGTTCATGAAGAGGAATGTTCTTTAATCCAACAGATATGGACATAGCTCTTGATTAAAACTCTTTATGAAAGATTGTAACTATTCTACAACTATATAAACATGTTCATTTCACTTCTACAATAACCGATTCTTGTTTATAATTCTAAAATCTATTTTCTATTCATTTCTGCAAATAAAAGCAATCATTCTTATTTAATATCCTAGAATCCTTGATTTAATTCATATACTTTGATTCTACGTGATCATCTTCCTTCTAAATCTTCACACACATATATACTCTTGAGGATTTGATTATAGGAAAAGTTGTACTATCAAAAGACAATCAGTGTTATTCAGAACACATTCGTCAACAAACTATTTATATTAAGTTGAAATCCTCTTCGGCTGTTGAGGCAGAAAAATTCTTGTTCGGCTGCTCAGGTGTCGTATACCTATTCCTCCAGGTTAAGTGAGGGGTTTAGTTTAAATCCAGAGGGTATTCTGGGACTGGACGTAGAACGGAAAGTTCGAACCAGTATAAAAATTCCTGGTGTGCTTACTTTAATTTTTATTTTACTGCTATTATCAGTTTCCGCATTTATATACCATATTACACGATCCTTAGTACTGCACGTACACTTCACATTATTCTGACACCATTTGCATACTAAATTAATCAATGTTACTCTTTCTTTTCTTTATAATATGATTTCATATAGGTATGTCGGGACGCAGACGTTCACACTCCGGATCTTCCAGCTCATAGAGAGGTGATGATGCTGGTCCTTCACAGTCGGGTGTTTGGCCTACGGTATGGCTGAAACCCAAAGCCGATGGCAGGTAAGTATAAAGTTTCAAAATTAAATTTTATTCCATACAATCTTTTATCAAATATATATAGTAGTAACGGAATATTAAATATTTTTTTCCTGTTTTACACGGCGGTGGGTTTACGTTGGAGCCTTCCAACATAGTGCTCACGATCTCGCGACGAGCGTATATGGCTTGTATGACCTCGTGTTGGCCGAGGTGGACTGCGATACCAGAGGGGTTGTGGGAGGCTATCTGGCAGGACTTTTTGGTATGTGTGGTATATCAATTATTGCATTATGTAGTCATGTGCATTATGTCAATTCATGTTTGCACTATTTGTAGCAACTGTATAACTCATATTTTTTCAAACGTGCAGGGGGAAGTGGACTTGGCCGATTCTGATGTTTCTGTTGTCCGGCGCCATTGGAGCAGCAACATTGCAAAAAACTATCGCGAAATAATAAACAGCATCAAAACATCAGGAAAGAGGCCTCATTGGATGAGTGAAGCTGTCTTTGATGAGTTCGCCACCTGGTGGAGCAACGAGGATTTTGTGGTAAATCTATCATATATTTAATTTAAATTGTTTGAGGCAAATAATATATAAATAATTAAAACTGTCAAAACAATTTTTGTTTTAATTTAAATTTGCAGAGGCAGTCCGAGAGGAATTCTGCAAACAGAAGCAGGAACCCCGTTACACATTGCGGTGGTTCCAAGTCTTTCTAGCATCACCGAGAAGATTTGGTATAATTATTAAATAAGATAAATAGTTAATTATTTTAAGTTTTAATTTGTTAAAATATAAATAATGTATATTTATATGTGCATATTTCAGGAGAGACAACGCGGGGGGGGGGGGGGGGGGCTGTTAGTTATTGGGATGTGTTTACCCATACACATGCCTTGACTCAGGTCGATGATTCCGGCGCAGTTTCTTACTCTTGGGACCACGATGACAAAGCGCGTGCTGCCTATGTATGTATAACATAAGTAACTAAAACTTACAAGTTAATTGAAATAACGTTAACTAAATTCAATTATATTTTGCATGACAGTAAAAGTTCCAGGAAGCGCGGACAACCTTACTTGAGGATACGGGACAAGCTCACTTGACCCCCGATGAGGAGGACGCCATTTTTGAGTCTATCATGGATCCAGTGACCCGCGGCAGACGCTACGGATATGGAAGCCAATCGGTAATTTTAAGTTAAATTTTAAGTTAGTAAATATCCTTATACTAGTGTATTCCATTCATATTTTGAACTATCCTTATACCCGCGGCAGACGCTTCCATATCCGTAGTTTGTTTTATGAATTTGTTAGTGAATATATATAGGTTAGTTAATTTGCAATTATTTTAATACTAATTTTTTTTAGTGTAGTTGATAATTTAAATTTGTTTATAGGCTCAGACAGCCCAAAGAGAATATCAAAAGGCTCAAGATAAGGAAGATTGCGCAGCTATGAGCCGAGCTTGTCGAGATGCGGGAACGCAATTTGCTGCATGAAGCAAGGACAGAGGAGATGAACCGGCGTATGGCGGAGTTCATCGCACAGTATGGACAGCCTCCTTCATCTGGTGGTTCTAGTGCGGAGTGATTTAGGTATGTTTTGTTATTGGCATGTATATTTTGGAGTTGGTGAGAATTTGATACATTCTGATGGTTTCTGTGTATATTTGGATTTGATACATTCTGATGGTTTGGTTGTGGATGTTGGTTTGGATTTTTTGATGTTGGTTATGTTTGGATATTGGTTTATGTTGAAATATATGCATGATTTGGTTATATCTATATGTTTGGATATGTTTTGATATAGTTGTTATATATATATGCTCGAAATGGAACTGTTTTGATATAATTGTGGTTGTGTGTGGCTGGAAGCAAGCACTGCTGGTTTTATTTAAAAAAATATACCCAGATTTCCAACGGCTTCCAACGGCAAACTGGTCATTTACGTCCAACGGTTTCCAACGGTAAATTCCAACGCATTTCAACGGTAGTTTAGTCAACAGGATTTGCCACGTTGGCAAACTTACCGTTGGAAGTCGTTGGTATAACCCCGTTGGTGCCATTGGAAGCCGTTGAAACGTATACCAACGGAATTTTCAACGGCCTCCAACGGCTTTCCAACGGCCTCCAACGGCTTACCGCCGTTGGAAAGACCCGTTTCTCTTGTAGTGTACAGCCAGGTTGTAACGAATTTAGTCAAACTATTGTTAAAATGGGGTGAATGTTATTGTCAATTGCTTTGGGAATTGCTAATCGCGTAAGCAAGTCAAAATAAGCAACCGCCATTAATTAATTTACTTAGTAGACGTGTTACGTTTTATTTGCATATAATGAGAAAGACAACATACAATTTTCTTTTTTCTTCCAGCATTAATCAATAAAGCAGACTCAAGTACTTATCGCATTTTGTATGACCGTTTAGCAAAGCATTCAAATGTGAAGTAGAAGGAATGTAGAAACTCGTTTTAAGCATTCAAATGGGAAGTAAAAGGAATAGCTCCTGTAGGAAATTTCCTCAATCAAGTATGTAATGCCGTGTAAAAACAAACTATTTATATTTTAAATGTATCGCTAGAAATCATAATTTTTTATATAATGTATCGTTAGTTTTATTATTCTGAACGAACGACTCCGATTATCCTTTTATTAAACTAAAGATTATGTAAAAATATTTACATCGATAAATACAAAAACAAAGTAAAAAAAAACAAAAACAAACATGTGCAACCCAACCCAAACTCCAAGTCCATGCTACTTCAAGGTATAAACGTATCGGGCAGGCAAACCACATCTTCCACAACCCGTTTCTGGAACCTTCCTGCTTACTAAACCTAACTACCTTTGACTTTGAGAAAGCTACACACACACGTTCATTAATTGCTACTTCCACTTTCGTTTGTTTTGCTTTAATGGCATAAAACACATTGCCACCTATGTAAGCATCTCCCAACAAAGCCTCGTTTCTACGCTTTAGATTCATCATCTCCTGTTGTTATACACCTTTCTGAGCTTTTTTATGTTGCAGACTCGTGTTATTATTTACATGATTCACGGCTGAATTATACAGCCGCTTACTATCTGCCACACAAACCCAATAATCTCTTAGTTTATCAAACTGTTCAACATTCATAATTTCGTTTCTTTATGCCCCTTAAAACTTGCTTTGTTCGGCTTCCATCTTCAATCTTCCAATATGTCTTTTACAACCATCTTTTCCACTCTTACACGTGCCATGGTGTATGCATCGAGTTTTCTAATTAAGTTGTTGCCCTGTAGCCCTATCTACAATTCTTGTATCTACTCATCTCATTATTTCTCATCTTATACCTAAAATGTATTTCCATGTTCCCACGTCATCACTCCTATTGCTTATTTTCAAAAATGATTTCTCTTAATGTATTTCTCTTCCATCTAACTCGTCCACAATCCTACTATTGTTAACCGGGTTTTTAACCCAGCAGAATTCAATGAAAGTTTGAATATTTATATTAAGTCAGAACGACTCAAGACTTATCGAAAAGCCTAAAAAAACAATACAAAGGATCCAAAGAAGTTTGAGTCAAAAATATGCATCTTTTCGGACCGGCACCGGTCCGATCCAATCGGATCGGTACCGATCCGAATTTATGGTTCCTAGTGAGCCCAATCTCTTTGCATTGTGACTCTATGTCTCAACCAAGCTCATCCAACAAATTTGACAACATTTTAAGCATTCGAGTTCAAGAACTGAACGTTCATCCGATTCAGAATACGGTTCAATCTAACCCACATGTGAATCATCATCAAAACAAGTCAACAAGCTACGAAATTATACGGAAAGCATCACTATAAAGTAAGAAGCTTGACCAAACAAATCAGAGCCAAAAATTGGCTAAGGATTTGGATTGGTACTGATCCAAAAAGATGACCAATTTTGGCTCCAAACTTTCTAACCTCTCTCTGCATGACGACTATAGGTTTCTTACAAAGCAATTCTCGGCCCAAGAGCTTTCCAACCCCTATAAATATCATCTCATCTGCAACAAAAGAGGGATCTGTTTTGATCTCTGCTGAAATTCTACAATTGTTCCTTCACTCTTCTTCTCCCTTACAACAGCCATTAAAGGGCAACTGAGATCCTTCCGGTTGTCTCGAACGATGATGGCTTGATCTAACTTAGGAAAGAAGAATCATATTGTAATCCAAACTCTTTTGTAATAGCAGTTGATCAATAAAAGCTATAAAGTGGACGTAGGATTCGTTAACAGCCGAACCACTAAAAAATCTCTTGTTTCTTTGCTTTTTTGCGATTTACTATTTCCTTTTCTATTTTATTTGCCTTGATAAATAGGGCTGGTGCTTTCACACTCAATCTAGGATGTTGATCCATTTTTTGGGTTAACATTTTAGTGCTTTCACTAAGAACCCAACTCAGGCTTAGATCTAGCTATCTCCTTTGGATCAGACAGGTTCAGAAGTTAGATCCTCAATATTTGCTTAGAAGATTTTCCGTTGAGAATCGATGGCATCGGGAAGAAAGAGAACTGCTCCCGAATGATCCATAGGAGCTGTAATAGCTGGAGAAGAGACCAATCCTCAGCAAGTTGAGGTCAACGACGCCAATAATGCATTAATCAGAGCAAATTCTGAAGCCAACATAGGAGATCAGGTGGTGGGACTTTCTATCCAGCATGAAGTCGTCACTAAAGGCGAATTGAATAAGATGGTTGATGAAATCAATCAAAAGATTATGAACAGCCAGAAAACTTTTATGGACAAATTAAATGTCCTCCTGACCTTGCAATCACTAGTTGCTCCAAGAACCATGCCAGAACCTGCAGCTGCCACAGAGTAGGAAAACTCTTCCGTCTCTGGCCTAAACAGAAGAAATAGAAGGCAGAAGAAAGAAGGAGGAGACAGTGGAGCTGCATGAATCACTATAGAAGGAAACGCAGGCACTCCACCAACTGCAAGCAGCCCGCCATGAACTTGAATCTAGGGACAAAAACCCCACGGGAAGGTATAGCAGTGGATCTCTCCGACTCTGAAAATGGTGAGCAACTTGACGACGACGAGTTGGAAGAAAACACTAATGCACTCAATACCGACAGTGAGGTCCAAACTGCCCCTAGCCGACCAACCGTAAGCCAATGGAACTCCAAAGGAGTGGCTCTCCCGAAGACAGGAGAGCCTAAACTTCAGTCCACTTACCAAGATCGTTTGCAAGATCAAACACTTGGTGTAGTCACTGACAGCCAACCCGCAGACTACCGGACATCAAAGGCATATATCGTGGATATGATCAAGTGCTTGATGGACGAAAGTAAGGATAAGAGAGATGGCGAGTGGGGATCCGCTCCAAGTTGGACTCCCTTTACTGATGACATTCTGAATGAACGGTACCCTAAAAAGTTCACTATGCCGACTATTCCTTCTTACAACGGAACTAGAGACTCGAAACCTCACTTGTACAAATACAGTTGGTACATGGACGTGGCGAATGCTTCAAATGCTGTTCGATATAGATGTTTTCCAATCTTTATAGAGGGAATTGCTTTCGTGTGATTCACCAGGCTCTCACCAAAATCTATATCCACTTTCAATGAATTAGCAATAAAATTCCCTGATTAATTTAGACTTCACACGACACAACCAAAAGACGTGATGTCCTTATCTGACCTATTCCAGGGACGAAATGAATCTTTGAAATCTTTCATAAGTTGGTTCAACACTGCGGTGACTGAAGTAAGTCACCCAAACGAAGATATGGTCTTCGTGGCCCTAGTCCGCGCTATCCATCCCGACGCTGAATTTGGAAAATGGATCAAAATGAAACAACCTACCACTAGGAAGGACTTTAACCGAAAGGCAAGTTGGTACTTGAGATTTGAAGAGGCGGAGGAGCTAGAAGGAAAACCTACCAACCTACAACCAACCAACGTTGGCCAGAATGGTATGGCACCTAACCAAGACGCAAATACCTCCGGGACTGCTGAAGGAAACGCAGGGAAGGATGGGAACCAGAATTCCAACAAGCGAAACAGAGGTAATAAGCAACTTAAAGGCTTGAGGTCTGAAGACTACACCTTGCTCAATGATACTCCAGAAAATATCTACCTTGCAACACAAGGGACGGGTACAAGAAGTCGCCTAAAAATGAAGCAACCGAATAGCAAAAGCATTCCGGAAAGTACTATCACTTCCACGAAACACATGGTCATAAAACGAATGAGTGTCGTCACCTGAAGAACCTGATTGAAGAGCTGATTTGGAAAACCAGGCTTCTGTAGTACGTGAAGAAACCACAAAATCTCGGCCAGCTTGCAGCACCCCAAGCACCTAGAGACCAGGGAAACCAAGCTGGAACTAGCCAAGAGGGATCCAAATAGACCGATCAGAGACTCATCATCGGAACAATATCTGGAGGACCTCATCCCGCGCAGAAGATTTGGGAGAAATGGAGCGATATGTAAGGTCACTAAGATACGCTCTGAAAGATTCATGCTTCGCGATCGAAGAAAGAACTCCTGCCAAGCAGTAGAGAACCCTGAGCGATGACATAATATTCCAAAATCGAGATACTTAAGGAAGAGAAGCTCCGACCCTCGACCCCATGGTCGTGACGGTAGGAATCAAACAAGCCATGGTCCGACGAGTATCGGTGGACAGTGGCAGCTCTATGAATATCATGTTCAAACACACGTTTGATCAGATGAAGATCAGTATGAAAAATGTATCTGCTTGCCGAACGAAGATCCAGGGATTCATCAGTGAACATAAGCAACCTGTCGGAACAATTTATTTACCCGTAGAACTTGGGGAAGGAGACTGAAAAGTTGTCCTCATCTAGACCTTTGTGATTGTAGATGAAATATCCACCTACAATGCTTTCTTAGGTCATCATGCTTTGGCAGATTTCAATATTGCTTTAGCTCAGTGGTGCCTAACTATGAAATTTCCGACAGAGAATGAAGTTGGAGTGATCAAAGGAGATCAAAGTGCCATTAGAGAATGCTACATTGCATAACTACGCGAGTCTAGAAGAAAAGAAAAAGGGAAGAATGTAGGGAGAACTCTCCATATTCGGGAACCTACCGAATAACAACTACAGAGCCACCCCTGACTTAGGGACCATAGCCGATTCAACAAGGCTTTGGATCTTAAGAAAGAAGAGTTTAGGGGAGGATCGGGCAGCACCGACATAATTGACGGTGCCTGTCCCAGTCTATATGGATGACCCAACTCAGGTCCTGAAAATTGGATAACATCTTGGAAACAAGATGCGACAAGGACTATCAAATTTCTTCGTGCCAACCTGGACGTATTCACTTAAACACATTCTGATATGTGCGGGGTGTCGCCTAGGACCCGAACGGTCCAAAGCGCTGAGAGAAGAAGTGGATAGGCTGATGTCGAACGGCTTTATCCACGATGCAACCTACCCCGAATGGGTATCCAACCCGGTCTTGGTTAAGAACTCCAATAGAAAATGGCGAACTTGTATTGACTACTCGGACCTAAACAAAGCTTGCTCAAAAGACAGCTTTCCTCTGCCTAAAATCGACCAGCTTGTGGATGGGACAGCTGGACATGAATTGCTATCGTTTATGGACACCTACTCGGGATACAACTAGATCATGATGCAGGAACCTGACCAGGAAAACACCAGGTTGATCATTGATACGAGATTATACTGCTATAAAGTGATGCCATTCGGTTTATAGAATGTTGGGGCAACCTACCAACGACTAGTGAACGCCATGTTCAAACATCAGATCGGAAAAACTATGGAAGTCCATGTGGACATTATGTTGGTCAAATCGCGCATAGCCGCAAATCACTTGGACAACCTCGCCAAAATGTTTGAAATACTCTGTAAATATTGAATGGAACTCAACCCACTTAAATGTCACTTCGGGATAGCCTCTGGAAATTTCTTGGGATTCATTGTAAGCGCTAGAGGCATCAAAACAAATCCCAAACAAATTACCACTTTACGGGAAGTCGAGGCTCCAAGGAGGAAGAAAGAGTTACAAAGCTTGAATGGAAAAGTTGCAGCACTAAGCCGGTTCATCTCAAAAGCAACTGACAAATGTATACCATTATTTGACACACTAAAGAAGGGAAAGGAGAACTTCGAATGGAATCAGACTTGTCAGACTGCCTTCGAAGAGCTGCTACGACATATGGAAACTCCACCAATCTCGTCCATGCTGGTAGACGAAGAAGACTTGTTCATCTACTTAGCAGTCTCGCCCCATGCATTAAGTGCTGTGCTCGTACGAGAAGAAGCTAAGGTCCATCGACTCGTATATTACATCAGTAAATGATTCACCAAAGCCGAGAAGAACTATCCAAAACTAGAAAAACTAGCATAATGCCTCTTGATCGCATCCAGAAAGTTACGACCATACTTCCACGCACACCCGATTAAAGCACTAACAGATCAACCATTGAAGCAAGTGTTGTATTGCCCCGAAACCTCTGGACGACTTATCAAATGGAACATCGAATTAATCAATAAGAAATTACTTACCATCATCGAAAGGCGATCAATGGGCAGGCACTGGAAGACTTCACTGCCGAGTTTACAATACGAGATAATGAGGAAGAAATTACTTCGGAAGTGGAGGCACGCTGGAAGTTATTAGTCGATGGTGCATCTAACAACTTTTGCTCATGGGCAGGAGTTGTGCTTGAAACTCCAGAAGGACGATTCGTTTGCTATGCCTTACGCTTGGAGTTCCCTGCAACAAACAATGAAGTAGAATATAAAGCATTGATAGTCGGACTGAAAGTTGTGAAGGAACTCAGGATAAAGTCCATACATATCTGTAGCGACTCTCAGCTAGTCGTCTATCAGGTGAGAGGCGAATATCAAGCCCGAGGAGAGAACCTCGTCCCGTATCTATCTAAAGTGCAGGAATTATTGAACGACGTCGAGCATAACACCATAACTCATATCATGAGGAACAAAACATGAAGGCGGACTATCTAGCTAAATTGGCTAGTTCCGAAGAAGCTCGGTCAACGGGACTGGTCCCAATTAAAACTCTGACTGCTCCAAGCATAGGCGAGATGAATATTGATTGGATTTTCGAAATGACCGAAGAACTAGAAACGTGGATGACACCAATCAAAGACTATCTACTAAGAGGAACACTCCCTGTAGACAAGAATCAACAAAAAGAGCTCCTTCAAAAGGCACCACGGTTCGTAGTACATGATGAGATACTCTACCGAAGGGGATTCTCTATTCCCTTGCTCAGGTGTGTGACCAACGACGAAGCTCGAAGAATCCTCAGGGAAGTTCATGAAGGCGACTGCGGAGATCACATCGGAGGGCAAACCCTTGCAATGAAAGTCCTCCGATATGGATATTTTTGGTCAACAGTAAACCGCGATGCAGTAGATTATGCCAAACGGTGCGACCAATGCCAAAGATTCAGCAAGATCAAAAGAACTCCTTCAATAGAGCTAAGACAGATGGTCATCCCGTAGCCATTTGCAATTTGGGGAATTGATTTGATTAATGTATCACCAATAGCCAAAGGAGGAGTCAAATACACTATAGTTGTTGTAGACTACTTCACCAAATGGGCCGAAAAGGAACCACTAGCCACTATTACCACAAAGAAAGTTATTAACTTTGTTACTAGAGTGCCACAAAAATCATCACGGATAATGAGACTCAATTCGAAAGCGCTGAGTTCAAAGACTTTTGCAAATGCCTTCGAATTGAGAAAAACTTTTCTGCTATTGCGCACCCATAGGTAAACAGACAAGTGGAAGCAGTAAACAAGATCATCAAGTCCACTATGGACTTACAGGACAACGTACAAATTTGCAACTGGGCACTCTCCATTTGTCCTAGCATATGGTTCAGAAGCAATGATCCCGGTCGAGCTAGAAGTCCCTTCGCATCGAAGGCAAAACTTCAATCAAAGGTAGAACGAGCAGCTTCTGCTCGAGTCGCTCGATATGATCTATGAGAAGAGGGAAAAAGCCAAGTTATGGACTGCTGCTCACCGGAAAAGGGTCGCACGATATTTCAAATCCAAGGTCTGTAACCGTACTTTCCAAGTAGGAGACCTTGTCCTCAAACGGGTCTACCCTGTACCAGGAACTTCGAACCAAACTGGGAAAGGCCTATGTGATCGGCCAGAAGCTAGGGAGTGGCACGTTCAAGCTAACAACCGTTGATAGAACCAAAATTCCCCAAGCTTGAAATAGCGAATCGCTGCATTGTTACTTTATCTAAGACTATCTTATGTATTTCCTATTTCCCGCAAATAAGCCACCCTGGAATACCGGATGCATTGTAAGTAGGCAGAACTTGCCCAACTTTTATTAATGAAATTTCTTTGCTTTCTGAACCAATAAAACTGTGTTCACAAAAGTTACATGTTGAGTCGACGGGCTCAAATCAACTCAAAACCATCCATTCGTTGCTTGAGATAGTGGAACCACGCTCAAGTACGCCACATCTCCCCGCCGAGTCGATGGAAGCAAATCGACTCAAATCGTTTGATCGACGGAACTCGATCCCCGCCTTTTAAGAACTGGCGTTGCTCTAGCGACACCGGGAAGGCCCAAATCAAAGCCATGCATATAAGCCACGAATCGCCTCTTGGATTCTAGAATCCCGTCCAAGCAAACACAATTACCTAAGTCGTGCAAACCATGCACTGCTTCTTGGTTCGCAAAACTGCGACTATGCAAGCCTCGATCCCATTGTGCGCATTTCGTAAGCCGCACACTACTACTTGGGTTAGCAAAATTGCATCCAAAGACGAGGAACTATCATATTGCAAAAAATCACATACCGCCTCTGGAGCCAAGAAAATAGCACTCCAAGGAGCGATACCGTGCACGATAGCCTGAATGTTAGCATCGCGACAAAATCACTTAACAAAATTTCAAGTAATCGGTCTTGCTCTGGCATCACCATTCACTTAAGCACGTAAATCACTTGAGTGCGTAAATTACTCACTGAGGCCGCTAAAGAGCTTCGTAGGTATCTTAAGCCAGAAGTACCCAAAGGTAGGAGTTGCAGTATAGACCAGACTGGGGGAACCCAGTCTCGTATCAAGTATTCGAAGTAAAAAGCCCCGTGAACTAGAGGGCGTGCACACCAACACTCAACCAAAGTAGCAAATACTTCATAGTTCTGTTACTCCAAACAAAGAATTTTAGCAGTAATTATGGGACTAAATAAAACAGTGATGAATAAAAAGAGTGGCGTAAGTGCATGAAACATAGATAAGTAGACAAGTGAATTTACAATCAAAATTTCAACATTTTTATTACTTATAATGTTTTTCACGTACAACAACAAACAACGGGGGCCGTGCCTGCACAATATTGGCCAAGAATAGGAAAATACAAACACCACTATTGCAACAAAAAGAAGAAGTGCTAAGTGCAGACTCTGCACTTGTACGAAAAAAGCAACCAAAAAAGCAAAAACTCCATTTCACGAGTACACGGACAAATCATGACTTCCTGTCACTGCTTCCCCTGTCGCCTTTTCCGCCTCTGATCGGTGACTTCTCAAGCTTCTCCCCTCCTGGGGTGATCTCGCTCTCTAAAACATGGCCACCGGTGGACCCTTCTTTGCCTTTGTGCTTGCGGGATCTGTGAGAAGTCTTTGACGACCTTTTTTTTCTCTTCAACCTTCTCCTTCTTCATCGCTATCATCTGCTGCTTGGTCATCGGCTACTCTGCCTCTGCTTTGTCTGGTTGGCTAGCTTGATCCGCATGCTCCCATGTATTGGTAGTTGCCAAGCCTTCCTCTTGAGATACAGAGGGTCATCCAAACCATGCAGCGCTGCAATTTGCTCGGAGTGCGAACCGAGCTATGAGCCAGACACGGAGACAATGGTTGATGCAGTCAAAATGACATCAGATTCAGCATCATGACGAGGAGGTAACTTGGCAGGAAGAAAGGGTTGATCTATAATATCAGAATAATGGGCGGTTATCTCAACAGTTTTATCAAGTGTAAATTTGAAGTCTTAGAGCAAGGGAGAGATAAGAAAATTACCTGCTGTGGGGGTCTGTTCATGCACCACAACAGCCTTTGCCGCTACCCTCCTTTGATGGTTGCACAATTATGAGAGAAGTAGAAACGATCCCCTCATCAGCATGAAGATGCGAAGATGGCTCACCAAAGCCTGAAGGAAAATACCCGGTTGTAACCTTAGCGGCGACCGTGACATCAATAGCTTTCCGTTCCCTCTCCAGTCTAAAGATTTCCTGGCCCTCCACTAAAGCTTGGCGGGATTCTTCATTTAAATATGCCTGAACCAACTCTTTTGCGGTATAACCGCCACCCATGTCTTGAAATCAGGCCAGAATCTCTTCCCAGACTACGGCAAGCGTATAAGGGAACAACATACCCAAGTAGCCGAGACTCCCCTGATGCAGCAGGGAGTTGACATAAAAGCCTAGAATAATAGCATCTAAGCCTTCCATCTTCTTTGTGAAAGTATCTTGAAGTTCTGAAAAGCTGGCATCGGCGCTAGCCTTCTCTATCGCCAGTTGCTTTTTCTCAGGATCCCAAGTCGAAACTTGTTCGCGAAGAGAGGCAATTTCTTGAGCCTGTTCGGTAGTGGTTTTCTTCTACATCTCAACCATCGTCTCGCTTGAGTGCGACCCGGTCAACATGACCCTTCTTTATTTCGTCTCTAGATATGAGTGCGACCCGGTCAGTGGATTCTTTCAGCTCCTTAAACAAAGAAGCAATTTTTCTCTCTCTCTCTTGAGGGCATCGTCCCTCTCTTTCTTCAGCCCCTCAATCTTTGCATCATGATCCACGAGCTGCTTCTCATACTCATCCTTTTTGGACATGAATGAAAGAATTTCTTGGTAGTTGTTTCGATCAATAATGAGCAGCTGCATATATAATTTTACCTACCCCTCGGCTTGCTCCAAACTGCACTGAGTTGCATGGAGATGGGGTGAATAAGATTCAGCACAAATTGACTTCAAATTGGGCTTATCGAAAACAACCCCCTAAAGAACAAGTTAGGGAATGCAGCTTGTAGATGCGGGGGATCGGTGGGGAGAATGTAAGGTGCTCGCCTAGAAATTGGGAGAGAGGCGGTCACAACAACATGAGTGGAGGAGGTCACGACATCGGAAGCAGGAACATTTATCCCAATGGAAGTAGGAAGCTGTGAAGCGGGTTCTCGCTCTTGGTCACTTTTCGGCCACTTTGATGGATCTTTCCGCTCAGTCGGGCTCTTCCTCTTCTCATAACCACTTCCTCTATCACAGCCTTGATCTTCCTCGACACGGCGATGCTCTTCTACCTCCCTATCCTTCCTCCTCTTCCTCTCCTTGTCAGTCTCCCGGGGAGCATAGTACTTGGAAGAGTGTTTCTGCGAACGCTAATACTCCAAAACTCGGTCAAGATCGTTGTAAAATCTGCGAGACATGGTTCCTGCAGCAAAAGATAAAATGGATTTAGGAAAGAGGCATTTGATGAACTAAAACATCCTAGAAAATAATAATAATATAAAGTCCGAGATCCTAGTGAAGTATGTGCTGTAGTTTAACAACACGAGCAGAATACACAAACCAGATCGATCACCGACTAATGTCAGGACATTAATTCCTGCAAGGATGATTTGAGTAAGCTGGGAAGGCAACCCTTCCGAAGTGAAGTCATTTATCAAGTCACCCATATTCACAAAAATGTCGCTCATATCTCCCAAGTCAATATCGGCACCTTCCGGTAAAGAGCTGGACACATGTTCATTCTTGGGAGAAGCTCCTTCAATGAGCTCTTTCAAAGGAGGTGAGGGAGCATGACCAGGGCTCAACCCCGAAGCCTTGTTGCCTAAGTTGACGTCACTCTCGTCAGTGTCCTACTCTATTTCTTCCTCATTTAGAGGATTCTCCTCATTGATCTTTCCTTCCTCCTTCCCTTCAATCAATGGAGCCTTGCCCTTCCATTGAATAAACTCTTCTTCTTTCTTTTTTGGGATCAGTGGCATTTTGAGCGGACTGTCGACCCCGACTTTAATTTGGGTCTCCTCAGGGGTCTTCTCCAAACCATCGGATGGGTCACTTTCTTCTTCCTCGTCATCATCATCATCTTCACCAGAGTCATGGGAAGAGGAAACAGAATGGGTCCGGGCCCTAGAGCTGGGAGGAGCGTTGACAAATCCAACGAACCTCCCAGGGTGTAAAATCCCACATCAGCGAAGATTTTCATCATGAGTAAGAACGTAATTGTTCATTCCTGAGCATCGACCGCTTTCAGGGAGCTAAGAACAGTGCCGAGGGCTGAATCCTTATTAATCTTTAGAAGAACTACCAGGAATATACGATCATTTAGAAGACTTGTAGCAATTAAAGGAAATTCCTAGCATGATGAAAGAGACTTACTCCCCATGGTCCATAAATGGGTGAATCCTTCTGGACATGTAGCAAAAAAGAACTAATTCTTGAATGAAGGATCTTTGCTGGGAAGATCCAGTATAAGTTTCCGGCTACGTTGTATATCAATATAGACAAGTGATGGGTTGGCCTCTCTCTTTTTAAATAATAGAAGATATTACAACTCGGCGAAACTCGGGGCACGATTGAGCGTCCGCATGAACAGAACATATAAGCACGTTAGCATGACATATCCATTTGGAAGAATCTAGAGTGGGGCCAACCCTATGTCCTCAAGTGTTTTCATTAAGAAGTGATTGAATGGTGGCAAGCCACGTATCCAGAAGGTGGCCTATGAGCAAATTCTCCTCTCGATGGCAAAAGCACATCATCCTCTAGGATACCGTATTGCTAGAAAATGCTTCGCAACATCCTATGTATAAGGATTGAAGGATCCTTCTCCAGTGGATCAAGGAAGACTCTGAAGTTAGGGGGAGTACGATTGACAATGAGGCCAACTGGAATCAAACGACCATATTGACCTGAAGTTATGAAAGCGGCAGATCCAGCTAGGATCGACGATGACTCCGCTTCAGAAAGAGGTGAGTTCCCCTCAACTGATTTGCACCGAGGAGATAGCGCATAATTCTATATAAGAAAGCTTGTGTTCAAAACGGTTAGGTATGCCTAATATCTAAATTATAAACAATAGCATAGTTGATACTTGAAATTCGAAAGATAAATGACGTGTACCAACCACCGATCGGATTCCAAGTATTAACCAGGGATGTGTATGATGTCTAATCTGAGTGAGAATGGGTTCGGTATCCTGAACGCTGTGAACTAACCATTCCGTATAGATGGCTCACTCACACGGAAAGAGCGATCTGTATCACCTGTTAATTTCTTTTCTTCTATACTTACCCATTATCGATCGACGATCAATAACGGACCCGCTATCCGAAAAGACACGAAAAGCCCTTCCTATTCCAAATACACCGACTGTGCAATGACAGGTACAATCTAAAGCGAGCAACTATAGATCGATGGGTCCGAATCAAGTAGAGAATTCTCAGCATAAGTCGATTTTAGTTCTCTAGAAAGTGATAATGGCATGAGCTGCATACAAGGCGCTACCCTAAGCTATTATCACCTCCTAGAAAAGCCAAAATCAACCTGCAAGACGCTATGCCGGGATCGACTTTGTAACTCGGTGCAAATTAATTATGACTTTGTGGATGAAGATAGAAAAATATGTCGAGCACTGGGGCAAAACCCTAACTTCGTTCAGTGAAAAATTCAAGACTCGATTTTCTATCTTCTTCCACAAAGTCACAATCAACTCGAATCTTCCACTGTATCCGTCACCAACACAAATTCATCACCAACTGCTAATGTAATGATACGTCAAAATCCACATCACCGACCTTCGAAATTAAGAAAAGTGATTTGATGTTTGATTCAAGACAACCCAAACTAGGTTATTGGATGGATCAGATCGGCAATGCCTCAAGATAAACGTAATCTTGACGGTGGGACCCGCTTAGAACAACGGCAGTGGCTCTAAGAGGCGGCGGCTGATGACGCTGGTGGTGAAGACCAACGGCGGTGGTTCTCTGGCGTTTGCAGGTTTCGGATCGACGGCGATTTAAGGCGGATGGGTTGGCTCGGCTCAAAAAATGCAAAACGAGAAAGTAGGAGATCCAACCCCTTATATATAATAAAAAGAGGAAGAGAGGAGTTTGGAAAATTTGTTCAAGTACTTGTATCAATACCGATCCGATCCAATTGGATCGGTACCGATCCAAATTTACTCCACTGAATGGTCTCAAATTTTTCCTATTCAACCTACTCGATGTTCGTATTAGTTTTGGAAATGATCAAGTCAAGATCACTCCGTAATTACAAACAATGGAGATTCACACTAAGGACTGCACAGTTAGCTGGTACGTCATAGATAGCTTTTCAAGATGGCCAGATACGAGCAATGAAACTTCTTAAAATAGAAACCCAAAGGTAAATAGTTCCAGAGCACACCTTGTTGTTAACAAATATTCTGGGGGGCAAATGTTAACGGGGTTTTTAACCCAGTGGAATTCAATGAGAGTTAAAACATCCAAATTAATCTAGAACGACTCGAGACTTGATCGAAAAGCCTAAAAATACAAGACAAAGGACCCAAAGAAGTTTGAGCCAAAAATATGCCATCTTTTTAGATCGGCACCGATCTGAATTTATGGTTCATGGTGAACCCAATCCCTTTGCATTGTGACTTTATGCCTCAACCAAGCTCACCCAACAAGTTTGGCAACATTCTAAGCATCCGAGTTCAAGATGTGAAGGTTCATCTGATTCAGAATACGGTTCAATCTAACATACAGGTGAATCATCATAAAAACAAGTCAACAAACTACGAAATTATATGGAGAGCATCATTATAAAGTAAGAAGCTTGACCAAACAAATCGGAGCTAAAAATTGGCTAAGGATTTGGATTGGATCGGCACCGATCCAAAAAGATGGCCAATTTTGGCTCCAAACTTTCTGAGCTCTCTCTGCATGGCGATTATAGGCTTTTTACAAAGCAATTCTCGGCCCAAGAGCTTTCCAACCCCTATAAATACTGTCTCATCTGCAACAGAAGAAGGATCTGCTGAAACTTTGCCATTGTTCCTTCACTCTTCTTCTCTGTTACAGCAACCATTAAAGGGCAACTGAGATCCTTCCGGTTGTCTCGAACAATGGTGGCTTGTTCTAACTTAGGAAAGAAGAATCATATTGTAATCCAAACTCCTTTGTAATACCAGTTGATCAATAAAAGCTATAAAGTGGACGTAGGCTTCGTTAACAGCCGAACCACTATAAAAATCTCTTGTCTCTTTACTTTTTCTATGATTTACTATTGCTTTTTCTATTTTATTTGCTTTGATAAACTAGACTGGTGCTTTCACACTCAATCCAGAATGTTGATCCATTTTTTGGGTTAACAACTATGTTCAAGGTTCTCCAAACAAGTTTTACTCCCAAATTTAACTGTACGTCTTCGAATTTCTCAAGCCAGGTCCCCCTTGTTCTTTTTTTCTTTACACACTGTCAACCATGGAGTCATGTTAGTTCTACCTTCCCACAAAAGGTTAGAGCATAATTACATGATGGCATGTATAGTTACCTTTGGAAATTTAAAACATTACATCCAATACTGAACAATTGGATAAATTATAGATATTATGAGATCCACTCTTCCTACCACGTGAGCATTCTGCTTTCCCAACCCATAATTCTATTCTTGATCTTCTCTAATAATCCGCCAAAATCCTTGTTTTTCAGATAAATGTTCAACAACAGAATGCTCAAATACTTTATAGGAAATTCCCCTTCATTGATGTCCAATGTTGAGTATATTTCTTATCTTTTGATATTTCCACTGCTAAAGAAAATGTTTGATTTTAAGTTGTTCACTTGCAATCCTATCAACTTTCTTGGTACGTCAAACACTTCCATCATCGCTTTCTCTCCTTCCATACCTGGATTTAAAAAAAAGCACATCATTTGTGTATATCACATGAGTGATTTTTGTTTCGGTTTTCATTATAGCCTTAATTCTACCTTCCTTGATTTTGTATTCTAGAAAAATTTAAGGTAGTCCATAAATATCGCAAATCAAAAGGATGACAAAGGACCCCCCTATTAAAGTCTGTTGTTGCTTCCAAAATAACCATGGGATTAGTTTACTGAAAACAAGGTGTGTTAATCATTTCATGTATCAAATTGAGTCATTTCTATGTAAACCTCATTTTCCTCATGAACCTCGATCTACCATATCATATGCTTTTCTAATGTCCCCCTTGATGCACATATTACAGTTACTAAACCTTCTCATCCCCTTCACTACTTCGTGTATGACAAGAATTTTATCCTTGATGTATTAATCTTGAATAAATGCACATTGATTATCTAAAATTAGCTGCTCCTATAGAGGCTTCATTCTAATACATAATATATTCGTTAGTATTTTGTAGATCGTATTGCTAATGGAAATGGGGATGTAGCCATGAATTTCCTATGATTTTTCATCTTTGAAATCAAGCTAATCATCGTGTAATTATATTCCTTTAAGAATCTTCATGTGTTAAAGATGTCTCCTAATACTTATGCTAGCTCCTCTTTGATATTATCCTAGTGTAGTTTGTAAATTTGAAGTTAAAACCATCTGGATCGTGTTGAATTGTCCATGATACTAAATGTTGCTTCCTTAATTTCCTCCATGTCAAACCCATCATTTAGATAATTTTGCTCGTGCTCTATTATGATATTTATGCATATTATATGTGGTAACAACATTTTATTTCTCCGTTGGTTTAACTATTTCGTGAAAAATACTGTTTCTTTCTTACCAAACTCATCAACATTATCACATAGGTAATCATTGATCTTCTCTACTCCATTTATCACTGGCTTTTTTACTTGACATTTTCACACAGAAAAAATTCGTAGCTTCAACACTAAAGTTTAACCAATCACATTTAGCCTTCTACCTCACGTCCATTTATTCTTGCCATAAAAGTAATTTCCATTTTTTTTTTCTTTCCTCCTATAGAGCCTTTTCCACATGCATGTCCCAAATTTCCTCCATCATCTTTTGCAATCCACTGTATTTACCCTTAACATATCAATCTCCTTTCCCGTATTAAATTTATTTTTACTCTACTCCACTCCCTAAGAAGTTCCTTGACCTTCTTCTGTTTTTTATGAACCGATACAATGGTCTCTCAACCACATTTGTATTCTATCCATTTCGAAACGTCGATCGGTATTCTTCCCGCGTATACCATAAATTCATATATCTAAAGGTGTTCGCCCCGATTGGAGATGTTTTGGTCCAAGGTTACAAGAATCGGGGAGTGACCGCTAGTATTGGCCAGAAGATATGCGAGTTGACTTGTGGTAAAAGCTTGTATCCAACAAACATTTGCCAATGATCTATCAATTTTCATCATGATGTTCTTATTCAGACCTGACCACCAAGTTAATTGAAATTCTTTAATGTCTAATTCGGTTAAACCTATCTTATGCATGCATCTATCAGTTTCACTCATCTTATTAAACAAAACTCTACTTCCACCTAGCTTTTCATTAGCATGTCTGATACAATTGAAATAGCCTAAAAGCAACTATGACCTGAAATTATTGTATATGTCATCCTTTAAAGCATTTCAGAGTATTTCTCCCAAGTATCAAAACTCTAGGCATATATGAATGAAACATAGAAATACCCTCCACCCAACAATTCCAATGTTATATGTTGATCGCTCATATTATGGATTTTGTAGTCCCACTCATCTTTTTTAAACATAATAAGGACTCGACATTTGAAATAG
Organism: Allium fistulosum; assembly: GCA_030737815.1. Classification (NCBI taxonomy): domain Eukaryota; kingdom Viridiplantae; phylum Streptophyta; class Magnoliopsida; order Asparagales; family Amaryllidaceae; genus Allium; species Allium fistulosum. The sequence goes on along the minus strand of CM060905.1, from coordinate 483,179,006 downwards.
CATGTTACATTATGGATAACTTCTCACCCATTACCAAAATCGACATTCCAATTCTTCAGCTCCTTCGCTTTTAATTTGTTCTAAAATAAGACTATACAACTAATTCTAAATTTATACACATGATTTTTCACATCCAAAATTCTAGAGAGCTTTTGTAGCCCTCTCACATTTCCACAAAGTATTTTTCATTAAGGTCGGTTGTGTTTAACCAATGGTTCGATTTTAACCGAGTCTTTCTTCGGCTTTATAGCGGGGCTTATGACAATCCACATCTCTTAGACAAACCAATCCAAAGCCTAGAGTGACTTTCAGACTCACGTCAAACAATTAATGTTTGTGAACTACTTACTAAGGTAGGTTTCGTTAACCCGAGGGGTATAGTTCTAAATACACCTATGCCTAACATTTTGTGAAGGTTTATACTTAGGATCGAACGACTAATATAATAAACCTCAAAACAACTATGGATCGGCTAATAACCTTTGGAATTATTTCACCATAGGATCGCCTATAGTATCCTCCTTGGGACTACTATTCCAAGTTACAACTACACGTACCATATTTACACACTGAGGAGGATTCCGCAATGCCGACTCATGCCAAAGATGTCTTAGGGTCCCATAACATCCAGTGTCGTAATTTAGGGAACTAATTTCCCTACTAATATTCTAACATTCAGACACATGTATGTATGTATGTATGTATACTTATATATATATGTGTGTACTTATAACCTGGCTTTAAGCTGAAGTTCAAAGTGTGCTTATAAATCGATAGTAGGTCGATTGTCGGCTACTAGAGCAGTCGACCATCTCCAGTGAGCCTGTCGATCAGTCATAGTTGATTTATTTTTTCCAATGTTTTGGGTTACTTATCATTCTCTGTCAATTATCGTTCCCCATTAATTATCATTCTTTGTTAATTACAGTAAACTCCTACTTTGTTAATATACAATTTTCAATGGTCTCAACTTCAGTTTCTAACCATTTCATAAGTATGTTTGTCATCAAATCGGAATAAATTGGTTTTAGAATCAACGTGGTATTGGTACATCGGTCTATATTCAATTTAACAACAAGAGTTTGTTTAACCTAAATCAACTTTTAACTAATCGATTTGCTTTAACCAAATTTAGATTAATAAGGATCATATTCAATGGCTAAAATTCTTATCAAATTTCCAATATATTATAATCACTGGATAAACGGTATTTCTGATGAAACCAAACCAATTCTGAATCAAATAGGGTATAAACAAAATTATATGTAAATTGTTATATTAATTATGAACCCACTCACCTCTAGAAAGCTATTCCCTTTCTTGTTCGCTTGGAATCGCCTCCGCTTGGTTCTTCAATCATTGATTTGATTTGATTCTTCCTTCAATCTTTTGAATTTAATTTTAATTTTGTTTTTGAATAAATTTGATTTGGAGAGAAAGATGGTTGAGTTTTAGAGAGATATAGTTTGCTACGATCAGACTAAATTAGGGTTATGAGTATCAGCTTAGGGTTATATTTATAGGGGTATGAAGTAACATCAACTGTTAGATTAATTTATATAAAATCGGGGCCGTTCAACCAACCCAAATCCTAGCATGAACACTTTGACCAGTCGACCGGTTGATTTGAAGTGGTCAACCATTAGGATCGAGCGATCCAAGTTAGGGTGTCGATCGGTGGAGCTTTTCTTATTTAAAATATTTCTTTCCTTATTCCATATATTTAATTATTTTTAATGTCGAATTTTTAAACGTTAATAACTTTTTCATATGAGCTTCGATTTCAAAACATTATATATGCAAATTGTTCAGATAATCGCTATAAATACAATGGTGGAAGTTTCATAGTCAAATTTGGACGTTTGTTAAAATTTCAATTTTACTCTTATTATATTTAATTGAATTTCTTTTATTAAAATTTTTGTTGATTTTCGTGGGGTGTTGTAGGGCTCTTAGGCATATTAGTGTTCTTTGGTGCAAACTTAGGGTTTACCTCCTTATTTTGATCATATAGATTTATTGGACTACCCATTTGCGTTTGCTTCAAGGTGCTTAGCCATCAGCTCCTTTAGGACCTGGATAAATCTAATGTTTGCTTGCCCATCAATTTAATCCATTATGATTAGATATGGAATTAAAAGGTTTAGAGGGGATTTTTGAATTGCCTATCGCTTGTCCTAATGATGAAACATCGGCATTATCGTTTGAAGTAGCAAGCATAGTTTTCTTTTCGACGTCATCACTCGTGGTTCCTCCAACCTGAATATTCTTTGATGGGATTGTAGTATAACGAGTGGCGCGATCATCTCCATGACGTTCCCACTTGCCTACATTGGTACTATTTGGGGGATCATTGTCAACTATCTTCTCTTTCTCTGCCACCTCTTAAGTTTTCCCTACGTCCAAATGTACTCCTTCTGAGCTGCTTCATTCAAATATGTCGCATCCTTATTTTTTCCTCCTCCTCATTTGGATCTGCATAGGTCCCCTTCTCAATGGTGTTCTTTTTTATCTCCTTTACCACAAAAAGCACTTTTGTTAACCTTTTTTCCTGGTCATTAAATCCTTGTTCACATTGTCTTCGCTAATCCTTGTTCACATTGTCTTTAGCGAACATAAGTTACTCGATTGCTTCTTCATTATCCCTTGTTGTATTTTTTGGTTTTTCTCCTCTTCCTTTCTAAATATCCTATCTCACCACCATATTCACAAATCTTTTTCATTTATTAACGGATCCCTATTGTCTTCTGGGACTGAACTTACCACTTCCTCGTGAACTTGATTTTTGTCATTCTTCTATTTAGGTATCCATATATTAATCATAAGGTATCCTTTCAAATGCATATTTTAATCGGGTAGCAAGCAAAACAGAATACAATCTTGATTTTAAGGCAACAAGATACAACATCATGACTTTCCAAGCTCAGAGTAAATTCTCTTGATTTAACCAGGCAACAAGATCATCCACTTGATTTAAATGGACAACAAGCACACCCACTTGATTTGAACGGACAACAAGCACACCCACTTGATTTGAACGGACAACAAGCACACCCACTTAATTTGAATGGACAACAAGCACACCCAGACAAAATAGTAGTAGATAGTTGTTGATTCCAAATACAAATAGTTGTAACTTGGATATAAAATATACTATATCCCTTTTATTCTTTGAATTGGTGAAAGAATAATGGCAAAACAGTGAGTAGATAATAGAGAATGAATGTAGTGAAGTAGAGATTGAATTTGAGAAGATTTGAAGAGAATAGAATGAATTTTGAGAAATATACAATGAGAATTTAGAGTAAGAAGAATGAAAAGATTATTGTTAAAAAGGTTCTTTTTCCACTCGCTTTTATTTAATGTTTGAATAGACATGTCCATTTGTAAAGAGATTGAACCAATAATCATGACTTTTCTAAATTTAAAATAAAAATTCAATGGTATATATGTCAACTTACTTATGTAGGATATGTCGACATATCCTTCTATTTTAAGAAAAAAAACAACACTTGTAAAGTGTTAAAAAATTCTGATATTTAGTAAAATCATTTAAAAAAATAGTTTCTAAATACTTTAATATATATAACTTTATTAAATATTTATAGACATATATTTTGAAAATAAAATAAATATTTTGGTGAGATAGTATTCAAAGAAAGGAAAGATCCTATTCAAGGACTTTAACAAATTTATCTAATGTCTATTAACTATTATCTATAGCCTTGAACTCTTTATGTCTTTGTCTTTAAACCCATGAGTCTTCAATTATCTTGATCATCTCTGATTCTTGATCTCTAGTCTTTTTATTTATCAGTTTTCAAACTCAATTATCCTATACTTGTGTAATATTCTACAAAATATTCTATCTAACTTGGAAATATATTAGCACCTATATTTATATGGTTGTTGTCATCAAAATCAATATCTATGGTATTAACACTAAGGAAGTAGACACCAACTCCACAACATATACTTTGGGGAAATAAAAGCAAATTACGCTGATAAGATTCAAATGCGTGTTAAGTGATTCTTTATAGATGCCTTATCTACTGGGCTACCCTTTGAGGTATGAGAAATTGTATTTTTATGTTAACTTTGTTAAAAATTATTTAGCATTTAAATTATAGTTTCATATTTTGATAATTTCCCCTTTGTGATAAAACATCGAAAAAGATCGAATATTTATCTCAAAATAATAGTTAGTAAATATGAATTTATTATTTTAGTTAATAATAGTATGTGCAAAGTTAATTATGTAAATCTATAAATGTAAAAGAGCTAAATGCACTTAATCACTTTATGTATTTTAAATATTTATAAATAATTATCTATAATTGTATGTAGTATTATATTTAAATTATAAACATAGAAAATAGTGTATAGTGTATTTTCTTTAAAGTTAATTTAAAAATAATATTTTTGAGATTTCAATAAATTTAGTGGTAAATATAAAAAAGTATGTGTTTTATGCTTGGGTATTAAAAGAATAGTATTTTCTAATTACGAAATAAAGCGACATTTTTAAAATTTAATAAAATATATATTGGATATAATCTTTGACTTACACACACATACACACACATAATTAGTACCACTGCCTCGTTAAAAACCTGAAATATACCAATGTACTATTGTATTGGAAAAAAGAGTACGGTTTCCTTATTTTTATTATTATATATATATATATATAATTATACTAGTACATAGCAATAATGCATAAAAGAGCGGGCATATTAGATGATAGCATAAAAAAGGAAATAATAAATAAATATTACTCATTACATTCAATAACCAATGCTACTTTTCCAAAAAGAAACCCTGTCTTCTTGGTCTTCAAATCCCTGCTGCTTACTAAATTTGCTGCCAAAATTTTCAATTACAGTCATTTATATACTATAGATCGAAAGTCATTCCTCTTATAGCCAATAAATGCAAAATCAATGCACCGACTAGCAGTATTATGGATTTGAAAATTCTCGTCAATCTAAGATGGATCAGAGTTCAACGTCATGGTTGTCTATGAAGTTCATCTGTTGTCTTTGAAGTCAACGCCCCGCCTGCTAAGACATTGGTTGAAATTGCTTCTCACTGTTTTTCTATTTGAACTCACTACTTGGAAATTTACTTCAATAGTTATTTTTCTGGTAAGCTCCAATTTATCATGCTTTTGATTATCAATATACATTTGTTTATTTCTTGCTAGATATAATATATAGAAGTTACAAAACAATATCGAGCTAGATCTTGGATTTGAACTTTATGATTGAAATTATTTCTAATTCATTGAATTCATTCAACATGTTTAGAGAACTATAAGGAGGAAGCTTGAGTATAAGTCAAATTGAAACCTAAATGAAAGCACTGTAATTACACTTAAAAAATAGACGATCCATGCTTTCATTTCTTAATCTCACAAATTACACATTTAGGGCTAATACAATTTTCCTATGGTGATAATTTGTCTTTGGTATTGAATCTACCTACAAAACCTTCATAAGTACAAAAATTCATCTTACGAATATTAATACTATGTCACACAACGTTTGTTCATGGTTGTATATTATAACGAGTTCTCAATTTTTCACATACATATTTAAAAGTGAGTTTACCCTTATCCCATTTTCAATAATCGACCCTGCTAGTTTTACAAATAGTGATTTGTTTAATTAGTAGTTCTAATTTTCTTGTTTCAGTAAAAATTTATGGATCTAATTGGTTACATCTTATAATAATACTAATTTTATGGTTAGCAATCCCACTAGTCTCGACCCTATCCCAACCCAGTAGGTCAACCATAAGTTTATTGATAATCCATGGGTCAAACCATAATGATGTAGTTTCTCCATTTGAAGTAACTCTTCTAATGTAAAGTAGACCTTTCTCTCTAGTTTAAGAATAGTTTTTGTAATGACCCACCTTTTTGGATGGTTTAAATCGACAATAAACCACACATATCAAACTCAAACCATTCAAAGGGAGGATTGTTATGGGGTAAATAAGAAATAGAAGAGAAAGAAAGAACAACAAAACACAGAATCTCACAGCGGATGATAAAATATAATAATCAAATAAACAGTTCATGAAGCTGTTTTACACATAACATTTGATTACACTTTACAATACAGATCAGAGTCACATACAACAGAAATATATAAACAATGCAGTGGAACAACATGATGCAGTGGAATACATATAATAAATAATAATAGTACTAAATCTCCATCTTCGTCCTCCAGAAGTAAAGTCTTCAATACACTGAAAAGCTCAGACTGACCCAAGCGTAATGAAAAAACAAAACACTCGAGTCAGAACTAAAAGATCTTATGTAAATTAAATCAACAGTAAATAAATATGAGTGTAACAGCTTCAGAGATGTTTACGGGGTTTGACATCTCATATCCAGTGTTAAATGTGAGTGCAATAACTTAAGAGATGTTCGGGATTTCCATCTCCTAAGGATCCGTTAAACTATATACATACATAGTACAATACGCTATTATAACAGTGTCTATAGTAAAGCAAAGTATTAAAATAGTGTTAAGGCGTTACCCATATCCCCCTTAACACATTTTTATATATTCTCGTAGTTTATACAGTACCGTAATTCATCCATAAACTAGAGGGCTATTAGAGGGCACTCCATAGGTAAGTTACAAACCAAACTCGTAATGGACGCGATAAGGCATGTGACAAGGTACACGAGGCAATGCCAGGGTATGATTCTACCGTTTTCACTCCCGGACTGGTGGTAACGCATAGCAGCTACTACCGCCCACCTCGGAACACACTCGCATAATCAAATCGAAGGGTGGCCACCAAATCAATCACAAAGTCATAATATGGTATCGAAGAAATATGTCCGATCGGAGGAGCGACCTCACTTGGCCCGGTATAGTTCCTGTTTTAGCCACATCAAGCTGACTCGAGGGAGTCAGGACTACGATAATACCTTATACAGAATCGTTCGCCAAACCATCCTACTTTATTTTGGAATCTCCACCACGTACACGGTTGTTAAAGTGGTTTTCGATATTGGCAAAGAGTATGACAATATCTGATCCCGGTCTCTTTAAAAACCAAATGCTTATTATACACTGGATGGTTCTTTTACATTTCCAAAACCATTTCACATTGATATCAAAATATCATATTCTAAAACTAATCATATCACTTTCGAAATCATATTCACTTTCGAAATCATATTTTCAAAATAGGTTAAACCCTCGTTTCAAAATCGTCATATTTACTCAAAATATGTCATTTCACTAGAAAATATCATTTCAAATTCCAACTTAGGTTATAACATCATTTAACCATATTCGCTTTTAAATCCAGGATTTAAATATAAACAATTCATCCTTACACAGTTTGAATTTTTGAAAATAGTTTAGATAGTCATAAATAGTTTTCAATTGTTTTTTAAAATAGTTTCAAAATAGTTTAAAATACTTTAAAATAGTTTTAAATGGCTTAGAATAGATTTAAATTAGATTAAAATAGTTTAAAATAGATTAAAATAGGTTAAAATAGATCAAAATAGTTTAAATGGTTTAATAGTTTAAAATAGATTAAAATAGCTTAAAATAGATAAAAAATAGTTTAAAGCAGTTAAAATAGTTTAAATAGCTTAAAATAGATTAAAATAGGTTTAATATAGCTTAATAGTTTAATATAAAATTTCAAATTAACAAACTCGATTTTTATCTTTCAATTCAGATTCCCAATAAAACCATTTAAATCTATATCGATTTCAAATCCATGTTTAAACTATAAATTTAAACTACTTCAAATTTAGTAGATTTCAAAGTTTAAATACTCAAATATTTCAATAATTCAATTTCGATAAACTTCATTTATACTTCTAATTCAACTTTAAAATTTCAATTTAAATCCTTTAAAACAATTCGTTTAGACCAATTCCAATTTTAACATTTAAAGCTTGGATTTTCGAAAATAATTCAGTTTATATAAATCAAATTTTATTTCAAAATATCATTTAACTGAATTCAAAAATTTAGGATTTAAAATCATTTAATTTAACCAATTCGGTGTCCGTATATAATTTTCTACCCTATGGTCAAGTGAAACAAATATATATCATTTCAACCCGCAATAATCTTAAATTTACGGGTATATATCATTTCAACCCGCAATCCCGAATTAAAATTCAAAATCCATAAAATAGCTCGAGTCTATCATTTCAACCCATAACGATTTTCCCCTAATCTATCAGATCGTTCGGGTGTGTATCATTTCAACCCATGGTGATTTTTCCTAATAATAAACTAAGGGAACTTGCAGTGTGATAACAATATATAAATATAACATCCAGTCATCCAAAATCAAAAATTAAGCATCAATCACAATCATCATTCAAATCAACCAATAACAAACAACAATTAACTGATTATCATCAACAGGTATTTAATTGACTATTTCAAATTCAATATTAAATTAAATAACGATTAAATTCAATAAAAGTCAGATTTAATTGGAATGACAATTTAAATATACCAAACAGCTACCAAATCAATTCTAATTGCACCATAAATTTAATTTAACTAACATAAGACAATTTAGTAGTTGTGAGTGGGTTAAAAAACTCACCTTAAATTTCAAATCGATTTAAAAATCCAAAATTGCCCCAAAATTCAACAGTCTCAGAATTCGTCCGAACTAGTTCCATATCGACCGAAATTCTGATATGATCGCAGCGGAGAAAACCACGCGTGAATCCGAGCTCATATGCAAAAGTCATTAACATAAGAAGTTATACGATTTTAAAATGCGAAATAAATAAATTAAACAGACATGTTACCTCACGTTCTCGCACGTGCCACAACACGAACACGAAGCAACTCGAAGAAACCCTAAACGCGACCGCCACGCCAACCTCGTGCTGCCACTTAGGCCAGTCGCGGCTACGTCCACCACCACCAGAGGAGCCACCGTCCTCGCCTCAGCATCTCCCACGCCTCGCGACTCCACCAGCCTCACCGAACGACGCTCCCAAAGCAGCCGCCGCCGTTAATTAACTAACCCTAATCGAATTTTCCGCCTCGATCCAACCATTGATTTGACAAATGACCAACTCCGATGAAATCCCTACGCCAATCTCCTTGCAACCGTACCCTCGAATCGACGATCCATCGCCGTTGATTAACCATCAAACGAATGGCCGAGAATGCTTTGGCCAATCCCAGACAAACCAAAACTCGATTGCAAAAACAAATAGCAGATTTGGGCTGCGCTTGTCGAGAGCTTTCCCACGATATATATATAATTCGATATAGTTTGGATATTTTGAATTTGAAATTTAAATAGGGCTTTTGATCTACAGCCATTAGAAGGGCTGCTAGGGTTAGAAAAATCTATTTATATAGACAAGGCACGATAAGAAAGAAAGAACATATCAAATTGGTTCGAAATGACAATAACGACCTGAAAAGCCCGTTCCGTTTCCGAAACCAAAGTAGGTCATCTCGTATATCAAAATAGATGTTTCGATATTTTTAAATTCAATGGAACATGTTTCAAGTCCTAATTCCATTATATGAAGAAATTAGCTTTAAAACCAGCTTATTTTAAATTGAATTCATTAAATTGATTTCTACGCAATTCGAGCCCGCATGATCAAACGACAAGTCTGATCGCTACGAAACTTGAAATCTTACAATAATTCACCGTTACGGATCCGATGAAACTGGTTTCGTCGAAATCCGAGATAGTGGCCAAAATGACTATTTTCACGTTAATTAAATAAATTATTATTAAATTGATTTAATTACTTTTCAAATTCAAATTTTATAACTAACAAATTTCTATCCTCTTTGATTACCTAGTAATTTATAATCTTTTAAAACAAATTTCTATGTCAATTCAATATTAAGTATTGCACAGCTTATAGCGTTCAATTATAACTGTAATAAAATCCAATTAATTATATTTTAATTTCAAATAAATTCATTTACTTTGATTTATATCTTATTATTCAATCCATTATTACTTATGGATATAATTAACATTGGTCTTCCATTTATTACATCAATATTCTACAGTTATCTTTTTAATTCATATTAACTGCAATATTTAAATAGATTAATTGCAATTGATTTCCACTTTAATTTCAACAGATTAAATAAATAGGTGATAAATAAAAATTGTTACCTTTTACTTAATTTAATCACATTTATAAGTTTATTATCTATAAACAAATGTTATAACTACTTACACAGCACTGATTATATTCAATTTCAATTAATTACATACTATCTCACCATTTAATTATAACATTTAATTTACTTCCTTATTTACAATTCCTAACCAATTTAACTTTGCAATTATTTCAATTACTTGAGATTACATTCAAATAGTCATCGATTACATTAAATTAACATTATTAAATTTCTTTCTAATTGTTTTCTTATTAACAAATCATAAATTTTTAATTTCATACAATATTAAATCCTAAAATCTTATTAAATTCAATAATTTAATTATCGGAAAAATACGGGTCGTTACAGTTTTCCAAGTAGAAGAGCTATTATTATCTATATTCATGATCCAAAAGTTTTTATTTAAGAAATATTTGTTATTGAGCTTTGACCACATGTTATTTTTACTCAAGAAATGCCATAAAACTTCCATACCTATTGCTTTTCTTAGCTTACTTAAAATTTTCAGATTAGTACCTCCCTCCTTAAATCTATAGACTGCAGCCAACACAATCTTATGTCGTTTCTCTTCCCAGAAGAAATTCGCACACATTTTGTTAATTTTCCTATTCAAAGCCATGTGAACTAGATAAATCATCGACAAATACAAAATCATAGGGATAATGACTAAGTGGATAAGTTTCGCTCTTCCAGCAATTAAGGTAATTTGTTGTTCCAATTTTCCGTTCTTTAATTTTGTGTAGGAGATTCCTATGGTCAAAGTAATGTAAATAATTAGAAGATAAAGGAACTCTCAGGTACTTAATAGGTAATGAATCTTCTTCCACTTTCAAAATGCTTTTAATTAGAATTTTATTTCTATATCCATTGCTAAAATAAATTTTGGATTTAGTCTTATTGATACTCAACCCTACTTTAGATCGAAGGTGATTAAAAATATCATATAAATTGATTGCATTTTTCTAATTTGCTTTACAAAAAATCATCAAACCATCACCATAAAGTACATGAGAAATCGTAAGGGAAATTTTATTTATCGGCATTAACTTTTCTGCATTGGTATATTTTTCCATAAGAATAAGAAAACTTCTCTATACCTATGCAAAAAAGGTATGGGGGAGTATGTTCACTTATAATTCAAAAATTACTAGTGAACAAACCTTTAAGGTACCCTTGAATTTGAATACAAAATAAGGGAGTAGTAATACATCTTTGATTAGATTAATTGTCTTTAAAGGAAAACCCAACATTTTAAGCATATGGCATATAAAAAATTTGTTAATCCGGTTATATTCTTTTTGTTAATCAATTTTCTTGCAAAACTTATCTAAATCCTTTCATTCAAAGCTCCTAAAAAGTTCACGCGTCAAAAATAGGAATAAACTTATCTTTTTAGGGACAAGAGCTATGAAATATGAGAAACCCCCTTTGCCAATTTGCATGTCTCAAAAACTTCTTTGATTGTCTCATACAAAATTTCTTTGATTTCTTCCCAATAAATTTAAAAATTTAGCAGTAAAACCATCAGGATCTCGGCCCTTATCATGTAATATATAAAAAACCGCTACTTTTTTTGGAATATGGTTCATTAATTCCAACAAGTGTTGATCTTTGGGATCAAATTCATGATCTGTAATCCTATAATTTGAACTACCAACCAACTAAGCCAACCCTGTTGGCAACTGCTTATTTTATTTCATCTGTAGGTACATCTTCTGAAGGGAATTTTCTACCTTTTTCATTAATTCTTCATCTATACTATATTCTAGGAAATCGATAATTTTTCTTTCTTTCATTATTAAAAAGATTTGAATAAAATTTAGTGGCATCGTTTTCAATCATTTTAGCATTATATATTAGTTCCCTCTTTTCATTGAGTAGGGCGAGTAAATTGTTTTTATTCCTTGCACAGACATTTTAGCATGGAAGAATCTCGAAATAGTGTCCCTATAACTATGAAATTTTAGACTTTTGTTAAGCATTATCATAAAAACATTTCATTTGAAATTTCAATTTATTATTTGCTTGCACCAAATTATCAAATAAATCTAAATTATAAGGGTCATCGTCTACCTTATTTAGTGCATGTTGGACTTCAATTCGCTATTATATAGATTTTGATTTACCTTCTCTTTGTTACATTCCACCTTTTAAGTTCCTTCTTAACTTGTCACGTTTTATGAACAAAATATGTTGGATAGAACCCCTAGTTTGATATTCAAATCCCACTTTGAAACATGTCAAACAATTATCCAAATGGTGCAAAGTGTTACAATATCTAACTGCAAAACCCTTAACATTCTTATCAAGAGGTTGAAATGTTACTAAAATAGGATTGTGATCACTTGAATAATTTGGTCAAGCGATTGAAATTAACCAGGGAAAAAGATTTAGGAACAAATCATTAGTTCAAACTCTATCTATCTTAGTTACCATCCCTTTTTTCCCCAAGTAGCTTTAATGCCTTGTAATTTCGTATCGATTAGTCCAGATGCCATAAATATTATTAAATCCTCTTAAATGACAAATGAATTACTAGCCAATCATTTTTATCATTAGCATGTAAGGCATTATTGAAATCCCTCAAAAGTACTAGTGGCTTATCAAAGAAATTATTTCATTACATCAGCATTCTCGAAGGGTCTCTCTACCTTTTAGAAAATTACTAGCATAAATAAATAATATATAAAATTCACACCCCCTATTAAAAACATCACAGCTAATGTTTTTTTTCTCACATAACAAATTTGAAAATCCCAAACTTGTGAATTATAACAAACCAAAATTTTCCGTACAACAATTGTGTCATTGTTATGAATTAATTTCCATTTAGTTGATAATCAGAGCTTTTCCACACCTTTTAAGGTTAGTTTGTTTTCTAATAGACTAATTATGTTAGGTTTGTGATACATTATGAATTTCATTATATCATTATATATATTATCTGAATTCATACCCCTAGCATTCCATCTTAAAATTATCATTTAATTTTTGTCTCCTTAAGTTGTCACTTTGTTGATGAGCAATAATTTTAGTTTTTTTCTTTCTACCTTTTTTGTTTTACTAATTTTTTAGTTTAGATTATCACCTACATAACTCAAAAAATCCTTAACTGAATCATTTATTATAAGGCTATACACATTGATGCCAACAACATTTTCAATAAAAAATTTCACATCACCATAAGCATTCCCATCTTCTTCATAATCATTAAGACTATGTGAAATATAAGAATTATCAGAAATCGTACCTTTGCATTTACTGTCTTCAATAGGGAACATGTTGTCAATCCTTTTGTATTGAATGTGCATCTTGTCAAGGTTTCTCACTGTTGAAAAATGTGATACAATATTAGGTTTTGTTGTTTTATTTAGTCCCACATCGCGGGATAAGTTCAATCCAAAATTTTAATGCTTATATTTAAAGGAGCCTATGTAATCGAACTTCAACTACAACTCTATAAGGGCAGCTGTGCCTTTGTAATTTAACCGTAATCAATCATCCTAATAAGATAGGAATAATAAGTGAAGCCTAAGTAGCGAAGGACCTAACTTCTGGAGGAGTGAAGGTCCCTCTGCCAGACTAAAGATTAGATGACCGAAAATTCATTTTCAACAATAAAACTTGGCATTCAACCCTGTCGGGTATGTTTTACTTTAAATAATATCCTCTATAACCAACGCTCAGAATCCGAGGGGAGTTGGCGTATGTTGGCCAATCGGGTTCTAAGTGTTGACCGGGGCAGATGCAGTGTATTATCTACATGAGAAGAGTTCAATATCCTGAATAATGCAAACGAACAATCTAGTGTAGATAGCTCACTTACATTTGAAAAACAATCCATATCGTCCTTTGAAAGTATCTTTTCCACACTTACCCATTACCGATCAACGATCGATAACGAAGCCGCTGTAAAAAGAGACGCGGGAAAATTTTCTTTTCAAGCTCGGTGGAGTTCAGAAACGGGAAGAGCGATACAATTGAATCATCCACTATATCCGAGTTTGGAATAAATCATCACATTAGAATTCAAAACGACGACAGGAACTTAACCAAATCCTCGAAAACAAACAGTTAAAGAAAAAGAGCAAGACTTTTCTCTAGAACGACATACAATCGTTCGAGACAAAACTTAGCTTCACCGTCGGCCGAGTTAAAACTATATAGGTCGACTCCAAACCTATGGCATGCACCAACTTACCGACCTAAACCCTTGTGTAAACTACGAAGCAAAGATTGCATCGTCAATACCAGGAATTGAAATTCAGATCGAAATAAAAAAATGATCGGCTATCGGGAGTCAGTCAATTTGAAAACAACATCTTGAGATGGACTCCAACGGTTCACTGAAATTCACAGAATAGTAATCCGAAACTTGTCTTGTTCTAGAGCACACTTTTTTCAAACTAAAGCATACTCTAGGAGGCAAATGTCAACTAAGTTTTACCCAAATAGGAATCCAGATGAGTTAGAACATCTAAGCTAAGCCAAATCAACTCAAGACTCAACCAAAAGGACCAAAGAAATAGGCGAAGAAGGACTCAAGAAGAATTACCCAAAAATCCATTAAGGGGATGGATCGCTAGCGATCCATCACCCATGGTCGCTATCAATCCATAAGAATGCATTGTGAGTCATCCTAACCTCTTGCATCATGATATATTATCTCTTCTGAATATGTTTGCCAAGTTTAATAGCTTTCCAAGAAAACTAGTTCGAGAATCGAAGACTCATCTGATTCTAGTCAAAGTTCAATCCAACATGTGCACGAATCATTTTCAAAACAGGGAGACTAGCTACGAAGATACAAGGAGAGCACTTATATAATATAAGGAATGCAACCCAAAGGAAGAAGTCCAAAAATCACCTAAGTACATGAATCGTTCTCAAAATAGGGAGCCTAGCTCTCAAGAACTATACTTCGCTACTTGAGCAATTCAAAAGAGATGGTGTTTCTTGTTATGATTCAGAGAAAAGTAATATTAAGTAAACCAAAATTGAGAAGCCCTTGGACGATAGTCCTTTGAGTCGACTATCCAAGGCAAATAAGAAGACAAGAATAGTTGAAAAGCCCGAGATGTACTAAGAAGATTCAACTTTTTTGAGAGGAAAAGAAAAAAACGGAGGCAAACCAAGTAGACAACGAAATAGATGGTAAATAGATCGTTACTGAATTTGATTATCGAAATGAACAAGAAAGAATAAAGTATGCCGAATGTAACAACCTGGGGTTTTAAAATAGTTGATTATCGTCAAATGACGATTTAAATAGGTTAAACAACTATAATTCGAATTTTATTCAAGTTGACATTCGTTTATATAAATGGTGATTGGAGTTTCTATATCGAGTGGAAATTCTTTTGATAAAAATTGTTAAGTATTGCGGGCTTTAGGAATTTTATTGGCCCATGGGGTTTCCTTTTGTACCGTGCTATCTCGTGTGATAACCGACTTTTACCCAAAAACCCTAATCAAAAAAAAAGAAACAAACAAAAAGAAAAAAAATGGTGGCGGCATTCTCTTCGTCTCGTTCAGTCCTCTTCGAGCAAATTAGGGTTCGCGCACCTCAGCGATCTGAAGGGAGAAAGAGGAGGGCTTTGGCTGCTCAATCGAGTTCAAGCGCTGGCTTCGCTCGATTGCAAGGGTGCTCGGCTTCGAATCCATTTCGTGCTATTCGTAGGCAAAGGTGAGTGAAAACTCACATCTAATCCACTCGACTCTGTTGGTTTTCGTTCGTTTCTAGTTAACTCCGATTTATTGGTTTGATTGTGAAAATTTGGGTTTTGTCGAGTTCGACTTCGTTTGATTTTATCTGATGGTTTGGGATTTCAACGTTGGCCATTTTAAATCGATTGCTATTGTATCGAGTGTTTTGTGGCTTCTTCGACTTTGAACGATTTCGCGGTTATCGTGGTTTCGATTTTGTTGTTCGATTTCTGACTATCCAATTTTGTTTAAGTGGACATTGTTCGAACTGTTATATTCTGGTGACTTCGGGATTAACTCTGATTTAGGAAATTGTTGGGCTTCGGCCATTTGATTTTGATTGATGCCGAGATGATTTTCAAACTTGGCTTGATTTTTATCGATGTCGATTTTGATTCGAGATTGCATTGAGTTATATCTGTGGCTTTGGTTTGTATGGCATTTTGTTGACATGTATTTGCTCCGACTGTTTTCATCTTCCTTGTTGGCTTCGGCGTCGACTTTGACTTGTAGTTGCCTTCGGCTGCACACTTGATTTTGTGATGTTGGTCTTGTTCAACTTTTGCCATGTTATCCACTGCCTCTAGTAGCACTTTTGTATTGTGTAGATTTTGAATTATTCCTTACCTGTTGCATTCGCATATCACTGTAAATCCATCACTACACTGTTTAATTGCATATAAACGGGAGTTCTTTGTTTCACCACTGCATTGCCATTTCTAGACTGATACTTTTTGAGTCTGCATCTGTTAGTGGTCTTTTGTCTTGTTCAAATGTGAAACTTTCATTATGTCTTCTTGTATGCCTGTTAGTATGGTTCATCATGTAGATCTTTGTATCAAGTTTTGAACATGGCCAGATTATTGTGGAGGCTGTTCAATCGAGTCTCATATTTACACTGTCCAGATTCATTCACTGGTCACTGTATACAAGTTCATCATGTAGTTCTCTATATAGATTCGTATCTGCAGCGTAGTTGTGGTACACTGAGAATTTCTTTGAGCCAGTTGTAAAGGGATATGCACACCTTTATATCCCACTGTATATCACCTCATATGGTTTAGTTTTAGCCTTTGTATAATTGTTGCTTTGCTTGTGTATTCGTGTTGTTTGGATTTGGAATACTGGGCACTTTACTTGTATCATGTTGTATCCCCACTTCACGTTTAGTTGCTAAATTTCAACTGTCTGGTGCACTGATTTCTGGTCTTCGACTTGTGTACTGTCTTTGTTCCTACCAGTTCATTTCTTCGAATTGGTCTAGACAGTCAAAAATCTCTGTTTCCTTTTGCATGTTAGTGTAGTTGGATTTGTGTACTGGCATGAGTTCGAACCTTTTTCACACTGTTGGTTCATGTTGCACTATTTTGTTGCAAATATTCATGTATAATTAAGAGATATGCACTTGTTCTGTCCATAGGTCCATTGCAGTTTGTTTTGAATTGCATCTTTCTGTTGGCTCTATTGTTATCTGGTTTATGACTTCGCTTATTTCAACCTTAATCCTTGAACACTTCTGAGTTGTTCCTTTTTACAGTGATATTTGCTTGGACACAGTTGCCTTGTGCCTTTGTTGCGCACTTCATATTTGCACTGTTTCTGTAGTGGTGTAGTATATATCCACTATCTTCTTGAACTTGTTTCATCAGTGATGTTCTGTACGTCTACTATTCTCACTTGCCATCCTCGTCTGCATATGGCTGCTGCCTTGATCCCTGGTCTTGGCTCATGTAGTCTTGACTTCGAGTACTTATGTGTATGTGCACTTGTATCTGGTGCATGTGCTATGTCCATTTGAGTTGTCCTTCATTTATTGCCTGGTTTGGATTTGTGTTCTGGTTCAAGTATAAGCCAGTCTCATTGGTGTTGTTATCACACTTGAGTTGAACCCGATTTCGGGGTTTGACCTTGTGATCATTTGTGACTTTCACTGAGCTTTTGTGTATCTCATGCGATAGCGGCGAGGCAGTACACGCGTGCGTGTACTGCAGCCCTATCAGATTTAACAGTTTTAAATTGATGTTTCGATTGTTAAATTGTTTCGTTGGTTAATTTCAATGTTTTGGAGTTGTATTCTGATTTGGATTGTTGATTTGTTGTTTAACACTGTTTAGTGTTATATCTACCGTTATCCAATTCTCATATCGAGAGTTGGATATACGTGATTTCTGTGACTGTCATCTATTTGAGATTATTATTGCTTCTATGCACTAATAACTGAGTTTGAATTAGACTGACCCGTGTATTATTTTCTTTTGAATGTAATACTCGGGTCAGACCCGAGTTATTTCAGGTTGTAGATTTTCTTCTTTGAGTTGCTGTTCAGGATTTGAAGACTTTTCACATCTTCTGAAGTTGTCGGTGTCATTTTGTAATAGTCGTGTCATTGTATAGAACGATTTGTATTCATGTATATTATTCGATAATGTACTTGTATATATAACTTCTAGAGTCGACAGTTGTAGTTGTATCATATGTATCGTGTCAACTATATTGTAACTGACATCGGTTATATATATATATATATATATATATATATATGAGATTTTTGTAAACCTGTGTTCCGCATTTATATTATCTGTGTTATTGTTATATCTAATGTCCTAAACTATTATGAACTATCGTAGTTTGTTTTATACTGATAATTGGATATGTCGATGGGAGTAAATAAATAATAGATGAAAAATAAAAAGTATATACCACTCCTACCGAGATAACCAATATTAGTGTAAGGCCAATTACGGATGGTCGCTCCTATCCAGCCTTATTCTTCGTAATAATAGACAGTATTTCTTTTAATACTCTTTGTTATTATGAGCATAGAGGTGGGGCGTCACAGTTGGTATCAGAGCTTGGGGTTTATGGACATAATATAAAACATAACTTGGATGGAACATATGTTACAACTATTGGTCGATGTTTTATCTGTAATTTGAGTCAAAACTAAAGTTTTGAAATTTTGATGAAATTTTTAAATACCTTTATTTAAAAATAAAAGTGAAACTGTGTTTTGTTGATTTGATTGAATTGTGTTCTGTTTATCAGAGTGCGCAGCGGAAACAGTGAAACTGTCTTCGCTGAGTACAACTGATAATCTTTTTGATTTAAAAATCAAAATACGAAATTGATATGAATTTCGTTTGTTGTTTACATAGCTGTAATTATTTTGTTTCTTTGAGAACTTCGAATCCGAATTGAGGATTCGAAGAAATTGCAGATATGTGATTTTTGTTGAAATTTCCGCTGACTTTCTTTTGTACTAATCATCTATTGATTAGATTTTTGCTGTTTTAAATTATCTTCATTGAAGATACATTTGAATGATTCTTTGTTCATTTTGTAGTACGTGCAAAAATTTAGATTGTATGTTATTGCATTTATTTTACGTTGAACCGATGCTTGGTTATGAAACGTATTTTGTTGCCGTTATTTTTACAACGGAATTTTACACCAATGCTATATTTTGAAGTACGGTGTTTTGGGGCATTTGATGAATGAAAATTCACTGACATTACATTTTGATGTAGATTGTTTTGATGTGATTTTGGTGTTTTAAAACTACTGTCGCTTTGGCTTCAGTAACCGCCAAATTTTAAAAGTGGATTTTCAAGCGGATATTCCACGATACTGATTTGTAACCGTTTTTACGGTATTTTGAGAAGTACAATTTCCTTATTGAAATTGTTACTGATTTGCTGTTTTAATCACGTGATTGGAAAAAACGTTTTAAAATGAAAATTGTTTTATAAAATTTTAGCAGTTTGCGTTTTCAAAAGAATGAGAAAGCGACTTAAACGATTCAGCAAAATCGAGGATTATGACCCCTTTCTTTTACTGTTTCGCTTAACTCCGGACTTGTTCAGTTGAGAATGCGAATTGTTATTTTTACAAAATAAATAAAATTGTTTTCAAAAATTTTACAGTTTGCGATTTCAAAAGAATGAGGAAGCGATTTAAACGTTTCAGCAAAATCGAGGACTATGATCCCTTTCTTTTACTGATTCGCTTAATTCCGGACTTGTCCGTTTGAGAATGTAAAGTGTATTTTTACAAAATACACAATTTTGCACTTTCAAGGAAACGATGAAGCGATTTAAACGATTTAGCAAAAGTGTGGAGTATGGAACCACACTTTTACTATTTCGGTTAATTCCGGACTCGTTAATTGAAATATCTGTCGTTTTGATGATTTTACACTTTCAAGGAAACGATGAAGAGAATTAAACAATTTAGTAAAACTCGTGGTTATGGGACATGTGCGTTTGCTATTTTGGTTAATTCCGGACTCGTTAATTGAAACATTTTGATGCTTTCGTGTGCTTTCGAGCCACTATGAGGACCTTCGGGTCATTTGTTGGACCTTCGGGTCAAATACCAGTACTAGACCTTCGGGTCATTTGTTGGACCTTCGGGTCATTTGTTGGGCGCCAAAAATTATGTTGAGTACTTGGTAGGCTTCGGCCATTTGTTGATGCACGTGCGGCGAATTAAAAACTCGCCATCTGATGGGATCGATCCAAGCTTTTATGTTGATTTTCTAGTCTTCTTAATTGATTTCTAGATATTTGTTGCTTCCAATTATCTGCAGGTAATTGGATATTTGTTGATATGAGTTCTGATTATCGTTTTTGATAATCAGATATTTGTTGTTTCTAATTATCGCTTGTGATAATTAGATATTTGTTGATATGAGTTCTGATTATCGTTTTTGATAATCAGATATTTGTTGTTTCTAATTATCGCTTGTGATAATTAGATATTTGTTGATATGAGTTCTGATTATCGTTTTTGATAATCAGATATTTGTTGTTTCTAATTATCGCTTGTGATAATTAGATATTTGTTGATATGAGTTCTGATTATTGTTTTTGATAATCAGATATTTGTTGTTTCTAATTATCGCTTGTGATAATTAGATATTTGTTGATATGAGTTCTGATTATCGTTTTTGATAATCAGATATTTGTTGTTTCTAATTATCGCTTGTGATAATTAGATATTTGTTGATATGAGTTCTGATTATCGTTTTTGATAATCAGATATTTGTTGTTTCTAATTATCGCTTGTGATAATTAGATATTTGTTGATATGAGTTCTGATTATCGTTTTTGATAATCAGATATTTGTTGTTTCTAATTATCGCTTGTGATAATTAGATATTTGTTGATATGAGTTCTGATTATCGTTTTTGATAATCAGATATTTGTTGTTTCTAATTATCGCTTGTGATAATTAGATATTTGTTGATATGAGTTCTGATTATCGTTTTTGATAATCAGATATTTGTTGTTTCTAATTATCGCTTGTGATAATTAGATATTTGTTGATATGAGTTCTGATTATCGTTTTTGATAATCAGATATTTGTTGTTTCTAATTATCGCTTGTGATAATTAGATATTTGTTGATATGAGTTCTTATTATCGTTTTTGATAATCAGATATTTGTTGTTTCTAATTATCGCTTGTGATAATTAGATATTTGTTGATATGAGTTCTGATTATCGTTTTTGATAATCAGATATTTGTTGTTTCTAATTATCGCTTGTGATAATTAGATATTTGTTGATATGAGTTCTGATTATCGTTTTTGATAATCAGATATTTGTTGTTTCTAATTATCGCTTGTGATAATTAGATATTTGTTGATATGAGTTCTGATTATCGTTTTTGATAATCAAATATTTGTTGTTTCTAATTATCGCTTGTGATAATTAGATATTTGTTGATATGAGTTCTGATTAACGTTTTTGATAATCGGATATTTGTTGTTTTTAATTATCGCTTTAGATAATTAAATATTTGTTGATTTGAGGTTTAATTATCGTTTGAGATAATTAAATATTTGCTGATTTGGAATTTAATTATCGCTTTAGATAATTAAATATTTGCTGATTTCGAATTTAATTATCGCTTTAGATAATTAAATGATTGTTGAATTTGAAATTTGGTTATCATTTTTGATAATCAAATATTTGCTGAATTTGAAATTTGATTATCGTTTATGATAATCGAATATTTATGGGATTTGAAATTTGGTTATCGTTTATGATAATCAAATATTTGCTGAATTTGAAATTTGATTATCGTTTATGATAATCGAATATTTATGGGATTAGAAATTTGGTTATCGTTTATGATAATCGAATATTTGTTGAATTTGAAATTTGGTTATCGTTTATGATAATCGAATATTTGTTGAATTTGAAATTTGGTTATCGTTTTTGATAATCAATTATTTGCTGAATTTGAAATTTGGTTATCGTTTATGATAATCGAATATTTGTTGAATTTGAAATTTGGTTATCGTTTTTGATAATAAATTATTTGCTGAATTTGAAATTTGATTATCGTTTTAGATAATTAGATAATTGATGTTTTCTGATTATCGTATCGATGATTAGATATTGCTGTTTTATGATTTTCTATATTTTAATTATCTTGTTGATAGTTGAATATTGCCGATAAATTGTGTTTATCCAGTTTAGCTGTTTTCTGATTATCTATTGATAATTAGACTTTGTTGAGAATTTGTGAATTTCTTTTATGGGATTAAAAGATTTCTTTGGTATTTGTGTTCCCGATCTGAATTTTCTAGCTTAACCAGTTTATGTTAGAAGAATAATAGTGGTTGACGATCTTAATTATGAAAATTGCGGGGACGCAATTTTTATAAGGAGGGGAGTCTGTAACAACCTGGGGTTTTAAAATAGTTGATTATCGTCAAATGACGATTTAAATAGGTTAAACAACTACAATTCGAATTTTATTCAAGTTGACATTCGTTTATATAAATGGTGATTGGAGTTTCTATATCGAGTGGAAATTCTTTTGATAAAAATTGTTAAGTATTGCGGGCTTTAGGAATTTTATTGGCCCATGGGGTTTCCTTTTGTACCGTGCTATCTCGTGTGATAACCGACTTTTACCCAAAAACCCTAATCAAAAAAAAAAGAAACAAACAAAAAGAAAAAAAATGGTGGCGGCATTCTCTTTGTCTCGTTCAGTCCTCTTCGAGCAAATTAGGGTTCGCGCACCTCAGCGATCTGAAGGGAGAAAGAGGAGGGCTTTGGCTGCTCAATCGAGTTCAAGCGCTGGCTTCGCTCGATTGCAAGGGTGCTCGGCTTCGAATCCATTTCGTGCTATTCGTAGGCAAAGGTGAGTGAAAACTCACATCTAATCCACTCGACTCTGTTGGTTTTCGTTCGTTTCTAGTTAACTCCGATTTATTGGTTTGATTGTGAAAATTTGGGTTTTGTCGAGTTCGACTTCGTTCGATTTTATCTGATGGTTTGGGATTTCAACGTTGGCCCTTTTAAATCGATTGCTATTGTATCGAGTGTTTTGTGGCTTCTTCGACTTTGAACGATTTCGCGGTTATCGTGGTTTCGATTTTGTTGTTCGATTTCTGACTATCCAATTTTGTTTAAGTGGACATTGTTCGAACTGTTATATTCTGGTGACTTTGGGATTAACTCTGATTTAGGAAATTGTTGGGCTTCGGCCATTTGATTTTGATTGATGCCGAGATGATTTTCAAACTTGGCTTGATTTTTATCGATGTCGATTTTGATTCGAGATTGCATTGAGTTATATCTGTGGCTTTGGTTTGTATGGCATTTTGTTGACATGTATTTGCTCCGACTGTTTTCATCTTCCTTGTTGGCTTCGGCGTCGACTTTGACCTGTAGTTGCCTTCGGCTGCACACTTGATTTTGTGATGTTGGTCTTGTTCAACTTTTGCCATGTTATCCACTGCCTCTAGTAGCACTTTTGTATTGTGTAGATTTTGAATTATTCCTTACCTGTTGCATTCGCATATCACTGTAAATCCATCACTACACTGTTTAATTGCATATAAACGGGAGTTCTTTGTTTCATCACTGCATTGCCATTTCTAGACTGATACTTTTTGAGTCTGCATCTGTTAGTGGTCTTTTGTCTTGTTCAAATGTGATACTTTCATTATGTCTTCTTGTATGCCTGTTAGTATGGTTCATCATGTAGATCTTTGTATCAAGTTTTGAACATGGCCAGATTATTGTGGAGGCTGTTCAATCGAGTCTCATATTTACACTGTCCAGATTCATTCACTGGTCACTGTATACAAGTTCATCATGTAGTTCTCTATATAGATTCGTATCTGCAGCGTAGTTGTGGTACACCGAGCATTTCTTCGAGCCAGTTGTAAAGGGATATGCACACCTTTATATCCCACTGTATATCACCTCATATGGTTTAGTTTTAGCCTTTGTATAATTGTTGCTTTGCTTGTGTATTCGTGTTGTTTGGATTTGGAATACTGGGCACTTTACTTGTATCATGTTGTATCCCCACTTCACGTTTAGTTGCTAAATTTCAACTGTCTGGTGCACTGATTTCTGGTCTTCGACTTGTGTACTGTCTTTGTTCCTACCAGTTCATTTCTTCGAATTGGTCTAGACAGTCAAAAATCTCTGTTTCCTTTTGCATGTTAGTGTAGTTGGATTTGTGTACTGGCATGAGTTCGAACCTTTTTCACACTGTTGGTTCATGTTGCACTATTTTGTTGCAAATATTCATGTATAATTAAGAGATATGCACTTGTTCTGTCCATAGGTCCATTGCAGTTTGTTTTGAATTGCATCTTTCTGTTGGCTCTATTGTTATCTGGTTTATGACTTCGCTTATTTCAACCTTAATCCTTGAACACTTCTGAGTTGTTCCTTTTTACAGTGATATTTGCTTGGACACAGTTGCCTTGTGCCTTTGTTGCGCACTTCATATTTGCACTGTTTCTGTAGTGGTGTAGTATATATCCACTATCTTCTTGAACTTGTTTCATCAGTGATGTTCTGTACATCTACTATTCTCACTTGCCATCCTCGTCTGCATATGGCTGCTGCCTTGATCCCTGGTCTTGGCTCATGTAGTCTTGACTTCGAGTACTTATGTGTATGTGCACTTGTATCTGGTGCATGTGCTATGTCCATTTGAGTTGTCCTTCTTTTATTGCCTGGTTTGGATTTGTGTTCTGGTTCAAGTATAAGCCAGTCTCATTGGTGTTGTTATCACACTTGAGTTGAACCCGATTTCGGGGTTTGACCTTGTGATCATTTGTGACTTTCACTGAGCTTTTGTGTATCTCATGCGATAGCGGCGAGGCAGTACACGCGTGCGTGTACTGCAGCCCTATCAGATTTAACAGTTTTAAATTGATGTTTCGATTGTTAAATTGTTTCGTTGGTTAATTTCAATGTTTTGGAGTTGTATTCTGATTTGGATTGTTGATTTGTTGTTTAACACTGTTTAGTGTTATATCTACCGTTATCCAATTCTCGTATCGAGAGTTGGATATACGTGATTTCTGTGACTGTCATCTATTTGAGATTATTATTGCTTCTATGCACTAATAACTGAGTTTGAATTAGACTGACCCGTGTATTATTTTCTTTTGAATGTAATACTCGGGTCAGACCCGAGTTATTTCAGGTTGTAGATTTTCTTCTTTGAGTTGCTGTTCAGAATTTGAAGACTTTTCACATCTTCTGAAGTTGTCGGTGTCATTTTGTAATAGTCGTGTCATTGTATAGAACGATTTGTATTCATGTATATTATTCGATAATGTACTTGTATATATAACTTCTAGAGTCGACAGTTGTAGTTGTATCATATGTATCGTGTCAACTATATTGTAACTGACATCGGTTATATATATATATGAGATTTTTGTAAACCTGTGTTCCGCATTTATATTATCTGTGTTATTGTTATATCTAATGTCCTAAACTATTATGAACTATCGTAGTTTGTTTTATACTGATAATTGGATATGTCGATGGGAGTAAATAAATAATAGATGAAAAATAAAAAGTATATACCACTCCTACCGAGATAACCAATATTAGTGTAAGGCCAATTACGGATGGTCGCTCCTATCCAACCTTATTCTTCGTAATAATAGACAGTATTTCTTTTAATACTCTTTGTTATTATGAGCATAGAGGTGGGGCGTCACACCGAAGGTCTACAAGTGGTAACCTTAGATTCACTTGATCTAACAAAAACGGTAAAGATTTGTAATAACCCTAGTTTAGACTACCCGAAATTAAATTAAAAGAATAATATAATTTAGTTATAAGTAAATTATTAAGAGATTTTGGATATAATAAAATTGAAAATTTAATGAATCGTCTTTTTTTTGCTCTTTAACTCTTGTATTTAAGTATATAAGAGCTATTTTAAACGAAATAAATAAATAAATTATAATGGAGATAATTTCATTATTTGGAATATGATTTCTTAATTAATGATTCATTTTATCAAAATATGGAGAAAACCCTTTTTAATTAAAGGTTGTATTTAAATTTTGATATTTGGACACAAACGATGTATTTTTATGACGTTAATAATAATGATAAAGTTTATTATGGAAAATATTGTTTAATAAAACATAAACATGTGGTACATTATAAAATGGAGATTGTATAATGTGGAACTTGTTAAAAGTTTAGTGGTTAAGATTTTGAAATAAACAAGTTGTTAAAATACAAAATAAAGTGTTTTATAATTGAAAGTTGTAATTAGCAACACTTTATAATAAGGAAATTTTAGCAACACTTCTTATTGGATACCTACCCATTATTCTTAAGCCCATTAGAACTTGAGAAATATGAGAATACATTTATTCTCATTTTCACTTTTCACAAACCAGAAAATGTATTACATCTTCCTCTTCTCAAATAAAACCTAGACTCTTCCCCTTTAAAAATCAATAAAAATCAAATAAAATCCCAAAAATTCTCTAATTTGGGTATTTTATTTCTATTCCAACACCTCTGCTCCAAATTTAATGGAATTTGGTTTAGTTTTTATGGGTCAAAGACGATCTTTTCTCAAGTGGTTTTCGGGTTAAATCTGGACAGAAAACGAAGGTCGGCGGAAAATTCATAAATACTTATAGAAAAATCATAAAAATCTGAAATTTAGATATGTTGTTCTCCACTCATAAACACACCTTCTATAAATATTTCGTAGGAAAATACTTATTTTGATATGCCAAATCCTTGCTACACTAAGGACGAAAATGCAGAAAATTTTGAGTTTTGGCCTTGTGTTGATTGCTTGCAATTTTAGGAATTTTGGGATGTTAAGGTGAGTAACCCTCACACTTCTAGTCTAGATTCATTTTCATGTGGTTGAATGGTGAAAATACTAGTTTTATTGATCTTTGCTTGATGATTATTGTCAGTGTTTTCTAAATCTACTCCTTCTTTGCTCACTATCAGTTTATTGCTTTTTAAATGTTGAAATTAGACTTTGCTCTATCCTTTTAATTGCGGTATATGGTATTGTTAAGTGCATGCAATAGTTTCAATATGAAATTCAAAAGTAATTGCTCTATCCTTGTCGCTTGTTTGCCGATCGTTTTAAGTTTCATTGCTCTAATTTTTAGTGTTGTTTTCCGATGATTTTCTTATATGAATTTTGAGTTTTGAATCAATGAAAGATAATTGCATTTTGATGCTTTTGTGTTCTATGGAAGAAATTCTATTTTCGATATATTCAATTACTTTTGAATTTCAGTGGTTTAATTCTTTGATGATATAAATATTTGTGAATTTTTTTGATAAGTTGGTTTCCAAATTGATAGCAATTTTGATTGAAAAATAAATATAGAGATTTCAAAGGATTTATAAAGTGATTAGGAGTAATTCAATTATATTGCATGAAGGTTTCTAACTCCTATTTTTATTAAAACACTTTGATACTATTTATAAACATTAAAATCTCATTTTATGGATTTTCAAATCTTTTTCCAAAACAAATAATTTAAAAAAGAACTTCCAAACCTATTAAAAGTATATAAAACTCTTTCTTCATTCGGATGAGAAATTCAATTAAACGACTTAGTAAAACAAGTGGTATGGAATGCTTGCGTTTACTTTGTCGATTAATTCCCGGAATTATTCGATTGAAATCATATTTTCTCTTGAGTGGTGTTTACTAACTTGTAGTAAATATTCAAATAAACAAGTGTAGTATGAGATGTTCGGGTGTTATTTGATTAGTTACTATTTGAAGGTAAATAACACTTACGAAGATAAGTTTAACGACTAGTCTTTTATGTTGATCCATGATAAGCGATTTACGAAGCTTCGGCTCATTAGAGTTATGGATTCACTATCCATTTATGGGTCACCTGACCATTTATGATAACATGTGTTCAGTGAGTTCTATGCTCCCATTTATTATAGGTCTCCCCCTTTAGGTTTCTAGATTTCCAATGATTGATTTTTGGTTTTTATGAAATTTGTGTTTCACCAAATATTTTGTGAGATTTGCTTTTATAAGCTAATAAAGGTTTTGTGATTTGGTGAATAATTTTAAGAAGGATAATATTCCTCTTTATTTAACTCTATGTGAGTTTCATGTTAACTTTATGTGAGTTTTTATGTTCCTATTATGGCTTGTAAACTATCATCACTTTTATCTCACATTGATTTGGATTAGACTGGACTAATCTGTTTAATATCTTTATGTAATACTCGGGTCAGACTGAGTTATTTCAGGTTCTTCTACTTGGTGATCTTAGAGTTGGATTAGTTTGAAGCTCCTCCGTATATTTTTGTAGACTTGTAGTCTAGTAGTATTGTAGTCTATCATGTATGTTGAGATAGGAATTCATTCGGTTGTATATTCTTTTAAGTTGTCCTTTGTACCTCTTATGTATATTGTGGATCTTTTATGATCGCCTTTTGTACTTCACATCATGATCACATACATGTTCACATCCGCTTAATGAGAAATGTTTATATTTCTTTGTCGCATTTTGTGATTCTGTGTTATGTTATATTTTATATTGTTCTGAATTATATTAAGCTACTGTGTTGTTTTGTGCCTGGATCAGATACGTTGAATCCTCTTATAAAAGAAAAATATTTCCACTCAATTCGACGTATCGATACTCGCCCAAAGTAATAATATAGATGGTCGCTCCTATCAAGCCTTATTCTCCACATTAACAAACGATGTTATATTGTAATGTTCTTTGTTAATGAGGTCATAAAGGTGGGGCGTCACAACTAGGTATCAAAACCGAGTTCGGAACAATATACGATATTAAAGACGAGAATATTTTCCTAGATGTGTCTTTGAGACCGTCCGTAAGAGATCTTTGGGTCATTACTAGGAATCCTTACTTTAGAGATGGGTCATATCTTAGAAAATTTTAGGATGCATCGTGCCTATTTTCTGTACACACTAATTCGTATCTTGAAGTAATTCTTCCTTCGAACAAATGTTTGGCTTCAACTTTAGCAGACTTCAAATTGAATTGTGTGCCTTTGTCCTTAGCAATCTGAGTTGCACAGTGGAGATGGATGGACTACTTTCCACTGAGCACCTCAAATTTAAGTGCCTTTATTATTTGTTGTCAATAATAAATGCTTGCTTTTAAAAATAAAACTTAGTAACCATTAAAGATTAACATCGAGTAGAATTTACCATTTGAGAATTTAAAAGACATACTTGATATTAATTGGACCTTGTGGTGTATAGATTTGACGTCACTACCGCAAGGCATAATTGAATTTGGTTTAATAATTAATTTATCCTATGGATAATTAAATTAAAAACTAAGATGAATTTTTAAATGGATAATTGATTAAAGCAAGCATGGATAAAAGGAAATAGATTTACGCAATAACTTCAACAATTTTGTTTGATAGTACTCTATAACAAATTTATTTTCTATGTTAATATATTTATTAAAACTTTAACAAATATATTCAAAATATTTTATTGTACTCATAAGTATTTTTATGTATGCATATGTATGCACGTACACCGCGAATGCAAAAACACCTGTTATAAGGATAGACGGAACTAGTCAAATACCACAAGCTCAAGTGACAAATGTATGATGCTCTAGGCAGAGGTTTTGAAGATCGTGTGGTCACCCTGAGACATCAAAATGAGTGCTTTTTTGAATTAAGTATCACTCTTGTTATAAAATAAGAATATATGCAACTAAGGTTTAGCAACTCAGTTTTTATTGAGGGTGGATTGCTAAATGTCCTTGTTTTATGCACACACTCTAAAAATAGTTTTTGTCAACTGTCGCTTCTCAGCATTTGAATCGACTGAATCAATGGTCATGTTTTCTTTGAAAGTAGGTTATGATTGAAAAAGGAACTTTTTGTGGGCAAGTGTTTCAACTGTATCAATGTGATTTTGTTTTATCGAAGTTTGTGCTCCTTGTAGCAGATTAGCGTACGCTTCTAGGCTTCTAGCGTTTTAACAGATGCATTTTACGAAAAGTCAATAAATATAATGCAAAACCATGGAATAAAGTAGTTGTTATGGTTCAGTTTGGAAGTTTTATTTTCATCAATTTTGATTGAGTTTAGATGCCTTTGTATTTAAGGATTGTCGTAAACCTTGCTTGTAAGCTTTTTCTTCTTTTTGGTTTTTATCCGTTACAAAACCAACAAAAATCGATGTATTGTCATTTTTATGGTGATTTCAAATCCATCAAATTGAAGTGTTTTAAGGGTAATTTTTTTAAATTATACTTCCAGTCATATGGAAAAATTATAATAAATACAAGGTTATGTAATGCTAATTTTACGGAGAACTCTTAAAACCAATATATGTTAAATACCAAGCATTTGTTGGTCGATTATAATAATATTTCTTATAAACCAATCAGAACCGCTATGATCACTATTAATAGGAATGGCAACTAAACCCGTCGGGTTAGATCCGAACTTGATCCCACGGGTCTAGTTTTAAGCTGATCATGTTTTGTTAGATCCAAACTATATATTCTAAAACCTAGACCCGACCCGAGGTTTAGTACGGGTCAGACCGAGTCAAGTCCGATTAGGTAATAACATTTAAAATGCAAATATTTCAATGTTTCTTGGTTGGGCCTTTCGAATTGGGTCTGGTTTGATCAGGTATTTACAATATATTCTATCACCCACACCCGAACTAAGGCCCATCAGGTTCAATTGAGCTTGCAGCTCACGGTTCAAATTGTCAACCCTAACCACCAATCAAAACTGGTACTTTTCAAAACCCCTCAAAATCAGTAATATAGAACTCCCAATGCATATATATCTGACCAAACTTATGCCCTTTTTTCCCTTGCATTACACCAACACTTTGTGAAAATATATTTGAAAAATGCCAGAAGTGCGTAACGATTTGCAGATGCGGATGGAAAAATAAGCAATCTGCAACCAAACAAATTCCATTAATCACAACCGAGACTCAATCTAAGAAAAGGTCTCTTAACTTTCAAAAAGAATACAACCATGGATAAAGTTGATCCAATAGCCGTAGTTCGATAGAACTGCTTTTAACTTCCACCATACGAGGATAAAATGAAGGGCCTTTTAATTCATGCTATTAAGCCGACTTTTAGTAATTCATGCTATAAAGCTGGCATATAAGAGTATCTCGGGCTGGAAGCCGATTTCTAACATGAAGACAAAAGAAAAGGGCATGGAGTAGTTTCTTTTTAATTCTTTTTTTTTGATTTTTCTGTTTATTTAAAAAAAGAAAAAACATATAAATAATGGGTTTTTGAAAGTGAAAATTAGGCTCACGTCCCTAAAATCAAGTTTAAAAGCCCAAAACTCTTTCCGTTTTAAACTTGTAAATCCAATCCCTATTTTTTTATAAATATTTTGTTTTGCTAATTACCCTCGTCTATTTCATATCGACTATTCTCGTGTGATTTTATTGGCGATCAAGATTTGAAATCTTCGTAAGGAAATCAGATTTAATTCGATCTACTATTCAATATTTTTTTTACGATTCATTATGGCTTCATCATCTTGCAGGTAAACGCTTGATTTTCTTTTCAATCGATTTTGTATTATTGTTTTTTGCAATTTTTTAATAATTTAGGAATGTTTTTTGTATAATTATGCATAGCAAGTATACGTTATATTAAGTTATACATAGAAATTTTATTTTTAATCTTGTATGTAAATGCAGAGTTGTATGCAGTTACGTAAAATAACTGCATACATTGCTGCAATTATTGCAAGTAATTGCGTTTATGGCTGTATTTATCAAAAACTTTAGTTATCTAAATAAATGTGTATTTTTCAGCAGTTATGGAGAATTATTATAGAATTTTATGTGTGTTGATAATAAGAAGTGTAATCTTATTCGTTGCAGTGTGATTGTATATGTTGTATATTGATTTGTTAATAATGGTAGGTTTTCCTGCAATTATTGTAAATGGATTAATTTTTTTAATGGATTAAGAGGTTCAATTTTAACTGCATTTCAATTATGCAATTAAAAATTTATGGGTTTTTTAACTGCATATCATATATGTAGTTATAAAATACACTTTAATGGTTCAATTTTAACTACATTTCAATTATGCACTTAAAAATTTATGGGTTTTTTAACTTCATTTTTGATGAGTGTTCATTGAAGTGGTTAAATGTAACGTATATGCTCTTTTATCAGCAAATATTTTCAGTTGAAAATGTAAGAATTTTTTAAGTAAATATTTGCTTATTTTTATGGAGAGATTTTGAATGTTTGCAGATAACGCTGCAATTATTCTAAAAGATTGCAATTTTTTTTGATAATATTGATTTTTTTTGTTAAAAGTCTTCAAATATTATCAATGTTTTTCAGTGAGAAATGTAATAATGTATTTTGGAGTTTTAAGAGTTTTTTGAATTGAAATAATTGAATTCATGTGTTGAAGAATGTAAATTGTTTTAAATGAATAATTGCTAATAAGTAAGCAATTATTCAAAATAATTGCATTTTTCTATAGTTATTCAAAATAATTGTAGAATTTAGTACATTTCTTTACTACATATGTTGTTTGCAGTTAAAGATTTCATTGATTAATTGCAGTTTTTAACTGCATATCGTATATGCAGTTATAAAAAACACTTTAATGGTTCAATTTTAACTGCATTTCAATTATGCAGTTAAAAATTTATGGGTTTTTAACTGCATATTTGATGAGTGTTCATTGAAATGGTTAAATGTATCATATATGCTCTTTTATAAGCAAATATTTTCAGTTGAAAATGTAAGAATTTTTTAAGTAAATATTTGCTTATTTTTATGGAGAGATTTTGAATTTTTGTAGATAACGCTGCAATTATTCTTAAAAATTGCAGAAATTTTTGATAATTGTTGTTTTTTGTTAAAAGTCTTTAAATATTATCAATGTTTTTCAGTGAGAAATGTAATAATATATGTTGGAGTTTCAAAAGTTTTTTGAATTGAAATAATTGTATACATGTGTTGAAGAATGTAAATTGTTCTAAGTGAATAATTACTAATAAGTAAGCAATTATTCAAAATATTTCCATTTTTTCGGTAATTATTCAAAATAATTGCAGCATTTAAGTACATTTCATAACCATATATGTTGTTTGCAGTTAAAGATTTCATGTTTTATTTGTAGTTTTTAACTACATATCATATATGCAGTTATAAAATACACTTTAATGGTTCAATTTTAACTGCATTTTATTTATGCAGTTAAAAGTTTATAGGTTTTTTAACGGGGCATTTTACCAGAAGGACAAACTTTGTAGTCCAATTAGTTTCTAGGACACACATTCAAAGAAATTACTTTCAAGGCCAAAGTCAGCAGAATAATTACTTTCAAGGACAAAGTCAGTGGTCCAATTACTTTTAAGGACATAATTTCATAGGTTTTTAGGCCCTAGAAACTAATTATTTTGCGTTTTGTCCTAGAAAGTAATTATTTCAGTTATGTGTCCTAAAAACTAATTCCACTTGCTAAAGAGGCCCTTGTGGCTAATTTCCACTTTTTTAACTGCATATTTGATGAGTGTTCATTGAAGTGGTTAACTGTATCATATATGCTCTTTTATCAGCAAATATAATCAGTTGAAAATATAAGAATTTTTTAAGTAAATATTTGCTTATTTTTATGGAGATATTTTGAATGTTCGCAGATAACGCTGCAATTATTCTTAAAAATTAGAATAATCACATTAATCTGTGAAATTATTAGAAGTAAATATGTATATATTTGCAATTATTATTAATAATTGTATTCTTAACTGTATTTCACTTATAAATTACTGCTTCATTTCAGTGTATTTGTTAACTGCATATATGGAATGCAGTTAAAATTACAGTTGTTAAATACAATTTTTAACTGCATATAACATATGCAGCTAAAAAATACATTTAGTTGATGCAACTTTTAACTGCATATAAGATATGCAGCCAAAAAAAGCCTTTAGTTGGTGCAATATTTAACTGCATATAACATATGCAGCTAAAAAATGCATAAAAAATGCATTTAATTGGAGCAATTTTTAACTGCATATAACATATGCAGCTAAAAAATGCATTTAGTTGGTGCAAATTTTAAGTGCGTTTCACTTATGTATTTAGTTGGTGCAAATTTTAAGTGCGTTTCACTTATGTATTTAGTTGGTGCAATTTTTAACTACATTTCACATATGCCACAATAATTTAA
This sequence comes from Allium fistulosum, assembly GCA_030737815.1. Taxonomy (NCBI): domain Eukaryota; kingdom Viridiplantae; phylum Streptophyta; class Magnoliopsida; order Asparagales; family Amaryllidaceae; genus Allium; species Allium fistulosum. The sequence continues at coordinate 483,144,631 of CM060905.1, read as the reverse complement.
CAGCAAACATAAAACCATGCTCAACTGCAGTTAATAAAATCTAAAAATATCGACATATAGTTATAGTAATGTAAAACCTGAATAATACAACAAGTTATTATTATACATTTTTAGAATGATTCAACAATATTCTCAGAATCATGTTTGACTTCAGTTATGGTCTTGTTATAACTATGTACAATCTGGATAATGCAATCAGTACTTGTTGAAAATGCCATAATAATTCTTATGTGTGAATTTTTAAGTTGGTCATCAGTGTACTTTGGAACAAATAAATCTCCAACCATCGTAGTGTCGAATGTACGAAAATATTACGTTTTACTTTAATCTTTCATTCGAAATCGGAGACAAGAGTATTGAATTTTTTTATCTTCTAACTCGTTGATCTCTTAAGTGCAGTAACTATCAAGTTGACACTCATTTTAGTTTGAGTACTGATGGAATAATTTGTAAAAATCACCATCAGTACTCAAACTAAAAAGGATTGCCAAGAAGATAAGAAAAAACAAAATATAATTGTAAATAGCCATTAAATAAATACTGAAGATATGATTTTTCATTAAATAAGAAGATGTAGAGCAAGGAAAGGTAGAATATATAGACACAGAAAAGAAATCTCAACCGTAGATATAAATGGTCAAGGTATATAACTTTGGTCAGGATGTTGGACTAAAAGCTGAAAGAATCATTTGAATATTGGATGCTTTTGTCCTTTTATAACAAACAAACAAAGATATATCTTTTTTATAACTCTTGAATGACATGAAAGCTGAATGATTCATAAAATGCAATTAAAGTATTTTAAGTCTTATTCATTCCCCAAAATTCTAAGGCTGTAGTTTTAAAATGCAGTTAAAATTCATACAACAATGAGCTATAAATAAAATACAATTAATATAACTAAAATAAATTTTATTCTGAATTATTAGCGTATTAAAAGTGTTTAATTTATTAACTGCATCTGCAATATGCAGTTGAAAATCTAACGAATTTTGAACTATAATATTTTAGAACATGCATGAATTGTGAATTTGTATTAAGGTTTAGAACCTTATGTAGTTGTTCATAAGTGAAATGCATGAATTGTGACGTTTTAACTACATAAGTGAAATGCATTTAAAAATGCAACTGTTCATAGTAATTGCAACAATGTATACAACTATTAATAATAATTGCATATATGTCTGCAAATTTTCAATATATTTGCATATATGTAAAAATAATTAACATATTTGCATATAAATGAGCAAATATTTGCTTAACATTTTTAAATTTTTATTTGCAAAATTGAACATTATGTTTACATTATTGTATGTATTTATTTTCAATATTTGCGGATATGACTGCAAAAATTGTACTACAGTGTTGATTTGAAATATTTATAGATTTGTCTTCAAATATTGCATATAATTGCATAAAAGGGTACAATTATTTAAAACTTCTTCTAAATTGCAGTAAAATATGTGTGCAATTGTTTCAATAAATTTGATGAGTGTTCATTGAAGTGGTTAAATGTATCATATATGCTCTTTTATCAGCAAATTTTTCAGTTGAAAATGTAAGAATTTTTTAAGTAAATATTTGCTTATTTTTATGGAGAGATTTTGAATGTTTGTAGATAACTCTGCAATTATTCTTAAAAATTGCAGAAATTTTTGACAATATTGATGTTTTTTTAAAGTCTTTAAATATTATCAATGTTTTTCAGTGAGAAATGTAATAATGCATGTTGGAGTTTCAAAAGTTTTTTGAATTGAAATAATTACATACATGTGTTGAAGAATGTAAATTGTTTTAAGTGAATAATTGCTAATAAGTAAGAAATTATTCAAAATAATTATATTTTTTCGATAATTATTCAAAATAATTGCAGTATTTAAGTCCATTTCTTAACTACATATGTTGTTTGCAGTTAAAGATTTCATCTGTTAATTGCAGTTTTTCACTGCATATCTTATATGCAGTTATAAAATACACTTAAATGGTTCAATTTTAACTGCATTTCAATTATGCAGTTAAAAATTTATGGATTTTTTAACTGCATATTTGATGAGTGTTCATTGAAGTGGTTAAATGTATCGTATATGCTCTTTTATCAGCAAATATTTTCAGTTGGAAATGTAAGAATTTTTTAAGTAAATATTTGCTTATTTTTATGGAGAGATTTTGAAGGTTTGCAGATAAGGTTGCAATTATTCTTAAAAATTGCAGAAATCTTTGATAATTTTGATGTTTTTTTGTTAAAAGTCTTTAAATATCATTAATGTTTTTCAGTGAGAAATGTAATAATGTATGTTGGAGTTTCAAGAGTTTTTTGAATTGAAATAATTGCATACATATGTTGAAAAATGTAAATTGTTTTAAGTGAATAATTGCAAATAAGTAAGCAATTATTCAAAATAATTCCATTTTTCCGTAATTATTCAAAATAATTGCAGCATTTAAGTACATTTCTTAACTACATATGTTGTTTGCAGTTAAAGATTTCATGTGTTATTTGCGGTTTTTAACTGCATATCATACATGCAGTTATAAAATACACTGTAATGGTTCAATTTTAATTGCATTTCAATTATGAAGTTAAAAATTTATGGGTTTTTTAACTGCATATTTGACGAGTGTTTATTGACAGCAAATATTATCAGTTGAAAATGTAAGAATTTTTTAAGTAAATATTTGCTTATTTTTATGAAGATATTTTAAATGTTTGCAGATTAAGCTGCAATTATTCTTAAAAATTGCAGAAAGTTTTGACAAGATTTATGTTTTTTGGTTAAAAGTCTTTAAATATTATCAATGTTTTTCAGTTAGAAATGTAATAATGTATATTGGAGTTTCAAGAGTTTTTTGAATTGAAATAATTGCATATATGCATTGAAGAATTTAAATTGTTTTAAGTGAATAACTGCTAATAAGTAAGCAATTATTCAAAATAATTCCATTTTTTCTGTGATTATTCAAAATAATTGCAGCATTTTAAGTACATTTCTTAACTACATATGTTGTTTGCAGTTAAAGATTTCATCTGTTAATTGTAGTTTTTAACTACATATCATTACCGTGATTTTAATTTAAAATAATTGTAAAGTCATATGCAATTATTTAGAATTGTTGCAGACTTTTATGCAGTTATCTTAATCATCTTTGTCTTTGACACTTTATTAATTGTGATCATTATCAGCATGATTGTCCTGATCTTTTTTTTTTACTATTATCTTTTTTCTTGAATAATTTTTTTGTCCTTCTCAACATCTTTATTATTTTCTTCATTTATTTTCCTCACCATAATTTTTGTTTTCCTATACTTCATATTTTTCAACTTCATCACTATCACTATTTCAAATTCTTTATGATTTTGATTATAGACAAAACTTGCCCAACATATTTCAGTTCTAGTTTGAGAACTTAAGTTTGAAAACTAATACATACAACGTGTGAACATGTATCATTTAACTAGTGGTTGAAAGGTTGAGATTATGGAACAAACTTCCTATACTTGATCTTTTTGCTTCTATATGTGTCTTCAGTTTTTCCTTCTATATGTGTCTTTTGTTTATAAGGGACCAGTAAGTTCACAGTCAAAGTCGCAATTATTATAGTTAGCATCAGTGCGATGATTCTAGAATGTTTCAGTGAATCGAAAGCATATCAAATTTCTGTTGAAGAGCATGCAGCATAATTTTCTTTATGGTATCTCAACCATCTTGATTATTCTTCTTAAATAGAGTGCCATCTTGCAATATCCTGGAGTTGTTTCTTGTAAGGAGCTTATCTTCTAGATACCCCTCAATTTCAACGTGTATTTATCGTATCTTCTAAAAGCTTGCTTGATATCTAAGGAATTAAGACTTGATAACCATGCAAGTAGACCTGAAGATATAGAAACAGATTGTAGAGAACTATTGAATTACGTTTTACTTTTACTGTCTCATTTGAAATCAAAGACATGACTGTTGAATTTTATCTTGTAACTCATCGTCTTCATCTCTTAAATGCAGCAACTATCAAGTTGGCACTCATTTTAGTTTGAGTACAGATGGAATAATTTGTAAAAATCACCTTCAGTGCTCAAACTAAAAAGGATTGCTAAGTAGATAAGAAAAAACAAAATATAATTGTAAATAGCCATTGAATAAATACTAAAGATATGATTGTTCATTAAAGAAGATGTAGAGCAAAGAAGAAGGAAAGATAGAATATAGATATAGAAAAAAATCTCAACCGTAGATATAACTGGTCAAGGAATATAACTTTGGTCAAGATGTTGGATTAAAAGCTGAAAGAATCACATGAATACAGAATGTTTTTGTCCTTTTATAACAAACAAAAAAGATATATCATCTTTTTATAACTCATGAATGATATGAAAGCTGAATGATTCATAAAATGCAATTAAAGTATTTTAAATCATATTTATTCCCCAAAATTCTAAGGCTTTAGTTTTAAAATGCAGTTAAATTCATGCAACAATGAGCTATAAATAAAATACAACTACTATAACTAAAATAAATTTTGTTCTGAATTATTAGAGTATTAAAAGTTTTTAACTACATATAATATATGTAGTTATAAAATACACTTTAATGGTTCAGTTTTAACTGCATTTCAATTATGTAGTTTAAAAATTTTGGGTTTTTTACTGCATATTTGATGAGTGTTCATTGAAATGGTTAAATGTATCATATATGCTCTTTTATAAGCAAATATTTTCAGTTGAAAATGCAAGAATTTTTTGAGTAAAGATTTACTTATTTTTATGGAGAGATTTTGAATGTTTGTAAATAACGCTACAATTATTCTTAAAAATTATAGAAATTTTTGACAATATTGATGTTTTTTGTTAAAGTCTTTAAATATTATCAATTTTTTCCAGTGAGAAATGTAACAATGTATGTTGGAGTTTCAAGAGTTTTTTAAATTGAAATAATTGCATACATGTGTTGAAGAATGTAAATTGTTTTAAGTGAATAATTGTTAATAAGTAAGCAATTATTCAAAATAATAGCATTTTTTTTAATCATTCAAAATAATTGCAGCATTTAAGTACATTTCTTAACTACATATGTTGTTTGTAATTGCAGTTTTTTACTGCATATCATATATGCAGTTATAAAAAACACTTTAATGGTTCAATTTTAACTGCATTTCAGTTATGCAGTAAAAAAATTTTGGGTTTTTTAACTGCATATTTGATGAGTGTTCATTGAAGTGGTTAAATGTATCATATATGCTCTTTTATCAACAAATATTTTCAGTTTAAAATATAAGAATTTGTTAAGTAAATATTTGCTTATTTTTATGGAGAGATTTTGAATGTTTGCAGATAACGCTGCAATTATTCTAAAAAATGTCAGAAATTTTTGACAATATTGATGTTTTATTGTTAAAAGACTTCAAATATTATCAATGGTTTTTAGTGGGAAATGTAATAATGTATTTTGGAGTTTCAAGAGTTTTTTGAATTGAAATAATTGCATACATGCGTTGAAGAATGTAAATTGTTTTAAGTGAATAATTGCTAATAAGTAAGCAATTATTCAAAATAATTGCATTTTTCTGTAATTATTCAAAATAATTCAATTTTTCTGTAATTATTCAAAATAATTGTAGCATTTAAGTACATTTCTTAACTACATATGTTGTTTGCAGTTAAAGATTTCATCGATTAATTGCAGTTTTTAACTGCATATCATATATGTAGTTATAAAAAACACTTTAATGGTTCAATTTTAACTGCATTTCAATTATGCAGTTCAAAATTTATGGGTTTTTTAACTGCATATTTGATGAGTGTTCATTGAAATGGTTAAATGTATCATATATGTTCTTTTATAAGCAAATATTTTTAGTTGAAAATGTAAGAATTTTTTAAGTAAATATTCGCTTATTTTTGTGGAGAGATTTTGAATTTTTACAAATAACGCTGCAATTATTCTTAAAAATTGTAGAAAATTTTGACGATATTGTTGTTTTTTTAAATCTTTAAATATTATCAATGTTTTTCAGTGAGAAATATAATAATGTATGTTGGAGTTTCAAGAGTTTTTTGAATTGAAATAATTGCATACATGTGTTGAGGAATGTCAATTGTTTTAAGTGAATAATTGTTAATAAGTAAGCAATTATTTAATATAATTGCAGCATTTAAGTACATTTTATAACTACATATGTTGTTTGTAGTTAAAGATTTCATCTGTTAAATGTAGTTTTTTACTGCATATCATATATGCAGTTATAATAAACACTTTAATGGTTCAATTTTAACTGCATTTCAATAATGCTGTTAAAAATTATGAGTTTTTTAACTGCATATTTGATGATTGTTCATTGAAGTGGCTAAATGTATCATATATGCTCTTTTATCAGCAAATATTTTCGGTTGAAAATGTAAGAATTTTTTAAGTAAATATGTGCTTATTTTTATGGAGATATTTTGAATGTTTGCAGATAACGCTGCAATTATTCTTGAACATTGCAGAAATTTTTGACAATATTGATGTTTTTTGTTAAAACTCTTTAAATATTATCAATGTTTTTCAGTGGGAAATGTAATAATGTATGTTGGAGTTTCAAGAGTTTTTTGAATTGAAATAATTGCATACATGTGTTGAAGAATGTAAATTGTTTTAAGTGAATAATTGCTAATAAGTAAGAAATTATTCAAAATAATTGCATTTTTTCTGTAATTATTCAAAATAATTGCAGCATTTAAGTACATTTCTTAACTACATTTGTTTTTTGCAGTTAAAGATTTTATCTGTTAATTGCAGTTTTTAACTACATATCATATATGTAGTTATAAAAAATACTTTAATGGTTCAATTTTAACTGCATTTCATTTATATAGTTAAAAATTTATGGGTTTTTTTACTGCATATTTGATAGGTGTTCATTAAAGTGGTTAAATGTATCATATATGCTCTTTTATCGGCAAATATTTTCATTTGAAAATGTAAGAATTTTTTAAGTAAATATCTGCTTATTTTTATGAAGAGATATTGAATGTTTGCAGATAACGCTGCAATTATTCTTAAAAATTACAGAAATTTTTGACAATTTGATGTTTTTTTGTTAAAAGTCTTTAAATATTATCAATGTTTTTCAGTGAGAAGTGTAATAATGTATGTTGGAGTTTTAAGAGTTTTTTGAACTGAAATAATTGCATACATGTGTTGAAGAATGTAAATTGTTTTAAGTGAATAATTGCTAATAAGTAAGCAATTATTTAAAATAATTCCATTTTTCTGTAATTATTTGAAAATAATTGCAGCATTTAAGTACATTTCTTAACTACATATGTTTTTTGCAGTTAAAGATTTCATTTGTTAATTGCAGTTTTATACTGCATATCATATATGCAGTTATAAATAACACTTTAATGGTTCAATTTTAACTGCATTTCATTTATGCAGTTAAAAATTTATGGGTTTTTTAACTGCATATTTAATGAGTGTTCATAGAAGTGGTTAAATGTATCATATATGCTCTTTTATCAGCAAATATTTTCATTTGAAAATGTAAGAATTTTTTAAGTAAATATTTGCTTATTTTTATGGAGAGATTTTGAATATTTACAGATAACGCTGCAATTATTCTTAAAAATTGCAGAAATTTTTGACAATATTGATGTTTTTTGTTAAAATTCTTTAAATATTATCAATGTTTTTCATTGAGAAATGTAATAACGTATGTTGGAGTTTTAAGAGTTTTATGAATTGAAATTATTGTACATGCGTTGAAGTATGTAAATTGTTTTAAGTGAACAATTGCTGATAAGTAAGCAATTATTCAAAATAATTCCATTTTTTGTGTAATTATTCAAAAATAATTGCAGCATTTAAGTACATTTCTTAACTACATATGTTGTTTGCAGTTAAAGATTTCATGTGTTATTTGCAGCTTTTAACTACATATCATATATGCAGTTATAAAATACACTTTAATGGTTCAATTTTAATTGCATTTCAATTATGTAGTTAAAAATTTATGGGTTTTTTAACTGCATATTTGATATGCTGTAACAACCCGCATATTTATCGATTTTATATTTAAATATTTTATTTAAATATTTTATCGTTAGTCGGGTGTTAGTCCGAAAAGCTACTTTTTGCATACGGTCAAATTAGGACTCGAGACCACCTCCATTGAGTTCAAAATGACGTTTGCGATCTTTTTGAGTGTAAACTTCGATATGTTTGGAGATAGTGAAATTTTCGTTACTTTTTGCTTGGAGCTTTGGTTTGGGCTGAACCAGTTGTTAACTCAGTCCCAACCCCCTCTCCTCTTCACCACTTCATCAAACACTTCAAGCTTTATCAAAAATGGTGGAGGGAATGGAAAATTAAAATTCCAAGCTCAAGTTCTTTAGCAAATTCAACATCTAACTCCAAATTCAAAGTAAAGACATTGATTCAAGCTTGTGGTTGATCCTTGCTTTGCTCCCAAGCTTCATCTTCATCGAATTCCGTGAAAAGGTGAGATTTTTATCTCACATCTTGCCTAAAATTGTCATTGGACTGTTGGGAATGATTCCCCATCACTTTAGCATGTATGTTTGCATTGGATTTGGATTGAATGGGTGAAAACCCCAAATTTTCGTGTGTGTTTGCAATTCTGGGCGTTAGGTCGCTCTGTCTCGAAGAAGAAAGACTGCAGATTTTCGTCTTGGGCTTAGGTCGCATGGAAATAGGTCGCTAGGTCGTAGGTTGTGGGTCGCCTAGGTCCTAGGTCGCTCGTTCCTGCTTTAGTTACTAGGTCGCGGCTACGTTAGGTCGTAGGTCGTAGGTCGCTCGGCTTCGATAACTCCTTAGGCCGCTCGCGTGTTAAGGCTCTAGGTCGCTCGACTCTGCTAGGTCGAAGGTCGCGCATCACTGATAGGTCGCTGGCCTTAGGTCGCTTCCCTTATAGGTCGCTTTCCTCAGTTAGGTCGTTCAAGGCCTTAAGTCGTTCACTCTTTAAGTCGTTCGACTTGTTTTCATTTTTGGTCGCTAGGTCGCGAGTCTTTAGGTCGCGCACCCCTCTGCCTTTATATCGCTAGGTCGCGAGTCTTTAGGTCGCGCACCCCTTTGCCTTTATATCGCTAGGTCGCGAGTCCTAGGTCGTGCGCCTCTTTGTTTTATATTGTTAGGCCGCGAACACATAGGTCGCTCGCCACTTGACTTCCATAATTCGCTCGCCATTTGACCCTGTTAGGTCACTTGCCACCGTACTTCGATAGGTCGCTAGATCTCAACCACATTAGGTCGCATGGCCTTGAATTCTTTAGGTCGCTCGGCTCAGGTTACCATTAAGTTGCTCGGCCACTTATGTTAGGTCGCTCGGCCTTAAAATGTTAGGTCGCTCAACCACCTATTCCACTAGGTCGCTCGACCACCTATCCATTAGGTCGCTCGCCCGCTTTACCTTTAGGTCGTAGGCCGCTTGGCTTCACTAGGCCGCTTGGCTTCACTAGGTCGTTTGTCTTCACTAGGTCGTACCGTTTTGGACGGGGCGCTGCCCCGCACCCCGCCGGGGGCGCTGCCCCCTGGACCCTCCCTCCATAGGGGATCTTATCTGAAAAACATTCAACAGAACTTCCTACCTTAATGGTTTTGGGGATTGACTTCTTTGGATTTTTCTCACGTTTTCGAATGTGAACTTATGTGATTCGATTTGTTTCAATAATCGTTTTGTGACTTGTCACTTTAAAGACATAGAGGTTTCAATACTAGTAGTAAATATCAAAGCTCTTTCATCAAAATGATTTCAACTCTATTTTATTACAAAGATCTTTTTTTTCCTAAACCGTTTTCCACTCTATTAGTATATACAAGCCTTTACTTCACTCGAATGAGAAATCGAATTAAACGACTTAGTAAAACGAGTGGTATGAAACGCTTGCGTTCACTTCGTCGGTTAGCTCTTGGAATTGTTCGATTGAACCCTTTTGTGACAATTTCCTAGTGGAGATCTACAGTTTGTTCGTAAATATTTAAGTTAAGCTAGTGGTTATGGGACATGAAGCTAAAATCAAATATTTACTGGCTTAGTGTAATTGACACTTCCTAATGATCATGACGATCATTTTTGTGATTTAGACTAGCAATTGAGCGATGTCTCTTTGTTTGCGAGGGAGACTAGACCCCGCTTTTGTGATGTTTCGCCATCACATATATGGGGTAGCACCCCATGGTCTTCGGGCCATTGCTGTGTGGAAATTTAATGGATAGCTTCCATGAGATAGCTTCTCGTTTATGTGTTTCACGCGTTGGTGAGTTTGCATACTCCCGTTCATGTGTTAGGCCTTTCCCCCCTTTTTATGTGATTTCTGGATTTCTGGTGTTGATTCCTAGAATTTGTGCTTCACCACTTTTCATGATTTTCATTGATATGATATCAGTTTTTATGCATTGGTGAATTCATGTGTCATTGACTTGTTATGAATACAAGTTTAGGGTATGATACCCTATTTTATCTTTGAGAAGATTCTTGTGATATTGATTAATCTCTTGTTGATTTTCAATTACATACTTATAGTAGTATGCCATTATGGTTTTTACATGTTCATGCCATGTCTTTTACTTTATACCATATCATCTGATATTTATAGCTAGACTGATCCGTTTATTATTTTCTTATAAATAATACTCGGGTCAAACCGAGATGTTACATGTGCTTCTGCTTGACTTCTCTTCAGGATTATTCTGACTTTTGGCTAACTACATAGATTAGTAGTTTTTGGATGTACACATTTGAGATATAGACTCTATGTTATGTACTTATTCTTTTGTATAGCACGTGTTGCTATCCTTTTGTATTATCGTGGATCTTTCCGACCACTACTCTGATGTACACTTTTATGTGTTATGTATTTATTCATATCTTCTTCCGTCTTTGTGATATGGATGTCTGTGACTGATTTATGTTATGATTATTTCTATGTTTGTCTCCGAATATTATATATAGCCACTATGTAATAGCTTTGGGTTTGCATCGGTATGTCGGATTTCCTCCTTAAATGATATGCATTCTATTCTATTTGACATATCGGTGCTCGCACAAAGAAGATACATGGATTGTCGCTCCTCCACAGCCTTATTCTCCATGCTAGTCGACAGCACTACACTGTAGCGTTCTTGTCTAGCGTGGGTATAGAGGTGGAGCGTCACAGCTTGGTATCAGAGCCAAACTTCGGAACAATGTAGAATAACTTAACAAGGATCATCGTCCTAAGTCCTTCTTAGGAGTTGTACCTTAGGATTAATTCGAGTCTTCGTACCGATTCATCCTATTTTCTTTTATGATTCCTTGTTTTATCTATCAAGATTGCTTGATAGTCATTCTGAGAATAACCTTTTTCTTCTTCCTCCTTTCTTAAAGAAGAAGAGATGGTTAATTCTGGCAGTCCTAGCGCTAGTCAATCCAGTAGTCCTTCTCTGGATGGCGTATTCATGTCTGCCCAACAACTTTTGAATCTTGCTAAGAATCAAAGGTTTATCTGTGCTTTGGGTAAGAGCCTCGAAATGGTTTTACCTTTGAAACTTGAAGTTCCTTTCAATCAACTTGTGGATATCACTCTTCAACATGAAGAGGCTGATAAGGGAATTGATATTGATATTGGGATTTCCAAGAAGAGGCATATTAAGTTCAAAAGCCCTTATCCCGATAAGAAGGTGAAGCAACCTACTTTGGTAGCAAAGACTCCAATCCCTAATCTTGAAAGATGCTACAATTGTGATTCTAGGGACCACCATATAAATAAGTGTCCTAGACCTACCTCTTGCCGCTATTGTAAAAGTGCGGACCATTTTATGTCTTCCTGTTCCAAACTTCAAAGAAAGAAGAAAGAGGAACAAGAAACTCCGGTAGTTGAGACTCCTACCGCTAGTCGTAAACGATGTTACAATTGTGGTTCCACGGACCATTATGTAATTAAGTGCCCAAAACCCGTTTATTGCCGCTATTGCAAAGGCTCGGGTCATTACTTATCTACCTGTCTCAAACTTCAAAGTAGGAGAGAGGGAATGCTGCCAAGCCCTAGCAACTCTTCTCTTGGCCAAGGTATTTCTTACTCAATCCTTGATTACACTTGTTTTGTGATTAACCTATTCGAGTTCTTTTCGATATGGGTTCATCTTATCCTTTTTATATCAAACAAACTTGTTGATTCTTTTTTCTCTAAAAACATTTTGGGATTGATGACTTCTTTGAGAATTGCGTATCCGGTTGGTGAATCCGCAACACTCAAATTGCTTTTTATTGAAGTCGAAATTATTTTATGTGATTTTTCTTTCCGAACCGATTTGCATGTTATACGTTGTTTAGGTTTCGGAATTGATTTGCGTGAAAGGATTGGCTTCATCATTATGAGGCCCATATCCTATTTTTCAGTATGGACTATTCATTTTCGACATTTTTAATCTGTTATGCAGATTCATATTTTTCCTTTGTGATTTCGATTCCAAATTAATGGCATCATCTTATTCTTTAAGCTCACATGTTGAGTAAAGGATTATTTCTCTCAATTGAGAAGTTGTGAATTTTCCGGAATCTTTGAGCTGGTCTTAGGATTATCACCTAAGCAATCTTTTAAGTGGTGTTATGGTCTTTCCAGTTTGACCTTGCCCCCGGATTTCATTAGCTAGGAGTTGCGGGAGTTAGCATTCCGCTTACCACATTCCGCACTTGTTATGCTTCTTATGAATGACTTATTATGTCATTCGGTTTATCAGCTTATTTCATCCAATTTATAAATCGAGTATTCTATGAATATCTCAATAATTCCATTCTTGTATTTATTAATTTTGGACGAAAAATCGAAATTTAAAATTTTGTAAATCTTTTTCATAAGATTTATTTATAAGTACAATTGGATTTTTAATTAAACAAGCAAAGAATATTCTCAAAACTTTTAAGAGATATTTTCATCATATAGAAGATTATTTTGTGATGTATTGCCCATTTAGTGTTTTAAGAATTCTGGTCGATGCGCTTGATCAACGTTATCGATAGGGATTTCCTAAACGCTTTGATGAGACAGTCAGACACAATAAATTGACTTGTAATATGTAAATTTTTCTAAAAAGGGTAATTGTGATTTTGAAAGTTTTAGCTTTTCGGGAAAGAAGATTGAATTCTTTCTTTTCGGTACTCTTATCCTTGTGATTCCCTAAGGGAACCAAAACCATATCTTTTGTACCAATGCTAATCGTATTGGTTTGGATGCCATTCTCTAGCAAAAGAGAGCGCGCAATCACTTATGCTTCTAAATCCTAAAAGCCGATCGAGACTAGGTATGTCACTTATGATTTTGTGCTCGCGACTATTGTTTTTGCTTTCCAAGTTTGACATCATCATCTTGGGGGAGAAATTTGTTCTCCACCTCGATTATAAATTATTGGGATATCTAATTTCTCATAAGGAACTTAATTTGTGTCAACCACGTTGGCTCGAATTCCTTGCATCTTAAGATCTTGATATCCTTTATACCCCGGAAAAGGGAAATCGTGTTGCCATTGCACTTAGTCGCAAGCGACAAGCGATTGCTTTCAGGATGATATCCGAATGGAAGGATCTCGAGGTTTCATCCACTTGTGAAATTTGAGATCGTGTTTCCCATTCTTGTTCATCTTATGTAACCTTGAGGCGCATCCTTCTCTTTTAGACCGCATTCTTGAAGCTCAAAGACTAGATCCTGAATTGGCTCTTCTTAGCCAAAGTTGTAGGGACAAAATTAATATTGAAAGTTGAAAGACTTTGATATTGATTTTCGTGGCGGCATTCGAAAATTTGGTAGACTTATCGTACCAAATATTAGTGATCTTCGTAAAGATACTTTAGAAGATTCTCATCATTCTGAATTTACCATTCATCCCGGTAGTAGTAAAATGTATGCTGAGGTGAGGCGGCTTTATTATTGGAAGTGAATAAAATCTGTTATTTCTAACTTTGTTAAGTGTTGCATGACTTGCCAACTTCACAAAGGCATGTGGGTTATTGCAACCTTTAGAAATTCCAATTTGGAAGTGGGATCAAATTTCCATGGATTTTAGTTATGGCCTTTCCCGTTCTTGTTCGGGTCATGATAGCTTATGGGTGATTGTTGACAGACTTACTATATCCGCCCATTTTACTTCCGTTCGGTCTAACCGAACCGTTTCTCTTTTGGCCAAACTCTTATCAAGGAAATTGGTAAATTGCATGGTGTCCCTACTTCTATTGTTAGCAATCGCGATCCATTGTTTAATAGTGGATTTTGGGAAAGTCTTCGAGATTTTTTTTTAACACCGCTTATCACCCTCAGTCCGATGGACAAACTGAGCGTGTGAATCAAACTCTCGAAGATCTTCTTTATGCTTGTGTACTTGATTTCGGTGGAAGTTGGGAAGATCATATTTCACTCGTTGAATTTTCCTATAATAACATCTTCCAATCTAGTATTGGTATGGCTCCTTTCGAGGCACTCTATGGAAGGCCATGCCGATCTCCTTCTTGTTGGCTTGAGGCTGGTGAGAAGCTGGTTTTAGGTCCAGATTTTTATTCGTGTTTCACCTATTAACGGTGTTTTACGTTTCAGTCGATCGGGAAAGTTAGCACCTCAATATATTGGGCCATTTCCTATCACTGAACATAGTGAATCCATGACGTATCGCCTTTTATTACCGGCTCAAATTTCCTGCTATTCGTGACATGTTTCACGTTTCTCAATTACGGAAATGCTTTTGAGATTCCGATTTTTATTCTTGAGTCTGGTGTTGTGGAAGAAACTGAAGTTTCACCTAATTTAACTTTTTGAGCAGCATCCTATTCGTATTATTGCTTCGGAAGTCAAACGTCTTCGAAAATAAAGATATTCTCTTTGTATGAGTTCTATGATTCTCAAATCCCAAGGATTTCTCTTGGGGAATCTAGAGTATTCATCAAGCGAACACATCCGGACTTACTTTCTCATGCTCTTTATGGTGAACTTCTTATTTCAAATTTCCTTTTGTGTTAATATGCTTTTATGGTTGTTACTTTTTATTTCCATCTTATATATTGCGAGGACGTAATTTCTTTAAGGAGGGGAGTCTGTAACAACCCACATATTTATCAATTTTATATTTAAATATTTTATTTAAATATTTTATCGTTAGTCGGGTGTTAGTCCAAAAAGCTACTTTTTGCATACGGTCAAATTAGGACTCGAGACCACCTCCATTGAGTTCAAAATGACGTTTGCGATCTTTTTGAGTGTAGACTTCGATATGTTTGGAGATAGTGAAATTTTCGTCACTTTTTGCTTGGAGCTTTGGTGTAACGACTCGGATTTTGCGCGTTCGAAAATCAACATCCGTACTTCACCTTGTACTCGAATGCCGTAGATTCGACCGTTCAAATCCGATTCGCCGGAGCTTATAACACAGTTAAGTAAACAACACAGCGGAAAAAGAATATATCAATTACATAACATTGATAAAATGACAGGTACAACAGAATGATACAACAGATATCAATATACATCAGAGATATGATACAAGAAATAGCAGCGGAAAAGAAAAGATAACAACAGCAGCAGAACAATATCAATAGAAATGATAACTCCAAAATGATCTTCAGACAAGAATGAATCCACAACTCCAAGATAAGCAACTCCAATGAATGAACTAGCTCCAGATAATCTACTAAACCTGAATATCTAAAAAACCCAACTCTAGACTGCCCGTGTGGAAAATAGTGGGCACCCAGAGTTTAGGAAGAGAACAATAAACTCCGGATCAGTCATGGGACTGGTGTGAGCAACAAAAACAGTTTATCTTTAAATGAGCAACAAAGGCTTTTAAACATTGAAATCCGCAATGCTTTTTCGAAAATGAAACTACCATAAGACCTCCCACCACACACACAATGCAAACGCAGAATTGGAGGAGATTTCTTCTTATGATAGTCAAAAATGCATACTACGCAAAATCATTTGATATTATTATCATTAGTGCATAGTGTCGAAAACCATTTCGAAAATATAATATTAATCTTAGCCAGCATACAACCATTGTTGTATGTCTACTATAGCTACTACGTTCAATAGCAGGTTACCGCCACATTCCATAGCAGGTAATACAACTAAAACCGTACAGGGTTCGTATTGTTTCTTTGGATTTCCAACAAATGATCAGGCAAAGGAACTTCCTTACCGAAATAGAAACGCCTCTGGAAAGACGCCCCGAGAACCTAACCGGATCTCCGCAAACAAAAGCCCGATGCTACCTCACGCTGTACAGCTGTAACTAGGTAACTAACACACGAGTCATGTCATCCCCCGGTCGTAACCAACCTTTATCCCGGGATCCCGAAAACCAACAAAGCAACATCATACAGTAATAAATTACCGTGTCCACACGAGTTAAGTATCTGGGCTCCATACCATGATACCACCCTTTATCCAGAAGGAAATGACATACCCTAGGGGCGCTACCCCTACAAACCTTTGTCGCAACATTCCTGTTTCGACCATTACCGGGTTGTGAGGCTCGACGAAGTCTCGTCCACAAAACTACGCTTCTTCACAAAGCACGCTTTTTCACAAAGCAACGTTTTGACCAACAAATGATCAGCAGCACTTCGTATGCCACATTACCAAATTGGGAATGTATCACTAGTAAACATCAACTACATAACCTCTGAGCTCGTACGTCTCAGAGAAGGGTGTTAAGCTAAGAGAATAAATTCTCCGCCACCAACAGAAATGTATTTGATAGAAACCAGCTTTACATCTCAAAGTGTAACGTCAGACACACATCCATACAAGTCTGTTCCGGGTTCGAACAGAACCGAAGGCACTTCCAAAGAAGCCCTTGCAATTCCGGGTATTCACAATCCTGATCGGATTTCCCATCACTTAAGAAATCTCTATACCGGCGCGACTCAGTGCAGAGACAATCGATAGGTCATCATATCGTTCTCGCAAATACCCGGTCTTCACCACCGGTCTTCAAATGCTATCCATATACGACGTATCATTATTCGGAATGGGTTATACGACACAAAGGTCCTCTCCCGGCTAAACCGAATAACGAGCGCAATTAAAAATCATATGGATACTGGGGTCTCAGTTAAATCACAGCTTAAAGCCCAAAACTTTTCATTCGAATGGTTAAAACAAATTACCATTTCCAATCTTTTAAACAAAAAGATTTATTTCAACAACCTTCAATAGTTTAAACAATTTCCACACTTTTAATCTTTTAACAAAAAGATTCAATTAACAAAGTTCACCCCATTCACAAAGATCCATTTATGGATTTCAAAATGATTTCCATTTCAATCTGATTAACTCGTTAAATCTTTAAATCAAGATTTAACTTATAGCTTTCAAAACTCATTTCCAAAGATTCATTCATAGCCTTTCAAAACAATTCCATTTCAAGTTAGATTAACTCGTTCGGTCTTTGAAATCAAAGACTCATTTCATAGTTTTCAAAACATTTCAATTCTATTTCAAACTTGAAACCGTTCAACACAATTTGGAAATCCTTTCTTATGTGGAAGCTTTTACTATTTGAAAACAAGTAGTTTTCATTTCGGAAAAATCTAGTTATATTTACATGAGTTAAAACCCTGAATTAAATTCAAATTCCCAAATCAATATCTTAAAATGGTTTAACCCATATATAACTTATACGGCATCTTTAATCCCTAGTTTCAAATCATAGGATTCAATTTCAAACTTGAATTCAAATTCAAATCAAATTATTTAAATTTCAAAACTCGATTAAGTTATTCAAAATAACTTTTATCTTTGAAATTCCATTTCAAAAGCTTTTCACTTTAAACCCAAATTTCTAATTTCAAAATCAATTGAAATTAAAATTTCCATTTCAAAAACATCAAATTTAAATTATCTGTGACTTAACCGATTTCCACATGAAATCCATAATTGTGTGTGTAAAAGTGTAGTCCAGGGGTTTTACACACAATAGTGCAACATCAATCATCATAGATATATCGATAAGCGGTATAATCGATAACGCTTATCTTCATTCACAAATCACAGATATAATAAACTTATCGGTCACAAAGATTCACTATTACAATTCGATGTGGGTTTCGGATAACCAACTGGAATCCGACTCCCTGTCGCATCGAAATTCAAGTGTCGTTTACGGGTCAAGGGTTTTATATTCACATAGTAATATATCACAGAACAAAAATCACAGCTCAGCACAAAGTAATCCATATCACAAAGCATCATATATCAAGGATATCAAACAATTCACATTCAATAGAATTCAAACATTCATAAGTAAGGTCAGTCAATTGTTCGATTTATTCAAATCAGATTAATAAATTACTAATCCCGGTTAATTAATATTAATTAATTACACATCATTCTGATTAATTATCCTTTAATCATTTATTAATTAACCATTAATAATAAATTCAAAATTTCTTAATCACCTGATTAATTAACTTTAATCCTTATTATAGAAATTGACTAACCATTAATAATCCATTAATTGATCCTAATTATTTAATTAATTAGGTGTTGATTTCAACTTAATTTCAATAAATTAATTTCTAGTTATAAGTTATCCATTTTCATTTCTTTTAACTTTTATATTTGATCTTAAGATCTTGAAACAGTTTCAGGTTTTCATTTTAAATTTAATTCAAAAACAAACACTTAATTTTTCTTATCAACTCAAAGTTGTCTAAAACAAATCCAAAGAAAATTTGCATTCACTTTAATACTTTAGTTAAACTCAGTTAAATCTTGATCTCGAGTTTACATATCAACTTCAGATTTTCCAGGGAACAGTTTAAACCACACACCTCCCCGAGATAGCAACAAAAATCCTCGGCCAAACACTTCAAATCCCTGAGAAAACTCTCGAGGGCGAACACTAGAATCCATCTTCCCCAACCTTAAATCCAAGCAGACACGCCATATCACGCGTGCACATGCACACTGGGTCGAAGCGCCTCCGACCATCATCCAACCTGCGACCATGTCACCCACAACTTCGCTGCCCCAACGAGATCAACCAGCAACTAATACAACCACGAATCAAAATTTCGATCCTCGTTCGAAATCTCGAGCAAAGTTCGACCCACCAAACTCTCGCCACCGATGATGCCGTCAACTGGAAACTCCAGTATCCCTCCCAGAGCACCCACGCGCCACCACGCCACCATCCTTCAACTCGCGATCGCACCCGATCCATTACCCATGTCGAAATTGTCTCGACAGCCAAGACGAACGAAATACAAGCTTAAACCCTAGTCCATCAAAATCCAATCACTTCGACCCATAAGAAAAATCACCATTATTTTTCCTACACTCGCCATACAACGAACCACCTTCAGACCAAAAATTGTTCAACTTCGCCATGCCGTTCATCGGCGATCGCCCAAAACTCAAATTTCGAACAAGCCCTAAATTCCCATGAATTTCCAAACTAAAAATCATCATATTTGTTTTAAAAATCTTATTTTTGAATGTTTGTTCCAGATATAAAAATCAATTTAACAAAAGTAAACATTCCAATTTAACAAAGAATTTTCTTTTCACTGCGAAATTGATATGCAGAGTCCATGCTACAATGTTTGGCTTCAAACAAATTCCAGCCTTATGATTTTAAGTTTTAAACAAACACAATTCGTTTAAAATCCTAAGTTATGAGAAATTAATAGAGGAAAGAGGAAGTTGTATTAGATGATCATGCCTGTTATTCAAACAGAGGATCAAAACAATGACATGTACAGTCATTCTCAGGTGTATATATATATACATAGTAAGCATAACCCAACAACCATATAAACAGTTGTCATAAAAAAAAACTTCAAGCATTAAGCACAGAAATCAAGATATTCAAGTTCGGGATTAAAAAGAAAGGTTTGCTCATTAACAAAACAGCAGGTTCAGGGAGGAGATTTGCTCACATTGAATTGAGAAGATGAACAGAGAGAAGATCTATGCTTGGAAAAATTGATTTTTTTTTTCAGG
The DNA here is from genome assembly GCA_030737815.1 of Allium fistulosum. Classification (NCBI taxonomy): domain Eukaryota; kingdom Viridiplantae; phylum Streptophyta; class Magnoliopsida; order Asparagales; family Amaryllidaceae; genus Allium; species Allium fistulosum. The sequence continues at coordinate 483,124,668 of CM060905.1, read as the reverse complement.
TTGAAAGTTGTTTTCTGGTTCAATTCCTTGGATTCCAGATAATCATCCCAGGCCGAAGACTTTGCATTTGATGATTATCGTGTTGAGACTGAACTTAAAAAAAACAGCAGATTGCTATGGTTCCTGTTGAATTCAAACTTTGATCACCAGGCTTTAAATTGGTTGTTTAAGTTGTAGTTTGTTTAAGAGTGAGGTGGTATTGCTTCAGATTCTTGGCAAAGAATGGACGAATAAAAATGAATAGCTTGATATATAAAATAAGTATACAGGGTGATGTTATATATTTTAATTTTCTTTTGTACAATTATATCAGAGATTTTTTTTTCCATTTGGAGGCTAAAGTATACTTGTTTGGGGCTGCATTAATTTGCCAGGTACAAATACATATCTTTGCATTTATTAGCTTTGTACCATGTATATTCCTCCCATACTTTAGCTGTACAAGCTTAACTTGATTTCGGCTGAAAGATAATTGTGTAGTGTACTAAAGATGATGGCATTAAATTAACGTGTACAACTTACCTTCATTTCGGCTGTAGATCACTTGCTTATTATAGTGTTGCTTTAGTTGTTATCAAACTTAACTTGTATATTTAGTTCTTCCCATACAAGCTTGCTTTTACTTTATCTCATTACTTTAAACTAAAATTAAACTCCTATTTTAATATGTTGTTGGAATTCGTCTAATTGTGTTTACTTTGTAATAAGTAAATTCTATTTTTTTTTATAACTCAAATCATTATTAACCCATTTACTTACAATTTAAATCCAATATATACTTATTTTTACAATATTTAAATTTCTATGATTTATATAGAATTCATCTACGATCGGGGAAACTCGCATCACTTAAATCAATTTATTTCACAATTTTAATTCAAAAATACAATTAATTATTAATTTAAATTAAATAAAAATCTGGGGTCGTTACAAACTTCCCCCCTTAAAAGAATTTCGTCCTCGAAATTACCAAGGAGACACAAAGATAGATGAAGAATGTTTCATCAAATCAAACTGAACATCTATTCTGCATTTGGTTTACCAGATCAGAATATCGATAACAGATACAAGAACGAATCTGTTTGACACTTCACAAGATACTCGGGTTATCCAGGTCTACGAAATATACAAGGGCATCGGTTAGTTCAAAAGATAACTAACCATTCGTAGAATATACTGGGACCCAAAGAATAGATAGATATATGGATACGATTTCAAAATTTTTTAGTTTAGAACTAAAGTATACCTATCAGCCATAGCAAACAAAGTAACCAATTCATCCAAACAAATAATTTTGGTCCAGTTGGAGTTTATTATCCCATTTTAATATATCGAATCTTCTTTTCTGGATCGACCAGAAATTATCGAAGAATTGAGAAAAGATGACGAATAAAAGAGATTGATAGAGAAAAGATTGCTTCCTTGTTGTTACAGAGTATCGACCATTTATAATCGTATTCCCCTATCCCCTATCTCATCCTCTTCTTGCACTCATACTCACTATCAGTGGATAGTAAGAGAATTTACTGAGGCATACGGACGGATATCTTAGAGATTACTCATTCTAGGGTATACTTCACCCTATCTCTAATGAGCTACTTAATGTGTTATACTCCTGAGCTAAAGTTCAACCTTAGCTCTGATACCACTTGTAACGACTCGGATTTTGCGCGTTCGAAAATCAACATCCGTACTTCACCTTGTACTCGAATGCCGTAGATTCGACCGTTCAAATCCGATTCGCCGGAGCTTATAACACAGTTAAGTAAACAACATAGCGGAAAAAGAATATATCAATTACATAACATTGATACAATGACAGGTACAACAGAATGATACAACAGATATCAATATACATCAGAGATATGATACAAGAAATAGCAGCGGAAAAGAAAAGATAACAACAGCAGCGGAACAATATCAATAGAAATGATAACTCCAAAATGATCTTCAGACAAGAATGAATCCACAACTCCAAGATAAGCAACTCCAATGAATGAACTAGCTCCAGATAATCTACTAAACCTGAATATCTAAAAAACCCAACTCTAGACTGCCCGTGTGGAAAATAGTGGGCACCCAGAGTTTAGGAAGAGAACAATAAACTCCGGATCAGTCATGGGACTGGTGTGAGCAACAAAAACAGTTTATCTTTAAATGAGCAACAAAGGCTTTTAAACATTGAAATCCGCAATGCTTTTTCGAAAATGAAACTACCATAAGACCTCCCACCACACACACAATGCAAACGCAGAATTGGAGGAGATTTCTTCTTATGATAGTCAAAAATGCATACTATGCAAAATCATTTGATATTATTATCATTAGTGCATAGTGTCGAAAACCATTTCGAAAATATAATATTAATCTTAGCCAGCATACAACCATTGTTGTATGTCTACTATAGCTACTACGTTCAATAGCAGGTTACCGCCACATTCCATAGCAGGTAATACAACTAAAACCGTACAGGGTTCGTATTGTTTCTTTGGATTTCCAACAAATGATCAGGCAAAGGAACTTCCTTACCGAAATAGAAACGCCTCTGGAAAGACGCCCCGAGAACCTAACCGGATCTCCGCAAACAAAAGGCCGACGCTACCTCACGCTGTACAGCTGTAACTAGGTAACTAACACACGAGTCATGTCATCCCCCGGTCGTAACCAACCTTTATCCCGGGATCCCGAAAACCAACAAAGCAACATCATACAGTAATAAATTACCGTGTCCACACGAGTTAAGTATCTGGGCTCCATACCATGATACCACCCTTTATCCAGAAGGAAATGACATACCCTAGGGGCGCTACCCCTACAAACCTTTGTCGCAACATTCCTGTTTCGACCATTACCGGGTTGTGAGGCTCGACGAAGTCTCGTCCACAAAACTACGCTTCTTCACAAAGCACGCTTTTTCACAAAGCAACGCTTTGACCAACAAATGATCAGCAGCACTTCGTATGCCACATTACCAAATTGGGAATGTATCACTAGTAAACATCAACTACATAACCTCTGAGCTCGTACGTCTCAGAGAAGGGTGTTAAGCTAAGAGAATAAATTCTCCGCCACCAACAGAAATGTATTTGATAGAAACCAGCTTTACATCTCAAAGTGTAACGTCAGACACACATCCATACAAGTCTGTTCTGGGTTCGAACAGAACCGAAGGCACTTCCAAAGAAGCCCTTGCAATTCCGGGTATTCACAATCCTGATTGGATTTCCCATCACTTAAGAAATCTCTATACCGGCGCGACTCAGTGCAGAGACAATCGATAGGTCATCATATCGTTCTCGCAAATACCCGGTCTTCACCACCGGTCTTCAAATGCTATCCATATACGACGTATCATTATTCGGAATGGGTTATACGACACAAAGGTCCTCTCCCGGCTAAACCGAATAACGAGCGCAATTAAAAATCATATGGATACTGGGGTCTCAGTTAAATCACAGCTTAAAGCCCAAAACTTTTCATTCGAATGGTTAAAACAAATTACCATTTCCAATCTTTTAAACAAAAAGATTTATTTCAACAACCTTCAATAGTTTAAACAATTTCCACACTTTTAATCTTTTAACAAAAAGATTCAATTAACAAAGTTCACCCCGTTCACAAAGATCCATTTATGGATTTCAAAACGATTTCCATTTCAATCTGATTAACTCGTTAAATCTTTAAATCAAGATTTAACTTATAGCTTTCAAAACTCGTTTCCAAAGATTCATTCATAGCCTTTCAAAACAATTCCATTTCAAGTTAGATTAACTCGTTCGGTCTTTGAAATCAAAGACTCATTTCATAGTTTTCAAAACATTTCAATTCTATTTCAAACTTGAAACCGTTCAACACAATTTGGAAATCCTTTCTTATGTGGAAGCTTTTACTATTTGAAAACAAGTAGTTTTCGTTTCGGAAAAATCTAGTTATATTTACATGAGTTAAAACCCTGAATTAAATTCAAATTCCCAAATCAATATCTTAAAATGGTTTAACCCATATATAACTTATACGGCATCTTTAATCCCTAGTTTCAAATCATAGGATTCAATTTCAAACTTGAATTCAAATTCAAATCAAATTATTTAAATTTCAAAACTCGATTAAGTTATTAAAAATAACTTTTATCTTTGAAATTCCATTTCAAAAGCATTTCACTTTAAACCCAAATTTCTAATTTCAAAATCAATTGAAATTAAAATTTCCATTTCAAAAACATCAAATTTAAATTATCTGTGACTTAACCGATTTCCACATGAAATCCATAATTGTGTGTGTAAAAGTGTAGTCCAGGGGTTTTACACACAATAGTGCAACATCAATCATCGTAGATATATCGATAAGCGGTATAATCGATAACGCTTATATTCATTCACAAATCACAGATATAATAAACTTATCGGTCACAAAGATTCACTATTACAATTCGATGTGGGTTTCGGATAACCAACTGGAATCCGACTCCCTGTCGCATCGAAATTCAAGTGTCGTTTACGGGTCAAGGGTTTTATATTCACATAGTAATATATCACAGAACAGAAATCACAGCTCAGCACAAAGTAATCCATATCACAAAGCATCATATATCAAGGATATCAAACAATTCACATTCAATAGAATTCAAACATTCATAAGTAAGGTCAGTCAATTGTTTAATTTATTCAAATCAGATTAATAAATTACTAATCCCGGTTAATTAATATTAATTAATTACACATCATTCTGATTAATTATCCTTTAATCATTTATTAATTAACCATTAATAATAAATTCAAAATTTCTTAATCACCTGATTAATTAACTTTAATCCTTATTATAGAAATTGACTAACCATTAATAATCCATTAATTGATCCTAATTATTTAACTAATTAGGTGTTGATTTCAACTTAATTTCAATAAATTAATTTCTAGTTATAAGTTATCCATTTTCATTTCTTTTAACTTTTATATTTGATCTTAAGATCTTGAAACAGTTTCAGGTTTTCATTTTAAATTTAATTCAAAAACAAACACTTAATTTTTCTTATCAACTCAAAGTTGTCTAAAACAAATCCAAAGAAAATTTGCATTCACTTTAATACTTTAGTTAAACTCAGTTAAATCTTGATCTCGAGTTTACATATCAACTTCAGATTTTCCAGGGAACAGTTTAAACCACACACCTCCCCGAGATAGCAACAAAAATCCTCGGCCAAACACTTCAAATCCCTGAGAAAACTCTCGAGGGCGAACACTAGAATCCATCTTCCCCAACCTTAAATCCAAGCAGACACGCCATATCACGCGTGCACATGCACACTGGGTCGAAGCGCCTCCGACCATCATCCAACCTGCGACCATGTCACCCACAACTTCGCTGCCCCAACGAGATCAACCAGCAACTAATACAACCACGAATCGAAATTTCGATCCTCGTTCGAAATCTCGAGCAAAGTTCGACCCACCAAACTCTCGCCACCGATGATGCCGTCAACTGGAAACTCCAGTATCCCTCCCAGAGCACCCACGCGCCACCACGCCACCATCCTTCAACTCGCGATCGCACCCGATCCATTACCCATGTCGAAATTGTCTCGACAGCCAAGACGAACGAAATACAAGCTTAAACCCTAGTCCATCAAAATCCAATCACTTCGGCCCATAAGAAAAATCACCATTATTTTTCCTACACTCGCCATACAACGAACCACCTTCAGACCAAAAATTGTTCAACTTCGCAATGCCGTTCATCGGCGATCGCCCAAAACTCAAATTTCGAACAAGCCCTAAATTCCCATGAATTTCCAAACTAAAAATCATCATATTTGTTTTAAAAATCTTATTTTTGAATGTTTGTTCCAGATATAAAAATCAATTTAACAAAAGTAAACATTCCAATTTAACAAAGAATTTTCTTTTCACTGCGAAATTGATATGCAGAGTCCATGCTACAATGTTTAGCTTCAAACAAATTCCAGCCTTATGATTTTAAGTTTTAAACAAACACAATTCGTTTAAAATCCTAAGTTATGAGAAATTAATAGAGGAAAGAGGAAGTTGTATTAGATGATCATGCCTGTTATTCAAACAGAGGATCAAAACAATGACATGTACAGTCATTCTCAGGTGTATATATATATACATAGTAAGCATAACCCAACAACCATATAAACAGTTGTCATAAAAAAAAACTTCAAGCATTAAGCACAGAAATCAAGATATTCAAGTTCGGGATTAAAAAGAAAGGTTTGCTCATTAACAAAACAGCAGGTTCAGGGAGGAGATTTGCTCACATTGAATTGAGAAGATGAACAGAGAGAAGATCTATGCTTGGAAAAATTGATTTTTTTTTCAGGTTGAAAGTTGTTTTCTGGTTCAATTCCTTGGATTCCAGATAATCATCCCAGGCCGAAGACTTTGCATTTGATGATTATCGTGTTGAGACTGAACTTAAAAAAAAACAGCAGATTGCTATGGTTCCTGTTGAATTCAAACTTTGATCACCAGGCTTTAAATTGGTTGTTTAAGTTGTAGTTTGTTTAAGAGTGAGGTGGTATTGCTTCAGATTCTTGGCAAAGAATGGACGAATAAAAATGAATAGCTTGATATATAAAATAAGTATACAGGGTGATGTTATATATTTTAATTTTCTTTTGTACAATTATATCAGAGATTTTTTTTTCCATTTGGAGGCTAAAGTATACTTGTTTGGGGCTGCATTAATTTTCCAGGTACAAATACATATCTTTGCATTTATTAGCTTTGTACCATGTATATTCCTCCCATACTTCAGCTGTACAAGCTTAACTTGATTTCGGCTGAAAGATAATTGTGTAGTGTACTAAAGATGATGGCATTAAATTAACGTGTACAACTTACCTTCATTTCGGCTGTAGATCACTTGCTTATTATAGTGTTGCTTTAGTTGTTATCAAACTTAACTTGTATATTTAGTTCTTCCCATACAAGCTTGCTTTTACTTTATCTCATTACTTTAAACTAAAATTAAACTCCTATTTTAATATGTTGTTGGAATTCGTCTAATTGTGTTTACTTTGTAATAAGTAAATTCTATTTTTTTTATAACTCAAATCATTATTAACCCATTTACTTACAATTTAAATCCAATATATACTTATTTTTACAATATTTAAATTTCTATGATTTATATAGAATTCATCTACGATCGGGGAAACTCGCATCACTTAAATCAATTTATTTCACAATTTTAATTCAAAAATACAATTAATTATTAATTTAAATTAAATAAAAATCTGGGGTCGTTACATTTGGTTTGGGCTGAACCAGTTGTTAACTCAGTCCCAACCCCCTCTCCTCTTCACCACTTCATCAAACACTTCAAGCTTTATCAAAAATGGTGGAGGGAATGGGAAATTAAAATTCCAAGCTCAAGTTCTTTAGCAAATTCAACATTTAACTCCAAATTCAAAGTAAAGACATTGATTCAAGCTTGTGGTTGATCCTTGCTTTGCTCCCAAGCTTCATCTTCATCGAATTCCGTGAAAAGGTGAGATTTTTATCTCACATCTTTCCTAACATTGTCAATGGACTGTTGGGAATGATTCACCATCACTTTAGCATGTATGTTTGCATTGGATTTGGATTGAATGGGTGAAAACCCTAAGTTTTCGTGTGTGTTTGCAATTCTGGGCGTTAGGTCGCTCTGTCTCGAAGAAGAAAGACTGCAGATTTTCGTTCTGGGCTTAGGTCGCATGGAAATAGGTCGCTAGGTCGTAGGTCGTGGGTCGCCTAGGTCCTAGGTCGTTCGTTCCTGCTTCAGTTACTAGGTCGCGGCTACGTTAGGTCGTAGGTCGCTTGGCTTTGATAACTCCTTAGGCCGCTCGCGTGTTAAGGCTCTAGGTCGCTCGACTCTGCTAGGTCGAAGGTCGCGCATCACTGATAGGTCGCTTCCCTTATAGGTCGCTTTCCTTAGTTAGGTCGTTCAAGGCCTTAAGTCGTTCACTCTTTAAGTCGTTCGACTTGTTTTCATTTTTGGTCGCTAGGTCGCGAGTCTTTAGGTCGCGCACCCTTCTGCCTTTATATCGCTAGGTCGTGAGTCTTTAGGTCGCGCACCCCTCTGCCTTTATATCGCTAGGTCGCGAGTCCTAGGTCGCGCGCCTCTTTGTTTTATATTGTTAGGCCGCAAATACATAAGTCGCTCGCCACTTGACTTCCTGTTAGGTCGCTTGCCACCGTACTTCGATAGGTCGCTAGACCTCAACCACATTAGGTCGCATGGCCTTGAATTCTTTAGGTCGCTCGGCTCAGGTTACCATTAAGTCGCTCGGCCACTTATGTTAGGTCGCTCGGCCTTAAAATGTTAGGTCGCTCAACCACCTATTCCACTAGGTCGCTCGCCCGCTTTACCTTTAGGTCGTAGGCCGCTTGGCTTCACTAGGCCACTTGGCTTCACTAGGTCGTTTGTCTTCACTAGGTCATACCATTTTGGATGGGGCGCTGCCCCCTGGACCCTCCCTCCGTAGGGGATCTTATCTGAAAAACATTCAACAGAACTTCCTACCTTGATGGTTTTGGGGATTGACTTCTTTGGATTTTTCTCACGTATTCGAATGTGAACTTATGTGATTCGATTTGTTTCAACAATCGTTTTGTGACTTGTCACTTTAAAGACATAGAGGTTTTAATACTAGTAGTAAATATCAAAGCTCTTTCATCAAAACGATTTCAACTCTATTTTATTACAAAGCTCTTTTTTTCCTAAACTGTTTTCCAACCTATTAGTATATACAAGCCTTTACTTCACTCGGATGACAAATCAAATTAAACGACTTAGTAAAATGAGTGGTATGAAACGCTTGCGTTCACTTCGTCGGTTAGCTCTTGGAATTGTTCGATTGAACCCTTTTGTGACAATTTCCTAGTGGAGATCTACATTTTGTTCGTAAATATTTAAGTTAAGCTAGTGGTTATGGGACATGAAGCTAAACTCATATATTTACTGGCTTAGTGTAATTGACACTTCCTAATGATCATGATGATCATTTTTGTGATTTAGACTAGCGATTGAGCGATGTCTCTTTGTCTGCGAGGGAGACTAGACCCCGCTTTTGTGATGTTTCGCTATTACATATATGGGGTAGCACCCCATGGTGTTCGGGCCATTGCTGTGTGGAAATTTAATGGATAGCTTCCATGAGATAACTTCTCGTTTATGTGTTTCACGCGTTGGTGAGTTTGCATACTCCCGTTCATGTGTTAGGCCTTTCCCCCCTTTTTATGTGATTTATGGAATTCTAGTGTTGATTTCTGGAATTTGTGCTTCACCACTTTTCATGATTTTCATTGATATGATATCAGTTTTTGTGCATTGGTGAATTCATGTGTCATTGACTTGTTATGAATACAAGTTTAGGGTATGATACCCTATTTTATCTTTGAGAAGATTCTTGTGATATTGATTAATCTCTTGTTGATTTTCAATTACATACTTATAGTAGTATGCCATTATGGTTTTTATATGTTCATGCCATGTCTTTTACTTTATACCATATCATCTGATATTTATAGCTAGACTGATCCGTTTATTATTTTCTTATAAATAATACTCGGGTCAAACCGAGATGTTACAGGTGCTTCTGCTTGACTTCTCTTCAGGATTATTCTGACTTTTGGCTAACTACATAGATTAGTAGTTTTTGGATGTACACATTTGAGATATAGACTCTATGTTGTGTACTTATTCTTTTGTATAGCACGTGTTGCTATCCTTTTGTATTATCGTGGATCTTTCCGACCACTACTCTGATGTACACTTTTATGTGTTATATATTTATTCATATCTTCTTCCGCCTTTGTGATATGGATGTCTGTGACTGATTTATGTTATGATTATTTCTGTGTTTGTCTCCGAAGATTATATATAGCCACTGTGTAATAGCTTTGGGTTTGTATCGGTATGTCGGATTTCCTCCTTAAATGATATGCATTCTATTCTATCTGACATATCGGTGCTCGCACAAAGAAATTACATGGATGGTCGATCCTCCACAGCCTTATTCTCCGTGCTAGTCGACAGCACTACACCGTAGCGTTCTTGTCTAGCGTGGGTATAGAGGTGGGGCGTCACAGCTTGGTATCAGGGCCAAACTTCGGAACAACGTAGAATAACTTAACAAGGATCATCGTTCTAAGTCCTTCTTAGGAGTTGTACCTTAGGATTAATTCGAGTCTTCATACCGATTCATCCTATTTTCTTTTATGATTCCTTGTTTTATCTATCAAGATTGCTTGATAGTCATTTTGAGAATAACCTTTTTCTTCTTCCTCCTTTATTAAAGAAGAAGAGATGGTTAATTCTGGCAGTCCTAACGCTAGTCAATCCAGTAGTCCTTCTCTGGATGGCGTATTCATGTCTGCCCAACAACTTTTGGATCTTGCTAAGAATCAAAGGTTTATCCGTGCTTTGGGTAAGAGCCCCGAAATGGTTTTACCTTTGAAACTTGAAGTTCCTTTCAATCAACTTGTGGATATCACTCTTCGACATGAAGAGGCTAATAAGGGAATTGATAGTGATATTGGGATTTCCAAGAAGAGGCATATTAAGTTCAAAATCCCTTATCCCGATAAGAAGGTGAAGCAACCTACTTTGGTAGCAAAGACTCCAATCCCTAATCTTGGAAGATGCTACAATAGTGATTCTAGGGACCACCATATAAATAAGTGTCCTAGACCTACCTCTTGCCGCTATTGTAAAAGTGCGGACCATTTTATGTCTTCCTGTTCCAAACTTCAAAGAAAGAAGAAAGAGGAACAAGAAACTCCGGTAGTTGAGACTCCTACCGCTAGTCGTAAACAATGTTACAATTGTGGTTCCACGGATCATTATGTAATTAAGTGCCCAAAACCCCTTTATTGCCGCTATTGCAAAGGCTCGGATCATTACTTATCTACCTGTCTCAAACTTCAAAGTAGGAGAGAGGGAATGCTGTCAGCCCCTAGCAACTCTTCTCTTGGCCAAGGTATTTCTTACTAAATCCTTGATTACACTTGTTTTGTGATTATCCTATTCGAGTTCTTTTCGATATGGGTTCATCTTATCCTTTTTATATCAAAAGAACTTGTTGATTCTTTTTTCTCTAAAAACATTTTGGGATTGATGACTTCTTTGAGAATTGCGTATTCGGTTGTTGAATCCGCAACACTCAAATTGCTTTTTATTGAAGTCGAAATTATTTCATGTGATTTTTCTTTCCGAACTGATTTGCATGTTATACGTTGTTTAGGTTTCGGAATTGATTTGCGTGAAAGGATTGGCTTCATCATTATGAGGCCCATATCCTATTTTTCAGTATGGACTATTCATTTTCGACATTTTTAATCTGTTATGCAGATTCATATTTTTCCTTTGTGATTTCGATTCCAAATTAATGGCATCATCTTATTTTTTAAGCTCACATGTTGAGTAAAGGATTATTTCTCTCAATTGAGAAGTTGTGAATTTTTCGGAATCTTTGAGCTGGTCTTAGGATCATCACCTTAGCAATCTTTTAAGTGGTGTTAAGGTCTTTCCAGTTTGACCTTGCCCCCGGATTTCATTAGCTAGGAGTTGCGGAAGTTAGCATTCCGCTTACCACATTCTGCACTCGTTATGCTTCTTATGAATGACTTATTATGTCATTCGGTTTATCCAGCTTATTTCATCCAATTTATAAATCGAGTATTCTATGAATATCTCAATAATTCCATTCTTGTATTTATTAATTTTGGACGAAAAATCGAAATTTAAAATTTTGTAAATCTTTTTCATAAGATTTATTTATAAGTACAATTGGATTTTTAATTAAACAAGCAAAGAATATTTTCAAAACTTTTAAGAGATATTTTCATCATATAGAAGATGATTTTGTGCTGTATTGCCCATTTAGTGTTTTAAGAATTATGGTCGATGCGCTTGATCAACGTTATCGATAGGGATTTCCTAAACGCTTTGATGAGACAGTCAGACACAATAAATTGACTTGTAAAATGTAAATTTTTCTAAAAAGGGTAATTGTGATTTTGAAAGTTTTAGCTTTTCGGGAAAGAAGATTGAATTCTTTCTTTTCGGTACTCTTATCCTTGTGATTCCCGAAGGTAACCAAAACCATATCTTTTGTACCAATGCTAATCGTATTGGTTTGGATGCCATTCTCTTGCAAAAGAGAGCGCGCAATCACTTGTGCTTCTAAATCCTAAAAGCCGATCGAGACTAGGTATGTCACATATGATTTTGTGCTCGCGGCTATTGTTTTTGCTTTCCAAGTTTGGCATCATCATCTTGGGGGAGAAATTTGTTCTCCACCTCGATTATAAATTATTGGGATATCTAATTTCTCATAAGGAACATAATTTGTGTCAACCACGTTGGCTCGAATTCCTTGCATCTTATGATCTTGATATCCTCTATACCCCGGAAAAGGGAAATCGTGTTGCCAATGCACTTAGTCGCAAGCGACAAGCGATTGTTTTCAGGATGATATCCGAATGGAAGGATCTCGAGGTTTCATCCACTTGTGAAATTTGAGATCGTGTTTCCCATTCTTGTTCATCTTATGTAACCTTGAGGCGCATCCTTCTCTTTTAGACCGCATTCTTGAAGCTCAAAGACTAGATCCTAAATTGGCTCTTCTTAGCCAAAGTTGTAGGGACAAAATTAATATTGAAAGTTGAAAGACTTTGATATTGATTTTCGTGGCGGCATTCGAAAATTTGGTAGACTTATCGTACCAAATATTAGTGATCTTCGTAAAGATACTTTAGAAGATTCTCATCATTCTGAATTTACCATTCATCCCGGTAGTAGTAAAATGTATGCCGAGGTGAGGCGGCTTTATTATTGGAAGTGAATAAAATCTGTTATTGCTAACTTTGTTAAGTGTTGCATGACTTGCCAACTTCACAAAGGCATGTGGGTTATTGCAACCTTTAGAAATTCCAATTTGGAAGTGGGATCAAATTTCCATGGATTTTAGTTATGGCCTTTCCCGTTCTTGTTCGGGTCATGATAGCTTATGGGTGATAGTTGACAGACTTACTATATCCGCCCATTTTACTTCCGTTCGGTCTAACCGAACCGTTTCTCATTTGGCCAAACTCTTATCAAGGAAATTGGTAAATTGCATGGTGTCCCTACTTCTATTGTTAGCTATCGCGATCCATTGTTTAATAGTGGATTTTGGGGAAGTCTTCGAGATTTTTTTTAACACCGCTTATCACCCTCAGTCCGATGGACAAACTGAGCGTGTGAATCAAACTCTCGAAGATCTTCTTTGTGCTTGTGTGCTTGATTTCGGTGGAAGTTGGGAAGATCATATTTCACTCGTTGAATTTTCCTATAATAACATCTTCTAATCTAGTATTGGTATGGCTCCTTTCGAGGCACTCTATGGAAGGCCATGCCGATCTCCTTCTTGTTGGCTTGAGGCTGGTGAGAAGCTGGTTTTAGGTCCAGATTTTTATTCGTGTTTCACCTATTTACGGTGTTTTACGTTTCAGTCGATCGGGAAAGTTAGCACCTCAATATATTGGGCCATTTCCTATCACTGGACATAGTGAATCCATGACGTATCACCTTTTATTACCGGCTCAAATTTCCTGCTATTCGTGACATGTTTCACGTTTCTCAATTACGGAAATGCTTTTGAGATTCCGATTTTTATTCTTGAGTCTGGTGTTGTGGAAGAAACTGAAGTTTCACCTAATTTAACTTTTTGAGCAGCATCCTATTCGTATTATTGCTTCGGAAGTCAAACGTCTTCGAAAATAAAGATATTCTCTTTGTATGAGTTCTATGATTCTCAAATCCCAAGGATTTCTCTTGGGGAATCTAGAGTATTCATCAAGCGAACACATCCGGACTTACTTTCTCATGCTCCTTATGGTGAACTTCTTATTTTAAATTTCCTTTTGTGTTAATATGCTTTTATGGTTGTTACTTTTTATTTCCATCTTATATATTGCGAGGACGTAATTTCTTTAAGGAGGGGAGTCTGTAACAACCCACATATTTATCAATTTTATATTTAAATATTTTATTTAAATATTTTATCGTTAGTCGGGTGTTAGTCCGAAAAGCTACTTTTTGCATACGGTCAAATTAGGACTCGCGACCACCTCCATTGAGTTCAAAATGACGTTTGCGATCTTTTTGAGTGTAAACTTCGATATGTTTGGAGATAGTGAAATTTTCGTCACTTTTTGCTTGGAGCTTTGGTTTGGGCTGAACCAGTTGTTAACTCAGTCCCAACCTCCTCTCCTCTTCACCACTTCATCAAACACTTCAAGCTTTATCAAAAATGGTGGAGGGAATGGGAAATTAAAATTCCAAGCTCAAGTTCTTTAGCAAATTCAACATTTAACTCCAAATTCAAAGTAAAGACATTGATTCAAGCTTGTGGTTGATCCTTGCTTTGCTCCCAAGCTTCATCTTCATCGAATTCCGTGAAAAGGTGAGATTTTTATCTCACATCTTGCCTAAAATTGTCATTGGACTGTTGGGAATGATTCCCCATCACTTTAGCATGTATGTTTGCATTGGATTTGGATTGAATGGGTGAAAACCCCAAATTTTCGTGTGTGTTTGCAATTCTGGGCGTTAGGTCGCTCTGTCTCGAAGAAGAAAGACTGCAGATTTTCGTTCTAGGCTTAGGTCGCATGGAAATAGGTCGCTAGGTCGTAGGTCGTGGGTCGCCTAGGTCCTAGGTCGCTCGTTCCTGCTTCAGTTACTAGGTCGCGGCTACGTTAGGTCGTAGGTCGCTCGGCTTTGATAACTCCTTAGGCCGCTCGCGTGTTAAGGCTCTAGGTCGCTCGACTCTGCTAGGTCGAAGGTCGCGCATCACTGATAGGTCGCTTCCCTTATAGGTCGCTTTCCTTAGTTAGGTCATTCAAGGCCTTAAGTCGTTCACTCTTTAAGTCGTTCGACTTGTTTTCATTTTTGGTCGCTAGGTCGCGAGTCTTTAGGTCGCGCACCCTTCTGCCTTTATATCGCTAGGTCGCGAGTCTTTAGGTCGTGCACCCCTCTGCCTTTATATCACTAGGTCGCGAGTCCTAGGTCGCGCGCCTCTTTGTTTTATATTGTTAGGCCGCGAACACATAAGTCGCTCGCCACTTGACTTCCATAAGTCGCTCGCCATTTGACCCTGTTAGGTCGCTTGCCACCGTACTTCGATAGGTCACTAGACCTCAACCACATTAGGTCACATGGCCTTGAATTCTTTAGGTCGCTCGGCTCAGGTTACCATTAAGTCGCTCGGCCACTTATGTTAGGTCGCTCGGCCTTAAAATGTTAGGTCGCTCAACCACCTATTCCACTAGGTCGCTCGACCACCTATCCATTAGGTCGCTCGCCCGCTTTACCTTTAGGTCGTAGGCCGCTTGGCTTCACTAGGCCGCTTGGCTTCACTAGGTCGTTTGTATTCACTAGGTCGTACCGTTTTGGACGGGGCGCTGCCCCACACCCCGCCGGGGGCGCTGCCCCCTGGACCCTCCCTCCGTAGGGGATCTTATCTGAAAAACATTCAACAGAACTTCCTACCTTGATGGTTTTGGGGATTGACTTCTTTGGATTTTTCTCACGTCTTCGAATGTGAACTTATGTGATTCGATTTGTTTCAACAATCGTTTTGTGACTTGTCACTTTAAAGACATAGAGGTTTCAATACTAGTAGTAAATATCAAAGCTCTTTCATCAAAACGATTTCAACTCTATTTTATTACAAAGCTCTTTTTTTCCTAAACTGTTTTCCAGTCTATTAGTATATACAAGCCTTTACTTCACTCGGATGACAAATCGAATTAAACGACTTAGTAAAACGAGTGGTATGAAACGCTTGCGTTCACTTCGTCGGTTAGCTCTTGGAATTGTTCGATTGAACCCTTTTGTGACAATTTCCTAGTGGAGATCTACAGTTTGTTCGTAAATATTTAAGTTAAGCTAGTGGTTATGGGACATGAAGCTAAACTCATATATTTACTGGCTTAGTGTAATTGACACTTCCTAATGATCATGACGATCATTTTTGTGATTTAGACTAGCGATTGAGCGATGTCTCTTTGTCTGCGAGGGAGACTAGACCCCGCTTTTGTGATGTTTCGCCATTACATATATGGGGTAGCACCCCATGGTCTTCGGGCCATTGCTGTGTGGAAATTTAATGGATAGCTTCCATGAGATAGCTTCTCGTTTATGTGTTTCACGCGTTGGTGAGTTTGCATACTCCCGTTCATGTGTTAGGCCTTTCCCCCCCGTTTTTATGTGATTTATGGAATTCTGGTGTTGATTTCTGGAATTTGTGCTTCACCACTTTTCATGATTTTCATTGATATGATATCAGTTTTTGAGCATTGGTGAATTCATGTGTCATTGACTTGTTATGAATACAAGTTTAGGATATGATACCCTATTTTATCTTTGAGAAGATTCTTGTGATATTGATTAATCTCTTGTTGATTTTCAGTTACATACTTATAGTAGTATGCCATTATGGTTTTTATATGTTCATGCCATGTCTTTTACTTTATACCATATCATCTGATATTTATAGCTAGACTGATCCGTTTATTATTTTCTTATAAATAATACTCGGGTCAAACCGAGATGTTACAGGTGCTTCTGCTTGACTTCTCTTCAGGATTATTCTGACTTTTGGCTAACTATATAGATTAGTAGTTTTTGGATGTACACATTTGAGATATAGACTCTATGTTGTGTACTTATTCTTTTGTATAGCACGTGTTGCTATCCTTTTGTATTATCGTGGATCTTTCCGACCACTACTCTGATGTACACTTTTATGTGTTATATATTTATTCATATCTTCTTCCGCCTTTGTGATATGGATGTCTGCGACTGATTTATGTTATGATTATTTCTATGTTTGTCTCCAAAGATTATATATAGCCACTGTGTAATAGCTTTGGGTTTGTATCGGTATGTCGGATTTCCTCCTTAAATGATATGCATTCTATTCTATCTGACATATCGGTGCTCGCACAAAGAAGTTACATGGATGGTCGCTCCTCCACAGCCTTATTCTCCGTGCTAGTCGACAGCACTACACCGTAGCGTTCTTGTCTAGCGTGGGTATAGAGGTGGGGCGTCACAGCTTAGTATCAGAGCCAAACTTCGGAATAATGTAGAATAACTTAACAAGGATCATCGTCCTAAGTCCTTCTTAGGAGTTGTACCTTAGGATTAATTCGAGTCTTCGTACCGATTCATCCTATTTTCTTTTATGATTCCTTGTTTTATCTATCAAGATTGCTTGATAGTCATTCTGAGAATAACCTTTTTCTTCTTCCTCCTTTCTTAATGAAGAAGAGATGGTTAATTCTGGCAGTCCTAATGCTAGTCAATCCAGTAGTCCTTCTCTGGATGGTGTATTCTTGTCTGCCCAACAACTTTTGGATCTTGCTAAGAATCAAAGGTTTATCTGTGCTTTGGGTAAGAGCCCCGAAATGGTTTTACCTTTGAAACTTGAAGTTCCTTTCAATCAATTTGTGGATATCACTCTTCGACATGAAGAGGCTGATAAGGGAATTGATAGTGATATTGGGATTTCCAAGAAGAGGCATATTAAGTTCAAAAGCCCTTATCCCGATAAGAAGGTGAAGCAAACTACTTTGGTAGCAAAGACTCCAATCCCTTATCTTGGAAGATGCTACAATAGTGATTCTAGGGACCACCATATAAATAAGTGTCCTAGACCTACCTCTTGCCGCTATTGTAAAAGTGCAGACCATTTTATGTCTTCCTGTTCCAAACTTCAAAGAAAGAAGAAAGAGGAACAAGAAACTCTGGTAGTTGAGACTCCTACCGCTAGTCGTAAACAATGTTACAATTGTGGTTCCACGGACCATTATGTAATTAAGTGCCCAAAACCCCTTTATTGCCGCTATTGCAAAGGCTCGGGTCATTACTTATCTACCTGTCTCAAACTTCAAATAGGAGAGAGGGAATGCTGCCAGCCCCTAGCAACTCTTCTCTTGGCCAAGGTATTTCTTACTCAATCCTTGATTACACTTGTTTTGTGATTATCCTATTCGAGTTCTTTTCGATATGGGTTCATCTTATCCTTTTTATATCAAAAGAACTTGTTGATTCTTTTTTCTCTAAAAACATTTTGGGATTGATGACTTCTTTGAGAATTGCGTATCCGGTTGGTGAATCCGCAACACTCAAATTGCTTTTTATTGAAGTCGAAATTATTTCATGTGATTTTTCTTTCCGAACTGATTTGCATGTTATACGTTGTTTAGGTTTCGGAATTGATTTGCATGAAAGGATTGGCTTCATCATTATGAGGCCCATATCCTATTTTTCAGTATGGACTATTCATTTTCTACATTTTTAATCTGTTATGCAGATTCATATTTTTCCTTTGTGATTTCGATTCCAAATTAATGGCATCATCTTATTCTTTAAGCTCACATGTTGAGTAAAGGATTATTTCTCTCAATTGAGAAGTTGTGAATTTTTCAAAATCTTTGAGCTGGTCTTAGGATCATCACCTTAGCAATCTTTTAAGTGGTGTTAAGGTCTTTCCAGTTTGACCTTGCCCCCGGATTTCATTAGCTAGGAGTTACGGGAGTTAGCATTCCGCTTACCACATTCTGCACTCGTTATGCTTCTTATGAATGACTTATTATGTCATTCGGTTTATCCAGCTTATTTCATCCAATTTATAAATCGAGTATTCTATGAATATCTTAATAATTCCATTCTTGTATTTATTAATTTTGGACGAAAAATCAAAATTTAAAATTTTCTAAATCTTTTTCATAAGATTTATTTATAAGTACTATTGGATTTTTAATTAAACAAGCAAAGAATATTCTCAAAACTTTTAAGAGATATTTTCATCATATAGAAGATGATTTTGTGCTATATTGCCCATTTAGTGTTTTAAGAATTATGGTCGATGCGCTAGATCAACGTTATCAATAGGGATTTCCTAAACGCTTTGATGAGACAGTCAGACACAATAAATTGACTTGTAAAATGTAAATTTTTCTAAAAAGGGTAATTGTGATTTTGAAAGTTTTAGCTTTTCGGGAAAGAAGATTGAATTCTTTCTTTTCGGTACTCTTATCCTTGTGATTCCCGAAGGGAACCAAAACCATATCTTTTGTACCAATGCTAATCGTCGTGGTTTGGATGCCATTCTCTTGCAAAAGAGAGCGCGCAATCACTTGTGCTTCTAAATCCTAAAAGCCGATCGAGACTAGGTATGTCACTTATGATCTGGTGCCCGCGGCTATTGTTTTTGCTTTCCAAGTTTGGCATCATCATCTTGGGGGAGAAATTTGTTCTCCACCTCGATTATAAATTATTGGGATATCTAATTTCTCATAAGGAACTTAATTTGTGTCAACCACGTTGGCTCGAATTCCTTGCATCTTATGATCTTGATATCCTCTATACCCCGGAAAAGGGAAATCGTGTTGCCAATGCACTTAGTCGCAAGCGACAAGCGATTGTTTTCAGGATGATATCCGAATGGAAGGATCTCGAGGTTTCATCCACTTGTGAAATTCGAGATCGTATTTCCCATTCATGTTCATCTTATGTAACCTTGAGGCTCATCCTTCTCTTTTAGACCGCATTCTTGAAGCTCAAAGACTAGATCCCGAATTGGCTCTTCTTAGCCAAAGTTGTAGGGACAAAATTAATATTGAAAGTTGAAAGACTTTGATATTGATTTTCGTGGCGGCATTCGAAAATTTGGTAGACTTATCGTACCAAATATTAGTGATCTTCGTAAAGATACTTTAGAAGATTCTCATCATTCTGAATTTACCATTCATCCCGGTAGTAGTAAAATGTACGCCGAGGTGAGGCGGCTTTATTATTGGGAGTGAATAAAATCTGTTATTGCTAACTTTGTTAAGTGTTGCATGACTTGCCAACTTCACAAAGGCATGGTGGGTTATTGCAACCTTTAGAAATTCCAATTTGGAAGTGGGATCAAATTTCCATGGATTTTAGTTATGGCCTTTCCCGTTCTTGTTCGGGTCATGATAGCTTATGGGTGATAGTTGATAGACTTACTATATCCGCCCATTTTACTTCCGTTCAGTCTAACCGAACCGTTTCTCTTTTGGCCAAACTCTTATCAAGGAAATTGGTAAATTGCATGGTGTCCCTACTTCTATTGTTAGCAATCGCGATCCATTGTTTAATAGTGGATTTTGGGAAAGTCTTCGAGATTTTTTTTAACACCGCTTATCACCCCCAGTCCGATGGACAAACTGAGCGTGTGAATCAAACTCTCGAAGATCTTCTTTGTGCTTGTGTGCTTGATTTCGGTGGAAGTTGGGAAGATCATATTTCACTCATTGAATTTTCCTATAATAACATCTTCCAATCTAGTATTGGTATGGCTCCTTTCGAGGCACTCTATGGAAGGCCATGCCGATCTCCTTCTTGTTGGCTTGAGGCCGGTGAGAAGCTGGTTTTAGGTCCAGATTTTTATTCGTGTTTCACCTATTAACGGTGTTTTACGTTTCAGTCGATCGGGAAAGTTATCACCTCAATATATTGGGCCATTTCCTATCACTGGACATAGTGAATCCATGACGTATCGCCTTTTATTACCGGCTCAAATTTCCTGCTATTCGTGACATGTTTCACGTTTCTCAATTACGGAAATGCTTTTGAGATTCCGATTTTTATTCTTGAGTCTGGTGTTGTGGAAGAAACTGAAGTTTCACCTAATTTAACTTTTTAAGCAGCATCCTATTCGTATTATTGCTTCGGAAGTCAAACGTCTACGAAAATAAAGATATTCTCTTTGTATGAGTTCTATGATTCTCAAATCCCAAGGATTTCTCTTGGGGAATCTAGAGTATTCATCAAGCGAACACATCCGGACTTACTTTCTCATGCTCTTTATGGTGAACTTCTTATTTCAAATTTCCTTTTGTGTTAATATGCTTTTATGGTTGTTACTTTTTATTTCCCTCTTATATATTGCGAGGACGTAATTTCTTTAAGGAGGGGAGTCTGTAACAACCCACATATTTATCAATTTTATATTTAAATATTTTATTTAAATATTTTATCGTTAGTCGGGTGTTAGTCCGAAAAGCTACTTTTTGCATACGGTCAAATTAGGACTCGAGACCACCTCCATTGAGTTCAAAATGACGTTTGCGATCTTTTTGAGTGTAAACTTCGATATGTTTGGAGATAGTGAAATTTTCGTCACTTTTTGCTTGGAGCTTTGGTTTGGGATGAACCAGTTGTTAACTCAGTCCCAACCCCCTCTCCTCTTCACCACTTCATCAAACACTTCAAGCTTTATCAAAAATGGTGGAGGGAATGGGAAATTAAAATTCCAAGCTCAAGTTCTTTAGCAAATTCAACATCTAACTCCAAATTCAAAGTAAAGACATTGATTCAAGCTTGTGGTTGATCCTTGCTTTGCTCCCAAGCTTCATCTTCATCGAATTCCATGAAAAGGTGAGATTTTTATCTCACATCTTGCCTAAAATTGTCATTGGACTGTTGGGAATGATTCCCCATCACTTTAGCATGTATGTTTGCATTGGATTTGGATTGAATGGGTGAAAACCCCAAATTTTCGTGTGTGTTTGCAATTCTGGGCGTTAGGTCGCTCTGTCTCGAAGAAGAAAGACTGCAGATTTTTGTTCTAGGCTTAGGTCGCATGGATATAGGTCGCTAGGTCGTAGGTCGTGGGTCGCCTAGGTCCTAGGTCGCTCGTTCTTGCTTTAGTTACAAGGTCGCGGCTACGTTAGGTCGTAGGTCGTAGGTCGCTTGGCTTCGATAACTCCTTAGGCCGCTCACGTGTTAAGGCTCTAGGTCGCTCGACTCTGCTAGGTCGAAGGTCGCGCATCACTGATAGGTCGCTGGCCTTAGGTCGCTTCCCTTATAGGTCGCTTTCCTCAGTTAGGTCGTTCAAGGCCTTAAGTCGTTCGACTTGTTTTCATTTTTGGTCGCTAGGTCGCGAGTCTTTAGGTCGCGCACCCCTCTGCCTTTATATCGCTAGGTCGTGAGTCTTTAGGTCGCGCACCCCTCTGCCTTTATATCGCTAGGTCACGAGTCTTGGGTCGCGCGCCTCTTTTATTTATATTGTTAGGCCGCGAACACATAGGTCGCTCTCCACTTGACTTCCATAAGTCGCTCTCCATTTGACCCTGTTAGGTCGCTTACCACCGTACTTCAATAGTTCGCTAGACCTCAACCACATTAGGTCGCATGGCCTTGAATTCTTTAGGTCGCTCGGCTCAGGTTACCAGTCAGTCGCTCGGCCACTTATGTTAGGTCGCTCGGCCTTAAAATGTTAGGTCGCTCAACCACCTATTCCACTAGGTCGCTCGACCACCTATCCATTAGGTCGCTCGCCCGCTTTACCTTTAGGTCGTAGGCCGCTTGGCTTCACTAGGCCGCTTGGCTTCACTAGGTCGTTTGTCTTCACTAGGTCGTACCGTTTTGGACGGGGCGCTGCCCCGCACCCCGTCGGGGGCGCTATCCCCTGGACCCTCCCTCCGTAGGGGATCTTATCTAAAAAACATTCAACAGAACTTCCTACCTTGATGGTTTTGGGGATTGACTTCTTTGGATTTTTCTCACGTCTTCGAATGTGAACTTATGTGATTCGATTTGTTTCAAAAATCGTTTTGTGACTTGTCACTTTAAAGACATAGAGGTTTCAATACTAGTAGTAAATATCAAAGCTCTTTCATCAAAACGATTTCTACTCTATTTTATTACAAAGCTCTTTTTTTTCCTAAACCGTTTTCCAATCTATTAGTATATACAAGCCTTTACTTCACTCGGATGAGAAATCGAATTAAACGACTTAGTAAAACGAGTGGTATGAAACGCTTGCGTTCACTTCGTCGGTTAGCTCTTGGACTTGTTCGATTGAACCCTTTTGTGACAATTTCCTAGTGGAGATCTACAGTTTGTTCGTAAATATTTAAGTTAAGCTAGTGGTTATGGGACATGAAGCTAAACTCATATATTTACTGGCTTAGTGTAATTGACACTTCTTAATGATCATGACGATCATTTTTGTGATTTAGACTAGCGATTGAGCGATGTCTCTTTGTCTGCGAGGGAGACTAGACCCCGCTTTTGTGATGTTTCGCCATCACATATATGGGGTAGCACCCCATGGTCTTCGGGCCATTGCTGTGTGGAAATTTAATGGATAGCTTCCATGAGATAGCTTCTCGTTTATGTGTTTCACGCGTTGGTGAGTTTGCATACTCCCGTTCATGTGTTAGGCCTTTTCCCCCCTTTTTATGTGATTTCTGGATTTCTGGTGTTGATTTTTGGAATTTTTGCTTCACCACTTTTCATGATTTTCATTGATATGATATCAGTTTTTGTGCATTGGTGAATTCATGTGTCATTGACTTGTTATGAATACAAGTTTAGGGTATGATGCCCTATTTTATCTTTGAGAAGATTCTTGTGATATTGATTAATCTCTTGTTGATTTTCAATTACATACTTATAGTAGAATGCCATTATGGTTTTTACATGTTCATGCCATGTCTTTTACTTTATACCATATCATCTGATATTTATAGCTAGACTGATCCGTTTATTATTTTCTTATAAATAATACTCGGGTCAGACCGAGATGTTACATGTGCTTCTGCTTGACTTCTCTTCAGGATTATTCTGACTTTTGGCTAACTACATAGATTAGTAGTTTTTGGATGTACACATTTGAGATATAGACTCTATGTTGTGTACTTATTCTTTTATATAGCACGTGTTGCTATCCTTTTGTATTATCGTGGATCTTTCCGACCACTACTCTGATGTACACTTTTATGTGTTATATATTTATTCATATCTTCTTCCGCCTTTGTGATATGGATGTCTGTGACTGATTTATGTTATGATTATGTCTATGTTTGTCTTCGAAGATTATATATAGCCACTGTGTAATAGCTTTGGGTTTGTATCGGTATGTCAGATTTCCTCCTTAAATGATATGCATTCTATTCTATCTGACATATCGGTGCTCGCACAAAGAAGTTACATGGATGGTCGCTCCTCCACAGCCTTTTTCTCCGTGCTAGTCGACAGCACTACACCGTAGCGTTCTTGTCTAGCATGGGTATAGAGGTGGGGCGTCACATATGCAGTTAACTATATTCATGTGTCGGTGACTATTGGCGATGAACTCCGGATGTGCATGAGGAGATCATTTAATCATACTAAAGAGATATAATAAAGCGATTTTTATACTAGTTTGGGCTGTCCAATATACCTGCATTCACTTTAATACATTAACACATATATTTCCTTTTTACAATGCTTATCATGTAAGTAGTACGAGCTGTTTTGGGTGAGGTCTGGTGTCCCTAGTGTGGCTGCCGAACTTGATTATCCTTCTAGTCATAATATCTTGCTTGCTTGGGATTCTCCAAACTAGTATGCACCTTAACAACTTTTCTCGTTGCTTCATTTAGAAAGGGATTGTTGTTGAAGGCGCAACAACTGATTTTCCTAGTCTTTGGGCAAGATGCGCGAGATTGCCTGGATCATCGAGCCTTTACTACTTGTTTTCTTTCTCTCTTCTTGTCAGTAGGCAACTTCATATCCAATGATACTATGCGCATTTCTTTTCTAGGATAAGCACCAATGTTGCCGCCCTTAATGGTATATTGAGTCGATCTATCAAGTAGTAGTGGGTTAGTCACAAGTGACATGACGATGACTCATAGGCCAACCTAGCCGTCTCATTTCTGAGAGCATCGTTATCACTCACCCACCGTATTGTTAGCATAAACAGTGAGCGATGGTGGTGGGCTATTCTATACTATGGGCTTTGTTTTCCTTCTCAATTTGTATCATTAGCTCCTCTATGATAGCCTTCTTTCCTTCAATTTGCTCCACGATTTGTTCAATTTAGACATTGAATTTTCTAAAAGCTTGTTTGACATCTAAGGAATTAACATTTGATAACCGTACAAGTGGACCTGAAGATAAAGAAACAGATTGTGGCGAACTAGTAATTACAAAGGCTATCAAGGTTGCATTCATTTTAGTTTGAATACTGAAGGAATAATACATAAAACCTACCATCAATATTCAAACTAAAAAGGATTGTTAAACAAACAAGAAAACATAGAATATAATTGTAGACAGACATTGAAGAAAATATGAAGATATAACTTTTTATTAAAGAACAATATATAGATTAAAGAAGAATAGAAAGAAGTGTATATAAACATATAAAAAAAATCTCAATCGTAGATGTAACTGGTCAAATTATATAAGTTTGGTCAAAATATAAAATTAAAGACTGAGTCGATCACATGAATACTGGACATTTTTGTTTGTTTATTACAAATAGATAAGGATGTAACTACTTTTTATGAGTCAATCACATACACTTTTGACCATCACTTTTACTACGATGAATTATCCTTTAAAACATAATTTCTTAAATTTTTTTAAGTACTGAGATCTTCTTTCTTCTTAAAATTCTGTAAATATGTTCTATATTTTTAGTAAAAAATATTATAATATATGTTGGAGTTGCAACAGTTTTTTGAATTGAAATTAATGTAGACATTTATTGAAGAATAAAAATGGTTTTACGTGAATAATAGGTCATAAGTAAACAATTATTCAAAATAATTGTTGTGTTTTCTGTAATTATTCTTAATAATAGTAGAGAAATCTGCAAATGTTAAAAATGTTCAAATTTGTAGAACAATTTACTGTTTAAAAAGATAGCCGTTAAATATAATTTTTAATTGCATATGACATGCAGTTAAAAATGCATTTAGATGGTGAAATTTTTTGTTGCATTTTAATTATGGAGTTAGAAATTCGTAAGATTTTTATCATAATTACAGAGATACATGCAATTATTCAAAATAAATGCATATAATTTTGCAATTATTATGAATAGTTGCATACATCTTTTCAATTACCAAGAATAATGCATCTTTAATTGCATTTTACTTATAAAGTTATAAAATTGCACCATTTAAATGCATTTTTCAACTGCATATTTGATATGCAGTTTAAAAATAAAGCTGTTTAATGCAATTTTTAACTACATTATCGAAATGCAGTTATAACCGTTTTACCATAATGAAGTTAAAAAATATATTTATACAGTTTGTTTGAAATGCAATCATAACTGCATTGTTTATAATAGGTTTAAAATATAATTAAATAACAACTACAATAGAACAACAATTATGAACAATAGTTAATTGTAGAAGATTTGATTCCATATGTAGCATTGTGATTTTAACTGTTCCATATTGATTTGCATATAGTTGCAGTGTTGTTCGCAATTATTGTAAATGATTGAAGATTTCTCTGCAATCATTGTGAATAATTGTAGTTGAGTTTCCCATTATATATGATTGTATTTTTTTTTATTTTAAGGGAATTGTTTATTATTTTGTTTTTTTACTGATGTTTTAATATTTTATTTTACAGTATTGCTAACAAGAATGGTGTTCTAGTGCTGTTGAAGTTTGGACATAATAGTTTTTTTTACATGTTCATTTTGATAATTCAGTTGTTATGCTGAGAAAAGCTATTTGTGAAAAATGGTCTGATTTAGGTTTACAGACATTTGACTTATATCATATTAGAGATAGTATGAGAAGGAATATTGAAACTAATTCTGATCTTCAATCTATCTTGTTATTGTCTGCTCATAATCACGAGGATTACTTAGTTATTTTTATTGACGTAGTTCTCACTGGTTCTTCAGCAAACAATGTTGATAGTATTAGATCAGATGTTGTTACTTGTTATAGTGATTCATCAATTGGTACCACTGGTGATTCTAATATTCAATTTAGGCAGTTATTGAGAAATGATTCCAATCGATCTGTCTTTATGGGTGTTGGTAAACAGCTTGCAGGTGGTGCTACTGGATTTAGGCTTCATTTGATGATATATAGATTAAGAATGGGTACAAGCTTAATTTGATAAAGAATGACAGGAAAAGAGTTACTGTTGTTTGTTCTCGATCTAAGTGTGGCTTTAGGATACATGCTTCTCTTAAGTTTAATCTTATTGGGTATTTTGTTATAAGAGATTTCAACCTGAGCATTCTTGTGGTGCTGGAATTTCAGATATAAATGATCCTCCTGTTAGTAGTAAATTGATTAAATTGTTGGTTTATGATCATTCAAGCAAATCCATTGATGAAGACCAAGGACAATATTAATCTTTTTCAAACTGAGTATAGTATTATTTTGAAGTATTATTTTGCTTATAGTGGGAAAAGGTTGGCTTTAGAGGATTTACATGGTAGTGATATGATGTCTTATCATCATTTGAAGTCCTTTTGTGATTTTGTTCTTGAAATTAATCCTAGTAGTAAAGTTGTTTTGGAACAAAACTGCAGTACTCATCAATTTGAGAGAGTTTTCGTCGGTTTTGAAGCTTATGCTTATGGTTTTCAATTTTGTCGGCCATTAATATTTGTTGATGATACTTTTATGAAGGGAAGAACTCATGGTTGTTTAATGGCTACTACTGGTAAAAATGGTAATGAAGGTATGTTTTTTTGCTTTAAGTTTATTATTTATGTGTAATATTATGTGCAGTTATTCTAATTTATTGCTATATGTGTGTATTTAGTTTAAAATTTGCTATTTTATTTCAATTCAAAAAACTCTTTCTGCTCCAACGTATATTTTTGCATTTTTTTGTTGCAAAATTTGATAATATTTGCACAAATTTTAAAAAATTCTCTATATTTTCAGAGTTTTATGCATTTTTAACAATAATTGCAGCAATAACTGCAAATATTCAGAATCTTTGCACAGAAACAAAATATTTTTTTGAAAAAATTCTTACATTTTTATATGTTCAACCAGATGTTTTACAGCAAACGTTGACAATTTGAAATGATTTATACAAATATTTTCTATATTTGCAGACATTTATGCAAATATTAAGAATAATTGCAGGTAAAACTGCAATTATTTACAATTATATGCTTTACTGCAAATATTGACAATATTTGTAGTATTTATGAACCTATTCTAAATTTTTGCAGATTTTTTGGCAAATATCATTTATGCAGTAAAAAAATTATGAGATTCTAATTATAATTGCAGAAATAAATGCCTTTATTTAGAATAGTTGCATATCAGAATTGTATACATACATGCAATTATTCAGAATAGATGCATACATCTTTATAATTATTTGATATTTGATATGCGATTATAAATTGCATCATGTAAGTGCATTTTTAAACTGCATATTTGATATGCGGTTAATAAATACAGCATATCATTTATGTAATTTTTAACTGCATATCACATGTTCAGTTAAATAATGCTCTTAGATCATGTAATTTTTGTTTGCATTTCATTCATGCAATTAGAATTTTTTTTGATTCTTATGAAATGTTGATAGAGAGCTGTAGATTTTCAAAATTGCATATGTGTTATGTAGTCTTAAAATTCATGAGATACTTAGCATATACTATATGCAGTTAGAAAATACATTTAAAAGGTGCAATATTTAACTATATAAATATAATGCAGTAAAAAAATGCATTTAGATGATGCAATATTTGCATTTTGTATGTAATTATTTTAAGTAAATACATGCAAGTTTGTATTGATTGTAAATAAACGTATATTATAAATTGTTTTATATTATTTTTTACTTGTTGACAATTATTTCTTTTTACTCTAACCAATAATTTGTTTTTTTAACTTAATTATTTATTTTGTTTATTATTTTATCAGGTTTCTTCCCTATAGCTATTGCAATTGTTTATGGAGAAGATGAAAATAATTGGATTTGGTGTTGTAAACAGCTTAAAAACTTTTTGAAAGATGATCTTAGAAATTTTGTTTTCATCTCTGACTATCATCCTAGTCTTCTTGTTGTTGTTCCAAAAGTGTTTCCTAATTCAGCTTATGGTTCCTGTTTCTATCATTTGAGCAATAATTTGAAAGTTGCTTTAAAGTCTAAATTTTCCAAATGTAAGAAGAGATATTTGATAGATCTATTTGCATGCATTGCTTATGCTTCTAATTTGGATGGTTTCAATATAGCATTGAGCACTTTTAAGGACGTTGGTGGTCATATTGTTGCAAATTTTTTGAATGGAATTCCTTTCGAAAAGTTTGCTAATGTATTTTTCCCTCAATGCAGTTATGGTGAAATGTCATCTAATTGCTTTGAGAGTTTTAACAAATGGATTTTGGAAGAAAGGCCTTTACCAATCACTACTTGTTTGGATAAAATTAGAGTCAAGTTAATGAAGCTTATGTGTGAACATCGAGAACTTGCTGATACTTGGAATAGTATTTTATGTCTAATGAATGAGATTCGGATAAAAAATCTTCATTTGTAGGGATCTAGATGGTTTGTTATTAAATCTAGTGAACATATATTTGAAGTTCATTCACCAGTTCGTCAAGTCGTCGACTTATATAAATGGATTTTTCTTGTAATATGTGGCAAGTCTATGGCTTTCCTTGTGCTCATGCAGCCATGCTGTTAAATGTATCCTGAGTTGTGAAAAGCTGAATGTGTATGATTACATTGAAGATTATTACAAAGTGGTGTATTTTCGATCAGCTTATTCTCATCCAATCAATCCAATTATAAACTTAATGAAGGAAAATGTCTTGCCTGAAGATGTTGATATAGCACCACCTAAAGGTAGAAGAATGTCTGGTCGTCCATCTGCTTCTAATAGAATTAAATCTGGTGATGAAATTACAAAGATAATTAGATGTAGTTTATGCAAGAACTTGGGCCACAATAAAAGGACTCGTCCTTTGAAACAGATGTAGCATTTTTTTTAATGTAATAATTAAACACCAAATTTTAGTATTATAAATGCAGAATATTTTACAATTATTCAGTATTATTGCTCTTATATATGCATGTTTTCTTGAATGAATGTATGTTGTATTTTTTCTGCTAGTCTGTTGTATGAAGTTTACATTAATAATTTACCAATAATATATGTTATTTGCCGACTTATGTGCTGTTTTTATAAGCTATTGTGTATATTAGTTACAA
The DNA here is from genome assembly GCA_030737815.1 of Allium fistulosum. Classification (NCBI taxonomy): domain Eukaryota; kingdom Viridiplantae; phylum Streptophyta; class Magnoliopsida; order Asparagales; family Amaryllidaceae; genus Allium; species Allium fistulosum. The sequence continues at coordinate 483,094,644 of CM060905.1, read as the reverse complement.
GAATTAAAGCAGACAACTACGCAAGTTTTTAGAACAATACCAGAAACGTCTGCAGTTATTTTTGATACAACTATTTTTTTTGTAAATTTAGTCCATGTGACATAAATTTACTTATTTGCCCTCGTTTTTCGCCTGCACGTATACACTTTCTCGTTTATGTAATATGAATAGCCTTTTTTCAGCTTATTTTCTTTTAAACGTAAAACCCTTTTTAAACCCTAGGAATTTCCACTCAATCTAGTTTATCAGCGGTTTGTAATTTCAAGTATTGAAATGAAAATTAAATTCGAAATGAAGGTGACAAAGAATAAGGGTGCTGAGGCTATAGGTGAAATTGAGAGTTCTCAGCATAGTGTTTCGAAATGTAAGATTAAAAAATGTGATGAAAAAACAGAAGAAGGTTCTTTGTTCTGTGCGCGGCATGGAAAACTTTACAGTTCTAAGAAGGTATGTTTGTTCTGTATTTCGTTTATTTTTTGCATTTTTTTTTCGATGTTGTTATTATTTATGTAATATGATCAATTTGAGTCATACAGTTGTGTTTTAGTTAAATAGGGATATGATTATGCGGTTATTTTAAGTTTTTTATAATTTTTTTGTTCGTTTAGGTTATGTAGTCAGTTAAATTGGTTTATTTGTTTATGTTTATCTGCTTTATCGTTATACAGTTATGATGATAGTTTTTATTATAAAATTATATGGTGCATGTCACGTATGTAGTTAAACTGTTGATCTATATGGTGCAATATTTATCTGCATAATCTTCATATCACATATGTAGTTAAAACGTGAATGTATATGGTGCAATATTTAACTGCATAAATGAAATGCAGTTAAAAATTTATTCTAATAGTGCAATATTTTGACTACATAACTGAAATGCAATTAAAAATTGCACATATTAGTGCAATTATTTAACTGCATTTTGGTTATGCAGTCATGGTTATTGTTTTTCATGTTTGACTGCATTGTGGTTAGACATTTATGGTTTGTAATAGTTTATGTAGTTATTGTTACACAGTTATGTTTATTATTAGTTTATGCAGTTATAGTTATGTGATTGTGTTAATTATGTTGTTGTGTAGTTGTGCTTTTGTATGTGTGTTTGCTAACTTTGAAATCTGAATATGTCATGTGTATTTAAATATTTAATATATATTTCATATGAAATTAAAAAAATCAATCTAAATGGTGCAATATTCATTGCATAAATGAGATGAAGTTAAAAAATTCATTCAAATGGTGCAATTTAATGTCAATCTACATGGTGCAATATTTAATTGCATAAGTGAAATGCAGTTAAATTTTTTTCTAGTAGTGCAGTATGTTGACTGAATAATTGAAATGCGGTTAAAAATTACACTTATTAATGCAATTATGTAACTGCATTTTGGTTATGCAGTCATGGTTATTGTTGTTCGTGTTTGAGTGTGTTATGGTTACACAGTTATAGTCTGTAATAGTTTATGAAGTTACTGTTACGCACTTATGTTTAATGTTAGTTTATGCAATTATAGTTATGTGATTCCATTAATGATTATAGAAAAATTGAATTAAATTTGATGAGCAAAATTTTAAAAATGCAATGATTCATTATTGTGTGGCATATAATTTAAAGACAAATTTATGTATGGCAAATATTATAATGTCCATTGCTGTTAATATTTAACTGCGTTATTATAGTAACTATTGTAAGTGTATTAGTTTTGAGTGTTGTATTAAAGTTATGAGGGGTATTAATTGGTTTATTGCTTTATTTTATAGGAAGCATCCAAGAAAGTTGTTCAGAGATCTATTGTTGAAGATTCTGAACATGATATATATACATTCTAAAGAAGATATGCATTAAGATTCTGTTGAAGGAATCAAGGTTTTAAATATCGGATTTCGGTCACGTTTCATCTCGGAATTTTTACATAAGTTATCTCATATCGGGGAGATCTCGGACGAGATGAGTACATATCGGGTGTACATCTCGGATTGACATCTCGGGTCTTATAATGCATCTCGGGAATATCTCGGATATACTTATGTGTCTAAAATTGATGTATCAAAAATTTATTTAACGGTTATAACTTTCTTAGTAAAAATAAAAATGGTAGCATACTTGATTTGCATGGAAAAAAGAATATTTTTAGAAGACTAGTAGCTTGATTAACTTAATTGATTTGGTAATGATTGAATAATATCCTTTTATTTGAACATAATAAAGAAGTGAAACCTTTCGCTATGACTCGTTAAGATAAAAAGTAAAGAATATGTTCAAGGAGTTGGTAAATTATAATTGGATTGAGTAGTTTCTTTTGAATCAATATGAAAATAAAAAATATTATGGAAAATAAGAAAAATGTATAATTTCGGGTGAGATCTCGGATTGAGATTTTGATCCATATTTCGGGTGAGATTTGAATATCTCGGACGAGATGAGTGTCGAGGGAGATATGGAGGTGATTTGATGTCTCGTCTCGTTTAAGTGTGAAAAGGAGATCTCGGAGGAGATCTCGGGCGATATATAGGAGATTTAAAACCATGGAAGGAATTGAAGAAATTAAAAAAGAAAGTTTTAAAACAAAACAAGCTTATAGATGTAGTTTCAAGCATATTCTAGATGTTTTCAATCATTTCAAAAAAAATAGAAGTAAAAATGATAAGTTATTAGATGCTGTTAAAAAAATCTTGTTTTTGGAATTTTGTAGAAGGTTTTTTTTGGAAATCAATATGATTGTGGTGGTAGAAAATTTAGTGATGATATTGATCAAATTATTCATTATTATGAAGACGATGGTTTGTTTGATTTTAAAGTTCAGAAAGTATTATTACTGCAAGGTGACATATCAGATATTTTTGGTTTGAATAATGAAGGTTTGGTTATTTATAAATATGTTTATCTTATTTTTTTTATAATAATTTACATAATAATGTTTATCTTTTTTTTATAGGGTCGCATATTTATCCTTTGAAAGAGAAAGTTAGAGCTGAGAAATTTTCTATTGCTACTATGGCTTTTATGCAGACACATAACATATCTACGAAGGGTTTCATTGAGAAGTTCATTTATCAGGCTGTTATAAGTCTTATAAATAAATAAAAACTACTGTTGATGATGCTTTAGATTTTTTTAGGCTTATAGTTATGTATATGTTTGGAACATTTTTCTTTGCCAATAGCACAAATTGTGTTCATAATAACCTTGTTCCTCTTATAATGGAATTTGAAAGATTTAACAATCAGTGTTGGGCTCAAGCTATTCATTTTAAACTCATTGAGTAGTTGAACAAATATAAGAATGATCCAAGAAAAATGCAGGCTTGTTCAATTGCTTTATTGGTAATCCTTTTGTTTTGTTGTAAAGTTTTGTTCTACATTAGTAAATGTTGTTTCTATTTTTTTGTATTTTTTTTTCTTCAGTGCTGGTTTTGCAATAAATTTGATGTAGTTAAAGCTAAGCCAGGTTATTATGAAGGTCGTCCATTGGCTGAAAAATGGGATTTGGTTGATATTCATAATGCATTTTGTGCTAAAATTGTTGTGGGGAAAATTGATAAGGTATGAATGAAGTTATTAATATGTTCTTTTTATATATAATGTTTTATTAAAATTATTTTTATATATGTATTAAATAATAGAAATACAGTTCTTTGTGTATGTTTTTAAGTTCATTTGAATTTAAATTTGTATTTTGTTTATATGCTGATGTTTTTGATTTATATGCATATCTGCATTTTAGAAAATATGGTTTTTATGGTATTTTTTGTAGCTTATGTCTTCGGGAGAAAGATTATCGAATGAAGCTGTAGATACAGGTGTGGATAATTTGCAAACAAATAGTGTTTCTGAAGAAAATCAAGTCATTCAAGGAACTGAAAAAGAGAAGGAAGAAGTTGAAAAGTTATTCATTACATTATTAGATAATTAAATTTGACAAGTGTAGTAGATTTTAACAAATGACAATTTTGCATTTTGTTGTCTTGATATAATTTGTTGAATGTTTAAGTAGTGATACAAATAATTAAATTTAACCGCATAAGTTGTTCATGGTTTCATTCAAGCGGTGCAAAATTTTTAACTGCATAACTGAAATGGAAATAAAAATTGAACACATTATAACAGTTATATAACTGCATTTGATTATGCAGTTATGGCAATAAATTTCATTTTTATTTTATTTTGATATGCAATTGTGTTTGTTATAACTGATTTATTGTAAATATTTGATTTCATTTTGGTTACACAATTCAGGTTTGTAATAGTGAATGTTGTTATATATTTATGTTTATTATTAGTTTATGCAGTTATGGTCATGTGGTTATAGTTATGTAGTTGTGATAATTATGTGATTTTGCTGTTCTGTTTTTGTATTTATGTTTATATATTTTGATAAATAAATATGTGTGACATCCCAGAATTTCTGACAATATCAATTTAATAATCTACATTAAAAATTAAATTGATTTGATTATATTTTGTTAATAAGATTTGAATTGATTTAATAATCTTCTTTTAAATAAATATTTAACTGATAATTTATCTTTTAAAAGCTAATAAATTGTCTTCTATTTATAATGTATATATATTTGTATATATTGTGAATAGGTAAGCTTTGTTTTAAATTTAATAAATAAATCTTGTTTTCAAATTCTAATATATTTTGGTAATTTGGAAATTATGATTTAATTTAAAATATATGGTTTTAAAAATATTTAAGATAAATGTTTAATTGATTTAAATTATATCTTAGCTTAGGTTTAAGATTTAATTAAAAGGTTGGTTTTAAAATATTGTTTAATAAATATGAGATATTAACTCATTTAATAAAAATAGGAAGTTATAATCTCTTTTATAAATTATTTAAATTTGACAAATTAATATTTTCAAATAACATTATTAATATGTTGTTATATATGTATATGTATAAGCTTTTATTTGTATATATATATACATAGTTTTGTTTTATTTTCCCTAAAATGTAATTCATAAATATAAACAATATATATAGAGAGAGAAATAAAAATAAGTATTTGAGTTAGAAAATAGAAGATATAGTTATACAGACATAAGTGAACGTTACATAAATTCTAACATATGTTTGCAAGCCTGTAAGTAATTATGCAAGGCAAGAAAATGAACACTTGGTTAATTCTGGAAAATGCATTTAGATCCTAGGCTATAAGGCATAAGGGAAATATATTCATGCTTGTACAGTATCTACACTTGAAAGGGTATAAAAATATATGTTCATGTTTGCAAGGCTGAAGGACATAAGTATAAAAGAAAAATATATGTATTCATATTTGCACAGGGTATGGGCATGTACACATAAAAAGATATCTAAGTACATACGAAATTTAAATTAAAAGAATAAGAAAGTAGAATTGTACAATGGCATTTAATGCTAGCAAAAGCAATATCATTTCTAGTACATAAGTATGTATTGTATCAGCCTCCATACCCAAAAGAAAAATCTCTGGACAATCTTGTACAAACAAATAATATCAACCTGTGTAAGCTCTTTCATATATCAATCTATCTTCTCTATTTTATTTCGTTTACAAAAAGAAACTTAGCATTCCAGTAAGTATATTTCAAATGAAGCTTATTTTCAACTCAAAACAAAAATGGAGATCAAAATAAAAAGGTTTCAATAGCATGCAACCGCAGTTTCAAAACAAAGAAGCAACTTCAATTCTGTTTTGAAAGCTAGAACATCTCAGCATTCAAAGTGATTTCAATTTGCAAGTTTCCAGTAACAAGCCTCAGCAATTCAAGTTTTAAAGTTTCAAGCTTTTTCAAAATCAAAATAAAAGGGGCTCTGTCTCTGTTTTCAAATGTTCAGGTGAGTAACATTTTTTCTAAAAAGCTTAAGTATTTGAATAAATCTGGTTGCATGCTATTCTTATGAAACAAATATGTTTGCGTATATGAATTTTCTGGGCATTTTTCTGTGAATATGAATGTATATAGGTGTGTGCATGCTGCTGTATATCTGTGCTTTACTGTTGTAGTTTCCAGGCTCAAGTTTTAGATCAAAAATCATTTTCTCATGATCTAATCTATGTTAGGGCTTAAGTTTCAAACAAATTATGTTTGTTATATCATAGATTTAAGTTTAAAAATTTGTTTAAGTGGAAACAATTTTGTATTGCCTCTGGAAATACTAAACAACACAGAAAATTTAAAATAAGTAAAAAAATCAAGAACCTTGATTCTTTGATTTAGGAATCTGAATCAAATACTAAAACTAAAACTTGATTTTTGAAACTAAAATTACGATTTTTAGAAATGGGATTTGAGTACATTTCTGGTTTGACCAGAAAATGGAAATTTGAGGTTTTCTGGTGATCTATGTGATCTGGGAGATTGTAGTTTCCAGTGATGATGCACGAATGATCGGAGAGTAGTGGAAAATTATCTGATGGTGGTGCATTTCAGTGTGGAGGTGGTGGTTGTGGTTTGAAGGCTGGAACCCTAGTTTTAACTAGGAGGAGTGAATCGATCACCACGGCTTGTATGAGTGATCGAGTTCAACGAGATTTTGGGTGATGCTAGCTGGAGCGTTGACGAAGAGGTAGCCGAAGTTTCAGACCTTTTGATGGTCGAGGTTGCGAAGGCGAGGCAGTTTCCAGGTTTGGTTGTGGGGTTCCGGGTTTTGTTCCAGGTATAGATCGAAACTCGAATTTGATTTCGAGTTTTAGAGGGTGATCTGATGGTCGGAATGGGATGCGGGGTTGATCGCTGACGTGGTGAGGCCAGCGTGGTTGGTCGGGGATGGTCGGAGCACCGTGCATGTGCACGGTGCATTCTTTTTTTTTTCGCTGGCGATGCCTGTGTTGAGTAGGATTTTGTACTCGGGTTTTACTCGAGTTATGTCGTGGAGTGCTCGAAGAATTTGGGGGTTAGTCTCGAAGCATTTTGAGAAGGGCTTGGGTAGTTGCTTTTGTTACATGTTTTAAAAAGAAACAAACCTGTTCTGTTTTGAATTTTAAATTTAAGTATAAAAGCTCAGTTTAAATGAATAGCCGAGTTTTAAATTGAAGTTTAAATCTGATTCAAGTTAGATTGAATCTCAGTTAAAAAAATATGTAAAGTTTTTATTCAAATTGTGATTGACTACTTTAAAATGTTTAAGTAGTTGGAATTTTAAAATGAAGTTTCAATTGTAAGTGAAGTTTGAAATCAAAGGTTTAAATCTGAATTTAAATATAAATTTGAATCTTAGTTTTTAAATAAAAGAAGTTTTTTAAATTAAAATTGTTATAGTTAATTTGAATGATTAAGTGTATTTTTAAATTGATTTAAATTAAAAAATGAAATTTGAAATAAATTGAAAGTAAATTGTTTTAAATGCTTTTGATAATGATAATTTGATCATTAATGAGAATAATGTTCATCTTAAAGTAAATTAGGATTGAATGATTTGGATTCATTAAATTATTAAGATAATTAAAAATGGATAATTAATTAATTTAATTAATTAAAGATATGGATGATTAATTAAGTAATTAAGAGTTTAAATTAGTTAATTTAAGTTTAAGACAAATTATTTAAAGACTAATTAATTTGTAATTAAGTATCATTAATTAGATAAGATTAGATTTTAAATTAATGATTAAAGATTAATTAATCAAGTAACTTAAAGGTTAATTAAGTTATAGTTAAAACTTAAATTAATTAAAAAATTAGTGGTTAATTAATTGGTTATTAAGGATAAATTAACTTGTAATTAATATTGATTTATCTAAGTTAAATTTCTTAAGAAAAGAAATTAAGAATTGTTAGTAGTTAATGAAGGTCATTAACTTAAGATTTGTTTAATAATTAATAAATGTGATAAATTTTAATAATTAATTAGATTAATTAATTAAAGATAATCATTTGTGAAAATGTTTAAGTATAATTACTTAATAAAAGTAATTAAGGAATTAATTACTCATTGTAATTAATTGAGTTTAATTTGATTTGTTTAAGTCAATTAATTTAGTTTAATTAATTTAAATTAATCATTGGATGATTTGATAAGTATAATTACTTAAGTGTAATTAATGAAGTGTAATTACTTAATGAAGTAATTAATGGTAATTACTATATGTAATTAATTGAAGATGATTTAAATATGAAAGTAATTTGGATTAAATTACTTTGTGAAATTAATCAAGGGATTTATTAAGATAATTAATTAAGGAGTAATTAATTTATTAAATGAAGTAATTAAGGGTAGTTAATTACTGAATGGGATTTAGTCCAGGGTGATTAATAACTATGGTTTAATTAAAGATTAATTTCTTAATGTAATTAATTTAAATAGAATACTTAATTAAAATGTAATTAGGGATCATTAAATCTATATAATTAATGATGTAATTAAAGGTTGATTCATTAAGACTAATTAATCAATAATAAGTGACTTTGAGTAATTAATTAATATAATTAATTAAGGGTTAATGCGATTAATTATAGTTAATTAATTAATAGAGTAATTAAAGGTTAATTACTGTATTTGGTTAAGGATAATTAATTTGTGAAATTAATTAAAGAATAATTACTTGAATGTATTTAAAGGATAATTAATCCAGGATGATTAATTAAGATGGAAATTTGAGAATGATAAATTAATTGATCTGTAATTAATTAATGATTATGTAAGCAAGATTTATAATGAAGTAATTAATTTAATTTACTTTAAATTAATTAGAGATAAGTAATTAATTTAATTCATTTTAAATTAATTATAAATGGTGTGATTATTTATCCTTGTTTATATATGATGGATGATATTGATTTCCTTGAATGGTTTGAAATCTCAGATATGAGATAAGTAGTGTTGTATGATATGGTTGCTTTGGTTGAAGTATATGGATAATGTAGATTATCTATTTGTGATGATATTATGAATTATCTATCTGTGATATTGTGAATTATCTATCTGTGTGTATATGGATAATGTAATGAATTGTTTTAACTTTAAAACAACTTGGACTTAAAAGATACGGTTTGGATTTCGATGAGACCGGGATCGGGTTTCCAGATTTGGATATCCGAAAACCACATCGATCCAAATTAACGATAGGTAGTGAATCTCAAGTGAAGATGAAGATTCAGAGTGCAAGGGTTATTGTCGTTAACTCTGAGGATGATTCCAAAATGAGTGTAACGAGATAATGCCTTCGGTTTCGTTCGAACCCGGAAAGAACTTGTATAGATTGAATGCTTTCAGAACATCGTCAGGTGGAAGATGAGCATTCTAAGTGATGTGTTCTGATGAGGTAATCGTGACCTCAAGCCTCATCAACCGGGAATGGCTAAAACAGGGGAGGTGCAGATAGGCTTCGTGGGTAGCACCCACTTGAGAGCGAGATTTTCCCCTGTCTAGATGTCCCTTTATATTCGGCTGTGTAGGCAGTTGTGGCCACAACTGCTGGGGTTGTTTCGTTCGAGACTGTCCAGTAAGGGATGGTTCCGGCCTTGTGTTGTAGGGAATTGGGAGTAATCCTCGGTACGCTGATCTAGGTCAGGTACTGTGACGGGCGGTACCCTAGTAGCCCTGCCATTGTATGGAATCCAAAATCCAATAAGCGCCATCGGATTTGATTGTAGACCTAGTATGCTGGAATTTAATCATGTAACAATTTCAGTTATTTCTTATTTACTTGAAAACCCTAGACCCTATTATAATATCACTGAATTTCCTATCAAATGTTTGGTTAGCGTAAGGTAAAAACTTACCCATGTTTATTTGTGGGAAGTCTTACGTGATACCTTTTGTTTTCAAAGGATTTTCAAAGTTAAGCAACTTTAACCTGTTACTCATACCAGACCCATGTCTGACCCGGAGTTTATTTCTGTTTTTCTTAAACTCTCGGGTACTCAAATATTTACGAGTAGCCAAGGGATTCAGGTTAGCTTTGACGATTGTGGAGGAGTAATGGAGCAGGAGGCTTCAGTGTTGTAGATATGTATAGTGTTCCGCTGTGTTGGTATCTCTGTGTTGTATCGAATTGTATTAACTAGACATGTGTTTATAACTGTCTAGTATGTGATGTATTATCCGTGTAACTCTGATTGATGTTGTATATTATGTAATATTTATGTGATTAATATAATTTATTCGTTCCGCTGTTGAGATTATGATGTTGTTTCTTCTTTCTTCTTTATCTTTTCTCTTTTCTATCCCTTTCTTTCTTAAAGATGATGCAACTTTCTGGTGATAGAAAGTTGGGTCATCTCAATATGTTTCATGCATTTAAAGGTTTAGTTCATATTTGATATGCAGTTAAAATATCAATCTATATGATGCGATATTTAACTGCATAAGTGAAATGCAGTTAAAAAATTCATTCAAATGGTGCAATATTTAACTGCATAACAAAAATGCAGTTAAAAGTTGCACTTATTAGTGTAATTATTTTACTACATTTAGGTTATGCAGTTATGCTTACAAATATTTTTTGATTGTTACATTTAACTTTTATGCATTTAATTGTAGTAGCAATATTTTTTGTTTAAACCGTATTTTATAATTTTTAGTCTAATAGTTTAATTTCAATTTTTGTAGGTCGCTTATTCTTGTGAAGAAATTTTGAAAGAAAGAGATTTTCAAAGAACGAGATTTTAAATATTAACAAGAAGAATGATGAACTTGAAAAGGTTTAGATAGTGTTTTTTAAAAAAAAATTAGTAATTGAAATAATATATATTAATATGTTTTTTTATTTGTAGAATTTTTTTTTTCAAAATGAAGATTTTACACAAAATAGAGTTATATTTGGGATGTAGAAAGATGTTTTGGAAAGAGAAATAGAAAATTTGAGGAAAATAAATGAAGTTTTGACAAAAAAATTCTCAATTTGAGCAAAATAAAGGATTGAGTACAGAGTTTGATATGGAAGCTTTGAAAGTAAAAGAAACTCTTGATGAAGAAATTAAAAAGTTGAAAATGGAAAATGAAAGGAAAAAAATAGAAAATGAAAAAAATTGAAGAATTAAAAAATGAATTGGAGTTAAATATCATTGATCTTAAAAATGAAAATAAACAGAAGAAGAAGCTGCACGAAGAATATGAAAATAGAATCAAATTTCTTGTTGATGAAAAAGATTTGTTGAAAAAAGAATTGGAAACCATGAAATATAATATTATGACACCTTCAACTTATAGTCTTGGTTTGTCTGATATTCATGCAGATTCTACTTGTGAAATTCAGAATGTAGTTTCTAATATTGGAGATGATCAAAGTGATGGTAAAAATGAGAAAAATGAATTGAAGAAGAACCAGAAAAGCAAAATAACAATTAGAGAATCTCTTGTTAAGAAAGTAAAATTGGCAAATAAGAAAAGGAAAATTAATCCTGATTATGAATATGATGATAAAAATGGGAAAATTGAGAATAAGAGAATAGCAAAAAGGAAGAAAGTGGTTAAGGATAAAGTTCTTGAAACTATTGAAAATTCTGACCAAAGTATTGTTGAAAAGTTATCACAGAGAAATAAAAAGTCGATGGAGTCATTTGTAAAGAATGTTTTAGTTCAACGTTTGCCTGAAGATATGAAGAAAGTTGTTCAAACTTATTTATACTTGGCTTGTTGCACGTAAGTTCATTTTTATTGATCTAAAAAATACAGTATTAGATGCATTTTAATTATAAAATTATTTATATTAATCTATATGTTATTTGTAGGGAAACTGTTTGGCACAGTGATGACTTTGAAGTTTTGATTGATGGAAAATTAGTGGCGGAATTGCTTGATGGCAATCAATATATAGGTTCTACTATGAGTTTTTTTTAAAAATTATTTTTTGTAGTATATTTGAGTATATATTTTTATTTTTATTTTTTGTTAGATTATTGATTGGTATGGAAGACATTTATCTGATTTATATAGTGGACATTTTTTTTTCAACTTATGCCACGGTATGTTTAATTTTTTAATTTGTTCGGTTTCTTTATTATAAATGATGATATTAATATCTTATATATATACACATATTTATTTATGTATTATTTTTTTTATTTTTTTTGCAGTATGGTATTCTACATAATGACATAGGTTATAAGAAGAAATATTTTGAAGATGTCATTGATCAAATTGATAATTCAATTGAAATTCTTAGTTTATTTTTTCCAGTTTCGAATTCTTGTCATTATACATTGTTGGTTTATGACAATATTGCTGGAAAATGGTTTTTTTTCAATTCATTAAAAGGACCGATTCAAGGAATTCACGAAGAAGCAGCAAAGAAATTTGTAAGTTTTTGTTGTAATTAAATTTATTTTTTCGTTTGTTTAGTGTACTTAAGTAAAATGTGTTAAAATATAAATAAATATAGTGTACTTAGGTGCTTATTCATTAACATTGTTTGTTTTTTTAGAAATCTTTTTGTGAATCTGCAATGAAGAAGAAGGCAAAAGAAAAGACAAATTTGTTTGTACCAAAAAAACCAACAGTTATAAAGTTTATAAAATGTCCTCAACTAAAAAATAGGTAATAATTTTTTTTATATATTTATTTATTGAATTTTAGTTCATGTTTATTTTGTTTTTTTAAATGCAGTTATGAGGTTCATGACTCAGTTAACAGAGTTTGGAAAAGTTGAGGAAGAAATAGAAGCACAGGATATTTGTTTAGATAGAAGTAAAATTTTGTATTGGTTACTTTGTGATCCTCCAAGAAGTTGGAGCATTACAAAAATTAGTAATGAGTTGACATTATACTTTTATGTGTGTGTATGTGTGTGTGTGTGTATATATATATATATATTTGACATAAGTTTGTTTGTAGTACTAATGCAATGTTGATAAAAAAAATGCATATGATAAGCTGATTATATATTAGTAATGGCTTGAATTTATGTTTTTATGTTGAATTTGTGATTTTATGATTTTATGCAGTCATGTTACTAATAGTCAACTAGATATTTAGTTGTATAATATTTAACTCCATATTGGTTATGAATTTATGATTTTATGCAGTCTTGTTAATAATGTTTTATGAATTTATACATTTATGTTATGCAATGTTGTTAATAATGTTTTATGAATATAGCCATGTAATAGATACGCAGTCTTAAAATTCAGTAGTACACTACCAATATTTCTGAAGAATGTCATTAGTTTTTAACTGCATATGTAAAATGCAGTTAAAATTTGCATTTAACAGCTGCAATATTAACTGAATATGATATATGTTTTAACTGCATAAGTGAAATGCACTTTAAAATTTGCATAATTCAAGTATGTGTTTTAACTTCATACGTTATATGCAATTAAAAATTTCATTTAACAGATGTTATTTTTAACTGCATAAAAGATATGCAGTTAAAAATGGTGCAATTCATAACTGCATAAGTTAAATGCAGTTAAAAATGCAGTTGTTCATAAATAATTGCAAATATGTATTCAACTATTCATAATAACCGCGTATTTGAATTGCACTTAAAATTTGCATCATTTAACTGTATATTTTAACTGCATATTTCATACATGTGTTGAAGAATACTCTTTTATATACAGAGATTTTGAATATTTGCAGTTATTGCAGCAATTATATTTAAAAACTGCAGAATTATCTACAAATATTGAGAATTTTATTTAAGTTCTGCAAATAAGATGAATATTTTTAATAAAAAATGTAATAATATATTTTCGAGCCATACAGTGAAGGATATAGATGGTTTTAAGTGAATAATTGAAAGCATTTATTGAAATGGATTTATTTATACAATTGCTGAAGAGCAAACAATTGTTCAGTATAATTGCAAACATATGTGCAATTATTAAGTATAATTGCATACATCTTTCAAATTATTATGAATAATTACATAAATTTGTGAAATTATTAGAAGTAAATCTATACATATTTGCAATTATTATTAATAATTGTATTCTTAACTGTATTTCACTTATGAATTTATTGCTTCGTTTGAGTGTATTTGTTAACTGGATATGTGGAATGCAGTTAAAAATTACAGTTGTTAAACACAATTTTTAACTGCATATAACATATGCAGCTAAAAAATGCATTTAGTTCTTGCAAATTTTAAAGTTTTCAAAATATTATATGAATATTTGCTGTTAACATTCATTCAATAGGAAAAATTCAGAGTATGCAACAATTATTGATATTAAATGCAGATTTAACTGCAATTATTTTGACAAAGTGCTTTTATAACTATGTAATAGATATGCAGTCTTAAAATTCAGCAGTATACTACCAATATTTCTGAAGAATGTCATTAGTTTTTAACTGCATATGTAAAATGCAGTTAAAATTTTCATTTAACAGATGCAATATTAACTGCATACGATATATGTTTTAACTGCATAAGTGAAATGCAATTTAAAATTTGTATAATTCAAATATGTGTTTTAACATCATATGTTATATGCAGTTAAAAATTGCATTTAACAGATGCTATTTTTTTTACTACATAACAGATATGCAGATAAAAATGGTGCGATTCATAACTGCATAAGTGAAATGCAGTTAAAAATGCAATTGTTCATAAATAATTTCAAACATGTATGCAATTATTCATAATAACTGCGTATGTGATATACACTTAAAATTTGCATCATTTAACTGTATGTTTTAACTGCATATTTCATACAAGTGTTGAAGAATACTCCTTTATTTGTAGAGATTTTGAATATTTGCATTTATTGCAGCAATTATATTTAAAATCTGCAGAATTCAGTTCTGCAAATAAGATGAATATTTGTAATAAAAATGTAATAATATATTATCGAACCATACATTGAAGGATATATGTGGTATTAAGTGAATAATTGAAAGTATTTATTGAAATGGATTTATTTATACAATTGCTAAATAGCAAACAATTGTTCAGTATAATTGCAGACATACATGCAATTATTCAGTATAATTGCAGAATCTTTCCATTTATTGTGAATATTTAAATAAATCTGTGAAATTATTAAAAGTAAATGTATACGTATTTCCAATTATTATTAATAATTGTATTCTTAACTGTATTTAACTTATGAATTTATTGCTTCTTTTGAGTGTATTTGTTAACTACATATGTGGAATGCAGTTAAAAATTACATTTGTTAAATACAATTTTTAACTACATATAACATATGCAGCTAAAAAATGCATTTAGTTAGTGCAATTTTTAACTGCATATAAGAGATGCAGCTAAAAAATGCATTTAGTTGGTGCAATTTTTAGTAGAAAATACTTCTTTATATGCA
The DNA here is from genome assembly GCA_030737815.1 of Allium fistulosum. NCBI lineage: Eukaryota > Viridiplantae > Streptophyta > Magnoliopsida > Asparagales > Amaryllidaceae > Allium > Allium fistulosum. Next base: position 483,079,437 of record CM060905.1, on the reverse strand, counting down.
GAGACTTTGAATATTTACAGTTATTGCAGCAATTATATTTAAAAACTGCAGAATTCTTTGCAAATATTGTGAATTTTATTTCACTTCTGCAAATAAGATGAATATTTGTAATAAAAAATGTAATAATATATTATCGAGCCATACATTGAAGGATATAGATGGTTTTAAGTGAATAATTGAAAGCATTTTGAAATGGATTTATTTATACAATTGCTGAAGAGCAAACAATTGTTCAGTATAATTGCAGACATACATGCAATTATTCAATATAATTGCAGACATCTTTCAAATTATTATGAATAATTACATAAATTTGTGAAATTATTAGAAGTAAATCTATACATATTTGCAATTATTATTAATAATTGTATTCTTAACTGTATTTCACTTATGAATTTATTGCTTCGTTTGAGTGTATTTGTTAACTGGATATGTGGAATGCAGTTAAAAAATACAGTTGTTAAATATAATTTTTAACTGCATATAACATATGCAGCTAAAAAATGCATTTAGTTCTTGCAAATTTTAAAGTTTTAAAATATTATATGAATAATATCTGTTAACATTCATTCAGTAGGAAAATTTTAGAGTATGCAACAATTATTGATATTAAATGCAGATTTAACTGCAATTATTTTGACAAAGTGCTTTTATAACTATGTAATAGATATGCAGTCTTAAAATTCAGCAGTACACTACCAATATTTTTGAAGAATGTCATTAGTTTTTAACTGCATATGTAAAATGCAGCTAAAATTTGCATTTAACAGATGCAATATTAACTACATACGATATATGTTTTAACTGCATAAGTGAATGCAATTTAAAATTTGTATAATTCAAATATGTGTTTTAACATCATATGTTATATGCAGTTAAAAATTGCATTTAACAGATGCTATTTTTTACTGCATAACATATGTGCAGTTAAAAATGATGCGATTCATAACTGCATAAGTGAAATGCAGTTAAAAATGCAGTTGTTCATAAATAATTGCAAACATGTATGCAACTAATCATAATAACTGCGTAAGTGATATGCACTTAAAATTTGCATCATTTAATTGTATGTTTTAACTGCATATTTCATACATGTGTTGAAGTTTAACATCATATGTTATAGGCAGTTAAAAATATCATTTAACAGATGCTATTTTTTACTGCATAATAGATATGCAGTTAAAAATGGTGTAATTCATAACTGCATAAGTAAAATGCAGTTAAAAATGCAGTTGTTCATAAATAATTGCAAACATGTATGCAAATATTCATAATAAATGTGTATGTGATATGCACTTAAAATTTGCATCATTTAACTGTATGTTTTAACTGCATATTTCATACATGTGTTGAAGAATGCTCCTTTATTTGCAGAGATTTTGAATATTTGCATTTATTGCAGCAATTTTATTTAAAAACTGCAGAATTCTCTGTAAATTTTGAGAATTTTATTTTAAATCTGCAAATAATATGAATATTTGTAATAAAATGTAATAATATATTATCGAGTCATACATTGAAGGTAAAGGATATAGATGGTATTAAGTGAATAATTGAAAACATTTATTGAAATGGATTTATTTATACAATTGCTGAAGAGCAAACAATTGTTCACTATAATTGCAGACATACATGCAATTATTCAGTATAATTGCAGACATCTTTCCATTTATTGTGTATATTTAAATAAATCTGTGAAATTATTACAAGTAAATCTATACGTATTTACAATTATTATTAATAATTGTCTTCTTAACTGTAATTCACTTATGAATTTATTGCTTCTTTTGAGTGTATTTGTTAACTGCATATGTGGAATGCAATTAAAAATTATAGTTGTTAAATATAATTTTTAACTGCATATAACATATGCAGTTAAAAAATGCATTTTGTTAGTGCAATTTTTAACTGCATATAAGATATGCAGCTAAAATATGCACATATGTCTGCAACTATTCATAATAATTGCATATATGCATGCAATACTGGATGTTAACTGCAACTATTCCTAAAAATTCATATATGTCTGTAGCTAAAAAATGCATTTAGTTGGTGCAATTTTTAACTGCATATACATATGCAGCTAAAAAATGCATACATGTCTGCAACTATTCATAATAATTGCATATATGTTTGCAATACTGGATGTTAACTGCAACTATTCATAAAAATGCATATATGTATGCAGCTAAAAAATGAATTTAGTTGGTGCAATTTTTAACTGCATATAAGATATGCAGCTAAAAAATGCATACATGGCTGCAAATATTCATAATAATTGCATATATGTCTGCATATGTGCAATACTGAATGTTCATAGGAATTGCAAACGTATATGCAACTATTCATAATAATTGCATATATGTCTACAGCTTTTCAATATGTTTGCATATAACTGAAAATAATTAACATATTTGCATATAAATGAGCAAATATTTGCTTAACATATTTTGCATTTTTATTTGCAAAATTCAACTCTATTTTTGCAGTATTCTATGAATTTATTTTCAATATTTGCAGATATGACTGCAAAAATTGTAATACGATGTTGATTTGCAATATTTACATATTTGTATGCAAATATTTATTATAGCCGCATGTACGACTGCAATTATTGCATATAATTGCATAAAAGGGTACAGTTATTTAAAACTTCTACTAAATTGCAGCAATATATGTCTGCAATTATTTCAGTAAAAAACTTTTATAGCTCCAACATATATTTTTACTGAGTTTTGTGCAATTATTAACAATAATTGCCGCAATAACTGAAAATAGTCAACATATTTGCATATTAATGAACAAATATTTATTAAAAAATGCATATTTGCATATTTGTAATTATTAACAATAATTTTTAACTGCTTAAGACATATGCAGTTAAAAATAATGCAATTTATAACTTCATATGAGATATATATGCAAGTATAATAAAAATCTTATGAATTTTTAACTGCATAAGTGAATTGCACTTCAAATTTTTTGATTATTATATTAAACCATTAGCAACCAACGTAGTTAATAATATATACATTTGTTAAATTTTTTATTAATAACATAGTTACAAAACAAGTGAGATAAAAAACATCATTCTTATTTGTTGGCATCTGATAATAGAAATTGGTGTACAAGATTGTCTTCCATGCTCCAGCTATGTGATTTGCACGACAGAATTTGATATGCGATTTCAGCTCTTTGTATTGTCATAGCTTCAACGGTGTAAATGCTATCATGCTTGTTTACATCTTTGTTTTCACTTCTAGTTTTCATCATATTCATTACAAACATTCCGCAATCAATCCTGCAATAATTGTAGATTGTATCATCTTGGTTTGAAAAATTGCAGCTAGATAAGTAAATATTTCAAACTTATTTGTTGTTGTGTACTTACGATTCGCTATCATGTTGTGGAGTGTTTGGAAATGTAAGTAATTTTGAAGTTTTGTGATTTTTCTTTTCAATTTTTTTAAGCAAGGATGTTACATAATTTCTCTATAAATTAATAAAAGATTTTATTAAAATAATTAATATATTATTTTCTTCAATAAATTAATATTTTTTCAATTTACTTACCACATTTCTTGCTAATTTTGTACGTGCACCTTCTGTTCTTGGCTTCATTGAATCATAATGTCGCCGCTGTCTACTTTCTTTTATAAATTCCAAAAGACTGAAATGTAAGTCTACATGAATTGGGAAGAACATTTTTTCACGGTTTGGCCAAAATTATGTATGATCTTATCAACTAGATTTGTTGCATTTGATTTTGATTTAGATTCCATGGTATTCTCAGTAATACATGTTAGCACATTCAATTTACAAACTTTTAAATAAATATTTCATGATAAGTTTAGAATCATACAGCAGCATAAAATTTGAAGAACAAATTTCTTGGATTATCATTTGCCAATTGATGTCCATACCAGTCGATGACCTACAATAATAGTTATTTTATTAAATAAGAATATACTTGTAAATTTTTGGGAATACATACATATTAATCTGTAAATATTATGTTGAATTGCTAATTTATCAGCAAATATTATGGATAATAGCATATCTGTTTGTAATTATTTGGATATAAATAATAATAATTCCGAATATGAAATATTTTGAAGTTTTAATACCTAACAATCAATGAATCTTCCTGATACTAGTTCACCAAGAACAGTTCCAGTTATTGTAATATCTTTGTCCCAATTATAGTATGCAGTCTTGTTGTTTGATTGTTCAGAAATGTTAGTACTACTATCAATACTCAGACAATACAGGAAATATAAACGTTATTTGTTGAAATGTCTGGATTATTAGGTATATTTTTATAAAATACTACAATTATTTAAATAATTATCTATATTTGTATTATGTTATAAAATTATTCTTACATGACGTCATTGTTTTTGAAATCTTTTTCTATTACTTGAACTTTCTCTTCACTCAGCAATAGGATATACGGATATCGTTTGATTGCACTTGTAGGCAAATCACATGATTTTGGTAGTGATTCAAAATCATCTACTATTATTGGTTGAATTTGTTTTCCTTTCTTCTCCCTTCACAATTCTTGTATAGGTTCTTCCATAGCATTTATTATAGCTTCAATAGTTGGATTAGTGTCAGCAACATCAACCTGATATTTGTTTATTTCAGTTGTTTGATCTAAAAAAAAATAACAATTGTTAATGTTTTCAAAATAATAATACGAATATTTGTTGTTAACATTCATTCGGTAGGAAAATTTCAGAGTATGCAACAATTATTGATATTAAATGCGGATTTTACTGCAATTATTTTGACAGAGTACTTTTTTGACTATGTAATAGACATGCAGTCTTAAAATTCAATAGTACACTATCAATACTTCTGAAGAATGTCATTATTTTTTAACTGTATATGTAAAATGCAGTTAAAATTTGCATTTAATAGCTGCAATATTAACTGCATACGATATATGTTTTAACTGCATAAGTGAAATGCACTTTAAAATTTGCATAATTCAAGTATGTGTTTTAACTTCATATGTTATATGCAGTTAAAACACTACAAGAAAAGTAGTTATTCGTTGCACTTTATGGCAGCGTTTGTCATCAAAACGCAACTACTAACAGTTCTCCTACTTTATTTTTCCGAAAGAAACGCAACGAAAATCGAATTTATGTCTATAGCAAGATCCGACCCTTCATTTTTTAGTTTCTCGCGCTTATTTTCATTTGCACAATATTTATTTTTCATTTCCCTCCTCACTTCTTCTTCCATAACCCTAGTTTTCATATGCAGCCACATCCACCTTTTTCTCCTTCTCTGCCTCCCTCGTCTACCTAGTCTCCACTACACCCTATCTCTAATTTCGCTCATCTCGGTTTTCGCCTTTTCTTAGCTTCCCCCACTACCACCACCTTCGTCCTCATCTGTAAATTTGTGCACGTCTCTATATCAACCTCCACATCTAGCCTCATTTACCTCTTTGTGTCTCTCTCTATCTCAATCTTCATATCCGTTATTTTTTTCAATGGTTCTGAATCAATTTGTTGAACTGGAATACAAACCCTAACTATAGATGCATTGTATCCTAAAAAGGTAAATGAATTTGTAGTTTATTTATTTGTTTAATTGTTTTACGGTTCTAGTAACCTAATTCTTACTTCCCCGATTCATTATTCATCTCAATTGAAATTGTTGTTATATTGGTTTTTGACTATGTTTCATTTGAAACCATAACACTAAATTACCAAAGCTTTGAATTTTGAAAAGGTAAATATTTTGTAATTTTTTTAATAATTTTGTTGTTTTACTATTTGTTATATTACTTGTATAATTTTAATTTTGGTGTTTATTCTTTATTCATGTCAATTAAAATAATTGCTACTTTCTTTATTCTCTATGACTTAGCAATAATATTATGTGTTTTTCTCACACTAACATAGTTTGATCCACGTGTTATTTGTTATTATCTTATAACTTTTGAATACTCTCGCGAGTAGGCTAAGAGGCAGTTGTGGGATTTAGATGCTTTTGTGCCCAGTATTGCTCCTAGGTGGCTATCGAAGGATATATTTTGGGTTTGGTAAAGTATTGACTTGCAAAACAAACTTTTAACCTATGTTGACTTGAATTTGGTATGCGTTTTTGAGGTAGTGTGCTATCACCAAGTATCGTAATCCCATACTGTGATAGATTTTAAGGTTTGTATTACATCATCTGCAATGGATTGTGTTGTATTATGTGGTATCATACACAGTTGATTCCATATGCTCATTTGAAAATATAATATTTTGTGCAGAACAAGTCAATGTTAGCCCAAAGAGATTAGAAAAGTCTAATAACGAATTTTAATGCTTCATTTTCTGTATTTCATATAAGTTGCATTATCACTATATCGCATATATGTTGTCAGTGATATCAATCTGGTTAGTACTCTTGAAATGTTGAATATTTGAAAAGAGACCTCAAGACAGAAGATCTTGGAAAATTAATATATCAGCTCATCCGATAAATTAATATATCTTGGAAAAAATTTAAGAAGCTTTAATATGAATGATTGTTATTTACTTAGATGTCATATGGTTGTTCGATCATTTGATAGGAAAAAGGACCCATTCTGCCTGAGTGAAGACGATGACAAGATATTTAATCAAACTATTGTTAACTTTAAGTGATTTTGTCTGACCATGAATAAGGTCTTTGACCATGTAGGTAATAGTGGAGATAATCTGCTAAAAGTGGCACACAATTTGATGCGACTGGTCATAGAAGGATTTAGGGAGGATGATGATAGTGCAGATAATCAACTAAGATCTTCCAGTGTATGTGCTTCTAGTTTCACTGTACCACTCATTAATTCAAGGATATGTTTGTTTAGTGCATATCAATTTTATATACTTTTGGTTTATTTCAGTAGGCAAATATAATACAAGTTTATTTTAGAAGTAATGTATTATTTTGACCAAGAATGATTATTTAGGCACAGTTCATGGATATAACTATATTAATTATTCCCCTTGGAGGTTGATTCATACTTGCGTATCATTGGAGAGCCAATACTTCTCTTTACAATTTCAGATTATACACAATTGATTAAGCTATTGCATCCTAGAAAAATAGACATGGTTGTGCTTTGACCTCTCACAATATTACATGTGCTTAGTCCCCAGTTTTTATGGTCTTCGTATCTTGCATTTGTATTTATGTTAGTCGATTCAAAAAGATCCGACATTTTCAAAAAAGATAGGACAAATAGTTAGACTTGGTTGTTCACTTTTTGTCAATGGGAATGCTAAACCAACAGTTGAGGCTAGTTTATGTATAATGCTAAGCTGACGGTTCAGGCTAATTTATGCATACTGTATATTAAACCTCTAAAAATAAGAGCAGCAAGCTATTTGAAAATATCTCATGCATTAGTTATTAGTGCATAGTTCTATGCTCCATAGCTTACAACTTTGAGCTAGAATAATTTATACCATCACATTCTGGCACATTTGCTTGCATTGTGTTTTTTTTTTGGTTTATTCAGCACATGTTATAATATTATCTTATGTACATAAATTTCATAGAATATTATCCCTTTTATTACCAAGTTTCAAAACAACACTGGCATGTAATGATTTCACTATTAGGAGATAATTATTTGTAGTCTCATAACCACATATATCCAAAAATTCAAAGAAACTATTGGTTTATCATACATGTATTTTTTATCTATCATTCTTGTCTAATTATAATGTTTTTATTGATATGTTATCTAATAAGTTATGCAAATGGTTAAACATATATTTAGTGACATTGTCTGTTGGAATATTGCTGTTGTAAGAAGTAATGTAGCTCATCAAGTTGATAAAAGGTACTTTGCTCATTCTTATTTCTCTGTCTTATGATATGCATTCTGGGTAGTGATATTATTTTCCTAAAAAGATAGATTCTTATTTTAGTTTTTCAAACGCATATTTGCTACTGTATTAGTACACTTCTTTGAAGGTCACTTGTTCCTACTTCGATTATTTTTTTGGGTCTTTTAATATAATTTTTCGTTTTCTTTTAACTTTTGACTCTAAGCCAAGTACTGGCTATGTATGAATTCCAATATCAAATAGACAAACACATCATTTTGTTCCGTATCCTTCCAAGTCTCTGAATATAGTAATAAGATATCTCCAATATTACTGAAATGTTTCTCCAAGTATTATCTCTGTTATTGGCCATTGTTTCCTTTTTACTTACTTTAGCATGTTAAACTAACTTACTTTACCTTATATTCTTCTGTTTTAAACGTTATTGGATACTTTCAACTTGAGGGTATTATTGTGCAAGTATAGTTTGCAAGGTGAATTGGCTTTAAAGGCTATTTGTATATATTAATCAAGACTTTCTTTAAGTGTTTAGTGTATGAGATTTACTATAATCGGCAACTACTCCCAATGATTACTGATGTCGCAAACATATATATATATATATATATTTTTGCATATTTCATAGAACTTTGATTTGAATTTTTTTGTTTAGCAGCGTAATGGTTTCTGGGCTGTGTGCAATGTATATATCAAAATAATCTCGGTTTAAGTTAAAACTGTATAGAGACATAAGTTTTAGTGATATATATAAATCTTGCATTATGTTACAAATTGATACTAAAAATATCCTCTTCATATGTGGAGGTGCCTTTATTAACTTAGAAAAGGCAATTTTGAAAAGCTTATTTCTGCAATCTGGACTTCTTTATGCAAATTATTTTTGTCACTCATCATTAAATTATAAAATATTCAATTAGGCGACAAGATTCTTAAATTGGTTTTAGAGCACCTATGCGTGCAACCAAGAGGAGTGGTGACCTAACAGGTGCCGTTGTAGCTTCATCCTTGTTAGAGTTAGTAAGTGGTCCAACGAGTTTAGGTTTTAAATTTGTTTAATCACTCTTGGTATATTTGGACATGGGTATAAGATGCTAAGCTTCAAGTACAAGATTTGTAAAATCTGTGTGCACAATTTGCACCTATGATGGCTAAAAATCTATTCTTAATTTGTTCAGACTTTTTATCCAAATCTTCTCACAAGTTCTCTTGCTTTTACCTTTTATTTAATAGATAGGTGCTGAAGACGCATGATAAACCAGTAAGAGGTACACTTGAAACATGATACTCTGTAAGTTCCATAACAAGGTGAGTAATAAGAGTGAACTCTTGTTTTCATTTTGGATAAGCGGTCATTTGCTAGATTACAACCAACATTTTCATAGGATATCGATTAATCTATAACCATACAGAATTCCTGAAAACAAATAAAAGAGAGACCTACACAGATGATATAAAAGGCATCCATTATGGAACCCTTTCATGCATAGAATACAAGTCATAGGCTATAGATGCATGTACATCATTTTCTATTTCAGACCATTTTCAAAAAATAAGTGGTGCTGAATTGATGTTTAATTTCCAATTTAAATTTTGCTATATGTTAGCGTGTAAAGAGAAAAGGACTTTATATACACTGATCATAATATTTCATGCATAGATTGGAGCTTGTTGTGAAGGTGTAGTGGCTCGACTGAAGTGCGGTTTGTGTTTGTTAGTGAAGATTGATGGGGCAGGTAGTTGAAGGCAGTGAGAGGGAGTGGAATTGAGTGACCGAAGCATAGAGGGAGTGTTAGGCGATGATGGAGGTTGATTAATAACCAATGACAGTGGCACGGAGGTAAAGAGTAATTTAGGAAGAAAAAAAATAGACCCTTGTAGCTTTGAAAACCATAGTCTAATATAGGATACTGGTTATTCTACATTTCAGTCCCTTTTCAAGAAATATCAATTAGTAAGAGTAATAAGCTTTAGAGCTCGGTCATCTGAATTTTACGTTTTCAAGTTTAATGAAACAAGTTGCAATTAATAATCTTAATTGACATATTCTGCAAGTTTTTCTGAAATATAAATGTTCAAGTACCTTGTAAATAGCTTCTTGTTGTTGCTGCAGGGAAGTGCATGAAGAAGCAAAGCAGGAAGGCAAAAGATAACAACGGTAAAATTACGTAGGCAAGAGAAACAAGCTGCACGTAGAGAAAAGTTAAATAGAGCTATTTTTGAAAGTTATGGTTACATAAGTGACAGTAGACACTGAAACATTTTAAAAATAGCTCTATTTTAGTGTCTACATAAGTGACAGTAGACACTGAATACACAATATGCCCATAGTACTGAATACACAATCTGCACATAGAAAGAAATCCAGTCAGACTTCTAACCCAGTTTTGATCTGAATATATGTGTAAATTGAAAATTGTGTATTCGTTGGGGAACTATATAGGATGCATATAAAAATAGAACAATTTTTGTTAATATGTGTTAATATAGAATATTGAGTTATAGATTACATGATTTTCATATACACACACACACACACATATATATATATATACATATATATATATATATATATATTGTTGATTGTTAAACTCGTTTGCAGGTAATTAGCTATTTCAAAGCGAAGACTGTCGACAACAAAGAAATATTGGTAATCAAGCAACGAACATGAATTTAATTGTTATATATGTTGTCGTATTTTGTTAGTACCATTTGTGGAAACTTGTCTGTGAATGCTTGTAGTATGTGACTTATTTTGTTGAAAAACTACTATTGAATTGATTATGGATATTATATTTGATTGTGAGATTAGCATGTTTTTGCAATTATTTGAATATGATGATCGTATGATTGATTATTTGTATATGCTAATTATGTGATTTAATTGTTTGTTTGAATATATGAAAATTATGCGATTGATCGTTCGTTTTAATATGAATAGTATATAAGCGATTGTTGGAAATGGTATAAACCATCAACCGTAAATAGTAGCATTTAAAATATGCTACCAAACAACTAATAACTTTTAGTAGCGTTTCAGAAATGCTACGGAAACAAATGTAAACTAATATAAAAATTATATAGTTGCATTTTAAAAACGCTACTGAAAATCAAAAAAAGCATATAAACAAAAAATGAAACCAAAAAATGAAGACTTATGGTAGCGTTTTTTTAACCCTACAGAAAAAACCTATAGCTGCATTTAAAAGTGACTTTTGGTACCGTTTTTTAAATCCTACAGAAAATACCTATAGTTGGATTTAAAAGTGACTTTTGGTAGCGTTTACTACAACGCAACAAAATGTTTTAGACTTTTAGTTGCATGTCGTATAGCAGCATTCTCTAAAACGCTACCATAAGTTATGGTAGTGTTTTTTCAACGCTACCAAAAGTCTTTTCTGGTGTAGTGAAAATTGCATTTAACAGATGCTATTTTTTACTGCACAACGGATATGCAGTTAAAAATGGTTCAATTCATAACTACATAAGCGAAATGTAGTTAAAAATGCAGCTATTCATAAATAATTGCAAACATGTATGCAACTATTCATAATAACTGCATATGTGAAATACACTTAATATTTGCATCATTAACTATATTTTTTAACTGCATATTTCATATACAGTTAAAATTTGCATGTAACAGCTATAATATTAAGCTGCATATCAGATATGCATTCAAAAATGAAACAATTTATAACTTCATAAGTGAAATACATGTAAAAATGCAATTGTTCATAGTAATTGCAAAGATGTATACAACTATTTATAATAATTGCATATATGTCTGCAACTTTTCAATAAAATTGTATATAACTGAAAATAATCAACATATTTGCATATAAATGAGCAAATATTTAATGAACTTTTTTTGAATTTTTTTGTGTATAATTAAATGATTCACCGCAAATGTTAACAATATTTTTGCAGTATTTTATACATTAATTTTCAATATATGCAGATTTGACTGCAAAAATTGTATCACGGTGTTGATTTTCAATATTTGCATATTTGTCTACAGTATTTTTTGTCACATATTATGAATAATTGCAGATTTATCAATGAACAGATTTTAATATATTTTATTTGAAAGTTATTAATAATTCGAAAATTTACCTTCAACAGCATCTTTATTTTTTGCAATTTGCGTTTCTTTTTCAAGATGCTTTTCATCCTCATTTAAATTGTCATTATCGTTATTTTTCTCTTCCACTTCTCTTTCTTCTTTTTTCTGTGCACCATTAATATAATCATCAACAACATGATCATCAACATCATCAACATTTCCTTCTTTCTTATCACTATTATTTTTTCCATCATCAACATCATGGTCATCATCATCTTCATTTCTTTCTTTCTTCTCAATATTATCATCAATAAGATCAATATCACAAACATTATCATCATCATCTTTGTTCTCAATATTATCATCAACATGATCATCATCATCTTCATCAGTCTCCTTACCATCACTATCTTGAATATTTTCATCAGTCTTTTCATTTTCTTGTTCTCCAAATTTTTGTTTGCCAATATTTCATACTTGTCAGCATCAGTCTCTTCATTTTCTTCTTCTTCAGTAGAATTTTCGTATTTCAACATTTCATTTTCGGACAAATCATTTTCAGAATCAGTAGAAGTTGATTCTTATTGATATTTGCTAAGTTGTTTTCTTAATTGCACATACTCACTTTGAAGTCTTCTGTTGTCTGTTTCAAGTCTTTGTATCATTTCTTTAAAATGTTCTTCTCTTTCTTTGTATATTTTTTCATACTCTCTGTCTTTATCTATGGCATCTTTTAAGAAGTCAATTTGTTTTGCTTGATCTAACTGGTAAAAAAAAGTTAAGACAAATGACATAAGTAGATTTACAAATGTGTTATGAACATAAATGATTTTATCTGAAATAATTGCGTGATTGAAATAATTGCAGACATAACTGAAATAACTGAAATATTTGCAATTTTTTCAGCAATATTATCAAATTTTTTTTGCATATATTGAAAATAGTTGTATAAAATATTGAAAATTTTATGAATATTTACATAAAAACATGTAGTTGTACATGTTTAAATGAAAGAATTTTTTCAGAAAATATTTGGTCATTTTTTGCAAACATTTTTAATATTTGCAATTAATGCTGTAATTTATTCTTCATAATTGCAGAAAATTCTGAGATCCAACTTTTTTAAAATATTTTGCAGTTTAGTTTGTAAATAAAATAGTAATAATTGAAAAATATGCAATTATTACAAATATTAGTATTTTTTTTTCAAGTACTGTTATTAATAGAAAATTTACATATGTCTGTAATTGTTGAGGATAATATTTTTTAGAGTTGAAATATTTTTAAAATGTTGTAGATTCTAGTGAAATAATTTTTACACTTACAGATTTGTATTTCATTGTCAGAATTGTGATTGGTTTCAGCTGTGTAAGGTTCCATTTTCCAGCTAGTGGATATGACTGTTGTACATAGCTTTCGGTGTCCCCAACGAATATGTTTTCTCACAAATCCACCACTGAAAGGAAAATAATTAATATAAGACAAAACATATATAAATAATTGTAAAAGTGATAAATTTACGGTTCAAATATAATACCAAAAGTAGAGTCACACAAGTTGTGATTTTTCTTGGCTTTTCAACATACTTTTCAATTTGATCCATAAGATGTTTGTGTATTGTCTTTGGCCATGATGTCATTGACATTTTTTTATTGTATATGCAATAAGGAACCAAATTTGATGATACACTTGAGTTAGAATTTGATACAAGAAATATTGCAGTCAAATGAATGTAACGACCCGTATTTTTATGGATCAAAAGATTGTAAAACAGTTGTTATTAGATTGTTAGTATTGTTAAGTCATCCAGAGTTTAGGTCGACTAGAGCTTAAGTCGTAGAGAAGTTAGGTCGTCTAGAAGTAAAGTCGTGTTGTAGCTTAGGTCGTCTGGGAGTTGGGTTATGTGGTAGCTTAGGTCGTGGGGTAGGTTAGGTCAGATGGACGACTTAAGGATTGGAGCGACCTAAGGAAAGGCAACGACCTAAGTTAGTGAGCGACCTATGGAAGTTAGTAGTAGAAGTGAACGACTTAGGAGTTAACGGCTTAAGTTGGTAAGCGACTTAAGGAGGGTAGCGACTTAAGAATTAGCGGCAACGACCTAGTAGTTAGCGACTTAGGGACTGGACGAGGTAAGGCTTAAGTCGTTATAGTTAGGTCGTGAGACCTTGTGTTGAAGTTAGGTCGGAAGCGACCTAAGGAGGAGTGTTGTGTATAATTAGGTCGTAAGTCGCGTATTAGTGATAAGGCTTAAGTCGCAGGGTCGTTAAGTCGTTGAGTTATTGAGTCGTTGAGTTGTTGAGTCGTTGAGTTGTTAAGTCGTTGAGTTGTTGAGTCGTTAAGTCGTATCTTAATTAAGTCGCGTAAGGACTTATGCTAGTAAATCGTTAAGTCGCGCCTATGTTAGGTCGTTAAGTCGCCCAAACGACTTAGGTAGAAATGCGGCAGTGGTTAAGTCGTAGGACATGCTAAGTCGTAGGTCGAAGGGGATGGTTAAGTCTTAGGATCTGCTATGTCGTAAGTCGTAGGTCGTGGGGAGAGTTAAGTCGACGAACGACTTAGGGATTTCAGCCTATAAATACGGGGTTTTTCTTCATTTTTTGGGATCCGGATTTTGAAGCGACGAAGTCCTGCCATTTTGAAAGCTCGAGTGCTGCACTTCTTCACTTCTTTTCTCCACTCTAATCTTGTGATTCCTTCCATCCAAATCGAAGATCAAATCGAAGATCCAAGAGCTTAGATTCAAGATCTTCAACCATCAAAGAGAGATTTCATCGTTTGAAGCGGAATTTTGGCGGATCAAGTTAGATTCTTCGCTGTCCGGATCTGAAGTGTGTTGCTTTTAAGGTGTTTAGGTGATTTGGTGAGTGGTGGTTATCTCTCACACGGATCCAAAGGAGTATATCGGATTGCTGTCTTGATTATGTGTTAAAATAGTGATTTCCATGCATTTTCATAAACCTAAGTATAGATCTATTGTTCATAATGATTTGACATCCATTTTACTACATGTTAATCTATGCAAGTTCATTCATCAAGTTGTAGAGATATTGTTCATGATTCATGCTTGTTAGATTTGGACTCTTTATTTACAAAATTGCCATTTTAGTTATAATTGCTTTTAGATCTTGTTTGCATGATTGATTACTTAGATTAATGATTGATTTGATTGATTGTTATAAATTAGTTGATTAAGTTGATGGATTTAGACAAGATGGTCGAAGATGATTCGAAAGCTAAGGGAAAGGCTCTTGAATTGGAAAAGCTACTCGTGGCATATGTGGCGATTGATGAAGCTCATATGGATAGATTTGATGATGATGTTGAGATGAGGCTTTGCTATGATGAGATGAAGCGAGACATGATATGAGATAGCCTTGGTCTAATCCAGACGGGATCATTCCAAGCATGTTGATGACTCGGTGAAATGGTTCGAGTTTGAGGATAATGGTTGGCTCGAGAGGTGCTTGAGCTAGTATAAGAATAGTCGTCGAGGAGGATGACTAGAAGGCTGAGGTTTCATCGTTGTTGAAGGTTCTAGCAGGCTCAAAGCAAGAGTACGTTGGGCAGATTCGATAGTCCCAAAAGACTACAGTTGGTAGTCGAGTACTCTAGGCAGATTCGATAGTCCTAGGCACGGGCTGCGACGACGTGCGGAGTTCTGTCTAGAACCGGGGTTACCATTAACCCTTGATGGACGGCTGAAAGAATGTGCCGGTCATTCAATTAACGGTGGTATCGAAGCAACGATAACAGTGATAGCCAGAGCCATGGGTGTTTGGTTGTATCGTCATTCGATCTCAAGAGCGATATTTTCTGGGTGCTTATCTAATCTTGGTTTAGGCCTTGGGGGTTTGTGCTTGGAAAACATCGACCTTGACTCGAATGATAATTGCTTTACTTTAAATGTCTGCTTTGCTATGTTTATTTCTGCTTAGTGTGTTTCGGGGCTATCACTGTAGAAAGAGGTGGAGTGGGAGGGTTGGATTCCTATTCCTTTTTACCTTTATGCTCTCTTGGTATGTTGTTAGTTAATTTACCGCTCACTAAGACTGTTGTCTGACTCAAGGTTTTATGTTCAACTCTTATTACCTTGGGCTGTTCATCCATTTTGGGATGGGCAGACTAGGTAGCAGGTGACAGGTGCTGTTCTTAGTTTCCGACGATGCTGATGACGAAGACGAGCTGGAGGCTTGCATATTATTTTCTTACTATATGTACTGGATGTTCCACTGCTTGTATAATTCTCTGAGTGATATGTAGTGAGGCTTGATGTATTGACTATTCAGATGTTTGTATTCAACTATTATGAAGCTTAATTGATGAGATTCTATTTTGTGAAGCTTCACTATATATATTCTCTATTGTATTTTATCCATACGCTGTGAGTAATACGATAGATTCTGCTGCTTTAATTTACCTTGGTGATCGTCCATGGCTGCCTGGCACACTTTACAGCGCACTATTTCTATGTTTAGTGCAGGGGTCATGGGCGGTCGTCACATTTGGTATCAGAGCTTTGGTTAATCGATTTTACCCAACGCTCGCTGACGTAACTACGTATGAGAGACGTAATTGTATTTTGATGGATGATTACTATATATTATATAGTAGCTTAGAAGTATGTGAGTCCTTTATGCAGTTGTTTCTCAAGATGTGCTGATCATTTCTTTTATAGATATTAAGAATGAGTCGAAGAGGGAGACCAGCTGCTAGGGAAGGCCGTGCTACTGAGGGGGCTGCTGATTATGCTGCTATGTTCGAGGCTATGATGACTTCGATCATGAGAAGGATGCCAGCTCCGGGGCCATCAGTAGATGTTGGAGTTCAAGTTCAAACTCCAAAACCGGTGGATTTTGCTAAGCTGTGTAAAGATTATACTGCTCTTGGAGGAAAGGTTTTCTTGGGAACAGAGTCAACTATTGAAGTCCAGAGTTGGATAGATGCTTGTAGAAGGATCTTTGGTGACTTAGGAATCGAGGATGCAACTAAAAGGAAGCTCGCATCAAAACAGCTTCAAGGAAGAGCTTCTGATTGGTGGAACTCTATCACCATTGATACTCCGGAGGAAGAAATTACTTGGGTGCAATTCCAAGCCAGATTTGAAGCTAAGTTCATTTCTACAGCTCAGAAATCTGTTCTGTTCAAGAAGTTTGTGGAGCTCAAGCAAGGTGGAAGACCAGTTCTTGAGTATGTTTCTGAGTTTGAAGCCTTGTCCAAGTATGCCCGGTCGTATATTGAATCTCCATATCAGAAGAACGAGAAGTTTGTGACAGGCTTGGACAGTTATCTTGGGAGGCAGTTGGTGGATCATTTGGACGATCCATTTGAGAAGCTTGTGGAGAAAGCTCTCAGGCACGAAAATCTATTTCCTAAAGAAGGATCTGTTGTTGCTGTGACCAAGGAAGAGTCTAAACCATAGCAGGGTGGAAACAAGAAGAGGAAGCAGTAGCAGCAAAAGGGTAAGGATGGCCAGAAGAAGCCGAAGGGCGAAGTGACCTGCTACAATTGTCAGTAGAAGGGCCATTTCTCCAGAGATTGCAAGTATCCGAAGGTGCCGGTGAAGTGTCACAACTGTGACAAGCCGGGGCATATTAAGAAGAATTGTCCAGAACCGCGGAAGGACAAGCAGATTGTGCAAGCTTATGCTTTAGGGGCTGTTCCATCATCTTCGAAAGCTCCTACCGCTGAGGAGAAAGGAAAGAGTGTGGTGGTTCAAGGTACTCTTTCCATATGTGGTGTTCCAGTTAGAGTGTTATTCGATACTGGGGCATCGCATTCTTTTGTTTGTAATGAACTTGTAGGCCGGTTGGGTTTAGAACCGGATATTGTTGATAGGCCATTGGTTGTGACTAATCCAGTTGGGGGTTCGTCTTGTCTGCGTATGCTATGCCGTGGTCTGATTGTATCGAGTCATGATTGCTCTTTTGTTTGTGATTGTTTTGTTCTGAACTTTGCGGGGTTCGGAATTATTTTGGGTATGGACTGACTTAGGAAGTGTGCGGCAAAGGTTGATTGTGAAAGGTTGGAGGTGACAGTCGAGAATGTGGAAGGGCGAAAGGTTGTGATACGATGTAAGCATGAGGAAGGCGTCTTCATGAGCTTCATGTATTCGCTGGTTGTTCCACGAGATGGACTGTCATCGGTGCCAATCGCTAATGGATTTGAGGATGTCTTTGATGAGGTCAAAGGGTTACCGCCGCATAGAGAGATTGAGTTTCGTATCGATCTAGTTGAAGGAGCCAGACCTGTTGTGATGCCTCTTAGGCGGATGGCGCCTAGGGAACAGCAAGAGTTGAGGGTGCAAGTTGATGATCTTTTACAAAAAGAATTCAATCGGCGTAGTGTGTCCGAATGGGGTGCACCAGTTGTGTTTGTAACCAAAGCAGATGGATCGTTGAGGTTGTGTGTGGATTATCGTGAGCTGAATAAAGTGACTAAGAAGAACAAGTATCCATTGTCGAGAATAGATGACTTGTTTGATCAGCTTCACGAAGCTAAGGTGTTTTCTCAGATGTATTTGGCAACGAGATTTCACCAGTTAAGTGTAATACCCCAAAATTTTGTGAAAAATCATTTTTGTAAAATGATTTAATTTTGAAATATTTAGATTTAAATATGGTGAAATTTCTGGAATAAATAGTGTGCAAGTATATGTGTGCACGTGCACACTGAAATGGCACAAGAAAGAACTCCAGATTTCTTGGATTTAAAACAAGAATTAAAGAGCAATACAAACATGATTTTGCAACATGGTTATTTGATTTCTGAGATTTTATGGGTCATCTTAGAAAATAAGAAAAGTAAGTTTTACTTTAGATCAGTAAACAAATTTATTTAAAACCCAGAAAAGAAAATAATATATATATATTTGTAAACTTGTATACATATAGGTGCATATGTTTCTGAATTTAAAAGAGGAATTAAAATAAGCCTAGATAAGATATGTATACAAATATACATTTTTAAATACTGAAAAGTACATATATATATATATTAGCAAGTGAAACCATAACATTAAAATGACATGAAATGTGATACAAGTCAATATGCTTGTGTAGGCAAAAATAGCAAAGGGGATTTTCAGAAATAATTAAAATAAATAGAATAGTCACACTTTTGACATGACTAAGTGAGTGGCCATTTTCTGAAAAAGTAAAAGAAAGAAAATGCAGCCTTTAAATTGGTTAATATGGCCGGGGTAATATGAATGAAAAATGCATGATGCTAAGCCAGGACAGAAATGGAATTCTGTTTCAATAAAACCCTAGAGGAAAAATGCTTATAAATAGGCAGTTTAGCCAGTAGAATTATTTTACCCCGAGCTGCATAAAAAATAAGAAAAGAAGAAGAAAATATTGAAAGGAAGGAGAAAACACTCAAACAAGAATTTTCTGGATTAATAAGAAGAAACATTTAGGTGAGTAATCTCACTGAGTTCATGGCATTAAGACCTGAGTTGAGGCAGCCACTTTTTATATTGCCATTTATGTATTTCTGGTTTTGATGTATATGATTTCATCAATGCTTTTTGGATGTTTTATTTTAAATCTGATATGATTTAATATGGATGAATTTGATGATCTTTGATTGGTTGAGACATTTGTCTTTGGATGAGTATCATACTGTTTTATTTATACTCATAAATGTTAAAGTTTAGGATCTTAAAAATTATATAGAGAATACTCTCAACTGTTATAGATCTATGGCATGGAAACCTTATAAAAATGATTGGAGCTGCATTATACTTGGTATAAGTGCTGAGGCTTGAAAAGAAAAATGTTAAGGGTGCAATAGAAATTTTCTAAGTGCTGAGCCCTTAATCAAAAAAAACCCACAAGCTAAAATTATGATTGAACCAGATCTTGAATCTGAATCAATCATAAAGGCTTGCAGATCAGTATAACATGCCATGCCTCTTTTACAGTTGAAAATGTTCTTATATTTACTAAGATCAAGACATATTGACCCCATTTAGGAAATGACTGTCTGATTATTTCTGAGGGGAAATTATGCTAGAAGAAATTATGGATGTTTCCATGTTTGCAGTGACATGTTCACTTAGCATATTTGATGTTAGGATTTAAGACAATACACTAGTAAATAAACTAGGGAAGGGAAGGCCAAGATGACTGCTGGAATGCTTGTCATATTTGAAGTATGCAAGTTGGCACATGGTTTGTTTAAGCCCTGAGATCTTTGTGCAATGATGTGAATTAGTTCATTGCAATGTGTCCCAGTGATTCCTTAATAGCAGATGAGGCAGGGATTTAAATTGAATATTACAACCTGTAAATGAAGAAATAGGAATGTGGATATTTCTTAGGTTGAATGGTATGGAACCAAGATGATTCCAGTAAATGAAATTGATACCAATAGATAATCATGTTTGCATGATTATGTATGCAAGTGAAGGAATGATAAGTGAATATATCATACCTGAATCAACTTAATTATACTATGTTAAAATATTTGATTGCAGAAATTTGCTTAAATAACAAGTTAGTACCCTTATATTCTCTATTGCTTAATATCATGAATGAATTGATGTTATTCATACCAGATCATAGATCTGACCCTTGTTTGCTCATGGCATCTGGGGTGTCTCATTTTAAAATGAGGCAGCCACTTATGTTCTTTCAGGTAACCCAGGCACTAAGTAAAAATGAAGTTATGGCTTTTATGGAGGAGTGAATGAACATGCTAGCTAGTCTCAATAAGAGTTTAAATTGATTATATCTGCATGTATTCAGGAAAAATATTATGTTTCTAAGACTTCCAGTCATGTAATGAATTCTATTATGGTTAGATGAACTAGTTGTATCATGTTAAATATATTGTTATGCACTAAGGTTTAAAATCTCAAAGGAAAAATCTGACTGGGAAACAATGAAATGATTTTAATTATTGATATGAATGTTTGGAAGAGAAATATGCACATGTAGTTGAGCTACTGTTTTGTATAATTTATATTATGTATTAGTTAACCTTGAGAAATAACAGAGCACTGAGTTTTAGAACTAAAATCTGGATTTAGCAAGAAGTAAACTTAAAGGATTTTATTTTCTTTTTACTGAAATGCTTTGTAAATAAAATCTGAATTCATTTCTGAATTGAATTAGGAAAAGTAAAATGTTTTTCTAAAAGCTTCAGATAGAATGAAATGAAAGGTATCTCCCTTGTTTTTGAACTAGTGTATAGCATATACAAGACTCATGAGTTAACCAGCCTCAACTAAATGAAGTATTGGTTGATCATGATAGATTGTATCTTGAAAATATAGATGCATTTCAAAGCATAGTACATTTAGCAATTGTTTCACTCAGTTTTCTGGAAACTGGGCAAAGGTAATGACATGTACATAAATACCTGTGTACATGTTGATAAATTGGGCAAAAATATAAATTTAAATTCTTAAAACAGTTGTAGGAATGGGTTTTAAAAATAGTTATGTAAAAAGAATTGTTTTGTATGATAGGTTATAGGCAAAATCAAATATATATGCACAATTATAGGTAGGTATCAGATTTCTAACCATACAGGAGAAAAATAAAAAGAAAAACCAAAAATTGTGTTTGAACCGACCAGCATAGCACTCGAACTCGTGACCTTTCATGTATAAGTTAGGCGCGTTTCCATTACGCCTAGATGTTGCTTGTGTTCACTTAGGATCCACTTACTTTTATACTGAATTTGATATTATCCAGACTTTAACATAATCATCTATATTAAAAGCTTGTTTACCACGGATTATTACTTGACCATTTCTTAATCCTAATGACAGACTTAAGTACATGTTTCTAGTGGATATTATGGCCAAAAATCTGAATACAATAATTTATCTGAATTGCTAAAAATCTAAATCAAACAGAATGTTCTTGTACAAAAAATGAAGTATACACTCTGAACTTAGATAAGAAGATCACATACATCTTCATATGTATGTGTATGTTATTAGATATACACTGATATATTTATATTGGTAAGTTATTTTGATCCTGGATATATTTTGTTTATTGGAAAAAGAAAATGACCTTGGAAAAGATATTTGCAATGAATGATATATCTATATATCATCTCTTAGCAAAAAAAAAAAATCCTTATGAAATTAGGGTGGAAATAGGAGGGTCATTTCAGTTTGGTATCAGAGCACTTGGTTGCATTGATTGTTAAGTATTATAGAAATGTATAATGTCTGTTTGTTTTGGATGAAATAATTTAGATAAGAAATTAGAAATTATAGAAGCACTCATAATATACTAATACCATTTACCCAGAATTTAGTTAGCAGAACATGGTAGGAAGAGGATCTCATCACAATGCAGGAACCAGTGCACCTCAAATGCTTGATATGCAAGAATTTGTGAGGGTTTTAAGAGATGGAATTGGGCATAGGCCTGAGAACCCACATGAAGAGCTTTCAAAACTACTGAAGACTTATTCCAATTTGGGAGGCAAGAGTTTTGAAGGAACGGAGAGTGTGATGGAAATTCAAGCATGGTTGAGAACACTTGATAGGATTTTCAATGACATGCAGTTGGATGACCAAAGAAAGAGGCAAGTAGCTTCTAGACAACTGAAAGGGGTAGCTTTAAGCTGGTGGGAGGTGATCATAGCTGGAAGAAATGAAAATGAAATCACTTGGAATCAGTTCAAGGAGATGTTGGAGGCAAGATTTGTACCAGCATCAGCCAAGACCATTTTGCTTGAAGAATTTATCAAACTTAGGCAGGGAACTTTGAATGTCACTGAATACACTCAAAGTTTTGAGGGGCTATCTAATTATGGAGCAATGCTAGTGGCAGATGAAGCATCCAAGAATGATAGGTATATAAAAGGGCTGAACCCAGGACTTAGCAGAGCTATGCTACCATATGCAGATAGAACATTTGATCAAGTAATTGATCTGGCTTTGAAACTGGAACAACATGACAAAGAAAGAGAGAAATATAGGAATTTTAAGAGCAACAACAAGAAGGATAAGGGAAGATATCACCCTTATGATAAAAAGAAGGAGGAGGCAGACAACAGGAAGAGTAAAGATACTAAAGCCAATGATACTAAGAAGAAATTGGTTTGCCATCATTGTGGAAAAGAAGGACACATCAAACCAAGGTGCCCAGAGTTAAAAGGAGGAGCCTTCAAATGCTACCTATGTGGGAAAGAGGGGCATATGAAGAGGAACTGTCCTGAGAATAAACAGCAAGGGAAATTGGCAACTTTGGAAGGAAAAGGCAAATCTGCAGTGAAAATTGATGCTGAAAATCATGGCCAAGTGGAAGGTACATTACTCGTTTGTGCCATACCCATACCAGTAGTATATGATACTGGAGCAACACACTCTTTGATTTCCTATGAATTAGTTAAAGTGTTAAAATTAAACTGCAAATTGGTTGAAACCCCATTGCTTGTACAAAGTCGCCTAGGGAGTTCTAGTGTTTTGAACATGAATTGTGTGGATGTGGAGTTAAACATAGGAGGAAATATTTTTATTTCCAATTTATATGTTTTAAATTACCCAAATATAGGAGTTATATTGGGGGTAGATTGGTTAAGGCAATTTAAAGCCATAATTAATTTAGACTCATCCACCATATCATTGCAAGATTCTAGAGGCCAGAGAATCACAGTTCTATGTGAAATAGCTAAGGAAGGGAAATTGTATCATTTAGTTGACTTAGAAAAAGATCTGAGTGAACTAACCATTGAAGAAATTCCCATAGTTAATGAATACTTGGATGTGTTTGGGGAAGTTAAGGGTGTTCCACACCACAGACCAGTTGAGTTCCAAATTAATCTCATTCCAGGAGCAAGTCCAATAATCAAGAAACCTTATAGAATGGGGCCAAGTGAACTGAAAGAATTGAAAAATCAGTTGGAAGAATTAGAAGGCAAGGGATTTATAAGGCCAAGCAATTCTTGCTGGGGTTCTCCAGTAGTGTTTGTGAGAAAACATGATGGTACCTTGAGAATGTGCATAGATTACAGAGAACTAAATAAAGTAACCATCAAGAATAAATACCCATTGCCTAGAATAGATGATCTCTTTGACCAACTCAGTGAAGCTAAAATATTTTCTAGGCTAGACTTAGCATCAGGATTCCATCAAATGAAGGTTGAAGACTCAAGTGTTAAGTATACTGCATTTAACACAAGATATGGCTTATATGAATTTTTGGTCATGCCATTTGGTTTGACAAATGCTCCTTCATATTTTGTTGATTTGATGAATAGAATATTTAGAGATTATCTAGACAAGTTTGTACTGATTTTTATTGATGACATTTTGATTTATTCTAAGACAGTGGAAGAGCATAAAAATCATTTGCATTTAGTTTTGTCAAGACTAAGGGAAAATGATTTAAAGGCAAAATTTTCAAAATGTGCATTTTGGAAAGAAGAAGTGCATTTCCTTGGGCATGTCATCTCTGCCAAAGGAATATCAGTAAACCCTAACAAAGTAGTGGCAATCCAAGCATGGAAAAGGCCTAGCACCATCAGTGAGATTAGATCATTTATGGGGATGGCAGGATATTATAGGAGATTCATAAAAGATTTCTCAAAAATATCATCACCACTTACCAATTTAACTAGAAAGAACCAAGCCTTTGTATGGACAGAAAAATGTGAGCAAGCTTTTATCAAAATAAAAGAAGCCCTGATTGATGCACCAGTATTGAGAGTGCCAGAAGGAAATGAAAATTTGGTTGTGTACACTGATGCAAGTGGCTCTGGGTTAGGGGCTGTGTTGATGCAGCAAGACCAGGTGGTAGCCTATGCATCTAGGCAATTAAAGCCACATGAAACCAGGTATGCAACCCATGATCTTGAACTAGCAGCAGTTGTGTATGCTTTGAAACTTTGGAGACATTATTTGTTAGGTGCCAAATTCATTTTGTACACTGATCATAAGGCACTGAAATATTTATTCTCACAAAAAGATTTGAACATGAGGCAACATAGATGGGTAGAGTTCCTAGCTGCCTATGACCTAGATATACTGTATACACCAGGCAAGGCAAATAAAGTTGCAGATGCCTTGAGTAGACAACATGCCAAGGTAGCCATGTTGATGATGGAAGAGTTTAGGGATTTGTCTATACTTACTGATTTGGAAATTGAGGAAAACAGTGAGGAACAAATGATGCCTATTGAAGAAGGTAAAGGTAAAGGAAAATTAAGTATGATATCTCTGCAATCAGATTTACTTCTTAAGATTGGACAAATGCAGGAACAAGACTTAAACATGATGGAAAAGAAAATGCTCATATCAAAAGGGGAGGAAGTAATAAATTATCAAATTGATAAAAATGGTTATTTAAGGAATAAAAATAGGATATGTGTTCCAGAAAATATAGAATTGAAAGAGGAAATATTAAATGGGTACCATAGGAGTAAGTACTCCATACACCCAGGTAGCACCAAGATGTATCAAAATTTGAAAAGAAATCTTTGGTGGAAGCGGATGAAGTCAGATGTGGCCAGATATGTTGCAAGGTGCATGACTTGCCAACAAGTCAAGGCAGAGACACAAAGGCCATCAGGACTATTGCAACCCCTTAGTATACCACAGTGGAAGTGGGAGGATATATCTATGGATTTCATAGATGGTCTTCCTAGATCTAAGAAGGGAAACACAAGTATATGGATAATAGTGGATAGGCTAACTAAGGTAGCACATTTTATCCCAGTTAAAACAGAAAGAAATGCTCCAAAATTGGCTCAAATATTCATGAAAGAGGTAGTAAGGTTGCATGGCATACCCAAAACCATTGTGAGTGATAGGGATACCATCTTCACCTCAAGATTTTGGAAAAGTTTTCAAGAGGCTATGGGGAGTGAATTGTGCTTAAGCACTGCCTACCATCCACAATCAGATGGTCAAACTGAGGTGGTGAACAAAGTCTTAGAGGATTTGTTGAGAGCATGTACACTGGACTTTGGAGGCAACTGGGAAGACCACCTCCATCTAGCTGAATTCACCTACAATAACAGTTACCAAAGCACCATAGGGATGGCACCATTTGAAGCCTTATATGGCAAGCCATGTTTATCACCTATATGCTGGGTAGAGGCTGGAGAAAGGGCTATTCTTGGACCTGAATATGTTAAAGAAACCACAGAGAAAATTGGGTTAATAAGAAAAAGAATAGCAGCAGCTCAAGATAGGCAAAAGAAATTTGCAGATAGGAAGAGAAAGCAAGTGGAATATGAAGTGGGAGACTTTGTTTTCATCAAGATTTCACCTATGAAGAAAGTCATGAGATTTGGCAAGCAAGGTAAGCTTACACCAAGGTATGTTGGACCCTATAAAATTCTGGAAAGAATTGGTTCATTGGCTTACAAATTAGAACTACCAGAGGAGATGAAAGCAATGCATAATGTTTTTCATGTGTCCCAACTTAGAAAATGGGTACATGATAAGGAAGACATTTTGGAAAAGCCTACCAAAATTCAAATAAATCCTGACTTGGTTTATGAAAAAGAACCAGTGGGGATTATAGCCAAGGAAGAAAAGAAATTAAGGAGCAAAACCTTGAAACTAGTTAAGATCCAGTGGAGTAGTGATCCTAATGACTGCACATGGGAGTTAGAGGATAAGATTAGAATGGATTATCCTAAGCTTTTTGCAAATTAAAAGGTAATTTTTTTTTTTCTGGAAAAATTATTTGTTATGCATGGTTGATATGGTTGAATTTGTTTGCTTATGCATATATTTGATAAGTTTTCAGAAAAGAAAAATGATGCTTACTAAATGTTAGGAAAATTGTGAGGACACAATTCCTAAAAGGAGGGGTGAATGTAATACCCCAAAATTTTGTGAAAAATCATTTTTGTAAAATGATTTAATTTTGAAATATTTAGATTTAAATATGGTGAAATTTCTGGAATAAATAGTGTGCAAGTATATGTGTGCACGTACACACTGAAATGGCACAAGAAAGAACTCCAGATTTCTTGGATTTAAAACAAGAATTAAAGAGCAATACAAACATGATTTTGCAACATGGTTATTTGATTTCTGAGATTTTATGGGTCATCTTAGAAAATAAGAAAAGTAAGTTTTACTTTAGATCAGTAAACAAATTTATTTAAAACCCAGAAAAGAAAATAATATATATATATTTGTAAACTTGTATACATATAGGTGCATATGTTTCTGAATTTAAAAGAGGAATTAAAATAAGCCTAGATAAGATATGTATACAAATATACATTTTTAAATACTGAAAAGTACATATATATATATTAGCAAGTGAAACCATAACATTAAAATGACATGAAATGTGATACAAGTCAATATGCTTGTGTAGGCAAAAATAGCAAAGGGGATTTTCAGAAATAATTAAAATAAATAGAATAGTCACACTTTTGACATGACTAAGTGAGTGGCCATTTTCTGAAAAAGTAAAAGAAAGAAAATGCAGCCTTTAAATTGGTTAATATGGCCGGGGTAATATGAATGAAAAATGCATGATGCTAAGCTAGGACAGAAATGGAATTCTGTTTCAATAAAACCCTAGAGGAAAAATGCTTATAAATAGGCAGTTTAGCCAGTAGAATTATTTTACCCCGAGCTGCATAAAAAATAAGAAAAGAAGAAGAAAATATTGAAAGGAAGGAGAAAACACTCAAACAAGAATTTTCTGGATTAATAAGAAGAAACATTTAGGTGAGTAATCTCACTGAGTTCATGGCATTAAGACCTGAGTTGAGGCAGCCACTTTTTATATTGCCATTTATGTATTTCTGGTTTTGATGTATATGATTTCATCAATGCTTTTTGGATGTTTTATTTTAAATCTGATATGATTTAATATGGATGAATTTGATGATCTTTGATTGGTTGAGACATTTGTCTTTGGATGAGTATCATACTGTTTTATTTATACTCATAAATGTTAAAGTTTAGGATCTTAAAAATTATATAGAGAATACTCTCAACTGTTATAGATCTATGGCATGGAAACCTTATAAAAATGATTGGAGCTGCATTATACTTGGTATAAGTGCTGAGGCTTGAAAAGAAAAATGTTAAGGGTGCAATAGAAATTTTCTAAGTGCTGAGCCCTTAATCAAAAAAAACCCACAAGCTAAAATTATGATTGAACCAGATCTTGAATCTGAATCAATCATAAAGGCTTGCAGATCAGTATAACATGCCATGCCTCTTTTACAGTTGAAAATGTTCTTATATTTACTAAGATCAAGACATATTGACCCCATTTAGGAAATGACTGTCTGATTATTTCTGAGGGGAAATTATGCTAGAAGAAATTATGGATGTTTCCATGTTTGCAGTGACATGTTCACTTAGCATATTTGATGTTAGGATTTAAGACAATACACTAGTAAATAAACTAGGGAAGGGAAGGCCAAGATGACTGCTGGAATGCTTGTCATATTTGAAGTATGCAAGTTGGCACATGGTTTGTTTAAGCCCTGAGATCTTTGTGCAATGATGTGAATTAGTTCATTGCAATGTGTCCCAGTGATTCCTTAATAGCAGATGAGGCAGGGATTTAAATTGAATATTACAACCTGTAAATGAAGAAATAGGAATGTGGATATTTCTTAGGTTGAATGGTATGGAACCAAGATGATTCCAGTAAATGAAATTGATACCAATAGATAATCATGTTTGCATGATTATGTATGCAAGTGAAGGAATGATAAGTGAATATATCATACCTGAATCAACTTAATTATACTATGTTAAAATATTTGATTGCAGAAATTTGCTTAAATAACAAGTTAGTACCCTTATATTCTCTATTGCTTAATATCATGAATGAATTGATGTTATTCATACCAGATCATAGATCTGACCCTTGTTTGCTCATGGCATCTGGGGTGTCTCATTTTAAAATGAGGCAGCCACTTATGTTCTTTCAGGTAACCCAGGCACTAAGTAAAAATGAAGTTATGGCTTTTATGGAGGAGTGAATGAACATGCTAGCTAGTCTCAATAAGAGTTTAAATTGATTATATCTGCATGTATTCAGGAAAAATATTATGTTTCTAAGACTTCCAGTCATGTAATGAATTCTATTATGGTTAGATGAACTAGTTGTATCATGTTAAATATATTGTTATGCACTAAGGTTTAAAATCTCAAAGGAAAAATCTGACTGGGAAACAATGAAATGATTTTAATTATTGATATGAATGTTTGGAAGAGAAATATGCACATGTAGTTGAGCTACTGTTTTGTATAATTTATATTATGTATTAGTTAACCTTGAGAAATAACAGAGCACTGAGTTTTAGAACTAAAATCTGGATTTAGCAAGAAGTAAACTTAAAGGATTTTATTTTCTTTTTACTGAAATGCTTTGTAAATAAAATCTGAATTCATTTCTGAATTGAATTAGGAAAAGTAAAATGTTTTTCTAAAAGCTTCAGATAGAATGAAATGAAAGGTATCTCCCTTGTTTTTGAACTAGTGTATAGCATATACAAGACTCATGAGTTAACCAGCCTCAACTAAATGAAGTATTGGTTGATCATGATAGATTGTATCTTGAAAATATAGATGCATTTCAAAGCATAGTACATTTAGCAATTGTTTCACTCAGTTTTCTGGAAACTGGGCAAAGGTAATGACATGTACATAAATACCTGTGTACATGTTGATAAATTGGGCAAAAATATAAATTTAAATTCTTAAAACAGTTGTAGGAATGGGTTTTAAAAATAGTTATGTAAAAAGAATTGTTTTGTATGATAGGTTATAGGCAAAATCAAATATATATGCACAATTATAGGTAGGTATCAGATTTCTAACCATACAGGAGAAAAATAAAAAGAAAAACCAAAAATTGTGTTTGAACCGACCAGCATAGCACTCGAACTCGTGACCTTTCATGTATAAGTTAGGCGCGTTTCCATTACGCCTAGATGTTGCTTGTGTTCACTTAGGATCCACTTACTTTTATACTGAATTTGATATTATCCAGACTTTAACATAATCATCTATATTAAAAGCTTGTTTACCACGGATTATTACTTGACCATTTCTTAATCCTAATGACAGACTTAAGTACATGTTTCTAGTGGATATTATGGCCAAAAATCTGAATACAATAATTTATCTGAATTGCTAAAAATCTAAATCAAACAGAATGTTCTTGTACAAAAAATGAAGTATACACTCTGAACTTAGATAAGAAGATCACATACATCTTCATATGTATGTGTATGTTATTAGATATACACTGATATATTTATATTGGTAAGTTATTTTGATCCTGGATATATTTTGTTTATTGGAAAAAGAAAATGACCTTGGAAAAGATATTTGCAATGAATGATATATCTATATATCATCTCTTAGCAAAAAAAAAAAAATCCTTATGAAATTAGGGTGGAAATAGGAGGGTCATTTCATTAAGAGTGGCTAAGGATAGTGTGCAGAAGACTGCTTTCAGGACACCATCCGGTTTCTTTGAGTGGCTGGTAATGCCGTTTGGATTGACCAATGCGCCAGCATATTTTGTGGATCTTATGAATAGAGTGTTCAGAGATCAGTTGAACAAGTTCGTACTAGTGTTCGTGGATGATATTTTGATTTATTCCAGAACTGAAGAAGAACACATGACGCACTTGCGTATTGTTTTGGAAATCTTACGGAAACATCAGCTAAAGGCTAAGTTTTCGAAGTGTCACTTCTGGAAGAGCGAAGTGAGGTTCTTAGGCCATATTGTCTCTAGAAGCGGAATAGCGGTTGATCCCGCCAAGATAGCAGCAATCCAGGATTGGGGTAGACCTAAGAATGCATCTGATGTGAGAAGTTTTCTTGGATTAGCAGGATACTATCGTCGATTTATCAAAGACTTTTCCAAGGTAGCTGCACCATTGACAGGATTGACGAAAAAGAATCAAGTATTCAGATGGGATGCTAAGTGTGAGCAAGCTTTCAGAATCCTGAAAGAGCGACTGACAAGTGCTCCTGTTTTGACTATTCCAAGTGGAAATGATGAGATGGTGGTTTAAACCGACGCATGTGGTACTGGACTTGGAGCAGTGCTGATGCAGAAGGGTAAAGTTGTTGCGTATGCAAGTCGACAACTGAAGCCGCATGAAAGGAATTATCCGACTCATGATTTGGAGTTAGCGGCGATTGTTTTTTCTCTGAAGATGTGGAGGCATTATTTATTGGGAGTTCAATTCGAGTTTTTTACAGATCATAAGTCGTTGAAGTATCTTTTCTCCTAAAAGGATTTGAATCTTAGGCAGCAACGATGGCTAGAGTTTTTGGCATCATATGATTTTGATATAGCCTATACTCCGGGAAAGGGTAACGCAGTGGCAGATGCGTTAAGTCGAAGACATGCAGGATTGGGAGCCATGTTTTCAGAATGGAAGAATCTCGAGTATTTGGCTGGATTTGACTTCAGGCCCAGATGTGAATTGGAACCTGAGATGTTGGCAAACTTATCGATAAGACCTACTCTTGTGGAAAGGATTGGCGAGAGCCAAAAGCGAGACGATAAGCTTGTCAAGATTATCCGTGATTTGGAATCTGGATTGGACCCAGAGAAGGATAAAGAATTCGAGGTCGATCGAGAGGGTTGACTTCGAAAGCAAGGACGACTAGTTGTTCCCGATATAGATGAATTGAGAAATGAAGTTCTGAAGGATAGTCATCACTCGAAGCTGACAATTCATCCAGGTGGGAATAAGATGTATCGGGATATGAAGAGAACCTATTACTGGAAAGGTATGAAGAAGGATGTTGGAAATTTTATTTCCAAGTGCATGAACTGCCAGTTGGTAAAATCCGAACAGAAGAAGCCAAGTGGATTGCTTCAGCCATTAGAAGTTCCTCCATGGAAGTGGGAGCAAATATCGATGGATTTTATTAATGGGCTACCTAGAACAAGAACGAGAAATGAAGGGATTTGGGTCATCGTAGATCGTCTGACTAAGAGTGCAAGATTCATTCATGTTCGATCAACTAGGACTGCATCGAAATTGGCTGAGCTATATGTTAAGTGGATAGTTCGATTCCATGGTATTCCGAAAAGTATAGTGAGTGATCGAGACCCATTGTTCACTAGTAGATTTTGGAAGAGCTTCCAGGAAGTTTTGGGAACCGAGTTGTGTTTGAGTACAACTTATCATCCCCAAACAGATGGTCAGACTGAGAGAGTCAACCGAGTTTTGGAAGATCTCCTTAGAGCATGTGTTTTGGATTTCGGAGGATCATGGGAAGATCATCTTCATTTGGTGGAATTTTCGTATAATAACAGTTACCAATCAAGCATTGGTATGGCACCATATGAAGCATTGTATGGAAGACCGTGTAACTCTCCGACATGTTGGTTAGAAACAGGAGAAAAGCTGATACTTGGGCCAGAAATGATTCGACAGACTTCGGATTGTATAGAGATCATTCGGCAATGAATGAAGGTAGCCCAAGACCGACAGAAAAGTTATGCCGATAAGCGTCGTAAGGATTTGGAATTCGACGTAGGTGATATGGTTTTTGTGAAGATTTCTCCACTGAAGAATATTATTCGATTCGGGAAGAAAGGAAAATTGACTTCGAGATTTGTTGGACCATTCCCGATCATCGAGCAAATTGGAAAGCTCGCCTATAAATTGGAGTTACCAGAAAAGATGTCGAGTGTGCACAATGTTTTTCATGTATCGTATCCACGGAAGTATGTGCACGACTCGAATACAGTAGTTTCTGCAGATAGCTGTAAAGATTTTGAGATTTGATCCAGTCGATAAGAGAACTCGTAAGCCGCTTCGTGTTGTGGAAACTGACACGAAATAGCTTAGGTGGAAGGTAGTTAGGTTGCTCAAGGTACAATGGAGTGATGATGTTAACGACTGTACATGGGAGGTGGAAGAGAGGATGAAGGCAGCTCATCCTGAACTCTTCGAGGTATGGCCATAAGGTGTTGTGTCATCTCACGACATTGTAAATTGTTCTAGTTTTAGAATTCTGCATGCTAGGCTAGAATTGGACGTATGGTTTGTTGATTGCTATGGATGGTAGGCATGCAGAATAGTTTTTGATTGCTCTTGTTTGTTTGGAATTTCGGGGGCGAAATTCCTAAGGGGGAGAGAATGTAACGATCCGTATTTTTACGGACCAAAAGATTGTAAAACAGTTGTTATTAGATTGTTAGTATTATTAAGTCGTCCAGAGTTTAGGTCGACTAGAGCTTAAGTCGTAGAGAAGTTAGGTCGTCTAGAAGTTAAGCCGTGTTGTAGCTTAGGTCATCTGGGAGTTGGGTCGTGTGGTAGCTTAGGTCGTGGGGTAGGTTAGGTCGGATGAACGACTTAAGGATTGGAGCGAACTAAGGAAAGGCAGCGACCTAAGTTAGTGAGCGACCTATGGAAGTTAGTAGTAGAAGTGAACGACTTAGGAGTTAACGGCTTAAGTTAGTAAGCGACTTAAGGAGGGTAGCGACTTAAGAATTAGCGGCAACGACCTAGTAGTTAGCGACTTAGGGACTGGACGAGGTAAGGCTTAAGTCGTTATAGTTAGGTCGTGAGACCTTGTGTTGAAGTTAGGTCGGAAGCGACCTAAGGAGGAGTGTTGTGTATAATTAGGTCGTAAGTCGCGTATTAGTGATAAGGCTTAAGTCGTAGGGTCGTTAAGTCGTTGAGTTGTTGAGTCGTTGAGTTGTTGAGTCGTTGAGTTGTTGAGTCGTTGAGTTGTTAAGTCGTTGAGTTGTTGAGTCGTTGAGTTGTTGAGTCGTTAAGTCGTATCTTAGTTAAGTCGCGTAAGGACTTATGCTAGTAAATCGTTAAGTCGTGCCTATGTTAGGTCGTTAAGTTGCCCAAACGACTTAGGTAGAAATGCGGTAGTGGTTAAGTCGTAGGATCTGCTAAGTCGTAGGTCGAATGGGATGGTTAAGTCTTAGGATCTGCTATGTCGTAAGTCGTAGGTCGTGGGGAGAGTTAAGTCGTGGACGACTTAAGGGGGCGGACGACTTAGGGATTTCAGCCTATAAATACAGGGTTTTTCTTCACTTTTTGGGATCCGGATTTTGAAGCGACGAAGTCCTGCCATTTTGAAAGCTCGAGTGCTGCACTTCTTCACTTCTTTTCTCCACTCTAATCTTGTGATTCCTTCCATCCAAATCGAAGATCAAATCGAAGATCCAAGAGCTTAGATTGAAGATCTTCAACCATCAAAGAGAGATTTCATCGTTTGAAGCGGAATTTTTGTGGATCAAGTTAGATTCTTCGCTGTCCAGATCTGAAGTGTGTTGCTTTTAAGGTATTTAGGTGATTTGGTGAGTGGTGGTTATCTCTCACACGGATCCAAAGGAGTATATCGGATTGGTGGCTTGATTATGTGTTAAAATAGTGATTTCCATGCATTTTCATAAACCTAAGTATAGATCTATTGTTCATAATGATTTGACATCCATTTTACTACATGTTAATCTATGCAAGTTCATTCATCAAGTTGTAGAGATATTGTTCATGATTCATGCTTGTTAGATTTGGACTCTTTATTTACAAAATTGCCATTTTAGTTATAATTGCTTTTAGATCTTGTTTGCATGATTGATTACTTAGATTAATGATTGATTTGATTGATTGTTATAAATTAGTTGATTAAGTTGATGGATTTAGACAAGATGGTCGAAGATGATTCGAAAGCTAAGGGAAAGGCTCTTGAATTGGAAAAGCTACTCGTGGCATATGTGGCGGTTGATGAAGCTCATATGGATAGATTTGATGATGATGTTGAGATGAGGCTTTGCTATGATGAGATGGAGCGAGGCATGATATGAGATAGCCTTGGTCTAATCCAGACGGGATCATTCCAAGCATGTTGATGACTCGGTGAAATGGTTCGAGTTTGAGGATAATGGTTGGCTCGAGAGGCGCTTGAGCTAGTATGAGAATAGTCGTCGAGGAGGATGACTAGAAGGCTGAGGTTTCATCGTTGTTGAAGGTTCTAGCAGGCTCAAAGCAAGAGTACGTTGGGCAGATTCGATAGTCCCAAAAGACTACAGTTGGTAGTCGAGTACTCTAGGCAGATTCGATAGTCCTAGGCACGGGCTGCGACGACGTGCGGAGTTCTGTCTAGAACCGGGGTTACCATTAACCCTTGACGGACGGCTGAAAGAATGTGCCGGTCATTCAATTAACGGTGGTATCGAAGCAACGATAATAGTGATAGCCAGAGTCATGGATGTTTGGTTGTATCGTCATTCGATCTCAAGAGCGATATTTTCTGGGTGCTTATCTAATCTTGGTTTAGGCCTTGGGGGTTTGTGCTTGGAAAACATCGACCTTGACTCGAGTGATAATTGCTTTACTTTAAATGTCTGCTTTGCTATGTTTATTTCTGCTTAGTGTGTCTGGGGGCTATCACTGTAGAAAGAGGTGGAGTGGGAGGGTTGGATTCCTATTCCTTTTTACCTTTATGCTCTCTTGGTATGTTGTTAGTTAATTTACCGCTCACTAAGACTGTTGTCTGACTCAAGGTTTTATGTTCAACTCTTATTACCTTGGGCTGTTCATCCATTTTGGGATGGGCAGACTAGGTAGCAGGTGACAGGTGCTGTTCTTAGTTTCCGACGATGCTGATGACGAAGACGAGCTGGAGGCTTGCATATTATTTTCTTACTATATGTACTGGATGTTCCGCTGCTTGTATAATTCTTTGAGTGATATGTAGTGAGGCTTGATGTATTGACTATTCAGATGTTTGTATTCAACTATTATGTAGCTTAATTGATGAGATTCTATTTTGTGAAGCTTCACTATATATATTCTCTATTGTATTTTATCCATGCGCTGTGAGTAATACGATAGATTCTGCTGCTTTAATTTACCTTGGTGATCGTCCATGGCTGCCTGGCACACTTTACACTTTACAGTCTCGGATTTTGACGAAACCAGTTTCATCGGATCCGTAATGTGAAATTACTGTAAGATTTCAATTTTCGTCTCAATCGGATTTACAGTTTGTCCGGGGCAAGCCAAAACGCATCGAAATCGTTTTAAATCGGTTTGATTTAAATTTGATCGTTTATTTCCGTAACTCTTACATATGACCGAATTAGCTCCCGAAACACATTCCATTGTGTCCGAAACGTAGGTTAAACCTTAGAAACGCCAGCCGGCACGCTTCGTTTGGAGTTCAGAAAATTTTCGATGAATAGTGTTTTGCAATTTTTTTTATAAAAGGACTTCATTATTCTGTTTTTCACAAACTCTAGTTCTAAAGCTCCAGGCCGCCACTCTTCTTTTCTATGGCCAAAAAACTCCCACATTTCTTCTCGTTTTTCTCTCGATCCATCCCATATTACCAAAAACTTTCTAAAGGAAGATCGTAGAGCATCGAGAAAACTATATATCCAACGGTTAAGATCTAAAACGGTGATGTGGATTGGCCTGGATCTCGATGCAAAAGCGACGTGTTCAATCGCGTTTTTCGAGAAGGAGGCACGACCGAGTGGGCGCGCGTTCTGGGCGGAGGTGGAGGTGGCTGAGGCGTTTCGTGTGGTGGTGGTTTGATGGACTCTCGGCGTTCGTTTGATGAGCGGCGGCGAACCCTAGTTCGCGTGAGGATGGGTTCATTTACGTTGTGATTTCCTGGGGAGGAAGAAGAGATAGCGCGTGCGGCCCTGATATGGTATTGGCAAAATCAACGGTGATGATGTGTAGGGTTTAAATAAAAAAGAAAATGTAATTTTTTTTTATATAAAATCGTGTTAACTTCTAAATATGATAAGTTTGTCATACGAGGTCGAAAAATTACGAAACGAATTGCGTTGGAATCGTTTTGACGAGCTCTTCGCAATGGAACTGGATTGGAATCGATTGGAGCCAGTGAAAATTTTGAGTAAAGTTAAACGCCTGTTTAATTTTATTCGAAATAAAAAAACACTGCAACCGTTATTGAAAGCAAGGTGAGAACTCCTCACTCAATCGAATATTGTGTTTCGATTTAAATTTTAAATAGTTAGATTTAAAATTGTTGATTGTGTGAATTGGATTGATGGTTGTTATCTATTGTGTCGAATTGACCCTATACGCCGTATATTAAGCGGAGGTTATTTATTAAAAACATATACCGCGATAATTCCACTTTGAAGTGGAATTGGTATTATATATGTATTTGAAGTTGATTTCCCGCATTATATAGCGGATGAGACCCTATTGCGCCGCATAATAGCGGATAATATTTATAAATCTCATATACCGCGATATTCCACTTTGAAGTGGAATTGGTATTGTGCTAACGTCTGTGGATGCAGGGAAATAGGTTGGAGGGAACCAACTGGATTCCTCAAACATTTGAATTTGTTTCATATGTTGTGTGTTGATTATTTATAATCTCCGTGTGATTATATTTGTGAATTGGAATTGTTGAAGGCTAAAATTTAACAGAATATATTTTTGGTATCGTTGGATACCAGAAATAAATAAAATTGGATTTTTGAAATTCAAGTTGAAAATTTATTGTGAAAATTTATTTTAGAGAATTGGATAAATTTAAAAGGAGTTTTAAAGAGATAAAGTTATTTTTGAACCATATTGAATAAGATTTCAAATTTTGGGAAAAGGGCTTAACAAATGGATTTCAGGTAAAATTGTCTATAAGTTAAGAATTTATTTGGATTTTTAAATAGATTTGAAGAGATAAAGAAATTCATTTAAAAGGAAATGATTTTGTAAATTCATTGGAAATTTATAAGGATATGTGATGCTTTGTGATATATCCTGATTTGTGTTGTGATCTGTAATTTGTTTATCTGTGATATATATATATATATATATATATATATATATATATATATATATTTGTGATCTGTAAATGAAAGATAAGCGTTATAGTTTATACCGCTTATCAATTATATTGTTATATTTGATCTATGATGGTTGAATGTTGTTGCACTATTGTGTTGAACCCGTGGACTACACAATACACACACAAATGTGGATTTCACATGGAAATCGGTTAAGTCACAGATGATTTAAATTTGATGTTTTTTTTTAAATTGAAATTTTAATTTCAATTGATTTTGAAAGTGGAAATTTGGGTTTAAAGTGAAAAGCTTTTGAAATAGAATTTCAAAGATAAAACTTATTTTCGAATAACTTGATTAAGTTTTGGAATTTAAATAATTTGATTTAAATTTGAATTCAAGTTTGAAATTGAATTCTATGATTTGAAACTAGGGATTAAAGATGCTGTACAAGTTATATATGGGTTAAACCATTTTAAAGGTATTGATTTGGGAATTTGAATTTAATTCAAAGGTTTTAACTCGTGTAAATATAACTGGATTTTTCCGAAACGAAAACTACTTGTTTTCAAATAATAATAGCATTCATTTTAAGAAAGGATTTCCAAATTGTGTTGAAAGGTTTCAAGTTTGAATTGAACTAGAATTGTTTTTGAAAGACTATGAATGAATCTTTGGAAACAAGTTTTGAAAGCTATAAGTTAAATCTTGATTTAAAGATTTAACGAGTAAACCTATTCAATTAAAATGGAAATTGTTTTGAAATCCATGAATGGATCTTTGTGAATGGGTGAACTTTGTGAATTGAATCTTTTTGTTTAAAAGATTAAAAGTGTGGAAATTGTTTAAACCATTGAAGGTTTTTGAAATGAATCTTTTTGTTTAAAAGATTGGAAATGGTAATTTGTTTAAACCAATTGAAAGAAAGGATTTGGGTAATAAGTTGTGACTTAATTGAAATCCCAATATCCATATGTTTTTTAAATATTGTGCTCACTATTCGGGTTAGCCGGGAAAAGACCTTTGTGTCATATAACCCATTCCGAATTAGTGATACGACGATATGGATCGTATTAAAGACCGGTGTTGAAGACCAGATATTTTCGAAAATGAAAGGACAACCTATCGAATGTCTCTGCACCGAGTTGCTCCGGTATAGAGATTTATATCACTCTTCTTGTGATGGGAAGTCCGGACATGATTAATGAATACCCGGATTGCAATGGCTTCTTTGGAAGTGCCTTCTGTTTCGTTCGATCCCGGAACGGACTTGTATGGATGTGTGTCTGACGTTACACTTTGAGATGTAAAGCTGGTTTCTATTAAATACATTTCTGTTGGTGGCGAAGAATTTATTCTCTTAGCTTAACATCCTTCTCTGAGACGTACGAGCTCAGAGGTTATATAGTTGATGGTTACTAGTGATACATTCCCAATTTGGTAATGTGGCATACGAAGTGCTGTTGATCATTTGTTGATCAAAGCGTGGCTTTGTGAAAAAGCGTGGCTTTGTGGACGAGACTTCGTCGAGCCTCACAACCCGGTAATGGTCGAAACAGAAATGTTGTGGCAAAGGTTTTTAGGGGTAGCGCCCCTAGGGTATGTCATTTCCTTCTGGATAAAAGATGATATCATGGTATGGAGTCCAGATATTTTACCTATGTTGATGCTGCAAATTTATTATACTTTGTGGTTGTTGCTTTGTGGTTGTTGCTTTGTGGTTGAGGATCCTCGGGTAAAGGTCGGTAACGACCGGGGGATGGCATAGCTCGTGTGTTAGCTACCTAGTTACAGCTTGGTTAAAGCGTGAGGTAGCGTCGACCTTGTGTTTGCAGAGATCCGGTTAGGTTCTCGGGACGTTTTTCCAGAGGCGTCCATTTCGGTGTAAGGAAGTTCCTTTGCCTGACCATTTGTTGGAAATCCAAAGAAACAATACGAACCTTGTACGGTTTTAGTTGTATTACCTGCTATGAAATGTGGCAGTAACCTGCTATTGAACATGGTAGCTATAGTCGGCATACAACAATGGTTGTATGCTGGCTAAGATTAATATTTTATTTTCGAAATGGTTTTCGACACTATGCACTAATGATAATATTATCGAATGATTTTGCGTAGTAAGCATTTTTGACTATCATAAGAAGAAATCTCCTCCAATTCTGCGTTTGCATTGTGTGTGGCGGGAGGTCTTATGGTAATTTCATTTTCCAAAAGCATTGCGAAATTGTTTTATTTTCTTTGTGAAGATACTGTTTTAAGTTCTCACACCAGTCCCATGACTGACCTGGAGTTTTTTGTTCCCTTCCTAAACTCTGGGTGCCCATCATTTTCCACACGGGCAGCCTAGAGTCAGGTTATCAGGTCATTCTGGATTCAGGAGGATGTTGTGGAGCTCAGTGGCGAGCTGGATGGCGAGGCGTATCACTTGTATATGATATTATTTATTCCGCTGTGTATTCTGTATGAGGACAAGGTTGTATAACTGTCCATTGATGTATTGTTGTTGTAAACTCTGATGATGATGTAATGTATAAACTGGTATAATTCTTTGATTTAAAGATTATTCATTTATCTATTATATGTTGTTCCGCTGCGAATGTGAGATTCTAATATTGTTTCTGTTGCTCCTTCTTTCTTTTTCTTCTGTCTTCTTCTACCTCTTCTTTTTAACCCTAATGATTCGGTTTTTCGGCATTCGATTGCGCGACATTTGATACAGTGGACGTATTAATGTCGACTTTCGAGCGTCGAAAATCTTGATCGTTACATATATGATGTATATTCCGCTGTGTTGTGTATGTTGTGTATTCTGTGTGGGACAAGTTGTTATAACTGTCCTGAATTATAATGTTGCTTGTATTGTACTCTGATGTTGTATTCTGATGATGTATGCATAAACAGATATAGTTTCTTTTCTGTAAAGATCAGTTATTATCCATTATATTTTATTTCGCTGCGATGTAAGATTCTGTTGTGTTGTTATCTTTTCTTCTACCTCCTTCTTCTTCTAACCCTAATGGTTCGTATTTCCGTTCACTTGAGTCGATACTTTGGAGAATAGTGTCGGTTCAAGGGGTACGGGTTTGCTAGGCTGTTACAATGCCTTTGACATTTTCTTGTCCTTTGGGGTAGATAGAAGTTTGAGAATACGTTTAGGAATGCATTTTAATTCCGTAGTATTCCTTATTGAATTAATGATATCTACCCTGTGAATAATCTTTATCTTATCTTAACTTTCAGCTAATAGCTGGAAGAGGCAGAGGACGTCGCTCGGATGCTGGGCAATCCAGCGGCTCACATCCGGATGGCGTGTACATGTCTGCCGATCAGTTTATGGAGTTATTTAGGAGCACTCGGCCTCCAGCTCCTACTCCATCGTCTCCTCCGCACAAGTCTGCTTTTGCGTGCATGTGTAGTGATTTCTCCCATCTCGAAGGCAAGCCGTTCAAAGACTCCGAGTCCGTTCTAGAGGTCCAAGCCTGGATTCATACGTGTGAGCGGATATTTTCTCACATGGATCTTTCTGACCATCATAGGGTTCTTGTGGCATCCAGCATGCTACAAGAGCGTGCCCTCGACTGGTACGAGCTTCTCATAGCCGAGCTCGATGAGTCCATTTTCACTTGGGTCTAATTTAGGGAATGATTCGAATTTAAGTTCGTTCTCGAATCAGAGAAAGCTTTATTAGCCCGTCGCTTCCTCGAGTTGAAACAAGGGAAATCTTCCGTTTCTGATGTATCTTCCTTCGAGACCTAATCCAAATATGGTCTCGAATACATTAGCACTTCCTACAAGAAGAATCTGAAGTTTGTCTCTGGTCTTAAGAAGCATTTGAAGAAGTCTTTGATGCTCCAGCTCATATATCTGGCATTCATGATGTGTTTCACGTCTTCCAGCTTCGGAAGTGTCTTCGAGAGTCGGATTCTGTTATCGATTCTCCTGATTTGCAAGAGCTGGAGATCTCATCAGACCTATCTATGGTGCAGCAGTCTGTTCGCGTGCTTGATTCGGAGGTGAGACGCCTTCGAAATAAGGACGTGCCGCTCATTAAAGTTCAATGGTCCGCTAATCCCAACGACTGCACTTGGAAAACTAGAGAGTTTATCGAGCGATCCTATCCCGGTTTTCTTTCTTCGCATAGCGATGGTGAGAATCTTTTTATCTCAAGCTTATCTCTTTTTCTCTTTTGATTGATGAAATTATTATGTTGAATACAAACTCTTCTCTAGAAATTGCGAAAACGCAATTTTTATAAGGGGGAAGAATTATAATTTAATATTGACAGGTAATCTCCAAAGCAGGGTTGTTACATTTTAACTGCATAACATATATGCAGCTAAAAATAATACAAGTAATAACTTTATATTAGATATGTATGCGAGTATATTAAGAATCTTATGAATTTTTAACTGCATAAGTGAAATGCACTTCAAAATTTGTATGATTCAAGTGTATATTTTAACTGCATATGTTATATGCAGTTAGAAATTGCATTTAATATGTGTTATTTTTCACTGCATAACAGATATGTAGTTAAAAATGATGCAATTTATAACTGCATAAGTGAAATGCAGTTAAAAATGCAATTGTTCATAAATAATTGCAAACAAGTATGCAACTATTCATAATAATTGCATATATGTTTGCAAGTATAATAAAATCTTATGACTTTTAACTGCATAAGTGAAATGCACTTAAAATTTGCATCATTTAATTATATGTTTTAACCGCATATTTCATATGCGGTTAAAATTTGCATATAACAGCTGTATTTTTAAGATGCATATTAGACAAGATAAATATCTATGATTTTATCAAATTTATTTATTAAAATAGAATGAAAATCGAAATGACTGAATTTCTTAATAGATAACCTTCGA
This sequence comes from Allium fistulosum, assembly GCA_030737815.1. NCBI lineage: Eukaryota > Viridiplantae > Streptophyta > Magnoliopsida > Asparagales > Amaryllidaceae > Allium > Allium fistulosum. The sequence continues at coordinate 483,036,911 of CM060905.1, read as the reverse complement.
TTTTCTGATTTGAGTTGTTTTCATCTTCTAAATCTCTATTTTCTTCAGTTCTGGAGTCGATTCGAACATCGATTTTTGAAGTTGGAACTACTTTCGATTTATAATTCAAGCGATTAGGATTTTCTTTTTTAGGATTTTAGAAATTTTTTTGAAGGGTTCTGGGTTTTGTTTGAGAAAAACGTAAGGGTATTTAGAAGAAAAAAAATTTGTTGCATTTAAAAATAAGGATGGGAAACTTATAATTAAAACGGAGAGATGTTTATGTATTGTTTGGTTTAAAAACAAATTTTGTGTTTTTGGTTTCCAATAAGAATGTCAAATATGAGAAGAATGAAGGGACGACGGATGGGATGAAAGAAAGACGAATGAGAGGAGGAAGGGGATAGAGAGACAACGGAAGAATGGATTGTTTCACGTACTTGTGTTATTTTCCAAAATTCGAAAAATAAAAAAAAGTTGTTTTTAATTTTGTATGTTAACTTCGTTTTCTAAATTGGTCGTTTTCGACAATATACACGCGTCATGTGCATTTTTGTATGAATGAAAACCCAAAACTAAAAACAACAAACCAAACACTACCTTAGTATTTTCAAACCTATTAAGATGCCAGATGTTCCCTTTTTGAAACCCGTTTAAGACTAAAAACGGATTTCAAGAACCCGTTTAGCAGCTCGAACTTCCATTGTTGGAGGGCGGTTTAGCCAATAAAAAAAAGAGGGTAGAAATTGCTCCAATTTTTGCTTCCCTCCGCAGCCAGTTGGAGATGCTCTAACCATTGGGAGAAAATACGACATTCCAATTTTCAGTAGGATCTAAAGTCGATAAATTAAACTGAGTACCTACTCCATTTTAAAGATCAGTCAAAACCGTGCTTAAGAAAATTACGTTTATATTCCGTACTTCCAATCTAACTTCGACTAGAACAAACGTCAAAGCTCACATAGCGCACACTTGTCATTTTGCAATAACAGAAAGCTTTAGTTGTTGTAAAGAGATCGCATCCAAGGCTAACATGGCTAGAAAAGGAAAATTTTAATTTAGAACTTGATGCAAAGCATGGAGCGTATTTTAGATACCAAACTTGCACAGCAAATAAAATATGTCATCTTAGGAACAATACTTATATTTTCAACGAAGTGAAGCTAGTATCATAACCTATTTTTTTACAATGGCATGATACTAATATTGGATAACCGATGACTTCAAACAAGTAATTGCAATATCACAATAAAAAAAGCAATTTATAATTAGACAGTAAACTATCATTTTCACATAAAATATAGCTTTATCATCACTATAATCACTTCTGACTTCTCGTTACTCTTTCTTTATTCATGCCTAGGAACTACCAATCAATTTGAGATCGTCTGATACAGATTACCAGATAACATGTTTGCTAATGCACAAGGCAGAGTGTGATTACTCAAGATTTCACTTTTCTTGCTTTGAAAATTACCTTTAGCCAGAACGCAACACCACACATAAAAGCATGACACGTCTGCTATACAAACAGTGCATACATTATGAACTTAGTAGCTATTGTTATACATTTTAATGTTGAACCATGCAATAAACAAACAATGGATGCATTACCTACTAGTAGCTGCTGTTGCAGAGCTTTATTTTGAATACATTTATATATCAACAGATTTCAGAAGACTGCAACGTATTTCATATTCATGTTTAGGCAGTTAATACATAATCAAGTTCAAGCCCAAGTTTTCTTTCGCTTGACCTTTAAATTAAGTGAAGGCTTATTATTGTCCAGAACCTATCAACTAATTACTAGGACCCGCTTTTAAGTATTGGGTATTGCATATTGGTCAACTACATTTCCATTTCGGCTTTAAGCCATATGTATAGTTTCCGTTTTCAAAATCAAACTCCTTTTAAACATGTATGAATAGTGGAATTTAGGTCCACGTCACTATTTTCAATATCAATCCATAAAAAATCATTCATATCCCACATCTTGCATCCTTGCTTTCAAACTTAACGTGACCATATTATATGTATTTAAAACTTCTCGTAAAAAATAGTATTCAGGGATTATACCTGCCATGAGTTGAAACGGACAAGCACGATTTAATTCTCCCTCGGGAATTTACTGATCGGCACAGGATTCTTCCGAGTATAATTATAAATAAATAAAAAAAGCAGCTTTACGTAACTATTTTATATGTAGTTAAAATATTCCTCTATTATAAATCGCATACTAATTCATCAAATACATAAAAGGAATGATAAATCTCCATATTTATTCACAACAATATGGATTTGTTTTAAAAGGTAGAAAATTAATGGTTTATGAAAAAACTGAAGAAAAAAAAATACCAAGGGTGCTACTATTCGTAGTAGTAACTTGTTTATGTGTAGTTACAGTGCTATAGATATATTCTCAAATTAAAATGTCTAATACAATGTCATAACAATATGGATTTTGTTTCGGAAATAGTCTCTCCAGTAATGTGGTAAGACTATGTACAACTTGTTCATCTATGACGACGCTCAACCGAGTCCCTTGACCACTAGGTAAATGATGATGCTGAATACAGTATTGTTTTACGGTATAACAGACGGCACAGAAGAAGAAGAAAAAAAATAATCTAATTTTGCACACCTGTTCTCGTTCTTTTCTTTTGTTAACCATAAATTAATTCGTAACTGAAATTTAGTTCAAACAAAATATGAAAACCCATCGTTCCCATCAATGAATAATGTATTTTATGTGTAGAGCGTATGCCGTTTGAATTCATCATTTTTCTTTGAATGCACAAAACATGTGCCTTGTGTACAAAATATATTGCCTTCCCGCAGAGCATGTGTCATTGGGTCATTAAACTATAAACACCCTGAATAAGCTATTAATTCCTTACAAAAATAACAAATAAGTAAAATATACTGCATATTTTAGTCTTTTTTCCAGTTGCAATGTCAACGTTTTTGAAACTAAAGCAATATCAAAAGAACTGCAAGAAATACATATAATTTAGTTGAGGATATTACCAATGCAATATTTCCTCGATCAGTAGTTGTCGATGCAATAATAAAAGCCTGACAGTTGAATTGTGATGAGGGAAGAAGATGATACAAGTGACGAAGAAGATACTGTAGTACATCGAATTGGTATATTGGTGGTATTTCAATCCAAAAACTGTATAATACATCTAGCCCAAAAATAGTTCAATGCCCCTTTAGATAGAAGTAAAACTAAGTTATTGTGCCCTTAAACGGTACTAGTCCGTAGATGAATTGATAATGTGAATAGCAAAATCCAATTTTAATACATTGTTTCTACAAAAAGATATCAACTTATTCATATGAATTATTACGAGATAAATAATTGTGGACCACTAGCTCATGTGGTAGAGGCATGACGCTTTAGGTTGAGGTCCTAGAGATCATGTTTTCGAACCTCCGAGACATCAAGACTGAGTACTCTGCTTGCATTAAAGTACCACTTTTATTATATATAAAAATATGAGAAATAATTATGGAAGAGCAGTGTTAGATAACAACAATTTGTACACTAACTAAAAGAATATAGTTGTTTTTATTAAACTAATGATAGGGATGTTCGAACCATTAAATTTCAAAATTGGGTTGTTAAACCAAATGCCACTATATAATCTTTATAAAAAAATCCAACAATTAAGGGTCCATTACACCAATATGCATGAGTAAAGTTGTTGATTCCGACAATAAATAGTTGTTAACTATACAAAGATCAAATACGATGGTAATTAATTAGTGCAAATCATTTGGAGTAACGAAAATTGGCAACATAATAGATGAACGTGGATGAGTATTAAGTATCCAATGTAAATCAATTAAGATGAACAGAGGTAGTCTAAATATATCAAGTATTATGAACTTTTAGCTAAGTATATTGATTCGAAAGAAGCCAACTTATTCCTGGTTGAAATTTATGGTTCGAATCAATATATCTAAAATAGGTATAAGCAGAAGAAGACTGAGAGAAGAAAATGTCATAGTTTAGAATTTTGGAGCAAGTACAAATTGAAAAGTATGTTCGGTCCACTGAACAGAAATAACTGAGAATTTCATAATGGGTATGTCTACATAACTAGGCCTGTCAATGGTACGGGCTTCGGCCCGGGCCCGGCCCGAACCCGCCCTATTTATGCGGGTATGGGTTTTGCCTTTTACTACCCAAGCCCGACTCAGGCCCGATCCGGGTCGGGTACGGTTTTATCAAAACCCGACCCGGTTGGCCCGACCCGACTATTAGTTTTTCGTCATATCAAAACATGAGTGCGTATGTTATTTATTTACCATTTTGTTTGTTTAAATGTAGATGGTTTTGCATACTTTTGTTATGAGCTTGACTACATCACCGTCCAATTTATATGTTAACATTGTTTGTATACAAATTTTACCAAAGTTGCAATTTTAAAATATGGTTTTAACATAAATATTCTGAGTTAGGTATATAGTTATAACCCAACGGGCTTAAAAAGCCCGACGGGCCGGGCTCGGATATTGGATTGAAATACCCTGCGGGTTCGGACCGGGCTCGGGTTTTAATTATTGTAATTGGACTCGGGTCCGGGTTTTATAATACCCGGACCGAACCCTGCCCATTGACAGGCCTATACATAACCTATGGCACACCAATAAAAATTGTCTTCCTTCAGTTTTTTGAGTTTTTAAAGCAAGATTTTTTTTGAAGTCATCCATATTTGATCGCGGGGCTATATAATTAATCGTAACAAGAAAAAGATTTGTATATTGTTGAAAAGCTATAAATAGAAGCTAGGATTTTATTGTTACAACACATGCAACCAATCTCTTGTCCCGATTAAATGAGAAGATAGTTGGTGAAGTAATAAATCATCACATCCAAATAAATCTTTATGTTATCTTTATTTTGATTTTTTTCGCTATAACTTTTACTTCCCATTTTAGTTTTATTCAAATAAACAAGGGCATAAGGTTTTATACAATATTTAATAATAGTTGATACCTGGAACGAAAATTACATCCAATTGATAATTGATACATGTCCACTTATATAAATGAAGAAAAATACATAGAATATCCCAAGGGATCCAACTGATCTGCTAGGGGACATGACTTAAAAAGTAGATTCCAAGTGATGTCTAATATGAAGTGTTGCATCGATACTCTAAGTAGCACTCTCTTGTCGAGTAATAAAAATTGACACCACCACCTATTTCAACAAATCACTGCCTTGAAGCTACAATTCAGTGTTAAACAGGATAAGATTAATCCAACCAACAAGCCCTCTTCTACCGAATTAGGAATACAAAACCCGAGCCATCAGCACTTGAGCGCTCTTTCAGAAGTCAACGAGAATAGGATCTGACATACCAACGATAAAGTATTAAACAAACTACAGACTCATGCATCTCTCTTACCTTTACAAAACCGCTAAACCTAGTCGTCCTTTTATGTATATACCATCCTAACAAACTAAAATTCTCATCACTGCTTCTGTAAATATTACAATTGAAACCTCTTGAGGTCACGTACTCTCATCTTATCTTATGTGAATAGACCAAAAAGAACAATCTGCTACATAGGATCCTATTTCAAAGAAATCTGTTAACCTGGCATGCATAATTTGATGATATAGCTACGATGAAGGTGGAGTCCAAATTAAATGATGCCACAAAGAGAATAAATGAAGGTTAGCAAATACAAGGAGTTACCAAGATCTTTCCAAAAAACAATTTAATTTAATTTTTAATAATCATGTTAGTATTGATGAGAAAGATGATAATTTTGAAACTTAAGATAGAGAAAATTATCAAATTAAACAAGTAAAGTAGAAACATTGACATGATTTACTGGATAACTTTGTTGGACTTAATATTGAAGATATAAATATTAATAACGTGATCGTTTATCCATTAAATGTAATTTATAAAGAACAATATTATTTCAATGATGAAATTTAGAGGATTTTTGAGTCAAAGATCAATGATAGAGAAAGCGATTGTCTTTGAGCAGAAACATGACCTAGGGTCTAATATCTCTTCCAGGGGGCAAGTGACCAACAATTGAAAGTGGATTTTCAAAATGAATGAGGTGGTAAACGAAGTTAAATGTAAAAACATAAAAAAAATTTGAGTAGGTAAAGAGTGTTCACAATGAAAAATAATGAAGCCTTTAACGATATAATTTGTCACTTGTGACATCTTCTATTTGGTTCCTATTTTCCAAATCAACGACGTATGATATAAAATTCGAGTAACTTATTTTAAAAAAAAGTTTTCTTACAAGGCAATCTCAACAAAGGAATTTATGTTCATAGATTAATAGTGTCAGCAGAATACAGTAAACTAGATTAGGTGTATTACTAAGATAGACTATGTACATAAAATTGACAGATTTTGTAATGAAATGCACACAAAAAATTGATAGGTTTAAGTTATCACAAGAGTTTTCCATAGGACCGTCAAAAAACTCCCCAACCCATTTACCTAGTCCAAATACCTGAAAAATTCATGGATTGGGTCAAGTCCTTCAAAATAAGTGGGTCTTTTGGGCAAACTCATTTAAACCAATTAATTAATAGGTTTATGCGGATGTAGCCCATTTATTTTAGTTTTAACCATTTAACCCATGGCTGCATTTTATTACCCATGGCTGCAGGTGTAGCCCATTTATTTATTTCTAATATTATAATAACTTAGCTTCTCGTCTCGGCTTGGAATCGTTAAAAAAAGCTAGGGCTTACTTCCGCATCATCCGTCTTCTAACCAATTTCTAGGGTTGACACTTCTAATCGAGCTGCTACATTTGCAAGAATTAAACAAAGCTGAGTAAAATATATGTTAATTTGCTTGAACAAGCTAAATTTGCAAGATTTAAACAAAGATGTATTTGTATAGTTAAATATTATTCTCATTGAACCTAAAGGTTTAGAGAGGACTGTGATGCAAATAGTAGTAGACATGCTATAACTTGTTTTATTATTATGCGCTTTTTTATGATAACATTAATCAATCAGCTGAGCAGTGCTTATATTCTGAATATATTGTACCTTCTCTATTATAGATAATACTTGTTTGTAAGCAACTTCTTTAAGTACCTTTTCCGTTTTTAAGTTACATTGTTGAATAAATGTCCCAAACAAAATTTTTATTTAGACTATCAAAGCCAATTTTGTAGTTAAATTGTAATTAGGTAATAAAAAAATGTGGTCATAAACAGCTCAAGAGTTTTTTTTGGATATATTTGAAATTTTAGTACCCAATTTTGATTTAATTTAGATGTATGAAGAATTATTTGATAGAATCCATGAAGGATGGCATGGGAGAGCCTCATGTATGCATCCTTCACATGCTAAGTTCCATGTTGTTTTTGACCACAAGACAATTTAACATTATGGAGAAATTTTCTGTTCCCTGTTAGCAGGTATTAATCTTGCAAGTATAAAGCTTATTTATGATAATCACCTAAAGTTTCATAGTCCAGAACATTAGTGTATATTTTCATTAGAGAGAATTGGACAAAATAACAAACTTCAGCCAAAATTGGAAATATAGCGTCATCATCATCAAGCATTTGGAAATTAACATGAACAAATGATTTTGTTCATGTGGGCGATGCCTCTACCTTATCAACCAGTTCACTATAATGAAGACAAGAATACATGGGATTTTAACTGATAATTATTCTGCATTTGCAGACATGCACCATGAAGTTAATATCATTATAAGCTGCCAAAAATGCTTTATTATTATGTGGTTATAAAACTACAATTGCTGAAAATAAATCCAGTATTGCAAGGAACAAAAGTGATGAAGAGAAGTGATGTGTCTTAAGCAAATATGGTGAAATATGGTGTATGCAATTCTTTTTTATCTCTGTACGTTTTACTCACATTCGGCTACTTATATATTATTAAGACAGGAATGTTAAACAAACATGTTCATACTGAAATGACATCATTATTTGTCATTTAAAGTAGAATGGTTTGTTTCACCTAATTTTGTGCTTTAAGGTTGTCTCCCTAGAACCATACTGCACATTAATTTTACTTTTTTTTTATCTTTCAGTAAATAGGATAATATCAATCATTATAGTATCTGATTTCATTTATTCACATGTTGTGGCACCATATAATGTTGTTTCTCATACAGTTTGTATTTTATGGTTCTTGTACAATTTTCTAAGAGACACAAAACTGGAATTAAATAGATGGCCTTTCTTTATTTTTGGTTTATTTTGCATATTCATTGCATTTCAACTTATATGTGACTTACAGTACTAGTGAGTGCAAGTTTGCTATTGTTTACAAGTAATGTGCTGCTAAAATACTGTTAAGTTCTAATCAACTTATTTATTTATTGAAATGTGAAGGGTGAAGTGGATTTTTTAAGGAAGATTATCATATCCAAACCTAGTCAAACTCTTGGGATATCACATAGAAGACAAAGAACTGACTTTTGCCCCCATTGTTATGATAATATTTCATGCATTCACTCATGCTATCATGTAGTTTTTGAATGATATTTTGATTACTGTTGTACTAAATATTGCAAATGTGGCAGTCCTTGAATGATATTTCAATTAATGCTACTGATTAAATGCTGCAAATGTTGCGGTTTTGACTGATATTCACTTTATATGTTTCAGTTCTGTATGTGAAACTGATGAAAATGAAATGCTATAGTTGTCGCCATTTGTATGCTGCTATTTTTGTTGCAGTTCGATAGTTCTACTGTTTCACTTTATATGTTGTGGTTCTATAGTTTTTGCTACAGTTACATGCAAAATGGGTTCAGGTCTGACACTTTGACCCATTAAATTAGTGGGCTGGATTGAGTTTACCTATCAAATAAATGGGTCTAATTGGGTTTTTTTTTTGTTTTAAATGGGTTGGATTAATTTCTAAACCCTCATTTGTACCCAACCCAACCCAACCCAACCCATTTGACGCCCCTAGTTTTCCAAAAACTATAAAGAACATTATGCAGTACTTTAAAATTTACTTTGATGATATGACTGATTTGTTAATAGTTAGCATACATCGATGTAAACCTTAAAACACAAGATGATAAACTGTTTTCATTGTCGACTGTTTTGAAGAGTACATTGAGAATTCATCATTCAAAAGCCCATCTTAATTGAGATATAGATATGAAGGATTTAAAGAATGTGGAGAAAAAGAATCTTACAATGACGATGTGAAAGAATAGAATGCAAAGAATGAACTCTGTCAAAAGCAATATATCAAAATTTCTTATTCGACATGGTACGAAGGAAAATTTGGTTTACACTTGATTGGGCTCCCAATTTATACTTTTGAAGGATGTCACAAGTGGAAATTAGCCACAAGGACCTCTTTAGCAAGTGGAATTAGTTTCTATGACACAACAACTAAAATAATTACTTTCAAGGACAAAACGTAAAATAATTAGTTTCTACGGTCTAAAAACCTATGAAATTATGTCCTTGAAAGTAATTGAACTGCTGATTTTGTCCTTGAAAGCAATTATTCTGCTGACTTTGGCCTTGAAAGTAATTTCTTTGAATGTATGTCCTAGAAACTAATTAGACTGCAAAGTTTGTCCTTCTGATGAAATGTCTCATGTCACAAACATCAAAACATGATAAAGATTATACGGCAAGTGTGATATATGCTAATGCAGTCAGAGGTTTAACAGATACGGTGGTGTGTATAGGATCAACTTGAGTCATGCCATCATTGTTTAATTTAGAAACAACAAGAAATGACAATAAATTCTCATTTATATTGTGGAGTTAGTGATAGATGTGATTCATTAAAGAATTATTCTGATTCGGTTTATGTCGAAATAGAGTTGGAGGAATTCAATGTCGAATTATGCTTTTACAATTGACATGCAAGGGATTTTACTGAAATTAATGCTCATTTGATGATAGCACCATCGATCACCAAAGTGAAACGTATAAATATTATGAAATTGATGTGGAAAGCTTAATTGTTTATTACAATTATTAAAATCCTCGGATATTGTGTAAAAGAGCTTGGAAGTATTTTTGAATAGCTAAACATGATTCCGTTGATCAAGAAGAAAACCTTTTAGAAGCAAATTGATGTTAGGTAGTTTGTATTGCATACACAACCCAACAAATAAGTTTGACAAAGGTGCACGTATGTGGTAATTTTGTCGATCTGCTATGATGTCGGTTTCAACGAATAATATTAAGAATTTTTGAAACTTTATTTGATTGACAAAATGCAAGGACGCCATGTGGTGCAAACGCAACAAAAAGAAGATTTCTTTACGAGGATGACAAGATTGAGTTGGTACTAACTTCATAGACTTCTGCATAGTTGGTTAGTATGTGATCATCTTACAGAAGTCAACTAGTCAAGTGTACTAGTCTCCAAAAATGGCTTAACGGCAGAGGACGGAGGAATTTGCTTCGTTCACTGATGTACCATATGTTGTATTAGTATAGTTGTCTAAATCATGTCCATCTTGTCCAAGATCTCACTTCATATCTCGTTTTCGCTCTTCTTAGTGATACGAAATATCGAATTTCAGTTGACATCCATCTTATTCAAGATATTAAAATCTCAACAATCTATATCGAGATCTATCAAAGATCTCAAATGAAAATATATGTTTTCCTTTTGCATTTCCTTTTTTACTTCTTTATATGAGTCTAGAAAATCGCTCAATCCAGTAACCATTTACACTAATCATTTTTCTTGTTCGCGTGTGACACAATTAAACATTGCGTACATTTTTCGATTTTCAAATCAAGAATAGCGTAATTGCTACCAAATCAATCAAGCAATCACTATACTTCAAATAAGTGTGCAAATGGATTGAACCGGACAAGACCATTGAATTACAAATCAATCAAGCTATCACACTAATGTTCGTGTAATGTGTTATAAGAGATTCAAACAGATATAGACCAAGCGAGATTTAAATTCAAATACTCTTCGAACGAGTTGGACAACGGATAGACAATTGAAATACCATTGAATAATTCAAACGAACACGATTTCAAACATCTTTTCTTGACTAAATTCATGTTTCAAATGAAAATCAAAATATCACATATGGATGTTGTTCTGCCTCAGGCTCGAGCTTGACCTCAAACACCCGTACAAAATTTACACATCTAACTCGAAAAAAAATATTTAATCTTTTCTTTATAGCGAGACAACTTGCTTTTCATAAATGTATCTTACAATATTAACTTAACGTTTTTTAACAATAGTCAAATAAAATCTAAAGAATGAAAATTTTAGACGCGTGAAGTACTCCAAGATAGATCTGAGATATGCACACGAGATACCAATATGATATATATACACAAGTATACTAGTCGCATCTGAGTCCTCATCCAATATGAGATGTCGTGTTTGAAATCTCAAGACGAGATATGATCAAAATCTAAGATTTGAAACCTTGATTAGTCGTGGAGTGTATATTTTTTGATACAAATACACATTTTTGAGGGAAGAGACAAAAATTATAATTTTGGAGCAATCACACAAAAAAGTATGTTAACATAACTACATGTTCAATCGACAGGACAATGAGCTCTTAAAAATTCAAAATGTTATGTCGACAAATGAATGGATCTATCACAAAAGGATTGTTGCAAAAAAGATTGCTTTCCTTGAAGCTGTGGTGTTGAACTTTTACAAACAAGCATTTTCAAGTGGTCTAGATCAAAGTTTGTGAACTCGGTTCCATTATCGGTTTAGGTCACTTGAAATTTTCTTAGTTCCTTAAAGTTTCAAAATTTTCAAAATTTTCGGTTTTGGTTTTGGTTTTGAATCCTGTTTCGATTGTTAATGATTTGTTAATGAGAATGTACTAATGATCGATTGTGTACCGTAATTTCAACCAATCTATGTAATGTTTATTTGATTTCTATAGTTTACCAGAAATTATCAACGGTACCATTGAATTTAAAAATCCAATTTAAAATCAACTCAAATATATATTTAAACAAACACAAATTCAATTTGTATATAATAATTCTATTTAAAATCTATATATATATATATATATACACAACACAATTACAAATATAAATATTTATTTGATCAGATTCATTTGTTCAATCAATAATTCAGTATTTCTATTAATTAACCCAATTATTTTATCAATTACAGATGTCCAGAAATTCGGGTTATCACATTCCACATCGTTAAACAAAATTAAATCAAAATTACACTAACTTATATTACATTAAACTAAATTAAATTAAATCAACTGAGCCCAACATTTATATTGCTTTATTTATAATCAAAACCCCGAAACCATATCAGGTCAGCAGCCCCCTCCATTCCTAAAGCCAGATCATCCAAAACTTATTTTGTTAACACTAATCAAAAGCATCCTCCTACCAAAAAAAAAGCCACGCTGCTTCAGAAATCAAAATCGAAGACTGCCCCAATCAAAACCGTGTTCGTCGACAATCAAAAAGAAAAAATAAAGGAGAAGATAATCAAAACTATGTTAGTCGACAATCGAAGAATGCCTAAGAAGCTTCCTTGCAAAGAGATGTTGAAGTGGGGATTGAGTTTCTTCTGATGTAGGCAATTGTTATTGATTTTCTTCAATTTATAAGGAAAAACAAATTTTTTTTTTACTACCATAGTCCGAAACCGAATTCCATCTTCAGTTTCGGAACGGAGCAGACCAGTACCGGATTTTCGGGGTACCGGCTGAAACCTCCAGATTTGATATAAGGCTATAATTGATCATGGAGATGTATATAGTGCAAAATAGGTGTGCATATTTGAATAAATATGTTTTCGAACCTTCTCTTTAAAATGAAAAGTAGACGTTCCAGTACGAATCTCAGCAATAACTTGTTCAGATTCTACATATTGATTATTTTGAACTAAAATCAAACTTTTGGGAGGAATATTCACAAAATGTCACAAATAAAACGCTCTGGTTACATTGTTATTATGCTGCATAAAATCAATCGCAATTGAAATTAGAGTTGGTCCCCGTGAACATCAAGCTTTGTAGCAGGAATCCTGATGTAATCTCTCATCTCAATTATAGTAAGAAAATAGTTGTTAGCTTGTAACACACAATAAACTTAATCGATGCTACTTAAATCTATTATGCCATCTTCATTTTGATCTTTAATTGCAATTGCCATTTTAGTTTTATTTTACAAAACTAGATTCTTGGATATTTTCCAGTCCATTAATCATTACACTTCCTACCAACAAAAATGAAAAAGAACAAACGATGATGGTAAATTTAAGCAATGAAACTTGCAGTTCATCTACGAACATGTTGCACACAATTGATATTATCTTAAACAAGCAATCACAATCTCAAATTGCAGAAGGCAATCATATTTATAACCATCTATTACCATGATATTAACATATCTAAAGCAAGGAACATACCTTTACTATCAACCTGATTCCTCCTTCCTCAAACTAACGTTATTCAATCTCTCAGCCACCTTAACCAATGCCTGTGTACCCAATTCTCCTTCCCCACATGCCACTAATGAAACATAAAGCTGTTGTGCCAACGCCAACCCTGGCAAACTTAATCCCATGCTCTCACATTCTTTCAGACAAATTCCCAAATCTTTCACAAAATGCTTAACGTAAAATCCTGGCTTCATATCTCCATCCAATATCCTCTTTCCATACAATTCCAAGCTCTTTGACCCTGCAGCTCCATTCGCTATTGCTTCCATCCATTTTTCCACATCCAAACCTGCTTTATGTGCATAAACCATTCCCTCCACTAATCCAACCATGGTTGAAGCAATTGCAATTTGATTGCCTAGTTTCGCATATTGGCCTAACCCAGGGCCACCCATGTAATGAACTTTCCCTACAAAATAAATGACAAATCAGAATATCAACTTATATTTCCAAATTTCTGTTAGAACTCAGTCTTAATCTTTAGAACGCAAGAATTATGATCTTTATATTTCAGTAATGTACTACCTAAGCCCTATTTGTCCTTAAAAAACAATGCTAAATGATTATGTTTCTCTGATATGCAAGCACAGGTCATGATAACTCTACAGCCTAGTAACAGCCATCACAGTTCAGATAATCACAATCACCCAATCTCTAAATGAAGATACAGTGGCTTTGCTAATTTACTCCTAGTATTCTCCAAAATGACAATCTGCATGAACTAGACTTTCAATTAAAATAAAATTCAGGTTATACATAGCTCCAAAGCCAGACACTGCACTGAATTATAAAATTTGAACCCCAAATCAAAATCAAAATAACAAAATTAGTTCAGCATTTTAATTACCTAACAAACTGAACAGCGGGTCCAATCTCTTAACAACTTCCAAATCACCGCCAGCAAAAATTGAAAGTGTACCATTCTTTGCCCCACGATCTCCACCTGACACTGGCGCATCCACAGCAGAACCCCCAGCAGTCTTCATCTTCTCATAAACCTCTTTCGCCAGTGTTGGGTCTGAGGTCGTCATGTCAACGACGATTGATCCCTTTTTCATCCCAGCGACGATCCCGACGGTTGGATCGAGGATGACGTGGCGGACGTCCGAGGGGTAGCCGAGGATGAGAAAGACAACGTCCGAGGCAGCGGCGACTTCGGCAGGGGAGGAAGCGGATACAGCGGAGAGGGAGAGGAGGGGTAGGGTTTTGGAGTGGGTGCGGTTGAAGACGGTGAGAGCGAACCCGGCTGTCAGTATGTGCTGGGCCATGGGTAGGCCCATCACTCCCGTGCCAATAAATCCGACACGTGTCGTGGATGGAGAGATGGGAAGGGGAGAGGGGGATGATGATAATGATGACGACGACATCGTTGAAATGAAGTTGAGTTGACGAACAAGATTGGGAAAGCGAGAGCGAAGCAGCATATGAGCGTAGACAGTAGACCCTTTTTTTTTTAAGGCCAAGTCTGCTAACACCCTCACCCTTCAGTTATTTCTTTTTCCACGCCGTTATTTGTAAAATAAAATCTACAATTCTGTTAACTTTTTTTAACATTCCAATTTAAATCATAGGAAAATCGGCCGAAGCAAAAACTTAGCATTTTTTTTGAAATGAAGGACGCGGCAATTATTTTTACGCTTAAAGGACGCAAGTTTTATTCTTTCGCTTGAAGGAAATTCTTCACAAAAAAAATAAAATGTTTTCAAATCTCGTTATCAAATCACTAGTACGGACGGCGGCATCACAATAATTAATAGGCGGCGCTGCATCACAAGAACAGGCGTCGGCGGCGCAACCGCAGGCGAAGGCGGCGCAACCGCAGACGAAGACGGAGCTCGTTCAGGCGAAAGCGGAGCTCGTTTGTCAGACCAAGGTGATGGTCTGTAGGTGGTGGCGACTACTTTAGTTTTTGTACTAAATTTTTATCATTGGAATCAAACTATATTTGTACTGAATTTTGTTTTGAGATTCATTCCTTGATTTTTTTCCTCCTTCTGTAGTTTTTGCTTTCTTTGATTTTTTAGCTTTGGATTCCTGTACAAAGAACCAGCAATGAATAATTTTATATTTAACAAACTATAATGCTATTTTCATCTATCATTTTTTTAAATGCTATATTTGTCTATCATTACTCTTTTTCAATCCATGCTTTAACAATTTAAAGGTTGAAATACTGTATCAATCAAAAACTGGAATGTTATTTTCGTCTATCATTCCAACATAACACATGCAATTAATAAAATGATACATTCAACTATCATTCGACAATTAACAATCTAACTATCATCTAACATTTATAAAAAACTGAAATGCTATTTTCATTCATCATTCCAACAAATGCATGTAACAAATAACATAATACATTCAACTATCATTCTGTAATTATCAATCTAACTATCATCTAACATTTATCAAAAACTACAATGCTATTTTCGTCTATCATTCCAACATAACACATGCAATAAATAAAATGATATATTCAACTATCATTCTGCAATTATCAATTTAACTACCATCTAACATTTTCAAAAACTGGAATGTTATTTTCATCTATCATTCCAACATAATGCATATAATGAATAAAATGATACATTCAACTATCATTCTATAATTATCAATCTAACTATAAAATGATACATTCAACTATCATTCTGCATATTAAACACTGTCTATTGTGTTTCAAATGTAGAAATGCTATATCTAAATATCATTCAAATTGTGATTAAAACTTTTTGACTTTCTTCTTCTTGTGTGTTCCGCTTCTCCATTTGTTTCTTACCTCTAGATTTAGTGGCACTCGACTTCAATTTTCATGAAATTTTCAATTTACGTTTGGATTAGAGTGTTGAATTAAGTTTTTTTTCAATTTTCGAATGGACGGCGGAAGCTTCGACGATGGCGGCGGCTTGAACGACGATGGCGACGGCTTGAACGATGGCGGCTTGAGTGGCGACGACTACGGTAGGTTAGGGCTAGGGCGGTGGCGGCTATGCCAGGTTAGGGCTAGGGCGGCTATGGCAGGCTTCAGACGATGGAGGAAACGGTTGAAGTTGGTTGAATAGAACGCGCTACTGTCCTTGGGGCTAAATTTTAAAAGTTCCGTCCTAAATTTTAAAATTAGCATAAAGTTTTTCCTTTAAACTAATTTCCTTTTTAAATCAGTTGTTTCTAACTATTTAGTACATTTGCAAATTGACATGCAATCCACAAACCTATAATGAAAATTTTGCCCAATATAATATTAGAACACGTTCATTATAAGTATAGTTTACACCATTTCTAAATGCGCCATGCACTAGATTTACATCCTTTCCTAATGCAAAGTGTGCTGGGTTTCTATACTTTTCAAGCTCTAACTACACTAAGTTCTTATAATTTTCTAGTGCTTTATGCACTGGATTAGTATTAATTTCAAGTTCCATTTTTGTTAACTCAAATTAGTCACATGCACCATGTTAAAAAAGACCCATGCGTTTTCGTGTTTACGCGCGAACAAGCAAAATGAAAATTCTTAGACAGAAAAAAGAAAAACCAAAAGATGCCCATAACACCAAAATCATGTTAATTTGGCTTGAGAATGATCATATTTATTTAAGAGAAAAACAATCATCACTTTTAAATGTTAGTTTTAATGTTTATATTTATAAGTGTAAAATACTAACTACAACTATTTTATTTTTAGTAGGGTGTATATGGAAAAAACCGAGGTACTAATAGAATTTGCCTTTTTCCCCTCCTTTTCTTTTCTTTTTGTGTGCTACTGCAGGCGTGGTTTTTTTCTCGGCCTCATTCTGATTTTATTAACATCAATATCTATACTATATTAAGTTTCGTTTATCGTTTTCTATCGATTCGTACAAAAGAAAATTTCTTAATCATTGTCCCTTTTCTCTCTTCTTATCCAAACCCGAGACATTCATTTCTTAATCATTTACCCAGTTCAGACCCAGTAACCATATTCCAAGACAAACATGGATCCACAACCATAGGCGGCTTCTCAGGCCTTATGGCGGACTTTGGTTATAGCGGCAAGGAAAGCAACCCCCGTGGTGCCACTTAAAATCAACAACAATCTGATTCGGATCTGCCAAACCGTTATCATTCGAAGACATTTTCAGTAACTGCAAAATATCAAGAAATAGGCTCCATTTGGCATTTAACTTAATTGTAACAACTACGGTTATTGAGGAGAGAGATATTCATTGGTAGAGTAATATCTTTACCTTTTATTTCAAATTCGAATTTTTTTTTAACATTCAATTTGCTCATTCAACTTGCATACTAATTGTTGATTACTGTACGATCAATATGTCAGTTAATTACTTTGAGTGAGATCAATATCAGGCAAGAAGTTGTGATATTTATAAATTAATGTCAATTACTTATCTTGAGTGAGGTTAATTACTTTGATTGGGTTTACAACCATGGATCATGGAGGTGCAAAGTCACGAATATTTGGGGTCTAAACTTCCCAAAACTAGCTTAGTGCCTATTAAATATGTTATTGAATATATAGTACTCAAACTCTTTCTTTTGTTTTAGCCAGGAATCTTAAAGTCTTTTGGATAAGTAATATTTCCCTTTTATAGTTAAAGAAGCCTAGAAAATGTTTTTCCATCAATTAGGCATGTCCGAGCAATTATGTATCTTTTGCATTCAACAGTGGTAGTCATTTTGATGTTAGACATGTGTTTTAATGTCATATTCATGATAAATATGAATTTTTAGAGGAGGATAAATATTGTTATTTGTTTATGATGATGAAATTATTAAAAAAAATAAAAGTGAATATTTCAGGTATTTTATTAAATCCTACGATAGCCATGTTTTATGGTACTGCATGCCAAGTGATAAAAGCTTTTAGTAGATAGTTTCAATCTCTTTTTAAGATCATGAGTCATGGAAGTTTGGCATATTTTCTCGTAAACAACTCAATTTTCATGTTGTACTAACAATAGTTTAAGACTGAAACTTCTTTTACTACTGAAATTTTTTTGTCGCATATATTATGGTCTCAAAATTAAGCTAAGAACAATGTTTAATTACTAGGCATGAATTTAGTTAGGTCCCCAAAACTGTTATATATGTTGCTTTTCCTTCCACAAAATGCATGATGAAGGTAAGGAATGATATAAAAGATTTGGGTCAAAGCATAAAAGCTCCTAGAATGGCGATTAATGTATGTGTATGTCTCAAAAAAAATCAAAACAAATGATTTTGTATTTCCATTATTGACTATTTTTCTTCTCAATGAATTAATGACTATAACTTACATGATCATGCCTATTTTTTAAGTAATCCATTACTTTCTATTAATCATGTTTTTGGCTTAAGTTCCCATTCCAGCAGTTAACTTAACCATTAGATAAAAGTGGTACTTTTATGTCAATCAAGATGATCATATGATACTATATTCTATTTTTCAAAATGAAAATGAATACATGTGCAATTATTTTTGGATAAGGACCTTAACACCCTTGATACATAGGTTAAGTTGCCTTTAATTATACAAAATTGGAAAGCAGAATAATTGTTCATTTTACTATTAAGACCTGAGTTTATAAAATCATGTATATTTTTCAATTTGATTGATGTAGGACCGAAAGGATATTGTACTTCTGTTTATAGGAAAAGCAAAAGTTTATAAACCAAATATGTGTGTATGGTGTATGTATATACGCACGTATATGTATATACACACACACGTATATATTTATGTATATGTATATGTGTTTGCGCCAAAAATGGTCACAAACCCCGAATGTTGTGAAAGCACCAGTGTATGAATACAAATCAGCATATTCAAACATAAATCTCAGATCTAAACAAACAACAAACAGCAATCCAGAAATAATGAACAAAAACACGAGATTTATAGTGGTTCGGCTATCTCCGGCCTACGTCCACTCCAAAGTTTTTATCTTTTATTGATCGATGCTTGAATATTACAATTTCCTATCGCGTAGTACAACGGATTTTATGATTATAATCTGAATCTAAGGCAGCAATGGTGATCTGGAGTAAATCTGGCAGAGTCCGGGCGCTCTTTAGCTCTCAAAATTGTCCGACCCCTTTTCTGAATGACCAGGGACTCTATTTATAGGTGTAGGAGGCTGATATTTCGCCTAAATTGAAGGGAGACCAGTTCTGGCACGTGAGGGGGCCCACATGCCCGCTTTCTGGAAATCCGGGCCCACTTTGGGATCGATTCGAAGCTATGTTCGAATCGATCAAGAAATTGTCCAATCAAGTTGAAATTTGGTGTGAACATTCTTCGACATGTGCCCAAGCTACTGTGAAAATTTCATAGCATTTGGACTTGTAGATCTCGAGTTATGATCGATTCAAGGTCGCTTTTCTGGTTGTAGTGCTCTGTTCGAATCGATTACGTTCGAATCGATTGCTTCGAATCGATCCAAGCATGCGAATCTGTGATGACGTGGTGCGCCTCCTTCGAATCGATCCGACTTTCATGCCGAGTTGACTGGGTCGAATCCTAGTTTTTAGCTGTTGTGACTTAGTGGATTCGAGGGATTCAACCATATCATGGATTCGAACTGAGACTCGTTCGTATCCATCCATTCGTGTTGCTCCAGCTATTTCCTTCGTATCGATCGACTCGAATACGATCGATACGAACATTGTCCCTAAGTCCTTCGTATCCATACGCATATGTCCTTCCTTCGTATCAATTCTAGCTACGATCGATACGAAATGTATCATCAATCCTTGCCTTCTTATCGATACGAAGCTACTAATCCAAGTCCATGCCGGTCGATACGAAGGGTATCGATTCGAACAAACCTTCGCATGCTTGTTTAACAACCTGGGTGTGTTGCCATCGAGTCGAACCTGTGCCAATCGATACGAACGGTATCGATTCGAAGTCCTTACTTTATGGTCGATACGAAACGCATCGATTCGAACCACCATCCTCTTGATCGATGCGAAGCACATCGATTCGAACCATTCCCTGTACATCGTAATCCATCCATATCTCCTTCATATGAACTCCGATTAACCTGAAATTTGAAACGTAGCCTCTCCTAGTCCTCATCATCATCTCCAATCGATTCCGTCCTGATCGGAGCCCGGTCAAATTTTGACGACATCCATCGCAGCCTTGTTTCCAATCGACTTCCAATCCTGATATCCATCCTTTCTTGTCGATTTGTTTGATATTCCGGCTTTGACCAAAAAGCGGGATAACAATATGTATATATGTATGTGCATAAAAGTTAATAACACATGGTTAAATAATAAGGTTAGACTCTCCATGTGTAGCATACATGTGACAACCCGTCTCCTCGACCCTTAGAAATCAACACTAATACATCCACAGTATGCATGTGCCGTAAATCCAAGTGCCGGGGAGGCAGATTATCAGGGGTGTAAAAGAAAATAAAGATAGAAGATAACACAATAATAGAATCTCACATCGCATTCAACATTTTAATTATACAAAAATGATCAGAGTCAAATACAAATCCAACGGGATAGTTATAACTGTCTATCCGTACATATGCTGAGAAATACATACTACATAACACAGTGGAAAATGGGTAGATATCTACATAAGGTACTTCAGCTTCATGGCTCCAAAAGACTTCTCCAAAATGATCCCCAACATGCTCCAAAATGCTCCAAAGGTATCCTGACTACTTGGCTACCCGAAAAAAGCTTAAGGGATCATTCACGAACCTAGTAGATATGGGTTTGCGATATGAAATTCTTGATAAGGAAAAGCCAGTGTTAGTGCTGAATATTAGGAATATTAGCAGCAACCCCGGTAAGAAGGAGTTCAATCCAAAGGAAAAGAAGCAACAAGGAGGAAAAAAGAAAAGAAATTTCATGGGTGTTAGGTGTGGGAATTGTCAGAGGAAAGGTCATATTATTGAAGCTTATAGGAGTGAGAAGAGGCAACGAGAAAAGACACTCTGTTCTAATTGCCACCAACAAGTGCATACGATGATGGATTGTCCATTTATAAATTAGTCCAGCCAACTAAGGCCTACGCCATGGAAGCAGAACTACTAACTTCGAAAGAAAACAAAGAAAGAGGAACACGAGAGGCATCTAGAGATTGTGCTAGAAATATTAAGAAGGAATGTGCTTAAAGCCAAGTTTTCGAAGGAACTGGGGTCGGATTTGGGTGATTCCTATCCAAAAACCACTTTGAACCAATTTACGTGTTCGAAGATTGAAGATGTTGGAAGACGAAGATATTGAGACGAATAACAATGAGGGACTATTTGTTGATTAATTGGGGATAAACTCTCGATTCACTATATTATAGCAGTGGTCTCTTTTTGTTATGAAAAATCACAGAATCACAAGGGCTTCTCGCCTAGTAATGGCCGAGGAAAGTACCTTCGGTTTCATTTAGTCACAAAATGAACTTGTATGGATGAATGTCTGACCTTGCATTCCAAATCACAATGAGTGATCTCTATAAAAGTATATCAGTTTGGTGGCGGAGAAGACACCTTCTCTTAGCTTAACACTCTTTCCTGAGATGTATGAGCTCAGGAGTTATACGTTTGTAGAAATTAATCACGTGAATGTGGAATGGCAATGTGGCATTCAAAGCGAAGAAGATGTGCTATGTGAAAAAGCAATCGTTTACCTCAGGCCTCATCACCCGAAAATGAAAAAAACAGGGTAGAAGCAGCAAGCCTAAATGGGTTGCTCCCAATTAGGAGATGTCATCATCCTTCTAGATTACTCTACTCATGTCTAAGTATGTGGTGAATGTATGACTCGGGATCCCGTTAAAGGTTGGTAACGACCGGGGTGATGACATATTCGGTACTATCCAGCATGAGGGGTAGGCCGGTCTTGTGTTGGTTTTGGCATTCAGTATCTGGACCCTAGGTGCATCCCTCTAGAGGTGTATTGTCGGAAGGTAGTCCCTTACCTTATCATTTGTATGGAAATCCATTCTCCAATAAGTGCATGTATGATTTTAGTTGTAGAAAGCCTTGTATTACAAGGTGGTATGCTAGAATTTAATAATGTAACAGTTTCAGCTAAGATTAATAAGTTTATTTGGAAATGTTTATCAAAGAATGTCATTAAAGATAATATCCCTTAATTTCACGTAATAAAGATTTTGGTTATCATAAGGTAAAACCCGTTCTGTGTTTATGTGCGGTGTGGCCTTATGAGATACATTTTTGTTTTCAAACATCGTATTTTGAGTTCTCACACCAGTCCCATGACGGACCCAGAGTTTATTTTCTTTTCCCTTTAAACTCTGGGTGCCCTATTTTTCTGGGCAGCCAAGTAGTTAGGAAAGTTTGGAGAATTTTGGAATGGAGCCTTGGGCCTGGAGAATTTTGGATCTTTTGTAGAAGCCACATATTTATTCCACTGTGTTATGTATTAGATAGTTACCAACATATGTAAGGATAGGCAGTTATAACTATCCCGGTTGGAATTGTATAAACTCTGATGGAGCAATTTGAAGTTATGATATATATAATTATGAATTGAATATGATGTGAGATTCTATTATTGTCTTGTCTTCTATCTTTATTTTTTTCTTTTTACCCCATGATAATCTGTCTCTCCGGTACTTAGATTTACGGCACATGAATAGAAGGATGTATTAGTGTCGATTTCTGAGTATCGAGGAGGTGGGTCGTCTCATTTGGTAAATGAGACGACCCACCTCCTCGATACTCAGAAATCGACACTAATACATCCTTTATTTCTAATCCTTTAAAAATTCTCTCACATGAGCGGAGCCAATTGTGAACTTCAATAACTGATTCTGTACCCTTGAACGGTTTCCCGCCCACATTGGTATAAGTTAGGCAGAAAGTTGCCAGGTTAACCGGAGTTTTTACCAGAACTGCTCCTTTGTTACCCTTTCCTCTTTCCTTCTTAGTGTTCATTTCCTACTACCTGAGTATAGTAAGATATCTTTTTAGAACACATAAACGAGATTATCTTAGGGAGTAGGATTTGAGTATTGATAACTCGAATATACTTATTCGGACAAAGATTTCTAATACGCTCTCTCTTAGACTAAACTCATTCTAGGGCATTACTAACCCTATCTCTAATGAGTTGACCCCATCTTATTTAAGTAAAAACACAAATCTATATTTTAATCTCAAATATTTTCTATAAATACCTATCCTCTTCTTTTTTACTTTTACACCTCTGATAATCTGCCTCCCCGGCACTTGGATTTACGGCACGTGAATACCGTGGATGTATTAGTGTCGATTTCTGAGGGTCGAGGAGACGGGTTGTCTAAATGAGACGACCCACCTCCTCGATACTCAGAAATCGACACTAATACATCCACGGTATTCACGTGCCGTAAATCTAAGTACCGAAGAGATAGATTATCATGAGGTAAAAAGAAAAAAAATAAAGTATTTTAAAAAGATATTTGAACAATTTAACATTATTTCAAAGATGGTTAAACAAATAGTTAAGTGATTTAAAAAGGGGAAAATGAGTATGCAGAAACGACTAGTACATTTGTCCTGCCTGTAAGATCTAAAAGTGAAAACAAGGTGTGTAACTAAGATTAGGGATGGAGCAACCAGTACCTTGAACTTACATGGCCTCAGTTTTCTCTTTTAGGCGAGAGGTGGAACATATCGAAGGGAAAGCCCAGATACTCAACTTAGATTTTATAGAAATAATCTTCTTATACTCATTGTTAAAATCCGAAGAGGGAACTTGTCCTATTCGTGGAATTTAAAAGGTGATCTCACCGTTATTTCGCTCATAACACTCGTTGAATACGGAAGTTGATTTTGAATAAAAGTAGAATGATTTCTATAATCCTATTTTCTCAAAAGATACTCTTTAAAAATGATTTGAGAAATATTCAAAAAGAGGTTTAAATGATTCCGTATTCACTAAAAGAATATTTTGAAAATATATATCTCTCGAAGATATTTTGGTAAAGAAAAATGAATGAATCAAAAAATCCACATTACTTAATTATTCCTTTAAAATCATTCACAAAAGATTTAGGAATGGAAAATATGAATTTTCAAATATTAAAAAGTTGTTTAAATCAAATAAGCTTATATAGCACTTTCCACATCACTTTTATGCTGCGAATTCTATAACCTTTTGAATGTAATTTTAAACTTAACAATTCTTTCCCAAGTCTTATGTAAACATTTTTAAAGTAAAAAAATAAAGTATTTTAAAAAGAGATTTGAACAATTTAACATTATTTCAAAGATGGTTAAACAAATAGTTAAGTGATTTAAAAAAGGAAAATGAGTATGCGGAAAAGACAAGTACATTTGTCCCGCCTGTGAGATCTAAAAGTGAAAACAAGGTGTGTAACTAAGGTTAGGGATGGAACAACCAGTGCTCTGAACTTAACCGGCCTCAGTTTTCTCTTTTAGGCGAGGGGTGGAACATATCGAAGGGAAAGCCCGGATACTCAACTTGGATTTTATAGAAATAATCTTCTTATACTCATTGTTAAAATCCAAAGAGGGAACTTGTCCTATTCGTGGAATTTAAAAGGTGATTTCACCATTATTCCGCCCATAACACTCGTTGAATACGGAAGTTGATTGTGAATAAAAGTAGAATGATTTATATAATCCTATTTTCTCAAAAGATACTCTTTAAAAATGATTTGAGAAATATTCAAAAAGAGGTTTAAATGATTCCGTATTCACTAAAAGAATATTTTGAAAATATATATCTCTCGAAGATATTTTGGTAAAAGAAAATGAATGAATCGAAAATCCAATCATCGATAAATGATGTAATTAGATGATTGTTTTTCGATTCTTTTCAATTTATTCCATTTTCTTTTCAAGAGTATATGGAACCATTTATACCTTTGAAAAATATTTGAATATGCTTTAGAAATGATTCCTAAGTGTTTAAACTTGCCTCGGCAAAGTTTGGGTATGGATCTCAAAATACTTCTAAAATTTGACGTGTCACATAACAGTAGTTCGTGTTTTCGCGTCAAAAGTTCAAATGAACATACAAAGTGGAATATAGTTCGAAATTCTTCGAAGTAAGAATTTTCTGAATCCTTATATCCATACCTTTCATATAAAAAAGAAAATCAAGATTTCATCTTGTATATTTTGAAATATGGCAAAATCAATTTTCAAGAAAAATCCAGTTTTTGCACTAAATGTCCAAAGTTGGAAATTGATAAAATAATCGTTTTAAAAATATGAAATAAATTCTAAAAATCTTTTAAAATGTTTTTAAAATGATTTAAGTTGAAAAGATAGTTTTCTAAATGATATAAAAGTCGTTTTGAAGAATATAGCCTTTAAAGCACTTTTTGCAACACTTTTTCGCAACGCTTTTCAATAACTTTTGAAATAAAGGTTGGAACTAAACAATAACCTTCCCGTGTTGCATTAGCACCACGCCTACTCTTTTTCCACAAGCATCAGTATAAACGGTTAAACCTCCACTTTTATCAGCTATAGCTAAGACTGGAGCGCTAGTCAACCTTTTCTTCAACTCATTAAATGCATCTCACATTTTGTTTGATCGAGGGAAAGATGTAGCAGTCCAAGATTGGAAGACACCACAAACTCCAAAATGTGACAACCCGTCTCCTCGGCCCTCAGAAATCAACACTAATACATCCACGGTATTCACGTGCCGTAAATTCAAGTGCCGGGGAGGCAGATTATCAGGGGTGTAAAAGAAAATAAAGATAGAAGATAACACAATAATAGAATCTCACATCGCATTCAATGTTTTAATTATACATAAATGATCAGAGTCAAATACAAATCCAGCGGGATAGTTATAACTGTCTATCTGTACATATGCAGAGAAATACATACTACATAACACAGCGGAAAATGGGTAGATTTCTACATAAGGTACTTCAGCTTCATGGCTCCAAAAGACTTCTCCAAAATGATCCCCAACATGCTCCAAAATGCTCCAAAGGTATCATGACTACTTGGCTGCCCGAAAAATAGGGCACCTAGAGTTTAAAGGGAAAAACAAACTTCGGGTGCCCTATTTTTCGGGCAGCCAAGTAGTCAGGATACCTTTGGAGCATTTTGGAGCATGTTGGGGATCATTTTGGAGAAGTCTTTTAGAGCCATGAAGCTGAAGTACCTTATATCTACCCATTTTCCGCTGTGTTATGTAGTATGTATTTCTCAGCATATGTACTGATAGATAGTTATAACTATCCCGCTGGATTTGTATTTGACTCTGATCATTTATGTATAATTAAAATGTTGAATGCGATGTGAGATTCTATTATTATGTTATCTTCTACCTTTATTTTCTTTTATACCCCTAATAATCTGCCTCCCCGGCACTTGGATTTACGGCACGTGAATACCGTGGATGTATTAGTGTGGATTTCTGAGGGTCGAGGAGACGGGTCGTCACATTTGGTACCAGAGCTTAAGAAAGTAGAGAAGAAAGGGTGTAAAAGTAAAGAAGAAGAAGATGG
This sequence comes from Allium fistulosum, assembly GCA_030737815.1. NCBI lineage: Eukaryota > Viridiplantae > Streptophyta > Magnoliopsida > Asparagales > Amaryllidaceae > Allium > Allium fistulosum. The sequence goes on along the minus strand of CM060905.1, from coordinate 483,010,050 downwards.
GTATTTATAGAAAATATTTGAGATTAAAATATAGATTAGTGTTTTTACTTAAATAACATTCCTTAAGAATTAAGTAAACTTATTTAATTCAACACTTACCATCCACATCACATTACACTTTTAAAATTCAAATACTTAAGAGTTAAGTAAAGAATAAGAATGATTACTTTAGTTTATGTCACGTTTCTTTACTTTATGTCACATTTCTTTACTTTATGTCACATGTGATGTGACATTATCTTTTTTAGTTTACTTTTGCTAATTACTTTCTTGAATTTTCTAAGTGTGATTATTAAAAGTAACCTTATTTAGTTAATTGTTAACTACCTTTGTATGTTAACATATTTATTAAATTATGTACATAAAGGTGCAACAACGTTGCGACAACTTTAAATTGACAAAACTTTGATTTTTTGACAAAATGTTTTACGGTCACATTTTTGGCGTTTTAATTAAACTATTTATTTATGTAAATCAAATTTAAAAATAAATTTGTATAATTTTATTTAAAAATATAAACACTCATAAATAAATTAAAATAATTTATTAAACCATTTAAACTTACTTTTTTGAAATCAGGATTTTGTCACTTTTGTTGATATAAGAAAATGTTACTATTTTAACGTATATTTCTATTTCCAAATCCTATCGAATATTGTTTAAATCATAAAACCTTTTATATTTCATATATAAAATCACATTAAATGTTATATTTTTAGGTGGTCAAATTCTGGATTGTTGCATTCTCCCATACTTAAAAGAATTTCGTCCTCAAAATTTGGTAAGAAGAAAATAGCTCAAAAGGAAATATATATTCAGTAAGATGGAATATATACAATAAGTGATTACACCTTAGATGGTGAGTACACTCAAACGATAGATAAAGTCTATACATTGATCCTAAACTCGGGATAGGCTTTTCTCATTCTACCTTTTGTTTCCCATGTGCAATCATCAGCATCCCCGCTCCATTGAACCTTGACCAACCTTACAACCTTCCTTCTTTATCGTTTCTCAACTTGATCCACGATTCGAATAGGCCTTCTAATAACCGCTAAGTTTGGTTCTATCTCCAAGTCATCCTGAGCAGCCGTTTCTATGATTTGTTCTGGGTCATATACATGCTTCGGTAAATGTAATACATGAAATACATTGTGTACACCAGACAATCTTTCAAGCAATTGTACTCGATAGGCTAGTGGGCCGATTCGTTTAAGAATGGGAAAAGGTCCAATATATCGAGGTGCTAACTTTCCAGGTCTTCCAAATCTTACTACTCCTCTCATTGGAGAGACTTTCAAAAAAACTGAATCTCCAATTGAGAATTCCAGATTTCTACGCCTTCGGTCTGCATAACTCTTCTGTCTACTTTGGGCTTCTTTTAGCTTCTTTCTAATCATATCAACTTTCCTTGAAGCTTCTCTTATCATATCTGGGCCAAGCACTAACCAATCTCCGGTTTCTATCCAACATGCTGGTGATTTACATGGACGACCATACAAAGCTTCATACGGTGCCATGCCGATACTAGATTGATAGCTATTATTGTAGGAGAACTCTACTAAATGTAAATGATTCTCCCATGAGCCTCCAAAGTCTAGAATACATGCTCTCAAAAGATCTTCCAAAACACGGTTGACTCTTTCCATCTGTCCATCAGTTTGGGGGTGATATGCAGTGTTTATACTCAGCTTGGTTCCCGAAGCTGTCTGTAGTGCTTCCCAAAACTGACTAGTGAAGATTGGATCACGATCGCTTACTATACTGCTCAGAACTCCATGCAATCAGACAATCTCCTTCATATATATCTCCTCAAGGCTTGCTGTAGTTCTTGTTGGCTTAACTGGAATAAAGTGTGCACTTTTGGTTAATCGGTCTATGATAACCCAAATGCCTTCATTTCGTTTCCTTGTTCGGGGTAAGCCATCAATGAAGTCCATGGATATTTTATCCCACTTCCAAGATGGAATCTCCAAAGATTGAAGTAATCCTACTATCTTCTATTGGTCACTTTTGATTCTTTGGCAATTTTCACAACAGCTGACATAGATATATATGTCCCTCTTCATGCTTATCCACCAAAATGTACGCTTCATGTCCTTGTACATCTTATGAATTCACAGATGAATGCTAAGTTTGGCTGTGTGGCATTCAGCTAGTACTTCTTGCTTAAGATTATCAACATCTGGAACACAAATTCTTCCATTTAATCGCAATACTCCATGGTTATCTATTTTAAAGCTTGAATTTCTTCCTCTGTGTATATCTTAAATAATCTCCATTAGGAATCGATCTTCTTTTTGCTTGCTAGTTATTTTCTCCCGAAGAGTTGGAGTTACTACCAAATAAGAAATAGTAGCTAACTTCCTACTTAATGCATCAGCTACTACGTTGGCTTTCCCGGGTGTATATAGAATATCTAGATCATATGACGTGAGAAATTCTTGCCAGCGTTGCTGTCTCATGTTCAAATCCTTCTGGGTGAAAAGATACTTCAAAGATTAATGGTCCCTTAAGAGTTCAAATTTTCACCTAAAAGATGGAATATTATTTACTAAGGTCAATTCAAAGTTTTATCGAAATAAACTATGAAAGATTCTTACCCAGCAAATAATGTCTCCATATCTTTAGAGCGAACACAACGACTAATAATTCTAAGTCGTGTGTTGCATAATTCTTCTCATGCGTCTTCAGTTGTCTACTTGCGTAAGCAATCACCTTCCCATCTTGCATTAAAACTGCACCAACTCCTTCTCCACAAGCATATGTATAAACGGTCAATCCACTATTTCCATTTATAATTACTAAAACTAGAGCGGTTGTTAACCTCTTCTTTTGTTCTTGGAATGCTTCTTCACGTTTTGGAGTACAAACAAATTTAGCATCCTTCATTGTCAACTTCATTAGGTGATAGGCAATCTTAGAGAAGTCTTGAACGAATCTTCTGTAATATCCTACCAAACCTAAGAAGCTACGAATCTCTTTAGGAGTTTTTGGCTGCTTCAAATCTTGAATAGCTGCAACTTTCCCTGGATCTACTGAAATTCCATCCCTTGATATTATATGTCCAAGGAATCTTACCTCCTTCTCCCAAAAATGGCACTTTGAGAATTTGGCTTTAAGCACGTTATTTCTCAATATCTCCAGCACAGCTTCTAGATGCCTTGCATGTTCTTCTTCTGTCTTTGAGTAGATAAGGATATCATCGATAAAGACTGACACGAATTTGTTTAGTACATCCCTAAACAGTCTATTCATAAGGTCAACAAAATAAGCAGGTGCATTAGTCAGCCCGAAAGGCATAACCAACCACTATAGAAAGTATTCAGACCTTTGAATGCAGTTAGATGGATGCAATCTTCTGCGATCCTTAACTGATGGAATCCTATAGCTAGGTCCATTTTAGAAAAAACTCGAGCTCCGTATAACTGGTCAAACAAGTCATCTATTCGGGGTAAAGGATACTTGTTCTTGATTGTTTGCTTATTTTGATCTCGATAGTCTACACACAATCTCAAAGATCCATCTGACTTAGCAACAAAAACTTCTACTGATCCTCAACTTGAACGGCTAGGTCGTATCAATCCTTTCTTTAATAGCTCTTGGGTTTGGTTATTCAACTCATCACTTTCTTTCGGAGCCATCCTTCTATCTTGTTGTTTAATTGGCATCGCACCAGAAACTAAATCTATACGGAATTCGATTTCTCGATGTGGGGGAAAACTTTTTACTTTCTCAAAGACATCTGTAAATTCTTTAACAACGAGTATTGTTTCTAATCCTGCATGGGATGTATCTAAAGCATAAAGAAAACTATCCCTTATTGGACTAGGATCTTCAACAAGGTATTTCTATGAGTTTCCCTAACTTTGTTTTCACTGCAACTGTTCTTTTCAAACAATCTAGAATAGCTTCGTTTTTAGTTAACCAATCCATACACAGTAAAATTTCGAATCCAGTAAAATCAAAGACGAAAAGATCAAAAGGAAAGTGATGGGGAGGATAGGAAATTAGGACTTTTTCACAGTGCATACAAAGATTAGTGGAACCTCCTATAGGATTCGTTACGCAGATAGGGTCGTTAACAATTTTAGGTTTAAGTTATATTTCTTCTATAGTTGTTTTAGAAATAAAACTATGAGAAGCTCCTGTATCAAATAATACTCTAACTAAAACATCTTTGATAAAAATATTACCTTCTAACACTCCTTTGCCCTTTACATCTTCGGAGGTTGAAGGCTCATCCTTGATAGCGTACACTTTGGCTTGTTCTCCTTTCTTCATAAAGGGACAATCCTTTATCAGGTGCCCTGGTTTATGACAACTATAGCAGAGATAATTCTGAACCACAGGAGAGGCAACACTATGAGCTTTGGGACCCCAATAATTCTTCGCAATATGGCCTTTCTTCTTACAATTGTTACAACTGTTGTCTTTAAAGCGGTTCTCTTGAGATCCTCCTTTGGATTTTCCCAACCATGGCTTCTTGCCATTGAACTTTCTCTTCTTCCAGTTATTGTTGTTGCTTTCGCGTACTACGGGTGGATCTATCTTATCCAAAGCTTTATATCTGTATCCCATGTCTATTAAGTCTACAAATGGTTCTTTCACATGCCCAATCATTCTGACATGGTATTGCTTCTTCATTCCCGAGATAAACTTTTCATTCTTTTTTAGGGGCGTATATATCAATCCAGGCCCAATCGGAGATAATTCTTTAAACTTGTTAGCATACTCCTCAAACGACATCTCCTCCTCTTGTTTAAAATCCATAAAATTTCGGTAAAGACGGGATTTTCCTACTTCTAGCATATACTATTCCTCCAGAACTTATTTGAATCATTCCCATGAGAAATCATCTTCTGACTCATTCTGAGTAATAGATTCCCACCAAACTAGAGCTCCATTTTGTAGTTGCCAAGAAGCTAAGAATCTCTTTTGCTCATCTCCAATATTCAGTCCTTTGAAAATTCTTTCACAAGAGTGGATCCAAGCTTGTACTTCAATGATGGTTTATGTTCCTTTGAAAGGTTTACCACCAAGGCTAGTATAGTTCTTGCATAAAGTTGCAAAGTTAATTTGGGGCTGTACCGGAACTACTACTTCCTCGACTACTGTAGCTACGGGAGTTTGACCATTTGTGGTATTACTTCCTCCCCTACCTCGTATTCTTCTTCCACTCATTTTCTACTATCTGTATATAGTAAGAAAAAATCTTTAGGATATATAGACGAGAAATCTTAGGGAATGCTATACAGTATGAATATACTTATTCAAGTTAAAAGTTTTAATTATGCGCTCTCTCAGACTAAACTCATTATAGGGCGTTACTAACCCTATCTCTAATGAGTCATACCCCAACAAAGTCAAGATTCTCGCTTAACCTTAAGCTCTGATACCAAATGTAACGAACGGGTTTTTTGGACCTGCCCTGGTAGGCTTTTCAACCATCCTGCTACCCTTCCGCTTTTCAACATGGGGGCACTCCTACTTTTCAACATGGAGGTGACTACATGCGGTACCTCGGATCTAATTTTATGGAAAGCCTCTCGACTATCAACCAACCCTTTCACTCTAGGGACATGTAGGGGCAAGAGTCTAAGCTTCGTCACTGTTCACAAGATGGAAAGAGTCAACCATATTTTGGAAGATCTTTTGAGAGCATGTATTCTAGACTTTGGAGGCTCATGGGAGAATCATTTACATTTAGTAGAGTTCTCCTACAATAATAGATATCAAGCTAGTATCGGCATGGCACCATATGAAGCTTTGTATGGTCGTCCATGTAAATCGCCAGGATGTAGGATAGAAACCGAAGATCAGTTAGTGTTTGGCCAAGATATGATAAGAGAAGCTTCAGAGAAAGTTGATATGATTAGAAAGAAGCTAAAAAAAGCCCAAAGTAGACAGAAGAGTTATGCAGACCGAAGGTGTAGAAATATAGAATTCTCAATTGGAGATTCAGTCTTCTTGAAAGTCTCTCCAATGAGAGGAGTAGTAAGATTTGGAAGAGCTGGAAAGTTAGCACCTCGATATATTGGACCTTTTCCCATTCTCGAACGAATCGGCCCACTAGCCTATCGAGTACAATTGCCTAAAAGATTGTCTGGTGTACACAATGTTTTTCACGTATCACATTTACGGAAGCATGTATATGACCCAGAACAAATCATAGAAACGGCTGCTCAGGATGACTTGGAGATAGAACCAAACTTAGCGGTTATTAGAAGGCCTATTCGAATCGTGGATCAAGTTGAGAAACGATAAAGAAGGAAGGTTGTAAGGTTGGTCAAGGTTCAATGGAGCGGGGATGCTAATGATTGCACATGGGAAACAGTAGGTAGAATGAGAAAAGCCTATCCCGAGTTTGGGATCAATGTGTAGACTTTATCTATCGTTTGAGTGTACTCACTGCCTGTGGTGTAATCACTTATTGTATATATTCCATCTTACTGAATATATATTTCCTTTTGAGCTATTTTCTTCTTACCAAATTTCGAGGACGAAATTCTTTTAAGTAGGGGAGAATGTAACGACCCAGAATTTGACCACCTTAAAATATAACATTTAATGTGATTTTATATATGAAATAAAAGGTTTTATGATTTAAACAATATTCGATAGGATTTGGAAATAGAAATATACATTAAAATAGTAACATTTGCTTATATCAACAAAAGTCACAAAATCATGATTTCAGAAAAGTAAGTTTAAATGGTTTAATAAATTATTTTAATTTATTTATGAGTGTTTATATTTTTAAATAACATTATACAAATTTATTTTTAAATTTGGTTTACATATATAAATAGTTTAACTAAAACATCAAAATGTGATTGTAAAACATTTTGTCAAAAATCAACGTTTTGTCGATTTAAAGTTGTCGCAACGTTGTTGCACCTTTTATGTACACAATTTAATAAATATGTTAACATATAAAGATAGTTAACAATTAACTAAACAAGGTTACTTTTAATAATCACACTTAGAAAATTCTAGAAAGTAATTAACAAAAGAAAACTAAAAAAGACAAAACACATGTCACATCACATGTGACATAAAGTAAAGAAATGTGACATAAAGTAAAGTAATCATTCTTATTCTTTACTTAACTCTTAAGTATTTGAATTTTAAAAGTGTGATGTGATATAGATTGTAAGTGTTGAATTAAATAAGTTTACTTAATTCTTAAGGAAGGTTATTTAAGTAAAAACACAAATCTATATTTTAATCTCAAATATTTTCTATAAATACCTATTATCTTCTTCTTCACTTTTACACCCTTTCTTCTCTACTTTCTTAATCTCTCTTACATTCTTTAATGGCTTCCTTTCATAATTAAATAATGCCAAAATATTTCTAAAAATAAAACAAAGAAAAATATCAACAAAACTCTGTCCGAACCACTTCAAAACTCCTCCTCTCCCCTTCTATTACTCACGTCCCCCTTCTTCCATTTGGTCGAGCACTCCTAGCCTTCCCCAAGCCAAGTCAAGCCATCCAAGTCTAAGTGTTCAAGGAATCGTAAGCTAAAAACGTCGAATGGCGAAGCTATAGCCGATTTTCCGTTCGCCAAAACCAAACAAAGTGAGAACTCCTAATTTATATGTATATATTTGGTTGTGATATGGTGATATGTTTATTTGGATGTTTGGTTATGATATTAATGTCTATATGTTGTTTATTGCATGAAAATATTGAAACAAGTCACGATATACACGACATTGATTCACACGGAAAACGCTTTCCAAAATAAAATGAAATATGATATGGAATCATTTATACCTTTGAAAAATGTTTGAATATGCTTTAGAAATGATTCCAAAGTGTTTAAACTTGTCTTGACAAAGTTTGGATATGAATCTCAAAATACGCCTAAAATTTGACGCGTTGCGTAACGGTAGTTCGTGTTTGCGTGTCAAAAGTTCAAATGAACATACGAAGTGGAATATAGTTCAGAATTCTTCGAAGTAAGAATTTTCTGAATCCTTATATCCATATCTTTTGTATAAAAAAGGAAAATCTAGATTTCATCTTGTATATTTTGAAATATGGCAAAATTAATTTTCAAGAAAATCCAATTTTTGCACTAAATGACCAAAGTTGGAAATTGATAAAATAATCATTTTAAAAATATGAAATAAATTCTAAAAATCTTTTAAAATGTCTTAAAAGTGATTTGAGCTGAAAAGATGGTTTTCTAAATGATATAAAAGTAGTTTTGAAGAATATAGCTTTTAAAGCACTTTTTGTAACACTATTTGCAACACTTTTCGCAACGCTTTTCAATAACTTTTGAAATAAAGGTTAAAACTTAACAATTCTTTCCCAAATTCTTAGTAAATATTTTTAAGTAAATAATAAAGCATTTCAAAAGAAATTTGAACAATTTAACATTATTTCAAAGATGGTTAAACAAATAGTTAAGTGATTTAAAAAGGGGAAATGAGTATGCGGAAACGACTAGTACATTTGTCCCGCCTGTGAGATCTAAAAGTGAAAACAATGTGTGTAACTAAGGTTAGGCGAGGGGTGAACATATCGAAAGGAAAGCCCGTATGCTCAACTTGGATTTTATAGAAATAATCTTCTTATACTCATTATTAAAATCCGAAGAGGGAACTTGTCATATTTGTGGAATTTAAAAGGTGATCTCACCGTTATTCCACCCATATCACTTGTTGAATACGGAAGTTGATTTTGAATAAAAGTAGAATGATTTCTATAATCCTATTTTCTCAAAAGATGCTCTTTAAAAATGATTTGAGAAATATTCAAAAAGAGGTTTAAATGATTCCGTATTCACTAAAAGAATATTTTGAAAATATAGATCTCTCGAAGATATTTTGGTAAAGGAAAATGAATGAATCGAAAAACAATCATCTAATTACATCATTTTTTATCGATGATTGGATTTCGAAGGAACCGGGGTCAGATTTGGGTGATTCCTATCCGAAAACTACTTTGAACCAGTTTACATGTTCGAAGATTAAAGATGGTTGAAGACGGGTCGTCACAATATATCATATATCAATCTAATTATAGTTTTGTTCAATTTTTCACATTTCTTATTTTGTTACAAACATATTTACAAATTTACCAGCAACACAAAAAGATAAATGCACTAAGTGATTTTAAGATTCAATTCAAAAGCATCGCCACCATTTAAAGAACATAAAATACAAAATAAGGTTGGAAAGATGGAAACACGATTGCATCAACACAACATTACATTATGTACAAAGTGTTTACAGTTTGAGCTATTCTACATATTTTTTAATATTTCTTCTGAAGAAGACATGAAAATAGATAAATTTATATTTGAAATGCCAAGGAGGTGGCACATGTACGATTAGTTTCTTTTTAATGCACCACTCCTCCACAACTCTTCACTATTGCAATAAACCTTAGCATATTTTTCTATTCTAACTTTCATTATTTTTTTCAAATTTAAACAATTAGTAGCCATTTTATATCTATTACTTGAGTGCAATGCTATATTAATTGCATTGTTTAACAAATTAAGAATAATTACCAAGTCTAATGTGTACATTTCATATTGAAAATATAGCTATGGAAATTTTCATAAATAGTGGAACAAATACATTTAGGAAATGAGATGAGAAACTTCTAATACAAATCTTATCCATAATCCAAATTTTTAAAATTATGTACATCACTTTTTGTTTACCAGTTCTACTAACGAAATAATCCATTCGGGTGTTATTGTATGTGTTTTTCTATGAAAATGATATAAAATGCATGTAATAGTTTGAAAAATAACATCAGATTTTCATAATTATTCGTTTATGGTTCATAATTAAGTTTTGCACTGTAATGACCCGGAATTTTGGTCGTTTAATTTTTAGCATTTAATTCATTTTTAAAGATTGAATTAGAAATATTAATTGATTTGAATATGGAGGTTTTGGTTGAATTAGTGAAATGGTTTAAAGTTCAAATATAGCGATTAAATGGATTTGGTGAATAGTGAATTAATATTTGAAATTGGGTAAATATGGGAATCTGGAGTTAGAAGTTAATAGGAATGATTTCAAAAATGATTTAAATTCTATTTGGATTAGAATTATGATGTTGGACTTTTGGATGGAATTAAAAATCGATAAGTTAAAATTTGGAATTTTATATATTAATTTAATAATGAAATTAATATATATAGTAATAGTGTAAATAATTGAACTTTGATTTAATATGAATTGGAATGATTTCTAATATGAATATAAATTATATTTGAATTATAATTGAGTTAGTAAAATTTTAAAATTGAAATTTCAAGTAATTCCGTCGATTTTGAAAATCGCTCGATTTAATCGACGCGTTAAAATAGCTTTCCGGGACACAGTCTTGGAATTCGATGAAACCTGTTCTATTAGATCCGTAATAGTGTATTATTATTGGATTTCAAATTTCTTAGCGTTTGGAGTTACCGTTTGGTCGTACGGGATAGAAACGCGTTGAATTAAATGTCGAAAATTTAATATTTTAATTTGAGTCAAAAGGCTATCTTCCACATACGATCGAATTATGCCTCGAAACATGTTCCATTATGTTCAGAATAAGGGTAAAACATTATAAACGCTAGGCGGCATGCTTCGATTGGAGTTCGTCCAAAATGTCGCGTGAATAGTCGAAATAATATTAAAATAATATATATAAACGCCTATATATACGTGCAAACAGTGAACCCTAAACCTAATTCTTTGAGCCGCCACCACCATTAACATACGGCCAGAAACTTCCATCCTCTCTCCTCAAATTTCTCTCAATCCATTAACAATTACGATTCGACTTCTAAGGCAATGTTGTAGAGCTTGGAGAGACGAGTAAATCCAACGGTTATGATCGAAAATGTTGTTGTGGATCGCCAAAATTCTCGCCGTAAAGTCCAGGAGTTTGAGCGTATTTTCCAAAGCATGGGGACGACCGAGTGGGACGTAACGCCGAACGATGGTGGAGTTCGTGATGCTCTTCATCGTGGTGGAGCTCGATTGTCTTCTAGGCGATGTAGGTGGAGCGACGATTGATTGAAGAACAGCGGCTATGGGTTTTATTCGAATAGCGTACGTGAGGAGGAAGATGGAAATTTCAGCTCTGATCTACTCTCCTGGGATGTACGGTCACGATCAATTGAAGGTTAAAAAAAAGAAATTAAATTTATTTATATAATTTATATTCAAAACTTTAAAAATCCATATCTTTGTTATACGAGGTCGAAATTGGGCGAAACAAGCCGCAATGGGATCGTGGCGACGAGCACTACGCTCTGGAATAGATCTGGAGATGTTTGGAGCGATTTAAAATTTTAGGTTAAGTCGAACGTGTTAGATTTAATTTAAAATTGGAACGTTTGGAAAATTTAAAACTCAATGTGAGTTAATCTCACTCAATTTTGGACTGCTATAATTAATTTTAAGTAGTTAAAATTAATTATTGATTGATTGGTTGGATTGATATATTTTTATCAGTTGAATGTGATATTATATATAGTAGTATATATATTGGAGTGATTGATATTCCCGCATATATATAGCGGATGAGACCCTATACGCCCCGCATAATAGCGAATGACTATATATGCCGTGATATTCCGCCTCGAAGCGGAATTGGTATTTTTATGTTGTATTAACATTTTTGGATGCAGGGAAACAGGTTGGAGGGATCCAACTGGATTTCTCAAAAATGTTGAATTTAATTTCATATATAGTGATATATGTTTGTTTGAATAATCTGTGATAGATTATCATGTGATTTGAATCGATTAGATGCTATGGCAGTTTTGGTCTAGATATTGGTATTTTTAAATACTAATAATATATGGCTTGAATTGAAAAAGAATTTTAAATGGATTTTGAAGTAAAATATTTATATAGAGTTTTGATAAAATAATTGGTTTTGAAATTTGTACTTAACTAATTCGGGATATTGTAAATGGAGATTTTGGGATAAAGAATATAAAAGGATTTTAAATAATAAATTCTTAAGTGGTACTTGTTTAAATAATAAGGTTTAAAAATCGAGATTTTTAATAGATTGGAAGGATAGAAGTGAATTTGGAAATATGTATAAAAATTGGTTATACTGGAGCTCAAGTAAGATTTCCAAATTTATGAAATGAAATTAGAATCGAGAAATTGGGCTTGTTTTAAAATGAGGATTTTTAATTATTAACTAGGTAACTTTAAAAGTGTTAAAAATATTCCAGAAACTAGTTATTTAATTATTTTAAATTGTTTAAATCATATTTAATTATTAATTAGTTACCTTATAATGATTGCTAAAGATTTATTATTATTTAAGAAGTAGTGAGCATTGTTGTTTTAAAAGATAAGTTATTAAATATTAATATGGCTTTGTATAATAACTTTTTTTTAAGTATATTTGCCTAGATTAAACTTGGAAATTTATTTTAGAAACTTATAAGCATTATTTTGAGATAATTATTAAATAAATTTTTTGGAAAGTAATGGTATACTTTCATGGCGAAATCGGAGGCAGTGAGTGCCTGCAGTTAAGTTTTGGATTTCTCTGGGATAGAGACGTAACCATTGAGTTGTGAATCCATGGTTTGATATCGCAGTGGTACTTTCCAGATTATTTTAAAGGTTTCCAAATATCTTTGAAAAGAATAGATTGTGAATATACTAAATTCGGTAAGAAAGTATATATGTTTTGGATAAAGAGATTTAAGCGATTGAAGTTTAAATTGAATAAGACTTAGTGTTTTCAATGGAAAATGGAATTTTTGATTGTATGATTGTTATTTGATAGTTAAATAACCGACTATTAAATCTGGACCCAAAATATAACTTTGGGAATATCTAGGAGAAATACGGGAATTACGTGGTACAGTTACCGTTCGAGGTACTATACTGTGCGTATAAACTCGTTTCGTTCTGCTAGGACGATGATAAGGAAATCCATCCACTAACGTTAGGAGGTGATCTCCGATCTTATCTTCATCTGTTTATTTTCTAATTGAGTTTACCAAAAATATCGAACGTTGTTTCAAAGAGACCGAGATCGGATAAGTTATCCGAAAACCACTTCGATCCAACGAGTACGTTTTCGAAAGGAAAACAAGAGCATGGAGTCGAAGATGGAGCAATGAAGCGCAAGGGCTAATCTCTACGAATCCTGAGGATTTTTCCAAAATGGATGTAGTAGGAGTAGTGCCTTCGGTTCCGTTTGGACCTAGAACAGACTTGTATGGATGAGTGCTATCAGTACATTGTCATTGGAGGACAATGAGCGTTCTAAGTGAAAATTCCTTAAAAAGGTAATCGTAGCCTCTAGCCTCATCAACAGGGAATGACTGAAAAGCAGGGGAGATGGAGTAAGGCTAAGTGGGTCGCACCCAATTAGGGTATGTTTATCACCTTTCTAGATACCCTTGGATATTACTTCATTACTACGATACATGGAAGGAGCTCGGAAAGGGTGGGAACACCCGGGGTGATAGCATATTCGGTCTATCTAGGTTAGGGATAGTCCGGTCTTGCGTTGCAAGGGATCCCGACGTGGTCCTCGGTACGCTGTTTCTAGACGTGTATAGTGACAGGTGATACCCCGGTACCTAGTCATTCGTATGGAATCCATTTTCCAATACGTACCCTTTACGGTTTTGGTTGTAGAGCTTAGTATGCTGGAATTTAATTAATGTAAAAATTTCAGCTATTTGAATAAGTATTCATACTTAGGCACTATTATAATATCAGAGGATTTGATATGAAATGTTTTGGTTATCGTAAGGTAAAAACCCGTCGTGTTTATGTGTGGCGTGGTGTTACGAGATCCCTTTGATTTTTCCAAGGATTTTGAAACTTTAATAATTCAAATTGAGTGTGTTTTCTCACGCTGGTTTTCCAGACTGACTCAGGTGTTATTTTATTATAATGCTCAAGTTAGACCGAGTATTGCAAGTTCAGGTTAGGATGCTATGAAGCTCAGGAAATGAGTTGGAGACCGAGACCTATTATCGTACTTGTTTATTCCGCTGCAGTGTTTTGTTGAAATTACCAGAAATTGTGAGGACAGGTTGTTATAACTGTTTAGGCTGGTAATTATTGATTTGTGTACTCTGATGTGAGATATGTATATTACAGTTTTGATTGGTGTAAAGAACTATTTATATTATATGTTATTTAGTCCGGTGTGAGATTCTATTGTTTAGTTTCTTCTTTCTTCTACCTGCTTTCTTTCCCCTCAATAATCTGTCTTTCCGGCACTCGATTGTTCGACATGTTATACAATGAGTGTATTTATGTCGATTTTCGAGGATCGAAAGGGCGGGTCGTCACATGCACGTAATTTATGCACTCATAGTAAAAACCCTTCCATAAATTATGTATATTACCAACATTTAACACTTAAAATTTCGACCTCGCATTGTGGCTAACAAAGAAAGGATTACCTTTAATTAGATTGAATATTGTTGCATGTTTTGGTTTAGTGGTTAATAATTTTTAGGATGTGGTATGTACTTTAGATTCTCTTATAGCCTTATTATCCTGACATATTTATAGGCATCTTCAGGGCAACTAAAATTATGAAATAGGTATTTAATGCAAATCATAAAATGTTCATACAATATATATCAGCTGTGTTGAACACAATATTGATAGACCATCCGTTTTTTATGTGGAAGAGTCATCAATACTCATTAGTTATATTCATTAGACATGGATCAGTATTTTACATAGAGGACTAGATAGTTTTAATAACATAGATCGCTATAAACCAATAATTTTGATTTATAGCACTATAAATATAATGAAACATTTTTCTATTAGCCAAGAGGTCATCATGGCGATGGTGGCTATGATGTAGCTACTTCAAGTGAATCACATGTCCAGGTTTTGATGCATTTTCTACAAATGTATGTTCCACTAATGCATGCTAATTGCTAAATGTTCACATGGTGATAGTATTTATTTGTTTGTTAAATAGAACAGTTATTTCAATAACATACCTTAAAGAAATTTCATTTTCAAATACAATCGAGCTTCTATAAATTTAATAATATACTATTATTTATTTGCTAATCATATGTTAACCCATGATCCATCTTCTCCATAACTCACAGTCAATCGAATCACTATTCAGTAGGAAAGAAAGTCTTTCTTCAAATTAGAGGGAGGACCAAACATTAATGTTGTATCTCGTGAACAGACATAAGATTGGCATGAACTCTGGAATTGTTTCCTAGGCCTGAATTGAAGCAGTAGTAAATTTTGATAATATTGATGCCAAGATGGCAAAAAAATTGATTACTTTTTTTGTTTCATCAATTACTACATTAGATATTAAATCAAATGTGGCAGTGACAATAGCTTAGATGAATGGTGTTTCAATGCCAATTCTAGGAGGATATAATGACAAACTATAGCTTGGATCAGGACTACATAATTAAACGTATTAAGCATTCACTTTTGTTTTACCATATTTTTTAATGTTAATAAATCCTAACTATCCATAGTAATCTTTGATTTGGATGCTTATTTTTTGTATAATAGACCAAAATTTATTTTGTTTAAACTCTGTGCATGAAATACACGAATAATTTGTATACAGATCTAACCGTATAGTCCATTAAGTGAGTGAGGCTATCTTTTGCAAAATGAACAATCTGATTACTCCTCACTATTATTATCTTCGTGATTTGAATAAATTATATTTTTGGTCAAACTATCATTACAATTGTAAAAATTAATCGTCTACAAATACTTATTCAACTACAACCACGTAGAGAAATTCAAATTTTTAGTCTCTTCTTTTGTCAACCGATATATCTTATACTATACATATTAAAGTCAATCTTTCAAGTTTTTTTATTGTTCTCATAATTTTAGAATATAAATAATTAGCTCTCCTTGGTTCAGTATACTCACAAATTCAAATCCTATTAACCACGCTGATATCTTATGCATATTAGAATAACTTCACTTTCTTAATTTACTTTATTCCCAAGCGCGTCAATTCAAACCTTATTAAACCACATTTTACCAAAAATATTATGGAAATACTTAGTACACTTTAAAACCTTTATTTTTCTTCCCTATTAGCTTTCTTTTATTTCAATCGAAATCCAAGCTTAAATCCTATAACCTCATATTATATATATATATATGGGGAATAAATTTAAAAGGACAAAAATTTGAATATTTTTTGCCTCAAGGACACAACCTCAATATTTTTACCATAAGGACAAACATTGTTCTAAAATTTATTCATAAGGACAAATATTTTCCAAAATTATTCATAAGGACAACAAAACTGCTACCAAGCTAAAAACTGATACCTAAAAACTGCTACCGATAACTACAAACTGATACTATCAATGACTAAAAACTGATACCTAAAGAAAGTTGTCCTTCAGGATAAAATATTGAAGGTCTGTCCTTGAGACAAAAACGCTGAAAATTTTTGTCCTTGACAATAATTTCCTGTATATATATATAAACAAGATCTTTATTCAAATATCATTAATTTTATTCATTGAAATATAAACTCCATTTAAAACATGATATATTTAATGACACTTGATAATAATAGTAAATTTGTATAATAATAATAATAATAAATGAGTATTAACAAACTATTAGAAAGCGTAATAATCAAGATATATATGGACCGAGCGTTATAGTTTTATCCTTAACTCTATTGTTAATTAAACCAACAATTTCTTTTACTATATAAGATATAGACTGCCTCGGTCTATCCAACTTAAACAACTGAAACGATCTGATCTGGCGTGGTTATTTTAGATAATTAAACATAATTTGTGCTGTAATTTCGTTGATTCCAAGTAAATTAGTATAAAAACTAATAAATATTAATCAAAACATAATGATCATCGATTATAGATATCATATTGCAATAACTCTCATTTTGAATTCTTTTCTTCGTTCACCTGATTTAAGAAAAAACATATAAATTCAACCATCGTTGTCAATTTTTTCATTGTAAGATACAAGACATAATGTGCACTCACTCAAATTGTCCCGTGAACTTTGATCTCCATTTACAACAACCAAATATGAAAAGTATAAAGTTGAACAAACTAATATAATACTATATATTATATGCATTTAGATCCAACATAACTCATGTTTCTTAAATTTAAAAAGAAAGTCTAAACTTCTCAATGTTTCATAAAAATCCAAGCATCTCATTTTCCCTGATAAAAATGGTAATACGAAGGTAACTCAAAGTTTATGAATTCTTTTGTCGACCAATAGATAAACTTATTTTTGGCATTTCTATTTCAAATTTCACTCAACTCTTAATTTTTTTAATCTATATTCTTCTTATTTTCAGTCTTTCTTTCATCCCTATTTTAAAAAATTCATGATAAATCGAATATGCACATCTAAGTAAAATCAATGCTTCATTTTTCTCTACAAAATAAATATCAATCTGTTATTACTCTCTTAAGTAAGAAATCATGGCTTTTCTTTTAGTATGTTACCATTGAAATTACGATTTAATCTCCGCATTTTTAAGCAACAACTTCTTTTATTAATTCGGTACCATCTCAATGTATTAATATTTATAGGTCATTTAGTGCTATATTTTTAAGTGCAACCCATTATATGTTCTTATTATTTGACATGACTTTTTTTTAATTTTCTTTAGAATCACTATTGTAGAATATCAAATTGATTAATTAATTGGTTTAATTAAATTTTTTTCATACCATGTGTGTAGCTTACCTATAGGTCAATGAGAATATCACACTACTGCGATCAATTTTAGATAGGTCCGTCAAAACAAACCCTAACCCATTTGCCCAATCCAATTATCCTAATATTAAAAGGGTTGCGTCTAAACCATTTAATTTTTTTATCCTACCCAACCAATTTACAACCATGAAGAAAACATCACATAGCACCCAAACCGCTTACCCATCAACCCTAATCCTAATTTCTTCATCGGCTCAAATCTGTGAATCAACAAACAATGATTTTCCTAATCTCTTAATCTACAAACTATGATTCTCTCATAATCTACAAATTGGCTAAAATCAATTTCTCCTAATCTCCAAATCTACAAAAGCGATTTCTTTCCTAATCTCTATATTTCCAAAAGGAATTTCTCCTAATCCGATTTTAATTAAATAACACGTTGTTGTGTATTAGGTATGAAACCTTGTTTAAGAAGTTGTATCCAACATACATGTATGTAAGCATAACATAATGTAAGCATCACTGTGCTCTTTTAACCTAATATTGTATGATGAAATATGATACCTAAGGAAAATGGTATTGATTCCAGGTAAATTTTGTACCTAGAGGATTAGTCCAGACATCACTATGTTCTTTTTACCATGCAGAAATTTTACTTCTATGGATCTTGATAAGGAAGAATAATTTTCATGTTGAATGTAATTTAGAATAATTCCAACCAGCTACTACATGAATATTGGTACTCCTAGATGTTTTGAGATATGTTGATCACTTAATTATGTAGCTGATGTTCTTCATCATGCTGAAGCTTTAATTGCCTGTTTGAGTCTAAGAATTTTCATTGCATTATCTGATCACTATTTATTGATTCATATTTTTATTAAGCATATAGTCATCGAGTTTTTTAGTTGAAAATATTCTTAAATTTCCAAGTCCACTAAAAATCATTTAGGTTTTCTAGCTAGTACACGTGTTTAGACATTGAAATAAATATAGCACATGACCTTGCTCAAAAAAAGTACAATGCTAGTGTCCAAAGTACATGTATAACATCGAGGAAGGAAGGATAAAGACTATATGATTAGCAGTCTTGAATTTGCAACCAATCCAATTTTAATGACAAACTCTTAAAGATTATGGTGGATATACACATTTACATTGTTACCTCCTTCAAAATTCATTGGGTAATCAAATTGCAACATACTATACTTTGTTCTGCAGTGACTTTTGTGGCTTAAGAAACGATTATGGACTGCACTTGGTGATACATATTTTGTTCATGACATTGTTATACAACTCATAGTTTATTTGTAGGCCAATTTCTTGCTTTAATTTTTTGTATTTTAAGTTTTCAACACAATATCATGTGTTTTCTTCCTCTCTTGTGTAAAAATTCAAGATGAATGGAGTCAAAGCAGCATGTACTTATAAGTCCAAAGGCACTTTTTGTAAGTAAATATGATTTTTGAAGAACTTATGCTGTCAGCAGTTACATGTATGCAAGCAAGTTACATGTAAGATTTAATTATACTCATTTAATATATATTCATTTTATAAAAAGTTGCATCCAATATATAAAAAAGTACACATATTGTACTGCTTTTGCAATCAAGAAATCAAAGTGACACTATACTTTCTCTACAGACTACAATCTTTTCAAGAAATCAAAGTGACTCTATACTTTCTCTACATACTACAACCTTATAAGTTCTACAAGAATGCATAGATATGAACCCAAGTGGTTATTTTGTAAGTCCATATGTTTTCATTTTGTTTATTGAAGCAAGAAAGCATAAAGTTAAATATGCTCTTCCCTTTATGAGTTTAGTCATTCTTTAGTACTTTTTCTTCCCATAATATACATCAATAGGTGACTTTGGCTGTTTTATTGATATGCAGATTCATTAGATGTCACACTAGTTTGAAGGTAATTCTTTCAATAAATCAACCCATTTTTCATGGTGTAATCAAGAATTTCTTCAAATAGTTATTTAATTCTTATGCATGTTGATTAATTCTTATGCTAGTTCTTTTTCTACTTCTTCCATCATATGCCATGATGTAGTTGCTTAGATTAAAGGTGCATTTGCTTAGCTGAAAATTTTTGGAGCATTAAAGGAATTGTTGTAACACCCCTAGTTTTAAGTAACATTATTTAGGAGATTTAATTAGATAAATTAAGTAAAATAATGTAAATATTAGCGTGATAAGGGGATTGAGATTTGAAAATTTAATAGAGGCCAAGCTTAATTAAATAATACCTAAAAGAATGAGTTTATGGAAATGGTTTACTAGATAATTAATAAGAGAATAAAACAAGGGAATTATGGGTAATAGCCACACCCATAATACCATCACCCTTAAAATCTTTTTTCCATTTCTTTGCACATTCATTTTTCAAAACTCAAAAATGTAAATCAAAGAAGAGCAAGCGGGCCATAACCTAGGGAAGGAAAAATGGGAAAATCAATTAAAGCTAAGCAATCAAGCAAGGCGAATTAATTAAAGATCAAATCTCAAGTTTCTTATCCTAAGCAAGGTGAATAATGATCTAAACCATCTCTATTTTTAGTTTTAAAGACCATTTGATTTCAAGTTTAATTTTAAATCCACTATGATGATTTTTGATGATGATATGCTTGGATTATATGATATGCTTGATTCAAACAAGTTTGTTTGATATATGTTTTATTCGATTTTAAGGCTAAAATCATTTATATTGGATTCATATGCCATGAGGATTTAATATGTTATGTAAAACATTGTTTTGGAGATGGGTTTAATTTCTATAATTTTTACAAGCTATGGATAAATTATTATGAATTTTCGATGGAAGAAATGAATATTTGGGTTTAAATTTTATTTAGACTGTTAAATGAAGGAATCTGGATCAAAAAGTTTTATATGTTAGATAACATACTAAAAGTAAATTTCTAAATTAATTTATTTAGAGGATTTAAATGTTTTGCTTAAGGGAAGGGCTTCTTTGCTAATTGCCATTATTTAGATATGAAATGGATGCGATAGTTTTTAGAGAAGAATTTGAAAAGTTAATGGCAACCAATTAAATTTTTACAAATAGTAAGTTAGTTAAAAAGGAATTACTTGAAAAGGCAATAAAACAGTTTTTGTACAGAAGTATGGTTTCGCCATTTCCAGTAGTGACCTTTCGACCACATACCTTTGCCCCCATCTAAGATGAAACCAATACACATGGTGTCAGTGCATCGGTACATAGTGGATTGGAAAATGACGGTAGGTATGGAGTCGAAACCATGCTTTCGAAGGGGTTGAAACCCATTTAAATAGCTTTCGAAGATGCCACTTGCCTTGTTTTCAAAAGAATGCTTTCAAAAGGGTTTGAAATAGCTTTCGATGAGGTTGCCGCCTTTTTGTTGAAGTGTAGCTTTCGAATGAGTTACCATATTTTTAAATTAATGCTTTCGAAAGGGTATTTTGAACCCAGTCAAACCATGCTGCCGACCTTATACCTTTTGAATGAATTGAAGTCATCAACTAGTTCGAAAGGTAGCTTTTGTTTTATAAATACAATAAGCTACTTCCCAAAGCTTTCGAAAGGGCTCTGGTAGCCACATAAGGGTTTCAAAGGCAATGACTTCGAGCTATCCTTCAAATGTTTTCTTAAATGATTTAAGCTTCCGAAAGGATGGTTCTAAAGCCATCTGTTTTCCCCAAACTCTTTTATATAAAGGTTAATGGTTCGAAAGGGGTACTTTCGTTTATATTCACTTTGACCCAAAAGATATTTTAAAGATAAACCCAATGGTTTGGAAAGAGGTACTTTTAAATGGTTTTGAAGCAATGCTTCTATGTGTACTTTAATACTTTCAAAAGGATTGTTTTGATGGTTTCGAAAGGAAGGTTTTAATGCTTTCGAAAGGTTTCGAAAGTCATATGCTTTGAGTGTTTCAAAAGGCACATGCTTAATGTTTTGAAAAGAAGATTTAAATGAATTCAAAGGAGGTTTTCCAATGGTTTCAAAAGTAAAGATCTAAGGTTTCGAAAGCCTTAGTTTTCAAAACAAAGAACCCAATCTCATTTTTAAAAGGAAAACCAATGGCAAAATAAATGAGTTTAAAAATGTCTTTTAAGTATGGAGTTTTTGAAGAAGCTTTCCTTGATAAAGTAATATATTAAAGGGATTAATCATGTTTCATATGAAAATGATTTCAAGGATATTAAACCATAGATGTTAGTGTTATTATGCTATTATGTTTGCTTCTTCTAATATACATATTCACTGTAGAATTGCATCTAGGAGGTCGGGAAGACCAGAATATAGGATGCCTAAAGACTAATTAAGAAGTTGTCAGTTTAGATAGGTTCATAGTAAACCCATAAAAACTATGCTTAGTAAGAGTTATTGGAAGAGGCCACAAGGTTGTAGTGAACCCATGAAAACTATATCTGGATTAAGTTATTGAGAGAAGTCAATAGGTTCATAGTCAACCCATGAAAACTATGATATTAGGGAAGTTATTGGAGATATCAATAGGTTCAGGGAGAATCCATGAAATAATTAAATGAACCTATTGGCAGGAGCTAATAGGTTCTTAGTGATCCCATGAAAACTATGAGACCGGACAGATAATCCATAAACTTTAGTTAGGCTATTAGTGAGCCTATGAAAATTAATAGGTTAATAGTAACCTTAGAAACTATAACTATGATAGATAGTCAAATGAAGGGGGATGGGCAATCCAGAATAATTTACTTGTTTGCATATCATCATAATATTTTGAATTGTTATGTTTTAACCATTGTTGATGCAGGAGCATAGTATATGGTTATTATAAAGTTTTAGTTAAGTTATTAGTGAGGGGAAAACCCATTCCGATAAGCGGTGTGGTCTTACTAAATATCTAAATGGTTTGAGATGGTAGATTATTATTCATACCAGGCTTTATGTCTAACTCGAAGTTTATGTTTTCCCCTTAAACTCTCGGGTGCTTAATTAATTTTGAGTAGTTTGAGAGTTGAGGTTTTCAGGTTCTTCTTAGACGAATAAGCTTTCGGAGACGTGCAGGAGGCAAGCTAGCTAGTAGGAATTCTTTTCTATTTTGATTCCACTGTGTTTTGTTGTAAAGGCAAAGTTGTTCAATTGCCTATGTTTAGACTTTGATCATCCAAGGGGGCATATTCATATGTCGCTCTTGGCGTATGTTATAATAATTATATTTTCTGAACGTGGTTCTTGAATCTGGGATTATGTAATGAATTTGAAATGATTTGAAATGGAATGAGAAAGTTGTTTAAAGAATTTAATTTTTTTCCATATCCATGTGTTTCTGTTATATCAATGTATCTAACATTACCGTATTTGGTCGTCGAGGATTAATAACTATGAATGACTGCAGCATCCACCATTAATTTTGTGCCTACAAGTGGATGTTACAAGTTGGTATTAGAGCATAGGTTTATGAAAACTTAAAAGAAATTTAAGCCTAAAAGATTTTTTAAAAAAAAAGACATAATCCAATGAATCGGAAAATAAGATCGGGGTTTGGGTTAACGCTATAGTAACGTACTTATATTTGATATATATATATATATATATATATATATATAAGTATGTGTTCCCCTCTCTCTTAGACCGTTCTTTTGTATCTTACTAAGGCTTGTATGCTGATTTGCGAGAAAGAAGATATGGAGGCAGGAAACGAAAAAGGAAATCTCAATGGAGGAAGCACCACTACAAATGGAAATGTTCGACTCATCAGGAGGAACCCAGGTCGACAGGAAAATGCTAATCAAAATGCATATGCCAATGTAGGTGCTGAAAATTTGATAGTAGATATGGGGATGATGTATCAGTTCTTTGTCAATCTGGTGCAAGCAGGAGCAGCTGTTGGAGTTGCTGGGAATGTTGGAGGAGTAATCCTGCAACTCCAATTGGAAATAACTATACTAAGCTGAGCAGAGATTACACCAGTCTTGATGGAAAGCCATTTATGGGAATAGAGGACGCCATAGAAGTTGAGAATTGGATATTGAATTGTGAGTGAATCTTTGTTTACTTGGGATTAAATGATGAGCAAAAGAGGAGACTAGCCCCTAGGCAGTTATAGGGAGCAACGCTCCATTGGTGGAATAGTGTTACTACCGGAGTTCCTGAGGAAGAGTTAACTTGGGTAGAATTTCGAAGGAGATTCGAGCAGAGGTTTTTGTCTGAAGTTGCTAAGTTTGCATTGTTGAGAAATTTTATGGAT
The DNA here is from genome assembly GCA_030737815.1 of Allium fistulosum. Taxonomy (NCBI): domain Eukaryota; kingdom Viridiplantae; phylum Streptophyta; class Magnoliopsida; order Asparagales; family Amaryllidaceae; genus Allium; species Allium fistulosum. Next base: position 482,986,115 of record CM060905.1, on the reverse strand, counting down.
TTGGTGCAGGGAGAGATGTCGGTAATTGAGTATGCTACTAAGTTTGATGAGCTGTACAGATATGGAAATGCTACTATTGACACCATCATCAAAAGGAATGAGAAATTTATTTGGGGATTGATACCCGAGATTGCTAGGGCGACCCTATCACATCTCTGTGATCCTTGTAATGTTGTTGTGGAGATGGCAATCCGATATGAGGAAATGATTGCTATTTGTGGGAAGGAAAAGCCGGTTGAGACCCAGGGTTCTCAGGGGAAGAAGAGGAAGTTCTTTAAGAAGAAGGGAACCCAGAAGGGAGAGGCTGCCAAGAAGTCAAAGGCTGATTTAATTTGTTTTAAGTGTGATAAGAAGGGTCATTATGCCCATAAATGTCGGACATGCAAGGGAAAGAAGGCTACATAAAAGAAGAGCGTGAAGTGCTTTAACTATGACCAGATTGGGCATTATAAAAATCGGTGTCCAAAACCAGTCAGGGTGGACAAGGGAAAGGTTTTTTCCGTTGGACCATCATCTGCTAGGCCAATTACCGCTGAGAAGGGAAAGATCATGATGAAAGGTACGCTTTTGATTCAGAGTTTACTAGATAGGATAGTATTTGATACCGGTGCATCGCACTCATTTATATCTCAGTATTTGGTTGATAGGTTATGTTTAGAACCCACATACCTTGCTACTTCCTCAAGGGTTGTGAATCCGATAGGAGGGTATGCAACTCTAGGAAAGACATGTGACCAATTAGAACTTGATTTGTTAGGTCATAAGTTTGCATGCAGTCTGTATGTTTTTGATTTCATAGACTTCGGGATCATTTTGGGCATGGATTGATTGGGTAAATATGATGCTAGGATATTTTGCCAGGATAGGAAAATATCATCGAGACACCTTGATAGTCATAACCGAATCATATTCTCAATGGAGAACTCTGACAGAAGTGCTTGCGTTTTGTTGAGAGCCATGGAAGTTGAAGAAGAGTTAAGTCAGGTTTGGGTAGCAAGAGAGTTTGTAGATGTTTTTGAGCCGGTTATAGGACTACCACTGAAACGAGTTGTTGAGTTTCAGATAGATCTTGTGCCGAGAGCTGAACCTGTAAGTAGACCACTTAGCAGAATGACACCGACCTAGATGAAGGAATTGAAGGTGAAGCTTAGGGGTGGGCACGGTCGATTAACCGCACAAATCGGTTAATTGTTGCGGTTAACCTAAAATAATATGTGGTTCGGTTAACCGATATTCGGTTAATCGATGTTGGTAGTATCGACCGAACCGCAAAATTTAAACCGCGGTTAACCGGTCACATAGAACGGTTAACCGACTATTATTCGCGGTTAAACGGTTAATTGGTTAACCGGTAAAGTTACAACGGTTAACCGATTGATTGTTTGCAATTTTGAAATGTTTTGCATAGCTCAACCATCATACACCTAGCTCGGCAATAAATAATGATCTAGAAAATTTACAATATTATGTATAATCAATTCCCAAACTTGAACATTATAATATATATTATACATTATAATCAAGACCCACCATCAGGCATCAGCCATCAAGTTTTTGTTGAACGATAAAATAAATAAACAAGAATTTCAGCTACAATATAATTGACCATCACGTCTCTACAAATTGTTCTATCTCATTTTGCTCCTGAATTACAAATTGTTCAACAGCCACTACCCACTATGTTATAATTTGAGCTTCTTCTTTCCATCACTAGCCATGAATCTGCAAATTAAAACAGTCAGGCTGGTTAGGAACATTTGAGCTTCTTCTTTCCATCACTAGCCAGCCATGAATCTGCAAATTAAAACAGCCACTATGTTATATCTCAGCATTGAGATTTTTCAATATTATATGCATATGCAGGTAACAGGTTTTCAATACAATGCAGCAGTCTTTAAGAACTTTCAAGTACCAACTTAAACAAATGATCTGACATTATCTGTGATGACTAGTATACACATCTATCTGTGATGACTATACACATCTATCTGTGATGGTTATATAGTAACTAACTAACTTCAAACAAATGATCTGACATTATGATCTGACAAAGGATATGAAGTACTAAAACAGTGCATATATTAAGTTCAACACATAACTTTAAAAATAATCCTCTTTGTAACTATAAATTATCTGACATTCAAACAAATGATGATGATAAAATTGTCAGATCATGATCTACAAATAACTATGGTTGAGTATATTCCATTCAAACAAATGATCTGACATTATGTTCTTATTACACTACAATACACATGCATATGTTTGATTAGTTAGACTGAAATTGAAATAAACTGAATAAATTGAAGTAAATATAAACACTGCGATTAAGGAGATATTAACCATAGTGAAAACATTAATGATGGAGATGGACTATCGACATTGAAAATTGAAGATAATGGCAATTCACATTGATGACCATGCACAAATTCTACATGGAAAACAAATTAGTTAGAGTATTGTATGTAAAATCAAACAAATATCAAACTAGATTATTTTATGAATGATAATATCACCTGAGAAAGCATCATCGTAATAGTAAACATCATCGTTTGGAACCTCAATCCGGTGGTCGACAAAAATTGGTTTGGACCTTAACCAATTTTGAGTACAAATTAATGCCTCAACCATTCGTGGACTCAAAGTACTACGAAAAGGATCTATAACCCTTCCTCCGGTACTAAAAGCGGATTCGGAAGCAACCGTGGACACCGAAATAGCAAGGAGATCTCGAGCGACTAGAGATAAAACATGATATTTGGAGCTATTTATCTTCCACCATAGTAAAACATCAAAATCATTTGGTGCATCCTCAATCGGTGCATTTAAATACTTTTCTAGTTCATTGCATTCATTGTCTCGTTGTCGAACTTGTCGTAAAAAAGTATTTCTTTTTCTAGAAAGAACATCACTAACATTCACAACACTTTCACTATCAATGGAAGTATTAGATCGTGGTTCATCACATGTTTGTGTTCCAAATGTAGAATCGCTCACGTAGAAGTCAAACAACCTTATCAAAATATCTTTCACACTTTTTAATATGTCATCTGCAACTACTTCATCATACATATCTTCAACACATAACTTCAAAAATTGAAATTTATACCTTGGATCAAGCACACACGTAACAAGTAAAATTTTGTTCATGTTACTTACGCTTCCCCAATATTTGTCAAACTTTGTTTTCATATTAAATCCCATTCTTCCAACATAAGGATTCGTTTTCGCAATCAATGCTCGTAGTTCTTCTTGAATCCACTTAGCTCGGCAAAACAATCATTTGAGGTAATAGATAAAGTTTTGCTAAATTTTAAAGTAATATCATAAAAATTCTTTAAGATTTTAACAAAAAGTTCGGCATTTTTCCAATCTACAGTACCCGGAGGACAAACTTCTTCATCAAAGTAAGCAACAAAAATACCATCATTTTCTTTCATATCATCAAAAACCCTTCTGTATTTCAAAGATGCTTCCAACATCAAATACGTTGAATTCCACCTAGTGGGTACATCTAAAACAAGCATAGATTTATTCTCAATTCCCAAACTTGAACACATCTCTCTAAATTTAGAAAATCGTGCCGGAGATGATCTCACAAATCTAACTGCAGTACGAATTCCAGCTATAGTATTACTAATTTCTTTTAGCCCATCATGAATAATTAAATTGATTATATGAGCACAACAACGTATATGAATGAATTCACCATTCAAAACACAACCAACATTACAATCTTTTAATTTGTTTTTCACATAATTGATTGCCACTTCATTTGCACTAGCATTATCAACTGTGATCGACACTATTCTTTTGAGTTCCCATTTTTTGATACATTGGACAATAAGTTTTCCAATATTTTCTCCTTTGTGACTAGTAATTACACAAAAATTTATAATCCTTTTATGTAAATTCCAATTTCCATCAATAAAGTGTGCAGTTAAAACCATATAATTCACGTTTTGAATAGAAGTCCATGTATCGGTAGTTAGACAAACACCATGCAATGATTTGGAGAACAATTTTTTAAGAGAATCTATCGAGTCCCAATATAATTGAAGCACGTCTCTACAAATTGTTCTACGTAAAGGAACTTCAAAACTAGGACACAATTGCTGACAAAATTCAAGAAAACCTTCACCCTCAACAAAACTAAAAGGGAGTTCGTCAATAATTATCATTCGAGCTAATGATTTTCTACATTCCTCTTTGTTAAATGACCATGTGGTAAGAGTGCAACTATCTTCACTATCGCTGTTTTTTCCAAAAACTAAACTTTTTTGTCTCTTATCACTGTCACGTGGAATTGACCTACATGATTTTGCTACATGATAATTCAAATGTGTAGTGCCATTAAATCTAGAATCACATGCAAATTGTTGACCACAGTAGTTGCAAGCACATTTGTTAACTTTGGGATTAATATCTTTAGTAAAATGTTTCCATACCAGAGAAGGCTTTCTAGAAGAAGGCTTGCGATTCTGGTGTGAAGGTGGTTTTCCAACATTGATGTTGTCGTCCTCGGTTTCCTCATCATCTGCTTCTTCCGCATACTTATCAGTAAGATCCATTGTTTCTCTAGAAGATCCATCTATTTCCACCTGTTTAACAATTGATAAAGACATAAAATTAGCGGAAACAGAAGCTTACCGAAATAAATACATATATACTTCTGTTGCAAATAGAATATTAATAATAATGAAAATTGATTACTTCTGTAATACTGAAAAATTAATAAGTAATAACATCTTTGAAATTGATTACTTTTGCAAGCCATACACACTATTACATTAGAATATACAAAAGTATATCTTTGAATAATTAATAACATCTTTGGCTTTGATTATCAGTATTACAGTAGAATACAACAAACTTTGTATGAATGAGATTTACAACAAAAGGGGAGAAAATTAGGGATTCAAAATTACATTTGATGTAAACGGATATTAGATTAGAGGTGCAAAAAGCCAAATAGAGAAGAAGGAATCAATATATACAAGATGAATCGGATTTTGAAATGGTTAACAGAATGGGAGGGTTGGGGAATACTAAAGCGATTGGAATTCACCTTCATTATTAGGAGCTATAATGGGCTAAGGTTTTGAGTATAGTGTATTAAAACTGGAATAAATGTAAGATGAAAAACGACATGTAAAACTTTATTAGATGGGGCTTAGTGTAATGTTTGAAGCAGATTCAATGGGAGAAAAGGATTTTAGCTGAAAGCTAATCAGAAAAATAATAAACACTAATCCTATATTCTCTTTTTTATGTGAATATGATAAAATAGCTGCATCTATTATGCAAGTTATGCTTTTCACTCCCTTAAAAAATGGGTTTCTTTAGTTCAGAAAAGTGTGGCAGTCCACAAAATGCCACATAAAAGATTATAAAATGGGTTTCACAATTTGTTGTATATATAAATGTGCAAATGTATAGCGTATAAAATGCACGGTCTATAAATCGTTTCAGGTATCACATATGGTGCCAATGCTCATTGTAAAAGGTTAAGAACAATCATAAAATGAAAGTTTAGCATGTGTAAACCGAGTAAAATGTCCAAACAGATAATATGATACTTAAACTACAAAAGCACGGTCTATAAGTATAACAACATAAATACTTCATTCTATATGCTAACATGTTTTATTGCAAGGAAACAATGTCAATCATTATGAATTTATACATGTATGATAACTGTATATTCTTTACGTTATGATCTACATAGGTTTATTAACCTTTGGAAGTGATGATGCTACAACCAATGATAAGTCGGCAACATTTTTGAATTTTGATGGTACAAAAATAAAAACTTGTGAAAATTATCTCAAATTCGAATATGATAGACGTCAAATGGCATAAAGTACCAATAAGGTGATCAAGGTAAACCTCAAACTAAAAAACAACAATAAATTAGCATGTCCTAAAAGTCAACCGGGTTATTAATGAAAAAAAATGTGAATCCACCTAATTACATCGAAATACTAAAATAAAATAAATATGACATAAGATAATGATTTGAACAAGAAAAAATAGCATTAAATGTAACGATTTGAATTAAAAAAATTAAATAAAACCGTGCAGTTATGATATCATACTTGAGAACCTTCAGCCTGGCTTAAAGGAATTACAAAAGTAATTTACCATCAGCGACAAGCATATTGTTTGAGCATAAACCGAGCTTAGGGAAACACTAAAACTCTTGGGAATAAAGCCTACAGTCAGATCGGTAATATGATCTATGGTTTCAAATCAGTAATATGATCTACGATTTTTGATCACAACTACTTAATATGATCTAATGCAGATTATAGCTAACTAATAAAATAAAAATTAAGGAGTACATCAAAACCAATTATGCAAGACTACTTAAAGTAAAAAAAAAATTATTTCTAATACAGAAGTACCACCAACTAAAATGAATATTCAATCAATTCCATAATTAGCTAATGCGTAAAAAGGGAAAATGAATTGAGTAAAAACTAGAAAGCCTTCTTTTGATATTAAGGATAAAAATTTATCTGATTTAAGCATAAGCATCGATAATTCAAGTATCAGTGAAGTCATAACTAAAGAAAACTCAAAAAACAAGAACAAAAAAAACACAATAATACTGTTAAAAAAATCTATTGAAACATGTCGAATTGGCACCTCTTATTAGTTGACATGGGATAGATAGCAATAAGAAACTATAATGGTCTACAAAATTTAAACCGCAAAAGGAAGGATTACAGCATATACCTTAGCAGTGAAACACATCAAATTTGGGTCTAGTTATTGGAAATTAGGAACCGAAATTGGTGATTGAAATAAGTGAAATTTACCATCACAGATCAATTTACCATCACAGATCAATAAATAATCTCAGAAACAAAAACATGAAAGTGTAAATCTATGTAAAAGAAGCAACCAAATGGAAGTGGAATGATGCAAAATGAAAATCGAACTCACATTTTTTCTCTTCCTGCTAGTATTAACCATTGCTGGATTGGGCGATCTACGGATCTAGTGAGCAAAGATTGAAGAGCAAGGCGGCACTCGGCGCGGCGAACTAGATACGGAGTAAAGACTGAGGATTGAAGATACGGAGTAAAATGAAAATCGAGCAAAGATTGAAGAGCAAGCTAATTTGATTCTTTGAATTTGGGGCGAATTGTTGTGAGTGAATGACTCCGTGACTAGTGAATAGCGGCGGAGGAAACTAGGGCAAATACAGACACGCACAGTCGCACGAAAGCAATGGGTCGGGTAGCAATTGTTGGGTAGGCCCGATAATTTGAAATCTATATTCGGTTAACGGTTAACCGATATATAACCGCGGTTAACCTTTAACCGAACCTATTTTGGTCGGTTAACATCGGTCGGTTAACCTAAAGTTCGGTTAACCAATTTTTTCGGTTAAAGCGGTTCGATTAAGATCGGTTCGGTCGGTTAAGTCGGTTCGGTCGGTTAAATGCCCACCCCTAGTGAAGCTAGTGGATCTAGAAGGGAGGAATTTTATTACACCAAGCAGTTCGCCTTGGGGAGTGGCCACAGTTTTCGTGAAGGAACCGGATGGGTCGTTAAGGATGTGTATCGACTGTCGTAAGTTAATGGAGAAGACGATTAAGAATAAGTATCCTTTGCTGAGAATTGACGATCTATTTGATCAGTTGTGCGGAGCCAAAGTATTTTCCCAGTTGGATCTGGCAACAGGTTTGCATCAGCTAAGAGTGGCAGAGAACAGTATTCCATTGACAGCGTTCCGAACTAGGTATGGTTCATATGAGTGGTTAGTAATGCCATTCGGGTTAACAAACACACCTGCTTTCTTCGTGGAGCTGACGAACCGAGTTTTTCGAGAGTACTGGGATAGATTCGTGTTGGTGTTTATAGATGACATTTCAGTATACTGTAAGGATGAAAGAGAGCATGAAGATCATCTTAGAGTAGTGCTTGAGATGCTGAGGCAGCATCAGCTGAAAGCGAAGTTTTCCAAGTGTCATTTTTGGAAGAAAGAAGTTAAGTTTCTTGGTCATGTGGTTTTAGAGAAGAGTTTGTCGGTCGATCCATATAATCTCGAAGCTTTTTTTAACTGGAAGAGACCAGGAACCGTGACTGAGATTAGAAGTTTTCTTGGACTTGTTGGCTATTACTGGAGATTCATTAAGGACTTCTCGTGGATAGCAGCGCCTTTCACTAAGTTAACCAGGAAGGATGTGAAGTTTGTCTGGTTCAAAAAATATGAGGAAGCATTCCTTAAGTTAAAGCATTTGTTGACCAACGCATCTATGTTAGTAGTTCCAGATGGAAACCAAGGGTTAGTGGTATATATCAATGCATATGGGATTGGATTAGGAGCTATGTTGATATAGAAGGGTAAAGTTATTGCCTAGGCTCCACAACAACTTAGACCACATGAAGTATCCTACTCATGATTTGGAGTTGGTAGCGACGATCTTTGCGCTGAAAATATAGAGACATTATCTCTTAGGGGAGAGATTTGAGCTATACACAAATCATAAGTCCTTAGGGTATTTATTCTCTCAGAAGGAGTTGAATATGAGACAACAGAGGTGGCTGGAGTTTTTAGTAGCTTAGGTATAGAGTATAAATGGAAATAAAGTAGCAGATGCTCTTAGCAGAAGACATCAGAATGTGGTGTTAGCTATGTTGGAAGAATGGAAAGATTTAGAAGCCTTGACTACTTGTAGTGTGCAGTTAAGATCGACTACTAGTTCTAGTCAGAGCACAATGATGTTGTCCTACTTGGAAGTTCGACCAGTGTTGATCGAAAGGATTGCTTTTAAGCAGAAGGAGGATCCACTATTAGCCAAGAAGATTAGAAGGCTTGATGTTGGGACTGAGATCAATGATCTAAAAGATTTTAGTCTTGACCAGAGAGGATGGTTGAGAAAGAAGGGACAGTTGTGTGTTCCGAATGTTGAGGATTTAAGGAAGAAGTTCTTAAGAAATGTCATCGATCCAAATTTACGATTCATTCTGAAGGAACCAAGATGTATCAAGATATGAAGAGGAGCTCCTATTGGGAAGGTATGAAGAGGGATGTTGGCTTATGGGTTAGGTAGTGTGCAAACTGTCAACAAGTGAAGGCCGAACATCAGAAACCGAGTTGGTTGCTTCAACCTTTGGAGGTACCAATTTGGAAATGGGATTCGATATCCATGGATTTTATAGACAGTTTGCCAAGATCAAATAGAGGAAATGAAAGTATATGGGTCATGGTGGACAGGTTGACCAAGAGTGCCCATTTCATTCCAGTTAAGTCAACCAGGACGACACCTCTTTTAGCTAAGTTGTTCATGAAGAACATAGTTAGACTACATGGAATTCCAAATAGCATAGTCAGTGACAGAGATGCTTTGTTTACTAGTGAATTATGGAAGAGTCTATATGGTGTGTTAGGTACCAAGCTCAAGATGAGTACTGCGTATCACCCTCAGACGGATGGGGGGAGAGAGTCAATAAGGCACTCGAGGATCTACTAAGAGCTTGTGTATTGGACTTCGGTGGATCTTGGGAAGATCACCTACATTTGGTGGATTTTTCCTATAATAATAGTTATCAAACTAGTATACGAATGGCGCCTTTTGAAGATTAGTATGGAAGGCCATGCAAATCACCAGCATGTTGGTTGAAAAATGGAGACAGATTAGTCTTGGATCCAGATCTGGTTAGAGAGGTGACAAAGATCTGGTTGGAGATAGAGTTTTCATTAAAATATCACCTATGAAGGTTGTGGTGCAATTCGGAAAGTCAGGGAAACTGGCATCAAAATATATTGATCTGTTCCTAATTATAGAGAGAATCAAAAAGCTCGCATACAGAGTAGAGTTGCGAGCAGTATGGCAGGTGTCCATAATGTGTTCCATGTGTCTCATCTTCGCAAGTATGTGCATGATCCAAAGACTACTATTGCTCCGACAAAGTTGGAAGAGTTGATAGTAGAACTGAATTTGACTTTTGTTAGACAACCAGTTCGAGTTGTAGCGAGGGATGAGAAATGGTTAAGGAACAAGGTAGTCAAGTTGGTGAAAGTTCAGTGGAGTGGCAACGAGAAGGACTTTACTTAGGAGACAGAAGACATGATTAGAGATACTTATCATGATCTGTTATGAGGGTATGTTCTATATTTTCTTTATATAGACTATTGCTAATCAAGTAGGCTATTATGGTAGTTAGGAGCTATTATAGATGATTCCTATGTTTAGTATTTAGTCCATACTGAATATCGAGGATGAAATTCTTTAGGGGGGAGCCTGTAACACTCCTAATTTTTAGTAGCATTATTCAGGAGATTTAATTAGATAAATTAAATAGAATAATGTAAATATTAGTGTGATAAGGGGATTGAGATTTGAAAATTTAATAAAGCCCGAGCTTAATTAAATAAAGCCCTAAAAGAATGAGTTTATGGAAATGGTTTATTAGATAATTAATAAGAGAATAAATTAAGGGCATTATGGGTAATAGTCGCACCCATAATCCCATTACCTTTAAAAATTTGTTTCCATTTCTTTGCACATTCATTTTTCAAAACTCAAAAACGTAAATCAAAGAAGAGCAAGCTGGCCATAACCTAAGGAAGGAAAAAGGGGAAAATAAATTAAAGCTAAGCAATCAAGCAAGGGGAATTAATCAAAGATCAAATCTCAAGTTCCTTATCCTAAGTAAGGTGAATAATAATCTAACCATCTTTATTTTTGGTTTTAAAGATCATTTGATTTTGGGTTTAAGCTTAAATCCACTATGATGATTTTTGATGATGATATGCTTGGATTATATGATATGCTTGATTCAAACAAGTTTGTTTAATATATGTTTTATTCGATTTTAAGGCTAAAGTTGTTTATATTGGATTTCAGATGCCATGAGGATTTAATATGTTATGTAAAACATTATTTTGGAGCTGAGTTCAATTTTTATAGTTTTTCCAAGCTATGGATAAATTATTATGAATTTTTGAAGGAGGAAATGAATATTTGGGTTTAAATTTTATTTCGACTGTTAAATGAAGGAATTTGGGTCAGAATTTTTTATATGTTAGATAACATAGTAAAAGTGAATTTCTATGATTTTTACCGGCAGTTTTTAGAAAAGAATTTGAAAAGTTTATGGCAACCAATTAAATTTTTACAAATAGGCAGGTTAGTTAAAAAGGAATTACTTGAAAAGGCAATAAAATAGTTTTTTTACAAAAGTATGGTTTTACCACTTCCTATAGTGACCTTTCGACTACGTGCCTTCGCCCCCTTCTAAGTCGAAACCAATACACAAGGTATCAATGCATTGGTACGTAATGGATTGGAAAATGGCGGCAGGTATGGAGTCGAAACCATGCTTTCGAAGGGGTCGAAACCCATTTAAATAGCTTTCGAAGATGCCACTTGCCTTGTTTTCAAAATAATGCTTTCAAAAAGGTTTAAAATAGCTTTCGATGAGGTTGCCGCTTTTTTGTTGATGTGTAGCTTTCGAATGAGTTACCCTATTTTAAATTAATGCTTTCGAAAGGGTAGTTTGAACCCAATCGAAACCATGCTACCGACTTTATACCTTTCGAATGAATTGAAGTCTTCAACTAGTTCGAAAGGTAGCTTTTGTTTTATAAATATAATAAGCCACTTCCCAAAGCTTTCGAAAAGGCTCCAGTAGCCACATAAGGGTTTCAAAGGCAATGGCTTTGAAAGGGGTTTCTAAGCTATCCTTCCAAATGTTTTACTTAAATGATTTAAGCTTTTGAAAGGATGGTTCCGAAGCCATCAGTTTTTCCCAAACTCATTTATATGAAGGTTAATGGTTTTGAAAGGGATACTTTCATTTATACTCACTTTGACCCAAAACATATTTTAAAGATAAACGCAATGGTTTCGAAAGAGGTACTTTCAAATGGCTTCGAAGCAATGCTTCTATGTGTACTTTAATACTTTTGAAAGGATTGTTTTGATGGCTTTGAAAGGAAAGTTTTAATGCTTTCGAAAGGTTTCGAATGCCATATGTTTTGAGTGTTTCGAAAGGCATATGCTTAGTGTTTTGAAAAGAAGATTTAAATGCTTTTCGAAGGAGGTTTTCCAATGGTTTCGAACGTAAAGATCTAAGGTTTCGAAAGCCTTAGTTTTCAAAACAAAGAACCCAATCTCATTTTTAAAAGGAAAACCCATGGCAAAATAAATGAGTTTTGAAATGGCTTTTAAGTATGAAGTTTTCAAAGAAGCTTTCCTTGATGAAGTAATAGGTTAAAGGAATTAATCATGTTTCATATGAAAATGATTTCAAGGATATTAAACCATATATGTTTGTGTTATTATGCTATTATGTTTGCTTCTTGTAATATACATATTCAATGTAAAATGAATCCATAACTTTATTTTGGGGAGAAAGGGCGGAATAACCAGTTAGGTTGACCCAGTAGTAAATATAAATTGAGTTAACTCCTGAATGAGTAGAATTGCATCCAGGAGGTCAGGGAGATCATAATATAGGATGCCCAAAGGCTAATTAAGAAGTTGTCAATTTAGACAGGTTTATAGTAAACCCATGAAAACTATATTTAGTAAGAGTTATTGGCAGGTGTCAACTGGTTTGTAGTGAACCCATGAAAAGTATATCCGGATTAAGTCATTGACATAAGTCAATAGGTTCATAGTCAACGCATGAAAACTATGATATAAGGAATGTTATTGGAGATACCAGTAGGTTCAGGGAGAACCCATGAAATAATTAAATGATGTTATTGGCAGGGGCCAATAGGTTCTTAGTGATCCCATGAAAACTACGAGACCGGACAAATAGTCCATAAACTTTAGCAGGTTATTAGTGAGCCCACAAAAACTAATAGGTTAATAGTAACTTTAGAAACTATAACTATGACAGATAGTCAAATGGAAGGGGATAGGAAATACAGAATAATTTACTTGTTTGGATATCATCATAATATTTTGAATTATTATGTTTTAACCATTGTGGATGCAGGAGCACGGTATATGGTTATTATAAAGTTTTTGTTAAGATATTAGTGAGGGGAAAACCTGTTCTGCTAAGCGGCATGGTCTCACTAGATATCTAAATGGTTTGAGATGGTAGATTATTATTCATACCAGGCTTTATGTCCGACTCAAAGTTTATATTTTCCCCTTAAACTCTCGGGTTCTCAATTAATTTTGAGTAGTTTGAGAGTTGAGGTTGTTAGGTTCTCCCTAGATGAATAAGCTTCCAGAGACGTGCAGGAGGCAAGCAAGCTAGTAGGAGTTCTTTTCCATTTTGATTCCGTGGTGTTTTGTTGTAAAGGCAAAGTTTTTCAATGTTTAGACTCTGATCATCCAAGGGGGCATCTTCAAATGTCGCTCTTGGCGTATGTTGTAATGATTATATTTTTTCGAACGTGGTTCTCGAATCTGGGATTATGTAATGAATTTAAAATGATTTGAAATGGAATGAAAAATTTGTTTAATGAATTTAATTTTTTTTCCATATTGATGTGTTTCTGTTATATCAATGTATCAAACATTACCGTATTTGGTCGTTGAGGATTAATAAATATGAATGACTACAACATCCATAGCCGTTAGTTTTAGGCCTCCAAGTGGGGCATGTTACAATTGTATTGACATGATGCTATTTTTGTAGTATTTCGATTCAGTTTATTTAGGTTATTTGATGCAGTTTTTGTCCAATAAAATTGAACTATGCTGAATCTTTTAGTTTCTAAATGTTGTATTTTGTAATTATACGCCGCAGGACCTTCAAATATTTTCTATCTTTTGTGCTTTGTAGTTCAATTTTTTTTGTTTCTGCTGTAGTTTTTGATCCCTTGATGTAGTATTGATACCATACTGGTACAGTTTTTCATTTAGAGCAGCTTCTTTTTTTGCTTCTGCTACTTTTTTGCAAAATGGGTTGGGTTAGGCTGACCCTTTTAATAATTAGATCAGGTCAACCCATTTATTAAATGGGTCAAATGAGTTGGGTTTGTATATTTCTTGAAGGGATCAAGTCAAGTTATACCCAACCCATTTATGGCCCGACCCGACCTATTTGACAAGTCTAATTTTAGACCTTCGAGGGATCTAAGTGCATGTCTCCCCGCTATCAGTTATATCTTCATTCATACAGCACAAAACATCAACAATTAACATGGCAATCCTTTCAAACGATTTTACAACACCGATTTAATTGCAAGCACCACGGGAACTAATCGCTACACTACAAAAATCTTGGAATGAAATAAAATTGCTCGAGTTTCTAAAGCAGAGAACACGCTCCCAAAAGGTACGCTACACATAGCAACGATATTCATTGTTACATGACCATACATCGACTCACGTTATAAACTGACTTAACGACATTATCTGATAGGTTTGGAAATACACATGGACAAAGACGGAATTGGAGCAGAAAATAAAAACATTTGAAAAACTACATTCCTTACCATAGTGAGCTACTGCGCAACTGCGATAACATGGTAACCAACCTCACTGTTTGAAATACGACTATCAAGTTGCACATACTAAAAAGGCGTATCCTTACATCTGAACAGGTAAATGTACGCATGAACGATTCCATCAAAGGTGTATACATTACCAGTAAAGATTTACTCAATGTGCTAAGCTCACACAAGTTCAACAACCGAACCATTCTCTAACGAACCAAATCTGCAGCCATCGAGTTCCATGAATATGTACGTTCAACTCTCTACTTTAACCCAAAAAAAGGTCATATTACCCAAATAGCAAACTAATATGAGCCTACTAATTATCCTTCACGCACTGATGCATAAGGTTTTATAAAGTAACACTATAGAGCTATAATGTTTACCATCTTTTTACTCGTCTATATTAAACAAAGAATATGAAACCTGAAAAAAGCCAGCTAATAAATATAGCATTATCTCCTTTCCCACCACCTGAATAAGCAATTTAAACAATAAGGAGACATAACTTGAACAGACAAGTTCCTAAAATAAATTATAGCCTTGAATGATCGCATGTAAAACCAAGTGGAAAAATACGATGAGCATAATAATGCTAAAGCAGATGAAATGTAGCTATCAAAATAAGTAAAATCATACTAATACTGCAACAGTGTAACATGCATAGCATTGTATCACCTATCCATATTCTACATTGTAACCCTAACAATTCGGGAAAAAGCACATTCAACTTCATGTTATACCTGTCGCCATTGGGAAAATAGGCACATGCTAGGTATTTATTTTCTGAATCTTCATGGATAAATTGTTTTTCCCTTGATGTCTCCTTTATTCTCTCAAACATGGATTTCCAGAAGGCATTTAACTTCTGTTGATTTTCAAGACTTCAACCTAACCATTATTAAAACATAAGTATACACTATATCATTTTACCACTTATTTTGGGGCTGTATTCAAGGTCAATCTATTAACATACAATTATGTTCTTCCCAGTTATTTTAACTGAATTACAATCATTTCATTAAAATTATTCACTCTTACACAAACCACTTTTGTAATTTTTCTAGGTTGCTCCTGATATTTTGGGAAAACATTACATAGGTGGATGAAATAAAGCCAACGGGTTGGCTTCAAGTGCATTTTACCAAAGCTGCATCTCAGTGATTTATATTGTATTCTAGCTACTTCTACTGTTTCAAAAAAAAATGCCAGTGTCATAATATTTGCTATTGCGGCTATTGCTTTCAGATATTTTTTTCGTAAGCCACTGTTTTGACACCATTTATATATTGTAGTTTCTGATATTCAAATTTTAATATATTCTGAGTTATCTCTATCTGCCAAAAACTATTCTTTTGATAGTTGTTTTCAGTGTTTTATAGTTGTTCCTTTTCATACTACCGTTGCTTGTTTGTTACATGACAGTGATGATGCATAATGTTATATAATCAACTTTTTTATATATACAATATATATATATATATATATATGTGATTGTACCTTTGTAATAATTACATAATCAGTAGTCTACTTTATTATTTTGGAGTGAAATATGATCTTAATGCCACAAATTATGACTCCAACTGAACATTTGATCGAGGAAAGTCATTGCTACGAATGTATTAGAGTTAGTAATATGTTATTCTATTTGGTTTATTAGTTGAACCACCAAATAAGAATTTTCCACAATGATATTTGATCAAGCTGCTTATAACATGTAGTATTGGATGAAATTACTTAACTTCACTTTTCATTACCACAACCGACGTTTGCTTTATACCTACAAAATGGGCCAAGCCATGGCTTTTATATAGTTGAGCAGCTATTGTGCATGCGTACAATTCAGTTTACTCCTCAACCACCTGAATTTAATTAAAATTACATCAAGGCATCGCTATTATATCCAATTGTAATTGTTTATAAATAAACGATACATATAGTTTAATATGAACTTTAGTATCTTATACTTACCAACAAACAAAAATAATAATGATTTCAAATGATATGTAACAGCAATGTTGCATTGTCGCTCCTTATATATTGTTATTGAAAATTAATAAATCAATTGCAAATAGTTATTTCAGGCTATCTCCATCTATTACAACTGTACAACTACTTTTTCCTACCCATGTGTGAAGCAGGGGTTCACATTAGTTTTTTATGCACTTCTGACCACCATATTATATTCTTTCACTCAGTCGTTGTACCTCTTATCCCTTCTTAACAAATCTTACATATTTCTCAAAAATTCCAAACTCTAAACCAAAAAAATACTCTTTTTTCCTAAGAAATAATGAATGGTGAAGATTTAGAGGATAATCTCAATTGTGATGATCACAAATATGTTACTTTCATTTTCATGTATTAAAGTCTATTTTTCTTCAACAAATCAATCATAGATACACTGTTTAATGTTTTTAATTCTTCAACAAATTAATCAACCCCAACCAATTCAACTACGATTCGAAAATCTAGGGTTTCACAAAAAAACTGGAGAAAGAATGCTACTCGATGACTGCATAGATTGTTAAGAGGCAGTGAGCTTCTGACTTGCTGACAAACGACTTGACTTCTTCATTTTCCTCTAGTAGCGATGTTCGTTCTGAAAGAAAGAGAGAAATAAGCATTTTGGATTTAGGGTGTCTGTTCATGTGAAGAAAATAGTAATTGGTGTTAGGAAGAGTAAATGGAATTGTTTAAGGTGACCTTTAGTTTTGGTGGTTAGAAGAAGAAAAAAACCTCTCTCCTAATAGTAGCACACTATTTTTTTTAATTATATTTCCAATGTGGGCTACTTTACAATCCAACCAGAACTTTCCCTTTTATTTCAGGATTTAAATACAATCATGAGGGTTGGTTATCTTTTATTTTCTCTTTAGTTTTAGTTTTACACCAGCCAACTACGATGTCTGAAGCACCAAACACGGTGCCTTTAGCGTCCGCGCTATATATATATCACTTTCTACTTTTATTATCTCTATTATGATAAAAAGATTGCTATTAAAATAAACATTGGATACAAAAACATTTTTAAAACATAGAAACACAAAACATTAAATAAAAAACATTTATGTTTAAATTTTTCAGTAATCAAAACGCCATTTTTTAGGCCCCACTTAATTCTAAATCATACATTTTTTGAATATAGATCAGAAAAAAAAAATCCTATGAAATTTCACAATGTAGTTTAATGGTGCGTGATAAACACATCATAAAAATTCTGATCCAAAACAACAAAATACAGGCGATACATTCGAGGGGCTTTTGACTCCAACTGAGTCGCACATCCGGGCAAAGTCATTCAAATATGGTTTTTTACACATTATTTTCTAGTGAGACCAATTGTAAAAGATATGTGTTCTTATTTCCAAACATATTTTTTTTTGAAATGGTATTTAGATACAACATGTCACTGCAACAACAAACAACAAATCATGTGTCAATAAATGTTCGAATCAGGCTACGCAAGTTTCGAACTTGCAACCTCTCGCTTGTTTCCAAACATATAATTTGGATAAGATTGACTCATCCGCTGCAAGAAGTTTCCAAAGCAACGACAATGTCTCAACAGGATCGAGCCTGTAACATCCCTAGTTTTGAGACCCAGAAATGAACACTAGAGTTTGTAATCACTATAATCTTATCTTCGCTCAAACAATATGTGATCCCTTTTTTTTATTTCGTACATAAAAATGATAAACGGTTATAGTAGTTAAACAACTTAATTCATCGTTTTATTTCAAATTAAACTACATAGCATTCCATCGTAAAGAGAAAATATAATATGCACCATATATTACATGGTTGGTATATGATGATACCACCATTAATGGGCAACATTATATTGTTGGATTAGATTCGCTTTGCATCGGGTGAATTTAAAAAAAACTTAGATGGATCTTTGTTGGGCTTACATAAATAATTATTTTTCTCTAAATCTAGTTTAACATTTCAAATTATCATTTTATATCATTGTTGTAGTTTATGAAGTTTTAACATATGTGTATTTTGTTATGAAATATAAGATATACAATATGAAACAATGTATATGAGTATAATAAGCTCATGTATAAATACATTTTTTTAACACATGGGTAAATCAGATGTCTATGCTATGTAAACTATCGGTAACATCCTGAGGAAGTATGTACTGACCCCACATCACATAGTTCAGTTAAATCAAAGAAGATTAGTCGTCAGGAGTCGAACTCCTATCAAGCGGTTTCTTTGAGATGTCTTACCCATTGCGCTACCCTTTGGGGGTATGTATAAAATTTATTTTATAAAGTTTTAACTTATGTGTATTTATACATATATGTATGTGTTGTTGGAATTGACCTAGTTTATTTCAGAATTTTTATCCTAATTGTACCTTAATGGGCATTTGAAGTCTAATATTTACGCTAGATATAATGTAGTTATTTTAAACAAAATCGTACCTTATTTAATTTTTTTGATTTAATTTATTAATATATTTGTAAAATTTAAATATATCATTGTATAGTCTAAGATGTGTAAGATATAATAAATGTGTGGGTGATGTGCAGTACATCAAAAGTTTACATTGTCAAGTCTATACATAAGTAGATATTCAGATTCATATCTACTATGTATATACTTACTTAGCTCTTATATATTTGTTTATTTCTTAAATCAAAATGTTTCATAATAGTAGTAGTGTGTGAGTGTGTTCGAAATATGAATTGATAAAATATATAATAATTTTTATATATTACACAAGATTTGACCAAGTCCTTATTTTCAAATTTGAAATTTATAATATCTGATTTGACTTAGTAAGTAAGATTTAAATTCGAACCAGATCTAAGATCTAAATTCAATTCTCAAAATCCTAATTTGAGTTGGTAATATTCTAAAATAATATATATTTTTTATTTTTATAATATAGCTAAAAATTTAATTTAATTTTAAATTTATATATATGTATATTCATTACATATTTATTATTGGGTTCATATATATACATAGATAGATATTTAAATACACACACACACACACTTATAATTTGGCCGAGGCAAAAAAAATTTCGCAAATATTTTACAGTAAATAAAATATATATACATCATTTAAATTGAATTTAATTTACATGCAAATTATCTAATTAATAAACAACATTTAAAAATTAAACAAAATAACATTTAACATTTAAAATTATTTAAATAGGCTTTTTTATTATAGCCGAAACATAGATACATACATACATGTATATACATATATATAGACACACACACACACACATATATATACATATACATATACATATATATATATAAATCAAATCAAGTATATATTATAATATTTTAGCGATGCACATAAATTAAAAATTAAATATGAAATCAATATATAAAAGGACATGCATCAACATATATGAAGGTGATAATATTAACATGATATGTAATGATCATTGTGTAATATAAAATAAATTTTACCTTAAGATGACGTCATATGTTTACACACTGATCAAGATTGTCTTTTGGATCTCTTAAATCTACACCCACTGCTTTAAACAAATGGCATGCCAACGACAAATCAGACTATGTCTACTTGAATTAATGTGAGTGGAGTTGAAAATTTTGAATTTGGGGTGATAGTTTTTTCGGCCAAGACAAGGAGGGGAGCGAGAAAAAGTGTAATCAAAAAGTGGAGGCTAAGGTTTGATTTATAGTAAGATCTGGGGAAAATATCTGTATAACAACCCGCCCCTCATAATAACCGAAAATCAGCGCCTTACATCATCAAAAGACTTTCGAAGACCACAACAGACAGACTGTCGAGGTAATATTAGAATAAAACACTAAACCAAGACGTCGTTAAGATCTCACAGTGAAATGACAACATATGAAATGCTGAATATACATGAATAGAATAAATAACAATATATAAGAGACCGCACTAGTGGAAGCAGCCGACAAATAAATATCAGTATAGAAAATCAGAATACATCAACTCCCAAATGCATGGATTTCTGAATGAATATCTGATATAACAATCTCATATAAAAATAATAGGTCTATCATGTACAAATAAAATAACAAGTACATATCTCTAAACATCGATGCCACCCCTCCAAAATGCTTCAACTACACAAAGCGTATTCCCAAAAGCACATGACTCAAACTACTCAGTTGGGTACCCGAGAGTTGTCATGACATAAGCAGACAAAGACAAAACGTGGGTCATACGTAAAGTTTAGTGTGAAGGGACCTAGCTCAAAATACTGTATATTAAAACTACATATAAATAAACAAGAACTAATAAATCACAACCGACCCTCTCCACAAACGTGACTCAGGGGTAATCCGAACTGCGTATAAACAAGTACAGTAAATCCATCTCAAAAATAAGGGATCATACCATAACCTGCTCTTCTCCTGTAATAACAAGTAAGTACAATATCTTCCATTGCACTACACTAGCCAAAACTACTATTAATACAGTAGAAACATACCATGATCAAACCATGATCCCAAAACAACGATCACTGCTGCTAAGATCGAAAACGTATGCCCCAATGCATATGGTCACTACCGCTAAGACCGATTAGGTACACCACAACGTGTATGGTCACTACTGCTAAGACCGAATAGGTATGCCACAACGCCTACGGTCATACTGCTAAGACCGAATTGGTACGCCACTACGCGCATGATCACTACTACTAAGACCGAATAGGTACGCCACAATGCGTATGGTCACTACTGCTAAGACCGAATAGGTACACCACAACGCATATGGTCATTGTTGCTAATACCAATCTTTTGTAAGATTACGAACGTAGGACCCAAAAACGTCTAAGCGATCACAGCAAGGTAAAGCAATTCGCGGTCCCTCTGAGACCGTGTCAAGTATGTCATGGCTATCAACAACACCCTAAGTACATCACAATAAGGTCGATACTTGGATAGATCACATATCTCCATAGCTTGGGTAGGTCACATAAGTCCATACCCTTGGTGTGTCACAACATGTCAACACCAAACAAATCATATCTTACTCTAAGGTCGAAATCTTAGGGCACTGACTCACTCCGTATGTAACGTATGAAATCGCCACGCACAGCTCCAGTCACCATGGTCTAATAACCCATCGAACAACTCTATCAAAACCCCGTACTAGCCCAAATGGTCTTCCAAATGGAACGCACGACCTCAATTTCATAATACTTTTCTAGTATACCTTCTCGGTGTACCTCAAAATCTGCGATTTTGGAATATGTGCCGAGGTGGGTCCCACGTGGGCCCAAAATCAAAGTACTTCAAAACCTGCCAAAATTTTACAAATATAGCCCTCTAAAAATGGTGAACACAATCCAAACCTCACCTCAATCCGACATCATATGCGAAAGTTATCGTGCTTTGAAGTTTGCATAACACAACAAGTCAATCGACTGGGGTTTCATTCAGTTGACTGAATCAGGGTAGAGATGACATGTTCCCTTTCGACTAGTCAACTAAATGGACATATTCAGTCGAATAAACTGACAAGTTCTACGCAGTGAGCCTGGGCAGGGGCAAATCCCTCCAAATGATTGCTAATTCATGCGTCGTTTCCTCCGATGCTTCGCTCGATGAGTCACTTTGGTACTAGAGCCTGCCTCCATCCCATCGGACATTTGCCAAGGTTTATTTCTTGATGCTTTGGAAGTGGCTTCTTAAGTATATGAAAACCAGTTTCGATACCAAAATCCACTCTTTGCACGAGTAGAGTTCAACGGGCAATTATAGCGACCCGGCTTCCTCTAACACACCAAAACGACATACCCGGCCTCCTTGCCTTGGGAGTAGCCTGTACATGTGTCGATACACTCATTCATGCAGGCTTATCCCATAGGCTCACACAACGCACAATAAAACAAAAATCTCATTCGAACTTCACCGGGATGATTGCTCGGCCCGGTCACACTCACTTAAGTTAGCACACGCGATATCCGCTATGGCTACATGAAATGCCTACAACAGACTTGTAATCAATTATATTTCTATATATTCAAATAATTACATATCTATATAAACAAACAATCACACAATAATTATAACCACAATACTATCTTTGTTTTTAATTTTCGCTTAGCTCCTAATGCACATATACATATATCCGCTCGTGCACATATACATACATGTATATTCGAATAAGTAATTCGGTTATTACTTAAATCAAAACTTACTTTTATTTACTAAATCTTTTCAATAAAAGTGAAACATCTCCTTATACCATTTTCCAAAATATCATACTTGCTTATAAATCACTTTATAAAATACAATACTAGCTAGCAATTCAATTTAGTCTTTTAAAATACTTTTTTCGCCTCATTGAAAATCAAGTATTCATCATTTTACTATTTTATAAAATCTCGTATCTATTTTATAAAATATATTCTTCATTTATGAAATCATGAAACCATTTTATAAATATCAATTAAGCTTCATTACTCTCTAATCACTTTAATAATAAGTGTAGATTTCACAAACCACTTAAATTAGCTTACTAACATTTTTCAAATCAATTCAAATGGACTAATTATATTTTCTAATGACGTGCACATTATTACACTACTTAATTATAAATGAACGAATTAATGAAGTATATTACTCAAATTAAATAGGAGAATCATCACACTCACCTTACTTAAACCCAAGCTAAGCTCTAATCACCAGAAATCCAATCTTTTCTCTCTTTAATTTTCAAAATCAACACCAAATCTTGGATTCATGCTAATCCTCGGAGTTTTGTAGAGAATAAGAAGAGATGATTTATGGTGATTTTTATTTGAATTTGGGAATTTATTTGAATGGTTTTAGGGTTTGGTGATTAAAAGGATTAAGGGGTGATTAGAAGGAAGATTAGGAGAAGGAGAAGGAAAGTGAACGTAAAATGAAAAGTAAGCATGAAAATATGAAGGGGTTAGCTTTATATAGGCTAGGTAAATGGACTTAGCTCAAATTCATCTCTTTTCTCGAAATCACTATTCATCTTCGAAATCCATCGACTCCAAACATAAAAAAGTTTATACTCATTTTACTCATGTCAAAAAAGCAAACTCAACCATAGGTATATCAAGTCCTAATTCGCTCATTTGTAAAAATCGATTATAAGAGACGTTTCGTCGCTTAACGATTAAATATTTAAATTAATCATTCAAATATTCAATTGTTAAAATTACAAAGTGTTACATTCTCCCCTCCTTAAAAGAATTTCGTCCTCGAAATTCACATGAGTAAGAGAAAGTAACAGGACTAACTAAAATTCTCGAATCTCAATTTCGAAAAATTCCAATAGTACCTTCCATTGTTTTATCAGCACTATGGAACTCCTAAATTAGAAGGCATCACACATAAGAAAATATGCAATGACCTACGTCATCCCACATTCCTAAAAATTCATACCTCTTTTAAGAGAGCTTCTCACTATTCAAATGACAATCTAAGTAAATAAGCATTTAAATAGTTATACACCAGCTCTTGAGTACCTGATTGTACTATACCAAGAGAATTGCATAAACATAGAATTCAGACATGTAAACCTCAGTGTAGTAACCGATACTACTATAGACATACACGACAATTAATGGGACGGTAAGCTCAAGTGAGTTAATCTCAAAATATATAACTGACTCTGAGTCACATCAAATGGCAGTGGACTCATATAGATCGCATCTCACTCCATAGCGGGCATGGATGATATGTGATCTATTCTAGATAGCTAAGGAATACAAATTAATACCCGTCATTACTGATGAGTGGAGTCAACAATGGACACTTATCATGATCCAACAATTTCAGATAAATAGGGTCTGCACACTAATGTACTCAAACATTTGTCGCGATTCAATTATAAATGGAGTTAGTACACTAACATACCTAGACGTCTATCAGGATCCAGTAATAGGCATTGCTACTAGTATAAGGCCAATACAAAGTATGATCAGTAATATAAGATTAATACTGTACACGATCACTAATATAAGATCGATACAATGTACGGTCGGTAACATAAGACTGATACAATTTATATAACTATACGTACCCCCGAGTAAACCCCCGAAGGTAGGAATTCATTATTGTCAATCAATGATATGCACTTAATTATATCACATAATTAACCTCTAACCAATCAACAACAAGCAACGATCAAATCATAGCAAGCAGGAATAAGCAACAATAACTGGCATACAAATCATTAAACATGCAAACAAGCAATTGACAAGGATCCACCGACAATAGAAATCAGCCAATAGCAAAATCAAACAACAACATCAAATAATAGCAAGCACACACAAGCAGTAGCAACAATAGCAAATAACAAGCAATAACAAATAACAAGCAATAGCAAGCGACAAAACATTGAAATATTTAAAAGAGTCTATACCAACATGCTCGGTAACCATCGAGCGTCAAACATGCATGTTGAAACATAAACTCCCATTAATCTGTTCGACATTCAAAAGGAATAAACACCTTGGTGGTGCAACCCCTTTTGTGAATATAGGACAAGAACGATCACTACATCTCTCGGCTACAAAGGGGAAAACCTATACGATATGCAGGATCATCGAGTCTCTAAACTCTCAAATAAATCTAGTAATCAATGCCTCTACTTTTCTTTTCTTCCTAGCAAAACTCATTATCCTGAAGAGAAAATTATACTAATTAAATCATCATTAAAAATGAAGATTTATAGTTGCTTAGGTTTCCTCGGTTTCAAATTCACCTCGACTGCACAATGTTATTAAGGATAATATCCTGAGTGTACTAGGGTGCTCTCCTAGGAAAGTACCATCTCGTTACATAGGAGATTATCTGAATTGCCACAAAACTAGTCAAAAAATCCTTCCCCTAACTATCCCACACAATAATTATACCACACTGCAATTTCATTATTTCTAAAGATCATTCCAATGACAGGATATATGTTCCAACCCTTCGTTTGCTCCAAGATTCTTTTCTTAAATTAAGGTCGGCCAACTGACTATTTCCGTGCGAACTCTGATCTGGTTCCTTGATCCGACTATAGAAATCTCCTTGCATGACTAAGGTCATGCTTTAGAAATCTCTTAGTCAACCCAAGAATCCAACTCAAGTGCTCGTCTATTAGAATCAAATGAAAAACCCTATCCTAATTGGTGCAAATCACCTAGAAAATCAATGCTCAAACTACAGGTTAAGAAATGGTACATGAATGGGCCAATCTTCAGAAAATATCCCTTTTGGCACATGGAATTACTCACATCACCTGAGGTTTACTGACACAAAGAAAACAATTATAACATGAATGACTCTAGACAAATACCTATAAGTCATCAACTTGGTCTCTGCTCATTACTTGGCATCCACGGAACCCTACCTGGATATAAATCTAAGTCACGCTTAATCGACCAAACCCACTCAACTTGAAAGCTCGTGCATCAAGTTTGAATGGAAACACTTCGGTCACTTCACCTTAGCTTTGCAACTAAGGTGACTCATACAAGGTTTATCTCTACCGAAGAATTTACCTATTATGAAAGGTGTCAAGTTTAGCCTATCTACCAAGTAACCAACAACAGGTAAAATATACCGCTCAAGTGTCGGAAGGAACAAAAGTGAGTTCCCAAAAATAGATCATACCTCACTATATATGCTCCTTCCAGTTTTCCTGAGCCGTAAGCTTGCTAGGACCCGGTAATGCCTGAAAGGCACAAGTCATAATCACTTACACACCCTTTGAAAATATAGGATAGTCCTTCTTTAAGTGATCAATCCAATCGCAATTGAAGCACTTATGCTTCTCTCTAGCTGGATGACATTTCATAGCAAAATGCCTCACATATGCCATAAGAGTGACAGACTAGACCATCTTTTCTTTTTTGAACAAGCTCGATCTTCCTTGTAACTTGGCCTTTACTCTTCGGTTGGAGTTTTGGTTGCTTTCCACTTTCATTACTTCAACGGTATCTCATAGGCATTCTAATAAAGGAAAACCATCCCAAGGAGATATTCAAAAGTGGACCATACAGGGATGAGTTTAAGTAATGGCCCCAACCGGCGCTTAAGACCCAAGGCAAACTCTTTGTCTACAACAGTGGAGTACCAACCAACTCAAACCCAAGGCTCCCCTCCAAGGCTAATAAAATTCCACCATTGCTTTGAAGATTCTAAAGCTGGTGGTGCTAAAAATACTGATGCCTAAAGGGCCACACCACTTCTGGTGCTAACCACAATCTACTGGAAAGGTTCACAGGCAATGGAACATCTTTTGTGGTAGCTAAACAGCCTCTGAACTAATCAGGCATCTCAGACAGCCTATCCGTAGTCGATCCTATATTACGTCTGCTCATATGGATAGCCTGACGAAAATACCTTAGCAACAAGTGGCAAAAATAATTTAAATTCAAAAGACAAGCGATGTATACAGTATTATATAGTTAAAAAGTACGAGTACGCTCTCTCAATGTATCTCCGTTGACCAGATTGATTAAATCAAACTAGTCTACTTAGTCCAAGTGTTGAGCCAAAGCTCTAATACCAATTGTAACAATTCGCCCCTCTTACTACCCAAAAATCAGCACCTTACATCATCGCATGACTTTTGAATACTACAACGGACAGATCGTCAAGGTAAAATTAGAACAAAACACTAAACCAAGGCATTGGTAAGATCTCACAATGGAATGACAACATATAATATACTGAATATACATGAACATAGTAGAATAACAATATATAAGAGACCGCGCTAGCAAAAGAACTAGTTGACAAATAAATATCAGTACAGAAAATCAGAATACATCAACCCCTAAAAGCACGGAGTTCTGAATGAATATCTAATACAACAGTCTCATATACAAATAACAGGTCTATCATGCATAAATAAAATAACAAGTATATATATCTATAAACATCAATGCCACACCTCTAAAATGCTCCAACTGCGCACTCTACTAGCATATCTCTAAAAGCACTTGACTACCAAACTACTCAATCGAGTACCCGAGAGTTGTCATGACATAAGCAGGCAAAGACAAAACGCAGGTCATACATAAAGTCTGGTGTGAGGGGAACTATCTCAAAATACTGTATATATACAAATAAAACGTTTCTACTAAATCATAGCCGACCCTCTCTACAAACATGGCTCAAGGGTAATCTGGACTATCTATAAACAGCTATAGTAAATCATTACTAGTGGGGGATCATACCATAATCTGCTCTTCTCCTGTAATAATAAGTTAACACAATATCTTCCATTGCACTACACTAGCCCAAAACTACTAATAATATAATACAAACATACCATTATCAAACCGTGATCCCAAAACAATGATTACTACTGCTAAGGTCAATAAGATACACCCCGATGCATATAGTCACTATTGCTAAGACCGAGTAGGTAGGCTACAGTGTGTATGGTTACTATTGCTAAGACCGAATAGGCACGCCACAACACGTATGGTCACTACTGCTAAGACCGAATACGTATGCCATAACACGTATGGTCACTACTACTAAGACCGATTAGGTATGCCACAACGCATATGGTCACTACTGCTAAGACCACTCGTTCATATGATTACTAACATAGGACCTAAAAATGTCCAAGCGATCACAACAAGGTAAAGTTATTCACGGTCTCTCTAAGACCGTGTCAAGTGTGTCATGGCTATCAATAACACTCTAGGTACACCACAATAAGGTCGATACCTAGACAGGTGACATAAATCCATACCCTGGGTAGGTCACATAAGTCCATACCCTTGGTGTGTCACAACATGTCAACACTAAACAAATCATATATTACTCTATGTTTAAAATCTTAGAGTACGAACTCACTCCGTATGTAATGTATGGAATCGCCACGCATGGCTCCTGTCGCCACAACCTAAAAACCCACTAGACAACTCTATCAAGACCCCATACTAGCCCAAATCACCTTCTAAATGGAACGCTTGACCTCAATGTCATAATACTCTTCCAATATACCCTCCCGATCTACCTCAAAATCTACGGTTTTGGAATACATGCAGGGGTGGGTCCCATATGGGCCCCAAATCAAAGTACTTTAAAACCTACCAAAATTTTATAAGTTGTAACCCTCAAAAAATGGTGAAAAATTGTCTAAAACTCACCTCAATCTGACTTCATATGCAAAAGTTATCGCATTTTGAAGTTTGCATAACACACAACAGTCCATTCAGTCGACTGAACTAGGGCAGAACTAACCTATTCCCTCTCGACAGTTGACTGAATGGACCTGTTCAGTCGACTGAACTGACAGGTTATAGGCAGTTAGCCTGGGCAGGGACAAATCTCGCCAAACAATTACAAATTCACGTGCCGTTTCCTCCGAAGCATCGCCCGATAAGTCGCCTTGCTACTAGAGCCTGCCTCCATCCCATCGGACATCTATCGGGGTTCATTTGTTGATGTTTCTGAAGTGGCTTCTTAAGTATATGAAAATTGATTTCAATACTGAAATCTACTCTTTGCATGAGTAGAGTTCAACAGGCAATTATAATGACCTAGCTTCCTCTAACACGCCAAAACGACATATCCGGCCTCCTCGCCTTGTGCGTAGTCCATACGTGTGTCGATACACTCATTCATGCACGCTTATGCACACATGTTTACATAACACACAACAAAACAAAAACCTCATTTCAAACTTCACTGAGATGATTGCTCGGCCCGGTATACTCTCACATAACTTAGCGCACCCGATAGTCGCTATGACTACATGAAATGTCCGCAACAGACTTGTAATATTTTATATTTCTATATAATCAAACAATTATATCTATATAAATAAAAAATCACGCAACAATTCTAACTACAATACTGTCTTTGTTTTTAAATGTCACTTAGCTCCAAATGCACGTATACGTATACCCGCTCATGCACATATACGTACATGTATATTCGGATAAGTAATTCAATTATTACTTAAATCAAAACTTACTTTTATTTACTAAATCTTTTCAATAAAAGCGAAACATCTCCTTATACCATTTTCCAAAATATCATACTTGCTTATAAATCACTTTATAAAATACAATGCTAGCTTGTAAATCGATTTAGCCTATTAAAATACTTATTTCGCCTCATTGAAAATCATGTATTCATCATTTTACTATTTTATAAAATCTTATATCTATTTTATAAAATATATCCTTCATTTATAAAATCATGAAACCATTTTATAAATACTAATTAAGCTTCATTAATCTCTAATTACTTTAATAAGTGTAGATTTCATAAACCGCTTAAATTGGCTTAGTAACATTTTTTAAATCAATTCAAATGGATTAACTAATATTTTCTAATGACGTTCACATCATTACACTATTTAATTAATCCCAAATCAAACAATAACATCACAACAAATCACCTAATTAGCCTAAATCAAATCTAGGGCTTGCTAACTATTTTCAAAACATAGTATTACTGTATTAAACAATTAATTAGCTAAGGGAAACATGGCTATAATATGAATATAAGTCTAAACACTAGCATAGAAATCTACAAATCATTCCATAATAATTAATAATTATAAATGAACGAATTAATAAAGTATAATACTCAAATTAAATAAGAGAATCATCTCACTCACCTTACTTAAACCCATGCTAAGCTCTAATCACCAAAAACCCAACCTTTTCTCTCTTTAATTTTCATAACCAACACCAAATCTTTGACTCACGCCAATCCCTTCATGGGTTTTGTGGATAATAGGAAGAGATGGTTTATGGTATTTTTATTTGAATTTAGAAATTTATTTGATAGGATTTAGGTTTGGTGATTAAGAGGCTTAAGGTGTAATTAGGAGAAGGGGAAGGAGAGTGAACGTGAAATGAAAAGTGAGAATGAAAATATGAAGGGGTTATCTCCATATAGGCTAGGTAAATGGACTTAGCCCAAATTCATCTCTTTTCTCGAAATCACTATTCATCTTCAAAATCCATTGACTCCAAACATAGACTAGTTTATACTCATTTTACTCGCGTCGAAAAAGCGAACTTGACCATGGGTGTATCGAGTCCTAATTCGCATATTTGTAAAAATTGAGTACAAGAGGCATTCCGCCGCTTAACAATTAAATATTTAAATTAATCATTTAAATATTCGATCGTTAAAATTATAGGGTGTTACAAATTGTACGCTTCTCTCATACCAATTCAAACTATACACCCTTTCTTTTGCCCCTTATTTGACCAGCCATACACTAGGTCCTAGATGGACCAAACAACCTAAAAACCTTTTAGTAAATTATATGATTTACATCCGATTTAAATATGCATCGATATCATATATAGATGTGTACATATATAACTTTTCCATATGCACCCAATTAACTACTAGCAACACCCCAAAATACTCCTTGAGGCTACTCTCTTTTACTAAATACATCCCATACAAGAAATAAAACAATAACTAATATTTCTCAAGTATTAATTAATTTAGTTAACTTATATTGCACCAAAAAGTGGTATAGCACACCAGTTCGATCAAAACAAAAATATTCAAATAAAAATGAAAATGAAAATGATGAAACACGCGATTTTTAAAGCTGTTTGACCTCAATTCGATTTCCTACATCCAATGTCAGCTTTATTTCGATTTGTTCTTACAACCTTAGCCAAAGGCACAATAATTTAAAATATTTAAATGATGAAAAATGAAAATGGTAGATCTTAGTTTCTAAGAATCAACATAAGTCCGAAAGTTCATTTTTTTGCTACTCAAGGATGTGTATTTATAGCTGAATTCTTCCTCCAAAGTTGCTAACACACATTAGAACGGGTAAGAAGTCAGATCTGAGCTTTATGGCACAAAGGACGTGCAAAAATCAACAATCATAACCTCTCGATACTAAGTTATTTTGGTTGGTGCCGGAGGTTTCGCCTTCACATTTCCACGATATTTCTTTGTACATACTTAAGTCTTCAAGTTTTGGATCTCTTGTCGATAAAAATGCCCAACTAAACAAGTAAGAACATACCTGTTTTGCTCTTTCAGACTTGTCTTTTTTCTCCAAAGTATCAAGTAGCATCACCTATAGCTCAAAGTGGGTCCCCCAACATTTCAAACCTTTCGATATCGACATGATTGGACCACTCGATGATTAGTTGTCTAGTCTAGTGGAGATCTTTGCTAAACTTCCCATACTCCATTTATCCATCATTCCTGACACCTCCTAAGTTTCTTGATCTGTCACTTCATCATCTTGAAGTCTAGATCTACCAAGATGTCGCTTGGTCCAAACATCGGATAACACTTACCTCCCTAAAGTATGTTTGTGTAAACAAGGATGCTTTGGATTGAGATAAGCGATTGGATGATATCTGCAAAGAAGTCTTTATTCCATGAATTGCTTTTTTGAAATGCCACATCCATTTTAAGAGTATCAACTCACTGCTTCATACAATCGTTGAGTCGCTCCTTTTATGTGGATTTAAGAGTTGAAGTTTTTCATCTGATGTATTCAACCACTCTTGAAAAATGTTCTGAAAGCTACTCCATTCTCTAGCTAGTAGATTCCTTTTTTCCTTTTTTTAAAAACAGGAGGGACAAAACCTCTCTGTACCAACATGTTTTTGTCGTTACTGACAATTTTTTCAACTATAGTATAAAATTAGCACTTAGAAAATTTTTAGGCCACCGTCCTCATTTGAACCTCTACCTTGAGTTTGCATTTGGAATCTCAATCCCGAAACTGTCTTGACAATTCTAATGCCTTCGCTATCTCCTTTAGCATCGTCATTGACTAAGTTAGACACCTCTCGCCATTGAGCAATTACATACCACCTCGTTCAATTCTCTTTAATTCTTTACCCTCGACTTAAAGGTAGGTTTCAATTTCAATCTTGGTGCTTCCTCCACTCGAGTCGCTATTATCTTATACTTGACCTTAGATGTTGTGCTGCTATCAATTTGACCTTGGGGCATGACCATTTCTCCTCCACTACCGCCTCTTCCTCCTCAACAACACCGAGAACCACTTCAATTTTTTCAAACAAATGCTCGAGTCCATTGCATTGACAAGGTGGAAGCGATGAAGGGGAAGGAGATGAACAATTCCTTTTGGGTCATTATCAAATATGGATCAGCGGTTTAGGCTTTGATGAGACACTTTCAAGAAATCATTGCATTGAGCACACTCTGATGTCATTGAATTCAAGCACCGACATTCTAGGTGTTTTTATTCCACTAACACTTGAAGTCGTGACTCATAATCCTATGATCATGCAAAGAAAGGCTCTATGTCGATTTGGACATCTATTATCATAGTTTCTATGGTAATGGGTAAAATCTGATACATAGTTTCGTAGCGCGATGGAGCTTGTTAGCCAACACAAGTGGGCTATCTACACGGAGCATTCTCATACACGTTATGGACACAAGACGCACACTGTAGTGATTGACAAGTTGCACTGCTTGGGTCAACGTACAAAAGTCGATTCGTTAATACTCATCAACATCCATTGGATTCTTCACTTTGGCTACACGGGTTTTAATCACATAAAGCATCGAAGTTAATCATATTTGGTCACATACGCTATCAAGCTTTTAATATAGAATGACCGACCTTAAGCGATCTTCTCATCTGCATGCTAGTGCCAGTCTGTCCACGCCTCTAAAATTAGGGTCATTGTAACATCACTCATTCCAAAACTCAAAGATGGAACTCTAGTATGCTGCAGTCCCCTTGGAACTGTCTTTGGGTGACATAGATGAGATCAAATATTTTATACAGTCTTGAGTAAACAAAGTAGATATAACTAAAATGAAGAATGTTATTACAGATTTAGTTTGATAATTTTACATCCAATGTCGTTTCCCCATAGGGTCAAAAATATAGTACAACATATTTATTATTGTCATGCCCCGCATATGAAGATGTAGACACGAACACTTAATACAGTGGAATTAAAAAAGCATAAATATAACACCAAATCCTTCAGCCATGTCTTCAGCTTACATTATTTGATCCTTCCAACAACAACCTGTGTTAGTTTATAAACTCAACCTACTCGAATGAGTACTCGTGAGTTTATAGGGAAAACAAGAATAAATACACGGGTCAGGCATAAAGTCTGGTATGAGTAACATCTTACCCCAACGAGAAAATGATAAGCCCATTCTGGTAACATGTGGGAAGGGTTTTCCCCTTACCATACCAAAATAATACATTATCTGATTCACAAGTAAACTTAAGTTATAACTTCATTCTACATAAATATAACAGTATTTTAATATAACCCAAGTACCCTACCTTTGATTCCCCCTAAGGCCTTATGTATTTTTGCTATAGATATATATCATTAAAGTCTTACTACTCGATGGCCGCTAAGGCCTTATTCCTTTCACAAACAAAGTGTTAAAAATTATCATCCGGCTGCCACTTAGGCTTTATGCTATACTAAATTTTAGATTTAGGTTTCAACTACGACTAATGCCTTATGCCTCATTGTTTCTTTGTTCCCATTCTACGCATTAGACTCACGCATTCATATTTCGGTTGCCCATAGGTTTTACACCTACTTCGCTTATGGTTCCTAGACTGTCACTCACAACCTTACATCTTCAACCATTCCATTTGTTGCCACTTTGGGCCTTACACTAATTATTTTCGTAGTCCGGATGGTTTCCTCTTCAAGCCTTACACCAACGCTTTCGTTTCAAGTTCCACACTAGGTGTTACACCTACGCTTTGGGTTCCTCGACTGCTACCTCAGACCTTATATCATCTATCAAACATACTACCTAACCTTTCATTATTAGGCTTTTCACTTAGCTGTTTATTAAGCTAACATTACAACTAATCATTTTTCGGTTATTATTACTTATTACATTATCACCAATCCCTCTAGTTCTAGTCTCATCCATCTTAAGCATTAGCACACATCATTGTCTCTAGGAGTCACTGGTTCCAATTTACACGCTCTACTACGCATTGCATTACTCTCGACAAACCCTACCCTCTTTTTTTCTAGGAAAGCCTATCTTAGTTTAGTTTTGGTGATTTATGAGATTAAATCTTTAAATTTCTAAAATCCCTTCCTCTTCCCATAATTCCTCCTTAACCGCTGATCGCCTTTAGCCCTCGATTAATACCTTTGGTTTACTAACCTTAGCCTCATACTTCGCTTTTCTTAACATTTCTACTTAAGTCTTATACTTAGGGTTTTGATTTATATACTTTTTGGTTTGGCTCCACCTTCTTTAGCACTACCCTTCGGCATGCTTTGGGAACTGTTTCCACATATCTGCCACTAACTTTCCATATATCAACTTCTGGCTTGTTTGACTTAGTCTTTTCTGACTGTTATTTAGTACTTCGTTGACATGTTCAACATGAAAAGTGGATCTAGTCTATTAATCCCAATAATAAATACTTGATCTAATTAAACTACCTTTCGGTAACTATCATTTTCCTTGTTGCTTCCTACTATAACCCTTCGATCATGCTAGTTTTCTTTCGAAAACTACTTAGCTTATTTCAAATAATATATAGTAAAATTAATCATGCTTGTTTCCTTAAACTTCATAGCTTCTATCAATTCTCCATATTATACGACCCTCAAATAATTCGTAACAATTTATTTTCTCATCGGTAAACTCTATAAATCAAAACCCACTTCTAGTAATATGTTTCTGTCATCATAATAAATTCACAAACCTTAAAGATAATAATAAGTATGAAAATCATTCAATATAAACTTGGCCGTTAGAGATTTAAAGAAGAAAGAGGAGTTAGGAAATTCATTAGTCACATACATTCCTTAGTTAATCAAGTCTCTAGTTCCCTTTGCTTTTAACCTTCTTTTACGTCTTCTTCTTGTTTAGGCTGCAAACACTATTAACGAGCTCAAGCATTTGTTTTAAGTTTTGGATATAGAAATGAAATGAAAAGAAGAA
This sequence comes from Allium fistulosum, assembly GCA_030737815.1. Lineage (NCBI taxonomy): Eukaryota > Viridiplantae > Streptophyta > Magnoliopsida > Asparagales > Amaryllidaceae > Allium > Allium fistulosum. Next base: position 482,950,778 of record CM060905.1, on the reverse strand, counting down.
ATGATTATCTTTATTCCAAATGAATAATTGGGTAGTTGTCCTGCCATTTTCTATTTCCTTATTTAATTCATTCAAGTTAAGCTTTATTTGAAAAGGCACGATACATTGTCATTTAATTTCTCATTTATCTTACATTTTCAACTAGGATTTTTTTAGCATCGCTTAATCCGCCCAAGTATGACATGTAAATAAATGTCCTATGAATATTTACTCCTTTTCTTAATTCCAATTTATTTATACTCATAATTAACCACTTTAATTAATTAATTAATTATTAATTTATAGGTGTTAATTTTGTCCTTTGCTCTAACATTTACTTCAACACCGACTAGGGTAGGCATTCAATCACTTAGAAACTCCAGCTTTAGGTTGCTCCTCCAGTAGAGCCTCAAGGCTCTTTTTATCGTGAGGATGACCAACCTTGTGACGACCACCATACACCACCAGCACTCAATGTACCTATATATTGCACTATAATGGTGCCTGTCGATGTACGACGATCATCAATAAAGTAAAGTAAGCAACACATAACCTATCATATATTTCATAGGCCATCGAATAAAATAATAGTAAATATCTCGGATATAAAACAGGCAAGACAAAAAATAACCGAATGAATCACAACATTAGAGTATATAGATCCATACAGCAAACAACATAGGTAATAGAATTATACATCAAATAATAACTCATAAACTATCTCTAAATAGCGAGGCACTAGCAAGCTCCACGGTAGAATATCAAATGAGTAAATATAATAATACGAGAGAATAGCCTCCCGCTTACCAACTATCCCGCTCCACATGCTCACCAAACCTGATATCCCTAATCTACTCATTTAAGAGTACTCAGAGTAATATGAAGCAAAGCATAAAACCCAAGGTCAGACAACAGTCTAATGTAAGCAGTTGAAATTTCAAATACTATAAAGTTAATATACTAGGACAAATGGTATGGAAAATCATATCTGAATGCCCTTGCATCCACAGAGTTAGCACATATAAAAGGTATACGCTACTCTATGATAATCATCATGGTATACTATATGTCAAAGTATTAAGGGTGTCCAAATATCTGCTTCGATAATATCTACATCGTGTGACATCCCTAAGGTGATAAAACAATCAAGAAAACATAGCATCCATCCTCACATTCACTCACTCAGTGCATTAGAAATATGATAGTCATACGACCCTATCATATAATTAAGGACTGCTCAACGTCCCGGTTCCTCGGTAATTGAATCCATGCCACTTAGTAAGACATGAACTAGAATACCTGTCTGATAGTCCAAGGTACAATGGATCTAAACATCATGCAATCCAGGGGCCATCGTATCCCCAAGCGAAGTATCGAAGAGCTATCGTATCCCCAATGGATATTATCACACATACCCTTGCTTTATAAATACACATCGAAAACTATGAATATCAATGATCCGTTTGCACACATCATCCATAGAAAAGCTCATCCTAGAACTCTCCTTACGACTCCTATCTGAAGTTGTCGCAATTGAGAGCTTTTCTAGACAGCCATTGTTAGTCGTATAATATCATCATTTGTCCCGTAACCTTTCTCCAGCATTTCCTTCAATCTGACTCATCATCACCTACTCTACATCTCAAAGCATAACTATCCATCGTTGAAGTCGTCACTTCTCATCAAAGAATCATCATTGTTGAGTCACACGTCATTATCGTCAAAATCGCCACCGATCCATCTTCAAATGACCATAACTCGAGCATACGAACACCAAACGACATTAAACTTGTAACGTAGCCTTAAGGGGCCTTCCTTTTATCCCCATATAAATCTTACCAAGTTTGGCACAAAGATCATGGATCATCATTGATCCATGTGATCATCACCAATCCAATGCTTCACATCTTCAAACGACCATAACTTGAGCGTATGAACTCCAAACAACTTGAAACTTGGAATGTAGGCTTAATGGGCTTTCCTTGTCACCTCATATCGATCTCTTCAAGTTTGGCACAAAACTCATGGATCATCATTGATCCACGACCACTGATCCATCCCCACCGATCTATGGCCACCGATCCCACACTTCATATATGAGCTTCGGCACACCTTCCCATGCTTTACAATGATTTATGAGTCCAATAGGCTAACTACCATAGATTGGTACCAGTCCATGGGGACAAACCCACACTTAGCCAAAATCATGTGATTTTGACTCCATGTTCCCATACCCTGATCCATAGCTTGCACCCAGATCCAGTGCTCCAAGCATAAGAGAGTTACATCGATTTATACGCGAAATTCACCACCGATCCATGCTTCAAAAGGCCATAACTCGAACGTATCAACTCCTAATGACTCGAAACTTCGCATGCAACGTCTAGAAGCCATCCTTGTTACCTCCTATCGATCGCACCTCGACCTGAGAAATTTGGATTCTTAGGTCACTACTGATACAACACTTTGAACTCTCTACCGATCCATACTTTAAATGCTTATGTCTTGACCATACTAACTCTAATTGACTTGAAATTTGGTGTGCAAACGTATGAGTCCTTCCTTGTTGCCTCATATCGATCACATACCAATCTAATCACTTTGAATTTCTAGATCATCAACGATCCAAGAACCAAACCTAAGTCTAAATCGACATTCGATCACCATTTTCAACCATTCAAACATTAGACAAGCATTCATACATCGTATAGGAACCAAAACATCAGCAAACATCCAAACATATCTATTTCGAAGAAATCTAAATCTAACATTAAGGATCCATAAGAACACGTTTTTATAAATCAAGTCCAAATTGTCTAAATTTCACATATATAGTTAATTATAGTCTAAAACATTTTTAGAGATTTTTATATAATTTTTAAAACATCATTTAGGGTGTATAATGACCTAATTAGCAAGTGAGAGATCTAATCACTCACCTTAATCCAAAGCAAGACCCAAATCCCAAACGAAAGTAGAAGGTACGAAATCTAAGGCTCCTCTAACAGCAAATCGCTAATCCCAAGTAGAAGAAAGTAGAAGGTACGAAATCTAAGGCTCCTCTAACACCAAATCGCTAATCCCAAGTGCTAATCATGTTAATTTCCTCTTAATAACGTAATTTGGCTAATTAAAGTAGGTTTAAGGGATGCTTTTTAGTTAATGGAGCTTTCTAACTATTTTTGGGGGTTATGGAATAATGAGGATGAGGTCCCATCAATCTCCACTTACTCCAAACCTGAAATGGGTTATGGGCCTTAATATCAATTACCCTAATTACCCACTTAAGCTGTTCAAAATCAAATAGAACTTCAAACAGAAATAACTCTCAAATGCTTAGTTTGGTTTCTTAGTGTAGCCACTCTACGAAAAAGGAAATCATCATCCTGATCCAGTGGAAGTGGTTTCAGACCCTAACTCGACTCCTATTAAAATTTATAGGCCATACAAGATTTCATAGGGTTATAGGAAAAATCGGAAAAAATCATCGATGTGGACAATGTCCCTAAGAGTCATTTTATAAAATTATAGAACCGTAAGGCCTCATATGAAAATAACATAAATTTTCTACAATCCTGTGATGCATAGCATACGGTCGTTACATTCTCCCCCTAGGAATTTCACCCTCAAAATTCCATAATCAAGTCAATAGGGTCATCCCTTATGCCTAACAATCATATACAAGCATAGGCAATCATCACACGTCAAACATGCATACATAGCAATAACTGAAAGAGAAAACATCTAAGCCTATCCTAGCATGCAGGATACTATGCCATGATATATTTTATGATATCTTAAGTGAAAGTAAAAGCGATAAATAGAAAGTCTCACCAAGTAAATAGCTCTGGATATGTTGTCCTCATGCTCTCCTCGGTTTCCCAAGTGTGCAATCATCTTCGCTTTCACTCCACTGAACCTTCACCAACTTCACCGTCTTCCTCCTAAGCTGCTTCGTATCACGTCCAAAGATACAAATGGGCTTATGAGGTCTCAAAGCCTTTGATTCTATCTTGATATTATCTAACTGATTTGGTGCGATAGTTACGCCTGAGTCGTGCATAAATTTTCGCAAGTGAGAAACGTGGAAGACATTGTGCACTCCCAGCATTCTTTGAGGTAATTCAACCATGTAAGCAAGGTTCCTAATCTTTCGGTATTGGAAAAGGACATACAAATCTTGGTGCCAACTTCCCTTTACTACCGAATCGAATGACATTCTTTAATGGAGAGATCTTGATAATACCATGTCGCCGACAGAGAACTCTAAATCTCGACGTCTCTTATCATCGTAGCTTTTCTATCTGTCTTAGGCAACTTTCATCCATTTCCAAATGACCTCAATCTTCTTTGATGTTCCTCTAATCATATCTAGCTCAAGTATTAGTTTCTTGCCCGCTTCCCACCAACATGAAGGAGCGTTGCACGGTCGACCATACCTTGCCTCGAATGGTGCCATACCGATGCTAGATTGATAACTATTGTTGTATGCAAAATTCAACAAGATGCAAATGATTATCCCATGACCCTCCAAAGTCTAATATGCAAGCGCGCAAGAGATCCTCTAAGATACGATTCACTCTTTTAGTTTGGCCATATTTTTTAGGGTGATAAGCTATGCTGAGGTGCAGCTTTGTACCTAATGCCTCTGGTATGATCTTTCAAAACCCACTAGTGAACAACGGTTCTTAGTTACTCACAATGCTCTTCGACACACTGTGGAATCATACAGTCTACTTCACATACAGTTCGGCCAGTTTGGTTTCCATTCTACTTGACTTGATGGGTATAAATCTATCTCTTTTGGTCAATCGATCGACTATGACCCAAATGTTGTCATATCCTGCTCGAGTCCTCACAATCCGTCAATCAAATCCATCGATACTTGTTCCCACTTCCACTCAAGAGCTTCTAACGGTTGCATCAAACCACTTGGCTTCTTCTGCTCTCCTTAACCAACTGGCAATTCATGCATTTTGAGAGAAATGCCCCGACAACTCTCTTCATTCCTTCCTAATAAAAGGTCTGCCTCATATCACAGTACACCTTATTACCGTTGGAATGAATAGTCAATATCGAATGATGCCATTCTCGTAGCACCTCATCCCTCAACCCATCGATATTAGGAACAAACATCTTCTGTCCTTACGGAGCAAACTGTCTTGGTTAAGTCCGTACTATCTCATATCCTTAGAGTCTACTCCAGTTTCAATCTTAGCATTGATCTCGGCTAATCTAGCATCGCGCCTTTGACTAGTACCAATCCGCTCAATAAGAGTTGGTCTGATGGTCAAGCTTGCCAATATCTCTAGCTCTAACTCTTATCTTTATCAAAAATCATAACCAACAATATACTCTAACTGCGTCCACTTTAGTAATATAGCTCCTAAGTTGACTTGTCTCCTACTCAAGGCATTAACAACTACATTGCCTTTGCCCGGTGTATATGCAATATCAAAGTCGTAGGAGGCAAGGAACTATAACCATCGTTGGCGAAGGTTAAAATTCTTCTGCAAAAAGAGTTACTTCAATGATTTATGGTCGGTGAACAGCTCGAACTTCTCTCCTAAAAGATAATGCCTCCAAAAATTCAACGCAAACACAGTCGCTGCTAACTTTAAATCATGGGTCCGGTATTTCTTTTCATGTGGCTTCAATTGTCAACTAGCATATGCAACAACTTTGCCTCTCTGCATCAATACAACACCCATTCTGGTACCACAAGCATTACTGTATATTGTCATCTCCTCATTCCCGCTCGGAATAGTCAATACTAGTGCACTCGACAACTTTATTTTCAGACTTATAAATTCATGCTCACATCTAGTATCCTAAGTAAAAGTCTGATTCTTTTTCATCAAGGTAATCAATGGTGCCGCTACCTTTGAGAAGTCTTGGATGAATCATCAATAATATCTAGCTAACCCCAAGAGACTCTTCACATCTTTAGTGTTTTTGGGTCGAATCCAATCTTGGATTGCTATGACTTTTGTAGAATCAACGGTAATGTCCTGCTCAGAAACAACATGACCCAAAAATCTCACTTCCCTCCTCTAGAAGCGACATTTAGAAAAATTCACCTTTAGTTGGTGTTTTCTCAACACCTCTAGCACAATCCTCAAATGTGTATTATGTTCTTCCTCTATCCATGAATAGAAAATAATATCATTGATGTATATAAGCACAAATTTATTTTGCTGACTGCTGAAGACACGGTTCATAAGGTCAACAAAGTATGCCAATGCATTGGTTAGCCCGAACGACATAACCAACCACTCATAAATACCAAACATAATACAAAACGCTGTAATCGGCATACTCTCCTTCGCCACTCTCAGTTGGTGAAATTCCATCGCAAGATCTAACCGAGAAAATACTCTAGCACCATGAAGTTGATCGAATAAGTCATCAATACGTGGGAGTGATTACTTGTTCTTCTTCGTCACTTTGTTCAGCCCATGGTAATCAACGCATAATATAACAGAGCCGTCCGCCTTCATGGCGAATACTATGGGTGCTCTCCACTCAGAAATACTCCTACGAACGAACCATCGTTGCAATAGGTCATTCACTTGCACCTCGAGCTCCCGCTGCTCTCTAGGTGCCATCCTCCTCAAAGGCATTACTATTGGTCTGACATCTTTTGTCAAATCTATACAGAACTCGATCTCTCTATGTGATGAAAGTCTGGTTACCTCCTCAAATATGTTTGAATACTTCTTAGCAATAAGTATTATTGACTGCTCATTGTGCGGGATATTGAGAAAATATAGGAAGGTGACCATCACCTCATCTCCGGTAGACAACTTAACACTACCTTCCACCCATCATCCATCCTTATCGTCACCAACGACCACTCGTAATCCACAACTACTCTGTATCTACGAAGCCAGTCCATCCCCAGTATAATACCGAACACAATGAAACCCAAAACAAATAATCACAATCAAAAGAGCATCCATGACTCGGTAAGATGAAATCACGATAAATCATACACATGCTAGTGGAGCCTCAAACAGGGTTCACCACAATCAAAGGTCATTTTGAGTCTCAATCCCAATTTGTCTACAAAGTCACTAGATATGAAGAAATGTGAAGCCTTGGTATCAAAAAAATATCATATAGGAACATTATAAACAGAAAGCATACCTTGAATAACGATGCCCTTTCCCTTCTCTTTCTCTGATGGAGCATTCGGCGAAGTCGGAACGTCGTTGATAGCATATGCTTTCACCACCTACTTCTTCTTAGGCAACTCGGGATAGTCCTTCTTGATATGCCAAAGCTTATTGCAGATGAAACACTTCTTTCCCTCAGCATTGCTGTCTCTACTATAGTGACCTTTTCTAAGCAGTTGTAGCAAGTCGGACTCTGCTTGACTTTCTTCTTCTAGCCATACTTATTCTGAAACTGCTTTCTCTTGTTATTTTTCCATTTCTTCTTGCCTTCCTCGCTCACTTGCGACTTTGGCTCATCTTTAGGAATAATGACTTTCGGCTTTAGACAAAGGCTCTCATGCCTTAATGCCTTCTTGACTTACATCTAGAAAGTCTCATCAGTATGGCCCACAAGCTTCTCTCCTATGTAGTCATCCAAGTCGATAATGAACTTCTCATTCTTCTTTAATGGAGTGTCGATGAAGGACATCCTATATTTAGATAGAGCATCGAACTCAACAACATTCTCGGAGACAATCTTATCCCCTTGCTTCAGATCCACAAACTTATGGAATAGAATTGACCTCTAAGCTGCAGGACAAATTTTTCCTCGAATCTAGCTTTGAACTGGTCCCAAGTGAACTGATCCTAGGAAGTAGCAACCCTTACTACATTCCACGGTTCATGGCTCACCCTTAAAGCTGTGGAGAAGCCAATCGCCTTTTCATAGCATCATCAAGCTCTAAGTCATCGAAAATCCTTTCGTAGGTATCAAGCCAATCCCGCACCTCCATTGTCGACTCTGCTCCTTGGAAAGGTTTGCACTAAGACTAGCAAAGTCTTTGTTCAACTTAGCAAAATTGGCTCTGGGTGCCTGCACTGGAGCACCACCATTAACAGCAACATTCGGAGCATCTACTTTAACATTTTGCAACATGTGCCTCATTATGGTATTAAACATAGTCTGCAAATCGAGATTAGCAGCTCCCAATCTAGCTCCTTTTTCAACTCTAGAGGTGGAGTTCCTAACAGGATTCCTTGTTTGATGACTCGTCCTTCAAGTTGTAATAAGGACGATTAGTCTCTCTATAAGGGATCCTACTTAAGTAGTATTCGTGTGTGTAATGCGACTTATATACTAACAAACTACTATAGATTTGAAAACCAAAATGTATAACAAATACGCGCTCTCATATATATACACACTCTCGATCCAGTCTAAGGTGAGAACTTCTACCTTATTATTGATAACGATGGATTTTCTATCGGTAAGAAAATCATCGTTAAAAATATTATCGTTAAAAAACTGCAAGCGCACGCATACAATGGTAATGCGTATGCGAGTACGGGTCGATCCGCGGGGAAATGAATTAATTTTAAATTCTAATCAATCAAATTAACCCAAAGAGTTTGAAATTGTTTTAAGCTAAAAAAATGTAAAAACTAACTAAAACAAAAGTGAATAAAAATATGAGATCAAGAGACAATTTAGAGGTAAATTCACTCTCATACTCTCACATAAATCAACACAAAATTTAATCTATGATCTCTCATTTTAATCTAAGTAGAATTAGTGATGTATTTATCATAAGTATGGTCTATTTGTGTTATTAATTAACACAACTTAAACCATCAAACTTTAATACAACAACTAAAACCACTTATTAATTGTAATGAAAATGAACATGAAGTCAAAGCAAAAGTTATTTTAAGCATGATCTATTTACTATTTTGTTTAGTAACATAGATCATCAAATTTTGATTCTACTTTAATTTCATTATCAAAATCAATTAGTAAGATGATGATGTAAATTGTGTTTATGTTGGATTAAGCATAGCCCATTTGTGATTAGAAACAAAACATAGGCTATCAAATTTCCTAATAAACTTACATCGTAATCCAACTTTTCATTAAGCACTAAAAAGATCATAAATAATAAAATATGTTGAATCTATATAATTTAAGAGAGCTTCATTACCCCTTAATTGAAGGGATTTAGCTTTCCATTTGTGTTATCATTTCAACACATGTAAATTTCAACATAGAACAAAAAGGAAAGTGCAAGTTAATTAAAACAAAAAGAACTAACTATTTGAATAAAAATAAAACTAAACTAAGTGCATAGATGGAAATCTAATCTACTAACATAAAAAGAAAGAGAGAATGTAAATAAAAATGAGCATAAAATAGAATAAAAGCATATAAAGAATGAAGAAGAAGAGGCTTAGGAAGCCATTTTATTTCTCATTAATTTTATGGCTACAACTTGCATAATATGATAAGATAATAAATCTCATTACATGAACATAAGAGGGTTATTTATACATGACTAAAACCCCAATCCATTTTTAGGGAACTCCCTAAAATGCCCTTGAAGTTGTGTGACCTCCAAGTTATCCACACTTATCTTTTTATTTGTCCCTGAATAAAGAAAAACTAAGATAAATCAACTTTCATAGGGAGCACGATTGCATTGAGCATATGCAATAAGCCGTTAAACCTCTAGGTGTCCCTAGTAGGAGAGTGTTGTCTCGTGAGGGTTTTTTGCGGATACTACCCACAAAATCCAAATGCAACATGAAAATTTTCTAAATGCAAGATTTATTTACAAAGATATGAATGCAAGTTTTAGAAAATATTTATAAATGAATAATTTACTTTTAAATTTACATGAATAAGTTAAATATAAGTTCTGGTCATTATCAAGAAATTTAAGTCCTTTTACTGGTCAAAACTTCCAACAAAAATTAAGTTATCATCACAAATAGACTCTAGTTTGGCTAGTTGTTTCAGTTGATAACATAGTTCAACTATGAAATGAATCCTTAGTCGATTATCAAAGTTTTTCAAAGTGGTATTTTTATTTCTTTTGAATAACAAGTTGAATTAACTAAGTGAAAATAATGCTTGGATTTTAATTGCTTGCTCTCTCTATTTTTGAAAAGTATTAACATTATTATTATTTACACACCTAACTTAGATAAACTGAGGCCAGATATATAGATCTTGCATTGCCTTTCGGGCTTACGTGAGAAGGGTATAGAGCATGGTGAATGTACGCACTTGCATATGAACACATGACTCTAGGTGGTTATTCTTATTAAAAATTTATTTACACACACCTAACTCAGATAAAATGAGGCCAGATATACCGATCATGCACTACCTTTCAGGCTTACATGAGAAGGATACAGAGCATGATGAGTGTACACACTTGCATGTGAACACATGACTCTAGGTGTTTCTTAATTTCACAAAAACCATTTTTTAATGTTTTATTTTTTTCTTTGTTTTTTCAAAGAGAGAGAGTTACAGAAAATCATTTTAGCACCACTTAACTTAGAAGATTGAAAATGTTATCGCCTTTACTTTAAATCAACCCTCTTTTAAACAAATATTACAATTAGGATATACTTCATTATCACCCATGAACCTTCTTATATACTAGTTAAACCATACTTGTAATCAAACTTTATTTTAATTTTTGTTGAGACAAATAAATTTTCAAAAATTTCAATTTAATAATCAAAACATATACTTATCCTATAGTGTTTCTTAAAAAGCAAATCAATATGCTAAATTAAAATTTTGTTTTGAAATTTTTTGTTTTGGTTTTTTTAGAGTTTTGGAAAGAAAATGCAAAAAATAACCCATGAAAAAACAAAAATGAACATGAGACTCCCCCAGCACTTGATTTTAGATGTGTCCTCACAATCAATGCATGATATAATGAGTGTAACGGGGAAAAATATGTACATATTTACAAAAGAGGGTTAATATTTCTTACTAGACATAGTATGGCTCATGAAGAATCATGAGCTCCTCCTCTTGATCACTTGGAAATTCCAAGTAAGGCTTTAAACAATGATCATTGACTTTAAAAATTGATCCGTATCTATTTCTATGGCACCATGTGGAAAAACAGTTCGTACAGTGTATGGTCCTGTCCACCTTGATTTTAACTTCCCAGGAAACAAATGAAGTTGAGATTCATACAAAAGAACTTTTTGATTTGGAAAAAATGTTTTCCTCAGGATTGGCTTGCCATGAAAAACATTTGTTCTTTCTTTATAAATTTTTTAGTTTTCATACGCGTCGTTCCTAATCTCTTCTAATTCGTTGATGTGCAATTTTCTATTTTAACCAGCTTTTTCAAGATCAAAGTTTAAGTTCTTCACTGCCTACAACGCTTTGTGTTTGATTTCAACTGGTAAATGGCATGCCTTCCCATAAATTGAACGAAATGGGAACATCCTAAGGTTAGTTTTAAAAGTAGTACGGTAAGCCCAAAGCGCATCCATTAATTTTTGAGACCAATCTTTTCGATTTTTATTCACAGTTTTCTCCAAGATTTGTTTAATCTGACGATTTGAAACTTCAACTTGACCACAAGTTTGAGGATGGTAAGGAGTGGATAGCTTTTGGGTTATCGAGTATTTCTTCATTAGAGTTTCAAATGATTGATCACAGAAATGGGTTCCATTGTCATTTATTATTGTGCGGTGTTCCAAACCTCGAAACGATGTTTCTTTTATGAATTTCACAACAACTTTGTGGTCATTTGTTTTACAAGGAATGGCTTCAACCCATTTGAAGACGTACTTAACATAAAAAAGAATGCACAAATTTCTGAAAGAGTTGGGAAACAGTCCCATAAAGTCAATACCCCAAACATTAAAGATTTCGATCGTAAGAATGGAGTTCAAAGGCATCATGTTTTGTCGAGAGATTCTTCCTAACATTTGACAGCGATCGCAAGTTTTACAAAACTTAAATGCATCAAGCGTAGGCTGGTAAAAAGCAAATTGAAGCACCTTTTCCCTTGTTTTCTTCGGACCGAAGCGACCGCCACATGCTTGGTCATGACAAAACGAAAGAACACTCTTGATTTCACAATCTAGAATGCAATGTCCAATGATTTGGTCAGAACAGTATTTAAACAAGTATGGTTCATCCCAATAGAAGTATTTGACTTAGGAAAGAAATTTATATTTATCTTGTTTCGACCAAAATAAAGGAGTTTCCTTAGTGACTAGATAGTTCACTATGTCAGCATACCATGGATCGACAAAAACGAAAAGGAGTTGTTCATCAGGAAAGTTCTTGTTGATTGGTAAAGAAGATGGTGCGTTTGGAAGATGCGAAAAATGATTAGCAATAACATTGTCGGATCCTTTTTTATCTTTGATCACAAGGTCAAATTCTTGGAGTAAGAGGATCTAATGATCAAACAAGACTTAGCATCATTTTTAGCGAAAATGTACCTAAGAGCGGAATGATCAGTGTAAACAGTAATGTATGAGCCAATCAAATAAGGTCAGAATTTTTCGAGCGCAAGGACTTCCGCTAGAAGTTGTTTTTCAGTGGTCGTATAATTGAGTTGAGCATTGTTTAAGGTCATAATAGCGTAGTAGATAACATGAATAAGTTTGTTGATTTGTTGTCCTAAGATAGCACCAACTACAAAATTAGAAGCGTCACACATTATTTCGAAAGGAAGATCCCAATTGGGTGTGAAAATGATGGGAGTGGAAATGAGTTCGTTTTTGAGGCGTTCGACAGCAGAAACACAATCAAAATTAAAGTCAAATGGAACGTATTTTCCAAGAAGAGTCGTAAGAGGTCGAGCAATTTCACTGAAGTCTTTCATAAAGCATCGATAGAAACCAGTGTTTCTAAGGAATGAATGAATGTTCTTGACAGATTTAGGAATGGGTGGATTTGCAATTACGTCAACTTTCGCTTTATCTACCTCAATGCCTTCGTTTGAAATGACATGCCCAAGGACAATGCCGTGTTTGGCCATGAAATGGAATTTTTCCCAATTTAACGTCAAGTGTTTGTCCTTGCATCGATTCAGAACCAACTCATGAAGGTGCAAGCACTCGGAAAAAGAGTTTCCAAAGACGGAAAAATCGTTCATAAACACTTCAAGAAAGCATTCAATCATGTCAAAAAAGATGCTGATCATGCATCTTTGAAACGTAGCAGGGGCGTTGCAAAGGCCAAATGGCATACGTCGATACATAAAAGTGCCAAAGGGACACGTGATAGTTGTTTTCTCTTGATCTTCGAGAGCAATTGGGATTTGGTTATAGCCGGAATAACCATCAAGAAAGCAATAGAATTCATGGCCGGCTAAACGTTCAAGCATTTGGTCGATGAAAGGAAGAGGAAAGTGATCTTTTCGTGTTGCAGCATTTAGTTTTAAATAATCAATGCATACATGCCAACCCGTTTGAATATGAGTTGGAATGAGTTCGTTTGAGTCATTCTTGGTAACGGTAAGTCTTTTTAGGCACGACATGAATTGTGCTAACCCACGAACCGTTAGAAATGGGGTATATGATTCCATTATCAAGGAGCCTAAGAATTTCATCACGAACCGCATTCTTCATTTTTTGGTTAAGCCTTCGTTGCGCATCACGACTAGGCTTAGCATCTTTAACTAAATGGATACGTGTTGAAAAAGAGCGAGACTAATTCCCTTTATATTGGTGATCGACTATCCAATTTCTTCTTTATTTTTCGATAGAGTTGAAAGAATGGAAACTTCTTGATCAAGAGAGAGAGATGAAAAGATTTAACCATAAATGTATTGTTGTCACCTAAGTAAGATGACGATGTCAATTGTGTTTATGTTGGATTAAACATAGCCCATTTGTGATTAGAAACACAACATAGGCTATCAAATCCCCTAATAAACTTACACCGTAATCAAACTTTTCATTAAGCACTAAAAAAGATCATAAATAATAAAATATGTTGAATCTACATAATTTGAGAGAGCTTCATTATCCCTAAATTAAAGGGTTCTAATTTGTGTTATCATTTCAACACATGTAAAATTCAACATAGAACAAAAAAGGAAAATGCAAGCTAATTAAAATAAAATGAACTAACTACTTGCATGAAAATGGAACTAAACTAAGTGCATAAATGGAAATCTAATCTACTAACATAAAAGGAAAGAGAGCATGTAAATAAAAATGAGCGTAAAATAGAATAAAAGCATGTAAAGAACAAAGAAGAAGAAGAGACCTAGGAAGCCATTTTATTTCTTATTAAGTTTGTGGCTACAACTTGCATAATATGATGAGATAATAAATCTCATTACATGAACAAAAGAAGGTTATTTATACATGACTAAAACCCTAATCCATTTTTAGTGAACTCCCTAAAATGCCCTTGAGGTTGTGTGGCCTCCAAATTATCATTAGCATGAAATTAATCCTCTATTAAGTGTGCATGTGCCTTTAATCCCCACTAACATGTGCATTAGCTTTTAATTATGGTCCATTAGTAAGTAGGTAGGTGAGGTCCTCTATGATTACATGAATTCGTTTATTTCTTCATTTCTTTGGCTTCCAATTCTTGTATATGCATATTTCCATGAAGCCACTTCCAAGTTGAATCCAAATTCCTACAAAACAAATTATAATGTGCAAGTAATTTTTTCCAAATTGATTCACACACGAAATTACCATTTTACCCCCATGTAGATGCATGAATGATGACTTGAAAGTATTTTTGAAATTTGGCTTTAAACATGTAAAACACTAATTATGACATTTATTTTACTAAAATGAGATTAAGTGTGTGAGCAAAAATATACATTTTTACGTGCACATCACTTATCTCTATTTGTTACGGTATCCCTTAGGTTAAACAATGCAACCTAAGCTCTGATACCAAATGTGACGACCACCTTACACCACCAGCACCTAATGTACCTATATAGTGCATTGTAACGGTGCCTGGTCAATGTAAGACGATCATAAATAAAGTAAAGCAAGCAAAATAGAACCTGTCTATATCTCACAGCGCATTGAAAAAATTATAATAGTATGTAAATCCATACAGCAAATAGCATAACAAATAGAGTTATACATCAAACGGTAACTCATAAACTACCTCTAAATAGCGAGGCACTAGCAAGTCCCATTGTACTGTGCATTGGAATAGCAAATGAGTAAATATAATAATATTATAGAATAGCCTCATGCTCTCCACCTGTCTAGTTCCACGTGTTCACCGGACCTGATATCCCTAATCTACTCATTTAAGAGTGCCTAGAGTAATAGGAAGCAAAGTGTAAAACCTAGGTTAGACAATAGTATGGTATGAGCGGTAGAAATCTCAAATACTATAAAGTCAATTACTAGGACAAATGGTATGGAAAATCATACTCAACATGTTCCTGCATCAACAGAGTTAACATATATAAATGATACATGCTACTCTATGATAGCCATCATGGGTGTATTATAAAGTACCAAGGGTGTCCAGATATCTGCATCAATAATATCTACATCATGTGACATCCCTAAGGTGATAAAACAATCAAGCTAACCCCTAGCATTCGTCATCCATCCTCACATTTACTCACTCAGTACGTTGGATATATGACACTCGTATGACCCCCATCGTATAGTCAAGGAGTGCTCAATGCCTTGATTCCTCGGTACTCGAATCCATGCCACTCAGTAAGCCAGGAACTAAAAACCCGTTTGATAATCCAGGGTACGGCGAATCTAAAAATCATGCGATCCAGGGACCATCGTATCCCCAAGGGAAGTATCCAAGGACCATCGTATCCCTGGTGGGTATCATTACACATACCCTTGTTTTATGAATACACATCGATACCTACGAATATCAATGAGCCTTCTACACACGTCATCCATCATCGAGCTTATCCCGTAATTTTCCTTACGGCTCCCGTCTGAAGTCATCGCAGTTTGGAACTATTCTTGCCAGCCTTCGTTAGTTGTAGAATATTATCATTCGTCACATAACCTTTCTCCAACAGTTCCTTCAATCCGACTCATCTCCACCAAATTTGCATATAGAAGTATAGCTGACCATCGTTGAAGCCAACATTTCTCATCATGGAATCATCATCGTCGAATCATGCATCATTGTAACAACCGCCCTACACCTATGGTGTAGAGCGGTAGTTAAAGGAAAGAAAAAGAAATAAGATGAAGATATAGAAGAGAAAAGAATAAAAAAGAAGAAAAAGGAAGCATCAAATAACCAAATTACATGTCGCATATCTCATATCGCATCAGAGTAAATATAATAATCAACACAGGTATAAAACAATAGAGACTATAATAACAATGTGAAATAATCATCTTAATATCAGATCCAAAAAGTTATACAACACCATGGTAGAGTTTATACAATGGGAAATTAAACTCAACTGGTACACTGTCAAGGCTCCACAGTGTCACGTAGCGGAAACATAATAACAAATGCATATATAAGTATAGATAACCGTCACCTCCTATCGGTCCACTTGTAGAACTCCATAATCATCCACCTACTCTCTATCTACTCATTTAAGAGTACCTGAGAGTAAGAAGCAAAACATAAAACCTTGGGTCAGATAATAGTCTGGTGTGAGCGATATCAAATCTCAAAATACTATAAAACTCGGTAATATACGAAACTGAGGGTATATAAACCAAACCTGACATTTCCCTACAACCACAGAGTCGGCACATAAACATAAGTAATATGCTACTCTGTAACATCGTAAAAAGGGTAAACCATACTCAATATCAATCAGGGTGCCTAGGTATCTCCACCTATAGTCCCTACTCCATACTAAGTAAACTTCAGGTATCTAGGTATCTCTATCCATACCTACTCCACACTAAGCTAAATCATGGTATCTAGGTATCCCTACCGCAATACCGACCTAGTGTGACATCCCTAGGGTGACAGGTGACTAGTGAGCAACCATAACAAACATAGCATCCATCAAACAGTACTAACTGTCACCCATTGTGCTAGATTGTGATGACTCATATGACCCTCTACAATTGTCAAGGACTAGTGGAAATCATGGTTCTCTATTGTGTTCCCTCGTACTTTCAGATCTGAAATCCTACACGGTTGTCTCCTATAGTGCCTCTGTACCGTCTGACACTAGACCACCTCAGGGCGGTCTAGGGTACACAACCATCGCTACCAGCCCTCGAGTATCACCCACATATAGCACCCTTGCTTCGAGCACAACAGAAAATGCTCTGAGTCATCAACGATCCCTAAGAACAAACACATCCATTGAGCCCTACTCACTCGATATAGATTCGAACCCTACTGGCTCACTACAGTTTCTAGGTACGAGCCCTAACACTCAACCCAGTCCATTATTTAGAGCCTTACTCCAATCCGAGTTGCTATCCTCAATCCTGCTCTTTGCCTGAGCTCTCGATTGAAGAACCTTATTATCATGCCATCCGAAGCCCGAGGTCCAACATGATCCATACAGTCCTGTTACTATCATCCCGGAGCCTACTTCATACATCATTGAGTCACTATCCGTAGTACCAAACTACCAGGTCGAAGCACCACATCCCTGTATCACCATCAAAATCACTAGGTTCAAATATCACATCCCTACCTCACCATCAATATCACTCATCATAGGGTAATAACATCTAATCTCTAAACAGGTCGCACTAACAAACCATCACATCGGGCACCATGATATGTCATCAATGTCTAAGCCGCATATCGGCCAAATCGCCAATCAACAACAGTGATGGACATTGAACACACTACTATGGTCAATCCCATCCACCTTGGTCGTGTACTTAACTGAATGGTTAAGTACAGACCAAACGGAAACGTCTGACATCTACTCTGTAACCCAGATCCATCGGCACGTATCCTAAACCCTCTTCTACAACTCATCATGTTCATTAGATTTCCACGTGTGCGGAACTCCAAAGTACAAGATACTACCTAAAATTAAATCACTGCTAATCAGCGTTTTCAACCAAAATAGTCAAATATCAAACAATCCAAATAATCAAACATACATCCAAACATCGAAAAAAACATACATACAACATAAACAATCCATCCATACAATTCATGTGGGAAATAACATCAATAATAGACCTAATTTAATAATTCATTGAATATGGCATAACGATGGAAAATAAGTGATATTCTTTGTAAATCATTTTAAAATAATTATGTATTATTTTAGAAAAATATAGTTGCTGTATAATAATAATAATGTCATATTTAAAAACCAAAAATCTTTCCCGAGCGTCAATATAATACTAAACAATCAACCATAGTAAAGTGAGAGACAATATAACTCACCTCATCCAAATATGTCCAAGCCAGTGCCAAAACATAGAACTCGCCAATACGAGCCCAACGCAAGAAACCACATCCAATATGGACCTCATATGCAAAAGATATAGCAAATATAAGATTCCGTATTAAATCGATAATCAAATAATTAATTAATAAACTAATTACCATCATTAGCGAATAATCCTTCTTCCTCAATCAAGGCCGCTTGAACACGAGATACGCTGTGCATATCCGAACTCTTCCAGCTTCGATATCTTGTTCGATAATCAACGAAACTTCGAAACGTTTTTGCCAATGGATCCCACTGCTTGATCTCTTCACAACATACACAAGAACCTCGCCTCTGCTTCCCTCTATCCAATCGCAACATCATGACCCGAATCTTGACCTACTTGTCATGGCTAAGGGTGGAAACTACTACCATGGATCGGACGTCACCAAAATCGGTGGAGAGAAGCACCTCAATGATAGAAACATGATGATAATCTCTGATTTGCATATTGATGCTCTAAGATATGACCAAGTGGAACACTAGGTCCACGACCTTACATCGATCTCAGCCTATCATCGTGAAACTCCAAATCGATCATATAGGATCGAAGCCCTCATCAATATGAGCTCAATGAACTAAACGATACGATTTACCGTTGAGTGTTTATGCAGAAATGAATTTTTGAAGTGGACCGACCACGGATTTCAAGCTTTAGGAATGAACAGTGAAAGAGAAATGGGAATTGGAGGGAAGATATTTGATTTGGGGTATTTATAATAATATAATGTTATTCCATTTATTTAATTCTCAAATAAATAGCTGCATGTTTCGAGTTCGTACGATCACACGATGCATCTAATCGCCATGAAACTCGTCTGCGTACATCACCTCAATTTTTCAGATCCAACGGTACTAATCGCGTCACCATCTGAGACTGCACCCAGGATGCTAATTTTGCATATTTCGAGATCATTTTGGCCATCGAATCGTCTGATCTCGAAATATAACGATCCTTATACTCGTTTTAATTTGCAACGTCAACACGAACTTAACGAAAGTGGTCTCGAGTCCTGATTCAGCCCTATGCAAAAATCACATTTTTGGATCTTCATTTAATTAATGATTAAATATTTATATAAACTATTTAAATATACGATCGTTAGAAATACGGGTCGTTACAGTCATCATCATCGAATAGCCATCGATCCATCTTCAAATGATCATAATCCAAGCATATGAACTCCAATCGACTTGAAACATGGACGTAGGGCCTTCCTTGTCACCCTATATAAATCTCACCAAGTTTGGGACAAAAGTCATGGATCATCATCGATCCATGGGATCATCACCAATCCAATACTTTACATCTTCAAACGACCACAACTTGAGTGTATGAATTCTAAACGACTTGAAACTTGGAATGCAAGCTTATAGGGCCTTCCTTATCACCTTATATCGATCTCATCAAGTTTGGAACAAAACCGATGGTTCATCACCAATCCATTACCATTGATCCATGGCCATTGATCCATCATCACCGATTCCACACTTCACATATGAGCTCCAGTACGCCTCCCCATGCTTCACAGTGATTTGCGAGTCCAATGGGCTAACCATGATGGATTGGTACCGAACCATGGGGAAGAACCCACACTTAGCCAAAATCGTGTGATTTTGGCTCCATTTTCTTGCCTCCATGTTCCTATGCCCCGATCCATAGCTTGCTCCCTGATCCATTGCTCTAAGCATATGAGAGTTCCATTGATCCATACATGAAATTCTCCATAGATCCATACTACAAAAGGCCATAACTCGAACGTACCAACTCCAAACGACACGAAACTTGGCGTATATCCTTTAGAGGCCTTCCTTGTCACCTTCTATCAATCGCATCCTATTCTGAGAAATTTGGATTCTTGGATCATCATCAATCCAACATTTTGAACTCTTTACCGATCCATACTTTGAATGCTTATATCTTGACCATACAAACTCCAATTGATTTGAAATTTGGTATGCAACCTTATGAGGCCTTCCTTATTGCTGCATTTTGATCACATACCAATCCGATCACTATGAATTTATGGATCATCAATGATCCAAAGAACCAATCCTAAGTCTAAATCTCCATTCGATCGGCATTTTCAACCATTCAAATATTAGACAAGCATTCATACATCATAAAGAAACCAAAACATCAGCCAAAATCCAAACAAATCTATTTCAAAGAAATCCAAATCTAAGGTTATGGATAAGAACACATTTTTATAAATCAAGTCCAAATCGTCTAAATTTCTCATATATGGTTAATTATAGTCTAAAACATTTTTAGAGATTTTTGTATAATTTCTAAAACATCATTTAGGGTGTATATTGAGCTAATTAGCAAGTGAGAGGTCTAATCACTCACCTTAATCTAAAGTAAGACCAAGTCCCAAATGAACAGTAGAAGGCATGAAATCTAAGGCTCCTCTAATAGCAAATCTCTAATCCCGAGTGTTAACCACGACATTCTCCTCTTAATGATGTAATTTGACTAATTAAAGTAGGTTTAAGGGTTGCTTAGAGGATAATGGATGTTTCTGACTATTTTTGGGAGTTGTGAAATGATGGGGATGAGGTTCCATCAGCCTCCACTTATTCCAAACCCAAAATGGGTTATGGGTCTTAACACTAATGACCCTAATTACCCACTTGTGCTGTTCAAAATCAAATATAACTTCAAACAACAATAACCCTCAAATGGTTAGTGCATTTTCTTAACATAACGACTCTACAGAAAGCAAAATCATCATCTTGATCCAATGGAATGGTTTCAGACCCTGACTCAGCTCCTATCAAAAGTTATAGGCCACACAAGATTTCGTAGGGTCCAAACGATGAAAAAAATCGGTAAAAGTCATCGATGTGGAAAATGTCTCTAAGAGTCATTTTCAAACATTATAGAATCATACGACCTTATATAAAAATAATATAAATAATCTATGATCCTCCAATGTGTAGAATACGGCTCGTTACAAACCTTTTCTTATGGTCTTAGATAATCCCCCAAACACCCAAAATGACCAAAGATTATGTTTCAAATTGAGGCTGATAAACTCAAGGCAAATCTTCATGTTGAAAAAGAGTTGAGAGAGGAAGCTTGGGAAATGGCCCATACTTCTATAGATGAATCAGTGGATTTGCGAATCAAGTTGGCCGACTTAGAGAAAGAGGTGGCTGATCTTAAGGTTAAAATAACCCAGATTGAGTGAACATGTATCCATCGAGACTCTCGGTCCTAGCTCTTCGGAAAGTGCGGATGACACTGCTTTCACCTAGAAAGAGTTTCAGGTGGAAATTGTCACATTTACTGTGACCACTCCTAGAGTTACTGCCACCGAAACAACCATCAGCTGCTCTCAACATTGTTGTTACTTCTGCTACTATGGAAACTACCAACAATTACAGCTCGGAGGATCTTGCCTTCATTACGCTTGTGGTTCCCTTACTCTTCCCTCACTTCCAAAAGTTCCTAAGGAAGGAGAATTCATCAAGTCCGCTCTTGAAGAAACTTTACATGCTGGAGGCATATCCTTGACATCTCCAATCTTTGAGAAACTCCAAAATTTTTCTATAGAGATCGCTAATCTTTACTATTCTATTAGTCATCTTACATGTCAATTGTAGATGCTGCTACCTCCCATTATCTTTTCTTCAGGTCCCAGTTCTTCAATAACAACACAGATTGTCGTCAACACAACCTTTATTCGCCCTCATTACCTACCAGCTCTGGTCCTGGTCCCAATTCTTAGAAATAGGGGCCTTGGAAAGCTTAGAGGATGTTGATATCTCGATCGACGACGATTTTTCCATCATTGCTGAGAGGAAGCCTGAAATGACTACAGTGGTAGAGAAGAAGGTGGGTGACACCTCCAAGCTCAAAGATGCCAAAAAAGGAGTCAGGCATAGAGAAAGATCTTCCATCGAGTATAAGCACCCATATAAAACCATCTGCTGGTCCTACCAGGCCTGCCTCCACACCTGCATCTGAAGATGTCCCTGGTCCTTAAAAGACTCCCACCTCCTTATCTAGCTACGATTGGAACGAGGAAGAAGATAAGAAGCTGTTATCCGAATATCTCAAATGGGATAAGCGCAAACTGGGCCATAGAGGAGGCAGTAAGAAACTAGAGAGGCCAAAGAGGAAATAAGCTCATTATGCCTTAGAGGTAGCTTTTGTTTTTTTTGGTTCTTCACGTACCCGAGCGGTCAACGTGTATGAGCGGCCTTCTCAATTTTGTACTAAAAAGATGTGTACATAAAAGATTACTATTCAACCTTTGTCTCATTTACATTACTGCTCCTTTTGCTTTCTTTGCATATATACTTGCTTACGTGTATACATATAATCATCCATAATTCAGTTAATCAAACATTATACTCGCCTGTGTTTATTATGTGTGTAATACCATTAGTTACTATAAATTTATACATATAAATAAGTTTCTACAATTTCCCAGTGTTGTTCTAGTTACTTAGCTTTGTTTATCGTTTGTGAAATGTATTCCATTTAACTAAACAATGTTGTATTCCATCAATCGACTTTGCTTATCATCAACCAAATGTATCTTTTTTGGACATAAACAAAGTCGTGCCTGCAAAAAGATTCAATTCCACCCGGTTCCTATCTCCAGGGGTTGTTGTCTTTGATGCCTTTCTCCCGGCATCCACCTTTGACCCCGCCTACCTTCGGGCATTGGTCGAAGGTACGATGTGGATGGGCAAATCATCTGATTGACCCTAATACAATTATACTTTAACGACCCGATCATGGATCAAAGAAGTTTATTGTACTTATCCCCGCTTACCTAGACATCTAATTTCTATAGCACAAAATGTTTACTTTTGCTATGGATTTTAAAGCATAAAGTTAGACTTTAAGAATACGGTTCCATTAATTCAAAAAGTAAACATTATTTATAAACATAAGAACAGCAATTGTCACCTTATTACATCAAATCTTGATGAATGGGTTGCCTTATTTACAAAAAAGGAAATCAAATAAAGTAGCGCTGCAAGTGCTCGTTATTCCATGCCCGTGGAATTGGGGTCCATTCAAAAGTCGATAACATGAAAGTTCCATCTTCAAGCTTTTGTGTAATCACATAGGGATCTTCCTAATTCAGACCAAGTGCCCCATACTCGAAAAGACCCATTTCAAAACAAGTCACTTATCTCAAAGTCAAGGTTTTTGAGCTTGGCATTGAATTGCTTTTCTACTCTTATTTGGTGAGTAGCTACGCTCAGATCTGCCTCTTCTTGGTTTTTTTAATCAGGTCAAGAGACTCAACCAAGAGTTCCTCGTTCATCTTGGGATCACACTACAATGTTCTATAAGAAGGGACTTTTACTTTGATCGATATCATGATCATAGTTTCATAGGCTAAAGAAAATGGAGTATAGCCAGTCGTGGACTTGTAGTTAGTCCGATAAGCCCACAATGTTAGTGGTGACTCATTCACCCAGTTGCCATTGGTTCTTTTCAACTTATTCTTTATAATGGATTTGATGATCTTGATCACCGCCTCCACCTATCCATTTGTTTATGGGTGTGCCATTGCGGTAAAGCTTTTCTCAATTCAATATCGGATACAAAATTATTTGAACTTGGCACCCTCGAATTGGATTTTGTTATCAGTGATTATCTTTAATGGAACTCCAAACCTACACAAAATGTTCTTCACTACAAAGCTGATCACATTCTGTAACACCCTTAATTTTAAATAGCATTATTCAGAAGATTTAATTAGATAAATTAAATAGAATAATGTAAAGACTAGAGTGATAAGGGAATTGAGATTTGAAAACTGATTAGGGTCGTGCCTTAACTAAATGGATTTATAAAAATGGTTTATAAGTTAAATACTTAAGAGAATAAGGCAAGGGCAATATGGGAATAGCCGAACCCCATAACCCCTAAAACCCCTACAACCTTTTCATTCTCATTACATTCTTACAAAAACAAAAACATAAACAAAATGAAAACAAGGCCAGCCATAACCCTAAGAAGAAGAAGAAGAGAAAAATCTAACTAGAAGCTAAGGTTCAAGCTAGGAAGATTAAAGCAAGAACAAATCTCAAGTTCCTTATCCAAAAAAGGTGAATAATGATCTAAACCATCTCATACAAGTCATCTTGAATGTTTTAATTCGGGTTTAAGGTTTAAAACCATATGATTGGATGAATGATGATATGCTTTGATTAATATGCCATGTTATAATTTAAACAAGGATTTTTGTCAAATAATATAATTTGATTTTAAGGTTAAAATCATGCAAATTGATTTTCAAATGCCATGATGTTTGAATATATTATGTAAAACATTATTTTGGAGATGAGTTTAAATTTTCATAATATTCAAAGCTATGGATTATTTATTATGAATTTTTAATGAAAAGAAATAATTAATTTTAGGTTTAAATTATTTACGGCAATTAAGTAATGTTTTCGGGTCAGAAATATGTTAGAAAACATATTAAAAATGAATAATTGTGATTTTTTGGGATTTTTCCTAAATGTTTTACTATGGTTTTTAAATTATTTAAGTTAAAGGGCTTAAATGTTTTAATTGATTTGTTAAGAAGAAGGACTTATTTGCTAAAATAATTTTAATTTTTAATGGTTGAATTCGACAGCAATTTTGGAAAAGAATTCTGATAAAGAATTGCCAACCAATCATATTTTGATAAATTAGGTAGTTAGGTAAAAAGGTATTACTTTAAAAGGCAAAAAATCAATTTTGTTTCGAATTACAACTTCGCCACTTCCATTTGCTCGCTTCCGTCACCATGCCCAGTAGACCTTTCGCTCCCATTTGAAATTAATGCGTAGTGGATTGGAGAAAGGTGGAAGGGACTATGTCGAAGGCATGCTTTCGAAGGGGTTAAAGCCACTATTATTAGCCTTTGAATCTATCAACTTGCCTTAGTTTTTAAAAGAAGCTTTTGAAATAGTTGTTGCTTCTGAACCTATTTGATACTTAGCTGCCGCATTCATACCTTTCGAATCAGTTAGAGGTCACTTTTCTCTACAGTATTCGAAAGGGAAGCTTTCGTCCTTTTAGATTTTAAAGCCGCTTCTTTAATGCTTTCGAAATGGTTGTTTTAACCACTTTTAATAAGAGATTCGGAGGCAATGGTTTCGAAAGGTTGGTTTCGAAGCTATCCTCTTCACCAATTCTTTTATTTGAGATTAATGCTTTCGAAAGGACTACTTTCACTTCTGTTCTCTTTAACCTTATAGTTATACTAAATGTTAAACCCAATGGTTTCGAAAGGAATACTTTTAAATGGTTTTGAAGCGATGTTTCCACAAACTTTTACTTGAACCCAATGTTTTCGAAGGGTATGCTTTAAGTATTTCGAAAGGTATATTTTTTAGTGTTTTGAAAGGTATATTTTTCAATGTTTCGAAAGAAATGGTTCCAAGTATCTAAATGATATGTTGGATGGTTTCGAAAGAGAACATCTAAGGTTTTAAGTAATGATATAAAGGATATAGTTGAAAGCTTTACTTTCAAATTTGAGAACCCAACTTATTTTTAAAGTAAATAAATGACAATATGAAAGAGTTTTGAAATGACATTTAACCATGGATGTTTATGTTGTTATGTTATTTGATCAATTATCATTAATGCTTGTGTAACTATATTCGATTCATTTATAACTCATAATTGCATCTTAGGGTATGGGCAGAATAACAGGCTAGGTTGGCCCAGTAGTGAATATGTATATATTGAATTTAGCTCCTATGTAAGTAGAATTGCATCTAGGAGGTCAGATAAACCAGAATATAGGATGCCCAAGACTGATCGAAGAATTGTTGGTAGACCAGTTCTTAGTAAGCCCATAAAAACTATGTTATGGAAATTGTTATTGGTGGAAACCAATAGGTTCTTAGTGATCCTATGAAACTATGTCCGGAATAAGTTATTAAGAGAGATCAATAGGTTCACAAACAGCCCATGAAAACTATGACATAAGAGATGTTATTGGTGGAAACCAAAAGATTCATAGTGATACTATGAAAACTATGATTGGATGATAGTATTGGTAGAAACCAATTGGTTCATAGTGATCCCATGAAAACTATGATTGGATGATAATATTGGTGGACCAATTGATTCATAGTGATCCTATGAAAACTATGATTGGATGATAGTACTGGTAGAAACCAATAGGTTCATAGTGATCCTATGAAAACTATGAAAGTGGACAGGAAATCCGTAAAGAATTAAATAGGTTATTAGTCAGCCCATGAAAACTAATAGGTTAATATTGACCCTATAAACTATAACTTGAGACAGATAATCAGGCAAACGGGGATGGGAATCCAGAGCATATTGCATATCATCATGATACATTTTATTATGTTATGTCTTAACCATTATGGATGAAAGTGCACAGTATATGGTTATTATAAATTGGGTTAAGATACTAGTGAGGGAAAACCTATTCTGCTAAGCGGCATAGTCTCACTTGATATCTATATAGTTCGAGATGGTAGGTTATTATTCACACTAGATTTTTGGTCCGACTCGAATTTATGTTTTCCCCTTAAACTCTCGGGTGCTTAATTGATTTTGAGTAGTTTGAGAGTTAAGGTTTTCAGTTTCTCCTTTAGACGAATAAGCTTCTAGAGACGTCCAGGAGGCAAGCTAGATATTAGGAGTTCTTTCTATTTGATTCCACCGTGTTATTGGATGCAACGGCAAAGTTGTTTAGTGCCTATTTTTAGATTCTGATCAACCAAGAGGGCATCTTCATATTTTTCTCTTGGCGTAGTTTGTAATAAATTGCAATTTCTCTAAACATGGCTTAATTATAGGATTATGTAATGAATCTGAATTGAAATGAGAAATTATTTTTAAATTGAGTTTAATTTTTTTTCATATTCATGTGTTTTCGGTATATCCTATAACATTATCGCAATTGGTCACCGAGAATTAATAACCATGGGTGACCGCAACATCCTTAGTAGTTAGTTTTGGGCCTCCAAATAGGGGATGTTACAAGGTGGTATCAAAGCATAGGTTTATGTAAATTTAATAGAAATTTGTACCTAAAAGATTTTCAAAACATAACCCAATGAATCAGAAAATGATACCGGTACGCTATAGTAATGTACTTGTATTTGTTATATACATATTTATAAGTACGTATTCCCCTCTCTCTTAGACCGTTCTTATGTATCTTACTAAGGCTCGTATGCAGATATACAAGAAATGAAGATATGAAAGTAGGAAACAAAAGAGGAAATCTAAGTGGAGGAAGCACCACAACTAATGGAAATGCTCGAACCAATACTAGAAGGAATCCGGGTCGAAAGGTAAATGCTAATCCAAACTCAAATGCCAATGTAGGTGCTGGAAACCCACTAGTAGATATAAGGGTGATGTATTAGTTCTTCGTTGATCTGATGCAAACAGGATCAGCTGTAGGAGTAGCTGGGCGTAATACTATGAATGTTGGAGGAGCTAATCCTGTGGCCCCAATTGGCAATAACTATGCCAATCTGAGCAGGGATTATACCAGTCTTGGTGGAAAGCCATTTTTGAGAACAGAGGATGCTGCTGAAGTAGAAAACTGGTTATTGCAACGTGGAAGAATTTTCACTGACTTGGGATTAGATAATGAGCAAAAGAGGAGACTTACTTCACGATAGTTGCAGGGAGCAGCACCTTATTGGTGGAATGGTATTATTGTGGGACTTCCCGAGGAAGAGTTGACTTGGGCAGAGTTTTGAAGGAGATTCGAAGAGAGGTTCTTATCTGAAGTTGCCAAGTCAATATTGTTGAGAAAGTTCATGGACTTAGTGCAAGGTGAGATTTCATTGGGTATGCTGCAAAGTTTGATGAGTTGTCCAGATACGGATATGCTACCATTGACACCGTCATTAAAAGGAACAAGAAGTTTATTCGAGGGTTAAGACTCGAGATTGCCATGGCAACTATGCCACACCTCTGTGATCCAAGTACAGTTGTAGCGGAGATGGAAATCAGGAATGAAGAGATGCTTTCTACTTTTGGGAAAGAGAAGTAGGTTGAAACCCATGATTCTCAAGGCAAGAAGAGAAAATTATTTAAGAAGAAAGGAGCTTAGAAAAGAGGATCTGCCGAGAAAGGGAAGGCCGATGTAGTTTGCTACAAGTGCGATAAGAAAGGACATTATGCTTATGAATGTAGAACTGGAAAACGGAAAAAGGTTACAGATAGTAAATGAGTGAAGTGTTTCAATTGTGACCGGATTGGACACTATAAGAATCAGTGTCCAGAACCAGTCAAAGCGGACAAGGGAAAGGATTTTTCTTTGAACCATCATTTGCTAGACCTACTGCTACTGAGAAGGGAAAGGCTGTGATGGATGGTACGCTTTTGATTCATAGTATACCAGTTAGGGTACTATTTGATACCGGTGCATCGCATTCATTTATATCTCAGTGTTTGGTAGATAAGTTACATTTAGAACCCTTATACCTTGTTACTTCCTTAAGGGTTACGAATCTGGTAGGAGGGTATGCAACTCTGGGAATGAGATGTGACCAGGTAGAACTTGAATTGTTAAGTTATAAGTTTGCATGCAGTTTGTATGTTTTTGATTTTGTAGGCTTCAGGATCATTTTTGTATGGATTGGTTAGATAAATATGATGTTAGGATATTTTGCCAAGATAGGGAAATATTGCTAAGATTCCCTAATATGACCGAATTATATACTCGTTGGAGAAGTCTGACTCAAGTGCTTGGGCTTTGTTGAATGCAATGGATATAAAAGAAGAGTTGAATCAAGTTTTGGTAGCAAGAGAGTTTGCATATGTTTTTGAGCCAGTTACAGGACTACCACCAAAGCGAGCCATTGAGTTTCAGATAGATCTTGTTCCAGGAGCAGAACCTGTAAGTATACTACCTAGTAGGATAACACTTACCGAGATGAAAAAATTGAAGGTGTAGCTAGTTGATTTAGAAGGAAAGAATCTTATTAGACCAAGCAGTTCACCTTAGGGAGCGGCTGTGGTGTTCGTGAAGAAACCGGATGGGTCGTTAAGGATGTGTATCGACTATCATAAGTTGAACGAGAAGAAGATCAAGAATAGGTATCCTTTGTCGAGAATCGATGATTTATTTGACCAGTTGAGTGGAGCTAGAGTATTTTCCCAATTGGATTTGGCTATAGGTTTCCGTCAGCTAAGAGTGGCAAAGGACAGCATTCCATTGACGGCATTTCGGACTAGGTATGTTCATATACGAGTGGTTAGTGATGCCATTCGGGTTAATGAATGCGCCAGCTTTCTTCGTGGATTTAATGAACTAAGCTTTCCAAGAGCACTTAGATAGGTTCATATTGGATACCATCATCTTTGACTAAGCTAACCAGGAAGGACATAAAGTTTATTTGGTCTGATAAATGTGAGGAAGCATTCCTTAAGTTAAAGCACTTATTGACCAATGCACCTATGTTAGTAGTTCCAGATGGGAATCAAGGATTAGTAGTGTATACCAATGCATATGGAATCAGATTAGGGGCTGTGTTGATGCAGAAAGGTAAAGTTATTGCCTACGCTTTACAACAGCTTAGACTGCATGAAGTAAGATATCCTACTCATGATCTAAAGTTGGCAGCGGTGATCTTCGCACTACAAGTATGGAGACATTATCTCTTAGGGGAGAGATTTGAGTTATACACAGATCATAAGTCCTTAAGATATTTATTCTCCGAGAAGGAGTTGAATATGAGGCAGCAAAGATGGTTGGAGTTTTTTGCAGCTTATGATTTTGGTATATAGTATACACCTGGAAAAGGAAATAAAGTAGCGGATGCACTTAGCAGAAAACATCAAAATGTGGTGTTAGCTATGTTAATAGAATGGAAGGACTTAGAGGCTTTGACTACTTATAGTGTGAAATTAAGATCGACTGCTAGTTCTAGTCAGAGCACTGCTATGTTATCCTGCTTGGAAGTTCGACTGGTTTTGATCGGAAGGATTGCTTCTAAGAAGAAAGAGGGTCCACCGTTAGCTGAGAAAATTAAAAGGCTTGAGGTTGGATTTGAGATTGATGATCTAAAATATTTTAGTCTTGACTAGAGGGGATGGTTGAGAAAGAAGGGATGGTTTTGTGTTCCGAATGTTGGGGATTAAGGAGAGAAATTCTTAGGGAATGTCATCGATCAAAATTTACGATTCATTCTGGGGGAACCAAGATGTATCACGACATGAAAAGAAGTTTCTACTAAAAAGGTGTAAAGAAGGATGTTGGCTTGTGGCTAAAGCAGTGTGTGAACTGTCAATAAGTGAAGGCCGAACATCAGAAGCCTAGTGAGTTGCTTCAACCTTTGCAGATACCGGTTTGGAAAGGGGATTCAATATTCATGGATTTTATAGACGGGTTGCCAATGTCGAATCGAGGAAATGAAAGTATATGGGTCATAATGGATAGGTTGACTAAGAGTGCTTATTTCATGCCAGTTAAGTCAACCAGTACGACACTTGTTTTTGCTAAGTTATTTATGAAGAAATAGTTAGACTACATAAGATTCCTAGTAGTATAGTAAGTGATAGAGATACTTTGTTTACTAGCAAGTTCTGGAAGAGTCTATAGGATGTGTTAGGTGCCATGCTTAAGATGAGTACTGCTTATCACCCTCAGATAGATGGGCAGACATGGAGAGTCAATAATGTACTCGAGGATTTGTTAAGAGCTTGTGTGCTAGATTTTGGTGGGTCATGGGAAGATCACCTATACTTAGTTGAGTTTCCCTATAATAACAGTTATCAGACTAGTATAGGAATGGCGCCTTTCAAAGCGTTGTATGGAAGGCCATGCAAGTCACCAGAATATTGGTTGGAAACTGGAGGCACCTTAATCTTAGGTCCAGATCCGGTGAGAGAGTTAAAAAAGAAGATTGAGTTGATCTGAGGTAGGATGAAGGGGACTTAGTCTAGACAAAAGAGTTACACATATAAGAGGCGTAAGGATCTAGAGTTCTCAGTTGGAGATAGGGTTTCATTAAGGTATCGCCAATGAAGGGTGTGGTGCGATTTGAAAAATCAGGGAAACTGGCACCAAGATATGTTGGACTGTTCTCAGTTATAGAGAGAATCAAAAAGCTCGTATACAAAATAGGGTTGCCAAGCAGTTTGGCAGGTGTCCATAATGTGTTTTATGTGTCTCATCTTCATAGGTATGTGCATGATCCAGAGACTACTATTCCTCCGATAGCATTGGAAGACTTAATAGTAGAAGCAGATCTGACCTTTGTTAAGTAAATAGCTCGGGTTGTAGCAAGAGACGAGAAGAGATTAAGAAACAAGACAGTCAAGTTGGTGAAAGTTCAGTGGAGCGACAACGAGAATGACTGTACTTGAGAGGCAGGAGGCAAAATTAGAGATACTTATCCTGATCTATTATAAGGGTATGCTTTATATCTATTTATTTATAGACTGTCTGCTAGTCAAGTAGGCTAGCATGGTAGTTAGGAGATGTTACAAATGATTTCTATGCTTAGTATTTAGCCCTTGCTGAATTTCGAGGATGAAATTCTTTAAGCAGAGGAGCCAGTAACACCCCTAATTTTAAATAGCATTATTCCGGAGATTTAAATACATAAATTAAATAGAATAATGTAAAGACTTGAGTGATAAGGTAATTGAGATTTGAAAACTAATTAGGGTCGTGCCTTAACTAAATGGATTTATAAGTTAAATACTTAAGATAATAAGGCAAGGGTAATATGGGAATAGCCGAACCCCATAACCCCTAAAATCCCTACAACTTTTTCATTCTCATTACATTCTTACAAAAACATAAACATAAACAAAAGGAAAACAATGCCGGCCATAACCCTAAGAAGAAGAAGAGTAAAATCCAATTAGAAGCTAAGATTCAAGCTAGGAAAATTAAAGCAAGAACAAATATCAAGTTTCTTATCCAAACATAGTGAATAACAATCTAAACCATCTCATATAAGTCGTCTTGAATGTTTTAATTTGGGTTTAAGGTTTAAAACTGTACGATTGGATGAATGATGATATGCTTTGATTTGTATGCCATGTTATAATTTAAACAAGGATTTTTATAGGATAATATAATTGGATTTTAAGGTTAAAATCATGCAAATTGATTTCCAAATGCCATAATCCTTGAAAATATTATGTAAAACATTATTTTGGAGATGGGTTTAAATTTTCATAATATTCCAAGGTATGGACAATTTATTATGAATTTTTAATGAAAAGAAATAGTTAATTTTGGGTTTAAATAATTTTCGGCAATTAAGTAATATTTTCGGGTCAGAAATTTATATATGTTAGAAAACATATTTAAAATGAATAATTGTGATTTTTGGGGATTTTTCCTAAATGTTTTACTATGGTTTTTAAATTATTTAAGCTAAAGGGCTTAAATGTTTTAATTGTGCTGCTAAGGAGAAAGACTTATTTGCCAATACAATTTCAATTGTTAATGGCTGAATTCGATAGCCTTTTTAGAAAAGGATTTTGATAAAGAATTGGCAACCAATCATATTTTGACAAAGTAGGCAAGCTAGGTAAAAATGTATTACATTAAAAGGCATAAAATCAGTTTTGTTTCGAATTACAACATAGCCACTTCCATTTGCTTGCTTCCGTCACCATGCCCAGTAAACCTTTCGCACTCATTCAAAACCAATGCATATGTTATCAAGCAATTGGTACATAGTGGATTGGAGAAAGGCGGAAGGGACCATTTCGAAGGCATGCTTTCGAAAGGGTTAAAGCCACTTTTATTAGCCTTCGAATCAATCAACTTGCCTTTGTTTTTAAAAGAAGCTTTCAAAATAATTGCCACTTTTGAACATATTTGATACCTAGCTGCTGCATCCATACCTTTCAAATTAGTTAGAGGCTGCTTTTCTTTATAGTATTCAAAAAGGAAACTTTCATCCTTTTAAAATTTAAAGTCGCTTCCTCAATGCTTTCGAAAGGGTGGTTTTAGCCACTTTTAATAAGAGTTTCGGAGGCAATGGTTTCGAAAGGTTGGTTTCGAAGCTATCCTCTTCCCCAATTCTTTTATTTGAGATCAATGCTTTCAAAAGGGCTATTTTCACTTCTGTTCTCTTTGACCTATAGTTATACTAAATGTTAAACCCAATGTTTTCGAAAGGAATACTTTTAAATGGTTTCGAAGCCATGTTTCCACAAACTTTTACTTGAACCCAATGTTTTCAAAGGGTATGCTTTAAGTGTTTCAAAAGGTATATTTTTTAGCATTTCAAAAGGTATATTTTTAGTGTTTTGAAAGGAATGGTTCCAAGTATTCAAAAGGTATGTTGGATGGTTTCGAAAGAGAACATCTAAGGTTTTAAGTAATGCTACAAAGGATATAGTCAAAAGCCTTTGTTTTCGAATTTGAGAACCCATATTTTTAAAGTAAGCACAGGGCAGTATGAAAGAGTTTTGAAATGACATTTACTTATGGAATTTTAGAGGAAGCTTTCCTTGATAAAGATAACGGGTTTAGGGTATTAACCATATTTCATTAGAAAAATGACTACAAGGAATTTAACCATGGATGTTTATATTGTTATGTTATTTGATCGGTTATCATTAATGCTTATGTAACTATATTCAATTCATTTATAACCCACAACTGCATCTTGGGGTAAGGGCATAATAACAGGCTTGGTTGGCCCAGTAGTGAATATATATATATATTGAATTTAACTCATGTATGAGTAGAATTACATCCAGGAGTTCAGACATACCAGAATATTGGGATCCCAAGACTAATAAAAGGATTATTGGTAGATAGGTTCTTAGTAAGCCCATAAAAACTATGTTATGGAAATTTTTATTGGTGGAAACCAATATGTTCTTAGTGATTGAAAACTATGTCCGGAATAAGTTATTGAAAGAGATCAATAAGTTCATAGATAGTTCATGAAAACTATGACATGTAAAGTTTTATTGGTGGAAATCAATAGGTTCATAGTGATCCCATGAAAACTATGATTGGATTATAGTATTGGTAGAAACCAATTGGTTCATTGTGATCCTACAAAAACTATGATTGAATGATAGTATTGGTAGAAACCAATTGGTTCATAGTGATTCCATGAAAACCATGATTGGATGATAGTACTGGTAGAAACTATAGGTTCATAGTGATCCCATGAAAACCATGAAAGTGGATAGGAAATCCATAAAGAATTAACAAGGTTGTTAGTCAGCCCATGAAAACTAACAGGTTAATAGTGACCTTAGAAAGTATAATTTGAGATAGATAGTAGGTAAATTGGGATGGGAAATCTAGAGCATATTGCAGGTTTACATATCATCATGATACACTTTATTATGCTATGTATTAACCATTGTGGATGCAGGTGCATAGCATATGGTTATTATAAATTAGGTTAAGATACCAGTGAGGGGAAAACCTGTTCTGCTAAACTACGTGGTCTCACTAGATTTCTATATGGTTCGAGATGGTAGGTTATTATTCACGCCAGACATTTTGTCTAATTCGAAGTTTTTGTTTTCCAGATAAACTCTCGGGTGCTCAATTGATTTTGAATAGTTTGAGAGTTAAGGTTTTCAGGTTCTCCTTTAGAAAAATAAGCTTCCGAAGACATGCAGGAAGCAAGCTAGCTATTAGGAGTTTTTTTGTTTGATTCCGCTTTGTTATTGGATGCAATGGCAAAGTTGTTTAGTGTCCATATTTAGACTCTGATCAACCAAGGGGACATCATCATATGTCGCTTATGGCGTATTTTGTAATAAATTGTAATTCTCTAAACATGGCTTACGTATGGGATTATGTAATGAATTTGAAATGAAATAGGAAATTTGTTTTAAATTGAGTTTAATTTTTTTTCATATTCATGTGTTTCTGGTATATCAATGTATCTAACATTACCGCATTTGGTCATTGAGAATTAATAACTATAGATGACTGCAGCATCGTAGCAGTTAGTTTTGGGCCTCCAAATGGGGAATGTTACACATTCTTCGACATAATTGTTGTAAGTGGTTCCGCTTCATCCCATTTTGTAAAGAGTCCATAGCCACTATTGCATATTACGCTCAGCCTCTTAACATCGGTAGCATACTTACAATATCTATCTCTTATACTATAAATAGCCATAGGCAAACCATCTACATTAACTTATTTGTTGAAGCTCTCAGTATCTTCATAAATCTTTGGCACTTGCCACATCTTCTATAATAGGCAGCTGCATCTCGGTTGACCTTTGCTAGAAGTATTCATTGTAATGAACCTTAATTGTTAACATTTGCCCCCCAATGTGATCAACATAGCTTCCTTCATGTACATCCACAAGGATCTTCTTAGCTTCTTTTCTTTTGACACACCTCAGCAAGGGCATTGAGAATCCTCTTATATATAATACTCCTTGCATAATGAACTGTGGTACATTACGCAGGAGTTTTCGCCTTTTGTTTCTTCCATTCGGGAGAGTGTTTTTGCAAGTACTCTTTAATTGGAGTCATCCAAGATTCCTCCTCCCTCTCAACCTCCAAGATCCAGTTCACATCAATCTCGTCAATGCTTGAAATCATCAAAACTTCCACTAGTATGATTCCTAACAA
The DNA here is from genome assembly GCA_030737815.1 of Allium fistulosum. Taxonomy (NCBI): domain Eukaryota; kingdom Viridiplantae; phylum Streptophyta; class Magnoliopsida; order Asparagales; family Amaryllidaceae; genus Allium; species Allium fistulosum. The sequence continues at coordinate 482,914,899 of CM060905.1, read as the reverse complement.
CCGTGCATCCCTAAAACTTCCATTTCTTCCTGTGTCTACAACAAATGCTTTTAAGCTGCTTGAAACATCCTTGAACAATATTGAATCTGGTAGAACTCCAATCTTGGGCATGTCTGCCAATACTGACATGAATGTTAAATCGCCTCAGTCACCTATGTTGGTTGCATGTGGTGTGTCAGAGCAATGGGTTATTACTAATATCATCGAATCTGATTTGGGAATAAGGGTTGAGGTTGAGGGTGAAAAAATTGAAAACATACCTATTGATGTTAGTAGTGATTTATACATGCAATCTGTTTGCGCAAATGTCCAAAAGTAAACTGTTGTATCTCAAGTTCTCAAGCCCAATTCAAGTGCAGTGCCCCCTTTTCCTGTTCAAGATCTGCCCCCTTCTATTGTTACCAGTTCCAAGTGGTTGTCTATCTTCTGCTAGTTGCCGAGAAACGTCGATTAATATGTACCTCGTTCGTTTGTTATTGAGGAGGTGGATGGTGCTATGGTACCCCCGTTGGAGATTTTGGCAGCAGATGCTGCTTTGTGGTCAGAGTATTTAGTGAGTTTTTCCCTTGATTCAAACCTAACTTATTAAGCAGTTTGTGATCACTACCATCAGCATTGGAACATAAAGGGTAGGCTACAAGTTCATTTCGATAATTGCATGTTCGTATTCAGGTTCTCTAGAAAGGAAGAATGACTTCGTATGCTCGAGGCGGATCCATCCATTATAGTCGGGCAAGCCTTCATTATCACCCCTTGGAATCCGAAGGTAGACAAAGTTAAGGAGCAGATTCTCTCTGTTTCGGTATGGACTTATGTCACTCATATTCCTTCTATGTTGCAGCACATGATTGAGTTAAATTGGTTAGTAAGTGTTGGAAAACTCAAATGCCTCGATGCAAATACCGTTGCTCGAAATAAGCTTGTTTATGCAAAGGCGCTTACTGAAGTAATTCCTGATATAATTAGGGGTATGTCCTAGGGGCAATTATGTAATTTGTTACATATATCTAACTCGTTAACCAATATTGTTTGAAATAAAGGTTTTTTCTCTCTATTATATACTTGATATAATGTGGTTATATTAATCAATTTAATTAAAAGTATATTTAATAGAAAATCCACAAATGGTATGTTTTGTGATAGTAGTTACAAAGTATTATAACCATGAGTAATTTATCACAATGAAACAAATATACCATTTTAAATATTCCTAGTTAAGATGCATTGAGACTGGATATCGATGTACTGTTGAGACTAGAGTATGTAACGCTCTCCAAATGTTGGGCAGTGTATTACTCATGACCGTTGAGGGCACCAAGGGGTTACGTACTGATAGTTATTGGATAACTATGGAATGAATCACTAGATAGTTTTCTATTGGTTAATATAACTAAGGTCACGTAGCGAATATCGATGTGACTAATTTACACAGTTCTCTCGACTTGAGAATACTTGATCTTCAATGTGGAAGCTCCGCTTTGATTATAGTAAAATCGTGGCACGGCGTCCATCGAACGACTATAGTTGGGTCGAGTGGAAGCATTGGAAGAGAAACACTATTCAAGAGAGGATTTGTCTCCTCAGTTATATGAGGTTAGTATCATAGTCAACTTAAGTCAACTCAAAGTCAAAGTCCCTAGCCAGAGCATTTCGATTAATAACAATTGTTATAATTGAACCAAAGACTTTGTGTTTGGACTATAAAGTTGAATGTGGATGGTATTGGAATTTTGACCATTACCAAATTCCATAAATCCAAAGTGATATAGTTTTGACGAAAAGAATTGGTGTAAATAATTGTCACTATTGGGTACCGCTTACAATAAGTAAAATTGGATTTTACCAAAAGATATGTAAGCGATAAATTTGGCCAAAATGTCACACCACCTGTTAAGTGCCTTGTGAACGTTAATATTCGAATAGTTCGATATTAATCGCTGACTGAATTTACACCTACGAGTCGCACAGCTGTAATGATGAATTCTCTGAAAAACCACATGATTTAATTAATTTATAAATTGTTGTAAATTGATTAAATTATTTGATATCTGCAAAATATTAATTATTATTTATTTGATGTTTTGAAGTTTTTTTGTAATTATTTTAATGCATTTATAAAAGTTATATTTTTGTGCATTGATATGCAATATCAATGTGGTTTAAATATAATTGCATGAAATGATTTATGAAAATTTTATGTCATTTGATGACATGATTTATGGAAATTTTATATTTGATGACATGATTTGTGGAAATTTTATGTCATTTGTTTACATACGTGTAAAGAAAGGATTGGAGAGAGAGAAACAATCAAGACGATTAATTAGGGAAGTTTTAATTAAATAATGGAAAACATTTCATTCTCTGAAATAAAACATATTCTCTAATTCATTATTTAAGGACAATTCATTCTTTCTCTCTCTCTCTCCCCTCTAAATTTTCATGGCAGAAACAAAAAAAGCGAAACTTAATTTTTGAAGTTGAATAAAATATTGATTTTATTTAAAAGAAACTTGGAAAGTTCCAAATGAATTTAGACTTCATAGGCCCATTAAAGATCCAAAATGAATAAATTTTTTGAAATTCACATATTTCTTCTACCGAAAGCGGGCCTAGTTCATTCAATGGTATCAGAGCCCAATAGCATATGTAATCTAAATTAGACATGCTAGGGCTAACTAATTAAGCTTGTGCACTTAGTACGGTGTCTAGAAAGGTGATGTCTAGGATTGGAATTGGGTAATCAAGTACCTTGTCCTACCTGGTTACCTGCCTGGCCTGAAAGGTGATGTGAGCCCAAAGGTTGCCCTTAATAGAAAAAGCCTAATTTGAATTGACCCTTGAGCTAATTTTCAAAATAGTTTTGAAATTTAAGACATGATTTTAAATTTAGAAGTTAAATTTAAAATAAAGACATGTTTATTATAAAAGGTTATATTATAACATAAATTTTCAAAATGTTTGAAAATGTAATGAAAAGTTCAAAACGTTTGAAACTATGTAAATATTAGTTTCCAAATTTAAAATTATTAATAAGATTAATAATATAAATTAATTAAATGAGTTAATTAATTAATACTTATATGCATGTATTATATATGTTATGTTATTTTAAAGTGTTTAAGATAACATAATCATATATGTATGTATATAAGATAAAATGTTGAAATTAATAATATAATTAAAATTGTTTAATTAATAAAGTAATTAAAGGTCAGTTAATTAACTAAAAATATGCATACATAAGATATATGTGTCTTACTATAAAGGTTATAGTAGGTATGTCCAATATAAAATTTGTATTGGAATACTAATTTAAAATTAATTAAAGAGTTAATTAATTGAAATTAATTAAATAAAAATTAATTAATAAAATATCATACATAAGACTATCATATAAGTAATATGAAATATAAAAGTTACATAACAATACAACTTATATGATATGAATGTATAAACTAAAGATGGAACATTAAAGAAACCCAAATAGACTTAAAGAATAAATACATACATAATTTACGTTGTGATTTCTGATGTGTCTGACACATGAATCAAGAGGGTATTTCATATGAAACACATTATCCCATAAGTCAATATCACTCAATATAATATATTGAAGATTATGAATCTTCAATATAATGTTGTCCTCTACCATATATATTTTTAATAATTACTTGCATACTCCTTAGTTGTTGAGCAAACTCAAGCTGGGGATGTTATGTATAGTATTATTAATATATTGAACAGATGAGGTAAGATAACTATATGTATTTGTTGAGCAAACTCAAGGTACATATATTATACTTAAGCCATCATGATATGATAGGTACGAGTGAATAATCTCTTTCGATTTGTTGAGCAAACTCAAGGTCGAAATGAGATTATGACAAGGAAAAATGGGTCAGGAGTTGAATGTGATACAACCGATAAGGAGTTATCCCTCATTTGTGGGGCTATGATTTGTTGAGCAAACTCAAGGTTAGAAAACCAAGACAGACGAGTCCTAACACCCACTAGTAAAGCCGAAATACTTCTATGTTTCATCTTAGGGTTTGGAGAAACATAAAAGACTAGTGGGAGCCTTATTAGAAAAATGAGATGGTAACATTTAACCTTTCTAATATTGTAAGAACATATGCTAAATAATGTTATAATTATTTATAATAATAAATTTATGCATTTAATATGATTGAAAATGTTTATCAAATAACATATATAAACGAACTGAATTGAAAATTGATAAACGGAAATATAATACCCACCATTAAATTCCTATTGCATGTTAACATTTCAACACCCATGCAAGTGCCTGATTTTACAACTACTGAATACATTCGTGGTTCGGTCACTTATGCATTTATTTGGTCAAGACCACGTATTGCATTCTATGAGTTTTGAACTCTAAAAGTAATACAAGACTATGATATTTGATCCATATACAATTGCATATAAATGTTATGTGGTGAACGGTCAAAGTTTGTAATGTATAATATTTCGATGAAATTAGTTCATCCAAAAAACCAAATAAACCTTAGTGTGAGATCGAGTATTCAATCTGATTGATTACAAAAGGGATCGTATTGTATTAATGTAACACAAGACCAAAAATTACAAGATAGATCTAAGAACTCGATCGCTGCAATATCATTTTGATCGGTTTACATAAAGTGCAACATATTTGGTGTCCTTAAATGTTAAGGATAACCGAATGCGCTTTTGCAAAGAGTTTGTTATAATATTATAGTAAGGTTTTCTTTTGAATAATTTGACCATTTGAAAGGAAAACGAATGTATAAGAATAGATGTAATTTATGGTATAGTTGGGATGAAGAGAATGAATAGTCACTTCTACTTCATAAAGAAACAATGGAAATGAGAATTGTAATAATAATTGATACTTAATATCAGAATAAGAAATATAATCTCTATTCCGTAATGCATTTTCATATAAAAATTGTTTTCAATGAGATTTATTTCTTTGAGCTTAAGATATTTGATCAACAAACTCTCCATTGTTAATAGTTGCAGTATATGAAATAAACAAATTGTATTAAGTGAATGATGGACCTCCGAATTTAGTACGCTATTATAGTAATGGTGTAAATAGTGTTAGCATGCCATATAGCACTTATTAATTGCATCACAGTAAGAAAATTGTTTTTGTAAAACTTACCACACAATACTTATGAAATAATGTTTATTTTTGGGTATCGACTAAAAAAAAATAAACATGGCTATATTTCAATATGAATATTATGAATATTCTTTGTGAAATAAAACTATAATGTGGTATTATTATTTTATAACAAAAGTGATGCATTGGAAAATACAAAAGTATATAATATTATTTACAGTTATTTTGGAATTATAGACTAAGCCGTAGTTTTGAGAAATAATTTTATTGTATGATTTTGAATCATATGGTACTTGTTAATTATACCTCAAACAATAAAGGGCTATGCACCCATTTAGTGGGAGTATCATAAGAGTTGATGAACTCTTTGGATTCATACATATAGATGTAAGTAATCATAATTCTATAAATACCAAAATGGTTCCACGTGCTTCATCATATTCACCGAATAGTTATCGTCGACATGGAAATGTGTATTTGATACACATGTAGTACATCTATGGTAAACTTATAGAATATAAAGCAGAAGTAAACAAAATAACATGCGATAGAAATGATTTGATTTGATCGAATGAGTGAGTATATTGGAAAATGTTCCGAACGTAGCTAAAATGAATAAAGATTCAATCTCAAAATTACTCCTCCATGTGATACATAACGATGCATCGATATGGAGTAATCGAACTTTGTTGGACACTGTACGATTAATTATGAGTGAAGTTGAGATAGTTTCTTTATATAAGGTAATGTACTTAAGGGTAGTACACAAGGTTAATATTATTTCATCTGAATAACAGTTTACAAAATTTTACAAGATAAGGGTTTATAAGAAACTCCAACATATCCTAGACCAAGGAGTTGGTAGGTTGTGCGAGTCGAAACATTGCACATAATAATTATTCGTAAGGGATCTTGTATGAATCTCCCCAAAAGAGTTTTTGGAAGACTGTCATTGGATGACATATTTATGTTTTGAACATAAGTTTTGTAAAATAAAACCTAATCAGTTTTTAAATAAAGAAATTCATAAAACATCTATGAATACCTATTCTGATGCACTAAGAAACAATTGTTGTTTCAAGAAATACCAACTTCATTGTGAAGAATTTTTTTTAAGGAAATACTGGTGGTAAAATGGAATTGGATACGATCCATAGATAATACCGATTAGATGAGATGAAATGAAATTAACTAACCTAAATGAACACAATGCATTAGAGTGTCCAATAAGTATTCTCGCACATTGAAGAGAAACTATGAGTTTCTTATTAATGCCGAAAATATATAATCCAAGATTTTTTTAATTAAACCATTGAGAGTGTTGACTCTATATGATGCACAAATCCGAAAGAATCCCAAGTACGCTATAAAAATTATAGATTTTAGTGGTCGTAACTGAAGGGAAATGTTCCATCGATAAATGAGCAAGGTTGACAAGGATAATATCCCAAATTTCAATTTTTGAAATTAGCGTAATAGATTCGATGTTCAATATGTTCAAGTCAATTCGGATTTACTCCCAAAATTATCGCTTGATAAGCCCTAGTGTCTTGGTACATATGTATTAAAACAGAAAATTCTAAATAACGATATAGAGTAAGTTGTTTACACATATTAACCAAAAATGTCTCAAAGTCAGTGGGAGCGATATTGAGTTTATGAGTCTTTGGATATGATCCAAGAAATGATAAGAAAGTATCATTTTATAAGTATCAAGGTTGAATAAGTACTTTGATAGAAATATCAAATAGTTTGATTTTCAATCAAAGTGTAGAGGAAGCGTGTGTTCATAAGAAACAACGTTAAAAAGTACATTAATATTTCTAAACTATAAGTAAACAACACGTTGTTGATTATAACAATGTACTTGTGTTAAAATCATCCTTGGTTGTTTTAATACTCAACATTGGATTAATAAATGATGTCTTTTATAGTAAGTATAAAGATGTCGGGAATGTCCCAAATGATATGCAAGGACATCTTATTAAAATGTTTAATACAGAACATATAAGATTGATTCCTTAGCATTGGCAATAGGAATTATCGTACATGTTATGTTGTCTACGATATCATGATTGATTATGTATTTGATATATGAAGCAAATATCAAATCCAAATTGATATCACTAAATGGTTGTTTGAAGTGTTCTCATGTATTTATGAAATACTAGAGAATTATTTATAGAGACAATAAATTCCTTATGAAGGAATGTTCAGACTCAAACTTTCACAAGTAATATTAAGTATAATATGTCAATAATAAATCTTTAAGTTGGAAACGTTCCAAATGAAAGACCATGACTGATTCAATAAAAAAAGGCTAGGTACATCGCCTTGAATAGCATCGCAATAAAAACAATGTATATAAAAATATAAGTGCACAAATTTATAACTAAGCCGATTCCAAATGTTGAGAATATCATGACATAGTTATATGATAACAATGTCGCAATATAGTTCGTAACAGAACTTAAAGCTCACTTGAAGTCGAGAGACATACTCTGAATTGTTCCACATGATAAAACAGTTTATCACCGTCCGAGAGAGTTGATTAACATAGTAGATAATTAAAACATAATAGCATATCCGTTCACAAAGGGACTGGCCCAATTGGTTTTGAGAAAATCGATTGGAGAAGTTGGAATAAGATTCTATAATTGACCCTAAGTGCATGTGGGAGATTGATATAGTTAGGGGTATGCTCTAGGGACAATTATGTAATTTGTTACATATATCTAACTCGTTGACCAATCTTGTTCGAAATAAAGGTATTTTCTCTCTATTATATACTTGATCTAATGTGGTTATATTAATTAATCAATTTAATTAAAAGTATATTTAATAGAAAATCCACAAATGGTATGTTTCGTGATAGTAGTTATAAAGTGTTGTAACCGTGAGTAATTTATCACAATGAAACAAATATACCATTTTGAATGTTCCTAGTCAAGATGCATCGAGACTGGATATCGTTGTATCCATTGAGATTAGAGTACGTAATGCTCTCCAAATGTTGGGCAGTGTATTACTCATGACTGTCGAGGTAACCAAGGGGTTACGTATTGATAGTTATTAGATAACTATAGAATGACTCGCTAGATAGTTTTCTGTTGGTTAATATAACTAAGGTCAAGCAGAGAATATCGATGTGACTAATTTACATGGTTCTCTCAACTTGAGAATACTGTTGATCTTCAATGTGAAAGCTCTGCTTTGATTATAGTTAAATCGTGGCATGACATCCATCGAACGACTATAGTTGGGTCGAGTGGAAGCATTGGAAGTAAAACACAATTCAAGAGAGGATTCGTCTCCTCAGTTATATGAGGTTAGTATCATGGTCAACTTAAGTCAACTCAAAGTCTTTGGTCAGAGCATTTCGGTTAATAATAATTATTATTATTGAACCAAAGACTTTTTGTTTGGATTATAAAGTTGGATGCGGATGATATTGGAATTTTGACCATTACCACATTCCATAAATCCAAAGTGATATAGTTTTGACGAAGAGAATTGGTGTAAATAATTGTCACTATTAGGTACCGGTTATAATAAGTAAAATTGGATTTTACCAAAAGATGTGTAAGCGATAAATTCGGCTAAAATGTCACACCACCTGCTAAATGATGCGTGAATGTTAATATTTGAATAGTTCGATGTTAATCGTTGACTGAATTTACACCTTTGAGTTGCACAACCGTAATGATGAATTCTCTAAAATACCACATGATTTAATTAATTTATAAAATGTTGTAAATTGATTAAATTAATTGATATTTGTGAAATATTAATTATTATTTATTTGATGTTTGGAAGTTTTTTGTAATTATTTTAATGCATTTATAAATGTTATATTTCTGTGCATTGATATACGATATCACGTTTAAATATAATTGCATGAAATGATTTATGAAAATTTTATGTCATTTGATGACATGATTTATGGAAATTTTATGTCATTTGATGACATGATTTGTGGAATTTTATGTCATAGTGTAAAGAAAGGATTGGAGAGAGAAACAATAAAGCGAATTAATTAGGGAAGTTTTAATTAAAGAATGGAAAAAGTTTCATTCTATCAAATAAAACATATTCTCTAATTCATTCTGTATGGGCAATTCATTCTTTCTCATTCATTCTTTCTCTCTCTCCCCTAACTTTTCATGCTAGAAACAAAAAAGCAAAACTTTATTTATGAAGTCGAATAAAATATTGATTTTATATAAAAGAAACTTGGAAAAGTTCCAAATGAATTTAGACTTCATAGGCCCATTAAAGATCCAAAATGGCTACAAATTTTGAAACTCACATATTTCTTCCGCTGCGGGCTGGCCCAGTTTCTTATACTCCAGATAATCCTCTTCCTTCCAATACTCCTATTTGTATTGTTGAGGGTCATGTTTCAGTTGTCGATGTCCATTACATTTGGAAATATGATATTTGTTCGTCTTGTCATACTTTTGGTTACCTAATTGACACCTACTTCATGCAATTTGACATCATTCTGGTTCCACTATCTCTCTGGAACCCATTCTCTTGCCCTCCTATCATGAAATGGGTTTTGAAAGTTAGACCTGCTACTATGCTTTCTTCTTTTGTGCTCAGTTCTCCTTCGAACGGGGATCCGGTTATTGATGTTTGCTCAATCGATGTTATTGTTGATAGTTCTTCGGTAATTCTGGATTTAGACGTTCCTTCTTCGGGTGACTTCTTCCGGGCCTTATCTGAGAAGGCTTGGATACACGAGCCTTCTGGAATGAGATTTGACCTTAAGGGTGGTTGGTTCTATAAATATGTTGGTGGAGACGAAGAAGAAAGGTGGCTATATTATCATATTAAGGGTGAAGGCTTAGTGCTTTTTGTGCTTGGGCAGCTAGGTGATTTGAATCGATCTGTTCTATCGGATGCCACTTGGGAGAGGAAATTTATTTATTATTATGATTCTCTGGATTTTCTCCCTAGCTAGCTACTGTATTCTATAGGTATTATCATGTAATTGGAGCTGAATCTTAAGATGATGGGAGCGGTTCTTCCTCTTCGAAGGGAGACTAGTTTAGTTTTTGTTGTTGGTTAGTAGATTGGCATTTTGCCAGACCCGTGTGCTTTATATTTCCTATAGTTGTTCTAATGCATGTACCGAACACCTGTTTCATATTCAATTACATATGTGGATGACCCACGATAAATGCCGGGTAGCCTTTCTAAAAAAAACTTTATATTTTTATTATAATTTGGCCAAGACCAATTTTTTTTCAAAAATATTTTACAACAAATAAAATATATATACATTATTTAAATTGATTTTGATTTACATACAAATTATCCAATTAATAAACAATGTTTTAAAATTAATAAAAATAAATTTAACATTTAAAATTAATTAACTTTTTTATTATAGCCATTATATATAACTGTATATATAATTTTTTATTTTAAAAAATTGTATATATAATTTTTTTAAATCAAATAAATATGAAATTGCTATATAAAATGACAGGCATCGTCATATATGAAGGTGATAAATTAACTTGATATATAATGATCATTATGTTATATAAAATAAATTTCACTTTAAGATGATGCCGTAGATTCACACGTTGATCTAGACTATCTCCTGGATCTCTCATGTCTACAGCTGCTGCTGCAAACAAATGGCGTGCCAACACCGAATCAAACTGTATTTACTTGAATTTATGCGAATGGGGTTGAGAAAGTGGGGTTTGGTCTGATAGTATTTTTAGCCAACACAAGGAGGAGAGCAACAAAAAGGGTAGTCAAAATGTGGAGGCTAAGGTTTGAATTTATAGTAAGATCCAGAGAAAATATTTGCATGTTTCTCTCATACCAATTCAAACTTGTGACGATCCACTTTTTTTAACATCCAAAATATGTGACAAACACTATCCATCTATGCTTGCACACTAACCTCTAACATTAAAAATAGCAAACCGTGGGTTTTAATTTTTAAAATCTAAAATCAACATAGACAAAATGGAAGAAACCTCATGGCGGAATAAAATACAATTTTAATATTAATAAATTTTACCAATTACATCACATTTGTATTTTCTAATACATTCACCAAAATTGATCAATAATAATATGACTATAATGTCAAAGATATATACCAAGCTAAGCATTTTGCAAATATAACATATTTCTTAACCTTTGCTTCATCCTTTGCTTATGCCTAAGACTGTATAATGCACAAAAAATGTTTCAACTAGGTTTGGACTACGCCTAACCTTATACAACCCAGTCCAACCTAAGGGATGTGGTGGCTGTTGCATAGAAAAGGACAGCCAACGTACCCCTTTTGAGGGATTATGCCTGCATAGTTTTGTTTCCTACTCTCATCCTGCATCCAAATACTTGTTAGAATATATCAAACATAGCACCATGCAACCATTGCAACCAATGCAAACGGTATAAGTAGAAAACAATATCCCTACTCATCCATCACAACAAATCATTATATGAGATAACAACAATTATAGCACACAACCATCAAACATCAATAACACTCAATGCCTACCTTAATCACCAATTAAGAAAGGAACAACATAATTATACTTGCATACATACGAATCCTCGACCATAGTAATACATCACCAGTGTAAGTATAAGTCATAAAATGTGTACTAATCACTATACATTAGTAACACAATCTTTAAATCATCCAAATAATCAAAACCATAATTAACTACCCATCCTTTAGCGGTAAGAACGGTAAAATATTGCATCCACATCCTAATGCGATTTCATCATCCTTTAACAAACATCTCACATGTTACATCCATCCAACTACTCTATTCACAATAATTATTTTCCCTTGCGTATAAAAATAGTTTTACTATTGTTATTACAAAAACATTTTTGTTTATTTCAAACAATAACAGTCTTTTAAAATGATAAAGCACTTCAAAAATATTTTATTATAATCTAGTTACTTCAAATCCCTTAAAGTGTCATATTTTCTGCCAAAAATAGTAATTTACATAAAATTAATTTTCAAAGTAATAGTATCGTTATCTTAAACCAAAATAATAATTTATTTTAAAGTCATTGTAATAGTTTCACAAACCAAACTATTACTATTTATTTCATTAATAATAATATTTTATTTTAAATCACCAAAACTCCGTTTTATTACCATCCATCTCAAAATAGCAATTATTTTATTTAAAAACACTTTTGGAAATCATTTCTTTACTTTTATTATTATTAAGGAAATACCTTTTTATTTTATTGCTCAAACAAGCAACAATAATATTCTACCATAAATAATGTAAAATCAATCATTTCGTCATTTATTCAAAATAATACCTTTTTCATTGAAATTCAAGTTATTATTATTTAAAATCACATTTTATTTTATAAATAATAATAAACTCCTCAAATCTCAAATTAGAATATAATTTAGTTATATTTATAAATTTTACTTGAAATTCAAAAAATAATACCATCTTAAATTCAACACATTAATTTCAGTAAAATTTGTTAAATCATTATTATTTATAAATACCATCAACAACCTATAAATAATCCTATTTATCCGATTCTCCTATTATCATACGTTTTATTCCAATTAACTATTATTTTAATTTTAATCAAACGTTTATTTTAATTAAACACCCAAAAATACTACGATCAACAATAATCATCCAATTAAGGCACAATACATCCAAAATATTATAATGACCAAACAATCATATACTGAACAACACATATCAATAAATATAACTTTTCCATTGATAGATATTTATTTTATAATCAAGTGATTCAATCAATCAAATTAAATAGACCATGCCTATGCAATTGTGCAAACAGCCTCCAAATTTAGCATACCCAATACCTAATAGTCTAGAATTCCACCACAAGTCCAACAAAAGAAATTGTGCGTTAATCAAATTATGTATATGAAAGATATTGAGGTTTGAAGTTTCAAGGTCTAATTTTTAATTAGCTAAAATATATGGTCTTACATGCAAAATATCCATCCCCTACAACGTTATCGAACCATCCCGTACACCCATACCGCCATCGTTGACTGGAGTTTACTCCACTGCCGTGCCACCTGAGAAGATTGTAGGATCGATTTCACCCTAGAGGGGGCATGGATAGGGTGATACTATTAATTATAAAAATTTATTGCGGAAGTATATAAAATAATTGCAGCACTGATAGTAGCAGAATAATAGCAGCACAGATAATAGCAGAAAATAGAACACACAAATTTACCTAGCTTCGGCAAAACTCCGCCTACGTGCTACCCCCAAGGTTTCTACTAGAAATTAAGTAGTCAGACGCTTACACACATAAACTCGCGACACCCACTATTGACTAAACTAACTCTACGCTCAAAACCCTGCCACAACTCAGCCACTGAGTTGTGAATTCTTGAACTACACCACCGTTGTTCGTTACCTAGTCACACGACTAGAAATTTCAAAAGTTTAAAAGAAAATTACAAATTAAAAAACAATTAAAATAACCCTAATTTAAATATATTAAAGCCCAAATATAAAGGCCAGCCCAATAAAAATTAAGTGATAAGAAAAATCGTTACCCCTTTAATCTTTTATTTCTTCGGCCTGTTCCTTATTGCTTTGAAAATTAACTACTTCGATCGTCTTGATAAAATTAGGGCTTCGCCGATTTCAATAGATCGACCAAATTAATGTCATCACATTGATTGCACTGTTGATCGATTGTCTCTTTGATTTGCTTCGGCTGCTTCAATCAAATCGAGTTCGATTGTTGCATGAATTGGTACATTTGTTCCTTTTTCGATTTATACTGTACTCGACTTTGATTCGAGTTGAATGATTATTCCTCTCTGTTGTTGCTTGAGCTCGAATGATTTTTGGAATGTCGATGATGATAGGGTTAAATAGGGTTCGATCCCCTATAATTTTGTTCGAATTAATTCATTTGAATTCATCAGTTAATTTAACTCGGCCACTTGATTATGCTTGAATGCTTAAGATTTTTCTGACCTTTTCAATTTCGTATATTTTTGCTTGCTTGATTAACTTGGTTATCACGGCTTTGACTTTGGCTTGTTCGACCTTTTCCTTGGTCATTACGGCTTTGATTTTGTGGCATTTAAACTTGACTTTGGTTCTGATCTTTATGCTATGACTTCAGCTTCACTGTCTTTGTTCAAAACTGCTGTTTCATGACTGAACTTGCATTTTGGTTTGACTTGAAACTTGTAAAACCTACCGTGTCACTTGCTTATGCTGGTTCAACCTGCTATAGTTTCATCGATATATATATATATGCATATATATGCATATGTGTATACATGTATTTGTATTGCTCTGACAAATGTCTTAAACTTGCACACGTTTCAATATGCATTGTTCTGTATATTTGAGTATTTATTTGTTGTTGCCTCTGGCTTCACTGCGCATGTATATATTCATGTTGTACTGCTCTCTCTCTATATATATATATATATGTGTGTGTGTGTGTGTGTAGTTTACTGATGTATGTTTGTAGCCTTGCTTGCATAATTAGCTGCCTCCATTGTATCCCATATTTCCACTATAAGTCTGGTCATGTGTGCTTCATGTTGTCTGTTTGGATATTGCACTGCTTCATTGTGTTCATAAGTCTGCACTGTGCATATACATGTGCTAGTTGCTCTATTGCTTGATCACTGGCCTTCACTACACATGTATATATATATATATATGTTCAGGTTGGTATTTGCAGTCTTTATTTCTGTTTGGTTGCCAGGTCTAGTTGCTTCACTTGCATATTGAACTATGTTGAGTAATGGCTTGTTCAATTTTGTAGCTGCAGTTTGGTGTTTGTGAATTCATGCCTCATTGTAGTCTGAGTTTGTATTCATATCCTTGCATTTGAACTCGACTGTGCCATCTGCACTGTATACTTCATTGGTATTCTAGAACCTGGTGTTTGCATTGGTTATGTGCAGTTTCACTTGTGTTCTGGTTATGTTTTCTTGATGCAGTATTGTTTTATTAACATTGTATTTGACTTGTGCAGTCTGCTATGCTATGCACTACATGTATGTATACACGTGTGTATACATATGTATATATATATATATATATATATATATATATGTTTGTTGCAATGTGTAGTTTGCATGCATTTCATTTTGGTCTGGTTGGACTTTGAACTTCATGTGTGCTCGAGTCTGGGTTGCTCCTGACCATTTTATTGAACTTGTACATTTGGATTGTACCTGTGTTGAATCCAGCTTATAGCTCAGGTTTGACCTTGTGCTAATATCGTGACTTTATTTGTATTTCACTTGAGTTGAACCCGACTTTTGATTGGGTTTGACCTTGTGCTCACCTGTCTCTGCAATTTTACCAAGTGTACAATGGTGTGCACGGCCTTGTGGCATGTACAGTGATACACTATGCATGTCACAAGTTGTTCGTGTATGATGAATTCAAAATAAATATGATGACGAACAACCCAAATAACCGAGGCATGTAATATTTTCAAAATACACAATTTATTTTTCACTGCAAAATATTTTCTTTTCAATTTTACTACGTTAGTGTTTATTTTGCAGATTTCTCATATGCTGGATTCAATCTGGAATAGAGTCGAAGATAAATACGAGTGAATGAGTGATATGTAGTGAGGTGAACAATGTAAAGTGAGATTTGAGATGTAATCGAAATTGTATTGTAATTGCAAATTGTATATATATAGTGAGAGCTCAAATTTGTACTATTCAAAATTGTAATAAAATATTTGTTTGAATAAAATATCTGTTTGAATTTAAATTCTGTGTTATTTATTTTATTCAGCAAATATTTATTTAATTATGTGACAATAAAATAGTACAATAACAAATACATTTAAATGAATACATTTAAATGAATATATTTATATGTTTATTATCATCAAACAAAAATCATATACTAGCATATTCAACAATCTCCCCCTTTTGATGATAACAAACATATATTTAAGATTTTGAATTTATTAAATGTATTTGATCATTCAATTTGCTCCCCCTATTTGAATGCTCCCTCTCTACACAAAACTCCACCTTCATATATGCATGAAAACAAATGCAAATAAACCTAGATGCAAATAGAAAATACAAAATAAAATATTTGACCTTTATTTCACAAAATCTTAAATTTCCTCTCCCCCTTTTGTTATCAGCAAAAGAGTAATAGTGTAGAAAAATAGAGATAAAGTGATAGACATTAATACAATATTAATACCCAATCGAGTATAAATATTAAATTTCAATAAAAAATCAAACAAAAATCATAAATACTCTGTTAGGCACATATTCCACTTTTAAAATGATAGGGGTGATGTAAAACCATATAGCTGTGTCCATTTGTGGTATATTTATATCAGAAATTTGAATATCTACTAACCGTGCATAATCGTTAGGACTTTTAAATTACATTAGCAGTATTCCAAATTTTTATAGAAAAATGAATTCAAGTATCTTCTAACCACGCATAACCATGAGGACTTTTAAATGGGATTAGAATCAACTTGTCTATTTAATCAATCAATTTTGATATGCGTTCCATACATGCATAACCGTGAGGACTTTTAAATGAGCATTAAAACACATAATAAAAAATTCCAAGTAATTCACCCATGCATAACCATGAGGACCTTTAAATGAGAGTGAATACTTTGGATGTTTTTATTACTAAAAATATAATAAAATGATAGCGAACAATTTCCCGTTTAAAATACCACATATTGACATACTATATTGGATTTTGATGAGTGATGGTCGATAGAAATATGATAGAAAATAGAAATGGTCATGGAATTTTTACCAACAAAAAGTTTTTATAACTCTTGTTTAAATTTCTAAAGAAATTTACTAATTATACTGTCTCAAGTTATAATATATGATTAATATCAACACTCATTACTTTTTCAATCACTATTTACCTTTTCGATAATCAATAGGGAGTCATATTAGTTAATGTAGTCATTTAAAATCAAATCCAAAAATAATTATAAAATCAAATTTCCTAAAATGACTAATCTGAAACAAGGTCAACAAAACGATTTTCTAAAAGGGGTTTTATAAGAAAAATGTCTGCTAATTAAAAATCAGTTGAAATGAAAAATATGCAGATTTTTTGTTTCTTTGAAAAATGTGATGCAACTAGTGAATGTCTCTACATAAAACACATTCCACTAGTAATTTTTCTATCAACTAGATTACTAGTGTAATCTGCATCCGAATTTTCTTTTGACTCAAGATTATCAATAGTTGGATGTTATAGACCAGACTGTGAAGTTGCAACAAAATATCTTAAAATCATTTTTAGCAGCTTTTGAATGAATTTCATTTGAATTTGAATTGAAACCGTGCAAATAAACAGACAGTGAACATAATGTTAAATCTAGAAGCAATAAATATGTCCACTTGTATCATGAGTAATCAACAATCAATAAAACAACATCATTAGTTCAAACAAATTTATATGAACTAGTCCAAAGATTATAGATGTACTTACAGTGTTCTCGACATATAAATATAATTGGGAAACAATTTTGAATAAGTCAGAATCAATATCATCATTCATTTCTTTATCACATAACTGGCTGATCGAATTCAAATTATGGTGCAGATTATCACATTTAATAAATCGTTTAAGATAAATATACCGTTACCTATTTTACCTTTACGATAATTTTTCGTTGTTGCCCATTGTGATTTTCCCACCTTTGTACTAGGCTAAGGAACTTTGATTTATAGCCTGTTGTGTGCCTGGAACAGCTAGAATCCAGGTAACACTGTTGTTGTTCCTTAGCCTGCCACCACACCTACACGATAAAAGATTTTTGTGACTTATTTGTTTTTATAGGTCCATGGTTGTTAGTGGCAAATGATTTTGAAAAATATGTTTGTGAATACCAAAGGTTATTTATATTTGTTCCTTTTGGCACCTAGATTTGTTTGACTTTAAGGAATTTTATATTCGTGCCTTTTGGAACCCAAATTGGAATGGTTTTTACGTTTTTGGGTCTATACCAACAAATGTTTTGATTATGTCCAGTTTTTCCACATATTGTGCACTTTGAATTGACTTGATTAATTTCATTTCTATCACGTTCCGATTGATTATACCCAAGTCCTTGTCTAAACGTATTAACAATTTATTTCCCTAATAGCATATTTAACGATCTTTCACTTTTTGAAAATTTTCCTAAAGTCGTAGATAGTTGTTGGACTTGTGTTTTGAGAGATTCATTTTCATTTACTAATTGTGTGCACTTTTTAATAGAATTTTCTCTCCTCGTATTTTCACTTTCTTTCAAAATTAGAATTTCATTTTCAAGCGATTTAATTTTAATTTCTGATTTTTTTAATTTCTTCTTCGACTGCCGGACACTTATCACACTTAGGGCTCTTGTTTTGATAGTTTTTAACTAATTGATCAAGTTGTTTATTTAAATCTATCAAATTATCTCTTTGTGATTCAATTTTAGTGTATTTCTCCCTAAGTCGTTCGAAACAGCCATTTACTTCGTGAAAATATATAAGCAATTCTGAATGAGTAAGTTTTGATACCTCGCTTGGTTTGTCATCATCACTGAAAGTTATATCACCTCGAAGGCACATATCTTCTTTTCACTCTCGCTGCCCGTGCTTTTATCATCTTCATCAGTTTCATCCCAAGTGGCTACAAAACTTCTCCTTTTCTGTTTCTTTCCTTGGCTGAATCGATTCTGTGGACAATTGAGCTTGATATGATCGGGTTTGTTGCACTTATGACAAATGATATCTTGCTCGTCTGAGTTATCTAGTGCTTTGACTATTCTGCTTTTCAGTTTTTGATTTAGAGATGGATTTCCATATTTGTGATTCCACCTTTTGAATTTCTTTATTAATAGTGCCAGCTCAGCTGCTCCATCATCATTATTGTCTCCTTTAAGAGCTATTGATTTCTTTCGAGTATCACCTCGTTCGCGTTCTTCATTGAATTTCATTTCTAGCTTATAAGTGGTGAGATTTTCGATGAGTTCTTCAACTTTGATTTGTTTCAAATCCTTTGATTCTTGAATGGCTGTAACTTTCGCTTTAAATCTTCGTGGAAGGACTATGAGGATTTTTCAGACTATTTCCAATTCTGTGTATGATTTTCCAAGAGTTTTTTATTTGCATACGATATTGGAAATTCGTCCGTACATCTCTTTGACATTTTCTTCCTTGGCCATTGTGAAATTCTCGTATTTGCTACTAAGCATGGCAAGGCGGGATTCATTGACTTGAGATGTTCCTTCGTGAGTCACTTCGAGTATGTGCCATATTTCCTGCGTAGTTAAACAATGTGAGACACGATTAAATTCAATTTGATCCAATGAACAAATAATAGAATTCATAGCTTTAGCATTAGCATTCTGTAGTCTATTTTCAAGATCTATCCAGTGATCCATCGGTTTATCTATTTCTTGATTATTTACTACTATAGTTGGTGTCCTATATCCTATCTCAACTATATTCCAAGCATCAATGGTTTTTTTTAAAAATTCATTCTATTTTTCCAATAAGCATATTCACCATTGAACATTGGTGGTCTAACTATGGATTGTCCCTCAGGAAAAGCATTATTAAAAGAAGCCATTTTAAAAATTCAAATTTTTTTTAAAAAATTTGGTTTTTGAAAAATCGGATTTTTAAAACAGAAATTGACTTCTGTTCTTGGCTCTGATACCACTCGTAGGATCGATTTCACCCTAGAGAGGGGTGAATAGGGTGATACTATTAATTATAAAAATTTATTGTGGAAGTATATAAAATAATTTCAGCATTGATAATAGCAGAATAATAGCAGCACAGATAATAGCAGAAAATAGAACATACAAATTTACCCAGCTTCGGCAAAACCCTGCCTACGTGCTGCCATCAAGGTTTCTACTAGAAATTGAGTAGTCAGACGCTTACACACGTAAACTCGCGACACCCGCTATCGACTAACCTAACTCTACACTCAAATCCCTACCACAACTCAGCCACTGAGTTGCGAATTCTCGAACTACACCACCGTAGTTCGTCCCCTAGTCACACGACTAGAAATTTCAAAAGTTTAGAAGAAAATTACAAATTAAAAAATAATTACCCTAATTTAAATATATTAAAGCCCAAATATAAAGGCCGGCCCAATAAAAAATAAGTGATAAAAAAACTGTTCCCCCTTTAATCTTTTATTTCTTTGGCCTGTTCCTTGTTGCTTTGAAAATTAGCTGCTTCGATCCTCTTGAGAAAATTAGGGCTTCGTCGATTTCAATAGATCGATCAAATTAATGTCATCACGTTGATTGCACTGTTGATCGATTGTCTCTTTGATTTGCTTCGGCTGCTTCAATCAAATCGAGTTCGATTGTTGCATGAATTGGTACGTTTGTTCCTTTTTCGATTTATACTGTACTCGACTTTGATTCGAGTTGAATGATTATTCCTCTCTGTTATTACTTGAGCTCGAATGATTTTTGGAATGTCATGATGATAGGGTTAAATAGGGTTCGATCCCCTATAATTTTGTTCGAATTAATTCATTTGAATTCATCAGTTAATTTAACTCGGCCACTTGATTATGCTTGAATGCTTAAGATTTTTTTGACCTTTTCAATTTCGTATATTTTTTCTTGCTTGATTAACTTGGTTATCACGGCTTTGACTTTGGCTTGTTCGATCTTTTCCTTGGTCATTACGGCTTTGATTTTGTGGCATTTAAACTTGACTTTGGTTCTGATCTTTATACTATGACTTCGGCTTCTCTGTCTTTATTCAAAGCTGCCGTTTCATGACTGAACTTGCATTTTGGTTTGACTTGAAACTTGTAAAACCTACTGTGTGACTTGCTTATGCTGGTTCAACCTGCTATAGTTTCATCGATATATATATATATATATGCATATATACGCATATATGTATACATGTATTTGTATTGCTCTGACAAATGTCTTAAACTTGTGCACGTTTCAATATGCATTGTTCTGTATATTTTAGTATTTATTTGTTGTTTCCTCTGGCTTCACTGCGCATGTAAATATTCATGTTGTACTGCTATATATATATATATATCTGTGTGTGTGTGTGGTTTACTGATGTATGTTTGTAGCCTTGCTTGCATAATTAGCTGCCGCTATTGTACCCCATATTTCCACTATAACTCTGGTCATGTGTGTTTCATGTTGTCTGTTTGGATATTGAACTGCTTCATTGTGTTCGTAAGTCTGCACTATGCATATACATGTGCTAGTTGCTTTGTTGCTTGATCACTGGCCTTCACTACACATGCATATATATATATATATATATATATATATATATATATATATGTTCAGGTTGGTATTTGCAGTCTTTATTTCTGTTTGGTTTCCAGGTCTAGTTGCTTCACTTGCATATTGAACTATGTTGAGTAACGGCTTGTTCAATTTTGTAGCTGCAGTTTGGTGTTTTTGAATTCATGCCTCATTGTAGTCTGAGTTTGTATTCATATCCTTGAATTTGAACTCGACTGTGCCATATGCACTGTATATTTCATTTGTATTCTGGAACCTGGTGTTTGCATTCGTCATGTGCGGTTTCACTTGTGTTCTGGTTATGTTTTCTTGATGCAGTATTGTTTTATTAACATTGTATTTGACTTTGTGCAGTCTGTTATGCTATGCACTACATGTATGTATACATATGTATATATATGTTTGTTGCACCGTGTAGTTTGCTTGCATTTCATTTTGGTCTGGTTGGACTTTGAACTTCATGTGCGCTCGAGTCTGGGTTGCTCCTGACCATTTTATTGAACTTGTACATTTGGATTGCACCTTATAGCTCGGGTTTGACCTTATAGCTCAAGTGAAATACAAATAAAGTCACGATATTAGCATAAGGTCAAACCCGAGCTATAAGGTGCGCCCACTCATGATCACACCCTTAAAAGTAGTATGTATCTAGTCATGGCTACATTCTCAAAACAATATGGTCATCCCCTCAACTGCAGCTTCATCAATCCTCGCATCACTTATGTGCATTGGATATATGATAACTTGTAGAGCCATTCTCTGTGTAATGACCCTAATTTTGACTAATATTATTTAGGGCATTTAATTAGATAAATTAAATGAAATATAGATGGTTAAGGGATTGAGATTTGTAAATTAATAAAGGAGACGTGCCTTAATAAATATGTAAGCAAAAGAGAATTAAAGATAAGTACGTAGGAGGAATATGATAAGGGAAAAATAGGAATAAACTTTATTCGTATACCCTAAACCTTCTGTCCTTCATCTCTTATTCATTTTTACATTTCCAAACAAAACTAAAACCTTACAAGCTCGGCTGGCTACATTAAGAAGGTTCAAGGAGAAGAAAAGGTAGGATTCAAGTTGTGACGACCCACATTTCTGACTATCCAAGTCGACAAACCAGAACACATGTCCGACTCAAACAATCGAAAAGTAGAAAATCAACGGGGTTTAATTTAAAGGAAATAGAAGAAAAGAAGAAAACAAAACACAGAATCTCGCAACGGAATGGCAAAATATAATAATCAAATAAATAGTTCATGAAGCTATTTATATACAATTGATTATACTATACAATAAAAGAGTTTACACAATATCATCAGAGTTATACATACGACAGATAATAACAATGCAGCGGGAACAAATGATGCAGTGGAATATAATAATGATATAATATACCAATCTTCGTCTTCGTCCTTCAGAAATGATGATCTTCAAAACACTGAAATACTCAGGCTGACCCGAGCGTAAAGAAAAGACAAAACACTCGGATCAGAACTAAAATATCTTCATGTAAGTCTAATCAATATCATGTAAAATATGAGTGTAACAACGTCAGAGATTATTTCAGGGTTTTACATCTCCTATCCAGTGTATAACATACGTGCAATAACTCAAGAGATGTTACGGGATTTTCCATCTCCTAAGGATCCGTCAAAATATCTATATATAGTAGAATACGCTATAATATATAGTGTCTATTAGCAAATAAATATTTTCATAGCGTTAAGGCTTTACATCGATCCTCTTTAACGCGTTTTTAAGCATTGTCGTACAGTTTGCATATAAAAACACCAGTAAACCGTCGGTGGATAGGGATGCATCGTGATACGACAACACTAAACCAAAATCGTAGTGGTCTCGAATAAGTATAAAAGTATGACAAGGCACGTGAGGCAATGCCCAAGGTAGGATACTACCAGTTTACCGTTCCTGGCTGGTGGTAAACCCTAACAGCCCACCACAACACAACACTCCACAAAATCCACGGGTGCGCACCAATCAATCAAAGTGTAAATGATGGTAATACGAAGGAGTGTGTCCACTAGAGGTAGCTAGCCTCATTGGCCGGTACGGCTCCTGTTTTAGTCATTTCCAATTGACACAAGTATCAGGCTAATCCATCATCGTTCTCTTTCTTCAAATCCAGCAAACGTAGGCCAAAACCACCCACTTCATTCTGGATTATCCACCGCATACACAGTTGTTAAAGTGGTTCCAATATTGACATAGAGTATGCCAATAAGAGGCCTCGGTCTCTTTAACAACCGAATATCATTTTACACACCGGATTGTTCTTTTACATTTCAAAGGCGAATCATACTTTGTATTCAAAATATCATATTCGCTTCAAAATCAAAATTCACTTCAAATCATTCATATTATTTATTTCAAAATAATATTCACTTCAAAATAAAATTCACTTCAAATCATTCATATTATTTACTTCAAATAATATTCACTTCAAAATCCATATTCACTTCAAATCAATTTCTAATTCAATAATAGGTTATAACTTCAATTTAACCACATTCGTATTTAAATCTAATGATTTAAATATAAACAGTTTCAACTTCCAAAACAATTTTAATATTAAAAATAGTTTTGTAGATTTAAAATAGTTTGGAGATTTAAATTTATTTTTGAATGGTTGGAAATAATAGGGATTTTGAAACAGTTTGGAAATCAAAATAGTTCGAATATTGAAAATGGTTTTATATATTAAATTAGTTGTGATATTAAAATACTTTAAAAATAAAGGAATGGATTTTTAAACAGTTTGCATTAAAATAGTTTATATATAATTAATTTCAAGTTAAACTGTTCCTTTCCATTTTCAACAAATCTAAACCTAAGTTCAAATTTCACATCAACCCAATCCAATTCAAATCAATCCCAATTTCACCATTTCAATTTAGCTTTATCACGGTTTCAATTTCAATTCGAATAAACTTTAATTCCGAATTCATTACAAATTTATCAATTTCAATTTCAAACTTCACTTCAGTTTCAACAATTTAATTTAAATCAATCTCAATTTGAAACGTTTTTAACTTAACTTCAAATTTAGTTAAAACAATTCAATTTAAATGGATAATACTTCAGTTCAAATTTTTATTTGAATCCATTTCAATTTTATCAAATTTGAGTCCAAATTCAAAATATCAATTTAAATTACTTTAATTAAATTAAATTTTAAAGTTCAAATAAAAATTTCAAATCTTTAAAACAACTCAATTCTATAATATAAATTGTACTTCAATTATACCTTCAATTTCAAATTAATTTCTTTTAAATAGATGTCAATATTAACATTTGAAATTCGAATTTCAAAGATAATTCAATTCGTATAAATTTAAATTTTTATTTATTTTAAACAGTATCATTTAAATAAGCCAATTTCATAAATTGAAAAATCATTTAATTTAACCAATCCGGTGTCCATACATAATTTTCTATCCTATGGCCAAATGGTCAGTTATATTAAATTTTAATTGCAGGGATGGATATATATCTTTTCATTTCAAATTAAAGTGTCATAGGTATATATCATTTCAACCCATTTCTTAATCTATTTGAAATGATTTAATGTGATGCCCGTAACATCCAGGGTGAATAATAGGGATATAACAAAATAAATAAACATCTAATCATCCAACGTATCAATCAATGGGCATCCATCACAATCAACATTCAAAATAGTCAATATACACAAGAGTTTACTAGTTATTAAATATCAGTGTTTAACTAGCAATTTAATTTCAAATTTCAAATTTTAAACTGTCAATTTAAATTCGATTCAATGCAAATTAAATATAACTGTCAAAACTACACTAACAATCATCAACCAATTCAATTTATAACTTCATACTGTCGATTAAACTTGCATCAGAATATTTTAGTATCGTGTGCGTGGTTTACACACTCACCTTCGTTTGAATCAGAAAATTCAAACTATCCAAACGTCGAAGAAATCTATTCCATGACATAGATAACGTCGACACAAATTCAATGCAAAAATCCACGTGCAAATCCGACCTCGTACGAAAGAGTTATGAATTTAATTAGATAACGTTTTAGTTTAAACAATTAAATATAAATTAATCACCAATCATTAACCTCACCTTAATCATGTGATTATGCTCTAATCATCTCCTAGCATGCTTGTTCCCAGCTCGACACTCCTTCACGCCTCCGCGTCTTCCAAGAATGCCACCTCCAGCCTAGACCGGATGTCGCCCCAGTTTTGCCGCAGCACCACCACACCTCGCCAGAACCAACGCCGGCGATCTCAGCCTCCAGCTCATCCCCATTCGACGGTGATAACCCAAAAACTATGGTCGTTCAACTTAAATTTCCGATCGCCTCGCTCGACGATAGGTCGCCAAACTCCGGCCGCGCATAGTTGTGACCCTCCTAGACATTTCACATTTAGGTGTCGTTGTCAATCGTCGACCATAGTCGCTCGACGATTGAAGCTGTTGCGTTCGAGCATGATTTTCGGTTGCCTCGGATCTCCTTTGATGATTATGACCGTTGAATAGCTTCATCTTGTCGAGCTCTTCATCTTTGCAGTTGACGACTTTGGCTAATTTTGAACGGATTGGCGCCTTTGATCAAGGATCATCGGATGAGGAAGGAGATGTTGATGTTTTAATTGGTTAGGACCGGCTAAAATTTTCTTTAGGTGAATGAAGGAGTTATAATATAAAGTGTTTGATTGATGACGTGGCAGAATAGGGTATCGTTAAGTTCTAAGATCTGACCACTTAACGTTGTGCAACAGACATCGAAATACATAAATATACCGTGGAGATCAGCGCGACGAGAGGAATTTAATGGTATAATAAAATCTGTGCAACAACAGTCGTGTCAAAAATCCATTTCGGTCGCCAATAACACCGATTCAAAATGTGCTTAATTGTAAATCGTGATAGACGAAGCTAGAAAGATCAGAATTGGACGGAACAAACTTCGCCATTCAAATCAGAATTTTTTTAAATCTTTTCTATGTAAAAATATTTGCATGTTGAAATATGACATTTTATCCTTAAATTTATTAATCAGTTTTTACTTAAATTTGAACGACATAAATTTTCACAAAATTTGAAATCTGAATACATAGATTAAACTTACTAAAAACAAGATTTAATTATACAACTTCAATTTATTGAAATTTTGAGTTTACGCGTTAAAATAAATTCTATATAGATTACGGCTATTTTTCAACGACCGTAAAATATTGTCTCCAAACCCAAAATTTCTTTTTTTATAAAATCCTACTTACTTTTAGGATGAAAATGTATATTTTATTTTTTTCAAAATATTCTTTTATTTCATTAAAACATTTATTTCATTTTAACAAAAACGCGCGATAAATTTCATATTAAATGGAAACGTTTATTATTTTATTTCTATTATTATCATCTTTTATCCTATTACACATTCGCTCGCTTCTTTTTTCGTGACATCTTAAAAAAAATTGTTTCTAACCATTTTTATTCAAAAATTATATTAAATTTAATATTTTTAAATGGTTGAAAAATACGGATCGTTACACAAGTAGAAGCTTAAGCAAATTAATTAAAGAAAAATCTCAACCTTCTTAACACCAAGCCAAGATGAATATTAGATTTACATCTCATTTTGACTATTATTTCAGTTTTATGATTATGGCCGAATTATTTTGCAAATAATATGCCATGTTATATTTATTTAAATGGGTATATATGCTTGTTGATTATTTATATTGTTTCATATAGATTTTACGATAAGTTTAGATTGGAAAAAGCAATTAAATGACACCCAAATGACTTGCGTTTTGAGATATGGTCAAAAACTTTATTTTAAAGGCGGGTTTCAAGTTTTATAATTTTCAAAGTTGTTATAGATTTATTATGAATTTTCCATGAAAGAAAATATTTAATATTGGGTTTAAATTATTAAAAGCAATTATATAATGGGTTTGGGTCAGAAATTTAAATATGTTAGAAAACATATTAAAAATGAATTATGGTGAATTTTGGGGAATTTTCCTAAGTATTTTACTATGGTTATAAAATTATTTAAGTTAAGGACCATAAATGTTTTATCAAGTAGAAGGGCTTAATTGTTAAAATGTTTTTAATTGAAAATTCTGAATTCGGCAGCACTTTTAGAAAAGGATAAAGAAATGGCAACCAATTACATTTTGATAAATGAGGCAAGTTAGGTGAGAACAACTTCCTTTTAAAGGCTAAAAATCAGTTTTGCTTGGATTTACCACTTCGCCACTTCCATCTGTTGGTTTTCGACATCACGCCTCCACTAAAGAACCCATTCGGAACCAATGCACATGGTATCAAGCAATTGATACGCAGTGCATTGGGTAAAGGCGGAAGGGACAATGTCAAAACCTTGCTTTCGAAGGGGTAGAAGTTATTCTTTAAAGCTTTCAACTCCGCTACTTACTTCTGTTTATAAAAGACGCTTTCAAAGGGGTCGAAGCCAACTCTATTAGCTTTTAAACCAATCAACTTGCCTTTTTTTTAGAAAAGCTTTCGAATGAGTTGCACCTTTTGTTTTTAAAGAAGATTTTAAAAGGATAGCCGCTTTGAATTTATTCGATACATATGCTGCCTCATTCTTACCTTTCGAACTAGTTAAGGCCGCTTTTCTTTATAGCCTTAAAGCAATTATTCAAAAGGTTACTTTTGACTTTCTAATTTTAAGCCACTTTCTTAATGCTTTTGAAAGGTGTATTATGGCCGCTTTTAAATGGTTTCAGAGGTAATGGTTTCGAAAGGAATGGTTTCGAAACTATCCTCTTTCTTTTAATTGGGATTAATGCTTTAGAAAGCAATGCTTTCACCCTAGTTTTCTATGACCCCATAGTTATATTATATGTTAAACCTAAAGGATTGAAATGATTTCAAATGGTTTCAAAGCAATGTTTCCACAAACTTTTACTTGAACCCAATGCTTTCAAAAGGTATATTATAAGCGTTTCAAAGAGGAAACCACAATGTTTTCGAAAGGTATATTAATAGGTACCAAAAGATTTGTTTTAAGTGTTTTGAAAACAAGGTTTCCAATGCTTTCGAAAGACAAGTTTAATGGTTTCGAAAGAGGATGTCTAAGGTTTAAATAATGATTTCAAAAGGTCTATTTTCAATATATTCGAAAGGTATGTTTTGGCCTTTTGGCCTAGTGTTTTCAAGGTTAAAGTAGTTATCTTATTTTGAAGGGGTACTTTCAATAAATTAGAAAGAGATTTTTAGGGTTTTAAACAAAGGTTTCGAAGGTATTGTTTTGGCCTAACATCCTAAAGGTTTCTAAGTTAAAAAAATGGGTTTTAACTAATTTTAAAGGGATAGATAATCGCATTGATTATATTTCATCAACATTGTTTTGTGTAAAGTATATCTCATGGCATAAGTGTTTTGAGTAAAGCAAGGAGTATGATTTCCTTGTTTTATAAAGTTATGATTTTAGGGGTAAATTATTTACAAAGACTGCTTAAAGGAAATGAAATTTGAATAGGGTAGATAACCCTAAGTTTATGACTCGGATATTAGAAGACAAAATTGGACTAGTATAGGGTCGCGCCTTATACTTTAGCTAATAGCCCCTAGCTAATATAAGTCCAAAATTCCAGCGTGTAGGGCTTTGTCACAGATGGGACTAAAATAATGTTACAGACAGAAGGGGATATACAGAGTAAAGATAGCTTATTAGTGAGCCCACAAAACCATTAGGATCAGTTGACCCTAAAAGAAGATAGTTAAAGGCAGATAGCGTCTAACAGAAGTTAGATAATTGATTAGTCTAGTAGGCCCGTGTCAGCCAATGGCTAATAATTAGTCAGATAAAAATATAGTATGGACAGATAGTCCATTGATTTCCTGATTTTATGCATATATGTATTTTCCATTGTTGTTATAATCAGTTTGATTGCAGAATTTTAATTTGCAAAGATATCCTTTTAAAGGGATACTAGTGAGGGGAAACCCGTTCCGCTAGGCGGCGTGGTCTCACTTAATATCAGTAAATTGAGATGTAACAGTATTATTCACATCAGGCTTTATGTCTAACTCGAAGTTTATGTTTTTCCCTTAAACTCTTGGGTGCTCAAAATTTGATTTGATTAGATTGAGAGTTAGGGACTTTTAAGGTTTAGTAGGTTGTACGAATAATCTTCTGAAGACGTGCAGGAGGCAAACTAGCTATCTAGGAGCTATTTAGTATTATTTCCACTGCAATGTATTATGACTGATATGTCTATTTAGTACTTTAATCATCCAAGGGGGCATCTTCATATATCGCTCTTGGCGTAATTTGTAATGATTATATTTGATCAAAACCTGGGAATCGTTTTGGGATTATATAATGAATATGAAATGTTGATTTGAAATGTAATCAGAAAAGTAGTTTTGAATTCTTTGTTGATTTTATTTCATATTCATGTGCTTCTGATATTATGGATACCATTAACATTACCGAATTTTGTCATCGAAAGTTAATACTATGGATAACTGCAACATCTGTAGTGCTTAGCTTCAGGCCTCAAGATAGGGGATGTTACAACTTGGTATCAGAGAATATGTTTATGAAAAATTTAAAGAAATTTCAAACTTAAAATGATTTTGAAAACATAATCCTAAGGAGTAAGAGAAAAGACTGGGGTATGTGATAACGCTATAGTAACGTACTTGTATTTGCTATATATAAGTATACGCTTTATCCTTATTCTCCATCTTTCTTAGGCTGTTCTTCTGTATCTTACAAAGACTCGAATGCACATTTTAAGGAAGTAAGATATGGGTGCTAGGATTGGAAGAGTTAACATTGGTGGAGGAAGCACCACAACCAATGGAAATGCCAGACTGAATACTAGAAGTAAACAAGGTCAGGCACAAGCTGCTAATGTGGGTGCTGGGGTGCCACAAGTTGATATGGGAGCTTTGTATCAGTTTTTTATCAACATGATGAATGTTGGAGCTGCTGCAGGATTAATTGAAGGAAATCAGGTAGCTCCAGTAGTTAATAACTATGCAGTACTAAGCACAGATTATGCCAGGCTTAGAGGAAAGCCGTTTATCGGGACTAAGAATGCAATTGAAGTAGAGAATTGGTTGCTTCATTACAAAAGGATGTTTGCTAATTTAAGGCTTAATGATGAGCCAAAGAGGAGACTTGCTTCTAGGCAGGAGCAGCACTGTACTGGTGGAACAGTGTTACTGTGGGAGTAAATAAAGAGACCATAACCTGGGCGGAATTCAGAAGGAGGTTTGAGGAGAGACTCATGTCGGAGATTGCTAAGTCAACTCTGCTCCGGAAGTTTGTTGAGCTGGTGCAAGGAGACATGACAGTGCTGGAGTATGCTACTGGATTTGAGGAGCTATCGAGATATGGACATGCTATGATTGATATGGTTATCAAAAGAAATGAGAAGTTCATCCACATATTGAAACCCGAGCTTGCTAAAGCAACTTTTCCACATATTAAGGATCTACACGATGTAGTTGTTGAGATGGCTTTGAGGCAAGAAGATATGCTTAACCAGTGCATCGCATTCTTTTATATCTCATTGTTTGGTAGATAAGCTTAACCTAGAACCCTCATACCTAGTTACTTCCTTAAAGGTTGCAAATCCGATAGGAGGGTATGCGACTCTTGGGATGAGACGTGACTACTTAGAGTTTGAGTTGTTAGGTCATGTATTTGCTTGTAGTTTGAATGTATTTGATTTCATAGGCTTCGAAATTATTTTGGGTATGGACTGGTTAAGTAAGTATGATGTCATGATATTTTTCCACGATAGGAAAATATCACTTAGACACCTTAGTTGTAGCGATCAGATTATATACTCCATAGAAAACCCTAGTTTTGAGGTAAATGCTTTGTTGGGTGTTATGGAGGCAGAAACGAGTTGAATCGAGTTTTCATTGTTAGAGAATTCGCAGATGTTTTTGTGCCCGTGATAGGACTACCGCCAAAACGAGCTATTGAGTTTCAGATAGAATTAGTACTAGGATTAGAACCGGTAAGTATACGGCCAAGTAGAATGACACCTACCGAGATGAAGGAGCTAAAGGTACAGTTAGTGGATTTAAAAGGTAAGAACTTTATCAGACCAAGTAGTTCACCCTAGAGAGCAGCCGAAGTGTTTGCAAAGAAACCATACGGACCGTTAAGGTTGTGTATCCATTATCGTGAGTTGAACGAGAAGACGATAAAGAATCGATATCTGTTACCTAGAATTGATGATTTGTTCGATTAGTTAAGTAGAGCGAAAGTATTTTCCTAGTTGGATTTGGCAACATGATTCCATCAGCTTAGAGTAGCTGGGTATAGTATTCCTTTGACGACATTTAGGACAAGATATGGATTGTAGGAATGGTTAGTGTTGCCATTCGGACTAATTAATGCGCCAACATTTTTCGTGATGAACAGAATCTTTCGAGAGCATCGGGATAGATTTGTGTCAGTATTCATAGACGACATTTTGATATACTCTAAGGATGAGAAAGAGCATGAAGTTCATCTTAGAATGGTGCTTGAGACATTGAGGCAGCATCAACTAAAAGCAAATTTTTTGAAGTGTCACTTCTGGAAGAAGGAGGTGAAGTTTCTTGGTCATGTAGTCTCAAAAAAAGGTTTGTCGGTAGATCTTCTAAGATCAAGACAGTGAATAGTTGGAAGAGACCCGAGACAGTGACTAAGATAAAGAGTTTTCTTGGATTAGTTGGTTACTATTGGAGATTCATTAAGGATTTTTCATGGATAGCAGCACCGATGACTAATCTAACTTAGAAAGATGTGAAGTTTGTTTGGACTAATAAGTGCGAGGAGGCATTTTAGAAACTGGAACACTTATTGACTAATGGACCTGTGTTAGTTGTTCCAAAGGGGAATCAGGACTTATGGTGTACACAGATGCATGTGGAACAGAGTTAGGAGCTGTGTTAATGCAAAGAAGCAAAGTGATTGCCTATGCTTCTCGACAACTCAGACCGCATGAGGTTAGATATCCAACTCATGATTTGGAATTAGTTGTAGTAATATTCACATTGAAGGTGTGGATACATTACCTTTTGGGAGAAAGATTCGAGTTGTATATGGGTCATAAGTCATTGAGATATTTATTCTCTCAGAAGGAATTAAATATGAGACAGCAGAGGTAGTTAGAGTTTTTAGCCACTTATGACTTTGGTATTGAGTACACACCGGGAAAAGGGAATAAGATTGCAGATGCACTTAGCAGAAAATATCAGAATGTAGTATTGGCAATGATAGCTGAGTGGAAAGATTTAGAAGCATTGACTAAATGCGGAGTATAATGGAGATCTAAGAGTAGTTCTAGTCAAGAAACTGCTATGTTGTCGTGTTTAGAAGTTCGACCGGTGATGATCAAAAGGATTGCTTCTAAGCAAGGAGAGGATCCATTATTAGCCGAATGGATCAAAAAGTTAAGTGATGGAAAATAAAGCAATGACTTGAATGATTTCAGTCTTGACCAAAATGGGTGGTTAAGGAAGAAAGGAAGACTATGTGTTCTGAATGTAGGGAACATTAGGAAGGAAGTTCTTGGAGAATGCCATCGTTCGAAGTTCACTATTCATCCAGGAGGAACTAAGATGTATTAGGATACGAAAAGTAGTTTCTTATGGAAAGGTATGAAGAGAGATATAGGCTTATGGGTGAGGCTGTGTTTAAAATGTCAATAGGTAAAAGCTGAACATCAGAAACCGAGTGGGTTACTTCAGCCTTTGGATGTTCCAGTCTAGAAATGGGATTCTATCTCAGTGGATTTCATAGATTGGTCGCCAAGGTCGAATCGAGGAAATGAAAGCATATGGGTCATGGTGGACAGGTTGACCAAGAGTGCCCATTTCATTCCAATTAGGTCGACTAGGACAGCACCAGAATTAGCTAAGTTATTTATGATAAATATAGTTAGACCGCATGGAATTCCTATTAGTATAGTAAGTGATAAAGGTTCCTTATTTACTAGCGAGTTCTGGAGGAGTCTACAGGAGACTTTAGGTACCAAGCTCAAGATGAGTACCACTTACCATCCGCAGACAGGTGGGCAAATAAAAAGAGTTAACAAAGTCTTAGAGGATTTGTTAAGAGCTTGTGTGCTATATTTTGGGGGATCATGGGAAGTCCATCTACACTTAGTCGAGTTTTTATACAACAATAGTTATCAGACTAGTATAGGGAAGGCAACATTTGAAGTTTTGTATTGAAGGCCATGCAAATCTCCCGTTTGTTGGCTAGAGACCAGGGATATGTTATTTCTTGGCCCATATTCGGTTAGAGAAGCTGCAGAGAAGATTGAGTTAATCCGAGCCAGGATGAAAGAAGCTCGGTCTAGGCAGAAGAGTTATGCTGATAAGGCAAAAAGACTTAGAGTTCTCAATTGGAGATTATTTTTTCGTCAAGGTATCACCGATGAAAGGTGTGATTAGATTTGGAAAATCAGGAAAATTGGTACCAAGATGTGTTGGACCATTTCCAATTGTAGAAAGGATGGGGAAACTCGCATATAGAGTAGCATTACCAAATAGTTTGGTAGGAGTCCATAATGTTTTTCATATTTCTCATCTAAGAAAGTCTTCGAGATCCAAAAACTACTATTGCATCGACTGTGTTAGATGATCTTGTAGTGGAACCGGATATGACTGTAGTTAGAAAACCAGTTCATATAGTCGCAAAGGATGAGAAAAGACTAAGAAACAAGATAGTCAGATTAATCAAAGTCCAGTGGAATGACAACAAGAGAGACCGTACTTGGGAAAATGAGAGCAGGATTAGAGATTGTTTGCGCCAAAACTGGTCACAAACACCCAGTTGTACGTGAAAGCACCAAATTCCCAGAATGATACCCAAATAGAAAGACAAGCATGCAGATCACATAATCAATAGAAGAAAAAGTAAAGGAACACACAACTTTTATAGTGGTTCGGCAAACTCCGGTCTACGTCCACTCCAATGATCTTTTATTAGTTTATACTTTTGATTACAGTAACAAATCCGTGAAATTCAAGAGTGAAATTGACAGAGTATATCCTAGGTAGAAGATGAAGAGAAGCAGAAAGAAGATCCCCTTTCTAAAGCCATGCCTGCTGTATTTATAGGTGAAACTTCGGCTACATGGCCTCCTTATCCATATGGGCCCACCATAGGGGGTCGCTAGGCCTAAATCTCAATGAGGAGGGATCGGTACCAATCCCTTCCTTAGTTGATATTTGGGCAGCTATTCCTATGATGGATTCTTCATGATGAAATATGTTAGCCCTTCAATTCTCGTCTCATTTGGACCAAAGGAGCTCAAGTTATTGATTGGTGGATGCAAGAGCGCACTTGGTTCTTTATGTATACCGATCCTTGCCAACAAGTTGAAGTATGACTTTCCGAACCAAAAAGCATACCGACCCCTCTACCTTCTTCCATGCCTAACCCTCCAAGTAAGCGCATGTCGATCCCTCTCTTTCGTATGAATGCCAAACCCTCCAAGATGGCACGTGCTGATCCCTCTCTTTCGTATGAATGTTGAACCCTCCAAGATGTCGCATGCCGATCCCTTCACATGTTCACGTACGTTCGCTGTCCACTTGGCTTAGCATGCATATCCCTATCGATCCACTATATTATACCGATCCATCTAGTGCCATTGAACAACGTTGAACTAGGTACCATATCTTATATCGATCCCTCCGCATTTCCATCTAAGTTGACTATCTAAACTAATAACCATGTTGATACCTATAATTTCTCCTTCCTATATCGATCCCTTTAGCATATTGTATATATTAACAAGTCATTATGCTGATCCCTATCTCATCCAAGCTAATCTCCATATTCCAAGCATCCTGCATCGTCTATCTACCAACTCCGTTCAATCCTGCCTTCATGTTATTACTTGTACCTGACTTCCGGGCCCTACAATCATCGCTCTGCACTCATCGGCCTTGATAATCGTGAAGTCAGTTGGATTAAATCCGCCTGTATACTACCTTGATAGAAGGCGGGTTAATAGAGATACTTATCCTGACTTGTTTATTGGTATGTTTTACCTTTATGTTTGACTATTGCGAGTACCTTATCGTAATTTCGAGGACGAAATTCTTTAAGGAGGGAAGTCTGTAATGACCCTAATTTTGACTAACATTATTTAGGGAATTTAATTAGATAAATTAAATGAAATATCGAAGATGGTTAATGGATTGATATTTGTAAATTAATAAAGGAGCCATGTCTTAATGAATATGTAAGCAAAAGAGAATTAAAGATAAGTAAGTAGGAGGAATATGATAAGGGAAAAATAGGAATAGACTTTGTTCTTATACCCTAAACCTTCTATCCTTCATCTCTTATTCATTTTGACATTTCCAAACAAAAACTAAATCCTTAAAAGCTCGACCGACCACCATTAAGAAGGTTCAAGGAGAAGTGTTAACCGGCATCTTGGCCCGGTTACAAAACGACAGTTGAAGAAATTATCATTAGCACTAGACAAGATTCTGATCAAGGAGAGACTGGAGGTGGTAGCAAGTTGTCAGGCCCACAATAAAGCAAGAGCATTCGGCATGCCTGGCCTGGTGCGCAGATTCACCTACTATGGGCAGAGGCACCTTGTTCCTAAGCCCATGAGGGAAGTCCAACCCATCTCGTCTATAAATAGGAGGGCAGTAGCATAATGAAAGGGACCTTTTTTTTGGGAGAACAATGGGGAGACTCTGCCACTTTCAAGACTGATTATTTTCAGTTCAAACTTGTATTCAAGTCATTAATATATGGATTGTATCTGTATTCAACTACTTGTGAAAGAAATAAAGATCAAAACTCAAAGTGGACGTAGGCAGTTACGCCGAACCACTATAAATCTGGTGTTCTCGTTTTTGTTGTTCTTTTGGCATTGAATTGTACTATTTTTCAGTTCTAATTCATATTCTTCATTAATCTCTCTACACAATCTTTCTCAACGAGGTTAGTGACCAATTTTGGTGCTAACACTTTGGTGCTTTCACTGAGAATTGAATTCTCAGCTTGACTGGATCTATCCAATTTTGGTGCTAACAAGAAGAAAAGCTAGGATTCAAGTAGAAGGCTTAAGCAAATTAATCAAATAACAAATCTCAACCTTCTTAACACCAAGCCAAGGTGAATGTTAGATTTACATCTCATTTTGACTATGATTTCAGTTTTATGATTATGGCCGAATTATTTTGCAAATAATTTGCCATGTTATATTTATTTAAATGGGTATATATGCTTGTTGATGATTTATATTGTTTCATATAAACTTTATGATAAGTTTAGATTGGAAAAAGCAATTAAATGACATCTAAATGACTTGTGTTTTTGAGATTTGGTCAAAAACATTATTTTAGAAGTGGGTTTCAAGTTTCAAAATTTTCTAAGTTGGTGTAGATTTATTATGAATTTTCTATGAAAGAAAATATCTAATATCAGGTTTAAATCATTTAAAGCAATTATATAACAGGTTTGGGTCTTAAATTTAAATATGTTAGAAAAAATATTAAAAGTGTATTATGGTGATTTTTGGAGAATTTTCCTAAGTATTTTACTATGGTTATAAAATTATTTAAATTAAGGAACTTAAATATTTTTTATGTTTTATCAAGGAGAAGGGCTTAATTATTAAAATGTTTTTAATTAAAAATTCTGAATTTAGTTGCACTATTAGAGAAGGATTTTTGAAAAAGAAATGGCAACCAATTACATTTTAACAAATAAGGCAAGTTAGGTGAGAAGAACTGTTATTTAAAGGCTAAAAATCAGTTTTGCTTGGATTTACTACTTCGCCACTTCCATCTGTTGGCTTTCGACATCATGCCTCCGCTAAAGAACCCATTTGAAACCAATGCACATGGTATCAAGCAATTGATATGTAGTGCATTAGGGAAAGGGGGAAGGGACAGTGTCGAAACCTTGCTTTCGAAGGAGTAGAAGTTATTCTTCGAAGCTTTTAACTCCACCACTTACTTCTGTTTATAAAAGATGCTTTCGAAGGGGTCGAAGCCAACTCTATTAGATTTTGAACCAATCAACTTGCCTTTTTTTTAGAAAAGAGCTTCTGAATGAGTTGCGCTTTTAAAAAAAAAAGAAGCTTTCGAAAGGACAACCGCTTTGAACCTATTCGATACCCATGCAGCCTTATTCTTACCTTTCAAACTAGTTAAGGCCGCTTTTCTTTATAGCCTTAAAGCAATGTATTTGGAAGGGTTCTTTCGCCTTTTTAATTTTAAGCCACCTTCTTAATGCTTTCGAAAGGTGTACAATAGCCGCTTTTAAATGGTTTCGAAGGTAATAGTTTCGAAAGGGATGGTTTTGTAACTATCCTCTTTCTTTTACTTGGGATTAATGCTTTGAAAGCAATGCTTTAACCCCAGTTTTCTATGACCCTATAGTTATTTTATATGTTAAATCCAAAGGCTTCGAAAGAAATGATTTTAAATGGTTTCGAAGCAATATTTCCACAAACTTTTACTAGAAACCAATGCTTTCGAAAGGTATATTATAAGTGTTTTGAAGAGGAAACCCTAATATTTTCAAAAGGTATATTTATGCGTACCGGAAGAGTTTTTTAAGTGTTTTGAAAAGAAGGTTTCTAAAGCTTTCGAAATGTAAGTTTAATGGTTTTGAAAGAGGATGTCTAAGGTTTAAATAATGATTTAAAAATGTCTATTTTCAATACATTCGAAAGGTGTTTTTTGGCCTTCGACCTATTATTTCCAAGGTTAAAGTGGTTATCTTATTTTGAAAGGGGTACTTTTAATAAATTCGAAAGAGATCATTTAAGGTTTTAAACAAAGGTTTCGAAGGTATTGTTTTGGTCTTATAGCCTAGAGGTTTCTAAGTTAAAAAGGGGTTTTAACTAATTTTGAAGGGATAGATAATCCCGTTGATTAGATTTCATCAACATTGTTTTGTCTAAAGCATATATCATTGCATAAGTGTTTTGAATAAATCAAAGAGTATGATTTCCTTGTTTTATAAAGTTATGATTTCAGGGGTAAATAATTTACAAAGATTGTTTACAAGGAAATGAAATTTGAATAGGGTGGATAACCCTAAGTTTATGACTCAGATGTTAGAAGAGCAGATGGAACTGGTATCGGGACGCGCCTTATACTTTAGCTAATAGCCCCTAGCTAATATAAGTCCAAAATTCTGGTGTGTAGGGCTTTGTCATAAATGGGACTAAAATAATGTTACACACAGAAAGGAATATACGGAGTAAAGATGGATTATTGGTCAGCCCACAAAACCATTAGAATCAGTTGACCCTAGAAGAAGATAGTTAAGGGCAGATAGCCTAGTAGCGTCTAACAGAAGTTAGATAATTGATTATGTTTGGTAGGCTTGAGTCAGCCAATGGTTAATACTTAGCAAGATAAAACTATAGTATGGACAGATAGTCTATTGATTTCCTTATTTTTATGCATATATGTATTTATTATTGTTGTTATAATCAGTTTGATATCAGGATTTTAATTTGCAAAGATATGCTTTTAAAGGGTTATTAGTGAGGGAAACCCGTTCTGCTAGGCGGCGTGGTTCACTTAATATCAGCAAATCGAGATATAATAGTATTATTCACACTAGGCTTTATGTTTGACTCGAAGTTTATGTTTTTCCCTTAAACTCTTGGGTGCTCAAAATTTGATTTGAGTATATTGAGAGTTAAGGACTTTTCAGGTTTAGTAGGTTGGACAAATAAGCTTCCGAAGACGTGTAGGAGGCAAGCTAGCTATGTAGGAGCTATTTAGTATTATTTCCATTGTGATGTATTATGACTAATATGTCTATTTAGTACTCTGATCATCCAAGGGGAATCTTCATATGTCGCTCTTGGCGTAATTTGTAACAATTGTATTAGATCAAAACCTAGGAATCGTTTTGAGATTATGCAACCGAATATGAAATATTGATTTGAAATGTAATCTGAAAAATAGTTTTGAATTCTTTGTTGATTTTATTTCATATTCATATGCTTCTGATATTATGGATAACATTAACATTACTGTATTTTGTCACTGGAAGTTAATTCCATGGATGACTGCAGCACCTGTAGCGCTTAGTTTCGAGCCTCAAGATATGGGATGTTACGCTCTGTCAGAGACTAATGGAAAAGTCCTGGTTTCTTAATGCTCGAATCCATGCCACTTAAACGACTAGGAAACTAGATCCCTTCCTCGATCCAGGGTGTGCGGATCCCTTCCTCGATTTGGGGTACACGTCCTAATATCTAAGTGAGTGTCCTATATACCCCTACTCTATGAGCACACTTCAAAACATTTTAAGTATCAACTATCCCTCTACATGTGTCACCAAGCCCTTTTTTGCTCTATTCGTTTCCACTTTCCATAGTAGAACCCTTCCTCATTCTAGCCACCAGCTCCTTTCCTCGAACTTGTCCTTCTAGACCATCCTCATGACTCCTTCAACATCTAGTCATCATCATCAAAGTAAAGCTCGATCATCATCGAGTTGTCATCGTCTAAGTATAACTCTTCATCATCATTCACAAAGTCATCTTGTTCCAATCTTCAGACCATATCAAATATCTGACTCAAAAATCCTCTTATAGTGATTCTTCTTCTGACGACAAGGACGACTCATCCATAATACCTAAGAGGGATCAACTAGCAAGGAGAGTAATAAAGTAAAATAGTTACCAAAATATTTTTATTTTCAAATCAAGGCTTCCATTTCCTTTAAAACCGGTTTTCTTATTTCTTTCTAAAAAATATCACCTTCATTTCATAAAACAATTTTCCAAAATACTTCCACCATTTTAAACTAACTTTTCAATTAAATATTTTTCAAAAAACAAAGTTTTATTTACGAAAAATTTCTACAAAATAGAAACAGTTTGTTTTCAACTATATATTGAAGCCAATAATTATTTGTATAAAAATAGACTTCGAAACACTCATTTTTGTAAATGTACAAAGAACCTCCTACCCATCTGATTTCTCAATGGTACACATCAGGTCTTTAATCACTAACATCCTTCAATTCCTATTACTCGTATTTAAGGAACATCTTCACATCTCTTAGTCAATCCAAATATATATTCTTTCTCAACTTAGTAAACTATGATATCCCACCATGACTAAATCAAACATGTCCCTTAACATCTTACTAATTTCCCTAATGTATTTCCACTGAAAATCAAAATTGGATAACTACCTCATCGTAAAATTATCGCACCATGACTAAATAAAAAATGTCCCTTAACATCTTACTAGTTTCCCTGATGTATTTCCACTAAAAATCAACATTGGATAACCACCTCATCATAAAATTATCGTACTTAACAAGAAATATAACCTAATCATATAATACAATGATCACATGAGGCAGATAATCAAGCAGTCAAACGAACAAACAAACAAAGAAATAAACATGCTAATAATTAAAATCAATCATAGAAAAACAAGCAATCAACAACATAATACAAGAAAAAGAAATTAAATCAAACAGCACAGCATAAATTAATAACCAAACATGGGTAGATAAGCAATACAATTTTCTTAATTGGAAATAATTTAACAACCAACAATGCAATATAAACAATTCAACCAAAGTAAATACAATCAACAAGGTTATTATCCCAAACATCGAAATAGGCAGTCCCTTCTTCATATACCAACTCTCTCCATGGAATGAAATAACTAGACAGCCCTAAGCTTATTAAGAAAAATCACATACAATAATCACAAAAGTAACATCGTCATAATAGACGTTAGGAAAACTTAAGACTCGCCTTACCCCTGGCTTACACCCCATATTACAAAGTTTAGTTTTACATTTCCTAGATAAATTTCCAAATAAAACTTCTTTTTAATAAGAAAATTTTTAACAAACACCTTCAAAGTTTGTTATTTGATTAAATATTTTACTGTTTCAATCATTTACTTCCAAGTCAAATCATCCTCATTTAGTAAAATATTTTCTCAAAGTATTGAAAATTATAATATATTATTTCTCAATAATACATATCCAAATATATTCTTAATAAAATAATTTTCAAATTTTGTCTTTTTTAACCAAAACTCTTTACC
This sequence comes from Allium fistulosum, assembly GCA_030737815.1. Lineage (NCBI taxonomy): Eukaryota > Viridiplantae > Streptophyta > Magnoliopsida > Asparagales > Amaryllidaceae > Allium > Allium fistulosum. Next base: position 482,873,382 of record CM060905.1, on the reverse strand, counting down.
CAAAAAAGTTTTCTCTTCAAAACATTATTTATCAGAGAGTACCCTCTAATTGAAAGCCCTTATAACCAAAATCAATTTTCAAACAAAAAGTTTTCAACTAAAATCAATTATACCCCATTTGATAAAACCTTTCTCTTAAATAAATATTTTATTGCATTCTTTACTCAAAAAGATAATTTGAAAATAAAAATGCTTCCATCAAACTATTATCAGATATTTGTTTTCAAACAGGCTCTAACTTCCTTCCATTAAAACTAAACTATACGTTAATTACAAATAAGGCCCACTGGCCCAAACATAAGCCTAAAGCCCTTAAATACAAAAAATATCCACTGGCTCAAACCCCGACCTAAAGTCGTAACCACAAATACTATATCGGATTTTGAAGCTTCTAGGTTACATTATTCTCTTCATTAACTAAACCAAGAGAACCTAACCACTTTCCTAAATTGAAATTGGCGATTTACTTTTGTTCGACTTCCATTTCGATTAAGAATAAATCCTAGAAAATCATGTTATTCTTCATGGTTTCACCAGATCTATTCTTCCCAATCACATGCAACATCCTTGTTCCATATTTTGTAAGGATTTAAATCTCTTTATTTTAATTTTGGTTATCTCTTTGCTTTCTTTATAGATCTACAAAATTGATGCTTGTTATACTTGCTGTGTAACATGGATCTGAAACTCGTTCAATTTGATTTGAATCCGAATGAAAATTATCATTATATAAATTTGATCTCTTGTAACTTTAATAATGTCAGACGAATTGAAGCTAAATCTATATGCTGTCAAAACTATGAGCTTGGTCAGTCCGAAAGTCGGGCCTTTTGATGATGCAGTCCACAAACCTCTTGGAAGTATATGAGTATCGACTCTTACTTGTTGCTTTGAAAATGCTTGCTATTGTTGTAATAATCTCGCACTGTTGCAGGTCCTTCTCGCCCTATAAATTCAGAAAGATGAAAAAACGAAATGCAAGAAAAATCGAATCTATTCGGGGAAGCTATGGAATTAGATCATCGAGTCCTGAGCATACAATTCTCTTTACATGTATCATGACCCTGTTTAGAAACTAGGGAGTAAGAAATTCAAAACCTACTATCTATATAATTCCACATCTTCTACTATGCTGGATTATGTTTAGATTTGATATGCCTTACTTTGACAAAAAAGGGAACATTTTCACATAATTCCCTTTCGATTTTATGTTTCTCTGAAGTAAAAATCCTATTATTCCTTTCCTTCCAAATACTCTACATACATGTAGAGAACACCAATTTAGCTATGTCCCTTTTCGGGCTTTTGGTATTAAATTGTTGTTGAATGTGTTGTATTTCTGAATTTAAACTTGGGCAATCATAACGATTAGCTGGCCATTTTAACTTGATTTGACACCACTTCCAAACATATATAGAATATTGACATTCAAAATATAAATGCTGCACATTTTCAAGTTCATGTCCACAAAGCACACAAGTAGGGTCAATCTGCATATGGCGTTGTATAATTCTATCTTTGGTTGGTAGTAGATTAAGCATGGATTTATAAGTGCAAACCACCATTTTTGGATAAATGATTACATCCCAAACCCATTTTTTCCACAATAGTATCGTATGCTTCCTTCTACTTATCTCAACTACGTCTCTAAAGATGAATATTCTTTTCACAATACACACCCAGAAATCATTCTGTTCTTCTTCATGTATTTTTATCTGTTCAATTTTCGTTCTAATTCCTCCTAGAAAACTAAATATATTGGTCCTCCAAGCTCCTTCCTTTAAATATATCTTTAGCGACCATACCCTTGCCTCTCACCAGCATCATTAAGTCAATACCTAGGTTGCTCATAAGATTACTACATTTCAGCCATGGGTCGTACAATAGTTTTGTGCTTCTCCTATCTACAATATTTCTATCTAATTCATTTCAAAGTGTCAGGTCTTGATTTTAATATCCATCTCCACAAACCTGAATCATCGCTATGACACTGGCATTCCTAAAAAGATTTTTTTCTGATATATTTTAAGTTAATTAACTGTGCCCATAGCCCCTCTTTATTGAGAATTTTCCAAATCTTCTTAATCCTCAGGTAGTTTGTAACTCTTCCATTTTTGCAAACCTAGTCCTCCCTTACCTTTGGGCTTGCAAACTATATACCAAGGAATTTTAATCATCTAGATTTTCAAAAAAAATAGAACATAGACGTATAATTTCATTAATGGTTGCTCCTGGTAAATCAAAGCATTACATCCAAAATTGAACCATGAGATATATCATCGACCTAATTAACTCTGTTCTTCCTACCAAACTCAATAATTTTGATTCCTACTGTTCCATTTTGTGTTTGATTTTATCAGTTAATTTGCCAAAATGCTTGTGTTTAAGATTTACGTTGGATAGAGGTACCCCTAAATATCTGATTGGTAGTTTTCCTTCTCCAATATTCAAAATGCTTCTAATTCTCTCCTTATCCGCACATCCCTTTCAAAAAAATATAGCTGATTTCATATTGTTCATTGGCAGTCCAATAGCTTTATAGAGGTCCTAAAAAATCCAGTTTAGTAGTAAACACTCCTTTTATTTCAGCTTTAGCAGAATTTAAGTAGTTGTCTATGTAAATTAGATGAGAAATTCCTACGCTTGTGCTTGAAAACATGTTTACATTCCCATACTCAATCTTGCTATCTATAAGGACAACGAAGTACTTCATGACTAAAGTGAATAAAAATGGTGAGATTGGATCTCCTTGTCGCAAACCATTCTTTCTTTTAAAAAATCCATAGTTACCACCTAGAAACGCAATAGAAAACACGTCGAATTTATGGATTCTTTGACTAACCTCTTCCATTTTTCTGTAAATCCCATAGAGTCCATCATATGAATAACAAACTTCCTTTTTGCTAGATCATATGCTTTTCTAATGTCTATTTTGAGGCACATATTTTTGTTTCCTTTTTTATTAAACCCTCTAATCATTTCGTGACCTAAAAGAATAAATCTGTAATATTCCTCTTTTGTATAAATGCACATTAATTCTTATTAATAAATTCATTCATAAATAGACTAAGATTATTAGTAAACACTTTAGCCATGACCTTGTATATGAAATTACAACATGACATGGATCTAAAGTCAGTTATGTCTAGTGGGTCTTTAACCTTGGGGATCAAACAGATTAAAGTATGATTACTTTCTCTAATGATTCTACCTGAATAGAAAATCTCTTGAACCATCTATATCATGTTGTCTTTAAGCTTAGTTTAATGTAAATCAAAGAATTTCGCATTAAAACCATCCGGTTCTGCAACCTTGATATCACTAACAAAGAAAATTGCATCTTTACCTTCTGATTCATCTACTCTATCATTTAGAAAATTCCTTCCATAATCTGTAGTAACCTTTTTACAATTTATAGACGGTAGGAAATTAGGAGCCTCTTAATTATAAAGACTCGCAAAATATTCCACCGCTCCTTCACCAAACTCTTTCTCATTTGCATAAGGTTTACAATTAACTTTCATTTGAGAACACCGGGATTTCTTACATCGTTTGTTTAACATTATGCATAAAAATATGTCGATGGTTCATCACTGTAACAAAGCTAGTCACATTTTTCCTTTTGCATGTTATTTAGATATTCATGATGCAATGTTGCCTCTAATCTTATTTAACTATCATGAAAATCTACCGCTAAACTTGAATCATGTTTTTCTTCAAGCCAATTTTCCAATTGACACAAATAAAGCATAACTCTAAGATTTCTTTTTTTATTATCTCTTCTATTCCAGCTTCAGACCTTTAATCTCTCTTTATAGACTTTAAGTCTTCTAAACATTTTATACATAACTATGCCTTCAACATTCATATGCCAAATCTCTTCTAATCTTAAAAACTACTCCATCCATTCATGTATTTGAAAGACTTATTTGGCTGAATTAAAGGCTGGGTTAAACTAACCAATATCGGATTGTGATCACTGCTACTCGACGGTAGATATCTCAACTCTCCATATGGGTATTGCTGCATCCATGCCATATTCAAAGGAGCTCGATCAATTTTCGTCAAGATATTATTTTCTAGTCCCGACCACCATGAATGACTGTACTATCTAATATATAGTTCAATTAAGCCAATTTTCAATATACATAAATCTTTCTGTCGCATTTTACTATTTCACACAGTTTTAACCCCCATTTTATCACTGTTACTTTGAATGTAATTAAATTCCCCTACAAGTAGCCAGGGATGACCAATGTAATCTATGTCTTTCTCCAATTTAAAACATAATCTTTTTCTAAGGTGTTCAAAGTTATGCCCATATATAAATGAACATGCCATAGCTGGCTATTCAAACAAGCTAAGGAATAAAATGACATGATGATAACTAATAAACAATATAACATGGTTCCAGATCCTATAGTTAATAAGAATAAGTATTCTACATATATAGTAGCATTCTACATTGCTCAAAACACACTAATTATCATCAAATCGTTCACTCCATTTAATTATTTTTTCTATCCTCAATTTGTTTTCTAGTATCCTACAAGCTTGCTTGACTTTTGTAGATATGACTTCTAACATCAATCTTTTTAGAGGGCTTATGAATCCCTTTCACATTCCAACATAAGATATCCATTTATTACGTTTAGTTCCACTTCTCAATTCCATATCTCCATGAGCCGAGTTTTTTGGTTCAACTTCTTTTCTTCTCTCTATATTTACCCACATTGGGTTACTTCAAACTAACTCTTTACCTCAATCTTACTCAATTTTTGATCATCTCTAGTGGGATTTGTAGGCTTGACACCCTGTGTTCGATCATAGATGCTCAAAGGACCGCTTGGATTACTCGCCAATAGTTGTTCCACGGACTTGATCGCCTTAACCTACATAAGTTTTACATCATTAATACTAGAAACTGGAATATGTGTATTAGTTAAAAGAGCAAAAACAGGGTTTTATGATGAGGCATCTCCCGTATTGGATGCTGAAGTTACAACATAGATGCTAATGGGAACTGCCGTGGTGCCTGTCTCAATTGAAGTATAACGGTCAGTTTCCATTACTGTCAGCTGCACCCCTTTCTATCTCGGAGATTTACCGAGAATTCCATTGAAGCAACATCATTAGTTTTTTCCATATTACCTGACTTAAATTCCACTCTTTAGCAAACCGTGTTTTTTTTCATTGTTTCCTTTCGAAATGTCCTCATTTCCATTTTTCTTTTCCAAATCCTTATCACCGTATAGCTTCAACTCTCCTTCTTGTTTTATTTCTCTTCATTTTTTTGATTGTCATCGACTACTACTTATTAGATTGCACTACCCTTCTCCAGTACCTTGACCTAAAGCCATAACTTCTATCTCCTTTTCCACATTCTGCTTAGCCCAGTATAATTGCACAATAGCCTCATCTATGTCTTTCGTTATTTTTGCAAGTTCTTCAATTTTCTTGAAGTCTCTATATTTTCAACCTTATCATCTTTACCAACCAAATATGACCGAATGTCTTCAACTCTCGTTTGACTATCAAGTGTCAACTTATCAGCCGCCATCTTTTTTTCTACCCGATTCCAGACTTTAACCATAGGACATTGCAACTTAGGATGATCAAAACAGATAAAATTATCACATTTAGGGGGCAGACTCTTGTACTCCACCCTTTGCTTATACGTACTTCTATCTTCAGATACCACATCTATCTCCTTCAAAAAAAACTGTCCTCTACTTTAAGCTCTACCAGCACTCTCAAAAAAGAAATGCAACTTCTATTCGATGTTGGCAAACCCATCTTGATAGGGATATCGATAGCACTAACCAACGTGCTAATAGCCTTCGCCCCCCAAACTTTGAAATTTAGGCCTGGTAATTTAATCCACATAGGTAACGATAAAAGTAAATTTTTATTTGTTCTCATGTTTGGATTCAAGCGTTTTATTATTATTAAGTTTTGATCAAAAAACCATGGTCCATTGCTTAATATAGTCTCACAATCTTTATCATTACAAAATCTTACATTAAAATATCATTCTCTCTAGATTGGAGAGCAAATTCACATTCAGTTTTCCAAACTCGTTTCATAGATGTTTCCAAATTCTTATAATATGGTCTCGGTCTAACAATACATATAAGCAAACAATTTCTCCACCATTGCTCAGCTTTACCTACTACTTTATTTGATAGCCTCTCTTTGATTTTGTCTTCAACCATTAAAGGATCCACATAATGTAATTTAACATCCTCTGGACATGATCAACTAGCCCCTTTTACCGCATCATTGTACGTAATCTTCATTACATTAGGAGCTATGAGGAATCTGGTCTCCCTTCACCTTCGGATGTGAGTTCTGATCGCTTCAGCATAGGATTTTTTAGCCTTCCTATTCTCTATCATTTTCCACCCTTTATTCTCCTCCTTACTTCTATAAAAATGGACTTGAGGACACCTTTACCTTTCGAACTCTATGTTGCATCCCTTCGAACCTCCACCTTGTCCTCCTAGATGCTCCCTTTTGAACTCTCTGCTGCATTCTTTCGAACCTCCGCCCTATCCTTCTTGATGCTACCTGAACCACCTAGCTTAGACATCGATTTGATTGGGAGAAAGAAATGATTTGAGGAAAGAAGAAGGAAGAAACAAAATTAAGGAAGAAGAGAACGAAAAAATATTACCCCCTATGGTTTCAAAACCCTAGTAGAGGCTGCCATTTCTATTAAGCATACAAAAGAATGTAAACATTTCAAATATTTCCACCAATAAAATGATTTCTCAAATAAAAATATTTCCACAATAATATTTTCAAGTACTTCTTTTGAGAAAATAATTCCAGGAAAATAAAACATCTTTTTGTAGAAATAACCTTCCTATAGTAAATCTTCTTCAAATCATATAATATTCATTGTAAAGAGTTGTAACATCCCCCATTTTAAGGCCCGAAACTAATTGCTACAGATGCTGCAGTCATCTATAGTGTTAATTTTCGACGATAAAATGCGGTAATGTTAATGGTATCCATAATATCAGAAGCATAAGAATATGAAATATTTCAAACACAATTTCAAAACAGCTTCTCTCATTACATTTGAAATCGGTATTTCATGTTCGGTACATAATTCCATAACGTCGCCCTAGTTCGGATAAATATATTATTACAAAATACGCCAAGAGTGACATATGATGATGCCCCCTTGGATGATCAAAATTACTAAATAAACAGCTATAACATCTGCCATTACATACAACATTAATCACAATGGAATAGATAAATAGATAATCTTCTACATAGCTAACCTTTGCCTCCTGCAAGTCTCAAAAACTTTATTTGCTAAAACTTGAAAACCTTAACTCTAAACCAACTTAAATTAAATTTTGAGCACCCGAGAGTTTAAGGAAAAAACATAAACTTCGAGTCAAATAAAAAGCCTAGTGTGAATAATAATATGACATCTCGATCTATTGATATTAAGTGAGACCGCGCCACCTAGCGGAACGGGTTTTTCTCTCACTAATATCCTTTAAAAGCATATGTTTTGCAATCAGAATCCTGCAACCAAACTGGTTATAATAAACGATATAATAATAACATGTATGCATACTATATAGGTAATCAGCAGACTATCTGTCCCATGTTATAGTTTTATCAGGCTAACTATAAAACTATGGTTGACTCGGGCCTACCAGACATAATAAATGTTCTAACTTGCTGTTAAAGAAAAACTAGACGGTCTGTCTGTATCTTACTACTTCTAGGTCTAACTGATCCTAATGGTTTTGCAGGCTCACCAATAACATAACTCTACTTTGTGTATTCCTTTCTATGTATAACCTTATTTTAGTCTTACCCATGACAAAGCCCTACACACTGGAACTTTGGACTTGTATTAGCTAGAGGCTACTAGCTAAAGTATATGGTGCAACCCCACACTAGTCCCATCTGGTTTTCTAATCTCCGAGTCATTCTTTTAGTAAAATTCTAGGTAAACTACCCTCCCATATGTCCTTGAAAACAAAATTTTTGTAAATGATTTAAACCTTGAAATCATTCATAAAACAAGGCAAACATTGGTCCTTTACTTTACTCAAAATACTTATGCCATGATATATGCTTTACAAAACATTGTTGATGAAACTCGAAATCATTGGGGTCATCGACCCTCTCAAAACTTAGGCTATAAGGCCAAAACTATGTAATGCTCTACAATTATAAAACTCGACGATGTCATCGCCATTAAAAGTCTTTGCCCATTCTAAAGCAAGTCGAAGTCTTTTATTTGAAAATACATGCAGATGATGTCAAAGTCATAACTTCATAAGTCATACTGTTAAGGTATAAAATTTGAACTTCGACGACTCTAAAAATCATTGGCATCAATGCCTCATTACGAGTATAAAATTTAGTAGATGCGACGTCGATATCTAAGACATCGGCATGGTTAAAACGTTATTGGTTAAACTCAATAATTATTTAAAAAGCGGCCTGGCTAGGCTCAACAACAAGTTGAAAACGGCATAGTGTAGGCTTGACGACCATCTAGGTCGGTGAGGCAAAACATTGAATAGTATATGCAGCATCATGCTTTCTAGTATAAATAGTGGCAACAAGCCTCTTGGTTTAAAACGCGACATATATAAACATCGACATCGCCATGTTGAGGGCCATCCCTTTACCTTTATTACTACCTCGACAAGCTCCAAACCAATCCACTTCATGTTAAGCTCGTTGACATCATGCGTATTGATTTGTTTCGCGTCGATGACGATGAAGTGCGATGAGATGTGGCTTGACATGGATAACGTCAACTTGTAAAACTGTAATTAAATAAAAACTACCAATTTACTATAAAAAGTTGTATCTTTTCACCAAACCTCTATAATTTGTCAAAATCTCATTGGCTAAAAAAACTTTATCAATATCTTTACTGAAAATTTAATGCACATGATAGTTTGAAATATTAAAACTTTTTACATTTTAACCCTATAGCTTAATTTCACAATAAAACAATTAAATACCCTTTCCACAAAGACTCAACCAAAAAACCAGAGGAATAAGACAAGAGGGACTCAAGAAGAATTACCCAAAAATCCACAAAGAAGATGGATCGCTAGCGATCCATAAGGAAGCTTCATGGATTGTCAAAGCCTCATGAATCATGATCTACTACCTCTTCTAAGAATACTTACTAAGTTTCATAGCATTCCAAGCAGCGTAGTTCAAGAAGTAAAGGCCCATCTGATTCAAACCGTTTTGACCAAAGTAGCTAGCTTAAACAGGACCTAAAGAACTCATACAGAATCAGATTGACTTGAAATTTTGATGGAACACTTAGAAGACATAAAAGACGGCTCATAGAAAAAAATGAGTATGATTGGATAAGGTATGATGGATTGTTGGTGATCCATCTTGATGGATCACTAGCGACCCATGTAGCTTGGTCCTCATCACTTAAAATTTATGATATAGGTCCCACACACCCTCTAGAGTATACTTGCAAAGTTTTGTCTGATTTCGTTAAGTTTTGAGTGAGTTATGGATGATTATTCTGGACCAGATGACCCAAGAAGACGGATTGTCAAACAAACTCCAAATGACTTTATATTTGGACAAGGCACTCAAATTGAAGATAGGAAGATGACCAAATGAAGATCACTCAAAAATAGCCTAAGTACATGGATCGCTGGCGATCCATAGGATCATGTTGGAACGCCATGAAATTTTCAGAAAGGATGAGGAAAAAATATTCCAAGTAATTGGATCGCTAGCAATCCATCACCTATGGATCGCTAGCGATCCATCAGATTGGCTCCAAAATTTCTGAGCTCCTTTGTGGCATCATATGCAGGCTTTTGGAAAAGCAAGCCTAGCCCAATAGTTCTTTAACCCCCTATAAATACAATCCTACCTACAACATAAACAGGATATTTTGAACTGCCTGTTGGAACTTTACAGAGACTATTTTTAACTCTTCTCCTACCACACAATAGTCATATAAGGGTTCACTGTGATTCTCCAGTGGACTTTTATACTTGTGACTTGATCTAACTTAGAAAATTCAATCATATTGTGATTCAATTCATCTTGTAACAACAGTCAGTTAATAAAAAGTTATAAAGTGGACGTAGGCTTCATTAACACCCGAACCACTATAAAAATCTTCTTGTCTTTTCACTATTTTGGCTCTTTTTACATTTATTTTCTATATTATTGCTCTGTAAGAACAGGGCTGGGGCTTTCACACTCAATCCAGGGCGTTGATCCATTTTTTGGGTTAATATTTTGGTGCTTTCACTGAGAACCCTACTCAGGCTTAGATCTAGCTATCTACTTTGGATCTCAAAAGTTAGATCCTCAATCTCTACTTAGAAGATTTGCTGTCGAGAATCAATGGCACCAGGAAGAAAGAGAACTATCTTCGAAAGATCCATAGGAGCTACCATTGTTGGAGAAGAAACAAACCCACAGCAAATTAAAGTCAACCACCCCCCAACAACCTACTTTTAGGAGCCAACTCTGGAAATCAGGTTCCAAGATCCTCCACATAGCATGAAATTGTGACTAAGGGAGAATTGAATAAGATGATTGATGAAATTAACCATAAAATGGCAAACAGTCAAAAGGATCTTATGGAAAAGATAGATTTTCTCTTAGCGCTCCAATCAATAAGTACTCCCAAACGGTGCCTGAAGCCATGACAGCTATGGAGCAAGAGCATTCTTCTATTTCTAACTTGAATGGAAGAAATAGAAAGCAAAAGAAAAAGGAAGCAATGGGTGGAGCTCCAAGAATCATGACGGAAGAAAATGTTAACACTCTACCTACTGCAAAAGCACCTGCTACAAACCCGAACTTAGGGGTGAAAACCCCACGGGAGGATATAATGATGGCTCTTCGGCTCTAAAGATGACAAACAATTTGGGGAAGACAAATTGGATGAAAATGCTAACTTGCAAAACACTAGAAGAAGCTATAAAACCTGTGTCGCAGCTCAGTGGCAAGCAATGGACGAGGAACTACTACTCAAACGGTACTCCTAGAGGTAGGAGAACCAAGAAGATATGGTACAAACCAAGATCGATTACAAGGCTAAGCTCCCATGATACATTGTGACCACTTCCAACTGACCAGCTTCCAATCCCATCATGGAGCTCCCATCGTCAAATCACGAATGGTCATTGTCGAAAATCATCAAAAATCGTCAAAATGGTCATTGAAAAACTCACTTCAGGGTTGACTCAAAGTCGAACTCGGGTAATCGCCTATTTGACTCGAAGCTGATTCTAGAAGTCCTGACTCGAAGTCGAACTCCGGTAATCTCCCATTTGACTCGAAGTAAACCTAGGAAATTCTGGCCCGAAATCAGACTCGTGTAAAACCAAGATTTTCTCCAAGCAAACATGCAAATGGCTCCAAGCAATGATTGCACCAATCCAGCACTTCAAATACTGTGGCTCCAAGCAAACCATGTGCTGCAAATGGCAAATTTTCTCGGTCGGACTCCAAGTAAAATACCACCAATCCATCAATGTTGATCCATCTTTTTTAGCCCATAACTCGAACATACGAACTCCAAATACCTTGAAATTTGGAATGCAACCTTATGGGGCCTTCTTTGTCACCCCAAACTGATCTCACCTAGTTTAAAAAAATTTGGGGATCGTCACTGATCCATGACCCTATCATAAGTGATTTGTCATTCAATCGGCATTTCCAATCATTCAAGCATAGACAATCATGTATATATCATTCTCAAGCATTTTAAACAGCCATAACTTGAAAACGGACCGGTCTGACAATGATTAGAGCATCTTCCCCAATTGAAACTCATTCACCAAAGCCATTCAACATACTAAATATCTAAAGAAATTTATCATGACAACTATACCTTTTGTACAACTGTACAACTGATTCGAAATTACTTTTTTTACAGGTATGACTAGCATATGAACGAAGCGAGAGGGCGACAGAAGTAGTCTACTGCAAGGGCCTCGGGAATCATTAAAGGATGAAACAACCTACTACCCTGGAAGAATTCTATCGGAAGGAAAATAGGTTCTAAAGACTGGAAATAGTGCAATTGGAAGAAAGCAAACCCGGAATTTTGCCAAAGAACGTACCAAATGGTGAAGGAGCTATAGGACCTCAGGGTCCTTCTGCCCAAGCAAGGCTACTAAGACCCAGTAGAAAAGCACCCCAGCTAACTGACGAAATTAGACGAAAGGATAATTATCAAATAACACTTTAGCTAGCTAGTAACTATGGAATGCGGCAGCAACCGAAAGAGATGCCTTCTTATCCATCCTTGTCTACTTTCCTTTTCCAAATGAGCCGTACCGGGACACTGGGGCATTGAAGACAACACAGCGAGAGAAATGCTTCTATTCCCTCGACGAGTCATGCCGATCCCCCTTCTAAGAACCGGCGTTGCTTTGAAGCGTCAAAAAGTCTTGTCCAAAGGATCTTCAAACAAACAGATCCAACCCTTTAGTCTTCAGGAACCGATAAAACTGTATTCCCGCGAGTTGAATCCCAAAATTTCTCTTAAAGTCAATGAATCATTTCTTTAAGACCACCAGGCCGTCAGACACATGACTCAAAAACTCTTCTTAGTGTCGATGAATTATCGCTCCAAGGCCATTTGGTTGTCAGACATCCGACCAAAATTCCTTTCGGAATCGATAAATTATTATTCCAAGGCCGTCTGGTCTCCGGACATCCGACAACAAAAACTCTTCACGAATGTGAAGATCTTTTATGAACTAAAGTGTCGTGAAGGTGAACTGGTAGATCAGTGGTCATCTGATCCAAAACACCCTTTACGAACATGAAGGTCTTTCACGAACTAAAGCATCGTTAAGGTAAACCGGTAGATCAGCGGCCATTTGATCTAGAAACCCTTCACAAACATGAAGGTCTTTCATGAACTAAAACATCGTGAAGGCGAACTGGTAGATCAGCGGTCATCTGATCTAAAATCCCCTTCGTGAACATGATGGTCTTTCACGAACTAAAGCGTCGTGAAGGCGAACCTGTAGATCAGCGGTTATCCGATCCAAAAAAACTCTTTGCGAACATGAAGGTCTTTCACGAACTAAAGCATTGTGAAGGTAAACCGGTAAATCAGCGGTCATTAGATCCAAGAAATAATTCACGAACATGAAGCTTTTTCTCAAACTAAAGCATCGTGAAGGCAAACTGGCAGATCAGCGGTCATCTGATCCAAAAATCCCTTCGCGAACATGAAGGTCTTTCACGAACTAAAGCATCGTGATGGTACACCGGTAGATCAGCGGTCATCTGCTCCAAAAAAAACCTTCACGAACGTGAAGGTATTTCATGAACTAAAATGTCATAAAGGAGAATCGGTAGATTAACAGTCATCTGATCTAAAAAACCCTTCGCGGACATGAAGGTCTTTCACGAAAAAAGGCATCATGAAGGTAAACCGGTAGATCAGTGGTCATCTGATCCAAAAAATCCTTCGCGAACGGGAAGGTCTTTCACGAACTAAAGCGTCGTGAAAGCGAATCGGTAGATCGGCAAAATTTATGTACGACTGATATCTACGAAGGTGAACTGAAAGAACAACAGTCATCTGATCCAGAGCCCTCTGAAGTCAATGAAGTCATGCTCCGGGGCCAAAAATCGATAATCATATCAGTCACTCCGCATAATTAACAGAATGACTTCCAACGTCCGATGGAACAAACAGCGCTAAACTCCAGAGCTTTATAGTCACTCAAAGGAACTAAGCCAAAATTGAACCGACCTTTGGTTAATCAAAGGCTGACTCAAATCAAGCCAAGACTTAGAACTTGGGAGAGCCGCCAGACTAGACTAGGGGCAACCAGATGAGTTATGGAGAGACCCTGGGTATAGTTCAAGTCGCCAATAGTCCTGTGGCATGGGGGGCACCGCACACACTTGAATAGCCACAAAGAAGGCCGAGACTAATCATACTATAGTTCTGTTATGCCCGATTAAAATTCTGGTATTATAACAACTACGGACCTAACGACCTAACCAGCGCGGCAAACAAAATAGACGCATAATACTTGCTTACTTCTTCCCAACTCCTCCTTTACCACCTTTGGTGACCTGTTCCTTTTCCTCTTAGACTGTATGACAGTTGAATACCAATTCCCTAAAGGAAATTTGGACCAAAAACTGAGAGTCTTGTCCTGAACTCCCATAAGCTCTTTCTTCATAACCATCTCCATGCGGTCGGCTGTAGATTTCTCCACCATGGCAACCTTATCTGTTTGGCTATGCACATCTTCCTGAAATATGGAAGGATCGTCCAAGCCATGGTTACCCGATCCAAAAACCAATTATCTCTTAGAACTGACGAAATCGCGTTCCAGCGAAGTCAAATCATCGGATTGATGGGAAAACTCGATCCTTACCTTTTGAGAACTGGTATCGCTCCTCCTAGACCAGGAAAGCCCAAACCATTATGCGCACTCCCATAAGCAGTGCATCACTTCTTAAGCCATGGAACCACACTCTTGAAGCACGAACTCCTCACGTTACCCGAAGATTGGCAACGTCAAGAAGTTCCAAACCTTTCTGGATCGACAGTTCGTATCGATCTCATAAGCTGTGCACTCCCATAAGCCACGCATCACTTCTTATTCCATGGAACCATGCTCCCAAGTAAGAATTCCCTTTGTTACCCGAAGATTGGCAACGTCAAGAAGTTCCAAATCATTCTAAATCGACGGGTCATATCGATCTCAAAAGCCGTGCACTCCCATAAGCCATGCATCACTTCTTGAGCTGTGGAACCATGCTCTCGAAACACGAATTCCTCACGTTACCCAAAGATTAGCAATATCAAGAAATTCTAAACCGTTCTGGATCGACGGGTCGTATCGATCGCATAAGCCGCGCACTCTCAAAAACCGTGCATTTCGTAAGCCGCACACTCTCAAAAGCCACACATTTTCATAAGCCGCACATCTGATAAGTCGTGCAAACACTGCTTGATGTTGCTTTGGCATCATCAATGAACCGTTAAAATTTTCTAAGTACTAGTGTTGTCCCGACAACATCGGGAAACTTATCTTTTATATGATTAATAGGGATCAACTCCCGCTACCCGAAAGAACCGATAGTGCTTCAGTAGTGCCGCAAAGTTTACAAACTAAGAAGTCGACAAAGAATTATGATCTTTGATCAAAGTTCATGTACAAAATGTCTAAATTTGATACCTCCAAGTCACGAATTCCCAGAGATAGGAGTTGTGACGCACCTTTGACTGGGGTCATCAAGGGAGTCGTCCAGAAGATCAAGTCTCACATCAATTGTTCAGAATAATCAGCCCTGTGGACCGAGGGGCAAATAATACATTAACACTTGGTCAGGATAAAAATCACTCCAACTTGCAATAAAAGGAGGAACTTACGGTCATCCATAGATAGACGACGACAGAAGGCATTTCCATAATCAAATCATCAGCGCACCAGTTTCCTAAGACAGCAGCAGGTGCTCGATTGAGGTCTTAAACCCCAATTTGAAGAAAACCAGCTGTTATCCGAAGGTAGATGATGGCAAGGAGAGAATGCTCGAAATCAAGCAACTAAACCATTGATTCCTGAAGATCGAAACCAACGAATAAGGCGGATATCTGCAACAATGTCAATACCCTAGTAGAGCACATATAGCGTGGAACAAGCGAAGTTAATTGTCATAGACTCAAGACAAACATTACCAAACTCTTCCAATCCATGATTACAATGGAAAGAGTGCAAGCATACTAAGGGGCAATTTAACTACTTGCCCCACAGCATCTAATCTTCTATAAGTGCTTGGAATTTAGCATTTCGGAATAATGGGTTCCGCAAAATGGAAGCCAGTTTGCAACAATAATCGACCGAAGGAAATTTGATCCTACACAAGAACAACCATGGAATTGGTTAAATAATGACCTTGTACCGCCAAAGGGAGCACTTGACAGTTATAAACAAAGTGAAGTAACGGAGACGCTTGGGACTCTCATTCTTTCAAAAAATGGCGTGTCCCAGAGTTAAGCAACGTTAAGAAACAGCCACATTGGGTTAGAAGGAATCTACTGAACTCTACAGGATCAGATGAATGATTCAATCCTTACCAACATGAATTTAACGCTGCTCGAAGATAGACAACACTAAGAAAATACTTCTACAATACAATAATCGAAATGATAGTTTCCAAAGAACGAAACTAGTAACCAACTGGATTAAAAACACGGACGGGTCAATGGGAAAAATCAATCCCAACCCACTGAGTGTCAGTGTTGCCCCTACAATGCTGAGGCCTTTTTCTCACTTCATAAGTACCAGTGTTGCCTCAGCAATGTCGGGTAACTTTCTATTCCCTAAGTACCGACATTGCCGAGAATTTTTTTATTCACTAAGTATGGTGTTTCCTCGGTAATGCTAGGAAAACTTTAATCTATAGGGTTAGTGAGAAACACTCACCATAGTGAACCATCAATGCACTAACTTCCAAAGATAGAAGTTTGTTTACGACTGAGTTCTACCCTTGTTTTGAAAATCTACTGTTGCCCGAAGATACGCAACGACAAGAAGACATAACCTTTCGTAGGTCAATTAGATGTTTCAACCTTACATCGCAGGAATCGGCCACTGCACGGGAATAGATCTGTGCAGAAAGGAAATCCCAAGATTGAATTGCTCGTGTGCTAATTTCTAAGGATGAAAGCTGGTGACAACCGAATTTCCAAAATTCAACTTAGAAAGACTTTAGATACAGCCAAAAAATAGGCAGCCTTGAGGAAATGTTGCTTAAAACCAAGCAGCTAGGTTATCAATTCACAAAGACGGGAGTTGACATATGAACAAAACTTCCATGATGACATCAGCAACCAAGAAAAGCATGCATGTCCAAGGACAAGTAGGAACAATCATGGAAGGTCGGAAATAAAATCCCCGAACTTCCTCAGTTACAAAATGGGAATGAGAGCTAGATGGGGGCAATTGAGCAATTTGCCCCACACATTTACATCTCTCGCAAGCTTCTAAATACGAGCGTTCGAAATAGCTAGTCCTGCAAACATGGATAGGCACAAAAATCCTCAGTCCAAACCGCAGAGTTGGTTAGATAACAGTTTCGTTTTGTGAAATATACATTTCTAACAGCAAATTGCTAGCAAGGGAAATGAAGGATTCAATTTTCAAAAATTAACCGTCGCTCAGAGCCTGGCGATAACGAGGAGGATTGATGACTTACTTACGATCTGACCTGATCATTTGGTCCTATCTTGCGGGAATATGCCATCTCCCGAAGATTGGTGATGCTAAGAAGAGACCCATAAAATGAAACTATCAATACATTGGCTTTCAAAAACAAAAGAAAAAGCTTAATCGACTCTTTAATCCTACCTTCTGGAATCTTACATTATCTAAAGATCCACAACATCAAGGAAAAATCCATAGGTTTGAGTCATCCGTACATGAGTTTTTGAAAATAGAAACCAACACATGATTAGGATCTCAATGGCAGACTTATAAGAATTTACTTTAGCAAAAGATGCCAGAAATGCATCTTTCTAATGCATACTGACATCATTACAAAACTCAGATCTTGGGATCAAGCAACAAAGTCCCCTAGTTCCCGAAGATAGGAGTTATTATGTCAATCAAACTAGGGCAATCAAACTTATTACTTAGGAGACCTAGTCTCCCAACACATGTTGGTTCGGTAGTCAAAGTAATCAGCCCTACGGACTAAGCCATTTACACTAACGCTTTGTCGAACGAACTCAGTTGAGCGTGAACTCGACTGAACATAAACAAGAATAGTAACGAAACTGGCTAGGCCAAGCTACCTCATAGTACTAGAAAAATCAATTCTCAAAACCAAGGAATTAAGCCAATAGTCCTCGGAGACAGAAGCTAGTGTGCAGATTGAATTCCAAAACCCACAAAAGAAGGATATCCACGATCGAATAACTCATGCAGTAGTTTCCAAAGACTGAAGTTGTGCCTGATAGAACTTCAACTACAACTCTACAAGAGCAGTTGTGCCTTGTAACTTAACTATAATCGATCATCCCAATATGACAGGAATAATAAGCGAAGCCTAAGTTGTGAAGGACCCAGCTTCCGAAGGAGTGGAAGTCCCTCCGCCAGACTAAAGATTGGATGACCAGAAAGTCATTTTCAACAATAAAACTTGGCATTCAACCCTATCGGGTATGTTTTACTTTAAATAATATCCTCGTATAACCAATGCCCGAAATCCAAGGGAAGTTGATGTATGTTGACCAGGCGAGTTTTGAGTGTTGATCGAGGCAGATGCAGTGTGTTATCTACATGAGAAGAGTCTAGTATCCTGAATACTGCAAATGAACAATCTAGTGTAGATAGCTTGCTTACATTTGAAAAACAATAAATACCATCCTTTGAAGTTATCTTTTCCATACTTACCCTTATCGATCAACGATCGATAATGAGCTGCTTGCTGAAGCGACGTGGGAAGGTTTTCTTTTTAGGATCACTGGAGTATAAAAACGGAAAGAGCAATACGATTGAATCATCCACTATATCCGATTTTGGAATAAATCGTCGCATTAGAATTCAAAACAGCAACAGGAACTTAACCAAGTCCTTGAAAAGAAACAGTTAAAGACAAAGAGCAAGACTTCACTCCAGAACAGTGTACCACCATTCGAGACAAAACTTAGCTTCACCGCCGGTCGAGTTAAAACTATATAGGTCAACTCCAAACCTATGTCGTGCACCCACTTACCAACCTAAACCCTTGTGTAAACTATGGAGGAAAGATTGCATCGTCAATACCAGGAATTGAAATTTAGATCAAAATCAAAAAACAAATGGCTATCAGATGTCAATCAATTGAAAAAAAACATCTTGAGATGGACTCTGACGATTCACTGAAATTCACAAAATGGAAACTCAAAAGGAGTTATTTCCAGAGCACACCTTGTTTCCAACAAAGGAATACACTTGGGGGCAAATATTAACTGGGTTTTTACCCAAGCAGGAATCCAGATGTGTTAGAACATCTAAGCCAAGACAAAAAAACCGAAGAATCGAACAAAAAGACTAGAGGAATAGGCCAAGAGGGACTAAAAAAGAATTACCTGAAAATCCAATAAGGGGATGGATCGCTAGAGATCTATCACCTATGGATCGCTAGCGATCCATAAGGAAGCTTCATGGGTTATCAAAGCCTCTTGCATCATGATCTACTACCTTTTATAAGAATACTTACCAAGTTTCATAGCATTCCAAGCAACGTAGTTCAAGAAGTAAAGACTCGTCTAATTCAAGCTGTTTTGACCAAATCAGCTAGCTTAAAATGGACCTACAGAACTCATACGGAATCAGATTGACTTGAAATTTTGAGGGAACACTTAGAAGACATAAAAGAAGGCTCAAAGAAAAAATGAGCATGATTGGAGTAGGTACGATGGATCATTGGTGATCCATCTTGATGGATCGCTAGCGACCCATGTAGCTCGATCATCATCACTTGAAATTTATGGTGTAGGTCCCACACACTCTCTAGAGTGTAGCTGCAAAGTTTAGATTTCATTAAGTTTTGAGTGAGTTATGGATGATTCTTCTGAACCAGATGACCCATAAAGACGAATGATCAAACAAACTCCAAACGACTTGATATTTGGACAAGACATTTAATGAAGATAGAAAGACAACCAAATGGAGTTCACTCAAAAATAGCCTAAGTACATGGATCGCTAGCCTTATGGTCGTTGGCGATTTATAGGATCATGTTGGATTGCCATGAAATTTTCAGAAAGGATGAGGAAAAAATATTCCAATTAATTGGATCGCTAGCGATCCATCAGATTGGCTCAGGCCGCCTTCAAACTTTCTGAGCTCCTTTGTGGCATCATGTGCGGGCTTCTGGCAAAGTAGGCCTAGCCCAATAGTTCTTTAACCCCTATAAATACGATCCTACCTGCAACATAAACAAGATCTTCTGGACTGACTGTTTAAACTCCGCAGAAATTATTCTTCACTTTTCTCCTCTCACACAATAGTCATATAGGGGTTCACTGTGATTCTCCAGTGAACTCTTGTACTTATGACTTGATTTAACTTAGAAGATTCAATCATATTGTTATCCGATTCAACTTGTAACAGCAGTCGGTTAATAGAAAGTAATAAAGTGGATGTAGGCTTCATTAACAGCCGAACCACTATAAAAATATTCTTGTCTTTTTACTATTTCAGCTCATTTTACATTTATTCTCTATATTATTGCTCTGTAAGAACATGGCTCGTGCTTTCACACTCAATCCAGGGTATTGATCTATATTTTGGGTTAATAGATGTTTTCTACTGAGTGCGTCTGCAACCTTATTTCCTTTCCTTGGTGTGCACTCAGTTCCAAAGTCATAGGTAGCTATAAACTCTAACCATCTCGGATGTCTCATGTTTAGCTCCTTCTAAGATAATAAGTACCTTATTTACTTGTAATCCGTGAACAACTAGAATCTCTCTCCTAAAAGGTAATGTCTCCACACCTTCAATGCAAAAATACTGTAGCTAACTCTAAGTCATGCGTTGGATATCAAGCTTCATGTGGTCTGAGCGGTTGAGAAGCATATGCAATCACTTTTCCTCTCTGCATTAACACAGCTCCTAATCTAGTTCCACATGCATCCGTATACACTACTAAGTCTTGATTCCCATCTGGAACTACTAACACCGACGCGTTGGTCAATAAGTGTTTCAGCTTTTGGAGTGCCTCCTCACACTTATCGATCCAAACATACTTTACTTCTTTCATTATTATCTTAGTCATCGGTGCTGCTATCCATGAGAAATCTTTAATAAACCTTCGGTAATAGCCAGCTAATCCAAGGAAACTCTTTATCTCGGTCACTATCTCGGATCTCTTCCAACTATTAAACACTTCAATCTTAGCTGGATCAATTGACAACACTTCCTCTGAGACTACATAAACAAGAAACTTCACCTCCTTCTTTCAAAAGTGATACTTTGAAAACTTCGCTCTTAGCTGATGCTGCCTCAGTGTCTCAAGCACTATCTTAAGATGAACTTCATGGTCTCTTTCATCCTTGGAATATATCAATATGTCGTCTAACACCAACATAAATCTATGCAAATGCTCTCGAAATATTCGATTCGTTAAGTCTACGAAGAAGGTTGGCTCATTAGCTAGTCCAAATGACATTACTAACCATTTGTACGATCCATATCATGTCGTAAATGTCGTCAAAGGAATACCATCCTCCACCACTCTTAGTTGATGGAACCCGTTGCCAAATCCAATCGAGAAAATATTTTGGATCCAGTCAACTAATCATACACGCCGTCAATCCTCGGCAATGGATATCGATACTTTATTGTCCTTTCATTTAAATTACGACAATCGATACACAACCTTAACAATCCGTCTAGTTTCTTAACAAACATTGCGGCTATTCGCTAAGGCGAACCGCTTGGTCTAAAAAACTCCTATTCTAAATCCACCAGTTGCACCTTTAGCTCCCTCATCTCGGTAGATGCCATTCTACTTGGTGGTTTACTTATGGGTTCATCTCCCGGCACAAGATCTATCCAAAATTCAATAGCTCGTTTCGACGGTAGTCCTATTACGGGTTCAAAGACGTCTACGAATTCTCTAACGAAAAAATCTCAATTCAACTCGTCTTCCTCTTCCATCACATCCAACAAAGCACAAACATCAAAACTCGGGTTTTCTATAGGATATGTAATTCGGTCACTACTACTAGGATGTCTTAGTGATATTTTCCTATCGTTGCAAAATATCCTAGCATCATAGTTACTTAACCAATCCATACCCAAAATAATTCCAAAGCCTACAAAATCAAACACATGCAAAATGCAAGAAAATATACGACCTAACAATTCAAACTCTAACTGGTCACATCTCATCCCAAGAGTTTCATACCCTCTTATCAGATTCGCAACCTTTAGGAAGTAACTAGGTATAAGGGTTTTAGGTTAAGCTTATCTACCAAACAATGAGATATGAAAGAATGTGATGCACTAGTATCGAATAGAACTCTAGCAGGTATACCACAAATCAAAAGTGTACCTCCCATCATAGCTTTTCCTCCTTAATTGTTGGTCTCGAGGTAGCCGGTTCCAATGCAAACACCTTGCCCTTTTCAGCTTTAGCTGGTTCCTTGCACTGATTCTTATAGTGACCGATTTGATCACAGTTGAAGCACTTGATGTTCTTCCTTCCAATCAACTTTCTTCCATCTCCAAAATGACATTCATTTTCGAAATTCTCTTTCTTATCACACTTATAGCAGATAATCTCAGATTTTCCTTTCTTGGTGGCCCCACTCTTCTAATCTCCCTTCTTGTGAAAGAACTTCCTCTTCTGATTCTACCTACCTTAAGCCTCCACTGCTTTGTTACTACCAAAGAAAGCAAGTATCTCTTCATTCCTTAAAGCCATCTCAACTATTGCATCAATGGATCCCTAAGATGTTGTAAAATTGCCTTAGCAAGCTTAGGTCTCAGTCCACGAATGAACTTCTCATTCCTCTTAATTACTGTATCATACCCATACTTGGACAACTCCTTGAACCTCATAGCATACTCCAGCACAGTCATATCTCCCTGCACCAACCCAGCAAACTTTCTCAATAGGGTAGACTTAGCGATTTCCGACATAAACCTCTCTTCAAACCTTCTCCAAAATTCTGCCTAAGTTAGGGTTTCCTCCACTACTCCAACAGTACACAGTTCCACTAGTATAACCTAGCTCCTTGAAGTTGTCTGGACGCTAACCTCCTTTTCTGCTCATCATTCAATCCAAGATCAGCGAAGATCCTCTTGCAATGAAGCAACCAATTCTCTACTTCAATTGCATCCTTAGTTCTAATAAATGGCTTTCCTCCAAGCCTTGCATAATCCCTACTCAACACAACATAGTTGTTGACAACCGGAGCTTCCTGATTCACTCCTCCAGAATTTCCACCTACTGATCCAGCAACAGCTTCTGCTTGCATCATGTTGACAAAGAACTGATACATAGCTCCCATATCAGCTTGTGGTGTTCCATCACCTACATTAGCAGCTTGTGCCCGACCCGGATTCGTTCTAGTATTGGGTCTGGCATTTCCATTTGTTGTGGTGCTTCCTCCACTGAGATTCACTCTTTCATTTCTTATCTCCATATCTTACTTTCCTTTAAATTTGCATTTGAACCATAGTAAGATATGGAAGAACGATCTAAGAGAGATGGGAGAATAGAGACAAAGCATATACTTATATATTATAAATACAAGTACGTTACTATAGCGTTATCCCATACTCTAACCTTATTCTCTAATTCATTTGGATTATGTTTTAAAACCTCTTTTAAGTTCAAAATTCTTAAGTTTTACATAAATCTATGCTCTAATACCAATTTGTAACATCCCCATTTTGAGGCCCGAAACTAACTGCTACAGATGCTGTAGTCATCCATAGTATTAATTTCCGTGACAAAATGCGGTAATGTTAATGGTATCCATAATATCAGAAGCAAGAGAATATGAAATATTACAAATACAATTTCGAAACTACTTTTCTCAATACATTTAAAATCACTATTTCCTATTCATTACATAATCCCATAACCTAGCCCATGTTGAGATAAATATAATTATTAAAAAATATGCCAAGAACGACATATGCAAATTCCCTCTTAGATGATCGGAGTTACTGAATAGATAGCTATAACATCTGCCTTTACATTCAACATTTAATCACAATGGAATAGATTAATAGATAATCTCCAATGTAGCTAATCTTTACCTCTTGCACGTCCTTGGAAGCCTTATTCACCAAAACCTTCTAAACCTGAAAATCTTAACTCTCAACCTACTCAAATTAAATTTTGAGCACACGAGAGTTTAAGGGAAAAACATAAATTTCGAGACAAACAAAAAGCCTGGTGTGAATAATAATATGACACCTCGATTTATTGATATTAAGTAAGCACATGCCACTTAGCAGAACGGGTTTTGCCCACACTAATATCCTTTAAAAACATATTTTTGCAATCAAAATCCTACAACCAAACTGGTTATAATAAACGATATGACAATAACATGTATCATATAATATAGGTAATAAGTGGACTATCTATCTCACATCATAGTTGTATCAAGCTAACTATAAACCTATGGTCGATTCAGGCCTAACAGACATAATAAATGTTCTAACTTGCTGTTAGAGAAAAACTAGACGGTCTATCCGTAACTTATTACTTCTAGGTTCAACTGATCCTAATGGTTTTGCAGGCTCACCAATAACCTAACTCTACTCTTTGTATTCCTTTCTGTGTGTAACCTTCTTTCAGTCTTACCCATGACAAAGCTCTAAACACTGGAATTTTGGACATATTAATTAGGGGCTACTAGCTAAAGTATAAGGCGTGACACCACACTAGTCACATCTGGTTTCTAATCTCTG
The DNA here is from genome assembly GCA_030737815.1 of Allium fistulosum. Taxonomy (NCBI): domain Eukaryota; kingdom Viridiplantae; phylum Streptophyta; class Magnoliopsida; order Asparagales; family Amaryllidaceae; genus Allium; species Allium fistulosum. Next base: position 482,848,924 of record CM060905.1, on the reverse strand, counting down.
AGTCGTTCTTTTAGTAAAATTCTGGGTTAACCACCCTCTCCATATTTCCTTGATAACAAAATCTTTGTAAATGATTTAACCCTTGATATCATTCATAAATCAAGGGAAACATTGATCCTTTACTTTACTCAAAATACTTATGCCATGATATATGCTTTACAAAACATTGTTGATGAAACTCGAAATCACTAGGGTCTTCGACCCTCTCAAAACTTAGGCTATAAGGCCAAAACTATGTAATACCTTTACAATTATAAAACTCGACGATGTCATCGCCATTAAAAGTCTTTTCCTATTCTAAAGTATGTCGAAGTCTTTTATTTGAAAACATATGGGGTTGATGTCGAAGTCATAACTTCATAAGTCATAGTCTTAAACTATAAAAATTGAACTTCGGGGACTTTAAAAAACATGGGCATCAATGCCTCATCAAGGGTATAAAATTTAGTAGATGTGACGTCGATATCTAAGACATCGATATGGTCAAAACATTATAGGTTAAATTCGATAACTATTTAAAAAGCGGTCTGGCTAGGCTCGACAACAAGTTGAAAGCGGCATAGTCTAGAGTCGATGACCGTCTGGGTCGATGAGGCAAAACATTGAATAGTATATGCGGTAGCATGCTTTCTAGTATAAAACACGGCAATACGCTTCTTGGTGTAAAACGCTTTATGTATAAACATAGATGTCGCCATGTTGAGGGCCATCCCTTTACCTTTATTACTATCTCGACGAACTCTAAACTAATCTGCTTCATGTTAAGCTCATTAACATTATGCGTATTGGTTTGTTCCATGCCGACTATGATGAAGTGCGGTGAGATGTGGCTCGACATGGACAACGTCAACATGTAAAACTGTAATTAACTTGAAAACTGCCAATTTACTATAAAAAGTAGTATCTTTTCACCAAACCTCTATAATTTGTCAAAATATCATTGGCTAATAAATATTTATCAATTTCTTTACTGAAAATCTACCGCACATGATAGTTTGAAATATTAAAACATCTTACATTTTAACCCTATAGCTTAATGTCACAATAAAACAATTAAACCCCCTTTGCTTAAATAATTTATTCACCATATTTAAACACTTAGGAAAAATCCCCCAAAATCAAGATAAGTCAAATTAACTATATTCTTCAACATGTAAAAATTTCAAGGCTGATAACTTTATTTAATTATTTTAAATAACTAAACCCGAAATTCACCAATTTCTTCACTTAGAAGAATCATATAAAATCCGTACTCACTTGGGAAATTATGAAAATAAAATCCCACTTTTAAAATGATATTTATAACATTATATCAAAATCTCTAAGTCATTCGGGTATCATATGATAGGTTTTCCAACTCAAACATATCACTAAATTTCATATTCAAATTCTAGAAAATTACCAACAAGCATATAATCATTTAAACTACTAAAACATAGTAAAATACTAGAAAAAGAAACGGTTTTACACTTAAAACCAAAACAAATCAAAAACATGAGATGTATATTCATTATTCACCTTATGAGAAAGATGAGATTTGGTGTAGACTTGATTTCTTTTAGCTTTGAATCTGATTCCTTAATCCTTTAGTTTTCTTCTTGTTTTCCCTTTGCTATGGCCGACCTCACTTTGTGTTTTGTTTGTATGTGTGTAAATAAATGGAGGAAATGAAGATTGAAGGGTTTAAGGGGTAGGAATGAAGGCTATTCCCATTTTTCCCTTATCATATTCCTCCTTCTTATCCTAACCTTTTTTTCTCTAATTGGTTTCTTAACTAAGACACGGCCTAAACTTAATTACCAAATCTCAATTTTCTTATCCCTTTACATTATTTTATTTATTTATTTATCTAATTAAATTTTCTAAATGATGTTAGTCAAACTTAGGATCATTACAAGAATGTTTCAACACAGTATAAGATATATTCGAAACTCAATAGCTCGTTTCAGCAGTAGTCCTGTAATAGGCTCAAAAACATCTACAAATTCTCTAACTATGAAAACCTGGTTCAACTCATCTTCCTCCACTATTGTACCCAACAAAGCACAAACATCCAAACTTGGATTCTCTACTGAGTATACTATTTGATAACTACTGTTAAGGTGTCTTAGTGATATTTCCTTATTATGGAAAAATATCTTAGCATCATGCTTACTTAACAAGTCCATAACAAAAATAACCCTAATGCCCATGAAATTAAACACATGCAAATTGCAGGCAAATATATGACCTAATAATTTGAACTCTAATTGTTCACATCTCATCCTTAGAATTACACACCCTCCTTTCGGATTTGCAACCTTTAAGCAAGTAACTAGGTATAAGGATTCTAGGTTAAGCTTATCTATTAAACAATGTGATATAAACAAATGTGATGCACCAGTATCAAATAATACTCTAACATGTATACCATGAATCAAAAAGTGTACCTCCCATCACAAGTTTCCCTTTCTCCTTTGATGTTGGTCTCGAGGTAGCCGATTCCAAGGAAAATACTTTTCCTTTTGCTGCCTTGGCCACTTTCGGACATTTGTTCTTGTATTGTCCCACTTGGTCGCAGTTAAAGCAATTAATGTTCTTTCCAACGACTTCATTTCCTTTGCCAGTTGGGCATTCATGAGCATAATGTCCTTCTTTTCACACTTGTAACACATAACCTCAGACTTCCCTTTCTTGGCAGCTCCACCCTTCTAAGCTCCCTTCTTCTGGCAAAACTTTCTCTTCTGATTTTGTCCACCCTGACCCTCTGTTGGCTTGTTATTACCGAAAAAAGCAAGCATCTCTTCATTTCGCAAAGCCATCGCCATGAGTACATCACATGGATCCTTGAGATGTGGTAAAGTTGCCCTAGCAGGCTCAGGTCTTAGTCCACGAATGAACTTCTCATTCTTTTTTATAACTATGTCAATGGTAGCATACCTATATCTTGACAACTCCTCAAATCGGTTGCATACTCAAGCACCGTCATATCATCTTGCATCAACATAGAAAACTTCCTCAACAAAGTTAACTTAGTGATCTTAGACATAAATCTTTCTTTAAACCTCCTTTTGAACTCAGTCTAAGTCAAAGTCTCCTCTGCTACCCCAATAGTTACACTATTCCACCAATACAATGCATCTCCTTGCAATTACCTGGATGCCAATCTCTTCTTCTGTTCATTATTCAAACCAAGATCAATGAAAATACAATGAAGCAACCTATTCTCCATTTCAATTGCATCCTCTGTTCCAATAAATGGCTACCCTTCAAGTCTTGCATAGTCTCTACTCAACATAGCATAATTTTTGGCAGCTAAAACTTCTTGATTAGCTCCTCCTGCATTTCCACCAACTAATCCATCTGCAGCTCATGCTTACATCATGTTGACAAAGAACTAATACATTGCTCCCATATCAACCGGTGGTGTTTTTGTACCTACATTTATAGCTGTTTGTCAACTTGGATTCCTCTTAGTATTGGGCCGGACATTTCCATCGGTAGTGGTGCTTCCTCCACTAAGATTCACCCTTCCGCTTCCTGCCTCCATATCTTACTTCCTTAAATATGCATTCGAACCTTAGTAAGATGCAAAAGAATGGTCTAAGAGAGGACAAATAGAGAATAAAGCATATACTTATATATAACAAATACAAGTACGTTACTATAGCATTATCTCATACCTCATTCTTATTCTCTGACTCGTTTGGATTATATTCTCAAAAATTATTTTTAAAGTTCAATCTTTAGTTTTACCTAAACCTATGCTCTGATACCAAGTTGTAACATCCCCCATTTTGAGGCACGAAACCAAGCGCTACAAATACTGCGGTCATCTATAGTATTAATTTCTGGTGACAAAATGCGGTTATGTTATTGTATCATAACATCAAAGAACAAGAATATAAAATAATTTTAAACAAAATTTCAAAGCAAGTCTTCTTATTACATTTCAAAGATAATATTCCATATTCATTACATAATCCCAAACGTTGCCTTGGTTCAGATAAAATATAATTATTACAAAATACTCCAAGAACAACATATGAAGATGCCCCCTTGGTTGATTAGAGTTACTAAATAGACAGATACATCTATTGCCAATACATTCATACAGCAACTAACATAACACAACATATAATAGTAATAGATAGACTCCTACATAACTAGCTTTGCCTCCTGCATGTCTTTGGAAGCTTTGTTTGCCAAAACTTACTTAACCCTGTAGAGCCCTTACTCTCGACCTACTCAAATCAAATTTTGAGCACCCGGGAGTTTAATAAACTTCGAGCCAATCAAAAAGCCTGGTGTGAATAATAATACGCCATCTCGATTTATGGATATCTAGTGAGACCACGCCGCTGAGCGAAACGTGTTACTCCTCTCTAATATCCCTTTTTAAAATATATCTTTTGCAAATCATAGTCCTGCAACTAAACTGGTTATAATAAACAATATAAGCAATAATGTACAAGCATGCTACATAGGTAATCATGACTATCCATTGAATCAGCGGACTATTTGTCCCAATGTTTAGTTTTCACAAGGTAACTACCAACCTACATGGCAGACTCGGGCAAACTAGATATACCAAATTTTTGAACTGACTATTAAAAGAAAACTGGATGGTCTATCCAAATACACTTTTCCTAGTGTTTACCTGACTATCTATCAATCTCATAGTTTTGCTAAGCTTACTATGAACCTAAAGGTTTTGCAGGCCAATCTATAACCTCTCTTACCTTTAGGTATTCCATTCTATGCATACACCTACTTTTAGTCTTACCCTTGGCAAAGCCCTATACACTGGAATTTTAGACTTATATCAGCTAGGGGCTAACAGCTGAAGTATAGGGAGATACCCTATACCAGTCCTATCTGGTTTTCTAATCTCTGAGTCACTCATCCTATCACAATCTATCCAAAGTGATAAGAACATTAATTTCTTTAGTAAAATTCTAGGCTAAATACCCTTTTCTATTTCCTTGAAAACACTTTCTTTATAAATGATTTAGCCCTTGAAATCATATCTTTAAAACAAGGAAAATTATAGCCCTTTACTTTATCCCAAAACATTTATGCCATGATATATGCTTTTGTAAAATAATATTGGTGAATCCCTAAATGACTTGGAAGTTAACTCACTTCGAAACCATAGACTATAAAGCCAAAACAATATATAACACCTTTAAATTGATGAAACACGACGTAGATATAGCCGATGTGGGTCTTCGCCCTTCAAAATATGTTAAAATCCTCTATTTGTAAACATAAGGGTATATAGTCGAAGTCATCCATTTCTTATAGCATACATAAAACCTTAAAAAAATAGGGTTGACATAGATAAGCCTCAATATCAGTGCCTTAAGAAAATGGCGGCTTCATTAGAACCAAAGTGATAAAACGTGGCACTATATTGCGTCTTTGGAAACAGGTTATAAAGATCAATGTTAATAATCACTAAGGTCGAAGTAATAAAAAGCGATATCATGTATAGCCGATATATAATAGTGACGGCATTGTTCTTATAGAAAACATGACCTCAATAGGGTCAAAGTAAATAAAATGCGGCATCATTGCCTTAAAAAAAATAAGTGGCCTTACTAGAGTCGAAGTCAATAAAAGTACTTTGAAAGCAATAGGGTCGGTGACGTTATAGATATGAGGCATCATACTCTTATATCTATATAATGTGTGACACTATAGCAAAATGTAGGGCAAGGTCGACGTCGACGGTGAGGATACCGACTTCGAACCTTACCATCCTTAGCAAATTCACTACATACAAAAAATAATTGATTTCATGTGCATCACCATTGGTTGTCATCGAAGTCGTAACAGCGATGAAGAGGAACGACGATGTCATCATTGTCGATATGACATTTCCGTAATTAATATTAAAACTGTTTAATTGCTAATAAAAGCAAGTTCTTTTCCATCAACCCCTATGGTTTGTCAAAATCTTATTGGTTAACGTATACTTTTTTTAATACTTTTCAGAAATCTTCCCATTACCAGAATTTATTATTCCCAGAATATTTTCAAAGTACACCTTTTATATTAGTGTTTTAACATAATACCTAAGCTTTTCTAGCTTAAATAATTCACAATAAATCATAAACATTTGGGAAAAATCTCTAAAAATCATAATAAATCCAATTTGTTATATTATTTATCATATAAAAATTTTGGGACTAAAAACATAATTTAATTATTTTAAATAATTAAACTCAAAATATGTCATTTCCAATCTTAGAAAATTCACCAAATATTTTCATTAAACCAGAAAATTATGAAATTTTAAATCAACTTCCAAAATAACGTTTCTACATCATACTAAAAATACAAGTCATTTGGGTATCATATGATAGGTTTTCTAACTCAAACATATCACTTAATTTCATAAATAAATACCATAAATTCACCAATTAGAATATAATAATTCAAACTATCATAGCATGACATAATATGAGCATAAGAATCAGATTTATACTTAAAATAGAAAATAACGATTAAAACATGAGATGCATAACTATTATTCACCTTGAATGGTTTAAGAAAGTTGATATTTGTATTTGATTTGATTCCCTTAAGCTTTGATCTTGTTTTCCCTAGCTTTACTTCTCTTAAATCACTTTTCTATAGTTGGCCTTGCTCTTTTAGTTTTACTTGTAAATGAATGAAATGAGGGAAAATATAAAGAATATGGGTCTATGTTTAGGAATTTAGGTCTATTCTCATTTTTCCCTTAACATATATTCCTCCTTCTTATTAAGTCTCAAACCACTCTTTTTAACTCCTTCATTAAGGCATGACCCCTATTAATTATCAAATCTCAATCTCCTTAACCTTCTACATTATTTATTTAATTTATCCAAATAATTCTCCTAAATAATATTAATTAAATTAGGGTTGTTACATTGACTGACCTTTAAATCGTGACAAACCTTATGGGGGATCATCCAGCCTATGCATGGTTTGTCGAGACTTGGCCTTATCCAGTCATGGATGTTTTTTGTCAGCGATTGATTTATTTTGGTTTTTTCAAGGTTTGTATTTTTCTAGGAATGGATTGGCTGAAGAGATATGGAACAATGGTGGACAGTGAGAGGTTGTTGATGATGATTAGGAATAAGGATGGGCAAAAGGTAGAGTTGGGCTACATACCAGAGGGCGAGGTGATGGTAGCTTTCTATATTCGCTCGACATCCCACATGACGAGTTGCCAACTGTGCACATAGCTAGAGATTATTCGGATGTACTCGATGAGGTGACCAGATTACTACCACATAGTGAGATAGAGTTTCGTATCGATCTGGTCATAGATGATAGACCAAATAGTTATGCCTTTAAGAAGGAATATGGCACCAAAAAAGCAGAGGGAACTAGAAGTGCGTGCGAATGACCTATTCAGGAAAGTTTCATTTGTAGGAGCATATTTAAGTGGTGTTGCACCTATTGTGTTTTCCACTAAGATAGATTAATTTTTGAGGTTGTGTGTTGATTAGTATGAGCTGAATAAGGTGATAAAGAAAAATAAGTATCTACTTTTGCATGTTGGTGACTTGCTCAATCAGCTCTATAATACAAGGGTGTTCTCTTAGTTAGATTATGCAATGGGCTATCATCAACTAAGAGTAGCTAGGGAGTGTGTGTCGATCACAGTGTTTCATAAGCTATTTGGGTTTAGGCGTGGTTGGTTATGCCATTCGGGCTAACCAATGCACCACATACTTTGTTGATCTCATGAATCGTGTCTTCAAAGATCGGCTAAATGAGTTTGTGCTTGTTTTCATTGATGATATTTTCATCTACTCATAGATGAAAGAGGAGAACGAGATGCATTTGTGGATTGTGTTGGATATGTTGATAAAATGCCGATTGATGGCGAAGTTTTCGAAGTATCAATCTGGAGGAGGGAAGTGAGATTCTTGGGTCATATGGTTTAGAGTAGGACATTACTATGGATTCTACGAATGTAGTAGTAATGTATGATGGGAGTTAACCTGAGAGTGCTATGAGTATGAGGAGTTTCCTTGGATTGGCATGATATTATAAACGTTTTATCAAGGACTTCTCAAAGGTAGCAGCACCATTAATCCATTTGACGAAGAAGGATTGGAATTTCATTTGGGATGCGAGGTGCGCACATGCATTTATAAGTGTGAAAGAGAGGTTGACGAGTGCACCAGTGTTACTCATTTTTAGTGGAATTTAGTAGATGGAAATACACATAAATGCCTATGGTAGTGGACAGGTGTGGTATTGACGCAGAAAGGTAAGGTTGTCACATATGCAAGGTGACAGCTGAAATTGTACAAGAGAAAGTATCTAACTCATGATTTGGAATCGTCAGCGATAGTATTCACTTCGGAGATGTGGAGGCATTATCTATTAGGAGAGAGATTTGGGTTATTTATGGATCATACATATCAGTGAACCACCTCCTCTCCTAGAAGGATCTTAACCTTCGCTAGCAGCGATGGTTATAGTTCTTGGCCTTTTATGACTTTGACATTTCCTATATGCTTATTAGGGAAATGTTGTCAATGATGCTCTGAGTAGAGGACATGCTAGTTTGGTAGCGATGTTCTTAGAGTGGATACGGCTCGAGTTTATCACTGGTTATGGCTTTAGACCTCGATATGAGCTAGAGCCTGAGATGAGGGCTAGTTTGGCTATCATAACTACTTTGATTTAGGGGATCGGTAGTAATCAGAAGCATGATGCTAGACTATCGGAGATCATGGCTAAGTTAGAGGAGTGAGTAGATTCTGAAGCGATGATGTAGTGCAGACTCGACCGAGGTGGTTTTCTTCGTAAGGGTGATAGATTGTTTGTTTATGAGTAGAAGTGAAAGCAGATATCGATGGGCTTTTTCGATGGATTGTCGAGGACCGTAGGGGGTATGATAACATCTGGATCGTAGTCGATAGATTGGCGATGAATCTTAATTTATACCCTTAAGTCCAGTAGAACAACATCCAAATTGGTCGAGTTGTATGTGAAATGGATGGTGTGCTAAATAACATTGTGAGTGACCGAGATTCTTTATCGCTAGTGGGTTTCGGAAGAGCTTACAAGAGGGATTGGGAAAGATGGCACGAATTGACTAAATGATATCGAGATTGAACCTAAAACTTTGAGACCTCATAGGCTTGTTCGTATCGTAAGACATGATGCAAAGCAACTTAGGAGAAAGACGGTGAAGCGATGAAGGTTTGGTAGAGTGAAAGCAAAGGAGATTGCACATGAGAGACCGAGAAGATCATAAGGACCACTTGCTCAAAGCTCTTTACTTGGTTAGATTACCATTTCATTGTTTGGCTTCACATGTGATATCATATTTGATGCTTTGCATTAGATAGTTTAGTATCTTGTATGCTAGGATATGCATGTATGTTACTACTTGATGTTTGATAATATATGTGCATGTTTTGTGTTAGACGGTTGATATTTCATACAATTATTTATGCTTATGATGGTTGTTAGGCTGTGGGATAGCTATGGTCAATTTTGAATTGTCCGATTTGGGGATTTTGAGGGCGAAATTCTTTAAAGAGAAAGAGTGTAACGACCCATATTTTACATATTGGAGAATCGTAAAATATTATTTTTAAATCTATATTAGGTCATATTTGGATATAACTTTGGACGATGTTGAGTATTTACATTTTTGACCCTTAGTAATTTTATTGGACAAGACCCTAGATTTATTTTCAGTATTTTCAATAGTTATGTGCATTGCATAAATATACGTGCACCAATGCATGAGAGAATTTGGATGAATAGAAAATTTCCTTGGGTCAAGAAAAAGTGTATGAGCCGTACTGTAACACCCTTAATTTTATTGCACATAAATTAAATACTTAATTATCACAGGATAATTAAATGATAAGTTGTAAATGTGGAATTTTCTATGTTAATTAATTCAAGTGGCCTTAATAAACATAATTAAAGCAAATGGTTAGGAAACAAAGCTTAATAAGCATAAGTATAAAAGGGGAAAATGAGGAAGAGTAAATTATACTACACTCTCCTCTTTCCTACATTCATTTCATTTTCATTTTCATTCTCAAAAACAAATAATGGAAATCAAGGTTGGTCGCCATTATTAAGGAAGAAGAAGAAGAAGAAGGAAAACTAAAGGGAAGCTAAATAAGGCAAATTCCATTATTTCAACAAGGATTAAAAGATGAATAATATTACCATCGCATTTGTTTAATGTATATGATTTGGGTCTAGGTATAAATCCAAAATTTATTGAATGTTTATGTAACGACCTGCTTTTCTATACAGTCCAAGTCGACAATAATCCATACATGTCCAACTCAAACCAAACAGAAGGGCGGATAGTTAAGAGTGAAAAAGAAAATAAGACAGAATAAAACAGAAATAGAATCTCACATGAATGGAATAACATATATTATTTCAATGTATAATTTTTACGGTGGAAAATTTTGAATACAATATTAGAGTCTAACCTGGATTTAGGCTGGATAGATATAAACCCTCTGTCCATATAAAAGAAAAAAGAAATGCAATAGATGCAGCAAATAATAGAAAACATCATTACATAGATGAAGATCTCCAGCTCTCCTCTAGAAACTCCAAGCATCGTCAACTAAACCTGAAACTACTCAGATCTGACTTGAGTATTAAAAATACCCGGACTACGTCTAGGTAATATATCCGGACTAGGTCAAGCAGGAATATACCGGACGGAATATATGATAACAAAGGGGTAGTTGTAATGTTTGCAAATCATTACAGCTATTTTAGGACTACAATCAAAATCGTAAAGCTTGTATTGGGATTGGATTTCCAACATGACAAGGAACTAGTGGCCTGATGTGGTGTTTTGGTTGCAACAAACATATATTCAATGGCTACACATCCAATGACTCATACGCCACTATAATGCTATCAACAACCGACGGGAATCAATATAAATGACTACTCATCCAAGGACTCAAACGCCACTTATTCTACAAATGGAAGGCTATAGCCTTTTCGGCATTTCATATGATAGCCCATAATTGTGTCTTGCAGACCACATAGTATCCCGTGTCATTACCGGGTTGTGAGGCTAGAGAGGCTATGCTCTTCTTTTCATGAAGTCATACTTTGTTTTTCACAAAGCCATGCTTTATTCTTCCACAAAGCACATTCCACTTAGAATGCCATATTATCATTCCTTCAATTACTATTGACTTCCATGAACATACAACATTTGAGCTCACATGTCTCAAAGAAGGGTGTTAAGCTAAGAGAAGTTTCCTTCTCCGCCACCAAGCAGATGTATGTTTGTAAAAGTCAACGTTTGTGATCTCAGAAATGCAATGTCAGAGATTTGTCTATACAAGTCATTTTGGGACTGAACAAAACCGAAGGCACTCCTCCTACCACACCCTTTTGTGAATCACCTCTAGGATTAGTAGCGAGTAGTCCTTGCATTACGAAGATTTCAGAATACAACAGGACCACTTCTATAATAAATATATTTATATTGGGAGCGACCCGGAGAATGTCAACAAGTAGTCCTCCTGCTTTAAAGATCTTCGGTCTTCAATAATCATCATCTTCAACATGTCTTTATCATCAAGATGTCTTTATTTCCGAACGTATACATTGGTTCAAAGTGGTTTTCAGATAGAAGTTACCCAAATCCAACTCCGGTTCTTTCGAACCAATCATCGATCAAAAAGTTGTTAAGTTCATAAGTGACTATCAATCATCATTCAATTTAATTCATCTTTTTATTCAGTCATAAATATCTCTTAGAGATATGTTCATTAAATCATTTCTTTATCTTTTTTAAAGTATATGGAATTATTAAGCCTCATTTGACAAATTCTTTGGTTAGTTAAAATCTTTTAAACTTTGGAATAATTCTAAATCATTTCACATTTTACTTAGGAAAACATTTCCAAATCATTTATTTAAATCTCATATTGGAAAAAATTATTTTAGAGCATCTAGCCTTTCCTTTCGACATGTTTTGTCCCCCGCCTAAGTCTCCTTGGATCTCCCAGACGAAACACGTATACTAGTCGTTTCCGCATACTCCTTTCATTTTTAAAAATGATTTATAAAACTTCAAAATCATTATTTAAAACACTTAATTATTATTTTTAAAAACCATTTATAAAAGATATGAAAAATAATGGTTAAGTTTAAAATCATATTTCATGAGCTATAAAACTGCTACGAAAAGTGCGGTGAAAAAGTGCTAGAAATAGTATATTACTGCTTCTTTGATCAAAACAACATTTTTACTTCATATATGTTCGTTCTTTTCCAACTCAACCCTATTTTAAAATGTTTTAAATGATTTATAAAATTTAGTCCATATTTTTAAACATTTTAAATATATATATTTATAACCTTGCTACTTTGGCCACCGAACTGCCAAAGCGCGATTTTATCGAAAACTTGATTTGCTCATATATTAAAGTCTACTTAATGAAATCTTGATTTTCTTTCTTCATTTAAAAAATATGGATACAATAATCCAGAAGATTCTTATCTCGAAGAATTCCGAGCTATATTCCATTTTGTATACTTATTTGAATTCTTCGACGCGAAACCGCGAACTACCGTTACACGATGCGCCTAATTTTGACTTATTTTTCAATTTCTTTTCGAACTTCTTGGAAACATAAATGTTTATAAAAAATTTATAAATCATTTTAAACTCATTTTAACAAATGCTTTTCATATTTCAAACTCATTTTCCATTTAATTTCATTTCATATTATAATATTATATTACTATATATTCATTTCAACCTTTTTAGATGTTTAATACCAATAAGAGGCTAAACAACTTCATACACATCTTTATATGGATTTAATTCTCTGTGACATCCCGGATTTTTGACGGTATTATTTTAATCAATATTTAATTGAATTAATTAAAATACAGCTTATTATTTTAAAACAAATATATATGTGATTGGGAGAAGCTATGGTTTGGAATTAAAATAACGAGTTTCTAAATATTTTAACATGAAATCTATCTTATTTAACTTTATTAATATGTGATTTAAAAATATATATAATATAGTCTGGACAATAATAGTTCAAGAAAAATAGATCTTATCAATATTAAATTTAAGTATAAACAAATATATTATTTGAAAATAAATATAATTGTTATAGGCTTAAGAAGTTATGATAATAACATAAGTATAATAAATAAATAATAAATAAGAAATTCAATGTTGATAGTTTAACTTTAACAAAGAAATAAAATAAGTATAGTCATGTAAAATAGGAAAGGAGCATGTAAATCAAGTGTTGATAGTTTAAGTTAGAAATAGAAATAAAACAAATATACATAAGATAAATTATATAGTTTTGTAAAATATAAAGTGGATACACTAGAATATATTCAAATATATATATGCTTGACAAACGAGAAACCAGGATACATTCAAGTACAAAAAAACTGGATAAGTATGTAGACCTGGAAGACAATAAGAAATAGATATATGTCTATAAGCTTGCAAAAGAAAATATACATTCCAGTACATTCAAAATTAAAAGATAGGTATGAACAAAAAGAATAAATATCTATGAACAAGACAATGAAATTTAATGCAGCACACTTTGTTTCATTTCAGCCTCCAAACTTAGAGAAAAAAATCTCTGACCAACATTTATAAAATCTTTCCAGTACAATATTTTTGTACCATCTTCATACTCAAGCCTGCATATTCTTTTATAAACATCATCTCCATTTCGATTGATAAACCTGAGCATCAAAAAAAAAAGATAGCAACCTGAAGACAACACAGCAACTAAATTTATTTCCATCAACAACAATTAAAATCATCAAAACAAGACTCTGGAAACAATATCCAGACTGGTGGTTTTCAAACACCAAGAGGTTATTCTTTGTTCTCTGTTCCAAGTATTTACAGGTGAGTAAACTTCTTAAAAATAGTTTGATTTGGTTTTAATTAAATACTTGCTATGATATTGATTTGTATTGATCTGTTATACATATATACACCCTATACTTTGTTGTTAGGCTATGGTTGTTGTCTTCTAAAATCCAAATCTCACACTCTATCTAATATTAGATAATTATGTATGAATGAAATTTGTTCTCTGTTCAATCATTTCTCAGGTGAGTAAGTCCAACTTTGTTTTTATATTTTTATCTAGATGTCTGAATGAATGTTTGGAATTGATGAAAAATTGATTATATGATGGTGTATTGTAAATATATGTAAACTGTATATGTATTAATGCATCAGTATTCTTCTCTGTTTAAAGGTACAGAGTTTAAATTTTTAGCAAATCCTAATTTATCTTAATCTGGATTTTGTTAGGCTTAGGTGTTTAGATGAGTTATGTTTGTTAAAACACAAGAGAAAATTTAAAATTTGAATTTAAGTTAAATAAGCATGTAGGCTTCTGGGAATTGAAATCTTACAGTAAAACTCAGATTTAGTCAAATTTTGATTTCAAAAATTTCATGTTTCATATATATATTCTGAATCACCATCAAAATCTAGGATTTTTAAGATTTAAATCATAAATTTTAAGTTGGTAAATTATGAGATAGTGGATGTTGGTCGGAATTTTGACTTCGAGCAATATCTGATGATCAGTATAGTCTTTGGGATCGGGGTCTCTATTGTAGTTAGCCTGGGTGAAGACGAGTTTGGAAAAAATGGTAGGTGTATTTTTCGTTCACCATGGCGGTGGCGTGGGGGCATAGTAGGGTTTAAGGAGCTTGCCTAGTCGATGTCGAGATTGGGGAATTTGCGACGTCGTGGTTGATTTGGGGGCTATCGGTGGTTGGGAAAAAGAAGTAGGAGGGCAAGGCGAAGGATTTGACGGAGCTGTGGATTCTCCGGTGGGCAGCAGTGGCGGCGCGAAGGAGGATTTGATAAGCAGGATGGGTGATAGGTTGGGCTGAGTGACTCGATTTTGATTTCCGGCCTAATTAACGGTGATGGGTGGTCAGCGTGATCGAGGAAGGCTGGGGCAACTCGTGAAGGGTTTCGGAGTTGATCAACGATGGATTGATCGGCGTGCACGGTGCACGAGGGTACGGTGTAGCTGGGTAGGGAAAAGGAGTTGATCGGGAAGATGGACTTCCTGGTGATCGACTCGAAGATGTTCTTGTGTTTAGCTCGAAGTTTTTGGGTAGTTTTGCTCGTAGCAACTCGGTTTTGGACTCGAAGCACAGAAAATTTGGCTCGAATGATTTTTGGTTACAGGTTTAAAAAAATTAAATTAATTATTTTGAAAATTAATAATGATTAATTTAACTTTAATTACCTTAGTGAAGTAATTAAAGAATTGTTAATGAAGTTCATAAATCTAAGATTTACTCTATAACTAACTAATGAGATTAATTAATTAAGGATAATCATTTGGGGAATTTGGTTGAGAATGATTACTTAATAAAAGTAATTAGGAAATGATGAAAATCTTAATGTAATCAAAGAACAATTAATCAGGGAAGTTAATTAAGATGAATGATTATGGGGTGATTATTCAATTGACTTGTAATTAATAAATATGAAAGATTTAAAGATGATTGGTTATGGTTAGTTAGATTAATTCGAGGTGGTGTGACTGATTTATCTTGCTTAGGAATGATTGGATGATAATTAAATGCCTTGAATTAACTGATATTTCTGATATGAAATGTTTTGTGATATGATATGTTTGGATGGACAACGATAATGAGGTTATCTATTGGTGATAAATTGCTGTGTAAAAAGTGACGTCTTCTATTTAAAGTTGAATTGAATTTACTTGAATAACTTGGGTTAAGATGGTATTGAATTCGAAGAGACCGGGGTCAGGTATCAGAAATACCCGAAATCATTTCGATTTGTAACCTACATAATTATATTTGGATTTGATGTGTGAAATCAATAGATTGAGATGGAATAATATGGACCTTTGAACTAAGTAAAAATACTTAGAATTTGATTTGTGAATTGAGTTTTGAACATAACAAGTAATGAACTCGTAGTGAAGTACGAGTTACCCGGGTTTTCTTAAATGATTTGGTTTTAGTATTCCAATTCTTATGGGTTTACTCACGCTGGTTTCCAGCCTGACCCGGGTGTTACTTTGATGTAATGCTCGGGTCAGACCGAGTATTACAGATTTTCAGGTAAGGACGTTCTGGAGCTCAGGAGGCGAGCTGGATGGCAGGAACGTATGGAGTGTATTCCGCTGTGATATTGTTATTTATCTATGACAAGTTATTTTAACTGTCCAGTGATTGTGAAATGTTGTAACTCTGATGTATAAAAATGTAAATTAACTGATACAGTATTCTTTTGTAAACTATTATTATTGATATTATATTTTGATCCGCTGCGAATGTGAGAATCTGTGTAGTGTTTCTGTTTCTTCTTCTTCTATCTCTTTCTTCTTTCCCTAACTATCTGGAATTTTCGGGATCGAAAATTTTGGGTCGTTACATTCTCATTTGATTAACTATGGTTAATTACAAACCGTTGCTCTTATCATTTATCAAACCAAGTAATCATCCATATTAACATCTATATATTCAAACAAGTGATCAACCAAGTAATCACACATTTAATCATCCAATATATATATAGTATTTTTATATCATTAAACCTGGAATTATTTAGAGATTAATTAGTAAATTTTAAATGTGAGTATTCACCTTTAACCAAATTGTTTCACTTCCTACCAACATTCATTTAATCCAACACTTCACTATCGTTTCAGCTTCAACCAAACATCACTAAAACCATCCTTTCTTCCTCTTAAACCACATGCCTTGCTCCATCTCCATCTTCCACAACCATGGCCACCTTCTTTCTTGCTTGATCTCATCCATTTCCACCATCTACCTCTCCCAGGTTTGGCCTCCACATGTTCCACCCATTCCTCCATCATTTCTTCACTTCTTATATGCTAAACCATGTTTTAATGATGTTTTAAGGTCTTCGGCAAAGTTTTGTGGAGTTTGGAGTTGGTTTGATATGATTTAAAGAAAGTTAGTAAGGAAGAAGAAGATAAGAAGAAGCCATTAAAATAGCTTAAAGGAAGAGGAAGAAGAGAATGTATGTGATAAAATGAGAAGAAAAATTGTGTATTTATAGAAAAAGAAAGAAGTGGTAAGTTACCAAATTAATCCCTTACCAAATTACCAAAATATCCTTCCTTAACTTTAAAGTAAACTTGCTTTTTTCAACACTTACCATCATCCATCACTTCATTACTTTATGTCGCTTTTACTTAATAATTAAGGAATGTATTTGGATGGGAAAATGGACTAAAGTGAAGAGTTGCCTTGGTTTTGGTGAGATTTGATTTGATGTTTGCTTTTTGACTTTTTAATTACCTTACTTACTTTTACTAATGACATTCTAGAATTTTCTAATGATACTTAGTAAAATTAAACTTGATTATTTGTAAAATGTATATATATATATATGTATGTGTGTGTGTTAAAACATGTTAACAAAGGTGCAAAAATGTTGCGACAACTTATACTGAACAAAATGTTAATTGTCGACAAAACATTTTACGGTCACATTTTGACGTTTTTGTTAAACTATTTATTTATATAAACAAAACTTGAAAATTGATTTGTTATCCTCCTTAAATAATTAAACAAGTGTATTTGACTTATAAAACCATCATTAATAATATTAAAATTCACTGTTAAAGTACAACGTCGATTTGTCAACGCGCGACGAAATTTGTCAATCATTATAAAATATTATATATTTATAAAACTTTTATCAATTGATTATTATCATTTTATAACAATTTAAAAGGAGTTATTTATCATCTAAAACAAAATTGAATGTATATCCAAATTTATCGAAAACCGGCTTTTATAATTTTACGATGAAAATCTAAAATCTCTTATTTTTGTAAACCAATTCTAAAAATAAGTTCACCATTCTTATTTATCACATAAAACAAGATTATATAAGTTTGAAAATTCTATATATGAATATTTAAAGTTAATTAAATATTCCATTTAAAGTGGTAAAATTATGGATTGATACAGTTTATCAAGCATGTTGAATGTATAATCATGTATATGGTTGAATGGTTGTTATTTAGGAATTTTAGAAATTTTCCTAAATGGTTTATTGTTTGACGACTAATTTTCTATTGGTTTAGAAAATACCCGATCGAATTTAGATTAAAAATTAACCACAAGCGCACGGCGTACAATGTTAGTACATGGCGAGTACGGGTCAATCCACGGGGAATTATTTAGATTTTAAAATTTCTATTCAATCCAATTAACCAAAGTTGAAAGTGTGTTAAGCTAAAAATGAAAATATAAATAAACTAACAGAAGAAAATGGATAAAAATACAAGAGTAGAAGGCAATTTAGTGGTAATTTCTTTCTCATGATCACATAAATCAACAAAATGAAATTATGATTTCTTTTTTGGTTATTAGTGAATTTAATTGATATGTTTATCATAAGTATGGAATATTTGTGCTATTAATTAGCCCAATATAAACCATCAAACTTTAACATACCCACTAAACCACTTTTTAACTCTCATGAAAATGACAACGAGCTTGAAAATAAAATCTATTCTAAGCATGATCTATTAACCATTGACTAGAAATATAGATCATCAAATTTTGACTCCAAATCCACTTCAATTACCAATTAGTTTGATGATGATGTAAATTGTGTTTATTTGAGTAAGTATAACCTATATGCGATTAACATCATAGACTATCAAATTCATTAATAAACTTACATCAACATGCAACTTTTCAATAAGCACAAAAGGAGAACATAAATAATCAAAATGTTGAATCTACAGGATTAAGATAACTTCATTACCCCTAAATTGAAAGGGTTTAGCTTCTCATATTTGTTATTATGTCAACAATTTCTACATGAAATAAAAACAAGAAAATGCAAGCTAAGTAAAAAGAGAGCTGATTAAAATGAAATAGAAGTTATTCAACTTGCATAAATAAAAAGATCTACACTACTAACATGAAAGGAAAAAGCATGTAAATAAAAAAAGAGCAAGAATTAAAATTGCATCAAGAAGAAAATTACATAAGAAAAGAAAATGGCTAAATAGTCATGAAATAGAAAGAGAGCTTATATTTTATTTTTGAGCCTCAAACTAAACTAACTAAAATGGAGGCTAAAAGGAGGCTAAGAGTGACTAATTACATGAACATATGGGGTATTTATACATGTTTGGAAACCCTAATCGTATTTTTGGGAACTACCCAAATTGCCCTTGAGGAAGTGTGGCCACCAAGTTATCATTAGCATGAACTAATCCTTCACTGAAATGTGCATGTAGCTTTAATCTTCATTAGCATGTGCTTTAGTTCCAAATAGGTGATCATGGTAAGTGGGTAGGTGGTGTCCTCGATGATTCATGAAATGAATTATTTCATCTTCATTTGCTTGTATTCTCTTGTGCATGCATATTTTCCATGAAGCCACTTGTAATTTGAGTTCGAATTCCTATAAAATAACATAAAAGTTTCCAAGTAAAATTTCTCAAATTAATATATGCACAAAAATGACCATTTTGCCCCTAGATGAAGATGAATAAATGATAATTTGAAAATAATTTGAATTTTGGTTTAAACATGTTAAAACACCCTATATGCTCATTTATTTAATTAAATTCGATTAAATATGAAGGTAAAAATATGCACATTTACGTGCACATCATTTATGTGAAAAACCAAGTTTTTATCTTCAATTAGGCTAAATTTTCGATATGATGTTAGAATTATTATTTTGGAGATAGGTTTTAAATTTCATAATTTTTGGAATTTATATAGATTTATTTTGAATTTTCTAAGAAGAAAAATATTTAAATTCAAAATTTAATTATTTAAAATAAAATTAATTATTTTGATCTAAAATTTTAATATGATGTTAAGAAAGTAAATATTGATTTTTAGAAATTTTTGTGGATTTTTTCTAATTGTTTGCAATTTAATATAAATTGTTTTGTGCTAATTGGACTTGTTTGCAAAATATGATAATAAAATAAATTAAGGAAAATTATAATTTTGGAAAATTAAAGTAAATCTTCCACTTCAATTTCTAAAAGAATTCTGAAAAGTTGATTTTTGGCCAATGAGATTTTGACAAATAATATGATTTTAGTGAAAAGTGTGTACTTCTAAAGACAAAGAATCAGTTTTGAAATGAATTACAGAAATGCCATTGATTAGCTGCAAAAGCCATATTTAACTCACGATAGGTATTAACCATGATAGCTCTGTTTTTCTAGCCTTCAAAAGCTTATATTAATTTAGACATGAAAGTTATCTATCATGATATGTCACGATGACTTTGTTTTATTAAGATAGAAGCTATGTTTTATTGGCCTATGAAGGCTATACTTTTTATTCACAATAGCTATCTATCGTGATAAATCATGAAAGTTATATTTTACACGAAGGCATTAGTTTCTATTATACATAAAAGCTACCACTATAAAAAATATGAACTTTTGGTAGCACCAACACTCATCGTTTCCGCCTATCCCTTTAAACGCTATGAAATGTAGGGTTTCCAATGCTATCAACTATATAAATATAGCGTACTCAACACTATCCAATCTAAAAAGGCAGGAAACAATTTCTTTTGTGTGGGAATTAAATAAATGGCCTGTTTCCCTTCGTCACCTCCTCTATAAAACACCGTCCTTTCGGTTTGTTACCTCCAGAAGCAACCAAAATCATGAATCGCAAAATCCCTAAACTATAACACGCAGTCCAAAATCCTAAATCACAAAACCGTAATCGTTGTCCTCAATGCTCTCTCTCACATAGTCGATCCAAATCCCTAAACCCAGCCACCATTTCAACTACTAGAACCTTAAATCCACGCCTCTCCAATTTGAACCACCATGAGAGATACTACAACATTTATTATATATTGATTCACTACTGATGATTCTTAATCTATTTAGTACTATCTCCTTTCATGTGTTTCAGAATGACTACTTATCAATTTATGAATTTGGTTGTTAATAACTAAGACTCAATTTCTTGCGGTTTCATCATGTACTTAATACTTTCTTTTTTCTTATGATTATCATATTTTTTTGATCCCGTCATTTTACAGGAAAATAAAGAGGTTGATTACGAAGATATTAGAACTGCGATTCTCAGTTTTAATGACGACAGCTCCATTCTAGAGATTCAAATGCACTAGTCGAATAAGTTTCACTACAGCTTCAAAAAGGAAGAAAAGAAATCATGCTCAGGCTTTGAAGATCATTGATCGGCAGCTATTGGAAGAGCACTTGAAGATTATAAATTTTGTGAGTCATGTTGTCTTAGTTATATGTTGATAAAACTCACAAGTACTCTTCAAACCTATTTCATTTTCACAAAGATCGCTAAAAAAATTTAATATATTTTTGTAAGTTTAAATGGGCTTTGGGAATCAAACCTGAAGTGTCCATCAATGGACCAGTGGAAGCCCACCGGTACACCAGTGAACACTTCGAATTGAATTTCCAGAAATGAATTTTAAATAACTTTATACTCCAACAAATGTGATATTTCTTCCTTCTTAAGTCAAGACTTTTAGCAATGGAGGAATATCGTACCTTTTGTTCAAATCCCTTCAACCTTATAAATAACTGTGTTTTCAACAAGTTAAAATACTAATTACTCTCTGGTTTCTATTCAAAATTCTAAAAAACCCAACTATATTCTTCATTCTCAAATCAGCAATCATTCCTTGTTAATATTCAGTTCTATGCTTTTCTTACCTCCTAAACTTTTGTTTATTCAATTACAAACTAGTTCTTATGAGTTATAGGAGCTTGTACTATATTTGACAAATTAGTGTATCAAAGACATGACTACTGCCAAAGTCTATATTCTACTAAGACAATGTAAAAAGACATGTTCAATGCTTAGGCAAGTGTAAAGGCTTATTCCTTCTCGCAAAGCGAGGGTGTTAGTAAGTAAAAACCAGAATAAGAGATTCTGGGATTGGATGTGGAATGGTGGTTCGAAACCAATATAAAAAGTTTGGTGTTCTATTTTTTTTTACTTTACTTTATTTTATCTAATAGCCGCATATAATACTGCTTATACATTATTATATAGTTTAGCTATATATGATCCTATACACTTTCACTTGGCATCAGAGCGGGATATTTCATAAACCTAACACAAATTTTGAAAAATATTAATATGGTCACATAAGCACTTTTGTAGAAGGTCGGTCCACCACACGACCACCACTATTTAGTGGTAATGATTATAATTTCTGGTCAACTAGAATGAGAATCTATATAGAAGCTAACGATCTTGAAATTTGGGATGCCACACAAATAAAATATGAAATTCCAACCACACCACTAACTGTGTGGACTCGTGAACAAAAAACTACTGCAACCAATAATTCTAAAGCTATAAATATTCTTTTTTGTTCTTTAGACAAAAATGAATTTACTAGGGTTATGATATGTAAAACTGCTTATGATATATGGCACACTTTATAAGTCATCCATCAAGGCACAAGCAATGTTAAACAATCATATATATCTGTGTTAAAAAATCAATTTCAGAATGAAAGGTAATGAAAATATTTCCAATATGTATTCTGTTTACAAGACATTACACATACACTAGCAGGATTGAGAGAATCCTTATTTGAGTTTGATATTGTCACAAAAATATTGAACTCTTTAACCAATAATTGGTAAAGAAAAGTATTAGCAATTGAAGAAGCCAATGATCTTTCTCAACTTAGGTTGGAGGAGTTAATTAATAATCTAATGACATATGAAGTAAATTTGCAGGACGGAAAAATTCAAAATCAGGAAAAATGACTACAGTATTCCAGGTCGAGGAGGAATCAGAACTAGATGAAGATGAAATGGCCTTCATAGCAAAGAACCATAGAAAGTTCATGAAGCAAGTTAAGAGAGGAAACGACAATAACAATAATAACTCAGGACATAAATGCTTTAGCTACAATAAATTCGAACATGTCATAAAAGATTGTCCATTACAAAACAATGGAAAGAAGAAGTTTAAAAGAAAAATAGATTCGAAAAAAAGAAAAAAATTCTTATAAAGCCACTTGGGATGATTCAGACTCCTCATTCTTCAGGCAGCGATAGCGTTACCGAGCAAGCTAACATCTACTTTATAGCCACAATGGATGAGGTACAATCTGATTTGACTTATAATGAACTATTTGAATTTTGTATAGAATTAGATAAAAAAAATTGAATTTAAGAAAAATACATAAATAAACCATAATTAACTTAAATACGGTAGAATTAGAAATAAATATGTTAAAAGACGAGAAAACTATTTTAGAAGATGTAACTGAAAATAAAAAACAATCTTTAGAAAAATATGTTTCTGAAAATGGAATAGAAATTTTATTTCAAGAAAAAATAGAATTGTCTAAGGAATGTGAGTTTTAAAATATTTATATAAGGTTTAAAAGTTTTAAATAATAATTTAAGTTCTAAGGTTAATTATTTAGAAAACGAAAATAATTTCTTAGAAAATAAAAATATTAGCTTAAATAAAATAATTAAAGAACTAGAGAATTCACAAAACTCATTTAAATTTTTTAAGAAATATAGTTTCTACGCTAGAAATTGAAGTTGATTCTTATAGAAATGAAAATGTCAAATTATCAAAAGATAATTAAGAATTAATTTCAAAAATAAAATTTCTTAAAACTGAAAATTTAGAGTTAAAGAAATATTAGAAAATATTTCTACAAATATCTCAAAATTTAATAAGGATCGGGAAAATTTATCAAATTTGATAAAATAATCTAGACCTACTCGCAACAAAAATTGTTTGGTTTTTAAAAGAGAGAAGATCAAGAAGAGTTTTAAAAAAAATAGTCTTCTTTACACTAAATTTAAAAAGTCTAGTAATTCTAAGAAAAATGGAAATTCTAAGAATATAAGTATAAAGTTGTGGATTCCAAAACTAATAATAATCTTATTAGAAAGAAATATCTAAATAATTTTTTTTATCGATGTTTATAATAATGTTAATTATTCTTTTAAAGGTTCTACCAAACTCTTCTACGTATGGTGATCAAAAACTTAACCTCAAGACCCTAACGTAGGAAGAGGCTACCAATAAATTTATTTATT
The DNA here is from genome assembly GCA_030737815.1 of Allium fistulosum. Taxonomy (NCBI): domain Eukaryota; kingdom Viridiplantae; phylum Streptophyta; class Magnoliopsida; order Asparagales; family Amaryllidaceae; genus Allium; species Allium fistulosum. The sequence goes on along the minus strand of CM060905.1, from coordinate 482,824,808 downwards.
TACTAGGTATCCACTCACATTAGTAAAAGGGGAAGATGGATTCTAGATAGCGAATGTTCCAACCACATAATAGGAAACTCCAATATGCTTACAAATATTAGACTAATAGATGGAGGTACCGTATCCATCGGTGATAATTCAAAAGGATACATAATTGGAATAGGTGATGTCAACAACGATGGTACTCCAAATTCGCCTTTAGTTACTAATGTTTGTTTGGTTAAAAATTTAAAACATAATCTTTTAAGTATTAGTTAGTTATGCAATAAAGGTTTTTAAATTAACTTTAAAAGAGATGGTAGTAATATTTTTGACCAAAATGAGAGATCAATTTTTGAAGGTATAAGAAAGCGAAACATTTATATCTTGAATATGAAAGTTGATAATGATAGTAACATATTCCTTATAGCAAATTCAAATGATGCATGGATATAGCATAAAAGGTTCTGCCATATTAACTTCAAATTACTAAATAAAAAACTGGCATAACATGAAATTATAAGAGGTTTACCAAAAGTAAATTTCAAAGTAAATAATTTATGTGATGCATTTTAGAAAGGAAAACTAAAAAAAATCTTCTTTTAAATCCGTAAATGAAATTTCTACTGATAAACCTTTAGAATAATTACATCTAGATTTATTTGATCCAACTTAAGTAAGACCAATAAATCATAATAAATATATTTTTGTAATTACTGATGATTTTTCAAGATATACTTGGAACTTATTTTTAAAATAAGAAAGTGATACTTTCAAAATATTTATAAATTTTGTAAATAGAATTCAAAATTAAAAATATTCGTAGTGATCACGCAGGAGAATTCGATAATTATTAGTTTACTAATTTTTGTAATAAAAATGGAATTAATCATAATTTTTATTTTTCCTAGAACGCCATACAAACAGTATTGTAGAAATAAAAATAGAACTTTGCAAGAGTGCGCCGGAACATTGCTAAACAGTACCACTTTACCCCAAAAATTTTAGGCTGAAGCTGTTGCTATTGCTCGCTACATTCTAAATTGCATTTTAATTCATCTTAAAACTAAAAGTACTCCTTATGAGCTTTCTTATCAACTTAAACCAAAATTTCATAGTTTAAGGTTTTTGGATCATATTCTTTTATTCCAAATACTAAAGATAATCTTGGTAAGTTTGACTCTAAAGCCGATGAAGGAATTTTGTCGGTTATTCAGAAAGGAGTAAAGCATACCATATATATAATAAAAGGACTAACTCAATTGAGCAAACTTTGCATGTTTCCTTTGATTAAAATTTTGCTAACCTAGATGATGATTATGAAATAATCAATATTAATCAACCATCAATTACTTTTCAAAAAGAACAAGATAAAAATAATGAAATTACTTAAGAAATAATTGCTCACCATAACAAAATAAAAATAAACAAATTCCAAGAATATTATCTAATTGAAAATATACTAGGTGACGTTAGGATTAATGTTTTAACTAGAAAAATAACTAAATGAAATGGGTCACTTAGCATTTATTTCTATAATTGAATCTAAAAATTATAAAGAAGCTAGAAAAGACGAATATTGGATTATAGCTATGCAAGAAGAATTAAACCAATTTGAATGAAATGATGTGTGGGAATTAGTTCCATGATGTAATGATTAAGCTGTAATAGGAACTAAATGGGTATATAAAAAAGTGATTAAAATGGTGATATAATTGGGAGTAAATCTAGACTGGTTGCTCAAGGTTACAATCAAGAGGAAGGAATCGCCTATGACGAGGCCTTTGCTCCTGTTGCACGACTTGAAGCAATTAGAATACTCCTAGCTTTTGCTTGTCATCACTGTTGGCACCAAAAATGAATCGACACCCAAGAATGAGTTATAAGGAACTGATAAGACCTAGGTCTAGCAAATAACAGTAGAAATCAAAGAAAAATAATAAGGAGACACAAGCATATTTTTAGCAGTTCGACAATCTTTGGCTTACATCCACTTTATAATTTTATTTATTATTGATTTTACAGAGTTTGTCTGAGATTACAGGAGAAAAGAAGAGAGAATAAGTCACTAGTACATAGGTTAGATAGATTCTAAGTCCTAGAATTGCTTAGAGTAGCTGTCTTGGTGACTATTGTGTAGAGGTGGAGGATGAAGAAGGGGCAGAGCTTCCGCATAGTGATAATAGAAACCATATCCTATTTTAGTTGCACCAGGGGTTGTATTTATAAAGGAAGAGAGATGTTGGGTTGGAAGCTTACTTGCATTAAGGTCCAGGAGATGGCCTGACGTCGTACAAGAGATCGCGGAGTCCCACGAGTTAAAATGATAACTCGGTGTTGACCCAACCTAAGTCAACTCAGTACCAGGTTAAGAGTATTGGTGTTGCTAGCTTTTCTATCTCCTAGTTGATGTGTCTCGAGTTCTTTTCCATCGTCTTTGAGTTGATTCTAGTAATCTTATTGATAGCACTTGAGTTAACCTGGCTTCTCCGATGTCATCATATTAATCTTAGGATTGGTCGTACAAACTCTAGAAAAACACTTGATATTGATTTATTGGAGTTACCATCATCTTTGAGTTTATTCTAGCATTTTTTTAAAAAGAGAGAGTTACGCAAAATCATCTTAGCACCACTTAATTTAGAAGATTGAAAATGTTATCACCTTTACTTTAAATCAACCACTCTTTTAAACAAAGATTACAATTAGGAAATCCTTCATAATTATCACCCATGAACCTTCCTATATGCTAGTTAAACCATAGTTACTTGTAATCAAACTTTATTTTTATTTTTGTTGAGACAAATAAATTTTCAGAAATTTCAGTTTGATAACCAAAAACATATGCTTATCCTATAGTGTTTCTTCAAAAGTAAATAAATATGCTAAAAAGAAATTTTGTTTTGGGATTTTTTGTTTTTTGTTTTTTTTAAGTTTTGAGCTTTGGAAAGAAAATGCAAAAAATAAACCATGAAAAATCAAAAATGAACATGAGACTACCCCCCCTCCCACACACTTATTTTTGACTGTGTCCCCATAGTCAATGCATGATATAATGAGTGTAACGAGGAAAAAATATGTACATATTTACAAGAGAGGGTTGTTTCCTGGGGATTTGACCAGGCAACTAGTACTCGGCAATAAGTGCTCGGCATCAAGAGAGTGACCGGCATCAAGAAGTGTTCGGCGAAGCACTGGCCATCCAGGAGTGTTCGGCGAAGCAACTGACATCCATGAGTACTCGGCATAGTACTCGGCATCCATTAGTGTCCGGCGTCCAGTAATGTTAGGCGAAATACTCAGCAGTGTTCGGCGTCAACTGGCACTCAACGTCAACCACTGCTCGGCATCAAGACTGTTCGACATCAAGACTGCTCGTCATCGAGACTGCTCGGCATCAAGGCTGCTCGACATACAAGAGCACTCGGCATCGAGACTGTTCGGCGTACAAGAGTACTCGGCGTCAAGGCTGCTCGGCATACAGGAGTACTCGGCATCCCATGGTGTTCGGCGAGGCACTTGACAACCAGGAGTGTTCGGCGAGGCACCCAACATCCAACGAGTGCTCGGCAACGAGAGCGCTCGGCGTCAAGACTGCTCGGCATACGAGACTGTTCGGCATCAGGGAGAACTCGGCAGCATCTGTGGTTCGGCATACAGGAGTACTCGGCGTAGTACCCGGTGGGATTAGAAGTACTCGGCGTAAGGGCACTCGGTGTCTGGAAGAGCGTTCGGCTTCAACTGACTAACACCCTACACTTCCCAAACATCAACCACCTCGTTCGGCATAGAAGGGACCGTTCGGCATCAGAGCGTTCGGCACATCTGTGGTTCGGCATACAGCGCTCACTATACTCGGGCTGGAGTGTTCGGCCAACAGCCCACTTGGGAAGTCCAGCCCATCTTTGCCTATAAATAGAGGGGCAGGGTCACAGTGAAAGAGATCCTTTTTTGGAGAGAAAACACCGGGGAGACTCTGCCATTTTCAAGACCCATCTTCTCTACTTAACAACTTCATTCAAGCATTTGATTCACGAATTGTATTTGTAATCAACTATAAAGAAGATCAATAAAGTTTAACCTCAAAGTGGACGTAGGCAATTACGCTGAACCACTATAAATTTGGTGTTCTTACTTTCTGTATTTAGATTAGCACTGTCTTCTCTGTTTAATTTGATTTCATCACTTATATCTCTTCACAATCTTCTTCTACGAGGTTAGTGACCAATTTTGGTGCTAACACTTTGGTGCTTTCACCGAGAATCGAATTCTCAGACCTCAAGGATCTGCTTTGAAGCTACTGGATTGAACAAATCCCCTAAAGAAGATCCGACTTACTGATAGGACATCCGTTGATTCTACTCAGAGTTCATACCAATAACTCTACAATGGCAAGACCACGTACCAGGTCAGCTTCTCTTAATGCGGATGCCCGAGAGACTGCTAGCGTGCAACAAGCAGGACCTAGCAATCAACCGGCGATCCCGAGTGCAGGGATTGCCGCTCAAGAACAGACTCCAGTTGTCACCAGAGTAGAGTTCAATGACTTGATGAGAGAACTTAGGGAAAGCAGGAGACAACTGGGAGAACAGATGCAAGCTAATGCCAACCTGATGGCACAACTCACTCAACAGCAGCAACAGAATGCTGGGGGAAATCCTGCTGCTTATTCCTCATCTGACAGCTCTACTTCTTTTGATGAACCACCCAGGCGTAGACGCCGCAAGACTGAAGCTGCAAGGGTGGATGCTGCTGTTCGAACAGCTGGAGACCGCGACCAAGCCAGAACTGGAAGCTTCAGAACCGGAGTACAGATGGAGGATGGAGCTCCAGATCATCAAAATGCTAACAATGTTGAGCCTCAAGACGCACGATTGGCAGATCGCCAGGAAAGGAGGCATCAGCATGGACAGGCGCGTAGAACTGACTCCAACCTCCCAGCTTCCATATAGACACCCGATCTGACGGCCATGATCAGGCAACTGATGAAAGAAAATTAGGGCTTATCAAATGACGACTGGGGAGTGTCAAGAAGTCATACTCCGTTCACGGATGTTGTGCTGCAAGCGGCGTACCCCAAGAAGTTTAGCATGCCAACTATTCCTGCATACGAAGGAAAGACTGACCCCAAACAACATGTAATGAGGTATGAATGGATGATGGATTCAGCCAGAGCAAATGACGCCACCAAGTGTAGGTGCTTTCCGATTACTCTATCTGGGATCGCAACTATGTGGTTCACCCGACTTCCTCCGCGATCCGTATCAAATTTCGAGGAGTTGGCAAAGAAGTTTATTGAGCAATTCAGGATACACACTACACGCCCGAAGGACGTGATGTCTCTGTCAAGTGTAATCCAAAATCCCGGAGAGTCGCTGAAGGAGTACTTACAAAGATTCCACGTTGCGGCAACTGAAGTCATTAATCCCAATGACCATGCAATTCTAATGGCTGTAATGAGAGGTGTAGATCCGGATTCTGAATTCGGAGACTGGCTGGCAGGAAAACCTCCGGCTACGCTAGAGCGTTTCTACTCCAAGGCACACCAGTTCATAAGAAGAGAGGAAGCTAGGTGGGTACGACGAGATAAGGCACCGGGACCTGCCCAAGAGTCAATCAAGAGCAACATTGCTGTGAAGCAATCTGGAGACAATTCGGGAAAGGTCCAAGTCAATGTCCAGAGTAAGCCTGTGCAGCCCAAAGAGTCCGGAGGAAGAAGTCAAGGAAAGAGGAAAGAAGCGGGAAAGTGGAAGTCGAGAATTCCAAGCTACAGCGAGTACACTCCGCTAAACGCCCCACTTGAGAACATTTACCTATCCACATGCAATACTTTTCAGTACAGAAAACCACGTCCAAAAGAATCAACTGAAGAACAGAAGCGGACTGGGAAATATTGCCGCTTCCATGAAACTTATGGACACAACACGGAAGAATGCAGACACCTGCATGACGCTATCGAGAAATTGATCAGACAAAAGAAGTTGCAAGAATTTGTAAAGGATCCACAGGAAGGAGGACAGGGAACGTCCAACCCAGGTCGTGCACCAGCTCCACGTCATCCTGAGGAGCCTGCCCGGACTGTTGGAAGACTGGTCATAAATACAATTATCGGCGGACCTCATCCCGCAGATAAGAACTGGCAAGAGATGGAACGATATGCAAGCTCCTTGAAGCATGCAGATTTTGAGTGTTGTTCGAACGTAGAGGACGGGGCCCATGCTAAGCAGCAGCGCGTGATGACAGACGATATTGTGTTCAGGAACAGAGACGCTGATCAGGTAGAGGCTCCGACCATCGATCCCATGGTCATATCTGCAACGATCGGACCAGCATATGTAAAAAGAGTTTTGATTGATTGTGGAAGTTCAGTCAACATCATCTTCAAGAAGGCCTACGATCAGATGAAGCTAGAGACAAAAGACTTGAAACCATCCAAAGCTCGTATCCACGGCTTTAACGGCGCTGCGACTGATGCAGTAGGATATGTCGAGTTACCAGTTGAACTGGGACAAGGCGAGCGTCGGAGAGTACGAATTCTACCCTTTGTAGTTTTGGATGTGGACTCTCCATATAATATTTTCTTGGGTCGGCCGGCCCTGGCTGAATTTAGGGCGGCATTAGCCCCGTGGTGCTTAACTTTGAAGTTTCCGACTGACAAAGGAGTAGGCATTGTTCACGGTGACCAAGCAGCTGGTCGTTCCTATTATGTGGCCGAGCTCCGAGAGGCCCACCGGAGGGAGAAGGGAAAGGTTGCGGACAACCCCGTCCGCATCCTCAATACGGATAATTAACAAGTAGCGCCCGAGCCCTGGCTCGGGCATAGTTCTTGGATCTACGGAGATATAGATCCGAGAGACGACGATGAGAAACCCAGGGAAGAGAAGGCGGCACCGGCTGAATTAACAATTGACATTTCAGTTAGCTGTGACGACCCTTCGCGAATATTGAAGATCGGATCACAGTTAGGCCCCGCAATGACGGAAGACCTTAGCGACTTCCTCCGGGCAAACCTTGATGTTTTCGCCTAGACGCATTCTGATATGTGTGGGATTTCTCCCGCCATCACGAGTCATATGTTGAACATAAACCCGAAATACGTCCCAGTCAAGCAAAAAAGGAGAGGAATGGATCCGGAGAGATCCGCCGCTCTTGGAGAGGAGGTGGACAAACTCAAAGCAAATGGGTTCGTCCGCGACGCCCTCTACCCGGAATGGGTCTCCAACCCCGTGCTAGTAAAGAAGGCGAATGGGAAATGGAGGACTTGCATAGATTATTCCGACTTGAACAAAGCATGCCCTAAGGACAGTTTCCCGTTGCCTAGGATCGATCAGTTGGTCGATTCCACCGCAGGACACGAGTTACTGTCATTCATGGATTCTTACTCAGGATACAACCAAATCCCAATGCATATTCCGTACCAAGAACACACCAGCTTCGTTACAAATGTCGGGCTGTATTGCTATATAGTGATGCCCTTCGGATTGAAGAATGCTGGAGCAACTTATCAACGTTTGGTGAATCGAATGTTCAAGGACCAACTGGGCAAAACCATGGAAGTCTATGTGGATGACATGCTCGTGAAGTCACGACGGTCAAACGACCACATTCAAGACTTAGCTGAAATGTTTAACATACTCAGGTTTTATAAAAAGAAGATCAACCCGCTGAAGTGTTCTTTCGGCGTTGCATCAGGGAAGTTTTTAGGATTCATCGTCAACGCTAGGGGAATCGAAGCCAACCCAGAAAAGATCCAAGCTATTCGAGATGTACAAGCGCCTAGGACTATAAAGCAGGTACAGAGCTTGAACGGAAAAGTAGCTGCGCTGAGTCGATTTATATCCAAGGCAACTGACAAGTGCATCCCGTTCTTTGACATAATAAAGAAAGGAAAGAGAAATTTTGAATGGACGTCTAGCTGCGAGGAAGCATTCCGGAATCTGGTAAGGCATCTGGAGAGCCCACCAATGCTATCTAAACCAGTTGACCATGAGATGTTGTACGTTTACTTGGCTATATCCCCTCATGCGATAAGCGCAGCTTTGGTTCGTGAGGAGGATCGAGTCCAGAAGCCGGTATATTATGTTAGCAAGCGTTTAACGGGGGCAGAGAAGAATTACCCTAAAATCGAGAAATTGGCTTATTGCTTGGTAATTGCATCACGCAAGCTGCGCCCATACTTTCAAGCGCATTCAATCGGTGTTTATACCGATCAACCCCTGAGGCAGGTACTTCAACGACCGGAAACTTCTGGAAGATTGCTAAAATGGAACATCGAGTTGAGCCAATTCGATATCGCGTACTTACCACGGAGAGCCATCCGAGGGCAAGCGTTAGCAGACTTCATCGCTGAATTTACCATACCCATCAAACCGGACGATCACGACATCATTCCCCCCATTCGATGGAAATTATACACTGACGGTGCATCAAACGACCGTTGCTCCGGCGCGGGCGTAGTTCTTATAACTCCGAAAAACCGATCAATCTGTTATGCCCTGAAGCTCAATTTCCCGGCTATGAACAACGAAGCTGAATATGAAGCACTGATCGCTGGCTTGAAGCTCATCAAAGAACTTGGGATCGAATCAGTCGAAATCTTTTGTGACTCGCAGTTGGTGGTTTACCAAGTACGAGGAGACTACCAAGCAAAAGGACGAAAGCTTGCTCCGTACCTCGTTCAGGTCCAAGAACTACTATCAAATCTTGAGCGTTATGACATTTCACATATCCCGCGAGAGCAGAACAAAGAAGCCGACTTATTGGCCAAGTTCGCAAGTACCGACGATACGCAACAAATGGGATTGTATCCCGTCGAAGTCTTGCATGCCCCAAGCATAGACGAAATGAAAGTCGATCGCATGTTGGGAACAGAAATCGAGAAGGAATCATGGATAACCTCGTTCAAACTGTACCTAACGACCGGGGCCTTACCGGGAAAAAGGAGCGAAAGACGGCAGGTCCTTCGAAAGGCCGCGCGATACATAATACAGGATGGATCAATGTATCGAAAAGGATTCTCAGTCCCATTATTGCGGTGCATCGCTCATGATGAAACAAAGCGAGTCTTGAGAGAAGTCCACGAAGGGGAATGCGGCGACCATACTGGGGGGCAAACGCTAGCAAAGAAGATCCTCCGCTATGGATATTACTGGCCCACCGTAAGCCGGGATGCCGCGGACTACGCGAGAAAATGCGACAAGTGTCAAAGATATGCAAAAATCCCGAGGGCTCCATCAACGGAACTTACACAAATGATCAGTCCCTGGCCATTTGCGATCTGGGGAATCGACATAATCGGCTCTCTGCCTCTATCCAAAGGTGGTACGAAATACGCAATAGTTGCAGTTGACTATTTCACGAAATGGGCCGAGGCAGAACCTTTGGCCACTATCACCTCCAAGAAGGTCATTAACTTCGTTGTACGAAACATTATATGTCGCTTTGGCCTTCCACGCACCATCATTACGGACAACGGAACGCAATTCGAAAGTAGAGAGTTCAAAGAGTTCTGTTTAAAGTACGGCATCGAGAAAAAGTTCGCCGCCGTTGCACACCCAAAAGCTAACGGACAAGTCGAGGCCGTTAACAAAATAATCAAGTCCATACTAAAGAAGCGTCTGGAGAAGGTTGGAGGCAAGTGGGTAGATGAACTCCCGACAGCATTATGGGCGTATAGAACTACCCACAAGTCCGCGACCGGCCACACTCCGTTCGCCTTGGCATACGGCTCTGAAGCCGTTATACCCGTGGAACTTGAAGTTCCATCGCACCGAGTGACATACTATGACTCCAAGACGAACCAAAACCTCTTGCTGGAATCGCTGGACTGCATCGATGAAAAGCGTGAAGAAGCTGAGTTAAGGGCGGCAGCGCACAGACATCGAGTCAAGCGTTACTACGACGGCAGAGTCCGCCCAAGAATCTTTGATGTGGGTGATCTCGTTCTGAAACGAGTCTTCCCAGTACCATCACGCATGAATCCCAGCTGGGAAGGTCCATACGCCATTGAACGGAAGCTTGGAGAAGGAACATTCAAGCTAGCGACCATTGATGGCGCGACACTCCCCCGAGCATGGAACAGTGAACATCTACGGCACTATTACATTTAGCATGTTTTCCTTTTTCTGTTGTAGGCACTGTTATTTCCTGCATGTTTCCATTCAATAATGACTTAGTTTCCTTTTGAAAGTTGTAATCAAGCAATTTAGTTGATCTTCGTTAATAAAGGCTTGAAGCCATATTTTCTATGAAGTTTCTATATCTCTTAATTGGATGATAAACTACATTATCATTCACGACATGCAGACTCGTACAAACGATTCCAAATCTCCGAATCCCCAGAGCGCGGATCGGAGTACTCTAAGTCCCCAGAACGCGGATTAGAGTATAAACGATTCTAAATCTCCGAATCCCCAGAGTGCGGATCGGAGTACTCTAAGTCCCCAGAACGCGGATTAGAGTATAAACGATTCCAAATCTCTGAATTCCCAGAGTGCGGATCGGAGTACTCTAAGTCCCCAGAGCGCGGACTAGAGTATAAACGATTTCCAATCTCCGAATCCCCAGAGTGCGGAGCGGAGTACTCTAAGTCCCCAGAGCACGGATTAGAGTATAAACGATTTCAAATCTCCGAATCCCCAGAGTGCGGAGCGGAGTACTCTAAGTCCCCAGAGCGCGGACTAGAGTATAAACGATTTCAAATCTCCGAATCCCCAGAGTGCGGAGCGGAGTACTCTAAGTCCCCAGAGCGCGGACTAGAGTATAAACGATTTCAAATCTCCGAATCCCCAGAGTGCGGAGCGGAGTACTCTAAGTCCCCAGAGCGCGGACTAGAGTATAAACGATTTCCAATCTCCGAATCCCCAGAGTGCGGAGCGGAATACTCTAAGTCCCCAGAGCGCGGACTAGAGTATAAACGATTTCCAATCTCCGAATCCCCAGAGTGCGGAGCGGAGTACTCTAAGTCCCCAGAGCGCGGACTAGAGTATAAACGATTTCAAATCTCCGAATCCCCAGAGTGCTGAGCGGAGTACTCTAAGTCCCCAGAGCGCGGACTAGAGTATAAACGATTTCCAATCTCCGAATCCCCAGAATGCGGAACGGAGAACTCTAAGTCCCCAGAGCGTGGACTAGAGTGTGAACAGTCTCAAGTCTCCAAGTCCTCGGAGCGCAGTGTCGGCAAACCAAATAAAGAGAAGAGAATCATTCAAACAAAAAGAAACTAAAAATTTATTCAATAAGTCCAAAATGGGGATACATGATCACTCCTACAAAATTCAGACCTCTCTATACAAACTACAAATCATGGGAGATAAAAACAGTTACAAAACTTAATCAAGAAACTTGTTGAACAAGTGCATCGATTACTTCTTCGACTTCTTCTTCTTGTCTGCCTTTGGTGTTTCCGATGACTCCTCTCCCTCACGCTTTTTCTTGGACTTTTTGCTTGCTAGAGAGACGGAGTAAGGAGTAGGAGACGGAACATCTAGTGGTTTGGACCTGCCCGGGAGAATGATTTTCAAAGGTCTGTTCCACGGGTCAGTGAGTTCCAGTACTTCAGATTCAACTTTGACTTTGACCTTTCTCTTCTCCTCGTCGACGAGACGGTCCTTCATGCTCATCTCTGAAGTATGTTCAGAGGCGCCAGTGATTTTAACTTCGTCGCTTCCTTCGGCAGGAGACGAAGTATCAAGTTTGTCATCATCAAGCGCCCCGATCACTTGAGCGTCTGGACCGGGAGTTACCCCTGCGTGAGCAACGTCGCTTGTTTTCCCTGCTTCCTCCTTGGCGTCATCGCTCCTCGGAGTTAGCTCGGCGCCAGAACAACCTGCACGAAAATATAAGAAGTGGGCATTAGAACGAATAACCATTGCTGAAAAATGACGGGATCTCTTCGACTTCTAGAGAAAGAAGAATTTCCTACCAGGATCCGGTTGGCTATCGGTGGCGCGTGGGGTTTCACCCTCCAGGATAGGTGACAGCACATGAACGCCGAGCCCGGGATCTTCGGGATCATAACTGGCATGCTGCTCGAATGGATCAAGCGTCGACCGACCGGCCGATTGAGCAGCATAAGGAGCGGCGATGTGAGGAGTAGTGGCGTCGGCCTCTGACGGGCCAGCCTCGTCGTTCTTCTCTTTCGAAGGGGAAGAGCCTTTGCCATAAAGAGCCAATGCTGCGGATAAATCGGATGGCTCATTCCCCCTCAGGAACTCCTTCACCAATGCATCCTCGTCGATCTCTTCGGAGCCTGACTCGACTTTCTTGATCTTTATCAGAGTTTCCCATGCCTCAGCCAGGGATTCGTGGTAGCCGTCGCCCAAGAATGTTAGGTCGCGGTGCATAAGGACGCGAGCTCCGTACTCGGCGATCAGCGGGTCAAACATACTCTTGACCTCTTCCCTGCCGGCCTCTGCGGCCGCCTCAAGGCGAGAATCAAGCTCCTCCACAGCCATTCTTTTGCCCTCCTCACGGGCCTCATCCTTCATTTTCTCGACCCCGGCAAGTTCGTTGTCGAGCTTTGTCTTCAGGAGTCGGGTAGCAACAATTTCATCACAATACCGCTGCGATTCTTCCTGAGCAGCTATTTTGTCTTCTTTCTCCTTGGAGAGTTGTTCTTTCAGCTCTTTGACTTGAGTAGCGAGCGTGTCCCTTTCCTTTTGGACAGAGTCTTTTTCTAGGGCGAGGGCGCCGCTGCGTTGAACTGCTTCGTCAAGCTCCTTTTTGTGAGCCACCTCTAAGCGAGCAACTGCCTCAGCAGTATCTTTCGCACCTTGTTCAGCGGCTTCTAGCTTTGACTTATACGAAGCGAGCTCTTCGTCTTGGAGTTTGATGATTTTCTTATCGCTGTCAGCCTCCAGATTCAGACGGTCAATCTCGTGTTGATGCTCGACAGATACTTCCGAGATCTTCTCCACCAAGTGCACGAATGCGTCATGTTGAACATAGACGTCATTGTTGCAGGCAATGGCACTTTGCTTCACGTGCCCAGGAATGTGATGGATGGCTGGGAGGAATTTCAAACCGTCAAAACAGATTTTCGGAAACTTGGCCTTAAGGTCGACCATCTTTTCCGCAACAGTTGGGTCCACGGCAGGAATAGAAGGAGGAGGCTTAGAGAATTCCGTTCTTTTACGTTGCTCTCGAACTTGCCTCGTACTCGATGAACTGGAATGTTGTTCTCGAGCAGCATCAGACTGATAACCCTTCTGCAAAGACTTCTCTTTATCCGGCTCAGTTGGAGGAGGAAGATCGCGGGACTGGGAAGATTGATAGTGTGCTTTCTTGCGATGAGACGACTCGCGCGGACGATTGTCCCTATCTTCATAATCACCTCGGTCCCGGCGTCTGCCTGAACCGGAATCCCGTCCGGAGTGATGGAATATAGAAGACCCCTGAAGGCGATCAAGTCCGTGTGAGCGGCCCATATCACCTGCAAAGAAGGGAGAGAACAACGAGTTAAGGAGAATTCACGAATTAAAAAGACTTGAAGTATATTATGGAATGCGCATGTGCGTGTGTGTCCTAGTGTTCCCCCCGACAGACCCGTTCGTTTATCTTTGCTAATCGGAGTATTGTCTCCTTGAGCCGGGAGTTGAACTCCTACATTGCCTCTAGCGGGCGAAGAGAATTTGAGAGCTTCAGGATCATCGAACCCGTAATTAAGTATGTCTTCGGGAATAGAAAGGTTCGATAGACCCCTCAGAGAACTTTCCAGATGCTGCGAAGAAGCCTCTTTCTCAGGAGGGATAGGCGTAGATTTTGAGGTGCCACCAACTTTCTCCTTTTGAACCGTATATTTCAGCTTCTTCCTTCCCTTCGAAGGGGAGGATGATGTCTCAATATCCTGAACTTCGATTACCGGATTCCAAGCGGGACCCACGTTCTCGCCCTGAGTTTCGGGGGCATCATCCTCTTTGCGCTCGCCTTCTTCGTGCGTGTCGGGAGCGCGACGCGACGACGGTCCGGCAAGTTTTTCCCTTTACCAGATGGAGGTTTGGGAATTGCAACACCTTCTGGAAGGCTGATCCGACGACTAGGGGCTAGCAAGCCGAACCCCGACAGCGATTCATTTGAAATGATAGTCCGGATGTCTCGATCCTCAGCAGGAAGAGCTCTAATGGCTTCAACAGCCTCAGAATATCCTCGGCCTTCCGGACGCGGGCTGATACCTGAAAAGATGAAATGAAGAGTTAGGAAAAACATGACTCCAATTAAATACGAATAACGATTCAGCAGAGAGACTTACTGCCTTCAACCCATCTCCTAGCAAAACCAGACGGGCAGCGCACATAGAACCATTCCTGTTTGTACAGGGCGAATTTGCTACATGCCCCTGTCAAGATCTGGCACTTGTGGTATGGCTCGAGAAACATAAAGGAAGGACTGTCTTTCCGTCTCTTGAACATATAAATGTATCTGATATCACCAGGGGTTGGAGGTCTGGAGAAGACAGCCATGAAAAGTAGATAAGTCCCGTACAGAAATGCATGGCCGTTCGGGTGCAGCTGCGACGGAGCTATGTCTATGTACTGCAGTACATCCCGGAGAAATAAGTTGAATGGAGGCACGCTGCCCATCCAACACATAAACTTGTTGCAGGTAGTGTACCCGACTGGGGGCAGATGAGGGCGATCGTGTCTTGAAGGAACTAACACGTCGGCAAAAGGAATCCCGTGAATAGAACATATCCGTCGCAGAGCATCTTCGTTGATCTTCGAGGCTTGAGAATCGATCGGATTGTCTAGTAAGATGGTTGCCTCCAGAGCGTCGGGCGCCAAGTTATGAGCAGGAGAAGTTGACGGGTTAGAAGTATCAGCGGCTCCTTGCCTTGCTGACGGCCCAGGCCTGTCAGATATGGTAGCAAAACTAGATTTTCTCGACATCCCGAATAAATAATGAACCTGGCTAAATGCTTGAGAAAGCTATACTTGAAAAACGTTGAGCGTTAGAATTAGCAACACGAGTTTCCCCCCCCCCCCACGTGGTGTGTGAACTAGTGCAAGCAATTGTGTACAGACAATAAGAATGTTTTAAAAGATATAATAATTAGCTTCGAATCATCGCCTTCGAAGACCGTCATCGCTGACCGTCTCAAAAAGCCCGCCTTGAGGTGATTACAGTTCCAGATTCAAAAGACATATGATTCCTAAAGTAACCGGCCTAAGTGTAGTTTGACATTTATACTGATCGGCATTTAAGTAATGTTCGGCATTCAAGATTATTCGTCCTAGGTATAGTGTTCGGCTGTGTTTTGCTCGGTCTAAAGAGTGTTCGGCAATTGTATTGTTCGGCATGTCAAGTGTTCGGCAATTGTATTGTTCGGAATGTCAAGTGTTCGGCAATTGTATTGTTCGGCATGTCAAGTGTTCGGCAATTGTATTGTTCGGCATGTTAAGTGTTCGGCAATTGTATTGTTCGGCATGTCAATTGTTCGGCTGAATTCAATGTTCGGCATGTCGACTGTTCGGTCTGGGTTATCATTCGGCTAAAAGTGGCTCTCCACCACGATGTCAACTTCACCCTACACCATCTCCGTCTGCGCTGAACTTCAGGGACAGATCGCTCGGCGAATACTACACCGTTCAGCATCCCATCTTTCTTTTCCTTCCATTCTTGTTCGGCGCAAAGGAGCTAGCCCTAACTAGACAACTCCAAGCATGCGAGCCATTTCTGCTCGACGCATATTATACGATCATGGGAAGGTCACGTTTCCCATGAAAACAACCTAAGTCTTGTGTTGAAGTAATCTAAATCACAGAAGGATTGATACCTAGTTCGGAAGTCGAAATTGAGGAAGGATCAATTAGGTCTCAAGTCTGGTAGGATGGGAAGAGTTGAAAGTCTCTAAGGAATGACTGAAAAGAAGGCGTAAAGGGAAAAGAGACGGTGAGGACCTGGTTATATAGAGGGAGGTAGAAGTTGAAGAGGCTATACCCGGTAGAACCGGTCAACACCGAAGGGTTCGGCATCGTAGCAGTGTGACGTTCGGCACACGAGGTACGTTCGGCTTCGAGCGTATCGTTCGGCGTCTAAATCTCGTTCGTCTTGCACCTCCTTCGCTAGCATTCTCGAGAAGGTACCTCCGAGGTAGATTGTACCAGATTCAAAGCGCATTACGTTCGGCCACGCAATACACTTTGGGGGGCAAGTGTTTCCTGGGGATTTGACCAGGCAACTAGTACTCGGCAATAAGTGCTCGGCATCAAGAGAGTGACCGGCATCAAGAAGTGACCGGCATCGCACTGGCCATCCAGGAGTGTTCGGCGAAGCAACTGACATCCATGAGTACTCGGCATCCATTAGTGTCCGGCGTCCAGTAATGTTCGGCGAAATACTCAGCAGTGTTCGGCGTCAACTGGCACTCAACGTCAACCACTGCTCGGCATCAAGACTGTTCGACATCAAGACTGCTCGGCATCGAGACTGCTCGGCATCAAGGCTGCTCGGCATACAAGAGCACTCGGCATCGAGACTGTTCGGCGTACAAGAGTACTCGGCGTCAAGGCTGCTCGGCATACAGGAGTACTCGGCATCCCATGGTGTTCGGCGAGGCACTTGACAACCAGGAGTGTTCGGCGAGGCACCCAACATCCAACGAGTGCTCGGCGTCAAGACTGCTCGGCATACGAGACTGTTCGGCATCAGGGAGAACTCGGCAGCATCTGTGGTTCGGCATACAGGAGTACTCGGCGTAGTACCCGGTGGGATTAGAAGTACTCGGCGTAAGGGCACTCGGTGTCTGGAAGAGCGTTCGGCTTCAACTGACTAACACCCTACACTTCCCAAACATCAACCACCTCGTTCGGCATAGAAGGGACCGTTCGGCGTCAGAGCGTTCGGCACATCTGTGGTTCGGCATACAGCGCTCACTATACTCGGGCTGGAGTGTTCGGCCAACAGCCCACTTGGGAAGTCCAGCCCATCTTTGCCTATAAATAGAGGGGCAGGGTCACAGTGAAAGAGATCCTTTTTTGGAGAGAAAACACCGGGGAGACTCTGCCATTTTCAAGACCCATCTTCTCTACTTAACAACTTCATTCAAGCATTTGATTCACGAATTGTATTTGTAATCAACTATAAAGAAGATCAATAAAGTTTAACCTCAAAGTGGACGTAGGCAATTACGCTGAACCACTATAAATTTGGTGTTCTTACTTTCTGTATTTAGATTAGCACTGTCTTCTCTGTTTAATTTGATTTCATCACTTATATCTCTTCACAATCTTCTTCTACGAGGTTAGTGACCAATTTTGGTGCTAACAAGGGTTAACATTTCTTACTAGACGTGGTATGGCTCATGAAGAGTCATGAGCTCCTCCTCATGATCACTCGGCAACTCAAAGTAAGGTTTCAAACGATGACCATTGACTTTAAAAGTTGATCCATCCCCAGGGTTTTCTATTCTATAGCACCGTGTCGAAAAACAGTATGTACGATGTACGATCCTATCCACTTGTTTTATTTTCCAAAGGAATAAATGAAGTCGGGAGTCATACAAAAGAACTTTTTGGTTTGGAGAAAATGTTTTCCTTAGGATAGACTTATCATGAAAAACTTTTGTTCTTTCTTTGTATATTTTCTCATTTTCATACGCCTTGTTTCTAATCTCCTCTAATTCATTGAGTTGCAATTTTTTGTTTTCGCCGGCTGTTTGAAGATCAAAGTTTATGTTCTTAATTTCCCACAACACTTTATGTTCGAGTTCAACGAGTAAATGGCATGCTTTACCATATACAAGCCTAAAAGGAGACATCCTAAGATTGGTCTTATACATAGTTCTGTATGCCCAAAGCGCATCAATTTTTGTGACCAATCTTTTTTTTTATTCACAGTTTTATCCCAAATTTGTTTAATTTGGCGATTTGAAACTTCAACTTGACCACAAATTTGAGGATGACAAGGAGTGGATAACTTGTGGGTTATCGAGTATTTCTTCATTAGAGTTTCAAATGAACGATTACAGAAATGGGTTCCATTATCGCTTATTATTGTGCGAAGCATTCCAAACCTCGGAAAGATGTTTTCTTTTATGAATTTCACAACAACTTTATGGTCATTTGTTTTACAAGGAATTGTTTCAACCCATTTAGAGACATAATCAACAACAAGAAGAATGTACAAATTTCCGAAAGAGTTGGGAAATGGTCCCATAAAGTCAATACCCAAACATCAAAGATTTCGATCTTAAGAATGGTGTCAAAGGCATCATATTTCGTCAAGAGATTCTTCCTAATATTTGGCAGCGATCGCAAGTTTTACAAAACTCAAATGCATCTTTAAAAAGTGTAGGTCAATAAAAACCACATTGAAGCGCCTTTTCTGCAGTTTTCTTCGGACCGAAGTGACCACCACAAGCTTGGTCATGACAAAACAAAAGAAAACTATTGATTTCGCAATCCGGAATGCAACATCGAATGGTTTGGTCAGAATAGTACTTAAACAAGTATGGGTCATCCCAATAAAAGTATTTGACTTGGGAAAGAAATTTATATTTATCTTGTTTCGACCAAAATGAAGGAGTTTCCTTAGAGACTGATAGTTCACTATGTCGGCATATTATGGATCGACAGAAACAGAAAGGAGTTGTTCATCAGGAAAGTTCTCGTTGATCGGTAAAGAAGATGGTGCGTTTGGAAGACGCGACAGATGATCAGCAATGACATTGTCATATCCTTTTTTGTCTTTGATCGTAAGGTCAAATTCTTGGAGTAACAAGGTCTAGTGGATCAAACAAGATTTAGCATTTTTTTAGCGAAAAGGTATCTAAGAGTGGAATGGTCAGTGTAAACAGTAATGTGTGAGCCAATCAAATAAGATTGGAACTTTTCAAGCGCAAAAACTACCGCCAGAAGCTCATTTTCAGTGGTTGTGTAATTGAGTCGAGCATCGTTAAGAATCATACTAGCATAGCAGATGACATGAAGAATTAGACAGCACCAACCACGAAGTTAGAAGCATCACACATTATTTCGAATGGAAGATCCCAATTGGGTGAGCAAATGATGGGAGTGGAAATGACTTCATTTTTTAGATGTTTGAAAGCTGAAACACAGTCAGAATTAAAGTCAAATGGAACGTCTTTTCCAAGAAGAGTCATCAGAGGTCGAGCATTTTTACTGAAGTCCTCCATAAAGCGTCAATAGAAACTAGCATGTCCAAGAAATGAACGAATGTCTTTGATAGATTTAGGAATGGGTAGATTTGCAGTTACATCAACTTTGACTTTATCTACCTTGGTGCATTTGTTTGAAATGACATACCCAAGGACAATGTCATGTCTGACCATAAAATGACATTTTTCCCAATTTAACATTGAATGTTTGTCCTTGCATCATTTAAGAACAACCCCAAGGTGGTGTAAGCACTTGGAAAAAGAGTTTCCAAAGATAGAAAAATCGTCCATAAACACTTCCAAAATGCGTTCGATCGTATCAGAAAAGATGATGACCATGCATCTTTGGAAAGCAGCAAGAGCATTGCAAAGGCCAAATGGCATACGTCGATACGCAAAAGTGCCAAAGGGACATGTGAAAGTATTTTTCCCTTGATCTTCGGGAGTGATTGGAATTTGGTTATAGCTGGAATAACCATCAAGAAAGCAATAGAATTCGTGATCGGCTAATCGTTCAAGCATTTGGTCGATGAGAGGAAGAGGGAAACGATCCTTACATGTTACAACATTTAATTTTCGATAATCAATGCAAACACGCCAACCCGTTTGAGTATGAAAAGGAATGAGTGCGTTAGAATCGTTCTTGATAGCGGTAAGTCCAGACTTTTTCGGCACGACATGAATTGAGCTAACCCATAAACTATCATAGATTGGGTATATGATTCTATTATCGAGAAGTTTAAGAATTTCATCTCGAATCGCATCCTTCATTTTTAGGTTAAGCATTCGTTGTGCATCACGAATAGGCTTGGCATCGTCAACTAAATGGATACGATGTCGAAAATGAGTAGGACTAATTCCCTTTATACCGGTAATTGACCATCCAATCGCTTCTTTGTTTTTCAAGAAAATTGAAAGTAAGGAAGTTTCTTGATCAAGAGAGTTGAAGAGATTATGATGGGAAGCATTTCGTTGTCACCTAAGTATGCATAATTAAGGTGATCGGGAAGGGGTTTGAGTTCCAACCTTGGGGGTAGCTCAATCAACGAATTTGGTTGAAGTTTTGATTCAATGGTAAGGG
Source organism: Allium fistulosum (assembly GCA_030737815.1). Classification (NCBI taxonomy): domain Eukaryota; kingdom Viridiplantae; phylum Streptophyta; class Magnoliopsida; order Asparagales; family Amaryllidaceae; genus Allium; species Allium fistulosum. Next base: position 482,804,634 of record CM060905.1, on the reverse strand, counting down.
GTTCAAACGGAAGCGCATTTTCAGTTTCGTTAGGCTCATCTTGAAACAGTTGTTTGTATTCAGTCTCACGTTCGTAGTCTAGGTCAACTGTTTCGTTATCAAAACTTTCTTGAATGAAGCTAACTTCCAACATTTAGTCACGTGGTTCATTCGATTGATTTTCAAGATTGAAGATGTTAAGATCCAAAGTCATGTTTCCAAAAGAAATTTTTCATCGATCCGTTTCTTTAATTGTTAGAGAATTCGAAGTAGCCAAGAAAGGTTGGCCTAAAATCAATGGAATTTAACTCATCGGATTATTCACGGGTTGAGTCTCTAGAACAATGAAATCGATGCGGAATATGAATTGACCAATTTGATGAGCACATCCTCGATGCCACGGGTTTCTTTATTGAACGATCGGCAAATTGAAGAGTTACTTTTGTCAGTTTAAGTTCACCAAAGCCAAGTTGCTGGTAAACTAAATAAGGAATCAAATTTATACTCGCACCCAAATCTAGTAAGCACTTGTTAATCGTTTTGTCCCATATCATGCACAAGATCGTCAAACATCCAAGATCTTTGTATTTGACGAGAATTGATTGAGACAAGACTTCACTAAGTCCGGTGGCTAAGAAAACTTTCTAGGGTACATGAGTGTGTTGTCTTTGAGTACACAAGTCCTTGAGAAACTTAGTGTAAGTTGGGACTTGTCGAACAATATCAAGGAGCGGGATGTTTGCTTTCACTTTTTTAAAAATTTCCAACATTTTTCCATTTGGTTAGAATGTTTCTTGGGTCGAAGTCAATGTGGAAATGGAACATGATACTCAGTAGGTCGGTCTACTTAAGTAGAAGGAGAATTTGGATTGGAGTTTGATTCGATGTTTGGCTCAATGTTTTGTTTAGATTCGTTTGTTTTTGAAGCATCAAGAGGAATTTTCGATAAATCGTTTGGATTAACAACTTGATTACCGATTTGTTTACCAAAATGCAAAGTCGTGATAGCATTCATTTGGGTTACATTGCTATCTCGAAACAACATAGGCTTGATTTGAATTCGTGTTTTGATTTCTGGGATGCGTAACTGGCTGACTTGGGAATGTGCCTTGTCCACGTTCACTTACAGACGTGGCTAATTGACTCATTTGCATTTCAAGTTTAGCAATCGATTGACTCGTATTCTACATGTCCGAGATTAACAAATTTTGCAAATTACCATTTAATTGGAGGCTTTGAGTGGTTGCCTTAGCCAAAGTTTCAAGAATTTTCTCAAGTGAACTTAATCGTTTATCGTCTTAGGGAGCAAAAGATTGTTGCGATTGATTTTGGGACGGACCCGCAAAATTTTGTTGAAAATATTTGGGTTGAAAGGGCGGATTTGAAGCATTGTTAGGAAATGCTTGAAAATTGGGACGAACTAGATTCGTGTTGTAATTATCTTAGTTCCATGCAAAATTAGGATGATTCTTCAACAAGGATTGTACGTTGGAGAAAACGAGTCATTCTTTACCTTATTGAAAGCATTAAGCTGTTCTATCAAATTGGGACAATGATCGGCAATGTGACTTGGAACGTTGCATTTATAACACATTGGTTGGGAAGCTTGGTTCATTTGGTTCGATGAGAAACGTTGTTGAATTTATTGATCATTACATCGAATTTAGCTTCCAAAGCTAAAGATGATCATATTGAGCGTGCACTCGATCTTGAGTAAATGGAATTTTCATTAGAACGTTCCTATTGGGATGATTTTTCGCCTAGGTTTTCAAGAAATTGCCAAGCATTATCGGGATGTCGGGTGAGAAAATTTCCTTAGCACATTGATTCAAGCATGGTTCGTGAACTATTTTCAAGTCCATCGTATAAGATTTGGCAAAGAGTTCATTTTTTGAAATTATGATGTGGACATTTTATCAAAAGCTCTTTCAATCTTCCAAAATATTTTTCAAAAAGTTCGACCCTTAATTGATGAAAATTGACAATTTCGTTTTGGATGTTAGTTGCTTTTTCCAAGAGGTAGAACTTTTTTAAGAAAACTTTAACAATTTTTTCCCACGTTTTGATCGAGTTAGATGGTAAGCTATACAACCATTTTTCAACGTAATCGGTAAGAGCAAATGGAATTAACCAAAGTTTGATTCCATCATCACAAAGTTGTTAGAGTTTAATGGTTGCACAAACTTATGCGAATTTCGTCAAGAAGATGTACGGGTCGTCGTGTTCAAAATTGCCAAATTTCGGAAGCTTGGCAATATAATCTGAATGAATTTCGAAGTAATTACCCGTTGGGGTGGGTAGTGTGATACAAGAAGAAATAGAAAATCTATCGAGAAAGATTCTATCCATAAGAGTTCGAGGGGCATTTTCGTTTGCCATTACTGGAGGATCGTTTGTCCGAGTTAAACGATTAGTTGTGTCACGAGTCCAAGCACTCATGCACAAGAAAAAGTCAAGGAGAGAAAGAAGTTAGAATCGAGTTAAGAGAATGAAATAGGGTTTAGAAAACGAAGTGAAAAATTATTATTTTTATATACATTTTTTTTAACAAGGGAAAAATATTTTTCAAAAAGGATTTATTTTTCAAAAGGGAGATTGATTTTTGTTTGTTCTTTTTTTTTAAGAAATTTGGATTTTCAAATTTTTTCTCTTTTTTTTGCTCTTTTTTTTAGTTTTTGTTTTAGTTTTTGAAAAGATTATATATTTTTTTTGGAATTTTTTGTTTGAATTTTTTTTCCTTTTTTTTAAAGGAAAAGATTTAAAAATATTTTTGTTGGATTAAAAAAGAACTAAGTTAGGTAAAATGTACAATTTATTTTAGTTTTGGATTTTGTTATTTTTTTTGTTTTAAGTATGCATGAACTAATGCGACTAAATGAATGAAAGGACTTAATTACTAATTTTCTGTCCTTAACAGCTCCTAAACGAAAATTGTATAGTAATCCAACAAGATAGTTCTTAGCCAGGTAACAGACATGAGTTATCGGTGCACCACAAATCACCGTAGCAATGAAACCAAAGATTTAAGTACATTCAGAGAAACAATCACTATAATATTTACGAATCATCGTAATATTTATAACTGATTATTGCTCTATCGTAGCATAGACACCAAGAATATAAACTATCAAAAGAAGACAACTTGTCAAAATACAATTAAGCCCTAGGTGGGCTCGTGACTCCAATAAGTCCAAAGTCTAACCGTTATTATTAACAAATTCTACAATGAAATGCAATTTGTGGGCCAAGGAAGGAGTGATGAAATCCCCTACTTTATGTGGATTTGGGTGTTGCCCTTAGAAAAGAAAATAAGATGATATGAATACAAAACAAAAATTAAACATGAATTAACTATGCAACTACGAATGAAATTTATTTTTGAAATTGTTTTCTGTTTTTTGTCTTTTATAAAAATGCAAGCAACCAACAATGCAAGAGAAAAAACAAAAAAGAGCACAATACAGAGCGTGTAGAATTATTAGCAAATTATTTTAAAAGCAGCGATTATTTTTTTAACAAGCGATTTATTTTGGAAAGCAAAGCGGCAGTTTTAGCAAACCATCCTTCTCCTTATCTGCTTTTCTGCTATTAGCAACCTAAAACGGCAAAGTCGAAAACAAACTTTTTTTCTAAGGATAAAACGAAAGCAAAAGCAAACACTCTTTTTTTCTTTTTTTAAGAAACAAAAGAAAGCTTTATTTTTAAACAAACAAAAGCAAAATATTAGTATTTTTTTAAATAAAACAAATTAATTTACAAAACAAAACAACAAAAAATAAATGCAGCCAAAAACAAACCCACTACTCAAAGCCCAAAACGATTTCAATACCAATATGCACCCAAATTACAAGCTCACTACCTTGTTTCAATTTAGGCAACAAAAAATACAAACAATTAGGCCTCAAAATCAAAACCAATACGCACCCAAACCCCTATACGCAGACGCAAAGTAAATAAAACCAAAATCCAAAAATAAAATAAAACAGAAGGCGGTTTAGGAAATAGAAATTAAAACAAAAATCAAAGAGAATGGTGGAGATTGAGGTAGGCAATGGAACCAAGGCGGGTTCGAGTGTGATGTGATGACTGTGCGTTGTGGAATGGAAGTGATGATTAGTGATGGTAGGCAGTTTTAGAGGCTATGCAGAGGGGATGTAGTTGCAGAATTGGGTGTTGGTGGCAGGTTGAGGTGGTGCTCGCGTGTAAGAGGTGGTTCGGGTTTCTTGTGGGCAGAGTCTTGTGGAAGATTGCGTGGTGTAGCAGGGGGTTGCATGGTGTGCAGGTTGTGATGGTAATCAAGATAGAGGCAGAGTTGAGATGGTAGCGATGCTCTTGTTTGTGTGGATTAGTTCAGGTGGTGATGATGAATGAAGGAGCAGTTGGTTTGTAGGAGGTATGGTAATGCAGATGGAGGCAACAGTTTGTAGCAGCATTGGTTTGTTTGTTTGGATGGTGAAGTGGTGAGGTGAATGGAGTTGTTGTTCTTTGCAGTGAAGTGTGTAATGGTTTGCAGTAAGGAGGTTGTTGTTTGTGAATTGTGGTGTAGGCTGAAGTGAAGTGTACTGTTGTAGTGGTTGATTATGATGCTGCTGTGATGGTTGTTGCTAAGATTGTGGATGATGGTCGGTGATAGTTAGGAGGTTGAATGAAAGAGTGGGAGGAAAGAGTTGTGGTGGCTTGAGTGGAATGTTGAAGGCAGTAAGTTGGAATGTTGAAGGCAGTAAGGCAGTATAGAACTGTTGCAGAGGATTGTTGGGTTGAAATGTTTTTGAACTTGGTGAAGTAGTGAGGGAGGGAAGGAGCAGTTTTGGTCTGTAAGTTGTTATGGCAGTGGGATGTTGTTGTATAACTGGTAGGTTGGGAAAGGCAGAGTTGATGATGGTGAATGAAATTTTTTGAAGAGGAAGGCACTGATGATTGGTATGTGAAGTGTATGTAGCAAGGCCGTGCAAAGAGGTGAAGAATGGAAGTATGTAGTTGTAGAGAAGGCAGTGGCAGTGTAGAACTATTGTAGGGAATTGGATGATGATGCTGGGGTGTTTGTAGCAGAGTTTGTAAGAAATGGCAGTGAATGCTCTCACTAGGAAAGGAAGTGCTACAAGGTTGAGAGAGCAAGCAAGGTTGCTGTGGAAGTGAGACAGAGTGGAGGTTGAACAGAGATGCTGCAAGTGAGCACTGATGACAGTGGTGGAGTGATTGATGGTTTGAATGGTTGGTTGAGTGTGGAGTTGTGGAAGTGTACAGGCAGGTGGTGATGTATGGCAGAAGTGGATGATGTAGTGGTGGCTGAGTGTGATGAGGCAGAGGGATGGTGGAATTGCAGTGGTGCACAGAAATGCACAGTGGAACAGTATTTGTGTATATTTTTTATATGCACAGAAATGGATAGAAATGCACAGAAATGTAATAGAACTTGTTGGAGTATGAAATGCAATGAAGTGTAGAATGAAATGCAATGAATATTCAAGTGCGCAATCCTTTTTTTTAAACAATGCAAATAAAACAAAATAAAGCCAAACACGACTAGGTCAAAACAATTGAAAACAAAACAAAACAAATGCACCACAAATATTTTCTCTTTTTATAAGAAGAACAAAATACAAAATGAACACATAATGAAATAAAATAAAAATAATTCAAAGAGTAAAATTAAAATTAAATTCCACTTCTCTGGCAACGATGCCAAAAACTTGTTGATAACAACGGATTTTCTATCAGTTAGAAAACCATCGTTAAAAATATTTCGTTAAAATACCTCAGGCGCATGGCATACAATTGTAGTACGTATGCGAGTACGAGTCGATCCATAGGGAAATGAATTAATTTTAAATTCTACTCGATCAAATTATACCAAAGTTTGAAGATGTGTTAACTAAAATTGCTATAAAAACTAACATAAGGAAGTTTGAAAACTAAGTATGAGATTAAAAGCAATTTAGGAGCAAATCTACTCTCATGATCATATAAATCAACATTCATGAAGTTATGATCTTTTCTTTTCTTTTTGTCATTTGTGAATTAATTGATGCATTTATCATAAGCATGGCCTAATTGTATTATTAATTAACACACTTAAACCATCAAACTCTAATGCAACCTCTAACCCACTTACTAACTTTAATGAAAATGTCATGAAATTAAAAGTATAATCTATTTTAAGCATGACTTATTTACTATTTAATCAGTCACATAAACCATTAAATTTTGATTCTAATTATATTTCCATTACCATAAGCATATGTAAATGAAGAGATAATTAGTTATTCATATGACTAAGCATAGCCTATTTGTTTTGAACAACATAGGCTATCAAACTCAATATTAAACACAAATTCACATAACCATCAACATGTCATTAAGCACAAAAAAGAAAGATCATAATGTGAATTTATTTTCTTGATTAATTATGAATCATGAGAGCTTCATCACCCCTAAATTGAAGGAGTTTAGCTACTCATATTTTAAAGCATGATAACATAGAATGATCTCAACATGAAAAGAAAAGGAAAATGAGAGCTATTAAAATAAAAGAGAGCTAACTACTAACATGAAATAAAAAGGAGAATAGGAGAATTAAAAGAGCATAAAAGAAAACATAAATAGAAATTACATGAAAGTAAAAATAAGGCTAAGAAGCCATGAAAGAAATTTTTATTTATATTTGAATTTGTGGCTACAACTTGCATGAAAAGTAAGAAGATAATTACATAAGTCATAAGGGGTAATTATACATGCTTAAAACTTTAATTCACATTTTAGCGGACTACCTAAAATGCCCTTTAGGAAGTGTAACCTCAAAGTAATTATTAGCTTCTACCTAATCCACCATTAATATTTTCATGTGCATTTTAATCTCCATTAGGTTTTAATTGTGGTCTATGGATTAGTGGGTAGGTGGGCTCCTCCATGTTGCATGAATTCATTTGTTTCTTCATTCATATGTCTTTCTTCACTTGTGCATGCATACATACATGAAACCACTTCCAATAATCACTCAAATTCCTACAAAACAACATTAAAATGTGCAAGTAGATTTTATCAAAAATTAACACATACAAAAATGACCATTTTGCCCCCATATAAAGATGAATGATGAATATTTGAAAACACTTTAGATTGTGGTAAAAACATGTGAAAACACCACAATGTACTCATTTATTTATATAAAAGCAGATTAAATATGGAAGTAAAAATATGCACTTTTACGTGCAAACCAAATACCTTACTCCTTAAGCATTGTAAATGGACCACACTACCCCCTTCATTACCTCCCCTAGGTACGACCGTACCCTCCTAGCCCCCTCCCCCATCACTTTCATCACTTCATTGCTTCTCCTTAATTCTTAAGTAAAGAATCTAGTACACTATGTTGACTTTTTGTTGGATTTGAGTTGATATTTGCTTAAGAGTGAAGAATGTATATATAAATATCTAAAAAGTATATGTCATATGAATATGTATGACATGTATGTGCATGTATATGTATGTGCATAAGAGAACAAATAACATTGCAACTACTTTAAACAACTTTTATTCGTTAAACTGCTATGAATCGGGAATTCGAATTACGGTTATATTTTGACATTTTTGTTAAACTATATATATTTGTAAACAAAACTTGAAAATAGATTTCTTATCATGTTTAAATAATTAAAACAAGTTTATTTGAATTAAAAAACCATATTAAATGATATTAAAATCCATTTGTAAAAATACGACGTCGATTTATCAAAGTGCGATGAAGTTTGCAAACTTTTATAAAACAAGTATATATATTTATAAAACCATTATATATCACTTATTAACATTATTAAAAAGAATTATTTATCATTTAAAACAATTATTTGAATATTAAAATAAACTAAATATTCTAATTCAAAGTGATAAAATTACGGATTGTTATGCCAGCTCTATTGATCCCAGTTTGCTTGTTCATGATCCTCTTAACTAGACAAACCGATTCCATTCCAAGCCCTTTTTATAGACATCGTGATTCCCACGTCCGCTTCCTCTTTTTATTGTATGTGTCAGAAGTTATGACTGACTCCTCCTCCTACCGAAACTCTTCCCTCTAAAGTTTCTGTTCAAAACATTCCTTCCGATTTTGAGGGTTTGATTCGTTCAATTATTTAATCCATATCCGTGGCTTTTCTAATGCCACTTCCACCTTTTACCTTCTCTAGGTATCACCTTTACATCCTTTTTCAACAACTTTTTTTGTATGTTTCTTTATGTACAAGTTTTTGGTTCTATATACCTTCGTTTTTTTATATGCATGTTACCCATTTTAGGTTGCCAAACATATGTTCTTCCTCCAACAATCTTGTTAAGAATCTTTCGGCCAAGTTCTAAATCTCAAAGAGCATATTTCTTCATTGATAGATAAGTCAGGGTTCTTGAGGGCCAAGTCTTTGATGTAGCATTAGAGAGAAATAAGGCTATTTCTAAAAAGAACAAACGTGCATTTGACACAAATGGAGAAAGAAAAGCTAAGTTAGCGATTGAGGAAAAGGGGAAGGTTTCGAAGGCAGAGCTTGAGCAAGTCGAGAAAGAAAAGGCTCAAATCGCTAATCAGTTGGAAACCAAAGATGCCACCCTCATCTACTTGAACAACATTATCAAAGATGTCAAACGAAAAGTTTTTAACTTTATGAACCAAGCCCTCCCCAAAATTAAGGAATGATGCTAGGAAAATGCCATCTTTATCGCATATCATGATAACATATGGAAGTGTTCAGGGTTAGACTTTCCTTCACTTTTGATTTAAATGATAAGTTTAAAATAAAATTTGACCTCAAGCTATGAAGAATTCCTCAGTCATTTCTTGATGAATTCCTAAAAGAGGAATCTATTAACCCTCAGGAGCTATTATCTTTTGATGATCCTATAAATTTCCGCCTTTTCGATTCTCGATTGTCGACGCTAGTTCATCTACGGTATTAATGTGCTGAGCATGCAAGTGCCAAAAGACAGAATGTTAGGGTAAAAGAGAAAGAAAAAGAAAAAGAAAAAGAAAAAGAAAAAGAAATAATAACGCAATAATAGAATCTCACATGTGGAACAATAATATATGATATCTCAAAAGCTCTTTACCAAAAAGAAAACTTTGATATACATACATCAATCGGAGCAAACTAACATATCATTAGCCTGGATAGTTATAATTGCATGTCCTCACAAATGCTGATAGATACAAACAAGTAATGTAGTGGAAATAACACATGGTAGGAAATCCTCCAGCTCCTCTCCAAGATCTTCAATGAACCATAGCTAAATCTGGAACATGCTCGAGCTGACCCGAGCATTATAAGAAAATAACAGCGGATCGGTCTTGTAAACCAACTTGAGAAAATCAAATCATATGGATTATTATATTTGTAAAACTCTTTAAAATAAGGGTATCTCATAAGACCACGCCACAAATAAACACGGGAAGGTTTTAATCTTACAATAACCAAACCATTTTATTATAAAATGCAGTGATATTATAATAATGTCTAAGGTGTGAAATATAAATAATCACATAGTTGTGATGCATGTGAGTGTACATCACAACAATAATAAGTATACAATCACAACCACTAAGACCCGTTCGCTAATTGTGTAGGATTCCACGGAGGTTCCTTCAGTAACTCGAGAATGGTCCTCCTACACAAGGATCAGAGATATTCCTTTGAGCATCGTATATCTTTAGATAAAATATACTATGGAAAAAACATAGTTGGTCCACGTTCGAACACGTGGCGCCGGGTCACATCACTCCCGCATGCGTATATGTAAGAATGGAGTGTCTACACCCTTTAAGTTGGCTAAACCTTATAGGCTATGTCTCATATCTCTAGACTCTGTCATTACTGATGGTGAAGTCACGTTCAGTATCCCACCACATGAGTTACGACTCGAATAGATCTTGACACACAAGTCCTCATGTAACACCCCGTAAATTTGGCATTAGTTATTTAGTTAATTAGTCAGTTAGGCTCCAAAAAATGGAATTTTTGCAAACAATGTAATTTTACCATGTAACACGCACCATTGCGTTCGTGGCGAAACTCTGAGCAACTTTCATATTTGGAGTTTTACAATCGAAGTCCAAACGAAGAAGTTACGGATGAAAAATGAATTCAAAGCGGAAATAATTAGATTAGAAACAATAACATTTATATATTAGATACCAGGACCCACAGGTCGAACCACTTTATTGGGCAGGTTGACCAGTAGAGGTCGACCGATCGAGCACGAGGCGGCTAGGGTTTTCCTTGGCCAAACTGCCCGGATTTCTATATATTTTAACCTAACGGCTGCGGTTGATTCGAGTACCTATAATTCAAGTCTAGCCCTCTCTTCTCTTCTCATATTTTTTTGAAAGCAGTAGTGAAGCTTTGACATTTTCTCTTCTCCACTATTTTCTAAATTATAAAACAAAATATTATATTTCTACGCAATAACAAGGTTATATATATATACAGTGCCGACTCTGTATATTGGGTTGCCCTAGATGAAAGATGAAAAAACGGAGAGGTTAGAAAAAATTTGTTGCAATCAAGAATTGAAGTCTGGACCAAGGATACGACAAGTGCATACACAACCAACTTAGCTAATGACTCTTTGTTAAATGAAATGCATCTACAAGTATTTAAAATATATTGTTCATCATCAATATTTTTCTCCCCCGATCGTTGCCCCCATCGAGGGGGTTGCCCTAGGCGGCTGCCTGCTTGGTCTTGCCCTAGGGTCGGCCCTGTATATATACATACATACATATATCCCTTCAACCCTAAATTTCTTCTTAGATCTATAATTCTAATATACGTATAAACCTTTTTATTCATATTTCTTGGAATAAGAAGGAAATGGAGTTGAATCAAAGGTTTTACTTCAGATCTGGAGATTTCGAACGCTTTTAGAATGTGAGTGGGAAATTTATATTTTTTTTATGATTTTGAATATATTTCATTGGCATGCGTTTTATTTTTATGCCTAAATCAATAGTAGTTGTGAATTGTAGGCTCAAATTAGCGTAGAAAACTATTGCCTGCATATTCTTGTTTTAGATCTAATATAAATTACTGCTACGCACTGATCTAGAAATCAGTCCTAAAAGTAAAGATATGAATATTGATTAGATATGAAATTATTCCAGATTTGAAATTGGATAGTAGATTATTAGTATGATTTTGATTATTAACCTAATCATGTTGAATTGGGAATTTTTCGTAGTTTAATTTGTGGGAAGAACGTGCATTTGATTTTTATAGATTTGTTTGTGTTTTCAAATTGCATAGAAAGTGCAGCGTTTGATTTAACAAGGAATATATGCAAATGAAAAGGAGTAGATGTGTAAAGTACAGATTTATTCTTCGTAGTTTACACTATCTATACAAATAAAAAGAAAATAATCATTCCTTGTAATTTCAAACAAGACAAATCTTTCCTTTTATTCTTAACCTTTGGTTTAAACTAATTTATGGAAATCACAACGAAGAATCTTTCTAAGAAATGTAATTTCAACAAATTAAATATGGAAAAGGATATTCTAGTTAAAGACTTATGACTAGAATATATTTAGTAGAAGTAGTTATTTATACATATTTATACACGCTAATAAATATGACGATATATGCGTAACGCTCACGTAGGATATTAGTTATACATAATAATAACATTGATTTGAGAATAGGAAATAAGAGGGAAGTTTGGAAAGGTTGTAACTCAAATTTATAGGTAATAAATATGAAATGAATTTGGGGGTTACAAGTAATTGATATGGTAAATCGATTAATGGAACTCATAAATATGGAAGAAAATATAAATAACCGTGGAATAGTTATAAAAGGTTACTAATTGGAAATTAGTAAATATACATAAATATCTTAGGAAATGTTCGTTAGGATGATATTCTTTTATCATGGACAAGTTGACATTTACGGAAGGAGTAAATTAAGGAGATTCATGGGTAATTGAATATTTAAGGTAAATTATATAGCCTTAAATAAATGAAATGTGGTTAGTAAGCTAAGTCCAATATCAAATTTAGGATGATAAAACTTAGCAATAGTAAAGCCTAGGATAATATGGCTTAAGTTAGTAAAGCCTAGAAAAATTAATTGGACTTGTAAGTTTGGGATGTGAGGTTAGTAGAGCTACACAACGGAAGTCTGCCCTTCACTTTAAGGCTACCAGTAGCTGCTCACACATTCTACTTAAGTGAGACATCTTTAACCATAGGACCCATAGAATAATTAATTAGGCTTAGAAGATTGGGATGTGAGGTTAGTAAAGTGAGATAACGGAAGTCTTCTCTTCACTCAGAGGTTACCAACAGTTGTGTACACTTATTACTGCGTGGGACATCACCAATCATAGGACCCACAAGAAACAATTATGGACTATAGGATCTGCTTAGGGTTAGAGGTATTAAGTGGTTATTTGTGGGCCGTCCTCTTTTTGATTAAAAGTATTAAATGGTCTGAATTATCGATTAAGAGCGGTAGTGGATATCTTAGGAAGGGTCCACTTCGATTTTGAGGTACTAAGTGACTGATCTAGGGTCTGCCACTTTCCTATAAAAAATATATTAAGTGTCCTAGTGAGATTCCAAGCGACGTCAGCTAGATAGTAATAGAGAGGAGTCCGCATTGGGGTTAGGTATTAAATGACAAAGGCATGCCTATAATATAAATATTAAATGGTTAGGGGTCTGCCTAGTCCTTATTAATAAGGTATTAAGTGGCTTGGGTACTTCTCTCACATGGCTAAGACTTTAGTGATGACAGATGCATTAGTAGTATGGCTACTATGTATTATAAAAAGTCATAAATAGTGGTTAAAGGTCTCTGTAGCAAGGACCAATATACCAATGATGACGATGCTCAGGCCCGTTTCATATTTGAAAGTATTAAGTGGCTGATAGACTTACGTCTATATTTTGTACCTTGGGAAGGGTAGGTAGATGAATTGTGATAGGTAGGAATATCGTGTATGCAATATTATGTTAATTTGGTTAACCTTAAAATAGTAGGCATAATAATTAAATGGAAACCAATCGGTATGAATTTATGTTATGGACACTATACAGATTTTCCAATCACCAGAACGTTGTTCTGACCCCCTCCTCATTACAACCCACATGATGGATTTAGAGGAATAGGTCGATGAAGCTAGAAGTGATTTTTTGTTGAAGAAGTCTTCTTTTCTTTCATGCTCGATGCTGATATGGCAGTCTGATATCCAAGGAATACTATTAATTCCATGGTAGTGGCCATAATCAATATTTATATCATATTATTGTTTCGGATGTGAGTTTAGATTTTGTCAACCTCTGATAAGCTCATGCTTATTTGCATACCAAATCCAATGATCTGTACTTTGATGGACTTGGATTTCGATTTTTGTCGAAATTTGGGCCCATTAAAATGCATGTTGTTACATTTAGTATTAGAGCCTTGGTTAGTCGATCAGAGGAATTATGATAAATTGAGAGAACGGATTATACTTTCCAGTCTATTATTATTTTTATGCTAGACTCTGAGAATCCTGACCATAGAAGTTGTTGTAGTTCCACTCCGAAGGAATGGGCAAAACAACTATGGGTTGGAAATATCTTAGAGTTAAGATTTTCACACCTACTCTTAATTACCCCATGGCGTATTGGTGATGCGTAAGGCGCTGATGAAGAAAAGCATTAGTATGGGATATGGTAGAATTTCAAAGACTGGAGGGTGTTCAACTTGATGGTTGAGATACTAACTAGCATGTGAATTTTGGATCTTGATGAAGACTTGCAATCAAAGATAGACAATTATTCCAAATAAGTGGGAAATATAATTTTGTATGTCGCGAACGTCTAAAAACCAGTTTGGTTAGGGAATGTCCGTCAACCACCTTTAGATGACAAACTGGATTTTTATTTGAAAAGTTAAGGTCGATTACTTAATCTAAACCCGCGGGAGAATTTTGATAAAATATTTTGGAGATGCTTTAGATTTTGGAAAAAGGGTTTTCAGAGGATATCTTTTCCCAAGGATTAATTTTAGAAATTTGGGAAGTTTTGAAAATTTAAATTTTCAAGAAGCACGTATACCACTAAGTTGGTCGTGTTAAGAAATTTTGGTTTATAAAGAAGTAGGTTGCGAAATCCATAAATATTTATATGTGTGTGTGTATACTAATAAAGGTTTGATTTTGGTTTTTGCAAGAAAATAGTTTTTCAATTTGGAAATGAGTTTCAAAGGGTGAATATTTAGCCCAATGATTTTCCTATGGTTTATAAAAATCAAAATTTTTAAAGCTTTCTCTCTTTTAAGGACGAACGAAATAGGAATGACATTTAATTTTATAAGGTTATGTAGTTAGAAGTGTTGCTGTACCCGCAGCTATTAAAAGAAGTATTTTCGTACGAAGTATGCGGAGAATAGTAATTGTAATATTTTTGGGTTTTGAAATTGTTGATGGTCGAAGCAGTATAAGTCTGAAGTACTGCGGTATAGCAGAGGAATGGTTCAGAAATCTAGGCGATAATCTTGGGCACCGTCGTGAAGAGGGAAGAGATATTTTCGATCGAGTCATGTTGAAGAAGACGACATGAAATGATTATCCTTATTATTATTAATATTAACATTATAAGTTAACCCGGTCTGAAATGGTCCAGGTTCAAGTTGTGTAGAAAAACCGCCTAGTGGTTGATAACTAGCGATCGACCGGTAGACCTAGAGGGGTCGACAGGTATACGGGTTTTAGGCCATCTTGAAGCTGGAACGCAACTATAAAATCGCATCCAATTTTCTTCCAGCTACATTCGAGCTCCCCCCTCTCCATTTTAGCCGAACCTAAATCACCACCCCCTCCTCGTCCTTAAATCAGCTCTTGCTTCCTCCATTCCACCTCCAGGGGATGTCGTTTCTCCCCCTCTCTAAGGTGCAGCAGCCTCGCCTCTCCCTTGCATTGTTTTTCATGCTTTAGATCTTGCCCAAGCTCCACTCCATAACTAAACCTTATTGCTCCCCCTTCTCAGCCTATGGTGCCTCTCCGCACTATCGGTTCCTCCTCACGCCACCCTGGTGTCACCTACCAAAAGATCAGGTGGTTAACCAGAATAACTAGAAGATCTCCACCTTTCTCAGCTCCACCAGTTTCAAATTTTTTTTAGAGGTGACCAGCGAAGTTTGGAGAATTTGCAGCTTTTGGGCTAAAAGAGCTTTTTAAGGCGGTTGGACATGCACATATACTGCACTTCAAGACTTTTGAGCAGGAACACTACCCTTGCTGCATTCGCCTTTTCGATGTTCATTTGGCATCAAATTTCGATGGAGGCAACAGTTTCATTCTGTCGAAGGTTAATGGAGTCAGGATCAAGATATCTGATGATGACTCCAGTGATATTTTGGAGATTTCCATGGATGGTACAGATTTGGATGTTATTGAGACAACTGACCCGGAGATCTTGAAGCGGATCTTTTCTCAAGGTGTTGGCGTTTGGAGAAAACAATCTGCATCTGACAGCCCATCTTGTTGTGCGCATTATTCAACAAAACATCATCCCCATGACGGGAAGCTATGATCAGATTTATCCTCGAGTGCGGAAGGCCACCTATGCAGTTATGGGTAGTGTAGCCATCAATTGGGCACGCACTCTTATGATTCATTTTTTTTACCAAGGATTTGGCACCCCATGGAGTTACTTTCCATGTTATCACCTATTCACTCTCTCTTCAGGCAATACAGGTGGATATTAGTAAAGAGATTGCCTAGATAAAGTCTCGCCTACCATTGATAAAGCCTCCCTTGGGAAGATGGAAACTCCTTTTACACTATCCGCAGCAGCCGAGCCAGTAATAGAGCAGCAACTGCTGCAGGAAGCAAAGCAGCGACAGGGCATTAAGGGATACCAAAGTCCCGAGTTGGTCGCCATTCAGCAGGTCTAAACTGAGCTCCAGGGGATCCGCATCGACCAGTGAGAATGAGGACCGAGCTACAGCGTCAGAGTCATGAGATTGGATACTTAGTTGCTATGCTTCTTCCTTTTCAAGGCTGCAGCAATGTCTTGAGTTCCCGTCGTGAATCGGGACCGTTCCATAGTATGTAAGTAGTGTTTTAGGTTCTGTAGTGTGTTGCTATAACTTTTCCTTCCAGCATTTGTTCTTTCTATTTTAGGTTGTTGTATTATAACTGTTAGTTGTCTCTTTTTAAGACGCGCACGATATTATGAGATGTATTTCTGTTTATTTACTATGTTGTTATTTCCAAATATGTGAATCGCTCTTATATTTATGTTTGGAAGAAATGGTATAAATATTAAAATCTCATAAGGACACTTAACTAATAGCAAAATGCAATGTGAGACTAAAAGTTTTGAATTGATAGAAATTTTAGCAAGCGAATGACATGTTAAAATATTTCGGAACACGGATCGTTGTTCCTGTTCCTTAAAAGTTAAAAATTTTGAATAAATGAGTATGTCAACATTTTTAAATAAAAATGTCAAGTTTTATGGGTTAAGGTTAGTTGTAGAATGCTAGAATTGAGGTTATGCGTTTAGCGGATAACAAACTTCCAACTATGTTGAAAAGTGTCTTGAATTATCAAATAAAGTTGAGAAGGAAAATATTTTAAGAAGTTTCCCTTGATTTAGAAAATTTTGCTTGAAAAAAAAGAGTTTTGGTTTTCAAATTATTTTTGGCGCTCCAATAAATTTTAGAATTTTTGCCTAAATTTTATTTTGAGGGAAAAATATGCATGTAAATATTTTGAAATTTTATTTTTCAAATGACGTACAAATTTGAAAAGAGAAAAAGGTTTTCATAAATTTTTTGATTTTAAAGGCCATATACTAAGCATAGGGAAGGAAAATAGATTAGAAATGCGAAATTAGTAGTGCATTGAGATCGACGATGTGAAGAAACACAAGCGATAACAAGCAAAAAGTTGTTTTAGCCTTGTAATTTCTATTTCCATACCTTGTTGATGATGTGCACGAATCTATTTTTGGACTCAATTCCATTTTAGAGCTTGGAAACAAGCATCCTTATGCGTTTTGTGCATGGAAAATTTGGAGAAAATGCGGGACAGGGAGGAAATTTTCACTGCACAACAAGAAATAGGTAGCTTATAGAGTAGTGAGGATGTAAAATTCTCCACCTAAATCCCTTTTTCCGACATAGAAGCGACGTTTTAGGAAGCAAGATTTCAACATGTTAGATTATTGATTGGTAGGAATCGGATGCAAATTGGTTACACCTTACTTTTATTCATAGGAGTATGGAGATTTTTGGTGAAAAAATTCTTTTCAAAATCTACATACATATAGAACTACCAGTATATATATAGGTTGTTTACACCATATTTTCAAAAATGTTTTCAAAAAGAAAAGCATGCATATAGGAGGGGTGGATTTAGAATCATTCTGCATACATGTTTTTTACGTTGCGATACACTATGCACTTGTGCACATTAGTTGCAAAATTTGCTGTACACTAATTAGTTATGTAGTTGAGGATAATTGAGAGTTAGAACCATGATTTAGTCATTGGTATAATTTTGGAAGCGAAATTCTTGTAAGGGGAAGAATGTAACATCCCATAAATTTGGCATTAGTTATTTAATTAGTTAGTTAGTTAATTAGGCTCCAAAATTGGAATTTGTACAAATAATGGAATTCCACCATGAAACTTGTGATATCCCGGGATTTCGAGAAGTTTAAAATGTGATAATCTCTTAATTTAAATTATTTTAAATTGATAAATTTGTTATTTTCAAATATTTTATAACCAAATAATAATAATATGATGTTTTAATTATAGTATAGATTGATTATAATAAGAATAATAATTTAAATTGTATTATTTTATAAATTTGATTTTTAAATAGATTTATCATTTTCAAAATTAATAAGTATTGTTTAAATATGTATATATATGTCTTGAGTTGTTTTTAAATGAAATATATCAATTTCAAACTTAATAAAATGTTTATTTAAAAATATAAATGTAGAGTTGATTTTTAAATTGGATTTTAAAAGTAAAATTTGAATTTGAATCTGGATTTAAATTTGAATCTTTAAAGATAAATATTTTAATATATTTGGGTATAAAATATATGAACAAGGCTTTATTTAAAATAAGATTTGCTTTAAAATATTTTCTTTAAAAGAAATTTTATTTATATAAATTTAGGAAGTGTTTATTTAATAATAAATAAATACAAAAGGTATATTTACACTTAAAAATGAATTAAATATATTGTATATAATTTTATTAGAATATAATTAGTTTTTATTTTATTTTCTTTTAAAGGTTTCATTTATTTATAATATAGGAAAGCATTTATTAAATAAGGTATGTATTTATTTAATTAGGAAAATTCATTTTAAAGGCTTTTAAATAATTTTAAAACAAATGAAAAAAAAATGACAAGTGTTAAATTTTTAAACATGTTAAATACATGTGTAAGGTAATTAAGCAATGGTAGAGACAAGTGTCAACCATTTGTTTTATTTTCTTTAAATTTAAATAAAATCTAAATTAACCTATATAAACTTTCACCTCCTCTCTTCTTTTTCTTTTCTTATCTTTTCATTTGCAAAGACAAAAACCAAAACCAGCAATGTTCAAACCGAAATCATCTCCACAAACCAAAAGTTGAAATTCATTTCCAAACTCAAGAAATCAAAACTGAAATGATCTTCTCAAACCAAAACTGAAATCATCTCAAACAAAAGAATCTACAACCTGTCTCCAGTTTTTAGCCTGAGCATGGTTTCAAACTTAAACATCCAATGGCAAGTCAACAATCTTAATATCAGCAACTTCGGTTACTTTCAAATCTTCAACATATATCAACCTGAGATCAAACTGGCAACCAAATCAATTCAACGAATTCAGATTTAATTCAATAGTAAGAAGATCAAGTGCAAGTTCCAGATTTAAGTAAAAACTGTCCTCTATTTCTTATTTCAGGTGAGTAACATCTGTTTTAAAAATCTTAATTTTATAAAAATCTGGTTGCATGTTAAATTCTGGAATTAAAAAAATGTTCTGTGTGATTTTATATAAGTAGAATATATGTATAAATGGATGTATAGATGTGTGTTTGTCTGTGCATGTTTGGATTTGTCTGTGTTCCTCAGTTCTAGTTTTCCAGAGAGTAAACTTAACCTCTGAAACTTAGTTTAAACCTGATGTTGTAAATTGTCTTATGGAAATTGTATATTATCTGTTCTAATCTATGTATTTATGCTCTGAAAACATGTTGATATGAAAGTATATAAACATGCATGCCTGTAAACCTGTATATGTCTCTGTACCTATCTCTGTTATAAACTCAGAGACAAGATTTTGAAGAAAAACCTTATTCTCTTTATCCATTTTTCTTTTAGTTTCAGTTTTCTAACAATATATGTTTGTTTAAACATAAACTATGATTTAAAGTTATTTCTAAGCATAATAAGTTTGTATATTTCTGGAAAAAGAAATAAGACAGTAGAAAATCTAAAACATGTTAAATTCAAACATCACGATTTTCTGAATTTCCTATTTAATTTAAATCACCTTTGGAAAGCATGAATCTTAAAAGTAAAATGATGATTTTTAGTGTTGTATAAATTGAGTTTTCGCGAGTTGAACGGAAATTGTATTTTCGTCAATTTCTGGCGATTGGGGAAGCGATGGACATCGTGATCGTTGCTGGAGGAGGATGGTGAGATGGGGATCACGGGAAAAATGGGCTGAGATTTTATAGTTCACCGTGGTGGTGAATCAACGGTGATTTAGGGTTTTATAGCCTGTTCTTGCCGATGTTGTTTTTCGAGAACAATTCGTCGTCGTGGAAAGACCGGACATGATCGGAGGTGGGGGAAATGGTAGAGGGTTGTCAGTCGAAGCCTTTGGCGATAGGACATGGTTTCTGATGGCCTGTGGTGGTAGAACAAGGAGTGAGAAGGCAGTGGTTTTGGTTCCTGTGGTGTTCGTTTTTGCTCGAAATTCGATTGTGGGGTTGGTTCAAGTTACTGGTGATCGAGATCGTGAAGGGTAGTCGTAGATGATATCCCGGCGTTGGCGTCGATGATCGAAGGCGAGCGAGTCGCCTGTGCACGTGCACACATGGTATCTGTCTGGGTTGAGATTGGGGAAAAAGTAGACGTTCTCGAGTAAGTTGATGGTTGGCTCGAAGCCATTCTCGTAAAATCAGGGTGCTGGCTCGGGAATTCGAAGGGAAGTCTCGCGTGGGTTTAAACAGTTTGTAAAATCTTTAATATATCAAAGTTTAAAACAAAAGGAAAGAAACTCGAAGTTGGTCTCGGGAAAATTGGGTTTTTTTCTTGGGTAATATGATGTTTGGCTCGAGTTTCTCTGGGTCATTTGCGAGCGTTTGAGTGTAACTGTTAAGGTTTTAACAGTATAAATTTTAAACCAATCTGTTTTTAAACAAAGAAGAAGAAAAAAGAAAAGAAGAAGAAGATGTACTTGGTTTTGATGAGTACATATGGGTTGAACCCAAAGTAAAATGTTTAAACCAGTTTTTAATTTAAATAAAAGTAAGTTTTTAAATTTTAAATAATCAAGTTAAATTAATTTCTTGAAAAATTAATTTCTTTGTAATGAATGTTTGAATAAATTAAGTGTTATGATTTGTTTAACTTAAATGTATTAAGTTAAATCCTAAAGTTATTTTCAAACTTAATTTGAAATGTAATTAGGTAATTAATAAAGAAAATGTTTTTATCTTAAAAAATTAATTAAAGTTTGATAGTTAATGAGATAATTTAAGAGTGATTTAATAATGGTTAAGGATAAGTAAATTAACAATTAAGTTTTCAAGTGTTTTATTAACTTGTAATTAAGGATTGTTAATTAATAATTAGAGATAAGTAATTAATGATTATTTATTTTAAAACATAATTAATGATTTAATTAAGCAAGTTAATTACTAAGATCAAATGTTTTAATGATAATGTTTTATCTCAAAGTTAATTAAGATTTTTAATGAGTTGAAATTAATTAAGAAATTTAAGTTTAATTAATTAATTATTAATAAGGATTAATTAATTTATTAAGGGTTAATTAATTATCATTAAGGATTGATTAATCGGTAATTATGGATTAATTAAATTGGTAATTAAGGTTGTTAATTAATAATTAACTTTTATTAATTAATAACTAAGAATAATTAATTAGTTAATTAAGTTTAATTAATTAAGGATTGATTACTTTGTATTAAAGGATATTGATTAATAATTAAGGTTTATTAATTAATAGTTAAAGAATAATTAATCAAGGATTAATTAATTTGTTTAAAGGGTAATTAAAGATGAGTTACTCAGTTATGATTTAAGAAATGAATGTGATTTATTTAAGTAAATTAATTTGTTAATTAATTAAGGATAGTCACTTAGTAATTGATTAAGTATAATTACTTAATAAGATTGGTTAAGTGTAATTACTTAGTGTAAGTAATTGGTAAAAGGAATTACTGGATGTAATTGGTAAAATTAATCAAAAAAAAAGGATTTATGAAGTAAATGATAAATAATTAAGAAGTAATTAAGATTAGTTAATTACCTTAATAATTATTTAAGGTTGATTAATTAATGTAATTAATTATAGTTAATTAATTAATTAATGTAATTAATTAAGGATATTAATTATTATAATAAATGAGAGTAATTAAAGGTTAATTACTATAAATGATTAAGGATAATTAATTTGTAAAATTAATTAAAGGATAATTACTTTATGTAATTAATGAATAATTAATCAAGAGTGATTAATATTTAATGATTAATTAATTAAATGGATAAGTAATTAATTAATGATTGATTAAGCAAGGTTAGGAATTAATTCTTAAGTAATTAATTTAATTTAAGTGGATTAAATTAATTATAATAGAGATTAATAAATGGTTGCTTATGAATGATGGTTGAGTAGAATGTCTGATTTGGTTGATATCTATTGGATGATATACTATGATATTCTGTGATATGATATTGGATATATCTGTGATAAATGTGTGATATTTATCTATGTTAATGCTATGTGAATTCAAGTATTAAATTGAATTGAATTGTTTAAACCTTTAAACAACTTGGCCTTAAAAGATACGTTTTGGATTTCGATGAGACCGGGATCGGGTTTCCGTATACCGGAATTCCAGGTCTGGAGACCCGAATACCACATCGATCCAAATTAACGATAGGTCGTGAATCTCAAGTGAAGATGAAAATTCAGAGTGCAAGGGTTATTGTCGTTAACTCTGAGGGTGATTCCAACACGAGTGTAACGAGATAATGCCTTCGGTTTCGTTCGAACCCGGAACGAACTTGTATGGATTGAATGCTTTCAGAACATCGTCAGGAGGACGATGAGCATTCTAAGTAATGTGATCTGATTAAAGGTAATCGTGACCTCAAGCCTCATCAACCGGGAATGGCTAAAACAGGGGAGGTGCAGCAAGGCTTCGTGGGTAGCACCCACTGAGAGTAAGGTCATCCCTGTCTAGAGAGTTCCTTCTTTTATTTCGGCTTAGTGGTGCAGTTGGCGACGGCCATCTGTGGGGTGATTTTATTCGGAATTATCCAGTAAGGGATGGTTCCGGCTTTGTGTTGCAGGGGATTGGGAGTGATCCTCGGTACGGTGATCTAGGCCCCGTACTGTGATGAGCGGTACCCCGGTAGCTCTGCCATTGTATGGAAATCCAAATTCCAATAAGTGATAACGGACTTGATTGTATACTTATGTATGCTGGAATTTAATAATGTAACAATTTCGGCTATTTCATATTTATTTGAAAACCCTAGACCCTATTATAATACAATCGAATTTCCTATCAAATATTTTGGTTAGCGTAAGGTAAAAACTTACCCATATTTATGTGTGGGGAGTCTTACGTGATACCTTTTCTTTCAAAAGGTTTTGAAGTTAAACAAGTTTAACCTGTTACTCACACCAGACCCATGTCTGACCCAAGTTGTTTATTTCTGTTTTATAAACTCTTGGGTACTCAAATTTTTACGAGTAGCCAAGGGATTCAGGTTTAGCTTTGACGAATTGTGGAGGAGCAATGGAGCAGGAGGCTTCGGCGTTCGTAGATATAGTATTCCGCTGTGTTGATATCTGTGTTAGAGTCTTGTATTGTATTTGAGTTGTAATATCTAGACAGATGTTTATAACTGTCTAGTATGTGTTGTATAGTTGTGTAAACTCTGATAAGTGTTGTATACTATGTAATAGTTTCTTTATGTTATTAATATAATTTATTCGTTCCGCTGTGAGATCGTTGTTGTTGTCTCTTCTTTCTTCTATTCTTTTCTATTTTCTACCCCTTTCTTTCTTATTGATGATGCGACTTTCAGTGGAGAAAAAGCCGGGTCGTCACAGTTGGTATCAGAGCATAGGTTGAGCGAATGCCTAAGCTTTTGGTTAAGTGAATATCAGAACACTAGGTTGAGTGAATACCTAGGCTCTGAAGTGATGTCTATCTTGAGAGCGCGTAATTGTTAGTTATATAAAAATGATTTTATATTGTGTTAATTGATCGGTTGAGTGGTATATGGATTCTGGTCAATACGAGTAGCTAACGTTATTGATAGGGATCTCTAAACACTTGAACCAGGCCAACGGACACAATATTGTTTTAAATAGGTAAATGAAATAATTTTACCCAGAAATAATTTCTATATAAAAAGTATCATTTTAAATATATATATATTTCTACCTATTTGTTGGGTTACCTGTTCGGGTTTTCCAATATAAGTTATAAAGGTAGATAAGGTGGTAGTGTGAGTAACACGACTACCAATAGTTAGAATTTGAGTGTTGAGGTTGGAAGTATATCTGACGAGACTGTAGACCTAATACTGTCTCGAGTAAACTTTGATATGGTGTAAGGATTTCATATCTCTAAAGGAAACCTGTTAAGGTTCGGAGTCCATTATTGAAGTATAAGTTGAATCGCGCTCGTGTGGGCGGATTTTTGAGAGTTTGGATCTGTTGATTGAGCAGAAGCAAGTGATGGTATCTTGGTATCTTCTGGAAGAAGTAGCTGTGTGATGGGACGCAGTGAATATGGATATTCCCGAAGATGTTTTCTTTGGAAACGAGTTTGAGGAAGTGTGTCTGTTTCGGTGTTGTGGCTGAGTTCACCATGGTGATTCTGTTTGGGAATCGAGATTCTCGAGAAGCTCTGGATCGAGAAGTCTTTGGCATCTGTGTCTGCAGTGCAGCTCGAGTGTTCTGTGTTCCTGCTGGAAGATCTTTTGGCTTAGCAGTTTCTTAGACGTGGAGTTCAGAAGCTGCAGAGTAGATTCATTTTTCAAATGGATTGGTCAAGCATAGACTGTTCTGATAGATTAAAAAAGAACAGTATTTTTGGATATTGGACTGGATAGAATCGCAAAAGTGACTTGCGATAATTGAGTATTCTCTTGGGAAATCTTTGCTTGGGTTTGAGGCATCTCTAGAAGATCTAGGAGTAGAGTTTTAGTTCTGGATTTCTGTAAATCTTGAGAGGATCCGTTATTGGATTGTTTTTGGTCCTGTTTATTTTGAGAAGCGTCAGCGAAAATTGAGCTGATCAGGAAGGATGAAGGCAGCCAGAATCGTCAGAAGAGTTATGTGGATTAGAGATGGAGAATTTTGGAATTCGAAGTTGGAGACTTCGTTGTTATTTCTTCGGTAAAGGAAGCAATTGAGTTTGGGTAAGACTAGGAAGATAGCTCCGAGTATATTGGATCTTTCTGAGTTTTTGTGAGGATATGTGTTTTGGCTTCGGTATTGAATTACCAGTTTGGATCCAGTAGAGCGAGTAACCCAGTATCTATATCTGGGAAACTCGGGATAATTTTAGGTAGTTTATCCGGATCTATGTCCGGATAGCTAGAGTTGTTTGTTTGTATGGATTGTTTGTTGGATGAAATGGTTTGTTTGGATGAATGGTTGTTTGATTGATAGTGTATGGTTGATGTGTATGCTTGGATTTTTGAAAATAAATATAAAAATCTTTGGATTATCTTTTGTTTTAAATTTCGAGGACGAAATTCTTTTAAGGGGGAAGGAATGTGATATCCCGGGATTTCGAGAAGTTTAAAATGTGATAATCTCTTAATTTAAATTATTTTAAATTGATAAATTTGTTATTTTCAAATATTTTATAACCAAATAATAATAATATGATGTTTTAATTATAGTATAGATTGATTATAATAAGAATAATAATTTAAATTGTATTATTTTATAAATTTGATTTTTAAATAGATTTATCATTTCCAAAATTAATAAGTATTGTTTAAATATGTATATATATGTCTTGAGTTGTTTTTAAATGAAATATATCAATTTCAAACTTAATAAAATGTTTATTTAAAAATATAAATGTAGAGTTGATTTTTAAATTGGATTTTAAAAGTAAAATTTGAATTTGAATCTGGATTTAAATTTGAATCTTTAAAGATAAATATTTTAATATATTTGGGTATAAAATATATGAACAAGGCTTTATTTAAAATAAGATTTGCTTTAAAATATTTTCTTTAAAAGAAATTTTATTTATATAAATTTAGGAAGTGTTTATTTAATAATAAATAAATACAAAAGGTATATTTACACTTAAAAATGAATTAAATATATTGTATATAATTTTATTAGAATATAATTAGTTTTTATTTTATTTTCTTTTAAAGGTTTCATTTATTTATAATATAGGAAAGCATTTATTAAATAAGGTATGTATTTATTTAATTAGGAAAATTCATTTTAAAGGCTTTTAAATAATTTTAAAACAAATGAAAAAAAAATGACAAGTGTTAAATTTTTAAACATGTTAAATACATGTGTAAGGTAATTAAGCAATGGTAGAGACAAGTGTCAACCATTTGTTTTATTTTCTTTAAATTTAAATAAAATCTAAATTAACCTATATAAACTTTCACCTCCTCTCTTCTTTTTCTTTTCTTATCTTTTCATTTGCAAAGACAAAAACCAAAACCAGCAATGTTCAAACCGAAATCATCTCCACAAACCAAAAGTTGAAATTCATTTCCAAACTCAAGAAATCAAAACTGAAATGATCTTCTCAAACCAAAACTGAAATCATCTCAAACAAAAGAATCTACAACCTGTCTCCAGTTTTTAGCCTGAGCATGGTTTCAAACTTAAACATCCAATGGCAAGTCAACAATCTTAATATCAGCAACTTCGGTTACTTTCAAATCTTCAACATATATCAACCTGAGATCAAACTGGCAACCAAATCAATTCAACGAATTCAGATTTAATTCAATAGTAAGAAGATCAAGTGCAAGTTCCAGATTTAAGTAAAAACTGTCCTCTATTTCTTATTTCAGGTGAGTAACATCTGTTTTAAAAATCTTAATTTTATAAAAATCTGGTTGCATGTTAAATTCTGGAATTAAAAAAATGTTCTGTGTGATTTTATATAAGTAGAATATATGTATAAATGGATGTATAGATGTGTGTTTGTCTGTGCATGTTTGGATTTGTCTGTGTTCCTCAGTTCTAGTTTTCCAGAGAGTAAACTTAACCTCTGAAACTTAGTTTAAACCTGATGTTGTAAATTGTCTTATGGAAATTGTATATTATCTGTTCTAATCTATGTATTTATGCTCTGAAAACATGTTGATATGAAAGTATATAAACATGCATGCCTGTAAACCTGTATATGTCTCTGTACCTATCTCTGTTATAAACTCAGAGACAAGATTTTGAAGAAAAACCTTATTCTCTTTATCCATTTTTCTTTTAGTTTCAGTTTTCTAACAATATATGTTTGTTTAAACATAAACTATGATTTAAAGTTATTTCTAAGCATAATAAGTTTGTATATTTCTGGAAAAAGAAATAAGACAGTAGAAAATCTAAAACATGTTAAATTCAAACATCACGATTTTCTGAATTTCCTATTTAATTTAAATCACCTTTGGAAAGCATGAATCTTAAAAGTAAAATGATGATTTTTAGTGTTGTATAAATTGAGTTTTCGCGAGTTGAACGGAAATTGTATTTTCGTCAATTTCTGGCGATTGGGGAAGCGATGGACATCGTGATCGTTGCTGGAGGAGGATGGTGAGATGGGGATCACGGGAAAAATGGGCTGAGATTTTATAGTTCACCGTGGTGGTGAATCAACGGTGATTTAGGGTTTTATAGCCTGTTCTTGCCGATGTTGTTTTTCGAGAACAATTCGTCGTCGTGGAAAGACCGGACATGATCGGAGGTGGGGGAAATGGTAGAGGGTTGTCAGTCGAAGCCTTTGGCGATAGGACGTGGTTTCTGATGGCCTGTGGTGGTAGAACAAGGAGTGAGAAGGCAGTGGTTTTGGTTCCTGTGGTGTTCGTTTTTGCTCGAAATTCGATTGTGGGGTTGGTTCAAGTTACTGGTGATCGAGATCGTGAAGGGTAGTCGTAGATGATATCCCGGCGTTGGCGTCGATGATCGAAGGCGAGCGAGTCGCCTGTGCACGTGCACACATGGTATCTGTCTGGGTTGAGATTGGGGAAAAAGTAGACGTTCTCGAGTAAGTTGATGGTTGGCTCGAAGCCATTCTCGTAAAATCAGGGTGCTGGCTCGGGAATTCGAAGGGAAGTCTCGCGTGGGTTTAAACAGTTTGTAAAATCTTTAATATATCAAAGTTTAAAACAAAAGGAAAGAAACTCGAAGTTGGTCTCGGGAAAATTGGGTTTTTTTCTTGGGTAATATGATGTTTGGCTCGAGTTTCTCTAGGTCATTTGCGAGCGTTTGAGTGTAACTGTTAAGGTTTTAACAGTATAAATTTTAAACCAATCTGTTTTTAAACAAAGAAGAAGAAAAAAGAAAAGAAGAAGAAGATGTACTTGGTTTTGATGAGTACATATGGGTTGAACCCAAAGTAAAATGTTTAAACCAGTTTTTAATTTAAATAAAAGTAAGTTTTTAAATTTTAAATAATCAAGTTAAATTAATTTCTTGAAAAATTAATTTCTTTGTAATGAATGTTTGAATAAATTAAGTGTTATGATTTGTTTAACTTAAATGTATTAAGTTAAATCCTAAAGTTATTTTCAAACTTAATTTGAAATGTAATTAGGTAATTAATAAAGAAAATGTTTTTATCTTAAAAAATTAATTAAAGTTTGATAGTTAATGAGATAATTTAAGAGTGATTTAATAATGGTTAAGGATAAGTAAATTAACAATTAAGTTTTCAAGTGTTTTATTAACTTGTAATTAAGGATTGTTAATTAATAATTAGAGATAAGTAATTAATGATTATTTATTTTAAAACATAATTAATGATTTAATTAAGCAAGTTAATTACTAAGATCAAATGTTTTAATGATAATGTTTTATCTCAAAGTTAATTAAGATTTTTAATGAGTTGAAATTAATTAAGAAATTTAAGTTTAATTAATTAATTATTAATAAGGATTAATTAATTTATTAAGGGTTAATTAATTATCATTAAGGATTGATTAATCGGTAATTATGGATTAATTAAATTGGTAATTAAGGTTGTTAATTAATAATTAACTTTTATTAATTAATAACTAAGAATAATTAATTAGTTAATTAAGTTTAATTAATTAAGGATTGATTACTTTGTATTAAAGGATATTGATTAATAATTAAGGTTTATTAATTAATAGTTAAAGAATAATTAATCAAGGATTAATTAATTTGTTTAAAGGGTAATTAAAGATGAGTTACTCAGTTATGATTTAAGAAATGAATGTGATTTATTTAAGTAAATTAATTTGTTAATTAATTAAGGATAGTCACTTAGTAATTGATTAAGTATAATTACTTAATAAGATTGGTTAAGTGTAATTACTTAGTGTAAGTAATTGGTAAAAGGAATTACTGGATGTAATTGGTAAAATTAATCAAAAAAAAGGATTTATGAAGTAAATGATAAATAATTAAGAAGTAATTAAGATTAGTTAATTACCTTAATAATTATTTAAGGTTGATTAATTAATGTAATTAATTATAGTTAATTAATTAATTAATGTAATTAATTAAGGATATTAATTATTATAATTAATGAGAGTAATTAAAGGTTAATTACTATAAATGATTAAGGATAATTAATTTGTAAAATTAATTAAAGGATAATTACTTTATGTAATTAATGAATAATTAATCAAGAGTGATTAATATTTAATGATTAATTAATTAAATGGATAAGTAATTAATTAATGATTGATTAAGCAAGGTTAGGAATTAATTCTTAAGTAATTAATTTAATTTAAGTGGATTAAATTAATTATAATAGAGATTAATAAATGGTTGCTTATGAATGATGGTTGAGTAGAATGTCTGATTTGGTTGATATCTATTGGATGATATACTATGATATTCTGTGATATGATATTGGATATATCTGTGATAAATGTGTGATATTTATCTATGTTAATGCTATGTGAATTCAAGTATTAAATTGAATTGAATTGTTTAAACCTTTAAACAACTTGGCCTTAAAAGATACGTTTTGGATTTCGATGAGACCGGGATCGGGTTTCCGTATACCGGAATTCCAGGTCTGGAGACCCGAATACCACATCGATCCAAATTAACGATAGGTCGTGAATCTCAAGTGAAGATGAAAATTCAGAGTGCAAGGGTTATTGTCGTTAACTCTGAGGGTGATTCCAACACGAGTGTAACGAGATAATGCCTTCGGTTTCGTTCGAACCCGGAACGAACTTGTATGGATTGAATGCTTTCAGAACATCGTCAGGAGGACGATGAGCATTCTAAGTAATGTGATCTGATTAAAGGTAATCGTGACCTCAAGCCTCATCAACCGGGAATGGCTAAAACAGGGGAGGTGCAGCAAGGCTTCGTGGGTAGCACCCACTGAGAGTAAGGTCATCCCTGTCTAGAGAGTTCCTTCTTTTATTTCGGCTTAGTGGTGCAGTTGGCGACGACCATCTGTGGGGTGATTTTATTCGGAATTATCCAGTAAGGGATGGTTCTGGCTTTGTGTTGCAGGGGATTGGGAGTGATCCTCGGTACGGTGATCTAGGCCCCGTACTGTGATGAGCGGTACCCCGGTAGCTCTGCCATTGTATGGAAATCCAAATTCCAATAAGTGATAACGGACTTGATTGTATACTTATGTATGCTGGAATTTAATAATGTAACAATTTCGGCTATTTCATATTTATTTGAAAACCCTAGACCCTATTATAATACAATCGAATTTCCTATCAAATATTTTGGTTAGCGTAAGGTAAAAACTTACCCATATTTATGTGTGGGGAGTCTTACGTGATACCTTTTCTTTCAAAAGGTTTTGAAGTTAAACAAGTTTAACCTGTTACTCACACCAGACCCATGTCTGACCCAAGTTGTTTATTTCTGTTTTATAAACTCTTGGGTACTCAAATTTTTACGAGTAGCCAAGGGATTCAGGTTTAGCTTTGACGAATTGTGGAGGAGCAATGGAGCAGGAGGCTTCGGCGTTCGTAGATATAGTATTCCGCTGTGTTGATATCTGTGTTAGAGTCTTGTATTGTATTTGAGTTGTAATATCTAGACAGATGTTTATAACTGTCTAGTATGTGTTGTATAGTTGTGTAAACTCTGATAAGTGTTGTATACTATGTAATAGTTTCTTTATGTTATTAATATAATTTATTCGTTCCGCTGTGAGATCGTTGTTGTTGTCTCTTCTTTCTTCTATTCTTTTCTATTTTCTACCCCTTTCTTTCTTATTGATGATGCGACTTTCAGTGGAGAAAAAGCCGGGTCGTCACAGTTTAGTTAATTATTTAACTAATTATTAAATTTAATTAAATAATTTCTTAACTACTTATTCTTAAAGATCTTAATTAAGAAAATCATTATCTTAATTGAGTTAATTAGATTGATCAACAATTTAATTATCTCAATTAAGATAATGATTTTCTTAATTAAGATCTTTAAGAATAAGTAGTTAAGAAATTATTTAATTAAATTTAATAATTAGTTAAATAATTAACTAAGTAATTAATTTATAAGTGATTATCTCGTACCATTACGTTCGTGGCGAAATTTTGAGAAACTTTCATATTTGAAGTTTTGCGATCGGAGTCAAAACGAAGAAGTTACGGACAAAAAATGAATTCAAAACATAAATAATTATATTAGAAAGATTAACGTTTATATACTAAATACCGGCACCCACCGATCGACCCTCTTTATTGGACATGTCGACCAGTAGTGGTCGACCGGTTGAGCCTGAGGCGGCTAGGGTTTTCCTTGACCAAACGGTCTGGATTTTATATATTTAAATCTAACAACTGTAGTTGATTCGAGTGCCTATAAATTCAGGACTAACCTTCTCTTCTCTTCTCATATTTTTCTGAAAGCAGCAGCAAAGCTCGGCCATTTTCTTTTCTCCACTATTTTCTAAATTATAAAATATTTATATTTGTATATATACAAATTGAAGAAGAATAGAAATCAAATAAGATAAAAAGAAGAGCGAATCAACACTACGCGATAACGAGGTTATATGTATATATATAGTTTCCTTCAACCTCAAATCTCTTCTTAGATTTATAACTATGTATATACCCTTTTTATACATATTTCTTGGAATAAGAAAAATAGAGATGAATCAAAGGTTTTACTTTAAATTTGGGGATTTAGATCGCTTTTAGAAGGTGAGTGGGAACATTATATACTATTTATGATTTTAAATCTATTCCGTTGCCATACATTTAATTTTTATGCCAAATGAGTAATAGTTGGGAATCAAATTAGGGTAGAAAATTATTGCATGCATATTCTTGTTCCAGATGTGATAGGAATTATTGTTACCCTCAATCTGTAAATAAGTCCCAAAAGTTATAGATATGAATATTTATTAGATATGAAATTATTTCAGATTTGAAATTGGGTTGCAGATTATTAGTATGATTTTGATTATTAATCATGTTGAATTGGGAATTTTTCGTAGTTTAATTTGTGAGAAGAATGTGCATTTGATTTTTATAAATTTGTTTGTGTTTTCAAATTGCACAGAAAGTGCAGTGTTTGATTTAATAAAGAATGTATGCAAATGAAAAGGAAGAGATGCATAAAGTACAGATATATTCTTCGTAGTTTACATTATCTATTCCAATAAAAAATAATAATCATTTCTTGTAATTTCAAACGAGACAATCTTTCTAAAAATGTAATTTTGGAAAACCAAAATATGGAAAAGAATATTCTAGTTAAAGGTTTGTGAGTAGAATATATTTGGTAGAAGTATGTATTTATATGCGCTAATAAATATGACGATTTATGTGTAACGCTCGCGTAGGATTTTAGTTACACGTAGTAATAACATTGATTTGAGAATAGGAAATAGGATGAAATTTTGTAAAGGTTGTAACTCAAATTTATGGGTAATAAATGTGAAATGAATTTGGGAGTTACAAATAATTGATGGGGTAAATGGATTAACGGGACTGATAAATATGGAAGATAATATAAATAACTATGGAATAGTTATAAAAGATTGCTAACTAGAAATTAGTAGATATATATAAATGTCTTAGGAAATGTCCGTTAGGATAATATTCTTTTATCATGGACAAGTTGACATTTATGAAAGGAGTAAATAAAGGGGTTTTATGGATAATTGAATATTTAAGGTAAATTATATAGCCTTAAAAAATGAAAGGTGGTTAGTAAGCTAAGTCCAATATCCAATTTAGGATGATAAGCCTATGATAATATGTCTTAAGTTATTAAAGCCTAGAAAAATTGATTGGACTTAGAAGATTGGGATGTGAGGTTGGTAGAGTTACACAACAGAAGTCTGCCCTACACTTTGAGGCTACCAACAGTTGTGTACACTTCCTACTGATGTGAGACATCTTTAACCACAAGACCCATAGAATAATTAATTGGGTTTAGAATATTAAATGTAAGGTCAGTAAAGTGACACAATGGAAGTCTACCCTCCACTCGAAGGCTACCAGTAGTTGTGTACACTTATTACTGATGTAGGACATCACCAATCATAGGACTCGTGGGAAATGGTTATGGATGATAGGATTTGCTTAGGGGTTAGAGGTATTAAGTGGTTGTTTGAGGGCCCACCACTTTCCTAATTAAAAAGTATTAAATGGTCTGAATTGCCGATTAGGAGTAGTAGTGGATATCTCGAGAAGGGTCCGCTTTGGGTTTAAGGTAACAAGTGACTGATTTAGGGTTCACCTCTTTCCTATAAATAAATAAATTAAGTGTCCCAGTGAGATTTCAAGCGATGTCCGCTGGATAGTACTAGTTAGGAGTCCGCCTTGGGGTCAGGTATTAAATGACAAAGGCCTACCTAGAATATAGGTATTAAATGGTTGGGGGTCTGCCTAGTCCTTATTAATAAAGTACTAAGTGGCTTGGGTACTATTTCTCACATGGATAAGACTTTAATGATGATACATGCGTTAGTAGTATGGCTATTATGTATTATAAAGTAATAAATAGTGGTCAAAAGTCTCTGTAGCAAGGACCAATATACCAACAATGATGATAGTAAGAGCCCGCTTCATATTTGAAAGTATTAAGTGGCCGATAGACTTACGTCTGTATTTTGTACCTTGGGAAGGGTAGATAGATGAATTATTTTAGGTAGGAATATCATGTGTGCAATATTAGGTCAATATGGTTAACCTTAAAATAGTAGACATACTAATTAAATGGGAACCAATCGGTATGAATTTATATTATGGACATTGTATAGACTTTCCAATCACCAGAACGTTGTTCTAACCCCCTCCTCATGACAACCCATAGGATAGATTTAGAGGAATAGGTCGCTGGCGCTAGAAGTGATTTGTTGTTGGAGAAGTCTTCTTTTCTCTCATACTCGATGCTGATGTGACAATCTGATATCCAAGGAATACCATTAATTCTACGGTAGTAGTTATAGTCGGTATTTATATCATATTATTGTTTCCGCTGTGAGTTTATATTTTATCAATCTCTGATAATGCTCATGCTTACTTGAAGGTACCAAATCCAATGATCTATACTTTGATGGACTTGGGTTTCGATTTTTTTTTTAAATTTAGGCCCATTAAAATGTGGGTTGTTACACCCTAACTCGAACGGATCTCAAAACCACATAAGGATTTCCATATCTCAACAGATCTCGAAATCACACATGGATTCCCATATCCTGAATAGATCATGAACAACTACATGTGTTCGAGCATTTCAAATGGATCTTGAATCTCCATATAGATTCCAGCATCTCGAATCAGTCATGAACCTGTTCCAAAGCATTGAACACATATATGTTTTTAGAGTGGTTACGATTTCAAGTCATCTTATATAAGTACATTCCCACGCATATTGGGCGCTTCAAAACAATCGATCGATTTTCGATAAACTCCACTTCGGTTTTATGGGAAATAAACAAACAATACATAAGAGCGGAGATCGCCTCCTAACTGTTTAAGCGGACAGATTTCTTTATTATTTGTCCTAGAACAACAACAAAAATTATACGTATGGTATAGCATCATCGAAGATAACTGTAACATATAGTTCCCGTGTTTCTTCTAGATATTTCCAAAGTTACATTTTGTTCAATTTCAATAACAATGATAACAATCGCATACGGGAAACTAAGTCCCGTATACTATCCATAAGCAAGTAATATACAAAACATGATCGAAACACATAAGCACAATCTAGTCATATAAACGACTTCTAATCCCCCTTTCTATTAATTTTCCTTTATTAATTAAAAATACCTTTTATTAGTAAAACTCATTTTTACTCATTAATTTCTTTATTTTTGAAACTTCACTTTTTAATTACAATTCACTGTTTAATTAAAACTTCCATATTTATTTTTCCATGTTCCAATACTTCTCAAAAGTATTCATATACTTATCTTGACCATATAAATATATTCACAAATCAATTTCAAGGGGATTAAGACAAATATTACTCAAACATTGTCACTACAAATCCAAAACCAATTCATACTTGTTATTCTCTTTAAAATTTCATCATTAAAGATCTAATATTTTCTAGAATCATTTAACAATATTTTACCACTTTAAAATATTATCCAAAGGGTTTAAAAACAAATGTTACTAAAACATTGTTTACAACAAACCCAAAACCATTTTGCTTGATCAGTATCTTTAAAACTCCCCTTTAAGATCTATTTACCTTCCAAAAGTGTAGTTAAAACAAATGTTACCCACACATCGTTATTATAAACCAAAAATCACTTTTATACATGCCATTCACTTAGAAACATTCATTTAAAGCTCTAAGTACACCTTTACTTATTAAACATGATAATATATATTTTTAATCAATTTTACAAAACAATCCATTATAACACAAGTGTAACAATCTAAACATGTAACAGTCCACTGTTTCGACCCTCGAATGTCCACACTGATACACCCACGGTATTCATGTGCCGAGCACCAAGTGCTAAAAAGACGAAATGTTAGGGTAAAAGAAAACGAAAAGGAAATAGAACAAGAAAGAAGGACACACACACGCGGAACGTTAATATATAATACCTTAAAAGGTCTTTACCAAAAAGAAAACTTTGATATACATACATCAATCAAAGTACACTAACCTATCATCAGCCTGGACAGTTATAACTACATGTCCTCACAAATTCTGATGGATACAAAAAAAAGTAATGCAGTGGAAATAAAATAGGCAGGAAATCATCTAACTCCTCTCCAAGAGCTCCAATGAACCACGGCTAAATCTGGAAACATACTTGAGCTGACCTAAGCATTATAAGAGAATAACACCGAATCAGTTTGGTAAACCAGCGTGAGAAACTCAAATCATATAGATTACCGTATTTGTAAAACCCTTCAAAATAAGAGTATCTCATAAGACCACGCCGCAAATAAATAGGGATGGGTTTTTATCTTACGATAACCATACCATTTCTATTATAAAATTCAGTGATATTATAATAATGTCTAAGGTGTGAAATATAAATAATCACATAGCTGTGATGCATGTGAGTGTACATCACAACAATAATAGGTATACAATCACAACTGCTAAGGTGCGTTCGCTAATTGTGTAGGATTCCACGGAGGGCCCTCGGTACTTCTAGAACAGTCCTCCTGCACAAGGATCAGAGATATCCCTCCGAGCATCGTATATCTCTAGATGAAATACACTATAGGAAAAACATAACTGGTCCATGCTCGAATACGTGGCACCGGGCCACATCACTCCCGCATGCCTATCCGTAAGTATTACTAGAATGGAGTGCCTGCACCCTTTAAGTTAGCTAAACCCCATAGGTTATGTCTTCTATCTCTGGGTTTTTTCATTACCGATGGCGAAGTCACGTTTAACATCCCAGCACACAAGTCACACACAAGTCACGACACAAATAGATCTCCACATACATGTTCCCAACTAGAACAGATCCTAGAACCACACATGGATTCCCATATCTCAACAGATCTCGGAACCACACATGGATTCCCATATCCTGAATAGATCACGAATAATTACATGTGTTTGAGCATCTCAAACAGATCTCGAATCTCCACATAGATTCCAGCATCTCAAACCAATCATAAACATCTTGCAAAGTGTATAATACGTATACGGTTTTGGAGCAGTAATGGTTTCAAGTCATCTCATATAAGTACACTCCCCCGCTTATCGGACACTCTAAAACCAATTGATTGATTTTCGGTAAACTCCACCTCAATTCTGTGGGATCACCTCCTAACCTTTAAGCAGACTGATTTCCTTATCATTTGTCCTAGAAGAGCAAACGAGTTTATATGTACAGTATAACATCACCGAAGATAACGGTACCATATAATTCCCATGTTTCTTCTAGATATTTCCAGAGTTATATTTTGGTCAATTTCAATAACAATGAGAACAATCGCATACAGGAAACTAAGTCCCGTATATTATCCATAAGCAAGTAACACACAAAACACGATCGAAACACACAAGCACGATCATGTCATATAAACGACTTCTAATTCCCTTTTAATTAATCTTCCTTATTAATTAAAAACATCTTTTATTAGTGGAACTCCTTTTTACTCAATAACTTTTTTATTTATGAAACTTCACTTATTAATTAAACTTCACTGTTTAATTAAAATTTCCATATTTATTTCTACACATTCCACTACTTCTCAAAAGTATTTATATGCATATCTTGACCGTATACGTATATTTACAAATCAATTTCAAGGGGCTTAAGACAAATGTTACTCAAACATTGTCACTACAAACTTAAAACCAATTCATACTTGTTATTCTCTTTAAAATTCCATTATTAAAGATCTAAGTATTTTCCAAAATCATTTAACAATATTTTACCACTTTAAAATATTATCCAAGAGTTTAAAAATAAATGTTACTAAAACATTGTTTGCAACAAACCCAAAACCATTTCACTTAATTGCTATCTTTAAAACTCCCTTTTAAAGGTCTAATTACTTTACAAAAGTATAGTTGGATGGGTTAAAATAGATGTTATCCAAACATCGATACTATAAACCCAAAATCACATTTATACTTACTATTAACTTTGAAACATTCATTTAAAGCTCTAAATAAATCTTCACTTATTAAACAAGGTAATATACCTTTTTAATCAATTTTACAAAACAATCCATTATAACATAAGTGTTATAATCTAAAAACCCTTTTATATCCTTTCATAAATACTAAACTTCCTTTTTAAAACTTTTGAATATACTAAAATACCTTTAAAAAGATACACACACACATACTAATTTGTTTATAAAACTAAGATATTTAATAAAATACTATAAACAATTTGGAAGATATTATAATATAAAAGCCTTTTATTTCTTAAATAAAATCTTTAACAAATTTCCTAAAACTATATATACTAAAAATATACTTTTTAAAATACTTATACTATATTTTAAAACATTTATTTAAAAATAATAAAAACTTGTTTTATAATTTAAAACCATTACTTTAAAAATCCATACGTGATTATCAGTAATATATTTAAATATTGATATTTTCCGATAACAAGTACGCTTACAATACTTATTAAAAATACGAAAAAGCCCTAGGATGTCTTCCAAAGTTAACTTTAAAATCATCGAACATAGCGATTTCAAAGTGCTTCCATCACGGACTTTTTGTTTTCAACACTTACAACTTCCATTTCCTATTTTACACAATGTATCACAATTTATCTAATTTAACATATGTCAAATACTAGGGATTTCAAAGCACATTTATAGCGACTATATCGCTTCAAACATTCACAACATAATTTCCAGCTTAATAAAATAGCAATATCAAACGTGTAAACAAGTAGTCTGGGTCATGGTACTTGTTATAGATGATTACAAGGGAGATTTTACTCCTTAATAATGTTGTCACTTGTTTTACAAAACAAAGCGGGTTCCAAAAGTAATAACTTGCATTGTTCGTTATACTATTTATATTTTAATACAATAATAATTATATGCACAACAATATACAATTAACTGATGAGTAAACTCACCTAAGCCCAAATCAATCCTTGACTACAGAATTCCGCTATGAGTGCAATGGCGGAAATGACGCCTCGATTGGACCTCGTACGCAAAAGTTACAAATATTATAAGATTTTGAACTATAAAATATATCAACTTTATTATAATTATCAATACCTTAATCCCCACACAAATCCTTCTTCCCAAATCCATCTGTATCACTAACCCATAATGTAGTGCACTGCCACCAAGCGATACGGAACTACGCTCCGCTAAATCCAATGTTGTTGATCTCCTCTCCGTGTGCTCGACGTGATGGTACCATAAATTCCCCCTTCGGCGACCCCAAATTGATAGTGAACTGTAGCTTCCATTCATAGCCAACCATGTCGCAAATCACCTCGGCCAACAATCACTCCTCCAACCCTCACTGTTGACATCTCCTTCGTGCCACGAGTTCATCCCCCGAATCGACCTCCGAAACCTTCCTTCAATTCACGACCTGAAGCTCTATATGCGATGGATGCCATGTCATGATCGACAAGGTGTCACACCACCGTATACTGCCACCTCCAACTCTCCTCCGCCCAACAAAACCCAATCCACCCTCGACAAACACTATCTCCCATTCAATTCATGCCTAGAGCTAACCCTAGTTACTGCCTGAAATGTTGATCCTCTTTGACTACCACCGCAACCAATTTTAAACACAGCAAAATGAAGCTCATCTCCTATAAAGCCAACAAATCGAAAATCGTTGGATTCCATTGCATAAATCTCATGATTTAATTGATGGAAGAAAAAAATGGGCGGCGGCTATTCTTTTTTAATTTTAATGTTACCAAAAACATCATTACTTCATTTCTTAAGAAATAATCTTATGTTTCTAAATTTATTGACTAATACTTTAGCTATGTTTCCTGAAAATTTGTAATTGTAATTATTCATAGAAAGCCATTTCTTTGCAATTAAATCTTTAAAATTATTTTCTAACAACCACATCTTTTTAAATCTAAAATTTTAATCCCAATATTTAGGTTAGTACATGGTAAGATAATTGGACAATGATCCGAATAAATATTCGGAATGCCCACAACTTTACAAGAAGAAAATTTGTCTTCTATTTCATCGCTAATAAAAAATATGTCTAAAAGTGTCATCGAATAATCTTCTCTACCATTTGACCAACTAAACTGTCTATTACTTAAAAATTTTTCTCAATTAAGTTACAACTGACAATAAATCAGTCAAACTCCTCCATAGCAGCAAAATCCTGTTACCTATGAGATATTTCTCCTAAAAATCTAGTAACATTAAAGTCCTCTCATTACCCATGGTTTTGGAGCGAGTGTTCTAAATTCTAGATACTCATTCCATAGAACCCTACGATCTGTCTTAGAGTTTGGCCCATAAACATGTGTAACATTAAGTATTGAATCATCGCTAATGTCAGTAAACATCAAATGCATCGAATGATCTTTAATAATAGATTTCAAAAGTCTAACACAATGATCTTTTCAACCCATCATAAATCCTCATGCACTACCCCTAACGGAAGATAGGACCAATGATTTATATAAAGACCCCCTAAATATTTATAAAATCAGTAACCCGGTGTTCTATTTAGTTTCTCGCAATAAAACAATGTCAATATTATTATCTTTAAAAATAATCTAATTTTACTACATTTTCCTTAATCATGCAAACCTCTAACGTTCTAACTGATGAATCTCATGGTTCAAATGATCTAACCCGCTATAATTCCTTACTCCTAATATACTCAGTGTCAATTTGAATATCATCAAAAATAAAACCAGTACTCTTAACCAAAGACTGCATATCACTAGTGGATAAACTACTTAAAGCATAGAGACTATATGTACTACCCAAAAGAGAGTTCATATCCGAGCTAGAGCTATCGGAAGCTCTAGTATCAACTTTACGAAGACGAGCACGCATCCTCATTGATCTATGCTCAATCGAGCAAGAACTAACCTATCCATGGTCAACAAAATCAATTATACTACACCCAACACTAGCCAATTTAGCCTTTTACTTCCTCTTCCCAAAACCGACAGGCTTAATACTATGATTTGTCTGCCTTGAACTACTGCACAAATTCGTATCTACCACTTTATAGTCTACCTTTAACTCACTTCCACAAACAGCCTCATTCAAACAAGTAAAATCAAAACCCCTTGCATTATGACAGATTCGCTCCATCCAATCAATCCGACTCATGTAAACAACAATTTGTTTATTAATTAGGTTCTAATTTTCCCGCAAAACACTTACTAGTTTAATTTTCATTTTTCCAAAATTATTTGCCCACTCACTTGATTCATTTATGTATTTATTATACAAATTTTAAGCCCTCGATGAAAATTAATACTTCTCTCCGAGAGTTCCCAAACTCTATCTCGAAGATTTATATTGATCCACCCTTTTAGATAATCCAACCATTTTAAATAAAATAGCATCATGCCCAAAAATGGGTCGTTACAATGCAAGTCAATTTTGTTGTAGTGTAAACCAATTTCAATAAAATGCAGACGACTTCTAACACAATGTAGATCGATTTTATATTTTAGTACACTACAAGTCAATTTTAATATAATGCAAGTGGATCTTATGTATAATGCAAGTTAAGTGAATCAACTTAAACATTTTTCATATTTAATTAGATTTTTTCCTTCTTTCCAAAAATTAAATATTTTTCGTATATTGTATCCACATCGAAACAAAAATGAAGTTAGTCAAATAAAAATTTAATCTAATGGGATTTTGGTGTTAGGAAAAAATGCTTGATTTAATTTATATAAAGAAAATATATTGTAACCTATTTAATTTTATTACAAAGACCGCATGCAAAAATACTTGAAAACTTTAAGCCAAAAAATTCAAATCTAGATTTGAATGGTGGAAATTGGAGGGCTCAGCAAATCTGAAAGTTTATATTTCATCCGCATAAAATGAATAACAAAGACTTTAGTCGTAGTAGCATTATCCAAACGAGCGTTACAGCATGCGCTTCACGTGTGATGATGACATGTGATTTGCGCGTGAATTGTTTTTTTACAAATTAAATATATCTAACATATACAAGAAAAAATAATTTGCACAAATATTTAGTCATGTTTTTCTATTGAAATCATGTGCAGTTAGTTTAAGTATCTGTAACTTGCAACATCTATTTTCTTTTTGTTAGTTTGAATTTTTGTTTATATTATTAATTGACAAACAACGAATTTGTAAATGACATTTATTTGTTGGATTCTATTTTTAAGTGATGCTAAGATCTACTAATATTTGTAGAAAGATATTTTGAATTTGTGAAGGAAAGTTTAATTGTTAGATCTTATTTTTAAATGACGTTAAAATTTGTTGATCTCTAAATAGGCATTTTTGATGGTCCACGTAACACCGAAGTTATTACAACTATTATTAATAATAGTAATTATGTATCGAGATTCATAAATATATGGACCATTGTCAAGTACTTTTTGTAAATCATGTAAAGTAGAAAAATGTAATATAAAATGGCCCGAATGCACTTCTAATTCATATTCAGATTCAGGCCCCCATATTTTGTCTATGTAACTTTGAAATGTAAGTATGAAGGCCTGTAACCGCAAACAAAACTTATAAGCGAACTCTGCCATTTCTTTTGCGAACGATTTAGAATTTCATTGCTCAAAAAAGCGAACCATGTTTCATCCTCTTGAGATGGCGAGTAGAAATCCAATTCGATAGTATTTGTGCCTGACTCTCCCACCGTTGCTTGTTTGTATGTTCTTGTAAACGTTGTTTTGTTCTCCTTTTGCACCGGATGATCATCAGAATTCGGTTTTTTTGCCTTAATCGCCTCTTGGAGATGAATCGCAAGTTGTAACCGTTTCATATTTATACATTTATATTAAAAAGAACTATATATATTTAAAATATTTTATTGTAATGTAAAACTAATTTCATATTTATACATTTATATTTATACAATTAAATTTAATATTTATTTAATAAATGTTTTGGCAATTTTATAATTAAAAAAAATTCAAACGATTGTTATATATATATATATATATATATATATATACATATATATATATATATACATACACATAAATTAATAATATTTATTAATATTAAATGGTTAAATAATTATTTATGTGTTTGTGTGCAAATTA
Source organism: Allium fistulosum (assembly GCA_030737815.1). Classification (NCBI taxonomy): domain Eukaryota; kingdom Viridiplantae; phylum Streptophyta; class Magnoliopsida; order Asparagales; family Amaryllidaceae; genus Allium; species Allium fistulosum. Next base: position 482,762,007 of record CM060905.1, on the reverse strand, counting down.
ATTTATTATCAAAATTATTTTCAGCTTATACATATTATTATTATTTTATATAAATATTTTTTTAAGATAAATATAGTCAAATTTATTATATTTAGTAGCCTTTAAATTTGGATCTCGGATCTAGTTTAATTTATTGACCAACTCAAATTAGATATTTATATACAATTCAAGTCTTGAAATATAGGCTAAATCAAAATTTATACGATATTTCAAAATGTTGTTTTATATATTATATATAATATTTTCAACTTAATACACATGTATTTATATTGTATACGTAGATACATTTTACATCAAATATTAATTATGGCAAATGACGTATACATATGTATGTGTGTATGTATGACGTTATGATATGACGTACATACATATGTGTGTATTTATAATAAAGATGTGTTGAATTATCTAGAAGAAGCATTTATTATCTAATAAGCATATTTGATCTACAGGAAATTATTGTCAAAGACATCTCAGCGTTTTACCCTCAAGGACAGACCTTCAGTATTTTAAACTGAAGCACAACATTTTTTAGGTATCGGTTTTTAATTATTGATGACATTTTTAGATATCCGTTTGTAGTTATTGATAGCAGTTTTTAAGTATCAGTTTTTAACCCGCCGTTCGTAGCTCGGTTGGTTTGGGAGCTGGGAGATGGGAACCAAAGGACTGTGTCCGGACAGGTTCGAATCCCAGCGCCAAACCATCAGTGGGAGTTTCAACGTTAAGCATCCGTGTGCGACGACTAAATAAAAGCGGGGTAGACACACGGCGTGGTTTACTTAAGTGAGTATCAATGAATACCATGATCTTAAGGTTTTCCATGATCTCAAAAAAAAAGTATCAGTTTTTAGTTCGGTAGCAGTTTTGGAAGAATGTTTATCCTTATGAATAATTTTGAAAGAATGTTTGTCCTTATGAATAATTTTGTTCTAAATATTGATGTCGTGTGCTTTAGGCAAAAAATATACAAATTTGTGTCCTTTAAATTAATTCCCCTTTAATCTATTCTTATTTCATTGAACACGCAAACCTAGAAATATATTTATTGAAATATTCAGATTTTAACTTAGTTTGAATTGTTTCGATCTGTGAAAATAATAAGTTAAAAATAACATAAATCTTTGTTTGTTTTAGGGGTTGTAAAGAGAGCGATAAAGATAATACTTGAATTATATATGAATTAAGGGTATTTTGGAAAATCCACAATCGAACCAAAAAATGCACCCCTTAACCAACTATTAATAAAGAATACATACGATGTCCTTTAAAATGTCCAAAATATTGCAAAATTTCCAAGCCTCTCATTACAGCAATATAAACAAACAAATCAAGATTATGCAAGCCATCAAATTGAATTCATATTTCAGTATGAAAAACATCTAACTAACCATCTAAATAATAAAATCAGCAGAAACCATCATAAGTCAACAATCGATTAAAAGTTGTAAACTACGCTACCGTGCTTGGCTTCTTTTTTTCCGTTTTCCTTTTCTGTTCAAGTTTTCAGCAAAACTACGTACCATTAGTCAAGGTCGAATATTCACCAATCGATCAAGAAAATGCTGATCAGACGACTTCAACCAATTCAAGCCAAACATGATTCCAACATACAAATAAACCATACGTTATAGCACAACACACAAAAAAAAGCTACAAGCACTATAACGAGCAATAGTGACAGATGCTTACAGCAATGTCCGAGTTCAACACCAAACAAAAACCATGACAAGAGAACAATAATAGTGACAGAATACATAAGAGTGCATTAAGCAAAGAAGCAAAATTCAGAAGCCAACAGTATGCCTAGGTAAAAATTCAAAACATAAGAGAGCTTAACGATACTAAAAAACATGAAAATAACCAACAGTAGTAAATCACTGAGCTTCAACTTCAGCTTCAGTCTCCTCCTTGTTTCCAAGCCACTTGGCAAAGCTTTCAAATTCAGTATAGTCACTATCGGCAATCATGGTCCTGTAAAACGCCTTTCCTGTGGCCTTAATAGCTTTAGCTTCCTCCTACAACAACCATACATCAAGATATATATATTAGAAACACTCGGAACTTTACATCAATTGCTACTATTCAATGCAACATCATGGAATGTAACATTTATTTATTTCGCGATTCACTTGGTTGTATTTTTAATAGTCAATTGTGAGATTAATATAAAGCTTTCGCAGTTGGAACGATTCCTACAAATCTTCCTAAGAATTGATGACAAAATAATTGTCCAAAACCGTCTCAGATGAGAACTGAGCCTAAGCAAATTTAAAAGGTACAAGGAACATTGTATAGCATTAGTGAGTAGTGACCATGCTAAATGAAACATTGTCCAAAACATTTTAGTATATAAAATATCTTTTAAAGGCTGGTATTAGCATTGCTTACAATTGATATAGAAATATGTCAATATCAATATCAATATCAATACATTTTTAATAGTCAATTGTGAGATTAATATAAAGCTTTCGCAGTTGGAACGATTCCTACAAATCTTCCTAAGAATTGATGACAAAATAATTGTCCAAAACCGTCTCAGATGAGAACTGAGCCTAAGCAAATTTAAAAGGTACAAGGAACATTGTATAGCATTAGTGAGTAGTGACCATGCTAAATGAAACATTGTCCAAAACATTTTAGTATATAAAATATCTTTTAAAGGCTGGTATTAGCATTGCTTACAATTGATATAGAAATATGTCAATATCAATACATTCTACTACCTGTCTAGTTAGTAGACTGACCATAGTACACTATCAAATCAAAAAAATGAGCTATACAAACATTATAAAGATTTTTCATGTGCCTGGTTAAGCTAAACGACAAATCTACAATTATGTAACGGATGGAAAGGTTAAAGCCCAACCAAATAATTATAGTATTATATTCCTAAATTACAAGTGAATCATTGTGAAAATAAATACTAGCTCAAACACCGATCAAGAGAACTGAAAACGCTAGCATGCATGAGAAATAATCTGTGCAAGAAAGCCATGACTTGAGATACAAATATGTTAGTTTAATGCTAACAAATTCAAAAACCTGATAAGCAATAACATCTACTACACAACAATCTTAATCACTATTTATCTAGGAACTAATATCATTGTGTTAAGCATCCAAAATAATTACAACCTTATGTGTTTTTTACCAACATTTATACTCGTAACTGATAAAACAAACTATATTATTCATTGAACTACGTTAGCCAAGGGCGCAGACCTGATGCCAATCATCATACAAAAATCTTTTGATAATAAAACAATACAACTGTACAGGAACTAAACATATATGTACACACAAACACACACACACACTAATAGTTAAAATGCTAAGTAAAGGATAACAATATATTGCAATCAAACACAATAATAACACTGTCAAATTTGAAAAAATGAATTATCATACACCATACCTAATAGCATCTTGAATCCAATTAAGGTTGTAACGTAAGTTTAACAGCACGTAATTAGTTTCCCAATTTCATTTAAAATTCTATCTCCAATGACAATATTAATTAAAATGTTAAACTGAAGTGCCTAAAAATTTACTAATATTGCCAAGTGCAGTGTCTAATTTTGGACGTTTTGCTTCGCAATTTGAAACAAGTACACGAAGGCATTGAGTTTTTTTTCTTTTCATGTTATTTTTATCTACTTTTTAAAAATTAATGAAAAATTTCCATAAAGACATTTGCACAGCACATTGAATTCACATTGTTGCATCATGACATATATTTTACTTGACATTGCATGCTCTTAAGAACAATTAAGATGTATCAGTGTATATACTCATTTGACAAGAAGATGCAGCTGAGTAGACCACAAGCAAATAAAAGAATGCACAGTTAATATACATATATAATGTCGGAATCTATCCACTAAACAATGTTTGAGTACAATGCATAAAGATAATGTCGCTGTAAAATCAAAATTTATCCACAGTTAAAAAGTTGCATGCAGCACTACCACGTTCAAACAAACACATATTAACATTAAATGCAATAAATAAAATTACCTTGGTGAGCTTGCTCCTCTTCTTGTTAAGCTTCTCCTTCTTAGCCTTAGCCCCCTGCTCAGCAGCAAGCAACGCCATCCTCCTTGCAGTCTTTGCATAGGGGTTCAACCTCAAAAGAACATTCAAATTCTTCAGTGGATTCTTCTTCAACTTCTTCCTCTTAACCTCCTTATTGATCGGCCTAACCACACTCTGCACCTCTTCACTGTTAATGATCCTTCCTAAATCAGCATTTGTCATCTTACCCCTTGGCAGTATATACCCACTCTTCTTCTCACTGGGCTTATCAAAAGTTCCAAATACTGAATCAAGCTTTTCAAATGCAGACTTAGTCCATATAATAAACCTACCAACGTGTCCACCAGGTGCCAGCTTCAACAAGTTCAGCCTCTCTACATTAGCTATTTCAACACCTGGAATATTCCTGAAAGCCCTCGCTATTTTAGAGCCTTCGGTTCCATACACAATCAGTGGTCCCTTTCTTTTCACATAACGCCTGTTCCTGGCCTTTCCCTTTCCAGGACGGATTTTTACGCTGTCTTTCACCTTTTCAACATCAGGCAAAGCTCCGATCTGCTTTAAAACTTTGACCGCGTCCTTCGTCTTCTCAATTGACTCGATGGAGTTTGAGACAACGAGAGGTAATTCAGCTACTGAATCGATTTTATGGCCCCTAGCCATCACAAGCGAAGGTACAGCTGAAGCAGCGAGTGCAGAGACAACAGCAAATCGGCGTTGGTTAACGTTGACTCGACGATGCCAGCGGCGCCAGATCTTGGTTGGAGCGAACATGCGTCCTCCTCGACACATGTTTCCGAAGGCTCCCTGACCAGCACGATGGGTTCCGCCACCAGGGACACGGGGGATACGTGAGACAGCACGTCCAGTTCCCCATGACTCGGCGGAAGTCTGGTGACCGGCCTTGCGGCTTACAGCGTAAGGCTGGCGGTGATTGCGTGATAGCTGGTGGTGGACGAAGTCGACGATGTCAGTACGGATTGGGGCTCTGAGGACATCGGGGAGAGGTACGGCGGCTGGCTTATCAGAGGTTTGCATGTCGGACTCGAGGGATTGGACTGAAACTAAAGGACGAACGGCCATGGCTAGGGTTTGGGTTCTGAAATGGCGGCTGCAGAAATGGGAGTCGAGAGAACGAAGTTATAATGTTTATATATTTGAAAGTTACTAGGGTTTTGGTTTGGACGGTTGGATTTTGCTGATCGGTGAGATTAACCTTGAGCTAATATTAGACATCGGGTAGGATTCGGATCCTATTAACATTCAAACCCGTATTCATTTATAACTTAAAACGAATAATTCATAAACTATCATTTTAATCCAAATTTGTAAAAATTCAATCGGTCTATATCTAATTCATTGCAATTTTCATCAATAATAATAAATGATAATTAACTACGAAATAATAAAATAATTCATTATTTAGTGGAAATTTTTTTACATTGTATTATTCTCCCCTAAAAGCATCAAATATGATGAAAATACCTAATTTATAGTTAATCGTGCATCTCCGGAGGAAACCTATTTTTGACAAGAGTACATGAGAAAAGGAGTGCACAATCCCTACTTCTCCAACAGCTACTTAAAAAAAATTATGTTTATCTAAGAAAATGAAAAAAACATGAAACGGGTTTCTAAAACCCGTTTAATGCTAAAGACGGGTTTTAAAAGCCCATTTAGCAACAAAAATTAATGATGGAACATAAAAAGTAAAATTACGACAACGGAGTTCTAGAAACCGTTTAGCCATAGACGGTTTTCAAAAACCCGTTTATAATCCACGCTTTAAAAAAATAAGGATAAAATCTATGTTTCTTTTCTTTTCTTACGCTCAAGTCGGTACTGCTGTAACGTGGGGAAAGGAAAAAAATGGGGTTAATCGTTGTTTCTAAGCTAATTCATCATGTTGGGGATGCTCTTGTAGTGATAATTGTAAGGAAGGATTTATCACTATTATGCGGAAGCGATTAACCGGGATCTAGTTTTGTCGATTGAATACCAATGCAAATTCAATATCAATTACGCTATCACATAAGATCAAATAACAAAAAGAAAAGATGCTGAAGATTTAACGTGACTCGGATTTGTATCCTACGTTCACGGAGACCCGACAACTTTACTACTTCACCAATTTAGAGAGAAGATACTGCAAAATGGTTGAGATTTCTTAAAATAGAGAATCTTATCTCTATTATAAATCTATAGAATAATGTTTAAGAGAAACTATTGTTTGAGAAGAATGAGATGTTTTTCTAATAGCTTGAGACCTTTTTAAATAGGAGTCGAATGAAGCTGAATCTTGAAGAAAAAAATGACATAAATTAGGAAAACAGACAATCAATTTCAAATAAATTTTGAAACATTTCCATTTTTTCCAAGATTTGATTTGATTTTGATTTAATGTAAATATCTATCTCCTTCTATGAAAAGATGCACATCTATTTTCCTCTTATTGTGTATTTGACCAATCAATTAATTAAATTGATTGGTTTTTTTCCTTTTTCTTCAATATGCTGATAGATTTGAGTAATATTTTCAACACTCCACATTGACTCAAAATATTCATATCTCTCTCGAACGAATTTAATCATCATCTATAAGTTGTTGGGTCAGCACCCCATGGCGCTAAGTAGTTGGGACTAAGCTAATCAAGTTTGAGCAATGCTCAAACTTGTCCTTGGAAAGTGACTCAGTCATCGTATTTAAAGGATTATCCATGATAATCACCTCCAACAACTTGATCTTGTTTCATTCTTCCTCAAGCATAAAGAAGAAGCATCTGACACCAATGTGCTTCGTATGAGAGCTATAAGATTGATTCTCTACAAGATGAATCACACTCTGACTGTTTGAAAATAGCTCTATTGTCTGCTGCACCATAGAAAGATTATCCAATAACGAAAGTAAATATAATCCCTCCTTAGTCGCTTTCACAATCAATATCAACTCGATCTCGGTAGTTGACAAAGCTACTATAGACCGCAGCTTTGATCTCCACGAAATCGAGCCTATGCCAAGTGTAAAAACATAGCCCGACACTGACTTTCGTCCATCTCTATCCCCAGCATAATTTGAATCACGGTAACTTCTAAGAGATATGTCGCCATCTACTCCACCATACAACAAGTCAACCGATGAAGTGCCATGAAGATATCTGAGTATCCACTTCATTGCTTGCCAATGTTCTTTGCCTGAGTTAGACATATATTGACTCACAACACCCATTGCATGGACCAAATCCAGTCTCGTGCTCACCATCACATACATGAGACTACCAACAGTACTAGAATAAGATATATCTTCCATATACCTCTTGTCTTCATCTGATGAAGGAGATAATTCTTTCGACAACCTAAAATAAGAACCTAATGGAGTGCCAACCGTTAGCTTTTTCCATACCAAATCGAGTGAGGACCTACTTGATGTATTGCGTCCGAGTGAGTCTCAACTCTCTCTGCTTCCTATCTCTGAATTTCTCCATACTCAAAATTATTTGTGTTTTTCCCAAATCTTTCATATCAAACTCTTTGTTGAGCTCTTCTTTAAACTTTGTAACTTTGATCATACTTTGAGATGCAATCAACATGTCATCGACATATAACAAAAGATATACCATATCTCCATCACATCTCTTAAAATAAACACACTGGTATTTGAATCTTCTAGAGTAACCCTATGAAAGCATAACTTTATCAAATCTCTTGTACCATAGTCTAGGAGACTGCTTCAGTCCATATAGAGATCTGTTAAGTTTACAAACATAACCTAGCCCGCTACCATCAACGAACCCCTCTGGCTGTCGCAAATAAATCTCCTCATCTAGATCATCATCCAAGAATGCAGTTTTGGCATCTAGTTGCTCAAGTTCCATATCATAATGAGCAACTAATGCCAAAAGAATACGAATGGATGTATGCCTAACAACTTAAGCAAAGATATCATGATATCGTATCCCTTTCTTCTGAACATACTCCTTTGCTACTAACCTTGCTTTGCAACTGAAATCGCCATTGTCACCATCTTTCACTCTATGGATCCACTTACATCTAACTGCCCTCTTGTTGGTGGGAAGAGGCACCAAATCCCAAGTATGATTTTTCTACAAAGATTTAATCTCTTCTTCCATAGCAACTAACCAACTGGAACTATCAACTGACGCAATAGCATATCTATAATCTCTGGACTCATCATGGACAACATGCAATGCATATATTGCCTTGTCATCGAAGTCATTGTCTTCGATGCTCAATCCAATAAAATCATCAAGCCACCTAGGCTAATTCCTCTATCTAACAAGCATAGTCTCTGAACAAGCTCCACCTTGAGTCTGATCCTTTGTACTAACATCTATATTATCCTCATCAACCATAGTGCCATCAGAAACACCATATGTACCTCTATGGAAGAATCTGAAGATGATTTCCCTTATGTTTGATATTCTGAATCTGTCCTCATACTGTCATCGGATGAGGAAGGCTCCACCTTCAACATAGCTTTCTCATCAAATGATACATGCATATTGGTAATAATCTCCTTGCTGATAGGACTCCACATACAATATCCCTTACTCATCTTCCATAACCTAGAAAGAAGAAAGATACACTTGCGAGCTCTAGGTTTCAACTTGTCTTTGCTTTCATGCATATATGCTGGGCATCAAACACTATGAGAAATGAATAGCTAACGGGCTCTCATTTCCATGCTTTTTAGGGATCTTCATATCTATGGCAGTAAAAGGTATGCGGTTGATGAGGAAAGCCGTCATAGATAAAGTTTCAGCCCAAAATCTCTTTTTCAACTTAGTAGTCAATCTGACGCAACTGGTTCTTTCTAACAATGTCTGATTTATCCTTTCAGCAACACTATTAGACCGAGGGTCGCCAAGTGTGGTGTAATGCCTTTTAATGCCTTCGGACTCACAAAATTGATGAATTCCTATGATACGAATTCACCGCTATTGTTAGAACAGAGAACTTTCAACTTCATCCCTGATTGCTTCTCAACAATAGATTTCCACTTTCAAAACCTGTCAAAGGTTTCACTTTTAGACTGTAGAAAGTATACCCAAACATTACAAGGGATGATAATCATCTATAAATGAAACGAAATACTTTGCTCTGCCCAAAGATGAGCAAGGGGAGGGCCTCCAAACATCTGCATAAACATACTCTAAAACAGTCTTCACCTTATGCTCTACAGCACCAAAAGAAATATTTGTTTGCTTACCAAGAACACACTCCTCACAAAGGTCAAGCTTTGAATGATGAACACCATCAATCAAACTTCGTTTTCCCAACTAATCCAAACTGCGCTCACCGATATGACCCATCCGCAAATGCACAATATGGAAGAATCTGAATCAGCTATAACAGAAGCTGATTCACCAACTATAGTAGTGTCCTTTAATAAATAAAGATTTCCTGCCCTCACACCTTTCATAACAATCATGGAACCCTTCGATATCCTCATTTTCTCTCTCTCAACTACAATCTTCAACAACCCAAACCCACTCAAAGCCCCAACGGAAATCAAGATCTTCCTCAAATCAGGTACATGTCTAACATCGGTAATCGTACGAATAACACCATTAAACATTCTGACCTTCGCACTACCAACACTAACTATACGGCAAGAAGCATCATTGTCCATTAGAACTCTCCTCCATCAATCTCATAGTATGTAGAGAAATAGTTCCTATCAGGTGTCATAGTTAGGATGCGCCAGAATTAATAAGCCATAAGCTACTCTTCCCAGAAGAGCCAGAAGCCATAAACACATCGGTATCATTCTTGTATCTAATGTCACTACAATAGACACTAAAGCTTGCTTTTGGTCTTTTCTTTGTCCTTCGAACTTGGGACACTGAGCAACAAAGTGCCCTGGTTTCTTACAATAATTACAAGTCAATCGATTAGGGCCCCTAGACTGAGACCTTGACTTATTTCCCCCTCCATCATACTTTGACTTGCCTTGGCTTCTACCTCCTTGAACAGATAAGCCCTTTGAGTCACTATCTATATTAGTTTTTTTTCAATCTCTCTCTTATCACCTCATTATAAAGACCATCCTTAACATCTAACAGACTAATCTTACTGTGATCATATATCATAGAGTTAACAAAATCAGTATGCTCCTTAAGCAAAGAACATAAGAGGATCACCGCTTGAGCCTCATCTTTAATCCCAACATATGTTGCCTTAAGGTTCATAACCAAGGTAGTAAGAGCATCAACGTGCTCCATAAGATTGGCTCCAAGCTTCATCTCAAACAAATGGAGCTGTTGCTGAAGAATAATCTGATTTACGAGGGACTTGTCTTGATATGCATCAGATAATGCAACCCATAAATTCCTCCGTCGTCTTCTTTTGAGAAAACTCCTTAAGAACTTTATTTGAAAGACTCAACTGGATTGTTGTAAGAGCTTCACCTTCCATCTCTTTCAAAACATCCACCTCAATATCCTTCAATTTCTCAGACGTAAAAACAATTTTATAAGTCTTCTCCTTCTTCAACACTGCCTCCATTTTCATCTTCCAAGTTGCAAAATCTCCATTTCCATCAAACCATATAACACTATAATTAATACCAAATCTACTAATAGATTTTCCAGAATTCACCATTAATGCCCAAACAGAACAAAAACACTAGCTCTGATACCAAACTGTAGTGAAAAATGTAGGGAAGGATTTATCACTAATCTGCAGAAGCGATTAACCAGGATCTAGTTTTTTCGATTGAATACCAATGCAAATTCAATGTCAATTACACTATCACATAAGATCAAATAACAGAAAGTAAAGACGTAGAAGATTTAACATGGTTCGGATTTGTATCCTACATCCACAAAGACCCAACAACTTTATTACTTCACTAATTTAGAGAGGAGAGATTACAAAATGGTAGAGATTTCTTCAAGTAGAGAAATCTTATCTCTATTACAAATCTATAGAAGCATATTTAAAGGAACTATTGTTTGAGAAGAATGAGATGCTTTTCCAACAGCTTGAGACCTCTTTAAATGTGAGTAGAATGAAGCTGAATCTTGGGAAGAAATGAATTTAATTAGGAAAGCAGACAATCAATTTCATTCAAATTTTGAAACATTTCCATTTTTCCAAAGATTTTATTTGCGTTTTATTTAATATAGAAATCTATTTCCTTCTATGAAAAGATGCATATATCTAGTTTCCTCTTATTGTATATTTGACTAATCAATTAATTAAATTAATTGATTTGTTTACTTTTTCTTCTATATGTCGATAGATTTGAGTCATATTTTCAATAGCTTTAACATCCAAGTTCATAGAAATTAGTAAATATTATGTATGTGATTCACTATTAATTTTCATCAACAATAGTTAAAGATAATAGTTTATTATCGATGAGTGCAAAATTATTTATGTATTATCCCCCACTAAGAGTACCAAGCAAGATAAATATATCTACCTTATAGTTAAAACAGGTATATCATCATCGAAAGTGTGATATAAAGGTTTCATAACTCCTAATAATTTCACTTTGATTATTATGTGTTGTTCGACATTTCATCCAAACGACGTTTCTATAGACTTGGACTACGAAATGATGCTGAAAGGGAACTCTGAACTTAAAGACAATCAACTCAAATAGCTAAGGAAAAAAGAGGGGAAATTTCATCTAAATCATGGATCGGTACTAATTCATCAAAATAACGAATTTGCCCCAAAGCTTTTGTACTATGGATATTAAGACAAAGATGAAGAAAAAGACCAGTTTGGTTATATGGGATGGATCAATGTAGATTCATCAAAAAGACCATTTTACCACTGAAGTTATAAAGCGTGAAGACTAAAGTGTTGGTGAAGAAAATACAAGTTTTAGGCCAAGACCATGGATCGGTACTGATTCATGAATCCATCTTGCCTCGATTTCATCAAAAACTGACCTAGTCTTCCTTCTATTATCTTAGATTCAGCTAACTGACGATTTCAAATTGGATCTGACGAGTATTCCTGCTTGGATTAACCCAAATCACTTATAAATAGCCATTTGCTTCAAGGAAAAAAAAACTTTTGGCATTTCCTACCGACTTGTGGGTTCATTATCAACTTTGCTAATGGAAAACTTGGTCAATTGGAGATATAATTATTGTATTTAGAAATTCTATTGTAAAATTGGTTGTTCTAGAAAAAAGTAATCAATAAAATTGACAAAGTAAATGTAAGCAATGGATTGGTTGAATCATTAAAATAAGAATTTTTGTCTCTCTTCTTACTTTATCTTTTATTTCTTACATTTTCACTTTATTTCGACTTTTCTATCAATTAGGGGTTTTAGGCCGAAATAAACCTACAACTTATCTTTGGAGTTGGAAAGAAGCTTTCTCGAAGATAACACCAAAGTCTAACGTTTGCAACCTTAGGATCATCATCAATAGGTAATTGTTCTATTTTATATTTAAGCATTCTATTTTACTTTTATATATTTTGTATTTGGAAATTTAAAAAAGGTTTATTGAAATTACTATTAAAACCTAATATCTTTATATTATTATCAGAGGAAATATATGTATCTATTCTTCTAAAAATAGATATGTTCTTATATATATGTGCGTGTGTATATATATATATATATTCTTGGACTTACTGTTTATAAATAGTGGAAATTAGCCACAAGGGTCTCTTTAGCAAGTGGAATTAGTTTCTAGGACACACAACTTAAATAATTACTTTCAAGGACAAAACGTAAAATAATTAGCTTCTAAGGCCTCAAAACCTCTGAAATTATGTCCTTGAAAGTAATTGGACTGCTGACTTTGTCCTTGAAAGTAATTATTCTGCTGACTTTGGTCTTGAAAGTAATTTCTTTGAATGTGTGTCCTAGAAACTAATTGGACTGCAAAGTTTGTCCTTCTGGTGAAATGCCCCTTATAAATATGTACAATTTGAAATTGCAATTTAATTATTTATATATTATTTAAGATTTATATATATAATAGTATAAATCATTTCAAATCAAATTATTAAATTTTATATACATATACATACATACATATATATATTCTAGCTTTAATACACTAATTCTTAACCTTAGTTCTCAAATTCTAGCTAATCCAAGCACTTTTACCCAAATAAAACACCATCGATTTTTTTTACTGATAACCCCAGCCCGACCACACCAATGGGAACACCTATCATCGTCGTTCGTCAAACCCTAAGTTTGATGACGATCATTTTTCCGATGAGATTCCAACCAAAATATGTACCTCTAGAGAAAACAAACACTTAATGTCTCTTTGTCTCGTTAATTTTCTTTCAATGTTTCGATGTATTTTGGATTGAAGATATTAATTGCCATTATATAGGTGATTAATTTAGGATAAGAAGTTTTAAAATTGCTTGCTACCTCATAAGGTTTAATAATGTTGTTTAAATAAGTAGTTAAGCGCGTTGGACTTTTATAAATTTTGCAACCAAAATAAAATATTTTTATTATGCACAGTCAAGCCGGTTTTATAGTAGTTGTACTACTATTACAAAATTAATATAGGTGTGAGGGAAAAAGCCCTTAGCAACTTTACTAGCTAAACTAACTTGAGTACCGCGCAGGGTGATGACCTATTATAAACACAGAGATAAAAGGGACATAACCCCAAATTAACTCTAGTACCTTAGTCACAAACATTCATTCAACAGAAGCTAAGCTTACATTCATAAGGAGAGCAATTTTTAACTCAAATTTCTTGCCCACGGCACACTTGCATCCCCAAATTACACACACATCGGTAGAACAAAACAAGATAAGACTTCCAAATATGAGTAATACCAAACAAAAGGCAGCGAAGCTGCACATATTACACCAAGCAAAACAGGAAGCATGACACATGACCACCACCAATTCAATAATGAAGAACATGTTTAACTTCAAAACGGAGAAAGACATTCGTTGCAAGCATTTACCATGTATCTCGATGAAGGAAAACTTCGGAACGAGGCAGTGGCCACCATAACAAAACAAAGAACCAACGCAACAAAGAACTCCAAACACAAGCACCTACACCATACACTACAACAAGAAACGACAACCAAGACATGAGCCAATGCCCGAAGCTAAAAGATAGCAGGCCACACCGTTGACGCCAAACACCATAAACACCGTACACCCAAAACAATGAATAAACCTGCACTGTCAAGCAAAACTACATATAGGCAGTGGAATATGCTCAAAAGATACCAAGGCAGAGATACACCAGAGCCAAGCCTTCTTCAGAATGTTCTAGACCCATTGGAAAGCTTGTACATGGAAGAGAGACTGAGCATACTACCACCAAAATGAAATGTTCCATCTTTAGTTGGACCACTGGCATAAAGGTGGAGGTGGGAATAGGCAGAAGACAGGCAGAAGTCAATGGCACACTAGATCTAGAAACATAACAAAAGTGGATGCAAAAAGGTAGTTAAATCTGGTGAAGGAGCAAAACGAGGACCGATGAGAAGGATTAGAGGTGGTGGTTGTTGCATGTAGAAGCCTTAAACGTAAAAAGGAGTAAAGGGAAAAAATAAAAGGAGGATGGATAGATGAGACGATAGTAGGAGAAATAGACGAGGTGGAAAGAGAAAGATTAAGCGTGAAAAGATGAAGGCGGTTAGGAAACCCCAGTCCCCATGGCTCTACATCTGAAGCTCTACATCTAAGATTGAAGATTTGGACTTTTACAATTGTTCGACCTAAAAACAATTATATATGTCATTTTAGACTTCTAAAAGCAGTATCTGATTAATTGCATCTCCAAATTCATTAAACTTTTACTTTGTATTAGCCGGCTCGAAAAGATCTATGTGACGCCCCACCTCTATACCCACGCTAACCAAGAACACTACGGTGTAGTGCTGTCAATTAGCATGGAGAATAAGGCTGTTGAGGAGCGACCATCCATGTAACTTCTTTGTGCGAGCACCGATATGTCAGATAGAATTGAATGCATATCTTTTAAGGAGGAAATCCGACATACCGATACAAACACAAAGCTATCACACGGTGGCTATATATAATCTTCGGAAACAAATATAGAAATAAACGTAACATAAATCAGTCACAGACAATTCATATCACAGAGGCGGAAATAGATATGAATAAATATACAACACATGAAAGTGTACATCAGAGTAGTGGTCAGAAAAATCCACGATAATACAAAAGAATAGCATCACGTGCTATACAAAAGAATAAGTACACAACATAGAGTCTATATCTCAAATGTGTACATCCAAAAACTACAATCTATGTAGTTAGCAAAAAGTCAGAATAGTCCTGAAGAGAAGTCAAGCAGAAGCACCTGTAACATCTCGGTCTGACCCGAGTATTATTTATAAGAAAATAATAAACGGATCAATCTAGCTATAAATATCAGATAAAGTGATATAGAATAAGAGATATGAAAAAACGTATCATAACCATAATAGCGTACTGTGATAAGTACGTAATTGAAAATCAACAAGAGATTAATCAATACCACAAGAATCTTCTCAAAGATTAAAAAGAATGTCATACTCTTTATTTAATTCACCAAGCCACAATAAATGACATACATATTAATGCCAATTGTAAAAGTTGGTGAAACATTAAATTCAAAAATCAACACACGAAATCTAGAAATCACAAAAAGGGGGAAGTCCGAGCACACGGACGAGAAGCTATCTCATGGAAGCTATCCATTTAATTTTCCGAACACACGGATGGCCCGAAGGCAAGTCCGAACACACGGACGAGAAAGGCAAGTCCGAACACACGGACGAGAAAGGCAAGTCCGAACACACGGACGAGAAAGGCAAGTCCGAACACACGGACGAGAAAGGCAAGTCCGAACACACGGACGAGAGACATCGCACATTGCTAGTCTAAATCATAAAAATGATCGTCATCGATCATAAAGAAGTGTCAATTACACTAAGCTAGTAAATATAAGAGTTTAGCTTCATGTCCCATAACCACTTGCTTAACTCAAATATTTATGAACAGATTGTAGATCTGCACTAGGAAATTGTCACAAGAGTTTCAATATGTGTGAATCGAAATCACACCAATGAGGTATAGACTAACCTTGAAGATAAAGAGATATGTGTGAATCGAAATCACACAAATGGTGTCTAGTCTAACCTCGCAAACAAAGAGACATCGCTCAATCGCTAGTCTAAATCATAAGAATGATCATCATGATCATAAGGAAGTGTCGATTACACTAAGCTAGTAAATATAAGAGTTTAGCTTCATGTCCCATAACCACTTACTTAACTCAAATATTTACGAACAAACTGTAGATCTGCACTAGGAAATTGTCACAAGAGTTTCAATCGAACAAGTCCATAAATTAACCGACGAAGTAAACGCAAGCGTTTCATACCACTTGTTTTGCTAAGCCGTTTAATTATATTTTCTCATACGAATGAGGTAAAGGTTTGTATATACTAGTAGATTGGAAAACAGTTTTATAAACGAATTTGATATTGAAAATAGAGTTGAAATCGTTTTGATGATAGAGTTTTGATATTTACTACTAGTATCGAAACCTTTATATTTTTAAAGTGACAAGTCATAGAAGTGATTGTAGAAACAATCAATTATAAAAGTTCACATTCGAAGACGTGAATAAAATCCAAAGAAATCAATTCCCAAAACCATCAAAGTAAGAAGTTCCGTTGAATGGTTTTCAGATAAGATTGCCTACGCAGAGTTATACGGGGTTCGACCTGCCCGGTCAGGTCGCGGGGGTCCAGGGAGCAGCGCCCCGTCAAAACGGTACGCCCTTTTGAAGACAAGATGAGGTCTAACGACCTAAGGGGGATAGGGTCGAGCGACCCAACGAGGTACCATCCCGAAAGAGGAGTCATCAAAGTCTTAGAGATGATAACAACAAATAGGAGACCACACGAATCGATTAAAGTTGGAAGTTCAAACAAAAATAGGAAATATAGGCAAAACTGGCAAATAGGAGCAGGTCGGTCAACCGGACTCCCTGAGTCGGCTGACCGGACCAGAGACAGAAGTGCTCGGGTAGCAGGTCGGTCGACCGGACTCTGAGGTCGGTCGGCCGAAGCCTGTAGCCTGCACTTCCAAACAGAGGCAGGGAGATGCTAGAGTAGCAGGTCGGTCGACCGGACTCTGAGGTCGGTCGACCGGAGCCTGTTTCCAGCACTCCCATGCCAATCAAATGAATGCCAAACACTTCCGAAATGCAATCGGTCGAGCAACGGCGCTAAGGGTTTACGCCTATCGACTACCCGGCCTTATAAGCTCTTCAATGCATCACAAAAATCATGATCAAAGATCAAAGTTTGGATTTTTAAAGAATTGAACTCAAAACACTAAAAATTGGAATATCACCAAATCGATCCAAACCAAAAGCAATTGCACAAGAATAAGTGTTAGGAATTCATACCTAACAATCAAAGATAAATATAGATTAAGATGTGAGATAAAAATCTCACCTTTGAACCCAAATTAATGAAGAAGAAGCTTGAAAGCAATGGCAAGGGCGATCACTCTTCAGTTCCAACACAACAAGCTTGAATCAAAGCTTTAAAGAAGGACATTCCCAAAGTTAGGTTTAGGAATAAACTGAAATTGAAGAGAGAATGTGTTGGAGAAGAAGGAGATGAAGCTTACCAATGGGTTCTCTTTGAATATGGAGCTAGAACTTGGTTTGCAAGTGGAAACTAGGGCTTGGGAATTCTAATTTCCCATCTCTCCCACCATTTTTGCTTTGAAACTGAAAAGAGGAGGAAGTGAGGATGAATGGGGAGGGATGGTTCAGTTTGGAGGTTAAGTTGGCAAAGGGGGCTGAACCCAAAACCAAACCCAAAGTGCAAATGGTCAAATTTTTGACTAGCTCCAAACATATCAAAGTTTATACTCAAAAAGGTCGCAAACGGCATTTTGGACTCAATGGAGGTGGTCTCGAGTCCCAATTCGACTGTTTGCAAAAAGTAGCTTTTCGGACCAAAATCCGACGAACGACGAAATATTTAAATAAAATAGTTAAATATAAAATCGACAAATATGCGGGTTGTTACAATCTACGTAACCGTTACAAATACAACGCCGAAATAATTAAGTTGTTCTAAATTCATTTTAATTCAATTTATTAATTTAACTAATACATGTAAATTTATGGGTCGTTGTATATCGTGTGAGGTTCTCCAGACTCGTTTTCTCCCACTTATGTTTGAGGATTTTCCTTTATTCTTTCCAATAGGGGGACTTTTCTTTATAATAGATGAGCCTTGACTTCCTCATCCATATTCGAATTATGCTGGTAAATTAGTTTAGGATGTGCATACTTCCATTGAATTGTTCCATCACTGACCTAGCACCAGTTATGTTATAATTAAACAATTCTGTAGTTAAATATTTCCTAATTTTTGTATCATCCATTGATTCTTGGCCTCAAGTGCATGTCGAACAAGTTTAGCGATCAGATTGTTATAGTACATATCGAATAATGTATTCGTCATTGCATTGCATAAGTGCACAAGCATATATAGTCATGTTGTTTCGTCCTCTGCCACTTCTGGTTATGGCATCTCGATACATATACTACTTTTAATCTAGCAAATAAAAAATGCATCTTATTTTGCTAATAGACGAAATTTATGCCATTTAACCTTTCAAATTTTGTAAATTTAGAAGCAAACTCCTTCAAACTATGTAGTTCCATTGGCTAAATTAATTTCTTAAGATTGTTGGTGGTATTTCTTTATTCTAGCAAATGATACAATGGCAGAGGAAGGTAGAGATCACTTCAAAACACATTAAAGGCATATTTCTTTAGACGTTATTTGCCATCACGACTATTCAATTAAATAAATGGGTGCTCTAAGTTATGAAAACCTATCTTTTAAGATACAATGGTGCTCAAGAAGTTAATCTCAATAAATGATTATGGTCGGACCACTAAAATCATCTAAACTATCCATTGAGTTGCTGCAATGACAAGAGCATCGAGTTTGTAACATGTAGTTATAGGATCTGGTACGTTATTAGTAGGTGGTTTGGGATAAATTTCAAAAAAAAAATCCCAATATGGATCTATGTTGGGCTTCTATAAATAATAATTTCTCATGAAATCAAATTTAATGTATTAAATATTGTCTATATCACCATGATGTTTCATATAAGGTTTTAACTTATGTTTAATGTGACATGAATGGAACATATAAGACAATAAATATATCTACACTATGCACGTGTAAAAAGATAGAGTTAGAGATATGCCCTATGAGCAATTCTGTAAATTATCGTAAATTATTAACTCTGTAATAAAATCTCGTTTGAAATAAAAGGTGTTTTTCTTTCTATTACGTACTTGTCATGTTGTGATATGTTAATTAATTAATTATTTTAAATATATTAAATATAAAATCTTTAGATAATATGTTATGTGATAGTAATTACATATGTCATAATCATGATAAATTTATTAAATTAAAATAACATATTGTTTCAAAAATTCCTAATAAAGATGTTTCGAGATAGGATATCGATATAGCCGTTGAGGCAAGAGTACATAACCCTCTCCAAATATTGGATAGTGTATTACTCATGGCTACTAGGGGAACCAAGGAGTTTCATACTGATAGTTATTGGATAACTATGGAATGACTCACTCGAGAGTTTTCTATTGATTAATATGATTAAGGTTAAACAACGAATCTTGAAGTGACGATATTACACGGTTCTCTCGACTTAAGAATACTATTCAACTTCAATGTGAATACTCCATGTTGACTATAGTTAAATTAGGGCATGGAGTTAGGTCTAAGTTGAAGCATTTGGAGTAAAACACTATTCAATAGAAACTTTGTCTCATTGGTTATATGAGATCGGTATCATGGTCAACTATAGTCAATATAAAGTCAAAATCTCCAGTTAGAGTAGTATAGTTAATAATAAATGTTATTCTTGAACCAATGACTTTGTATTTGGACTAACCAAGTTGAATGAGGACAATATTGGAATTTTGATCAAAACCAAATTCCATAAATCCTAAAGTGATATTGGTTTGACGAAGAGAATTGGTGCAGATAATCGTTACTGAAGGGCGCCACTGAAAATTGTAAAATAAGATTTTATCGATATAAATGTGTAAGCAATGAAATCGGCCAAAATGACACACCACTAATTAAGGTGACGTGTGAACATTAATTTGAATTATTCAATATTAATTGCTGACTGAATTTACACCTGCAAGTTGCACAACCGCATTGATAGATTCTCTTAAATACCACATGATTTAATTGATTTATAATTATTATAAATTAATTAACTTAACTAATATCTATGAAATATTATTTATTTATTTATTTTGATGTAATGGATTCCCTTGGTATTTTCTAGGTGTTATTAATAATTAAAAGGGTGCGTATATATAAGTTATATGTATACAAATAGATTTTTCAATATCAACGCGCATTTTAGTTTGATTTAAATATGTTTGATTACTTAATGGGTTTGGACAAGTTTTGAGGCCTAAAGGCCATGATGAGGGGAAAGGAGGGTTTCAAATTCAAGTGTTAGATTTTGAAATGGTAAAGAGAGACTTAGTAATCCAAGGAGAAAAGATCTCCTTCACTCTCTCTCCATATAAACCACACTACCCCTTACTATTTTGCTTACTTTTGGCCTCCCTTACTCTTGCTCATCCGCCCTATCATCCCATCGCCCCTTGGCTGAAAAACTTCCATCTAATCAATATCAAATTAAATTAATGGTGGTTCTCCAAGCCATTGTAAAGTTAGGAGATAGGATCGAGATCAAATCTTGGAATATCCTCCAATCAAGGTGCAGATTTAAGGCTACATTTATGAGTTAATCTTCTATTATCTACAATTCTACATCATTATGTTTATGTAAATCTAGATAACGATTAGACATATTTATATACAAATATGTTGTCTCGTATGTATGTGTATGTGTGTGTAGTTTCCAAACTATACATGTGTTTACTTACACATATATAGATCTATATAGTTTAAATGTTTCATTTATAATAAAAATTGTATGATTTTTTGTACATATAAATATGTACGAAAATTATAAATAATTTTTATTATTTATAAAATGTTAAAAACGAATTTAAATTGATATTACTTGTTTTAAATACATACATACATATATATATATATAAAAAAATTTATAAAAAAGTATATAAATGTGTTTAAAATCATTTTAAATTAAATTCTAAAAAATATTATTTTTGACAGTAATATATATATATAATTTTATTTATAAATATAAATTATATACATTGTTTTAAAATAATATAAGTGTTTATATATTTGTTAATATAAAAATTTATAAATTAATATTTTATTTTATAAAATAATGTTTTGGTTTGTTATAATAATAATAATAATAATAAATTTATGCTCCAAAGGCAATTTTAATATATATATATATAATATTATTAATAATAATGGATTTAGTAAAATTAAATATAAATATATATATATACACACACTCGTTCATTATACATTAATTAAAGGGTTATAAATTTTAATTTGATTTTTTTTAATATTATATATTTATAATTTTACATTATAGATCCACATTTATATTTAAATTGTTTTACTAAGTAAACTGTTAGATATTTTAAAAGGTTTTAAAATTTAAAATTTAAAATTATGGACGTGGTCAAAATTGTTTGTTTTTGTATAAAAAGATTATTTTCGAAATCATTAATACATATATGTATATAATTTTAAATAATGTTTTGGATAGCTGATATGTATATAAATGGCAAATGTGTATGTTGTGGTATAAATCCCAATACCTATACACGTACGCATTAATTATGTACACAATATATTATGTTGCATATGCACTACACATATTTGATTATATTTGGATATACTTATATTAAATTCGAATTCGAATCAATAATAAATCCATTATTTAATCAAATTAACAAATCAAATAAAATAAGTTTTTATTCAATTAAAATTTTAGATTGGATCTAAAATGAATTAGACTTTAGAGGCCCAATAAAGATCTAACAATAGAAAAAAAATTAAAATTCACCCATTTAACCCACTTAGCCCAACACGGTTCCTTCAACGATATTAGAGCCTAATACTTATGCAGTCTAAATTAGCAATATTATGGCTAACTTATTAAAGTCTATACATTTAGTAGGGTGTCTAGAAAGGTAGCGTCTAAAGTTGGGTTTGGATAATCAAGTACTATGTCTTACTAGCTAGTGGCCTAGGCCGAAGGATAGTGTAAGCCCAAAGATTATCCCCAATATAAAGGCTAAATTGATTTTGGGCCTCGGGCTAATTTTCAAAAGCAATTTTGGAAATTTAAATACTGATTTAAATTAAAAAGTTAAATTTAAAATATAAATGAAATTTTATAAATGTTATAAAATATATTTTATTCAAAATTGTTTTGAAAATTAATTAATTAATTTTGAAATTTTATTTCAAATAATTAGCTTAATTAAATAATTAAGTTAATTAATTAAATTAAATCATATATATTGATATATGTATATTTATCATGAAATGTTTAAGATAAATGATAATAAATATTTGGAACTAATTTTATTTTAAGTAAAACTGTTTTAATTGATTAAATATTAATTGATAGCTTATATGCATATATAATTATACGTGTATATATAATTACTATAAAATTTATAGTCAATATTCATTTTTCAAAATGTTTAAAATGAATAATTAAATTAATTAAAGTATTAATTAAATAATTAATTAAATGAAACTAAAATTCATTTAATTAAATAAATTGGGTATATAAGAAACCCTAATTAGGTTTAAGAAATAAATACATATGTATAGTATGTATATGTCATGATTTTAGATGTGTTTGACACTTGAATCACGATGGTATTTCATTAGAAATACATTAAATTGATATAACTCAAATAAATATGTTAAATATTATGAATCTCTAATATAACTGTTGATCTCTACCATTTATATATTAATAAATTACCCGCTTACTCTTTAGTTGTTAGTATTCCTCAAGCTAAGTTTTTGTGTGTAGTACTCTTAATATATTGAATAGACGGTGTAAGATATATGCACGTATTTGTTGATATTCCACAAGATATGTGCATTTATACTTAGGTCATCACAAAATAGTAGGTACGAGTGAATAATCTCTTTCGTTTTGTTGTTATTTCTCAAGGTCGAAATAAGGTTAGGACAAAAACCACAGGGTATGAACTGTATATAATACAATGGATAAGGTGTTACCTATCACATGAGGGCCTATGATTTGTTAATATTCTTCAAGGTCAGCATCATAAGGCATGCGAGTCCTAACACCCACTAGAGAAGTCAAAAGACTTCTATATGTCTCTTCATGTTTTGAGAAATATAAAAATCTAGTGGGAGCTCGTTGGTAAAATGAAATAAATATATCTAACCTTACTAATAATATAAAATCATTTGCTATGCAAAAAAACTAATCTACTTCGACAAATTTGTGCAATTAATATAAGTGATAAAATATTTATCAGCCAAAGTATAAGCATAAACTAAATTAAAATTGATATAGAAATATAAATATATACTTACAAATGAATCCTTAGGCATGTTGTCACTTCAACACCCGTGCAAGTGCTTAATTATACAACTAGTAAAACATTCATACCTTGGTCACTTATGTGTTTATTTGCCCGAGACCGTATATTGTATTCTATGAGTTTCGAATTCTAAAAGTAATACAAGAATATGGATATTTGATCCATATTCGATCACAAATAAATGCTATATGAATAACCGTCAAGATTCGTAATGTACGAAACATAATGGAAATTAGTGCATCGAAATAAACAAGTAAACCATAATGCAAGATCATGTATTTAACACGATTGATTATAATGAGGATCTTATTGTGTTGGATATTGCACTAGACCAAGAGCTACAAGATGTACCTAGGAACTCGATCATAAAATGTCAGTTTGATGTTTAAGTAAAAGTGCAACCTATTTGATATCTTTAAATGTTAAGGATGACCAATACATTTTTGTAAAGAGTTTGTCACGGTTTTGTAGAAAGGTTTTCCTTTTTGAATGGTTAGACCATTTGGAAAGGAAAGCAAATATACAAGAGTGGATATAACTTAAGGCATGGTTGGGGAAGAGAAGAGTGAATGATCACTTCTTCTTCATGAAGAGATATTAGCAGCGATAATTGTAAAAATTCTAAATGGTACTTAATATGTAATAAGAAATATAATTTCTGTTCCAAATGAATTTTCATATAGAAAATTGTTTTCTATTAAAAGTTATTCCTTCGAGTTTAAAATATTTGATCTAAAACTCTCGACTCTAAGCTAGTTACAGTGAATGAAAAAATCTCGTAATAAGTGGTTGAATGGAGCCTCATATTTCATATGCTATTATAGTATTGGCTAAAATTATGGGTGCATACCATATGACACTTTTTAGTGGTCGCATCAATTTATCAAAAATTGTTTTCATAAACAAACTAGTATTATTTATGAAATAATGATTATTTTCAAAATTGATTGAAAATAGACATGGTTTTATTTCAATATGAATATTATAAATATTTATAACAAGATAAAACTAATAATGGTATTTGTTTTCATAACAAAATGATGCATTACGAAGTACATAAGTATCTAAAACTTTACAATTATTTTGGAATTATGGACTAAGCCATAGTTTTGTGAAATAATTCTTTAATCGTATGACTATGAGTCATATGGTACTAGTGAATTGTATCTCAAATGATTAAGGGCGAAGCACTTATTCAGTGGGAGCGACTTAAGAGTTAGCGAGTTCTTCAGATTAATACAAATAGATGTATGCAGTCATAAGTTTAATGATACCAAAATGATTCTACATACTTCAATAAAATTCATCGATGAATTATCTTCGAAATTAACATATTTGATACACATGTAGTATGTCTATAATAAGTTCATAGAGTGTAAAATGAAAGTAAGTAATGTAACATGCATAAGGAAATAAAAAAATTCGATTTGATCAAATACGTGAGTATATTGGAAAAAGAGCTCCAAATATACCTAAAAATGATGAAGATTCAATCTCAAAAGTTACTCCTCCCTCGATACATAAAGATATATCGATAAGGAGCAATTAGACTTTGTTGAACAAAATATGGTTGATAATGATCGAAATTGAGTTAACTTCTTTCTGTAAGGTCATGTACTTAAGAGTAAGTACATAAGGTTAAAATTAATTTCATCTAAAGCATAGTTTACAAGATCGTACAAGATAAGAGTTTATAAGAAACCCCTATATATCCTAAGCCAAGAAGTTGACAGGTTGTGCGAGTCAAATGATTATGCGTAATAACCATTTGTGAGGGATCTTGTGTGGACCACCATAAAGGAGTTTGGGACCGATCAATATTGATTGACCAATTTATGTTATGAACATAAGTTTCGTAAAATAAAACCAAATCATTTATATATATAAGGCAGTTCGTAAAATGTTTATGAATAACTATTCTGTTACACTAAGAAATAATTGTTGTTTTAAGAAACGTCAACTTTATGGTAAAGGAATTTCTTTAAAAAATTATTGGTATTAAAATGTATATGTATACGGTCCAAAGATAAAACTGATTATAAGGGATGAAATGAAATTAACCAAGCCTAAATAGACACGACACATTAGAATGTCTAATAAGAACACCCGCATATTAAAGAGAAACTGTGAGTTTTATATCAATGTCGAGTATAGAATTTCCTCAGTCGTCAATAAAGCCATTAATTGTATTGACTCTATAATATGGTGTGATGCGCAAATCCAGAATGGCTCCAAGTATATTGTCAAAATATGATTTTGATAATTGTATCTGAAAGGATACGATCCCTCGACCACAAATGTGTCTTCGATAAAAAGATCGATGCAGTTGGAATAAGGTAAGCTATATTGATAAGAATAACATCGTAAATTTCAATTGTTGAAATTAAAATAATAGATTCGTCATTCAACGTGATTTTTAACCTTCATTTTAACCAAGCAGATTTTGAATGGACTTAGAAGGCCAGAATAGGGACGAAACAATTCACGAACTTAGAATCATCCTTAGAAGGACAAAAGAATCATACTCAAAAAGTTTGAAGGAAAATTAAGCTAAGTAGACCACTTGGTATCGAAAGGAACTTCTCGGTACCAAGAGGTTTTTTCTCCTACTTTGATCTCCTGAAGCTCTTGTACAATGAGTACTATCTCAAGCTATCATCGTCAAGTGCTTTTTCCATAAGATAGATAAGCAACACTAAGGATTTCAGATAAGAAAGAAGAAAAAGAAAAGCGATATCGGGTGAATCATCAGCGAGAACTAGGTCATCGGGAAAGAAGAGTTTGGAATGCATCGAATTAGAGATAGAAAGGCAAGACAAACTAGATAAAGGATTCACACTGCTCTTCTTCACTCTTATCTCCTTCCCCAAATAAACTCTAGAAACTCCACTATAAGATCCACTAGATTGTGGTCAGATCTGATAAAATTAGTTGTAATCCAGAGAGAAAACAAATAATAAAAAGATTAAAGTGGACATAAGCCGAATATTTCACCGAACCACTACAAAAATTGTGTCTCTATTTCTGCTTTTACCATTATTTTACTAGAACTGGTGCTTTCATCTGATATTTAGGTGCAGGTACCCTTTTTGGCATCAACATTTTGGTGCTTTCATTGAGAGACGAGCATGGATCTGAAATTTGGAGAAGGTGAGGAGTCCTAACACCAAATCTAGGATTGGAGGAAGTCAACTAGAGCATGGGGGCAGCCAAGAGGCGTCGTCAAATTTTAATCATTTCATCTACGTGACCAGAGAGAAGATGGAGAGAATGACGAAGGAGATGTAGGATGGAATGATGGCTCAACAGCAGGAAATGCTATAGTGATTCTCCAAAGGTTAGGGCACCAAGGATTAGCTGGAGCTACTGGAATTCTAAATCCAAGGCCAAAAACTAATGCAGGAGCACCTTGAGTTAGAGCCGAGCAAACTGGACTAATGCCCCCACAAGCCGAACCAGTCGGTACCAACATGAATTAGATCGACACCGAGAGGAATCTACTCGGGGGCATGATCGATTTGGATCTAAGATGAGCTCTAATGCCTGGAATGGGCAATGCTGGAGCCAGAGAGGCAGATCAGAATACGAATGCACAACAGCAAGAGCTGTAACCGAAAGCTAACTATAGGAACGGGGGGTAGAATGAATTTATGGATCAGAGACTTCCATTGGATGATAACCTCATAATCGCGATGGATTGGAGTCCAGTTAGATACCCATTTCTCGCCTTTTATTTTAAATAAATGTTGCAATATCACTATCAGATCGCTTACATGTGTATGAGATCCTGATCGGTCTCTAGGCAGCTCTGAGTTGGAAGTCTAAAGGTGATCCTTGATAGGATTAAATGTTTTGATGTTTATTAGATGCCCTGACTTAGGTTTCATGAGTGATGACCGACACCAATTAGGAAATGCCAACAGATATTGATGACCCCCTGAAATTGATTAGGATTTTATAAACCACTTGGACATGATGATTGATACTGATCATGGTAGTCCCATCCAGAGGGATGGGATGGTGATGACAAAAGGTAAGTCCCATTACTGGAGAGTAAGTGAATGGACTTGCTTGTCGTTGAGTCACCTTATCGGAGAGCGAACGGATTGGGCTCGGCAAAGATCTAGAGAGATCAAAGTAAGTCCCCTCACCGAAGAGTGAGCGTATGGACTTGCTTGTTGTCGAGTCCCATCACTAAAGAGCGAGCGAATTTGGCTCAACAAGAATCTGAAGAGATCGAACCCTAGATTGGATGACAAACGATCCAGAGAGATCAAATCCTAGATTGGATGATAAATGATCCAGAGAGACTGAATCCAATATTAGATGTAGAATGATCCGAAGAGATCACGCCTTAGATTAGATGAGACCCTAGATTGCATAGGACCCTAGATTGGATGGAACCCTAGTTTGGATGTTAAACGATCCGTAGAGATCAGGCCATAAAATAGACGTTGACCTGACCTGAGGATTTGAATGCCTTGTGATTAGACTAGAATAGATAAATCCTGGATGAATACGGGACGATTTCAATATACGATATGATAACTCCGGATAAAAATGGACTGATTATGATTCATCACGAACACTTAAGCAAGGGCTAAAGTCTGTAACTATGATGGTCTGGAATGATCATGGATATTGCAGGAGAATCCAAAGAAACCAAATGATTCACTAAGATCGAGATCGATGGATGCGGAGAACTCAGCTACTGAAGATTGACTATTACATAAACTTGTTCTTGAACAAAGCATACCTTACATTCAAAAGGCATAATTTGGGGGATAAGTGTTAACCCGCTCTTTGACCAAAAGGATTTCGACTGGACTTGGAAGGCCAAAATGAGGATGAAAATTCATGAACTTGGAATCATCCTTAGAAAGACAAAATAATCATACTCACGAAATTTGAAGGAAAATTAAGCTAAGTAGACCACTCGATACCGAGAGGAATCTCTCAGTACCGAGAGGTTGTTTCTCCTACTTTGATCTCCAGAAGCTCTTGTACGACGAGTACTACCTCAAGCTATCATCATCAAGTGCTTTTTCTAGAAGATAGACAAGCAACACTAAGGATTTCAGAGAAGAAAGCAGAAAAAGACAAGCGATGTCTGGTGAATCATCAACAAGAACTGGATCTTCAGGAAAGAAGAGTTTGGAATGCATCGAATTGGAGATAGAAAGGAAAGTTAAACAAGATAAAGGATTTTCACCCTGAAAAAACCACCTTGTACTAAGAGGTCTTCTTTGGACTTTGCCGACGTGCTTCTTTTTATACACTTGGACTTGCATCTGGACTACAATCAACGTGGGCTCCTGAGTATACTGATGAGTTTCTTTACATATACCAACTATATAACAACTGTAGAAGAGATTCATACTCTGCATCTTCTTCACTCTTATCTCCTTCCCCAAATATACTCTAGAAATTCCATTGTAAATTTGAGATCCACTAGATTATGGTCAGATCTGATTAAATTTGTTGTAATCCGAAAAGAAAACGACTAGTAAAAAGATTAAAGTGGATGTGGGCATGAGAATTCGTCGAACCATTATAAAAATTGTGTCTTCTTTTCTGCTTCTACCTTTATTTTACTAGAACCAATGCTTTCATATGATATTTGGGTGTTGATACCATTTTTGGCGTCAACCATGCTTAAGTTAATACGGATTTTACTCGTACAATTATTGGTCGACATGATTTTGAGTTTTGGTATATATGTTGAAACGTAACTAATGATTTAGAATAGACTATTTGCACATAACAACCAAAATGTCTTAAAGTCAATGGGAGTGATATCGAGTTTGTGGGTTTTGGATATGATCCAAGAATTGATACGAAAGTATCGTTCGATAAGAATCAGAGTTGAACAAGTATTTTGACAAAAATATCATATAGTTTGATTTTTATTCAAAATGCATAGGAAGCGTGTATCTATAAGAAAGAACATTAAAAGATACCTAGATATTTTTAATCTATAAGTAAATAAAATATAGCTAATTGTTAACGATGTACCCATGTTAAAATAAGTTATAGTTCAATTGTTTATTTCACGATATAGGATTCGAAAGGACATTTTTAGTAATCGATATAAAAGGATTTTGGGAATGTCCTAAATGATATACATAGACACCATATTAAAATGTATAATATGAAGCATGCAAGACAAATTACTTATGAATTGACAATAGGAATTATCATACATGCTGTATTGTCTATAATATCTTATTTCACTTATGTGTTTGATACATAAATATAAATATCAAATTCGAATTCGAATTAAGATCACTAAATGAGATAAGAATATTCTCGAGTATTTGCGAAATACTAAAGAAAAGTTGAGCTTCTTATAAAGAAGTATTCATACTCAAACATCATAAGTGCTATTGAGCATAGTACGTCAACTCTAAACTCATAATCAACCTTAGTTAAGAAGATTTAAGTTGGAAATATTCCAAACAAAAGGATCTGGATGATTCAACCAAACGACTAAGTACATCACCTTGAATAACGCCGTAATAAAAGCAATGTGTGTATGTGAATGCACAAATTTATAACTTAGCTAGGAGTGATTCGAAATGTTGAGAATTAAATATCATTGTTATATGATAACAATGTCGTGATACAAAAGAACTAAAGAACCTAGAGCTCACTACAAGTCGAGAAACGTACAAAAAGTTCCACGTGATAATGGCAATTTATCAACATCACAGGGAGTTGAATGCCACAGTAGATAATTAAAACAACATAGCAGATCCATTCATGAAGGGACTAGCTCGGTCATTTCTTAACAAGATGATCGAAGGGATAGGATTGAGATTCCATAATTGGCCCCAAGTGCAAGTGGAAGATTGATAGAGTTAGGGATATTCCCTAGGGGCAATTCTATAATTTATTGTAAATTATTAACTATGCGATAAAATCTCATTCAAAATAAGGTGTTTTTCTCTCTATTATATACTTGTCATATTATGATATGTTAATTAATTATTTAATTTAAATACATTAAATAGAAAATCATTAAGTAATATGTCATATGATAGTAATTAGAGCATATTGTAATCATGAGAAATTTATCGCATTAAAATAACATACTTTTTTAAATATTATTAGTCAAGATGTTTCGAGATAGGATATCGATACATTCGTTGGGACTAGATTACATAATGCTCTCCAAATGTTGAGTAGTATATAAAAAAAGCCAATGGAGGCACCAAGGGGTTACGTACTGATAGTTATTGGATAACTATGGAATGACTCAAGAGTTTTATATTGGTTAATATAACTAAGGTCAAACAAAGAATCTTGTAGTGACGATATTACATAGTTCTCTCGACTTGAGAATACTATTGAACTTCAATGTTGACACTCCACTTTGATTATAGTTAAATCGTGGCATGACACCCATCAAATGACCATAATTGGATCTGAGTTGAAGCAATGGGAGTGAAACATTATTCAATAGAGAATTCATCTCTTCGGTTATATAAGGTCAGCATCACGGTCTACTGTAGCCAACTCAAAGTTAAAGTCTTTGGATAGAAAATTATGGTTAATAATAAATGTTATTATTGAACCAAGGACATTGTGTTTGGACTAACCAATTTGAATGTGGATGATATTGAAATTTTGACCATTACCAAATTCCATAAGTCCTAAAGCGATATAGTTTTAACGAAGAGAATTGATGTAAATAATTGTTACTAAAGAGCACCACTTAAAATTGTAAAATATGATTTTATCAATATAAATGTATAAGCGATAAGTTCAGCCAAAATGTTGCACCATTAACTAAGGTGACGTGTGAACATTAATTTGAATTGTTCAATATTAATCGCCGACTGAATTTACATCTACGAGTCGCATAACCACATTGGTCCGAAATACCGCACGATTTAATTGATTTATATTTTTATAAAATTAATTAACTTAATTAATATTTATGAAATATTATTTATTTATTTTTATGTATTTTATACCATTAGTATTTTTTAGGTGTTATTAATAATCAAATGGGTGCATATATAAAAGATATATATGTACAAATCAATTTTTGGCACCGAGGAGCATTTAAATTTGATTTAAATACGTTTAATTACTTAATGGGTTTGGATAAATTTTAAGGCCTAAATGGCCCCATGCATGGCCGGCTGGCCATGATGAGGGGAAATGAGGGTTTCAAATTCAGGTGATGGATCTTGAAATGGTAAAGAGAGGCTAAGTAAACCAAGGAGAAAAGATCTCCTTTGCTCTCTCTATATAAACCACACTGCCCATCATTGTTTTGTTTACTTTTGGCCTCCCCCTACTCTTGCCAGCTGTCATAACCATCCCATCACCCTTAGGTTGAATATACTTCCATCTAATCAATATCAAATTAAATTAAAGGTGGTTTTCCAAGCCATTGTAAAGCTAGGAGTTAGGATCAGGATCAAATTTTCTATCAAGGTGCGAATCTAAGGCTACATCTATAAGGTAATCTTCTATTATTTACAATTCCATATCATCATGTTTATGTACATCTAGATCATGATTGGACGAATTTAGATACACATATGTTGTCATATGTATATGTGTGTGTGTGTACTTTCAAGATTATGTAAGTATTTACATATACATATAGATCTATAAAGTTTAAATGTTTCATGTATAATAAAAAAATTAATTTTTTTATACATATAATTATGTATGGAAATTATAAATAATTTTTGTTGTTTATTTTTTTTGAGCACATGGGAAACCTTAAGATCATGGTATTCATT
Source organism: Allium fistulosum (assembly GCA_030737815.1). Lineage (NCBI taxonomy): Eukaryota > Viridiplantae > Streptophyta > Magnoliopsida > Asparagales > Amaryllidaceae > Allium > Allium fistulosum. The sequence goes on along the minus strand of CM060905.1, from coordinate 482,729,625 downwards.
GATACTCACTTAAGTAAACCACGCCGTGTGTCTACCCCGCTTTTATTTAGTCGTCGCACACGGATGCATAACGTTGAAACTCCCAATGATGGTTTGGCGCTGGGATTCGAACCTGCCCGGACGCAGTCCTTAGGTTCCCATCTCCCAGCCCCCAAACCAACCGAGCTACGAACGAAGGGTAATTTTTGTTGTTTATTAAATGTTAAAAGAAAATTTAAATTGATAAAACTTGTAATATTACATATATATATATATATTAATTTATAAACACGTATGTATGTATATATATATATATTTATTTAAAATCATTTTAAATTAAAATATAAAACATATTATTTTCATATCTTTATCATTTGCCTCATCCTAACTGCTCCATAATACTAATCAATGATGCATCTTGCTATTGACTTAGCCCAATACAGTCTATCAATGCATGTCTAACTTCCATCGCCGCTAATAATCCAGATGTACACTCTGATCGAGATCAGAAATCGAACTCTGGTATACACTCCAAATTTCTCCATTTTAACAACATAGCATTCACTTCAGTATATCTCCTACTCAAAGCATTGACGACTATATTTCCTTTCCCTAGAGTATAAGAAATCCCAAAATCATACAATGATAAAAATTCCATCCACCGTTGTTGTCTTAGATTCAGATCCTTTTAAGGAAACATATACTTGAGAGATTTATGGTTCGTAAATAATTTGAAACTCTCACTTGACAAATAATGCCCCATGACTCAATGCAAATACAATGGCAGCTAACTCCAAGTCATGTCTCGAATAATTCCTTTCATGATTCTTCAACTTCCTACTCATATATGCCACCACTTTTCCTTCTTGCATAAGAACAACACCAAGACCAGTACCGCATACATCTGTATATACGGCGAAAGGTTTGGTACCATCAGAAATTACCAAAACTAAAGCATCCGTCAATAACTCCTTCAATCAAACAAACACCGCTTCACACTCCGGACTCCAAGTATAAATCAGGTTCTGCTTCATTAAAAGGGTCAGAGGTGCTTATATCTTGGAAAAATCCTTAATAAAATTTCGATAGAATCCAACAAAACCCTAAAAAGCTAAGAACCTCTGAAGCTGTTCTTCGACATCTTCCATTCCCAGATTGCAGCTACCTTCCCTGGGTTTACAGCCAATCAATCCACTAATACAACATGCCCAAGGAAGCAAACTTCTTTCCTCCAGAACTGACATTTAGAGAATTTAGCCTTCAAATGATTTCTTTTTGTAACATCCATGACTTCTCTCAACTGAATCTCATGCTCTTCCTCACTTCTGGAATAGACGAGAATGTCATCCACAAAGACCACAACAAACCTGTTCAACTGCTCCTTGAATACCCTGCTCATCAGATCTGCAAAATAAGCTGGAGCATTCATCGAACTGAACAAGATGACCAACCACTCATACAGTCCATCAGGCGTACAGAAAGCAGTCTTCTGAATACTATCCTCGGCTACTCTCAATTGGTGGAATCCAATTGCCAAATCAAGCTGAGAGAAAATCTTTGCCCCGACCAACTGATCAAAGAGGTCATCAATGCAAGGTAATGGATAGTGGTTTTTCTTTGTCGGCTAATTTAATTGATTCATAACCTTAGGAAACCATCTACCTTAAGTAGAAAAAATGGTAGGTGCACCCCATTCTGAAATACTCCTCCAAATAAAACATTTCAGTAATAATTCTAAAACCTGCTTATCTAACTCTATTCTTTCCTTTGGGGCCATATGCCTAAGAGGCATCACTGTTGGCCTTGCGTCTTTCTCGAGGTCAATATAAAATTCGATTTCTCTTCGAGGAAGGAGACCGGAAACTTCTTCGAATACATTAGGATAATCCTTCACTATAGGTATACACGATAGCTCTTCCTATGAAAGGCCGAGCGAATACTTCCATAACAGAATTATCGGGCTCACATCATAGAATCAAATCAAGTCCTTCACCCTTCCTCGATCGAACCATCCTCCTATCACAATCCAACACTACCCCATAGCGAGAAATCCAATCCACTCCCAGAATCAATCTATACCCCGAAAGTTTAGTATATATGTGTCATAAGGGAACTCCACACCACGGATGACTAACTTTAAATTATGATATAGTTGTGCAGTTAAAGCACCATAAAATCCCCTCTATGGGACATAAGATTCTTCGACCGCTACACTTTTTTAGTTTAGCATTATTAAATAGTAGATCCTCTTTATGCCCTGCTATTTTCTGTTACACTCACTAAATCGATATTTTTTAGCATCCACTTTAGCAACATTGATATAAGAAGGTTGATTTGACTGTTTCTCTTTTGAACCATATCAACAAGTTAGGATAAAGACCTAATTTTAAGGCATAATGCTTAATATAAGTTAGAAATATATTGTATTCACCAAATCTAGACTGCATAAATCATGATATTCTTTGATTTTTTTATATAAGATTAAATAATATTTCTTTACCTACATAAATGATGTGAGAATGAGAATAAATTAACTTTAAATATTTGATTTTATATCTAATGAAGCTTTTTGCACCTCCGCTATTTTTTGCTATATCTATGCTTTATCCCCGCTATAACTTTTTGCACCACCACTGCTATAGAACCGCTAAGCGCTTTGACCGCACAACATAACATTGATAATTAAGTTGATCCCCCGACAGTATTCAACATCGAAATGGATTCATGCAGTAGGTCGGGTTTAAGGGATACACTATCGACTAATGCACTTACAATGAATGAATGAGATGCACCAGTGTCAAATAAAGCATGAACAAGAGAATCAGTTAAAATCAACACACCTTCCATCACATTTTGTTCCCCTTTCTCCTAAGGTGACGGTGGTGCTTTACTAGAAGTTGGAAAAACATCCAAAGCATATGCCCTTACAATCTGACCTTCATTTTTCATAGCTGGGTAGTCCCATTTCATGTGTCTGAAATGATCACAATTATAACACTTCACTTTCTTTTGAGCTATGGCTGCCTTACAATTCTTTTCCATGTGTCCCACTTGATTACAGTTATATCATTTACCCTTTGAAAGATTCGTCCTACAATTCTCTACAAGGCGTCCCACTTTTTGACATCTATGATAAGTAACCACCTGCTTCTTGTCTTGCCCTCCTTGCAGTCCCTTTCCTTTGAGCTTACCCTATTGCTGGCCCTCTGCTTCCTTAACTAAAGTTATGTTCAAAGAATTCAACAGTGTTGCCTTTACCAATCCCTCAAATGTCACTCCATATGGTATCTGATTTAGTGCAAGCTCCTTCAGGTGTGAATTTAAACCTTACATAAACTTCAATGCTTTCTTATCTCGGGTGTTCGCTAACTCAAATCCAAATCTAGCCAACTCATTAAACTGGCTTATGTACTCCCCAACCGTCATTTCTCCTTGCTTCAAATGAATAAACTTCTCCAATGGTAGATCCTTCTTAGCATTGGAAAGGAACTTCATCTCAAACCTTGCCTTGAACATCCTTCAAGTAATAGTATTCTCATCTACTTCAGCTGTCACCACCTCCCACCAACATGCCGCTTCACTTTTCAAATGCCAAGTAGCCAACTGTCTCTTAGTGGCATCACCAAGTCTTAACAAGTCGAAATCTTTTCACAATCATTATCAATGCCCAAGTCACTGCGTATGATTCCGTCCCAAGAAAAGGCTTCCCACCAAGGCTGGAGAAGTCCTTACAAAGCTTAGGAAAATCAACAGTTGGTGGTGCTTGGGATGGAATCACACCTTGTTTAGCAATAGTAGCGGTAGCTACGGGTTCATTGGGTTGGCATGCTTGGCTCATCGCTTGAATATAGCATTTGAACTATATTGGAATATTGATTCTCAGAGTATCCAATACATTTACTCAAGTGCTAGTCCCTGGTTTAGGAATATAGGAATCACTTCCCTGAACTACCCGAAGCCTATAGGAAAGCCTATTTCCCTAGTGCTAATTGGGCTCACACCCTTATCTGCCCATAGCCTGCAGGGTCGCTTAACATCCACCTTCTCTACCAGGCCTATCGGAGCACTATAGGGGAGCAGCGTAATGCCTGAATCACCTACTTGTATCATAGGTCTGCATTCACATCCATAATCGTACCTATATTTGTATATGTATCCGTTTCCATATCAACATTCATATCCGCATCCATATCCACATCCCATGATGTCTACATACACCATAGACTTATTCGCATTTCATATTCACTATCATATCACATCTCCGAATCATAATAACACACACAAATATATATATATATATATACACACACACACACACACACACACACATATATATTCATTTTAAATAGCAACCAATCATCACAAACATTCTCTTAATTCGTAATGCCGTCATTTGTCTCATCAATAGCCTTAAATCGACTTCCAGAACATAATAGAAATAAGACTCGAATTGGTTGTTTATTATTTATATAGGCTCTTCTAGGTCCAGGTTCAACCCGAGTCTATAATAGGCCATAGGTGCCCCGATCACCTCCATCGATGGACTAACACACATAATTCCTGGTCATTTTGTGGAAATGGGTGGTTTTCGTCATCGTTTCTGCCTCCACTCACCTCCGTTCCTCCTCTATTTTCCTAAGAATGTCCCTAGTACCAAGCCCTAGGTTTCTAAGTCTGGTTTATCAATTTATTTCTTTAAATTTAACATGTAACATCAAATTACTATATTTTTAACATAACCTAGTTCCTAAGTTGTTATTAGCAAAATCCTCATTAGATCCAAATTTAGATGTTTATATGTGTTCACCTACACTATTATAGTCAACATATCATACTTAGAGGATCATGACTGTATCATATGAGGAAAAAGGATGAATCGCTCAACAAATCAATGTTTTATGCTTGAATCTGACTTTCAGGACTGCTAGGCCTCCATGCTTTAGATTTTTATCTCCAAATCACTACTGACATGTAGTCCTCTTCGATATCTTCGCAACACTTTTGGTCTCGTGAATTTTCGTTTAAGTTTTGAGTGAGATTTTGTATTTTGATTCTTGGTATGTTAAGAGGAAGAAGGTGTGGGTTACGGTGTAATAGATCTTAAGGTTACTTTAACACTAGGGGTATGAATAGTGTTTTATAATTATTATAAATCTTTTTAAATTAATTTCAAGATTTAAATCAAATCACGGATTATCAACACAGATCTGTACAGATCAAGCAGTTACAGATGTAATCATAGATGAATATAAAAGCAATAACAAAAAATAAAGTAAGAGAGATGACACTAGGAATTTTATACTGGTTTGGATTAACCAATCCTACATCCAGTCCCGTACAATACCGTACAGATTTCTTATTAATTGCTTACTTTAACCAGGTAGCAAGCAAACCAGAATACAGTCTCGATTTCAAGACTATGAGATGCACCCTCCTATCTCACGAGTCCGAGGCAAACTCTCTTGATTCTGAGCAATTATATCACCCACTAAATTTAGACATGCTACTAAACACACCCACTTGATTTGAACATGCAACAAGTACACCCAAATGAATAAGAGTAGAGTTGTTGATGTCCAAATACATACAGTATGAGATATCCTATAGCCATTTTGATAACGGTTTGATCGTTGAGTTTGTAGAGAGATGCTTCCAAAACTATAGATAATTTGTAGGGAATCAATCTAGTAGAGTATGTATTGATTCTATGTGGTTTTGAAGAATGTAGTAAGTAGTTTTCAAGAAATATTTCAAGAGAGTATGGAGTAAGAAGAAAGCAAGAAAATTGGTTAGAAGTTTCGTTTATATAGTGAATGAACAGATGTTTCCATTCGTGAAGAGGTGCACCCAAAAGATACTTCTTTTGAAAATTTAAAAAACAAACCAATGGTCACTATGTCGACATATCTAGGAGGGGTATGTCGATATACCCTTGTAAATTTTGAAAAAAATGATTTTCTTTTTGAACTTCTATATTTTTGTAAAATAATTTAAACATAGTCTTTATACCGATCAGTCTTCAAGTTTAATAATTCTATACCTATGCAATATTCTGCAATATATACTATACAACTTGGCAAAACATTAGTATTTATATTTATATAGTTGTTGTCATCAAAATTAATATATGAGGTATTAACAATCAACCCCATTTTGATGATGACAACCATGTAAATATTTTGCTTATAAAATATAATATAACTCCCCCGAGTTAAATTAGTCCCCCTTAGTATATGCATGTGTTATATTTTATATTTTCTCCCCCTTTGTCATCTATAAAATTGGGTGAAAAACAAAACCCCCTCTAAATGTGATATACTTATGAATTATGGAGTCAAAATTAATATTAATAACTATATAATTCAAGACATACCATTCAAAACCAAACTATATGATCAATCCAAGTCAAACACAACTTATATAAGTTTTAAATACAAATCAAACGATGTAATCATATTCAAACAACCCTAAACAAATAATCAAACCTAAAAAGAAGACATTTAAAACATACAAAACCAAATTAACATATTTACATGGCTAGAATACAAATTAGTGTTTTTTCTGGCATGATGTGTTGGATTTTTAGATAAATTTATTGCACTAGTATTATTATAATATATTGGTGGTTGTTTTAAATTAAGACCAAAATCTTTTAGAGTTTGTTGCATATAGATAACCTATGAACATGCTAATGCAGCTGGGATATATTCTGCCTCTGTTATGGATATAGATACCATTATTTAATTGTCTTATTTCTAGTCGTAAAAAGAAAGTTAGTTCTCCTATATGACTTATTTCAAATTCCTTAGTCATTATATCATAATTTTTTTATTTAACTATTCATTTATTGACCCAAAAATAATATCATCTATGTATATTTGTATAAGTTGAATATCACTATCATTTCTTTTAATAAATAGTGTACTATCTACTTTTCCTATTTCAAAGTTAGATTGTAGTAAATAAGATTTGAGTCTTTCATACTGGGCTCTAGGAGCTTGTTTTAAACCATATAAAGCTTTCTTTAATTTATAAACATGATTTGAAAGTTTTTCATCTTCGAAAAGTGGAGGTTGTTATATATAAATATCTTCTTTAATAAAACCATTTAAAAAGGTACTTTTGACATCCATTTGAAATAATTTAAAATTATTATGATTTACAAAAGCAAGTAAAATTATAATGGCCTCTAATCTAGCTACATGGGCAACGGTTTCATCAAAATCTATACCTTCCTTCTGACTATAACCTTGAGCAACTAACCGTGCTTTATTTCTAATGACTTTTTCTTGTTCATTCATTTTATTTCTTTAGATCCACTTACTTCCTATTACAATTTTTATTTTTAGGTTTTGGAACTAATTCTCAAACATCATTTATGATAGACTGATTTAGTTCTTCTTACATAGCAAGAATCCATGAATCGTCTAATGATACGTCCTTTGGATTTTTAGGTTCATTAATTGAGATGGAGGCTACATTACTTATTTTATTTCATTTATTTCTTGTTTTTACGGCCGACTCTATATTTCCTAGAATATTGTCTATAGTATGATCTTTCAGATATTTTGTCTTTTCATTTGGATATGAATTTTTAGGGTTACCATTATTTTCATTATTTGTAATTTCATTATTTTCATTTGGATTAATTTTTCTTTTTCATCAATACTAGTATTATATACTTTAAAGTTTTCATCAAATGAAACATGTAATATTTCTTCAATGGTGTTAGTTTTGGCATTAAAAACTCTATAAGCTTTACTTCTATTAGAATAACCAATAAAAAAAAATTGTCTGATTTAACATCGAATTTTCCTAATTTTTTTTATTTAGTATAAAAACATTTACTACCGCAAACTCTAAAATAAGATACTTTAGGCTTTTTATCATAGAACAATTCATAAGGAGTTTTCTTGGTAAATAGTCTTATTAAAATTCTATTTAAAATATAGCATGCTATAACAACCGCTTTAACCCACAAATTTTTAGGTAAATCACTATCATTTAGCATAGTCCTAGCACATTCTTGTATGGTTCTATTTTTATGTTATACCACTCCATTTTGTTGAGGAGTTCTTGCGAAAGAAAATTTATGAATTCGAATATTCAAAGTTTTCATTTTCGAGTTCTCCTTAATGTTCACTCCCGATCTTTTTAATTTTAATTGATTTTGAATTTTCTTAGCAAAAAATTTGAATATTTCAAATGCTTCACTTTCATGTTTTAGAAATATTGTCCAAGTATACCTTGAAAAGTCATCTACTATTATGAAAACATATATATTATGATTTATTGATTGTATTTTCGATACTCCAAAAAGTTCTAAGTGAAGAAGTTCTAAGGATTGAGAAGTTGAAATCATATCTTTTAATTTAGAATAATTTTTATGAAGTTTTCCTTATTGACAAGCATCACATAAGTTGTTGACATTAAAACTCATTTTAGGAAGTCCTCTAATAAGTTCATATCTAGCAACTTTAGATAAGTGTTTAAAATTTAAATGACCAAATCTTTTTTGCCAAATCCAAGGGTCACAAGGTTTAGCCAAAAGACAAAGATTGTCATTAGGCACTTTCTTACTTAAGATGTAAATATTACGTTTCCTAACACCTTCAAAGATAATTTTAGACTCACTATCCTCGATGTGGTAAATATATTTTCCAAACTTAATTTTAAAACTCTTATCACACAATTGACTAATACTAAGCAGGTTATGTTTCAAATTCCTAACTAGCAAAAATTAGAAATAATAGGAGTTTTAGAGTTATCGACACTATCGATGCCTATCATATATCCTTTTGAGTTGTCTTCGAATTTAACCGATCCTCCATTTTTGTAAACTATATCCTTTAAGATCTCCGGATTTCCAATCATATGCCTTGAGCATCCACTATCTAGTATCCATTTGTCCTTCTTGATTTGTGATGTATGAATATAAGTGTATGTTCTCCATTAGCCATATAGCATACTTGTTCCTGCAATTTCACATTATACCTTTCCAAAATATCAAGTGACTTTTTAGAGTAGTTAGTGTCTAATCTACTTGATTTTAATATACAGATTTCATAACTTTGTTTTTCTACAAAAGTGTTAAAAAGTGAACTAGCATTATTACTAGCCATTTATACTTTTCAAAAATCAAATTACGAAATTTTGTAAACTAATGCTCTAATACCAAATATGGGTTACGGTGTAACGGAGTTTAAGGTTACTTTAACACTAGAGGGGGATGGATAGTTTTTTATAATTTTAACGAATCTTTTTAACTTAGTTTCAAGATTTAAATCAGAAATAGATTATCAACACAGATCTATACTAATCAAGCAATCATAGATGCAATCACAAATAATTATACAAGCAAGAACAAAAAGTAAAGTAAGAGAGATGACATCGGGAATTTTATACTGGTTCGGATTAACCAATCCTACATCTAGTCCCATATAATACTGTATAGATTTCTTTTCAATAGCCTAATTTAACCAGGCAGCAAGCAAACCAAAATACAGTCTTTATTTCAAGGCTACGAGATACACCCTCCTATCTCATGAGTTCGGGGAAAACTCTCTTGATTTATCGGGCAACAAGATCATCCATTAGATTTAAACGGGCTGCTAAGCGCACCCAGTTGATTTGAACGGGCAACAAGCACACCCAAACAAATAAGAGCAGAGTTGTTGATTTCCAAATACAAATAGTTGTACTTGTGAAGTTGTGAAACAAGATATCTTATAGCCCTTCTGATAGCGGTTTGATCTTTGAGTTTGTAGAGAGAATGCTTCCAAAATAGTAGATAATTTATATAGAATCAATCTAGTAGAGTATGGACTGATTCTATGTAGCTTTGAGGAATGTAGCAAATATTTTTCAAGAAATATTTCAAGAAAGTAAGGAGTAAGAAGAAAGTAAGAAAATTAATTAGAAAATTCGTTTACACTCCCTTTTATATAGTGAATGAAAAAATGTATCCATTTATGAAGCGGTGCATCCAAAAGATACTTCTTTTCAAAATTTAAAAAATAAAGCAACCGTTATTATGTCAATATTTCTAGGGGGTTATGTTGACATACCATTGTAAATTCTGAAAAAATGATTTTCTTTTTAAACTTCCATATTTTTGTAAAATAATTTAAACACAGTTTTAAAATACTTTAAACATATAAAAACATTTATAAAATATTTGTAAAAATATATTTTGAATTTTAAATAATTTATTTTGATAAAATATCAAAGATCAGAAATTTTTGATAAAGATCAGAATCTGCTATCAGAGACTTTAAAAATTTATTCTAATGACTCATACTAAATTCTTAAGCTCTATATCATTGTCTTTAAACTCAAGAGTCTTGATCATCTCTGAACCTTGAACTTTATTCTTTATACTGATCAGTCTTCAAGTTTAATCATTCTATACCTACGTAATATTCTGAAATATATACTATACAACTTGAAAAAATATAGTATATATATATTTATATAGTTGTTGTCATCAAAATCAATATATGAGGTATTAACAGAAGGAAGGAAGAAGAAGGTATGCGTCAGTTATGAAACTAAATTATGGAGTACATGAGTTTCTATTTTAAACCAAAGGAGGAAAAATGTTTTGTCTGCTAAAATTTAAATTTCAAACCTTACGTTTTGGTGCCAGTTCGATCGAATACCATTTCTTCATCATAAGAACTCCAAAAAAGCAAACCAAGATACTGCACGAATCAGAAAAACAAGGCAGTCGCAATGGTGTTTGCTTCGTCGTCAAATTCCAAAGTTGGAAAAATAACCATTTTGCTCCTCCTCATTTTTAATTTATTTTATTAATTCACTAAATTCAACTATTTTCACATTTTTATATTATTAATATTTAATTAAAATATTTATCAAATTTCTAGAGTATTACATGGAAAGTTCGACTATGGAGGTAAGAGGGCAAGAGAAAAGATGTAGGAAGGAATGAAGAGGGGGCTAGGTTTATATAAGACGGTATGGAGAGATATATTCCCTAAAATATCTCCTCCTTTTACTCCTCTTAATTCAAACCATCTTATCAATCCACATGCAAAATCGAACCCCTTTCTCTCTACCTTAAAATTTTTGCCTTACTAATTTATGTAAGTTAACGAGAATTTTCGTCCCAAAACCACCCGAGTATTTTTATTGAAGCAACCACGATGTCGAATGCTTTCATGGCTAGGAATAAACAAAATTAAGTGATATTAAAATTGTCTTTAAAGGGAGTACTTATGTTGATATAATTCTTACACAATTATGAGGAGAAATATTTGAAATCTTATGAAAAGTCTCTGTGCAATTCGTTAAGCAATACATTCTAATTTTTACACTCAAAATAGGAAAAGTACAGAAAGCAATAAATGACACGGAGAATGTACGTGGTTCAGATGTTAATGAATCCTACGTCTACGAGAAAATGTCTTTATCTTCTCTTTTCCTACTCTATACATGTGAAAAAACAGTAGAGATTACAATTTTAATTTCATTGTCCAAAAAAGAGTAAAGTCGAAAAATCATCCCCCCTCTACTATAGTTCCCTATTCATTTACAGTTGTTAACCCAAAAAATGGATCAACACCCTGGATTGAGTATGAAACCACCAACCCTATTTGTCAAGGCAAATAAAATAGAAAAAACAATAATAGATCGCAGAAAAAGTAAAAGAACAAGAAGATTTTTATAGTGGTTCGGTTGTTAATGAAGCCAACGTCCACTTTATAGCATACAATTAACTTACTGCTGCTATAGGTGAAATCAGATTACAATGATTGAATCTCCTAATTTAGATCAAGTCATAAGTGCAAGAGTTACTAGAGAATCACAGTGAACCCTAGGTGACTGTTATGTGAGAGGAAAAGAATAAAGAATAGTTTCTATATAGTTTCAGCAGCCAGTCCCAAAGATCCTCTTTATGTTGCAAATAGGTGAGTATTTATAGAGATTGGAGAGCTATTGGGCTAGGCCGCTTTGCCAAAGACCTAAACTAAATGATATGAAGGCGCTCTAAAAATTTCACAACGACCTGACTTGATACGATGGGTCGCTAGCGATCCATGCAGTTAGAATATTCTTGGATCGTTTCACTTGGGTTATGTTCCTTGCCTTACGTAGATGCTCTCCATGTAATTTGGTAACTAGTTGCTTTGTTTTGATGGTGATTCATATATAGGTTGCATTGAACTCTGACTGTAATCAGATGAATGCTTACTTCTCGAACTAGTTTGCTTGGAATACCATGAAACTTGGTAGACATCCTTAGAAAAGATATTGGTTCATGATGCAAGAGGTTTGTAGGATTCACGAGCAATCCTCATGGATCACTAGTGATCTATGGATTGCTAGCGATCTATCCTCTTAGCCTATTTTTACTCCTTTCCCTTTGGGTCCTTCCTAGCTCCCTCTTCTGGTCCTTTTGGTTTATTCTTGAGTTGTTTTGACTTGACGTGGATGTTCTAGTTCCCGTTGAATTTTGTTGGCTTAAAAACCTGGTTAACATTTGCCTTCTAGAGTATGCCTTCGTTGGAAACAAGGTGTGCTTTGGAAGTAACTGCTTTTGAGTTCCCCTTTCGTGAAGTTTAATTGATCGTGTTGAGGCTATCATGCGAATTTGGCTTTGGCTACTCAATCATCTGTTGAGTCTTCAATGTGAACTGTCGTTGCTCGTGACGATTATCAATTTCAATCCCACAACTTTCCAAATGCTTGCGAACAACACTTAGATCATACTTGGTGACTTTGGAAAAAATTGATTGCAACTCTATGGATCAATAGCGATCCATAGTCCATGGATCACTAGCGATCCAAGGACTTAGAAAAATTTTCTACCCATTCTCCTATTTAGCTTTGTTCGTGTCGATCCTTCACTATTTCATGCTCTCTCTACGAACCAAGCCAATCTTTCTGCGACCCGAGCTAAAACACGACCAAACCCTAAGTTTGCTTATGCCACCACCGTCGTCGATCTTCACCGTCGAAGCTCTCTTTCCACCGACTCTACTTGACTTCACCGTCATCTTGAGCTAGCCCTTAGTGCTTGAAACATCACCTATCTAGATTGTCATTGGTCTTGCCCACTATGGATCGCAAACAACTTGAGATTGACCATATTCGCCTTTTGAGTTGAGGTTGGTGATGTGGACTTCATTTATTTAGCAATTTGGTGATGAAGTTGTGTTGGTGATAGATGCATGGGAGAATTCGAGTTAATTGCAACTTTGTGGAAGAAGATAGTAAATCGAGTCTTGAATTCTTCATGGAACGAAGCCCGGGTTTTGCCTCGGTGCTTGGCATGTTTTGCTATCTTAACCCACAGAGTCAGAATTAACTTGCACCGAGTTACACCGTTGATCCAGCATGGCATCTTATAGATTGATTTTGGTTCTTCTGGGAGGTTATAATAGCTTAGGGTAGCGTCTCATGTGCAGCTCATGCTGTCATCACTTTCTAGAGAACTAAAATCGACTTATGCTGAGAATTTTCTACTCGATTCGGACCCATTGACCTAAAGTTGTTCACTTTGGATTGGTCCTATCATAGTACAGTTGTGTACCAGGAATAGGAAGAGCTTTCCGTGTCGCTTCAGATGGTGGATCCATTATCGATCGTTGATCGGTAACGGGTAAGTGCAGGAGAACTTTAATGAATGATATGAAAAGCTTTTTCCTTTCTTCGCTGCAGGTGAACTATCTACACAGGATAGAGCATTTGTAGTATTTAGGACACCAAGCCTATCCCACATAGACAACACACTGCACTTGCCCCAGTCAATGCTTGAAATTTGATGAGTCGGCATAAATCAATATTTTTTGGAATTCAAGTGTTAAGCATAGGGAGACTTGTAGTTATAAATAGAATTACCTGACCGCATTAGATACAAGTTCTATTGTATAGAATGTAGCACCCGTCATCCCGTCGTAAATCTAGTGGAGGAAGTCCGGCACTCTCGAAAGCTGAATCGACATCAGTTATGCCTTCACAAACGGTTTCAGCAACGCCTACTTCTTCGACACCACCAGCTAAATATGGTTAATTGGTTCCAGTTGGCCTGGTTGTAGATCGAACTCCTCCAAACTTTAGAATTTTACTCAACCCTTCGGAGAGATCTTCCACTGTAATTTCTGCTAAAGTCCTGCACAACATTTGTTTGCAGCATGGCATCCCAGATGATGATGTATGCCTTCAATTGAAAAATGAGTTTGTACACATGCCACCTTCGGGGTACACCGCCTGCCATCGGTACATGTGCTTGAATGGAGCGGTGCCCCCTTCAATCCTTTCTTGAGAGAGACTCTTCTGAACTTGGGAATTGCTCCATTTCAGATTCACCCAATGGATACGTGATTTTGACTTGTCTTCACATTTTGTTTATGCGGACATTCAATCATGTCCCAAGCTTTGATGAGCTGAGATACTTCCTCTCATCAAGAATAGAGAAGAGTGTCCGTCTCTTATGATCACCGAGGCCTAAAGAAATCGCAAAATTGTGCTGCAGCTTCAAAGTAATTTATCCTAATTCAAGACCCAATATTATTCATTAGGTGTCCTGAGGGATTTAATCGCCTTTGGACGATAGGGGGTAAGTCTTCTCTTTTACTCATTGTGGTTTAATACAATGGTGCAGGATTTTTAATAGACTGAATACTCCTTGCAGTTACTCCGAGGCCAAACAAAGATCCATCACTTGTTCCCATCTTCCATACTCTGAAGGTCATAGACGCTAGAGAGAGATCGGTCAAGTCTTTGCTAATGGATGGGAATTTTCTTTGGTATGGGTTGTTGCATTTTGGTAGATCTGCCATTGCCATTGAAATTCTATCTCCTTCCCGCTCCAGGATTCGAACACGTTCCACTTCTTCATCGCATGGCTCCGAAGAGGGCGATCTACGAAGGAGAAAGTCCATTCGATGGATCAACTAAAGAAATTCATGAAGGAAAAGCATTACGACCGAAGCCAGTTGCCCGATTAGGATGCCCCAAATCCCGGAGGAGGGGGAAGAGGAGTTCAAGCAACGTGAGTGCAAGGCTGCGATGATCATGGAAAAGGAGGAGGGTGAAATTGAAAGAAGCAGTAGATATGATTCCTCCTCTAATGATGAGGAATTTGATGCAAGTTCCAATGAAGGTGACTTTGAATCTTATGATGAAACTCCGAGAATGAGTCCCTTTCTCCCAAATTCGCCTTTCCAAGAGATTATTACTAAAGATGCTCCCCCAGCAGCCGAACGACTTCACAGTTCCCCATCTAAGGAAACCGATATCAACATTGGGGACTTTGGCAACGTTTATGTAAACATTGATGAACTCATGGGAGATGATTTCGAGTTCGAGGGACTGCCTTCTTACCTCGATCATGCTGTGTCTAGAGTTAGCCCGATTCCCACTGTGGTGGCTTCCCGATCCGGTTTGTGAAGTCCTCTTAGGCCGCCTACTACACGTTGCGCACTTCAGTAGGGTCACGCACAATTACATACACATTATTTGAGTTTATTTTCTATCGCTAAAGTTCTTCATTTATTTTTTATATCAGGTACTATGAGAGGTCGTGGACTTTATGAGGACCTTGAACAATTTACAGACACATAACACGGGTTAAGATGGATTTCAAGCTACCATTAGCCCCAAGAAACTGAGGAAGAGTGGAAGAGGAAAGATTCGAAAGCCGAAGTTCGTTGTTGAGACGACAGAGACCGAGGCAGAGTTTATAGGAGTGGTTACGAGAAGAGGAAAACACCCGACGATCGGGAAAAACCATCTAAGAAATCAAAGGTAGACCATGGTTCTCATCCTTCTGAGCACCAAGCATTTGCCCCGGCTCTAGTCTCTATTGGAATTGAAGCTCCGACTTCTACCGTTCAAGTCTCTCCATCAATCCAGACTCCGTCAACTCACGTAGTGCCTGCTTCTAGTTCTTCACGCCCCTGCAGGAGCCCGGCTTATATTCTCCCATCTGGTCCTCCTAAGCTTAAGGTCGCGCTCCTTAGATGGTTTCTGAAGGGTGTTAAATTTGATCATGACCTGCGCCCAATCTGTAAATAATCTTACATGCCCCATATCAGGCGATTCAAAGTGATTTGGATCCAGCCGAGGGATGGGAGAAGTTATGTAAGCAACTGCCAGACATAAACCGTAACAATTACCAAGGGATCCTTTCCTTCGAGTTGGAAAAGGATGATTACGAGAGGATGTTAATGGAACATGACGATAGAATTGAGTAATTGACAAAGGAGAGGGATGCTGCAATTTGGGAGAGTAAGAGCAATGCTAGCTTGTTGAAGGAACTGATAGAGGCCCATACGAAAATTGAGATCGTGTTCAGAGACGAAATCAACAAGGCCCACGCTGATGAAGTTAAGCTGAAAAAGGAGCTTGAAATTCAAGATGAGATCATCAAAGCTCAAAAGAAAACTATTGCTGGTCATGACGAAGCCGTTGAAGCTCATAAAAAGACAATCGTCGATTATGCGGAAATGGTGGAATCCCATGACAAGACCATTTCTGACTAGGTTCAAATTATTGCTTCGCTTTAGGAAAAAGTCATGCAGCTTAACGCTGAAAATACCTAAGTTGAAGTTGAGAAGGCCGCCGTGACAGCGGACTACTTGGACCCGCAGGATACTTTTGAAAGGAAGATGGAGAAGATGGATGACACCATCTTGAATTTCTACATTAACTCCTTGCTGCATTAGGGCAGCCTCAGCTATTTGGGCCCTAAATTCCTAAGTACTCTTGCTTTAGTTTGGGAAGAATTTCTGGCCTATTTTCGAGAAAATGGGGATGTATACACCGAGCAAGAGTTGGAGGATGCCTATCTTAATGAAGAGTCGAAGAAGGCTTTGGTAGAGGGCGTGAGATTATTCGGATGAAGAGGGAGAAGGAGGCCACCGATGCTACTGCTAAAGCGCTATCAGAGCCTTTCATTTTCGGGTCTGGCAAATCATCAAGGTATCCACATGATCAGTCAGGAACTATTCCGAGTTCAGCCGGTACTGCTTTGTTGTCTATCCCTTCAGCAGCTGTTTTGGTAGCCTTGGGTGATCCTAGAACTTCGCCAAAGATCATGCAGCTATCCAAAGAAGGAGACGGTGAGGAGTATGAGGTCGAAATTCTCGGTCACACTTCCGATGCAGGTAAACTTCTTATTTCTCCCAAGTTTGAGAACTTTCAGCTCACGATGCAAGAACATGACGAATTGAATGCTTTCATTTTTGATCTTATAGGTTCGTCTACCTTGCCCATCGAACTACCAATTTCTTAGGTCTCGGGACCCGTTGCTGTTTCGACCTCTTCGATGCTTGTTTTTGTAGCTTCTTCGATCGCCATGCCCATATCTGGCTCACAACCACGGCCGGAATCCGAGAAGATTGCCGCATTACATGGCATGTATGACCCTTCCATGTCTCTGTAGGGCGATTTAACAGCAACTGAAGCTCGAGAGTAGATAGACCAAGCCATCCAGCTAAGTAAATCTGAACAGCAGATGGTGGCCGTTAAGAGGGAAAGGATTGAGGATAGTAAGTTTTCAAGGAGCTCCCGTAAGTCCCGAAAGCGGAAGACCAAGGGGTTGTCTTTCGAGGGGGTCGAAGAACAAGGAGGAGACCTGGGCACAGAGTCGATAATTGATATTACATGCAGCAACACGACTCCTGGCGGGGATTCTGAGAAGAAGAAGAAACTTCCGACCAAAGGCCGGAAGGGAAGTAGCGGAAAGAAACAGTCTCGAGTGACAGTGGAGCCGGATACGGGAACATTTTGATTTGTTTGACATGTATTTTGTATAAGTGCAGAGTCTGCACTTATTACTTTTGTCGTTGTAGCGTTTGTACTTTTATTTTTGTTGGCTGATATTGTGTGGGCACGACCTCACCATTTTGACTTTGTACAGAAAATGCTATAAGGAATGAAAAGATTAATATTTCAATTGTCATCTCTTCTATGTTCTTCCTTATTTATCACATACTTAGATTATTTTTTATACTACTTATGTTTGCACATGGCACAATTGCCAAAGTTCTTTGTTTAGAGAAATGGGCCTATGGAGTAGTTTTTCTTTCAACTAAATGCCGGTATGTGTGTGCCCCCTACTTTACAGGGTTTTTTTCTCCGAACACTTGACAAATGACCGGTTGATCCATGTGATTCCTCAGATGCCTATAACCGAATCTACTTTGCGGTTCCTATCTTTGGGAACTTATGACTCGAGCGTCTCGATTCCAGAGATTCTATCAGTCAACAATCAAAATTCTTTGTCGATTTCTAGTTGTTGGTTTTTGTTAGTCCTACAATAGACGAGTTTCCCGGTGTTGTCAAAGGACAATACCGGTACTTACAAGATCTTAATGGCTTGCCGATGGTGCATGAGTGACGCAGCGGATTAAACAAAACAATCTTCAATCGGTGAAAGTAGTAATCGGTGGATTGAAAGATACTGAAATGTCCAAATTCATTGATCCGAAGATACCGAATTCTAGCTATCCCGAACTCGTTGATCGCGCACGATACCGGGTTCAAAGATCTTCAATTCTTCAAGTGTTGATCAAGCGCACTTGATTCCGCGAATCGGCTTCTACAATCGTTGAATCGAGCGCACTCGATTAACCGAATGAGGAGATAGGAGATTACACTCAACTACCAATTTGAATGAAAGCACAAAGCTAACAAAAGAGAATTTTATTCAAAAATCAACCACCTTTACAAATGAAACAACTTGCCTATTTATAGGCTACAACACGCAAAACAGAAAAAAAGTACAACTCCTAAGTCGTCGCCGACCTAACAGTCACGACCTAAAAAGTCAGACGACTTACGACTTACAAACATCACGACTTAAGCCTTATAACAGAACGACTTAACAACATGTTCAAAATAACTACAACAAACAACACACGACTCAACTTAAGACGACTTACGACTTACAAACAGAACGACCTAAGACTTCAACGGTTCAGATTAAGTCGGCAATAGAATCCAGGCACCAAGCTTCAGCGACCTAACTTAGGTCGGTAACGACCTAAAAATCAAACAGGTACGACTTAAGAAATCAACCGCCGAGATTAAGTCGGCAGAGAAGATCCACGCCTCCAGTCTTCACCGACCCATCTCTTGACTCGTTAGGTCGTTTACGACCTAACACTTCACCACATTGCTCTGCCTCTTTACTGTGTGACTCGGTAGGTCGTATACAAGTTAACTCGGTAGGTCGTTCCAGCGACCTATCTTTCAATTCGTTAGATCGTATACGAGCTAGAAACTCGTTAGGTCATTCCAGTATCTCGTTAACTCGCATATTCCCACTAGGTCGTTGCCGATCTTCACTAAGTCGTTGGAATGACTTAAAGACTTCATTAGGTCGGCTGCGACCTAAAACTTGAACTTTCCACCATTCTTCACGACATGTTAACTCGTTAATCTCCTCCTTAGGTCGGTCTCGACCTATCAACATGTTAGGTCGTACACGACCTATGACTTCTCCATTCTGGGCTTCATCATCCTCCCCAGGTTGAGAAAAATTCGTCCTCGAATTTGCACTTTCTGCATCTTCCCCAACAAACTCATTCCTGTGATATGGTACGAGATGCTTAACATTGAATATGTCAGACGTATACACATCATCTAGCAGCTTCAATTTATAAGCATTTTCATTGATTCTCTTTAAAATTTCCACTGGACCAATCTTTCGTGCTTTCAATTTATTGTACGCGCCTACTGGAAAACGATCTTTTGTTAACACTGCATATACCATATCTCCTTCATTAAACTCAACATTCCTTCGCTTCAAGTCTGCAGATCGTTTATATTTCTCATTTGCTTTCTCCAATCGTTCCTGAACGAATTTATGACATTCCGTCAACTCTTTAACAAAATCAGCAACTTTCTTAACTGTTTTCTTTGATTGTGGCACTACCGTCAAGTCGAATGGTCCCTTCGGTAAGCTTGAATATACTATCTGAAATGGACTGAACCCTGTGCTACGATTTACCGCATGATTATGAGCAAATTCTGCCTGGCATAACTTCACATCCCAACTCTTCAGATTATCTTGTACAAGACACCTCAACAAATTCCCCAATGATCTGTTCACAACCTCGGTCTGTCCATCCGTTTGCGGATGATAAGCACTACTAAACTTCAGCTTCGTTCCCACCATTTTCCACAAACTCAACCAAAAGTGACTCAGAAATCGAGTATCTCTATCCGACACAATAGATTCTGGCAATCCATGAAGTCGATAGATCTCTTTGAAAAACAATTGAGCAACATGAACAGCATCCGCCGTCTTCTTACAAGCAATAAAATGTGCCATTTTCGAAAATCGATCAACCACCACATAAATGGAATCGTTACCACGCTGTGTCCTCGGTAATCCCAACACGAAGTCCATACTCACATCAACCCATGGTTTAATTGGTACAGGTAACGGCATATATAACCCAACATTAGTTGCAGTTCCTTTCGAAATCTGACAGATATGACATCGCTCCACAAAACTCTCCACCTCTTTCCTCATCGATGGCCAAAAGTAAGATTGTGAAATCAACTGTAATGTACGGTCTCTACCCACGTGTCCTTCTTCATGTAGTTCTTTTACGATCTTCATTCTCAAACTACAATCAGGTATGCATAATCGATTTCCTTTGAACAGAAAACCGTCTACCATCATAAACTCATCCGTCTTTCCTTCCTTGACTTTATCAATACACTTCACAAAATAAGGATCATCGACAAATAATTCTGGTATCATGTCAAACCCCGTCACTTCAACCTTCATTGTTGTCAACAAATGATTCCTCCTACTCAAAGCATCAGCCACACGATTTGTCACCCCCGATTTGTGTTTCACAACAAAAGTAAACTGTTGCAGATATGCAATCCACAATGCATGTCTCGCTGAAATCTTGTCTTGCCCTTGTAAATGCTTCAACGCCTCATGATCAGTGTAAAGAACAAACTCCTTCTGAAATAGATAGTGTCTCCAGTGTTTAATAGATTGCACAACAGCATAAAATTCAACATCATATGTACTGTATCTCATCTTTGCTCCTGATAACTTCTCGCTAAAGTATGCAATCGGACGTCCCCTCTGACTCAATACTCCTCCAATTCCAACCTTGGATGCATCAGTATGTAGTTCAAACACTAACTGAAAATCTGGTAATATTAGAATTGGTGCAGACGTCAAGAGTTCTTTGATTCGCTCAAAAGCAACCCCGGCTTCCTCCGTCCATGCAAACTGTTTACCCTTCATGCAATCCGTAATAGGTGCCATCACACTACTAAAGTGTGGAATGAACCTTCGATAAAATGAAGCCAACCCGTGAAAACTACGAACTTCCGTTATCGTCTTGGGCTGTGGCCAATCTCTAATCGCTTCAACTTTACTTTGGTCAACCTGTATTCCTTCTTCTGACACAACATACCCCAGAAATAAAACACTATGCGTCATGAACACGCATTTCTTCGTTGCAGCATAAAATTGTTCTTGTCGCAGTACCATTAGCACTTCTCTCAGATGATTCAAATGTTCCTCCGGACTTCCACTATATATCAGAATATCATCGAAGTACACCACCACAAACTTCTCAATGAATGGTCGAAAAATTTGATTCATCACCCTCATGAAAGTACTCGGTGCATTTGATAAGCCAAATGGCATAACCAACCATTCGTATAGACCTTCCCTGGTTTTAAAAGCAGTCTTCCACTCATCGCCTGGTCTGATATGAATTTGATGATATCCGCTCTTCAAATCAATCTTCGAAAAGATAGTAGCTCCGCTTATTTGATCTAGCAAGTCATCCAACCTCGGCATTGGAAATCTATATCTCACAGTAATCTTATTCAATGCTCGACTGTCAGTGCACATCCTCCACGTTCCATCCTTTTTGGGTACCAATAAGGCTGGTACAGCACAAGGACTTAAACTCTCCTGCACACGCCCCTGTTCAAGCAATTCTTCCACTTGCCTTCGCAACTCTTCATGTTCCTTCGGACTCATTCAATAATGTGGTCTATGTGGCAATACAGCACCTGGAACAAGATCTATCTGATGCTGTATATCTCTCAACGGTGGCAACTCCATTGGTAACTCCTCTGGAAATACATCGTCAAATTCTTTCAGTACTGGTTTTACTTCTTCTGGAACTTCAACCACTTCCTGACTCTCCCGTCCAATCAATAAAAACACTTCAGGTTCCTCCTCTACTTCCTTCACAAACTCCTTCAAAGATAACAAAGTTTTGAGCTCTTCAGTCTCCTCCAACTTGTCTTCCTCCGGTTGTCGCCTCTTTGGAACTAGAGTAATCTTTGTGCCTTCAAACATGAAACTGTAACTGTTGGTACGCCCATCATGTTGTACTGCCCTATCATACTGCCACAGTCTTCCCAACAACAAATGACAAACGTCCATATCTACCACATCGCACCAGATTTCGTCTTTATATTTCTTCCCAATTGAAAAATTAACACGAGCCCTTCGTCCAACCTTCACCTCCCCGCCTTTCCTCAACCAAGCTAGTTTGTACGGTTTCGGATGTTTCTCAGTCTTCAATGCCAACTTTCTCACAGCTTCTGAAGAAATTATATTATCACAGCTTCCAGCATCAATAACAAATTTGCAAACCTTCCCCAGAATGGTACATGTAGACTGAAAAATATTGCTCCTTAACCAACTACAATCCTCCTCTCGCTTTGGTGTTAAACAGGACCTCTTCATCATTAGATTATAACCTTCGTCTCCCGACACTTCTTCTTCCTCTTCTTCAGGTGGTGAATTGGAACATTCAGCTTCTTCATCCTCATCCTCAACCTCTGCTATCATAGCTCTCTTCTTCGGCTTTAGACATTCGCTACTTTTGTGACCAAATTCCTGACAATTATAACATTTGAAACCGTTGTTAACCTTTGTCTTCTCAGCCTCCTTCACTACTGGTCTAATGATAGGTTTAGAAACATTAGAACTCCCACCAACACCCTTCGCTTGATTGTTAGAATTAGTAAACACACCACTTCCTCGTCGTCCCTGTTTCTCCCAAGCCAACGCTTTCTGATGTGCTTCCGCTACAGATCTGGGATCTAACATGTTAACCATATCCTGAATCTGCATCCGCAATCCCCCAATGAATCTAGATGTCAATTATTCTTCTGTCTCCATAATATCATTCCTTGCTATCAGTTGATAAAATTCGTCAGTATAGTCGTTCACAGATTTCGTCCCTTGTCTCAAGTTTTGCAATCTCTGATACATAAGCGACTGATAGTTATAAGGTAAGAATGTTGCTTTCATCAATTTCTTCATCTTCTCCCAAGATTCAACTTTTGACTTTCCCATTCGTTCACGTGTAAGTTTGGTTTGCTGCCACCATGCCAAAGCTCTACCCCTCAACCTTGTAGCAACCAACTTCACCCTACGATGTTCTGGAACTTCTTTGAAGTCAAAAATCTCTTCAACATTAGCTACCCAATCTAGAAACTCCTCTGCTTGCATACCACCTTTGAATTCAGGAATTTCAGTCTTCATCCCCGACTCCCATTTGTGATCATACTCAGAGTGTTTTCTTCCTTGTCCTCGTCCTTGTCCTCGAACACTACCACCATCATACTCCTCTTCAAAGTCAGATGTATATCATTGTCTATCTCATCCACCCACATCTCTACTCCCATCACGTCTACCACCATCATCCCTTCTATCTACATTCCTCCGTTCACGATCATTCACGTTCCTCCCACGCCTTTGATCATCATCAACACTTCTGTCTCGATTGGATTGTGGTGAGACTCTACTTCCTCCATGGTTAGATTCAGGTGAAACCCTTCTCCGATTTTGATTCATCTCCGTCATAAGCTTCTCTAACCGGTCAATTCCTTCGTTAAGCTTTTCACTAAAGTTTTCATTGATTCTTTGCTCCATCTCATCAGCTTCTTCTCTTCGATACAAAGCTTCTACGTTTTGGTGGCGATTAGCTCTCCTTGGCGGCATACTTGAAACTTTACAAACTCTTCAAATTCAAACACAATTCGAACTTTGATCCAAATGAAATGGATCGAAAACTCCACACTTGTTGCAAATCGCGATGAACACGATGAACACAACTTCTCCAAATGCTAAGATCCGATCTCCAAACTTCAATACAAAGTCGAACACTTCAACTTGATCACGGCTCAACACTTCAACTTCAAAATGAATAGGCTCCAAGTCTCAATTTAGCTATGATTGGCTAAAACAAGCTCTGATACCAAAACTGACGCAGCGGATTAAACAAAACAATCTTCAATCGGTGAAAGTAGTAATCGGTGGATTGGAAGATACTGAAATGCCCAAATTCGTTGATCCGAAGATACCGAATTCTAGCTATCCCAAACTCGTTGATCGCGCACGATACCGGGTTCAAAGATCTTCAATTCTTCAAGCGTTGATCAAGCGCACTTGATTCCGCGAATCGGCTTCTACAATCGTTGAATCGAGCGCACTCGATTAACCGAATGAGGAGATAGGAGATTACACTCAACTACCAATTTGAATGAAAACACAAAGCTAACAAAAGAGAATTTTATTCAAAAATCAACCACCTTTACAAATGAAACAACTTGCCTATTTATAGGCTACAACACGCAAAACAGAAAAAAAATACAACTCCTAAGTCGTTGCCGACCTAACAGTCACGACCTAAAAAGTCAGACGACTTACGACTTACAAGCATCACGACTTAAGCCTTATAACAAAACGACTTAACAACATGTTCAAAATAACTACAACAAACAACACACGACTCAACTTAAGACGACTTATGACTTACAAACAGAACGACCTAAGACTTCAACGGTTCAGATTAAGTCGGCAATAGAATCCAGGCACTAAGCTTCAGCGACCTAACTTAGGTCGGTAACGACCTAAAAATCAAATAGGTACGACTTAAGAAATCAACCGCCGAGATTAAGTCGGCAGAGAAGATCCACGCCTCCAGTCTTCACCGACCTATCTCTTGACTCGTTAGGTCGTTTACGACCTAACACTTCACCACATTGCTCTGCCTCTTTACTGTGTGACTCGGTAGGTCGTATACAAGTTAACTCGGTAGGTCGTTCCAGCAACCTATCTTTCAATTCGTTAGATCGTATACGAGGTAGAAACTCGTTAGGTCGTTCCAGTATCTCGTTAACTCGCATATTCCCACTAGGTCGTTGCCGATCTTCACTAAGTCGTTGGAATGACTTAAAGACTTCATTAGGTCGGCTGTGACCTAAAACTTGAACTTTCCACCATTCTTCACGACATGTTAACTCGTTAATCTCCTCCTTAGGTCGGTCTCGACCTATCAACATGTTAGGTCGTACACGACCTATGACTTCTCCATTCTGGGCTGCATCAATGAGCAACATCGAGTAGTGCTTGCGCAGAGTGCGTGGCTTACGAAATGCATGGATTTTTAAGAATGCCCACCATACGAAATGCGTGGCTTTTGAGAGTGCGTGGCTTACAAAATGCGCAACTTTTGAGAGTGTGTGGCTTACGGAATGCGTGGCTTTTAAGAGTGTGCAGCTTACGAAATGCACGGCTTAAGGGATCGATATGATCCATCAATCCAAAACGGTTTAGAATTTCTCGATGTTACCAATCTTCGGGTAACGTGCGGAGTTCGTGCTTCGAGAGTGTGGTTCCATGGCTCAAGAAGTGATGCGCAGCTTTTGAGTATGCATGACTTAAGTAATTATATTTTCTTAGGCATGATTCCACAACCCAAGAAGCGGTGCGTGGCCTATGAAATGCACGGTTTTGGTTTGTACCTTCTCGTGTTGCTGGAGCAACGCCGGTTCTTAGAAGGCGCAGATCGTGTTCCCTCGATCCAACAGTTTGAGTCGATTTACTTCTGTCGACTCAGCGGTTAGATGAGGCGTACTTGAGCATGGTTCCACTATCACAAGCAACGTTTGGATGGTTTGAAGTCAATTTTACCCCGTCGACTTAGCATGTTACTTTTGTGAATATAGTTTTATTGGTTCAGAAAGCAAAGTAATTTCATTAACAAAAGTTGGCCAAGTTCTGCCTATTTAAAATTCCAGGATAGCTTATTTGCAGGAAATAGGAAATACATAAGATAGTCTTAGATAAAGTAATGGCGCAGTGATTCGCCGTTCCTAGCTCAGGGAATTTGGGTTCCACCAATAGATGTTAACTTGAATGTGCCATTCCCTAGCTTTTGACCGATCACATAGGGCCCTTCCCAGTTTGTTCTGAATGTTCCTGGTACAGGCTAGATACGTTTGAGGACAAGGTCTCCCACTTTAAAGTACAGTTACTGACTTTGGAATTGAAATATCGTACGACCCTTTTCTGGTGAGCGGTAGTCCTTAACTTGGCTTCTTCCCTCTTCTCATCGACCATATCGAGCGACTCGAGTAGGAGCTGTTCGTTTTGTCTTTGATTGAAGATTTGCCTTCGGTGAGAGAGGAATTCTAGCTCGATTGGGATCATTGCTTCTGAACCATATGCCAGGATGAACGGAAGTGCTCGTTGCAGATTTGTGTGTTGTCCTGTAAACCCATAGCGCAAGTGGAAGTTCATCAACCCAATTTCCTTTAGCTTTAGTCAACCGCCTTTTGATGGTGGACTTGATGATCTTGTTCACTGCTTCCACTTTCCCATTTGTCAGCGGATGTGCTACAGCGGAAAAGCTTTTCTCGATGCGAAAGCGTTTGCAAAGTCTTTGAACTCAACACTTTTGAATTGAGTCCCGTTATCCATGATGATTTTTTGTGGGCACTCCGAACCTATAGATTATGTTTTTAGTGACAAAATTAATAACTTTCTTTGTGGTAATAGTGGCTAGTGGTTTCGCTTTGGCCCATTTGGTGAAATAGTCAACAGCATGATAGCATACTTGGATCCTCCTTTGGCCATTGGTAATACACCAATCAGATCGGTTCCCCAGATCATGAATGACCATGGGCTGACCATCTGTGTCAGCTCTATCGAAGGAGTTCCTTTGATCTTGCCATATCTTTGGCATTGGTCGCACCCTCTAGCATAATCTACTGCATCGCGGTTTACTGTTGCCAAAAATACCCATAACAGAGAACTTTCTTTACGAGGGTTTGCCCCCCAAGTGTGATCTCCACGGTCGCCTTCATGAATTTCCCTGAGGATTCTTTGGGCTTCGTCATTGGTCACACACCTGAGCAAGGGGTAGAGAATCCCCTTCGGTAGAGCATCCTATCCTATACTATAAATCGCAGTGCCTTTTGAAGGATCTTTTTCCATTGATTCTTATTTGCAGGGACTGTTCCTCTAAGTAGGTAGTCTTTGATCGATGTCATCCACGTTTCTAGTTCTCTGGCTGTCTCAAAGATCCAATTGATATCCATCTCGCTTACGCTTGGAGCAGCTAGCGTTTCAACTAGGACCGGTCCCAATGAACGAGCTTCTCCGAAACTAGCCAGTTGGCTAGATATTCTGCCTTCGTGTTTTTTTCCCTTAGGATATGAGTTATTATGTAATGTTCGATGTCATTTAGCAGTTCCTGCACTTTAGATAAATACGGGGCGAGATTCTCTCCCCGTGCTTAGTATTCACATTTCACTTGCAGACGATTAGCTGAGAATCACTATAGATATGTATGGACTTTATCCCGAGTTCCTTCACAACTATCAGCCCGACTATTAATGCTTTGTATTTTGCTTCGTTATTTATTATAGGGAATTCCAAGTGCAAGGCATGGAAAACGGATCGTCCTTCCGAAGTTTCAAGCACTACTCCTGTCCTCGAGCAGAGGTCGTTAGATGCATCATCGATGAACAACTTCCAACATGTCTCACTTCCTGAGTCATTTCTTCCTCGTTATCTCGTATTGTAAACTCGACAATGAAATATGCTAGCGCCTGCTCATTGATCGCTTTTCGAGGATGGTATGTGATTCCGTACAAACTTAATTCGATTTTCCATTTGATAAGCCATCCAAAGGTCTCAGGGCGGTATGACACTTGCTTCAAGGGTTGATCTATCAGCACTTTGATTGGGTGTGCTTGGAAGTACAGTAATAACTTTCTGGATGCGATCAAGAGGCAATATGCCAGTTTTTCCAATTTCGGATAGTTCTTCTCGGCTCCAGTGAACCTTTTACTAATGTAATATATGGGTCGCTAGATCTTAGCTTCTTCTCGTACGAGCGCAGCACTTAATGCATGGGGTGAGACTGCTAAGTAGATGTACAAGTCTTCTCCGTTTATCGGCTTAGACAGGATTGGCGGGGTTTCCAATATGTCGTTGTAGCTCTTCAAATGTAGTTTGACAAGCTTGATTCCATTCGAAGTTCTTCTTTCCCTTCTTTAGCGCGTCAAAGAATGGTATATATTTGTTGGTTGCTTTTGAGATGAACCGGCTCAATGTTGCAACCTTTCCATTCAAGCATTGTAACTCCTTCCCGTTCCTCGGAGCCTTGACTTCCCGTAAAGCGGTAATTTGTTCAGGATTTTCTTCAATGCCTCTGCGCTTATTATGAATCCTAAGAACTTTCTAGAGGCTACCCTGAAGTGAAATTTAAGTGGATTGAGTTTCATTCCATATTTGTGGAGTATTTCAAACATTTCGGTGAGGTTGTCCAAATGATTTGCAGCTATGCGCGATTTAACCAACATATCGTATACATAAACTTCCATAGTCTTCCCGATCTGATGTTTAAACATGGTGATCACTAGTCGTTGGTAGGTTGCCCTAGCATTCTTTAAGCCAAATGGCATCACTTTGTAGTAGTATAGTCCCAGATAAGTAATGAAACTGGTATTTTCCTGGTGTTAGGTTGTTTCATCTTGATCCATTTTCCGAATTCAGTGTCCGGATGGTGTAGACCAGGGCCATGAAGGCCATATCTTTGTTTGGGTTACTTACTTCAGTGACCATGGTGTTAAACTGACTCATGAAGGATTTCAAAGATTCATTTCGTCCCTGGAATAGGCCCGATAAGGATATCACGTCTTTCGGTTGTGTCATGTGAAGCCTAAACTAATCAAGGAACTTTGTTGCTAATTCACCTAAAATGGACATGGATTTAGGTGGGAGCCTAGTGAACCACATGTAAGCAATTCCCTATAGAAAGATTGGAAAACATCTACACTGAACAGCATTTGAAGCATTCGCTCCGTCCATGTACCAACTGTACTTGTACAAGTGAGGTTTCGAGTCTCTAGTTCCATCGTAGGATGGAATAGTTGGCATAGTGAACTTTTTAGGATATCGTTCATTCGGAATGTCATCAGTGAAGGGAGTCCGGTTTAGAGCGGATCCCCATTTATCATCTCTCCTATTCTTACTTTCGTCCATTAGGCACTTGATCATGTCCGCAATATATGCCTCAGATGTCCGGTAATTCATGGATTGGCTATCAGTGACTATACCAAGTGTTTGATTTTGCAAACGGTCTTGGTAAGTGTGCTGAAGCCTAGGCTCTCCTGTCTTCGGGAGAGCCACTCCATTGGAGTTTCGTTGGCTTGCAGTTGGTCGTATCGGGGCGGTTTGGACCTCTTTGCCGGAATTAAGTGCGTTGGTGTTTTCTTTCAAGTCGTCGTCATAAAGTTGTTCGCCATCTTCAGAGTCGGAGAGATCCACCGCTATATCCCCCATGGGGTTTTCGTCCCCAGATCAAAGTTCATGGCGGGCTGCTTTGTAGTTGGTGGAGTGCTCATGTTTCCTTCTATGGTAATTCCTGCAACTCCACCTACTACTCCTTTTTGCTGCCGCTTTCTGTTTCTCCTGTTTAGGCCAGAAAAGAAAGAGTTTTCCTGCTCCATGGCAGCCGTAGGATCTGGCATGGTTCTCGGAGCAGCCAGTGATTGCAAGGTTAGAAGGGCATTTAGTTTTTCCATAAGAGATTTTTGGATGTTCTCCATCTTTTGATTGATTTCATAAACCATCTTGTTTAACTTGCCTTTAGTGATAACTTCATGTGGAATAGAAGATCTTGACATTTGATCTTCTGTGTTGGCGCCGTTGACTTCAACTTGCTGAGGATTGGTTTCCTCTCCAGCTATTACAGCTCCTATGGATCTTCTTGAAGCAGTTCTCTTTCTTCCTGGTACCATTGATTCTCAACAGCAAATTTTCTAAGTAGAGATTGAGGATCTAACTTCTGAACCTGTCCGATCATAAGCAGACAACTTGATCTGAGCATGAGTTGGGCTCTCAGTGAAAGCACCAAAATGTCAACCCAAAAAATGGATCAACACCATGTATTGAGTGTGAAAGCACCAACTTTGTTTATCAAGGCAACTAAAATAGAAAAAGCAATAGTAGATCGTAGAAAAAGTAAAGGAACAAGAAGATTTTTATAGTGGTTCGACTTTTAAAGAAGCCTAAGTCCACTTTATAACTTTCTATTAGCTGACTGCTGCTACATGTGAAATCAGGTTACAATATGATTGAATCCCCTAATTTAGATCAAGTCATAAGTACAAGAGTTATTGGAGAATCACAATAACCCCCTAGGTAACTGTTGTGTGGGAGGAGAATAATAAATAATAGTTTCTGCAGAGTTTCAGCAGCCAGTCCCGAAGATCCTCTTTATGTTGCAGATAGGTGAGTATTTATAGAGATTGGAGAGCTATTGGGCTAGGACACTTTGCCAGAGACTTAAACTAAATGATACGAAGGTGCTCCAAAAATTTCACAGCAACCTGACTTGATATGATGGATCGCTAGCGATCCATGCAGTTAGAATATTCTTAGATCATTTCACTTAGGTTGTGTTCCTTGCCTTATGTAGATGCTCTCCATGTAATTTGGTAACTAGTTACCTTGCTTTGATGGTGATTCGTATACAT
The DNA here is from genome assembly GCA_030737815.1 of Allium fistulosum. Lineage (NCBI taxonomy): Eukaryota > Viridiplantae > Streptophyta > Magnoliopsida > Asparagales > Amaryllidaceae > Allium > Allium fistulosum. The sequence goes on along the minus strand of CM060905.1, from coordinate 482,698,839 downwards.
GTTGCATTGAACTCTAACTGGAATCAGATGAACGCTTACTACTCGAACTAGTTTGCTTGGAATACCATGAAACCTGGCAGACATCTTTAGAAAAGATATTGGTTCATGATGCAAGAGGTTTGGAGGATTCACCAGCAATCCTCATGGATCGCTAGCAATCCATCCCCTTTGCCTATTTTTTCTCCTTTCCTTTTGGGTCCTTCCTAGCTCCTTCTTTTGGTCCTTTTGGTTGATTTTTAAGTTATTTTGACTTGACGTGGATGTTCTAGTTCTCGTTGAATTCTGTTGGGTTAAAAACCAGGTTAACAATAGTACACCAAAGATCACTAATGTCCATCTTCTACTCTTTTGATTCCTACCTTTAGATTACGCCACGTGTTAATCATCTGTCTTGTTTATTTACTATATACGGATTGCTAACATGGCCTTAGGCGGGAAACTGTTATTTAAGTTGATGAATTTTAAACCTGAGCAAGAAGCTTGAAATTGAAGCGGGAGAACCCAATTTTGAATACACCACGACTTGATCATTTCATAACGTAACAAGCTAATAAACTGCACACATGTATATGCGAAGCTGCAATGAGAATCTGCCTTCATCTTAGAAAAACGACATAGTTATTAGCACTCCAGGGTTTCGCTATTGTGTATTGGCCATTGAGGACTGTGCTTTCATATTACATGGGATGACGATATTACATAGCATTTGAGCTGCATTGACCCTTCTAAAGCTGTACTGCACTATGCTATCCAAAATAACAACAAAGCAAAATGTTAGTTGTAATCAAGGCCAAGCCGTATGGCTCAGTAAATAAGACTGTGTCGTCATTTTGAAGGATGGTGATATCGCATGAACCTATTCCAAGCTCTTCTTATCAATGAAGACTACACCACTGCCTTCGTATTTAAGTTGTCTAAGGAATTTGAGAATGATGTTATGGCTTCTTAGCTTTCCTTTGAGGAACGTAACTTAGCTTATGGTTGCAGAGCAGTTTTACCTGTTTCCTCATCCTTTGAGCCATTGTATTTATTGGTAGTGTTCTTTAAAATTTTGACATTGTTCTGTTATTCTAACGTCAAATCAAGATGGCAGCACATCGATTGCTCTAAAGTCAATATAAGATTGCGGTGCAGCCCTGCAACTTAAACGTTAGTTTAAGATTACAGCACATCCCTATTGCATACGATTGCTTTTAGGATAATGCCACAATTCTATATCTTTAGTATTGCTTTCGAAGCTACAACACAATCTCTACATCCAGTTGGTACTTAAAGATTGTGCCGCAGTTTCAACTTATTTAGGGTTACTTTTGGGACTGTAGCACAGCTTTTATATTTGGTTCTTCAAGGCTAGCTGTAGTTCTGTCTATTGGAGTAAATATTAGGAATGTAGTGTAGTCCCTATACCTTATGGTCGACTCAAGATACCGAAGTAATATTACGGCATCAAAGCTTTGCTCAAAGGAACGATGCAGTATTATCTTAATTTTCCTTTTTTCTCTTTGCTTCCTCATCGTAGTCCAACTTTCATCGTCGGATCAGTTCTTTTGGGTCCCCTGCGTTCATCAATTCGCCTTTACAAGTATTTGGAAAATATGGGTGTAACACTCTCCTCCCAAGTCTGCACCGATTGGGGATTGGTGTGGACTTATCTTTGCTTCCATATTTTACTGTAACCCACCACTTCTTACTTTTCTCTCTCTTCTTTTCAAATCCAAAAAGTCTTTATCGCCATTTTAAGTTTAATGCCCGACTACGTGTGTCAATTTTCTATTGGCTGATTTTCTAAAATAGTCGTTTCTTTAGTCTTTTCGTTTCCTAAGAAAATTTGCATGAGTTCTTGTGTTAATCTCCCCGTCACTAATCAATCGACATTTTGTGATCTTTTCATCATTCCGATTTCATGGCTGAGATTCAGAATTATGTGAGTATATGTTCTTATCCTTCTTCTTTACTTTTTTATATGCTCTCAAAACCTTAGTTTCGAACTCATATTTTCCAATAAATGATCTATCTTTTGAACAAAAGTAAGGGTATTCCTTTTCTTGTTATTTCTTCCTCTATATCTTAGTGGTAGCCGGTAATCAATCTAGTGTTTTCGTTATGAAATCTGCTTCTATCATTGGGACTGCTTCTCCCTTATCCTGCCATCTAGGATAACTGAATTAGTGGAAATAGAGGGTATTCTAGATCATTTTGGGTTCAAGGGTTACGTAGGTAGGGTACCTGAATATCATGAACGTATTCATATGCCCCCCAATGGCTTTATTCCTATTACTTCTATGCATATTCGATGTGGGATTTATCTTCCTCCCAATCAAATTCTTCGCGAATGGCTATCTACATGGTATTTCTCCCATTCAACTTGCTCCCATTTCTTATTCCATTTTGATTGCCCCTTTCATTCTTTATGCCGAGAAGATGTCTCCTCCTTCTTGCGAGGAGCTTTAATTCCCATTCGATATTCATAAGAGCCCTTCTAGGGGTGAGTTTGGGTTTTATTATGCCTAGGCAAAGAAGTCGATTCTTACGTTCGTTCCCCAAAAGACCTAAAAATGAAATGATCAATATTTTTTTCATTTCAAAATTAGATAAGTTTCCTTCTTCTTTCCAACCACATCCTAATCATCTATCTTTTCAGATCAGGGCACTAGGTCATTCGTATTTCGTAGGAAGAACATCCTAGGCTTGGGTGAAAATGAGAAGAAAACAAAGTCATTTTTACCGATATTGTTACCATGCAAATACGATTTTCTATGTACTAGCCATAACTTCTCTCGCTCTGTCTTTAAATTCTCCTTGGTTATGGATGAATCTAGGAGTATAACTTGATAAGATGGATGATTAAATGGATGGTGGTCATTCTAATGTGTTTCTTAATGATTCCCTATTAAAAAAATTAAAGACGTCGAAGAGGAAGAGGGGAGAGAAGTAGAGGACATATGGCACCGAATCCTCTGACCAACCTCTCAAGAAACCCCATGTGCCTCCTCCTCCTTCTCCTCCTTCCTCATAAGTACTTCCCATCTCACCACTCTAGTCCTTCCATGACCCAAGCATTTGCCAAGGGTACCATCACCGATCTTACTAGAGGGTAGGGCGTATTGATTTGGATGTTTTATCCCAAATCGCCTTTGCCCCACAATCTTATCCCATCATTCTTCCATTTCCTGCACTCTCCTTCCCCGAGCTTGCTACTGAGCTTGAAAGTACCCGAGCCTATGTGAGTACCATCTTTTCTTTCCTTACCTAATGATGATTTGTTTTGAAAATTCTTATCTTGTCCATGTATACTTTACAACAAATAAGGGCTTTGTCATCCAAAGCTTAAAAGAGGGCTGTAGATGACCAGGTCTCATCTACTGCTCGGATCGCTAAGCTTGAGGTGGACCTTGTTGTGGCAGCCTTTGAGAAGACTAGAGTATATAATAAGCTTAGGGCTCATCGAGTAAAGCTAAAAGGACATAAGGACGACGAATACAACGGAAGAGGCTTTGAAGTTGAAAGGTCAGGATTTGAAAGGGAAGGATAAAGCCTTGGGGGAGAAGGAGAAGGATATAGCGGAGTCTAGGGGAGAAGGAGAAGGAGCTAGTAGAGTCTAAGGACAAACTCAAGCAGATTACTTACTAGGTGCTTTCCAAGATGTATGTTGCGGTTAAGCACCAAATTTTTACCGACCGCTTGGGTGATACTACTGCCAAGGTTGACCTTAGCTTCTTGGGGGACTTCACAAGAATCCAATATTCCCTTGCCTATCGTAGAGCTGAGTGGGCTAAGGAGATGGTTAAGGACGATGCTTCCTCCTCTACTTCCCAAGACATCTCGCTGCAATAGGATGATGAAGCGGCATTGTTTAAGGGGGTTATGGTTACCTCTACTTCCCAAGCCCATGTAATCACTTGATCTTTTGTAAATAATTTCTCTATTCCTTTTGTTTTCCGAACCTATCAGTATGTAATGAAATAAATTTGTTTCCTATATTTATTGCGATTGATTTCTTTAATTATCCTACTATCTTATTACTGCACCACGAATGACCGTTTTATTTACATTCCTTTGTTCTTTATGGTCTTCTAAGGAAGCAATTTTTACTAAACTCTTAAAGAAGAGCATGAAAAAGCTTCAAACTCAAACCGTAGATCATCTTGGTCTTAGTGCGGCAACATTTTGCAGGTGAGAGGAAGAGTTAGATGAGGCATTTATGCAACTTAAAGAAGAAACCCAAGGGTTGCTTTCCAAAATTGATCAAATAATTAAAGAAAAGGAGGCACTTAGTGACTTCGTACCACGTCACTGACGTTATACCTTAGAGAGCGGTTCTTTTCCCTTCGGCGGTCTTCATTTGGAATGGTTTAGGATTAGGCTTAGGAATCTAAATAAGGAGTGAGCATCGTGTATTATTGTTATTGTGAATTTGTTGTACTTTCATATAAAACTGGTCTTAAGCGATACGTTTATCTAAACTTAGCTTTGTGCAATTTGATTTCTATTGAAATAAATTCTAGTTACTACCAATTAGGTTGATTCCCTTCTTCCTTCCCGCCAAGTATATCGAAGTCTTCAAATCCAATGCATCTTCAGTTCCTACTATCTATAGTCCAGATGACCTAGGAATACCTGAATTTGAGGTTGCGGCTACGACCTTAGAGGAAGAGGGCTTCCAACTAACACTTACTAATAAAAGGATTGAATGAGATTTGAAGAATGTTATTTTTGACTTCGAAAAAGCTAAGGATACACACGAGCTCCATCATCAATATAATACCAAACTGCATACTGAGCTTGAGGTTGCAAAATTTAAAGGTGGCCGAACTATAGCAAACGTTGAAAGAGAGTGAAGCGCTTTACGGGATTGTCTATGAAAAGGAGATTAAGGGATTGAGAAAACCATAGATAGCTTGTCTCTTCAGCCTCCTCAACAATATGATGAGAAGGGGACGGTGGAGAAGGAGAGGGGGTCAAGGAGATTAGCAGGAGTGCAACCTCTGCACCTCCTGCAAGAATGGACACCATGTTGGTTGATGAGTGGAAGAGGAAGCTGGAACTACACTATCAAGGTAAACTTGAAGAATTGGAAGCTTACTATAAGTAGTAGTTAGAGCGACCAAAGCCAAAGGTGCTCTCCTGTACACAGAGGAAGGGGTGGAAAGTGGAAGCTCTCAAATATTTTGGTGGTTTTTCTTGGGACTCGAAAAGGACAAGGGCTGAGTTAATAATGACTTTAGAACAGACAAGAGAGACCGCTATATTTAAGATATACGAACTCGAAGACCGATTGCAAGAAGCTCAAGCAGTCTCCAGTTAACGCACTAGGGCAGTGTCGACTTGTTGATCTCAAAGAGAAGCTTAGAAGGGAGAATATTAGATGTAAAAATGGGGCGGATTTCTTTGTGATGAGCTATAGATGTTTTTAATTATTTTTACACTACGCCTGATATGAGTTTTCTCTATAATAAAGAAGATTTTATGGCAATTGTGGAGGCTTCGATGGACCCATGGACAGGTGCCAACATCGAACCTAGAAAGACCTTTCACGTTAGAATGGACTAACCTTTGGCAAGCATCCCTTAGACTTGATACTTTGTAATTTTAGCAGTATTTTGGGACTTATAATTTTGTAGGAACATGTTGTTATAAACATTTTCTGTTGTTTTGAAAATAGCTATAAGGATACCATTAAATTGAATTCTCTTGTAAATGAGTATAAGCACCTAGGAGCTTTAGCTTGTTTGCACTTTCTTTTAATTTTGTTCACCTGAATTTGGTTGATTTCCAGCTTTGCATCCATCTTTTGTTCGTGTGCTTGGCACAGTCTATCCCGCTACTTGGGGGTAGACTATTTTTAACAGTGAAGTCAGGTCATGTATTTACAACCTTTTTTAATTCATGCATATGGTTCTTTGTACTAATATCCTTACGTCAAGTGTAATTGTTTGACTGAGAAGCCGAGGTTTGTAAGTTACAACTTAATGTTGCTAGGTATGTTAGTGAAATTAACACAGAAGGATTTTTATACTGGTTCGGGCCATCTAGTATCCTTACATCTAATTCATTGTATTGCTACATGTCATAATAATTACAATGTTATTAATTTTTCTATACAAATAATACTACTTATACAAAGTAAGGCCCGAGATGCTCGAAATTCCAAGTTCTCAGAATTATATTTCTATTAAGTCTTGAGAGTTGGCATGCCCCATTAGCTAAGACTTCTGCTACAACCAAAGGACCTTCCCAATTTAGAACCAGTGATCCATATGTTGGGTCCTTAGTATTAGCCACTACTCTTCGCAGTATTAGGTATCCCTTGTAGAAGTTTCTCTCCTTGAGCCTAGCATTGTAATTCTTTGTCCTTTGTTGGTATGCGGCGAATCGGACTGCCACCTCATCTCTTCTCTCTAGAATAAGATCAAGGGTGGCCTCTTTTAACTCCTTGTTCTGTTCTACTACATATGATATTCTCCTGTGTGATGGAACCTTTGTTTCAACTAGGAGCATCACTTCATAGCCATAGGTTAAGGAGAAAGGTGCGTGGCTAGTTGGAGATCTGGAGGAGGTTCTATAATCCCATAATACTAAAGATAACTCCTTTTCCATTTTCCTTTAGCCTTTTGCAGTCTTTACTTGAGCAACTTCTTGATGGTTTTGTTTGCTACTTTGACTTGCCCGTTCACCTATGGATGTGCGATAGAGGAGAAACTTTTTATTATTCCATTCCTTTCACAAAGCTCCATGAATTCCTTACTTTCAAAAATTGGGTTCCATTATCAGAAATTCTTTTATAGGGGATCCCAAACCTAGTAATTATGTTCCTTACTACAATAGTGATTATCTTCTTTGCAGTGATTGTAGCTAAGGGTTTCACTTCTACCCACTTGGTGAAGTAGTCTATTGCCTTCACGGCATAATTTTCCCCTCCTTTCGATATGGGAAGTGGTCCTATCAGATTTATGCCCCATATGTCGAACGGCTATAGGCTGGCTAACGGGGTGATCTCGTGGGAAGGTGGTCTTGGGATACTGGCAAATCATTGATGTCTATCACATTTTCTCACATATTTCCACACATCTTAAAGTACCGTGAGCTAGTAGTAACCATTCTTAGCACCTTCTTTGCTAGCTTGGCTCCTCCAGAGTGGTCTTCGCATTTCTATTTATGTACTTTGCCCAAGATTTGTATTCCTCCTTCTTTGGAAATGCATCTAAAATAAAGGGTAGAATACCCTCTCTTGTATAATATGCCATCAAAAAAGGAAAAATATAGATTCTGATATCTATTTTACGGGCTTCATTCTTGTTCGGAGGTAGGACTCCGTTGTGGGTTGCGGAATTATGGATCTTAAGGCTAATTTTTAACACTAGAGGAGGGGTGAATAGTGTTTTCTAACTTATGTATATCTTTTTAATTTCTTTCAACATTGATATTAATTCACAGATTAACAACACAAGATTATAATAACAATCAATCACAAATGCAATCACAGATAAAAATAAAAGTAGTAAATTAAGGCAAAGAGTTAGAAATATGACACCAGGATTTTATACTGGTATAGATTTCTCCTACATCTAGTCCCATACAATTGCTTGTACAGATTTCTTTCCAAATGCCAATCTTTAACCGGACAGAAGGAAAATCCAAATATAATCTTGATTTCTAGGCTACGAGACACACCCTCCTGTATTCTAAATCCAGAGTAAACTACTTGATTTAACTAGGCTACTAAGCACACTCACTACATTTGAACGGGCTACTAAGCGCACCCACTTGATTTGAATGGGCTACAAGGACACCCAAGCAAACACAAATACAGTTAACAGTTTTTCCAAAGACAAATTCTTGTACTGTAGATATAGTGGATCCTATAGCCTTTTGGATAACACTTTGATCTTTGAAATGAGAGAGAGATATTTCCAAAATAGTAAGAAAGTAGTCTTGAATCAATACAATAAAGTATGAATTGATTCTATTTGATTTTGAAGAGAATGGAGTAGATTTTTCAAGAGAGTAAGAGGAGGGAAGAAAGTAAGTAATTAGTTATCACAAAATTTGTTTGCACTCCCCTTTATATAGTAAACAAACAGATGTGTCCATTCATGAAGAGTTGTGTCGAATAGACACTTCCATTCAAAATTTGAGAAACCATTTGGTAGCATATATATCGACATATCTTATACATGTATGTTGACATATACTAGTTCAAAATGAAAATTGTTTTCTTTTTAAAATGTTTTGAAAATCCTATACTTTGTAAAATAACTTTAACATAGTTTTTAAATATTTTGAAATTTAGAAAACTTTTATAAAATATTTTTGAAAATAATTTATTTTTGTTTAAAAATATCAAAGATCAGAATTTGGAGATATAGATCAGAAATTGCTCTCAAGGACTTTAACAATATACACTAATGACTCTATACACTAAATTATAACCTTGAGATCTTCTTTTGTTTGTCTTTTAACTCATGAGTCTTCATGTCTTAATCTTGAATCTTTATACTATATAGTCTTCGAATCGGCGCCTGTGTAATATTCTACACTGTATACTATATAACTTGGCAAAATACCAGTGTCAATATTTTATATGATTATGTATGGTTGTTGTCATAAAAATCAATAACTGAGGTATCAACATCCGTTTATCAAGAATTGTTTGATATGGGTCATCCACGAGTCTTTCTCTATATGTTGGGGGATAAGCATAGTTGGAAACTGCTCTTGATTTTCAATTGTTTCTTAATTCTGAGCTTTTCTGACCTTAGCTCGCTGTGCTCTAATTAGGACCAATATTTAGTTGGCCTCCATGATGCTCACTTTGGCTTGATGTCCTATTGGGATAGCATTTATTTCCTGAGCTACTTTAGTGCCAGAAAGTTTAGCTAATGAGTTCACGAAGAATTGTTCTTGCTTGGGATTTGCTCTATATCAAATTGATCAAACTACTATAGAAACCTTTTGGACAGTTCTACATATTTGGCTAAGGTTGGCTCTTTCTTTTGGTAATTTCCCTGCACTCGATTACAACTAACTAAGAATCATTCTGAATTTTCGTATGGGTTACTTATTACTTGGGCCATCCTTAAGTCCGTGAGGAGAGCTTCATATTCTGCCGCGTTGTTGGTAGCTTTGAAACCGAGCTGCATCGCCCCATATAATGTTTGCCCATTTAGGGCGATCAATATATATCCGATACCTGCCACATGTTCATTAGATGCCCCATCCACAAATAATTGCCAGAACTATAGAGTTGGCATCCTTCCCTCAGAATGTGGCTCAGTAGATAACGTGCACTCCATAATGAAATCTGCAAGTGCTTGCCCCTTGATTGCTTTTCTTGGGCAATAGGAGATATCGTACTAGCTAAATTCCATTGCTCATTTTAGCAAGCGACCCGACGTCTTTGTCTTCTACAATATTTGCTTCAATGGTTTGTCTGTGAGGACATTAATGGGATGCCCTTGAAAGTATGGCCGCAATTTTCTTATTGTAAGAAGCAAGTTGTAGGCTAACTTTTCAATGACTGAGTGTTGAGTTCTGTCCCAGACAAGCGCTTGCTTGTAAAGTATATAGGCCTCTGGGTTCCTTCATCTTCTCGAACCACTGCAACCCTAGTAGCTTCATCAATTACCGCTAAATATACATATGTGTCCTCACCTGTTACCGGTTTTGAGAGGATCGGTTACTAATTAGACGACCCTTCATATTTTGAAACACTATTTTGCATTTCTCGATCCATTCGAAATTCCATCCCTTTTACACTTGGTCCAAGAACGATATACATTTGTTGGTGGCCTTGGAAATGAATCTGCTTAAAGCAGCTACTCTATGTTTAGACTCATGTCTGGGACTCCCATGTTCCTTATGGCCTCAATCTGCTCTAGGTTTACTTCGATGCCATGGGTGCTTACTATATAACCGAGGAATTTTCCTGACTAAATGACAAAAGTACACTTCAAGGGATTTAGCTTCATGTTATATTGCCTCAGAACTACAAAGATTTCCTCCAAATCCTACACATGACTTGGTGCTACTTTTAACTTGACTAGCAAGTCAGCTACGTATACTTCAACGTTCTTACTAATCTGATCTGAGAACATCGTATTTACTAGCTTTTGATTGGTCACTCCAACATTTTTAAGTTCGAATGACATGAGTTTGTAGCAGTATAAACCTTTGTCCATCACAAAACTATATGCTCCCAACTGGCTAAAACATAGCTATATGATTGTAACCTGGGTATGCGTCCATGAATGAGAGCAATTCATGTCCACCAGTCGCATTCACCAATCGATCAATTCTAGGTAGAGAAAAACAATCCTTTGGGCATGCCTTGTTGAGGTTGGTGTAGTCTACGCAATTTTTTCATTTTCTGTCGGGCGTCTTCACAAAAATGAGGTTGGAAATCCACTTTATGTAATACACTTCCCTGATGAACCCATTTGCTTTCAACTTCTTAACTTCTTTATGCAAAGTATTATACCTTTCCTGATCTATAGTCCTACTCTTTTGCCTGATTGGATAAGCACTGGGATCAATGTTGAGTGCATGGAAGATGATAGCTAGGTCTACCCCTATCGTGTTTGAGTGCGCCTAAGCGAAAACATCTGCCGATCTCTTAAGGAAGTCCATCGATTCTGTTCTGGCTTCTACACGGAGGTTTTTTCCTATCTTGAGAACCTTTGAGGGATCTTTAGGATCTATCTGTATATCTTCGAGATCATCCAATGGCTTTAACTCTCTTCTTGTTTCCCTAATCTCAAATCTATTTCACCTTCTTCTTTTTCTTCGGGCAGGGAAGTGACGGAGGAAGCCCGCCTTTAAGCTTCTTCGAATAAATATAGCACATAGACTGAGTTATACTCATCGGTGCTGACTATGTGCATATACTCCCTCTTTTTCTTCCTTACCGATGTTGTGGTTAAGAATGACCTGCTTCAACATCAGTCTTGGACCTTTGTACCAATGCAGTTTCCAGAACTGGCTTGATTTCTTTTTCATTACCATTATCACAATTATTAGAAGAGATAATAGAATAGTTTTGATTTTATTGCTAGAATTGAGAATTGCATTGTACAATTTTTTAGCTAATAATTGTTCCCCTCTAATTGACCCTATTCCAGCAGGAGTATGGAACTTCATAAGCAAGTCTTTCTGAGAAATTACTGCCTCTATGTCAATTAGTGTAGACCTTCATAAAAATTCATTGTATGGAGATAGTTGATCAATGATCAGGAAGCTTTCATATAATGGTTTATGAAGACGAGAAGGCATGCTGACCCGGTAGGAACAATCGCAATATTATTGAAGTCATAAATCGATTCAAGGCTTGGCTTTAGTATTTCCATTGGAAGCTTCATCTTGTCAAATGCAAATTCGAAAATGACGTTAACAGAGCTCTCTGAATCAACGAAGATTTTCTTCATGGTGTAGTTCGAGATCTGCACCGTAACTATCAATTGATCTTGATGTAGAAAAACCACCCCAACGGTGTAAGGAGCAGTGAAGACTATGTCCTAAGTAGGCTTCTGATTCATATGGAATATGTTCTTTGCTCTACTTTAGCCTCTTGTACATACCTCTCTTATGCTTTCTTGCTTTTTCCAGTGAAGTGCGGTCCTTCATAGATTGAGGCTATGAGATTGAAGGGGTTTCCTACTAGACCATCATTCTGATCTGGAGAGAGATTCTCGGTCCTCCCCCCATTGTTTGCCTTTTGATAGCTGCTTAAGTAGCCCTTTTGAATTAGTCTCTCGATTTCATTTCTTAAGTGTCAGTAGTTATCATTATATTGGCCATTAGCTCTGTGGAAGCGATAATAGGCTCCTCCTTGTTCTATTCTGGCTTCTTCCCTTTGTTCGAAATGTTGTAGGCTAGCTCAGCTCTGGTCATTTCATATATCTGACCGAATGTATGGTGAGGGGAGTTTTAGCTGCAAAGTTAAATTCTCTCTGCTACTTCGCAAGTAGATGGTATCCTTCTGCCTCCCTTTTCCTTCCATTACGGGGAGCGGAAGTTTTCTCAGATGAAGGTAATTTTGTGGCCCTGGCTTCTTCCATCCTAATGTAGCCACTGGCCCTTTCATAGAAAGCTTTCATGCTATGGCATGGCTTTCTACTATTCTTATCCTACATAGCGGTGTTCCTTCTGATCATAGCATGCGCTGCCATCAGTAATGCTTCTCCACAAGTCACTCCAATCCGAATAGCTTCAAATTTGAAGCGTTTTATAAAGTTACATAAGCTTTCATTTTTTCCCTACTTTATGCAGTACATGGTATTCACATCTGGGGAAGCCTCTCTTCTAGAGTTCAACTGTTTTAAGAAATATGTAGCTAGTTGTGGCCAAGAACGAACCTTCCCAGATCTGTACCTCCTGAACCATCTAGAAATTTCCTTTGCCAAATATATTGGGAAGAGCTCGCATTTGGAAATCCTCCCCACCTTTAGAATGTCCACATAGTACTCAAAAGTGCAAATATGATCATCTGGGCTAGTAATCTAGTCAAATTATCAACTGATGGGGATTTGAAGTTGTCAAGGTAAGTCTGCCTCTATAACATTTTCACTAAATGGGAAGAACCCTCTTTCCTTACTTCCTCTCTATTGTTTTATTGGCAAAGTCTTGCTAGTTGCACTAAGCGAACTTTCAGTTGATGGATCTCATTCTCCTTAGGATCTATTTGGGATGAACTATCCCTGTAGAGTGAAGTAAGATCATCATCATCATCGGATGTTGTGCTTGCTTTTTCAATAGTAATAGGTTAATGTTCGCAGGCTTTGATTTGATCTAGGGATTGATTTGAATTTTTCCTTTGAGCTTGGTATCTATTTGTTTTAGACTAGCATCATCATTCTCATTTTCGAGATTACCATTGTCACTCACACGTTGCATAGTCGGTGTAGTCGGTGAACGATGGCGGTGAGCTACGGAAGGTTGAGGGAAGATTGGTTTAAGGGTAGGATATTGAGCCGTGGATCTCTCTAGTCCATCCATTCATTGGTCTAGTTGGGTTGTAAAGGCTTGAAAAGCAACTAGGACATGATCTGAGGTGGGCTCTGCTGAAGCACCTACCTCGATTTAGGTCATAGAGGTGAAGACTTGCCTTTTTGGTATTTTTGAGGTCATATGAAGTTGTCTTGGTTAGGAGGATGTTGGAGTCGATAGAATTCATGGTGTTATAGTGGTATCTAAAGGAAACATGAGTAAATTTTACAGGAGAGGAAAATTGACCCTCCTTCTAATGCCAAAAATGTTAATGAGATTTTTCATTCCTAAAACACCCAAGTATTTTTATTGAAGCAACCACGATGCCAAATGTTTTCGTGGATAGAAATCAGCAAAATTAAGTGATATTAAAATTGCCTTTAAAGGTAGTAATTATGTTACGGTAATGCTTATACAACTATGAGGAGAATACTCAAAATCTTATGAAAAGTCTCTATCTAATTCATTAAGCAACACATTCTAATTTTAACACTAAAAACATGAAAAGTAAAGTAGTGAAAGCAATAAATAACACAGAGAATTTATGTGGTTGGATGTTAATGACTCCTATGTCTATGGGAAAATATCCTTATCTTCTCTTTTCATTCTTTGTACAGGTGAAAAATGCCAGAAAGTACAATTTTGATTTCAGTGTCCGAAAAAGAGTAAAGTCAAAAAATCCCTCCTCCTTTGCTATAGTTATTAGCACTCTAGGGTTTCGCTATCGTGAATGGGCCATTGAGGACTGCACCTTCATAATTACACAGGGTGACGATATTACACATCATTTGAACTGCGTCGACCATCCTAAAGTTGTACTGCACTGTTCCATCCAAAATAATAACAAAGCACAATATTAGTGGTAATTGAGGCTAAGTCGTAGGCTTAGTAAATAAGATTGCGCCGCCATTTTGAAGGATGGTCATATCTCCAGAACCTATTCTGAGCTGTTCTTATTAATAGAAGATTGCGCCACCGCCTTCGTATTTAAGTTATGTCTAAGGAATTTGAGAATGATGTCATGGCTTGTTGGCTTGCCCTTGAGGAATGTAACATAGCTTATGGTCGCGGAGCAGTTTTACCTTATTGCTTCATCCTTTGAGTTATTATATTTGTGGGTAGTGTTCTTTAGAATTGCGATGCTGTTCTATCATTCAAACATCAAATCAAGATGGCTGCATATCCTGATTGCTCCAATGTCAATATAAGTTTGCGGTGCAGCCCTGCAACTTAAACATTAGTTTAAGATTGCAACACATCCCTATTGCATATGATTGCTCTTAGGATGGCACTACAGTTCTATATCTTTAGTATTGCTTTCGAAGCTGCAGCACAATCTCTATATCCAGTTTTTACTTAAAGATTGTGCCGTAGTTCCAAATTTTTTAGGTTTATTTTTGGGACCACAACGCAACTTTCATATTTGGTTCTTGAAGAATGGCCGTAGTTCTGTCTATTGAAGTAAATGTTAAGATTGTAGTGCAGACCCTATACCTTATGGTCGACTCAGGATACCAGAATAATATTATGGCATCGAAGCTGTGCTCAAAGGAACGACGTAGTATTATTTGGATTTTCCTTTTCTCTCCTTACTTCCTTGTTGTAGTCCAACTTTCATCGTAGGAGCAGTTCTTTTTGGTCTAGTGCTTTCCTCAATTCGCCTTTACAAGTATTTAGAAAATATGGGTGTAATAGTATACCATTAAATTTTAATTTTAATTTAAATATTACTTTAATATTAAATCATATTTAATATTTATGTGCATATATAACTATTATATATGCACCCACATATTTACTAGAGCACCCTAAAAATTCTAAAACAAACACCAAAATTACTAATGGTATCTCAGACACTAAAACACTCAATAATTATGAAAACAATTATATTAATTTATTTAGTTTATTTATAATATTTTATAAACTAAACATATCAGGTGATTTTTCAGAGATTGCATTGATTCTATTGTGCGACTCATAGGTGTGATCTTGGTCATCGATTAATATTGAACACTTCGAATATTAATGTTCACATCACACTTTAGATGATAGTGTAATAGTTTGACCAATCTCATCTCTTATGGATTTTCAAGGTAAAATCGTATTTTAACAACACCCTTAAGCACCGATATATTATACGCATATTCTCTTTATCACCACTATATCACTTTTGGTATCCAAGCTTGGTCTCAGTAAAAGCACTATCAATATCCATATACAACTATGTAATCCATCTCCAAATTCCTTGGTCCAATAATAACACTTATTATTAACTGATATGCTCTAGCTAGAGACTTTGACTTTGAGTTGGCCACAGTTGGCCATGATACTAACCTCTTACAATAGAGGAGACAAATTCTCTATTGAATAGAGTTTCAGTTCAAACGCTTCAACCTAAACCCAACAATAGTCATATCATGAATGTTATGTCTTGATTTAATTATAATCAAAGTGGAGCATTCACATCAAAGTTCCAAGGTATTCTCAAGTCGAAAGAATTATGTAAATCATCATATTGAGATTTCTTATTTGACTTAGTTGTTATTAACCAATTGGAAACTCACAATTGAGTCGTTCGGCAGTGACAAGGACTGTCTTGGCCCTTACCCGTTCTTGTTTGACACCCCATCAACGTACAAACACTAAGTTTGTTGACCGGTTGCGGTCTTTTCTTCACCCATGTCTGGGCTTAAGCACTCGACAATGAAATTGGCCACGTCTTGGACTTTGATAGAAGCGCGAGGATGTAAAGAGATGTAATGTTGTCCAAGTTCAACGGACCACTTTTGGAGTCAGCCCACTATGTCGGTTCAACTAAGAATCTGTTTCAATGGCTGATCGGTCAAGATTTTGATGGGGTCAACTTGAAAGTACGGTTGGAGTTTCTGGGATGCCATTACTAGGAAACTAGCTAGATTTTCTAGCTTTGTATATCTTGTCCCTAGACATGACAACCTTTTGTTGATGTAGTAGATTAGCCGTTAAACCTTGTCGTCTTCTCTGATCAACGTAGCACCGATCGTATGGTTAGTCATTGCACGGTGTATATACAAGTCTTCCTTGTTGATGGACTCGGATAATATAGAGGGAGCAGCCAGGTGCTACTTCAATTCTTCAAATGCCTTTGTGCACTCATTGTTGAAAGCAAATGACTTTCCTATGTTTATGAGGTTAAAGAAGGGAGACACCTTTCAGTATCTCTAGACACAAACTGGCTTGGGGCAACTACCACTCTGTTAAGGCTTTGCACTTGTTTTACGGTTCGAGGGATTTGCATATCCTAAAAGGCTTGAATTTTATCAGGATTGGCCTCAATCCCCTTGGTGCCCACTACATAACCAAGGAATTTTCCCTATCGAACGACGAACGGGTATTTCTTTGGGTTTAACTTCATGTTGTACTGACATAGTATGTTGAATTTCTTAATCAGGTTCTGTATATGCCCTTGGCCATCCTAGATTTTACCAATATATCATCTACACAAACTTACATCGATCGGCCGATCTACTCAGAAAACATATGATTGACGGGTCATTAGTAGGTTGTGTCTACATTGTGGAACCCAAAAGGCATGACTTGATAACAGTATAGGCTAGCATTGGTGATGAAGGAAGAGTGTTCTTGGTTTGGGCCATGCATAACAATTTGGTTGTATGCGGTGTAAGCATCCATGAAAGTGAGGAGCTCATGTCCACTTATTGCATCTACTAGCTGATTGGTGTGAGGCAACGAGAAACTATCATTAAGGCATGTATTGTTGAGGTCGAAGAAGTAGATGCAAGTCCTCCAAGTCTCGTTTGGTTTTTTGACCAATACTGGGTTAGCTATTCGGACCAGGTATTCTATATCTCGAATGAAGCCATTGGCTAATAGCTTCCCTACCTCCTCCTTGAGAGCTTAATATCTTTCTGGGTTGAGAGGTCTAAGCTTTTGTTGGATGAGGGTTTCCTTTGGATTGATATTTAAGGCATGACAAATGATTCTTGGATCAATGCCGGTTATATCAGCATGCTCCTAAGAGAAGATGTCTTTGTTTTGTTTCAAGAATTCGACTACCATGTCTCTAACCCCCGAGATAAGCTCAATCTCGATTTAAATGACCTTGCTAGGCCTGGCATCATTTATAGACACTAACAAGAGTGGAGTTGCCAACCTAATGTCTCCCATGTCGGGGTTGAGTGGGTTGTCGTCGGGGTTAGAGTTTATTTCCAAGTTGCATTAGTTTAGTGCATAAATCATGCACTTTATGACATCCTCTTCCAGGATAAAAGAATGTACTCAAACCAAGGGGATTGGGTTTCCCCAACCAGCCCTTACGGATGAGCTACCATTGTAAAAAGGGTAGGGGTTGTCGTGTTGGATGTTCCCACTTACCACCGAGGCATGACTCGCTCATTCCATGATGCAATAAGCTTTTTAGTTCCTTAGGGAGTGGCCAATGAGATAGGGTCCTCGCCATCCCTTCTTTCAAAATGGTAGACAGTCCTGACATAAACCGGAGCATTGGTTGGCTCAAGGGTTCTCTCGAGCGACACACGACCAGTTGGCGTTGCATCACTGCTTTGGGTGGTCCCGGCATGAATCAGAGTGCTTATATGCTTAAGGTTAGTCCTGGTTGACACACCATCGGTAGTGGTTTCCCCAGATCTAGGGATGGTCCCGACATGAGTGTGAGCACTATCCAGCTTGAGCACTTTCCTAAGTGACACATTGTTGATCGTTAGAACTTTATAAGGTAAATTATTTTGGTCCCCGGCTTGGACAGGAGCATTATGGGGCTCGTCAGTCCTTGTTGGGGAGCTACTGATGTGGATGCACCTATTTTGGAGTTAAAGACAGTCTCGGCACAAACCGAAGCGCTGACTGATTTGAGGGTTTCCCAAGTGACTCGCCATCAGCGTTGCAAGCCCTTGTTGAAGCATGATAACGCCCTTCTTTGCTTGTTAGAGGAAGATCCCATAACACTCCCTAGCCTTTTGCTGGTTGCCCCATATCTCATCAGTCCCACCTTTGATGGGGAATTTCATGATGAGCCCATTGTACGTGATGATCATGTCTAGCTCCGTTAAGGACGGTCATCCTATGAGTAAGTTATAAGCAGAAGGGAAATTGACTACCATAAAGTTTACCTACATATTTGCAGTAGTATATTCTTTACCAAAGGTGGTCACTGGTCATGAAGAAAGTGGTCACCACTAAAACAATGCCTTTACCCCCAAAGTCGTAGATGGGCAAGGCGTAGGGGGTGAGGCTGGAGGTAGGAAGTTTGAGTGCCTCGAAGACATGCTTGAATATGACATTGACTGAGCTCCCTTCATCCATAAAAGCTCTATGCACATTTTAATTTTCCATAGCAATGATGATGACCATAGGATTATGGTAGGGATAAGAGATAGCTTGCATGTCCTTGGTAGTGAATGTGATGGGCTGATCCACTTCTAGCCTGGGTGTTTTAGGCGCTCGATTTTCCAGCTAATATATTTGGCCGATCGACCCACTTCTCTCTAATATCGGGACCGTGCTCACCGACTGCTTCCATCTACATGCATGCCTCCATAGATAGTTAGAATGTCTATTATTACCATGAAATTTTTATTAGGTTGCTAGGGTTGAGTCGTCTGGTTGTTATGAGTCGTTCTTTGGTCAACTTGATGCCGAATATACTCCACAAGTACTCTTTCCTAGACCGGCCTTTCAATCTCATACCTCAATACACGACACTCATTGGTGGAGTGGCAATTGATTTGATGGAACTCACAATACTTTCCATTATCATGAGTTCTGCGGCTTCCACCCATCTCCCGCTTCTTATGGCTAGTGGTATTTGGTATGGCACCTGGTCCCTGGTTGTATATATATAGTTTCCGTATCTAGATTCAAAGTGGCATAGTTAGCATACCTGGACTTGTAACAGGTGTTGTTTTTGCATGCCTTTTGATGTTATTTTGCCTATCATTGTTTCGACTGTTAGCAATTTCTTTAGGGCAGGCTTTGTGAGAGCATCATGCCTCGTCTTCGCTATCAGAGAGAACAACGTCTTTCATCCACATGATGTCATTCGCTCGTTGATAAAAGTGGGTTAACAGCATAGTCAGTTGCATTTAAAGCTCTTTTCACATCATTGACTTGTATCTTACCCTCGAGTTGAGGGCCACAACTAGGCTGTTCTTATTGACACCCTTAACCTAAGTGGACTTCTTGTTAAAATAGTTTACATACGAAGATTCTCAATCGGCTACTGTCAGATGTTATCCAGCTCGCTAGCCATCATGACATGGGTCTTTGAAACAAAGAACCTAGTCTTGAAATCTACATAAAGCTAGGCCCAAGAGTGAATGTTGCCTGGTTGCAAATGTAAAACTAGCGAGAAGCCGGTCCTATGAGAGTGGATGGGAAGAGTAGGCATTTTGCAGGGCTGGAAATTTGGCTAGTGCATGTGATGGAGTTAAAGGCGGTGATGTTGTCTAATAGGCCAGCACCCTCGTATTTGTCAATGAGTGGCAAAGCATACCAATTATGGATGTGTGTACCTAAGATTTCTTCATTAAATTGTTCTCCATTCTCTTCATCATACATAGCCCTAACCTCGACATTCCGGCCTTGCATTCTGTGAGTTATTGGCGAAAATGCACCATCTCCTATCGAAGGCCAGCTTTCGCCTATTTTCGGACATTTTGGCCTCTGATCGATGATGGAATCAACCGACGTCTTGGTGAAGTAGGCAACTGGTAGTGATGATATGATGGGGAGTGGGGATGATGACAATGGGGAGCGGCGATTATGATGATGAATTGGAGAGGGGAGCCTCCTCTCTCTACACACAGAAAGCAACTGTGATTGCCTGGCTCGCCCGTCCTTTGATCTGGGCCTAGATACCTCCCTATGACAGGATTGGAAGTGTGCCGAGGGTGCCTATATTCTTTGATGATGGCACGAACACTGTCGCTAAGAGGTTCAAACCCAAGTCTCAAGCTCCATCAACCGTCCGAAAGCATTCAAAAGTAGATGGCCAGTCCGTTCAAGGGGAACGTCGATTCCTTTCTCTGTACATAGCCAATTACGTATCCATGACATCAATATCATAACTTGGTTCGTGTATAGCATGCATCACCTTGTTGTGAACATGGGCTACACCATTGGGGGGGTTCAAGCACTACCCTTTCCTAGGAAGTATTAATAAGATTGTAAGCATTAGGGATAGTAGACGAGGCATGAGTTAAATTACCTGCCGCAGGAGCTAGAGGACCAAAGTTTATAGTCATTTTAGTATCTAACCCTCATTCACCTCGCAAGCTAGAGTTACCATGTTTGTTAAGCTTTGAAGGACACTTCGCCACATATCGTTGCTAAGCCTAGGGATGGGACAAATAACGATGGCGATGGTGTTACCTTAGTGTCATGGTCATTAAAGTTATTACCTTAGTTATCACCATTAGTGTTCTAGGTGATAATAAATTTTTCAGTAGAAAAAGTAAAGAAAGATGAGAGCATTTCAGGAAAAACTCTCCTTCTAACATCGAAATGTTGCTAAAAATTTATCAACCTTAGAATTATGTTAATGCATTTGTATTAACGATGGTTACTTGTTATTACTAGGCTTAAAATTTGAAAGGATGAATAAATAGGCAATTAAAGTAATTACACAAGATGTATAGTGGTTCAACTAAGTTTTCCTACGTTCATTGTGAAAATCTCTTGCTATGTTGATCTCTTACAATTATAAAGAATTATAAGAGAATAATAAGAAATTAAGAACATTTAAGAATACAATGTACTAACCTTAAGAGCCTTTGTAGTTTTTCCGTGTTGAAAGTATGATTTTGAACCCTTATGAAGTTATATGGCAAGGGGTACTTATAGTAGCTAAAGTTGGAATTTGAATGGATGAGATCGTGCAGTTGAAAGGTAGGAAATACTATAGGCCATTGATTTGGTCATTTAGGCCGATGGAGGATAACTGGAAAGGCGAGATGATCGTATGGCTAAGATGTATGCTAACTATCGTTTTGTACCAGAGGCATGCTTTTTACAGAGAAAGACGGCATGTCATAAGAGCGGTGATGCTTTTTCCATAGTGGACATGTAGTTGGTATGCACAGTGGCACTTTTGTCAGATGAACATAGTGTACTTTTCCAGTAAGTAAGGTTAAAGAGAAGCTTCTGCACAATAATGGTCGGCAAGTTGTAATTAAAACCTGTATAGTAAAGTCAAGGCTAAATAGAACTATATGAGCCATTCAAGTAATGATGAGATAGGATGACTGACACCGGCCGTAGGTGGGCTGAGAAGAAGCCAGGCTAAAGGCCGATGGCTTTTGAGCTAGGTCTAGTTAAATGAGTTGGCGGCTGTTGTTGTTGAGTTGGGCCGATTGGCATAGGAGAGCGGGCATTGGTGTTTGTGATGTTTTCTTGCTCTTATTATGTGGATTGGCTTGGGTCGGGCCGAGCTAAGATATGCTGGTCGGCTAATCTTTTAATTGCGATAAAATTGGGCAACACCAACAAATATAATACTTGTAAAATTTAAGATAATAGAGATCAAAATGTAAAGAGACATAGGGAAGTTTGGATATTTATCTATGAAATTAATTTTATAGTAAGCCCTATTTATAAGCAGGAAGATATGCATCCATCTGCTAGAAACTACTCTTACTCATGCAATGATCGTGTTTGTTCGATTACAAATGTCATTATTCCAACGTCGCTTAATTCAAATTTATGTCCGTTCATTTATTCAAACTGATTCAAATATTTGAACTATTTCTAGGCTTGCAAAATAAGCTTAGATCGCCTAATTTATTAATTTAAATTCTACCCAAAAATAATATTTGGACTTAAATCCGACCTAGCTCTACCCGACTCGATTGAATGGACATTGGCGCGGTGTGCGCGTGCATTAATATGTATGGTCTTTCTGTCCAACACAAGAGAAAACATTTGGGTTTCATAAGGTTCCAACATTTCTCTTGACGGACCTATATTTAAATAAATATAAGTTTAAATATTTCAAGATGCGAGACTACTCCCCATCCTATTTTTCTTCTTCCCTTACTCTCTTCTTCTCCGAAAACAAAATACTCATACAAATTTTATAGAAATATTATCGAACAATCCTTAAATTTTTAATAGAATTCTCTTATTGGTTGTTACAGGAAGACTTGCGCATAAGCATAATTATGGACATGAACCTATACATAATTACAACCCATCAAAACACATTAAGATGAAGTGGTTCACTAAGCATTGAACCATTAATCCTATATGACATACTAGATGAATTTTACACACTCATTTTCATTTCATTAGATAATTTAATATATTGACACATGGATTAGCCTTACGTCTGCATCTCAGTTTCATGGAAATCCTTAGAGATTAAGCCATAGTTTAATATATATAGGTAGGTTTATTAGAAGCGCCGCACAATATACACTTTAATAGTATTCATGTTATAAACCTATTAAGTACTAACCAATACAACCTCCAATGCATCTTTATATGTACTAAGTACTTTACCTTGGAACATAATATAATATTAGTTATTCAGACTAACATTATAGTGCTTCAAACCGCATCATATGATGTAATTTTTTTCAGCGAACTCAATATAATTAATTTCATTGTGTCGATTCAAGTTTCCATTATAGGAAACTGTTTAAATTGCTTTAGACTCACTCCCCTTATAGTTTTCAGCGCCTAGTCACTTGTAAGTTCATTAATAAATGGATCTGCCTAGTTTTGGCTGGATCTTATGAGATCTATGGTAATTACCACATCAATGAGCATTTGCCTTACAATAGTGTTCCATAGGCTAATATGCGTAGATTTTCCATTATAGACCCTACTATATGCTCTTGATGCTTTTGCTCGACTATCACAGTGCACAGACACTAAATGCATAGATTTTGGTCTTACATAGTTTCTAATAGTAAATTCCTTATCCGTTTTGTATTTTTACTATAAGAAGACAATGATATAAATTCAACAACCATAATAGAATTAGCAATACTTGTTTGCTTCTTTGAGGCCCAAGATATCTATAAAGGAACCGAGGCAGTCGAAAGTGGGTTAATGAGTGCATTTCAAAAAAAAAAGATCTTTGTTGGTCCTATGAAGTCTAAATGGATTTTAGATCCTATCTAAAATATTTTAAATAAAATCTTTATTTTATTTAGTTTATTAAAAAATATTATTATTATTATTATTTATTATTACTAAGTTTTGGTTTATAATTGTATCAAATACACTTGTTTGTGGTGCATGTGCTACGGGTAAGAATTGTACATAGTCAATGTGACCATATTTAGGTGCAGGGATTTACATTGCAACAAACCTATTTCCCCTTTACATGTGCCTTTGTTGTCCAAGGTTTTGAATTAAAATATACACATAATAAAATGTTGCAAAATTGTATGTGAATATATATATATATATATCTGTGTGTGTGTGTGTGAATATATATACACATATGTGTGTGTATATGTATATATATATATGTATGTATATGAATATATATAGTTATATTTGGTAATTTTATATGATCTGAAATTTAAATTGACGATAATGGATTAGTTTCAATTAAGGAAGAGATTGGGATTAAACACTACGGTTTTACATAAAAAATTCTCATGAATTTAATTTATGTAATGTACACATATATGTTTATATATATATATGAATATTACAATTAATATTTTAGATTTAAAATAACTTATATGTAAAGCTAATAATTAATAATATAAGGATAGATATATGTGAATTTAAAGTTAACAATTTAAAGCGAACTTTAAATTTAAAAGGAAACAAAAGATATATGATATTATACAAATATTTAATTTAGAAAGGGAATAAAAGTTTTGGATTTTATACAAAATTTCATACATGAATTCTAGGCTCAAAAACCTCTATTCTTATGAAAACAATACCAAAAATAATTTTATTAAAGACATCAACTATATAACATCAGAAATCAATTTTCAAGGAAAATTCAAGTAATTAACATATACAGTTTATTTACAATTGTGTATTCAAATATTGTAAAGCTACAAAATAGTTTTCAATCAAAATTAGTTTGTTTTAACAAAATTTCCAAAAACAAAAAATAAAGAATTGGACAACTTAAGCACATTTATATTCATGATAAGAATAATCAGATCCAAATAATACAAAGAATAACATCAAATTATTAAGGGGATATGGAGAATATAATGTATATCAATTATAGTGAACATATAGTGAATGAAAATGAAGAACAAAAGTGGATCTGAATCAAATCAACCGTGAAACCTCGCCTTTTCAACCCCCAAATGTTGACACTAATACATCCACGGTATTCTCAAGCCGAACACCCAAGTGCCGAAAAGACAGATTTTTAGGGTAAAAATAAAAGGCAAAAAGAAAAAAATACAAGAAAGAAGAGAACAAGAAATTTGAATCTCGTAATGGAATGATAACATATAATATCAAATGGACAGTACAAAGTGTCACTCTAAGATACAGAGCATTTCAGAGTTATAATCCTAAGTACTACCATCAGCCTGGGTAGTTATAATAGTCTGTCCTCACAAATGTTGATATATACATAATAGTAATGTAGCGGAAATAACATACAACTGTAGGTAATTGGAAGCATTCGACTCATCTCCTGAAGCCTTAAATAATAACAATAAAAACTTGCCTTTCTCAAACCGCCCGAGAGAGAACCTGAGAAATTAAGGTAAAGATAAAACCATAAGTCAGATATAAGTCTGGTGTGAGAAACTCAAGAAATACGCGGTCGCATATAACAGTAATTTTTGAGACCAATCGAATCACCGGATTAGTTATTCCCTCAAAAGAACTAAACCATCTAATAAGCAAATACGATGATATAATAAATAATGTCTAGGGTGTAGAATATAAATCAGAAAATAGCTGCTTTGCTTTCATCTCACAACATAACAATATTAGAAGTAAAACTAAAACCGCTAAGGTACGTTCACATATGGATTTTCGTTGGAGGTTTCCTCAGTACAATGAGGATGGGCCTCCTGACAAGGGTTAGAAACTACCTTCCGAAACCACACATATCTCAAGATTAAATATGTAACAAAGGAAAACATAACCGATCCACGCCCAAACACGTGGTACCGAATACCATCAACTCCCGCGTGCCTTAACCAATAACATC
This sequence comes from Allium fistulosum, assembly GCA_030737815.1. NCBI lineage: Eukaryota > Viridiplantae > Streptophyta > Magnoliopsida > Asparagales > Amaryllidaceae > Allium > Allium fistulosum. The sequence continues at coordinate 482,673,689 of CM060905.1, read as the reverse complement.
TCCAGATATTTGGAGTTGGCTTACCCTTAGTTTAGCCAAATAATTCGTCGAACGAATGCTAACCCTGACCTCTCCCTTGGACTTAACCTTATGATAGATAATTTAACTCTATAGAATTTGTCCAAAATATTAACGCTGACCTCTCCCATGGGCCTAACCTTAGGATAGACAATTCAACCCTATAACATTCCACTCCATAACCGCTTCCAAAACACAGAACTTGTATATCAGTTTTGAAGTGGTTTTCGGTAAGTAATACATAAGTATACATATCTGATCCCGGACTCTTCAAAACTAAATCGATGAATTCCCGGTTAACTCAATTCTGGTTCTTTTAGAAGTAAGCGAATGATATAAAGGAGTCCTCCTCGAAGGATCTGTTCTTAAAGTAAGTGACGTTTCATACCAATGAGAACTCCCTAAGGATCTCAAACCGTATGAAGCCGCAAAGCTTTTATATACTTCTTAAGTTAATTTGGTCAAGTTCGATAGCAATAAAATGATCGTATATGGAAATCAGGTATCATATACTTATTAGTGTTTTTGACCTTCTCAACTTATGCTATCCCTCGGTCAAGAGTAAAGCTAAGTAGATTAGAGCATCTGTGCATCAAATCTCTACCTTGATACTTCATTGTTAACTCTCACAGATAGAACAAGTCTACTTTGTCGGCTTCTAGTGCTAAGTATAGGATTAAATACTTTCCATAAATGAGTAAACACAAAAAGCACGATTAAGTCACATAAGTGACTTCTAATCCCTGTATTCAAATGATACTTATTTGTAAATACTTGTATATATATATAACGACCCAGAATTTTATCGCTTTGATTTATGAATATTTAATTAATTTTAAATATTTAATTAATCATGTTAATAATTAAATAACCCTTCGTTAATCTATTACTAATGATAGAAAATTCATTTTTGAATTTGGTTTACAAAATTAATTAGTTAAAAGGAAATTAGAAAATGTGACCAGAAAGCTTTTTCAAAAATCCTAATTTTTGATCATCTAAAAGTTGTTAAAAGGTTGTAATTTTTTTAATACACTTCAAAACATACTTATATAATTAATAAGGGTTTAATTTAGTGTGTTAAAAAGTATAAATATAAGTGTACTTAAAGAAAGGAGTGAAAAGACCACTTTTCGTAAAAGTAAAATAAAAAGAAAAGGAAAAATAAGAGAAAAGGACATCTACAACTCATATTTGTACTAAGGAAGCGACGGAGTGTTGAAAAATGTGTGGTGGAGGGGTAATGTGTGTAAGGGGTTAAGGAAGGGATGGAAGTGATGATGTGTCTTCATTTGGATGGATGGTATGTACTTAAGGGGTATTTTAGTAATTTTCTTAACTCAGTTTCCATAAAAACAAATCCACTTCTTTCCTTCTTCTTCATTTCCATTTATTATCTTTTTCAAAATCTTTCTTCTTCCTCGTTAATCTCCATACCTCTTTAATGGCTTCTAAAATATTTTCTAAATTTTAAAAAAATCTCTCCTTTTCTTCTTTTAAATGCTTGAAAATACTTAAAAACTCTTCTTTTCTTCCTTACACCTCCTCTCTTCCCATAAGCAAGCCCCACCATCCATTTCAACCTTACGCCGAGCCTACATCACCTAGGTCATGCCCAAACTACCCTTTAGCCGAGTCTAAAGGCCTTTGGCCGAGCCTACTTGGCCTTCTTTTGGCTAATAATGAAGTTTAGGTTTTGAAAATGCAAGTTCTAGGGCTAAATTCAAGTTTTAAAGAGATTTGATTAAAGTTTGGTGAGTAAAACTCACATCCTTTTTGTAAAAACTACATCTTTAGTTTATGTTGAGGTTACTATGTGGTATTGCTTGGTTATTGGCTATTTACTTGATTTGTATGTGATTATATATGTATTGTACTTGAAAATTGTCTTAGACTTGATGATTAAGTCTAATTGTGTTATGAATGTGATAAAATTTGGATTTTTATGTGTGTTTGTGGTTGATGTTATGTTATATGTTTTGTGGACAAGTGTACGTAAAAGTTTGCTAAGGAAAGTTGGCACCTTTGTATGGTTTGAAAATTTGGAACCCTTGTGTGTAAAACTATGGTTATTAGTTTAAAAATCAAATTGTTTTCAAGTTTCAAACTTTGTTTTACTTTTAAAAACTCTTACCTTATGTTTGTAAAAGTAAGTAAGTTTTTTCCAAAGGGTAGGATTTCAGAAGAAAACTTAGATTTTTTTTCAAGTTATGATACCCATAGCGATAGTCGTTATGGATGCAGTTTCGGTAAAAATTCAACTTTTTACAAAATAGTGCTTTTAAACTTATGTAAACAAAACTTAATAATAAGTTTAAAATAGTTAATTAAGTATTTATTTATTTAATAATTATTAATTAAGTTTGGTAATTAATAATTAATTAAGTGCTAGTAAGATTTATTAATTATAATTAGGGGTGATTAATTACTAATTAATTATCTTTTAAAAGTGAGATTAATTTTAATTAATCTTTGATTAAGTGAGATTAATTTTTAATTAATTATAAGTTAAGTATATGATATAATTTTAATTAATTATAAATTAAGTATAAGGTTAATTATTAATTAAGTGTTTAATTATTCTAGTTATAAATTAATTAAGGGTTTTAATTTATAAATAAATTATTTATTATAGGTTAATTATTTTTTAGTTAATAATTAAGTTAAGTTAAGACTTAATGAAGGTTTAATTTTGATTTAATAAAGGGTTTAACTTGTAATTAATGATTTTTAAAGGGGTTTAAGTTTTTGATTACTTTGCTTTCCAAAGATCAATTTGTTTAAATGCAACTTTCTTTCCAAAGAATAGTTTAAGCATAAGGGATTCGATTGTCAATACCATTAAGTAACCATACAATTGTGAATAAGTTATATTAAACTTTGAAATTTGTTAGCAGAATAAATCCCCGATCTGCTATACCTTAATTAAGTAGATTATTGGACATCTCTTAGCAGAATAAATCCTCATTCTGGTATATTAAACTCAATAGATTGTGGGGACATCTATTTAGCAGGACAAAACAACATCCTGCTATTATGTTATTTGGACATGTATATGCCAGTTGATTTGTATTGACACGTTATTTCCTAATTTGGTTATGGATTTTATTTACATATATGTTGGTTTATGTAAATAACTGTTATGTGACTTGGAGTCAAATTTTAATTAAAATGGTAACTTGATTTAGTACCATTGTGGTCACTAAGCCTCCTTTTAAATTTGTAAAATTATGGTTTTTTAAATTGACTTTAATTCTATATCAATTTGAGGATAAGTGTTTTAAATAATTTTATAAGTTGTTCAATTATTTTAATATAGGTATTTACAAATGATATTTTGTAAATAATATTTCATAAGGGATTTATCAAAAAGTTTTATAAATGATTTTGGACATTTATAAAAGAAGTTTTATAAATGACTTTGGATAGTTATAAAAGAGTTTATAAATGATTTTTGGATATTTATAAAAGAGTTTTATAAATGGATTTAGAATTTAAGCAAAGGAGATTTAATATGGAAATGATTTATAAAAAGGATTTATTGAAGAAATTAATAAAAAGAATTTGAGATTGGGTGAAGACCTGTTTCTTCGACCCTCAGAAATTGACACTAATACATCATTGGTATTCACGTGCCGCAAATCCAAGTGTCGAAGAGGAGTTCTTTAAGGTAAGAATGAAAATAAAGACAAAACAGAATTTCACACAAATGGAATAACATATATTATTTCAACATATAATCTTTACAGCGGAAAATTTTAAATACATTTATCAGAGTTAAACATGGACAGTTATAAATATCCGTCCTTATAAATGTAGAATGCAATAGTACAAAAGTGTGGTGAAAAGGAGGTAATATTCTACTGAAGAATCTTCTAACTTCATGCTCCGAGCTCTTCTAGATTTCTTCTAACTAAACTTGACTACTATGCTGCTCGAAAAAATAGGACACCTAGAGTTTAAGGGGAAAGAAAATAAACTTCGGGTCAGTCATGGGACTGGTGTGAGAAACTCAAAATACAGATATTTGAAAACAAATGGAATCCCATAAGACCACGCCGCACATAAACATAGAATGGGTTTTTACCTTATGATAACCAAAACCTTTTCTATGCAAACTCTGGGAATATTATTTTTAATGACATTATTTGAAAAACGTTTTTCAAATAAACATATTAAAATAGCCAAAATTGTTACATTGGTCAAATTTGACGGCATAATAGATTTACAACTAAGTCTGAAGGCACTTATTGGTGAATGGATTCCGTAGAATGATAAGGTAAGGGACTATCTTCCGTACAATACATCTCTAGAAAAATGCACCTGAGGCTCCAACCTCTACCAACACAAAACTGACATACCCTTACCATAGATAGTACCAAATATCCCATCACCACGGTCGTTCTTGACCTATCTGTGGCCACAACGTACACAAAAAACCCAAAATATATAGGGTAATCTAGAAAGGTGATGACCATATCCTAATGGGAGCGACCCACATAGCCCTACCGCATCAACCCTGTTTTTGTCATTCTCGGCTGATGAGGCTCAAGGTAACGATTACCTTTCATATAGCATATTCCTCTTAGAATGCCACATTACCAATCCATGATCACACAACTGATTTCTACAACGTATAACTCCCGAGCTCGTATATCTCAAGAAAGGGTGTTAAGCTAAGAGAAGTTGCCTTCTTTGCCACCAAACAGATGATATGTTTATAGAGATCAATCAATGTGATTAGAAATGCAACGTCAGGCATTCGTCCATACAAGTTGTTCAGGAACAGGACAAATCGAAGGAACTCTCCTACCACATCCTACTGAGAATCATCCCTAAGATTAGTAGCGAGCTGCCCATGCATCGAAGATCAAATGAAGATACTACTGCCATATACATATGATATAGGAAATTTCCCCTGAGGGTCAGTGACAAGCAGCCTTTCATTCATTTACTATCATTCCAGATCTTCACTTTCGAACATACATTGGTTTGAAGTGAATTTCGGATAAGAATCTCTCAAATCCGACCCCGGTTCCTTCGAACCAACCATCGATAAAAAGATGTTAAGTAAATAGGTGCTTATCATTTTATTAATTACTTTCTTTTTATCAAAATGTCTTCTAGACATATATATCTTTAAAATATTTCTTCTCAGTATATACAGAATCATTAAACCTCTCTTTAACTTTGGAAATACCAAAACATTACTGAGTTAAAAAGTAACGACAAAAATTATACTAATTCTACTCAATATCAATTTCCATATTCAACCTTTACTATCCATCGAATAACGGTGAAATCGTCTATTAAATTCTCACGGATAGTATGGGTTCCCTCCTCTAAATTTAATACTGATGTGCACGTAAATGTGCATATATTTACATCCATATTTTATCTCTTTTCATTTAAATAAACATCATATTTGGGCATTTGTACATGTTAAAACCAAAATTCAATTATTTTCAAACCATCATATTTTCACCTTCATTCAGGGGCAAAACGGTCATTTTTGTGCATGTGTCATTTAAGAATTTTTACTTGGACAATTTTTATTATTTTTATAGGATATTTTGATGATATGGAAGAGGGATTCATGATGATATATGCATGCACAAGGAAATACAAAGGAATGAAGAGGAAATAATTCAAGTTCAAGATCATGGAGGACCCCACCCACTTACCTAAATGTACAATTAGAAGCTAATGGACAACTAAGTGGAGGTTAAAGCTTCATGCACTTTTAATGAGAGATTAATTAGTGGCTAATGGTTACTTGGTGGCCACACTTCCTAAAGGGCATTTTAGGAAGCTCCCTAAAAATAGAATTAGGGTTTTATGCATGTATAAATAGCCCTCTTATGTACATGTAAAGGATCATCTACTCTTTCATTTTTACTTAGGAAATTAAGAGATCAAATTGTAAGCTTAATGTTCTATGAAATAAAAATGGCTTCCAAGCCTCTTTCTTCTCTCTTTTCTACATGCTTTTCTTTGTTTTCATGTTAATGCTTTTATTTATGTTCTTTTATTTTCTTTGTTAGTAGAATAGTTTTACCTTCATTCAAGTAGTGTAGCTTAATTCCTTTTGTTGTAAGTAGTTTAACTACATTCTCTTCTTTGCTATTTTTCTATTTTCTTCTCTTTTTAATGTTGAAAGTTACTTGTGTTGCTTCAATTCCACAAATGAGTAGCTAAAACCCTTCAATTTAGGGGTAATGAAGCTCTCAAATCTTATGTAATTTCAACATTTTATGATTTATGATCTCATTTGGTTTATGTTTCATGAAGTGAGTTTTGATGCAAGTTTATACAAGTCGTTTTGATAGCTTATATTGCTTATGCAAATGAGCTATTCTTATTCAACATAAACACAATTTGCATCATCATTTGCTAATCCATTTTTTATTGTGAAATTAAAGTAAAAATGAAATTTGATGATCTATATTACTAGTTACAATAGTAAATAGATCATACTTAAAATAGCTTTTGCTTTGGCTTCATTTTCATGAGAATTATAAGTGGTTTGTTTGCTGTATTATAGTTTGATGGTTAGAGTTATGTTAATTAATAACATGAACAAACCATATTTATGATAAATACAACAATATTTCACTTAATATCAAAAGCTAGATATCACAAATTGTTTGTTTGTTGATTTACAAAAATATGAGAGTGGATTTGCCTCTAAATTGTTCTCTAGTTAAATAGTTTTTAAATCAAATTTCAATTCTAGTTTTAGCTTCATTTTATTTCTAGTTAACGATTTCTTCAACTTTGGTTAATTTGATTGACTAGAGATTTAAAATCATCAATTCCCTGCGGATCGACCCGTATTCGCCATGTACTACAAGTGTACGCCGTGCGCTTGTGGTAAATTTTAATTTGAAATTTTTTGGCAAATTTCTAAACCGATAGAAATCTTGTCGATTAACAAATACCAAGTATAAGAAGATATCTATACAATCCAAGTTGTATTAAACTAAATTTGAAAAATTGAATCTTTTATACCTGTCTCGTTTTCGACATTTCGACCTTATCTATCCCTCGCCAAGGAGAGGCCATGTGAGCAGGGCACTGGTTGCTCCTGAACATCTCCTTAGTTTAAGCACCTCAACTAGATCTCACGAATAGAAAAATCCAGTCTACTCATTGGCTTTTAGAGCCAAGATTATACCATTAGTTTATAACAGCTTTTCTTTATATCATTTATTTAAACTCTTTTAAATAAATTATAAAACTTCCGAATTATTATTGAAACACTTAATTATTCATTCAAAGACATTTATAAAAGTTTAAATAAATTATAAAACTTCCAAATTATTATTAAAACACTTAATTATTCATTCAAAGACATTTATAAAAGATTATGAAAAGAATTTTTTAGTTTAAAACTATATTTCGAATGTTACTGAAAAGTGCTGCAGAAAGTGCTGCGAATAGTGTTTTAAAGGCTTCTTTAATTAAAACGACTTTTCTAACTTTTGGAAATTAATTTATATAACTCAAATCTCTTTTAAAACATTTTAAAAGATTTATAGAATTTATACCATATTTTTAAAGAATTAAAAATATCATTTATAAAGAATTTGTCGCTTTGGTTTCCAAATTGCCAAACCACGACTATTTTTCTATTGTTTGAAAACTATGATTATTAAAGCTTGAAAAATTCTTGTTACAAAGAATTCTGACTCTGAATCAATCATACATATGGATTTAACTTTCTATAGCGTGAAATCGCGAATTGCCGTTACGCGACACGCCTATTTTTGACTCAATTTTCACAACTTGTCAAAACTTCTCCAAATTGAGTTTTGGTGTTTATAAAATATTTCTAAATCATTTTAAACCAAAGGTTTAACCATTCCATTTATACCATTTCATTTATGAAAGGAAAGTGATTTCCTTTGTGATTTTCTACGTGTATTAAACGTAACTTGTTAATACAATCAAACAATCATACCATCGTCATTTGAACATGATAAACAACCATAATAAACAAGCATAGCAAACCATATTATATCATCCACTATATATAGTATATATAAATATAGAATTTCTCACCAAAATCCAAACCAATACTTCCTACCAACATTCAACGAATCAACACTTCACTTAAACCTTCATTCAAACACTCCACCCTCCTATTTGCTTTCAGCACTACCTCTATCACAGCTCACGGCCCAAGGGTCTTGGGTCAAAGAAGAGGTCTTTAGTTCACAATATTTGGACCCGAAAATGAGTCATTTTCTCTCGGCATTTTGACTATGTTGCACTCATAATTTGGAAATGTTGTCAACCGTAAAGTTATTGTAAATTCTTTTGTCTACTATTTAAAAAATGAATTACTTAACTCTGAGTTGTTTTGAAGGAGATATGGTCAAAAGAAGAAGAGATATTCTCGGATTTATAAAAAATCAAACCTGAAAATGGGTCATCTTCTAACTTATTTCTAGACATGTTTCTCAAGGAAATTTGAAATGTTGTCGAAGGGAAAGTTATTGAAAATTATTTTCTCTACAATTTGAAAAAATAAACACTTGATTATGATTGGTTTTGAGGGAGATATGACTAAAAGAAAATGAGGTATTCTCGGACCTAAAATTTGGGCCCGAAAATGCACTGGAAAGAAGTGGGTTTTTGACATAGCTAGGTTCAAAATGGGAAGAAGTGGTAAACAAGAAAGTTGTAGCCACTAGAATTTTACATGGTTTGGAAAAAATAATTTCTCTGTTTGGTTCGGTTTTGAAGAAGTTATAATAGAATGAAGAAGAGGCAAAATGAGGGGGTATTTATAGGCAAAGTTCCAACCCAAAATATCATAATATTTTGGCTACCCTACCTCACGACTTCATCACCACCCCACTCCTCCCTTATGTTAACCAGCACAGCCGAAATGACCCCCCTCCCCATGTGAGTGTGCCCATGTGCATGTCCTTATGCATGTGTATTGACTTTGTGAACGCTTAAGTGGTAAGCAAACTAAAATATCTTAGATATGTTTAATATACATATATATTTAAATGTATATGTATATGCGTATGCATATATATGTTCATGTGCATGTTAGGGTGTGTATGTGCATGTCACAAATGTGTACAAGTCATTTGAACGACGTTGTATAATTTATATACGTTAAACCGTTACGAATTCGGATTCCGATCTTCGGTCATATTTTTATTTATCTATTAACGTATATATATTTGTAAACAAACTTTGGAAACTAGTTATTATCCATGAATTAAAATGACCATATTTGATTTATAAAACCATATAAATCAATATTAAACGATTGTTTACAAAAAGCGTTATTATATCGATAAACCGATATCGATTTTTCTTATATTTTCAAATCAAATATATTTTTATAAAGCAATTATAAATGATTTATTATCACTTCATAATTAATTCAAATGAATTATTATCATTTAAAACAATTGTTTGAATAATTAAAATAATTATTAAATCATCTTAATTTAAAATCGTTAATCAATTATTAAATATAAGGGCATCACTGATGATGGCATATATACATTTAATTTATAAAAATAAAATAAATAAATTTTATTTCATATCTTATTCAATTATAAAAATAAGTGTATGTATCCAGCTCCATGCACGATGTTTGATAATTATAGAGCTGTTTATAGATAAAACGGTTTACGATAATTTTATCGATATTTTTCTAAAGTATATATTTTTGTAAATATTTATTCAAAATAAGACTACCATTATTATTTATTGTTTAAAACATCATAATCTATGTTTTTAAAAGCTTATATTTGGAAAAATAAATATAATTTATCAAATTGATAAATTTTCGGGCCGTTACATTGGGATTTTCCTTAACTAACCTTCTTAATTATGGTGGTGTGGGACTTTCGTTCCATCTTAACACCGAAGGAATAGTGTTTGAGGTTGTTATTATCTCTAATTTAAATAGCAGTTATTTGATCCTTTTAATATGATTTTGAAATGAGAAATCTTTTATAAATGTTTTGTGAATATACTTATGCCAATGGGATAAGTATATGAATATTTTGGAAAGAGATTTAAATAAATAAAAGATTTATTCTGAGGCTTAGTGGTTGTTATGGGTAATTAAATATCTGAATTGTTGTTGTTTGATTATTTTACAGTTAAATAACCGATTATCAAATCTTGACCTATTTTGACTTAGGAAGTATGATTGTATATTCGAGTTCCCCGGTGAGGACTCGAATACTTGTTGCATACTTCCAAAGAACCGAAATTGAGTTAGCTGGATATTATCGCTTAATTTAGAGACACCGATTTTCCAGATTTATCTGAACCACTCCAAACTATTAACATTTGTGATGAAGTATGCCATGGAGCTATACTATTCTTCCCGAGGGTGATTCCAATATGGAAGATAGTAAATTTTGAATGTTTGTTCGATCCCGGAACAACTTGTATGGATGAATGCTGGCATTGCATCTCTGCTATAGGGCAGTGTTAGCATTCCAAGATGGTCTGCTAGTAGAAAAGGTAAAAGCGTAGCCTCAAGCCTCACAAATTGGAAAAATGGCTAAAACAGGGTATGCAGCAGAGCTATGTGGTTAGCTACCATTAGGAGCCATCATCCTATTCTAGATTGTCCGCTTAGAGTTGTTTTGCATGCAAGCATTAAGGGGCAATGTTCGCAGCCTCGGTTTCAAGGGATGAGGTAATCTGGCCCGTCATGTTAAAGGGGCAGCCGGCTTTGTGTAGTAGGGGTGCAAGAAGTTCTTGTGGACCTCAGGTACATTTTCTAGAGGTGTACCATCGAAAGGTAGTCTCTTACCTAGTCATAGTTGGAATCCATTTTACAATACGAGCCTTTAGACTTAGTTGTATATCTATTATGCTAGAATTTAATTAATGTAACAATTTCGGCTATGATTCAATATTCACTTTAACCATAGACATTATTATAATATCATTGGATTTTCTATAGAAAATGTTTTGGTTATCGTAAGGTAAAAATCCATCCGTGTTTATGTGTGGCATGGTCTTACGAGATACCTTTGATTTTAAAGGATTTTATAAGTCATAATAAAATTCCTTGTGATTTGAGTTTCTCACGCTGGTTTTACCAGACTGACCCGAGCGTTGTTTTCTTATAATGCTCGAGTCAGATCGAGCATGTTTTCCAAATTAGTTTTGGATGCATTGGAGCTCAGGAGACGAGCTGGAGGCCAAGATGTATCTTCGTATTTCTTTATGTTCTGCTACATAGCATTGATGTATTTATCAAGAATTGTAAGGGCAGTTTGTTATAACTGTCCAAGTTGATAACATGTTAGAGTACTTTGATGGATGTATGTATATAAAAGTTTTCTTTTATACGGATTATTGTTATATTATAGATCATTTGTTGCGATGTGAGATTCTATGTTGTTTAGTTTCTTCTTGTCCTATTTCTTCTTTTTTTCCCTAACCATCTGTCTTTCCGACACTTGGTTGTTCGACATGTGAATACCGTGGATGTATTAGTGTCGACTTTTGAGGGTCGAAAAGGTGGGTTGTTACAATATATATTTAAAATATCTTTACAAAAGATATATACATGTATACTACTATTTGATTATTCATTTCTACACTTTACAATAATTAGAAATGTATTTATATTCTTACCCCAAAGGTATAAGAATATTCACAAATCTCTTAACAAGATTTCACACTTTTAGGAGTATACTAAAATGGGATAAAACAAATGTTACTAAAACATTATTACTATAAACCTAAAACCATTTTATACATGTCATTATCTTTAAAAGCATTCTTTTAAAAGATCTACTTATTTTCAAAGGTATATTCAAATGGGTTAAAAACAAATGTTACTAAAACATTGTTACTATAAACCCAAAACCATTTATACTGTTCATTATCTTTAAAACTTACTTTTTAAAGGCCTAGGTATATCTACACTTATTCAATGAAGTAATATACTTTTAATTAACTTCTTAAAACTATTCATTTTAGCCTAATGTTATAACAAAACTACTTTATCCTTTTATAAAATACTTAACTTACTTTTTCAAAACTTATATATATATACTTAAAAAATACTTATAAATAGGCTTTAAATATTTATATAAAATATTACTTAAAAATAACTAATTTCAAATTTAACAAAAATCATAAAAAGCATGTTTTATATTTAAGACACTTTACTTTAAAAATTCATAAATAATTATTAAAAATATATTAAAATTTCAAACCACTTTTAAAATACTCTAATAACTTTATTAAACACCTATAAAAAGATTTTTGAAATTTACTTTATTTAAATATCATTTATAACCCTTTTAAAGTCACAAAAGTAGCTTAAAACAACACTACACCCATAGAAGGCTAGAAGTGCTGTTGTAGCTCAAAAACAATAGTTTTAAATGCTGTAAATGATACTGGACAAAGAACATTTTAGAAAAGCATGAAATTTGTGTCCAGTTTTCTCCACTCAAATAAATGATTTAATATCTGAATTATTTTAGTAAGAAGTATACCTAGGGTACTTAAAAACCCTGCAAAGAAACCCCTAAGGATATTTTTCAAAATCAAATCAAAAATTCCCAAAACATGGCTTTTCAAAGTGCATTTATAACAACTATTTTGCTTCTAACTTTTATAACTTTGCTCTATCATTTATATAATTTTCCAAACCAATTATTTGATGTCCCATACACTATTATAAGTGTAGAGCATAACCAAAATATATATTTTCATAATATATTCACACATAACCATTTTGAATAAGTTAAACACAAGGGATTGTCGAAGTGCACTTATAGCGACCTTTCTCGCTTCAAACACTTTCAAACACACTTCAATGCCACAAACAGCCAAACCAAACATGTAAATACAAAGTTAAGGCCACAATATATGTTGTGGAGGGTACTAAAAGTGATGATATACAATATAGAATTGTCAATTGCTTTCAAAAGTGAGAGGTGTCCAAAGTTATAACTTTACTTAGTTAATGAACTTTATATTTGCACACAACATATATACACATATTATTAACTTTTCAATGGTGAGTTAACTCATCAAGCTCCTTGTCAACATCAAGCACAAGCACTAAGAACACAAGACCACTTCCTACCATCACCAAACATCCAAAGACACCACCTTTGCACCTAAAAAGCTCACGACCACCCTCCCAGCCCTTCCTTTTACTCATAGCCCAACCTTTAAGGTTTTTTTTGCTCCTTTCCTTCATGATTTGGGTTTCTATTCCTTGTTACTAAGTTGTTCTAAACCTTATGCTTGAGTTTGGTAAAGTTTGGTGTTGATTTGCATTGTTTAGGAATTTCAAAGAAAGAGAGTGAAGAGCTTATGCATTCTATCTTTCTAATTTTGCAAAAAGTGATTTATGAAACACATGAAGTGATTAAATAGATGTTAATAAGAGATTGCTACCACCTCCAAACCTCCTTGGAAGGTCACCATGCACCCTCCTTCTCACATTCCAACTTTACACCTCACTTTCCTATGGAAAATATATTCTACCCTATGACATTACTAATGACATCATCCTACCCCACCAATTACCATTAGTGCAAAATATTTTTAGTTGCTAATTAATTACATAATAATATTCTAAACAAGCACAAAAAGTTCAAACAACTTATATCGAGTAAAAATTCATTTGTCGATAAAATGATTTTTGGTCATATTTTCAATACTTCTTTAAAGTACTTATTTTTGTAAACATATTTCAAAAACAAGTTTCCTAACATTAGTTATTAATTAAAAGAGAGTAAACAAGGTTATAAAATCACATTTAAATCCAAGATTCAAATATTTAAATAATTCAGATATTTAAATATGAAGTGTTTGAAATTTCGAGTCATTACATTAACATAATAAATATACTATTAACTGAAATGAAAAGAGATTTGAATTACATGTTGCAAGATTGTGACGACCCACCCTTTCGAACCTCAGAAATCGACACTAATACATCTTTGGTATTCACGTACCGCAATTCCAAGTGTCGGGGTGGCATATCATCATGGAGTAAAAGAAAATAAAGACAGAACATAATCTTACATGAATGGAATAACATATATTATTTCAATGCTCCAAGTTAAACCTAACTACTTGGCTGCCTAGAAAAATAGGGCACCCAGAGTTTAAGGGAAAAGGAAAATAAATTCCGGGTCAGGACTGGTGTGAGAAACTCAAAATACGAATATTTAAAAACAAAGGGCATCTCATAAGACCACGCTGCACATAAACACAGAACGAGTTTTTACCTTATGATAACCAAAATCTTTACTATGCAAAATCTGGGAATATTATTTTTAATGACATTCTTTTGAAAACACTTTTCAATTAAACTTATATAATCTTAGCCGAAATTGTTACATTGATTAAATTCCAACATAATAGGTTCTACAATCAAGTTTGAAGCCACTTATTGGAAAATGGATTTCCATACAACAACAGGTAAGGAACTACCTTCTGTACAATACATCTCTAGAGGGATGTTCCAAGGATCAACAACTTTTGAATCCTCTGCACCTAGCAAGACCAGCCTACTCATAGACCCATCTCTTGGTGGATAGAATTGAATATGACATCACCCCGATCGTTCCCGACCTATCCGAAGCTCTCTTATCATACACAACATACCTGATATATAGACATACCCGATATATAGAGGGTAATCTAGAAAGGTGATTACCACACCCTAATGGTTGCGAACCATGCAGCCTTACGGCAAGCCCTACTTAAGCCATTTCCGGGTGATAAGGCCCGAGGAAGCGATTACCTTTCACATAGCACATTCCACTTTAAATGCCACATTGCCAATTTCGTTACACACTATTGATTTCCACAAATGTACAACCTTTGAGCTCGTACGTCTCAAAGAAGGGTGTTTAGTGTAAGAGAGTTACTTCATACACCACGAAATAGATGTACGTTTGTAAAAATCAATGTGCGTGCATGTTGGAAACGCAATGTCAGACAATCATCCATACAAGTTGTCTAGGAACAGGACAAACCAAAGGAACTCTCTAACCATATCATATCCGGAATCATTCCTAGGATTACTAGCGAGTAGCCCTTGCAACGAAGATCAAATGAAGATTCTACTGCCATATATATATGATATGGGAAATTTCCACCAAGGGTCAATGACAAGCAGCCCTTTATTCCATTTATTATCATTCCATGTCTTCACTTCGAATACGTAAATTGGTTCGAAGAGGTTTTTGGATAAGAATCACTCAAATATGTTCCCTGTTCCTTCAAACCAACCATCGATAAAATATGTTAAATAAATAGGTGCTTATCATTTGATTAATTACTTTCTTTTTATCAAAAATATCCCAAGAGATATGTATATTTAAAACATTTCTGTTCGGTATATACAGAATCATTAAACCTCTCTTCAACTTTGGAAATACCAAATCATTTTCATAAGTCATATTGGAAAACATTATTGAGTTAAAAAAGGGTTGATAGAAATTATACTATTCTACTCAACATCAATTTCTATATTCAACCTTTACTATCCGTCGAATAATGGTGAAGTCATCTTTTAAATTTACACGGATAGTACGAATTCCCTCCTCGGAATTTAATACCAAGTGTAAGAAGATTATTTCTATACAATCCAAGTTGTATATAATTTGGAAAAATTGAATCTTTTATACTTGCCTCATTTTCGACGTTTCGACCTTATCTATTCCTCGTCCAAGAAAAAGGCCAGGTGAGTCAGGGCATTACTTGTTGCTAAACATCTCCATAGTTTAAGCACCTCACATCCAGATCTAACGAATAGAAAAGTCCAGTCTACTCATCGGCTTTCAAAGCCAAGATTAAATCGCTTGATTTTAACAGCTTTTCTTTAAATCATTTATTTGAAAATTTTAAAATAAATTATAAAACTCCCACATTATCTTTAAAACACTTAATTATTTATTTGAAAACATTTATAAAAGATTTGGAAAAGAATACTTAAGTTTAAAGCCATATTTCAAAAGTTATTAAAAACTACTGCAAAAAGTGTTGCGATTAGTGCTGCGAATAGTGCTTTTAAGGCTTATTTGATCAAAACAACTTTTTTATCATTTAGAAATTCATTTATATAACTCAAATCTCTTTTAAAAAATTTATAGAATTTATTTCATATTTAAAAAAAATTAAAAATATCAATTTTAAAGAATTTATCGCTTTGGCTTTCAAACTGCCAAAGCGCGACTATTTTAAAAACTTGATTTGCTCATATTTCAAAATCTACTAAAAGAAATCTCAATCCTTTTCTTTTGTTTAAAAATTACGATTATAAGATTTCAGAAATTCTTATTTCGATGAATTCCGACGATGAATCTATCGTATAAATGAATTTAACTTTATATGGCGCGAAATCGCGAACTACCGTTACGCGACGTGCCTATTTTTGACTCAATTTTCATAACTTGTCCAAACTTTGTCGAAACACTTTTAAATGTTTATAAAACATTTCTCAATTATTTTAAAACTATTTTAAAGAGGTTTAACAATCTCATATACACCATTTCATTTATTAAAGGAAAGTGGTTTCTTTTGTGATATTCGGCGTGTATTATACATGATTTGTTTACACATCCGAACAAACATATTATCATATCCAAACATGGTTCACAATCATCACAACCAAGCATAACCAAACATATATATCATCTAATATATCATAATATAAATAGAGTTTCTCACCTTCATTGGTTTCTAACTTTATGAAAATTTGCTATAGCTTCGCTACGGTCGAACCAAAGCCTACGGAGTTGAGCCGTCGACCTTTGGATAGCCACTGCCTAAGCTTGCAAGTGGAGGTGGGCTCGGCCTTGGGCGGTGAATGGTGTGGCTGTGAGTTTGGAAGGTGGAGAGGAGGTGTTTGACTTGGTTTTGGAGATGGATTGACTTGGTATATACATGTGTATATATTTTACTTTATTTTGGAATATTTTGCCATAACTTTGGAACTATTTTTTCAAGGCATGGAAAGCATTAAAGAGATTTCTTAGAGCTTTAAGAAGAATAAGGAAGAAGAAGTGAATGGATGAATGAAATGAGAGAGCTAAGGCCTTGTATTTATAAGCAAAAATTTGTGAAAAACATCTAAATGTGCATTTCCTTTTCTACCCTCAACCCACACCCCTCCTTTCCCATCATTCCACATATCAATCCCCCTCCCCATGTGCCTCCATCATTTCACTTCACTTCATGGCATGTGCATTGACTTTGCATTGCTTAAGGATGAAGCTTTCCGAAATATCTTGGATATTTTAACCATATATGTATATATAAATGTATATAAGTGTTATGTATATATATGGGTATATGTATATGTTAGGGTGTGTATGTGTGTGTTATATATGTGCACAAGACATATAAACAAGATTGCAACAACTTCCTTTCGCTAAACCGTTGAAAATTTGAAAACCAATTCTCGGTCACATTTTCACTTATTAAGTAAATTACATATAAATGTATACAAAGTTTGAAATCTAATTTCTTTTCATTTTTAACCAATTAAAATGATCACATTTTATTTATAAAACCATATAAAATAATATTAAACAATTGTTCACAAAAAGTGCTATTATATCGATAAAGCGATATCAATTTTTCTTATGATTTTAAGTCAAATATATATATCTTTATAAAACTATTATAAATGATTTATTATTACTTCATAAATAATTAAAATGAATTATTATCATTTAATAATAATTATTTGAATAATTATAATAATCATTAAATCTCAATTTAAATTCATAGATCAATTATGAAATATGATGTCACTATTGATGATGTCAAAAATACATTTTATTTCCCAAAAATAAACTAAACAATTTTATTTTATATTCATGTTTAAATGGATAAATAAGTGCATGTATCCAGCTCTGTGTGTGACTTCTGATAATTATAGAGTTGTTTATTGATAAAACGATTTTCGACCATTTCATCGGTATTCCTTTAAAGTTTATATTTTTGTAAATACTTATTCAAAATAAGATTACCAATTTTATTATTCAAAACATCATAATCTATGTTTTAAAAATCTTATATTTTAATATTTAAAAATAAATATAATTTATCAAATTAATAAATTTACGAGTTTTACAGACTTCCCCCTTAAAAGATTTCGTTCTCGAAATTACAACACAAAACCCAAAGGTGTTTGCCTAAATTATTTATTTTTAAACTTACACCTGTACGATATATATAGATCATCCGTATGAAATATCTGATTTGATCTACCATTCGAATCCACAACTTTACTTCCAAACTAGTATTGATCCCTCGATCCTCTAATGCGGACTCCGATCAGGCTTTTCGATCAGAAACCTTCGTTTCCCTTACATAGCTCTTAACTGCGATAGAAAATGCAAGTACCTAACCACAAATCCTCATCAATGTTTGTTGTCAAGAATCAAGTGATAAATCCTTTTCGGACCGGTGCAAACACCTCAAAGTCTTGTGCTCAAATCTTAGATTAAAATCGTGCGATGAAATGATCTACGTATTTCATACGTACTTAGTTAAATCAAATTCCTTTTTCAAAATTATTTATGAAAAAATTCCATAAAACTTTCATCTTTTATTCAAACATTTTTATAAAGATGCTTCTTTATATATAATCACTTTAAAATATTTATTCATCAAAAATTTCTATTTTCTTTTCAAAGAAACTATTACAATTTCAACACTTAGAAAATACCTCTATATACTTAAATCCGTAAAAATCTTTGAGGAAAGTTTTCATATTTTCGAAAACACACTTTATTGGGTCAAAATAAATACTGCGTAAAACATTGTTACGACAACCCAAAAACACTAGTATAGGGATCGGATTAATTATACTAAGTACTAATTTTCGATGTCGAACTTAAATTATTTATTAGTTAAAAATGAAGCTGGTCAAGTTGGGGTATTATTACCTCTCAGACCTTAAATGGAAGACATTCTTTAAAAATAGATATAAATTACCCACCTTGAATCAAATATAGGATATATATATAAATCCCGTATATTATATAAAACATCTCCTTTCGAAAATCACTTACTCTAACAATAGCGTTATATTCTATTTCTTTCTCACTTTCCCGAAAACATTTATTACAACAATAAATGTTGAAATCTATGTTTTCATCACTTAGTACATTTTAAATCAGTTTTCAAAGTCATTACTCTTTATTTGAAAAATATCCCTTTCAAAACATTCCTTTAAAAGATTATTTCAACTTTTAAAATGTGAATGTATTTTCTCTATAAAATCCAAACTTAAATCTCAACATAAATCATCTCCATATTTATAAAACTATGTTTATAAATTTCCTTTCTATTTTATAAAACTTCCTCTTATAAAATCTCTTTATTTATAAAATTCCATTTACAACTCTACTCTTTTATAAATCTCATTTATTTATAAAATCCTATTTATAAATCCATTTACAAAATATCAATTACAAATCCATTTTTAATATTTGTAAAAGACCGTTTATAAATCTATGACTTTATTTATAAAATATCACATTTATAAATTTTTCTCTTAATATATATATATATATATATCACTTTATATTAAATTTCTTTTCTCCAATTTCTTTAAAATTTTCCAAAAAATTTCAAAACACCAGGATTTAAATTCTCAAATTCCCTTTTATAAAACATATCTTCCAAATTCATCTTTTACAAAATCATTTGATTTTCTTGTGAAACAAAACTTTTATACAACATGCTCATTTATTATCTTATAAATTCATCAAGCTTAACCCAGTATTATTATCAAACACCTTATAGTCAAATCGTGAAATTTAATTCACAAGGTGTTTGTATTTAAACTTTTAAATCAAACAACTAAACACTATATAAATTACTACATCATTTGAAAGATATTCCTTTATATTCAAAATATAATCCTAGATAAAATTAATTCATTTACAAAACTTCCAAAACAAAAATCATCTTTTATATAACATTAACAAATACGCGCTCATATATAATACGCTCAAACTCATTCTACGACGTCGCTTACCCTATCTCTAATGAGTTACTCATCATAGGGTATTACTAACCCTATCTCTAATGAGACTTTACCCCTATTAGGCTCGGGTGTTCGCTCAACCTAATCTCTGATACCAAATGTGACGACCTGCCCTTTCGACCCTCAAAAATCAACACTTATACATCCTTAGTATTCACGTGCCGCAAATCCAAGTGCTGGAGAGGCAGATTATCATGGAGTAAAAAAAAATAGAGACAAAACAGAATCTTACACAACTGGAATAACATATATTATTTCAATATATATATATATATATATATATCTTTACAGTGGAAATTTAAATACATTTATCATAGCCTATCTATAAATTAGCCTGGACATTTATAAATCGCTGTCATTAGAAAATGCTGAATACAATCAGTAAAGTAATGTAGCAGAAATGGAAATGGAGAACTATCTACATGACCATCTTCAGCTCCAGACTTTAAGCTCCATCATAATGCTCCAAGTTAAACAATACTACTTGGCTATCCGAAAAAATAGGGCACCTAGAGTTTAAGGGAAAAGGAAAATAAACTCCGAGTCAGTCATAGGACTGGTGTGAGAAACTCAAAATACAGATATTTGAAACCAAAGGGTATCTCATAAGACCACGCCGCATATAAACACGGAATGGTTTTTTACCTTATGATAACCAAAATCTTTACTACATAAAACCTGGGAATATTATTTTTAATGACATTCTTTTAAAAGCACTTTTCAAGTAAACTTATATAATCTTAGCCAAAATTGTTACATTGATTAATTTCCAGCATAATAGGTTCTACAATCAAGTCCGAAGGCACTTATTGGAGAATGAATTTCCATACAATGACAGGTAAGGAACTACCTTCGTATAGTACATCTCTAAAGGGATGTACCGAGGATTAACAACTTTTGAAACCTCTTCACCTAGCAAAATCGGGCAACCCGCAGACCCGTTTGATGGCGGATAGAAACGAATATGACATCACTCCGGTCGTTCCCGGTCTATCTAAGAGTCTCTTAGCATACACAACATACCCGATATATAAAGGGTAATCTAAAAAGGTGATGACCATACCCTAATGGTTGCGAACCACATAGCCTTATGACATGCCCTATTTAAACCATTTCCGTGTGATGAGGCCCGAGGTAACGATTATCTTTCACATAACACATTCCACTTTGAATGCCACATTTCCAATTCCATCACACACTATTGATTTCCCCAAATGTACAACCTCTGAGCTCGTACGTCTCAAAGAAGGGTGTTAAGTGTAAGAGAGCTACTTCCTACACCACCAAACAGATGTACATTTGTAAAAATCAATGTACGTGCATGTTGGAATTGCAATGTCTGACATTCGTCCATATAAGTTGTCCTGGAATAGGACAAATCGAAGGAACTCTACTACCACATCCAATCGGGAATCATCCCAAGGACTAGTAGCGAGCAGCCCTTGCAATGAAGATGCTAATGCTACATATACATAATATGGGAGATTTCACCCAAGGGTCAGTGACAAGTAGCCTTCCATTCCATTTATTATCATTCCATGTCTTCAGTTCGAATACGTAAATTGGTTCGAAGTGGTTTTCAGATAAGAATCTCTTAAATCTGATCCCGGTTCCTTCGAACCAACCATCGATAAAATATGTTAAGTAAATAGGTGCTTACCATTTGATTAATTACTTTCTTTTTATTAAAAATATGTTCTAGAGATATATATCTTTAAAATATTTATTTCTAGTATATACATAATCATTAAACCTCTCTTTAACTTTGAAAATACCAAATCATTTTCATAAGTCATATTGGAAATCATTATTGAGTTAAGAAAGGGTTGATAGAAATTATACTAATTCTATTCAACATCAATTTCTATATTCAACCTTTACTATCCATCAAATAATGGTGAAATCACCTTTTAAATTCACATGAATGGTACGTTTCCTCCTTGGAATTTAATACCAAGTGTAAGAAGATTATTTCTATACAATCCAAGTTGTATTTAATTTGGAAAAATTGAATCTTCTATACTTGCCTTGTTTTCGACATTTCGACCTTATCTATTCCTTGCCTAGGAAAAATGCCAAGTGAGATAGGGCACTAGTTGCTCATGAACATCTCCTTAGTTTAAGCACCTCACATTCGGATCTCATGAATAGAAATCCAGTCTACTCATCGGCTTTAAGAGCCAAGATTTAATCACTTGATTTTAACAGCTTTTCTTTAAATCGATTATTTGAACCTTTTAAAATAAATTATAAAACCTCCACATTATCTTTAAAATACTTAATTATTTATTTTAAAACATTTATGAAAGATTTGGGAAAGAACACTTAAGTTTAAAGCCATATTTCAAAAGTTATTAAAAACTGCTGCGAATAGTGCTTTTAAGGCTTATTTGATCAAAACAACTTTTCTATCATTTAGAAATTCATTTTTATAACTCAAATATATTATAAAATATTTTAAATATTTATAGAATTTGTTCCATATTTTTAAAGAATTAAAAATATCAATTTTAAAGAATTTAACGCTTTGGTTTTCGAACTGCCAAAGCGCGACTATTTTGAAAACTTGATTTGCTCATATTTCAAAATCTACTAAACGAAATCTCAATAATTTTCTTTTGTTTGAAAACTATGATTATAAAATTTTGGAAAATTCTTATTCCAAAAAATTCCGACTCCGAATCCATCGTATAAATGGATTTAACTTTCTATGGTGCGAAATCGCGAACTACCGTTACGCGACGCGCCTATTTTTAACTCAATTTTCATAACTTTTCCAAACTTTGTTGAAACACTTTTAAATGTTAATAAAACATTTTTAAATCATTTTAGACAATCTCATATACACCATTTCATTTATTAAAGGAAAGTGATTTCCTTTGTGATATTCGATGTGTATTAAACGTGAATTGTTTACACATCCAAACAAACATATTATCATATCCAAACATGTTTCAGAATCAACACGACCAAGCATAACCAAACATATATATTATCCAATATATCATAATATAAATAGATTTTCTCACCTTCATTGGTTTCTAACTTTATGAAAAATTGCTAAATCTTCGCTACGATTGAATCAAAGCCTATGGAATCGAGCCTTCGATCTTTGGATAGCCACGACCAAAGCTTGCAAGTGGAGGTGGGCTCGGTCTTGGGTGGTGGATGGTGAGGCCGTGAGTTTGGAAGGTGGAGAGGAGGTGTTTGACTTGGTTTTGGAGGTGGATTGACACGGTATATATATGTGTATATATTTTACTTTATTTTGGAATATTTTGCCATAACTTTGCAAATATTTTTTGAAGGCATGGAAGCTATTAAAGAAGTGCTCTTAGGGCTTTAAGAAGGAGGAAGAAGAAGTGAATGGATGAATGAAATGAGAGAGCTAAGGCCTTGTATTTATAGGCAAAAATTTGTGAAAAATATCTAAATGTGCATTTCCTTTTCTACCCACAACCCACATCCCTCCTTTCCCATCATTCCACGGGTTGATCCCCTTCCCCATGCACCTCCATCATTTGACTTCACTTCATGGCATGTGCATTGACTTTGCATAGCTAAATGATGAAGTTTTCTAAAATATCTTAGATATTTTTACCGTATATGTATATATAAATGTATATATGCGTTGTGTGTGTATATATATATATGGGTATATGTATATGTTAGGAGGTGTGTGTGTTATATATGTGCACAGGACATATAAACAAGGTTGCAACAAATTTGAACAACTTCTGTTCGCTAAACCGTTGAAAATCTGAAAACAAATTCCTGGTCACATTTTCACTTATTAATTAATGTAAATAAAATTTGAAAACTAATTTCTTATCATTTTTAACCAATTAAAATGATCACATTTGATTTATAAAACCATATAAATTAACATTAACCAATTGTTTACAAAAGGTGCTATTATACCAATAAAGCGATATCAATTTTCCTTATGATTTCAAGTCAAATATATATATCTTTATAAAACTATTATAAATGGTTTATTATTACTTCATAACTAATTAAAAAGAATTATTATCATTTAAAAACAATTATTTAAATAATTATAATAGTTATTAAATCGTTAAAATTCATAAATCAATTATTAAATATGATGCCATTATTGATGATATCATAAATACATTTTATTTCTCAAAAATAAAATAATTTTTTTTTTCATATTCATGTTTGAATGGATAGATAAGTGCATGTATCTAGCTTCGTGCGTGACTTCTGATAATTATAGGGTTGTTTATTGATAAAACGATTTTTGACCATCGATATTCTTTTAAAGTTTATATTTTTGTAAATACTTATTCAAAATAAGATTACCAATTTTATTGTTCAAAACATCATAATCTATGTTTTAAAAGGCTTATATTTGAATATTTAAAAATAAATATAATTTATCAAATTGATAAATTTGCGGGTCGTTACAAAGATGAACAATTAAAGGTGAAATGAATCATATAGAGTCCAAGCATATAAACATGAGAAACTCGTAAATAAGTTAAATTAGAGTAGTACCTTAGGATGTTGCCAAAAATAACACCTTGAACGATGAATTGATGCCCCTAGATTCAATAGAATCGATCTTTGGATCTTGAAAGAATCAAAAGATAACAACCACCTTTTATTTTGATTTTATTTTTGTTTTGTTTTTGAGATTTTTTCCATAGTGCCATAGAATTTTGGCCATGAGATGGTGAAGAGAAGAAAGAAAAGTGAATTGTCTAATAGAATTTTGGAATGAATGAATGAGAATTTGTTTTAAAGGAAACATTGAACCCGCCCAATTTCCTCCTTTGAAACCTTCCATATTTGATTCCACATTAGATCCCATCAAATCATCCCCACCCCTATTCATTTTTTCGATAGAAAAATAGAGTTAAAGAGAAAAAGGCAAAAATCATTTCATAAATGAGATTTAAGTGATTCATAAAGAAAAGTAAAGGATGAAGATTTATTTCCTTCCTTTAATTACTCCTGTAGATTTTCAAGGCCCATCTAAAACATCTCCCTCTCATCATGCATGAATGGCCACAAAAGAGGCATGTGGGCTTTCAAAAATTTCCAAAAATCATTTAACAATTAATCTATTTAATTTCAATTTAAATATTTTATCGATATTGTATATCGATATGCGAGTTTATAACTTTTATATACGCATAGTATTAAATACTAATTGTATTCAAATAAAATTCAATAATTAATGTTTCATAAATATTAATTGATTAAATTAATTTACAACGATTATAAATTAATTAAATCGTGTAGTTTTTCGAAGTATTCATCATTACGATTGTGCGACTCAAATGTATAAATTTAGTTAGTGATTAATATCGAACAATTTGAACTTTAACGTTTATAAGACACATTAGCTAGTGGTGTGACATTTTGGCCGAATTTATCACTTATACGTCTTTTCGGTAAAATCCAATTTTACTTATTATAAGCGGCACCTGGTAGTAACAATTATTTATACCAATTCTCTTTGTCGAGACCATATCACGTTAGGACTCATAGAATTTGGTTTTGGTCAAACTCCAACATCTTCCACATTCAAGTTTAATAGTCCAAACACAAAGTTCTTGGTTCAATAATAAAAATTATTATTAATCGTACTGCTCTCGCCGGAGATTTTGACTTTGAGTAGACTACAGTTGATCGTGATACTAACCTTATAATTGAGAAGATGAATTCTCTATTGAATAGTGGTTTACTTCCAATGCTTCAACTCAGACCCACATATCGTCTTTTGAATGGACACCATGTCGCGATTTAACTATAATTAAAGTGGAGTGTCCACATCGATGTTCAATGGTATTCTCAATCGAGAGAACCGTGTAACATTGCTACTTCGAGATTCTCCATTTGACCTTAGTTACATTAACCGACAAAATACACTCGAGTAAGCCATTCCATAGTATCTAGTAACTATCAGTACCTAACTTGTTTGTGCCCCGGTAGCAATGAGTAATACTTCCTTTCGTCGAAAGGCTAGACTGCTTCCTTTTCGGCACCTGCCCTTGATTTAGATGTTGGGGAAAGGCAAGCCCAAAGCGAGTGAAGTGAGCGGGAGGCGATTGCCCAACAATTGAAGAGCATTACGTACTATATCTCAACGAATGTATCGATATCCCATCTCGAAACACTTACTATGAATATTTTAAACAATATGTTATTTTAATGTGATAAATTTCTCATGATTATAACACTTTGTGATTATTATCACATAACATGTCTTTTAAGCATTTTCTATTTAATATATTTTAAATTAGTTAATTAATTATATCAAAAATAACATGTGTATAATAAAATGAAAACACTTTTATTATGAACAAGATTGGTTATCGAGTTAGATATATGTAACAAATTACATAATTTCCCCTAGGGCATACCCTTAACTCTACCAATCACTTCCCTACCAAAAGTGAATATCCGACCGGTTGTTGATTTATTATTTTCCTCTCTTTCCATGTTCAACTAGCACCTGTTTATCCTTCTATTGCATTTGAGTATACATTATACAAGATACCATAGTTCATGGTTTATTTTAAGTACTCTAAGATCCTTTGAACAACATCCCAATGAATATAAATAGGGTTACTAGTATACCTACTCATTTTGCCAACATTATAAGCAATATTCGGTCTAGTGCATGTTGTTTTATACATCAGACTTTCAGTAACACTAGCATATTCGGGTTGATCCTTGATCTACCGGTAATAGAATATAATAACATATTTGGGTCAAATGGCGTTGTTAAAGGTTTGCAGTCAATTGATTGATTTTTTTAGGATTTTCTTATGTCATCATTTTGGAGTTTGTTCAAAATTGTATAGTTACTTAATAAATTTGCATACATTACGTTCTTGCCAGGCATCACAAAACCTTTTGTGACATATATATTTCCTCATCAAGTTCGTTTAAAAATAGAATCTTAGCGCCTATTTGATTAATTTTAAATTTACAAATGGATGCAAATGTAGTTAATGTCCTACTTATTGAAATTCTAGCTACAAGTGCATATGCATCCAAAAAAATTAGGCCACTGCTAAAGGGACTTCGCTTTTGGATATAAGGGGTTTCGAAATTTCGGTCAGCCGTTATCGAAAAAAATATACACTATGCACAGTGAGCCATACCGAAAAATACATCCAAATTCAGTGACTCCCCTACTGAAAACCCCCTCATATCTAAAATTAGAGTTCCTTTAACAATGTCCATAATTTATTCTTTTTTTGTATGAACCCTTTAGCAACTATACTAGCCTTAAATTTTTCTGTAGTGCTATATTCTCTTAAATTTTCTTAGAAGTCCACTTACATCCTTTAGAACTAAGAGGTAAGTCTACTTGCTTCCAAGTTGAATTTGCATAATAGGATCCATTATCCTTAATTGTCTTACAAACTGTAGGTATTTTGCGAGGTTATCAAGACTCGGTTCCTCCTTCTTGTACTTAAGGATTTTTTCTTTGGTCTTTCCATAAAGGGCCAAGTTTGTCTGTAATGGATGAGACCTTGAATTCCTCATCCATATTCAAATAATGTCAGTTGAATTGGTTTAGAATGCACATAATTTCATTAAATTGCTCCAATATTGGTCTAACATCAAATTTTTATAATTAAAAGATTTTGTAGCTAAAAAGAACTCACTTGTTGTGTCCACCATTAGATCCTTGACCTCCAGTGCATTTCAAACATCTTCAACAATCAGTTTGTTGTAGTACAGATCGAATAGTGTATTAGTCATTACATTGCATAAGTGCATTGCATATATAGTCATCTTATTTCCATTTTAGTCACACTTTGATTTCATGAACCTTTTCATCCTATGACACTTTATGTTTTGGCATCGTCACTATGTATATTACTTTTAATCCAACCAGTAGAAATGCATCTTCTTTTTCCAATCGAAAAAATTCACGCCATCAAATCTTCTTTTCAAACTATGTGGTGTCATTGCCTCGATTAATGTTTAATACTGTCGATAGTATTTTTTGATTCTAGCAAATGAGACAATAACAACAGAAGGTAGAGATCACTACAAGATACATCGACGACGTTATCCTTAAGACTTTATTTGTTCTTACCACTGTTTTATTAAATGAATGGGTGCATTAAGTTATAGAAAACATTCACCCAAGATATAATGAAGCTCAAAAAGTTAATCTCTATGGTTGATTATAGTCGCGCTATGGAAATCTTACAAACTATCCATTGCTGTAGTGACATGAGTATCAAGTTGGTAATTTACATTATCACTAACCCGATATAATATTTGTAAAATTTAAGAAAATAGAGATTAGAGAGTAGAGAGACAAAGGGAGTTTAGAAAATTATTTTTGAAATTCATTTTTTGGTAGGCTAATTTATAGGTTCGATGAAATTCGCACATAGGCCAGAAACTGCTCTCGCTCATTCAATGGCCAT
This sequence comes from Allium fistulosum, assembly GCA_030737815.1. Lineage (NCBI taxonomy): Eukaryota > Viridiplantae > Streptophyta > Magnoliopsida > Asparagales > Amaryllidaceae > Allium > Allium fistulosum. The sequence goes on along the minus strand of CM060905.1, from coordinate 482,645,198 downwards.
GTCAGTTCGACCGTCAACTATCATTTTTCCTACCATCACTTCATTTAATATCGCATTCGTTCATTTTTTGGGTCCAAAACGGATTAAAATATTTGAACCGATCTAGGCTTGCGAACCGGGCTTAAAAGGCATGATTTAGTTATTTAATTTTTATCCAAAAATATCATTTGATTCCCAATTGATCTGGCTCGACTGAATGGATGGCTACGAGGGCACATATATGTATTATCATATATAGTTTCCCTCGTCAGTCCAAGAGACAACATTTGGGTTCTCTAAGGGTCTAACCTTTCTCTTATATAACCTATATTTAGATTAATATAAGTTTAAATATTTCAAGACTATGACTAATCCTCATCCTCTTTTCCTTCTTCCTCTCTTACTGTTTTTTTTCTCCGAAACCAAAGTACACACCCAAATTTATAAATTTTCATCTAACAATTCTCCATCAAATTTTGATAAAATTTCTTTTGCCAATTGTTGTGAGAAAACTTACGCATAAGTATAGATAACATGTTAATGTGAATTTATGCATACTGATAATCCATCAAAGTACATTAGGATGGAGTGATTGACTAAGCATTGACTCATCAATCTCATGTGAAATACCAGATCTGTTTCACACACTCATTTTCATTTATAGATAGTTTAATATGCTGATACATGGATTGACCTTGTGTCTATATCTCGGTTTCATGAAAAACCTTAGAGATTAAGCCACGGTCTCACAGAAGGCGACACTACCTTTATGCATTCATATAGGCGGGCTATTAGAAATGCCATATAATATACACTTTAACAAGTTATAAACTTATTAAGTACTAAGCATTACAAGCTTCATTACCTCATTGTAGGTACCAAGCACTTTACCTGGCAATGGAATATAATATTAGTTGTTCATACTAGTATTATAGCACTTTCGATCACATTATATGAGCACTTTTTTCTCAAAATACTTAAGATAATTAATTATATTTTGTTGGGTTGAGTTTCCATCATTAGCGAATGTTTTTGTTATTTTAAACCCATTCCCCTTAAAAAAGTATACCACAAAGTCCCTTGTAAGTCCTTTAACAAATGGATATGCCTTCCTAGCTCGTACTAAATCTACGATGATCACCCCATCCATGAGCATTTTCCTTACCGCACTGTTCCTTAGGATAATATGCCTAGATTTGTCACCATGGACCTGGCTATATGCTTGTGATAGTTTTGCTTGACTATCACATTGCATGGATAGTAAATGCATATGTTCTGGCCATATAGGAGTACTAATGGTAAATTCCTTAACTATTCTGCTTCTTTACTGCAAGAAGCAATGCTATGAATTCAACAGCTATGGTCGAATCAACAATACACATCTGTTTCTTTGAGACCCAAGATATCTCTCTCTACCAAGAGTGAATATCCATCCGCTAGTTGATTCATTGTTATCCTCTCTTTTAGTGTTCCAACTAGCATTCGTGTGCCCTTCTATTACATTTGGATACCGCTGTACAAAGTACCACACTTTACCTTTTAATAGTGTCATCCGCTCTTAACTTTTTTGTAAAAATCCACTTACATCCTATTGGTTTAGAACCATGAGGTAAGTCTACTAGCTTTCATGTTTGGTTTCTCATAAAAGAATCCATTTCATCGTTTATGCTTTATTGCCTTGATTGTTATCTAACCTGCACGTATTGTGTAAGGTTGTCCAAAATCATTTTCTTCTTTTATTTAAGGATTTTCCTTTGGTCTTTATGAGAGGGGGAAGTTTGTCTATAATGAAGGGACTTTTATTTCCTCATCCATATTCAAGTTATGTTGGTTGAATTGTTTCACAATATACATAATTTCATTGAACTGCTCTACCACTATCCTAATATCAATATTTACAATTCAATGATTTCGTAGCCAAAAATTTCTTACTTGGTGCATCCTCCATTAAATTCTTGGTCTTTAGAAAATTCTAAATATCTTTAGCAATCGGTTTGTTGTTGCATGGATTGAACAATGCATCTGTCATCGGATTGCATAAGTTCCCCTTGCATATATAGTCATCATGATGTCGGGCTCTAATTTGCTGAACTGTTTTGTATACCTTCTCTTCTAGTTTTTTCATCATCGATACATATACTACTTTTAGTCCAACCAAAAGAAAATACACCTTCTTCTGTTGTAGGGTGAAATTTAAACCATCAAATCTTTCGAGTTGTGTAAAATTAGAAGTGAATTCCTTTAAACTAGGTTGTGCTATTTGCTCCAAGGTACGTTGATAACGCTTTACTTAAGGTGGTGTTTACCCTCACCATCATTTAATTAAACAAGTGGATGTTTGAGGTATGACAAACCGTCTCCTAAAAATAAACGAAGCTCGAGAAGTTAAATTCTATGAATCACTTTGTGTGTTGCCGAAATCGATCAAAATTCTCCATCGAGTTGCTGCAGTGACAAGATTTTTGAGCTTGTAATCCACGGTATCACAAACTCGTTATAATATTTGTAGAATTTAAGAAAATAAAGATCAAAGAGTAGGGAGATAGAGAGAAGTTGAAATTCATCTTTTCGACAAGTCTATTTATAGGCTAGAATAGATGATCCACCGACACATTTCTTTTGGCGTAAATTGATTGGAATATATGAACCGTTTTTGAACTTGCAAATTGTGCTTAAAACGTATAATTAATTTTTAATATCTATCCAAGAAGCAATGCATGTGTTATCACGTCTCTTCTCAACCCAAAAGAAAACATTTGCGTACTCAAAAGATACAACTTTTTTGTTGTGCAACATATATTTGAACAAATATAAGTTCAAATGTTTCAAGATGTGGAACTAATCTTCATCATCTTTTCCTTTTTCTTCTCTTAATTTATCTTCTAAAAAAACAAAATACTCCCACAAATTTTATAAAATTTTCTCTTTACACCCAGTTTATGGGTAAATGGTCTGTAGGGCCGAGTTAACTGTTTATTTTTTGTTTTATTTAAAAAAACCATCATTCTAACTAACCAACTGTTTCTTCTAACTCATTATCATGGGTTAGGATGTCAGTTCCTTACATAACTTAGAGTAATTTTTCATTATCAATCAACAATAAAACACGTTAAGTTTTAGACATGATATAGTCCTCCACATCTACCCTGCATCAGTTTAATAGACACATGGCATCTTATTATATACAGCAGAATTTCATAATAAAAAATATATATGGAAATGAATGAACATGTCTCATTTGGTTAGAATCTATTAAATAATAGTAAAGTAGAAGAATTTTATGCTCCCTTATTAATTCTAGGGATTTCCTCCTCTCTCCTTCATTCTCTCTATATATTTTATTTTCAAATCTCTTTAATTTATCATTATTATAATTATTATAATGTTTCTACAGATTCACTTTTCTATTTTTTTATATTTAAATACCAACATTTAATAATTTTTACAATTATTTACATATTTCTTTCAAGTTTTCTTCTATTATTTTACATTTAAGACCATATATTAAAGTTGATTAGATAATATTAAATATAAACTTTTAAATAAATAAAATTAACAAAATATTCATTAATTGATCTAATAAGTTCTTAAAAATAGCAATTCAATGTGTGTTCCATATTAATATTGACAAAAATGGTAAAACTAATTTTTCATTCAACTTCATATAGTTTAAAATTTCTATACTCGTACAAATTATTACAGTGTTCTACTAATTTCCTCTGCCATTTTACGTTTAATACCAACATTTAATATTTTTATAATTATCTATAAGTTTTCCTAAGGTTTCTTATTTTGTTTTATATTCAAGTCATATATTTGAATTTATTAACTTATCTTAAATTTAAACTTTTTAAATAAATCCAATTAACAAATATTTATTAACCGATCTAATAAATCATAAAAAATGACAATTAAATGTGTATACCACATTCCTATTGACAAAATCTGGTTTGGTTTGTCTAGATAGGAAGTGCTTCTAGTAACGATTTTTAAGTGCAATATCTTTCTGTTTTTTTAGTATGATTGCTTCTTTCTTCGGCTTAAAAGCTAGGGCTTGTGCTTTGTTATCAGTACCTGTTTTTGAACAATAGAATCTCGTTGTCTGCTTCTCAACAATGTTAAAACCTTTTCATTTAGAGTCGTATAATTCAAAAAAAATACAACTATATACAAAATTTTATTAAATACCATTACATTATTCTACATTCAAGTTCACAAAATTTCTTTCTTTCAAAAATTAGTATTTTAATACTGAGAAATACATACAATTTTTTCCTTTCTGAAGTTGGTAGCCCATTATAAACAAATATATACACAATCTTTTCTTTCTAAAATTGGTATATTATTACAAACATATATAACAATTTTCATTTCCAAATTTGATATGTCAAGTAGATTCTTTGTCATTAATAAAATTTATTTCTGTGAAGAATGACATTGCAGTTAATGATAAGTGATGAATGTTTGTATTATATGATGTTGAAAATTTATAAAAAAAATTCACTTCGAATATTTTAGTAAAACAGTTATATTTTTACCATTTACATTCGTAATTTATGATAATCAATGGACAGATTTTTTTACCATATTTTGATTAGAAATGTTTTCCTTTGTTATTGTATTATCTTTTAGCGGTAAGTGTTAAATATTTTTTTGAAAATTTTATTATATATAAAATTATTGAGATATGAAACACTGTATTAAAAATCGGTTTTAGATAATTAAAATGATTAAGATTTTGTTTATCACTTTGATAATATTACATACTCATTTTTGACAAAAAAATATGCTTTAAAAACTTTAAATGCATATAAATATATTGATTCATTAACATTACACTTTCAATTCTGGGTATTTTCGCCAATTCTCAAGTAATATCTGAAATTCAATTTATATATCATTTATCTTTTAGTCAACTGTATCAAAAGCTTAATGTCAATTTCAAAATCCATGTACATGAATATTTATCCACAAAATTTTATAAAAATATTATTTTCAAAACTAATTAAGAATACTAATTTTTATTTATTTGTTTAATAAATATTGAATCCTAAAAAGTAAAATATAAAACTCATTTTTATCAACAAAAATTATAATTGAATTTTATTCAAATATAAAAGTGCATATATCTCAAAACAATAATTACACACATAGAAATATACCAAGTTCAATTTATAACTCATTTATCCTAATATGTATTGCATAATAAATTCTATTCTTCAAAAATATTTATAACAATTTTTTTCAACCACATACAATGTGCAACGCACGGGTTACACACTATTAAATAAGATTATTAAGTTCTTGGTAAAAACACAACAGCTCTACACCATCATTACAAATTGGTGATATATACAACAAAAATGAATATAACTATAAAAATAAAGAAAAAAAATTGTATACAAAAAGAATCACAGACTGTTTTCCCATTTAATAATAATATAATCACCCTGGATTTAATTTAATTGAAGTAATTTTCATACATAAGTGAGGGAGAAAAAGCAAATGATTTTTTCTTTTAGCAGAACTAGAACAAGTTGACATCTCTTGCAATTGCAGCAGCGCCTTTTAGCCGGTGTCTTCTTGAACCAGCCTTCCTGTCTTTTCCACGCCTTGATGACTGCCTTCTAGATTGACTTGGCTTTGTTATTGAAACATCAGCCATCACATCAAACGTTGATTTTTTCCGTTCAGATGAGTTTTCTTTAGATGGGTCTAAAACTAAATTAGTTCTTGGCTTGCTTTGGGATGCTTTACCTGAACGGAGTTTTTGGGATGCTAGTTTTTGCTCAAGAATATCTCTATGGTATCCCTGCTCGACAGCAATCCCGATTAAAGGCTATAAGCATTTATAATTTTTCTGTTTATAAAGATGCATTTTTTGGATATATAGAGAAACAATTTATCACCTAGAAAAAGATTACAAGGCACTAACATGCTAGCTGTGCATGAACAGAATACAGATTAGAATATAGAAAAGATATACCTGAACAACAAAATTTCGCCTTTCGCAGTCCAAGAACATGCTAACTGTCCAATTTACTCTGGACATAATTTTGTCTCTTACAGTGCTGAAACTGAGTTGATCTCTGGAAGTAAATCTATCAACTTCATTAAACCAAAGACAAGTGAAGAGATTTGTGATAGGGATATGCTCTCTGATAATAACACAACCTTCAGGCACATCTGGTAGTTTATATATAAGATCAGCAGATAAGTTAAGATTTATAGTATACATCACTAGCTGATTGATGGAATGTAATTCCATATGCGGGCACTCACCGCTTGTAATAGGGTATTTGGCTGGAGAAAAATGAGTCAAGCCTTCTTTTCTGTAGAAATCAACTTGGTTATCAATAGATGCATTGTCATATTTCCCAGCAGCTTTATTAGCTTCGGCTTCTTCAAATACATCAAAACGTCTATAGTGCCTTGAAATTGCAAAAGTGGCATTATTGCGCCACAAGAACCTGAAGATTTTACAAGGTTGGTAATTTAGTAAAAGATGATGATACTGCTGCATGCTGGCAAATATAACTGTTATTGTAATGGTAACCATTACCAATACAAGAAAACCGTTACCGTATCGATATCGTTGATAAGTTAAAAATGACTTGATATTTTACCATTACCGTTGGCTAAATGATTGTTAATATACCGATAAACTGATAAATCGTTGATTGATTATGGTAAATTTACCGATACATAAAAACATTAAATATTTGTTGTGTTAAGATTTTGGTAAGGATAAAAAAGTAAATATTTTGTTATTGATTCTAACTTCATTGATGCTAATATCAACATTTCAACTTATTTTAGTTAATACAGAAAATTTACTTGCACAAATTATTTACAACAATATAAAATGATAACTTTGTTAATCTCATATTTTAAAGTTTAAAAAACTAAAAAGGAATATCATCATGAATAGTACTACAAACATCTTGAAATCTGATATATCTTCGAAAGCGTCCATGGTTTGAAGTAGTAAAAAAACAAAATTAATATAATCGGTAAAATTACCATTACCGCTATTTTTAATATTTCTTCACCGTTGCATTTAATGTTACAACAATAAATTTACCGTTATCATACTGATGATATTATTATACCGATGTGATTCAGTATTGAACTATTGATTGCCAATTATCGAGAATTGGTATGATAATGGTAAATTTACCGTTACTATAAAAAACAGCCTTACCGGCAAATGTTGCAAGATACAAAAATATGAACATACATACATACATATAATACATATAACACACACACAAAGAGAGGAAGGAATCATAGCCCTTCTTTGTCTTTTGTGGCAAAAAAGTTCTGAAATAAGTTTTTGTACATATAATATTTGATATAATGATTGTTTACAAAAAATGGATCATTTTGAAATTCCCAACTTCAAGATTACATTTTTAATTGACGGTTAAAATATATGTATGTGATGGTTTGTATTGATCCACAATTTGAATTGGATAAAACCGCGAAACGATCTAAATTTTTATATAGACAATCTTGATACCAAATAGATTATATATACAAAATTTTGTTTCGTTTCAGAACTTTTTGCCACAAAAGACGAGAAAGAGACTGGAAGACTGCATCCACACACAAGGAAAAATCCATATTTCATTTATTTTCAATCTCTTCATATTATCCATTGGATTTAACAAATTAGTAGATGGATTGTATGATAATGTATAGAGGGTAATATAATAAAGTATGAGAAAGAGTGTTGAATATTCTCATCAAATCCATCCATTGATTTAGAAATCAACGGCTAATACAAAAGGGCTAAAAATAGAGAGGATATGAATCTCTCTACACGCACATGTATATGCATGCATGCATGCGCGTGTATCATAAAAAAACTTGCAACATACAACCAGATTCAGCAAGACGATAATTCTTAGTTACATAACACTTAATTACCTCTCCAGAATTTGATATGGATCCACCACAAGCTCCAGCTTTCCATCAACCCAAAGAGAGTATCGAACATTGGGGAAAATTCTATGAAGTAATAATTTTGGAACCTGTCGAACGACCATTGTTTTAAGGATAGATCTTTATAATTCATGTATAAACCAAGACTGGAAAAGCTAAGGATTTTAAGGATAACAAGGTGACAATCACAACCTTGCCAAGATATATGATAACTAATTGAATAAAAGTTAGGTATGGTAGTTAAATAAATGTGTCAAGACCTTTTTTTTAAATAAAAAAACACACACAAACACGTTCATGGCATCTAGGAACGGCATACAAAACCAATACCGGATTATGACAGGACAGAAATACAGGAAAACCGTTATTGTTTCAACCAATTTAACCATGATTCATTATACTACTTATCTCTACTACTAATAAAGGAAATTGATTATATAGAAATTTAACCATCATTTTTTCAACCGTCGTTGTTTCAACCATACATAAAGCTACGTAGTTACCCTCTTCTCATGCTTGAAACAGCAGTGTGATTTGAATGTGTACAGCTGTGTAAATGTTACAGATGTTAAACATTGAAATGTTAAAACATTGTTCATGTGCAGGCACAGTGAGTTGATCTTCACGATTGAATCGATGATTAGTAGTAAATGAGGATGTGTGTGCGATGGGAAATTAAGGTGGCTCGTAGCTGAAGTGTAGGAAACTGAAGACTGTTGAAATCAGTGAAACTTTTCGAAACTGAATTCATGTATAGAGTCTCTAAGTGAGGGTTCAATGCAAAGTCATCATCTATTTTAAGCATTATTAGTTTAATTATCTACTTGCCCATGTAAATAGTAATTTTGGTTTGTACCAAAGTGAACTCTGGGGAATTTTGCTTTTTGCTAGTTGATAATAAAGTTTTGAAAGAGTCAGGGATATTGGATGACACGCTACTTCTAAGTTACGCCTTTGTTATATTAATGTTTAAGAATGTAATGTGAAGAGTTAGGAGAGGAGAGCGGTGTTGAAGATTGTAGTGAAGTAAAACAAGGAAAATGAGTAAGAATTTGATGCAGCCACGGAAGCGAATTCGACGATGTAAATCGAATCCGTCCAGGATCTCACACGACTAGCGGAAATAATCGATGAATCGATGATAAATCGATGAAATGATACAATGATGAATTGATGGATTGAAGATACCCAAGATAAACGCCCAAATCCGTTGATCACGAAGATACCGGATTCTAGCAATCTTCGACACGTTGATCGCGCACGATGCCGTGAGAGAAGATCTACAATTCTTCGAACGTTGATCAAGCGCACTTGATTCCGTGAATTGGCTTCAACAATCGTTGATTCGAACGCACTCGAATGCCGAAAGTGGAGATATGAGATAACACTCAACTACCAATTTTAATGGAGGCAAGGAGCACAAACCAAATTTTATTCAAAAATCAACAACATTTTTACAATGACAACACACCTCTATTTATAGGAGTTTACAACACAACACGCACGACCTAACAACAAACAACACACATTACACGAGTTACAACAAACGACATAAGAAAATAAAATACAAATGACAAACATTGCGACTTAAAATAAAAATCATCACAAACGACTTAACAAGCCACTCGTTCGCGACCTTCAGGCTTCGGCAGCGGCTTAACTGGATTCAGCAAAGCGTTGTCGCGACCTAATTACATTTGCTCGATTTAAAGAGGAGGCGACCTAAGTGACTTCGTCTTGCTCGCGAACTAGGCGGAGCGACGTAGGCTGGAGGAGCGTCTTGCGTCCTAATCTGGTTCGCGACCTAGGGAAGGTCGGCCTTGGGTCTGCGACATACGGTAGGTCGCTCGTGACCTAGAGAGGAGCGACCTAGGGCTTGCTCGCGATTTAAAGTGGAGGTGGAGCGAAAGTCGTTCGCGACCTAGGGGTAGTTCGCGATTCAGAAAAGCTACGCGACTTAGGGCGGAGGAGGAGCGACCCACGGCATGACTTTGTTCGCTCGATTCAAGGTATGCTGCCGCATCATCCTCCCCTTGTTGACAAAAATTCAACCTCGAATTTGCACCTCTCTCTACCTCAACAAGCTCATCCCCATGGTACGGAATCAAATGTTTAACATTGAAAACGTCTGCAGTGTGAATATGATTTGGCAACTTCAACCGATATGCATTATCATTGATCTTCTTCAAAATTTCTACTGGACCAATCTTTCGAGCTTTCAGCTTGTTGTAAGCTCCAGCTGGAAAACGATCTTTCGGTAATACCGCGTAAACAAAATCACCTTCCTTGAAGTCTACACTTCTTCGTTTCTTATCTGCCAGTTGTTTATACTTATCATTTGATTTAAGCAATCGTTCATGAATAGTTCTGTGATATTCCTGCAACTCATTCACAAAATCACCAGCTCGTTTAACAACTCCCCTTTGATATGGCACGGTCGTCAAATCCAACGGTCCCTTCGGAATTGCTGAATATACAACTTGAAATGGACTAAATCCAGTACTTCGATTAACAGCATGATTATGTGCAAATTCCGCCTGACACAACTTCATATCCCAACTCTTCAAATTATCCTGCACAAGACATCGCAACAAGTTTTCCAATGATCTGTTCACCACTTCCGTTTGTCCATCTGATTGTGGATGATAGACGCTACTAAAATTCAGCTTCGTTCCAACCATCTTCCACAGACTCAACCAAAAATAACTTAGAAATCGCGTATCCCGGTCAGAAACAATGGATTCAGGTAGCCCATGTAGTCGATACACTTCCTTAAATAATAACTGAGCAACACGGACTGCATCCGCGGTCTTTTTACAAGCTATGAAATGCGTCATCTTGGAAAATCTATCCACCACCACATATATGGAATCATTCCCACGTTGAGTTCTCGACAAACCCAAAACAAAATCCATGCTAATATCAACCCATGGTCTAGTAGGCACGGGCAATGGCATATATAACCCTGCATTCGTAGCTGTCCCTTTGGAAACTTGACATATATGACATCTCTGCACAAATCTTTCAACTTCTTTCCTCATGGATGGCCAAAAATATGATTCAGAAATCAACTGCAAAGTACGATCTCTACCCACATGACCTTCCTCATGCAACTCCTTCACAATCTTCATTCGTAAGCTGCACTCTGGTATACACAATCGATTCCCCTTAAAAAGAAAACCATCCACCAACACATACTCATCCGTCTTCCCCTTCTCGACTTCATCAACCACCTTGGCAAAGTAAGGATCATCAACAAACAATTCTGGCAACACATCAAACCCCGTCACTTCAACCTTCATTGTAGTCAACAAATGATTCCTTCGACTCAATGCATCTGCCACACGATTTGTAATTCTCGACTTATGCTTCACCACAAATGTAAACTGTTGCAAGTATGCGATCCATGAAGCATGTCTAGCTGCGACTTTATCCTGCCCTTGCAAATGCTTCAACGCCTCATGGTCTGTATACAAGACAAACTCCTTATGGAACAAGTAATGTCTCTAATGCTTCACAGCTTGCACAATAGCATAGAACTCCACATCATAAGTATTATATCTCATCTTAGCTCCCGAAAGCTTCTCACTGAAATAAGCAATTGGTCGACCTTCCTGACTCAACATCCCTCCAATTCCAACCTTCGAGGCATCAGTATGTAGCTCAAATAACAACTGAAAATCTGACAATACTAGAATTGGTGCTGTCGTCAAAAGCTCCTTGATCCGCTCAAAAGCTAATCCTGCTTCTTCCGTCCACAAAAATTGTTTTCCCTTCATACAATCAGTAACTGGCGCCATCACGCTACTGAAATGTGGAATAAACCTTCGGTAGAATGATGCTAACCCATGGAAACTTCTCACTTCAGTTATAGTCTTGGGTTGTGGCTAATCCTTGATTGCTTCAACTTTACTTTGATCTACCTGTATACCTCCTTCAGAAACAACATACTCCAAAAATAAAACACTATGCGTCATGAACACGCATTTCTTTGTTGTAGCGTAAAATTGTTCATGTCGAAGTATCATCAACACTTCTCTCAGATGATGCAAGTGTTCTTCTGTGCTTCCACTATATATCAGTATATCATCAAAATACACCACCATGAACTTCCCAATAAATGGTCTAAAGATCTGATTCATCACCCGCATAAACGTACTAGGTGCATTCGAAAGACCAAACGACATAACCAGCCATTCGTACAACCCCTCCCGTGTCTTGAACGCTGTTTTCCATTCATCCCCCGGTCGAATTCGAATTTGATAATAACCACTCTTCAAATCGATCTTCGAAAAGATAGCAGCTCCACTAAGTTGATCCAACAAGTCATCCAATCTGGGCATAGGAAATCTATATCTCACTGTAATCTTGTTTAGTGCTCGACTATCAGTACACATCCTCCACGTTCCATCCTTCTTCGGCACTAACAAGGCTGGAACTGCACAAGGACTTAAACTTTCCTGTACACGCCCTTGTTCAAGCAACTCTTCCACCTGCCTTCTCAATTCTTCGTGCTCCTTTGGACTCATTCTGTAATGTGGTTTATGTGGTAACACAGCTCCTGGAACAAGATCAATTTGATGTTGAATGTCCCTCAACGGCGGTAACTCCTTTGGCAACTCCTCTGGAAATACGTCTTCAAATTCCTTCAACACTGGCTTTGCTTCTTCAGGAATTTCAACCTCCTCACTACTGTCACGTCCAATCAACAAAAATACTTCAGGCTCCTCTTCTACTTCTTTAACAAACTCCTTCAAAGATAGCAAAGTCTTCAGTTCTTCAATCTCCTCCAACTTGCTTTCCCTCTGTTGTTGCCTTTTAGGAACTAAAGTGATTTTAGTGCCATTAAACATGAAACTGTAGCAGTTAGTTCTACCATCGTGTTGCACGGCTCTATCGAATTGTCATGGTCTCCCCAACAACAAATGGCATACATCCATATCCACAACATCGCACCAAATTTCATCCTTATATGTCTTTCCAATAGAAAAAGTTACACAAGCTCTCTGACTAACCTTCACATCTCCACCTTTCCTCGACCATGCTAACTTGTAAGGTTTTGGATGCTTCTCTGTCTTCAATGCCAACTTCTTTACAGCTTCTGTAGAGATAACGTTGTCACAACTCCCTGCATCAATAACAAACTTGCAAACTCTCCCCAGAATAGTGCACATCGATTGAAAAATATTACTCCTCAACCAACTAGTCTCTTCCTCCTGTTTTGGTGTCAAACAAGATCTCCTCATCATTAAAGAATACCCTTCATCTCCTGACAACAATTCTTCTTCCTCCTCAACTGGTAGTGAATTAGAAGGTTCTGCATCCTCATCTTCAACCTCAGCAATCATCACTCGCTTCTTAGGTTTTGGACATTCATTGCTTTTGTGGCCAAACTCTTGACAATTAAAGCACTTGATACTGCTGTTGACTTTGGTCTTTGCAACTTCAGTGACAACCGGTTTATTAACAGCCTTGGAAACGTTAGCATTGCTACTAGCTCCTTTCACTTGATTATTGGAATTTGTAAACACACCACCTCCTTTTCTACCTTGCTTCTCCCAAGCTACTGCTTTTTGGTGTGCTTCAGCAACAGTTCTCGGATCAAACATATTCACCATATCCTGAATCTGCATTCTCAGTCCTCCAACAAATCTAGTTGTTAATTGTTCCTCCGTCTCCATGATGTCATTTCTAGCAATAAGTTGATAAAATTCATCCGCATAATCATTCACCATCTTTGTCCCCTGTCTCAAATTCTGTAAACGTTGATACATAAGAGACTGATAATTATAAGGTAAGAACGTAGCCTTCATCAACTTCTTCATCTTCCCCCATGATTCAATCTTTGACTTTTTCATTCTTTCCCGTGTAAGTTTAGTCTGTTGCCACCATGCCATCGCTCTCCCTCTCAACCTAGTAGCAACCAACTTCACTCGACGATCTTCCGGAACCTTCTTGAAATCAAAGATCTCTTCAACATTAGATAACCAATCTAGAAATTCTTCAGCCTGCATACCACCCTTAAACTCGGGAATTTCAATTTTCATTCCGGACTCCCATTTGTGATCATACTCTGAATGATTTCTTCCTTGGTTTCGATTTCGACCATGATCACTGCCACCATCAAACTCCTCATCAAAATCTGATGCTTATCGATGTCGATCATGACCACCAACATCTCTACCACCACCATTTCTACCACCAACATCCCTTCGATCTACATTCCTCCGATCACGATCATCCACATCTCTCCGATTTCGATCATCAACATTCCTATCACGATCGTCAACATTCCTACGATCATGATCTTCTCTTCTCTTCCGATCTGAATGTGGTGAAACTCTATTTTCCCCCATGGCTCGATTCAGGTGAAACCCTTCTTCTACTTTGATTCATTTCAAACATCATTCTCTCTAATCGACCAATCCCCTCATCAAACTTCTCATTGAATTTATCACTAATTCGTTGCTCCATTTGTTCAGCATCTTCTCTTCGATACACATCTGCAACATTCTGATGACGATTAACTCTTCTTGGAGGCATTGTCGAATCTTCAACAAATCCAAACACAAACTTCACAAACTTCTAATCTCGAAAGTTGAAATCCAACGAACTTGGAAAAGTTCGTTTCCTCGCTCTGATACCAAACTGATGCAGCCACGGAAGCGAATTCGACGATGTAAATCGAATTCGTCCAGGATCTCACACGATTAGCGAAAATAATCGGTGAATCGATGATAAATCGATGAAATGATACAATGATGAATTGATGGATTGAAGATACCTAAGATAAACGCCCAACTCCGTTGATCACGAAGATACCAGATTCTAGCAATCTTCGACACGTTGATCGCGCACGATGCCGTGAGAGAAGATCTACAATTCTTCGAACGTTGATCAAACGCACTTGATTCCGTGAATTGGCTTCAACAATCGTTGATTCGAGCGCACTCGAATGCCGAAGGTGGAGATAGGAGATAACACTCAACTACCAATTTTAATGGAGGCAAGAAGCACAAACCAAATTTTATTCAAAAATCAACAACCTTTTTACAATGACAACACACCCCTATTTATAGGAGTTTACAACACAACACGCACGACCTAACAACAAACAACACACATTACACGAGTTACAACAAATGACATAAGAAAATAAAATACAAATGACAAACATTGCGACTTAAAATAAAAATCATCACAAACGACTTAACAAGTCACTCGTTCGCGACCTTCAGGCTTCGGCAACGACTTAACTGGATTCAGCAAAGCGTTGTCGCGACCTAATTACATTTGCTCAATTTAAAGAGGAGGCGACCTAAGTGACTTCGTCTTGCTCGCGAACTAAGCGGAGCGACCTAGGCTGGAGGAGCGTCTTGCGTCCTAATCTGGTTCGCGACCTAGGAAAGGTCGACCTTGGGTCTGCGACATACGGTAGGTCGCTCGCGACCTAGAGTGGAGCGACCTAGGGCTTGCTCGCGATTTAAAGTGGAGGTGGAGCGAAAGTCGTTTGCGACCTAGGGGTAGTTCGCGATTCAGAAAAGCTACGCGACTTAGGGCGGAGGAGGAGCGACCCACGGCATGACTTTGTTCGCTCGATTCAAGGTATGCTGCCGCATCAGAATTCATTTTAGGATCTGTTAGATCTTTTTTTTAACATGGTTCATTAGTACCAACAAATGCCGATCGACCTTGTGACCTTTAATCTCGTAGTCCGGACTACCACCAACTGAGCCAAACCTGTTGGCTAGAATCTGTTGGAATTAGGAAGGAAGTGAGTAATTGTCAGTGAGAGTGATATATGTTAGAATGCAAGTATTGAGAGTGTCAGTGAACTTGTTTGATAGAAAGAGAAAACGAGAGTTAAAGAAAGAAATAGACAGGGAAAGAGAACAAGGACGTTGCTCGTTTCCAAAAATCATAAATGAAAGCATACTCCAAATAAAAATGCTTGATGTATATACGTGTGCACATCATGCATGTCGATACACTAGTATTAATAATACTTTAATAGTTGGATTGGCACCCATCACCCGATTGGAAAAGTTTTGCCCATGAATCTTGATCGTCTGCATTACAACAAGAAGAAAATTTTGCAGGTGGTCGAAACCCCCATTTGCAAATTCAATTTTATAACAGTTTTCTTTGATTTGTTGACTTTCTTAAAAAGATGTATTAAAATGACTCCTAAATTTGTTGAGGGCGTGTATGTGTGTAGGCGGGATGCGAGTTAAATAGAATAATGGATATTTTAATTCGACGATTGTATAAAATTATTTTAATATATTTTTGCACTAGAATTCATGACTTTACATCACAAAATTTATGTAAATGTCATACCCCCATGCCCCATCGAAATTTTGACAAAAATATATCCTTGGTAATTATTGGAGTTTCTTCAATATAGTTCATTTGAAAAGAAAAAAATATTTGGCCCTAGGCTTAACTTTTTCATGGTTTCCATTAGGGCTGTCGATAGATACCCAAAAAATCCGAAATTCATTCGCATCTGCATCTAAAAAGTGGATAAATATCCAAATACGAATACGAAGACATTCACATTCGAAAATTATCTGTCTGATTTTTGTCGCTATTATATTATTTTTTATGTAGCCTACCTCAACTTGTTTGAGAATAATAGCTTAGTTGTTGTTTTATATTATCTTTTATGTGTATTTTAGCACAGCGAAAGATATGTATTTATTTTTCATTAAGTTAATGGTTTATATTATATGCGTTGATGCATAGTAACTGCTCAAAACTATTTACAATCATTATATTTGTTGATTGCATACATCTATAATCAATGGATTAAAAAAAGACTTATGTTGAATCAAAATTTTCTATGTATGTTTCTTGATTTATCAGTCATTAGCGGATATGGTAATTATCCGATATTCATCCATATCCGCGAATACGGATATCCGATGTCCAAAAATGAATTCGGATGCAAATGCGGATATGCCACCATCCGTATCCGAAAGTATCCGTTGACACTTGACAGGCTTAGTTTCCACCAATGAATTGTCCTTCTCTAAGATGAATCTACACCATGTCACCCTCCTTGAATATGACATAATTTCAAAGTTTATTTATTTGATTTTAATGGTTTTTGTTTTAAGAACTTGCCCATGCATCTTTGTTCCTATGTTGTCAAAGGCTTTGATTGAGCTCATCACACTCCATTAAAGGTTTATTTTAAAGCCTTGACGCTCAACCATCTAGTGGTTCTATAGTGCTTTGCCATGTCTTTATAGTTTCATTTATAGACACATGGAGTATTTAGAAATCTCAGTGTTCAGTGTTTTGTTCCGTAGTTTACAATATAGCTTATTTATATCCATGTCCTGCATTTCAACATCTTCGCTAAAATTTGAGAAGAAAGAAAGGGAGCCAAGTCTAAGGGAACATTTTTGGACATAGGATTCAATGAACCATGGGTAATTAAATTTATGTTCTTTGACGCTCCGAGATTTAGAATTAAGATGAGATGTAAGCTTGTGTTGTTTTTTAATTAATTGAATTAATTAAATAAATTTTGTATTTAGAAAAATAAGATACACAACCTTATATCCAGCCTAAGCGGAGTTAAACTGGATATAAGGCTTCGTCCAAGACAAACTATCCATTTTGGAGATTTCTGAATGAAGGTTCACCGAAACAGACGTAAAACTTCCCAAAGTGCATTCCAGTAAGTCGGGCATAAGGTGTGTGCGTTGGTTGTACTGATGCATTGATTGGATTGAAGAATCAGGCCTAATGAACTAACTTCTTTCCCCGTATACAACTTCAAAAGGACTAACGACTAAACTCGGATGTTTGGCTCAATGATATATTACAAACTTGGCATGTGCCAGAACAAGATCTGACTTTTGGATATAACCACCACCAAGCTTCTACAAGATTATCTAAGCTTCAACTAGTAACTTCTGTTTGACCAGTGCTTGGGAAAGGCGAATAGGGTTAAATTGAATTTTTGTCCTAAGCTTTCTCTCAAATGCAAGCCAAACTGTCCTACAAAATTTAAATTACGATAGAAAGTTATTGTTGTATTGAAAAACCATGAAGTTTAATGTTTATAATCTGTCACATGAGAAACATCCATGGTTTTGTTACAAGGAACAAACTTTTTATTGTTTTGGCAAAACCTATCCACAACTGGAAAGTTTAGTCATGGCCGAAAACGAGGAAAGAGGGGACCAATCCAGTAAATTTAGCAAGCAGTGAAGATTACGGACACCATCACATTAAAATGCAACATATCAGCTCCAAACATCAAAGATAGGTTCCTTCCCAAGTGCAAGTCAAACGACATCTTACCTTACGTTGGTCGCATTGTTGTATGTCCCCCTGTCACCTCTGCGGTCAAAACAGATACTGCGCTACACAGCACATAACCCACCATGATGTTCTAGACTCACGTCTTCTCAAGGTTTTATATTCATGGGAAAGGGTGAGCATTAGTAGATCCGATTTGACTCGGGTATGAATTTAATTCAGCATAGGGTACAAAGATTAATATATGTACTGGCTAGTCTTCATAAGACTCAAAACTCATTCATTAACTAGCACCATGCTTTCTCAAAAGAGAAAAAGTACATCGTTCTTTACTTCTGCACAATAAAAAAAAGTTAGCTTGGTTTAATTTAAAAAAACGTTGGAGTAAAAAGTTGGGAGTTTTGACAATTGATCTGGTAATTCCAACAAGTTTGTTATCAGAAATGCTCACCTACATATCAATCTTTCAAATACTTAAGAATCCCTAATTTTATATTGTTGCCTTATTGCAATTTATTCATTCAAAAATATTAACTATTTGAATGTTTGATTTGATGGATTAAAAATTGAAAAGTTCAATTTTCATTCATTCAAAAGTTATACTCAAGGTTCAAGATTTCCAATTTTTATTTCATTTTTATTCATCCAAGATTTGTGAAACCCCAGTCTCGATTCAGATAATTTACAACTTTCGTAAAAACACACTCCTCAAGTTTCAAAATAAGTCGCCCATTCTCAAAACAAGTTATTAAAAAAAAACTCTATTTTTAAGTTTTGGAATATTTACGAAAAACTCAACAAATATTTACATTTTTTCAAAAGAAATTTAAAAAATTGTTTTGATCATAGAAATATGCAATTAATGTTTAGTTAATTTCCAAAAAAAAAACAAGAACTTTTTTTACTGAAATTAAAAATAGGGGTGTAATTTAAAACATGTTTTCGGAAAGAGTTTTTCACATACCAAATCTAAAAATAAGGGACGGAACCAAATTCCACAATATATTAACAGCTGTCGTATTTACAAAAATAAAACTTATACTCTATTGTACTATCTTGTCTGACTTGTTTCTTCTTTTGACTTTTTTTAACATATTTGCTGCATTTTATTATATTCTATGTCGTATTCGTTAAATTTTCTTAACATTTGTTCAAAAGCTGAATTGAAATTCAAACCAAAATATATTCTGATTACAACTGAAAATGAACTGGAACAACCAGAGATTCCAGTGTCCTCGGTAGGAATTTCGATCCCGAGTTACATCCATAAGTTGTTCCACTTCTCTCCTTAAGTAAGCCATCTTAATATCTTGGAGAGGAGGCATGGTTACCTGCACTTCGATACCAACTTGATATTGAATTATGAGAGAAAGGAGAAAATACAAGCGAACACTCTCACTAAATGGAATCTACCAAAGAGAAATGTGAAAACCAGAACATTTTTTTTTTACAAAACTTTACACATGCCTAGCCCTGGTATAGATGAAATGAAACAGCCTTTTAGCTCTAGATACATAAATTTTGAGTCGATGCCATCAGTTAGAATCAAAAAGTGAAGAGACGGTAATACTGAATATATAGAAATTAAGTATAGATTAATGTAGAATATTTGAACTGGTGTTTATCCCAAGCATAAAGCCATTATGGCTCCAAAAGAATCAAGATATTAGTAATATGCCAAAACAAAGCCTCATAAGTCTTCTTTACAACCTAAATTGTAACCTGAATCATTAAAGAGAAAGTTATGACTCTTAAGGAGTACCCGGATACTCCACACATTATAAGGGATCACGTTATTGCTAGCAAAATTCTTTTTTGTTTGATTCTTTTATGTTATTGTTACTTCTAATTGTTGAATTCGCATCAGAAAACCCAATAGCACAAAATATAATAATAACAAATTAAGTATTTGCCTCGCAGTCATGGAACCAGGTTGTTACTGCAGGTGTAACAGCACATAGATTTGATACACAATTGTTATTAGCCTCACATTTTACAATATCAAGATAACATAGGTGCAGTCCAGTGTCAAATTCAACCTTAGGATACAAATATGATTAATGACATGCTTTAGATATATGGATTGATTTAGAGAAAATAAGTTTTATAACAAATATCACAATATTGTCAGCACAAAGCGTAAATATTTTGGAAAATAAAAACAGCACCTTGCCATTGCGTCTTGCATCAGCATAAGGAAGATTTCGAACAACTACTACTCTCCACAAGCCAACTTTATTTCCACTGTCAATGACACTGGAGTTCTTTATAGAAGCTTCTGTTTCTTGATCCACAAACATATAAAAGCAAACAGTACTCCTTGAAATTGTACTAATATTTTTTGGTTGTTGCATAATATCATAATTACCTGCCACGAAAGACACTCTTCAAACAAGATCATAAAATGATAATATAGAAGTAACACACCAGTGAAATTCAAAACACCAAGGCTATGACTTGTTAAGTACCAAAAATCGCTGATGCTACAACCACACCACGACATTGCTCCATCTCAAAGAGATCGGCCTCCTCCATGTCAAAGCCGGTCCCTAAACCAGGTTTCTTTCCGTTAGCAAATCTGTACATATAAAATTTTGTAAATTATTGAACTCAAATAACAACATCAACTAATAAATTTATGTATTTCTGCTTCCAACAACCCAGGACATGCCCGCTTGACGACTTCCCTAAGAGCTATGTTGTATTAGAAGAAAAAAAAGGTGGGGCTACAAACCTGTTGCTTAACTTAGTGAGCTTAAACATCGTTGAGTGTGACTTTAAACGATGTTAGTATTCTATCCTCATACATAAATTAACTTGTATGCAAATTTGTATATACATGATTTTAGCTTATATTGGATAAAACATTTTATGCATCAAAATAACATTAAGGAATCAAACACAGCTTAATGTAATGAAGAACCACAAATTTACAACATCAGATTTTATATTGTAAAGTATATAGTCAAAACTTAATAAAAACACCAAACATTTTAATCATATAATTCTACTTTTTTTTTCTTTCTTTTTTTATTGGGCAAAAGCAAACCACAATCAAAAAATCCGTTTATAAGTATAGTGCAATCAAAAAATGGATTCATCGCGCCTTAACAAACAAAGTACCATATGTGCTACAATTAAGCAGCGCCAATTCATATTTTATGCTCAAAAATACGAAAAAGACATACTGAAGCTGTGATCATTGCTTAAGCAACAATTAAGTGTGCTTTTAACAATGTAATCTAGGAGTGCAAGTACCTCCACAACACTACGGGTATATAACACAAAAATGTAGTTCGAAGGAATTAAATTCATTAAATTTCCCTAGGAGGATGCTAGAATTTAGCGTGAAACCAACTCCGCTAACTAATAGGGACTATATACAGATGAATTAGTGTACAAAAATGTGTATAATGTAAAAAACATTGAGCCCATTAAGGAATCATATTATAAGCTCATACCCACAGTACACAGTCATTGACTCTTTTATGTCATAAGACTTTTCCCGCTGTACCAAAGATGGATGCCCTCCAAAACTAGAGCCTCCATTTGACTCATTTGCCAATAAATTTTCCTCTGCGACAAAATCCAAGTTCCTCAAAACAGGTGATACTGATGGAAAAGCAGGCATATATCCCATGGCTATATCCTCAGGAACATAACAAACATCACATGCTACAAACATAAGACCAAACATAAAATGAGAAAGCATGAGAATTTGATCTAACAAAACATGAATGTAGATGGTTGAGATATAGCTAAACATTTTCAACATATAAAATAGAGAACACATTGCACAAGACCCTCAATATGCAAGGGTATAAAAGTAATCACCTTGGAAACTCGTCTTTTTTTGAAATAAAACAAATATTCTAAAAAACCGTGTCTTAGACTTGAACTATTATAGACTTGCATCCCTGTCGCATGATTATAGAATACACTAATAATAATAATCTGTTAACCGCCTTAAGTTTTACAGTTCTCGGTAAAAATTCTTAACTGGTAATGGTAGATGTAAAACAAATGTAAAATAAAAAAAAATAAAGTACATTCAAAGTTAAACCAATAAGACATGTAGGTTTAGATTTCTTATTATACTGTTACCGAAAGCAATTTTTGGGGTTGTCCTGGTAGTTGGCTGAATTTAATCTACACATATTATATATAAGGTCATCTAAGATTTACAAATTTGGATCAATTTCCAAAATTTTGGAACTCACGGTTCTGGTTATGAATTTGGGTACTCTTTATATAAAAATGCATTAATAACTGTTGTATAGTTGTATCTATAACAGATATAGTTATGAAACATTTATAACAACATAATGATACAATCATGAAAAATAAAAGAATAATAATATAAATTGAAATAAATAAATAAAACAAGACAAAAGGATAACGATTGAATTAATAATTAACCCTAAATAATGATTTTTGTGGTCAAATATAATATCAAACTGAACCCAAATACTATAACCATAATTATGAAATAATAAGCCATTGTCATTTCTCTTTCACGTGCCACAACTCTCAACAAAAAGTAAAAATTAGGGTTTTCTTTGATTAGGGGTTGCGGGCTTAGGGGTTAGTTCAAACGATCGCCAATGAAAAAAGACTAGCGGATTAGGTTCAATTTTGCAAATTAGGATTTATCTTATCTTTGGTACAACTAAAACCAAGTGATTTACATTTTACATTATGTTTTTTTTTCCCTTTCCTTTTTTTGCTTTTCATAAAGATCAAAAAGTGATTCAACTGTCTGGATTTTATGTTTCCCCATGTTCTGTCTAATAAAGTTGATTGAACTAAAAGTTTGAATATACTCCAATTGGTCATGAGTTTATTTGGATTTTTCAATTTTTATCACTTTTAACCTATTCTTATTTTTCAAAACTCCACCACCAAAATCGAATGTTTAAGGTGATTTCATCTAGGTTTTGGTCGTAACTGAACCGGAATGGTCAGAAATTTGGTATTAACAATCAAAACCCAGACATTGATAATCTCCAAACCATACATCATCAACTTTTTCGTTTTTTCAGAAGTTTCGGATTGAGCTACAATTTTGTACATATTCAACTTCATTTTATATATATATATATATATATATATATATATATATATATATATATATATAAAGATCACCTCCACAAAGTTTAATATTATTTCAAAACTTCTATTCTCTTCAAATATAACTCCAAATCAACATTTTAAATAAAAATGAAGATTTAAATTGACTTGTGAATGTAAAGAAGATAAAAATTTGAAATAGTACAAAATTTTATCGAGATGATATAAGAACAAATTAAAAAAAAAGCTCAATCTGAAACCTCGAGACATGGAGAAATCTTTGGAGAGAAATAAGTATATCGAGGGAAGGATATATGGAGAGCATTAGCATACATATGTGTATATATGCACCTATGTGTGTGTAGGTGTGTGCATGCACATGCACGCACACAAGCATGGAGGCATATGTGCATGTGTGTGCATTGTTCATGCAAGCATATGTGTATATGCGTCTTTCAAATTAAAATAAATATGAATATTCATTAAGGAAAAAACTTACGACGGGGACCAGTGCGCTTAGGATCAACTATTGGAGGAGGAAGTGAGAAATTCTGACAAGGGTGTTGAGATGGAACCTTTATTGAATGTACAATTGGAATAAGTACAGTATCATTATTGATATTGCGATTCCGTGTATTGGAAACTAATGTAGTTGTATTTATTACATCCTCCGAAAATTTTGAGGGCGGGCTAATATTATTTGATGAAATACCACGATGTACAAGATTCCAAATGTGATCTGAATAACCTACAACAGCCTCAGGACCTACTGGTTGTTCTACATCTGTACAAATTGAAACAAAATAATCTATATTAGTCAGACGAAAAAGCGGTAGTATAATTTGCAAAGTGAAATACACCATATCATAGTATAAGTTGCATGCAGTGTAGTACAGCCATCTGTTTTCCAAATCCTAAGAAGATGCATGTGCCCTAAATATTTACTTTTTTTTTCTTTTATATATTTTTTAATAAAAAAAAAGTTAAAAGTTGTGTAACTATACAGCAAGTCATAGGTAATTCATATCTTCACAATATTAATGAGTATCAAGAAAAAAGTTTCACGATGGTTAGGCATATTACCCCAAAACCACAATGGAAAAGGAAAACTCAAATCTTTCCTTAAGTGTGTTATAGCATTTTAAAGGTTCCATTTAAAAGATAAGATGGTTTTGATACATTGCTTTCCAAGTATGTTATTTGTATAGAGGTGGCATATCTTAAATTTACGTGCAAGAATCAAAATATACACACAAAATTTTATTTTCTACTGGCTTGCGGAATAATGCTCTGGTAAAACTTTTTTCAGTAAAGCTAGCATGTTTCTAGTTCCATTACAAGTGGTTCGGATCAGTATCACAAGGTCCACAATCCAAATAATGGACCAGACTAAAACAGGCACTCAGTATGTCAACACAATTCCATACAAATATTTAATGCAACATAAAGAATCAAGCAATCCCTGCAAAACCTGGTTACTTATATCACAATTTCCAATTTTTTCAGTACCTTGAACTTCATTACAGTCTGTGATAATTGCTTTACATTCCTCATTTATATTTTTGATACACCCACCTGATGTTATAAAATAAAACAATATAGCTTTGACTTATACTGACCATTAAACAAAATTGATTCTTTAAGTGTGTTCATATTACAATCATCTTGGTGTTTTCTACAATGCGATGAATGATGTGGTTTCATGAATTACATTATTGATGCATCTAGTTTTATCAAACCAAACATCAAGCTTTGCCTAATATAAAATTCAAAGCAAAGTTATTCCAAAAGTGTATTTCTAGTCCAGATGTCATCACCTGTTCAGTATCAAAATTTGCAAACTTTTGTCCATTTGCTTATTGGGTTCCTGCTATATCCTCATTTCGTAGCTACACTATGTAGTCAAAGGCAAATTAAATGCAATATACTGAATAAAAATCATATTATATTTCGTGATACTAATAAAACAATTAACTTCAAAAAAGCTTTTGGTCCGTTCGCTGCAAATTTCAGTTTAGAATGTAACATGTTACAGTTAAACTTGAGAATATGTTGCCTCGTGTTTTTCTTTAGGTGTTTACGTATCTACAACTTACATGAAATTAAGATTCAACAACCACAGTTTCCCAAGTTTCCCAATTATCATTCAAACTTCATACTAATTTATTACCTCATAAAAAACAAAATTCAGCACTTATCAAGTTCTATAATCTTCACACTCTCGCTAAATTTGCAATGTCAACGGAAACCATAATTCTATATAGATACTAAACCAAAGCTTCAAAGCTTATATTCAGTCCCCCCAAAAAAATTAAAATTTTTAAAATCAATACCTCTACTAAGGGCGAAGAAGAAGGAGAGTAAAACAGCAGCAGAAGCAACAAAAAGCAAAAGCATCCCAATCTTCCTCCTGCTCCCAACTTTCCCCACCAAATTAAACCGCCTCTCCTTCTCTCTCGATCCAACGAACAGCATTTTCGAGTTGACCTTCCGATTACTTGGTGCCGTGGATCCTTGCGTCGAATTATTCGGCAATAGTGCGGATGGATTGTTGTATAACTGCAGCGATCCATAACTCAATGAAGATCGAATTCCCAATGACCCTCCAGTCATTGGAATCTCTTCTCTCTCATCCTTTTCTAGAATCTTTAAAGCTTTTTGTCTCGTTATTCTGTGGGTCGGACCCTGGATCTCAATGTATTTGCATTGGATGTAAAGATCCGAGTGAGGTTAGGTTTTGTAGTACTTGATCTGAGAGGGTTAATATCGAATCAACAGAGGAATGGAAGAGGGAGATCAAGAGGAGATTGCGTATCATTTTGTAATTAACGCTAATGACACTAATGTTAACATAATTTACCGCCCTGACTATCCCTATTTACCGCCCTAATTATCACGAATAACGTGTGGTTTGATTTAATTATTCATTATTCTGCGTCTTAAACATTACTTTCTTCTTTATATGGTAATAAATTACTTATTTGTAACAATTCGGGAATATAGCAAAAATTAGTATTATGCCTGTACTGGATATAAACTAGAATTTATGTAATGTAACCGTTGCCTCAGTTATTACTAACATTTTAACTATTTCAACTAAGAACAACTCTTGTCTTTCTAACTTGGTATATAAACAGATCGAACAACGTTTCAAAGCAACACGTGATATGTAGCAAGTTAATGAAACAAACTGGTTAATGCAATATACACCATAATGGAAAGGACACACTAATCCGTGCAAAAATGTGATTGGTGGGCTGATGCAAAACACATGACAATGGAAAGTGTCCATTAACCCATGCAAAAATGTGATTGAATCATTTTAATGCAATTTGTCAGTACTGCTTTAACTGGTCGGATGTCGATATGTTATAATTTGTATGTACTACTTTAATTGCTTGGATGTGGTATATGTGATCGTTAGTAAAATAGAAGTGAGCTATTAGTCACATCGAGGATCTAGGAGAAATGTCATTTGTTTTCCGCAAATACAACATGATACTTAATCGATAGAAACATTTGTTTAATTCAATCGAATAAGTTGGTGAGTTTTATGGTAAGTGAGAAGTGAATTGAAGACAGCCTTGAAAAGATATACATAACCTCTCAAAATGAGTAAAGAAGAGTCTAAATGGAAAAACGATTATACTTAGAAAACTCGCATTAGAGCGACTAACAAATGCATTCTGTTATTTGGCAAAAGGTATATGAAGTTTGAATGGACACTTAAGTGCATTCAAGCTCTTATAAAAGCACAAGCCAACCAACAATACTTTCTAAACCCATCGAAGATGATGACTACTTCCTTTCCTAGAATTGTTTATAATCATGCTATTAGTGCTCTACTCTTTTTAGGGAAGATGAAGGTGTACAATGATTTGTATACTATATAAGTAAGAGATTGGTGAGAACGACTTAACGAAATACTCAGATTGAGAAATCAATATATTGTTTGATAATCATACAAAAAAAATATGACACAAAGGCCCGATCCTATGCATAGACCATCTAGGGCCTCAGATTCCTATGGGGTTCCATTTATTTGTATATAAAAAGTATGTTATCTATTGAATTTCAGAAATAAGTGTAGTATAATGGTAAAGCCACTTGATGTTTGGGTTGAGGCCCCAGGTTCAATTTCGGCCTTTGCCATTTTAAAAATATTTCAAATTTTTTCCCTCTTATCTTTTCTCTATTAGCATTGGAATAAAAAAAATTGGCCTAGGGCCTCAAACTGTTCAGGGTCGACCGTGATGACACGTCTTTTTATGTATATCAAATATTATTTATGGAATAATAGCTATTTTCAGTTTTGATCAAAAATAGATGCAGGTTTGTATTAATATAAATATTATGAATATTTGTTATATAAAATAAAACTGCCTTGGGTATTTCGATGATGGTATTTGTTTTTATACAATATTGCTGTTAGTTATTGAAAATACAGAAGCATGTACGATATTTAAGAATTAATTTTGAATTATGGTGTTAGTTAAATTTTCCAAAGTAAGAAGATAAGCTAATCTAGGTTT
Source organism: Allium fistulosum (assembly GCA_030737815.1). Taxonomy (NCBI): domain Eukaryota; kingdom Viridiplantae; phylum Streptophyta; class Magnoliopsida; order Asparagales; family Amaryllidaceae; genus Allium; species Allium fistulosum. Next base: position 482,617,392 of record CM060905.1, on the reverse strand, counting down.
CTTAGCTTGATCTGCATTGGTCCAAGTCGGTCTGAGACTAGGCCAGCCAACCACAAGCTACTCGAGAATCAGAAGTAGACTAGCAAGTCTCCCGTCGAGGCTGCACCTCTCCGTCAAGGCTGCACCTCTGTCGGCACGTCCTCTTCATGACACTTCAGGTCGGCCCTGTAACAACCCTCTTTATTCAGTACCTTGATTTGTATTTAATAATAATTATTCGGGGAATAATAACTAGAAACTAAAACTTTTATTATTTAAAAATCAGGCAATTTGAAGATTTCGGGTTGTTAAAAAGGAGATAAATTGTTTTAGAATGATTTATTCTAAATTAATGAAGAATTGGAAAATGTTAATATTATTTTCTTGAATGAAATTATTTGATAAGAAAAATGTAGATTTTTATTTGTAAAACTATTTGTAAAATATAACAGAAATTTTAAAGTGTAGAAATCTTATTTTTAAATCGTTATTTAGATTTTATTTCATATACAATAAATAAGAATTTAATTAGGGTTTAGATTGATTTCTATAATAAAAAGTATGCATGTTAGAATTTTGTAGTGTTGATTTTATCTTAAATCATGGTTGAAAAGATTTAAATCTTTAAAATATAAGGAAGGGCTTTTGAAAATAATTAAAAGGTGTAAGGCTTGTTTATTTTAAAAGAAAGTGGACTGTTTCTCTTATTGGGTATAATTCAAAACCAAGCCCGATCGTAAGTTTAACTAAGGAGAAAATTTTCCTATTCTATGTATTGTACGTACAATTGTTAGTTAGTAGGCAAAAAAAAGAAACCAAAAGAAAGAAAATGGAAATTTGCTAAATCCTCTCTAAACCCAAGCTTCAAACTCCAAAATCAAATCAAACAAATTTCTAGAAATTCTGATTAATTCAAGAGCTTTGTTAGTTTGAGAAGAAAGTTGAAGTAATTTTGCGTGGTAGCTAAGGAGCTAAGGAGACAAGGAGAGAATCCTTCACAAACTTATCTCTAAAATTATGAATTGCATGCTGAAATATTTAGTTTGATTTTGGACTGTTTGATGATTTGTGATTGTTTGATTGCCTGATGCATTTACCATAACCAGAGATAAGAAACCCTGTAAGATCTTAAACTGTAAATCTAAATTTTCATTTCTTGTTAAACTCTTGTGTCATAGAGTAATTCAAATGCATGCACCGATCATTTAAGCTCAAAAATTCCAAGTTTTGAATCGTCGGAAGCCTTAAAAGGTCACCAGAAATAGGCAACGATCGATGGGGTAAAGATCCTGGAGCATGTACGCTCTAGGTGAATCCACCGATCGACTGGTGATACACAACTGGTCGACCGGTCTGGACCTGGGCGTGAGCTTCAGGTCATTCTCCCCTCCTCCTTATGTGCTCGGTTGTGTTCGTTTTCATGTGCGTTGTTTTGTGGTTTCATGTGTTGATTTTCGGCTCTTAAGAACTGCATTTCTTCTTGTTTTCTCAGCTTTTGATTTCGTCAACACTTGCCTTGAGAGGATATAGAGTTGAACTCTATGGATCTATTTGTTTACATGGTTTTTGGTTTTGAACCTAGCCTATTGAGCTAGCAATTCATCTTGTATTCTTCGAATTTTGGATTTTTATATTATTTATGTGCAGTATAAAAAGAAGCTATCTTTGAACTAGTTATATTAAATATATTTTGTTAAAAACCCATTTGTAGACTTATATAAAATATATTGTTAGTTTCAAAATTTGGGATTCGAAATATGGATATGAATCGTATTTGAGAAATATGTTTTCATAATAAATACTCATGCTTTTATGTGATTTTTTGAATTTAGCTTTCATGCTAAAAACATCTCTTTTAGAGAATTTTATACAACTATATATATATAGAGATATATATATATACACTTTGAGATCAGCTAAGAATTTATAAATTATTTTATTAATAAGAAAATATATATAGTTGAGTTATAAAAGGTATGAACTTATAAGAAGTGATTTTTAAGTATATAAAGTATTCGGACATCATCCGAAGTTTTGAAAAGAAAATTCTTATGCTTTATATGCAATTATTTCTCTTCGAATATCATTGTGACTTTTGATGAATTTTCGTGTAAACTAGCTTTCAAGCTAATTATTTGTTTTTCCTATGAAATGAGAAATATACTTAAACAATTTAGTAGTAACAAGTGGTGATAGAACATTAGTTATCACTTCATTGTTTAATTATATAATTTGTTAGCATAGAGTATTTGAGTGGTGGAATTTACTAACTAATAGTAAATATTTAGTAACACCGAGTGGTTATGGGACACACGGTCGTTACTTTAGTGATTACTATTTAATAAATTTATAACACTACACGACCAAACTGTTAGTATGGTGTTAGCGACCGACCAAATGACTAGTGAGGTGTCAGCGACTAACCAAACGACTAGTGAGGTTTTAGCAACCAACCAAACGGCTATTGTGGTGTTAGCGATCGACCAAACGGCTATTGTGGTGTTAGCGACCGACTAAACTGCTAGTGAGTGTTAGCGACCGACCAAACTGCTAGTGAGGAGTTAGCGACCTGATCAAACTGCAAGAGACTATCATAACATATTCGGTTTTGAAGTTTATTTATTAGTGTAGTCGGGTATCCATTTCCACGTGTTCTTCGTAGCGTTTATGTTCGGGTATGAATTCCCTTTTTGTGCTTCGAAGATTTTGATAAGTTAGCACCATATTTAAGATGATAGTCCATGAGAGACTTGATGTGATTTTGTGACATGGTGTATGTTGTTGATTTGTTCGTGTTTATGATTTGTCCAAAATGGGACCATACCTCTATGTTTTGTCAACAAAGGGGATAATACCTTTGATTAGCAATATCCTCATATGGATTTATTTTAGTTCATTGGTTTGAATTGGCTAGGTACGAGTCATAATATTTGTGTATGATAGTCTATAATAAACCTGAGTGTTTTTATGAAATGGTGAATATCATTTAGGACATATTTGTTATTTATTGGTCGATATATCTTGTTGCTATTGATATCTTTGTTATTGAGATCTCAGACTTTGATATTTAGAGATAATATGATCTGGGTGTTATTTTCTAATAATGCCCGGGTCAAATCGAGACTTGTTAGGTACAGGACAGTGACCATGGATGTGAGCTAGCTTTTGGGAGTCATCCATTATGTGTTTATATATATATATATATATATAAGTCATGTGTGTCATTTTGAAGTCAAATCTTTATGATATGTATATTGGTTATATGAAATGTTGACTCTAGATATCATGTATATTTTTGAAACTGGTTATAGTCTATAGGCATATTATGTGAGTCTAGTATCATCTTTTGTTGACTCGCAATGTATTACTTTGGTCTATATTATATTTTTTCGTTGTGTTATCTGATTCTGTATTTTGTATTGTATATTATTGTTTTGATATTTATTTTGAGCCTACATGTCTATTACTTTGTGCCGACACTGTTCACATAAATATTATTTTAGACCAAAAGGTAAAATGTGGCAGTGTTAGCCCAAGGGAATAAACACGGATGGTCGCTCTTATCCAGCCTTATCCTTCGTATTACTTGACAATATTACTTTTTAATATTTTTGGGTAATATAGGTGTAGAGGTGGGGCATTACAGGCCCACCGGCCAGTGCGCCCCAAAGCAATGACCAACAATTGACTCGACAAGCAAAGCAAGGGACATGCACTTCTCGGCCCGGTCCTAATCATCCAGCTCCCCTCTTATGGCCAGTTGGCTCCCAAACAGCCCCTATTCAAACACTTCCCTTGGTCCTTCCATCGATCACCACCGTCTCTAGATTGTCCCAGGCATGGCCTGCCAACCCTGCTCCAATGCGGCCCCCACAAGCAATCTTACAATTGGTCCTCCATATTGATTAAGGCAATGCAACCAAACCTACCCAGCTTGGCTCGTTCCTTTAGCACAACCTCTGGCAGTTTCATACCTCTTTCCATATCCTTGGGAAAAGGCTGGCCTGCCTGGTCTGCCTCACTACATCAACATGCGGGCAAGGCCCACAAAGAAGTAAAACTATGTGTGTCCACTTTTGACATGGAGCATGCTACACAACAAGCTACCACTATGCGTGAGCATTACATGAGCGATAAGGGTAGGGCATGGCTTTCCCTATTGATACTGACCCCACCACTAATTCCTTTCACTTTGCCAACTGTACTTCATCAATCAGATCTACGGCACAACGCCTTTCTAGTCGGTTTTACGGCATTATCTCACCCGTCCCATCACAACCACTGTAAATACCTCATGCATGGTAACTTCATAGGGGTTGTTGGTCACCACCTGCTTAGGGTCAACCATTGGGTTGTTGGTCGTCACCCGCGAAGGGTCAATTCATTCAAAGGGTCCATCAACTATTCACGGTCCTGCGTCCTCGGCTCAGCAGATTCTCACAACAGCTCACCGTCTACAGTTTTAAGCTCTGCAATCCCTCAAGATTAGCAGTAGCATTAGTTTTGAGCTACCTCTATCATCTTGTTGTATCTCTTATAATCCATGTAATTATAAGAGAGCCGTATAATTAGAGCAATTCATAGTGAACTTAGGCAGCTCTGCCGTACAACTCTATATCTTATGTCATTTACCTATTGAATGCTTATTATAGCTCTTAAATAGGACGATTAGCAGGTAACCTTTACTTTTCGTGGTACAATATCGAGGTTGACGAAAAATATAGTCACATTTTGTCACTAGAAGGAGGGGCTCAAACCTCCGATCTTGTGGTTAGTAGGCCTAATGTGCAAGCTCTTTTCACTCTTGGTATCCCACATCTAGTATGGAATATGGAAACTATGAGTGCAATCCTGCTTACACCCCCAATCACCAAAAGACCCCCAATACAGAGAACGAGCCTCTCGTCGTTCTCCAACCATGCCCCTACAAGATACCTTGGTCGATCGTGTAACACCGTGTAAAATAAAAAGTAATTAATTAAAAAAATTATTAAATAATTATTAAAGCTCAAAAATGGAATTTGAGTAAACTTCAGATTTTGGCTATGAAACTTGCACCACTATGTTTGTAGCAATCTTCTAAGCAACTTATACATATAAAGCTTCACGATCGAAGTTCAAACGAAGAAGTTGTCGACGTTTGAAGTTTTTGGATTGAAAATAATTTGGACAGATTTAAGTAATAATATAATTAAATCTAATTAAAACTATGTGAAGGTAAAACAAATGTTATTAATTCAACGATTAAGGTTTAACATTGGAAATAAGGTAAGAAATATTAATAAAATGCTTAACATTAATTAATCAGTAGAATAACCGGTTGGAAATCCAATCGGCCGACTGCCTTAGATGACGGTTGACTGGTTTATGTCAAGGCAACTAGGGTTGAAGCTTGACCAAATGGCCTGGATTTAATAAATAATAATATAATGTACCCAATTGATTCAGGTGCCTATAAATATAGATCCAGCCTCTCTCTTTTCTTCTTATATTTTCTGAACTGAGCAGTAGAGCTCTGCCCTTTCTCCTTCTTCACTATTTTTAGAAATTATAAAAATAATATATGTATATTTGTTGGAGAAGGACATAAAATAAAAGAGAAGAAGAGAATGGGTGAATCAATTCTGCAAAAGAGGTAAGCTTAGAAATTTTAAATGCAAACTCCACTTAACTCAAATTTCCTCTCGGATTTATAATTCTAATGGTATATATACGTATTTTTAGTTGAGTAGAAAAAGGAGTCAAGTTGGAACAATGAGTTTGGATCTGGAGATTTGAAAGCCGTAAGGTGAGTGGAAAATTATGTAATTTACATAATACTAAATTTATACCGTTGAAATTTTATTTTTGTTACTATGCCTATATGAAAACTATTAAATTGTCACTACAAGAAAAAATATTTTTGGTAATGCACAAAAAACGCTACCAAAACTTACGGCAGCATTTTAATGAACGCCGCGATAAAACCCGCAACTAAAAATTCATGATGTTTAGTTGCATTTATTTCAACGCCACTATAAATCCTTTTATTGCAGCGTTTCTCAAACACAACCATAAACTTTTTGTAGCATTTTAAAAACGCCCCAAAAGGCTTTTTCTCTACTATCCAACTTTACCTCTACTTTATGGTTGCGTTTACTCTATATGCATTTTTGTAGCGTTTTAGAAACGCTACTAAAAGTTGATTATTTTTAAGCATTTTTTCATGCTATTATTCCCTATTAATGGTCTTTTGTATCAATCAACAATCACTCACATAATCATCATATTGAAACAATTAAACAAACATATTAACCATATAATCAATAAGATATCCATAACCATTCTGATACAATAGTTTTTCGACAAAATGACCAAACTCACATGCAATAACCATTCGTATACAAATTTACACACCTAGTACTAATAAAATGTTATACCTAACTAGTGCTAACAAAACGCTTGATTACCCATAATCCTTTGCTCCATGCACAAGTGAAAGCTAGCACCATAAAAGTACAACCTTGCTCTCTTTGAAAGTCTAATGTCTGCACAAGTGAAAACACAACATATAGTCTAACAATTATGTTAATTTGTAGCGCTATAAATCTGATATCAAACATCTACAATATTGTACAAGTATATCATGCTATAAATAATATCATATAAACAATCAAAGTTATAAACGAAATGAAATAAAGTCCAATATTACAGTTATATATAAAACTTTGTTAAATTAGTTATATTATTATTATTTATAAAATTTAGTTAACTTAAACTTAGTTAATTTTATAAAACTTTTTAATTTTAACAAAACTTAATTAATTTTTATTAACTTGGTTAACTTAGTTAATTTATCATCATCATCATCATTATTATTAAAACTCAGTTAACATAATTATATTATTGTTATTATTATTATTATTATTATTATTATTATAGACTTAGTTAATTTTTATAAACTTACTTAATTCATCATCATCGTCATCGTCATCATCGTCATTTATAAAACTTTGTTAAATTAGTTATATTATTATTATTTATAAAATTTAGTTAACTTAAACCTAGTTAATTTTAACAAAGCTTAGTTAATTTTTGTTAACTTGATTAACTTAGTTAATTTTATTATTATTATTATTATTATTATTATTATTATTAAAACTCGGTTAACTTAATTATATTATTATTATTATTATTATAAACTTAGCTAATTTTTATAAACTTAGTTAATTTATCATCATCACCGTCATCATTATTATTTATAAAACTTTGTTAAATTAGTTATATTATTATTATTTATAAAATGTAGTTAGCTTAAACTTAGTTAATTTTATAAAACTTGTTTAATTTTAACAAAACTTAGTTAATTTTTATTAACTTTGTAAACTTAGTTAATTTATTATTACTACTACTACTACTATTAAAACTTGGTTAACTTAATTATATTATTATTATTATTATTATAAACTTAGTTAATTTTTATAAACTTAGTTAATTCATCATCATTATTATTTATAAAACTTTGTTAAATTAGTTGTATTATTATTATTTATAAAATTTAGTTAATCTAAACTTAGTTAATTTTATAAAACTTGTTTAATTTTAACAAAAATAGTTAATTTTTATCAACTTGTTTAAATTAGTTAATTTATTATTATTATTATTATTAAAACTCAATTTTAATTTACTTGTATAAGTTGCAAGCTTTATGAAAAATGATAGAACTAACTTGTGCTTGCACAGTTTTTCACCTTCAACACATGTTAGATCTACCAGCATAACAAATTTGCTCAGTATATACAAGTGTCGAGTAACAAACTAGTTCGCAAAAAGACAACAATAATGAAATATATGTATAAATAGAAGATGTTGATTTAAAAAAATGGAAGATGCTCACCTGAAGTCTGCTTGTGCAAAAGTGTATATTTGGTTATATAAACATCACAGTATACTAAAACTAGTGCACTAACAGAATATCTTCATTTGAAAAGAAAGCGAAGAGAATGATCACGTAAAATTTTCTTACGAGTTAAGTAAGCATCTGATCATACATACACACAATATATAACTTCACCTCATTTGCAATTGTTGTCCTGTCCGTCATTTGGCAATCGCCTTTTCACATCAGCCAGCACCTACAAGTGAACGATGCAAACAACTCTCTTCTCCGCACCAGTTCGATATCCTATAGCTTTTCACATGCAGTTCCATGCACCCCTTAAGCTCTCAGCATAGGCTTTAGTTTGTACCTGCAAGCACTCACCGTCTTAGAGTTAAAATTTCAGATGAAATTTGAGAATGAATATCACTTTTTATTAATTTAATAATTGATAAAATATATATACAACAAAAATACCCTTTCACAACTGCCAAAAACAGTTATAATAGGTCTATTACAACTGACACCCGCCAGTCTTTATATCCGCAGTTGTAATAAAGCGGGATTATTTTACAAGGGGTATGTACAGTTGCAAAAGCAGTTGTAAAAAGTCTTTTTACAACTGCAAATGGCAGTTGTAAAAGAGTTATTTACAAGTGCTTTCAGCAGTTGTAAAAGACTTTTTACAATTGCTATTTGCAGTTGTATTAAAGTTTATCGCAACAGCCTAAACTAGTTGTTATAAGACTCTTTTGCAACCGTCGGCAGCTGCTGTAATAGAATCTTTTACAACTGCTTTTCGCAGTTGTAAAAGACTTATTTACAACTGTTTACGACAGTTGTAATAAATATTTTAACAACTGTTTCAGCCTGTTGCGTTAACATTTTACAACAGTCTGTGATAGTTATAGTAGGATCTACTACAACTAGTGATGGCAGTTGCAACAAATATTTTTACAACTGCTACAAACTACTACAATTCATCTTTTCACAATTGCTATTAACTATAAATTTCATGATATTATAATTAAAACCAATATTTCGTTAATAATAAGCACAATCATTCAAATACTTGAAACAACATGAACCATTCACATTAAAAAACAATTCAAGTTTACACCATTTATGAATTAATAACTCCATTCCAAAACATAACTAAATCCATAACATAAATCAGTAAAAGTACATATACGTACTAACCAAAAGAGATAAATTCTGTATGCCAAGCAATAGGCATCCCAACCGCTTGTCCAATCGTATAGATATCAGCAGTAGGCCTAAATAGAAGAGCTTCAGGATCCACCACCACATCGACCCAAACTTTCCAAGTATCTACTCCTAGTGGTACACGATGCACTAAAACAACAGGGTCGGTAGATGCGATTGTTGCTTATGCGACAACATTCCTTTGCCAACTCAATAATTTGTACTTTCTAGGCTGTTGCTGAAATTGTATATTAACACTAGTTATGACTTTGTTGCTACTCCGATGAGACTGCAAAAATAAAGCATTATGGTTGAAAAAAATAAAGCATTATGGTAACAGATTTCATGTTGTTTGTGATATCTTAATGCATAAGGCGTTTCCCCTTTGTATGTGTCTGAAGTTTGGATATGTCTGAAGTTTGTATGTATGTCTGAAATTTATATATAGGTCTGAACTTTGGATAGGAAAGTTCTTGCCGTTTAAGGTCACCAAAAAGTTTGTATGTATGTCTGAAATTTATATATAGGTCTGAACTTTGGATAGGAAAGTTCTTGCCGTTTAAGGTCATGAAAACAGTGGTTATGGATTAAGTAAAATTGTTGTACACATGGGTTTGAATGTGATGCTCTTTCCACAGTTTCATATTCATTTTAATGCATTACGTACATGTATACATGAATATTCATTTAGATATATAAGTGTAATAGTGTGCTTTCTATGGTCTGTAAACTTGTAACATGACTATGAGATGTGGAATGCCTCGTTATATTCTTAGGACATGGTATTTTTATTTAAAACATAGTGCATAAATAAAAATGAGACCTGTTCACTCAGATCATCAAAATGAAGTTATGCTATGCTTGGCCTAACAATTTTGTACTTCTCCTAGTTTTTCAAGCATAACTTGATGTTTCTTTAATTTAGGCCTTCAGTCATTAATTTAGGCCTTCAGGTATTTATATGCCCATCAGGTGTACTAAGAATCTTTGAATGAAGATCTTCATGTATAAACTGTTGTAAAATTTTCAAATATAGTTTTGGGGATTTGGGTTTTGATTTGGAAGAGAAGAAGTAAAGAGGGAAGAAGAAATCAATTAGTCCCACATGCTAGAAAATTATGCAATATATTTGTATAAATATAGCTTTCTCATGTGGAAGTTGGGGCCTTGGGGCTCCCACATGTTTGCTTTGTTGTGAGGAGAGAAGTCATGCAACACCACACGTGCGTCGCCACCGTCCGACCGAACCGGGCCGGGTCGGGTACGGGTTTCGGGTCCAAATTTTTTTTTGGATCAAATGTAAACAGTAATGGGTTAGATTTCAGCCCGTTAAGGACCCAGAACCAAAATTTCTGAATTTAAATAAAGGGCGGGAAATTTGTAACGTTTTCTGAACGTTGCAAAATGAATAGACGCGACGTTTCAACTCAAACGTATGTGACTGTTAGCAACGGTTTTGAAACGTTGGGAAGGGACGCAACCCTCCACGAATGGATACCTCTTCACATCTATAAATAGTAACGCCCAGAAAGTGTTAGAAATTAATTCAGATTCTTCTTCTTCTTCCTACACAGATTTGCAACGCCAGGGAAGTGTTGTTAATCGTTGCACTTCCATTACTCTATATTTTGCAACATCTTCAAGGTGTTGCAAACGTTGAATCGTTGTAGATTTGTTTCTTCTTCTTCTTCATTCTATTCTATACAAATTGCATCATCAGAAACCATTAACTAAAGTGTTCCTAGTCGGATCAAAGGCGTACAAACTTTGAATCCGATTTCGCTGTTATAGGGCTTCATTGAATCCTGAAAGTCGATAGTTTGATAACCCGTTTGTACCTGGTAGGTTGAACTATTGTCTGAAAGAATCTATTCCATAGATCCTTGAAGTCGAAAGTACAACATTATCTTCTTCACAATCGCCATCAAATTTTCTCGAACCGCAAAATTCACAACAAATTTTATACAATACTTTTCAACCATGGAAGGTTCGAGCGCTCTACAAGTTATGAATCAGCATCTAACTCGATTAGAGCGTTTTGATGGCGACAATTTCACTCGTAGGCAAGAGACGATGAAATTTTTCTTGGTCACCGTCAGTTGTTCTACATTTTGGAAGATGACTTGGAAGAAATCCCGGAGGAAACTGATAAGGATGATGCTGCTCTAAAAGCTAGACGTGTAAAGCGCAAAGAGGACGATTTTCTAAGCAGAGGCCATATTTTGAATGCGCTATCTACCCCAGTCTACAATGCTCATAGAACCTTGGAAACAGCGAAGGCACTCTGGACTGCACTGGAGAATAAGTACCGCATATCCGAGGCAAGTAATAAAAAGTTTCTTATTTCCAATTTATGGATTTCAAAATAGTCACCAATAAGTCCATAATTGGACAAGTAAGCGAAATCTTACTGTTGATAAATCAACTTAAAGATGCTGGAATTGATCTCCCTGAATCTTTTGTTGTTGGAGTTATAATTTCTAGACTTCCGCATAGTTGGAATGATTATAAGAAAAAGATGAAGCATGCAGAAACGGATTATAATTTAGACAGTTTACAGCGTCATCTTCGTATTGAAGAAGACTCTCGCAAACGCGATCTAGATGATAATCCACAAACTGAGTCCCATTCTAAGGCAAATAATGTTGAAATTACTGATAAGTTAAAGCCAAAGAATGAGACACAGTTTAAGAAGAAAAATCATTCCAAAACCAACAACAAAAAGAAAGGTGCTTGTTATTTTTGTAACAAGCCCGGCCACTATGCCCGAGACTGCCGTCTGCGGAAGAAACAACAAAAAGTGAATGTGGTCGAAGACTCGCTTGTGGCTGTAGTGCAAGAGGCGAACTCCGTTAGCGGCAATGATAATGATTGGTGGTTCGATACTGGAGCAACCATTCACATTTGCAAAGACCGTAATCTGTTCAAGAGTTACGAAGAAAATAAAGGAGAAGCCGACGAAGTTACTGGAGCAAATAAGGTTCCGAGCAAAGTTCTGGGAAAAGGCACTATAGAACTTCCTTTCACCTCTGGAAAAGTTCTTACATTAGTAAATGTATTTTATGTACCTGATATGTGTAAGAATTTGGTCTCTGGATACCTTCTTAACAAAGGAGGATTCAAGATGGTATATGAGTCTGATAAGCTAGTGTTGTCTAAGAATGGTAGATTCATTGGACAGGGATACTCTTGTAACGGCATGATTAAGTTGAATCTAATAAAGAAATCTTCTGTTTATATTATTGATTCTATTAATTTATGGCATGGTAGATTAGGACATGTTAATTATAATTCCATTAGAAATATGCATAAATTAGGATTAATTTCTGATTGTGATTTCGATACCATCTCTAAATGTGAAATATGCATTCAAGCAAAAATACACCGAAAATCCTTTAAATTCATAGAAAGTAAAACTGGTTTGCTTGATTTGGTATATAGTGATGTGGGTGACTTAAAAAGTCATATCACCTATGGTGGTAACCAATACTATATAACATTCATTGATGATTATACTAGATATGCATATATATCTAATGAAAACTAAAGATGAGGCTTTTGATAAATTCAAAATTTACAAAGCAGAGGTCGAAACACAATTAGGAGTTAAAATTAAAATATTACATTCAGATCGTGGTGGTGAATATTTCTCAAATGAATTCACCTTGTTTTGTAAACAACAAGGTATAGTTCACCAATGTACTGCCCCATATACACCACAACAAAATGGTGTTGCTGAAAGGAAGAATATAACTTTAGTAGAAATGGTTAATGCCATGCTCATAAGTTCTAATTTACCTTATAACCTATGGGGTGATGCTATGCTATCTGCATGTTATATTTTAAATAGAGTACCACATAAAAAGAATAATATTTCCCCTTATGAATTATGGTTTAATAGGAAACCTAACCTAATTAGACTTAAAGTTTGGGGTTGCTTAGCATATGTTAGAAAACCAGACCCTAAACGACCAAAATTAGGAAATAGAGCATTTAAATGTGTTTTCATAGGATATTCACTTAATAGTATAACTTATAGATTCCTTATTCTTGACACCCTAGAAGTTATAGAATCTGTAGATGTAGAATTTTTTGAAAATCAAACTGTTGAGATTCCATTGAGATCATCTAGTCCAGAACCTAGTATGGCTAATGATATCAATGACGATGATTATGCTCCTGCTCAAAACAGCAAGGAAGTATCAGTACCATATAATAGTACTGAACAACGGAGAAGTAAAAGAGCGAGAATAGAGAAGGACTATGGTCCTGACTTCATTACATATCTTGTAGAAGGCAGTAAGGACGAAGTCCTTAATGTGACTAAATATGTAATGAACGTCGATGACGATCCCAAAACTTATTCTGAGGCTATGAGTTCCAGAGATTCCAATTTCTAGAAAGAAGCTATCAATGATGAAATGAATTCCATATTGTTAAACCAAACTTGGGTTTTAACTGATTTACCTCCTGGTGCTAAACCTATAGGATGTAAATGGATATTCAAGAAAAAGTTGAATACAAATGGATCCATTGATAAGTTTAAAGCCAGGTTAGTTGCTAAGGGATATAAGCAAAACCATGGAGTAGATTACTTTGATACATATGCTCCAGTTGCTCACATATCTTCTATACGCTGTCTAATTGCACTTGCATCAATTCATAAATTAGTCATACATCAAATGGATGTAAACACTGCTTTTCTAAATGGAGATTTAGAAGAAGAGATATATATGGAACGACCTGAAGGTTTCAAAACCCCAGGCCAAGAAAAGAAATTTTGCAAATTAGTGAAATCTCTTTATGGCCTGAAGCAAGCTCCCATGCAATGACATGAGAAATTTGATAAAGTTGCACTGTCATATGGATTCATTGTTAATGATGCTGATAAATGTATTTATAGCAAATCGGATAACAATGGTAGTGTTATAATATGTTTATACGTTGATGACATGCTAATATTTGGTTCCAATATATCCTGTGTGAATGAAACTAAAAAGTTTCTGTCTTCTAAATTCGATATGAAAGATCTAGGAGAAGCTGATGTAATTTTGGGAATTAAAATTGTTAGGAAAGAGGGGGAGTTAACTCAATCTCATTACATAGAGAAATTCCTACAAAAGTATGGTCATTACGATGACAAACCAGCACCAACTCCTTTAGATCCTAGTATTAAATTAGAAAAGTACACTGGACGTACTATCTCTCAACTAGAGTATTCCAGTGTTATTGAGAGTCTTATGTATGCTATGCATTGCACTAGACCAGACATCGCACATGCTATAAGTGTATTATGTCGATTTACGAGTAATCCAGGTTTCGAACATTGGAAAGCTATTTCCAGAGTTTTAGCTTATTTTAAAGGAACCATTGAATATGGTTTATCTTATAAAGGATATCCTGCTGTAATAGAAGGATATAGTGATGCAATCTGGAACAATGTAGAATCCAAATCCAAGTCTACTACTGGATGGATCTTTACATTAGGAGGCGCTGCTGTGTCTTGGGCTTCCAAGAAGCAGACCTGTATTTCTAACTCAACAATATTGTCAGAATTGATTGCATTAGCAGATGCATGTAAAGAAGCGGAATGGCTTAGGAATTTATTAATGGAAATCCCTTTATGGAAGAAGCCATCTCCAGTAGTCTTGATTAACTGTGACAATCAAGCAACGATATACAATGTGTCTAATAAGACATATAATGGAAAGTCTAGACATGTGAGTCTAAGACATCAAATAGTGAGACAGTTACTCAAAAGAGGAGTTATAACTGTTGACTACGTAGAAACGAAGAAAAACTTGGCTGACCCACTTACAAAGAGTCTTCCAAAGGCAATGATTTCTATAAAGTCACAAGAAATGGGACTAAGGTCTGTGAATGAAGGTTGATCATCCTTAACAGAAACCCAACTTATGTCTTGAAAAGGATAGACAAAGTTCAATGGGTACCAACAAGTTAAGAGAATGATTATGGAACACTAAATCGATAATCCCATAATATTTAGTGTTCGATTCTGCAAGAACAAAGGATGGATATATATCCTTAATAAGTCTAGAAACCTTAAAAGGTGAATCACAGAAACACCTTAAGAGACTTACCTATATGAGTATGGAAATCAGGCCGTTTCTTAGGAAAGTAAGATTCTAAGTAGACTCATGAACCAGGATTTAAGCACATGGCCATTAACGTGTTGAGCAATACAGAACACTTTACCTAAGGAAATCAACATGTGTGATTGTTCCGGTTTTATCATTAGGGATACTTGGTTCAAGATTCGTTCACCATAGAATCTCGAAAAGGCTTTGAATGATTTACACTAAGTAAAGGCTCAAATCCAAAAGATACCTTTTATTTATGTGTTGGTTTTCACGATGATGCAAAACTTGATCTTAGAACTACATAGGCTTGATCCCACTTGGGTATGTAAGAAGTCACTCTAGTGATGCAGTCGTCCTATTTTTTAATTTTTCTTATTTGAAAATTGGGGGAGATTGTTGTAAAATTTTCAAATATAGTTTTGGGGCTTTGGGTTTTAATTTGGAAGAGAAGAAGTAAAGAGGGAAGAAGAAATCAATTAGTCCCACATGCTAGAAAATTATGCAATATATTTGTATAAATATAGCTTTCTCATGTGGAAGTTGGGGCCTTGGGGCTTCCACATGTTTGCTTTGTTGTGAGGAGAGAAGTCATGCAACACCACACGCGCGTTGCCGCCGTCCGACCGAACCGGGCCGGGTCGGGTACGGGTTTCGGGTCCAAAAATATTTTTGGATCAAATGTAAACAGTAATGGGTTAGATTTCAGCCCGTTAAGGACCCAGAACCAAAATTTCTGAATTTAAATAAAGGGCGGGAAATTTGTAACGTTTTCTGAACGTTGCAAAATGAATAGATGCGACGTTTCAACTCAAACGTATGTGACTGTTAGCAATGGTTTTGAATCGTTGGGAAGGGACGCAACCTTCCACGAATGGATACCTCTTCACATCTATAAATAGCAACGCCCAGAAAGTGTTAGAAATTAATTCAGATTCTTCTTCTTCTTTCTACACAGATTTGCAACGCCAGGGAAGTGTTGCTAATTGCTGCACTTCCATTACTCTATATTTTGTAACATCTGCAAGGTGTTGCAAACGCTGAATCGTTGCAGATTTGTTTCTTCTTCTTCTTCATTCTATTCTATACAAATTGCATCATCAGAAACCATTAACTAAAGTGTTCTTGGTCGGATCAAAGGCGTACAAACTTTGAATCCGATTTCGCTGTTATAGGGCTTTATTGAATCTTGAAAGTCGATAGTTCGATAACCCGTTTGTACTTGGTGGGTTGAACTATTGTCTGAAAGAATCTATTCCATAGATCCTTGAAGTCGGAAGTACAACATTATCTTCTTCACAATCGCCATCAAATTTGTCTCGAACCGCAAAATTCACAACATAAACATAGTACATGTTAATGGGTTTTTCAAAGAATAAATGAATTAGAGCATGTTCTTAGTAAATAACTTTATAAAAACTGCAGTCATAGCAGGAAGACTGCATTATTTACAATCATAGTTGTTTCAGTCATGATAGTGTGGGAGACAAATGATTAGACGTGTAAGATAACATGAAGATCATTTTACTAAAAATAGAGCTTGATCCATGAAAACAGGGTGATGGTTTTATCACTGCAGGTCTTGGGTGGAAGTATTTATGGCTAAGAATGTATACCTAAATTTTATTTGAGTATGCACTTAAAATATAGTGCACTTGCTTCCAAATGAAAATTAAATTAGAAGATGATGACATACAAAAAAAAGAATATAATTGAAATATTTAAAAAAGCCAAAAACCTATATGCTACACATTTACCATGATGCAGGATATAAATTATTGAGGGAAAACACGAATTGAATAGATCTCGGTAGGTATAAAATTTGGCCACTGTTACAATACAACTGGAGCTACATGCTACTCAACCTTCTTTCATTCATAATAAAATTAGGTGCTTACAATTAAAACGACTTATACATACATACATGCATAGAATACAGAGACATACTCATATTTGGTATACTGTTTTGAAAATAAGCAAGCGTATATACTTTTGCAATAAATGACAACAACAAATTACTATGTTTGCTTGACCGTAATAGTTATATATGAATTTTAAAAGTAATATATATATATATAATTGTACAAACTATTAACATATTAAAACGACCCACGCGTTATGAGCACTTTGCTAGACATATAAATCAAAACAACATGGCAATGGTCAATCAAAACGTAACTGCAATGAAATAATTTGGATTTTTATTTCTTACTTAATAAATTGTTCAATATATAGCTATATGTATTCAAACCCATCATATTTGAAATCCTCTCTATGTTCGAAAGTTTACATAAGATTTTTCTTTTAAAATTATATACATGTGTACACACTTTCTTATATTTACGAATGTGACATGTTAAAATTCTTGTACAAAATCTGATATATTTAGTAATTCATACTCAAAAATTAATATATAGAAAACTTGTATATTAGGATATATGGAATCAAACTGAGGATCCATATTTCCAAAACTTGCTATAACCAAAACTGTGAACATATTCTAGATCCATATAGAATATATATATATATATATATATATATATATGATTGAAACTATACCTATAAACTATATATATATATATGAAACTAAGATATGTCTTAAAATATGTATATATTGTTGATTCTGCTTGTCCACTATACGTCTCAAAATCATATATCCATTTTCTAAAAGCTGAAGCAGTAAGTCTTTATGGGAGATAAAGTTACAATGGAAACAACAATAATTGATGTTTTGTAACACATAGGTTTAAATGAAGCCTAGTTATCTCGTGAAACATCTGCAGTTATATGAATTATTTTTGTATATTTATTAGAAGGAAAATTAAAATTAAAAATTGCAACCATGATCTTTGAGAGAATGGTATTATATTTGAATGGGTAATTGGATGGCTATCGAATTTATATAGCAAGCAAGTATTAGTTCAATGTGCATCATCGTTCCATGTTTCTAAGATATAATATAATAATAGTTAAAATTCAAGTATTTTAGAGTTCACATAAGATCAACATTTTTTTTTATTTTGCAAACAAATGATTCATACAGAAATTTCAAAAAGATTGAAACTGAATTTTATTGCTATATTGTTGCAAATCAGTATTTGTATTTTATACAATGAGAAAAACGAACTTCTCAACAACGTACAAATTTCTGTAATATATACAGTATCATATGATTAATGGGCCAACTGGATCCATAGCCCAGTTCTATTCGTAGCTTTATAACATGATGGTAACTTGTGACCATTGATCTTGGAAACTGAGTGGTTGTGATTGAGAGGAGAAGAATAACCCTTCTTTATATGCTCAGTTACATTTTACTGACTCATTCTAATTCTCCCCCTCAAACCCTACTTCGGCTAGGGTTTGTGACGATTTACCCCTCAATTTCTCGATCGATCAATTTATGTGAGAATTTGTCCAGAATAAGCATCAACAAATGTAACTGAGGTGATCGATCAAGCGATCGATCAGTTACATAAGATCAGCATTGAATACACACATGGTTTGTCAACATTTGCCAATGAATTGCTTCAGTTTATACTGGAGGAGTACAATTTCACAAATATTTTTTAGTCCACTAATCTTAGCCATGACATATGAAAATGAAATCCATCTACAACATGAAAAGAAAGTGAGTGCATTATCAAACTAGTTGAATAATGCACTTCTCCCCAATAAATATATAATAGGTTTGCTCATACCCTTCCCCCCTAATAGCGAATACAAGTTTTCTAGTCTAAGATCATAAATAAGTTTTGGATTCATAAGAGAAGTAACATACACGTAATTTTCACATTAGTTGTGTTCTTGTCACTGGAATTAACCTATAAGTGCATTATAATTTTTTCTACTTTGTTGGAGTCTATCTCTTGAAAAATCAAAGAGGTTGAAAGTTTGAGCACAAAATGGAAATTTATATGAAAAAACAATGATTATTTATTCTGAGTAATGAGTGTCTTAACCTATATATTTGAATTTGATCAAAATTGGAAATTGTGATCGAATGCAGTTCACATCCTTGGTATTTTACAACTTTTTTCCTTCAATGTTTTAGAGAAAAATGTTTTAGCAAAATATCTTGTTTATGTGGAAGACTCCTTGAAATATAACTTTGCAAACATATTAAAGATGCAAATATATGTTAACACTTTCTGACTTTTATCTGTTAGCTTTTATATTACATCTTATAGTTGCGTAAGATGACTTATTGGGAACATTTACTGAAGGCTTAACACATTTTTTTTCGATCTGCCCTCTATTGTGTTTATTTAATCGTCTCGTCACATTTCCAGCACTTGATGACGCAAAGGCTAACTTTGGTACCCAATTTATTTAATTTGACTGCAAACATTTCATTTTGCTAAATAACCACAAGGACAAATTTATTACTTGATTTTCCTCTGTATTATATAACTCATCTATTATCTTCTTGGTTTACCCAGCTTGTTTCAAAATGCTTGAAGGGCTAATCGAATGAATTTTGTATACCTCACTACAGCTGGTCTTTACCATAAATCTCAGGTTAGGGTACTCTTCTAATACCTCTGATATTTCAATATTCAGTTTAGCATGCAATATATTTTGGAATAAAATATTGGAACTACTAATGATATTACATTTTAGTTTATTCCTGTGAACAGTACATATCATTTCTTAGGGGGTGCTTATTATAAATTGTTAAGCCTTTCTGATATCAGTACAAGCCTCTAGAATGTCGTAGATTAATCAGTATTTGATATAAATGCTACATCATATGGTTTTGTTTTATTTATTGACATAACACGGCATTTTTATAACCAAGATTCAAACTTTATACTGAATAATCGAATTTCGTCTAATTCCCAGGCTCAAGACAAACACAATTAAACATCAAATATTCTAACACCTGGATTAGCAATATAGCACCACAGTGCTACAACTACATCTACTGCTGAAATATCCAACTTGCAGGAGATCAATTAAGAACTTCCATTTAGCAACTGCATAATAATTCAAGAAGTCATTTATTTGAAGAAATCAACTGTAGGCAGACCGGATTCATCTTGGTGTAAAATAAATTAATACTAATCAAATTAATCAATCCTTAAGAATTGTGCACTTGCAAAAATTATACTAACCGGTGTTCCTAACATTAAACTGAAAATAAATTGCTACTCATTGAGATTTCAAGGATAATTCATGCCATATTTATTTATATCCATTTGGTAACCTCCAAAACTAAAATAAGATAATTATCCTAGTGTCTTACAAATTTAACAACAAATTAAAACTTAGTATAATTGAAATTTAACAAATTTAATAATGAACTTATTATGCTTTCAATAGTAATTCACGCCATAAATTAAATTTGACATAAGTAAAAATAAATTACTATTCATTAAGCTTTCAAGAGTAATTCATGCCATAACTTGAATTTAACACAACTGAAAATAAATTGCTATTCATTAAGCTTTCAAGAGTAGCTCATGTCATAACTTGCCTTTTAAAATTCATGCCATAACTTGCCTTTAACAATGAACTTAAATTCATGCCATATTTATTTGTACCCATGGTAACCTCTAAATTTCAGGATGAGTGATATTTTGGAAATAAAATTCAAGTATAAATAAAAATTAATTATCTTGTCCGATGAACATAAAGTTAACATAACTAAAAATCGATGTAGCATAAACAATTTTTGACCCGCATTTTTGAAAAAAAAAGTTTAGACGAAAGAAACAAAACAACTAAATGTACTTGATAAACCAATTAGTGGTATCTAAGCGTTTAGGTTTGATCGAAAGAGTGTGGTTCTTTTTCAGCATCATGATCATTCACTGTCTTAAGCCATTCTCTGTGACCATGAAGCTTAACCTTCAAGGGTTATTCATGACTGCATGAGTATTTCATATCCACTTAACTAATTTGATACAAATTCATAGATTTCTTTTACTGATTTACTTATAAGTATGTTCTCATAACAAATGCATATATTGCCTAGAGAAGTTCTTGGAAAATCAGCATTTGGCGGTTTTACTGCTAAAATGGCTTATATTATGGATAGTTGATAAGATATTTCTTGTTTTGGCATGGTTAATACTTCAGAACATAGAGAAGTATGGGTTAAAGAGGTCCACTTGAGCTAAGAAATACACAAGGAAGAACCCCCGTTTTGGATATTGGAACTCTAGGCAAGATAAAATTTCGGGAAATTAGTACAGTTCCAGGTATCAAGAGGTTTTAACAAGGAACAGTTGAGCTAGTTAATGGTCAGATACTTAACTAGGTTCCACCATTTAACTACATAAGCCTAATAAATATCTATTCAAAATTTGAAAGAGTTGGTTTGGAAATACGTATTCAAAATATGGTACTGGACTGAAGTGGAGTGTAAGGTGATGTAGATGGCAAGCTTAAGCAGATCCGTTTCAGAAACATGGGTGTGCTGCATATGAACTGAACTTGTGTGAATGGGAAAGCTTCCTATGGCAACCAAACTGTAATAGAAATGAGGGACAGTAGAGGATGAACTTCAAATCAAGGATATATATATATACACACACAAAATAAAAACACACTTCATGTAAGATGCAGTATGCAGATAAGTGTAGCCGATATCCAAAAACTGCATGTGGACATTAGTTCCAAAGTGATGCAAAAGTGATGAAGTTGCATTTATGAATTTAGCTTGGTAGAAGCTGCAGGCATATCTAATCTAACTAGAGCAGCTGCAAACGAGCTAGCAAAACACAACCAGTATGTCTCAAGCATGTATAAATTGGATGGTTAATTGCTAAATGGCTAAGCTAAAAGAGCTTCCATGTCATGGGAAGAAGCAATCAGTAGAAGCAGAATATGCCACACGTACAAACGGGCATAGCAACAAATTTATATATGTCCAACTAGACATAGCAGTATGCATTCCAGGGCGATATGCATAGCAACAATTGACTAATTTTTGAAACTAGAGCTAATTGGACTCATATATATCCTGAACATATACTGCTTTGCATTTTATATATGCGAAAATATATACTAAGTCCTAATCTGCATAAAGTATTGTATATATTACTGCCCATCATACCCTGAAAGAAGAGAATTTATAGGGTACATATGTATATACCTTCAAAGAAGCACCTCCAACCAAAAACCCTTTAGTATTTCCTTGCTTAGCAAGTTCAGAATAGCTTCAACGATTCACTAAGCCTGTAATAGAGAAACAAAAACAAAAAATAATATTAAACCTGGAGCTGTTAAATCAAGTTAGGTAACTAGATCCATTAATTTTGATTCATATATGGGATGACTAAAGAACTGTCTTAATTTTACCATGACACAATTGTGTATACACTCAATTGTTTACATATTCATAGGTTTATATTACAATTGCTACTTATTCTAGCATTCTCTGTCTTAAGCCATTCACTGCCTTAAGCCAAATTATAATAGAAAAAGAACAGAAAAAATATTTATGTCTAAATGCAGCAAAGGATTAACAGAACTTATATTCATATTTGGATTCTACATCAACTAGTTGATAAATCCAGAACAAGATACATGAGATTTTTTAGATTTATAGAGGAAGATAGTATTAAGATAAGATCGAAGGAAATTACAGGGTTTGAGATGGAAAATAGTTTTTAGAGGCCTCTCGTCATTAGAGATGTCAATGGGACGGGTCTAGGATCCAAATTCATAGCTAGCTTGTGGAAAATAAATTCTTTGGAGAATGCATTCATGTCAAATGGAGTAAATTAATTAAATTCATATTCAACGGTTGTATAGGAAAAACTCTAGTATGTAGAATGTGATATTTACAACAACAACTACTACTACAGTTAGAATGGGTACTCTACTGTAGTGTATTATCTTTTGTAATATTGCATTCGGGCACAGCACAAAGGGGAATAGACCCGAAGGCCCAAAGCCTCTTTAAGGCTTGTATTGTATATAAATACAGTAGCATAGAAACTGTATTGGCATTGAATGAAATTCACTTTCTTCTGAAATAAAGAATACAACATATTATTCTTATCAAACTCTTATTCGAATCTCATTCTCAAATTTATTCAAAATTCAACTTGGTATCAGAGCAGTATTCAAAGCAAAACTGCATCTTGCACATCAAAATCCTGGAAAGAAAGAAGAAACGTTAATCTCCATCAGAGAAATCTCATCATCTGGAGATTAATTACCCATCAGAAGCATTATCATCATTTGGGTTTGCAAGACTCATCTCCAAAGACTAGTGCCTCGCCTAGAAAACTCTGGCTGCACTTAGTCTCCTTCATTGATCAAGTCAGATCTGAAAAACAGTCAAGATCTCAAGAAAATCATCAAAACAGAAAGAAGGCAAGTGCCAAACCACTGGCTTATCAGATTAAAATCATCATCTAAGCCCAGTTGCAACTTACCTGAAATCTGCAAAAGACAAGATTCTTGATCACTTTCTGATCTCAAACCGTTAGAGCAGTTCTTGATTCAAGAAGTATCCTCATGGCTGATGACAACTCAGAAACCTCCAACAATTCATCATCTAATCCTCCATCTCAAGTCACTGCCTCAGCAGAAAGCCTCCTGAAAGCCACAATCAGTCCTCAGATTCAACTCATCACGGCACAACTTGAAGAAGACAATTATCTCATTTGGAAAATTCAAGTTGAGACTGCTGCTAGAGGATATGGCCTGGAAGGATTTATTCTTGGCACCACTGCCGTTCCACCCAAGTTCATTACTGATTCAGAAAACAAAACAGTAAGTAATGATGAACATGTAAAATACCAAAGGCAAGATAGTCTTATCAGTTCTTGGTTACTTTCATCAATAAATGTAAAACTATTGCCTCAAGTAATTGGATGCAGAACAGCTAATGAAATCTGGTTGACAGTGGAAAGAATTTTCAATACTCAATCAGCTGCTAAAGTAATGCACTACAAAAGGCAATTACAAAATGTTAGAAAAGAGAATCAAACAATGAGAGACTACTTGGGAAAAGTCAAGAATATATGTGACATGCTTGAAGCAGCAGGACACAAAATCTCAAATACAGAGCAAGTGTTAACCATCTTAACTGGCTTAAGTGATGAATATGAATCTGTAGTGGCAGTAATATCATCTCAAGAAACCTTACCATCTCTTGAATATGTTAGTTCTATTCTTCTTGCACATGAAGGAAGACTGGAGTACAAGAAGCCAATAGACAGTGATATGTCCATCAACTTTGCCTCAAATAGCAACAAGAACAGAAATCAAACTCACAACAACCAACAGTATCAAAGGGGAAACAATGCTGGAAGAGGCAGAGGCAGGGGAAGATGGAGCAACAACAACAACAGACCAAAGTGTCAGATCTGTGAAAAGATAGGTCACACTGCACCAAAATGCTACTTTAGACTCAATGTCAACTACGTACCAGGACAAAACTCAAACAATCAAAGGAATGGTAACCACAGTGCAAACATGGCACAAGCCCAACAGGATCCAAATAAACAGAGTAATGGCATGAATCAACATCAAGATGAAACAGCAAGATCAGAACATATACAAGATGAAACATGGTATCCCGACTCAGGTGCAACCAATCATCTGACAAATAATCTTGACAACTTAAACCTCGGCAACAAGGAATATAGAGGTAAACAATTAATATTTATGGGGGATGGTAAGCCTATTGGGATCACTCATATTGGTAATGCCTGTGTCAAAGGTAAAAGGCAATTATACCTCAATAATCTATTAAGAGTACCAAGAATTAAGAAAAATCTTATGAGTGTTTCTCAATTTGCACATGATAACAATGTGTATTTTGAATTCTATCCCAAGTATTGTTTAGTTAAAGACATACTAACAGGTGAAATACTTTTGCAGGGTGATGCAGTGAATGGTCTGTACAAGTTCACTGTGAATGACTGCAGAAGTAGTGTTGAGAAAGTAAAACACAGTAATAACTGTGAAATATCATCTGTTGAAAACAATAAAAGTGTATTTGATCAGTGGCACTATAAACTGGGACACCCCAATGTAAATGTTGTAAAACAGGTCTTGAAAGATATTAATGTTTCCTTTAATGATCCTATTTTACCATATGTGTGTACATTTTGTCAAATGGGTAAAAGTCATAAATTACCCTTTGCTAACTCTACTACTGAATACAAAATGCCACTAGAACTGGTTACAACTGACCTTTGGGGTCCTGCTCCCATTAACTCTGATTATGGCTACAGATATTATATATCTTTTGTTGATGCATTTACTAGATATACATGGATATACTTTCTGAAAACTAAGTCAGAAACTTATAATGCTGTTATCCATTTTATCACTCAGGCTGAAAGACAAACTTGTCATAAAGTTAAAATTATCCAAAGTGATGGGGGTAGTGAGTATAAATCACTTGACAAGTTTTTCCTAAACAGAGGTATAGCACACAGGACCACATGTCCATATACCTCTGAACAAAATGGTCTAGTTGAGAGAAAGCACAGACACATAGTAGAAACAGGGATAACTTTACTTGCTCAAGCTTCTTTACCCCTGAAATTCTGGCCAGACTCATTTAGTACTTCAGTGCATCTAATCAATAGACTTCCTACTAAAGTACTAAATGGAGTAAGCCCAGTGGAAAAACTCATGGGAATCAAACCCAACTACAATGATCTTAGAACCTTTGGATGTCTGTGCTTTCCCTACCTAAGACCATACAATAGATATAAACTAGATTTTAGATCTCGTGCTTGTACATTTTTGGGTTATGCAACCAAACAGAAAGGCTACAAATGCTTGGATAACTCAGGAAAAATATTTATCAGCCGACATGTTGTTTTCAATGAAAAAGTATTCCCATTTACCTCAACTAGTATAAAAACTACTCAGAAGGTTTATAATCCAAAAGCATCAATCTCAAGTATACCTGTTTACTCTGAAGCATGGAAGTCCAAGGAAGCAGGTGTCTCTGAACCACAACACACTGTGTTGCCTGAACCAGGTCATGGAACAGAAGAACAACCTGACATATCTGCTCAAACACCTGTTACATCAAGCAATCAAAGTGAAAGAATAAGTTCCAACAGATTACAAGAGCAATCTCTGGACAACACTGGTGGGAATGATAATTCAGCACCTACTGATACTGAATTACCAATCAGAACAGGTCATCACATGATCACTAGATCAAAAAGGGGAATATTCAAACCAAAGACTTATACAGCTACTATAGATATAGAAGAACCAGAGTCCTTTGAGCAAGCCTACAGTGATGTAAACTGGAGAACAGCAATGAATGAAGAGTATCAAGCACTAATGAAGAATAAAACATGGAATCTAGTATCTCCTCCAACAAACAAAAACATAATAGGATGCAAATGGACTTATAAACTGAAAAAAAATCCAGATGGAACAGTGTCCAAATACAAAGCAAGACTGGTTGCCAAAGGATATACACAACAATATGGATTTGACTTTAGTGAGACATTCTCACCTGTAGTAAAACCAACAACCATCAGAGTTGTACTCACAATTGCTTTAAGTAAAAACCGGGAGATAAGACAGCTGGATGTCAACAATGCATTCTTGAATGGCATCCTCCAAGAAGAAATTTACATGGAGCAGCCTCAAGGGTACAAGCAAAATGATCATCATGTCTGCAAGCTGAACAAGGCTATATATGGCCTGAAACAGGCACCAAGAGTATGGTTTGATAGACTGAAGGCCATGTTAAACACCTTAGGCTATCAGTCTACCAAATCAGACAACTCCTTATTTGTTAAAAGCAATAATAATCATACTGTCTATATTCTAATATATGTAGATGACATGATTATAACAGGTGATGATAGTGCAGAAATTACAAGTATCATACAATACATGAACAAACAATTCTCCATCAAAGACCTTGGCAATCTTAACTATTTTCTGGGAATTGAGGTCATCAGAAAATCAAAGACAGAGATACTACTAAGTCAAAAGAACTACATTGAAGAAATACTTATCAAATCAAAAATGCATGAAGCAAAATCTCAACCAACCCCTATGATAAGCAGTCAACAACTGTCTAAAAACAGGGGAGAACCCATATTAAATGCCAAGCAATACAGGAGTATTGTAGGAGCACTACAATACTCCACTATTACTAGACCAGATATTTCATTCAGTGTTAACAAAGTATCTCAATTTATGCAGGAACCTCATGATGAACATTGGAAGGCTGTAAAGAGAATACTACGATATCTCAAGGGAACATCAGACTATGGACTACTGTTAAAAGGATGTAGTGACTTAAACATAGTCGCATATGCAGATGCAGATTGGGCCACAGACATCGATGATCGAAAGTCTGTAACTGGATATTGCATCTACATTGGCGACAACCCAGTGTCATGGTGCTCGAAGAAACAGACAACTATATCAAGATCAAGCACGGAAGCAGAATACAGAAGTGTCGCAAGTGCAACTGCAGAAATAATTTGGCTACAATCTCTTCTAAGAGAGCTACATATCAACGCTACAGCCAAACCAACATTATGGTGTGACAATCAAAGTACTGTGTACATGGCAGCCAATCCAATTTTGCACGCACGAACAAAACACATCGAAATCGATTTGTATTTTGTTCGTGAGCAAGTGCAGAAAGGAATGTTAGAAATCAATCACATACCTACAGCTTACCAACCGGCAGACGTCCTTACCAAAGCCCTATCAGCAAGGAGCTTCCTGAAGTTCCGAGATAAGCTGAAGGTAGGAAGCAAGACAGCTCTTCTCATCAAAGGAATTAAAACCCCGATCATCACATCTCAAGTGCCTCAAATCGATACTGGATCTAAGGGAGATCATATGTCAAACTCTGAGGAACTAAGGAAAGCCACCGAGAATTCTCATCAATTGAAAAAGGATCTTTGCAGAGAAAGGGGGATAGAGATGGAAGATCGAAGAATTCAACAAGCGCTTGCTGTTTAGAGCTAATTAGGGCAAGGATTTTCCTTTGCGCCGCCATGGATCGTAAGAGCAAGTGTAACCCTAAACCTAATATTGGTTTGAGAGGGGGAGTTAGAATGGGTACTCTACTGTAGTGTATTATCTTTTGTAATATTGCATTCGGGCACAGCACAAAGGGGAATAGACCCGAAGGCCCAAAGCCTCTTTAAGGCTTGTATTGTATATAAATACAGTAGCATAGAAACTGTATTGGCATTGAATGAAATTCACTTTCTTCTGAAATAAAGAATACAACATATTATTCTTATCAAACTCTTATTCGAATCTCATTCTCAAATTTATTCAAAATTCAACTACTACTACTAAGCCATTATTACCAAACAAGTTGGTGTCGGCTAGAGATGGAACTTAAAACTAAATGTAGAATGTGATATTTATCTACTAAAGATTGGGTTTTGGTAGAAGTTGGTTTGTTCTTTAATTTCAAGCAAAGCATTGTCAGTTTTATTTGGTTTCACCTAAAAAAGTAGTTTTTTGTGTGCTAGATTTTCTCTAAAAACCATGTGACCATACAAAGATAAAAATATTTGAATATGGAATCCTTTCTTAAATCGTTATACATATTTATGCCTTCCCCTATTTGATTATATCATTAAGCTTCCATTTTGTATGAGAGCATTTTAAATGGTGAATATGCCATTAAGGATTTGATTACCTGAGCATATTGTGGTACCATTAGGTTGATTCTGTTACCATAGCATGTCCATCTCTCTACATTATTTTAAGTACAATATATAATTCTGCAACTTAAGTAATGCTTGTATGCATTTTTCTTTTCACAACATGCAATTTTCAGGTCAGAATGGTCGCAATTGAAGCTCATGAACAACAAAGTACAATTTGCATAAATGGATATGACACTTTTTCTACTGTCACTAGAGAAGCCTTACTGCATCATGCTTAGCTTTTTTCATGGTGTAAGCAATGTAACCATGTAACTATAATGCAATGCTGAATATAATAGTTTGCATATTGATAATTGAATTGTGTCAACTGTGAGCTTCAGTTAATGTAATGACTTGCTATAAATTTGCACTTTGTCACTGGATTTGCCTGTTATTCTCATATTTTGTACTCTTTGATCAACTTTTATAGTGTTAAAAAGATTTCTTCGAAACTTTATCTATACAGTAAGTTTATTTATCACAACTGCAAAACTAATCATGTGTTCTCTACAACTTGGTCTATACTGTTAGAGTATGACACTATACGCTCGAGTTTAAATATATGGAGGTTCAATTTTCATTTCTATGAAATTTTGACATAGAAAAATACAAGCTAATACAACTGTGCAAAAATTAAAAAAAGATCAATTTATAGTTAGTATTTCTATGCCGATTTGCACAGATATTTTGTAAACGTGAAGCTAAATAATTAGATTTTTGTATCAGTAGAAAACACATCTTCCTAACATAAAACATGCATCTATATCTATATGATATAGAAAGGAGAGAAACACAACACATCTTCCTAACGTAAACCTTATATGCTTGTCTTCTTGTGTAAAAAATAAGAAAAAGAAAACAAAGACAATAATCGAAATCAAATTTACAGCCTTACAAGTTGCTTATAAAAGTTTATTTCAAAAACTTTTGATACTTAATTTTACAGAAACCACATGTAAAACATTCAATAGTTATAGACCATCGAATTCTCCAAACGAATCGATTGATTCTCTTACTAGTACAACTGCAAAGAGAAATAAAAATACTAACAAAGTCTTCAGCAACCAAATGCAATCAACAAAAATAATCCAGAAAAATGAAATTAAAATCAACAGATTAAAAAAGAATGAAAAAGATCAAACCTTTTGAGCGGTAGCACGAGCGAGTACAAGCGGAGAGCACGAGCGATCTACCTAGGAGCAATAGTTGAGGCCTGCGATCGGCGATGACGATGATTTAGGGTTTTTTGATCTGCGACTAAATTATTACAAGGAGGGAAAACGATTTTTTTTGCTGGTTTAGGTTTGTTTCTTGGCGTTTAGGTTTTGAGAAAAAGGGAAGGAGCGATTTAGGTTTTTTTTTCATGTTCGGGCGGCCGAAGAAATGAAAGAAGGGAGATTGAAAGTCCCTATGTGATGAAATATAATATTTGTTACAACTGTTGAAAACAGTTGTTATAAATAAATATTACAACTGCTATATAAATATAGTTGTTAAAAGTGCATTTATTACAACTGCTGAAATAGAACAGTTGTTACAAAATACTTATTACAACTGCTGAAATAAAATAGTTGTTAAAAACTACCTATTACAACTATCAATTTTTGCTGGTTGTAAATGAAAGGTTGTAATATGGTTGTTTTGTTGTAGTATGATAGATGATACCCCTAACACATACTAACCTATACTTCAAGAAATAAGATGCAAGGAACTCTATTTTAGGTAGATCCTTGTTGTTGGGTGCAGCATCAATTGTGGGCACAAGAATAACCATCTCCTTTTGAATGCTTTGCTTTTTTCTATAGCTCAATTGCTTCTCCTTTGTTATTTGGTTTGGCTAAATTTCTATAGTTCCAATAGCTATACTGGCAATAACAGAAGCAACATTTGTCTTGAGTCCACTAGCTGCAGACTGTATATAATTCTGTTTTGCTTTTGTCTCAACATTTGAAAAAATATCGGTTGACTTTTTAATGTTTTCTTCGTTAACTAGCTTCACTGTTTTAGTTTTTTCAACTGGTGTGGCATTAATAGCTTCACAGGAAGCTGCATCAGATGAGAGAGTTCCACTGGCTAGAGAATCTTGCTTAACAATATTTTTAACACCAATGCTTTGTGATGAAGCCTGAGATGAATTTAAGCTAGAGTTTTCTGTTCATGTATGCCTATTTAATTCTTCCAGTTTTGCAAGTGCTTTTGTTTTTTGTTCCCCTGTCTGTTCTTCTTCTTTTTGTTGAAGCAGCTTTGCTCGCTGTATTGCTACTTCTTTCATTTTAGCACGCTGGAAGGTATCATGTTCCATTTGAGTATGTGATAGTATAATAGTATTGTCAAAATGGAATAGAAGAAATAAAGTTCATAAGAAGAGCTAATATGGTACATACATGAACATATAGCAATCTAAAAGCTAGGTGTATTGTACAAATTGAACATTAAGCAGAACAATAACCAAATAACTAGTAAAAAAAATCTAAAAACTAGTATCTTTAATATATGGAATTGTCGATTAACAAGGATACTATCGGCTAAAATTTAGTTTATCACATCAACCTTCATGTTTAAAATAATGTATTGCAAGCAATAACAGTAACAGTAATCAGAATGCCTAGGCGTATAGGTTTTGAATAGGGCAGCAAACACAAGTAAAATCTTCCTAAAATTCTTAAAGAACATGAAATTAAAGCTGAAACTGAATTAGGAATATATATATTTTACTTAAAAAAAAATGAAACCAAATAAGTCAAAATTGAAACTGAATCTTGATACCCTCCAACTTAAATAAAGACCATGTCATAACAAATAACATATATTTTACTGTTCAAGTTCATAATCATGATCTTCAGCAATTAAACTCGAGGCCATAATAAAAAGGCTGTAGAATAAAAATGTTACTAACCTGAGCATTTGCTAATCGCTTTGCTAGTAGTGGCATCCTCCCACACTAGGCTCTCAAAGTAATGAATGACAACCTATTTATAGCATTGCACTATACATACCCACATTTTGCTACTTAGACAACCAATATAACTTGTATGGTAGTCATTGTAATTCATAAAGTAAAATAAGTAAATTTCTCTCCTTGTAAATCTCAGTTATTACGCTAAGATAAGGAACTTTCTGTTAACTCTATCATGGAATTCTAAAAGTGTGTGTGTGTGTATATAAACTATAAGCTAAAATAAAGTTTAGTGTACGATGAGAAATATATCTGCTCATATAGGGGCTTCTAATTTTTATGATCTTAAACAATACCGAAGTTGTTTCATATTGTAAAATTACACAAGTTCACACATACTGTTAAGGTTTTTTTTTGCTTGTACAAGTTTGAGATTAAAAAAAATTGATCATGTGTAGGCATAAACTTTAATATTGTGATAAAATGGAAAATAAGAAGACAAACACCACACCAAAAACACAAGAATTCCTAGATTTCATCTATTACTCAAGAGCACATCAAACTTATAGTCAACATGTTTCATTCAAGCACATCAAACTATTTCATTCAAGCAAAAACATACATGCCATTGTATTTTGATTGTTTAAATATTAGATGTATTTTCAAACTATATCAATGGGCGGCTGTAAGAGTTTTCGTCAAACTATGGGCAATCACAGATGACTGTATAGTATTTAGAATCACAAGTTGAAAACATTAATAAAATTCAAATGTGCAAGGTTGTGATTGGTTAAGACATCAAATATGCATCAACTTCATCTTAACTTATTATTCAACCATTTTTATGCTGGCCAATTTAGATGGAGATCTGACTTTCCTATAAATTTGATATATCTGTAAACAAAATTTATCTTAACATGTGTTCAGTTCCAGATATTTCCCTAACAAGGTTTTACATACACTTTTTCTCATGCCAACCCACCTAGTATTTCTTTTTTAACCCTTCTGAACTCAAGTCAAGACAATCTCTTTCAGTGCAGCTATCTCATAGTTAAACAAAGACTGCTTTAAAATAAGTGGGAACACAGTAGAAGTAAATGATAGTTATCCCAAGTGATCGCAATCACATCATTTGTATAAAAAAAAATCTCTAATCAAATGCTACAAAATATAACCGTGTAGTAAATTACCACTTTTACCAATATATTACCCAAATCAATTCAAACAAAACTTGTCCAATTTTGAATCTTTCAGCCTGTATAAATTACAACTTGCTACAAAAGCAAAAAAAGGTTCAAACAAATAAATCAAATACTGATAAGCTAAAGCCTGTGTCTATGTATAAAATCAGAATTAAACAAAAAAAATTACTTTATTATTTAAAATTGAGTTTATGTTGAAAGTGAACATCCATTTACAGTAGAATTTATCATAACAAACAACTGAAAGAAGAGATGGAAGTTTGCAATTCGAATTAACAAAAGAACTTACAGTAAAAGCCATCTAAATGAGCAAGTCTCGCTTACAGAAAAATGAGCAAGGCCGCATTCAAACCCTAATAAATCTGGCTCAATCTCCTTAAGTATCTAAATTGATAAAAATAAATGGGTCAATTGAGATGAGTATGTAAATTTACTCTAGTAATATGTAATAAAAATTATGTATCAACTATGCATACATTTTGACTATTTCACTTTCAGTTTCATCTCCTTAGAAAATTTCCTGATTTTACAATCATCTTCAAAGCACTTCATCTGTTAGTTCCATTTACTCCCATTAATAGTCCAAAATATACTAAATATTAGTTCAGCTATCACAGTCAACACAGATTAGTATAGTACCTCAAGATACGATATTACATATATCCTCTGAGATGGATTCCCTGCAACAACAAAACAACTTAACCATGTATATTATAATAATAATCAAATTAAGAATTATTCAACTGAAACTAGACCAAGGAAGATAACTAGTTAACCACATATACGTGAACTACAATCAATGAATATAAGAAACCCCTATTTATGTTTTTAATCAAAGTTCAAGTCCTACAATCAATGAATATAAGAAGCACTACAACAAAAATCACTTTTAACAGCAACAATTATCAGCATTTATTAAACAAATGCAGTTAAAAATTATTTTAAACGAACTAGTTTTCGTCAAAACGCTGACATAACGTTATGTTCAGAACATTTCTCACTGCCTCTCTCATTATTACACTTTGTGAAAAAAATCGCTTTCCCTCTTCTTATTCCCTCTTCTTTTCATTTCCCTCGTTCCTCAATTTCATCCTGCCCTAATTCCCTTCCATTCAATTTTCGTCGTTCTCTATTTCCCTTATTTTTCAATTTCATAGTGCCCTAATTCTCTCGTTCAGGTACGTTGACCGATTTAGTTCTAATTCGTCTTGTTTTCTCTGATGTTTGTATCCATTGATCGTATACTAATTTAGTTTTTGTTAGAAGGTTAATTCCAGAAGTCTTCAGTTTTGATTCAAACTTCGATTCATATTTTGATCCTGACTTGGATTTTTAGGTTTTGATTCAGACTTTAATCTCACTCAGGTACGGTAAGTTGAACTGCTTTTCATATACATTTTTGTTAAGTCCTATGCTAATTATTGAAAGAAGCATGGTTCCTCTTAAATTTATACTTATATATGTTGAAACGTAATTTAAACTCAAACTCATGCATCAGGTTGTTTACTGCTTTCGAATAAAGCATGTGACAGAACATGTGGTTTTCTTTTCTTCCTTTACAAGTTGGAGCAGTCTGAACTAAATAATAGGAAACGTTGTTTTCCTTTGAACTAGTTTTTAGCCAAGTGGCTATGTTTGTGGATCTGTTATTTTGTTTTGTTTAAGTATTAGCGTCTGTTGTTTGTTTTTTTATTATTACGAGAAAGTGAATAATAATAACAAGCTACCTTCACATACTCTTGTAATTTAATTTCTCTGTTTTTGATCCATTTTGGAAACTGCAGATTTTCCTACAATTGGTATCAGAGCCCGGTTTGCTTGTAAGCAAGTCACAGCGATGAGTTGATCGATTCTGCCTCAGCTTTCGAAATTCAACGGAAAGAATTTTGATCAAAGGTGTATCCAAATGAAGGCATTATTTGGATTCCAAGATCTGTGGGAAATCATTGAACATGGATTCACTGAACCAACAAACGAGACAGAGCTCGCACATTTAACTCAAACACAGAAAGATGCATTGAAGGAAAACAGAAAAAAGGACAAGAAGGCATTGTTTTTTCTTTATCAAGTAGTAGATGAGGTCGTGTTTGAAAGGATCTCATGTGCATCAACGTCAAAAGATGCATGGGAGAGGCTGCAAAAGTCTTACAAAGGTGATGCAAAACTGAAAAGTGTAAGACTGCAAACTTTACATCTTGAATTTGAATCTTTAGTCATGAAAGCAAATGAGAGTATTGCTGATTACTTTGCTCGAGTTCAGTCAATTGTTAATCAATTAACTGTGAATGGTGAAATTTATGAAGAATCTCGCATCATCGAAAAAATTATGAGATCATTGTCAAGTCGGTTTGATGATGTTGTTCCTGCAATTGAGCTAGCAAGCAATCGAGATGACATGACAGTAGAAGGATTAATGGGTACATTAAGTGCTTATGAGTATAGAGAAAATCTCAGAAGTGAAACGAATCTTGAGCAAGCTTTTCAGGGGAAGGCCACACTAGAACAGAAAGCTACAAAAGACTGCAGCAGTACTAGTGGTGGAGCAAAGAAACAAAACAACGAGCAATTACCTTCAGCCGTGAAGAAGTATGACAAGTCCAAAATCCAATGTCATAAATGCAAAAAGTTTGGCCACTATAAATCTGAGTGCAAAGGTAGATATATGAAGAAAAAAATTCAACATGCTAATTACACTCAAGACAATATGCAAGAAAAAGAAACTCTTCTATTAGCTTGCAGTGTTACTGAAGGAGATCACGTGGATAAGTGGTATTTAGATACTGGTTGCAGTAATCACATGTGTGGAAAAAAGGAGCTTTTCACAAATCTGGATGAGTCAGTACATGGTGAAGTGAATTTTGGAAACAAGGATAAAGTTTCCATAGCTGGAAAAGGTAACATTCTCATTCGACTAAAAAATGGTTCTTATGATTATATTTCTGATGTATTCTACGTACCAAGTCTACATTGGAATTTTCTTAGTATGGGCCAACTGCTGGAAAAGGGG
The DNA here is from genome assembly GCA_030737815.1 of Allium fistulosum. Classification (NCBI taxonomy): domain Eukaryota; kingdom Viridiplantae; phylum Streptophyta; class Magnoliopsida; order Asparagales; family Amaryllidaceae; genus Allium; species Allium fistulosum. Next base: position 482,581,512 of record CM060905.1, on the reverse strand, counting down.
CTTAAAATCGAAATTGATGATGGCATTTGTACGATCTTGAATCGTAAAAATGACCTTGTTGCAAGAGTTCCGATGAAAAATAATCGCATGTTTCCTTTGACATTACAAACGAAACTGGTATGTTAGTTTGCTGCACTAATTATAGATGATAAGTGGTTGTGGCATTTTCGATTTGGTCATCTAAATTTCAAGGGGTTAAGGTTGCTTGCACAGAAGAAAATGGTTGAAGGCCTGCCACTGTTAGAACCTTCTAATCAATTGCGTGAAGGTTGTGTGCTCGGAAAGCAACATAGAGAGCCCTTTCAGATTAGGAAATCACGTAGAGCTACGAATCTATTGGAGCTTGTGCACTCAAACATATGCAGACCGATGGAAACCGTTTCAAATGGAGGTAATCATTATTTTATTACTTTCATTGATGACTACAGTCGAAAAACATGGGTTTTTTTCTTGAAGAACAAATCTGAAGCTTTTGATGTTTTTAAAGATTTTAAAACCTTTGTTGAAAATCAAAGTGGCTATAATATTAAGATGCTTAGAACAAACAGAGGAGGGGAATATACCTCAAATTCATTTCTTGACTATTGCAAAAAAATGGTATAAAGCATCAACTTACTGCTAGTTACATGCCTCAGCAAAATGGAATTTCTGAAAGAAAAAATAGGACTATTGTTGAAATGGCTCGAAGTACATTGAAAGAAAAAATGTCGCCAAAGTTTTATGGGCAGAAGCTGTCGCTTGTGCAGTATATCTTTTGAATAGGTGCCCGACGAAATGTGTGTTGAATAAGACACCAGAGGAGGCTTGGAGTGGAAAGAAACCAAATGTTGAACTTCTTCGAATATTTGGGTGTGTCGCTTATGCTCATGTACCTGCTGAAAAGAGAAAAAAGTTTGATAGCAAAGGTGAAAAATGCATATTCATTGGTTATAGTGATATAACAAAAGGCTATAAACTGTTTAATCCTAGAACAGGTCAATTAATTGTAAGCCGAGATGTGAAATTTGATGAATCTGGGTCTTGGGATTGGTCAATTGAAGAGCAGAAGCAGGTTGGCATAGATATTGGTGATGATCTGCATGCAAGTGAGCAGCAGACTCCAAGTTAGTCTAGTGAGCCATTGTAGACTTCAAACAGTTCAACATCACCTACTCCTACTTTAGTTCGAGATGAATACATTCGTCCTAGGCGCACTCGTATGCTTCCAGCAAGACTACAAGATTATGTTGTAACAAATGATGATGATGTCACAGACGAGGAGCTTGTGAACTTTGCATTATTTGCAGATTGTGATCCAATCAATTTTGATGAAGCATCAAAGGATGATAAGTGGAAAAAAGCTATGGATGAAGAGATTTGTTCCATAGTAAAAAATGACACATGGGAGATATGTACCCTTCCTGAAGGCAAGAAATCAATAAGCGTAAAATGGGTGTATAAAACCAAGTACAAACAAGATGGTCAAGTATATCGTTTAAAAGCAAGACTTGTCGTGAAAGGATACGAGCAAAGGCAGGGAATAGACTATTATGAAGTTTTTGCTCCAGTAGCTCGACTAGATACGATTCGTATGGTCATTGCTCTTGCTGCTCAAAACAAATGGAAAATACATCAAATGGATGTAAAATCGGCATTTTTAAATGGCCTACTTGATGAGGAGGTGTACATTGATCAACCCGCAGGTTACATCATAGAAGGCCATGAAAGCAAAGTTCTTAGGTTAAAGAAAGCATAATATGGATTAAAGCAAGCTCCTAGAGCGTGGTATAGTCGCATCGATTCGTATTTTGAGGAAAATGGGTTTATTGAATGCCCTTATGGACACACATTTTATATCAGGTCTGAAAATGAAAATATTATCATTGTTTGCATGTATGTCGATGATTTGATTTTCACAGGAAATAAACTTGAAGCATTTGTGAAGTTTAAGGAGGAGATGTCAAGCAAGTTTGAAATGATAGATATGGGTCTAATGGCATATTATTTGGGGTTGCAAGTCAAGCAAACAAGTGGTGGAATATTTCTATCGCAAACAAAGTATGCAACAGACATCTTAAAAAGGTTTAACATGGACAAATGCAAAGCAATAAGAACTCCAGTTGAGCTGAAATTGCAGTTGAGTAAATCAGATGGTAGCGAGCTTGTCAGTCCTACCTATTTTCGTGGCATGGTTGGCAGCCTTCGCTATTTGACAGCCACCCGACCTGATATTACATATGGAGTTGGTATCATCAGTAGATTCATGGAGACTCCAAATCAAAATCACTTGCATGCAGCAAAAAGAATTCTACGTTATGTGAAATGTACTCAAAATTATGGCATTTTCTATTCGCAAGCCAATTCTAGTGATCTTGTTGGATACATAGACAGCGATTGGGCTGGTGATACAGAAGGAAGGAAAAGTACTTCAGGATTTATGCTTCATATCGGTTCAGGTGTCGTGTCTTGGTCTTCAAAGAAGAAACAAGTAGTTGCTCTCTCTACGGCAGAAGCGGAATACATAGCAGCAAGTTATTGTGCTTGTTAGGCAGTTTGGCTCCATCGGATACTTGAAAGTCTGAAACATAGACAAGAGTCACCAACCAAAATATTTTGTGATAATAAGTCAGCTATAGCGCTTACGAAAAATCCGGTGTTTCATGGAAAAAGCAAACATATTGATATTAAGTATCACTACATTCAAGAGCTTGTGAAGAATGAAGACATTGAGCTGGTTTTCTGTAGTTCTCAAGAACAAGTTGCAGATATTCTTACGAAGCCATTGAATGTTGAAATGTTCCACAAGTTTATGAAGAAGATGGGGATGAAATCTATGGATGGTTTGAGTTTAAGAGGGGGGTGTTCAAACGTAATTTAAACTCAAACTCATGCATCAGGTTGTTTACTGCTTTCGAATAACGCATGTGACAAAACATGTGGTTTTCTTTTCTTCCTTTACAAGTTGGAGCAGTCTGAACTAAATAATAGGAAACGTTGTTTTCCTTTGAACTAGTTTTTAGCCAAGTGGCTATGTTTGTGGATCTGTTATTTTGTTTTGTTTAAGTATTAGCGTCTGTTTTTTTTATTATTACGAGAAAGTGAATAATAATAACAAGCTACCTTCACATACTCTTGTAATTTACTTTCTCTTTTTTTGATCCATTTTGGAAACTGCAGTTTTTCCTACAATATAAGCTTTGAAGTAGGCCAGAACTTAAAATTTACAAAAATGAAAAAATCTTAAAACATTATTACTGAAACTGCTGTGTGGCTTAAAAGATTCACTGCTCACCGGTTTGGTTATTGATTTTGCATGTTTTGATTATAGCCTGTGTTATTTAACTAATACGCCTGAGTCTAATTTCATTTGAATGTTTGATACTATTTTTTCTTCTGAGTTAAGGAATGATGAATGTTGATGTTTGTATTAGTGTGGCATGAAAAGAATTATTCCTGGATGAATATCATTAGTTTTCGGTAATGATGAGTTTCCTAATCTGCTTCTAATGAACTGGCTTAGACTATTAGTTTTTTTCTCTCTGTGAATTGGTTAGAATGATTGGATTTTGATTATGTTGATAGGAAATGTTTTTTTCAAAGAGTATATATTTTGAAATATTTCTTGTTCTGGTTACCATATGACATGCAATTGAAGTATACGTCGGACCTTAGAGTTAGAATATCATACACAAAATTAAATCATAATAGTTTGAAACAAAAGCATGTCTTAACTCAGTGTGTAATATCTGAGCTAGAGACAATTTTATTGAATCATTTTTGTGTGTATTGTTTTGTAATAGTTTAATCAAGCATTTTATAACAAAAACTTGAGACCATGGTACATGGTTAAGGATCATAGATGAAACACAAGATGTTGTCTTCCTATACAGGGTCTGAGTTTGTATCTCAGTAACACAATTGATATTTCAAAAATCACCATGAGTATAATAACCTTTATAGACTTTTACTATATTTAATAACTTTTGTCCAATTTATCCAACCTAAGCAAATTATAAAATGAGGCAAACATCAAAATGGTCTATGAATTGAGTTAACTAATAACATTTTTTCCACTAAGTCACTAATCATATTAGCATATGCTTATGAAGATGAATTCACTAATCAAATAGTACAAGCTTGATCTTCATATAGTCATATGACCTATCGACCATATATTAAATTGAAGTATTATTACTTGGAGTTCCCAGTCTCATTGAGATATAATTAAGATACAAAATAATGAAATTTCTTAAACACATACCCTTAATAATCACTGAATCTTACATAAGCAGCCTTTGAAGTATGTACATTATTATTCAAACGTTTGAGATTCTACTATTTAAAAGCTTGTCAAATTTTAACCTATGACTGTGAGATATTTTTTTCATTTATATTATGTGCTAGTATTAAGAAATAATTAACTGTTCCACTCGTTATCTCTTCCTAGTACATGTGTCCATTGATTAGTTTTATGTAAGAAATTTAAATTAGTAATATAAAATGGTTTTTAAACATATATTTTTCGTACAACATAAGATATACCTTAACGTCTATGAATGAAAGTACATCTTGAATCCTCTGCTATTTTAGTTTCCTTCTTTTTGAAAAACTAGTACTCATGTTCCTACCAACATTAGCATGGCTGAAACGATTTTGGGCCTAATGTTTTCTCTCGCCTGTTTCATTCCCTTACCATGAAGCAAAGGGAAAAAATAGTATTAAACGTGCCTATGAATTAAAGGCTTAAGTTTATTTTCAATCCCTTAAATATTTGGGTTAAGTTTCTATTTGTATTAGGCCTTTGAATGTTGCAATCAACTTACCATATATGAAACCATGATAAAGACCACTCCTTATTTATGTTTCATCAAGAAGATTCCGATTTGACACAAGATTAATTTTTTTTGAGTGGTTAATGTTGAACCAATACCTTTAATGTTGACATGAATGTTCATAAAGGCTCATGAAATGTTGCTTGAATTATATAAACATAGCATAATGAAATACAACTCGCCTTCCCTGACTAATGATAGTGGAAAATAACATGTAGGCATGGAATATCACTATCATCAGAGTAGCTATATTGTAGCTGCATACACTTTCATGCAAACTGATTTGGTGATTAATTAAACATGAGTGGTCATCTTTATGGAATAGATCTATAGAAAGATAGCTTTTTTGTTTCACATTTTTGACTTCTAACTTTACAGATTTATTTCTTTAGTAGATGAACCTCCAGGTATATAGTTATGATAGCTCACTTTTTATTTGTGTATATCGTCAGAAGTGACTGCTTTCTTATTAAGACACAACTCCTCAAGATGTTGTATCGATTGATGCTCGAAAAGGGGTAAACATGTTTGGCAAAGTTGAAGTTCCCGTAAGCCCAACTTCTTTAGTACTCTTTCTTCTTTATAACCTATTACATGTGTCAATGATGAAGAAACATATTATAAGGTATTGCTGTTGCAATTTTATGCCAAATACATGTTGGTTGGCCCAACTAACATTGAATTATTCACTGTTTAATTTTTTTAACTGTTGGGGAAGTTATTTTATTTTGGGGAAGTTAATTTATTTTGCAATCGATTCATGTTGCAAAAAGCTTTTTTCTTCACTAAGAGTAATATAAATCAACATTTTTCATGTCTTATTTTTGTGCTGTCCTAAGAAATGAAGAAAAACTCAAATAGATAAATTCTTTGGTACAAAATATAGAGATGCAGAGAACTGAAAAGCTTTATAAAAAATGAAGGAAGCAAACAAAGAAGAAGCATGGTGACGATCTCCAAGCATATAAGCCTATAAATTTCACTTGAAACCCCAGGTATGTACTTTACTCAGGTTATACTTCTTACCAAAATTTTGCTCCTGAAACCAGATAGCCTACCCTTCTTACTAAATGTTCTATATGAGCGATGTTGGCACCTGTGTTCTGATTATTTTTATCATGACATGTTAGTGTCATAAACATAGTAAATATGTAGTCCCAAATAGAGATTAGGAATTTTCATGCATATAATTTAGGAATACATCAATTATTAGCACTATAGAAAGTGGTCAGTGTATGCAACTCGTATAAAAAGGATAGTATTGCACTTCTTCTGACATTCTTATCTTACCACAAACAAACTATTTTATAAACCCATGTTTGTTACAGAGTTTATAGTTCCTTCAAATTTCATATATTTTGTGACATGCACAACATGAACAATCACAGACCTTCATTTTAATTAAATATACTACATTTTTTTACCATACAGAATTTGGAAGAGCGTTACATCTCGAACTCATCCAAATATCTTAGCATAAAAGAAATATTAAAGCAAGAGGAGAAGGAGGGAACATCGAAAAAGACTGAAAGTTGCTCTAAAGCTGTGGTCTGGCTTACCAGGTATCAAAATCTTAACCCGAAATTCAAAAATGTTTCATCTGATATATCAAATATGTGGAAAAAATTCAGGTGAGTATTTTTTTATTAGATCATTATGCTTTAGCCTTGAGGTATTACGAAGATTAGAGAAGGATCCTAAAATGACACTAGAACAAGTTGTGGGAGAAGCTTACAAGAATGTACTACAACCATGGCATGGTTGGATCTCCACTACAGCTTATAAGGTTCTCCCCTTGCAAGATTATGTTTGTGTATTTTATTTGGAAGTATATTTTGAATGCAAATTTATTTAGAACATGTAGCAATGAAGCTCATTCCAGAAAGAGAAATCTTCATTAGCTTGCTTCTGGGTCAAGATCAATATTATGATGCACTTGGAAGTGATATACTGAAATTTGTTTCTCTGCTTCAGCCATTTTTTGATGAAATCAGTGCACTTTTAGTGAGACTGATGCACACACACAACATATACATATACGTATATATATATATAGTAGGCTAAGAGTCCTTTTAAGATTTTGGTACATGTTATGAAATATCTTTCCTGACAATTTTCTTTGGCAATGACAGAGAGAGCTTCGATTGGACAAACTAAAATCAACATAAAGGAACAGGCTCAAACTTTTGATATGTTCATCTTGTAAATACTATCACAACGGTATCAACTTTATTGTGTAATAATAAAGATGGTGTCTGCCTCTCATTAGTTTTGCTAAAATCCTCAGTAGAAAAGATGGTGTCTGCCTCTCATATACATAGCAGTTTTAATGGTTAAGAAGTGCAAGGTAGAAAGTACAGATATTGATCTCTTAGCCTTTTCCATACAGAATCTCATCAGGTATGTTACTGCACCTCCTTTTAGCCTTACTAGATTAGATGACATGTCGATATAGTGTAGATGTGAATATTTGTTTCAGTAATGCATCTAATGTTAAAACATTACATGGATTGTTGAATTACTAGAATGAAACAGTTTACATAGAGTTATTTTGATTGTTTGTGGCCTCAATAGGCAACGATATATATACATATAAATATACAGATAGGCTTACACGTTATAAAATGTAATTTTAGTTGCAAATCCCGGGAATGATTGATAAATCTAAATAAACATCATGAGTGTTGACTTTATTAAAAAAAATTGTAACTACATATGAAATAGAAACATTCATGCAAACAATATAAAAATTACAAGGCATAAAAAATAGAAACATTCATACAAACAATGAATAAACACACGTTATCTTGTAGGTAGTTGGAGATGTACTTAGGATTCGGCAAATTCTAACCAACCATGTTAACCAACTTCACAAAAATCAACTAATTTGTACAAAAAAGAACTATGTTAAGCAAGTTTTATAAAAATTAAACAACCAAGTTAACTAATTTTATAAAGAAATAACTAAGTTTATAAAAAATAATTAAGTTTTATAAAATTTTAACCAAGTCGACTAAATGTTTGTAAAAATTAACTAAATTTATAAAATTTAACTAGGTTTATTAAGTTTATAAAAATTAACCAAATTTATAAAAGTTAAATAATTTTCTAAAAATAAACTAAGTTTTATTCAACTTAAATAAATTCATAAGAATTAAAAATCTAACAGTTAACCAAGTTTTATAGTAATTTAACTATATTAACAAATTTTCATAAATATTAACTATATTTTATAAATTTAATGAAGTTAAATAAATTTTATAAAAAATTAAGTAAATTTATAAAAAATGACCTAATTTATAAAAATTAACTACTTTTTATACAAGTTAACTATATTTTATAAAAATTAAATAAGTTTATCAAAATAATTAAGTTTATAAAAATTAATTAAGTTAAAGTAAGTTTATTGTACCCTTGCTGGTTTAAATGGCAGTCAAAGATAATGCCTGTACGAGATTGTATTGTTTGAATTATTTTGTTGGAAATCAAAGTTTTCACCTAAATGATGTGACCTGTACTAGAATTGATTGAACCTTTACTATGATAAAGGTTCTAGCCTTTCAAATTTGTATTTACTGTATTTATGATTTATTTGAACTTACTTTACAGGTAGATGGATGTCTTTAATGCAAAAAAGTAGAAACATGCTGCAACAAGTTATCGATTCAAAGTTATTTTGGATGTCAGAACTACATTTTGGTTTGTATGTATTACTACTTTGGTTACTAGCTACTACTTCTACATTGTTTATGAAATATTATGGACGTATTATATATGTTTTGTTGTAAGAATATTGTGTATGTTGATTATGTAATGTTACACGTAGATTATGAGATGCGTGATTAATATAACGAAATGTTTGAATAATGTATAATGTGTTGATTTTAGTTGAGTTATATATTTGGTATATAAATTGTCATCGATGCGTATAGAAATGGAATCTATCGGTGGGGAAATGTAGATACTCTAAACGACAGCGTTTTAAAAACGCTGTGTTAACTTTCAACAGCATTTACGGAATGCTATAGAAAAGAGTTTATAATAGAGAAAAACGCTAGAGAAGAATTCACAACATCAGTTAAACGCTATGAAAAGTTATCTTAGCAAAGTAAAACCGCTGTTAAATCCATTTGATAACAGAGGTCGAACGCTACGAAAAGTGCTTCAGCTCACTAGCAAAAACGCCATAAATAGTATTAACGACATCAGTAAAACACTATTAGAAACATACTTTTTATAGCGTTTTCGCTATTGCTATGGTATGTTCAGTACCTATAACTGCATGTCGTTATACAGCATAGTTAAAAACGCTGTTAAAACCTTTTACAGCGTTTTTTAAACACTGTTAAAAGTCCAGTTCAAATGTGCAAGGTTGTGATTGGTTAAGACATCAAATATGCATCAACTTCATCTTAACTTATTATTCAACCATTTTTATGCTGGCCAATTTAGATGGAGATCTGACTTTCCTATAAATTTGATACATCTGTAAACAAAATTTATCTTAACATGTGTTCAGTTCCAGATATTTCCCTAACAAGGTTTTACATACACTTTTTCTCATGCCAACCCACCTAGTATTTCTTTTTTAACCCTTCTGAACTCAAGTCAAGACAATCTCTTTCAGTGCAACTATCTCATAGTTAAACAAAGACTACTTTAAAATAAGTGGGAACACAGTAGAAGTAAATGATAGGAATCCCAAGTGATCGCAATCACATCATTTGTATAAAAAAATCTCTAATCAAATGCTACAAAATATATCCGTGTATTAAATTACCACTTTTACCAATATATTACCCAAATCAATTCGAACAAAACTTGTCCAATTTTGAATCTTTCAGCCTGTATAAATTACAACTTGCTACAAAAGCAAAAAAAGGTTCAAACAAATAAATCAAATACTGATAAGCTAAAGCGCGTGTCTATGTATAAAATTAGAATTAAAGAAAAAAAAATTACTTTATTATTTAAAATTGAGTTTATGTTGAAAGTGAACATCCATTTACAGTAGAATTTATCATAACAAACAACTGAAAGAAGAGATGGAAGTTTGCAATTCAAATTAACAAAAGAACTTACAGTAAAAGCCATCTAAATGAGCAAGTCTCGCTTACAGAAAAATGAGCAAGGCCGCATTCAAACCCTAATAAATCTGGCTCAATCTCCTTAAGTATCTAAATTGATAAAAATAAATGGGTCAGTTGAGATGAGTATGTAAGTTTACTCTAGTAATATGTAATAAAAATTATGTACCAACTATGCATACATTTTGACTGTTTCGCTTTCAGTTTCATCTCCTTAGAAAATTTCCTGATTTTACAATCATCTTCAAAGCACTTCATCTGTTAGTTCCATTTACTCCCATTAATAGTCCAAAATATACTAAATATTAGTTCAACTATCACAGTCAACACAGATTAGTATAGTACCTCAAGATACGATATTACATATATCCTCTGAGATGGATTCCCTGCAACAACAAAACAACTTAACCATGTATATTATAATAATAATCAAATTAAGAATTATTCAACTGAAACTAGACCAAGGAAGATAACTAGTTAACCACATATACGTGAACTACAATCAATGAATATAAGAAACCCCTATTTATGTTTTTAATCAAAGTTCAAGTCCTACAATCAATGAATATAAGAAGGTAGATTATACTTGGGAGCAAGTCGGATCGTGAATATAAGAACGAAGATTATCCTACAATCAATGAATTTAAGAACAGATGATTTTAATCAAAATTCGGGTCCTAAAATTGATGACTATAAGATCGCAGACGTTTAAGGTTAACCTAACATCGATGGAAATTAAACAAACATCACTTTTATACCAAGGAGAAAGTCAGATTAATATAGAGTTAGAGATGATTTTAGAGTGTACCATGCTATAGATGCTTGATGATAGTGGAAGAGGGATTCAGATGCAGTGAAGAGAAGCAGGGTTGATAAGTGATAGTTGTACACCATCTATAGTCGGCGGCGTGAAGAGGAGAAAGGAGATGAAGCAGATGTAGTGAGAAATGACAAATTTTCATACGTAGTAAGGAATCGAGAATTATGGATGTGAGAGTAAGGAGGCGAAAATTTTCTAATTAGCATGGAATTAAGAGTGGTAAATTTTGGGTTATGCTTATTAGGTTAGGGGGAAACTTTTTTATTAAGGCGGGAATGAGAAATTTTTTTATTGCGTTTACGCTAGAGACTAAAATAGTATTAGTGGCAGTTACTTTTAAATGCCACAAATTTTTGCTACTGTAAATGGTTTTTCTTGTAGTACGTAGGCTTAGATAAATGAACCTAACTTGAAATTCTTGTATATATATTTAGTAAATTGTTTAACTTTGATGAAATGGTATATACACCCTAGATCTGAAATTTAGGGAGAATATCCCCTAAAATTTATGAAATATGATATTGTTAGAATTGTATAGTTATTTCCAGATTTTTGTTATTTGGAGTGTAAACTGTTAACCATTTATTTCTAATGCTCTAATTTGATTTGGAACTTAAATTTTATATATTTTAGTTCATTAGAATTGTACAATGTACAATCTAATTGTATTGATTGCCAATGAAATTTTTATAAATTGTCCAACCTCACAATTATATATGAAATGTGCATCGTTTGAAATAACAAAGAATAGGTCCAAGCAAACGAGATGAGCAAAGTGTGGATTTCTCTATAGTTTGCACTATCTACTTCAATAAATAAGAAAAAGAGATGATTCCTTGAAATTGCAAACGCAACATAATCCAATTTTTCAGTAGTTTATGGTAAGTTTTCAACGGTGACATTTCTTTCTTAGGAAAGATATGATTCCAATTCGTTAAATGTAGAAATAAATATTTTGGGGAAATTTACACATAAGTGTATATCTAGAAAATCCCTAAATATAGAAACTAAAAAGTTAAAAATAGAAATATATGTAATCACGTTTACGAGTTAAATATATGTGTATATAAAGTAAAGTATAAGTAAAAAAAATAAACGTCGGTTACAACATAAATACATATATGATAACGTGCAATTAATTGTATGTTATCATACTAATTATAAATAAAATGCTAAATACAAATAAGGAAATAAATTAAGGAGTAAAAGGGATGTTACTATAATCAAGTCAATATGGGTAGTAAGCCATTTAATGAATTTAATTATAGAGACCAAATACAGCAATGGTAAAGGAAACTAAATAGGCATGGTAAATTAATTCTAAAACATACAAATAAATGTCATTAACATTTGCCCAATTTGAATATAAAAGGCCATTTATAAAGGACATTAATTAGAGGTAAAAGAAGCAGTAAATGACATATAATAACATTAATGAAATAATAAGTTAAAGATAGTAAGCGTATAGAATAAAAGGGAAGTTCATAAAAGGTAAATAAATGAATAATAATAAATGAACTTAGGAGACATAATAATTTCCACAGTTGAAATTACATAGATTTGATAATACGTTTGCGGTGGGTGTGAATTAGTGGGCCTAGCCTAATATTTAGGTTAATTATAAATGACTTGCTTTAGCATGGGTTGAGATGCGAGGTTAGTAGGGTTACATGATGGAAGTATGCCCTCCGCAAGGGGCTACCAGCAGTTGCGTATATGTACTACTGATGTGGGACATCTCCAGCTATATTACCCATGGGGATATATGTTCGCGTATAGGGTTAAGGTATTAAATTGGTCGATTTGTCTGCTTCTTCCCTATTTAAGAAGTATTATATGTTTGGAATTATCTGTTAGGTGCCTTAGTGAAATGTCTTGGGGGAGGTCTGCTTTTGATTGAGGTATTAAATGCTGGAGCGTGTGCCTCTTGCCTATCTAAGAAGTATTAAGTGGCTTAAAAGAGATTTCATACGATGGCCGCTAAGAAGTACCAGAAAGGGTTCACCTTAGGTAGGTCTTAAAGGGCTAGAGAGTGTTCTATGGTCTAGGTATTAAATAGCTAGAGAATCTATCTATTTCCCATTTAAAAGGTCTTAAGTGGCCCAGGTACTTTCCCTCGCATCGTTAGGATATGATTGGACATGAGATGGGTTGTTGAACCCAATATACTCCATAGTTACGGTAGTTACGGAGGGGGGGGACTTTGGGATTGAGGTATTAAATAGCGGTTGAGTTTGCATCTTCCCTATTTAAGAAGTATTAAACGGTCAGGGTTCTCATTTGGGAATTACCGCGATACACCTATATGTATATACGTATATGGATACTTATACCTCAGAGTACGTTACGTATATAAATACTTATACCTCAGAGTAGGTTACGCATACAGATACTTATATCTCAAAGTAGGTTGGACATATCGTATGTGCATACAGAATTAAATGACTAATCTGTGAATAGTAGACATAACACTTAAATGAAAATCAGTCAGCATAAACCAGTGTTAGATAAATTATGTAATTTACTAGTCATCAGAACGTTGTTCTGACCCCCTCCTCATTACAACCCACATGATAGATTTAGAAGGACATGATTCTAGTACAAGACGGGAACAATATGTGGATAGGTCTTCTCATTCATGCTCTACAGTGACAAAGCTATTAGATATCCAAGGTAGCAGCCTTAATCGGTATATATATATATTATTATACTTTACTATTCCGTTGTGAGTTCGTATGATAGCTCTCTGATATACTTATGTTTATTATATGTTACCACCACCAATGATTTGTATGAATATTCTATTTAATCGAAAAATAGGTCTCATTAAGGTGCGGGTTGTTATAAATCAACCTTATGACCAGACTTAGGGGCGGGATGTCCATTGTCAGTGATCTTGATCTCCGCCTCACTCCTTCTTGGAAAATCTTCAAGATCTTCATGTCATTATCTAAGGCAGCCCCTCCTACGAGTTACCGAGTGAATTCCTCCTCCGTCTTCGTCCTTAAAGGTTCCTAAGAGCAAACAAATGCCACTCTACGTGTTTGGGCGCATCCGAGATCAATAGCCAACGACTCTCTCAAGTTTGCTCCTGAGGCCACAACCTTCTGTTAAAGTCTTCAAAGCCCGCATTTTTCAGCACTACTACCTAGGCTATCAAATGATGATGTGTTTTCATGTGCTCATTACCTTGTTTGGGGACCACCATCCTTTGCTGTGTAGGACCGCACGAGCCGTCGCTCCCCTTTTGACCGAAAGGCTATCATTAAGGATGAATTATAGAGAATTCATTTCTTTGTCGGGGAATACCCATGCTATCCAAAGAGGATGAGTTTTCATGCGCTCGTTACCTTGTTTGGGGACCGCAGACCTTCGTCGTCAAGGACCTCGTGAGCCTTCGCTCCCCTCCTGACCGACAGGCTATCCACACGGATGAATTACCAATAATTCATTTCCTTGTCAAGGAAAGCCCAAGCTATCCAACAAGGATGAGTTTTCATGTGCTTATTACCTTGTTTGGGGACTGCTGCCCTTTGCCACCTAGGACCATTCGAGTCATCACTTCCCTCCTGCCTGATAGACTATCCACGAGGATGAATTACCGAGAATTCATTTCCTTCTTGGGAAATGTCCAAGCTATCCAACGAGGATGAGTTATCATATGTTCATTACCTTGTTTGGGGACAACCACCCTTCACCATCCAGGACCGCACGATCCATCGCTTCCCTATTGGCCGGCAGGCTATCCATAAGGATGGATTATCGAGAATTCATTTCCTTGTCAGGGAATGCACAAGCTATCCAACCAAGATGATTTTTCATGTGCTCATTATCTTGTTTAGGGACTAGGCCCTTCGCCATCTAGGACCGCTCGAGTTGTCGCACCCCTCCTAGCCGATAGGCTATCCACGAGGATGAATCACCGAGAATTAATTTCCTTATTGGGCCCTACTAGGCTATCCAACATAGTTAAATCGCCATGCATCTGTTTGTTTATCCAGGGACTGCCCCTTGTCTTGGGAGTCTGGGTAAGACATCTATCCTCTATGCACTAGGGCGTTTCGACGATTGGATATGCCATTGCAACCGTATGTACCCCTCATCAATGATGCCGCTCATTCACTGAATAGGATGGGACACTGTTGTCCAGTCCTACGCTGTTACCCTAAATGATGCCGAAGTCCGACATGCGTAGTGTACCCGCATAAGAATAAGCTAGGTCAGCCTCTGCTTGCAGCATGTTGCCTAAGGGAACTTTCAAGCCGCTCGACACTCAGTTCAAACCGGGACTGCCTACCTTTAAAGTAATGGATATATAAGTTCACTTTTAACAATTTTTATCTGCTAAGTTCTTGTGAATGATGGTGCCAACTGGCCACGTCACCATTATCACTCCATCATAAGAGTGCTCGAGCCAATCATGCACCCTCGATCGAGCCGGACCCTGTAGTCCTCTAAGTAACATGCGACGTATCACCCTGGAGAACCCTCGACCCTATGCACTTCGATCTGAGCCAGGGCCCATCCGCGATTATGCACACAACTGCTTGTCACCCAGGAGAACCCAAGAGCAAGCATGTGCTCCCACTCAGTGCCAGTGTTACCCGCCACTCAATGCTTAATAGCTTGTTAGGCACTTAGCTCGTATGAGCGAACAACCGGGCTCGGTCCGTTGCATGATAATCTTACGATTTAGCATATTTTAAAGAGGTTTTAATAAAAATCATATGGGAATGCTTCGGACAGCGCATCACCCTCCAAGCCCCCTGACGCTTAGGTTCGAATAGGGACTGCCCATCAATAGAGCAGCACAACGAGGCTCAAGTACCACACACCGACCTCGGCACCCAAAAGCACCAGGGCGACAAAGTTAACGCTCGTTTCCAAGTCCCTCAACCTGTCCAAGTAGGCAACTGAAGAAATTTTGTCAGATCAGTGCAAAAGACCGCTAGTTATCCGAGATCGGCACCCTACAAGTCAAAAGCAAGATCAAACTACTATAACTAATCTCTCAAACAACAAGTTTACAACAAAGAATCTGTTTTATTTAAATCAATAATGCATATGGGCATAATGCCTACCCTCTAGGCTTACAATGGTTTTTAATCATTAGTTAATTGGAAAGAAGAAAAAGAGAAAGGAAAGAGGAAGCACATCAATAGTGCTCTTCCATGGCCAGTGGCCTGCACTCTTATCACCATCCAAAAAATGGTTAGCAAGGGAAATGACCAAGAACTTGCTGAAGAAAATTGAGCAAGCTCCTATTTTTGAAGCACCTCGGATGCTTCGACTGATCCAGACCTTGTTGAAGGAGGAGCGTATTGCCACCACCAATGCCTTCAACATTGACTCTCATAGGAGATCGCAAAGAACTCCCAGGAAACCTTGTTAAGGAGTAGACCAAGGCCTTGGCGGTGACATCCGAATTAGAGTCACCATCCCTTGCTCCTTCCAATGAGGTATAGAAGCTTCCAAACTGACTCGAGGTTGGGAAAATAGGAGAATCAAAGCAAGAAAGCGCCCTACCCAACATAGATCCATAGCTCGAGATCGACTTTCAATCAACGTTGGAACTTTGGTCAGGGAAAACAGGTCCCATCCAATGGCAAGGTCCATCTCAAGTAGCCAAAATCCAAGAGCATCAGTCCGAACTATCATCGGCAAGCATAGTTCGACACCCAAGAAAGTTACTTCATTTCTAAATCCCGCTAAATATGAGGAAAAGTCCCAAAAAGTTGATGAAAAGCCAAACACTCAAGAGCAATAGGAAATGAAGAGGAAGACAAAGGCATCTATTTTTTACAAAGAGAAAACCATGTAGAGTTTAAATTTGTATGGGAAATTATATGGCCAAAGCTCCATGAGTTTGAAGTGGAAGGGTTATTTATACGGCTCTCCCTTCAATCATAGCCGCTATAATCGAAAGGGCAAAAGAAATCTCGACCGTTCAAAGGTGATAAGTGTTATATCACACGATGAATGTGAGCAAGGAGATACCGTTTTGCCACATTTTGAGAAGCACGACCGTCATAGCTAATGACACAAGGCCATAGGGATAGTTCATTAATTGCGCAGCTGAACCGTCAATCGATCGAAGTCTTTTAGATTTTACAAGCCTGCGCTCGCTCACAGACACGGGCTTGGAGGGTAAAATGTTGCTCAAATTTTTCGTAAGTAAGAAGATAGGCTAATCAAGATTTCTTAGCTAGATCCGCTTCGATTCGGGCCCACCTAGGCCTATGCCAGCCTACCACAAGCTACTCGAGAATCGAAAGCATTCCAATAAGTCTCCCTCAATTTCCATCTAAGTTAGAACCCTGTTAGCTCGTCATCTCTATGGTACTTCAGGTCGACCTTCTTGCCAGTGCACCTTGAAGCAATGACCAACAATCGGCTCGATAAGCAAAGCAAGCACCCCCACTTCTGGGCCCGGTCCCCATCATCCAGCCCCATTTTATAACCAATTGACTCCCAAACAACCCCTCTACTCGAACACCTCCCACGGCCTGTTCGTCGATCATCGCATCTATAGATTGCCTCGGGCATGGCCTATCAATCTAACTCTGATGCAGCCTCTGCAAGCAATCTATAATTGGTCCTCCGTATCATTTAGGGCAGTGCAACCAAACCTGCTCAGCTCAGCTCGTTCCTTCAGCAAAACCTCTGGCGGTTTCCAACCTCTAGCGGTTTCCCACCGCTTTCCATTTCCTTAGAAAAAGGCTGGCCTAGCCGGTCTGCCTCACCACATCAGCATACAGGCAAGGCGATAAAGAAGTACACCTACATGTGTCCTCTCCTAACACAGAGCATGTTGTGCAACATGCTGTCACTGTGCGTGAGTATTACCTAAACAGTAAGGGCAGGTCGTGGTTTTCCCTGTTGATGTTGACCCCCACCGCTGATTCCTTTCATTTCGCCAGCTGTCCTTCATTAATCAGATTTACGGCGTGGTGCCTTTCCAGTCGGTTTTATGGCATCATCTTAACCATTCCAACATCATTTTCAACCATGATAAATATTCCATTCACGGAAACTTCAAGGGATTATTGGTCGCCACCTGCAAGTATCGATCATTCGCTTGTTGGTCACCACCTGCCTAGGGTCGACCATTCGGTGGTTGGTCACCACACATCTAGGGTCGACCATTCGGTTGTTGGTCGCCACACATCTAGGGTCGATTCATTCAAAGGATCCATCAGCCACTCACGATCCTACGTCCTCAGCTTAGAATCAACCAGCGGATTCTCACAGCAGCTCACCATCAATAGTTCTAAGTTCGGCAAGCCCTCAAGATTAGTTGCAGCATTAGTCTTAAGCCCTCCTTTTATCTTGTTATATCTCTTGTAATTCCCTATAATTGTATGAGAGCCGTATAATAAGAGGAACTCATAGTGGACGTAGGCAGCTTTGTCAAACCACTTTATATCTTGTGTCATTTACCCATTAAATGCTCATTTTAGCTCTTAAACTAGAGATTAGCATGTAATCTTTGCATTTCGTGGTGCAATTTCGAGGTTGATAAAAAATACAGTAAACATATGGGCTAAGCCATATCTTTAAGAAATAATTCTTTATTCATATGATTATAAATTGTATAATACTTGTGAATTTAATCTCAGGTAATTAAGGGCAAAACACTCATTCAATGGGAGCGAAAATAAAGTTAACAAACCCTTCGATTGATACATACAGATCTATGCGGTCTGTAGTCTAATGATACCAAAAGCAGATCCACTTAATTTGTTAAATTCATTGATGAATTTTCTCAGATATGAACAAGAGTATTTGATACACAAGTTTGATATCTATGATGAATTCATAGAACATAAAACAGAAGTAGAAAATAAGAACATGCAAAAAAATTATAACAAATCAATTTGATCGAATATGTGAGTACCTTGGATAAGAGTTCCAATTGTACCTAAAAGCGAATAGTATTTACTTTCAAAGTTAATCCTCTCTATGTTATATAATAATTCATCGACAAGGAGTAACCAGACTCTATTGGACAAAGTACGATTGATAATGAGTGAAGTTAAGTTACTTCTTTCTATAGAATTATGTACTTAATAGTAAGCATATATGTTAAATTTGATTTCATCTAAAGAGGATATTACAATATAAGATATGAATTGGGAAGGAACCCAATCTTAAATAGTTTAAAACATATGGTTTTCTGATCTACGTTATGAATGTCGGTTTCGTGAACCAAAAACTAGATCTATTTTATGTAAGTCTATGGGATGTTTATAAAATGTTTTGAATGCCTATTCAGAAGGAGCCGGGGCAGTCGAAAGCGGGGTTAAATGAGTGAATTTTTCCATTTTGAGCATATGAAGACTAAATGAATTCTAGATCCAATGCAAATATTTTAAATAAAAATTTCATTTTATTTAATATTTTTGAATGGTTTATTTTTATTTTTTATTTTATTTTACAAGTAATCAAATACACTTGTTTGTGTGAAGTGCACGTGCTACATGTAAAAAGTGTACATAGTTAACGTTACCATATGTGGGGTGATGGGATTTAAAGCGCAACAGACTCATTTTCCCTTTGCATATACCTTTGTTCTCCAAGGTTTTGAATTAAAAATAGATCTATAATATATGTATATATATATATATATTAAAATTATATTTGGTGATTTTATATGGTTCAAAGTCTAAAATAACAATATGAATTTATTTTCAATCAGGGAAAGGTTCAAGATTAAAGATTACATACATACAATCCCTCTCATGGATTTGAATTAGGCAACAAACATATGTTTTCACATATATAAATATAGCAATTAATGATTTAGATTTCAAAACAAATTATATATGTAAACATTGTAATTTATAACACAAGTGTATATATGTTTGAATTTAAAGCGAACAATTTAAATTAACCTTTAATTTGAAAAGGAGACAAAAGATATAAAATTTTACGCAAAACTTTAAATTTAGAAAGGAAACAAAAATTTGAATTTTAAACAAAAGCCCGCACATGAATTCTATATCGAAAACTTTTATCCTTATGTGAACAATACCTAAAACAATTATATAAAAACATCAATCATATAACATAATAAATTGATTTTCAAGACAAATTTAAATAATCAACATATACTATATAAAATTATAAAGTAGTTTCCAATTAAAGATTAATTCTTTTTTAAATTTTCAAAAACGAACAAAAAGGGAATTTGACATTTAGGCGCATGTAGTGATAAGAACATTCATATCTAAATAATATAAAGAATAACAAAAAATTATCATTGGAGATAGAGGATCTAAATTATATGAATCATAATAAACATACAATGAATGAAGATAAAAATGGAAGTGGATCTGAATCAAAGTAACATTATAAACATACTTTTAATTTAGATGGACGAAAAGGGATTTGAATTACATGTTATAAGACAAACGATTAAAAGATAAGATGAATTATATATAATGCAAGCATATGAACAAGAAAAATACATAAACAAATTAAACCAGAGTATTACCTTAGGATGTTGACAAAAGTCACATCTTGAATGGAGAATATAACTCTTATATTCCATTAAATCAGCCTTTAGAAGTTGCAATGATATAAAGCACCACCTTTGTATTTGTTTCTTTGTTTTTATTTTAATTTATTTTAGGAAATTTTCCATCCAATAAGACATGAATTTTTAGCCACCAGAGGGGAAGAGAGGAGAGAAAGAAATGTGAATTGTCTAGAGAAATGAGTGAATAATCTGGAATGAATGGAAGAGAATTTGTTTTAAGGGAAACATCGAAACCTTTTAATTACCTCCTTTAAAACTTTCTATATTTATTTCCTTATTAAATCTCATCAAATCCTATCCCCTCCCATATTTGGCCAACCATAAAAGAAGGCACGTAGGCCTTAAAAAATTCTCAAAACCACTTAGCATTTTATCTATTTAAATCCAATTTAAATATTCTATCGATATCATATATCGATACGCGTGTTTATAACTTTTATATATGCACTTTATTAAATACTAATGTTATTCAAAAAAATTAATAAAATTTAATAATTAATATTTCATAAATATTAATTAATTTAATTAATTAACAAAAATTCATAAATTAATTAAATCGTGTGGTTTTTCGAAGTATTCATCATTATAATTGTTTGACTCAAATGTGTAAATTCAGTTAGCGATTAGCATCAAACAATTTGAATATTAGCGTTCATATGCCACCTTAGTTAGTGGTGTGACATTTTGGTTAAATATATCACTTACTCGTCTTTTCGATAAAAATCCAATTTTATTTATTATAAGCAGTACCTGGTAGTAATGATTATTTACACCAATTCTCTTCATCAACACTATATCACATAAGGAGTTATGGAATTTGGTTTTGGTTAAAATTCCAACATCGTCCACATTTAACTTAATTAGTCCAATCACTGAATCATTGGTTTATACTAATAATAATTAACCTTACCATTCTGGCCCAAGACTTTGACTTTGAGTGGACTATGGTTGAGCATAATACTTACCTATATAACCAAAGAAATGGATTCTCTATTGAATAGTGTTTCAACTCATACCCAGCTATGGTCATTCGACGAATGTCATGCCATGATTTAATTATAATTGAAGTGGAGTATCCACATTGAAGTTTAACGATATTCTTAAGTCGAGAGAACTATGAAATATCGTTACTTCGAGATTCTTTATTTGATCTTAGCTATACTAACCAACAGAAAACTCTTGAGTGAATCATTCCATAGTTATCCAATAACTATCAATACGTAACCCCTTGATGCCTCCAAAAGCCATCAATAATACACTGCCCAACATTTGGAGAGCGTTACGCACTCTATTCTCAATGAATGTATCGATATCCCATCTTGAAAATCTTGACTAGGAATAATTAAAATAATATGTCATTTTTAATGCGATAAATTTCTCAGAACTACAACACATTATAATTATTATCACATAGTATATCATTTAAGGATTTTCTATTTAAAATACTTTAAATTAGTTTCTTAATTAATTATGTCACAATATAACAAGTATATAATAGAAAGAACACACCTTTTATTTTGAATAAGATTGGTTATCGAGTTAAAAATATTTAATAAATTACATAATTGCCCCTAGGACATACCCCTAACTCTATCATAATCCACTGCATTGAGAAACATGACGTTGTTTCATAAACACCACCTTCCTTCCAAAGGAATTTATTTTTAGAGAACTAGTTGTAATGCGATAGACTTGGATACAATTCAAGATTCTAACATGAAAAACTTATTACATAGATGATACAAATTTAACCAAGCCCTAAAGAACATAGCTTATTATAATGTCTAACAAGAATTCTATCATATCGAAAAGAAACTATGAATTTCTTATCAATATTGAGAAAATGGTTACTAGTAATAACAATCTCCTCAATTGTTGATAAGCTATAGAGAGTACAAACTCTGCTACATGCTGCGAAGCTCTAAATCCAAAACGGTTCCAAGTAATTCAAGAATTTTTTACTAAAATTGCACCCAAAACAATTTGGTCCATCGATTGTCGGTAAGTCTTCGAGAAGAAGATCAATGCAAGCACTAATATGATCCGAGCGTTGATATGATGCATCGACTGTAGGTGGATATGATCCAAACGCTAATACGACAATGGTGGCCAACAAGCATTGGTCTAGAGGTTGAGAAAGTATTTTAGCAAAGAAATCATATAGTTGATTTTCAATCAAAATATAGAGGAAGTGTGTGTTTGTAAGAAAGAAAAACGATAGTACTAAATCATTTCTAATGTTACAAGTAAACAACATGCTACTGATTGTTAACGATACACCCTTGTTAAAATCAGTTAAAAGGTTTGGTTGTTTATTTCTCGATGAAAGATTTGAAAGAGGCATCTTTTATACTCAGTAAAAGATGTTGTTGAGATTGTCCTAATCGATATACATAGACACCATATTAAAAAATTTAATTTGGAGCATAAGAGTATATATGCAAAGGATCATGTTAAATTTACTTCATTTAAATCACTTTTTAAATTGTAAACTTTTGTTAAAAACATCTCGTATGAATACAAGATTTTCAAACTCATTCTTCTTGTTAAAAAAATCATTTTAACTTCACATACTAAAACATATGTCGACATTCAAGTATGTTTCTTAATTTCTCACAAGTAATTAGCAGACCAATTTAAGGTGGTTTGACCCAATCTGTAAGAGTCCAAAAACTCGGCCTTCGAAAATCGGCACCCGTACTTCACTTGTACTCAAAGTGCCGTAGATTCAAACGCCGAATCTGGCTTCCCGGAGCTTATAACACAGTAAGTATAACAACACAGCGGAAGAAAAAGAATATATCAATATATATAACCTTGATACAATGACAGATACAAAATCTGATACAATATGATACAACAGAATGGTACAACAGATATCAACATACATCAGAGATATGATACAAGAAATAGCAGCGGAAAGAAAATAGATAACACCAGTAGCGGATAGAATATCTCCAATAGAATGCTCCAATCCATAGCTAGCTCGAACCAACATCACGATGCACAAAGCTAAAGAAGGTCAGTCGTCCAAGGACTGAACTAGCTCTAGATAATCTACTAAACCTGAATATCTGAGAAACCCAACTCTAGACTGCCTGTGTGGAAAATTATGGGCACCCAGAGTTTAGGAAGGGAACAATAAACTCCGAGTCAGTCATGGGACTGGTGTGAGCAACGAAAACAGTTTATCTTTAAAACAACAACAAAAGAATTTTAAACATTGAAGTCCGCAATGCTTTTGGGAAATGAAACTACCATAAGACCTCCCGCCACACACACAATGCAAACGCAGAATTGGAGGAGATTTCTTCTTATGATAGTCAAATATGCTTACTACGCAAAAGTAAAACTCTTTTGATATTATCATTAGTGCATAGTGTCGAAACCATTTCGAAAATATAATATTAATCTTAGCCAACATACAACCATTATTGTATGCCTACTATAGCTACTATGTTCAATAGTAGGTTACCGCCACATTCCATAGCAGGTTATACAACTAAAACCGTACAAGGCTCGTATTGTTTCTTTGGATTTTCCAACAAATGATCAGGCTAAGGAACTTCCTATGCCACATGGGAACGCCTCTGGCAGGACACCCCGAGAACCACCTGGCTCTCTGCCAACACAAGGCCGGTTACCCCCATCCCGGGTAGTAAACCTGAGATATTCCACCCCCGATCCTTTGGGACCTTTATCCGAGCGCTCGGTAACCAACATCACACATAATAAATAAAGTGTGTCCACATGAGTAAGTATCTGGGCTCCATACCATGATACTACCCTTTTCCAGAAGGAATGGTCATACCCTAAGGAAGCTACCCCTGAAACCTTGCCGCATCTTTCCTGTTTCGACCATTTCCAGGTTGTGAGGTCTGACAAAGTCTCGTCCACAAAGCTACACTTTTTCACAAAGCCACGCTTTGATCACAAATGATCAATAAATGATCATCACACAGCAACACTCAGCATGCCACATTACCAAATTGGGAGTATAACGCTGATAACCTTCAACTACATAACCTCTGAGCTCGTACGTCTCAAAAAAGGGTGTTAAGCTAAGAGAATAAATTCTCCGCCACCAAATAGAAATGTATTTGATAGAAATCTACTTTATATCTCAAAATGTAATGTGAGACATGTAACCATACAAGTCTGTTCCGGGTTCGAACAGAACCGAAGGCACTTCCAAAGAAGCCCTTGCAAATCCAGATAATTTCTAATCACGTCCGGACTTCCCATCACAAAGGGTGATCAAATCTCTATATCGGAGATCAGCCGATGCAGAGACATTCGACGAGTTGTCCTTTCGTTTTCGAAAATATCCGGTCTTCACCACCGGTCTTCAAATGCTATCCATATACGTCATATCATTTTTCGGAATGGGATAAATGACACAAAGGTCCTCTCTCGGCTAAACCGAATAATGAGCGAATTATTAAAATATATATATATATATATATATATATATGGATATTGGGATTTCAATTAAGTCACAACTTATTACCCAAAATCTTTCTTCAAATGGTTTAAACACATTACCATTTTAATCTTTTACAAAAAGATTCAATTCACAAAGTTCACCCAGTTTCACAAAGATTTATTCATAGATTTCCCAAATCAATTTCCATTTCAATTGGATTTACTCATTAAATCTTTAAATCAAAGATTTAACTTATAGCTTTCAAAAAAAATTTCATTTCGAATGGTTTAAACAAATCACCATTTTAAATCTGTTAAAAATAAACAGATTCAATTCATAGCTTTCAAAAAGAATTCACTCATAACTTGGAAAACCAATTTTCAATTCAAACTTGAAATTCCTTTGACTTAAATTGGAATTTCATTTCTTATATGAAAGCTTTTATCATTTGAAAACAAATAGTTTTCATTTCGGAAAATCTGATTCATTTATACGAGTTAAAGTCCTTGGGTTAAATTCAAATTCCCAAATCAATACATTTAAAATGGTTTAACCCATATATAACTAGTATAACATCTTTAATCCTAGTTTCAAATCATAGAATTCATTTTCAAATTTTGAATTCAAATTTAAGTCAAATTATTTAAGTTTCAAAACTTTATCAAGTTATTCAAAAATAAATTTTATCTTGAAATTCCATTTCAAAAGCTTTTCACATTTAACCCGATTTCATTTCCCGAATCAATTGAAATTAAAATTTCAATTTCAAAAATATTAAATTTAAACCATCTATGACTTAACCGATTTCCACGTGAAATCCATATTTGTGTGTGTATGGTGTAGTCCCGGGGTTTAACACAATAGTGCAACATCATTCAATCATCATAGATCAGAATACAGAAATATAGTTGATAAGCGATATAAACTATAACGCTTATCTTTTATTCACAGATCACAGATATATAAATTACAAATAAATAAACTACAGTACAGGTCACACACAAATCAGAATATATCACACAGCATCACAGATCAGGGAGTATCAAATAATTCGACATTCAATAGAATCCAAACATCCATAAGTAAGATCAATTAATTATCTGATAAATCTAAATCAGATTAATTACTTATGAATAAACTACAAATCTTGGTTAATTAATCATTAATTAATTATAAATCATTTTAATTAATTAACCATTAATAATAATTTAATTAACCTTTAATTATTTAAATAAATCTTTAATCATTAATTAATGATCTCTTAATTAATAAAGTAATTATCCTTTTAATTACTTAAAACCTTTATTAATTAAAGATAATCCATTTAACTTAATTAACTTCTTAATCACCATTAAGATCTTATTAAATGAAAGCTTGAAATTGATTTATTTAAAATCATCATCTTAAACAAACTTGCATTTTATTTCTTTTGAAAACAAATTTATTTTAATTTCATCTTTGAAACCATAACTTGTTTAAAATTAGTTTCTAACTTTGTATTTCTTCCTGGTACTTTGCAAACTTGTATTCCCATGATTTAAAAAAAATCTGTTTCAACTCAAACTTCCCAGACCCGAGTAAAATCACCAAAAAAAAACCCGAGACACTCTCGAGACACTCGCGAATCACTGCTACTTCGAGTCGACCCATCATTTTTTCGAGACCATCCCCGAGACCCTTATTTCTTCCCCAAATCATTTCGATCGACCAGGTACAGGCAATACATCGTGCATGTGCACGATCGACCCAATTGCTTCCGACCATCACCACGATCTTTGGCAAGTCGCCGATGATCCCCTCAAGCCTCACGACCACCCAGTTTCATCAGTTTACCTCGAAATCAAAAACGAGTGTTTTGCTCGACACTATGACACGAACACACCCAAACTAAATCGCCTCACCACCACGTCTCAGACCACCGGAAGTGCTTCCACTCCGGCCATAGCACGTCATCCCCCATGCACTACCATCCCGCTCAAACTCGTGCAACTCGATGCCTCTGAGGTGATGAAATCACCTCATTTCCAACCCACTGTGAAACTGCAAACTTAACAATAAATTCACCTCGTCCCATAAATTTACGCAATAGAAATTTTTTTCGACAATTTTCCTGAGATCATGGATCAACATACTAGCTTCACACCAATTTTCATCAGCAATTATTTAATCGATCATCAGCAAATGGAAAAAGAACAAAATTTGTTCAACTGTGAACTGCTCTCGAAACACTCAAATAAAAATCACCATATTAATTTTAAAAATCATCTCTTTGTGTGTTTATTCAGGCTATATAATCAAAACATGAATTTCAGAAAATAAATTTCTTGACAAAAATTTAGTTTCACTGTAATATTTACATTTCCAGATATAGAATGAATATTTTCCACTCGTGTTTGATTTTAGAAATGACGTTATACTCCTATAAACATCTTTCGTTTAGTGATTATAATCTAAAATTGTTTGGGTGTGATGATCTTGAATTTAAATAGATTTTAAGATCTGGAATGAATGAACAAAAACAAGCTTTGTTCTGTTTCCATACATGCATACATATATGTATCACAGGTAGCATATTCAAATATTTCCCACAACAACATTCAAACATTGATCATAACTATCAAGCTACCATCATCACAGATATCAAGAAAAATTGGTTCAAAGATAAGTTTGCTCACCTTAAAAAGACAGAGAGTTTTGAAACTGGATGAAAACTGAAGCTTTGAAAATTTTGAATACTTTGCATTGCTTGATTTCCTCAAAACTGAAGAAGCTTTGAAACTGGAATGCTTTAAGACTGGAACATGATGATGCTATGATCAAGACTTTGATTTCAGGTTGCAATTTGAGGATGAAATCTGGTGACTTCAAATGGTTTTAAGTTGAATTTTGTTTTAGTTTGGATAGTATTTGCTTCAGATTCTTGGCTAAGGATTAACGAATAAAAATGAATAGCTTGATATATAAAATTAGTATACAGTGTGATGTTATATATTTAAATTTTCTTTTGTACAATTATATCAGAGATTTTCCTTCTTCTCGGCTGATATGCGTGCAACGTGATGGCTTGCATTTATGAGTTTGTACAACTTTACATATAATACTAGTATCTTGTGTACTAAAGATGATGGCCTTAATTGCTTTGGTACCATTTTTACATAATTTCTCTTCATTTCGGCTGAAGATATTAGCATTAGGTGAATTTGTCTCATTTCTTGTTAATTGTTTTATAAGTTTCATAGATATTGATATTTTTATTTTTACTTTGTTTCTTATTTTTGCAAGTGTTCATACATGAATATATATTAGTGTTTGTATTTTCTTTTTGTTTATTTTATTACTTAAGAATATGAGTGAACTTCTATTTTTATTTTATTGTTAAGGTTTAGCAAATGGTTTACTTTGTATTTTATAACTTATATAATTTATCTTATTTACTTTTCTTTAAATCTTATCATTTCATAATATAAGTAAATTTCTATATTTTAATATGATGTTAAATTTAACAAATGTTTACTTTAGATTTTACAGTTTATCTTATATATATATATTTATTTCCATTTCCAACATAACCCATACATTTTAAATTTAAAGTTATTTATTTTTAAACTTGTATCAATTATCTATATTTTTATATTTATCTTTAAACCATTTATTCTAACCCATTTATTTAAGATTTGAATTCAAATCAAATATACACATATATATATATTCAAATTTACTCATATATGCCTGTATACATATATATTCACATATATACATATATTTACAATATTTTTAAATTTAAATGATTTATACAGAATTTATTTTAATCCGAGGAAACTCGCATCACTTTAATCGATAAATTTTACAAATTGTCTTCAAAAATTCAATTAGTTAACAATTTAAATTTAATTAAAATCCGGGGTCGTTACACAATCAAAGCCAGCCACCCTACTTTGCAACGGGCCCACATAAGCTGTCCCAAGCCCATGATGGTCTCGAACATCCCTTCCATTCAGTAGGGCATAAAGATAAGGCCCGATTTCCTCATCCCAAGACACTTGCCACATTTAAACAAGATCTGGGCTCGGTCCGGTCCAGTCAGGCTTGGCTCGATTACGACCGGCCTTCTTACATCAATTTACTTCCAACACAACTCTAAGTTAGCACGATCACCCAACATCACTCCGATTGATGGCCAACACCTCTTTAAGCCTGCTTTAGTAGGCGCCACATCAAGCAATTTGGTTCAAGCATGGCCCGTCTTTGTCTCGACTTCAGTACAGTCGACCCCGAATGGTCCCAGGCAGCCCTCCCGGTTGCTCATCCGGCCGTGCGCCATCTTTCGAACGTGATTCTTAGCAAGATTCTTAGCTGGTTTCATATCATCAACAACTAATCCTTGATACTACAAGGATTTCTAAATACTACACATAATTAGCCTTGAAACATACAAGGATTTTTGAATACTACACATAATTCATGACTCTTGAAATCGCAAATCCTTAAGATTACACATCTTTACTTGTTTTGAGTGTTTCCTACTTTCTAATTATTTTATTGTAATTCCTTGTAGCTGTAAGAGAAATATATAGTAAGAGAACTTCACTGTGGATATAGGCAGCTTTGCCGAACCATTCTATATCTTATGTTATTTACCTTTCAGCTATGTATTTAACTCCTCATTTTTCACTTTAATCTTAGCGTTAGCGAGTAACATTTGTGCACTAGTCTAATTCTGAGGTTGTCTAAATCTCTAGTTAGCATTTTGGCGCTAGAATGAGGGCCTCTTCCTAAAGCTTTCACCTTTCCATACTTTTTTACTTCATAAAGATCCGATCTAACTTGTTACCATGGACAATCTCCCGCCATTCGAAGGAAACAACTCCAGTGAGCACCAAACCAATGGTAACACACTCACTAGTGCTACCCAGCGCAATCTGGGCATCAACGAAGAAATATGGCGTACTGTGATGCTATAACTATCATACGTGGGTCAGTTGACTCGCATGGCTTAAGGGCGCAACTACACACTCAAGCCACTATAAACTTTGTCCTACCAGCACCTCCAACGGCTAACTTGGTCGATCTGCTTGCTCCTAGTCCAATACCTCCCGGTGGTTATGAACTCCTGAACACTACTAAAGCCTAGGAAAGGGTGGTACCCAAAACTCTGCTTATAGATGTTCACGTCCATCCCAGAAGGTACGATGTACATGTACCTAGTTGGATTGATCTTGCCCTGGATGTGGCTTCACTTGTGGGGCCAGGTCATTGTTGTTCCCCTTCAGTAGAACGGCCACCAGCCTTCGATCTCCAGCGAACTTCTGCTTTAAGCATCTCATGTGATACACACACATGTGATACACACACACACATATAATTTCATTAGTCAATCTACTAATAAAATTTCGATGATTAAAAGGAATAAGCATGACAGCAAGAGTTATTTATTAATGCAAAGAAGATTTACAACAACATACAATAGGGTAACAAACAAGAGGATTTGTTTCATATCTCAAATGAAATTAAACATAAATTATTTGGTTAGACAAATCATTATCCAATTATAAAAAATTCGACAAATCAATTCCACAGAAATTATTTATTTCAGATCCAATTAAATCATCAACATTCAAAACTATACACAAATAGAACTCACAATCAATCATAATACATAGAATAATTTAAAATTGATTTTACAATTTAAATATATGTGAAAACTTTATTCTAAACATCATGAATGAATTATAAACTTTCCCGATGAATATTTCCCTTCCTCACACCTTGATTTGTAGCTTCTCAATAAATTAGCATCCCGCCTTACAAGAGAATGATGAACCACCTTTCTTTCATTTAATTTGTTGTCAATTCGAATTTGTTTTGAGGTTTACTTTTTTTAGGAACAAATTTTAGCCATGAATGATGGAGAAGAGGAAGAAAAGTTACATTTTATTAAAAAATCAAATGAGGAGATTTTGTTTTAATATAACTAATGGAACCTTTCCCATTCATCTTATCAAAACTTCCTTCTTTAACTGCTTTTAAATTTCAATCGGTTCAATTAATTAATTCCCTTCTATCACCATTATATGGCTGGTCCTAGAACATTCTTGATGTGCAAATTTTCCAAATAAAAACTTTTATGTAATTATTTTATTATTTAAACCTTGTTTAAAATTATACCGATAACCTATATCGATATATGCAAATATAACTTTTATATATGATTTAAATAATTATCAGTAACATTCAAAAATCAAAAAAGTTAAAAACAATTAATATTTCATAAATATTAATTAATTTAATCAATTTATAACAATTTACAAATTAAGTAGATCAAGTGTTTTCGGAGAAATCACAAATGCGGTTACTTGACTTAGATATGTGAATTCAGTTAGCGATTAATATTGAATAATTCAAATATCAATGTTCATACACCACCTTAGCTAGTGGTGTGATAGTTTGGCCGAATTCATTGCTTAAAGATCTTTTTGGTAAAATCAAGTTTCACAAACATTTAAGTGGTACCTTTTAGTGACGATTATTTACACCAATTCTCTTCGTCAAAACTATATCACATTACGACTTATGGAATTTGGTTTTAATCAAAATTCCAACATTGTCCACATTCAACTTTGTAGTGCAAATACAAAATCCTTGGTTCAATGTAACAACCAGGTGTTGAGCAATAATTAATTAATGATAAAAGTGATGATTTAATTAATTAAAGAGGATTTTTAAAGATTTATTAAGAATGATTTGGATTTATTTATATATATATGAATTTAAAATGATTTTGATATGATAAAGATAATTGTATATTTTATAAAATCTAGTATTATTAGTAAATGTGATTAGAAATATATTTTAAAGGAAAAGAAGTTTTGATTATAAGTGAATGAAATAAAAATATTATGAAATATAAATTCTATAAAAAAATTACAAGGTTGAGCAAACCTTTCTATAACATGAATATAATTTTTGTTTGAAGCATTGTATAATTTTGAATTAATTATAAAATGGTTTACCTAAGAAGAAAATAATGTCATGGGCTAATTGTTGTGTAAGGCCTAAGAACTCAAATATTGATTCATGAAATGTATGTTTATACCATTCTTTTTCTAGAATAGTCTTTACTTTTCTTTCATGAATAAGCCACCTTTATTTCTCCCAAACCCTCTTCTCCTTTTATCAAAATAAAATCTAATGAATTCCAAAATAAATATATGATGTCCTCAACATCACCCTACACCTTATGGTATATAGAAACTAGCTTTTTGATAAAGTTTTAAATTTTAATGATTTTCAAGTTAGAGCCAATGAATGGGAAGAATGCAAATTTAGAAAGCTAAGGCCAAGGTGGGTGATTTACACTCACAACTATGGTTATACATTTGATTTCAATCTTATATACATATTGTTGTGTATGGAATTCATATATAATTTCTTTCATTGGACTTACGTGGTTTGTTTTGAATGAACTTGAATTATATTAAATATAAATTGAATTTGGACTAACTTCAAATGGCCAATTTTCTGAGTTTTAGTAATTTAGTCGATTGAGATAAAAAATTCAGTTGACTGAACTAGTGTAAGCTTTAACCTCAAATGCTACACTCAAATTTAGTCGACTTAATTTATTGGTTTTAGTCGACTGATCCCAGTCGACCGAGAGTATTGTTCAGTCAACTGAACTAGTATAACTCCCAAACCCAAAAGCAACACCCATTTTAATCGAATTCTTTATTGCTTGTTAGTCGACAAGTTCAGTCGACTGGTGATGTGTTTCAGTTGACTGATCGCCTGCTTATTCCAAAACCAAGTGTAGTCTGGTGGTAAGGCTTGTGCATTTTAACCATCCCAACAGGGTTCGAGTCCCGCCGTTATCCTATTTTTGTAAGTGTATATTCTAATGGTAAATAAATTATATTTGCATTGGAAATAAATGTGAATAATTATATGAAGTAAATGTATAATTTTATGAGGAAAGTTTTTATTTAAAACTTAGTGTTTAAATTTATTAAAAGTGTATTTATTATTTATTTTAAAGAAGTATTTAATTGTAGGAAATTAAGAAATCACTTTTATAAATTGTGATTAATCTAAAAAGTGATTTTGAATAATGTTTTATAAGTATATAAATAAGGATTTGTATTAGTATTTTATTTTATAATTTAAAGGTATTATATAATGATTTAGCGAATAAAGTATTTATTCTAATATTAGATTTAATATTATTTCAGCATATTCTGATGATCTTATTTTATTACATTGTTATTATTTCTTATTCTTTGCTCATTAAATCAATTATGTTATGTGTGATTCACCATTGATATTGATTTGAATTATATTTTAAGACGATATAGTGATGACATCTTTCTAGTTGATTTATGAGATTTCATTTCTGTGTGACGAGAAATTTGAATAAACATATTAGTGATGTTGTCTGGTATGGGACTTTCGGTAACACTTATCCGGTTATTCTTTGAACTTGTCATATACAGATATCAAGTGTGGATTGAGTGTATGTTATGAGCCTTGAATAATTATCCGAATAACATGCGGTGGTATGAGACGTCGTTATGTCATTTGTACGATTATTCATTTTAAGTAAATGTCACTCAAATGGGGGTTGCATTCATGTGTATATGTGATACTCAGTGAGGAGTATCGTATAGTCAGGAGTTGACTTATAAGAGCAGTGTATCGGCCTACTATTAGAGATATACATAGCTATAGGGTATGAGTACTTTATGACCGTCCACATTATGTCCAACTACCTTTATTTTTCAAGAGTGAACCAGATTGACCAGTATCCACCCTGGTGGCCTGATCGTGGGGTCGTACCCTAGATCCACGCATTGTTGTTGGTTATTATATTCGATGCACATCACAGGATTGGTAGTTGGTAGCTCCTTGTGTATCATAGGCCAGCAGCCTGTTACCATTAGGGGCAAAGCAGGGTCGTGATCAAGGCCACGCATAGACGAGTCATTGGTGGATGGGGTCACGATGTTCATCGAAGTAACTGAAGAATGTAGGGATAGATGGTTACTTTGTGGTTGGCGAGTAAACCTATTTCCCTAGTGCAGGCTTGCGGTAGGCGGCCATCAACCTCCCATCTGGTTTATGGAATGTATAGTAGATTGGCATATATTTCTCCTTCCTATAATGAGTTGGCTATACTAGAGAATGGATGAGTCTAAAGTGCAGTCAGTCCTCGTTATATCCATACTGTTTGATGATTCGATAATTTTGAGATAGCCTTTGTTTATTAATGTGATTTGGATTGTGATAGATTCATATTTATGGTTTTATGATGTTGGATTCGATGGGATGATTCTGTAGGACTTTATATCTTGTTATGTGTTTTATTTTCATATCATATCCTATATTACCTATGCCATTATATTATTTGTTATCATTATAGACATAGTCTGACCCATGTGTTATTTATAATACTCGGGTCTGTCCGAGACATTTCAGGTTCAGGGACAAGATGACCATTTTGTGGATGTTGGGCATAGAAAGAGACTAGGATGTCATTATATAGTCCTTGTATATTATTGAGATGTATTTGGATTCATGTATTAGATGTTTTAGTGGCAGTGTATATTTGATGTATAATTTTAATTTATGTATATATTTCTATTATATATATTATTGTTGTGTTTAACTCTGTGTTTCTCCCTGATATTTATTTTATATATTGTGTATTATTCTATCCTGGAGGTGCGTGATTATTGTTTTGTGCCGATACTGTGTGTGTCTAGGTGAATCTATTTATTCGATGTTTAAATATGCAACAGTGTTAGCCCAAGGATATATTCACGTGTGTGCCCTATATCATCTCATTCTCTGTATTATCCAATAGTATTACTCTATAATACTCTTGGGTATACAGGTAGGGGTGTTACATTCAATAATAAAAATTATTATTAACTGTACCGCTCTGGCCAAAGACTTTGACTTTGAGTTGATTTAAGTTGACTCCATGATACTAACCCCAAATAACATAAGAGATGAATTCTTTCTTGAGTAGTGTTTTTCACTTCCAATGCTTCCACTAGACCCAACTATAGTCTTTTAATGGACGTCGTGCCATGATTTAACTATAATCAAAGTAGAGTTTCCACATTGAAGATTAATAGTACTCAAGTCAAGAGAACTGTGTAATTTTGTCACATCAATATTTTATGTTTGACCTTAGTTATATTAACCAAAAGAAAACCGTCGAGTGAGTCATTCCATAGTTATCTAATAACTATCAGTACATAACTCCTTGGTGCCTTCAGCAGTCATGAGTAATGCACCGCCTAACATTTGGAGAGTGTTATGTACTATAGTCTTAATGGATGTATCGATATCCAGTCTCAATATATCTTGACTAGGAATATTTAAAATGATATGCTTAATTTCATTATGATAAATTACTCATGGTTACAACGCTTTGTAATTATTATCACAAAGCATACCATTATGGATTTTATGTTAAATATACTTTTAATTAAAATAATTAATTAACATGACATATTATATTAAGTATATAATAGAAAGAAAACCCCTTTTATTTCGAACAAAATTGATTATCGTGTTAGATATATGTAACAATTTACTTAATTGTCCATAGGATATACTCCAACTCTATCAATCTCCCATTGCACTTGAGGCCAATTATGGAATCTCTATCACATCACTTAAATCTGTTTGATGAGAATTGATCGAGTTAGACCCTTTGTGAACGGATATGCTATGTTGTTTTAATCATCTACTCTATCAATCAACTCTGTCCAATGCCGGTAAACTACCCTTATCATGTGGAACTATTCAGAGTATGTTTTTTGACTTCTAGCGAGCTCCTATCTTTACATTGTTATCACATAACAATAATGTAGTATTCATAATACTTGGAATACCCCTAGCTTAGCTATAAATTTTTGCATTTATTTATACCTCTTTTATTATGGCAGCCTTTGGTTGAATTGGCTACTACTTATTGTTTGGAACAATTCCAACTTAAAGCTTCTTAATTAAACTTTGGACATGAATTTAATATTGACATATTATACTCAACAACACTTATGAAGTTCGAGTCTGAACACTCCTTCATAAGTAGTTTGTTGTTTTTGCAAACAATTCTCTAGTATTTTGTAAATGCTTGAGAACACTCTAAACTACCATTTAGTGATCTTAATTTAGATTTGATATTTGCTTCATGCATCAAATACATAAGCAAGATATGATATTAAGAGAATACAACATGTATGATAGTTCTTATTATTAATACATAAGGAATCCATCTTACATATTCCATTTTAAACATTTTAATATGGTGTTTTCGCATATCATTTAGGACATTCCTGACATCCTTTATACTTATTATAAAAGATATAATTTACAAATCCAATATTGATTATTTAACAACCAGACTATCACCGATTTTAAGAAAAGTACATCGTTAATAATCGAAAGCGTGTTATTTACTTATAATTTTAGAAATATATATGTACCCTTTAATGTTCCTTCTTATGGATACACGCTTCCTCTGTATTTTGATTGAAAATCATACTATATTTGATATTTCTATCAAAATACTTATTCAATTTTGATTCTTATGGAATGATACTTTTGTATTAATTCTTGGATCATATTCCGAAAACCTACAAACTCAATATTGCTCACACTGACTTCGAGACACTTTGGTTGTTTTGTGCAAATAGTCTATTCTAAATCATATTTAGAATTTTCTATTACAACATATATATATCAAAACATAAAGTCATACCAAGCGATAATTTTATGAGTAAAATCAGAATCATCTCGAGCACATTGAATGACGAATTTATTACGTTAGTTTCAACAATTGAATATTATGATTTAATTCTTATCAATGTTGCTTACTATATTCCAATTGCATTATTTTTTCTCTTGAAGAAACATTTGCGGTCGATGAACCATATTCCTTCGGGTAGAACTATCAAATCACATTTTGATAATGTATTTGGAATTCCTTCAGATTTGTGCATCATACCATATGCAGAGTTAATACTCTTAATGGTTTAACTGGCTACTGAGGGTTATTTATTCTCAACACTGATAAGAAATTCATGGTTTCTCTTTACAGTGTAAGAATATTTATTTGATACTCTAATGCATAGTGTTCATTTAGATTATGTGATTTCATTTTATTCCTCATAATCAGTTTTATTCTTGGATCATATCCAAATCCATTTTACTACCAATAATTTCTAAAAGAAATTCCTTCATTACAAAGTTGGTATTTATTGAAATAATAATTGTTCCTCGGTGCAACTAGAAAAGGTATTCATAATTTTTTTATGAATTACCTTATATTAGAACTAATTTGATTTTAGTTTACAAATCTTATGTTCAAAATATAAATTGGTCATCCAATGACAATCATTCCCAAACTTCTTTTGGGGTGATTCATATAAGATCCCTCATGTACAATTATTATGTGCAGTCTTTCGACTTGTGCAGCTTGCCAACTCCTTAGCCTATAGTATATATATATATATAAATATATATTGAGATTTCTTATAAACCCTTCTTGTATGATTTTGTAACCATTCTTTAGAGGAATTTAATTTTAACCTTGTATACTACTCCTAAGTACACGACCTTATAGAAAGAAGCTAACTTAACCTCACTCACAATTAAAAGTACTTTGTTCAACAAAGTTTAACTACTCGTTATCGATACATCATTATGTATCATAGAAGAAGTGACTTTTGAGATTTAATCATTATTCGTTTTTAAGTACGTTTGGAACTCTTTCCAATATACTCACCTATTCGATCAAATCGAATCATTTTATTTTCCATTGCATATTATTTTATGTACTTCTGTTTTATTTTCTATGAACTCATCATTAACATATCACATGTGTATCATATACCCATGTTCATGTTTGTGATAATTCATCGGTTTGTACAAGAAAGTACCTGTAACTGTTTTAGAACTTTCGATTGCATACATCTATATGTATCAATTCATAGAGTTCATCAACTCTTATAATGCACCCACAGAATGGGTGCTTTGCCCTTAATTATGTGAGATATAATTACTAGTACCATATGATTCATAATTATATGATCATAAATTATTTCTCAAAACAATGGCTTAATCCATAATTCCAAAATAATGGTAAATAAATTTAGATACTTCTGTATTTTCTAATGCATCACAAATATCACTATTATAGTTTTATTTTATAATGACCTCACTCACTCAAAACTTTTCGTCCCCGAAAAGGAAGGAGGTATGAGAATAGAAACGACCAGAAAGAAAAATAGATTAAAAGACAAGATAAAACAATTAATTTAAACCATATAAATTAATTTAAACCATATAAATTAAATTTAAATTAATTTATATTCAATAATTGATTTTAAATTCGAGGTATTTCATTAAATTGATCTACTTTCAATTAATTAATTCCTTCCAAACAAATTTATTTGTCTCATCCATTATTCAATTAACTTATTATCCTATTTATCTCTATTAACATTTTATAAATAAAAGTCGAGTGTATAACATTTATTATAAACACTCAAATTTATTTATAAAACATTTTATATTGTATATTATCCAATTACATATTCAACTTCTGAATCATTTAGGTAAGTTATATTAAAATGAAATTAGGTATTATACAAGTAATTTTTTTTTTCAATTCAATTTATTTAAAGTTTAAATATTTATTCAAAATTTGGCTTCATCTTATAATTAAAATCACCTTTAACATAAATTTAAGAATTTGATTCTCGATTAACTTCAAACCATTATATATATATATATTTTATATCTAAATCAAATCTAAAATCATATATAGATTGTAATTCAAATCATACTTTGCGAAATTCGAATCAAATTTAACTTCCAAAACAAAAGTGTAATAAAGCTACTGAGTGGCCTCTCCACTTCGAAACTCGGAAATAAATGTCGATGATGCGACCGTCATCATCGAAATTATTTTTCAGCGACAAAATAGGAGAGTACTAATATAAACATTTAAAATTTCTTTGGAACCAATTTATATTAGAAAATACTTTAAATAACAGACATTTCAAAAATTAAAACCAAAGTTTGAAATCACCGGCAATTAAATTCTTAAATTTTCAATTTAAATTCATTTAAACTCTAAATCGATTTATAAACCATACTATAAATTCATTTATAGAACAATACATGATAATCAAATATTATCATTTCAAACAACCATTTTAATTAAATTATTAAATTCCAGAATTTTTTACTTATATATTTATAATATAATCATATAAATTTATTTCATCTACCAAATTTGAAAACAATATTGTGTCAGTTTGCTCTGTTCAAGTGTTTTGGAAATCCTATCGATACCGCTGATCAAACAAATCGATCGAAAACCCAAATCAACATCAACAACTCAAACAACACAATATATGTATAAAACATTTTAATATTAACTACAATTACACTCCCTCACTCGATCATTCCAGAAAATAGATTTCAAAACAAAGATAGGGATTCAAATTAGAGGGGCCCTGCTAGAGGATAAGTTCAATAGGGAGATAAATAGATTACAAAGAGAGAAAAGAATGGATAGACTTATATAAATCGCGGGCAACCTTAACCGGATCAACCGTGACTTCAAAATAAGATCGAGGTAGAACTCTGGAGCAAATCGGCATTCGATCGCCAGAGATAGAATTCGGGTATAGCAAAAGATAGCAGCATCGTAAACCGAGGATACAAAAATCTCCGGTGAATCAATGTTTGTTGTAAAGGAGTTTCACCCCTTTACAAATCATTCGAAGATTTGCGAGACCGCCGAGTTATTATAGAGATTATTCGAAGTGGAGTTATGGGATACACCAGAATCAAG
Organism: Allium fistulosum; assembly: GCA_030737815.1. Taxonomy (NCBI): domain Eukaryota; kingdom Viridiplantae; phylum Streptophyta; class Magnoliopsida; order Asparagales; family Amaryllidaceae; genus Allium; species Allium fistulosum. The sequence goes on along the minus strand of CM060905.1, from coordinate 482,541,955 downwards.
AAGACACGAATAGGGGAGACAAGAGTGGACTTTGGAACCGAAGTGAACGTTCCAAAATTCAAAGGAAACCGAGTCAAAGAAGAAGGAATTCAGGCTCGAACGAAAGTGATTCTGTAATTAAATTTACTACATATGCTGATTTTTGCCTAAAATCAGAGCTCTGATACCACATGTAATGACCTGAAATTTTCAACCATTCGCATCCATACATGTCGGATTTGAATTGCTCAAAATATTAGATTGTTAATTTAAATTTGGCAAAACTCAGCATATACAGTAAATAAAATAATCACAGATCACAGACACAGAGTAATATAACAGTAATGCAGCGGAAACAAAGAATTGTAGTTCATGAAGCTACTATATATATATAACAGAGTTAAACAGGATACAACAGAAGTCTCGAATACATAGATGTCTTAATACAATAATCAAATACAAGATCTGAATACATCACTGGAATCAACTGAATAACTGGTAGTAGAATCGATAGATAGCTGGATCTCCAAGCGAAGTTCCAACTCCAAAGGTGAGTCTCAAATGCTGTATCACTCAGTCAGACCCGAGCGTAAAGCAAAACACAAAACACTCGAGTCAGGATTAACATTCTTATATCAATAAATCCAACTCAAGTGAAATATCAACTAAAATACAGGTAACTCAAAGGATGTTTGGGATAACCATCCTCTAAGGATTCGTTAAACTATCTACTATGTAGTAATATTCGATATTATAATAATGTCTAATATAAAATAAACATACTTTAAAATAGCATTAGGGCTTTACATTTAATCTGAACTCACCCTAAAACGTAATAGTCCCAGTAGTCTATCCAGTATTAGCGTACTCCCAAAATGGGGGCTACCCTCGATACTCCACAGGCTACGGGAGAAATCATAACTCGTAGTAAAGCTCGATATGGTAGGTGACACGGCACAACTAGGCAATGCCAGGGTAGATATACCAATTACGCATCCGGACTGGTGGTGATGCATAGCAGCCATTACCGCCCACCTCGAACAACACTCCCAAATCAAGGGTGCACACCAAATCAATCACAAGTAATAGAATGGTATCGAAGAAGTGTGTCCGATCAGAGGTGCTACCTCATTGGCCCGTCAATCGCTCCTGTTTTAGCCACCTTATGCCAACTCATGGGAGTTGGGTCCACGTATATATCTTAGGATCGTCGCCACCATCATACTTCATTTTGGAAACTCCACCGCGTACACAGTTGTCAATGTGGTTTTCGGTATCGACAGAGAGTATGTCCATATCCGATCCCGGTCTCTTTAACAACCAAACGTTATTATAACACCGCGGTCATTTCAAAATAGTTTATACATCAAAACCAAAATATCATTTTCATTTCAAAACCAAATTAATACGATATCATTTCCATTTCAAATATATCCATTTTCGAAATCATATCACTTTCCAAAGTTATAACGCTTTCGAAATCATAGTTTTAAAATCAAAACACTTTGGAAATCACAGCTTTGAAATCGTAGCATTTTGGAAATCATAACACTTTTCCCTTAAACAGTTTAGATATTAAAATTAGTATATATAATAAAATAGTTTATAAATAAAATAGTTTATAAATAAAATAGTTTATAAATAAAATAGTTATAAGTTAAAATAGTTTATAAAATAATTTATATTAAAAATGATTTATATTAAAATGGTTTATATTAAAATAAATTTATAAAGTAAAATATCAATAGTTTTATATAATTTTAAATTACTTTATAAAATAAAATAGTTTCCTCGACTTTCACAAATCGATTCAAATCAATTCGAATTCCAAATTCAAATTTAATCAAATCTAAATCATTAATTTCAATTCCAAATTTAACTTAATTAAATCTCAATTCTCAAATTCCATCTCAATTCAGTTTCTCAATAGACCATTTCAATTTATATCGATTTCAAATACATATCTGAACCACAAAATAAACCATTTCAATTTCAATATATTTCAAAGCTTTAAATATTCAACATTTCAAAACTAAATTCAATAATTACATATATATATCAAATTCAATTTACTATCATTTAGTTTTGAAATATTTACTTAATAAATCCCATAACCTTTAAATAAAAACCCAAATTTCAAATCACTAAATATTCCCTTAAATTTATTTAAACTTGAAATATTCAATTTAAATAATCTTAAACCAAAATCAAACTATAAAATTGTATCCTTTAAAACCTCAAATTCCATAAGTTCAGATCGATTAAATTAAATATAATTTTTAACGTAAATACAAATTTCAAATCAGTTTCAAATCTATCTTCTCCATCTTAACTTATTAAATCATTATAAACTCTATATTAAAACATAATTTAATTAAATACTTAACCATATTATATTTCCACTTTATTAAATCAACTTTAATACATCTTTAAAGTCAATATTTATTTAAACCATATATTTCTTTTCAAAACCATAGAAATCATTTCAAAATAAATAAATAAATAAATATATATATATATAAATATATATATAGACCAACGGTGTCTGTATAAAATTTTCTATCCTATGGTCAAGTGATACGGATATTTATCATTTCAATCCGCAATTTAAATATATATATATATATATATATACATGTATATATCATTTCAACCCGCAATCCCAAATTCAATCAAATGAAAATCGCTTGGGTTTATCATTTCAACCCATAACGATTTTCTCCTATTCTAAAGTCCGTTCGGGTATGTATCATTTCAACCCATAGTGAATTCTATACTAACAGAGAACTTGCAGAGTGATAACAGATATGATAATAATATAACAACAGTAATATGCATATATCATTATTATAAATAACAGGTAATGGTGTTAGATGTCACAGGTGAACAGATAAATATATATAGCAATGTAAATAACTAACAGTGGCATATTTCAATTGTCGTTCCAATTGAAATCAAATTTAATAAATATAAGAACGTTAATCATGAGTGATTGCTCACCTTTCGAGGCTAGAGAGATTCGACGATAGAAGGAGTTACGAATTCAAGCACGAATTCCACAGCAAGGTAAGATTGGTGCGAATTTGACGACAAAGCTGATAGATAAGGATCGATGAAATAAATCAGAATCATTCAGATAGAAACAAAATATATCTATATTAAATTTCAAATCAATATTAATTTAACCACAAATTAAACTGATTATTTATATATATACATCAAAGTCATTGTTTAAGTAAAACACTTATATAACAACATATCTACATAATAAAATTTGAAATAAATATTTATATAACTAACATCTATAACCTGAAACAAGTTGCTTATATATATATATATACTTTCAGAAAACACTGTAACCAATATATAAATATAGTGCTATACTGACAATAGTAGACTTATAAAAATATACATTGTTTTACATAACCTGTACAACAATATATATGCTAGTATAAAAATCTTACCTATGCATCTTTATATTCAACATTAAATTGCATAAGGAAACAATTTTTACTTCATAAACTAATATAACAGGATATATATATACACTAATATATTTATATATATATAAACGAATAACTTATATATATATATATAAATCATATAATATACACACACTTAAACACGTATATTTTGACACCAATATTATATGTCACCGACAACCCAACAAAACCATAGCTATATAACTAGTATATATTTGTATAACTCACACATATACTTCTATTTAAACAAAAAATTTCTCAAGAGACAATAACTGCACATAACTATGAAGAACTAAACTTCGAAATATTGAAACTGTAAACAACCCAGATATATATATATAAAATCATTAAGCAACATACATATATAAATAAATTTATACAAACTTAATGCAATCATATATACTTTTTATATATAACCGATTATAAATTATATGCTATATATATAGCCAGATCTGATATATATAACTATATAACTTTCATAACATATTACTTTCATAAGCTATAAATATGAACAAATAAGTATTAATAAATAATATATATTTAAAGTATGTACAAACTGGAAATATACCCAAAGTCAGTCTTTAAAATACCTGGAAAAAAAATATAAACTATATCCTGCTTTCAAAATTTTATTATATAGGGACTCATTTTATATAAACGCATACATTCAGACTACATCTACACAACAATGTATAATTTGTAAACTTTTATAACCTATATACTATAATATATAAACTCAATAGCCAAAGACTAAACAAGATTCACTTTTAATTTGTAAACATATATGCTACTGTAATGATACATATACAAACTTCACCAATATATTCAACACATATATAAATACCTCAGCAAAGAAGATTTCATGCGAGATGGAAGAGAGAAAAGAAGAGTGGCTGATGCTCGGGTCAGGGAAGGAGCGGATCGGCTGCAAGGTGGGGGGAGGAAGGCGGGTGTGGGGTGGTTCACGGGCTGCAGACGGAGGGGTGGTGGCAGCCAAGTGTATGGCCGAGATGCTCACGTTGCTCGGTCGGATGGCTTTGGTTGATGGGTTTGTTTGGTAGCTTGGGTGGCTCAAGGCGGAGGCTTGATGATGGTGATGTAAGGCCAGGCGGGAAAGAAAGCAAGGAGGTTTGTGTGAGTGAACATGGGTTTGGCGTAGGAAAAGAAACTGTGGTGATGGATTTCATAGATGAATAGGGGAAAGGTCTGGCAACACATATTCTCTTAATTTTTTTTGTTTTGAACCAAACGAATAGATGCAAAAGAAATGAACAGGAGATATAGTAAAAGTTAGAAGTGACCATTCGATTTCACCAGGTGGAAAAGCAAATGTCACCATAAATCCTAAAATAATGATGACTAGTGGCTATTGAATTTGTATGGTAGAAATTTGAATGTTCACGGGAAGGTGGAAAGGTTTAAACGGTACCGATACAGAAACCGTTTTACTGATTTCACAGCATACCAGGGTTCAAAAACATAAAATGAATATACTGCTGAGATCAGCACGATGTGACGATCAAAATGGTATACAGATATCAGTGGTACGATCAACCTATTAAAAGTCGATAATTGGTACCGTTATACGTTGCTATTCCGTACGGAAAAATCCAAACGGAGCTAGAAACATCCAAAAATTGCGAAACGAATTATGCAGTCTTATTCAGAGTGTTCTAAATAAATTTTCTCATGTTGACATATTTAGATTTCGGAACACTTTTATTATCATAAATTTTTAACTGATATAAATTGAAATAAAATTACACCAGAAAATAAACTTCCAAATTATCTGATGAAAATCTACCAGTTGCTATGTTAAAACAGACGCATTTCAAATATCAAATTTAAATTTCAAAATTTTATTGTTTAAAGTTTCACAAAATTTCAATTAAATATATAAATAAACAAATAAAATTATCAAAAATTTACGGGTCGTTACACATAATATTCATATTGAAATAAAACTATGTCTATAATTCAGTCAACATTGAAAAATGACTAGTATTTCATAAATAATGTTTGGAATGTTTTACGAAAACAATTTTTATAACTTGATGCGACTAGTAAGTGCTATATGGCATGCTTCCACTATTTTCGTCATTATTATGATAGCATACGAAATATGAAGCTCCATTCAACCACTTAATATTGGCCATTTGTAACATCTATTATAACCAGTTTACAGTCAAGAGTTTTCAAATCAAGTATCTTAAATTCAAAGAAATAAATTTCATAAAAAACAATTTTCTATGTGAAAATACATTTGGAATATATATATATCATATTTCTTATTCCTTGTTAAGTATATATTATTATTTTACAATTCTAGTTTCCAATGTTTCCTTATGAAGCAGAAGCAACTATATACTCTCTTCATCCTGACCGTGCCTTAAGTTACATCTACCCTCATACATTCGTTTCTTTTTAAATGGCCGAACCATTCAAAAGGAAGCTCTTACTACACGATCATAACAAATTCTATACAAAAATGCATTCAGTCATCCTTAACATCTAAAGACGTCAAATAAGTTGCATTTTACATATGCTGATCAATTTGACTTTTCAGTGATCGAATTATTATATCAATCTTGTAGCTCTTGGTCTAGTGTTACATTTAACATAACAAGATCATCATTGTACTAAATCATATCGAATACACGGTTTCACATTATGGTTCACTTGCTTATTTCGACTAAATCGATTTTAACGAAGTTTTGTACAAAACGAATTGAGATCCTTCACCATATAACATTTATATGTGAACGAATATGGATCAGACATCCATATTCAAGTATTATTTCTAGATTTCGAAACTCCTAAAGGACAATACACAAGCTTAGGAAAATAAACATGTAAATGACCAATTATGAATGTATTTAATAGCTGTTAAATAAAGTGCTTGCATGGGTATTAAAACAATAACGTGCAAATAATATTTACTAGTAAATATATTTTACATTTCTATTTGTTAATCATTAATTAGTTCATTTATATATCTTAATTGATAAACATTTTATCAATTATATTAATTGCATAAATTTATCGATGTAGATTATTATAAATATATACATTAGATGTTCTTACAATATTAGAAAGGTTAAATGTTACCATTTCATTTTTCTAATAAGGCTCCTATCGCATTTTTATGTTTCTCAAAACCCTAAGACGAAACATAGAAGTCTTTCGACTTTACTAGTAGGTTAGGACTAGCTTGTCTTAGGATTCTAAACTTAAGTTTGCTCAATAAGTCATAGCCTCACAAACGATTGATAACTCCTTATCGGTTGTATCATATACAACTCCTAACCCATGGTTCCTTGTTCAAATCTTATTTTGACCTTTAGTTTCCTCAGCAAATCAAAAGAGATATTCACTCGTACCTACCATTTTGTGATGGCCTAAGTATAGTATAAATGATACTCCATATTACATCTCTACTTGAGTTTGCTCAACAACTAGATAGTATGAAAGCAATTTATTAATATATAAATGGTAGAGGACAACATTTATACTAAAGATTCATAATATTTAATATATTTGATTGAATGATATCGACTTATGGAATAATGTATTATTTATGAAATACCCTCATGATTCAAGTGTTGGACACATCAGAAATCATGGTATATGTACTTTACACATGTATTTATGCCTTAAGTCTAATTAGGTTTCTTACTATTCCACTTTTGTTATATACATTCATATTATGTAACTTTAACTATTGCATAACTTTTATAATTTAATTAGCTTATATAATAGTCTTATGTACATTACATTAATCTTATTTAATTAATTTAATCAATTACCATTTTAATTAATTTTACATCATTCAATTAAACAATGTATTTTATTATTTGTTAGTTAATTTTTAATTAACTTATTTAATTAGAAAATTTAATTTAATATTAGTTTTAGAAATTTCATATATATACATATATACTTACATAATCTTAAACAATTCAAATTAATGTAACACACACACACACATATATATATACACATATTGTACATGTATATACTTTACTTAATTAACTATTTAATTAATTTACTTAATTCATTAATCTTATTAATAACTATTAAAAATTCTGAAATATTTTTATTACAGTTTTAAAGCATTTTCGAAAACTATATTATAACATTTATAATATACTTTGTAACGACCTAGAATTTTAGTCATTTGAAATTAGAATATTTAATTAATTTTAAATATTGAAAAGTTAATTTTATAGATTAAATAACTTGAATTTCAAAAATAGTGATTTATTGGATAATTTAATTGTTAAATTTAATAATTGAAATTGGTTAAATAATGGAATCTTGAGTTTTAAGTTAAAAATAATAATTTCAAAGCTTATTTAAATTCTATTATTAAGAATGAAGATAATAAAACTTTTAAATCTGATTTAAAAGTTATTTAACTGAGTTTGAAAATAACTCGTTTTAATTAACGAGTGAAAATAGCCTTTGGGGGCGCTATCTCATATTTTGACAAAACCAGTATCATTGGGTCTGTAATAATGAATTATAATATGTCGTTAAATTTCGTAGCGATCAGACGTGTTGTTTGGTCGTGCGAGATCGAAATGCGTTGAAATTAATATTGAAAATTTTATATAATAATTGGGTTCAAAAAGCTATCTTCTACATACGATCGAATTAGGTCTCAAAACAAGTTCCATTGCGTTCAGAATAGGGGTATAACATATAAAATGCTAGACGGCACGTCTCGATCGGAGTTCAAAATTATATAGCTAGATATTCTGAAATTAAATAAATATATGTATTGATTTGATCATACATCAGAGCCCCATCACCAACAGCCCACTTCCCCCCTCCACATTTTCAGCCAGGCCTCATCATTTGAATTGCAGCCTCTTCCCCTATATTATCCCATCTCGTAACCAAAGAACAGATAAAAGGAGGAAAAAATGGTGACTGTCATTCCTTTGACTCGTGTACGAGCTACAGTCAGCGATGGGAGGTAAAGTTCATGTCTTTGGAAAGCTAAGTGGTGTGGGGTTCTAATAGAAGTGGTCTCATGGTCAACGGAGGTCTATAGGCGGCGAACAAGGGAGATGAACGGAGGTGGGTGGTTGTGGTTTCGAGTTCACGTTTTGGCTCGTCATTGTTGATGGAGGCATCAAGAGGCTTTGTCGTGTGAAGGAAAAAGATGCGGGAGAGGATGATGGTTCGAGTGGTGGTGGTCTCGTGGTTTCAGGTGAGGTGCTGGTGGTGCAGTTCACTGTTGAACGCGTACTAGTGGATAAGCCCGGGGTGGAGATAGGAGGCATGGGAGGTGACGTGTCTGGCATAGGAAGGCTCGTCTGAGTCAGGGGTGTCTCGTGGCGGGGTTGCGATCGTTCCAGGTGGTCGTGGTGGCAGCGGTAGGCAGGAGAAGGAGGCGACCAAGGTGAAGAAATGGAGCTTGTAGCGTGAATATAATTAAAGGAGGGAAGAAGGGTATATTTGTAATTTTAGTTAAGACTTGTAATTAGTTATAAATTTTAATTTAAAATTGTTGATAACTTCTAAAATTCATATCTTGCTCATACGAGGTTCGATCGAGACGAAACTTTTTGTGTTTCGCTCATGACAGCGAAAGCTTCACAATGGAATTATTTTGGATGAATTTGGAGACTGTGGAAATTTGGGCTAAAATCGGACGTCGTTCGATTTTAGTTCCAAATCGGAACGCCTCGGCTACAACAGAAAATTTCAATGAGTTAAACTCACCTTTTGGATAACTAGGATGATGTATAGTTGATAAAAATTGTTGGATGACTGTTTGGATGAATTATTTTATGTATTGGTTGGTTTGGATATATTTCCGCCTATTGGAGCGGATGAGACCCTATTACGTTCCCGTGTAAGAGCGGATGACCCTTTACATACGAATCCCGCCTCGAGGCAGTTGATTTATATTCTATGATTATATAACATTTGTGATGCAGGGAAAACAGGTTGGAGGGATCTAACAGGATTCCTCACAATTGTTGATTTTATATATATGTGTGTGTGTGTGTGTGTGGTGTGTGTATGTGCGCTAATATATATAAGCTGTGATGCAGAGGGAAATAGGTTGGAGGGATCCAACGGGATTCCCCGGTATTATTGAATTATATTGTTTCAATAATATTTCCTTTGTATGGATTATTGGATAATAAATATGATGGTGGATGCTGTGGTTATAACATCATTAAATGTTTGAAAATAAAACCCAGTAGTGATAGAAAATCAATATCGATATTGGTTAAGTGTTGGTGGCTATTGGCCTCAAATTTGTATTCTGAAAATACTATAAATTGCCATTTAAGTTGGCATTGGTTTTTGAGACAAGAAACGATTTTTAAATCCGAAGTTGGGTTTCGAAAATATTTTGTTTTAAGGATTATCTATTTAATTATAATACTCTTATTTTAAAGTTATTTAATTATAATAAAATTGTTTTAAAGTTATTAAATTATATTAATATTATTTTAAGGTTATTTAATCATAGTAGTATTGTTTAAAGTTATTTGTTTATAGTTAATATTGTTTTAAAGATTTTATGAAATTGTTAATGTTTGAAAAGATTGATTATTTCAAGAATAATTATGGGTTGGAATTAAAAGTAAAGATTATTAATAAGGTTTGAAAATAAGTTATTATTATTTATGAAAATGGTAAAGATAAATTATTATTGTTTATTTAACAACATTTTGGAATTATTAATTATTATTAAGATGTTTAAAGTTAATAATTTTCATTAATTTAAATGTTTAGTGTTAAAAATTATTATTATAAAATGGTGTTTTGGAGTAAAAGATTTTAATTGTTTATAAATGTTTCCGAAACCTATGAATGGAGTTGAAAGATCTGGATTTTATAAAAGAGCTTATGAAATGGTTTGAATACGTAAGGAAGATTACTTACAAGGTGAAGGGTTTTATAAATGGTTAGATATTTATAAACGGATTTTAGAAATGGGTATATAGATTTTTAAAAGGAATTTTATAAATGGTTTTATGGACTTATAAAGGATTTATAAATGATTTTTGAAATGTACAAAGAGCTTATAAGTGATTGAATTTTTATAAAGGGATTATAAATGGGTTTTCAGAGATTTATAAAATGGTTTATAAATGGTTTTGGAGAACTGTAAGGGAATTTATAAATGATATGAGAATCGAATAAAAAGAAAATATTTCTCAAGTGTGTGGATATACTTATACCGTTGAGATAAGTATATGGATATTTTCTAAGTATTGTAAATATAGTGATGGGTGGATATACCTATTTAAAGGTATTTTTGTACAAGTAATTTGCAAAGTGGTTTTTTATGAAGATTTATGAAACGAGACTAGTGATTGCTTATATGCTTAACCAATGTTGGTTTTCCCCATGAAATATAATCTTTATTTGAATGTTCTTATATTTGATAGTTAAATAACCGACTATCAAATCTTGGCCTAAATATGTAATCCTTCTTAATTTTGGTGGTATGAAAATATTCCCTACTTAACACCGAAGGATTTTAACTCTGGAAATTTCTAGGAGAAACACAGGTAGTATATGGTACATTTACCATCGATGGCGCTATACTGTACGTATAAACTCATTTTGTTCTTCTAGGACAAATGATAAGGAGATCCGTCCACTTAAACGGTTAGAGGGTGATCCCCGCTCTTATGTATTGTCTGATTATTTCCAAAAGAACCGGTATTGAGCATTTTGGAAATCGGCGTTTGGTTTTGTGGAGCACCCAGGAAGCGAAGGAGTGTACTCGTAAGAGATGACTCGAACCCATAACCACTTCGAAAACCATATATAGTTCTATGAAGGAGATTCGTGATATATTGGAATGTTGGGATCCATGTGTGATTCCGAGACCCGTTGGGGTATGGGAATCCGAGTGTGATTCCAAGATCTAATTGAGATATGGGAATCTATGTGTGATTCCGAGATGCGTTGGGGTATTGGAATCCATGTGGGATTCCTTGATCTATTTGGTGGCGGTGCGTAAGCTAGAATGCCGGACGTAGCCTCATCAGCGAGAATGAGTAAAACCAGAGATAGGTGGCATGGCCAATAGGGTTGGCAAACCCATTGGGTGTAGTCAGCTCCTCCTAGATGTCACTTATAGTTGTTATGCATGCATGGGGCGATGCACTCGGTCTTAGCGAGACCAGCTATGTTTTCCTATGGTACATCACTAGGGATGTATGTTGCTTCAGAAGGATATTGCAATGGCCCATTTTTCCATACCCTTTGAATCGACAATAAACGACACATGTCCAACTCGAATTGCATGAACAAGCGAATCATTAAGGGTAGAAAGTAAAATAAAGAACGAAACAGAAAAACAGAACCTCACATGAATGGAATAACATATATTATTTCAACAGTAATCTTTATAGTGAAATTTTTTAAAACATATATCAGAGTCTAACCTAGATTCAGCCTGGACAGTTATAACACCTGCCCTTACAATGCTGACAAACAACAAAACAAATGCAACGGATAATAGAATACATCCATACATTGATGAATATCTCCAGCTCTCCTCTGAAAACTCTAACCGTCTTCAACTAAACCTGAAACTACTCGGATTTGACCCGAGTATTAAAAATACCCGGATCAGGCTTGATAAACCAGTGTGAGATACTCGAAATTTTAAATGTATAGATCATAATGATGTTATCAAAACCTTTGAAATAAAGGGTATCTCATAAGACCATGCCCACACATAAATACGGACGGGTTTTTTACCTTATGATAACCAAAACACTTTTATTACCAAAATAATTTGATATTATCTTTAATGGCATTCTTTTTGGAAAACATCTTTCAAATAAACTTATTCAAATAAGGTATCAATACCCGGACTAAGTCTAAGGGAATATATTCGGATTAGGTTAACAGAATATACCAAACGGAATATATGATACCAAAAGAGGTAGCTGAAATGTTTGCAAGTCATTACAGCTATTTTGGGACTACAATCAAAACCGTAAAGCTTGTATTGGAATTGGGTTTCCAACATGATATGGAACTTCGATAACCACGCATAGCAACTGGAACCTGGTGGTTTTTCATGCAAGGACTCACACACTATTATTCCTCATATTGCCACACTTCTTGATATCCGATGGCTTCTCATGCAAGGACTCACACGCCGCTATACCATACAATAAGGGTCCCGTTTGGACACCTTGGTGACCTAGATCATACGTCACCAGTCACCTTGAGGATCATACGCCACCCTTGGTTGTTTAATTAAACCATTAAGAGTATTGACTCTATGATAGGGTACGATGTGCTAATCCAAAATAGGTTCCAAGTACATTATCAAAATATGATCTTGATAGTTGTATCCGAAGGGATATGATCCATTGGTTGCAAATGTGTTTTTATGAGAAAGACAAATGCAGTTGGAATATAGCGAGCCACATTGATAAGAATATTCCCGAGAATTTCAATTATTGAAATTAACATAACAGATTCACCATTCGATGTGCTTAAGTTGGGTCAGATTTTAGTCACAAAATTATTGCCTAATATAACTTCATGTTCTAGTATATATGTATTAAAATAGAAAGTTCTGAATATAGATTTAGACTGGTCTGTTTGCACATAACAACCAAAGTGTCTCGAAGTCAGTGGGAGCAATATTAAGTTTATGAGCTTTTGGATATGATCCAAGAAATAACAGAAAGTATCATTTTATAAGCATCAGAATTGAATAAATATTTTGATAGAAATGTCAAATAGTTTGATTATCAGTCAAAATGCAGAGGAACTATGTGTTCATAAGAAAGATCGTTAAAAGATAAATAGATATTTCTAAATCATAAGTAAACAATGCACTACTAATTGTTAACAATGTACTTGTGTTAGAATCATTTTTAATTATTTTAATACTCGACGTTGAATTTATAAATGATGTCTTTCATAAGTATAAAAGATATTGGGAATGTTTAAACACAATATGCAAGGACACCATATTAAAATGTTTATTATGAAACATGTAAAATGGATTCCTTGCATTGGAAATATGAATTATCTTACATGTTATGTTGTCTATGATATCGCGATTTGTTTATGTATTTGATATATGAAGCAAATATCAAGTCCAAATTGATATCACTAAATGATAGTTTGGAGTGGTCTCGTGTATTTATGAAATGCTAGAGAATTGTTTACAGAAACAACGAACTCTTTATAAAGGAGTGTTCAGACTCAAACTTTATAAATGATATTCAGTATATATCAATTGTAACGACCCATAATTTTTAAGTCTTTGAATTTGAATATTTAGTTTATTTAAATATTCGAATTTGAATTTAAATATAATAAAATTTATGTTTCAAATAACCCCTTGATTTTAGTGGCGTATTTTTAAAGTAATTTATAGGATTTTTCCATAATTTTTAATTTAGAAAATAATTAAAATTTTCATTTGATGTATTTTGCGGCAAACGTCGATATTTTTGAAACTTAACCAAACTAGTTAATTAGTATATTTTATTGTTGTTTTATGATCGTATTGCATAGTTGAGCATGGTCATATTTTTATTTCTGTCGTTCGGGGCTCGTACACGAACGTGGTATTGTGTAGTGTTATACCATAAAAACTTTCTTTTATAAAATATACACACGAACACAAACATTTTTCATCTTTCTTGCCATGTTTTATGGATCGTGTTTGATTTGCCTTGAAATGTGGATCTATGTTTTGTTTCATAATCATTTTGTTTTATAAAATTTTCAGTATAAATGGGCATGAACTCAACACAAAAGAGGGACACACGCATTTCTTTTTGCTCTTTCTTTTTTCCTTTGTAAATGAAAACACAACAACCTACATTCCACTTTTCATTTAATTAATCCAATAACTCTCTCCACACTCACTATTAGCCAAAGTGTTGTACATGAAACTTGTAGAGGGCAGCAAGAGCTTTGACCCAGTGCCATTCGCTAGGTGTTCGACTGGGTAGTACGACCATGATGGGGCAATGATCGATAATGGTGTCATCTTGGTAGCAGGTTCTGATGAGGCTTTCGACGTTGAGTTCAATGGCAAAGACGACATGTCATTTCATGGTCGGAGGAGGAAGAACGAGGCAAGAGAAGTTGCTGTGATGGGTACAGGGAAGGCAGCGGAAAAATGAAGAAGGGGAGGTACTGTAGCTTGGGGGTATTGGGCTGTGCGTGTTAGGCTTGGGTGAGAAGTGTTTATTGTTATTTAAATTTAATTAAATAAGTTTAAGTGTTTAACTTTAAAAATTAATGAATCACCTATACGAAGTCCGTTTAGCCCGTGGTCTTCGACATTGGGTTCTTATAAACGAATAGAACACATTGGAATAATTATTTAACACATTTGGTAAAGTATAAAATATTGATAAATTAACAATGGTAAAATAGAATTTCTTTGATTTAAATAAATAAATAATGTATCCAAATTGAATATTATTTTGGACATCTATTGAGCAGAATAAATCCCCATTCTATGCTTACAAATTAAAAAGATTATTTTTGAAGTTAATTAATTTATGGATTAATTAATATTAGATAAATGAAGTGTTAGCTACTGATTGTTAATTGCTAATAATTATATGTTTGTTATTATTATTTGTTTGATTGTTTAAATTATGCTTGACCAATTTATGAGCAATTAATTTCCATATGCATGGGCGGGTAAATATAAACACTTTGTGAATAGAATTTCACAGTTTGACTATAAGGTGTTCGATGAAAATATTTGTAAAGAAATAGTTATAATAAAATATGTTTATTATAGTTTTAAAAGGAAAAGTTACTTTTCTTTTGAAATGAAATGTTATCTTTTAAAGAAATAAAAATATTTGAAAATAAATATTTTTGAAGTGATTTATATAAAGATATTTACAAAAATAATATTTTATAAATAAAGAGAATTTCAAGGACTAAAACCTCTGTGTTTTAAAATGGTTTTCTAAAGATTTTGAGGAAATAAACAATACTGTGTGTTGGAAGTATTTTTGAATATTAGTGCAAAATGATTTGTCACTTTGGGAAACAAAAAGATTTGTTATGCTACCGATGTTCGGGTAACCCATAACTAAAAATTGGGAGAAGAGTTTAGCTAACCCTCAGTAAAGTCTACTCTTGGATAGAGGGATATACTTATTTATTGATTTTGGAAAGGTTGGGATCCAGTTGCCTTGTTTATGGGAGAAATCTCCTGATCTAGTTGCATATATTTTGATATGCTTTTATGGTAGAATATTTGGAATTTCCAAATAAGTATATAAGATACAACACTATATTGTTATACAAAGTATTTGATACGGTTTGCAAATAGTGATTTGTTTTAAATCTCGAACAAAAGAATAATTTGATATAAAAGATATATATATATATATATACATATATTATTTCAAAAGGATTTGAAATGAAATCGGGAATTTAGTTCGAAGAGATTATTTTCAAAAATGATTATATTTTGAAAATGATTATATTTTGAAAATAATAAAGTTAATCAAAATACATGAATATGAATGAGAGGATATAAGCCTAAGTAGGTAGATTTGGAAGCTACATTTGCATTGTTATATGTTACGTAGTTTGGGAATTGCATATTTTTTTGTGCATCATAGGCTCTTTGAGTCCTATTTATGGTAGGAGTACTATGTTGGCTTGATCTTGTATCTAATTGGGTACCCAATTAGATAGGGGTACGTAGACAGCCACAAGGGGTAGTGATGTAGCCTCAATAATTAGGAAACATTTTCCTTATTCAGTGTTTGCTATTTATCGTGTGTTGATGTTTCTTTCCCGCTTACCATTTTATTTTGCATTGACATGTTTATTGAGTTCGCAGGAATGGATATTACTATCTCTCACATTAGAGTTGTGCAGCAGTAGATTTATTGTATTTGAGTTTGATATGTATTAAAGCATACCTTGTAGAATAATTAATTACTCTGGTAAGTCGTATTATTTAAATTATATCCTATACATTTAGTAGTGTTGTATATTTATCAAATGATGATATGTCTTTGGTAGTTTTCATTTGTTTGTTTCGGAATGGACGGATTTTCGACGATTTTGACAGGTCCGAAAATCCAGGTCGTCACATCAATAGTAAAATTCAAGTTAAGAATCTTTAAGTTGGAAATGTTCCAAATAGAAGAGATTGTGGCTGATAAATGAAAACGCTAAGTACATTGACTTGAATAGTGTCATAATAAAAGCAATGTATATATAATAAATGCATAAATTTATAACTGAGTCGAGGGTGATTCCAAATGTTGAGAATCCCATGTCATTGTTCTATAACAACAATGTTGCGATATAGTTCATAACAGAACTCAGAGCTTATTGGAAGTTGAGAGACATACTCCGAATTGTTCCATATGATAAAGGTAGTTGATCAGCGTCGGAGAGAGTTGATTGACAGAGTAGATAATTGGAACATAATAGCATACCTAATCACCGAGGGACTAACCCAATAGGTTTTGAGGAAACCGATTGGAGAAGTTGGAATATTGTAACGCCCCACCTCTATGCTCATAATAACAAAGAGTATTAAAAGAAATACTGTCTATTATTACGAAGAATAAGGCTGGATAGGAGCGACCATCCGTAATTGGCCTTACACTAATATTGGTTATCTCGATAGGAGTGGTATATACTTTTTATTTTTCATCTATTATTTATTTACTCCCTTCGAAATATCCAATTATCAGTATAAAACAAACTACGATAGTTCATAATAGTTTAGGACATCAGATATAACAATAACACAGATAATATAAATGCGGAACACAGATTAACAAAAATCTCATATATATAACTGATGTCAGTTACAATATAGTTGACACGATACATATGATACAACTACAACTGTCAACTCTAGAAGTTATATACACAAGTACACTATCGACTAATATACATGAATACATATCGTTCTATACAATGACACGACTACTACAAAATGACACTGACAACTTCAGAAGATGTGAAAAGTCTTCAAATCCTGAACAGCAACTCAAAGAAGAAAATCTACAACCTGAAATAACTCGGGTCTGACCCGAGTATTACATTCAAAAGAAAATAATACACGGGTCAGTCTAATTCAAACTCAGTTATTAGTGCATAGCAGCAATAATAATCAGATAGTCAAATAGACGACAGTCACAGAAATCTCGTATATCCAACATCTCGATAAGAGAATCGGACAACGGTAGATATAACACTAAGCAGTGTAAATCAACAAATCAGAAATCTCAAAATGATCAAACACATCAAATTTCTGTGTGGCTGCAGCACACGCACGCGTGCACTGCCTCGCCACACACTACGTGAAATCATCACGACGGTGAAAACTAACAGCAATCAAAACGGTAGAAGTCAACATAAATAAACTTACAGGGTCAAACCCGGGTCTTTGAGACCGGATTCAACTCACTGTAAAACCTCAAAAATCAATCTGAAACAATCAAGAACCAACAACCCAAGCTCAACTAATTCCAGCAATCAAATCCAACTCAAAGAGATAGTTGACCCATAGAAACTAGGTCAACCAGCACGTGTCCAGTGATACCCAAGTGATACTAGTAAAATGAACAAGTACAGACAGACAGAAAAGTCTGGCAATGAAAACTCAGATTTAAAACAATAACACAAGGGCCAACTGTAAAATGAACAAAGCGAATGTACACTGCAGATGAACTCGACCAGTTCAGGTACGAACATACTCCAAACTCAACTACAAGTGTACTGTAATTGACAACATGGCAATACAAATCAAAGAAGTAAACTAGATTAGGTAGTGCTAGTATGGTTGAGGTCAAAGTCAACCACAACTACACCAACAGATGACCAAAACAATACTACGGCAACTACTAAGTGCAACATACATTGACGAAGTAAGTATGAAGTCAGAGCCAAGGTGGTCAAGAAAGTTCGAACAATAACAGAGAATACGAAGTCAACTAAAAATCAACATCTTTAGTTAAAGCCGAGTATTTTAAATCAAGTCAATCCACAATGGACCAGCATGAGTAAGTAAATGCAAGAGTCGACCAAACAACAGAATGCCATCCCAATGAAATATCAACAATGAAATGGCTGTGAACAAAATATATGAAACTGCTTTACAAAGGGTGACAACATGTATGCTACAGATTTAAAGCCCAAAGTAATCCCAAATCTCAACTAAAGTCCCAAAGTACACCTGACGTACCTAAGCAGACAGCAAAATTACCTAACAAGTTATACAAGTTATGTATAAAGGTACTGTGAACCTATCAGTGCAAAATGGCATATGTATATGCACATGCAATCTGGTCAAAATTGTTCTGGGTTGAACCAGATTACAAGAAAATAAGTAAATCCAGCCCAACAAAACTACATACTTATCTTAAAAACAGCTCCCTAGTCCACAATCTTAAGTTAACAAAGTAGAAGTGACGCAAAATGCAACTGCACTAACTCCAACAACATGAAGGGATAGCTTAGTGACTAGCAGGTGATATACGACAGTGAACAAAATAGTGCAGCCATTCCAAACACTGCAACACTACAGAATGCACAGTAAAGTCTAATGATCTCAAGAGGATAATGTAGCCAAGATCGAGCGCGCTATAGCAAGTATATGTGGCTATGCAACAGTGTAAGCTGATATCAAAGTAAGAGAGTTCGAATCAAAATGTAGTTGCAAGTCCGAAAGGAGAACTGTTATTAACTGCAGACACTAAAATAGTGTAACAAATTCACATGAAGTCACAATCATGAATCAACCAAAACTTTCCCAGGGGACTTACATATACAGGGATGCAGTGTTCAAGGCTGCGATAAAATCAAGCATAGAAGCAGTTTAAAGCGAGTCAAAATATCATCATAAATTATCAACTGGCCAAACTTAACAGTTTCAAACTAATGATAATTAGCAAGTTCGAACAAACCCACACCAACGCCATAATAGTCAAGGAATTCGAACCAACCCAAGAATCCCACGAGTTCAAAAATTATAGAACGGCAATCGAACAATCAGAAATCACTAAAATTCAAGCAGTAGTAGCCAAGAAATCAAGCAACAAAACTCACAAATAAACGAGATTAAATTAGACGTGAGTGAAGAAAATCACTCACCTTAGTTTTTGAAGGGCACGAATTCGACTTCGCAGCCGAGGGCATCTCAAAAGTCGATCGATCAACATAGCAAGGAAAATGAGTAGAATCGAGTATCTGTAATCGGCATCCTCAAATTATTGAAAACCCTAATTTCGAAAGAGGAACGAATGGAAGGAGGCTGCCATTCTTTTTCTTTTTGTTGCTAGGGTTTTAGAACGTAAAATGAATTGAGGGTCCGGTTTTTCTTTTGCCAATGAAAATAAAAAGAGTATGTAAATAATTTTCACGGCCACAAAGAAAAACGTGGGTCAATTAATTTAGTAAGCCCTCATAATACCCTAACCATTATTCAAATGGATTATCCAAAGAATTTCGACTGATCTGAACCCACAAAAGCAATTAGCCAACACTTTTAAATCGTCAAATGGCGATAATATTAATATTGTGAAATCCCGGGTTGTTACAGACTCCCCTCCTTATAAAAATTGCGTCCCCGCAATTTTCATAATTTAGGTCGTTAACAATTACTATTCTTCTAACATAAACTGGTTAAGCTAGAAAACTACAAGTCGAGGATTCTAATGCCAAAGTAATCTTTTAATTTCATAAACGAAATTCACAATATCTTAACAAAGTCCAATTATCAAAAGATAATCAGAAGACAGCAAACGGAATAAATGCAAACATCAGCAATATTCAATTACCAATAGATAATTATAATACAGAAATCACAAAACAGCAATATCTAATTATCAATACGATAATTAGAAAACAACAAAATCTAATTATCAACAAAGATAATTATGAAACACAAATCACGATTCGCCAAACTGCCAATATCTAGTTATTCAACAATTTATTAGAAAACACGAACTTCAAAATCAACAAACTCTGATTATCAACAGAGATAGATAGAAAACAGCGATTCAATAAAATCAGCATATTCCAGAATCAATTGGAGACTAGAAAATTCCATATCAATAAAATCAGCAAACATCAATTATCTAATTATCTCAAACGATAATCAGAAAACAAATCAAATATCTAATTACCACAATCGGTAATTTAAAATTTTAAATCAACAATTGTTCGATTATCAAAAGCGATAATCAAATTTCAATTCAACAAATATTCGATTATCACAAACAATAATCAAATTTTCTCAAATCAACAAATATTCAATTATCACAAACGATAATCAAATTTCAAATCACAAATATTCGATTATCAAAAGCGATAATCAGATCTCAATTCACAAATATTTGATTATCCCAAGCGATAATCAAACTTAAAATTCAACAAATATTTGGTTATCTCAAGCGATAATCAAATTTAAAATTCAACAAATATTTGATTATCTCAAGCGATAATCAAATTTCAAATCAGCCAATATTTAATTATCTCAAGCGATAATTAAATCTAAAATCAACAAATATTTAATTATCTGAAGCGATGATTAAATCTCAAATCAACAAATATTTAATTATCAAAGACGATAATTAAAAGCAACAAATATCCGATTATCAAAAACGATAATCAGAACTCATATCAACAAATATCCAATTATCACAAGCGATAATTAGAAACAACAAATATCTGATTATCAAAAACGATAATCAGAACTCATATCAACAAATATCTAATTATCACAAGCGATAATTAGAAACAACAAATATCTGATTATCAAAAACGATAATCAGAACTCATATCAACAAATATCTAATTATCACAAGCGATAATTAGAAACAACAAATATCTGATTATCAAAAACGATAATCAGAACTCATATCAACAAATATCTAATTATCACAAGCGATAATTAGAAACAACAAATATCTGATTATCAAAAACGATAATCAGAACTCATATCAACAAATATCCAATTACCTGCAGATAATTGGAAGCAACAAATATCTAGAATCAATTAAGAAGACTAGAAAATCAACATAAAAGCTTGGATCGATCCCATCAGATGGCGAGTTTTTAATTCGCCGCACGTGCATCAACAAATGGCCGAAGCCTACCAAGTACTCAACATAATTTTGGCGCCCATCAGATTGACCCGAAGGTCCGCAGAGTGACCCGAAGGTCTAGTACTGGTATTTGACCCGAAGGTCTGCAGAGTGGCCCGAAAGCCCAACAAATGACCCGAAGGTCCAACAAATGACCTGAAGGTCCTCATAGTGGCTCGAAAGCACACGAAAGCATCAAAATGTTTCAATTAACGAGTCCGGAATTAACCGAAATAGCAAACGCACATGTCCCATACCACGTGTTTTACTAAATCGTTTGATTCTCTTCATCGTTTCCTTGAAAGTGTGAAATCATCAAATTCATCAAAACAACAGATATTCAATTAACGAGTCCGGAATTAACCGAAATAGTAAAAGTGTGGTTCCATACTCCGCACTTTTGCAAAATCGTTTAAATCTCTTCATCGTTTCCTTGAAAGTGCAAAATTGTGTATTTTGTAAAAATACACTTTACATTCTCAAACGGACAAGTCCGGAATTAAGCGAATCAGTAAAAGAAAGGGGTCATAGTCCTCGATTTTGCTGAAACGTTTAAATCGCTTCCTCATTCTTTTGAAAGCGTAAACTGTCAAATTTCTGAAAACAATTTTATTTATTTTGTAAAAATAACAATTCACCTTCTCAACTGGACAAGTCCGGAGTTAAGCGAAACAGTAAAAGAAAGGGGTCATAATCCTCGATTTTGCTGAATCGTTTAAGTCGCTTTCTCATTCTTTTGAAAATGCAAACTGCTAAAATTTTATAAAACAATTTTCATTTTAAAATGATTTTCCAATCACGTGATTAAAGCAGCAAATCAGTAACAATTTCGGTAAGGAAATCGTACTTCTCAAAATACCGTAAAAATGGTTACACATCAGTATTGCGGAATAACCGCTTGAAAATCCACTTTTTAAAAATTTGACTGTTACTGAAGTCAAAGCAACAGAAATTTTAAAACATCAAATATCTCATCAAAAGAATTCACATCAAAATGTGACATCAGTGAATTTTCATTCATTAAAATTGTCAACAAAACACCGTGCCTCAAAAATTCAGCATTGGTGTAAAAATCCCGTTATAAAATAACGGCAACAAAATACGTATCATAACCAAGCATCGGTTCAACGTAAAATAAATGCAATGACGTGCAACTCAAATTTTGCACGTTCATTACAATATAAACAAAGAAATCATTCAAATATCTCTTCAACGAGAATAATTCAAAACAACCAAAAATCTAATCAACATATGATTAGCTCAAAAGAAAGCCAGCGGAAATTTCAACAAAAATCATATATCTGCAATTTCTTCGAATCCTCAATTCGGATTTGAAATTCTCAAAGAAACAAAATAATTACAGCTACGTAAACAACAAATGAAATTCATATCAATTTCGTATTTTGATTTTTAAATCAAAAAGATTATCAGTTGTACCCAGCGAAGACAGTTTCACTGTTTCCGCTGCGCACTTTGATAAACAGAACACAAATCAATCAAATCATTAGAACACAATTTCACTATTATTTTTAAATAAAGATATTTAAAAATTTCATCCAAATTTCAAAACTTTAGTTTTGACCCAAAGTACAAATAAAACATCGTCCAATAGTTGTAACATATGTTCCATCCAAGTTATGTTTTATATTATGTCCATAAACCCCAAGCTCTGATACCAACTGTAACGCCCCACCTCTATGCTCATAATAACAAAGAGTATTAAAAGAAATACTGTCTATTATTACGAAGAATAAGGCTGGATAGGAGCGACCATTCGTAATTGGCCTTACACTAATATTGGTTATCTCGATAGGAGTGGTATATACTTTTTATTTTTCATCTATTATTTATTTACTCCCTTCGACATATCCAATTATCAGTATAAAACAAACTACGATAGTTCATAATAGTTTAGGACATCAGATATAACAATAACACAGATAATATAAATGCGGAACACAGATTAACAAAAATCTCATATATATAACTGATGTCAGTTACAATATAGTTGACACGATACATATGATACAACTACAACTGTCGACTCTAGAAGTTATATACACAAGTACACTATCGACTAATATACATGAATACATATCGTTCTATACAATGACACGACTACTACAAAATGACACTGACAACTTCAGAAGATGTGAAAAGTCTTCAAATCCTGAACAGCAACTCAAAGAAGAAAATCTACAACCTGAAATAACTCGGGTCTGACCCGAGTATTACATTCAAAAGAAAATAATACATGGGTCAGTCTAATTCAAACTCAGTTATTAGTGCATAGCAGCAATAATAATCAGATAGTCAAATAGACGACAGTCACAGAAATCTCGTATATCCAACATCTCGATAAGAGAATCGGACAACGGCAGATATAACACTAAGCAGTGTAAATCAAAAAATCAGAAATCTCAAAATGATCAAACACATCAAATTTCTGTGTGGCTGCAGCACACGCACGCGTGCACTGCCTCGCCACACAGTACGTGAAATCATCACGACGGTGAAAACTAACAGCAATCAAAACGGTAGAAGTCAACATAAATAAACTTACAGGGTCAAACCCGGGTCTTTGAGACCGGATTCAACTCACTGTAAAACCTCAAAAATCAATCTGAAACAATCAAGAACCAACAACCCAAGATCAACTAATTCCAGCAATCAAATCCAACTCAAAGAGATAGTTGACCCATAGAAACTAGGTCAACCAGCACGTGTCCAGTGATACCCAAGTGATACTAGTAAAATGAACAAGTACAGACAGACAGAAAAGTCTGGCAATGTAAACTCAGATTTAAAACAATAACACAAGGGCCAACTGTAAAATGAACAAAGCGAATGTACACTGCAGATGAACTCGACCAGTTCAGGTACGAACATACTCCAAACTCAACTACAAGTGTACTGTAATTGACAACATGGCAATACAAATCAAAGAAGTAAACTAGATTAGGTAGTGCTAGTATGGTTGAGGTCAATGTCAACCACAACTACACCAATAGATGACCAAAACAATACTACGGCAACTACTAAGTGCAACATACAGTGACGAAGTAAGTATGAAGTCAGAGCCAAGGTGGTCAAGAAAGTTCGAACAATAACAGAGAATACGAAGTCAACTAAAAATCAACATCTTTAGTTAAAGCCGAGTATTTTAAATCAAGTCAATCCACAATGGACCAGCATGAGTAAGTAAATGCAAGAGTCGACCAAACAACAGAATGCCATCCCAATGAAATATCAACAATGAAATGGCTGTGAACAAAATATATGAAACTGCTTTACAAAGGGTGACAACATGTATGCTACAGATTTAAAGCCCAAAGTAATCCCAAATCTCAACTAAAGTCCCAAAGTACACCTGACGTACCTAAGCAGACAGCAAAATTACCTAACAAGTTATACAAGTTATGTATAAAGGTACTGTGAACCTATCAGTGCAAAATGGCATATGTATATGCACATGCAATCTGGTCAAAATTGTTCTGGGTTGAACCAGATTACAAGAAAATAAGTAAATCCAGCCCAACAAAACTACATACTTATCTTAAAAACAGCTCCCTAGTCCACAATCTTAAGTTAACAAAGTAGAAGTGACGCAAAATGCAACTGCACTAACTCCAACAACATGAAGGGATAGCTTAGTGACTAGCAGGTGATATATGACAGTGAACAAAATAGTGCAGCCATTCCAAACACTGCAACACTACAGAATGCACAGTAAAGTCTAATGATCTCAAGAGGATAATGTAGCCAAGATCGAGCGCGCTATAGCAAGTATATGTGGCTATGCAACAGTGTAAGCTGATATCAAAGTAAGAGAGTTCGAATCAAAATGTAGTTGCAAGTCCGAAAGGAGAACTGTTATTAACTGCAGACACTAAAATAGTGTAACAAATTCACATGAAGTCACAATCATGAATCAACCAAAACTTTCCCAGGGGACTTACATATACAGGGATGCAGTGTTCAAGGCTGCGATAAAATCAAGCATAGAAGCAGTTTAAAGCGAGTCAAAATATCATCATAAATTATCAACTGGCCAAACTTAACAGTTTCAAACTAATGATAATTAGCAAGTTCGAACAAACCCACACCAACGCCATAATAGTCAAGGAATTCGAACCAACCCAAGAATCCCACGAGTTCAAAAATTATAGAACGGCAATCGAACAATCAGAAATCACTAAAATTCAAGCAGTAGTAGCCAAGAAATCAAGCAACAAAACTCACAAATAAACGAGATTAAATTAGACGTGAGTGAAGAAAATCACTCACCTTAGTTTTTGAAGGGCACGAATTCGACTTCGCAGCCGAGGGCATCTCAAAAGTCGATCGATCAACATAGCAAGGAAAATGAGTAGAATCGAGTATCTGTAATCGGCATCCTCAAATTATTGAAAACCCTAATTTCGAAAGAGGAACGAATGGAAGGAGGCTGCCATTCTTTTTCTTTTTGTTGCTAGGGTTTTAGAACGTAAAATGAATTGAGGGTCCGGTTTTTCTTTTGCCAATGAAAATAAAAAGAGTATGTAAATAATTTTCACGGCCACAAAGAAAAACGTGGGTCAATTAATTTAGTAAGCCCTCATAATACCCTAACCATTATTCAAATGGATTATCCAAAGAATTTCGACTGATCTGAACCCACAAAAGCAATTAGCCAACACTTTTAAATCGTCAAATGGCGATAATATTAATATTGTGAAATCCCGGGTTGTTACAAATATGATTCCATAATTGACCCTAAGTGCAAGTGAGAGATTAATAGAGTTAGAGATATGCTAGAAGGGTAATTATGTTATTTGTTACATATATCTAACCCGATAACCAATCTTGTTCGAAATAAAAGGTGTTTTCTTTCAATTATATACTTGATATAATGTGTTATATTAAATAATTAATTTAAGTACAAGTATATTTAATAGGAAATCCATAAATGGTATGTTTTGTGATAGTAGTTACAAAGTGTTGTAATGTGGGTAATTTATCATAATAAAATTTAAATATACCATTTTAAATATTCCTAGTCAAGATGCATCGAGATTGGATATCGATGTATCTGTTGAGACTAGAGTACGTAACGTTGTCCAAATGTTGGGCAGTGTATTACTCATGAATGTTGGGGGGGCATCAAGAGGTTACTTTTACTAACAGTTATTGGATAACTATGGAATTACTCATCGATAGTTTTATTTTGGTTAATATAACTAAGGTCAAACATAAATTTTTAATGTAACTAATTTACACAGTTCTCTTGACTTGGGAATACTGTTGATCTTCAATATGAAAGCTCCACTTTGATTATAATCAAATCATGGGATGAAGTCTATCGAGTGACTGTAGTTGGGTCATGTGAAATTATTGGAAGTGAAGCACTATTCAAGAAAGGATTTGTCTCCTTGGTTATATTGGGTTAGTATCACAATTAACTTAGGTCAAATCAAAGTCAAAGTCTCTGGCCAGAGAATTTTGATTAATAATAATTGTTATTATTGAACCAATGACTTTGTGTTTGGACTATAGAGTTGAATACAGACGATATTGGAATTTTGACTAATACCAAATTTCATAAGTTTAAAGTAATATACTTTTGACGAAGAGAATTGGTGTAAATAATAGTCACTACTAGGTCATGCTTAAGGAAGTAAAATTGAATTTTACCGATACCAAGTAAGTGATAAATTTGGCCTTAATGTCATACACATGCTAAGTGAAGTGTGAATGTCAGTATTCGAATTGTTTGATATTAATCGCTAACCAAATTTACACCTATGAGTCACACAACCAAAATGTTGAATACTCCTATTACCACCTGATTTAATTAAATTATAATTGCTATAAATTGATGAAATTAATTAATATTTTGAAATATTAATTATAAAATTTTATTTGATGTATATTGAGCAATATTAAACAATGTTTTTATAATAGTTGTAAATATACTAATCGATATACGAAATCGATACGCGTTTAAATTGGATTTAAATATAATGAATGTTGTTTGGGCTTTGGAATGGACTTAAGGCCCATATGGGCATGATGATTTCGGCTAGGAAGTTACAGGAATAGGTAATCCAAGAGTTGGTTGGGTGTGGGGCTTTGAATGGATAAAGGGGAAAGAAAAGGTAAGAGAGGAATACATATATTGATCCACTTTTCACTCCATAGCCTCTCCTTTATGTAATTCCACTCAATCCTCATTTTAACTTAACCTTTTTTCACTCTCCTTTCTGAAAATTTCAACCTGAAATCACCTATTCAACCTTCGAAATTCCGAGCACAAAATACATCAAAAACACATCGATTCGATCGTCGATGGTAAGGCATTCGGGAGCTAGCAACTTCTGGATTCAGATTCGATTCAAGGAGTTTTATTCTTCACTTTAACGTGTGTATTCTAAGCATCGGTGAAAGGCAATACTCTACAGTTGTTATCATATATGAATGCTAATTATATCATCACATAATATGCTAGTTTAGTTAAGTTATCGATATAACGAATCGGTATATAACTGTATTGTTATATTCGATGGTTGTACATATATGTGCATAAAAATATTTTTTTTTGAATTATTTAGTATACATGGTACATGCTCATGGCCTGATAAATTTTTTTAGTAAAATAATATTATGTAATGATTTTACTGGTTAAATCTAAATATAAAATATTAAATAATAATATCTATATATTTAAAAAAAATTTGAAAATTTTATTCGCTTCTAAAATAATTTGGCAGCAAAATAAAAATAAAAATTATTTATTGTATATATATAATTTAAATTATTTATTTGATTTAAAAATTAGTTAAATAAACAAAATATATTTAAAAACTTTTATAAATAATATAAAATTTCAAAATAAAATTCTATAACATAAAATATCTATAATGATTTTGAAAATGAATTTTAAATTTTTTTCTTATTAAATTCATATGGATTTTAATTTATTTTTAAGTATTTATTTAAAAATATTAAATCAAAAAGAAAATTAAATAAATAAATAATATAAAATTTTGAAAATAGTATATAGTATAAAATATGTATTATGATTCGAAAATGAATTTTAAATATTTTGTCTTATTAAATTCATAAGGATTTTAATTCATTTTTAAGTATTTTATTTAAAAATATTAAACCGAAAAGAAAATTAAATAAATAAATTTGTTACCAAGTTGGGAGCAACAGCAATATATATAAAAGAAAATTTAAAAAAATTATATACATATAATATTTAATTTATAACTAGTTATATATATATTATAAATAATAAATCTTTTGGATTTTGTAATATATAATAAATACTCAAATTTATTTTGCAAATTAATATTTGAATTAATCTTGTAATTTGATTATATATATATATGTACTTATATATTTATTCCATGAATGTTCTATACAAATTATTTACAACTAATATTTTACAATAATAATTACATAATTATGTTTGTACATATACATACACACACATTTATTTATACTATAATTTGATGCACATAGATATATAGATGTATATTTAGACAATACATTTGTATACACGAGGGGCAAACTTATCCATTGCGGTGTAAATCCCAGCATCTATACACGGGCATATTAAACCATGTACACTATATTTATATTGCACGTGTACATACGAACGTATGTGTATATGATACACACACACACGCACACGCACACACACACATATATATATATAATACAAACTATATAAATAAAAACTTATTTATAAATATAAATAAAATATTACTTTTATTTAAAGGAAAATTTAGAAATGTTTTGAATAAATTAGACTTCATAGGCCCAATGAAATCCAATAAGGGAATTTTTTTGAAATTCACCTATAATTTCCTTTACAGGCTAGCACAGTTCCAAAACACACGCATACACACACACACTGTCACATGTACTTATTACATTCTCACATGTGTATCAAGAATATAAATGCCTAAGTATATACATATGTTTGAGTATACTTCAATATATGTATACGATTTGTATATACATATTGACAGTACCGCATATATATAATTTAGACGTATATGTAACCTTTGTTTCCACTTATATTTTATATTTACATTATATAAAAGGGTATGAAAATAATTGAAATAAAGAGACAATTAATGTAAGAGTAAATTAGCAGAGTGAAGATGGAAAGGTAATTTATGTTTCAATTAAATATAATCAAATCTAAGTTTAAAAGGAAATAATCATGCAGTGTAATACTACTTTACTTTTCTTCTGCAATCACCAATTAAATAATTAATTTAATACCATATGGAATTTCAAACTTAATTACAAACCATTTTAAAAAAAGGGAAGTTTATAGTATATATGTTGGCGTCAAAAATGGCCATCAACACCTAGTTGTATGTGAAAGCACCAATATTCAATCCAATCATAGAAATATGAAGAGAAATGAAGAATAAAATTAAAACAATAAGAAAGAAAGTAAAGAAAGACACAGATTTATAGTGGTTCAGCTAACTCCGGCCTACGTCCACTTCAAAGTAATCCTTTTTTTATTTATAGTACTGTTACGGTTACAATGATATGAATTTCAGTAACCAAAGTGATGGAGTGTAGCCTAGATAGAAGATGAAGTGAAGCAGAAAGAAGATCCCTTTTCTGATGCCATGCCTGCTTTATTTATAGGGGAAGACATGTACGGATTAGACTAAAATTTCACTAGAAGAACCAAGGCCTAGACGACCTAGCCTAAAGAAACTTGGACCGATCGCTCTCCATGTTTTATGTCAATTGGATCTGTAGATGTTGAGTTAGTGTTCGATCTTTGTTGCAATATATTGCGATAGCTGATTATAGCCGATCCTTTTGGAGGGATGAGGGCTGATCCCTCCAACTTGCTCTATTGGATGTGCGATCCCTAGGGTAGACTCCTTTGGGTCACTTCTTCTTGTTCCCAAAGTTTCACTTCAATTTGCCTTATGGTTGTTGAGTTATGGAGCGATCATCATTGATTGTGTTGTGTGCATCCCGTTCATTCTGATCCCTCTACTCCAATCCCTCTATTCCAATCCCATTTTGTAGAGTGAATATTCTGATCTGATTCCTCTCCTATGGGGAGTACTAGTTCCATACTTAGCCATTTTTTGAATGCTATCCATTTGAATCCATTCATCTATAGTACATAGTTTCAAATCTAATCGATCTCCAATCCTGGTAATCATCTCTTTGGGCTTTCTGCCTTAATGATCATGAAGTCATTTGGTTTAAATCTGCCTGCGTACTATCTTGCCAAAATGAGTGTTAACACTTTGCCCCCCAAAACATGCCTTGCAATAGGAAGGTGTGTTTTGTATTGCCATAAATCCAAAATCCGAAGTCCAGAATCCATCGATAGCCATATTATCCAATCCGAATCCAATCCATTGCCAATCCAAATCCATGATCTCTCTAGATCGTTAGTGAAATCCATGACCATTCCAAGTCGATATCCAATTTCGAATTCGTGATCTCTCCGGATCGTTTTATCCAGATCTGTGTCCATCCGAAGCCAAATCCACTGTCGTTTAAGGCTGATATCCAAATCTGTGACCACTTCGGGTCGTTAGCCAAATCCAAGACCGCTCCAGACCCATATCCAAGTCCGCCACCGCTTCGGGTCAATGTCCAAATCTATAGCTGTTCGAAGCTAACATCCAAATCTGTGACCTCTCCGGGACCTTGCTAAGAACAATCCATACTCGACGACCGAGTAAGCCGATCTTGTCATTCTCCGACGAAGCGACGTTACTTCTATACTCCGATTCAGTGTCCCTAAACATTAAGTGATACCTTGGCCTAAGTCCTAGGTTGATTGTGGTCTCTCCGAACCCTTGCCAAGCATAATCCATACTCGATGACCTGAGTAGGCCGATCCTATCGATCTCTGGTGAAGCAACCTACTCCTTTCCAGGCATAATCCATACCTAACGTTCTATTGGGTTTTATTCTCTGGCCTCAACTCTCCGGTCGAGGACTTAATCCATGTGCGAATCCATTATGTCGCACTCCGGCGAGGGGACTCGCACCTTGCGGTTACCGCCCAGTCACTCCAGTCGGGACAATAATCATGACCTGTTTTATTCATCGCAGTAATGCAGATCATAAATAACCTAATGAATAAGAGTTCGTACATCCAGAAATCCAAAAAACTAAAAAATCCTAAGGGTGCCTCTCCGGGCATGACAGTTCGTCATCATCTCAGAGCATGCCTTGGGATCATTCTCGACCTTGTACATGTGTAAGTGACTTAGCCATTTTATTGTAGAGTTTATTATTATTATTATTACGGCTAGAGTCCAAGTCATAAACTCAGCCCTTATCATCCCGATCAGTTGATGATGATCCGTGACCCTGATCCAGGGCCATTCCTATTTCCATTCAATGCAGACGGTGGCTACTCCTGTTTCACCGCCGTTGTCCAAATCCTCACATACCGCGGCAGTCTACCATTCCTAACGTGCTCCTCAATTGTTTCCTTTAAATTCCTGCATTTGTCCATGGTGTGCTCATTCAATTCATGGAACAGGCAGTACTTCCCAGACTTGCGCTCCCGCTACGTAGGATCCCTCCTTGCTGGTTTCCAATAGGGGACATCCCCTCTAGTGTCCAAATAAATCCGTTTTAGGCTTTCCGCTAAATTCGAGCAGGAAGAGAACTTTGGCTCTCGCTCTTTCCATCGCTTTTTCACCCCCATCGTATCCATCATCCATTTTCCGCTTGCCTTTATCATTCTTGTTTACATCTCTTGATGATCCTCCAATTTACACAGCGTTTACCTCCAGTTTGTCGGCTCGTGCATCTTCCTGTCGCAGGAACCTTTCTGCTTCATGATAAAAGTCCCTAAGATCCATAGGTGGATCCCGTGCGAATGAATCCTTGAAATCCAAGCCATTAGCAATTCCAGGTATAACTGTCATCAAAACCATGGATGGATCTGGCTGATCCACCGATGTCGCCGCGACATTAAATCATGTTAGAAAACTCCCTAGAGACTCTCCGCAAACCAGTCACTGTCATCCAAAGGTATTCTCCTATCATCATTTTAGAACTTCCCTTTGAGTCCACGAGGGAATTCTGGAATGTATTTCTCCGGACGTGCATCCAAATTCCGATTTGCACCAAACTCCATAGGATCGACCGCATGTCCTCCAGCATTGCAACTGACCAGACCCGGGAGCATGTCCCCAGGTCTTTGGGGATCCAGAGCGATCCCTCTAAGATGGCTGGGGACTGCCCCCGGCTGCTCTGTTCCATTCCTTTGTCTAATAGCTCCGTCCCTATGGTACCGGTTCTAATTTCCAATGAGTCATGCCGCATCAACTCCTTGATCCAAGTTGCCACTAGCTCCTGCTACTCTATTCTCTTGGTTCTATACTCCAGCTTGTCCAAGCACCATATCCTCCCGTCTCTTCAGCATCCTTTCCTGCATAGCATCCACCATCATTTCCTTTTCATCCCTAGTGATGTAGACAGATGCTTGATTAGCTCTAGCTCCAAAGGAAGCCTCCTGACTCCCTCCATGATGGCTCCTTTCCGGTAGCGCTCTCCTTATTGATTGTCTAACCATTGCTTTAAATCTAAACTATCTAGCTGATTCCAAACCTGAACTCCAAATCCGTGGAGGCTAGCTCTCTCAGTCAAAACACCAAAATGTTGGCGTCAAAAATGGCCACCAACACTCAATTGTATGTGAAAGCACTAATATCAAATCCAATCACAGAGAAATAAATGAAGAACAAAATTAAAATAATAAGAAATCAAGTAAAGAAAGACATAGATTTATAGTGGTTCGGCTAACTACGGCCTACGTCCACTTCAAAGTAATCATTTTTTGTTTATACTGCT
Organism: Allium fistulosum; assembly: GCA_030737815.1. NCBI lineage: Eukaryota > Viridiplantae > Streptophyta > Magnoliopsida > Asparagales > Amaryllidaceae > Allium > Allium fistulosum. Next base: position 482,508,522 of record CM060905.1, on the reverse strand, counting down.
ATTATAGTTACAATGATATGAATTTCGGTAATCAAAGTGAGGGAGTGTAGCCTAGATAGAAGATGAAGTGAAGTAGAAAGAAGATCCCTTTTCTGATGCCATGCCTACTGTGTTTTTAAGGGAAGACATATATAGATCGAACTGAAATTTTGCCATAAGAACCTCCAGGCCCAGACGACCTGGCCCAAAGAAACTTGGACCGATCGCTCTCCAAAATAGGGATCGGGGCCGATCCCTATTTTTGTTGATTTATGGGGTGCGATTTCTATGGTGGGTCCCCCATGCCATAATATACTTATCCTCCAAGTTTCATGTCAATTAAATCTGTGGATGTTGAGTTATTGATCGATCTTTGTTACAATATGTTGCGAAAGCTGATTATAGCCGATCCCTATGGAGGGAAGAGGGCCGATCCCTCCAACTTACTATATTTGATGTGCAATCCCTAGAGTAGACTCCCTAGGGTCCCTTCTTTTTGTTCCTAAAGTTTCGCTTCAATCCGCCTTGTTATTGTAGAGTTATGAAGCGATCATCATTGAGTTGTGTTATGTGCATCTCATTCAATCCGATCCCTCTACTCCGATCCCTCTATTACGATCTCTTTTTGTAGAGTGAATATTCTGATCTGATCCTTCTCTTAGGGGGTGCTAGTTACATACTTAGCCATTTTTTGAGTGTTGTCCATCCGAATCCATTTAACTATAGTCCATAGTTTCAAATATAATCGATCTCCAATCCTGGTAACCATCTCTTTGGGCTTTCTGCCTTGATGATCATGAAGTTCGTTGGGTTAAATCCACCTGTGTACTGCCTTGCCAAAAGGTGGATTAACAATATCCAAATTTGAAAAGACATATAATTAACATAAACAAAACTAAAAGTTTTATAATTTAATTTATTGACCATAATGATATAATTAGATCTAAAACATAACGTTATATTTAGGCATAAATACATGCAATGAACTAAAATTTAATTTTGAAACATGAAACCGAATTAATCTAAAACAAATCAACCAAGTAAAATTTAGGTTAATATTGGTTTACAATTTCAAGGCATGAACAAGGCTTGGTTGATTTATAAACATACCCATGTGATACACACACACATAATTTCATTATTCATTCTACTAAAATTTGATCCATGATTGAAAGGAATAAGTGTGACAATAAGAGTAATTTATTAAAATAAAGAAGATTTACAACAACACACAATAGGATAACAAACAAGCGGATTTGTTTCAGATCTTGAATGAAATAAAACATAAATTATTTGGTTAGACAAATCATTAACCAATTATATAAAAATTCAACAAATCAATTTTGCAACAATTAGTTGTTTTAGATCCAATTAATTCATCGACATTCAAAAATCATACACAAATTGAACTCACAGTCAATCATAATACATAGAATAATTTTATAATTGATCTTTGTAAGTGACTATAATTTATATACATATATATACACACACATATATATGCATACACACACACACACGTATATACATATATGTGTGTGTGTGTGAAAACTTTATTCTAAACATCAAGAATGAATTATAAACTTACATGATAAACCTTGCCTCACATAACACCTTGATTTACGGCTTCTCCTTAGATTTCAAATAAGTCAGCATCCCACCTTGCAGGAGAAAGACGAACCACCTTTCTTTAATTTAATTTGATGGTGATTCAAACTTGCTCCGAGATTTAATTTTTTTGGAAGAAATTTCAATAGTGGATAATGGAGAAGAGGAAGGAAAGTTACGTTCCGCTAACAAATCAAACGAGGAGACTTTTTTTACTAGAATTAACGGAACCTTTCCTATTCTTCTTATCAAAACTTCTTTCTTTAATTCCTTTCAAAATTTCAACCAATTCAATTAATTGCTTCCTTCCTCTAATAATTATATGGCTGGTCCTAGCACATTCTTAATGTGCAAATTTTCCAGATAAAATTTTTATGTAATTATTTTATTATTCAAACCTTATTTAAACTTATGCCGACATTGTATATCGATATATGCAATTATAACTTTTATATATGCATTTAAATAATCACCAATAACATTCAAAAATAAAATAAATTAACAATAAATAATATTTCATAAATATTAATTATTTCAATCAATTTATAACATTTTAAAAATTAATTAAATCATGTGGTTTTTGGAGAAATCACAAATTCGGTTGCGCAACTCGGAGGTGTGAATTCAGTCAGCGACTAATATTGAATAATTCAAATACCAACGTTCATGTACCACCTTAGCTAGTGATGTGATGGTTTGGCCAAATTCATCACTTAATGGTCTTTTTGGTAAAATCAAATTTCACAAACACTTAAGTACCTTTTAGTGGCGATTATTTGCACATTCTCTTCATCAAAACCATATCATATTACGACTTATGGAATTTGGTTTTGGTCAAAATTCCAACATTGTCCATATCCAACTTTGTAAGTGCAAACACAAAATCTTTGGTTCGATAATAACAATTATTATTAACCGTATAGCTTTGGCCAAAGACTTTGACTTTGAGTTGACCTAAGTTGACCCCATGATACTAACCCTATATAAGTAAGGAAAATAATTCTTTCTTGTATAGTGTTTCAATTCCAATGCTTCCGCTCAACCCAATTATAGTCATTTGATGGACATCGTGCCATGATTTAACTATAATCGAAGCGAAGTTTCCACATTGAAGATCAAGAGTATTCTCAAGTCAAGAGAACCATGTAATTTTGTCATGTCGATATTTCTGTTTGACCTTAGTTATACTAACCAACAAAAACAATCAAGTGAGTCATTTCATAGTTTTCCAATAGCTATCAGTACGTAATCCCTTGGTGCCTCCAACTGTCATGAGCAAATACACTGCCTAACATTTGGAGGGCGTTACGTACTCTAGTCTCAACGAATGTATGATATCCATTCTCGATACATCTTGACTAGGAATATTTAAAATGGTATGTTTAATTATCTATGCATGAGGGGAGTTCTCTTGGTCATCATCATTGTTCTCCATCTCATCGTCGATCTCCTATTCTACCAAGGCGTAGGCTGAGTCCTCAGCCTTTGGTTGGATAAAACATCCTGCAATAGCCTGATACCGGCCTTGGGGAAGAAATGCATATCCTTCGCCAACAGCTCAACAGAATGCAAGCCCCTAATATTGGGGGCGAGGAATTCTCCAATGAAAAGAATGGGAAGTCATTCTCTAGCGAAGTCCTAGATACTCACATTCATCGACGGTATGCTTTGCCACTTATTGACAAGTATGATGGGGGTGCAGACCCATTCGACCACATCACGACGTTCAACTCCATTACTCATGCCAGCCAACTTTCCAACTCCACAAAGTGTTTGCTCTTCCCCTCCACCCTAGCAGGACTGGCCTCCTACTGGTTCTTGCTGATAGGTTAGTGGTATGCTCTAGAGGCAATTGTGTAATTTGTTACATATATCTAACTCAATAACCAATCTTGTTTGAAATAATAGGTGTTTTCTTTCTGTTATATAACTGTTATAACATGTTATAAATAATTAATTATTTAATTTAAGTGTATTTAATAGAAAAACCATAAATGGTGTGCCTTGAGATAGTAATTACAAGGTATAATCATGAGCAATTTATCACAATATAATAAACACACCATTTTAAATATTCCTAGTCAAGATGTATCGGGTTGGATATCGATGTATCCGTTGAGACTAGAGTATGTAATGCTCTCCATATGTGAGAAGTGTATTACTCATGGCTGTTATGGGGCACTGAAGGGTTAGTACTGATAGTTATTGAATAACTTTGGAGTGACTCATTTGATAGTTTTCTGTTGGTTAATATAACTAAGGTCAAACATAAAATATCGATGTGACAATATTGCAAAATTCCCTCGACTTGAGAATATTGTCGAGCTTCAATTGGAAACTCTGTGTTGATCATAGTTAAATAGTGGCACAACGTCATGAAACGACTATGGTTGGGTCGAGTGAAAGCATTAGAAGTGAAACACTATTCAAGTGAGAATTTGTCTCCTTAATTATACGGGGTTAATATCACAGTCAATTGAAGTAAACTCAAAGTCAAAGGTTCTGACTAGAGCAGTTCGGTCTGTAATAACTGTTATTATTGAACCAAGGACTTTATGTTTGGATTATATAAGTTGAATGTAGACGATATTGGAATTTTGACCATTACCAAATTCCATAAGTCCTGTTGATATAGTTTTGATGAAGAGAATCAGTGCAAATAATTATCACTATAGGGTACTGCTTAAAATAAGTAAAATTGGATTTTACCAAAGCTACGTAAGCGATAAATTTGGCAATAATGTCACACCACTAGCTAAGGTGACGTGTGTCCATTAATATTCGAATTGTTTGATATTAATCGCTGATCGAATTTACATCTAAAAGTCACACAACTGAAATGTTAAATACACCGACTACCACTTGATTTACTTAAATTATAATTTTTATAAATTAATTAATATTTGTGAAATGTTAATTACAAAATTTTTATTTAATTTGTGTTGATTAGTATTGAAAATAGTGCATATATAAAATTGTATACAAGTATCAGTATACGATATCGATGTACGTTTAAATTAGATGTAAATGTTTATTATCTGTTCGGGCTTGAAGCAGTATGGTGGCCCATATTTGGGTAAGGTATGGCTAGCTATGAAATATGGGAAATAGGGGTTGATTTGGTTTGTGTAGGTTTTGAATTGGTGGAGAAAATAGTGGATCTAGATCCACAATTTGCTCCTACCTTTCTCTCCCATTTAAACCCTTCTAACCCTTACTTTTGCTCTCGAGTTTTTTTCCTCCCCTCTTTTCCATTTTATAGCCTCAGATATACCATTCCCTATCTCCATCAATTCAGGTTTTGAAATGCAAATTGAAATATAAACAACGCAATGGTATGTAGTTCTTTCAGTCGAGTAGCACTTTCTTGAAGAGTTGGGATTCAGATCAAAAGAAGTTCGATCAATTCAGCATTCAAGGTGTTACTACTAGGCTATAGTCAAGGTAATATTCTATTTACATACTTATGTATATTTATTTGTCATTTATTCATATTTATATATGTTAGGCGAGATCTTTGTATCACGAATCTTTATATATTGTCATTTTAGGAAATGAATATATATATATATATATTGTAGAAAAATTATATACATAAAGACATATATACTTTCATTTCAATATTTTTTAAATTTTAAAATTGATTTAAATGATTTTAGAAAAAAATTTGATTTTTAAATTTATATAAACATATGTATTATACATATGAAAATTTATTATCAAATTAATTACATGTTTACAATTCAAAAATAAATAAAATATATGTATATATATACATATATTTGTTAAACATGAATATATATATATATTCCAATTACAACACATTAATTTAATTCTAATAATTAAATATATACTTATAGTGGGCCGTGCCACTGTATAAATAATGGGAAAAACATGTGTTCTGCACATGCACGGAACAACTAAACGGGCTCAAAGATCCCAAAGCAAAGTGAGTATAAAGTACAGGAGCTAGGAAAAGGAGCCTAATCTACTAAACAACTAAGACTAAGTGCCCTTCGGAGAAGAACAACCACTACCAACAACTGACGTTGGGCAAATAACATGAACATACCCAGAGAAAAGAGCAGCCAGATGCAGATAATAACCTTCAGAAGAAGGAGAGTAAATAAATTTCCTATCTTAACTGACGTCATAAAACTTACTTTTATTATCTTCACCAATCTCACCATCCCTAGTAAGGGACAGATCCTCACCGTCAATGTGATATATAAGAAATCGGCTCTCACCTTCAATATCAATGATAAAGGCATAAAAGGTGTCATTCTCCGGCGAGTAACGCATCTCAGATGGAACATGTGGCCAGGCCCACTCCTCAGAGTTCCAAATAATAGATCCGGACAAAACAAAAGATGCACTCTCAATTTGGGCCTCACTAATAGGAGCAACAACAATCGGAGCAACTCTAGGAGAAGTGATAGTAGAAGGGACATGATTAGCAGAAGGAGAAGCTAGTTTGAAAATGGCTTCTTCTCCTCTAGCGTTTTTGCTCAAGCTCATATCTGTCTAATTACATCTCGTTCATGCCTCGTCAGTCTCCTATGGCAAAGAAAAAGCTTTCGATGCCAGATCTGGATCTGTCCTTGCCTCATGCTGGTGTCTTCGTTAATGTCGATCCTCAGTTGACTAGTGTGGTTTGGCCTAATTGTATTGATTCTGTTGCAGCTACTTTGAATACGGTTTCTGTTAGCGTGTCTCCATTGCAAGAATTTGCGAATGTCGATCCTATTTCTGGGCTTCTACATGACATTATCTCACTTCCTTCTAATGCGCCTGTGCTTGACAGCCCCTCAAAATCGGGTAAGACCCCTCTAACTCCGTTTTTAGCCGTTGCTTGTCCTAATCCATGGTCGCGTGATAATGTTGTTTTGCCTGTTGCGGTTGTTTTGCCTGTTGTGGTTGATTTGGGTACTGTGGATTCTGAGAATAATGAAAATAGGGAAGGTGTTGTTGGTTCGGCTATGGCAGTCGATGCACCGCCTGATATTGATGGTTTGGCTAAGGCTGTCGATGCCGGTGGTGGTAATGTATCTGTTGTCGTGGCTGAGGGGTTCATTTCATCTAACGTCAGCCTGTCATGTTGTAGCCTACCACGTGCTCGAGAGAATGCCCAGCCTATCTTCACCTCTCCCTGCAGTTCCATTCCCATAACTGCAGTTGTTTCACCACTAGGAGCTATCCCTAAGTGGACATCTTTGTTCTCCAAGTTGCCAAATAATGCGGGTGTGCATTCTCCCCGTTACTTTGATACAGTTAAGATTGGGGGTGTTATGATTCCTTCGGTGGAAGTGATTGAGGCCGGTGTTGATTTTTGGAAGGATTATTTGGTGGGATTTTTCATCGATTCCAATCATGCCTATCATCTTGTTAAGGCACGATGCAATCAAGTATGGAAGCCTAAAGGTGGATTATCTGTTCATTTCGATAATGAAATGTTCTACTTTAAGTTCTTGCGAAGTGACGAAAGACCACGTATTTTGGAGGCTGATCCTATTCTCATTGAGGAGAAAACTTTTATTATTACCACCTGGAGTCCGTCTGTTGATGGGGCTAAGGATCAGGTATTGTCTATTCCTGTATGGGCCCACTTTTCTCACATTCCATCTATACTTCAACCCCTTCTCGGGATTGATTGGCTAGCAGGCCTTGTTGGTAAGATGATATGATATGATACTAATACTGTAGCTAGAAAGAGATTAGTGTATGCCAAAGCCCTGATTGAAATAACGCCTGCCAAACCATTGCCTTCTGTTTGAAAGTTAGACTTGCCGAGGGCCTTATTACTGAAGCCAGAGTTCGCTATAGTTGGAAACCAGAGATCTGTTCGTCCTGTCAGTCTTTTAGGCACCTTTCTGATGCTTGTCCTAGATCTACCATTGTTGTCCTTGTTCCTCTATCTGCTCGGGTTCCTCTGCCTAGGCCTCCTTCCAGGAAGTGGGTTCCGAAGGTTGCTCCTCCCTCCACTGCTCCACCTTATGTTGTTGCTCCTGCTGATGTTGCTCCGTCTGTTGTTCCTCCTGTTGGGGAGGCCCTGGCTATGCCAGTTTCTTCTATGTTGAACGTTGGTGTTGCTTGTTCTGGTGTTGCACTTGTTGCTCCTATTAGTGAGGACCAAGTTGAGCCTAAAACTACTAAGTTAACCGTTACTATTGATCCTATTGCTCTTGATGGTGTGGCTTGGGCTGAGCCTGGAACTTCTATGTTGACTATTCCTATTATTTGGAATTTTGAGGAGTAGGCCTGGATACATGTTCCTTCCGATATGAGGTACTGGCCTGCGTCTGACACTTATTATGCCTTTAACAGTGATGTGGAGGGAGAAAATCATTGTCTTATATATCACATTGAGGGTGAGGGTTTGGCCCTTACTAGGGTTGGTGAGATGGGTGAGGAGAACAAAAGTAAGTTTTATGACGTCAGTTGGCATAGGAAATTTATCTACTCTCCTTCGTCTGAAGGTTACGATCCAAATCTGGCTACTCTTTTCTCTTGGTACGTTCATGTTACCGGCCCGCCTGCTGTTGTTGGCAGTGGCAGTCCCTCTTTGGAGGGCGCGTAGCCCTATTTGTTTGTAGTTTAGGCGCTTTTGCCTAGCTCCTGTGCTTTATTTTTCTATGTGGTTTGGGATCCTTTTTTTCCATTTAGCTGTTCTGTGCATGTGCAGAGCACCTGTTCTCCTTTTATATAGACAGTGGCATGGCCCACTATAAAGCCGGCTGGCTTTGCTAAATATATATATATATATTTAAATTTACACATAATTTGTATATATGTTATAATAGTCATATTCGAAAAGAAAGTAATATTTTCTTATAATTTACTTATAGAAATTTATATTAAAAAGAATGATAAATCCACAAGATTTTAATTTAAAAAATTATTGAAATTTGCCAAAATATGATTAGGCTGAAATACATATATATGTGTGTGTATAATATTTAGATATATATATATATATATATATAATATCATATTGTATTATAAAGAATTTAAATATTATTTAAACATATATAAATAAATAAATAAATACAAATAATATATATATATATATTCATGATTTAAAAAAATTAATTTTTTTGTTATTTTCATATGTGTATATATTAAAATGTAAAAGATTTTAAATTTTGAAATTAAAAATATTTTAAATCTAGATCTAGTTTTAAATTTGAAATTTGGAATTTAAATTTGAGTTCCAACTATTCGTATATTACTTTATGTAAATTTAAATAGGTACGTATATATAATAATAACAATTTTTCATTGAAATATATATATATATATATATATATATATATATATATATATTAGACACCACATATGCATATGAAGGGGCTAATATGTTTATTGCAGTTTAAATCCCAACAACTAGATAAGGGTATGTTAAACCATGCACACCATATATGTTGCACATGCACGAACACACACACACATGTGTATATGATACGCATGTACATAATATATTATACAAATATAAAATCGAACTAAACCTTTTATATAAACTAAATAAAATAATAATTTTATTTAAAATTAATTTAGATCAGATCTAAATCAATTTAGACTTCATAGACCAATAAAATCTAAAATGGTCAAAAACATTGAAATTCACCCATTTAACCCGTTTTGTGCTGGCCCAATTCCAGTAATGGTATCATAACCCACTAGACTATGAGGTCTAAATTAGCAGTATTATGGCTAACTTATTAAAGCCTATCCATATAGTATGGTGTCTAAAAAAGTAGTGTCTTAGGTTAGGTTTGGATAATCAAGTACTATGTCTTACCTGCCTATTAGCCTGGCCCAAAAGGACGAGGTAAATCCAAAATTTATCCCCAATATAAAGGCTCAAATTGATTTATGCCTTGGGATAATTTTTCAAAATATATTTTAAATTAAAATAAAATTTAAAATAAATAAAATTTTAAATTTAAAAGGTTAAATTTAAAATAATTAATTTTTTTGTAAATGTTATAAAATAATTTTAACAATTGTTTTGAAAATAAAATAATTATTTTCGAAAATTATTATTAATTAATTAGATTAATTAAATGATTAATTAATTAAGAGTTAATTTATTAAATAACATGTATATATATAACATTATCTTAGAATGTTAAGGTAATATAGAAATATATATAATTTTTGAAATTAATTATAATTAATTAAAAAATTTAATTAAATGTTAATTACTCAGTAATATAATACATACATACATACATATATATATATATAAGACATATGTGTCTAACTATTGATGTTATAATGCATATGTTCAATTTAAAATGTTTAAAATGAATAAAATAATTTAAAATGTTAATTAATTAATTAAATTTATTAAATAAGATTAAATTAATATAAGTTTATACATAATATTATTATATAAGTTAATTAAATTATAAAATGTTATATAAGAATTAAACTTATATAATATAAATGTGTAATAAAAGTGGAACGGTAGTAAACCCAACTAGAATTAAGGAATAAAAACATATGCACAGTACGTATGTCGTGATTTCAGACGTCCCTAACACTTGAATCACAAGGGTATTTCATAAGAAATATATTATTCTATAAGTCGATATAACTCAAGTTAAATGTATTAAAGCTTATGAATCATTGATATAATTATTGTCCTCTATCATTTATATATTAATAGATTACTAGCATACCCCTTAGTTGTTGAGCTTTCCTCAAACTAGGGATGTTATGTGTAGTACTATAAGTATAAAGAATAGACGAGGTAAGATAAATGCACATATTTGTTGAGATTTTCTCAAGGTATGTGCATTATACTTAGGCCATCATGAAATGATAGGTACGAGTGAATAATCTCTCTTTATTCGTTACGCTTTCTTCAAGGTAAAGATGAGATTAGGACAAGTACCACAATGTTAGGAGTTGTATGTGATACAGACCATAAGGAGTTATCTATTGTTTGTAGACGTGTGATTTATTGAGTTTACCTTAAGGTCAAAATCCCAAGGCATGCGAGTCCTAACACCTGCTAAAGAAGTCAAAAGACTTCTATGTCCCATCATAGGTCTTTGAGAAACATAAAAGTCTAGCGAGAGCCTTATTAGAAAAATGAAATGGTAACGTTTAACCTTTCTAATATTGTAAGAACATATGCTATGTATAAATTAAACTAATCTACATCGATAAATTTGTGCATTGTATATAATTGATAAAATGTTTATTAATTATACTATAGAAATAAACTGAATTATGATTGACAAGTAGAAATATAAAATATGCTTACCAATAAAAAAAATTCATATTGACCCATGAAAGCGCCTAATTATACAAGTACGAAATACGTTCGAAACTTGGTCTCTTACATGTTTACTTGCTCGAGACTGTGTATTATCTTCAATAAGTTTCGAACTCTAAAAGCAATACGAGGATATGAATATTGGATCCATTTACAATCATATATAAATGTTATATAGTGAACGATCACCGATCATAATGTGCGAAACCTCGATGAAATTAGTTCATTCAAAATAAGAAATTGAACCATAGTGTGAGATCATGTATTTAATATGATTGATTACAATCATAATATTGTTATGTTAAATGTAACACCAGACCAAAAGCTATGAGATAGTATAAGAATTCAATCACTAAAATGTCAGTTTGATCCGTTTACGTAAAGTGCAACTAATTTGATATCTTTAAAAGTTAAGGATAACCAAATGCAATTTTTTAAATACATCATGGTATTGTAGTAAGGGTTTCCTTTAAATGGTTCGACCATTTAAAAAGAAAATTGAATGTATGAAAGTAGATGTACCTAAGGCACAGTTGGGATGAAGAGAGTGAATGGTCATTTTTAATTCATGAAGAAACATCAGAAACAAGAATTGTAAAATAATAATAGATACTTAACATTAGAATTAAAAAAAAAATATGATTTCTATTCAAAATGTATTTTCAAATAGAAAATTTGTTTTTTATGAGATTTATTTCTTTGAATATAAGATATTTGATCCGAAAATTCTCGACTGTAAACTGGTTATAATAGATGTTATAAATGGCCTATATAAGTGATTGAGTGGAGCTCTGTATTTTGTACGTTATCATAGTAATGGCGGAAATAGTGGGATAGTGCCATATAGGACTTATAAATCACATCAAGTTCTGAAAATTGTTTTCATAAAACATACCAAACATTATTTACAAAACAATAGATGTTTTTCAATGTTGACTGAAAAATAGACAATTTTATTTCAATATGAATAATATGAATATTTGTTATAAAACAAAACTATAATAGTGGTATTTGTTTTCATAATAAAAGATGCATTGAAAATATAGAAGATCTAAAATTTTTTACAATCATTTTGGAATTACATACTAAAACAATAGTTTTGAGAAATAATACTTTGATTATATGATTATGAATCATATGGTACTGGTGAATTATATCTCTATTAAAGCAAAGCACCCATTCAGTGGAAGCGACATAAGAGTTGGTGAACTCTTTGAATTGATACATATAGATGTTTGTAATAAAAAGTTTAATAATACCAAAATGATTCTATATACTTCGTTGAATTCACTAATGAATTATCATAAATAAGAACATGTGTATTTGATACACATGTAGCATGTCTATGACAAGTTCATAGAATATAAAACAGCAGTAAATGAATTTACGTGCAATAGGAAATAAAATTATTTGATTTGATTGAATAGGTGAGTATATTGGAAATAGTTCTGAATATACCTAAAAACAAATAAAGATTCAATCTAAAAATTCACTCTTCCCTATAATACGTAATATGTATCAATAAAGAACAATAAAACTTTATTGACAAAGTACGATTAATGATGAGTGAAGCTGAGTTAACATCTTTCTATAAGGTCGTATGCTTAGGAGTAGTATACAAGGTTAAAATTAATATCATCTAAAGAATAGTTTACATGATTATACAAGATAAGAGTTTATAACAAACCCCAACATATTTTAGGTTAAGGAGTTGGCAGGTGTTGCAAGTTGAAAAACTACACATAGTGATTGTATATGAGGAATCTTTTATGGATCATCCCTAAAGGAGTTTAGGAACGATACTTGTTATACCCAAAATTCTTAGAACAAATTGATAAACAAGGAAGCCATCATGTGCAATTAAAGGTCATCATGTCCTATTTATGTAGATAGAAGCCATCAAGTAAATTCAAAGCCATCAAGTAAAAAGCCAGTGTGTATAGTTGAAGTCATCGCACATAATAGAGCCTTCACACATACATAGAATTATGATAAATAAATGAAGCCATCATCGAAAAATGGAGTCATCGCGAGACAATTTATAAAGGTTAATATGATACAATTTATAAAGGTCGTCGTCGGACATCCCTTAGAGTCATCATGAAATGAACAAGCCATAGCGATTGTGCTTAGTTCTTGAAACAACCATTAGACAAGGTAAAAAATCCATCGTGGGTAATCCTATAAGGCCTTCGTAATCCATCTTTAAATGATAAATCAAGGCAATCAAGCCATCACATTCAAATAAAGCGACACAAACTAACATCCAAATGAAGGTTATCGTGGGAGATTTTATAAGGTCGTCGCGAATAATCTCCAAAAGATACTATGGAGCATTCCTTTATAGATATCATGAAGAATACCATACAAGCCATCGTGAAGAGTTTGCATGGAAAATCAAGATAAATCCTAAAGTTATTGTGGTAAGTCCTATAAAGCTATAACGAGAAGTTAAACATAGCCATCACCTGCAATATTCAAACGGTAAACAGAAGTTGCCTCGCGAAGTTCGATAAAGTAAGTATGGGCCATCCTCAAATGGTAAGTCAAGGTCAATGTGAAGAGTCGTCGCAAGTAAAATCTAAGGAAGCTATTGCATACCAACTTAATGAAGTCATGGAGTAGTCATCGCGAAACAACTTAATAGAACCTTTATGATAACTCCAAGGGTCATTATGAGCAAATGACACATTGGAACATCGTGAAGTGACATAGGGAGTAATTATGAAGAGGAATTCGTAAGGTTATCAAGACACAAAGAGTTAAAAGTCATCATGGAGTGTTTGCATAAAGCTTTCATGATAAAAAGCATTAAGAGCAATCATGAAGCAATATGGTAAAGCCATCGCGAAGATTTTCGTGGAGTCACCATAAAATAAAGCAATAGGGTCATTATGAAGAATCATTGATATGATACAACTTAAGGTCATTGTATGGAATGAATAAGAAGCTATCATGGGATAGTTATAGGGTCATCATGATGAATCACTAAATCAACCATTGTGAAACAATCATGGATTGACTAAGTAATGGTACGTATAAGCTATCGCGAGATAAACTTGCAAGTTGAAATAGGAAAAAGAAGTTAGCGTGGATGTTTCCTAGAGTCATCGCTTATCAATCTCCACACGAATGCTGGTTCCTTCTTATGAAGATCAACCTCCACTGTTTACTCATTCTAGGCAGGATATGGCACCAATCCAATAGCTGAGATCATCTATTAATACAGGGATAACCCCCTAAAAGTGGATGATTTTTCCGATTCCATTTTCTATTTTTTTACATTGTATTGAAAAGCTTAAGTGAAGAATTTTAATGGCCGATCATACCATCTTGGTTTTGTAACTTTGCAATAAAGGACTAGAACAATCAGTAAACTGCATAATGACTTCTCGTGAATGCAAGGCCATTTCCTACAAATTCGTGACTAGCATATTTAAATAGTAATATAATCCTACTCAAGTATCTCAAATTGTTTTGACCTAAATTTAGTGCTAACACTAAGTGGTACTTTTTGAAAGTCGTTATGGATCGAGTAATATGAATTTGTAGCATCCCCCAATTTGAGGCCCCAAAAAAAGCACTATTGATACGACAGTAATCCATAATGTTATTTTTCGGTGACAAAATAAGATCGGTTAATTGCATCTATAACATCAAGAGCACATGGATATGAAAATTTTCAAAACACATTTCATTAATAAAATTTTACATTCATTACATAATCCCATCGATTCCACAATCAAAGAAAATATAATAAATACAATTATATTCCAAGAGCGATATATGAAGATACCCCCTTGGATGATCAAAGTCTAACTACTTGACAAAAATATCATTACATCCATTGAACCAAAATATAGCTTCAACTAACACGGTGGAAATAAACTCCTAATATTAGTTTACCTTCTGCACATCTCCGGAAGCTTATTCGTTTAACCTAAAAACCCTACTCCCGATCTACTCAAATGAGTACCTGAGAGTTTAAGGGGAAAACAGAAACTTAGGGTCAGACAAAAAGTCTGGTGTGAATAATATTATGCCAACTTGAACCAAAATTTGATATCTAGTGAGACCACACCGCAGAACGGAATGATTTTTCCCCTCACTGGTATCTTATCAAAATATGTTAATCTTAACCTAAATCATGCACTTGCAATCACAATGGTTAAAACAAAACATGATATGATCATATGCATGCAATATGGGTAAATATAACTAGTCTGTCATTAAAGGGTTATGTATTTCCAAGGTTTACCCGCCCTATAAAATTGATTGTTTGCTTTAAATCATAGTTTTCCTAGGGTCACCATGAACCTATTAGTTTTCACATGTCAACTAATAACCTATTAGGCTGACTTTGGACAAAACATAACTAGACGTCCTAAAATCTCCAAATACGGTTAAGAGAAAATCCAATTAAACAATACAGTGAGCATATAGAGCTACGAGTTCTTCTATGCATACACATCTTTTAGTCTCACTACTGACAAAGCCATATGCACTACGCACTTCCTTCGCTCGGAAATGTTATTAAAAACCATGAATCGCGAACCTTTGCCAATCGGGGGCTAGCGGCTGAAGCATAAGGCGCGACCCTACACTAGTCCCACCTAAACTTTTATCTGGTTTTAAATCCAGGAGTCATATCTTTTCGATCGGTTCAAGGCATCCTAACACAATCGATCTATTTGATTTTCCAGATGCAATTTTACTCAATTAGGAGTTTAGTCTAACCATACTCACTACTGGAACAACCTAACTGGTAATTCTGTTCCTAAATCCTAAGGTGCAATGTTGGGTAATGAAAATGTTAGTATGGAAAATGATAAAATCTGAAAATTTAACTGATCAAATGATAACAGGAACACATAACATCATTCATCAAAATATGTTCAATTAATACTCATGTTCATAACAAAATTACTTTAGTTTAAGTAATATTTTTCTTGGAAAAATTCATATAAAATAAGCTAAAACACTGTTTATTTCCTTAAAAACACTTATCTTTAGAAATGATAAACCACTTGAAATCATTCTCAAAACAAGGAAAACATAGGCGTAATACTTAGCCAAAATCTTATGCCAAAACACTATCATCTTTTCATAACTTTTAAAACACTTGCTATCAGAACAGGGATGTAGAGCATCTAGAAAACATAGGCTACTAAGCCTCTAAAACATAGCTTTCAAGTTTGTAAAACATATGGCTATATAGCTACTAAAATATAGATATCAAGTCTCTTGAAAACATGGGCTATCGAGCCTCTAAAATAGGGCTTTCAGGTTTGTAAAACATACGACTATCGAGCCTCTAAAACATAGTTATCTAGTTTGTAAAACATATAGCTATTGAGCCACAAAATATAGTTATTGAGTTGCTAAGACAAGAGGTGTAGAGTTAATAAAAACATGAGGTGTTGAACCTCTAAAAACTTAAGGATGTCGGTCCTTAAAACATGAGGTGCCGAGCCTCCAAAAACTTAAGGATGTTAAACTTTAACAAAAAGAAGTAGCCAGGTCTCTAATCCATAGGGGTTGTCGAGCCTCTACAAAACATTGGGTTTAAACTTTTATAGATTATAGGGTATCGAACCTTTATAAAGCCTTGGGGTATTGAACTTTTAGAAAACATTAGGTATCGAACATTTGTAACACAAGGTGTCAAGTCCCTATGAAAGCAGATACATCACATAACTATCGATTAGCTATCACATGCATCAGTTATTATAGTTTTCGAGATTCTATGAAAATAAAGGTATCGAGACTCTATGTTATAATGTTGATGGCATTTCTGTAAATAACTTAAAAACTGATTTATTTCCTTTTAAAATTAAAACTTTCTACCAACTCTTGCCTCATGTCAAATTTTCATTGGATAATGAAATAATTTTTATATTCTTTACTGAAAATTCTGGTTGGTCATGCACTACCTTCCTAAATATCTTTGCAAAACAATATGATTAATATCCTTAACTCATATTGGTTATAAACATTTCTAGAATAACAAATTCATAGAAAATCATAACAATTAGGGGAAAATCCCCAAAAGTCACTAAAAATATGAATTCTCTTCTTCTTCCATATACAAAAAAATTTTGGAACTAAAATATTAATTTAATTATCTTT
Source organism: Allium fistulosum (assembly GCA_030737815.1). Taxonomy (NCBI): domain Eukaryota; kingdom Viridiplantae; phylum Streptophyta; class Magnoliopsida; order Asparagales; family Amaryllidaceae; genus Allium; species Allium fistulosum. The sequence continues at coordinate 482,491,520 of CM060905.1, read as the reverse complement.
AATAATTAAAAACCCGAAAATATACACGTTTTTTCTCTTAGGAAATTCATAAAATATTCATATGAACTTGGAAAATCATGAAATAAAAAACCCATCTCCAAAACAATGTTTTACACAACATATTCAAGTTTCAAATCAATAGAAGATCAAAAACTTAGGTTTTGCCTTTAAAATCCATTAGAACAATTCCATAAAAATCCAATGAACCATCATTCGATCTAATAATGATATTATCAATCCAAACATGACCTATTATCACAACCAATTTGGAAATCAAATCTTAAATCCAAAATTAAAACATAACAATTGATATTCATCTTGGAAAGGACAAGAGAGATTGAGATTTGATGTAGATTAATTCCCCTAAGCTTTCCTTAGATTTCCTCTTCTTTTTCTTCTCTAGGTAATGGCCAGCCTCCTTTAGGTTTTGTTTTGATTTTAGAAAATGAAATGAGAATGGATGAGAGAGGAAGGGTTTATGGAATGAATTAAGGAACTATTACCAATATGCCCTCTTATTAGTCCCTTTCTCTATGTTTAAAACAATCTTATTAATTGATTGATTAAGTCCTAACCCAAATTAGTTAACAAATCTCATTCTCCTTATCACCTCACATTATTCTCTATAATTTATCTAACTAAATTCTCTTAATAATGTTAAACAAAAATTAGGGTTTGTTAGCACCAAAATTGGTCACTAACACCCGAAGAAAGGTTTGTGTAGAGATATTAATGAAGAAGGTAAATTAAAACTGATGAATAACACAGTTGAATGCAATAATAACTGTAAAAAACAAGAACACCAAATTTATAGTGGTTCAGCGCAACTGCCTACATCCAATTTGAGTTTTAATCTTTATTGCTTTTCAGAATAATTGAATACAGATACAATCCGTAGACAAACCACTTGAATACAAGTTTGAATCGAAAATAGGAGAGAATAAAAAAATGGCAGAGTTTCCCTAGAGTTCTCCCCAAAAGAAGGTCTCTTCAACTGTGCCACTTGTTTCCTGGGGATTTGACCAGGCAACTAGTACTCGACAATCAATGCTCGGCATCAAAGAGTGTTCGGCGAGGCACTTGGTATCCAGGAGTGTTCGGCGAAGCAACTGACATCCATGAGCGCTCGGCGAAAAGTGTGCTCGGCATCCATTAGTGTCCGGCATCAAGGCTGCTCGACATAGCAGGGTACTCGGCGTCAAGACTGCTCGGCATAACAAGGTGCTCGGCGTCAAGGCTGCTCGGCATAACAAGGTACTCGGCGTCAAGGCTGCTCGGCATAACAAGGTACTCGGCGTCAAGGCTGCTCGGCATAACAAGGTACTCGGCGTCAAGGCTGCTCGGCATAACAAGGCACTCGGCGTCAAGACTGCTCGGCATAACAAGGTGCTCGGCGTCAAGACTACTCAGCGTAAGGGCATTCGGCGTCAAGGAAAGCACTCGGCAACAACCTATGCTCGGCGTCAACTAGTGTTCGGCATCCCACGGTTCTCGGCATTCAGTGGAGCTCGGCGGTAGGATAACTCGACAACGAGAGCGTTCGAACTACATACATTGGTTGGTCAAGAGCTTCAAAGGGAGATACGCTCGGCTTCACTGCAATCACCCTACACTTCCCATACATCAGGCCTACACTTCCCATACATCAGGAGCACCGTTCGGCATGGGAAAGACCGTTCGGCATGGGAAGGACCGTTCGGCACAGATGCGTTCGGCGTACCTGGTTCGGCACGCAGCACCTGGGCTCGAACGTTCGGCTAACAAGCCCGCTTAGGAAGTCCAGCCCATCTTTGCCTATAAATAGAGGGGCAGGGTCACAGTGAAATGGATCCTTTTTTGGAGAGAAAACACCGGGGAGACTCTGCCATTTTCAAGACTCACCTTCTCTACTTAACAACTTTACTCAAGCATTTGATTCTCGAATTGTACTTGTAATCAACTATAAAGGGAATCAATAAAGTTGAACAAAGTGGACGTAGGCAATTACGCTGAACCACTATAAATTCGGTGTTCTTACTTTCTGCATTTAAATTAGCATTGTCTTCTCCGTTTAATTTACTTTCATCACTTATATCTCTACACAATCTTTCTGAACGAGGTTAGTGACCAATTTTGGTGCTAACACTTTGGTGCTTTCACTGAGAATCGAATTCTCAGACCTCAAGGATCTGCTTTGAAGCTACTGGATTGAGCAAATCCCCCAAAGAAGATCCGACTTACTGATAGAGCATCCGCTGATTCTACTCAGAGTTCATACCAATAACTCTACAATGGCAAGACCACGTACCAGGTCAGCTTCTCTTAATGCGGATGCCCGAGAGACTGCTAGCGTGCAACAAGCAGGACCTAGCAATCAACCAGCAATCCCGAGTGCAGGGATTGCCGCTCAAGAACAGACTCCAGTTGTCACCAGAGTGGAGTTCAACGACTTGATGAGAGAACTTAGGGAAAGCAGGAGACAACTGGGAGAACAGATGCAAGCTAATGCCAACCTGATGGCACAACTCACTCAACAGCAGCAACAGAATGCTGGGGGCAATCCAGCTGCTTATTCCTCTTCTGACAGCTCAACTTCTTCTGATGAGCCACCCAGGCGCAGACGCCGTAAGGCTGAAGCTGCAAGGGCAGATGCTGCTGTTCGAACAGCAGGAGACCGCGACCAAGCCAGAACTGGAAACTTCCGAACCGGAGTACAGGTGGAGGAGGGAGCTCCAGATCATCAAGATGTTAACAATGTTGAACCTCATGACGCACGATTGGCAGATCGCCAGGAAAGGAGGCACCAGCATGGACAGGCGCGTAGAACTGACTCCAACCTCCCAGCTTCCATACAGACACCCGATCTGACAGCCATGATCAGGCAACTGATGAAAGAAAATCAGGGCTTATCAAATGACGATTGGGGAGTGTCAAGAAGTCATACTTCGTTCACGGATGTTGTGCTGCAAGCGTCCTACCCCAAGAAGTTTAGCATGCCAACCATTCCTGCATACGAAGGAAAGACTGACCCCAGACAACATGTAATGAGGTATGAATGGATGATGGATTCAGCCAGAGCAAATGATGCCACCAGGTGTAGGTGCTTTCCGATTACTCTATCTGGGATCGCTACTATGTGGTTCACCCGACTTCCTCCGCGATCCGTATCAAATTTCGAGGAGTTGGCAAAGAAGTTTATTGAGCAATTCAGGATACACACTACACGCCCGAAGGACGTGATGTCTCTGTCAAGTGTAATCCAAAATCCCGGAGAGTCGCTGAAGGAGTACTTACAAAGATTCCACGTTGCGGCAACTGAAGTCAGTAATCCCAACGACCATGCAATTCTAATGGCTGTGATGAGAGGTGTAGATCCGGATTCTGAATTCGGAGATTGGCTGGCAGGAAAACCTCCGACTACGCTAGAGCGTTTCTACTCCAAGGCACACCAGTTCATAAGAAGAGAGGAAGCTAGGTGGGTACGACGAGACAAGGCACCGGGACCCGCCCAAGAGTCAATTAAGAGCAACATTGCTGTGAAGCAATCTGGAGACAATTCAGGAAAGGTCCAAGTCAACGTCCAGAATAAGCCTGTGCAGCCCAAAGAGTCCGGAGGAAGAAGTCAAGGAAAGAGGAAAGAAGCGGGAAAGTGGAAGTCGAGAATTCCAAGCTACAGCGAGTACACTCCGCTAAACGCCCCACTTGAGAACATTTACCTATCCACATGCAATACTTTTCAATACAGAAAACCACGTCCGAAAGAATCAACTGAAGAACAGAAACGGACTGGGAAATATTGCCGCTTCCATGAAACTTATGGACACAACACGGAAGAATGCAGACACCTGCATGACGCTATCGAGAAATTGATCAGACAAAAGAAGTTGCAAGAATTTGTAAAGGATCCACAGGAAGGAGGACAGGGAACGTCCAACCCAGGTCATGCACCGGCTCCACGTCATCCTGAGGAACCTGCCCGGACTGTTGGAAGACTGGTTATAAATACAATTATCGGCGGACCTCATCCCGCAGATAAGAACTGGCAAGAGATGGAACGATATGCGAGCTCCTTGAAGCATGCAGATTTTGAGTGCTGTTCGAATGTAGAGGACGGGGCCCCTGCTAAGCAGCAGCGCGTGATGACAGACGATATTGTGTTCAGAAACAAAGACGCTGATCAGGTAGAGGCTCCGACCATCGATCCCATGGTCATATCTGCAACAATCGGACCAGCATATGTAAAAAGAATTTTGATTGATTGTGGAAGTTCAGTCAACATCATCTTCAAGAAGGCCTATGATCAGATGAAGCTAGAGACAAAAGACTTGAAACCATCCAAAGCTCGTATCCACGGCTTTAACGGCGCTGCGACTGATGCAGTAGGATATGTCGAGTTACCAGTTGAACTGGGACAAGGTGAGCGCCGGAGGGTACGAATTCTACCCTTTATAGTTTTGGATGTGGACTCTCCATATAATGTTTTCTTGGGTCGGCCGGCCCTGGCTGAATTTAGGGCGGCACTAGCCCCGTGGTGCTTGACTTTGAAGTTTCCGACTGACAAAGGAGTAGGCATTGTTCACGGTGACCAAGCGGCTGGTCGTTCTTGTTATGTGGCCGAACTCCGAGAAGCCCACCGGAGGGAGAAAGGAAAGGTTGCGGACAATCCCGTCCGCATCCTCAATACGAATAATTGACAAGTAGTGCCTGAGCCCTGGCTCGGGCATAGTTCTCGGATCTACGGAGATATAGATCCGAGAGACGACGATGAGAAACCCAGGGAAGAGAAGGCGGCACCGGCTGAATTAACGATTGACATTTCAGTTAGCCGTGACGACCCTACGCGAATACTGAAGATCGGATCACAGTTAGGCCCCGCAATGACAGAAGACCTTAGCGACTTCCTCCGGGCAAACCTTGATGTTTTTGCCTGGACGCATTCTGATATGTGTGGGATTTCTCCCGCCATCACAAGTCATATGTTGAACGTAGACCCGAAATACGTCCCAGTCAAGCAAAAAAGGAGAGGAATGGATCCAGAGAGATCCGCCGCTCTTGGAGAGGAGGTGGACAAACTCAAAGCAAATGGGTTCGTCCGCGATGCCCTCTACCCGGAGTGGGTCTCTAACCCCGTGCTAGTAAAGAAGGCAAATGGGAAATGGAGGACTTGCGTAGATTATTCCGACTTGAACAAAGCATGCCCTAAGGACAGTTTCCTGTTGCCTAGGATCGATCAGTTGGTCGATTCCACAGCAGGACACGAATTATTGTCATTCATGGATGCGTACTCGGGATACAACCAAATCCCAATGCATATTCCGGACCAAGAACACACCAGCTTCGTTACAAATGTCGGGCTGTATTGCTATGTAGTGATGCCCTTTGGATTAAAGAATGCTGGAGCAACTTACCAACGTCTGGTGAATCGAATGTTCAAGGACCAGCTGGGCAAAACCATGGAAGTCTATGTGGATGACATGCTCGTGAAATCACGGCAGTCAAACGACCACATTCAAGACTTAGCTGAAATGTTTAACATACTCAAGTTCTATGGAATGAAGATCAACCCGCTGAAATGTTCTTTCGGCGTTGCATCAGGGAAGTTCTTAGGATTCATCGTCAACGCTAGGGGAATCGAAGCCAACCCAGAAAAGATCCAAGCCATTCGAGATGTACAAGCGCCCAGGATTATAAAGCAGGTACAGAGCTTGAACGGAAAAGTGGCTGCGATGAGTCGATTTATATCCAAGGCAACTGACAAGTGCATCCTGTTCTTTGACATAATAAAGAAAGGAAAGAGGAATTTTGAATGGACGTCTAGCTGCGAGGAAGCTTTCCAGAACCTAGTAAGGCATCTGGAGAGCCCACCAATGCTATCTAAGCCAGTTGACCATGAGATGCTGTACGTTTACTTGGCTATATCCCCTCATGCGATAAGCGCAGCTTTGGTCCGTGAGGAGGATCGAGTCCAGAAGCCGGTATATTATGTTAGCAAGCGTTTAACGGGGGTAGAGAAGAATTACCCTAAAATTGAGAAATTGGCTTATTGCTTGGTGATTGCATCACGCAAGCTGCGCCCGTACTTTCAAGCGCATTCAATCGGCGTTTATACCGATCAACCCCTGAGGCAGGTACTTCAACGACCGGAAACTTCTGGAAGATTGCTAAAATGGAACATCGAGTTGAGCCAATTCGATATCGCGTACTTACCACGGAGAGCCATCCGAGGACAAGCGTTAGCAGACTTCATCACTGAATTTACCATACCCATCAAACCGGACGATCACGACATCATTCCCCCCATACGATGGAAATTATACACTGACGGTGCATCAAACGACCGTTGCTCCGGCGCGGGCGTAGTTCTTATAACTCCGGAAAACCGATCGATCTGTTATGCCCTGAAGCTCGATTTTCCGGCTACAAACAACGAAGCTGAATATGAAGCATTGATCGCTGGCTTGAAGCTTATCAAAGAACTCGGAATCAACTCAGTCGAAATCTTTTGTGACTCGTAGTTAGTGGTTTACCAAGTACGAGGAGACTACCAAGCAAAAGGACGAAAGCTTGCTCCGTACCTCGTTCAGGTCCAGGAACTACTATCAAATCTTGAGCGTTATGACATTTCACATATCCCGCGAGAACAAAACAAAGAAGCCGACTTGTTGGCTAAGTTCGCAAGTACCGACGATGTTCAACAAATGGGATTATATCCCGTGGAAGTCTTGCATGCCCCGAGTGCGGACGAGATGAAAATCGATCTTGTGTTGGAAATAGAGATCGAGAAGGACTCGTGGATAACCCCATTCAAACTATACCTGACAACCGGGGCTTTACCAGAAAGAAGAAGCGAAAGACGACAGGTCCTTTGAAAGGCTGCGCGGTACGTAATGCAGGATGGATCCATGTACCGGAAAGGAATCTCAGTCCCATTGTTACGATGCATCGCTCATGATGAAACAAAGCGAGTCTTGAGGGAAGTCCACGAAGGGGAATGCGGCGACCATACTGGGGGGCAAACGCTAGCAAAGAAGATCCTCCGCTATGGGTATTACTGGCCCACCGTAAACCGGGATGCCGCGGACTACGCAAGAAAATGCGACAAGTGTCAAAGATATGCAAAAATCCCGAGGGCTCCGTCAACGAAACTCACACAAATGATCAGTCCTTGGCCATTCGCGATCTGGGGAATCGACATAATCGGCTCTTTGCCTCTATCCAAAGGTGGTGCGAAATACGCGATAGTTGCAGTCGACTATTTCACGAAATGGGCTGAGGCAGAACCTTTGGCCACTATCACCTCTAAGAAAGTCATTAACTTCGTTGTACGAAACATTATATGCCGCTTTGGCCTTCCACGCACCATCATTACAGACAACGGAACGCAATTCGAAAGTAGAGAGTTCAAAGAGTTCTGTTTAAAGTACGGCATCGAGAAAAAGTTCGCTGCCGTTGCACACCCAAAAGCTAACGGACAAGTTGAGGCCGTTAACAAAATAATCAAGTCCATACTAAAGAAGCGTCTGGAGAAGGTTGGAGGCAAGTGGGTAGATGAACTCCCGATAGCATTATGGGCATATAGAACTACCCACAAGTCCGCGACCGGCCACACTCCGTTCGCCTTGGCATACGGCTCTGAAGCCGTAATACCCGTGGAACTTGAAGTTCCATCGCACCGAGTGACATACTATGACCCCAAGACGAACCAAAACCTCTTGCTGGAATCACTGGACTGCATCGACGAAAAGCGTGAAGAAGCTGAGTTAAGGGCGGCGGCGCACAGACATCGAGTCAAGCGCTACTACGATGGCAGAGTCCGCCTAAGAATCTTTGATGTGGGTGATCTCGTTTTGAAACGAGTCTTCCCAGTACCATCACGCATGAATCCCAACTGGGAAGGTCCATACGCCATTGAACGGAAGCTTGGAGAAGGAACATTCAAGCTAGCGACCGTTGATGGCGCGACACTCCCCCGAGCATGGAACAGTGAACATTTGCGGCACTATTACATTTAGCATGTTTCCCTTTCTTGTTATAGGCACTATTGTTTTCTGCATGTTTCCATTCAATAATGACTTAGTTTCCTTTTGAAGTTGTAATCGAGCAATTTAGTTGATTTTCATTAATAAAGGCTTGAAGCCACATTTTCTATGAAGTTTCTATATCTCTTAATTGGATGATAAATTACACTATTCTGTGCGATCATACCAGCACTAAATCTCCGAATCCCCAGAGCGCGGAGCGGAGTACTCTAAGTCCCCAGAGCGCGGACTAGAGTATAAACGACTCCAATCTCTGAATCCCCAGAGCGTGGAGCGGAGTACTCTAAGTCCCCAGAGCGCGGACTAGAGTATAAACGATTCCAATCTCCGAATCCCCAGAGCGTGGAACGGAGTACTCTAAGTCCCCAAAGCGCGGACTAGAGTATAAACGACTCCAATCTCCGAATCCCCAGAGCGCGGAGCGGAGTACTCTAAGTCCCCAGAGCGCGGACTAGAGTATAAACGACTCCAATCTCCGAATCCCCAGAGCGCGGAGCGGAGTACTCTAAGTCCCCAGAGCGCGGACTAGAGTATAAACGATTCCAATCTCCGAATCCCCAGAGCGCGGAACGGAGTACTCTAAGTCCCCAGAGCGCGGACTAGAGTATAAACGACTCCAATCTCCGAATCCCCAGAGCGCGGAGCGGAGTACTCTAAGTCCCCAGAGCGCGGACTAGAGTATAAACGATTCCAATCTCCGAATCCCCAGAGTGCGGAGCGGAGTACTCTAAGTCCCCAGAGCGCGGGCTAGAGCATAAACGATTCCAATCTCCGAATCCCCAGAGCGCGGAACGGAGTACTCTAAGTCCCCAGAGCGCGGACTAGAGTATAAACGACTCCAATCTCCGAATCCCCAGAGTGCGGAGCGGAGTACTCTAAGTCCCCAGAGCGCGGGCTAGAGCATAAACGATTCCAATCTCCGAATCCCCAGAGCGCGGAACGGAGTACTCTAAGTCCCCAGAGCGCGGACTAGAGTATAAACGACTCCAATCTCCGAATCCCCAGAGTGCGGAGCGGAATACTCTAAGTCTCCATAGCGCGGACTAGAGTATAAACGATTTCAAGTCTCCAAGTCCCCAGAGCGCGGGCTAGAGTATGAACAGTCTCAAGTCCCCGAATCCTCGGAGCACAGTGTCAGCAAACCAAATAAAGACAAGAGAATCATTCAAACAAGAAGAAACTAAAATTTTATTCGATAAGTCCAAAATGGGGATACAAGATCACTCCTACAAAATTCGGGCCTATACAAACTACAAGTTATGGAAAATGGAAACTGTTACAAACTTAAGCAAAAACTTGTTGAACAAGTGCATCGATCATTTCTTCGACTTCTTCTTCTTGTCTGCCTTTGGTGTTTCCGACGACTCCTCTCCCTCACGTTTCTTCTTGGACTTTTTGCTTGCTAGAGAGACGGAGTCAGGAGTAGGAGACGGAACATCTAATGGTTTGGACCTGCCCGGGAGAATGATTTTCAAAGGTCTGTTCCACGGGTCAGTAAGTTGCAGGACTTCAGATTCAACTTTGACTTTGACCTTTATCTTCTCCTCGTCGGCAAGACGATCCTTCATGCTCATCTCTGAAGTATGTTCAGAGGCGCCAGTGATTTTAACTTCGTCGCTTCCTTCGGCAGGAGACGAAGTATCAAGTTTGTCATCGTCAAGCGCCCCGATCACTTGAGCGTCTGGGCCGGGAGTTACCCCTGCGTGAGCAACGTCGCTTGTTTTCCCCGCTTCCTCCTTGGCGTCATCGCTCCTCGGAGTTAGCTCAGTGTCAGAACAACCTGTGAGAAAATATAAGAAGTGGGCATTAGAACGAATAACCACTGCTAAAAAATGACGGGATCACTTCGACTTCTAGAGAAAGAAGAATCTCCTACCAGGATCAGGTTGACTGTCGGTGGCGCGCGGGGTTTCACCCTCCAGGATAGGTGACAGCACATGAACGCCGAGCCCGGGATCTTCGGGATCGTAACTGGCATGCTGCTCGAATGGATCAAGCGTCGACCGACCAGCCGATTGAGCAGCATAAGGAGCGGCGATGTGAGGAGTAGTAGCGTCGGCCTCTGACGGGCCAGCCTCGTTATTCTTCTCTTTCGAAGGGGAAGAGCCTTTGCCATAGAGAGCCAATGCTACGGATAAATCCGATGGCTCATTCCCCCTCAAGAACTCCTTCACCAGTGCATCCTCGTCGATTTCTTCGGAGCCTGATTCGACTTTCTTGATCTTTATCAGAGTTTCCCATGCCTCAGCCAGGGATTCATGGTAGCCGTCGCCCAAGAATGTTAGGTCACGGTGCATAAGGACGCGGGCTCCGTATTCGGCGATCAACGGGTCAAACATACTTTTGACTTCTTCCCTGCCGGTCTCTGCGGCCGCCTCAAGGCGAGAATCAAGCTCCTCCACAGCCATTCTTTTGCCCTCCTCACGGGCCTCATCCTTCATTTTCTCGACCCCGGCAAGTTCGCCGTCGAGCTTTGCCTTCAGGAGCCGGGTAGCAACAATCTCATCACAATACCGCTGTGATTCTTCCTGAGCGGCTATTTTGTCTTCTTTCTCCTTGGAGAGTTGTTCTTTCAGCTCTTTGACTTGAGTAGCGAGCGCGTCCCTTTCTTTTTGGACAGAGTCTTTTTCTAGGGCAAGGGCGCCGCTGCGCTGAACTGCTTCGTCAAGCTCCTTTTTGTGAGCCACCTCTAAGCGAGTAACTACCTCGGCAGTATCTTTTGCACCTTGTTCAGCGGCTTCTAGCTTTAACTTATAAGAGGAGAGTTCTTCATCTTGGAGTTTGATGATTTTCTTATCGCTGTCAGCCTCCAGATTCAGACGGTCAATCTCGTGTTGACACTCAACAGATACTTCTGATATCTTCTCCACCAAGTGCACGAATGCGTCATGTTGAACATAGACGTCATTGTTGCAGGCAATGGCACTTTGCTTCACGTGCCCAGGAATGTGATGGATGGCCGGGAGGAATTTCAAACCGTCAAAACAAATTTTTGGAAACTTGGCCTTAAGGTCGACCATCTTTTCCGCAACAGTTGGGTCCACGGCAGGAGCAGGAGGAGGAGGCTTAGAGAATTCCGTTCTTTTACGCGGCTCTCGAACTTGCCTCGTACTCGATGAACTGGAATGTTGTTCTCGAGCGGCATCAGACTGATAACCCTTCTGCAAAGACTTCTCTTTATCCGGATCAGTTGTAGGAGGAAGATCACGGGACTGGGAAGATTGATAGTGTGCTTTCTTGCGGTGAGACGACTCGCGCGGACGATTGTCCCTATCTTCATAATCACCTCGGTCCCGGCGTCTGCCTGAACCGGAATCCCGTCCGGAGTGATGAAATATTGAAGACCCCTGAAGGCGATCAAGTCCGTGGGAGCGGCCCATATCACCTGCAAAGAAGGAAGATAACAACGAATTAAGGAGAATTCACGAATTAAAAAGACTTGAAGTATGTTATGGAATGCGCATGTGCGTGTGTGTCCTAAGTGTTCCCCCCGACGGACCCGTTCGTTTATCTTTGCTAATCGGAGTATTGTCTCTATGAACCGGGAGTTGAACTCCTACATTGCCTCTAGCGGGCGAAGAGAATTTGAGAGCTTCAGGATCATCGAACCCGTAATTCAGTATGTCTTCGGGAATAGAGAGGTTCGAGAGACCCCTCAGAGAACTCTCCAGATGCTGCGAGGAAGCCTCTTTCTCAGGAGGGATAGGCGTAGATTTTGAGGTGTCACCAACTTTCTCTTTCTGAACCGTATATTTCAGCTTTTTCTTTCCCTTCGAAGGGGAGGATGACGTCTCAATATCCTGAACTTCGATTTCCGGATTCCAAGCGAGACCCACGTTCTCGCCCTGAGTTTCGGGTGCGTCATCCTCTTTGCGCTCGCCTTCTTCGTGTGTGTCGGGAGCACGACGCGACGACGGGCCGGCAAGTTTTTTCCCTTTACCAGATGGAGGTTTGGGAATTGTAACACCTTCTGGAAGGCAGATCCGACGGTCAGGAGCTAGCAAGCCGAACTCCGACAGCGATTCATTTGAAATGATAGCTCGAATATCTCGATCCTCGGCCGGAAGAGCTCTAATCGCGTCGACAGCGTCAGAATATCCTCGGCCTTCCGGACGCGGGTTAATACCTGAAAAGATGAAATGAAGAGTTAGGAAAAACATGACTCCCATTAAGTACGAATAACGGTTCAGCAGAGAGACTTACTGCCTTCAACCCATCTCCTAGCAAAACCAGACGGGCATCGCACATAGAACCATTCCTGTTTGTACAGGGCGAATTTGCTACAGGCCCCTGTCAAGATCTGGCACTTGTGATATGGCTCGAGGAATATGAAGGAAGGGCTATCTTTCCGTCTCTTGAACATATAAATGTATCGGATATCACCAGGGGTTGGAGGTCTGGAGAAGACAGCCATGAAGAGTAAATAAGTCCCATATAGGAACGCATGACCATTCGGGTGCAGCTGCGACGGAGCAATGTCTATATACTGCAGCACATCCCGAAGAAATAGGTTAAATGGAGGCACGCTGCCCATCCAGCACATGAACTTGTTGCAGGCCGTGTACCCGACTGGGGGCAGATGAGGACGGTCGTGTCTCGAAGGAACTAACACGTCAGCAAAGGGAATCCCGTGAATGGAACATATCCGTCGCAGAGAGGCCTCATTGATCTTCGAGGCTTGAGAATCGACCGGATTGTCCAGTAAGATGGTTGACTCCAGAGCATCGGGCGCCAAGTTATGAGCGGGAGAGATTGACGGATTGGAAGCATCTACGGCTCCTTGCTTTGCTGACGGCCCAGGCCTGTCAGATATGGTGGCAGAACTAGATTTTCCCGACATCCCGAATAAATAATGAACCTGGCTAAATGCTTGAGAGAGCTATACTTGAAAAACGTTGAACGTTAGAATTAGCAACACGATTTTTCCCCCCCGTGTGGTGTGTGAACTAGTGCAAGCGATTGTGTGCAGGCAATAAGAATCTAAAGGTTCTAAGGATGTAATATTTAGCTTCGAATCATCGCCTTCGAAGACCGTCATCGCTGACCGTCTCAGAAAGCTCGCCTTGAGGGGATTATAGTCCCAGATTCAGAAGACATATGATTTCTAGAGTGTTCGGCATTTTTAATGTTGTTCGGCATTTATATTGACCGGCTAAAGACATTATCCGGCCCAAGAATTGTCCGGCAGTTGCTTTGTTTGACTAAGGTAATGGTTCGACCTAGGGGTTGTTCGGCTGAAGTCAGTGTTCGGCATGTCAATATGCTGTTCGGCTAGAGTCATTGTTCGAGATGTCAATATGCTGTTCGGCTAGAGTCATTGTTCGGCATGTCAATATGCTGTTCGGCTAGAGTCATCGTTCGGCATGCCAATATGCTGTTCGGCTAGAGTCATTGTTCGGCATGCCAATATGCTGTTCGGCTAGAGTCATTGTTCGGTATGTCAAGTATGTTGTTCGGCTAAAATCAGGGTTCGGCGTATCAATCGTATTGATCGGCTAATGTCATCGTTCGACTAAAGGTTGTGCTGCGCCATGATTTCAATTCTACCCTACACCTTCTCCATCCACACCGAACGACAGAGACGGATCGCCCGGCAAAGACTACGCCGTTCGACACCCCATCTACCCTTCTATCGTTCGGCACAGAAGAGCTATTTAGACAACTAAAAACGAGCAAACCGCGATGAACCTAAAATGGAAGTAGTGTGATTGTTAGAGGAAGGATACCTAATTCGACGATCGAAGTTGAAAATGTTATGAAGGCTTTATATCCGGTAGGATGGGAAGAGTTGAAAGTCTCTAAGGAATGGCTGAAGAGAAGGCGTAAAGGGAAGAGTGACGGTGAGGGCCTGGTTATATAGAGGAAGGTAGAAGTTGAAGAGGCTATACCCGGTAGAACCGGTCAACACCGAAGTGTTCGGCGTCGTAGCAGTGTGACGTTCGGCACACGAGGTACGTTCGGCTTCGAGCGTATCGTTCGGCGTCTGCATCTCGTTCGTCTTGCACCTCCTTCGCTAGCATTCTTGAGAAGGTACCTCCGAGGTAGATTGTACCAGATTCAAAGCGCATCACGTTCGGCCACGCAATACACTTTGGGGGGCAAGTGTTTCCTGGGGATTTGACCAGGCAACTAGTACTCGGCAATCAGTGCTCGGCATCAAAGAGTGTTCGGCGAGGCACTTGGTATCCAGGAGTGTTCGGCGAAGCAACTGACATCCATGAGCGCTCGGCGAAAAGTGTGCTCGGCATCCATTAGTGTCCGGCATCAAGGCTGCTCGGCATAGCAGGGTACTCGGCGTCAAGACTGCTCGGCATAACAAGGTGCTCGGCGTCAAGGCTGCTCGGCATAACAAGGTACTCGGCGTCAAGGCTGCTCGGCATAACAAGGTACTCGGCGTCAAGGCTGCTCGGCATAACAAGGTACTCGGCGTCAAGGCTGCTCGGCATAACAAGGCACTCGGCGTCAAGACTGCTCGGCATAACAAGGTGCTCGGCGTCAAGACTACTCAGCGTAAGGGCATTCGGCGTCAAGGAAAGCACTCGGCAACAACCTATGCTCGGCGTCAACTAGTGTTCGGCATCCCACGGTACTCGGCATTCAGTGGAGCTCGGCGGTAGGATAACTCGGCAACGAGAGCGTTCGAACTACATACATTGGTTGGTCAAGAGCTTCAAAGGGAGATACGCTCGGCTTCACTGCAATCACCCTACACTTCCCATACATCAGGCCTACACTTCCCATACATCAGGAGCACCGTTCGGCATGGGAAAGACCGTTCGGCATGGGAAGGACCGTTCGGCACAGAAGCGTTCGGCGTACCTGGTTCGGCACGCAGCGCCTGGGCTCGAACGTTCGGCTAACAAGCCCGCTTGGGAAGTCCAGCCCATCTTTGCCTATAAATAGAGGGGCAGGGTCATAGTGAAATGGATCCTTTTTTTGGAGAGAAAACACCGGGGAGACTCTGCCATTTTCAAGACTCACCTTCTCTACTTAACAACTTTACTCAAGCATTTGATTCTCGAATTGTACTTGTAATCAACTATAAAGGGAATCAATAAAGTTGAACAAAGTGGACGTAGGCAATTACGCTGAACCACTATAAATTCGGTGTTCTTACTTTCTGCATTTAAATTAGCATTGTCTTCTCTGTTTAATTTACTTTCATCACTTATATCTCTACACAATCTTTCTGAACGAGGTTAGTGACCAATTTTGGTGCTAACACCACTGCCCATCTATTTATAGACGAAGATAGGCTGGACTCCCTACGTAAGCCCAAGAACAAGGTACGTTGGCCCAAAGAAAGCAACTTGCGTTCACCGAGCCGTGCATACATGTTGAACCATATCAATTGCATCAAACCCTTATATCTCCAGTCTCTTCTTGGCCAGAATCTTGTCTAGTGCTAACTATAACTTCTGCAACTGTCGCTTTGTAGCCGGGCCAAGTAGCCGGGTAACATTTGCCCCCCAAAGTACGTCTTGTTGCATACATGACATGCTTTGAATCGAAGCAAGTTAGAGTCTCCAGAAAGAAATCAATCATGTTTCCTGAATAGTCATTATCCTTCAATTTTATCCTCCCAAAGTGTCGTATCCTTCTTCGATCGCCATGACGCTTGGTCGATTCCCAATAGTATAAATTATGGATTGTAGTTCATCAGTGGTCATCTGTATCCGATTCTATAGGACTAGTAGGCTTCGGCTATCTAATCCAGTCTTTTCTTAATAACCTTAAGTGAATTTTCAATTTCTGTTGATTTCAAGAAGTCAATTTTTTTTGAATATACACGTGCATGTTCAGGTACATGTTCTTGCCATTGGCTCCCAGATGTGTTTTATATGTTTGTGAGTCATCACCAATTCCTTCTAGTTTAATTGGAATCCGATTGCAATTCTTTATATATATATATATATATTGAAATATTGGTTGTAATTAGCCACTCGATGAGAGGGGACTTCAAGTTCTATGTAGATGATGGCCTCGGAGCTGTAAGTAGAGCGAATGGAGTATGGCCAGTCGCGAACTCTCGGGTAGTTCTACGATCCCATAAAGCTATTGGGAGCTCATTCACCCATTTACCTATAGCCTTTTCAAAACCTCTCTTCAGAATAGACTTTATGATTTTGTTCACAGCTTTAACTTGTCCATTTGCTTGAGGGCGAGCAAATACCGCAAATCTCTTTTCAAAATGATGCTGACGGTAGAAGTTTTCAAATTTAGCGTTGTTGAATTGAGCTTCATGATCGGTTATAATGGTTTGTGGAAGGTCATAATGACAGATGACGTAGACAGTGAAGTTGATTATTTTCTAAGTCTTGGTATTGGTTAAAAATTCTACATTTGCTCATTTGGTGAAGTAATTAACCGCTACAATGATGTATTTCGCACCACCTTTAGGATTGGCAAGAAGATGACGATGTCAATGCCTCTAAGTTCCAAATGGCTATGGATTAGCCATTTGAGTAATTTCCATCAGCGGGGCTCTCGAAATTTTTGCAAACATCTTGCACTCGTCACATTGTCTAGCATGATCAGTTGCATCTCGATTGACAGTTGGCCAGTAATACCCATAACAGAGTATTTTCTTTGTCAGGGTTTGCCCTTTGGTGTGATCGCTGCATTTTTCTTCATGAACTTCTCTAAAGACTTGTTTGATTTCATCATGGGTGATACATCAAGGCATAGGAATGGATAAACTCCTTTCTACACATGACTTCTTCTTGGATGATTTGGAGTGGAGCTTTGAGGAGGATCTGTCATTTTCCATTCCTCCGTTCAGTAAGAACTCCTCATTGTAGATAGTCTTTGATAAGAGTCGACGGTGACCCCTTTTCTGGCTCTGTCTCCAAGATCTAATCGATCTCCATCCGTTAATACTTGGAATATTAAGTATTTCAACCGGAACAAAGTATGTCCGTTGCGTGTCCCTGAAACTGGCCAACCTGGCTAGTGACTTGACTCTTTTCATTTCGTTCGCTGAGGATGCGTGTAATGATGTAATATGTGAAGTTGGCTAGTAGCTCTTGGGATTGACCGAGATAAGGAGCAAGACAATGCCCCTTGGCAAGATTAACTTCCTAACTTTGCAGGCTACCAATTAGGAATCACAAAAGATATGTAAAGTTTCCAGTTCAAGTTCTCTAGCAAATTTGAGACTGGCGGTCGAGGCTTCATACTAAGCATCGTTGTTTGTTACACGAGAACCGAGTTTTAGGACGTAGCAGATCGATCGT
The DNA here is from genome assembly GCA_030737815.1 of Allium fistulosum. NCBI lineage: Eukaryota > Viridiplantae > Streptophyta > Magnoliopsida > Asparagales > Amaryllidaceae > Allium > Allium fistulosum. The sequence continues at coordinate 482,474,266 of CM060905.1, read as the reverse complement.
TCCTCAGGAGTCATTAACACGACTCCTGTGCCAATAACACTGATCACTGGATGCTCCATCCGCGTACATTTTCCATCTGTTGGTTGGTTCTCCACTACTCTTCGAGTAGTCATCTGATGTAGTGAATTCAGATATGAGGTCTACTAATTTCCATCCTTGGATAGCCCTTCGAGGGAAATAAGTGATATCGAATTGGCTTAGTTCGATATTCTATTTAAGTAGTCTTTCAGACGTCTCAGGTCGTTGTATGATGCTAGCTTTTGTAGCTTCGGGTCGATATTCAACGCATGGCTCACGATAGTCGGTGAAATCACAAATGCATGTCAGGATGGGTCTAAGGGAACATATCATCATTAATTCTGAGAAATCCAACTAATTCTTTTACCATCATTGCACTGAGCTGTGATCCGATATTCAGCACCCGGAAAGGGTCGCCATGGCTGGCTGTAATGTTGATTGTCACCTTAGCAGGTGCAATCTCGAATTCTTTGAGTTCAGATATAACTATTTTACGTAACATTCAAAGTGAAATATGGTTGGGATGGTCAATGTTGATGGTTACTTTGGTCGAATCCTAGAGTCTTGTCATAAGTTATTAAGTCTGATAGTGAAGGACTCTGAATGCTCTGATCGATTATGTGCAAATGGCTAAAGATCAGGCTTAGAAGCACGTTGAAGAAAATGTCGAGTAGGGGTCAGCCTCGAGTTGCGTGAAGCTGCATAGTTGGATCTTGCTTTGAGTTTAGAGTTGCTTGTATATTCGAGTAACGCTCTTTCCATTGAACGCATTCATGACCTTTTATTCGTCCTTCGGGTCGATAGTCAGTTGCCAACGAGCTTAGGCATCGATTTAATGATTCTATCGCTAGGCATCCTTTCGGTCGTAGCCTTGAATAGTTGTAAACACTATACATAAGTTTCAATATTGAGCTATCACAGCCAGTCTTTGGATGATCACGCTTCTGCTCCCAATCTCGGGTTGATAAATGTACTGTGTGGACGGTTGAGTCTCGTCCTAGCTACGTTTATACTCCCACCTAAACTCAGACATAGAGTCGATCGGTGAATAATTGGTTCACACTCATCCTCCTTCTCGCTCGTGCCCTTAAGTCTAGGGCATATACCGATAAGTAGGAAGGCCAGCCATGCCCACTTTAGCTTCACTCTCTTTCCCGTTGAATCGTGGGATCGGGTCAGTTGATGGGAGGCTGAGTCTTGCCTATCCTGGATTGTATAATGGTTTTTAATTCCAAGGGGAATACTTCGATGCCTCGTCAGTTTATGGGCGTAAGTTGGGTACTGGATGGTCAGCTACGTCCACTTTGGTTCATATTCTGTAGCCAGATCTCGGGGTAAAGTTGGCTCAAGTGCAGTCTGGTTATGCTCATCCAGTTTCATATTCCTCCTGACGGATCGAAGGAGGGTGCTGAAGAATAATGACCAAGTCTTCATGGTTTACTCTCCTTTCCACACTCTGGTGGTCATAGTTTTTCAAGGGACATTCGGGTCACATTCGTATGTGCTTGGTGCGGATCGATATTGACCCTCGATTTGAGGTATGATATAGTCGGTCGCCCGTAGCTTTAGATGTCATTTCGATTGGTTCTGTATTGAGGTCTCCTTGCAGTCGTTGCCTTAAGTTGTAAAGAACTCCAAGCTAGAGCTATAATGAGCTGTCATATTTAGCTTTCAGTGATTTGTACTCCTGCCCCCAGCATTGATTTGGCCAAATCACAAGTCGGATGGTCGAACTCCATCCTTAGCGAGTTAATATTCCTCCTGTCGATTTCCGGCCAAAGTTTATGGAATAGAGAACGGTCGGAATCCACTCATCTATTTATCAGTGTTTATATGCCACTCTACATTCTAGTGACATAGAGTTATTCTTCCCCCGATCAACTCGCGCCCAATTTGTGTTCATGCGTTGGTCCACGCTCTAGGGACTTAGAGATTTTTCGAATGGTTTATGCTCTAGTCCACAGTTTGGGACGTAGAGATTTTCATCAAGTCATTTATACTCTAGTTCGCGCTCCGGGGACTCAGAGTACTCTAGTCCGCTTCAGGAACTTAGAGATTTTACTGAAGTCGTTTATACTCTAGTCCGCGCTCTGGGGACTCAGAGTACTCTAGTCCGCTTCAGGGAATTAGAGATTTTTCTGAAGTCGTTTATACTCTAGTCCGCGCTCTGAGAACTCAGAGTACTCTAGTCCACTTCAGGGACTTAGAGATTTTTCTGAAGTCGTTTATACTCTAGTCTGCGCTCTGGGGACTCAAAGTACTCTAGTCCGCTTCAGGGACATAGAGATTTTTCTCAAGTCGTTTACACTCTAGTCCACGCTCTGGGGACTCAGAGTACTCTAGTCCGCTTTAGGGACTTGGAGATTTTTCTGAAGTCGTTTATACTCTAGTCCGCGCTCTGGAGACTCAGAGTACTCTAGTCCGCTTCAGGGACTTAGAGATTTTTCTGAAGTCGTTTATACTCTAGTCCACGCTCTGGGGACTCAGAGTACTCTAGTCCGCTTCAGGGACTTAGAGATTTTTCTCAAGTCGTTTATACTCTAGTCCGCGCTCTGGGGACTCAGAGTACTCTAGTCTGCTTCAGGGACTTAGAGGTTTTTATGGAGAGCAGTTGTATTTCCACCCGTTTGATTTGTATTTCATTTACCGTATCGAGGCTAATGTTGTCGAATGAACGATCAAACCACGTTTGCTCATGGAATGTGACTCTGCCCCCAGCATCAAGGATGAAACTTTAAAAATGGACGGTCGATTCTCGTCCGCTTGGTGATTATAGCTCTTCCAATCAAGTCAAGGAAGGTGGTATATGATAGATGGTTAGAGCACATCCATGCTGGGGTTGGATAATCAAGTCTCGCACAATTTGCTCCGTATCTCTTTCCAGAAAACGAGGATGATGGATTACTGGGTAGACAAAGTAAGTTGCATATGTTTCACGACGCAGTCGCGTCCATGTATTAAGAGCGATGGTTAACGAGTAGGCAGTCTATCACAGCTACTTCAAGTCGGGCTTTCGAACCACCTTTTGTGTTCAGGGTAGGATTTGATGTGCAGATGATCAAATCATGTCCGCTCTAGTTAGATCTCAGCATCCCTGAGCTCCATGAGAGGCATACGTATTTTATCGAACTTTACTTTATGACCCGAGGATTGGATGATCGGGCCACATTCATTCCAAGCCTTGTTTAGGTCTCCAAGGAAAATGTGGAGGTCGATGAATGGATGGTCGGTCATGTTGGCTTTTTGTTGGGCTCTAACCGTGATGAGCTTTTCAATCTCTAGTCCTTGGCCCCAAATCAAAGGCACATGGTTGATGATGAGTGATCGAATCATGCTCGTCTTGATGAAACTCCACAAATCCGATTAAGGTTTGCGTGGATTGGTTGGCCGCCAACTCTGAGTACTTGGTCACATGCATCGTTTTGGAAGAAGTTTAGTTTAAGTTGGTCATAATTTAAAGCACAATTGAAATTGAAATAGAAATAATCCGAAGAAGATTGGTATAAATCTCGTTGATAAGTGGAGCAACATTGTGTGCTTTTCAACTTTGCCCCTAGCCCCTTCTAGCGGGATGTTGACTACCAACGATTCAATTATTAATTAGAGTTCTTTATTGATGGGCATCTGCAGTTCCTGGCTCGCCCTTCTAGAAGGGTTGCACGTACTATTGAAGCTTTCCTTTCCGAAAAAGCTTTTCGATCACACCTCGGAGGTGTTTGTAATCGCCAGTGTTAGGATCAGTGTGCATCTTGGAATATACAACATTCCTCTGATTTTCTTTGGACTTTGGTGGACTCTCTCGAGGTTGGTTTTCAGTACCACTCTGAGTCGTGAGCTTCCAAGTAGAGGCTATCGGTTGAATCTACCAAAGAGCATATGAGTCAAATTTTGAGATCTTGTTTTTGTCTACTAGAATCAATGTCCTTAGCCGACGGGCCTGCATTGTTATTTTTCCTAGTTTGGTCCACTCCTCCTCACTTTGGTTCTGATTCATTTTGTAAAAGAAACGATCCATACTCGTAGGAGGCTCTTCAGCTAACTAGCTGCCAAAATATATCTCGAGGTCGACTCTCCTCAAACGCGATCAGTATGATATCCTTGTTAGTATTTGGAATAAATTGCTTAGAGCCAAACATTGGTTTGCTTGGAGTCACTAAATTCAAAGTGCTGGGTCAGCGAAGAATGGTGCTTGGAGTCATCTTGGCGTTTGCTAGAGTCATTTCATCTATGTTCTCCAACCTTTGGGAGTACCGTTTGAATAGCGGTTGCTTGTCCGTTCCCTTGATGCCATTCATAAGCTGCCACTAGATCCTCTATGCCCTGGTCGATCATGGGATGTCAGGGGAGTGGATAGAATGTTCCTTTATTAAGTTGAGTTTTGAATTCACTATCCGGAGGCACTACGCTGCGGCTAGGGTTTGAAGCCAGATTGTTTTTTTATGGGGACCGGTCAGATTGTTTTTTTTGAGAGAGAGATCGGTATACAGTGCATGGATCGATCATCATAATCTCGCTCGGCATACACTGGGTCGTTCGGCATACTCCCGCTTGGCATATACTGGGTCGTTCGGCATACTCCCGCTCGGCATACACTGGGTCGCTCGACATAGTCCCGCTCGGCATACACTGGGTCGTTCGGCATGGTCCCGCTCGGCATACACTGGGTTGCTCAGCATACACTAGGTCGTTCGGCATGGTCCCGCTCGGCATACACTGGGTCGTTCGGCATAGTCCCGCTCGGCATACACTGGGTCGCTCCGCATAGTCCCGCTCGGCATACACTGGGTCGCTCGGCATGGTCCCGCTCGGCATACACTGGGTCGTTCGTCATGGTCCCGCTCGGCATACACTGGGTCGTTCGTCATGGTCCCGCTCGGCATATACTGGGTCGTTCGGCTTACTCCCGCTCGGCATACACTGGGTCGCTTGGCATACTCCCACTCGGCATACACTGGGTCGCTCGGCATACTCCCGCTCGGCATACACTGGGTCGCTCGGTGTACTCCCGCTCAGCATACACTGGGTCGCTCGGCATAGTCCCGCTCGGCATACACTGGGTCGTTCGGCATAGAGCTGGAGTGGCTCGGCCTAGAGTTGGAGTGGCTCGGCATGGAGCTGGTGTGGCTCGGCTTGGAGTGGCTCGGCATGGAGTTGGTGTGGCTCGGCCTGGAGTGGCTCGGCCTTCATTCAACTTGAGTGCAAACTTCAAAATCCAATCCCCAGATCTTGCATACATCAGTGAATCCAATCCTTTCACATGAACATGAACACTTGATTAACTCTAAACAAGAAATTTAGCATCATCAAATCTTCCAAAAACAGGGGCAGTAGAATTAGTTTCTCTAACTATGGCTATCATCTTTCTTTAGATTTCTTTCAAATCTGAGTAGAATAGGGTGTTTGCTGGTAAACAACTGGATCTATCTCACGAATATGGAAATCCACTAGTAGACGATGAGATCCAATCAAGCCGAGAATTCATTTCTCAGTGAAAGCACCAAAATTGGTCACTAACACCCGAAGAAAGGTTTGTGTAGAGAGATTAATGAAGAAGGTAAATTAAAACTGATGAATAACACAGTTGAATGCAATAATAACTGTAAAAAACAAGAACACCAAATTTATAGTGGTTCGGCGCAACTGCCTACATCCACTTTGAGTTTTAATCTTTATTGCTTTTCATAATAATTGAATATAGATACAATCCGTAGACAAACCACTTGAATACAAGTTTGAATCGAAAATAGGAGAGTATAAAAAAATGGCAGAGTTTCCCTAGAGTTCTCCCCCAAAAGGTCTCTTCAACTGTGCCACTGCCCATCTATTTATAGACGAAGATAGGCTGGACTCCATATGTAAGAGCATCTCCAACAGCTCCAAAATTCTGAAATCTGCACCCAAATTCGTTCCCAACAGAGCGTGAGAAAATGTGATAGTGTGGAAAGGGGGGCCTTCGGGCTGAGAAATCGCGATGGGATGAGGCGCCTGTTGCAAGTAGGCGCCTGTTTAACAGGCGCCTACTATCCTCCAACGGCCATTTCCCCAACGGTCATTTTCCATCTTCAAATAATACTCCCCCCTCTTCTTTCAGTTCAAACCAATTTCCTTCTTTCTTTGCAATTTTTTTCTGCCACTGATCTCAACTGAAAATGTACTCCGATTTCGACGTTGTTGCTGCAAGGGCCAGTTTTGAAGAATACGACTTGCAAGACGCTACGATTCCGATTGAGGGAGAAGTAACTAATGCAAGTTGGAGCGCTGCGGAAGACTACGATCTTTGCTACATTTACTGTGCACTATCAGTCGATCCTATTCGAGGGACCGATCAAAGTGGTGAATCTTTTTGGGGCAAAATTACTAATTGCTATAATTGGAAGAACATGAATCGGAAAAGAACGCTATCTTCAGTCAAAGGTCATTATGGAAAAATAAATCGTCAAACGCAAACGTTCGATTCTCAAATGTTCAAATTGAAGCAAACGAATCCTAGTGGCTTTGGGAATGAAACGCATTTAGTAAGCTTCAATATAATTTCATTTTTTTGTTATCTTAGTTCTCTAAGTTTACCAGTTATTTTTTGAACAGAGAATGGCCGCAAACAAGTTGTTCAAACAAATCTATAAACCTGATAGTAAACAAGCACCACATTTTTATCAGTTCATGCACGTGTATGACATGTTGGTCGAGCACGTTAAATGGAAATCATCGCTTCAGAAGACCGTTCAACAAGTTCAATCAAACAGCGGTCGGGGTAAAACGCCTAGAGTTGGAGAAACCTCCAGTCCTATGGAATCCCAAGGAAGCTTCGTTTTAGGATCAGAAGAAGGCCCATCCCCAACTGAAGATCATTTTGTTAGGCCACAGGGAGCAAAAGCGGCCAAAAAGAAGCAGACTACCGCAGCGGATCAAGATGAAATTAAAAAACTCATGCTTGAATCTGAAGAAAGATTTAACCAGACAATGGACACTCGAGCAATGCAACACCAAGAAAAGTTATCAAGAATGGATCAACTTATTGCTGGAAACCTCCAAAGAGATGAAGATGCAATAATGTTCATGGATACGTCACATATGTCTGCAGAACAACTGCAGTATACGGAGCAAAGAAGGAGAGAAATTATGAGGCGTAGACTTGAAGAGGATCATTAAATGAATTACCGTTTCTACAACCATTGTATCTTTAAGTACCGTTATTTGTATTGTGTTCTTAATGCAAGCAATTAGTAATATAAGTTTTTTCATTTAAATTGCATTACACTGAAAAATGATTTTAACAACATTAGCTTAATTATACAGAAACAGATTACAATAACCTTAATAAGAAACAACAACATAAACAATAGTAGAAAACGTAAGAATAGAAATAGAGTTTCACTGATTTCCAGAAAACCCCCAAAGATGATCTATGAGATCATTTTGTAGTCTTCGATGAAGTTGAGCACTACGGTATGACATTTGGCTTTTTACATGAAACTCGAGCTCAAGTGCGCTTCCAATCATATCATTGCGCCAAACATGCGGTGGTGTAGGAGCACCCTCGTACACGTAATCTTCTTCCATGTCTCTTTCATCCTCTATAATCATATTATGTAAAATAATACAAGTGTATATTATTTTTGTCATTTTAACTGGTGACCAAAGTCTGCACGGATTACTGACTATGGCAAATCTAGACTGAAGAACCCCAAATGCTCTTTCAACATCCTTCCTCTGGCCTTCTTGCATCGCTGCAAACTTTGCTTGTTTATTGTTTTGTGGGTTAGAAATTGTCTTGACAATGGTACTCCATTTCGGATATATACCATCACCTAGATAATATCCATGATCGTACGTGTTACCTCCCAAAGTAAATGTACAAGGAGTTGATCTTCCGTTTGCTAAATCATTGAACAACGTAGATCGTTCGACTACGTTAAGATCATTGTTCGAACCTGGCATTCCAAAAAATGCATGCCATATCCATAAGTCATACGACGCTACAGCTTCAAGAATAATAGAGGACCTATGAGATTTACCCTGATAAGCTCCAGCATACGCCTTTGGACAATTCTTCCACTCCCAATGCATGCAGTCTATACTGCCTAACATTCCGGGCCAACCTCTACTACCATGCATATTTAATAAGTTAACTATATCGACCTCGTTAGGTCGGCGTAAGTATTGATCACCGTAAATGTCCACGATAGCTTGACAGAAATTTTCCAAACACTCTAATACCGTGCTTTCCGCCACTTTCAAATTTTCATCAAGTGCGTCCTCCGGTCCTGCATATGCAAGCATTCTGAGTGCAGCTGTCATTTTTTGAATTCCAGTCAAACCCATTGTACGAGATGCATTGGGTTTGAAGATAAAGTATTTGTCATGCTGCTTGATACAGTGGAGGATTCTAAGAAATAGAGGACGCCGCATGCAGAATCTTCTTCTAAAATCAGCATCTGTGTAAGTAGGATTTGGAACAAAGTAGTCTTCCATCAGTCTGTCGTTGTGCCATGAATGTCTACGATTTTTATACCGACGACCAACAACCGATCCACCGTGTTGCCTGCTCGATTGACCAACCTGTAGCGCAGCCATACTTAGTAGTTCCTTTTCGCGGCGAAAATGATCTTCCATCATTTCATCAAATTCGTCATCGCTATCATCAAAAAATATATAATCTTCTGCCGCCATTTGTTATATTTGAAATTGTATGAAATAAGAATGAGCAATAATACTTCTCAACATCTAGCAAGCCTTTTATAGCTTAATTCTCGATACGGTTGCCATCCCATCATACAATAGTAGCCATCCCCTCATACAACTGTAGCCATCCCATCATACAACTGTTGCCATCCCATGTTTAAGCAACTATTGTATGTAGGAGCAGTGTTGAATGGTTCTTATTGTACAACTGTAGCAATATTACTTTATTTACTGCTGAAGCACTATTCTTATCATCCAACTGTAGCAATAATACTGTATGTACTTTTGAAGCAGTGATCTTATCATACAACTGTAGCCATCCCATCATACAACTGTAGCCATTTTCTTAACGCAATAATACAGAAAGAAACAAGTCAATGTTACTGAAACACCCAACAGTAATACAACCAACAAAAAATACCAATACTAGGAATAGGAACTTACACTAACAAACTCAACGAGAATACACTCAACTTAAGGATATCCAAATCATTCTAGCCAATTTTGACGTACGATATAAGCCTCATGTCCAGTGAATGTGCTGTGATATTTGAGAAAGTAACGACCTTCAAATGTGGAACGGGTTGGTTCGAATACATTTTCAAATATAACTTCATTGATAACTGTACTGTACCGCGTACAGGCGTTGCAGAAGTTCCCATACGCAGTCCTCAACTCTACCTTCGTACGTCTACTTCTACACTCAACATTGTTATTGTAAAGTTCAGCAATGGTGTCCCAAAACTGAGTTGCCATTATCTCTTCATCGTCGCACATCTGATCAGTTTGTATAAAAACATTTACTAACTGTTTCAATTCCGTAGCCGAAAATATTATGTTACTCATTGATTGAATTTACCGAACTTTTAAATGTTGTGACATAAGAGTACAAAACTTTCTCTTAAATAAACAAGTCGTGATCCGCGTACAATAAAATGAAGCATGAGATTAACGTCCACGTGTCAAACATCCATAAACTGTTTGACAAACAAACACAAATGTGTTTGTTACATCAAAATCGTCACAATTCTAGTACATATACGCTCAATAATAACCAAGCATAAATTAGCATCATCACTAACATATAGACAGTCACATAATAACACAGTCTAAAACATCTAAATGCAGCACATCAGTCTATGTGATCAGAACCGCTATCAATCTCCTCATCGTCTCCACTATCGTCGTCACTGTCGTCGTTGACGTCATCAAAGTCGTGCGGCTGAGGTCCCGCATGGAGCTGCTCCTGAAGCTGCTGAATCTGGGTCTGTAATCCCTATATCTGCACATCATACTGAGTCTGCTGTTGTTGGACCGCAGTCTGGTAACTCTGATACATCATCCCTGTATAATCGAGCGTCATACGCTCAAATGCAGCAATCATCCGTCTATCATAATCCATGTACTGAGAAAACTGATATGCGCACAAGAAAAATTATACACAGGTGGATAATATAATGACAAGTAATATAATGACAAGTAAATTAAGGAAAATTAAAAACTCATACAGACCTGATGAGGCTGGTACAATACGGCGGATGGTATACCCGTAATAGCGTCGTCTGTAGGATACTGCAAGGGATACTCCACAACCTGACCGTGTACATCATACGCTCTAAACGAATGAGGTGGTGGGTCGAAAGTAGGAGGCTGCGTGTACTGAGATGATGTAGGCTCAAAGGTGGCAGCCGGTAGTGGAACTCTACCAGAAGAGGTATGCGGCCCAATATGATCGGAGTTCAAACCCCGAATATAATCAGGCAAAGCGTAAGCACGTGGGGCTACTCGAGCCCAATATGAATCAAAGTCTCGCAGAACTGTAAATGGCTCACCATCCACCCATCCCGCTCCCCTCATCGCATGAATATAAGCTGGTCCAACCCGAATATCACCATACATATCATCCCATGGTAGCGGATTTGATGGAATGCGAACTATACCGTACAACTGTAGCCAACACCGATCCCCTAAATACCATATGAATGGACATGTAGCAACCTGAAAGCAAATCCTACGTCGCGACATGGATAAATGAAAAGTGAGTGGATGGTCAGGACCGGGCTCTAGGAACTGTAAGTACTGATCCCATGGATGAATGATAATGTTACCACGCCACCTCATATCCATCTGCTGTCTAGCCTCCATCAACTCATTGTGCACGCCTTGTGCAACACGGGACAAATGCATAGGAGGACCCCAACGATGCAATCTAGGAAAGTAAATATAAGGTGTGGCATTTGCCTCTACAATAAGTCGGGGGTGCATATTGGTAGTATACTCGTAGTACCAAAATGGAAGAATGTACCAAAAGCCATACATCTGTCTAGACTGCTGAAGCGCATATGTATCTAATGCTACGTACAAATAACCAATAATAGCAGTACCGTAATCATATATATGTAGTCCATCCACATCTACTAACCCAGCCAGAAAACCAAGTCTAATAGTACCCTTATTGTTACTAAAAAATGTAGACCCAAAAAGGTATAGTATGAATGCACGGATAACGGGAGTGTGCATATCCTCAATGGCCATGTACTCTACTATATAACGCTGCAAACAGGGGAGAGTAACAGCTCCTCCTCTAACCTCCTCATCGGCCATAGTCGGTAAATAAGCTGAATATGACTCGAACTCCTCAAACGAACTATCAAATGGAACGGGGAGACGGTCAGGTCCACCAACCTCTATACCAGTGAGCATATAAAAATCTAGAGGAGTCAGTCCTAGCTCAAAATCAGGAAAATGAAATGTGTGAGTGGTAGGCCACCATCTCTCGGTAAGGGCCTCTACCAGACAACGATCTACATGTGCAAATCTAGGTAAAGCAAGAAATTCACCAAAAGGTGATGCATGTAGCCTATCCAAAATCGGCTCCGGTAACTGATCAAAATATTCAGACATACACCTATACCAACTACCTCGCATCGCTACGTGACGAACCTAAATATATGATTATGTAATGTTAAAGTAAATAAGGAATTATTATACATTTATATTTACATGGTCGTTCATTAAGCAATAAATAAATAAACGTATACCTGTGGCGTCGCTATAGCTGCAGTAAGTCGATGCGAAATAGTAGGGGGCAAGTCGTGCAAAGATCGAAGATCGTCTGGAGTCACGGTAGCATCGGGAGGGACATGAACAGGTCCGATATTGGCATCAGTCGTATATCGAACGGTACGTCTACCAGTTTTGACCGGATGGGGCGGCATTTGGATGCGAAGTTAATTTGAAAATGGGGGTTGAGAAGAGGCAAGAATGAAAGGAAATGGGGAAAATGCGCCTGATATAGGCGCATTAACCAGGCGCCTGTTCAACAGGCACCTGCCCTCATTTCTGTTGTAGAAATGAGGGCTCCAACATTTTGGAGTGCGGAAAATCGAATTTCCGCACTCCAAATTGTTGGAGATGCTCTAAGCCCAAGAACAAGGTACGTCGGCCCAAAGCAAGCAACTTGCATTCACCGAGTCGTGCATACATGCTGAACCATATCAATTTCATCAAACCCTTATATCTCCAGTCTCTTCTTGGCCAGAATCTTGTCTAGTGCTAACTATAACTTCTGCAACTGTCGCTTTGTAGTTGGGCCAAGTAGCCGGGTAACAGGGTTATTACAGAATTGTTCTACTAAATTAAAACATGTATACCAATAGCTTAAATAAAGTATATATATCTAACCACTAGTAGATATGAAATGGAATAAATAAAGTAAAGAAAGTAAAAACAATCACACTAGAGACTTTTATACTGGTTCAGAATTCCCATCCTACATCCAGTCCCAAACTCCTTTTGGAATTAAATAATAACCCTCACTTAACCTGGAAGAACATGTATCTTACCAAATCGCTTGAGCTACCGAACATGATTTTGCACATGAAGATCTCCAACAGGACTACAACTACAAAAGTGGTAAACAATTGACTTTGTGTGCTCTAAATAACACAAATTAGTCACTATAGTGCACATTTCCTATAATCTTCTTCATAAGTGGTATATTGTGTATATGTGAAAGAATGGAAGTAAATGATAACTTAAATGATTTAACTTGAATATTCAAGTGATCAAAAATTGCAATGTTGCCTTTGAATGCAATTTGAAAGAAAAGTAATAAAATTGATTATTAAATTCTAAAATATGATTGCTATTTATAGTAGTTGGGTAGTTGCAAGCTTTCATGAAGAGTAATAACCATTAGAAGTGCTGCAACTATTCATAGAGGGAAGTGACTCTTCGCAAGGAAGAAGATCCCTTTAGAAAATTTAAAATATATAGCTATTATACGTCGACCAATCGACTAGTAGAAGAAAGCTAGTCGACTGGCTACAGTCGAATTATTGAATTTTCAAATAGAAAAGAAACGGTTTATTTTTGCATAGATTTAGTCGACCAAAACTATGCATTTAGTCGGCTAATGTTGATTTAGTCGACTGAAATAATGCATTTAGTCAACTGATATTGATTCAGTTGATTGAAACTATGTATTTAGTCGATTGAATCTGCATTTTTCTGTTTTAAAAAATTAAAGTGCTATTTTGATGATTTGTGTGTGTATACCACTTTGAAGAGATTTTAACAATCATATACTTCTAGACACAAAACACTATGACTAATATAACTTTGTTTGTCATCGTCGTTTTGGCTTCGTCATTTTATCTCCTCAATCTAGCTCATCGAGTCTTTAAATTATTTTGTTGTCCTTGTATCTTCATGTATATACTTTTATCCTCTTTTGTATTGTGCATCTTTATATTGAATACTTGTGTCTTTAATTTTTTTATTCGTTTGTCTCTTTTTAATACTCTTGTACCTGCAAGTTAGTTTAGAGGTTTTTTGGCATAATTGTATAGTTTTTGTTATTAAAATCCAATAAGAGAGGCTTTAACACTTTTATTGAGAGCTCAACCCAAGGCCTTGTGAATTGATCAACAATAGCACTTACATAATGGAGAAATCAATTGAAAAAGTTGGAGTCCGACCATAAGAAGAAGTGGTACACCATGTTCATCTCGAAGACAACGTGACCCCTTACTTTGGTGTGTAAATGCAGAAACAGGACAATCGTCTATGAGTAAGGGACACCAAAAGAGAATGATGAACTTTAAGCTATGAAGAGGAACTTAGAATTTATGCATGAGCTTATTGAATAATTGGTTTCACAAAAATCTTCATTAAAGAGAGTAAAAGAGAAGGAGGGGGAGGAAGTTGAGTCTCCACCCAAAAAAGAAATAAAGTCGAACCTAAGAAGTAAGAATGTTGGAAAGAGCAATTTGGGACCATAAAAGAAGGAAGAAAGTCTTCTAACCCAAAAACTGAGTAAAGCTCAAGACCACAATCTAAAAGCTCTTCCTTACATAAGCATTATAAGCCGAGGTAGGAGAATTACGAGGATGAAGAAGCTTATTTTAGGGACTTAGCAAACAAAATGACTAAAGACATGGCTGAATTGAAAGGAAAGAGAACAATGGACCCAAAAGTCAACAATAAGTTTAGGGAAGCACCGTTCACTGAAAGAATTATGGTTGTACCATTGCCCTCTTACGTTAAAATCCCGTCTATTGGGTACAATGGTATGACTAATTCAAGCGATCGTTTGATGGCATTCGAAAGTCAAATGGATTCATACGATGCCATAGTGCATTGCAATGCAGGTTATTTCTAACCACATTGTTTGGGGAGGCAGCAAAATGGTACCGATGCTATAAAGAAAAGACAATTTATTCATGGGAACAATTCTCGTAAGAGTTTTCGACCCAATTCTGTACTTTGAAGGAACCTACAATTGATCTGAGCATACTAGCTAACATCATACAAAAGCCAGGGGAATTGTTCAGGGACTATCTAAAATAATTTAATGTAGAAGCTAATAAAGTGAAAGGGTAAGTTACAGAGAGAATTTGATGGTGGTTAAATCTGGTTTAATCGAAAATACACCATTCTGGAAAGAGCTGTACATACATGGATGCCGAGACTTGCAAAACTTTCACTTTCATGCTGACAAGTTCGTACGAATGGATGAAATATTTCATAGCAGGAGAAATCAAGGTGAGAAGAGGAACTTTTCAGTTTCGAACAAAAAGGGAAGGTGGGAAGAATTTACCAAGGAAAATGCTATTGAACTGAACCAATGTATCTCCTATGTATATGATATTATGAAAGACAAACTTGACTACCTAGTTTCAATTAAAGTAAAAACGAACCCAGAGCGGAACAAATGGGGAGATTGCTGTGCCTACCATAAAGTAAATGGCCACAAGACGGATGAATGTAGGGTCCTGGCAGAAATTATTCAGAACATGATTAGAAAGTGAGTTCTCAAAGAATTTGTGAAGATCAAACAAAAGCCTATCCGTAATGAAAAGCCACCCGTCAACACAACCAACATCATGGAAAGCAAGCTTACATAGGGGTTACTACAGCCGATGAACCATATCGATGTGATCCATGAAGGACCACACATAGCAGGCTTGAGCAAGGGATCGAGAAGTAGGCATGCGAGAGAGGTTATAGAGGGGATCTACTCAATAAGAAATGAGGCTCCATTGAAGTCTTTCAAAAGTGCAATCAAAATGCCAGATCTAGTGATAAATCCTCAAGAGCTGAGAGGAATTTGACATACCCACAATGACCCTCTTATGACAACGTCTCTAATAGGACTTTCACTTGTATCCAAAATTTAATAAACATGGTGTAACGATCCCATTTTTAAGCCAAATTTAATTTAGTAATTAATATAATTTTAGAATTAATTTGTGAACTAATTTGAAATTTTCCAAAAACAAATAAGATATGGGTTTGTTTATATATAGATTTTAAATAGAATTTGAATTTGAAATTCAAAAATAAAAATCTTAAAAATAAATTGGATTTAAAAATAATATATATGTGATTTTTATTAGTGTATAATTTAGTTTAAATCGTTTTCTTTTAAGATTATATAAATATAAAGGAAGGAAATGTATTTATAAAAATAGAAAATATAATTTAAAATAATATAAAAATATTAATACATGAATAAAGACATGTGTAGGCTTATGAAGATAGGTGTTTACAAGTGTTAACTTAATTTTATCATGCAATTAAAAAGTGTCATTTATTTCTTTTATTTTTAAAATAATATATAAAAAGAAAACAAGGCTATATATATCTATACTCCTTTTACTATTTCCTTTGTTACATTCAAAACCAAACTTGAGAAATAAAACAACCTGAGCAAATTCAAAGGACAACTACAAATTCAACTCTTTCAAGCTTCATTTCAACTAGCTAAGCAAATAAAAGTTTTCAAAACTCAAAACCAAGTTGCAGATCAAATTCCAAAACATTTTCCAGTTTTTCAAATTTTAAAGTTCTGTTCAAATCAAAAACCAGGTGAGTAAACTACTTTATTAAGGTTTGAAATCTGTTGAATCTTAATCTCATATGATGATAATGTTGTGAAAAGTATTTGTATAGATATAAATATGCCTGCATGTGTATATATATATATATACACATGTAAATGTTGTGTGCATGTCTGGATACAAGAAGTTTTGTTCTTTTCCAGGTTTACAGGTTTCAAAACCTGTTTCAAAATCAAATTCTCTTCCTCTGATTCTTGTTAGGCCTTAAGATCTAAACGAAACATGTTCGAAATTACAAGATCGTAATCTTAAAAATACTTAAAAGTAACAGTCTAGGCTTTTCAACCATCGACAGTGGCCAATCTCGACTAGTAGGCTTTTCAACCATCGACAGTGGCCAATCTCGACTAGTAGGCTTTTCAACCATCCCAGACACCTTCAGAAGCAACCCCGATCACCCACCTCACTCCGATCGCCGTGAATTGCGAAAAGCCCATTTCACGTTCAACCTCGAATTCCTCAATCGATACGACACTAAAAATCTTTATTCTTCCTTTAAAAATCATAACTTTTAAATACAAATCAGATGATGTAAATGTTGTGTGCATGTCTGGATACAAGAAGTTTTGTTCTGTTCCAGGTTTACAGGTTTCAAAACCTGTTTCAAAATCAAATTCTCTTCCTCTGATTCTTGTTAGGCCTTAATATCTAAACGAAACATATTTGTAAAATCAAGATCTAAGTTCTAAAAATAGTTTTAAGATAAATTTGAGGATAATTTTTACTGGGAAGAAGATAAACAGTGAAACTCAAATACTTGTCAAAAATTCAAGTGTTATGGTTTCAAATTTCACTTACATCATCTGATTTGTATTTAAAAGTTATGATCTTTAAAAGAAGAATCAAGATTTTTAGTGTCGTATCGATTGAGGAATTCGAGGTTGAACGTGAAATGGGTTTTTGGCAATTCACGGTGATCGGAGTGAGGTGGGTGATCGGGGTTGCTTCTGAAGGTGTCTGGGAGGTTGTCGAGTTTGGGAAAAATGATTGGAGAATTTTCCTATCATCGTGGAGGCGGCACGTTGAGGGTTTAGGGTTTTAGACCCAGTTTTAGTCGAGGGTGATGTCGAAGCAATTTCGTCGTCATTGGCGAATCGGACGTGATCGGGGCAAGTGGGATTGAAGCATGGGTCTTCGATGAAGAGTTGGACGCGACGGCGTGGACTCTGGTGGACAAGATCGATGGTGCGAGTCGTTTTAGTTGACCGAAGTTGGGTTACAGGTTGAGTCGAGTAACTCGATTGTGATTTCCGACGATGATGGGTTTTCTGGGTGCTTGGGTTTATCGACGAGATCATCGTCGACGTGTTGAGTGTCGCAGCATCAACCGGAGATGGCCGAATCGCCTGTGCATGTGCACGAGTATCCGGGTTCGTTGTGATGGTTTGGGAAGAAAGGTTTTTATCGGGTTTTGCTCGAAGTGGATCGTGGATTGTCTCGGGGATGAGACGAGAGGGAGTTGCTCGGGGTTGAACTCGTGGGATTTAGCTGTTGGCTCGGGTTTTATGATGATATCAAGTTTAAAAGTAAAATGGAATAACAAGTTTTTAAATTTTAAAACTTGGTCAAGTTTAAACAATTTCTTAGCCTATTTCTTTTTGAATAATAAATGTTGATTTAATAAAAGATTTTAAAACAAATTATTTTAAGTTTAAAATGTTTAATATATACATATATAACCTTTATTTTAAAAGTTTATTCTAAATAAACTTAATAATGTAATTAAGGAATTAATTAAGAAGATAAAATGTTTTAAAGGTTAATTAACTTAAAGGTCTAAGTTAATTGGTAATTGATAATTAATTCCAAAGATTATTAAAAAGATTTAAATGATAATTAAAGTAATTAATTAAGATAAATGGGTTATCTTTTAATTAACTAAGGTCTTAATTAATTAAGGATTAATTAATTAATGAAAGTAATTAAAGGATAATTACTTAATGTAGGCAATTAAAGATTGATTAAAGGTTAATTAATTTACTGATTAAGGTTAATTAAATGATGATTAAAGGTTAATTAATTAATAATTAAAGGATTAATTAATTAATAATTAAGGATAATTAATCAGTAATTAAAGGATAATTAATGAAGTAATTATGTGATTAATTAATTAAATAATTAAGTAAAATGGTTTGTAATTACTAAATGATAATTAAGCAGGGTTAAGTGATAAATTCATATGTAATTAATTCATTTTGAGTTAATTAAATTAATTATAATCATATGATTAAATAAATCTTGCTTATAAATAATTTGATTATATTGAATGACTTGAATTGTTGATATCTCTGATATGTGATTTATGATACTCTGTGATATGAATTGTTTTGGATTGAGTTGTGATATCTGTGATATATTACTGTGTGAATGTGAAATTCTGAATTGAATTACAATTGTTTACTTAAACAACTTGGCCTTTGAAACGACATTTGAATTTCGATGCGACCGAGGGTCGGATTCCAGATGGTTATCCGAAACCCACATCGAATCTTAAAGGTGAATATTTTGTTTAAAAGATTATAAATGGAAATTTGTTGCGACTTATGTATCCACGTGTTTTGAAATAAGCACTCATTATTCGATTAAGCCGGGAGAGGACATTAAGTCATAAAACCCATTCCGAATAATGATACGACGAAATGGGAGTGCATTTGAAGACGGTGGTGAAGACCGAGCATTTTCGAGAACGAAAGGATTACCTGTCGATTGTCTCTGCACTGAGTTGCTCTGGTATAGAGATCTCCATATGTGATGGGGAGTCCGGTAAGGATTGTGGATATCCAGATTTGCAAGGACTTCTTTCGAAGTGCCTTCGTTTCCATTTAGACCCAGGATAGACTTGTATGGATGTATGTCTGACATTACACTTTGAGATGTAAAGTTGGTTCCTATCAAATACATTTCTGTTTGGTGGCGGAGAATTTATTCTCTTAGCTTAACACCCTTCTCTAGGACGTACGAGCTCAGAGGTTATGTAGTTTATGGTTACTAGTGATATATTCCCAATTTTGTAATGTGGCATGCTAAGTGCTGATCATTGGTTGATCGAAGCATGGCTTTTGTGAAAAGCATAGCTTTGTGGGACGAGACTTCATCGAACCTCACACCTCGGAAATGGTCGAAACAGGAAGGATGCAGCAAGGTTATGGGTGTCGCGCCCCTTAGGGTATGTGCATTTCCTTTTGGATAAAAAGTGGTATTCTGGTATGGAGCCCAGATAATTTGCTTATGTGGTTGTTGGTGTAGAGGGCCCTCGATAAAGGTCGGTTACGACCGGGGGATGGCATACTCGTGACAGTTAGTTACCAAGTTACAGAGGTAACGCGGCCTTGTGCTGGCAGAGATCCGGTTAGGTTCTCGGGGCGTCCCTCCATAGGCGTACCCATTCGGAAAGGAAGTTCCTTAGCCTTGGCCATTTGTTGGAAATCCAATCACTCAATACGAACCCTGTACGGTTTTAGTTGTAGAACCTGCCATCTAACATGGTAGCTATAGTAGGCATAATATAATGGTACCTATGCTGGCTAAGATTAATATTATACTTTCGAAATGTTTTCCACACTATGCACTAATAATAATATCAAAAGGATTTTCGCGTATCAATTATGTTTGACTGCTATAAGGAGAAATCTCCCCCAAGTGTGAGATTGCATTGTGTATGTGCCGGGAGGCCTTATAGTAGTTTCATTTTCCAAAAAGCATAACAGATTTCTTTCTATTTCTTGTTTTGTGCAAACAACTGTTTTATGTTTACTCATACCAGTCCCATGACTGACCCGAAGTTTATTGTTCCCCTTCTAAACTCTGGGTGCCTATAATTTTCCACACGGGCAACCTAGAGACAGGTTATTCGTGTTCTAGAGCTAGTTCAGATAGTGGATGTAGATTCAGAAATCTTTGAAGTCTTTGGTTTTGGAAGATGTTGGGTTTTGAAACCTTTTGGATCTGAAAGTCTTTGGAGTTTTGGAAGACCTTGTCGAAGTCGCAGTATGTTGGATTCTCGCTCTCTCTTTTGGAAGCTCTGTTGGTGTTATTTAGTTGTTATGTTATCTTTTCCGCTGTGGTGTTGTATTCTGTTGTTGTATCATATACATTGTACTCTGATGTTGGTAATCATATGTTGTATCCATGTTGTATATCAATGAAGATTATCATTTTTTTTCCGCTGTGTTGTTATCACTTAATGTTGTTATAAGCTCCGGCGAACCAGACTCCAATGTTTGAATCTCTGGCATTTGAATGCGGGTGATGTATTGAATTTCGATTTTCGAGCGTCGGGTCCGGGTCGTTACACATGGGTAGCGTAGTAAATGTCATTTTCAATAGTGCTTTCGAACAAATGGGAACTCCAAAAGAAAAAATTGAACCCAATCTGGAGCCAATCTTTGGATTCAATAATACTATGGTGGATCAGATTAAATTGTTTTTCCAAATCGGCATCCCTCCACACTCAAGGATGTTTGAGATGTTGTTTGTGATCGTAAACCAACCTTCATACTATAATTCTTTCTTTGGAAGGCCAGCCCTCGATGATATTGATGTTTTTGTATCACCAAAACATTTGTTTGTTAAGTTTCTTTACAAAATAGGATGGAGAACTGTTCATAGGGAGCAGTTTAATTCTAATGAAATGCATTTTACTACGCTTGAATAATTTAATAAAATGGCAAGTTCTTGCTACATGCCTGCATCTAATGAATATGATCGAAACCAGAAGCTCTTGCATATTAGTCCTCAAGAACTAATATCTAAGGTGAATAACTCAAACTCTCCTCCAACAAGAAATCAAGTAATCAGCAAAGAATTCAAGTTTGAATCAAGGAAAATAAAGTATATTGAATTAAACCAAATTAGTCATGAAGAGTGTGAGATTAGAGGAAATAATTTTGGACATAGATTTAAGGGATGAACAAAAGAACGCACAGCCAGTGGAAAGCTTAGAAGAAGTAAAATTAGATCCTTAGGACTCTACCAAAAATGTGAAAATTGGTAATGGAATGAATAAAGACACTAAAGAAAGATTGATCTCATTTTTACAGTTAAGTATGGATGTACTTGCATGGACTTATGCAGACATGGAAGGGATCGATCCATCCATAATGTGCCATGTGCTCAACATTAACCCAAAGTTTGTTCCAATAAGGCAAAAGAAAGATTGTTTGACAAAACCCGCACCGCGACATTAAAGGAGGAAGTGAGAAGGTTGTTGGAAAATGAATTCATAAGGGAAGTGTTTTACCCAAATTGTTGGCAAATCTAGTGCTAGTAAAGAAAACTAATGGGAAATGGAGGATATGCGTCGATTATACGGATCTTATAAACAAAGCATGCCTGAAAGATTGTTATCCATTGCACAAAATCGGTCAATTTGTAAACGTAACTAGTGGTCATAAACTGCTGTCATTTATGGATGTTTACTCAGATTATAATCAAATACTGGTGTTTAAACTCGAAGAGGAGCATACAAGCTTTGTCATGGTTTGGGGGATGTATTGCTGCAAAGTAACCATTTGGATTGAAGAACGTAGGAGCAACATATCAACAACTCGTAAACAAAATGTACAGAAATCCAGTAGGGAAGAATATGGAAATGTATGTTGATGAAATGTTAGTGAAATCTAAGAAGGAGGAGGATCATATAAAGGATATAAGTGAAATGTTCGATATAATAAGGAAGTATAAGATGAAATTGAATCCGCAAAAATGATTTTTTGGAAACCAATTCGAAAAGTTCCTAGAATATATAGTACTAGAGGAATCAAATTCAACCCTATCAGGTAAAGGATATTAGAGATATAATGCCACTTGAAATGTGCAAGGAAGTAATGGGATTAAATCGATGAGTTGTAGCTCTTAATCGATTCGTATCTAAAGCAACATATAGATGTATTCTTTTTTCTATGTAATCAAGAAAAAGAAGACCTTTGAATTGATATAGGAATTTCAAAAGGCTTCTCAAGTGTTAAAAAATCACCTAGAAACACTATCGATGCCCTTGAGACCTGTAGAAGGAGAAGACTTATTTCTGTACGTGGCTGTGTCAGAACATGCTATAAGTTCAGTTTTGGTAAGGGTAGGCGTAATGAAGTAGTCCCCCGGAGGCAGGTCTGTAGGTGTTCCATCAAGAGAGTATGCCTTGACTGCTTTTGCATGGCAGGACCATTGTAGGCAGTCAAAAGGGTTGATGTTTGGAGTAGTATATTCGTATGACATCGTACTCTAACTTGCGAGTAGGTTTTAGTGGGAAGGACCCAAATGGATAGTCGAATGCGGATATCAAGACAACATCAAACCAAGAAGCAAGTTTGGGAAATACTAGAGTTAAACCAAAAGGCTAATGATTCTTTCACTATCGAGACATTGGATGAGGGGCACAACCAATTGGATGTTTATATTGTTTGCAGTAGGGCACAACCACTTAGCTCTTTAAAGGTCTTTCGATTAGTTGAGGGGTGGCTGCGTGAGGCCATAGCCACGATGAGAAAAGAGACAGACCAAGTAGAATATCTGTATTGTAGGCCTAACAAATCAGTCCTTTACAGATATAGAAAATCCCCAACTGAGTTCCGTACAAGGTAGAACTTGTTAAGCATGATTCAGGGAGTAGACATAACAATTACGTATAGTCCTCTAGGTATGCACTGGGTGGTACATTGTGGATGTCCGAGCATTAGTATAGGCTAGTGCGGACGTAGTTTTACGTTTTCATAGCAGACGACAGAACATCTGTATTGTAGGCCTCACGAAGCTGTCTTTTACAGATGTAGTCACAGAACGCTCTAGGAGTAAGACGATGGAGTCCTTTTCGAGGAGGATATGGAAGGTACTATAGGTAGTACCTAGGACCGATGCGGTCATTGGGCATATAGCTACATATATATATATATATATTAATTATTAGGTTTCAATCTACTAGGGAGTAGATAGGTATGATTCACGCACGGAGGCGAGAGTAGTATAAACCCAATAAACCTAATATAACAGAAAATGGAAATAAAATGGTATATGTAGAATTAAGCCTAGAAGTGTTTAATTTGTCCATTCACCAAAACTTTAGTTCTGACTCCGTCCTCATAACATCCTACAGGTTAGGTAGATGGAAGAGACATTCCAGCTTTGAGATACTGGTTCAGAAAGTGTTATTATATTGGTGAGCATTTACTTACTATTATATTATAGTCAGTTCCACTGTGAGATATTTATTTGAGCTCTGATATATTTTTCTTTGCCTATTTGCAGGATACCAGATACCTAACTCGGGCTTCAATGGGCTTGGATTTTAGCATTTTTGCAAAAAATCCGGACCCTCTGGAATTCGGGTATTTACAAAAGGTATAACTGCTCATAAACTGGCCGAGTATAACCAATCAAACAATAAATGATAATAATTGATATTATCATTTCCTAACAAACAAACACTTCAGAAATAACTATATCGATTTCTGAAAATTACTCTTTCATATATAAAATATAATTCTAGGTAAAATTATTTCATTTACCAATTTTAAAACAATGTTGAGCTGATTTGTCTTGTTCAAGTGTTTAGAAACCCCTATCGACAATGTAGATCAGGCGCATCGACCAGAATTCATAAGCTACTCAATAGACCAATCAACACAATATAAAATTTTTTTATAGCACTAACAAATATGAACTCTTATGTAATACACTCAAACTCATTCTAAGGTGACACTTACCCTATCTCTAATGAGTTTTCCCCACCAAGGCCTAGGAGTTCGCTC
The DNA here is from genome assembly GCA_030737815.1 of Allium fistulosum. Classification (NCBI taxonomy): domain Eukaryota; kingdom Viridiplantae; phylum Streptophyta; class Magnoliopsida; order Asparagales; family Amaryllidaceae; genus Allium; species Allium fistulosum. Next base: position 482,450,418 of record CM060905.1, on the reverse strand, counting down.
AACCTAAGCTCTGATACCACATGTAACGACCGACCTTTTGACCCTCAAAAATCAACACTAATACATCCACGGTATTCACGTGCCAAACATCTAAGCGCCGGAAAGACAGACTATTGGGGTGAAAGAAAAGAAAAGATAGAATAGAATCCTACAACGTGACGAGTAATCTATATTATACAAATGATATTTACAAAAGAAAACTGTAATATTCATACATCAATTAGAGTAAACTAACCTAACATCAGCTTGGACAGTTATAACAACCTGTCCTCACAAGTACTGATAAATACAATAACTAATATAGCGGAAATAAAGATACATAAATATGTCTTTGAGGCATCCAACTCGTCTCCTGAAGCTCCAAAGCATCCATAAATAAATCTGAAAATATGCTCGAGTTGACCCGAGCATTATAAGAAAATAACGCCCGGATCAGTCTGGTAAATCAGCATGAGAGACACAAATCATATGGATTTTAATGTTATAAAATCTTTCAAAAATAAAGGTATTTCATAAGACCACACCGCACATAAACACAGACGGGTTTTTACCTTAGATAACCAAACATTTATAGGAAATCTTTTGATATTATAATAATGTATAGGGTCTAAAATAAATACATAGCCGAAATGGTTACATTAATTACATTCTAGCATATTAGATATACAACTAAGTCCGTAAAGGCACGTATTAGAGATTGGATTCCATAAAATGACCGAGTTACTGGGGTACCGCATGCTACAGTACATCTCTAGAACAATGTACTGAGGTTGCACAGACATTTTGCACCCCTACCAATAAAGAGCCGGCTACCCCTTTAACATGGTATACCTGATTACATCATCCCTTGGGCACCAAGGCTGCTAATAGATGCACCAGGCCATGGCCCCACTCTTCTCGTGCACACGCATACCAAAATCCATAAATATCGAATCCAGATCGAGGAATGATGCTCCATGGTAGAGAACCACACAGCTCTGCTACATATCCCATGTTTTAGTCATTCCAGGTTGTGAGGCTTTTGAGGTCACGATTACCTTTTTCCTCTCTTAGCAAATCCCACTTGGAATACTAACTTTCCCTCCATGTAATAAAGCAATGTCAGCATTCATCGATATAAGTTGTTCAAAACAAACCGAAGGCACTGCTTCTACTATCCATTTTGAAATCACCCTCAGGATTAGCGGCAAGTAGCCCTTACATTTCAAAGAACTCCATCTTTGATTTCATCATCTCGAGCCAATCATGAATATCTTCCAAAGCGTCGAACATGTATATGGTTTTGGAGTGGTTATGGATTCGAGTCATCTCATATAACTACACTCCCCTGCTTACCGGTCGCTCCAAAGCAAACGATAGATTCTGTTAAACTCAACTCCGGTTCTTTTGGAAATAAATAGGCAATACATAAGAGCGGAGATCACCTTCCAACCATTTAAGCGGATGGATTTCCTTATCATTTGTCCTAGAAGAACAAAACGAGTTTATACGTACAGTATAGCATCAATAAAGATAACTATACCATATAACTCCTATGTTTCTTCTAGATATTTCAAAAGTTATATTTGATCAAGATTTGATAGTCGGTTATTTTACTATCAAATAAACAATTAATCAAATCAGATATTAAATTTCATAAGAAATCAAGCATGGTTAAACACATAAGCAGCCACTAAGCCTCTTTAAGTAATCTTTTCATTAATTAGTAAGCACCTTGAAAATACTTGAAAAATATTCATATACCTATCTCAGTGGTATAAGTATATTTGTTATCCCGCCTTTTGGCAAGGCCAGGACACCAAGAAGCCGACTAGGGAACAAGGACAACACGCCTTGGATATCACTGAATTTTGTCCGAGCCCAGAGTGAGCTACAATTGATAGGACACGACAAGAAAGGCCATAGAGATCAGCACCTCAAATTTCAAGTCAATCCGGACTCATACACTCAAGTTATGATCGAGTCAAATTGGAGGGAAAGAGCCCAGATTTCGTATCCATCACTCTGGGCGATTTCGTATCCATCACCGAAGCCCCAGTTCGAGTCCATCATGCTTCGTACCGATCAGCTCCGGATCCATCGAGGTACCCAGGTTCGACTCGATTTTCTTCGTATCCATCGAACTCGTATCGATGGACTTCACACATACCAGCAATTGAAGGACTTCGTATCCTTCAGCCAACGTCTGCTTCGTATCCATCGTTCAGCGTCTACTTCGTATCCATCACTCGGTGCTCGCTTCGTACCCATCACTCGATGCTTGCTTCGTATCCATCAGAGGACCTCACTTCGAATCCATGCCTAATGACTCGTTCGTACCCACGAGTCAACTGACCAGGGATGACGTGTCTTCCATCAAAGTAAAACGAGGCGAGATATGTGGAGTCGAAGCAGTCAATGCGGCACAAAGACCGGATCGAAACGAAGCGCGCGCGCCACCTCACTTCAAGAACACGTGCAGCCAGCGAGACGAACGGATGGAGTCGGAATCATGGATACGAACCAGACAGCCTATGAGGAATTCCATTTCGTATCGACCATATCTCATAATCCACTAATCCAAACATGATGAAATTTTAACTGAAGGTTGCACACATAACAAGGAATGTCTCCACCAATTTTGAGCTCAATTGGAAGTAATCCTGATCGATACGAAATGATTTCGTATCGATCACAGATTGGCTTGAAACTCTCTGGAAGTGGTCGAATGGGCCCCCTCACGTGTCAGGCCAAGTCTCCCGGGGTTTGAGCGAAATCCAAGCCTCCTACACCTATAAATAGAGCCCCAGAATCAACGGAAAAAGGGTCTTTTTTCTCTGAAGCGTCTAGACTCTGCCGGATTGAGATTTGCATCATACTTTTGCTGTCAATTTCGAATTCTAAACTGTAATTCGCTGTTCATCGCTGTAAACGCTTGTAATCATTGAAAGAGAATCAATAAAATCATCAAAACTTCATAGTGGACGTAGGCTATACGCCGAACCACTCTAAACTGCGTGTCTGTGCACTTTACATTCTTATTTGTTGGAGTTTTTGTTAGATAATCTCTGTTTTACATTTATAATCTTCATTTTATCTCTTCAAACAACTCCCGAAGAGTGTTGTGCCCATTTTTGGTACAAACAATATTCACAAACCATTTCATTTCCATACTTAGAAAACATTTTCCATTTTCCCAAATCATTTTTAAACAGGCTAAAACAAATGTCATTTAAAACATTGTTACTATAAATCCAAACCACCTTTCCTTCAGTGTTAAGTATGGAAATAATTCTTCCATACCACCATAATTAAGAAGGATTATTTATCAAAATCAAATCTTATTCCTTTTATAAAATTCCCTTTCTATAAACCCATTCAATATTTACAAGTCCTTTTATAAATCTCTAAATTAATTTGTAAAACTCCTTTAATAAATCTCTTAAATTATTTATAAAACTCCTTTTATAAATCTCTAAAATTATTTATAAAACTCTTTTTATAAACCTCTAAAATTATTTATAAAACTCCTTTAATAAATCTCTTAAATTATTTATAAAACTCCTCTATAAATCTCTAAAATTATTTGTCAAACTCCTTTTATAAATCTCCTTTTATAAAATATTATTTATTAAGTCTGTTCTTATTCATAAAATACCATTTATAGATCTCACTTTTATTTATAAAATACCATTTATAAATCTCTCTTTTATTTATAAAATACCATTTATAAATCTCTCTTATATTCAACATTTTATACAAAAAGTTTCACCAATATTTATTCCAAAATATTTCTATATTTAAAAAACTTTTCATTTTATAATAAAATATAAACCCATTTATTTTCCTTTAAAATAAATATTCATTATTATATCAACTTTTCTGTAAAATAAATATTTCTGAAATACTTTTAAAACATTTCCAAAAAGGTTGCAGTAAAATAGATAAGTTCAAAAACCATTTCAATTAAATGCCATAGAAAATTCCAAAATCATATTTAAAATAATTCTTCAAATCAAAATAATTTTTAAATCAAAAATAACAAATAATAGTATTTCAAAATACTATAATGAGTTTATTTATATTCATAGTGGCACGGCCCACTCTAAAGCCAGCTAGCTTTGCCAAAAAAAATACTATAATGAGGCTTAGGGCTACCACACACTTAACCAATGTTATCACCGTTTTCATTCTAAAAAGAATACAACTTTTGCGACATATCAATGTCACATCCAATACGGCTAGACTACCAAGTTTCTAGCACTGAATAATTAACAATCAGTAGCTAACACATCATCTTTCCAATATTAATTAATCCACATACTAATTAACTTTAAAAATCATCATTTTACTTTGCAAGCATAGAACAAGGATTTATTCTACTCAATAGATTTCCAAAATAATCTATTCAATTTAATTACAGCAGAATGGTGTTTTATTTTGCCATATCAATATCCAAAATAATCTATTCAATTCAATTATAGAAGAACGGTATTTTATTCTGCTAAATAGATATCACAAACGAAGTACAGTTATTTTAACTACGTTATTATTTAAAACAACGTAATTAAGTTCAATCACTAATATTTTATCACAGATGTATTCTTCATTAAAACTATCAACAAGTTATATTGTAGCGTTGTACTCATCAATATGAGTCTAACGCATAAATCTACGGGTTAAACAGATTTAAAAAGAACATGATATGTAATATTAAACTCAACATATTTTGTTTATATAATTTAAAGCAAACAAATAAAAAAAATATCTCACCCAAACCCACACGGGCCAAGCCCAAAACATCTAAACCTGCATCCACATGCACAATACTTCTTCCCTCCCACCTAAGTCGCCACCTCTCTGTGCACGAACGTGCACGTGCACGCACCCTGACATGGCCAACCACTCCACTATTCAACGAACTAAGGCCATCCGCAAACTCCAATCGCCTAGCTCGACACACCAGCACCCACCTCCTTGTGTAACGACCCGTATTTTCACGGATCGGAAAGTTCGACAAAATCTGGAGTTTTAGCATTTTGGGCCATTTCAGCTTTTAGGCAAATTTTGCCTAAGTCCTAAGTCGTTCACGACTTATCATAAGTCGTGAGTCGTATACGACTTAGGAGATAGGAGTGACCTAGGGTTTGGCGACTTAAGGAAATAAGTCGTAGCTGGGCTAGGTTAGTAGGTTGAAGTTAACTCGGCAAGTGTTAAGTCGTAGGTTGTAAGTCGTTGCCGAGTTAAGGTTTTGAGTTATGTTATTATAGACGACTTAAGGTTTTGAGTTAAGTGATAAGTCGGCTGACGAGTTAAGGTAGTGGTCGACTTAAGACCTGGACGACTTAGGAGTTGAGTCTTATCCTGGTAGATCGGCAAAGCTGCTATGTTAAGTCGTAGGTAGGCTGCTGTGTTGAGTCGTGGCCGAGTTAAGGTGATGAGTCGTAACACTTGATAAGTCGTAGTCGAGTTAACCGTTGAGTCGTATCTTCTGATGAGTCATAGCTTTGTGCTAAGTCGTAGACGACTTAGTGGTTGAGTCGTCTAGCCAGTAAGGCGCGTACGCGCTAGGTCGTAGACAGGGGTGGTCTGGTAAGTCGTAGGTGCCTGTGATGAGTCGGAGACGACTTAGGAGATAGCTGTTAAGTCTTGAGTCGTAGAGGGGTCTGAGTGTTGAGTCGGAAGAGGCTATAAGTCGGAAACCGTTGAGTCGTGGTGATCTGATGAGTCGTAGACGACTCATAGAGGCAGTCGAGTCATGGATTTCAGCTATAAATAGGAGAGCTTCTCTTCATTTTTGGGATCCGGATTTTGAAGCGACGAAGTGCTGCCATTTTGAGAGCTCGACTTCTACACTTCTTCACTTCTTTTCTCCACTCTAATCTAGTGCTTACATCCATCCAAGTTGAAGATCAAGATTGAAGATTCAAGAGCTAAAGTAGAAGATCTTCATCTTTTCAAGAGAGATTTCTTCGTTTGAAGCGGATTCGGGATAGATCAAGCTTGATCCTTCGCTGTCCAGATCTGAAGCGTGTTGATTTGGGTTTGTTTAGGTGATTTGGTGAGTGGTGATTATCTCTCACACGGATCCAAAGGAGTATATCGGATTGTTGGCTCGATTTGGTGTTAAAATAAAGATTTCCATGTATTTTCTTCATCCTATGTGTAGATCCATATAGATCCATTGTTCATGATGATGTTACATCCATTTTATCATATGTTAACCTATGCAAGTTCATTCATCAAGTTTGTAGAGATATAATCCATGTTTTCATGCTTATTGGACTTTCAACTCTTTAATTACGAAAATGCCATTATTGTTATAATTGTCTACTTAGATCATATTTGAATGTTTGATTGCTTGGATTGATGTTTGATTTGATTGGTTGTTATGAACTAGATGATTGATGATTAGATTTAGATCGAAGGTGATTCAAAAGCTAAGGGAAAGGCTCTTGAATTGGAAAAGCTGCTCGTGGCATATGTAGCGGGATGATGAATCTCTTATGCATAGATTTGATGATGTGATGATGAGATGAGGCTTTGCGAGGATGTAATGAAGCGAGGCAATCATATGATGAAGACTTGGTCTAATCCAGACGGGATCATTCCAAGCATGTTGATAACTCGGTGATATGATTCGAGTTGAGGATAATGAATGGATATGAGAATAGTCGTCGAGGAGGATGACTAGGAGGCTTGGATAGCATCGTTGTTGAAGGTTCTAGCATGCTCTAAGCAAGAGTACGTTTGGGTAGATTCGATAGTCCCAACGGCCAACTGTTGATGGTCGAGTACTCTGGGCAGATTCGATAGTCCTAGGCACGGGCTGCGACGACGTGCGGGAGTTATGTCTAGAACCGGGGTTTCCATTAGCCCTTGACGGACGGCTGAAAGAATGTGCCGGTCATTCAATTAACGGTGATATCGAAGCAATGATAACAGTGATAGCCAGAGTCATGGATGTTTGGTTGTATCGACATTCGGACTCAAGAGCGGTATTTTCTGGGTGCTTATCTGATTTAGGCCTTGGTACTTGGAAAACATCGCCCTTGATTCGAGTCATAGTAGCTTTACTTTAAATTGTATGCTCTGCTATGTTTGCTTCTGCTTAGTGTGTGTCTGGGGGCTATCAATGTAGAATGAGGTTGGAGTGGGAGGGTTGTATTCCTATTCCTTTTTCCTTTATGTTCCTTTGGTATGTTGTTAGTTAATTTACTGCTCACTAAGACTGTTGTCTGACTCAAGGCTTTATGTTTTTAATTCTTATTGCCTTGGGCTGTTCGTCCATTTTGGGACGGACAGACTAGGTAGCAGGTGACAGGTGCTGTTCTCTTCTCACGATGCTGATATCGAAGACGAGCTGGAGGGTTGCATATTATCTTCTTATTATATGTACTGGATATTCCGCTGTTTTGTATTCTCTGAGAGAAGTGTAGTGAGGCTTGATGTATTGACTATTTGGATGCTTGTATTCAACTATTATGAAGTTTTATATGATGTCATTTTTTTATGAAAAGCTTCACTATACATATGTTCTATTGTATTTTATCCATGCGCTGTGAGTAATACGATAGATTCTGTTGTTTTAAATCTTACCTTGACAATCGTCCATGGTCGCCTGACACACTTTACAGCGCTCTATCTCTAGATTCGGTGCAGGGGTCATGGGCGGTCGTCACATTTGGTATCAGAGCATTGGTTAATCGATTTTACCCAACGCTCGCCGTCGTAACTACGTATGAGAGACGTAATTGTATTTTGATGGATGATTACTATATATAATATAGTAGCTTAGTAGAGTTTGGGTCCTTTATGCAGTTGTTTCTCTAGATGTTCTAATCATTCCTTTTTATAGATATTGAGAATGAGTCGAAGAGGGAGACCAGCTGCTAGGGAAGGTCGTGCTACTGAAGAGACTGCTGATTATGCAGCCATGTTCGAAGCTATGATGACTTCGATCATGAGAAGGATACCAGTTTCGGGGGCAGCAGTTGATGTTGGAGTTCAAGTCCTAACTCCGAAACCAGTGGATTTTGCTAAGCTGTGCAAGGATTATACTGCTCTTGGAGGGAAGGTTTTCTTGGGGACAGAATCTACCATTGAGGTCCAGAGGTGGATAGATGCTTGTAGAAGGATCTTTGGTGATTTGGGAATTGATGATGCAACTAAGAGGAAGTTGGCATCGAGGCAGCTTCAAGGGAGAGCTTCTGATTGGTGGAACTCTATTACCATCACTACTCCGGAAGAAGAGATTACTTGGGAGCAATTCCAAGTCAGATTTGAAGCTAAGTTCATTTCTACAGCTCAGAAGTCTGTTCTGTTCAAGAAGTTTGTAGAGCTCAAGCAGGGTGGAAGATCTGTTCCGACAATGGTCAGCACAAGAACTAGCGCCACCGCAACAGAGCAAGAAGGCAGAGACAGGCAAAATCCCACACAGCCGCCTTCTTCCAACCAAGACAATGCCACTCAGTCAGACTCAACGGGGCTAGTCACCCGACAGGAGTTTCAAGTATTGCTCCAGGAGCTGACCCAAAGCCGTCAGCAGTTGGCAGAACAATTACGCGCCAATATCGAGCTGACCAACCAGTTAAACCGCCGGGGGCACAGAAGGTCCAGGAGAGATGATGTCTCTAGAGCGTCTACCGAAAGCTCAGCTTCATCAGATTACCACCGCCAAACTACCCGTCCTCGAATGGAGGGGAGTCGCGCTCAAGCTGTTGAATATCAGCCTGCCTTAACTGTGGGACAACTGAGGGTAGGACCGTCGACCAGTTTCCAAACCGGTCCTTCAACACGAGGAGGTACTGCCCCACAGTACACCACCGATAACCGCGCCACAACCGCCGCAGCAGAGACAAGGGTCGATACCCGAAATCAATCTGAGCCGATCAATCAACAGCGAGGACATACTCCTGAACCTTATGTCCCAGAAGATGTTGAGCCGAGGAGGCGAGATACGGGTCGTCGACAACGTCCGATCCCTACTCGCGCCGTGGAACCCGACCACGCCTTAGCTCATCACGCTCCGAATCCGCCTGTTTCAGATATATCAACCATGATACGTCAAATGATCCGCGAGAGTCAGGGGCTCACTAATGATGACTGGGGGATTTCCCGTAGTCATACCCCTTTCACAGACGAAGTGTTACATGCCGAACCCCCTAGGCGATTCAGAATGCCGACTCTCCCGATGTATGAAGGGAATAGTGACCCTAACCAGCATATTCTGAAGTATGAATGGTCGATGAGCGCTGCGAGGGCCGACGACGCAGTGAAGTGTCGGAGTTTCCCCATCTCTCTGGGAGGAATCGCGACAATGTGGTTTACCCGCCTACCTCCTAGATCAATTTCTTCGTTCGATCAATTGGCCAAGAGGTTTGTGGAACAATTCCGGATGCATGTTGCTAGGCCAAAAGACGTCAACACCTTGTCCAGCGTCACCCAAGCTCCTGGAGAGACACTCAGGCGTTACCTGGAGAGGTTCCACGCAGCATGCGTCGAGATCACCAATCCCAACGATAATTCCATCTTAATGGATCTGACCAAGGGGATTGATCCTGATTCTGAATTCGAGAACTGGCTAGTTGGAAAACCGCCCGCGTCGTTGGACCGTTTTTACTCCAAGGCCGCTCAGTTCCTGCGACAGGAGGATGCAAAACAGTCTAGGAAGCAGGACGATGCGAGGCCCAGCATTGAGGGAATACAGAGCAATGTGGCAGTTAAACAGTCCGGCGAGAGTTCCGGGAAAGTTCAGCTGAATATACAAAACAAGCAAACCCAGCAGAGAGGAAACAATGGCCAGAATAAGAAGAGGGACGAAAACCGAGGTCCACGACGTAGAGCTCAGATGTTTGACAGTTATACGCCGCTAAACACGTCATTGGAAAACGTATACTTACAGACTTGCAGCACTGTACAGTATAAGAAGCCTGCTCCGAAGCCCTCATCGGAGAGACAGATTCAGACAGGAAAATTCTGTAGGTTCCATGAGAGCTATGGACATAACACCAATGAGTGTCGGCACTTACAGGACCTCATCGAAAAGCTGATTAGAGAGAGGAAGCTAGATCAGTTTGTACGGGCGCCGCAGCCTGGCGGAGCGGGCCCCTCGAATCAAAATCGTTCACAAAATCAGGAAAGAGAGGATGAACCCGCTCGTGCGGGCGGGAGATTAGTTATCAACACAATAAGTGGTGGCCCCCATCCGGCAGACAGAAGCTGGGGGGAAATGGAGTCGTATGCCAGTTCTATCAGGCATGCGGACTTCGAGTGTTATAGTAATTGCGAGGATGGGACCCCGGCAAAGCAACAAAAGATAATGTCCGATGATATCGTGTTCAGGAGCCGAGACGCCGATAAAGTCGAAGCCCCTACTATCGACCCACTAGTCATATCCGCCCAGGTAGGTCCTGCTTGGATGAAAAGGATCCTGGTTGACAGTGGGAGCTCTGTAAACATCTTGCTCAAACGGGCTTATGATCTAATGAAGATGGAGACAAAGGATTTGAAACCCTGTTTATCCAGAATCCATGGTTTCAACGGAAGTGCCACGATACCCATCGGAATAACTGAACTCCCAGTCGAGTTAGGCGTTGGAGAACGCCGGAGGGTCCGCATGTTACAATTTGTTGTGCTAGAAATAGATTCGCCATACAATGCGTTTCTGGGTCGACCAGCTTTAGCCGAGTTCAGGGCGGCGATCGCCCCATGGTGTCTGACTCTGAAATTTCCCACTGATCATGGAATTGGAGTTGTTCAAGGAGATCAGGCCTCGGGAAGGGCCTGTTATGTTGCTGAGCTGCGCGGGGCGCAACGTAAAGAGAAGGGGAAGGGCGTAGAGGAATCTCTCTGCGTCCGTTCTATCAATAATTGACAATTGGTGCCTGGGCCTCGGCCCGGGCACCACGACCAATTCCTGAAAGACCTGGACCCCAGGGACAACGAGGATAAAGACGAATCAACGGAGAGTCAAGCCTCTCCAACCGAACTGACTGTGGACGTCCCAATCAGTGAAGATGATGATTCGAAGATGCTGAAAGTTGGGTCCCAACTAAACAAGCAGACACAGCAGGAGTTGGTCGAATTCCTTCGGGCGAATCTCGACGTCTTCGCCTGGACGCACTCTGACATGTGCGGGATCTCGCCGAGCATTGCAAGTCACTCCCTGAATATAGATCCGCGACATGTCCCAGTAAAGCAGAAGAGGCGCGGTATGGATCCAGAGAGATCTGCCGCCCTTAAGGAAGAAGTTGATAAACTACAATCGAATGGGTTCATTCGGGATGCCTTGTATCCAGAATGGGTGTCCAACCCTGTACTAGTTCGGAAACCAAACGGGAAGTGGAGAACCTGTGTTGACTACTCTGACCTAAACAAGGCCTGTCCAAAAGATAGCTTCCCGCTTCCGCGAATCGATCAACTCGTAGATTCGACGGCCGGACATGAACTACTATCCTTTATGGACGCTTATTCCGGCTACAATCAGATACCCATGCATCTGCCTGATCAGGAACATACCAGCTTCGTGACCGACCTGGGACTCTATTGTTACAAAGTCATGCTGTTTGGTCTAAAGAACGCTGGAGCAACATACCAACGCTTAGTCAACCGAATGTTCGCTGATCAGATTGGGAAGACCATGGAGGTTTACGTGGATGACATGCTGGTGAAGTCCCGATTCTCCACCGATCACGTCAGAGATTTGAATTCAATGTTCAGCATCCTCCGGGAGTACGGAATGAAGCTCAACCCACTCAAATGTCACTTTGGCGTTGCATCCGGGAAATTCCTTGGGTTCATTGTCAACGCTCGAGGAATAGAGGCGAATCCTGAGAAGATCTGGGCTATTAGAAATTTGCAAACCCCTAAGACTATCAAGCAAGTCCAGAGTCTTAACGGGAAGGTTGCAGCATTGAGCAGGTTCATTTCAAAGTCCACCGACAAATGCATTCCTTTCTTCGACCTGATTCGGAAGGGCAAACGAAACTTTGAATGGACCACGGAGTGTGAAGGCGCGTTCCGATCTTTAGTTCAACATCTCTCCACACCTCCGATCTTGTCAAAACCGGTTGACCACGAGCAACTATATCTCTACCTGGCAGTATCAGAACATGCGATCAGCGCTGCTCTAGTCCGGGAAGAAGACAAAGTGCAAAACCCGGTCTACTATGTTAGTAAGCGACTAACAGGAGCTGAAAGAAATTATCCAAGGCTGGAGAAACTGGCTTATTGTTTGGTCATTGCCTCGAGGAAGCTCCGTCCCTACTTCCAAGCTCATCCGCTTACTGTGTACACCGACCAGCCGTTACGACAGGTCCTTACGCGGCCTGAGACGTCCGATAGGTTACTCAAGTGGAACATTGAGCTAAGCCAATTTGATTTCGCATACGCTCCGCGGAGGGCCATTCAAGGACAAGTCCTAGCTGATTTCATAGCCGAATTCACCGTCCCGGAAGACTTACCCGAAACCAGTGAATCTCCCGAATACATCTGGAAGCTGTATACTGATGGTGCGTCAAATGACCGGTGTTCGGGCGCTGGGGTTGTACTTGAGACTCCCGAAGGCCGATCCATATGTTACGCTCTTAAATTCGACTTTCGTGCAACTAATAATGAAGCCGAATATGAAGCCCTCCTGACCGGCCTAAGGCTTGCCAGAGATTTGAGAATTATCGCTGTAGAAATTTATTGTGATTCGCAGTTAGTGGTATGCCAAGTGCGAGGAGAATACCAGGCGAGAGACCGAAGACTGGCCGCTTACTTGGCACGAGTTCAGGAAATCCTAAACCAGTTTGATTATTATGCCATCTATTATGTACCTCGGGAACGCAATCAGAAAGCCGATTCACTGGCGAAGTTAGCCAGCACAGGCGAAGCGCAACAAATGGGACTTGTCCCCGTTGAAACTTTGGCCACTCCGAGCATCGATCGAATAGAAATGAACTCTGTATTTGAAACCGCTCCCAGTAGAGAATCCTGGATGACTCCGTATCGGAATTACATTGAGAATGGGGTGCTACCTGAACCTAGAAATGAGAAGAGACAGATTCAGCGAAAAGCCTCGCGGTTCGTCATCCAAAACGGAGTCATGTACAGGAGGGGTTATTCCGTTCCTCTCCTCAGATGTGTCGCCCACGAGGAAATCAAGCGAGTGCTACATGACGTGCACGAAGGAGAGTGTGGTGATCATACCGGCGGGCAAGCTCTCGCTAAAAAGATACTACGATATGGGTACTACTGGCCGACGGTGAACCGAGATGCGGCAAACTATGCCCGGAAATGCGATAAATGCCAAATACATGCCCGAATTCCGAGAGCTCCGCCAATTGAGATAACCCAAATGGTCAGTCCCTGGCCATTCGCAATGTGGGGCATTGACATCATCGGCGCTTTACCTTTAGCAAAAGGCGGTGCGAAATACGCCATTGTCGCAGTTGATTACTTCACAAAATGGGCTGAGGCCGAAGCCCTAGCAACCATTACGACAAAGAAGGTGATAAATTTCGTGGTTCGCAACATCATCTGTCGATTTGGACTCCCGCATACTATCATCACTGATAACGGAGCCCAATTCGAAAGTGCAGAATTCAAGAATTTCTGTCAACGGTTTCATATCCGCAAAAAGTTCTCGGCTGTCGCACACCCCCAAGCGAATGGACAGGTTGAAGCTGTCAACAAAGTTATAAAATCGATCCTGAAGAAACGATTAGAGAAGGCTGGGGGCAAGTGGGTCGATGAACTTCCTATGGCATTATGGGCCTATCGAACGACCCACAAAACCGCGACCGGACACACTCCGTTTTCCCTATCTTATGGCTCAGAGGCCGTTATCCCGGTTGAGACAGAGGTGCTCTCTCATCGCGTGACTTATTATGATCCAAAAACAAACGCTATACTCCTAGCCGAGTCTTTGGATCTATTGGATGAAAAACGGGAGGAGGCTGATTTGAGAGCAGCCGCGCATCGAAGCCGGGTCGCCCGATTATACAACACCAGAGTTCGACCTCGAACCTTTGAACTTGGCGACCTCGTGCTCAAGAGAATTTACCCAGTTCCTTCACACATGAAACCGAACTGGGGAGGGCCGTATGTAATTACACGAAAGCTCGGAGATGGTACATTCAAGCTGTCGACTGTTGACGGTCTCGATTTACCGAGGGCTTGGAACAGCGAAAGTCTCCGCCGCTACTACATATGACAGGCTTTATTTATTTCATTCTGTTTAGCAATTTGTTTCTGCATTTCGAAATTTGAATTTTGTAATAAGGCAACTGACTTTGCCGCATTTTCTTATTTCAGCAATAAAATGCCACTTCTTCGAGCCAGAGCTGTGATTCATTATGTACGATATACAACATCACGATGCACGAAGAGCTAAATCCCATCACACAATGGGACTTATTCAAATGGAGAGTGGCTGTGATACGACCGGCCACTCACTAGGCGAAACCCGAGCTCGGGGGCAAGCCATGACACCGATATTAATAGGACTGACACACGACAATCCTACAATTAACTCCATATTCCCAGAGTGCGAAATGGAGTATAAACATTCAACTCCGTATTCCCAGAGTGCGAAGCGGAGTATAAAACATCTAACTCCATATTCCCAGAGTGCGAAATGGAGTATAAACATTCAACTCCGTATTCCCAGAGTGCGAAGCGGAGTATAAACACTTAACTCCATATTCCCGGAGTGCAAAATGGAGTATAAACATTCAACTCCGTATTCCCAGAGTGCGAAGCGGAGTATAAAACATCTAACTCCATATTCCCAGAGTGCGAAATGGAGTATAAACATTCAACTCCGTATTCCCAGAGTGCGAAGCGGAGTATAAAACATCTAATTCCATATTCCCAGAGTGCGAAATGGAGTATAAACATTCGACTCCATGTTCCCAGAGTGCGAAGCGGAGTATAAACATTCAACTCCGCATTCCCAGAGTGCGAAGCGGAGTATAAACGATCAACTCCATGTTCCCAGAGTGCGAACAACCGCTTACAAGATGACGCATATCCCCGGAGTGTGGATGGAACGATTCATAAGAGGACGAGCGTAGTTCGATCACTCGGTCCTCGCTCGATGCCATCGCAAGCTGATCATCACAACTTGACTCCGAAGCTGGAGGCAGAAGCAAATGTTAGTCATTGCCCGAAACTATACGATGTTCAGCTCCGATGCGATTCCCTATCACAACTCGAGTCCGAAAGTTCCATACTTAACAAGTAAAAATGAGCTATTCTTGAAGCAATCAAAAAATGCAAATACACTGGACCAAAGTCCGAACACTGCAATATTCAAGCATAGAGAGGAACGCAAGCAGAAGCTAAAAGACAAAATTTTATTCCAACTAAACTAAAAAACAATGCTTCATACATGAGATCTTTCCTAAAATGTTCCTACTAGCAGGGGCCGAACCCGCATCTAAACACGGCCTACAAAAGGGAAAAGACAGAAAAAATAACAAAAGTCCCTAACTGCCTATGAAAAGGATGTCTAATCCTTCTGCTTCCTCAGCTTCTTCTTCTTCTTTGAGGAACTACTGGAGCCGCCAGTACCCTTTCGCTTGGAGCCTTTCTCCCTAGGCAAGCTCCCCCCGGGTGAAGGCATAATGTCAACGTCCTCGTCTGAGCTGGACTCTATAGGGATGCTTCCCGCGGGAGGAGTGGGAGGGACAGACTCCGCAGCCGGAGGAGGGGCTGGTACATCAGTATCAGTAAGTATGCCCTCAGGAGACACAGTCATAAGAGGAATGGGGCACTGTGCTGCCGCTCCGTCATCCACATCACCGCCGTGCGCCGCAGCCGCCATCTCGGCATTGATCTCGGCTAACATCGCCGCTTCCCGCCGTGCCCTGGCCTCGCTAGGAGCCGTAGTGGTTTGGGACAAGGTGTCAGATGTAGCCGTGAATCCGCCCAAGCCAAATGGCAAGTCCGCAAAAGGATCACTTTGACGGCCAAGGAGCTCGTTTATCATCTGCTCGTCGAAAGAAAGTGAGCTCCCCTCCGTCACTCCAACTGGTGCCATTGCTGCGACGGAGGTCGCCTCAGAAACGATGGCTCCTGGCGCTTGACCTAATACTTGGGTGGTAAGAGGCGCGGCTGGTGCAACTCCTGTCACTGATCAAAGGAAAAGGCATGTCATTAGCAACATTTCAACACGGGATCTTCAATCCAAATATACTGGAAGTTAGTTCAAAGTACCTTCCTCGGTTTGGCTCGAGGTCGTCTGAACCACTTCAGAAGGATGTTCCTTAATAGGAGATAAGTGCGGTTGATCTGGGTCATACGCTGGGATAGGCTGGGAGTAGATCATTGAAGTTGGCTCAGACTGAGATGACACGACTATCTCAGAACTCGTAACATGGTGTTCTGCACCAGAGCTCTCTCCGACTTCCTGAATCTGAGCACCAAGCCTCACCTTGTCATGGGAAATCATGGAGTCATGGAGAACCTTCTTTTCGTCATCATTAAGGATGCGGTTCTCCAGCTCAAACTCATCAGGGGCTTCATCAGGGTGCCCAGATCTCTCCTCATCAACCAATAGGCTCCAGGCGTTATAGAGATGTGTGGGGTAATCGTCAAGCCATGTCAAGTCTCGATGCCTTAGCACATTGGCGTTGTAAGTGACGAGTAGCTCTTCCACCTCGGCCTCGATCCTGGCCTCCGCCTGCCGTACTTTCTCATCAACTCCAGCCTCAGCCTCACGGGCTTGTTGTACAGCCGCTTCCTTCTCTTTTTGGAGTGTCACTGCCTGGTCACAGGCTTCCTGCGCAGAGACATTAGCTGCGTCTTTTTCCTTAGCCATCTCTGAAAACTTTGACTTCAGCTCATTAAGCTCCTTGAGAGCGGCATCCCTTTCGGCAGTAATGGAAGTGTTCCTGTGACCCATGTCCTCGATGGCAGTGTAATGTTCTTGCTTCATCCTGACCATGACAGCGGTCACCTCATCAACTTTCTTTAAAGCCTCCATTTCAGACTTACGAGAAGACTCGGCCTCTGAGTTGAGCGCTTTTATGATTTGGTCATTGCGACCCAGCTCCTTCTCAAGTTTCTCGATGGTGACGCCCCGCTCAAATGCTACTTTAGATGCCTTCCTCGCGGCCCGTCCCCACTCCCTATACTGGAAAAAGATGTCCGCGACATAATCATGGATAGTGGTCTCCGCGGTTGGCGGGATTCTCTTCAGATGCGGGGGGAAGACATACCCATCAAAACAGATGTCAGGAAATTCCTTCCTCATCTGTGCCAGTTTGAGCGCTCCTTCGCTAGACGCCTCGGTCGGGATCGACACAGTAGCCGAAGAGGTGGCTATTTCGGTCCTGCGCGGAGGGTCGGACCTCAAAGCTTGAGAAGGCGGCCTAGACCGTGAAGTTTCGGGAGGACGTGTAACTGCGACCACAGGAGGTGCAGAGGTCCTGGGGGGAGGAGAACGAGATCGGGATCGGTGAACATGTCCTCTATCTCTGTCAGACTTCTCCTGACCAGAGTGTCCCGTGTCATAATCCCTCTCGCCCTCTCTTCTGCGTGGCTCGTGATAACGGCGCTTACGCAAACTACCAAGCACGGAACCTTTCCCAGACATCGTACCTGAAAAGAAAACCACAAAGAATCAGTAACCGTTTGCGATGTGTTGATTGTGGTTAGGAAAATGTGTTGTGCCGTGAGGAGTGTGTGAATGTGTAACCCCCCGGACCAACCAGAAGTGTCAGTCGCATCGGCAAGCTCAGGCTCGCTAACATCGACAATATGTCGCGGTCCACCCGACCCAACATCGTGTTGCTCCGGTTCAATGTCAGGGAT
Organism: Allium fistulosum; assembly: GCA_030737815.1. Taxonomy (NCBI): domain Eukaryota; kingdom Viridiplantae; phylum Streptophyta; class Magnoliopsida; order Asparagales; family Amaryllidaceae; genus Allium; species Allium fistulosum. Next base: position 482,432,634 of record CM060905.1, on the reverse strand, counting down.
TGGAGGGTCAGCAGGCTCTTCGAGTTGGTCTCCAGCTTGCGGGGAGGACGCCTCCGTAATCTTAACTCCTGGCGAAGGACGGTGCAAAACCACAGACTTCCGCCTCCCAGACTTAGGTTGTTTCGAAGCCACGGCTTTGCCTTTCCTCTTAGCATCGGACTCTGGGGTTGCATTAGCAGGTCCGACCAACGGTTCTTCGTCAGTGTGGGTTTTCTCGGAGTCGGGTTCCTCGATTATCACGACCTTGGGCTTCATCTGCTTGACCTTTTTCCTAGAGACGGTCTTTAATGCACCGTCGAGTCTTATGCTCTGCCTCCGACCGATCAGCCCAAGGACTCTGAGATTCCGATCTGTCAATAACAGTTCAATATTCCTTTCTTCGCTAGGAATCTCTTGGAGGACCCGAACTATCTCTTTATAATAGCCACCCTCAGGCCGCTGGATGATAGCTGAAAGAAAAAGAGGAGAAGACGTAAGTTTAATTTCACTTCGAAAATTGCCCTGTCGATTACTTGGGAAAAAAGACGATACTCACGTCTGAATAACCATCTTCTGGCAAACCCCGGAGGACATCGGACATAGAACCACTCCGACTTAAAATAGCTTAGCCTAGTCCACGAACCCACGACAACTTGGCAGTTCCTTACAGACTCCAAGAACGTGTAAGATGGGCTGTCAGTCCGACTCTTGAAGTTGAACAAGTATCTTATGTCGGTCATACGGGGAGGACGATGGAGGTACTCCATGAATACAACGAAAAAGCTGTTGAGTGAGGCATATCCGTTTGGATGCAATTGAGACGGAGCGATGTCCAGATAAGCCAACACTTCTCTTATATAGTCGTTGAATGGAAGAAGTGTGCCAGCTGTGCACGCATGCCGATTAAAAGCAGTATACCCCTCCGGGGGATTATGTGGCCTATCATCCGGTCCAGGCAACAATACCTCATCCAAAGATAAACCATGCCTTAAGCATATCCTCCCCAACATGTCTTCGGAGATATTGGATGAGACGGAATCAGGTGGACTGTTAATGAAGGACGCGTTGGGCAACTCATCCGGAGCTGGGCCAATAGCTTCGGTCTCGATGACCGGAATCTCAATTCTGGGAAGGATAGGGTTCTGAGTTTCTTGCTACTGCGAACTTGACGGTTCCATCACTAGCTAACTCACGAGAAACCATCATTAGGTGACAAAAAGCCCGTGCATTCCCCAGTGTAAAGTGCATGAATGTGTTGTGTAGTGCAAGAGCTGTGCGTGACTTGAGCAAATTCTGCAGAATTAAAGAAAATGTGCGAGCAACGAGATTCTGGAAATCAGACAAACATGACCGTCATCGCTAACCGTCATGACTACGCCATCCAGATGATAACGATCGATTCAAGATTAAAGAGTTCGTTGTACTTTTCTATTAAAAGGCAGTTCCATCGACGAGCTTCGAAAGTCAGTCAAATATGCAATCCTGTAATCAAGTCCAATTATGCAAGGCAGAAGCTCGTCGGAATCGAATGTAAGAACGTGCAAAAGTTCGCTAAGTTCGTCAAATTTCAGCATGGAATCGATCGTAGTTCAAGTTCAAATTCATTCGGAGGCGTGATGTCTTTCGTATCGATCCAGTTCGAATCGATACTTTCGTATCGATCAAGTCAACTCGATACCTTTCGTATCGATGTCAGTTCGTATCGACCGAAGGAGGAGATTTCGTATCGATCAGGTAGGTTTACTTCGCATCGGCCAAGGGTAACGGCTGTGAGACAACCAAATGCAATAACTTCGCATCGATCTGTGGTTATCGATATGGGACCGATGAGATCTCTTGGTCTTCGTATCGATCAAGAGAGATAGATTTTCGCATCGATCACGCTGGCCAAGCGCTTACATCGATCATCTTAGTTCAACACAAGCCCCTACCACCTTAGATCGATGCGAACCTCTGCATCCCCTTTAACCCATCAATCGATGCGAAATCATGAAATCTGGATCGAGTCGAATCCTCCTGTCCCGGATCGACACGAACTAGTGGTGAAACAGCTACTCCAGAACTCTTTCTTCTCCGATTGAAGCGAGCATAGCCATGGCCATCCTCGACCAAGCTCTGGTCCAGATCTGGCCTTGGCACCCCCAAAATCGATAATCAGCGAAGGCACGATGGATCTGAGATCTGAACTTCGTCGCTCGAATATAGCTGTGATTACTTATTTACCTGAATCGAATTGGAGTTTGGGGAAATAATAAGATGATGTTTGATCGATTCGAAGATTGGAGTAATTCTTCTCTCCTGCTTGTCTGTGAATCGATACGAGAAGGCAGAAGACAACAGTAAAAGTAAAAGGTAAAAAAGTGAGAAATGGCAAAGTCCCAGATATTTATATGAAGCCTAGGACGGAACCGAGTCGATTCGACTCCCAGTCAATCTGACCGGTCGCAACCAGTCAAACAGCACATCGATGCGAGCATTCGTATCGAACCCACTAACCTTTATCGGTTCGAAGTGCACAGGGAGGCCAGGTGAATACGATGGGTAGATGCACGCGCTTTCCTCGTATCCATCAAGCTGTACATTCGTAGAGGCGAAATGTTCACCAAACACCATCGTTTCGAAACATCCAGAGTATGGGCCATCGATTCGAAACAGAGCAGACCTGTTAATACGAGCGTCCATTTCGTATCCATCAAAATCTATCAATGCGAACATCCATTTCGTATCCACCAGATATCACCAATTCGAATCAGGATTCACCGCGATTTGTGACCATCGATACGAATGATTGTTTTCGTATCCATCAAGTCAACCCACATCGATACGAAAGAAGGCTTTTCGACTTTGAGCATCGATTCATAAGAGGACCGATACGAGAGAATGGCCAAGGGGTACGACTTTCAACATTATCCAAAGAAGACATACAACTTTTCAAAGCACGTCATGTTTTCACAAGACGTACTTTGGGGGGCAAATGTTATCCCGCCTTTTGGCAAGGCCAGGACACCAAGAAGCCGACTAGGGAACAAGGACAACACGCCTTGGATATCACTGAATTTTGTCCGAGCCCAGAGTGAGCTACAATTGATAGGACACGACAAGAAAGGCCATAGAGATCAGCACCTCAAATTTCAAGTCAATCCGGACTCATACACTCAAGTTATGATCGAGTCAAATTGGAGGGAAAGAGCCCAGATTTCGTATCCATCACTCTGGGCGATTTCGTATCCATCACCGAAGCCCCAGTTCGAGTCCATCATGCTTCGTACCGATCAGCTCCGGATCCATCGAGGTACCCAGGTTCGACTCGATTTTCTTCGTATCCATCGAACTCGTATCGATGGACTTCACACATACCAGCAATTGAAGGACTTCGTATCCTTCAGCCAACGTCTGCTTCGTATCCATCGTTCAGCGTCTACTTCGTATCCATCACTCGGTGCTCGCTTCGTACCCATCACTCGATGCTTGCTTTGTATCCATCAGAGGACCTCACTTCGAATCCATGCCTAATGACTCGTTCGTACCCACGAGTCAACTGACCAGGGATGACGTGTCTTCCATCAAAGTAAAACGAGGCGAGATATGTGGAGTCGAAGCAGTCAATGCGGCACAAAGACCGGATCGAAACGAAGCGCGCGCGCCACCTCACTTCAAGAACACGTGCAGCCAGCGAGACGAACGGATGGAGTCGGAATCATGGATACGAACCAGACAGCCTATGAGGAATTCCATTTCGTATCGACCATATCTCATAATCCACTGATCCAAACATGATGAAATTTTAACTGAAGGTTGCACACATAACAAGGAATGTCTCCACCAATTTTGAGCTCAATTGGAAGTAATCCTGATCGATACGAAATGATTTCGTATCGATCACAGATTGGCTTGAAACTCTCTGGAAGTGGTCGAATGGGCCCCCTCACGTGTCAGGCCAAGTCTCCCGGGGTTTGAGCGAAATCCAAGCCTCCTACACCTATAAATAGAGCCCCAGAATCAACGGAAAAAGGGTCTTTTTTCTCTGAAGCGTCTAGACTCTGCCGGATTGAGATTTGCATCATACTTTTGCTGTCAATTTCGAATTCTAAACTGTAATTCGCTGTTCATCGCTGTAAACGCTTGTAATCATTGAAAGAGAATCAATAAAATCATCAAAACTTCATAGTGGACGTAGGCTATACGCCGAACCACTCTAAACTGCGTGTCTGTGCACTTTACATTCTTATTTGTTGGAGTTTTTGTTAGATAATCTCTGTTTTACATTTATAATCTTCATTTTATCTCTTCAAACAACTCCCGAAGAGTGTTGTGCCCATTTTTGGTACAAACAATATTCACAAACCATTTCATTTCCATACTTAGAAAACATTTTCCATTTTCCCAAATCATTTTTAAACAGGCTAAAACAAATGTCATTTAAAACATTGTTACTATAAATCCAAACCACCTTTCCTTCAGTGTTAAGTATGGAAATAATTCTTCCATACCACCATAATTAAGAAGGATTATTTATCAAAATCAAATCTTATTCCTTTTATAAAATTCCCTTTCTATAAACCCATTCAATATTTACAAGTCCTTTTATAAATCTCTAAATTAATTTGTAAAACTCCTTTAATAAATCTCTTAAATTATTTATAAAACTCCTTTTATAAATCTCTAAAATTATTTATAAAACTCTTTTTATAAACCTCTAAAATTATTTATAAAACTCCTTTAATAAATCTCTTAAATTATTTATAAAACTCCTCTATAAATCTCTAAAATTATTTGTCAAACTCCTTTTATAAATCTCCTTTTATAAAATATTATTTATTAAGTCTGTTCTTATTCATAAAATACCATTTATAGATCTCACTTTTATTTATAAAATACCATTTATAAATCTCTCTTTTATTTATAAAATACCATTTATAAATCTCTCTTATATTCAACATTTTATACAAAAAGTTTCACCAATATTTATTCCAAAATATTTCTATATTTAAAAAACTTTTCATTTTATAATAAAATATAAACCCATTTATTTTCCTTTAAAATAAATATTCATTATTATATCAACTTTTCTGTAAAATAAATATTTCTGAAATACTTTTAAAACATTTCCAAAAAGGTTGCAGTAAAATAGATAAGTTCAAAAACCATTTCAATTAAATGCCATAGAAAATTCCAAAATCATATTTAAAATAATTCTTCAAATCAAAATAATTTTTAAATCAAAAATAACAAATAATAGTATTTCAAAATACTATAATGAGTTTATTTATATTCATAGTGGCACGGCCCACTCTAAAGCCAGCTGGCTTTGCCAAAAAAAATACTATAATGAGGCTTAGGGCTACCATACACTTAACCAATGTTATCACCGTTTTCATTCTAAAAAGAATACAACTTTTGCGACATATCAATGTCACATCCAATACGGCTAGACTACCAAGTTTCTAGCACTGAATAATTAACAATCAGTAGCTAACACATCATCTTTCCAATATTAATTAATCCACATACTAATTAACTTTAAAAATCATCATTTTACTTTGCAAGCATAGAACAAGGATTTATTCTACTCAATAGATTTCCAAAATAATCTATTCAATTTAATTACAGCAGAATGGTGTTTTATTTTGCCATATCAATATCCAAAATAATCTATTCAATTCAATTATAGAAGAACGGTATTTTATTCTGCTAAATAGATATCACAAACGAAGTACAGTTATTTTAACTACGTTATTATTTAAAACAACGTAATTAAGTTCAATCACTAATATTTTATCACAGATGTATTCTTCATTAAAACTATCAACAAGTTATATTGTAGCGTTGTACTCATCAATATGAGTCTAACGCATAAATCTACGGGTTAAACAGATTTAAAAAGAACATGATATGTAATTTTAAACTCAACATATTTTGTTTATATAATTTAAAGCAAACAAATAAAAAAAATATCTCACCCAAACCCATACGGGCCAAGCCCAAAACATCTAAACCTGCATCCACATGCACAATACTTCTTCCCTCCCACCTAAGTCGCCACCTCTCTGTGCACGAACGTGCACGTGCACGCACCCTGACATGGCCAACCACTCCACTATTCAACGAACTAAGGCCATCCGCAAACTCCAATCGCCTAGCTCGACACACCAGCACCCACCTCCTTGTGTAACGACCCGTATTTTCACGGATCGGAAAGTTCGACAAAATCTGGAGTTTTAGCATTTTGGGCCATTTCAGCTTTTAGGCAAATTTTGCCTAAGTCCTAAGTCGTTCACGACTTATCATAAGTCGTGAGTCGTATACGACTTAGGAGATAGGAGTGACCTAGGGTTTGGCGACTTAAGGAAATAAGTCGTAGCTGGGCTAGGTTAGTAGGTTGAAGTTAACTCGGCAAGTGTTAAGTCGTAGGTTGTAACTCGTTGCCGAGTTAAGGTTTTGAGTTATGTTATTATAGACGACTTAAGGTTTTGAGTTAAGTGATAAGTCGGCTGACGAGTTAAGGTAGTGGTCGACTTAAGACCTGGACGACTTAGGAGTTGAGTCTTATCCTGGTAGATCGGCAAAGCTGCTATGTTAAGTCGTAGGTAGGCTGCTGTGTTGAGTCGTGGCCGAGTTAAGGTGATGAGTCGTAACACTTGATAAGTCGTAGTCGAGTTAACCGTTGAGTCGTATCTTCTGATGAGTCGTAGCTTTGTGCTAAGTCGTAGACGACTTAGTGGTTGAGTCGTCTAGCCAGTAAGGCGCGTACGCGCTAGGTCGTAGACAGGGGTGGTCTGGTAAGTCGTAGGTGCCTGTGATGAGTCGGAGACGACTTAGGAGATAGCTGTTAAGTCTTGAGTCGTAGAGGGGTCTGAGTGTTGAGTCGGAAGAGGCTATAAGTCGGAAACCGTTGAGTCGTGGTGATCTGATGAGTCGTAGACGACTCATAGAGGCAGTCGAGTCATGGATTTCAGCTATAAATAGGAGAGCTTCTCTTCATTTTTGGGATCCGGATTTTGAAGCGACGAAGTGCTGCCATTTTGAGAGCTCGACTTCTACACTTCTTCACTTCTTTTCTCCACTCTAATCTAGTGCTTACATCCATCCAAGTTGAAGATCAAGATTGAAGATTCAAGAGCTAAAGTAGAAGATCTTCATCTTTTCAAGAGAGATTTCTTCGTTTGAAGCGGATTCGGGATAGATCAAGCTTGATCCTTCGCTGTCCAGATCTGAAGCGTGTTGATTTGGGTTTGTTTAGGTGATTTGGTGAGTGGTGATTATCTCTCACACGGATCCAAAGGAGTATATCGGATTGTTGGCTCGATTTGGTGTTAAAATAAAGATTTCCATGTATTTTCTTCATCCTATGTGTAGATCCATATAGATCCATTGTTCATGATGATGTTACATCCATTTTATCATATGTTAACCTATGCAAGTTCATTCATCAAGTTTGTAGAGATATAATCCATGTTTTCATGCTTATTGGACTTTCAACTCTTTAATTACGAAAATGCCATTATTGTTATAATTGTCTACTTAGATCATATTTGAATGTTTGATTGCTTGGATTGATGTTTGATTTGATTGGTTGTTATGAACTAGATGATTGATGATTAGATTTAGATCGAAGGTGATTCAAAAGCTAAGGGAAAGGCTCTTGAATTGGAAAAGCTGCTCGTGGCATATGTAGCGGGATGATGAATCTCTTATGCATAGATTTGATGATGTGATGATGAGATGAGGCTTTGCGAGGATGTAATGAAGCGAGGCAATCATATGATGAAGACTTGGTCTAATCCAGACGGGATCATTCCAAGCATGTTGATAACTCGGTGATATGATTCGAGTTGAGGATAATGAATGGATATGAGAATAGTCGTCGAGGAGGATGACTAGGAGGCTTGGATAGCATCGTTGTTGAAGGTTCTAGCATGCTCTAAGCAAGAGTACGTTTGGGCAGATTCGATAGTCCCAACGGCCAACTGTTGATGGTCGAGTACTCTGGGCAGATTCGATAGTCCTAGGCACGGGCTGCGACGACGTGCGGGAGTTATGTCTAGAACCGGGGTTTCCATTAGCCCTTGACGGACGGCTGAAAGAATGTGCCGGTCATTCAATTAACGGTGATATCGAAGCAATGATAACAGTGATAGCCAGAGTCATGGATGTTTGGTTGTATCGACATTCGGACTCAAGAGCGGTATTTTCTGGGTGCTTATCTGATTTAGGCCTTGGTACTTGGAAAACGTCGCCCTTGATTCGAGTCATAGTAGCTTTACTTTAAATTGTATGCTCTGCTATGTTTGCTTCTGCTTAGTGTGTGTCTGGGGGCTATCACTGTAGAATGAGGTTGGAGTGGGAGGGTTGTATTCCTATTCCTTTTTCCTTTATGTTCCTTTGGTATGTTGTTAGTTAATTTACTGCTCACTAAGACTGTTGTCTGACTCAAGGCTTTATGTTTTTAATTCTTATTGCCTTGGGCTGTTCGTCCATTTTGGGACGGACAGACTAGGTAGCAGGTGACAGGTGCTGTTCTCTTCTCACGATGCTGATATCGAAGACGAGTTGGAGGGTTGCATATTATCTTCTTATTATATGTACTGGATATTCCGCTGTTTTGTATTCTCTGAGAGAAGTGTAGTGAGGCTTGATGTATTGACTATTTGGATGCTTGTATTCAACTATTATGAAGTTTTATATGATGTCATTTTTTTATGAAAAGCTTCACTATACATATGTTCTATTGTATTTTATCCATGCGCTGTGAGTAATACGATAGATTCTGTTGTTTTAAATCTTACCTTGACAATCGTCCATGGTCGCCTGGCACACTTTACAGCGCTCTATCTCTAGATTCGGTGCAGGGGTCATGGGCGGTCGTCACATTTGGTATCAGAGCATTGGTTAATCGATTTTACCCAACGCTCGCCGTCGTAACTACGTATGAGAGACGTAATTGTATTTTGATGGATGATTACTATATATAATATAGTAGCTTAGTAGAGTTTGGGTCCTTTATGCAGTTGTTTCTCTAGATGTTCTAATCATTCCTTTTTATAGATATTGAGAATGAGTCGAAGAGGGAGACCAGCTGCTAGGGAAGGTCGTGCTACTGAAGAGACTGCTGATTATGCAGCCATGTTCGAAGCTATGATGACTTCGATCATGAGAAGGATACCAGTTTCGGGGGCAGCAGTTGATGTTGGAGTTCAAGTCCTAACTCCGAAACCAGTGGATTTTGCTAAGCTGTGCAAGGATTATACTGCTCTTGGAGGGAAGGTTTTCTTGGGGACAGAATCTACCATTGAGGTCCAGAGGTGGATAGATGCTTGTAGAAGGATCTTTGGTGATTTGGGAATTGATGATGCAACTAAGAGGAAGTTGGCATCGAGGCAGCTTCAAGGGAGAGCTTCTGATTGGTGGAACTCTATTACCATCACTACTCCGGAAGAAGAGATTACTTGGGAGCAATTCCAAGTCAGATTTGAAGCTAAGTTCATTTCTACAGCTCAGAAGTCTGTTCTGTTCAAGAAGTTTGTAGAGCTCAAGCAGGGTGGAAGATCTGTTCTTGACTATGTTTCTGAGTTTGAAGCTTTGTCCAAGTATGCCCGGTCATATATTGAGTCTGCTTACCAGAAGAATGAGAAGTTTGTGACCGGCTTGGATAGTTATCTTGGGAGACAGTTGGTGGATCATTTGGACGATTCATTTGAGAAGCTTGTGGAGAAAGCTCTCAGGCATGAGAGTCTGTTTCCTAAGGAAGGACCTGTTGTTGCTGTTACCAAGGGAGAATCTAAACCACAGCAGGGTGGAAATCAGAAGAGGAAGCAGCAGCAGCAGAAGGGTAGGGATGGCCAGAAGAAGCCGAAAGGCGAGGTGACTTGCTACAATTGTCAGCAGAAGGGCCATTTCTCTAAGGATTGCAAGAATCCGAAGGCACCGATGAAGTGTCACAACTGTGACAAGCCGGGGCATTTCAGGAAGAATTGTCCAGAACCAAGGAAGGACAGGCAGATTGTGCAAGCCTATGCTTTAGGAGCTGTTCCGTCGTCTTCGAAAGCTCCTACTGCTGAAGAGAAGGGAAAGAGTGTGGTGGTTCAAGGTACTCTTTTCCTATGTGGTATTCCAGTTAGAGTTTTGTTTGATACTGGAGCATCGCATTCGTTTGTTTGTAATGAACTAGTAGGCCGGTTAGATTTGAAGCCGGATATTGTTGATAGGCCATTGGTTGTGACTAATCCAATTGGAGGTTCTTCTTGTTTGTGTATGTTATGCCGTGGTCTAGTTGTATCGAGTCATGGTTGCTCTTTTGTTTGTGATTGCTTTGTTCTGAACTTTGCGGGGTTCGGAATTATTTTGGGTATGGACTGGCTTAGGAAGTATGCGGCTAAGGTTGATTGCGAGAGGTTGGAAGTGACAGTCGAGAATGTGGAGGGGCGAAAGGTTGTAATACGATGTAAGCATGAAGAAGGCGTCTTCATGAGCTTCATGTATTCGCTAGTTGTTCCACGGGATGGACTGTCTTTAGTGCCAATCGCTAATGGATTCGAAGATGTCTTTGACAAAGTCAAAGGGTTGCCGCCGCATAGAGAGATCGAGTTTCGCATAGATCTAGTTGAAGGAGCCAGACCTGTTGTGATGCCTCTTAGGCGGATGGCGCCTAGGGAACAGCAGGAGTTGAGGGTGCAAGTTGATGATCTTTTACAGAGAGGATTCATTCGGCGTAGTGTGTCCGAGTGGGGTGCACCAGTTGTGTTTGCAACCAAGGCAGATGGGTCGTTGAGATTGTGTGTGGATTATCGTGAGCTGAATAAGGTAACTAAGAAGAACAAGTATCCATTGCCGAGGATAGATGACTTGTTTGATCAGCTTCACGAAGCTAAGGTGTTTTCTCAGATGGATTTGGCAACGGGATTTCACCAGTTGAGAGTAGCTAAGGATAGTGTGCCGAAGACTGCTTTTAGGACACCATCCGGTTTCTTTGAGTGGCTGGTAATGCCGTTTGGATTGACTAACGCGCCAGCATATTTTGTGGATCTTATGAATAGAGTGTTCAAAGATCAGTTGAACAAGTTCGTACTTGTGTTCGTGGATGATATTCTGATTTATTCCAGAACGGAAGAGGAGCACAAGACGCACTTGCGTATGGTTTTGGAAATCTTGCGGAAACATCAGTTGAAGGCTAAGTTTTCGAAGTGTCACTTCTGGAAAAGTGAAGTGAGGTTCTTAGGCCATGTGATTTCTGGAAGTGGAATAGCGGTTGATCCCGCTAAGGTGGCAGCAATCCAGGATTGGGTTAGACCTAAGAATGCATCTGATGTGAGAAGTTTTCTTGGATTAGCAGGATATTATCGACGGTTTATCAAAGACTTCTCCAAGGTAGCTGCTCCGTTAACAGGATTGACGAAAAAGAACCAAGTGTTCAGTTGGGATGCTAGGTGTGAGCAAGCTTTCGGAATCCTGAAAGAGCGATTGACGAGTGCTCCTGTTTTGACTATTCCAAGTGGGAATGATGAGATGGTGGTTTACACTGACGCATGTGGTACGGGACTTGGAGCAGTGCTGATGCAGAAGGATAAAGTTGTTGCGTATGCCAGTCGACAACTGAAGCCGCATGAAAGGAATTACCCAACTCATGATTTGGAATTAGCGACGATTGTATTTGCTCTAAAGATGTGGAGGCATTATCTGTTGGGAGTTCGATTCGAGTTGTTTACGGATCACAAGTCGTTGAAGTATCTTTTCTCCCAAAAGGATTTGAATCTTCGGCAGCAACGTTGGCTAGAGTTTTTAGCATCATATGATTTTGGTATAGCTTATACTCCGGGAAAAGGTAACGCAGTGGCAGATGCGTTAAGTCGAAGACATGCAGGATTGGGAGCCATGTTTTCAGAATGGAAGAGTCTCGAGTATTTAGCTGGATTTGACTTCAGGCCTAGATGCGAATTGGAACCTGAGATGTTGGCAAACTTATCAATAAGACCCACTCTTGTGGAAAGGATTGGCGAGAGCCAAAAGCGAGATGATAAGCTTGTCAAGATTATCCGAGAATTGGAATCTGGATTGGATCCAGAAAAGGATAAAGGATTCGAGGTCGATCGAGAGGGTTGGCTTCGGAAGCAAGGACGACTAGTTGTTCCCGATATAGATGAATTGAGGAGTGGAGTTCTGAAGGAAAGTCATCACTCGAAGTTGACAATTCATCCAGGTGGAAACAAGATGTATCGGGATATGAAGAGAACCTACTACTGGGAAGGTATGAAGAAGGATGTTGGAAATTTTATTTCCAAGTGTATGAACTGCCAATTGGTTAAATCCGAACAGAAGAAGCCAAGTGGATTGCTTCAGCCATTAGAAGTTCCTACATGGAAGTGGGAACAAGTGTCGATGGATTTTATTGATGGATTGCCTAGGACCAGAACGGGAAATGAAGGGATTTGGGTCATTGTGGATCGTCTGACTAAGAGTGCTAGATTCATTCCTGTTCGATCGACTAGGACTGCATCAAAGTTGGCTGAGTTGTATGTTAAGTGGATAGTTCGATTCCATGGTATTCCGAAAAGTATAGTGAGCGATCGAGACCCATTGTTCACTAGTGGATTTTGGAAGAGCTTCCAGGAAGTCTTGGGAACCGAGTTGTGTTTGAGTACAGCTTATCATCCCCAAACAGATGGTCAGACCGAGAGAGTCAACCGAGATTTGGAAGATCTTCTAAGAGCATGTGTTTTGGACTTCGGAGGATCATGGGAAGATCACCTTCATTTGGTGGAGTTTGCGTACAACAACAGTTACCAGTCAAGCATTGGTATGGCACCGTATGAGGCATTGTATGGAAGACCGTGTAACTCTCCAACATGTTGGTTGGAAACTGGAGAAAAGCTGATGCTTGGGCCAGAGATGATTCGTCAGACTTCAGATTGTATAGAAATCATTCGGCAACGAATGAAGGCAGCCCAAGACCGTCAGAAGAGTTATGCCGATAAACGTCGAAAGGATTTGGAATTCGACGTAGGAGATATGGTTTTTGTGAAGATTTCTCCACTGAAGAATGTTATTCGATTCGGAAAGAAAGGAAAATTGACTCCGAGATTTGTTGGACCATTCCCGATCATCGAGCGAATTGGAAAGCTCGCCTATAGACTGGAGTTACCGGAGAAGATGTTGAGTGTGCACAATGTTTTTCACATATCGTATCTACGGAAGTATGTGCATGACTCGAATACGGTGGTTTCTGCTGATAGCTGTGAAGATTTCGAAGTTGATCCAGTTGATAGAAGACCTCGTAAGCCGCTTCGTGTTGTTGAAACCGACACGAAACAGCTTAGGAGGAAGGTAGTTAAGTTGCTCAAGATACAATGGAGTGATGATGATACCGACTGTACGTGGGAGGTGGAAGAGAGGATGAAGGCAGCTCATCCTGAACTCTTCAAGGTATGGCCCTAAGGTGTCGTGTCATCTCGCGATATTGTAACTTGTTCTAAGTCTTAGAATTCTGTACGCTAAGCTAGAATTGGATGCATGGTTTGCTGGTTGTTATGGTTGGTAGGCGTACAGAATAGTCTTTGATTGCTTTGATTGTTTGGAATTTCGGGGACGAAATTCCTAAGGGGGAGAGAATGTAACGACCCGTATTTTCACGGATCGGAAAGTTCGACAAAATCTGGAGTTTTAGCATTTTGGGCCATTTCAGCTTTTAGGCAAATTTTGCCTAAGTCCTAAGTCGTTCACGACTTATCATAAGTCGTGAGTCGTATACGACTTAGGAGATAGGAGTGACCCAGGGTTTGGCGACTTAAGGAAATAAGTCGTAGCTGGGCTAGGTTAGTAGGTTGAAGTTAACTCGGCAAGTGTTAAGTCGTAGGTTGTAAGTCGTTGCCGAGTTAAGGTTTTGAGTTATGTTATTATAGACGACTTAAGGTTTTGAGTTAAGTGATAAGTCGGCTGACGAGTTAAGGTAGTGGTCGACTTAAGACCTGGACGACTTAGGAGTTGAGTCTTATCCTGGTAGATCGGCAAAGCTGCTATGTTAAGTCGTAGGTAGGCTGCTGTGTTGAGTCGTGGCCGAGTTAAGGTGATGAGTCGTAACACTTGATAAGTCGTAGTCGAGTTAACCGTTGAGTCGTATCTTCTGATGAGTCGTAGCTTTGTGCTAAGTCGTAGACGACTTAGTGGTTGAGTCGTCTAGCCAGTAAGGCGCGTACGCGCTAGGTCGTAGACAGGGGTGGTCTGGTAAGTCGTAGGTGCCTGTGATGAGTCGGAGACGACTTAGGAGATAGCTGTTAAGTCTTGAGTTGTAGAGGGGTCTGAGTGTTGAGTCGGAAGAGGCTATAAGTCGGAAACCGTTGAGTCGTGGTGATCTGATGAGTCGTAGACGACTCATAGAGGCAGTCGAGTCATGGATTTCAGCTATAAATAGGAGAGCTTCTCTTCATTTTTGGGATCCGGATTTTGAAGCGACGAAGTGCTGCCATTTTGAGAGCTCGACTTCTACACTTCTTCACTTCTTTTCTCCACTCTAATCTAGTGCTTACATCCATCCAAGTTGAAGATCAAGATTGAAGATTCAAGAGCTAAAGTAGAAGATCTTCATCTTTTCAAGAGAGATTTCTTCGTTTGAAGCGGATTCGGGATAGATCAAGCTTGATCCTTTGCTGTCCAGATCTGAAGCGTGTTGATTTGGGTTTGTTTAGGTGATTTGGTGAGTGGTGATTATCTCTCACACGGATCCAAAGGAGTATATCGGATTGTTGGCTCGATTTGGTGTTAAAATAGAGATTTCCATGTATTTTCTTCATCCTATGTGTAGATCCATATAGATCCATTGTTCATGATGATGTTACATCCATTTTATCATATGTTAACCTATGCAAGTTCATTCATCAAGTTTGTAGAGATATAATCCATGTTTTCATGCTTATTGGACTTTCAACTCTTTAATTACGAAAATGCCATTATTGTTATAATTGTCTACTTAGATCATATTTGAATGTTTGATTGCTTGGATTGATGTTTGATTTGATTGGTTGTTATGAACTAGATGATTGATGATTAGATTTAGATCGAAGGTGATTCAAAAGCTAAGGGAAAGGCTCTTGAATTGGAAAAGCTGCTCGTGGCATATGTAGCGGGATGATGAATCTCTTATGCATAGATTTGATGATGTGATGATGAGATGAGGCTTTGCGAGGATGTAATGAAGCGAGGCAATCATATGATGAAGACTTGGTCTAATCCAGACGGGATCATTCCAAGCATGTTGATAACTCGGTGATATGATTCGAGTTGAGGATAATGAATGGATATGAGAATAGTCGTCGAGGAGGATGACTAGGAGGCTTGGATAGCATCGTTGTTGAAGGTTCTAGCATGCTCTAAGCAAGAGTACGTTTGGGCAGATTCGATAGTCCCAACGGCCAACTGTTGATGGTCGAGTACTCTGGGCAGATTCGATAGTCCTAGGCACGGGCTGCGACGACGTGCGGGAGTTATGTCTAGAACCGGGGTTTCCATTAGCCCTTGACGGACGGCTGAAAGAATGTGCCGGTCATTCAATTAACGGTGATATCGAAGCAATGATAACAGTGATAGCCAGAGTCATGGATGTTTGGTTGTATCGACATTCGGACTCAAGAGCGGTATTTTCTGGGTGCTTATCTGATTTAGGCCTTGGTACTTGGAAAACATCGCCCTTGATTCGAGTCATAGTAGCTTTACTTTAAATTGTATGCTCTGCTATGTTTGCTTCTGCTTAGTGTGTGTCTGGGGGCTATCACTGTAGAATGAGGTTGGAGTGGGAGGGTTGTATTCCTATTCCTTTTTCCTTTATGTTCCTTTGGTATGTTGTTAGTTAATTTACTGCTCACTAAGACTGTTGTCTGACTCAAGGCTTTATGTTTTTAATTCTTATTGCCTTGGGCTGTTCGTCCATTTTGGGACGGACAGACTAGGTAGCAGGTGACAGGTGCTGTTCTCTTCTCACGATGCTGATATCGAAGACGAGCTGGAGGGTTGCATATTATCTTCTTATTATATGTACTGGATATTCCGCTGTTTTGTATTCTCTGAGAGAAGTGTAGTGAGGCTTGATGTATTGACTATTTGGATGCTTGTATTCAACTATTATGAAGTTTTATATGATGTCATTTTTTTATGAAAAGCTTCACTATACATATGTTCTATTGTATTTTATCCATGCGCTGTGAGTAATACGATAGATTCTGTTGTTTTAAATCTTACCTTGACAATCGTCCATGGTCGCCTGGCACACTTTACAGCGCTCTATCTCTAGATTCGGTGCAGGGGTCATGGGCGGTCGTCACACCTTGTCTTCGGCCATCTCTTTCAAAATCTGACCATGCCCAAACTGAACAACATGAGCCCAGTAAAAAACACTCAAGCACGATCATCGAGCTATCCCCGCCGTCTCGACCATCGACTAGCAATGCTACCACCACCATCAGCTCCGCAACAGCCTACCGCACCTTTGACCAACACCTTGGTCCACTCGGTGGACCCTACCATCCCCAGCAATGCCAAAGAAGTATGCAAAAACCCAAAACCCGCAAACCTTAGTTCATGCTCCCCTTGCCACCATCGACCACCGCACAAGTCTCCACTACACCCACAACTCCTCCTCGACCCCACTCTACTTCTAGCACCGTCAAGAGGTCCCCTCAACCACCACATCGTCGAAAATTGCTACATGAATGAAAAACTTTCATCTCACCACCACGACTACCCTAGACACTAAAAATTCCATGATCACCACTAAAAATCACCAATCGACAATACGAACACACCCATATCCTTCATTCACCATTTCACGATCGTCGAATTTTCACCATTTCTCGACATCCACTGTTTTTGGGCAATTTTCGTCACCACGCTCGATGGAATATCGAACGTTATTTTTAGAAAATACTAGAGGTAAAATGAACAACTTTGCAGTTGGAAGATTTAGCTAAAAGTGAATAAATTTTAAGATAATGAATCTTGAAGTGGAGGGATGGAGTTTTTCTCATTTATAGGAAGGAGAAAATAAAAGATGAAGAAAAGAAAAGGAGAGGCAGAAGTAAAGAAGTGAAAAATGAAATGAAGTTTGATGTGTTGATGTATGCTTATAACCAAAATAACTCCATTACTTCAAACTTAAGTAACCAAAAATCCACACTTCAAGCTAACCATTTCATCAAAATCAAATCACACTTAATGGCTTAATTTGAAAATAATGAATTTAATTTGATTTAATTTTTTTTGAAAAGAAAGCTTTGTGGTACTCCGCTACATAATATCCCGTTCGCGTATGGACCATGAATGATAGAAATGAAAATACGATCGCACATAACAATGCAATACGATCACAAAACAACAATAAAATACACTGGTTATTTTGTTCTATGAAATTTCAAAAATACCAACGTTTGCTGTATATTTTAACTATATTCCAAATTAAAAATTATGAAAAACCCTTGTAAATTCATTAAAAATATATCATTAAAAATCAAGTCATTTTATAAAAAATTATTTTCTTGTTATTTATTATAATCGAATCAAATTCAAATATTTAAATGAATTAAATATTCAAATTCAAAACGTTAAAAATTCCTGATCGTTACATACGCTCTCACCATTAGTGTACTACCAAATGTTTATTTTTATTTTTAGTAGAATGAAATGAAGGAATGGAAAAGAGTCATGCTTATTGTCCCATAATAATTTGGTTCTTGGGTCTCATCCTCTTTTTAATTAGTTCATTACCTATTTTCTATGATTTAATCTACCTCTTACATCATTTGCAAGCCCATCTTAATTCTTTAATTAGGAAATTAATTGTTAAGTGTGGGTGTTACACAAATGGAGTCATCATCGGACAATTATAAAGGTCACTATGGTACAATTTATAGAGGTCATTATGGGACATCCACTAGAGTCATTGTGAAATGAACATACCATAGCCATCATGCTTAATTCTTGAAACAATCATTAGATAAGGTAAAAAAGCCATCAAGAATAATCCTATGAGGCCTCGTGATCCATCTTTAAATGACAAATCAAGGCAATTAAACCATCGTGTGTAAACAAAGCGACACAAACTAACATCCAAATGAAGGTTATTGTGGGAGATTTAATAAGTTCATCACAAAGAATCTCCAAAAGACATTAGGGATCGTTCCTTTATAGCTATCGTGAAGAGTCCCACATAAGCCATCATGAAGAGTTTGTAGGGCCAATCAAGATAAATCCTAAAGTTATTGTGGTAAGTCTTGTGAATCTATCGCAAGAAGTTAAACATAGTCATCGCCTGCAATCTTCAAATGGTAAACAAAAGACATCATGCAAAGTTCAATAAAGTAAGTATAAGCCATCCACAAATGGTAAGTCAAGGCCAATGTGAAGAGTCATCGCAAGTAAAATCTGAGGAAGCTATTGCATACCAACTTAGTGAAGTTATGGAGCAGTCATTATGAAACAACTTAATAGAACTTTTATGATAACTCCAAAGGTTGTCGTGAGCAAATCACATGTTGGAACCATAATGAAGCGACATAGGAAGCAACTATCATGAGGAATTTGTAAGGTTATCATGACACAAAGAGTTTGGAGTCACAGTGGAATGTTGCATAAAGCCTTCATGATAAAAAAGCATTGATAGCTATCGTGAAGCAATATGGTAGAACCATCATGAAGAGTTTCATGGAGTCACCATAAAATAAAGTAATAAGGTCATCATGAAGAATCATTGATGTGCTACAAATTACGATCATCATATGGAAAGAACGAGAAGTTATCAAGAGACAGTTACAAGGTCATCATGATGAATCACTAAATCAATCATTGTGAAACCGTCATGGATTAACTTAGTAAAGTCTTCGTGTTATATGAGCTATCGCGATATAAACTTGCAAGTTGAAATAGGAAAAAGAAGTTATCATGGACGTTTCCTGAAGTCATTGCATATCAATCTCTATGTGAATGCTGGTTCCTTCTCATGAAGATCAACCTCCACCACTCACTCATTCTAGACGACACATGGCACCAACCCAACAACCGAGATCGTCTATAAATACAGGGTTACCTCCCCAAAAGGGGATGATTTTTCTGATTCCATCTTCTCCTTTATTTTCATTTTTTTACATTGTATTGAAAAGCTTGAGTGAAGAATTTTAATGGCTGATCATACCATCTTGGTTTTGTAACTTCGCAATAAAGGACTAGAATAATCAACAAATTGCATAATAACTTCTCGTGAACGCAAGGCCATTTCTTACAATTTCATGACTAGCATATTTGACTAGGAATATAATCCTACTCCAGTATCTTAAATTGCTTTGTCCTAAATTTAGTGCTAAAAATAATTATTGGATGGCTAACTTATGTTTTGAATATAAGTATAGCAAACTAAAACCAAATCAATTTCATATACAGGGCAATTCATAAAGTGCTTATGAATACCTATTACACTATACTAAGAAACAATTGTTGTTTCAAGAAATACCAATTTCGTAGATAGTGAATTTCTTTTAGAAATTGTTGGTAGTAAAATGGATTTTGACACGATCCAAAGAAGAAATTGAGTACGTGGGATGAAATGAAATCAACCAAAGATAAATGAACATAATGTATTAGAATGTCTAACAAATACTCTTGCACATTGAAGTGAAACTATGAGTCTCTTATCAATGTAAAAAATTATCACATAGTATGAATTTGTGTTTTGGTACATACATGTGTTGAATCAGAGAATTCTAAATAATGATTTAGAATAGACTGTTCGCACATAACAACCAAAGTATCTCAAAGTCAATAGAAGTGATATTGAGTTTGTGGGTTTTTTGGATATGATTGGAGAACTAATATGTAAGTATCATTCGACAAGCATCAAAGTTGAACAAGTGTTTTGATAGAAGTATCAAATGTTTGATTTTCATTCAAAATGTAGAGAAAGTGTGTGTCCATAAGAAAGAACATTAAAAGGTACATAGATATTTCTTAACTATGTTTGTTAACAGCATACTTATATTAAAATAAGGTATAGTTTGAATGTTTAATACTTGATATTGGATTTGTAAATTATATATTTTATAATAAGCATAAAGGTTGTTGGAAATGTCCCAAACGATATGCAATGACACGTTATTAAAATGTTTGATATGGAACATGTAAGATGGATTCCTTATGCATTGGCAATAAGGATTATCATACATGTTCTATTGTCTATAATATTGTAATTCACTAATGTATTTGATGCATGAAGCAAAATATCAAATCCAAATAAAGATAACTAAATGGTAGTTTAGAGTGCTCTTGAGAATTTATGAAATACTAGAGAATTGTTTTTCGAAACAATGAACTCTTTATGAAGGAGTGTTCAGAGTCGAACTTCATAAGTGCTATCAAGTACAATATGTTAATATTAAATTCATTTTCAATCCTTAAGAAGCTTTACATTGGAAATTTTCCAAACGACACATTATGACCAATTCAACCAAAAGGCTTAGTACATCATTTTGAATAGCGCCATAATAAAAGCAAAATATAAATATAAATGCACAAATTTGTAACAAAGCTAGAGGTGATTTCAAGTATTGAGAATACTAATCATTGTTATATTATAAGAGCTCACAAGAAGTTGAGAAACATACTCTGAATAGTTCCACATGATAAAGATAGTTTATCAGCATCGGAGAGAGTTAATTGACATAGTAGATAATTAAATAACAAAGTATATCCATTCACGAAGGGTGTAACTCGATCAATTCTCATCAAACTGATTAAAGAGATAGGATAGAGATTCCATAATTGACCATAAGTACAAATGGGAGATTGATAGAGTTAGGGCTATGTCCTAGAGGAAATTATGTAATTTGTTACATACATCTAACTTGATAACCAATCTTGTTCGAAATAAAAAGTGTTTTCTTTCTGTTATATACTTGTTATAAATAATTAATTATTTAATTTAAGTATATTTAATAGGAAATCCATTAATGGTGTATTTTTTGATAGTAATTACAAGATGTTGTAATCATGAGCAATTTATCATAATATAATAAATGCACCATTTTAAATATTCCTAGTCAAGATGTATCAAGGCTAGATATCGATGCATCCATTGAGGTTAGAGTACGTGACGCTATTCAAATGTTAGGCAGTGTATTACTCATGGCTGCTGAAGGCACCAAGGGGTTACAGACTAATAGTTATTGGATAACCATGGAATGACTCGCTCGATAGTTTTTTGTTGGTTAGTATAACTAAGGTCAAATAGAAAATATCGATGTAAAATATTACATAATTCCCTCGACTTGAAAATACTATCGAGCTTAAATGTGGAAACTCTACTTTGATTATAGTTAAATAATGGCATGATGTCCATCGAACGACTATAGTTGGGTTGGGTGGAAGCATCAGAAGTGAAACACTATTCAAGAGAGATTTTGTCTCCTCAGTTATATAGGGTTAGTATCACGATCAGTCGAAGTAAACTCAAAGTCAAAGTCTTTATCCAGAGCAGTTTGGTTAATAATAACTACTATTATTGAACCAAGGAATTTTTGTTTGGACTATATAAGTTGAATGTGGAAGATATTGGAATTTTGACCATTACCAAATTCTATAAGTCAGAACGTGATGTAGTCTTGACGAAGGTAATTAGTGTAAATAATTATCACTATCGAATATCGCTTAAAATAAGTAAAATCGGATATTATCGAAGCTATGTAAGTGATAAATTTGGCTATAATGTCATACCACTAGCTATGATGACATGAAACGTTAATATTCGAATTGTTCGATATAAACCGTTAGCCGAATTTACACCTAAGGATCACATAACTGAAATGTTTGAATACTCGGACTCCCGCCTAATTTAATTAATTAAATTATAATTATAATTATTATATTTTAATTATATTAATTAATATTTATGAAATTTTAATTAAAATTGTGTTTAATTTGTGTTGATCAGTATTGAAAATAGTGCGTATATAAAAGTTGTATACACAAGTATCGATATACAATATTGATGTACGTTTAAATTAGATTTAATTGTATATTATCTCATCGAGCTTGAATAGGCATTAAGGCCCATATTTGGGGAAGGTATGGCCGGCTATGAAAGATGAGGGAAGGGGTTGGTTTGGTTTGAGTGGGTTTTGAATTGGTGGGGAAATAGTGGAACTGGATCCACGATTTGCTCCTACCTTTATCTCTTATTTAAACACTTCTAACCCCTCATTTTGCTCTCGAATTTTTTGCCTCCCCACTTCCATTTTTTTCTGCAAGCATACATACCTTACCTCCATCAATTCAAGCTTCGAAATGCAAATTCAAATATAAACAATGTAATGGTGTGTAGTTCTTTCAATCGGGTTGCGCTTTTTGAAAGAGTTTGGATTCAGATCCAAAGGAGTTCAATCGATTCAATATTCAAGGTGTTACTACTGGGCTATAGTTACGGTAACTTGCTAATTTACATATTTACACACACACATATATATATATATTTGTTTGTCATTTTTTCATATTTATATATGGTTAGGCTAGATCTTTGTATCACGAATCTTTATATATATAAGCTGTCATTCTAGGAAATGAATATATAGATACACACACACACACATATATATATATATACTTGCGACCAAAAAAAATCAAAAAGAAATTATTTTTCGAATTTTAAAATTGATTTAAATGGTTTTAGAGAAAATTTAATTTTTAAATTTATATAAACATATGTACTGTATATATGTAAATTTATTATCAAATTTATTACATGTTGATAATTCAAAAATAAATAATTATGTATATATACATAGATATTTATTAAACATGAATATATATATATAAATTTATTTATAGATATAACACGATAAATTAATTCTAGTAAGTGTATTTATTTACTTATTTAAATTTTACGCAAAATTTATATATATGATATAATAATTATTTTAGAAAAAATTAACCTTTTTCTTATAATTTCTGTACATAATTTTTTAATAAAAAAACAAATGATAAATCCATGTGGATTTAATTAAAAAAATTATTTGAATTTCTTAAAATATGATTAGGCCAAAATACGTATATATGTATATATATATAATGTTTGGATATATAAAATATAATATTATATTATAAATAATTGGAATATTCATATGTATTCATATATTAAAATATAAAAGATTTTAAAATTTGGAATTAAAAGATATTTTAAATCTAGATCTAGTTTTAAATTTGAAATTTGAATTTGAATTTCAACTATGTATATATTACTTTATGTAAATTTAAATATGTAACAATAATTTTTCTTTGATATATATAGACACACACACATGCATATATTAGACAACACATAGATATATGGACGGCTAACATGTCCATTGCAGTGTAAAACCCAACACTTAGATACAGACATGTTATGACGACCGCCCTATACCACCGGCACTAACAGTATAAAAATAGTGCGATGTCCGTGCCCGGCCGATATAGGACGATCATCAGAGTTGAAATATAGCATATAACCTATCATATATCACAGCGCGTGGATAATATATAATATCATATATATAACAGAAGAGATAGTAATAACAATGTGAACAGATCATCATCATCAGAGTAATATCCACTATCCATAGAGTTATACATCAATGGTAAAGTTTATACAACAGGAACAAACTCAAATAAACTGTCTCAACAAATAGTAGTAAGCAAGCACTGTCACATGCTCCACAGCCTTGCTCAGAGAAATAAGCGTAGACTCCACATATGTATATAATACGAGATAGCTCCATCCAACTAGTCCTTCGAACAGCTACTGCGTCACCTGGATCTGTTATCTAGTCTACTCATTTAAGAGTACCGAAGATAATAAGAGGCAAATCATAAAACCTTAGGTCAGACAACAGTTTGGTGTGAACGCTAAATGAGTTTCAAAGTACTAAACAGGTAAATACGATAAGGAACAAAAGTACACGAACCATACCCGACCTGTCCCTACAACCAAAGAGTTAGCATATAGCACTATAATATGATGTTCTACAATATCATAAAGATATACCACAAAAGAAATAAAGAAAATCAGTCTTCCGGGTATTCCTATCTCCAATACCTACTTCCCCTGATACCTATGTTATCCCAACTTTTAGCAAAGCTGAGATACCTAAAACTGACTGAAAATCAATAATAACTAGCCATGGATGTCAACTATGCGTTGCAGGATAACCATGGATATCGATGAATTTTGTTCGAGTCCGGATCGGGCTGCAATTGACAAGATATGCCAAGCATAGCCATAAAAGACAGTGCTCCAAGTTTCAGGTAAATCGGAGTTCGTATGAACGAGATATGATCGATACAAGTTAGATAAAATGTGCTGTTCGTATCCATCAGAGACAACCTATTCGAATCGATCAGATTCGTATCCATCAGAGAGTCATCATCAAGTTCGAATCCATCGGGACTTAGCGGCTTCGAATCGATCATCTTCGAATCGATCGTCTTTGAATCAATTAGACACGAATCGCTCCGTGGTCACGAAGCTCGTATCCATTCAGTTCATGTCGTTCCACAGAAATCTCATTTGCACTCCATATGTTCGAATCCATGTCAACGCATCGATAACGTTCGTATCCATCTGAAAACTACTCGGTTCGTATCGATCCCCAGCCACAATCGATCGATGCGAACGAGACCTTATGAACAAACGGTACGAACGCTATTGGTGCGAAATCGATATGAATAATGAATGCGCACGTGTTGATATAAGCAAGGCGAAAATCTAAAAATGACTCGATCAAATCGCCGCAAAGACTGGATCGACCCAGGAAACTCGCGCCACGTTATCTCATGCGCACGTGCTTCTGATCGATACGAAGGAATGGATGCGAAGCATGGATTCGAACAAGACAGCGCATACGAAAATACAATCTCGTATCGACCATATCTCACGAACCATTGATCCAAATGCAATGAAATTTTCACAGTAGCTTGCGTGCAAAGTAAAGAATGTCCCTACCAAGTTTTAGCTCGATTGGATCATTTTTTGATGGATACAAAATGGTTTTGTATCGATCACAGATCGAGTCGAAACTTGGCGGGGTCGGTCGCGTGGGCTCCCTCACGTGCCAGAAGAAGTCTCCCGAAGTTTGGGCGCGATCTCAGCCTCCTACGCCTATAAATAGCCCCCTGAAGCCTGTAGAAAAGGGATATTTTTGGGCCATTCAACGTCCAGACTCTGCCGGATTCAATTCCATGCTTCAATACAATCATTATACTCGAAATTCTTCATTGTAACTGCTGTAATCATCTGTAACCAGCGAGGATAATCAATAAAAGATAAAACTTTGAAGTGGACGTAGGCCGGAGATAGCCGAACCACTATAAATTGTGTGTCATTGTTCTTTATTTTTGGATTGCCGTTTATTGCTTGCTTAGATCTGAGATTTGTGTTTGAATATTGCTGATTTGTATTCATACACTGGTGCTTTCACAATACTTGGGGTTTGTGACCATTTTTGGCGCAAACACTTTGGTGCTTTCACTGAGAATTGAACTCAGGACCCGCTACATCAGGTTCAGAGTTCAGATTTAAAAGCTTGAAGGGATCAGATTTGGGAGACAATGACTCGACAAATGAGACAAAGAGCTGAGAGAAGCCAACAAGGAGGAAGTCAAGAGGCATCCTCTGGTGCTGGAGAAGAACCAGCTTCGATCTACATCACCAGAGACGAAATGGAGACCATGACCAATCTGATGCACGAAAGAATAATGAAGAGCCAACAAGAGATGCTGCAGAATTTCTTTGAACAGATGAGAGCTGCAGGGATACAGAACCTAGGACCAGCTACAGCGGCTATGAATGTGGAACAAGGAGCTAGGATTGCGGAACCCAATGAAGGTCAGAATGCAGATCTAGAAGGCAATCAACAAGGACTTGGGGGCAGACCCTCAGGAGCCGATGGTGGAAGGCCTACAGATGGAGCTCAACAAGCTGGAGCCAACGCTGATGCTAACGGGCCACACGAAGAGTACGTACCAGAATACCCTTCAAGACCAAGAGGGCAACCCCAGGATGGAGATGAAAAGATGGCTGGTTTAGTGCGACGACTCATGAGAGGAGGATTGTCTAGCGGAGGGTTGGAAGAAGTCAGTCGGAGTCCGTTCACTCCGAATTTCAGGAATGCAAGGAACCCTCCAAAGTTCAAACTACCAACGCTGCATCCGTATGACGGGAAGTCGGATCCGACCATGCATATTACTAGATAAATTAGACACATGGAAGTACTGGGAGCATCCGAGGAAGTGATGGCACGATGTTTCCCTTTATTTTTGTCAGACTTGGCTGCACTTTGGTTCAGGCAATTAAAGACTAGATCGATCAGGACATGGGGCGAGCTTGTAAATTGCTTCATGGAACAATTTAGGGTCCATGTGACAAGACCCAAGAGTGTGATGACTTTAGCTTCGATAAAGCAAAGGACCGGAGAGTCCATAAAAGGTTTCCTGCTGCGATTCAATGCAACGGTGGCTTCGGTAGATCGCCCGGATCCATCGATGATTTTGATGGCGGTGGTGGCAGGGGTTGGAGAAGGCACCGAATTCAAAGATTCATTGACAAGAGATCCACCACAAGATCATGGAGAGTTTTACCATGAAGCTGAGAAATTCATTCGATTAGAAGAATCACGAGCCGAGAGGCAGGAAGTAAATGCTGCACAAGGCGAAGGAACCGCCAGGGAACAGTCCAGGGTAGACAAAGGAAAGAGAAAGCAGGATGACGCACATGATGGTCCTAATAAACGGAAGAAATTCTAAGAGCCTAGATTCAGGCAATACACAGATTTAACGGCAAGCCTAGAAAGGATTTACACTGAAACTCGGGGGCAACTCCCCTATCGAAAACCACCCAGGAGAGATCCCACGGAGCGGGAACGCAGGACTGGAAAATACTGCCTATTCCATGAGCTGGATGGGCACACTACCGATGAATGCCGCCACCTAAGGGATGAGGTGGAAGAACATGCCAGGAGTGGTAGATTGCCACAATATACGAGAGAACGGGCAGCGACAGTAAGACCTGAACAACCACCGCCTCCACCTAACAGGAATGATCCTGGATCGGGATCACGACTCGTCATCAACTGATTGTGATGGCAAGGGACAAGTTCAAGATTTGGACTTTGGTCGATTAGTTTTCTTAGACTTGATTTCCAAAATAAAATGGCTATCCCACTTACTCATGTACGGGAACCGGAGAGATCCCTAGGCATGCTCTAAGATGGATAAAGACCGCTCCGCCCGGAGAGGCATTGTCTTGTTTTTCTGTTGTTTGAGATTGAACATCTACGATTTGAATTTAATAAAGAAACCTTTATTGAAACAAACCTTTGACCGGAGAGTTAAAGGATAAACATTAAATATCAATATAAAGATGATCGCTTTATGATCCTACCCGGAGAGGCGGGGTCCGGAGTGCAAGAAGTGAGTTGCTTCGCCGGAGAGCGACAGGATCGACTCACTTAAGCATCGTTTCCTATTCACCGGAGAGTGATTGGATCGGGATTCGATAAGAGCCCGGAGAGGCTGTGATCGGCCGACGATTCAGGTCATGACATCGCTTAATGTTCAGATACACTGAACCGGAGTGCAAGAAGTGGGTCGCTTCGCCGAAGAGCGACAGGATCGACCCACTTAACGTTGTTTCCCCTTCACCATAGAGTGACGGGATGGGATCCAGCATGAGCCCGGAGAGGCTATGATCGGTCCAGAATGACCAAGACATCACTTTACGCCCTAACTAAGGCCAGAGTGCAAGGAATAAAAAGCAACGCCGGAGTGCAATAGGATCTTTCTATTCGATCGCTAAGTCTGGAATGGGCTTGGCAAGGGTCCGAAGTGACCACCGATAGTATGGAGAGACTATAGAATTTCATTCTTAACTTCCACTAGAAGAAATTGATAACAATTCGGCTTCGAACATCCATGGACTTGATTGAAAGTGCTATAAGCTCTGAATAAAACATGAACTCACTGCATTCGATTTGAGACTGATCAAAACACACCTTTTACCAAAAGGCATGTTTTGGGGGGCAAAGTGTTATCCCAACTTTTAGCAAAGCTGAGATACCCAAAACTGACTGAAAATCAATAATAACTAGCCATGGATGTTAACTATGCGTTGCAGGATAACCATGGATATCGATGAATTTTGTCCGAGTCCGTATCGGGCTGCAATTGACAAGATATGCCAAGCATAGCCATGAAAGCCAGTGCTCCAAGTTTCAGGTAAATCGGAGTTCGTATGAACGAGATATGATCGATACAAGTTAGATAATATGTGCTGTTCGTATCCATCAGAGACAACCTATTCGAATCGATTAGATTCGTATCCATCAGAGAGTCATCGTCAAGTTCAAATCCATCAGGACTTAGCGGCTTCGAATCGATCATCTTCGAATCGATCGTCTTTGAATCAATTAGACACGAATCGCTCCGTGGTCACGAAGCTCGTATCCATTCAGTTCGTGTCGTTCCACAGAAATCTCATTTGCACTCCATATGTTCGAATCCATGTCAACGCATCGATAACGTTCGTATCCATCTGAAAACTACTCGGTTCGTATCGATCCCCAACCACAATCGATCGATGCGAACGAGACCTTATGAACAAACGGTACGAACGCTATTGGTGCGAAATCGATATGAATAATGAATGCGCACGTGTTGATATAAGCAAGGCGAAAATCTCAAAATGACTCGATCAAATCGCCGCAAAGACTGGATCGACCTAGGAAACTCGCGCCACGTTATCTCATGCGCACGTGCTTCTGATCGATACGAAGGAATGGATGCGAAGCATGGATTCGAACAAGACAGCGCATACGAAAATACAATCTCGTATCTACCATATCTCACGAACCATTGATCCAAATGCAATGAAATTTTCACAGTAGCTTGCGTGCAAGGTAAAGAATGTCCCTGCCAAGTTTCAGCTCGATTGGATCATTTTTTGATGGATACGAAATGGTTTTGTATCGATCACAGATCGAGTCGAAACTTGGTGGGGTCGGTCGCGTAGGCCCCCTCACGTGCCAGAAGAAGTCTCCCGAAGTTTGGGCGCGATCTCAGCCTCCTACGCCTATAAATAGCCCCCTGAAGCCTGTAGAAAAGGGATCTTTTTAGGCCATTCAACGTCCAGACTCTGCCGGATTCAATTCTACGCTTCAATACAATCATTATACTCGAAATTCTTCATTGTAACTGCCGTAATCATTTGTAACCAACGAGGATAATCAATAAAAGATAAAACTTTGAAGTGGACGTAGGCCGGAGATAGCCGAACCACTATAAATTGTGTGTCACTGTTCTTTATTTTATGATTGTCGTTTATTGCTTGCATAGATTTGAGATTTGTGTTTGAATATTGCTGATTTGTATTCATACACTGGTGCTTTCACAATACTTGGGGTTTATGACCATTTTTGGTGCAAACAACCTATAAGTGGTAGCCTACTAAAAAAAGCAACCATAGCATCCATCAAACAATCCTAACTATCATTCCATGTGTTCTGAATATATGATAACTCGTATGACCCCAAGCCAGGGACTAATGGAAGTCCCGGTTTTCTGTTGTACTCTCGTATCTCACGGCCCAAAGCTAAACGTGTCGCATAACCCAATGCTAGACCCTAGACCTAAATCTACAGGTCCAAGGTATACAGGTACCTTCATTGACCCATGGGCGTCTCTGCTTACAATACCCCTGCTTCGAGTATAATTGAAAACTATCCAAGCATGAACGATTCCTTAACACATACACCCAAGCCTCCCTCCTTTACGAGCTGCGATCTTCAAAATCTACTCGCAACACGAGCCAACATCTAAAGACCATAGCTATTCATCATGTTGTTATATCGTCATCCAACCTGATACGAATGAGCCAACACCTCCAGCACGATCTACATAATCTCAACAATAGTCCATAGAAGTTTCACTGCCATATCATTCACTTTGATAACTTAGTACCGAGTGATAGGTATAACTCGGTGCCGAGTTGTACACTTAGCCAACAAATGGCTAATCTCTCTCCCATGTCTCTACTACTCCCCTTCCAGTGCCTTTGACCCCGACTCATCCACCTTTGATAACTCGACCCCCAACCCAAAGCTCCTTCTTCTAAGTCCTAGAGATAACTTGTCATCACATCCTATACTTAGCCAGTTTCCTTCACCTTGCTATGGAACATCTCATCTGGCCAAGCCCTATCTATCCATGCCAACCACCGAATCATATCCCATTTTACCATAACTCAGTGCCGAGTTATACGCATAACTCGGTGTCGAGTTATACGCATAACTCGAGGTCGAGTTATGTACTTAACATATTTGAGTTGCGACTCATCATGCCACTTCCCACCATACTATATAGCCTATCTTCCAAGTTTCATCCAATTTCGACCAACTTTGCTTTCGATCTGCTCACTTCTCTGACCTAATTTTCTATGAATTACAACACTAGCAAACAACATCAAATCATATCATTCAAGCATAGAATAATAAGCATTTCATCCAATCAAACATGCAATCCATCAAAACAAGATAGATAAGAAAATTTCTAACATAGATCTACATATAGCATGAATATATGAACATAAATCAAAGTTATTTCCAATCAATCTATATCATATGCATGGATGAACATGTCATTCAAATTAGAAAAGGTTTTATGGCCAAAATCAATTTAAAACATATTAAATCCTATAATTCTACCATATAAACATATGTAGTATAGTGAGAAGGCATAAACCACTCACTAATTACCAAATCTAACCAATTCATGTGTAGATCTAATCCAAATAGTAAAAAAGAGCAATCCAAATCAAGCAAATAGATGATCTCTGGCTTCTAATTGAAGATCTAGTCTCCAACCCGTAATCTAGTTTGATTTAGAGAGCAATTTGGAAAATTATGGATAAAATTAGAATCTACGACTAATTAGGGTTTAGACCTGATTTAGAATGAGAGTGAAAAGTTTTGATTTGACTCTTCAGCCCTCTATTTATTGTATTCCTTAATATAATGGGCTCACTAATGAGCTTAATTAATTATACACTAATCCCAAGTAGCAACTTAAAACATGCATAACTTTCTAACCATAAGTCTGGTTTTCTATTATGACCACTCTATGGAATGGGAAACCATCATCTTGTAGCAGTGGAACTGGTTTAAGACCATTTTTCCACTCCTATCAAAAGTTATCACCAAACAAGATTTCCAGTGTCAAAATGGTCACATAGAAATTTGGGAAAAATCATAGGTATGTAAATGTCCCTAAGAGCCGTATTCCAAAATTATAGAATCATACAACCTCATATGAATAATATACAAATATTTTATGATCCTCCGATATGTAAAATATAGGTCGTTACATTTTTCCCCATTCAGGAATTTCGCCCCCAAAATCTCCAAATTAGCCAAAGTTGTAATGACCCATAAATATATCGCTTTAAATAAATGATCGTTTAGCCTTATCGATATAACAATGATTTTGTAAACAATTATTATTATTAACTTATATGGTTTTATAAATATAATATGATCATTTTTATTAGTTAAGAAGGATAGAAAATTTTATTTTCAAAATTTGTTTACAATGTGTGGAAGTTATGCAACGTTGTTAGAATATGTTACATACACATGTACACGTACATGTGCATACATGAAAACATGCACATAAACACACATATATAAATAATTAAGTGTAAAAAGATAATATAAAATATATAACATATTTTTAAGCAAACTTACTCCTTAAGCTTTTATAAGTCAACATATGTACACATGAGAAGATGGAAGTGATGTGCACATGGGGGGAGGCTTCTAGCCGTGCATAAGAGGGAGGAAGGTGTGTTGGAGAAACCTTGAAATGGTGATGAAAAGGTGATGTGTACATGTCTTCTTTTACACTCTTCTTTTTCCTATAAATACCCTACCTTCTTCTCTTCTTTTTTCATTCATCTTCTTCTTCTTCATATTCTCAAGATTTTGCTTCCTATTTAATGGCTTACATCCTAAGAGAAATAATGTTAAAAATTATTTCAAAAAGAAACTAAAATTATAATATATATAGTTATATATAGTAAAACACCTCAAAACAATCCAAAAACTCCTCATTTCTCTTTGTTCTTCACAAACTCCACTTCACTCCACCCTAGACCGAGCCCACTCCTCACTACACCGTAGGCCGTGCACCCCCTAGCCTCCTCAAGACTTGGTTGAGGCATCTAGGATGTAACACCCCTTCAAAATGGGAATAATAGTCCCACATCGTGGATAATACTATAAAATGGATGCTTATATACCAAAGCCTTCACCTCATAACAACGTCGAGACCTTTTGAGGAACAAAACCCCACACCTTGGCTTGGCCCATGAGGCGGAGGTGACTAAGTTGGAGACAATATCTGCGTTAAGTGAGGTGCGGGCTGTTATAATGGTATCAGAGCCATACCCAATCAGAATTGTGGTCTGTACGTGTTACAGTCACGATGCCTGAGTGGTGTTGTGTTCATGAGCCAACGAGGACGTTGGGCTCTAAAAGGGGGGAGATTGTAACACCCCTTCAAAATGGGAATAATAGTCCCACATCGTAAATAATACTATAAAATGGGTGCTTATATACCAAAGCCTTCACCTCATAACAACGTCGATGCCGTTTGAGGAACAAAACCCCACACCTTGGCTTGGCCCATGAGGCGGAGGTGACTAAGTTGGGGACAATATCTGCATTAAGTGAGGTGCGGGCTATTACATAGGAGCTAAAATCCGAAGAATAGTGAGCTTCAGAACTCGAATAACGGAGCTATAGCGAATTTTTAAGTAAATCGTTTAAAATCCAAGGTGAGAACTCCTAAACTATTATACTATATGTTGGATGATGATATGATGTTGAAAATGGATGTTTAATACACTTTGACCATCAAGTTTGCTTGTTTAAATATGAATGTTGAATATAGATTCAAGTCACGAATATACATGTCGATAAGCACAAAGGAAATCACTTTCCTTGAATTTATGAAATGGTGTATATGGAATGATTAAACCTCTTAAAAATGGTTTAAAATGTATTTGAAATGTTTTATGAACATTCAAAAGTGTTTTGGTGAAGTTTGAAAAGAAATGGAAAATTTAGTCAAAAATAAGCGCATCGCGTAACGGTAGTTCACAATTTCACGCTATAAAAGTCAAAGGAGTGTAAAGAATGGAATATAGCTCGGAATTCTTCGAGCTAAGAATTTTCCAAACTATTATATCCATAGTTTTCCATCGAAGAAAGAAAATCAAGATTTCGATAAGTAGATTTTGAAATATGAGTAAAAAAAAGTTCTGGGAAAATCCCGATTTTGCAGTTTGGAATCCAAAACTGGATTTCATTGAAAATGATGTTTTAAAATTGTTTAAAAATATGGAATAAATATTATAAATGTTTTAAAAGTGATTCAAGTAATAAAAATTATTTTCAAATAATAAAAAGTCGTTTTGATCAATATAGCTTAAAAAACACTTTCCGTAGCACTTTTAGGCAGCAGTTTTCTATAACCTTTGAAAGATAGTTTTAAACTTAACAATTCATTTCCAATTATTTTATAAATGTTTTTAAATGATATATAAAGTGTTTTAAAGATGATTTGAAGAATTTTTGGAATGATTAAAGATTTAGAGTCGATCAAATAACTCGACCGCCTTATGGGTGTCAGAGAGAGTGTCTAGGCTTGAGTTTGGAAAACCAGTTTCCTGCTCTCCCCGGCTATCCGGACTGGCCCGACGGAGGGGATGGTGAATTTGGTTTACTCAGATCAATATCTTCCTAAATAAAAATGAAACGATTTCGAATTGATCCTGGTAAAAAGAAGTTTGAAAGTTATCAAGGGATTTTATAAGAGAGGTTTAAATTTTTAATATTTCCGTATATACCGGAAAGAATGTTTTATAAATGTATATCTCCAAAAGAGATTTCATTAAAAGAACTTAATCAATTAAAGAATGATTCCCTATTCACTTAACCTCTTTTATTGATGATTGGTTAAGAGAAACTAGGGTTGGATTTGGATAACTCCTGTCTGAAGATCACTTCGAACTAATTTACGTATTCGAGGTAAAGACATGAAGATATCTGTGGAAGATGGAATGTAGGGCTACTTGTCACTGACCCTTGAGGGAAATTTCCCATATCATATTATGTGACAATAGTTCTTCATTTAAGATCTTCGATGCAAGGACTTTTCGCTTCTAATCCTAGGGTTAATTCTCGACAGGATGTGGTAGGAGAGTGCCTTCGGTTTCGTTCAGTCCCAGAATGAACTTGTATGGACGGATGTCTGACAATGCATTCTTGAGATTTCTTCGTTGACTTTTATAAATATACATCTGTTTGGTGGTGCATAAGGCAACTTCCCTTAGCTTAACACCCTTCTCTGAGACGTATGAGCTCGGAGGTTGTATGTTTGTGGAAGTCAACAAGGGATCGAAGGAATGGAAGTGTAGCATTCAAAGGAAGATGATGTGCTATGTGAAAGGTAACCATTACCTTGAGCCTTACACCCGAAAATGGCCGAAATAGGGTAGATGTAGCAAGGCTATGTGGTTCACAACCATTAGGGTATTGTAACAACCCGCCACTCATTCTACAGAATGACGAATCATTAATAAGAAAGAAAGGGGTGAGAAATAGAAAAGAAGAGAAAGGGAAAGAAAACAACACAAATACTCACAGCGGAAACGGAACAAAATATAATATATCATATAACTATTACATAGTATCATATACATCTATCACAGTTACACAGATTACACATCATATACTAGACAGTTATAAACATCTGTCTAGTTATTACAACTCAATACAAAACAAAGATCTAAACAAGATCAACACAGCGGAAACTACTATCTATATCTACAACGCTGAAGCCTCCTGCTCCATTGCTCCTCCACAATTCGTCAAGGCTAACCTGAATCCCTTGGCTACTCGTAAAAATTTGAGTACCCAAGAGTTTATAAAACAGAAATAAACAACTTGGGTCAGACATGGGTCTGGTGTGAGTAACAGGTTAAACTTGCTTAACTTCAAAACCTTTTGAAAGAAAAGGTATCACGTAAGACTTCCCACACATAAACATGGGTAAGTTTTTACCTTACGCTAACCAAAACATTTGATAGGAAATTCGATTGTATTATAATAGGGTCTAGGGTTTTCAAATAAATATGAAATAGCTGAAATTGTTACATTATTAAATTCCAGCATACTAGCCACAAAGTGGGTTATACAATCAAGTCCGTTGGCACTTATTGGATTTTGGATTCCATACAATGGCAGGGCTACCGGGGTACCGCCCGTCACAGTACGTGGCCTAGATCACCGTACCGAGGATCACTCCCAATCCCCTGCAACACAAGGTCGGAACATTCCTTACTGGATAATTCCCGCACAAGATACCTCACGGTTGGGATCAGCAACCGCACCACTAAGTCGAAAATAGAAAGGGACATCTAGACAGAGGTAACCTTGTCCTACTTGGGTGCTACCCACTAACCTTGCTGCACCTCCCCTGTTTTAGCCATTCCCGGTTTGTGAGGCTTGAGGTCACGATTACCTTAGAAAAGAACACATCACTTAGAATGCTCATCGTCCACCTGACGATGTTCTGAAAGCATTCAATCCATACAAGTTCGTTCCGGGTTCGAACGAAACCGAAGGCATTATCTCGTTACACTCGTTTTGGAATCACCCTCAGAGTTAACGACAATAACTCTTGCACTCTGAATCTTCATCTTCACTTGATTCACGACCTATCGTTAATTTGGATCGATGTGGTATTCGGGTCTCCAGACCTGGAAATCCGGTATACGGAAACCCGATCCCGGTCTCATCGAAATCCAAAGCGTATCTTTTAAGGCCAAGTTGTTTTAAAGTTAAAACAATTCAATTCAATTATCTTTATACACATAGAAGGATAATTCACAATAGATAATCAACATTATCAGATAATCCATATTATCATCACAATTCAACTAAACATCCATATCACACAGCATATATCTCATCAGAGATATCAATCAATGCAAAGCATTCAATATTATCATCCATTCTTAAGTAATGATTTATACCATTTCTAATTAATTTAAAATGAATTAAATTAATTACTTCATTCTATAAATCCTGCTTACTTAATCATTAATTAATTACAAATTAATTAATTATCCTTTAATTACCCTTTAATTCCATTCAGGTAATTTATCTTTAATTAATTACTTAAATTAATTATCCTTAACCACTTATAGTAATTAACCTTTAATTACTTCATTAATTAATTAACTATAATATAATTAAATTAATCAACTATAATTAATTACATTAATCCTTAATTAATTACATTAATTAATCACTTCAATTATTAATTATTACTTAATTAATCAATCTTAGTTACATCATTAATTATATTAATTTATGATCCTTAATTACAACTTAATTATTAATTACTCAATTAAATTAATTACATTAAGTAATTAATCTTTAATTAAACAACATTTGTTAATCACCTTGATTAATCTTTAATCAGTAATTAACTACCCTTAATTACTTTCACTAACTAAATTAATTACTTCCTTAATTAATTTCTTAATTAATCCCTTGATTAATTATTCAAAGTAATTAACTCAAATTACTTTTATTAATAAAATCATTATTCAACTAATTACTTCCAGTAATTATCATATTATTTACTTCCCTAAATAATCTTACCTTAATAATTACATTAAGTAATTATTATCAAATCATCTCTTGATTATCCTAAATTAATTAAACTTAATTAATTAACTTAACTAAATCAAATTAACTTCAATTAATTACAATAAGTAATTAATTCTTAATTACTTCCAATAAGTAATTACATTTAAACAAATTCATAAATGATTATCTTCAAATTAATTAATCTAATTAACTATTAAAATTAATCTTATTAATTTATTATTTAATAATCCATAGTTAATGACTTCATTAACTACTATTTAATTACTTTCCTTAAGTAATTAACTTATACTAATTTTTATTAATTCTAAATTAATAAATCTTAATAACCAATTTATTAATCTCTAATTACTAAATTAATTAAGTGTTAACCATAACTTAATTAATATTTAATTACTTATTAATTAATTCCTAACCATTAATTAATACTCTAATTTATAATTCCTAACTACAAATTAATCATCCCTAATTAATTTATCTTAATCATAAATAAATTAGTTTAATCCTTTAATTACCTATTTAATTAATCCAAATGATTAATTAATCAAATTAAATTAATTATCTATTAAATCTCCTAATAAATTAAATAAACACAAGTCTTTAATTATTTTAAGATAAACTTATTTTTTATTTGATAAACAAGTTATCATTTTCAATTTATATTTGAAACATCCATTTCAAGTCTAAATTTCATTTTAAATTCTGTATTTAAAATGAATATCAATTTATTTTTAACAAAGTTTTTAAAACCAATTTAAAACTTTTACTTATTAAAAATCTTATATTTTCTAAGAAGTTTTTAAAAGAACTTAAATCAAATTTCTTCTTAGATTTAACATTTAAACATATCTACACTTAACCTATTTAAACATTTAAATTCATAAACTAATTATCTAATATTAAAGTTTAAAACTAAACTTGTCTTCATAATCAAACTTTGATTTACTGATTTAATATTACTTCAAAATTTAATTTAAATTTAAATTTCAAAACAGACAGGTATAAAAACCTGACAACACTAAAACTCTCGAGCCCACTTCTAAATCACTTCGAGTCGTAACCCAAAATTACCCGAGTCTTCCCCGCAAAAACACTCAAAAATCACGAGTCTTTCCTTGTCACTTGAGTCCAACCTTCCAGCTCCAACTACTTCGAGTCGCACATCAAAATTCCCGAGACTCCCACGAACAAAACCTGAGACTCGCATTTGCCTTTTCCAGTGAACAGACTTCACCCAGACAATCTTCGATCTCGTGCACGTGCACGGTCACCTACGGCAACTCCGGTCATCGCCGACATCTTCCATCAGTCCACGTTCATCCACATACTAGAAAACGATCATCCTATCTTCGATTCATTCATCAAATCAAAATCGAACCCTAAAATCAAAACCTGGAACAGAACCATCACCACTGACCAAACCTGGCACATCGCTCGTGCTCGCGATTCCGATCATCAGAGAAACTAATTCTCTGGTCATGACTACGTCTATACCTAAACTTCCATATCCCAAAGTCTTAGAACACTCGATCCATCCACAAAGGCAAACGAATTGAATTCATAGCCTAACTTAAAACTAGGGCTACAGGAAAGAAACCATCACCGCGGCTACCAAAAAGATTTGCATCACCATCACCTATTTTTCCAAGCTTCTCTGAATACTCCTCTACCCACAAGAAGAATCCTGACCCTGCCGAGCCACTAGATCACCAGAGGCAACCCAGAACTTCTAAATTGATCAAACAAGAACTGCTGTTCCATTTCCTAACTAAAAATCATAATTTCTTTCTTAAAATTCATGTCTGGAGTTAAGGATTTAATTTATGATCCTGAATTGATAAATTAAATTATTTGAATTTTCACCTATATAAATCTTGCTCTGTTGATTTTTACCCAGAGCCATTTCAAGTATATTTTGTCTTAAGTAAAAATTCTAAATTATACTTTATGATGAAATAATCTAATTTTG
Source organism: Allium fistulosum (assembly GCA_030737815.1). Taxonomy (NCBI): domain Eukaryota; kingdom Viridiplantae; phylum Streptophyta; class Magnoliopsida; order Asparagales; family Amaryllidaceae; genus Allium; species Allium fistulosum. The sequence continues at coordinate 482,393,904 of CM060905.1, read as the reverse complement.
TTTAAATCTCACATCCAAACCTAAACTAAATCAAGATGTAATGATTCTGAATCAAACAGAAGCTTCAAAACAAACATGCACACATGTTATACATCCACATAACAAATATTTCATTCATATAAAATCATACAAAACATACCACTTTCCAGAAATTAACATGCAACAGATGACAGACACTTTAACTTTAAAATAAGTGATGTTACTCATAGATTTGAGAAGGCAGAGTAGAGCATCTAATTGTTAACAGCATACACACTATAAATTTCACATCAGATTCTCATTTATATTTGCAATACTTATTCATTTCAATTATATTAGCATGCAAATCCTATTTTACTTTATGTTTTAAAAGTTACTCACCAGGCATAAACAGAGACAGAGCAGGGTAGTTTAGCTTTTGAAAACTGGAATTGACTTAAGACTGGAATGCCTCATTGATTTAAAAACTTGAGTTGTTGGCTTTAAATTGCTTTAAATCTACATGCATGCTTTCAGGTTGAATCAAAGAATGCAGACAGTTTTGAACTGAGTTGTTTCCAGATTGAAAAATGCAGGCAGACAGATTTTTGAAGATGATGTAGAGCATCTCCTTTTTGCTTTGAACATGATTCCAGGGATGAAAAGAAAGAATGCAGACTGGCTTTGATTTCAGATTGTAACTTGGTTACAGGTCTTATGTTTGAGGAATGATTACAGACTTTGATTTGGTTTGAGGAAGATGCTCACTGATTTTCTTTTGAAGTGTATAAATGAATTAAGGCTGAGGATTTTATATTTGCAATGGAAATGAGATTATAGGGATTGATTTGTTTCAGATGTTTAGAGGAAAGATTACTGATTTGTTTTTATCTTGGCTTTTGAAAAAAATGAAGATTAGAAAAGAATGGGAAATGAAGAAAGCATGTTTTTATAAGTGTAATTGATTTATTTAGAAATTAAAAGAAAAATAAAAAAAAATAAAAGGACACTTGTCACAAAGATTTGTTACTTAAATTACACATGTTAACATGAAGCTTAATATGATGACATTTGTATTTTTGCTTATTTTATTTATAAGTAAATTAAACCTTTTTCTTTATTTATTTAAACACTTATCTATATATATATCTATTTTAAAGAGAAACAAAAGCTAATTACATTTATAAATAAAAGTTTATACAAATATTATAATATCCAAACAATTTAAATATTTATTCTTTTGAATTTCAAAACTTAAATTAAATTCAAATCAAATTAAATCCTAAGATTCAATTTAAAAATTAAGTTATATATATATTCATATACAACTACTTATCAATTTAAAATAACAATTCCATAGTCTTTAAAATCCATTCATATTTATAAAAATAATACATTATACTTATTATTTGGAAATAACATATTTGATACTTATTTAATTAGATTATTAAATTAAATTCAAATTTTATTATCAAAGATCATCCATATCAATTTAATTATTCAACAGATTATTAAATTGATATTGTTAAAATTTCCGGGATATTACATTCCTCCCCCCTTAAAATAATTTCGTCCCCGAAATTTAAACAAAGGTGATTTAATAATCTTATTAAAGATTTAAATTTAAAACTCAAGCATATACTATCATCCATATGCTAACAACCATAGCAACCAAATCATCCAATCAATCAAATTCTAACTATCTAGACTAAATTCTAGATAAAATTCCTCGAGTTTCCCCAAGTATATATATATATATACCGGAATACTCGCTCTACAAACAATCTAAACAACTAAGCTATAGATCTCCTACTCATCTAGATCTACAGAACTAAACAGAATATCAGACTACAGACGAGTCTGACTCAACAATCAAACCTCCAGAACTGCAGATTCCAAAACCAAAGATAGATCAAATACGTACTCCCTCAGAGATACGTAAAACACAATGAATTCCAGTTATCCAAACTGACAATTCAATTCAGAAGACCAAATACTTATCCAGGTCAGAACACAGAAGAGATCCAAACTTACTTCTCCCATCCAGAGATACACTCCAAACTGCTTTCGCTGCTCAACTCTGATATGAGGTAGGACACAAGCATAGACTGGACAACTCATTCCAGAAATAAGGTTCACTGATCCATAAAGAAAACTCAGATACTCCAGCAAAACTTGAGCTGCTTCACCAACTCCATCTCTAGGAAACATCCTTCCACTAGACTGAACCACCGGTATCACTCCTGGAATCCAATCGATAAGAAAACTCAACCTTCAGATGCGGACAAACTTCTGACTTCTCTGAAGACACCCAGAAAAATTCTGACAACCCAAGAGAACACTCAGACAATTGCAAGTCACTTTTGCGATCAACCCAACCTAATTCCAAAGAAAAACTGTTCCTCTTTACCAATCAGAACAGCTTACACTTATTTATCCAATTTATTGAAGAAATGGATCCACTCTGCTGCTTCTGAACTTCACCTCCAGAAAAACTGCTCAGCTAGAAAACTTCTTGCCATCACAGAACACTCCGAGTAGCACTGCTGACACTGATGCTCCTATCCAAAGCTCTTCGAGAAACTCGAACTCCAAACCAAAGCAGAAACACCATGCTGAACTCAGCGACAACACCGAAACAGACACACTTCCTTAATCTTGTTCCAAAGAAAACATCTTCAGGAACATCCATAGTCACTGCATCTCATCATACAGCTACTATTACCTGAGGTATCAAGGTACCATCACTCACTTCTGCCTCATCGACAGATCCAACTCTACTCATCCACACTTCAAAGATAAACTCCGAACCATTACAGTTTCCTTCGGAGATCGATGAAATCCTTCACCACAGCAAAGCTTACTCGAGACGGTATTGGGTTTACAGTCTCGATATATACTTCCAACCTCAAACATTCAAACTCCAACTATTGGTAATTGTGTTACACACACTACCACCTTATCTACCTTTATAACTTATATTGGAAAACCCGAACAGGTAACCCAATAAATAGGTAGAAATACATAAATATATATATTTAAAATGATATATTTTTTTTATATAGAAATTATTTCTGGGTAAAATTATTTCATCTACCTCTTTAAAACAATATTGTGTCCGTTGGCCTGGTTCAAGTGTTTAGAGATCCCTATCAATAACGTTAGCTACTCGTATTGACCAGAATCCATATACCACTCAACCGATCAATTAACACAATATAAAACCATTTTATATAACTAACAAATACGCGCTCTCGTATATATATATACTCAGACTCAAATAGGTTGCTACATATCCTATCTCTAATGAACAATCCTTCTGAACCTAGGTATTCACTCAACCTAGTGCTCTGATATTCAATTAACCAAAAGCTTAGGCATTCGCTCAACCTATGCTCTGATACCACTGTAACAACCCGCCACTCATTCTACAGAATGATGAATCATTAATAAGAAAGAAAGGGGTGAGAAATAGAAAAGAAGAGAAAGGGAAAGAAAACAACACAAATACTCACAGCGGAAACGGAACAAAATATAATATATCATATAACTATTACATAGTATCATATACATCTATTAGAGTTACACAGATTACACATCATATACTAGACAGTTATAAACATCTGTCTAGTTATTACAACTCAATACAAAACAAAGATCTAAACAAGATCAACACAGCGGAAACTACTATCTATATCTACAACGCTGAAGCCTCCTGCTCCATTGCTCCTCCACAATTCGTCAAGGCTAACCTGAATCCCTTGGCTACTCGTAAAAATTTGAGTACCCAAGAGTTTATAAAACAGAAATAAACAACTTGGGTCAGACATGGGTCTGGTGTGAGTAACAGGTTAAACTTGCTTAACTTCAAAACCTTTTGAAAGAAAAGGTATCACGTAAGACTTCCCACACATAAACATGGGTAAGTTTTTACCTTACGCTAACCAAAACATTTGATAGGAAATTCGATTGTATTATAATAGGGTCTAGGGTTTTCAAATAAATATGAAATAGCTGAAATTGTTACATTATTAAATTCCAGCATACTAGCCACAAAGTGGGTTATACAATCAAGTCCGTTGGCACTTATTGGATTTTGGATTCCATACAATGGCAGGGCTACCGGGGTACCGCCCGTCACAGTACGTGGCCTAGATCACCGTACCGAGGATCACTCCCAATCCCCTGCAACACAAGGTCGGAACATCCCTTACTGGATAATTCCCGCACAAGATACCTCACGGTTGGGATCAGCAACCGCACCACTAAGTCGAAAATAGAAAGGGACATCTAGACAGAGGTAACCTTGTCCTACTTGGGTGCTACCCACTAACCTTGCTGCACCTCCCCTGTTTTAGCCATTCCCGGTTTGTGAGGCTTGAGGTCACGATTACCTTAGAAAAGAACACATCACTTAGAATGCTCATCGTCCACCTGACGATGTTCTGAAAGCATTCAATCCATACAAGTTCGTTCCGGGTTCGAACGAAACTGAAGGCATTATCTCGTTACACTCGTTTTGGAATCACCCTCAGAGTTAACGACAATAACTCTTGCACTCTGAATCTTCATCTTCACTAGATTCATGACCTATCGTTAATTTGGATCGATGTGGTATTCGGGTCTCCAGACCTGGAAATCCGGTATACGGAAACCCGATCCCGGTCTCATCGAAATCCAAAGCGTATCTTTTAAGGCCAAGTTGTTTTAAAGTTAAAACAATTCAATTCAATTATCTTTATACACATAGAAGGATAATTCACAATAGATAATCAACATTATCAGATAATCCATATTATCATCACAATTCAACTAAACATCCATATCACACAGCATATATCTCATCAGAGATATCAATCAATGCAAAGCATTCAATATTATCATCCATTCTTAAGTAATGATTTATACCATTTCTAATTAATTTAAAATGAATTAAATTAATTACTTCATTCTATAAATCCTGCTTACTTAATCATTAATTAATTACAAATTAATTAATTATCCTTTAATTACCCTTTAATTCCATTCAGGTAATTTATCTTTAATTAATTACTTAAATTAATTATCCTTAACCACTTATAGTAATTAACCTTTAATTACTTCATTAATTAATTAACTATAATATAATTAAATTAATCAACTATAATTAATTACATTAATCCTTAATTAATTACATTAATTAATCACTTCAATTATTAATTATTACTTAATTAATCAATCTTAGTTACATCATTAATTATATTAATTTATGATCCTTAATTACAACTTAATTATTAATTACTCAATTAAATTAATTACATTAAGTAATTAATCTTTAATTAAACAACATTTATTAATCACCTTGATTAATCTTTAATCAGTAATTAACTACCCTTAATTACTTTCACTAACTAAATTAATTACTTCCTTAATTAATTTCTTAATTAATCCCTTGATTAATTATTCAAAGTAATTAACTCAAATTACTTTTATTAATAAAATCATTATTCAACTAATTACTTCCAGTAATTATCATATTATTTACTTCCCTAAATAATCTTACCTTAATAATTACATTAAGTAATTATTATCAAATCATCTCTTGATTATCCTAAATTAATTAAACTTAATTAATTAACTTAACTAAATCAAATTAACTTCAATTAATTACAATAAGTAATTAATTCTTAATTACTTCCAATAAGTAATTACATTTAAACAAATTCATAAATGATTATCTTCAAATTAATTAATCTAATTAACTATTAAAATTAATCTTATTAATTTATTATTTAATAATCCATAGTTAATGACTTCATTAACTACTATTTAATTACTTTCCTTAAGTAATTAACTTATACTAATTTTTATTAATTCTAAATTAATAAATCTTAATAACCAATTTATTAATCTCTAATTACTAAATTAATTAAGTGTTAACCATAACTTAATTAATATTTAATTACTTATTAATTAATTCCTAACCATTAATTAATACTCTAATTTATAATTCCTAACTACAAATTAATCATCCCTAATTAATTTATCTTAATCATAAATAAATTAGTTTAATCCTTTAATTACCTATTTAATTAATCCCAATGATTAATTAATCAAATTAAATTAATTATCTATTAAATCTCCTAATAAATTAAATAAACACAAGTCTTTAATTATTTTAAGATAAACTTATTTTTTATTTGATAAACAAGTTATCATTTTCAATTTATATTTGAAACATCCATTTCAAGTCTAAATTTCATTTTAAATTCTGTATTTAAAATGAATATCAATTTATTTTTAACAAAGTTTTTAAAACCAATTTAAAACTTTTACTTATTAAAAATCTTATATTTTCTAAGAAGTTTTTAAAAGAACTTAAATCAAATTTCTTCTTAGATTTAACATTTAAACATATCTACACTTAACCTATTTAAACATTTAAATTCATAAACTAATTATCTAATATTAAAGTTTAAAACTAAACTTGTCTTCATAATCAAACTTTGATTTACTGATTTAATATTACTTCAAAATTTAATTTAAATTTAAATTTCAAAACAGACAGGTATAAAAACCTGACAACACTAAAACTCTCGAGCCCACTTCTAAATCACTTCGAGTCGTAACCCAAAATTACCCGAGTCTTCCCCGCAAAAACACTCAAAAATCACGAGTCTTTCCTTGTCACTTGAGTCCAACCTTCCAGCTCCAACTACTTCGAGTCGCACATCAAAATTCCCGAGACTCCCACGAACAAAACCTGAGACTCGCATTTGCCTTTTCCAGTGAACAGACTTCACCCAGACAATCTTCGATCTCGTGCACGTGCACGGTCACCTACGGCAACTCCGATCATCGCCGACATCTTCCATCAGTCCACGTTCATCCACATACTAGAAAACGATCATCCTATCTTCGATTCATTCATCAAATCAAAATCGAACCCTAAAATCAAAACCTGGAACAGAACCATCACCACTGACCAAACCTGGCACATCGCTCGTGCTCGCGATTCCGATCATCAGAGAAACTAATTCTCTGGTCATGACTACGTCTATACCTAAACTTCCATATCCCAAAGTCTTAGAACACTCGATCCATCCACAAAGGCAAACGAATTGAATTCATAGCCTAACTTAAAACTAGGGCTACAGGAAAGAAACCATCACCGCGGCTACCAAAAAGATTTGCATCACCATCACCTATTTTTCCAAGCTTCTCTGATTACTCCTCTACCCACAAGAAGAATCCTGACCCTGCCGAGCCACTAGATCACCAGAGGCAACCCAGAACTTCTAAATTGATCAAACAAGAACTGCTGTTCCATTTCCTAACTAAAAATCATAATTTCTTTCTTAAAATTCATGTCTGGAGTTAAGGATTTAATTTATGATCCTGAATTGATAAATTAAATTATTTGAATTTTCACCTATATAAATCTTGCTCTGTTGATTTTTACCCAGAGCCATTTCAAGTATATTTTGTCTTAAGTAAAAATTCTAAATTATACTTTATGATGAAATAATCTAATTTTGTTTAAATCTCACATCCAAACCTAAACTAAATCAAGATGTAATGATTCTGAATCAAACAGAAGCTTCAAAACAAACATGCACACATGTTATACATCCACATAACAAATATTTCATTCATATAAAATCATACAAAACATACCACTTTCCAGAAATTAACATGCAACAGATGACAGACACTTTAACTTTAAAATAAGTGATGTTACTCATAGATTTGAGAAGGCAGAGTAGAGCATCTAATTGTTAACAGCATACACACTATAAATTTCACATCAGATTCTCATTTATATTTGCAATACTTATTCATTTCAATTATATTAGCATGCAAATCCTATTTTACTTTATGTTTTAAAAGTTACTCACCAGGCATAAACAGAGACAGAGCAGGGTAGTTTAGCTTTTGAAAACTGGAATTGACTTAAGACTGGAATGCCTCATTGATTTAAAAACTTGAGTTGTTGGCTTTAAATTGCTTTAAATCTACATGCATGCTTTCAGGTTGAATCAAAGAATGCAGACAGTTTTGAACTGAGTTGTTTCCAGATTGAAAAATGCAGGCAGACAGATTTTTGAAGATGATGTAGAGCATCTCCTTTTTGCTTTGAACATGATTCCAGGGATGAAAAGAAAGAATGCAGACTGGCTTTGATTTCAGATTGTAACTTGGTTACAGGTCTTATGTTTGAGGAATGATTACAGACTTTGATTTGGTTTGAGGAAGATGCTCACTGATTTTCTTTTGAAGTGTATAAATGAATTAAGGCTGAGGATTTTATATTTGCAATGGAAATGAGATTATAGGGATTGATTTGTTTCAGATGTTTAGAGGAAAGATTACTGATTTGTTTTTATCTTGGCTTTTGAAAAAAATGAAGATTAGAAAAGAATGGGAAATGAAGAAAGCATGTTTTTATAAGTGTAATTGATTTATTTAGAAATTAAAAGAAAAATAAAAAAAAATAAAAGGACACTTGTCACAAAGATTTGTTACTTAAATTACACATGTTAACATGAAGCTTAATATGATGACATTTGTATTTTTGCTTATTTTATTTATTTTAAAAGTAAATTAAACCTTTTTCTTTATTTATTTAAACACTTATCTATATATATATCTATTTTAAAGAGAAACAAAAGCTAATTACATTTATAAATAAAAGTTTATACAAATATTATAATATCCAAACAATTTAAATATTTATTCTTTTGAATTTCAAAACTTAAATTAAATTCAAATCAAATTAAATCCTAAGATTCAATTTAAAAATTAAGTTATATATATATTCATATACAACTACTTATCAATTTAAAATAACAATTCCATAGTCTTTAAAATCCATTCATATTTATAAAAATAATACATTATACTTATTATTTGGAAATAACATATTTGATACTTATTTAATTAGATTATTAAATTAAATTCAAATTTTATTATCAAAGATCATCCATATCAATTTAATTATTCAACAGATTATTAAATTGATATTGTTAAAATTTCCGGGATATTACAGGTATGATCATCCCCTTCTAAATAAATTTCTACCCGCTATGACGTTTGGGTTTAAATTGTTGTGGTGTATGCTAAGAGACGTCTCGAATAGGTCGGTAACAACCAGGGTGATGACATATTCGGTAGTATCTAGTGAAAAAGATAGGCCGGTCTTGTGTTGGTAGAGGTGCAGATGTTCTGTTGACCTCGGTACATTCCTCTAGAGATGTACTTCAGGATGGTAATCCCTTCACCTAGTCATTTGTACGGAATCCATTCTCCAATAAGTGCCTGCCATTTTGTTTGTAGAGCCTAGTATGCTGAAATTTAATAATGGTAACAATTTCGGCTAAGATTAATAAGTTTATTTGCAAATGTTTTCAAAGATATGTCATTAAAAGTAATATCAAGTATTTTGACGTAAAATGTTTTTGTTATCATAAGGTAAAAACCCGTTCCATGTTTATGTGTGGCGTGGTCTTATGAGACACCCTTTTGTTTTTTAAAACGCGTATTTTGAGTTCTCACACCAGTCTCACGACTGACCCGGAGTTTATTTTGTTTTCCCTTTAAACTTTGGGTGCCCTATTTTCCCGAGTAGGCAAATAGTCAGGATTCTGTTTAGAGTATTTTTGGAAGAGGAGCATGCTGGAAGAGATTTTTGGAGCATGAAGCTAGAGCACCCGATGGGGATATCTATCTATCTATTTTTGTTTCCGCTGTGTCTAAGTTAGTTAATGCCAGCAAGTGTGGGAGCAGGCAGTTATAACTGTTCCGGGTTGGGTTAGTGCGTACAAAAACTCTGATGTACCTTGTGATGGTGGTGGTATGTACTATTCATCTATTTTAACGTAATGTGAGAATTTGTGTTTCTATCTTTTACTTTACTTTACCCTTGAAAATATTCCTTTCCGGCACTTGAATTTACTGCTTGAGAATACCATGGATGTATTAGTGTCGATTTCTGAGGGTCGAGGAGACGAGTCTTCACAAAAGTACAAGCAGTTATAATTATCCCTTATGCCTACCTATCATAAGCAACAATCAAACATATCAAACATGCAACCATGCAATCAATAACATAGATAACCTACCCTAGCATGCAGAATACTAGCCTATCAGATATAAATAAAATGCTTAAAGTAGATATGATAAACAATTGATATTACCATTCAAAGAGCTCCAAACACATAGTCCTTATGCTTTCCTCTATCTTCCATGTACAAACGTCATCTCTTCCGCTCCATTATACCTTCGCTGGCTTCACCGTCTTTCTCCTAACCTGTTTCGTATTGTACCCAACAATACAAAGTGGCCTACGAGGTCTAAAACTTCTAGTTCTACCTCAACGTCTTCTAGTTGATCTGGTGTGGTCATCATACCTGAGTCATGCACAAAATTTCTAGATAAGAGACATGAAAGACGTTGTGCACGCCCACCATCTTCTAAGGTAAGTCGACTCTATATCCTAGCTTTTCGATTCTCTCAACTATCGGAAATGGATCTACGAATCTTGGTGCCAACTTTCCCTTTCACCGAATCGAACTACATTCTTTAAAGGAGAAACCTTTACAAACACCATATCTATGACAGAAAACTCTAACTCTCTTCGTCTCTTATCTGCGTAGATTTTCTATCGATCTTGAGCAACTTTCATTCATTGCCGAATAACCTCAATCTTCTCGAAATTCTCTCTAATCATATCTGGCCCAAGTATCAATTTCTCGCCCGCTTCCCACCAACATGAAGAAGCGTTACATGGTCGGCCATACAATGCTTCATACCGAGGCATACCAATACTCGACTGATAACTGTTGTTCTATGCAAACTCCACCAAATGCGAATGATCATCCCATGATCCACCAAAGTCTATAATGGATGCCCGTAAGAGGTCTTCTAATATATGATTTACTCCTTCAGTATGCCCATCCGTTTGCGGGTGATAAGCTGTACTAAGATGCAGCTCCATCCTTAATGCCTCTTGTAAGCTCTTTCAAAACCCACTTGTGAACATAGGGTCTCTGTAACGACCCACTATTTTGGACTATTCGCATCCGCACATGTCGGACTTGAATAATTCAAAATACCGAATTGTTAATTTAAATTTGGCAAAACTGAACATATACAGTAAATAAAATAATCACAGATCACAGACACAGAGTAATAATGCAGCGGAAACAAAAGATAGTAGTTCATGAAGCTACTATATACATATCAGAGTGAAATAAGGTACAATAGAAGTCTCTAATACAATAGTCAAATACAATATCAGAATACATCACTGGAATCAACTGAATATCTGAAAGCTGGATAGATAGCTGGATCTCAAAGCGAAGCTCCAACTCCAAAGGTGAGTCTCGAATACTGGTACACTCAGTCTGACCCGAGCGTAAAGCAAAACACAAAACACTCGAGTCAGGATTAACATTCTTATATCAATAAATCCAACTTAAGTGAAATAGCAAATGAAATACAAATAACTCAAAGGATGTTTGGAATAACCATCCTTTAAGGATCCGTTAAACTATCTACTATGTAGTAGTGTACGATAAGTAGATAATGCCTATCAGTAATATAAGGTATCAAAATAGTGTTAAGGCGTTACCATTATCCCCCTTAACACATTTTATATAAGCATTATAGTCTATACAGCACTGTAAACTCCACCGTAAACTAGTGAGATATCAGGGAGTACTCCATAGGTATAACACAAAACAAATCGTAGTGGTCGCGTATACGGATACAAGTATGACAAGGCACATGAGGCAATACCCAAGGTAGTGAAACTACCGTTTGCCTGATCCAGACTGGTGAGAACACATCGCCGCAGCGATCGCAACACCGCGAAACAACACTCCCAAAATCAAGGGTGCACCAATCGACAACAAGTAATGAGTAGTTTTCAAAGAAGTGTGTTCGCTCGAGTCAGCTAACCCCATTTGGCCCGGCACGGCTCCTGTTTTAGTCATTTCCAATTTGACACAAGTGTCAAGGCTATCCATTATTGTTCTCTTTCTTCAGTCATCAACGCACATCATTCCAACCACTTCATTCTGGACCACACTCCGCGTATAGTTATTAAAGTGGTTTTCGGTTTAGACAGAGAGTATGCCCATAACCGATTCCGGTCTCTATAATAACTTTCGTGATTATTGCACCGATTGGTCGGTTATTTATTTCAAAACCAAAACAATTTCAATTTCAATTAGAATTTGTAAACCAACATTTCATTTGTCTTTCTAAATCAATTTCCATAATTTACGTTTCAAAACTTCCAAATTCATAATTTCAAAATCTTATAATTCAATTTCAATTTCTTTTTTTTTTACAATTCAAATATTGATTCAAGTTCATATATAAGTTTCATTCCAAAATCATTTAAATTAATTTAATTTACATTCAAATCAATTTAACTTCATTGATCGATTTCATTAAATTTTCGTTCAGTAAATTTATCCTTCAAAACAATTTCTATTTAATTTCCAATTCATTAAATTAATTACTTAAGTTCAACTCCATTATATCAAAACTTACAAATTTGAATTAAATTAAATACGTCAAATCCACTCTTTAAATTACTAGTCTTACATTAATTTCAATAAACACATTTTATTTCTTGTTAAAGAAAATTCAATTTCACTTATTTATTTACTTAGTTACAATTTCAAAACTCAATTTATAAAGAAACTTAATTTCACTTATTCAAGAAGTTCAATTTCACTTAACAAAGAATTCAATTTTTATTTAATTATTAAATAATTCAATCTTATTTAATTATTAAATAATTTCAAAACTTAATTATTAAATAATTTCAAACTTAATTATTATTAATTCCAAATTTTAAAACAACGTTCTTTCATCAACTACTATGTTAATATTTTGATTCAAATTATTGAATATTAACATTTCCTTTCATCAAAATTCAAATTCCAACTTCGTTTCAAAACCATATTATTTATTAAAATAAAATCTTCATTTTATTTTTAAATCAAAGTATCGACCAATCGGTTTTTATTTAATTCTCTATCCTAGGTCAAAGTTCAATTTGGGTATTTATTATTTCAACCCGATTCCAATTCAATTCAAAATCAAAGCATAGCAAAGGGAACTTGCAGTGTGATAACTGGGATGGTGTCAAAGTAAATAAACAAGCAATAACAACAGCCAATATCAATCCAATAATCAATTCAAATAATCCCGAAATAATCGTATTAATTCACATTGTTGTTTGTGCAAATTAATATAATTATTTCTAGAATCTACACTATCATTTCATGTAGATTAAAGATTATTACAATAATATTAATACGGTTCTTCATTTGATATCAATTATTCAATTTCATACTACATAAATTTTACAACATACATTCAATGGTTCAAGGTGTGGTTAATACTATTTCTACGTGTCAATTTATTTAACATTTAAAAGAGGTCATATTATACAAATGTCATTAATCAAATTAACACATATATCAAATCTAACTATCCTACGTCAATTTCAATTGCATAATATTTATCACTTTACACATTACAATTTACATCCAATATAAACAACAAACAATCAATCAATTATCAACAAAACTTGATTATCATCATATAAGTAACATATAAGGGTGTCAGATGTCACAGGTGAACTGATACAGGTAATAGCATATATAACAGTGTAATTAACAAACAACAGCATATTTCAATTGTCGTTTCAATTGAAATCAAATTTAATAAATAAAAGAACATTAATCGTGAGTGATTGCTCACCTTTGAGGCTAGGGAGCGAGAATAGACAACGAAGTTAAGTTACGAATTGCAAGCACGACTTCCGAAATAAACTAGATTGACACGAATCGATGAGCAAAGCTGTTAAATAGGAATTGCCGAAATCAAATCAAAACATTCAACATAGCAATAAATAAAAACATGTCATGCATCAAAGTTTAACAATATAATTCTATGTGCTACCGAGATCGAAATGGTCTGAAATTTGGTATGAATAAAGATCAAAACTTGTATTTCAAACTGCAAAAGAATCACTTGATTTGAACAAGAGACGAGAAAAGTTACGATGTCACGAACATAGACTCAGGCCATGTTGCGGCTGTCAAATGTTCAGGTCTGAAAACCCCTCTGGGTCTGACTTTCAGGTAAGAAACAGAGGACTGAACCACCTCGTATGAAGCTAAAATTTTATATACAGAAAGTAGAAAACTTTATCTTTTAAACCAAAAGGGAATCACTGCATTCCGACCTAAGACAGAAGAGATACGATGCGTCAAACATGAACTCAGGTCGTGTTTGCAGCAGTGTAAAATAATTTAAAGTACAAAAGAACAGATGCCTGGGTCAGACTTCCAGATCCTCGACCACTAATCAAACGATGTCGGATTTTGCTGAAATTTGACATGCATAAACTAGGTAACTTCGACTCTTTTATAAAAATAGAATCAACCCATTCCGATAAAACATGAGTGAGATATGATATCGTGAACATGAAGTCTAACTGCTGTTCAGAAAAAATAAACATGCAAACAAGTGCAAAAATCAGTTTGGTTGCAACTTTCTATGATAAGATTGGAAATCTGAGTTATGCAAATATATATAGACAATATATAATAGATATCATATTTTTTTTATATATAACTGACGTATACCAACTAACACAAATACCCCACAGACATAAAATCTATACATGTATATTTCAAAATCAAAGACACCCATTAATATTTAAAAAAATAAAACCTTTGTAACTTCTAAACTGTATAAACTTATAATACAAAATCAGGTTATAAACAAAGTTATGCAAATATATATATAATCTATATTTTCAGGTAAATTCGTACAAATCTAGAAAACAAATATATAACCAGAAAGCATTGCTTTTATAGCCATGGCATATGTAAATCATTTCAATAGAACATCACTATGCCCAGAAAACTGTAAAGATCAACATACCCATAAAATTTAAGAGTGTGTGTGTATATAAAGATACACGCACCAATATCTTCTCTTCCATGTGGCGAGAACGGCTGCTCTATTTGATGAAGTGGGAGCAAGGTCACGGATGGAAAGAAAGTTGCTACGGCAACAGGGTAGGCTCGGCTTGAAGCCGAGTGGCTAAAGCGCAGGTGGGTACTCGGGTGCGGGCTGTCGATATGGGTAGGAGGTGAGGCTTGAGTGAAAATGTGCGGCACTTGTAGGGGAGGAGGGGCAGTACGGGTTGGTCTCGGGTAGTGTGTGGTGGCCGGCGCCGAAGTCAGGGGGAAAAAGCATGTGTAAGGTGGCGCAAAAAGAGGAGGGTTTGAGATGTGGTGGGTTCGGCTACTTGCAGCAAGAAGAGCGGCATTTTTTTTATAGAACGACAGAAGAAATAAGAAGAGGAAATGAGTATAAACTGAACCAAATGAAGATAAACAACAAACAAGAATTGAAAATATAGGATAACAAAAAGTAATTATTAAATTTTAGGGATATTAAAAGATACAATTTTCTTTTCATTAAAAGCAATGCACCCGAACATCGAAGAGCCAGGAGGAGAGTACCGATGCATTTACAACATGGTGAGGAGCTTGCTTAAAAATGGTGAGAAGGCTTGTGGAAGAATGAGCAAAAGGGAAAAATGTTGCATTTGTTTTTTTTCAAGTGAACGGACAGAGGAGAAGAAAGAGAGAACATAGGGACAAGTAGAGAAATGAACGGACCAATAATAATGAACCAAGAAATATTGGGAATAGAGAAGATTTCTTGGAAAAATGGAAAGGTTACTAACACAATTTATTTCAATGCTTGAGCTGCACGGTTCAAAGGTTTGGAAGCAAGAAAACTAACGGTCACAAATTCCCAGTACGATACGACGCACTGTTTCTCCGTCTTCGTCGCGTACCGGAACTCACAATACAGAAATAAATATACCGCCATGATCAGCACGACAAGACGATCAAAACGGTATACGGATATCAGTGATTTGATTGAATTATAAAAATTCGAATTTTCTACTAGCGGAAAATGCAGCAAAAACGCAGAAAAATAAGATCGACAGAGCTAAAGAATTCCGAATTTGGAAAAACGAAAAATGATGACTTTCTCAGAAGATGATTTAGAATTTTTCTATATAAAAATATTTAGGTTTTGAAAACGTTTTATTTTCATCGTTTTTTAACTGATTAAATTGAAGTAAATTTACGCACGAAATAAACTTTCATATTTTCGGACGAAAATTTACCAATTGCTATGTTTAACAAGACGCATTCCAAATATTAAATTTTTATTTTAAATTTTTATTAGTTAAAATTTCACACAAATTTTGTTAATTAAATTAATTAAAATCGTTAAAATACCTGGGTTATTACAGTCTCGATCGCTCACAATGCTCTTCGGCACACCATGAAATCATACTATCCACTTCTCATACAACTCCGCTAGCTTGGATGCCATTCTACTTGACATGATAGGAATAAACCTCGCACTCTGGTCAACCGATCTACTATGACCCAAATGCCATCGTACCCTACTCGAGTCCTCTGTAGTCCATCTATAAAATCCAATGATACTTGTTCCCATTTCCATTTATAACAATCCACTAGGTTTCTTCTACTCTGCCTTTATTAACTGGCAGTTCATACACTTTGAGATAAATGCCCCAACATCCCTCTTCATACCTCCCCAGTAGTAAGTTCACTTCATATCATGGTACATCCTGTTACCACCAGGATGTACAGTCAATCTGGAATGGTGACACTCTATTAGCACTTCATCTCATAATCCATCAACATTGGGAACAAACAATCTCCCATCTTTACGAAGCCAACCATCTCGGTCGAGTTCGTATTTCTTCATATCTTCGAATTCTACTCCTTCCTCTATCTTTGCTATGATCTTAATTAACGTATCATCTTGCTTCTAATTGGTACCGATCCTTTCAATCATAGTAGGTCTAATCGATAAGCTTGCTAATATTTCTACATCTAGATCGCAGTGAGGCCTAAAATCAAATCCAGCCATATATTCTATCTGCTTCCATTCCAAGAACATTGCTTCCAACCCAGCATGTCTTGTACTCAATGCACCAGCGACTACATTCCCTTTTCCTAGAGTATAGGCAATACTAAAATCATAAGAGGCCAAAAAATCCAACCACCATTGCTGTCAAAGGTTGAGTTCCTTCTGAGAGAAAGGTACTTCAAGGATTTGTGGTCGGTAAATAGTTTAAACCTCTCTCCCAATAAATAGTGCCTCCACCTCTTCAAAATGAAAACAATTGCCGTCAATTCCAAATCATGAGTTGGGTAATTCCTCTCGTGCGACTTTAGCTGTCAACTTGCATAGACAATAACTTTCCCTTTCCCCATCAACATCGCACCCAATCTAATACCACTAACATCGTGTATACTATCAACTCTTCATTTCCACTTGAAATAGTCAACACTGGTGCGCTCGTCAACCTCTCTTTCAAAGTCACAAATGCATGCTCACACTTTGCATCCCTATAAAAAGGTTGATTCTTCTTCGTTAAATTGGTTAACAGTGTCGCTACATTTAAGAAGTCCTTTATGAAGCGTCTATAGTATCCCGCCAATCCTAGGAAACTTCTCACATCTGTAACATTCTTGGGCTGACTCCAATCTTGGACCACTGCTAGCTTCGCAGGATCCATTGCTATACCGTGTTCCGAAATGACATAACCCAAGAATCTCACTTCTTCTCTCCAGAAGTGACACTTAGAGAACTTCGCTCTCAACTTGTGCTTTCTCAATATCTCCAGCACAATCCTCAAGTGCATCTTGTGCTCTTTTTCAGTCCTAGAGTAGATCAGAATATCATCCGCAAACGCAAGCATAAACTTATTCAACTGGTCTTTGAAAAATCTATTCATGAGATCCATAAAGTATACCAGAGCGTTGGTCAATCCAACTAGCATCACTAACCACTCATAGAAACCCGACATCATACGAAATGCAGTAATAAGCACACTCACCTTCGCTACTCTCAACTTGTGAAATCCAGTCGCCAAATCCATTTGGGAGAACACCTTCGTACCATGCAATTGATCAAAAAGTCATCAATGCGTGGGAGCAGAAATTTGTTCTTCTTCGTCACTTTATTTAGCTCACGATAATCTACACATAACCTCAAAGAGCCATCCGCCTTCGTTGCAAATACTACAGGTGCTCCCCACTCAGATATACTTCTCTGAATGAACCCTTTCCACAATAGGTCATTCACTTGCACCTCTAATTCCTTCTGCTCTCTGTGTGCTATACGCCTCAAAGGCATAACTATCGGTATGGCTTCCTTCGCCAAGTCTATCTGAAATTCGATCTCTCTATGCGGTGGCAATCCAGTCACTTCCTCGAAGACATTCGAAAACTCTCTAGCGACAGACATTGATGACAATCCCTCCCCTGGAACTTCAAGCAAATATAGAAAGCTAACCATCACCCTATCCTCTAGTAGGCAGCTAGTCACTACTGTTCGCCTATCCACATCTCCGATTGTCACCAATAACTTCTCGCAATCCACTATGGCCGCATACTTCCTAAACCAATCCATATCCAAGATAATCCCAAACCCAACAAAGTTCAAAACAAAACAATCATAAACCAAAGAACATCCATGACTTAATAAAACTAAGCCACGACAAACCATGCAAAGACTAGTAGAGCCTCCAACAGGGTTCATCACGATTAGGGGTCGGTCTACCATCTCAGGTTCTACTCCCAATCTATCTACTAGGTCACTATAGATGAACAAATGAGAAGCACTGGTATCAAACAAAACTCGAACAAGAACATCACCAATAGAAAGCATACCTTGGATAATGACTACCTTCCCCTTTTCTTCGCCGAGGGAGCACTCGACGAAGTCGGTACTGCGTCTACAGCATATGCTTTCACCACCTGCTTATCCTTCACCGGTTCGAGATAATTCTTCTTTAAATGCTCAGGCTTGTCACAGTTGTAACATTTCCTCTTCTCACTCGTGTTGCAATCTTTAATCAAATGCCCATTTTCATTGCATCTATAGCAAGTAGGTTCTCATTTACCCTTCTTCTTACCACCTTTTCCCTGGGATTGCTTTCTCTTTCCGTTCCACTTCTTCTTGCCTTTACCGCCTTACTATGGCTTTGGCTCTTCTTTTTCAATAGAAATAACTATAGCAGTCTTAGCCTTAGGGTACAAGCTCTCACTATGAAGCGCCTTCTCTACCAGTTTCTCGAGTGGTTCATCTATATAGTCCACTTTTCTCCTAAGTAGTCATCCAAACCAATGATGAATTTCTTATTCTTCATCAATGGAGTGTCGATAAACATCATCACATACTTAGACAAAGCATCAAATTCTGCCACATATTCAGAAACTGTCATCTCTTCTTGTTTGAGATCGGCAAATTTTCTAAACAGAACCGACTTTTGAACAGCCGGAATAAAATTCTCCTTAAACCCTGCCTTGAACTGATCCCAGCTGAACTGATCCTCTAGAGTAGCAATAATAACAACATTCCACCAATTCATGGCTCAGCCCTGTAGCTGTCTCAAAGCCAACTTCCTTTTCATAGCATCTTCTGCCTCTATATCACCAAAGAGGTGCTCGCAAGTATCCAACCAATCTTGCACTTCTATGGCTGACTCCGTCCCTTGGAATGACTTCCCTCCAAAAGTAGAATAATCTTTTTTCAACTTGGTGAAATCAGCTCTAAGTGCTTGCACGAGAGCAGCTCCACCTATTACCACTCCAGGAACATTTACTATCATATTTGTCATCATAGTATTGAACATGGCTTAGACATCAGGCGTAGCAGCTTCTGATCTTTCTCCTTCCTCTACTCCTGAAGCAGAATTCCTCACATCATTTCTTATATGTCGGCTCGTTCTTATTTGTAACAAGAATGATCAGTCTCTCTTAAAGCAAACTATGTCTATAGTGCTCATATGCATATGACTTATACTACTATATAGTTTTGAAAACCAAACTTATAACAAGTATGCACTCTCTCGTGTATATATAGACACACACACATACTCGATCTAGTCTAAGGCAATAACACCTTCCATATCTCTATTGGATCATGGTATCAACTCCAGTTAATCATGTAACCAAAGCTCTGATACCAAATGTGACGACCACCCAATACTACCGACATAAATAGTATATAAATAGTGCAATGTCCATGCCCGACCGATATAAGACGATCGTTAGAGTTGAAATATAACATATAAACTATCATATCTCACAGCCTATGGATAAAATATAATATCACAGATATAACAGAAATGAAAGTAATAACAATGTGAACAGACCATCATCATCAGAGTATAATATCCACAGAGTTATACATAAATAGTAGAGTTTATACAATGGGAACAAACTTAAATAAAATACCTCAACAAATAGTAATAAGCAAGCACAGTCACAGGCACCATAGCATTTCTCAATGGAATAAGCATATAATACAATATAGCTCCATCCAGCTCGTCCTTTGAATAACTACTAAATCACTTAGACCTATTATCTAGTCTACTCATTTAAGAATACCCAAGATAATAAGAGGCAAAGCATAAAACCTTAGTTCAGACAACATTCTGGTGTGAGCGGTAAATGAGTCTCAAAGTACTAAAAAGGTAAATATGGTAAGGAACAAGAGTACATGAACCATACCCGACCTGTCCCTGCAACCAAAGAGTTAGCATATAACACTATAATATGCTATTCTATAATATCATAAAGATATACCACAAACCAAATAAAGGATATCAGTCTTTCAGGTATTCCTATCTCCAATACCTACTTCCCCTGATACCTATGAGTGACATCATACTAAAGAAAGCAAAAAAGCAACCGTAGAATCTATCAAACAATCTCGACTATCACTCTGTGTGCACTGAATATATGATAACTCGTGTGACCCCTAAGCCAGGGACTAATGGAAATCCCAATTCTCTGTTGTACTCTCGTATCCCGCAGCCCAAAGTTGGATACATGTCTCGTAGCCCAAAGCTGGACACCAGACCTAAAGCTACAATCCAAGGTATACATGTCCCTTCGTTAACCATGGGCGTCCCTACTTACAATACTTCTACTTTGAGCGCAACTGAAAACTCTCCGAGCATCAACGATTCCTTAGCACATACACCCGAGCCCACCATTGCTCTATTTGGATACCGAGCCCTTCTTGCCCAATCCGGTTTCCATTATTCACGAGGAACCGTTCCACATTCCCCGATCATACGGCTCCCTCCTTTACGAGCCGCCATCTTCGGAACTTACTCCCAAAACGAGCCAACGTCCGAAGACCATAGCTTTTCATCATGCTTTTATATCTTCATCCAACCTGATACAAACAAGCCAACACCTCCAGCACGATCTACATAACCTAACAATAGTCCCTACAAGTTCCACTGCCATATCATTCACCATGATAACTCGGTACCGAGTTATACACTTAACCAACAATGGCTCTCTCTCATGTCTCTAGTACTCCCCTTCCAGTGTCGTGGACCCCGACCCATCCGCCTTTGATAACGCGACCCCCAACCCAAAGCTCCTTTTTATAATTTCTAGATATAACTCGTCATCACATCATGTACTTAGCCAATTTCCTTTACCTTGCTATGAAACATCTTACCTAGCCAAGCCCTATCGATCCATGCCGACCACCGAGTCATAGCCCCCTTCACCATAACTCGGTATCGAGTTATAGGCATAACTCGGTGCCGAGTTATGTACCTAACTCCATTTAAGTTGCGACTCATCATGCCTCTTCCCACTATACTCTAGAGAGCCTATCTGCCAAATTTCGTCCAATTCTGTCCAACTTTGTTTCCAATTTGCTCAATTCTCCGACTAACTTTCTACGAATTCACAACACTAGAAAACAATATCAAATCATATCATTCAAACAAAGAATAACAAGCAATTTCATCCAATCAAACTTGAAATCCATCAAAACAAGATAAACAAGGAAATTTCTAACATAAGTCTACATGTAGCATGAATATATGAACATAAATCAAGGTTATTTCTAATCAATCTATATCATACGCATGGATTAACATGTCATTCAAGTTAGAAAATTTTTTTGTGGCCAAAATCAATTTAAAACATGTTAAATCCTATAATTCTACCATATAAACATGTGTAGTATGGTGAGAAAGCATAAACCACTCACCAATTACCGAATCTAACCAATTCGTATATAGATCTTATCCAGACAGCAAAAAAAGCACTCCAAATCAAGCAAATCGACGATCAGTAACTTCTAATTGAAGATCTAATCTCCAATCCGCAATCTAGTTTGATTTAGAGAGCAATTTGAGGGATTTTGGATGAATTAAGATGAATCTAGGGCTAATTAGGGTTTAGATCTAATTTAGAATGAGGGGGAAAAGTTTTAATTTAGCTTTTCAGCCCTCTATTTATAGTATTCTCGAATTAGAATAATGGGCTCACTAATGTGCTTAATTAATTACACACTAATCCCGACCAATAGTTTTAAAAACGTAAAATAGGCATAACTTTCCAACCGTAAGTCCGATTTTTAATTATGACCACTCTACGGAATGGAAAACCATCATCCTGAAGCAATGGAACTAGTTTGAGACCCTAGTTCTACTCTTATTAAAAGTTATAGCCCAAACAAGATTTCCAAGGTTAAAATGGTTACATAGAAATTCAGCAAAAATCATAGGTGTGTAAAATTTCCCTAAGAGTCATATTTCAAAATTATAGAATCATACAACCTTGTACGAATAAAATAAAAATATTTTACGATCCTTCGATACGTAAAATATGGGTCGTTACACATGTTAAACCATGTAGACTGTATATGTTGTATGTGCATGAACATGCACATGTGTATATGATACACATGTACACATTATATTATATAGATATATATAAACCTGCATATAAAAATAAAATAAAATAAAATAATGATTTTATTAAAATTTGATTTAGATCAAATTAATTTAGATCAGATCTAAATCAATTCTGACTTCATAGGCCCAATAAGATCCAAAATGGTAAATTTTTAGAAATTCACCAATTTAGCCAACTACGTGCTGGCCCATTCCAACACCTGCATCTACAGTTGGGAAGTATCGCTCCTGTTCCCAATTATGCATATAGTTCAAAACACGTTTCTTCACATCTTGTACCCATGTCGTATTGGCTATTGAGCTAGGCGATATTCGACATGGTATGTTGGTCACTTTAACAAAGAATCCACCTGGGTCAGGTGTGCAGACGTGAGTAGCTTGGTCGTGGACATTTGTCTATGGGTCGGATACATGTCTAGGATGTGGAGAGAGCTCTAGAAGCAGCTGGCTTTGTCCTTAACCAACTTCTATCAATGGGTAAGCGACATGATGAACATGAAAGAAGCGGATCTTTTAGGCAGCAACAATGAGGTAAGGCTAACTACCTAAGCTGGTCCTCGCACTAACAACGATCGCCGAAACAGCGATCGACAAGTCGACCCAAAAGGCGGCCAAAGGCAGGTCCTCAGTGCAAGGTAGAATAATTACTCTTATTTGAATAGGGACATCGCCATAATCTACCTTGCCATCATGAATCGAGTGCACTTTCAATGGCCCGCCATTACCAGGGATAACAAGCGGGAGGAGCCTCACCGTAAGGGCAAGTATTGCGATTTCCATCAAATTAACAACCATTCTACAATAGATTATCGTGTGCTCATGGACGAAATCGAAAGACTAATCCGGGAACGAATACCCTTGGAATTTGTTCGACATCAGGTCGAGCAAAGAGCAAAATGTGAAGAATGAAAAAATTGATCCCTTTAGCCCGATAATGCCAATCTCCAGGCCATCACTAGGGTCCTGACCATATGCGGCGGTTCGCATATGGCATGTATCTAGCTCGATAACCAATCTTGTTCGAAATAAAAGGTGTTTTCTTTCTATTATATACTTGATATAATGTGTTAGATTAATTAACTAAATTAAAAGTATATTTAATAGAAAATCCATAAATAGTATGTTTTGTGAAAGTAGTTACAAAGTGTTGTAACTGTGAGAAATTTATCATAATGAAAAAAATACCATTTTAAACGTTTCTAGTCAAGATGCATCGAGGTTGGATATCGATGTATCCGCTGAGACTGTTAGTCCATGAGTTGATGGTTTTGATGACAACAACCTTAGAATAAGATTATAAAATATAAATACTAACATTATAGTTTAGATATATATGTATATGCAGGATTTAACCATACAGGTACCAAGAATGAAGAATGTATAGTATAGAGATTCAAGATATCAAGATTGAAGACTCATGAGTATCAAGATTATCAAGAGTTCAAGATAAGTATTGAGTCTAGAATTTTGTTAAAACTTCATAATAGCACTGAAATCTTCACTCCATTTTTCTTTTGGGATGGAACCCATTTCCACCTTTTTAGTGGCTTACAAACCCACGACAAGTAGCTTACAAACCTAAGACAAGTGGCTTACAAACACACGACAAGTAGCTTACAAACCTACGACAAGTGGCTTACAAACCCACGAACATCCTGGTTTTGTACAAGTTCTCGAGTCCTGACATGATGAGATATTCTGCAGGAAGAAGCTTGCAAAACTACTTCAAAATGTTTTTCAAAACAACTTCGGAATGATTTTCAAAATTGCTTTTCAAAATGTTTTAGCCTTAAAAATTATCTTTTCAAATGATTTTCAAAAAGATGTTTTAGCCTTAAATATTCTTGTTTTTAAACTACGTTTGTTTTAAACTATCTTTTAATAATAATATATTTATACTTGGATTTAAATATAAAATTACAGTAAAATTTTATATATATATTGTTATCCCGCCTTTTGGCAAGGCCGTGACACCAAGGACTTAACTAGAAGCCGATGACAGATCGTATCAAAGACCAGCCACGCGCAGGGATCGTTATGGATATCGTTGAAATTTGTCCGAGCCCGGATCAGGCTACAATTGATAAGGCACGTCAAGCAAAGCCGTGGGAACCAACGATCCAAGTTTCAAGTCAATCCGAGTTCGTATGCTCAAGATATCATCGACAAAAGATGGAGTAGACCGTCCTTAGTTCGAATCCATAGGCGAGGCCTATGTTCGAATCCATCAGACATGTAGTGCTTCGAATCCATGAGGAGTACCCCTGCTTCGATTCCATCGAACTTTCTCTACTTCGAATCCGTAGAAAGAGGGTGCCTCGAATCCATGGAGCATAGCCTTGCTTCGAATCTGGGAAGAGTACCTTAGCTTCGACTCCATTAGCACAAAAGCCCTAAGGTCAAATCCATCGCCCCTGCATTCCTTCGAATCCACAAAGGCTAGTTACTTCGACTCCGTCCAATGACTGTCTTCGAATCCACCCTGTTAAAGTGAATACGAATCAATCAATAGTGGCATACCCTGATCGATTCGAACTAACGCTGGTCCAACCGGTTCGAAGGAAGCACGTCTTCGAATCGATCACCTTGAATCCACCACGTCCACATAGCTAAAACCCCGGCCGCGACTCAGTAAAACTCGGAGATAAAGGAGGGTTGACCCGAGGCATGCGCACCACGCCGTAGTCTTCGCATACAGGAGGATCGATTCGAACGAATCGATTCGAGCGTATCGATTCGAACGACTCCAGGAAGCAAAAAACACCTACTTGAATCGATCATAACTCAAGTTCTACAAGTCCAAACGCCATGAAATTTTCACAGAAGCTTAAACACACGATGAAGAATGTCCACACCAAATTTCAGCTCGATTGGACTCTTTCTTGATCGATTTGAACCAAGGGTCGAATCGATCCCAAAGTGGGCCCGGATCTCCAGATTTCGGCCATGTGGGCCCCCTCACATGCCAGAACTGGTCTCCCCTCAATTTAGGCGAAATATCAGCCTCCTACACCTATAAATAGAGCCCCTGGTCATTCAGAAAAGGGGTCGGAGAATTCTAAGTACTAAAGAGCACCCAGGTTCTGCCAGATTTACTCCAGAACACCACCGCTGCTTTAGATTGAGACTTAGCTTATAATTTCAGTTGTATTACAGCTTAAAGAATTGTAATCTTCAAGTATCGAGCAATAAAATCATAAAACTTCATAGTGGACGTAGGCAAAATGCCTAACCACTCTAAATCGCTTGTCTTTGCAATTTACTTTCTGTTACTTGGAGTTTTTGTTAGATAACCCACAGTTTTAATTTTCATTCTTCACTTTTATCTCTTCAAAAACTTCCGAAGAGTGTTGTGCCCATTTTTGGTACAAACACTTTGGTGCTTTCACCGAGAAAAAACCCGCTTTTTTCTCCTGCTCCTTGGATCTACCATCGATACCGGATTGTATAAATCCAAGAGGAAGATCCAGATCTCTAATTCATAATCCTTCCATTCTATTCAGATTTGCATAAAGTCTAGGAAAAGGATTCATCATTCAAAATGGTTAGCACAAGAACCGCTTCTACAGCTGCTGGACAAGAAGGTTGGGATGGACAGAATCCTGCTCAACAGCAGCCATCCAACCAAGACAACGTCGCTCATTCAAAACCTTCTGGACCAGTCACCAGACAGGAGCTCCATATGTTGCTTCAAGAGCTAACTCAAAGTCGGCAACAATTGGCCGAACAGTTGCATGCTAATATTGAATTAACAAACCAACTGAACCGCTAAGGCCGCAGAAGGTCCATACGGGATGATATTTCCTGCTCATCTACTGAAAGTTCTGCCTCATCTGACTATCATCATAGATCTACCCGCCCCCGATTGGACGGAAGTCATGCACAAACGACCGGATATCAACCCGCCTTGACTGTTGGACAGTTGAGGGCAGGACCGTCGACCAGCTTTCAGGTCGGGCCCTCAACACAAGGAGGCCCTACTACACAGCATACCGTGGACAATCATGCCGCAGCTGCCACAATAGAAACAAGGGTTGATACCCGAAATCTTTCAGAGCCAAATAATCAGCAACGTGGGCGTACTCCTGAACCATACGTCCCAGAAGACGCTGAGCCAAGGAGGCGAAATTTGGACCGTCGACAGCGCCCGGTCCGAACTCGCGCTGTGGAACCCGACCACACCTTAGCTCAGCAGACTCAAAATGTAGCAATGCCCGACATTTCGACTATGATACGTCAGATGATCCGCGAAAGCCAAGGTCTTACCAACGACGATTGGGGGATTTCCCGAAGTCATGCTCCTTTCACGGATGAGATACTGTATGCTGAACCTCCTCGGCGATTCAGAATACCAACTCTCCCTATGTACGAAGGAAATTCTGATCCCAATCAACACATTTTGAAATATGAATGGTCAATGAGCGCCGCAAGGGCCGACGATGCAGTAAAATGCCGAAGTTTCCCCATCTCACTAGGAGGAATTGCAACAATGTGGTTTACAAGATTACCTCCTAGATCTATCTCTTCATTTGTCAATTGGCTAAGAAATTTGTTGAACAATTTCGCATGCATGTCGCTAGACCCAAAGATGTTAACACCCTGTCCAATGTTACCCAAGCTCGTGGGGAAACGTTAAGGCGTTACTTGGAGAGATTCCATGCGGCATGTGTGGAGATTAGTAATCCCAACGATAACTCAATTTTAATGGCATTGACTAAGGGAATCGATCCCGATTCTGAGTTTGGAAACTGGTTAGCTGGAAAACCACCCGCATCGTTGGACCGTTTCTACTCCAAAGCCGCTTAATTCTTATGGCAAGAGGACGCGAAACAGTCTAGGAAGCAGGACGATGCGAAGCCCGGAAGTGAAGGAATACAAAGTAATGTAGCAGTTAAACAGTCCGGTGACAATTCCGGAAAAGTTCAGTTGAACATACAGAACAAGCAAACTCAGCAAAGAGGTAACGATGGTCAGAATAAGAAAAGAGATCCAAATCCAGGCCCACGGCATGAGGCTCCAATGTTCGATAATTACACACCATTGAATACATCGTTGGAAAATGTGTACCTACAGACTTGCAATACTATGCAATACAAGAAGCCGGCTCCGAAGCAATCGTCGGAGAGGCAGATTCGAACAGGGAAGTTCTGTAGATTCCACGAAAGTTATGGCCACAATACCAATGAGTGTCGACACTTGCAGGACCTCATTGAGAAGTTGATCAGGGAGAGGAAGTTAGATCAGTTTGTGCGGGCGCCGCAGTCTGGTGACGCGGGTCCGTCAAATCAGAATCGTGCACAAGATCAAGAAAGACAAGAGGAACTCGCTCATACGGGAGGAAGGCTAGTCATAAATGCTATAAGTAGTGATCCTCGTCCAGCGAAGCAAAGCTGGGAAGAAATGAAATCATATAACAACTTAGCTAGACAAACAGACTTCGAGTATGATGATAACTTGGACGATAGGCCTTCGACCAAACGAAAGAGAGCGATGACTAACGACATCACTTTCCGAGACAACGATATTGATTGTGTCGGAAGCCCGACTACTGAACCACTCGTGATATCGGCGCAAGTAGGTCCAGCTTGGATGAAGAGGATACTGATTGACTGCGGGAGCTCTGTGAATATCCTTTTTATACATGCTTATAATCAAATGAGGATGAAAGCCAGGGATTTGGAACCTTGCCAAACTCACCTCCATGGATTCAATGGTAGCGCTACCATACCTATTGGGATGGTGAAGTTACCAGTTAAGTTGGGATCCGAGGAACATAGGAGAGTTCGGACATTACAGTTCGCTGTGTTGAACATAGTCTCGCCATACAACGCTTTCTTAGGACGACCTGCCCTTGCTGAATTCAGAGCCGTAATTGCCCCGTGGTGCTTAACTTTAAAGTTCCCTACCGTCAACGGAGTTGGAGTCGTTCAGGGCGACCAGGTTGACTTGAGAACAATCATACGCCGAAATCGAGTCGCCCGATTACGCAATGCCGAGGACCGACTTAAAACTTTTGAACACAATAGGATTGTCGTTAAAAAAGAATATCCGGCACTCCCACACATGAAACCAATATGGAAAGGGTCATACGAGATTAAGCAAAAGCTCGAGGATGGTACATATGAGTTAACGACCGTTGATGGTCTAGCTTCACCAAAGGCCTAGGATAGCGAAAGTCTTCGTCGCTATTGCACATAACAGCTATGTTTATCCATTTAGTTTAAAGTTCCATTTTTTAAATTTGTTTCTGCATTTCGAAATTAGAATTTGTAATAAGGCAACTGACTTTGCCATATTTTTCTTATTTCAGCAATAAAAATGCCATCTCTTCGAGCCAGAGCTGTGATTCATTAAAACACAATGTACAACATCACGATGCACGAAGAGCTAAATTCCATCACACAATGGAATTTATTCAAGTAGGGAGTGGCTATGAAGCAATCAACCACTCGCTAAAAGAAACCCGAGCTCGGGGGCAAGCCATCACATCAGGCCAGAAACGGGTTGATACACGACAACCCTTCACTTAACTCCGTACTCCCAGAGTGCGAGGCGGAGTATAAACATTTACAAAATCCCAGAGAACTCCGAGAGCGCGAGCTGGGTACAAACTTTTTACTTAACTCCGTACTCCCAGAGTGCGAGGCGGAGTATAAACATTTTACAAAATCCCAGAGTACTCCGAGAGCGCGAGCTGGGTACAAACTCTTTACTTAAATCCGTACTCCCAGAGTGCGAGGCGGAGTATAAACATTTTCCTAACTCCGTACTCCCAGAGTGCGAGGTGGAGTATAAACATTTACAAAATCCCAGAGTACTCCGAGAGCGCGAGCTGGGTACAAACTTTTTGCTTAACTCCGTACTCCCAGAGTGCGAGGCGGAGTATAAACATTTACAAAATCCCAGAGTACTCCGAGAGCGCGAGCTGGGTACAAACATTCCTTAACTCCATACTCCCAGAGTGCGAGGCGGAGTATAAACATTCATTCAACTCCGTACTCCCAGAGCGTGAGACGGAGTATAAACATTTACTTAACTCCGTACTCCCAAAGCGCGAGGCGGAGTATAAACATACGTCAACTCCACACTTATCCCCAATACTGGGGGCAGAACCATAACACATAACAAGTTGAAGACAAAAGGGAATAAATTTTCATTTCCACTATCAACAGAAAGAATCTGATTACAAAGTGGTTCAAAAAGTTTCTACTAGTGGGAGCCGAATCCACATCTATACACGACTACAGAAAAGTCAACAAAATACTACCCCATGCAGCGGAAAATTAAAGAAAGAGTTCAATCTTTCTTCTTCCTTATTTTCTTCTTCGAGGTAGCTCCGCCAGATCCGCTGCCTGATTTTCCCCTCAACCGCTTACTCTTTTCAGGCTTGTCCTCCGGCAGTGACATAATATCAACGTCTTCCTCAGAGCTTGAGGCGACGGAAATTCTTCTCGGAGGACGAGTTGAAGGCATGGGAGCAGTAACATGGAGTGGGGCAGGAGCAGCTTCGATAACTACAGTACCGCCCGGTGAGATCACCATTAATGGAGCAGGCCCTGACGAATTCATACCAGCAGTCCCTGCTGCCATCTCGGCGTCAATCTCAGCAAAAACTTCGTCCTCACGGGATGCTTGGGCCGCATCAGATGCGACAGTAGCTGGCATAGATGAACTAACGGCCAGAGCAACCCCACTCATAGCATCGGACGGGTTGACGGAGGGATTGATGGGTTCATTAAGAAGCTCCTCAATCATTTGAGCGCTAAAAGAAAACATGTTTGCATCTCCCTCTTCGCCAACCAAGGTAGAAGTCGTGATGGCTTCAGTAAAAACAGCCCCTTGCGTTTGATATGGAACTGATAGTGCAAGAGGCGCAGAAACAACGACTTCAGTCACTGAAATGCGACAAAGCGAAGATTGTTAGCCAAGTGTGTTGCTTAAGGTTCTTCACAACTAAAATGCGGGAAGCGTTCAAATACCTTCCTTAGTCTGGACCGGAACATGGGCAGAATCATCGGCGGAAGATAATAGCGGTTGGTCAGGGTTATATGCAGGAACGGACGGAGGATCTGCCGCACCAGTGGTTTTGGGCAAAGTTGGAACAACAGCTTCAACACTTTCCTCGTGATGCGCGATCCCCGAGCCTTCGCTTGTCTCCAAAGGTTGAACACCAAGTCTCTCTTTTGCCAAGGAAATCACCGCTTCGTGGAGAGTTCTCCTTTCATCTTCAGTGAGAAAGCGCATCTCGAGCTCAAAGTCATCAAGTGTTTCATCTGGATGTGCTGCTCTCTTCTCCTCCACCAGCCTGGTCCAGGCGTTGTAAAGAATCATGGCGTCATCTCCCAGCCACGCTAAATTTCTGTGCTCCAGCACATTGGCGTTGTACGTGACCAAGAGATCATCAAACTCAGCGTCCATCCTAGACCGCTCCTCCAAAATCTTTTCTTGAGTTTCCGTGTCCGCAGACTTAGACTTAGCCGCCACCGCCGCAAGTTCGGCTCTAAGAGATACAGCTTGGTCGCAAGCCTCTTGGGCAGTGGTGTTTGCATCGTCCTTCTCCTTCACCATTTCGGCGAATTTGGCCTTGAGCTCGTTCAACTCCTTAATGGCTAAGTCTCGCTCAGCTGCAATAGTGGTGTTGCAGTGACCCATCTCTTCTACCGTGGCGCAGTGTTCCTGTTGCATCCTCGCCAGTTTGGCCACGACATCCTCATGTTTCTGAAGTGCTTCAAGCTCGGACTTCCGGAGCGTCTCCATTTCGGATTGAAGAACCTGAATAATGCGTTTCTATTTAACAATATCAGCATCACGTTCCTCAATGATCCTCGCCCGGTCAAAAGCTACCTTCGATGCTTTCGCTGCCGCTTTGTACCACTCCTTATACTCAGCATAGAAGTCACAGATATAATTATGAGCAATGTTCTCAGCATCCGGAGGAATTCTTTTAAGATTAGGAGGGAAGACATAGGCATCCATACAAATTTCAGGAAAATCTTTTTTCATTTGCGCAAGTTTGTTGGCTCCTTCACTTGTCAATTCAGCCGGAGCCTGTTCTACCATAGCAGCTGTTGTTGGTTCCACTCTTAACCGCTAAGTATCGGGCCATGAAGATTGAGAAGGCTGTTGCGGCTGCTGAGAAGGCCCAGGGAGATCTAAGGGGGCCCTAGGAGGCGGAGGAGAACGAGATCGGGATCGGTGCTGGTGCCCCCGATCTCTGTCAGTGCGATCATAGCCAGCGCGGCCACGCCAATAGTCTTTATCCCTATCATGACGCTCCTGGCTAGTATAACCATGCCCGTGATATCTATCCGATTCTCTTCGACGGTAATCATAATATGGGGAAGATTGGCGCACATTACGGAGCCTATCCAGAGTAGATCCTCTGCCTGACATTTCACCTGCGATAAAAAAAGAATTACGGATTAGGATCCGACAAAGCAATGTTTACTATGCAAAAGTCATGAAGTGTTGTGGAAGTGTGTGTAAATGTGTAAACCCCCAAACCGACCGGAAGTGTTGACCGCACTTAAAGGAAAGGGCTCGTTCATATTTAGGACAACTTGAAATTCCTCCAACCCAGGATTATGAGAAATCGATATATAATCTGGGATAGGAATATCGTCAAGCCCTTTGAAAGAATCTCTCGAATGAGAAGGGGCGGCCTTAGAAATCATGACTCCGGAAGTGGGAGGAGACACATCTACAGATTTCCACCCCTTGGACTTAAGTTTTTTGGAAACGGTGGCCTTGCCTTTCCATTTTTCTCCCGACTCTTCAAAGTTTCCCGAGAGATCAGCCATCGGCTCCGAATCTGTATGGGTTCTTTCTTCGTCACTCGCTTCGGTTATGGTGATTCCGAGCGGTTTCTTCGCCATTTTCTTCTTGTTTTCTTTTTGCTTTCCTTCTTGGAGGCGGGCTTTGCCAACCCTTCGATAACTATACTTTGATTGGTTTCGATTAGACCAAGAGTTCTTAAGTTATAGTCATTCATCACCGAGTCGATATGTCTTAGCTCACTCGGAACTTCTTGAAGACTTCGGACTATACCCCTGAAGTACCCACCATCGGGTCTGGAGATAATGGCTGTGAAAGAAATAAGATGTCAATACTAACGCCAAAAAGCTATTGGTCAAGAGAACAGGTTAAGGCGCTTACGTCTAGACAACCATCGCCTAGCAAAACCCGGAGGGCATCGAACATAGAACCATTCGTTCTTGAAATAACTCAGTCGGGTCCAGGCTCCGACAACAACTTGGCAATTCCTAACTGCCTCCAGAAATGTAAAAGACGGGCTATCACCCCTACTCTTGAAGTTAAATATATGTCTAATCTCGGTTGGCCTTGGTGGGCGAAAGAGACAGTCCATAAATATGACAAAGGCACTGTTCAGCAACGCGTGCCCATTGGGATGAAGTTGCGAAGGAGCGATTCCTAAATATGATAGCATCCCTCTGATATATTGGTTGAAAGGAGGGAGAGTTCCGGCCGCGCAAGCATGGCGATAGAAAGCTGTATATCCTTCGGGCGGATTGTGCGGTCTATCATCGAGACTGGGTAATAACACATCATCTAGAGATATGTTATATTTCAAGCAAATTCAACCCAATAAGGGTGCGAAAATATTAGATTGAACTGAATCAATAGGGTCCTCGATAAATATAGCCTCCGGCAGTTCATCTGGAGCCGGGTCGATTACGTCGGCAGGAATATCGGGAATCTCAAGCACTGGAGGAGTCAAGCTCTGTACCTCTTGTTGTTGGGAGCCCGAAGATTCCATAATTAACTAGCTCATCAGAAAGCAACGTTAAGTTCATAAACATCCCGTGCATTCCCCAGTGTGGAGTGTGTGAACGTGTCGTGCAGTACAAGTGCTGTACGTTACTTAAGTAGATTCTACAGATTAAAGTAAGATGTCCGTACAACAAAACTTGGGAATTTGAGAATGAAAATGACCGTCATCGCTGACCGTCACTTCCACGCCATCCAAACGCTACTGACCACTTCAAGTATAAATCAGTCATATTATTGGTTAAGTTATGGTTCCATCGACGAGCTTCAAAAGGGAGTCAGGTATATTATAGTATAGTCCTACAGTCAAGTCCGATTAGGCAAGGCCGAAACTCGTCGGAGTGAAGTATGCTAAATGTCATTAAGTTCGTCAAGTTTTGATTGAAAATTGGTCACGTTCGAATCCATCGAGCGAGTCAGAAGAGCTGCATTCCCTGAACTGAAGACGTTCGAATCGATCACCTCGGAACGATACGAGTCGAATCGATGTGCTTCGAATCGATAAAAAAGTCGACTCGATGCATTTCGTATCGATGTAGCTCATTGGGATGATATCCATAGCATCAAGTGAAGGAGCGCTTCGGGTCCATCAGGAGAGCGTTCGTACTAACCCAGGAAAGCAACTTCGTACCGATCGGGTTCGATACCTTCGAATCGATCGTGAAGTTATTAGTTCGAATCGATCGATACGAACCACGTCACCTCACAAGCATCGATTCGAAGCCCCATAATCAGGATCGATGCGAACTAATTCATCCCGGATCGATACGATACGAAGAGAAAGGAAATCCTTCAAAATCTCTCATATTCCAAGAAAGCCTCAGCACTTTGTCGCGCTCCATCCATCGATTCGACCCGTTTCGTTCAGATCTTGCAACCTTCCAAAAGTAATTTCAGAAGAAAAAATTGAGGGTGACGGTGAAGATTTCCCATTTTATCATTCTCAGCTTGGTTTAATCCAGTACCTGATTTGTTACGATTATGATTAAAGGAATGAAGGTGTTTGTTCGAATCGAAAAAGTGTCTCTCTCTCGAGTCTGGGGGGATCGATACGAAGGAGAATTCAATAGCAACAGTAAAAAGTAAAAAGTGAGAAATGAATAGGACCCCGGTATATATAGGAGAAAAATGACGATTCGCCTCCCGGTATACCTGACCGGCTTCAACAGGTGAGGACGTCGACTCGATTCGTTACGGCGACTTCAAATCGATTATAACCCACTACTTTGAATCCATCTCCTGCGAATCTTCTTGCACGTTCAAATCCATCTCAGCAACATCGATACAAGGTAACAACGACTCGAAGCACAAACCCTACGAGCATTCACGACTTCGATTCCACCAACTCAGACAACTACGTCGAATCCACACAGTATCGATTCGAAGAACCTTCGATTCGAAGCAGTCAATAGAAGACAAACCTAGGTCACTGTGCCCCATCGATTCGAAGTGCCTACTTCGAGACCATCGACTCGAAGCGGATCGAGAAACATAGATTCGAATAATACTCTCGAATCCATCGAAAACGATCAAATGGGAATAAACGCATCGCTTCAAATATAAAATTATTACTTGCCTACCTTGTACAACGATTCAGGAGAGGATTGATACCAAGGAATAGTCATAGATAATCATTAATGCACTGATGAAACTCGAATCTCAAATCAACTCAGGAGAGGGTCGATGCAGAATTCGATAACAAACTAAACGGGCAACGACTTGCAAACATGCCACCTTCACTAAAGTCAAAGTGGTACATATACGCACATATGTCTGACTAGTGTTTAATCTTTGTCATTTACAGGGATCGGATGTTCATCTTGTCATAACACAAAAATATCCAAAACTAACAGCCAGTCACAGTTATACGACGGTCAATTACAGCGATATAGAATACAACTTTCGGTAAAGCATGTCATAACTGTCCAATGAGAAACTGCAGCTTATCAAAGCACGTCATGTTTACACAAGACGTACTTTGGGGGGCAAATGTTATCCCGCCTTTTGGCAAGGCCGTGACACCAAGGACTTAACTAGAAACCGATGACAGATCGTATCAAAGACCAGCCACGCGCAGGGATCGCTATGGATATCGCTGAAATTTGTCCGAGCCCGGATCAGGCTACAATTGATAAGGCGCGTCAAGCAAAGCCGTGGGAACCAACGATCCAAGTTTCAAGTCAATCCGAGTTCGTATGCTCAAGATATCATCGACAAAAGATGGAGTAGACCGTCCTTAGTTCGAATCCATAGGCGAGGCCTATTTTCGAATCCATCAGACGTGTAGTGCTTCGAATCCATGAGGAGTACCCCTGCTTCGATTCCATCGAACTTTCTCTACTTCGAATCCGTAGAAAGAGGGTGCCTCGAATCCATGAAGCATAGCCTTGCTTTGAATCCGGGAAGAGTACCTTAGCTTCGACTCCATTAGCACAGAAGCCCTAAGGTCGAATCCATCGCCCCTGCATTCCTTCGAATCCACAAAGGCTAGTTACTTCGACTCCGTCCAATGACTGTCTTCGAATCCACCCTATTAAAGTGAATACGAATCGATCAATAGTGGCATACCCTGATCGATTCGAACTAACGCTGGTCCAACCGGTTCGAAGGAAGCACGTCTTCGAATCGATCACCTCGAATCCACCACGTCCACATAGCTAAAACCCCGGTCGCGACTCAGTAAAACTCGGAGATAAAGGTGGGTTGACCCGAGGCATGCGCACCATGCCATAGTCTTCGCATACAGGAGGATCGATTCGAACGAATCGATTCGAGCGTATCGATTCGAACGACTCCAGGAAGCAAAAAACACCTACTTGAATCGATCATAACTCAAGTTCTACAAGTCCAAACGCCATGAAATTTTCACAGAAGCTTAAACACATGATGAAGACCGTCCACACCAAATTTCAGCTCGATTGGACTCTTTCTTGATCGATTCGAACCAAGGGTCGAATCGATCCCAAAGTGGGCCCGGATCTCCAGATTTCGGCCATGCGGGCCCCCTCACGTGCCAGAACTGGTCTCCCCTCAATTTAGGCGAAATATCAGCCTCCTACACCTATAAATAGAGCCCCTGGTCATTCAAAAAAGGGGTCGGACAATTCTAAGTACTAAAGAGCACCCAGGTTCTGCCAGATTTACTCCAGAACACCACCGCTGCTTTAGATTGAGACTTAGCTTATAATTTCAGTTGTATTACAGCTTAAAGAATTGTAATCTTCAAGTATCGAGCAATAAAATCATAAAACTTCATAGTGGACGTAGGCAAAACGCCGAACCACTCTAAATCGCTTGTCTTTGCAATTTACTTTCTGTTACTTGGAGTTTTTGTTAGATAACCCACAGTTTTAATTTTCATTCTTCACTTTTATCTCTTCAAAAACTTCCGAAGAGTGTTGTGCCCATTTTTGGTACAAACATATATATATATATATATATTGTTGTCTATATTTATCTATGTATTTTATCAATAGTCAAGTATATTTATAAAGTTTAAAATAGTTTTAATATAAGATAAAGGTTATTTTCAAAGAAAATCAAAACATCAAATTTTCCTTTGGGATGTCAACATGCCCTAGTACCCTATGTCGACATAGTGTCAGTTAGTTTCAAAATTTGAATTTCAAAAGAAGTGTCTATTCGCCACAACCTTTCACGAATGGACATGATTGTTGTTCTTCTATAAATATGGGTTAGTTTCAACGAATTTTATATCAGATTTTCTGTTTTTTCACTTCTGTTCTTCTTTCACATTTTCTTATTCAAAATTCTATCATCACTCTGCCGAAATCAACATTGAATTTGACTAGATTATCTCTGGTTTGATTCTCTATCACTATCTCAACAAGATCCAAGTGCTCTTCAGAGTTATAGGCTTCTTTGTAATCTATTTAGCGAGAAAAGGTGTGATTGTAGCCTTGGAAATCAATCAAGAGAGAAAAGGTGTGATTGTAGCCTTGGAAATCAATTAGGTGAACTTGTTGCCCCGGATATCAAGTATCTCTACCCAAAGGATTGTGATTCTGGAGGGTGTACCTCGTAACCTTGAAACCGAGGGTTGTAATTGTTGAATTGCTTTTGAAAGGAAATCCGTACTTAGTTGTGCGGGACTGGATGTAGGATAACTCCGAACCAGTATAAAATCCAATGTGTTCTTTCCTTTACTGCATTTACTTTATTTCTGCATCTGTGTTTGTTTCTGTGATTATATCTGTGTCTGAATATTGCATACATTTGTGTTCAAATTAACATAAACTCAAAAATATTTAGTAATTTCTTATAAACACTATTCACCCCCCCTCTAGTGTTATTCTTAGCCTTAAGATCCATATTCCGCACTACTCACATTTGGTATCAGAGCAAGGTTTTCAAAAGATTCATAATCTGATTTTTGAAAAAGTTTTTTTTTAAAATGGCTATGTTTAAAAATTTGTTAATGCATGTTTAGAAATATTCAGATCATCATTGTTTCTTGAGTCTACATATAATCAATATTCAAATACAAGTTGTCTACTAAGATTGTTTGATGTACAGGAATCATGTTTTATGGGAGTTGAGGAATCAATCCAGAACAAACAAACTGTGGAGATCAAAAGGAAAAATGGATACTCGATAGTGGATGTTCTAGACACATGACTGGGAATCCAGATATGCTGAATGATATAATATACAAAGACGTAGGACTGGTTAACTTTGGAGACAATTCAAAAGGTTATGTGATCGGCATCGGAAAAGTCGGTAACTCTGAAACTCCTATTATTACTAATGTTTTGCTAGTTAAGAATCTGAAACACAATCTGCTAAGTTCAACTATGCGATAAAGGATATAAAATTAAATTTGAAAAAGATAAGTGTCACATTGAAGACAATAATTCAACCATAATATTTGAGGGAATTAGGAAAAAGAATATTTATATTCTTAGTATGAAAATTTCAAATGATAACTTGTGTCTTTTGGCAAATGCAAGTGACCCTTGGATTTGGCATAAGAGATTTGGTCATTTGAATTTCAAACTCTTATCTAGACTGTCAAAACATGATCTAGTAAGAGGCCTTCCTAAAATGAATTTTAAAGTAGATAGTATATGTGATGCGTGTAAACTAGGAAAACTTAGAAAAAGTTCTTTTAAATTAAAAGATTTGATTTCAACTTCAAAACCTCTTGAATTACTTCATCTTGATTTATTTGGTCCATCTCAAATTCAGTCATTAAATCACAGTATATATGTTTTTGTAATTGTAGATGATTATTCAAGATTTACATGGACAATATTTTTGAAACATAAAAGTGATAATTTTGAATATTTTAAAATTTTTTCAAAAAGGGTTCAGAATCAATTTTCTCAAAAAATTATAACCATCCGTAGTGATCACGATGGTGAATTTGAAAATGAAAAGTTTGAAGAATTCTGCAATAAAAAGGGAATAATTCACAATTTTTCATTTCCAAGAACTCCACAACAAAACGGAGTAGTAGAACGTAAAAATAGGACGATTCAAGAGTGTGCGAGAACTATGCTTTCTGATAGTAATTTACCAAAGTATTTTTGGGAAGAAGCAGTTGCTACCGCCTGTTATATTTTAAATAGAATTTTAATTAGACCTTTAACTGATAAGACATCTTATGAACTTATTTACTCAAAGAAACCTAAGGTATCTTATTTTAGAATTTTTGGAAGTAAATGTTTTATTTTAAATACAAAAGATAACTTAGATAAATTTGATCCTAAATCCGACAAAGGTATCTTTATCGGATATTCTAATAGAAGTAAAGCATACAGAGTATTTAATTTAAGAACTAATACCATCGAAGAAACAATGCATGTTTCATTTGATGAAAATTTTAAAAATTTTGAAGAAATAAATGATGAAGAGGATTTAATCACTCAAAACCAAGAGTCAACTGAAACTAATAATGAATTAAATCATCCTAATAAAAGGATTAAACTTTTAAAAGATCACCCTATAGAAAATATACTTGGAGATATGCAATCTGTTGTTAAAACTAGAAACCAACTAAGTCAAATGAGTAATGTAGCTTTTATATCAACTATTGAACCCAAAAATCCAGAAGAAGCATCAACTGATGATTCATGGATTTCGGCTATGCAAGAAGAATTAAATCAATTTACTAGAAATGATGTTTGGGAACTTGTTCCTAGACTTGAAAATAAAACAATAATTGGAACAAAATGGGTTTATAAAAATAAAATGAATGAACAAGGAGAGGTTGTTAGAAATAAAGCCCGGTTAGTCGCTCAAGGTTATTGTCAAGAAGAAGGAATAGATTTTGATGAAACCTTTGCCCCCGTAGCAAAATTAGAAGCCATTAGGATTCTACTTGCTTTCGCAAATCATAATAATTTCTAATTATTTCAAATGGATGTTAAAAGTGCATTTTTAAATGGTTTTGTAAAAGAAGAAGTATTTGTTAAACAACCACCACTTTTTGAAAATGATAAATTTCCAAATCATGTTTACAAACTTAAGAAAGCTCTATATGGTCTAAAGCAAGCTCCTAGAGCCTGGTATGATAGACTAAGATCTTACTTGTTACAATCAAATTTTGAAATAGGTAAAGTAGATAATACTCTTTTTATTAAAAGAAATAAAAATGATATTCAACTAGTACAAGTCTACGTAGATGATATCATTTTTGGATCAACTAATTTTGAAATGAATAAAGAATTTTCTGAAATAATGAAAAAAGAGTTTGAGATGAGTCATGGGTGAATTAAACTTCTTTTTAGGATTATAAATAAAACAATTAGATAATGGTATCTTTATTAGTCAAGAAAAATATGCTAAAGACCTAGTTAATAAATTTGGTTTGACTACTGTGAGTGGAAAACCCACTCCCATGGCAACCAATGAGTACCTTAGTAAAGAAGATCTCTCGAAAGATGTAGATAAAAAATTATATAGAGGAATGATTGGATCACTACTCTATATCACTGCGAGTAGACCTGATATCATGCATAGTGTCTGTCTCTGTGCAAGGTATCAATCACAACCTAAAGAAACTCACTTAAACGCTGTAAAACGTATTATAAGATATGTTAAACACACCTTTGATTATGGCTTATTTTATCCTAAAAATGATTCGTTTGACTTAATATCTTACTGTGATGCTGATTATGCTGGTTGTAAATCAGACCGAAAAAGTACAAGTGGAACTTGTCACTTTTTAGGGCATTCTCTAATTTCCTGGTTTAGTAAAAAGCAAAACACAGTTTCTCTATCAACAACTGAAGCAGAGTATATTTCTGCTGCTTTGGCTTGTTCTCAAGTAATATATATGCAACAAACTTTAAAAGATTTTGGTTTAAATATTTCAAAATCACCAATCATTGTGATAATACTAGTGAAATAAATTTATCCAAAAATACTACTCAACATGCTCGAACTAAACATATTGATATCAGACACCATTTTCTCAGAGATAATATAAGTAGAGAAGTAATCACTCTCGATTATATCAATTCTGAAAATCAAATTGCTGATATCTTAACAAAACCCTTAAATGAATCTACATTTACTAAATTAAGAAGAGAATTAGGTATTTGTTCATTAACTGAAATATAAAATATAAATAATAAGTATAATTAAAAATTAATTCAAAACAAATTAAATAGGAAAAAATTCAAGAACTATGTCGACATCCCCCCTTGACCCATGTCGACATATAACGTTTTTATTTTAGTTTTAAATTTTTTTTCCCACCAAAATTCAAATAATTGGTTATAAATTTCTCCTATTTCGAAATTTTCTTCATTCTTTCTGTTCTATCTTCTGAAATCAATTTATCAATGGCCTCCTCTTCCAAATCAAACTTAAAATCAACTTTTTCGTTCCCATCGCCTACTTCTGGTCTGTTTCAACAATCAACGCTCGCTCGTGTAATGAAAATGAAGGATTCTCTGAAAGATACACGTCAGTTAATGACTGAAATCCAAGTGATGCAACTTCGAATGGCCAAAGAACAAGAGAGGCAAGGCAAAATCCTTAGGAATTTGCAAAAATTTCTTATGGATAATCATGCTAACCCAATCTTGATTGATGAGGACTCTTCAGGAGATCATGAACAAGAGGAAAGTGAAGAAGAAGTAGAGCCAATGGAAGAAGAGCATGCAGAAGACAACGACAAAGTCGTTTGCGTTGGCGAAGTGTGCTTTGACAAAGATGGAAATCTTGTCGAACAACGTGGAAATTTCTGTTTCCATTATCCAAATTGTTCGGTTCATAAATATCCTATGTTCAAAGACACACATTAGTTTCTTCTTTTTCTTTTCTATTTGTTGTTTGTTTTACAATCTCTACGAAAATGTAAATATAAACAAATATATAATTAATAAATGATGTATGTTCTTATATATGTTCTATTAAAATTATTATTATATAGATTTTTAGTTAGGAGAGTTTGTAATTTAGGACTAAGTTTTAGGTTTACAAGTAAATATTGATGATAACACTATCATCATATAGGATATTAGACTAGGAGTTATATAGTTTGGAGTTAGTTTGTTTTTGTTGATGACAACCTTTGTTTATAAAATATTACTTCTTGATCATTTCCCCGATTTGTTGCTATCATTTATTTGCAACTTTAATGACATTTTTCTTCGGGATTTTTGTGAACATACTTTTTGATGGATTCAGTATCGATTTCATTGGATTCTATTCACATCTTTGTATGTGAATTCTTGTGATTGATTGTTTCTACAATCATTTTTGTGATTTGTCACTTTAAAATTATAATGGTTCTCTATACTAGTAGTAACTATTAAAATCCTTTTCTCCAAACGATTTCAAAACTATTTTACTACAAAGCTCTTTTCCTAAACCATTTTCCAATCTATTAGTATATACAAACCTTTATTTCACTCGTATGAGAAATTGAATTAAAAGGCTTAGTAAAACAAGTGGTATGAAATGCTTGCGTTTACTTCGTCGGTTAACTCCTAGACTTGTTCGATTGAACCTTTTGTGACAATTTTCTAGTGAAGATCTACAGTTTGTTCGTAAATATTTGAGTTAAGCAAGTGGTTATGGGACATGAAGCTTAACTCTTATATTCACTAAATTAGTGTAATTGACACTTCTTGATGATCATGACGATCATTTTTGTGATTTGATTTAGGCTAGCAATTGTGCGATGCCTCTTTGTCTACGAGGGAGACTAAACCCCGTTTGTGTGATGTTTCACCATCACATATGTGGGGTAGCGCCCCACGGTCTTTGGACCATTCGTGTGTCAAAAATTAATGGTTGGCCACCATGAGATAGCTTCTCATTCTTGTGATACCGGTCGGTGAGTTTTCATGCTCCCATTTTGTGATAGGCCTTCCCCTTTTCTTTTTATGATTTAGACTAGCGATTGTGCGATGTCTCTTTGTCTGCGAGGGAGACTAAACTACGTTTGTGTGATGTTTCGCCATCACATATGTGGGGTAGCGCCCCACGGTCTCCGGACCATTCGTGTGTCAAAATTTAATGGTTAGCCACCATGAGATAGCTTCTCGTTCTTGTGATACCGGTGTTTTGAGTTTTCATACTCCCGTTTTATGATAGGCCTCCCCCTCTTTGTGATTTCTAGATTTCGTGTGTCGATTCTAGAATTTTTGTGATTTCTGGATTTCGTGTGTCGATTCTAGAATTTTTATGATTTCTGGATTTCTTGTGATGATTTCTAGAATCTGTGCTTCACCAATTTTCGCGATTTCTATTGATAAGTTTTATCAATTTTTGGTGCATTGGTGAATTCGTGTGTCATTGACTTGTTATGAATACAAGTTTAGGGTACGGTATCCCTTTCTATCTTTGAGTAGATTCTTGTGACATTTTTGATGAAT
The DNA here is from genome assembly GCA_030737815.1 of Allium fistulosum. Classification (NCBI taxonomy): domain Eukaryota; kingdom Viridiplantae; phylum Streptophyta; class Magnoliopsida; order Asparagales; family Amaryllidaceae; genus Allium; species Allium fistulosum. The sequence goes on along the minus strand of CM060905.1, from coordinate 482,350,434 downwards.
GAAAATTCATTGGTATTATATTTTGATGCCAGTTATTTTGATGCCAGTTATTTTGATGAGATTTTGACGTGTTAACTTCAGTAACCGTCAATTTTAAAATGGATTTACAAGTGGTTCTCCCACAATGCTGATTTTGTTGTCCGTTTTTACGGTATTTTGAGAAGTGCAATTTCCTTATCAAAGTTGCTACTGATGTTGCTAATTTAATCACGTGTTTTCAAAATTCGTTATTTTTAAAAGTTGTTTCAAAATATATATTAAAATTGTTTTCAAAATTTTTACAGTTTGCATTTTCAAAAGAATGAGGAAGCGATTTAAACGTTTCAGCAAAATCGAGGACTATGACCCCTTTCTTTTACTGATTCGCTTAATTCCGGACTTGTCCGTTTGAGAATGTGAAATGTTATTTTTTTAGAATACACAATTTTGCACTTTCAAGGAAACGATAAAAAGATTTAAACGATTTAGCAAAAGTACGGAGTATGGAACCATACTTTTACTATTTTGGTTAATTCCGGGCTCGTTAATTGAATATTTGTGATTTCTGATTATCGTTTTTGATAATCGGATATTTGTGATTTCTGATTATCATTTTTGACAATCGGATATTTGTGATTTTTGATTATCGTTTTTGATAATCGGATATTTGTGATTTCTGATTATCGTTTTTGATAATCGGATATTTGTGATTTCTGATTATCGTTTTTGATAATCGGATATTTGTTGTTTCTGGTTATCGCTTGTGATAACTAGAAATTTGAGGTTTGATTATCGTGTTTGATAATTAAATATATGTTGATTTGTGATTTAATTATCATTTTGATAATTGAATATTTGTTGATTTGCTATTTGATTATCAATTGTGATAATTAAATATTTATGAGATTTGATTATCAATTGTGATAATTAAATATTTGTTAATTTGATTACCGTTTGTGGTAATTAAATATTTGTTGATTTGATTATCGTTTGAGATAATTAAATATTTGTGATTTGAAAATTCGATTATCGTGTTTGATAATTGAATATTTGCGATTTGAGATCTGATTATCGTTTTGATAATTAAGTAATTGCTAATTTTGCTGATTATAAGATTTTCTAGTCTCTAATTGATTCTAGATTATGTTGATTATATTGAATTGCTGTTTTCTACCTATCTCTGTTGATAGTTAGAGTTTGCTGATTATAAAGTTCGTGTTTTCTACTTATCTGCTGGATAACTAGATATTTGCAGTTTTGCGATTTGCGAATTTTGTTTTCTAATTATCTTTGTTGATAATTAGATTTTGCTATTTTCTAATTATCGTATCGATAATTAGATATTGTTGTTTTGTGATTTCTGAATTCTATTTGTCTAATTGATGATTGAATATTGTTGATAATTGCGTTCATTCAGTTTTGTTGTTTTCTGATTATCTATTTGATAGTTATATTTTGTTGAGAATTGTGAATTTCTTTTATGAAATTAAAAGATTTCTTTGAGGTTTGAATTCTCTACCTTTATTTTTCTAGCTTAACCAGTTTATGTTAGAAAATTTATTGTTAATGACGACCTTAATTATGAAAATTGCGGGGACGTAATTTCTATAAGGAGGGGAGTCTGTAACAACCCGAGATTTCGTACCAATTAATTATCGCCTCTAGACGATTAAATCTGGTTGTTAATTGCTGATGGAAGTCTTTAATCGGTAGAAATTCTTTTACAATTTTGATTAAAAGAGTATACGGGCTTTAACAATTGTTTGGCCCATGTTGATTTTTAGTTGCCGTGATATTTATCAACACCCTTCCCCTCTTTGTTCAGTCGATAAAAAGAAATGTTCTCTTTTCAATTAATTCACCCCGTTCCTTTTGTTGAGATAAGGGTTGTAATCGTTCCTCTTTACATTCCTGGAGCCAAACCCTAAAACCAAATAAACATTGGAAAGAAAACAAAATAATGGTGGTCTCGTATCTTCGTTTCTCCTGGCGATTTAGGGCTTCGAGATTTTCATATTGACGTCGCTTGAAGGGGTTTGCCGTGCTCGTCTTCGCTTCGATAGAGGTGAGTGAAAACTCACATCTAATTCACTCGACCCTGTTGGTTTTCGTTTGTCTCTAGTTAACTTCGATCTATTGGTTTGGTTGTGAAAATTGGGTTTTGTCGACTTCGACTTCGTTCGATTTTATCTAATGTTTAGGGGTTTCGACGTTGACCATTTTAAATTGATTGCCATAGTATCGAGTTGTTTTTGTGGTTTCTTCGACTTTGAATGATTTCACGGTTATCGTGGTTTCGATTCTGTTGTTCGATTTTCTGACTGTCCAATTTTGTTTATGTGGACTTTGTTCGAACTCTTATATTCTCGTGAGGTTGGGTTTCACAGTTTGGTTTTGTGGATTTCTGGTGACTTCGGGATTAACTTTGATTTGTGATAATGTTGGACTCGGCTTTAACTTGATTTTGACTTGAGTCGACTTTGTTGGTCATCACTGTTTGTTCGATTCCGATTTGATTTCGTTCTTTGACTAGAACGATGATTTCTTTTTGACTTGGGCTTGAGAAAAAAACTGTTAATTTGAAACTGCTTGACTAATTAGATGTGACTTCATATATGTGCATATATACAACTGTATGTGTGTATGCATGTATCGTCGAGTCTACACTTACAGTTTTTCTTGTATATTGACGTTGAGCCACTGTCTCATCGTCTCGTACTCAGATTGGTTCATCATGCTGTCAGGTGGACACTTGAAATTTGTCGATATTGATTTCTTTTGTGACTTTGATCACTGACACTGCTTCGAGCTCTTATATATGTATATAAGTAGTTTAAAGCAGTAGCCTTTTTGGGTTGTGTTCACTGGTCTCTCTAGTACAATTTGTTGTACCTGTTTGTAACTATAGATTCATTGTGGCATTCGATATTCTTATGCGCATTTGTAACTTAGCTTTTTGTTTCATACAGTGGTTGTTCCACTATATATTCATTTTGATGGTCATTTGCTGTTGCATCCCTTGTGCTGTTGACAGGTGCATTGTCTTTGTCTTTGTACCTGTTTGCAACTGTAATTTCATTTCTTGGGATTTAATAGTTTTGTATTTGAGTTCGAGTCTTGACCCAGTTTGGTAGTGCATTCTTATGTACATCACTTGTTGTTGTTGCATGTGTTTGTTTCCTGACCTAGTGCAGTGTAATCTTCATGTTTTTGGAGCTTGCACTGTTACTTACAGTAGCATACCTGTTTCACCTTTGGGTTGTGTTTCACTTGCATACTGCTGCAGCCTTGTTCTCTGGTCTTGGCTCAGGTAGTCTTGACTTTGAGTATTTATGTGAATGTGCACTTGTATCTGGTGCATGTGCTATGTTCATTTGAGTTGTACTTCTTTTATTGCCTGGTCTGGATTTGTGTTCTGGTTCATGTATAAGCCAGTTTTACTTTGTGGGGATTACACTTTAGTTGAATCCGATTTTGGGTTTGACCTTGTGATCATTTGTGACTTTCACTAAGCTTTTGTGTAATTCATTACTGTAGTGGCGAGGCAGTACACGCGTGCGTGTACTGCAGCCCTACTTGATCTGATGTTTTCTATTGCTAGAATTGTTTTATGTTGCCAATTCAATATATTTTGAATCGTATTTTGATTTGGTTTAATTTGATGATTTTGTTGTAATTGTCGTTTAGGCAATTCTGATGTTTTCTAAATTATCTTTTCTAATAATATCTTCATTTATCTTTGTTGATATTTTGAATCTGCTGATTTGTTGTATAACACTATTACGTGTTGTATTCACCGATATCCTATTTCCTTGTTAAAGGATCAGATAGGTGAATTTATTATGACTATCATCTAATTGTTATTTAATTATTATTGCTTCCGTGCATTAATGACTGAGTTTGAATTAGACTGACCTGTGTATTATTTTCTTTTGAATTTAATACTCGGGTCAGACCGAGTTATTTCAGGTTGTAGATTTCCTGCTTTGAGTTGTTGTTTGAGCTACGAAGACTTTTCATATCTTTTGAAGTGGTCTGCGTCTTTGTGTTGTAGTCTGTGTACTGATTAGGTTGACATGTATTCATGTACATTAGTGGATAATGTATTTGTATATATATATATATATATATATAACTTCCAGAGTCGATAGTTGTAGTTGTGTCATATGTATGGTGTCAAATGTATTGTAACTGACACCAGTTATTATATATATGAGACTTTCTGATTTTATCTATGTTCCGCATTTATCTTATCTGTGTTATTATTCTATATTTTGTCCTAAACTATTATAGCCACTGTGTAGTAGCCTTGTGTTTGTATCGGTATGTCGGATTTCCTCCAAAAATGAAATGCATGTTATACTAACTGGCATATCGGTGCTCGCACAAAGCAATTACATAGATGGTCGCTCCTCAACAGCCTTATTCTCCGCGCTAGTTGACAGCATTACACCGTAGTGTTCTTGGCTAGCATGGGCATAGAGGTGGGGCGTCACAATATATATATATATATATATATATATAAATATTTTACATTTATATAAGATTATTCAAATAAACTTAACATATAGAAGTATACACACACACACACATATTTATAATATTTATATATAAGCAATAGTTTATATATAAACATGTATTTGGACAACATACATTATATATCGGATGAGCTAACATGTCCGTTGCAATGTAAATCCCAACATTTATATACGGGCATGCTACACCCTGCATGGATTATCATACTGCACTTGCACACAGATACATATGTGTATATGATACATATATGTACATTTATATGTATAAAATATAAATAAAACTCTATGTAATTTATAAATTTAAATAAAATAAGAGATTTTATTTAAATAAAATTTAGAAACGTTCTAAATAAATTAGACTTCATAGGCCCAATAAAAATCCATAGGGGATTTTTTTTGAAATTCACCCATAACTTCCATTGTGGGCTGGCCTTCAACAATAGATTAGGAGCCCAATAGCATATGCGATCTAAATTATCCATATTAAGGTTAACTATTAAGCTTAGAGCCAATGGTTATCCTTAATTAAAAAGGCTCAAGTTTAAATTGGACCTTGGACTAATTTTCAAAATTATTTGAAAATAAATAAATATAAGATTTTAAATTTAAAAGTTTAATTTAAAATAAGATATAACTATATAATAAAAGTTATAATATAATAAAAAATTTCAAAATGTTTGAAAATATATATTAGTTTTAAAATTTTTAAAATTTATTATTTAGATTAATAAAATTAGCTAATTAAATAAGTTAATTAATAAAAATATATATGCATGTATTATATGTTATGATATTTTAAAATGTTTAAAATAACATAAGTATACATGCACATATATGAATTGAATTTTGAAATTAATATAATTTAATTAAAATTGTTTAATTAAATAAATTAATTAAAGGTTAATTAATTAAATAATAAATTAAAAGTTAATTAATAAATAATACACACATACAGATATATATATATATATATATGATATATGTATACTACTATAAAGGTTATAATATATATAAATACTTAATATAAATGTTACATTAATATAATATAAAATTAATTAAAATGGTAATTAATTAAAACTAATTAAATAAGATTTAATTAATATAACATTATACATAGGACTATTATATAAGTAATATGAAAAATAAAAGTTATATAATAATAAGACTTATATAATATGTATGTATAAACTAAAAGTGGAATGTTATAGAAAACCTAAACAAACTTAAGGGATAAATACATACGTATTGTACATATACTGTGATTTGAGATGTGTCCGACACTTGAACCACGAGGGTATTTTATAAGAAATGCATTATTCCATAAGTCTATATCACTCTATATAATATATTGAAGATTATGAATCTTTAATATAAAGTTGTCCGCTATCATTTATATATAAATAGATTACTTGCACACTCTTTAGTTATCGAGCTTTCCTTAAGCTAGAAAGATTATGTGTAATATTGTTAATATATTGAATTGACGAAGTAAGATAACTACATATATTTGTTGAGCTTTCCTTAAGGTATGTGCATTTACCTAGGCCGTCGCGAAATGATAGGTCCGAGTGAATAATCTCACTTTACTTGTTAAGCCTTCCTCAGGGTAAAGCCAAGATTAGGCCAAGGAACCACAGGTTAGGAGTTGTATGTTATAACCGATAAGGAGTTATCCTTCGTATGTGGGCCTATGATTTGTTGATCTTTCCTTAAAGGTCAAAATCCTAAGACATATGAGGCCTAACACCCACCAATGAATTCAAAAGGCTTATATATTTTTCTTAGGGTTTGATTAAACATAAAAGCCTAGTAGGAGCCTTATTAGAAAAATGAAACAATAACATTAACCTTTCTAATATTGTAAGGATATATGCTATATAATGTCACAATAATCTACACTGATAAATTTGTGAATTTAAAATGATTGATAAAATGTTTATCAATTAAGATATACAATTGAACCGAATTAAAGATTGACAAATAGAAATATAACATATACTTACTAATAAATGCTTCTTGCTTATTAATGTTTCAATACCCGTGAAAGCACCAAAATTTATAACTACTAAATACATTTGTAATTTGGTCGCTTAAGCTATTTAGTCGAGACCATGTATTGCATTGTATGAATTTCAAACTCTAAAATCAATACAAGACTATGGATATTTGATCCATATACTATCACGTATAAGTGCTATATGGGAAAAATAACATTTTGTAATGTACAATACTTTGGTAAAGTTAGTTCATTTGAAATAAGCTAATAAACAGTACTACGAGATTGAGTATTCAATTTGATTGATTATAAAAGGATTGTATTGTGTTATAAGTAATAGAAGACCAAAACTATAATATAAATCTAAGGACTCAATTACTGATATGTCAGTTTGACCAGTTTATACAAAGTGCAACATATTTGATATCCTTAATATTAAGGATAATCAAGTGCACTTTTGTAAAGAGTTCATTATGATGTTGTAGTAAGAGAATTTTTGAGTGGTTCGACCATTTAGAAAGAAAAATGAATGTACAAGAGTAGATGTGATTTAAGATACAGTTGGAATGAAGAGAGTGAATAGTCTCTTCTGCTTCAGAAAGAAATATCGAAAATGAGAATTGTAACAGTAATAATTGATACTTAATATTGGAATGAGAAATACTATTTCTATTCTAAAATATATTTTCATATAAAAAATTGTTTTCTGTGAGATTTATTTCTTTGAGTTCAAGATTTTTGATCAAAGAACTCAACGCTGTAAAATAGTTATGGTATATGAAATAAATAATTTATATTAAGTAAATGATGGACCTTGGAATTGATACGCTATTATCGTAATGGCGAAAATAGTGGAAGCATGCCATATAACACTTATTGATCGCATCAAGTTATGAATTTTTTTTAAAACAAATCAAACATTATTTATTAAAAAATAACTATTTTTCAGTACCAACCGAAAACAGACATAAGTATATTTCAATGTTAATATTATGAATATTCATAATAAAATACAACTAAAATATGGTATTTGTTTTCATAACAAAAGTGATGCATTAGAAAATACATAAGTATCTAAAATTATTTACAATTATTTTGGAATTATACTAAGCCGTAATTTTGAGAAATAATTTATTATATGATGATTAATCATATGATATTGTTTAATCATATCTCAAACAATTAAGAGCTATGCACGCTTTAGTGGGAGCATCATAAGAGTTGATGTACTCCTCGGATTGATACATATAGATGTATGCAATCGTAAGTCTATTAATACCAAAATGGTTCAACGTACTTCATTATATTCACCGGTAAGTTATCACAGACATGGACATGTGTATTTTATATGCATGTATAAGCTATGGTAAGCGCATAGAATATACAATGGAAGTAAATAATGTAACACGTGGTAGAAATGATTCGATTAGATCGAATGGGTGAGCATATTGGAAAGAGTTCCGAACGTACCTAAAAATGAATAAAGATTCAATCTCAAAAGTCACTCCTCCATGTGATACATAATGATGTATCGATAAGGAGTAATTGAATTTTGTTAGACAAATTAAGATTAATTGTGAGTGAAGTTGAGTTAATTTCTTTCTATAAGAGCATGTACTTAAGAGTAGTACACAAGTTAATATGTTTTCATTTAAATAATAGTTTACAAAATCATACAAGATAAGGGTTTATAAGAAACTCCAACATATCCTAGGTCAAGGAGTCAGCAGGTTGTGCAAGTCGAAAGTCTGCACGTAATAATTGTTCGTGAGGGATCTTGTATGAATCTCCCCAAAAATTTTTTACGAAGGACTGTCATTGGATGAATATTTATGTTTTGAACATCAGCTTTGTAAACTAAAACCAAATCAGTTTTATATATAAGGAAATTCATAAAATGTTTATGAATACCTATTCCATCGCACTGAAAAACAATTGTTGTTTCGAAAATACCAGCTTCATAGTGAAGGAATTTCTTTGAGAAATTATTGATAGTAAAAAGGAATTGAATATGATCTAAAGACAAAAACTGATTATATGAGATAACATGAAATTAACTAACCTAATGACATAAATACATTAGAACGTCTAATGAGTTTTCTTGTACATTAAAGAGAAACTATGAGTTTCTTGTCAATGTCAAGAATAAATACTCCTCGGTTGTTTAATTAAACCATTAGAAGTATTGACTCTATGATATGGTACAATGTGCTAATCCGAAATAGATTCCAAGTACATTATCAAAATATGATTTTGATAATTGTATCCAAAGGGATATGATCCATTGGCCGCAAATGTGTCTTTATAAGAAAGACAATGTAGTTGGAATATAGTGAGCCACTTTGATAGGAATAGTATCGTGAATTTCAATTGTTAAAATTAACTAGGAGATTTACCATTCGATTTGATCAAGTTGGTTCAAATTTTACTCACATAATTATCGCACGGTATGACTTTATATTTTGGTACATATATGTTGAAACAGAAAATTCTAAATAATGATTTAGAATAAACTATTTACGCATAATAACCAAAGTGTCTCGAAGTCAGCCAGAGCGAAATTAAGTTTGTGGGTTTTTGGATGTGATCCAAGAAATGATATAAAGTATCATTTTAAAAGCATCGAAATTGAACAGATGTTTTAATAGAAATATCAAATAGTTTGATTGTCAATCAAAATGTAGAGGAAGCATGTGCTCATAACAAAGAAAGTTGAAAGGTACATAGATATTTCTAGACCATAAGTAAACAACATACTACTGAATGTAACCATGTACTTATGTTAAAATTAGTTTTAGTTGTTTTAATACTCGATGTTGGGTTTTGGAAATAATGTCTTTTATAGTAAATATAATAGATATTGGGAATGTCCCAAACGATATGCAAGGACACGTTTAATAGGGAACATGTTAGATGGATTCCTTATGCATTGGCTATAGCAATTGTCATACAAGTTATGTTGTCTACGATATCGTGAATTGTTTATGTATTTGATACATGAAGAAAATATCAAATACAAATAGATATAACTAAATGGTTGTTTGAGGTGTTCTCGTGTATTTTTAAAATATTAAAGAATTGTTTACAGAAATAACGAACTCCTTATGAAGGAGTGCTCAGACTCAGACTATCATAAGTGTTACTGAGTATAATATGTAAATAATAAATTCAAGTTAAAAAGTCTTTAAATTGGAAATGGTCTACATAAAAGATTAAGGCCGATTCAATGAAAAGGCTAAGTACATAGCCTTGAATAACACCGCAATAAATGAAAGTATAAAATATAAATGCACAAATTTATAATTGAGCCGAGGGTGATTCCAAATGTTGAGAATCCTGTATCATTGTATGATAACAATGTCATGATATAGTTCATAACAGAACTTAGAGCTCACTGAAAGCCGAGAGACATACTTCAAATAGTTTTACATGATAAAGGTAGTTTATCAGCGTCGGAGAGAGTTGATGATATTGTATATAATTGAAACATAATATCATACTTATTCATTGAGGGACCGACCTAATTGGTTTTGAGGAAACCGATTAGAGAAGTTGGAATAAGATTCCATAATAGACCCTGAGTGCAAGTGGGAAATTGATAGAGTTAGGGGTATGCCCTAGGGGCAATTATGTAATTTGCTACATATATTTAACTCGATAACCAATCTTGTTCGAAATAAAAGGTGTTTTCTTTCTATTATATACCTGATATAATGTGTTATATTAATTAATTAATTTAACTAAAAGTATGTTTAATAGAAAATCCATAAATGGTATGTTTTGTGATAGTAGTTACAAAGTGTTGTAACCATGCTAATTTATCACAATGAAAACAAATATATCATTTTAAATGTTCCTAGTTAAGATGCATCAAGACAAGATATCGATGTATCCGTTGAGACTAGAGTATGTAATGCCCTCTAAATGTTGGGTAGTGTATTACTCATGAATGCCGAGGGCACCTAGGTGTTATGTACTGATAATTATTGGATAACCATGGAACGACTCACTCGATAGTTTTTTATTAGTTAATATAACTAAGGTCAAATAGAAAATATCGATGTGACTGATTTACCCAGTTCTCTCGACTTGAGAATACTGTAGATCTTCAATATAAAAGCTCTACTTTGATTACAGTCAAATCATGGCACGACATCCATCGAGTGACTATAGTTGGGTCGAGTGGAAGTATTAGAAGTGAAGCACTATTCAAGAGAGGATTCGTCTCCTTAGTTATATAGGGTTAGTATCACGGTCAACTCAAGTCAACTCTAAGTCAAAGTCTCTAGCCAGAGAAGTTCGGTTAATAATAATTGTTATCATTGAAACAAGGACTTTGTGTTTGGACTATAGAGTTGAATATGGATGATATTAGAATTTTGACCATTACTAAATTCCAAAAGTCTAAAGTAATATAGTTTTGACGAAGAGAATTGGTGTAAAACAAAAGTCACAACCAGGTAACGCTTAACCAAGTGAAATTGGATTTTACAGAAACCATGTAAGCGATAAATTTGGCCAAAATTTCACACCACCTGCTAAGTGATATATGAATGTTAATATTCGAATAGTTCGATATTAATCACTGACCAAATATACACCAAACGAGTCACACAACCAAAACGATGAATTCTCCTTTGACCAAATGATTTATTTAGTTTATAATTGATATAAATTAATTAAATTAAATAATAATTATGAAATATTATTTATAAATTTGATTTGATAGACGAATATCAAATGTATTTATAAAAGTTATAAATACATTAATTGATATACGATATTGATAAGCGTTTTATATTAGATTTAAAATGCAAAATATATTTATTTGGGCTCTAAATGGGTTTATAGCTCAACATAGGGCTGATAGGATCAGGTGGAATAAAGGGGTTAGAGGCGGCTACTTGGTGAGCTAAAGAGGAGAGAAAATGAGTGGCTGAGATGGAAGGAGATTGAGTAAAAGATACGATCCTAAACTCTCTCCTTTCCTCCCTCTATTTAAACATCTTTTTCTCTATTTGATAAGGATATTTTTGGAGCCTCCTCCATCCATAAACCTATGATGGTCGATCTACCCTCTCCTATCTCTCTAATATCCTAAGCTAAATCAGATCAATTCAGTTGCTATCTGATAGCTGAAGGTCAACGGCTCAAAGACTAGCAATCTGTCGAATCGGAAAAGGTTTCAGAGGGGAGACTTCATCTTTTCAAGGTGTGCTTCAAGGCTTTGGTTTCGAGGTATGATTTTCATTGAATTATAGTTTATAATCTTCTGAATAATATTTCATTATGTATATATTATTATATTTTTAGTTATGTATATATTATTATATTGTTAGTTAGATGATGATTCTGACACATTAATGTTGTCACAAGTTAGTATGGTTATATGTATGTACATACTTATAAATAAATGAAAAATCAATTTTTTTTATATTAAATCTATACAACTGCTTATTTTATATATATTAATTATTATTTTATTAATTTATATTTATATATTATTTAATTATATGTATGTGGTTTATATTTAATTACAATATGATTTTATGGCTAAAATTGATCATAGAATTTTATATATATAACTTTACAGCAAGAGTAATTTTTTATAATAAAAATTAATTTTTATAATTATTAATTATTCATTATTATTTAATATTATTTAAATTAATATACTATATAAATAAATCATATAAAATAAAATATGTTACAAAAATTATTTTTAAAATTTTATAAAATTAACTTATAATAAGATAAACTCTCAGCTAGAAAAGTAAATAAAAATCAATTTTCTATTTTAAAAATTATTATTATAATAGGCTGAAAATTAATAAAAAATAATATTTGACCAAAAATATATGGAATTATTCTCAAACTTCAACATATCATATATGATTTATTGGAAATTCAAAATTTGAAAACTGCTAAAAAATAATTTTTTATTAATTATTTATGTAATTTTGAATGAATATTCAATTAAAAATATGTTTTAAAATAATAAAATCAATAATAATTTTTTTTTGTACACATGATTTGGGATTTATAAAAAAATTAATTTTATTAATTAATTTATATATTATTATATATTATAACTATATTTATATGTATGTATATATATATTATTTTAAATAAAAATATAAGTTTATTTTATCATTATATACATTGGTACTTATATGATTTACGTTTTAACAAAAAATATTATATATATATATATTGGTACTTATATTATTTACGATTCAATAAAAAATATATTTATATATATAATACTTTAATATTTATATAACTTATTTACATTTAAGCAGATATATTGTAATAATATGTATATATATATATTAATATTTTATTTATAATTTATATATATGTACAAAAATATTTTACATTTATATAAAATTATTTAAATAAACTTAGCATATACATTTATATATATAAACATACACATTTATAATATTTATGTATAAGTAATAGTTTATATACTACATATTTGGGCAACATACATTACATATTGGATGTGTTAACATGTCTGTTGCGATATAAATCGCAAAATCTATACACGGGCATGTTACCTTGCACGGTTATCATGTTACACATGCACACACATACATATATGTATACGATATATTTGTGTACATTTATATGTATAAAATATTAATTAAATAAAACACTATGTAATTTATAAATTTAAATAAAATAGGATATTTTACTTAAATAATATTTAGAAATGTTCTAAATGAATTAGACTTCATTGGCTCAATAAAGATCCAATATGATAAAAAATTTGAAATTCACGCATAACTTCCGCTGCGGGCTGGCCCAATTTCAACACAAGGCATCCCGACTTGGACCAGAACGACCAATTAGCTTCACTACCAAAGATAAGGAAGCACTCTCCTACCCCTATCATGACCTCATGGTAAGTACTCTTGCCGTGGCTAACTGTAATATGCACCGAACCTTCATGGATGGGGGTAGCTCGGTCAACGTCATATTCAAGAACGTCTTTGAAGCTATCAGGCTCCCTGCCTCCAGCTTCACCTTATGCACCCTACCCATTCATGGCTTTGGGGGTGTAGGTATTGTTGTTATAGGTAAGACCTCGCTTGTAACAACTTTCGGCCAAGAGCCCCTCGCTTCAAAGATCCAGGTAAACTTTTTGGTAGTTGATTGCCCATCTGCTTAAAACCTGTTAATAGGATGACCAACACTTGCTGAGTTGGATGTCATCATCTCCTACAACTGCCTTGTCATAAAGTTCCTATCGAATATGGAGTTGGAGAAATTATGGGAAATCAGCAAAAGAAATGAGAATGTTACGGGACTTCCCTTAGGCAAGCCAAGAAGGGTATTCTCATGCTGCAGTAAGAGCATTCAACAATCAAAAGCGGGTTTCTCAATAGATCCAACGGGCTGGCCAGCACCCTGGTTCTTGCTAAGACACTTGCAACCTCGAAGCATCGGCGGTAGCTCCTACTCTCTTATATCCGAACGCCTCACCTTAAAACCAAGGGCATCACATCCTTGATTGGACTAACCATTATAGATAAGTTGTAAAAAACTTTCCCATCTACAAATCTTCACGAGCAAGCTGCATATAGCCCGCCTCATCATCATGCTACTCACTTACACTAGAGTGTTTTGAGCTAAGCAATATGCTCTAGTTCAATTCGGGATCAAACGGCCGCTTCATGAATGGCGACATGTCATCTAAGAGAACCTCATAGCCCCATGCGCTCAAGTTTGAGCCCGGGCTCGTCCACCACTCTTTATTCGACCGCTTACAACCAAAGAGAACCCATGGGCAAACCTATATTTCAGCTCATGCCAGTGCAAATCACCACTCGACATCTAATCGATACCTGGTCTACATTAACAACTGCACCCATACTGCCTTATTATCACCTTGATATTTAACATATCCTAAAAAAGAAAGGCATTTCTACAAAACACATACATGAATTATTAGCTATTCAAAGCACTCTACTCAACAAGTCACTAGCAGATAAACAAGAAAAAACAACAACAAGATTCTCAATTAAAGTTTGTAACAAAAGATGCGTTTCATTCAGTACAAAGAATGTAGAGGCACATCACCTGGCCCGCTAGGCTTACAATGATGTTCTTATTGCTAACTAATTGAAAAGAAGAAAGAGTGAAGAAGAAGCACGTCAGTGGAACACTTTAGAATATCCAACTTCAAATGCGAAGATAAGCTCCTTCGGCTCTACAAACGATGAAGAATTTGCTGAAGAAAAGGGAGCATGCTACCATCTTCAAAGCCTTCCACATCGAATCTCACAAGTGATCTTGGAAAGCTCCCGGTCAACATCGCCAAGATGACAACCAGGACTTTAGCTGTGACATCGAAGGCTGCAGCGACAACTACTGCTCTTTCCAACAAGGTGCCAAAGTTTCATAGCCGACCTAGGTTTAGAACCGCAAGAGCAGGGTGGAGAAGAAATCCACCAGCTCCAACTGGCCCATTAGCATAACAACGATGGTCGATCACCATCGAAGGCCTGGCCAGCAGGCACAGTCGCAAGCCAAGCGGTAAGCCAAGATCCATCTGAAGAAGAAGGTTCCATGCGATGGTTTGAGCTATAATCAACAAGTGACGGTTCAAAACAAAGAAAACTTTTTCCTTTCTCAACATCTACGTAGTTAATATCGGATATAATCGTTGATATATCTCATATCGCTCCTAAGCCGATACTTTTTTAAAATATCGCTTAAAATATCGTTACCGATATATCACCCAATATTTGCTGATATATCGTTCTGATATTTAGTGTAAATTACTCGATATTTTTTAAGAATATCATTCATTATTGTATGTACTGGAGAAAATGTGAGAAAATATATTTACAAAAAAATATCTTCACTTTTTCACTATTTGTTTTTTGTATATGGCGAATGACATTATCTATACCATATTGGAAATCTCAGTGCACTAATTTTTGGTTTTAACCATATAGTTTTTGTCTTCTTCATTAGCCTTCCAGCAAAGGAAACTCTACTTATTCCATTATTTTATATGTTTTATTTTCCATAATAACTTTACCACTAAAAACAAGATCATGAAAGAGATAATGCTCTTTTTAGTTGTTTTATTATATTCATCATTTCTAATTGGTAAGTTAGTTTTTGAAAATTCATTTTATTAGTTAGTATCATAGGCCAAGAACTAAAACTTAAAGAGCAAAAAAGTTATATATTTGATATACCGATGAGGAATGAGCTGAAGTAGTAATTGACATCAAATCAACATTGTTTATTTTAAATAAGTGAAAAGGAAAATGACGAAACTATAAATATGAAAATTTTAGGAAAGTAATATAGATGATTAGATGACTGAAGAAACAATGACTATAGTATAAAAATGAACAAAATAATAAAGATGTACAGTACACAAATTTCTCAGTTTTTATTAGCTTATATTAAGATTTGTATTTAATAAAATATCTTAATAAATGGGTTGTAATTTGTAAACTATATGCAATCAGTCTTTGATAGTAATTTAGCATTATTTATCCAAATATTTGAAAACATAACATCAATACAACATAGTATAATATTGTTTATAACATGGTCTACACATGTCCGATATTTTACCGATATTATCACGATATTTTAAAATATCTCATATCGGTACTTGACCTATACGTACCTAATACCGGTATTAACTACTTAGCTCAACATAACAAACAAGTTTGATAAAAAGACGTACATGCAAAGATGTCTGAAAAGTAAATAGATGATGAAGCTAGCTGCTTTTAATCAGTAAACAATTGCAAAAGATTCATAGGCTATGAAAAATCTTCATGGGGAAAGATTTTATGAGTTCAGGGAAGAAGAGAATGAGGTATATATATACCTAGTCTTCAATCATATGCGTTGATATCAAAAGGCAAAAAGAATCTCAATTGTTCAGAAGAGATCAAAAAAAGTTAAATCATGTACGTAGGAGATGTGACACGTTTGGAAAATTGAACCATCACAACCAGTAGCATGAAGCCACATGAAAAGTGCATCAACTAGCAGGATTTTCGTGCTTTAACAAGCCCGCATTCGCTCGTCGATACGAACTTGGGGGGAAAAATGTTGCTTAATTTTCTCGCAAGTAATTAGTAGTCCGATTTTGGCAGTCTTCCCCAATCAAAGCCAGCCCAAATACTTTACAACCGACGCACATAAGCCAGCCCAAGCCTATGATAGTCTCAAACCATCCCTTCCACTCAAAAGGCACAAAGATAAGACCCGGTTAACTCGTACCTAGGCATTTCATATTTAAGCAAGATCTGGGCTTAGTTGTTCCAGTTGGGCTTGGCTCGATGACGACCGGTCTTCCTATGTCAATCTACTTCCATCACAACTCCAAGTTAGCATGGTCACCCAACGTCGCTTTAGTTGACGGCCGATGCAACGACGCGGAATTTCACTGCTTTGATTTGTGAATATTTAATTAATTTTAAGTATTCAAATAATATGTTTTATGATTAAAATAAAAATCATTTAAATAATAAATAATGATGGTGAAACGGTTTTCAAAATTTGTTTACAAAAATAATTAGTTCAAAGAAAAATCGAAAATGTGATTGAAATTCGTTTTCCGAATTTCCAAATTTTCATCGAATAATAGTCGTCGGAAACGTTCTAAAGTTTATAGTATAAACATACACATATATTTAAAAATGAGTTAGGATATTATGGTATACATTTATATAGATATATACTTAAGTATATAAGGTTTAAAATATATTAAAAGAAGTAAAAAGTGAAGTGAACATGAAATGACATTTTGGCAACTCAAGTACTATGGTGTTAAATCATGTTGGCATGAATGAGGCAGAAGGGGGCAAGGTGTGGGCATGAGAAGGAGGATGGGAGATAAGGTTTGGATGATGTGTTGTGGCATTTGTGGAGGTTATGTACTAAGGGGCAATTTGGTAATTTGCTAATTTCATTTTATATAAAACCTTTTCCACTTATTTTCTCTTTCATTTTTCCATTCCATTCTCATTCTTTTTCAAACTCCAACTTCTTCCTTGGACTCTTTAATGCCTTCCAAATATTCTAAAGTTTTAAAAACATTATTTTTCCAAATATACTAAAGTTTGTGAAGTTCTATGGTGATTTGGTCAGCTTTAAGGTGAAAAAGCTAGCCCTTTTATTTAAAGCTTCTAACTTTAATACAGATGATAATTGTAGCTTATATTTTTTGTGAATATGCATGTTTGGATGTTTGTGGTATAAACATGAAAATAGCAAAATTAGGTTAGTTAGTAAGATAAACTCTTACTTGTTGTATGTGGTGATCATATGTTGTGTTCATGAATCTAGGTTTGTGATTTTGCTTAAGACGTGCTAAGCTAAGAAAGTTAGTGTTTAAAGTGGTTTGCCGTGACTTCAAAATCCTTTGGTAACTTTACTTTTTAGAAATGGTTTTATAAAGTTATAAAAATCTTACTTCTGTTTTACAAAATCTTATATTAGGTCATAAAAGTGTTTAGTAATTGAAAGCTAATAAATTTAAAGTCATTTGATATATTAAACAAGTTTTGGAAATTACAGGTCATATAGCGATAGTTGGTGAAAGTGCAGTTCACGAAAACTGACTCTTTTTGAAATCTAAATTTATTTTCACTTAAGTATCTTTTTGAAAAGAGTTTTAAAAACATATATTAAGTAATAAAAAGTAATTATTTAATTTATTAATTAATTATTCATTAAATGATTAATTAATTAATGTAATTAATACTTTATCATTAGTTAATAAAGATAATTAGTACTTAAGTGTTAATTATAACTGGTTAGTTAATTTAAGATTAATTATTAATTAATAATTTATTTAAGGATTAATTATTATTTAATTATTATTTCAAAGGTTAATTATTATTTTGATAACTAAGAAAGGGTTTAAATATATAATTAATTACTAATTAAGTTAAGATTTAATTAAAAATTAATTAAGATTTATTTATTTTTAAAATGAAGGTTTAGTTTATTATTTAAGTTTAATTAACTATTATTTAATTATTAACTGAGCTTATTAATAGATAATGATTTATTTAAAGATAACTATTATAAATAATATTAATTTAAAGAATAATTTGTTTGTACCAAAATTGGGCATAACACTCTTCGGATGTGTTTGAAGAGATAAAGTGAAGTAAATAAATGTAAAAAGAGGTAGATCTAATAAACACACTAATAATAAGCAAGAAAAACGCACAGAAACACACGGATTTAGAGTGGTTCGGCGTATCGCCTACGTCCACTATTAAATGATTGATTTTTATTAACTTTTGCTTGCTGGTTACAACGAATTACAACAGTAAAAATCAAGTACAACAGTGATTTCGGTAGAGTCTGGATGTAGAAGAGCCAAAAGTCCCTTTTCTGTAGGTCTAGGGTCACTATTTATAGGCGTAAGCTGCAGATATCTCGCTCAAATCCCGGAAGACCTCTTCTCTCACATGGGCGGGCCCACACGATCGATCCCATGCCATTTGCATTCGGTTCGTGATCGATACAAACGAATTTCGTATCGATCAATATTTTGTCCAATCGAGTCGAGATCGATCATGAACATTCTTTAGGTTGTACGTAAACTCCTGTGGAAATTTGGTAGCATTTGGACTTGTAGATTGTGAGTTATGATCGATGCAAGTTTGGAGTTTGTAAGGCATTCTCGTTTTCGTATCGATACCATTCGTATTGATGGTTTTGCACGTGTCGATTGGATGACGTGGCACTGGAACCCAGGGGATATCCACTTCTCATGCTCGTTGATCGCTTCTTTTGGTTGACTCTTCCTTGCTCGTATCCATGAGTTGCCATATACTTCGTATCCACCCCTGAAACCATTTCGTATCGATGGATGGCAACTGCCTTCGCATCGATCGTGGGATTTGTCTTTGTATCACTCCATTCGTATCGTTCACCTAAAGCTTCCTTGTATCGATACGATATGTCTTTAGGTGATGGATACGAAATGGGGTAGATGTGATCAATAGAAATGTGGTGCTTTTTCATGGATGTGGACCAGTGGTCACCTGATGGATACGAAATAATGTTCATTTGATGGATACGAACCAATATAGTTGATGGAGACGAACTGTTGAAGCTTGATGGATGCGAACTGTTGAAGCTTGATGGATGCGAACAAGGCCTTTCAGTTGATGGATACGAATGGAAGCAATTCGAAGGGGGTGGAATGATGGATACGAAATGAGTTGGCTTCCCTGGCTTGCATCGATCATACCTTGAGCATACGAACTCCAATTGACTTGGAATTTGGAACAGTGGCTTCCATAGCTTTGCTTGTCATATCATGTCGATTGTTGCTTGATCCAGACTCGGGCAAAATTTACCGGTATCCATAGTGGACCTGTGTATAACCGATCTTCATTCAAACTGCAATCTTCAGTCTAAAAAGTTCTATCTGATTCGTTGTATAGTTGTCTTTTCATCAGAAGATGTAACCTTTGATTGATTCTCGGTAATATAAACACTGAATCTTTGACTGCCAGTGATTGTACAGTGCATTGTTGTAACTGAGTGTCGAGCATTAGCAATCTATTGTTCATCGTTGTAATTGTCACCAGGCAAGCATTCAATTCCTGTCAATTTTATAAATTGAATGTCAGTTCATCATGTATGAACGTATGTTAACTTGACTCCCGTTAATGTTTGCACGTTCACGAGATGTTGTCATGTTTTTTTTGTTTTTTGTATCGAGTTCTGTATCGATCCTCTCCTGAATCGATGTGAAATTCAAGTTGTTACAACGCCTGAGGGTCGTTTTATTGTGTCTCTTCGTATCGATCTTCTCTTGGATCGATTTGAGAAGTTGGAAAAATATCTTTGTATCGATGGTGATCGATATGAATCAGTTAGCCTTTTAAAACATTTCGCATCGATGGATACAAATTTCTATAGGCTTCAAAGCAGTGGATACGAATTTGTCCTCTCGATCAATAGATGCTTCATGGGTACGAACAGTTCAATCGGTCTTCATACTATCGTTTGTAACGATAGGTCGATGGATACGCAATGTCGTGTCCTGGATCGATGGCCAATGAATATGAATTAGTTATCTCATATTGGTTGGGTAGAAGGATACAAACAAAGTTCTCATATCGGTGATGCTGGAGACCACTCTTAACCGGTCACTCTAACCGGGAGACGAATCGACAGTTTCCTAGGGCCGACCCATATATATACACGATTTTGTACTTAGAAAGATTTTTACTTGTTCACTTTTATGCCTTGTTTTCATATCACTTCGAGTTAAAGGAAATTAAAACTGCCTTTGCTTTCGCATCGAATCAAACTCCAATCCTTCAAACTAATTACCGAAATTAGGTAATTCATTGAACAAAATCAATGTAAAATGATGAGATTTTAATTCTCATGTCTTTCCATTTGCATTCATGGCCGAGTTTGGTGAAGAGGAGGCCGGAGATGGACTAGAGCAAGGTCGAGGATGGAGGAGATGGCATTGAGTGGCTTTGGAGAAGATGAAGTGTGGGGATATGACGAAAATGGTCGTATCGATCTGGGATGAAGAGAGGAACCATATCGATCTAGTCATAGCAAAACTTTGTATCGAACGAATGAAGTGTTTCGTACCTGTTGTTGGTGGACTCTTCATGTCGATCAATTTGTGGGGGCGTTCGTATCGATCTGGAGTGATTGATATGAAATCCAAGGTTCCACAATCGATACGAAGCAAGGATTTAGCATCGATACGAAACACATTTGGGCGATTGATACGCAGTGACGTTCCATGATCGATACGAATCAATGCTTCCTACGATCGATACAAACAATGTTATTGGTGATCGATAAATGGCTTTATGGGTGATCGATACGAAGTGCCTCCTCCTCGATCAATACGAATTATGCATTAGGGGATCGATCCAAGCTTGAACTTGATGGAGACGAAACATAGCATGAACATCTGACTCCGACGAGCTTCTGCCCTGCATAACTGGACTTAACTGTTTTCACTACATATTTGATTGCCTTTTGAAGCTCGTCGATGTAACAGTAACTTGAAAAAATATTTGACGAACTTTAACTTGGATCGGTCTCCGAAGTCTGGATAGTATGGTTGTGACGGTCAGCGATGATGGTCACTCCGGTTGAATCTCAAAGTCTTGTCATTTAAACATCTCTCAAATTTTATAGAATTCTAAGTATTATGTAGCACGTCACTGCACAACACATTCACGCACTTCAAACTGGGGAACACGTGGGCTTATTATCATCTAATGATGGTTTTGGATGAGTTGATTAATTATGGAATCTACAAGTTCTTAGCAGTAGGAGACTCAAAGTTCATCTTCTCCGATAATAGAGATGTCGGCCATCGCAGCCGAAGTAATAGGTCCAACTCTGGACGAGCTGCCGGGAGTAACTTTTATTACGAACCCACAAGACTCTATGCCATCCAAAGTCTCCAAGAGTATGTTGGGGAAAATATGCTTAAGGCACGGTCTATCATTAGATGACGTTTTGCTACACGGACCAAATGACAGGCCACACGCTCCCCCAGAAGGATTCACGGCCTTTAATCGCCATTCGTGCACCGCGGGAACACTTCCTCCATTCAACCAGTATATCCGAGAAGTGTTGTCTTTCTTTAGAATCGCTCCATCATAATTACATCCAAATGGATATGCACTGTTGAATAGTCTATTCATTGTCTTCATGGAACATCTTTTCTGCCCCCCTCCCCCCGACCCTGGAAGAAATCAGATACCTGTTTAATGTTAACAGTCGGGGAGACAGTCCTTCGTTCACATTTCTAGAGGCAGTCAGGAACTGCCAAGTGGTGGCGGGATCCTGGACCAGGATCAGCTACTTTAAGACAGAGTGGTTCTACGTCCGATGTCCTCCAGGGTTTGCTAGCCGATGGTTAGTCAAACGTAAGTGCTGCAATTTTTCTAGTGGTTAACGAGATAGTCATAATTGACGTTGAAACTAATATCTTCTTTCCTTTACAACCACAATTCCACGACCCGAAGGTGCTCAGTTCAAAGAAATAGTACAGATTCTTCAGGAAGTGCCGAGCGAAATGAGAGATATGGACTCGGTGCTCACAGATAGAAACTTGAGGATCGTCGGGCTAATTGATCGAAATCAAAGCATAAAACTGGAGGGATCACTTAGGGCAGCCCCGGTAAGGCGGGCTAAGCGTAGAGCGCCCGACATTGTAATTGCTGAGGAGGGCGATGAAGGAAATACGCCCACTGACGACGAACCCGTAGCCGGGCCTTCTGAAAGATTTCAAGGTTTAGAGGGAAGGAGAAAAGGCAAGGCGGTAGCACATAAGCGTCATAAGTCTTCGAGATGAAAATCCATAGTTGTGTCTCTACCAGCCTCCGACGTTAGAGTTTCGAAGGCTCCTCCCTCGCAAATAGAGAATCCTTTCGAAGGGCTCGTTGACATTCCAATTCCGGACTATGTGTCACTTCAACACGACACCGGTTTGGAAGGACTTCAAAGTGTCCTAGATTTAAGCGAGTCACTTCCTATAAGTGTGGCCGACATATCCGGTTGGTCGGGGGGTTTAACACATGCATACACTTGATGGCACTACATGATTTCCAATCATAAGTTATTCATTTCCGGAGATTACTGATTCTGCTTTTCTTTCTATTTTACAGATACGATGACTCGGCGAGAATCTATGTTAGGAAGCCTTCGCTCTGCATGCCAGTCATCCAGTTCATACTATGAGTCTCGTAGGAGGAAAGCTGATAGAGACCGCGATCGCGGTTATTCTAGTCAAGAATGTTATGAGAGGGAGAGGGATAGAGGCAGAGAATATAGATATCGCTCCCGATCACGTTCTCCACCTCCTCGGGCTCCAACACCACCCTCCAGTCACGGGAAACAATCCTTAGAGCCTCCACGCCAAATATCGTCTTCTCACACTCTTAGATCTGATTCACAGCGCCGTAGAACCGAGGCTGAAACTCCTATTGTCATTGAACAAGCCATTACCGAGCCCACTGGGGAAGGAGCGATCAGAATCGCCCAGTTGAAGAAACACTTCCCAAATATTTGTTTTGATGGCTTCGTCTTCCCTCCACATTTAAAGAGAATTCCAGCTGAGGCGGAGCAGACTATGCATGATTACATCCATGACATATATAGCCAGTATCGAGAGTGGATGAAAACTACGGGCAAAGCATCAGCGGTGGCCTTTGAGCGGACAAAAGTAATCGAGAAGTTAGAAACCGATATCGCTCAAAAGGACTGCATAATACAAGTGCTTAGCAATGAGGCCGAATCTTCCAAGAAGTCGGAAATTGAGGCCACTAAGAAAGCCGATGAGGCAAATCAGTCTTTGGAGAGGATGCGACAGACGCATTTCGCTTTGGTCGAGGAGATGGGCCACCGAAACACCACTGTCACAGCTGAAAGGGATGCTGCGTTGAAGGAACTTAATGAGCTTAAAGATAAATTTTCTAAAATCATCAAGGAAAAGGACGACGCAAACAAAGCTGCCCAGGAGGCGTGCGGACAAGCTGTGGTGCTCCGAGATGAAAAGGATGTCGCCGTACTTAAAATTCGAGAGGCTGAGGCCAAGGTTGAGGATGAAGTTAAGATGGCAGAGGCTAGGTTAGAGGCCGATATTAAAGATCTCCTGATCACATAAAACGCTAGAGTATTGAAGTATAGGGATCTAACCTGGCTTGATAATTATCCAACACACCTGTATAACGCTTTAGGCTGGTTGGTGCAGGACGAGAAAACTGAATGACAAGCGGAATCGGTCGATGAGTTCGAGCTTGAGAACCGGGTGTTGAGTGAAGATGAAAGGAAAGTTCTCCATGATATCACGATTGCATACGAAAAGGAGAAACTTGGCACTCAGCATACGGAAGCTGGAGAAGGTTCTGGCATCGAGCACCATAATGTAAGTTTTGAATCTCTTGCGCCAACTCGGCCTGAATCCACATCCGTGGTTGATTCTCAGTCCATTCCTGCTTATAATCCCAATCAACCGCGGTTATCTCCAGTTCATGAGCACGTCGTTGAAGCTGCTCCAGTTCCGCCTGCAAGTCAAACTAAGGAAGGTATTCTAAGCATTTCTTGTGCTCATTCAGTGTGGGAAGTGTTATTTGAAGCAATCGCTGATAACTTTATCTTTGTCTTTATTCAGTGATAGGAGCTACATCTGGTATGCCTCCTGCAACCCAAGAGTTACATCATGAGCAGGAGGCTATCATGACGGAAGTGACCATGACAATGGCTGCTGCACCTACGGATGGGGTACAAGGGAGCACACTTACTTTCGATGAACAAATGATGGAGGAACTTCTCGATCATCACAGTGACCCCTTTGCCAATCTACCGTTTGTCATGGGTGGAGGCGCACAAGTGACCAGCTCTTCGGGCCCAACTATTAACGTCCCCGGAGAGGCTCAAACAATTCATGAAGAGGAGATACTGGCTGAAATCAACGCCGAGATGGAAGCAGCTGCACGGGGCACTGGCTTTGGAGGTGGAATGGCGGGACCTGGCCCAGCCCCTTTGCGGATGATCTCTTCGGGAGGAACGGTCGTTGATACAAGTGTGCCTCCTCCACCTGCTAATATTGATCCTATCCCTCCGACTCCGCCTTCGGGAAGCATTCCTATTCACTTGAGTTCAGAGGAGGAAGTTAACATAATGCCCCCAACTGGAGATCAGCCGACAAAAGGCAAGGGTTCAAAGAGGAAACCAAGTGGCGAATCCAGTGGGTCAACGCCGAAGAAGAAGCCAAGAAAAAAGAAAGAATAGATATGTTTCTTCGACTTATTTTTGGTAGATAAATAGGAATCTACTTTTGTTTTCTTTTTGTAGGTTGTGTATAGATGCGGGTTCGGCCCCTACTAGTAGGACTTTTGGTATAGTTTTGTACTTACCCTTTTTCTTCCAAAGAATAACCGAAATAAAATTTCATTTTATCTTTAGCTCAATTTGTGTTCATTTGTTAAAGTGCTTCATCGTTCGAACTTTCATTCAATACACTTGTGGAGTTATAGTCTTTAAATTGGACCCGGGTTTAGTCGCTAAGTTCCGGAGTCACGGTTTCGGGTCGCGATCGAGCGCTAATTCGAATTCCGATATTGTACTGTCCCAATCAGTGGCTGGCACTTAAATTCTACCCCTAGTTCCAGGGAGAAATCGAAAAGATTGGTTAACAATCATTGATTGCCTTTAATATATCGGGCTTAACTTTGCTAAAGCAGGATTGAAACAAGATGAGTTCAGGCGATCGAATCACACTTGCTCATCTATTGGTGATCGCATCCACACTCTGGGGATTGCACTTGTAGATCGGTGGTCTGCCACACCCGTACAAGGTTTTGAGATACGTCCGCGCTCCGGGGACTTAAGTTATTTTATGGGCGGTCAGTCACACCCGTTTTACGTTTATACTCCAATCCGCACTCCGGGGACTTAGAGTTATTCGATGTTTATACTCCAGTTTACACTTTGGAAATCTGGAGTTATTTAATATTTATACTCCGATTCGCACTTCGGGAATCTGGAGTTGGCCGACAAATGGTCAGTCACATCTGTTTAGGCTTTAGGATTTCGTTCGCACTCCAGGAACGACGGATCTATCAGGATCGTGGATGGTCGACTCACATCTACCCTGAGTTAACAAGTGAGGTCGTTAGATGGACGGATCCATCCTCCTCGAACTTGGTTTGATTACGAACGAAGTCGTTAGGTGGACGGGTCCACCCTATCTGAAACCGCATTTATAGGTTTATACTCCAGTTCGCACTCTGGGAATCTGGAGTTAGTTAGAGGATTGTCGTGTATCAATCCTTTTTTGGCTTCAGCGTGATGACTTATCCCCGAGCTCGGGTTTCACTTAGTGAGTGGCCGGTCGTACCATAGTCACTCCCTAATTGAATAAATCCCACCATACGGTGGAACTTAGCTCTCCGTGCATAGTGATGGTCATATGACGTATTTCAAATAAATCACAGCTCTGGCTCGAAGAGATTGCATTTTATTGCTGAAATAAAAAAATATGGCAAAGTCAGCTGCCTTATTACAAATTCAAATTTCGAAATGCATAAACAAATTGCAAATTAAAAGTAGACTGCATAAATAAACAGAGCCTGTTATGTGTAGTAGCGACGAAGACTCTCGCTGTTCCAGGCTCTCGGCAGAGTGAGACCGTCAACGGTCGATAATTTGAATGTGCCATCTCCGAGCTTTCGTTCAATAACATACGGCCCTTCCCAGGTTGGCTTCATATGTGAAGGGACCGGATAAATTCTCTTGAGGACGAGATCGCCGAGTTCAAAGGTGCGGGGTCGGACCTTGGCATTGTATAACCGGGTGACTCGACTTGGGTATGCGGCTGCCCTCAAATCAGCTTCTTCACGCTTCTCATCCAATAAATCCAGAGATTCGGCAAGTAGTATAGCATTTGTCTTCGGATCATAATAGGTCACGCGATGAGAAGGTACTTCCATCTCGACTGGAATAACGACTTCTGAACCGTAGGAAAGAGAGAAAGGAGTGTGGTCGGTTGTAGATTTGTGGGTTGTCCGATAAGCCCATAGGGCCATAGGAAGTTCATCGACCCATTTTCCCCCAGCCTTTTCCAGTCGTTTCTTCAGAATAGACTTTATAACTTTATTAACAGCTTCGACCTGTCCATTTGCTTGAGGGTGTGCAACTGCGGAGAACTTCTTCTGGATGTGGAACCTTTGATAGAAATTCTTAAATTGAACACTGTCGAATTGAGCTCCGTTGTCTGTGATGATGGTATGCAGGAGACCAAATCGGCAGATAATGTTGCACACTACAAAGTTGATCACTTTCTTTGTTGTGATTGTAGCAAGGGGTTCGGCTTTCGCCCACTTGGTAAAATAATCAACTGCGACGATGGCGTACTTCGCACCACCTTTGGCTAGAGATAGAGAGCCAATAATGTCAATGCCCCATACTGCAAACGGCCATGGACTGACCATCTGAGTTATTTCGGTAGGTGGGGCTCTTGGAATTCAAGCATGCTTCTGACATCTGTCACATTTTATGGCGTAATCCGATGCATCGCGATTTACTATCGGCCAATAGTATCCATATCGAAGCACTTTCTTGGCAAGAGCTTGCCCCCTGGTGTGATCGCCGCATTCTCCTTCATGTACATCATGCAATACTCGTTTGATCTCATCGTGAGCGATACACCGGAGTAAAGGAACAGAGTACCCTCTTCTATACATGACTCCATTCTAGATAGTAAACCGCGAAGCTTTTCGAAGAACTTGTCTCTTTTCACTCCTACGCTCCAGCAGTGTCCCATGCTCGAGATAGTTTCTGAACGGAGTCATCCATGACTCCTTATCGGGAATGACTTCATATACCCAATCTGTTTCCATCTGATCGATGCTCGGGGAAGATAATGTTTCCACGGGAACGATTCCCATTTGTTGTGCTTCATCTGTACTGACTAACTTTGCTAATGAATCGGCTTTCTGATTGCGCTCTCGGGGTATGCAGTAAATGACATAATAGTCAAACTGATTCAATATCTCCTGAACCTGAGTTAGGTAAGCAACCAGCCTTCGGTCTTTGGCCTGGTACTCCCTCGAACTTGACACATGACCAACTGCGAGTCACAATAAATCTCCACAACAATAATTCTTAAATCTCTAGCAAGCCTCAATCCGGCAAATAGGGCTTCATATTCGGCTTCGTTGTTGGTTGCACGAAAATTGAACTTTAAAGCATAGCATATAGACGACCTTTAGGAGTTTCAAGTACAACCCCGGCACCTGAGCAATGGTTATTTGATGCACCATCAGTATGTAGCTTCCAGATATACATGGGAGATTCACTGGTTTCGGGCAAGTCTTCTGGGATAGTAAATTCAGTTATGAAATCTGCTAGGACTTGTCCTTGAATGGCTTGCCTTGGAGTGTAAGTAATGTCAAACTAACTTAGCTCGATGTTACACTTAAGTAACCTTCCAGACGTCTCAAGCCGCGTAAGGACCTGTCGCAACGGCTGGTCGGTGTAGACAATGATAGGATGAGCCTGAAAATACGGACGGAGCTTCCTTGAGGCAATGATAAGACAATAAGCCAACTTCTCCAGCTTCGGATAATTTCTCTCTGCTTCTGTTAATCGTTTATTAATATAATAAACTGGCCGTTGTATCCGATCTTCCTCCCGAACTAGGGCAACACTGATAGCGTTCTCTGATACCGCCAAGTAAATGTATAATCTCTCATAATCAATGAGCTTTGACAGAATGGGTGGTCTAGAGAGATGTTGAACTAGTGCTCGGAATGCGTCCTCACATTCCATAGTCCATTCAAAGTTTCATTTCCCTTTTCTGATCAAGTCGAAGAAGGGAATGCATTTGTCAGTGGATTTTGAGATGAACCTGCTCAGTGCAGCTACTTTCCCATTGAGGCTCTGGACTTGCTTTATAGTTCTTGGAGTCTCAAGATTTCTGATTGCCCAGATCTTTTCAGGATTAGCTTCGATCCCTCGAGCATTGACGATAAACCCAAGGAATTTTTTGGATGCAACCCCAAAATGGCATTTCAATGGGTTGAGCTTCATTCTATATTCTCAGAGGATGTTAAACATCGATTCCAGGTCTTTGATAAGATCAGTGGAGAATCATGACTTTACTAGCATGTCATCCACATATACCTTCATGGTTTTTCCGATCTGGTTGGCGAACATTTGATTAACCAATCGTTGGTAAGTTGCGTCGGCGTTCTTCAGTCCGAACGGCATAACTTTATAACAGTAAAGTCCCAGGTCAGTTACAAAGCTGGTATGTTCCTGTTCAGGTAAGTGCATGGGTATCTGGTTGTAACCAGAATATGCATCCATGAAGGATAAGAGTTCATGTCCAGCTATTGAGTCTACGAGCTGATCAATTCGGGGAAGTGGAAAACTGTCTTTAGGGCAAGACTTATTCAAGTCTGAGTAATCAATGCACGTTCTCCATTTCCCATTTGGCTTTCGAACGAGTACATGATTTGACACCCATTCCGGGTATAATGTGTTTACTCAAGGTCTGCCCAGGCAACTAAGGGTTCAACAATCTCGTTCGGCATGAAAAGATGGTTCGACAATCAAGAGTATTCGGCCTACAAGAGTACTCGGCCTAAAGGTACGCTCTGCCTAAAGGAGCACTCGGCTTACACGTACGCTCGGCCTAAGGGTACGCTCAGCCTAAGGGTATGCTCGGCCTACAGGTACGCTCGGCCTAAGGGTACGCTTGGCCTACAAGTACGCTCGGCCTAAGGGTACGCTCGGCCTACAAAGACGTTCGGAATACAAGTTACGCTCGGCCTACAAGGACGTTCGGCATACAAGTTGCGTTCAGCATCAAGTGACGTTCGGCATGGAAAGGGAGGTTCGGCATTTGGTCGTTCGTCATGTTTGGGTCGGCATCTGGACCAAGATATCCAACTACCAGGCCCGCCAGGGAAGTCCAACCCATCTTTTTCTATAAAAGAGAGGCAGGGGCATAGTGAAAGGGACCTGTTTTGGAGAACACTGGGGAGACTCTGCCACATTCAAGACTTATCCTCTTTACTTAGCAATTGTATTCAAGTAATTGTAAAACGGATTGTATCTGTAATCACTTATCTAGTAAACCAATAAAGATTAACCTCAAAGTGGACGTAGGCAGTTACGCCGAACCACTATAAATCTGGTGTTCTCGTCTCTGCATTCAATTTAGCATATTGTTCCTTGTTTAAATTTACTTTCATCATTTATCTCTCTACACAATCTTTCTTAACGAGGTTAGTGACCAATTTTGGTGCTAACACTTTGGTGCTTTCACTGAGAATCGAATTCTCAGACCTCAAGGATCTGTTTTGAAGCTAATGGATTGAATAAATCCCCCGAAGAAGATCCGATTCATTCGTAGGACGTCCGTTGATTCTACTCAGAGTTCATACCTATAACTCTACAATGGCAAGACCACGTACCAGATCAGCCTCTCATAATGTGGACGCCCATGAGACTGCTAGCGTACAACAAGCAGGACCTAGCAATCAGCAGCCAATTCTAGGTGCAGGGACTACCACCCAGGACCAAATGCCGGTTGTCACCAGAATAGAGTTCAACGACTTGATGAGAGAACTCGGGGAAAGCAGGAGACAACTCAGAGAGCAGATGCAAGCCAACGCCAACCTCATGGCACAACTCACTCAACAGCAGCATCAGAATGCTGGGGGCAATCCCGCTCCTTATTCTTCATCCGACAGCTCAACTTCATCCGATGAACCTCCCAGGCGTAGACGCCGTAAGACTGAAACTACGCAGGCAGGTGCTGCTGTCCGAACAGTTGGAGACCGTGACCAAGCAAGAGTTGGAAACTTAGGAGCTAGAGTGCAGGTGGAGGCTGGAAGCCCGGATCATCAAGGTACCAATGATGTCGAACCTCAAGATGAACATTTGGCAGATCGCCAGTAGAGGAGACATCAGCCTGATCAATCACGTAGAACAGACTCCAACCTTCCACCTTCCATACAAACACCAGACCTGACAGCCATGATCAGACAATTGATGAAGTAAAATCAAGGCTTATCAAACGATGATTGGGGAGTGTCAAGAAGTCATACTCCGTTCACAGACATTGTTCTACAGGCAGCGTACCCCAGAAATTTTAGTATGCCAACTATCCCAGCATATGAAGGAAAGACTGATCCCAGACAGCATGTCATGAGGTACGAATGGATGATGGATTCAGCTAGAGCGAATGATGGAACCAAGTGTAGGTGCTTTCCAATAACTCTATTTGGGATCGCTACCATGTGGTTCACCCGACTTCCTCCGCGGTCCGTATCCAGTTTCGAGGAGTTGGCGAAAAAGTTTATAGAACAGTTCAGGATACACACTACTCGTCCAAAGGACGTGATGTCTCTATCAAGTGTAATCCAGGCTCCTGGGAATCATTGAAGGAGTATTTATAGAGATTCCAGGTTGCGGCAACTGAAGTCAGCAATCCCAATGATCATGCAATTCTTATGGCTGTGATGCGAGGTGTGGATCCGGATTCAGAGTTTGGAAACTGGCTGGCAGGAAAACCTCCGACTACGCTAGAGCGTTTTTACTCAAAGACACATCAGTTCATAAGAAGAGAGGAAGCCAGGTGGGTAAGGCGAGATAAGGCATCGGGGCCTGTCCAGGAGTCCGTGAAAAGCAACATTGCTGTGAAGCAGTCCGGAGACAACTCGGGAAAAGTTCAAGTCAATGTCCAGAACAAGCCCGGGCAATCTAAGGAATCCGAAGGAAGTAATCAAGGGAAGAAGAGAGAAGCGGGGAAATGGAAGCCGAGAATTCCAACCTACAACGAGTACACCCCGCTGAATGCATCTCTTGAGAACATTTACCTATTAACCTGCAATACCTTTCAGTACAGAAAGCCACGTCTAAAGGAGTCGACCGAGGAACAAAAGCGAACCGGGAAGTACTGCTGCTTTCATGAGACTTATGGGCACAACACTGAAGAGTGCAGACACCTACACGATGCTATAGAGAAGTTGATTAGGCAGAAAAAGTTACAGGAGTTTGTGAAGGATCCGCAGGAAGGAGGACAGGGAACATCCAATCTAGGTCGTGCACCAGCTCCGCGTCATCCCGAGGAGCCTGCCCGGACTGTGGGCAAACTAGTCATAAACACGATCATCGGCGGACCTCACCCTGGGGATAAGAACTGGCAAGAAATGGAGCGGTATGCTAGTTCCCTGAAGCACGAAGACTTCGAGTGTTGTTCCAATGTAGAGGATGGGACCCCTGCTAAACAGCTACGCATGATGACAGACGATATAGTATTCAGGAGCAGAGATGCTGATCAAGTAGAGGCTCCTACCATCGACCCGATGGTCATATCTGCGACAATCGGGCCGGTATATGTAAAGAGAATTTTGATTGATTGTGGAAGTTCAGTCAATATCATCTTCAAAAAGGCTTATGACCAGATGAAGATGGAGACGAAGGATTTGAAACCGTCTAAAGCTCGCATACATGGCTTTAATGGCGCAGCGACCGATGCAGTGGGATATGTTGAGTTACCAGTTGAACTGGGACAAGGTGAGCGAAGGAGGGTGCGAATCCTACCTTTCGTAGTTTTGGATGTGGATTCTCCGTACAATGTGTTCTTGGGTCGACCGGCCCTGGCTGAGTTTAGGGCAGCATTAGCCCCATGGTGCTTGACTTTGAAGTTTCCGACTGACAAAGGAGTAGGTGTTGTTCATGGCGACCAGGTGACTGGTCG
Source organism: Allium fistulosum (assembly GCA_030737815.1). Taxonomy (NCBI): domain Eukaryota; kingdom Viridiplantae; phylum Streptophyta; class Magnoliopsida; order Asparagales; family Amaryllidaceae; genus Allium; species Allium fistulosum. The sequence continues at coordinate 482,317,646 of CM060905.1, read as the reverse complement.
TGCCTGTTATGTGGCTGAGCTCCGAGAGGCCCACCGGAGGGAGAAAGGAAAGGCTGCGGACAATTCCGTGCGCATCCATAATACCGACAATTGACAAATAATGCCCGAGCCCTGGCTCGGGCATAATCCTTGGATCTACAGAGACATAGATCCGAGAGACGACGATGAGGAACCCAGGGAAGAAAAGGCAGCGCCGGCTGAATTGACAATTGACATTTCAGTCAGCCGAGACGATCCGTCGTGAGTACTGAAGATCGGATCACAACTTAGCCCCGCAATGACTGAAGATCTCAGTGATTTCCTCCGAGCGAATCTTGATGTTTTTGCTTGGACACATTCTGACATGTGTGGGATTTCTCCCGCTATTACGAGTCATATGTTGAACATAGACCCGAAGTACGTCCCGGTTAAACAAAAGAGGAGAGGGATGGACCTGGAGAGGTCCGCTGCTCTCAGAGAGGAGGTGGACAAACTCAAAGCCAATGGGTTCGTCCGCGACTCCCTCTACCCTGAATGGGTATCAAACCCCGTACTGGTGAAAAAGGCGAACGGGAAATGGAGAACTTGCGTAGATTATTCCGATTTGAATAAAGCATGCCCCAAGGACAGTTTCCCATTGCCTAGGATTGATCAGTTGGTCGACTCCACTGCAGGACACGAGTTGTTGTCATTCATGGATGCGTACTCGGGATACAATCAGATCCCGATGCATATTCCGGACCAGGAACACACCAGTTTCGTCACCGACGTTGGGCTATATTGCTATGTAGTGATGCCTTTCGGGTTGAAAAACGAGGGAGCGACCTATCAGCGTTTGGTGAATCGAATGTTCAAAGACCAGATTGGTAGAACGATGGAAGTCTATGTAGATGACATGCTCGTGAAGTCACGACAGTCAAACGACCACTTTCGAGACTTATCAGAGATGTTCGATATACTCAGATATTATGGGATGAAGATCAACCCTCTGAAGTGTTCCTTCGGCGTTGCGTCGGGGAAGTTTTTGGGATTCATTGTTAATGCTAGGGGAATTAAAGCTAATCCAGAAAAGATTCAAGCTATTCGAGATGTGCAAGTGCCCAGAACTATAAAACAGGTGCAAAGCTTGAATGGAAAAGTGGCTGCGTTGAGTCAATTTATATCCAGAGCCACGGACAAGTGCATTCCCTTTTTCGATATAATAAAGAAAGGGAAGAGGAATTTCGAATGGACATCTAATTGCGAGGAAGCATTCCGAGATCTGGTGAGGCATCTGGAGAGTCCTCCAGTGCTGTCAAAACCAGTAGACCACGAGATGCTATACGTATACTTGGCCGTATCCCCGCATGCCATAAGTACGGCTTTAGTCCGCGAGGAGGACCCAGTCCAAAAGCCGGTGTATTACGTTAGCAAACGTTTAACGGGGGCAGAAAGAAATTACCCTAAAATTGAGAAATTGGCTTATTGCTTGGTGATTGCATCACGTAAGCTGTGTCCATACTTTCAAGCACACTCAATCAGTGTTTATATCGATCAGCCCTTACGGCAGGTACTCCAACGACCAGAAACTTCTGCAAGGATGTTAAAATGGAATATCGAGTTGAGTCAGTTCGATATTACCTACCTGCCACGAAGAGCGATACAAGGGCAAGCATTAGCAGATTTCATCGCTGAGTTTACTGTATCTGACGAACCGGACGGTCACAGTGTCATTCTCCCCATTGAATGGAAATTGTACACCGATGGGGCATCAAACGACCGCTGCTCCAGAGCTGGAGTAGTTCTCGTGACTCTAGAAAATCGGTCGATTTGTTACGCCGTGAAGCTCAATTTCCAGGCTACGAATAATGAAGCAGAATATGAAGCATCGATTGCTGGTTTAAAGCTTATTGGAGAACTCGAGGTAAGGTCAGTCGAAATATTTTGTGACTCACAGTTGGTGGTCTACCAAGTGCGGGGAGATTACCAAGCAAGGGGACAAAAGCTTGCTCCATACCTTGTTGTGGTTTAGGAACTATTGTCGAACCTCGAACATTATGACATTTCACATGTCCCGCGTGAACAGAACAAAGAAGCTGACTCATTGGCTAAATTCGCAAGCACTGGCGATGCGCAGCAAATGGGATTGGTTCCCGTTGAAACCTTGCATGCTCCAAGCATAGACGCGATGAAAGTTGATTTTCTGTTGGAAACAGGAATCGAGGGGGAGTCATGGATGACCCCATTCAAACTATACCTGATGACCGGGACTTTACCGGAAAAAAGGAGCGATAAACGACAGGTCATTCGAAAAGCCGCACGATATGTGATGCAGGATGGAGTAATGTATCGAAAGGGGTTCTCGGTCCCCTTATTACGATGCATTGCCCATGATGAGACAAAGCGGGTATTGAAGGAGGTTCATGAGGGAGAATGTGGCGACCAAACTGGGGGGCAAACGCTAGCGAAAAAGATCCTCCGTTACGGATACTATTGGCCAACTGTGAATCGGGATGCTGCAGATTATGCAAGAAAATGTGACAAGTGTCAAAGATATGCGAAAATCCCGAGAGCTCCACCAACAGAATTTACACAAATGGTTAGTCCCTGGCCGTTTGCAATCTGGGGAATCGACATAATCGGCTCTTTGCCTATATCCAAAGGTGGTGCAAAATACGCGATAGTTGCAGTCGACTACTTCACAAAGTGGGCCGAGGCAGAGCCTTTAGCCACAATCACCTCCAAGAAAGTCATTAATTTCGTTGTACGAAACATTATATGCCGCTTTGGCCTCCCGCGAACCATCATTACGGACAACGGAACTCAGTTTGAAAGTAATGAGTTCAAAGATTTCGGTTCAAAGTACGGCATTGAGAAAAAGTTCGCCGCCGTTGCTCATCCGAAGGCTAATGGACAAGTTGAAGCCGTGAACAAAATAATCAAGTCCATATTGAAGAAGCGTTTGGAAAAGGCTGGAGGCAAGTGGGTAGATGAACTCCCAATAGCGCTATGGGCTTATAGAACTACTCACAAGTCCGCGACTGGCCACACTCCATTCGCATTGGCATACGGCTCGAAAGCCGTTATACCCGTGGAGCTTGTAGTTCCATCTCATCGAGTGACCCATTACGATCCTAAGACGAATCGAGATCTCTTGTTGGAATCACTGGACTGCGTTGATGAAATACGTGAAGAGGCTGAATTAAGGGCGGCAGCATATAGGCATCGAGTCAAGCAATACTATGATGAGAATGTCCGCCCAAGAATCCTTGATGTGGGTGATCTCGTTTTGAAACGAGTTTTCCCAGTACCATCACGTATGAATCCCAACTGGGAAGGTCCATATGTCATTGAACGGAAGCTTGGAGAAGGAACTTTCAAGCTAGCGACCGTTGATGGCGTGACGCTCCCCCGAGCATGGAACAGTGAACATTTGCGACGTTATTACACTTAGCTTGTTTCTTTCATGTTTTAGGCGCAGTTATTTCCTGTATGTTTTTGTTCCGTTATCTCTTAGTTTCTTTTTGACCATGTAATCAGGCAATTTAGTTGGTTTTCATTAATAAAGGCTTGAAGCCGTCTTTTCCATGAATTACTAGTGTTTCTATATCTCATAGTCGGGTGATGAACTGCTGGAGTTACATTATTCTGTATGATGTACGAACTCGTATAAACGACTTCAATCTCCGAGTCCCCTGAGTGTGGACCTGAGTACTCTAAGTCCCCAAAGCGCGGACTAGAGTATAAACGACTTCAATCTCCGAGTCCCCTGAGTGCGGACTGGAGTACTCTAAGTCCCCGGAGCGCGGACTAGAGTATAAAGCGACTTCAATCTCCGAGTCCCCTGAGTGCGGACCGAAGTACTCTAAGTCCCCAAAGCGCGGACTAGAGTATAAACGACTTCAATCTCCGAGTCCCCTGAGTGCGGACTAGAGTACTCTAAGTCCCCGGAGCGCGGGCTAGAGTATAAAGCGACTTCAATCTCCGAGTCCCCTAAGTGTGGACTAGAGTACTCTAAGTCCTCAGAGCGCGGACTAGAGTATAAACAACTTGAATCTCCGAGTCCCCTGAGTGCGGACCGTAGTACTCTAAGTCCCCAGAGCGCGGACTAGAGTATAAACGACTTGAATCTTCGAGTCCCTTGAGTGCGGACCGGAGTACTCTAAGTCCCCAAAGCGCGGACTAGAGCGCGGACTAGAGTATAAACGACTTCAATCTCCGAGTCCCCTGAGTGCGTACCGGAGTACTCTAAGCCCCCAGAGCGTGGACTAGAGTATAAACGACTTGAATCTCCGAGTCCCCTGAGTGCGGACCGGAGTACTCTAAGTCCCCAGAGCGTGGACTAGAGTATAAACGACTTGAATCTCCGAGTCCCTTGAGTGCGGACCGGAGTACTCTAAGTCCCCAGAGCGCGGACTAGAATATAAACGACTTCGAATCTCCAAGTCCCCTGAGTGCGGACCGGAGTACTCTAAGTCCCCGGAGCGCGGACTAGAGTATAAACGACTTCAATCTCCAAGTCCCCTGAGTGCGGAACAGAGTACTCTAAGTCCCCAGAGTGCGGACTAGAGTATAGATGATTCGAATCTCCGGGTCCCCTGAATGCGGACCGAATTACTCTAAATCCCCGAAGCGCGGATTAGAAAAAAATCTAAGTACCTAAAGATGTGAAACGAGAAATATGCCACTCCGAAGAATGTTCGAACAAAGTAGGGATGGATTGGGAAATTATGCAACTCATAAGAACTTGAGTTTCGACCACAGTTATACAGAAAGCTAAAAAAGCAAAAGAATCGTTCAAGTGACAAAGAAACTAAACTTTATTCAATAATCCAAAATGAGGTTACACAGCTACTCCTCCAAAACTTGGAGTCAAAAAATCTATCTACATGAACTACGAGAACGAAAAAGCAAAAGTAGTTACAGGACCAAAGCAAAATCTCGTTGAACGAGTATAGTGGCTATTTCTTCATCTTTTTCTTGTCTTCCTTTGTTTTCTCAGATGACTCCTCTCCCTCACGCTTCCTCTTGGATTTTCTGCTTGCCAAAGAAGCGGAGTCAGGAGTGGGAGAAGGAACATCCGGCGGTTTGGATTTGCCGGGAAGAATGATTTTCAGAGGCCTATTTAGTGGGTCGGTAAGTTCCAGTATTTGAGGCTCGACCTTGATCTCGACCTTCTTTTTCTTCTCTTCTACGAGTCGCTCCTTCATGCTCATCTTCGAAGTATGTTCTGAGGCGCCAGTGATTTCGATTTCATCACTCCCTTCAACGGGAGATGAAGTGTCAAACTTATCATCATCTAGCGCCCCGATCACTTAAGCGTCAGGGCCAGGAGTTACTCCCGCGTGAGCAACATCGCTTGTTTTCCCCGCCTCCTCCTTGGCGTCATCGCTCCTCGGAGTTGGTTCAAGATCAGAGCGGCCTGCATAAAAACATAAAGGGCGAACATTAGGACCTATAACCGCTAACAGAAAGCGACGGATCTTTAGACTTCTATAAGAAGAGTTTTATACCGGTGTCTGGCTGACTATCAGCTGCACGTGGAGTTTCATCCTCTAGAATAGGGGATAGCACATGAACGCCGAGACCGGGGTCTTCCGGATCATAGCCGGCATGCTGCTCAAATAGGTCAAGTGCTGGTCGATCAGCCGGTTGAGTAGGAGGAAGGGCTGCAGCCTCGGTTCCAGACGGACCGGCTTCGTCGTCTTTCTTTTTTGACGGGGAAGAGCCTTTACCAAAGAGAGCCATAGCTGCGGACAAATCCGATGGCTCATTTCCCCTGAGAAACTCCCTCACTAAAGCCTCCTCGTCAACCTCCTCAGTGCCCAACTCAACCTTCCTGATCTTTATTAAAGTCTCTCAGGCCTCAGCTAGAGATTCAAGATAGCCCTCGCCTAGGAATGTCAGGTCGTGGTGCATAAGGACGCGGGCGCTGTATTTGGCAATCAGCGGGTCAAACATACACTTGACCTCTTCTCTGTCGGCTTCTGCAGCTGCTTCAAGACGGGAGTTTCTCTCCTCGGAAGCTAGTCGCTTACCTTCCTCATGGGCTTCGCTTTTCATCACCTCAACCTTAGACAGCTCATCATCGAGCTTTGCTTTCAGGAGACGTGTATCAACGATCTCGTTACAGTACCGTTGAGACTCTTCTTGAGCCACTATCTTTTCTTCCCTCTCCTTGGAGAGAAGCTCCTTCAACTCTTTGACCTCCAAGGCGAGTGTATCCCTTTCTTTTTGAATATAATCTTTCTCTAGATCTAGGGCCCCGCTGCGTTGGACTACGCATCAAGTTCTTTCTTATGGGCCGTCTCTAGACGAGCGACGGCCTCCGCAGTCTCCTTAGCATTCTGTTCTGCGGCTTCAAGCTTGGACTTGAACGAAGCGAGCTCTTCGTCTTGATTCTTGATGATGTCCTTGTCGAAGATAGCTTCCAGATTCAAACGGTCAATTTCTTGTTGTCGCTCAACGGATACCTCCGAGACTTTTTCGACCAAGTGTACAAACGCGTCATGTTGAACATAGACGTCGTTGTTGCAGGCGATGGCACTCTGCTTGACGTGCCCTGGGATGTGATGAATAGCTGGAAGGAACTTTAGGCCGTCAAAGCAGATTTTTGGAAATTTAGCCTTAAGATCGACCATCTTCTCTGCTATCGTTGGTTCAGTCGCAGTAACAGGGGGAGGAGGCTTTGAAAGTTCTGTTCTTTTCCGATGTTCCCGAGATTGCTGTGTGCTGGATGAACCAGAATGTTGATCTCGGGAAACATCCGGTTGAGACCCCTTTTGCGGAAGTTTTTCTTTGTCTGGCTCAGTTTGAGGAGGGGGTCGCGAGAGTATGAAGACTGGGAATATGTTTTCTTTTGATAAGATGACTCACGAGGACGGTTGTCTCGGTCTTCATAATCGTTTCTGTCCCTGCGTGTATCGGAGCCTGAATCAAGTCCAGAATGTTGAAATATAGAAGAGCCGTGGAGGCGATCGAATCCGTGGGAGTGCCCCATGTCACCTGCATAGAATAAAAATAACAGCAAGTTAGGAAGAAATAGGGTAATGGCGAAAATTGAAGTGTATAGTGAAGTGCGTGTGTGTCCTAGTGTTCCCCCCGACGGACCAGTTCCTTTATCTCTACTGATTCGAGTATTATCTCCCTGGACTCGGGCTTGAACTCCCGTATCGCCTCTAGCGGGCGAATGAAATTTAAGGGCCTCCGGATCGTCGAAACCATAGTTGATGTGCTATGAAAAAGCCTCTTTCTCTGGCGGGATGAGCGTAACTTTGGAAGTTCCGCCAACCTTCTCCTTCCGTATCTTATACGTCAATTTCTTTTTCCCCATCGAAGGGGAAGATGACGTTTCAATATCATGCACTTCGACCAGCGATTCCTGAGTAGGACCCACATTCTCGCCTTGTGTTTTAGGAGCTTCACTCTCTTTGGTTTTCTCCCCTTCCTGTACATCAGGGGTATGGCGTGATGACGATTCAGCCAGTTTTTTTCCTTTACCGGATGCAGGCTTGGGAATGGAGACGCCCTCAGGAAGACTAATCCGGCAACCTCCTGCTAACAGTCCGAATCTTGATAATGACTCATTTGAAATGAGGGTTCAGATGTCCCATTCCTCGGCAGGAAGAGCTCTAATGGCTTCGACGGTATTAGAATATCCTCGGCCCTCAGGACGTGGGTTGATACCTGAAAAGATGAAACAAGAAGTTAGAAAAAGCATAGCTCCGATAGAGCGCGAATGTCGACTCAGGGAAAAGACTTACTGCCTTCAACCCATCTCCTCGCGAAACTAGGAGGGCAACACACATAGAACCATTCCTGTTTGTACAGGGCAAATTTGCTACATGCTCCGGTCAAAATTTGGCATTTGTGGTACGGCTCGAGGAACACAAAGGAGGGGCTATCTTTCCGCCTTTTAATCATATAAATATATCTGATATCGCCGGGAGTTGGAGGCCTAGAGAAGACGGCCATGAAAAGGAGGTAGGTCCCGTATATGAACGCGTGGCCATTTGGATGCAGCTGCGACGGGGCGATGTCTATGTATTGCAACACGTCCCGAAGGAATAAATTAAATGGAGGCACGCTGCCCATCTAGCACATAAACTTATTACAGGCAGTATACCCAACTGGGGGCAGATGTGGGCGATCATGCCTCGACGGAACCAACACGTCGGCGAAAGGGATTCCGTGGATAGAGCATATTCGCCGAAGCGCGACTTCGTTAATCTTCGAAGCCTGTGAATTGATCGGATCATCCAAGAGAATCGATGCCTCCAGGGCATCCGGAGCCAAATTATGCGTAGGGGAAGTCGACGGATTTGAAGTGTCCGCGACTTCTTGCTTTGAGGACGGACCGGGCCTATCTGAGATAGTTGCAGAGCTAGATTTTTTAGACATCTCCAATAAATAGTGAATCTGGCTAAGCACCTGTGAATACTATACTTGAAAAATGTTCAATGTTAGAATTAACAACGCGAATATTCCCCCCACGTGGTGTGTGAACTAGTGCAATCAATCGTGTATAAGCGTTGAAAGTCGGAAGGTCACAAGGTTACTGATATAAAACTGAGCTTCAAATCATCGCCTTCGAAGACCGTCATCGCTGACCGTCTCCAAAAGCCTGCCTTATGGTGATTACAGTTTCAGATTCAGAAAACGTTAAAAGAAGCTATCCGAGTATGTCATTCTAAGTTCAGGTTTATGTCTACTGAAGCTAGGAAGTTAATAGTCCGGATCAGTTTGATATGCTGGTATGCTAGAGTCCTTGTCCTTGTTTTGTTATGTGATTAGGCAAGGCAATTGTTTATTCGGCATTTATGATTGATCGGCCTTGATATGGTTCGGCATTTGTGATGTTCGGCCTAAGTATGGTTCGACATTTATGTTCGATCGGCCCAAGTATGGTTCGGCATTCACGTTGTTCGGCCTAAGTCATGTTCGGCTTGTCTATCGTTCGGCCTAAGTCATGTTCGGCTTGTATATCGTTCGCCCTAAGTCATGTTCGGCTTGTCATCGTTCGGCCTAAGTCATGTTCGGCTTGTCTATCGTTCGGCCTAAGTCATGTTCGGCTTGTCTACCGTTCGGCCTATCTATCGTTCGAATTGTGCATTGTTCAGTCAAGGCTTGGTTTGGCCTGAGTTCTGTTCGGTCGAGATGACGTTCGGCATCTGACCTAGTTCATACTTCCTCCTTAACCTTCCATTACACTGCCCGGCATGCGACGAGTCATGCCAAGCCAAAGTTAAGCCGAGCGCTAAAGCTCGGCACTCCGTCCTTAACAACCATCTCATTCTCCTTGTTATCTCGCCTTTTGGCAAGGCCGTGACACCAAAAAGTTAACTGGAGAACTAAAGACAGTTCGTCGTAAAAGTTCGCTATACATTGTTTCAACATGGATATCGATGAATTTTACTTGAGTCCGGATCGGGCTACAATTGATAAGACATGACAAGTAAAGCCATGCAAACCAACGTTCCAAGTTTCAAGTCAATCCGAGTTCGTATGCTCAAGATATAATCGATGCAAGATGAGGACATGGCCTTGAGTTCGAATCCATAGGCAGAAGCATGTGTTCGAATCCATAAGCCAGGCCTACGTTCGAATCGATCGGCCTCTGTTCATATCCTTTGGTTCGAATCCATCCAGTTCGCAACCACAAGCACTCGTTCGAATCGGTCAGGATGTGCCGCTTCAAATCCATCAGGGGTCATTGGCTCGTATCCATCAGATTAAAGCCCTTCGAATCGATGAGACCAAAGTCATTCGGAACGCTTCGAATCCACAAAGCCACTATACTTCGAATCCATCCGGTTGAGACGGCTTCGTATCGATCAACCGTTATAGGCCACGATCAATACGAACGCACCTTGCCTCGAATCCTTTCCCTCGAATCCACTAAGTCGAAGCAGCGAAAAACGTGGAGTCGACCCAGTAAACTCGGAAAAAAAGCTGGATCAACCCGGGAAGCGCGCGCCACGTCAACATCCTCACGCGCAAGCATATCGATTCGACCCTATCGATTCGAACAAGATCGATTCGAACGAAGCAATACGACGAAGATCACCATTTCGAACCGATGATATCTAGAGATCTACCAGTCCAAATGCTATGAAATTTTCACAGAAGCTTGCATACATGTTGAAGAATGTTCACACCAAATTTCAGCTCGATCGGATGATTTTTTGATCGATTCGAATGGAGTTCGAATCGATCCCGAAGCGGGCCCATATTTCGTGAGGCCGGGCATGTGGGCCCCCTCACGTGCCAGAAGTGGTCTACCAGATTTTCAGCGAAATACCAGCCTCCTACGCCTATAAATAGAGCCCCTGGTCATTCAGAAAGGGGGTCGGATAATTTTAAGAGCTAAAGAGCGCCCAGACTCTGCCAGATTTACTCAAAATCACCACTGCTACCTTAGATTCAGACTTAGATCATAGAATCAGTTGTATTACATTATAAGAAATTGTAATCTTCAAGGACCGGGCAATAAAATCATAAAACTTCGGAGTGGACGTAGGCTAGATCGCCGAACCACTATAAATTCCTGTGTCATTTACTGCTTTTATTAAATTTCCTGAGTGATTTACATACTTATTTCTCTACATATTTGATATTTGTGATCTGTGATTGAGAACTGGTGCTTTCAACGGCTATTGGGTGTTTGTGACCAATTTTGGCGCAAACATTTTGGTGCTTTCATTGAGAACGCTAATTCAGGAGTTTTATCATTTGAAAGTTGAATCAGAAGGCTAAGAGATTTAGATCCGAAGAATCATGACAAGACAAACAAGTAGAAGGCAGAGACCAGAGCAAAGTCAGCACGAAGGGAGTCAAGAGGCTTCCTCAGGGGCAAACCAAGCATCGATCTTCATCACCAGGGATGAGATGGAGACAATGATGAAGAGACAGGAGGAAATGATCCAGAATTTGCTTCAACAGATTGGACAACTTGGAGCGCAAAATCAAGGAGCAACCAGAATCCAGAACGGAGCAGGACCATCTGGAGCAGCACCAGAGCTGGGGGGCACACACTTAGAGCTTGTTGATCCAATCCCGGGAAGAGATTCAGGGACATCCGAGCAACCTGGTGGCAATAGAGGGATGAACGCTCAGCCAGGGGGCAGAACGAAGGTAACACTCAAAGATCACAGCCTGACGACAACGACAGGTTGGCAGAGATGGTCAGACGGGCGATGAGAGGCGGACTAGTCAATAGAGATCTGGAGGATGTACATAGGAGGCCCTTTACTCCTACGATCAGACAGGCCAGGAATCCACCAGACTTCAAGCTACCATCGGTGGAAATGTATGATGGGCGGACGGATCCAGCGGTCCATCTAACGAAGTATATGAGGCACATGGAAGTGCTGGGGGCATCACAGGAAGTCATGGCCCGGTGCTTTCCATTGTATTTGACGGACATTGCAGCGCTATGGTTTAGACAACTGGAAAGTGGCTCCATTGGGACTTGGACAGATTTGACAGAAAGGTTTATGAGACAATTCAGGGTTCATATTTCGAGACCCAAGAACGTGATGAGTTTGGCGACTCTAAAATAAAAGGCCGGGGAACCTTTGAGGAGTTTTCTGACGCGAATTAATGCGGCAGCAGCATCAGTGGATCGACCAGCTCCATCTATGGTCATGATGGCAGCTGTATCTGGAATATCTGATGGCACAGAGTTCAAGAATTCACTAACTAAGGATCCACCTACGGACCTGGGAGAGTTTTATCATGAAGCCGAAAAGTTTTTGCGATTAGAGGATGCTCCTACGGAGAGAGAAGAAGAAATCGATGTTTACACAGTTAGAGGCGGTAATTCACCTGGAAAAGGTGCAGAGACTAGTAAAGGGAAGCGAAAGGCTGAAGAAAATGATGACAGGTCAAAGCGGCAACGGAGGGAGCCGCGATTTACCACCTATTCAGAACTAAACGAGGGTTTGGAGCGAATCTACCAAGACACCCGAGAGCAAGTTGCCTATCGTAGACCAATACGATAGGATACGACTACCGACGAGAGAAAGTCAGACAAATATTGCTTATTCCACGAGCTGAACGGTCATAGCACAAATGACTGTAGACACCTGAAGGATGAGGTAGAAGGGCATATCAGGAACGGTAGGCTACTTCAGTATGTGAGAAGGCGAGCTCCAACGGTGGAACCAGAGCGGCCACCATCTACATCAGCTAGGGGGTAACCCCAAGCCGGGGCACCGTATGGTTATCAATTGATTTAAATAACGATGAACGAGTCGTAAACTTCTCACTAACACCATCACACCATTTACACATGTATGAGATCGCGAACGATCCACAGGCATGCTCTGAATGATTGTTGACCATTTCGTAGTGAGAATTTACACTTTGACATCCTTGCTTTGCTTTTGTTTCATGTTGATTTGGACATTTAGACTTTGTTTGTTTGGACATTTCTGTTATGGAATTCATGTGAACGTTAATTTGATATTTGCAATTCTATAGAAGAAGTTATTCGCGTATGCTTTGGATCGCGAACGGTCCACAAGCACACCTTGTATGGCGACGAACCGCCACGATCGCTGATTCAGAAATTCACCCGAACGTGAACCTGACACCGATAATACTAAGTCCCCCCTGGGCACACTCATTCGCCTCGAATGGCACCCGACCTCAAACGGTCACCGTTTGCCTCGAACGGCACCTGGCCGCGAACGGTCACACTTCATCTAGTATAACATTCGATCGCGAACGATCACACTCTGCCCTGTGCGGCACCCGACCTCGAACGGTCACAATCTACCCCGTACGGCACCCGACCTCGAACGGTCACAATCTGCCTCGTACGGCACCCGACCGCGAACGGTCCCATTTCTTTATTTGCCACGAACGGCACCCGATCGCTAACGGTCCCATTTCTTTATTTGTTCGCGAACGGCATTCGACCATGAATGGTCCCCTTCCTTTATTTGCCGCGAACGGCATCCGACCACGAATGGTCCCATTTCGTTATTTGCCGCGGACGGCATCCGACCTCGAAAGGTCATCAACAGGATATGAACATCCAGCTTATGGAACTACAAAACACACCTTCCTATCGCAAGGCATGTTTTGGGGGGCAAATGTTATCCCGCCTTTTGGCAAGGCCGTGACACCAAAAAGTTGACTGGAGAACTAAAGACAGTTCGTCGTAAAAGTTCGCTATACACTGTTTCACCATGGATATCGATGAATTTTACTCGAGTCCGGATCGGGCTACAATTGATAAGACATGACAAGTAAAGCCATGCAAACCAACGTTCCAAGTTTCAAGTCAATCCGAGTTCGTATGCTCAAGATATAATCGATGCAAGATGAGGACATGGCCTTGAGTTCGAATCCATAGGCAGAAGCATGTGTTCGAATCCATAAGCCCGGCCTACGTTCGAATCGATCGGCCTCTGTTCGTATCCTTTGGTTCGAATCCATCCAGTTCGCAACCACAAGCACTCGTTCGAATCGGTCAGGATGTGCCGCTTCAAATCCATCAGGGGTCATTGGCTCGTATCCATCAGATTAAAGCCCTTCGAATCGATGAGACCAAAGTCATTCGGAACGCTTCGAATCCACGAAGCCACTATACTTCGAATCCATCCGGTTGAGACGGCTTCGTATCGATCAACCATTATAGGCCACGATCGATACGAACGCACCTTGCCTCGAATCCTTTCCCTCGAATCCACCAAGTCGAAGCAGCGAAAAACGTGGAGTCGACCCAGTAAACTCGGAGAAAAAGCTGGATCAACCCGGGAAGCGTGCGCCACGTCAGCATCCTCACGCGCAAGCATATCGATTCGACCCTATCGATTCGAACAAGATCGATTTGAACGAAGCAATACGACGAAGATCACCATTTCGAACCGATGATATCTAGAGATCTACCAGTCCAAATGCTATGAAATTTTCACAGAAGCTTGCATACATGTTGAAGAATGTTCACACCAAATTTCAGCTCGATCGGATGATTTTTTGATCGATTCGAATGGAGTTCGAATCGATCCCGAAGCGGGCCCAGATTTCGTGAGGCCGGGCATGTGGGCCCCCTCACGTGCCAGAAGTGGTCTGCCAGATTTTCAGCGAAATACCAGCCTCCTACGCCTATAAATAGAGCCCCTGGTCATTCAGAAAGGGGGTCGGATAATTTTAAGAGCTAAAGAGCGCCCAGACTCTGCCAGATTTACTCAAAATCAGCACTGCTACCTTAGATTCAGACTTAGATCATAGAATCAGTTGTATTACATTATAAGAAATTGTAATCTTCAAGGACCGGGCAATAAAATCATAAAACTTCAGAGTGGACGTAGGCTAGATCGCCGAACCACTATAAATTCCTGTGTCATTTACTGCTTTTATTAAGTTTCCTGAGTGATTTGCATACTTATTTCTCTACATATTTGATATTTGTGATATGTGATTGCGAACTGGTGCTTTCAACGACTATTGGGTGTTTGTGATCAATTTTGGCGCAAACACTCCTCTTCTTTCTGCATCCTTAACCACACCGAACAACGAGGACGAATTGTTTGGCGAGTCAGACCGGACCCTGTCGTTCAGCATTCTGGCCAATCCCTACACCTCCTTCATTCTTTCCCTCCAATCTCGTTCGGTACAAGAAGACCGAACCAGCACAACTCCCTCGTGTGCTCATCTCTGGCCACATCTCCTTTCTTCCACATCGTCCAACCCTAAAAGAAACAACCTAGTCGTGGGTCGATCCTCCACGAAATACAGCCTTGAATTAAAACTTTTAGTAAGGAAAAACGGTTTAGCAGAAGGGATCGATACCTAGCAAATAGATTGAAACTCGGGAAAACTCTGGAATTAAGGCTTTGATTAGTTCCAAGTGACTGGAAGAAAGGGTGATGCCGGGTATGAAGTTCGAGGAAAGAGAGGTAATGGGATTCTTGGTGTTTGACGAAACTCGCGAATACGGGATAGCGGATGTAAAAAGTGAGAAGAGAAGAGGGATGGAAACGCTGGCTTTTATAGGAGAAGAGGGAAGGTCGAACAGACTATGGCCGGTAGTGCCGGTCAGAGCTGATTCGGTCGGCTTCCGCATACAAAGTCGCTCGGCATACGTAATATGTTCGGCTTCGGTTATCCTGTTCGGCGCACATCACTTCATCTGGCAATCAAGGAAAACCACCTCAACTCGTGATTAAGAGAGAAAACAGAACCATATCTCGAAGTCTAGCCAGTGGACTCGTAGTTCAAAGCGCATCACGTTCGACCACGCGATACACTTTGGGGGGCAAGTGTTTCCTGAAGGTCTTCCCAGGCAACTAAGGGTTCAGCAATCTCGTTCGGCATGAAAAGATGGTTCGGCAATCAAGAGTATTCAGCCTACAAGAGTACTCGGCCTAAAGGTACGCTCTGCCTAAAGGAGCACTCGGCCTATAGGTATGCTCGGCCTAAGGGTACGCTCGGCCTAAGGGTACGCTCGACCTACAGGTACGCTCGGCCTAAGGGTACGCTCGGCCTACAGCTACGCTCGGCCTAAGGGTACGCTCGGCCTACAGGTACGCTCGGCTTAAGGGTACGCTCGGCCTACAAAGACGTTCGGCATACAAGTTACGCTCGGCCTACAAGGACGTTCGGCATACAAGTTGCGTTCGGCATCAAGTGACGTTTGGCATGGAGAGGGAGGTTCGGCATTTGGTCGTTCGGCATGTTTGGGTCGGGATACGGGGCTTATTCCATCTGGACCGAGATATCCAGCTACCAGGCCCGCCAGGGAAGTCCAACCCATCTTTGTCTATAAATAGAGAGGCAGGGGCACAGTGAAAGGGACCTTTTTTGGAGAACACTGGGGAGACTCTGCCACATTCAAGATTCATCCTCTGTCTACAAATATCATCCTCAAAATGAAGGCTCTAAAATTTCATCTGAAGAAGTGGTCTGCTTTTAACTTTGGTAAGGATTCTAAACATTCTACGCAGATTAGAAATGAGCTCTATAAAATCCAAGTTTTGCTGAATAATAGACCTTTTGATGCTTCTTTAATTCATATTGAACTGCAATTAAAGAATGCTCTGGATCATGTTTTACAAAGAGAAGTTTCTTCAATCAGACAGAAAATACATTTGAGAATGGAAAGAGAGGTTGATAGGAATACAAAGTACTATCATAATTTTCTTAAAGTTAAAGGAAATAATGAATGCATTTTTCAGATTAAGGATATGTTTGGAAACATGGTGAATACCTTTGATGGAATAAATGAGGCTTTTGTTCAGTATTTTAAATCTATTCTAGCTCCATCCAATTTATTCATTCCTGATATTAATTCTCTTAATCACATTAGCCTTCCTACCATATCTGCCTCTCAGTCTAATACTCTGATAAGTGCAATATCTGGGAATGAAATTGAATCTGCTGTTTTTAGTTTAGATGGTGATAGTTGTGGTGGACCAGATGGGTTTAATGCCTATTTTATTCAGCAGAGTTGGAAGATAATTGGATCAGATATTGTTAAGGCCATTCAGTATTTTTTTCTTCATAATAAACTTCCCGTTGGTCTTGCTGCTACTGCTATTACATTAATTCCCAAAATAAGTAATCCATCTTCAGTTGCTGATTTTAGGCCTATTTCTTGTTGTAATATCATTTACAAAATTATTTCAAAGGTTGTGGCTAATAGATTACAAGCAGTCTTACCATCTATCATCACAAATAATCAAGCTGCATATATTTCTGGAAGATCAATAAGTGATAATATCCTCTTAACTCAAGAATTATTGTATGGATATGAGAGAGCAAATATTTCTCCAAGGTGCATGCTTAAGCTAGACATTAAAAAAGCATTTGATTCCATTGCTTGGCCATCTATTATAGCTATAATGTCTAGAATGAACTTCCCTAAACCTTTTTTAGCTTGGATCTTCACATGTATATCTTCACCTATGTTTTCTATTTCGAGAGAGGGTGAATTGCATGGTTATTTTAGGGGTAATCAAGGTGTTAGACAAGGTCATCCAATCTCAGCTTATTTGTTCATAATAGTCATGGAGCTTCTGAATTCTATCATGAATGATCTTGTAGTCAAAAATAATTTTCAGCTTCATCCCAAATGCAGAAATCCAATTATCACACATCTTCTTTTTGCAGATGATCTTATAATCTTTACAAAGCCCACTCATCATAATATTCAATGTGTTACTACTTCTCTTAATTTTTTTCACTCTATCACTGGCTTACAAATAAATCTCCATAAATCGAATATCAAGGTTGCTGGGTTAAATTCTTTGCAAAAGAATGATATCATTAAATTTTCAGGTCTCCAAGAATTACCTAATAACTCTTACTATTTGGGTTTACCTATCTTAAGTTCCAGAATTACTAAGCAGAACTGCTTACCTCTTTTTGAGAAGATTATTGAACGACTTAGAGTTTGGCCTATTGATAAGCTATCACAAGCTGGTAGGCTTACCATCATTCAATCCATTGCTGTGGCCATAACCAATTATTGGACTAGACATTACATTCTGCCTGTGAAGTTGATAAATATGATTTCTAGTGCTCTTAGTAAATTTCTCTGGCATGGTGATCCTTTTTCTAGGAAACTCATTCCAATTTCTTATTATAAGCTGTTTGATTCTAAGAAGAATGGTGGTCTAGGTATAACTAATATTTTTCTTTGGAACAAGGCTGCCATGTCTGTTTACTTCAACAAGATATTTGAGTCTGATAGAAATTTATGGTCACAATGGGTTAATAATAATTTGATTGGGAAGAAGAATTTTTGGACTATGCAAATCCCTCAGAACTGCAGTTGGAGCTGGAGAAGTATCCTTAAACTTAGGGAATTTTTTATTCCTCTCATACAATGCAACTATGCCTTAACTAAGGGTTTATCTTTTTGGCACTCTCCATGGGCAAGACAGGGTTTGATTTTAAGCTCTGTTGTTGATTATAATATAAGAAGGAATTCTGGTATTTCAGATTTGGCAATTGTGGATGACTTTTTACAGGGAGATAGTATTGTCTTACCTTATTCCAGTTCCACTCAGCTCAGGAATTTATGGAATATTATTAGTTGTAATCCCATAAAGAATAATGGAAATGTTTTGATTTGGTCTGATAAGGGCAAGCCTCATTCTATTAAGCATGTATATAAATCTCTTTGCGGAACTGGTTCATATTTCCCATGGCATTCTAGAATTTGGAATATAGGTGGAAGTGCTAAGGAAAATTTAATGTTGTGGAAAGTGATGGCTAATGCTTTAAATACTAAGGATAAGCTTTGTAGACTGGGAATTATTACAGAGGATATTTGTGTTTTCTGCAGGTCAGAATCAGAAACAAATACACATTTGTTTTTTGAATGCACCTTTGTGTATCAGATTTGGTATAGGCTTTTGTCAAATGGTGATTTTTATAAGCCTTCAACTATTAGTGCTATTGAGTGGTTTAATGTGTTTAAAGCAACAAGATGGAAAACCAGAATGACTAAACTGCTTCTTAAGATATTGAAGAAGTTGATATATGCAGTTTGGGCAGAAAGGAATAATAGAGTGTTTGGTATTGCAAGTAAAAATTCTTCGCAACTCTATAATCTTATCCATGGTAGTATTCTTAGAGATTTGAAGGAAGACTGTAGCTGAAGCTTGTTCATAAGTCTTGGAGGGGTTAATTTCATGAGCTTCGATACCCAGTTTTTCTGAAATACTGTCATTACTTGATGTAAAGCTCCTTTCAATGCTGGAATGAGAGCAACTGGTTAGCCTATTCGAGACATGATGCTGAATTAAAGATTGATGTTTAATTTGTATGTTTCAGTTCATTTTGGGCTAGCTGTCTTTTTGTAATTTTTGTTCTGTTTTATTGGTTTTGTCTGTAGTCAAGTGAGGGGTTGTAACTGAATTGGTGATTTGTGGTGTTGTAATTCTTTCATGTAATACTAATTAAGTCAATAAAATGAGCTTAAAGCTCTTTGCTCTTCAAAAAAGTAATTGGAAAACGGATTGTATCTGTAATCACTTATCTAGTAAAGCAATAAAGATTAACCTCAAAGTGGACGTAGGCAGTTACGCCGAACCACTATAAATCCGGTGTTCTCGTCTCTGCATTCAATTTAGCATATTGTTCCTTGTTTAAATTTACTTTCATCATTTATCTCTCTACACAATCTTTCTTAACGAGGTTAGTGACCAATTTTGGTGCTAACATAATGCATCTCGAATAAACCCGTTCGATTTAAGCTTATCTACCTCTTCTTTAAGGGTGGTAGATCTCTCTGGATCCATACCACGCCTTTTTTGTTTGACCGGGATATGCCGCGGGTCAATATTCAATGTGTGGCTCGCGATGTCTGGGTAGATTCCACACATGTCAGAATGCGTCCAAGCAAACACGTCCAAGTTTGCCCGAAGAAATTCAACTAATTCCTCTTGCATTAGTTGGCTTAGCTGAGATCCAATCTTTATCATTCTAGAGTCGTCATCATCGTCGATCGGAACGTCGATCGTCAGCTTGGTCGGGGAAGCTTGACTGTCTTTACTTTCGTCTTCACTTTCGGTATCTCTCTGGTCAAGATCCCTTGGGAATTGGTCGGTGTGCCCGGGCCTAGGCCCAGGCATTAGCTGTCAATTTTCAGCAAAGCGGACGCAGAGAGATTCCTCTACGCCCTTTCCTTTTTCTTTTCGCTGCGCCTCTCACAGCTCAGCAACATAACAGGTTCGTCCAGCAGCCCGGTCTCCCTAAACGACTCCAACTCCATTATCGGTAGTGAACTTTAAAGTCAGACACCAAGGGGCAATGGCAGCCCTAAATTCAGCTAGGGCGGGTCGGCCCAAGAAAGCATTGTACGACGAGTCTATATCTAACACAACAAACTGTAATATCCGGACTCTCCGACGTTCTCCAATCCCCAATTCCACTGGCAGTTCCACCACTCCAGTGGGTACTGTTGCGCTCCCATTGAAGCCATGGATACGGGACTAACAAGGCTTCAAATCTTTGGTTTCCATTTTCATCTAGTCATAGGCTCGCTTAAACAATATGTTTACAGAACTTCCAATGTCTACTAAGATCCTCTTCATCCAAGCAAGACCTACTTGAGCTGATATGACAAGTGGATCAATGGTCGGGGCTTCAACCCTATCGGCATCTCTGTCTCGAAATACGATGTCATCTGTCATCGTTTTCTGTTACTTGGCCGGAGCCCCGTCTTCCAAACTACTACAACACTCGAAGCTCGCATGCCTCACTGAACTGGCATACAACTCCATTTCCTTCCAGCTTTGGTCAGCTGGATGAGGACCACCACTAACAGTATTTATCACCAACCTCCCGCCAGTAAGAGCGGGTTGCTCCTGCCTTGCCTGATTTGGCATATGGTTCTGATTCGATGGGTCCGCACCTATGGACTGCGGCGCCCGCACAAACTGTTCCAACTTTCTTTCACGTATCAACTTCTCGATAATATCTTGCAAATGACGGCACTCATTCGTGTTGTGGCCATAGCTATCATGAAATCTGCAAAACTTTCCTGTCTGAATCTGTTTTTCCGATGACTGCTTCGGAGCAGTTTCTTATACTGAATGGTATTGCAAGTCTGTAAGTACACATTTTCCAGCGACGTATTCAAAGGAGTATAGTTATCAAACATGGAAGCCCTACATCGTGGCCCACGATTCTGATCCCGTTTTCTATTTTGGTTTACATTGCCTTCCTGTTGATTCTATTTATTTTGTATATTCAGTTGTACCTTTCCGGAACTCTCCCCGGTTTGTTTAACAACAACATTGCTCTGGATTCCTTCCACACTGGGTCCTGCATCATCCTTCTTCCTAGACTTTTTCGCATCCTCCCTTCTCAAGAATTGGGCGACCTTGGAATAGAAATGGTCCAATGATGCTGGAGGTTTTCCGGCCAACCAGTTGCCGAACTCGGAATCGGGATCGATCCCCTTAGTTAGTGCCATCAGAATTGAGTTATCGTTGGGATTACTAATCTCAGTGCATGCAGCATGAAATCTCTCCAAATAACGTCTAAGTGTCTCTCCAGGAGCTTGAGTGACACTAGACAAAGTATTAACATCTTTCGGCCTTGCGACATGCATGCAAAACTGCTCAATAAACTTTGTTGCCAACTGGTCAAAACACGAGATAGATCGAGGTGGTAAACGGGTAAACCACATAGTTGCTATGCCCCTAGGGAAATCGGGAAGCTTCGGCATTTAACCGCATCATCGGCTCGTGCAGCATTCATCAACCATTCGTACTTTAAGATATGTTGATTAGGATCAGAGCTCCCTTCATAAATGGGTAAAGTTGGCATCCTGAATCGCCGAGGTGGTTCAGCATAAAATATATCGTCAGTGAAAGGGGTATGACTCCGGGAGATTTCCCAGTCGTCGTTAGTGAGACCCTGACTTTCATGGATCATTTGACGGATCATCGTCGGGATTTCCAGCATCTGGACATTTTGAGCATGTTGGGCCAAGGTGTGGTCAGGTTCCACAATGCGAGGAGGGGCCGGTCGTGGTCGACGGTCCATGTCTCGCCTCCTTGGTTCTATGTCTTCAGGGACATAAGGCCCAGGAGTATGGTTGCGTTGGTGGTGGATCAGATCCGTTCGGTTCCGAGCATCAACTCCCAATTCATTAGCGATGGTAGTGCGATTGTCAGTAATGTGATATGGGGCAGCACCTCCTCGGGAGGAGGGTCCAGTCTGATGGCTGGTTGACGAGCCAACTCTCGGTTGCCCAAGATTCAATGTGTGCTGATACCCCGTGGCTTGTGTGTAACTTCCAGCCAGTCGTGGGCGTGGATCTATGATTAAAGTCTGAAGAGGCTGAACTTTCAGTGGATGAATAGGAAGCATGATCCCTTCTGGCTCTCCTTTGTCTTTGACGATTCAGTTGATTGGTCAATTCTGCATTGGCACGCAATTGCTGAGTAAGTTTTTGGCAGCTTTGAGTAAGCTCTTTGCATTAGCAATTGAAATTCTTCCCTGGTGATAGGGCCTTGCGGATCTGACGGTCCGGCAGCATTCTGATCGACAGGAGGTAGTTGTACGGGGTTCAATCTGTCCTGTCCTTCTGGATCTGCGGCAGTTGAGGTAGTCCTAGTGTTAACCATGATGGATAACGAAGCTCTTTCCTAGACTTGATGCAAATCTGAATAGGGTGGAAGAACTTTAAACTTGAAATCTGGATCTTCTTCTTAGATTTATGCAATCCGATATCGATAGTAGATCCAACGAGCAAGAGAAAAACTGGGTTTCTTAGTGAAAACACCAAAGTGTTTGTACCAAAATTGGGCACAACACTCTTCGGATGTGTATAAAGAGATAAAGTGAAGAAAATAAATGTAAAAAGAGGTAGATCTAACAAACACACCAATAATAAGCAAGAAAAACGCACAGAAACACACAGATTTAGAGTGGTTTGGCGTATCGCCTACGTCCACTATTAAATGATTGATTTTTATTAACTTTTGCTTGCTGGTTACAACGAATTACAATAGTAAAACTCGAGTACAACAGTGATTTCGGCAGAGTCTAGACGTAGAAGAGCTAAAAAGTCCGTTTTCTGTAGGTCTAGGGTCACTATTTATAGGCGTAAGCTGCAAATATCTCGCTCAGATCCCGGAAGACCTCTTCTCTCATATAGGCAGGCCCACACGATTGATCCCATGCCATTTGCATTCGGTCCGTGATCGATACGAACGAATTTCGTATCGATCAATATTTTGTCCAATCGAGTCGAGATCGATCATGAACATTCTTTAGGTTGTACGCAAGCTCCTCTGAAAATTTTGTAGCATTTGGACTTGTAGATTGTGAGTTATGATCGGTGTAAGTTTGGAGTTTGCAAGGCATTCTCGTCTTCGTATCGATACCATTCGTATCGATGGTTTTGCACGTGGCGATTGGTTGACGTGGTGCTGGAACCCAGTGGAGATCCACTTCTCATGCTCGTTGACTGCTTCTTTTGGTTGACTCTGCCTTGCTCGTATCCATGAGTCACCATATACTTCGTATCCACCCTTGAAACCATTTCGTATCGATGGATGGCTACTGCCTTCGCATCGAACATGGGATTTGTCTTCGTATCGCTCCATTCGTATCGTTCACCTGAAGCTTCCTCGTATCGCTACGATATGTCTTCAGGTGATGGATACGAAATGTGGTAGATGTGATCGATACGAAATGTGGTGCTTTTTCATGGATGTGGACCAGTGGTCACCTGATGGATACGAAATGATGTTCATTTGATGGATACGAACCAATATAGTTGATGGAGATGAACTGTTGATGCTTGATGGATGCGAACTGTTGAAGCTTGATGGATGTGAACAAGGCCTTTCAGTTGATGGATACGAATGGAAGCGAGTCAAAGGGGGTGGAATGATGGATACGAAATGAGTTGGCTTCCCTGGCTTGCATCGATCATACCTTGAGCATAAGAAGTCTAATTGACTTGGAATTTGGAACATTGGCTTCCATAGCTTTGCTTGTCATATCATATCGATTGTAGCTTGATCCGGACTCGGGCAAAATTGACTGGTATCCATAGTGGACCTGTGTATAACCGATCTTCGGGACGGATTGTCTTCGGTTTCCAGTTAATTTCTTGGTGTCACGGTCTTGCCAAAAGGAGGGATAACATAATTATTATTTAATTATTTATTTAATAGTTAATTATTATTTAATTATTAATTAATTAATAATTAAGGGTTTAGTTATTATTAAAATAAGAGTTTAAATGTTATTTAATTGTTTAATTAAAAGTTTTTAAAGTTTAAACCACTTTATTTCTAACAATCGGTTTTGTTTTTAAAGCAACTCTCTTTTTAAAAGGATATTTTTAATCCAAGGAATTTCTTTGTCGACCACCCTTAAGTAATTCAAATTGAATATGAAACCCAATGACATCTGTTTAGCAGAATAAAACATCATTCTGCTAATTAAGTTATATTGGATATCCATTTGGTAGAATAAATCACAGTTCTATCATAATTCACCAAGTAGATTATATTGGCATCTATTTAAGCAGAATATAAACTCGTTTCTGCTATTTTGATAAACTGGACATTTACCTATATGTTGACCGGTAGTTATTGGTTGATTCCTTTCATATGTCTGATTGTTATGTAAATAACCATGATATAACTTGGAAAGTTAAAACTAGTTAAATGGGAACCATTGTTGTCACTAAGCCTCTTTCTGATTTTTATGAATTCAAATACTTCATTTTATCCTTTTTATAATGGTTTAAAGCTTATTCCATTTTAAGATATTTAAAGGATAGTTTAGAAATTATTTTATTTAAAGGTGTTTTGAAGTAATTTAACTTTTTTTAAAATCATTATTTTGTTAATGTGGTTTAAAGATAAAATTAAATGGAGAATGTTTTAAAAATAATAACTTGTTTATTTTAAGGTGTTTTAAATAATTGGTTTTATCAAAGGAACTTTATTGATATAAAAGTTTATTCAAGAAGTTTTGTTTCAAATAAGGAAAGTTTATAAAAGGAGTTTTATAAATTGAAAAGAGGTCTTGAAATTTGGAAGAGAGTTTTATTATTGATTTTGAATATTTATAAAGAAGTTTTATAAATGATTTTGGATATTTATAAAAGAAGTTTTATGACTGATTTTGGAGATTTATAAAGAGTTATATAAATGGTTTTGGATATTCATAAAACGGTTTTATAAATGGTTTTGATATTTATAAAAGAGTTTTATAAATAAACTTGGAGATTTATAAAGAGTTTTTATAAATGGATTTGGAATTTAAATAAAGGAGATTTCACAAAATGAAAGAGATTTGTATAAAAAGGATTTATTAAAAAATTTATTAAAAAAATTAAGATTGGATTTCCCAAAATTGACCTTCTTAATTTTGGTGGTGTGATCATTTGTTCCATGCTTAACACCGAAGCAATAGTGTTTGGGTTTATCCTTATCTCCGTTTCTTTTTAAATAACTTTTGTTTGATCCTTCATTACGATTTTGAAATAAGAAATATTTCATAATATTTTGTGAATATACTTATACAAGTGAGATAAGTATATCAATATTTTGGAAAGAGATTTAAATAAATGAAAGATTTATTTTGAGGCTTAGGGGTTGCTATGGGTAATTAAATCTCTAAATTGTTGTTGTTTATTTATTTGATAGTTAAATAACCGACTATCAAATCTTGGTCAGTTTTGACTTAGGAAGTAAATAAAAGCTTCGTATGTTCATACGGTTTGAGTTCCCTTGGGAGAACTCATTTGGTGAAACGTCTCTAGCTTTAAGGAATATATTAGAGATCCATTTGGGACTCTGCTATAGTCTGCTTACTTTTGAAGGAACCGGGAATGAGTCAATTGAAAATTATCGGTTGTTGGTTCGGAGAGACCGAGATCAGACATGTTATCCAAAACCACTTCGAACCAACATAAGCATTCGAATGGAAGACATCTTGAAAATAATTGAAGACGGTGCTTTTTGAAGTGCAAGGACTACTAATCCCGAGGGTGATTCCAAAATGGATATAGTAGAGGCAGTGCCTTCGGTTTCGTTCAGACCCAGAACGAACTTGTATGGATGAATGCTGGCATTGCATTTCTGCCTAGAGGGCGGTGTTGGCATTCCAAGTGGGAGTTGCTAAAAGAAGGTAAATCATTGCCTTAAGCCTCATAACCTGCAAATGGCTAAAACATGGTACATGTAGCAGGGCTATGTGGGTCTCTCCCATGAGGATGTGTCATCACCTTTCTAGATTATCACATTATGGATTTGGTTGTGCATGAGAGCTCTCTATAAAGGTTGGGAACGACCGAGGTGATGACATATTCGATACTTTCCAGTAAGAGGTAGGTCGGTTCTATGTTGGCAGAGTCTAAAGGTTTTCGTCCTCGGGTACATTTTATCTAGAGGCATACCATTTTCGGAAGGTAGCCCCGTACCTTGCCATTTGTTGGAAATCCATTCTCCAATAAGCGCCTTCGGTTTTTGATTGTATACTTATTATTACTGTTATGTACACACATCACAAATACTTAGTTATTAAATACTTTAAACCCTAGACATTATTATAATATCATTGGATTTTATAATATAAAATGTTTTGGTTATCGTAAGGTAAAATCTCATTCGTGTTTATGTGCAGCGTGGTCTTATGAGATACCTTTTTTAAAAAAAGGTTTTCAAATGTAGAAATCAATACGATTTGAATGAGCTTTCTCACGCTGGTTTACCAGACTGATCTGGGCGTTATTTTCTTATAATGCTGGGGTCAGCCCGAGCATATTTTATAGATTTAGCTGGATATTTTGGAGCTTTCAAGAGATGAGCTGGATGCTTCCAAGATGTAGTCACGCATCGTTTACTTTATTGTTGCTTAATTTTCTATTTGTGTTAATCAGCATTTGTAAGGACAGACTGTTATAATTGTCCAGGCTGATAATAGGATAGTGTACTCTGATGTTGTGTATAAATTAAGATGATTTCTTTTTGTAAAGATTTTGTGCATATTTTTATATTGCTCATCATGATGTGAGATCCTATTACGTCTTCTTCTTTCTTCACCCCAAATGAACTATTTTTCGGACAATTAAATGATCAGCACATAAATACTGTGGATGTATTAAGTGTTATCTTTAGGTGTAGGAAAGGCAAATCATTACAGCTGACATCTCTCCAAGTCGGCCTCAGCATGCAGCACATCAAGAAAGATGGGTTCAAGCATGGCTTGTCCTTGGCCTGGTTTCAGTACAGCCACCCCTAACCGGTCCCAAGCAGCCCTCCCTATTACCTTACATTCGGCCATGCACTATCTTCCCAACAAGATTCCTAGCCTGTTTCATATTGTCGAAAGCCGGTCGACTGGCTCGGCAAGACTTGTCACATCAGCACTCAAGTAAATGATAAGTTTCCCATCCACCTATCTGAAGCTCTATAGCTGAGTGGTTGAATTGATGTGGCTTACCATTAGTATTAAATGTGCATATAATTCAAAGTCTGAGCATTAAATGCGAGGTCCATACTTGATGCAGAGGAGCAATAAGTATATTTTCGTTGACCACACATCTTCTATAAATTGACCACAGTCGTCCATCTTCCCTTGTAGCCATATCAACGGTCAGGCTTTTTCCAACCAGTACTACGGCTCAATCTCAACCGTCCATCATTCACTTCAGCTACTATAAATATCCCCTGCATTGCAACTTAAATGCGGTTGGAACATACAAGGATTTTTGAATACTACACACAATTCAAGGCAAGATGGGTTCAATTGCATCATTTACTTTTTTTGTTTTTTTTCTTGATTATATATTGGTTTGTTAGTTTGTATATAAAGTGTTATCTTAATTAATGTTCTTCTAAAAACAACCTTTGGTGTATAAAATCTTGAATTCCATTTAACTTAGGATGCTATATTTCACTCATACGTAGTTATTATTCTTATATCATATGTTTGTTTATCTCATTTTCTATTAAGTTTAAGGATTATAGGTTATTGTTTTGTTGATGACAAAGGGGGAGAAGTTATATAAAATAGTAGGCTTGGAGTAAGGGGGAGTTGTTGGTGTAAGGGGAGTTATGGTATGATCGAAGTGGTAAGTATATTTTATAAGGTTGTCATCATCAAAAAGGGGGAGATTTTTAGGAACTGGAGATAGTGGTTTTGATGACAACAACCTCTGTAACTTATTTTATAATAACTTATATACTAACACTATTGTCTAGATATATATGAATGTTATTATGCAGGATATATATAAGGCAGGTACTGATTATTGAAGACTGTACAGTATAAAGATCAAGAATGAAGACTCATGAGTATCAAGATCAAGATTTCAAGATTAGTGTCTAGTTTATTGTTAAAACTTCATAATAGCACGGAAGTCTTCATTCCATATTTCATTTGGGATGGAACCCATTTCTACCTTCTTAGTAGCTTACAAAC
Organism: Allium fistulosum; assembly: GCA_030737815.1. Taxonomy (NCBI): domain Eukaryota; kingdom Viridiplantae; phylum Streptophyta; class Magnoliopsida; order Asparagales; family Amaryllidaceae; genus Allium; species Allium fistulosum. The sequence continues at coordinate 482,289,767 of CM060905.1, read as the reverse complement.
CTACGACAAGTAGCTTACAAACCTACGACAAGTGGCTTACAAACCCACGAACATCCTGGTTTTGTACAAGTTCTCGAGTCCTGATGTAATGAGATATTCTGCAGGAAGGAGCTTGCAAAACTACTTCAAAATGGTTTTTCAAAATGATTTTTAAAACTGCTTTTCAAAATGTTTTAGCCTTAAAATATTCTTTGTCTTTATTTTTAAATAATAATAAACTCTTGTTTTAAACTTCGTTTGTTTTTAAAACTATCTTTTGATTTTTAAATATTCTTTTATAATATATATATACTTGAGATTTAAAATCAAATTTATATATACATTCTAAAAATATATTTTTCTACTCTTCTTTATTTTAAAACATAGGAAAATTAGTTTATTTTACTCCAGAATCATTTCATCTTCTTTTCCTTTCAATACCATTTTCAAAACAAATTTTACATTGTTTTTAACTAAGGGATGTCGACATCATGGGATACCCCATGTCGATATGGTGGCCGTTAAATTCAAAAGTTTCAATTTGTAAAAGAAGTGTCTATTTGTTTAAATCTCTTCACGAATGGTTATGACCGTTACTGGTCTATAAATAGCCTTCACAAACGAATTTTTTAACTAACTAATTTCATATTTTCTTCACTCCTTTTTCTCCACAAACCCATATTCTAAAATTTTCATATTTTTAAGATCGTGCCGAAATTCTGCCGAATTCTCAAGTGAATCAAATTAGAATCTCATTCTTGTTTGGTTCTCTGCCCTCTCTCGAAGATCAAAGTGCTATTCAGAGTTATGGGATCAATTTGTAATCAAAAGTTTATCAAGTCTCTTTATAAGGTGTGGTTGTCCCTGGAAATCAATTGGGTAATCTTGTGGCCCGTAAATCAAGAGAGTTTGCCCCGGACTCGTGAGACAGGAGGGTACCTCAAGGCTATTAGAAACTGAGGATTTTAATCTTGACTTTGGTATAATAAAAATCTGTATGAGGTATTCTGCCTTGGTAGAGGACTGGATGTAGGGTAACTCTGAACCAGTATAAAATCCGGTGTGTTCTTTCCTTTTACTGCTTTTTATTTACTTTATGCATCTGTGTTTGATTCTGTGATTGTTCTGTGATTAAGTTCTGCATTTGCTTGTGTCATAATTTTAATTTAGTCCATATAAGTCTTAAAATCCATTAAACACTATTCACCCCACCTCTAGTGTTAAATTAGCCTTAAGATCCTTAATCCACACTCCCTTTCAATTGGTATCAGAGCAAGGTTTTCATAGTTTTCATAATCTGAAACTTGAAAAGTTGAAAATGGCATTTTTAGAAAATTTTCTTAATACTAGTTTGAATCTATGCATTTCATCAAAGTATCATAGGTCTGCATATAGTTTTTTATGAAAAATCAAGTTATCTACCGAATTGGTTTGTTATGCAGGAACAGACATGTTACATGGCTTTTGAAGAATCAACAACCAATGGACAAATTGTGAAAATTGAGAAAGATAAATGGATACTTGATAGTGGCTGTTCAAGGCATATGACTGGAAATCCCGAGATACTCAATGACATTATATATCAAGATGGTGGATTGGTCAACTTTGGAGACAACTCAAAAGGATATGTGATTGGCATCGGCAATGTCGGTAATTCTAAAACTCCTCTTATTTCTGATATTTTGCTAGTTAGGAATTTAAAACATAATCTGCTTAGTATAAGTCAACTATGTGATAAAGGATTTAAAATTAAATTTGGAAAAGATAAGTGTCACATCGAAGATAATAAGTCAAATATTATCTTTGAAGGAATTAGGAAGAAAAACATTTACATCCTTAGTATGAAAGTTTCAAATGATAACTTATGTCTTTTGGCTAATACAAGTGACCCTTGGATTTGGCACAAAAGATTTGGTCATTTAAATTTCAAACTATTATCTAGGTTATCAAAACTTGACTTAGTTAGAGGTCTTCCCAAGTTAAACTTTAAAGTAGATAATATATGTGATGTTTGCCAATTAGGACAACTTAAGAAAAGTTCATTTAAATTAAAAGATATGATTTCTACTTCTAAACCTCTAGAATTACTTCATTTAGATTTATTTGGTCCATCTCAAGTTCAATCAATTAATCACAATAAATATGTTTTTGTAATTGTAGATGATTATTCTAGATATACTTGGACAATTTTTCATAAACTTAAAAGTGATGCTTTTGAATTATTTAAGAATTTTGCTAAAAGAATTCAAAATCAATTTTCTTTAAAAATAAAAACTATTCGTAGTGATCACGGTGGAGAATTTGAAAATGAAAATTTTGAGAATTTCTGCAATCAAAAAGGGATCACTCATAATTTCTCTTTTCCAAGAACTCCACAACAAAAAGGAGTGGTAGAATGTAAAAATAGAACGATTCAAGAGTGTGCTAGAACAATACTTTCTGATAGTAACTTACCTAAAAACTTTTGGGCTGAAGCAGTCGCTACAGCTTGTTATATATTAAATAGGATTTTAATTAGACCATTAACTAATAAAACACCATATGAATTACTTTACAATAAGAAACCCATAGAAGCTTATTTTAAAGTTTTTGGTAGTAAGTGTTTTATTCTTAGTACAAAAGATAATTTAGAACCTAAATCCGACAAAGGTATCTTTATCAGATATTCTAATAGAAGTAAAGCATTTAGAGTTTATAATTTAAGAACTAACACTATTGAAGAAACAATGCATGTATCTTTTGATGAAAATTTTAAAGATACTGTACAAATAAAAGATGAAGAAGATTTTGTAACTTTAAATAATGAACCTAATGAAACAATTGTGAAATCATTCAACCTAATAAAAGAATTAGACTATTAAAAGATCATCCTGTAGAAAATATACTAGGAAATATTGAATGTATAGTTAAAACAAGAAATCAACTAAATAGTATGAGTAATGTAGCTTTTATATCAACTATTAAACCTAAAAATCCAAAGGAAGCATCATCTGATGATTCATGGATTCTTGCTATGCAAGAAGAATTGAATTAGTTCACCAAAAATGATGTTTGGGAACTTGTTCCTAGACCTGAGGATAAAAGTATAATTGGAACAAAATGGGTTTATAAAAATAAAATGAATGAACTCGGTGAGGTCGTGAGAAATAAAGCTCGTTTAGCCGCGCAAGGTTATTGTCAAGAAGAAGGAATTGATTATGACGAAACCTTTGCACCTATAGCAAGACTAGAAGCTATCAGGATTCTACTTGCTTTCGCAAATTACTATAATTTCAAGTTATATCAAATGGATGTTAAAAGTGCTTTTCTAAATGGTTTTGTAAAAGAAGATGTTTATGTTGAACAACCTCCACTTTTTGAAAATAATGAATTTCCAAATCATGTATATAAATTAAAGAAAGCTTTATATGGTCTGAAACAAGCTCCTAGAGCCTGGTATGAAAGACTAAGATCTTATTTACTACAATCTGGTTTTGAAATTGGTAAAATAGATACAACTCTTTTTATTAAAAGAAACAAAAATGATATTCAATTAGTACAAATATATGTAGATGATATAATATTTGGGTCAACTAATAACATAATGAATAAAGAATTTTCAGATATAATGACTAAAGAATTTGAAATGAGTCATATGGGAGAACTAAGCTTCTTCTTAGGACTTCAAATCAAACAATTAGATAAAGGAATTTTCATTAGTCAAGAAAAATATGCTAAGGATTTAATTAATAAATTTGGATTGACCACTTCTAGTGGGAAACCAACTCCAATGACATCTAATGTAGCTTTAAGTAAAGAAGATAAATCAAAAGATGTAGATCAAAAGTTATATAGGGGAATGATTGGTTCGCTGCTTTATATAACAGCAAGTCGTCCTAACATCATGCATAGTGTCTGTCTCTGTGCAAGATATCATCTCAACCTAAAGAAACTCACTTAAAAGCTGTTAAAAGAATTTTAAGATATGTAAATCATACTTTAGATTATGGTTTATTTTACCCTAAAAATGATGTATTTGATTTAATTTCATATTGTGATGCTGATTACGCTGGTTGTAAATTAGATCGAAAAAGTACAAGTGGAACTTGTCACTTTCTAGGACATTCTCTGGTTTCCTGGTTTAGTAAGAAGCAAAATACTGTATCCTTGTCAACAACTGAAGCAGAATATATATATCTGTTGCTTTGGCTTGTTCTCAAGTTATATATGCAACAAACTTTAAAAGATTTTGGATTAACTATAACTAAATCACCAATTTATTGTGATAATACTGGTGCAATAAACTTATCTAAAAATCCAACTCATCATGCTAGAACAAAACGTATTGATATTAGACATCATTTTCTTAGAGATAATATAAGTAAAGAAGTCATAACTCTTGAATATATTAATACTAAAAAACAAATTGCTGATATATTAACCAAACCATTAAATGAACAAAAATTTACTAAATTTAGAAGAGAATTAGGTATATGTTCATTAACTGAAATATAAATTATAAATAATACAAGTATAGTTAATAATTAATATAAATAAAAATTTCTCAAAAATTGAACTGGGCATGTCGACATGACCCATCCATCTATTTCGACATACGGGCCGAGATTTTCAAATTTAAATTTCCCTCTAAAATTAGTTATTTGGTTATATATTTATATATTTCAACTTTTACTCCTTTTCTCTGTTCTATTCTTTGTAATAAACTTCTAAAACAGTAAATTAATGGCTTCCTCTTCTAATAATGAACCTTCTTCACCCACTTCTCCTCATTCTGGCCCTTTTCAACGTTCCACACACGTACGAGTCATCAAACTACAAGAAAAGATGAAAGATTTGCTTCAAATGAAGACGGAAATTCAAGTGAGTCAACTGCGAATAGCTAAAGAACAAGATAGGCAAGGCAGAATTCTTAGGAATTTGCAAAAATTTCTTATGGATAACCATGCCAATCCCATTGTCATTGAAAAATCATCACAAGCCATGGATTCTGAAGAAGAAGAGCCAATGGAAGAACCACAAGAGGATCAAGAAGAAGAACATCCTCTACCGAATCCGGATGTTCATATGGACGAAGACGATGGCGTGATTTGCATTGGAGAGGTCCTTTTTGACGCTAATGGAAACTTGGTTGAACAACCTGGAAACTTTTGTCTCCATTATCCAAATTGTTCGGTCCATAAATCACCAATAGTTAAGGGTCCTCGTTAAGTGTTTTTTGTTTTTGTTTTTTTCTTGATTATATATTGGTTTGCTAGTTTGTATATAAAGTGTTATATTAATTAATGTTCTTCTAAAAACAATCTTTGGTGTATAAAATCTTGAATTCCATTTAACTTAGGATGTTATATTTTACTCATACGTAGTTATTATTCTTATATCATATGTTTGTTTATCTCATTTTCTATTAAGTTCAAGGATTATAGGTTATTGTTTTGTTGATGACAAAGGGGGAGAAGTTATATAAAATAGTAGGCTTGGAGTAAGGGGGAGTTGTTGGTGTAAGGGGGAGTTATGGTATGATCGAAGTGGTAAGTATATTTTATAAGGTTGTCATCATCAAAAAGGGTGAGATTGTTAGGAACTGGAGATAGTGGTTTTGATGACAACAACCTTTGTAACTTATTTTATTATAACTTATATACTAACACTATTGTCTATATATATATATATGAATGTTATTATGCAGGATATATATAAGGCAGGTACTGATTATTGAAGACTGTACAATATAAAGATCAAGAATAAAGACTCATGAGTATCAAGATCAAGATTTCAAGATTAGTGTCTAGTTTATTGTTAAAACTTCATAATAGCACGGAAATCTTCATTCCATATTTCATTTGGGATGGAACCCATTTCTACCTTCTTAGTGGCTTACAAACCCACGACAAGTAGCTTACAAACCTATGACAAGTGGCTTACAAACCCACGAACATCCTAGTTTTGTACAAGTTCTCGAGTCCTGATGTGATGAGATATTCTGCAGGAAGAAGCTTGCAAAACTACTTCAAAATGGTTTTTCAAAATGATTTTCAAAACTGCTTTTCAAAATGTTTTAGCCTTAAAATATTCTTTGTCTTTGTTTATAAATAATAATAAACTCTTATTTTAAACTTCGTTTGTTTTTAAAACTATCTTCTGATTTTTAAATATTCTTTTATAATATATATATACTTGAGATTTAAAATCAAATTTATATATACATTCTAAAAATATATTTTTTTACTCTTCTTTATTTTAAAACATAGGAAAATTAGTTTATTTTACTCCAGAATCATTTCATCTTGTTTTCCTTTCAATACCATTTTCAAAACAAATTTTACATTGTTTTTAACTAAGGGATGTCGACATCATGGGATACCCCATGTCGACATGGTGGCCGTTAAATTCAAAAGTTTCAATTTTCAAAAGAAGTGTCTATTCGTTTAAATTTCTTCACGAATGGTTATGACCGTTACTGGTCTATAAATAGCCTTCACAAACGAATTTTTTAACTAACTAATTTCATATTTTCTTCACTCCTTTTTCTCCATAAATCCATATTCTAAAATCTTCATATTTTTAAGATCGTGCCGAAATTCTGCCGAATTCTCAAGTGAATCAAATTAGAATCTCATTCTTGTTTGGTTCTCTGCCCTCTCTCGAAGATCAAAGTGCTATTTAGAGTTATAGGATCAATTTGTAATCAAAAGTTTAGCGAGTCTGTCTATAAGGTGTGGTTGTGCCTGGAAATTAATTGGGTAATCTGTGGCCCGTAAATCAAGAGAGTTTGCCCCGGACTCGTGAGACGGGAGGGTACCTCAAGGCCTTTAGAAACTGTGGATTGTAATCTCGACGTTGGTATAATAAAAATCTGTATGAGGTGTTCTGCCTTGGTACATGACTGGATGTAGGGTAACTCCGAACCAGTATAAAATCCGGTGTGTTCTTTCCTTTTACTGCTTTTTATTTACTTTCTACATCTGTGTTTGATTCTGTGATTGTTCTGTGATTAAGTTCTGCATTTGCTTGTGTCATAATTTTAATTTAGTCCATATAAGTCTTAAAACTCATTAAACACTATTCACACCCCCCTCTAGTGTTAAATTAGCCTTAAGTTCCTTAATCCGCACTCCCTTTCATGTATTGCTTTAGAAAAGAAGTATAGGGATTATATATGAGTTAATTTGAATGTGTTTTAGGATTAATTAGCTATTTTGATTAATAGATAATTACTGGATATTAATAGTGGGCTGCCTTGTTTCTAAGTAATTAAGAATGAACAAGAAAGAGGTGTATAAAGATGTATTTATAGGAAAGTGTAAAGAGAGTGAAGCCAAAATATTCTTCATTCATCACTGCACCTTTGTACTTTCCATCCTTACCATGAAAGCATTCCTTAAGAGTATTTTCTCTTATCTTCACCAAAACTTGCACAAATTTACATAACCACTTTCATCGTTATCTTTTCAAATGAACACTTATATGTTACACTTAACACAACTGTGTATTTATACTCTCTTAACAATCTTTAACATACTTTCCAGGACAACATCCTAGTGGTATGGCTCTCAAACATAGGTTTTAAGGTCACAAGTTCAAATGTTGCATAATGTGAATCGAGCTTTGGACATATTTATACTTTTATATGTATATACTACCCCAGATATGTAGTACCAGTAGGTTACCAAGCTTTATTAATTACTAAGTTTCATAAAAAACCTTCTAACATATTTAAGCTTGATTATTGATAACATATTCTTTAATCACATTATCAAAAATAATCTTCCTTACTTTAGTATTTAAAAATATTTCAAAATTGGGTATTTTAACATTAATATCATCTAATTACATATATATATATAAGTTCTATGAAACCTGGGTCATTATTATACTAGGGCATGGCTTGGTTCGCAAGATAATTTGATATGGACAGTTTTAGCTTACCATAAACAAAGACGCATTGGAATACGCAAAGAAGTGTGATAAATTCCAAAGGTTTGTAAGGATTATCAAAGCTTCATTTATTAAGATAACAAAAATGTTTATCTCCCTAGCCATTTTGCAGTTTTGAGGATTAATTTGATTGGAGAGCTACCCAAGGCTAGAGGAGGAGTGAGTCATGTGATTATTAATGTTGATTACTTTAGGAAGTGAATTGACATGGAGCCCTTAGTCATGATCACTATGGTGTAGGTAGTTAGTTTGTTGTAATGGATATATATTGTGGGTATGAAGTGTCATTGGAGACTGTTACATACAAAGGGACACAATTTTAATGCATGTAATTTACCAACTCTTACGCTCATTACAAAGTCCATGAAAGCTTCTTAGCAGTTGTCCATCCTCAGGGTAATGGCAGGTCGAGGAAATGAACAAGGTCCTAAAGTCCATCATAAAGAAATGATTACATGGAGAGAAAAAAAATCTGAGTTGATGAGCTACCGCTTGCTTTGTGGGCATATAGAACTACTCAAAAAAAGCAACTAGTCACACCCCATTTGCAATGGAATGTGGAACTGATGTGATGATCCCAGTTAAAAGGAAGTTACCTTACACATTCAAAAGCATTAGGATCCTAAGGTCGATGAGTAATTGCTACAAGCATCTATTGACTTGATGGAGGAAAAAAGGAAGAAGCTAATTTGAGAGTTTCTGCCTACTAGCGAAGGTGGCACAATAGTTTAATGCTAGAGTATGAAATCTAGGATTTGAAATTAGAGATTTGGTGTTGAAATGCATATTCTTGGTCCCAAAGGCACTTGGCACAGTTAGGAAATGACCATTCGTGATTGAAAAGAAGCTTGCAAATGGTGGTAACAATAGATGGAGCTTTGATTCCACGGGTACAAAATAACGAGTATCTGCATTGCTACTGCACTTAAGTTAGGGTTACCCTGTTTTAGACACATATCATTGTTTTCTTGTTTAAAAATTGATTATGTAAGAAAAAATTATTTTGTGATTAATTATTAATGAAAATGCTTTTTAAAACAAAAGGAATTTTTTTTCTATGTAATATTATGTATTTAGTGATATATTTGTTTGGGTTGATGATCTGTGATGCAGGATAATCTTTGGATTACTATGGTCTTAGTGTTTGTCCAAGGTAGACTAATTAAGATAAAAAATGTTGTCCGAGGTGATAATTATTGATATGTTTTACCTTGTTATGATAAAATATTTTAGGAAATTCTTAACGAAGGAGTACATATGGAATAAAGAAGTGAACCGAGGGTAGGGCATTAGATACCACATCGTGTACACTATTCTGGTATAAAGATAAAGTTGGTGAGTAACCGATGAGCATCCAAAGTTAGATGTTTGGAAATGCCTATATGATCCACTTTAGATCAAAGAAGATAGTTCAGTAAGTTGTCAGGCTCATCGTCTAATGTCCAAAGATAAATATGATGGAATAGTTGGATGATTTGCTTACGAACAAACATGATAGTTAGGCAAGTCTAGGATTAGATGTCTAAATTTTAGAAATAAACCAATATGAATGTAGGTCATGTCACCCAATGGCTAATGGATGGGACTGCTATGATCGAACGTAATAGTTCAAGGTAGGACTATGATTTGAACGTAAGTCCCATATCCCGATGGTGAATGGATGAACTTGCACTAGGTGGCATAATCGAATGTGATAAGTTAGCGAATCAGTGGTACAACTATGATTTGAACAATATCCCACTACCTAAGTGGGGAATGAATTGACTTATTCAAGGTATCGCGATCGAAAGTTATATCTTAGTTGTACAACAGTGATTTGAACATAAGTCCCATTGCCTAATGGTGAATGGATGGACTTACACGGGGCGACGCAATCAAATGTAATAGTTCAGCAACATGAATGTGACCAGAAATGTATTACATTAGAATTTTAATAATAATTTATAAGGGTATTTGGTCAATTTTACTAACAATGGGAAATAGTCAATTTACAAATAATAAAATTAGCGATGAAAGTTTCACTATTGTGTAGAGCATGTTTTTCTAATTGATTTTGATTATAAACTTGCTCGAATTAGAGATTGTACGGAGGAAATACAAGAGATATAGGTTTAGGGTTCGAAACATGTCGAAGTGGATAGCTCATAAACTAGAATTTAAAAAGTGAATTGTTTTTTCCCTCCTTATAAAAGAAATCGATGTACTTCTCATTTCATAAATTTCATTTCTTTTTCTTAACTTTATCCATTTCCATCTTTCTTTTTGATCTTACAAAAGCCATAACTTTCACGTTTCTCAATGAAAATTTACGATCTTTATATCAAAATAATCAATGGAGTGAGGGCTATGATCTAATATCAAATTCAAGGTAAGCTGGAGGGAATTTTCATCATGCTTTTTCAGATAGCGAAGGATCTTCTTCCTCCTTTGGGTTGCGTCTTCAATCATTGTGAGTGGGATTCGTCTCTTCGATATATAATTCGGTTATATTGCTATATCATTGTTTTAATCAATATTTATGGTTAATTTCAAAATGATAAAGGATTAAGCATTGATTTATGAAATTAAATTGAATGGTTAGAAGTTGGATTTATAAAATGGTTGTATTTGAGGTTGATACAATTTGATGATTTTTATGGCTAAATTAAATCTTATACATGTTTATAAAATAGAGAAATGGATATGAATAAGTATATGATATATATACTGTGACTTTATATGATTCAGAAACGATCAGAGATCAAAGAAATATGTAGTACACTATCAAGTAATAAATCATTCAATTAATGAATATACATTAGTATGAATTATCGACTCTTAAAATTGATAGGATTTAAGTGTGAATTGATGTATAAATGAAGTCAAAATGAGATTGAATTATAAGCGGTTAAAGAATAATTGGAGAAGAATAGAACAATAATCGAGTAAAGAACAAATCATAGGCCGATCGACTACTAATGAACCAATTGGTTCACCAGTGGCTATATTTTAGGGCTAGATTGAACCTAGACCCAATTCGGCTGAATTGAGTAGGTAATGATTTTCGGAACTAGGTTTTCGTTTTGACGTTTTGGAATACTTTTGAGGTGATTCTTCTAAACAAGATTATGATGTGATGAGACATTTTTATATGAGTTGTTTAGATGTTTGATGTTTGGACCTAAATGTGTTTGATATAGGTGTTGATGTTTGATGATCATATTAATTACGTATTTACCTTTGGTGGCTCCTATGACTTACCATGGCATCATGTGTCACACATAACGAGTATGCAGACCGTGAGAGAATGGAGACGTCCATATGCAGGCTTATACAACCTTAAGTGGACCGTAACTGCTACCGTATCATCGGGTTGAACGAGTAGTGAACACATGACATGCTTTGTTATGTCATTCATATATTGTGTAGTTGGGTGTAACAAGACCTTAATCGAGTAGTCAACTCCGTTAAGTGTTGGTATTACTCTTAAATGTATATTGGGCAGGTTAAGGTATGCTTACATATATTAATAGATAAAAATGATGTTATAGCATTAATTTTGAAGTATATGTGGAATAGATTAGTTTCACTTACTCAAATGTATGTATGACCTCCTTCGTATTATTTTTGTACCTTTTATCCATAGGTTGATTGATTACAAAGTTGAGTTATTAGGTGATGACGAAGGTGTGAATTTTGTCATTATCTATGTTAATATTGTATATATATTTTTCTAAAATTATAATTTGATGTGGGGATTAGACTGATGACTAGTATTGAATGAACCTATAGCATTGGATATATTATAAAGTTTGGTTTGAATATATGGTTATCTAATATTATATATTATTCCTTCTGCTTTGATTTCAAAAAGATATAGTTAGAAATATAATTATGTTTCTTGTTATCATCTCTTAATGATATGTCGTTTTAGGTTTTAACGTCGATTCGAGCGTTAAATAATAGGATCAAAAATAGAGGATTGTTACATGAACATTAGTCCCTTCATTTGATTATTAGAGGATATGCTTGCAAAATTTATAATGTGTATGAATCTATGTAACTAAGAAACAATACATAGCTATGCATACTAGAATATTGTACGAACTTAAGTATGAAATGATAACAACTTTGCCATAGCTTTGGACATTCATGAAAGTTCTATTCTAATGATCAAGTACGGGTCCCTGACTCTACTTATATTGACATGAATACATATGGGAATATGCAGGGTTGGCCCATAATATGGGTTGCCCAATCCCAAAAAAGTTCAACAAGAGAAGTGGGGAAAAATTCAATTTGGTTGCCTATTGCAAGGTTTAAACATTGGTATTATGGGGCAAACTACATGGCATAACCACAACACCAAGTTACCAAATGGGTAATTTAGTTTAAAGGACAAATGTGGAAAGTTTGTTGGCTTCTAGGACAACACGCGCAAAAATTAGTCATAAGGACACATTCTTCATGCATATACCAAAATTATCACATCCTATGCCCCGACACTCCATGCCACTGCAACCCATGTTTCCACACTCCCTATGCTACCCTACACATATGCTTCGCCACTGCTAATAGTCCACGCAACTGCCATCTCCCTAGCCGTCGCCTCCTCAAAACCTAATCCTTAAAAACAAAATCATGTCTCTACTCACCACCAATTGTGTTGTCTAAATCCTCCATCTCATAACAACATCGTTGCTACCTCATCTTGCCCGCCAATCATCAATTAGTGCAAAAATAGTAACATCTAAAAAATGATACTATATAGCATCATTATATTAGAAAATGATATAAAAAATAATATATCAACCACAAAATGCCACCAACCTTATCGTTTTATCAAAAAATGATAATACAAGGTAAGGTCAACTATTGCACGATAAAACTGAAATATAGTTGTTGTATTCCTTTTTTTGGTTCGGTAAATACAAAACTAATACTACACGATAGCATTATAAAATAATTAATGAAAAATAGCATGATTAATATTCAAAAAATTAAATAAAAATGATACCACCTTTACAAAGTTAGTAGTAGCATTGTAAATTAATTTTTGAAAATAGTATTACAAACTTCCTAAAATAAAGTAAAATGATATCACCATTGTAAAAAAATCAGAAAATGATACTAAAAGGTGGAATTTAAAAATATTAATTCAAAAATGGTACTACAATTCATAAACCATACCAAAAATAAAGAAAATGTTAATATACTTCATAAACTGATGCTACAATTCATAATGTTATAATAGAATAATATTATGAGATACAATATATACATCATCATTTAGAAATAAACTACAATTGTTCATAAACTACTACTACAATTTTTAAAAAGCTACTACAATTCATGATATGTTATTACAAAATAGCATTATGAACAAAAATATACATAACTATATTTATTTGAGAAAAAAATATATGATATTATACAGTATTATTACTACACATATCTAAAATGAAGCTACAATTGTTAACAAACTGCTACTACAATTTTAAAAAAGCTACTGTAATTCAAAAACCGCTACTACAGTTTATGAAATGCTACCATAAAATAACAGTACAAACAGAAATATACATAACTATATTTATTTAAAGAAATAAAAATGATACTGTACAGTTTCATTACTACACACATCTAAAAAGAAGCTACAATATAAACAACTACTGCAATTTTAAAAAAAAACTATTACAATTCATAAAATGCTACTATTAAATAGCTTACGAACAGAAACATACATAATTTAATTTGTTAAAAAAACAATGATACTACAGTAGCATTACTACACACATCTAAAAAGATGCTACAGAATGCTATTACAAAATGGTGAAACGATATTATAAAATAAACATTTTTTTATCTTCAAATGCCATCGCAAAATAGCATAAGGGGCATAAATATAAATAATTATTCTATTTAAAAAATGGTACTAATCAGTATCATTATCTGGTGTCATCTTCTTGTTTCCTAATTCCATGTTGCTTCTCCTTCACCTCCAGATCTAATCACATAAAATATCACTCCTCCATCATCACTACAACACATTAATTCACCGACCATCTTCATGTCTATCTACATCACAATCTCCTCCTTCCATCATCATCAAACTGGTCGTGCCTCTCTCCACCAGCATCGTCGCCAAACTTGAGTCTACCACCATTGAGAGCTGTGCACCATCGTCAAGATCTACCGCACCCCTTTGCCCCTTATAGAATCCACCCTGTTAAAAAACAAAAACCTAAATTAGTGTGTCCTCGTGCCTAAAATTTTGCCCTTCAGCTATATTACGAAACAAAATTTGTCCTTCGTGCATAAAAATGGTGCGCATATCCTGACGCCTAAAAAATGTTGAAATTTTATCCTTCTTACTATTTTCCTATTACCTAATTGTATAATAAGAGTTGCAATATTTTATTAACATATTCTTACTACATAATTTAATTTTAAATTTTTTTGCCCCGACTCTGGAGTTGTCCAAGCCCAAGGACTTGGTGGGCTATTCTCTAGGCTGAGCCTGGGAATATGGACGTAGATAATATGTATTTTGAAAATTTAAATAATAAATAACAGCATGATACAGTTGAAGCAAACAACATTGGTACAATATGTATTGATAACACGGAGAAAGATACAAATGAGCATTACAACAAAGTGGAGCAGAATTAGACATGTCAAACGGGTCGAGTCAAAATAGACCTGACCCATTTTATGACTCAACGCATTTAATAAATTTATTAATTAAAAGGGTCAATATGTCACAACATATTCATATATAGGTCAACTCGTTTAACCCACTCTAAAAACATAAAAACTAAAAAATATATACAAATTCCCTGATTAGTGAAAAATATTGACTAATTTGGCTCTCTTAATATTTATTTATAAAGAGTTAGTTACAAATACTGATAAATTGTCTAGACAACATGGCCATAGCTATACCGGTACAATTATAATAATGATTACCATATTTCTTCAACAAAGAACCTGGACTGCATGCTCATATGTCTTCATGTCCCATCCTTATTACATTGAATCCAAGCTAGTCCCATACAATCAAGGAACCTAAAATTAGCATACCTTAACTTTACACGTGATGAAGATGGTTAATGCATGAAATATGTACGTACTTACCCTATCAGTAGTCTCATGCTTAAAAGGTGAAGTATTGTAAATGTGATGCATTCTCTCGCTAGGTTGTGCTGGATATATTCTACTGCATTTCTTCTCTAAAAATGTATACATATTGTCTTCTCTGATCCATTCTCCTTTCTTCACCTCCTCATCATACCCAAACCAACCAATTGACTCCATGGTCATAGCTTCATTTGCTGATAACAGACTGAAATTCGAGTTCAAATATATTTCCAAAATTACTCAAGTTGGTGAAGAATATATCTATTTTCAAAATTACTCAATCATGCAACACATAGGAAAATCCAAAATAAGTATTTTTATATATACAAGAAATTTAGGCTATGTTTGGTTTGCCATTTTTAGTTTTGGCTTTTCGTCCATACAAAAATGCACAAGACGCATGTATATTATCGAAAACGACTAATTTAGAAAACAAAATTAACATACAAAATAGAAAAAAGTTTTTTTATTTTCCATGTTTCGGAAAATAATAGAAGCACGAGAAACAATCCATCCTTCCATCGTCCCTCCATCCCCTTCGTCGTTCCTCCATCTTCCTTCCATCACCTCCATCATCACTTCACTCTTCTTATATTTGACATACATATTCGAAAATAGAAAACCCAAAATTCGTTTTTAAACCAAACACTACCTTAGCTTTTTTGGTGGAGATTTAGGGCTAACAGCTGTTGTGAGTGATGACCATGATGCTGGTGAGAGCACGATTGTGGGTTTTGGTGGTTTGATGGACTTCTCAAAGATGGAGAGTATTAGAGAGAAAGGAATTATTGGTGTGGATGATATCAGTTAGAATTTAGGACTGTGGAGAAAAGAATTTTTGGGTTTTAACTTGAGAGGGTAGAGTGGGTTAACTGGGTCATTAGAGAATTATTCACAGGTTGATTGGTTTTGACCTAATTTAAACAAGGGACAGTTTGGCACAGGTCCCTAATAAGTTTCAAAATACACAAAAACCCCAGTAAAAATAAGTTAGTAAATTAGGTTCCTAGAATTAAGTTATCGAATAATGGCATACACTTATGCAATTATTCAGTGAATAATTGCAGACATTTATGCAATTATATCAAAAAATTGCAGACATTTCCACAATTATTCACTGAAAAATTGCGGAAATTTCCGTATTTTTTTTAAAAATTAGCGGAAAATTCCACAATTATTCACCAAAAAAATTGCAAAAATTTACGCAATTATTCACCGAAAAAATTGCATAAATTTATGCAACTTTTGGATATAATTGCATAAATGTCTGCAATTATTCAGTGAATAATTGCATAACTATATGCAATTACTTAGTAACTTAATTCTAGGGACCTAATTTACATACTTTTTTTACTAGGGTTTTTGTGTATTTTGAAACTTATTAGGGATCTGAGCCTAATATTCACTTTAAAAAAACTGAAATTGGGTCAGACCCAACCTAATTATAATTGGGTTAAAAGGTTAGGTTGTATTTTGACAAGTCTAAGTTAGGTAACTTCAATCTGACTTTGATCATCAGGGGAAGGATGAGATAAGAGTTTCTCCATCTGAAAAATGGTAGAAGAATCAAAACTATGGGTGTTGTTGGCATGGCACTTCACATGGGTAACTAGAGGGATAGATCTGAGATCAGGACAAAATAGTGTTTTGTAAATTATTGGGGCTAGCATCTTGGGACTTGGGATAAAGAAAGGAGACAAGGCAGCTAACTTCTTCCATTCTACAATGGCAATACCCATATAAAACATGAAGTTTAAATATTTGACTAATGAGGAAGGAAATCGTGTCTACTCCACCGACATTGTTGCTGGGAAGCCATTTTATTTTATCCTCTTTATTTAATGTTTATTCTATGTATACTGATTTTCCATAGGTTACTTGCAAGAAAATCAATTCTCCTAAAGCTTAAAATGCTCTTTCCAAACCATTTGATACTAAGGAACTCAGCGTTGATGTGTTTTCAATTGATGAAAACAACAGTCCTTATCCTAATGGCATTAACTCAAAATTTTATAAGATGCATTGGAACTTAAATAAACAGGATTTATTGCCAGTTATGCTTAATTATACAACAAACAAGGAAGACCGCTGTTAAAATTAATCATACCTTTATATTCTTAGTCACTAAAACTCACTCTCCTCATTCAACTTTAGATTACAGACCAATTTCTTTATGCAATGTCCTCTATAAAATTTTGGCAAATTTGCTTGGCAATAAAATGAAACATATAATGGATGGCCACATCTCCTATAATCAAAATGCCTTTATTCTTGGAAGAATTATTTTTGAAAATTCTTTTCTAGCACATGAAACGATGATGAAGTTAGATAAAAAAACATAAAATAGTTTTGCTTAAAGATAGATCCAAATAAAGCCTATGATAAAATCACCAGAGAATTAATTTACCACATGATGAACTCTATGGGGTTTCCTCTAAAATTTTCTAATTTGATCTACTAGTGCATTTGCACTCCTTCTTTTTCCATTATGGAAGATGTACATCCTTATATGTTGTTTAAAAGCAATAGAGGACTTAGGTTAGGAGATCCTCTCTCCCCTACCCGTTTTTATATTGATATGGAGTATGTGTCAATTCCTTTTGATTTGGAGTTTTATAGAGGCAAGTTCAAACCCATTTACTATACTGAACCAGTTATCGCATGTAATGCCCCACCACTATACCGTTACTAACAAAGAGTATTCAGAGTAATACTGTCTAATGAAGAATGAGGCTAATTAGGAGCAACCATACATGAAAATTCTCTTAGGCTAACACCGACATGTATTCTTACCTAAAAATAATACACAAATACACATACTCTCGGCATCGGCACAAAGCAATAAATGTGTGCGTTTATAAAGACAGAACAATAAATAATAAAACATCATAGAGTTAAAATGCAGCAAAAAATATAATAACATAACAGGTCTAGAAAATGGAGTATCTAGCTTACTACATCATATACATCGATATGAGTCTAGAAAAAAATGTACATCATTAGTTCCATAACATCAACATATACATGAAAACACATAAAAAAGAATATATACGTAGACTTGTCGAAAGCATACATAATTCTAAACTATCTCCCAAAAACAGAGCCCATTCTCCAAAGGTCAATATGTCACTGTACCTGAAAAGTCTCGGACTAACCCGACTATAGTTTAAAATAATAAATGGGATAGACTATATCTAAAACCAAGTGCGAGTACATGGTAATATAGCTTGGTAATAAAAGATATAACATGTACATGACATAACATAAATATCCAAACTAGCATCAACGACAAGGTACCAAACATAACTGAACAAGGATCAACCATGGAGAAATATAAATGCAACTAAACATAGCATAGACGAGGTGGGTGACATATAAAAAAGCTTGAATAGGTAACTTAGCATTAAGGATGAGCATGCAGCATGTCCATAGTCAAATAGAAAGATAGACAGAATATCTCTACCTACAACCCTAATGAGAGAAGAGACTCTCGACTACTTGGCCCTATGAGATATATAGAAAAAACATGTAGACACTATACCAACAAATAAGAACAACAGATAATATTAAATACATAGATGTATTCTTGACCAACAACCCTTAAAGAAACAAAACTCTTGACTAAATGGTCTTAAGAAATAAATATAATAGAGCATATATGAATGTCTCTCAATTGACGTATAACGACTGAGCTTTTCGTCTCTCAAAAGTTGACACTAATACATCCACGGTATTCACATGCTGAACATCCGAGTGTCGAAAAGACAGATTATTGGGGTAAAAGAAAGAAAAGACAGAATGGAGTCTCATATCGTGATGGGTAATATATAATATACAACATATCTTTACAGAAGAAAACTGTAATATATACATCGATCTAAGTAAACTAACCTATCATCAGCCTGGACAGTTATAAGAACTCGTCCTCACAAATACTGACAAATACAAAACAACAAATGTGGCAGAAATAAAAGATACATGAATATGTCTTGGAGGCATCGGGCTTGTCTCCTGAAGCTCCAAATCATCCATAACTAAATCCAGAAATATTACTCGGGCTGACCCAAGCATTATAAGAAAATAACGGTCGGATTAGTCTGGCAAACCAGCGTGAGAAACACAAATCATATAGATTTTAAATGTTATAAAACTTTTCAGAAATAAAGGTATCTCATAAGACCACGCCGCACATAAACACGGATGGGTTTTTACCTTATGATAACCAAACCATTCAAATAGAAAACCAATGAAATTGTAATAATGTCTAGGGTTTAAAATAAATATATAACATAGCTGGAATGCTTTCATCTCACGTTCTAACATATTTGGGCACAACTAAATCCATAAGGCACTTATTGGAGAATGGATTCCATCAACGACAGGGCTACTGGGGTACCGCCCATCATAGTGCACCTATAGAAAAATGTATCGAGGTCGAAAACCTTTGAACCCCCACATGGTAAGACCGACCTACCCCTTCCTGAATAGTATCGAATATGACATCACCTCGGTTGTCGACCAACAACCGTATCGAGTCACTAGCATGCATAAATGGGTCCATATCGATCCAGATCAGGTGATGACCTTACCCTAATGGTAGCAAACCACATAGCCTTGCAGCATATCCCCTGTTATAGTCATTACCGGGTGAGAGGTCTGAGGCTACACTTTACCTTTTTAGCAAATCCCACTTGAAATGCTAATATTTCCCTCCATACAATAATCGAATGCCAGTATTCATCCATACAAGTTGTTCTGGATATGAACAAACCGAAGGCACTACTTCTACTACAACTATTTTGGAATCATCCTTGGGATTAGTAGCAAGTAGCCCTTTCACTTCAAAGAACTCCATCTTCGATTCCAACATCTTCAAGATGTCTCTAATTCAAATGCTTATGCCGGTTCAAAGTGGTTTTTGGATAATATATTTGATCCTAGTCTCTCCAAACCGACAATCGATAATTTCAAAACTAGCCAAGATTTGATAATCAGTTGTTTAACTATTAAATAAATAAACAATTCAACTTTGAGATTTAATTCCATATGGAAACCAACCCTGGTTAAGCACACAAGCAACTACTAAGCCTCTTTAATTAATCCTTCAACTAATTAAAATCTCCTTCGTAAATATTTATATTAAAATACCTTTTACAAAAGATATATTCACAAACCTCTCACTCTTTTTCAATACTTCAAAAATATTGATATACTTATCTCAACGGTATAAGTATATTCACAAAAAACTACACTTCAATACTTAGAAAATGTAACCATATACTTATCTCAACGGTATAAGTATATTATTAAAACACTACACTTTCAATACTTAGAAAATATAACCATATACTTATCTCAACGGTATAAGTATATTCACAAATCACTAGACTTTCAATACTTAGAAAATGTAACCATATACTTATCCCAACCATATAAGTATATTCACAAAACACTACACTTTCGATACTTAGAAAATGTAACCATATACTTATCGCAACGGTATAAGTATATTTACAAAACTATAGAAAGGATTCATTTCCAAAACCATACTTAATTGGGTTAAAACAAATGTGATTTAAAACATTCATAACAATAAACCCAAAACACTTTTCTTTTGCTATAAGTAAATGGATCGCATATAAACTAGACCAAATATACTTACCACCACTTTCTGATTTCAAACTTGTATTATTCCTCAATTAACAATGTAGTCGGACAAGTTAGCGTACTATCATTGTCTCGACATACATTCTTAGTTCTCGGGATAGGGACGAGTTTCCCTACCTCGGAATTCGGTGTTAAATATGAAAATAATAACTTTCCGTATCACCAAAATTTTAAAATAATCATTAGCTAAATCAAACTTCGTTTCCTTTTGTAAAATTCCTTTTTATAAATCTCCTTATAAAACTCCTTTTATGAATCTCTTTCATATCTGCGAAACTCATTTCTATAAATCTCTTTTATATTTATAAAATTCCATTCTATTTATAAAACTTCATTCTATTTAACTCCTTTATAAAATTGCTTTATAAACTCTCACATACTTAACACAAATCTTTGTTTTCAAAGTTGGGCCAATAATTATTCATACAATGATCATTTCATATATCACTATTTTTTCACAAATGTGATTTATTTTCCTATTTATCAAAATGATATAATTTATCCTTTTTATAAAACACCATTTAAAAATCTATTCTTTTGTTTATAAAATGTCATTTATAAATCTTTCTTTTATTACAACATTTTATACAAAATTTTTCATAAATATTTATTCCCGACATATTTCTATCTTTTTTTAAAACAGAACCACTTTATTGTAAATGATAAATTCCCCTTTTTCTTTAAAATAAACATCCGTTATTATATCAACTTTCAGTAAAATAAATATTTTCTGAAATGCTTTTTAAAATATTTCCAAAACGGTTGGAGTAAAATAGAGAAGTTCAAAAATCCATTTCTAAACAAAATACCATAGAAAATTCCAAAATCGTATTTAAAATCATTTCCCTCCATCAAATCATTTTCAAATCAA
This sequence comes from Allium fistulosum, assembly GCA_030737815.1. Classification (NCBI taxonomy): domain Eukaryota; kingdom Viridiplantae; phylum Streptophyta; class Magnoliopsida; order Asparagales; family Amaryllidaceae; genus Allium; species Allium fistulosum. The sequence continues at coordinate 482,268,199 of CM060905.1, read as the reverse complement.
AACAATAAACCATAATATTTCAAAATACTATAATGATGCTAATAGTTAATAGCATTCAACCAATGCTATTACTACCTTTATCGCTAAAAAGTTCAACTTTTAACATATCAATGCCACAACCAATACTTTTGATATTCAACAATTTATACAACAAGTACGTTTGCACCAAAAATTTTCACAAACACCCAATAAAAGTTTTGAAGAGAAATAAATGAAGAATATAAAATGAAAATAGAGGATAATAGCAAAGAAATGGCAGTAAATTGAAAGAATAACACGCACACAACGATTTATAGTGGTTCAGCATTGATTGCCTATGTCCACTTTGAATAGATTGCTTTATTAATCACTTTATAAATTGAGTACAATAGGGATCAGATGAAAATGCTTAGTTACAAAAGAATATAAAGCAACCAGCAGCGTAAAAGTCCCAAAAATGAACAACCAAGCCTGTATTTAAGGACGAAGATGGCCAAATATCTCCTGAAAGTTTGGCAGAAGGACCTTCAGAACCATATGGATCCACAAGAGGGATCGCATGGCCCAATTCCCAAAGAAGGGGGATCGGTATTGGTCCCTACTTTGGTCAAATTTTGAGGTGCGATCCCTATGGTCCTCATGCTAAAAATATGCTTAGCCTCCAAATTTCATGCCAATTGGATTCGTAGAACTTGAGTTATTGCTTCAATATAGATTGCTTGCTAATTCTTGCCGATCCCTACCAAAGGAAGAGTGTCGATAACCCTAACCTCATTATCTTGAGGTGAGATCCTTAGGGTAGGCTCCCTAGGGTTCCTATATCTTGCTCACAAAATTTCATATGCATTGGACATGTGGATCTTGAGATATTTCTTGTTTTCTATTGAAATGCCCTTACTCACTGAAACATGCCGATCCCTATAATGGAAGTCAATTTGTGCCGATCCCTGCTATGTGTTGAACCATATTTCATAATTCGAACATCCTATCTTGCATATCTATCAATTCCATTCAATCTCAGCTTCGTGTTATCATCTGTACTTGACTTTTGGACCCTACAATCATCGCCTTGGACTTACTAGCCTTGACGTCAGTCGAATCAAACTTGTTCAATCAGTTCGAATATAGCGGGGTCAAAATGCCGGATAACACTTGCCTCCCAAAAGTATGTCTTGTGCTGAACATGGTGTACTTGGAATCGAAGCAAGTTAGAGCCGTCAGAAAGAAATCCATCCAGTTTTCTGAATAATCGTTATCCTTCCATCGAATTATTTTCCCAAACAGTGTATCTCTCTTTGATAGTCATGGTGTTTGGTCGATTTCCAATAGCATAAATCCAGGATTATATTCCATCGGATGATAGCTTGGCATGGTTCCACGAGACTAGTAAGCTTTGGTTATCCAGTCCAGCCTCGAACTTGAAAGCTTCAGGTTTTATTTTAATTTCCGTCGATTTCAAAAATTGAACTTTTAGAATATACATGTGCAAGTTTTGGTACATGTTCTAGTCGTTGGCTCCCGGACGCGTTCACACGCTCACGGGTCTTCGCCAATTTCCATTGAGTTAAATGCGATTTCATTGCACTTAGAGTATATGTTCTTTTCATAATTTTCATGCCCATGTTTACATGTATAAAAGCCCATAGCCGATCTCTTCCTTTCTTCCCTTTTTTACACATATAGGGATCAACATTCTCATAGCCAATCCCTCCCTCCTTCTTTTTTTAATAGGGATCGACATTTTCTTAGCCGATCCCTCCCTTCTTCGTTTTGACTTTGTGCGGAAAACAAGGCAGGCCGATCCCTTTAGATCCGTATATAAGCCAACACTTCCCTTCTTATCCTTCACTTATTCATCTTTTCCTTCGCTTACTTTTTCCTACTCCATGACTGAACCCTCAATCCAGCTCCTCAAAGCCGAACCCTCCTTCCTTTCATCAACCCGATCCTATTCCCCCGAAACAAACATCGCTTCCTTCCTTTAATTCGCCATCTTCTCTCGTTCTAAACCGTTGTTCCATCCTCGACTTGAATTGAAGTCGAAAACCTTCTATCGAGCAACTTACACTCTTTAAACTTAGGTTGGTTTTCTTTCTTTTAGCCATTAATTTGTGATGAGATGATGGGTTCGATTGTGTTAATTCATGGATTAAGGAAGAAACAAGATGGATGATGATGTAGAGTTCAGCAAAGTAGTAAAGGAGGAGGAAGAAAAGAGCTTAGGATCTAGGAAACATAGGCATCGGTCGTAGTGAAGTATGAAGGGGTTGGTTGGAACGTTTGAGGGAAGCACGAAAATGTTGAAGGAAAAAGGGTCGGTGGCTGTTGCTTGCATGGAGGGATCGGTAGGATGGTTGAGTTAAGGGGTTGGTGGTTTTGCTAAGTAGAGGAGGGATTGGTAGTATGGTGAATGGAAGGGATCGGTAGTAGAAGTTAGCGTAGAGGGATTGGTAGTTTTGGCCAAGCAAAGGGATCGGCAAAGAACACGTGAGGAAAAGGATCGGTTGTTTTTTACTCTGGGATAGAGATCAGCATATATGTACTTGGCTAATTCTAGGATTTTAATTGAACCCGTAAACCTATCTATAATCACTTGTTTGAGCAATTATAACCAATCCCATCTTAATGAACTTGAACATATGACAATGATGAATAACAGGACTTGCATATTCACTATTGAACGATCAAATCCTTGGGACTTTGAACATGAACTAAAACTTTAACATATGGACTTTAGTAAGGGATTTCACACTCCGATGTGCCGATGACTGATCCCAAAGCTTACACAACCGATCAATCTAAATGCTAGTTGAGACGGTCGGCGATGACGGTCACCACTACGCCATAAATGACCTTCTGCAACATTTTTGCAAGGTGTTGCCAGCTAAAATGTTGCGATAGCTATAAAATTTTGGTCCTACTGCAACGTTGTATTTTTGGTGTTACCTTAGCCATAAAAATGTGTTGCTCTAGCTAAACAAGTGTAACACGATGCAACATTTTTATATAGTGTTGCAATAGATGTATTCAAATTAAAAAATTAATAAAATTAGCAATCCGCGTGAATACGATCCAACGATCTACATTTAATCTGGTTGTTAAAATGGATCACCGCTGCAATTTGCCCCAAAATTTCATTTTCCCGCCTAGTTCAGAGTAGATCCCCTTTTGGTTTTCATTCCCATTCGCCTCCTCCCATTCGCCTCCGCCACCAAATTGTCACCCTCCTCTTCTTCTGCTTCCTCATTCGCCTTCGCCACCAAATTGTCACCCTCACCCCCAGCTACCCCCTGACCCATCGCGACCATCTAGCTCTAACCAGAGCCCCGTCAAGACACCAAAACCCGAAGCCAAACAAAGTTTTCCGTTCAAACCCCTTTTGCCACTGCTGTCGTCGCCATCAGCTCTCACCTCCAACAGAAGACTTGCTCGCCACCAACCCCTCTACCTTTCTCCTTTAGACTACTTCACCTGAAAACCCTTCTAGCGCCTTAATTTCTCCCAAAACCCGAACTGCTGCCCTCGAGATTTAGCTGTCATTCTCGCAACAATTAATCCGTCCACGGCTCCTATATCAGGTACATCCCAGTCTGATCTCTTCGTACTTTCCCCTATGATTGCGGTTGCTTCACTTGGTACTGGTAATTTCAATAAGATAATATGCCCCCTATATGTTTGTGCAAATGCTCCTTTGGAACTTGTTAATGTTTCAGAATCTAGCTGGGTATCTACTGCTTCTGGATGCCCTGTGCCTCCATCGCAAGTTCATAACTCGAACTGAGTGCAGAGTGATCTTATCCAAGCATTAAGGTTGGTTGGTTCACCATTGAATCTGGATGTAGTTGTATTGGTTGAAGGTTGGTTGGTTGGTTTGGTAAGTTATGGAAGTGATGATGGAAGTTGGTGATGCAGAGGAGTTTCAGTTGGCAGTGTGATGCCTGAATGTTGGCAGAGAGATGTAGACGGAGTTTGGAGTTTGATATTGCAAGAGTGTGAAAGTGGAGGATTAAAGGTAAGTTGTAAGAGGTGGTAGGTTTTAGGATATTGGTGGGATGTTGACGAAGTGTGGATTGAATGATGGTGAGTGTTCTGGTGTTTTTAGAGTATTGAAGGGTGGTTGCAATTGCAGTTTTTTGATAGTGAGTTGCTGTTTTGCTTGTTTGAAGAAGTGATGTTGGTGAAACAGGGGGATGGAGGAGCATGCAACTGTAAGGCTTTGGAGATTGTTTGTATTGACAATGGTAGAGTGCTGCTGTGTATTGGTTAAGGAGAGAAGCTAATGTGGTGATTGGAAATTGAAAAGAGTTTGCAGTAGAGTTTTGGTGTTTGGCCGTAGGGGATTCAAGCAGATTTAGGCGAGGAGATGGAGGATAGGAATTAAGTTCAGTCTTCATTTGTGCATCATTTTACGTCGTTTCAAAGAAGGCTCGATCTTTCGAAATCGGATGAATCGGGCGGTGCCCCGGACCCCCGCCGACGCTGCGCCCGGACCTGCTACTCGGCTCGCCTTCGGCTCGGCACTCGGCTCGCCTTCGTCTCGTCATATATTTGTCAGTGTCGGTGTCTGTATAAATTGAAACTGCATATGTAATGAGTGAACTGAGTGATGTAGTGAGGAATATCTGTATATGTGAATATCAGTGTTATATATCATTGAATTGTAAAATAGTGGAGTCAGGAATTTGTACTATTTCAAATGTTGAAATAAAATATTTATTTAAATAAATTACTGTTTAAATATCAAATTCTATGCAATAGCATTTTATTAAATAAATATTTATTTTTATTAAAAAATCAAATATGCTTTACATTGTGGGCCCCATAAATTCAGAAAGTTAATATCTATAGCAACATTTTGGAATGTTGCTACAGATACCTATGGGTGTTGCCATAGACCCAAATAGGGTTCTATTGCAACAATATTACTTATGTTGCCTTAGATAGTCAAAATGTTGCCTTTGAGGTCTAAGGCAACGGCAAAAATTGCATCACCCTAAAAGTGTTGCCATAGACCTATGGCAACATTTTTCGGGCCTGAGCCAACATTTTTTTTGTGTTGCAGAAGGTCATTTATGGCGTAGTGCACTCTGGTCGAAATCCAAAGTCTCGTTGTTTACTTTTGCTTTTAATTTTAAACTATTTATCTCTGCACTGCACGACATTGCACCACACTGGCTTACACTTAGCACGGGGGGACATGTAAACATTTCTAATCTCGTTTATCTACTGAGTAAAGTTGACATGGACTTCAAACGTTCAAAGCGTCTAGTTGTAAGGTCTTACGGACCAACTTCACAGCATAGTAATCCCGAAGCTGAGTCAAGTTCCACACCTATATCTGGCAGGCTTTCCCCTGGTCGTCAAACTGAACAACCGAAAGTTTTTTGCCTGTCGATCGACGTTTTCTCTGACGTTCCTGTCTTTTCGGTGGAAGATATAAGTCATGCCCCCGATGCTATAGAAGGCGCTATATTTTTAGATAACCCGATAGATTCTCAAGCCTTCAGAATTGGGGAGGCCGCTCTTCGTAGATTACGTTCTAGACACAGGATTCCCTTCGAAGACGTTCTGGTTCCTTCAGTGAATGATAGGGCTCATTCGCTTCCGAAGGGGTATACAACATGCAATAAGTTCATGTGCTAGGCCGGATGCGTGCTGCCCTTCAATTCTTTTATCCAGGAGATGCTATATCTTGGAATAGCTCCTACTCAACTACACCCGAACAGTTGTGCCTTTCTCCATGGCACTTTCTTACTATTTATGAACGTCCTGTTCCTCCTGCGAACTCTTAAGGACATCAGGTTTATTTACAACTTCAAACAATAGATAGGGAGTTTTTTCTACATTTTCCTCGAGCATTCTCCCAATTATCAAGTCCTAATGGGTGCTTGGAACAAGCTCAGTCTCTTCAAACACGAATGGTTTTATGTTCGATGTCCGCCTGGCTTTGCAAGGCGATGGTTGGAAGGACGTAAGTGTCGTCTTCGCTCTATTATCAAATTATTTAACCCAGATCAAATCTTGAATCAAATAATATTATGAAAATTGGTAGGTGTTCGTCCACGTCCAGAGGGCGATAGACTTTCACGGGCAATCTCTACAATTTGTGCCACTTCGGTCGAAAACAGGGACATTAGACTACTTGTAACCGACGAATGGTTATATCTATTCGGGTCGCTGAAGGAATTTCATGGCATTGGGCTTCTAGGAAGCGCTCCACTACCAAAATATGTTGTAGAACAAGAAGGTGATATCAATAATTCTGTCGTGCCCCTGTAAAGGGGACTCAGGATGACGCCAAAAAGGGCGAAATTAGGGGTGCCGAGACCAACGAGCCTGGCGATGCTGATGCAGGTCCAGGCAATGCTCCTGTGGTCAAACCATCATAAGGTGCACAACCTCACACGCTAGCTAGGAGAAGAAAGAAGCTTGCATAAAAGCTCTATAGGAGAAAAACAGCCAAGGAGCCTGAGTTTTTTATCACTTCCGTCGACGAATAGTCTTCCCAACATTTAGAAAGCTCTGAAGGGGTTTTCAAATCTCTAAATACCTAATGACATCATGACTTATGACTTCCTCAACATAAGTATTGAGAGGCTGAATTCTCCCACCAGAAGTGGCGACGACATTCTTCCCACTGGCAAAGTAGAGAAAACTCCTATGAGCAAGGCTGCAGCTACTGGTCCGTCGGAGGGACAGTAGGACACTCACAATCACATGCACTTCACCACACGATCTCCAACTACTTTTTGTATAATGGTTACTCATACATCTTTGTTTGCTTTTTGCAGGTGCGATGTCTCTATCCCGAGCTTTTGATCGCTTAAGAGGCTCCTCGACGCAATACGAATCCAAATGTGATTCAGAATCAGGCAGGCGTAGAGAAAAGGGATGACGACCGAGAAAGCAATTGTTATTCGAGGGAATATTCATCTTCCAATCATAAGTCCCAGTCTCGGTCATCCCATTAGGAACTTCAACCTAATCTTCCTGTGCACAGTGGCGATCAGACCTCTTTCCATGGTCCCCAAGTTACCATACCACCTGCGTAGTATTCCGGTTCCTCCAACTCCAAGCAGTCCCATGACCGTAGGTCAAGCAAACGTCCAATCGTCGCTTCTGATCTATCTTTGCCGATTGCGGCTCCTGAAGCTTCCACAGCAAAAAAATTGGCCGAACTTAAGGTCAATTTTTCAAAGATTTGTCTTGATGGGCTTAACTTCCTCCCCTTCATTCATACAATCCTAGGGAATGTTAAGGAAACTTCTCTCGCATGTGTCAACGACATTTTTGTTCAACATGAACCATTTAAGCACTTAGTAGAGAAGATCTTCAAGGAATCTATTGAGAGATAGCATGAAATTGATCATCTCAAGCTAGAGGCGATCCATGATAAAGATATAATTAAACACCAAGACATTGAGATCTCGGATTTGATGGAGAAGCTGAACGAGGCAGAAAAAAGTGCTAAGGAAACATCTGAGGCAGTGAATTGTCTAGACGCTGCCCACAAGAAGGAACTTGATGGTGCCCTCAACTGCAGCGGTGCGCTTGCCTTGGAAAAGATACCTTGCAAAAGGACAAAAATATTTTTAGCCCACCGCGTTGAGGAGCCTGAAGAACTTCTTAAGAAGGAGAGGGAAGAGAAAATTAAAGCTCAAGAGGAATTGCAAAGATATTGCGAAGAGGCTGTTAAAGCCTGGACTTTGAAGATTAAACTTGATGAGCAACTTACTCAAATTGAAGTCCTTAAAGAAGAGGCGAGAGAAGCAGGCACAATGAGATGAGAGAACAGATCGAGGCTCAGGTAGAGGATGCTAAAGAAATCGGTCGAAATAAAATTAAGTACATGTTTGATCCCCTAATCATTGAATACAATGCTAAAGTCCTTATCCATCATGATCTAAACTTTCTTGGTGAGGGTTATCTTGAATCGCTTGCTGAGGCCTGGGAGTACATTGTTGAAATGAAAAAGAGATCCTTCAGTGGAGCTGATTTAGACGAAGAAAAACTAGCACGAGAGATTCTTTGTGGGGACGAACCTCTAGACCTTGCTGCTGCAAGACTTCGATATTTTGACATTTTAGCACCCTTCGGCAAAGGGAAAACACTGTTGAGTCTTCAGAGTCCGATCCCAAAGGCCCCGCTTCTTTTCAAGCAACCGGAGTGTTAGTCTCTCTCGGTCCAGGACAGGATCTAAGCTACGATCCGGACAAACTCGGTTATCAATCTAAGGTGCCAACCCCTATTCTGGAAGGGGGCACTCCGGTGACAACTGAGAGTCAGCCAGACACAGGTATTTCTCTCTATTCTCCACTTTTCGAGAGATTTCGTTCTTCATGTCCAATAGTTATGGGCTTATCTTCTTGTTTCCATGAATCGACAGGCCTTTCGGATCCTAGCCAAACCCCAAAGAGTGGTGCCGTCGTGGAGCAACAGTCGACATCTACTCAGATTCCAATAGCTACTGACGCTCTAGGACCCAACGCTTAAGTTATCAGAGCACTTGATGATGATAAAGTTGAAGACCCGCCTTTGCTTGATGAGCCGGATGACATTGTGATTACTGGCGCCACCGAACATACTAATGAGCTCAGCTTAAAAGAGCGCATCAAGAGGGAGGAATTATTGAAGAAAAAAGCTAAGGTTGAACCTGCCAAAGTGGACATTGGCGATCCAAATCTCATCCCATTACAAGTCATCCCACCTGCCGGGTCGGTTCCCCATAAACTCCCTTTATCCTTCGAAAGCTCTCCTGCCAAGGGCAGCAAAAGAATCAAGGAAAAGGATAGGCGAAAGTTTGGATGGTGGCACTCCTAAGAGATCCAGAAAGCAGAATGGGCAGAAGAAATATCCATCACTCTAGCTTAGTTTGTATATAGTTTGCATAGCTGTTTTCCTCTTTCATTGGTCGTGATTGTGCGGGTGCGGCCCCTGATTTTAAATAAACTTGTACCACAATTTTTGAAGTTTATTATGTAAATAAAAGTTCTTTGTTTTCTGTCGAACTCTTATGTGAATTTTTTATTTAAGTAGTCAAGCTATTAATTTCCATTCAATGTACTTGTAATTCATCGCTCATTGCTTTGATGATAATCCGTTAATTCAATCCCAAGGACTCTATGCGGTCGTGTCCCTGAGTCGTACCGAAAACGGGGCTTGAGCCCTAATGTTGTGCTGTCGGATTCAGCGGTTTGAATAATTATACTCCTGCCCCCAGTCTTGGGTTAGCAGAGTTAGACGGTGGATGGTCGAACTCCATCCTTTGCGAGTTTATACTCTTCCTGTCGGTTTCAGGCCGGAGTTCACAGAATAGTGAGTGGTCGAACCACACTCGTCTATTTGTTAATACTCATATCTACACTATGGGGATAAGGGTTAGCTATCGGGTGGTCGAATCGCACCCGACTTGTGTTTATGCTCCAATCTGCACTCTGGGGACTTAGAGTTAGTTAGCGGGTGGTCGAATCACACCAGGTTTGTGTTTATACTCCAGTCCGCACTTTGGGACTTAGAGTTATTTCGAAAAATAGTTGGATCGTACTTTTCTTAATTGATTGACTTGCCCACAAGTCTGAGGGTTAACTTAGCAAGCGATTGGTCGTGTCACGATCGCTTTTGATTCATATTTGTCCCATCGTTTGGTAGCATTAAGTTGGTCATTGGATGGTCGAATCACATCCATACCTCGTTAGGCATTCCGTCCATCGGGTTATGAGCGTGAATCGACAAATGAACGGTCGGACCATTTTCATTTAATTTAGTTCATATGTAACTTTTGTAATCGACTAGCTCCAAACTCTTGGAAACTTCTCGTACATGTCAATACTAATTAGTCTAGCAGCGTAACTAAAATGTACTGCTACAGCAAACACAGACATGAAGGAAATTCAAAACTTTATTTGCCAAACGGAAAGAAATGACATAATTTGTCTTATTACATATCTTTAAAAATAAATACTAAAGCAAGTCCTGAAATTAAATACAATTGAATGAAAAAGAAGTAAACTAAGTGAAATAGCGTCGTAAATGCTCTCTATTCCAAGCTCTTGGGAGTGTGATGCCATCAACAGTCACTAGCTTGAAAGTTCCCTCTCCAAGCCTTCTTTCAATGACATATGGTCCTTCCCAAGTAGGATTCATATGCGACGGGGCAGGAAAAACCTATTTCAAGACGAGATCGCGGATTTCAAAGGTTCTAGATTGGACTTTAGTGTTGTAATTCCGGGCGACTCGATGTCGGTGCGCAGCTGCTCTCAAATTAGCTTCTTCGCACTTCTCATCTATAAAGTCTAGAGATTCCAAGAGGAGATCTTTATTCGTTCTAGGATCGTAGTAGGTCACTCGATGAGAAGGAACTTCGAGCTCAATAGGAATGACGGCTTCAGAACCGTAAGCAAGGGCGAATGAAGTATAGCCACTTGCGGACTTGTGTGTGGTCCTATAATCCCATAGTGTTGTCGGGAGTTCATCCACCCACTTGCCTCTAGCCTTTTCCAAATGCTTCTTCAGAATGGATTTTATGATTTTGTTGACAACTTCAACTTGTTTATTAGCATGAGGGTGATCGACTGTCACAAATCTCTTTTCAATATGATGCCAACATCAGAAGTCTTTGAATTCAGCACTGTCGAATTGAGTGCCATTATCTATTACAATAGCTCGTGGAAGACCAAAACGATAGATAATGTTTTGGACAATGAAGTTGATTACTTTCTTGGTGGTGATCGTGGCTAAAGGTTTCGCTTCGTCCCATTTAGTGAACTAATCAACTGCGACGATTGCATACTTCGCACCACCCTTAGAGATCGGTAAGGAACTGATAATATCTATACCTCCCATGGCAAACGGCCATGGGCCGACCAGTTGTTTAATTTCCGTAGGGAGGGCTCTTGGAACTTTTGCATATATCTAGCACTTGTCGCATTTCCTTACATAATCAGCAGCATCTCGATTGAAGGTCGGCTAATAATACCCGTAATGGAGTATTTTCTTTGCTAGAGTTTGCCCATAGTGTGATCGCCACGTTCCCCTTTATGAACTTCCTTCAGGACTCATTTTATTTCATCATGAGAGATACCCCCGAGCAGGGGAATGGAAAAGGCCTTCCTATACATAACTCCTTCCTATATGATATATCATGAAGCTGTATGAAGGATTTGTTGTTTTTCATTCCTTCATTCTAGAAGAATCCCCTGTAGCAAACAGTCTTTAATTCGAGTCATCCACAACTCCTTCTCAGGCTCCCGTTTCTAGTACCCGATCGATTTCCATCAGGCTTATGCTCAAAGCGTTTAATACTTTGACTAGAACCAAGCCCATCTGTTGTGCACCACGGTGCTAGCACACTTTGCCAATGAATCAGTCTCTTTGTTTTGATACCAAGGAATATGTGTAATATCATAGTACTCAAAGTCAGTCAACAACTCTTGGACTTGGGTAAGGTACGGAGCAAGTTGTTGTCCTTTAGCTTGGTAATCTCCCTTGACTTGGTATACTACCAATTGTGAGTCGCAAAAGATTTCAAGAGACTTTATCCTCAGTTGTCTAGCTAGTTTAAGTCCAGCAATCAGAGCCTCATACTCAGCTTCGTCATTTGTTGCAGGGAAATCGAGCTTTAAAGCATAGAAAATTGACCGATCTTTGGGAGTTACAAGCACAATTTCTGCTCCTGAACAACGATCAATGGAAGCTCTATTTGTATATAACTTCAACCGTATGGTAGGGGTTTCGCTGCTCTCTAGGAAATCATCCTGCATAGTAAATTCTGCTATAAAGTCCGCCAGTGCCTGACCCTAGATAGCCCTCCGAGGAAAATAAGTGATGTTGAAGTGGCTAAGTTCAATATTCCACTTAAGTAACCTTCCAGACGTCTCTGGTCACTACAGGACCTGTCGTAGTGGCTTGTCGGTGTAAACATTGATAGTATGTGCCTGAAAGTAAGGGTGGAGCTTTCCTAAAGCAATCAACAAATAGTATGCCAGTTTTTCTATCCTCGGATAGTTCCTTTCAACTCCTATCAATCGTTTGCTAACATAATTGATCCGTCTCTGGATTCGATTCTTTTCGCGAAGCAGTGCAGCACTTATAGCATGTACGGACATGGCCAAGTAGATATATAAATCTTCATGATCCACCGGCTTTGACAAGATGGGTGGCCTCTCTAAATGGTTCACTAAAGCTTGGAATGCATCTTTACAATCCTGTGTCCATTCGAAATTCCTTTTTCCTCTCCTAATCAAGTCCAAGAAAGAAATTCATTTATCAGTAGCTTTGGCAATAAATCGGCTTAGGGCGGCAACCTTTCCATTCAGGCTCTATACTTGTTTGATAATCTTTGGCACTTCGATGTTGCGAATAGCTTGGATCTTCTCGGGATTAGCTTCGATTTTGCAGGCATTAATGATGAAACCCAAGAACTTTCCTGATGCTACGCCAAAAGAACACTTCAAAGGGTTAATCTTCATTTTGTAGTATCCGAGAATATCGAATATTTCTGTCGGGTCTCCAGTGTGGTCGTTAGACCATCGTGACTTCATGAGCATATCATCCATATATACTTCCATCGTTTTACCGATCTGATCTTTAAACATTCTATTGACTAGGCGTTGGTAGGTCGCTCCTGCATTCTTTAATCCAAATGGCATTACCACATAGAAATATAATCTAACATCGATAATGAAACTGGTGTGCTCTTGATCAAGAATGTGCATCTAGATTTGGTTATATCCTGAGTATGCATCTATAAAAGATAGCAATTCGTGTCCCGTGGTTGAGTCTACCAGCTGGTCGATCCTTGGAAGGGGAAAGCTATCTTTTGGGCATGCCTTGTTCAAGTCCGAGTAATCAACGCATGTCCGCCATTTCCTATTCGCCTTTCTCACAAGTATAGGATTAGATACCCACTTAGGGTAGAGGGCGTCACGAATAAACCCATCATCTTTGAGCCTATCCACCTCCTCTTTAAGGGCAGCAGATCTCTTCGGATCCATGCCACGCCTTTTTTGTTTCACCGGGACATGCCTTGGGTCAATATTCAATTCATGGCTCACGATGGCCGGCGAGATCCCACATATGTCAGAGTGAGTCCAAGCGAACACGTTGAGATTCTCTCGGAGAAATCTAGCAAGTTCTTTCATCATCGGGGGGACTGAGTTGTGATCCAATCTTTAGGACCCGTAACGGGTCGTCGTGGCTGACTATGATGTCAATCGTCAGCTCAACCGGTGCAGCCTTGGTCTCCTTGGGCTCCTCCTCATCATCTTTCGGAGTTATGTCTCTATAGAACTAACTATGGTGCCCAAGCCAAGGTTCATGCAATGGTTGTCAATCTTCAGTGGCTTGGATGCAAACAGACTTGTACACACCCTTACCTTTTTCCTTTCATTGAGCATCCCTCAATTCAGCTACATAACAGGCACGTTCGGTCTCCTAACCACCATAAACAACTCAAACACTATTATCTGTTGGGAACTTCAAAGTCAAACACCATAGGGCAAGAGCTGCCCGAAACTCAGCTAGGGTCGGTCGGCCTAGAAAAGCGTTGTATAGAGAGTCAACATCCAAAACAACAAATGGCAAAATCCGCACTCTCCATTGGTCACCTTCTCCCAACTCCATGGGCAATTCAACATAACCAACAGCTCAGTTACAGAACCATTAAAGTCATGAATGCGGGCTTTAGACAGTTTCAAGTCCTTGGCTTCCATCCTCATCTTATCATAAGCTTTTCTGAAAATTATATTTACAGAACTATCACAATTAACCAATATCTTTCTCACTAAAGCTGGACCGATCATGGTTTAAATGACCATTGGGTCGATCGTCAGAGCCTCCACCTTGTCTGCATTTCTTTTTCTAAACATAATACCATCTATCATTGTATGTTGCTGTTTTGCCGGAGCTCCATCTTCCGTACTCGAACAATATTCAAAATTCACATGCTTAATCATGCTAGCGTAGCACTCCATCTCATGCCAACTCTTATCAGCCAGATGTGGTCCTTCGACTATTGTATTGGTTACCAATCTTCCGCCAGTCCACGTAAGCACCTCGGCCCTGTGCGGTGCTTGTCCTCGGTTGGGGTCAGATGTTCCCTACCCGCCATCCTACGAGGTTTTTACAAACTACTGTAACTTTCTTTCTTGTATCAGCTTTTCGATAATATCCTGGAGATGCCTGCATTCATTTGTGTTATGACCATAACATTCGTGAAATCAACAATATTTTCCAGTTTGTTTCTGTTTCTCCATTGATTCTTTCGGAGGCGGCTTCCTATACTACATGGTATTGCAGGTAGACAAATAGATATTCACTAGTGATGTATTCAGTGGCGTGTAAGTATCGTACATTAGAAACCAAGGCTTTCCTCTCCAGAATCCCTCTTCCATTCTCGGCTCCTATCTCCACCTTTCTTTTGTTAATTCAGTTTGTTTTGGACATTCACTTGAACTTTTCCAAAGCTATCATCAGACTGCTTCACTACATTATTACTCTGTACCTCCTTTCCACTTGGTCCCGCGACATTCTTCTTTCTAGAGCATCCGGCTTCTTCCTTCCTCAAATACTAAGCCGCCTTTTCATAAAAGTGCTCCAACATTGCGGGTGGCTTGCTAGCTAACCAATCGCCAAAATCAAACTTTGGATCAATCCCTCTTGTCATGGCCATCAATATTGCATGGTCATTCGGATTACTGATTTCTATGACAGCTGTATGGAATCTCTTCAAGTAATCTTTCAGCAATTCTCCCGGAGCCCAAATCATGCTGGATAGGGACATTACATCTTTGGGGCGAGTTGCGTGCATACAGAACTACTCTACGAACCTTGTTGCCAAATCATCAAGTTTAGAGATCGACCGTAGGGCTAACCTTGTAAACCACATTGTTGCTATTCCTGAGAGAGTTATAGGAAAACATCTATATTTGGTTGCATCATCTGCTCATGCAGAATCCATTAGCCATTCATATCTCATGACGTGCTGTCTGGGGTCGGTTTTTCCCTCGTAGGCAGGCATCGACGGCATGTTGAACCTCCTACAATACTCTGCATGTAGGACATTGTTAGTGAACGAGTTATGGCTTCTCGAGATTCCCCAGTCGTCATTGGTCAATCCTTGGCCCTCTCTCACTAACTGTCTAACAATAGCCGACAAGTCTGGCCTTTAGATAGTTGGTTCTAAGCGGTGGTCATGTTTCGCCTTACGTGAATGGTCCGATCGATGTCTACAAGCTTCTATGCCTTCATAGTTCGCCATCCTCTCGATGTATAACTTGTACATTCACTTTATCATCATTTCGGGGAAGCAGTTGGTCAACATTCAACTGAACTCCATCATCCAAATCAGCCGCAACAACTCCAGCTTGGATCTCAGCATGTACAGGCAAGTTCCCTCTTCTGGAGGAGGGATCGGTACCAATCCCTATAGAGGGATAGGCATCGATCGGTCCTAGCAGACCACCCAGGTTTTCCTGTTGATGCCCCATAGTTTTTGCATGATATTCGTCTATTCTACGATGCCTGTGTTTGTGATACTCGTCCGATGAACTAGAACTCTCCGATACTGAGTAAGGGGTAGGGTCCCTCCTTGTTTTCCTCCCTGTTGCTGACTGAGTTGGTTCATTAGGTTGATATTGGCTTGAATCTACTATTTTAATTGTTGACGGCTATCCACTAGCTCTCTTATCAGATTCTAGAATTCAGCTCTTGTAATGGAATCAGTTGGATTCTGGGGTTCAACTAGATCAACATTCACATCCATCGGTTGACCGCTCAAGCCTCCTTGTTGTATGCTAGCATTCTCGTTTCCTTCCGCGTTCTGGGAAGTAGATCTAGTGTTCCTCACCATTGTTGATAGCTTTGCTTAGATTTTTGCAAATTTGAATAGAACAAGCAAACTTCTTGAAGATAACTATGGATCTCCTTCGAGGGATTTATGCAATCCAGTAGCAACAAAGCGATCCTAATAAGCTGAGAACCAAGGTTCTCAATGAAAGCACCAAAATGTTTGCACCAAAATTTGGCACAAGCACCCAATAGAAGTTTTGAAGAGAAATAAATGAAGAACATAAAATGAAAATAGAGGATAATAGCAGTAAATTGAAAGAATAACACGCACATAACGATTTATAGTGGTTCGGTGTTGATTGTCTACGTCCACTTTGAACGGATTGCTTTATTAATCACTTTATGAACCAAGTACAATAGGGATCGGATGAAAATCCTTTGTTATAAAAGAATATAAAGCAACTAGCAGCGTAAAAGTCTCAAAAATGAACAACCAAGCCTGTATTTAAGGACGAAGATGGCCAAATATCTCCCTGAAAATTTGGCAGAATGACCTTCAGAACCATATGGCCCACAAGAGGGATCACATGGCCCATTTCCCAAAGAAGAGGAATCATTACTGATCCTTACTTTGGTCGAATTTTGGGGTGTGATCCCTATGGTAGCTTTCCCATGGTAAAATATGCTTAGCCTCCAAATTTCATGCCAATTGCATCAGTAGAACTTGAGTTATTGCTTGATCTATGCTTCAATATAGATTGCTTGCTGATTACTGCCGATCTCTACCAAGGAAAGAGTGTCGATCCCTCTAACTTCATCTTTTTGAGGTATGATCCCTAGGGTAGGCTCCCTAGGGTCCTATATCTTGCTCATATAAACTCATATGCATTGGACATATGGATCTTGAGATATTGCTTGTTTTCTATTGAATGCCCTTACTCCTTGAAACATGCCGATCCCTATGATGGAAGTCAATTTATGTCGATCCCTTCTATGTGTTGAACCATATTTCATATTTCGAACATCATACCTTGCATATATATCAATTTCATTCAATCTCGGCTTCGTGTTATCATCTATCCTTGACTTTTGGACCTCACAATCTTCGCCCTGGACTTATTGGCCTTAACATCAGTCGAATCTAACTTGTCCAATCAGTTCAAATATAGTCGGGTCAAAATGCCGGATAATAAAGTATATAACCGAAATTTAAAATCAACAATGGAAAGGAAATCCGGATTCCTCTACAAAATCCCTGTATTTCATTTTATGTCATTTGCTTTTTAAAGCCGAAATTCAACCAAACCAAACAAATAAATCATTTAAACATGAAAATAATAATTTATAACTACTATATATCATATAATATTCATCCAGAGGCGAGTTAACTCACCATAATTCTAGCGACACTTAAGCGTTCCAGTTTGATTTAAAATCGAACAGTGTTCGATTTTAGCTCAAAATTTCACTTTCTCTAAACTCGACAAAACCAATTCCAATGCATAGATAACAGTCCTATGAGTGCAATGCAAAAGACCACATCTCGATTGGACCTTGTATGATAAGATATTCATGTTATTAGTTTTGAATTTAAATAATATAATTAATCAACTTAATTACTTGTTTAGGTTAATTACCCACACCAAATCCTTCTTTCCAAAAACAAAAATCACATGCCTGTACATGCACGCCGACCCGAAACTCGTGCACGCACGCCGACCCGAAACTCGTGCACGCACGCCAAACCTCGTCCATTCCTTAAAGGAATTGAAATCCGACTTCACCGACGAACTTCTCCTTGCCCAAGCCTCGCATCCCCTACCATCTCGATGCACTTGACACCCCTAGGCAAATCATGACACCCCTTATCCTCCTCGACCAAGTAAAAATCATGATTCACATAGAGGAGCCGCATGCCAGAAAATTTTCACAATCAAAGCTCTTTCGCACGACAAACACAATGCAATATCGCAGTTGCCTATCTCTTCCCCAATCTCGAGTAAACCCAAACGCTATTTCCACAACTCACACAGCCACCCACCACGTCATCACCATACCCACCAAATCTTATATAGATTTGAACCTTACACCAAAACAAACCTAACAGATCCATTTTCATGATTTTTGGTTTAGTAAATATTTTTATTTTTAAAGGTAGTAGGTTGATTTTTTTATAGCAAATGGATGAAAATAAAAGAAAGGGAAGAGAAGTGTTTGAACCAAAAATGGCACAAACACTCAATAGTTTTATGTAGTAGAGATTAAATGAAGAAAAGTACATGAAAATAACGAAATAAATAAGACATAATCATTTATACTGGTTAGGCGAAGCAAGGCCTACGTCCACTTTGAAGTTTTATTGCTTATTTCTGATTTGGAGGCAGAAGTTCTTGGAGATCGCTACAACTTCAACACTTAGAATTTTGGAGTTACAAGAATATAAGAAATAATGGAATTAGAGCCAAAAAGATCCTAAAACACGAGCCCTACCCCCTATTTATAGAGGTAGGGGGCCTAAAATCTTGTTTGAAATATCTTTAAACCGTTGTGCACGAACTTGACCAATTCTTCCAAAATTATAGATCATACCTAAGCAGAAGTTGGGAGTTGGTACCAATCCCTATTTGGGAGTCGGTATCGAGATGTCTATATTTGGCGTCTTCAAACCCTCCCCTCGAATCGTCCCATAGTTAGCTTCTGATTCCATAGTCGTTTGTGCTTATTTTAGCTCGTTTCTGAGCCTAAATGATGGAGTTAAATGGGAACAAAGTTGTAGTTTCAAGTGTCCGTGGAGTTCGATGGGGAAATGCATGGAATCAACAAACCAACTTTGGAAATAGGCTTTTGGTACCATTATAAGCATGTAAGCAAAAGATGGGGTCCACCCAAGTTGTATTTAGGAGTCGGTATCGATCCCCAGTGGGAGTCGGTACCGATCGCCAACTTTGGGGATCCCATTACCTTGTCATCTTTGATGGCTTCGGCATTGACTTCATGGCTCTGTCTGTGCCTGGTTTGTGGACTCTTGGGCTATCTCTTTGGGCTTTCCACCTTGTTAATCCTATGTTCTATTTTTCCAGTTTGTCTGAATTCTGCCTGGTCAAAAGGCAGGATAACACTTGCCCCTTAAAGTACATCTCATTTCCAACATGATGTGCTTTGAATCGAGACAAGTTTGAATTTCCATGAAGGATTCCACTCTGTGCTTTGAACGGTCGTTATCCTTACGCGAATCAATTCTGTGAATTGTTATATCCATAATGATCCGTTGCAACGTTCTACTAACATCCGGGACTATAAATCTAGAACGTGATCCCATGATCTGTTATTCCAAGTCTGATGATTTTAGACTAATTCCATCCATGAGTTTCCCAGGTATAAGTCCAACTTTCCTTCAACTTTAGTCATCAAGTATTGGGTATATACACATGGCTCATCACACCTGCATAGGCACTCGCACACATATGCATAAACCATACATATACTTGTACATGTTTGTGTGTTTTTTTGAGACTCGGTACTAATCCCTGGTTTGGGAGTTGGTATCGACTCCACACTTGGAAAGTTTACCAAGTTTTCGACCTTAGAATTCGGGTTTAAGACATTATATAACCCATTACTTCTTGCTTTGACTCCCTACTTGCTCATTCGTCTTTGATTTAAAGCTTTGAACTGTCACCATTAACGACTCCTTGCTGCCCAATTAAGATCCACCGCCTCATATCCCTGACTGACACTACCGCCGCTCATCACCTTGGCTAGATTTGCCTTCACTGACCTGAATCCCAGTTTTAGGAGCCCGTTTCTACTAGAATCGATCCTTCTTTTGAATCTTGAATTCGTAGTAATAGTTAGGTGTATGGCGAACTTGATGATGGAGATGAACTGAAACGGCCGTGAACGTGGATGAGGGAGGGTGTTAATGGCCGTGGTTTTTGGAGTCGGCGGGGATGAAGGAGGCCTTTGATTGTTGGGGTCGGTGAAACTCCCACACTTAGGCGAATTTTTCCTGCTCCAAGTTTCACAACTAAACTTGGCCTTAGGGATTCTCGTTGAATTCCTCTTTCATCTCAAACATTTCCGAAGCACGGCTGATAACATTAAGCTAGTCGGGACGATCAATGATGACGGTCACGTCGAGCAATATCTAGACCTCAAAATGAACTACTAAAATAAACATTCAATAATAATTGAAATTTGAATTGCACCACACTACACCATATTGCACTAGAATCCACTTTAGCACAGGGGGCACGGTTTGTAGTTAATCTTCCAATGTTGATTATCTGTCAAGATTTTTATAGAAATGGACCAAATATGTTCCAAACATCTGGCTGCTCAGAATATAAGTGCTTCGCCTTCAATATATATTGAATCTAATAGAATCAAGCTCAGCTGCAGCTTCTTGGGCTTAGCAAACTCCTATCCAACAAGAGTAGCAACCGGAGATTCCGCTTGTTGAACAACAAAATTTAGAGAATCCCAAAGTATAGCTACAGTTCAAGAAAACCAGGCCTTAAGTAGATCCAGCACCCGATACTCTTGAGGATGTTGTAATACCGAATAACCCGGTCGATTCTATTCCTTCCAAAATCGATGTGGGATCGCTTCTGAGGATATGCAGTATGCATGGCATTCCATTGACGATGCCTTGGCACCATCTCGCGACTAAAGAGCTCACAATCCTCCAGAAGGGTACATAGCTTGCAATAGATATATGCGCCTAGTGGGTTGCGTTCTACCATTTAATCAATTCGTTCGTCGAGTCTTGAACTTTATGAGACTGGCTCCCGCACAGCTGCATCCAAACAGCTATGCTTTTCTTCTGAGAACTTATCTAGTTTTCTCTGAGCATTTGAACCGAGTGCCTAGCAATGAAGAAATCTAATATATTTATAGCTTTAAAAGTCGCAAACAAAACCCACCTCTTATTTACCTAGAGCCGATGAGGGGTTGCAAAATTGTCTCCGGGGCTTGGAACAAGCTGAGTTATTTCATGGTTGAATGATACTATGTGCACTGCTCACCCGGATTCCCTCGTATATGGATATCCGGATGTAAGTTTTATTTCAAACGCCATCCATGCATTTGCCTTATAATCTGCATGCTTAATTTATCTTTCACTGTGGTACAGATGTTTCGGGAGGACCCAGCGATGGATCACTTTCGGATACCGTTAGTACTCTTATGGTAATCCAAGCTGAGGATAGGTATATAAGAACTCTATTGATGAACAAAAATCTTCTCGCTCATGGCTTATTAGAGGAAGGCCGCAGCACTGGCATAGTTCTAGTGGTCGACATTGAGGATAACAATGATGATAATGATGATAACAATCTGCCTACAGGAGGCGAAGTTGACACTCAGTTGCCACCAGCTACAAGTCCTGGGGTCGGAGCCGTAGAAAACATGGAACTAGAACATGAAGGCACCGAGGAAGGCGAAATTATTGGAGAAGGTGGTAAGGCCAGCCAAAGTAACATTCAACTAGGCCACACATCCCAGATCAAACAACCCAAAGACGACCCACACCTGCTCCTAAAAAAATTAGTTGTGGGAATTTTGAAGGCGCGGACTTCCACCCAGACTCCACTAGTCACAAGTGCAGAGAAGACTCCACCTTTCCTTCAATGAGCATGCTTACCAGTCTAGTGCCTATCCCTATGGAGTTTGGCTCATTTGATGCTGGTAACATTAGCATCAGTGACATATGTTCTCCGATCCACTTTGAGAAGGACATCATTCCAACCGGTGCAGGAGAGGTTACTCTCATGAGTAAAATTCCAGTACATGGTCCGTCGAGAGGATACTAGGACACACACGCATGCACGCACTATACAACACTCAGACTTGACCCGTGTCCTTACCCATTTGATCTAACTCATCCCTGTTTTCTGTGCACGTTCGATGGTTAGGATAAAACATTCATTTCGATCCCTGGAAGAGAAAGCATACCATGTTCAACGCCCTCGGTCGAGCTCATACCATCAAGGGAGTGGTCGAGACTATGATTCAAGCTACCGCTCCATCCGCGATAGAGACGATTGAAATAGGAGTAGTTACGACAGGGACCATTCTTCTCATGACTCCGCTTATAAGCCCCAATCTAGATCCAGATCACCCCTTCTAGAGGGTTGGATAGGCAGCTTGACCACCATGATGATATTCCACCTGCTGACCCTTCCTGAGCTCCACCACTTGCCTTTGTCCCTTTATGACATGCGACACTATCTCACTCCAATCGGTCTTCTGCGTGTAAACATTATAAGAGTTGCTCCAAAACTTTTCATCGAAGGCCAAGTAATTGAAGCACTGCTGCTCCGGCCATTACAAAGGAGCAACAGGTAGACACTACAGGGCGGATGGTCGAGCTTAAGAGCGGATTCCCTAACATTTGCTTTGATGGAGTTAAGTTCTTGCCAAACTTAAAGAGAATTCCTGTTGAAGTCCAACAGAGGACCATCAACTGCACGATTGATGTCCATAATCAATATAATGAATGGGCGAAGCTAGCAGAAAAGATTTCAAAAGTCTCAAGAGACATGCTGTAAGAGATAGAGAACCAGAAACTCATTGAGACTGAGAACAACAAAATCATAGCCGCTCTCGATACTGAGCTCAAGAATTCATGAAAATCTCAAGTCGAAGCAGAAGCCGAAGCAGAGAAGAAGGCCAAGAAGGCCACTAAAGCACTCGAAGCAGAGAGATGCAAGCATTTAAACAAAACTGAGAAAGTGCATCATCGTAACCACGAGCTTGTAATGGAAAACGATGCTGCCAAGAGGACCGCAGTTGAATTGGAAACCAAGCTCGAGCATGAGATCAAGGAAAAAGATGAAGCATAGAAAATTGCTCAGGATGCATGTGACGAACTCATCGCCGTTAGGATTGCGAGGGACAATGCACTTGAAAAGGTCAGAGACATTGATGCTCTTGTCAAGAGAGAAGTTGAAGCCGTAGTAAAATCGGCTGAGGAGCGTGTAGAGGAGCAGATGATAAAGAAGTTTGAGCCATTGATCACTCAGTACAACGCAAATGTGCTTAAATTTCGAAATTTGGAGTGGTTCAAGGAAGATTACCCTTTGATGCTTGCCAGTGCCTGGGAACGGGTTATCGAGGAAGAGAAAGAATTTCTTAATAATGATAATATTGACATGGAGCAGCTGGAATAACAGATTCTGTAGGGAGATGAGCCCAAAATCCTCCATGACAACTAGCATCTTATTCATACAGAACTTGATGCAACCGTTCGAAAAGAGTTAGGCGAAGGTTTTGGCTCTGCGCATCATAATGTTACAGCTGGTCAAACTCCCAAGACTCAAGCTACTCCCAGTTCCACCGTTGATTCCTTTACCGATGCTAGTTATGACCCAGAGAAGCCACAGCCTAGAAATTCACTGTTCTCTCCCCTATTCCTGAAGGTACTCTCGGTAGCACTCCAACTCATGCGGAAGTTCAAACTGAAGAAGGTAATCTCATTGACTTCTCTTGTTTTCCAGAGAGTTGACATGTCGCTGGTCGACATCACTAACCTCCCTCCTTGTATTTCTTTAGCTACAAGTCAGCCTACAATTTCTCTGCTTCCTCCCAAGG
Organism: Allium fistulosum; assembly: GCA_030737815.1. Lineage (NCBI taxonomy): Eukaryota > Viridiplantae > Streptophyta > Magnoliopsida > Asparagales > Amaryllidaceae > Allium > Allium fistulosum. Next base: position 482,244,841 of record CM060905.1, on the reverse strand, counting down.
ATTCTCAACTAGGGCCACAAATATTGGCGACGGAGTCTATAACCGTCATGATCATGACAACAATTCCTAGCATCCTGGTTAAGGAGACCCCGAGCCTTGACGAGCGCATGATAGACACTTTGTTGGAAGAAGGGAATAACGAGAATCAAGGGACTCAAGTTGATGAGGATTTTATTATTACTAGGGTCTCCCAGTCCCTGTCAGGCCCTTTCATGCATGAGCTTGAGCAAAAACTTGGGGAAGATATCCTTCTTGCTAGTCAAATCAAGCAGGAGAAAATAGAAGTTTTTCCTCCTCCGTTATCAATCGCTTTGCCCGGCAAACCATTTTCACTCCAATAAACATTCCTCGCTCGGGGGTGCCCGAAGTAAGTCGACGGTATTTTCATAAAGCATCACGGCCATTATTTCTTCTTCCGAAAGCGGCCAGAGTGCGCCTGTTGGATCTTCGCAAAGCACTCCTTCCAAAGGCCAAGGCGATAGAGGAAGAGGCGGAAAGAAGCAAAGAGAGAGCTCGAGTTAAGTCTCCCCTAGTTCTAAGAAGAGAAAGAAGTCCAAAAAGAAATAGTTGCTAGTTTGTTTTTCCGTACATAGACTCCTTTTGTTTGTTAGCCGGCCTTGTACGGGTTTTGGCCCTCGTTGCTACTTTTTCGCTTTTAGTGTGAACCACTTGTACTTAGCTTTCTTGGTTTGACATCAATAACAAAGACCTTTTGTTTTGTAAAAACTTTGCTTAAAATTTTCTAAGTATTTAAGGTATATGCTTTTCATTCAATGTACTTGCGATTTATCTCTCTTGGTGATTATTTTCGGATCGAGTCCTTAATTTATTTTATAATTTTCCGATTCTCCTTGTTCTAGCAAGTGTAAATCCATTCTTAAGGTAAACCACTTAAGACGGTGGCTTGAATATCCCTTTCCAGGATAATAAGTCCCAGTCGCACCAAACTCCGGGCGTAGGTTTAAGCTAACTACTTAAAATCGTAGTCCGCACATCCTTATCCAGGATGTTAACATTTGATCATACCCAACTTTGGGCATTGTCTGAAGGCTTACAGATTGGATCTCACTTTACTCCGAGTGCGGACCCACTGTTCTGCCTACTCCGGGCAAGGTGTTAAGGATCAGACGGACTTGTCATGCCTGTTTCTATTTATACTTCTGCCCCTAGTACGGGATCGAGAGCCAGTTTGGGGATGAACGTGTTTCATCTGGCTTAAGTTTATACTCCGGCTCCTACTCCGGGTATGAGATTTAGGGTATAGAGGCTCGTATCGCATCCAGGTTGATTTTATACTCCAGCCCTCAATCCGAAGGAAAGAGTCGGGATGCGGACAATCATACCATGTCTGGCTTATGTTTATACTCTGGTCCTTACTTCGGGAGCGAGAGTTAGGATGCGGACAGCTATGTTGTGTCCGGCTTATGTTTATACTCCGGTTCCTACTCCGGGAGCGAGAGTTAGCTGATGTCACTCTCTGGACAACAAAACGGGACTTCACGGGCCCGATCATGGGCCGTAGAATTTGACCAGCACCTATCTTCGGGTACTTGTGCACCTGCATTAATCATATGCATATTTATACGAGTTGATCAAGTCATAACTCTTAAGAACTGGAGAGATAGAATTTCTGGCTTGAAAGGCCATTTTATTTGATTAAAGATGGAAAGTGACAAAATTCTATCTTAGTACATGGCCCTGGCCTGTTATTTACAAAATTATTTGCTAAGTGAAATAGCATCGTAGATGCTCGTTATTCCATGCCCTCAGGAATGAGATCCCATCCATAGTTGCTAGCTTGAAACTGCCATCTGCAAGCCTTTCCTCTATTGCGTATGGACCTTCCCAAATCGGGCCCAATTTCATAAGGCTAAGGAAGATTCGTTTAAGGACTAAATCGTCGATTTCAAAGGTTCGACCTCTAACTTTGGTGTTGTAATATCGTGCGAAATCGGTGTCTGTATGCAGATGCTCTTAACTCAACTTCGGTCCTCTTCTCATTGGTCATATCAAGAGACACCAAAAGGAGTTGCTCGTTCGTCTATGGATCATAATGAGTAACCTAATGAGAGGGCACTTCCAGTTCAATCGGGATCATAGCCTCCAATCTTTAGGCCAAGGCGAATAGAGAATGGATAGCCTCTGACTTGTGGGTGGTTCAATAAGCCCAGAGTGTTAAGGGGAGTTCATCGACCCACTTGCCTTTGGCCTTTTCCAATCATTTCTTAAGAATGGACTTGATAGTCTTGTTTACAGCTTCAACCTGTCCATTCGCCTGAGGATGTGCTACCGCTGCAAATCTCTTCCCTATGCGGTGTCGACGGCAGAAATCCTTAAAATCTGTGCTATCGTATTGGGTCCCATTGTCGATAATGATTGCATGTGAAACTCCAAAGCAACAGATGATATTCTGAACAACAAAGTTGATTACTTTCTCTGTAGTAATCATAGCCAAATGCTCCGCCTTGGCCCATTTAGTAAAGTGATCAACCGCCATGATGGCACACTTCATTCCACCTTTAGATATCGACAATACACCAATAATATCAATACCCCAAACTGCAAATGGCCAAGGACTGACCATTTGGGTAATTTCCATTGGCGGGGCCCTCGAAATTTTAGCGAATCTCTGGCACTTGTCACGTCTTTAGGTGTAATCAGCTGCATCTTGATTGATAGTTAGCCAAAAATATCCATAACGAAGGATTTTCTTCGCCAAGGTCTGTCCCCCAGTGTGGTTGCCACAGGCCCCTTTATGAACTTCTCTCAGAACTCGTTTGTTCATCGTGAGCAACACACCAAAGCATGGGGACAGATAAACCCTTCATGTATAGTAATCCTTCTTGCATAATGTATCTCAAAGCATGGCAAAGTAGTTTGCATCGTTCGTTCCTTCTCTTTGAAAGGGTCCCTTTTTGAAAATAATCCCGAATCGGAGTCATCCATGGCTCTCGTTCAGGCTCAGTCTCTAAGAACCAATCAACATCCATCTGGTTGATGCTCGGAGCTGAAAGCACCTCTATTGGAACCAGGCCCATGAGCTGTGCATCTCCGAAACTAGCCAACTTAGTAAGCGAGTCAGCTTTCTCATTTTCCTCTCTGGGAATATGAGCGATCGTGTAATATTCAAACTTATCAAGTGACTCAAGAACCCGGTTTAGATAGGGAGCTAGCCTTGCTCCTTTCACCTGATATTCTTTCTGAACATGGCATACCACTAGTTGGGAGTCACAGAAAATGTATAAAGTCTTTATTCCCAGTTCCTTGGAGATTTTGAGTCCTGCAATCAAGGCTTCGTATTCGGCTTCATTGTTCTTTGCTCGAAAGTCGAGTTTCAAGGTGTGGTAGATTAGGTGCTCTTTGGGAGTAACAAACACAACTCCAGCACCATAACACTAATCACTGGCTGCATCATTCGTGTGCATCCTCCATCCAACTTCCATTCCTCCACTGCTCTTCAAAGAATCATCTCGTGCAGTGAATTATGCTATGAAATCCGCCAAAGCCTGACCCTGGATCGCTCTTCGAGGGTGATAAGTGACATCGTATTGACTCAATTCAATGTTCCACTTTAGAAGCCTTGCTGAAGTCTCAGGTCGTAGTAAGACTTGTCTTAAAGGCTAGTCAGTAAGGACATTGATTGGATGAGCCTAGAAGTAGGGATGGAGCTTTCTTGAAGCGATCAATAGACAGTATGCGAGCTTTTTCAGTCTCGAGTAGTTTCTTTCTGCTCCTGTCAACCACTTGCTAATGTAGTAGACCGATCGCCAGGTACGAGATTCCTCACGCACAAGTGCAGTGCTCAGAGCATGCACTGACACCGTTAGATATAAGAACAAAACCTCATCATCCACTGATTTTGAGAGAATGGAAGGTCTCTCCAAGTGGTCTACAAGAGCCTAGAATGCGTCTTTGCAGTCTTGATTCCACTTGAAATTTCTCTTTCCCTTCTTGATCATCTCGAAGAAAGGGATGCATTTGTCAGTTGCTCTAGAGGTGAATCGGCTTAGGGCGGCAACCTTATCGTTAAACCTTTGGACCTCCTTGATCATCTTTAAGGCTTCGATCTCTCTCAAAGCCTTGATTTTTTCTGGATTGGCTTCAATTCCATGAGATTTGATGATGAAACTAAAGAATTTTCCTAACGCAGCACCAAAAGAGAATTTCAAGGGATTGAGTGTCATCTCGTATTGCTGGAGGACATCAAACATCTCTGCCAGATCATCAACGTGATTTCTTGAATGCCATGACTTCACAAGCATATCATCCATGTAAACTTCCATTGATTGTCCGATCTGGTTCTTAAACATCTGATTCACAAGTCTCTGGTAAGACGCTCCTACATTCTTTAATTCGAAGAGCATGACCAGATAGAAACAGAGTCTGCGGTCGATGATGAAGCTAGGGTGTTCCTGATCTGGGACATGCATCGGGATTTGATTGTATCCGAAGTACGCATCCATAAATGAAAGTAACTCGTGCTCAGCAGTTGAGTCTACCAATTGACCTATTATTGGAAGCGAGAAGCTATCCTTTGGGCATGTTTTATTCAAGTTGGAATAATCGATGCATGTCCTCCACTTCCCGTTTGCTTTCTTCACCAAAACAGGGTTTGATACCTAATTGGGTATAAGGCATCATGGATGAAGCCATTATCCTTTAGCTTATCCACTTCTTCTTTAAGTGTAGTGGATCTCTGCGGACCCAAGTTGTGACGTTTCTGTTTTATAGGAATGTATTTAGGATTTATGTTTAATGCATAACTTGCTATCTCGGGCGAGATCCTACACATATCCGAGTGTGTCCAGGCAAACACATCCAGGTTTTCTTGGAGAAAACCAACCAACTCCGTCTTCACACCAGTACCGAGTTGAGATCCGACCTTTGGGACATTACTTGGGTAATCCCTACTGACTGGAACAACGATTTTCAACTCGGCAGGAGCTGCTCGTCCATCCTCTGGATCTTTTCGTCGGTCCATGTCATCGTAGGGCCGACTAGTTTGCCTGAGCCGGTGCTTGGGCAGTAGTTGATATGTGTTCAAAGTCTTTATGCAGAGGACCTCCTCTACACTCTTTCCTTTCTCCTTACGCCCTGCTTACTTCAGTTCAGTGACATAGCACTCGCAGCTAGCCACATGATCTCCACACACATTCCCCACTCTATTGTCAATAAGGAGTTTCATAGTTAAACCCAGGGAGCGATGACCACTCTGAATTCAGCTATGGTCTGTCAGCCCAAGAATGCGTTATAAGCAGAATAGATATCCAATACTAAAAATGGCACGACCCGCACTCACCTGTGGTTGCCTTCACCAAGTTCCACTGGTAATCCAACAAACCCTACGGCTTCAATAGCCATCCCGTTGAACCCCTGTATACGAGACCTACAAGGCTTCAAATCTCTCTCCTCTAACATCTTTTGGTCGTAAGCTTTTTTGAACAACATATTAACTGAATTCCCATAGTCAACCAGCACCTTTCATACAATAGCAGGACCAATCGCGGCTGAAATCAAGAGTAGGTCAATTATTGGAGCCTCGACTCCATCAGCATCCCTGTTTCAAAAAACAATGTCGTCTGTCATAGTTTGAGATTGTTTTGCAGAGGCTCCATCCTAGACAGCATAGCAACTTTCGTACTCAGCATGCTGCAGGGCTCCAATATATCTATCCATTTCCGCAAAAAGCTTTTATCAGCAGGATGAGGACCACCGATGATTGTGTTTATCACTAACCATTTTTATGGCTGCCTGAATTCATTAGCAACAGGCTCAGATTTCCCCTGCTGAGAAGACGGCCCAGGGGCACTAGCATTTCTTTGTCCTCCATCCTACGGGGATTTCACATATTGCTGCAATTTCTTTTTCCTTATTAATTTTTCAATCACGTCGCGCAAGTGCCTGCACTCATTAGTATTATGACCATGAGTCTCATGGAATCTGCAAAACTTGCCCGACTTCCTGTCCTTCCCAATTGACTCCCTAGGAGCCGGCTTCCAATATGGTTCAATATTCTAAGTAGCCAGATAGATGTTCTCTATTGAGTTGTTCAATTTAGTGTAATTGTCATACTTGGGACCTTTAAAATGACTCATGTTATCTGGCATTCCCTTCTTTGCCCCCATCATTATTTTGTTTCCCTTTGTTCTGATTACTTACTTTCATGTCAACATCTCTAGAGCTTCCTTTAGATTGCTTTACAGCAATATTACTCTAAAATGGCTCATGTGAACTTCCTACGTCAGTTCTCCATGGACGCTTACGCGCATCCTCCTGATGCAGATACTCATTAGCTTTCCTATAGAAAGCTTCCATTGTTGATATGCTTTCTTTCTATCCAATCCCAAAAATCCAAGTTGGGATAAACTTCTCTACAAAGCGCCATCAACACCACATCTTCCTTCGAATCTGTTTTTTCCGTTACGGCCGTGTGGAACCGATTTAAATAATCCCATAGCGACGCTCCTTCAGCTTAATATACATTAGACAACGAAATCATGTGCTTTAGACGTTAGGTATGTAAATGGAATTGCTCCATGAATTTCCAAGACAATTCAGCAAAAGATGATATGGACCTCGGTGGAAGCCGAGTGAACCACATCGTTGCCACCCCTTTTAAGACAATTAGAAAACAGCGGCACTTCATATCATTCGAAGCCCTAGCTGAATACATGTGTCATTCATATCTTAATAAGTGTTGCTTAGGATTCATCATTCCTTCGTACAATGGCATCGTTGGCATGTTGAATCTCATAAGGTATTTCGCGTGAAGGATGTCCTCTATGAACGGGTTTCAACTAGCATAAGTTCCCCAATCGTCATTAGCTTTGGACCTATTTTCACTAACCTCCTAACCATATCTTCCAAATAATCAGAATCAACAGGTTCGACTGAATGGGGGTGATCGGGTCCCGCCCCAAGTGTTCGGCCCGGAAAACACTCTCGAGAAGATGCTCGATACCTAGGCTCCCCAAACTCTGGGGGAACTATTTGTCCAGCATTCCCTCCTATTTGATTCCCATAAGCAGCATCATCAGCAATATTATGAATTTCCAGATTCAGACCTTCAGCATGTTCAGGGACAACATGCACTCCCCCTTCCAGAGGATGGGCCTTGGGCCCACCATTCTAGGGGTTGGTATTGAGTCCTAAGTGGGGGTCGGTACCGATCCCTGAACTCGAGCCTAGAGCTCGTCCTCTTCCTTATGTAGAAGTTCTAGCAGCGTACTAAGTTTTCTTCTATCTTCCTTCCCTCCATCTTCACTCGGATGAAGAAGAACCCTCTAACTCTGAGCTGGAATTCCTTCTACTCCGTCTGCGTTTGTTTTCAGTCAACTCATTAAGTACCCTCAAGCTCCATTGCATCATGTTGTTCATCTCCTATTGGTATCCTAGAATATGTCTTCCATCTGCTTCATCATCCTATCCATCTCCATTACGGTCACAACGTCAGTAGGAGCCTGGACAATAGGTTGAACTGGCTGAATAACTCCATCTCCTTGTCGAGGATTTTGGTTCTCAATTTCAGTAGTAGCTCTGGGATTGGTAGAACGATCTCTTTTTGATGGGGCCATGGAAAAAAGCTTTTGGTAGACCTTTGCAAATATGAGTTGTAGAATTAAAAGATAGAGAGATTGGATATATCTCTTGGATATAGGAAATCCAATAGTAGACGATGGATCCAAATGGCCTGAGAATATGTCTCTCTCAATGAAAGCACCAAAATGTTTGAACCAAAAATGGCACAAACACTCAATAGTTTTATATAGTAGAGATTAAATGAAGAAAAGTAAATGAGAATGAGGAAATAAACAAGACTTGATCGTTTATAGCTGATCGGCAAAGCAAGGTCATCCATTTTGAAGTTTTATTACTTATTTCTAATTTGGAGGAAGAAGTTCTTGGGGGTCGGTACAACTCCAACACTTAGAATTTTGGAGTTACAAGAATATTAGAAATAGTGGAACTAGAGCCAAAAAGATCTCCAAACACGAGCCCTGCCCCCTATTTATAGAGGTAAAATCTTGTTTGAAATATCTTCAAACCGTTGTGCACGAAATTGACCAATTCTTCCAAAATTATAGATGACACCACAACAGAAGTTGGGACTCGGGACCGATCCCTAGTTGGGAGCCGATACTAATCCCCAAGATGCACATATTTGGTGTCTTCAATCCCTCACCTCGAATCATCTTGTAGTCAGCATCTCGATTCCACAGTCATTTGTACTTGTTTTAGCTTGCTTCTGAGCCTAAATGATGGAGTTGAAGGGGAACAAAGTTGTAGTTTTAAGTGTCTGTGGAGTTCGATGGGGAAATGCATTAAATAAACAGTGAGAGTCGGTACCAATACCCAGTGGGAGTCGGTACCAATCCCCAACTTGGGGGATCCCATTACCTTGTTATCTTTAATGGCTTTGGCTTTGACTTCATGGCTCTGTCTGTGCCTGATTTCTAGACTCCTAGGTTATCTCTCTGGGCTTTCCTCCTTGATAACACCAAGTTTTATCAGTCCAGTTTGTCCAGATCTTGCCTGGTCAAAAGGTAAGATAACAAAAAGTAAAAGAGGGGATTGAAAAAGTAAAGAAAAGTCTTAGTGTTGAGGTTTGTTTATTTTGGGATTTTTGGCATTTCACTACATCCCATTTTGTTTGCGTTCGAACTGTGGACGACAGAAAAAAAATATGATCGTGCACAACAATGCGACACGATCCCAAAACAACAATAAAATACACGGTTATTTTATTATGTGAAATAACTAAAATACCATCGTTTGCCAAAAAATACGTCAAACGATAATTTAAACATATTCCAAATTAAAAATTATGGAAAATCCTATAAATTAAAATAAAAACATGTCAAAGAAAATAAAGTCATTTTATTAAAAATTGATTTTCTTATTATTTATTAAATTTGAATCCAACTTGAATATTTAAATAAATTAAATATTCTCATTTGAAATGTTAAAAATTGCGGGTCATTACTAAAGGCTCTAAGAGAGAATGACAGTCAAACACACAACAATTCTTTAATGTCAAATAGAAAATGAGCTCTCAGTTTGTCTTTGGGTTAGGCTATCTCAAGTGATATATGAGCATACAAAAAGTCTCTAATGTCATATAATAATTGTCTCTTAAATGAGGTTATGATTTAGCAAGTTATATCAAAATGAACTTACCGAACGTCTAAGGCAGGAGACTGACAAACACATAGTAATGTTGTAGCAAACACTAATGATTGCAACCTGCTTCCTACAGTCCATTGGTTACTCTTAGAACCACGACACTCATATACATCTACATGCATTAACATGTTGCAAGACAACTTTGTGCATCTGCCATGACTCCTACTTGTCCTTGGTAACAGACTGCCGGCCTTAAATGACATCGGGGAAATGGCTCTAATGAGAGTAATAACTCTTAGCGTATGAACTCAACGAATTGATATCATAGATCTGGAGCACAATCCTACAATCAGGCCATCGGGATGGATACTAGCCAATCAAGCAGGCCTTAATTACGCACTCACAATAGTGGTATGGACCGAATAACGTAGGTTCATAACATATAGCAATTCTTTTGACTCGAAAAGCCCTAGAAGAGTAGTACAACGGAGTACAGAATATTCTCGACTACTAGCACTTAAAGAAAGATAACTCTCGACTAGTTAGCTTTTGGAGAATATACATGAAATAATTTCTTAAACAATAGCCCCTGGAGAGAAATAATTCCCTCAACTAATAAGCTCTAAGAGAATAACCTCTAGACGATTTCTTAAAATTCCTAACCCTGTATCACAAAATGTAAGTGACGTTTACTTGTAAGAAGTAGCTAAACAAATATCACTTGAGTGTCCCATACCACTTAGTGTTATTTGAATGTTTACTAAATGCTCGTAAACTACACTCAACCAACCAACAATATTCTATAGTATGAGTCAAAAGGATAACCGAAAAAATATTACGGAGCATCCCTTACCACTCGGTATTACTAATCCATTTATTTAAAATAATATTATATAGAATTAAATTCAATCATGCATTTATGTAATGAGTCAAAAGAGTAACTGAGAAAATATTACTGAATGTTCTCTATTGCTCAATATTACTTAACCATTTACTCAAAATTCTCATCATAGAACTTCACACATTCCTACATTAAAACCCTTTTGTATAAATTTTATAAAGGAGTACTATATTTTAATAACTTTGAAAGCTTTAAATATTACTTTTTTCTAGAAAATAGCTTAGATGAGTAAAATGACCTTTAACTTCTTCAAATATTTTTATTATAATAAAGATTAATTACAAATTGTGTGTGAAACAATTTCATATTTTAAATAATTTTTAATAATAATTTTAACATGGTTTTATAACTAAATAGAATTTTAATCTGAATATTTAAATGAAAGTTTAAATGAAAAAATCATGAAAAATGAGTATAATTTAATAATTTATTTCCAAAATAATATTAATAAGATTTTAAAATGATTAAAACAATTTTATTGAATTTTAAAAGAATTAAAACAAATCAAACAAATAAAAACACAATAACACAAAACCTAGAGCCAAATTGGTCTTGGAATGTGCCAATCGATCGATCGTTTGTTGCAAATCCTGGAGCTTTTTGGCTCCTGATCACTGCATTGATCGACTATGGCAATTTTTAGGTGATCCAGGCTAATTTACGTCAAACTCTGCCCACCCATACAACATGCATGCATTAATTTATCACAATATAAAGATCAAAATATAAACAGGCAAAATCTCCTTTGTATTTTGGTTAAAGTTTGCAATCAGATAGTTTATAACTGTAATGAATCAGTATATATTCTTACAGTTATCAACCAAACATAATATTTCAAACATTCCAATCACCAAAACTAGCATGCAACACACTTATTCAGACATAATTGTGAGTAAACACTCACTTTAGTCCTTGTAGCAAGCAATCTTCTTCTTTTGCTTCTTTGAATTATATCTCCTTCAAATATGCTTCTGCCTGCAAAGTTTGTCATTGATCTAAAAATTGAGATGCTCAAATCCAATCAAAATTTGAAATTTACTAATCGTATTGATGTGTTTGGGATTGAGAAACATACCTTCTAGCTATTGGAATTTATAGAAATTTATTTTGATTTGCTTTGAATTTATTTGGCCCTTGGTTTTAAGTTGAGAAGGAAAAGGGGGATTTGATTCTTTTGTCTCAGTTGAAAATAATGAAGTCGCAATTAATGAATGTACCGATAATGGAAGAGAAAAGAGAAACTTGATTTCTCTAGGTACAAATTGGCTAAGATAGGTTAGCAATCAATACCCAAACCCAAAATTAATTAACTAAATTCATTTTTGTTTTTCTTTTAATATTTAAAACAATGTTTAAAAATATTTAAACAATATATTCCAACTAGAGAAAACTAAATTCATATTTCTTATATAAAAAATAACCATTTTAAAAAAATTATAATATTTTTACAAAGGATTCTTATATTTTATTTTCCTAGAAATGGATACACAGAATAAAATCAAAATGACAAAATTTACATTTTAAATTACCAAATCATGGTTTAAACTCTATTTCTATTATTTCAAAACTTTCATAATAATGTATAAATTCAACTTTATAATTTTTAAACACCATTTCCAATACATTGTTATTTTATTTCATTATATGCACAAATTCAATACTTCACAAATCATAGCGTCATTAAATTCTCTTTTAAAATAAATCAATTACCAAACCCTAAAAAATAGATCTATTAAGTTCTAAATTCATTGTTATCATTTTCATTACACATTATATCTTAAATCTCAACCTTTTATTCAATTTAAAATTTTGTTATTTAAAAAATCATTTTCCCATAAAAGAAAATTTCTCATCAAGCATTTAGTTTATTATATTATATGTGTATATATCTATTTAGAGTTCCTATATACCAATTCTGTTTTATTTGAAAAAAAAGAATTAAAATCCAAATTATATATTCACTTTTATTTGAAATAAAAAATTTACTTATAAAAAGGTCCATTAATAAATTTCACAATAAAAATTTCCAATTTTCCTAAACTTTTTCTTCGAAAAACCATCATGATTAATATTTATATTTCAGAAATATTTACTCGGTGGTTCCCAATCCAGGGTTGTTATAGACCCTTCCTTAGGAAAATTGCATTCTCACAATTTCTTCTTAGGGAAAATTCATAATATGCTCATTTCTTATAGCTACCACATCCATCTACATTTAACATACAAGACAACAAACAAAACATACACACAAATGCTCTTTAATTGCTTTCTTGAACAATGCACAAAAAGCGGTTCTGCATTAGCAAGTTGAGTATTAAGTGGAGCGAAACTAATCAATATTTCATAATATTCAATAATAAAGCTTTAGCCTTTCCTTATGCATCTTCTACCCATCATATCAAATATTAAGCCAATTTCTAAGAATAAGAGCTTCAACCATTCACGATCTTCTCTTGCAATACTTATATTCTATACACTTACCATTGACTTATCCTTTTTATTAGACCCTCAATTTGTGGATTTTTCTCCAACGAAGGCCAAACTTACTTCTTTATATGTTTCGTATGCCATGAATTCTAATTATCTCAACTAGAAAGTTTTCTATTCTCGCATATGAAACAAATAATTTCTAAGTGTTGGAAATTCATGAAAATTTCGATAGAGTCTTCTTTGTACGGAGAGCATTCCTAAAATTCACAACACATAAAAACATATATATACTCTCATCTCCATAGGCATCCCATCAATGGGGCATCCCGAGCATGGGGAAAATAACACAACATATATAACATTGCATACATTTATGAAACACACCTCCTTTTGCATCTTTCAGAGCATACTTACATACCTTTGCAAGCATAAGTGAGTATGTGCTTAACCTTCTTTTGATCGCCTCCATATACATATGCTCAATCAATGTTTTGCTTAATATAGCACACATTTACATTCTTAACTATATTCATAAATTAAGAAACCATCAAATATTTTTTGTTAATTTATTTCCCCGACTAAATTTAAGATTTCAAGACATAATTGCTTCTAAAAGCAAGGTAATAAGTAACCAATAAACCTTCAAAAGCACTTCTCGGATTTTAAAATATAAAAGGCCTTTATATATATATATATATGTGTGTGTGTGTGTGTGTGTGTGTGTGTGTAAGGCCCAATACATAACCTTGAAAACATTTTCATAAACATGTCCTTTGCTTTTATTCTCAGTTTTCATATAAGAATTTTACAAAACTCTTAAAATAAAAGATTTTCCTTATAGTCTTTGCTTTCCAACAAGTACAAGATCATCGTAATGGACTTACAGATTGAATGTTATGATCAAAACTAGTTGAGGTTTTTAGCATTGAAAATTGATCTCAAGATAGAGTTTATGGTATTGTTTCAAATGTATTTTAGCATCAAAAAACTATAGAATTTTAAAAAGTAGTTAAGAGTAAATATGTTCCTTACTAAAATATCTTTCGAACCCAAACTCAAAATAAAAAGATATAGCTGTTATACTAGAACACTTTTAAAAATAAAATTTTATACTCTGCCCATTTCTAATTACTCATTTCAAACCAAATTTCCACTTTAAAAAAATAACATTTTATCAAAACTCCTTAAGCAAAGTTGTACGTTTTTGAAATCTATTTTCTGGAAAACTAAGGGTTTCAAATTTTTGATTTTATATTAGCAAATTAATCTTGTAAAACTCAAAATAAATTTTCGTACACTTATATTATATTTTGTGAATAATATTTTTCACCTAATTTTTTTTCAGATAAACTTTTGGAAACTACCCATACTCAATTTTTAATTCAAGGTACATTTTGAAAGACATCATATTCATATCTTGCCTTGCAAACCCTTTATCTATAAAGTAAGCAATATATTTTTAGAGAAGTTCTTTTCAACTTAAAAATACATCATGCATTGTTCTAACACTAAAATTCTTTTAAGTATAATTCAAAACAATACAAACTACGAAAAATACACTCGTCCAAATGTTATCTTATATATAAAAATATACAATGTTTACATGCCATAAATCATAGCAATTCTTTTCTCCAATTAGTTGCAATATTGATCGCCTAGGAAGATATATTAACACTGCATTGCCATTGAACTCACATTTACACTAACATTTAATGGCTGCATATGTTGTTTCTAAAATATTTAAACTTAGGAAAATAAAATTATCATGTTCCAAAACAATATTTTAACATTATAAAACCATATATATTTTCATATCAAATTATTATATATACCTCTTTAAAATATTATGTCGAAAATATCTCATTCAAATGTTTAGGAATCCTTATCATGTGCGCTTGTATCAACCAGAATTCTTAAAGCACTCTGTAGATAAACCAATACAAAATAAACTATTAAAATCTTTTCAATCTTTATAAAAATAATATTCATACTTTTCAAAATTGTATGCTTACCTGTATAAAAATACTTACTTTGAAATTTATACGTATAATATAATGATCGCCTTGTGCCTCCAGCACCTGATCTGCATGTGTAGTGCGCTATTGCGGTTCCCGGATAATATAGGATGATAAGAAAGAGTTGTAAAATAAATAAAACATCACAGAACCTATTGTATATCTCACGGCGCAGCGAATAAAATATAATAGTCATCTAAGATATAAAACAGGTGAGACAGTAATAACTGAATGAACCATAGAAATCATAGTGCACAGATCCATACAGCTATACAACATAAGTGATAGAGTTTATAAAACTGATAATAAACTCAAATAGCTTACAATATCTAAATAGATAAAAATCCCTAGTAAGCCCCCTAATGCTGCACAACGGAATGATAAGCAATAACAGCTAAATATAGTAATACGTGAGAGTGTAACCTCCTGCTTGTCACATGTCCAGCTCCATGTGCTCATCAGACCTGAAATCCCTAATCAACTCATTTAAGAGTACCTGGAATAATATAAAGAAAATCATAAAATTCCAAGTCAGACAACAGTCTAGTGTGAGCGATTAAAAATCTCTAATACTATATAGTCAATATACCTAGGACATAAGGTATGAGATTCATATCTGATCTATCCTTGCATCTATAGAGTTAACACATAACACATGATATATGATACTCTACATCGTAATCATCATGGGTGTACTATACATCAAAGTACTAATAGGTGTCCAAATATCTACATCAATAATATCCACATTGTGTGACATCCCTAGGTTATAAGTAACCAAAGCAAACATAACATCCATCCTCACATTCACTCACTCAGTGCATTGGATATATGATAACCTGTATGACCTCCTCGTATAGTAAAGGACTACTCAACATCCCGGTTTCTCGGTACTTGAATCCACACCACTCAGTAGACCATGAACTAAACCGCATACCTCGTAATAGTCTAAGGTAAGACTGATCCAAACATCGTGAGATCCGAGGCGTACATTGTAGCCCAGGTGAGCCTCCTCACATACCCCCACTTTACGAGTACATCTCAAAACCTCCAAGTATCAATGATACCTTTGCACACATTATCTATAGCAGAGCACATCTTGGAACTTATCTTTAAGTCAGCATACGACTCCCATCTAAAGTAGCCATGATTGAGACGATTCTCAATAATCATCATTAGTCGTAGAGTATCAGCATTTGTCCTATAATCATCCTCTAATAGTTCCTTACATCCGACCTATAGTCTTATGCTCTATGTCTCGAAGTACAGCTATCTCATCATCGAAGCCATCACTTCCCATCACCTAGCTATGCATCATCAAAGTCTATGATTCGCCACTGAGTTGCACAACTCGATGCCAAACCATGCCTTAGAAAAATTTGGCAAAGCACTAAGGTTAGCACGAGCCCGAAGTAAATGCGGTAAGACTTAAAGCAACTATAAGGAATACTCGGAGTAGCCAAGCAACCGACCCGAAGGAAACACGTAAACGACCCGAAGTGACTCCGCTTCCTTCTCACCACCGAACCATGTAACCCCCTCTCCATGAGTACCCCGATTCAAGCCTCCACCGATCTGACTACGCCAAACCATGCAAGCGAAACTGACCCACATCGATCCAACACTTAAACCCTTTTGCTTTCCAAAGTGTAACTACAAGAAAACGTGTAATTAACCCAACGTGAACTCTCATGCGACTCGAAGTCAAAGTATGCCGATCCCACTCCTTAGTAGCTCCACCGATCCAACACTTGTACTCAAAGAAACCCTCGTGCAACCATAGTGAGACCCGAAGAAAGCTCTTATGTGACGTGGAGTGCAACTCGAGGTAACTCTCTACAGATCCAACGCTCGAACATCATCGTTGATCCAACATCTTTCGCCTATATATTCAAGCATTCAACTTACACTATCCAAACAACTCCAAACGACTTGAAATTTAAGACGTAGCTTTGTGAGGCCTTCCTTGTCACCCTACAAAAATCACATCAAATTTGGTCACTGTCAATTTCATTGGATCGACGATAAGTCGTGACACTATTCTTATTTCTAAGTCGCCATTCGATTGGCATTTTCAACTAAACAAGCAACATCGTTCAAGCATTCAACATATACACTATATCCAAACAGGCAAGCATTCACATACATCAAATTATAGTCTAATTCTAAGGGTAAAAAATAGAGAAGAACCATAAGAACAAAGGAGATCCATAAGAATATATTTTTACAAATCATTACCAAATCGTTACCAAATCGTTTGAAATTAACATATGTGATTAAATATGGTTTAAAACATATTTAGGGCAAAAAAT
Source organism: Allium fistulosum (assembly GCA_030737815.1). Lineage (NCBI taxonomy): Eukaryota > Viridiplantae > Streptophyta > Magnoliopsida > Asparagales > Amaryllidaceae > Allium > Allium fistulosum. Next base: position 482,228,060 of record CM060905.1, on the reverse strand, counting down.
CATTTTAAAACATCATTTATAGGCATATTGTTACTAAGTAGTAAATGAGAGGTTCTAACCACTCGCCTAAATCCAAAGCAGTCCAAAAAGCGTTTGAATCCCAAGATGAATAGTAGATCTAAGGTGTCTCTAACAACAAATCTTTAAATCCAAGTGCTAATCTCACTATTCTCCTCTTAATGACAAGATTTAGCTAATTAAAGTAAGGTTTGGTGTGGTTTTAGGCTTAGAGAATGTTAATTGTGGTCTTTTTAACTATTTTGGGAAGTGTGTAATGACAATGAGAAGTCCCCATCAGCCCTCTATGGGTGCTAATCCTGAAATGAGCTTTGAGCTTTGCAACTAATCCCCATAATTACCTATTAAACCGTTCAAAATCAAGTGGAAATTTAAACAGCGATATCTTCCAAACTATAAGTCTGTTTTTCTATTATGACCACTCTACGGAAAGAAAAACTATCATCCTGATCTAATGGATGTGGTTTTAGACCATAATTCGTCTTCTATCAAAAGTTATAGGCCTTAAAAGATTTTCAGGGTTAGAATCGTTTGATAAAAATTCTAAGGATGGGAAATACCTCTATTAGTCATTTCCCAAAGTTATAGAATTATACAACCATATATAAAAATAATATTAATATTTTACGATCATCCGATACGTAAAATACAGGTCATTACATATAGTCAATTTATCAACCATAAGCAACCATCCAATCATCACACGTCATTCATCCATCCACAATAGTAAGCAAGCATCCAATTAAATTTTACTCATTCCACATTTTAATTATATATATTATAAAAAAAGGTCCACTTATCCTCTTGTGGTTTAGTTTTGAAGAAACCGTTGCTTCCACTAATATTTGGCTTCATCCGGATTTGAGTGGATTCATAACTTTTGAGCGAAAATTCCAACTTTATCCCACATTCCAGATTAAATGCAAATATAAAAAATTTCAATCATCTATACAACCAAATACATCAAATCAAATAAATAAATGTGCTCAGTGGAAATCAATCTTTCGACTTTTGCTGCACCACTCTGATCACAATTGGATCCTTTTATAGCTTAGTGTTGTGATGAATCCAAAGTGCCAGATTCAGGTTAAGGGCTTTTACAGCTTCCCTAGTCGAACTACTTCATTCTTACTTTAAAGTCGCACAGTGGTCTGTTCCACATCACCAATGCCGACACTACTAATCAGGCCATAACTTCTTCTTCACTACTTCCATCAACTACTTTCTTATCACACAGAGACTACACTCAAAAGAGGTAGAATTAAAGGTATTCTATAGTAAGAAAGTAACAAATACGTCCTAGATGATTACCCTTACAATCATCATATACTCCTACTATCCTTTAATATAAGGTAATTACCACACACCTAAGGGGACATGGACTTTAGGTCTTATATATGGCTAAAATTCGTATCTCTTATACTCTGTATTATTTCGAACCTTGCTCCGATGCCAAAATTGTAATGTCCCGCTTCTATACCCTACCAAAGAGTATTCAGAGTAATAATATCCCATAATAAGGAGAATTAGGCTTGTTAAGAGCGACGGCATATGAATATTCCCTTGGACTAACACCGATACATATCCTTACCTCAAAATAATATAGAAATATGTATACTTGGTATTGACACAAAGCAATACACACATGGGTTTATCAGGTAAGAACAATACACAATATAATATAAGATCATAAGTTAAAACGCGGTGGAAAATATAATAACACAGCATGTATATAACAAGGTTGGTCCACAAAATGGAGTATCTGACCTACTACATCATATATATCAATATGAGTCTAGAACAAAATATACATCATTAGTTTCATAACATCAATATATACATGGAGAGATGTCAAAAAGAATATATACATGGACTGTCAAAAATACACAATATTTGCATGCTTTTGCCATTTTTTCTTATGCTACTTTCAGGCTGTCCTTCGAAAATTGTATAGTTATATCCCTTAAAACTAAATGTAACTCTACTTCTGGAACTTTTGCAATGTTTGGCACATAAAAGAGGAGAGCGGGAGGTTGTCTTCTATATAATACTTCAAACGGTATCGATTTTGTTGATTCCTTTCAAGTAATGTTATACCATAACACAACTTTGGTTAACCATCTGCTCCATTCACTTGGCTTATGGAAAACAAAGCAAACAGAGCATCTGAGGTAGTTTTCTAGTATTTTATTTGTTATTTCCGATTGATTATCAGTTTGGGGATGATATGTTGAGCTATATCTGAGTGCACGTCCCTGGAAAGCAAATATTTCTTGCCAAATAGTGCTCAGAAATAATGAATTTCTATCAGTTATTATTGTTTTTGGCATACCATGTAACTTAAAAATTCCATCAAAGGATACTTTAGCTACTTGATTGGTTGTAAATGGATGCTGCAAGGGAAATGAATAGGCATACTTTTATCGCCTATCGACCACCACATCAATTACAGTTGCATTGTTGCTTTTAGATAGATGAGTTATGAAGTACATGGTAATATCCGACCATACATTTTTTGGGTGTAGGAAGTGGTTGAAGTAGACCTAGTGAAGCAATGTTTTCTGACTTTGCACTTTGACATTCATCACATTGTTTTATGTATTCCTCATTTTCTTTCTTCATATATTTCCAGAAAATTGCTTTGTTAATTTTTTCCAAAGTTTTCTTCACACCAGCACGTCCCCCAAGTGAAGAATAGTGAAATTCAAATAAAATGATATTTATCAGTGCTTTATTTTCATGGTAATTTTCCCTTTGTAAAATATCAACTCATCAACGACCTTGTGTACTTCTCATTATTTAATTCTCCTTCTAGAACTTTTTTCCTTTTTGATTTCATGGAATGTGATTTCACATTTTTCTAAGTGCAGATATCCATTCTTCCATTACTGCTGATACAGCTTGAACTTGTGGCTGCAAGTTGTTTTGATCATATGTCCTTGATAAACTGTCAACCACAATATTCTCTTTAGCTATTTTGTGTTCCACTTGATAGGCAAATCCATGTAATTTTTCCAACCATTTTCCTTGAATCCCTGTAGTTAGCTTTTGAGATAGAAGATGTTGTAGACTTTAATGGTCTATTCGAATAATAATTTTTTTCCTAGAAAGTATTGAGACAATTTTTGTAGCAAGTAATAAAGCAAGTTGTTCCATTTCATAAGTTGATAGATTTAGATTTCTTCCTTGAAGTGTTTGGCTAATGTAGGTTATTGATTTGTTGTCTTGAAGAAGAATTGTCCTTATACCCAAACCACTTGCATCACATTCTATTATGAATTATTTATTAAAGTTATGCATGGCTAGAATTGGTGGATTGATCAAGCATTTTTTTAGCTTGTAGAATGCTTCTGTAGCTTCCTATGCCCGTTGGAATGAATTTTTCTTTAGCATTGAAGTAAGGGTGTTAACCCGCTTTTTAGCCAAAGTAGATTTCAACTGGATCTAAATGATCAAAACAAGGACAAAATGATTCATGGATTTGAAAACATGATCAGAAGAAGAATAGTAGCAACTTGGAGAAGTCTCAATTGAATTGGAGTTAAGTATATAACTTGGCACCGAGTTATATAGGTTGGCACCGACCTATCTTTTCTCCCCGTTTTGCTTCGCAAACTCCATACATCTCTTATACTACTCCAATTATTCGATATTAAGTTGTTTTCTCAGAGTTTGGATGACCAATTTCAAGGATTGATGTGAAGAAAACCAATAAGGCAAGATAACTCAACTGATGATATAAAGATCACTAGAATCAACCAAAAGTTGATGCAAAAGAGCTTGGAATCCATCAAGTAGAAGGAAGAAGAGCAGAGTAGGTGAAAAAGTTGGGTTTGCACCAAGACAAATAGGTCGGCACCGAGTTAGATGACTCGATACTGAGTTATCATTTTGACTATTGGGACTCCGATCTCTCCTGTACAACTTTGGGCTATCTCCTAGACCCAGTGCACAAAGACTTTTGACCCAATACCTCTATTTTTCTATAAATACCAGCCCTATAGCAACCGAAAAGGATCTTTACTCTGCTTCACACTTTGATCTTCTCATTCTCTTCGCTCCTATATTCTCCCTTAAATACTCTAAAAACTCCATTGTAAATTTGAGACCCACTAGATTGTGATCGGATCTGATATAGCTAGTTATAATCTAGAGAGAAACAATTAATAACAAAGATTAAAATGGATGTATGCTTAAGATTATGCTGAACTACTATAAAAATTCTTATGTCTCCTTTTTCTTTTTTGCTTTTTCTATTATTTTACAAGAATTGATGCTTTCATCTAATACTTGGGTGTTTGTGACATTTTTGGTGCAAACATGTTGGTGCTTTCAATGAGAAAGAACTGGATCCGAAGGCTTGAAGCTTGAATCTAAGATTTGAAGAAAGTGAAGAGACCTAACACTAGATTTAAGGTTGGAGGAAATCAACCAGAGCATGGAGGCAGCCAGGAGGTGCCCTCAAATTGTCATCAATCCATTTATGTGACCAGAGAAGAAATGGAAAGAATGATGAAAGAGATAAGGATGGAATGATAGCTAAACAACAGGAAATGCGGGAAGGATTTTTCCAAAGGATGGGACAACAAAGAATAGTTGGATTTGTTGGAATTCAGAACCAAGGACCAGGAACTAACGCTGGAGCATCTGGAGTTGGAGCGGAGCAAACTGGAATGATGCCCCCACGAACAAAACATCTCAGTACCGACCCAAATCTACTCGGTATCGAGAGAACCATACTGTCGGGCAATGTTTGTGTGACTACTGGATTACCAGGAATGGGTAATGCTAGAGCTAGGAATCCAAATCAGAATGTGAATGATCAACGACTGGAGGAGTATGTGCTAGAACTTCCCCGTAGGAACAGAGGACAGAATGAAAGCAGAAAAGCGGGTTAGAATGCTAATTTGCAGCCAGAGGAGTATGTGTCGGAGTTTCCCTGCAGGAGCAAGGGGGTAGAATGCAGCTAGTGATATAAGACTTTTGTTAGATGACAATAACCGAATGGCTGAGATGATCGGAAGAATAGTTAGAGGTGGACCCCTAGACCAGAGTTTGGAAGACGTGAACATGAATCCATTCACCACAAACATTCGAAATGTGAGGAATCCTCCCGATTTCAAGCTTTCAATGCTGGAAATGTTCGATAGGCAATCTGATCCAACAGTTCATTTAATAAGATATATCCAACACATGGAACTGTTGGATTCTTCTGGGGAGGTGATAGGGTGGTGCTTCCCATTATATCTGACAGATTTGGCAGCAATGTGGTTCAAAGAGCTGAAGAATGGGTTCATATGCACATGGACCAACCCAGTGAATAAGTTTATATGACAATTCAGAGATCACATCTCCCATCTAAAGAATGCAATGATGCTATTAGCATAAAGCAAAGCTTGGAGAAACCTTGAGAAGCTATCAGATGAGGTTTAACGTGGCAGCTGCTGCAATCAATAAGCTGGATCCATCAATAATGACAGCAGTGTCTGGAGTTCTGAGCAAGAGTGCTTTAAAGTTGCATCGAAAAGAGATCCACCTATGGATCCTGGGGATTTTAACCATGAAGCTAAAAGAAATCTGCATTAAGAGGATGATGAAGCTGATAATTTTGATGTTAATGTTGTGGCTGGCGGAGGACTGCCTGGAGCAGGCTATAGCAAGGATAGAGGAAAGTGAAGAGATGAAGATAATGGTGGAGAACCGAAATGGCTGAGGAGGGAATTGGAGTTCTCTTCTTACATTGACTTAACCAAAACCTCGGAGAGGACATACCTAAATACTAGGGGGCAGATACTCTACCGAAAACCAACTAGGAGGGAACCTACTGATCAGGACAGAAGATCTAAAAAGTTTTCCATCTTCCATGAGCTTGATGGACATGAAACGAATGAGTGCCAAAACCTTCATGATCTGATAGAAGAGATGGTTTGGAGCAATCAGCTGCTACAGTATGTGAGGAACAGAACTGCGATGGTGTAACCAGAGCAGCCACCATTTACGGCGAATGCATCAAGAAACAACCAGGGATCGGTGTCGAGGATGGTAATCCCATGATCAGGATGGATGAGAGGTAGGTTCGCTTTCCACACTTTGCTTTTTTACTTTGAATAATTAAGATAATAATAACCTCAAACTGCTTACCCATGTACAAGGCCTAGATTGGACTCTAGGCATGCTTTAAGTCGGATGTTTGGGATGACTAGTTAGGACAATAATAACATCCAACTGCTTACATGTGTACGAGGCCTAGATTGGTCTCTAGGCATGCTCTGAGTTGGATGAATAGTTAGGATTTCCATTTTCTTGTTTGCCTTGATTTAAATATCTAATTATTGAAAAATCCACTTGAATGTGATGACCGGTATTGACCGCGTTAAGTCCCGACCGGAGAGTTATGACCAAAGTGCGGGGTACAAGTTCCTTTGCTGGAGAGCTAGTGGATGGACTTGTACGATATTGATCGCGTTAAGTTTCAACCGAAGAGTCAGGACCGGAGTGTAGGGTGCAAGTTCCCTTACCGGAGAGCGAGTGGATAGACTTGTACGAAAAATAAGTCCCCTCATTGGAGAGTGAGCGGATGGGCTTACTTAGTAGTTGGGTCCCCTCATTGGAGAGTGAGGGGATTGACCTCAGCAAGGATCCAGAGAGATCGAAACCCTAGATTGGAAGACTAACGATCCGGAGAGATTGAAACCCTTGATTGGAAGACTAATGATCCGGAGAGATCGAAACCCTGGATTGGAAGAGTAACGATCTGAAAAGATCGAAACCGTAGATTGGGCGATAAACGATCCGAAGAGATCAAACCCCAGATTGGAAAATGAACGATTCGATGAGACCAAGCACCCGAATGGATGCTAACTTGATAAAAGGAGTTAAGCGCCATGTAATCAGAATGAGATGGATAAATCCTGGGTGAACACATGATGATTTTGATGTACAAGATTATACCTCTAGATAAGAGATAGATTGATCGTGATTAAGGGCTAGACTCCTTAGCTACAATAGGTCTTGAATGACCTTTATTTGCAAGAGAATCTGAAGGAATCAGACAATTCACCAAGATCGAGATCAATGGAAGGTCGGCTAGCTTGACTATTAGGGACTGATTATCAGAACTTGTTCTTGAGCAAAACACACCTTACATTCGAAATGCATACTTTGGGGGGCAAGTATTAACCTGCTTTTTAGCCAAATCATATTTCAAATGGATTTAGAAAATCAAAACAAGGATGAAATGATTTATGGGCTTGGAAATATGATCAGAAGAAGAAGAAATGCAACTTAGAGAAGTTTCAACTGAATTGGAGTTTAAGTATATAACTTGGCACCGAGCAATATAGGTTGGCACCGACCTATCTTTTCTCCCTATTTCGCTTTCCAAAATCCATACATCTTCTATACTACTCCAATTACTTGGTATTAAGTTGTTTACCCAGAGTTTGGACGACGATTTCAAGGATTGATGAGAAGAAAACCAAGAGGCGGGATAACTCAAGCGATAATATAAAGATCACTAAATTTAACCAAAAGTAGATGAAAAGAGCTTGGAACGCGTCAAGTAGAAGGAAGAAGAGCAGGGCAGGTGAAAAAGTTGGGCTTGCACCAACACAAATAGGTCGGTAACAAGTTAAATGACTCGGTACCGAGTTATCATTTTGACTCGTGGGACTCCGATCTCTCCAGTACAATTTTAGGCTACCTCCTGGACCCCAATGCAAGCAAACTTTTGACCCAATACATCTGTTTTTCTATAAATACCAGCCCTATGGCAACCGAAAAAGGATCTTCACTCTGCTTCATACTCTGATCTTCTCCTTCTCTTCACTCCTATCTTCTCCCTCAAATACTCTAAAAACTCCATTGTAAATCTGAGACCCACTATATTATGGTCAAATCTGATATAACTAGTTGTAAATCAGAGAGAGAACAACTAATAACAAAGATAAAATGAACGTAGGTAGGAAATTACGCCGAACCACTATAAAAATTATTGTATGTCCTTTTCTTCTTCTGCTTTTTCTTTTATTTTACAAGAACTGGTGCATTCATCTGATACTTAGGTGTCTGTACCATTTTTGGTGCAAACAAAGAGGCTTTGCTATCATGCCATATCCTTTTGTGAACTTTCTATAGTAGCTTATTAAGCCCAGGAATCCCCTTAATGCTTTGATAATTTGTGGTTGAGGCTATTCTAGAACTTCTCTTGTTTTTTCTTTGTCACTAGAAATTCCTTTTTCTGAGTTTATATGTCCCAAAATTCTAATTTATCCTCAGTAAATTTGCACTTTGAAATTTTGACGACTAACTTATTTTTTTGTAAGATGTGTAGTGTTAATATCAGGTGCCTTGTGTGATCTTCCCAACATCTACTATATATTAGAATGTCATCAAAAAAAAATACTAAAATGAACCGTCTCGGAAATTTCCTGAAAATAGAATTCATGAGTCCTTGGAATGTTGATGGAGCATTTGTTAACCCTAATTGCATTACTAGGAATTCATGGTGTCATCATGAGTTCTAAAAGTTGTTTTATGTATATCAATTTCATGTATTCTCATTTGACAACAGCCTGATTTTAGATCCAATTTTATAAAGTATTTAGACACATAAAGTACGTCCAAAAGATCATCGGTCAATGGTATAAGGAATTTGCCATTTATAATTTACTTGTTCAAACCTCTATAGTTTATGCAAAGCCTCCATGAACCAACTTTTTTTCTTACCATACAACTAGGGTAGAAAAAGCACTATTACTATTTCATGATACCAGAGTCTGGCATCATAGTGATTAATTTTTCAAATTCATTCTTTATATAATGTGAATGTCTATAAAGCTTTAGGCAGACTAGTTTTGAACCCTAAAGCTGTGGAATTTTGTGGTCGCACTCCCTTTTTGATGGTAGAGAATTTGTGGATGCAATCAAAGCTGGAAATTCACTAAGTATTTGCTTGATGTCTAAATGAATATGTTGATCATTCTGAGTTATTGATGTTGCGGATAGGGGCACGAATTTGAGTTGTGCATAATTCACTTCAATTAAAAAATATTTTTTCACTTAAGTACTTAAAGTCAGAAGTGGTTAATCCTTGACACTCACATTCTTTTCCTCTATAGTGAAATTTAACTTGTAATTTTTTGCAGTTGAAACATATTTCATCAAGCTCCATCATCCATTATGTACCCAACACAATTTGACGACCATCCACTGGTAATAATAATAGATCTATAGGCATTTTACATTCTTGGCATTTTAATAGGACTAAAGAGAAAATTTCATTGCCTTGAATTTCTGACCATTTGCAACAAGTACCTCTTTTTTTGTTTCATTTTTAATTTTAATTTATTTGCTAAGAAGCAGTCAATAAAACTATGAGTTGATCCAGAATCAATTAAGAATATATCAAATTAATTATTAATAATAGCCTTTATTTTGATAGCGTACAAGGTTGATATTCCTAATAAAGCATTAATGGAAATTGATAAAAGGGTATTTCTATTTCTTATTCAATTTCTAGGTCAGAATTTTCTAAATTTTCCCCAATATTATTATTATAGTCTATTGATTCTTCAGAGTCCATAATACCCTCTTTTATATAAACTTGTTTTGTTTTACATTTATGGTCAGAATGGTACTTTTCGTTGCATCCAAAACATAAGTTTTTATTCTTTTTTCAAGAATTTCTTTAGGTGTAAGACCTCTTGTTTTGGATAAAACTTCAGAATTCTTATTTATATCAAAATGACTTTGAAAAATTATTTTGATTGCTGCTTGAAATTATTCTTGAGATGTTCAAACGATTTTTCAATAATTTTTCCTACAACTTTTATTTGCACTTAACCACCTAGATTCAAATGTTTTAGCTAATGTTAAAGCTTTATTAAAACTAGAGGAGTTAGCAACAATCACATCATATTTAATTTCTTCCGTTAGTCACTATAATTTTTTTTGTAAAAGACGAATATGATCAATCATACCTTCCAGCTGCTCTAACATTTTGATAATGGCCATGAAAGATGTTGTTTGCTTGAGAGAATAAAATGTTTCATATGTCATATCCAATTCAGTGGGATTGAATCTGACTTTGATTTTATTTAAGAAGATGTACCACTAGTCATAATATGTAACAATGTGTGAGAACCAATAGAACCATTACAATGCCTCTTTCTTTAAGTGAATAGAAGAAATATGCAACCATTCATGAATGCCCATGTTGCGATACTTAAAGAATTATTCAACTTGTCTAAACCAGTCAATCACTCTCTCCTCACCAGTGTATGTAGGAAAGTCTAGTTTAATGTTTAGTCTTGTCATGTCCCTTTATTGAATTGTATTATGATCGGCAACTCTGGAGTGGTTGTTTTGATCCAGGTTAATAGCATTAGGCCACTGTAGAATTGGGGCTCAATTATTGGATATACACAGATATTAGATATGTAAGGTAGTGTAGAGAATTCAGCGAAAGAGAATGATCTTGGTGTTATAGTCGAGATTCCAACTGGAGACCACTCTAATCGAAACCCCACAAGCACAGCGGAAGACGGGATCGTGGTAAGAAGTGTAAAAACAACCAACCAATAACTCAATTCCAATCTCAATCAATCCAAAAGTAATCACAATCCGAAACAAGCAATTCAGAAATCAAAGCAACAACGAAAAGTAAATTACACAGCGATTTATAGTGGTTCCACTAACGTTGTGTTAGTGTACATCCACTTTTAAGAGAGAGCTTTTATTAATATTGATGAGAAGAGTACAAGAGATTGATTACAATGATCACAATTATAATAAGAAATTGAATTTTGTGGAGAAGAGAATTGAAGAAAATTAGGTTTTGATTAAACCCAAATTAGTGGAGGCTAATCTCTTGCAGTTGCTTGCGCACTTTGATTTGGAACCTGAAGCTAGCTTATATAGGAGAATAGAAACCCTAGGCAATGTTCCGAAATTACCCCCTCAGTTGTCACAAATCTTCACGCCGAGTCCACAGAGAAAAAAAGGCGATAGATGCCTCAGACGTCTGACCAACATGGTCAGACGTCTGAATGAAGCCTTTGGAATAAGATACGCTTCAGCTCAGACGTCTGACCATTTGGTCAGACGTCTGATAAATGTCTCTGGAACCAACACTACTCAGACTCAGACATCTGACCCTTTTTGTCAGACGTCTGAGCTCGTTCTCTGGAACGATGATGTAGATTTCCAGAGGGGCCAGACGTCTGGCCATTTTCCTCAGACGTCTGACCCTGCCCAAAACAGCCTACTCCACCTTTTTCCATATAACTTTCACCTCCGAACTCCGATTTGCGAACCGTTTTCTCTGTTACGAAGCTACTTCCGACCTCTACAAATCCCCATATAGTGTCACCAAAATTTAACACTCCACCTCGACACTATATCCATCTCCAACTCTAATGGTACCATACCATCAACAACAATCGATAGCACCGACTATCACTTCTACCTTCAACCAAACATGAATGCTTTCCCAATGAGCTCCGGCAAAGCCACCACCCATTGCACTCCACCAACGAGCTTAGGCAAAGCCCCCGCCCGCTAATGAAATGTTGAAAACATCCAAATCCTAAGCTATCTCACCAAAGACTAGCACTTACCAAGAAGATAGAACCTCAATCTCTTACCGATACTCTTTCTCATATACCACCAAGCTCCTCCCTTAACCGTGCCACCTCGTGGCACCTAGCACTTCTCCAAGCGAATCAAGTTCGAGCAATGCTCGAACTTCCCAACCGGCAATGCCTTAGTGAACATATCCGCCGCGTTATCCTTTGTATGCACTTTCCGAAGATATATTTGCTTATCCTCATCCATGGCTACTAGAAATGACTCTCTCACCTCAATATGCTTAGTCCGTGAGCTAAACGCCAAATTCTCTGCCAAGTGAATAGCACTCTGGCTATCACATCGAACATCAATACTATCATGCTCGAAACCCAAGTCACACAACAATCGCTTCAAATAGAGTGCCTCCTTTGCCGCCTCCACTGCGGCTATCAACTTCGCCTCCGTAGTGGATAAAGAAACTACGGTCTGCAATCTAGATCTCCAACTTATGGCTGTACCCCAAGTGTGAAGGCATATCCGGAAGTTGATTTTCTACGATCCCTATCACCGGCGTAGTCCGAATCACAATAACCAATCAACTTGCAATCCATCGCCTTACTACCGCCAAAAACAAGACCATGAGATGATGTGCCTCTAAGGTGTCTCAATATAAGCTTCACAGCTTCCCAATGTGATTTTCCCGGATTAACCATGTATCGACTAACCATCCCGACGACATTTGCAATATCGGGCCTTGTACACACCGTAGCATACATTAGACTACCAACCGCACTAGCATATGGCACCTTTGCCATATAAGCCCTGTCTTCCTCCAAGATAGGTGATCCTTTACTCGAAAGCTTCATATGCAAAGGTAAAGGTGTATTTGATGCCTTTGCATTCTCCATGCTAAACCGACAAAGCACTTTCTCAATGTATTCCTTTTGAGTTAGTTTCAACTCAAAATGCTTTCGATCCCTTACAATTTCCATGCCCAATATCCTTCTTGCTTCTCCAAGATCCTTCATTTCGAACTCCGATTTCAAACTCATTTTTAGCTTGTTGATTTCATTCTTATCCTTAGAAGCAATGAGCATATCGTCCACATACAAGAGTAAATAAACCCAACAATAATTTCTCAACTTCTTAAAATAAACACAAGCATCTTTGATGCTTTTATCAAAACCATTTTCAAGCATAAAATGATCAAACCTCTTGTACCATTGTCTAGGTGATTGCTTTAATCCATATAGTGATTTCTTCAACTTGCAAACCAAATTTGACTTACCATCCACAACAAAACCTTTCGGTTGCTCCATGTAGATGTCTTCATCCAAGTCACCATGCAAGAAGGCGGTTTTCACATCAAGTTGCTCCAACTCCAAGTCGTGAACAGCAACTATAGCAAGTAATATCTGGATAGAAGTATGGCGCACAACCGGTGCGAATATCTCATCATACTCCTTTCCCTTCCTTTGTGCAAACCCCTTAGCCACTAGCCTAGCTTTGTATCTTCCATCGTCCTTCACCTTGTATATCCATTTGCACCCAATAGCACGGTTTCCTTTAGGAAGTGGAACCAAATCCCAAGTTTGATTCTTCAACAATGATTGCATCTCTTCCTCCATGGCACAAATCCATTTCGAGCTATCACTCGACTTCATGGCGTCATTAAGGTCCATCGGCTCAGCTTGGACTACATGAAGAGCATAGTCCAAATTATCACAAAAACTAAGATAGTTCCAATCACCATATCTTTTGGGTGGTCTTATAGTACGATGACCAACCCGAGTAGCAATACCATCACCCAAACTCCCTTCAGCTCCACCTTGAACCGAATCTTCTCTAGAATCATGCACATCACCAACACTACTAGAGGTACCCTGTGGACTATGTGATGTAACATCAACCGCTACTTCCTCGCAAGCATCTCCAACCACTCTACTCTCTCTACTCCTTGGACAAAATGTGGAAATAATTTCCTTCTCCTTTGATTCACCCTGAACCAAATCCGGAACATCCGATGAGCTTCCATTCTCCTTGAACATCGCCGACTCATCAAAAGTAACATGACGAGAATTCACTACCTTCTTCGTTTCCGGATTTCAAATCCGATATCCTTTTACTCCATCTGTATAGCCAAGCAAAATCCCCTTAAAAGCTCTAGGTTCACGCTTATCATTTCCCGGATCACGCACATAAACCAGACTTCCAAAGACACGAAGATAACTCAAGTCAATGCTCTTTCCCTTCCACACTTCCTCCGGAATTTTGTTACCAATAGCTGAGCACGGAATTCGATTAATAATATGCACTGCGGTTGACAAATCTTCAGCCCAAAATCCCTTCGCCAAACCGAATGTCAATCTCAAGCATCGAGCTTTCTCAAGTAGAGTACGATTCATCCTTTCCGCAACACCATTCGACTGCGGATCTCCAGGTGTAGTAAAATGCCTCCGAATACCATGATGCTTGCAAAACTCTAAAAATTCTCTGGAAACATACTCTCCGCCATTGTCAGACCTTAGAACCTTCAAAGACTTTCCACTCTCATTTTCAACAAGAGCCTTCCATGCTTTGAACTTTGCAAATGCCTCCGACTTGGCCTTCATTACATACACCCAAACTTTCCGAGAAAAGTCATCTATAAAGGAAATATAATAGCGAGCTCCACCTAAAGAAGCTACAGGTGCCAGTCCCCAAACATCCGTGTGAACATACTCAAGAACTCTTCTCGAATCATGCTTTCCCTCACCGAATGAAACTTTTGTTTGCTTCCCCATGACGCATTCTTTGCAAAACTCTAATTTGTTGAAACTTTCTCCATCGATCATTTCCGTCTTCCGAAGAACATCCAAACTCCTCTCCGAGACATGACCTAACCTCAAATGCCACAACCTAGTCGCATCCAAGCCACGAGAACTATGAACTCCTATACAAGTTTCACCTTCTACAGTCACTCCTTGAAGCAAATAAATACCATGAGTCCTAGCACCCTTCATCACCACAAGCGCCCCCTTCGAAACCCGCAAGCTATCACTCTCAATAGTAATCTTACAACCTAAAGAATCCAGCTGCCCCAAAGAGATAAGAGACTTCCGAAGTCCCGGAACATAGCGCACATTAGTGAGAGTACGAACCACTCCGTCAAACATCCGAATTTGCACGGAACCAATGCCTTTCGACTTGCAAATAGCACCATTTCCGATAACAATTGAATTTCCTTCTTTGTCGATGTAAGAAGAAAAACAATTCCTATTTGGCGTCATATGATAAGACGCCCCCGAATCGAGTACCCATTCGCTACCCGAAACATCCGATGCTACCGCCGACAAAACATCTACATCTCCCTCACCAACTCCACTCTCCACCGCTACAGATGAAGATGCTATTTCCTTCTTTGCCTTCTCCTTGTCCAGACACTCATTCTTCCAATGACCGGGCTTCTTGCAAATATAGCACCTGCCTTTTCTTTCCTTCGACTTTCCTCTCCAACCGGGATTCCTTGATTTAAAACGCCCTCGGTTCTCCTTCTTCACATACCTCTCCTTCTCCACAAACAAACCATGACCACTACTAGCACCACTACTTCCATCACCTAACTCCTTCATTTAATCCCGCAACTTCTCGCTAAGAAGACCCATCTTGACATCATCAAGAGTCAATGTATCTCGGCTATAGATCAAACTATTTGAGAAACCTGTATAGCGATCTGGCAACGAACACAACAATATCATCGCCTTTTGCTCTTCCTCAATCTTCAAAACTACCGCCTTCATCTTCATTAGCAAATCATCAAAAATATTCAAGTGCGCCTTTAGCAAAGTACCTTCCTTCATCTTATAGGTGAAGAACGTTCGCAATAAGATCAAACGATTTGTCAGTGACTTCTTCATATACAACTCCTCCAACTTGTCCCAAATACCCTTAGCGGTTGTCTCACCACTAATTTCAGAGATAACATTCTCTCCCATAGCAAGTTAAAGTGTAGTGAATGCCCACTCTTCCATCTCCTCTCTCTCAACATCCGAGATGTCCGCTGGCAATAGATGTGTATCAAACACTACCCGAAGTACCCGATTCCTCCTTAGAACCACTTTCATCTTCCATTGCCATTTTTCAAAATCATTATCGCCATTCCACTTGTCTATAACCAATTGTGATCCTGAAGCTGCGTACGATCCACGTACATAAGGAGCTACACCACTTGGATTACCCATTGAGGAACTACTTGAGGTATTATCTGATTCTGGCATTTCTACAACCACCTACCAGCACCAATGCTCTGATAACAAATGTTATAGTCGAGATTCCAACTGGAGACCACTCTAATCGAAACCCCATAAGCACGGCGGAAGACGGGATCGTGGTAAGAAGTGTAAAAAGAACCAACCAATAACTCAATTCCAATCTCAATCAGTCCAAAAGTAATCACAATCTGAAACAAGCAATTCAGAAATCAAAGCAATAACGAAAAGTAAATCACACAGCGATTTATAGTGGTTCCACGAACGTTGTGTTAGTGTATATCCACTTTTAAGAGAGAGCTTTTATTAATATTGACGAGAAGAGTACAAGAGATTGATTACAATGACCACAATTCTAATAAGAAATTGAATTTTATGGAGAAGAGAATTGAAGAAAATTAGGTTTTGATTAAATCCTAATTAGTGGAGGCTAATCTCTTGCAGTTGCTTGCGCACTTTGATCTAGAACCTGAAGCTAGCTTATATAGGAGAATAGAAACCCTAGGCAATGTTCCAAAATTACCCCCGCAGTTGTCACAAATCTTCACGCCGAGTCCACAGAGCAAAAACAGGCGATAGACACCTCAGACGTCTGACCAACATGGTCAGACATCTGAATGAAGCCTCTGGAATAAGATACGCTTCAGCTCAGACGTCTGACCATTTGGTCAGACGTCTGATAAATGTCTCTGGAACCAACACTGCTCAGACTCAGACGTCTGACCCTTTTGGTCAGACGTCTGAGCTCGTTCTCTGGAACGATGATGCAGATTTCCAGAGGGGCCAGACGTCTGGCCATTTTCCTCAGACGTCTGACCCTGCCCAAAACAGCCTACTGTACATTTTTCCATATAACTTCCACCTCCGAACTCTGATTTGCGAACCGTTTTCTCTGTTACGAAGCTACTTCCGGCCTCTACAAATCCCCATATAGTGTCACCAAAATTTAACACTTGGGATATCATTTCTTGATATACTTTCTTGAGCTTTCCGATTCTTTACTTCCTTTAGTTGTGAGAAAAAAGTTTCTGTCATTTCTTGCATCTTACCCATCTTATCATTAAGTTCTTAAGGGCTTCTTGTCAGATTCTCAGTAGTGGTTGAGAGTTCTTGAGTTTGTTTGGATAATTTTTGGGTAGTTCTTTCCACTTTCTTCATTGATATTGCATTTCTATTGTTTACCAGATCTTGGCACTGCCATAATTTAGGCATATCATCACTGACTACAAAATCTAATGAGAATGAAGTTGTTCCCTTGCTCATGTCAAGGTTCTTCCTTATGTCAGGATCTAGCTGGTGAGGGTCAGATCGTTTCTCAACAGTAGGCTCCAATACCATTGTGTGGTGGTCCTTAGTTTTCTAGGTATGAGATCTTATATTTGCCAAAGCATGATTCAGGTGGTTTTCGGTTAAGGGCTAACTGAATGGGTTTTGGCAACAAATGATGGGTTTTGAAGTTAGGAAATGATGTATAAATAGAAAAGAAGGAAATGAGATATTTGAGTGAAGGTAGGTTAGCAAGATTCAGATGTAAAACAAAATGAAGAAAAAACACATAGAACAAAAGCTAAGAAGAATCTGATGATTTTTTTATTAACTTTCTCATAATAATTAGATTACATAGCTTTTGATTACTTATATATGCATTAAACTTACAGAACCTTATCGGCTAGCCTTTACAACTTAAAGATACCAAAAATCATAGTCCAGTAATAGTAATTCCTGAATCAAAAGTGGCCCAAATACAAAAGAGAGTGTTCAGCCTATACAAGTGCAAACATGCACGCGGTGCACATCCTTATTCCTCCTTCCCCATCTTCAATTTGAATCTTCTTCTAACTTCTAAATCTCTTTTAAACCTTTCGAAACAACCTTTCCTGTTCCATTTGATCGTGGTGGTATGCCAAACTTTTTTTGTTGAATTCTTTAATGGAAGTACCTTCCAACTTGATGCTCACCAGGTGTTTGCTAGATAGCCTGGGTGTAACAATTGTTCAGCTCAAAAAGATCTACGCAATAGTTGTAAATACAACACCCAAATCATGATATAATTAAAAATTCCTTTTTAATTGTATCAAATTTGCAGCCTACTATTGGTCTTCACATCTCTGGTGGAGAAAATCTGACAATGATTTCCACCCTATAAAACATTTCACTAGTCGTAATTCCTAACATTTTTAGTGAGCCACTCAAATCATTTTTATGCTTCTTGTTTGAGATGAAAGGAACATGTTTCCACCCATTCTACTTCTAGTGCATAATGATACCAGAAGGCTGCTCTACTAATCGCAACCATTTCGTTATTATATGATCACCAAAGTAAGTAGGAAATTCTAGTTTTATGGCGGTATTTTGTACTAGTTTGGGTGTGGATAGCAAGCTTTGGGAATTTCTCGGCGATTCTATATATGAAATGTTTCTTTAAACCCTGAAGATGTTGCTATCATAACTGGGTAAGGGTTCCGTTGGTTTCTAGCTGGTGATCTTTGAAAAGGTGGTATATACAATATTGCTTTTGTAGGACTAGTGAAAGGTTGTTGTGCTGCTTTATTGTTTAGTTGATTGTCAGGTACTGTTGTTGTATTGGTATTCTTGATTTTGTTCGTAAATCAGTGAACTTAACACTTTTGAAAGATCGTCAACCTTGATGTTCATCTCTTGTGAACTGCTTTGCAATTTTTGTGTGACAATGTGGAATTCTTGATGTGAAGTCTGTGATTCTTGAATATGTATCATTGATAGAGAGGTTTGATTTTTGATTTGCCCTTGCCTCAGCCATGGATCATTCCCTTCACCCATATGTTGCCTATTTGTAGTGTTAGCTTCATCACTAATGTTTTCAGATCCAGAATCAGGCTTATCTGAATTCAGTCTTTCACCACGCTCTGATACCACTATGTTAGGCCATTTATTCCTGGTCTGCAATCTGGTATACCATGAAGCATTTTCTTGCAAAAAGGTGATGAAAGTGATACTTGAATGGTGTAGATATGAGTGTGGGTTAGTGTAGAGGAAATAAGCAATAAGAAGATTAAAGCAAGAGAAGAATGTAGGAGTAATCTATGCTATACTATTAAAAGTGAGTCTTAAATCCACTTCTCTCCTTCATTCTCAACTATGTCTTTTGAGTTTTCTCTACAAATTAAATTATACTCCCATTAATCTTCCGTAGATCATATTTTCTTAGTAAATTCTGATATTATTTTTCTTGGATGTTCAAACTTAATTTATCTTTGTTTCTCTTAAATTTTAATGATAGCTAATGTTATAAATTAGTTATATTAATCATGCTACCGTTATTCATTTCCACTCCTCCAACAGTAGAGCATGCAAGGTAATTCAACTATTGATTTTTTATGTATATATAAATAAGTATAATTTTTTTTTATAAGTTTCTCCTACGCTTCAAAAATTAATTTCAAACTCCAAATTAATTTCATTGTAATATTATAACTGTATATCCTTTCACCTCCTAATTTATTTATTCATATATGTACGTCTTCCACTTTTATTTTACTATTGTATTTTCATTCTCATCTTCTCCATCTGAAATAAAATCTTAATTCCTCGTATAATATGATCTCCTAATTTTTTTTTGCCTCTAATGTCTGATGGAATTTTTCTCCTTTTTTAGTTCATATTTTTTATAGATTTGGTTAGAGTCATATTATTCTCTCTTCTCATGGCTTTGGGTTGTAATATTTAATTTGTTATATATCAATAACGTTTGTAAAAATTAGGTTTTGCTTCTTACAAAATTAATTTGTAAAATAAAATAATATTTTGTGTCCAACAGCTGGTCTGTTTTAATAAAATCAATATTAGAAAAATCAAATTAAAATATGTCGCTCTTCCAACAAGTTACTGCAACCGGGTCCATTTTAATAGAATCGATATTAGAAAAATCAAATTAAAAGATGTCACTTTTCCAAAAAATTATTGCAATCGTCTTTCTTTAGTTATAGATATCTATTGTTGAAATCTCAAAGTAAAATTTTGAAAGGATTTTGATTCAACTTCCATAGTAATTCCAGTACACATATTTAGTATTTATTTTAGCATTTACTGCATTTTTTAAAAGTTCTTCATCAAGTCTAATTTTTTTTCATTTGTGTACCTATTCAATTGCGTACTAATATAGTAATATTTGTATTATTAATTTAGTTTCAATTCATTTATCCTTCCTTCAGTTCTTGAGTACATAATACTATTTTTGTATTCAACATAATATAATTTGAACTTTCTATTTGTCTTTTCATTGCTCTAGGTATCATTTTATATGGATATTGTTATTGACATTTCAATTTTGAATATGAGGGTGCCAAATTATATGAGCACCTCATATTTAATAAGATTGATATAAAGGATACACGACCTTTAACTAAAGTTACCATTTTTTCTATTTTGCCCTTGGTTAAAACTTCAAAACTCTACGGTTAAAGGTAAACATACAAAGTAACTATTTCTCCCTCTTTGCTTTTATACAAACAAAAAAATGATGAAAATCAATAATTCTAAGAAAAAAGTGAATTTAAACTAAATTTTAATTTAAAAAATGTATTAAATTCGATGGGTGTATGCTAAACTAAACCAGAAAATCAACAATAGGCTGTTGAAATCAAAAAAGTTAAACGGTAGGGATTGTCGAATTAAATTTCATTTCGGTCGTCCCCATCCAAACTTTATTCAAATATCGGTTATACATTGATTTTTTTGGTCGACAAACACGTTCAACCCTACCTGCAAAACCTATAAAAAAATTTAAAAAATTACCAGATTGTTTTGTGGAATAAAATCTACATTACGAATGCTTTCTTGAGTAAAAATCAACCTTATTCTTTTTGAAATTTTATCTGCATAAATTACTGATTTGGTTTAAAGATTAAAGAAGGAGATTCATGAAGATTAAAGGAATTAGGGTTTAAAAAAAGGGCAAATTGGTCAATTTAAATGTAATTTTACGAGTCTGCTATTTTTATTAGTATCCCTCATAGTAAAATTTTGTTTTAAAAAATGAATTCTTCATATTCAAAAGTAAAGTGTCGGTAATAATACCCTTTATAATTATGACATTTATTCTAATTCATAAAAGATACACTATGAGACAATAATGCATAACTTGAAATGTGATAGGTATGGGGTTGATATTTGTGACTTATGAGGATATGCTCCAATAATAGAGAACTTATGTTAAGTTTATATGATCTTATACAATTGATATTGTTTTATAAAAGAAATCTTTCTATCTATTCTCTTATATAAGAAATTCAATTTTTGATTATTTATATTTTTTTTAGGAATTGTTAAAGAAGTTATTGGGATAAAGAGCATAAAAAAGACATATATTCTATTATATATAAAAAATTCAACATCAAACCATTTATATTCTCTTTTATATTCACTCTTAGCCCATATTTTGTTTTCTTCTTAATTCAGAGAATAATTTTGCATTTTCCCCCCTTATTTATGTTTATATCGCAATTTATCGTATCTTCGCTTTTATTATGGGTGATACTATTTACAACCCACTCAAACACTTCTCACACCCATTAATCCTATTACCCACTTAAATACTTCATTCACCCAACCACATCCACATTTTCTTATTTTTTTTTATTTTCTCATAACAATAACTTAACTTTCCTCTCCCTTCCACTTCAAATGATGAAATAAAAGTTTCTTCATCCAAAATTTTCATATCTAGTCTTTTTTCATCTAATGTTCCATCAATAAATAGGAATCAAACTAATTTGGTTAAGAAAATGGTTTTACCGACTTTAATCGCATGTTTTTTTTGTAAATTATGTAACCTTAACTAAGACTAACATAGTAATAATTTGCAACTCAAATTTGGTGTTATTGTGAAACATAGTACAACATTTACGTTGCCACTTCAATCAAAAATATCGGATCATTATTACATTTATTGCTATTTCAATAAAAAAAAAGGAAAAAAGAATGATGAAATAATTGTAATCGAAAGCAGCATGATATAATCAAATATATTTAGTTCATCATCATTCCCTATAACATTAACAAAGTAACAAAAATATTGATTTACGTGCATATTCTAAATATAATAAGTTGTCTTAGCTTATCAACTTCTATTATGAATTGATAAAATACTTATACTTACGTTGTTCATCTTGTTTTTTTTCCACTAAATATTTGGTTGAGAGGATGGAAAATAATTATGTTTGAGGTTTACAATTTATTTTATTTCGATGCGTTTACTTCTAAATCCTTTTTTAAATTTAAGGTAGGTGTTTGAAGTAATTTTTATGATTTAATTTTATTGAATGTTTAAATGGCGTTAATGAGTGTTTATGTGGTGTAGATAGTAACGCCCTTTATTAAATAGGAAACTGAACATGAGACCATTTGTATTCTCAGTTCATATGAACTAATATACTACTATAAAATGAGATTTTTACCCTTCATAAAATCAATACTTATCACAACTTTCCCTCAATAGTTAAATTAAACTCTTCATTCATCCATTCCCGCTCCTTTCTTCATTATCTTTTCATAATCAAACAATTTTTAAAATCAACATCCCTTTTTGGTTTCCACACATTTTGACTTTATACTACTAATTAACCACTTCTTTTACTATGCATCTTTTATTAAGTTGTATAAAATTTTAGCTTTCACCACCTCTAATACCATTACCATCCTATATTCTTAATTCTCATAATTTATAGCTCAAATTTTACAATAAAGTATATCTATCCCTTTCAAATTTTATTGAAATTTAAATTAACATCGTACTCATTTGTAAAATATATGCTCATATAATATTAACATATATTTTTTACTATCATCCACCATTAGAAAATAACCCACATGTTTCCTTTTGACTCTTCACCTTTCTGTAACCTAAAACATAATTATGATTTTTTTTGCACATATCCATTACAGATTAAATGTGTTTTTGGTTAAAATCATAACATTTTATCTTCTACTTTGAAAACATTATTAATGTCTTTTACTAAATTTCGTTCTCACATTAAAATCAGGATTCTCACTCACTCCATTTATTTTAAATGCCAAATACTCTCTGTTTTCCTAACTAAAATCCATTCCGTTTATTATATATACTATTATATCTCTATATTCTATCAATCTATTATCTATTCAGTCTATCAATATATTATATTATATATAATAATAAATTCAGTATCTAACCATATGTATCTTCTAATACATTCTTAGATCATATCATGTACTCTCCTTAATTCAAGAAACAATTTTGCACTTTTTGCCCAATTGTATTTATATCTCAATGTATTTTATATCTTTCTACCATGTTATTTAATAGAATATAAAAAGTTCGTAGGAAACACATATCCATGGTTATCATCAAAGCCTTGGTGATCTTACGCAATAATGAGGTAATTATTTATAATATTTACGAAGTTTGTTTTATGTTACGCTGTTTCAATTTTTTTGCAGTTCAGAAAATATTATCTATAACTATAAATTAGAGATATAGTTATCATCATAATTTTTATAAATTAGTGAATACGATGCGAACAACGAAGAGATCTTGGTTGCTATGGATTGGGATCGTAAATTTATATTCTCCCCATGCACTCCTGGTTATTGCCCTGGGCTTAATGGCTGGTTTCGTTGATGTGCTGGGATCTGGATTGGATTTATTTATTTTTATTTCCTATGTTCTGCTATTGTTTTTAGATGATATGTCTTGAAATTTTTTTTATTGTTGTTGGGGCTGGCGGTTCATTCTATGCTTATCTTTGTTATTTGCTACTGGCCAAGCATGTTGGTAGAATTATTATGTGTTGTGGGCTTGGGGCCTGAGACTCGTGTACCTTTTTCTTATATGTATAGTATGGCTGTATGATCTTTGGATCATACATCCTTTCTATCGAAAAAAATTGTTACCATGCAATAAATAAAACAAATTTCTTTTAATTTTGATTAATTTGAATTCAAGGTAATTTGAGAATTAAATTGAAATTCAATTTGATGAGATAATTACATACTAAATCACTTTATTGCTAATTATGTAATCAATTAAATATTATTATTTATTTCCTTTTATCAACAATATTTCATATGCATAACAATTAACAACCATAGAAGCTTTTATTGCTATACATACAAATAAAGTTAAACTATTTCCTCTTTTCCATATTTTATATCAAATTTCGTTTTCATATTTTTGTTTTTATTGGTTTGACTATGAATTTGAGTTTCTCCGTTTATTTTGTAGCAAGTTATAAGTTTGTTAGTACATAGAGACTAAAATCATAAGTTTTTTGTCTAATCAAATAAAGGTAAAGCTGATCTTTATTTCATTATGAAACATAAGTATATAAAAAAATCAATTTGAAAGAAAATCATTATATATGAAGTAAAAGATTATTTAAATAATGAATTTCATAGTATATTTTGGGAAAAGTATAAATGTATAAGCAACACTTATGTTCTACCTTCGGCAGACAATATTAAAATATTCATTTTAAATGCGTGTTTTGAAAACACATTTATTTTTAAACATTTTACGTTATCTTATTCAGTTTGAACATTATTTTGGTAAATTCTAACATTGTCCTTCTTTAATCAATCTAGGCTTTTCATATTTTTCCGTTGTGTTATATAATATACTATGTAATGCTCATACGCAACACATATTCATGGTTATCATCGAATTCTTGAAGATCTTAAGTAAGAATGAGGTAATTATTTTTGATTTATCAAGTATTAGTTTTATTTTGTATTGTTTTTAATTTTTTGCATTTTGTAAATGTTTATAAATAATTATAAATTAGAGATGTAGTAATTCATAATAGTTATAAGTGAACTAATTTTAAGAAGGAAGGATCACTACAACAAAAAAGACATTTCACAGCGTTTTAAAAGGCTATGAACTTATTTCATAGGGTTTTGAAGAGCGCTGTCTAACGGCAAGCTGGACCTTACCAAATAACAGCACTTTGAAAACTCTGCAAAAAGTAAACATTTTACCATGTTTTCAATGATGTTGTATATAAGTGTTTGACAACGTTTAGTATTTATCATGTTAACAATTTGACAACGTTTATACATTGTCATGTTAACGATTTGGCAGCGTTTTATTCATTGTAGTGTTACATATTTTGCAGCGTTTCTCCATTGTCATGTTAAATATTCTGCAGCGTTTTAAGTTCAATAAACCATACTATTTATGTATATTCTGTTTAACCTTTCACAGCGTTTTTAACCTTTCGCAGCCTTTTTACCAATGTACTGTTTCTGCAACTTTTTAAAACATCTCTTACTGAATTTTTGTACCAATACAACATTTATATCCGCTATTTAAACATATACTCCAAAATATCACTCAATTTAAACAACACAAACAAATATGATCCAATAACCTTGGCACATTATATATTAAACATAATTAAGTTACACCAATTCCATGCACCAAATAGACAATAGTCATTAACATTCCGTAAACAATGTTCTAAGCAAATATTATGATAACACATTTTTACAAAAAGAGCTTACTAAGAAAACAAAATATAAATCATGAAAAGTCCAAGCTCGTCTTCTTCAAAAGTCCAATATCCTACGAGAAAAAAAATTGAAACTAAAACCAATGTAATCCGTGTTGTGCTTTGCATCATGTCAGCAGAAATCAAAAGTTCATTTTGTTGGAATATAAACTTGATTTATTAGTTTCTAGAGAATTCTTGTATTATATTATGCTAAAAGGGGGGTGAGAGTTCTAGAATTATGTTTTCTTTGTAATCAAGTAAAAGTCTTTCTAGAATTATGTTTTCTTTGTAACCAAATAAAAGTATTTCTAGAATTATGTTTTCTTTGTAATCAAGCAAAGGTAATTCTAGAATGGTCTATTAGGGAATATAAATAGAGGAGCTCTCCCCTCATTTGTAATCAAGCAATCAAGCAAAGGAAAAATAATAATAAAGCATTATTTGTGAGAACAAGTTTCTTCTCTTTGTGTGTGAGTTGTGTGGATTAATGAGAACAAGTTTCTTCTCTCTAGTCTCCAACCTTTTTTTAATATATATATTCCAACAAAGTGGTATCAGAGTGAGGTTTAGGGATGACTTCCAACAATATGTTGCAACCTCAACTTCCTCGTTTGACGGGAAAGAATTAAAATCAATGGAGCATTCAAATGAAGGTCTTGTATGGCTCTCAAGATCTTTGGGAGATTGTTGAAAATGGATATGAAAAACCGGAGAATCAAGCAACACTTTCAACACAACAATTGAATACTTTGAAAGAGATTCGAAAGAAGGACAAGAAGGCTCTTTATTTTATCTATCAAGCAGTGGATGAAGCAATTTTTGAAAGGATCTCTTCGGCATCAACATCAAAGGAGGCATGGGACATCCTCAACAAGGCGTACAAAGGTAAAGAAAAAATAAAAATGGTAAGACTTCAAGCTCTAAGAGGTGAGTTTGATTTACTCAAAATGAAAGAAAGTGAATCGGTGGAGGAATTTTATAATAGAACTATTTCTATTGCTAATCAACTTCGAGTCAATGGTGAAGAAATTTCGGATAAAAGAATTATTGAAAAAATTCTTCGAAGTATGACAAGGAAATTTGAGCATGTTATTGTTGCTATTGAAGAATCAAAAGATTTGAATACTTTCTCTCTTGAAGAATTGTTAGGCTCACTACAATCTCATGAGCTTCGCATCAAACAATTTGATTCCTCTCCTTCCGAGCAAGCTTTTCAAATTCGAGACACCAACCGTGGTGGTTTTAGAGGAAGAGGTGGAAGATCAGCCCATGGTAGAGGACAAGGAAGAGGCCAAATTCAAAGTGAAAATTCAAGCCCATCTCAAGGAGGAAGAGGAAGAGGTCGTGGGATACAGTGGAAGAGGAAGAGGTAACTCTTATAATATTCAATGTCATTATTGTCATAAATATGGGCATATGAAAAAGAATTGTTTTAAAAGAATTAATGATGAAAAAGATAATTCTAATTTTCTACATGAGAATTTGGAGACACAAGATGAAAGTATGCTTCTTGCCTGTAATGTTCAAGAAGCTTCTTTTGATGATATATGGTATATTGATAGTGGTTGTAGTAACTACATGACCGGAAATAAAAGTTGCTTTGTGAATTTTGATGAAAGTGTCCAACGAGAAGTCAAGATAGGTGATAACAAAAGGCTCATTGTCAAAGGCAGTGGTGATATTCCGATACGGATAAAGCAAGGTATAAATTATATTTCTAATGTTTATTATGTTCCCGATCTTAAACACAATCTTTTGAGTGTTGGGCAACTTTTAAAGAAGGGACATAATGTGAATTTCAAAAATGATTTATGTGAGATCAAAGACAAAACTGGTGTTCTTATTGCAAAAGTGAAGATGACACCAACAAAAATGTTTCCGTTGCAAATTAAAAATGAAGCATTTCCATGTTTTGCTAATATTGTTAATGACAAGTCATGGCTTTGGCATCTTCGTTATAATTACTTGAGTTTTAGCACTCTATCCAAGATTTGCAAAGATCATATGGTGAGAGGCATCCCAAATATTAGCAAACAAGATCAAGTATGTGAAAGTTGTGTTTTTGGCAAGCACCATCGAGATCCATTTCCAAAAGAAAAGGCATGGCGAGCAAAGAATCCTTTGGAGCTAGTGCATTCGGATTTATGTGGACCTATGTGCACAAACTCTCTTGGAGGTAATCGGTATTTTCTCACTTTTATTGATGACTATAGTCGCAAGATGTGGATTTACTTTCTCAAAGAAAAATCTCAAGTATTTGAAGTGATCAAGAATTTTAAAGCACTTGTGGAGAAGCAAAGTGGTTTTTCTATAAAGATACTCCGATCCGATCGTGGTGGAGAATATATGGCGAAAGAATTCGGAAATTTCTTAAAGGATCATGGCATTCATCATCAACTAACGGTCCGCTCAACCCCTCAACAAAATGGGGGGGCCGAAAGAAAGAACCGTATCATCATGGAACTTGTTCGAAGTATGTTGAAGACAAAAGGATTGCCTAAAACATTTTGGGCCGAAGCTGTAGCATGTGCATGCTATGTTCTCAACCGTGCGGCAACTAAAAGTGTTCAAGGAAAGACTCCACAAGAAGCATGGAGTGATCACAAGCCATGTGTCTCCCACTTTCGAATTTTTGGAAGCATTTGTTACTCTCATGTGCCGGATGAAAAGAGAGGAAAACTTGATGACAAATATAAAAAGTGCATCTTTGTTGGCTATAGTGAAAGATCCAAGACATATAAATTATGTAACCCCATCACAAAGAAGACTATTATTAGTCGTGATGTAATTTTCAATGAGAAAGAAGCATGGGAATGGAAAAATGAGAAAAAGAGTACAAGTATCTTGCTTGATAATGATGCATTTGAGCCAATTGAAGAAGAAGGATCGACTCCACCTACTCCACCATCTAATTCTCCTCCAAGCTCATCATCTTCAAGTTCAGAATTAACACCTAGAAGGACAAGACCTCTTGCGGAGATTTATGGAGAAATAAGAAGAATTTTAGAAGATGAATTTGTTGAATTTGCTTTATATGCAACTGCGGATCCGGTTGATTTTGAAGAAGCCGCCAAGAAAGACAAATGGAGACAAGCCATGGATCAAGAAATTGATGCAATTGAAAGAAACCAAGCATGGGAGTTGGTTAAAGTACCTGAAGGGAAGAAACCCATTGGGGTCAAATGGATTTACAAGACAAAGTTGAATGCACAAGGTGAAGTTGAAAAACATAAGGCATGATTAGTTGTGAAAGGCTACAAGCAAAAGTATGGTGTTGATTACAAAGAAGTAGTTGTCAAGCATTGCAAGACGCAAGATCAAATTGCCGATATTTTAACGAAACCTTTGAAGTTTGAGATTTTCAAGGAGTTAAAGAAGAAACTTGGTATGCGTAAAAGTTTAGCTCAAATGGGGGCAAATCAAGTTTAAAGGGGGTGTTGGAATATAAACTTGATTTATTAGTTTCTAGAGAATTCTTGTATTATGCTTAAAGGGGGGTGAGAGTTCTAGAATTATGTTTTCTTTGTAATCAAGTAAAAGTGTTTCTAGAATTATGTTTTCTTTGTAACCAAGTAAAAGTATTTCTAGAATTATGTTTTCTTTGTAATCAAGCAAAAGTAATTCTAGAATGATCTATTAGGAACTATAAATAGAGGAGCTCTCCCCTCATTTGTAATCAAGCAATCAAGCAAAGAAAAAAAAATAAAACATTATTTGTGAGAACAAGTTTCTTCTCTTTGTGTGTGAGTTGTGTGGATTAGTGAGAACAAGTTTCTTCTCTTTAGTCTCCAACCTTTTTCTTAATATATATATTC
The DNA here is from genome assembly GCA_030737815.1 of Allium fistulosum. Classification (NCBI taxonomy): domain Eukaryota; kingdom Viridiplantae; phylum Streptophyta; class Magnoliopsida; order Asparagales; family Amaryllidaceae; genus Allium; species Allium fistulosum. The sequence goes on along the minus strand of CM060905.1, from coordinate 482,198,903 downwards.
CAACACATTTACATCTGAACCAAATAATTTGCAGTATTTTCTATTCACAATTTGCAATTTTCATATACAATGAATTGCTACTGTATTGTTAAAAACATGTACAAACCAATATTGTATTTGGCATTTACATCCGCCACATATTCCAATACAAATACATACAATATATTCTGCCTATATATAGATAGAGGATGAGCCTGCCTATTGTTATTCTATGTTTAACTAAGACTGTTTTTCCTTTTAATTTGATTCCAGCATTTTTCAACTATAATTTAATGATGATTCAAACACACCTTCATTTTGCAACTTGTTAAGAGGTTAGTATAAACATGAAAGCTATTCCACTCTTGCTGATATGTGGGCCCTGCTGCTTGCAGCAGTGTGGTGCACAGATGCACAATTATGCACTGATGTCCAACAGTGCAGTGCTTCTGCACTGCTGCCTGGCAACAGTGCACAAATGCACTATTGCGCAACAGTGCAGAAGCACTGAACAGTGCACAAATGATGGTTGTAGCCTGAGATGACCAAATTATCAGTGTAGTTTTGCATGACATAGTCAAAGCTTGATGATGTAGCTTGAGAGATGTGGGCTTTAGTTGGAATTTCTTGGTCTTGCTCAGAACTATATATAAAGATGACAATGCTCTCTTGGAAACGAAGGCGACCTGAAAGTGTCGTTTTTTGCTTGAATGTGAACATAAATGATGCATGTATTCAGATTTCAGTGTAATAATGTCGTTGACTAATAAACATGAATGGAAGCTAGGAGGTGACAAATTGAAAGGCTGGGCTAAGTCACCTTGGAGAAATCACAGCTAACAGAGTTTTTGGGAAGCGTGAATGAGAAGCAAATTTCTCCTAGTATACGGGAACTTTAAGGTTGCTTTGTGATGACTCCTGAGGTTGAAGTGAATATGGTGGATGAGTGAAGCACGGTGAATCACAGAAAACTGATTGTAGTATGTGGCATGATGTAAGGGATTGGCTGCAGCTTTAACTTGTTGAGAAGATGACAAATATAGAAAGGATGCACGTAAACTATGTATCATGAAAAATAAATCATATATCTGTATATTCATTCGTTCTCTTTATTACTCTCCATATGTACTTATAATCCATTTGTTTATTCCCAGCTCCTAGCAACTAACTGATGGACATTTATGTCGTTGAGTCATTACTTGAAAGTTTGAACATTTACATTCTAAAAGGAAAAAAAAAATGAGAATACAGAAGAGTATAATTTGACTTCAAAATAATATTTGTTAAATAAGGACCTTATGGTTCAGTAGTTTGGGTGTTTTATTATGTATTGTTCCATGCATTTAGATTGTGCTTGATTGTATTTGTAGGATTATAGGGTTGTTTTACAATCACATTATAACACTAAACAGTGCACAAATGCACTATTGCCTGGCAGCAGTGCAGTGCAATTGTTTTATCAGATTTTTCCTATATCACCCTTTTCTTGTGTGTATGTGTCAGTCTATGTGTGTGCGCGTCTGTGGTGTAAGGCTAATAATTTTCATGCCAATTCCCAAAGCAAATATTGAATTGTTTGAAGGTCATGTGGTAGTGGGCTGGTGCAGAAAGTTTCCTATGCTGCCATTATTTCGATTATGAGCCAGAAATTTGGAATTTTGAGAAAATTAGTACAATAAAGTTGATGAAAGATACGTCTCAATGCAAATGTAATTTTAAACTGAAATTGCAGTTGAAACTATGACAATTCTTTTTACAAATGTTATGCACAATTTGTACTTACAGCAATTTTCTAGATTGAAATCCCTTCATTTTGCCACATCATCCATGCATTCAACCTGGTTGGAGTTAATTTTTTATCACAAATGGGATGTACTCTTTTTGTGCCAGAATTTATACCACATTTGATTGTCCATCCAACTGAAGTTTCAACTCTTGTGATGTTTGACTAATAATTTGAGGAACATTGTCACCATACTTCGATAAAAAGTGCCGCATTAAACTCAAAAAGAAGTTCAGATTACTTGAATCGATTTACTTACGTAGTTGTAGCTACTTTTATTTATAAATATTTAACACTACAAGTTCCATAGGAAATCGTTCTTTAGCTTTCCTGCATATTTTGTTGTTTATATTCTGGTTTTATATTGTTTTTTCTTTACCTACGGTCTAGATATACGTAGCTATTACCAATATCTATGAAAATCAGATAACGCAAGGAATATCCTATAATGCAAACAAGAACCAAATTGATATGTGTAACAGCATGGTCCAACTTTTTTGTAGTCCCTAAACAGAACTAAACCTGGCAAGTTTCTTAATATCTTATCAGAGGGCTTATAGATTCTTTAGCCAAAAAGAGAGATTATGTGGTCATCAGTTTATATTTCCAATCTGCCTGCTTACGATAAGTTAACTCTATGTTGGCTGAAGTCTAAAATAGACGGTTTCAAGATAAATATTAAGTATTGCCATTTGATAATTATATTACACTCTTCTTAAATTATATGTAATGTGGTCAACTATATAATCAAATCATGACCAGAGTCGACCTATCAATACCAATTATGTATTGAATCTCAACCCTTTTATTTTTATAATGAGCATTGATAACTTCAAATGCTTATCATGGTGATGTGACTTTAAGTTGCTTAGAATTTTCCATTCGGACAAACCCAATAAAAGAGCAAGTTAAACCTGAAACAATAGGAACTTGAGTGATCAAAAACATTCAGTCAACTACTTACCTTTGTCAAGTTTAGATCAATATATAAACAGCTAAATCTGCAACTAAAAAATCAGTCTAAAACAATTTCTTACATGCACTGATAATTGTCCATATAAATTGTAACTTATTTTTGCAAAATAAGTAAGCAGTGTTCCTATGACTTATGTACATATTTTAAGAATTTTATAAAAATGATATCAAAGGATATTTAGCAAACAAATATAATGATATTGCTTCTTTAAATAAACTAAAAACAAGCCAAAAACAGTGCAGACTGATGTTCCTATACATAAAATTAGCAAAAAAATATAATGATGTTTGTTTCTATAATAAAACTAGAAAAAAATGTGTGCGTACCTCAACAACCACCAAGTTCTTAAAGAGCAGCAAAAAATCTCCAATGAAGTTTCGGTAACCAACACATCGGGGTTTTTCTAGTAGCCTGCTGTCGCTGCTGCTGAGAATGAACTCTGACATGGCTACCACTAGGATCTGACACATGACATGATTCAATCGGCGGTGCTGTGGCAGGAGCAACATATGGAACTAAAGACAGATCCAGTAACCCAACATCGGAGGTGGTCACATCCCTCTTTGATCCTGCTTTGACCATACTGATCCTAGGTTCTATGCTCTGTATTCAAAAAAATAACAGTTCAAAGAGAGCAATTTTTTTTAAAACAGTTTCGGATTTCAGTTTTGGTTACTGTGTTTTCGACCTTATTGTTGTTATCATCATCATCGCATCTACTGTAATGGTAGTTCTGACCAAAGCACGTCAAATTCATCTTATCCTTGCAATCGTTTCAAATTTTAAAGGCTTTTCTTCCTCTTCTGAATCGTTACTTCTTGCAGGCAGGAATTCTTCCAAGGCATTAGTGTTTCTTTTTCTACATTTCTCGAACTTGATCTTCGATCCTTTAGTAACTGTAATAATATTCCAAAAATCATTGGAATAAAAATCTGAAAAATTGAGTACATAGAAGAATAACAAAAGGATAAACTGTGATTATCTTCATTTAGGAGAAATATGCAAAAAGGAAGATAGCGTTCAAAGACTTTGACCTTTCTCCTTCTTCATTAAGGTTTCTGATTAGTTTTACCATTTTTCTAACCATTTGCTCCTGGCCTTGGATTGACGAACCATCTTAATTAGTTATTGAACTTAATTAATTTTTATTAAAATTGCATAAAATGCCACAGCATATATTATATAATTAGGTCTGCATAAATGTTTTTTCCATTATAATATTACGGATTGACGTTTTTAGAAAGATAGTCGACTTAGTTGAATAAATCTTAAAATTAAGTAAATATTAGAAACTTAGTTAACTTAATTAATTTATGAAAAATTGGATATTTCTATAAACTTATTTTGTTTTTATAAAATTTAGTTAACTTGGTTAATTTTTATGAAAAATGGTTATTTTTTATAAATATAGTTAATATTATAAAACATAGTCCACTTAGTTAAATTTTATCACTACAAGGATAATTCTGTTTAGCGTCAGCCTATAGCCGACTACGGCCGACTCGAGCCGTCGCTAAAGGCCGACGCTAAACAGGGCATCGCCAAGTGAAATGGCGACGGCAAAAGGGACGGCTCTGTCCCTTAATTTAGCGTCGACTAGAGTCGGCTAGCCGACTCCGGCCGACGCTAAACATAGTCCACGTGTAAAAAAAAATGGGTGACCAATAGACCGACCCTAGTCGACGCTAGCCGACTCTAATCTGGGTAAAAAATTTCTGTATTTCCAGTACCCCTTTCTCCCATCCATCCACACAATCATATATATTCCACAAATATACTACACCAAACAACAATATACATCAAAAATATGTCCAACTAAGAACCACAAAACATCAATATACATCTCCAAACGTCCATACATCTCCAAACGTTCATCATCACAAATATCCATAATATTTACAAAATTCAACCAAATGTTCATCAAAAAACATATATAAAAATATGCTACCACTTACCCCAACCATCATCAGCGCCAGATCCCTGTGATGGCGGCATATTCGTCCCGTGCTCTGCCAAGTAAGCAGCAATCGTCTCGTCTAGTTGCTGCTTCAATCCAGTCTTCCTCCAATCGTTCAACCCGACGACTTGTGCTTGCAGGGCCGCTATTGTTTCTTCAGCCTGTTGCTTATTGTAAGCGGCTTGCGTCGCGGCCTGTATATTAATAAATTCATAGTTATAGTTTATACGTAATATTCAATAAAATTTATAAACTGGTTAATGAATTAATTAAATTCAATAAATATTACCGCTTGATTGCCATATCCATACTGTCTATTTCTGGTCGGCGGGTCGGTAATACGAGCGAATATCTTGTCTGTCTCCTCAACGGTCAACTGCTCCCTGCCAGACTCTGCAAGCACGCGAGCAATCTCCTGATCGCATATGTCCTGTGTTTAGAAATATAATTTTGAGAAGATGAATATTCAATTTAATGTACTGTTAAATAAGAGGAAAAATTTATAGTCTTTATACCCGGATATTCGCTGATTTGACGTCTGACCATTCATATGTTACGTTGCCATGTTCATCTGTATGCTCGACGGCGTGTGTTCGGGTGAAGACGTCCAAATGAGACGGTGCAACACCACCTCTCTCCCTCGTCTGAAATTAAATATGATTAAAGAATGTATATAAGTAAATTACAAATAACAATTTTTATATTTACCATTTCTTCTCTATTGCTGAAAAGACTTGAATCCACCGCAGTGTGTTGCAGGATTCCTAAGCCTGTTTGCGGAGTTCCTCGATGCTACCGCCTGTATAATTTAACTATTATATAAATATTTAAACGAATTATAATTACAGACATATGAAAGTAAAAAATTTACCTTCGCGTCTTCGCTTTCCCAATATTGCAGAAACCGCGCATACAGATTTTCACTCATCCAGTTTGGCTTTTTACCGGCCTCTTTTATCTTGGAGAGCGTACCTCTATAGTTTTTCCTCATCTTCCTCTCCCAGTGCGTCCTGAACGTCCCGAAATCTTCGGAATCCACAATAAAAGACGCCTGCACGTTGAAATTTAAATGAATTATATAAATTGCATATTAATTTTCAAAGATCAAATATGTCAATCTCAAATTAATTAGAATTTTATACTTACCTGGAGGTCAGCCCATATGGCATCTCTGATATAAAGTGGGATACTATCTCAGTGCTCCCACAAGTCCGTCATCCTACTACGGTAGCTGTTTCGAGACACAGCTAGAATGGGCTCGGATGGTTGTAAATCAAAACCCCTGAATACATTTTGATATTGTCAGTTACTAAATCATAAATATACTAGTAGCATGCACTAAATAATATAATGAAGTTGCAGTAAATTAAATACTTACCCTCCATCAGTCTTCGGCACTAGGTATGCTCCCTGACGATTATCGGCCATACCACTACTACCCTCGCCATGATCATGGCCTCGTGAACCTTGGGACCGCCTGCTGTGTGACATAATATCTGCTAGAAACATGCATATATATATATATATATATATATATATTATTTCATATAATGAAAAAAACATATATCATTTCATAATTAGAAAACATGTCTAATTAATAATCACATACACATAGCTCATAGCAGAATAATAAAAGAATAATACAACAAATGATATGAATTTTCATTACATTAACATAGGTTCTAGAATTGACATAATACAACAAACGATACAAATTTCCATCTTATATACATTACATCATCACTAATTAATAATCAATCTTCGTCGTTTTCTGATTCTGACTCGGTCTCGCACTCTATATCGTCATTTCCCTCTAAAGTCTCAAATGCTTCTATTAGAATATTTGATTCATCGTTCAAAGGCCCTATATCAGCATGATCATCAGGTATTATTAATTCATTATTTGGCTCAAGATCTGCTTGAAAAGCTGCTTCATCTGGAATATTATTTCCGTCAAGTGTAAATCTTGCCTTTGTTTTAAAAACAGCTGACCAGTCTGCTTTATCTAGTGATGGATAGGGAGCAAAATAAACCTATAATGCTTGTTTGGCTAACACGAAAGGATCATACTTTGAGTAACGTGAGTTCTGGTTTATTTCAATAAGTTTATAGTCTTTGTGCACGTTGATACCAGAGCCCGAAACATTGCTAAACCAACTGCATCTGAATAAAAATACTTTTTCTGCAGATTGGACAGAATATGTCAATTCCAAAACCTGTGTTAAGACGCCGTAAAAATCTTTTATATGTTCATCTGGATCATCAGTCCCTTTGACAAATACACCGTTGTTATAAGTCATTTTTTCAGCACTGTATTCCTTGGTGTTGAATTTAAATCCATTCACGAAGAAAATTGGATAAGTGTTGACATTTCTTTTTGGTCCTATCGCAAGACGTTTCAATCCTTCATTACCGACACAATTTCTTTGATCATAAACGTATTTCGTAAACCAGTTAGCAAATTCTTTGCTGAGATCGCCAAGTGGATGTTCTGATTCGTAAATACTGCAAATAAATGTATACGTATATTAAGTGCAAATTCAATTTAAATTGGGTAATTCGTAAATAATGCAAATATGTACTATTATAGAGAATTATCATTACCTAATAAATGGTGCAACTTCAGCACAATTAAGAAGAACGTATGTGTGTGCTATATGGTAATCTCTATCGTCTAACCATATTTCCATACACTTTCCAACAGCTCGGCCATTCTGTCTAAAAATAGAAAACATTGATTCAGAACAATCTTGTTCAACGGCTTCATCATTACGCGAAACACTTGCAAATGATAAGTTCACATGGTCACTGAAATAGTGAGAGAAAAAGAATGAAGCTTCTTCTTCGATATATGATTTGCAAATCGAACCTTCAACTCGTGTTTTTTGTCTAACTTTTTTTTGAGATGATTCAAGTACCTATTACAAAATTTATTCGATTAAAATTTACTTACATCAAATTCAAATTTTAATTATTATTTCAAATATTCATAATTACCTCTCGAATGATACATCCATCCATATTGTATAGGACCTCGAAGAAGTGCTTCATATGGAAGATGAACAGGTAAATGCTCCATTACATAAAATAATCCTGGAGGAAATATTTTCTCAATTTTGCAGAGCAGTATAGGGATGTCATTTTCAAGTTTACGAATACGCTCAACTTTTAAGGTGGTCGAACAAAGCTCTTTATAAAACAGACTTAATTCTGTTATAGCACTCCACACTTTTACGGGCAATAGTTCTTTGAAAACAACGGGTAAGAAATTTTCCATCATGACATGGAAATCGTGACTTTTCATCCCACTCAATTTATTGTTTTTTAAGTCAACACATCTATGGAGATTTGAAGAAATCCCATCAGGACATCTCAGCCCTTCAATCCACTTCAACACAAGTTTTACTTGATTGCTGTCTAACTCATAGCATGCTTTGGGTTTTTTACTGTCATTAGGGTTTATATGAAGTTCGTGACGTTTACAATATTGTTCTATACCACGTCTTGAATTGAGATCGTCCTTAGTTTTACCCTTGACATTCAAAACTGTATTAAACACATTATCAAACACGTTTTTCTCATTGTGCATCAAATCAATATTATGTCGTAGTAAGAGATGCTTCCAATAAGGTAACTCCCAAAATATACTTTGTTTGCACCAATTATGCCAGTTCGATTTACTTGGAATTTCAGTCTGTACTCCAGTTTCATGTATCTTCGGATATTCTTTAACTAGTTCATATAATTCTTCACCTGATAAAGTCGTTGGTCGTTGTCTGTTCTCTGCTCTATTTACTACAAAGTTTTTCTTATCTCTTCTAAAAGTATGATTAACATGGAGAAAACATCGATGACAATCAAACCATGAAATTTTCCTTCCATACGGTAATGAAAATGCCCGTGTATCTTCCATGCAGTAAGGACAAGCCAGACGGCCGGCCGTACTCCATCCTGAAAGCATTGCGTAAGCCGGAAAATCACCAATAGTCCATAACAAAGATGCAAACATACGAAAATTCTTTTTTTTCGACACGTCGTATGTATCCACCCCTTCATACCATAATGTTTTCAACTCTTCGATCAATGGTTGTAGATAAACATTGATTCCTTGTGTCGGATCATCAGGACCAGGGACGACAATCGTAAGAAACATATATGGAGTTTTCATACACATCCATGGAGGTAAATTATAAGCTGTAACGATAATAGGCCAAGACAAATATTTACTACAAAATTGAGAGAATTGTGAAAATCCATCTGTACATAAACCAAGTCTCACATTACGACTCTCTGCGGCAAATGCATGATAAGTCTAATCGAAATGTTTCCATGCTTCTCCGTCCGATGGATGTATCAAAGTCCCATCTTCCTGCGTTCTCACACTGTGCCATCTCATATGTGATGCTGTCGCAGACGACGCATATAACTTTTGAAGTCTGGGAGTGATGGGTAAATAATGCATTCTCTTGTATGGAACTTCCTTTCCTTTTTTTTCTTGGTTTGTATCTTTCCTCATTACATATTCTGCATTTCTTAAGATTAATGTCATCTTTCCAATACAACATACAACCTTTTATACATGTATCTATCTTCTGGTAGGGCAAACCGAAAGCAGACATTAGTTTTTTCACTTTATAATGACTATCGCACATTAGATTATTGGGTGGCATATGTCGTTTTGCAGCTTGTACAACTGCTGTAAATCCAGCTTCTGTAAAATTGAATTTTGATTTCATAGTAATGTATTCGGCAGTAACTGAAAATTCTGTTCTGCTACTACAACCTTCCCACAACAGTCTTTTCGCAGAATCCAGTAAATCATAAATTCTTTTCACCCCCTCGATGGGTTCTTCTTCGACATTTACATCATTAACTTGAACAGTAGGGAACATTGACCGTGCTGCATCTTCCACCATATCTACTATTGGATTCGTCGTAACATTATGTTATTCACCTCAACCTCGAGCACTATAGAATTAGATGCACCAATTTTTTCTCCATGACGATCCCAGAAATAATAGTTTGGCACAAAACCGGGTTTACACAAATGTACAATAACTAAATCTGGTTCCCGATAATGCAAATGTCGTCGACATTTACGACACAGACAACAAATTTGTGTGCCGCCTTCTTCATTATTTGCTTTAGCGAATTTAACAAATTTATGTACACCATCCTTAAAATATTTTTTCGTAGAACCTTTCGTTCCTGTTCGACTTTCATACATCCAGGTACGTCGAGAAGATAGTTGAACATTTTTCCTAATTTAAAAACATATATATTTTAGAAATTTCGACAGCATTTCTTTTCTATTCCTATATGCATATATACTTTGCATCTGAAGTTTTATGTGATTATTATCGTATTTTCTAATCTACCAAAGCCTTTTGGGACTTAAGGCTTTGTTGTTGTCTTACTTTCGTTTAAATTATTTATATTAACTAGAGATAGACTAAAATACCTACATCCAATTATTTCCAATTCACACTTTCACATTTTCAAATTCACACTCACACTTTCAAATTCTCAATTCCCAATTCACACTTTCAAATTCTAAATACCTACACCCCAATTATTCCCAATTCACACTTTCAAATTCAACGATTTCATACTAATTAAAAATAACCTAATACACTAAATTAGCAATGCCTACACCCAATTATCATCACAATAATGTACATTTAAACCTAATTAAACAATTTAATTCGAAATTAGGGTTTAGAAAATTACCAAATTCAAGAAGAAGAAGAGATTCCGACGAGTTCTAGGCGTCTACGGCGACAACGACGGAGGGTGACGGCTGGAGAGGGTCGGAATCGGTGATGGGGAAGAGTAAAAATTGTTTTTTTTGGGTGAGCAAAGAAAGTGAGGAAGAAGGGTTCGGATGAAACCTGTATACGCGACATGGCGTCGGCTGGCGTCGGCCTGCATCGGCCCGTAGGGCGTCGGCTTGCATCAGCCGTATATTTTTTTTTAAATTCTTTTTTTTACAACTATTTCGTTTAAAAAAATAAAAAACACTACTACATTATAAAATAAAATAAAATTGACATTTATGATTATTAATATTCAACCAATGATGGATCGTGATAGGTTAGATTGATATTTTCGATGATATATGTTCGTGTAATTCGAAAAGTTATCTTTGTGAAAATCTAACTCGCACGACCGATCGATGCAACTTTTAGTCGATCCGCTATACAAATTCGATAAAGGTGGTTATATGTAACATTTTAAAGAATTAAAATAATTTTTTAAACCGTTGGATAATCAATTATAAATTTTTAAATGTATTTGGTATAATAAAATTATATAAAATAAATTATGCGGTGTTATCCCATTTTTGGTCAAAATTGGAATATCAGTGTTGGGTGCGTTTCCTTCACGACTGAACCAAGAAGAAGCAGCCAGCAAGCATATATAAGTCTGGGATTTCACTCATGATCAAAGGTTTACAGTTTCATTCGGTAATCAGCATCACCAAGGTCATTCGGCATTCACCTTCCCAATATCATTCGGCATTCGAGATGCCTTGGTTCATCCGGCATTCCCAGTACAATAGCTCATCCGGCACTCCCAAATATAGAAGTTCATTCGGCATCTCACTGCCGAACCAGCTGCACCTCCATACCACCGAACCAATCCCCACTACCGATCCAAGTACCTACCAAACCTACTCACCTGCCATCTACCACCGGTCCAAGGCCTCGCCGAACCAAACGACACCGAACCAACTGCTTCACACCCCTATGCCGAACCAACCTATCACCGGACCACATCCCTACCGAACCCCAACCTTCTCCAAGCACGGCCGAACCAATGCTTCGCCGAACCGGAACGCTGCCAGGCCAGATTGCTTCAGCCCAGGCCCACCAGCAGCTATATACATCCAAGACCCCTGCCTCCAACCTCACTCTATAAATAGAGGGGCAGGGGTACAACAATGGGGGAGGAGTTTGAGAGCTCAAGCACGGAAGGAACTTTCAAACGCTTTTAGATACTTGTACCAAAGCTTTGTACTTGTAATCTGAGATCTAAAGGAGAAATAACATATAAAGTGGACGTAGGCACGTTCTGGCCGAACCACTATAAATCTGTGTGTCTTTTTACAGTTTAGCCCCTGCTTTTCATATATTTGCATAAGTCACCCAAATCACTAAGAACAACATAAGATCTACTAAATCATACAACTTTGAGGTGTTTGTCCATTTTTTGTGCAAACATTTTTGGTGCTTTCACTGAGAATTGAACTCAAGGATTCTACCGCTTGGAAGCTGAATTTGAAAGTCTAAAGATTCAGATTGGGAGAATCATGGCAAGACAATCAAGCAGAAGGCCGAGGCCAGAGCAAAGTCAACAGGAAGGGAGTCAAGAGGCTTCCTCAGGAGCAAACCAAGCTTCAGTCTTCATCACCAGGGATGAGATGGAGGCCATGATGAGAAGACAAGAAGAGATGATCCAGAACTTGCTTCAACAGATTGGGCAACTTGGAGCACGGAACCAAGGCGCAACTAGAGTTCAGAACGGAGCAGGACCATCTGGCGTAGCACCAGAGCTAGGGAGCACACACGCAGAACATGTTGATCCAATCCCGACAAGAGAGACGGGGGCATCCGAACAACCTGGTAACAATAGAAGAATGAACGCTCCGCCAGAGGGGCATACACCTGAAAGCTCCCACGGACTCAGGGGGCAGGTCGAAGGCAGTGAACGAGGACTACAACTTGGAGATAGTGACAGACTGGCGGAGATGGTCAGACGGGCCATGAGAGGCGGACTAGTGAATAGGGACCTGGAGGATGTGAATAGGAGTCCTTTTACCACAACAATCAGGCGAGCTAGGAACCCACCAGATTTTAAGCTACCATCATTGGATATGTATAATGGAAGGACAGACCCCACGGTTCATCTGACAAAATATATAAGGCATATGGAAGTGCTGGGGGCATCAGAGGAGGTTATGGCCCGGTGCTTTCCATTGTACTTGGCAGATATTGCGGCGTTGTGGTTCAGACAACTGGAAAGCGGCTCCATAGGAACGTGGGCAGATTTAACTGAGAGATTCATGAGGCAATTCAGGGTTCATATTGCAAGACCCAAGAATGTGATGACTTTGGCAACCTTGAAGCAGAAAACTGGAGAGACTTTGAGGAGTTTTCTAACACGATTTAATGCGGCAGCAGCATCAGTGGATCGACCAGATCCATCTATGGTCATGATGGCGGCTGTATCTGGAATAGCTGATAGTACGGAGTTCAAGAATTCGTTAACTAAAGATCCGCCTATGAATCTGGGAGAGTTCTATCATGAGGCTGAAAAGTTTCTGCGTTTGGAAGATGCTAGTGCAGAAAGAGAGGAAGAAGTTGACGTTTACGCAATCAAGAGCGGAAACCCACCTGGAAGGGGTGCGGAGACTGGTAAAGGAAAGAGAAAGGCTGAGGATAATGATGACAGGTCAAAGCGGCCACGGAAAGAGTCGCGATTCACCACTTACTCCGAGCTGAATGAGAGTTTGGAACGAATCTATCAAGATACAAGAGAGCAGGTTCCCTACCGTAGGCCAATGCGAAGGGATCCGACTATTAACGAAAGGAAATCAGATAGATACTGCTTGTTCCACGACCTGAATGGTCATCATACCAACGATTGCAGGCATCTGAAAGATGAGGTGGAGGGGCATATTCGGAATGGTTTGCTATCACAATATGTGAGAAGGAGGGCCACAACGGTGGGACAAGAACGACCACCGCCCGCACCAACTGAAGACGGCTCAGGATCGAGACGTCATCTTATTATCCATTGATCGAGATAACGACGAACGAGCAGCAAACTCCACACTGATACGGTTAAGTTGTTTACACATGTACAGGACCACGAACGATCCTCAGGCATGCTCTGATACAACTATAAACCACATCGATATAGGCGTTTGCACTCCGACGTCACTGCTTTGCTTTTGTTCTTTATTTCTTAAATTTGGATTTGACTTTGCTGGACATTTCTATTTTAAATTTCATCAGTTGAATGGATATTTGGTTTTGATAATTCTAAAATGGCTAAGCTACTTACACATGTACGGGATCGCGAACGATCCCTAGGCATGCTCTGAGATAGTGGTAAACCACCACAACAGACAATCCAGAAACTCACCCGAACGTGAATCTGGTTTGGATGGTATTAAGTCCCCCCCGGGCACACATCAACTCGCCTCGAACGGCACCCGACCTCGAACGGTCACAATTCGCCGCGAACGGCACCCGACTTCGAACAGTCACAAACTCGCCTCGAACGGCACCCCGACCGCGAACGGTCACAACTCGCCTCGAACGGCACCCGACCTCGAACGGTCACAAACTCGCCTCGAACGGCACAACTCATCTCGCCACAAGTGGCTCGATCGCGAACGGTCGCCATTTGAGGTCCACCCCCTGACCGCCAACAGTCGCACCTTACCACGAATGGCTCGATCTCGAACGATCGTCATTCGAAGTAAGGCGCTTGACCGCGAACGGTCACATTTCACCCCAAGTGGCTTGATCATGAACGGTCGCCATTCGAGGTCCGCCTTCTGACCGGGCTCGGTCGCACTTTACCTCGAATGACTCGACCCCGAACGGTCGTCACTTGAAGTAAAGCGCTTGACCGTGAACGATCACATTCCACCACAAATGACTCGATCTCGAACGATCGTCGCATGGATTTAGACGCTTGACCGTGAACGGTCGCACTTCACCTCAAATGACTCGATCGCGAACGGTCGTCATTTGAAGTTAGGCGCTTGACCACGAACGGCCGCGCTTCATCCCAAGTAGCTCGATCCCGAACGGTCGTCATTTGGGGCCATATAAAACTATCAAGCTCTTTACAGGTTGTTGACAGGTTACGAACATCCAGCTCATGGCATTACAAAACACGTCTTCCTACCGCAAGTCATGTTTTGGGGGGCAAAGTGTTATCCCATTTTTGGTCAAAATTGGAATATCAGTGTTGGGTGCGTTTCCTTCACGACTGAACCAAGAAGAAGCAGCCAGCAAGCATATATAAGTCTGGGATTTCACTCATGATCAAAGGTTTACAGTTTCATTCGGTAATCAGCATCACCAAGGTCATTCGGCATTCACCTTCCCAATATCATTCGGCATTCGAGATGCCTTGGTTCATCCGGCATTCCCAGTACAATAGCTCATCCGGCACTCCCAAATATAGAAGTTCATTCGGCATCTCACTGCCGAACCAGCTGCACCTCCATACCACCGAACCAATCCCCACTACCGATCCAAGTACCTACCAAACCTACTCACCTGCCATCTACCACCGGTCCAAGGCCTCGCCGAACCAAACGACACCGAACCAACTGCTTCACACCCCTATGCCGAACCAACCTATCACCGGACCACATCCCTACCGAACCCCAACCTTCTCCAAGCACGGCCGAACCAATGCTTCGCCGAACCGGAACGCTGCCAGGCCAGATTGCTTCAGCCCAGGCCCACCAGCAGCTATATACATCCAAGACCCCTGCCTCCAACCTCACTCTATAAATAGAGGGGCAGGGGTACAACAATGGGGGAGGAGTTTGAGAGCTCAAGCACGGAAGGAACTTTCAAACGCTTTTAGATACTTGTACCAAAGCTTTGTACTTGTAATCTGAGATCTAAAGGAGAAATAACATATAAAGTGGACGTAGGCACGTTCTGGCCGAACCACTATAAATCTGTGTGTCTTTTTACAGTTTAGCCCCTGCTTTTCATATATTTGCATAAGTCACCCAAATCACTAAGAACAACATAAGATCTACTAAATCATACAACTTTGAGGTGTTTGTCCATTTTTTGTGCAAACATGCGGCGTAAAAATAAATACTTTAGATTTTATGTCGATCTAAGGTATTTTGGAGATGTTTCCAGAATATGGATAAAAAATAAACGAATCTGGGGTGTCGATCTTGAATTTCAAATTTATGACCGTTCGTGGACTTTCGGACAAAAAACCTTCGTTCGATGGCCGAACGACCTTCAAACGAGACCAAATTTGAACCAGCGATGCTTCGTAGTGTTTTAATCGAATCCGTACGGTTGGATTCGCAAAAAAATCATAGAAAATAAATGATTGATTTGGCTCGATTCCATGCAGATATGCCTTGATGTTGTAAAGTGGACTTTTGGGCCTCTATGTCTCCTTAAAGACGTGTCCTCTCTTTTGATTCCAAGCAGACGTACCATCGTGTAAGCTAAAACAAGAAATCAACATGATATAGTCGTTACCGAATTAATTGTATAAATAAATGAATAAGAAATCAAATTTAATGCTACAATAACTGTGAACAGCAAACACTAAGCCATGAATAATGACATTGTGAACTAAGAAATTAATAAACTATGAGCTACTAGATAAAAATAATTATTGTCCAATAGAATCGGTTTCTCACCAATCAGTAATGAAATGAAATTGCCTAATTTGCATATGGTTTCACTCACTTAATATACTTTTGACCCCAGAAAGTATATAATATACTTTTAGCTCATAGAATCAAGTTTTGAATTGCACAAAGTCAATCTACTACATAACGTCGTTAACTAGAAGAAATATACTTCGCCGATATTATACTAGTAAAGTATCATGTTTTGCTGCTTCTTCATGTTCAAATAGGCGTTTACTAACGTCAGCCACATGTCAGATGCACAACAGCGACTAATTAATGATAATAATACATAGAAGAGTGTTAAAGAAATTGGTGTAACAAAGACCACAAAGATCAAATTGTTTGTAGCTCTAACCAAGTATTCTACTTTGGACATGTTTGGATATGTCTTTAGACTGATTTACATCAAGATATATTAGTCAAAGTTTCAGAACAAGCTGAACTAAAGAACTAGCAATGTAGTAATTATGAGCAAGCATAAACTAAAAGAAACATATACACAAATTTGGAACAAGCTGAACTGTGCATAAATGAAGGCTTGAATTGATAAGTTTCAAACAGTTCATTGTAATAACTAAGAAATAGTTCAAAAATTTATTTTGAAAAGTACAACTGTTCACTAAATCTAATAGCAATAGTACGATGAAGTTATATCTAACGACATTCTATTATGTCATAGCTTGCAGCTCGATACTCATTAAAGATGACATCCCAAAACAACACCTTCTTACTTATCGCTGCGTAATACAATTCGCTGAATATTTTGTGTTTGAAGTTATGTCAAAACTCAGTTTGGCCAACATTCGGCGCTGCTACAGCTGAGTTTGGCCAAAACTCAGCACTTAACTTAGTGCTGCTATGGATGAGTTTGGTCAAAACTCTGCACGCAGCTGAGTTTGGACAAAACTTAGCGCTACATCAGAGTTTTGCAAACTCATCATTGCAGCACTGAGTTTGCCCTAAAACATTTTTGTAGTGAGTACTTATTATAATGGAATCTGATTCTTGTAGACACACAAATAGTAAGTTACAAAAGGGTTGTTATGTCTAGATACACATCTTGTAATTACATGAGTCCAAAGGTAGTTTTCTTTTCTATCTCTCCTCCAGGTCTAAGATCTAAATAATTAACATACAATTCTATTGTTTATTTTGTGATTAAGAAGTTAATTGGACTTTTTTGTACAATTGAACATAAATTATAAAGACTTGAATACAAAATTGTGTTACCCTTGAATGAGTCATATGACAATATTGTTTGCGGTCCTTATTGGACATTATTTACCTTCTACCATATATCCCACTTCACAAATGAAAATTCTTATCAATCTAGAATATATAACAGCTTGAATACACTAATAACTGGACCCTACATAATTAATACCTTTAGACTTTGGTGTTTTATATTTCAAGTCAAACATCAATTGCTTTTTAATTGAGTGTAAGAAACATTTAATGAGTATTCGTGTTGAATTCTAATAACATATCACCACACAAAATAAAATTCATATTCTATAATATAAGACACCAAACTGATAACCACTAAAATATATAGGGTGATCTTCCCTGGTCATAAATAAAGAATACACATGCAAGGACGTCACTGCACACATAAAGGTCCTATGTGTGCATGCATACAATTGTACAAATTTGTAATTACTATGCTATTTTATTTCTGGTTTCTGGTCACATAAACTATTGACTGAATGAGTTTTTTTGTCTCCTCTCATTTTTATACGTGGTTTAAATTTGTTTGCTTCTCTCATCCAAAGATAATCTGTTAACTAAACTCAAGTTACATGAAATATATTTCATGATTATTGTTAACCATAAAATCCTCTTAAAGAGCCAAGGCATGAAATAAGATAAGAAAAACGCCAGCCTCTACTAAAATGAGTTTCGACAAGAATCATGAAGGAAGGTTTCGAAGGCATTGAAAAGGCTTTCGAAGGAGTCGCAAGCAGCATGCACCCTCACTAATAATAAACAATGAAAAAAGGGGAAACAGGGCTATCTTTCCGCCTCTTTCAAATCTTCCGACAAAAGTGAATAAGCAAAGACAGCTTCAAAATCCCTTTCGAAGGCAATGAATATTAATTTCTCATTTGTGAGTCAAACCTTTCGGAACCAAATGTTTCACCTTTATAACAACCCTTTCGAAAGCATATCCAAGCCTTTCGAACCAGTCGAGGCCCATGACATCAAGAGAAGGTTCCACATCAATCAACAGGCATGCATTTGGAAGCTACCAACTATGTCGAAACCATTGGTGCTTCAATGTCTTCGAAGCCCTATGAACTCGAAAAGCTCCATCTTTACTTCCTATGATAACAAGGCAACATGAAGAGAAAGGCGCATTTGAAGAACTTTCAACGTCGTCGAAAGCAGTTTTGAAGAAAAGAGATACTAAAGACTTAACAAAGGAGAAAGGTTGATAAAAGATCCTTTCGACTTATTTAACGGGTCTGGAGAAAGATAAAGAAAGCACAAGGGTAAATCAACGGACTTGAAAGAAACGCCATTCGACAACATTAAAGGAAGACGAGGTCCTTCGACCAAGTCAAAAGGCATGAGGCGACATATAAAAAGGGGCCTTTCGACCGGGTCGAAGGCATAGGTACAGAAGGGGGGCCGATCTGCATCTATAAATAAGACCCAAGGGGTCCAGTTTTGAGGACCGGATTTTGGAATTCTAAATTCATTTCTTTTACTCCAACCTCTTTGCTATAATAAAATCCTCTGTAAACCCTAAATCAGTTTGAGGACAAAGCTCTTATAATTGTAACTCATTTTGGATTATTAAGAAAAGAGAGATGGCAGATTCATTAAAGATTTCGATGGCGAGGGAAATCATTTTGATCATTTGCTAGACTAATGATCCATTGCACATGATTCTATCTTATTCTCTTAACCTCTTTTTAATTATCTATGCAATACATAGGATCGACGTGGATATCTACATTCGAAACACATCACCATCGAAACCAATAATTGACAATAGAAATAAGAATGGTGATGGGGTTTCGACATCAATGAATTCATGAAATTTAGGAATATCCATGCCGATCTTATACAAAATAAACAGAATAGAGCTTGGGCAGTTACAAGCTTGATCTGTTTCGAAAGAATGGACTCCTTTCGACCTGGTCGAAGGGGGGGGTTTCGAAATAAGTCCAGTTTGTAATTGGCTAACGATTGATTAGAAAGGAATTCGTTCGAAAGGGGTTTAACCCCAGCAACATTGGAAACCCTTTCGAAGGGGTTACACAACGAAAGTAGCGAAACCAATAGGGTCGAGAGCAGCTATCTCTTATTAGTAAAACATGCGTACCTTTCGACAAAGTCAAAAGGGCAAGAACAAACCTTTCGACTTGATTGAAAGGAATAGAAAACCAAAAGGAATAGTTATTTTCGATCAACTGAAAAGAGAGGTTTCAAGCAAGATGCTACTTACTTTGTTTACATTTCAAAGCTAACCTCTAAAACCCTTTCGACTAAGTTAACCTGGTCGAAAGGTAGATTTCGAAGGAAGCAATCATCTCGACAATCTCGTTTCGTTTGAACTCATAAAGCTTTGGGAGTGTTGACAAGTTTTCTTGTTAACATTTTTGACACTATAAGGAGGGCTCGAACCTCCGTCCTTATTACTATCTTATAGACTAATTTTGGATCATTTGATTTGGCATAGGAAAATGAGATCTAAACGACTAAGTAGAATGGAGGAAGGGGTTATCCACACTACTCTTGAGGAGAACATAGCTCCGTCCTTCAATATGGATAGGGCTGATCAAGAGCAACCCTCGTTATCAGCTCAACATGATGAGAATACTACAAAAATCAAACACTTGGAGCAGCTGCAGCAAGAAATGCAAGAGCTCCTCAAAACGGCACTATCTCAGAAATCTTCAAAAACGGCAAAACCAACTTAGGGGAATGAGGTGGTTTCGCCCAGAAGAAACTTGAAAGCTCACTCCAATGAAAACAAAAGCAAGATAGATCTAACGTCCTCCAAGAAGAAGGAACGCCCTCAATCTAAAGCCAATCACCAAGGGAGAGTTCGCGATAAATCGCTTGAACAATCCGAAAGCTCTACGTCAGAGGAATATATCTCGGATCAAGAAAATTATCATAATGTTGAAGCTTATCTGAAAGATACAGCTGAAAAAGCAATAAAGAATGCAATGAATATAAAAGGGAAGAAGACTGTGGATGAAAATGCCAATGATAATGAACGAGTGCCACCCTTTACTGATGAGATCATGGCAACCGTCATCCCACCTTATGTGAAGATCCCAACAATGAAATACCATAGAGTCACAGACCCGAATGATCATTTAATGGCTTTCGATAGCCAAATGGATCTATATAACACGTCAGGAGCTGTCAGACGCAGATTATTCTGGTCACTCTCCAAGGAGCTGCGACAAAGTGGTACAGACCGTATCGAGAGAAAACCATATATTCATGGAAACAGTTCACTTACGAATTCTCCATCCAGTTCTGCATTTGCAAAGATCCCACTATAGATTATACGGTCTTGGCCAATGTAAAGCAAAAATAGGGGAAATCCTTGGGAGACTATCTAAGGAGATTCAACGTAGAGGCACTAAAAGCAAAATATATGAATGACTGAGACAAGCTTATTGCGGTACATTCCGACTTGATAGAGAACACCCCCTTTGGAAGCAGCTCTTCATTAACGGGTGTAAAGATTTACAAGATTTTCACTTCTAGGTTGACAAATTCATTCGAATGGATGAGCTTTACTATGCTAAGAGGAAAGCTATCCACAAGAAGGAAGGGGGAGATTTGGTCTAGACCGAGGACACAAAAGAACAAGATTGGAAGAGCCAATTGCTAACGTAGTCGCTTTAAACAAGCCAATGTCTTACGTGTACGCTCTACCAAGGAAAGAGTCAACTTTAAGACCTCCTTTAAGGCTAAGAATAACCCTGAACAAAGAAAGGAAGGATATTACTGTGCTTATTACAAGGCAAACAGCCACAAAACCGATGAGTGCAAGGTTATAGCTAGAATCATCCAGAAGCTGATCCGTGAGGGTCATTTGAAGGAATTTATTCAGGATCAGCAGAAAGCTCAACGGACAGGGGATGATCCACAGAAACACCCTGGCAATGTTGTTAATGTATTGGAAGATGAAGACCCCCTAAGCTTAAGCCCGTCGATAAATAGAATTGACGTAATTCATGGAGGACCGCATCCGACAGGGAACAACAAAGGGGTCCGAAGCAGATACATCAAGGAGGCAAAAAAAGACATCTTCTCTGTCCAAGAAGAGCCCCCATTGAAGAATCCACGTCTCAATATCCAAATGCCGAACCTTGTTGTCACTCCTCAAGAGCTGAAAAAGGGGGTTCACCATCCGCATAACGATCTATTGATGATTACTTCTCAAATTGGATTATCCATCATCTCCAAAATTCTGGTTGACATAGGCAGTGCAGTCAACATAATCTTCAAGCACGCCTTCGATCAAATGAACATTCCCGAAGACAAACTGGAGCCCAACATGGAACTCATCTTTGGATTCAATAATAAAGGATCGACTCCGGTGGAACAAATAAAGCTGCTCGTGCAAATGGGGGTGCCGCCATCTTGCAGAACCTTCGAGACCATTTTTTTATTATCAACCAGCCTTCTTACTACAACGCCTTCTTTGGCAGGCCGGAACTCGACAAAATAGATACATTCATCTCCCTAAAATATCTCATGGTAAAATTCTTGACAAAGAGAGGATGTGGCACCGTCCAAGCGGAGCAGTTCAGCTCCCGAGAGTTGTATTTCGCTACCCTAGATCAATATAAAAAGGAGTATTCCACTTACTTTGATTCTTCAACTATTTTACAGTCTTCAGATGATGGGTTTTCACATCCAACGTTCGAAGTAAAGATTAAAATTAATAAATCTAACAAGCGCATGTATGAAAGGTACATTCCTTCTGGAGGCAAGAGGAAAAGAGTTGATGCTAACTCTGCTGAAGAAAGCCCAATCGTCACAGAATTCAATTGCCAAGGGGAAACAGAAAGGATAGAACCTATAGAGGACCTTGAGGAAGCATACATAGATTCAGATGATGCTACTAAAGTGGTCAAGGTGGGAAAAGATTTGAATGGTGACTTGAAGAAGGATTTGATTCAAATTCTCAAAGTCAACAAGGACATATTTGTCTGGTCACATTTTGATATGGTGGGATTGATCCAACAGTCATGTGTCATGCACTCAACATCAATCCAGAAGCAATCCCCATTAGGCAGAAGAAAAGACAGTTAGACAAGGTACGATCAAATGCTATGAAAGAAGAAGTTAACCGACTCCTTGAGAATGGATTTACTCGAAAATATATTACCCAAAGTGGTTAGCCAATCCAGTTCTGGTAAAGAAATATAATGGAAAATGGAGGATGTGCATTGACTATACGGACTTGAACAAAGCATGTCCGAAAGATTGTTTCCCACTACCACGAATTGATCAGCTAGTAGATGCAATAAGCAGACACAAATTGTTGTCTCTCATGTATACATATTCAGGGTACAATCAAATACCAATGTTCAAACCAGATGAGGAGCATACTAGCTTCATAATTGAGTGGGGAATTTATTGCTACAAGGCGATGTCATTTGGGCTAAAAAATGCAGGGGCAACATATTAGAGACTGCTTAACAAAATGTTTAAGGAGCAAATTGGTTGAAACATGGAAGTTTACGTGGACGATATGCTAGTAAAGTCTGGCAAAGCTAAAAATCACCTTAAAGATTTAGAATAGATGTTCATGATATTACGTACGGAAATATCAAATGAAATTGAACCCACAAAAGTGTTCTTTTAAAGTCCACTCTGAAAAGTATTTAGGCTACCTTATAAGTGCCCAAGGGATTGAAGCTAGTCCTGACCAAATTTAAGCTATTAAGGACATGGCCGAACCCAAAACCAACAAGGAGGTGATGAGTTTAAATGGAAGGGTAGCTGCCCTAAGTAAGTGTATTCCCTTCTTTGACGTAATCAAGAAAAAGAAGAACTTTGAATGAGGGAAAATTGCAGAAAAGCTTTTCAAGAATTAAAAAGCCATCTAGAAAAGCCACCGATACTTTCTAGCCCCGAGAATGGAGAAATCTTATACTTATATATATGGCAGTTTCAGAACATGCGGTCAGCTCAGTATTGATTAGAGAAGGAAGTGGAGCTCAACTTCCTATGTATTATATGAGCAAACGTTTGAAGGATGCAGAAGTCCGATATCCAGTGATAGAGAAGCTAGCCTATTGCTTGATTCTCACAGCTCAAAAGCTTAGAGCATATTTTTAAGCACATTCGATTAGGGTATTGACTAATTTCTCCCTTAAGCAAGTCTTCAGTAAACTAGAAACTTCAGGAAGGTTGGTAAAATGGGAAATCGAGCTCAGCCAATATGATATAGAATTTCAGCCACGAGCTGCAGTCAAGGGACAAGCATTAGCAGACTTCATTAACGAGTGCACCAACTTCATTAAAGAGCAATCGGAAAGGAAAAGGATCAAAAACCTATATGGCAATTGTTCTTTGATGGTGCGTCAAATGAACAAGGGTTGGTGCAGGATATGTATTCATAACACCGGATGGACACTGCTTACATTATGCCATGAAATTAGGATTCCCCGCAACGGACAATATGGCAGAATATGAATCTATGGTAGCAGGATTAATCTTGGCATTAGAACTCAAGATTCCATGAATTCAGATCTTTAGTGATTCTCAGCTAATGGTAAAACAAGTGAAACATATATATCAAACTAAGAACTCCAAACTATCTTTATACGTGAAGAAGATACTAAAAATGCTTGCTTTGTTTTAAGACTTTTCAATACACCAAGTCCCAAGAGCGGAAAACTCACAAGCAGATTTGCTAGGAAAACTAGCCAGCTCAAAGGGAGCCCCGGAGACACGTATTATTCCAGTAGGATATGAGGAAATTCCAAGTATTGGAGACGAAGCATCCGAACTAGGAAAGGAACTGCTAGTTCTAATAAGGTCTCGAGCTAAATTACAAGGGGAAGAGAGAAGAGAAAGTGATAGAGAAATATCAGATGAAAGGGTTGTCCAATCAAGATCGAGTGACATGAATGATGACACTTGGATGTCAACCATCATCGAATATCTTGTTAAAGGAATACTCTCACCTGACAAAGGAGAAGCAAGGAAAATCAAAGGACAAGCTCCAACCTTCACAATGATGGATGGAATCCTCTATAAGAAGGGATAGGCTCTTCCCTATCTAAGATGCGTAAGCCTGAATGATAGAGTAAAATTGATGGCGGAAGCACATGAAGGATTTTGCGGGGATCACTCAAGTGGAACAAAACTGAAAAAGAAAATAATGAGGCAAAGATTTTATTGGCCTTGTATGGTAAGCCAAGCCATCGAGTACGTGAGAAGATGCGAAAAATGTCAGAAATACTCAAAGATTCCTAGATTACCCCAAGTCAATTGACTCCAATTGAAAGTCCGTGGCCTTTCGATGTATAGGGAATAGATGTAATCGGCTCATTGCCAATCTCAAAAGGAGGAGCAAAGTACGTCGTAGTCGCCATAGACTACTTAACCAAATGGGTTGAAGCAGAACCACTTTCAAAGATTACTTCTGAGAAGGTACTCAAATTCATCATCAAAAATATCATAACCAGATTTGGAATTCCCCCGAAGATAATTTCCGACAACGGGACACAATTTGAGAGTGAAGAATTCTCTCGCTTTTGCCACAAGAATGGAAGCATTAAGAGCTTTTCATCCGTCGCACATCCAAAAGCGAATGGAGCAGTTGATGCTGCAAACAAAACCATAAAGACAATTCTGAAAAAACGGCTAAACAAAGCAAAAGGAAATTGGATAGAAGAACTACCACTTGTGTTATGGGCTTATCGAACATCTACCAAAACAACGACAGAACATACTCCCTACTCTTTGACATATAGGTGTGAGGCGATGTTACCAATTGAGATTGAAATACCTTCGCACAGAAGAATCGCCTATGCATTCAATATGAATCAAGAACTGAAAAGAGAATCCCTAGATTTAATACATGAGCTGAGAGATGAAGCAGCGGTAAGAACCGAGGAGTATCAAAGAAGAATTTCAAGGTACTACAACTCAAAAAGTGAGAATGCGATCATTTCGCAAAGGAGATCTAGTACTCCAAAGAGTAATGGAGAATACACGAAACACCGCAGATGGACCCCTGGGGCCAAATTGGGAAGGACCCCTAATCATTTGCAAGGTAATTCCCCTAGGAGCTTACAAATTATGCCGACCAGATGGCAATATGGTTTCGAGAACATGAAATGCCAAACATTTAATACCATATTTTCCAAAGATGAATGAATAAATCATCTCTTTCTTCAAAAGGAAAATCTACATGGTTGGGAGTGAAATACTCCTCGCATTTGGATACTACCTGAAATGGTAGTCTACCTAAGATGGTAGAAAGCCTCTGTCCGCGCCGAGTTGGCCAGGGCAAAGCACCTCCTGAAGGGAGGGCGGAGTAAGCCTTTAACCGCGCTATGCTATGACAAGGTTAAAGCACCGGACAAGCCCTTGGTTGCGCCTCTGGTCAGGTCAAGGCACCTCCTAGTGGGAGGATGGAGTAAGCCTTTATCTGTGCCATGTTATGGCCAAAGCACCGAACAAGCCCCTTCCCACGCCATGCTATGGCCAGGGCAGAGCGCCTTCTGGAGGGAGGTCGGAGCAAGCCTTTATCCACGTCACACTATGGCCAGGTTAAAGCACCAGACAATCCCGTGGGTGTCTCTAGCCAGGTCAAGGCGCCTCTTGGAGGGAGGTTGGGTAAGTCCTTAGTTCTAGCCTCTAAGATAAGCTAACCAAGAGCACCAGACAATAATGGACTAAGATGTCCAAGCCCAAGAAGAGGCTCATCAAATAATGGACTAAGATGTCCAAACCCTTGAAGCGGTATATTTCCAATGGACTAAGATGTCTAGGTCCAAGAAATGGCACATCAGATTATGGACTAAGACGTCTAGGCTTGAGAAGCAGCCAATCAGATTACTACTATATACAAGGCCTAAAAGAATCTATGCATGTCAAAGAAGACAGAATCTAAGAAGTAAAGCAGAACTCCGTCTATTAAATACCCGAATCTGAGTTTCGAGAATTTCATTTCTAAACATCATCTATTAATACCTGAATCTGGGTTTCGAGTCCTTATCAATCACTTATAGTCTTTATTATACCCGAATCTGGGTTTTCGGGTCTTTCATATCTAAATTTCATCTATAAATACCCGAATCTGGGTTTCGGGATTATTACTTAATTTCGCTTTAATGCCCTAATCTAGGCTTGCTGTTTCTAAAGACAGTTAACAGGGACTTCTGGCTATCCAACATATGCCCTAATCTGGGTCAAGGATTACTATTATGACAACAATTACCATGGATTTCTGCTCATCCAACAGATGCCTTGATCTGGGCCGGAGATTCTTATTACAAAGGAAATTGTTGATAATTTCTAATTATCTGACATCTACCCCAATTTGGGTCGGGATTTTTGATGTGAAGACAATTGTTACGAATTTTTGATTATCCACTACTAATACCTGAATCTGGGTTCGAGAATTCCATTCTGAAAACTATTTCTAATTCTTGCTTACGAAGACCCGAATCTGGCTTCTGGATATCTTACTATTAACTTCTAAATTCCATTAGCTAATACCCTAATCTGGGTTTGAATGATGCTCACCAATATCTAGATCCAGACTCTGGAACCATTCTTATCTCCAAGGAAAATCTCCGAGCACATACTAAATTTTTTTATTACCAGATAATAGTTAATAACCTCCTATTTCTTGGCATCGGATATCTCCAGCAGGAAGTTCTTCGCCTTTAATTGTTATGTGCAGGGATAAATATTAATTGTGGACCCCATGCCCTTTGTTGAATAAAGCTTATGATTAACTAACTAATTAAATAATAGGTTGATAGTAGAAAATGTCACTTACTTTGACTTTTGCAGGAAAGCAGAGTGATTAAGAGAAAAAAGTGTTGACATTTTCGTTCTAAATAACAAAAGCTTCTTTCATACAAGAGACGGGGCAAAATGTTAACCATAAAATCCTCTTAAAGAGCCAACGCATGAAAGAAGATAAGAAAAACGCCAGCCTCTACTAAAATGGGTTTCAACAAGGATCATGAAGGAAGGTTTCGAAGGCATTGAGAAGGCTTTCGAAGGAGTCGCAAACAGCACGCACCCTCACTAATAATAAACAATGAAAAAGGGGAAACAGGGCCATCTTTCAGCCGATTTCAGATCTTCCGACACAGATGAATAAGCAAAGACAGCTTCGGAACCCCCTTTCGAAGGCAATGGATATTAATCTCTCATTTGTGTGCCAAACCTTTTGGAACCAAATGTTTCTCCTTTATAACAACCCTTTCGAAAGCATATCCAAGCCTTTCGAATCGGTTGAGGCCAATGACATCAAAAGAAGGTTCCGCATCAACCAACAAGCATGCATTTGGAAGCTACCAACTATGTCAAACCATTGGTGCTTCAATGTCTTCGAAGCCCCTATGAACAACCCTTCAATAGAGTCAAAAGGCTCCCATCTTTACTTTCTATGACAATAAGGCAACATGAAGAGAAATGCGCATTTGAAGACCTTTCGATGACGTCGAAAGCAGTTCTGGAGAAAACAGAGAAAAGGGATACTAAAGACTTAACAAAGACGAAAGGTTGATAAAAGACCCTTTTGACTTATTCGAAAGGTCTGGAGAAAGATAAAGAAAGCGCAAGTGTAAATCAAAGGACTCGAAAGAAACACCTTTCGACAACATCAAAGGCAGACGAGGTCTTTCGACCAAGTCGAAAGGCATGAGGCAACATATAAAAAGGGGCCTTTCGACCGGGTCGAAAGTAAAGGCACGGAAGGGGGGTCGACCTGCATCTATAAATAAGATCCAAGAGGTCGAGTTTTGAGGACTGGATTTTGGAGTCCTAAATTCATTTCTTTTACTCCAACTTCTTAGCTGTAATAAAATCCTCTGTAAACCCTAAATCAATTTGGGGACAAAGCTCTTATAATTGTAACTCATTTTGGATTATTAAGAAAAGAGAGATGTCGGATTCATTAAGGATTTCGATGATGAAGGAGATCATTTTGATCATTAGCTAGACTAATGATCCATTGTACATGATTCTATCTTATTCTCTTGACCTCTTTTTATCTATGCAATACATAGTATCGACTTGGATATCTACATTCGAAACATATCACCATCGAAACCAATATTAGCCAATAGAAATAAGAATGGTGATGGGGTTTTGACATCAATGAATTCATGAAATTTAGGAATATCCATGTCGATCTTATCTTTATTAATAGTTGTAATACCTTTGGTGTCACACTTATTTGGTATGAACGTGAACTACCAAAAATGTCCCTCTACAAACATTATTAAATATTAATATCCTTTAAAATAGGATCTAAAAGGTACATTTTTTTTAACCAATTCAAAACACCCATGTCTTAATATCTAATAGGATCTAACAAATAAACATTTTTCAAAGTCTTTTTTTATTAATTAATAACATAAATAAAAATTCAAACTAATAAAAAGTTAAATTCATTCTTTAGTAATTACTAATAGAAATAAAAATTCAAACTAACAAAAAATTAGATGGTACAATTTAGAAAGAAAAATTAAGATTAACTGCATATCATTTTAACGCAAATTATGATTAAATATTTATGCTAATCTTATTTTTTTCAAATCTTTAATAATAGTTGTAATAGCTTTGTTGTCACACTTTTTTGGTATCAACATGAACTACCAAAAATGCCTTCTATATATTATCAAATTTTAATCACTCAAAAACAAGATCTAATATTAAACTTATTTTACAAATTCAAATGCCACTAAAAATGGGATCTAACGATTACACATTCTTTACGTTTGTACCAAAATTGGGCACAACACTCTTCGGATGTGTTTGAATAGATAAAATGTAAAATGAAGCAGATCTAACAAACACATCAATAAACAGATAAGAAAATGCACAGAAACACACGGATTTAGAGTGGTTCGACGAATTGCCTACGTCCACTATAAAATGATTGATGTTTATTGAAATTTCACTCGTTGTTTACAAAAGATTACAACAGTATGACTGAAGTTTGACAATCATTTCGGCAGAATATCAGCATAGAGAGGCCAAAAGTCCCTTTTATGTAGGTTCTGGGCTGCTATTTATAGGCGTAGGCTGCAAATATCTCACTCAGGTCTTGGGAGACATCTTCTCTCATGTGGGTGGGCCCATGTGATCGATCCCACGTGATTTGCATTCGGTCCGTGATCGATATGAACGAATTTCATATCGATCAAGATTTGGTCCAATCGAGTCGAAATTTGGTATGGACGTTCTTTAGGTTGTACGCAAGCTCCTGTGAAAATTTGGTAGCATTTGGATTTGTAGATTGTGAGTTATGATCGATGCAAAATTGGGTTTTATGTAGGCTGCTTGGTTCGTATCGATCGGAATTGTCTTGTTCGTATCGATAGTCTCGCTCTGTCCGTATCGATAGTCTCTGCTTTGTTCGTATCCATTGGTTGCATCTCACTTCGTATCACTTTTGCGCACTCCACTTCGTGTCGCAAGTGGACTAGGAATGACGTCACTGGCATGGATACAAAGATAGTGGTTATCTGATGGTTGATGGATACGAACAAGGCCTTTCAGCGGATGGATACGAATAGTCGAGGCTTGATGGATACAAACAAGGCCTTTCAATGGATGGATACGAACAATGGAGGCCTGATGGATATGAACAAGGCCTTTCAGTGGATGGATACGAACAGTCGAGGCCTGATGGATATGAACAAGGCCTTTTAGTGGATGGATACGAACAAGGTGATTGATGAAATTGCATCGACCATATCTTGAGCATACGAACTTCGATTGACTTGAAATTTGGAACGTTGGCTTTCATAGCTTTGCTTGTCGTGTCATATAAATTTTAGCTCGATCCGGACTCGGACAAAATTTACTAGTATCCATAGTGAATCTATGTATAACCGATCTCCAATACAAACTGTCATTGGTTTCCAGTCAAGTTCTTGGTGTCACGGCCTTGCCAAAAGACGGGTTAACATTTGCCCCCCAAAGTACGTCTTGTGTGAACATGACGTGCTTTGAAAAGTTTCATCCTTCATTCTGGAAAAGTTCTATCTGATTCGCTGAGTAGTTGCTATCTTTTCATCAAAAGATGTAACCTTTGATTGAAACGACAGTGATGTAGATGTCGAACTATTGATTATCAATGATCATGCAGTGTTTTGTTGTAACTAAGTGTTGAGCGCTAGCGATTTGTTGTTCACTGTTGTAATTGTCACTTGGTTAGCATCCAACTCCTGTAAATTTAGAAAATTGAATGTTAGTTTTTCATACGTGTACGTATGTTAGCCTGACTCCCGTCAATGTTTGGACGTTCACAGGTCGTTGTTAAGTTTTTTTTGTATCGAGTTTCGTATCGATCCTCTCCTGGATCGATGTGAAATTCGAGTTGTAACAACGTTCGATGGTTGTTTTGATTCCTTCCTTCGTATCGATCCTCTCCTGGATCGATCTGAGATATTGGAATGTATGCTTCGTATCGATGGCTATCGACCACGAAATGAATAGTCCCAAGGAATGCTTCGTAGCGATGGAGTTGAGTGGCTCAAATACGATCATGTAGTGACTTTCGTATCAATGGGCTTCACATTGATGGATACGAAATTGATGGCTGGTCACTGATGGACACAAAATGTACAAGCGTTAACTCATGGGACAGCTTCGCGAAGGATATGCCATTTCTCATTCCTCTATTCAAGAGGGATGCCTTGTTGTAGATAATCTATGATAGGAGTCATCCATGACTACCTTTTTGGCTTCGTCTCTAGGATCTAGTCGATCTTTATCTGTCAATGCTTGGAATAATAAGCATTTCAACTGGGACAAAGTCTATATGTCGTGCATCCCTGGAACTGGCTAGCTTGGCCAATGACTCAGCTTTTTCATTTTGTTCTCCGAGGATGTGTGTAATGGTGTAATACTCGAAGTCGGCTAATAGCTCTTGGACCCAGCTGAGATAAGGAGCAAGATGTTTCCCCCTAGTCAGATAATCTTCCCTAACTTGGCATACTACTAACCAGTAACCACATAAGACATGCAAAGTTTCCACTCCTAGTTTTCTTGAGAGTTTGAGCACCAGGGCTTCATACTTAGCTTCGTTATTTGTTGCAGGGAAGTTGAGTTTGAGGGCGTAGGAGATCGATCGTTCCTCAGTAGTCATTAACGCAACTTCGACGTTAAAAGGCCGATTATCGGAAATTCCATCTATGTATGTTCCACATCGGTTGGAGAGTTCTCCGCTGCTCTTCGTATAGTCGTCTAACGTAGTGAATTCAGATGTGAAGTATGCTAATGTTTGACCATGGAGAGCTCTCCAAGGGGGATAAGTGATATCAAATTGGCTTAGCTCGATATTCTAATTGAGTAACCTTCCAAACATTTAAGGTTTCTATAGGACCTATCATAATGGCTGGTCGATATAGACGTTAACGGGGTGAGCTATTCAATAGCTCGCTTTCATCGTATACTGGTCTTTGGATTCGTTTCTCTTCTCATAGCATTGCGATGCTTATGGCGTGTGTTGACACGGCCCAATTGATGTATAAATCTTCGCGATCCAAAGGTTTGGGTAAAATAGGAAGTCTCTTTAAGCGATCTATCAGAGTTGGAATTGCATCAACGCAGTTGTTAGTTCATTCAAAAGTTCTCCTCCCTCTCTTGGTCAGGTTGAATAAGAGAATTCACTTGTAGATGGTCCTGGAGTTGAATCAACTTAGGATGGTAATCTTCCGACTTGGGCTCCGTACCTGCTTGGTTGTCTTCGGTACATGGGTGTCTCTAATTGTCGGAATTTTCTGAATAGCCTTGATTCCACGAGAATTGATGATGAAAACAAAGAATCTTTCTGATGTAATGGTGAAAGAGCATTTCAAAAGATCGAGTTTCATCCTGCAGTTGTTGGAGGGCATTGAATATCTTTGCCAAGTCATTGATGTGGTCATTTAATGGTCATGATCTCACGAGCATATTAACCAACTTTCATCGATTGGGCGATATGATTTTTGAATGATCTGTTAATCGTCCTTTGGTAAGTAGCATAAGCGTTCTCAAGTTTGAATCCAGGGATTTTAGCATAGCACTATAGGCCTAGGTCAATAATGAAACAGTTGTATTCCTGGTCTGGGACATGCTTTAGTATCGATTGTATTTGGAGTTTGCATCTATGGATGTGAGTAATTCATGTCTGATGGTCGGGTCCATAAGTTGGTTGATCATTGGACGTATGTCCTCCACTCTCTGTTCGTTTTTCTTATAAGTAAAGGATTGGATACTCATTTTGGATGGAGGGCATCATGGATAAACCCACTGGTTTTGAGCAGATTCGCCTCCTCTTTAAGTGCAACAGATCTCTCCGGATACACGTCGCATCATTTTTGTTCAATGAGACATGCCTTGGGTCGACATTTAATGCAGGGTTCTTCATGCCTGGCAAGAGTCCATATATATATATATGAGATTGAGTCCAAGCGAACACATCAAGATTCACCTGAAGTAAAACAGTTGACTCTTTCATCATCATTGCGCAGAGTTTTGATCTGATCCACAATACTCGTGATGGGTTGTAGGCGCTTCATGTGTTTATTTGCAATGGTAAATGATCAGGCTTGTAGGGATGTTGAATCAAAGGCTTAGTAGAGTTTAGCCTTGTATAGCGTGCTGCAGCATAGCTGGCTCCAGCTATGAGTTTGAATCTGCTTGTGTTTCCGAGCAATGCACTTTCCATTCAATGTACCCGCGATCCATTGCTCATCGGAAGGGTCGGAATGATGATCAGTTGCCCATAAGTTCGGGTATTGATCCGATGATACTATCTCTAGGCATCCTTTCAGTCGCAACCTAGAGTTGTCATGAATATCAGGCATAGGTCATAGGTTCAAGTTGTCATAGTCAACTCTCGGATAATCACTCTTTTGCCCCCAATCTCGGGTTGGCGGATGCATTACGCGGACGGTCTAGTCTCATCCTAGCTGTGTTTATACTGTAGTTCAAGCATTAAGAACTAGAGTTGATTGATGAATGGTTGAATCATATTAATCTTACCTTTTTCTCGTGCCCTTAAGTCTGGGGAATATCTCGATAAGTGGAAGGGTAGATAATGTCCGCTTCAATTTTGTATTCTATCCCATTGAACCATGGGATCGAGTTAACTGATGGAAGGCTGAGTCGTGCATATCATGCATTATGTTCTTGTTCTTTTTTCTTGGCGGAATACATTTTTACTTTGTCGACATTCAGACATAAGGTAGATTCTGGACGGTCAATGACATTCACTTCGCTGCTTATGTTGCCATACTTTGGGAAAAAGTGAAGAGTGAATCGTCCAGTCAGATCCAATGCAGGATTGATGCTTCCCTTGTCGAATCCAGGGTAAGAATCAGTGTGCAGATGTTTAGATTGCACTTGTTTTGAATTGCTTTTTTAATCAGATCATGCTAAGAGTCGATGAATGAATGAATGGTCACGTTACATTCATTTGGAGTTGGGTGATCAACCATGTCCATTTCGATCTATGTTATCCTGTCAGATCTAGAGATAAAGTCAGCTCAAATGCAGTCATGTCATGCTCATCTGGTCTCATGCTTTTCCTGACGGATCGAAGGAAGGCAACGGAGGACGAATGGTCAAGTCACACTCATTCGTGGTTTATTCCTCTATCCATGCTTTGCTGTTCAAAGGTATTCGATGGAGTTCGGGTCACATCAACTTGTAGTCGAAGAGGATCGATATTGACCGTCGATTCAATGGTACGATATAATTGGTTGCCGGTAACTTCGGGCATCATTCTGATTGGTTAGCATTAAGGCCTCTTATATTCATTGCCTTAAGTTGTAAAGGATGCTAAGCTGGAGATGTAGCGAGTCACCTTTCTCTTCTTTCGGTGATTTGTACTTCTGCCCCAACCTTGGGTTAGCAGAGTTAGTTTTTGGATGGTCTAATTGCACCTGTAGTGAGTTTGTACTCCTCATGTCAAGTTTAGGTCAAAGTTGGTGAATGAATGGTCGAATCACATTCATTTGTTTGTCTATTCTTGTAGCCACACTTTGGGGACCAGAGTCAGTTGAAGGGCCATTCATCACACCTATTTGATGTTTATACCCCTGTCCACAATCTGGGGACTAAGATTTTTTTTGTAGGAAATGGTCGGACCACATTTTCCTCGGTCAATTCCTTTGCCCCCAGTCAAGGGCAAAAGTCAAAGTGTGGTCGGTCAAATTACAACAACTTTAGTTTGATGCTTCTCCCACTGAACTGTAGGAAGGAATTGATTGGCGAATGGTTAGGTCACATCCGTCCATGTTGCACGCACAATCCGTCAGATCACAGGCGAGAGTTAGGAGATGAACGGTCATGCCACGTTCATTTGCGGTTGGATGGTAGTAACATTCATTCAGAATAGGAAGTTCAGCTAGGTCCGTTTTGCGAATCTGCATCTCCCTGTCGAATCAAGGAAGAAATTTTGTCTTGTAGGGTTGGAGTGCATCCCTATAAAATTATGTTATGGGTCCCACGGCGGGGGCAAGAGTTGATGCATGGACGGTTGTGTCACGCCCGCTTAGTGCTGGATGGTCAGATCACATCCAATTTTGTGTGTTAAGTGTGCCCCCATGTCAAGGGAAGATTGGAAAGCAGACGGTCGAACCACATCCGCTTTTTGTACTACAGAAATTGCTGAGGAACCAGAGCCAATAGATGGACAGTCGAATCGCATCCCTTTTGGTATTCATATTCCAAACCATGCTTTGAGGACTGGAGTTTGTTGATGGGTTGTCAGTCAAACCCATTTGGTATTTATACTCCAGTCCGCACTCTCGGAACCAGAGTTAGTTGAAGCTTATACTCCAGTTCGCACTTTAGGAATCTGGAGTTAGTTGATGTTTATACTCCAGTTTGCACTCTGGAAATCTGGAGTTTGTTGATGGGTGGTCAGTCACACCCATTTGGCATTCGCGCTCCAATTTGTGCTCTCGATACTAGAGTGAGTCAGTGTTTTATACTCCAGTTCACGCTCTGGGAATCTGGAGTAAGTTGATGGGTGGTCAGTCACACCCAATTGGTGTTTATACTCCAGTCCGCGCTCTCGGGACCAGAGTTAGTTAATGTTTATACTCCAGTTCGCGCTCTAGGAATCTGGAGTTGGCCGACAGATGGTTAGTCACATCTGTTTAGGCATTAGGATTTCGTTCACACTCTGGGAACAAGAAGTTGATCGGGTACGTGGATGGTCGTATCACATCCACCCCGAGTAGGCAAGCGAAGTCGTTAGAAGGACAGATCAACCCTCCTCGAGCTTGCAAATATGAAGGGCGAGGTCATTAGATGGATAGATCCATCCTCCTCGAGTTTAGGTTAAACATGGGCGAAGTCGTTAGGTGGATGGATCCACCCTCCTCGAGCCCACGTCCGTAAGTTTATGCTCTAGCTCACACTCTGGGAGCCGGAGTTAGTTAGAGGATTGTCGTGTATCAGTCCTTTATTGTCACAGTGTGATGGCTTGTCCCTGTTCTCGGGGTTTCACTTAGCGAGTGATCGGTGGGATCCTGATTAATTTCCACTTATATGCCCCTCAAAGAAGGATGAGATTTATTTTATGGACGGTTGGATCACGTCCATGTTCGTTTGGATTCCACTTTTGCTAAACCTAAGGAGTAAGATTAGTGTTCTGGCAAGCTTTGTGCTCGAGCATAGGAAAGGATGGTCGAACTACATCCACTTTGAGTTGTGTATTTTCCCTTAAGTCGGGTGCAAGAATTGGAGAGTAGACAGTCAAGTCACGTCCAATTTATACTTTGCATTCTTCCGATCGAGCTAAGGAAGAGAGTTGAAATGACAGGTTGTGATGGTTAGCGAGTAGGCAGTCAATCGTTGATGACTTTAAATTGAGGGTTGGCCCCTGATGAAGTCGGTTTAAGGCATAATTGTTTTGCCGAATCACAGACGCAAACTGGGGAGTGAACGATCAAATCATATCCACTTTAAACATGTGTTCTCAAATAACCCAAAGTGTCTAATGTAGGATTGGATGCATGGATGGTGACGTCACATCTACCCTGTGTAGTTAATGCCCCGCTATTACCCCGCTATATCTCATAGCGGATTTCTACCACTACGATATTTCCATATAGCCCCAAAATATAGCCTTTCCGCTTTAAGCCCCGCTATTTCCGCTATATCCCGTTATTCCCGCTATATTCTGCTATTTCCGCTATATCTTCTTTAATAAAATGAACTGAAAAATTGCATTTATACATTATAAAAATTATGAAACTGATTTATTTGATTTAATTTTTAATATATTGTCAGAATGAAAATACTATAATATTCTACTAAATTCAATTATGTTATATAACAGTTTTACGTTTATTTAAAGTATATTCGCACATGTTTTTATTTAAAATTATTTATGTATTAATTATAATTCATTTGAATGCTATTTTTTTCATTTAATTACCATTTATATATCTGTAAAAACATTAAGTACGAGTTTTATATGCTATTTTAGAGTCATCCGCTATATCCCGCTATATCGTTGCTGTATCCCCGCTATGACTTTTTGCACCTCCACCGCTTTGAATCTGCCGAGCGCTTTAACTGCACAGCATCCACCCTTGGTTTGATTCCAATTTTATCGGGCATTAGAAGAAGCATAAGTATTTTGGCGAGCTTCAAGTACAAGATGGAGAATACATTGTTGCGACATATCACTCCAAGTCTTTCCCAGATCTCCAATTAAATTGCATAGGCGGATGAATGGATGGTCGGTTGCATCCACTTTGTACTAGAGTCCTGACCTTGACGGTCTCTTCCGCTTTGATGCCATGCCCCCAGTTAGGGGAATATAGTAGCCGATGAGTGGTTGAATCATGCTCGTCGTGATGATACCTCAATGATTTGATCATAGTCCATGGAGGTTGTTTTGCACCCAACCTTAAGTACTCGATTACCTGCATCATTTGCAAGTAGTTTAATTCAAGTCGGTCATATCTCGCAACATAAACGAAATTGAAATAGAAATAATTCGAAGGAGATCGGATTAAATCTCATTGATAAGTGAAGCAGCGTCGTATGCTCGCTATTGCACTTCGGTGCAGCCCTTCACAGTTGGAAGTCTAACGTAAATGGTTCAATTTGATCAAAGTTCTTGATCGATGGGGTCGGGTGTTCCTGGTCCTTCGTTTTACGGGGCTTGCACGTATTTTCAGAGCTATCCTTTTTGGAGCAGCCTTATGGCGCCGACGTCCATGGTAGCCATCTAAAGAAGAGGATTTTTTTGATCTAGATTACAGATTAGCTTTCCTCCTTATCTCGCCATGTTGATCCTTCATCTAGTTCATCAACTCAATATTGGATGCGATATGTTGGTGTAGTTGTTGGCGGCTATCCACCAATTCTCTTATCAAAGTCTGGAAATAAGCTCTGGTGATGAATTCATTTATAGGTGTTGGCAGCAACTGGCTGTGGGTTTTGGATAAATTCATTGGCTGCCAGCTTCTTTATTCCCTTCAACAATATGAGAAGTAGAACTGGTATGTCTAACCACGATTGACTGTGTTCTTTGAGGAATGGGGGAAGACATTTGCATTTGGTGGCAGTCATCACTCTTGGTGGAAGCCATGCACAATTCTAACTTCATGGGGAAAGATACTTCTATCAAACATTATCAGGTCCATTTTATGGCTACGGGGTCTCGTAATACTGGTGAATGATGTATGCACGATTTCCCAACGTTCGAGTGGTTGGTAATGCCGATTGGATGGTGAGTTGGTTAAGATGGGCTTATAGGTTGGTGACTATTTCTAATTTTCACCCAGGTATGAGGCCCATATAAGGTAGTAAAGAAGTCCTCTTAAGGTTGTATGTCATGCATCTAGTCATATGGATACGGTATGATTAAGATGCGGGCATTTAAAGATTGTTCAGCGGCGACCAGCTATGTTTTGAGTTGGTAGAGTAGACATTGTAGGGCAGTCGTCATATTAGCTATCGTACCATAGTTGTCAATTCAGGAGTTTAAAATCTGGTCAATTGGGGAAAGTTGCAGTCCACCTTAGAAGCATGATATATTAACCAACTCTAGTTCTTGGCGTATTAGCTAGGTTCTCCAGCCTCTGGGAGCACCGGTTGAGTAGTATTTCTTTGCCCATTCCTTGATTGCAATTTAGCATTTGTTGCTGTGATCCCCTATGTCTTGTTTAGTCATGGAACAATCAGAATTGTGGATGGAATGTTTCTTCATTAAATTGGCGATTTGAAATTTCGTATCGTTCTCAGCAACGTTTGAACGATACAAATGTAGGTGAAATTGAACGATCCGAAAAGTGGACAATTGGATCGATACGAAAGGCGCACAGCTAGACCGATACGAAGTGGATGTGAGTATCGATACGAATTGGATGCAGATGGGTCGATACGAACTGCGTGTGAGTATCGATACGAATTGGAAGTAGATGGGTCGATACGAATAGCGTGTGAGTATCGATATGAATTGGATGCAGATGGATTGATACAAACTGCGTGTGAGTATCGATACGAATTGGACGCAGATGGGTCAATACGAACTACGTGTGAGTATCGATACGAATTGGACGCAGATGGGTCGATACGAACAGCGTGTGAGTATCGATATGAATTGGACGCAGATGGATCGATACGAACTGCGTGTGAGTATTGATACGAATTGGACGCAAATGGGTCGATACGAACTGCGTGTGAGTATCGATACGAATTGGACGCAGATGGGTCGATACAAACAGCGTGTGAGTATCGATACGAATTGGACGCAGATGGGTCGATACGAACTGCGTGTGAGTACCGATACGAAATGCACATGGCTGGATCGATACGAAGTTGATCGATATGAAAACCGATCGATACGAAAAGTGATCGATACGAAATTCGATCGATATGAAAACTGATCGATACGAATAGTGATCGATACGAAAGCTGATCGATACGAAATTCGATCGATACGAAAACTGATCGATACGAATAGTGATCGATACGAAAGTTGATCGATATGAAAATCACCATATTTTCTGGATACGAAAACATGGATACGAAAATCACCATATTTTATGAAGACGAAAACATGGATACGAAAATCACCATATTTTCTGGATACAAAAACATGGATACGAAAATCACCATATTCTCTGGATTCGAGAACATGGATACGAAAATCACCATATTTTCTGAAGATGAAAACATGGATACGAAAATCACCATATTTTCTGGATACGAAAACATGGATAGGAAAATCACCATATTCTCTAGATTCGAGAACATGGATACGAAAATCACCATATTTTCATGGATATATGGATACGAAAATCACCATATTCTCTGGATTCGAGAACATGGATTCGAAAATCTAGATGAATGTAGTTCCTCTTAGATCTGGAGAAATCTGAATATAATAGAAGGAAGCACTTGACGATAGGTCTGGATCTTCTTCTTAGATTTGTGCAATCCAATATCGACAGTAGATCCAACAAGCAGGAGAAAAAACTGTGTTTTCTTAGTGAAAGCACCAAAGTGTTTGTAACAAAATTGGGCACAACACTCTTCGGATGTATTTTAAGAGATAAAATGAAGAAAGTAAATGTAAAATGAAGCAGATCTAACAAACACATCAATAAAAAGATAAGAAAATGCACAGAAACACACGGATTTAGAGTGGTTCGGTGAATTGCCTACGTCCACTATGAAATGATTGATGTTTACTGAAATTTCACTCGTTGTTTACAAAAGATTACAATAGTATGACTGAAGTTTGACAATCATTTCGGCAGAATATCGGCGTAAAGAGGCCAAAAGTCCCTTTTCTGTAGGTTCTGGACTGCTATTTATAGGCGTAGGCTGCAAATATCTCGCTAAGATCTCGGGAGATTTCTTCTCTCACGTGGGTGGGTCCATGCGATCGATCCCACGTGATTTGCACTCGGTCCGTGATCGATACGAACGAATTTTGTATCGGTCAAAATTTGGTCCAATCGAGTCAAAATTTGGCATGGACGTTCTTTAGGTTGTACGCAAGCTCCTACGAAAATTTGGTAGCATTTGGATTTGTAGATTGTGAGTTATGATCGATGCAAATTCGGATTTTATGTAGGCTGCTTGGTTTGTATCTGTGACGCCCCATCTCTATACTCACGCTAGCCAAGGACACTACGGTGTAATGCCGTCGACTAGCGCGAAGAATAAGGTTGTTGAGGAGCGACCATCCATGTAATTGCTTTGTGCGAGTACCGATATGCCAGATAAAAATATAACATGCATTTCATCTCAAGAGGAAATTCGACATACCGATACAAACTCAAAGCTACTTTACGGTGGCTATGTATATATACTTCGGAAACAAATATAGAAATAAACATAACACAAATCAGTCACAGACAATTCATATCACAAAGGCGGAAATAGATATGAATATAAAACATGAAAGTGTACATCAGAGAAGCGGTCTAACAAGATCCACAATATCACAAAAGAATAGATACAAGTGCTAGACAAAAGAATATGTATACATCAAGGAGTCTAAACCTCAAATGTATATAACAAAAAAAACTACAAGCTAAGTTGTTAACCAAAAGTTAGATGTGGTTCCAGATAGGAAGTCATGAGGAAGCACCTGTAAAATCTCAGTCTGACCCGAGTATTATTTAAGAAGAAAATAATAAACAGATCAGTCTAGCTATAAATATCAGATAAAGTGATATAGAATAAGAGATATGACAAAAACGTATGATAACCATAAATCCATACTGTGATAAGTATCTAATCGAAAATCAATCCAGAGATTAATCAATATCACAAGAATCTTCTCAAAGATTAAAAAGAATGTCATATTCTTAATTTAATTCACCAAGCCACAAATAACAACATACATTTCAATGCCAATTTGTAAAAGTTGGTGAAGCATAAATTCCAGAAATCAACCATTAGAAATCCAGAAATCAAATAATTCGAAGCAATGATGTCGTATGGCGAAACGTCCGGTGCTCCAGAATCACAATAAATCGGAACAACGACGTCGTACAGCATAACGTCCGATGAACCAAAACACAATAAACCGGATCAACGACGTCGTACAACGTAACGTCCGATGAACCAAAACACAATAAACCGAATCAACGACGTCGTACAACGTAACGTCCGATGAACCAAAACACAATAAACCAGAACAACGACGTCGTACAACGTAACGTCCGATGAACCAAAACACAATAAACCGGAACAACGACGTCGTACAACGTAACGTCCGATGAACCAAAACACAATAAACCGGAACAACGACGTCGTACAACATAACGTCCGATGAACCAGAAGCACAAATAATTCGGAACATCGACGTCGTACAGCGAAACGTCCGATGAACCAAAACAAAGAGACATCGCACATTGCTAGTCTAAACCATAAAATGATCATCATCGATCATCAAGAAGTGTCAATTACAATAAGCTAGTAAATATATGAGTTTAGCTTCATGTCCCATAACCACTAGCTTAACTTAAATATTTGCGAACAAATTGTAGATCTCCACTAGAAAATTGTCACAAGAGTTTCAATCGAACAAGTCCATAAATTAACCGACGAAGTAAACGCAAGCGTTTCATACCACTTGTTTTGCTAAGCCGTTTAATTAGATTTTCTCATACGAATGAGGTAAAGGTTTGTATATACTAATAGATTAGAAAACGGTTTTTATAAACGAACTTTGTATTAAAAATAAAGTTGAAATCATTTTAGTAAAAGAGTTTGAATATTTACTACTAGTATAGAAAACCTTTATAATTTTAAAGTGACAAATCACAGAAATGATTGTAGAAACAATCAATCACCAAAATCCACGTTCGAAGACGTGAATCAAATCCAAAGAAATCGATACCAATTCCATAAAAATGGACATTCTCAAAAATCCCGAAAAAGAAGTCATCAGAGAAGATAATAAATGATAACAATAAATCGGAGAATCAAGAATCGATTAAAAATTGGAAACTCAAACACAAAAGGCAAAATAGGCAGAGACAACAGATTCAGTCGAATGGACCAGGGTGGTCAGTCGACTGACACAAATCCTGGAAAATTTCTGTTTCCAAGCTCGGTCGACTGAATCATGCTTGGAAACATTCTGTTTCCAGTAATCCAATGCCTGGAAACTTTCTGTTTCCAGGCTCGGTCGACTGACCCAGAGTGGTCGGTCGATTGATACTGGAAATTCCAGTATTCCCAGCCTAGCCCCAAAGGGGAAAAATCCCAAACAATTGGCGAACGTACGAGCGATGGGCGCTAGAGGTTTACGCCAATCGGCAATCCAGCCCTATCGGCTCTTCGATACGCCACCAAAAACATGTTCACAAATCAAAACAAGGATTTTCAAAGTTTTGACTTCAAAACAGCAAAAATTGAAATGTTCACCAAATTAATTCAAACCAAAAGCAATTGAACATAAATAAGTGTTAGGAATTCATACCTAACAATCAAAGATAGTTATAGGCATAGATGTGAGATAAA
The DNA here is from genome assembly GCA_030737815.1 of Allium fistulosum. Taxonomy (NCBI): domain Eukaryota; kingdom Viridiplantae; phylum Streptophyta; class Magnoliopsida; order Asparagales; family Amaryllidaceae; genus Allium; species Allium fistulosum. The sequence continues at coordinate 482,156,098 of CM060905.1, read as the reverse complement.
AATCTCACCTTTAAACCCAAAACAAATGAAGAAGAAGCTATAGAGCAATGGCAAGGACAATCACTCTCCAATTCCAACTCAACAAGCTTGAATCTAAGCTTAAAAGAGTAACATTTCCTAAGTTAGGTTTAGAAATTTTCTGAAATCAAAGGGAGAATGAGTTGGAGAAGAAGGAGATGATGCTTACCAAAGCTTCTTCTTGAATTTGGAGCTAGAACTTGGTTTGCAAATGGAAACTAGGGCTTAGGATTTTTAATTCTCTTTCTCTTCTCCCATTATTATCTTTAGAACTGAAAAGATAAAGAAGAGGGGATGAATGAAGAGAGGTGGTTCAGTTTTGGGTATTAAGTTGGCTAGTGGGCTGAACCCAAATCCAAACCCAAAGTGAAAAAGGTCAAATTTTTATCTAGCTCCAAACATATCAATGTTTATACTCAAAAAGGTTGCAAATGGCATTTTAAACTCAATGGAAGGGGTCCCGAGTCCCAATTCGACTGTTTGCAAAAAGTAACTTTTCGGACTAAAATCCGACTAACGATACCATATTTAAATAAAATATTTAAATATACAATCGTAAAATATGCGGGTTGTTACAGACTCCCCTCCTTAAAGAAATTGCGTCCTCGCAATACTTAAGAATAAAAATAAAAAGTAACAACCATAAAAGCATATCAACACAAAAGGAAATTTGAAATAAGAAGTTCACCATAAAGAGCACGAAAGAGTTAGTCCGAACGTGTTCGCTCGATGATTCTCTGGATTCCCAAGAGAAATCCTTAGGATTTAAAAACCATCGGACTTTCACAAAAAGAACATCTTTATTTCGAAGGCACTCAACCCCCGAAGAAATGATGCGAATAGAATGTTGCTCAAAAGTCAAATCTGGTGAAACTTCAATCCCTACTATAACACCAGGCTCAAGAATAAAAATCGAAATCCCAAAGGCATTTCCATAGTTGAAAGACATGGAAAACGTCATGAATAACAAAAAATTGAGCCGGGGCAACGACGTAGTACAATAACAATACGCCCGAGAAACTGGAAACACGAATAACTCTGAACATCGACGCAGTACAATAACGGTACGTCCAATGAACGAAAACTCAAATAATTCGAAACACCGACGTAGTACAAAAATGGTACGTCCAATGAACCGAACACCATAAAAGAACATCGGACGCTAGTCCATAAAAGAAATGAGATAAAGCTCAATAAAACGAAGTATATCAAAACGTCCAATGAACTTGATAAAAAGATAGTTCCATTCACACATCATCAAAGAATCAACCACTTGTTGCTTACGAATAAGCGCATTGGCAACACGATTTCCCTTTTGGGAATACAAAGAATATCAAGATCATAAGATGCCAGGAACTCGAGTCAACATGAAGTTCCTTATGAGAAAATAAATATTCCAAAGATTTATGATCGAGGTGGAGAACAAATTTCTCCCCCAAAAATGATGATGCCAAACTCTAAAAGCGAAAACAATAGCCGCGAGCACTAGTTCATGAGTGGCATACCTAGTCTCGATTGGCTTTAATGATTTAGAAGCACAAGTGATAGCACGTTCTCTTTTGCAAGAGAATGGCATCCAAACCAATACGATTAGCATTGGTACAAAAGATAAAGTCTTGGTTCCCTTCGGGAATCACAAGAATAAGAGTATCGAAAAGAAAGAATTTCTTTTTAAATAATCTTCTTTCTCGAAAAGCTAAAACTTTCAAAATTAAATTTATCTTTATGTAATAATCTTACTAGAAAAATTTACATTTTTACAAGTCATTATATTGTGTCTAACTGTCTCATCATAGCGTTTAGGAGATTCCTATCGATAACGTTGATCAAGCGCATCGACTAGAATTCTTAAAGCACTCAATGGGCAATACAATCACAAAATTATTTTCTATATGATAAATATATCTCTTATAAAATTTACAAATACTCTTTGCTCGTTTAAGAACAAAACCCAATCATACTTATAAATAAATCTTACGAAAAAGATTTGCAAAATTTTAAATTGCTGTTTTCATCCAAAATCAATAAATACAAGAATGGAGTCATCGAGATATTCGTAGAATACTCGATTCATAAAATGGATGAAATAAGCTGGACAAACTGAATGACATAATAAGTCATTCATAAGAATCATAACGAGTGCGGAATGCGGTAAATGGAATGCTAACTCCCGCAACTCGTAGCAAATGAAAATCGGTGGCAAGGTCGAGCTAAAAAGACCTTAACACCACTCAAAAGACTGCTTAGGTGATAATCCTAAGACAAGCTCAAAAATACCGGAAAATTCCACAAACTACCCGAATGAGAAAAATAATGTTTTCCTCATCATGTGGGTTTAAAGAATAAAATGATGTCATCAAATTGGAATCGAAATCACAAAGGAAAAACAGAAATCTGCTTAACAGATTGAAAATGTCGAAGATGAATAGTCCACTCGAGACATAGGATATGGCTTCATAATAATTAAGCCAATCATTTCCCAAAAATCAGTTTCGAAGCCTAAATAACGCATAACATGCAAATCGGCTCGAAAAGAAAAATTACAAAAAAAAATCCCGACATTTCACAAAGTAAATTGAGTGTTGTGGATCCCTCAATCGAATTCGCAATTCTCAATGAAGTCATCAAGCCCATAATATTAAAATAGAAAGAATCAACAAGTTCTTTTGATATAAAATAATGAGATGAACCCAAATCAAAAAGAACTCCAATAAGATAATCACAAAAAAAAAATGTCAAGGATAGAAGGAGAATTACCTTGACCAAGAAAGGTGTCACTAGGGGCTTGAACAACATTTAGCTCTCCCTCTCTCCTACTTTGGAGTATGGGACATGTAGATATAAGATGGCCTGAACTTTTGCAATAACGACAAAAAAATGGTTTCGGGCACTCATTTGCATAGTGGTCCGTAAGACCACAATTGTAGCATCGTCCACGACTAGAGGTAGGAGTCTTTGCTACCGAAGATTCTTGCTTCCCTTTCTTGTTGGGATTGGGATTGGGGCCTTTGAACTTAATAGGCCTTTTCATGTTGTTGTTGAAGTTTTGTTTAGCACCCACAACTTCAACATCACACTCTTTATCGGCTTCTTCAAGACGAAGAGCGATATCAATAAGCTGATCGAAAGAAACTTCCAATTTTAGAAGTAATGGCTTCTTGAGATTCTTGTTCAAGCCATAAACAAATCTCTGATTTTTCTTCAATGGGGTATTAATGTATTCAACCCCGTATTTAGAAAGAGATTCGAAAGATGCAACGTAGTCCGTCATAGAAGATTCACCTTGAACAAGGTCGATAAAACGCCGGGCCAAAGTTACTTTTTCAGCCTCCGGCACAAATTTCAATTCGAATCTTTCCCGGATTGCTCCCAAGTGAGATCCGCTTCAACGATTTCAGAAATAAGAAGCTCATACCAATCCAATGCTCTTTCTTGGAGCATGCTAGAAGCCACTTGGACTCGGTGGAGATCAACAAGATTCATGCGAGAAAAAATGCGGTCGCATGATCTAAGCCAAGCTTGGATTTCTATAACACTTTCGGATCCCTTGAATGGCCTTCCACCCAAAGCGGTATAATCTCTACACAAGCGTGCAAACCCGGATTTAGGGTGAGTAGGCGCTGGAGCGGGTCCGACAGCTTGGGCATTATTCACAAGATCTAAAAGTTGTTGAGCTGACATAAATACTCCATCCTGGGGAGTAGCACTAGATTGATCGGCGCTAGGACGACCAGGTCTAACCATTTCTCTTCTCTAAGAAAGAAAGAAAGAAGAGGAAAATGTTATTCTCAAAATGAATACCAAACAACCTTGATTGATAAAACAAGGCATCACAAAAGAAAATAGGATAGAACGGTACGAAGACTCGAATCAAATCCTATGGCACGATTCCTAAGAAAGACTTAGGACAATTATCCTTGCTAGATTATTCAACATTGTTCCGAAGTTTGGCTCTGATACCATGCTGTGACGCCCCACCTCTATACTCACGCTAACCAAGGACACTACGGTGTAATGCCGTCGACTAGCGCGAAGAATAAGGCTGTTGAGGAGCGACCATCCATGTAATTGCTTTGTGCGAGTACCGATATGCCAGATAAAAATATAACATGCATTTCATCTCAAGAGGAAATTTGACATACCGATACAAACTCAAAGCTACTTTACGGTGGCTATGTATATATACTTCGGAAACAAATATAGAAATAAACATAACACAAATCAGTCACAGACAATTCATATCACAAAGGCGGAAATAGATATGAATATAAAACATGAAAGTGTACATCAGAGAAGCGGTCTAACAAGATCCACAATATCACAAAAGAATAGATACAAGTGCTAGACAAAAGAATATGTATACATCAAGGAGTCTAAATCTCAAATGTATACAACAAAAAAAAACTACAAGCTAAGTAGTTAACCAAAAGTCAGATGATGGTTCCAGATAGGAAGTCATGAGGAAGCACTTGTAAAATTTTAGTCTGACCCGAGTATTATTTAAGAAGAAAATAATAAACGGATCAGTCTAGCTATAAATATCAGATAAAGTGATATAGAATAAGAGATATGACAAAAACGTATGATAACCATAAAGCCATACTGTGATAAGTATCTAATCAAAAATCAATCCAGAGATTAATCAATATCACAAGAATCTTCTCAAAGATTAAAAAGAATGTCGTATTCTTAATTTAATTCACCAAGCCACAAATAACGACATACATTTCAATGCCAATTTGTAAAAGTTGGTGAAGCATAAATTTCAGAAATCAACCATTAGAAATCCAGAAATCAAACAATTCGAAGCAACGACGTCGTACAGCGAAACGTCCGGTGCTCCAGAATCACAATAAATCGGAACAACGACGTCGTACAGCGTAACGTCCGATGAACCAAAACACAATAAACCGGATCAACGACGTCGTACAACGTAATGTCCGATGAACCAAAACACAATAAATCGGATCAACGATGTCATACAACGTAACGTCCGATGAACCAAAACACAATAAACCGGAACAAAGACGTCGTACAAAGTAACGTCCGATGAACCAAAACACAATAAACCGGAACAACGACGTCGTACAACGTAACGTCCGATGAACCAAAACACAATAAACCGGAACAACGACGTCGTACAACGTAACGTCCGATGAACCAAAACACAATAAACCAGAACAACGACGTCGTACAACGTAACGTCCGATGAACCAAAATACAATAAACCAGAACAACGACGTCGTACAACGTAACGTCCGATGAACCAAAACACAATAAACCGGAACAACGATGTCGTACAGCGTAACGTCCGATGAACCAGAAGCACAAATAATTCGGAACATCGACGTCGTACAGCGAAACGTCCGATGAACCAAAACAAAGAGACATCGCACATTGCTAGTCTAAACCATAAAATGATCATCATCGATCATCAAGAAGTGTCAATTACAATAAACTAGTAAATATATGAGTTTAGCTTCATGTCCCATAACCACTAGCTTAACTTAAATATTTGCGAACAAATTGTAGATCTCCACTAGAAAATTATCACAAGAGTTTCAATTGAACAAGTCCATAAATTAACCGACGAAGTAAACGCAAGCGTTTCATACCACTTGTTTTGCTAACCCGTTTAATTAGATTTTCTCATACGAATGAGGTAAAGGTTTGTATGTACTAATAGATTAGAAAACGGTTTTTATAAACGAAGTTTGTATTAAAAATAGAGTTGAAATCATTTTAGTAAAAGAGTTTGAATATTTACTACTAGTATAGAAAACCTTTATAATTTTAAAGTGACAAATCACAGAAATGATTGTAGAAACAATCAATCACCAAAATCCACGTTCGAAGACGTGAATCAAATCCAAAGAAATCGATACCAATTCCATAAAAATGGACATTCTCAAAAATCCCGAAAAAGAAGTCATCGGAGAAGATAATAAATGATAACAATAAATCGGAGAATCAAGAATCGATTAAAAATTGGAAACTCAAACACAGAAGGCAAAATAGGCAGAGACAGCAGATTCAGTCGACTGGACCAGCGTGGTCAGTCGACTAACACAAATCCTGGAAACTTTCTGTTTCCAGGCTCGGTCGACTGAGCCAGGGTGGTCGGTCGACTGAATCATGCCTGGAAACTTTCTGTTTCCAGTATTCCAATGCCTGTAAACTTTCTGTTTCCAGGCTCGGTCGACTGACCCAGAGCGGTCGGTCGACTGATACTGGAAATTCCAGTATTCCAATGCCTGGAAACTTTCTGTTTCCAGGCTCGATCGACTGACCCAGAGTGGTCGGTCGACTGATACTGGAAATTCCAGTATTCCCAGCCTAGCCCCAAAGGGGCAAAATCCTAAACAATTGGCGAACGGACGAGCGATGGGCGCTAGGGGTTTACGCCAATTGGCAACCCAGCCCTATCGACTCTTCGATACACCACCAAAAACATGTTCACAAATCAAAACAAGGATTTTCAAAGTTTTGACTTCAAAACACCAAAAATTGAAATGTTCACCAAATCAATTCAAACCAAAATCAATTGAACATGAATATGTGTTAGGAATTCATACCTAACATTAATGATAGAAATAGGCATAGATGTGAGATAAAAATCTCACCTTTTCACAAAATCAATGAAGAAGAAGCTATAGAGCAATGACAAGGACAATCACTCTCCAATTCCAACTCAACAAGCTTGAATCTAAGCTTAAAAGAGTAACATTTCCTAAGTTAGGTTTAGGAATTTCTGAAATTGAAAGGAGAACGAGTTGGGGAAGAAGAAGAGGAGGCTTACCAAAGCTTCTTCTTGAATTTGGAGCTAGAACTTGGATTTGCAAAGATGATTATGGCTTGGAGTTTTAATTTTCCATTCCACTCTCCATTTTTGATGAAGCTTAAGTGTTAGGAAATGAAAGTGAAGTAATGAAGAGGAGAGGGGGTGGAGTAATGATATAACTAGATTTGGGCAAGTGGGCTGAATCCAAACCCAAACCCAAAGTGAAAAAGGTCAAATTTTTAGCTAGCTCCAAACATATCAATGTTTATACTCAAAAAGGTTGCAAACGGCATTTTGAACTCAATGGAAGGGGTCCCGAGTCCCAATTCGACTGTTTTCAAAAAGTAACTTTTCGGACTAAAATCCGACTAACGATACCATATTTAAATAAAATATTTAAATATACAATCGTAAAATATGCGGGTTGTTACAGTATCGATCAGAACTGTCTTGTTTGTATCGATAGTCTTGCTCTGTCCGTATCGATAGTCTCTGCTTTGTTCGTATCCATTGGTTGCATCTCACTTCGTATCACTTTTGCGCACTCCACTTCGTGTCGCAAGTGGACTAGGAATGGCGTCACTGGCATGGATACGAAGAGAGTGGTTATCTAATGGTTGATGGATACAAACAAGGCCTTTCAGTGGATGGATACGAACAGTCGAGGCCTGATGGATACGAACAAGGCTTTTTAGTGGATGGATACGAACAAGGTGATTGCTGAAATTGCATCGATCATATCTTGAGCATACGAACTCCGATTGACTTGAAATTTGGAACGTTGGCTTTCATAGCTTTGCTTGTCATGTCATATCAATTTTAGCTCGATCAGGACTCGGGAAAAATTTACTAGTATCCATAGTGAACCTATGTATAACCGATCTCCAAGACGAACTGTCATTGGTTTCTAGTTAACTTCTTGGTGTCACGGCCTTGCCAAAAGGCGGGATAACACTTTACAAATTCAAAACGCTTCTAAAAATAAGATCTAAAATTAAACTTACTTTACAAATTCAAAATACCTCTTTACAAATATACAAATCTTAATATCACTTGAAAATAATAAATTATTTTTTTGACTGATTTAAACATATACAATTTATAAGGAAAACTATTCACGTGCGAAGCGCGTGCCGTGACACTCGTACAAAATAAACAGAATAGAGCTTGGGCAGTTACAATCTGGATCTGTTTCGAAAGGACGGACTCCTATCGACCTGGTCGAAGGGGGGTTTCGAAAGAAGTCCAGTTTGTAATTGGCTCACGATTGATTAGAAAAGAATTCGTTCGAAAGGGGTTTAACCCTAGCAACATCGACAACCCTTTCGAAGGGGTTCCACAATGGAAGTAATGAAACCAATGGGGTCGAGAGCAGCTATCTCATATTAGTAAAACGTGTGTGCCTTTCGACAAAGTCGAAAGGGCAAGAACAAACCTTTTGACCTGATCGAAAGGAATAGAAAACCAAAATGAATAGCTGTTTCCGATCAACTAAAAAGAGAGGTTTTGAGCAAGATGCTACTTCCTTTGTTTGCATTTTAAAGCTAACCTCTAAAATCCACTCGACTAAGTTAACCTGGTCAAAAGGTAGGTTTCGAAGAAAGCAACCATCTCAACAATCATATTTTGTGTGAACTCATAAAGCTTTGGGAGTGTTGATAAGTTTTCTTGTTAACAATTATATGCATCGGATGCCCCAGGTTGTTGGTTTAGCATTTTTCTATAATGGATTCATTATTGCGCTCAAGCAAGCATACATTTTATTTTCCAGTTTTAGTTCTGAATTTGCTAGCATCATTACAAGATACAATGGCGGGCTACTGATATTTCTTGTTCCATATAAAATATGAAGCGCAAAAATTAACGATCTGTTCTTGGACATGCTGAAGATTGCATTTGTAGAAACCAATTCAAGGGAGGCAAGAAACAGTCTTATATTTCCTGGTTATGGTGGATTCTTCCATTTTTATCCCACTACCACTCAACTTCCAAAACTATCCACTCTTACCCAAAGCAAAAGTAAGCGGCCACAGAAGATTACTGAACTAAGCAAAAACTAAAAATTACCAATAGTCATTGTGGACCCTGTTTTAGAAAAACGATACCCAAACCATTATCATCAACTCAATCGGGAAACTTAGTCATTTGCAATAAGAAATGCAGGACAGACATGCAAAACCCACATTGCCAGCTAGCTGATTCTGAGTAGCAATGGTACCCATATCAAGTACAAATCAAGTTAAAGAAAGAAACAATAATTTATTTAAACTCAAAGACATTTTGAAATTAAAAGAAACCATCAAGTATTAATTAATAATCCCATTCAAAATTCTCATCTCATTATATATTTATTAATTTAACATGTAGATATCGTATGTAACATTAATGTATCTTTGTTAATCAATTGTACGTTTATTAAGATTGACTTTATCATAAGTGAATTTGTGTAACAGAAAGTGTAAGCTAAAGTATATATGCTCAAGTTAGTAGACTTGACATTTATGTGTCATATGTTTCTTTTTATTTTGGACATGATTGGGATGTATACCAACGACCAAACTCTTCTCACTGTCCCTTAACCATATTTATGTTCGGTAAGAATTTCTAACCCTATTTAGACATGGCAAACATACACCCAATCTAGAGAAATTTCTAGTTACTGTACCCTTGATATTTATCATGATAACAACTTTCATTTTCTTGCAAGCAATAGCACACATGCCATTACTGATCATGTTGTGTCTTTTACAGTAGTAAGTCTTCCTTCAATCATTGAAGAACTTTACTGAATAACTAATGGTGATAAATATATCTTGTTTTCTACTTGAACTCCACATTTATTTTCAAAGTATCTAGTAATATATGTTTATGCAATCAAATTATCACATACACTATGGGTATATCATATATGCTACAGTTATGAACTAGAACAGTGTTTATCAGTGAAGAGCAGAGAAAAACTAGTAGAGGAGAAGGAAGCGAAACTGGAAATGAGGGAGGAAATAGACAGAGCAAGAGCGAGGATAACAAATTTCAACCTGCCTGCACACTACATTTCCTTTACTATATATAGAAGCTTACACGCCTATTGTAACTAATTTCATACAGCTGGATAATTAGCAAATCGTTGTGGACCATTTATTAGTAACAAACCATGTGAAGGAAAGAGAAACTAATCGGAGCAACTTTTGGCGTGCCTACTCTCCAAATTAACCCCTGTAGCAGTTTGGCATTTTAATATTTCTTGTAGGACCTCTACCACGCGATGCATTATTTGGTATTTGATATATCAATATCTGTATCAATATATAAGCTACATTTTGATAGGTTTTTCTTTTTCTTTTTTAAGGTCAGCAAACGAAACTACAGGGTACAGGGTACAGCACTGTTAAAACATGGAATCACCATGGTCATTATTCTTCTAATTGTAGAGGTTTTTACAACGGTAGAAGCAAAGTACATGAAAATTATGAAATACAAAGATCCAAAACATTAGAAAATTACCGCAAGGGCTTGTGGTTTCCTTCCTCGGGTCTTGCAAGGTCGTCGTCTCATCAAGGTCGTCTCGTCTCGTCGTCATTGTAACTACTTGATGGAGTCTAAGGAGGATGGGGCGCAAAGTCGTCATCTCGTCAACGTCCTCGTCTCATCGTCGTTGCAGCTACTTGATGGCGTCGGAGGAGGATAGGGCGATAGGGGTTCGATGCAGTCGAAGGGGGATGGAACGGCAGTGGCTTGATGGATTCGGAGGGGATGAGGCAGCAGCCAAATTTGAGGCAACAGTCGGTGGAGCGGCAGCGATTTGGGGAGCGAATTGTTTTTTATCGAGTCAAGGGAAAATACGTTGGAGCCCTGTTTTAGGAATTAGGTTTGTCGTCGAATGAAGGGAAATGAAAACATAAGCCGGTAAATATATTAGGCAGCGGTTTAAGGAGCTATTTTATATTATTTCAATTTTAAAATATAAATGGACAGCACATTGTCCAAAAACGCTGTAATTATGTGATGTTAAAAGTCATTTTTTTGTAATGAACCGTGTCAACTATTATTATCATGCAAAAAATAATATGAATTAATTGCTTTTAATTTTGATCAATTTGACTTCAAAGTACTTTGACGATTAAATTATAATTTAATGAGAGGATTAGTTACATATTAATTCTCTTTAATTCTAATAAATTATTTAATTAATGTGTAATCAATAAATTATTTTTATTTTTTCCTTTTATCATTGACATTTCAAATGAAAACTCTATGAGGGAACATGTGATATGAAGTGTTTTGTGAATAGATAACTGTAAATAAGAGATAAAGTTATTCATTATGATTGTAAATAAACTATTTTTAAATAGTAAGGATAATATCAAATATTATTAGCATGTGATAAATAAAAGGAATCAATTGCTTTTAATTTCGATCAATTCAAAATAATTTGAGAATTATACTGTAATTCAATTTAATGAGAAAATTAATTACACGTTGAATCTCTTTAACATAATCATTTATAGAATTAATATGCGATCAATTAACTCTTTTACTCAGTTATCAGCAATCAACAACATTTCAGATGCATCACTCAATGTGGAAACATGTAACAAGAAGTGTTTTGTAAATTTAACAACTGTTTCCACGATGTGAGAAATATATGTATCAAAGAAATAGTAACATATATAGGATCTCATTACCTATTTCTTTAAAATACTTTACTTTAATAAGTTTAGTAAAAAAATTAAAAATTTGAGAATAAATATAGCTATAAATAATTTTCTTCAACAAACTTACCAAACTAATATTATGGTAACGTTTGCTTATGTTTTAAGGGCAAAACTATATTTTCGACGTATTTGCTTATGTTTGAAGGGAAACACTATTTATTCAATATATTTTAAAATGCAATTATAATTTTATCTTAAATGCATTACAATCGTATTAGGTTATACATATTATATTTTGTCGATGTTGGATGTACAAACAAAATATTGGAACCATTTATACTGACATATAATTACATGATATTTTAATGGCTCGCTTTGTTGATTATATTTTCTAATGACATTGTTAAATTTTGGTGATACAAAATCACAAATAGAGAGAAATAAATATGCAAAAGAAAGGAAGAGAAAATTTTGTTTCATCTAATTAATAGGCATATTTGTGTACGTTTACTTCTCTCTCTAATTGGCTAATCAAATTATTTTTTGCCATCTAATGTTAACTTGGGCATTAAGTAATTGATTATATAAATAGAGACTAGAAGAGAGGGTAAAAATATGGTGGAAAATCTATTTGCTAATTTTCTCTTCTCCATATTTGTTCTTCTTCTTCAACAATTTTATCCATATAGATACTTGCTCCCTTTCTCAATTTGGTTATTGATTCAATGGTATTTTGTTTATTTTAGCTTTGTTCTATTAATTGTAAACAAAATTTTGGTGAATCAATAAAGTGGGTGGTTGGGTGGAATATCTTGTGTTATTGCGTTTTGATTTCAATTCCGTCTTGTTTTCAATCCAAGTTATCTCTTTATGATTTGGGTGACAAAGATCCGTTGATAAAAGCTTCCGCAAAGCGCTACTATTTTCATAACAGTTTGGTATCGGAGCACAGATCATCGCAAAGCTTAGAGTAATTTTGGTTTGAAAAATCATTGATGTCGGATATGATTTCGTTTTCAAAGATGCCTATTTTGGATGGGAAAAATTGGAGGTATTTGGAAGCCTAAGATGGAGGATGTTCTGTACCTCAATGATCTTCATGATCTGATTGAAGGAGATGGAAAGAAGCCCTCTGATGTAGATGAGGGAAAATGGAAGAAGATGGATAAGAAGGCGATTGTTTTGATTCGCCAGTATCCTGATGATTCAGTTTTCCATCATGTGGCTAGTTGTGAATCCGCGAAGGCTTTGTGGGACAAGTTGATATCTTTGTATGAGTCAAAGAGTGCTACTAGTAAAGCTTTTCTGGTTCGAAAGTTGGTACAACTGAGATTAGATGAAGAGAAGTCTGTTGCAGAGCATTTGAATGAATTTCAAGATGTAATAAATCAATTGGCAAATATGAAGGTCAATTTTGATGATGAGTTACAGGCTCTTTTATTAATGAGTCCGCTTTCAGAAAGTTGGAAAACTTTGGCTGTTCATTGAGTAATTTCTATGCTAATGGAACTATCTCTCTGGAAACTGTTCGAAGCAGTCTTTTGAATGAGGAGCTTAGAAGAAAAGGATCGGGTATGAAATCAATTCAAAGTGAGGCTATGGTGGTAATGGACTCGAAGAAAGATACAATTTGGAAGAAGAAGGACGCTAATGGTAAAGGTGTTATCACCTGTCATTATTGTAATAAGAAAGGTTACATACGCAGCAAGTGTTATGCTTATAAAAGAGATCAGAAAAAGACTGCGTATGGTGATACTAGTAGTGATGCACATGCAGGTTTTGCTGAAGGTACCGATAGTGATGCTTCTTGTGATGTCCTCTTTAGTGAAAATAAGCCTTGGAAGATGGATTCGGGAGCCAGTTTTCACATGTGTAGAGATGTGAATTATTTTTCTTCTTATGAGAAGAGTGTCGGCATGATTAGGGCAGCTAAAGGAGAAGAGCTACCGATTTGTGGTATTGGATCTACCCGGTTTCGTATGCATGACGGTGTGGTTAGAGAAGCCCTTGGAGTCAAACATGTACCCACTTTTTCGCATAATCTTATTTCTCTCGATCGGTTGGATCGCCGTGGTTGCACTTATGAGACTCAAGGTGGAGTTTTGAGAGTGAAGAAAGGTGGTCGTGTAAGGATGCGAGGAGTATTGGAAGAAGGAAACCTTTATAGCTTGGTTGGTTCTATAGTCGACAATGGAAAGCGAGTGACGGTTGAAGGACCTAGTCCACAGCAAGGTGGAGAGGTTAATGTGGTCACTACTTATGATTCTAGCATTGAGGATTATATTTTAGACAGGGGTCTTCGTGTTGATGATGCTCGAGGGATCGATAGTGATCAGGTAATGAGCTCAGATCGAGTGATAGACGGGTGTCGAATTGCAAAATCCACAAAGACAAGACAGAGATCTTTGTGGTATTACAAACGTTTTTGAGACCAGATTTGTGTGGTGCACCTCATGTGGGAGATGCATCACTTGCAAACGGTGGTTGAGGTTTGTAATTTAGTGTGGTTGAGATATGAGGATTTGTGATAGATCTAGATATGACATGCTTGATATGCTGGAGATATGTGATTTTGCATCAAAGTGGCGTGTTAAATTTTAGTGATACAAAATCACAAATGGAGGAAAATAAATATACAAAAGAAAGAAAAGATTTTGTTTCCTCTAATTAATAGGCATATTTGAGTATGTTTATTTCTCTCTAATTGGCTAATCAAATTATTTTTTGCCATCTAATGTTAACTTGGGCATTAAGTAATTGATTATATAAATAGAGACTAGATGAGAGGGTAAAAGTGTGGTGGAAAATCTATTTGCTAATTTTCTCTTCTCCATATCTTCTTCTTCAACAATTTTATCCATATAGATACTTGCTCCCTTTCTCAATTTGGTTGTTGATTCAATGGTATTTTGTTTATTTTAGCTTTGTTCTATTAATTGTAAATAAAATTTTGGTGAATCAATAAAGTGGGTGGTTGGGTGGAATATCTTGTGTTATTGCGTTTTGATTTCAATTCCGTCTTGTTTTCAATCCAAGTTATATCTTTGTGATTTGAGTGACAAAGATCCGTTGATAAAAGCTTCCGCAAAGCGCTACTATTTTCATAATAGACATTTGGTCTTATAGTTATTTTCAATACGATGTCGTCTAAAGTATTTATATGCGTCTCCATAAGTGTTTCTCATGGTGTTAATTATTTAGCTTTGAATTATGCTAAATTTATATTATTTCAGTTATCATATGGTGGTATGATTATTTGAAGTAAATGCTAGAATTATTTGGTTGTTTTATTAATTAGAGTACATCGCCTTGAGTGGTAGCTTATCTGGTCATGACGTTAGAGATAATGAAGAGGTGTAAGAATCGGTTACCAATGACAATATTAAATCAATTTGTTAATTACCCAAAGTGGAGGGAGTCTCTGTTGTACTCACTTAGGAGTTTATGAAACTGTCCAGTTTACCTAGAGGCTCAAAAATAATATATTACACAATCAGGGCCAGCCCTGAGATATAAGAGGCCTAAGGCAAGAAAATTTTGAGGGAGCTACTACAAAAGAAATAATGATGAACAAAAAATTGTCAAACAAAAGGTTACATTAAAATCAAATAAATTAGATGTGATTACATAGAAAAGTAACAAGACTTTCACATTTTCCTTAACTTCTTACAATTTGAGTTGTAAAATTATAAAGAAAAATACCTAAATCAAGTAATACTAATAACAAATTTCACATGCTGCATCAATACTAAAAATCTCATAACTCAGCAATCTTACTATAAAATAGAAATTACAATCACCTAGTACATACCAAAATAGGTGATTCTCCTTTGTCTACCATCAGTTATATTTTTATTTCATAACAGATTATTTGAAACCAACTTTATATGATAAGCTAACAAAATAGCCATTTGTATTAAAATTAGATTACATCAGCAAACTACAACAAGTCATTATCCCTTAATTTGCAGGAGTGCAAATGAGTTAGTGGGGAATAATGCAACCATATTCATTTCCAAAGCTTAATCTAACTGCTAAACAAAATAATTTCCTATTATTCAAGAATCAAGATCTGGACAAAGCCAAATCAAATCAATTTCATTATGAAAGTAGGTCCATTATCCGAATTAGGGGCAAGAAAACAAAAAAGTAGGAACCTAAATATATTCGCTCAGACAAATTTTTTAAAATGTTTCTCAGTTTAAAAAACACTAACCTGAGTAAGAGCTCAATTTTGGCAAAATATAAATTCAGATGTAAGCTCGAATTGGAAAAGATTTTCAGTGTTTAGATGCAGAAGAATGGGTAGCCAATTACAAAGGGGAAGCCCGTTGAGCGCGATGTAGGAGAAAAAGAAGCCCTAGTTTTTAATTTACCAATCACGATATTTGAAAACAACTTGGACGTTTGGACTGAAGAGAACTGAGCCTGGGTTGAAAATTTCTTTTATTGAGGCCCCATGTAGTTTTGAGGCCCTAGGCAATGGCCTAGTGTGCCTATGCTCAAGGCCGGGTCTATACACAATGTTTATTATTTATTTATATTTCTCGTGTCATATACTATATGAATTAAGATTATAACTTTGAAGCCACTACAATATTTTATAATTCAATTAGTATTAGTTAGTGTCAATAAGTGTAATGATGCAAATATTATAGTATTGTTTATTCAAACCTATTTCAAAACACTATTTCAAACTTAACATGATTTCTTTATTTCATACATGGAAGACTATTATCATATCGAATGTGTACGTATTTGAATTTATATCATATATAAGACGAACTCACGTTGAACTTATACGTCGCTTAAACTAATAGGCATACTCAGTAATGTAATACTACCGAGTAAGAAATAATTGACAGTTGATGTTAATGTTTGTTATATAGATCTATTATTCTGTAAAAAAAATTATTGTGTTATATGTGCTTCAAGATTATTTAAGCAGATTTATTGATAAATATTTTATCATTGGTATTCAAAAAATAAACTAATTGAAATAAATTCAATCCATCAATATACATTTTCACCTTCATATGATTAAAAATCTAGGAATATACCGTCAAATAAATCATGTGGTGAACTCCGTGTGCGTGGCATGGGTTCTCACTAGTTAGTAGTGAAATAAGAGTGTAAATGGAAGAAAGGATAGAAGAAGAGAATAATAAGAGAGAGAGAGCAGGGTTTTTAGTGGAAGAAATTTTAGTTAGTTTATTCTCGCTTCGTCTTTACATCAGTTAGTCAATATATTGTTGCATTGCTTCAGATTCATGCAACTCCTAGTTAGTTCGGCCCACAAATAGGCAGCCCTAGCCACTAATGCACAAATATTTGCACAAGCACACACTGTGAACATGCACAACCGGTGCACACATGCACAGGCATTTATTCATCTCAACTCTGCAGCGACTCGACATCACACTTTACCATTGTCATCTCCCGAACGCTCTTGCCAGCTCTGGTCATCTCTCCGACCAACTTCTTTGAGTGTCAAAATTACTCTAAATTTAGGGTTTCTTCTAATTTGCATGCTAAAATATCTGGTGGTTTCAGACTTCAGACAACTAGGATCCTACTGAATCTTCCATAAGCATCGTGCTTTTACTCTTCAGACTTTTGTGCTTCTTCAAGTAGTCATCAGATCTCGGCTCTTCTCTACAATGAACTCTTAAACGGCCTTCATTTGTTGTCAACTTTTCAACTCTATGAGTTGTCATCACAATATTCCAAAAGAGAAACTTCTACTTTGTGAACAACCAAAATTAACCACTACTTTTCTACACGATCTTGTGTAAAAAAAAAACACGACCCCAGTTTCCTTACTAGTCTAGCACTAGATAGACGCCTTTTCTCAACGCCTTCCAATTCAAATAGGGATCCCAGAGGTTCCCAAGGGGAGCACGGCGAGAAGTCGAGGCATGGAGACGGAGTCAGATGCCCTGGAGCGAGAAGTCAAGGATGCACTCAGATGCTATTGAGCCTCAAAGTTTATGTTTCTATGTAATCGCAGCATAAAAAAGTCTGAATTTTTCATGGAAGCCGGCTCTAAATATTTGATCTTAGCTGCATTTTCCTCTGGAATATCATTGTTCGGGTGAGATTGGACTACTGCCGATACCGATCCATCATTAGAATTATTCACAAAGAGAAAGTTAGGTTGTGTTTGGTTTGTTGTTTTTAGTTTTGAATTTTCGTCCAAACAAAAATCCACATGACACATGTATATTGTCGAAAATGACCGATTTAGAAAACGAAGTTAACATACAAAATAGAAAACTTTTTTTATTTTTCGTGTTTTGAGAAATAACAAACAATCCATTCTTCCGTCGTCCCTCTATCCCTTCGTCCTTCCATCTGCCTTTCTTAAATGCCCTCCGTCGTCCCTCCATTCTTCTCATATTTGACATACATATTGAAAACCGAAAACGAAAAATTTGTTTTTAAACCAATTAACACTACCATATGTTTTTATTGAAATAAACTTGATGCCTTTGTAGGCTACACAACACTGTCATTAGCCTACATGGATCTTAACAGACCACTTAGATTCACTATAAGGAACACAAGTTAAATAACATGTTGACTAATTAAAACATAAATATATTTTCTAACATTTAATCAAGGTGAAACAAAGTTTACTATAAAAATGAACATGAAAAAAGCAATAAATATTGCTATGCACAAATACAAACATATACCTTTATTCAACAACAATACACACCACTAACAAGATCACACAATCATATCTCTACTGCTATATCTCAAACACGTCATTCATACATAACAATCAAAGAAACCCAAAGAAAGAAAAAGAAAAGAAAAGAAAAAAGCACACCAGTCAAGGTAAACATACATATCAAAATAAAATCAGTTGCTTTATGACCAAAGCAAGCACACCAGTTACAAATCTTGAAGCATGTATAACCGAAGAGGAAGAATTCGTTGATGGCGGTGTTGAAGATGTATCAACTTCGTCTGCTCCATCATCATCAGGGTAGCCACCCCCGTCGTTAGAATGTGGCGGTGGGGTCCAGTATGGAGGTGCCCATGATTCAACAGGAGCAGGAGCGGGAGCGGAAGCAGGAGCAGGAGTTGGAGAAGGAGCAGGACTAGGAACAGGAGCAGGAGCTGGAGTTGGAGCAGGAGCCGGAGTAGGAGTTGGAGTTGGAGAAGGAGTCGGAGTTGGAGCAGGAGCCGGAGTAGGAGTTGGAGTTGGAGCAGGAGTCGGAGTTGGAGTTGGAGCAGGAGCCGGAGTTGGAGCAGGAGCAGGAACAGGGACTGGTGGTTGCGGAGGAGGAGGAGGAGGTATAATAGGAGATGGAGGTGGGCAAACTGGTCTTTTGCCTTTGCCATTGATTACTATGATGATCACCTTCTTTCCTTTTTTACAATTATGGGAATGCCCGCTTATGAAATAATAAGCACCGGGTTTGTTTAGGTGAAACCTTAAACTCCCACCTTGTAGCTTTTTCATTGGTTTATTACAGTTGCATTTCTCATAGTCGTCTTTCTCCACGAGCAAGACAGACTCGCATTCTTTCTTGCAATTAAATACTGTGGAATAGATTGTCATATAAGTATTCAATAGGGTGGTAGCTGTTAATAATAAACAGTGTCTCTACATTCTCTCAACAGATGCATATATGCATACTGTAAAGTAATTTCTTTTAAGGTTTGTAATGTAAAAAGAAAGGAAGTTTGTGAAGAAAGGTGGATATTCATACATACCCAACTTGTCGTTAACTTCAAACTTAGTTTTCTTTGCCCAGTGCTCGTAACTCTCTTTTGGATTATCGACCCAGCCATCTTTTCCACCAACATAATGATCATATGCATTTGATAGTGAACTCGTGCACATTAAAAAAGCTGTAGCTATTAGTATGGTATGCATCGAGTTGCAGAATGAGAATAAATAATGAAATACTGTTAAACTCAGAAACAAGGAATAAGTATTTGCATGAGATAATAAACCACTAAACCAACAGTTTATATATACTTCGTTTTCAGGATATTACTGCCTAGAAATAAGCAAATATAGAGTTTGGTTTTGACAATGAAAATTGTAGTTTTGGATGTATGTTTAATTTGAGTGAAATGTAAATTCAGTTGGTTAATATTAGACTATGGACAAAAGATCACGAATAAAGTAAAGTACTATACCGCTGATGAAAATTACAGGATCAGTGCCCTGCTGATTTCTTATATCTGCTTCCGTTTAATTTGATAATAGTATAAAGTACATGTGAAAAAACAACCTAGTGCAAATGAAAAGAGTAAATGTTTATGACAAGGGGAATGCAAACTTTGTTCCAATATATATGTCCGTAATAACAGATAAGTTTTCAAAATAACTTGTCATCATTATTTGCAATAAGATTGAATAAGATTTATCTTCATTAAATACGTTTGTTAATTTTTTTTCCTGAAGATATTTAACCAGATTGATTCACATGTTCTTCTTTTGATTCAAATTGTACTCAAGCTACAACCATTTTACCATCAAAAACTTGCCATATAAATGAATACAGAATATTGTACATAGAATAAGTAAGGGAAAAAAAAGGTAGACATAGAAAGAGAAGTTGCATTTACCATATTGATGATGGGTGTGTTAGGTAAGAAATAGGGCCAAATATTCTATTAGTGGAAATGCTAGACTCAAATTTAAATAGTTAAGCTATCCCTTATTTAAGCTGTTGGGTAACCATAATATCAATTTTACCACTAAATGACTTTATATGGTTTACAGACAAAAGATGAGCATTCAGGTCAAAGTGTAGAGATATAGCATTAGACATCATGCTTATTTTTATGTTTTTAACCGATGAAAATAACTTAAGTGTTGATCAGGCTTAAAATGCTATATTATAGCACCACAGAAGTTCTAGATCATATTATCTTTCACTAATTTTGAATGGGAGCTTTGGACTGAAGTTTTGACAACAAATTATTGACGATGGGTATAATAAAATTGAGTCTAGATTAACTCTTCAAATAACATGCGATGAACTTTTACCCTGCAAATCAATTGATCCAACAACTAAGAATTTGTGTAAGATTTTTATGTCCACATTTGAGTTTCAAAATCCTTCCTATTTTAAGTCCGTATTTTATTTTACTTTTCTAACAGCACTAAATTACTTTAGAAAATTAGGTACGTGTTCAGTGATGCATGGACATCGTTCAAAAGTTGACTTTTGTTTAAGTTAGCTAATTAAATATGAAACTTGACAGAACCTCTATTAAATGGCAGAAATAAACATTTGGACGATGCTTAACCCAAGGGGTATGACAAACACATAATTTCTTTACCATTCTTGCCTCCCTTTCACTTTTCACGATAAACATTTTACACTTGGAAAAAAAAAAACTAGGCCATATTATTGAAATCTAAAAGGAAGGTGTAAGTGGTAAAGGAGAAAGAAAGAGAAGTGTATGAATGACTGTGCAATAAAAGATATATTTTAATGCAAACAATACTAATATGAACAAAGACAAAATAGAATGCTTCAAAAAATTCATATATTTCCTCCCAAGAAAATAGTGATGCAGGACAAACCGAGTGACTAAAGAGTTAAAGCTTACATTATAAAAGACTGAAGGCAATATATACAATTGCATATTGGAGATAACTTGAGCTTTCAGAATGCAGAATACACAGTGATTAACCAATTAATAGAGATAATTATCAAAAATGTATTCCGGAAGCATGATACCTAAGTGTGTAGTGTAATACTCCCAATGTACCAAGAGCAGGAGGGTGAAGGATGCAACTGGAGTTCTACAAGCCTTGGGTCAACGCCGAATTCAATGACAGCTTGAAAATTGTCAGTAATGCCATCAGATACACTACAAGGAACGGAAACCATAACAACGGCAAATAGCCGTTGACGGCCGTTGACGGCCGTTGCTGGCCGTTGCAAAAAGCCGTTGCGAATAAGCTCGTTGCTACTTGTTTCAGCAACGGCAATAGCGACCGCTCCGTTGCCAATTTAGCAACGGCTAGCGACGACAAGTTGTCCACGTGGCAACATTTAGTTCCAACCGTTATCGTCCCGTGGCGTTGCGAGCCGTTGCAAGCCTAGAACCAGATAGCCGTTGCTAGCCGTTGCAAGCCTGTAACTTTTCTGTTTTCCAGCAGCTAGCTTTCACTCTTCCAACCTCCAAACCATTCCACATCACAATAATCACTACCAATCCATCGTATACATTCCATTCCAACCATCATATAACCAAATACATCGCAAATAATCAAATAAAACACATATACATCAATAATCACGCAACTATATAATCAACTAACACAAATATTTCATCATCAACCAAACAAAATACATCTCAAATCCATCACACATAATATCCATCACCAACACCATAGGTACACAAAACACCAAACAAACTACCAAGCCCATCAACAAACATAAGTACACAAGTCCAACAAATATCCATTAAAACCACAATCTTGCTCAAAAAAAATAACCATCAACAAAACATACCTACTCATCATCATCAACATCATCATCATCACCACCACCACCACCACCTGACCCTGGCATGGTCCCATGCTCTGAAACGAATGCGGCAATGCGCTCATCTATCTGCTGAGACAAGAAGCTCTGTCGCCAATCATTTATCTCGTCCAGCTGTCGTTGCATCTAGGCTATCTCCTCTTCGGCCATAGATTTTTTGTAAGCCCTCTGGAAGTTAAGAGCCTGTAAAACGATCAAACAATCTAGTTCTAATTCACGCTCGCAACGGCTATATTAAATTCAAATATAAGTTATTAAAACAGTTTACCTCCTGATTGTCGTATCCATAACGGCTATTGCGAGAAGGCGGATCAATAATTCTATCCCATATTTGATTGAACTCTTAAAGCGTAATATCCTCCCGTCCAGTTCTTTGCGCCATCGCTGCCCGCTCCGCTTCATATCTACCCTGCAATTACGAATACAAATTTGACTCAATATATAGCTATACAATTTACTTATACACTACTAAAGGAATGTGAAACGTTGTCATTGCGAATAAACATATTTACCATAACAGATTCAGCCTTCGCATCTGTCCACTCATAGGTGACATTCCCATCATCATCGGTCTGCTCCACCGCATGAGTGACTCTAAAAACCTCGGCCATTGTAGGCCCCTGTCCGGTTCGTGAATGCTGAAATTATACATGAATAAAAAATGTTACTAATATGATTAAATAATATTACAGTTTATAAACTCAAATTACGAATTTACCAATTCCCTCCGCCATTGTTGGAATGACTTGGACCCACCGCGGTGTAACGCTGGATTTTTATTTCTGTTCGCGCTATTTCGCTTTGCTATTTCCTGTTAATTTAAATACATGGTTAATTAAATTAATATTGCAACTAACATACATAATTTAAATAAATAATACTAACAATACAGCAATACATAACTTACTTGACAGCTTCACTTTCCCAGTGGGTGACAAATGCAGCCCAAACATCATTACCCATCCAACTGGGTTTTTTTCCGCTTAGCTTGGCATTCGAAAGAGTCTCCCTCTAATTTTTCCACATCCTCTTATTCCAATGATTGAAGAAGACATTGTTATCTTCCGGACGGACACGTATTACAGCCTGCTTATTGAAAATAATTTGAATTATATACAGTATACTAATTTTACATTGAAATATAAAATTTTACTTACCATCAAATCAGCAACTATAGCGTTCATCACTTCGCTTGGGATGTCGTCCCAATAAGGCCAGCAACTAGACATCCTACTCTTATAGGATTGCTTTGACACTTGAAGAATGTAATCCGCCGGCTCTATTTCGAAACCCCTGTATAAATGTTGATGTATATAATTAATATATTTTAAATAATATAATTGAAATTAATTAGATACTTACCCAACACTCTTGAGAACTATCTCTATCTCACGGCGTAAGTCCGGAGCCGTACCGCTGGGACTTGCGCCATGAGAAGGCGAAGGAGAAGGCTGAGATGTACTGCGCCTTCTGTGAGACATATCTGCCACAAACATAATCATATCATATAATGAAAAGAAAACAAATTATTATTACAATACATGTTCCATTAATCATCATAATCATTCTTTGTAATTACATAGTTCAGAATAATGCAGAACATAATCATTATTAAATAGCTCTCTGAATAACGCATAGGTCAAAATAAAACAGAATGATAATACATAACAAAATTATTATTATTACATAGCTCAGAATAATACAGAACGCATTCATCATTCTTAATACATTACTCAAGATAAAACATCATACATGCATACATTAAAAAAACAGTGTAATGTATCAGTCTTCGTCGTTTTCTGATTAGGACTCGGTCTCGTACTCTATATCGTTTTCTTCGGTACTTTCAAACGCATCTATTAAAACATTCGCTTCATCATTCAACGATCCTACGTCAACATCGTCAGTTATTATTATTTCAGTATTTGGCTCCAGATCTGCTTGATACGCTGCTTCATCTGGAATATTATTTCCATCAAATGTAAATCTTGCCTTTGTTTTAATAACAGCCCACCAATCTGCTTTATCTTTTTTTAAGGATGGATACGGAGCAAAATAAACTTGTAATGCTTGCTTGGCTAATATGAAAGGATCATACTTATAGTAATGCGAGGTATGCTTTATTTCAATGAGCTTGTAATCTTTGTGCACGTTAATTCCAGAACCAGGAATATTGCTAAACCAATTGCATTTGAATAAAAAAACTTTCTCTGCAGGTTGTATATAATATGTCAACTCTAAAACCTGTGTTAAGACGCCGTAAAAATCTTTTATATGCTCCTCTAGATCATCACTGCCTTTAACAAATACACCACTGTTATATGTTAATTTTTCAGCCCCGTAATCTTTGGTGTTGAATTTAAATCCGTTGACGAAGAATATTGGATAAGTCTTCACATTTCTTTTTGGTCCGATAGCAATATGTCGTAATCCTTCGTCAACAACAGAGTTTTTTGGATCATATACGTATTTTGAAAACCATTTAGCAAAATCTTTACTGAGATCGCCAGATGGATGTTGTGATTCGTATATACTACAAAAATGTATTATTCCCATCAAAATTAATATATATATATATACGTATAATTAAATTGTACATGAATTTAGTACTACCTGACAAATGGTGCAACTTCAACACAATTTAAAAGAACATATGTGTGTGCTATATGGAAATCTTTATCGTCTAACCATATTTCCACACATTTCCCAGCAGGTCGGCCTTGTTGTCTAAAAATAGATAACATTGTTTGAGAAGAATCATGTTCAACAGCTTCATCATTACGGGGAATACTAACAAACGATAACTTCACATCGTTACTAAACTAATGTGAGAAAAAAAATGAAGATTCTTCTTCCAGATACGCTTTGCAAATTGAACCTTCTACTCGTGCTTTTTGTCTAATTTTCTTCTTCAAATGATTCAAGTACCTATAACAAAATTAATTTAATTTCTGTTTTGGTATATAAATCTAAATTTTAAGCAAACTTCATATTGCGGATATTCAAAATTACCTCTCAAATGGATACATCCATCCATACTGCACAGGACCTCGAAGAAGTGCTTCGGATGGTAGATGAACAGGTAAATGCTCCATTACATTAAAGAAACCTAGCGGAAATATTTTTTCCATTTTGCAGAGCAGTATAGGGATTTCTACTTCAAGTTTACGTATGCGATCTACCTTTAACGTCGTCGAACAAAGTTGTTTATAAAACATACTTAATTCTGTTATAACACTCCATACTTTGCCAGGCAATAGTTCTTTAAAAAGCACAGGGAAAAAATATTCCATCATTATATGGCAATCGTAACTTTTCATCCCACTCAATTTACTGTTTTTAAAGTCAACACATCTACGGAGGTTAGAAGAAATCCCATCAGGACATCTTAGTCCTTCCACCCACTTTAGCACGAGTTTTACTTGTTTGTTATCTAGCTCATAGCATGCTTTGGGTTTTTTTGTATCGTCGTACAAATGAAGCTCGGGCCGCTTACAAAAGTGTAATATATCACGTCTCGAATTCACATCGTCCTTAGTTTTCCCCTTTACATTCAAAACTGTATTAAACACGTTATCGAACACGTTTTTTTCATTGTGCATAACGTCAATATTATGTCGGAGTAGCATATCTTTCCAGTAAGGTAACTCCCAAAATATACTTTGTTTGCACCAGTTATGAATGTCTGATTTACCTGGAATTTCAACTTGTACCTTAGTTTCATGTATCTTTGGATAGTCTTTTACGATTTCATATATCTCTTCACCTGACCAAACCTTCGGTGGTAGCATACTCTCTTCTCTATTTTCTTTAAAGTTCTTTTTATCCGTTCTAAATTTATGATTAACATGTAGAAAACATCGATGACAGTCAAACCAAGAAATTTTCTTTCCATACTTTAATGAAAATGCTCGTGTTTCATCCATGCAATGAGGACAAGCTAGACGTCTAGCTGTGCTCCAACCTGAAAGCATCCCATACGCAGGAAAATCACTAATAGTCCATAATAAAGAAGCGAATATACGAAAATTCTTTTTTCTTGAAATGTCGTATGTTTCAACTCCTTCATGCCACAGTGTTTTCAATTCTTCGATCAATGGTTGTAGATAAACATCAATTCCTTGTGTCGGATCATCGGGACCGGGGACGACGATCGTTAGAAACATATACGGAGTTTTCATACACATCCATGGAGGTAAATTATAAGGAGTAACAATAATAGGCCATGATGAGTATTTACTACCAAACTGAGAGAATGGTGAAAATCCATTTGTACATAAACCGAGTCTGACATTACGGCTCTCTGCAGCAAACGCAGGATAAGTCTTATCGAAATGTTTCCATGCTTCTCCATCAGATGGATGTATCAAAGTTCCTTCTTCTGGTGTTCTAACACCATGCCATCGCATATGACATGCCGTAGCAGAAGATGCATATAACCTTTGAAGTCTAAGAGTGATAGGTAAATAATGCATTCTCTTGTATGGAACTTCTTTTCCTTTTTTTCTCGGTTTGAATCTTTCCTCGTTACATATTATGCATTTTCTAAGGTCAACGTCATCTTTCCAATACAACATACAACCTTTTATACATGAATCTATCTTTTGATATGGCAATCCAAAAGCAGACATAAGTTTTTTACTTTATAATGACTATCGCACATCAAATTATTGGGTGGCATGTGTCGTTTTGCAGCTTGTACAACTGCTGTAAATCCAGCTTCTGTAAGGTTGAATTTTGATTTCATAGTGATGTATTCGGCAGTTACGGATAATTCGGTTCCGCTTTTACAACCATCCCACAAGGGCCTCTCAGCAGAATCCAATAAATCATAAAAAAATTTAGCTTGCGCGGTCGGTTCTTCTTCAACGTTATCATTGTCATCATCGCCCTGATCAATGGTAGAAAACATCGACCGCGCTGCATCTTGCACCATATTTTCTATTGGATTCGTCATAATATTATCGTCCTCTAACACTACAGGATTAGATGTACGTTCAACAAGTTCTCCATGACGATCCCATAAGTAATAATGCGGCACAAAACCAAATTTATTCAGATGTACTTCTATTACATTTGGTTTCCAATGCTTTAAATGTTTGCACTTACTACACGGACAACGAATTTCATCGTTATTCCGATTATTAGATTTAGCGAATCTAATAAATTCATGTACACCGTTACAGAAATGTTCCTTTATTGATCCTTTCATACCAGTTCGGACTTCATACATCCAACTACGATCGAGAAAATAATCGAACATTTTTCCTGATTTGATAAAATATGTTAGAAGATTCAACTAAACACTTCACTTCATATTACAGTATTTTACGATTGATTTATAATTTGTCATTAAATCAACTATTTAACAATTGAAAAACATTTTATAATTCATTAACGGCCGGTCATCCTACTTCCCATTACAAACATAATATCGTAATTACATTTTATAAATCATTTCAGGTTTAACGATTTAACAAAATTTCGGCAGCACTTCCCTTTATTCCCTGTATCGTACACAAAATGCGTGTACACAGGGAACAAAAAAGAAGTGCCACCAAAATTTTGTAAACCGTTTAAACTGAAATGATTTACAAAATGTGATTACTTTATTGTGTTTATAACTTGTCCAAATACTAGGACAAATCCAACAAATATTGTATCAAATGAATATAAATGTCCGTTCTTGGAAAAAACGAATATCCATATAACGATCATATACAACACTTGTCAGACGGGGCCAAAATATCTCTAAGGGATTTACAGAAATAAAACATATTTTCTAATTATTCTTCTAACAACTACAAAATATTTTATAATTAATTAATTCGTTATATTTATTAACTAAATTTTAAAACGTGTTTTAACTTTCACTGAATAATTAGCTCATTGTTATTACGCTCATTTCAAAATTTTATAATTCATTCAACGAATTATATTTATTTTAAACTACGATAACAGTTATAATTAGCACTTCTGAATTAAATTATCGTTAATTGTACCAATCTATCATGATATGTATTAATTTCTATACAATTAACTTTGGCGTAAACTATACACATTATTTTAAATAAAAACAAATATTGTCATAAACTTAAATATTAACAAGCATGTTCATCAATAATATACACTAATTTTAAAATCAAACCACCAATCAAAATCAACTAATACAAATTACCATAACTAATACGCATTAAGCATCATTTTCAACATAATGATAAACTAATTTAACTTTCACCTAACTTAAAACACTATAATCATCACCCAATATCACTATAATCATCACCCAATATCACTATGATCAACTAATACAATTATTTTCGAAATTAGGGTTTTCCAATTAATCCTAAATTAAACCTAAATCAAAGCCAAATCAAAGCCAAATCAAGTTTAGAAGATATACCAGCGAGTTTTGGAGGTGTTTGAGTGACGTGGAGGCAACGAGCAACGGCTGGAGTCGGAGAGGCGACGGATTGCGACGGGGAGGAGGGTTTGGGGATGAAATTGGTTTTGGTGGGAAATGAGAATCTGTTCGCGGGTTCCAGATCTGTAATCGCGATATGCAACGGCTAGCAACGGCCGCTTTTTTTAGCCGTTGCCAGCCGTTGCAACCTTCCGACACAAAATGGGGCCTTTTCTTGTAGTGATAAGTAAGAAAGGCCCAACATGCATTAGTAGGATCTTCCTCGTCATTTGAATGAATTAGTTGCAGGAAGAACAGGATGAGTCCGCTCAAAGGGTGGTTTAATGCATTTTGTGTATCAGTATATTTTGTGAGTTAGTGTATTTTGTGTATGCTACATGATCTTGTACCCTGCTTAATCCCGCTATGCAACTAAGCAATATAATTAAAAGAATCAGGTTGTGCACATCCAGAAAATGAAAAAAAAACTGTTGCATGAGTTTGATAACAAGAGAAATCAGCTAAAACTTTTTCAAATGCATCGTGTAAAATCACAGATAAAATCATAGTTGGATATAAGGGCTCTTGTTAAAGAAGTTAAGGTAGTGTTTGGGTAGAAAATGCATTTTGTGTTTTACATTTTCAATATACAGGTAAAATGACGTGGAAGAGAAGGAGGAATTGGAGAATCCTCGTCATTTCAACAGAGGGGAAATAGCAAGAGGGAAGATAACTGTTGGTATTTCTAAAAATGCGAAGAACAAGAAAAAATCATTTTCAATCCTACATTGAAAAACCATTTTCCGAACCGATCGTTTTTCATTTTCTCCGCCTCTTCCGTGTATTTCAAAGTAGACAATTGAAAACATAAATCACAAAACTCATTTTGAAACAAAGCGGCCGCTTCTACAAGCAGCGGTAAAAGAGGCTTTAGTGATTTTCGGAAAAAGAAGAATAGCCGGTGCAGTTTGTTAGAGGTAAAATCAAAGTCAGTATCTTACATATATTGCCAATTTTACCGACCCCCAGGTACCTTTGGCATTAACAAGCAGAGCCAGTATTATTCCTATTTCTCCTATGATGAACACAATCAGACAAGTGTTCATTGCTTTATTTAATACTATCTATGCATATAATGCAGTAAGGCATGCAATGTTAAATTTTGGCGGTACTATATTTAGAATTGAAGAAAATGGAAATAGCTTAATATTGGTGAAGACGGTTCGCGAAACAGAGTTCGGAAGCTCGAGATTTCGCAATTTGAAGAAGAGGGAGCTTACTACGGCATTTCAGACGTCTGAATAGAGAATTCAGACGTGTGTACGTGAAATCAGACGTCTGAATCCTCTATTCAAACGTCTGTGTTGTCAGGGATTTTTTCCAAAAATTTCATGTCTTTGGCATTTTCAACGATCTGAAAATACAATTCAGCCGGCTGAATTTTATTTTATGCCATCTATATTTGCTTTTCAGCCAGCTAATTGTCTCGTAAGTGGCCGTTTTAAGCCCAGGTTACTGTATGATGATTGTGAAGGCTGCAAGGAGCAATTTTGAAAATTGTCAAAACGGGAATTCTTCATGTATAAGCTATTATTCAGATATCATGTAAGAAGTTCATTCAAATTTAAAGAATGATTTCCTCTAACTAATTTCTTCAATTTTTAACCTCCACAAAATCAAATTCTCTAGAATTTTGAGTGAGCATTATATTCAATCTCTTGTACTCTTTCATTGTGGTTATAAAAAGGCTCTCCCCAAAGTGGATGTACACTAACACAACGTTAGTGGAACCACTATAAATCTCGTGTGTGATTTACTTTTGTTATTGCTTATTTTGCTTGCTTGTGACTGAGATTGGTTTATTTGGATTGGATATTAAGTTTTTGTTTTGAGATATTAATTGGTTGTTTTTGCACATCTTGCAACGATCTTGTTTCTGCGGCGTTTTGAGATTTGGATTAGAGTGATTCGAGTTCAAATTTTATAATGTTTGGTATCAAAGCTTTGGTGTTTGTGGAAATACCGGAATCAGATAAATATCTCGAAAAGCCCCTCAACGGTTGGTTCAACTAGTGTAGCATCGTATGTATGTGGATTGTATGCGGTCTTGGATTCTCGATTGGTTATTGACAAGTGGAATGGTGATGATGATTTTGAAAAATGGCAATGGAAGATAAAAGTGGTTCTTAGGTGGAATCGTGTGCATCAGATTGTGTTTGACACGCATTTTTGTCGGAGGATATCTCGGATGTTGAGAGAGGAAATAGAAGAGTGGGCATTTACAACACTCCAACTTGCTATGGGTGAGTGTAATTTCCGAAATTAGAGGTGAGACTACCGCTAAGGGTATTTGGGATAAGTTGGAGTTGTATATGAAGAGATCACTAACTAATCGTTTAATCTTATTGCGAACATTTTTCACCTATAAGATGAAGGAGGGTACTTCGCTAAAAGCGCACTTGAATACCTTTGATGGTTTGCTAATGAAGATGAAGACGGTGGACTTGAAGATTGAGGAAGAGCAAAAGACAATGATATTGTTATGTTAATTGTCAGACCGTTATATAGGTTTCTCAAATAGCTTGATCTATAACTGGGATACTTTGACTCTTAGTGATGTTAAAGCGGGTCTTCTTAGTGAGAAGTTGCGGGATCAAATGAAGAAGTTGAATGATAGTAGTAGCGGTGCTAGTAGTAGTCACGGTTTGTTTATGTAAAAGAAGAGAAATGAGAAGAAGGGGAATCGTGGGCGTTTTAGATCGAGGAAGCCCGGTTGGAGAAGAAAGTCAAAGGAAAGTAACAAGTGCTTTGTTTGTAAGAAGCTCAGTCATTGGAAGAACGAGTATCCGGACAAGGATAAGAAGAAGGATGGAGCATCTTCATCGGTAGCGGTGGAGAGTGATGTTGTTGAGGTAGATGAAAATGTATCGATGGCAGTAGCATCGAATGTTTCGAGTGAAGAATGGGTGCTCGATTTGGGTGCGTCTTATCATATGACGCCTAATAAGAATTGTTTTTTCTCTTATGTCGATAAAGAGAGAAATTCAATTGTTATGCGCAATGGTGCTATTTGTACATCGATTGGCATTGGTTCCATGAGGATTCGGATGTTTGATGATATAATTCGTACACTTACTAATGTACGCTATGTTCCAGGTCTTCGTAAATATCTTATTTCCTTAGGTCAATTGGATTCATGGGGATGTAAAATCACTATTAAGAGTGATAGCTTGCGAGTTTCAAAGGGTGCACTTGTGGTGATGAAATGTGTTAGAGCTCATGGATTTTATTTGCTTCAAGGTGTGACTATTGAAGGTGAAACTTGTGTGAGCGTTGATAGTTCTTGTGGCTTGGATGCGACAAGGTTGTGGCATTTGAGGTTGTGTCATGTCTCGGGGAGGAGTTGGATATTTTTCGGAAGAGGGAGATGATCGATAGAGAGAGTTTTAACAAACTTGAGTTTTGCGAGGAATGTATCATGAGGAAGCAAACTAAAATATCATTTGATGAAGGAAAACATGATTCGAGAGATGTTCTTAAGTATGTTCACTCGGAAGTTTAGGGGCCGGCATCAATAGCTTCTTTGGGTGGAGCTCGTTATTATATTTCTTTTACTGATGACTTTTCTCGAAAAGTATGGATGTATGTAATAAAGGCCAAGTCGGAGGCATTTGCAAAGTTCAAAGTTTGGAAGGTTCTTGTTGAGAATGAGAATGATAATTCTTTGAAGGCGTTGAGGTCCGACAAAGACGAAGAGTATGTTTCCGAAGAGTTTATGGATTTTTGCAAGCATCATGGTATTCAGAGACATTTTACTACATCGGGGGATCCACAATCGAATGGGGTTGCAGAGAGAATGAACCGTATTTTGATTGAGAAAGCTCGATGTTTGAGATTGACATCGGATTTGTTAAAGGGATTTTGGACCGAAGCGTTGTCAACCGCGGTGGATATTGTAAATCGAATTCCGTGCTCGGCTATTGATAACAAAATTCCAAAAGAAGTATGGAAGGGAAAGAGAATTGATTTGAGCTCTCTTTGGTAGTCCGGTTTATGTGCATGATACAGGAAATGATAAGCTTAAGCCTAGAGCTTTCAAGTGGTCTTGCTTGGTTATACAGATGGTGTCAAAGGTTATCGGATTTAGAATCCGAAAACGAAGAAAGTTCTGAATTCTCGTTATGTTACTTTTGATGAGTCGGTCTTGTTTAAGGAGAATGAGAGCTCATTGAATGTTCCGAATTTAATTCATGATAATCAAAGGAAAAGGAAATCATTCCCACTTTTCGTCCAAGGAGTAGAGTTGTTGGAGATGCTTGTGAGAAGGAAGCGGTTGATGTTATATCACATAGTCCACGTGTTTCGTCTAGCAGTGTTGATGATGTGCACGACTCTAGAAATGATTCAGTTCAACGTGGAGTCGAAAGAATTTTGGCTGATAATATTGCAATTTAGGTTGGTCGTTGTATCATAAGCCACCTGATAGATATGATGATTGAAACTACCTTAGTTTTTGTGATAACTTGGACTATGCTCTTCATGTAGTTCAAGATGAGTCGATGTACCTTGATGACGTAATGGATTCGAATGATAGCTCAAAATGGATTTGTGCCATAGAGGAAGAAATGCAATCTTTGTTGAAGAATCAAATTTAGGATTTGGTTCCACCTCCTAAAGAAAACCGTGCTATTGGGTGCAAATGGATATAAAAGGTGAAGGTAAATGAAAGATACAAATGTAGATTTATGGCTAAAAGGTTTGCACAAAAGAAGAAACATGCGTTTAATGAGATTTTTGCACCGGTTGTGTGTTATATTTCAATCGGGGTATTACTTGCTATAGTTGCTATTCATGATTTGGAATTGGAGTAACACGGTGACTTGAATAAAGACATCTACATGGAGCAACCGGAAGGCTTTGTTGTAGCTGGTAAATCAAATTTAGGATGCAAGTTGAAAAAAATTACTATATGGTTTAAAGCAATCAGCTAAACAATGGTATAAATGATTTGATCATTTTATGCTTGAAAATAGTTTTGATAGAAGCATTAAAGATGCTTGTGTATATTTCAAGAGGTTACAAAATGATTGTTGAGTGTATTTACTCTTGTATGTGGATGACATGTTCATTGCTTTTAAAGATAAAAATAAAATCAACAAGTTAAAAAATTGCTTAAAATCAGAATTTGATATGAAAGGTCTTGGAGATGAAAATAAAATTTTGGAGATGGAAATAGCAAGGAATCGAAAGTGTTTTAAAATTGACTCAAAATTAGTATATAAGGAAAGTGTTTTGCCGATTTAGCATGGAGAATGCAAAGATGTCAAATACACATTTACCTTTTCATATGAAGCTTTCGATTAAGGGATCATCTACCTTGGAGAAAAATAAGACTTATATGGTAAGAGTGTCATGTGCAAGTGTGGTAGGAGGTTTAATTTATGACATGATGCGTACAAGGCCAGATATTGTAAATACCGTCGGGATGGTTAGTCGGTATATGACTAATTCGGGAAAATCGCATGGGAAGCCGTGAAGGTTATTTTAAGATAGCTTAAAGGTACTTCATCTCATGGTATTGTTTTTTACGGTAGTGACGTGATAAATTGCTGGTTGGTTGGTTATTATGATTCGGACTACGTCGGCGATAGGGATCGGAGGAAATCAACTTTTGGGTATGTCTTCATTCTTGGTGGTACAACCATAAGTTGGCGATCTAGATTGCAAACTGTAGTTGTTTTATCCACTACGGAGGGGGGTTGATAGCCACGGTGGAGGCAGCGAAGAAAGCACTATACTTGAAGTGCTTGTTCTGTGACTTGGGTATTAAACACGATGGTATCGATGTTCAATGTGATTGTAACGATCCGAAGATTTTCGACCTCGAAAATCGACATCAATACGTCCACTGTATAAAATGCCGAACGGTCGAGTGCCGGAAATAACAGATCATTAGGGGTGGAGAAGAA
Organism: Allium fistulosum; assembly: GCA_030737815.1. Lineage (NCBI taxonomy): Eukaryota > Viridiplantae > Streptophyta > Magnoliopsida > Asparagales > Amaryllidaceae > Allium > Allium fistulosum. The sequence goes on along the minus strand of CM060905.1, from coordinate 482,121,743 downwards.
AAAGGTAGAAGAAAGAACAGAACAACACAGAATCTCACAATCGCAGTGGAACAAAGTATAATATATAATAACAGATTTTTAATACAAGAGTCGTACTGTTAATATACATACCACTATCAGAGTACAACAATCCAATACATCAAATCTGGATAGTTTGATAACTTGTCCTTACACAATGGAATAATAATCAAGTATGGAAGTATGCCTTGCCATCCAGCTCGTTCTCTTAGTTCCATAGCATCCTATCCTGAATCTGTAATGCTCGGTCTGACCCGAGCATTATAATTAAATAACACCCGAGTCAGTTTGGAAAACCAACGTGAGAAAAACACACTCAATTTGAATTATTAACTTTTCAAAATCCTTTGAAAAACAAAGGTATCTCGTAAGACCACGCCACAAATAAACACGATGGGTTTTTCCCTTACGATAACCAAAACACTTTATAGAAAATCCAGTGATACTATAATAGTGCCTAAATACAAATACTTATTCAAATAGCTGAAATTGTTATATTAATTAAATTCCAGCATACTAGGCTCTACAAACAAAACCGTAAGCTCGTATTGGAGAATGGATTCCAACGAATGACTGGGCCACTGGGGTACCGTCCGTCACAGTACACCTCTAGAACCATGTACGAGCTGTGGTCACCTGCTACACAAGACCGGCCTACCCTTAACCTGGATAGACCGAATATGTTATCACCACGGGTGTTCCCACTCTTACCATCAAGCGCTTCTTTCATGTGTACCCATATATAACATAAATAGGGTTTCCGAGGACATCTAGAAAGGTGATAACATACCCTACTTGGGTGCGACCCACTTAGCCTTGCTGCATCTCCCATGTTTTAGTCATTCCCGGTTGATGAGGTTCGAGGCTAAGCGCTACCTTTCAAGAACAATTTACTTAGAATGCTCATTGTCCTCCAATGACAATGTTCTGATAGCATTCGTCCATACAAGTTGTCCTGGGTCTGAAAAAACCGAATCACCGTCTTCATCATCTTCACGGTATTCATTCGTTACGTTCAAATCGGATCGAAGTGGTTTTCGGATAATTTAATCCGATCCCGGTCTCTTCGAAACGATTAACGATATTGGCCAAAATTGATAGTCGGTTATTTAACTACCAATACACATCCAAAAACAATCATCAGGCCTTGTTATAAATTTTCCAAAATTTATTTCAAAATATCTTTATAAGATATTACTTCCAGTTCTTCAACATTTTAAAACAGTTTTCAAACCCCTTTTATTCTCACGGAACAATTTCAAACCTTCCCAATACTTAGAATATTTTTCCCACTTCATTTGATATTCAACACTTGGAAAATATTCCTTATATTTCCTTTTCTTTTCTCAAAATCATTTACAATTTTAATTGTAAACTCCTTCACAAGAATACAACAAATTCTATAAATTCCGCCCTTAATTAATTCCCTTGATATTTTCAAAACCAATTATACTTGCTTATAATCCCCATTTCTCTTCTACTTCTTTTAATGAATTCGATTTCATTTTTCGAAGCCTACTTTTATTTAACTACTTCGGAAGTTTCTAACCCTTTTCCCAAACTTCGCTTTTGAGAATTCTCTTATGAGTCCCATCTATTAAATAACCCTTTCCAACTCTCGAGAAGATTTATAAATAAATTTTAAAACCCTTTCAAAACTCTATATATGTACATATGTAAATAAAAATAAGAATTTAAAAGAAAATAATAATAATTTATTTTTAAGACATATTCAAATAACTATTTAAAATATGGAAAACACCTTTTTATAACATCATTTTCAGAGCAGGTTTTAAATTTAGGATTTTATTAAAATAAATATTAAGTATTTAAAAATTCCTTCTGAAATATTCAATACTAACTAACTTTAAAATTTACATAGAATAATAAATAAAATTTCCCTTTTTAAAATTTCAAACTTAACTTATTGTTAAAAATATTTTTTTTAAATCTGGATAACCAAATTTTCAACTTATAAACTTCTCGATTTCCATCACATTTTTTTTCCATTCCGGTCTCCTTATCCATCTTCCCTTTAAAATAGTATCCACTATCTTTTCTTACCCTATTCCCAAATTCAAATATAAAATTCTTCCTATGATTTTATATTTCCAACTTATCACCGGATATCACTTTCCTTCATTTATAACTTCGTTTATAAATTCTTATAACTTCTTTGAGTTTCACTAAAAATTATCTCATTTATAAATTTCATTTTATAAATTCAATTTCTTATAAATTCCATTTATTTTTGCCAACTATTTTTTTAATATCGTTTTCAACTTCTTTCTATATTTTTCCGAATATCATTTTAAAATCTCATCTTTAATAATTCCTTCATATGTTTTATTTTAAATTCTCTATTTAAAATATTTTCCTGCATTATTTAATAAGATAAAAAATTCACCATTTCTTGTCCAAACCAATCTCTTCTAAATAACCCAGATTTTGATATACAAATTTTTATATTAAAAATTTCCTTTTATTTCCTTAAAAATTTTAAATAATATTTATGGTATTTAATATACCCGAAATTAATTTCCATGTCACTATAACATTTAAAAATTCACAACACACAATGATCCAGCATTCTATACACATGAAAAATAATAACATATTTGAGGAATCCAATTGGATCCCTCCAACCTATTTTCCCTGCATTTACAGATGTTAGACAATAATAAAAATATCAATCCCACTTCGAGGGGGATATCGCGGTATATAGGGTCATCTGCTATTATGAGGGGCGCATAGGGTCTCATCCGCTATAATATGCGGGTATATCACTCTAATACTAATATATATACTACTATATATATAGTCATCCAACAGATAAATTATAAATTTATCAATCAATCGAGCATCCAATAATTTAAATTTAAACATTTAAATTTAAATATAGTAATCCAAATGAGTGAGAAATTCTCACATTGATTTTAATTGCAGACCATTTCCCCACCTCAACTTGTTTTCACGATCATTTGATCTCGTATAATTGAATTACGAATTTATTAATATTTGAAATAATCTAAACTATCATTAACATACTTAATTAAATTTTAAATAAAAACAGCAAAACCAACCACCTGCCAGGCTCACGCAAACAACCCGTGACTCGATGCCCAACCTCGATTCGTCGAACCCCACATCATTCGCCTGAACCCTGCTTGCTATCTGAACCCAACCCATCGCTGCCGCTTGGCCATGTCAAAGGCCACCAATCACCACTCAAGTTTCCCCCATAGCCGATGCTCGCGGATCAACCCGGGCAATGCTTCGACCATGCTCTACCTACATCGCCCTTCGGTGTCGCTAGAACCGCAATTCCAAGCCAGGCCGATCGCGACTCCTCCTCGACGTTGACCCGCGATAAGGCAGCTTCCCCCCTCGACCTCCGTAGTCTCTCGATCACTTTCGTACGCGAGCTTCGCGGCATCGCGTGTGTAGGTTTTGGCTAGTTTGGGGATCGAGAACGATTTTGGGTGTTCTGATTTCCATTTTCGAGATTTTTTTAACATTCGAACGAAAATCGATTTCGTTTACAATCCAGGAAGGAAGAAGAGAAGGCTAGCGATTTTTGCTACTCTATTTATTTTCCTGAAATCGCCATTCCTATTATATATATATATATATATATATTTTAAACGAACACATTTTTCGTTATGTTGATTCGTGAGAGGAGGTTGTGGTTTTTAAAAAGTGAAGGGGGAAAGAAAAGATGCTTTGCGTGTAGAATGAGTATCTACAATGACACTGAAAAGAAGGGAAAAAGTTGATGTAACATATAGGTCAATCAATATAATTATATACATATTTATTTAAATTTAAATCGTCTCGAATTCGTAGCTCAAAATCTCGACTCCTATCGAGGTGTGCCGCTAGGAGTTTACAATGTTATACCCCTATTTCGAACGCAGTGGAAAATGTTTCGAGTCCTAATTCGATCGTATGGAGAAGATAGCTTTTTGGATCCAATTATTATATTAAATATTCGATATAGATTCCAGCGCGTTTATATCTCGTACGGCTAAACGATAACTCCAAAAGCTACGAAATTTGAAATTCAATAATAATACAATATTACGGATTCAATGGAACTGATTTCGTCAAATTCCAAGACTGTGCCTCGAAAGGCTACTCTCTTTATATTCAAATCCATTTTATTTAACTCAAGTTACATTTCCAAATTCCATTTTTAACTCACAATCCAAATTTATTCAACCCAGTTAATATCCATTTTATATCCAATTAACTAATTTATTATCTAATTAGTTCATTTTCACTTTATAATTCAATAACTGATTTTTATTTCAAAAATCACTTCACCAATTTTCTTGAGTTCAAATCTATTTTATAATTCAAGTTAGAGTTTTTAATTCGTTTCCAAAATATCACTCTTTTTATTTTGGCTTATCTATTCCAATTTTAAATTTTATAAGTCACTCTTATTTTCCATATTTCCATTAATTCTATACTCGGGTATATTACCATTTTATTTTTAACTCGAGACTATACATTCCTATATAGCTTAAATATATTTTTATTTCGTTAACTTAAAATTTGATAAGCTATTCCAATTCATTTATTCATAATTCGAAGTCTTCACCTGAATTTATTTCATTCAAAATCTTATCCAATGGCTTTATAATATTCCACAATTCAAAATTTACATTTACTTCAATTCAATATTATTTCTAATCCGATTTAAATTTTATAACTTCTAGTTATATGGTCCCTTTATAATTCTCACCTACATATTTTAATTCAATTTCATATAACTCAAATCCGATTCAATTTTTTTAAATTACAATTCTTTTTAACCAACATTCCAAAACCATATTCAAGTTATCCATACTTTAACTAATGTCACTCCAAACCATTTTATTTTTAATTCATTCCACTTCATTATATATCCCAATTACTTCACTTAAGTTTAATTTTCATTTATTTTGACTTTACTCAAGTTAAAATTTATTTTCGAAATCTGATTCCATACTTTCCTTATTCAGAATCATCTTCAATTTATAGGTTTATAACTTCTTTCCCGATGATCTCTAAATTATTTAAATAAGGATTCCAGAATTCAAACACCCAGCATTTTTCTTCAAATCATTTTGAAATCTCAAATATTCCAAAACCACACTTTTTACATTTTAAAACCAAACCTGGTTTTATCCAAAACAAAATCCCTTTGGAATTTCCAAAACAAAACTGGTTTGCCCAAAAAATCTAAACAAATCAATTACGGTAGCAACCCATCACTTAGAAACTCGAAAATGAATACTGGTGATACTGCAGTCATCACTAGAATTATTTTCCAACGACTGAAGTGAGTTCAGTGCTATATCACTTTCAAAATCCATTTAAACCAATTTCCTTTTGAAAATATTCAAAATAATACCCTTATTATTATTTTCCACACCACTTTGAAAAATATTATTTTTTCAAACTTTCCGGGATTTAAATTTCAAGATTCCGGTTTAAATCCAATTTTAATTATAATCCATTTGTATACTTATACAAATTTTCATTTGGTTATATAAACCATTTCCAATTTTATAATCTTGTTTGATTATAATATTATCATCCAAACACTCCAACTATATATAATAATTTTAGAAATTATTTCTTTTATATCAAAATATATTTTTGGGTAAAATTATTTCATTTATCCACTTTTGAAAACAATACTGTGTCGGTTTGCCTAGTTTAAGAGTTTAGAAATCCTTATCGATATAGTTGTCCAAACTGTACCGACCAGAATTTATAAACACTCAACCGATAAGTCAACACAACATAAAATAATTTATATTCACTAACAAATACGTGTTCATATCTATTAATACACTCAAACTCATTCTAGAGTACTACTGACTCTATCTCTAATGAGTAATCCCCACCAAAGCCAAAGTTCTCACTTAACCTTCAGCTCTGATACCAACTGTAACGATCCAAAGATTTTCGACCTCGAAAATCGACATAAATACATCCACTGTATAAAATGCCGAGCGGTCGAGTGCCGGAAATACCAGTTCATTAGGGGTGGAGAAGAAAAAGTAGAAGAAAGAACATAACAACACAGAATCTCACAATCGCAGCGGAACAAAGTATAATATATAATAACAGATTTTTAATACAAGAACTGTACTGTTAAAATACATACCACTATCAGAGTACAACAATCCAATACGTCAAATCTATACAGTTTGATAACTTGTCCTTACACAGTGGAATAATAATCAAGTACAGAAGTACGCCTTGCCATCCAGCTCGTTCCCTGAGCTCCATAACATCCTATCCTGAATCTGTAATGCTCGGTCTGACCCGAGCATTATAATTAAATAACACCCGAGTCAGTCTGGAAAACCAGCGTGAGAAAAACACACTCAATTTGAATTATCAACTTTTCAAAATACTTTGAAAAACAAAGGTATCTCGTAAGACCACGTCACAAATAAACATGACGGGTTTTTCCCTTACGATAACCAAAACACTTTATAGAAAATCCAGTGATATTATAATAGTGCCTAAATACAAATACTTATTCAAATAGCTGAAATTGTTATATTAATTAAATTCCAGCATACCAGGCTCTACAAACAAAACCGTAAGCTCATATTGGAGAATGGATTCCAACGAATGACTGGGCCACTGGGGTACCGTCCGTCACAGTACACCTCTAGAACCATGTACGAGCCGGGGTCCCCTGCTACACAAGACCGGCCTACCCCTAACCTGGATAGACCGAATATGTTATCACCATGGGTGTTCTCACCCTTACCATCAAGCGCTTCTTTCATGTGTACCCATATATAACATAAATAGGGTTTCCGAGGACATCTAGAAAGGTGATAACATACCCTACTTGGGTGCGACCCACTTAGCCTTGCTGCATCTCCCATGTTTTAGTCATTCCCGGTTGATGAGGTTCGAGGCTAAGCGTTACCTTTCAAGAACAAATTACTAAGAATGCTCATCGTCCTCCAATGACAATGTTCTGATAGCATTCGTCCATACAAGTTGTCCTGGGTCTGAAAAAACCGAATCACCGTCTTCATCATCTTCACGGTATTCATTCGTTACGTTCAAACCGGATCGAAGTGGTTTTCGGATAATTTAATCCGATCCTGGTCTCTTCGAAACGATTAACGATATTGGCCAAAATTGATAGTCGGTTATTTAACTACCAATACACATCCAAAAACAATCATCAGGCCTTGTTATAAATTTTCCAAAATTTATTTCAAAATATCTTTATAAGATATTACTTCGAGTTCTTCAATATTTTAAAACAGTTTTCAAATCCTTTTTATTCTCACGGAACATTTTCAACCCTTCCCAATACTTAGAATATTTTTCCCACTTCATTTGATATTCAACACTTGGAAAATATTCCTTTTCTTTTCTCAAATCATTTACAATTTTAGTTGTAAACTCCTTGAATAGTATACAACAAATTCTATAAATTCCGGAATTCCTTAATTAATTCCCTTGATATTTTCAAAACCAATTATACTTGCTTATAATCCCCATTTCTCTTCTACTTCTTTTAATGAATTCTATTTCATTTTTCGAAGCCTACTTTTATTTAACTACTTCGGAATTTTCTAACCCTTTTCCCAAACTTCGCTTTTGAGAATTCTCTTATGAGTCTCATCTATTAAATAACCCTTTCCAACTCTCGAGAAGATTTATAAATAAATTTTAAAACCCTTTCAAAACTCTATATGTGTACATATGTAAATAAAAATAAGTATTTAAAAGAAAATAATAATAATTTATTTTTAAGACATATTCAAATAACTATTTAAAATATGGAAAACACCTTTTTATAACATCTTTTTCAGAGCAGGTTTTAAATTTAGGATTTTATTAAAATAAATATTAAGTATTTAAAAATTCCTTTTGAAATATTCAATACTAACTAACTTTAAAATTTACATAGATTAATAAATAAAAATTCCCTTTTTAAAATTTTAAACTTAACTTATTGTTAAAAATATATTTTTAAAATCTGGATAACCAAATTTTCAACTTATAAACTTCTCGATTTCCATCACATTTTTTTTCCATTCCGGTCTCCTTATCCATCTTCCCTTTAAAATAGTATCCAGTATCTTTTCTTACTCTATTCCCATATTCAAATATAAAATTCTTCCTATGATTTTATATTTCCATCTTATCACCGGATATCACTTTCCTTCATTTATAACTTCGTTTATAAATTCTTATAACTCCTTTGAGTTTCACTAAAAATTATCTCATTTATAAATTTCATTTTATAAATTCAATTTCTTATAAATTCCATTTATTTTTGCCAACTATTTTTTTTATATCGTTTTCAACTTCTTTCTATATTTTTTCGAATATCATTTTAAAATCTCATCTTTAAAAATTCATTTATATGTTTTATTTTAAATTCTCTATTTAAAATATTTTCCCGCATTATTTAATACGATAAAAAAATTCACCATTTCTTGTCCAAACCAATCTCTTCTAAATAACCCAGATTTCGATATACAAATTTTTATATTAAAAATCTCCTTTTATTTCCTTAAAAATTTTAAATAATATTTATGGTATTTAATATACCCGAAATTAATTTCCTTGCCATTATAACATTTAGAAATTCACAACACACAATAATCCAGCATTCTATACACATGAAAAATAATAACATATTTGAGGAATCTAGTTGGATCCCTCCAACCTATTTTTCCTACATCCACAGATGTTAGACAACAATAAAAATACCAATCTCACTTCAAGGGGATATCGCGGTATATAGGGTCGTCCGCTATTATGCGGGGCGCATAGGATCTCATCCGTTATAATATGCGGGTATATCATTCCAATACTAATATATATACTACTATATATATAGTCATCCAACATATAAATTATAAATTTATCAATCAATCGAGCATCCAATAATTTAAATTTAAATATAGTAATCCAAATTAGTGAGAAATTCTCACCTTTCCCCACCTCGACTTGTTTTCACGATCATTTGATCTCGTATAATTGAATTACGAATTTATTAATATTTGAAATAATCTAAACTATCATTAACATACTTAAGTTAAATTTTAAATAAAAACAGCAAAACCTACCACCTGCCAGGCTCACGCAAACAACCCACGACTCGCTGCCCAACCTCGATTCGTCGACCCCAAGACCCAACTCACGATCGTTGAACCCCACATCACTCGCCTGAACCCTGCTTGCTATCTGAACCCAACCCATCGCTGCCGCTTGGCCATGCCACAGGCCACCAATCACCACTCGAGTTTCCCTCATAGCCGATGCTCGCGGATCAACCCGGGCAATGCTTCGACCATGCTCTACCTACATCGCCCTTCGGTGTCGCAAGAACCACAATTCCAAGCCAGGCCGATCGCGACTCCTCCTCGACATTGACCATGATAAGACAGCTTCCCCCCTCGACCTCCGTAGTCTCTCGATCACTTTCGTACGCGAGCTTCGCGGCATCGCGTGTGTAGGTTTCGGCTAGTTTGGGGATCGAGAACGATTTTGGGTGTTCTGATTTCCATTTTCGAGATTTTTTTAACATTCGAACGAAAATCGATTTCGTTTACAATCCAGGAAGGAAGAAGAGAAGGCTAGCGATTTTTGCTACTCTATTTATTTTCCTGAAATCGCCATTCCTATTATATATATTTTTTTAAAACAAACACATTTTTCGTTCTGTTGATTCGTGAGGGGAGGTTGTGATTTTTAAAAAGTGAAGAGGGAAAGAAAAGATGCCTTGCGTGTAGAATGAGTATCTACAGTGACACTGAAAGAAAAAGTTGATGTAACATATAGGTCAATCAATATAATTATATACATATTTATTTAAATTTAAACCGTCTCGAATTCGCAGCTCAAAATCTCGACCTTCTATCGAGGCGTGCCGCTAGGCGTTTATAATGTTATACCCCTATTCCGAACGTAATGGAAAAAGTTTTGAGACCTAATTCGATCGTATGGAGAAGATAGCTTTTTGGACCCAATTATTATATTAAATCTTCGATATAGATTCTAGCGTGTTTATATCTCATACGGCTAAACGATAACTCCAAAAGCTACGAAATTTGAAATCCGATAATTAACAATATTACGGATCCAATGGAACCAGTTTCGTCGAATTCCGAGGCTGTGCCTCGGAAGGCTATTTTTAAATGTTAATTTAAACGATATATTTTTAAAACCGAACAAATCACTTTTAAATTCAATTCTAAAGGTTGCATTGTCTTCAGTATTATTAATATAAATTTTATAAGCCTTTAAATTATTTTTATTAAGCTTAAAACTTCAGATTCACTATTTTAACCAATATTAAATTTTAAACTTCAATAATTTAAATTATCCCACAAATTGCTATATTTAAATTCTGAATTTATTTTATAAATAAACCCAAATTTTCATGTTCAAAATCAATCTATAAATTCAAATTAAATATTTAAAACCATTTAAATATTCACAATTTACCGTCGAAAAATCCGAGTCGTTACAGTGATAGTCAAAGTGCTATATATTTGACGAAGAATTTGGCTTTTAACTCTTGGACTAAGCGCATATAGAGATGAGAGAGTCATTTTTGGTAGCCAAGGATGGAAATAAACTTGCTTATCTTCGAAAAGTGCACACAAAGGATAATGCGGCTGCTATGTTTACGAAAGCATTGCCGGTTGGGATGGTCTCGGTTCGAACGAGATACATGGAAAACCATTAAATCGATAGCCTGGGTAATTTCCACTTCGAGGCTGATTGATCTAGATCCCTGGAAACAGGTCTTAGAGAAGTAGATGGTTCGGCTCCATTGGTAGATGGTTCGGCTCCATTGGTAGATGGGAAACTATATGTGAAGCTAGAGGCAGAGGGATTTGTACTTGGCTTACCGTCAGAGGGATGGTAAGTAGATTGCTCGATAGCTTACCCGGGGAGGAGAAGATTTTTATTTTGATCATTGGATCCGGTCGGCCACCATAGCAATAAGACGGAAAGCCTGGTAGGCAGTCACCAAACATGGGAAAGAGTACCTATTACTCGAAGGCCCTAGGATTTAAGAAAAGGATGCCTTTTGACCCGCTAAGGCTATGTTTGGTTTACCGTTTTTAGTTTTGAGTTTTCGTCCATACAAAAATACGCACGACGCATGTATATTATGAAAAATGATCATTTTAGAAAACGAATTTAACACACAAAATAGAAAACAACTTTTTTTCATTTTTCGTGTTTTGAGAAAAACGGAAGCACGAGCAACAATTCATCCTTCCGTCGTTCCTCCATCCACTTCGTGATCCCCTCCAATATTCCGTTCATCCCTTCCGACCTTCCTTCATTTTTCTCATATTTTGTAATTAATGTTGAAAACTCAAAACATAAAATACAAAATAAACCGAACGACCCCTAAGGCTCTTACTCAAAAAAAGGAATCATGGGATTACAGAGTGCCTTCCATCCATCATATAGAATGATGCTCCTAGGCCGGAATCGAACTTGATTCGCTTATTAAAGTACTAGGTGCCACATGATAGTACGGTGGAGGGAGTAGTTTGTTTATTGATGATGAAGAGTACCGGTGAGAGATTGTGGTTCTATTTTCTTGGTAAGTACTTATTTGCACTTCTAAGTACTTTTGTCTTTGGTTAAGATGTTTTTGGATTTAGACACTTTCAACACTTCGTTAGCAGACGGTGGCTTTGTCGGAGCTTGTTGATGAAGTGTAATGGACTATGGCTTTGTCGGAGCTCATTGGAAAAGTATTCAAGTGTTCGGTAGAAGGTAGAGGTGGTGATGGTTTAATACCATTAATTCTTGGTGTATGGAGATGAATATAGTGTCGAAGTGTTAAATTTTGGTGACACTATATGTAGAATTGAAGATAATGAAAATAGCTTGATAACGGTGAAGACGGTTCGCGAAACGGAGTTCGGAAGCTCGAGATTTCGCAGTTTGAAGAAGATGAAGCTTGCTATAGCATTTCAGACGTCTGAATAGAGAATTCAGACGTCTAGGCGTTAAATCAGACGTCTGAATCCCTATTCAGATGTCTGTGTTGTTAGGGAATTTTACCAAAAGTTTCACGGTTAAATTTGGCATTTTCAACCGGCTAAAAATGCAATCTAGTCGGCTGAATTTCATTTTCAGCCATTTGTTTTTGTTTTTCAACCGGCCGATTGCCTGAGAAGTGGCTGTTTTAAGCCCCAATTGATGTATGATGATTGTGAAGGCTTCAAGGAACAATTTGAAAATGGCCAAAACGGAAATTCTTCATATATAAGCTATTTTTTCAGATCTCATGTAAGAAGTTCATTCAAATTAAAAGAAGCATTTTCTCTAACTAATTTCTTCAATTCTTAATTTCCACAAAATCAAATTCTCTAGAATTTTGAGTGATCATTGTACTGAGTCTCTTACACTCTTTCATTGTGGTTATAAAAAGGTTCTCTTCAAGGTTGGATGTAAACTAATACAACGTTGGTAGAACTAATATAAATCACATATGTGATTTACTTTTGTTATTACTTATTTTGCTTGCTTGCGATTGAGATTGGTTTATTTGGATTGGATATTGAGTTTTGCTATTGAGATATTAATTAGTTGTTTTTGCACATCTTGCAACGATCAAGTTTCCACGGCGTTTTGAGATTTGGATTATAGTGATTCGAGTTTAAATTTCATAACATGTAGGCCTATTTTCATGCCAATTCATGCCAATGGCAGCAAATGCAGCACCTACTACAATTTTTGCTACTGGTGGATGATATAGCCATTGTAAGTTATGTATTCAGATGTTAGTTTGTGGATTATTGGTCTATTAGTCATTAGTATCGAAATAGTTTATGTAATTTCTAACAAAGTTAAGTAACTTTTGGTGTATCGAAATGTGATATGTTGTTTTGATAATGTTATGGACCCTGATAACTTCTATATTTTTTCTTGAAAAAATTAACAGCACTTTTACATAATAAAAAGGGACATGTACGTTGTAACCTTGTGGATATACTAGTGTTGAAGATGTCAATCAACAAGTTTAAAACATGTTGCTGAAGTGTACATGGAACACTTTGCAAGAATACTGGTATAAAATGATAACAATCAAAATTAGCCTGAAGCACTTTGTTGAAGAGTGCATAGAAATTATCAAATGGGAAGAAAAAAACTTGAAAAATGCAGTGTAATGAACTAGTTCATGAGCCATAAAATCTTGAGAATATTATTCTTGTTAACTTCATAGGAATCCATAATGCAAATACCATAGGTGCCTGGGCGGTCGGTTATTTGCACTCTCTAAACTCACAAATGACAGGTAAATATATATTATATGACAACTTAAGCAACTTATTATCCATATTGCAGGTTGATGGCACTTTAGATGTTTGAAGTCGGTCTTTTCTACAGCAAAAACAATACGATATACATATATGTATATGAAAACATGCAGCTCATGGCAAACCGCTTAAGCACATTAGTGTTTGAGCAAAATACTTCAATATCTGCAAGTTTGCAGAGAGTAAATGTCAGAACAGTTCATAACAGTGAAAGAGCTATCATTATTTAACAGCAGAGAATTGGGAACTGATGAATGTTCGCAATTATAGTTGATTAACTACATCTTTCTGTGTTTTTGTATAAAGTTAACAGGTGGCTGTAGGTTATGTCCAATAAAGAACATTATGATTTTGTAATCAGTTTTGAAATGAGGGGTTATCACTAGACCTATCAATGGATACCTGAAATATCCAAATTTTGTCTGCATCCGTATCCAAAAGGCGGATAAATATCCGATATCCAAAAAATCCGACACGGCCAAAAATTATACGTACGGTTTTCGTCAAGATTATAATTAATATTTTGTATATTTTAGTACAACGATAGACATGCGTTTACTTTTTATTAATCTAATAGTTTGTATTATATGAATTTAGTGCATGTTAATTACTCAAAACTACTTATTATCATTCTACTTGTTTATTTTTCATGCTTTTATAATTAATGATATTGAAAAAAGTTTATGCTAAACCAAAATTTTCTATTTATATTTCTCGATTTATTGATCGTTAGCGGATAGGATGATTATCCGATATTCGTTTGTATCCGCAGATGCGGATATCCGAAAATGATTTCGAATGCGGATGAGAATATGACACTATCCATATTCGAAAGTATCCGTTTACAGGTCTACTTTTCACTTGCATATTTTACCAAACAAAGTTAACCACCCAATAAAAAATTTATGTTATACGTATGTATATGTATACAAAAAGTGTTATAATAACTCATAAATGCACATACTACATGTCAGCTAACCCACAGTCTACCTGTTCATGGTATTTACTCTCAGGCTCAGTGTCATAAATCTGTAATTAATTTCCATTAACATTTATAAGCACAGCATATCTCACACTTCTCTTTATATCAGAATCCTAGGATTCATTTTCCTGTTTTGAGCTCCAAGCTTGTAAAAATGGAGAGTAAAAGAAGGAAGCTTTTTATTTTTTTGCTGATTATTTTGGTTTCTCGAAGCCTTGAGAATGAGCATGCTGATCAAAAGAACCATTCTCACAATAATTCGCAAACTGTTGGCTACCCTACACGCAAGCGTAAGCAGCCCTTACAAACTCTTAATATTTTAGCATTTATCAAACATTAATATTTAGCATTTATCAAAACAGATCCTAAATACGTGCGCTTGGTTTGATAGGTTATCATATTTCAGTTTTCATCATAACGATTGCATATGAAAGTGGCAAATTACCAAACTCATCCTTCACACAATTGTTTCCAGGCAAATATTATAGTTGTCAACAAAACATAAGAAAAAATAATCTGGGAAACCCCACAAAGTATTTTATAGAAACTTATTGATTGTGGCTCCGTTTGTTTAAAATGTTGAATTCTAAATTTTGATGGCTGAACTCTGAAGTTGAAGACTGATTGTTGAATGTTGAATTCTGATTAATCTTTTAGGTGTTTGTTTGCATTCAGCGTTCAAAACAAAAAATAGTATTCGGCATTCGAAACAAAAAATAAGAAGAAAATATGTTCTTAATAATTTTATCTGAATAGATGGTTTTATTCATAACACGGACAAAAAACAAACAATATAGAAAAGTCAGATTTATAAATCAAAAATTGGATTCAAAACTTCTGATTAAAAACAAACACGCCTAAGACTCGTGCTCAAAGTTTACATGACTACAGCAGCAGATCAATCTAGCATAACACCGAAAACAGCATTTCTCGACTATAACCAAACACTTCATATTGAACAACAAGTAGATTATAATCAAAATTCACTTCTGATAGTAACAAAGATGGTTTTCTAAAATAAATTTGGCTTTAAGTCCAGTTCTTTTACCTAATGACCTAGAGAATGAACCCAAGAAATGTATGTTTTCCCCTAACCTACATCTGGTTCCGGGAGATGTCTTTTATGTCTGCACATGGTTGCACCTTCCTCTCTACAGTTTGTGTTACCTCTTACAATTTGCATTCTCAACCACCACCTAGCCATCCCTTGGTGGTTGCTTTATGCCTAGTTTTAATCCCTATTAACTAATAGTTGAGACCATAAGACAGATTCAAATAGAGCTCCATCGTGCTCTCCCCCTCCTCATGGTGGTGGTTCTGGAAGTACAGCTCCACCTTCGTGTGGAAGACGTTCTGGAAGTTCAACTCCACCCTCCCAAGGAAGCGGTACTGGAATTACAACTCCGCCCTCACAAGGAAGCGGTTCTGGAAGTACACCTCCTTCAAATGGTGATGGGTGTAGTAATATCTCTCCACCTCCATCGAGTGATGGCAGTTACTACAATAGTCCACCTCCATTGGTTGCATCGCCACCACCCTTAGGAACCAATACTCCACCATCACCACTATTTACATCGCCACCTTCTCCTACTACACCAATCATCTCCACTCCTCCTTACATTCCCGTTGATCCTAACACTCCTGGAACTGTTTAGTAAGACATTCGAATATCATCATTTTCTAGCTAAAAAAGCACACCAGTCTTAATTAAGTTCATAACATGTTTACATTTTTCAGCTTTTGGATGATTAA
This sequence comes from Allium fistulosum, assembly GCA_030737815.1. Taxonomy (NCBI): domain Eukaryota; kingdom Viridiplantae; phylum Streptophyta; class Magnoliopsida; order Asparagales; family Amaryllidaceae; genus Allium; species Allium fistulosum. Next base: position 482,105,651 of record CM060905.1, on the reverse strand, counting down.
CCCAAATTTGATATGGGGAATCTTGGGATACTGGGGAACTATAGGGGGTCTCTTTGATACACTGAACAGTATGCCATTTGGTAGGAACCTGAGTATACTAGAAGCTTTGGCAAACACTCGAACGGATGGTTATGGAATGCTTTACAGGGAAGGTGCCGCTTCATTGCTTAACTCTTTGGTTTACAAGAACTTTGCTTATAGTACCCAAGGTGTGAAGCAAGCTTTCACTTCTGCCTTGGTTATGGAGAAGACTGCTGCTGATCAGGCAAGGCTATTCAAGCTTGCAAACGACGGACGCCTCAGAAAACACGTGCACTAGGTGCAATAAGTGTGCTTATGTAATAAATGTGTCCCTTTTACTATGGGGCTGCATGTAATTTATGTTTCTAGGAATGTTGTGTAACTTGTGTTGGTTGAAGTTTGTACATAACGCTGAAGTGCTGCATATGTTAAATAGTGTCTGCATGGTTATATATTCGGTTAAGCTTTGGAGACCTAAGTGATAATCTCATCGAAAAAAGCATCTGGTACGATATCAATCAATAAGGGCTAGGAGAAGTTATAAATGAATACATAAAATGGTATCACATATATACTCATAAGCTTAGTTATACTTCCACATTATTCACAAAATTGACATAACCATCTAATATTTGCCTTTTATTTAATAAATAATCTTGGGCTATTGGGTTTACCATATCATACTGGATAGATATAAAGTTCATAAAGATATGACTCGCAAATCATATTTTAAGAAGATCTTACTAAATTATTTGAATAATAATAGTAGTGGTGGTGCTGACAATAACAACAACAATAATTTTTAATAATAATAATTTTAAAGGTAAACAAGCATTTGTAACTCTGTTCTTTTTTATTTAGTTAATGTTAGTTTTTGTTGGAACCCTAAAATGAATACAATAATGACATATAGTCCACATTGATCATTTCACCTCAGATATACCGAATAAACTGTAATTCTCTCCTATATTATAAAAAATGCCAATTTGAAGCAAAATCCCAAAATTTAGGATTACAATTTTATGGCAGAGGAGTTATTCAGGGCAATTGATCGATCAAACATTATAAACTAGTTAGCAACAAATTAACAACAACATTTAAGAAAATGATCCAAATTTTACTCTCCGTTACCTGAGAAGCAGCATCAGATAGCGAAGTAATCACGAGCGGTGTAAACCACAAAAAATTGAATATTGTAGGTATCATTCAGCTTTTATTGGCTATGTTCACATTATTGTTTGCAAAATAACATAACATCTTTATTAATGATCTGATACTATTCACACCATTAAATCCACCTAAAAATACTCGATTTCGATCTGCAATGAAATGCCGTTAGTTCTCTTCTTCCGATCGGCCAAAAGGGGTTGATTGTAATGAAGAATGAACGACATTTAAGTGCCGCAAAATCTGAGTAGTTTTAAGTGAGATTTCACGATGAGAATAGCATTGCTCTTTATTAATGATCGGAACAAAATAACAAAGTTCTGGTCCGTCATTTGAACTTCCCAAATATCCTTTTTATACAAAGACGAGGACCATGAAAATTACAGTTTGAACACCGATTATTGCAGAAATTATAATCTATATTGTGTCGTAAAAAAAGACAAGATTCCGTTGGAGAAAGTAAGAACCAATATTTTATTCACCGTAGGTTTTAACGTAAAATAGAATGGAGCTAGCCATATCATAAGATATAGCATATTCATCATGATAATTTACATTGGGGGAATAATTAATTTAAAGAACAAAAATTTATATATTTTCAGTCTTAAGTACACGATCCCAATATTTTAAACATAAGGACAAACATTCTTCTAAAAATTATTCATAAGGACAAACATTTTGTCAAAATTATTCATAAGGACAAGCATTCTTTCAAAACTGCTACCGAACTAAAAATTGATACCGATAATTACTAACTGATACCTAAAAACTGCTATCAATAACTAAAAACTGATACCTAAAGAAAGTTGTCCTTTAGCCTAAAATACCGAAGGTCTGTCCTTGAGGCTAAAACGTTGAGAAATTTTGTCATTGACAATAATTTCCTGAATTTACATGTATATAATGCTTCGTTTGAATATGCGTTCTCAAAATCTTGGATACTCATATGGTAACTTGAAATTGTCTCTATTGAAACGTGTATGATGATTGCTCACGTTCATTATTATCTTGCTTGCATATATTCATTCAAATATTGTCCGTTGCCACATTAAAAATCTCTGCTAGGAAAACCCAATGGAAAAAACATTGAATGAGGAAAAGAATGCAACATGTAAAATCATAGGTATTAAAAATGATATTTCTTCTAAAGAGTTTGATGCTTGAGGATCAAAATAATGCCTCATTAAAACCACACTAAGAAAGATACAGTGAAAAAATCTTAGTGTAGGTAAAGAGTACAATGACATATTTTAATATTTTATTTCATCAAAATAAATTTGGCACTTCTAAATCAGGATAATGTTTCGTTGAAACCTTACTAAGAAAAACCCAGTGGGAAAAATCTTAGTAATGGAAAAAATGTTAAATTCTGGCGACACTATATGGAGAATTGTAGAGGTCGGAAGTAGCTTCGCAACGGAGAAAACGGTTCGCAAATTGAAGTTCGGAGGTGGAAGTTATAAGGAAAAATGCGAAGTGGGCTGTGTTGATACAGGTCAGACGTCTGACCAAAAAGGGTCAGACGTCTGAATCTGGGCAGAAAAGCTTCCAGAGCTTTCTGCCAGACGTTTGACCAAATGGTCAAACGATTTGGTCAAACGTCTGAGCTGAAGCGAATTTTTCCAGTGAACTCAGTTAGACGTCTGACCATTTTGGCCAGACGTCTGAAGCGACTTTCTGCCTGTTTTTTCGTACGGACTTGGCGTGAAAATTTGTGACAACTGCAGGGGCAATTTCGGAACATTGCCTAGGGTTTCTATTCTCCTATATAAGCTAGCTTCAGGTTCCAGATCAAAGAAGCGTGCAAGCGACTGCAAGAGATTAGCCTCCACCAATTAGGGTTTATTAAAACCTAATTTTCTTCAATTCTCTTCTCCACAAATCAATTTCTAATTAGAATTTTGATCATTATATTCAATCTCCTGTACTCTTCTCATCAATATTAATAAAGCTCTCTCTTAAAGAAGATGTACACTAACACAACGTTAGTGGAACCACTATAAATCGCTGTGTGATTTACTTTTCGTTATTGCTTTAATTTCTGAATTGCTTGTTTGGGATTGTGATTGCTTTGGATTGGTTGAGATTGAATTGAGTTATTGATTGGTTGTTTTTAATCTTCTTACCACGATCTCGTCTTCCGCTGTGCTTGTGGGGTTTCGATTTGAGCGGTCTCCAGTTGGAATCCCGACCCAAACAAAAAGAATACAATATAGTTTGATATATTTTAATAGTTTATTGTATCAAAGAGAGTTTGATACTTCTGGATCAATGTAATGTCTCATTAAAACCTTACTAAAAACCCAATTGGAAAAATCTTAGTGAAAGAAAAAAAGTACATTATGATATATTTATGTATGCTCCCCCTGATTTTATATTTTTCCCTTTAAGTTTGAATACATGTCATGATAATTTACATTAGCTATTGATACTTTTGATCCTATATGTGTAACATAGCTTAGACAAGCGTTGAGAAAACTAAAATCAGAAAACAATAATTCTATTTTCCCTTCTTTACATGTTCACCATTTATAAATAGTTTCCCTTTGTACAATCGATTTTTCCAAGTTTATTTCTTCCAAATATGCTTTGCATTTTATGCACTTCGTATGCTACTTTTATGGGAAAAACTTCGTGTGCTATCATTTTGGTGCTTTAAATCAGTTTTGCATATTGCAACTACATCTTTGATGGATATTAAGAGTTTTATAAATCCCATTCCTTATTCATTTTATGGTCTACATCTCCTTGTCAAATGAACACTATGTATGCATTGTGAAGGAAACTCCCAGGTTGTTTAAATTATTCCAACACACAAAGGCCTCAGGGTGCAGTTGCACCATGCATATACTTGCTCCCACCTGAAGTAAGCAGATCATTGACTAACTCCCAAGTGACCAATTTAGTTTTTCTTTCATTCATATTTCAGAAAGATATAACTGCTTGTATATTTTCTGGTTCAACCCCATGTTCCCCTATTTAATCTATATCCATGTTTAATGATGATAAGATAGAACAAGAATGCTCAAAACACGTTAACTCTAAAAGCCCACTTACAGATTAATGCTCCAATCAAAAATGCACAAACAAACATCCATATCACCCATAACAAATCATTTCAGAGATTTAAATGACTCATAATATTTTAGGCTGCTTGCAATAGGACTTAATGCCATTGCATACAAAGGATAAACACTCACCTAATGTCTTCCTTTCACTGCCTTAATCCTTTGAACAGCAAATCCCCCAAAGCCTCAAGCTAGTGTTTCTCCTAGTTTATTTTATTTTTGTTTTGATCCCGAGAGAATGATGGATTGGTTATGTGCAGTTATTTATAAAACCATTCTAGGGTTTAAGAAAATGGGTAATTCCCCTGATACCCTTAGATGTTCATGTACATATCATATTCCTGTGTGGTCATAAATTGGAAATGCACACATTAGGTTACTTTAATTAGTTATTTCGGGGATCATGCATTTTTAAACACTCAATACTATTTTCATGACTCTTTTCTACTCATGCCATATGCATGTGACCCTCGGTTTATTATTTCTTTTTATAAGTTTAAGGAATCTGAAAATCTCCTTTGTATTTTCTACCTATCTATTATCTCCATTCAATCATGCATACTATCATACCTTATTATGTAATGTAAAAATCATTCACCCATATCATTTGCTTGAAATAAATATAAGATATGGAAATTTTTATTTGATTCTATATGTATATATATATGTTTCTTTGTCAAATCAGTAACTCCTTCTATGTTTAAATAAAAAATCACATATATTATGCTAATTATTTTTAGCACAATTATAAGACATGTAAACCTTCTTATTAAACTTCATCTTATTCTATCTTTAAATAAAACAGAAAACACCCCATATATATATTAATGTATGTATTTATATAATTCTTTGGACATAGAGCTATATTTATTTTTTCTTTTAATCACCTTAATCCCTTGCATTTTATCAAACAGAAGCTCCCATGCAAATTTTATTTATTGCCAAAGATTTATATTTTTTTTGTTTTAATGCATTATATATATTTTATAATTCCAGAATTTCTTAATATAAATGTATATTTTGCATTTTATTTTTATTTTATTTTAGGGTCATTATATCTGTCCTTGAGGATAAAATGCTGAAAATTTTTGTCCTTGACAATAATTTCCTGTTATTATAACATATTATCATTTTTAAAGTTTTGAATATTATTACAGTTACGTATTTGAATCTCCATAATGATAATTAATATTTGACATAATTTTTTTCTTTCAACGTTTACTTTTCATTGTTTTTCCTCTTGTACTTATCAAAAAACATGTATCCACTTTTCGTTTATTCCAAGTTATATCGAATGCACTTTTTATTTCGATTTTTGTATAATTTTACCATACTTTATGAAATATTATTTTAAATATTAGAAAATAAAATTATTTTGCCTAATCATATGTAAAATCTTTTCTTTAGGCAATATTTTGCCTAAGATTTAATACTTTTCCCATATTTAAATAGTTTTTATAAAAAGAATATATATATATATATATAGACATACATAATATACATACACACACACGGATATATATATATATATATATTCAAAATTAGGGTAATATAGTTATAATGTTAGGGACTCGAACAAGTGTAAGAGTGTTCTCATCAGACTACTCAAAAACATTCATACGAATCCTTTAATATCATTATAGGCATGAATACTCTCTACTATATGGTAAATATTACATTTACGACACAATAAAAATAATATATAGAGTAGTAGTTGTTAAGGGAAATTTTGGCACAATCTTGAAACAAACCCGAACATTTTAGAAAATATGCTTAAGATCAAAGAGATGCATCATGGTTGAAACTGTATCTAAGTTAGAGCTACAGATTGAAGTTACTATCATCTCAAAATCGGTTCAATGCCTAACTGGTTTGAGCCCCACCTTAGGGAGCTACTATTTATTTCAATCAAACCGAACATCGAAGGGCATTGTAGTGTTCTATTTGATGATATAAAACTATTGGTCCAAGTTTCACTCAATTCAAACTTAAAACGAAAAGGTTATGGCACAAAAAAGATCAGTTTGGAATAGAACATACCAACCGATCCGATAAAGAGTAAGTAAAGAATAGGAAAGTTGGTATGGAAGTGTGACTATTAGACTGACAATTCCTACCAAACCGACTCCTACTGATTTGAACCGACTTCTATTAAACCGACTTGGTCATGCATATTCCTTTGTATCCTCACACAACCTCGGATGAACAATAACAATAGACAAGTTTGGAGCAGTAGAAACTACTGAACTAAATTAGCCAAATAAAATTTCTAGAGCACTTTTTAGTAGCAAGGAATCTTCCTAATCTTATCCAATCACCCGGTCCACCATCCAATATTAAGTTATGGAGGACCAACCTCAAAACCTAATTACCAGGTCTTTGTTATTTTTGGCACAAACATTTTGGGGATTTCACTGAGAACTTAATTCAAATCATAAAGTAACCAGCTAGAAAGGTAGGATCGAAGAAAATGTTGTTGAATAGAGAGCAATATGCTCATGAGGGTAGTTAAGAAGTAATGTCTGATCCATGTCAAGCGATTAACTACTTACCAAGGAAAAGGTGCAAATAATGATGACAAATATGGAAGATTCTTAGCTAAACACTAGGAGATGATGGATGCATTCCTTCACATTGAGCAAGCAGTACCAATGCAGGTCCAGAGATGCCAAACTGATAGTTTTGTTGGCAGCCAATTAGGAATGGATGCAAGAGAAACGTAGGGCACGAAGAAGGCATGGAAATACAGACTTCCATTCAACTAAATCGATAAAGGCCTAACTGATTCAACTTTGTACTGAGCCAATTGGTACCAGACTGAATGGTATAAATCATGTTGGCGCATGGGTGGATGTTCCACTAAAAATCAATGCTAATGCTAAAACCAAACACCTAGCTGCCAAAATGGGAACGCCTAAGTTTGGACCAACGGTCCACAAGTGGTTGATCCATTGAGTATGGGGTATGACATGTGTAACATCCTAGAATTTTATCGTTTTAATTATGAATATTTAATTAATTTTAAATAGTTAAGTAATTGGTGTTTTAAAATATAAATAACTTAAATTCAAATATAGTGATTATTTAATATTTGAATTGGGAACTAAATATTAACTAAATGGATTTAATAACCTTATTTAACTCCTTTTAATTAATTAATGATAATGGTGAATTCATTTTGCAAATTTATTTATAATAATAAATGGATCGAATATAATTAATAATAATAAAATCAAATTATAATAAAAAACAACTTGATTGTCGAATAACATATTTTTAATTTAATTTATTGGATTTTTACCATAATTCTTAATTCGAAAAATAATTAAATTATCATTTGATGCTTTTTCGATAAACGATGGTACTTTTGCGATTTTACAAAATATATAAAACAAGTATATTTTATAATTGTATAAGAATCGTGCCGTATTTTGAGCGCGATCGTATTTTTGTTTTGTCGTTCGCAGGCCATGTGAATGAAATATTGTATAGCGAAGTACCCCAAAACTAATATATTTTTTTAAAACAAAATAAAATATGTTTCCTTGTTTTTTGCAAACATGTTTTATAAAACATCACCATCATGTTATTTTTATTTTCTTATAGAATGAAAGAAATCAATACTTAACCATTGTCTTACTCCATCTCATTTTTCACTTTTCCTCACAACATCGTTCTTCCTTTTCACATTTATAATAAGTAAAAAAGAAATGGCAACAATATTCAAAAATCCAAATCACATTTAATACTCAACTAAAAATCACCAAACTTGTTCTATTGGGTTTGTATTGCCTAGATCTACCAACCCGTATTTGTTTTGTTAAGTGCGATCACGTTTTGCGAAGTTCGACCGTGTTAGCTGTACTTAGGGTTTATCCATAGTGGAGCTTAGGGCACCATTTGGGAAATCAAAGGGCACTAAAGTAGATTTCGTTCGAAGGGGAGGTGTTTGATGGCAACTGGAGAAGCTCCGTTCATTATGGAGAGTCGTGATTTTTAGGGTTGGCGTGCATCTTGGGGTCAGGTCGTGATCGTATAGGTCACATCGAGCTCTTTTTTGGTGGGTGTGTTGCAATGGAGAAGGGAAGAGGAGTGTGATGATGGTGTTTGGTTGTGCTCTAGTGGCCAATCTTCGTGTGTCATTACACAAAGGGCGATGCACACATTGGGTTCGGGCATGGGTATAGGAAAGTTAGATTGGAGAAAAGGATTTGCGGGTTTCAGGTTTTGGAAAGAAGCTTCGGCCATGGGCCGAATAGTGTAGGGGTAAGGAAATTTCTAATTTAATTGTTTTAAATATTATAAATCAAGTGATAACTTAAAAAATGCGTATCTCACCCATTTTAAATCCAATTGAGACACAAATTTTTGCATTGTATTCGTATTGACGAATACAACGTCTTGGTATAAAATTTTGATAGCTTTAATGTAGTATAATTTAATGGCAAATTAATACCGCCCTGATATAATTACGTTAATTTAGTTAGTTATGTAGTTAAATTAATCATACTTCTTAGGTGTTATCTATTTGACAAAATAAACGCAGTCATGTTAAAGTAAACAGAATAGAGTAATTGGACACCTGTTTAGCAGAATAAAACACTATTCCGCTAATTAAATTTATTCCACACATGTTTAGTGGAATAAAACACCGTTCCACTAATTAAATTTATTGGACACCTTGTTTAACCGAATAAATCACCGTTTTTCTATAATTAACTAGAATTTCAGTAATCTGGCTCACCTTTAAATTAGCTATATAATACTTGTGATGCTATAAATTTATTATTGAATGTGTGGTTGATAGTTTAGATATTGTCATTATTGTTTGACTGATTTTTTGGTTGAAATTCCATTTTGGAAAACAGATGACATGTTAACTTAATTGTTGTGAACCCATATGATTATGTATATTGTATGTAACTATTGTTTTATAGGGAATATTTGCAGAGAGACCCTAAGAGGTTTCTGGCCAATAATTATATTTATTTCCTTATCCTGCTTATATTGATGTTTAATTGAAATTTATTGTGATATTCTATTTAAATTGTTTAACTCTTGTTATAGCAATTTTCGCTATACCGACATTTATTGAATATCCCTAAAACCTTTGTGTGTGTTGTTTTGAGCTTGTATTTTCACAAAATAGATGTTTAAATTTCATTAATCATTTTAATTAATGATCTTTTGATTTAATTAATCATTTTAATTAATGATATTTTAATTTAATTAATTATTTCAATTAATGATTATTTAAATTTATAAATTGTTTTAATTAATGATGTTTTAAGTTAATTAATCATTTTAATTAATGATATTTGAATGTAGTTACTTAATTTAATTGATGAAGTTTAAATTTAATTAATCAATTTAACTAATGATGCTTAAAATTAATTAATCATTTTAATTAATGAAATTTGAGTTTAATTAATCATTTTAATTAATGAGATTTGAATTTAATTAATCATTTTGATTAATGATATTTTAATTTATTGATCAATTTAATTAATGATATTTGGATTTAATTAATTGTTTTAATTAATTATGTTTGAATTTAAAATTTTTTTAGTTAAAGTTTGAATTTAATTAATCATTTTAAATTAATGATATTAGAAATTTAAGTAGTCATTCTAATTAATAATATTTGAATGTAATTAATCATTTTAATTAATGATATTTAACGTTAATTATTTAATTTAATAAAGATATTTAAGTTAATTAATTGATTTAATAAAAGTGATGAAGTAAATTAACTAATTTAATGAAAGTGTTTAAAGTGAATTAGCTGATCTAGTGTATTAAAGTTAATGAATTGATTTAATAAGGTTTTAAAGTTAATTTACTGATTAAATAAAGGTGTTTTCAAGATAATTAACTATTTTAATAAAGATAATTGATTGGTTTATTGAAAGCGATTATAAATGAGATTAATTATCTTTTGGGATAGTTAATATAGGTTTAAATTTATAAAAAATATTTTTAGTTTGATTTATTTTCTTTGGGAAAAATTAGTGTGCTTTTAAAGTGAAAAAACAGTATTATAAATTACCTTTCGGGATAAATTAAAATTTATTTTAATTTATAAAAGTAATTTAATTGATTTATTATCTTCTGGGATAATAAATGTTGAAGAAATTTATATGTAATAGTTTATAAATGAAAATATCTTTTTAAAAGGAATTGTTTCATAATAAAGCTAAGTATAAATAGTTTTGGTTTATGATAAACAATGTTTTAACATTTGTTTTGATCTTGTTTTTAATACACTTATAAGATATAATTTGCTCTTCTAAAAGAATATTTTAAAGTGTGTTTTTAAAGTGGCTTTAACAGTATTGTGATGCGAAAATCAAGCGCAAGTGTGAACAACTATTTTATCATTCCTGATGGTTGATTTATCGATGATCGACTTTGATTATGCTTTCTTCTTTGTGTTTCGTCTATTCAAGACGATCTGCTGCTCTTTTAAGCTTTGATATCTTTTGATGGAAATGACTAAACCCAAAGCACGAGCAGAAACAAACTATGTGGGGTTGCTCCCATTAGGGTATTTTTACATGTATTCTAGATTGGATTCAGTTGGGCATTTAAATATGAAATGCTCGGATGCTCGGTAAGGTTGGAGGGTTTCGGTTTGGACATTTCCGAGAGGTGTCATAGAGTATATGACATGCTCAAGTATATTTCTAGAGGTATACTTTCAACATGGGGGGTGCGCCCTCCTAGTCATTTGTTGGAAAATTTCCTTTCCTTCCTTTAATTCAAATCTTTAAGTTGTTTTCCTTAATTGCATCGAGAAGTGTTTTGTCCCATTCTCTATGTTTAATTATTTATGTCCATTCTTTCAAGTCTGGATTTTGATATTATTTATGCCCATTTATTAAGTATGGAATTTGTTCTTACTTGTACCCACCCTTTTTACTTGGATTTGTTTTTGTTGTCTATTTTCATTCTTTCTTGATTGGATTGTTGTTATGATCTGTTTTCCATTTCTTCATCTATGAATATTGTTCTTATAAGGTAAAAACCTATTCTGCGTTTAGTGGCATGGTCTTACAGAATTATTACATGTTCACCATATTACTTGAGTTTTCTCATGCTGATTTTCCAAACTGATCCAGGTGTTACTTTATTATAACACTCGGGTCAGACCGAGTATTTTCCTAGGTTGGCTTTGGTGATATGGAGTTCTTTGAGAAGAGCTGGATGTTCACCTATCGTAGTGTTTTATTTTCGACTTTATTATATTGTATACTTATCAACAATTGTAAGGTAAGGATTTTATAACTGTCTAGCTGATAAGATTAGTTTTTTTTATGTATTATGTATTTTAGACTGGTAGTTATTATTGTCTTTGTTATATTATATGTTGTTGATTCTGCTATGAGATTCTGTTTTACCTGTTATTTGTTCTTTTCTTTTTATTTTACCCTAACAATCTGCCTTTCCGACGATTGGTCGTTCGACATTTATTCGGTGTCGACTTTTGATGGTTGAAAAGGCGGGTTGTTACAATTTGGTATCAAAACTGAAGGTTAAGGGAGAACATTGGCTTTGGTAGAGTATGGCTCATTAGTGTTAGAGTAAGTGACACCCTAGAATAAGTTTGAGTGTGTGTGTGTACGATAGGGTATTTTTTAATGTTATAAAGAAGTATTATGTTAATTGGTCTATTGAGTTATTTATGAATTCTGATCGAGAAGTGGGATGCCAGGGTGTTGATAGGGATTTCTAAACACTTGAATAAGGCAAACAGATATGATATTGATTTTTGAAAATTTTGCAAATGAAATATTTTGCCTAGGATTATATTTTTATATATAAAGGAATAAATTTCAAACTTTATATAGTTATAGAGCATGTTTGTTTGTTTAAACTGATAATATTTATTTATTATCACAGTTGCTTGATCAGTCATGCACAATTTAATTAGGAGCATTGATTGTCATTTGTTGATTGTTGATAATTTACGCTCAGCTTATTTTTAAGCACTTATTGTTTTGATTATAAACGAATCCTTGTAAATTAAGTTTTACAATTTGACTATAAGGTGTTTGAGTATATTGATAAGTTAAAAATAAACTTTTGATAAAAGTTGTTTAATATAATCTAAATGGTAAGATAAATATTTGAGAAAATTTGATTATAACAAAGGAGAATTATTGTAATATGAAATGATTTTATATAAAGGTAATTTTATATAAATTTGGTTTATAAGATGTGTTTTGAAAAGGATTTTTGGATTTAAATCCCGGAGTTTGATTGAAAATAATTTCAAAAGGGTTTGAGAAAAATAATAGTAATATTACTTGGGAGTATTTATAAATACAAATATTTTAGAAGTGAAATTTTAAGTGGCATGCGTTTTCTTTAGGATATTTTGAAGGAAATCGTCCTGATTTATTTTGTGATAATCTGAATAATCTTCTAAGTGATGATAGGATGTTTGCTTAGGCGAACGTTGTAGTGCATTTAACAAATTATTCCCTTTATCATTGTACGATCGAAATGTGTTCAAATTCGGACGAACCTAAAGCAAGTTTTAATAAGTAATTTGTTGAAGTTATTTCATAAAAGAAGTATATATAGTATGCCTTCAAAAATGAGTTTTTGAAATTAAAAGTCGGGTATTTAGTTTTAAGTTTCCTTAAAGGGAACAGATTTCAAAATAAAAGATATTTTTGATAAAAGGATGATTTGATAAATGAAAATGTAAACTCTTGAATAGAAAAGAGATATTTTTACACAAATTTTAAAATGGGTTAAATTAGATAGGGAATTTTTGATATACATGTTTATTTAAAACCATATATTTGTCTAAAACATCTAGGTTGTGTGCATTAATTGGTGTTATTGGGTCAACCCATAAACATCTTTCATTATAACATTCTAAGGAAAAGAGGTCAATAGGTTGACTTAAATTTTAAATACCCATATTTTGTTTGGGCCTCCATCTAAATTTTGAAAAGTAAAATAAAATTTGTGTTTGTATGTACTCTTAGGATATAAAGGAGTATTATACAAGTAAATAAAGTGGTTTAAAATTTTACTCAATGTTTTATAAAGAAATATCTTTATAATATATTTTTAAACTTAGGTGAGAATTAATGAAATGATTCATAAATAATTTTAGTATTGAATAAAATACTACACGAAAAATATAAGTGATTTAGAAAAAAATTGGTGTAGTTAATAAACCAATAATTTAGAGTGTGACTTTCAATATTGTCCGAGGGTGTTTGGATAATCTTCTAGGCAATAACAAAAGGCTAATGAGCAAAATAGTACACTTAGACAATTATCTATATGTTCGAGCAATCAAGAAAGTTTTGAACCTAAGCTAAGATTGGTTTGTTAGTTGTTTAACATTTTAAAAAAACAATGTTAAGTGTTACTTTATTCCTATACGGAATTTGATTTGATTGGATTAGATTGCTTGACTATGTGATCTTATATACCATGGTTTATAAAGTTAAAATTTGTAAAACAAGGTTTTTGAATCGTTGATTATTAGGACTTAAATCCCGGTAGTTTTGAAAAAGTAATTTTGAGAAAGAATTTGTGAAAGAAATAATAAAAATATTATTTTGATAAAAAAATGATTAAGTGTTATTGTTTTAAACGTTTGAAAAGAATATTTTTGAAATGGTTTTTCCAATGTTTTGTCATGACTGAAGTTGTGTAATTGAGGGTTTTTCGATTTGGAGGACTTGCCAGGTATATATATTTAATCTAGCCGTTGTTTCACAAGGAACCGGAATACCACTGGATGCTCCATGTTGTTTGATTCTAAAGTTATATCATGGTTCGGTAGGAGTAGTCCTTCTGGTCATTAATGATTTTGGTTTTGATACATATCTTTTTGGAAGAATTTGAAAATATTTTGAGTATAAAATCTGGGCATTTATTTCTAAATTTATCTTTTGAAAATAGTCGATGCTTAACATTTATTACAGGATACTCTCTTTGTTTTGTTGAATATGCTTATTAGTTTGCTTTTGGTTACATGTAGCTTTATTCATTAGAGTTGCATGTAGATTTATATCATGCTAGTTTTTGCATGTAGAGTTGCCTCAGTATTATCATTAGTAGCATCATATTACCCGATTGTGTATGGTTGTTGTATTATTTGTGTTGCGTGTGCTTATGATAGTAATGATATAAATTTTCCATAAGGAAAATATAACTAATTGGGTTACTGAAAGCCAAGTAAGTAATTTTATTCTTGGGTTAGAATATTACTTTTTTGCATTCGCAATAATTTCGGGGACGAAATTCTTTTAAGGGTTGGAGAATGTAACATCCGGAATTTTACCGTTTTAACTATGAATATTTAATTAATTTAAAATAATTAAATAATTGGTGTTTTAAAATATAAATAACTTAAATTCAAATATAGTGATTATTTAATATTTGAATTGGGAATTAAATATTAACTAAATGGATTTAATAACCTTGTTTAACTCCTTTTAATTAATAAATGATAATGGTGAATTCATTTTGTAAATTTATTCACAATAATAAATGGATTGAATATAATAAATAATAAGAAAATTAAATTGTAATAAAAATGATTTCATTTTTGAAAATGTATTTTTAATTTATTTTATTGGATTTTTCCATAATTTTTAGTTCGAAAAATAATTAAATTATCATCTAACGATTTTTTTGGCAAACGATGGTACTTCTGTGATTTTACAAAATATATAAAACCATTGTATTTTATAATTGTTTAGGAATTGTGTACTTTTGTTTTATCATTCGCAGTCCATACGTGAACGAAATATTATATAGAAAAGTACCCCAAAACTAATATATATTTATTAAAACAAAATAAAACATGTTCCCTTGTTTTGTGCAAACATGTTTTATAAAACATCACCATTATATTTTTTTGTATTTTGTTACAGAATAGAAGAAATCAACAATTAACCATTTTCTTACTCCATCTTATTTTTCACTTTGCCTCACAGCATCTTTCTTCCTCTTCACACTCATAGTAAGTAAAAAGAAATGCCAGCCATATTCAAAAATCCGAATCACATTGGATACTCAACTAATAATCACCAAACTTGTTCCATTGGGTTTGTATTGCCTAGATCTACGAGCCCGTATATGTTTTGTTGAGTGCGATCATGTTTTGCGAAGCTCGACCGTGTTAGCCGTGTTGAGGATTTGTCCATGGTGGAGCTTAGGACGACATTTAGGAAATCAAATGGCGCTAAAGTAGATTTTGTTCGTATGGGAGACGTTTGATGGCAACCGGAGGAGCTCCGGTCCACTATGGAGAGTAACGATTTTTAGGGTTGGTGTGCATCTTGGGGTTAGGTTACGATCGTATAGGTCACGTCGAGCTCTGTTCTGGTGGGTGTGTCGCGATGGGGAGGTGAAGAGGAGTGTGATGACATTGTTTGGTTGTGCTCTAGTCGCTGATCTTGGCGTGTCAGGTGCACAAAGGGCTTGCACGAATGTAACGATACGGATTTTGCCCGCTCGAAAATCGACATCCATACTTTACATCGTACTCGAATGCCATAGATTCGACCGTTCGAATCCGATTCGCCGGAGCTTATAACACCATTAAGTATAACAACACAGCGGAAAAAGAATATATCAATTACATAACATTGATACAATGACAGGTACAACAGAATGATACAACAGATATCAATATACATCAGAGATATGATACAAGAAATAGCAGCGGAAAGAAAATAGATAACACCAGCAGCGGATAGAATGTCTCCAATAGAATGCTCCAAGATAAGCAACGTCAGTCCATGAACTCCAAGAACTGAACTAGCTCCAGATAATCTACTAACCCTGAATATCTGAAAAACCCAACTCTAGACTGCCCGTGTGGAAAATAGTGGGCACCCAGAGTTTAGGAAGGGAACAATAAACTCCGGATCAGTCATGGGAATGGTGTGAGCAAACAAAAACAGTTTATCTTTAAACAAACAACAAAAGGCTTTTAAACATTGAAACCCGCAATGCTTTTGGAAAATGAAACTACCATAAGACCTCCCACCACACACACAATGCAATCGCAGAATTGGAGGAGATTTCTTCTTATGATAGTCAAAAATGCTTACTACGCAAAAATCATTCGATATTATTATCATTAGTGCATAGTGTCGAAAACATTTCGAAAATATAATATTAATCTTAGCCAGCATACAACATTATTGTATGCCTACTATAGCTACTACGTTCAATAGCAGGTTACTGCCACATTCCATAGCAGGTAATACAACTAAAAACCGTACAGGGTTCGTATTGTTTCTTTGGATTTCCAACAAATGATCAGGCTAAGGAACTTCCTTACCGAAATAGAAACGCCTCTGGAAAGACGCCCCGGATCCTAACCAGATCTCTACAAACAAACGGCCGACGCTACCTCACACTGTACAGCTGTAACTAGGTAACTAACACACTGACGCTACCTCACGCTGTACAGTTGTAAACACAGATATTTAAGTTAATTATTTGATTTAATAAAAGTGATTAAAGTAAATTAGCTAATTTAATGAAAGTGTTGAAAGTGAATTAATTGATTTAGTGTATTAAAGTTAATGAAATTATTTAATAAGGTTTTGAAGTTAATTTACTGATTAAATAAAGGTGTTTTCGAGATAATTAACTATTTTAATAAAATGATTAGATTATTAAAAGAGATTATTGTAGAATATACTAGTGTATGGTTTTTGTTTGATGATAATAAACATATATATATATTCGTTTAAATGTATTTGTTATTGTACTATTTTATTTTTCCACATAATTAAATAAATATTTGTTGAAAAAAATAAATAACTCGAAATTCTTATTTAAACAAATATTTTATTCAAACAAATATTTTATTACAAATTCAAATAGTACAAATTTAAGCTCTCACTATATTTACACAACTCCAAATACAAGTTTCAGTTACGACACAATTTTCACTATACAATTTTACATACATGTTTCACCTTACTACATATTCACTCATCACTCGTATTTGATCTTCAACTTTGTTCCAGCATGTATCCAGCATCTGAACTATCTGCAAAATAAACACTGACGTGGTAAAATTGAAAAGAAATATTTTGCTGTGCACAATGAAGTGTGTGTTTTGAAAATATTGTTTGCCTCGGTTATTTGGGTTGTTCGTCATCATTTTTTTTAATTCATCTTACACGAACAACTTGTGACATGCACAGTGTATCACTGTACATGCCACAAGGTCGTGCACACCGATATATATTTGCTTGTTAAAATAGCAAGGACTGGTGAGCACAAGGTCAAACCCAATCCAAGACTGGATTCAACTCAGTGCACACACAAAAACTAGAAACTCAATGGATGCCAAAGACAGGCATCGCAATAAGTCCGAAACCAACTCAAAGACAGAGCAACAGAGTGCACCGGTTTCGAACAACAACAAAGTGTAGAAACAAGTAAAGATGTAAGCATATGAGTGAGTAATGAACATTATACATGTAGGCACATTCAAACCAAATGAAAGGCAGAGCATGTGTACAAGACCACAAACAAAAGTAAACATGTATGTGCTAAGGATTGAAAGATCTAGTCAGCTCTAAAAGATGAAATGCACATGTACCAGATGCAAGGAACCAAACTCAAGACAAGATCAAGTGACTAGCATGCACTCATGGATTTTACTAGAAAATATACATCATTTTTCAAACACGCTGCTAAAATGTGCAAGGAGAAATACATGCACATTGGATAGATCCAAGTATAAGTTCAACAAAGGAATGCGGAGTGCACATAAGTTCTCAACTAAGCAAACAACAAGTACATGCATATACATGTACATCAGGTATCAGTTTCGAGCAATAGAGCAGTGGATACAACAAACAACTCAAACCAGAAACATCAAGCAAGATACAACATGAACATAGTTCATCATCATTGGACAACCAACAAACAGCAAAGCACACAGAGGCAACTCAGAGATATAAACACCAACAAAATAGTTCAACAAGTTAACAAACACACAAGCATCCAGGTCGCAAATGTTCCACGTAAAGGAAACAAGCATCGGCAATACCAAAGACGAAGTCAACAAGTCAAGGCCGAGATAAAAATCAACAAGGGTCAAATTTGTTCAAAGTATATGAGATAATATATCATAGTATATCTTATAATTGAACAAGTCAAGAATCGGTAAATCGTTCGATCAAATAATCCACGACCAAAGTAAAAGTCGTTTATAAATTCATGCAAAATATATGGAGTAACATGTATACAAAGATCAAGTCAGAAAGCATCAAAGCCATTCGATCATAAATCAATGTAAAAAGAAAAGGTTCTGACAAGTTCAAATCGAAATATAAAAACGAAAATATAGGGAATCAAACCCTACATAAACCCATGTCATCATCGGCATTAAATCATTCAAGTTTAAGTAAAATCAAAGAGCAAGCCTTGAAATAAATCACGAACCATTTTATAACTCGAATCAAAGTCGAGTACAACGCATAAAATCGAAAACAGAAATCAGAGAGTTCATACCAAATCAATCCAACTCTACTTATTAAAGCGACCAAGTGTAATCCGAGCTAGGTGATCAATCGACAAAACAAACCAAGGCAAAACCATCACTTCAATCGATCAACTGGAATCGGCGCTTCAATCTAAAGGAAACCCTAATTTCTTAAGAACGAAGAAAAGGAATCGGCCAGATTGAATAAGAGAACGAATATCTCATTCTACCATAAGCCGCACTAATTTTAGTTTGGGCCGTGCCTTTCTTTATTTAATCAAGTTTATTTTGGGCTAAAATTGTATTTGGGGTTTCCAAATTATTTATTGTAATGTTATTTTTAAATTGTTAAACTCTAGTGTTAAATAAGTTACGAACTACGAGGCATAGTTCGAGAATTCGCAACTAAGTGGCTGAGTTGTGGTAGGGTTTTGAGCTTAGAGTTAGGTTAATCAAGTTAGCAGGTATCGCAAGTTTACGTGTTTTGTAAGCGTCTGATTACTTAATTTCTAGTAGAAACCTTGGGGGCAGCACGTAGACAATTTTTTGCCAAAGCTAGGTAAAACTGCGTGTGATCTTTACTGCATTACCTTCTATTTATATTTTTATTTCCACATTAATTTTTAGTAGACCCTATTCACCCTCTCCCCTCTAGAGTGAAAACAATCCTACAATTATAAATGAGATTAATTATCTTTTGTGATACTTAACGTTGGTTTTAATTTATAAAAAGGATTTTTAATTTGATTTATTTTCTTTGCGAAAAATTAATGTTTTGAAGTAAAAAACAATATTATAAATTATCCTTCAGGATAAATCAACATTTTTTTAATTTATAAAAGTAATTTAATTGATTTATTATCTACTAGGATAATAAATATTTAAGAAATTTATATGCAATAGTTTATAAATGAAAAGATTTTTTAAAAGGAAATGTTTCAAGATAAAGCAAGTGTAAATAGTTTTGGGTTTATAATAAACAATGTTTTGTCATTTGTTTTGATCTTCGTTTTAATACACATAAAAAAAATATAATTTTCTCTTCTAAAAGAATATTTTAAAGAATGTTTTAAAAGTGGCTTTAAAAGTATTGTGATGGAAAAATCAAGCGCAAGAGTGGACAACCATTTTATCATTCCCGGTAGTTGATTTATCGAATATTGACTTTGATTCTGCTTTCTTCTTTGTGTTTCGTCTATTCAAGATTTTTTGTTGCTCTTTTGAGCTTTGATGTCCTTTGACAGAAATGATTTAACTTAAAGCGCGAGTGGAAGCCAAGCTATGCGGGGTTGCTTCCTTTAGGGTATTTTCAATCTACTCTAGATTGGATTCGGTTGCACATTTAGATGTGAAATGCTCGAATGCTCTGTAAGGTTGGAGGGGTCCATCTTAGACGTTTTCGAGAGATGTCACAGAGTATATGACCTTCTCAAGTATATTTCTAGAGGTAGTTTCGGAAGGGGGGGTGCGCCCTCCAAGTCATTTGTTGAAAAATTTCCTTTCCTTCCTTTGATTCAAATCTTTAAATTGTTTTCCTAAATTGCATCGAGAAGTGTGCATCGAGAAGTGTTTTGCGCCATTCTCTATGTTTAATTATTTATATCTATTCTTTCAAGTCTGGATTCTAATAATATTTATGCCGATTTATTAAGCATGGAATTTGTTCTTACTTGTATCCACCGTTTTTATTTGGATTTGTTTCAGTTGTCTATTTCCATTCTTTCTTGATTGGATGTTGTTTTGATCTATTTCCTATTTCTTCATATATGAATGTTGTTCTTGTGAGGTAAAAAACCGTTCCGCTTTTAGTGGCCCGGTCTCACAAAATTATTACATGTTCACATATTACTTGAATTTTCTTATGCTGGTTTTCCAGACCGATCTTGGTGTTACTTTATTATAACGCTCGAGTCAGACCGAGCATTTTCCCATGTTGGCTTTAGTGATATCAAGTCCTCGAAAAAGAGTTGAATGTTCACCTATCGTAGTGTTTTATTTTTCGTTGTACTAAATTGTATACCTATCACAATTGTAAGATCAGAATTTTATAACTGTCCAGCTTATAAGGTTTGTTTTTAACTCTGATGTACTCTTTATTTTAGAGTGACAGTTTTTGTTGCCTTTGTTATGTTATATGTTGTTGATTCCACTATAAGATTATGTTTTCCCTATTCTCTGTTTTTTTCTTTTTATTTTACCCTAAAAATATGCATTTCCGACGATTGGTTCTTCGGCATTGAATACCGTGGATGTATTCGGTGTTGACTTTCGATGGTCGAAAAGGCGGGTCGTTATAGCGTGACCCACCAAGCAATGCAAGGAAGTGCATTCCAGTGGTGAGCGAGTAGCTAAGTTAATACATTATGTGACGACCCACATTCCGGAAGGTTTAAATCGACAATTAATCCACACATGTCTAACTTAAACAATCCTGAACGTAGATAATCAATGGGGATAATTAAGAAAAATAAGAAAAGAAGAAGAAAGCAAACACAGAATCTCACAGCGGAATGATAAAATATAATAATCAAATAACAGTTCATAAAGCTGTTTACTATACACTTGATTATAATATATACAACATTTATCAGAGTTATCTATATACATCAGGTATAAATAAAATAATGCAGCTAGCAAAGTGATGCAGGGATATTAATAGTAATAATATACCAAATCTTCGTCTTCGTCCTCCAGAGTAATTTTCAATGCACTAAAAAAACTCAGGCTAACCCGAGCGTAATGAAAAGACAAAACACTCGAGTCGGGACTAAAATACCCTTATGTAAGTCAAATCAATATCAATAAATATGAGTGTAACAGGGTCAGAGATGTTTACGAGATTTTACATCTCCTATCCAGTGTATAATGTGCGTGCAATAACTTAAGAGATGCTACGGAATTTCCATCTCCTAAGGCTCTGTTAAACTATTTACATATAATAGTATACGCTATAATAGGTAATGTCTATTAGTAAAATAAATATCAAAATAGCGTTAAGCTTTACATTGATCCACCTTAACACATTTATAGTACTAAACCAAAGTCGTAATGGGCTCGCATAAGGATAAATATGACAAGGCATGTGAAGCAACGCCCAAGGTAGGATTCTACCAGTTTACCCTTTCTGGCTGGTCGTAACCCATTCGTGGTCGACTGCGATAATCAATCCAAACGAAAAAGATGCACCCATCAAATACGAAATCACAATAGTAATACGGGAGATCAACGTCGCCAGAGGTAGCTAACATCATTGGTCAGACATAGGCTCTCGTTTTAGTCATTTTAATTATGACACGAGTGTCAAAGCTATCCATCATCGTTCTCTTACTTCAATCCAGTAAACATTCGCCAATTCAACCACTACATTCTGGGTATCGTCCACCACATACACAGTTGTTAAAGTGGTTCCAATATTGATAGAGAGTGTGCGAATAAGTGACCCTAGTCTCTTTAACAACTAAGCGTTGTTTTACACATCGGTTGGTTCTTTTACATTTCGAAAACAGTTCGTACTTGATATCAAAATATCATATTCGTTTCAAAATCAAATCCATTTCGAAATCATCATATTCCCTTCAAAAATCAAATCCATTTTGAAATCATCATATTTGCTTCAAAAATCAAATTTTACCTCAAAATGTCAATTCAGTTCGATATGTCTATTTCACTTCAAAATTTGTTTCGAATTAAAATTTAGGTTATAACTTCACTTTAACCCAATTCGCATTTAAATCCAAGATTAAAATATAAATATCCCACCCCTTTTGACCAGTTTGAATTTTTAGAAAATAGTTTAAATAGTTTTAAAGTAGTTAAATAGTTAAAATAGTTTGAGTATTTAAAATGGTTTATATAGTACAATAGTTTGAAAAATCAAAATAGTTTGAATATTTAAAGGATATAGATTTTAAATCGTTTATACTAAAATAATTCATTTAAAAATAGTTTCAAAGTCAAACCGGTTCACTTTCCAAATTTTCCAATTCAAATAAGTTCCAATTTCCAATTCAATTTAATCGATTCAATTCCGATTTCAAGTCGAATTTTACTTCGATTCCAAATAAATTCCAATTTCAATTCCAAATTAATTTCAATTTCAATTTCAATTCTAAATTAATTTCAATTCCAATTCCAAATTAACTTCAATTCCAATTCCAAATTAACTTTAATTCCAATTCCAAATTGATTCTAATTCCAATTCCAAATTAAAACCATTTCGATTTATATCAATTTTGAGTTTGATTTTCAAAATATCGATTCAAAACACTTAAATCAAATTGACTTTCAATATTCAATTTAAAATCCAAATCTTAAATATATAATTCAATTCCGAGCTCAATTTCGAAATATCGTTTTATATCACTTTTACTTAACCATATTCAAAGTTCAAATAAAAGTCCAATCTTTTAAAACAGATCAATTTTCGAAATTCAAATCATATTTCGATTTTAACTTAAAAATCTCAACTTCAATTGTTTAAATTCCTGTTATCGACTTAAATTTCAACACTTCGAGCTCAAGTTCGAAAATAGTTTGATTTTCATAAATTCGATTTTCATTTCTTAAAATCAAATCATTTAAATAATCTAAAAACAAAAATTTTAAAATCATTTAATTTAACCAATCCGGTGTCCGTATATAATTCTCTATCCTATGGCCAAGTGAATTCGTTATTCCAATTTAATTCAGGGATGGATATATATCATTTCAATCCAAAATAAATGCCATAGATATATATCATTTCAACCTATTTATTAATTTATTCAAAATAATTCAAATACCAATTATATACTGCCAAATGATATTCATGGTGATAACGGGATATATATAAAATAAATAAACATCCAACCATCCAATATATCAACCAATAGCATTCAATTTCAATCAACATTTAATATCAATTCAATTCATATATCGATCTAATGTCAATTAATTTACCAAACATCAACCAATGCACTTAAATTACTTCACGACATTAATTTAACTATCATAAAAAAAATTCAGTCAATTGTGAGCGTATAAACACCGACTTTTTCTTTAAAACCGAAAACATCTTCTGTTCCAATAAATATCACCTCGAATCCACGCCGTAAACGACCTTGATACGATTGAAATGTGATTCGTTCTACCCGAAACAGACCTCACATGAGTAAATTACGAATTATTTAATATTCGATTATAATTAAATTTGATTAACAAATTTAAGTTAACAAATAAAAAAAAGAAAAAAAAGGAAAACAGACCTTCTTCTCAGGCCGAAGCCTCCCAGGCGCTACCTCTTACCCGTGTACTTTTTTCACGCATTCCTCCTCCAGCAAGATAATCGCGACTCTCCTTCATTCTTTTTTTTACGCTTAGCACGATCGCTCCACTCAGCTAAGCCGCCGCCGACCTCCAGCCCATTTCCATGCCGCCCCGTCATCGTCGAGAATATGCAGAAGCTCATGCGCGTATGCAGCCATTTACCACTCGAAAACCCTATCTCGACTCACCCCGTTCGCCGCCTCTTATCTTCATCCCTCGTGCTCGCGCGCTCGCATGCCCCGGTCGCCATTTTTTATTTTCGTATGTTGTTTTTTCCCTTCTAGATCGAGATTTCTTTTATTTCGGCTGTTGATTCGAGAAAGAAGGGGATAAGGGACATGGGTTTTGAAATAGGAACGTTTGATATTGTATATATTATTATTTAAATATAAAATATCTAGCCTAAGACGTCCGAAATTTCTCGAGCTCCAAACGAAGCATGCCGCCTGGCGTTTATAATGTTTTACCCCAATTCGAACGCAATGGAACTAGTTCCGAGGCCTAATTTGATCGTATGCGGAAGATAGCTTTCCAACATTAATTAATTTTAATTAAATGATGAAATTAAATTTTGTGCGTTTCAAGCTCGCACGGCCAAACAACAAGTCCGATCGCTATGAAACTTAAAATCCTACAATAATTCACCATTACGGTTCCGGTGAAACTAGTTTCGTCAAAATCCGAGACAGTGGCCAAAATGACCATTTTTACTCGTTAATTATAATATAAAATTTCCAATTTTTAATTATTCGCCTTTAACCCAACTTTAAATATTAATCGTCTTCATTCATATTTAAATAAAATTTAAATCAATTTTTTATGCCATTTTCATTGACAATAAATCAAGATTCAATTATTTACATAATTTCCAATATTTAAATTCAAACGATTTAATTATATATTACACCATATTAATAAATAATTCAACAATTACTAACGTTCATAAATTTCCAAATGAATTTAGTTAGCAAGAATTAATTCCATCTAAATAATTCAACACTAATGATCCAATCCTAATTATTGATTGTAATTTTATTTCAATATAAATAATTTCTAAATTTTTGAAATTGTTTATTTCAAGATTTTTATCCAAGTTCATATCTAATAACTACATTAATAAATTATTAAATTTTATTTCTTACCATTTCTATTCAAGAATCACCTTAAATTTTATATGTTAAAATAGCTAAAAATATGGGTCGTTACACATTAAGTGTTAGGCAAGCGGAACAAGAGACCAGATGTTGATAAGATGAACCAGGGTTCGTTCATTATAAATATCCAATATGCAATCAACCCCCTCGGTTTTAAAATGTCGGATATGGAACAATACGCTGCAAAAATCGACCCTACCTCGCATTTGAGGTGCTATATTCAACATGTGTAAACAGTTTGAGCCACTACGCCATAGATTGCATACTGCAACACCAAAGAAGTGATGCAGGAAGTGCCAAAAAATGTTGCTGTAGGCTAAAAAAGGGCAAAGGCAACACTTTCTCGGTGATGCATTTTGCCGCGTTGCCGCAGACCTCAAAGGCAACATTTTGACTATCTAAGGCAACATAAGAAATATTGTTGCAATAGAACCCTATTTGGATCTATAGCAACATCCATAGGTGTCTGTACCAACATTCCAAAATGTTGCTATAGATATTAACTTTCTGAATTTGTGGGGCCCACAATGTAGAGCATATTTGATTTTTTAATAGAAATAAATATTTATTTAATAAAATGCTACCGCACAGAATTTGATATTCAAACAGTAATTTATTTAAATAAATATTTTATTTCAACATTTAAAATAGTACAAATTCCTGACTCCACTATTTTACAATTCAATGATATATAACACTGATATTCACATATACAGATATTCCTCACTACATCACTCAGTTCACTCATTACATATGCAGTTTCAATTTATACAGACACCGACACCGACAAACATATGACGAGCCGAGTGCCGAGCCGAAGGCGAGCCGAGAAGTGGGTCCGGGCGCAGCGCCGGCGGGGGTCCGGGGCACCGCAGTCCCGGCGGGGATCGAACAAGTGGGCACCGCCCGATTCATCCAATTTCGGAAGATCGAGCCTTCTTTGAAACGACGTAAAATGATGCACAAATGAAGACTGAACTTAGCAAACCCCATCCTCAGCAACTTCATCACCCATCGGAACTACTGCCCATCTACCACTTACCTGAAACACAATTCAAACATTATTCAAAATATTCCAGTTCATGTTAACAAACATTATTCAAAATATTCCAAAAGTTTTTCAACTTCACCTCAATCCGATCGCTGTGTTCGTGTAACGAAAGTCTTACATCAACCTTAGGAATCGCTTCCAGATTCAAGACATCAGGCTATCAACTACGGCAAGCATTGAACTACACAATCAATTTCAGCATCAGCAGCAAGAGATCATCATCACGACAGTGCTCAACACATCAGCAATCACCAATAAGACCAAAATCTGGACAGTGGGCAATTAGCACACAACCTTCTCCACGTTTAAGACCAACACCATTGCAATCCAAAGTTTGGCAAACCATTATCTGAACACCAACACTTTCAAGTTCAACCCTAAGTGTCAAAGAACCACAAACATCATCAATAGAGCCGCAGTTAGAGCACGAACACTGACAAAAACGCAAGCTGAGGAAACTTCTTCAATTCAAGCGAAGTCAGAGGCAAAAACTTCATTGCGACTTAAGTGACTCCATCAGAACAACGAGGCATCGCGTTTCTTCAAGGCGGCTGCATCGAACAATGACGAACTTCTGCTTAGATCCAGATCCAACAGCGAGCAAAGATCAAATGGGCGGCAGTAAACAACAAAACTCATCAGGCATTAGGTGGAATCAGCAACTATAAGATTCAGGCATAGGAAATTTAGATCTGACCTAGCATTGAAGGCAGCTTCTAGTTACAGTGCCTTTTTTATTTTGTTAGCAACAACGAATTGGAAGTATGAATTTGCTGGATTTTGTGAATTTGCTGGATTTCGTGAATTTGTTTTTTGATTTGGGGATTTCGTGAATTTGCTGGAAGTATGAATTTGGGGATTTCGTGAATATGGTAAACTGAAAGGGGATCTACACTAACATAAGCGGGAAAACGAAAATTTGGTAAAAAGTGCAGCGGTGATCCATTTTAACAGTCGGATTAAATGTAGACCGTTGGATCGTATTCACGCGGATTGCTAATTTTATTAATTTTTTAATTTGTATACATCTACAGCTACTACAACATCTTGTTGATACCTATGCTAACACCTTGAAGCGAGTGTTGTAATAGACAAAAATCAGCATACCTATCGTTACATTATAGCTAGCAACACCATGTAATTTCGTTGCAGTAGGCCATCTATGGCGTAGTGAGCTATGGAGGAAGTAAAGTATCATTGCTTTCCTTTATTCTTATTATACTTAATGACTATGTGAATAAGTCGTTTAGAGCACAAATCCATTAGCATTTGGACTCTATTCGGGGTTCACGAATCAGTTTAGAGTTTTTGTTGTTCAGCCTAAAAATGAGTTGAGCTTGGCAAATATCAAGCAAAAATATAGAGAAACCCTATAGAGTTATCTTGTATGGTTTGATGTTATAACAGCTGTTATACGTTAACTAAATGAACAAATTGTCCATGGGCTATTATATTAGGAATCAACAGGAAACTGGATTTTTACGGGGAACTTAAGAAAAATCCAACCACCAACTTGGAGAAGTTCAACTATCAAGCCGATAAGTTCATGCACTTTGAGGATTCTGATATTAGAGCTAGACCGATCACTGTCAACCAAATGCGATATGAAAAACATCCACTATAAGAAATTTAACTTTTAACAGCCCTTAATTATAGCAATTTATTTGAAATGTTGTTTTTTGTGTTTTAAAATATAATTAAATATAAACAAAACAAGGCCTAAATCTAACGCAACATAATTTTCCTTTACCATGCGTTTGAGCCAATTCATTCCCACATTTACCTCCAAATTTCATTATCACTCAAAAATCCCTAATTCTACTTCCCCCAAGATTTATACAGATCTTCTCTTCCTCCGACTATATTTCCTCTTCCAACCACGCTTCTCCACCAAATATGTTTTCCTCTAATGATAACACTCTTATTTGTTTCAATACTAGTCACGTCTCTTTCATCGGACGGGCAATATATTTCTATCGTGATTGGATTATTAGTATTTATCATCTCCAATGTTGTCGTCGGATCTCCTATTGAGTCGTTTTCCACTAGCGTTGTCGACCATCTAACTCCGCTCAGGTTCTTTGATTTATTCACTAAAATAGATTACATGAGGTATATTATTACGCGAGTCAATTAAATTATCAAAATTATTGTTTGAGTTATTTAATTATATTTGTTGAATTGATGTTTGGGTAATTAAGCTAATTCTATTTGAATTGAACTCTTTACTTCCTCTAGTCCTAGTAGGTTTGTTCATTGCATATTTAATTATAACCGAGTTAATAATCAACATGACTTGCTAGTTGTTTTAGCTAATTATCACCTGAAAATTTTCATTACTAGTTTGATCAAAATTACCAAACTTCTCCTATGCACAATCCATTTTTTGAATATGGTTCAATAGTGCCAATAAGTTTCAATCTCAAGGATTGAACTTTTGGCCTTCGGTCTCACAGTCAAATTACCAACCACTAAACCAACCCTGCTGGCTATAATTTTTCTTAGTTCAAACTGCTAAAATTGATACATTATGAGTTTGCTAAGATTTCAAAAAATGATAAATTGAGATAATGTTCAATAGCTAAAATAAAACATGCTTCTACAAAATTACGAGTATGCAAATTCCAAAGGATTGACATATATGGTACATGTTGCATGGTTAATATACAAGATGAATGGTTAACCACTATACTTTACAATGAATTATTACGTAATTGTTTTGAATTGAATCACTAAATAGCCATGATATTTTGTGTATTAATAATTTCCAACAATTAATTATAGTTTCAAGCAGTTATAGACTCATGCAACCTCAAAATTTATTGATCTAGTGAGTATAAAGCAATGGAAAAATGTTAATAGAGATTTATATCCTTGTAATGGTACAATGTACATCACATTTCCAAACAATCGCCCTATATATGACTTTTAAGTATACTAGAAATCTAATTTACTTTATTTTAATTATTGTTTTTAAGCATTGATGAAATCTATGTCTTTCAATGTATTTGAATCTTTACATTGTTTAGTTAAAGAAAGTAATTTAAACTGTATGTATTTTACATAATATTATGACAGTATTTGGATCATCTATCTAAAAAAAATTTAAGATGTTATAATTTGGTAGTAACTAAAAAACCTGTAACGACCCAAAATTTTCGACCTCGAAAATTCGACATTAATACATTCACTGTAGAAATGTCGAGCAATCGAACGTCGGAAATTCTAGATTGTTAGGGTAAAGAAGAAAAGAGGTAGAAGAAGAACAGATACCGAAACACAGAATCTCAATTTTTGCAGTGGATCAAAATATAATATCAAACAATAGCATTTATACAAAGAAAAGCTGTACTTGCCAATTCATATACAATACATCAGAGTTACAACCATTCACAAATAAACTGGACAGTTATAAATAACTTGTCCCAGTCTACAACAATATAACACCAATACACAGCGGAAAATACTCCATACGTTCCTGCCATCCAGCTCGCCACTTGAACTCCAGAACGTCCTAACCTAGAAATCTATAATACTCGGTCTGACCCGAGCATTACAATAAAGTAATACCCGAGTCAGGCTGGAAACCAGCATGAGTAAACCCATATAACTTGAAATACTAAGTTATAAAACATAATTGAAATCCCGGGGTAACTCGTACCTCACTATGAGTTCTTATCTTGTCTAGTCAAAACTTATTTCACAAAATAATATCTAAGTACCGTTACTTAGTTTCAATGGTCTAGTTTACTTAATTTATTCCATTCCAGCCTATTTGATTTACAAATCAAATCTGTAAAGAATTATAGATTACTAATCGAAGTGGTTTCGGATATCGATGATATCCGATCCCGATCTCTTCGAATTCAATACCATCTTTTAAGCCAAGTTGTTTTAAGTTTAAACAATTCAATTTATATTCGGCATATCATATTCACATGGCAATTCTATCACAGATAGATAACTTACATTATCACAGCTCATCCAAAGCATCTCACATCACAGAGCATCACAATCACATATCAGATATATCAAATAATCCAAGGAATTCAATATAATTTAATCATCCATAAGCATGATTAATTTGTTACCCAATCTAATTAATTTAATTAACATAAAATAAATTAATTACCTTTAAATCCTGCTTCATTAACATTAATTAAACCATTTAATTTATTATTGAAATTAATTAATTATTCTTTAATCATTTAATCATTCACATAATTAATTAACCTTTAATTACTTACATTAATTAATTATCCTTTAATTACTTACATTAATTAATTATCTTTTAATTAATCACATTCATTAATTATCCTTAAATTACTTACATAAATCAACTAACCCTTTAATTAATTACCTTAATTAATTAATCCTTTAATTAATTACATTGAGTAATTATCCTTTTAATTACTTCCTTAAATTAATTATCCTTTAATTATTAAATAATTAACTTTCAGTTATAATTAATTAACCTTTAATTAATTACCTTAATTAATTAATCCTTGAAACTTGCTTGATAATTTGTGAAATACTTTTGCTTTGAACTTGTTTAATATTTTACTTTGAGACTTTGTTTATTATTTGCTTTGAAAGCTTGATACTAAATTTACTTCCATTTTTAAATTAAGAAAACTCGAGCCCAAGAACAAAATTCCCGAGCCAACACTCGATTAAATTCCTTCTTCTTCCCTTCGAAGAAACTCGCGTACGACTCGAGCTAGACCCGAGCAAAACTCCATCTTCCCCGACTACCAAGAACAACACCCAGACACAACGTACACGCGTGCACCGTGCACACTGATCTGGTCATCTCCGACCATCGTTGCGACCTCCAACAAGTCGTCGACGCTCCCCTCAGTCGACCCGACCACCCAAGTCAATCGGTCGTGCCTGGAATCTAAAACGAGCAAGTCAAGCAACCCAGGAACCCAAATCGATCATCGAAATCTCTCTCGCACCGCCACATACGACC
The DNA here is from genome assembly GCA_030737815.1 of Allium fistulosum. Taxonomy (NCBI): domain Eukaryota; kingdom Viridiplantae; phylum Streptophyta; class Magnoliopsida; order Asparagales; family Amaryllidaceae; genus Allium; species Allium fistulosum. Next base: position 482,074,417 of record CM060905.1, on the reverse strand, counting down.
ACTAGACACCCCATCGATCAACCCAAAGCTGCGTCACGTCTCCACGCTTAGATCCCCCCATATGCGATCGCCTATAGTTTGCCCATGTTGATGCAATTACCTCGACTACCATCTCGACCAAAACTGGGCATTAAACCCTAGATTGTCATCGTCCGACCATCATAGCTGTTTAAAACTCCAACGAGCATTTTTGCCAAAAACCCTGATACTCGAGAAAGCCTCAGCCACGATCCCGACCTCCCACATCACTCCGATCACCAGAAATTGCTAAAAATTCCTTTCCCGTTCAACCCATGATTTCTCTCGAATTACAACCCTAAAAATCATGATTCTTTCTCTCAAAATCATAGTTTTCCAAGATAAAACAGGTTTTATACAAGAATTCACAAATTATTTAAGTCGGGATTTTGATATATTTGAGTTTTTACTGTAATCCTTACATCCCAGTTAAACTGTCTTTAATTTCTACTTAAAAATATTTTTAAAAACCTAAATCTTGTTGTTATAAACATAATTTCTTTGTTCATTGAAGTCTAAAGAAAATCAGGGAGAGAGGAATTGGAAACTGACCAGGTTTTGAAGCCTGAAACTAGAATAGAGCATACATATAGGTACACAGATATGCATAGCAGTATTAACATACATATACACATGAAATCATCTCTGAACAAACATGCAAAGCATACTACTCAACAAAATTTCAAGTATTATCACATGCAATTGGTTATCAAACAATTTAGGCTTTATAGAAAAGTTTACTCACTTGTATTTGAAAAACAGAAGAAAGGCTTTATTCTTTTGAAAATCTGGAAATTGATTTTGATCTGTATCTACTTATGTTTGAGTTTGAATTTGAATTTTATCTTTGTTGAGTTGATTTGTACTTGATGTTTGAAACTGATCTTTGCTTGCTTCAGATTGAAAATAGTTGTATGTTTGATTTGTTTTTCTTCTCAGGTTTTAGGTTACAGATTATTTTTCTTTGCTTTTGATAATGAAGATAAATGAGAAATGGAAGAGAGGGATAGAATTATGTTATATAACTTAACTTAATTTATTTTAAAATAAAGAGAAAATAAATTACACTTATTCAATTGGCTTACAAGTGTCATTAGCATGCTATAATTAATTTACACTTGTATTTAGATAAAATCTTTGGCTTACATTTGTAATTTCATGTATAAATATGTTTTAATATATATATATATATATATATTTATAATATTTCCAATTTAGTTTTATATTTATAAATGTCTTAAGTGTTTTAAATATTAAACTTCTCTTATATTTATCTATATAAAATTTTAAAGAAAATGATATAAAACTAATTATATACCAAATATAATCATATATAAATATATATATTATTAAATCCAATTTATTCTCTAAGATGTTTATATTTGAATTTCAAATCCAAATTCTCTTTTAAAATCTACTTATATATATAAACAAATACACATTTTATTTGTTTGAAAAAGAATAAATTAGCCAAATTAAATAATTAGATTATTTTAAATAATTTATAAAGAAGATTATTACATTATTATTGTCCAAAAATTTCGGGATATCACAAAACCATTTTAAGTTCTACATTAAAGGTTTACATACAACTTAATAGGATATAATATACTATATTACAAAAGAATTTCCAAACTTATAGTTGCAATTATTTATTTGTTTTGTTGTGCATATGGGAGAAAGATGGTCAGGATCGACAAGTTAGTAAATCTTTGTAGATTCCTTCCGGGCATGTTGTTGGCTCATTTTGTGAAACCAAAGTTAAGTCATAATGATCAAAATCATATCTTCGTTGTGCATGAATCACAACTTTCCATTTAATCGTTGTGTAGAAAGCTTCGAAACATTGTAACATAAATTATTTTATAAAAAATAACTAATAATTATCTCATTGTTTCGTAATATTACTAAGAATTTGATGGAAACCATGTATGTAGTTTTTTATGAATAATTCATAGTATATTAAATAAATAGAATATTATATAAAGTGTAGATTGAATAAGAAGGATAATGCACAAATTGATAATATATAAGTTGATGTGACTAAGACATCAAAAATAATTTTAAAAATTAAGTTTACAATGTATATATTTGAAGCTAAACGTTTCACAATATTTTAAAGTTGCCTGCTGAAGAAATAACAAAAATATTTCTTATGCATGTATATATTCTCCCTTCACTATTTTATTACAAAATAATTTTAATGTATTTCTGCACTTTAGATGTAATTTTTGTCTCCCAACTTTTTTATAAGAATAAGAGCGGTCTTTATCCAAGCAGATCATCATCTTAATGTCTTGAGGGCTCGAACTAATGACCTTTAGAACCATAGTCTAAAGCACAATACTTTTAGTCACTTGAGTTTGAAGTCCTTCACGTGATTTTTCTTATATACTTCTGTTTAAGAATGATTAAAAACCAACTTACCTTTGTTCAGTTGTATAGAACTTAAGGTTTTTTTATCTATGTATGTTAATTAACACAATAATTCTCTACAAAATAAGTAAAAGAAACCAAATTCATAATTTTCAACAAAAACAAAAATAAATTAAAAGTGAATTTTATATAAAACATGAAGACTAAAAAATAGCTAACTTTACCTATAGCATTTTGACTCTAAGATGCTTACGCATAAATCCAATAAACTCCAACAAAATAAACGAAGAAAGTCAAATTCGTAAGCATTCTACTCGAAAAAATATAAGAGAAAATTAGAATTTAGACCCAAAAGTTGAATCGAGAGACTAAAGTCGAAAATTTATTACAAAAACAACAAATTTAAACTCGAAGAAAAAAAAAGTAATAAAATAAAGATCCAACCTTTAATTTGAATTCATCAATGCACTAAGCTAAGGTTATTGCTGGCTTTCGGATAATTTTTCCATTAAAATCTGAAACCTAAATACATAAGGCAGAAAAACAATCATTGCAAAATATGAATATTTTACAAATAATTAAGGAGAATACAAAGATGAAGAAAAGAGCTGAATTTTTTATATAAGAAACTGAAGATGTGGAAGAAACAAGTGTTAAAAGAGGAAGAAGAAAGTGAAGAGTGAAATAAAAAAGGAACTAATATGTTTTTCCTTGAATTGAACGTGTGCAGAAAAGGAAGAGAACATCACTTGGATTATTTAAGAACAATGAATACAGTAAGTGGGGTAGATATGTACGTATTCGAGAAATGATTGTCTTACAATGGAAATAAATTTAGTTTTGCATGTGTATATTTAATTTTATGGAGACAAATGAATTTTTTCTCACAAATTGATGAGAAAAAAGTATTTTAAGTGAGAGTGAATAAAAAGTAGAATATAAAAAGTCCAATATTCTTTTTTTATGAAATTTATAAAATAAATAAAATAGATAAGAATTTTTTAATAAAAAAGGAATGTTAAGTGGTAAAGACACGAAACAATGAGAGAGCTCGTATAAGAACTCATTTTTAATAGTATAGTATTGATTTTTATTTGCAACATGAAGTTTTTTTTTATATCTAGTGAATTATATGATACTGATTATACAGTTCTAACTGTGAAGTATCGTGATAATAAAAGGTAAGGGGTTAGAGGTTTAATCTCCATAAAGCTATGAGTTCATATTTAATTGTGTACGCAATTGTAATATGTCCACAACTTTCTTTATGGTTTGAACTAAAAACAAACGTTAAAAAAATGGTTATAAAATCCTTGGGAAATCTAGACACAATCACCAATCCATATATGTAATTGGGTCCAACGAATGTAATTGTAATGCATATATAAAATTTTAAATATGATCGTAATCATCAATCACACAATTGTAATACGTCAATCTATGGTAGGTTGCTACGTAGCTGCCATGCCAATATTAAAATGATACCAACTTCCATGCTTTGGGGTTACTTTTCTTTCATGGCTATTTTAAGTTTAACGAGCAACCAATTCTGCGAGAGGATCCAGGCCACTTCTTTTTACTGCACCAAGCAGAAGAGTCAAAGATCTTGAGGAGTTACATGCCACGTTTGTGGAACCACGCCGTTCAAAACCAACCACATATTTCACCATCTTTTAGGCCGTCTACTTGCTCTTGTGCTTTGTAACTGTGGACACATTACAATTGTGTGATTGTGTTCACAATCAGCTAAAGAGTATGTAATCCACTGCAGATCCACGGAACTATAAATGCATGCATATATATATGTAATAATGGACATTGCATCATTTGAAACATCATGCAGTAACGACCTTTCGCAACTCATTATTGGTTTTACCGGATCCAAGATTTCATCTCTCACATATTCAGTGCATAGCTTGTAATTTCCACCCTCTATCCATTTCTGATATGTAACACTAAAATCAATTTGCTAATATTGAGTGAAGAACAAATTTCTAACTATGGTCTCTTTTGTCAACAGCACGGTGAATTTTCTATATTGACAATCATTTTGCTGTTCTATTACAATACACATTTGGTAGAGAAATCTATATGTAAATGATCATCAGTTGAGACATTATTGGTATAAAAAGTATATTCATGGATAAAAACGATTAACCACTTCAGACATTTTTTTCTTGGTATTAAAATGTTGAGTGTAGATTAACAGCACATACAGGGTAAATTGCATTAAATATTTGGATGCCTATAGAATGTTAATATTTTATGGAAACATTGAATGAAAATGCAGTATCATATTAAGTGCGTGCAATTAATTAAGTAACAAAGCATATTCTATCAAGTAACTAAGCAAGTTCAATTCTATTAAGTAACAGATTAAGTGCATGCAGTATCTTATGGTGGAAGGATATCCTTTATTACAGTATTGTAACAAACTAATGACTTCAACCAAGCTCAATTCTATTAGGTAACAAAGCAAAACAACTCCGTCCAATTTCACCATATCTACAAATAATAATCAAGACATACAATTTCAACTGCGGCCACATGAGTTGATATTAATGTCCATGGCCATCTCCATTTTAAATCTTCAACGTTAATAAAAAGAACTATTTCTATTAATCACTGACGTATCTTCAATTTTAATCGTCTAACATGACTAAGGTACCATCCTACTCATTTTATTATAAAAAATCCGAAAACAATTGTAGCACCACAATTAGATCTCTTGCAACTAAACCAACCACTGCAGATATACTATTAGGCTTGAAAATGTACTAAATTTCGAGCTATTTTCTATAAAAGTTATACGCAAAATCAGGGAGCGATTCAAATTCAATTTCAGTATGTAACACTGCAACAAAACAGCCTTTTTACCACGGACAATGCCCGTTGTAATATGGATTTCGCAACGGGCATGCGTCCATGGTATTAGGCCTCGTTGTAATAGGTCCACCGTATTTTACAACGGACAATAAACATTGTAAAAGGACATTGTAATACACCTTTTTACAACGGTCATCGGCCCTTACAATAGAATCTATGACAACAATTAAAGTCCGTTGTAAAACGTTGAAACTTGCAACGGGGTCTGACCGTTGTAATAGCCTATAATACAAGTGGCATAGCCAGTTGTAATAGACTATAACACAAATGGCATAGCCCGTTGTAATACATGATATTGCATGTTATAGTAGAATGTACTACAACTGTTTTTACCCGTTGTTAAAAAAGATGCAAAATTTAAAAATAAAATTATAAACACATTTTATAACTAAAGCAAATAGCAGATAAGCATAAACAATACACTATATAAAAATCAAACATTACATTATTGTTCTCTACAAAACTAATCTATCAAACAAACCAATTTGAGGTACTTAAATAGTTTTGTGGAAGAACAAAGGATTGTCCATACATTAATAATGTTGATCGATCATAAATGATTATATCTGAAATGGGAAAAGTTCAATGATACATCTTTTGCCAAAAGCGAGCGTTATCATGTAGCATTCAAGCTCTGCTCCCTTGAAGAATTTGCTCTACTTTTACCTATCCTACTGTGCTCTATCAAATAGTACCATCCTACTTCATTTCAAAGAACAACTCACCTTCTCTTGATTTTTCAACCTGATATATAAATGAATTTTAAGAAAGAAAAACAAATAATAGTAAACAAATTAAATGCTAAAAAATCATCAAAATATACATATAATATTATGATCAAACTTATATGAGCGTAGTAAGAAACCAATATATGAAGATAGTAAGAAATCAAATTAAGTTAAACAAGTAGCATATTAATTCATATCACAAGTAGCAAACCATATCACAAATCACTATCATTTCATTATCTTCGCAAAAGATATATTATCAAATATCACTAATGATTATTAATCAGAATTACATCATCCTTGCACTAAATTAAAGAAAGAGCAAAGAATAAAAGGAATTAATCAACCAATTTGATTGTGGTTTCGTTAAACAATGATAATAGTTAATGTAAACACAATACAAAACAACAAGCAGTTAGAAAAAGAGAAACAATTGCTTTGTCTTTTTATTCAAATAGAATTTCATATTACAAAACTATTGTACATGTTACCGTACTATATACGGCTTCATATGCTGACCTATTCAACTTGCCAGCTGTTACAAATAGATATAATTACATTGTTACTCCTGATGAGAGGGTATATGACCGTATCATTATACAGATTATATCATTAATTCTAATACCCTCCCTCAATTCGAGCTAGGGTTTCTTCATTTCCTTTTTCCCTTCCACCGCCTTCATCAATTTGCAAATCTGATTTAATCTTGTGAAATTCTTTATTAACAAAGGCTTTGTGAGTATGTCTGCGCGTTGACAGTATGCTGGCGGGTGATTGATGATGAGTTTTCCCTCTAACACTTTCTCGCGAACGAAGTACAAATCGATTCCGATGTGCTTTGTTTGTGAGTGAAGTATGAGATTGGCTGTTAGTGAGACCGCGCTGAAGTTGTCACACCAGATAATAGACCTTTTCTTCAGTTGAATTCCTATCTCACTAAGGAGAGATTCAATCCATGTTACTTCAACAATCGTGCTTGCTACGCTGTGGTACTCGGCCTCGGTGCTAGTTCTAGACACGGTTGGCTGCTTTTTCGAGCACCAAGACACTGGATTCCCTCCTAAATATATACAATAGCCAGATGTGGACCATCGATCATCTGTATCAGCTGCCCAATCGACATATGAGTATCCTTGAATTTCAATTGATTTACATGCTTTTAAATTTATGCCTTGATTTATTGTTTGCTTCAAGTATCTTAGAATACGCTTTACGGCATTCCGGTGATCACTTAGTGGTCTCTACATGAACTGGTATACTTTATTGACACTGAATGCTATATCTGGTCTTGTCACTGTGACATATTGTAGAGCTCCAACTATGCTTCTGTACTGCTTCACATTATCAATAGGTTCATCCTTATTTTTGAACAAGTGCAGGTTGCTAACCATTGGTGTAGGTAGACCCTTGGCTTGATCCATTTTAGCTTTGAGCAGTATCTCTGTAATGTACTTTTTCTGACAGAGAAAAAATTCCATGTTTGACTTTCTAATAGCTAAAATTCCTAGGAAGTAGGATAAGTCTCCCATATCTTTAATAGAAAATGCCTTGTTTAGATGATGTATCACTTGATTAATCTCTGTTTCATTGTTACCTGCAATTATAAAATCATCAACATAAACAAGTATATAAGTTGTTAAATTATTATTAATTTTAACATATAAAGAGTTGTCAGATTTTGTTGCCCTGTAATTTAACTCAATTAGAGCTGACTTTAGTTTGTCATTCCAAACTCTTGGAGCCTTCTTTATACCATATATTGCTTTATGAAGTTTGCATACTCTTTGATCATTATTGCATGCTTTGTAACCCTGTGGTTGCTCCATATAAACCTCTTCCTGGAGTTCACCATTTAGGAAGGCATTGTTGACATCTAGTTGTTTTATTTTTCAGTTGTAATGCAGTTCTATAGTTAATATAATTTTAATAGTGGTTGGTTTGACTACAGGTGAGAATGTCTCTCTGAAGTCAAATCCATACCGCTGATTGTAGCCTTTAGCAACTAGCCTTGCTTTATACTTTGATATTGTTCCATCTGGTTTTTTCTTCAGTCTATAAGTCCATTTGCAACCTATGATATTTTTGTTTTGTGGTTGTTGAACTAGCTCCCAAGTGTTATTTTTCATTAAGGCATGATATTCTTCATCCATTGCAACTTTCCAATTCTTGTTCTTAATTGCTTGATCATATATGGTTGGTTCCTCTAATTCAGTTGCAGTTGTATATATTTTGGGCTTGAATATTCCTCTCTTTGATCTGGTTATCATGTGATGTCCAGGTTCCCTTAGTGGATTTTCTTGAGATTGAGGTGCTTCATGTTAATTTGTATCTTCATGAAGTTCCTGTTCTCTGAGGGATGACTGCTCTTCAGATTGACTGATTGTTCCTAATGAATCATGATATGCTGATTCATTCATTGTATCGGATGAAGGCTCAGATTATTGTCTGGCTACATCCACCTGATCATTGATTGTGTCTCTGATCTCTTCATTATAAATAGGTATTGGAGGTATTGATACTTTAACATTGTATATTTTTTGAGTAATTTTCTTGTCTTTTGCTGCAAAAGGAAAAACATACTTATTAAAAGCAACATGTCTGGATATGATAATTTTGCCATTGGCTGTTAGGCACTTATAGCCTTTCTGATGGGATGCATAACCAAAAAATGTACAGGGCTAAGACCTGTAACTTAGCTTATGAGTGTTATATGGTCTTAGCCATGGAAAGCAAAGGCATTCAAAGATTTTCAAATTAGAATAGTCAGTTTTGACATTAAATAGAAATTCATTAGGGGTTCTGAGCTTTAGAACCTTTGATGGAATTCTGTTTATAAGATAAACAGAAGTAAAAAATGCATCAGACCAAAATTTTAATGGAAATCTTGCTTGAGCCAGAAGAGTGAGACCTGTCTCAACAATATGCATGCGCTTCCTCTCAATCAGGCAATTCTATTCAGAGGTATGAGGATAGGTAAATCTATGAATTATACCTTTCTTTATGAACTATTCTTTTAGTGGCTTAAACTCAGCACCACCATCAGTTTGTATGACTTTTATCTGTTTACTTGTTTGTTTCTCTGCCTCATTAACAAACTGTAGCAATGCATTTCTTGTTTCTGCCTTAGATCTGAGAAAATAAATCCATGTATGTCTAGAGTATGCATCAATAAATGATAAATAATAGTTATAACCATAATCTGAATTTACTGGTGCTGGTCCCCATAGATCAGCAGCTACTAACTATAATGGTTCATAATATTCGGTGGTAGAATTAGGAAATGGCAGTTTATGCCCTTTTCCCATTTGATAAAAAGTACGTATATAAGGTGGAGATATATTCTCAAAGTTGATATTATTATTTCTCAATACATGTTTTACAACATTGACACCGGGTGTCCCAATTTATAGTGCTAGAAATTAAAAGTAGTGCACTGTCATTAATGCCTGAGTAATTACACCATTTCTTGTCATCAGCTTTCTTATGATGCTTCATCAGATTGAAAATATAGAGGCCATTGTGTACCCTACCCTGTAGTAAAATTTCTTTGCTTAGCAGGTCTCTAACTGTACACATTTTAAGGTAAAATTCAAAGTAAACCTGATTATCAAGAGCAAACTGAGATACACTCATCAAATTCTTTTTAATTTATGGTACCATTAACAAGTTATTGATATGTAACTCTTTCTTGCCCTTGATAACTGCATTTCCTGTATGAGTTATCTGTATTAGTTTAACATTGCCCATAAAAATAGAATGCGTACCTTTATACTCTTTGTTGCCCAAATTCAAATTTTGTAGATTGTTAGTAATGTGATTTGTTGCACCAAGTCGAGGTACCAATCATCATGTTGTATGTCTTCTGACCCAATCAGAACTTCACTTTCATTATGAATTCTTGATGCATCACTTTGATTCTTGAATTCATGACTTGAGTAAGCAAGATTGGCATTGGGTTGGTAGTTTCTTTGATTGGAACTACACTATTGATTTGTTGTGTAATTATGATCGAATATGAAATAACATCTACTTGCTGTATGACCATATTTCTCGTAGATTTGGCATCTGATTCTGTTGTTGTTGCTCCATCTACCTCTTCCTCTGCCTCTGTAAGTCTGGTTGTTGCTTTGTTGCTCTGATACCAAGTTAGAAAAGGAGAAACAATTGCTTTGTCTTTTATTCAGATAGAATTTCATATTACAAAACTGTTGTACATGTTACCGTATGATATACGGCTTCATATGCTGACCTATTCAACTTGCCAGCTGTTACAGATAGATATAATTACATTGTTACCCCTGATGAGAGGGTATATGACCGTACATTACACAGATTATATCATTACTTCTAATACAAACTTCTTGCTTGCTACCCTATCGGACCAGCGATAAGATATTTTTAATACCTATATGCAACTTTATTGTTTTTAATCATGTAGTTTGCACAGTCGAAGCATTTGTAATTTCGCACCACCCATCAGGTAAGATGGAAATATAAGTTAATCAGAAATTATATTGGAACTATATAATTAACTGTTTCCTTTACAAATATAACACCCAAAGTTATATACAGGGCGCTTCACCATGGCTTTTTGTATATCCACCAGGACGAAAAGAAGTTTTGCTCTACATCAACAATAGATATTTAATTATGGATGGAAAACTATGTACCTGAGTTTTTAGCTCTGGTGCTTTTCGCTGTGATTTTTTACATAAGCTTGGAAAGGAATCTTTTGTCACAGATAGCGGTAGGGAGAGTGCGAGTTTGCGAGTGAACTGTTTCTGAGATTAGATTACTACTATTTATTATAATAATGGAAAAGATAGAGGAACTGTTCAATAATAAGAAAAGTAAATCCAAACTGATAGGTGCAAATATTCAACAAAATTAAGCATATCAAAGTAAATCAACATGCTTCCTTCATGGCTCAAAATAAAAAGATTTAGGTTAAGAATCATCAAATCTTTGTAATCATTTAAACAAGTTCGGTACAAAAACATCATGACTCTAAAATTAAAGTATGAAGAGTGTAAAGACGAAAATAATATTAGAATGGAAAATACAAACGTACATTATTAGAACTGGATATATAGATATTTGAATAAACAACAATGCAAACCCCACATCCAACATTTTATCAACAAACTTAATGAACAAGCATCAACTGATAATGTGTATAGTTCCCCAAAATATTTGAGATAGCTATGATATTACATCTTTATTCTTATTATATTTGCTTACTGTCCAGAAAAATGGACAATAACAGTTTGGTTAATTTTAATAAACTTAGTTAATTTTAATAAACTTAATTAATTTTAATAAACTTAGTTAACTTTTATTTAACTCATTTAACTTAATTAAATTTTTATAACACTTAGTTAAATTTGATAAAACTTAGTTTAATTTTAATAAATTTAGTTAATATTCATAAGTTTTTATCAATTTTTATTAAACTTAGATAATTCTTATTAAACTTTTTAATCCAGTTAATTTTCTATAAAATTAGTTAATTTACTAAACATTACAATGGATGTGGAAAATACTCTAAATTGTAAAAAAAAATGCAATACCCGATAAATTATTTAGGTATACCGATTAGGCAAACTAAACCAAAAAAAGGAAGAATTACAGTACCTCATTTTCATCACTCGACCGTAGTTCTCCATCAATACTCTGTGCATTCCCAGTTTTCTATCAGCCAGTTTGATCGTATTACAGTTCACTGTCAGTATTATGTATTTCTATGCACTTATTTGAAGCCACGGTCATCTTAGTGTTCCCCTTGCTGCTCGCGCTATGCCACCCAGCTGAGCATCCTGCAACATTGTACATTTCACACTAGTTCAAGTAACTCAACTTTCTACCAGTTGTCCAACATGTCAACCCGGGTTACTATCCTGCTTATTCAACCATTTTCAGTTATTCAAGTCCTACCAATCTTCAATTGAACACTTATTCAGTTCTTACCAGCTCTTCAATCTCATCTTTGTTTGAACTTCGGCTTTAGTTCTGCCACCATGTTTGTGTTGCTGCCATCGTAGTTCAGGTCTCCGTATTGCTTTGCCTTGTTCTACCGCAGTTCTTGCATCAACAAATCAACTCATATTTTTGCACATCATTGCTTCCTTTGGCTCAGTTTTCGGTGTTGTACATCATCCAAATAGCATTGCTTACCTTTTCAACTCATTACCTGCAAGCATTTCTATACCTACAAACTCTCAATATTCTTCTATGGTCACTAAAATAGCGATATCAAAGCACTTCAAAGATTCCATCGCTTTAGCCTCAGTGTCAGGATCCATCACTAGAGTGGTCAATGCTAATTTGATAGTTGACCTAAGCAGCATACCGATGGGTCGAGAAAAGGCAGATTAGGTGATGGTTCATTGGAAGCATACCCAATTACGGGTCTTAGCAGCGTTTCATCAAGAAATTCAGCTGCATCACTTTCCTTAACCTCTTTTGCTTCTTCAAACATTTTTGATTGGCCAACATTTTGGGATCCTGACTATGTCATGGCTACTGACCATTCCCACTCCTTCCCAGTCCAAAAAATCATGTTAAGGTGTTGAAATGTCTCTTTTGGTAATCCAATGCCTAGCTCTTTGTTTTCCCACAACCCGTCAAGTAAGGTGCGCTTAAGGCTCATGCATGTATGCACAAAATAAAATCCATGATCTCGAATGGAAAGCATAAAGAAGCGCCTCGATTTTTCTTGCTATTTGGCCGATGAAGGACAGATTTCTCTTTATTAATCGAAGTACCTGCATCCAAAGCATTCAAAGGGAACATTACTAAGTGTTAGGGTTTCTCAATTTGATATAGCTATTGACACTGATGGGTCAATGCAACACTTTGAAGTGGCGATATCAGGTGGAGGTTGTGATCATGGTTGTAAAGGTTAGGTTTCTCAATTTGGGAAAATTACTAAGAGTTGGGCAGTTTGAAAAAATGATTCAAGGGAACAGTTCAACCATGGTTTGCAGATGAAGGCAGTCTGAGTTTCGAGTTTCAGACGAATGCATTCGTCCATTGAGGAAGGCAAATTAAAACAGGGAGAAGGATAAGGATAAGGAAAATTAGGATTTGCAGTGTGAGTTTTGAGTTTGGGAAGGGGAGACTATAAGGAGTATTTGGTTTACTAAACTTGGAGCCAATTTTTTGGCACTTCCCGCCTAAATTTCAAGACGTTGCCGCCAACTTTTCATGTGTTGCTGTTAAATTTTTGTGTGTCCTAGCTAAACGTTCGCAATATTTGTATAAAGACAAGTATTAAAAATTAGAACTAACATGGTAAAATTTATATTAACTATAATATGAATTTCTTCAATTTTTTAAAATATTAAATATTACTGTTAAATTATTAAAATTAATTATTAACTATTTAAAATTAATTATTAATTATTAATTATTACTTATTATTTCTTAATTTTATTGAATATTAATTATTGAAAGTTAAATATTATGTATATATTAACAATTATTAATTATTAAATAGTATTATTAATTATTAAATTTGTAATATTAATAATTAAAAACTAATGACTATTTATTAATTTTTAATTATTAAGTATTAATAATTAATTCTTAATCTTTTAATATTAATTATTAGTTATTTAACAAAAATTATTTAATAGCAATTATTAATTTGTAAATATTTGAAAATTTATATTAACTATAATATGAATTTCTTAAATTACTTTTTAAATATTAAATATTACTTCTGAATCATTAAACATTAATTATTTAAAATTAATTATTAATTATTTAAAATTACTTATTAATTATTACTACTTAATTTTAATTAAATATTAATTATTTAAAGTTAATGATTATGTATATATTATGGATTGTTAATTATTAAATATTTATTATTAGTTATTAATTATTAAATTTTTAATATTAATTATTAAAAACTAATACTATTTATTGATTATTAATTATCAAGTATTGATAATTAATTCTTAATTATTTAATAGCAATTATTTAATATTAACTATTAGCGATTTAATAGAAATTATTTAATAATAATTATTAATTATGAAATATTTAATATTAAATATTAAATATTGAATATTAAATACTAAATATTGAATATTAAATAATAAATATTGGTAGGCGTTAGAAATTTCTCGAAAAATTGTTTCATCAAACGTGAGCGGATGATTAACTAAAATTGGCATCGGTTAAAACAGGCATTTTATGACCGTTGTAAAATTGGCACCTATTACAATGGGCATTTTTAGCCCATTGTAAAATTGATACCTATTACAAAGGGTGTTTTGAACGTTGTAAAATTCGCACCTCTTACAACGGGCATTTTATGACCATTATAAAATTGGCATCTATTACAACGGGCATTTTGTGAACGTTGTAAAATTGGCATCTATTACAACAGGCATGAATGGACCATTGTAATAGCATTCTATTACAATGGGCAGTCATTACCTGTTGTAAAAAGGGTGTTGTATAGGGTATCTATTACAACGGTCCTGAATGGACCGCTGTAATAGTCTTCTATTACAACGGGCAACCAATGCCCGTTGTAAAAAGGGCGTTGTAATAGGGTATTTTTGTTGTAGTGTAAAAACATACAACACTTAAATACTGTATATGTGGAAAACAAAGTATGAATAACAATTTTTATGAAAACTGCGATCCATGAAATTTACAACACAAAGCTATTAGTTTAGTTTTCTAGTAAAAACCTAGAAGTTGCAATAAGTAAGCATGTTCTCTTTGGTAAATGAGTATGTTTTATTTAATACATATAAAATAGTGATGATGAAAATGAAATGTATGAGTAATGTAAGTTAGCAAAAAAATTAGTAAATCATCTATCAGAGAAAAAAAATTTCAAACAAGACCCGGCCAGAAAACTATTTACGCAAATAGGCTCAGCAGAAAACTAATTGTAAAAATAGGTCTCATTTTTATATAGATTGCTCAAATATGGATTGCACAAGCTATATATATATTAAAAATATATAGCTTGCACAATCCATATTTGCGCAAGCTGTATATTTATAGCCTGCACAAATATGGATTGCGTAAGCTATAAATCGGGCTTCAAAATTCTATCAAACACGGATATATCCCCACTACTTAAACTCCTCTCCTTCTTCTCAAAATTCATCTCCCATTCCAACCCAACTATTTTTCCATATAAAACCTTCAATTTACATTAATCTCAAGTATACCTTGAAATAATTAATTTTATTAGCTCTAAATGGAAGGAACTTCTTTATCCATGACAATTAGAGGTAAAAATAATTTGTTGAAATTAATGTTAAATTAACAAGTGATTGTTGTTGGTAATGGTACTAAATATTGTTGGTGTTGCCGAAGACAATTACCTCCTATTGTTGTTGTCATAGTTGAAATTTTAGTTATAAATAAATCATTACAAAAACCCTAGTTGTAAAATTCATTTTTGAATGAATGATTGGGTGATAAATATATTGTAGAATTACCTCCCAGACCCGAAGATAGAAGTGTTTTTTAACTTCAAGATTATCGTAGAAGTTGAAATGATTCACTTATGGAGGTATTTATTTTATACACATTGAATTATCGGTAATCCAAAATGCAAATATGAATTATTAATTGAATTTCCTTGTTATAAATCAGGATGTAGAAACAATTAAACTTTGTGATCATTCAAGCAAGCTTGAAGGAATAGATTTTAAAGGTCTTAGGTTGGAACAAAAACTAAGAATAGCCAGGTTTTGGAAAGTAATGCAAGTTGATTACATTAGACTAGATCATCATCTTATTACGGTATTGTGTGATAAATAGAGACCGAAGACAAATACTTTTCATTTTAGAGTGGGAGAAATGACTGTAACTTTAGCCGATGTTCACTTTTTGTTTGGTCTAAGCATGGACGGTTTTTAGGTATGTTTACAAAATTTGGATGTTGATTATATGGTGTTGTGTCATGATTTGCTTGATATATTTCCATCAAAAGAGGCAGTAAAATCTAAATGTGAGCTAGCAATGACTTGGTTTAAAAGTGAATTTTCTGAACTACTAGCAGAAGATGCGATGGATTTAGATATACTTCGTCATAGTCGTGCTGTTATCTTGTACTTTCGAAGTTGTCATCCTTTTCCAGATCAGTCAAAAGGTAGATTAAGTCTTAAAATTATGCCATTATTGGAAGATTTAGAAAATTATGATTACCACTCATAGGGTAGTGTTGTAGTTTGTTATTTATACAGTGAGTTAATAACTGTTGCTTTAGAAAAAAGAAAAGTCTTAGGCGGTTCTGCAACATTGTTGCAAATATGGTCTTGGTCATATCTCTATTGGACGACCCACTGTAAGAATTCTTATGGATTTAGGTCCTTATCTTCCATTCGGGTGTAGGTGGAATTGTGCTAGAGTTGGCATGAAACTCTCAAAATGTACAATTTTACCGAAATGAATTGGATTTGTTAGCGGATGACGCCGTGACTTGGGAACCATATTCTTTGTTGATTAAATTTGGGCATCCTAACGTTCAATATATGTATGCGTGTTGGATCGCTAAGAGTAGACTAATCCTTTTTTTGGACTTTGAATTATATGCTCCGGACTGAGTAATGAGACAGTTTGGCTTTGACCACCAACACACTCCCGATCCCGTAGTGCCATTAAATCCAGAATCCAGTTGTTGGATGGACTTCCTTCAGGAAAGTATCGCTTTATGGAATTCAAGAATTAATCGTGCCGAACGAGAACATAATCCTCCAACACCATTGAGTGAGTATGAGTATTGGTATTAGAAAATAACTCACTGTTATATTTTGAAAAAGTCGGTTAGGAAATTAGTTGCTTACATTCCCCAAGCTCCACTAGAGCGTGATGTGGTTAGTATTTTAATTTATAAATTTGGATTATCCATACTTTTAGATCATATTCAGTGTTACATTGTTTTGTATTTCGCATAGGTAAGCGGGATATAACACTTGGGATGTGGTTGAGGAAATTGAAGAGAATTGTATGGAGCCAGAGAAAACTAAATGTATTGACTTACGATCTATACTTGATACGATTCTATGTAGAAACAAGTTAAGAAGGTCAGAAAGACCTTTGTATATTGCAAAATAACAACCATATACTGGGGAGGAGACACATACAACAATGGAGGTCGCAAAGGAAGGATAAACGACATGAGAGGAACGACATACAAAAGTGGAGGGAACAAATGATGTCGGGGGAGAAATTCATCCTTAATGGACTATTTGGAATAAAGGCGAACAACAATTTGGGTATTTTGGTCAACCAACTCTAGAGCAAAATGAAGAGTGGCCGTAGTGGGAGAGATAACAAGAGGAAATAATTTTCGGTCCTACTACCTATTTCAACCTCTGACGAATTCCAAAATTTAGCTCCAATCACCTATAAAAGAAGAAGAAGAAAAGAGACACGCCTCTTGAGGTTAGAAAGCTCTGCGATTGAGTGGTTTTGTTATTTGGATGATATATCATGTTGATTTTTATTTAGTTGTTTATGTAGTTGTTAATATTTATGTAGTGTATGGATGGTATATTTTGTTCAACTTCATAGGTTGGTGGTATGTGTGTTGTTTTGTTAGAACATGATCTTGATATATAATGCTGATGGTTTGTGTTGATGATATTTAGTTGCATTAATGATAGTTTAATGTTCATCTTGATGTATAAATGATTTTACGTTGAATGAATGTTGATGGTATGAGGGTGTTGTGAAGTAGAGGAAGGAGCGGTAGGTCGCCGTCTTTTAGAACACCAGAATATAACTTGCGCATTTCAAAAATGCGCAAGCCATATTCTGGTGTTCAAAAAGACAGCAACCTGCCGCTCCATTCCTACATATTTACAACCTCAAAACTCATCGCTATTGCACCAATACAACATCATATAACCAAGTTAACATATTATATCACAAATTAAACATCATATTGCTACGACAAAGAAAACAAGAATAAAGTTCAACAATTCTTACATTGAAAGGAACATTAGAGTTCAATAATTCTAAAAAAACAAGACTAGAACCCAATGTTTCTTATATATCCAACAAGAATTAAATATAACAACTCATACATAGAAAACAATACAACAAGGACTTCTTATGGCCAAAAGCACCACATTTGCTACAACTATTATGGCCAGATGAAGATGGCGGATCCATGAAACTTTTAATTCGAGAAGACCGTGGACCACCTGAATTTCTACGCATCGGTGGTGGTTGTATAGTAGGACCTTCGTAGACATCTCAACAATGACTAACAGGTAAAGGGTGGAATAAAGGATCATAAGCAGCAGTATACTTAGCCGTTGTATATCACATTGAGATTAAGTCAAAATACGCTCTATTCGCACCACTTGAACCACATGAACATGCTGCTAATACATGGGAGCATAGAAAATGATCTAAAGTTGGCATGTTGCACGAACACTTAGCAACATTATCATTGATATTCACCATATAATCAAACATATGAACATCTTTCACTTGGCATTCTGTTAAGCTATACCTCTCTATGGACAGGATCCTTGATTCTTTCAATCTTCTCTTTGCTAATGCTTCCCACTTTGGTGTCAACTACGACGTCCACTCTTCTCCTTGAGTTCGACTTTCGAAAAAGTAATAATTTAGTCGATGAGACGTACATGCAACCAATGATTTAACAGGTAAATTCCTAGTTCCTTTCAATACACCGTTAAAGCTTTAGAAACATTAGTTGTCATTATATTTAATCTTATGCCACCATCGTGACAAAGAGTCCAGCTTGATTCTTGATTTTTCAAACTTTTTTTAATCCATGCATCGGCTTCTCGATTTACAGCCTTCAACTATTTTCTTAGTTCATTATGTTTTACAACCTCCGATGCCGTGGTACACGCATGTATCAAATTTTATAGCTCATCCGTACCAAACCCTGCTTTCTTAAAATTTTCTTTAATATGACGAATACAATAGCGATGATGATGTTCGATTGGCCAAGCTTGTCTTAGCGCACGTGGAATTCCTTTCATACGATCTGAGATAAATGTAATACATCGAGTACGTACAGATGGAATATAATTCCATATGCAATGAATAAACCAACTCCACGTTTACCAAAACTCTGTTTGTACAATAGCAAAGGCTAACGGAAAAAGACCTTGGTTTGCGTCTACACTAGTAGCTACCAGTAATGTACCTAGATACTTTCCTTATAAATGAGTGCCATCAATAGATAGTATAGGTCGACAGTGAATGAAACCATTGATAGAAGGTCCGAAATCCCAAAAAGCACCATCAAAAGCACTACGACTATGAATAACATCATATACCGTTCCAGTGTTGGTACATTGCACGGCTCTAAGATATTTTGGAAATTCTACGTATGACGACTCCCAATCTCCATAAATTATTGCAACCGCTTTCCGTAGTCCATGCCACTCACGAGGATAACTTACTTTTATATGGAACATATTTGACATTGTCTCTTGGACAGTTCTTGCAGTTATACTTGTTTCAGCTTTAATCAAGGGAAGTATTTTTTTACATATAAACTTTGATGTTACCCGTCGATGGTTTGAGTTGACAGTTGCATTTAAGCAAGTGTGATCGCTGCCGTATGTTGTTATTTTCTACCAATTTTGAGATTTTCTCACCAATAGGCTAGAACGCACTCTTCAAGGACATGTTTCATCCACATCGTAATGAACCCTATATTGATTTGCATGCGATTTCAGTACTTGAAAAGAAACTGAACATTTAATTGCCCATTCACATAATTGTTCAATGAGCTTTTGTTTACTTTAAAAAATTAACTCAACTCATGGTCCTTTTTCAACACATTCTCTTCCAAACACTTCCACTTCTAATTGAAAATTATCCATAATCGATTTCACCATTATTGTTGCACTGCATAAATCATCGGCTGGGGGCTCTTCATATGTGATTTGCTCATCTTCGACATTTCCATCATCAGCCCGCCGATTGTCTTCATATATGATTGCATCATTGTTAACCTCTATTTGATTGACCAAAAATCTATCTACATCATCCGCACAAACTACTTGCATGCTATCCAATTGCACTTCGCTATCATTTACAATATCAAAATGATCATCGTCGTCGTCAGCACAACCAATGAATGCTTCTTCTACTGCATTTATTTTGACACTACAAATACAAAAAATAATGGGAAGGGTAAATTCTATGAATGTAAGTCAAAATGAAAGTGCTAGAGTATAATATTACTCACTTTCCCAATGCTTGCGATTGATTTGGATGTATATAGTTATGCCCCATATTTTGTGCTTGACTTGAAGATACTCCAACCATTCTGCTATACCTATGCAATAAATTTGTAAACTCCCCGCCTTGATGACTTGTCAAATAAGAAGAATATGCCGACCATTGTGTTTCTTGAAACTGTGTGGTGGGTACATGCTCATCCACAGAAATTACGGACTAATGTGTTTCAACCACATTAACATGTTCTACTTTCATAACAAATATTTCTATCACTCTTATTCAAACCGAAAACGTAGAGTCCATATCATCGTCATCTTCTAAATCAATATCGGATGCACCATCATCTCTAACCCATTTCACTGCTAATTTTAAATCATACTCAAGAGGATTGACTTTTGCCACTTCAAATATCCATTGTTTAAGCTCTACAAAACTACAATAATTTTTTATTTTCGGTCCTTTTCTCTTTCCACCAACTTATCTAGGCTTATCTTCTTCATCAACTAACAATTCTCCATCATAGTAAAATATAGTTGGAACCGTTGACATTATCTACAAAATCAATTACAAGACTACATAAAAAAAATTTGATTTTGTGAAAAAATCCTAAATAAAAATTTGTTGAATTAA
Source organism: Allium fistulosum (assembly GCA_030737815.1). NCBI lineage: Eukaryota > Viridiplantae > Streptophyta > Magnoliopsida > Asparagales > Amaryllidaceae > Allium > Allium fistulosum. The sequence goes on along the minus strand of CM060905.1, from coordinate 482,053,562 downwards.
TACCTCATTTTTCCAAGAAGATGTTGTTTCTGTAGGCAACCTTCAACCAAAAGCAGTAAAACTAATCTTCAAGCAAAAGCAAGCAAGCAAATCAATATAATAACAAAACCAATATATTTCACCAACATAATCAAGACTATAGTTCTACATTACATTTGAACCCAAAATCACTTCATTGTTTATCCAAGTGATTAACTAGTACATAATACAAATTACAAAACATCAACAAACAATTCGAAAAGTTAAATTCAAATACTACATTTCAACAAAAACAAGAAAGTGATGATGTTCTCCTAGGCTCAAACGACTAGCAAATCTTGGTCCCCGACTGGTTTTCCTTAGTTCTTCATTCACCTTTTTCAAACGCCTTATTTCGGCTTGCAATTCGTGGGCATACTCAATTCCCCTTTTGCACAATGGTTGAACAATCCATTTAGAATAATTACAATAACCAACTTCACGGGGGTTCAATCTGTGTTCATTGTACGAACTACAACCAAAAAAATCTTTGCTTGGCATTCTTTTCCTTTTCGCAAACAACAGCTAAACACATATCTCCACGGTCACAAATTGGATATGGCTATTGCCCCTATGGCATGGAAGGACCAATAGGATGTAGAGGTGTTAGAATATACCCATCAACGCGAATTTGATAACCGAGTCTTTGGTTAGAAACAAATTTACATAAACGGGCGTGTAAGGTTGATGGTTCAGAATGGAATTTACACGGTATTGAATTTAACTATATCTACAAAACATGATCAACATCAACGTCAATGTGACTTTAGCTCACAATACCGATTTGCGCTTCAAGTACATCACAATGTTTCATTATCAATCTCCCAAATAACCATGTATACCATCAAAATAAAAAATACAACATTAACATTTCAACTAGGGTTTCCAATTTATAACTAGGGTTTCTAATTTCATTAACCATTAACTATTATTTCAATAATAACAACACCAATAGCTAGTACTTATCAACACCAACAACAATAAATATTAATTATGAACAGCAATAAAAATTAAAAAATTTAACAACATAAACTATTACTTTTATTTTGGGAAGATGAAGAAGATTCTTCCATCTAGAGATTAAAAAAGTGTCTAGAGTGTTGTTTACATATCTTAGAATACGTTTTATGGCTTTTGGATGAGTTTCCTTAGGTTGAGATTGATATCTTGCATAGAGACATACACGATGCATTATATCAAGTGTACTAGCAGTTATACAAAGCAAAAATCCTATGACATATCTATATAGTTTGTTATCTATATCTTTTGAATTTTCTTTCTAATTTAGTTTTACATTAGTTGCTGTAACAAACCGTATTTTTAGGGTGATCTTAATATTTAATTGTTTTATTCATAGATGAACTGAAAACACGATTTGTGCAGACAAACTTCTTAGGACTCGAGATTATTTCCATTAGGTCTGGATAGTCCGAACGAGCTAGAATGAGTATAAGCATTGATTTATTTCGATTGTTTGATTTAGAGTTAGAACGTCGAGTTTGGTTCATAAAATCAAGAAACTCGAAAATTTAACTACTTTACATGTTGGAATTAGGTCCCAGAAATAGTTCCATTGAGTTCAGAATAGAGGTACTTGGCTAGAAATGCCAACGAGCACACCGCATTTGGAGTTCGAGATTTTCGGGAGTGAATAGTATCGGTTGGCTGCCTATATAAGGACCCTAGGCCTTCTTCATTTGCTCAAAAACCTAATTGAAACCCTAGCCGCCATTTTAATTTACCTCAATCCAATGGCCTTCGATGATTGGAGCCACTTAAGGCATTTTCAGGCGAGGGGTCCAACTAGAAAATTGCTCGTGTGGGTGAGTAGAGTGAGAATGATGGTTGGATTGCCGTGGATGGTGGCCAGATGACCAAAATCCCGGGATCAATGGCATTCGGTTTTAGGGTAAGATCTCAGCGATGGTGGCAACTTAGGAGGGGCACTGGTGGCAATGGAAGCGGGGGAGGCTGGGCTTCCTTTTGGTGGATTGTGGCGGCGCATGTTGACCTGTAGCAACGGAGATGAACGGTGACATCGTGTTGGATTTCGATGTGAGCAGGGTTTGTTAATGGGAGCATTAGGTTGTTAAATAGGGTAATTAACTAATCTAATTGTAATTAGTGGATATTATTATATTTAATTTAATCTGAATCTTATAAAATCAATAACTATTTCATACAAGGTCAAAATCAAACCTGGCCAGTTGCGTTGAACTCGTATCGACAATATCTACGCTTTGGAATTGGATTCGTGGAAATTGGAGCTTATATAATTTCAAGCTAAATCAAATGCTATTTGATTTTAAACCAAACAAAAACGCTTCGACGATAAATGGAATTTCGGTGAGTTAAACTCACCTTTTGGTTAGTCACTATGTTATATAGTAGATAAAAATTATTGGTCGTATACTTGGATGTTTTATTTGTTTGATAGTTAGGTTTGGATAAATTATCTTTTTTGAAAATGGATAATGTATAAAGTGATAAAATAATATTGATTTAATATAGTTACGTTGTTTGAATAATAACGTAGTTAATTTAAGCATACTTTTTCGATGTTATCTATTTGGCCAAATAAACACCATCTAATAGTAAATGGAAGAGTTTATTTTGAATGACATTTGTTCAGTAGAATAAGTCCTCGTTCTACTATTATATTAATTTAGACATTTATTTAAGTGTCAGTTGATTAATATTGGATAAGTAATATGTTAATAATTAATTGTTAATTATGGATTTGGTTTACATATATGTTTGCTTATGTAAATACGTGTAATTTAACTTGAGAAGTTAAATTGAATTTAATGATAGCCAGTTTAAGTACCATTGTGGTCGCTAAGCCTCCTTTTGAAATTGGAAAGTTATGGATTTAAATTAACTTCAATTTTGTAATTTGAAGTAAAGTGTTTTATTTAATTATTATTTGAAATAAAGTGATTATTTAGTTATTATTCTAACAAGGTGTTTTGTTAAAAATTTATTTTATAAAGTGTTTTACAAAATTATTTCCTTAGTAATGTTAATAGTTATATTTATAATGTTTTAAAATCAGTTAGTTTATTAATGTTGTTTAAAGATAATTAATTACTTATTAATGTTGTTTAAAGATAATTAATTACTTATTAACGTTGTTTAAAGATAATAATTATTTTATTATTAAATAATTAAAGCTAGTTAATTGTTTTATTGGTAATATTGTTTGAAAGTTAATTAATTATATTTTGAAAGTTGTTTAAAGTTATTTTATTATATTATATCATTTAAAATATTTTAAAGGTTAATTATTATACTATGTACAAAGTTTTTAAAGTTCTATTATTATATTATTAAAAATGTTTAAAGTTTATTTTTATAATGTTAAAGTTTTTTTATTCATTATAATTAAATATTAAATTGTTTATAAAAGGATTTCTTTTATAAAAAGGATTTATATAAAGGAGTTTATAAATTTGAAAAAGGTTTGGACTTTGAAAAGAAGTTGGATTTTGAATGATTTTAGAAAAGAGGTTTATAAATGGTTTATCGATTTGAAATGGAAGTTTTATAAATGGGTTTTTGAGATTTATAAATGAGAATTTTTATAATAAGACTTGGAGATTTATAAAGAAGGTTTATAAATAGATTTGTAGATTTATAAAGGAGATATTTATAAAATAAAACAGATTTATGGAAAGGAATGTTGTTTTGGGTTATTTATATCTTCATTTAATGACATTTGGGGTTCGATCATTTTAATATGATTTTGAAATTGAAAACCTTTCTAAGTTCCTGGTGAATATACTTATGCCATTTTATAAGTATGTGGAAAAGGTTGACCAAGTTTTAAGAGAAATGGTTTGTGAATATACTTACACCAGTGAGATAAGTGCATAAATATTTTGATAAATAGTTTTGGAAAGAGATTTAATTAATGAAAGATTAATCTAAGAGCCTTGGTGGTTTCCATGGGAAAAGTAATCTCTGTTAGAATGTTTATTTATTTGATAGTTAAATAACCAACTATCAAATCTTGGCCTAAATAATGTAATCCTTCTTAATTTTGGTGATACGGAAATATTCTTTCCCTATTTAACACCGAAGGATTTAACTGTGGAAATATATAGGAGATACACGGGGATTATATGGTACAGTTACCGTCGGTGGTGCTATACTGTACGCATAAACTCATTTGTTCCCCTAGGATGAATGATAAAGAAATCCGTTCGCTTAAGCGGTTAGGTGGTGATCTCTGCTCTTATGTATTATCTGATTGTTTCTAAAAGAACCGATATTGTGTATTCCGAAAATCGACCGATTGGCTTTGGCACACCCGGTAAATGAGGGAGTTTACTTATATGAGATGACTTAAAACATAACCACTACAAAACTATATACGGGTTCTATGCTTGGAGGAGATTCGAATTTTTGTACGAGATGTTGGAATCCACGTGTGATTCTAAGACCCATTATGGTATGAGAATCCATGTGTGATTTGTAGGTCTATGTTGAGATATGGGATTCCATATGTGATTCCGGATATGTTGAGATCTGGGAATCCTTGTGTGATTCTGAGATCTTTGTTGAGATGTGTGATTCTGAGACCTGTTGAGGTATGGGAATCCATGTGTGGTTTTGAGATCTGTTCGAGTAGAGACTCGTGTGCTGGAATGCTGGACGTAGCCTCATCGGCAGTAATGACTAAAAATAGAGATAGTATGCATAGCCAAGGGTTTTGCTAACCCATAAGGGTGCAACCGTCTCCTTCCTAGAGTTGCCTACAGTTGTTATGCATGCATGGAGCATTGCATTTGGCCTGTGTGGCCAGTTATGTATTTCCTATTGTACATCACTAAGGATGTATTGTTGCTTCGGAAAGATAACTCTGATCCTTGTGCAAGCGGACCGTTCTCGAAGTACCAAGGGCATCTCCATGGAATTCTATACAATTGTAAATGCATCTTAGCGGTTTTTAATTATATACCTATTATTTGTAATGTACACGCACGAGCCACACAGCTACTTGATTATTAATATTTTCACCCTTAGACATTATTATAATATCATTGGATTTTCTAACATAAATGGTTTGGTTATCATAAGGTAAAAATTCGTTCATGTTTATGTGTAGCGTGGTCTTACGAGACACCTTTTATTTTGAAAGGATTTTAAAAAATAGAAATTAATATGCTTTAATTGAGTTTTCTCACGCTAGTTTACCAGACTGATTCGGACGTTATTTTCTTATAATGCTTGGGTTAGCCCGAGTATGTTTCGGATTTAGTTCTACATGCTTTGGAGCTTTAGGAGATGAGCAATGTGCCTCCAAGATGTATTCATGTATCTTTTTATTTCCACTGCATTTTTTGATTTTGTATTTATCAGCAATTGTAAGGGCAGGTTGTTATAAATATCTAGGCTGATGATACTTAACTTTGATTGATGTATATGTATATTAAAGTCTTCTTTTTGTAAATTTCTATTGTATATTACATATTACTCACCATGATGTGAGATTCTGTTCTATCTTTTCTTTCTTCACCCTAACAATCTGTTTTTTCGACGCATGAATGATCAACACGTGAATACCGTGGATATATTAGTATCGACTTTTAAGGGTCGAAAAGGCAAGTCATTATAGTTGACATCAGAGATTAGGTTGAGCGAACACCTAGGCCTTGGTAGGGTAAAACTCATTAGAGATAGGGTTAGTAATACCCTAGAATGAGTAACTCATTAGAGATATGGTTAGTAACATCCTAGAATGAATTGAGTGTATTATATATATGAGCACACATTTATTAGTGTTATAAAATATTTTATATCATGTTGATTTATTTGTTGAGTGGCTTATAAATTCTGGTTCAGACGTGGAATGCCACAGTATCAATAGGGGTTTCTAAAGACTTGAACAAGGCAAGTCGATACACTATTGTTTTAAAATTGGTATATGAAATAATTTTACCTAGGATTATATTTTATATATAATCAAATAATTTCATAAAACTAAATATATTTATTAATGGTGTGTTTGTTTGTTAGGAAATGATAATATTTAATTATAATCATTTATTGTTTGGTGAGTCATGCTCACCCAGTTAGGAGTATTGACTACCGTTCGTTGATTGAGTAGTTGTGCCCGACCATTTATGGGCATTGACTATTGTGGTTGATTATGAGCAGTTTATACTTCACACTACATGGGTTAGGTAAATAGCAATTGTGGAAACATTGAAATGAATACCTTATGAATTCAGTTCACAATTTGATTATAAGGCATTCGGTGATAATGTTTGGTTAAAATTTAACTTTAATAAATGTTTCTTATTATAATCTATATAAAGACATACATTTGTGAAATGATTTTGTATAGGAAGTGAAAATTATATAAATATGATTTATAAATGTGGTTTATAAATAAAAAAGATTTAAGCTGAGAATTTGAGAACTTAAATCCCGGTGTATTGGAATTTGTTTTCAAAAAGTTTTGGAAAAAAATAAAAATAGTATTATTTGAAATTATTTTTGAATAGAAATATTTTCAAAGGATTTTAAAGGATATAGAAAGCACTTAACTCACTCCTTTCACTAGAAAATAAGTCCGATGATGGCTGCAGCATCATCGATGTTCATTTTCGATTTTCTAAGTAGGGATTTGCGACTAGAGTAATTTGTTTAGAGATGTTTGGGTAAAATGGTTCATGATTTAAAATCCCAGAAGTATGATTGATATACAAAAATAAGATATGTATATTATTATTGTTTCAGAATGATTTGAAATAAAAGTGGGTGTTTAATTCTAAAGTTCTCGGTTAAATCATTTGATGGTTGCATGTATCTTGTGTATTAGGGTAGTTTGGATGGTGCATCTCATTATGATATGTTGTTCGATAGTTTTCATTTGTTAAAATGAAATGGAGTTTTCGACGATTTTGGATAGTTGGGGCTTCCCAATTTGATATAGAAATTTAAGCTTTTGGTTAGAAAATGTAGAAGTTGAGTTTTTGTAACTCTTAAGTTGGGAAAAAGATAAGTTAATACAAATTAAAAATTGTCGAACATCCTAGATAAGTAAAACAAAATCTGATATTATAATATACTCTTAGGATGTGGAAGAGTGTTGCATGTATATGAACTTAAGTTTTGATGTGTTGATAAACCTAAGTTGTGTTTTATAAGGAATTTATAAGCTTAAGTCATGAAATATTTGTACATTTAAGTAATGTTTTATGAAATGGTTCATAAGTGAATTTAGTGTGAAATGAAATTTTGTTTAATGGAATTAATATGATCTAAATTAAAAAGGAAATGGGTGCGGGTAAGAAACCAACTAGAATAAATACGTAGAATGTATGTATATCATTTTATTCACATGAGAATCTTTGATTCAGATTCAGGCACATGATTGCGAGATGATTTACATCGGTCCAAAAAAGGATTTTTCACTCGATTCTTGATGGCAAATACTTGATATGGGTTTTTGATATAATCCCGAAGTTCTCTATCACAGTGTATGTCTATGAAAGGAGAACGGTTTTTAATTAAGGAACCGGATAGGAGTCTGCACTAGAGAAGTCGAGTGAGCTATACTAGTTCAGAAGTGAAATTATGCGATCAAGCGAGTGATCAGATTTGATATTAAGTACAGATGACATATGTACATCGTACAGGCTTAAATGTAATTATATGTTTTTGGCATTAGAATTTCAAGTTGAATGATTTGTTATGGCATGTTGGTTAGAGATGGTTGCTATTTATGGTTTGGCATTCTTGAATTCATGTTATATGTTGGATGGATAGTTGTATGGTTTCATTTTCATGTTTAACTCTCTTTGGGTTATGTAAGTGAGTTTTAGGTACATGGAAGCAAAGGCTAGCTTGCTACTTTTGGTTTTATGAATAGAGTTTGTTGCCCGACAAATAGGTATGAAGTGGATTTAGAGTTTGGGATTTGATTGGTGAATTTATGCCCTAGATATGGGAGGCGATTTTTGGGCTTTATTTTCTTTTGTTGGTTTGGGCCATATGTGGCAATTTGTAGTTTTTCAGATCTAGCCACGCAAAGAGGTGCTGCCGAAATTTTCCAAAAACTTAGGCCATAGCTGTTAAGAAGTTAATGAAAGGATTTTTAGAGATGACTGATAGTCGTAAAAATAGGTGGCGAAGATTATTAGAATTGCCCGAGTGATTAAGTAATTTTAGTGATGATATGGAAAGTTGTCACTATTGATGCAGTAGTTGTTACTTATTCGTTTCGAGTGTTTATATCTCAATTCGAATGAGAGTGCCATATTGGCAGACATGTGCGTGAGTAGGTAGGATAGTGCCTAGGATAAATTTGTTTAGGGTTTGGTGATTCAACATAAGTTGAAGATGATTTTTATATCATCAAATATGCTTGGGTGTAGGGGTTTTTTGCTCAGTCCTTTAGGATTTTGGGGACTAAATCTTTTTAAGGGGGAAAGTGTAACAACCCGTAATTTTAGGGTTCTTGGAATATTTAAATTTTGAATACTTAAGTATTCAATTGTTTTATTTTATCGATGAGTTGAAAACTTGATTTCCACAAACGGACTTTTTAGGAGTCGGGATTATTTCCAGTGGGTCCGAGTGAGCAAGAATAAGTATAAGCATCAATTTATTTTGGCTGTTTGATTCAGAGTTAAAAGGTCGAGTTTGGTTCGTAAAATTGAGCGGCTCGAAAAGTTAACTTCCGTTTATGTTGGAATTAAGTCTTAGAAATAGTTCCATTGAGTTCGGAATATGGGTATTTAGCTAAGAACGCTAGTGATCATGCCTCGTTTGGAGTTCGAGATTTTCGAGCCTGAATAGTGTCTGTTGGTTTCCTATATAAGGACCCCTACCCATCTTCATTTGCTCAAAACACTAATTGAAACCGTAGCTGCCATTTTTATTTACCTCCATTTAATGGCCTTCGATGATCAAAGCACTTGAGGTGTTTTCAGGCGAGGGGTCGACCTAGAAATTTGTTCGCGTGGGTGAGTGGAGTGAGATGGACGGTTAGATCGTCGTGGATGGTGGGGAGGCGGTTGGAATCTCGAGATGAACGACGTTCAGTTTTTAGGTTAGATCTCGGCGATTGCAGCAAACTAGGGAACTACATCGGTGGCGATGGAAGTGGGGCAGGCTGGGCTTCCGTTTGGTGGAGTGTGGCGGCCCGTCTTGGCCTGTAGCGGTGGAGAAACGGAGATGAACGACAACATCGTATTGGGTTTTGATGCGGCCAGGGTTTGTTAAGGGGAGGATTAGGTTGTTAATTAGGGTAACTAACTAATCTAATTGTAATTAGTGGATATTATTTATTTAATTTAATCTCAATCTTATAAAATCAATAACTATTTCATACAAGATCCAAATCGAATGCAAACGGTCGCATTGGACTCGTATCGAGAATATCTTCATTTTGGAATTGGATTCGTGGAAATTAGAGCTTGTAGAATTTCAAGCTAAAATAGAACGCTGTTCAATTTTAAACCGAACCGCTTCGACGATAACTGGAATTTCAATGAGTTAAACTCATCTTTTGGTTAATCAGTATATTATATAGTGGATAAAAATTATTGGTTGTATGCTTGAATGGTTTATTTGTTTGATTGTTGGGTTTGGATAAATTATCAATTTTGAAAATGGATAATGTATATTGTGATAAAATAATACTGATTTAATATAATTAAGTTGTTTAAATAATAACGTAGTTCATTTAAGCAAACTTCTTTGGTGTATCTATTTGGCCAAATAAACACCGTCTAATAATTAACGGAAGAGTTTATTTTGAATGACATTTGTTTAGTAGAATAAATCCTTGTTCTGCTATTATATTAATTTGGACATTTATTTAAGTGTCAGTTGATTAATACTGGATAAGTGGTGCGCTAACAATTAATTATTAATTATGGATCTTGTTTACATACAAGCCTACTTATGTAAATGCCTGTAATTTAACTTAAGAAAGTAAAATTGAATTTAATGGTAGCTTGCTTAAGTACCATTGTGGTCACTAAGCCTCTTCCTGAAATTGGAAAGTTATGGATTTAAATTAACTTTAATTTTATAATTTAAAGTAAAGTGTTTTATTTAATTATTATTTTAAATAAAGTGATTATTTAATTATTATTTTAACAAAGTTTTTTGTCAAATTTTTATTTTACAAAGTGTTTTATAAAATTATTTCCTTAATAAAGTTAATTATTATAATTATAATGTTTTAAAATGAATTATTTTATTAATGTTGTTTAAAGATAATTAATTACTTATTAATGTTGTTTAAAGATAATTAATTACTGATTAAGGTTGTTTAAAGGTAATGTTAACCCGCCTTTTGGCAAGGCCGTAGACATGCGGATTTAACTAAATCAGCTGCTTGTTTGTTGAGACTGGAATACGATGGGTTTGAGTCAGCTAGATGGATAGATGATCAATCATGGATGATAATCATGGTTATGAAGCCGTGATTCAGCATATTCGATGGACGAAAGTCGCGGAATTCTCGATATATGAGTTTCGGCAAAAGTTGAGTTGTCACGAGTCACCCGGAGTTTACTTCGAGTCATACCTAGGTCTGCTTCGAGTTTTCATGGCGTTTGCTTCAGGTCCCAGTGAGTTGTGCCTCGAGTCGCTTGAGGTCGGTAGGAGTTCATTGGATCGGCATTTGAGTGGGTCGGCATTGGAGTGAATCGACATTGGAGTGGACCGGCATTTGAGTAGGTCGTCAATTGAGTGGATCAACATTTGGATGGATCAGCGTTTGCTTTACTCTTGGTTGGCTCAAAGATGGACTCGTCGGTATAGGGAAATCCCCGGGTTGGCTATAGTGAAATTAGCGTTGGGTCGGTATCTTTTAGATCACCTTGGGTCGGCACCTCTTTCACTTTGGTTCAGTTAGCCATATGCTTCGGGTCGGCTATGATATTCTCCTCGGGTCGGCTATGATATTCTCCTCGGGTCGGCAATGGGAAACCGAGTCGGTGAAAAGGCAAGGGGTCGGTAATTATTTTGCTTCGAGTCAAATGGTATGTTACTTCGAGTCGGATGTAAGGCTACTCCGAGTCATTCCCAAGGCAATATTGGATCGGCACGTTCTGGACTCGGGGTCGATCGTGACGAAGGGTATAGGTTCGGCTATGGTATTGATGGGCCCGGACCACTCAGGAAGCCCAGTAACTTGGGTTTTGCCTATAAATACAGCATGCGAGGCTTCAGAAAGGAGGATCTTCATTTTGTTTCCCTTCTTCTTCTTCATCAAGGCTTTTCTGCCATTATTGCTTTAAAAACTCCGGATTGTAACTGTAATTAATTCTCATATCAATAAAAAGGAAATTTCTGGAGTAGACGTAGGCCGGAATCAGCCAAACCACTATAAATCCTCTGTTATTACTGCTTTCTTTTTAATTTTTACTGCTCTTCATATTTATACTCTCAATGTGATGACCCGGATTTTGATGTTTGATAATTGGGTGAATAACTGATTTGAAGTTATCGGAATATAAATTTTATAAGTCGAACGAATAAGATTCTGACAATAAAAGATATCTAGATAAATATTTATTTGATAATCTACTAGTATAATTATTTAACATTGCCAAATTATTCTTTTAGAACAAATAATACGTTGTCAAATATATATATTTATGGGTTGATTTTAAATTTGATTTTAAATTGAAGTTGAATTTAAATTGGAAGTTCAAAGGGATAAATATCTTAAAATATTTTGGATTTGAAAATATATTATATATGATTTTATTTCTTTTATATAATTGGTTTTATATTATTTTCTTTAGAAGATTTATTTATATAAATAAAAATAATGTATTTACTTAATAGGAAATATATATATGTAAGTTTTATAAAAAAATCATTTTTTTAAAAAAAATAATTAAAAACATCAAAAGCAGGCAGATCATCTCAACTAAATTTCCAGAATTCAAAACCTCAGGCTTTCTTTGTTCATAAATTTGGTGAGTAAACTTGAATCTTATAAGTTAAATTATTTGATGCATGTGATAAGAAATTGAAGTAATATATTTCTACTTGGAAAATAGTGAATTCTGTGCGTGTGCATGTTTGTATTTAGATGAGCATAACTCTGTTTTGTGTAACAGGCTCAAAATCAATCCAAGTAAATTCATATCCCCTCACTTAGACAATTTTAGGCCAAGATCATTAAAGGAAAAATGTTTGAATGAATGAAATATCATTTTTAAAATACTTTCAAGTGAATATATTAAGTAATTTCTGGGTAAACAAGAAATTACAATGACGATCAATTCAAGTCAGAATTTTGATTGCTTAATTTTCATATTTTAATTTTAAAACTAGATTCGCACTTAAGAAACTATGAATTTTGATATTAATATCAGAACATCTCAAACAAAACAGGACATGGCATTTATTGCACATCCTCTCTCAAGCCTACAACACATCAAATCCAAGTATACAAACCTAAAATCAAATCAGGTCAAGAAATCTCTGGACAAAGAAACTTAGATAAATAGAAAAAAAAGGGATGTACAGATACATATCTTCCCCCTCTAGCTTGCACAGCCACTTCTTCCCCACGTATATATATATATATATTCACTGCCTAGTATCTCCCCATATACATTATGTTCATAAGCCTTAAGCAACACAAGCTGCCATTAAAAAAATTAAAAGAAATCAGAACAACTCAAGTATAGGAGATCAAACTTGAAGTCGAGGTAGAGGCAAGCAGGGTTCACTCTCTTTTGATAACTGTGAGTAAACAACCAACATTGTTTTAAATTGTTGTTTGAGATGTATTAGTAATTAGATGAGGTGATAATTGTTTGCATGTCTGTAAACACTATGCATATCTCTGTTTTTTTAGACTGACAGGCTAAAGCTTGAACGAAAATCAAGTTCTCTTCATACAATCTCTTAAAGGCTGAGGAATTTAAATAAGTTATCTTTGTTTAAGCATAATTAAAATTTTAAAAATATATTTATGTGAAATATGTTTGAAAATTTTAAAATCAAGAAGAACATTAGATAACTTAAGAACATGAAAAAAAAAATCATCATGGTTTGCTGATTCGTATATATAACCTGAATTTCCTTTAAAAACTAGGATTTTTAAAATGAAAATCACAACTTTTAGTTTTGTGGTTCGAGAGGAAGTATGGGATGAACGGAATTCTTGTTTGAGGGGAATTCTAATGATCAGAGAAGTTTGAGAGGTCGAGGTCGAGGTCGCTGCTATAGTTAGCCTAGAGGTTGGCGAGTTCGGCAAAAATGGCGGGTGAATTTTTAGTTCACCGTGACGACGGCGCGGGGTCATAGTAGGGGTTTAGCTTGGTTTGGATTGAGGTTGGAAAGTAGGCTATTACGACGACGACAGGGCATCGGGGAAGACCAGTCGTGGGGGATAAGAGAGAGGGGACTCGAGTGTAGCTCCAGGCAGGGCGACGTGAACTCCGGTGATCGGAATTGGGTGGCGCCGGGTGAAATTGGTGATCGGGTTTTCTGCCTGATGGGTTTGAGTGTACTCGATTTTGATTCTGGTTGATTTCGTCAGAATTACGTGGTCGGGGAAGTTCAGTGGGTCGATGATGACGTGCCAGAGGTCTTGGAGATGGTCGGCGATGATCCGATCGGGTGTACACGTGCACCCTGTATCGTTAAGTGTCTGGTTTGGTTTTGATTTGGGAAGAAGCATTTTTGTTCGGGACAATATCGGGTTTGTTGGGGGTTTGACTCGAAGGCTAGAGTGGGTGGAGTTAACCCAGTGCTGGGTTCGGGTAAAAGACGATTTGGCTCGGGTGTTTTTGAAAATTATTAAAATTGATTCCAGAATTTCAATTTGAAAAGAAAATGGTTTTTCAGATTTTAAATTTGAAAATAAATGAAGATGTGAGATTAAGTTTTCAAATACAAAGAGGAAATAAAGTTTTAAAGCTAGATTTTTTTTTAAAAGTATATTAAACTTTAAATTAATCAAGAAGATCTAAAATGATTTGTATAAACTAATTTCAAGCTTTAATTTAATAAGACCTGAATGGTAATTAAGTAGTTAATTAAAATAAATGGTTTATCTTTTAATTTATTAAGGTCTTAAGTAATTTAAGATTAATTAATTAACTTAAGTAATTAAAGGTTAATTACTTAATGTAAGTAATTAAAGGATAATTAATAAATTAAGGTTAATTAATTTATGATTAATGGATAATTAATTTATGTAATTAATTAAGGGTTAATTAATTAACTAAAGGATAACTAATTTAGGGTTAATTAATTAATAGAAGTAATTAAATGTTAATTAATTAATGTGGATGATTAAATGATTAAAGAATAATTAATTAATTTCAAAAATTAATTAAATGGATTAATTAAGGTTAATTAATCAGGATTTAAAAGTAGTTAATTTATTTGTGTTAATTAAATTAATTAGATTGGGTGACAAATAAATCTTGCTTATAGATGATTAAATTTTATTTATTGGATTAATGTCTCTAGTCTGGTAAATTGTAATGTTTTGTGATAATGTAAGTTTCTATCTGTGATTAATTGTTATGGGAATATGTTGTTCTGAAGTTTAATCGAATTATTTAACTTAAACAACTTGGTTTAAAGATGACATTTGATTCGAAGAGACCGGGATCGGATATCAGCGATATCCGGAACCACTTCGATTAGTAATCCATAATTCTATATAGATTTGATTTGTAAATCGAATAGGCTTGGAAGGAATAAATTGAGTAAAATGGACCATTGAAACTAAGTAACGATACTTAGATATTATTTGGTGAAATAAGTGTTTGACTATAACAAGATAAGAACTTGTAGTGAGGTATGAGTTACCCTGGTTTTCAAATGAGTTTTTATAACTTAGTATTTCAAGATATATGGGTTTACTCACGCTGGTTTCCAGCCTGACTCGGGTGTTACTTTAATGTAATGCTCGGGTCAGACCGAGTATTACAGATTTTCAGGTAAGGACGTTCTGGAGCACAGGGGACGAGCTGGATGACAGAAACGTATGGAGTGTTTCCGCTGTGATGTATTACTATTTATCTGTGACATGTTCATTTTAACTGTTCCGTGTATGTATAAATGTTGTAACTCTGATGTATTGATATAAATTAACAGATATAGTACTCTTTTGTATAACTGTTATTATCTGATATTATATTTCATCCGCTGCGAATGTGGGATTCTGTGACTTGTTTTTTGTTTCTTCTTCTATCTCTTTTCTTCTTTTCCTAACTATCTGGAATTTTCGGGATCGAAAATTTTGGGTCGTTACACTCTACATACACTCTATCTTTGACATGTGATTGTGATTTGGTGCTTTCATCTAGATTTGGGTGTTAGTGACCAATTTTGGCGCTAACATTTTGGTACTTTCACTGAGAAAGCTAGCACACAGGGATTCTGAAGCTTGGATTTAAAGGCTTAGGAACCAAGATTCTGGAAAGCAATGGTTAGGCCATCGACAAGGAGACAAGTGACAGAAAGGAGCAATCAAGAGGGAAGTTAGAAGGCCTCTTCTGGAGCTAGAGCAGATCAGGCATCCATCTACATCACTAGGGATGAGATGCAGTGATGGATTCCATGCAGGAGCAGATGATGAAATGGCAAGAGGAAATGATGCAGACCCTTCTTAGGCAATTTGGACAGGCAGGAACAATAGGGGTTGTAGGAGCTCAGATCCATGGTGTTGGATCAGAATGACTCAACAGGTAATCAGATGGAGTGGTTCAGTAGGGGGCAGCCCCCAATCAGCAAACAACTGTCAATCTGGATGGACCTAGACTCGAGGGCACACCACCAGGTAATGCTGGACCAATCCATGGAGGGATACTAGATAATGCTACGCAACCCGGCGCCAACAGGAATACAGGAGTACGTGACAAGGAGTATGTGCTAGAATTCCCTTGTGGACTTGGATGGCAGTTAGGAAATGTGGATGGGGGCAACCCTTGGTAGGTAACACCGGATTAGCTGACATTATCAAGTGAACTATTCGTCGAGGTCTGGCAACAGAGATTTAGAGGGAGTGAACAAAAGTCCGTTTACCCGTAACATCAGGATGGCTAGGAATCCACCCGATTTCAAGCTTCCCACTCTGGAAGTATACAACGTTAAGACAGATCCCACTGACCACTTAATGAGGTAGACAAGGCATCTGGAAGTCCTAGGGGCATCAGAGGAGGTTATGGCCCGGTGCTTTCCCCTGTACTTGACCGATATAGCTGTTATGTGGTTCAGATAGCTGGAAGATGGATCAATTGGAACATGGACAGATTAGTGGACAGGTTTTTGAAACAGTTTCGAGTCCACATCAAAAGGCCGAAGAATGTGATGACACTGACGTCGGTGAAGCAGAAGATGGGAGAATCGCTTAAGACTTTTTTAACTCGGTTTAATGTAGCAGTTGCTTCGGTGGATCAACCGGATCCATCAATGGTTCTGATGGCGGCAGTATAGGGAGTCAGGGATAATTCGGATTTCAAAGTATCGTTGATACGGGATCCACCAATGGATCTCGGGGAATTCTTTCACGAAGCTGAGAGGTTTCTTTGACAAGAGGATGCTTGTTTGGATACGAAGTCAAAGGAAGTAAACATGGTTAAGGATGGAAAACCGTCCGGTGAAAGCTCGGGTAAAGACAAGGATAAAGGGAAGAGGAAACGTTGGGGAGAACCAAAATTCTCCACTTACACAGGACTGAATAAGACATTGGAATGAATATACTTGGATACTCGGGATCGCCTTCCTTATCGAAGGCTGGCAAGGAGGGAACCCTTAGAATGCAAAAGGGCATCGGGAAGGCACTGTCTCTTTCATGACCTGGACGGGCATGATACTAACAGCTACAGGCATCTAAAAGATATAATCGAGGAGCATGTAGGGAATGATCAGTTGCGGCAATATGTCGAAATTCAAAATGTGGCGGTGGAACAGGAGTAGCCACCGTCTACCTTGAACGACAATGGCGCAGGCTCAGGAATGATGGTCGGTTGGTCATCAACTAATCGTAATGGTTTGGAATAAGTAGCAAACTTTAGGTAGATAGCTAAATCACTTACTCATGTACGGGGACAGAGAAAACCCCTGGGCATGCTCTGAACGATGATAAACCGTGACGCTTTGGTTTGGGAAATCTGTTTTTTCTTTTTGGCTTGGACACTTGCTTTTTATGGTTTGGTTTTGGAGTTTGGTTTGAACTCTTAGTTTTGTTTGTTTTCTGATTTGGATTTTGGTTTAGACGTTTTCCTTTTGGTTTGGACTTTTTGATATGGATTTATGGTTTTCTGGTTTGAATCTGGATTTTGGATTGGATTTTGATTGACTTTTTATCTGGTTTTTGGCTAAAAGGTCGTCGAGCATGGATTATGCTCGGCAAGGGTCCGAAGAGACCACGATTCGGCCTAGGACTTAGGCCCCATATTATATATCGGTTACTATTTCAAGTCGTCGAGTATGGACTATGCTCGGCAAGGGTCCGGAGCGACCAAGATTCAGCTTAGGACTTAAGCCATGGCATTACTCAGCGTTCAGGGACACTGAACTAGGAATACCATCGCATTACTTAACACAGGTCCTCGAGTGTGGAGTGCACTTGGAAAGAACCCGGAGGGTTATGAATTCGGATTTCGGCTTTGAATGGCTAGGGATCGGCTATGATCCTGAGTGATCTCGGATTTGGATATCGATCCGGAGAGGTCATGGATTTAGTTATTGGTTATTGGATATGGATAGGTTATAACTCGGTTATCGGATTTGGATTGATGTGGAATTAAATATAGGGATCGGATATCGACTCGGAGCAGTTGCGGATTTGGATAAGGATACGGCAATGACACTTAGATAAAATGGATTAGATTATGGATCGGATAGTATGGCTATCGATGACATATGGACTTTGGATGATGGATCAAAAGCTATTCAAAACACACCTTCCAATAGCAAGGCATGTTTTGAGGGGCAAATGTTAACCCGCCTTTTTGCAAGGCCGTAGACATGCAGATTTAACTAAATCGGCTGCTTATTTGTCGAGACTGGAATACGATGGGTTTGAGTTAGCTGGATGGATAGACGATCAATCACGGATGATAATCATGGTTATAAAGCCGGGTTCGGCATATTTGATGGGTGAAAGTCGCAGAATACTCGAAATATGAGTTTCGGCAAAAGTCGAGTTGTCGCGGGTCACCCGGAGTTCACTTCGAGTCATACCTAGGTCTGCTTCGAGTTTTCATGGCATTTGCTTCGGGTCCCATTGAGTTGTGCCTCGGGTCACTTAGGGTCGGTTGGAGTTCATTGGATCGGCATTTGAGTGGGTCGGCATTGGTGTGGATCGACATTTGAGTAGGTCGGCATAGGAGTGGATTGGCATTTGTGTGGGTCGTCATTGGAGTGGATCGGCATTGGAGTGGATCGACATTTGAGTAGGTCGGCATTTGGGTGGATCGACATTTGGATGGATTGGCATTTGATTTACTCTTGGTTGGCTCCAAGATGGACTCGGATCGATATAGGGAAATCCCCGGGTCGGCTATAGTGAAATTAACATTGGGTCCGCATGTTTTAGATTACCCTGGGTTGGCACATCTTTCACTTCGGTTCGGTTAGCCATATGCTTTGGGTCGGCTGTGATATTCTCCTCGGGTCGGCTATGATATTCTCCTCGGGTCCGCAATGGGAAACCGGGTCGGTGCAAAGGCAAGGGGACGGCAATTATTTTGCTTTGAGTCAAATGGTATGTTACTTCGAGTCAGATGTAAGGCTACTCCGAGTCATTCCCAGGGAAATATTGGATCGGCACATTCTAGACTCGGGGTCGGTCGTGATGAAGGGCATAGGTTTAGCTATGGTATTGATGGGCCCGGACCACTCAGGAAATCCATTAACTTGGGTTTTGCCTATAAATACAGCATGCGGGGCTTCAAAAAGGAGGATCTTGATTCTGTTTCCCTTCTTCTTCATCAATACTTTTTCTGCCATTCTTGTTTTAAAAACTCCGGATTGTAACCGTAATTGATTCTCATATCAATAAAAAGGAAATTTCTGGAGTTTACATTGGCTGGAGTCAGCCGAACCACTATAAATCCTCTGTTATTACTGCTTTCTTTTTAATTTTACTGCTCTTTATATTTATACTCTCTACATACACTCTATCTTTGACCTGTGACTGTGATTTGGTGCTTTCATCTAGATTTGGGTGTTAGTGACCAATTTTGGCACTAATAGGTAATAATTATTTCATTTTTTATTAATTAAAGCTAGTTAATTGTTTTATTGGTATTATTGTTTGAAAGTTAATTGATTATATTTTGAAAGTTATTTAAAGTTAATTTATTATATTACATTATTTAAAATGTTTTAAAGGCTAATTATTATATTATTTAAAAAGTTTTTAAAGTTGTATTATTATATTACTAAAAATGTTTAAAGTTTATGTTTATAATGCTAAAGTTTTTTATTCATTATAATTAAATAGTAAATTGTTTATAAAATGATTTATTTAAAGGAGTTTATAAATTTGAAAGAGATTTGGAATTTGAAAAAGAAGTTGGGTTTTGAATGATTTTAGAAAAGAGGTTTATAAATGGTTTTGCGATTTGAAAGGGAAGTTTTATAAATGGGTTTTTGAGATTTATAAAAGAGTATTTTATAAATAAAAAATGGAGATTTGTAAAGAAGGTTTATAAATAGATTTGGAGATTTGTAAAGGAGATATTTACAAAATAAAAGTAATTTATGGAAAGGAATGGTGTTTTGGGTATATCTCCGTTTTAATGACATTTAGGGTTTGATCATTTTACTGTTATTTTGAAATAGAAAATCTTTCTAAGTGTTTGGTGAATATACTTATACCATTTTATAACTTTGTGGAAAAGGTTTTCCAAGTTTTGAGAGGAATGGTTCGTGAATATACTATACTAGGGAGATAAGTATACAAATATTTTGATAAATATTTTTGGAAAGAGATTTAATTAATGAAAGATTATTTTAAGAGGCTTGGTGGTTTCCATGGAAAATGTAATCTCTATTTGGAATGTTTGCTTATTTGATAGTTAAATAACCGACTATCAAATCTTGGTCTATATATGTAATCCTTCTTAATTTTGGTGGTACGGAAATATTCTTTCCCTACTTAACACCAAAGGATTTAACTCTGGAAATATCTAGGAGAAACACGAGGATTATATGGTACAGTTACCGTTGGTGATGATATATTATACGTATAAACTCGTTTTATTCTCCTAGGACAAATGATAAGGAAATTCGTCTGCTTAAACGGTTAGGAGGTGATCTCCGCTCTTATGAATTGTTTGATTATTTCTAAAAGAATCCGTACCAAGTATTTCAAAAATTGATCGATTGGCTTTGGAACACCCGGTAAGCGGGGTAGTATACTTATATGAGATGATTCGAAACCATAACCACTCCAAAACCATGTACATGTTCTATGCTTGGAGGAGATTTGAGTTTTTGTATGAAATGTTGGAATCCATGTGTGATTCTGGGACCCTTGGGGTATGGGAATCCATGTGTGATTCCGAGATCTATGTTAAGATATGGGAATCCATGTGTGATTCCGAGACTCGTTGGGGTATGGGAATCCATGTATGATTTCGAGATCTTTGTTGAGATGTGGGAATCCATGTGTGATTCCGAGACCTATTGAGGTATAGGAACAATGTGTGGTTCCAAAATCTGTTCGAGTGGAGACTCGTATGCTTGAATACCGGATGTAGCCTCACCAGCGGTAATGACTAAAACCAGAGATGGGACGCATAGCCCAAGGGATTTAGCTAACCCATAAGGGTGTAGTCGTCTCCTTTATAGAGTTACCTACAGTTGTTATGCATGCATGGAGCAATGCACTCGGCCTGCGTGGCCAACTATGTATTTCCTATTGTACATCACTAGTGATGTATTGTTGCTTTGGATGGATAATTCTGATCCTTGTGCAAGAGGACCATTCTCGAAGTACCGATGTCACCTCTGTGGAATCCTACATAATCAATGAATGCGCCTTAGCGGTTTTTGATTATATACCTATTATTATTGTGATGTACACTCACAAGTATCACAGCTACTTGATTATTGATATTTTTGCCCTTAGATATTATTATAATATCACTCGAATTTCTAATATAAATAGTCTGGTTACCTAAGGTAAAAACCCATACGTGTTTATGTGCGGCGTATTGGTCTTATGAGATACCTTTTATTTTGAAAGGGTTTTATAAAAATAGAAATCGTATGCTTTGATTGAGTTTCTCACGCTGGTTTACCAGACTAATATGAACGTTATTTTTTTATAATGCTTAGGTCAGCCCGAGTATGTTTCAGATTTAGTTCTGAATGCTTTGGAGCTTTAGGAGACGAGCCAGCTGCATCCGAGACATATTCACGTATCATTTATTTTTGTTGCATTTTTTGATTTTGTATTTATCAGAAATTTTAAGGGCAGGCTGTTATAATTGTCCAGGCTGATGATTGTTTAGTTGACTCTGATCGATGTATATGTATATCAAAGTCTTCATTTTGTACACTGCAGTTGTTTATTATATATTACTTGTCACTATGTGAGATTCTGTTTTATCTTTCCTTTCTTTCAGCCCAACAATCTGTCTTTCTGTCACTTGGATGTTTAACACGTGAATACCGTGGATGTATTAGTGTCGATTTTTAAGGGTCGAAGGTGGATCGTTACTGTTGCTATGGGAGTTGGCTTACCACTATTATTGGACATACCAAATTTCTTTACTAGTTCCTTAGCATACTTTTCTTGTCTTATAAATATACAATTATTTAATTGTTTTACTATAATTCTAAAATTAAAATTAGATCTCCCATATGAAACATTTCAACTCCCTTATTCATTATATCAGAAAATTCTTTATTTAATTGTTCATTTATTGACTCAAAAATAATATCATCTGTATACGTTGGGTATCATTATTATTTCTTTTGATAAATAGTGTACTGTTTGCTTTTCTTATTTCAAAGTTAGTGTGACGCCCCACCTCTATGCTCATAATAACAAAGAGTATTAAAAGAAATACTGCCTATTATTACGAAGAATAAGGCTGGATAGGAGCGGCCATCCGTAGTTGGCCTTACACTAGTATTGGTTACCTCGATAGGAGTGGTATATATTTTTAATTTTTCATCTCTGATTTATTTACTCCCATCGACATACCCAATTCTAGTATAAAACGAACTACGACAGTTCATAATAGTGTAGGACAATGAATATAATAATAACACAGATAATATAAATGCGGAACACAGATGAAACAAAAAGTCTCATATATATAATAACTGATGTTAGTTACAATACAGTTGACACAATACATATGATACAACTACAACTGTCAACTCTGGAAGTTATATATATAAGTACATTATCAACTAATATACATGAATACATATCATCCTATACAATGACACGACTACTACAAAATGACGAAGACTACTTCAAAAGATATATAAAAAGTCTTCATAGCCCAAATAGCAACTCAAAGCAGGAAATCTACAACCTGAAATAACTCGGGTCTGACCCGAGTATTAGATTCAAGAGAAAATAATACACGGGTCAATCTAATTCAAACTCAGTTATTAATGCACATAAGCAATAATAATCAAATAATCAAATAACAATATAGACGACAGTCACAGAAATCTCGTATATCCCACTTCTCGATAAGAGGGTCAGATAACAGCAGATATAACACTAACAGTGTTAAACAACAAATCAGCAATCCAAATCATCAGCAAGATGAATAAAACGATTATCAATGAAGATAATACGAAAACTCCAGAATTGCCTAGACAACAATTTACAACAAATTCCAATTATTCAATAATAACTAGGATCTCAAAATGATCAATCGAATCAAATTTCTGTGTGGCTGCATTACATGCACGCGTGCACTGCCTCGCCACACAGTACATGAAATCATCATAACAGTGAATACTAACAGCAATCAAAACTACATGGGTCAATATACATGAACCAAAAACAACAGGCACTAACTCAAATCAAGAGGAACAAATTACACATGAATGCACAATGAAAGTTTACATTCGTGTACAGGGTCAAACCCAAGTCTTTGAGACTGGATTCAACTCGCTGTAAAATCTCACAAATCAACCCGAAAAAATCAAGAATCAACAAACCAAACTCAACCAATTCAAGCAAAAAGGGAGCAGTGAACAAGTTCACGCTTCAGATCAAAAATACCATTAGGAATTTATATCGAACAAGTCATGACCGTAGTCAATACCCAAAGAAACTCAAACCAGCCTGGTCAAGAAACCAGACTCAGGATCATAAGAAAGAACCATACATGGTGACTCAAATCAATGCAGATCAGTATCGAAAAGAGCAGACTTCACAGTGCAAGTTCAAGTGAAGTGTACAACCAATGTAGACAATGCTACAACAAAGATTGAACAAAAGTGAACCAAAGTAACTGCAGTAAACAAGAAAATCAAAACCAATGTACAGCAAGGGTTAAACCAAAATACACATGACTATAGGCCTTCAAGAACAGGCAATAGAAGAGGCAACCGAGTGATGTACGAATGAATGCTACAGTTTTTAAGTATGAAGATAGTGTAGTCTAGGCAACATGAATTGAAACCAGACCACACAATCAAAACTTAAATCTAGCATGACCAACAAACCAACATGAATGATCAGGTAATATGCAATAATCATCAAGTTAGAGCATACTAGTGAATCACAAACCAAATGCACTCAAAAACGCCCATGTATATAACTGTAAAATCTAACAGAACAATACACGCATCACCATCGAAAACAAGGCACGGTGCCGAAATCATCTAAAAATGAAGTAAAATTCTCATCTCAAAACAGTTTTCACAAAATCAAAGTCACTGTTTTCTTACAGTAGTACAACAGTGATGGCCGATGACACTATTAAGTCATGGAATCACATAACAAGTTAATGCCGAAGCGTCAAAGTCACAAATGGTTGAATTTACAAAACAAGGTGACCAAGTCAGAAACCAAGCTAACTATACGAATGGACAAAGTCGAAATCAAATCAAAAATAAAATAGGAGAATCTCGACCGTGGCGATCAAGGAATGATCGAACAGTTTCAAATCAAAACAATGATGACCAGAAAACAAATCCACCAATATATGCATACACACATACATATGTATATATGTACATATATACAGAACAAAATGAAGTTATCAACCCAGTCAAGGCCAATGTCACCGAGAAAAGACCGAAGTCAGAACACGTACCAAACAGTGTGTGGCCAAGGCAAGTAAGAATTTAACAAGTGTAGTGCCAAAGTCAAACCAGAAAATCAAACTGGGGTAAGCAAGGCGATTCAAAGCCGAGAGACCCAAAATCATAACTAAGGAAAAACTTCATACAAAAATAAAGCTGCAGACTTCACTTGAATACAATGCAACAAGACTGTCTCGAAGTGAATGAAAACCAATGCAAGAACCAGATTACCAGAATAGTGAGACAGTGGCACCATATCATAGCAAGTTTGAACGCAATAAAAACAAGCAGCAGTTTTATCAAATTGAATAATTCAACAACAATCGAATTAGAGGATGTGAGTGAAGAGAAAATCACTCGCCTATTACGAACAGTCAAACAATCGAGCACAACAAATTAGCTTTGAATGGCCAAAACAAAATGAATCGACATTCGAACAATTAAAAATGAACGAAACCACAAAATTCAAACCCTAATACAACTTGAGAGAATTAGATGTGAGTGGGAACTCACCTTAGCATTGACGAGCGAGCAATGAGCTTTCGATCGAGCTACGCAAATCGGCAGAAGCCCTAGTTTCGAACGAACGAACGAAGAAGAATTTGAGCCGCCATCCTATTTTCTTTCGTTTTGAATGTTTGCTTAGGGTTTTCTAACAAGAATTATGTGGGGAATGGTTTAAACACTTGGATGTTTATCACGGCCCAAGAAAATAAAAGAGAACGGGCCAAGATTTAAATTTGTAAAGCCCGCATAATCACTTGACGATTTAATACAAAGAATTTCGATCTGATTAAAAAAACTTCCAACAGCAATTTGCAGACAGTTTGATCGTCATTTTGACAATGATTAAAAATTACAAACTCCCGGGTTGTTACAGTTAGATTGTATTAAATAAGGTTCAAGTCTTTCATACCAGGCTTTAGGAGCTTGTTTTAAACCATATAAAGCTTTCATTAATTTAACCATGATTTGAAAGCTTTTCATCTTCGAAAAGTGGGGGTTGTTCTACATAAACATCTTCATTAATAAAACAATCCAAAAAGGAACTTTTGACATCAATTTGAAATGATTTAAAATTATTATGATTTGTAAAAACAAGTATAACTCTAATGGCCTTTAATCTAGCTACATAGGCAAATGTTTCATCAAAATCTATACCTTCCTCCTGACTATAATCTTGAGCAACTAAACTTGCTTTATTTCTAATAACTTCTCCTTGTTCATTCATTTTATTTTTATAGACCAACTTAGTTCCTATTACAGATTTATTTTTAGGTCTTGGGACTATTTCCCAAACATTATTTCTGGTAAACTGATTTGGTCTTCTTGTATAACAAGAATCCATGAATCATCTAATGATGCTTCCTATGGATTTTTATGTTTGTTAGTTGACTTGTAACGACCCAATTTTTCGACTTCCGAAAGTCGACATCAATACCCCCATTGTATCAAATGTCGAACCATCGAATGCCAGAATTGAAATCTGATAATAATACACTATTACGGATCTAACGGAACTGGTTTCGTCGAATTCCGAGACTGTGCCTCGGAAAGCTATTTTTAGATATCGATTTTAAACGATATAAATTCAAAACTGAACAAAACAGTTTTCAAATTAAATTTCAAAAGTTCTATTACCTTCAGTATTATAAATATAAATTTTCCAAGCCATAAAGACTACATTACTCATTTTATTTAACCGATTTCTTGTTTTTATGACTGACTCTATATTTTCTAGAATATTCTCTATAGGATGATCTTTCAAATATTTTATTCTTTTAATTGATTTGAATTTTCTTAGTTATTATTGTTTTCATCATTAGTTGTTTCATTATTTGTTATTTCATTATTTTCACTTGGATTAATATTTTCTTCTTCATCAATACTGGTATTATTTACTTTAAAATTTTCATCAAATAAAACAGGTAATGTTTTTTCAATATTGTTAGTTCTAGTGTTAATAACTCTATAAGCTTTATTTCAATTAAAATAGCAAATAAAAATTCCTTTATCTGATTTAGTTTCAAATTTATCTAAATTATCTTTTGTATTTAATAAAAAACATTTACTACAAAAAACTCTAAAATAAGATACATTAGGCTTTTGATCATCAAATAATTCATAAGGAGTTTTCTTTGTCAAAGGTCTTATTAAAATTCTATTTTAAATATAGCATGCTGGAGCAACTACTTCAGCACAAAAACTTTTAGGTAAATCACTATCATTTAGCATAGTGATTGCACATTCTTGTATATTTTTATTTTTACGTTCTACTACTTTGTTTTGTTAGGGTGTTCTAGGGAATGAAAATTTATGTGTAATTTCTTTCTTATTACAAAAAAATTCAAAATTTTCATTTTCAAATTCTCCTCCATAATCGCTTCTAATCGTTTTAATTTTTATTGGCTTTTGATTTTGAATGCTTTTAGTAAAACTGTAACGACCCCGATTTTTATATAAATTTAAATTAATAATTAATTGTATTTTTGAATAAAAATTGAAATAAATGAAAGCAAAGATACAAGTTAGTTAGAATATAGAAACATGTAAAAATAGAAATTCATTTGTGTTATCAAGCAAGATAAACAGATATAACTATTCGTGAACAAACAAAGTAAAAATATATTATACCTATAGCTTGTAGTTTAAGTCTAAGGCAAGTGTATAAAATATGGATAAGTATCAAAGGGAACATCAAGTACAAATAGCATTAAATGTGCATATCCTAGCAGCAAACATAATCTATACGAATTGCATAAAACTTCTTTCAGCCTCCACATTTTATAAAAATCTCTGACAATGGAAAAAAATATTAACCCTGTAAATTGTTTTAAACTTCAACCTGGAAGCTATTCCCATTTCAGTTCGAACTAAACAAGACTAAAAATAAAAACTTCCATTTATAAACTTGAACAAGACTTCATTCTACATCATCAAATACAATTAAACATCAGACAACAGCAAGGCAAGAAGATCAAAGTGGAAAACATTTTCCAGTTTTTCAAGTTCAAACTGTTTCAACATGGGTGCTCTGTTCTTTTTCATAAAGCTGGTGAGCAAATCTCCTCCCTGAACCTGCTGTTTTGTTAATGAGCAAACCTTTCTTTTTAATCCCGAACTTGAATATCTTGATTTCTGTGCTTAATGCTTGAAGTTTTTTTATGACAGCTGTTTATATAGTTGTTAGGTTATGCTTACTATGTATATATCTATATATATACCTGAGAATGACTGTACATGTCATTTGTTTGATCCTTTGTTTGAATAACAGGCATGATCATCTAATACAAATTCCTCTTTCCTCTATTAATTTCTCATAACTTAGGATTTTAAACGAATTGTGTTTGTTTAAAACTTAAAATCATAAGTCTGGAATTTGTTTGAAGCTAAACATTGTAGCATGGACTCTGCATATCAATTTCGCAGTGAAAAGAAAATTCTTAGGTAAATTTGAATGTTTACTTTTGTTAAATTGATTTTTATATCTGGAACAAACATTCAAAAATAAGATTTTTAAAACAAATATGATGATTTTTAGTTTGGTAATTCATGGGAATTTAGGGCTTGTTCGAAATTTGAGTTTTGGACGATCGCCGATGAACGGCATGGCGAAGTTGAACAATTTTTTGTCTGAAGATGGTTCGTTGGATGGCGAGTGTAGGAAAAATAATGGTGAATTTTCTTATGGGCCGAAGTGATTGGATTTTGATGGACTAGGGTTTAAGCTTGTATTTCGTTCGTCTTGGCTGTCGAGACAATTTCGACATGGGTAATGGTTCGGGTGCGATCGCGAGTTGAAGGATGGTGGCGTGGTGGCGCGTGGGTGCTCTAGGAGGGATACTGGAGTTTCCAGTTGACGGCATCATCGGTGGCGAGAGTTTGGTGGGTCGAACTTTGCTCGAGATTTTCGAACGAGGATCTAAATTTCGATTCGTGGTTGTATTAGTTGCTGGTTGTTCTCGTTGGGGCATCGAAGTTGTTGGTGACATGGTCGCAGGTTGGAGGATGGTCGGAGGCGCTTCGACCCAGTGTGCATGTTCACGCGTGATATGGCGTGTCTGCTTGGATTTAAGGTTGGGGAAGATGGATTCTAGTGTTCGAACTCGAGAGTTTTCTCAGGGATTTGAAGTGTTTGGCCGAGGATTTTTGTTGCTATCTCGGGGATGTGTGTGGTTTAAACTGTTCCCTGGAAAATCTGAAGTTGATATGTAAACTCCAGATCAAGATTTAACTGAGTTTAACTAAAGTATTAAATTGAATTCAAATTTGCTTTGGAAAACCTGGTTTTGGGGTAAGCATGTTTAAACTGCATTTGTTTTAACCAACTTTGAGTTGATAAGAAAATTAAGTGTTTGTTTTTGAATTAAATTTAAAATGAAAACCTGGAACTGTTTCAAGATCTTAAGATCAAATATAAAAGTTAAAAAAATGAAAATGGATAACTTATAACTAGAAATTAATTTATTGAAATTAAGTTGAAATTAACACCTAATTAATTAAATAATTAGGATCAATTAATGGATTATAAATGGTTAGTCAATCTCTATAATAAGGATTAAAGTTAATTAATCAAGTGATTAAGAAATTTTAAATTTATTATTAATGGTTAATTAATAAATGATTAAAGGATAATTAATCAGAATAATGTGTAATTAATTAATATTAATTAACCAGGATTAGTAATTTATCAATCTGATTTGAATAAATCAAACAATTGACTGACCTTACCTATGAATGTTTGGATTCTATTGAATGTGAATTGTTTGATATCCTTGATATATGATCATTTGTGATACACCTGATTTATGATGTGATCTGTAATTTACTTATCTGCGATATATATATCTGTGATTTCTGTTTCATATTCATATTACCAACCCTTGATCCGTAAATGACATTTGAATTTCGATGCGACAGGGAGTCGGATTCCAGTTGGTTATCCGAAACCCACATCGAATCGTAATAGTGATTCTTTATGACTGATAAATTTATTTTATCTATGAATTTGTGAATGAAGATAAGCGTTATCGATTATACCGCTTATCGATATATCTGTGATGATTGATGTTGCACTATTGTGTGTGAAACCCCTGGACTACACCATACACACACAAATATGGATTTCACGAGGAAATCGGTTAAGTCACAGATAATTTAAATTTGATGTTTTTGAAATTTAAATTTTAATTTCAATTGATTTTGAAATTAGAAATTGGGGTTTAAAGTGAAAAGCTTTTGAAATGGGATTTCAAAGATAAAAGTTATTTTGAATAACTTAATCGAGTTTTGAAAATTTAAATAATTTGATTTAAATTTGAATTCCAGTTTGAAATTGAATTCTATGATTTGAAACTAGGGATTAAAGATGCTGTACAAGTTATATATGGGTTAAACCATTTTAAAAGTATTGATTTGGGAATTTGAATTTAATTCAAGAGTTTTAACTCATGTAAATATAACTGGATTTTTTTTATGAAACGAAACTATTTGTTTCAAATAGTAAAAGCTTTCACATAAGTAATGAACTTCCAATTTGTGTTGAAAGAATTTCAAGTTTGAAATAGAATTGAAATGTTTTGAAAACTATGAAATGAGTGTTTGATTTCAAAGACCAAACGAGTTAATCTAACTTGAAATGGAATTGTTTTGAAAGGCTATGAATGAATCTTTGGAAACGAGTTTTGAAAGATATAAGTTAAATCTTGACTTAAAGATTTAACGAGTTAATCCAGTTGAAATGGAAATTGTTTTGAAATCCATAAATAAATCTTTGTGAATGGGGCGAACTTTGTGAATTGAATCTTTTTGTTTAAAAGATTAAAAGTATGGAAATTGTTTAAACCAGTGAAGGTTTTTGAATTGAATCTTTTTGTTTAAAAGATTGGAAATGGTAATTTGTTTTACCATTCGAATGAAAAGTTTTGGGTTTTAAGCTGTGATTTAACTGAGACCCCAGTATCCATATGATTTTTAATTGCGCTCGTTATTCGGTTTAGCCGGGAGAGGACCTTTGTGTCATATAACCCATTCCAAATAGTGATACGACGATATGGATAGCATTTGAAGACCGGTGGTGAAGACCGGGTATTTGCGAGAGCGAGATGATGACCTATCGATTTTCTCTGCATCATGGCTCCGGTATAGAGATTCCCTAAGTGATGGGAAGTCCGATCGAGATTGTGAATACCCGGATTTGCAATGGCTTCTTCGAAAGTGCCTTCGGTTCTGTTCGAACCCGGAATAGACTTGTATGGATGTGTATCTGACGTTACACTTTGAGATGTAAAGCTGGTTTCTATCAAATACATTTCTGTTGGTGGCGGAGAATTTATTCTCTTAGCTTAACACCCTTCTCTGAGACGTACGAGCTCAGAGGTTATGTAGTTGATGGTTACTAGTGATACATTCCCAATTTGGTAATGTGGCATACGAAGTGCTGATGATCATTTGTTGGTCAAAGCGTGGCTTTGTGGAAAAGCGTGGCTTTGTGGAAAAGCGTAGCTTTGTGGACGAGACTTCGTCGAGCCTCACAACCCGGTAATGGTCGAAACAGGAATGTTGCAGCAAAGGTTTGTAGGGGTAGCGCCCCTAGGGTATGTCATTTCCTTCTGGATAAAGGGTGGTATCATGGTATGGAGCCCAGATACTTAACTCGTGTGGACACTATACATTTATCACTTTGTGATGTTGCTTTGTTGGTTGAGGGGCCCCGCGGATAAAGGTCGGTAATGACCGGGGAATGACATGACTCGTGTGTTAGTTACCTAGTTACAGCTGTACAGCGTGAGGTAGCGTCAGTGTGTTAGTTACCTAGTTACAGCTGTACAGCGTGAGGTAGCGTCGGCCTTTTGTTTGCAGAGATCCGGTTAGGATCCGGGGCGTCTTTCCAGAGGCGTTTCTATTTCGGTAAGGAAGTTCCTTAGCCTGATCATTTGTTGGAAATCCAAAGAAACAATACGAACCCTGTACGGTTTTAGTTGTATTACCTGCTATGGGATGTGGAGGTAACCTGTTATTGAACATGGTAGCTATAGTAGGCATACGATGAAATGTTGTATGCTGGCTAAGATTTATATTATATTTTCGAAATGGTTTTCGACACTATGCACTAATGATAATAATATCGAATGATTTTGCGTAGTAAGCATTTTTGACTATCATAAGAAGAAATCTCCTCCAATTCTGCGTTTGCATTGTGTGTGTGGTGGGAGGTCTTATGGTAGTTTCATTTTCAAAAAGCATTGCGGATTTCAATGTTTAAAAGCCTTTGTTGCTTGTTTTAAAGATAAACTGTTTCTGTTGCTGACACCAGTCCCATGACTGATCCAGAGTTTATTGTTCCCTTCCTAAACTCTGGGTGCCCACTATTTTCCACACGGGTAGTCTAGAGTTGGGTTTATCAGATATTCAGGTTTAGTAGATTATCTGGAGCTGGTTCAGTTCTTGGAGTTCATGGACTGACGTTGCTTATCTTGGAGCATTCTATTGGAGATTATCCACTGCTGTTTCTGTTGCTCACACCAGTCCCATGACCGATCCGGAGTTTATTGTTCCTTTCCTAAACTCTGGGTGCCCACTATTTTCCACACGGGCAGTCTAGAGTTGGGTTTATCAGATATTCAGGTTTAGTAGATTATCTGGAGCCGGTTCAGTTCTTGGAGTTCATGGACCGACGTTGCTTATCTTGGAGCATTCTATTGGAGATTATCCACTGCTGATGATATCATTTTCTTTTCCGCTGCTATTTCTTGTATCATATCTCTGATGTATATTGATATCTGTTGTATCATTCTGTTGTATCATATTGTATCAGATTTTGTATCTATCATTGTATCAATGTTATGTAATTGATATATTCTTCTTCCGCTGTGTTGTTTACTTAATGTTGTTATCAGCTCCGGCGACTCGGATTTGAACGATCGAATCTACGGCATTCGAGTACGATGTAAAGTATGGATGTCGATTTTCGAACGCGAAAATCCGTATCGTTACAAAAACTTTTAAACATTTCAAAAGCTTCACTTTTAAGTTTTAGAAAGATTGTCCATGTAAATCTAGAGAAATAATCTACAATTACAAAAACATATCTATTATGATTTATAGATAGTATTTGCAATGGTTCGTAAAGATCTAGGTGAAGAAGTTCTAAAGGTTGAGAAGTTAAAATCATATCTTTTGATTTAAATGAACTTTTATGAAGTTTTCCTAATTTGCAAGCATTATATAAGGTGTTGACATTAAAACTCATTTTAGGGGGTCCCTTAACAAGTTCATATCTTGCAACTTTAGATAAGTGTTTAAATTTTAAATGATAAAATCTTTTGTGTCAAATCCAAGGACTAGATTCAGCCAAAAGACAAAGATTATCATTAGACACTTTCATACTTAAGATGTAAATATTACATTTTCTAACACCTTCAAAGATAATTTTAGACTCACTATCCTCGATGTGGTGAATATCTTTTCCAAACTTAATTTTAAAACCCTTATCACATAATTGACTAATACTAAGCAGGTTATGTTACAAATTCCTAACTAGCAAAACATTAGAAATAATAGAAGTTTTAGAGTTACTGACACCACTGATGCCAATCACATATCCTTTTGAGTTGTCTCTGATGTTAAATGATCGTCTATCTTTGTAAACTATATCCTTTTAAATCTCTAGATTCTAATTATGTGTATTGAGCATCCATTGTCTAGTATCCATTTGTCCTTCTTGATTTGTGATGTATGAATATCAAGTGTCTATTCATCATCAACCATATAACATACTTGTTCCTGCTATTTCACGTTATACCTTTCTAAAACATCAAGTGACTTTTTAGAATAATTATTTTCTAATCTATTTGATAGTTACATACAAATTTCATAACTTTAATTTTCAAAGTGTTAAAAAGTGTACTAATAGTATTATTAGTATTTATACTTTTCAAAAATCAAATTATGAATTTTTGAAAACCTCTTGCTCTAATGCCAAATGAGGTGTATGGTGTAACGATATTAAGGCTACGTTAACACTAGAGGGACAGTGAATAGTGTTTTATAACTTTTATGAATCCTTTTAACTTTGTTTCAAGATTTAAATCAAATCATAGATTATTAACACAGATTTATACTAATCAAGCAGTCACAAATGCAATCACAGATAAATATAAAAGCAATAACAAAAGGTAAAGTAAGAGAGATGACATCAGGAATTTTATACTGGTTCAGATTAACCAATCCTACATCCAGTCCAGTACAATGTTGTACATATTTCTTTTTAATCATCTACTTTAACTAGGTATCAAGCAAACAAGAATACAGTCTCGATTTCAAGGCTACGAGATACACCCTCCGACCTTACGAGTTTAGGGTAAACTCTCTTAATTTACCATGCAACAAGATCACCCACTAGATTTAGATGGGCTATTAAGAAAATCCACTTGATTTGAACGGGCAACAAACACATCCAAACAAATAAGACCAGAGTTGTTGGTTTCTAAATACAAATAGTTGTACTTGGAATACAAGATATCCTATAGCCCTTTTAATAGTGGTTTGATCTTTGAGTTTGTAGAGAGAATGCTTCCAAAACGGTAAATAATTAGTAGAGAATCCATCTAGTAGTGTATGGATTGATTCTATGTAGTTTTGAAGAATGTAGTAAGTAGTTTTAAAAAATATTTCAAGGGAGTAAGGAGTAAGAAGAAAGTAGGAAAAATTAGTTAGAAAATTCGTTTACACTCCTCTTTATATAGTGAATGAACAGATGTATCTATTCATGAAGAGGTGTGTCCAAAAGAAACCTCTTTTCAAATTTAAAAAACAAATTAATGGTCAATATGCCAACGTATCTAAGAGGGGTATGTCGACATACCCTATAAAATTTGAAAATGATTTTCTTTTTAAACTGTTTTCCAACTTCTATATTTTTGTAAAATAATGTAAACAAAGTTTTTAAATACTTTGAACACATAAAAACTTTTATAAAATATTTGTAAAAATATATTTTATATTTAAGTAATTTATTTTGGTAAAATACAAAGATCGAAAATTTGTGATAAAGATCAGAATCTGCTATCAGGTACTTTAACATTTTTATATGACTCATAACCATACATTAAAGTGTCTTTAAACTCATGAGTCTTGATCATCTCTGAATATTGAACTTTAGTCTTTATACTGGTTAGTCTTCAAGCTTAGTCATTCTATACATGTAATATTCTACAATATATACTATACAACTTGGCAAAACATTTGTATCTATATTCGTATGGTTGTTGTCATCAAAATCGATATCTAAGGTATTAACAAGGAAAGAAAATGTACTAGAGTGGATGTAACTTAGGCACACTTAGGATGAAGGGAGTGAACTGTCACACGTGTTTCATAAAGAGACATCGAAAATGAGAACTGTATAAAATACTAGTAGATACCTATTATGGAATAAGAAATGTGAATATATTCCATTTGTAATTTCATATAAAATATTGTGTTTTATAAGAGTTATTTATATGAGTTCAAAATATTTGATCTAAACTCACGAATGTAAAGTAGTTAACATAGATGAAATAAATTCCCATAACAAGTGATTGAATAGAGCCTCATATTTCATGAGCTATTATTGTAATAGTGGAAATAGTAAGGGTATACCAAATGCCACCTATTAGTAAAAGCATCAAATTACGAAGATTGTCTTTGTATGTATACACACACTTACCCACCAAGTATTATTAATGAAATAATATTTTTTTTATGAATAATATGAATATTCATTATAAGATAAATCTATCGTATTTGTTTTCATGATAAAATTGATGCACTAATTATAGAAAATACAGAAATATCTAGAACTTTGTACATATATTTTGGAATTATGGTGTAAGCCATATCTTTGAGAAATAATTCTTTCATCATATGATATGAACCATATGGTACTAGTGAATTATATCTCAATAGATTAAGGGCAAAACACTGATTCAGCGGGAATGACAAAAGAGTTGGTGAACTTTTCAGATTAATACATATAAATGTATGCAATCAAAGGTCTAATAATACCAAAATAGATCCACTTACTTTGTTAAATTCTTCGATGACTTATCATAGAAATGAACATGTGTATTTGGTACATAGTAGTGTATTTATGATATATTCACAACGGAAGTACAAAACATTACATGAAAAAGAAATAAAAGAATTCAATTTGATCGAGTGTATTGGAAAAGAGTTCCAAATGTACCTAAAAACGAATATGATTCAATCTCAAAAGTCACTCCACCCTATGATACATAATGATATACCGATAAAGGGAAATCAAACATTGTTGGACAAAGTACAATAGATGAGGTTGAGTTAACTTCGTGAAAGGATGGGTACTTAAGAGTAAGTACATAGGTTAATTTTTATTTCAAGCACAGTTTACGAGATCATATTCATATGAGATATGAATTGATAAAAAATCCTCAATCTTAAATAGTTTAAGGAGTGTGGTTTTCAAATTTATGTTATGAACATAAGATTCATAAACTTAAAATTAAATCAGTTTGATACACATAAAGATGACAATTTATAAAATATTTCTGAATGCATATTCTGCCATACTGAGAAACAATTGTTGTTTCAAGAAACATCACATTCATCATTGAAAAAAAATCTTT
Source organism: Allium fistulosum (assembly GCA_030737815.1). Taxonomy (NCBI): domain Eukaryota; kingdom Viridiplantae; phylum Streptophyta; class Magnoliopsida; order Asparagales; family Amaryllidaceae; genus Allium; species Allium fistulosum. The sequence goes on along the minus strand of CM060905.1, from coordinate 482,017,653 downwards.
TAGAAATTAGTGGTAGTACAATGGACTTGGATATGACCTAATATTCGAACCTAAAACTTGATTACATAAGATAAAATAAAATTATCCAAGCCTAAAATAGACACACAACACATTAGAATGTCTAAATACAATTCTCATACATTAAAGAGAAACTATGATTTTCTCATCAAAGTTCAGAAAAATTATTGTTAGCAGTAATAATTTCCTTAGTTGTTAATAAGTCATAAAGGGTATATACTCTGCCATATTGCATAATACTTTAAATCCAAAATGTATTCCAAGTACATTGTCAAAATATGATTTTGATAGTTTTCCTGAAGGGATAGGATCCATCAGTTGTAAGCATATCTTCAAGAAGATGATGCACTTAAAATTATATAAATCAATGTTAATAGGAAATCACTTCATTGATTCCAAATGTTGAAATTAATGATATAATTTTGCTAGTCAACATGCTCAAAACCATTTGGATTCAACACCCAGTCATCACAAAATTTGATTCTGAGTTTTGGCACTTTGATGTTGAAACATAACTTCTAAATAATGATTTAGAAGAGATGATTTGTACATAACAACCAAAATATCTCGAAGTTATTGGGAGTGATAACATGATTTGTATATTTTGGATATGAGCCAAAAGTTTACAACAATGGCGTGCGATAAGCATTAGAGCTGAATAAATATTTTGATAATGAAATCAAATAGTATGGTTTTCCATCAAAATGAAGAGGAAGCGTTATGTACTGGAAAGAATAGTAAAGGTACTAAAATATTTCTTAAATTATTAGTAAACAACAAACTTATGGTTGTGAACGATGTACCCATGTTAATCATTTTAGTTTGGTTGTTTAATCCTTGACATTAGATTTCAAAATGACATCTTTTACAATAAGTACAATTGAGTTAAATAAGGATGATGTTGGAATTTTGACCAAAACCTAAATCCATAAATTCTAAAGTAATATAGCGTTGATGAAGAGAAAATATGTAAATAATTGTTAATAGTTGGTACTAGTTAGGATAATATAAAATATGATTTTACTGAAAATTTTTGTAAGCAATGAATTTGGCCGAACTATCACATCGGTAGCCAAGGTGATGTGTGAATGTTAAAAGTTGAATTTTTTAGTATTAATTGCTGACTGAATTCATACTTTTGAGTAAGACAACTGCATTTGTGAATTCTCCGAAACAACCACATGATTTGATTAATTTATAAAATGTTGTAAATTAAATTAAGTAATTAATATTTGAGAAATATTTATTATTATTTAATTTATTTGATGTTTGGGAGTTGTCCGTAATTATTTGAATGCATATTTAAAAGTTATTTTACGCGCATTGATATACGAAATTAGTGTAACTTTAAATGGGTTTAAATAAAAGAGAATTGTATGAAGGAATTTGTTGAAATTTTATGCCATGTAAATGCATCAATGGCCAGCCATATTTTGAGAAAAGAGAGGGTTAGAGAGAGTTAAGAGATTAATTAGGGAAGTTTTAATTGACAGAAAGGGAAATGCTTCATTCTTTCAAATAATACAAATCTAATAATTTTATTCTAATTTGTTCTCTCATTCATTTTCATTTCTCTCTCCTTCTCTCTATAGCCATGGCTAAAAATTAATCTATCCCTTTCAAAACAAAATCAACTCCAAATCAGATGAAAACATCAAATAAAATAAAATCTAAGTGGTTCACCATTCTCTTACAAAGTTAGGTGTGGATGTACTTAGAGATCCGAGGAGAAATCATAAATCAAGTTGTTACAAAAGGCAAGAATTTTTAGGTTTTCTTTCTTTTTATTTATACTCATTCGTGATGTTTAACCATGACTTAGCTCACATATATGTAATGAATTGCCACTTGTTGAATTTGTTTTAAACCTCTTGTGTATTGTCATTTAGATGTAAAATCTATCTAGTGTATAATTTGTTTATTATATTGATACTATTAATAGATTTGAAATCATTAGTTAATATAGATTTGATTGCTACAAAAGTTACATTCGTCATCATAATTAAATCAATTAAGTATTTGATTTATAATAAGTTTATGTTTAATTTATTTTATGTACTTATATTATTTGTTAGATATGAGATTATTGGTTTATGTAGATCAGATTTACTGTAACAAAATTTTACTTTTGTTATCACAATTTAATTCACATATAAACATGGATTTAATGTTTAATTAATTGAACTCTGCCTAGATAAATACATATTCATATGCTTTAATTTCATGTTTTCATGATTGTAACCAATATCAAGTCAAATCCTTCGGTTAGGTTTATTTGTTCTTAACTTAATATATTCATGTTTGTTGTTTAGACAAATATATGGTTTAGAAATTTAATTTTAAATTACAATATACATATCTTTGTATTTCTATATATGAAATGTTTCAAAATTAATTGTGTCATTGAAGTTATATATATGTATATGTATATATATATATATGTATGTATGTATGTATGTATATATGTATTGAGTATATTATTTTACAATTTGTTTTTATGTTGAATATGTAGTTTCAGATTTGTAATTTTAAAGTTTGGTTGTTCAATTGTGATCAAGCATGAGATTTTATGGTATTGAATCTATTATTAATTAGTTTTTGTAATGGTGGAAATTTAAAATAGCACCTTATTCTATTTCCTTTTAATTTTGATTTGATTAAACTTATATTTAATGTGAAACTTTAATTCCTTCTTCACTTCTAATTATGCATTCTCTTACTTTCAAATTATCTGATTTTATTTTATAGATTTGTTTTCATAATTTTATATAAGTATATTATATATATAAGTGGCAATAAAATATTACATATATGAATATATATGTCTAATATATATATATATATGGTATTATAAATATCTGTATACAAACCATGTACACATATTATAGAATATTCTAACCTACGTATATACTTAAGCATTTATATTCCCGATATTCATATAAAATGGTCATATGTATATATAAGTATAATATATATATGTATATACAATAGATATAAAGTACATATGTATATATATATATTGTTATACAAATGATGATATTTCATTATATTATGATTTTATATCATTAAAAGTGTATATGATACATTTAAATAAAATATCTAGTTATATTATTTATTTGATTAACTAATAAATATAAAGTAATGTTAAATAAAATATGATTTTATTGAATAACTAGAATGGATAAAGTGAAATCCATTAGACTTAGTAGGCCCGCTATGATCCAAATAGAATTTTTTTTCTAAAACCCACCTATTTCAACTGCTGCAGACCATCCCGGTTCCATTCAGTACAACATTATATAATTAATTAATGAACACTTGGGCTTGATTTATAACATTCCCCCTTTTGACCGTCTCCAGTCGGTAATTAAACCAACTAGAAACGTTCAAAAAGACGAATTGTTATTTAGTTTATAAAGTTTAAACAGAATCAGCCACAGAAACACAGAATAATAACAATGAATTAAAACGAATGAGAATTTATTTCATTTCTATAAATCTTTTTATATACATCAGAGTTTATACAATTTTAATACTGATACAGCGGAATATCTTAAAATACAATTTTCTTCTGAACTAAAAATGATTCTTTACTCTCTCTCTCTAACTTCGCTGCCTGAAAATCTTCAAGCTGTAAAATACTCGGTCTGACCCGAGTATTATATTCAAAAGAAAATAATACACAGGTCAGTCTAATTCAAACCAGTTTATTAGTGCATAGAGGTAGTAATAATTTAAATAGACGACAGTCACAGTAATTCCCGTCTATCCGACTCTTTTAACAAAGAAATCGGATAACGAAAATATAACACTTAACAGTGTTAAACAATAAATCAGCAGATTTAAATCATCAACAGAGATAAATAAACAATTTATCGATCGACTAAATCAATTTAAAACAATTGGAGTTGTCACTTTAAAACCATCAAAACTCGATTGGCTGCCGTACACGCACGCATGTACGGCCTCGCCAATATGGCATAAAAATCAATGCATCAAAAGCAAAAGAAAAATCGATTCAAATCTGTCGAGTTTGGGTGGCTGCAGTGCACACACGCGTGCACGGCCTCGCCAACTCGAGTGAAGAAATAGAAGTCAGCACAAGGTCAAACCTGAGCGTCTAAGCTGGATTCAACTCAGGTGCAATCAAAGTGTACAAGCTCAAGAGAATGATCAAGACAACTAAAAAGCAAAAGTCAGAGAGATGTACACATGACATTGGAATGAAACCTGATTAGTGCAAATGAAGTTCAAATGATCTGGCAACCAAACAGTCAAGTTCAAGGCAGTTCAGTAATCAAGTAAACACACTACAGACATGTTGAAGACTCATGGAAATGCTATACCAAAAATGAACTCCAAGCTTGCAAATACAAATAACTTATATATGAAGACAGAGCTCGGGGCAACATGGAAAAAGTGGTGCAGTAGACACAAATGAATATATTGACTCAGGCAAATACAACTTGAATGAACACTGCAACAAGCTCAAAGCAAACAGAGGTGGAAACTTAGAGCTACAGACCAATCAAGTAACCTAATATGCAAAATTCAAGCCTGGCAACATGATACAAGTCTAACCATCAAGTTCAAATCATCCATGTTCATAGCGCAGACATGATTATCAAGCTACAGACATGCACAGGTCAGGAAAGCAAACAAATGACATCAAGTGATACAAAACCAGAGACAAGCCTCGACAATGAAGGCCACAAAATCTAGATCGGACAACATACATATATATGTAGTGAAGCCAAAGCAAACAGAGGGATTAATATGGCAACACAGCAAGCACATGAATGAACATGACTTAAATGCATATTGAAACTGTTAACTGACATACAGGAACCAAGCCGAAGTCAATTCTCAAAGCAATGCCAAGGTTTAGCATCAAGTCAGAGCCAAGGTGATCAAGGCAAGAATTGAATAAAGAAATCAATGCAACAGTTTATATTCCAAAATGGGCGAGCATTGAAAGTGACACAGTAAATTTAACAGTGTTAACAAAGTCAAAGCCAGAAGTTCAAAAGAGAAAAATTAAATGAAGTCAGGCAATGTCAACAACCACGTCTAGACAATGCCGAAGTCAAATTGAAATCAGCATCGTTAGAAATCGTCAAAGCCGTGGTGATAAAAATCGAAGTCGTGAGTGACAAGCAACGAAAATATATACGAATTGAAGAAGTTAGAGATCAATCTCAATATCTATATGAAAATCAACGGCGAGATAAATCAGTTGACAAATTCAAATAAATTTATACGAATGAAAATAAAGGGATCCGTACCCTATATAAGCAATCAACATCATCGGCACAATCAAGACAGGTCGAAAACCATGGAAACAAAGTAAACAACAGATTCAACTAAGTCGAAGAAGATGTTAGTAATAGAAATTACTCACCTGTTGTTTGGAAATAGTTGCGAGCAAGAAACGAAGAAAGCGAAGCTGAAGCTCTAATTCCAGACGAAGAGAGTCGATCGAATGCCGAAGCCCTAGATTTTTGAGTCGCCATTTTTTTTTCCCGCTTATTTTTGTTTAGGGTTTGTGAATGAGAATGAAAGGGGATCGGGTATAGGGTTTTAAACGAGACAAAGGGTATGGGCTGATATGGGTTGGGTAGGTATAGGGTATGGTTTTTATTTTATTTTCTTTTTAAATCAAATTTTGTTTTTGTTTAATTTTGTTGTTAAAATCTAAACTATATATATATTCATTCGTACAAATAAAATTAAATAAGAGAATTTCAATCGATTTACAAATTCCAAATTCTAACAGAAATTAACAATTTGATATTAAATCGTTAATTGATGAAGATTTTATCGTTACAAAAATTTCAACAATAAACAGAAATTATCTGTCAACTTTAATCATTTATTGATGATTATAATTTTGGGCAAAACCCCAGTTGTTACAGAAATTCAAATTGAATTCAATTTAATTTTATACGCGTTTATACGTCGTGTATTCACAAAACAATTCCGATAAATACGAAATTTAAAATCCGGTAATAATTTAATATTACGGATCCAATGAAACTGGTTTCGTCAAATTCCGAGACTGTGCCTCGGAAGGTTATTTTTAAATTCAATTTAAACGATACAATTTCAAAATTGAACAAATCGCTGTTAAAATCAATTCTGAAGCTTCTATTACCTTCAGTATTATCAATATGAATTTTCTAAGCCTTTAAATTATTTTTAACCGGCTTAAAATTGAAGATTCAAATTTTATTCAACTTTCAATAGATTAAATTCAAAAATTTAATCGCCAATTCATTCTGATAATTTGAAATTCAAGTCAAATCATCATTCAAATATTTAAAATTAATTAAATATTTTCAATTTAAATTGTTCAAAATTCAGGGTCGTTACAAACTCCCCTCCTTAAAAACTTTTCGTCCACGAAAAGGAAAGGTTGTTAAAATTTCATCGATATTTATACTCTACTCAATTTTACTAAGCTTGAAACTTATTACAAATAAATGAATATAGGATTCATTTCATTTGTTTAATCTCACTAGTTTTGTTTAACTTCTCTTTTGTTCATTGATTTTCAAAAATCAAAACCCAAAAGTCTTTTACTAAATTTCTCAATTTATAACTCAGATTCGAACTTCAAAATTCTTCACGTTAGAGATTTGCATAATATATATCTTCCAAAGCTGTGGACTTTCAAAACATTACAAAGATCCTCTTTCTTAATTCATTAGGTAGGAATTATGAAATTTTACTTTCAGATCATTGATTTGCTATTTACAGTTTGAAAATACTTGCTAACTCGAAATTTAACAAGTCCATCTTCGTTCTCACAGACATTAGACATACGCTGGCCAGGCGCAAGTCTAAAAATCTCCAAGTACTAAATATACTTGCTTCAATTCCCAATGAAAATACTTTTAAAAATTCTTTTAAAAATGGATATGGAAAGCACGTTCCCCCATGGATCACAGTTTACCCGGCGGTTACGCTACTATCCCAGTAGAATCGCTTGTAACCGTAGATTTCACATCTCTCTTGAATTACGCCATGGTTGTTGCCATAGATCGCGGTCCACACGGCGGTTACGCTACTATCCCAGTAGAATCGCTTGTAACCGTAGGCATCTCGCCCCTCGAATTTCGCTTGGCGCTTAGATTGCAGTTTACTCGGCGGTTGCGCCATTATCCCAATGGAATCGCTTGTAACTGTAGGCATCTCGCCCCTCAAATTTCGCTAACATACATCATAATCAACATGATCCCATCACGAGGGATTCTAGTCCAAATGGACATTCCAACTTATGGAAAATTCTACGTAGCTACGAATTTCAAATGGACACTCTTCACGAGTTCCAATACCTTCTCCAATAATAAATGGAAGGTACTTTTCCATATCCTCAGTTTAGAAAACATAATATCATATATGTAGTACTTCATTTCACATTTCGTACATATAACATCTATGTAAACATACATAAGATTTCCATAACAATGTCTTTCTAAACTAACGGTTTCAAATTTACCGTGTTCATATATATAAGTTCTGAAAACTCACATATCTCATATTCATAACAAAATAGAGGATTTCAAAATTTTCCTCTAAGTCGATTTGGAAATTTAAGGTTATCTCAAACCTAATTCATATTCATAATTCCATTTATTATCGACTTTCACATTCGATTTGAATTACACGTTACATCGTCAATTCTCAACACAGAATTGATGTCTATCGATATATAACCTCTGAGCTCGTACGTCTCAGAGAAGGGTGTTAAGCTAAGAGAATAAATTCTCCGCCACCAACAGATATATATTTAATAGAGATCAATTGCTATGTCATCAATTCACAATGTTAGACATACAATCCAAATCATCATCTGAAATTCAAAGCTCAACTTATATTGTCTTTGGTGTCGAAGTTAAACTCAATTTTAACTTAACGATTCAATCTTTTTGAAAAATTTCAAATTGAACAAATTGTTCAAATTTCTCATTTAACTTTTCAACTTCGACTTCGAAAAATGAATTTCAAATCATTTATTCCTTACGGAATATATTCACAACATTTCATTTCATATTGGAAAAACATTTCCATACTTATTTAAAAATAAGTAATTCACAAATCCATTTATTTTCAACATTTGAAAATATTCGATATACTTAAATCAAAATTAAGTATATATTTCATCTTTTAAGGAAATCATTCTCTTTCACATATTTATTTGAGTTAAAACGAATGTTACGTAAAACATCGTTACGACAACTCAAAATCACTAGTATAGGGATTCGAAATTTAGATAGATGTATAAATCCCAATACTATACAAAACATTTCCTTTCGGAAATCATTTACTATAACAACAGTGTTATAGTCCACGATTTCCTTATTTCTTGAAAACGTCTATTTCAACAATGAATGTTGAAATCTATGGTTACGATATTCAATGCCTTTGAAAACATCTTTTTAAAACAATTACTTCGTTTTAAAATATCACTTTCCCAAACATGTCCATTTTATTCAATAATATATTCACAGTCCAAAATTGTGAATATACATCGTTTAACAAACTATACAGAATTTTACTTATCAAAATAAGTCAGTTTCGAATTTATAAACAACGTTTATAAATTCTATTCCTATTTATAAAGACTTCAATTTATAAAAATTGCTTTATTAACCCATTCCTTTATAACTCAGTTTTATATCAAAAATTTAATTTATAAGTAAATTACTTATAAATTCTTTTATTTCGCAACTTCGATTCATTTTATAACTTCACAATCTTAATTCTGTAATTTCCATTCACTTATGAAATCCATTAAATATTTCATTTTTAACACTATACAATTCCAATATTTTATTAACACTTTCAAATCTTCAATTTAAGCCGTTTATAATAATTCAAAATTTCCAATTTATACTATTATATAAATTCATCAATTTTCCATTTCCAAAATAATCTACTAGTTCTTTAGTAAATCATTCATCGAATTGGTTTTCAATCTAACCGCATTTGATTCATTCACATTGGATTTTACTAACATTTTTAATTTACAACTCACCATATTCACAAATTCACTTTTACAATTAAAGTTGAATTTCCTTTCTATAACTCAAATTCATATTCATTCTTCACTTTATCAATTCATTTTGATATCAAATTCAACCTCATTCAACATTACTTAAGTCATGTTTCATTTTATCTTCACTTGACTTATTTTCACCATAAAACTTAAGTTCGTCTCAAATTTATTTGAAATTCTATTTTATTTAACTTTACTAAAGTCAAATTCATATCACATTTCAAAATTCAGATTTTGTTTTACTTAACAAAACTGTTTAACCATTTAAAAACTGGTTTTACTTAAACTTTCTCATTTTATAAGTTAAACAACTTATTAAATTTAAACTTCCTAATTCATATTATATAATCACTTATCTTTTAAGTTTAAATTTTCATTTCAATAATTTATCTAATCCAGTTCAATTTATTTAACTTTCCTTAGTTAAATTTCAAATCCATTCATTTATTAATACTAATTCAATTCAATTTAACTTTTCTTAAGTTAAAAATCTTTATTTCATATTCAATATTCACTTTACTTATATAAGATCTATTCCAAATTCATTCATCTTATATTTTCTAAAACAATTTTATACTTCTTTGGATTTGAAAAACATTTTCTTTTTAAAGTGTTTCTAGTAACTATTCATATTAAACATCATAAACTAAGCTTTGTGTAAACCAAAGCTCTGATACCACTCTGTAACATTCCCCCTTTTGACCGTCTCCAGTCGGTAATTAAACCAACTAGAAACGTTCAAAAAGACGAATTGTTATTTAGTTTATAAAGTTTAAACAGAATCAGCCACAGAAACACAGAATAATAACAATGAATTAAAACGAATGAGAATTTATTTCATTTCTATAAATCTTTTTATATACATCAGAGTTTATACAATTTTAATACTGATACAACGGAATATCTTAAAATACAATTTTCTTCTGAACTAAAAATGATTCTTTACTCTCTCTCTCTAACTTCGCTGCCTGAAAATCTTCAAGCTGTAAAATACTCGGTCTGACCCGAGTATTATATTCAAAAGAAAATAATACACAGGTCAGTCTAATTCAAACCAGTTTATTAGTGCATAGAGACAGTAATAATTTAAATAGACGACAGTCACAGTAATTCCCGTCTATCCGACTCTTTTAACAAAGAAATCGGATAACGAAAATATAACACTTAACTGTGTTAAACAATAAATCAGCAGATTTAAATCATCAACAGAGATAAATAAACAATTTATCGATCGACTAAATCAATTTAAAACAATTGGAGTTGTCACTTTAAAACCATCAGAACTCGATTGGCTGCCGTACACGCACGCGTGTACGGCCTCGCCAATATGGCATAAAAATCAATGCATCAAAAGCAAAAGAAAAATCGATTCAAATCTGTCGAGTTTGGGTGGCTGCAGTGCACACACGCGTGCACGGCCTCGCCAACTCGAGTGAAGAAATAGAAGTCAGCACAAGGTCAAAACTGAGCGTCTAAGCTGGATTCAACTCAGGTGCAATCAAAGTATACAAGCTCAAGAAAATGATCAAGACAACTAAAAAGCAAAAGTCAGAGAGATGTACACATGACATTGGAATGAAACCTGATTAGTGAAAATGAAGTTCAAATGATCTGGCAACCAAACAGTCAAGTTCAAGGCAGTTCAGTAATCAAGTAAACACACTACAGACATGTTGAAGACTCATGGAAATGCTATACCAAAAATGAACTCCAAGCTTGCAAATACAAATAACTTATATATGAAGACAGAGCTCGGGGCAACATGGAAAAAGTGGTGCAGTAGACACAAATGAATATATTGACTCAGGCAAATACAACTTGAATGAACACTGCAACAAGCTCAAAGCAAACAGAGGTGGAAACTTAGAGCTACAGACCAATCAAGTAACCTAATATGCAAAATTCAAGCCTGGCAACATGATACAAGTCTAACCATCAAGTTCAAATCATCCATGTTCAAAGCGCAGACATGATTATCAAGCTATAGACATGCACAGGTCAGGAAAGCAAACAAATGACATCAAGTGATACAAAACCAGAGACAAGCCTCAACAATGAAGGCCACAAAATCTAGATCGGACAACATACATATATATGTAGTGAAGCCAAAGCAAACAGAGGGATTAATATGGCAACACAGCAAGCACATGAATGAACATGACTTAAATGCATATTGAAACTGTTAACTGACATACAGGAACCAAGCCGAAGTCAATTCTCAAAGCAATGCCTAGGTTTAGCATCAAGTCAGAGCCAAGGTGATCAAGGCAAGAATTGAATAAAGAAATCAATGCAACAGTTTAAATTCCAAAATGGGCGAGCATTGAAAGTGACACAGTAAATTTAACAGTGTTAACAAAGTCAAAGCCAGAAGTTCAACAGAGAAAAATTAAATGAAGTCAGGCAATGTCAACAACCACGTCTAGACAATGCCGTAATCAAATTGAAATCAACATCGTTAGAAATCGTCAAAGCCGTGGTGATAAAAATCGAAGTCGTGAGTGTCAAGCAACGAAAATATATACGAATTGAAGAAGTTAGAGATCAATCTCAATATCTATATGAAAATCAACGGCGAGATAAATCAGTTGACAAATTCAAATAAATTTATACGAATGAAAATAAAGGGATCCGTACCCTATATAAGCAATCAACATCATTGGCACAATCAAGACAGGTCGAAAACCACGGAAACAAAGTAAACAACAGATTCAACTAAGTCGAAGAAGATGTGAGTAATAGAAATTACTCACCTGTTGTTTGGAAATAGTTGCGAGCAAGAAACGAAGAAAACGAAGCTGAAGCTCTAATTCCAGACGAAGAGAGTCGATCGAATGCCGAAGCCCTAGATTTTTGAGTCGCCATTTTTTTTCCGCTTATTTTTGTTTAGGGTTTGTGAATGAGAATGAAAGGGGATCGGGTATAGGGTTTTAAACGAGACAAAGGGTATGGGCTGATATGGGTTGGGTAGGTATAGGGTATGGTTTTTATTTTATTTTCTTTTTAAATCAAATTTTGTTTTTGTTTAATTTTGTTGTTAAAATCTAAACTATATATATATTCATTCGTACAAATTAAATTAAATAAGAGAATTTCAATCGATTTACAAATTCCAAATTCTAACAGAAATTAACAATTTGATATTAAATCGTTAATTGACGAAGATTTTATCGTTACAAAAATTTCAACAATAAACAGAAATTATCTGTCAACTTTAATCATTTATTGATGATTATAATTTTGGGCAAAACCCCAGTTGTTACAGAAATTCAAATTGAATTCAATTTAATTTTATACGCGTTTATACGTCGTGTATTCACAAAACAATTCCGATAAATACGAAATTTAAAATCCGGTAATAATTTAATATTACGGACCCAATGAAACTGGTTTCGTCAAATTCCGAGACTGTGCCTCGAAAGGTTATTTTTAAATTCAATTTAAACGATACAATTTCAAAATTGAACAAATCGCTGTTAAAATCAATTCTGAAGCTTCTATTACCTTCAGTATTATCAATATGAATTTTCTAAGCCTTTAAATTATTTTTAACCGGCTTAAAATTGAAGATTCAAATTTTATTCAACTTTCAATAGATTAAATTCAAAAATTTAATCGCCAATTCATTCTGATAATTTGAAATTCAAGTCAAATCATCATTCAAATATTTAAAATTAATTAAATATTTTCAATTTAAATTGTTCAAAATTCAGGGTCGTTACATGATTTTTCCTTTTGCAAGTAACTCCAGCGAGAGTGTCATGAGCTATAGTTCGCAAGCTCTCGATGGAACCGAGAGTTTGCAAAAGAATAGTATAAACCATGTTAGGGGCACGGTGTTGGATCTCCCACAAATGCTAGGGCAAGCCCTTCTTTTAGGCAAACCGATCTACATGAAAATTGTAAATAACGAAATGGTTGTTAGTCCTTTCTACTTAACAAATGACTGGATGGGTTCATCGAATGCCTTTTAGTCTTAAAGACGCAAGTCCATTTTGCTATTGAGCGAATGGATGGACTTGTGAGATGCTTTCCAACCTAGAAGCCATAAACCCCTTTCTTCTCCAAATGCTTGAAATGACCTATTAATTGTTTCTCAACTTTGCCAGAGACTACAGAATAAAACCCATAGAAATTTTCCTAATACATTGGAGTATAAACACAATCAACTCTGCCTTATACAACGGAGTATAATTTGATCCAACTCGACAAGAGACAATGGAGTATAAGCTAATTCAACTCTTTCAAAAACTATGAAGTATTAAGTAACCCAATTGTGCCAGAACAGTGGTGTATAAACTTACTTGCCCTGTAGATAGGATTCAACAACATTAGTGACCAAGAAGTATATTGTTCAGAGACAAGGTATGACTTCATCAGTGATAATGAAGTATTCAGTATTAAGTTGATCGGCCTAGAGATAGGGCTCCGGAGATAGTAGAGTGTAATACCAACCAGTCTCGGAGATAGGACCTGACTCCGCTAGAGACAATGGAGTGTAATCTTTCCAAAAGCCCCAGAGATAGGGTCAACTTCATTTGAACATGAAATAAAATACTCCATTGACTAAGTATCCTCATATATGGGGACTGCGAAGCAAAGATATAACTTAAATTTATGAATTAATTTAAATTGATATTTGATAGGAGTACTTGAGGGCATAATAGCACTATACCACTCAAGTATGTGAAACCCATAGAGTGGGATGAATGACTAATGATTGGGCAAGGAGGGATGTTCTTAACCCTATAGGTCAAATATACCTCGCACTTGAAGGCCACACAAATGGCTGCACCTAAGCAATATAGAATCCTGTCTCGACCGAGCCACTCTCCTAATATGAACTAATCTCGAGCAAAGCTCACTTCATATCCATAAAGCATACTTGGACGGGGGAAGTGTTTGGGGATAATTCGGCACAGTCTAGGAACGTACCCAACTATTGAAAAATATACTAAAGATAAGGAGATGTACCATGGTCATAACCGCATCTCAATCAGATCTATAAATTGAAAGATATGATCATCTTAAATCGGTCCACTACTTTACCAATATGAGTCGTATCTTAGTGAGATACTATATATTTCATCCAAGCTAAACATAAAAGAGTGTTGGAGTATTTTATTTGATGATGCAAATCTACTGGTCCATTTTTCTCTTAATTTAGACTTAAAACGAAGAAATACAACATAAAGAAAATCAGTTTAGAATAGAACATCAAGAACGGTCCAGTAGAAGTAAGTACCAAATAAGATAAGCGGTTCAGCAGTACGACTGCCACACCAAACCAATTTCTACCAATGGTTGAATTAGACCCCAAAAACACATATTTTAATTTACTTCAAGTTTATTATGGAATTAGAAATTTAATTTGTTTTCATCGGCTTGCAACCACTGGATTAGAAGTTTCCATGTGTCAGTTGAAAGGGAATCTATTATGGATAGAACCCACGAAGAAAATTGATCTCTTTGTTTTTGACACGTATTTTCAATAGTGATGTAAGAGAGTAGTGTAATTCACCATTATTAAAGCTTGCATGTAGTTTGAAATAGCCCATGTAAGTTAGAAGGCGGAGCATGCGATGAGGGAATGGGGATATGAGAGAAGGAATGGATGGAAGTTCGGAGAGGAGATCGGCGTAGGAGATCGGACGATCTTTTGCATTAATGATGTTGAGGATGTTGAGATCGATGATGCATTTGAGACACCTTGATCACTACTAGAAACTGCATTGCCTACCTACCTGGTATTACAAACTCTATTTCGATAGTGAGAAATATGGCGTCAGCGGGGAGTTGGTAAAGCATCAGGAAGTGTTTGCCTACGTAAATTTACCAACGCCTATACAACCCAGTCGGCGCAGCGTTGGTAATGCGTCGCCCCCAACCATACTTACCCAGCCGACGTTCTCTCCTCTATCCACTTCGAATGGAAAAAACCCCTTACTTCATATTGCCTCATCCGCCTTCTCCATGCCACTGCAAGTCATACCCCTCCCCAAGCCCAACGTTACATCCTTCCCTAAGCTCAGTACCTTCTCCTTCCCAACCCGCCACAAGCCAAACCCCTCCCTAAGTCGCCACCTCCAAGCACAGTCCCCTATTGCCGCAAGCCACTACCTCCCAAGTCTCCAAGACCAGGGCCTCCTCCAAGTCGCTGCATCTACAAGGCTCTAGGCTACCACCAGCCATCCAGCAACCACCTCCTAAGTACCCCCTAAGTACCCCCTAAGCATCCAAATCATCATGAGTAACGCTCTCCGTCGGTACGATTTATTGCTCCGGTTCATTTTTTATTTAATGTTATGATTTGATTAGGTTCGTATATGATATAGAGTTGTTGGTTTAAATTCGTTGATATATGATCGTTGACATAAATTCATTATTATGATAATTCGTATATGGTTTGAGATATCATTGGTATTATTTTTAATTTGTTTGATAATTCACTATCAGTGATATGTTATTTTTAACACTACGCCATAAATGGACTTCTGCAACACAAAAAAATGTTGGGTCAAGCCCAAAAAATGTTGCCATAGGTCTATAGCAACACTTTTCGGGTGATGCAATTTTTGCCGTTGCCTTAGACCTCAAAGGCAACATTTTGACTATCTAAGGCAACATAAGTAATATTGTTGCAATAGAACCCTATTTGGGTCTATAGCAACATCCATAGGTGTTTGTAGCAACATTCCAAAATGTTGCTATAGATATTAACTTTCTGAATTTGTGGGGCCCACAATGTAGAGCATATTTGATTTTTTAATAGAAATAAATATTTATTTAATAAAATGCTATTGCACAGAATTTGATATTCAAACAGTAATTTATTTAAATAAATATTTTATTTCAACATTTGAAATAGTACAAATTCCCGACTCAACTATTTTACAATTCAATGATATATAACACTGATATTCACATATACAGATATTCCTCGCTACATCACTCAGTTCACTCATTACATATGTAGTTTCAATTTATACAGACACCGACACTGGCGAATATAGACATGCACTAACCCGTTCAGTAATGCTATGAGGATCAGTTGCCTGGCCACGTCGTGCACGGACACGTGGTTTTGCAGAACCATTAGAAGCAATAGTATTATTAGCTTGAGCTGAATCATCCACTTGATGCTGTAGAATATTTCCTTCAATAGATCGTGGCAACTTCAACGTGAAAAAAAAACATCGATAAGATGAGGAAAATTAGTCACAATCAAATGTGGACTAGGATATGACAGCCTAAAACCACAGCCATGTCACAAAGAAAACAAAATTTGATGGTTACGAGCTACAAACCTGTTGGTAAGCATGAAATACAAGCGAATTATTCAAAGCAGATTCTGGCCCCATGGAAAAAGATGGTATTTGAAAGTGTTTCATCCCATTTTGCTCCTGTAACTTTACGTTAGGTTGATAAGCACAGAATTTCACCCAAAAATAAAATAATAACAATAATAATAAAAGACCAAATGATAGAGAAGCATGACAAACCTGATTATGAAGATGTAAAGTACCATTCGACAATTTCATATGTTGTCCACCATTGAAATTTGATGAATTTTTGGACTGAAGCCCATTGCAATCCTACAGAGAAGACATATAGGAGTCCGATTAGTAATACGGATACGCAGGTTATATGCCTCTTTGGTCAACATACTGAGTTTATTTATTTCATATATTTTGCTGGGACCTCAATATCCAATTACCAAACTCAAACATTCTATTATAGTAATTTAGCATTGAAGTTGCTTCTCCTGAATAAAATTTTACATTTATTCTTTTTTGCATATTAAGCAATTTTGAAATTATAACACACACAGACATACAAACAAATATTGAATCAATAGTAGCCAGCATATATTGAATCAATATTTGAAACAGACAAACTACTAAACTATAAGCATATATTGCATTCCATCAGCCCACATGTATAGGAACTAGAAGCTTTAAATTTTAACAATCTAGCATTTCTTCTGATATTAACTACTGAATAACTCCTACATTTTCTTTTACCAGTTTGGAAACATGAGTAGAATCACAAGCATAAATAGGAGGAGGTGTAGGTCTTCTTAAAGATGCAAGACAGAAGTACAAAATAAATTTTAAAGAGTCAATATAAAAATAAATGACCTTGTTTGGATCAACAAAAGAATAACCCATGATGTCTGACCCTGCACAGCTTGACAGTATCACAACACAGTGAATAATATGCTTCAGCAATTCCTTCACATCCATGAAACTTCCACCTGCCTGCCAATAACCAGAACTTCACCGAAACCAATTCGACTACCCCCTGCCACTCTGACATTAGGCCCCAACCATGAAATTGCGACCAAATCAGCAACTCCCTGAACCATCGCAATCCCACAACCTTACCTCGAATCACCAGAACCGCCAAAAACCTGAACAAAATCGCAAATCCACTACCACCCAATCGACTAAAACGCCCAACTAAAGAATTTGGATTTGTGATATTGGATTGTGAATTCGAACGCCCGAACAACCAAATCTCAATATAACTAATAGTGTACTGTTGACGTGGGAAGAAAACCCGGAAGTAGTGAGGAAAACTGACGCGAGGCGAAAGAAAATAATGGAAATTGATATGGCCGACAGGGGATAAAAGCAAAGCCAGTTATTCTCCAGATCAAAGAAACAAGGAGGAGCGACGTCATTTTTTTTAAAGTCGGCGGAATAAAAATTAGGGATCGTAAAATTGGGGGTGAGAAAAGAAAGTAGGTGAGTGAAAAGTAAAGCGGGAAATGGAAATTGGTAAGGTGTGGATCGATGGTGTGAATCGACGGTTGAGATTTTGTTTTAAATGGTGGTGTGGATCGCTGAGGTGTAACTTTTTTTTTAATTTTTTTAATTAGAATATATCTATGGCAACACTATATAAAAATGTTGCATCGTGTTACACTTGTTTAGCTAGAGAAACACCTTTTTATGGCTAAGGTAACACCAAAAATACAACGTTGTAGTAGGACCAAAATTTTATAGCCGTCACAACATTTTAGCTAGCAACACCTTGCAAAAATGTTGCAGAAGGTCATCTATGGCGTAGTGTAATGAAACACCATAGAAGTTTAATTTTGCCTATGACCGAGTTAGATTGATTAATATATTTCAATATATTTTTATTGATGAAGTGATAAGATGAATGGAGTTTATATAATGTTAGAAATTGAATTTGTTGGCCATTAAATATTGAAAGTATATTAGATGTTAGAAATAAAATTTAATAAGATATGTTGGCTATTAAAAACCAAAAGTATATTAGATGTTAGAAATATACAATATATAAGCTAGTAGAAATCAAGAGCATGTTAATGAGCGATGATCAAGGGTACATAGATCTCATATATATCCAACGTTATAAATATTAGTTCAGTTCAATTCTTATTTTTTCGCTGCAATAACTATATCCTTTTTTTTTTTTGGATATAGAGAATGGAGTTAGATCTTCAGTAACTACAACTCCAATCCACCGCGATGACTTTAGGCTTTAGATCTGGTCGCGACTTCGAGCTTCAGATCTACGCAAACATCTCCAACCCGACTAGCTTCATATCTGATCTAGCTTCAGACCCTTAGTATGTATTATTCCACCCAGTTTTATAAAATGAAATTATTTTGAAGTTTTTGAAAATATGTTATTTATATTTAACCAAAACAAAAATTGTTCACGGAGTTTAATAACTAGGAAAATGATGGTTATAAGTAGAATTCATCTGCCATATATGCAACCTCTTCACCTTAAGTCAAGCACTTGTAGCATTGTTGAATACATACACTCTCGGAACTCAGAAGTTAATTGAGTTAAAATTAATACATGAATTTGTGACTAAACTAATTAATACATGAACTGTAGTTTATTTGTAGTAGTAAGAAGTTGATTAATTTTTTAGTTTTAGTGTTTGTCTCTAAAATAATTAATACATTTATTAACATGTATATTCTGAATCTAAATTTCTTGCTAGCTTTAGATGAATGGATGTACATGATATGTTCTAGATGATTGTGGTACTAGTAATGCATGCACTTTGTTTCATACCGAAAGTATTTAATTTAAGAAAAGAAATCGACATTTACTAATATTATACATGATTTAGCTAAATATTTTATTAACAAAACAATTGTAAACACAAAAATATATAATACTATTGTATGGGCAAGTTATAAAAATTAATGGTATTATAAATAATATTAATTAATATATTGTATTTTATATTAATAATAAAATTGATAATGTTATTTGAATTAATAATAGTATCGTGTGAATGATAATGTATATTTTGTTTACATGTAGGAAAATAATTCCATTGCACCTAAAGGTGTTACACTTGAAGGCTTATATAGATCTTTAATACAATGATAGTTTTTTATGATTATGGGCGTCATTCCTTTTTTGCAGATTCTACTAATTTTTTGTTCATATCCATCTGATGTTAGTATGGATATGATTAAAAGATTGATTGAATCTATAAAGAGTAACGCCAATCATCAGAAAAAACTATTATCGTATTAGATGGTGAAAAAAAGACGGTCTAAAGCCATAACAGTGGTGACTAGGCATGCGTAACGGTGCTATTATAACCGGCGGTGGTGGATTTGGGAAGTGCTAAGTGGATGTTGTTAACACTGGAATCGTTGACTGTTAGCGATGGTGGTTTTCGCCACCAGTGGTAGTAGTATCGCTACCAACACTTCCCCATGCACCATTATCAGTTATAACAGCACTAAAATGCATGCCTTCGGTTATCTTTTCGGTTGCATGGCATGGCATCATGGTAGTATTGATAGAGGAGGCTTAAGGGCTCGCGTCGTAGTGATATTATAACTGACGGTGTTGGTTGGGATAGTGCTAGAGGGCATGATGTTAACACTGGAGTCATTCACTATCAGTAATGGTGGTTGTCACCACCAGTGGTAACAATACCGCAACCAATTATAATAACACTATCACACAAGTCTTCCACTGCCTGGTTATATTAATATTACCATGCTGTCATGTCGTGCAACCAGTGTGGGTGTTTGAGTTTCTTAGGAATAGCAGCTTGAGGAGTGAGTGAGATATAATTTTTAATGGTGATCTTATGCAGGAGATAACTTTCATTGCTAAAGGACATGATAATGGACAATGTTGTATCTCTTCTTCATGCCAAATTAAGCTATTTTCTTGTAAGATCATTTATGTTTGTATGAATTTGTGTTTGTACGGTTATAAAATCATTTGTATGGATGTTGACATTTGTGTTTGTATGGTTTAGTATATTTATGGTATTATGATGTCGGTTAATATGGTTTGGTATATGAATTTGGTGGTATGTGATGTATGATATAAGATATATGAATTTGTGGTATGGGTGATTATATATTGTGTATATTTAAATGTGTGATTGAAGTGAGAATATAGCAGAAATGCTACAAATATGTTTCATCAAAGGCATTGGCCAGAATAGCAACGAAAAATCCAATTTTTAAAATTTGAAAAGTAGTCAAGTTGATGTAAGAATGGCATTGGCAAGGCATAGGCGATTTTCGTTTTTAGGGTGTTAGTAACAACACCACAAGAAGTGCCTTCTAGGTGTCAAAATAGAATTTACGACACATTTTCTATCGACGATCCTTAAGGTGTCAATGTGGCATCGATATATCATATTCCGTTGCCCCACCAACGCCTTTTTGGTGTCGTTAAATCATCTTATTTTTCTACTAGATGTTGTTGATCCTATTTTGGCATGGCATATCTGTCTGTGTGCCTCTTTGATTTCAGTATTTGTTAGCTTTTCCACGACGTTTTTGTTTATCGATGAGTAATGATCGATTATACAAGTATTCATGGTTGTTATTAATTTTTTGCCTTGGAAGCATGTAACATGATTTACTGTGAATACCAATGGCAGGCTGATGATTTTGGCGATTACTTTGTGATGATGCCCCTTTTCGACCCTCGGAAATCGACACTAATACATCCATGGTATTCACGTGTCGCAAACTCAAGTGCCGGAGAGGCGGATGATCAAGGGTAAAAGAAAATAAAGATTGAAAACAAAAACACCGATTCTCACATCGCATTGAACAACTTAAAATTTTATATATAGATAGTACGTACAATCACTCTCAAAATGATGTATTAGAGTTATGGCAAGTACTAACCCAGCTAGGGACAATTGTAACTGCCTATCCCTACATAGGTGCAGGTATAAACTTATACACACATAATATAGTGGAAATAGAAGTGGATAACTCTCTATAGAGGAATATTCTGCTCCATGCTCCAAGCTAAACCTGACTACTTGGCTACCAGGAAAAATAGGGCACCCAGAGTTTAAGAGAAAAGAAAATAAACTCCGGGTTAGGCATGGGACTAGCATGAGAAAACTCAAAAGAATGGATACTTGTGGAATCAAAGGGTATCTCATAAGACCATGCTGCACATAAACACGGACGGGTTTTAGCTTATGATAACCAAAACCTTTGCTACGCAAAATCAGAGATATTATTCTTAATGACATTCATTGAAAACCCTTTCAAATAACATATAAATCTTAGTTGAAATTGTTACATTAATTAAATTCCAGCATACTAGGTTCTACAATCAAAACCGCAAAGCCACGTATTGGAGAATAAATTTTCAACAATGACAAGGTACGGGACTACCTTTTGACAGTACATCTCTAGAGGAATGTATCGAGGCACAACCTCGCTGCCCTCTACCAACACAGAACCGGCCTACCTCTACCATAGATAGTACCAAATATCCCATCACCCCGGTTATTCCCGACCTATCCGTGGGGTTCCAAAGCATACACAACAAAACCGAAATATAGAGGATAATCTAGAAAGGTGATGATCATACCCTAATGGGTGCAACCTACTTAGCCCTGTTGCAACTACCCTGTTTTTGCCATTACCGATGTCTGAGGCTTGAGGCAACGTTTTACCTTTCACATAACAAATTCCACTTTGAATGCTACACTGCCATTTCCAATGACACACTAATTGGTTTCTACAAAAGTACAACCCCAGAGTTCATGTGTCTTAGGGAAGGGTGTTAAGTATAAAAGGGGTTACCTCCTATACCACCAAACAAATGTATGTTTGTAAAAACCAATGTACGTGGTCTTCGAAATGCAATGCCAGACATTCGTCCATACAAGTTGTCTAAGAACAGGATAAACCGAAGGTACTCCTACTACATCCTGTTTAGGAATCACCCCTAGGATTAGTAGCGAGCAGACCTTGCATTGAATATTTCAAAATCATTGTCTTCAACAAGTCTTTACTTTGGAACATGTATATTGGTTCGAAGTGGATTTTAGGATAGGAATCACTCAAATCTGACCCCGGTCTCTCCGAACCAATTAACGTTAAAAAAAGATGTTAAGTATGCGGGTGATTGGTGATCATTATTCAATCAATTAATATCTTTATAACCGATAAAATATCTTTAGAGATATATTTTAAACCATTTCTTCTTCGTATATACGGATTTATTAAACCTCCTTTTAACTTTGGAAATACCAAATCATTTTTATAAAATTACTTAGGAAAATTATTTCCATCTTCCTGATGGAGATTACTTATTTTCAAAACATATCTTTTAATGGGTTAAAAACAATGTTATCATTTACTGTATACCCAAACCAATTAATATTGAGTGAACAAGATTTATAGATTTTAGATTAATTATACTCAATACTAATTTCCATATTCAACCCGTACTATTCATTGAATAACGGTGAAATTTCCTTTTAAATTCATACAGATAGTATGGGTTTCCTCCTTGGAATTTAATACAGAGTTTAACTAGAGCGTTCTCTTTTCCATCAAAATCTTATTTGAAATGTTGTTTAACTTTGTGCAAAATTACAAATCTCTTTTCTTTTATCCTAAGAAAGTATGATCCGAGAAAATCAAATTAACTATCCACTTTGTCGAGCTAGTTCGAATAGTTAGGAAGAGCAGGCAACTAGTTATCCAAACTCCGGCCTAAAGACTACCTCTATGTCACCCATAAGGCAGTCAAGTTATTTGATCGACTCTAAACCTTTAAAATACTTGATTTCTTATTTAGAAAACGTTTATAAAGGATTTGGGAAGAAAAACCCAAGTTTAAATATTATTTCCAAAATTTCCAAATTCCTCTGCTAAATTTCCTAGGACCCTTGGGTGTGCTCGGCCTTGTACTTGAGAGGGTGGAAAGGTGGTGGTGGCTTTTGATGAGCTCGGCAAAGCAAAGAGAAGAGGAGAAGTTCACTTTCTTTAATTTCAAACAAAGGTGGTATATCTCTCTATATATTATGATTTATTTCGATAGTACTTCGACTTGACTTTGGAATTTTTTTAAGAGGTCATGGAAGTCATTAATGGACTCACGAAGAAGATGAAGAAAGCTTAAGAATTTGTAAAGGAAAGTGTGAATAAATGAGACGGTATGCCTCTCCTTTTATAGGCAAAGATGTGTAAAACATCACAAACATCATCATAACACATTTCCCATCACCATGTGCTACTCAACCCTCCCTTTAGTTTTGGCCGAACCATCCCCTAGCCCATGTGCCACCCCATGTGTTTGTCTCACTACACCACAAAGCTGTTTTATCCACACCCCTATCCGCCTTATTTGATACGGCTCAAAGCCGTATCAAATTTGATACGGCTAAAAGCAGTATCTAAACGTTTAGATACCATTTTTAGCCGTATCAAATTTGATACGGCTTTGAGCCGTATCAAATTCGTGCCTATTTTGGCTGGAAAATCATACACCCTTGAAAGCACGTTCTCCCCGAAATTCTTCCTTCCCTCGTTTTTTTTGTTCTCCCTCCAAATTCACGTCCGTTGCATCCCAAATCTCTAAATCACTTTGCTCTTCCCCTAACTCACGACCACGCTTCAATTGAAGTTAATTATCGAAATTACCATTTGTTTTCGTCAAATCTTCAGCGACTAATTCCGGCTATTCTCTCGTTCTTTCTCCTTAAATCGCGTTTTAAAATAACAAGTTTCTTCAGCTCAAACTTCTATCAGCCGCCTTTCTTTTTCCTTTATGTAATCGGTGCTTTTAGGTATTCTGATGTTGTTTATTTTCCTTTCCATGTATTAGTATTTTTTTATTTTTTATTTATTTCTACTATTACGAGCATCACCATGTATTGCATCATAGCTTCAACATCAAAATTTGTTATTGAGTACATGAATTTATCTTCTTCATTTTTTTTTGCCTCCTTTCCCAAATTTTGGTGTGATCATTTAATGTTCGATGTAGATATTATGAATAAGATTTTGTTTTTTGCAGTAAAATTGTGAATAATCTTGTGTATGTAAATCTTTGCAGTAAATTATCGTGTTAAATTATTATTTTTTGATCCAACAATGATTGTTCACTTAGCAAAGGTTTTGCAAAATTTGGAGTCTTGCTTCCTTGATTCCTTAGAGCCCTCCTTGTTTTATCTGAACAATGCTAGTAGGTGTATTTAAGGCTCCCCAAAATAAATAAATACATACAAAAGTGTGGTCCGTTGCATCGTGTTATTTTCTTTCTTTTTCTACCTTTAAATTGTGTAACCATGAGTATGATTTTATATGAGTAGGCACGAAAGTGCAGTAGCCATGCATATGAGTTAGTGTGAGTATAGGTTGCGTGAGTTATGTTATTTTTAGTGTGAGTGTTTCCCTTGCAAGAGTAGCTTGTGTCCTTGTATTTATTTGCTATTGCTAAGTGTTTAAACTATATTTTTATATTATAAATCTTAGGAATATACATAGCTAATTGAAATTGAACATTTGCAAGTGTGTAGTGTGTGTCATTTATATATTACAAGTTCAATGTCTTACCTGCAAATTCCAGAATTTCATTCCATTTAAGTATTGATGCATCTCCTTAAGTTTTTTATTCTTATCGTGATGTATATGAGGATTTCAGCTGGGTTAGTGTAGTGTTGTTTATATAGTACATAAGTATTTACTTGTTAAAAGCTAATGCATGGGTGAGTATTCAATGAAGCATTTTGTATACCAATTCAGTTCAGTCCATTGCTATGAACAGCAGCACTTAAAGATACTGCATTGGAATATAGGTGTTTAGTTAGACATGTCATACACTGTACATAAGGGGTATGCTTTTGTTTGCTTTGTTTTGTTATTTGAGCCATTTTTTTATGATTGCATGATTTTATAAATAGAGTTTTCAATCCCTTAGTCTAATGTAAATATAACACGCATATATTTATAAAATTGATTTTTAACAAAAGTTATGAAGTCTAGGGTAAGTATAACACCCTAAATATATAGCTATCTTGACTTTGTTTTTTAATCACTATGAATCCAAGGGTTGAAAAAGACATAAGTATTTCTACCATTAGCTATGTTTTTTTATTAAACATTTGTTGCATGATCTGGTCTTGAGAATGAGCTTCTACGTAAATGAGGCATTAAGGTCTCCATTAATTATCTAAAAGAATTTTCTGTTACAAAATCTATTTTGCTTCCATTTCGACCATAAACTGCCTTGTTGTAGAAAATACCATACCAACTTTAATGCATAAGCTTCTTTTGAGTCTATAAGATTTCATAATCAAAGTCCACCCTCTTGTTTAGGTTTTAAGTCATTATCCTAACCGATTTTGTATTGCTTACTCACCATGGGAACTGAGCACACAAACTTTCAATTTTGTTTATAACATTACGAGGCATTTCACAAATTTGCATCTTTGACCTTAATTTTATTTATCATATATTGATGAATATTGAATGATATATAATAAAAGTCGATAAGAAAAATTGATTGTCTGTTAAGGCTGGTATCGCTCAAATCCAATTGAACTCACCAATAAATGTAATTCCAATCAAATTAAATAAAATAAGTAAGTAAATAAATTGTGGGTATCATCAAATAATGAAGGATTGTATTTGATCTTTTTATTAGACACTCAGAAGGATTGTTGCCTGCAATATTTGGATCGTGATTTACATGCAAAAACATGGAAGATATTGTAATGCTTTCCAATGAATCTTGAATGCTTTTTACTCAGTCTAGTCATTTTAAACTATTTGTATTTCCTGTTAACTTTTAATACTGTTTTAACTTTTTACTATATAAAACATTGTTCTTGTGCTTGTTACAGAAACACCATTCTAATTATCCTGGCGGTCTTTCATTTTGAAATCACTGTCATGTTTGAGCAGCAACATCTTAGAATTCATTGCTCTTAGAAAATGTAGATTCTAGACTCTTAGTAACACCAGTCTAAAAAAGTCAGTGTTGAACTTTATAGATGCAAGGTTGGCCTTTCAATATTTCTCAGGCAAATTTCCTAGAAATATCTTCTTAGGGTTTGGATTATAATAATAAATTTTCAAATGGTTTGGTTTAATTTTTTGAATCGAACTGGGTTATGTTGGTTAAACCGTGATTTAATGCAAGCAGATGTTGATTATTATATTAGAGCATAGAAATAATTTTCTAAATGTTGAGATAAAAATAGAAAATGCTAGAAGAGGAAAAGTGAAAATGTCCACATGAATTAGGGAGGAGGCTACTTTTGGCTTGAGATGCATTTGTAGTGTTAGAATACCAATAGTCAATTGTTCACTTTTTTATGTAATTGAATAGATGGAATAAATTAGGACTAGAAAAGAAACCTATATTGCAATTGGGTTGCAAAAGAGGAGGAATCTGCTAAGTCATCTTCCAAAGAAAAAAGAAATTGACAACATGTTAAATGTCAAAGACTAAGCACAACAAGTAAATGCAATTTCCCATTCTTGCTCATGGGTGTGTATCTAGGTGATGAAAATTGGAAAATTGATGTAAACAATGGTAGGCATGTCATAAACTCCCTAATTCATTGTTGGGACACCCATATGTGGCAAGGTTGATCCATGATGATAAAAATATATTAGTAGGTTAGATTACATCTAAGAGAAATATTGATTACCATAAAGAAACATTTCTGGAAAATATATCAACTTTGAATATTATTGACAACACTACAAAATGCATCTTTCAACTATGGAATGTACGTATGTTATGCAACAACTAATGAAACTGCTAGTGGAAAAGCATTATGTTTATTTTAATAGGCCTGAATGGACAACTGATCATTTGATTAATTTAATGTGGTCTCATCTCGAATCATCCATCTTGTGTAAGCGTTTTCCATTTGTATTGCTTTTTGATTGCATGTAAAAAATAAATTTCTATAATATGCCATTATTAGGAATGGTTATAATGACATCTACTAGTAGAAATTTTAGCATTGCACATGCATTTTTAGAAAATGAGAGGGAAGATAGCTATGAATGGGCTTTTTGGAAACTAAGATATTTTTACCTACTTGATAAACTACCCGAGGTAATAGTTATTGACAAGGAATGTGCGTTGATAAATGAAATTCGAAAGCTTTTTACGAAAGCAATATTAATGATATGCCTTTGGCATATGCGGAATAATGTTACTATTAATTGAAAACTAGAGTTTCAAACTGTTTAAGTATTTGAAATGTTTTTCAAAAGTTGGAAAATTGTTATACATTTACCGTTTTAAGAAGAGTTTTGGAAATGTGTAATGAATCTCAAACAAGATTGAATAGACTACACACAAAGCCTTAAGTATCTTGTAGAATATTGTGTGCCATACAAAGAGTATGCCACATATTCATGGAAAAATAAAATCGAACTTCATGACAACAGAACAATAGTTATAGCAGAGACTTCATATGCTTAGTTGAAAAAAATTTAGTACGTTGAAAGTCACATTTGATGTATTTTTGAACTAAAATGGATAATATGTTGTGTCAATCAAATAAAAGCTACTTTTGACAGAAGTGTAGGATCGGTCTGGAAAGCACAACAAATACCCTTATTTAATGGATTTCTAGATAGGACTTTCTTTTTAACATTAGATTTGGTTGTCAATGAATTGAAAAATATGAAAGGAGTTGTTATTGATGATTCAACTTATGATCACTTGAACCAAATAGTGTATGGACTTCCTTGTGCCTATGATATATTAATATTGCATTTCGCATTATTCCTCTTGAGTAAATGAATACTAGAGAAAATTAAATTACATTCCTTAAGTCGAAGATTAATTGAAATTACTTCATCCGGTGGTTGAATTTTTTATGATATATCGACTTATTATATATCATTCAACATTCATCAATATTCATCAAGGGTCCCTTGATTGAGTGATGGTGAGTTTGCTTTTTCAAGTTGTATTTGTTTATACATAACAAGTTTATATGTATATATGTTTAGATATCTCTTTTGGCTTTGATTTGACTAATTGTGATAAATATTTATAGTATATGTGCATGTATTTGCATGTTCAAACAAGGTTTATACAACTTAAAATAATTTCAATTCGTCAAACCGTTGTAAATCCAAAATCCGATTTCCAGTCATATTTTTAGTTTCCGATCAAACTATTTATTTATATAAACAAAATTTGAAAATAAATTTCTTTTTATATTTAAATAATCAAAACAAGATTATTTAAGCTATAAAACCATATTAGATAATAGTAAAATCCATTTATAAAAATACGACGTCGATCTGCCAAAATGCAATGAAGTTTTTATATATTTATATATATTTATAAACCATTATAAATCACTTATTATCATTATAAAATAATTAAAATGGATTAATTATCATTTAAAACAATAAATTTAATATTTAAAATTAATTAAATATTCCTATTCAAAATGATAAAATTATGGGCCGTTGCAATAAAATGCTTGCAGTTGATACAGATTTAGTGATAACAGTATGTGTTTTGTCGTTTATATTTAGATGGATTTGGATCAATAGGCCATAATGAACTAGGACTACTTAAGATAAAATAAGAAAACAAATGCTAAATACGAGCACCCTTGGTTGCCATATCCGGTGGTTGAATTTTTTATGAATTCGACTTGTCGATCAACATAAAACTCACTCTAAAGATTTGCTTCTTTAGATGCAAATTGACCCTAAAAACTAGCCATATATGGAAATAGAGATTCGTCTTCCAAAGTTAATTTGGCAAAATGGTTACAAAAAATATGCGAAAAACATAGAAATTGATGTTTCTCCACTACACTTAGACCGGTCTAATGTGGATAGTATACCAAACACTGACAGTTAGATATATATACCACTATTCGGTTGAATGCGTTAACAATAAAATACCTTGTTTCATCCATAATCATCTAGTTGTTTTTAAAACATGGACTAGTATAACAATTAATAAAATCTTTCAATTGTTCGTAAAGAGAAATTTCAAAATGCCGACATATAAATCCCAATGCATTTTGTACTCTTCCAATAAAGCCTTCCTTGCTTCTATCCAACATGAATTAGTTATTTGACTTGTTCAGCAATACATCTGAATCCACAATTACCACTGCGTACTACATCTTCAACATTAGCAATATACTGATCCAAAAAATCTATTAAAAAGGTTAAAAATTTAAATCTAGAATTTAATGGTTTTCACTTTAGGAAAGTCCACTTTTGGTATTTTCGCCTTGGACGTAACTTTGTATTGAAACTAGATTGAGAAAGTCTTTCATCACTTGTTTTTGCATGCACAAAGCCCGAGAGATCACCCTTTGTAGAATTTATTTATTTTTTATGTTTTGTAGTCAACTTGTTACTACTAGTCGGTCTTCCTTTATGGCTGACTACTTTAGGCTCCAAGAAAGATATTGTTAACGGTAAGGATATCTCCTTTAACTTGAGTAGCATGAAATTATTTAACTCAGTTATGGCATTATCAATTAATTTTTTGAAATACTTAAATTCAGCCATATGAAGTAATTCCAATGAATCTTCGACTTATGGAATGTAATTTAATTTTCTCTAGTATTCATTTACTCAAGAGGAATAATGCAACCATCAATGCAATATTAATATATCATGGGCACAAGGAAGTCCATACACTATTTGGTTCAAGTGATCATAAGTTGAATCATCAATAACAACTCCTTTCATATTTTTCAATTCATTGACAACCAAATCTAATGTTAAAAAGAAAGTCCTATCTAGAAATCCATTAAATAAGGGAATTTGTTGTGCTTTCCAGACCGATCCTACACTTCTGTCAAAAGTAGCTTTTATTTGATTGACACAACATATTATCCATTTTAGTTCAAAAATACAGCAAATGCGACTTTCAACGTACTAAATTTTTTTCAACTAAGCATATGAAGTCTCTGCTATAACTATTATTCTATTGTCATGAAGTTCGATTTTATTTTTCCATGAATATGTGGCATACTCTTTGTATGGCACACAATATTCTACAAGGTACTTAAGGCTTTGTGTGTAGTCTATTCAATCTTGTTTGAGATTCATTACACATTTCCAAAACTCTTCTTCAAACGGTAAATGAATAACAATTTTCCAACTTTTGAAAAACATTTCAAATACTTAAACAGTTTGAAACTCTAGTTTTCAATTAATAGTAACATTATTCCGCATATGCCAAAGTCATATCATTAATATTGCTTTTGTAAAAAGCTTTCGAATTTCATTTATCAATGCACATTCCTTGTCAATAACTATTACCTCGGGTAGTTTATCAAGTAGGTAAAAATATCTTAGTTTCCAAAAAGCCCACTCATAGCTATCTTTCCTCTCATTTTCTAAAAAAGCATGTGTAATGCTAAAATTTCTACTAGTAGATGTCATTATAACCATTCCTAATAATGGCATATTATATAAATTTATTTTTTACGTGCAATCAAAAAGCAATACAGATGGAAAACGCTTACACAAGATGGATGATTCGAGATGAGACCACATTAAATTAATCAAATGATCAGTTGTCCATTCAGGCCTATTAAAATAAACATAATGCTTTTCCACTAGCAGTTTCATTAGCTGTTGCATAACATACGTACATTCCATAGTTGAAAGATGCATTTTGTAGTGTTGTCAATAATATTCAAAGTTGATATATTTTCCAGAAATGTTTCTTTATGGTAATCAATATTTCTCTTAGATGTACTCTAACCTACTAATATATTTTTATCATCATGGATCAACCTTGCCACATATGGGTGTCCCAACAATGAATTAGGGAGTTTATGACATGCCTACCATTGTTTACATCAATTTTCCAATTTTCATCACCTAGATACACACCCATGAGCAAGAATGGGAAATTGCATTTACTTGTTGTGCTTAGTCTTTGACATTTAACATGTTGTCAATTTCTTTTTTCTTTGGAAGATGACTTAGCAGATTCCTCCTCTTTTGCAACCCAATTGCAATCTAGGTTTCTTTTCTAGTCCTAATTTATTCCATCTATTCAATTACATAAAAAAGTGAACAATTGACTATTGGTATTCTAACACTACAAATGCATCTCAAGCCAAAAGTAGCCTCCTCCCTAATTCATGTGGACATTTTCACTTTTCCTCTTCTAGCATTTTCTATTTTTATCTCAACATTTGGAAAATTATTTCTATGCTCTAATATAATAATCAACATCTGCTTGCCTATTCGAATTATTTATGAATTTATTAAGCCTATGATCTTCTCCTTCCATCTATCACTTTTACTCTCCCGATCTCTTCCCTTTCACTACATCGCCATTAATGATTCTTTAACTATACGTAACCAAAATCTCGAATGGTTTTCTTGATGTATACTTTGATTCAAGGTAATACCTTTTTTCACAATTTTCTCTTTCAATTTTAATCAAATATAAACACTATTTCTTATTTTGACTCCACTTCTTACTTTTTGCTTATAGTTCACAACCGCTCACTGCTGGTATGACTGTTCCAAGATTTGGAATTATTTGGGCTCCTATGGAATGTTGTTTATCAATTGCATCCCCAAGATTTCAATTGTTTTATTATCTAGTTAAAGCCACATAGGAAAGAGTTTAGACCTGTTTGAACCAAAAGTGGCACAAACACCTAGTAGAAAGTAGTAGAGAATAAAAAGTGAAGAAAAACAAATTAAAACAAGTAAGAAATAAACACACAAAGTTTTATAGTGGTTCGGCAAACTCTGGCCTACGTCCACTTACTGATTTTATTGTCTAAGTTTTGAATTGGGTGTAGAAGTTCTTAAGGATCGGTACAACTCCGACACTTAGATTTTTAGAATTACAAAAATATGGAGTAAAGTAGAGCTAGAGCCAAAAGATCCTAAAAAATGAGCCCTACCCCTCTATTTATAGAGGTAAGGAGCCTTAAATCTCGCATAAATGGTCTCCATGTCGTTCTCCTCGCTATAAAACAGTTCTTCATGAAAATAAGGGTGCTACATCATCAAATGATATGGGTCGGTACGACTCCATGGGTAGGGGTCGGTACTGACCGTTAAGTTAGCCAAATTGGCTACCGCCAACACTCTGCTTTGGGTCGTCTTGTGGTTAGCTTCATGATTCCATAGTTGTTTGCATCAATAATAACCTGTTTCTGAGTCTAAATGATGGAATTGTAGAAGAATGAAGTTGTTGATTCAGGAGTTCGTAGAGATTGATAGAGCATTGCATTGAATCAACAAAGCAACATTGGAAATAGGCTTTTGGCATCAAGAAGAGGTCACATGCAGAAGATGGGTTCCACCTGAGGTGGAAACAGGACTCAGTACTGACCCCTAGGGATGGGTCAGTACCGATCCCATACTTGTTGAAGATAGGTCTTTGGAATTTTTTGGTGGTTTGGTATGTGTGTTGTGTTCTTGGTTGTGATTTGGTTTTTAGGCTTCGTTGTCATCTCTCTGGGTGTCTAGCCTTGACAACTTCGAAGTTTGATTCATCTAGTATGTCTGTATACTACCTGGTCAAAAGGTGGGATAACACTTGCCCCCTAAAGCACGCCTTGCGAAAGGAAGGTGTGCTTTGCTCGAGAATAAATGTGATGCCAGTCTCCAATAATTGAGCTCTTTGGCTAGTTCAATCCTTGTGAATCGTCCAGTTCCTTCAGATTTTCTTGCCAATTATGGGCCGTTTCAGACCTGTCATAGCCTAAGACTCTAGATTCTGCCTAAGTGATGTCTATACATCATCACAATTCTGATTTCATTTGAAGTTATTACATCACATATCAAAACCATCCCATGTTCATGCGAGATTTGCATCATTATCATTCTGATTTCATTCAAGGTTATTACCTATCAAAATCATCCCGTTTTCATCCGAGATTTATCCGTTTCATTTTAATTTCAAGGTGTTCAAATCCTTTTATCAAAATCAATTCTGTTTTCATTCTTAGGTTTGATTTCTCTGGATCGTTAATCAAATTCGTGACCATACAGAGTCGATAGTTAAATCCGTAGTCGTTCAAGGTTGGTTTTCTAACTCATGGTCATTTGGGACTGAATAATCAAATCCATGGTCTCCTCGGACCGATAATCAGGTTCGTGGTCTCTCTAGACCAATGTATGGGATCTCTGAACCCTTGTTAAGCCAATCTGCTCGCTCTCCGACAAGAGGACTTAACGATGAGCAAGCTTATCCAATCACTCTCCGGTGAAGTGGCCTACTCCTTGCACTCTGGTCCCATCTCTCCAGTTGGGACATAACACGACTCTTGCCGAGCCCAATCCACTCACTCTCCGACGAGGGGACTCAACGATAAGTAAGCCCATCCACTCGCTCTCCGACGAGGTAACGTACTCCTTGCACTCAAGTTCTGTCTCTTCAGACGAAACATAATGCGCTCAAGTCCATGGTCTCTCCGGACCCTTGCCAAGCCTAATCCGCTCGTTCTCCGATAAGGGACTCGATGACAAGTAAATCGATCCGCTTACATTTCAGTGAGGGGACTTACTTCTTGCACTCCGGTACCATCCTTCCGGAGAGGACTTTAAAGCGATTAATATTAGTCATCACATTCAATGTGGATTTCAATAATTAAATTCAAACATAAAAAACAACATAAAATCTAACATCCAGGTAATTGCCTCGCGGTCGTTACAGTCTAGCACCCACCCCAAAGCGTGCTTAGGAACCGTTCGAGATTCCATACACGAGTAAGCGTCTAGGCTGTATTATTGCATGGTTTGTTGAAAAAGGAAAAATAGAGTGTGAGAACCAGACCTGATCCCTACCATCCCGATCAAGAGATGACAATCCTCGACCTTGATCCAAGGCTGCCACCATTCGCCATGGATGACGGTTGCTCCCGTTTCATCACCACAGTTTGATTATTTACATATTATTTTAACTAATTATCTTTTACATGTACCTCTATCAGGTCCTACGGATTCCTGCAATCATTTGTGTTATGCCTATCCAGCTCATGGAATAGGTAGTACTTTCCAAATGTCCACTCATGCTCTGTGGGTTCTTGCCTTGCCGCTTTCGATTGGGGAGTTGCTGCATAGTATACAAGTAGATCCATTCCAGGTGTTTCGTTTAAATCCACGTAGGTAGAAAACTCCGATTCCCTTATTTGCCACTTTGAACCATCATAGCCATCATCCATTTTTTTATTTCCTTTATCTTTACTGGATCCTGCCCTAGGCGGCCCTC
The DNA here is from genome assembly GCA_030737815.1 of Allium fistulosum. NCBI lineage: Eukaryota > Viridiplantae > Streptophyta > Magnoliopsida > Asparagales > Amaryllidaceae > Allium > Allium fistulosum. The sequence continues at coordinate 481,983,074 of CM060905.1, read as the reverse complement.
CACCATCCAGAGCATTAACCTCTTCCTTATCAGCTTCTTCGTCTTCCTATCGCAAAAAACCTTTCAGCCTCATGATAAAATTATGCGAGATCCATCGGTGGATCCCATTTCAAAGCAATTTTAAAATCAGTCTTGTCTACTACTCCAGAAACTACCGCCAATAAAACCACCAATGGATCCGACCTATCCACTGAGGCAACTGTCACATTGAATCTTGTTAGAAAATTCCTAAGGGACTCTCCGGCTCTCTGTTTCACAGCCGATTAAGTCATCACATTCTTGGATCATGAGCTATGGACCCAAAAATATCTCATAAATCTATCTACTAACTCATTCCACGTGCTTATGGAACTGTTCTCCAGCTGCCTGAACCATACCGCAACCAAATCTATCAGATACAGAGGGAAACATCATCCCATAACTTCCTCAGATGCCCCCAACACCTCCATATGCTTGATGTATCTCATTAAATGAACTGTAGGGTCTAACTTTCCATTGTATGTCTCTAGTGTTGATAGTTTGAATTCCAGTGGAATCCTAGCGTATCAGATGTTTGGAGTAAACAGACTCACATTTATGTCTCCCAAATTTCGATCAAATAATCTGCCTCTCTTAGCTCGCCTTATCATCTCAATAAATCTATCATTGTCATCCAAAGGTAATCTCTGGTTTTCATTTTCAGCCTGCCTCCGACTCTGCGAGGGAATTCTGGCACGTACTCCTCCAGTTGTGCTCCAGCATTCTGATATGCATTCAATCTCTCTTGTTCAGCTCCAGGTTCACACCATTCCTTCCAAGGCCAGGGCGATCCCTACCGCCGGGCCCTTGGGGGTCCGTACCGAACCCTAGGGATGGGTCGGTACTGATTCGTACACTTGGGCCAGGGTTTGCCTCGGGTCATCCTAGTCCAACTCCAACTTCATGTGCTTCGATTTCTGGTCTTTAATTCTGATTTTCTGCAACTCCAACCTTTCTTGCTTATCCCATCATCTTGAAGAAGTTCTTCATCATCTCTTCCTGGCGAGTCATCAACCTCTCCCGCAATCCGTTCATCATAGTCTCCATCTCATCCCTGGTGATGTAGATTGATGGAAGGTGAGATCCCGAGGACATCTCTTAGCTGTACCCTTGTTGATTTCCAATAGTCTCAGTCCTTCTAGTCGAGTACCTAGCCATCTAGAATCCTTTTCAAAATATTGATCAATGAGTTCAAGTGTTTTCAGTAAAAGCACCAAAACGTCTAAGCCAAAAATGACACAAACATCTAATAGAAAGTACAAGAGAACAAATAGTGAAGAAAAACAAATTAAAACAAGTATGAAATGAACATATAGAGTTTTATAGTGGGTTGGCAAACTCTAGCCTACATCCTCTTATTGATTTTATTGCTTAACTTCTAACTTGGGGGCAGAAGTTCTTAGAGGTCGATACAACTTCAACACTTAGATTTTCAAAATTACAAGAATATGGAGTAGAGTAGAGCTAGAGCCAAAAGATCCTAAAAAATGAGTCTTACCCCTCTATTTATAGAGATAGGGGGCCTTAAATCTCGCACAAAATATCTCCCGGTCGTGATCCTTGCTTTGGACCAATTCTACATGAATATAGGGGGTGCCACGTCATCAAATGTTATGGATTGGTACGACTTCATGGGTAGGGGTCGGTACCAACCCCTAATTTAGCCAAATTGGTGACCTCCAACACTCTACTTTGGCTCGTCTTGTGGTTAGCTTCATGATTCCATAGTTATTTGCATCAACAATAGTTTATTTCTAAGTCCAAATAATGGAGTTGTAGAAGAATGAAGTTGCTGATTCAAGAGTTCGTGGAGATTGATATGGTGTTGCATTGAATCAACAAAGAAACATTAGAAATAGACTTTTGGCATCAAGAAGAGGTCATAAGCAGAAGATGGAGTCCACCTGAGGTGGAAACATGACTCGATTCCAACCCTAGGATGGGTCGGTACCGACCCCATACTTGTGGAGATGGGTCTTTGTAATTTTGTGGTGGTTTAGTATGTGTGTTGTGATCTTGGTTGTACATTGGTTTTAGGCTTCATGGTCATCTCTACGGGCATCTTGCCTTGGTAACTTTGAAGTTTGATTCATCGAGTCTGTTCATATACTGCCTGGTCAAAAGACGGGATAACAAGACCTTTGAATGTTGGGTTAGTTTTTTTTATTTCTTTGTTAACTCTTTAATTATAGCTTCGTTTTAATAGGTTAGTTTTATGTGCATTTGAAATCAAAATTATAGGTATGTGGTTTTAATTCAATGATTTTATGTCATGCTTAGTTTTGTATCTATGATAAATATTGTTTGAAATATCCTACGTGCAAGTTGGGTCACATCAGTGATTGATTCTCTTTTAAATCCTACTACTGATGCCAAAATGAGTTTGACAAACAACATTGTTTAATTGATTTTTCATATATGCACTTCTATAAGCTATAGTTAATTGTTAAATTTGTATCTCTTAAGGCATTTAGTGCACGCATAAACTTAATTTTACATACTACAGGGATTTGGCACATAATAATAGCTCTTTTATGGTTAAAAACTACTAGCACAAGTAGTAAACTGTTCAAGACCGAGCTTTTAGAGATCCTGGATTTGAAGGCTCGAGACATCAAAATGAGTGCTCTACTTAAATAAAGTAACGAATTTACTCTAAAAAAATAATAGTTACTTTATGTTTTTTGTAACTTAAAAGGGTTTATTTCATATATAATCAGTGCTAATTTGTTTTAGTTTTACATGGTTAAGGTATTCAAATAATGTCAGAGTATCTTTAAGAGATTTAGTGCATGTATAAATTTTTAACTATATACTTTTATGTAAGTTAAAGTTTACATTATTAAATATAATCAAAAATCTATTTGTTTTAAATATATAACTATATATAAGTTTGTTCTTATTGTATAAGTTTAAATTCTAATTGTTTGAGCAATTATTTATATATATTTCTAATGCAACATGTGTCATTGTTATTTTAAATATTTTATAAAAAATCATTGTTAGTACATGTTAGTTAAGTAATTACACTAATACTGTTATATATGTTTATTCATATAGCCTTAGTCAAATTCGTTATATGCATAAGGTATTATATTAATTAATAAATAAAATTAAAATCTTAGACTAAGCAAAATATCTATTGAATATGTATACAAATGATAATTATAATATTTCATTACATAATAAAGTTAAATATAGAAGTTATATTTCCAGTTAACCATTTGATAGCTTCATATTAAATAATAAATCAAGTATTGTTAGATGGGCAGGTGAACTTTTCATTCCATCATTTTATAAGTAACAAGTACTGACAATTTTTTAATCGGTTTTCACCATTTATATTTCATTAAACTAGGAGTACACTTGAATAATCAAAGTGAAAGTATAACTATATTATTGTTTGCTTTTAATATTAATATGTATAAGGTTTTATGTCGAGTGTTGATTTTAGAATTTTTTAATCCATTTTGTTGTTAGTTACCTCTTAATAGGGAAAGTGGTATTTGATTTAAAACAATAATCTTAGGGAAAATATTAAAACTGGCCATTGGTTTAAAACTATAATGGCACGTATGCATCAATGTGAAAGTTCAATTTTAGATTATGTTGCGTATGTTCTTTCAATCTGTGAATTTGTTCATGATAGTTCTAGGTGTTCATTTAACCAATTTATTTTCATGAGATTGTTAGTGTTGTTGTAAGTTTACTTTCTCTCTCATAAAAAGCTACATGCATTGACATTTGATCATTATTTTTGTCTTATGAAACGAGTGAATGAAATGTATCCATGTACACAAATACGGATTGATTATTTTCTTATAACATCCAACGAAATGCTATATTGGTTATGTCAAGTTTAGATGCACGACGATCAAAAATGCAGTCTTAAGTGTTATACCAACCTTACATGTGTTGTACGAATTGCAAAAAAGCTTAAAAGGTGACTAATAGCGGTAGCTAGATATTGAAATGAGTCGGAGATTTGTATAATTATGGGTTAAATAGTTTATAATGAGAAATCGAAAACATATTTAATATCCAGCAGCAATTTTGATTGCTTGACCACCATCTCCTGCGATACAATGAGTTAAGTTCTATTTGTAATGTGACTTTGTTGTTCTTTAATCTTGCAACCCTTTTAGTTTCATATGTATGTGCAACATCTTCTCAAGGCACTTCAGTGCTTCAAGTTGGGAACAAATATATGCAGTTCCAAAACCCAAGTATATCTACTATATCATTGGTGCAATTTAGTCCTCAAATGGGAATGAGACCTCTTGTTATTGTTTTTTTTTTGAAATGGTACTTAAATACATGTCACTGGGACAACATAACATAAATCACATGTCAATATATGTTTGAATCACACTACGCAAGTTTCGAACTTGTGACCTCTCGCACCAAAGTCGAATCACTTAACCAAAGTTTCAAACTTGTGATCTCTTGTTATTGTTGGTGGTACTAGGATGGACGAAATACATCCATCCATTAAATCAGAGTTGTCCTTATGTTTCTGTGATAATATTGCTTTTGTTGCAAAGACTAATCTATTAAATAATAGTAAAGCAGAAGAATTTAAAACTCTCTTATTAATTCTAGCAGTTTCTTCCTCTCTCCTTAATTTTCACTAGATATTTTATTTTCACATCCTCACAATTTATTGTTATTTTAATTATTACAATGTTTCTACCGGTTATCTCTTCTATCGTTAGAATTTAATACTAATTTTTATAATTATGCACATATTTCTTCCAAGTTTTTAATGTTATTTTACATTTAAATCCATATATATTAAATTTAGTTAGGTGATCTTAAATTTAAGCTTTTTAAATAAATATAATTAACGAATATTTATTAATTGATCTAATAAATTTTTAAAAATAACAATTCAATATATGTACCGCATTCATATTGACAAAAATGGTAAAACTAAATTTTCATTCAAGTCCAGATAGTTTTAAATTTACGCAATTACATACAAACTATTACGATGTTCTACTAATATTCTCTCTTATCGTTTTGCACTTAAATGCCAACATTCAATAATTTTTACCATTATTTATGGATTTTTCCGAAGTTTTCTTATATTATTTTACATTTAAGTCCATATATATGAATTTGTTAATTGATCTTGAATTTAAATTTTTTAACTAAATCCAATTAACAAATATTTATTTATTAATCTAGTAAATCATAAAAAATGATAATTCAACGTGTATACCGCATTTATACTGACATAAATGGTAAAACTATATTTTCATTCAAGTCCATATGATTTAATATTTTCACAATTATATACAAAATTATCTTTGATACTTTTACATTTTTCTACATTTAAGTTCATAAAATTTTTTTTTTTCTAAAATTAGTTATTTATTACAAAGAAATATATACATAATTTTTTCTTTTTAAAGTTGATATTTCATTATAAACAAATATATACAAAAAATTGTTTTCAAAATTGGTACATCATTACAAACATATATAACGTTTTTCCTTCATAAAATTGGTACATCAAATGGACTTTTTATCGTTATTAAATTATATTTTGTAAAGAATAACATTACAATTATTGATCAGTGATGAATGTTTGTATTCTGTAATATTGAAAAAAGGATAAATATTTTCAATTTGTACGTTTTTGTACAAAAAGTTACATTTTAATTATTTATATTCTTAATCCGAGTTAATCAATGGGGAAAAATTATACCATATTTTGATTAGAAATATTTTTCTTTCATTTTTATCATCTTTTTTACATAAACGTTAAATATATTTTGAAAGTTTTATTATAAAATAAAAATAGTAAGGTATGAAACAATGGATTAAAAATCATTTTTTTACATAATTAAAATGACAATGTGATTTGCAGGCCTTATTTTCACTTAATATTTCTTTTACCAGTTAAATAAATATTTTTTATCACTCTGATAATATCGTATAATTATTTTGATAAATATGTGCTGCAAGAACTACAAATGCATACAAATACATTGAGTATTTGATATTACACTTCTATTTTTAGGTATTTGTCATCATTCTCTCAAATAATACTTGAAATTTAATGTATACATCATTTATCCTTCAGTCAAATGTATCAAAACCTAGATGTCAATTTCAAAATATATGTACATGAATATTTATTTATGAAATTTTATAAAAATATTAATTTCAAAATTTATTAAGAATACTTATTTTCATTTATTTGTTTGATAAATAATGAATCCTAAAATATAATTAATCGATGTATAACTCATTTTTATCAACAAAAATGATAATTTAATTTTTATTCAAATATAAAATATACGAATCTCATAACAAAAATACACAGTTATAAAGATAGTAATTTAAATTTACAAGCCATTTATCCTAACAAAATTCATCGAATATTGCATGATATATTATATTCTTCAAAAACAGTTATAATATTTGTTGTTAACTTTTATTTTTAGTTTAAAACAGTAATAAATGGTTGAGATCTCCATGGAAAGGTATATGGATTTGACCTTAAAAGCAAGATGTAATGTTGTTTTGAAGCTTGAAGCACCAAAAACTTAAAGACCGTCACATTAACTTTTCGACGGACTTTGCTTCTTGACTTATGTTTAACTACATATGTCATTTTGTTTGAGTAATTTGTAGGTATGTGTCAAGTACAAGTGGAATTTTTGTGGGATCGAATATCCACTACTGATCGATTGGCAAGAATTTCCTTATGTGATTAGGTTTGGCAGACTTCGAATGTGGGTAGAAAGTTGTAAAAGTTTAGCTTGGTCAAAGGTAAAGGAATGACACATTATATTGCTCTAGCTTAGTCAATAAAAGATTAATTTTGTGTCAAGTGTCAAATAAGTATAAGTTTGAGAATAGCTTTCGTACCATATTTTATTTCATTAAATGCAAAATGAATTGATATTTAAGTTACCAAGGTTTTTATGTGCACATTTTACGAACACTGAAACATGAATGGCCTAAAAATGCAAAATTATATATTCATGTATTTTTCTTCAATTACTTGAAAGATTTCATTTGCGAAACACGAGTTCGTATTATCTTATCAAATTTGACAACAACAATGAGTGTTCAAGTTTTTCCTTGAACTTTGCATCAATTCACCAGTGCTGTAACGTATCGGGTTTTTCCCGCTCGAAAATCAACATCCGTACTTCACATTGTACTAGAATGCCGCAGATTCGACCGTTCAAATCCGATTCGCCGGAGCTATAACACAATTAAGTAAATAACACAGCGGAAGAAAAGAATAATACATTGATATATAATATCTGATACAACAGAGTGATACAATGAATATCAATATACATCAGAGATATGATACAAGAAATAGCAGCGGAAAAGAAAAGATAACAACAACAGTGGAACAATATCAATAGAAATGATAACTCCAAAATGATCTTCAGACAAGAATGAATCCACAACTCCAAGATAAGCAACTCCGATGAATGAACTAGCTCCAGATAATCTACTAAACCTGAATATCTGAAAAGAAACCCAAATTTCAAATTTCAAAATCAATTGGAATTAAAATTTCAATTTCAAAAACATCAAATTTAGATTATCTATGACTTAACTGATTTCCACGTGAAATCCATATTTGTGTGTGTAAAAGTGTAGTCCAGGGGTTTCACACAATAGTGCAACACAATGAATCACCACATATCAGAATACAGAAATATAATTCGATAAGCGGTATAAGAACAACGCTTATCGTTCATTCACAGATCATAGATATATAAAGGTCACAGATAAGTAAACTACAGATCACAACATAAATCAGGATGTATCACAAAGCATCATATATCAGGGATATCAAACAATCAAGTCATTCAATAGAATCCAAACATCCATAAATAAGGTCAGTTAATTGTCTGATTTATTCAAATCAGTTTAATTTATTATGAATAAACTACAAATCTTGGTTAATTAATCATTAATCAATTATAAACCATTTCGATTAATTAATATTTAATCATTTATTAATTAACTTTTTTTTTAATAAATTAATTAACCTTTAACTTTTAAATAATTAACTTTTAATTATTTCATTCTCCATTTAATTAATTATCCTTCCTTAATCACCTTCATTAATTAATTATTCTCAGATTTATTACCTTAATTAATAAATCATATTAATTATTTAATCTTTAAACCAATTACATAATTAATCAACCCCTTAATCATTCAATTATTCTTGAATTAATCATTTCTGTAATTAATTTTCATTTACAATTCTTAATTTCTAATAAATTAAATTGCTTAATTATTAGTTTGCCAATTTATTAATTACCAATCGATAAACCCCTAATTACTTAATTAATGACAATTACTAATTTACCCTCCTTAATTTCTTTCCACAATAAAAAAAAAATTATTTATCTTAATTAACATTTTAAAAGGAGTCTTTCTTTCAAAACTTTTATTTAAAAGAATTTCTCAAATCCGTCAACATTTGTTTTAAAACAAATTTACTCTTTATTTAAACTATATATTGTTTTAAACATTTAGGAATAAAATTAATTTAAAGTTTCAGTTTTGGATTCTAACATTTCTTGAATCCATCCACCATTTGATTTTTTTTTACTACTATTAAAACTTGTTAAATTTTTGAACTAAGTTTAAACCTGGAAATCACTTTTATTTAAAACTGGAAACATCCCTCTGTCTCGTGAGGAAGCCCAGCCTGCTTCGAGTTTTCGCCCCCTTGCTTCGAGACTTTTCCCATTTTCCCCGAGTCTTCCCCGTGAATCATTTCCACGTAGCATTTAACATATTCGACCTGTAGCATGCTAAAACTTCTTCGAGTAAAACTCTCGAAATACTCGAGTCTCTCAAGAGTCACTCACGCAAATATCTCGAGCACTCAAAAGAAAAACGACAGCCATCACCAAAGTACGTGCACGTGCACAGGCGAAACGTTCGCCTGCGACCATCAACTCCAACGCCGGCATATCGATCACGACCACCTTCCACGATTCCGGTCACAGGTTTCTCGAACGAATCCCCCAGTCGAATTCGAGATTGCCTGTCACAAGAACAGGAATAACACCCCAAAACTGGATCTCCATCGAACTCGCTTCTCCGATCACCAGAGCCTTTGGGCTTCCGGCCACGCCTTCGCCTTCCTTCCAGCTTCCGATTCCCAGACGCCGGTCGAACTCGAAGCACTGTGGCATTCGAACGAGACCCATATATCTTCATAACAAAACTAGGTTTACAAAAGAAATTTTGTCGCCGTTGCCACCACGACGAACTACAACGTCTTCAACCATTTTTCCCTGCCTCTCCGTTTACTACTCCATCACCACAGTGAACGCCAAGTACTCCAGTCAACTTGATCACCCAAAATCGACGAAAACTCGTTTTCCGTTCATCACAACAATGCCAACTCAATTTTCCACTAAAAAAATATGATTCAAGTTTTAAAAATCCTATTTTCAGGCAAGAGTTCAAGTTGTAAACTTGAATCAATATTTTAAAATGTCTGAGAATTTTCTTATATTGATTATTGCCTGTTCTTCAAGTTTTACAGAGCCAGGCTACCTGATGAACTCGAATTTCAAAATTGATAATTTGTTTTGTGATCTAACAGACATGTTTTGTTCACAGACTAAATACAAATACTAATTAGATTAAGCAGGTTGATTTTGTTTAAGCCTGAGCTTCCAGTTTTATCACAAAAAAAATGGTTTCCAGACCATACACAGACAGCCATCAGTACAAATAAAAGATTGTATAAATATATTCATACAAACACACTTTTTTTTTCAGACATAAGAACATATCAAACATACTTAAATAGATTTTAAATTTAAGTTACTCACAGACATTTCAAAGCAGAGAAGGTGAAGTTTACTCACAAATATCAAGAAACAAAACAGGTTAAGCTTCTAAAAACAAGGAGTTGCTCACCTGTTTTCCAGAGAAGAAAGAATAACAGAGTATATTGTTTTGATTTGGTTCGAGCTTTGATTTTTTCCAGATTCAAAACTTGATCAGGTTGAAGTTGAAGTCCTTTTTGAATTTACAACGTTGAAATCTGGTTGAGTTTGCTAGTTGGAAGTCTCCACTCGATCTCAGGTTTGCAGTGATGGTTGTTTTAAGTTGAATCTTTGCTTTAATTTGAAATGGTATTTACTCCATTCATTTTTTCTTCCTTTCAGTTTTTAAATGGTGAACGAAAACTGGGATGCTAAGTGATGTTGTTTATTGTTTTTAAGCTGAGATGAAACGTGACAAGTGATATAATTTGTTGTACAATGGTTTATATTTAAAAAAATTTGGACAGGGATATTTTTCTTGGTGGCTGATATATTGATTTGGGTGGCCAAGCATTAATTAGGCTTTTGTACAAATGGTTATTTTATTTGATTGTATATTTGAATATATACTTGCATTTCGGCTGAAGGTACTTGAACATGATGGCTTCATTAAATTGACTTTGTCTTGCATTCTACTACACATACTTACCTACTTGTTGAATACTTGAATATATTTGCTTTGCCTTTGTTCATACTACTTTATAATATAATTACATTTCTATTTGTTGTTAAATCTTTCTAATGTATTCACTTTATATTTTTACAAAGTTTATTAACGTGTTATTTGGATTTATCTATGTATTCATTTTATTTTATTTATCGCCTTATATTTTTAATTTATAAATTCAAATTATTATTAACCATTTATTTACAATTTAAACACAAATCAAATATATATTATATTATTTCAAATTTAATCAGATCTGTTCAAATACAGATATATATATTCTCATATATACAATAATTTAAATTTTTAAACAATTTATACAAATATACTTAGATATCGGGGAAACTCGCATCACCTTATCGATTTATTTCACAAATATTAATTCAAATATTCAATAAATTATCAATTTAAATTTAATTAAAATCCGGGGTCGTTACAGACTTCCCCCCTTAAAAGAATTTCGTCCTCGAAATTACTAAGGAGACAAAAAGATAGATGGAGAATATTTCATCTAATCAAACCGAATATTTATTCTGCATTTGGCTTACCAAATCAGAATATCAATAACATACACAAGAACGAATCTGTTTAAAACTTCACAAGATACTCGGGTTATCCAGATTTACGAAATATACAGTGGCATCGATTAGTTCGAAGGATAACTAACCATTCGTAGAATATATCCGGACCAAAAGAATAGATAGATATATGGATATGATTTCGAAATTTTTAGTTTAGAAACTAAATTATACCTATCAATCATAGCAAACAAAACAATCAATACATCCAAACAAACAATTTGGCCATTTCGGAGTTTATGTCCCATATTAATATATCGAATCTTCTTTCTGGATCTACCAGAAACTATCGAAGAATTGAGAAAAGATGTTGAACAAAAGAGATTGATAGAGAAAATTTGTTTCCACTATTGTTACAGGGTATTGACCATTTATAGTCGTATTCTCCTGTCCCCTATCTCATCCTCTTCTTGCACTCATACTCACTATCAGTGGATAGCAAGAGAATTTACTGAGACATTCGAACGGATATCTGAGGATACTCATTCTAGAGTTTACTTCACTCTATCTCTAATGAGCTACTTAACGTGTTATACTCCTGAGCTAAAGTTCAACCTTAGCTCTGATACCACATGTAACGTATCGGGTTTTTCCCGCTCGAAAATCAACATCCGTACTTCACATTGTACAAGAATGCCGCAGATTCGACCGTTCAAATCCGATTCGCCGGAGCTATAACACAATTAAGTAAATAACACAGCGGAAGAAAAGAATAATACATTGATATATAATATCTGATACAACAGAGTGATACAATGAATATCAATATACATCAGAGATATGATACAAGAAATAGCAGCGGAAAAGAAAAGATAACAACAACAGTGGAACAATATCAATAGAAATGATAACTCCAAAATGATCTTCAGACAAGAATGAATCCACAACTCCAAGATAAGCAACTCCGATGAATGAACTAGCTCCAGATAATCTACTAAACCTGAATATCTGAAAAGAAACCCAAATTTCAAATTTCAAAATCAGTTGGAATTAAAATTTCAATTTCAAAAACATCAAATTTAGATTATCTGTGACTTAACTGATTTCCACGTGAAATCCATATTTGTGTGTGTAAAAGTGTAGTCCAGGGGTTTCACACAATAGTGCAACACAATGAATCACCACATATCAGAATACAGAAATATAATTCGATAAGCGGTATAAGAACAGCGCTTATCGTTCATTCACAGATCATAGATATATAAAGGTCACAGATAAGTAAACTACAGATCACAACATAAATCAGGATGTATCACAAAGCATCATATATCAGGGATATCAAACAATCAAGTCATTCAGTAGAATCCAAACATCCATAAATAAGGTCAGTTAATTGTCTGATTTATTCAAATCAGTTTAATTTATTATGAATAAACTACAAATCTTGGTTAATTAATCATTAATCAATTATAAACCATTTCGATTAATTAATCTTTAATCATTTATTAATTAACTTTTTTTTTTAATAAATTAATTAACCTTCAACTTTTAAATAATTAACTTTTAATTATTTCATTCTCCATTTAATTAATTATCCTTCCTTAATCACCTTCATTAATTAATTATTCTCAGATTTATTACCTTAATTAATAAATCATATTAATTATTTAATCTTTAAATCAATTACATAATTAATCAACCCCTTAATCATTCAATTATTCTTGAATTAATCATTTCTGTAATTAATTTTCATTTACAATTCTTAATTTCTAATAAATTAAATTGCTTAATTATTAGTTTGCCAATTTATTAATTACCAATCGATAAACCCCTAATTACTTAATTAATGACAATTACTAATTTACCCTCCTTAATTTCTTTCCACAATAAAAAAAAAATTATTTATCTTAATTAACATTTTAAAAGGAGTCTTTCTTTCAAAACTTTTATTTAAAAGAATTTCTCAAATCCGTCAACATTTGTTTTAAAACAAATTTACTCTTTATTTAAACTATATATTGTTTTAAACATTTAGGAATAAAATTAATTTAAAGTTTCAGTTTTGGATTCTAACATTTCTTGAATCCATCCACCATTTGATTTTTTTTTTTTTACTACTATTAAAACTTGTTAAATTTTTGAACTAAGTTTAAACCTGGAAATCACTTTTATTTAAAACTGGAAACATCCCTCTGTCTCGTGAGGAAGCCCAGCCTGCTTCGAGTTTTCGCCCCCTTGCTTCGAGACTTTTCCCATTTTCCCCGAGTCTTCCCCGTGAATCATTTCCACGTAGCATTTAACATATTCGACCTGTAGCATGCTAAAACTTCTTCGAGTAAAACTCTCGAAATACTCGAGTCTCTCAAGAGTCACTCACGCAAATATCTCGAGCACTCAAAAGAAAAATGACAGCCATCACCAAAGTACGTGCACGTGCACAGGCGAAACGTTCGCCTGCGACCATCAACTCCAACGCCGGCATATCGATCACGACCACCTTCCACGATTCCGGTCACCAGTTTCTCGAACGAATCCCCCAGTCGAATTCGAGATTGCCTGTCACAAGAACAGGAATAACACCCCAAAACTGGATCTCCATCGAACTCGCTTCTCCGATCACCAGAGCCTTTGGGCTTCCGGCCACGCCTTCGCCTTCCTTCCAGCTTCCGATTCCCAGACGCCGGTCGAACTCGAAGCACTGTGGCATTCGAACGAGACCCATATATCTTCATAACAAAACTAGGTTTACAAAAGAAATTTTGTCGCCGTTGCCACCACGACGAACTACAGCGTCTTCAACCATTTTTCCCTGCCTCTCCGTTTACTACTCCATCACCACAATGAACGCCAAGTACTCCAGTCAACTTGATCACCCAAAATCGACGAAAACTCGTTTTCCGTTCATCACAACATTGCCAACTCAATTTTCCACTAAAAAAATATGATTCAAGTTTTAAAAATCCTATTTTCAGGCAAGAGTTCAAGTTGTAAACTTGAATCAATATTTTAAAATGTCTGAGAATTTTCTTATATTGATTATTGCCTGTTCTTCAAGTTTTACAGAGCCAGGCTACCTGATGAACTCGAATTTCAAAATTGATAATTTGTTTTGTGATCTAACAGACATGTTTTGTTCACAGACTAAATACAAATACTAATTAGATTAAGCAGGTTGATTTTGTTTAAGCCTGAGCTTCCAGTTTTATCACAAAAAAAATGGTTTCCAGACCATACACAGACAGCCATCAGTACAAATAAAAGATTGTATAAATATATTCATACAAACACACTTTTTTTTTCAGACATAAGAACATATCAAACATACTTAAATAGATTTTAAATTTAAGTTACTCACAGACATTTCAAAGCAGAGAAGGTGAAGTTTACTCACAAATATCAAGAAACAAAACAGGTTAAGCTTCTAAAAACAAGGAGTTGCTCACCTGTTTTCCAGAGAAGAAAGAATAACAGAGTATATTGTTTTGATTTGGTTCGAGCTTTGATTTTTTCCAGATTCAAAACTTGATCAGGTTGAAGTTGAAGTCCTTTTTGAATTTACAACGTTGAAATCTGGTTGAGTTTGCTAGTTGGAAGTCTCCACTCGATCTCAGGTTTGCAGTGATGGTTGTTTTAAGTTGAATCTTTGCTTTAATTTGAAATGGTATTTACTCCATTCATTTTTTCTTCCTTTCAGTTTTTAAATGGTGAACGAAAACTGGGATGCTAAGTGATGTTGTTTATTGTTTTTAAGCTGAGATGAAACGTGACAAGTGATATAATTTGTTGTACAATGGTTTATATTTAAAAAAATTTGGACAGGGATATTTTTCTTGGTGGCTGATATATTGATTTGGGTGGCCAAGCATTAATTAGGCTTTTGTACAAATGGTTATTTTATTTGATTGTATATTTGAATATATACTTGCATTTCGGCTGAAGGTACTTGAACATGATGGCTTCATTAAATTGACTTTGTCTTGCATTCTACTACACATACTTACCTACTTGTTGAATACTTGAATATATTAGCTTTGCCTTTGTTCATACTACTTTATAATATAATTACATTTCTATTTGTTGTTAAATCTTTCTAATGTATTCACTTTATATTTTTACAAAGTTTATTAACGTGTTATTTGGATTTATCTATGTATTCATTTTATTTTATTTATCGCCTTATATTTTTAATTTATAAATTCAAATTATTATTAACCATTTATTTACAATTTAAACACAAATCAAATATATATTATATTATTTCAAATTTAATCAGATCTGTTCAAATACAGATATATATATTCTCATATATACAATAATTTAAATTTTTAAACAATTTATACAAATATACTTAGATATCGGGGAAACTCGCATCACCTTATCGATTTATTTCACAAATATTAATTCAAATATTCAATAAATTATCAATTTAAATTTAATTAAAATCCGGGGTCGTTACAAGTGCATTTCGAGAATTAAAAATCTAAAATTACAAAATTTTGATAAGCATGATAATTGATATGTTGTTTAAAAAATTACTTGATCAATATTAAAATTGTGAGAAATGCGGATTACGGATCTTAAGGCTAGAATTAACACTAGAGGGGGGTGGATAATGTTTTAAGGAATTACTAATTCTTTTTGAGTTTATATTAATTTGAACACAAATGTATGCAATATTCAGACACAGATATGATCAAAGAATCAAACGCAGATGCAAATATAAAGTAAAAGCAATAAAGGAAAGAACACACCGGATTTTATACTGGTTCGGAGTTACCCTACATCCAGTCCCGCAACACAAGTACAGATTTCCTTTCAAAATCAATTCTTACAATTACACCCTCGATTTCAAGGCCACAAGGTACACCACTCTAGATTCACAATCCTCTGGGTAGAGATACATGATTTTACGGGAAACAAATTCACCTAATTGATTTCCTAGGCTACAATCACACCTTCTCTCACTTGATTGATTTTCCAGGCTACAATCACACCTTTTCTCGCTCGATTGATTACAAAGAAGCCTATAACTCTGAATAGCACTGTGATCTTGTTGAGATAGTGATAGAGAATCAAACCAAAGATGATCTAGTTAGATTCAATGGAGATTTCGGCAGAGTAATAGTAAAAATATATATAAAGAAATGTGGAAGAAGAAGAGAAGTGAAATTAGAAAATTATGAATTTAAATTCGTTAAAATCATCCCCTATTTATAGTAGAACAACAGCCATGTCCATTCGTAAAACATTATGACGAATAGACAATTATTTTAAAATTCAAACTTTTGAAGTTAACTGACACCATGTCGACAAGGGTCCCTAGGGGTTGTTGACATGCCTAAGGAATTTTTGATAATTTGTTTTTCTTTGAAAATAACTTTTATCTTGTATTAACACTATTTTAAACTTTATAAATATACTTTACTATAGTTAAAATACATAAATAAGTATAGAGAATAATATTTTGATATATATAAAATTTTAATATAATTTCATATTTAAATCTAAGTATAAATATTAAAAGTTAAATATATAATAGTTAAAAGATAGTTTAAAATCAAGGATAATTTGATATTGAAAATGAAGATTATTTTAAGGCTAAAATATTTAAAACCAGGATAGATGTTTTTGGATTTTAAAAAGGAAGATTTAAAAATCATTTTGAAAACAAGATATAATTTTGGTAAAAACATTTGAATAAAAAGTTAGTGGATACAAAACGATGTTCCGCTAGATTTTTCGTAGGTTCCATCCTACTTAGGGTTCCATCCTTTTAACAGGCTCGAAGTGGATTCCATTCCACGAATAAAATGGGTTTTAAGATATCAGTGCTTTTCTAGGAGTTTTAACATAATTCTAGACTCGATACTTGTCTTGTACTATTGAAATCTTGAACTCTTGATATCTTGGTACTCATGAGTCTTGAATCTTGATGTCTTCGATCTTGAGTCTCTATACTGTACAGTCTTCATTCTTAGTACATGCATGTTTATATCTTGCATATACATATATATCTAAACTATAATGTTAGTATTTATATTTTATAACAAGTCCTAAGGTTGTTTTCATCAAAACCAACTTCTCAAGGACTAACAATCTCCCCCTTTTTGATGATGACAACCTTTGTTTATAAAATATCACTTCTATCCTAATAACTCCCCCTTAATCTATGCCTAACTATCCTATTTTATACTTCTCCCCCTTTGTCATCAACAAAAAAAACTAACTCCAAACTATATAACTCCCCCTTATTCTTGTACTAAAGTACCTGCATTAAAATATTTGGTGAAGTATATAATAGATAGATTAAGAATTATTTATATTATTAGACATGATAACTAATCAAAGATCATATAATATATATACATGTTATGTTTTTCACATCAATCCACACCAAATCAAATCCAATCAAATCAAAACAATCCAAGCAATCAATTTTTAAAACAACGCAAACAAGTAAAATCAAACATTACGAGGAACTTCCACCCATCCTTCTTCTCCAAATATTGGATCTGCTTTAATGGCATCCCAATTTTCATTATCATTGGTGAGAGAGACTGAAGGATGTGCTTCATTATCATCTTTGTGCAGGGAGGAAACCATCCATCGAATTGCATCGAAATACTTTTCTTGTTCCTTGATCATCTGCATTTGACTCAACTCTAAGTGCCGCTGATTTCGGAGAATAAAAGAAAGAATATTCTTGAAAGAATTAAGGGTTTCTTCAAGATTTTCAGTCAGATCATGAATTGGATTGGCCATTTATGAATTTGTGAGAAGAAGTATAAATAGAGTAGATAAGAAATGATTTGAGTGATGAATTCTGGAAGAAATATGTATTTATAGATGTAGGAATTCGTTTGAAATGAATAGACATAAGGTAGTTATTCAAATTTCAAATTTAAAATGAGAAGTCATTTCTGACCAGTGTATGTCGACATGGGGTATATGGGGTTGTCGACAGGGGTCAGTTCAATTTTATGACTTATTTTGATTTTGTGAATAATTGTATATATGTATATATATTTCTATAATATACTAACATTTATTCTGACGATAGGATAAGGTAGATAACAGAAATGTAAGTCACTTTCATTTCATAGTACATCGATACAATGATTAAACATTAAGCAATACTAGAACATTTAAATTGGAAACAAACTAAAATAAATACAACAATAGGTAGAACTAGTTAGAGGATGATGAGGATGAAGATAATCCAAGTTTCTTGCTGACTTTGGAGAAAAACTTGTTCATCTTGGATGACATTTTATCCAATTTCTTACTAACGGATCTTTTAAGAATCCGTTGATTCTTAACAATAGTCTTTTGATTTTTGAGTAAGGTTTTGTTGGTTGGATTAGAGGGATAATCAATACTTTCCAAGGATTTTTCACCTTCTTCTTCTATTTCCATTTCATCCCCTTCTTCTTCTTCCATCTCCTCATGAGCCAAACGATCTTCCTTTTCAGCAAGAGTCTCATATGGTTGAAAAACATATGGAATTTTCATAAGAGAAATGTTTGAGAGATTAAAAACTTTTCTTGAAACAAATTCTTCTCCTTTGAAATCTACTCCAAAATAATTAAAAATCCGAGTGAGATAGATTCCATGATACAAAGTATTTTCACCCATTTCAAGATTTTTGGGACGAAGTTCATCCAAATTAACTTGCGTCCAATTAATATCATAATTTCCAAAAATAGCAAAAAGTGCTTTGCAAACTTTTGAAGTTGGATTGTTAAAACTTCCTAATCTTGGGGTCAAAGTATGTTGTAAAAGAAGATTAACAATTCTTGCTTTTGGTCGAAAGTTTCGATTTTTGAATTCAAAGTTTTCATTTCCTTAAAAAATGTGATGAAATGTCTCACGATCATTTTCATCGATTTTAAAACTAGAAAGATCCATTCCCATGCTTTTTCAATTGATAATGGTACCCAAAATATCACAATTTAAAATGATTCTAGCGCCTTTGACACTACTCCAAATTTCATCATCATTTCCATTAAAAAAAATCCACGATTGAGATTTGCATAGAAAATTTTAACAAGATTTGGATAACACAAAATCATTTTCTGAAGCATCAACAAGACTAAGAATTTGGTTGTTTGCAAAAAGATAATCGATTTCATAAGAAGAGAAATCTTGAAATATAGTAAAATTTCCGAGATGGACTTTTCCATAGTTAGCATAGTTGATATATGCTTTTATAGCCTCCAGATCATTGAAGAGTTGCTCTTTCATGTTTTTGGAAAGTCTCATTGTGGAGGGGTTGCTTGAAGAAGCCATTAGAGTAGAGAGTAGAGAGCTTGATATTTTGAAATAAGAGTTTGAATTTGAAAATGAAAGTGAAAAATTGTGATAAGAGATAGTAAATAAATAGATTCTCAAAGGACAGGATCTCTGGTCAAAAGGTAGCTTTTTAGAGTTTTGAAAGAAGTGAAAAGATGGAGGGATATTCAAACATTTGAATTCAAATTTGAATTTCAAACTTCTGTACCCTTGTCGACAACATGGAGAGGACCATGTCGACAGGTGTCCTTGAATTTTCATGCTTTATTTCTTTTAAGAATCCTAATATATATATATATATGTATATTTATTATTTTTAATATCTATATATATCTGGAATATTACTAGAATTATAGTATATTACATAATATTATGATACAAAAAAATAATAATAAAGTAATAATAAAATAATAGTAAAAATATAATAATATAATAAAATAATAATAAAAATTTAAAATTCAAACGACACACCAAATTCAAAATCAATCAATCAATCATTCAATCCTAAGCATGCAATTTCAACCAATGTATTGTAAACATGTACCTTTTTTTGAGTCCGTTTTTCTGAATTCATCGGACTCGTGAACTGCCGTGAAACACATATTTGAATTATCTGTCTTTTGATCATCATCGCTCAAGGATGAGTCCGAGTCATCTAGAGTGGCGGTAAATGCACGTTTTTGTTTCTTTGTGGATTCATTGTTTATAGGTAGATTTTGCTTATCTAGATGCGGACAGTATCTTTTGATATGGCCTGGTTCGTCACAGTTGAAACATTTGATATAGTTTGGCACTACATTCTGATTACCAAAGTTCTTATAGTTGTTTCTCTTGAGATTATTCATCTTTCTGTATTTCAGGAATTTCCGAAAGTTCTTGGTCACAAAAGTTATCTCTTCATCATTATCGTTGTTTGAGTCTGATCCATCGATCAATGCATTAAATGCAATTGATTTCTTTTCAAATGCTTTGCTTTCTCTTCTCCCAATCATTTGGACTTCATACGACATTAGATTTCCAATTAATTCCTCTATCTTTAAGGTACTGATGTCATTTGCCTCTTCGATCGCAAGTGTCTTTTGATCCCATTCTGGAGTAAGAGAATTTAAGATTTTTCTGACTTGATCTTCTTCCGAAAATACCTTTCCCAAAGATATGAGAGAATGTACAATATCTTGAAATCTACTATACATATCGATAATAGACTCATTAGGAATCATTTTAAGTAATTGAAATTGATTTGTGAGCATGGAAATTTTGGTCTGTTTAACTTTGCTTGTTCCTTCGTGAGTAACTTGCAAAGTTTTCCAGATTTCATATGCAGACTTACAAACTGACACTCTATTAAATTCATTCCTATCAAGTGAACAAAACAGAATATTCATAGCTTTAGAGTTATTTTATGCGACTGTCTTTTGCTCAGAAGTCCAGTGTGCAAAATCAGTTGTGGGTTCAAAATATTCAGACTGTGTGATATTCCAAGTGTCTAGTCCTACTGATTGTAAATATATTTTCATCCTACATGCCTAATATGCATAGATATTGCCATTAAAAAGTGGTGGTCTGGCAGTAGACCGACCTTCTACAAATGAACTAGTGTTGGTAGTAACAGTAGTACCAATGTTGGTAGCCATTTTGAAATTTTTCAAAATTCAGATTATGAAACTTTGAAAACCTTGCTCTGATACCAAATGTGAGAAATGTGGATTACGGATCGTAAGGCTAGAATTAACACTAGAGGGGGGTGAATAGTGTTTTGAGGAATTACTAATTCTATTTGAGTTTATATTAATTTAAACACAAATGTATGCAATATTCAGACACAGATATAATCACAGAATCAAACACAAATGCAAATATAAAGTAAAAGCAATAAAGGAAAGAACACCAGATTTTATACTGGTTCGGAGTTACCCTACATCCAGTCCCGCAACACAAGTACGGATTCCTTCAAAATCAATTCTTACAATTACACCCTCGATTTCAAGGCCACGAGGTCCACCACTCCAGATTCACAATCCTCCGGGTAGAGATACTTGATTTTACGGGCAACAAGTTCGCCCAATTGATTTCCTAGGCTACAATCACACCTTCTCTCACTTGATTGATTTTCCAAGCTACAATCATACCTTTTCTCGCTCGATTGATTACAAAGAAGCCTATAACTCTGAATAGCACTGGGTTCTTGTTGAGATAGTGATAGAGAATCAAACCAGAGACGATCTAGTTAGATTCAATGGAGATTTCGGCAGAGTAATAGTAAAAATGTATATAAAGAAATGTGGAAGAAGAAGAGAAGTGAAATCAGAAAATTATGAATTTAAATTCTTTAAAAACATCCCCTATTTATAGAAGAACAACAGCCATGTCCATTCGCAAAAGGTTATGACGAATAGAAACTTCTTTTGAAATTCAAACTTTTGAAGTTAACTGACACCATGTCGACAAGGGTCCCTAGGGGTTGTCGACATGCCTAAGGAATTTTTGATAATTTGTTTTTCTTTAAAAATAACTTTTATCTTGTACTAACACTATTTTAAACTTTATAAATATACTTTACTATAGTTAAAATACATAAATAAGTATAGAGAATAATATTTTGATATATATATAAAATTTTACTATAATTTCATATTTAAATCTAAGTATAAATATTAAAATTTAAATATATAATAGTTAAAAGAGTTTAAAATCAAGGATAATTTGATATTGAAAATAAAGATTATTTTGAGGCTAAAATATTTAAAACCAGGATAGATGTTTTTGGATTTTAAAAAGGAAGACTTAAAAATCATTTTGAAAACAAGATATAATTTTGGTAAAAACATTTGAATAAAATGTTAGTGGATACAAAACGATGTTCCACTAAATTTTTCGTAGGTTCCATCCTACTTAGGGTTCCATCCCTTTAACAGGCTCGAAGTGGATTCCATTCCACGAATAAAATGGATTTTAAGATGTCAGTGCTTTTCTAGGAGTTTTAACATAATTCTAGACTCGATACTTGTCTTGTACTATTGAAATCTTGAACTCTTGATATCTTGATACTATTGAGTCTTGAATCTTGATGTCTTCGATCTTGAGTCTCTATACTGTACGGTCTTCATTCTCAGTACCTGCATATTTATATCCTGCATATACATATATATCTAAACTATAATGTTAGTATTTATATTTTAATACAAGTCCTAAGGTTGTTGTCATCAAAACCAACTTCTCAGGGACTAAAAATGGTGTTTCAAATAAACATGAACTAATTCAGAAGAATGTGATTGAACAATCTTCTCCATTTGACTCATTTTCATACTCCATTGCTTTCTCAACTTTAATCCCATTGCCCACGTCAAAATCCTAACCATCAAATCAACTCATAAAAGATCAATTATATAATATATATATATATATATATATATAATAAACCAATAGATAATTTTCAAAAAAAAAACAATAGATCAAATGTAAAAAATATTTACATCAGACTGATCAATCACAACATCACTAATCTTAATATTATCGAATTTTTTATGGCACACAAAATCAGTAAGGAAAGCCTACAAAATAAACCCTTGATTAAAATTTTCAAATGAACGATATAAATTCAAATAATTAATTGTGAATAAATACCTCATTTAGATCATTTGAGTCCTCTTCTTACTTTACATAGTTTTAATTTATCAAAAACAATGTCTTTTATCAATCAGTTGAGAAAATCAATAACAAAACACTAATTGTCGTTTCTGAATATCACAAAAAAAATTGAACAAACCCTACAAAATAAATACTCATTGACAAATAACATTGAAAAACTACAAATTTAATTTAAATCAAAATCATCTCATTTCGCTCCTTATAACATTAGTTGTTCCTAAATCTTCTTCCTCCTTAGAATGGTTCTCTCGCTTTATGAATAAGTGATCTAAAATCGAAAACATAGTCAATTTTGATAATATGATTTTGAATTTTAGGGACTGAAACAAAAAGGTACAACAATTAATGGCCGAGTAAGGAAATAAAAGTGGTATTAAGTGGTATGTTAATTAATTTAGCTATTAAGTAGTATGTTAATTAATTAAGCTTGATTAAAATTTCTTTGGTATTAGACGACAATTTTCTACGTGCTTTTCTTACTGATTCATATAATATTAGTAATCTAAATCGATATATGCAAATTTAAAAGCTTCAAATTAAATGCAACGATGGTTACTATGCCATATCAACCGCTTTCCCCAAAACTGACACATGTTGACAGTAATTAAAAATGTTAACGAAAAATTGCAAGGTGTTATAAATAAAGAGAATAGAAACATTAAAGAGAGAATAATTTTATTATTCACCTCAGATACCTTTATAATAAAAATGAGCTCTATATTTATAGACTCCAAATCTAATGGAAATTACAATACTGTCCTCGACCATTTAGCATATTCACCTATATTATTTAAATATATTATAACACTTCCCCTTGAATATGCGTTTGATAATAATAATTGCCTCATTAAAAACTTATGGCATTATGAGGGTTGATGCTTCTGGATCAATATAATGCCTCATTAAAACCTTACTAACAAAAACCCAGTGGGAAAAATATTAGTGAAGGAAAAAGTGTACATTATAGCATACTTTTGAATGCTCCCCCTAATTTATAACGCATTATTCAGTTAGTTTGTGAATGCATCCGACACATACCAATTTTATACACCATTTTCTGAAACGTTGATTTTGGAAGTGCTTTTGTGAATAGATCAGCCGGATTTTCTTGAGACTGCATTTGTTTCACCTCTATTTTGTTGTCCTTTTGTAGTTCGTGTGTGAAGAAAAACTTAGGAGAAATTTGTTTCGTCCTATCACCTTTGATGTAACCTGCCTGAATCTGAGCTACGCAAGCTGCATTGTCTTTATAAATAATAGTTGATCCTTCTGTAGCTGAAAGGAGCTGACATGTATTTCGAATATGCTCAATTAATGATCTTAACCAAATGCATTCTCGACTTGCTTCATGTAGTGCTAGTATTTCAGTGTGATTGGATGATGTTGCTACCAACGTTTGCTTTGTAGAACGCCATGAAATAGCTGCATTACTGTTACTAAACACATATCCAGTTTGTGATCTTGCTTTATGTGGATCGGAAAGATAACCTGCATCAGCATAGCCAACTAGATTTGGGTTATTACCTATGTCAGAATAAAATAAGCCTAAATTTGTCGTTCCACAAAGATATCTCATGATATGCTTTATACCATTCCAGTGTCTTTTTGTTGGTGCTAAACTGTGTCTTGCTAGAATATTTACTGAGAATGCAATATCTGGTCTGCATTGGGCGAAATATAATAATGCACCAATGGCAATGAGATATGGTACTTCTGGACCAAGCACATTTTCATCATCTTCTTTTGGACGGTAAGGGTCCTTTTTAATATCCAAAGATCTGACAACCATATGTGTACTAAGTGGATATGCTTTATCCATTTAAAAATGCTTCAGAATTTTCTCAATATAGTTTGACTGATGAATCAGTATGCCATTATTATTATGCTCGATTTGTAAACCGAGGCAATATTTAGTTTTGCCAAGATCTTTCATTTCAAATTCTTTCTTTAAGTAATTTATTGTTTCAGCAATCTCTTCTGGAGTTCCAATCAAATTTATATCATCAACATAAATTGCTAAAATAGCAAATCCCTTTACCGATTTCTTTATAAAGACACAAGGACAAATGAGGTTGTTTTTATATCCGGCTTTTACCAAATATTCACTAAGACGATTATACCACATTCTTCCAGATTGTTTTAAACCATATAGTGATCGTCTCAGTTTTAATGAGTACATCGACTTTGATTTTTCTTCAGGCAACCTGTATCCATCTGGGATCTTCATGTAAATACTTGTATCTAATTCACCATAAAGATAAGCTGTCACAACATCAGTTAATCTTATGTCTAGTTTTTCAGAAACTACAAGGCTTATCAAATATCGAAATGTTATGACATCCATAACAGGAGAATATGTTTCTTTAAAATCAAAACTTGTCTCTGTAGAAAAACTTGTGCGACAGATCGTGCCTTGTATCTCACAACTTCATTTTTATCATTTCGTTTTCTAACGAATACCCATTTATAACCTACTGGTTTAACATTTTCTGGTGTTTTCTCTATTGGTCCAAAAACACCATGTTTTTGAAGTGAATCTAGCTCAACTTGGATAGCATCTTTCCATTTTGGCCAATCATGTCTTTTTCGACATTCATTTATGCTAGTTGGTTCATTATCGTTATTCTCATTATAGTCATGACATTCATTTATTTTAGTAGCTACTGCGAATGAGAATACATCATCAATTATTATTTTACTTCGATCCCACATTTCTCCATAGTTTGCATAAAAAATTGAGATCTCATTATTGTTAGGTATTATTTTATTTTTGGAAGCTTCTATTATTTCTTCTGGGATAATAGTTTCTTCGGCATTCTTAGGAGAATTGGGATTTTCATTTTAGTCATCTTTTAGATCATTTATAACCTCTTCTGAAGGTTTGTCAATTGATAATTTTTCGTTTGACTTTCTTTTTCTAGGCGCCAAATCTTTTGAACCAATTGGTCTTTCACGTTTTTGCCTTGCTTTAGATTCATTTGCTATTTTTGGTTCTTCTGGAATTTCAATTCTAGCTCGTGCATTTGCTGTTGGAATGTGAGATTTAGTTATTTTTGCAACATTACTGAATGCATCAGGCATTTGATTTGCGATATTCTGAAGATGCAAAATTCTTTGTACCTCATATTGACATTGTTTGGTACGCGGATATAAATGAGACATGGATGGATTATTCCATGATATTTCACGTCGTTCTACTAGAACGGTCTTTCCTCCCCCTAATGGTGGAAAGATTGTCTCATCAAATTTACAGTCTGAAAATCTTGCAGTGAAGACATCACTCGTGAGAGGTTCAAGATAACGAATTATCGATGGTGAATCAAATCCCACATAAATTCCCAACCTACGTTGAGGACCCATTTTAGTACGAAGTGGGGGACTAATTGGCACATGCACAGCGCAACCAAATTTTCGTAAATGTGAAATATTTGGTTGGGATCCAGTTAAAAGCTGTGATGGTGAAAATTGATGATAAGCCATTGGTCTAATTTTAATCAATTTTGATGCATGTAAAATTGCATGTCCCCAAGCTAAAACAGGTAGCTTTGATTGCATAAGCAACGGTCTTGCAATAAGTTGCAAACGCTTAATTAATGATTCTGCCAGACTATTTTGAGTATGAACATGATCTACTGGATGTTCAACTTCAATTCCTAATGATAGATAGTAATCATCAAATACTTGAGAAGTAAACTCTCCCACTACAAGGGGAAACACGTTTTCCGACGGCCAGAAGCCGTCGGCGGCCGTCGGAAACCGTCGGCCGCCGTCGGAAAAAGCCATCGGAAATGGCTTTGTCGTGAAGCAGTATTTCCGACGGCTTCCGACGGACGCTATCGTACCCACTTCCGACGGCTCCCGACGATTTCCGACGGTTTTCGACGATTTCTTTATAAAGACACAAGGACAAATGAGGTTGTTTTTATATCCGGCTTTTACCAAATATTCTCTAAGACGATTATACCACATTCTTCCAGATTGTTTTAAACCATATAGTGATCGTCTCAGTTTTAATGAGTACATCGACTTTGATTTTTCTTCAGGCAACCTGTATCCATCTGGGATCTTCATGTAAATACTTGTATCTAATTCACCATAAAGATAAGCTGTCAGAACATCAGTTAATCTTATATCTAGTTTTTCAGAAACTACAAGGCTTATCAAGTATCGAAATGTTATGACATCCATAACAGGAGAATATGTTTCTTTAAAATCAAAACTTGGTCTCTGTAGAAAAACTTGTGCGACAGATCATGCCTTGTATCTCACAACTTCATTTTTATCATTTCGTTTTCTAACGAATACCCATTTATAACCTACTGGTTTAACATTTTCTAGTGTTTTCTCTATTGGTCCAAACACACCATGTTTTTGAAGTGAATCTAGCTCAACTTGGATAGCATCTTTCCATTTTGGCCAATCATGCCTTTTTCGACATTCATTTATGCTAGTTGGTTCATTATCGTTATTCTCATTATAGTCATGACTTTCATTTATTTTAGTAGCTACTGCGAATGAGAATACATCATCAATTATTATTTTACTTCGATCCCACATTTCTCCATAGTTTGCATAAAAAATTGAGATCTCATTATTGTTAGGTATTATTTTATTTTTGGAAGCTTCTATTATTTCTTCTAGGATAATAGTTTCTTCGGCACTCTTAGGAGAATTGGGATTTTCATTTTAGTCATCTTTTAGATCATTTATAACCTCTTTTGAAGGTTTGTCAATTGATAATTTTTCGTTTGACTTTCTTTTTCTAGGCGCCAAGTCTTTTGAACCAATTGGTCTTTTACGTTTTTGCCTTGCTTTAGATTCATTTGCTGTTTTTGGTTCTTCTGGAATTTCAATTCTAGCTCGTGCATTTGCTGCTGGAATGTGAGATTTAGTTATTTTTGCAACATCACTGAATGCATCAGGCATTTGATTTGCGATATTCTGAAGATGCAAAATTCTTTGTACCTCATATTGACATTGTTTGGTATGCGGATCTAAATGAGACATGGATGGATTATTCCATGATATTTCACGCCGTTCTACTAGAACGGTCTTTCCACCCCCTAATGGTGGAAAGATTGTCTCATCAAATTTACAGTCTGAAAATCTTGCAGTGAAGACATCACTCGTGAGAGGTTCAGGATAACGAATTATCGATGGTGAATCAAATCCCACATAAATTCCCAACCTACGTTGAGGACCCATTTTAGTACGAAGTGGGGGACTAATTGGCACATGCACAGCGCAACCAAATTTTCGTAAATGTGAAATATTTGGTTGGGATCCGGTTAAAAGCTGTGATGGTGAAAATTGATGATAAGCCATTGGTCTAATTTTAATCAATTTTGATGCATGTAAAATTGCATTTCCCCAAGCTGAAACAGATAGCTTTGATTGCATAAGCAACGGTCTTGCAATAAGTTGCAAACACTTAATTAATGATTCTGCCAGACCATTTTGAGTAAGAACATGAGCTACTGGATGTTCAACTTCAATTCCTAATGATAGATAGTAATCATCAAATACTTGAGAAGTAAACTCTCCCACTACAAGGGGAAACACGTTTTCCGACGGCCAGAAGCCGTCGGCAACCGTCGGAAACCGTCGGCCGCCGTCGGAAAAAGCCGTCGGAAATGGCTTTGTCGTGAAGCAGTATTTCCGACGGCTTCCGACGGACGCTATCGTACCCACTTCCGACGGCTCCCGACGATTTCCGACGGTTTCCGACGATTTCTTTATAAAGACACAAGGACAAATGAGGTTGTTTTTATATCCGGCTTTTACCAAATATTCACTAAGACGATTATACCACATTCTTCCAGATTGTTTTAAACCATATAGTGATCGTCTCAGTTTTAATGAGTACATCGACTTTGATTTTTCTTCAGGCAACCTGTATCCATCTGGGATCTTCATGTAAATACTTGTATCTAATTCACCATAAAGATAAGCTATCACAACATCAGTTAATCTTATATCTAGTTTTTCAGAAACTACAAGGCTTATCAAGTATCGAAATGTTATGACATCCATAACAGGAGAATATGTTTCTTTAAAATCAAAACTTGGTCTCTGTAGAAAAACTTGTGCGACAGATCATGCCTTGTATCTCACAACTTCATTTTTATCATTTCGTTTTCTAACGAATACCCATTTATAACCTACTGGTTTAACATTTTCTGGTGTTTTCTCTATTGGTCCAAACACACCATGTTTTTGAAGTGAATCTAGCTCAACTTGGATAGCATCTTTCCATTTTGGCAAATCATGTCTTTTTCGACATTCATTTATGCTAGTTGGTTCATTATCGTTATTCTCATTATAGTCATGACTTTCATTTATTTTAGTAGCTACTGCGAATGAGAATACATCATCAATTATTATTTTACTTCGATCCCACATTTCTCCATAGTTTGCATAAAAAATTGAGATCTCATTATTGTTAGGTATTATTTTATTTTTGGAAGCTTCTATTATTTCTTCTAGGATAATAGTTTCTTCGGCATTCTTAGGAGAATTGGGATTTTCATTTTAGTCATCTTTTAGATCATTTATAACCTCTTTTGAAGGTTTGTCAATTGATAATTTTTCGTTTGACTTTCTTTTTCTAGGCGCCAAGTCTTTTGAACCAATTGGTCTTTTACGTTTTTGCCTTGCTTTAGATTCATTTGCTGTTTTTGGTTCTTCTGGTATTTCAATTCTAGCTCGTGCATTTGCTGCTGGAATGTGAGATTTAGTTATTTTTGCAACATCACTGAATGCATCAGGCATTTGATTTGCGATATTCTGAAGATGCAAAATTCTTTGTACCTCATATTGACATTGTTTGGTACGCGGATCTAAATGAGACATGGATGGATTATTCCATGTTATTTCACGCCGTTCTACTAGAACGGTCTTTCCTCCCCCTAATGGTGGAAAGATTGTCTCATCAAATTTACAGTCTGAAAATCTTGCAGTGAAGACATCACTCGTGAGAGGTTCAAGATAACGAATTATCGATGGTGAATCAAATCCCACATAAATTCCCAACCTACGTTGAGGACCCATTTTAGTACGAAGTGGGGGACTAATTGGCACATGCACAGCGCAACCAAATTTTCGTAAATGTGAAATATTTGGTTGGGATCCGGTTAAAAGCTGTGATGGTGAAAATTGATGATAAGCCATTGGTCTAATTTTAATCAATTTTGATGCATGTAAAATTGCATTTCCCCAAGCTGAAACAGGTAGCTTTGATTGCATAAGCAACGGTCTTGCAATAAGTTGCAAACGCTTAATTAATGATTCTGCCAGACCATTTTGAGTAAGAACATGAGCTACTGGATGTTCAACTTCAATTCCTAATGATAGATAGTAATCATCAAATACTTGAGAAGTAAACTCTCCCACTACAAGGGGAAACACGTTTTCCGACGGCCAGAAGCCGTCGGCAACCGTCGGAAACTTTCGGCCGCCGTCGGAAAAAGCCGTCGGAAATGGCTTTGTCGTGAAGCAGTATTTCCGACGGCTTCCGACGGACGCTATCGTACCCACTTCCGACGGCTCCCGACGATTTCCGACGGTTTCCGACGATTTCTTTATAAAGACACAAGGACAAATGAGGTTGTTTTTATATCCGGCTTTTACCAAATATTCACTAAGACGATTATAACACATTCTTCCAGATTGTTTTAAACCATATAGTGATCGTCTCAGTTTTAATGAGTACATCGACTTTGATTTTTCTTCAGGCAACCTGTATCCATCTAGGATCTTTATGTAAATACTTGTATCTAATTCACCATAAAGATAAGCTGTCACAACATCAGTTAATCTTATATCTAGTTTTTCAGAAACTACAAGGCTTATCAATTATCGAAATGTTATGACATCCATAACAGGAGAATACGTTTCTTTAATATCAAAACTTGGTCTCTGTAGAAAAACTTGTGCGACAGATCGTGCCTTGTATCCCACAACTTCATTTTTATCATTTCGTTTTCTAACGAATACCCATTTATAACCTACTGGTTTAACATTTTCTGGTGTTTTCTCTATTGGTCCAAACACACCATGTTTTTGAAGTGAATCTAGCTCAACTTGGATAGCATCTTTCCATTTTGGCCAATCATGTCTTTTTCGACATTCATTTATGCTAGTTGGTTCATTATCGTTATTCTCATTATAGTCATGACTTTCATTTATTTTAGTAGCTACTGCGAATGAGAATACATCATCAATTATTATTTTACTTCGATCCCACATTTCTCCATAGTTTGCATAAAATATTGAGATCTCATTATTGTTAGGTATTATTTTATTTTTGGAAGCTTCTATTATTTCTTCTGGGATAATAGTTTCTTCGGCATTCTTAGGAGAATTGGGATTTTCATTTAAGTCATCTTTTAGATCATTTATAACCTCTTCTGAAGGTTTGTCAATTGATAATTTTTCGTTTGACTTTCTTTTTCTAGGCGCCAAGTCTTTTGAACTAATTGGTCTTTCACGTTTTTGCCTTGCTTTAGATTCATTTGCTGTTTTTGGTTCTTCTGGAATTTCAATTCTAGCTCGTGCATTTGCTGCTGGAATGTGAGATTTAGTTATTTTTGCAACATCACTGAATGCATCAGGCATTTGATTTGCGATATTCTGAAGATGCAAAATTCTTTGTACCTCATATTGGCATTGTTTGGTACGCGGATCTAAATGAGACATGTATGGATTATTCCATGACATTTCACGCCATTCTACTAGAACGGTCTTTCCTCCCCTAATGGTGGAAAGATTGTCTCATCAAATTTACAGTCTGAAAATCATGCAGTGAAGACATCACTCGTGAGAGGTTCAAGATAACGAATTATCGATGGTGAATCAAATCCCACATAAATTCCCAACCTACGTTGAGGACCCATTTTAGTACGAAGTGGGGGACTAATTGGCACATGCACAGCGCAACCAAATTTTCGTAAAAGTGAAATATTTGGTTGGGATCCAGTTAAAAGCTGTGATGGTGAAAATTGATGATAAGCCATTGGTCTAATTTTAATCAATTTTGATGCATGTAAAATTGCATGTCCCCAAGCTAAAACAGGTAGCTTTGATTGCATAAGCAACGGTCTTGCAATAAGTTGCAAACGCTTAATTAATGATTCTGCCAGACCATTTTGAGTATGAACATGAGCTACTGGATGTTCAACTTCAATTCCTAATGATAGATAGTAATCATCGAATACTTGAGAAGTAAACTCTCTGCATTATCTAGTCGAATTGTTTTAATATGATACTCAGGGAAGTGCGCTCTTAATTTGATTATTTGAGCAAGTAATTTGGCAAATGCCATGTTTCTTGTAGAAAGAAAACATACATATGACCAACGAGTTGATGCATCAATTAATACCATAAAATATTTAAATGGTCCACATTCTGGATGGATTGGGCCACATATATCACCTTGAATTCTTTGTAGAAAAGTTGGAGATTCAGAAGTGATTTTACCATATGAAGGTCGAGTGATTAATTTTCCTTGTGCACATGGAGCACATAAGTAATCACTTGGTAAATTCAATTGGTTTGATAAATCATGCCCATTTGAATTTTTAGCGATTTTACGCATCATGTTTGATCCAGGATGACCCAAACGATCATGTCAAAGAATCAATGTTTTTGTATTTGTGAGCTTCTGGCTCATGTTTATAGAATGAGATTCAACTATGCCAATTTTTATGAAATATAATCCAGTCGAAATTGTTCCAAATTTTTCTAAAATTAGCTTCTGGCTTTCAATTTTAGAAATAATACAAAGATATTCTTTATTGTTTTCATTTATAGTTCCAATATGATAACCATTCATTCTTATATCCTTAAAGCTTAGTAGATTTCTTTTAGAATTGCTTGAGTATAATGCATTTGAATGAAGATATGTGTACCATTTAGTAATACTATATGGGCTCTTCCGGACCCTTCAATTATATTAGCGGATCCAGCTATGGTGGAAACTTTAGCTGAAATCTTTTCAGATAATTCAGAAAAAAACTTCTGGTTTTTCAAAATCGTATGAGTAATTGCACTGTCTAGTAGGTATATATCATCATTCAAGTATTAATGGTCCATACCTTAAGAATTAGAGACAATACAGTTAGTCAATTATTGAAATAATTCCGAACTTAAATACATAAACAAAACAAACTATCAATCAAATCAATATCCACCGGCACACATTATTTCAACTAGTTCTAGAAAAATAAAACAAACAAAATCAAATTCAAACCAACTAAAATAAAATGGAAAAACCAAACAACAAGCTTTAGGCTAATTCTAGTTGATCAGATCGATCATATCATTAATCATCGCATTGAGATTTTCGTCATTTATGAAATTTCCATCATCATCTTCGAAGAAATCATCTAACTTCAAGTTAGTGTTATCAAACAATCCTTCAGTGTTATTTGTTTCAATATTCTTCGAACGTTGGTATTCTTCAACTGTTTTCTTTGATGATCTACATGTACGCGACCAATGACCAGAGCGTCCACATCTATAACAGACTTCCTCATAATGTTTTTTATTTTCTGAAGTAAAACCATTAGTCTTTTCAGGCTCATTTTTCTTTTGTTGTTTTTTAAAGTTGGTAGTTTTGTTGCCTTTAAAACCACCATAACCGCCTCTGCTGGAGTTATATCCATGTCCACGACCATGACCACGTCCTCTACCTTGACCTCTGCCTCTACTGGAGTGAGCAAAATTAGCATTAACTTCTGGTAACGCAGCCGAACCAATTGGTCTTGAGGAGTGATTTTTAATAAGCAATTCATTGTTTTGCTCAGCAATTAATAAACATTCTATTAGTTCAGAATATTTTATAAAATGACGATCTCGATATTGCTGCTGTAGGAGTATGTTCGAGGCATGAAACATTGAAAATGTCTTTTCAAGTATTTGTGCATCATCTACTTTTTCTCCACATAATTTCAGTTTAGAAGTAATTCTAAACATAGCAGAATTATATTCTCTTACAAATTTGAAGTCTTGAAACCTCAAATTCAACCATTCTTGCCTAGTATTTGGAAGTATGACCGTCTTCTGGTGGTCATAACGCTCCTTCAGGGAGTTCCACAAGTGCAGAGGATCCTTTTCCGTTAAATATTCTATTTTTATATCATCGTGGATGTGACGTCTTAAAAATATTAGAGCCTTTGCTTTGTCCTACTGGGACATATTATTATCATTTTTAATTGCATTTTCTAAGCATTGAGATTGCAAGTGGATTTCAGCATTCAGTATCCATGACAAACAATTGTATCCAGATATGTCCAACGCTTTGAATTTAAGCTTAGCAATATTTGCCATGAATTCTATTTACTGTCAAGAACAATTGATGTGGTAAGTTTCAACAACAAGAAAAATAAATGAACCAAACGGGTTAGAAAATATAAATGACAGAAATTCAAACCAAGAGAGAGTAAGAAAATGTGAACATAAAAAGTAATATAAAAAAATGTTTTCATATTATGACAAGGATATCACGGTACTGTAAAAATGGTATTAAATGTTGCGGCTACCCAAAATTGTTTAATATTATATTATTATAAAAAAAAGGTTCGTGCTGATAACGTATTATAAATAAAGAGAATAGAAACATTAAAGAGAGAAGACATTTTATTATTCACCTCAGATACCTTTATAATCCATATGAGCTCTATATTTATAGACTCCAAATCTAATGGAAGTTACAATATTGTCTTTGACCATTTAGCATATTCATCTATATTATTTAAATATATTATAACACAAGGAAATAAATTCAAAATAAATTCAAATGTTTAACGTAGAATACATTACAAAATGCAATGCACTAAAAAAACCTCCAAACATTAACAAAAATAACGTGACTTTAAAATTTTAAAAATTAATATTATTCATCGTCATATTTCAATTCATTTTAATAGTATAATACACTTAACGCTTTAATAAAAGCAAGTAAACTAAGAACTTTCATGTACATTGATTCACAACGTTTTACATTTTAGGAAGCCGAAACTCATTTTTAGAAGGGGCAAGGAGATTTGGGAATAAACAATAAGAAATTAGGCTATAAAACATAATTCCCACTATTACATAAATATATCTTATTTTTTCATCCAATATATGTGCATTTTAAAATTAAGCTATGTACATTTTCACAGTATAGTATGAGCGCATTTTCAAAATACGTACATATTTACATGAAAACGAGATTTATTTTGTGGAAATTAGGTTTGAGGGCTTCTAACTACAGGATAATAAGTTTTAAGGACAGTACTTCTGAATAATTGGTTTCAAAATGTAATGTCCCACGTCGCCTAGTATGGGATAGGTGATGCATATATAACCCATTAGGCACCCTCCCCTTACAAGCTAGCTTTTGGGGGTGAGTTCTACCTAATTGGGTCGTAACAAGTGGTATCAGAGCAGGTCACCACTACTCGAAAGTTCGAGCCACGAGAGGGGCGGCCTATAGGCTTGAACTGATAGGTGAGTGAAGCCATCCAAAGAGAAAAGGGCTACCATTGAATCAGTCAATAAGGGAATAGAGTGGGCCGACGTGGACGTCGGACTTTCGAAGAGTGGTGGAATGTAATGTCCCACATCGCCTAGTATGAGATATGTGATGCATATATAACGCATTAGGCACCCTCCTCTTTCAAGCTAGCTTTTGGGGGTGAGTTCTACTTGATTGGGTCGTAACAAACAATTTACAGAAAAATGATAAATTCATTTATCTTTTTAAGTTATACATGAAAATTATAAATTTATTTATCATTATTTCTGTATAACTGAAAATAATAATTTCATTTATTTTTTCCTGTAAATTGTTCTTAAACTAATTTGTTAGAAGTGCTGTTCTTAAAATTTATTAACCTGCACAAACAAGCCATTTGAATAAAAATCCCCATTTATTTTTGTAATAATTTTAGTTGAGACATTTTTATAATAACTTTTTATCTGGTGGTCTATTAGGAAAACAAGTCCTTGTTTAGAATTTGATTGATAAGCTAAATATTTTATCTTAATTGTTGGAGAAGCAATAATATATATCAGCGGAATCTTTAATGACCACTTTGCCACGATCAATATTGTTAATTTAGCATTCCAAACAAACCTATCAACAAAATTGAACTCTTACCTCGTCTGTCACTTTATTGACAATTAATTTGCATTCATCCATTTCCCATAAGTGGTAGATTAATTATGCGTGAATTATTTGTTGGCTTTAAATATATTAGCTGGTAGGATTCCCGTAACTGCAGATTAATTATGCGTGAATTATTTGTTGGACTTTAATATAATTAGTTGGTAAGATTCTCAGAGCTGCTATGTCATGTTAAATGACTTACTAAATCAGAAGAATGAACAAATAACTATGATTTATATGTTATTATGTATGCATCAGGTTATTATACGTCGTTAGAACGTATTTAGTATTTACCCAACTATTGT
This sequence comes from Allium fistulosum, assembly GCA_030737815.1. Classification (NCBI taxonomy): domain Eukaryota; kingdom Viridiplantae; phylum Streptophyta; class Magnoliopsida; order Asparagales; family Amaryllidaceae; genus Allium; species Allium fistulosum. The sequence goes on along the minus strand of CM060905.1, from coordinate 481,946,634 downwards.
GTTAAATACATAATTGTATAATCACATTGATACGTACCCTAAAATAAAATTAAGAAGTTAGAAAAATTGTTCACTGATATGGAAGAACTTTTCTTTTTACCATAAAGTTTCATGTAGACGTCAAAAGGAATATATTTTTTTCCACATCCAAATAGACATTCTTTTGATTACGGAGACGTTTGAGGGACACAAAATAAAACACAAAAAGAAGATAGAATGCATGTGCTCATTAAATCTTATCAGGGATTGAATTCAAAAAAAAAATCTAGTTGTTAACATCTTTTATGTCACCAATTTTATAGTATGTACAAATAGATTCTCCATATTGATCTATTGATCCATTTCCCCACAGATATTATACCATGCATGAACAAATCTGATGGATTTCAGTAGTATAATTTATTATCCAATTATATGGATGTCAGTATTTTATTTATACCACATGAATCATTACTAGTCCATAACATAAAATGCAGCATTGTAATTCACTTCTCGCACTCATCCCATTTCTTCTAATCTTCCATACCCTTGTCACCAACACTGCATTTGCAAGTGATCTTGATAAACTTTGCCTGCAGTTAAAAACGTCAGCGTACATTTCCAACTATCTGTGCCATGAAACATTCAGTGAAAATCCGAGAAGTAAAACTGCTAATTCCAGTGAACTTGCAACAATCATAGTCGATATCCTAACTTCTAATGTCACCAAATTTCAATCTTCGATCTCCGAATCACTGAAGAATGAATCGAATGCTCCAAGGGTACAGCGCTCACTTGAAACCTGTGCCTCCCTTTACACCAAGGGAGAACCTATGCTTAAAGAGGCAAGAGAAGATTCTGTAGGCAAGAAGTATAGAAACGCTGCAGATGTGATGAAGTCTTATAGTAATGTTGTCATTAAGGTGTGTTTGGACGAGGTTTTCAGGGATGGAGCGGAAGTTATTCCTGTCATTGCATTCGGGTCCAAAGCTGTAGCTCGTATTGCTTATGTCGCAGTTTCTACACAAAAAACTGTTGGAACTATAAAGAAATAATAGGTTCATTTTAAGGAAAGAGATAAAGTGATATTTATATGCCTTTAGAGATGTTTAATTTGATGAAGTTGGCATGTATGATGTGTCATGAGTACTCATGATGGACACTGCTTTTTTTATTGCGATAAAACTGCATTGAAACAATGTGCGTGTTTGATTTATTTGGTTGTTTATGACTTGCTTTTCTGCGGCCATGCATACTGAAGCAAAATTGAACTATGAATCAGACGTTACATTTATTACAGGCAGAGGCGATTCTGCTTCTTTTTGTTCTCTAATTTACTTTGAATTTCTACAATTCAAATATCTATCAACCTAAAGATATGAAATTACTTGATTCAATCAATCAACTAATTATATAACATGAGATAGAAGGAAAGATAGAAAAATAACTGATTTAATCAATCCTAACCGTTTACTCAACCCAATAACCCTAATATTAAAAGGGTTGTGTTTACCCGTTTAAAACTTTATTTTGTTTTTACCCAGCCCATATTCGACCCATCAGCAAAACTACAAAACTACGTACCCAAAGCAGCCCAACCCGCGTAACCATTCAACTAGTTTTAATTTCTTCGTTCGAATTTGCAAAAAGGCGACAGAAGAGGAGAGGGCGATTTCTCATAATCTTCAATAATTGATATTAATCTTTTCAATCGTTTAAATTAATCTGATTTTAGTTTAAATCAAACTTTGTTGCATGTTTTTGTTTTTAGGTGAAATTAGTAACCCTACAATTAGTTTTATTTTTTATTCGGAGGTTTGAGATTTGCAGACAATATGCTAGACGGTAGAAGTTGAGTTTAATTTACCTCTTATTGCAAGGTTCGGATTTCTGTTGAAGCCATTTGATATTGGGCAAGTAATTATCAAAAAGTTTGTTATGTTACAATTACGTAGCTGATGGTCTACAATTTTGGTCCAGATTGATGGGTCTCGCTAAACCTGGTTATTCACTATTTGCATCTTTACATAGAGCTAGGGTTTTTAGCCATCGGTTCTGCTTTTTCCTTCACCATTCTGAATCTCAAGTCCAATCATGGCAGAAGTTTACACAGCAAACGTTAAGTCGTTTAACCACTGGACTTTCGATGATATTCAAGTATAGTTCCTAGTTTAATTAAATTTCAATTTTTTTTAAGCAAAGCTAACCGGCTTTAAAGTGGGCCGTGCCATTTTACAAATAATGGAAAAACAGGTGTTCTGCACAGACACAGAACAACAGGAGCAAAACAACCCAACCATAATGATAAAATGAAGTATAGGAGCTAGGCAAAAGGAGCCTATACTACTAAACAACATGACTAGGCGCCCTCCGAAGAGGAGCGGCCGGGACTAACGTCAGAAGACGGGCCAATAACATGCACGAAACCAGAGAATAGAGCTGCCAGTGGTTTGATATACATATTTCATACATTTATGTTTGTATGCTGCAATGGATGGCAGAAGGTCCATATCGGTGATTATATGATGACGAATATCGATCTCTTGCATTAGTGCCAATTATTTCAGTCTATATGTTTGATCTATGTAGTAGTAAATAGTGGATCTTATCAAATGTTTATCTTTATGAATCCACAATCACTGTTTATACATATCTCAACTGATAATTGTTATACGTCTAGTATACCAAAACAGAGAATAATCGATTATAAACTCGTCGCACAAGTTTATAACTTAGATTTCAACTACACTGGAATTCTGTGTTAATTATTATAACAATATGATTGTTGTAAATAAATTACAACAACAGCGTTATACTATTTTGAATAAATAGTATAACCAAAATAAAGGATAGAATGTAGAATAAAATAGAATTCTAACCGGAATATGTCTGAGGCTCACCGTAACGATTTCCTTAAGAATTTTATTTCAAAATTCTCCCAAGATACAACAGACGAATTCTGCTCGAAATTGTAATGAGTATATCACTCTTTGATTTGAATCAGCATTTATCAGAGGAGAAGAGAGAGATTTGGAATTGGAAAAATAAGTGAGGAAAGTGATCAGTTTTCCTCCTTATTTATAGTGGTCCGTATCCCTTCCGAACGGTCGTGTCTGCACCCGTTCGCTCAAACAGTCACGTCCGTACCTCTTCGTACAGTCACATCTGTCTGCCATGCCCTCTAACGGATCTGTTTCGCACGTCCGCTTCCGCACCCGTTCGTTTGCGCGCGCTTCACTTCAGGAGTCGTATCGCACCCGCTCGCACTTATTCAACCCGCGTCCATTTCCGAACAGATCCGCATCTGTTCGTCTGGCCTGCAACTGTCATAAAGCCCGGTCCAGTTTGCAGCAAAAATATGAGTATCATATACGGCCCGGTTCGGTCGGACGGACGACGGCTGCGCGCGCGTGTGGTGGGGATGCATGATCTCCCTCCTCACAACGGAGCATACATTTGGGAGCCCCAGGCCCCCAACCTCCAATCACTGTTTATACATATCTCAACTGATAATTGTTATACGTCTAGTATACCAAAACAGAGAATAATCGATTATAAACTCGTCGCACAAGTTTATAACTTAGATTTCCACTACACTGAAATTCTGTGTTAATTATTATAACAATATGATTGTTGTAAATAAATTACAACAACAGCGTTATACTATTTTGAATAAATAGTATAACCAAAATAAAGGATAGAATGTAGAATAAAATAGAATTCTAACCGGAATATGTCCGAGGCTCGGTGTAACGATTTCCTTAAGAATTTTATTTCAAAATTCTCCTAAGATACAACAGACGAATTCTGCTCGAAATTGTAATGAGTATATCACTCTGTGATTTGAATCCGCATTTATCAGAGGAGAAGAGAGAGATTTGGAATTGGAAAAATAAGTGAGGAAAGTGATCAGTTTTCCTCCTTATTTATATTGGTCTGTATCCCTTCTGAACGGTCGTGTCTGCACCCGTTCGCTCAAACAGTCGCGTCCGTACCTCTTCGTACAGTCACATCTGTCTGCTATGCCCTCTAACGTCGCACGTCCGCTTCCGCACCCGTTCGTTTGCGCGCGCTTCACTTCAGGAGTCGTGTCGCACCCGCTCGCACTTATTCAACCCGCGTCCGTTCCCGAACAGATCCGCATCTGTTTGTCTGGCCTGCAACTGTCATAAAGCCCGGTCCAGTTTGCAGCAAAAATATGAGTATCATATACGGCCCGGTTTGGTCGGACGGACGACGGCTGTGCGCGCGTGTGGTGGGGATGCATGATCTCCCTCCTCACAACGGAGCATACATTTGGAAGCCCCAGGCCCCCAACCTCCAATCACTGTTTATACATATCTCAACTGATAATTGTTATACGTCTAGTATACCAAAACAGAGAATAATCGATTATAAACTCGTCGCACAAGTTTATAACTTAGATTTCAACTACACTGGAATTCTGTGTTAATTATTATAACAATATGATTGTTGTAAATAAATTACAACAACAGCGTTATACTATTTTGAATAAATAGTATAACCAAAATAAAGGATAGAATGTAGAATAAAATAGAATTCTAACTGGAATATGTCCGAGGCTCGCCGTAACGATTTCCTTAAGAATTTTATTTCAAAATTCTCCCAAGATACAACAGACGAATTCTGCTCGAAATTGTAATGAGTATATCACTCTGTGATTTGAATCAGCATTTATCAGAGGAGAAGAGAGAGATTTGGAATTGGAAAAATAAGTGAGGAAAGTGATCAGTTTTCCTCCTTATTTATAGTGGTCCGTATCCCTTCCGAACGGTCGTGTCTGCACCCGTTCGCTCAAACAGTCACGTCCGTACCTCTTCGTACAGTCACATCTGTCTGCTTTGCCCTCTAACGGATCTGTTTCGCACATCCGCTTCCGCACCCGTTCGTTTGCACGCGCTTCACTTCAGGAGTCGTGTCGCACCCGCTCACACTTATTCAACCCGCGTCCATTTCCGAACAGATCCGCATCTGTCTGGCCTGCAACTGTCATAAAGCCCGGTCCAGTTTGCAGCAAAAATATGAGTATCATATACGGCCCGGTTCGGTCGGACGACGGCTGCGCGCGCGTTTGGTGGGAATGCATGATCTCCCTCCTCACAACGGAGCATACATTTGGGAGCACCAAGCCCCCAACCTCCTTATGAGAAAGCTATATTTAAACCAATATAGCTCTCACAATTTGGAGATGTGGGACTTTATATTTCATTCAACTTTAAGGAATTCCAACAATAATTTGGTTGATTCCAGTGTTGCTTCCTCCAATTTAGCATTTGTTTTTGTAATCCAGTTATGCAACCAATTCTAAGAATAATTTACTGGAAGAGTTTACTTTAATAATATGTTAATTGTCCATGTTTAAGTAAGTACCAGTGTAGAATGTATTCACAATTTTAAAGTATGTTTATATTATTGTATTCAACCAGTTATTTTAATACACTATTGTAGATATCCAATAGGCAGATCAACCTCAATTTGGTCAATTGAGGAAAATTTTGTTATGTTAAAATGTTTTCTTCCCATTAAAGTCAAAAAGTAATATTAAAAAGCCGTTTATTTTTTTCATGTTTTATTGACTTCTTTGTTTTTGCTTTTAAAAGGTAATTTTTTTTTCTTGAAAAGTATCTGACTCTTGATGATTTTTTGCACAAAAGAATTATCTAACTTTTGATATTTGTTCTTCCGTGTATGCAAGATTCAAAAGCAAGAAAATGATATTGATTTCAAAATGATATTGGTAGCCAATATCATTTTGCTTGTATTGGTAGCAAGAATTATCTGACATGATTGCCATCGTATCAGTTTAATATGAAGCTGTTGTCATCAGTTATATAATTTACTTGTGCAAATATTTGTAGGAAAGATGTTGAGGTTGTTTATTTTAACAGACATTGTTATACAGACAGAGCAAGTTTTGATATGAAAAGCTTAATACTTTGTTGACAGTAATTATATGTTTGAGTAAGTACATAAATTCTAACAAACATGAGGGAAGATGAGTATAAGAACATGTTCAAATGATGATGTGTTTACGGTTAAAAGCTGTCAAAGCTTTATGTGCATGCCACACTTGGCTATCTTTTCTTTTTGACAAAACTGTCTGGGTTTTGGATGCTGGTAGTGTGAGTACAAATGTATTTTTGGTAAATTAGCAACTAACAGATATTAGTAGTTTCGTATCTTGATAAACTTAACCAGAGCTATGTTATTGTCAAAACATTTTTTTACAGATGACTATGATATCACTGTAGTTTTGTAAACTTAACAAGAGCAATATTATTGTCATAACAAATATTAATAGTTCCTTATCTTGATAAACTGTCTGGGTTTTTGTAACGACCCTGGATTTTAATTAAATTTAAATTGATAATTAAATTAATTTTTGAATAAAAATTGTGGAAATTGATTTATAAAGCGATGTGAGTTTCCCCGGATTAAAATAAATTCTATGTTAAATCAATTAAAATCTAAAATATGTATATATGTGAATATATAGGTATATGTGCGTATATGAGTAGATTTGAATTTATATTTATACATATTGGATTTGAGTTTAAAATCTCAAGTAAATGGTTTGAAAATAATATAAAAACATAGACATACAAGATAACGAATATTTAAGTTAGAAATAAGTAAAAATAAAATAAAATAAATAAATATAACTAAAGTGTTTGGTAGTTAAGTTTAAAAACAGAAAAGATACATTAGTTAAATAAATAGATAGTCACGTAAAAAAATAGGAATCACTAGCTAACATAATAGATTAAATATAACAACTTTATTTAAGCTTAAGTAAATCTAGAAATAAGTATAACAACTGTATGAAAACATAGGCTAGAAAACAAATTAGACAAAGATATATACAAGTCAAAAGAAAATTTATAAAATAAGATATGGATGAAACATAAAGTACATCAACATTGAAAGCTTTCATCTCAACTCAAAACAAAGGACAATTCGAAATATATAAAAGATCATTTCAGCCTCCATATGATCAAAGAAAATCTCTGACCAGAAAAGAAGACTAAACCAGAAAATGCCTTCCCTGTAAACACCTATCTTTTCTATATATACACCTACTCTATTTCATTTCGTTCATCAAAGCTATAACCTGAAGCAACTCATTCAAACAGTAAGAAACAAATCAGTTTCAAAGTTCAAAGTATACATGTTGCAGGCAAGTAAAATAATTTAGCAACATGAACAAAAGTAAAAGAATATATATAACATCTATGTACAAAGAAGAAAAGTATGATACAAAAAGTACATTAGCATTTAATGTTTCCCACCCTAGCACAAAACAAAGCCTGCTCGAAATACTTTCAGCCCCCAAAGAAACTAAAAATCTCTGATTTCTTTTGTACCAGCTAAGATCATTTTTGTGTACAAATGCAACTATCAATTTTGCATACTTATGTTTTATTTAGCAAAGCTTCTTCCCATCTTCGATTCATTTAAACAAATATAACCTGGAACCAAAATAAGAAAAACAAAGCACTTTAGTTTCAAATTTAAAATGGAGGCATCTCAACTATAACAAGATTTCAGATCAATTCATGTTCAAGTTTTAAAGCCAGTTCAAAGTTTCAAGGATCAAAACAACAAAAATATGCAAGTTTCAAAATCCCAGTTTCAAGCTTCTTGTTTTCAAGCAAAAGATCAAGCTTCCTGTTTAAAAAGACAGGTGAGTAAACACCAACTTTAAAATCCTAAGTGATATCTGACCTGTTGATTGTTAGATTTCTTTAATAGTTAATGCTTGCATGTTTAGATATATAGTTGTATTATCTATGTATACGAATATGTATGACTGTGCATGTTCATTTTGATAGTTCTTCTCTGTTTTTAAACTACAGAGCGTAGAAAAAAAGAGAGGGGAAATTCGAATCTTCTTAACATATCATTGTCAGGTTTTAAGCTTCAAACATGATATGTTGTTTTAAACAAAAAATTTGAGTCTAAAATTTTATTTAAGTAAAATAAATGAGAAAATCTCCTGGAAATTAAAAGAATACAGTAGGAATTCTTTTATCATGATAAAATCAATCAATTAAATTTGCTGTTTCAAGTTTACATCTTGAATCATCATTAAAAGATAGGATTTTTAATATCAAAACCTCAATTTTAAGTGAAGTATTGAATGAGAATTCTGGGGTTGACTGAAATTTGATTTCTGGTCGATTTTTGAGGATCGGCTAACTTTTGAAAATCGAATTTTTGCATGGTGATACTAGGGTGATCATAGATTATTGGAAAAATACTAGATGGTGTTGAATTTCATGGTGGAAGTTGCGGCAGTGAATTCTCTTCTAGAACCCTAGTTTTAACCAGGAATGTTGAATCGATCACTACGGGTTCTACCATGGATCGAGTGTTTCAAGTTTTTGGGAAATGGAAGTTTGGTCATAGATGAAGTCGAGGCCGGAGTTGCAGGCTTTCAGATGGTCAGAGACGTGGGGACGGCACGTTGACAGGTTTCGTGGAGGTGGACCTGATTGCGTTTCCAGGTTTTGTTTTTCCTGGTAATTGTATCGAGTTGAATGCTCGATTTTGTTTTGATGATTTCGTCAGCGATCTTATGATCGGAAAGGAACTGAGGGGAGATCGCCGATGTGGGAGGGCGGTCAACATTGGCCGGAGGTGGCTCTGGTAGAGGTGCACGTGCACGGGCCTTAGCGTTTGCCTGAGTGTTGTTGTCATCTGGGAAGAACAGGAGTGATGCACACGTTTTACTCGAGTAACTCGAGTCGTTGCTCGAAGTGCCACTGCGATCGACTCGAAGTAAAAGGGGGAGGATTTCGAGTCAAGCTTTGTTCCAAGATTTGAACCAGAGGTTGTTTTCTGTTTTGAAATCTGGAAACCAAAAATTTAAATCTTTAGTCAATGTTTATAACTGAGTTTAGATCAAAATGCAATTATATAACAAGTTGAATTGGAATTTACTAGAAATAAAGTTTTGAAATTCAATTTTAAATTCAAATGACTTGGAAATATAATTAAGTTACAGTTAATACTTAATAAATTAAATAATTAGGATAAATTGATTAAAGGTTGATAAATCAAGTGATTGAACAATAATTAATTAAAGGATAATTAATTAATGTGATAAATTAATTAAGGTGATTAATTTGAGAATAATTAATTAAAGGTTAATTAATCAAAATAATTTGTAATTAACCAGTAATTAACCAGGATTAGTGACTAATCTGATTTAAGTTAGTCAGATAATTAATTGACCTTACTTATGATGTTTGGATTTCATTGAATGCTGCATATTGGACTGATATCTCTGTTATGTGATTATGATGCTATGAATTGCTTTATGCTGAACTGTGATACCTGTGATGAATATATTGTTATATGAATATGAAAACCCTTTTTGACCCGTAAAACGGCACTTGAATTTCGATGCGACAGGGAGTCGGATTCCAGTTGGTTATCCGAAACCCACATCGAATTGTAATGATGAATCTTTGTGACTGATAAATTTATTTTATCTATGAATCTGTGAATGAAGATAAGCGTTGTGGATTATACCGCTTATCGATATTGATATATCTGTGATGATTGATGATGTTGCACTATTGTGTGAAATCCATGGACTACACCTTTACACACACAAATATGGATTTCACGTGGAAATCGGTTAAGTCACAGATGATTTAAATTTAATATTTTTGAAAATTGAAATCTTAATTTCAATTGATTTTGAAATTGGAAATTCGGGTTTAAAGTGGAAAGCTTTTGAAATGGAATTTCAAAGATAAAAGATATTTCGAATAACTTGATCGAGTTTTGAAATTTAAATAATTTGATTTAAATTTGAATTCAAATTTGGAATTGAATTCTATGATTTGAAACTAGGGATTAAAGATGTTGTACAAGTTATATATGGGTTAAACCATTTTAAAAGTATTGATTTGGGAATTTGAATTTAATTCAAGGGTTTTAACTCGTGTAAATATAACTGGATTTTTCTGAAACGAACTATTTGTTTTCAATTAGTAAAAGCTTTCACATAAGTAATGAACTTCCAATTTGTGTTAAAAGAATTTCAAGTTTGAAATGGAATTGAAATGTTTTGAAAACTATGAAATGAGTCTTTGATTTCAAAGACCGGATGAGTTAATCTAACTTGAAATGGAATTGTTTTGGAAGACTATGAATGAATCTTTGGAAACGAGTTTTGAAAGCTATAAGTTAAATCTTGATTTAAAGATTTAACGAGTTAATCAAATTGAAATGGAAATCGATTTGAAAATCTATGAATGAATCTTTGTGAACGGGGTTAACTTTGTGAATTGAATCTTTTTGTTTAAAAGATTAAAAGTGTGGAAATTGTTTAAACCATTGAAGGTTTTTGAAATGAATCTTTTTGTTTAAAAGATTGGAAATGGTAATTTGTTTTACCATTCGAATGAAAAGTTTATGACTTTAAGCTATGATTTAACTGAGACCCCAGTATCCATATGATTTTTAATTGCGCTCGTTATTCGGTTTAGCCGGGAGAGGACCTTTGTGTCATATAACCCATTCCGAATAGTGATACGATGATATGGATAGCATTTGAAGACCGGTGGTGAAGACCGGGTATTTGCGAGAGCGATAGGATGACCTATTGATTGTCTCTGCACTGAGTAGCTACGGTATAGAGATTCCCAAGTGATGGGAAGTCCGATCAGGATTGTGAATACCCGGAATTGCAAGGGCTTCTTTGGAAGTGCCTTCGGTTCTGTTCGAATCCGGAACAGACTTGTATGGATGTGTGTCTGACATTACACTTTGAGATGTAAAGCTGGTTTCTATCAAATACATTTCTGTTGGTGGTGGAGAATTTATTCTCTTAGCTTAACACCCTTCTCTGAGATGTACGAGCTCAGAGGTTATGTAGTTGATGGTTACTAGTGATACATTCCCAATTTGGTAATGTGGCATACGAAGTGCTGCTGATCATTTGATTGATCAAAGCGTTGCTTTGTGAAAAAGCGTGGCTTTGTGAAAAAGCATGGCTTTGTGGACGAGACTTCGTCGAGCCTCACAACCCGGTAATGGTCGAAACAGGAATGTTGCGGCAAAGGTTTGTAGGGGTAGCGCCCCTAGGGTATGTCATTTCCTTCTGGATAAAAGGTGATATCATGGTATGGAGCCCAGATATTTTACCTATGTTGATGCTGCACAGTTATTATACTTTGTGGTTGTTGCTGTATGATAGAGAGCTCTCGGATAAAGGTCGGTAACGACCGGGGGATGACATGACTCGTGTGTTAGTTACCTAGTTACAGCTCGGTTAGAGCGTGAGGTAGCGTCGGTCTTTTGTTTGCGGAGATCCGGTTAGGTTCTCGGGGCGTCTTTCCAGAGGCGTTTCTATTTCGGTAAGGAAGTTCCTTTGCCTGATCATTTGTTGGAAATCCAAAGAAGCAATACGAACCCTGTACGGTTTTAGTTGTATTACCTGCTATGGAATGTGGCGGTAACCTGCTATTGAACGTAGTAGCTATAGTAGGCATACAATAATGGTTGTATGCTGGCTAAGATTTATATTATATTTTTGAAATGTTTTTCTACACTATGCACTAGTAATAATATCAAAAGAGTTTTGATTTTGCGTAGTAAGCATGTTTGACTATCATAAGAAGAAATCTCCTCCAATTCTGCGATTGCATTGTGTGTGTGGCGGGAGGCCTTATGGTAGTTTCATTTTCGAAAAGCATTGCGGATTTCAATATTTAAAAGCCTTTGTTGCTTGTATTAAAGATAAACTGTTTTTGTTGCTCACACCAGTCCCATGACTGATCCGGAGTTTATTGTTCCCTTCCTAAACTCTGGGTGCCCACTATTTTCCACACGGGCAGTCTAGAGTTGGGTTTTTCAGATATTCAGGCTTAGTGGATTATCTGGAGCTAGTTCAGTTCTTGGAGTTCATGGATTGACGTTGCTTATCTTGGAGCATTCTATTGGAGACATTCTATCCGCTGCTGGTGTTATCTATTTTCTTTCCGCTGCTATTTCTTGTATCATATCTCTGATGTATATAGATATTCATTGTATCATCATTGTATTTGGATATTGTATCAGATGTTGTATATCTATATTCTTTTTCTTTTTCGCTGTGTTATTTACTTAACTGTGTTATAAGCTCCGGCGACTCGGATTTGAACGGTCGAATCTACGGCATTTGAGTACGATGTAAAGTATGGATGTCGATTTTCGAACGCGAAAATCCGTATCGTTACATTTGGTATCAGAGCTAAGGTTGAACTTTAGCTCAGGAGTATAACACATTAAGTAGCTCATTAGAGATAGGGTGAAGTATACCCTAGAATGAGTAATCTCTAAGATATCCGTCCGTATACCTCAGTAAATTCTCTTACTATCCACTGATAGTGAGTATGAGTGCGAGAAGGGGATGAGATAGGGGACAGGGGAATATGACTATAAATGGTCGATACCCTGTAACAAAAAGGAAACAATCTTTTCTCTATCAATCTCTTTCGTTCAACATCTCTTCTCAATTCTTCGATAGTTTCTGGTAGATCCAGGAAGAAGATTTGCTATATTTGATATGGGACATAAACTCCGGATGGACTAAAATTGTTTGTATGGATGAATTGTTTGCTTTGATTGCTATGGCTGATAGGTGTACTCTCGTTCTAAACTAAAAGTTTTAAAATTGTATCCATATATCTATCTATTCTTTGGGTCCCGATATGTTCTACGAATGGTTAGTTATTCCTTTGAACTGACCGATGCCATTGCATATTTCGTAGATCTGGATAACCCGAGTATCTTATGAAGTGTTAAAATAGATTCGTTCTTGTATTTGTTATTGATATTCTGATTTGGTAAGCCAAATGCAGGATAAATATTCAGTTTGATTTGATAAAATATTCTTCATCTATCCTTGTGTCTCCTGTGCAAATTTCGAGGACGAAATTCTTTTAAGGGGGAAGTTTGTAACGACCCTGGATTTTAATTAAATTTAAATTGATAATTAAATTAATTTTTGAATAAAAATTGTGGAAATTGATTTATAAAGTGATGTGAGTTTCCCCGGATTAAAATAAATTCTATGTTAAATCAATTAAAATCTAAAATATGTATATATGTGAATATATAGGTATATGTGCGTATATGAGTAGATTTGAATTTATATTTATACATATTGGATTTGAGTTTAAAATCTCAAGTAAATGGTTTGAAAATAATATAAAAACATAGACATACAAGATAACAAATATTTAAGTTAGAAATAAGTAAAAATAAAATAAAATAAATAAATATAACTAAAGTGTTTGGTAGTTAAGTTTAAAAACAGAAAAGATACATTAGTTAAATAAATAGATAGTCACGTAAAAAAATAGGAATAAATTCACTAGCTAACATAATAGATTAAATATAACAACTTTATTTAAGCTTAAGTAAATCTAGAAATAAGTATAACAACTGTATGAAAACATAGGCTAGAAAACAAATTAGACAAAGATATATACAAGTCAAAAGAAAATTTATAAAATAAGATATGGATGAAACATAAAGTACATCAACATTGAAAGCTTTCATCTCAACTCAAAACAAAGGACAATTCGAAATATATAAAAGATCATTTCAGCCTCCATATGATCAAAGAAAATCTCTGACCAGAAAAGAAGACTAAACCAGAAAATGCCTTCCCTGTAAACACCTATCTTTTCTATATATACACCTACTCTATTTCATTTCGTTCATCAAAGCTATAACCTGAAGCAACTCATTCAAACAGTAAGAAACAAATCAGTTTCAAAGTTCAAAGTATACATGTTGCAGGCAAGTAAAATAATTTAGCAACATGAACAAAAGTAAAAGAATATATATAACATCTATGTACAAAGAAGAAAAGTATGATACAAAAAGTACATTAGCATTTAATGTTTCCCACCCTAGCACAAAACAAAGCCTGCTCGAAATACTTTCAGCCCCCAAAGAAACTAAAAATCTCTGATTTCTTTTGTACCAACTAAGATCATTTTTGTGTACAAATGCAACTATCAATTTTGCATACTTATGTTTTATTTAGCAAAGCTTCTTCCCATCTTCGATTCATTTAAACAAATATAACCTGGAACCAAAATAAGAAAAACAAAGCACTTTAGTTTCAAATTTAAAATGGAGGCATCTCAACTATAACAAGATTTCAGATCAATTCATGTTCAAGTTTTAAAGCCAGTTCAAAGTTTCAAGGATCAAAACAACAAAAATATGCAAGTTTCAAAATCCCAGTTTCAAGCTTCTTGTTTTCAAGCAAAAGATCAAGCTTCCTGTTTAAAAAGACAGGTGAGTAAACACCAACTTTAAAATCCTAAGTGATATCTGACCTGTTGATTGTTAGATTTCTTTAATAGTTAATGCTTGCATGTTTAGATATATAGTTGTATTATCTATGTATACGAATATGTATGACTGTGCATGTTCATTTTGATAGTTCTTCTCTGTTTTTAAACTACAGAGCGTAGAAAAAAAAAAGAGGGGAAATTCGAATCTTCTTAACATATCATTGTCAGGTTTTAAGCTTCAAACATGATATGTTGTTTTAAACAAAAAATTTGAGTCTAAAATTTTATTTAAGTAAAATAAATGAGAAAATCTCCTGGAAATTAAAAGAATACAGTAGGAATTCTTTTATCATGATAAAATCAATCAATTAAATTTGCTGTTTCAAGTTTACATCTTGAATCATCATTAAAAGATAGGATTTTTAATATCAAAACCTCAATTTTAAGTGAAGTATTGAATGAGAATTCTGGGGTTGACTGAAATTTGATTTCTGGTCGATTTTTGAGGATCGGCTAACTTTTGAAAATCGAATTTTTGCATGGTGATACTAGGGTGATCATAGATTATTGGAAAAATACTAGATGGTGTTGAATTTCATGGTGGAAGTTGCGGCAGTGAAATCTCTTCTAGAACCCTAGTTTTAACCAGGAATGTTGAATCGATCACTACGGGTTCTACCATGGATCGAGTGTTTCAAGTTTTTGGGAAATGGAAGTTTGGTCATAGATGAAGTCGAGGCCGGAGTTGCAGGCTTTCAGATGGTCAGAGACGTGGGGACGGCACGTTGACAGGTTTCGTGGAGGTGGACCTGATTGCGTTTCCAGGTTTTGTTTTTCCTGGTAATTGTATCGAGTTGAATGCTCGATTTTGTTTTGATGATTTCGTCAGCGATCTTATGATCGGAAAGGAACTGAGGGGAGATCGCCGATGTGGGAGGGCGGTCAACATTGGCCGGAGGTGGCTCTGGTAGAGGTGCACGTGCACGGGCCTTAGCGTTTGCCTGAGTGTTGTTGTCATCTGGGAAGAACAGGAGTGATGCACGCGTTTTACTCGAGTAACTCGAGTCGTTGCTCGAAGTGCCACTGCGAACGACTCGAAGTAAAAGGGGGAGGATTTCGAGTCAAGCTTTGTTCCAAGATTTGAACCAGAGGTTGTTTTCTGTTTTGAAATCTGGAAACCAAAAATTTAAATCTTTAGTCAATGTTTATAACTGAGTTCAGATCAAAATGCAATTATATAACAAGTTGAATTGGAATTTACTAGAAATAAAGTTTTGAAATTCAATTTTAAATTCAAATGACTTGGAAATATAATTAAGTTACAGTTAATACTTAATAAATTAAATAATTAGGATAAATTGATTAAAGGTTGATAAATCAAGTGATTGAACAATAATTAATTAAAGGATAATTAATTAATGTGATAAATTAATTAAGGTGATTAATTTGAGAATAATTAATTAAAGGTTAATTAATCAAAATAATTTGTAATTAACCAGTAATTAACCAGGATTAGTGACTAATCTGATTTAAGTTAGTCAGATAATTAATTGACCTTACTTATGATGTTTGGATTTCATTGAATGCTGCATATTGGACTGATATCTCTGTTATGTGATTATGATGCTATGAATTGCTTTATGCTGAACTGTGATACCTGTGATGAATATATTGTTATATGAATATGAAAACCCTTTTTGACCCGTAAAACGGCACTTGAATTTCGATGCGACAGGGAGTCGGATTCCAGTTGGTTATCCGAAACCCACATCGAATTGTAATGATGAATCTTTGTGACTGATAAATTTATTTTATCTATGAATCTGTGAATGAAGATAAGCGTTGTGGATTATACCGCTTATCGATATTGATATATCTGTGATGATTGATGATGTTGCACTATTGTGTGAAATCCATGGACTACACCTTTACACACACAAATATGGATTTCACGTGGAAATCGGTTAAGTCACAGATGATTTAAATTTAATATTTTTGAAAATTGAAATCTTAATTTCAATTGATTTTGAAATTGGAAATTCGGGTTTAAAGTGGAAAGCTTTTGAAATGGAATTTCAAAGATAAAAGATATTTCGAATAACTTGATCGAGTTTTGAAATTTAAATAATTTGATTTAAATTTGAATTCAAATTTGGAATTGAATTCTATGATTTGAAACTAGGGATTAAAGATGTTGTACAAGTTATATATGGGTTAAACCATTTTAAAAGTATTGATTTGGGAATTTGAATTTAATTCAAGGGTTTTAACTCGTGTAAATATAACTGGATTTTTCTGAAACGAACTATTTGTTTTCAAATAGTAAAAGCTTTCACATAAGTAATGAACTTCCAATTTGTGTTAAAAGAATTTCAAGTTTGAAATGGAATTGAAATGTTTTGAAAACTATGAAATGAGTCTTTGATTTCAAAGACCGGATGAGTTAATCTAACTTGAAATGGAATTGTTTTGGAAGACTATGAATGAATCTTTGGAAACGAGTTTTGAAAGCTATAAGTTAAATCTTGATTTAAAGATTTAACGAGTTAATCAAATTGAAATGGAAATCGATTTGAAAATCTATGAATGAATCTTTGTGAACAGGGTTAACTTTGTGAATTGAATCTTTTTGTTTAAAAGATTAAAAGTGTGGAAATTGTTTAAACCATTGAAGGTTTTTGAAATGAATCTTTTTGTTTAAAAGATTGGAAATGGTAATTTGTTTTACCATTCGAATGAAAAGTTTATGACTTTAAGCTATGATTTAACTGAGACCCCAGTATCCATATGATTTTTAATTGCGCTCATTATTCGGTTTAGCCGGGAGAGGACCTTTGTGTCATATAACCCATTCCGAATAGTGATACGACGATATGGATAGCATTTGAAGACCGGTGGTGAAGACCGGGTATTTGCGAGAGCGATAGGATGACCTATCGATTGTCTCTGCACTGAGTAGCTACGGTATAGAGATTCCCAAGTGATGGGAAGTCCGATCAGGATTGTGAATACCCGGAATTGCAAGGGCTTCTTTGGAAGTGCCTTCGGTTCTGTTCGAATCCGGAACAGACTTGTATGGATGTGTGTCTGACATTACACTTTGAGATGTAAAGCTGGTTTCTATCAAATACATTTCTGTTGGTGGCGGAGAATTTATTCTCTTAGCTTAACACCCTTCTCTGAGATGTACGAGCTCAGAGGTTATGTAGTTGATGGTTACTAGTGATACATTCCCAATTTGGTAATGTGGCATACGAAGTGCTGCTGATCATTTGATTGATCAAAGCGTTGCTTTGTGAAAAAGCGTGGCTTTGTGAAAAAGCGTGGCTTTGTGGATGAGACTTCGTCGAGCCTCACAACCCGGTAATGGTCGAAACAGGAATGTTACGGCAAAGGTTTGTAGGGGTAGCGCCCCTAGGGTATGTCATTTCCTTCTGGATAAAAGGTGATATCATGGTATGGAGCCCAGATATTTTACCTATGTTGATGCTGCGCAGTTATTATACTTTGTGGTTGTTGCTGTATGATAGAGAGCTCTCGGATAAAGGTCGGTAACGACCGGGGGATGACATGACTCGTGTGTTAGTTACCTAGTTACAGCTCGGTTAGAGCGTGAGGTAGCGTCGGTCTTTTGTTTGCGGAGATCCGGTTAGGTTCTCGGGGCGTCTTTCCAGAGGCGTTTCTATTTCGGTAAGGAAGTTCCTTTGCCTGATCATTTGTTGGAAATCCAAAGAAGCAATACGAACCCTGTACGGTTTTAGTTGTATTACCTGCTATGGAATGTGGCGGTAACCTGCTATTGAACGTAGTAGCTATAGTAGGCATACAATAATGGTTGTATGCTGGCTAAGATTTATATTATATTTTTGAAATGTTTTTCTACACTATGCACTAGTAATAATATCAAAAGAGTTTTGATTTTGCGTAGTAAGCATGTTTGACTATCATAAGGAGAAATCTCCTCCAATTCTGCGATTGCATTGTGTGTGTGGCGGGAGGCCTTATGGTAGTTTCATTTTCGAAAAGCATTGCGGATTTCAATATTTAAAAGCCTTTGTTGTTTGTATTAAAGATAAACTGTTTTTGTTGCTCACACCAGTCCCATGACTGATCCGGAGTTTATTGTTCCCTTCCTAAACTCTGGGTGCCCACTATTTTCCACACGGGCAGTCTAGAGTTGGGTTTTTCAGATATTCAGGCTTAGTGGATTATCTGGAGCTAGTTCAGTTCTTGGAGTTCATGGATTGACGTTGCTTATCTTGGAGCATTCTATTGGAGACATTCTATCCACTGCTGGTGTTATCTATTTTCTTTCCGCTGCTATTTCTTGTATCATATCTCTGATGTATATAGATATTCATTGTATCATCATTGTATTTGGATATTGTATCAGATGTTGTATATCTATATTCTTTTTCTTTTTCGCTGTGTTATTTACTTAACTGTGTTATAAGCTCCGGCGACTCGGATTTGAACGGTCGAATCTACGGCATTTGAGTACGATGTAAAGTATGGATGTCGATTTTCGAACGCGAAAATCCGTATCGTTACATTTGGTATCAGAGCTAAGGTTGAACTTTAGCTCAGGAGTATAACACATTAAGTAGCTCATTAGAGATAGGGTGAAGTATACCCTAGAATGAGTAATCTCTAAGATATCCGTCCGTATACCTCAGTAAATTCTCTTACTATCCACTGATAGTGAGTATGAGTGCGAGAAGAGGATGAGATAGGGGACAGGGGAATATGACTATAAATGGTCGATACCCTGTAACAAAAAGGAAACAATCTTTTCTCTATCAATCTCTTTCGTTCAACATCTCTTCTCAATTCTTCGATAGTTTCTGGTAGATCCAGGAAGAAGATTTGCTATATTTGATATGGGACATAAACTCCGGATGGACTAAAATTGTTTGTATGGATGAATTGTTTGCTTTGATTGCTATGGCTGATAGGTGTACTCTCGTTCTAAACTAAAAGTTTTAAAATTGTATCCATATATCTATCTATTCTTTGGGTCCCGATATGTTCTACGAATGATTAGTTATTCCTTTGAACTGACCGATGCCATTGCATATTTCGTAGATCTGGATAACCCGAGTATCTTATGAAGTGTTAAAAAAGATTCGTTCTTGTATTTGTTATTGATATTCTGATTTGGTAAGCCAAATGCAGGATAAATATTCAGTTTGATTTGATAAAATATTCTTCATCTATCCTTGTGTCTCCTGTGCAAATTTCGAGGACGAAATTCTTTTAAGGGGGAAGTTTGTAACGACCCTGGATTTTAATTAAATTTAAATTGATAATTAAATTAATTTTTGAATAAAAATTGTGGAAATTGATTTATAAAGCGATGTGAGTTTCCCCGGATTAAAATAAATTCTATGTTAAATCAATTAAAATCTAAAATATGTATATATGTGAATATATAGGTATATGTGCGTATATGAGTAGATTTGAATTTATATTTATACATATTGGATTTGAGTTTAAAATCTCAAGTAAATGGTTTGAAAATAATATAAAAACATAGACATACAAGATAACGAATATTTAAGTTAGAAATAAGTAAAAATAAAATAAAATAAATAAATATAACTAAAGTGTTTGGTAGTTAAGTTTAAAAACAGAAAAGATACATTAGTTAAATAAATAGATAGTCACGTAAAAAAATAGGAATCACTAGCTAACATAATAGATTAAATATAACAACTTTATTTAAGCTTAAGTAAATCTAGAAATAAGTATAACAACTGTATGAAAACATAGGCTAGAAAACAAATTAGACAAAGATATATACAAGTCAAAAGAAAATTTATAAAATAAGATATGGATGAAACATAAAGTACATCAACATTGAAAGCTTTCATCTCAACTCAAAACAAAGGACAATTCGAAATATATAAAAGATCATTTCAGCCTCCATATGATCAAAGAAAATCTCTGACCAGAAAAGAAGACTAAACCAGAAAATGCCTTCCCTGTAAACACCTATCTTTTCTATATATACACCTACTCTATTTCATTTCGTTCATCAAAGCTATAACCTGAAGCAACTCATTCAAACAGTAAGAAACAAATCAGTTTCAAAGTTCAAAGTATACATGTTGCAGGCAAGTAAAATAATTTAGCAACATGAACAAAAGTAAAAGAATATATATAACATCTATGTACAAAGAAGAAAAGTATGATACAAAAAGTACATTAGCATTTAATGTTTCCCACCCTAGCACAAAACAAAGCCTGCTCGAAATACTTTCAGCCCCCAAAGAAACTAAAAATCTCTGATTTCTTTTGTACCAGCTAAGATCATTTTTGTGTACAAATGCAACTATCAATTTTGCATACTTATGTTTTATTTAGCAAAGCTTCTTCCCATCTTCGATTCATTTAAACAAATATAACCTGGAACCAAAATAAGAAAAACAAAGCACTTTAGTTTCAAATTTAAAATGGAGGCATCTCAACTATAACAAGATTTCAGATCAATTCATGTTCAAGTTTTAAAGCCAGTTCAAAGTTTCAAGGATCAAAACAACAAAAATATGCAAGTTTCAAAATCCCAGTTTCAAGCTTCTTGTTTTCAAGCAAAAGATCAAGCTTCCTGTTTAAAAAGACAGGTGAGTAAACGCCAACTTTAAAATCCTAAGTGATATCTGACCTGTTGATTGTTAGATTTCTTTAATAGTTAATGCTTGCATGTTTAGATATATAGTTGTATTATCTATGTATACGAATATGTATGACTGTGCATGTTCATTTTGATAGTTCTTCTCTGTTTTTAAACTACAGAGCGTAGAAAAAAAAAGAGGGGAAATTCGAATCTTCTTAACATATCATTGTCAGGTTTTAAGCTTCAAACATGATATGTTGTTTTAAACAAAAAATTTGAGTCTAAAATTTTATTTAAGTAAAATAAATGAGAAAATCTCCTGGAAATTAAAAGAATACAGTAGGAATTCTTTTATCATGATAAAATCAATCAATTAAATTTGCTGTTTCAAGTTTACATCTTGAATCATCATTAAAAGATAGGATTTTTAATATCAAAACCTCAATTTTAAGTGAAGTATTGAATGAGAATTCTGGGGTTGACTGAAATTTGATTTCTGGTCGATTTTTGAGGATCGGCTAACTTTTGAAAATCGAATTTTTGCATGGTGATACTAGGGTGATCATAGATTATTGGAAAAATACTAGATGGTGTTGAATTTCATGGTGGAAGTTGCGGCAGTGAAATCTCTTCTAGAACCCTAGTTTTAACCAGGAATGTTGAATCGATCACTACGGGTTCTACCATGGATCGAGTGTTTCAAGTTTTTGGAAAATGGAAGTTTGGTCATAGATGAAGTCGAGGCCGGAGTTGCAGGCTTTCAGATGGTCAGAGACGTGGGGACGGCACGTTGACAGGTTTCGTGGAGGTGGACCTGATTGCGTTTCCAGGTTTTGTTTTTCCTGGTAATTGTATCGAGTTGAATGCTCGATTTTGTTTTGATGATTTCGTCAGCGATCTTATGATCGGAAAGGAACTGAGGGGAGATCGCCGATGTGGGAGGGCGGTCAACATTGGCCGGAGGTGGCTCTGGTAGAGGTGCACGTGCACGGGCCTTAGCGTTTGCCTGAGTGTTGTTGTCATCTGGGAAGAACAGGAGTGATGCACGCGTTTTACTCGAGTAACTCGAGTCGTTGCTCGAAGTGCCACTGCGATCGACTCGAAGTAAAAGGGGGAGGATTTCGAGTCAAGCTTTGTTCCAAGATTTGAACCAGAGGTTGTTTTCTGTTTTGAAATCTGGAAACCAAAAATTTAAATCTTTAGTCAATGTTTATAACTGAGTTCAGATCAAAATGCAATTATATAACAAGTTGAATTGGAATTTACTAGAAATAAAGTTTTGAAATTCAATTTTAAATTCAAATGACTTGGAAATATAATTAAGTTACAGTTAATACTTAATAAATTAAATAATTAGGATAAATTGATTAAAGGTTGATAAATCAAGTGATTGAACAATAATTAATTAAAGGATAATTAATTAATGTGATAAATTAATTAAGGTGATTAATTTGAGAATAATTAATTAAAGGTTAATTAATCAAAATAATTTGTAATTAACCAGTAATTAACCAGGATTAGTGACTAATCTGATTTAAGTTAGTCAGATAATTAATTGACCTTACTTATGATGTTTGGATTTCATTGAATGCTGCATATTGGACTGATATCTCTGTTATGTGATTATGATGCTATGAATTGCTTTATGCTGAACTGTGATACCTGTGATGAATATATTGTTATATGAATATGAAAACCCTTTTTGACCCGTAAAACGGCACTTGAATTTCGATGCGACAGGGAGTCGGATTCCAGTTGGTTATCCGAAATCCACATCGAATTGTAATGATGAATCTTTGTGACTGATAAATTTATTTTATCTATGAATCTGTGAATGAAGATAAGCGTTGTGGATTATACTGCTTATCGATATTGATATATCTGTGATGATTGATGATGTTGCACTATTGTGTGAAACCCCTAGACTACACCTTTACACACACAAATATGGATTTCACGTGGAAATCGGTTAAGTCACAGATGATTTAAATTTAATATTTTTGAAAATTGAAATCTTAATTTCAATTGATTTTGAAATTGGAAATTCGAGTTTAAAGTGGAAAGCTTTTGAAATGGAATTTCAAAGATAAAAGATATTTCGAATAACTTGATCGAGTTTTGAAATTTAAATAATTTGATTTAAATTTGAATTCAAATTTGGAATTGAATTCTATGATTTGAAACAAGGGATTAAAGATGTTGTACAAGTTATATATGGGTTAAACCATTTTAAAAGTATTGATTTGGGAATTTGAATTTAATTCAAGGGTTTTAACTCGTGTAAATATAACTGGATTTTTCTGAAACGAACTATTTGTTTTCAAATAGTGAAAGCTTTCACATAAGTAATGAACTTCCAATTTGTGTTAAAAGAATTTCAAGTTTGAAATGGAATTGAAATGTTTTGAAAACTATGAAATGAGTCTTTGATTTCAAAGACCGGATGAGTTAATCTAACTTGAAATGGAATTGTTTTGGAAGACTATGAATGAATCTTTGGAAACGAGTTTTGAAAGCTATAAGTTAAATCTTGATTTAAAGATTTAACGAGTTAATCAAATTGAAATGGAAATCGATTTAAAAAATCTATGAATGAACCTTTGTGAACGGGGTTAACTTTGTGAATTGAATCTTTTTGTTTAAAAGATTAAAAGTGTGGAAATTGTTTAAACCATTGAAGGTTTTTGAAATGAATCGTTTTGTTTAAAAGATTGGAAATGGTAATTTGTTTTACCATTCGAATGAAAAGTTTATGACTTTAAGCTATGATTTAACTGAGACCCCAGTATCCATATGATTTTTAATTGCGCTCGTTATTCAGTTTAGCCGGGAGAGGACCTTTGTGTCATATAACCCATTCCGAATAGTGATACGACGATATGGATAGCATTTGAAGACCGGTGGTGAAGACCGGGTATTTGCGAGAGCAATAGGATGACCTATCGATTGTCTCTGCACTGAGTAGCTACGGTATAGAGATTCCCTAAGTGATGGGAAGTCCGATCAGGATTGTGAATACCCGGAATTGCAAGGGCTTCTTTGGAAGTGCCTTCGGTTCTCTTTGAACCCGGAACAGACTTGTATGGATGTGTGTCTGACATTACACTTTGAGATGTAAAGCTGGTTTCTATCAAATACATTTCTGTTGGTGGCGGAGAATTTATTCTCTTAGCTTAACACCCTTCTCTGAGACGTACGAGCTCAGAGGTTATGTAGTTGATGGTTACTAGTGATACATTCCCAATTTGGTAATGTGGCATAGGAAGTGCTGATGATCATTTGATTGATCAAAGCGTTGCTTTGTGAAAAAGCATGGCTTTGTGAAAAAGCGTGGCTTTGTGAAAAAGCGTGGCTTTGTGGACGAGACTTCGTCGAGCCTCACAACCCGGTAATGGTCGAAACAGGAATGTTGCGGCAAAGGTTTGTAGGGGTAGCGCCCCTAGGGTATGTCATTTCCTTCTGGATAAAAGGTGATATCATGGTATGGAGCCCAGATATTTTACCTATGTTGATGCTGCACAGTTATTATACTTTGTGGTTGTTGCTGTATGATAGAGAGCTCTCGGATAAAGGTCGGTAACGACCGGGGGATGACATGACTCGTGTGTTAGTTACCTAGTTACAGCTCGGTTAGAGCGTGAGGTAGCGTCGGCCTTTTGTTTGCGGAGATCCGGTTAGGTTCTCGGGGCGTCTTTCCACAGGCGTTTCTATTTCGGTAAGGAAGTTCCTTTGCCTGATCATTTGTTGGAAATCCAAAGAAGCAATACGAACCCTGTACGGTTTTAGTTGTATTACCTGCTATGGAATGTGGCAGTAACCTGCTATTGAACGTAGTAGCTATAGTAGGCATACAATAATGGTTGTATGCTGGCTAAGATTTATATTATATTTTCGAAATGTTTTTCTACACTATGCACTAGTAATAATATCAAAAGGGTTTTGATTTTGCGTAGTAAGCATGTTTGACTATCATAAGGAGAAATCTCCTCCAATTCTGCGATTGCATTGTGTGTGTGGCGGGAGGCCTTATGGTAGTTTCATTTTCGAAAAGCATTACGGATTTCAATGTTTAAAAGCCTTTGTTGCTTGTATTAAAGATAAACTGGTTTTGTTGCTCACTCCAGTCCCATGACTGATCCAGAGTTTATTGTTCCCTTCCTAAACTCTGGGTCCCCACTATTTTCCACACGGGCAGTCTAGAGTTGGGTTTTTCAGACATTCAGGCTTAGTGGATTATCTGGAGCTAGTTCAGTTCTTGGAGTTCATGGATTGACGTTGCTTATCTTGGAGCATTCTATTGGAGACATTCTATCCGCTGCTGGTGTTATCTATTTTCTTTCCACTGCTATTTCTTGTATCATATCTCTGATGTATATAGATATTCATTGTATCAGATGTTGTATATCTATATTCCTTTTCTTTTCCGCTGTGTTATTTACTTAACTGTGTTATAAGCTCCGGCGACTCGGATTTGAACGGTCGAATCTACGGCATTTGAGTACGATGTAAAGTATGGATGTCGATTTTCGAACGCGAAAATCCGTATCGTTACAGTTTTGCATGAAGCATGTCTTCAATTTTATTAGTAGCTTTGTAAATCTGTTCGTATTCTTTTACAGATTACTATGGTATCACTGGATCAGGTATTCTCGCATACAGTTTTGGTGTAGGATTACTTCTCTTTGACCTTTGTTTTTTGGGCTGGGGTACTTTTATTTAATAAGGCAAGTTTTAAATACTCTGTTCTTTGTTTTCATGTTGGTACATGCCAAAGGACAAACTAAAATACATGCATGAGCGTCATCTCATCTGTAGCACAGACCATTCTCATATTTAATACTTATCACCTGATAGAACTAACGCAAAACACACAGATATGAATAACCTGACACCCAGTTTAAAGTGTTGCTGCCTAGGTTGAAATTTCATGTATAAGCAACATATATGCAGATGCTTTGTCAAAGCTTGATGATTGATGAAAATCTTGATCAAAGACTTGTCTCTTTCAGTATTTGGTTATTTGATTCAGTTTGTGATATACTGCAGTTTTAGGCTGTCCTTTGTATGTTATTTTCAAATATGTTGCAGTTTTAGGTTGTCCTTTGTATGTTATTTTCGAATATGTTGTAGTTTTAGGTTGTGCTTCAGTTTTTTGATAATATGATGCAATTTTTGGTGGTGCAGTTTTTGGTTATATAAACAGTATTGATAATATAATGATGCAATGTTCCATTTTCTGCTGCATGTTTTGCTATTTACGGTGCAGTTTTTGTTAAAACGGGTCGGGTCGGGTCGACCCTTTTATTAAACGGGTTGGGTCGAGTTAACCTGTTTATTAAACGGGTCAAACAGATCGGGTTTGTTTATTTTTTGAATAGATCGGGGCAAAATATTCTACCCGACCCATTTATGATCCGACCCGATCCGTTTGACGGACCTAAATCAATCTAATAATTATGCAATACTACAAGAAAAGAATAAAAGGGATGAAATTAATTGATTCATTTAATCAATTAATTAATCCCGTAATATGATGTAAGAAGGATTTAATTAATGCGGAAATTCGGTTGGAGGACTTCTCATTTCAAGTTAATAAGTTTTAAGGACAGCATTTTAAAGACAATTTACATGAAAATGATAAACTCATTTATCTTTTTAAGTTATATAGGAAAATGATAAATTCATTTATCATTATTTCTGTATAACTGAAAATGATAACTTCATTTATCTTTTTCTGTAAATTGTCCTTAAAACTAATTTTTCAAAAGTGTCATCCTTAAAACTTATTGCCCCGCACAAAGAAGCCCTTTGAGTGAAAATCCCCTTAATTAATTATATACAATAGTGGAAATTTGGTTTTGTTACATAATCTCTTCCTCAAAACATGTTTTAAATTACATCTCTTTCATAATTTCAATAAAAAAATCATTTTTTTATAAATTAAATCTAAATATTAATCGTATAGTTCTATAATCAAAACAATTTTTTTAATTTTTATTTGAAATGCATATATTTATAGAGAACTCTACAAATATTTAATAGTATTATATATATATATATCACGTGTTTCTATTATCAAAACATTAATCGCATATTTGTCTGCATCTATGATCAAAACATTAATTATAATCAATCCAGAAATTTTAAAAATTTGCAGATTATATACTCTGCAAATATCTATGAGCTTATTATAATATTTTTTTGAGAAGGGACAACCGTTTATTCTGACACTTCAGAAGGAAGTTTTTACGAAAGTTCACTATGTAATATGTGGTGAGAAGGATTTTCTCTTCTAATTTTTCTATGCAGATATTTTCGTCTTTTGTATGAATTTTCTATTAATATTCTACAGAGTGCTCATAGTGAATTATACCACTACAAAATTAAGGCAACTTACCGACGCCAAGAAGGCATCGGCGGGACGTCCGCAAATGCCCGATCGATGCTCCACCGACGCCTAAAAAGGCATCGGTAAAAAGTAAGTCAGAAAATATATTCCAACGCCTGTTGCTGGCCTGACGCCATACAAACGTCTTTTTCCAACGACTTTCTGATGCTAATTTTTTGATTCCATTGCGACACCATGCCGACCACTACTAAAATTGTGTAGCTCGGATTTTCCAACGACTTTCCGATGCCATGGTGATGTCCAATTAAATTGTTAAAACCGAATTTTCCCACGTCATTCAGACGCCCTGCCGACGCCATTGCTGAAACATATTTGCAGCATTTCTTCTGCATTTCTAACTTCAACACACATTTAAATATATACATTATATATTGTGTAAATTAGCCACAAGGACCTCTTTAGCAAGTGCAATTAGTTTCTAGGACACACAACTGAAATAATTACTTTTAAGTACAAAATGCAAAATAATTAGTTTCTAAGGCCTAAAAACCTATGAAATTATGTCCTTGAAAGTAATTGGACTGCTGACTTTGTCCTTAATAGTAATTATTCTGCTGACTTTGGCCTTGAAATTAATTTCTATGGATGTGTGTCCTAGAAACTAATTGGACTGCAAAGTTTGTCCTTCTAGTGAAATGCCCCTTATATATTCCCCTCAACATAACACATTGATATCACAAATTCATATACCATACTATCACATACCACCAAATTCATATACCAAAACATATCACCCAGCACAATATTATCTTAAATATTATCTGACATCATAATATCCAAACAATACCATTACAATACAAACCAAATATTTAAGCAGTATCATCATAATATATATATAAACCAAACATCCAAACATTAACAACATAAATACTTCCTACCCCCGAACCATGCCCACCATCACCATCTCTATCACCATCTCCATCACCGTCATCAGTACCATCACCATAAATGTCCTTGTTTGGAATGCATCGCAAAAATGCATCCGTAAGCAATCCAAGCTTCTCTCTAGCTTACCGACGTGTGACTTCAACCATTGGTTTTATTCTTCTACAGTACTGTTGCAGCTCTATCTAATGATGATCTCTACATTTTAACCAAATTTGTTTGTTAATAATGAGTAATTTCTTATTTTTACTATTTTATTTATTGAAACAAATTTTTTAAATTGGGTTAACCATATATTTGTTTAATTAATTGAGTGATTTAATTTTTTTTGGTGATTAGAAAAAAGATAATTTAACTCGAGTAAACTCTTGTTTACTTTATTGAAACGAAATTTATAATTTAACTGAATTATATATACATTTGTTTAATTATTGACTGGTTTAACTTATATATTTATTTAACTTACCATGTCATTAAAAAAATCTATAATTTAACTCGAATAAGCTCTTGTATAATTTATTAAAACAAAATTTATAATTTAACCAAGTTATATATATAATTTATTGAGTGATTTAACTTATAAAGACATACTCTTTTTTAATTTATTGAAACAAAGTTTATAATTTAACCTAAATATTTATACATTTTCTTAATTTGCTGAGTGATTTAACTTATATATTTGTTTAATTTATTGTGTGATTTAAAAAATCTATAATTTAACTCGAGTAAACTCTTGTATAATTTACTGAACAAAATATATAATTTAACCCTATATATATTGTTTATTGCGTTATTTAACTTATACAAAGATACTCTTATTTAATTTATTAAAACACAATTTATAATTTTATTCAATTATATATACATTAGTTTGATTTATTGAGTGATTTAACTTATATATTTGTTTAATCTATTATGTAATTTAAAAAATCTATACGAATAAACTTTTGTATATAATTTAACCTAATTATATATATATATATGTATGTATGTATGTATGTATGTAAAATTTACTGAGTGATTTAACTTATACAGACACACTGCTGTTTAATTTATTGAAACAAAATTTATAATTTAACTCAATTATATATACATTTATTTAATTTATTAAGTGATTTAACCTATATATTTGTTTAATTTATTGTGTGATTTAAAAAAATATCTCTTGTTTAATTTATTGAAACTTTTCTATAATTTAAGCTAATTATATATTTGTTTAATTTATTGAGTGACTTAACTTATGTATTTTAACCCAAACTCAATTTATTTTTAAAATGATGATCTTTAGGATACATATAACATATAGGTGGTTCTTGGAATTTAAAATAACCCAAACTTAATTATACTAAGCATTCATATAAAATACATATATACACATGTAGTTCCTGGGGTTTAAAACCAATGTACACATATATATATAGTATATTATACATATAGATTTTATGTATACATACATACATACATACATACATACATATATATATATATATTTGCCTGTTTTGCACTTTTATGTATTCGTTAGAATTTTATACATGTAAATATTATATAAATACATGTATACATACCGCAAACTCGATGGAAGCATCATCTCCCCAACTATTGGCGGTGGACAGATCCTCAAGCTCACTCCTCAAGCTCTCATTCCTAAGAAACTCAAACACCCGCATCGGTTGCACGACATGACAACGTTGTAATATTGATAGAATGAGACGCCAGAAGACTTGCATGATAGTGTTGTTATAACTGGTAATGGTGGATGGTGTGGGGCTGGTGGCGATACTATTACCACTGGCGGCGATAACCACCATCACTGACAATCAACAACTCCAATATTAACAACATCTCCTCTGGCACTATCCTAACTAATTACCACCAACTATAACAGTACTACTATGCAAGCCTGGGTGCCTCCTCTATTAATACTACCATGTTGCCATGCCATGCAACTGAGGTAGTGATCGGAGACATGCGTGATAGTGCTATTATAAATGGTAATGGTGCATGTGGAAGTGCTGGTGGCGATATTGCTACCACTAGCGGTGATAACCACCATCACTGATGGCCAACGACTCCAGTGTTAACAGCTTCCCCCTAGCACTTCCCCAATCCACCATCACTAGTTATAGCAGCACTACTACGCATGCCCAGTCATCACTGCTATAGCTTTAGACCATCTTTGTTTTTCACCATCTAATACAATAATAGTTTTTTTTATGATGGACGTCGCTCCTTTTTTGCAGATTATATTAATCTTTCAGTCATATCCATACTATCATCAGGTGGATATGATCGAAACATTGATAGTATCTGCAAAAAATGAGCGATGCCCAATATCAGAAAAAACTATCATTGTATTACATGGTGAAAAACCAGCTAAACCTTCAAGTGTAACACCTTCAAGTACAATGGAATCGTTCCTACATGTAACAAAATTTATATTATCTTTCACACTATAGTATTGTTAATTCAAATTAAATACTTTCAATATGAAAACAAAGTGCATGCATCACTAGTATTACAATCGTCTAGAACATATCATGTACATCCATTCATCTAAAACTAGTAAGAAATTTAAACTCAGAATATACATGTTAATAAATGTATTTATTATTTTAGAGATAAACACCAAAACTAAAAACTTAATCAACTTCTTACTACTGTAGATAACCTACTATTCATGTATTAATTACTTTATTCACAAATTCATGTATGTGTTCAACAATGCTACAAGTGTTGGGCTTAAGGTGAAGTGCGTGAATATATGTATGTGTATAACTATTATTTTCCTGGTTATTAAACTTCATGAACATTTTTTGTTTTGCTTAAATATAAATAACATACTTTCAAAAACTCCAAACAATCTCATTTTATAAAACTTCCTATTATAAACACAATTATATTTACATTTTGTAAAATATTTCAAAATCGAACGGGTGACCAAATTTCAGCAGTACTTCCCCTTATTCTCCATATCATACGCGAAAAAGCATACATGGGGAATAAGAAAGAAGTGCCTTCGAAATTTCATAAACCATTTGATATGAAATATTAATTTATGAAACATAAATACCATTGCATTTATAATTTGTCAAATATTGGGACAAATCTGATAAATAACATCAGATGAATATCGGTTCCTATTTTATTTATAAAATGAATATTTATATAACGATCATATATGGTACTTATCAAATACGACCAAATTAAACATCTACAGGTTTCATTAATAATATCATATCAATGACAATGAATTATTGAACAATTTAAAAATAATACTGATGATACCTCAAATCATATACGAATTATCATCCCAAGAAACCTATGTCAACAATCATATACCACCGAATATGTAACAATGAATCTATATCATAGCTTTGAATAAAAAATGAATCAGAGCAATAAATCATACCAATTGAGGGTGGTGCTTGCGGCGGCATAGAGGCATGGGCTTGCGATGGTGGCTGGCTGGCAATAGCTTGGAACCTTATGCGATGACTTGGACTAGGCGTTGGGCTTGGGAGGTGGCGACTTAGGGTTGCGGCGATGAGGTAGCAGCTGGGCTAAGGAGGTGGCGGGCTTTGGCTTGCGACGATGAGGTGGTAGTTGGGCTTAGGAGGTGGCAGCTTGGGAAAGGAACGGCTTGCTGCAAGTTAAGGAAGGAGGCAACGCTGGGCTTGTGGAGGGGTTTTGGCTTGCGACAGCATGGAGGAAGGAGGAGGCAGTCGAAGGAGAGGTGGTGTGGAGTAATTTTTTTTAATTCGAAAATTGATGGAGGAGGGGACGTCAACTGGGGTAAGTATGGATAGGGGCAATGCCTTGCCTACACCAAAACTTTGGCATCGATAGGGCATCGGTAGTTTTGTGCAAGCAATGAGTTACCTATGACTTACCGACGCCACGCTGATGGCATAAACAAAGGCATCAGCGAGGCGTCAGTAATGTCAAGTAGGTAAATAACAACTTTTCTAGTTGTTTTTATTCATTGTACATCAAAATATGGTTAAGATATCATAATTAAAGGTGGAGTTTAATAAGGAGTTTGACATGAAGGATTTAGGAAAGGTAAAAGCTAAAAATAGCATAGAACTTACCGATGAAATTTTCCCTCACTAATATTGTGATGGAATTCCGAGTGATTTACAAGGGATAGTTTTATGTTTTTATTATTCAAAACTCTCTTATATTTTCACCATACACATAATATCCACCACTAAAATTCCTATCTCGATTTGGTATCGTGAATGCTAGGCCAATCGACGCTCCATTAGCTCTTATTTCAATTTGATCAACAAATGTCTCCTATATTGAAAGAAGAAAAAACAAGTGTTGGATCAATGCATTGGTAATGGAGTAAAAGAAAAAAAATATCAAAAATAATAATATTAGTTTTGCACTAGATTTTTGTTTTGAGTTAACATGAATAATTTACTTGCACTAAATCATATTTAGTGAATATTACTAAAAGAGGTGTTTATTATTTGAATTCAAACTTGTTTTATTTTGATTTAATGTTTCGTTCATTTCATCTTTGTATGAATTTGATTTAGTTATTACTTAATTAAAATTTGATTTATTTTATTTTATTTGCTAGAGATTTATATACACAATGTGATGTCGATTTATGATTTTAATAAACTAAGAATATATGAGATGAACGACAAAAGGGTGTTTTTGATTATTGGGATAAATAGCACAAATTAACTAATAATGTTTATAGCCAATATAATATTTTCTCCATATATTTGCACGTCTGTAAGGATGTGCATTTATATAAATTTATATTATATACATATCTTCAACCATGCATTTATATAGTAAAACTAGTTTCTTTCCCAACCGTTTTAACACACACTCACACGTGTGTGTACACAAACACACATACATATACACATACACACACACACATATAATATATATGTATTCAAATTTAAAAAATATTCTTTAAATTTTAAATATAACCTTATCCATAAATTAAAAATATTTTTATAAAAGGCCGTAAAAATAATTTCATTTTTAATTTTATTAAAACTTGAGACTAAATGTCCGTGTGTGTATTATATATATGTATGTATATACACACACTTACATATATGTGTATGTGTCTACGTGTTGGACCCAGGCCATGCCATGGCAGGTTAAATAAGTGAATTTCATTTTTTTTTCATTTTGGATCTTTGTTGGGCCTATGAAGTCTAACTAGTTTTAGACCAAATCTAACTTTTTCATATAAATAAAATCTTATTTTATTTAAATTTATTGATTTAATTAAATAATGAATTTAATTTGAATTCTAAATTCAAGTATATCCAAATATATTAGCATATGCATTCAAAGCAGGTTTAAATTAATTAAAACTATTTTTAATGTTTAATAAAATAAAATAATTTAAAATTTTCGCACATATACATACATACATACATATAATTCATTTAAAAAACCTTAGGATCAAATATAAACATTGAAACTTTACAAATTTATATTTATATATGAATATACTTGCAAATTATATATATATATAACAATATATGTGTATATAATTTGATTCAATGATGAGTTAGATCTACATTGTCTTGATAACATGGAATTGTAAACTATAGAAGATTACCTTATAGGTGTGGCTTTAGGTTTGCACGTTGATTGGTAGGCAGTACTAGATTCGATACAATCCTAACTCTTGGCTTTACAATGACTTGGAGAACAATATTCAAAAAAAAATTGATGTTGTTTGGATGGAAGTATTTTTAGCCTACAGTGATGTGATAGGATTGGAAGTTGGAAAAGAGGGGAGAGATGGCCAAAAATGTATATGAAACAATGAGGGGTAGTGTGGTTTATATAGAGAGAGTGAAGGAGATCGTTTCTCCTTGGTTTACCCAATCGCTTCTTACTAATTCAAAATCACCCCTCCCTTGTCACTCCCAGGGTTAGCTATAGATGAGATCATACATGCCTTAAAAATTGTCCAAACCCGTTAAGCAATTAGACACATTTAAATCAACTTTAAATGCGCATCAGTATCGAATATCGATTCATACATAAAAAACTTTTATATACGTACCCATTTAATTACTGATGTTACCCAAAAACTATTAATGGAACTTAATGTGTAAAATAAATAAATAATCAATATTTCATAAATATTAATTAATTTGTAGCAATTATAATCGATTAAATTACGTGGTATTTCAGAAAATCTACCAATGTGGTTATGTGACTCGCGGGTCTAAATTCAGCCAGCGATTAATATTAAACAATCCAAATATTAATGTTCGCATGTCACCTTAGTTAGTGGTATGGCAGTTTTGCTGAATCTATCGCTTATACATCTTTATTGGTAAAATCATATTTTACAATTTTAAACGGTGCCCTTTATTGATGATTATTAATACTAATTCTCTTCGTCGAAACTATATTACTTTAGGACTTATGGGATTTGGTTTTTGGTCAAAATTCAAATATCGTCCATATTCAACTTGGTTTTTCAAAATACAAAGTCCTTGGTTCAATAATAATAATAAATATTATTAACCTACTGCTTTAGCTAGAGACTTTGACTTTGAGTTGACTACATTTATCCATGAACCAAATCTCATATAATTAAGGAAACGAATTCTTTACCAAATAGTGTTTCACTTCTAATGCTTCATCTCAGACCCAACTATAGTCATTCAATGGACACCATGTCATGATTTAACTATAATCAAAGTGGAGTATCCATATTGAAGTTCAACGGTATTCTCTGGTCATGAGAACTGTGTAATATCATTACTTTGAGATTTTCTATTTGACCTTAATTGTTATTAACCAACAACTCTCGAGTGAGTCATTCCATAGTTATCCAATAACTATCAGTACGTAACCCCTTGGTGCCTCTGGAAGTCAGGAGTAATACATTGCCCAACATTTAAAGAGCATTATGTATCCTGGTTTCAATAGATCTATCAATATCTTTTCTCAAAACATATTAACTGGGAATATTTAAAAATGATATGTTATTTAATATTGTGATAAATTTCTCATGCTTACAAATATTTGTATAAATTAGCACATAATATATTATTTAAGGATTTTCTATTAAGTATATTTTGAATTAATCATTTAACTAATATATATCACAATATAACAAATATATAACAGAAAAACAAGCACCTTTTATATCAAACGAGATTTTATTACAGAGTTTATAATTTACAATAAATTACATAATTGCCCCTAGTGCATACCCCTAATTCAATTAATCCCCCACTTGTGTTTGGGGCCAATTATGAAATCTCAACTCCATCCCTTCAGTTATTTTGCTTAGAATCAGTCGAAATAGTCCCTTTATGAAGGGGTCTACTATGTTCTCATTTGTATCTACTCTTTCAATTACAGCTTCTTTATTAGTGACGGACTCCCTAGTATGATGGAACATCCAAAGAACGTGTCTTGATTTCTTATGAGATCCAGGCTCTTCATGATCTGCATCACTGCATTGTTCTGGATTACTTTATTACAGCGAGGGGCAATTCTACTTCGTTTTGTTTCCTAATTTACATTGAATTTGAATAATTCAAATATTTATCAAATGTAAAAAGTATCAAATTAAAGATATCAAATTAACCACTTGATTCAATCAATCAACCAATTACAATATGAGATAGAAGATATAAGTAGAAAAATAACTGATTTAATCAATCTAATAATTATGCAATATGTGAAAAAACAAAAGAGAATAAATTATTAATTCACTTAATTAATCAATTAATTATTATGTAATATGATGTAATAGAAGATCCAGTCAATTAATTAATTATGTTGAATGATTTTCTATTCTGTTTTTTCTATCGTAGGGATTTTCGTCTTTTGTATGAATTTGTATTAATGAGTGTTCATAGTAGATGATATGCAAATCGAATCTCTAAATATGGTTTGGTTATCATAATCAAAAGTGGAGCTTAATTAATAAGGAATTTAACATGAAGGATTTAGGAAAGTCAAAAGGAATTTTAGTGGTGGATAAAGTTACAGACATGAAGCAAAGAGAGTTGAAGTTTACTTAGGCTTGGCACATCAAGAAATTCCTATCTTGATTTGGTATTGCAAATGCTTGGCCAATCGGCACTCAGTTAAAATCTCATTTCAAATTGACTAAAAAAATTCTCTTGCAGTGAAAGAAGATAAAAAAGTGTTGGATCAGTGCATTGGTAATGGAGTAAACAAAAAATGTTAGTCCATGAGTTGATGGTTTTGATGACAACAACTTTAGAATAAGATTATAAAATATAAATAATAACATTATAGTTTAGATATATATGTATATGCTGGATTTAACCATGCAGGTACCAAGAATGAAGACTGTACAATATAGAGATTTAAGATATCAAGATTGAAGACTCATGAGTATCAAGATTATCAAGAGTTCAAGGTTTCAAGATAAGTATTGAGTCTAGAATTATGTTAAAACTTCACAACAGCACTGAAATCTTCACTCCATTTTTCTTTTGGGATGGAACCCATTTCTACCTTTTTAGTGGCTTACAAACCCACGACAAGTAGCTTATAAACCTACGACAAGTGGCTTACAAACCCACGAACATCCTGGTTTTGTACAACTTCTCGATTCCTGTCATGATGAGATATTCTGCAGGAAGAAGCTTGCAAAACCACTTCAAAATGATTTTCAAAACTACTTCAGAATGATTTTCAAAATTGTTTTTCAAAATGTTTTAGCCTTAAAAATTATCTTTTCAAATGATTTTCTAAAAGATGTTTTAGCCTTAAATATTCTTGTTTTTAAACTTCGGTTGTTTTAAACTGTCTTTTAATTATAATATATTTATACTTTGATTTAAATATAAAATTATAGTAAAATGTTTTATATATTATTCTTTATATTCATCTATGTATTTTATCTATAGTCAAGTATATTTATAAAGTTTAAAATAGTTTTAATATAAGATAAAGGCTATTTTCAAAGAAAAACAAAACATCAAAATTTCCTTTCGGATGTCGACATGCACTAGTACCCCATGTCGACATAGTGTCAGTTAGATTCAAAAATTTGAATTTCAAAAGAAGTGTCTATTCGCCAAAACCTTTCACGAATGGACATGACTGTTGTTCTTCTATAAATAGGGGTTAGTTTCAACGAATTTTATATCAGATTTTCTGGTTTTTCACTTCTCTTCTTCTTCCACATTTTCTTAATCAAAATCCTATCATTACTCTGTCAAAATCAACATTGAATCTAACTAGATCATCTCTGGTTTGATTCTCTATCACTTTCAACAAGATCCAAGTGCTATTCAGAGTTATAGGCTTCTTTGTAATCTATCTAGCGAGAAAAGGTGTGATTGTAGCCTTGGAAATCAATCAAGCAAGAAAAGGTGTGATTATAGCCTTGGAAATCAATTGGGTGAACTTGTTGCCCCAGAAATCAAGTATCTCTACCCGGAGGATTGTGATTCTGGAGGGTGTACCTCGTTGCCTTGAAACCGAGGGTTGTAATTGTTGAATTGCTTTTGAAAGGAAATCCGTACTTAGTTGTGCAGGACTGGATGTAGGGTAACCCCGAACCAGTATAAAATCTGGTGTGTTCTTTCCTTTACTGCATTTACTTTATTTCTGCATCTGTGTTTGTTTCTGTGATTATATCTGTGTCTGAAAATTGCATACATTTCTGTTCAATTTAACATAAACTCAAAAAGATTTAGTAATTTCTTAAAAACACTATTCACCCCCCTCTAGTGTATTCCTATCCTTAAGATCCGTAATCCGCATTCCTCACATTTGGTATCAAAGCAAGGTTTTCAAAAGTTTCATAATCTGAATTTTGAAAAGTTTTCAAAATGGCTACCAACACTGGTACTGTTATTAACACTAGTATCCCTGTCACTAGTTCATTTGTAGAAGGTCAGTCTACTGCCAGACCACCACTTTTTAATGGCAGTAACTATGCATATTGGGCATGTAGGATGAAAATATATTTACAATCTGTAGGATTAGATACTTGGAATATCACACAAACTGAATATTCTGAACCTACAACTAATTTTGCACAGTGGACTACTGAGCAAAAGACTGTTGCACAAAATAATTCTAAAGCAATGAATATTCTGTTTTGTTCACTTGAAAGAAATGAATTTAATAGTGTTAGTTTGTAAGTCTGCAAATGAAATCTGCAAAACTTTGCAAGTAACTCATGAAGGAACAAGCAAAGTTAAACAGACCAAAATTTCTATGCTCGCAAATCAGTTTCAGTTATTTAAAATGAATACTAATGAGTCTATTTCAGATATGTATAGTTGATTTCAAGATATTGTGCATTCTTTAATATCTTTGGGAAAGGAATTTTCGGAAGAAGATCAAGTCAGAAAATTTTTAAATTCTCTCACTCCAGAATGGGATCAAAAGGCACTTGCAATTGAAGAGGCAAATGACACCAGTACTTTAAAGATAGAAGAATTGATTGGAAATCTAATGTCGTTTGAAGTTCAAATGATCGGGAGAAGAGAAAGCAAAGCATCTAAAAAGAAATCAATGGCATTCAATGCATTAACCGACAGATTATACTCAAACAGTGATAATGATGAAGAGATAACATTTATGACCAGGAATTTTCGGAAATTTCTGAAATACAGAAAGATGAATAATCTCAAGAGAAATAACTATAAGAATTCTGGAAATCAGAATGCAGTGCCAAACAATGTCAAATGTTTCAACTGTGATGAACCAGGCCATATCAAAAGAGACTGTCTGTATCCAGAAAGGCAGAATCCTCCTATAAACAATGATTCAGTAAAGAAACAGAAGTGTGCATTTACTACTACTCTAGATGACTCAGACTCGTCCTCAAGCGATGATGATCAGAAGACAGATAACTCAAATTTGTGTTTCACAGCAGTTCACGACTTCAACAAATTCAATGAAACAGACTCAGAAAAAGGTACACATTTACAATACAATTGATTGAAATTGCATGCTTAGAGTTAGATGATTGATTGCTTGATTGATTGATTTTGAATTGGTGTGTTGATTGAATTTTAAATTTATTTTTTATTTTTTATTATTATAATTTTATTATAATTTTTATTATTTTTAATATAATAATATTTTCTGGAATATACTAAAAAGAATACTCCAGATATATATATATATATATATAGACATTAAAATAATAAGTATATATATATTAGAATACTTAGGAAAAATAAATCATAAAAATTCACAAGCACATGTCGACATGGTCCCTACCATGATGTCGACATGAGTACAAATTTTGAAATTCAAAATTTGAATTCAAATGGTTGAATTTCCCTCCATCTTTTCACTTCATTCAATACTCTGAAAAGGCATCTTTTGACCAGAGAACATGTCTTTCAGAAATCTATTTAGTCACTATCTTTTATCATAACTTTTCAAATTCAAACTCTCTCTTCAAAACTCCCAGCTCTCTACTCTCTACTGTAATGGCTTCTTCAAGCAACCCCTCCACCATGAGACTTTCCAGAAACTTGAAAGAGCAACTCCTCAATAATCCGGAGGCAATAAAAGCATACATCAATTATGCTAATTATGGAAAAGTCCATCCCAGAAAGTTTGCTATTTTTCAAGATTTTTCTTCTTATGAAGTTGATACTCTTTTTGCAAACAATCAAATTCTTAGTCTTGTTGATTCTTCTCAAAATGAATTTGTTTGTTACCCAAATCTTGTTAAAATTTTCTATGCAAATCTCAATCGAGAATTTTATGAAGGAAATGATAATGAAATTTGGAGTAGTGTCAAATGCACTAGAATTGTTTTGAATTGTGATCTTTTGGGTACCATTCTCAATTGCAAAAGCATGGGAATGGATCTTTCTAGTTTTCAAATCGATGAACATGATCTTGAGACATTTCATCATATTTTTGAAGGAGATGAAAACTTTGAATTTCAAAACCGAAACTTTCATCCTAAAGCAAGGATTGTCAATCTTCTTTTACAACATACTTTGACCCCAAGATCGGGAAATTTTAACAATCTTACTTCAAAAGTGTGCAAAGCACTTTTTGCTATTTTCGAAAATTATGATATCAATTAGGCGCAAGTTATTTTGGATGAACTTCGTCCTAAAAATTTTAAAATGGGAGAAAACACTTTATATCATGTAATTTACCTTACTCGGATTTTCAACTATTTTGGAGTAAATTTCAAAGGAGAAGAATTTATTTCAAGAAAGGTTTTTAATATCTCAAACATTTCTCTCATGAAAATCCCATATGTTTTTCAATCTTATGAGACTCTTGCCGAAAAGGAAGAGCGTTTGGCTCATGAAGAAATGGAAGAGGAAGAAGGAGAAGAAAGGGATGAAATGGAAATAGAAGAAGAGGAAGAAGGAGAAACATCCCTAGAAAGTATTGAATATCCCTCCAATCCTACCAACAAAACCCTTCTCAAAAACCAAAAGATTATTGTTGAGAATCAACGGGTTCTTAAAAGATCCATTAGTAAGAAGTTGGACAAAATGTCATCCAAGATGAACAAGTTTTTCTCCAAAGCCAGCAAGAAACTTGGATTATCTTCATCTTCATTATCCTCTAACTAGTTCTATATCTTCATATCATATCGAATTAGTTTAAGTTTGTTTTAATTTAAGTGTTATGTAGTTCTTTATGATTAATCATTGTATCACTCTTCTATGCAATGAAATTGAATTTCCTCTCTGTTATCTAGTTTATCTTATCTCTTGAATAAATGTTAGTATATTATATAAATATATATATATATACACACAATTATTCACAAAATCAAAATGTTCATCAAATTTCACTACCTCATGTCGACATCCCCCTCTTGACCATGTCGACATGTACTGGTCAGGAATTACAATTCATTTTTGAATTTGAAATTTGAATAACTACCATATGTCTATTCATTTCAAACGAATTTCTACACCTATAAATACCTATTTCTTCCAGAATTCATTACTGAATATTATTTCTTATCTATTCTATCTCTCATTCTTCTCACAATTTAAAAAATGGCTAATCCAATTCATAACTTATCCGAGAATCTTGAAGAAACTCTTAATTAATTCAAGAATATTCTCTCATTCATCCTTCGTAACTAGCGACACTTAGAGTTGAGTCAAATGCAGATGATCAAGGAGCAAGAAAGGCATTTCGATGCAATTCGATGGATGATTTCTTCCCTGCACAAGGATGATAACGAAGCACATCCTCCTATCTCTCTCAAAAATGACAATGAAAATTGGGATGCCATCAAAGCAGACCCTATTTTCGAAGAAGAAGGATGGGTGGAAGTTCCCCGTAACATTTAATTTGTTTGCCTTATTACTTTGTTTGAATTGATTGTTTTGATTGAAATTGGTTGTTTTGATTGACTTGATTTATACATTGGTGTGGTTTGATGATTGTATAAATATTCATTAATATATTTATAATCGTTGTTTGAATATCATGTCTATAAGTATAGTTATCTCTTATATATACTCTATTATATAGTTTATTAATGCAAGTACTTCAATACAAGAATGAGGGAGAGTTATATAGTTTAGAGTTTGTTTCTGTTGATGACAAAGGGGGAGAAATATAAAATAGGAGAGTTAGGCATAGATTAAGGGGGAGTTATTAGATTTAGGGGCAGTCAATAGGATAGAAGTAATATTTTATAAACAAAGGTTGTCATCATCAAAAAAGGGAGATTGTTAGTCCATGAGTTGATGGTTTTGATGACAACAACCTTAGAATAAGATTATAAAATATAAATACTAACATTATAGTTTAGATATATATGTATATGCAGGATTTAACCATGCAGGTACCAAGAATGAAGACTGTACAATATAGAGATTCAAGATATCAAGATTGAAGACTCATGAGTGTCAAGAATATCAAGATTTCAAGATAAGTATTGAGTCTAGAATTATGTTAAAACTTCACAATAGCACTGAAATCTTCACTCCATTTTTCTTTTGGGATGGAACCCATTTCTACCTTTTTAGTGGCTTACAAACCCATGACAAGTAGCTTACAAACCTACGACATGTGGCTTACAAACCCATGAACATCCTGGTTTTGTATAAGTTCTCGAGTCCTGTCATGATGAGATATTCTACAGGAAGAAGCTTGCAAAACTAATTCAAAATGATTTTCAAAACTACTTCAGAATGATTTTCAAAATTGTTTTTCAAAATGTTTTAGCCTTAAAAATTGTCTTTTCAAATGATTTTCAAAAAGATGTTTTAGCCTTAAATATTCTTGTTTTTAAACTTTGGTTGTTTTAAACTGTCTTTTAATTATAATATATTTATACTTTGATTTAAATATAAAATAATAGTAAAATGTTATATATATTATTCTTTATATTCATCTATGTATTTTATCTATAGTCAAGTATATTTATAAAGTTTAAAATAGTTTTAATATAAGATAAAGGCTATTTTCAAAGAAAAAGAAAACATCAAAATTTCCTTTGGGATGTCGACATGCCCTAGTACCCCATGTCGACATAGTGTCAGTTAGATTCAAAATTTTGAATTTCAAAAGAAGTGTCTATTCGCCATAACCTTTCACGAATGGACATGACTGTTGTTCTTCTATAAATAGGGGTTAGTTTCAATGAATTTTATATCAGATTTTCTGGTTTTTCACTTCTCTTCTTCTTCCACATTTTCTTAATCAAAATCCTATCATTACTCTGCCGAAATCAACATTGAATCTAACTAGATCATCTCTGGTTTGATTCTCTATCACTATCTCAACAAGATCCAAGTGCTATTCAGAGTTATAGGCTTCTTTGTAATCTATCTAGCGAGAAAAGGTGTGATTGTAGCCTTGGAAATCAATCAAGCGAGAAAAGGTGTGATTGTAGCCTTGGAAATCAGTTGGGTGAACTTGTTGCCTCGGAAATCAAGTAGCTCTACCCAGAGGATTGTGATTCTGGAGGATGTACCTCGTAGCCTTGAAACCGAGGGTTGTAATTGTTGAATTGCTTTTGAAGGAAATCCGTACTTAGTTGTGCGGGACTGGATGTAGGGAAACCCCGAACCAGTATAAAATCCGGTGTGTTCTTTCCTTTACTGCATTTACTTTATTTCTGAATCTGTGTTTGTTTCTGTGATTATATCTGTGCCTGAAAATTGCATACATTTGTGTTCAATTTAACATAAACTCAAAAAGATTTAGTAATTTCTTAAAAAACACTATTCACCCCCCCTCTAGTGTTATTCCTAGCCTTAAGATCCGTAATCCGCATTCCTCATAAAAAATACATCATAAATAATTATATTATTATTGACTAGATCTTTGTTTTGTGTTTACATGAATAATTTGTTTGTACTAAATCATATTTTGTGAATATTATTAAAAGTGGTGTTTATTGTTTGAATTCGTTTTATTATTATTTAATGTTTCGACAATTTAATATATGTTATATTTGATTTACTCATTATTTAATTTTGGTTCAATTTATTTTATTTGTTAGATATTTATATAAACAATATGAATGTTGATTTATGATTTAAATAAACGAAGAACATACGAGATAAACAAAAAAAAGATGT
The DNA here is from genome assembly GCA_030737815.1 of Allium fistulosum. Taxonomy (NCBI): domain Eukaryota; kingdom Viridiplantae; phylum Streptophyta; class Magnoliopsida; order Asparagales; family Amaryllidaceae; genus Allium; species Allium fistulosum. The sequence goes on along the minus strand of CM060905.1, from coordinate 481,902,870 downwards.
TTGTGATTATTGGGATTTATGGTCACATAGCATAAATGAAAAAAGAATTTTTACAGCCAATATAATATCTTCCCGATGCTCATGTGTTTATATATATGTATGTATGTATGTATGTAGATGTGTGCATGCATGCATATGTATGTATTTAACTTTAAAAATATATTTTAAATTAAAATTTAAATCCGACCTTATCTATATATTAAAAATATTTTTTATACAAGGCCATAAAATTACTTCCATTTTTATTTTTATTAAAGTAGAGACTAATTTTTTAGTGTGTATTTGTGTGTGAGCGTGCAATATTTCAATTTTTGTTATCTTTAAAAGTATCCATATATGCTTAAATTGTAATCAAGGATCAAACTTTTTTTATTAAAGCCATGAAGTAAATACACATGTGTGCGAGCGCGCGCACACATATATATATGTGTGTGTACATGTGTGTATGTATGATTTCAAAATTATATTTATTTAGAAATATATACGTATATATCTTGATTAAGTTATGGCTGATTATATATCTATGTGTATATGTGTATATATGTATGTATATCTATGTGCGTGCATGCACATGAACAGCTATTTTGATACGAAATAGAACACAAAATGAGACACAACGAATATTGATTGTTGGATCTGATTATAGGTTGAATTTAGGAAGAGATCTAATAGTCGACATCTAATGTGTCACCAGTTGTGTCCAAACTGAATTTCTACATACACATATATAAAGTTATTTAAAATATTTACCTCAAGTTTGTCATTTGTCGACATGTTATGACGTTAGCTCTTATTTCTTGGACTGTAGTTGACTTTAACAAATCTCAATGGAGACTGGACTTGTATAGATTTATTTTTCTTTAATGAGAGAAGGTGATGCAATTTAATCGGCTCAGCCTGAAAATCTTCACATTTTCGTACTTTTTAAATCTTTACATAGTGCAAACTTCTTTACACCGGTCTATGCAATTGCACTAACAATCAGCCGATGCAAACTCAGTTTTGGTATAGTGCAAATTTTGCACCGAGCAATGCAAATTTTTAACATTTCGTAAAAATGATGTTATTTCCTTTACTTTTTTTATTAACTTTTTAAAGTAAAAATGACATAATCAAACCGACTACAGATAAAAGTCTATAGCCAAATTTTCACCTCGGCAAAAATCTAGGGTGATACTACATGCACCAACCAAAATACTCCTCTCACCCACTTAAAGGAATAATAAATTAAATAAACCAAAACACTTTAAAAACCCACTATGCATAGATAGATGAAACTAAACTAAAATAAAAGGAAAAACATGCATAACCGAACAACATAATATAAAAAAAACTTAAAATTTTAAACATACTGATTTCCTCTACTACAATTTCAGTAGTGGAAAAACGAGAGAAAATAATATATAAGAACTTATTTTATAAATTATAAACTAACGTACATTGACTTATTTATGTTTACAATATTAATATCAATTAATATGTGTGCAACTCCATTATTATTATTAAAATCAATAATGTTTAACTGATGTTGTATATTACTTTTTGTCATAGTTATGCTTATTACCTTTTGTCATTCATAATAATGTTTTCTCATATAATCCATTAAGGGAAGACAAAAAGGAGATGATGTAAGTAAAATATATTTTCTTTTTCTGAAATTAGGGTTTTATGATTTAATTTTTTGAATTAATATTTAGACTCTGATGTCCCATAAATGGTGATTCAAACAACTTGGCATGCTTTTTGAAATATTGAGTTTTGATTTTAATTGAGAATCAATTTTGAAATATTGAGTCTAATAAATTTTATTTTGGGATTTTAGTTTTAAGAAGGAAAAACTTTACTGAGAAAAGATAAGAGGAGGAGAGGATGCTTGGTTTAATCAAATGGTAAAAAATGGTGGGTATGGGAGGGTGAAGTGAGATAAGTGTTTAACTAGGTGAAAGGAGAGGTAATGTGGGGCGATGTTGCAAATAGTATCATTCAATACCTAACCGTGTTTACATGAAATCATTGTCTACTTTATTATTTCCTGTGTCTCCTAATATTTCTCTTTTTTTACCCCATTCTATATGATCTCACTTAGGGCATCTCCAATAGTTGGAGGAAAGCAAAAAAGTGGAGCAATTTCTTTTCCTTTCTGCTTCATCACACTCCAGCGTTGGAAGTTCGTGGATGGTGAAGTAAAGAAAGTGAGAATTACTCCCACTTTTTTTTAGTGTGGATACATAAAAGGGGTTCTAAAAACCGTTACGGTTAAAAATTGGTTTTAGAAACTTGTTTTATGGTATTTTTTCTTTTTTTAATAAACAGAAAAATCAAAAGAAAAAAAATAAAGTTTAGCTCCTGGAGAAATGGGAATTTTGCACGCTCTTTCCTTATGTCATCACGCTACAAATTGTCCTTCTGCTAGAGATGCACACAGCTCAAAATTCTCCATTTTCCCTCTTTCGATGTGTTATAATTACGCTTCTTTCCTCTTCCGCTATGCTATTATTACGCGCTATTATTAATTGAACCAAAAGTTGTAAAAAGTCTTAGGCTTTGTTTGTTTTAAAAGAAAAAGGGCTAAATGCTGTATATAATAAGTGATAGCAGTTTGCTAACTTGTCTGTTTTTAAGTAAGTGCTCACATTAAGCTCTTTTATTAAGTGAAATGAATAAGCAAATTTTAGTGCTTATTACTAGTGTTGATCGCTTATTACACTGTATTTTTTAATTATACCCATATATAACACAAATTTTTAATGCTCTCAATCATAATTAACTTATTTCATAATTTTTTTTATTATATCAAACAATTAAAATGTCAAATACAAAATAAGTTTTGTGTTTGGTTCTTTCTCTTTCAGTATTAAGGTGATTTTTTTTCGATTTTTTCGATTTTAGTTTTATTATGTGTAGTTTCTACTTACTGAAAACGAATATACTAAAAACTAATTAAATTGAAAAAAATGATGACAACTTAATGTAAAGTTTGAACGCAACTTGAAGTTGGACAAAACCGTGTGATATCTTTATAATAACTTATTTCGCATTGAATACATTTTAATAATGCTAGGAAAAATCAATTAATAGTCCAAACTCATCACAAGCTTCAACAACCATAATGAAATAGTTTCTTCTCCACAAATCTTTTATAAAAATATATTTACATCATCAAATTCTATTTTATCCATGTTTTTCAAATCTAATAGTATTTAAACACTTGATCCTTTGTTTGTTTAGTTTGTATATATGATATAAGATATAAAATAAGATGATTAAGTGTGCGTTGTATGATAGTTGCAACAAAGAATAATTAATTTTAAAACCGAGGGTAATATTGTCAAAATATTAATTTATGTCCAACAATTTTTTTTGCAATCAATGCAAACAAACAACATTCGCTTTTAGCGTTGTAATCAAATGATACCATACACTTCCCTTTTTCCTCAATAATGGGTCTATTCCAAGTAGAAATTCCACTAACATCATCATATAAAAAGCACTCATTTTTCTCTGTACGGCTATTTAATGTTAACATTGAAGAAATCGTTCTTTACCTATTTTGTATGAATGGGGACAGCCATCATGGCATACTTGTATAGGTTGTTGGACATTAAGTGCATAGTTACTACTCATAGGACTAGGGGTGTAAATTTAGTACGACTGTCCGATGTCCGGTTCGGTTCTAAGCTATAAAGTGTCCAATGTATGTCCATTCGATTCTCGTTTAGGACATGAATTAATAGTAGAAAAATGCATGAAAAAATGTCCTTCCGAGATTGTGCGAAATTTTTCTATTACCCGTACATTGTCCTTCCTTTGTCCAGCTCGTACGAATAATGTCCGAACTTGAACCTTGTCCGGTTTGTGTCTGTCCGAATCTCTTATAGGATAGGACATGGACACACCTTCATCCATCTAATCTAACCCATTTACACCCCCACATGGTACATCACTATGTGGCTTTTGGAAGATTTTACAGTTTTGATGGTATAAGTATAACCACAACCTGGCATATCCCATTATAAACTACCAGTTAGCATTATTCTTTCCCGGTATTTGCATGGTCACCGTAGAACAAACAAAAAGTGGGTGATGGTAAAGCTAGCCATGTTTTCGCAGTTGCACGTAACTAGATAGAGTTACAATGTACTCGTTCCGGTATCATTTAGCGACCCTACGATGGATCTCCATATTTGATATATCCTAGAATATCTCACGTGGGATCCTTGTCAGGAAGATGGTTTCCATTGGTATTGTCTACTCTTACTGCTGCTTGTATGTGGTATCATGGTGAGCGTTGTTGGTGCCAATTTACAAAGTTGACATTGTACATGATGACCATCATCCTTATACACCATTTCTCAGGTTTTATTATATAGCCTCCCTATAGATTGCGCTGGCAAATGATTGGGTATCGAGTTACTTTATTATTTCTAACTTGGATTATCTTAATTTTTGGTGTAGATTCTACACTCCACCACCATCTTTAGATTTTACTCATGGTAGCGCCGTTGATTTAGGTCGACCATCGGCCATCCATCCTGGTGTTGCAACATTGGTTGTGCATAACTTATCCTACCCTATATAGAGGTATGTTTCTCCACGACCTGAGATTTAATATGGAGGATATGGATGGACTGTAGTTATACCTACTTCATTTGGCTAGGATTAATATGTTTATATACCATGTCTTTCGATCAGTGATTACACTGATCCATCCTTATTTCTGTATGAGGATCTATTTCAGATGCAGGCCAGCCTTAGAGATGTTACTTATAAAATGCACAAATGGGGTATAGAGGAGTACGACCAAAAAGTTGGTGATTTGGTGCGACATGTTCAAGATTTGATCGTTGAGAATAAGGCCAGATACCAGGATCGATCGAGTCATGTTTCTCATGCAGATTCGCCAGTTGATTTGAGTTGTGCTTCGGATTTCAAGCATGGAGGATTTGATAGGGATGACTTTGATAGCCAATTTCCATAGTACAACAATGACAATGATGATGATGATGTTGAGTAGTTTTTGTTTAGTTTCTTAGTTTTTTTCATTTTCATTTATGTAATTGTATTTGTAGATTGATTCTTACGTGTCTTATACTAGGCTATATCAGTATGTCTCTTTTATGTTTTTGGTCAGACGGTTTTGATTTTTACGAATACACTGTTTAGACTGTTACTATTTTTTCTTGAATATTTTTCTATTAAGGGGTAATTCTATATAAAATCTGCATAAATAGCTTTACAAATATACCACTCCACTTGTGATAAAGAAACATGACAAAAATAACAAGATAACGGTCAATTTTTAGAAATATATAATCTACTATAACGCTTGTAACAAAGAATGAAAACAAAGAAAAATATATTATGACCAAATAAAGCTATGATAATTAAAGATGTTAGAGGATAAACTTGATTTGACTATTCAAGATATTTTTATAAATATATGTATGCAATATAGTATTACATTTGCGAAAAATTATAATAAATATCATGATGGATAGGACAAACTATGATAGATATCTTGATAGATAAGGCAAACTATGATAGATATCTTAATAGATAGGACAAATGCCAATGAATATCTTGATGATAGATGACAAAAAAGAATAGATATTTATATTAAATTATACATCTCTTAAAGCTTATATATAGGTGTGAGATTTGTTATCCCATACACAAACCAATTTAAAACATGAATTCATTAAAAATGTTGTTTTGCTTCTCATCTTCATCTTCATCTTCCTCTAGTTCTAACGACAATCACGTATGCCGTGGTCACCAACAACAAATAATAAAGTCTAAAGAATTAGGGCTTATTGCATTACAGGAGAGGAAGGATGCATCTAAACATGGTGGGAATGTTGTAGGGCGGAAAGAGAATATGAAAAAAAAGAAATTATCAATCAGGCCACGATCAAATAATGGTAGATTACTTTAACGATGATCCTTGTTTTGACATGGTTAAGGCGATATAGGTATCACATGTCTCAAAACATTTTTGAGCGAGTCATGAATAGGTGGTGGGGGGAATGTATATATTACATAAATATATAACACGTGTGGACAATAGGTCTATCACCACGACAAAAAATTACCAGTGCCTGAAGGATGATAACTTATAGGGAAAGTGCTGATAAGCAAGAGGAGTACGTTCGAATTGGAGATTCTACTTCAAATGAGTGCTAAAAAGAGTTCTGTAATATAGTGGTGTTGGAGTTTGGCGAGCAGTATCTTAGAGCACCAAATCCTAATGATGTCCATTAGCTATTGGCTCTTGGTGAACAACGTGGATTTCTAGGTATCTTGGGTAGCTTATATTGTATGCATTGGTGGTGGAAAACTTATCTGATTGTTATGCAAAGACAATACACTGGTCATTACCACAAGGCAACCATGTTTTGGAAGTTGTAGCATCCTTCAATTTATATATTTGGCACACATTTTGGTATACCAGGTTCTTTAAATACATTAACGTTCTGTGTCAGTCTTACTTATTTAGCTATATATCTAACGATAATGCATCATTTTGTAATTTCATAACAGGTGATAAACAACACTACAAGGGATATTACCTTGTTAATGGGATATACCTAACATGGAAAACATTGGTAAAAGGTTTCAAAAACCCATGTAACGGAAGGAACAAAAATTTACTACACAGCAAGCCAGTTTAAGGAAAGATGTTAAGTGTGCTTTTGGAGTACTACAAGGTAGATTTCAAATTCTAAGAAAAGAAACGTAATGCCATGATACTGCAGTGATATCAAATATAATGTAATGTTATATAATACTCCATAACATGATTGTTGAAGAGGAGAGGGTTGGGTATAATCTTCAATTGTGTAACTACCTAGAACTATTGTGTGAATTTCAAACTCCTCATTTTAAAGAACCAAACACATTTGCAAGTACATGGAGAGAGTTAAGAAGATTAGATATCCCAAGGCCCATGTGGACTTGCGTAAAGAGCTAGTTGAACGTTTCCATCAGCTTATAGGTGATCGTTGAATATTTAGGATTTGATTCTTAAGTATTTATTTATATTGTTGTATTTCGTACTAGTTGTGGACCTTCTTTAGTGTATGCTAGATCGTCATTGTAAGAATTAACATTGTTTATGTTTTGTTGATGCATCCAATTAGAACATGCGCAAAAACATTAATAAAAACACATAATAACTGATTCAATTAGAAATGGAGGTACTGGATATCATCCAAACAAGGATAATACCTACCTAAAATACATATTAGTAAATACACAAACAATGACGGTAGTTACCTAAGATACATATTGATAAACACAGAAATGAGGATGATAGTTACCTGAGATAAATAGTGGTAAAAACCTATATACCAAGTAGTTAGGGTTCTTAATTACGATTTTTGAGAAATAGTTCCAATATCTTCGCTCTTATTTTTATTTCAAACGCATACTCTATTCCACATTGGAAAAGGGGATTATCCATAGAAAATATCCACATCAATTTCAAGTTTCTCTACATGCAAAGCATCTACGACAGGCATTTTCATGTTATTATAATATTAGAATGACTGCGTCCACTCTACATCCACATCGAATGCTTCTTCTTTAAACTTGTGGTTTTACAGCATTCAAAGAACCGCCGTTTGGTAGAATGTTATCGGAGTTTGTGTTCGACATTGTGATGCTAACAATATTGAGAGAAATTAAAGTGATTACACTTCTGATATAGTTTGGATGAAAAAAAAACTCGTATTTATAAAGCATAACAACCAAACATTGATTTAAAATAGATTTTTCCATATAATATCGTTTTTTGTCATTACCTTAATGAGACATCACATGGCAATGAAGGATGTGCCAACACAATACAAACTACCAAAATTAGATATGACTCCCTATCGCATCCAGAGACTGATGGATCATTCACTAAAAATATACTGAATTTACAATGCATTCAAATGGGAGGGTGCTGCCGCGTTTAAAGAGTGATGTGATCATTCAATGAAAAGATTTTGACTTTGCACTGTAGGCCAATGAGAGGGTTGCTATCGTGTACATGGAGTGATATGACCATTCATTGAAAAGATTTTGAATCTACACTATAATCACATGGTATGGTGCATTAGGTTTTTCAAACTATTTACATATACACTAATTTGGAAAGTTTGTTAACATTACAAATCTAATAGAATGTTCGACGGTTATAGTTCATTGCAGATGTTAAAAATTACCCCTCTTCATATGCCTATTTCTTTTCCAAATTACTACACTTATAATAACCATTTATATGGACCAACCAATTGTAATCCATCTCCACTAAGAACCCCAACTACTTGATATAATGAAATGGGAGAACGACATTACAAGGATCTTAGAGAACGAGAGCTTGATTTGGAGATGCAGCATTTGGGAACCGAACAACAACAAAAACAAATAGTTGACGATTCTGGATATGATCGTTACACCAAGCACAACAATAAGTAGATCATGGGAGGAGTTCGATGAGGCATAATCCCCAAATATTATGTGCATATATTGTTATGAATCACTGATAGTGGTCGTAAGAAATAGTAACGATGTAGGTTGATGTTATTTCTGTTGCCTATTTTACCCTAATGGATGTGGATTTGAATTGTGGGTAGACGAACAATTCCTGGCTCAAGCTATATATTACGCTTTGGAATTGGAAGAAGAAACCAACAGGTTGGCTATCCAATAAGGGTAAATTACCGTGCATTCACTTTCTTGTTTGGAGACTGCTGCCTCTATAGGCTATCCAAAAAAGGGTTAGTTATTATATGCTCACTTTTTTGCTTAGGGACCACCATACTCTACTACCAAGGATCATGTAAGCCCTACTACCATCCTTGTTGTAATCCAATGAGGATTAATTACAGTGCATTTGCTTCCTTGTTTGGGCTACCATAATGCTGGCATGTCACCCTGGAGAACCCTCGATCCCCTCAATGCTCCTGTTTGTACCGGGACTACCCCAACCTATTAACTAGCTATATGTCACCCAGGAGAAGCCTCAAGCCACTCAGCGCTAGTTCATGCCAGGACCACCCATCACTCATTCCTACCGCAAGTCACCTAGAAAAACACTCGAGCCACTCTTCACTCCAGTTCGTGCTAGGACAACAAAAGCTGGCTTGCCATCATGTGCCTGCCTACGTGTTCAACTATGAGTGGGCTTTTCAGCCAACCACGATCAGCCTATCATCAAGATAAGTTCAACACAAAGTCAGTTTACATGGTTCACACGAACAGGCTACAATAACTATCCCTCTCATTGCCATACATTACTATTTTATCTATCTTGTTATTATGTTAAGTGAGAATACCACAGGAACTATACTGATTACTCAAAGTACATTATCCTATAACTCAAGCATAGGAAAGCGAGAAAAGATAAATGAATCAAACACTTGGACAAATTTCACAAGACAAAAAATATATGTTCGTTGCTACTAAAAGTGCAGGGCACAAAGCTTGACTGTTGAGCTTACAAAAAGATTGAACCTGCCCAGTCTTTCCTTTTGACAAGGGTCAGGCATGAAGGGATCGAACCGCCAACACTAGATTGATTAGTCCCGGCATGGGAACCACTCGGTTGCATAGCATCATATTCGAGATATAAGGGATCATAAACAAGATGTGGCTCAGAGGAGGGACCTACATCCCTTCTAACGCCCAGTTCTTATGACCCTCCTCCACACTACTTTCCTTGAAGCTCTCATTGGTATCCCAATCAAGGTCCGGTGCCTAATTCTATAGAAATAGGACATCAACCAACTATTATGGGTCAAAGGGTTCCCATTGTGGCATCGACACTACATTATTAAGCTTCTCATAATCAATTTGTTTCCACTCTCTCAGACCTTCACCCTAGATAGCATCGTCATACCCCTAGTTCTCATCCCTGATCGGCTTGATAAGAAGGTCATGTAATTTGATCTTTCTATAATCATGCTTCACGTTGGCCATTTTCTTTGATAGGGCAGCCTGCTCTGCCACCATGGTCTGGGTTCCCCTCATTAGCCTAACCCATTGAACGTTGCTATCATTCACCAAGATCTTCAAATCCCAAACATTAGCAGTGATCTTCTTCAACTTCTGGACATATTCACTTGGAATTCTGGCACCGAAGCCAGCAAGATCAATGGAACTGCCTGTCAAAGGATAAGTTAAACAAAAGAAATGTGGCAAAGTTGAAAGAAGGAAAGAGATCAGTAAAGAAATCGTACTAGGGACTCATAACTCTGCATTCCTCATCTCAGGGTTGACCCCATGAGGGAGAAGAAGTATTTCGTCATCCAGCCCAGAGCGGCCTTTCTCAGAACACTTAAGAAGACAAAAGGCTTAGTGTTTGCCTGGAAGTGGAAATAAGTGCCGACAGGAGATCCTGTTTCCTTTTACAGCCAAAAAAGCATGTTGACTAATTGAGTGGTCGGCTCAAGAAGATTGATATCGGTGCAGATGACATAGAGCTTGCATAGAAATAGATAGTTATTTGTAGTAAGCTGACTGGGGGCGAGGCCGAAAGCATTGAGGGCGAAGATAAAGTAAGGGTATAGAGGTAGCATGAATCCTACCTTAAAGTGGCTAAGAGAAAGTGCGAAAAATCCTATGAGAGGGTGATCCGATCAGTCGACAACCATAGGATAACTCACCATCATCCATGATCGGCTACCCTCTTAGCCAAGTCTACCTTTCCATCTACCAACTCAAAAGATTTTAGGCCAGAAAGACCAGTTAAGGTAGAACCGAAGATTGCCATCTAAAACACAATGGCCTAATTTAAACAGGTCGCTAACATCTAAGCCCAGCAAGACCGAGGGGCAATGCTTTGGAAGGGAGGATGGAAACCCAACTTCATAGCATCCCCAGACCAAGCACTCCATGTGGGACGACTCATGACTCAGAAACTCCTAAGCTAAGTTGTAGGCCTTACTACCCATATCTATTATTCTATTTTTTACTTAAAGCCGAAGGCTATCAATTTGAGCTTAAATCTACAACCCAACATTAATACGTTTTTCAAAAAATCACATGCCACTGGAAAGATCATTGTTGAATGTATTCTTCTTCAACCTTGGAATGAGACTAATGCATCGTGAAGAGAAAAGGTCGCTTGTTAATCACAAGGCATAAAGATGGAAAATTATAGGAAACGACTATTTAAAGGTAAATGCAACGTTCTACCTTTTCGACCCTCAAAAGCTGATACTAATACATCCACGGTATTCATGCACCGAGCATTCACGTGTTAGAAAGATAGATTGTTGGGGAAAATAGAAAGAAAAGACAGATTAGAATCTCACATCATGATGAGCAATATATAATACACAACATATCTTTATGAAAGAAAACTATAATATACATACATCAAATCAGAGTACATTAATCTATCATCAGCCTGGACAATTATAACAACCCGTCCCCATAATTTTTGATAATTACAACCAACAAATGCAGTGGAAAACAAAATATACATGAGTATGTCTTGAAGGCCTCCAACTTATCTCTCAAAAGCTCCAAGCATCCATAACCAAATATGAAAATATGATCGAACTGAGCTAAGCATTAAAAGGAAATAACGCCTGGATCATTCTGGTAAGCCAGCGTAAGAAAACACACATCATATGGATTTTACTCTTATAAAACCTTTCATAGTAAAGGTATCTCGTAATACCATGCCACACATAAACATGGACAAGTTTTACCTTACGATAACCAAACCATTTCATAGGAAATCTTTTGATATTATAAAAATGTTTAGCGTTTAAATAAATATTGAATCATTGCTGAAATTATTACATTAATTAAATTCCGGCATAATAGGTATACAACTAAGTCCATAGGGCACTTATTGGAGAATGAATTCCATACAATGACAAGGCACTGGGATATCGCCTGCCACGGTACACCTCAAGAAAAATGTACCAAGGGCCTCACATGGACCCTCTATCAACACAGGACCAGCCTACCCCTTACTAGATAGTACCGAATATTTCATCACCCCGGTTCCTTTGCAACCTTTTCCTGAGAGCTGTTATGCACAACCAAATTGATAAATATATATCTAGAAGGGTGATGATAATACCCTAATCGGTGCGACCGACATAGCCCTACTGCATATCCCTTGCCTTTCCTGGTTGTTAAGGCTAAAGGCTACGCTTTACCTTTTTAGCAAATTCCACTTGGAATGTTAACACTACCCTCCAGGCAACAATGTAATGCTAGTATTCATCCATACAAGTTGTTCAAGATATGAACAAACCGAATGCACTACTTCTACTCCATCCATTTTGGAATCACCCTCAGGATTAGTAGCAAGTAGCCCTTGCACTTCAAAGAACTCCAACTTCGATTCAATCATCTTCAATATGCCTCAAATTCAAACGCTTACGCCGGTTCGAAGTGGTTTTCGGATAATATATGTGATCCCGATATCTCTAACCGACAACGATAATTTTAAAAATGGACAACGTTTGATAGTCAGTTATTTAACTATCAAATAACAAATAATTCAACCAGAGATTTAATTCCATAAAGATAATAACACTGGTTAAGCACATAAGTACCCACTATGCCTTTTTAATTAATCCCTTTATTAATCAAACAACTTTTTAAATATTTGTATTAAAATACTTTTACAAAGATATATAGACAAACCCTTCTCTACTCTTTTCAATACTTGAAAAGATATTGATATATATCTCAACTGTATAAGTATACTCACAAAACATTTCACTTTTAAAAACATGGAAAACTTTCCATATACTTATATCAACGGTATAAGTATATTCACAAAACATCATATTTCAATACTTAGAAAATATACTCATATACTTATCTCAACGGTATAAGTATATCCACAAATCTTAAGAGAAATTTTATTTCCCAAACCATATTTAAACGGGTTAAAACTTGATAACAATAAACCCCAAACACTTTCCTTTTGGTGAAAGTAAATAGATCGTATAGAATCTAGACCAAATATACTTATCACCACTTTTCGATTTCAAATAGTACTATCCCTTGATTAATAATGAAATTAGACAAGTTAGAAAACTATTCTTGCCTCGATACACATTCTTAATTCTCAAGATAGAGACGAATTTCCATATCTTGGAATTTGTTGTTTAGTATGGAAAGAATACTTTCCATACCACCATAAATTAAAAATGATCATTATGGAAATCGGGTCTTGGTCTTTTTATGAATCCCTTTTTATAAAACGCCTTTATAAAACTCCTTACATCTACCAACTCCTTTTATAAAATATTGTTTATAAATTGAAAAATCCCTTTTATAAATATCTAAACATAATTATAAACCCCCTTTTACAAACCTTCAAATTTATTTATAAACTCCTTTATAAAACATCCTTTATAAAACACCCTTTATACAATTTATAAACTCTTTTATAAAACTTCTTTTATAAAATATCATTTATAAAACTCATTTTATAAATCTCTTAATTTATGTGCAACTCTTTTTATAAAACTCTAAATTCATTAATAAAACTCCTTTTATAACTTTCTAAACAAAATTACAAAACTCATATACTTTCCATATTATGATCATTTCATATATTACAATAAATTCACAACTGTGATTTATTACTCCAATTTATCAAAATGATAATATTTCCCTTTTTTATAAATTATCATTTATAAACCTATTCCTTTATTTATAAAATATTGCTTATAAATCTCTTTTTAACATATAAAATACCATTTAAAAATCAATTCTTTTATTACAACATTTTATATAAAATGTTTCACAAATATTTCTATCTTCTTTAAAAAACCAAAAAACTCTTTAAAATAAAAGATTATCCCCCTTAATTTCCTTTAAAATAACATTCATTATTATAATAACTTCTATATAAAGATAAATACTTTCCAAAATAATTTTAAAACAGTTACATTTATACACATATTAGAAAAGAAAAAAAAGAAGTTCAAATAAAATAGAGAAGTTCCAAAAAAAGCCCTTTTTAAAATCAAATCTCTCAGAAAATCCAAAAGTCAGACTTAAAATCAAATTTCCAAATCAAAATAATTTCCAAACCAAACAGCAATTAATAGTATTTTCCGAAATACTATGTCGCGGCCAATAGTCATTATAGCACTTCACCAATGATATTACTACCACTTCACTAAAACAGTTCAACTTTTAACATATTTTAGTGTTACATCCAAAATAGCCAAACAATCATTTTTTTAACATTTAATAATCTATATAATAGGTACATAACTAAAATTAACATCAACAGGTATATAACGAGATTTAAAAATCAAAATATCAAGAAATTCAGATTTCTCTACAAATTTTGCCCTGTATTTCATTTCAAAAGATATTCGCTTTTCAAAAGCAGATATTTAACCAAATCAACCAATAATTCATCGAAATGCAAGCAGTAAATTTTATCTACTATATGTCATACTAATTATCCAAAAAGGTGAGTTTAACTCATTGTTTGCGCCAAAATTGGTCACAAACCCCAAATGTTGTGAAAGCACCAGTGTATGAATATAAATCAACAATATTCACGCACAAATCTCAAATCTCAAATCTAGGCAAACAGAGTATCACAATTCAGAAATAATGAACAGAAACACGAGATTTATAGTGGTTCGGCGATCTTGCCTACGTCCACTCTGAAGTTGATGATTTTATTGATGTTCACTTGATGATTACAATTTCTTCTTATGTAATACAACTGATTTTATGATTATAATCTGAATCTAAGGAAGTAGTGGTGATTCTGAGTAAATCTGGCAAAGTCTGGGCGCTCTTTAGCTCTTAGAATTGTCCGACCCCTTTTCTGAATGACCAGGGGCTCTATTTATAGGTGTAGGAGGCTGATATTTCGCCTAAAATTCGGGGAGACCGCTTCTGGCACATGAGGGGGCCCACATGGCCGAAATCTGGAGATCTGGGCCCACTTTGGGATCGATTCGACCCTTGGTTCGAATCGATCAAGAAAGAGTCCAATCGAGCTGAAATTTGGTGTGGACATTCTTCATCATGTGCTTAAGCTTCTGTGAAAATTTCATTGCATTTGGACTTGTGGATCTCGAGTTATGATCGATTCAAGGTTAGATACTCTGCTGAAATGTCCCTTCGAATCGATCCCATTCGACTCGGTTCCTTCGAATCGATTGTACTGAATCGATGGTGGAGCGTGCTTCTGTGATGATGTGGAGCGTGAACTTCACATCGATCTGCTTTCACTGCCAGGTTGATCGAGTCGTCTTGAAGACTTTGCCGCTTTGACTTGATGGATTCGAAGACATCAATAATCCTTTGATTCGAATGACGCTTTGCTCGTATCGATAGCGACATGCTTCAATCGATTCGAAGTCAATCGTAGCTAGATGGACTCGAGGGAAGGCACCTATGCATGGATTCGAAGCAGAGCGTTTTGTTGGGTTCGAAGCAGGATATCTTCATGGATTCGAACTAAGGATAACTCGAAGGAAACGAATGTGGATTCGGGTAATGGATACGAAGCTCGACCATCTGATGGATTCGAAGCAAGGCCCAGTGGGATGGATTCGAATCACTATGTGGCTGATGGATTCAGAGCATGGCTTACGAATGATCGATACGAACCTATAC
The DNA here is from genome assembly GCA_030737815.1 of Allium fistulosum. Lineage (NCBI taxonomy): Eukaryota > Viridiplantae > Streptophyta > Magnoliopsida > Asparagales > Amaryllidaceae > Allium > Allium fistulosum. The sequence continues at coordinate 481,887,255 of CM060905.1, read as the reverse complement.
TACTTCATACATCTTCTATTGGCGATATCTTGAGCATACAAACTCGGATTGTCCCAAAATTTGGAACGTTGGTTCCCACGACTTTGCTTGACCTGTCTTATCAATTGTAGCCCGACCCAGACTCGGGCAAATTTCATCGATATCCATGGTGAACTTGTGATGTAACAGATTTCCAAGGTGGACTTTCATTGATTTCTAGTCAATTTTTTGGTGTCACGGCCTTGCCAAAAGGCGGGATAACATTTGCCCCCCAAAACATGCCTTGCGATAGGAAGGTGTGTTTTGTAATGCCATAAGCTGGATGTTCATATCCTGTTGATGACCTGTGGTACAACCTGCGAAGAGTTTGACAGTTTTATATGACCTTAAATGACGACCGTTCGCGATCTAGCCATTTGAGGTGGAATGCGACCGTTCGCGATCAAGCATTTTTATATGACCTTAAATGACGACCGTTCGCGATCAAGCCATTTGAGGTGAGGGGTGCCGTTCGAGGCGAGTTGTGACCGTTCGTGGTCGAGTGCCGTTCAAGGCTAATTGTGATCGTTCGCGAACGGGTGCCGTACGAGGCGGATTGTGACCGTTCGAGGTCGGGTGCCGTTCGAGGCGGATGGTGACCGTTCGAGGTCCAGTGCCGTTCGAGGCGAATTGTATGTGCCCGGGGGGGACTTAGTATCATCGATACTAGGTTCACGTTCGAGTGGGTTCCTGGATCGTTTGTCAAGGTAGCTCATCACTATCTCAGAGCATGCCTAGGGACCATTCGTGATCCCGTACATGCGTAAGTAGTTTAGCCGTTATGGAATCACAAGTAGCATTCTTTTATTGAAAATAAGTTTTTAGCGGAAATGTTAAACGAAATCAAGTTCAAATGTTCAAATCAAGATGAAACAAAAGAAAAGCAAGGATGTCAAAGTGTAAACTCCCACAACGATAGGGTTAATAGTCATTCAGAGCATGCCTATGGACCGCTCGTGATCTCGCACATGTGTAAATGACTTACCCGTGTTGGTGAGAGGTTTACGACTTGTTCATCTTTATTTTAACTAATTGATAACCATACGGTGTCCCGGCTCAGGGTCACCCCTAGCTGATGTAGACGGTGGTCGCTCTGGCTCCACTGCTGAAGCTCACCTTCTCACATACTGAAGTAGCATGCCGTTCCTAATGTGCCCTTCCACCTCATCCTTCAGATGTCTGCAGTCGTTAGTGCTATGACCGTTCAGTTCATGGAACAAGCAATATCTGTCTGATTTTCCTCTCGTCAACAGTGGGGTCCCTTCGTATTGGCCTACGGTAGGGAACTTGCTCTTGTGTATCTCGGTAGATTCGCTCCAAACTCTCATTCAACTCTGAGTAGGTGGTGAATCGTGGCTCTCTCCGCAGTCGCTTTGGCCCATCACCACTATCCTCAGCCTTTCGTTTTCCTTTATCCTTGCCTGAGTCCTTTTCGAGAGGCTTTTTGTCTTTAATTGCATAAACTTCTATTCCCTCTCCTTCTTCTCTTTCAGCATTAGCGTCTTCCAATCGCAAAAACTTTTCTGCCTCGTGATAGAATTCTCCTAGGTCCATAGGCGGATCCTTAGTTAATGAATTTTTGAATTCTGTGCCGTCAGTTACTCTGGACACAGCTGCCATCATAACCATGGATGGATCTGGCCGATCCACCGATGCCGCTGTCGCATTGAATCGTGTCAGGAAATTCCTCAAAGACTCCCCAGCTTTCTGCTTTAGCGTTGCCAAACTCATCACGTTCTTGGGTCTTGAAATGTGAACCCTGAATTGCCTCATAAATTTCTCAATCAAATCGGTCCATGTCCCAATGGAGCCGCTCTCTAGCTGTCTGAACCATAAAACTGCTATGTCTGTCAAATACAATGGAAAGCACCGGGCCATGACTTCCTTTGATGCCCCCAGCACTTCCATGTGCCTTATATACCTCGTTAGATGGACCGCAGGATCCGTCCTCCCATCGTACCTTTCCACTGTTGGCAGTTTGAATTCTGGTGGGTTCCTAGCCAACCTAATCGCAGGAGAAAAGGGACTCCTGTTCACGTCTTCAAGATCTCTGTTTACTAATCCGCCTCTCATGGCTCGCCTAACCATCTCTGCCAATCTATCGTTGTCTCCAAGCTGTAGTCCTCGTTCACCACCTTCGATCTGCCCCCCGAGTCCGTGCGAGCTTTCGGGTGTCTGCCCCCCTGGCTGAGCGTTCATCCCTCTATCGCCGCCAGGTTGCTCGGATGTCCTTGTCTCTCTTCCCGAGATTGGATCAACATGTCCTAAGTGTGTGCCCCCCAGCTCCGGCGCTGCGCCAGATGGTCCGGCTCCGTTCTGGATTCCGGTTGCTCCCTGATTTTGCGTTCCAAGTTGCCCAATCTATTGAAGCAAATTCTGTATCATTTCCTCCTGTCTCTTCATCATTGTCTCCATCTCATCCCTGGTGATGAAGACCGATGCTTGGTTTGCCCCCGAGGATGCCTCTTGACTCCCTTCATGCTGACTTTGTTCTGGTCTCTGCCTCCTACTTGTTTGTCTTGTCATGATGATTCAGATCTAAATTTCTTAGCCTTCTGATTCGACTTTCAAATGATAGAACTCCTGAGTTCAGCTCTCAGTGAAAGCACCAAAGTGTTTGCGCCAAAATTGGTCACAAACCCCAAATGTTGTGAAAGCACCAGTGTATGAATATAAATCAACAATATTCACGCACAAATCTCAAATCTAGGCAAACAGAGTATCACAATTCAGAAATAATGAACAGAAACTCGAGCTTTATAGTGGTTCGGCGATCTTGCCTACGTCCACTCTGAAGTTGATGATTTTATTGATGTTCACTTGATGATTACAATTTCTTCTGATGTAATAGTAATACAACTGATTTTATGATTATAATCTGAATCTAAGGAAGCAGTGGTGATTCTGAGTAAATCTGGTAAAGTCTGGGCGCTCTTTAGCTCTTAGAATTGTCCGACCCCTTTTCTGAATGACCAGGGGCTCTATTTATAGGTGTAGGAGGCTGATATTTCGCCTAAAATTCGGGGAGACCGCTTCTGGCACATGAGGGGGCCCACATGGCCGAAATCTGGAGATCTGGGCCCACTTTGGGATCGATTCGACCCTTGGTTCGAATCGATCAAGAAAGAGTCCAATCGAGCTGAAATTTGGTGTGGACATTCTTCATCATGTGCTTAAGCTTCTGTGAAAATTTCATTGCATTTGGACTTGTGGATCTCGAGTTATGATCGATTCAAGGTTAGATACTCTGCTAAAATGTCCCTTCTAATCGATCCCATTCGACTCAGTTCCGTCGAATCGATTGTACTGAATCGATGGTGGAGCGTGCTTCTGTGATGACGTGGAGCGTGAACTTCGCATCGATCCGCTTTCACCGCTAGGTTGATCGAGTCGTCTTGAAGACTTTGCCGGTTTGACTTGATGGATTCGAAGACATCAATAATCCTTTGATTCGAATGACGCTTTGCTCGTATCGATAGCGACATGCTTCAATCGATTCGAAGTCAATCGTAGCTAGATGGACTCGAGGGAAGGCACCTATGCATGGATTCGAAGCAGAGCGTTTTGTTGGGTTCGAAGCAGGATATCTTCATGGATTCGAACTAAGGATAACTCGAAGGAAACGAATGTGGATTCGGGTAATGGATACGAAGCTCGACCATCTGATGGATTCGAAGCAAGGCCCAGTGGGATGGATTCGAATCACTATGTGGCTGATGGATTCGGAGCATGGCTTACAAATGATCGATACGAACCTATACTACTTCATACATCTTCTATTGGCGATATCTTGAGCATACAAACTCGGATTGTCCCAAAATTTGGAACGTTAGTTCCCACGGCTTTGCTCGACCTGTCTTATCAATTGTAGCCCGATCCGGACTCGGGCAAATTTCATCGATATCCATGGTGAACTTGTGATGTAACAGATTTCCAAGGTGGACTTTCATTGATTTCTAGTCAATTTTTTGGTGTCACGGCCTTGCCAAAAGGCGGGATAACACTCATCGACATTATAATAAACCTTAGGCGTTCCGTTTGAACTAAAATTGAACGTTCGATTTTAGTCCAAAATTTCACTTGCTCCAAACTTTGATGAAAACAGTTCCATCGCATAGCTATTGTCGTTATGATCGCAACACAAAAGACCTCGTTTCGATTGGACCAAATATGAGAGAGTTATTTCATTTATATGACTTGAGAATTTAAATAATAATTTTTTTGCATTAATCACTTTATCAAACCCTTAATTACTTAATTAACACTGATACATCTTCCTCTTCAAACTTCTACTTAAAATCCTGATGCCAAACCCACTCCCGAATCCTCCTCTCTCCTCCTCCCTCTCGTTTCACTATGAAAATCAATTCTGACTTCGCCAAACGACTCCACTAAGCGAGAGTCACCACCCCTACATTACAAGATCCCACTCAGCCTCTCCTTGCAAATCGCGACTACACCCACCTACACGTGATCCCCCCATTGACGCATTCTACCATGGTATGCGGATCACCACTAAGATGACCGCCCTACACCATCGATGCTCATATAATCAAATAGTGCATTGCTAGAGCATCCGGTAGATGTAGGACGATTGTCAAAGGAAAGAAATAGAAGTAAGGAAGATGAATAGAAAAGAAGGGAAGATAATAGAAGAAAAGAGAATGAAATAAAATGTCACACAATCACATAACTTGTCGTATATCTCACAGCGCATCAAATAAAGTATAATGGTCATCACATATATAAAACAGGTGAGATAGAAATAACTGTATAAACCACATAATCAACGTACACAGGCTCATATAGTTATACAAAACAATAATAGAGTTTATACAATTGATAAATAAACTCAACTGATAAACCGTCTATAATAATAGTAAGTCAACACTGTCAAGACTCCAGGGTGTCACACAGCAGAACAAACAATAATAAACTCAAAATATAAGTATGACAAAACATCAACTTCTACTAGTCCATCTACACAACTCCAAGTGCTATTTATACCTATTATCTAGTTTACTCATTTGACAGTACTCGAGATAATTAAGAAGCGAAGCATAATACTCGAGTCAGACAACAATCTGGCGTGAGCGGTAAATAATCTCAAACAATATAAAAGTCGATATAGTATGTGGAATAGTGGGTGTGGAGAATCATACCTGACATGTCTCCGCATTCATAGAATTAGCACATAACTGTTAGTCCATGAGTTGATGGTTTTGATGACAAAACCATAGAATAAGATTATAAAATATAAATACTAACATTATAGTTTAGATATATATGTATATGAAGGATTTAACCATGCAGATACAAAGAATGAAGACTATACAGTATAGAGATTCAAGATATCAAGATTGAAGACTCATGAGTATCAAGATAATCAAGAGTTCAAGATTTCAAGATAAGTATTGAGTCTAGAATTATGTTAAAACTTTACAATAGCACTGAAATCTTCACTCCATTTTTCTTTTGGGATGGAACCCATTTCTACCTTTTTAGTGGCTTACAAACCCACGACAAGTAGCTTACAAACCTACGACAAGTGGCTTACAAACCCACGAACATCCTAGTTTTGTACAAGTTCTCGAGTCCTGTCATGATGAGATATTCTTTAGGAAGAAGCTTGCAAAACTACTTCAAAATGATTTTCAAAACTACTTCAGAATGATTTCCAAAATTGTTTTTCAAAATGTTTTCGCCTTAAAAATTATCTTTTCAAATGATTTTCAAAAAGATGTTTTAGCCTTAAATATTCTTGTTTTTAAACTTCGGTTGTTTTAAACTATCTTTTAATTATAGTATATTTATACTTAGATTTAAATATAAAATTATAGTAAAATTATATATATTATTCTTTATATTAATCTATGTATTTTATCTATAGTCAAGTATATTTATAAAGTTTAAAATAGTTTTAATATAAAATAGAGGTTATTTTCAAAGAAAAACAAAACATCAAAATTTCCTTTGGGATGTCGACATGCCCTAGTACCCCATGTCGACATAGTGACAGTTAGATGCAAAAATTTGAATTTCAAAAGAAGTGTCTGTTCGCCATAACCTTTCACGAATGAACATGGCTGTTGTTCTTCTATAAATAGGGGTTAGTTTCAACGAATTTTATATCAGTTTTTTTTGGTTTTTCACTTCTCTTCTTCTTCCACATTTTCTTATTCAAAATCCTATCATTACTCTACCGAAATCAACATTGAATCTAACTATATTATCTCTGGTTTGATTCTCTATCACTATCTCAACAAGATCCAAGTGCTATTCAGAGTTATAGGCTTCTTTGTAATCTATCAAGCGAGAAAAGGTGTGATTGTAGCCTTGTAAATCAATCAAGCGAGAAAAGGTGTGATTGTAGCCTTGGAAACCAATTGGGTGAACTTGTTGCCACGGAAATCAAGTATCTCTACCCAGAGGATTGTGATTCTGGAGGGTGTACCTCATAGCCTTGAAACCGAGGGTTGTAATTGTTGAATTGCTTTTGAAAGGAAATCCGTAATTAGTTGTGCGGGACTGGATGTAGGGTAACCCCGAACAAGTATAAAATCCGGTGTGTTCTTTCCTTTACTGCATTTACTTTATTTCTGCATCCGTGTTTGTTTCTGTGATTATATCTGTGTTTGAATATTGCATACATTTGTGTTCAAATTAACATAAACTCAAAAAGATTTAGTAATTTCTTAAAAACACTATTCACCCCCCCCCTCTAGTGTTATTCCTAGCCTTAAGATCCATATTCTGCATTCCTCACATTTGGTATCAAAGCAAGGTTTTCAAAAGTTTCATAATCTGAATTTTGAAAAGTTTTCAAAATGGCTACCAACACTAGTACTGTTATTAACACTAGTATCCCTGTCACTAGTTCATTTGTAGAAGCTCAGTCTACTGCAAGACCACCACTTTTTAATGGCAGTAACTATGCATATTGGGCATGTAGGATGAAAATATATTTACAATCTGTAGGATTTGATACTTGGAATATCACACAAAATGAATATTCTGAACCCACAACTAATTTTTCACAGTGGACTACTGAGCAAAAGACCGTTGCACAAAATAATTCTAAAGTAATGAATATTCTATTTTGTTCTCTTGAAAGAAATGAATTTAATAGAGTGTTAGTTTGTAAGTCTGCATATGGAATCTGGAAAACTTTGCAAGTAACTCACGAAGGAACAAGCAAAGTTAAACAGACCAAAATTTCCATGCTCAGTTTCAGTTATTTAAAATGAATACTAATGAGTCTATTTCCGATATGTATAGTCGATTTCAAGATATTGTGCATTCTTTAATATCCTTGGGAAAGGAATTTTCGGAAGAAGATTAAGTCAGAAAATTTTTAAATTCTCTCACTCCAGAATGGGATCAAAAGACACTAGCAATTGAAGAGGCAAATGACATCAGTACTTTAAAGATAGAAGAATTGATTGGAAATCTAATGTCATTTGAAGTCCAAATGATCGGGAGAAGAGAAAGCAAAGCATCTGAAAAGAAATCAATGGCATTCAATGCATTAACCGACAGATCAGACTCAAACAGTGATAATGATGAAGAGATAGCATTTATGACCAGGAACTTTCGGAAATTCCTGAAATACAGAAAGATGAATAATCTCAAGAGAAATAACTATAAGAATTCTGGAAATCAGAATGTAGTGCCAAACAATGTCAAATGTTTCAACTGTGATGAACCAGGCCATATCAAAAGAGAATGTCCGTATCCAGAAAGGCAGAATCCTCCTATAAACAATGATTCAGTAAAGAAACAGAAGCGTGCATTTAATGCTACTCTAGATGACTCAGACTCGTCCTCAAGCAATGATGATCAGAAGACAGATAATTCAAATTTGTGTTTTACGGCAGTTCGACTTCAACAAATTCATGGAAACGGACTCAGAAAAAGGTACACATTTACAATACAATTGATTGAAATTGCATGCCTAGAATTAGATGATTGATTGCTTGATTGATTGATTTTGAATTGGTGTGTTGATTGAATTTTAAATTTATTTTTTATTATTATAATTTTATTATTATTTTTATTATTTTTAATATAATAATATTTTCTAGAATATACTTTAAGAATACTCCAGATATATATATATATATATATATATTAAAATAATAAGTTTATATATATATATATATATTAGAATACTTAGGATAAATAAATCATAGAAATTCACAGGCACATGTCGACATGGTCCCTACCATGATGTCGACATGGGTACAAATTTTGAAATTCAAAATTTGAATTCAAATGGTTGAATTTCCCTCCATATTTTCACTTCATTCAATACTCTGAAAAGGCATCTTTTGACCAGAGAACATGTCTTTCAAAAATCTATTTAGTCACTATCTTTTATCACAACTTTTCACTTTCATTTTCAAATTCAAATTCTCTCTTCAAAACTCCAAGCTCTCTACTCTCTACTTTAATGGCTTCTTCAAGCAACCCCTCCACCATGAGACTTTCCAGAAACTTGAAAGAGCAACTCCTCAATAATCCGGAGGCAATAAAAGCATACATCAATTATGCTAATTATGGAAAAGTACATCCCGGAAAGTTTGCTATTTTTCAAGATTTTTCTTCTTATGAAATTGATACTCTTTTTGAAAACAATCAAATTCTTAGTCTTGTTGATTCTTCTCAAAATGATTTTGTTTGTTACCCAAATCTTGTTAAAGATTTCTATGCAAATCTCAATTGAGAATTTTATGAAGGAAATGATAATGAAATTTGGAGTAGTGTCAAAGGCACTAGAATTGTTTTAAATTGTGATCTTTTGGGTACCATTCTCAATTGTAAGAATACGGGAATGAATCTTTCTAGTTTTCAAATCGATGAACATGATCGTGAGACATTTCATCATATTTTTGAAGGAGATGAAAACTTTGAATTTAAAAACCGAAACTTTCGTCCTAAAGCAAGAATTGTCAATCTTCTTTTACAACATACTTTGACCCCAAGATCGGGAAATTTTAATAATCCTACTTCTAAAGTGTGCAAAGCACTTTTTCCTATTTTTGGAAATTATGATATTAATTGGGCGCAAGTTATTTTGGATGAACTTCGTCTTAAAAATTTTGAAATAGGAGAAAACACTTTATACCATGGAATTTATCTTACTCGGATTTTCAACTATTTTGGAGTAAATTTTAAAGGAGAAGAATTTATTTCATGAAAAGTCTTTAATATCTCAAACATTTCTCTCATGAAAATCCCATATGTTTTTCAACCTTATGAGACTCTTGCCGAAAAGGAAGAGCGTTTGGCTCATGAAGAAATGGAAGAGGAAGAAGAAGAAGAAAGGGATGAAATGGAAATAGAAGAAGAAGAAGAAGGAGAAACATCCCTAGAAAGTATTGAATATCCCTCCAATCCTACCAACAAAACCCTTCTCAAAAACCAAAAGACTATTGTTGAGAATCAACGGGTTCTTAAAAGATCCGTTAGTAAGAAGTTGGACAAAATATCATCCAAGATGAACAAGTTTTTCTCCAAAGTCAGCAAGAAACTTGGATTATCTTCATCTTTATCATCCTCTAACTAGTTCTATATCTTCATATCATATCGAATTAGTTTAAGTTTGTTTTAATTTGAGTGTTTATGTAGTTGTTTATGATTAATCATTGTATCACTCTTCTATGCAATGAAATTGAATTTCCTTTCTGTTATCTAGCTTATCTTATCTCTTGAATAAATGTTAGTATATTATATAAATATATATATATATACACAATTATTCACAAAATCAAAATTACCATCAAATTTCACTGTCATATGTCGACATACCCCCCTTGACCATGTCGACATATACTGGTCAGAAATGACACTTCATTTTAAATTTGAAATTTGAATAACTACCATATGTCTATTCATTTCAAACAAATTTCTACACCTATAATACCCATTTATCCAGAATTCATTACTGAATATTATTTCTTATCTATTCTATCTCTCATTCTTCTCACAATTTCAAAAATGGCTAATCCAATTCATAATTTATCCGAGAATCTTGAAGAAACTCTTAATTCATTCAAGAATATTCTCTCGTTCATTCTTCGTAACCAGCGACACTTAGAGTTAAGTCAATGTAGATGATCAAGGACCAAGTAAGGCATTTTGATGCAATTCGATGGATGATTTCTTCCCTGCACAAGGATGATAACGAAGCACATCCTCCTATCTCTCTCACAAATGACAATGAAAATTGGGATGCCATTAAAGCAGACCCTATTTTCGGAGAAGAAGGATGGGTGGAAGTTCCCCATAATGTTTAATTTGTTTGCTTTATTACTTTGTTTGAATTGATTGTTTTGATTGAAATTGGTTGTTTTGATTGATTTGATTTATACATTGGTGTGGTTTGATGATTATATAAATATACATTAATATAATTATAATCGTTGATCGAATATCATGTCTATAAGTATAGTTATTTCTTATATATACTCTATTATACAGTTTATTAATACAGGTACTTGAGTACAAGAATGAGGGGGAGTTGTATTGTTTAGAGTTTGTTTGTTTTTTGTTGATGACAAAGGGGGAGAAATATAAAATAGGAGAGTTAGGCATAGATTAAGGGGGGAGTTATTAGATTTAGGGGGAGTCAATAGGATAGAAGTAATATTTTATAAACAAAGGTTGTCATCATCAAAAAGGGGGAGATTTTTAGTCCATGAGTTGATGGTTTTGATGACAACAACCTTAGAATAAGATTATAAAATATAAATACTAACATTATAGTTTTAGATATATATGTATATGCAGGATTTAACCATGCAGGTACAAAGAATGAAGACTGTACAATATAGAGATTCAAGATATCAAGATTGAAGACTCATGAGTATCAAGATAATCAAGAGTTCAAGATTTCAAGATAAGCATTGAGTCTAGAATTATGTTAAAACTTCACAATAGCACTGAAATCTTCACTCCATTTTTCTTTTGGGATGGAACTCATTTCTACCTTTTTAGTGGCTTACAAACCCACGACAAGTAGCTTACAAACCTATGACAAGTGGCTTACAAACCCACGAACATCCTGGTTTTGTACAAGTTCTCGAGTCCTGTCATGATGTGTGACGACCGCCCATGACCCCTGCACCGAATCTAGAGAAAGTGCGCTGTAAAGTGTGCCAGGCGACCATGGACGATTGTCAAGGTAAATTAAACAACCGAATCTATCGTATTGCTCACAGCGCATGGACAAAATACAATAGAACATATGTATAGTGAAGCTTTACAGAACAAAATGCCATCATATAAAACTCCATAATAGTTGAATACAAGCATCCAAATAGTCAATACATCAAGCCTCACTACATATCTCTCAGAGAATACAAAACAGCGGAACATCCAGTACATATAATAAGAAGATAATATGCAACCCTCCAGCTCGTCTTCGATATCAGCATCGTGAGAAGAGAACAGCACCTGTCACCTGTTACCTAGTCTGCCCGTCCCGAAAATGGACGAACAGCCCAAGGCAATAAGAATTAAAACATAAAGCCTTGAGTCAGACAACAGTCTTAGTGAGCAGTAAATTAACTAACAACATACCAAAAGAGCATAAAGGAAAAGGAATAGGAATACAACCCTCCCACTCCAACCTCATTCTACAGTGATAGCCCCCAAACACACACTAAGCAGAAGCAAACATAGCAGAGCATACAATTTAAAGTAAAGCTATTATCACTCGAGTCAAGGGCGATGTTTTCCAAGTACCAAGGCCTAAATCAGATAAGCACCCAGAAAATACCGCTCTTGAGTCCGAATGACGATACAACCAAACATCCATGACTCTGGCTATCACTGTTATCATTGCTTCGATATCACCGTTAATTGAATGACCGGCACATTCTTTCAGCCGTCCGTCAAGGGCTAATGGAAACCCCGGTTCTAGACATAACTCCCGCACGTCGTCGCAGCCCGTGCCTAGGACTATCGAATCTGCCCAGAGTACTCGACCATCAACAGTTGGTCGTTGGGACTATCGAATCTGCCCAAACGTACTCTTGCTTAGAGCATGCTAGAACCTTCAACAACGATGCTATCCAAGCCTCCTAGTCATCCTCCTCGACGACTATTCTCATATCCATTCATTATCCTCAACTCGAATCATATCACCGAGTTATCAACATGCTTGGAATGATCCCATCTGGATTAGACCAAGTCTTCATCATATGATGCCTCGCTTCATTACATCCTTGCAAAGCCTCATCTCAACTTCACATCATCACATCTATGCATAAGAGCTTCATCATCCCGCTACATATGCCACGAGCAGCTTTCCCAATTCAAGAGCCTTTCCCTTAGCTTTTGAATCATCTTCGATCTAAATCTAATCATCAATCATCTAGTTCATAACAAGCAATCAAATCAAACATCAATCCAAGCAATCAAGCATTCAAATATGATCTAAGTAGACAATTATAATAATAATGGCATTTTCGCAATTAAAGAGTTGAAAGTCCAATAAGCATGAAAACATGGATTATATCTCTACAAACTTGATGAATGAACTTGCATAGGTTAACATATGATAAAATGGATGTAACATCATCATGAACAATGGATCTATATGGATCTACACTTTGGATGAAGAAAATGCATGGAAATCACTATTTTAACACCAAATCGAGCCAACAATCCGATATACTCCTTTGGATCCGTGTGAGAGATAATCACCACTTACCAAATCACCTAAACCAACCCAAATCAACACGCTTCAGATCTGGACAGCAAAGGATGAAGCTTGATCTATCACGAATCCGCTTTAAACAAAGAACTCTCTCTTGAAAAGATGAAGATCTTCAATCTAAGCTCTTGGATCTTCAATTTGATCTTCAACTTGGATGGATGGAAGCACTAGATTAGAGTGGAGAAAAGAAGTGAAGAAGTGTAGAAGTCGAGCTCTCAAAATGGCAGCACTTCGTCGCTTCAAAATCCGGATCCCAAAAAGTGAGAACAACCCCTCCTATTTATAGCTGAAATTCCTTAAGTCGAAATCTGGCTATCTCCCTAAGTCGCTTCCGACCTAAGCCTCTCCGACCTAACAGATGCACGACTTAACTCCTCAGCGACCTAACACTTGACGACCTAAAGCAATGCGCTTTCCTTCGACCTACGACTTAGCAACAGGTATGACCTAACACTTAGGAAACCCAGCGACCTAACAACCTAACGACAACTACCTACGACTCAGTTGGGTTGCGACCTAACACATGTCGACCTAAAACAACATACGACCTAACAGTTAGATCCACGCGACCTAACACTTAAACTATCCTAGCGACCTAACAACTCATGCGACCTACGACTTAGCAAACTCGCGACCTAACACACACGCGACCTAACCATCTTAGGTCGCCTACGACCTAACTCAACACAGATCTAACGACCTAACTACGCTAACACTTAGGTCGATCAATCCCATAGGTCGCTAACTGTTATAGGTCGCAAACTGCTTATCCCCTAAATCGTTAACTCTACTAGGTCGCTCCCTCCTATCTCTTAGGTCGCTAACTCGAACTGCCGACCTAACACTTAACTCACCCAAACACTTAGGTCGCTCACAACATTTCCTTAGGTCGTTGCCGACCTAACTCTACCCCAGAATACTTAGGTCGCCTACTACTCTTCCTTAGGTCGCCTAAACCTCTTAAGTCAGTCACGACTTATCACTTAGGTCGGTCACTACCTTAAGTCGGCAACTCGACCCAGACTTATCCCTTAACTTGCCTATCCCCTTAGGTCGCAGACCTTCTCTAAGTCGCTCACGACTTATCTCCTAAGTCGCCAACAACATTTAGTTCTCTAGGTCGCGTACGACCTAGGACTTAGGCAATTTCAACCAAAATCTGAAACAACTAGAAAATGCTGAAAATCCCAGATTTTTGACAAACTTTTCGATCCGTAAAATACGGGTCGTTACATTCTCTCCCCCTTAGGAATTTCGCCCCCGAAATTCCAAGCAATCATAGCAATCAAAGACTATTCTGTACGCCTACCATCCATAGCAATCAACAAACCATGCATCCAATTCTAGCTTAGCGTACCGAATTCTAAGACTTAGAACAAGTTACAATATCGCGAGATGAGACGACACCTTAGGGCCATACCTTGAAGAGTTCAGGATGAGCTACCTTCATCCTCTCTTCCACCTCCCACGTACAGTCGTTATCATCATCACTCCATTGTATCTTGAGCAACTTAACTACCTTCCTCCTAAGCTGTTTCGTGTTGGTTTCAACAACACGAAGCGGTTTACGAGGTCTTCTATCAACTGGATCAACTTCAAAATCTTCATAGCTATCTGCAGAAACTACTGCATTTGAGTCGTGCACATACTTCCGTAGATATGATACATGAAAAACATTGTGCACACTCGACATCTTCTCTGGTAACTCCAATCTGTAAGCGAGCTTTCCAATTCGCTCGATAATTGGGAATGGTCCAACAAATCTCGGAGTCAATTTTCCTCTCTTCCCGAATCGAATAACATTCTTCAGTGGAGAAATCTTCACAAAAACCATATCTCCTACGTCGAATTCCAAATCCTTTCGACGCTTATCGGCATAACTCTTCTGACGATCTTGGGCTGCCTTCATTCGTTGCCGAATGATTTCTATACAATCTGAAGTCTGTCGAATCATCTCTGGCCCAATTATCAGCTTTTCTCCAGTTTCCAACCAACATGTCGGAGAGTTACACGGTCTTCCATACAATGCCTCATACGGTGCCATACCAATGCTTGACTGGTAACTGTTGTTGTACGCAAACTCCACCAAATGAAGGTGATCTTCCCATGATCCTCCGAAGTCCAAAACACATGCTCTGAGAAGATCTTCCAAAACTCGGTTGACTCTCTCGGTCTGACCATCTGTTTGGGGATGATAAGCTGTACTCAAACACAACTCGGTTCCCAAGACTTCCTGGAAGCTCTTCCAAAATCCACTAGTGAACAATGGGTCTCGATCGCTCACTATACTCTTCGAAATACCATGGAATCGAACTATCCACTTAACATACAACTCGGCCAACTTTGATGCAGTCCTAGTCGATCGAACAGGAATGAATCTAGCACTCTTAGTCAGACGATCCACAAGGACCCAAATTCCTTCATTTCCCGTTCTGGTCCTAGGCAATCCATCGATAAAATCCATCGACACTTGTTCCCACTTCCATGTAGGAACTTCTAATGGCTGAAGCAATCCGCTTGGCTTCTTCTGTTCGGCTTTTACCAACTGGCAATTCATACATTTGGAAATAAAATTTCCAACATCCTTCTTCATGCCTTCCCAGTAGTAGGTTCTCTTCATATCCCGATACATCTTGTTTCCACCTGGATGAATTGTCAACTTCGAGTGATGACTTTCCTTCAGAACTTCACTCCTCAATTCATCTATATCGGGAACAACTAGTCATCCTTGCTTTCGAAGCCAACCTTCTCGATCGACCTCGAATCCTTTATCCTTTTCTGGATCCAATCCAGATTCCAATTCACGGATAATCTTGACAAGCTTATCATCTCGCTTTTGGCCCTCGCCAATCCTTTCCACAAGAGTGGGTCTTATCGATAAGTTTGCCAACATCTCAGGTTCCAATTCACATCTAGGCCTGAAGTCAAATCCAGCTAAATACTCGAGACTCTTCCATTCTGAAAACATGGCTCCCAATCCTGCATGTCTTTGACTTAACGCATCTGCCACTGTGTTACCTTTTCCCGGAGTATAAGCTATACCAAAATCATATGATGCTAAAAATTCTAGCCAACGTTGCTGCCGAAGATTCAAATCCTTTTGGGAGAAAAGATACTTCAACGACTTATGATCCGTAAACAACTCGAATCGAACTCCCAACAGATAATGCCTCCACATCTTCAGGGCAAATACAATCGCCGCTAACTCCAAATCATGAGTTGGGTAATTCCTTTCATGCGGCTTCAGTTGTCGACTGGCATATGCAACAACTTTATCCCTCTGCATCAGCACTGCTCCAAGTCCAGTACCACATGCGTTGGTGTAAATCACCATCTCATCATTCCCACTTGGAATAGTCAAAACAGGAGCACTCGTCAATCTCTCTTTCAGGATTCCGAAAGCTTGCTCACACTTAGCATCCCAACTGAACACTTGGTTCTTTTTCGTCAATCCTGTTAACGGTGCAGCTACCTTGGAGAAGTCTTTGATAAACCGTCGATAATACCCTGCTAATCCAAGAAAACTTCTCACGTCAGATGCATTCTTAGGTCTAACCCAATCCTGGATTGTTGCCACCTTAGCGGGATCAACCGCTATTCCACTTCCAGAAATCACATGGCCTAAGAACCTCACTTCACTCTTCTAGAAGTGACACTTCGAAAACTTAGCCTTCAACTGATGTTTCCGCAAGATTTCCAAAACCATACGCAAGTGCGTCTTGTGCTCCTCTTCCGTTCTGGAATAAATCAGAATATCATCCACGAACACAAGTACGAACTTGTTCAACTGATCTCTGAACACTCTATTCATAAGATCCACAAAATATGCTGGCGCGTTAGTCAATCCAAACGGCATTACCAGCCACTCAAAGAAACCGGATGGTGTCCTAAAAGCAGTCTTCGGCACACTATCCTTAGCTACTCTCAACTGGTGAAATCCCGTTGCCAAATCCATCTGAGAAAACACCTTAGCTTCGTGAAGCTGATCAAACAAGTCATCTATCCTCGGCAATGGATACTTGTTCTTTTTAGTCACTTTATTCAGCTCACGATAATCCACACACAATCTCAACGACCCATCTGCCTTGGTTGCGAACACAACTGGTGCACCCCACTCGGACACACTACGCCGAATGAATCCTTTCTATAAAAGGTCATCAACTTGCACCCTCAACTCCTGCTGATCCCTAGGCGCCATCCGCCTAAGAGGCATCACAACAGGTCTGGCTCCTTCAACTAGATCTATACGAAACTCGATCTCTCTATGCGGCGGCAACCCTTTGACTTCGTCAAAGACATCCTCGAATCCATTTGCGATTGGCACTAAAGACAGTCCATCCCGTGGAACAACTAGCGAATACATGAAGCTCATGAAGACGCCTTCCTCATGCTTACATCGTATCACAATCTTTCGCCCTTCCACATTCTCGACTGTCACCTCCAGCCTCTCACAATCAACCTTAGCCGCATACTTCCTAAGCCAGTCCATACCCAAAATAATTCCGAACCCCGCAAAGTTCAGAACAAAACAATCACAAACAAAAGAGCAACCATGACTCGATACAACTAGACCACGGCATAACATACACAAACAAGACGAACCCCCAACTGGATTAGTCACAACCAATAGCCTATCAACAATATCCGGTTCCAAACCTAACCGGCCTACTAGTTCATTACAAACAAACGAATGCGATGCTCCAGTATCAAACAAAACTCTAACTGGAATACCACATAGGAAAAGAGTACCTTGAACAACCACACTCTTTCCCTTCTCTTCAGCAGTAGGAGCTTTCGAAGACGACGGAACAGCTCCTAAAGCATAGGCTTGCACAATCTGCCTGTCCTTCCTCGGTTCTGGACAATTCTTCCTGAAATGCCCTGGCTTGTCACAGTTGTGACACTTCATCGGCACCTTAGGATTCTTACAATCCTTCGAGAAATGGCCCTTTTGCTGACAATTGTAGCAAGTCACCTCGCCTTTCGGCTTCTTCTGGCCATCCTTACCCTTCTGCTGCTGCTGCTTCCTCTTCTTGTTTCCACGCTGCTGGGGTTTAGACTCTTCCCTGGTCACAGCAACAACAGATCCTTCCTTAGGAAACAGACTCTCATGCCTAAGAGCTTTCTCCACAAGCTTCTCAAATGAATCGTCCAAATGATCCACCAACTGTCTCCCAAGATAACTGTCCAAGCCTGTCACAAACTTCTCATTCTTCTGATAAGCGGATTCAATATATGACCGGGCATACTTGGACAAAGCCTCAAACTCATAAACATACTCAAGAACAGATCTTCCACCCTGCTTGAGTTCTACAAACTTCTTGAACAGAACAGACTTCCGAGCTGTAGAAATGAACTTAGCTTCAAATCTAGCTTGGAATTGCTCCCAAGTAATCTCTTCCTCCGCAGTATTGATGGTAATAGAGTTCCACCAATCAGAGGCTCTCCCTTGAAGCTGCCTTGATGCCAACTTCCTCTTAGTTGCATCATCAATTCCCAAATCACCAAAGATCCTTCTACAAGCATCTATCCATCTCTGGACTTCGATAGTTGATTCTGTTCCCAAGAAAAACTTCCCTCCAAGAGCAGTATACTCCTTGCACAACTTAGCAAAATCCACTGGTTTCGGAGTTTGGACTTGAACTCCAACATCTACTGCTGCCCCCGGAACTGGTATCCTTCTCATGATCGAAGTCATCATAGCTTCGAACATGGCTGCATAATCAGCAGTCTCTTCAGTAGCACGGCCTTCCCTAGCAGCTGGTCTCCCTCTTCGACTCATTCTCAATATCTATAAAAAGGAATGATTAGAACATCTAGAGAAACAACTGCATAAAGGACTCAAACCCTACTAAGCTACTATATTATATATAGTATTCATCCATCAAAATACAATTACGTCTCTCATACGTAGTTACGACGGCGAGCGTTGGGTAAAATCGATTAACCAATGCTCTGATACCAAATGTGACGACCGCCCATGACCCCTGCACCGAATCTAGAGAAAGTGCGCTGTAAAGTGTGCCAGGCGACCATGGACGATTGTCAAGGTAAATTAAACAACCGAATCTATCGTATTGCTCACAGCGCATGGACAAAATACAATAGAACATATGTATAGTGAAGCTTTACAGAACAAAATGCCATCATATAAAACTCCATAATAGTTGAATACAAGCATCCAAATAGTCAATACATCAAGCCTCATTACATATCTCTCAGAGAATACAAAACAGCGGAACATCCAGTACATATAATAAGAAGATAATATGCAACCCTCCAGCTCGTCTTCGATATCAGCATCGTGAGAAGAGAACAGCACCTGTCACCTGTTACCTAGTCTGCCCGTCCCGAAAATGGACGAACAGCCCAAGGCAATAAGAATTAAAACATAAAGCCTTGAGTCAGACAACAGTCTTAGTGAGCAGTAAATTAACTAACAACATACCAAAAGAGCATAAAGGAAAAGGAATAGGAATACAACCCTCCCACTCCAACCTCATTCTACAGTGATAGCCCCCAGACACACACTAAGCAGAAGCAAACATAGCAGAGCATACAATTTAAAGTAAAGCTATTATCACTCGAGTCAAGGGCGATGTTTTCCAAGTACCAAGGCCTAAATCAGATAAGCACCCAGAAAATACCGCTCTTGAGTCCGAATGACGATACAACCAAACATCCATGACTCTGGCTATCACTGTTATCATTGCTTCGATATCACCGTTAATTGAATGACCGGCACATTCTTTCAGCCGTCCGTCAAGGGCTAATGGAAACCCCGGTTCTAGACATAACTCCCGCACGTCGTCGCAGCCCGTGCCTAGGACTATCGAATCTGCCCAGAGTACTCGACCATCAACAGTTGGTCGTTGGGACTATCGAATCTGCCCAAACGTACTCTTGCTTAGAGCATGCTAGAACCTTCAACAACGATGCTATCCAAGCCTCCTAGTCATCCTCCTCGACGACTATTCTCATATCCATTCATTATCCTCAACTCGAATCATATCACCGAGTTATCAACATGCTTGGAATGATCCCGTCTGGATTAGACCAAGTCTTCATCATATGATGCCTCGCTTCATTACATCCTTGCAAAGCCTCATCTCAACTTCACATCATCACATCTATGCATAAGAGCTTCATCATCCCGCTACATATGCCACGAGCAGCTTTCCCAATTCAAGAGCCTTTCCCTTAGCTTTTGAATCATCTTCGATCTAAATCTAATCATCAATCATCTAGTTCATAACAAGCAATCAAATCAAACATCAATCCAAGCAATCAAGCATTCAAATATGATCTAAGTAGACAATTATAACAATAATGGCATTTTCGTAATTAAAGAGTTGAAAGTCCAATAAGCATGAAAACATGGATTATATCTCTACAAACTTGATGAATGAACTTGCATAGGTTAACATATGATAAAATGGATGTAACATCATCATGAACAATGGATCTATATGGATCTACACTTTGATGAAGAAAATGCATGGAAATCACTATTTTAACACCAAATCGAGCCAACAATCCGATATACTCCTTTGGATCCGTGTGAGAGATAATCACCACTCACCAAATCACCTAAACCAACCCAAATCAACATGCTTCAGATCTGGACAGCAAAGGATGAAGCTTGATCTATCACGAATCCGCTTCAAACAAAGAACTCTCTCTTGAAAAGATGAAGATCTTCAATCTAAGCTCTTGGATCTTCAATTTGATCTTCAACTTGGATGGATGGAAGCACTAGATTAGAGTGGAGAAAAGAAGTGAAGAAGTGTAGAAGTCGAGCTCTCAAAATGGCAGCACTTCGTCGCTTCAAAATCCGGATCCCAAAAAGTGAGAACAACCCCTCCTATTTATAGCTGAAATTCCTTAAGTCGAAATCTGGCTATCTCCCTAAGTCGCTTCCGACCTAAGCCTCTCCGACCTAACAGATGCACGACTTAACTCCTCAGCGACCTAACACTTGACGACCTAAAGCAATGCGCTTTCCTTCGACCTACGACTTAGCAACAGGTATGACCTAACACTTAGGAAACCCAGCGACCTAACAACCTAACGACAACTACCTACGACTCAGTTGGGTTGCGACCTAACACATGTCAACCTAAAACAACATACGACCTAACAGTTAGATCCACGTGACCTAACACTTAAACTATCCTAGCGACCTAACAACTCACGCGACCTACGACTTAGCAAACTCGCGACCTAACACACACGCGACCTAACCATCTTAGGTCGCCTACGACCTAACTCAACACAGATCTAACGACCTAACTACGCAACACTTAGGTCGATCAATCCCATAGGTCGCTAACTCTTATAGGTCGCAAACTGCTTATCCCCTAAATCGTTAACTCTACTAGGTCGCTCCCTCCTATCTCTTAGGTCGCTAACTCGAACTGCCGACCTAACACTTAACTCACCCAAACACTTAGGTCGCTCACAACATTTCCTTAGGTCGTTGCCGACCTAACTCTACCCCAGAATACTTAGGTCGCCTACTACTCTTCCTTAGGTCGCCTAAACCTCTTAAGTCAGTCACGACTTATCACTTAGGTCGGTCACTACCTTAAGTCGGCAACTCGACCCAGACTTATCCCTTAACTTGCCTATCCCCTTAGGTCGCAGACCTTCTCTAAGTCGCTCACGACTTATCTCCTAAGTCGCCAACAACATTTAGTTCTCTAGGTCGCGTACGACCTAGGACTTAGGCAATTTCAACCAAAATCTGAAACAACTAGAAAATGCTGAAAATCCCAGATTTTTGACAAACTTTTCGATCCGTAAAATACGGGTCGTTACATGATGAGATATTCTGCAGGAAGAAGCTTGCAAAACTACTTCAAAATGATTTTCAAAACTACTTCAAAATGATTTTCAAAATTGTTTTTCAAAATGTTTTAGCCTTAAAAATTATCTTTTCAAATGATTTTCAAAAAGATGTTTTAGCCTTAAATATTCTTGTTTTTAAACTTCGGTTGTTTTAAACTATCTTTTAATTATAGTATATTTATACTTAGATTTAAATATAAAATTATAGTAAAATTATATATATATTATTCTTTATATTCATCTATGTATTTTATCTATAGTCAAGTATATTTATAAAGTTTAAAATAGTTTTAATATAAAATAGAGGTTATTTTCAAAGAAAAACAAAACATCAAAATTTCCTTTGGGATGTCGACATGCCCTAGTACCCCATGTCGACATAGTGACAGTTAGATTCAAAAATTTGAATTTCAAAAGAAGTGTCTGTTCGCCATAACCTTTCATGAATGAACATGGCTGTTGTTCTTCTATAAATAAGGGTTAGTTTCAACGAATTTTATATCAGTTTTTTCTGGTTTTTCACTTCTCTTCTTCTTCCACATTTTCTTATTCAAAATCCTATCATTACTCTGCCGAAATCAACATTGAATCTAACTAGATTATCTCTGGTTTGATTCTCTATCACTATCTCAACAAGATCCAAGTGCTATTCAGAGTTATAGGCTTCTTTGTAATCTATCAAGCGAGAAAAGGTGTGATTGTAGCCTTCGAAATCAATCAAGCAAGAAAAGGTGTGATTGTAGCCTTGGAAATCAATTGGGTGAACTTGTTGCCCCAGAAATCAAGTATCTCTACCCAGAGGATTGTGATTCTAGAGGGTGTACCTCATAGCCTTGAAACCAAGGGTTGTAATTGTTGAATTGCTTTTGAAAGGAAATCTGTACTTAGTTGTGCGGGACTGGATGTTGGGTAACCCCGAACAAGTATAAAATCCGGTGTGTTCTTTCCTTTACTGCATTTACTTTATTTCTGCATCTGTGTTTGTTTCTGTGATTATATCTATGTCTGAATATTGCATACATTTGTGTTCAAATTAACATAAACTCAAAAGGATTTAGTAATTTCTTAAAAACACTATTCACCCCCCCTCTTGTGTTATTCCTAGCCTTAAGATCCATATTCAGCATTCCTCACAATAACATCGAATATATGCTACTCTATAAGCATCATGGGTGTATTATACATCAAATTACTAGGGTTGTCTAGATATCTGCATCGATAATATCTACATCATGTGACATCCCTAATGTGATAAAAATATTTAAACAAACATGGCATACATCATCTATCCTCACATCATTCACTTAATGCATTAGATAAATGATGATTGTCTGACCCCATTATACTCAACGCCCTAGTTTCACAAAACTCAAATCCATGCCACTCAATAGGCCAGGAACTAGACTGCATACATCAAAACAGTCCAGGATAAATGGATTAGGCCATCATTTGATCCAGGGCACACATCAAAACCCAAATGAGCATCCTCACATACCCCTGCTTTACGAGTACACCTCGAAAGCTACGAATATCAATGACCCCATTGCATACGTCATCCATAGTAGAGCTCATCATGGAACTATCCTTACAACACCTGTTTGAAGTCGTCGCGGTTGGGAACTACTCTAGACAACCATTATAAGTCACTAAGTGTCATCATGCATCCCGTAACCTCCCTCCGACAGTCACCTCTATCCGACTCATTGTCGCCTACTCTGCACCTCGAAGTACAGCTGTCCATCGTCGATGCTGTCACTTTCCATCATGAAATCATTATCGTCGAATCATGAAGTCGTCGCGTCGAAGCATCTCATCCTTACTTCAACGCCAAAACTGCTCATCGAAGAGTCATATCATCAAGATCAAACGTCGAACGAACGAACTATCACATAATGTTATTCGAAGCCTCTTCATTGTCCATGTCAAAATTGGCCAAATCGGCCGTCATCAATAGTGGTAGATATCGACCACTATATTGTAGTCGATAACGGTCACTCCAGAGTAGTCGATAATGACCACTTTGACATGTACTTAACCAAAAATGGTTAAATACAAACCAAATAAAAATGTCCACTATCTTTCCTAAAGTCCAAAGCACAATCCAAGTCCATCGTCCTTCATCTTCAGATCAGTCGGTACACACCAATACTCCTCCACATATTTATCTCATTCATTCAAGTTTATCATCGTTTGTGTGCTCAATCGATATGCACAAACTCTATCACATCATTTGAGTCCCCATCGTGTGTGCATTCCATCGATATACACTAAACTCTATCTAATGAGATTTTCCTATATCGCCTTCAAACATTTTCAACCAACTAACAAATAAGTAGACATGCAAGCAACAAGCATAGAAATATCTATAATAGCCTACATATGTCTATAATAACACGATAAAATACATCCAAGCAATCAATATGGGATAACGCGAGATTAATATCAAAATTGCCTAAATCTATCAATATCGTCAAAATAGTGCGTCAATAGGAAAAATGCATCAATGGAAAAAATATGCTATTTACTTAAAATCCATTTTAAAATGCTTTTAATTCTTTAAAATAAGATATAGGTTTAACTACTTTATAAATCACCTTTTTAAGTTAGAAATTAACATTTCAAAACGTCAAATTAATACTATACTAACAATCATAATATGGTGAGAGACAATACCACTCATCTCAACCAAATCTGATCAAACTATCGCTAAGTCATAGAGCTCTCCATTACGAGCGCAACGCAAGAAACGGTGTCCAAAACGGACCTTGTATGCAAAAGATACGCGTACTATAAATAACGGATTAAATAAGAAATTAATTAACTTAATTACCTTGGTTAAGCTTTTCTTCCCCAAAATAAAAGTTCCTCCCGCCTATGCATATGTACATGCCTGAACATCCACAATGCCGACCCTCCCCAATAGCCAAACTCTTCCGAATCATGATGAAATTGGTAGCAAAAAGTTTCAACAAGTTCCCATTTCCGTTCTCTCCATGGCCAACCCAACCACATCTCGACCGCCGCCACCCATCAAAAAGCGACCGAAGCTCCAGCTAACGAAAAACCCAAAGTTGCGTTTACCCACTGACAGCTGTATTATCTCATTATTCCACTATCGATGCACAACGCTAAAAGGAGAACAATCGTACACTCTATATGCAGTAACTCAGCCTAGATTGCCACCGATTCAAAACCCTAGTTCGCTACCTAAAAATAAAGCTCGGCCAGATAGTGTCGCACAAATAGAATCGACATGTACTCAAAGATCTTTCCAAGATGAGTTCAACGGAGGTAGTCTCATGATTTAACACGGAGTATATCGGCCAATTTGGATTTTTGAAATATCCTGGGAGGTGGCCATTTAAAATGAATGCAATAGTAACCTTTGGTTATGAACAGTAATGGGTTTTTATAGAAGAAGAATTAGGGTTTAATTTATTTATTTGATTTATATTAAATTCTCAAATGAACCTTCATGTGTTTCGAGTTTGCACAGTCAAACAATGCACCCGATCGCAACGAAACTCGTCTACGTGCATCATCTCATTCTTCCGATCCCGATTAAAAATACAGATCATTACATTCTCCCCTCCTTAAAAGAATTTCATCCTAGAAATTCCAAGGATGAAGCGTGTAACGACCCTGAATTTTTGACATTTGAAATGTGAATATTTAATTGAGTTTAAATATTCGAATGATAGTTTAATTTGAAATTCGAATATCAGAATGAATTTGGCGATTGAATTATTAAATTTAATTTGCTGAAGTTGGGTAAAAATTATTGAATCTTCAGTTTTAAGCTGATTAAAAATAATCTGAAGGCTTAGAAAATTCATATTTATAGTAGTGAAGATAATAAAAGCTTCAGAATAGGATTTGGAACTGTTTTGTTCAATTTTGAAATTTTATCGTTTAAATCGATATTTAAAAATAACGTTCCGGGGCACAGTCTCGGAATTCGACGAAACAGTTCCATTGGATCCGTAATATTGTATTATTATCGAATTTCAATTTTCGTGGTGATTGGAGCTGTCGTGTGATCGTACGAGATAAAAACGCCTAGACAATAATTTATTGATTTAATTTAAATATCTTATATCATTTCACCAGTCGATATTCTTTCCCATCAGCCGACCTATTCTCTACTGCATCACGTACCCTCTTTCTTTCCTTAGAAGCTTAAATCGAAAGCCAGAGAAAAATAAATGGCAGACGATCAAAGGAAAGAAATCATCTCGTTCAAAGAAAAATGTCGAGCGCCTTAAAACGAAATTATTTCCGTTCGTTCCCAATTTTCATCTTTCCCTTTTCCTTCCTCTAATGGCCGATGCCTGGAAGAAGAAAATCACGTTCCTCAGTTTCAAATCGAAAATCTTCTTTTGTTCGAAACGAAATCAAATCGACCGAGCCCTTCTTCTTCTATTTAAACATAAATCGTTCGAGACTAAGAGAAAAAAAAGGGATACGCGATAAATTGCGTGGCTGCGACCTAAGGGGGAGCGCGAGTGCACGCGAGGGGGAAAGAGCTGCTGCGCGTTGGTCAT
Organism: Allium fistulosum; assembly: GCA_030737815.1. Lineage (NCBI taxonomy): Eukaryota > Viridiplantae > Streptophyta > Magnoliopsida > Asparagales > Amaryllidaceae > Allium > Allium fistulosum. Next base: position 481,861,119 of record CM060905.1, on the reverse strand, counting down.
CTTGGGGTTGGTTTGGAGCGAACGACAACAATGTGAGGAATGAAGGCGCATGTGAACTGGAAAGACATCATGGGCACAGTAGGCATGTAGGGAAATCGATCGGTGGAGGTACGGCAGAGGCGGGACAGCGATTGTTGCGCGTGGTCTCGTTCGATTTTGGGTCAGGCATCGTCTGCGTGACATGAGGCTAGGCAGGAGGTCGAGTGAGGGCTCTCGCGTGGTTCATCGTTGGTACGGCGATAGGTCAAGTTCGTTGTTATTATGGTGACACTGTTTGTCTCCAGTAAGGTATAAATCTTATTTTTTTTAAATAAATATGTATTGAAAAGAAAATATATATGCAGGGAAGAATTACTGCCTTACTTTTTAGAGACATACATATATATGAATTTACAGTACATCATTTACAAGCAAGGTTTAAAAGAGGAAATTTTGTTTTTTTACATGTAGATAGATCAGAAAAGAAATAAATACATAAGGTCTGAGGTAGAAAATTTTTATCTAGTTCGAATATGCAAACAGATTGGAAAGAAAAAAAAAGAAAACATTTTATGATAATCTTGTTTACAACTGGAAATAGAGATATGTTGGGCCAGTTATTTATTTAAAATTAGAAAATTTAAAAGAAATTTGTTTAAAATAAAATTCATTGGATAATTAAAATTACCAAGCGAAAATTTGTTATTTGATTTATTCAAATATTAATAGATTGTATAAATTGTTTATACAAGGTTAAAAATGGAGAAATAGTCGGAATGGAAAATGGATTGCAAACTAAAAGCAAAGGTGAGATCTTCTCACTCAAACAAAGGGTTTTGTTTAATTTTAAATAGTTATATTTAAAATTATTGATTGTGTTGATTGTATGCTTGGATGATAGTATATATATATAGTAATATATAGTAATATATATATATATTGGAATATGTATATATTGGAGTTGTTGATTTCCCGCATTATATAGCGGATGAGACCCTATGCGCCGCATAATAGCAGATGATATTTTATAAATCCCATATACCATGATATTCCACCTCGAAGTGGAATTGGTATTGTGCTAACATCTGTGGATGCTGGGAAATATGTTGGAGGGATCCAACTGGATTCCTTAAATTATATGAATTTGTTTCATATGTTGTATGAATTTGTTTCATATACTGTGTGATTATTTATTTATAATCTGTGAATGATTATATCTGTGATTGAATTTGTTGAAGGCTATAATTTAGCCGAATGTATTTTTGGTATCGTTGGATACCAGAAATAAATGAAATTGGATTTTTGAAATTAAAGTTGGAAATTTTAAGTGAATTCCTTTTGAAAGAATTGAATAAATTTAAAAGAAGGAATTTTAAAGCATAAAGTTGATTTTTGAAATCTTATTGAATTCTTTCCAAAATATGGGAAAAGATTTTTTTAAATGGATTTTGAATAGTATTATTCGAAAGTTGGAAAATTTATTGAAAATGGAATTTTAAATGGTTTGGAAAGGATTAAGGAATTTATTTTTAAAAGTGATAAATTTGTTTGAAATCCAATTGATAATTGATTTGGTATTGGAAAATAAATCTTTGGGAAATCGATATGAAAATTTATTTGGGGTTTGAATGAAAATTGATTTTTGTGTTGAGAATAAATTTGGAAATCGATTTGTAAAATGATTTGGTATTTGGGATTAAAAATTAGAATCAATTTGAAATTTGATTCGGTGTTGAAGTAAATTTAGAAATCAATTTGGAATTTGATTTGGTGTTTGAAAGTGAATATTTGGAAAACGATTTGAAAATCGTGTATAAGTGAATATTTGGAAATTTAAATTCACAGTGGGAATTTATAAAAAAAAAGGGAAATGAATAATATCGGGAATTTTATTCCGCTAGTGAATGTGATTTGAAATTCGTTTTCAAAGTGATGAAGTGTGAAAAGTGATTTGAAATTGGTTTTCAAACATTGAAGTGTGGAAAATATATATCTTGTGAAGATATTTTGAAAATAAATAATTTGGGAAAAATTATTTAAATATGATGATTGTTGTGATATGTTGTTGATAGTTAAATAACCGACTATCAATATTTGCCTTTGAAATGGCACTTGATTTGTTTTTAAAACAAACGCTCACTATTCGGGTTAGCCGGGAAAAGACCTTTGTGTCATATAACCCATTCCGAATAGTGATACATCATGAATGGACATTATTTGAAGACCGATGTGAAGACCGGGTATTTTCGAAAATGAAAGGACAACCTGTCGAATGTCTCTGCACCGAGTTGCTCCGGTATAGAGATTTATATCACTCTTCTTGTGATGGGAAGTCCGAACGTGATTAGTGAATACCCGGATTGCAAGGGCTTCTTTGGAAGTGCCTTCGGTTCCGTTCGATCCCGGAACGGACTTGTATGGATGTGTGTCTGACATTACACTTTGAGATGTAAAGCTGGTTTCTATCAAATACATTTCTGTTGGTGGCGGAGAATTTATTCTCTTAGCATAACACCCTTCTTTGAGACGTATGAGCTCAGAGGTTGTGTAGTTGATGGTTACTAGTGATACATTCCCAATTTGGTAATGTGGCATACGAAGTGCTGTTGGTCATTTGTTGATCAAACATGGCTTTGTGAAAAAGCATGGCTTTGTGAAAAAGCGTGGCTGTAATGGTCGAAACAGGAATGTTGCGGCAAGGTTGTTAGGGGTCGCGCCCCTAGGGTATGTCATTTCCTTCTGGATAAAAGGTGATATCATGGTATGGAGCCCAGATATTTTACCTATGTTGATGCTGCACATTTATTATACTTTGTGGTTGTTGCTTTGTGGTTGAGGATCCTCGGATAAAGGTCGGTAACGGCCGGGGGATGGCATACTTGTGTGTTAGTTACCTAGTTGCAGCTGTACAGCGTGAGGTAGTGTCAATGTGTTGGTTACCTAGTTACAGCTGTACAGCGTGAGGTAGCGTCGGCCTTGTGTTTGCAGAGATCCAGTTAGATTCTCGGGGCGTCTTTCTAGAGGCGTTTCATTTCGGTGTAAGGAAGTTCCTTTGCCTGACCATTTGTTGGAAATCCAAAGAAACAATACGCGCCTTGTATAATTTTAGTTGTATAACCTGCTATGGAATGTGGCGGTAACCTACTATTGAACATAATAGCTATAGTAGGCATACAATAATGGTTGTATGTTGGCTAAGATTGATATTATACTTTCGAAATGTTTTCCACACTAGACATTAATAATAATATCAACTGATTTTTCGTAGTAAGCATCTTTGACTATCATAAGGAGAAATCTCCTCCAATTCTGCGTTTGCATTGTGTGTGTGGCGGGAGGCCTTATGGTAGTTTCATTTTCCAAAAGCATTACGAATTTGTTTTATTTTCTTTGTGAAAATAACTGTTTTACGATCTCACACCAGTCACCATGACTGACTTGGAGTTTATTGTTCCCTTTCTAAACTCTGGGTGCCCATAATTTTCCACACGGGCATCCTAGAGTTATGTTATCAGGATATTCTGGATATTTTGGAGCTTTGGAGATGAGCTGGATGGCGAGACGTACTCCCGTACTTGTTTATTTATTCCGCTGTGTATTTTGTATGAGGACAAGTTTATGTAACTGTCCATTGTTGTATTGAGTTGTATATTGACTCGGATTGATGTATGTATAAACTGATATAGTTCTTTGTTTAAAAGACTAGTGATTATCTATTATATATTGTTTCGCTGCGAATGTGAGATTCTGTTGTTGTTTTTTCTTCTTCTTCTTTATTTTTCTTCTGTCTTCTTCTACCCCTTCTTTTTAACCCTAATGGTTCGGTTTTTCCGACATTCGATTGCGCGGCATTTGATACAATGGACGTATTATTGTCGACTTTCGAGCGTCGAAAGATCGTGACCGTTACATGTGGTATTAGAGCTGTTGGTTAAGCGACAACCCTGGCTCTGTTGGGTGTTACTCATTAGAGATAGAGTCAGTAGTACTCTAGAATGAGTGAGTGTAATAATAGATATGAGCGCGTATTTGTTAGTGAATACAAAATTTGTTTTGTATTGTGTTGACTTATCGGTTGATTGTTTATAGATTCTGGTCGGTGTAGTCTGGCCAACTGTAATCGATAGGGGTTTCTAAACTCTTAAACAAGATAAACTGACACAGTATTGTTTTAAATGGGGTAAATGAAATAATTTTACCCAAAACTATTTTTGTATAGAAAAGAAATGATTTTCTATGAATTTTCATAGTATATGGATGCTTGGTTGTTAAGAAGAGATAATATTGAATTATTATCATTGTTATATGGAAATTAAATAAAAAATAATGGTATAACCAAAGATTTGAAGATAAATTCATTTAATAAATGAAATTTATAAATATGAATTGAAAGTATAAGGAATGAATTCATATAATGAATGGGATTTGTAAATGTAAATTGTAAATGTGATTTATAATTGGAATTAGAATTCTAGGAAAGTATTTGAAAATAAAATTCATTTATGGAATGCAATTGGTAGTGTGAATTTATAAATGAGTTTTATAAAATGAAATAAAAGTGCCTGAGTAATATTTGCAATGCGAATTAAAGAATATAATTAATTTCAAAGTTAGTTTTGAAATGTGAGTAATTGTTTAAAAGACTTTGGGATTTCTTTAAATTGTTATGGAATGTAAATAAGTTGATAACTTATAAAATATTTGTAATTTGATTGGAATAAGATACAAATTGAAAATGAATGAATTTGTGAATGAACAAATGAGATTACATTTGTAAATAAATGAATTGGAATTGAAAAATGAAATGAAATTTGATTTGAATCAAGTTGAATAAAAATCCAAACTTGGAAAATAAAATAATATGGATTGAATTCAAGTAAACTGACTGATAATTTATTAATTCATGAAATAAATGAATTGGAAGTTGAATTGGTCGTAAGCAATTTAATTTGTATAGAAACCATTGAATTGAATGTAAATTAGATGAAAGCAATTTAATTTGTATTGAAACTTTATAAATTGCTAATGGAAATTGTTTTGGATGTATTGCTTATGAAATCTATGTATTTGCTATTGAAATAAGTGAAATGTTAATAAATTTCCTATATATGTCACTTACGTGTTTAAATTGAGTAAGTGCAGGTTTTTGGAAGCCGTTTGGCTGCATTTTGATTTCGCGAAATGCTAAATAAATAAACCGCTTTGCTTAAAATGCTAAAAAGGTATGCCTACGCAATACAAAATAGGAAAAATGAAATGTTTTTGCTTTTCCGACCGAGTGGGTCGATGTATATATATTTATATCTTTTGTCAAATTGCAAAAGCTCCTCCGTACAAAGGAGACTCCACCAAAATTTTCTGAAAATTTTGGGAGTTAGAAAAAATTTTGAAAAAAATTTGGAAATTTTGTTAACGGAAAATTGATTTTCAAATTGTAATGGAAACGTAGGAATTGAACTAGAAAATGAAAACCATTGTTTTGGTCGAAGTTAAAAGTCTTGGAAAAGTGAACATCGAGTTTTCACTAAAATGAATTTTTGGTTTCTGAAGATAAAATGAATTCAAATAGAATTGAAATTGTAAATTGAATTCAAATGGAATTGGAAATGCAAAATTGAATGGAAATGAATATACAACCTTGTTAGTAAAGTGAAAATAAATATAAGAAGTATGTAAATACTTATATTGAGCTTAAGAAATGGATAATGGAATTCTTAAGTAAAAATTTAGAATTGAGAAATATTCTAAGTTAAAAAGTGAATGAAAATTTAACTGGAAGTAGTAAAAATGGTGATTGTTAATAAGTGGATAAAAATCAAAATATAAAATGATTTTGAAATCTATGATTGGAAATCATTGCTAGTAGTATACAGGTGTTATAAAGGAAAAGAAAATTTTGATTTTGATTTCGAAGATGAATTTGAATTTCTCCACAAAAGGTATGTATTTGAATTTCAGTATGAAATTTGTTGAGTTTTTTATTTTGCCACTTGGCATTTTGTTTTCTATTGGGATTTGAGAGTCCGTAGGGACATTTTGTAGTTGTACCGAGCTAGCCGCGCAAAGGAGACGCTGGCGAAATTTTTCGAAAATTTAGGGAGTTCGAAAATTTTTGAGAAATTTTGAATAATTTACAATTTGAATTTAAATTTAAATTTGAATTGTGAAGCAAAATAAAGTTGTTTGAAAACTATGAAAGTGTTTGGAAAGTTTGTTGAAGTGATAATAGATCTTTAATAAAAAGATTTGTTTTGAAAAATTGATAAAACTATTTGGTTTGGGAAAATGATAAACGGGGATTGGAGCATTCTTCTTAACTTGTAATTTTGGAACGAAATTCTTTTAAGGGGGGAAGATTGTAATGACCCTGAATTTTTGACATTCGAAATGTGAATATTTAATTGAGTTTAAATATTCGAATGATAGTTTAATTTGAAATTCGAATATTAGAATGAATTTGGCGATTGAATTATTGAATTTAATTTGCTGAAGTTGGGTAAAAAATATTGAATCTTCAGTTTTAAGCTGATTAAAAATAATCTGAAGGCTTAGAAAATTCATATTTATAGTACTGAAGATAATAAAAGCTTCAGAATTGGATTTGGAACTGTTTTGTTCAGTTTTGAAATTTTATCGTTTAAATCGATATTTAAAAATAGCGTTCCGGGGCACAGTCTCGGAATTCGACGAAACCAGTTCCATTGGATCCGTAATATTGTATTATTATCAGATTTCAGTTTTCGTGGTGATTGGAGCTGTCGTGTGATCGTACGAGATAAAAACGCCTAGACAATAATTTATTGATTTAATTTAAATATCTTATATCATTTCACCAGTCGATATTCTTTCCCATCAGCTGACCTATTCTCTACTGCATCACATACCCTCTTTCTTTCCTTAGAAGCTTAAATCGAAAGCCAGAGAAAAATAAATGGCAAACGATCGAAGGAAAGAAATCATCTCGTTCAAAGAAAAACGTCGAGCGCCTTAAAACGAAATTATTTCTGTTCGTTCCCAATTTTCATCTTTCCCTTTTCCTTCCTCTAATGGCCGAAGCCTGGAAGAAAAAATCACGTTCCTCAGTTTCAAATCGAAAATCTTCTTTCGTTCGAAACGAAATCAAATCGGCCTAGCCCTTCTTCTTCTATACAAACATAAATCGTTCGAGACTAAGAGAAAAAAAAAGGGATACACGATAAATCGCGTGGCCGCGACCTAAGGGGGAGCACGAATGCACACGAGGGGGAAAGAGCTGCTGCGCGTTGGTCATCTTGGGGTTGGTTTGGAGCGAACGACAACAATGTGAGGGATGAAGGTGCATGTGAACTGGAAGGACATCATGGGCACAGTAGGCATGGAGGGAAATCGATCGGTGGAGGTACGGCAGAGGCGGGTCTACGATTGTTGCGCGTGGTCTCGTTCGATTTTGGGTCAGGCATCGTCTGCGCGACAGGAGGCTAGGTAGGAGGTCGAGTGAGGGCCCTCGCGTGGTTCGTCGTTGGTATAGCGATAGGTCAAGTTTGTCGTGATTATGGTGACACTGTTTGTCTCTAGTAAGGTATAAATCTTATTTTTTTTTAAATAAATATGTATCGAAAAGAAAATATATACGCAGGGAAAAATTACTGCCTTACTTTTTAGAGACAAACATATATATGAATTTACAGTACATCATTTACAAGCAAGGTTTAAAAGAGGAAATTTTGTTTTTTTACATGTAGATAGATCAGAAAAGAAATAAATACATAAGGTCTGAGGCAGAATTTTTTTATCTAGTTCGAATATGTAAACAGATTGGAAAGAAAAAAAGAAAACATTTTATGATAATCTTGTTTACAAATATAAATAGAGATATGTTGGGCTAGTTATTTATTTAAAATTAGAAAATTTAAAAGAAATTTGTTTAAAATAAAATTCGTTGGATAATTAAAATTACCAAGCGAAAATTTGTTATTTGATTTATTCAAATATTAATAGATTGTATAAATTGTTTATACAAGGTTAAAAATGGAGAAATAGTCGGAATGGAAAATGGATTGCAAAATAAAAGCAAAGGTGAGATCTTCTCAGTCAAACAAAGGGTTTTGTTTAATTTTAAATAGTTATATTTAAAATTATTGATTGTGTTGATTGTGTGCTTGAATGATAGTATATATATAGTAATATATAGCAATATATATATATATATTGGAATATGTATATACTGGAGTTGTTGATTTCCCGCATTATATAGCGGATGAGACCCTATGCGCCGCATAATTGCGGATGATATTTTATAAATCCCATATACCACAATATTCCACCTCGAAGTGGAATTGGTATTGTGCTAACATCTGTGGATGCAGGGAAACAGGTTGGAGGGATCCAACTAGATTTCTCAAATTATATGAATTTGTTTCATATGTTGTATGAATTTGTTTCATATGATGTGTGATTATTTATTTATAATCTATGAATAATTATATCTGTGATTGAATTTGTTGAAGGCTATAATTTAGCCGAATGTATTTTTGGTATCGTTGGATACCAGAAATAAATGAAATTGGATTTTTTAAATTAAAGTTGGAAATTTTAAGTGAATTCCTTTTGAAAGAATTGAATAAATTTAAAAGAAGGAATTTTAAAGCATAAAGTTGATTTTTGAAATCTTATTGAATTATTTCCAAAATATGGGAAAAGATTTTTTTAAATGGATTTTGAATAGTATTATTCGAAAGTTGGAAAATTTATTGAAAATGGAATTTTAAATGGTTTGGAAAGGATTAAGGAATTTATTTTTAAAAGTGATAAATTTGTTTGAAATCCAATTGATAATTGATTTGGTATTGGAAAATAAATCTTTGGGAAATCGATATGAAAATTTATTTGGGGTTTGAATGAAAATTGATTTTTGTGTTGAGAATAAATTTGGAAATCGATTTGTAAAATGATTTGGTATTTGGGATTAAAAATTAGAATCAATTTGAAATTTGATTCGGTGTTGAAGTAAATTTTGAAATCAATTTGGAATTTGATTTGGTGTTTGAAAGTGAATATTTGGAAAACGATTTGAAAATCGTGTATAAGTGAATATTTGGAAATTTAAATTCACAGTGGGAATTTATAAAAAAAAGGGAAATGAATAATATCGGGAATTTTATTCCGCTAGTGAATGTGATTTGAAATTCGTTTTCAAAGTGATGAAGTGTGAAAAGTGATTTGAAATTGGTTTTCAAACGTTGAAGTGTGGAAAATATATATCTTGTGAAGATATTTTGAAAATAAATAATTTGGGAAAAATTATTTAAATCTGATGATCATTTGTTGACGAGATAATGTGGCATACGAAGTGCTGTTGATCATTTGTTGATCAAAGCGTGGCTTTGTGAAAAAGCGTGGCTTTGTGAAAAAGCGTAGTTTTGTGGACGAGACTTCGTCGAGCCTCACAACCCGGTAATGGTCGAAACAGGAATGTTGCGGCAAGATTGTTAGGGGTCGCGCCCCTAGGGTATGTCATTTCCTTCTGGATAAAAGGTGATATCATGGTATGGAGCCCAGATATTTTAGCTATGTTGATGCCGCACATTTATTATACTTTGTGGTTGTTGCTTTGTGGTTGAGAATCCTCGGATAAAGGTCGGTAACGACTGGGGGATGGCATACTTGTGTGTTAGTTACCTAGTTACAGCTGTATAGCGTGAGGTAGTGTCAGTGTGTTGGTTACCTAGTTATAGCTGTACAGCGTGAGGTAGCGTCAGCCTTGTGTTTGCAGAGATCCGGTTAGGTTCTCGGGGCATCTTTCCAGAGGTTATTCATTTCGGTGTAAGGAAGTTCCTTTGCCTGACCATTTGTTGGAAATCCAAAGAAACAATATGCGCCCTGTACGGTTTTAGTTGTATAACCTGCTATGGAATGTGGCGGTAACCTGCTATTGAACATAGTAGCTATAGTACGCATACAATAATGGTTGCATGTTGGCTAAGATTGATATTATACTTCGAAATGTTTTCCACACTAGACATTAATAATAATATCAACTGATTTTTCGTAGTAAGCATCTTTGACTATCATAAGGAGAAATCTCCTCCAATTCTGCGTTTGCATTGTGTGTGTGGCGGGAGGCCTTATGGTAGTTTCATTTTCCAAAAGCATTGCGAATTCGTTTTATTTTCTTTGTGAAAATAACTGTTTTACGATCTCACACCAGTCACCATGACTGACCTAGAGTTTATTGTTCCCTTTCTAAACTCTAGGTGCCCATAATTTTCCACACGAGCAGCCTAGAGTTATGTTATCAGGATATTCTGGATATTCTAGAGCTTTGGAGATGAGCTGGATGGCGAGACGTACTCCCGTACTTGTTTATTTATTCCGCTGTGTATTCTGTATGAGGACAAGTTTATGTAACTGTCCATTGTTGTATTGAGTTGTATATTGACTCTGATTGATGTATGTATAACTGATATAGTTCTTTGTTTAAAAGACTAGTGATTATCTATTATATATTGTTCCGCTGCGAATGTGAGATTCTGTTGTTGTTTTTTTCTTCTTCTTCTTTATTTTTCTTCTGTCTTCTTCTACCCCTTCTTTTTAACCCTAATGGTTCGGTTTTTCAGGCATTCGATTGCGCGGCATTTGATACAGTGGACGTATTAATGTCGACTTTCGAGTGTCGAAAGATCGTGACTGTTACAAAGCGACACAACCCAACACCCTCATATGACCAACGATACAACTAAATCATCACTTATCAACTCACGACAACAATCATCGAAAGCGGTTACAAAAAGGGAATACACCCGGAATTAGATGGAGCCATCATCCTCATCCCTAAGTACAATCATTATCAATTTCGAAGTCAATGAGGCCAAACCAATTGTCTAAGTTAGGCACTAATTTCCAAAGAAATGGACAATGGAAAAAAGATGTGCCAACTCACCAATCGAAAGGCAAGTCAACTAAATACCATACATCACCGACTCTCTCAACTATCGACAACGTATAATTCCTATATAATGACTTTTCTCTCATTTTGACTTATGTCACAGAAAATTTCGGCAGCACCTTCTTTGCGTGGCTAGGTCTGGTAAAAATCCTGATACAACAGAGATATATATACACATCTCATATTCGAGGCATCTTATTTCGGAGGACAACCAAACATATATAGCCAAATCTACACTACAAGTGTCACATACCTCTTTTATAGCAAGAGCATACCATTTAGATGTGAATATAAGCGGATAAGCATCCAAATAGCCAACACTTGCTTCTATGTACCTGAGAAAGTACTAAACAAAGAGGATTAAGCACAATAGCAACATCATAATGTAAATCAGCATACTAGATCATATGTGTGGCAATCATCTCAAATAACCATGCTATATCAAACCATAACAATCCTGCATGCCTAAGAACCATATAAGTATAAGTAATCGTATCAAATATCAACAATCAGACATCAAACATGCATATAAGGACAAGCATAAAAAACAACATCCATGCCTATCCTAGCATGTAGGATATTAAAACATCTAGTATAAAACGTCAACCATGATATCTAATATAAAAGCTAGTGAAAAATAAAAATCTCATCAAGTGAAGAGCCCCGAACATCGGTCCTCATACTCTCATCAATCTCTCATGTGCAATTGCGCTCCACTAACCCTTTACCACTCCACTACCTTCCTCCTAACCCATTTCGTATCACGTCTATCAGTATGAATAGGCCTACGAGGTCTTGAAATTACTAGTTCAGTCTCGATATCATCTAATCGATTTGGTGCCAAATTCACAAACGCCTCATGTATATTCTTAGGCTTGTCAAATGGGCCGGGTCAGGTCATAATGAGTCAGGTTAAATTTGACTTGACCCTTTTATGACCCTAACCCTTTTGTCATGTTTATTAATTAAAAAATTAGACCCAACCCACTTGTTTTTAGGGTCAACCCATTTAACCCGTTTAAAACATTATCACTTGAAACGTCAAATATCACAAAATACACATAAAATGTAAAATTGCAGCTGCATATAACAGTGGAAATGCATTATGTATAATCATATAACATTAATGTAAACTGACTGTATAAAACTGCATCAAATAAAAACAATATAACACTAAAAATGCACTAAGATAACAAGAATATCATGAAATATTATACATAAAGCTGGATGAAAGTGCATGAATATAAGTTTGAAACTACAAAATGTGATAGAGCTGCACTAAATAATACCAATATAACATTGCGACTGATACCAATATAACACTGCGGTATATCAGTGCATCAAATATAAAAACCAAAAATAAAAAACAAAGATGTGGACAAAAAAAATGGCCTTCAAAATTACTGAAACTGAATCATGCACATACGATACACTTTTCAGTCACCCAGAAATACCTGCACATACAAATAAAAGGTTACAATATATAAACATGAACCAACAAGAGTATAGAATTGCATTACAGGAAAAAAAAAAGGAAAAAAAAATAGTTTTGGCTTTTGAAAGCTTGGCATATTTATACAATATAAATTGTCATATTTATACTTCAGTATACATCTAAAAGCTTGGCATATTCAAATTCAGATGCATACTTAAAACTTCCAAGATCAGATATATATATATATATATATATATATAAAAGCTGTAACAAAGTCTACACTATTTACTGAATTGGAAAAGTTACTTTAAAAACTTTTTGCTACTGTGTTTTCCAGTGAAGTTTAATTTCATAAGTGTAATTGTAAATGAGAAATTACATTAAGGAATCAATATTTTATCCTATTTCATAAAGTCTAATCAATATTCAGGCTCTTAGAAATATAAGCTTTGGTATTATATATATAGCTTTGAATATGTATAAATTTTGATATAAGGCAGCAGGTTTTGAAAAGTTAAAGACTTTGAAAAATGTTTGGCTTTAAATATATATAAAGTTTTGAATATAGATTAACTTTAGGAATATTTGCATGGTTTTGCACAAATTAGCTTTAAAGTATGTATAAGTTCCAAATGTGTAGATTTTGAAAATGTAACAAGTCTTGGAAGTATATATCATTATGTTGGACTCGCTTTCAATATACATCAGTTTTCAAAGTGTTAGGCATACCAACTATGTACATGGAGGTTTGGGAATGGCAGGCTTTTGGAAATGTATTAAATTTTGAATACAAATAAGTATCAAATATATATTAGTTTTAAATATAAGGACATAAATTTCGAATAATAACAACTTTGAATATGTATCATCTTCAAACATATATGGGTTTTAAAGTATGCAAGTTTCACAAAAACAGATTTTGAATGCATGAGTTTCAAATACGTAAGTTTTAAGTGCATATAAAGTTTCAAATGCTTATCAGCTTTCAAGTATGAAATCTCTTAAATATTCGAGTTCATATATAAAGAGATTTCAACTATACGCGAGTATTAGGTTTCATTCATTCAAAGATTTTCAAATATATATAAAGTTTTGTATATATGCAAGCTTCTGGAAGTACGTTAGCTTCAGATATTCATGAGAGTTGGTTTCATAAGTGCAAGCTTTAAACATGTTTTGGGTATCATGGATATAAATTTTTTATACATGACAGTTTCATATAAATTATTACCAAATATTAGTTTCGAAAATAAATGTACAAGCTTTGAATAAAGGTATATGATTTCAAATATAAGAGCTTTTGAACCTATGAAAAATCAATTTTGAAATATATCTCATCAAGTTTCCAACAAAAGTGATTTGTGGCATGTGCGCAGTTTCAAGTTTGATAATTTCGAGACATGTATCATTTTATGTAAGAAAGATATATACAAGATTTCAAGTTCAAGGAAAAGTTCGAACTTCAGGTAAAGGCGTAAGTGTTAGGTGATTCCAAAAATTATCAAGTGATATCGAATGGCTAAAACAATGTTGTATGTCAATGTCAAATGTTGTAATTGTGTAAATATATGCTGTGAAATTTGTGAGAAAGAATTTAAAATTTTCTGCAAACATACGTTAGTTTGGGAGCATGTTTATTTATATCGTTATCACTAGGGACATCTTATACTTTTGTCTGTCAAGCATTTTTTATTTTCGATTAGTACTTGCAACATATACTAACTTGATAAAAAAGAAGTCATACCGAAGAAGTGACAGCATGGACATTTTGAGCAGTACAGTAAATGTAAATATTGAAGCATTTTTCCTCAGCTCATTTGCCTGAATCAAATGATGAGTAATAGCCATAAGTAGTTACACGATCATTTAGTGGACATGTTTGAATAGAAGAATTTTGAGAAGTTATCACCATCATTTAGTCATTCAATATTTGATTTCTACTAGTTCCCTACCTGCATGGTTGAGTTTGAAAAGACTACATGTACATAAAGACTATCTTATATTCATGTACAAGATTAATAGCAAATTATCAATAAGGAAGTACCTGATCCTATAGTGAAGTTATAATAGTCCTAAAAAATCAATGTATTAAAGAAATACTCGTATATGGTTTTCTCATCTACAGGAATGAACATTATATTACATGTTATATATAAAAAATTCTCCCTGGACGAACCCGCCTATCCTATGCCTTATGGAAATTTACATGGTGGTTGAATGTGGTGACACTTTACAGGAAGGAGATGAATGAGATGTCGACAGCATGTAATTTTTTCCTAACTGATGTTAATTAGCTTCAACCTGAGAAAGGCCTAATTTTAAGTTTATTGTGACACCAAATGAATGAAAATTATGGATACGCAGCGGAATGTTAAAAATTGATAAAATTAACTAACCTTTCTTGCAATCTTCTTCATAGATGTTTCACTAAAGTGTTGAAGCTGCAAAAATGATGTTATTCCTTCTAAGTTTCCTCAGATTAATTTTCTTGTACTGAGAGGAACAACCTGCATTTATTAACACAATTAGGCAAGAGATTATACCTTCAAATCCATGATTGATAGTAAAATTATACTTTAATCTGCAAGTGAAAAAAATGACATAATAGCTTAAAGCAAAAATCATAACTGATGTAAGCACAAAATTTCTTTACCATAGTTTATCACTTATGCCATTCATTCGACCCTTGTTTTAAATAATGCTTCCTACCTATAGAACTATGTAACTAAAACTGCATTTGATAATATGACCAAAGTAAGCGTACTAGGAGACAAAAGCCTGAATAATAGTTTCCACCACATATATATTGTATTAAACCACATTACCTTCAGCTTGCAATTTGTCAAACATTTATCCATTAGTCAGGCATGAAACTATCGTGTTGTATTCGAACCTGTTATAGCAAAGAGAAAAAAGAGAACAATGGAAAGGGTATTGCCCAACATAAATAACATGGTAAGTTAAACCTGAAAATAAGTCAATCAAAAATGCAATACCTTCAAATCCACAGTTGTATTGATCTAGAAATTGCAACAAGAGATAGATCCAAACAATTTCGAGTGATGGCGAGGGCGATTGTTTGAAGGGAATCGAGCGGATTGTGGAATTAGGGATTCAGAGATGAGATGCCGACATCGTATTCTTTTTTAAGAAACAAACTTTTGGAAATTAGGGTTTTGGACGGGCAAGTGGGTAAACAGGGTTGAATTGTTTTTAAGTGGGCTGAATGGGTATTGACCTAATGCAAAATATAATTGAAATAGTTTAACCCAACCCTATTAAAAATGGGTTAAAAGGGTTGGGTTAAAGGGTTGTCTTGAATTTTGACAGCCCTATATATTCTCCCAAAACCCACTAGTGAATAACGGGTTTTGGCTACTTACAATGCTCTTGGCACAAAATGGAATCACTCTATCCATTCCACATATAACTTGAAAAATTCGGATGTCGTTTCACTAGACTTAACGACTATAAATTTAGCATTCTTCGTCAACCTATTGACCGTGACAAATGTTATCATATTCTCTTCTAGTCCTTGACATTCCATCGATGAAATCCATCTCATCCTTGTGGAGTCGACTGTCTCGGTCAAGTCTGCACTATATTCCCTCTACAAACATTACTCTTCCTATAATTTAGCCATGGTCTCTGCTAGTCTAGCTTCACACCTCCGTCTAGTACCGATCCACTAAATCAAAGTAGGTCTGATAGTCAAACTAGCCATCATCTTGGCACTAGCTCACATCGAGTTCTAAAGTTATAACCAACAATAAACTCAAGCAATGTCCACTTAGGAATATCTCCCCTGAACTGGTATTTCTTCCCCTCAAAGCAAATACTATAGCTGCCAACTCCAAATCATGAGGTGAATACTTCTGTCATGCGGTTCTAGTTGTTAACTAACATACGCGATAACCTTACCTTTCGACATCAATACTGCACCTAGTCAAGTACCACAAGCATGTGTGTACTATCGACTCCTCATTTCCACTCGGAATGCGTAACATCGGTGTACACATCAAACTCATTAACGCATGTCCGCACCTCGTATCCTAAATAAAAAGTCTGATTCTTCTCGTCAAATCGGTTAACGGTGCTGCTACCTTAGAGATGTCCTTGGTAAAACGTATATAACATCTCGCCATCAGTCGGTGTTTTCTCAACAACTATAATACCATCATCAATCGTGTCTTGTGATCCTCTTTCGTCCAAGAGTTAAAGAAAGTATCATCAACAAGCACAAGCACAATCTTACTCAAGTGATCTTTCAAAACACAACTCAAGAAAAAAACAAAGCATACCAATGTATTAGTTAACCCAAATGACATAACCAACCAATCAAAATCAAAGTAGCGTATGAAACGCTGTGATCGACACACTCTCACAAAATACACTCGTAGATAAAACTCCATCCCAAGGTCCAATTGAGAGAACACCTTCGCGCTATAGAGCTAATCGAACAAGCCATCGATAAGTGGGAGTGGATACTTGTTCGTCATCTTACTTAGCTCATGGTAATCAACTTACAACCCCAAAGAGCCATCCGCCCTAATGGCAGACACTATTGGTACATAAGTACCATAAAAGGCTTAATATATACTTCTCTCTCTTCGAATATGCTCCAACTAATTAATACTCACATCAATAGGTCATCCTCTCGCACCTCTAGTCTCCTCGGCTCTTTGGGTATCATCTACCTTAAAGGCCCAACTACTGGTCAAGCATGTCCAACAAGACTGATACGAAACTCAATCCACATATGTTGGTAACCCGGTCACCTCATCGAATGTGCCCGAACACTCTCTAGTTAGAGGCATAGATGACAACTCATCATGTGGGATATCAGGCAAATATAAAAAGCTAACCATATCATCATCAGATAGGAAACCACACACTACCTTCCACTCATCATCAATCCCTATCGTCACCAACGACCTCTCACAATCCAACACTATTCCATACCCCTTCAGCCAGTCAATTCCTAGACTCTAATACTAGACCTAATTAAAGCCAAAACTAATCAATAGCAAACAGACAAACATCCATAACTCGATAAGACAAAGTCCCGACAAACCATGTATAAGCTAAGTGTAGACAAACCATTTGGAAACATTTCTCATTTTAAGGCCCAAAACTTAGCGCTATGGATGCTACAGTCATCCATAATATTAATTTCATATGACAAAATATAGGATGCCACACATGTATAATCTAGCTGAGACCCCAACAAGGTTCGTCAAAATTTAAAGGTCGGTCAACAATTTTGGTTCTCAATCCCAATCTATCAAATGAAGGAATATGAAACCTCAATGTCAAATAATACACGTATGGAAACGCCATAACTGGAAAGCATACTCTCAAACGGTAATGTCATTTCCTTTCCTTTTCATCGATGGAGCACTCGACGAAATCGGAATGGGAAACAATACATATGCTTCCATGGTTTATCCTTACTTATATAGTTTAGGACAACCCTTCTACACTGGGTACAGGCTCTCACGTCATAAAGCATCTTCGATCAACTTCTCAAAGATCTCGTCAAACGACTAATCAATCGCTTTCCAAGATGGTCACTCAACCCAGTGATAAATTCTTCATTCTTTTTGAGTGAAGTATCAATAAAAGATAGACCGTACTTTGACATCACATCAAATTCGATTACATACTCCAACATAGACATATCGACTTACTTCAAGTTGGCAAACATCCTAAACAACACCGACTTTTGAAAAGTCGAGATAAATTCCTCTTCAATGCGAACTATCAACTAATACCAAGTAAAATGATCCTTAGGAATTGAAGCTATAAGGGCACTCCGCCAGTTCATTGTTCGTCTCTGGAGTTATCTAGAGGTCAACTTCTACCTCATTGCATCATCTAACTCCAAGTTATCAAAATTCCTTTCGCAAATATCCATCCCGTCTTGCACCTCAATATTCGACTCCGTTTCAAGGAATGGTTCTGCCTCCTAGACTCATGTAGTCTTTATACAGCTTAGCAAAGTTGACTCTAGGCTTTTTCACTTGAACACCAAAGTCATTTGGAGCAACTTGGGCATTCAAGAAAATGATTCAGACCATCTCTACGAACATATTCTATGAATCGAGGTTAGTGGCCCCCGACCCTGCCCAGTCCTCCACTCTAGAAATGGAGTCAATATCAACTTTTCCCGTATGTTAGATCACTCCTAGTCTATGATTGGTCATTCATAGAGAAAACGACATCAATAGTGCTCGTGTGTGCAATACGGCTTATATACAATATATACTACTACATGGTTTTGAAAAATCAAATATATAACAAATACATACTCTCTCGTAGACACACACACACACACACTCTAGATCCAATCTAAGGTGACAATCCTACCCCATCTCTACTGGATTGCAGTATCAACTCAGGTTAATCACGTAACCTAAGCTCTGATACCAAATAAGATGATCGCCCTACACCACCAATGCTCATATAATTGAATAGTGCACTATTGGAGCATCCAGTCGATGTAGAATGATTGTCAAGGGAAAGAAATAGAAGCAAGGACGAGGAATATAAAAGAAGGGAAGAGAATAAAATAAAAGATAAAGAAATAAAATATCACACAATCACATAACCTATCGTATATCTTACCGCCCATCAGATAAAATATAATATTCATCATAGATATAAAATAGGCGAGACAACAATAACTATATAAATCATATAATCAGGGTACACAGGCTCATATAGTTATACAAAACATCAATAGAGTTTATAACACTGATAAATAAACTCAATTGATAAACTGTCTCTTATAATAGTAAGTCAACATTGTCAAGGCTCTACACTGTCACACAATGAAATAAACAATAATTAACTAAAAATATAAGTATGAGAAAGCATTACCTTATGCTAGTACATCTGCAAGCTCCAAGTGTTATTTACACATGTTATCTTGTCTACTCATTTAAGAGTACCCGAGAAAATAAGAAGCAAAGCATAAAACCTCAAGTCAGACAACAGTCTGGTGTAAGCGATAAATAATCCCAAAACACTATAAAAGTCGATATAGTATATATAACAGTGGGTATGGAGAATCATACATGACATATCCCTCCATCCACAGAGTTAGCACATAACATCGAATATATGCAATTATATATCTACATCGTGTGACATCCTTAAGGTGATAAAAATAGTCAAACAAACATGGCTTCCATCATCCATCCTCACATCACTCACTCAGTGCATTGGATATATGACACTCGTATGACCTCATCATATAGTAAAGGACTACTCAACGCCCTGGTTTCTCGGTACTTGAATCCATGCCACACAGTAGGCCAGGAACTAGACTGCACACATCAAAACAGTCCAGGGTAAATGGATCGGGTCATCATTTGATCCAGGGCATACATCAAAACCAAAGTGAGCATCCTCACATACCTAGCTTTACAAGTACACTTTGAAACCTACGAATATCAATGATCCCTTTGCATACGTCATCCATAGCAGAGCCCATCCTAGAACTGTCCTTACAACCCCTGACTGAAGTCATCACGGTTGGAAACTACTCTAGACAACCATCATAAGTCATAGAGTGTCATCATGCGTCCCGTAACCTCCCTCCGGCAGTCGCCTCAATCCGACTCATCATCGCCTACTCTTCATCTCAAAGTACAAATGTCCATCGTCGAAGCCATCGCTTCCCATCATGGAATCATCACATCGAATCAACAAGTCATCGCGTCTAAGTGTCTCATTCTTTTTTCAGCACCAAAACTGCTTATCGAAGAGTCATATCATCAAAATTGAAAGTCGAACGAACAAACGAACCATCACATGGTGCTCTTAGAAGCCACACTCCATCGTCCATGTTAAAATTGGTCAAATCGACCATCATCAATAGTGGTAGATATCGATCACTCCAGAGTAGTCAATAATGACCACTTTGGTTATGTACTTAACCAAAAATGGTTAAATACAAACCAAATGAAAATGTCCAGCATCTTCCCTAAAGTCCAAAGCACATATCCAAGTCCTTCTTCCTTCATCTTTAGATTAGCCGACATGCACCAATACTCCTCTATATATTTATCCCATCCATTCGAGTTTATCATCGTTTGAGTTCGCACAATCAAACGACACACCCGATAGCAACGAAACTCATCTATGTGCATCTCCTCATTTCTTTGGTCTCAATGGTATAAATTTCATCGCTATCTCACTGCGCTCCAAGATGATAATTTCATGGTTTTCAAGATCGTTTTGGCCATTGGATCATCTGGTTTTAAAATATAGCGATCCTTATACTCATTTCCATTCGCAATCTCAATACGAACTCAATGGAAGTGGTCTCGAGTCCTAGTTCGATCGTATGCGAAAAATCATATTTTTGGGACCATCAATTAATTAACGATTCAATATTTAATTCAATTATTTAAATATCCAATCGTTAAAATATAGGTCGTTACAACCACCAACTTCCACATGAAATGCTCCTCGACACGACAATCACTCCCAAACTTTCCAAATCCCAAATTGTCGACCAAGGCTTGAGAAAAATGGAACCCTAACTTACTGCTCCTATGTCGACATCCACCACAGCAACCTCCCATACTCACAAGTATTAAAGCCTATGGCACTACGAACTCAAAGATTCTAGCTTTGCATTTTTTTGTTGAGTAGATTTTTTAATTTAAATTTTTGAAAAGGATGATTACATTTTTCTTTTACTATTCGTTTAAAAAAAGTGAAAGAAAGAAAGGGAGGTCAGAGCATTGAGTTGATTGAATTGTTGACCTTGGTTTATTATGTAATTTCCGATGTGTCGTCGGATAGAATTCTGTTCACGTATGAACTGCGAATGATAAAACAAAAATATGATCGCACACAAAAATGCGATACGATCCCAAAACAATAATAATATACGTTGGTTATCCAATTCTGTAAAATTAAAAAAATACCATCGTTTGCCGAAAAATCCTCAAACGACAATTTAACTATTTTTCAAATTAAAAATTAAGGAAAAATCAAATAAATAAAAATACATCAACAGAAATCAAGTCATTATAGTAAAAAAATAATTTTCTTATAATTTATTAATTTTGAATTAAATCTAAATATATTTAAATAAATTAAATATTCCTATTCGAAATGTTAAAAATTCTAGGTCGTTACATTCTCCCCCTAAAAGAATTTCATCCTCAAAATTCCCAAAGGAAGAAAAATGTCTTCGAACCCTTAATCTTATAAAACTCTTATACTCAATATGAATTATTTAATCATCTAAAATCTCATAAGTTACAGAAAAATTTCGACAGCACCTCCTTTGTGCGGCTCGATTCGAAAAAACTACAAATTACCACAACGGGCCCAAATCATCAAAAGAAAACAAAATCCCAAAACCAGCCTCCTATATTTGGGGCATAACCATCAACAACAATATAAACGTGCACCTATTTGTCAAGCAAACCAACTTTACTTATGATACCAAATGCATCAAGATAGCCTTTATTTCCATGAGCCTACATCTCACTTACAAATGATTCCAACCATAAAACTTGCATTTTCTAATGTCAAAAGTAGACAATTTATTAAAGCCCATACGATGTACATTTGTCATCGTACGCAATACCAAATCTGGTCACTCTCTCGATCACATAAATTCACTTCACAACTAGTATTGCTCACTCGACTTCCCTAGTGTAGACACCGATCGGGTTTCTTGATTAGAAACCTCCATTTTCCTTGGGCCATCTACTATGATAGAAAACTTCAGTATCAAATCAAAAATCTACATCGAGTGTTCGTCGCTAAGAATCGAGTGAAAAATCCTTGTTTGGACCGTTGTAAATCACCTCGAAATTGTGTACTCGAATCTGGATCAAAATAGTTATGCAAATATAATGACCTACGTACAACTTACATATTTATTCCAGTTGGTTTCTTAACGACACCAAATATTTTTTTACTTCACATTCATTTCCACTTCTAGTATATTTCCTTTAATATTAAAATTACTTATCAACCATTTCATAAAACTTTTCTTAAGTTTTAACATCTTATAAGACAAAACTAATGTTTATCAACACTTTAAAACTTAAGATCATATTCATATAGCACTCTTCTACATCCTAAGAGTGTGTGTGTATACACATACACACATAATAACATATTTGTTTTATTTAACCAGGATGTTCAACAAATATAAGATTATTTAATTTAGTATCTTATCAAATTTATAAGTTACAAAAACTTACTTCCTTATAACTTTAACAAAACACTTAGCTCAATTTCTCAATTAATTCGGAAGTTTTCGATAGTCCAAAATCACTAAAAATTCCATTTTATTTCAATAAATGAACATTTTCGAACAATATCTCAAAACGAGACACATAAGACAAACTATCCTAATGGATAGGATACATAAGTTCATATAA
Source organism: Allium fistulosum (assembly GCA_030737815.1). NCBI lineage: Eukaryota > Viridiplantae > Streptophyta > Magnoliopsida > Asparagales > Amaryllidaceae > Allium > Allium fistulosum. The sequence continues at coordinate 481,838,363 of CM060905.1, read as the reverse complement.
TAACTTAACTGAAAACTTTGGGATTAAACACACAGTTTTATTTCAGTTCTATTTGAAATAATAATGTATATATCTCCTTTGTATATCTAGTCAATCCTTTTGGAATATTAAAAAAATTGTTTACACCAAACAATTCTAAAGAAAAACTACTATTATAGCAATCCCTCACTTAGAAACTCGAAAATGAACATCGATGATGCTACAGTCATCAACAGAATTATTTTCCACAGACGGATGTGAGTTCAGTGCTTTCTATCTCTTTTAAAATCCATTTTAAATATTTCTATTCATAAATATATCTAAATAATACTATCGTTATTTTCCTCAAACTTTGAAAAAAATAATTTTCAAAAACACTGGGATTTAGGTTCTCAAATTCTCAGCTTAAGTCCTTTTTATTTATAAACTCTATTTATAAATCAATCCTATATCAATTTTCTTTCTTATATAAAACATTTCATAAAAGTATATATCCGATTAGGTTATAATAAACAACTTGTATTAAAATTAAATTTCAATTTCAGTTTCAACCCAACGGTATCATCAAATGCCTTATAGTCAAACCATGAAACTGAATTCACAAGGTGTTCGTATTTAATTCAATCAAACAATAAATGCTCATAAACTATCTGAGCATAAACAATAGATCATGTGCCTAAACTGGACGAGCATGACTAATCAAACAATAAATGATAATAACTGAATATTATCATTTCCTAACAATAAACATAGCACAAATACTATATCAATTTCTTAAAATTATTCCTTTATATATACACAATAAAATCTAGGTAAATTTATTTCATTTACTAAATTCCAAAACAACACGGTGTCAGTTTGCCTTGTTCAAGAGTTTAGAAACCCCTATCGATACAGTTATTCCTTCTGTATCGACTAGAATTCATAAACCACCCAACAGATAAATCGACATAATATAAAACATTTTTACAGCACTAACAAATACGTGCTCATATATATAAGCATAATCAAACTCATTCTAAGACACTGATACCACATGTAACGTCCTGCCTTTTCGACCCTCACGAGTCAACACTAATACATGCATGGCATTCATGAGCCGAACATTCAAGTGCCAGAAAGACAGATTATTGGGGGAAAAGAAGAAAAGATAGCACGAAATCTCACATCATGATGTGTAATAAATAATACATAACAGATCTTTATGAAAGAAAACTATAATATACATGAATCAAATCAGAGTACACTAATCTATCATCAGCCTAGATAGTTATAACAACATGTCCTCAAAATTGTTGATAATTAAAACCAACAAATGTAGAGGAAAATAAAATATGCATGAGTACGTCTTCAAGGCCTCCAGCTCATCTCTTGAAGCTCCAAGCATCCATAACCAAATCTATAAATATGCTCGGTCTGACCCAAGCATTATAAGAAAATAATGCCCAAATCAGACTGGTAAACCAACGTGATAATACACACATCATATGAATTTTAATGTCATAAAATCATTCAAAATAAAGGTATCTCTTAAGACCATGTCGCATATAAACACGGACAGATTTTTTCCTTACGATAACCAAACCATTTCATAAGAAATCTTCTGTTATTATAGTAATGTATAGGGACTAAAATAAATATTGAATCATAGCCGAAATTGTTACATTAATTAAATTCTAGCATAATAGGTATACAACTAAGTCCGTAATGCACTTATTGGAGAATGGATTCCATACAATGACAAGGCACTGGGGTACCGCTTGCCACAATACACATCTAGAAAAATGTACCAAGAGCCTCACATGGACCCCCCGCCAACACAGGACTGGCCTACCCTTTACTGGATAGTACCGAATATTTCATCATCCCGGTTGCTTTTAAACATTTTTCCGAGAGCTCTCATGCACAAACTGTTAACCCGCCTTTTGTCAAGGCCATAAATAGGCGGATTCAACCTAACCAACTTCACGATTATCGTGGATGGAATACGATGGATTCATTTTAAAAGGATGAAGTCCACTTCGATATGTCGTTCAGTCTGGAAGTTGTGAGTCGTTCGGCATGGACGATTCGGCCTGGAAGATGAGGGTCGTTCGGCACGAGTGCAGGGATGCCGCTCAGCAGGAGTGCAAGAGTGCAGGAGTGCAGGAGTGTCGCTCGGCAGGAAGAGGCTCGGCAAGAATGCAACTCGGCAGGAATGCCGCTCGGCAGGATGCGACTCGGCAGGAATGCCGCTCGGCAGGATTGCGGCTCGGCAGGATGCGGCTCGGCAGGATGCCGCTTGATTGGATTGCGGCTCGGTAGGATGCCGCTCGGTAGGATGCTGCTCGGCAGGATTGCGGCTCGGTAGGATTACAGCTCGGCAGGATTGTAGGAGTGCAAGAGTGCAGGAATACCGCTCAGTAGGATTGCAGGAGTGCAGGAGTGCAGAGATGCCGTTCGATAGGAAGCGGCTCGGCAGGAATGCGGCTCGGCAAGATGTGGCTCGACAGGATGCCGCACGGCAGGATTGTGGCTCGGCAGGATTGCAAGAGTGCAGGGATGCCGCTCGGCAGGAGTGCAGGATTGCAGGAGTGCATGAGTGCAGGATTGCAGGAGTGCAGGATTGCAGGAGTGCAGGAATGCAGGATTGCATGGCTCGGTATTATGGTGTAGCTATGGACCTGATGGGCCCGGGCTACTCAGAAAGCCCAACAACTCAGGATTTGCCTATAAATACAGCATGTAAGGGTTCAGAAAAGGGATCTTCTCTTCTACTCTCTGACTTTCTACTTTCTAAGGCTAAGTCTACTCTACCATTTTTTGTAACTGTAATCGATTATTACAGTAATAAAAAGAAAAACTTCTGGAGTGGACGTAGGCCGGAGTTAGCCGAACCACTATAAAATCTGTTGTTCTTTACTACTTTCATTTGAATTTTGACTGTTCTTCACATTATTACTCTCTACATATATCCTATTTGTGAGTTGTGATTGTGATTTGGTGCTTTCATTTACATTTGGGTGTTAGTGACCAATTTTGGCGCTAACACTTTGGTGCTTTCACTGAGAACGCAAGCACTCGGGAATTTTGGAGTTAGGAACTTGGATCCTAGAAAGCAATGGCTAGACCACCAACAAGGAAGCAAGCAGCGAATAGGAGCAATCAGAAAGGAAGTCAAGTGGCCTCTTCTGGAGCTGGAGAGGATCATGCATCCATCTACATAACTCGGGACGAGATGCAGGTCATGATGAATTCTATGCAAGAGCAGATGGTGAAATGACAAGAGGAGATGATGCAGGCTCTTATTAGGAAATTTGGACAACTAGGAACTACATGTGCTCAAGTTCTTGGAACCGGACCAGAGGAACTCAACCAGCGGACAGATGGAGTGATTCAGCAGGGGGCAGCTCCCAATCAACAAACAACTAACAATCTAGATGGACATACACTCGGGGGCACACCACTAGGTGATGCTAGACCAGTTCATGGAGGGATACCGGATGACGCTACGCGGCCCGACGTCGATAGGAATACATGAGTACGTGATGAGGAATATGTGCCAGAATTTCCTCGGGGACTTAGGGGGCAGTCTGGAAACATGGATAGGTGACAACCCTTGGTTGGAAACACTGGATTGGCTGACATTATCAGGCAGACTATTCACGGAGGTCTGACAAACAGGGATTCAGAGGGAGTTAACAAAAGTCCGTTTACCCGGAACATTAGGACAGCTAGGAATCCGCCCGATTTCAAACTACCCACTTTGGAAGTATACAACGGGAAGGCGGATCTCACCAACCACTTGATGAGGTACACTAGGCATATGGAAGTGCTGGGGGCAACAGAGGAGGTTATGGCCCGATGTTTCCCCCTGTACTTGACTGATATTGCTGCTATGTGGTTCAGACAGTTGGAGGATGGATCCATTGGAACATGGACAGAACTGGTGGACAAGTTCTTAAGTCAGTTTCGAGTTCACATAAAAAGGCCAAAGAATGTGATGATGCTAACGTCAGTCAAATAGGGGGCGGATGAATCGCTCAGGACATTCTTAACTCGGTTCGGTGGATCAGCTGTGTAACGATCCCGAATTTTAATTAAGTTTAAATTGTTAATTTATTTCATTTTTTGAATTAAAATTGTAAAATTAATTTGTAAATTGATGCAAGTTTCCCCGAATCCAAATAAAAATATATTAAATCATTTTAAATTTAGAAATTGTATATATATGTGAATCTATATAGTTGTGCCTATATGAGTAAATTTGAAATTATTTATATATATACATTTGATTTGAATTTAAATCGAAAATAAATGGTTTAAGAATAAAAATACAAATTTTATAAAATAAAGTATATAAAATATAAAAGTAACCCATTGGTAAAAACATTAACAACATAAAAAAATATAGAAATTATTTATATTACAAATTAATAAGACAAACAAAATAAAATAAATACATAAATAAATTATAACAACATATTAGATATAAAAATACATTCAAATATAAAGACAAGTTAAAAAAGAAACAAAACAAATACATATGAAAAATATGAAACAAGTAAACAAAAGAAACAAAAAAATACATGTATAAAAGCTTACCAAAGAAGCCACATCAACATCTTCATATTTTGTACAGCCGAAAGAAAATTTATAAATAAAAATTTGTATGGTACAAGCCTAATTAATGCAAATACCCATCAGCCCCAAAGCAAAGAAAATATCACTGGCTATTGTACAACATAAATTATCACCTTGTACAAATTTTTACACCCTGTAAACCTCATTTCCTATATACATCAACAACCATATCATCTCAGTTTCGTTCATCCATTTAGACTGAGTAAAAGAAAAAAAAACTGAAGTGAATATCATCTTACAATCAAACAAACATCTCAAATTAAAACCAAGCAATCAAAGAAAAAAAATCTAAGAACAAGGAAGGCTTCCAGCTATAAATTTCAACCCAGTTTTCAACTTTGCAAAGTTTAAAAAGATTTCAATTTCAACTTAGAAGTCTACAACTTCAAAACTTATGGAAATCAAGATGTTTAAGGTGAGTAACTTATAGCTGTTTGAACTTGAATATATGTTGCCATTGTTCTGTGTATGTATATCTATGTATATGTATCAATGTATCTCTCTGTTTGGTCTCAAGACATAGAACAACCAAAGAAGATTCAATTTCTTCTCCCCTAATCAATATTAGGCTTTGATTTTAAAACAAATTAGTTGTGTTTACGTATGAATGATAACTTAAAAATAGTTTCATGACATAAAAATGTATAAATGGTAAAATCAAATTTTTACAGTGGTAACTTCATTTTCTGGAGATTTCGAACTTCACGAATCATTGATTCAAGTATATAACTTGAATCCTAAATGGAAGACATGATTTTTAAATCTTGTTTGATGATTTTTAAGCAACTGGTTTAAGAGCAGTTTGTTTTTGCTCGAAAAATGAATTTTTATTAATTTCCGGTGATCAGTCGATTCGTGGATGTCGGGGTTGTTCGTGGAGATGGAGGAGCCTACGGGGTTGCCAGGAAAAATGGTTTAAATAACTTAAAAGCAACTAAATGGTTAAAGAAATTTGAATTTAAAATAAATCTGTAATGTGTAAATGAAAATTTTAAACAAGTTAAAATTTAAACCTGGAACTAATTTTAAAATACAATAAAAAATGATTAATATAAGAATTTTTCTTTAAAAAGGTGATTAAAGAAATTTAATAGTTAATGAAATCAATAACTAAGATTTTATTTGATTAATTAATTAATGTGATAAATTTAACAATAAATTTAGATTAATTAATTTAATAACAATCAATTGTGGGATCGTTAAATATAATTACTAAATGACAATAGTTATGGAATTAATTATTCAGTGTAATTAATTAAGTTAATTGAACTTGTTCAAGTTAATTTCTTAAGTTAATTAATTCAGAATAATCACTTGATAATTTGGGAAAATATAATTACTTAGAGAAGTAATTAATAGATAATTACTGAATGTAATTAATTGAATGATGATTTGGAATTTGAGTAAATTATTTGTTAATAAATTAAAGGATTAATTAATAATGGTGATTAATTAAGATTTATTTAATAATTAAAGATTAATTGGTTCGTTAATTAAGAATGATTAGTTAATAATTAAAGGTTAACCAATAAATTTGAAAGGAGGATTTATTTCAAATAATTTGTAATTAAATTATGATGATTAACTCGGATTAATAATTGGTACATCTGATTTAAATTTATCAGTTGATAAATAAATTTACTTGTGAATGTTTGGACTTGACTAAATGATTGAATTGTTTGATATTCTGATCTGTGATGCTTTGTGATATATTCTGATTTGTGTGTGACCTGTAGTGTAGTTCATTTATCTGGGATGAATGTAATTTATTATCTGTTATATATATATCTGTGATCTGTGATCTGTGATCTGTGATCTGTGGTCTGTGAATGAAAGATAAGCGTTATAGTTTATACCGCTTATCAAATATATTGCTGTATTTGAATATGTGATGATTGAATGATGTTGCACTACTGTGTGAAACACCTGAACTACACTTTTACACACACAAACATGGATTTCATATGGAAATCAGTTAAGTCACCGATTTTTGACAATTTTAAAGGTTGAATTCTTGAATCCAAATAGTTTTGGAAATTGGAATTGAGAGCTTTGTAAATGAGTTTCAAATGTAAAAGTTATTTTAAATAACTTGATAAAACTTTGAAAATTAAAATAAATTGATTTAGATTCAATATTTGAAATTGAATTCAAAAATTTGGGAAACTAATTATTTTCACCTGATAAAAGCTCTCATATAAGAAATGGATTTCCAATTTGAATTAAAGGAATTTCAAGTTTGAATTGAAAATAGTTTTCCAAGTTACGAATAAATCTTTGGAAACATGCTTTGAAAGCTATCAATTAAATCTTTGATATAAAGATTAAATGAGTGAATCCATTGAAATGGAAATTGATTTGGAAAATCTGTGAATGAATCTTTGTGAAACTGGGTGAACTTTGTGAAATGAATCTTTTTGTGTAAAAAGATTAAAATGGTAATGTGTTTAAACCATTTGAAAGAAAAGTTTTGGGTAATAAGTTGTGACTCAACTGAAATCCCAATATCCATATGTTTTAAAATATTGCGCTCACTATTCGGTTTAGCCGGGAGAGGACTTTGTGTCATATAACCCATTCTGAATAATGATATGTTGTATATGGATTGCATTTGAAGACCGATGTTGAAGACCGGGTATTTGTGAGAATGATAGGATGACCTATCGATTGTCTCTGCATTGAGTCGCGCCGGTATAGAGATTTCTTAAGTGATGGGAAATCCGATCGGAATTGTGAATACCCGGATTGCAAGGGCTTCTTCGGAAGTGCCTTTGGTTCTGTTCGAACCTGGAACAGACTTGTATGGTTGTATGTCTGACATTACACTTTGAGATATAAAGCTGATTTCTTTCAAATACATTTCTGCTTGGTGGCGGAGATTTATTCTCTTAGCTTAACACCCTTCTCTGAGACGTACGAGCTCAGAGGTTATGTAGTTGAAGGTTATCAGTGATATACTCCCAATTTGGTAGTGTGGCATGCTGATTGTTGCTGTGTGTTGATGGTCATTTGCTGATCATTTGTTGATCAAAGCATGGCTTTGTGAAAAAGCGTAGCTTTATGGACGAGACCTCATCGGACCTCACAACCCGGAATGGTCGAAACAGGAAAGATGCGGCAAGGTTATGAGGGTCGCTCCCTTTAGGGTATGTCATTTACTTCTGGAAAAGGGTGGTATCAGGTATGGAGCCCTGATATTTAACCTATGTGGTTGCTCCAATCTCATTTACTATGTGATTGTTGGTGTGTGTTCGAGGCCTTGGATAAAGGTCCCAAAGGACCGGGGGTGGCATATTCATGTAGTAGTTACCTAGTGTAAGAGGTAACCCGGCCATGTGTTGGCAGAGAGCTAGTTAGTTCTCGGGACATCCCGCCAGAGGCGTACCCATGTGGCAGTAGGAAGTTCCTTAGCCTGACTATTTGTTGGAAATCCAAAGAAACAATACAAACCTTGTACGGTTTTAGTAGTATAACCTGCTATGGAATGTAGCGGTAACCTGCTATTGAACATAGTAGCTATAGTAGGCATACAATAATGGTTGTGTGTTGGCTAAGATTAATATTATACTTTCAAAAGGTTTTTCTACACTATGCACTAGTAATAATATCAAAAGAGTTTTCTTTTGCGTAGTGAGCATGTTTGACTATCATAAGAAGAAATCTCCTCCAAGTCTGCGATTGCATTGTGTGTGTGGTGGGAGGTCTTATGGTAGTTTCATTTTCCAAAAGCATTGCGGATGTCAATGTTTAAAAATTCTTTTGTTGTTGTTTAAAGATAAACTGTTTTTGTTGCTCACACCAGTCCCATGACTGACTCGGAGTTTATTGTTCCCTTCCTAAACTCTGGGTGCCCACAATTTTCCACACGGGCAGTCTAGAGTTGGGTTTCTTTTCAGATAGTCAGGTTTAGTAAATTATTTGGAGCTAGTTCAGTTTTGGAGATCGGGATTGACGTTGCTTATCTTGGTGCAACATGATGGTGGTACGAGCTTGATGTTGGAGTTGTTGGACTTATTCTCTTTTTCAGATCATTTGGAGTTATCACTTCTGTTTTCCGTTGTATCATTATTTATCTCTGATATTCTCGTATCATATTGATATCATTGTTGTATATCATTCTGGATATTGTATTCATTGGAATTGTATATGATATCATTGTTTTCTTTCTTCCGTTGTGTTGTTATACTTAATGGTGTTATAAGCTCCGGTGAACCAGATTCGGCGTTTGAATCTACGGCATTTGAGTACAAGTGAAGTACGGGTGCCGATTTTCGAAGGCCGAGTTCAGGATCATCACAGGCTGGATCCATCAATGGTTCTGATGGCTGCGGTATCAGGAGTCGGAGATAATTCGGATTTCAAAGTATCGTTGATACGAGACCCACCGTTGGATCTTGGGGAATTATTTCATGAAGCTGAGAGATTTCTTCGATAAGAGGATGCATGTTTGGACATGAGGTCAAAGGAAGTAAACGTGATTATGGATGGAGGACTACCCGGGGAAAGCTCGGGTGGGGGCAAGGATAAAGGAAAAAGGAAGTGCTGGGGAGAACCAAATTTCTCCACTTACACAGGATTGAATGAAACATTGGAGCAGATATTCTTGGATACTCGAGATCGCCTTCCGTATCGAAGGCCGGCAAGGAGGGAGCCCTCAGAACGAGAAAGGGCGTCAGGAAAGCACTGTCTTTTTCATGACCTGGACGGACATGACACTAACAGCTGCCGGCATTTGAAGGACATAATTGAGGAGCATATAAGGAATGGTCAATTGCGACAATATATCGGAACTCGAAATGCAGTGGTGGAACAGGAGCAGCCACCGCCTACCTTGAACGATGAGGGCATGAGGCCCGAGAATGGTAGTCGATTGGCCATCAACTAATCTTGATGGTTTGGAATAAGTAACAAACTTTGGGCGAACGGTTAAATCACTTACTCATGTACGGGGTCGGAGATAACCCTCAGGCATGCTCTGAGATGATGGCTTACCGAGACGCCCTGGTTTGTGAAATTTGCTTTTTCTTTTTTGGTTTGGACATTTGCTTTTTCCTGGTCTGGTTTGAACTCCTAGTTTTGTTTGTTTTTTGGTTTGGACTTTTATTTGGATGATTGTTTTCTGGTTTGATCTGGATTTCGGATTGGCTTTTGATTGGATTTTTATCTGGCTTTTGGTAAATGGTCATCAGGTATGGATTATACCTGGCAAGGGGTAAGTCGCATTGTCTAAGCACGGCAAATCGACTTATTCAGGTCGTCGAGTATGGACTATGCTCGGTAAGGGTTCGGAGAGACCAAGATTCGGCCTAGGACTTAGGCCCCATACTATCGGTTACTGTTTCAGGTCGTCGAGTATGGACTATGCTCGGCAAGGGTCCGGAGAGACCAGGATTCAGCCTAGGACTTAGGCCCTATATTATCGGTTATTATCTCAGGTCGTTGAGTATGGACTATGCTCGGCAGGGGTCCGGAGCGACCATGATTCGGCTTAGGACTTAAGCCATGGCATTATTCGGCGTTCAGGAACACTGAACCAGGAACACCGTGGAATTAATTAGCATAGGTCGTCAAGTGTGGACATTGCTTGGCAAGAACCCGGAGATGTTACGGATTTGGATATTGGCTATGAACAGCTAAGGATTTGGGCATGGACCCGGAACGGTCCCGGATTTGGACATTGAACCCGAAGAGGTCATGGACGTGGTTATTGGTTGTTGGACATGGATGGATTAGAACTCGGTTGTCGAGTTCAGATGGATATGGATTTGGCTAAGGATTTGGTTACTGGATTCAAAATAGATACCGACTTAGGGCAGTCGAAGATTTGGATAAGGATACAGCAACGACACTTGGATAAAATGGATTGGATTAGGGATCGGATTTGAGGCTATTCAAAACACGCCTTTTACCAAAAGGCATGTTTTGGGGGGCAAAGTGTTAACCCGCCTTTTGTCAAGGCCATAAACAGGCGGATTCAACCTAACCAACTTCACGATTATCGAGGCTGGAATACGATGGATTCAGTTTAAAAGGATGAAGTCCACTTCGATATGTCGTTCGGTCTGGAAGTTGTGGGTCGTTCGGCATGGACGGTTCGGCCTGGAAGATGAGGGTCGTTCGGCAGTAGTGCAGGGATGTTGCTTGGCAGGATTGCAGGAGTGCAGGGATGCCGCTCGGCAGGAAGCGGCTCGGTAGGAATGCGGCTCGGCAGGAATGCGGCTCGGCAGGATTGCGGCTCGGCAGGATGCCGCTCGGCAGGATTGCAGCTCGGCAGGATGCCGCTCGGCAGGATTGCGGCTCGGCAGGATTGCGGCTCGGTAGGATTGCGGCTTGGCAGGATTACAGGAGTTCATGGATACCGCTCGGCAGGATTGCAGGAGTGCAGGGATGCCGTTCGGCAAGAAGTGGCTCGGCAGGAATGCCGCTCGGCAGGATGTGGCTCGGCAGGATGCCGCTCGGCAGGATTGCGGCTCGGCAGGATTGCAGGGATGCCGCTCGGCAGGAGTGCAAGATTGCAGGAGTGAAGGATTGCATGGCTCGGTATTATGGTGTGGCTATGGACCTTATGGGCCCGGGCTACTCAGAAAGCCTAACAACTCAGGATTTGCCTATAAATACAGCATGTAAGGGTTCAGAAAAGGGATCTTCTCTTTTGCTCTCTGACTTTCTACTTTCTAAGGCTAAGGCTACTCTACCATTTTTTGTAATTGTAATCGATTATTACAGCAATAAAAAGAAAAACTTCTGGAGTGGACGTAGGCCGGAGTTAGCCGAACCACTATAAAATCTGTTGTTCTTTACTGCTTTCATTTGAATTTTGACTGTTCTTCACATTATTACTCTCTACATATATCCTATCTGTGAGCTGTGATTGTGATTTGGTGCTTTCATTTACATTTGGGAGTTAGCGACCAATTTTGGCGCTAACACAAACAAATCCATAAATATATATCTAGAACGGTGATGACAATACCCTAATAGGTGCGACCCACATAGCCCTACCACATATCCTCTGTTTTAGTCATTCTCGGTTGTTAAGGCTAGAGGCTACGCTTTACATTTTTAACAAATCCCACTAGGAATGCTAACATTGCCCTGCAGGCAATAATGCAATGCCATCATTCATCCATAAAAGTTGTTCAGGATATGAACAAGCCGAAGGCACTACTTCTACTATATCCATTTTGGAATCACCATCAGGATTAGTAGCATTAGCCCTTGAAGTTCAAAGAACTCTGTCTTCGATTCCATCATCTTTAATATGCCTCAAATTCGAATGCTTACGCCGGTTCGAAGTGGTTTTCGGATAATATATGTGATCTCGATATCTCAAACTGACAACGATAATTTTAAAAACTGGCCAAGATTTGATAATCGGTTATTTAACTATCAAATAACAAACAATTCAACCAGAGATTTAATTCCATAAAGATAATAACACTAGTTAAGCACATAAGTACCAACTATGCCTTTTTAATTAATCCCTTTATTAATCAAACCACTTTTTAAATATTTGTATTAAAATACTTTTACAAAGATATATACACAAACCCTTCTCTACTCTTTTCAATACTTGAAAAGATATTAACATATATCTCAACTATATAAGTATACTCACAAAACATTTCACTTTTAAAAACTTGGAAAACTTTCCATATACTTATATCAACGGTATAAGTATATTCACAAAACATCATATTTCAATACTTAGAAAATATACTCATATACTTATCTCAACGGTATAAGTATATCCACAAATCTTAAGAGATATTTCATTTCCAAAACCATATTTAATCGGGTTAAAACTTGATAACAATAAACCCAAACACTTTCCTATTGGTGAAAGTAAATAGATTGTATAGAATCTAGACCAAATATACTTACCACCACTTTTCAATTTCAAATAGTACTATCCCTCGATTAACAATGAAATTTGACAAGTTAGAAAACTATTCTTGTCGTGATACACATTCTTAATTCTGAAGATAGAGACCATATCTTGGAATTTGATGTTAAGTATGGAAAGAAAACTTTCCATACCACCATAAATTAAAAATGATCATTATGGAAATCGGGTCTCAGTCTTTTTATGAATCCCTTTTTATAAAATGCCTTTATAAAACTCCTTACATTTACTAACTCCTTTTATAAAATATTGTTTATAAATTGAAAACTCCCTTCTATAAATATCTAAACATAATTATAAACTCCTTTATAAAGCATCCTTTATACAATTTATAAACTCTTTTACAAAACTTCTTTTATAAAATATCATTTATAAAACTCATTTTATAAATCTCTTAATTTATTTGCAACTCTTTTTATAAAACTCTAAATTCATTAATAAAACTCCTTTTATAAATTTCTAAACAAAATTACAAAACTCATATACTTTCCATACTATGATCATTCCATATATTACAATAACTTCACAACTGTGATTTATTACTCCAATTTATCAAAATGATAATATTTCCCTTTTTTTATAAAATATCATTTATAAATCTATTCCTTTATTTATAAAATAATGCTTATAAATCTCTTTTTAACATATAAAATAACATTTAAAAATCAATTCTTTTATTACAACATTTTATATAAAATGTTTCACAAATATTTATTCCAAAATATTTCTATCTTCTTTAAAAAAACAAAAAAACTCTTTAAAATAAAAGGTTAGCCCCCTTAATTTCCTTTAAATAACATTCATTATTATAATAACTTCTATATAAAGATAAATACTTTCCAAAATAATTTTAAAACAGTTACATTTATACACATATTAGAAAAGAAAAAAAGAAATTAAAATAAAATAGAGAAGTTCCAAAAACCCCTTTTTAAAATCAAATATCTTAGAAAATCCAAAAAGTCAGACTTAAAATCAAATTTCCAAATCAAAACAATTTCCAAACAAAACAGAAGTATATTCACAAAACACCACATTTTTAATATTTCGAAAATATACTCGGATACTTATGTCAACGGTATAAGTATATCTACAAATCTTAAGAGAGATTTCATTTCTGAAACTATATTCAATCAGGTTAAAACAAATGTCATTTAAAACATTGATAATAATAACCCAACCATTTTCCTTTTGGTGAAAGTAAATAGATCGTATAGAAACTAGACCTAATATATTTACCACCACTTTTCGATTTGAAATAGTATTATCCCCTTATTACCAGTAAAATCAGGTAAGTTAGAAAGCTATTCTTGCCTCAATACACATTCTTAATTCTCTAGATAGAGACGAGTTTCCATACCTCGAAATTTGGTGTTAAGTATAGAAAGAATACTTTTCATACCACTGTAAATTTAAAATGATTATGGAAATCAGATCTTAGTCTTTTTATCAATTTCTTTTTATAAATTACCTTTATAAAACTCCTTATATTTACAAACTCCTTTAATAAAATATTATTTATGAATTGTAAAATCCCCTTTATAATACCTAAACATAATTATAAACCCCCTTTTACAAATCTCCAAATTTATTCAATAAGCTCCTTTATAAAACATCCTTTATACAATTTATAAAACTCTTTTATAAAACTTCTTTTATAAAATATCATTTATAATACTCATTTTATAAATCCCTAATTTATTTTCAGCTCTTTTTATAAAACTCTAAATTTATTTATAAAACTCCTTATATAAATTTATAAATAAATTAGAAAACTCATATACTTTCCATGAAATGATCATTCCATATATTATAATAGATTAATAAATGTGATTTATTACTCCAATTTATCAAAAATGATAATATTTCCTTTTTTTTATAAAATACCATTTATAAACCTATTTCTTTATTTATAAAATATCGTTTATAAATCTCTTTTTAAGTTATAAAATAAGATTTAAAAATCTATTCTTTCATCACAACATTTTATATAAAATGTTTTGCAAATATTTATTCTAAAATATTTCTATCTTCTTTAAGAAAAAACAAAAAACTCTTTAAAATAAAAGATAAGCTCCCTTAATTTCCTTCAAAATAAACATTCATTATTATAATAACTTTTCTATAAAGATGAATATTTTCCAAAATAATTTTAAAACATTTACATATATACACATATTAGAAAAGAATAATAAAAGAAGTTGAAATAAAATAGAGAAGTTGCAAAAACCCTTTTTTAAATAAAATATCTCAAAACATCCATAAAGGTTATATTTAAAATCATATTTCCAAATCTAAACTATTTTCAAACCAAACAGCAATTAAAAGTATTTTTCAAAATATTATATCAGGGCCAATAGTTACTATAGCTCTTTACTAATGCTATTACTACCATTTTCACTAAAAAGGTTCAACCTTCAAGATATTTCAGTGTCACATCCAATATAGCCAAACAATCAATTTTTTGACATTTAACCGTCTATAAAATAGGTACATAACTGAAATTAACATCAACGGGTATATAACTTGAATTAAAATTCAAAATATCGAGAAATCCGCATTTCTCTACAAATATTCCCTGTATTTCATTTTAAAAGATATTCGCTTCTCAAAAGCGAATATTTTACCAAATCAACCAATAATTCATCCAAATGCAAGCAGTAAATTTTACCTACTATATATTCTACTAATTATCCAAAAAGGTGAGTTTAACTCATCGAAATCCAATAAAATCCTAAAATTCCTAATAATAAACCAAAATCCCCTATGCGATTGGTTACAAAAGCGGATGCTTAGGCATTCTTGTTTGAACTAAAATCGAACGACGTTCGATTTTAGCCCAAAATTTCTCTTGCTCTAAACTTTAACGAAAACTATTCCATCATGTAGCTATCGCCATTATGCAATGCAGAAGACCGCGTCTCTATTGGACCTCGTATGAGAGAGTTATTTCATTTATAAGATTTGAGAATTTACATAACATAATTATTTACACTAATCACTTTATTAAACCTTTAATTACCTAATTAACCACTAATACATCTTCGTCTTCAAACTCTCGCTTAAAATCCTGATTTCAAATCCACTCCCAAATCCTCCCATCTCCTCTTCCGTCTCTCGTTTCACCATGAAAAACAATTCCGACTTTGCCAAACCATTCCACTACGCGAGAGCTGCCACCCCTACCCCATAAGATCCTACATGGCCTCTTCTTGAAAATCATGACTGCACCCACCTGCATGCGACCTTCCCATTGACACGTTCTACCAAAGTATGCCGATCACCACCAAATTCCACCTCGAGATGCTCCTCGACACAACAATCACTCCCGAACTCTCCAAATCCCATATCATTGACCAAAGAATAAGAAAAATGGAACCCAAGCCTACTGTTCCCATGTCGACATCCACCGCTGCAACCTCTCATACTCACAAGTATTGAAGCCTATGACAAAACGAACTAAAAGATTCTAGCTTTGCATTTTTTATTGATTAGATTTGTTGATTTAATTTTTTGAAAAGGAAGATTACATTTTTATTTTACTGTTCATTTGAAAAAAAAGGATAAAGAAAGAAAGAAAAGGAGGTCAGAGTGTTGAGTTGATTGAAATGTTGACCTTGGTTTATTATGTATTTCCTACATGTCGCTGGATAGAATTTTGTTCATGTATGAACTACAAATGATAAAAAAATGATCACACACCAAAACATGATACGATCCCAAAATAATAATAGTATACACTGGTTATCCAATTTTGTAAAATCACAAAAATACCATCGTTTGTTGAAAAATCGTCAAACGACAATTTAAATATTTTCCAAATTAAAAATTAAGGAAAAATCAAATAAACTAAAATAAAAATACATCAAGAGAAATCGAATCGTTATATTAAAAATTAATTTTCTTATAATTTATTAGTTTTGAATCAAATCTGAATATTTAAATAAATTAAATATTCATATTCGAAAAATTAAAAATTCTGGGTCGTTACAGTAAATGACACAAGAGGTATAATGGTCCGGCAGAGCTGTCTACGTCACTGTGAAGTTCTCTAATTGTATTGCTCTCTTACAATCTTAAGGAATTAAAAGA
This sequence comes from Allium fistulosum, assembly GCA_030737815.1. Classification (NCBI taxonomy): domain Eukaryota; kingdom Viridiplantae; phylum Streptophyta; class Magnoliopsida; order Asparagales; family Amaryllidaceae; genus Allium; species Allium fistulosum. The sequence goes on along the minus strand of CM060905.1, from coordinate 481,821,763 downwards.
GAATAGCAAGAGAAATTTGGCACTTAAGACTGATGAAGCAGCTAATTTTAAGGGTTTGATAAGTAAAGAGCTCTGGCTTGGGTGTAGTACCTAAAATTCTTATATTTCCAACCTTTATGAAGTGGCAATACATGATATACTTATAGTAGTTGAAACTAATTCTTGAACGATTGAGATCGTGCTGCAAAAAGCTAGGAAGCACGCTTGGCTGTTAATCTGGCTGAACAGACTGGATGGGATACAGTTGGCTAAATGCAAGGAATGTGTGGCTAAGACGAAAGTCAACTAGAGAACTATACATGGTCATGCCCTGCATTACTTCGCATTTAATGCATTTGTATTATGGCGGTATGTTATGGGAAATGGAACATGCTTCTTATCAGGAGTAGATACACCTGGTTGTAACTTCTATCTCTTTACTCCCACATGCCTAAGTGGCAAGACGAGCCGAATTGGTTTGTTGCCCGCCAAGACTATGAAGATGATAGGAAATTGCTGAGAGCCAAGGGCATGCCGAGTCGAGTGACGGATGATGAGACGAGCTATAGGCTCAAGGTGGCTATACTGAAATCGAACAAATAACGGGTCGTGTTGAAGTTGGCCTTAAGGTATGGCGGTCGATAAATAGTTGGTAGAGATACCTGAGTAGGCTGACAGACTTGGTGCAGAGTTAAAAGCAGGCCATCAGGAGATAGCCGATCGTAAGCGAGATAGGTCAAAGCAGACCAGACCGAGCTATGATTATGCGTCATTTTGATTAGCGAGTTGGCTACCGGAGTTGCTGCAGGGTGCATCAACCGGTAGTTGGTTTGACGTGTAATTGAGTAGAGGAACTAAGAAAGGCCGAGCCTAGATTTGGGTCCGCATCAGGTATAGAAGCCCAACCAGCCTGCCCCTAGCTGCGGCTAGTTTGTGGGCTAACCTGGACCAGAGTCGGCCTGGATCAGACCAGGCCAGTTTTAGAAAACTTGATCTGTCCATCTTCTTACTTATGAAAAATTTAAGTAATATTTTACCCCAAAATTCCATGCCTACATTGGGCACGGGATCGTTAAATCACGAAGCAATATCGACTAAAATCTATATCATGCATTTAACACGCTTTCCACATGGTATTGCACCATAGGTGGCAATGGTTGTGCTTCTCGGGACATGACAGATATGTCTCACTTCCCTCACATGCACGGTGTTACATAGCACTTGATTATTCTTAAATGGTTGAGATCCTTTTCACGTTTTTAGCACCACAACTGCAATTAAAGGGAAAGGTATATAAATACCCCATTTCTTTCACTTTGAAATCATGAAGCTTTTACCATGTAGTTTCTTCAGAAAACTCGAACTCTAAATGGATTTTTATTGGTAAAAATAGTTAACTTCATATTCCTCTCCAAACGCTTCTAAGCACTCTTTGTTTTGTAAAACTTATATGGAGTTAAAAGAAAGGAGAAAGCTTTCTTGGGTGATGAACTATTTTTGTAGATTGCAATTCAAGTCATTGTTTGGAACTTCGTTTTTTAGACGGATCTAGCCTCGTTGCTTGGCCTGGGCTCATGCTTTCTAGCCATCCTTTCGATGTTGATTGTTCGTTGATGTTAAAATAAAAGGATTTTGATTAAAAAGGTAAAGTAAAAGTATTACAATTACGTAACGACCCAGAATTTCAATCAATTGATTTTGAAATATTTAATTCATCTTAAATATTGAATTATTATTTTTATAAGTCAAAGAGCTTAAATTCCAAATATAAAGATTTATTTGAATATTTGAATTTTGAATTTTTGAATCTTGGATTTAATATGGATAAAAATGATCTTGGAAAATTATTTAAATTCTATTAAATAAGAATGATAATGGACAACTTTATTTTAATTTAAAAGTGATTAATTTGGTTTTAATAATAATTCATTTTTATCAACGTGTGAAAAATGCCTTCCGGGGGACTGCCTCAGATTTCGACGAAACTAGTTTCATTGGGTTCGTAATAGTGTATTATTGTATGTTAACGATTTTTGTGGCGATCGGACATATTGTTTAGTCGTGCGAGCTCGAAACACGTAGAAATTAACTTAAGGAATTTATATAATATAATTCGATTTAAAAAGCCATCTTTCGTATATGATCGAATTAGGCCTCGAGACTAGTTCCAATGTGCTCGGAATAGGGGTATTACATATAAAATGCCAAGCGACATGCCTCGTTTGGAGTTTGAAATTTTGGGGTACGTAACGGTTGAGATATTTTTGAATAAAATAATTAGCACCATACTCTCACACTATTCACCACTACTCAGCCCATACCCCATCACCTCCACTCCATACCCATCCACATTCTACCCCATACCGTCCTTATCTATATAAATCACCACCGAACAAAGAAATTTCCCTCCTTTTCAAAATCAAATCCTCTACCACATCTAATGGCCCTCATCAATTTGGACCAATCCATACACCTTTTGGACTCGAGTTCAACAGAGAAGATGCTTAGGGGAAGGAACTCGAATTAATGGACAGTGGAGATGGGGTAGGTAAAAGGGTGGTGGCCGTAGTTCGACATCAACGACAAAGGGAATTGGGTACCTCAGCACAATGATTTTGGGGACGAAGGGAGGAGCGGAGGGTGGCGTTATGCTCTAGTGTGAAGGCGGTGGTGCCTAGTGGTCCAAGGCAGCTGCAAATTGCGACAAATGGCGTCAGTTTTAAGGGTGGAATTGATGGCAATGATGGTGTCTAGGGGTTCGAGGTTGCCGACAAGGGGCAAGTGGAGGTTGAGAGTTTGATTGGTGGGGTCGTGGTGGTTGTTGGTTGGCCGTAGCGGTGAAGGAACGCGGTCAAAGGGGCGTGGGCGTGGTCAACACAAGAATGATGAAGGAGGGAATTTAAGCGTGATTAGGTTCGGCTAAGTTGGGGTGATTAGTTTGTTAACCAATGTAATTAAGAATAATTAATTATATTATAAATCAAATGCTTATAATTGTATATCTCATTCATATGAGGTCGAAATCGAGCACGACGAGTTTTGTTGTACTCATATCAGTGAATATTATGCCATGGAATTGGTTTGGCGATGATTGAAGCTAGTTAAATTTTGCGTTAAATCAAACATCGTTCAATTTAGACGAAAACCAGAACGCCTCAGCGACAATTGGAATATCGGTGAGTTAAACTCACCTTTTTTGGTCAACTAGTAATATTATATAGTTGATAATAATTGTTGATTGAATGTTTGGATGATGTACTATTTTTACCAGTTGGTTTGATTTTATTCCCGCCCTTGGAGCAGATGTCCTTTTATATATACCAGCTTAGTAGCGGATGACCCATATTATATGATTATGTACTATTGTGATGTAGGGGAGATAGGTTGGAGGGATCCAACGGATTCCTCGCATTTGTTGAAATATTTTCTACCATATTCCTGCTGTATGATTATTAAATATCAAGCCTAATTGTTCGCACTGTGCGGTATGACATTGTTATGCTCAAACGTTAAAGCCTGTAGTAATAGGAAATCAATATCGATATTGGTTAAGCGTTTGGTAGAGATTGGCCTTGAATTAGTATTTTAAAAATACTATAAATTATCATTTGAGTTGAAGTTGGTTTTGAGACAGGAAATGATTTTGAATCTAAAATTAGGGTTTCAGAAATATTTTGTTTTAAGGATTTAACTTTTGTTTTACACCAACCTTTTTATCTATCTTTTCTAAGTTTTTTTTTAAGATTATTTATATTTAATATTGTTTCAAAGATTACTTTTTTATATTTAATGTTGTTTTAAAGTTATTTATCAATATTTTAATATTTTGAAAGGTTACTTATCTAAATAATTAGCGTGGCTTAAAATTTGTATTAATGATTTATTATTAATGTTTTGGAAATAAATTATTACTATTTATAATAATGGTAAAGATTAATTATTATTGTTTATTTAACAATGTTTTGAAATTATTAATTATTATTTTAAAGATGTTTGAAGTTAATAATTATTATTTATTTATAGAGTTTATTGTTAATAATAATTATTATATAATAGGGTTTTGAATTAATTGATTTTTATTTATTTATTTATAAATGTTTTCGAGACTTATAAATAGAGGTTTATAAAATGGTTTAAAGGCTCAAAGGAAGATTATTTACAAGGTAAAGGAGTTTTATAAATGGTTAGATATTTATAAACGAACTTTAGAAATGTGTTTATAAATTTATAAGAGGAGTATGTTTTATGAAATTATAAAGAGTTATAAATGATTTGTGAAATGGTTTAGAGATGTTTATAAATGGTTTATAGAGATTTATAAGATAATTTATAAATGGATTTAGAAATTTATTTAGGGATTTATAAATGATTTTAAAATTTTATAAAAATGGAATCTTTCTCTGTTTCGTGAATATACTTATACCATTGAGATAAGTATATGGATATTATCCAAGTATTGAAATATAAGGGTTTGTGAATGAATCTTTATAAAAGTATTTTATACAAATATTACATAGTGATTTTAATTAACGAAAAGATTAATTAAGGAGGCTAGTGGTTACTTGTGTGCTTAACCAATGTTAATCCCTAATTTGAATGTTTGTTATTCAATAGTTAAATTACCGACTATCAAATTTGGACTAAAATTATAACTTTGGAAATATTTAGGAGAAACATGTGAATTATATAGTATAGTTACCGTACAAGGTGCTATACTGTATGTATAAACTCGTTTTGTTCTTCTAGGACAAATGATAAGGAAATTCGTCCACCAACGGTTAGGATGTGATCTACGATCTTATCTTTGTCTGTTTATTTCCTAAAGGACCAGGGTTGAGTTTACCAGAATTTATCAAAAGTTGTTTCGAAGAGACCGGAATCAGATATGTTATCCGAAAACCACTTCGATCCAACTCAAGCGCTTCGAATTGAAGACATCTTGAAGAGTATAGAATCGAAGATGGAGCTTTAAAGTGCAAGGGCTATTCTTTATTAACCTTGGAGGGATTTTCCATAATGGTCGCAAGAAGTAGTACCTTTAGTTTCGTCCAGTCCCAGAACGAACTTTTATGGATGAATGCTAGCATTGCATCGATGCCTTGTAGGCAGTGTTAGCATTCCAAGTGGAAAGTGCTAAAGAAATGTAAAACGTAGCCTCAAGCCTCATCAACCGGGAAATTACAAAAATCGAGCATGCAGCAGGGCCAAGTGGGTCGCTCCCATCAGGGTATGGTCATTCCAAATCTAGATCGATTACTATCTACTCATGTATGCTTCAGGCCCATTAAACAAGGGGTGATCATATTCGGTACTACTGCTCAAGTGGTAGGCCAGTCCTGTGTGGCAGGGGTACAAGATGTTCTTGTCAGACCCAGGTGCATTTTATAGCCTTACGGATTTAGTTGTACCCAACTATGCTGAAATGTGAGATGCAAGCATTTCAGCTATATTCATATTTTACTTTGACCCCTAGATATTATCATAATACCAATGGATCTTTCTATAGAAATGTTTTTTTATCGTAAGGTAAAAACCCGTCCGTGTTTATGTTCGGTGTGGTCTTACGAGATACTTTTATTTTGAAAGCTTTTGGTAACTTTAAAAATCTAGTTGTGTGTGTTCTCTTACGCTGGTTTTCTAGACTGACTCGGGTGTTATTTTATTACAATGTTCGGGTCAGACCAAGCATATTACAAATTTAGTTGGATGCTTTGGAGCTTCAGAAGACGAGCTGGAGGCCAAGAGACGTATTCACGTATATGGTTATTTTTCCGCTGCATTTATTGTTGTATTTATCAGCAATTGTGAGGACAAGTTGTTATAACTGTCCGGGCTGAAATAGATTAGTATAATCTAATTGATGTATGTTTGTGTATATATATATATATATATATATATATATTACAGTTTGCTTTTACGTAAAGATCTATTGTATATTACAGATTATTCGTTCCACTGTGAGATTCTGTGTTGTTTAGTTTTCTTCATATCTTCTTTCTTCTTCTTTCCCCTAACTATCCGCCTTTCAGTTCAATTATATTGGGTCATGGGTGGTTTATTCTCCATTTAAACTATTCGGAAAAGTGGGTCGTTACATTCGAGGGTGGATTAACAATACAACAAACTGGACCTTTAATAGCATTTCAAAAATGCTGTAAAATATTTTAACATCATTTTTGACTACTTTGTGTACCAACATGCCATTATAGGTTAGAAATAAACCACAGCAATTCAGAAAACGCTGCAAAAAGTAAGTTTTTAACAGTGTTTCAGTGGTGCTATAAAACAGTTTATAGCGTTTGTGTTGACGAGCTATATCGCTTTTCTTAGCGTTCGGCTTTTGCTAGCAATTACATTTCATAGTGGTTATACCCTGCTAAAATAACTTTTTAACAACATTTTGTCATTACTATGAGTTCTTCTAATAGCATATTTGTAGTTACCATGATATGTTTTAAGCGTTTCTTGTGTTGTTATAAGTGTTATTTACAGCGTCGTTTTGTGTTGCTATGAGCTTTTTTCATAGTAAGGAACCTTATTATAGCGCTTTAAAACACTGTTGAATTTTCCACAATGTTTTTTTAATGTTGTTGTTTTATTTCATAGCGTTTTTAAAAGGCTTCGTCTAGTGTCATTGGATTTCTTCATATATAGGTTGTAGTTGTATGCACGGTCACAATTTTTATACAGCACAGTAATATAAACACATATATTTCATAATTAACATATTACATTAATCACACATTTCATTATCAATATTAATCACGTGTCATAATCAACAAAATATTATATTAATCAAATATCTCGTAGTCAACATATAAGGTTACAAAATAAACATACGAAATATGCTTACATCAAAACATATATAATACTTCCATAATATTTCAAAATGTAGAACAAGTAGCACCTAATGACCAAAAGTAGTAATACATATAAGAATACAAATCAAAATGTAGTTCTGGCATCAAAAGTAACTTCGAATCCATAACTTGTCGTGTTATGTTGCTACTTTTGCACCAAAGATATCTATCCACCTGTAAAGTACAAGTTCTTTAGTTATACCTATTTTAACTAACTGTAAATAATACTATGAATGATGAATTATGTTTCATTTAAGACTAGAGAAATGAATATATGTGCATGTGTGTTTTTCCTTCCATCTCAAAATGAAATCAACCTTTTTATTAAACTCTAAAGAAAACAAACAAAACTATAAACAAAATTCAACCTTTGTTGTAACAACCCTGATTTGGAGATTACCGGAATACATTAAATTATAACGGAAGTTATAATTTAATATTGTAAATTAAAGTATAATTGGAAATGTTAAATTGTTTATTCGGAATAAACAATGAATTTGTAAATAAAATGAGAAAAATAAAGTTTGGAACTTTATTTTGTTTATTTGGGTATAAATATGGGATTAAATATTGGTTGGATAAGTATTTAGTATAAATAAATTGAAGTATTGGGTATTTATTAGTTTGGAGCTAATAAATTAATTAGGTTATGTATTTCAACGTTAAATTGTTGAAATAAATCTAAAGTAATGAAAAAAAAGTTTTAAAAACTTTATTTTGAGAATTTGAGTAGAAAATAATCAAATTGCAATTTATTTGGGTAAATACAACAATATTGGTAATTATTGCCAATATTAGCCTTTTATTGAATATAAAGGAGAATTATGAAGAAAACATGTATTTTATTAAAATAAAAGATGAAATATTGTTTGGAAATATTATTTTGATGATTTAAAAGTGTTAGAATAATTTGTTGCAACTTATTTGACAAGAAAGAAACCTTTGGTTAAGTTATTGCTTTAAAAATAATGTTTTTACACTAAAATAGTGTAAGGTTTAAAATATTGTCAAAAATAGGGTTTTATTTATAAAAATAACTTTTTATTGGTTAAGTAAATTTTATTTTGTTATAATAACAATTTTAGTTACATACAATATTTGTTGTATAGATTTTTTCTTTAACTTTAAAATGTGCAAATTGATATATATAGTGTTAAAATTGGATAAATATGTACATAGCTTTATATTTTCACTAAGTATTTAAGTCTTGGGCTAATTTGGTAAGGTTTTAGAACCCAAAACCCATTATCTAGAGATTTCTGGTAAGAGGAAATTAACAATACGTTAATTTCTTCTTTCTTCTCAAAACATCCGTATATAGAAAACAAAAAAAAAAGAAATAGGGGAAATCAATGTCTATCCTCTTCAAAAAAAAAAATTAATTAAATTAATTTTTCAAGCTAAATCTTTGCAAATTTAAAGCCTAATTCAAGTTGGAATCATAAAAGAAGGTGTTCAGGGTTCCAATCTTGTGCTAAAGGCTAAATCTTGCTTGCAAATCCTCACTTATTTGCTGTAAATAAATAGGTAAGTGTAAAAGCTTACAAATGCTAGCCAAAAACAAAATTTTGAGTTGAATTTTCGTATTAATAAGGTTACATTTCGTCTTTGTTTTCCTGTTTTCTGTCACCATATTGTTTTATCCATATCTTTTGCATTTCTTATCGGAATTTGGTAATTTTTAATGTTCTGGAAAGCTTAGACTTTGTTCTACAACTTTTATGTTTGGAGTTTCACGAAATTTTGAAGTTATCTTGGCGAAAAATATGATTGTTTGTCACTGTCCCGAGACAAAATGACAGAAGTTATGAAATTCAAATCTCAAAATTGTTTTATCCATATCTTTTGCATTTCTTATCGGAATTTGGTAATTTTTAATGTTTTGGAAATCTTAGACTTTATTCTACAACTTTTATGTTTGGACTTTCACGAAATTATGAAGTTATCTTGGCCAAAAACGTGATTGTTTGTCACAGTTCCGAGACAAAATGACAGAAGTTGTGAAATTCAAATCTCAGAATTGTATTATCCATATCTTTTGCATTTCTTATCAGAATTTGGTAATTTTTAATGTTCTGGAAAGCTTAGGATGTTGTCTACAACTTTAATATTTTGTGTTTTCTCAAATTATGATCTTAAAAGAGGCAAACTGAACAAACAAAACACAGGTCTGGGCAAAACGCCAAAGTTTATTTCTGTGTATCTTGAATTGTTGCACCAGCTTTTGGTGCTTTCTTTTATGTTTTCCGAACATGGTTTTGATGCTCATTTCAGTGCAAATATTGAGAGCTTTATATCATATATGCTCTAGTATTGAATTATTTATTTTCTTAAATTGTTCGAGCAAGTCTTTGATGACAAATTTTAATATAGATTTTGAGTATTCTATTATCTTATTCAAGGGACAAACCATGATTCTTTTGATTATTTTTGGGTTGCTTCTACTATATAGAAGCCCGGATTTTCATGAACCCTTCATTGGGATTTTAATGGATTTTAATGATTCATTATGTGATGTCTTCATTGTGATTCTGAGCACATGTGCACGTATTTTCAAACTATTTTTCCAAAAGTGTTCATATTCTAGCTATTGTTCTAAGAAATATATTTTACAAAGTGATTTCATAAAAAAATATGATATAATTAATATTTCTAAATTATAAAGAGATTTTCAAATCGATTTCTTAAATATTTTTTGAAATTTATTTCAAAACCCGCTTTAGCAAAAATATATTTTCTATATAAAGATACACGTTTTTGCACTTTTCGGACGTATGCGAAAGAGAATTAAACGATTTAGTGAAACATGTGGTATGTGACACATGAGTTTGTTTTTTCGGTTAATTATGGACTTGTACGATCGAAACCTTTTGAGTATTGTATCTTGAGTTAATATTTAGGATTTTCAATTCTTATTATAGGAATTTTTCGAGTAACCAATATTTGGCGAGTTGAGACGTTCGAGATCTCCTATTATAGGAGTAAAAATCGATGAGAACCACTTAAAGATGTTGTTTTACTTGCCGATGATATGAGGTGAGCCTTGAGATGAGATTTCTCTTTTCGGAGATTATGGTTTATGAGAAACCATTATGAGATTTATTTGCATTTGCCGATGATACGAGGTAAGCTTCTTTATGATGATTTTATGATGTTGAGATGTATTATGATAGTTTTTACTTGTCGATGAGATAAGACAGGTCACGATGCCACTAGTACTCGTCAATGAGATGAGACGAGTAGGGTATTGTATTTACTCGCCAATGAGATAAGGCTGAGTATGTTTTCATGACGTTTATGATGTTTTACTAGTGTGGTACCAACTAACGACTAGTAAACCGTTAGGTGCGAACGTATGGTATGGGACATGCGTTAACACCTATTGGGTTCCTATTCGAGAAGTTGAGACACATTCACGATGTTTACTAGTACTACAGACCACGAGTACTTGATTGGAGTCATTACGATGTAGTTGCTACTCCGATCATCACGATGTTATTAACTCGGGTCTTTGTGACTGGGAGTTATTATGATATTATAGACTATAGTCATTCACGATGTTCACGATGTTAAGATGTTATTTAAATCCAGTCATCATGATGTTTATGGTACCAAATAGTAGTACTAGTCACGATGTAGCGCGCGTAGCATTGCATCGGCATGCGATCGAGGATCTGGCCAATCCGGGATTTCTTTGGGTTTTGATGTTTTAGACTTCACCGTCCTTAAATGAATATTACATTGATAGCCTAGTTCCAAATGAGATGTATACATATATGGTGAAATCATTTATGATGTTACTCTTTAATTGAGTTATTTGCATTATGGATTGATGATTTGATGATTTTATAGACTTTTTGATGTTAAGATGGAGTTGAGATGTATTTATATATTATACCGATGAGATGAGGTATAAATGATTATGAAGAATCTTTTATGATGAATTTTAGTGATGGATTTGAGATGTATCTATATTCATACCGATGAGATGAGGTATGAATATGTATGATGCTTCTTTTATGATAGGGTTTTATATTTCCTTGAATGATCCTTGGGATGTGCCAATGAGATGAGACACATCCATATGCGTTTTGTTCTATGTATGAAGGATATGTACCTTTGATGTATTGTTATATTGACGACCACTTCTAAGAAGATTGTTGAATCATTTGAAGTCATTATCCATATTCTTTTATACCATTGATGATATGAGGAGAAAGCGATGTTTACTGAGTCTTATCTTTAAAACTTTACTCGTCGATGTTCCATTTTCTTAAGTGTCAGTTAATGCACTTAAGTATGACTTTATCATCATTTTCTTTCTACTTGCCAAGAAAAGGTGTTGTCCTTTCTTATGATGTTGAAACCACATTTATGGCATAGCATCCTTTACCATAGCTTTCACCTACTTATCCTTATCGATTATTCTGTTTAACTGATGATTTTAGCTAGCCTGACCCGTGTGTTTTCACTCGGGTCAGACCGAGTTGTTTCAAGTATCATCTATTGGACTTAGCTTGAAGTTGATGTTGGATATCAGCTCTTCTTTCACTTAAATAGTTTCTGTTCTTTCGCATACTCTGATGTATTTATATTTAATTCGATGTTTATGGTGCGGTTGAGTACCACCTTTATTGAATTTATATTGTATTGTACTAAACATGTATCAGTGTATATGTATATATATGATGTTGATTACTGTTCTGTGATGTGATTTACATTTAGTTATTGTATTTTGTTCTGATAGATCTGTTAGCCACCTATAGTTTTGGATTAAGCATTTACTGGGAATGTCGATCCACTTGAGATAGAATAGAAAAATTATATTGCAATTATCGACGTATTCAGTAGATGTTTAAGACAAAATTATAGGTGGTTGCCCTTAACCAGCCCTATTCTCCGCTTTAGTAGACGGAATTACACATTAATTCTCTTTACTAAGGTGGGTCTCGGGGTGGGGCGTTACAGCTTGGTATCAGAGCTGTGGTCAGAACAAAGTAGAATAAACATAGAACAGTACGTATATCACGATACATTGAAGTATAATACGAGTGAATCATTGTCCTTTATTCGAGCTTGTTTTCGAATCGTGCTTTGATTCTTTTTCGAGTTTTGGGATTTGTTGAGATGGAATATGTCTAGGAATATAAATTGTATTCCGTAGTATTCCATAATTGAGTTTGATGTTATCTTATCTTATGAATAATCTTATTTGGGATTATTCTATTCTTATTTTTGTCGATGCGAGTGAGTTCGTATCAATGAAGCTTATTGATTCCTTTGAGTATTCTTGTTGTGTTCCTTTGAGAGTTGTGAATGGTATTGAAGGGATCCACAACGATTGGCTCGTTGTGAGCATTTTGAGATTTTTATTTGATGTTGCTTTTGTGAGTATTTGTTTGTTACTCACAATCTTGAGATGCATTTGATTTGAGATGGATTGAATTATTTGATATTAAGTCCAATCCTTTATTTTATAGGATCCTATTGTATATTTAGGATTCCTATTTTGATTGGTTTACTGTTTCTGTCACTTTGGAATGTTAATAATGATTCCGAAGTTTCTATATTCACTCTTGAGTATCGAGATGTTGATGATATATCTCGAATTCCAGTCAAGGTGACATTGTTGAGTTTTGTGAGTCCGTTTGGATTTGACATCCAATCGGGCAATCGAGTGTTGAGGTAACCATTTTCCTGGCTCTTAGCTCTTCGGTTATCCTTCCACGAGGATATCTACTAAGGAATGAGGTGAGTTTCTATATTGGTTGAGCTTGATTGGGTTTATCATTCAGTTTCTTTGAGTTATCCTTTTTGGATACTCAATCGGTGTTATCCTTTGTAGCATTACTTTGTTTGAAGTAATGATTTTTTTTGTGTGCTTCTTCTCCTTCGAGAAGAATATCTTGCTTATCTTGTGTCTTGATGATTTTCGAGAGTGGCTTGTCATCTTGTAGGAGTTGACGAACACTCCATCTCCTTCTGTTGATTTTATGAATCGAGTATTCTAGGAATATCTCGATGCATTCTCTTAATGTTCTTTGGTTTGAGTTTTTGAAGCTATATATATATGAGTTTTTTTTAAAAAGAAGAAGAAGAGAAATTGGAGTTTTGAGATATTTAAAAAAAAATCAAAGAATGTTTTGACAATATAATTATATGAGTAGTATTCTTTTATAGAAATAATTTGAGAGTGTTGGGTTATCCATCGAGTAGTTAAGAGTTCTGTTCGATACGCCTGATCAACGTTATCGATAGGAATCTCCTAAATGCTATGATGAGGCAATCAGACACGATGGTTTGTGTTTTAAAATTAAGATTTTGAAAATAATATTGTGAGATTTTAGAATTTATATTATATACATTGGATGTTTTAAAAGAAGAGTTATAAGAGGATTTGAAGATTGTTTTTAAACTATTTAAGTGGTTTAATAAAAAGAGTAAAGAGAATTAGTTATTATGAGGAATATTATTATGGATTTACAAAATTCTTTGAAAATTAATTTTGAAGTAAGAGAAGAAATTTGGACTTTTAATTTGAGTTTTATATTACTTACTAAGTAATATAGTAAAGAGTTTGAAAATTTTCAAATGTTGAAAACTGAGATTTAAAATTTAAAAGATGTTGAAAAAAAAAATTCTAAATACCTTGGATTGAAAAGTATTTGAGCTTATATTCTTGTTCTTCAGTTCACTCTATTCTTGTGCTATTGACGACGACGTGCATTTTCGCGGTCGTTCGAGTTTGGTGGCCTTGTGAGAAGCCATTATGTGATTTATCTATCTTGTCTATTGAGTTTATCCTTGCTGTGAGGATGTTCTTTTCGTATTATTATGCGGAAAATTGTGTTGATGATCATTTTTGTTGCTTAGAGTTCGGGTTTGAATGAGATTGATCCCGACTTTATTCGTAGAGTTTTGAGAAATCTATCTTATTTGATAGATTATTTGTTGAGCATCTTATTGAGTATTGATTCGAAGACGGGATGTCTTCGAAATTCTTTCGAGTTGCTTCGAAAATTCGATGGTTTGCTAGTCACTATATTAGCATATGATGGACCATTGGATTAACCAAGGGAGTTTTTCCTTATCGCTCTCTACCTTTCTGTGTTGAGAGAATGAATGGTTTGAGTTTCGAGCTTGTCTATCACCTTTGTTGATTGAATTTTTATGATATTTACAACTCTATTTCTAGAAAATTGCGGGGACGTAATTTTTGTAGGGGGGAAGTCTGTAACAACCCTGATATGGAGATTACCGGAATACATTAAATTATAACGGAAGTTATAATTTAATATTGTAAATTAAAGTATAATTAGAAATTTTAAATTGTTTATTCGGAATAAAGAATGAATTTGTAAATAAAATAAGAAAAATAAAGTTTGGAACTTTATTTTGTTTATTTGGGTATAAATATGGGATTAAATATTGATCGGATAAGTATTTAGTATAAATAAATTGAAGTATTGGGTGTTTATTAGTTTAGAGCTAATAAATTAATTAAGTGATGTATTTCAACGTTAAATTGTTGAAATAAATCTAAAGTAATGAAATAAAGTTTTAAAAACTTTATTTTGAGAATTTGAGTAGAAAATAATCAAATTACAATTTTATTTGGGTAAATACAACAATATTGGTAATTATTGCCAATATTAGCCTTTTATTGAATATAAAGGAGAATTATGAAGAAAACATGTATTTTATTAAAATAAAAGATGAAATATTGTTTGGAAATATTATTTTGATGATTTAAAAGTGTTAGAATAATTTGTTGCAACTTATTTGACAAGAAAGAAACCTTTGGTTAAGTTATTGCTTTAAAAATAATGTTTTTACACTAAAATAGTGTAAGGTTTAAAATATTGTCAAAAATAGGGTTTTATTTATAAAATAACTTTTTATTGGTTAAGTAAATTTTATTTTGTTATAATAACAATTTTAGTTACATACATTTGTTGTATAGATTTTTTCTTTGACTATAAAATGTGCAAATTGATATATATAGTGTTAAAATTGGATAAATATGTACATAGCTTTATATTTTCACTACATATTTAAGTCTTGGGCTAATTGGGTAAGGTTTTAGAACCCAAAACCCATTATCTAGAGATTTCTGGTAAGAGGAAATTAACAATACGTTAATTTCTTCTTTCTTCTCAAAACATCTGTATATAGAAAACAGAAAAAAAGAAATAGGGGAAATCAATGGCTATCCTCTTCAAAAAAAAAAAAATTAATTAAATTAATTTTTCAAGCTAAATCTTTGCAAATTTAAAGCCTAATTCAAGTTGGAATCATAAAAGAAGGTGTTTAGGGCTCCAATCTTGTGCTAAAGGCTAAATCTTGCTTGCAAATCCTCACTTAATTGTTGTAAATCAATAGGTAAGTGTAAAAGCTTACAAATGCTAGTCAAAAACAAAATTTTGAGTTGAATTTTCGTATTAATAAGGTTACATTTCGTCTTTGTTTTCCTGTTTTCTGTCACCAAATTGTTTTATCCATATCTTTTGCATTTCTTATCGGAATTTAGTAATTTTTAATGTTCTGGAAAGCTTAGACGTCGTTCTACAACTTTTATGTTTGGAGTTTCACGAAACTTTGAAGTTATCTTGGCCAAAAATGTGATTGTTTGTCACTGTCCCGAGACAAAATGACAGAAGTTGTGAAATTCAAATCTCAGAATTGTTTTATCCATATCTTTTGCATTTCTTATCGGAATTTGGTAATTTTTAATGTTTTGCAAAGCTTTAACTTTGTTCTACAACTTTTATGTTTGGAGTTTCACGAAATTTTGAAGTTATCTTGGCCAAAAATATGATTGTTTGTCACTGTCCCGAGACAAAATGAAAGAAGTTGTGAAATTCAAATCTCAGAATTGTTTTATCCATATCTTTTGCATTTCTTATCGGAATTTGGTAATTTTTAATGTTCTTGAAAGCTTTGGATGTCGTCTACAACTTTTATGTTTTGTGTTTTATCAAATTATGAACTTAAAAGAAGCAAACTGAACAAACAAAACACAGGTCTGGGCAAAACGCCAAAGTTTATTTATGTGTATCTTGAATTGTTGCACCAGCTTTTGGTGCTTTCTTTTATGTTTTCCGAACATAGTTTTGATGCTCATTTCAGTGCAAATATTGAGAGCTTTATATCATATATGCTCTAGTATTGAATTATTTATTTTCTAAAATTGTTCGAGCAAGTCTTTGATGATAAATTTTAATATAGATTTTGAGTATTCTATTATCTTATTCAAGGGACAAACCATGATTCTTTTGATTATTTTTGGGTTGCTTCTACTATATAGAAGCCCGGATTTTCATGAACCCTTCATTGGGATTTTAATGGATTTTAATGATTCATTATGTGATGTCTTCATTGTGATTCTGAGCACATGTGCACGTATTTTCAAACTATTTTTCCAAAAGTGTTCATATTCTAGCTATTGTTCTAAGAAATATATTTTACAAAGTGATTTCATAAAAAAATATGATATAATTAATATTTCTAAATTATAAAGAGATTTTCAAATCGATTTCTTAAATATTTTCTGAAATTTATTTCAAAACCCGATTTAGCAAAAATATATTTTCTATATAAAGATACACGTTTTTGCACTTTTCGGACGTATGCGAAAGAGAATTAAATGATTTAGTGAAACATGTGGTATGTGACACATGAGTTTGTTTTTTCGGTTAATTATGGACTTGTACGATCGAAACCTTTTGAGTATTGTATCTTGAGTTAATATTTAGGATTTTCAATTCTTATTATAGGAATTTTTCGAGTAGCCAATATTTGGCGAGTTGAGACGTTCGAGATCTCCTATTATAGGAGTAAAAATCGATGAGAACCACTTAAAGATGTTGTTTTACTTGCCGATGATATGAGGTGAGCCTTGAGATGAGATTTCTCTTTTCGGAGATTATGGTTTATGAGAAACCATTATGAGATTTATTTGCATTTGCCGATGATACGAGGTAAGCTTCTTTATGATGATTTTATGATGTTGAGATGTATTATGATAGTTTTTACTTGTCGATGAGATAAGACAGGTCACGATGCCACTAGTACTCGTCAATGAGATGAGACGAGTAGGGTATTGTATTTACTCGCCAATGAGATAAGGCTGAGTATGTTTTCATGACGTTTATGATGTTTTACTAGTGTGGTACCAACTAACGGCTAGTAAACCGTTAGGTGCGAACGTACGGTATGGGACATGCGTTAACACCTATTGGGTTCCTATCCGAGAAGTTGAGACACATTCACGATGTTTACTAGTACTACAGACCACGAGTACTCGATTGGAGTCATTACGATGTAGTTGCTACTCCGATCATCACGATGTTATTAACTCGGGTCTTTGTGACTGGGAGTTATTATGATATTATAGACTATAGTCATTCACGATGTTCACGATGTTAAGATGTTATTTAAATCCAGTCATCACGATGTTTATGGTACCAAATAGTAGTACTAGTCACGATGTAGCGCGCGTAGCATTGCATCGGCATGCGATCGAGGATCTGGCCAATCCGGGATTTCTTTGGGTTTTGATGTTTTAGACTTCACCGTCCTTAAATGAATATTACATTGATAGCCTAGTTCCAGATGAGATGTATACATATATGGTGAAATCATTTATGATGTTACTCTTTAATTGAGTTATTTGCATTATGGATTGATGATTTGATGATTTTATAGACTTCTTGGTGTTAAGATGGAGTTGAGATGTATTTATATATTATACCGAAGAGATGAGGTATAAATGATTATGAAGAATCTTTTATGATGAGTTTTAGTGATGGATTTGAGATGTATCTATATTCATACCGATGAGATGAGGTATGAATATGTATGATGCTTCTTTTATGATAGGGTTTTATATTTCCTTGAATGATCCTTGGGATGTGCCAATGAGATGAGACACATCCATATGCGTTTTGTTCTATGTATGAAGGATATGTACCTTTGATGTATTGTTATATTGACGACCACTTCTAAGAAGATTGTTGAATCATTTGAAGTCATTATCCATATTCTTTTATACCGTTGATTATATGAGGAGAAAGCGATGTTTATTGAGTCTTATCTTTAAAACTTTACTCGTCGATGTTCCATTTGCTTAAGTGTTAGTTATGCCACTTAAGTATGACTTTATCATCATTTTCTTTTCTACTTGCCAAGAAAAGGTGTTGTCCTTTCTTATGATGTTGAAACCCCATTTAGGGCATAGCATCCTTTAAGAAAAAGGATACCATAGCTTTCACCTACTTATCCTTATCGATTATTCTGTTTAACTGATGATTTTAGCTAGCCTGACCTA
Organism: Allium fistulosum; assembly: GCA_030737815.1. Taxonomy (NCBI): domain Eukaryota; kingdom Viridiplantae; phylum Streptophyta; class Magnoliopsida; order Asparagales; family Amaryllidaceae; genus Allium; species Allium fistulosum. Next base: position 481,803,595 of record CM060905.1, on the reverse strand, counting down.
TGTGTTTTCACTCGGGTCAGACCGAGTTGTTTCAGGTATCATCTATTGGACTTAGCTTGAAGTTGATGTTGGATATCAGCTCTTCTTTCACTTAAATAGTTTTTGTTCTTTCGCATACTCTGATGTATTTATATTTAATTCGATGTTTATAGTGTGGTTGAGTACCACCTTTATTGAATTTATATTTTATTGTACTAAACATGTATCAGTGTATATGTATATATATGATGTTGATTACTGTTCTGTGATGTGATTTACATTTAGTTATTGTATTTTGTTCTGATAGATCCGTTACCCACCTATAGTTTTGGATTAAGCATTTACTGGGAATGTCGATCCACTTGAGATAGAAAAGAAAAATTATATTGCAATTATCGACGTATTCAGTAGATGTTTAAGACAAAATTATAGGTGGTCGCACTTAACCAGCCCTATTCTCCGCTTTAGTAGACGGAATTACACATTAATTCTCTTTACTAAGGTGGGTCTCGGGGTGGGGCGTTACATTTGTATTGAATATACTTAACCAAACAACCAAGCAGAATCACCGCATAAGTCAAAAGGTTATGCTGTTGACATATGAAAACTTATCATAAAACTTACCATATCCAATTGTTTTTGTGTAATCTTTAGTGCATCAGGTTAATGTTGACATAATGAAAACTTACCATAAAACTATCCAAAAACTTGTTTAGATGCTGCTTATTTGAAACTGGTTGTAGTTTCTTGGAATTTTCTTACCTCAGTCTTTTTTTGATTGAAATATTAAGATCGTTCGCTGAAATACTTAAACCATTCAAAGATCAGCCCATTATAACCGATTAAGGAACTGATATTGGTTAGTTTTGTAATCTATATATTGTGAATAATATAAACCCTAAGATCTAGAATTACATGATTATCACATATGTAATGAATTAATAAAACATACCTCCAGACATCTTGTATAGGAATCAACAATGGTTGTTGTCGAAGGCTGTATCAATGGATAAAGGAGAATTTCTCTCTCTTTTCCTATATTTTCTTTATGTGTTTTCTTATTTCCTTTGTTATGGGCAAAGGTTAATATTTATAGGCAGATAGATGTCCAAATTTCCAGATTTGTAGACTTAATCTTGATCGTCCATCAAGATCAAGATGAGAGAAATTAACGCTCTAGATTATAACCATTTTATTTATTAGCATATTAATAGGAAACCCCTTTAGATTCTATTGACCACATAATGAGGAAGGAAACGTTTGAGGAATGAAACGGTCCATTAATGTACCACATAATGAAGAAGGAAACGTTTCGCATTAATATGGAAATGGTCCATTAATGTACCACATAATGAAGAAGGAAACATTTCGCATTAATATAGAAACGGTCCATTAATGTACCACATAATGAAGAAGGAAACGTTTCGCATTAATTTCCTTACAAAACGGTCAAATTTCCTTACAGTCTCCCACTTGGTCAGTAGTAAAATCCATTAATGTTTTTGTATTAAGGTCATAAGGCGCGCATGATATTCTAAACTTTTCATTAGTCAGTTATCATAAGTGTCTTGGCTAATCCAGTGGTCAATGGAAGTTATGACGTGTACATGTTATTTTGCAACATGCTTACTTCCATGTACTATGACATTGACAACTTTCATAACTAGACCGTAAATGAGCATAACTTAATGGTCACATAATTTCTTGAAGCAAAAGACTGTTTCTGTTATCATTTTTCTAAATGTAAATGTGTACACATTATAAAACAGAAATAAAAGATGTCCAAATTATTAAAAGCTCAATAATTGTTATGCCTAGATAAGTACAAAATAAATGGCATAATAAGAAGATAATTAGGAACTATCTGCAAGACCCATGCTATCAGTATGTCTCTGAAAGGTCTTTAGAGGTAGTCCTTTCATGAATATGTCTGCCACTCGTAAGTCTGTACTTATCGATTCAACAATAATTTTATTTAGTTTAACATCTTGCTTCAGTAATAGGTATTTAGGTCCATGTGTTTGGAACCTTTGGTTATCCTATCATGCTTGGAGAAAAAGGTTGCAGCTTCATTGTCGCAGTAGACAGTTAGTGGCTTAGAGATAAAACTTTAAGTGCCAAATTGTGAGACAAAATTACGCAGCCATGTTCCCTGAATTGAAGCCTCATAACATGCTACGTATTCAGCCATCATGGTGGATCCGAAAAGCATCTCAGATTTCTGGCTTCTCCATGATATTGCACCGCCACATAAGAGGTACACATAGCCAAGAGTGCAGATCCTAGTGTCTGGACATCCAGCAAGGTCTGAATCAGAATAACCAGTTACCTGTAGGTAACTTGATTTTCTATAGGTGAGCATGTAATTCTTTGTTCCCTTTAGGTATCTCAGTACCTTCTTTGCATCTTTCCAATGAGCGATTCCTGGGTTACTTTGAAATCTACCCAGCATACCAACTGCATGACTGATATCAGGTCTTGTACAGACCTGTGAATACATCAAGCTCCCTACAAGAGATGCATAAGGATATTTGGTCATTTTTCTCGTTCCATAGGAGTCTTTGGGCACTGCTCAAGAACAAGTTTGTCTCCTTTCTGCAGTGGGACAGGACTAGAGGAACAATTCGTCATGCCAAATCTCTCAAGAATTTTATCAATATATGCTTTTTGAGACAATCCTAGAATTCCTTGTGATCTATCATGGAATATTTCTATTCCTATCACATAGGAAGCCTCACCCATATCTTTCATTTCAAAATTCGTTGAGAGATAATCCTTAGTTTCATGTAATAAACCAAGGTCGTTGCTAGCTAATAATATGTCATCAACATACAGAATCAAAATTATAAACTTGCTCCCACTAAACTTGAGGTATATACAAGTGTCAACTATGTTTTCTATGAAATCGAAAGCGGTAATGATTTCATGAAACTTTAGATACCATTGTCTAGAAGCTTGTTTCAGTCCATATATTGATTTCTTAAGTTTGCAGACCATGTCTTCCTGTCCTTCAATTATGAAGCCTTCAGGTTGACGCATGTAGACTTCTTCTTCCAAGTCTCCGTTTAGAAAGGCTGTTTTCACATCCATTTGATGTAACTCGAGATCATAATGAGTTACTAATGTCATGATAATTCTAAGAGAATCTTTCCTGGAAACAGGAGCAAAAGTTTCATTATAGTCAATGCCTTCTTTCTGATTAAAACCTTTGAAAACAAGTCTAGCTTTATATCGTTCAATTTTACCATTGCAGTCACGTTTGGTCTTGAAGAGCCACTTACAACCGACTGCTTTATGTCCTTGCGGCAATTGAACGATTTCCCAAACTTGATTATTATCCATAGATTTCAGTTCATCTTTCATGGCATCAATCCATTTAATAGAATTAACATCCTTAATGTCTTGTGAATAAGAAATTGGGTCCGTAGTTCCTTCAGATTCTATTAGATAAAGCATATAATCATCAGGAATAGCTGATCTTCTTTGTCTTTGAGATCTTCTTAATGCTAGTTCCTGTGGTGCTTCATCAACATTATGATTGGTGATAATTTCATTATGGATTTGTTGATCATTTATTGGGTTTTCCTCATTGTGGATAGGTTCAACAATGGGATGATTCCCAATATCTTTCGAAATAGAGGGTAAGATAATGGGTACCCTTATTTCATGAAAGACCACTTCTTGTTGTTTTGTACCCCCACTGATTTCACCATTCTCATAGAATTTGGCATTGCCGGTTTCAACAATTCTTGTACTATGGTTAGGACAATAAAATCTATATCCTTTAGATTTTTCTGGGTAACCTATAAAGTAACCACCTACTGTCTTAAAATCCAATTTCTTTTTATTTGGATTGTACAGTCTAGCTTCAGCTGGGTAACCCCAAATTTGGAGATGTCTTAAACTAGGTTTCCATCCTTTCCAAAGTTCAAAAGGAGTCTTTGGAACGGTCTTACTTGGAACTCTATTTAAGATGTAGACAGTTGTTCGTAATGCATCCATCCATAATGATATAGGTAAATTTGCATGACTCATTATGGATCTAACCATTTCCATGTATGTACGATTTCGCCTTTCAGCTACACCATTCTGCCATGGAGATCCAAGCGTTGTGTATTGTGCAACAATTCCAAGTTTTGAAGATGTCTAGCAAAAGGTCCAGGATGTTGTCCCGTTTCATCATACCTTCCATAGAATTCATCACCCCTGTCTGACCTAATGATTTTCACTTTTCTTTCTAATTGCCTTTTGACTTCAGTAATGAACACTTGTACAACATCCACTGACTGAGATTTTTCATGCAATAGATAAAGATAGCAATAACGTGAAAAATCATCGATAAAAGTGATGAAGTATTTCTTTCCTCCAAAAGTTGGAACATCAAAAGGTCCACAAATATCTGTATGTATTATTTCAAGAAGTTGTGTACTTCTTGTGGCTCCTTTCTTTGTGTTTATTGTTGTTTTTCCTTTAATACAATCAACACATGCTGTAATGTTAACGAAGTCTAGGTCCGGTAGGACACCATCTTTCACTAACCTCTTGATTCTTTCACTGGATATATGACCCAGTTTTTTATGCCACAAGAAGTAAGAGTCATTCTTGGATGACTTTCTTTTAGTTTCTTTTCCATGCAGGGTGAGTTGGATTTCAGCATTTTGTTTAAGATGAAGTTTGTAAAGTCCATCAATTAATATTCCAGAACCAATAAGACTAGAATTTTTAAATAAACTAAAATTTCCATTTCCAACTTCAAAAGAATATCCAAATTTATCATGTACACTTACGGAAATCAAATTACGGGAAATAGACGGAACATAAAGAGTTTGACATAAATCTAACTGATAACCGCTATCTAAAATAAGACGAAAAGTTCCAATAGCTTCAACTGGAGCTCTATCTTTATTCCCATGAAAATGAATTTTTCACTTGGGTTTGTGGTTTGGATCGTAATGAATCCCTGCATAAAATTCGAAACATGAACGTTAGCAGCAGTATCAATCCACCAAGTAGAAGAAGGTACATTAGTAAGATTTGATTCAAAATGACTTACGAAACCCATTGGGTTACCTTTCTTTTCGAACCATGCTTTGCGCTTAATGCAATCTGCCTGGAAGTGTCCAGGTTTCTTGCAGAATTTGCAGACGTCATCCTTCTTTTTCTTCTTGGATGGTTGAGTGGCATCATCAGATTTGGGTGGTGCTCTTTTATGCTGTGAGTTATTCTTTATGCCAGCTTGTTTTCCATCCCCTTGAGTGAAATAAGCAACTTTAATGCCTTGTGAGCCTTGCCTAGACTCCTCTTGAACCAGTTTGTTAGTCAATTCATTTAGACTCCACTTTTCCGTAATAGTATTGTAATGAATTTTGAATGGTTCATACTGAGGAGGTAAGCTAGTGAGAATGAATTGGACGAGAAAAGCATCGTCCATAACCAATCCCAAGTTCTTAAGTTTGGCAGCAAGGTTAATCATTTCAATGACATGAGCGCCCATTGAGCGAGAACCATCAAACTTCATGGTTACAAGATCTGCCATAAGTTTCCCAGCAAGGGATTTGTCTGCAGTCTTGAATCGATTTTCAATGGATTGCAAATATTCTTTTGCGCTTTCAGTTTTCGGTAGAGAGGTTTTGATGTTGGTATCAATCACCATTCGCATAAACATCATGCTGAGCCTATTAGATCGTTCCCAATCATCATGGAGTTTGTTTTCTTCAGGCGTACTTGTGTTAGTAAGTGGGGCTGGCTTTTCCTTAAGGAGATCCATGTCCAGTTCAAGTATGCCTAAAGAAAACTCAACTTGCTCTTTCCATTCTGAGTAGTTGGTTCCATTGAGTTTGACGATAGACGTAGCGTACGAATTAAGGTTTGAGGGCATTGCAACTGCAGATATAAAAGAAATGTAGGCTTCTTTATTAGAATAAAACACAACATGTCATAATAAGAGGTTAGGTTTAGCGCCTCCTGTGGGTAGGCAGTAGAACCATACTCATGAAAGAATAATAAACATTAATGTTTCATGCGTTATTATGCAAGTAGCAGCCGCCTGTGGACGGGACAACATGCATCAGACCAGAGGAAACAAAGAAATTAAGTGCGGAAGCGAAAACTAAAGCAAGAGAGAAAAGAGATAAACATTAATGTTTTTTTTTTGCATAAACTTTTGTCATTCTTTCAAGTAATCCACAGCAAGGATAATAAATGTCTAGTAACTCCAGGTAAATTCCATATATGAATTTAACATATAAATAATTATTTTGCAAATCATATATAGACAATTATCTTGCAAGTTCCAGGTCATGAATTTAATGTCAAACTAGAAAACAATTATTTTCAATATGTATACTTTCTGAAAGGTATTCGCATACAATAAGTTGTTCCATATTATACAGTAGGTCAAATATTAAAGTAGAAAATTAACTTTTCTGGAAATATGAACTTTCCGGATTTAGATCTAAGAATACAGTAAATAGAACAATATTGATAATCATGATTACTGTAGGAACTTAAATAATATGAATATTAAACTTGAATCATATTAATATTAATAATCATTATCATTATCATAGTAAAATTACAAACATCATATCATAGATCTATGGTAGTTTCGTTTTATATATTGATGGATAATCATGAATCCTAAAATAGGCTCTGATACAACATGTATTCTATATCTTGCGAATAATATAAACCCTAATATCTAGAATTACATGATTATCACATATGTAATGAATTAATAAAACATACCTCCAGACGTCTTGTATACGAATCAGCAATGGTTGTTGTCGAAGGCTGTATCAATGGATAAAGTAGAATAGTTTCTCTCTCTTTTCCTATATTTTCTTTATGTGTTTTCTTATTTCCTTTGTAATGGGCAAAGGTTAATATTTATAGGCAGAGAGAGGACCAAATTTCCAGATTTGTAGACTTAATCTTGATCGTCCATCAAGATCAAGATGAGAGAAAATAACGCTCTAGATTATAACCGTTTTATTTATTAGCATATTAATAGGAAAACCCTTTAGATTCTATTGACCACATAATGAGGAAGGAAACGTTTGAGGAAGGAAACGGTCCATTAATGTACCACATAATGAAGAAGGAAACGTTTCGCATTAATATGGAAACGGTCCATTAATGTACCACATAATGAAGAAGGAAACATTTCGCATTAATATAGAAACGGTCCATTAATGTACCACATAATGAAGAAGGAAACATTTCGCATTAATTTCCTTACAAAACGGTCAAATTTTCTTACAAGTTTGCCAATCCATATTTTATTATCAAAAAAGAAAATTCCCAAAACTATATGACTTTTGCTAACAGTTCTAATAATTGATCTAAATGGAACATATTCATTATCTGAATAAGCAGACCTATGTTAACACTTGATTTTAATGCTCCATCTCTTTGAGCTCATACTTAGCAACATCTATTACATATTTATAAATTTGTTTTACTAATAACATGAAATCTAAAAAATGCAAAAAATTGAGTTCAATAATATAGATAACTTTAACTTTTATGTTTTTTGATAGTTTATGCTAGATATATATAATCAATGGTCAGTGTCTCCAATACCATAAGGTTTCCATGCATGTTCTAAATGCTTGTAATAATAATGGGCTTTTAAAGTTTGGTTTGATGTTTTGTGGTCTCAATTATATGTTAATGGTAGTCCATATAAAATGAATAATATTATTTTACCTAAAAAATAATAATTTTTTGGTATTGTAAACAAATTTGTTTTGAAATGCAAACAAGTTGAGACCAACAATTAAATAAGATGAAGCAAAAATTTGGAGTGTTCCCTATTTCTAATAGTACAGGATTGATGTAGTTATACAACATCAAATGAGGTACATTATCAAATAAACTTACATAATGTATGTATGAATGAATCTTTGTGTGCACTTTTACTTTGAACTGAACATGTCTTACTTTGTTTTCTTCCAAAATACATTTTGATTCTCAGAGACTCATTCAATTAGTACTTTGGTAATTGGGTTTGCTAGAAAATTTCAACAAAGTAAAATGACCATTCGTTATTAATCCAGAAATCAATAATTAAACAGATTTCAGCCTATGTTGCCTAGAAAGGATCTGCATCCTATCTTTTGTGTCAACGATTTGTCAGAATTTGATATTATTTTTAGGTGTGTTCTATTTATCATACAAGGTATGTTGTGTACTCGTTTCATTTATATATATTCACTAATGGTTTTTACCTTTCCCCCACTCACTTTCCACTGTTACCCTTTAAGTCTTAATTACATACCCACATGTTAGGAGCTCGATAATATTGCTTTATGCACCTTAAATTAACTTGCTGTCGGCTATTCCTTTCCCATTATATTTTCATTTTATTTTATTTTCTTTTCTTTATATTTTTTTCAATTTATTTTGGCTTTGTTAGCTATATCTAGCATTTCCCCCTTGAGTCATTCGTCTTGAATAAAAACAATACAACAAAAGCATGGTCTTTAGCTCAAAACCTATATCTTTTATTAAGTTTCAACAAACACATGAGTTTGGCTACACATAAAAAAACCATTACAACAATGACACAAATGTTAAGACTGAAGATAACATTTGTCTTTGAAGAAGAAGCAGCTGCCACAACACAGAGATTGCATACTTAAACTTGGATATTCATCTAAAGTTGATTGATATTTGAATGAGAATAATGCAAGAGATAGAAAAAATGAGCACTTCATGGCATATAGTATACCTGATCGTAACTAGAGGACATCACATTATTCATTGAGGACTCCTCAATCGCATGCCTGACAATCTGAAATTATCAATAACAGATTTTCAGACTTCAGAGCACATAAAGTAAATAAGACGTTAAGCACATAACATGAAATGGTTCTTCAACAAATTTTGCGATTTATACATCATTTAAGTGGGGAGATGACACACTTCAATGTCTGATTTTCAATAATATTTAACCGTTGGACCTTCTATTAAAAATAATAAGGAAAAAAAAGCTAACATATGGTACAGGGAAATACTCCAACCGCATGCAAGTGTTTAACTAGAATTTCATGATCCAATGCTTTGCTGTTTGTCTGGTAAGTTATTCATCAGTGAATGATGTTCATGTGGCAAGTCGAGTACATAAAAACCCAAAGAAATAAATATTTTGCTTTAAATCTTTTACAAATTTCATACACTCTAAATTCTACTTTACATAGTTAGAGAAATTATAGTACTATAACCACTGGGTATGCTTAAAAGTAGGGACAAAATTACACGTAAAGGATACTAAACTATAGTGTTGTATTTGGGTCTTCGATAACTCAGTTTTTTCCAATGAATCATATGCAGCAAGAAGTGGAAATGCAACGTCATGCAGTATAATGATTTCTTATTTCTTTTTAAAAACTATGTTAATCAATTCATTAAAGGGCTATCTATATGCAATAGAAAAAATACCTCCTTGGTCCAAAATCATCGAACTATTATTATAGCATTAGTAGGATATTGTTTATTAAAGATGTGTACTCTACAATGATTTTTTATTTTCTTTTCTTCTGGAGAACAACCAAATCTACACTACATGTTAATCATAATAATTTTTTAAAATAGATCTATATGTTTCTAATCTATTAACAAAGATCAAATTTCTATTTTTTCTTCATTCTTACATTGATTCACACTTAAATTGTTCGTTAATTATGTTAGCAACTTTGCGCCCTGAAACATATGGAAACCCTCAAACCATTTGTGACAATACATGTTATGAACTAGTTAACCAAAAACAGCAATCCAAAAACAGCAAGATCATCAACATTCACACTTCCTCTGCCACTCAAGAAATGCAATAAGAACCGCAAGTCCACCTACTACCTGAAACACGGACTTCATCAATATCACCTCTACCCCCAATTCGCAACCCTATTCATTCACCGTTCCTCACCACCACCCTCCTAAATCACTGCAACATTTAACCAGCATCATCAAATAAACTGCAACCTCAAACTACAACCACTACCTCACAAACAAAACCATCTTCCTCACAAACAAAACCAACATTCCTTGTTCACCAACCTTCTACCATAGCCATCTCTCCTCAACTACCGCAAACCGAACCACAACTTACGTCACATTTCAACCTGAAGCTCCTAGCAAAATAATTATAACTCAGCAAAATAGCAAACCAGCTTAAACTATAAATTATTAAATCTGAACCAAGCTTGTAACGACCCGACTTTCAACCCTCGAATGTTGACACTAAATACATCCACGTTATTCATGTGCCGAGCATGCAAGCGCCGAAAAGACAGAAAGTTAAGGTAAAATAAAATGAAAATAAATAGAACGAGAAAGGAAGAACACAACATCAGAATCTCACAACAGAATGGTAATATATAATATCAAAAGATTAGTACAAAGGGTTACTCTGAATACAGATATTTCAGAATTATGAAACCTAAGTACTATCATCAGCCTAGATAGTTATAACTACCTGCCTTTACAATGCTTATATATACAATATAGTAATGCAACGGAAAATAAGAATACTACGATAGGTAAACACCAGCTCCTCTCCATAAGCCCCAAAGTGTACGATAGGTAAACACCAAACTCTACAAAACCAATCGATGAATTTTCGGTTAACTCAATTCTTGTTCTCTCATAAGTAAGCGAAAGCTAGAGACATTTCATACCAATACCCCTCCCTGAGGGTTCTTATTGGTATGAAATCGCAAAGCCTTTCGGTAGCTTCTTAAGTCAATATTAGATCAAGTTTGATAGTCGACTAATCGACTACGTAGTCAAAACAATTGTTTATACAAATCAATATTCATATACTTAACTCGTTTCTGACATTCCAACTTAACTATTCCTCACCCAAGTGTGAAACAAGGTAAGTTAGAGAACTGGTTGCGTCAAAGCCTTGCCTAGACACTTCATTCTTGAATCTCACAAATAGATAAGTCAACCTTGTGGGCTTTTAATGTTAAGTATAGTATCCATGATTTCCATAAAAAAGTAAGAAATCAACATGATTAACACGTTTTCGACATTTTCTGAATTACTATTCCTCAGTCAAGAGGGAAGCTGGTAGGTTAGAGCTCTATTGCTTCATCCCTACTCGAACATCAATCTTAACTCTCACAAATAGATAACCTTACTTCGTCAGCTTTTAGTGTTAAGCATAGTCAATTACTTTTGAAACAAGTAATTAAGCAATTAACTATTTGGCCAATAAGAAATTCTAACCCCTCTCTAAACCTTTTGTCTATAGTTTTAAAAACCTTTTAAAATGATATATATGTATAGTAATTTGTTTGCCAAAACTTGATATTATAACATAAGTTATAAAAGAGTCAACATATTTTTAAAAAACTATATATATATATATATATTTAAAAATGCTTTTAAAATACTTTATAATACTTATAATAGGTTTTAAAACATTTACTCGAATATTACTTCAAAAAATAACAACCTTACAGTTTCCTTAAAAACGTTTTCCTTAAAAACTAGAAAAAACAAGTTTTTATTATAAAATCCTCTTCTTTAAAAATTCACAACTAATTCTTTAAAATTCATAAATATCTCAGACTACTTTTGAAATACTTTAATATGAGTTAGTAAACACTTATAAAAATAAGTAAACAAAATACTTAAATTTAAATATCTTTTCGAACCTTTTAAGTCCAAAAATGAAGTCTAAACGGGGCAGTTTTGCACAAGTAAAGTTTTGGCCACTTTTCGAGATGTTACTTTAATTTTTACTATCCAATATTTTAATAGCAATAAGTATAATATACATAACATTATAAATATGATGAGAAACCCTTAAGGATCTCTCTACAAAGTTCCATAGAAATTACTAAAAACAAGGCAATTCATAAGTGCATCCATAGCGACAATCGCTACAAGTGCACTTTCAAATTCGAGTCCGATCTAAACCAAAGTCCATCTATAACCTATGTTTTAAAAACCCTATTATTAGTTACCTAATTAGTTATGTTTAATTATGGTGAATTAATTTTATTAGAAAGTTGGGAAATTTAATTGTGAAATAAAAATTTCGTTTGCGAATCTTTTTGATAAATCTTATACTTGAGAAATGGAATTATTTAGACTTAAAAGTTGTTAACTTTAGAATATTTCATTTGATGAAAATAAGAGATTGTATCTTTTTAAATATTAAAAAGAAGGTTAAAATAATTGTTTAAAGTATCGTTTCTTTCTTTTATTTTAAAGTAAAAAGGTTAAAGTATAATGTAGAGTTTTTGTATAAATTTTGCTAAGTGTAATCTAATTTGTAGTGGGAGTTAAAATGAAGGAAACAAGTGGAAAATAGAGTTTTGAGTTATTTAATTAAAATATGGGTTTGGGCCTAAGTAAATTTCAGCCCATTAGTGCAAGTAAGAGAGAGTTTTCCCTCCTTGGCAAACTCTAAATGAACTATACGTTAATTTATTCACCACATAAACAAAATAAAGTTTTTTTTTCTACAAGATAAGAAAACCCTAGCTCCATTAATCCCCAGTTTCAAGTTCAAAATCAAAGGGCCTTTTAGCTAATTCTTGTAGAAATCAAAAGAAGGTAATCTCCTTCATCTATTGCTACTTATTTCAGTAAATTTAGTTTAGGATTTCTTGTTCTAAAACCCTATTTTGGCTGTAATTTCTGAAATCAACTTAGGGCTTGTGGATGAGTGGTATTAGCCTAGGAGATTCCGGGATTATTTTATCAAATTCAAGTTTTATATGTGAGTTTACCTCACACTACCATCTCTAAATGAAATCATTTTCGCTGTTTAGTAATTGGTTGAATATAGGATTGAATTGCTCCCTATTTCTTGTGGTAATTATACGTTAGGTTATGAAATTCTTAGTTTGTTGAAATCATCATCTTGTGATCACCATCAAAATCAATTTGTAGTTGAATATATGTGTGCATGTGGCAAAATCAGTGCTCTAGATGTCAGTACAATCACCGCCATAGAAGTCATCACTAACGAACTGCCGGGAGGGCAACCTTGAGCTGAGATAGCTCCAAGTTGCGTCACCATCAGTGGACCAGTAGGGCACCACCAGTGCACAGGTGGTGTACACACCTAGAGCTATTTCTGCTCTAGGTGCCGCCCCGACTCACCTGTTTCTTACCTCGTTCTTTGTCTTGTTTTCTAATGTTGTTTTGTTGTGTTTTGCGTGTTTGTTTATGGCCCTTTGGATGTCCATTTCCATTGATTTGCTAATCTATAAAATTGAATTGGAAATGATTTAGAGTAGAAACTTTATGGACCAATTCATGGCTATAATCTTGTGATGATTTAGTATTTTGTTGTAGTGAATTCTATTGTGTGCTATGGACTTTAAATCATTTTGATTCAAAGGTTTGAAATTTTATAAACTTATATCTGTCTATTTTATAAATATAAACACCAAATTTTACATATAAATAATTTCATAAAAGAGAGTTATTTAAGTTTACAAATATCAATCTTGTTTTCTAAATTAATTAAGTTCTTTTATAAATGGTTCTATGAGTAATTGTATACCTATAGTATATCTTGTTAGTAAGAAAGATTATGGATCTTTATCATATGGTTTTGGTAAATTTATAAACTAAGTGTTTTATTTAAATAAGTGTTTAAACACCGATATGGGTTGGATTACAAGTATTATATTTTGATAAAATTAAGAGATTGCTTATATATGTAGCCTTTAGAAAATAATTTCTGAACTATAGATCTTTTAAAAGGAATATGGAACAACTATATATATATATATATATGAGTATTTTGATATTAAAAGTGAAATATTGGGTTATTGTTTTTATGGAATGTATATATGTATATGGGAAATACATGAGATTATGAATGTTAAAGGAGAAGTCCGAAGTAAGTTTATAATTAGAGTATTTAGAAATCATTTCCTATATAAAGATTATAATATTGGATTTCTAAACTATAAACTTTTATAAGATAACTATTTTGAGAGCCTTAGTTCTATACTATATATGGGGAGTACTAATAATTGACTTAGTGTTACTGATTGGTTTAAATGCTCTTGAGTAACGCTTTATCGAATATTGCACAACTCATTGAATAGAATGTTTGAGTGGTACTTACTAGCCCATAAGTGAATACTCGAATTTCACTGGGTAGTATGGGATGTCTTGGTTAAATTCTTGTGATTGCTATTAGGAAGTATTTAACACTTTAGGGTTGTATTCTCTATCGGTGTTTGGTGGGACCGATAGATCCTTAAGGGAATATAGTTTAGGTTTTTTGGTATATCTGTAATAAGTGAGATTTACTAACTTCTAGTAAATACTTGAATTTCACCGGACGGTATGGGATGTTTTGGTTAAGTTCTTGTGATTACTAAAAGTGATAGTATTTGACAATTTAGAGTTTACTATCTTTTGGTGTTCGGTGGGACTGATAGGTGCTTAAGAGGTATACTTATGGATTTCTTCACAATCATAAATATATAATAGTATTAAATAATCTAGAATCTTCAAGTCATGGCTGTTACTATCCTTGTAATCGGTTGTGATTCTATTTCACGGTATGGATGATCCTTGGTATCATATCGGTACGAGCGATACCATATTTGTTTGCCACGGTATGGACAATCATTAAGATTGTATGGATGATCAGGGTGATCGGTATGGAATTGGTTTCTATATGTTAGAGATATTGTGCTTTATTATATAATTCTATGTTTAGTAAATAATCTGCATTTGTGACCTAAATATATAACCTTGTGCCTTGAGATAAGTTCTGAGTTAATTAATTCTGTGACTTGTTATATCTTGGACATCTGGATTTACTTGTATTGCATTTATTATTGTGTTACATCTTGTTCTCACCCTTTTGGATATTTATAGATAGACTGACCCATTTATTTTATATACTCAGGTCAGGCCGAGAATTTTCAGGTAACAAGACTGGTAGACCTTTGGATGTTTGGGCAAGCAGAGAGGTAAACCGTTTTGAGCTTTACTTTATCTCATAAAGGATTTTGTGTCTGTATTTGAGATGTATATTTGAGTGAGTAATTTGTAACACGTGTATTATATGAATCTAGTATTTTATTTTGTAGACTCACAGTTTATGTATGTATATGAGATTTATTAATTCGCTGTGATATATGATTACTATTTTATATGATATACTGTTCTGATTCTGAGAAACCAATGTGGTTATTACTTTGAACTGAGACTGCACATGTCAAATTTTATTCCAGAGATTTAGTAAAATGGTAAGTATGACGTGACAGTGTTAGTTTAACGTTATATTCACATTTGGTCGCCCATAACAAGTCATATTCTTCGTATTATTAGACAACATTATTTATAATGTTCTTTAATAATATGGGTGTCGTGGTAGGGTTGTTACATAGATGCTTTGTTTCAAGGTCTTACCACAAGTCATACAAGTCCATTCAATTCCATTCCAAGTCCATACATATGGATCACATATGCTTCTTATTTTCAAAACAAGAATCAAACCAATGTTTTTTTAACAATGTAAATAGAAATTCAACAACTTAAACACAATTAAAAAACAGCATATATATGTTATATTTTCCATTCAAAGAGGTTTGTTAACTCACCTTTAACCCAATAACAACCAGGGTCTAAGCTAAACAAGTCAAACGTCCACATTGCAACACCTTTACTTCCCTCTTTCCTTTGCTTCCACTTGCTTTTGGCCCTCCTCCCCTCAATAATTGCTCATGGCCATCCTTAATAGGGTGAGTGTGGCTTTGTTTCTTCAACTTCTACCTTGATGGAAGCTGTTGTAATATTCTCCAAGGCTTCACTTCAAATTTGAGTTGATTTGGATTTGATTTGCAAATACTTTGCTTTAGGAATTTAGAGAAGAGGAGGAAGAAGAAGACAATAAAGAAGCTTGGTTTCGGTTTGTGAATTTGTGATTTATTTCTAAGGGTATGACCCTCCTTATATAGTCTCCATTTGGTATTGCCTAAGCTTACCTTCACCACCCACCCCACCATGCCATGGTAGACTCATCTCCCATCACTTCTCCTTTACATCGCTTCTCCTTTATGCTAATCACACCTATACTCTTCTCATGATAATATCTTTTATCCTAATGGAATCTTGTAGAATGTTCCAAGCTTTATGAAGAGGTATGTGTGTTAATTAGTTGCAAATGTGTTCATTTGATTATTAGATAAATGCACAAGAGTTCGAACAACTTATATTGATCGAAAAGTTGTTTGCTGATAAACTGGTATTTGGTCATATTACCGATTTTTTTCTAAGAATATATTTCTTCAAACAATTTTCAAAAACAAGTTTCTTATCACTATTCATTGATTAAATGATATCTAACAAGGTTATAAAATCATACTTATAACACTTAATTATATTTCAAAACATCACGATACTCGAAGACGAAGTGTTCGAATTTCCGGGTCACCACATTCTCCCCACTTAGAACATTTCGTCCTTGAAATTCAAACAAGAACGAATATCAAAGGAGATGGAAGAAAAAGATATATATATATATATATAGCATACTACTGAAACTATATACAATCTAAACTACAAACCAAAATGCATACTAAGTGACTCCACCTCAAGCAGTGAGTACACTATAAAGATACACGATACTAAGATAAGAACAAACCCTTAGCCTATAAGCAACTCTAGATGGATCTCCCTCAAACTATCCTCCATCTTCTTTGTACCATCCCGAGTTTCCTTGCTTTACATTACTTCTAACCTTAACAAAGGAAAAAGCACAAATACTTAAATAATATTCATAATTACTAGCAACCAATGCTCATGCTATTCTTAGGTTCAAAACTCTCCCATTCTCCAAGGACGATAAACAATCTACTAAGCATACCTTACGCTTAACAGCCTTAGGTTTTTACTTAGAAGATTATTCATGCTACCTCATAAAAAATCGTAAAGTCATTCTCCAAACTCTTCATAATTCAACATAACACATCATACAATTGTACTAAAGCCCGTACGATGTACATATATCAGCTGTACACAATATCTGATCTAGTCACTTGTTCGATCACATAGATTTCATGTTCCAACTAGTATATATCGCTTGACCTCTCTAGTGCAGACTTTGATTTGGTTCTTTGATTAGAAACCTCCATTCTCCTTGCATAGCCATGTACTATGATAGATCGGGATCGTATCACAAATCCGTATCAAATATTCACCATCAAAAATTGAGTGAAAATCCTTGTTTGGACCTGTGTAAACCAGCTCAAAAACATGTACTTGAATACTGGATCAAGAACAATTATGTGAATAAAAGATCTACGTACAACTTACGTATTTATACTATTGGTTTCTTAACTACACCAATTCCTTTTTAATCACATTCATTTATACAATCAGTATGTCATTCAATACTAAAACCATTTATGAATGATTTCATAAAAACCTAACTTCAAGTTTATCCACATTTTATAATTTATGTTCATTCTCGTATAATACCTCATTACATCCTAAGAGTATATACAAACATCAATTTTTTTTTACTTAACAAGTATGATCTAGAATTTAAACTTGTTTTAATTTACTACCTTCTCAATTCAAGTGTTATATAAACTCAACTTTATATTTTCAAGAACACTTAATTACAAGTTCTATAGTGATTCAGAAGTTTCCGACTGTCCGAAATCGTCGAAAATTCCATTTCCTTTTAACAAATGAAAACTATCAAACAACATATCATATTATGATACACATACCATGCTTTCTTATTCATAGGCTACATGTGTCCATAAAATAACTTAATAAGAAAACTTTAGAACTAAATGCTAGTTTTCACTTTAAACCATTTTGAAATAACATTTACATATAACTTTTGTATATCGAACCATACTTCCGGAATTTGAATCAAAATCAATTTAAAAAAAACAACTTTGTAGCATCCTACACTTAAAAACCCAAAAATGAACACCGATGATGCTGTAGTCATCACCGAAATTATTTTCAAGCAACAGATGCGAGTTTAGTACATCCAAACCATACTTTTGTATTTAACGAAAATCATTTTAAAGCGGTATCAAATGCTTCATATAAATACTAAGTATCATGACCTCAATCTCCAAAACCAATTCTCCAAAATATTTACTTTCAAATAATACTATTATTATTTTCGCCAAAATCTTGAAAATTTTTTTTCAAAGATACCAGGATTTAAGTTCTCAAATTCTCTATTTAAATCTTTTTCGTTTATAAACCATATTTTATAAAATGTACCTATATAAAATCACTTCCTTATATAATTCTTTTCACAAATATTATTTTCAAAATATTCCATCTTTCCTTTTGTTTATAGTAAACATCTTTTACTAAATTTTAACCTCTAACCCGACATTTTCACCGAACGTCTTGTAGTCAAACCGTGAAACTTAATTCACAAGGTGTTCATTTCAATGTACCCATAATTATTGTCTACCCAACCCATGATATAGAAAGGTAAAACTGCTCATAAACCGGTTAAGCACAAATCAATAACAAGCAATACTCCTAACCCGACCGAGCATGATTTAAACAATCAAGGTTATAGGATATTAAACTATGAGAAGTACTAGAGTCAAACAAACATGAGTAGGAAAGCCAGATAATATACCCTCAAGAATCTGTTTCCCCTTCTCAACAGTAGAAATAACAAAGACCCTAGGTTGTTCCTCTTTCTTGAGCATGGGACAATCTCTTACAAAATGGCCAGCTTGATGGCAACCATAGTAACCTTTCATTGCAATCTGTGGTACCTTTCCTATTGATGCCTTTACCATCGGCCCTCCTCTACCCATCCTATAGTTTTTAGCAAAGCAGCCCTTCTACCCACACCGATGGCAAACAAGGT
The DNA here is from genome assembly GCA_030737815.1 of Allium fistulosum. Lineage (NCBI taxonomy): Eukaryota > Viridiplantae > Streptophyta > Magnoliopsida > Asparagales > Amaryllidaceae > Allium > Allium fistulosum. The sequence goes on along the minus strand of CM060905.1, from coordinate 481,784,760 downwards.
TGGACATATACTTCAACTGCTAAAACTTTCACTTATTGCTCTCAACTAGCATAGAAGTAAGAGGCTTCGATGCAAAAACAACAAGCTTCAGTGCCAAACTCTCGAACCTCAAACCCATGTTCACCAAATTCATGAAAGACCCCGAAAGGTAATTAGTCATATCCCATTGGAACTCAGGGTGCATACCCTCAATGAAATCTCGTTTTTTTCAGTGGTGTGTCAACCAATCCTAAATCGAACCGAGACAATGCAATGAACCAGTTATCATACTTTGCCATAGTTATGCCCCCTACTTCATATCTAAGAAGTTTCTAAATAACAAAGTCTTTCAGGCTTTCAGAACAAACTTCATCTCAAACTCATCTGTAAATTGGGCACAAGAGAAGTTGTTTTCTTAAACATCAGCTATAATAGAACTTCACCAATCCATGGCTGCATCCGTCAGCTATCGCGACGCCAATCTGTGCTTTATTGTATCATCTAACTCCAAATCTCCAAATATCTGGTCCATAGTCCGAGCCAAGGCTGTTCTTCTACAATTGTCTCCATACCTTTAAACCTCTAACCCATCAGCCTCTCATAATCATGGTAAAGCAAAGCAAAGCTCGTCTGAGGTATGATCTGCACGACCTCCTCTACGACCTTCTCCCTTGGTTCCTCAACTGGAGGAACCTTGGTGCTCAATCCCTGCCATTCATTATAGTACTACCCCGACCACCTCAAGCATTGGCAGCTCTAGTACTCATGGTCCTTACTACCTAATCAAAGTGAAACAGCTTCAGGAAACTAAATAATAGAGTTACTTCAAAAAGTGGGTTTCGAAGAAAGAGATATTCCAAAGGAATAATTTAAAGTTTAATTTTCAAAATACAAATACGCTCTCATATGTATAATACACTCGACTCATTCTAGGGTGTCATTTACCCTATATCTAATGAGCCATTGCTAACCGAAGTTAAGGCATTCACTCAACCTTGTGCTATGATACCCAATATAATGATCCAACTTTTCAACCCTCGAATGTCGATACTAAATACATCCATGTATTCATGTGCGGAACACCCAAGTGCTGGAAAGATAGAAAGTTAGTGTAAAATAAAAAGAAAAATAATAGAACAAGAAAGGAAGAACACAACATCTGAATTTCACAATAGAACGATAATATATAAGATCAAAAGATTAGTATGAAGGGTTACTCTGAATATAGAAATTTCAGAGTTATGAAACCTATGCACTATCATCAACCTGGACAGTTATAACTGCCTATCCTCACAGTGCTAATATATACAACATAGTAATGTAGCGGAAAATAAGAATACTATAGTAGGTAAACACCAGCTCCTCTCCATAAGCTCTAAAGCATCTGTAGCTTAATCCGAAAATATACATGGGGATGACCTGAGCATTATATAACACCCAGATTAGTCTAGTAAACTAGCGTGAGAAACTCAAAAAATAAGAGTGACATATAATAACACCTTTTAAGACTGTACGGATTACCGTAACGGTTTTCCCCTCAAATGAAACCAATCATTAATTAAGTTTAACATATAGTGATATGATAGATAATGTCTAGTATGTAGCACATAAATCATATCAAATAGCTGTAGTATGAAGGCCATAAAAATAATAGGTACGCAACAAATGCCGCTAAGGTTGTTCATATAGGTGTATGGATTTCCATGGAGCTCTCCTCGGATCAAGCCGAATCCGAACTCCATGACAAGGATCAGAAACTACCTTCCAAGCATCGTATATCTCTAGATAGGATATACTCTAAGGTAAACATAACTGGACCACCCTCGGTGTGTGGTCCAAGTCATATCAACTCGCGCTAGCAACAATCAATTAGCATTTATAGATATAGAGTTAATATACCCTTGAGGTCAGCTAAACCCCCTAGCCATGCCCCTTCTTTGTTTTCTATCATGAATCCCAATTGGATTCCACCATCTCGAACAGATCACGAATCACTACATGGATTCAAGTATCTCGAACAGATCTCGAACCTCCTCATAGGTTCCCCACATAAGTCCTCCAACGAATGCTAACGATTTCCTCTCTCTTGGAATACTCCTCAAGATAGACAATCCCCTATGATAGCACTGTTTGAAATGTTAACACTCATCTTTCCCTTGGACTTAACCTTGGGATAGATAGTTCAACTCTATAACATTCCAATTTACAACCACTTCCAGAAAATAGATCGTGTATATGGTTTTGAAGTGATTACGGGTTTGAGCCATTTCATATTTGTACACTCTTCTGCTTACCGGAATCTCTAAAAAATATCGATAAATTTTCAAATAACACAATTTTGGTTCTCTTGTAAGTAAGCAAAAGCTAGAGATGTTTCGCATAAATACTCTTCCCCTGGGGTTCTTATTGATATGAAATCGCAAAGCCTTTCGATATCATCTTAAGTCAATATTAGGTCAAGTTCGATAGTCGACTAATCGACTACCTAGTAAAAACAATTACTTATACAGATCAATATTCATATACTTAACTCATTTTCGACATTCCAACTTAGCAATTCCTCGTCCAAGGGTGAAGCCAGGTAAGTTAGAGCACTAGTTGCATCAAAGCCTTGCTTGGACACTTCATTCATGAATCTCACAAATAGATAAGTCTACCTCATCGGCTTTTAGTGTTAAATATAGTACTATTTCCATAAACAAGTAAGAAATCAACACGATTAACACGTTTTCGACATTTTCAGACTTACTATTCCTCGGTCAAGGGGAAAGTTGGTAGGTTAAAGCTCTATTGCTCTATCCCTACTCGAACATCAATCTTAACTCTCACAAGTAGATAAGCCTTAATTCATCGGTTTTAGTGTTAAGCATAGTTAATTAATTTTCAAATAAGTAATTAAAAAATTAACCATTTGGCCGAGCAATTCTAACCCCTTTCTAAACCTTTTGTTCATACTTTTAAAACCCTTTTTAAAATGATATATATGTTAGTAATTTGTTTACCAAAACATGATATGTAAATAAATAAGTCAAAAGATATTTTATTACATAATATATAAAATGGTCAACATATTTTCTAACAACAACAACAACAAAGCCATTATTTCCAAACAAGTTGGGGTCGGCTAGAGATGAAACCTAAAACTAAATGACAAAGCTAATTTAAAGGTTATAACAATAGCAATAATAAAATAAAATCAAATAAGTAAATTAATAATAATAGTAACCAAGAAAAGTAAAAATAAAGATAAAAATACATATATAAGTTAAAAAGAAACCATATGATGATAATAGTATAAATAGTAATGATGGTGCTCGTACGTGAATCGCTAACTTCCACGCGCTATGTCTTAGGCTCCTTTTCCCTAGTCTTATAATCTAAAACTTATAAAACTCATAGCTCATGGTTATGGTACGTGGATCGCTAACTTCCACGCGCTCCTATTCGTTACCAGCTCTTCGAATATATTCCAATCCTTCAAGTCCCTTTTTAATACTTCCTCCCATGTCAACCTTGGTCGACCTCTACCTCTCCTTGTGCATACGACGCAGCCTACCATTCCAGCATGCACAGGTGCCTCGAGCGGCCTTCATTGGAGATGTCCAAACCATCTTAAGCGATGTTGAATTAGCTTCTCCTCAATTGGTGCTACTCTAAGTTTTTCACATATATCATCATTTCTAATTCGGTCTCTTCTTATATGACCGCAACTCCATCGCAGCATACACATCTCTGCTACACTTATCTTCTGGACGTGTTGGCTTTTAGTAGGCCAACATTATGCACCATACAACATCTTAGGCCTGATTGCCGTTCTGTAGAACTTTACTTTAAGCTTGTGTGAGACTTTCCTGTCACAGAGAATTCAAGACGCTTGTCGCCATTTCACCCATCCCGCTAGAATTCTAAAACTAACATCTTCATCAATCTCACCATTAGACTGCAACATTGATTCTAAATATCGAAAGGATTCCTTCTTGTGAACTATTTGTCCAGCTAGAGTGACATCTCCATCCTCTGACCTGACACCGCTAAACTCGCACTTCAGATACTCTGTTTTAGTTCTGCTAAGCCTAAATCCCTTTGATTCTAAATTCTGTCTCCACGGCTCAAGTTGTTTATCAACCCCAATCCTACTTTCATCAAGTAGCACAACATCATCAGCAAATAGCATGCACCAAAGAATTTCCTCTTGTATACCCTTCGTAACCACATCCATCACTAGGGCAAAAATGTAGGGGCTCAAAGCTGACCCTTGATGTAATCCATGTTAATGGGAAAGTCACTGTATACAACATCGCATGCTTTGACACTAGTCACAACATCATCGTACATATCCTTGATAAGGGTAATGTACTTTGTTGGGACTCTCTTCTTTTGCAAAGCCCACCACATCATCTTTCGTGGTACTTTGTCATAAGCTTTCTCCAAATCGACAAATACCATGTGAAGATCCTTCTTTTGCTCCTTAAACCTCTCCATAAGTTGTCTTATAAAGAAAATCGCCTCTGTGGTCGACCTCCCAAGCATGAAGCCAAATTGGTTTTTTGAAACGCTTGTCGTTCTTCTTAATCGATGTTCAATGACTCCCTCCCAAAGCTTCATCGTATGACTCATAAGCTTAATTCCTCTGTAATTTGTGCAACTTTGGATATCTCCTTTATTCTTAAAAATTGGAACTAATATGTTTCTCCTCCACTCATCTGGCATCTTGCTTGATTTGAATATATTATTGAACAACTTAGTTAGCCAGGCTATCCCTGCATCTCCAAGGCATCTCCACACCTCAATGGCGATGTCATTAGGCCCCAATGCCTTGCCTGTTTTCATCCGTTTTAGCGCCTCCTTTACCTCGGATTCTTGAATTCTCCGAACAAAATGCCTACTGGTGTCATCAAATGAGTCATCTATCTCGATCATAGTGCTATCACCTTCTTCATTAAATAGCTTGTCGAAGTAATCTCTCCATCTATTTTTTATCTCATCGTCCTTCACCGAAAGTTTATTATTGTCATCTTTGATGCATTTAACTTGGTTGAAGTCTCTTGTCTTCCTCTCACGGAGCTTAGCTATCCTATAGACGTCGTTTTCACCCTCCTTCGTACTTAGCTTATGATACAGGTCTTCATACGCCCGACCCCTCGCTTCACTCACCGCTCTCTTTGTGTTCTTCTTTACCACTTTGTACTTTTGCATGTTGTCCTCGATCCTGTGATGATGCAAGCACTTATAGCATTCCTTCTTCTCTTTGATAGCTTTTTGCACATCACTGTTCCACCACCACGAATCTTTAGGTTCGCGATTATTTCCTTTATTTACTCCAAACACCTCAGTAGCCACTTTTCGAATGCGCGTTGCCATCTCATCCCACATGTGATTTGCTCCTCCTTCCAAATTCCATGCCCCTTCTCTCATCACCCTATCCTTAAACACCCGTGAAGCGTCTCCTTTGAGCTTCCACCATTTCGTCTGACTAATCTTGGCTCCTTTATCCTATCGAGCACGTATTCAAAGACGAAACTCGAATATCAGAAGCTGATGTTGTGAGATGACGCATTCTCCAGGTATTACTTTGCAATCTACACAAGCTCGTTTGTCATCTCTTCTAGTAAGGACAAAGTCAATCCGGCTAAAGTGTTGACCACTACTAAAAGTAACTAAGTGTGACTGTCTCTTTCTAAAGAAGGTATTAGCTATCATGAGGTCATAAGCAGTAGCAAAATTCAGTATTTCTTCTCCTTCTTGGTTCATATCGCCATGTCCAAAACCACCATGCACTCTCTCAAACTCACCACTAGCTGTACCAACATGCCCATTAAAATCTCCTCCTATGAAAAGTTTTTCGCTACTAGGCACTTCTCGAACCATAATATCTAGCTCTTCCCAGAAATTCCTCTTGATGGCTTCACTTAGACCTACTTGTGGGGCATATGCACTAATGACGTTCAGAATCATATCGCCCACTACCAGCTTGACTAGGATGATCCTGTCCCCTTGTCTCCTAACATCGACAACTCCGTTTCTAAGGTTCTTGTCAATTAAGATGCCTACCCCGTTCTTGTTTCGTTCTTTCCCGTGTACCACAACTTGAAGCCTGTGTTCTCCACCTCCTTCGCTTTTTGGCCCATCCATTTGGTCTCCTGAACGCATAAGATATTTACACATCTCCTAGTCATAGTATCAACTATCTCTCTTAGCTTTCCTGTTAATGATCCTATATTCCAACTACCTAACCGAATCCTACTTTCATCGACTAGCTTCCTTGCCCCTCGCACCCGCCGAGTAAAGTGCGAAGACCCTTGCTCATTTATCACTAAATCGGAAGTCGATGCAACGCGCCACTAAGGGAGTGACGACCCAGCCCTTGCATATTTATCACCATACCCGAGCCTCGATATGATGCACCACTAAGGGAGTGGCGACCCAACCCTTGCTCACCTTTCACCATACCCGAGCCTCGATATGGCGCGTCACTAAAAGGGTTACGCCCCAACAAAATATAATTAGGTTCCGTTTCCATAAGAGAGGTTGTGGTTTTTACGTTGGCTCGCCAAGCCTATCACAACCCTCCTCCTTTATCCTGGCTTGGGACAGGCTGCATAGAAAACTACACAGGCGGAGTTTCAACATATTTTCTAAAAAAAACTTAAAATGCTTTTAAAATACTTTATATTACTCATAATAGGCTTTAAAAAATTTACTCAAAATATTACTTAAAATAACAACTTTATTTCTTAAAAACTTGGGAAAACAAGTTTTTATTATAAAATCATCTTCTTTAAAAATTCACAACTAATTCTTAGAAATTCATAAATATCTCAAACCCCTTTTGAAAATCTAATTAAGTCCAAATATCAAGTCTAAATGGGGTAGTTTTCCAAAAGTGAAATTTTGGCCACTTTTCGAGATGTTACTTAACATTTTACTATCCAAGCTTTTAATAGCAATAAATTTATATATAAAACATCACTATAGGAAAAACGAGTCACATGACAGATATGCTCCGTTGTCTGATTGAATACCTAACTGTCGTTAAATCTCGTTGCACATCAGACCATATAGATGCCCCATCGTTTGATATGCACTGGCACAACAAAAAAAGAACCAAATGTTGTCTGATGTTATAGTATTATTTCTGAAATTCCTATTAGACAACATATAAATATTGACTAATATGAATAATTGTTCATCATGCAATTTAAATATTTTATTTGAACAAATATTATATTTCAAATCAAATTCAAATACTATACAACTTTCACTATCACTCTACTTACATTTTCAAATACAACTTTCACTATCACTCTACTTACATTTTCAAATACAACTTTCACTAACACTCTCATATATACAACATTTCCCTACACTCTCATATATAAAAAAATTTTACTCACACAAGTTTGTTTTTGATGTTGATCTTGATTTGCTTACTCCAGCTTGTGTCCAGCCATCTCCTTTACCTATCAAATAAACAACGCGGTAAAATGGAAAAGGAAACAAACCTAAATTGCAAAAATAAAATTAAATATTAACATTGCCTCAGTTTATGGGTTTTCTCTCTCTTTATGTTTTAGACAGGGACAAATGTATATATATATATGTATATGTATATATATATATGTATATGTATATGTATATTATATATATATATATGCACAAACAACTTATGATATCCACAGTGTATCACAGTGAATGCCACAAGGCCGAGCATCGATTAAATCTCACAGACAAGTGTGCACAAGGTCAGACCAAGTAGTGTACATAAGGCATTCATACTTACACAAGCACACATATATACATACATATGTATGCATGTATGTACATGGAAAGTGGATCATGGCTCAAATACATGTATACAAGCGAAACTAGTCATGCACACACAGGGAAGGAACCAAACCAAAAATAAGGTAATGCACATGCAAAGGTCAACATGTGAACATGTATAAGCCAGAGCTAAGTACACAACTAGACAACAAGTAGTGAGCACATGGTACAAGTAGAACCAAAACCAAGTTCAATTTTTCAACATTATCAAATGGATAGTTCAACAGAAGTGAAGACCGGAATATGGTGCAACGAACATAAGTGCATAAGCTCAAATCAGTAAACCAAAATCAAGCGCAAGAAGACAGCCATACAAACATTCATATTATAATGACCCTAATTTTTAGTAAAATTATTTAGGATATTTAATTAGTTAAATTAAATAAAATAATGTCTTGATTAGGGGATTGAGATTTGATTTTAATAAAGGGTAGCCGTGCCATGGAACCAATGAACTAAAGAAGAGTTAAAATAAAATGTGTTAGGGAAATAGGTAAGGGCAAAATAGGAAAATGAGCATTTTGATACCCTAAACCCTTAGCCGTGTATTCTCACATTCATTTCATTTGCAAAACTAAAATATTAAGGCCGACCACCATTAACAAGAATAAGAGGAAGATAATGGAATTCAAGGGGAAGCCCAATCAAATCAAATTCATTCAAATCTCAAACACTATAATCTCAAAAGCTAAGGTGAATAATGACTACATATCATTTTTATTTGTTTTCGATTTTAAGGATAAACGGAAAATATTTTGCAGTGTTATGCTATGTTTTTGAATGATTATTGGTTTATATATGCTTGTTGATGATTTATGCTTGTTCATATAGATTCCATGATATATTTAATGTGAAAACCCTATTAAATAACATCCAAATGCCTTGCGATTTTAGATATAGATCATAAATGATATTTAGAGAAGGGTTTCAATTTTCATAATTTTATGAACTAATGTGGATTTTATATTAATTTTCTAGTGAAGAAAATGATTCTTTAGGTATAAATTATTTATGGCTAAATAATTAATATTTTGGGTCTGAAATAATATGTTAGAAAACATATTAAAAGTGATTTTTTGGAATTTTTATAGAATTTTCCAAAATGCTTTGATAGATATATAAAATTATTTAAGGTATGGGACTAAAATATTTTATATATTTATAAAAGGAGAAGGGGTATTTTGTAAATAAAATTAATTTTATTTTTGAAATTTTGGAAGCACTTTTATAAAAGAGAATTTGCAACCAATAAGATTTTGACAAACAAGGCAGGTTAGTAGAAAAGTATTCCTTTTAAAGCTAAAAACAGTTTTACATGCTTTTAACATGTTTCACCTTTTTCGGCACAAGGGTTCCAACCTAGATGTTTCACCACCATCACGAAACCAATGCACATGGTATCAATACACTTAGCACGTAGCAAATTAAATAAAGGCGGAAGGTACTGGGTCGAAACGTTGGGTTTCGATAGGGTCAAAACATGCCTTTGTTTTAAAATGAAATAGCACCTGCTTTGCTTTCGAAGGAAATGCTTTCGACTTGGTTGGCTTGCGACCTGGCCAAATGTTTTCAAATGAATGGTTTCGAATGTGTTGCGCCTTTAGTTTTAAGTAACAGGTTTCAAATGGCGTCGAAACTCCTAGCTGCTGCTTTTCTACCTTTCGAAGTCAATGCTTTTGGAAGGTATACTTTGTTTTAAAACTTGGCCACTTCTCCAATGCTTTCGGAAGGTTAGTTTCGACACCATCACTTCTTTACTTAGGAATTGCTTTCGAAAGAAAGGCTTTCGATTAAATGGTTTTCACGACCCTTTTTGCTCAGTTGAAGTATAACCCCAAATGGTTTCGAAGGCGATGGTTTTAATTGGTTTCAAAAGGTGTTTCCACATGTTTTAAATTGAACCCAAATGGTTTCGAAAGGATTGTGGTTTTGATGCTTTCGAAAGGTTTGATGTTTATTAAGGAGTTTATGCTTTTGAAAGGTTTAAAGAATGCTTTTGAAGGGGTGTTTCCCCTATGTTTTCGAAAGGTTTAAAAGGAAAGGTTTTCCAACTATTTTGAAAGGTTTGAAAGGAAAGGTTTTCCAATAGTTTTGAAAGGAAATGTTTAAAGGTTTTAAAGAAGGATGTCTAAGGTTTTATAGCTTTCGAAGGAATGGTTTTCCAATGGTTTCGAAAGGTTTATACGAATGTTTTCGAAAGGAAGGCTTTGGCCTTTCGGCCTAGGTTATAAAGAAGGGTTTTACTTGGTTTCAAAAGGGGCACTTTCAATGTTTTCGAAAGGGGTACTTTCAATGGATTCGAAATGGTTACTTTCAAAGGGTTAAATGTTTTCATCAACAAAGGTTTGACTGAAGTATGTATGTGTGTATATATATATATATATATAATTGCAAGGTGATTTTGAGTAAAGCATAGAGATTATATTTTCCTTCTTTAAGTTTGATTTAAAAGTTTTTAAATCAATTTCAGATGAAAAGGTTTTCAAGGAAAATTTAAGGGTAGTTAACCCTAAGTAAAATGACCTAAATATTAGAATACCAGATGAGACTAGTATAGGGTCGTGCCCTATACATCAGCTATTAGCCCCAGCTAATTTAGTCTAAAATTCTAGTGTGTAGGGCTTTGTTACAAGTAAGACTAAAATTATGATTACACACAGAAGGGAATATATATTTGTAACAGATAGGTTATTGGTTAGCCCACAAAACCATTAGGATCAGGTGACCCTGGGAGAAGTTAAGTTAGGGACAGTTCGTCCAGAAGAGGAGTATCTAACAGATATCTTAGAGACAGACCTTCCAGAAGAGGAGTGTTTAACAAGTGTTAGATTATTTGTTTATATTGTCTGGTAGGCCCGAGTCAGCCAATGGTTTGTAGTTAGCCAAACAAAACTACAATGTTCAGACATATAGTCCATTTATTACTTGATATATATGTTTACATATTAATGCTTTACAGTTTTAACCAGTTTTGGTTATAGGATAAAGATTAGCAAAAGATATGTTTTAAAAGGATATTAGTGAGGGGAAACCCATCCGCTAAGCGGCGTGCTCTCGCTTAATATCAAATAACCGAGATGTATTTTATTATTCACACCAGGCTCTATGTTTGACTCGAAGTTTATGTTTTTCCCCTTAAACTCTCGGGTGCTCAAAATTGATTTGAGTAGGCTGAGGGTTGAGGCTTACAGGTTTTAGTAGGATAACGAATAAAGCTATCGAAGACGAGCAGGAGGTTGACGAATAGCTATTTTAGGAGTTGCATTTTTTGTTGTTTATTTCCGCTGTTTTGTATTATGCCAGTTATGGCAATATAGTACTTTGGTCATCTAAGGGGGCATCATCATATGTCGCTCTTGGTGTATTTATGTAATAATTATATTTGATCTTTACTTGGGAAACGATTATTGGATTATGTAACTTGGATATGAATTGTTGTTTTGAAATGTAATCAGTAAAATGTTTTGAAATCTGTGATTTGTTTCATATTCATCTACTTCTGATATTATAGATACCAATAACATAGCCGCATTTAGTCGCCATAAGTTAATACTATAGATGACTGTAGCATTTGTAGCGCTTAGCTTTGGGCCTCTAAATAGGGGATATTATAACTTGGTATCAGAGCATAGGTTTATGATTTTTTTTAATTTAAATGGTTTTTGAAAACATAATCCTAAGGAATTAGAGTTAAGATCGGGGTATGGGATAATGCTATAATAACGTACTTCTATTTGCTATATATAAGTATACGCTATATCTCTACTTTCCTATCTCTCTTAGGCTATTCTTCTGTATCTCATGAGGCTTGAATACAGATATGGATGCTAGAAGTGGAAGAGTGAATCTTGGAGGAAGCACCACCATAAATAGAAATGCCCGACCAAATACGAGAAGGAATCAAGGTCAGGCTCAAGATGAAAATGTTGGTGCATGAGTCCCACAAGTGGATATGGGAGCTATGTATCAGTTTTTCGTGAACATGATGTAGGCGGGTGTTGCTGCTGGAGTGGTTGGAGGAAATGCTACAGGAGGAGTTCAGGAAGCTCCGATGGTCAACAACTATGCTAATTTGAGTAAGGATTATGCTAGGCTCGGAGGGAAGCCGTTTATTGGAACTGAGGATGCTATAGAAGTGGAGAACTGGTTGTTGCACTGTGAAAGGATATTTGCTGACTTGGGGCTCAATGATGATCATAAGAGAAGGTTAGCTTCGAGACAGCTTCAAGGAGCAGCTTTATTTTGGCGGAATAGTGTGACGGCTAGAGTAGATGAAGAGACGATGACATGGGCTGAGTTTAGGAAAAGGTTCCAAGAGAGGTTCATGTCGGTGATGGCGTAGTCTGCTTTGCTCAAAAAGTTTGCTGAGATAGAGCAAGGAGAGATGTTGTGTTGGAGTATGCTAGAAAAATTGAAGAGTTGGTTAGATATGGTTATGCCACTGTTGATACAGTGATGAAGAGGAATGAGAAGTTTATCAAGGGGTTGAAGCTTGAGTTGGCTAAGGCTACGTTACCAAATATCAGAGATCCTAGTGATGTGGTTATAGAGTTGGCTTTAAGAGAAGAGGAGATGCTGAGAAGAAAGAGGTGAGGTGTTTCAACTGTGATCAAGTTGGGCACTATAAGAACCAGTGCAACGAGCCTGCTAAGGATGGAAGGGGCAAGGTGTATGCATTGGAGCCTGCTGCTTCAAAGCCAACAGCGCATGAGAAAGGAAAAGAAATTTTGGGAGGCACGCTTTAGATTCATGGTATGTCTGCTAGCGTTCTGTTTGATACTGGTGCATCGCATTCTTTTATATCTCGATGTTTGGTTGATAAGCTTAGCCTAGAACCCTCATATTTAGTTACTCCCTTAAGGGCTGCAAATTTGACAGGAGGGTATGTGACACTTGGGATGAAGTGTGACCACCTAGAGTTTGATTTGTTAGGTCATACTTTTGTTTGCGATTTGCATGTGTTTGACTTTTACAGGAGGGTATGGGTTGGTTAAGTAAGTACGATGCTAGGATATTTTGCCATGATAGAAAAATATCGCTTAGACACCCTGACTGTAGTGATCGGATAGTTTATACCGTAGAAAACCCTAGTTGTGAGGTGAATGCTTTATTGGGTGTTGTGGAGTTAGAAGACGAGTTGAATAGAGTTTTCTTGGTTAGAGAATTCGCAGATGTGTTTGAGCTTGTAGTAGGATTGCCACCGAAATGAGCCACTGAGTTTCAGATAGATTTGGTGCTTGGAGCAAAACTAGTGAGTAGGCCGCCAAGCAGGATGACATCTACCGAGATGAGGGAGCTAAAGGTACAGTTGGTGGATTTGGAAGGCAAGAACTTTATTAGACATAGTAGTCCACCTTAGGAAGTAGCCGCAGTGTTTGCTAAGAAGTCGGACGGATCGTTAAGGTTATGTATCGATTATCGTAAGTTGAATGAGAAGAGGATAAAGAATCAATATCCATTGCCAAGAATTGACGATTTGTTCGACCAGTTGAGTGGAGCCAAGGTATTTTCTCAGTTGGATTTAGCAATAGGTTTTCATCAAATTAGAGTAGTAGAGGATAGTATTTCTTTAACGGCGTTTAGAACATGATATGGATCATACGAATGGTTAGTTATGCCATTTGGACTAACTAATGCGCCAGCATTCTTTATAGAGATGAGAAGGAGCATGGAGTTCATCTTAGAAATGTGCTTGAGACGCTGAGGCAAAATCAGCCGAAGGCGAAGTTTTCGAAGTGTCATTTCTGGAAGAAGGAAGTGAAATTCCTTGGTCATGTAGTCTCAGAGAAAGGGTTGTCCGTAAATTCGACTGAGACTTAAGTGGTGAATAAATGGAAGAGACCCGGGACAGTGACTGAGATAAAGATTCTTGGATTGGTTGGATATTATTGGAGGTTCATAAAGGAATTTTCGCGAATAGTAGCACCGATGACCAAGCTAACGTGAAAAGATAAGAAGTTTGTATGGACCGATAAGTGTGAGGAAGCATTCCAGAGCTTGAAATACTTATTGACCCATGCACCTGTATTAGTTGTTCCAGAAGGGAATCATGATTAAGTAGTTTATACAGATGCGTGTGGAACTGGATTAGGAGCTGTGTTAATGCAGAGAGGTAAAGTGATTGCCTATGCCTCTCGACAGCTTAGAGCGCATGAGGTTAGATATCCAATGCATGATTTGGAATTAGCTGCAGTGACATTTGCATTGAAGGTGTGGAGACATTAGCTTTTGGGAGAAAGGTTTGAGCTATATACGGATCATAAGTCATTAAAGTATTTGTTCTCTCAAAAGGAGTTGAACATGAGACAACATAGATGGTTAGAGTTTATTGCTTCTTATGATTTTGGAATTAAGTACACACTAGGGAAAGGAAACAAAGTTGTAGATACGCTTGGCAGGAAGCGTCAGAATGTAGTGTTGGCAATGATAACTAAGTGGAAAGATTTGGAAGCATTATCGACTTGTAGAGTGCAGTGGAGATCTAAGGCCGGGTTTAGTGGATGATCTGTTGTGTTGTCTTTTTATAAGTTCGATCGGTAATGATCGAGAAGACTGCTTCTAAATAGGAGGAGGATCCCATGTTGGTTGAATAGATCAGGAAGTTAAGGGATGGAATAGAGAGCGTTGACTTGAAGGATTTTAGTCTTGACCAGAATGGGTAGTTGAGAAAGAAAGGAAGATTGTGTATTCTGAATGTGGGAAACATTAGGAAAGAAGCTTTGGAGGAATGCCATCGTTTGAAGTTCACTATTCATCCAGGAGGAACTAAGATGTATCAGGATATGAAGAGAAGTTCCTTCTAGGAAGGTATGAAGAGGGATGTTGGCTTATAGGTTAAGCAGTGTTTGAACTGTCAACAGGTAAAAGACGAACATCAGAAGCCAAGTGGATTGCTTCAGCCATTGGATATTCCGGTTTGGAAATAGGATTCTATTTCTATGGATTTAATAGACGGGTTGCCAAGATCTAGTAGAGGAAATGAAAGTATATGGGTCATAGTGGATAGACTGACCAAGAGTGCCCATTTCATTCCAGTTAGGTCAACTAGAATGGCCCCTGTTTTGGCGAAGTTGTTTATGAAGAATGTGGTTAGACTGCATGGAATTCCTAGTAGTATTGTTAGTGATAGAGTTTTCTTGTTCACTAGCGAGTTCTGGAAGAGTCTACAGGATATTTTAGGAACCAAACTCAAGATGAGTACCGCTTACCATCCGTAGACTGATGCACAAACGGAAAGAGTTAACAAAGTCTTGGAGGATTTGTTAAGAGCTTGTGTGTTTGATTTCGAGGGATCATGGGAAGACCATCTACACTTAGTCGAGTTTTCGTATAACAACAGTTATCAGACTAGTATATGGATGGCACTATTTGAAGCTTTGTATGGAAGGCCATGCAAATCTCCTGTTTGTTGGTTAGAGGCCGAGGATAGGTTGGTTCTTGGTCTAGATTTGGTTAGAGAAGCTGCAGAGAAGATTGAGTTGATTCGAGCTAGGATGAAGAAGGCTCGGTCCAGGCAGAAGTGTATGCAGATAGAAGAAGGAAAGACTTAGAGTTCTTTGTTGGAGATCATGTTTTTATTAAGGTGTCACCGATGATGGGTGTGACCAGATTCAGAAGATCAGGGAAGTTGGCACCGAGATTCGTTGGACCTTTTCTTATTGTAGAGAGGATCGAGAAACTCGCATATAGACTAGAGTTACCGAGCAGTTTGGCAGGATTCCACGATGTTTTCCATGTTTCTCATTTGAGAAAGTGTGTTAGAGACTCGGAGACTACTATAGCACTGACTATGTTAGAGGATTTAGTAGTAGAGCCGGACTTGACTATAGTTAGAAAGCCAATTGGCATAGTTGCGCGAGATGAGAAGAGGCTTAGAACCAAGACAATCAGACTAGTGAAAGTCCAGTGGAGTGACGATGAGAGAGACTGTATTTGGGAGACAGAGAGCAGGATTAGAGACACTTATCCCGACTTGTGTGATGGTATGTTTTACCTTTTTGATTGATTTGTTGTGTACCTTATCGTAATTTCGAGGATGAAATTCTTTAAGGAGGGGAGTCTGTAATGACCCTAATTTTTAGTAATATTATTTAGGATATTTAATTAGTTAAATTAAATAAAATAATGTGTTGATTAGGGTATTGAGATTTGATTTTAATAAAGGGTAGCCGTGCCATGTAACCAATGAACTAAAGAAGAGTTAAAAATAAAATGTGTTAGAGAAATAGGTAAGGAAAAAATAGGAAAATGAGCATTTTAATATCGTAAACCCTTAGCCGTGTATTCTCACATTAATTTCATTTGAAAAACTAAAATATTGAGGCCGACCACCATAAACAAGAACAAGAGGAAGATAAATGAATTCAAGGGGAAGCTTAATCAAATCAAATTCATTCAAATCTCAAATTCTTTAATCTCAAAAGTTAAGGTGAATAATGACTACGTCTCATTTTTTCGGTTTTAAGGCTAATCCGAAATTATTTTGCATTGTTATGCCATGTTTTTGAATGATTAAAGGTTTATATGTGCTTGTTGATGATTTATGCTTGTTCATATAGATTCCATGATATGGTTTAATGTGAATACCCTATTAAATGACATCCAAATGCCTTGCGATTTTAGATCTAGATTAGAAATGATATTTTAGAGATGAGTTTCAATTTTCATAATTTTTTGAATTAATGTGGATTTTAGATTAATTTTCTAGTGAAGAAAATGATTATTGCGGTATAAAATTATTTACGGCTAAATAATTAATATTTTGGGTCTGAAATTAATATATGTTAAAAAACATATTAAAAGTGATTTTTTGGAATATTTTTTCAATTTTCCTAAATGTTTTGTTAGATATATAAAATTATTTAAGGTATGGGACTTAAATGTTTATATATTTATAAAAGGAGAAGGGGTATTTTGTAAATAAAATAAATTGTTTATTTCTGAAATTTTGGCAGCACTTTTAGAAAAGAGAATTTGCAACCAATAAGATTTTGACAAACAAGATAGTTTAGTTGAAAAGTATTTCTTTTAAAGCTAAAAATAGTTTTTACATGCTTTTAGCATGTTTCACCTCTTTCGGCACAGGGGTTCTGACCTAGGTGTTCCGCCACCATCGCAAAACTAATGCGCATGGTATCAATGCACTTGGTACATAGATAATTGAATAAAGGCGGAAGATACTGTGTTGAAACATTGGCTTCCGATAGGGTCGAAGCATGCCTTTATTTTAAAAAGAAATAACGTCTGCTTTACTTTTGAAGGAAGTGCTTTCGACTTGGTTGGCTTCTGACCTGGCAAAATGTTTTCAAATGAATGGTTTCGAATGGGATGCGCCTTTGGTTTTAAGTAAATGCTTTCGAATGGGGTCGAAACTCCTAGCTACCGCTTTTCTACCATTCGAAGTCAATGCTTTTGGAAGGTATACTTTGTTTTAAAACTTGGCCACTTCCCCAATGCTTTCGAAAGGTTGGTTTCGATACCATCACTTCTTTACTTAGGAATTTCTTTCGAAAGAAAGGCTTTTGACTTAAACAGTTTTAATGACCCTTTTTGCCAAGTTGAAGTATAATCCCAAATGGTTTCGAAGAAGATGGTTTTAATTGGTTTTGAAAGGTGTTTCCACATGTTTTAAATTGAACCCAAATGCTTTCGAAAGGATTATGGTTTTGATGCTTTCGAAAGGTTTGATGTTTATAAAGGAGTTTATGCTTTCGAAAGGTTTAAAAAATGGTTTCGAAGGGGTGTTTCCCCAATGTTTTCGAAAGGTTTAAAAGGAAAGGTTTTTCAACTATTTCGAAAGGTTTAAAAGGAAAAGTTTTCCAATGGTTTCGAATGACAATGTTTAAAGATTTTAAAGAAGGATGTCTAAGGTTTTATAGCTTTCAAAGAAATGGTTTTTCAATGGTTTCGAAAGGTTTATATGAATGGTTTCGAAAGGAAGGTTTTGGCCTTTCGGCCTAGGTTATAAAGAAGGGTTTTACTTGGTTTCAAAAGTAGTATTCTCAATGGATTCGAAAGGGGTACTTTCAAAGGTTTAAATGTTTTTATCAACAAAGGTTTGAGTAAAGTATATATATATATATATAAAATGGCAAGGAGATTTCGAGTAAAGCATAGAGATTATATTTTCCTTGTTTAAGTTTGGTTTAAATGTTTTTAAATCAATTTCAGATGAAAACATTTCAAGGAAAATCTAAGGGTAGTTAACCCTAAGTAAAATGACTCGGATATTAGAATACCAGATTGGACTGGTATAGGGTCGCACCCTATACATTAGCTATTAGCCCCAGCTAATTTAGTCCAAAATTCCGGTGTGTAGGGCTTTGTCACAGGTAAGACTAAAATTATGATTACACACCGAAGGGAATATATATTTGTATACTAATAGATTATTGGTGAGCCCGCAAAACCATTAGCATCAGGTGACTTTGGGAGAAGTTAAGTTAGGGACAGACCTTCCAGAAGAGGAGTATCTAACAGATAAGTTAAGGACAGATCGTCCAGAAGAGGAGTGTCTAACAAGTGTTAGATTATTTTTTTATATTGTCTGGTAGGCCCGAGTCAGCCAAAGGTTAGTAGTTAGCCAAACAAAACTACAGTGTTCGGGCAGATAGTCCATTTATTACCTGATATATATGTTTACATAATAATGTTTTACAGTTTTAACTAGTTTTGGTTGCAGGATAAAGATTTGCAAAAGATATGTTTTAAAAGGATATTAGTGAGTGGAAACCTGTTCCGCTATGCGGCGTGGTCTCACTTAATATCAAATAACCGAGATGTATTGTATTATTCAGACCAGGTTTTATGTCTAACTCGAAGTGTATGTTTTTCCCCTTAAACTTGGGTGCTCAAAATTGATTTGAGTAGGCTGAGAGTTGAGGCTTACAGGTTTTAATAGGATGACGAATAAAGCTACCGAAGACGAGTAGGAGGCCGACGAATATCTATTTTAGGAGTTGTAGCTTTTGTTGTTTATTTCTGCTGTGTTGTATTATGCCAGTTATAGCAATATAATACTCTGGTCATCCAAGGGGGCATCATCATATGTCGCTCTTGGCGTATTTATGTAATAATTATATTTGATTTTTACCTAGGAAATGACTATGGAACTTGGATATGAATTGTTGTTTTGAAATGTAATCAGTAAAAAATTTTGAAATCTGTGATTTGTTTCATATTCAAGTGCTTCTGATATTATAGATACCATTAACATAGCCGTATTTAGTCGCCAGAAGTTAATACTATAGATGACTATAGCATCTGTAGCGCTTAGCTTTGAGCCTCAAGATAGGGGATGTTACACATATATACATATATGCATATACATGTATACATGGACATGGTGGAAACTTCAACCTCCAAGAAGCACTAATGCAACAACAAGAATGAATCAAACCAGAACATACAAGCCAAAATTCAATGCACATGGTCTAAAGCAAAAGTAACAGCAATGGTTCGAGAAAAATAGCATCACATAAGTTCAAGTATTAGTATTATGAGCAACACACATATACACATATGTATATACATGTATACATGTATATATGCAACACATGTCAAATGCAGCCAGGAAGTGTCCCAAACAAATGAACAACAAGTAGTGCCACAAACAAATGCAGCCAAGAAGTACATGAGTTCAAGGCAGTGCACACTGCCAAGAAGTAATAAACTAAAATTTTAAGGTGCAAGAATCAAAAGAACAAGAATTGAAATGAAATTAGGAGGTGCGAGAATCAAATGAACATGAATCAAAAGAACATCCACACAGGAATCAAATGAGCTAGGGAGTACATGGAGTTCAAAGCAGTGCTAGTCTGCATATAGTGCAAAGAAAAACACAAGAGTTCCAACTCCAGTTCTCAAGTTCAACAAGTTCAAGTTCAACAACATATAGAGCAAAGCAAAACACAAGTGTATGTATGCCAGTTAACTAGTTCAAGTTCAAATGGCCTTGATTATGTGCTAATGCAACATCACCATCTTCACAAAAACAACATATATGAAGTAAAACCAGACAAGTACATATACACACATATATGTGTATATGTACACATATACTAGAGACATCAAGCAACACATTGGTACACCAAGACATACATTCAACCAGTAAAAGCAAAGTGAGGAGTAGCAATGACAAGCATAGGCAGCAAAACACAAGCGTTCAACTCCAGTTCCTAAATTCAAGTGCAAGTTCAAGTGCAAGTCCAAATGTAAGTCCAGCAATGACAAGTCTAAACATACAAACAACTATTCACACATACATATGTATGTATGTATAGACATGAAATATCAAGCAACACATCCAAGCAGACTCATAGAATCAAACCCTTGAACCTAATGAAATTCTGAAATATCAAGCACACACAATCAATACAGAAACACTCAAGCATCCAAACCAAAACAGATAAGTTCAGACTTAAAGTAACAAGGCCATCTTCATGACCTAATCAAACTCAATTCAGATAAAGGCATGAACAAGGAACACCATAAAATGCTCAAATCGGTCGAAGCAATATCAATACTCAAATCATCACTGGGAAATAGTGAGAATCATAGAAAATATTCAGATAAAGGCATGAACAAGGAACACCAAAAAGCAACAAGGAACGCAGGTCCACCTGAAATATTCAAACTCGAAAAACAAATCAAACATATACGAAATATAAGGAATCATTGAAAATTGATTCATATAAATTCAAACTCAAATCATCACTGACAAATAGTCGAGTTCGAACATGAAATTCGTACAAATTTGAAAGAAACAATCACTCGACGTTGAAGCAGCCAAGAGAGTTAAAAGTATATGATTGATCGACGATGAATTCGTGTAATAATTAAGGAATCTGCAGTTTCAAACAACGTGAAACCCTAATTTATAAGGACAAAAGGAGCAGAAGGAATCGACATGAATAACGCGGACTTAAATAGAAGAGGGAAATAACCCTAATTTTGTTTTGAAAGCGAGAGATGACGAAAAAAGTAGAACGAAAAGAAATAAAAGAGGGAAATAATGCGGCCGTGAAATAATTGCCACCACATAGAGATGGAAACCAAAATACTGTTTTGGAGGCAAAATGAAATTTTTGATAACTTAAATCAGACAACAGATAAAATGTTGTATGAATGGCATGGATGAAATCTCAATAAAACAATGATTTCACGGACCATGTCACACGACAGATGATTTTTTCATGTGTTGAGTGAAACAGTGGTAAATATTGGGATAACAGAAAGTCTACCTTATGTTGTGTGATCGCTGTTATCTAATTCACTTTGTGGCATAGTGCATTATAAACATGTTGGGAAAGCCCTAAGGATCTCTCTAAAAAGTTCCATAGAAATTGCCAAAAATAAGGTAATTCACAAGTGCATCCATAGGACTATCGCTATAAGTGCACATTTAAATACGAGTCCAATATAAATCAAAGTCCATCTATAACCTATTTTCTTTGTTTCAAGGTCTTTTCATAAGTCATACAAGTCCATTCCAAGTCCATACATATGGATCACATATGTTTCTTGTTGTTGAAACAAAAATCAAACCAATGTTTTTTAACAATATCAATAACAATACAACAACTTCAACACAATCAAAACACGATATATATATATATATATGTGTGTGTGTGTGTGTGTGTTATATTTTCCATTCAAATAGGTGTGTTAACTCACCTTTAACCCAACAATAACCAAGATACATGCTAACAAAGGCAAACCTCCACCTTGCAACACCTTTCCTTCCTTCTTTCCTTTGCTTCCACTTGCTTTGGGCCCTCCTCCCCTCAATAATTGCTCACTGCCATCCTTTATAGGGTGAGTGTGGCTTTATTTCTTCAACCTCTAACTTAATAGAAGGTGTTGTAATATTCCGCCAAGGCTTCACTTGAAATTTGAGTTGATTTGGATTTGATTTGCAAATATTTGCTTTAGGAATTTAGAGAGGAAGATGAAGAAGACATTAAAGAAGCTTGGTTTTGGTTTGTAAATTTGTAATTTATTACTAAGGGTATGCCTCTCCTTATATAGGCTCCATTTAGTGTTGCCTAAGCCTGGCTTCACCTCCCCATCACGCCATGGAAGACTCACCTCCCATCACTTCTCTTTTACATCACATCTCCTTTATGCTAATTACGCTTATACCCTTCTCATGATAATATCTCTTATCCTAATGGAAGCTTCTATAACGCTCCATGCTTCATGAATAGGTGTGTGTTAATTAGTTGCTAATGTGTTCATTTGATCATTAGAAAAGTGCACAAGAGTTCAAACAACTTATATCGATTGAAAAGCTGTTTGCCAATAAACCGATTTTCGATCACATTATCGATTTTTGTTCGAAGAATATATTTTTGTAAAAAAATTTCAAAAAAAGTTTCTTATCATTATTCACTAATTAAATGATGTCTACCAAAGTTATAAAATCATATTTAACACTTAATTATATTCCAAAATGTTACAACATTCGAAGACGAAGTGTTCAAATTTTCGGGTCACTACAAAGCTTCTCAACAAGGATCTACACCTCTAGGAATCTTCAAAGTTTGATTTTGGACAAGTATGATGTCATGTTGCACTTTTAGTAAATGGAAATGATTGGATTTTGGTGAAGGTATGAAGTGCTATGGGAAGATTTGAGCTTCTCTTAGCTAAGGTGAGTATTTTCCACTCACAAATCTTTGTCTAGAAACTTCGATCAAATTGAACTATTGATTGTTTTTGAAATGATTTTGCTAGAAACCCATTTACTGTGAATTTTTAAATCTCTCTTAATTCCTTTGATTCATGATGATATGTTGCTTGGATTCATGTGTATGTTTGCATATATATATATATATATATATATTTGTATTTTGGGGTAGCAATGGGTTGGAGTTCGGTCGGGCATGCAATTGGAAGAGGAAAGGGAAGAAAAGCTCACGGCCTAGAATAAATACCTACTTCAAGTCATGACACCGGTACACCGGTCCAAGCCACAGATGGACCGGTGTGGACCTGGAGCACGAATTTGCTTCAGGTCAGTGAGTAATTATATTTTAAAAAAAGAATAAAAAACTTCTTGGAAATATTAAATAAAAATTTAGTTTTGGAAGTAGAGATTTGACGCATTGTAAATATGAAATTATTTTTATGGAGAAGTTTTAGTTTAAAAAATAATAATTAATGAAATAATTGTGTTCTAAAAGAAGTTAGAAATTATTTTAGGTTTTAGAAAATTATTCAAAAATCCTTTAAAATTCTAGAAAAAAATAATATGAAATGGTCTCTAATCAATATTGTGTGGTTTATAAAGTGTACTTTATGATTTATAAGTATAAATAAGAGTTTAGAAAAATATACTTTATGGATTTGAAATAAAAGGAAATTGGTTTAGAGTTTTTAAATTCAATTAAAAATGGTATTCAATTACAGAAAATCATGGGATGATTTTTATAAATGATAGTTGATTATAAAGAAGTTTTATATGATTTAAAATATAGAAAAGGTAGTTATAAGTGTATTAAAAGATTTGAGATCCCTAATTATAACTTCGAAATAAATAAAGATAAAGATATGCCCACTTTTAAAGAATATAAGAGTTTTGGAAGTTGAATATATTTTTATAAATGACATCTCTAATGATTGAATGATATGTTTGGTTGATTATACTTTTTTGTGATGAGGATATCGAATAAACAGAGTTGTAAATACCATTTGGTATGGAACATACAATAGTATTTCTCCGGTTATTCTTTGGACTTATTACATAGAATATTATCGTATAAAGTGAATGTAGTATACAAACATTGAGTAAACGAGTGAGTAACACCTGGTGGTAAGGGACATCAGAGTTAATATTTGTTTAATTACTCCTTGTGAGTAGAAGACAATCGAACAAGGATAATAATATTGAGATATTGCATATATTGTGTATTTGTGATAACACTTGCTATGGTGAGCATGGCAGTGTGCCTAGTTATATATATATACATATATATATAACGACCCGTAAATTAATCGCTTTGTATTTGAATATTTAAACAATTTTTAAATATTTAAATAATGGATTTTAATAACCAAACAAACATATTTTAAATATTTATTATTGAGATTAAAATCATTTTTTAATTTTATTTACCAAAATAAATAGTTCAAATAAAAAGAGAATATCTAACCGAAAAACGTTTTTCGAAATTTCGACTTTTCGGCCTCGGAAAGTAGTCAAGAACATTGTGAACATTTTTGTACCACTAAGATACACATGCACACATACACATACATCATGTGGTAACTTAATTATAGTGTTAAAGTTAATAATTCTTGCTTAGTTTAAAATAAAACACGATTTGACCTTTTATGTACATATACATATTTTATAACCTTCAGAAATTAATTAAAAACCCTAACCATAACCTAAGCAAGGACCTAAGGCATGGTGAAAGGGGGAGAGAGGTGTGTGCGTGTGTACTTGGTGGGATGGAGGGGTATGGCAAGCATGCAACAGGACAACATTTATATTTTAAGTTATTTTAATCACCTCTTCACTTCCTTTGCCTATAAATACTCCTCATCTCTACACATTTTCCTCTTTACATATTCATTACATCTTCATTTCTTATCTCTTCATATACATGAACATCCATGGCTTCCAAGTCCATGTTTAAAGTTGGCAAAATATAGTTTTCTTCATTACAATTTTTCACATATTCATCTACAACTTCTCTTCTACCAACAAAGGCCATCTCCAGCTCATAACTCCAAGGCCGAGCCCAATATTGCCAAGGCCAAGCCCAATATTTCCTAAGCCAAGCCCAATTTTGCCTTTGACCGAGCCATATTGCATCCTACAAACCCATACTAGGTCCTATTTTGAAGTTAAGGCAAGTTGCTAAGAGTTTAGGCAACTTTAGGAAAGTTAGTAAGTGTTTTGGTGAGTGAAGCTTCCACCTTTGAACCATAAAGTTTAAAGTATGTTCATGCGCATATTTGTATATATTAAATGCTTATTGCATAGTTGTGATAATGATGGGTTGATGGATTGGTTTATTGCTTGAAAGCTAGTCGCTTCGGAAAGTTAGTAAGCGAATCTTAAGATATATTAAAATCTAGTAGTTAAATCAATCCCGTTGTAAATAAATGCTTGATATATGTTGTATTATTGTAAATCATCATGTTTGCATGCTCATTGCCTTGCTATGTGATGTTTGGTTGTACTGCAAATGACATAAGCTTTAATTCCGAACTGATCGTATTGCGATAGTCGTTATTCGATAGTTTCGAAAAATCACCTTTTATCGAAACCGTTTGGTTTCATTATCGTGCTTAGAATTATTTTGCAAGTTAAGCAGGTTTTAATTATTGATGTTTTCAAAAATAATTAATTATTTTAATAATGATTATTTAATTTAGTTAATTACTTATTTAATTAATAAGGGTTAAAGTTAACTAATTAACTTATTAATGATGTGTTTTAAATTTAACTAGTTACTTATATAATGATGTTTTAAATTTAATTAATCATTTTATCTAATGATGTTTTAATCTTTGGATAATGATGGATTAAGATTTATTAATTAATGATGTTTTAAAATTAATTAATACTTTTTTAAGTAATGACTTTTAAAGGTTAATAAATCTGTTTAACCTTAATAAATCTTTCCTTAAATAAAGTTTTAAATTAATTAATCACTTTTAAATAATGATATTTAATTATTTTAATTAATTATATTATTAATTAATGGAATCAATGGTGTTTTAAAGGTGATTTACCCTTTTAAATTAAAGGTTATTGAAGTTAATTAGTCAACTTAGTTAACAAAGTTCTAAAGTTAATTAAGCAATGTAATAAGGATGTTTTAAGTTTTTAAATACTTTTTATAATGATGTTTCAAAGTTAGTAAACTCTTTTAACAAAGTGTTTTAAAGCTAATACTTGTAATGTGAGGCCAAATACGAATTCGGGTTTTTAAAAGAAAAGGTTTGATTCGTTTATGGAAATGTATTAATTTCTGTAAAGCGATTCACTTATATTGAAATGATTTATTTGTATATTAGCACTAAACATCGAAGAAGTAGACTTGTCGATATTTCAAAAGTTAAGAATAATTATGAGACATGACTTTAAGGTAACACAACCTTGACTTGTCTGGTATTATTGTTAACCAAGAAATAGTACAAGTTTGAATTCGATGAGTGGTGGTAAGTATACAAGACTTAATTTCCATATACGATCGTTTTATATGTTCGATAGTCGGTTTCTCGACTATCGGTAACTTTGGCTTCTTTATTATCATCATTCTAAGATGATTTATTGCTCTATTAAGCGTTGATATCCTCTGTCGGAAATGACTAAATCCAGAGCTCGAGAGGAAGCCAAGCTATGTGGGGTTGCTCCTATCAGGATACTTTCATATCTCATCTAGATTGGATTCGGTAGCACTATTAGATGTGAAATATTTGGATACTCGATAAGGTTTGGCGGGGTTCGGCTTGCTATTGTCCGAGAAGTGTCACATAATAAATGAGCTTCTTAGAAGTATATTACTAGAGGTATACTTCAAGAGTGGTGCACCTTCCTAGTCATTTGTTGGAGATTTTCCATTTCTTATTCGATTCTAGCATTCAAATTTTATTTGCATCGGGAAGTGTAACACCCCACCCCGAAACCTACATTAACAAAGAGAATTACTGGGTAATTCTGTCTGCTAATGCGAAGAATAGGGCTGGTTATGAGCGACCATCTATAATCTTGTCTTAAACATCTACTGAATACGTCGATGAATGCTCTATATTTTTTTTCTATCACTCGTGGATCGACATATCCAATAAATGCTTAATACAAAACTATAAGTGGCTAACGGATTACAACATAATTTCTTTTATGTCTCTTTTGTGCTTAATGGAAAGTAGATGTTTGTGTGGTTTTGTGTTTAATATTGAGTTTGATAGCTTATATTGTTCAAAACAAATAGGCTATGCTTTGTCATATGAATCATTAATTACCTCTTCATCTACATATGATCATGGTAATGGAAGTGGATTTAGAATCAAAATTTGATGGTTTATGTTTCTAATTCAATAGTTAATAAACCATGCTTAAAATAGATTCTACTTTTGATTTCATATCATTTTCATTGAAGTTAGTAAGTGGGTTAGAGGGTGCATTAAAGTTTGATGGTTTAAGTGTGTTAATTAATAACACAATTAGGCCATTCTTATGATAAATGCATCAACTAAACTCACACATGACCAAAAAGAGATCATAATGTCATTATGTTGATTTATATGATCATGAGAGGGGATTTGCCTCTAAATTGCTCTTTAATCTCATATTTTTATTCTTCTTTGTTTCGGTTTGTTTTTACTTTCTTTTAGTTAGTTAACAATCACTCGACTTTGGTTTAATTTGATTGAATAGAATTTTAAAATCATCAATTCCCTGCGGATTGACCCGTATTCGCCACGTGCTACATTCGTACACCGTGCGCTTGCGGTTATATTTTAATTTAAATTCGTTCGACGGTTTTCTAATCCGATAGAATTTCGTCGACGAACAAGTTTTTGGCGGCGTTGCCGGGAATAGTTTTGATTTTATTTTCTATTCTTCGAATTATGTTTGTTTGATTTTTGCGTGTTTATATTTTGTGTGTGTTTGAATTATTATTATTTTTTTGAAACAAAAAAGAAATCTTTTTTTTGTGTTTTGTGATTTTTGGTGACATTGTGTTGTGTGCTTGTTTTCTATTTTCTTTTGCATTTGCATTGCATATTTAAAAAAAAACAATTGTTACTTCGCATTTTGATAGTTTTTTGTTTGCATTTTCTGTTTGTTCTGGGTACATTTTCTTTCACTCACTGCATTTCAATGTCATTCCATTTGTTACACTGTTAAAATTCTGGTTGCATTTGTTTCACTCTCTGTTACAATTTGGTTAGAGGCAATTGTGAACAACTATTCTTTTGGTTACAAACATTTGCATTTGTTTCACAAACACTTGTCTGAAACACTTCATTTGAAAAAAAACCACATTGCATTGTTTTCATTCGCAATTATTTCATATTTTCATTATAGGTAACTTTCACAGTTTTTCATCTGCATTGTTTTTCATTTTCATACCTAAACACTGCCATCATACAACCACCATTCTCCAAATTTTCCTCTGCCTATTGCCATTTCCAAAACCAACTGACCACTTCCACATCACTGTTCTTCCTCTACCAAGCACTGTCCATCATCAACTTGCGGCCACCAAACATACCATCCACCACTTCTCTACTGCCAACACCCTGTTCATCACTACAAACAACTTCATAGTTCATCACTCGCTTCACGACTGACTGCATTGCAAACATTAACCACTTCTAGAACACATCAGACAATCCATCAAACCATACACCCCTTACTCACAGACCATCATCTTCCCACTGGCACAACATTACCTGCAATTCAAACCATTTCCAATTACAACTTCACTCCCCTGCCTCACAGTGAATATCCACAGCCACTGCTTGCCATCTTACAACTTCCTTCTCATCACTTCGCAGTCCTCAACAGTAAAACTCCAAACATCAAATACTCCATAACCAATTTCTGCAACACTCTAACTTACACACCACCCTCTGCCATTTTTCCATCATACACCACTGTCAATCAAATCATCAACCTGAACACACATCTGACGTGTATTCCTGACCATCTACAAAACATTTCCTCCATCTCTATACATATCTAACTGCAACTTCCACCACCAGAGCAACATCTGCCCACAACAAAACTATTGTCTCAACATAGCACTTCTACTTCATTCCACAACTCTACCTAACTGTGCTTTAACCACTATATCAACCACCACGTCACTTCACCGAACCATCCACTTCAACCCATATTTCATCACAGCCTTAAACTACAGTATCAGTTCCACTGCAAACTACCGCTACCACATCAACTGACATACATACACACCTCTGACTTCCCTACAGCCATTGCTTCATCAAATACATCACCACTCATCAAATACTTCATCACTACAAACAATTCATCTCCCTACATATTGCCTTCTTCCAGTCCATCATATACACAACCGTCCGTCCATCATATACATGCTGCACATTGCTCTGATATCAACACCATCACTCTCATCATACAAACACTATCAAACTGCTACACCTAACCATCCTACCCCAAACACAGTTCATTAAATTCTTCTTCCTGAACTTCCTTCAACCATGAACCCCCACAACTACACTGCTCAACACCAAAGACACAAACACCACTACTATCATTTTAACTTGACTGCAGCTTCAGTACACTACCTTCAGCAACATCCGATTCCTAACCACCCACGACCATTCAACCTGACCTTCCCAACACTAGAAGCTCTCATCCCAATAGCCAACTTCACCTGGAATCGAACGTCAATCTTCCGCGAATATCCCCAAATCACATTGAATCGCCGCCACTTCAAATCAACAGCCTACTCACTGCAACAATCCCCCCAACTCTCGAACAAAATCCTCCCCAGACCTCTCCTCCAATCATTTCAGTCGCATCTTCCCACACGCGACCTACCAACGCCTCAACCATCACATCCGCCTCTCCACGAAATCAACAGCCATGACCACGCTGACCAATACCCTCTGATTAAACTGCCTCCAATCTAACTTCGAACCCTAAACCGCC
Organism: Allium fistulosum; assembly: GCA_030737815.1. Lineage (NCBI taxonomy): Eukaryota > Viridiplantae > Streptophyta > Magnoliopsida > Asparagales > Amaryllidaceae > Allium > Allium fistulosum. The sequence goes on along the minus strand of CM060905.1, from coordinate 481,755,299 downwards.
TCACCAAAAAAACCCCTCGAACAACAGCAAATTCGAATGGCATAGTTGATTTTTAAGGATGAATCGAATTTTAATATAAAAAAGAAGAAGAAGAGAAGTGTCTGAAAGAAATAATCGAAGTTTAAATTGATAATGGGGAAGAAGCTAATTTGCGTAAATAGAGGGTAGTCTGTGATATTGGGCCGGGTTAACTGCAATATAGTTGGTTTGTTTCAATTTTTTTAGTTGTCTTTTTATTTCTTTCGTTTAAGTTTAAAGTTATTCTTTTTAATTTTTTTGTTATTCTCATTTGGCTAAAAAAAGTTTGAATTTAGGTCTTAATAAAGAAGCAAGTTGTTTTGTTTTGTGTCCTTAAATTTTTTTTTTTAAATAAAACTTCACTTTTAAGTTTCCTTTCCAAAAAAAAAGTTGAAATTTTTTTTAAAAAAAGGTGGGGCTGTTGTAAATTTGTTTGGGTTTAGTTTGTTCTTTTTTTTCATTTGTTTTAGTCTTTCTTTGATATAAAAATTGTTTATATTTTGTTTTTATTTCAGGTTGACAAAGCAGAATTTCAAAAGAAGAGGAGCTGCTGCTATAAAACTGCTCCGCTTGCTTGTTTAAAAAAAAAGTTTTTTGCTTTCGTCTCTAGTTTGTATTTTCCTTGCATTTTAGAAAAAAAATCAAAAATAAAAAAAAACCAAAAAACAAAAACAGAAATTTCATTCGTAGTTGCATTGTTAATACACGTTTAATTTCTGCTTTGCATTTCATCCTAGAATTTATTAATAATAAAGGGTAGACAACGATATCTCTTAATTGTATATTGACAAGTTGTCTTCTTTGAACAATTTACTTTCTTGGTGTCTAGGCTACGGCAAAGTAATAACCATTTATAAATATTACAGTGATTCGTAAATATTATAGTGGTTGTTCCTCTGAAGGTTCTTAAACCTTCGGCTGCATTGCTACGATGATTCGTGGTGCACCGATAAATCCTGTCTGTTACCTAGCCGAGAACTATCTTGTTTATCTAAGACAATGTGTGATTATACAATTTTGGGTTAACTTAGGATAAATCATTGTAATTAACCATTGCATTCATTTAGTTGCATTAGTTCATGCATATTTTAAAAAAAATTCAAAAATACAAAACTAAAAAAATTGTAAATATTCTTTTTCCCTTGAAATTTTTAAATCCTTTCCCTTTGAAATTTCAAAAATCCAAAAAATTAGAAAAACCAAAATCCAAAAAAAAAATATTTTCTAAAACAAAAAAAAATTGAAAAAATAAAAAACAAAACAAAAAAAATCAATTTTCCATTTTGAAAATAAATTCTTTTTGTAAATATTTTTCCTTTATAAAAAAAACCAAAAACATTCTTGAAAATGTCCGAGTTTCCCCACTCACTTGAATTTTACAATAGTTGTGAAAATCAATATAATCCACATGATTTCACTCCAAATTTGTATAGATATTTTAACGACAACTATTCTTTAAACAATTCGAATTTTGAACAACAAAATTTTCAAAACGATGACCAACCCTCGAATCTCAAAAAGAGCATTTCGTCTTTACTTGAAATCTCTACACAACAAAATCAAATGATAAATGATTTGTGTAATTCATATTTGGGCAATGATTCAAATCAAAGATTTCAAAATAGTCAAAATTTGAATTCACTTCAAAATTCAAACGATTTCGAGTATAACCCATGCCAATTCAATTTTGAACTCCAAAATGAATTTCAAAATCAAAACGAAAATGTGATCCACTTTTTAAATAATTTTGGCAATGGGAATAATCTCAACTATGATGCAAGTGAAAAATTTTGTTCTCAACAAATCCAAATCGAAAATCCTCAAGCTAATAATTATAAATTGGATTTTGTTGAACAAATGAACGAAATTTACGATGATTACACGGATTCGTTGTTTGAAACTTATATGAAACAACGTGAAGAACAAAATCAAATCCCAACGTGTGACGGGTTAAGTAATAATCCATCTTTTACCCAAATCGACGATTTTCAAATAACAACTTTTGAAATTGAAAATAATAATCTTAATGAAGTTGTTGAAAACACGGTAATTGAGTTGGATTTCAATTCTTTTGAGGGTGTGGAACCAAATTTAAAATTCGATCTTCCTTTTCTCGATTTCGAAAATTTGAATACAACAACTTTGTATTTTGAACTTGAGATACGCAATGAAGTTGTGATAATCCAACAAAGGAAGACGAATTTAATGAACATGAATTTTTGGACTTTTCGATGACGAGTTGTTAAATTCCGACGGGGAAGATTTAAATCATCAATTTGATTTTGAAATCAATAATTCTGAAGAATTTTTCAATGAAGAGCTTGAATTTCAATTTGGTGATAATAAACTTGAATTTCAACCAATTGTTTTATCAACCCCGAAAATCATCCAAAATAACACAACTTGTACGATTTTTGATAAAACGACATTCGTTTTTCCAAATCAACATTCAACTTTGAAATCTTTTACGATTTGGTTTTTCGAGCTTAAACTGTGTCTCATATACTTGAGGAGGCAAATGAATCAGTTTTTGGAAGACCGTTTCATTTACGCTTTGACGATATACTTTCTGATCCCGTGTAAATACCGTTCATTTTCATATAAATAAAGGCCATTTTTATTTTTATTTTTCTCCTTTCACTTGGGTTGACTGTGGGGACACAGTCAAAATCAAGTGTGGGGGGAGACTCATCATCATTTTCGATTTTTCATGGTTTATTTTTAATGTTTCTTTCCAAAAATTTTAAAAAAAATCTCAAAAAAAAAAAAATTTAAGCATTTTTGCTTTATTTTTAAAGAAACACTATAGGATAAATATATGGTTTTGGTTTATAAAATTGAAATTTTTGAAAATTTATTCGTCTTAACAAAAATAAAAATGAAGTTTTATTACAAATAAAAATGGTTGAACTAGTATATAGGAAGATTCATACGTGATAATTATGAAATATATCCAAATTGAAAATCTTTGTTTTAAAAAGTGGTGAATGTAAAGTAAAGGATATAACATTTTTTTTGTCTTCTAAGTTAAATATTGCTAAGATGATTTTGCAAAACTCTCTCTTTCTAAAAAAAGAATTTTTTTTTTGTATATGTATATATTTTTAACACCTAGAGTCAGGTGTTCACACTTGTGTGTTCACTCGCCATGCTCTGTACCCTTCTCATGTAAGCCCGTAAGGCAGTGCACGATCGATATATCTGGCCTCAGTTTATCTTAGTTAGGTGTATATATATAAAAATTCTTTTTAATAACGCCTACAGTCAATAGGTGTTAACACTCGTGTGTTCACTCGCCACGCTCTATATTCCCCTCACATCAGTCCGCAAAGTAGTGCATGGGTAATATATCTGGCCTCAGTTTATCCGAGTTAGGCATATGTAAATATTGTAAATATCAATAAAATTTTCAAAAAATGGAGAGAGTAAGCAAATGAAATCCAAGCACTATTTTAACTTATTTGATTTTATTTGTTATTGAAATGAAATGAAATACCATTTTAATAAACTTTGATAATCAACTAAGGACCTATTTCATGGTTACACTTTGTTATCAACTGAAACAACGAGTTAAACTATTGTTGATTTGTTATGATAACTTAATTTTTGTTGGAAATTTTGACGAGTAAATGACTTAAATTTCAATATAATGAGCAAACCTATATTTAACTTATTTGTGTTAATTTAAAAGTAAATCCTTCATTCGTAAATATTTTCAAAAACTTGCTTTCACATCTTTGTAAATAAATCTTGCATTTTGTAAATATTTTCATCCTGCATTTGGATTTTGTGGGTAGTATCCGCTGAAAACCCTCACGAGACAACACTCGTCCTACTGGGGACACCCAGAAGTTTAACGGCTTGTTGCATACGCTCAATGCAATTGTGCTCCCTACGAAAACGAATTTATCTTAGTTTTTCTTTATTTGAGGACGAATAAAAAGATAAGTGTAGGGGTATTTGATGTGCACGTAAATATGCATATTTTTACCACCATATTGAATCTATTCAAATTAAATAAATGATCATATCGGGTATTTTAACTTGTTTAAACCAAAATTCAAATTATTTTCAAATTGTGACATATTCATCTTCATATAGGGGCAAAATGGTCATTTTTATGCATTTATTAAATTGTGAAAATTTACTTGGAATTTTCTATGTTGTTTTGTAGGAGATTTGGTGAATTTTACAAGTGGTTACATGATGATATATGCATGCACAAGAGTGAAGAGAACAAATGAAGATGGAAATAATTCAAAGTGAAGATAATGGAGGACCCCACCTACCCACACACCTTAATGTACAAATTAGAGGCTAATGCACATGCTTATGGAATTAATGGCTTCATGTACACTTAAATGAGGATTATTCGAAGCTAATGATTACTTGGCCTCCACACTTCCTAAGAGGGTATTTTGGGCATTCCCCAAAAATATGAATTAGGGTTTAAACACATGTATAAAATCCCCTTATGTTTCATGTAACCTTCTCCTCCCTTAGTCTCTCTTAGTTTAGTTTAGGCTCAAAAATAAAACTCAAAGCTCTCTTTCTCTTTTCATGGCTACTTAGCCATATTTTTATTTTCATGTAACTTTCATTTTTTTAAATGTTAATTAGTGCTCTCTTTTCTTTTACATGCTTCTTTTCCTTTCATGTTGTAGTGTAGATCTCTCTTATTTCATGCAAGTAGATTAGTTTTTCCTTTCTTTTTTCTCTCTTTTTCCTCTTGTTTGTTTATTGTTGCTTTCTACATTTGTTGATTTGATAACAAAAATGAGAGGCCAATCCCTTCAATTTAGGGGTAATGAAGCTCTCTTGAATCATGTACATGCAACATAATTTCTTTTTTGTCTCTTTTGTGCTTAATGGAAAGTAGATGTTTGTGTGGTTTTGTGTTTAATATTGAGTTTGATAGCTTATATTGTTCAAAACAAATAGGTTATGCTTAGTCATATGAATCATTAATTACCTCTTCATCTACACATGATCATGGTAATGGAAGTGGATTTAGAATCAAAATTAGATGGTTTATGTTTCCAATTCAATAGTTAATAAACCATGCTTAAAATAGATTCTACTTTTGATTTCAAATCATTTTCATTGAAGTTAGTAAGTGGGTTAGAGGGTGCATTAAAGTTTGATGGTTTAAGTGTGTTAATTAATAACACAATTAGGCCATGCTTATGATAAATGCATCAACTAAACTCACACATGACCAAAAAGAGATCATAATGTCATTATGTTGATTTATATGATCATGAGAGGGGATTTGCCTCTAAATTGCCCTTTAATCTCATCTTTTTATTCTCCTTTGTTTTAGTTTGTTTTTACTTTCTTTTAGTTAGTTAACAATCACTCGACTTTGGTTTAATTTGATTGAATAGAATTTTAAAATCATCAATTCCCTGCGGATCGACCCGTATTCGCCACGTGCTATATTCGTACACCGTGCACTTGCGGTTATATATTAATTTAAATTCGTTCGACGATTTTCTAAACCGATAGAATTTTGTCGACAAACAAGTTTTTGATTATCTTCACTTTGAATTATTTCCATCTTAATTTGTTCTCTTCACTCTTGTGCATGCATATATCATCATGTAACCACTTGTAAAATTCACCAAATTTCCTACAAAACAACATAGAAAATTCCAAGTAAATTTTCACAATTTAATAAATGCATAAAAATGACCATTTTGCCCCTATATGAAGATGAATATGTGACAATTTGAAAATAATTTGAATTTTGGTTTAAACAAGTTAAAATACCCGATATGATCATTTATTTAATTTAAATAGATTCAATATGGTGGTAAAAATATGCACATTTACGTGCACATCACGGATCTACCAGAACAAAATACAATAACAGAATGCATATCACATCACAAAATAGTAACATCATATATATAAATACATAAACACTGATTCATTCCAGTATAATACAAAATGATACACAAAAGTGGTTTAGAGACCACACTATATACAACTAATTAAAATACATATCAAAGTCAACTGGAAGGAAATATAAACTACACAAAGGTGCTAGGTTGATATCCAAGTAGATACATCAAAGCTAAGGCCCATAACTGAAAGCTAACCTGAAACGAGTCGGTCTGACCCGAGTATAAAATACACGGGTCAGTTTAGCTAAAACAATCAGTTAATAAGAATAGACGATAATATGAAGCATAGAATACAAGGTGATAATTCTTCTCGAATGAGAAGAAGCAATAGAAAAGCATGTCCATATCTTAAGTGAATAAATATCACTTAAGCATAAAGAACCTCTAAAGAAGTAACTCAAAATAAATCATCAAGTATAATAGTCGCCTCATATCATCGACGATAGTCAAAATTAGCTATAAGGGTTTCTCTAACCTTATTTCTTAAATATAAGAAAACTCAAATGATAAATCTCAAAATGGAGAAACCTCAAACACAAAATACGCCAAAATGGAAAACTCATATATCTCAAAAAGGAGGATATAATCTCAAATTAAAAAATAGGACCTAACAGCCCAAACAAAAAGCCCAACAGCTATAATTAAAATATGGACCCAATAGCCCAATAATAGCCCGACAGCTAGAAAAAGAGAAAGGACCCAACAACTCATTTGTAGCTACAAAAACCCAGATTGGACCCAACATCCCAATAAAAAGTCCAACAATTATAAATTATGAAAAGACCCAACAGCCCAATCTATGGCCCAACAGCCTGCCAAGTACCGTGTACTAGAGACCCCCGACCTCTTTTAGGACCCAACAACCCCTAAATAGCTCCTCAGCTATATATATAAGTATGTGTACACGTAGAACCCAACATCTCAAATACTGGCATTCACTCGTGAATGTGTCACAAACTCTCAGCTAGGAATCCGAAAAGTGGTAACGTGCATCCCATACCACACGTTCTCACTAAACGGTTTACTAACCGTTAGTCGATGCCACATTGGAAAACTCAAAACTTGTCTAATCTCATCGACAAGTATAAATAAACCTCGTGACGGTTTCTCATGAACCATAAATCTCAAAATAGGAAATCCCAAACTCAAAACTTGCCTCATATCATTGGCAAGTATAAAAACATCGTAATGGTTCTCATCGACCATAACTCCTAAAATAGGAGATCTCAAACCATAACAACTCGCAAAATATTGGCCATCTCAGATAATTCCTGTAAATAGGAATTATAAAACTCATAATACGCCATAAAATGGCAAAACAACTCAGAATTGATAATTTCGATTAGCTTCGATCATACAAGTCCGGAATTAACCGAAACAGTAAACGCACGCATCCCATACCACGTGTTTTACTAAATTGTTTAATTCTCTTTCTCATACATTCGAATTGTGAAAAAATGTGCATTATTAATTTAAAATAATTTATTAGAGAAAACTAGCTTTTAAAACTACTTTCCGAAAGCGCTTATTTAAACCCATATTTGAAATTCCTTTATTATAGGAAATAAATAGCTTTTATATTAGAAAATACTTTAAAACATTATATAATTATTATTTTGAAGTGTGCATTTATTTCAAAAATTATATCAAAAAGGTTTGGAGAAAACCGTGCTCGAAAACAAGGAAAAACAATGAAGATAACTCTAACCCGATAACTTGAATTCAATTCGAATCCAATTTAAATTCAAATCTAAAACAATTCAAATTCAATTTAAATTTGAATTTCAAATACTCAAAATTTAGCTAGCCTATTGATAGGCATCATGGCCATCAATCTCAATCCAAAAACATCACGGAAATAAGAAAAAGAAGATAGCAAAAACCGACTAAAAGAATGGCAAAACAATACAAGCAAAGAGGCAGAAAAGAGGGGCCATAGGTCGACCTGATGGTCAACCTCTCAACACCATAGGTCGACCATACGGTCGACCTATGTAGTTGGGGTGTCGACCGCTCGATTGACAGGTCGGTCGACCTAGGCTACGAACTTTTCCAGTTCGTTTCCAACAGCTGCGATCTGATTTTTGAGGTGACATTTCACATAGCAAACGAACTCTACAGTCGATTAAATTTTGCAGTAATCAAATACAACATATGAACTATCATCTGAAAGAAATCCAGAAGCATTTCGTTGCCGGAATCAAAAGATATAACCATTCCAAGATGCAACCCAGAACTGATTTTCACAGAGAAATAAAAACTACATAAAACAATTACAGACAGAGACTTTTTGTACAAATTCAAGCTATTTGCACTTTGAATTAGATATAATTTGTGAGTTATTCAACTCACCTTGCTATATCAAAAAAACAACCCGGATTATTCGCTAAAAGGAAGAAGCTTGGGTTGAATTTGAGCTTCTACAACCTGTAAAACTATGAAACAGGTGCATGCAAGAAAGCAGTTAATAAACAATCATTCACAAATTTGGATTTTTGATGAAATATTAGGTTTTAGATTTTGATTACATGTATATTTAGCTTCAAATTGATTTTTAAAACACTAGATTTGAGTTTAGTTTGATGATATTTGGCTCGGGTTTGTAAGAGAAAATGAGTTTCTTAAGTTTTGAAGCTTCAGGAAATTTAAAGGAGAATGAAGGTACGTACTTCATTTCTTTTTCTTTTTTGGTTTACTACCAGGTTGGGAAAGATACTAATGGGCTAAGACCCATTAATCAAAAGAAAATAAAAAGACTAAGGTTGTTTATTCAACACATAAATCTAAAGGCTTCATATTTAAATTATATAAAAGAACAAAGCCATTTTCTTCCAATTTTCACATAAATAAAAATTTGTAAACTTACTAACATAAGCAATAAAATATTTCCATCATATAAAAAGATTTATTTTTATTTTTAAAGTATTTTTATTATGAAAATCCCTTAATTTCCAAAAATACACTAATTTCACCAATAAAGGCAAAAGTTCACATTTTTAACTTCTAAAATTCAACAAAAATTATTTTCTTACTTGGAAAATATAACAAACCACTTTAAACTCCAATTCAAAATCAAAACATATTTTTAAACCCAATTTCACCTTTTTATTAAATACAACACACTTTTAAAAATTAATTACTTCTTTTAAAAATTATTAAAAGAAGCAAATGGCAATAATTAATAAAATTATTGCAATATCACCAAATAAAAATCATCCTCCCTTATTATTAACTCAAACCATTATAATAAAGTTCCCAAAACTTTATTTTCTCATTTACTCCCAAAATTTATTGTTTATTCCAAATAAACAATATAAATTTTCAATTTATTATTAATTCTCAATATTAAATTATAACTATCGTTATAATTTAAGGTAATCACTAAAACCAGGGTTGTTACAGACTCCCCTTATAAAAATTACGTCCCCGCAATTTCTTTGAAAGAGCTGTAAACAACACAATTATTTCATTAAGCAAAGGATAGATAAACAAGCTCGAGTTTTAAAAATTTCTCACACTCTTAGGCTAGGATGGTAGAAAACCAAGACAAGACACGCTCGATTAATTCTATTATTTCCAAAGTGCTAATATCGGGACTAGCAAATCATGGAATTTTCCGAGCAACACATAAAATTTCGAAGGCGTCTCACCTTCGAAATAGAAACTCAACAAGATGCTACACACAAAAGATTACCCGAATGAAATTGATTTCTCAAAAGCTCCTTGAGTAGAGTTGGGAGTTAACACAACTCCAACCCAAACTCTAATCAACAAGATGATTATCGATATGATCTTTCCATATGAAATTACGGAAGGAACCACACTGATACTAGATTGACACAATAGAGGCAAGGTAGATCAACCAAAAGGCAGTTTCCTTAAAAGCCACCACACTCAAATGACCGCATAAATGCATGTCGTTAGAAAATAGCATAAGATAAGGTAAACACAAGGACTAAAATATATGTATTAACTCTTAACCAAAAATTCTTAGAATTCCTAAAATTCAATTTTTTGGTATTTTACAACCACAATTTTCAATACTTAAAATTTTTTCAAAACTTCTTTATTATAATACTTAATAAGTATTACAAAGACTAAAATTTAAATTTATATTCCTCTTGTTACAAATTAAATTTCCAAAAGAATTTTATAAATTCCTACCAATATATTCTTAAAGAAAAATTTAAAATCTCATCACTCTTTGTTTTCCAAACCACCAAAAGTTTTGAAAACATGCTTCAAATTTATTACATATAACTTTTATATTATACTAAAATATCCAATAGACATTTTAAAATTTCAAAACCCAAAACATATCTTATCTAGTAAACAATCATTTTAATAATAAGCATATTTATATTTAATTCTATAGATTCAAAACAATACAATGGCTTTGCCTCACCATCGGATTATAGTGAACAATTCTATCCATTGGTTCCAGAGTTGACCAAGTAATCAAAACTGCCTCGCCACTTAATTAACCATCACTATGGTTCAATGGCTGCATATACCATTCAAAATAAAAATTTAATACTCATTTCCCAAAATAATTTATTTCTAAACTCAACCTCATAAAAACTCAATTATCATGTTTCATTGCCTCATCATAGCATTTAGGAAATTCCTATCGATAACGTTGATCGGGCGCATCGACTAGAATTCTTAAAGCACTCGATGGACAACCCGACATAGAAATCATTTCTATAAAAAGAAATATCTTTCATATATAATACACAAAATTATTCTTTGATTTCACAATAACTTAATTTTCAATTTCTCTTAAAACATATATCAAATAGCTGCAAAAACTCAAAATCAAAGAACACTAAAGAGAACTCATCTAGATATTCCCAGAATACTCGATTCACAAGGTTGATAGAATTAGAGTGGAGTGTTCATCAATCCGAACGATATAATGAATCACTCACAAGAATCGTACGAGTGTGGAATTCGGTAAAAGGAATGCTAACTCCTGCGACTCGTAGTTGAAGAAAATTGGTGCAAGGTCAAGATAAGGAAAGACTCGAGCACCGTACAATAGATCAAATAAAAGATCAACGAAATATAGATGAGGGTAAGATATTCTTCTCAAGCGAGAAGATGAACACTGTCAACCTATCATTACTTCGATTGAAGTAATGCCACAAAATATAACACCAAATGAGTATCCAAAAGGATATCTCGAAAGAAATAAGGATGATAATATCAATTGAACTCAATCAATTGCCTCATTCCTTAATGGATATCCTCGTGGAAGGATAACCGAAAGGCTAAGAGCCAGAAATGAGATCAACCCAATACTCGATTGCCCAATTGGGTAACAATCCCAAAACGGGCACACAGAAATTACAGAGTCACAAAAATAGAATTCGAGATACATCATCATCATCTCGAAATTCAAGAACATATAAAGATACTTCAGAATTATCATCAACATTCCGAAGGACAAGAAGCAACACATCAACCAAATTAGGATACCTAATATATATATATATATATATATATATATAGGATCCCTCCAAAGCATAGGATTGGTCCTGAAAACAATCAAGTCAATCCATTCGCAAAAATACAAATCTTTAGATGGTGAATAATATGCAAATTCACACGAAAAGGAAAATACTCAAAATAAGCTCAACATCCCATACTCAAAATACTAAGATTGCGGGTCCCTCAATAGGATTTTCCATCCTTAAGAAGTGACAAAACATGAAACAATCAAAAGCAAAACACCATCAAACTTCTTCGATGTGAGTGACCGAGAAGCACTCGAATCGAAGAGAATACAAATAAAATGATCATAAAGTAACATAGATCTCTAAAGAAAAGATGAAGGAGTACCTCTAGGTGGAGAGGAACCACCAGAAGCATCCATCACGATAAGCTTTCCCAAATAAGGATCCTTGGATGAAATTGGGCACTAGGAAGACCAATGTCCCTCTTGTTTGCAAGTGCGGCAAACGGTAGGATTAGAACACTCTCGAATAAAGTGATCATGAGAACCATAGTTGAAACAAGTCTTGTGAGAACGATGACTTGCACCGGAATGAGAACTAGAGTCAAGATGCTTCTTCTTCTTCTGAGAAAAAGATTGGGATGCTTGAAAAGGATGTTTTCTCTTGTCTAGGCTCTTGCAAACCTCAGCCTCATCACTACTATCCCTTTCCTTCTCGACGGCTTCAAGGTGAAGCACCGAATCAACAAGCTCTTCGAAGGATAACTTAAGCTGGAGCATAAGAGATTTCTTCAAGTATTTCTTCGATCCATAAACAAATCTAAGGTTCTTTTTATATGGAGTGCTGATAAATTCAAGCCCATACTTGGATAAGGACTCAAAAAAAGAAACATACTCTGAAACAGATGATTTCCCTTGCTTCAATTCAAGGATGCGACGGGCAAGGGAAGCTTTCTCAGACTCGGTCACAAACTTAAGCTCGAACCGATCTCTAAACCGTTGCCAAGGGTGGACTCATCAATCTTGGCAATAAGAAGCTCATACCAATCAAGAGCACGTTCTTGCATCATACTCGATGCTACAGAACTCGATGATGATCAGATAATTTCATGCGAGAGAAGATGCGCTCGCATGTCCGAAGCGAAGCCTGGACCTCAAGAACGGTCTCGGAACCTTTGAAAGGCTTGCCTCCTAAATGAGAATAGTCACTGCACATACGCGCAAATGTGGATTTGCGTGGAGGAGAAGAATTGGATGGAGTGGGAGACTGGATGCTCCAAACAAGCTCTAAGATCTGATCGGTTGACATGTACACAACCTCGGGATGTGAGCCACTAGGCTGCTCCGCATTCAAGGGTTGACCTCTTTCTCTTCCAGCCATGAGCTAAAAGTTATGTTAGAATGGATTATCCACAAGGATAGATATTATTAACAAGGTTCATCAATTAAGGAATACTACAAAATTATAAAATCACATTCCTAGACGTATTCCCATTCATCTACCCCTAAGGATTCGAAAAGGTCAAGGCGCGATTCGAAACAAGTTTGATTAAGAAGGATGATTTCACTCATATTGTACTTTGATGTATCGTAATATATGTTCTATTCTGTGTTTATCCTACTTTGTTCTGAACTCAGCTCTGATACCAAGCTGTAACGCCCCACCCCAAGAGCCATATTAACAAAGAGAATTACTAGGTAATTTTGTCTACTAATGCGGAGAATAGGGCTGGTTAGGAGCGACCATCTATAATCTTGTCTTAAACGTCTACAGAATACGTCGATGAATGCTCTATATTTTTTTCTATCTCTCGTGGATTGACATATCCAATAAATGCTTAATACAAAACTATAAGTGGCTAACGGATCTACCAGAACAAAATACAATAACAGAATGCATATCACATCACAAAACAGTAAACATCATATATATAAATACATATACACTGATTCATCCCAGTACAATACAAAATGATATACAAAAGTGGTTCAGAGACCACACTATAAACATCTAATCAAAATACATATCAGAGTCAAGCGGAAGTAAATATAAACTACACAAAAGTGCTAGGCTGATATCCAAGCAGATGCATCAAAGCTAAGGCCATAACTGAAAGCTAACTTGAAACGACTCGGTCTGACCTGAGTATAAAATACACAGGCCAGTCTAGCTAAAACAATCAGTTAATAAGAATAAACGATAATATGAAGCATATAATACAAGGTGAAAATTCTTCTCGAATGAGAAGAAGCAATAGAAAAGCATGCCCATATCTTAAGTGTATAAATATCACTTAAGCATAAAGAACCTCTAAAGAAGTAACTCAAAATAAATCATCAAGTATAATAGTCGCCTCGTATGTAATGACCCGATATTTTGGACCATTCGCATCCATTATAAGTGTATAGGTAGACACTCATGCCAGAATTGAATTGCTCAAAATACAGCGTTGTTAATTTAAATTTGGCAAAACTGAACATATACAGTAAATAAATAATCACAGATCACAGACACAGAGTAATAAGTGCAGCGGAAATAAAAGAGATAGTAGTTCATGAAGCTACTATATAAATATATGGGTTACATCAGAGTTAAACCAGATACAACGGAAGAGTAATACGATACATCAGTTACAAATCAGAATACATCACTGGAATCATCAAATACTGAAAGCTGAATAGATGGCTGGATCTTCAAGCAAAGCTCCAACTTCAAAGGTGAGTCTCGAATACTGGTACACTCAGTCTGACCCGAGCGTAAAGCAAAAACACAAGACACTCGAGTCAGGATTAACATTCTTATTTTAATAAATCCAACTCAAGTGAAATAGCAATTGAAATACAAGTAACACAAAGGATGTTTGGAATAACCATCCTTTAAGGATCCGTTAAACTATCTACTAGGTAGTAATGTACGCTAAGTAGATAATGTCTATCAGTAATATAAGGTATCAAAATAGTGTTAAGGCGTTACCATTATCCCCCTTAACACATTTTATACAAGCGTTATAGTCTATACAGCACTGTAAACTCCACCGTAAACTAGTAGGCTATCAGGGAGTACTCCATAGGTATAACACAAAACAAATTCGTAGTGGTCGCGAATAAAGGGATACAAGTATGACAAGGCACATGAGGCAATACCCAAGGTAGTGACACTACCGTTTGCCTGATCCGGACTGGTGAGAACGCATCGCCGCAGCGACCGCAACACCGTGAAACAACACTCCAAAAATCGAGGGTGCACCAATCGACAACAAGTAATGAGTAGTTCGAAGAAGTGTGTTCACTTGAGGTAGCTGACCTCCATTGGCCCGGCACGGCTCCTGTTTTAGTCATTTCCAATTTGACACAAGTGTCAAGGATATCCATCATCGTTCTCTTTCTTCAGTCATCACGTACATCATTCCAACCACTTCATTCTGGATCACACTCCGCGTATAGTTATTAAAGTGGTTTTCGGTTTAGACAGTGAGTATGTCCATAACCGATTCCGGTCTCTTTAATAACTTTCGTCATTATTACACCGATTGGTCGTTTAGTAAATTTCAAAACCAAATCAATTACAATTTCAATTAGAATTTGTAAATCAACATTCCATTTGTCTTTCTAAAACAATTTCCACAATTTACGTTTCAAAACTTCCAAATTCATAATTTCAAAATTTTATCATACAATTTCAATCTTTATTTAAACAATTCAAATATTGATTCAAGTTCGTATATAAGTTTCATTCCGAAATCATTTAAATTAATTTAACTTAACATTCAAATCAGTTTAACTTCATTGATCAATTTCATTAAATATTCGTTAAGTAAATTTGTCATTCAAAACAATTTTTATTTAATTTCCAATTCATTAAATCTATTATTTAAATTTAACTTCATTATATCAAAACTCACAAATTTGAATTAAATTAAATTAAATTCATCAACTCAATTTCTTTAAATTTCAAGTCTTACATTAATTTCAATAAATCGCATTTTATTTCTTGTTAAAGAAATTCAATTTCACTTATTTACTTACTTAAATAATTTTCCAAAACTTAATTAATAAAGAAAACTCAATTTCAATTATTTACGAAGTAAATTCACTTATTCAAAAGTCCAATTTTTCTTATTAAAGAATTCAATTCAATTTAATCATTAAATAATTCAATCTTATTTAATTATTAAATAATTCAAAACTTAATTATTAAATAATTTCAAAGTTTAATAATTTCAAACTTAATTATAATTTCAAACTTAATTCAATCATTTCTCAAATTAAACAACATTCTTTCGTCAATTACATTGTTAATATTTTGTTTCAGATTATTAAATATTAACATTTTCCTTTCATTAAAATTCAAATTTCAACTTCATTTCAAAACCATATTATTTATTCAAATAAAATCTTCGTTTATTTTTAAATCAAATTATTGACCAATCGGGTTTTATTTAATTCTCTATCCAAGGTCAAAGTTCAATTTGGGTATTTATCATTTTAACCCGATTCCAATTCAATTCAAAAATCAAAGCATAACAAAGGGAACTTGCTGTGTGATAACTAGGATGGTGTCAAAGTAAATAAACAAGCAATACAACAAACAATAACAATCCAATAATCAATTTAAATAATCCCGAAATAACCGTATTAATTCGCATTGTTATTTGTACGAATTAATATAATTATTTCTAGAATCTACACTATCATTTCATGTAGATTAAAGATTATTACATTACGGTTTTCACTTGTCATTCAATTTCAAATTTTTACAGTACAACAATTAATCCAATATACGTCGATGGTTCAAAGTGTAATTATCACTATTTTACATGTCAATTAATTTAACAAATAAAAGGGGTCATATTCAACTAATCAAATTCAACATATATATCAATTCAAATTTTTAATTATCCTACGTCAAATTTACTTGCATAATATTTATCACTTTATACATTACAATTCTAACGTCCAATTGTAAACATCAAACAATCAGTCATTTAACAATCAAACTGGATTATCATTGCATATATAACAGATATTGGTGTCAGATGTCACAGGTGAACTGATACAGGTAATAACAGTGTAAATATCTAACAGCAGCATATTTCAATTGTCGTTTCAGTTGAAATCAAATTTAATAAATAAAAGAACGTTAATCGTGAGTGAGTGCTCACCTTTCGAGGCTAGAGACGAACGAGATTGAGATGAGTTACGAATCCAAGCACGAATTTCAAAGCAAAGCACAATGGATACGAATTCGACGAGCAAAGGTTTTTGATGCACTACTTGTAAGCGATGCTGTCAACTTGGGAGGTGAAACTGCAACGAACAAAAGATTCCTTTAGACATGGTTATTCTAAATTGGAAATTTAATTATGTTAATTTGGAAACAGAGTGAAAGGCGTCTTTCATAATTAACAAAACAATATTACGCGCATAACATTGTAAATAAAGTTTATAAACAACCAAATTCCATGGTCCTTAAATTAATGTGTAAAAGATGGTTTTGATTGAAGAACTGAAACCAGTATAATTTTTTTTTACACTTAAAATGAAATAGAACCAATTTAAAAATGATGCATAGCAAAATCAAAGAAATCTATGCGTCAGTGAAAGAAGCAAAGTGGTTAAGGGTTGTAACTCACATAAGAAATTCGATTGAAGTTTAAACATAAAAGCAGTTAACAGGTTCAAAAATATTCAAGTAGGGAGAAATGAAAAATTATAACTGCAATGGGTTCTATAAGTTAAAAATATGGACACAAGTTGATGGTTCTCTATGCCAAAATAGAGTATTTGGTACAAACAATAAATTAAGGCGATTGAGCATTCTAAATTAAGTTTGCAATTTTGCAAATGAAACTAATATAGATTCATATTATTGGAATAAAGAAGTCATCTCAACATATCTAAGCATTCCAAAAATTCATGAATACGATTTTTATCATGCATTAAAACCAACAAACTGATGGGTAGAGGAGGCTATTAGGTTATTTAATAAGACAAAAAAAAATTTAACCTTCAAACATAAAATTACTAACAAAGAAAGACCAGGAAATACTATTACCACCAGAGAATTTTATATCCACGCAGAAGAAGCGACAAACGTCGATGAACTTGTCCATTGTCTCAAAGTAATAACAGTTAATCGCTGCTGTGAGAGTGAGAGTATTGGTGGAGAATCGATGACAAATGAGAAGTTAGGCAGCCACTTTCATACGTTGAAAATAAGTATTCATGTGTTTTGTAAGTGGGAAGCGATTTCAATAACGATCGGGAATGTGGGAGAGCAGAGGTGGGGAAGAGAGGTTGTTGTTGTTCGGGTTGCTGTCAATGGGACGAGGCAGAGGGGTGGAGGTGGCTTGTCTCGGCTACAGGGACGTGTAGGCAAGGGGTGTGAGAAGGCGGGATCAAGCAAATGGACGGCAGTGGTGCTTCAGTGGCCGAGGCAGATTAATCGCGTACTAAGGTGGGTACGGCGTCAGAACTAGGGGAGGAAGTGATGGCGACTTTGATTCAAATGCGTGGAGATAGAAAATGAAAGGCCATGCAGAACACTTTAGAATATAAACTAAGAAATGTAAACAGAGAAACAAAATGAAGGGAAGGCAGAGGAACCAGAATGAATGAAACGATCCAACCAATAAATTATATGTTGGGAATTTGTAAAGTTCATATTATTAAATTCTAGGATGTTGAAAGTCACAAATGTTCAAATTTAACACGTAGACAAATGAAAGGTAAAAGTGGAATCAAAAGTTCAAAAATATAGGTACTGATACGACGAACTGATTCACGGTTTCCGTCGCATAACGATTTCTAAAATACAGAAACGAATATGCTACGGGGATCAGCATGACGAGATGATCAAAACGGTACACAGATATCAGTGGTACGATCATCCTATCAAAAGTCGATAATCGGTACCGAAATGCTGCTAATTCTGTTGAAAATAAGATCGACGGAGCAATAGATGTTCAAATTTGACGAAACGAAAGATGATGTTTGCTCAGAAGATGGTTTAGAATTTTTCTATGTAAAAATATTTAGGTTCCGAAAACATTTTATTTTCATCGCTTTTTAACTGATTGAATTGAAGTAAATTTACGCGCGAAATAAACTTTCATATTTTCGGACGAAAATTTACCAGTTGCTATGTTTAACTAGACGCATTCCAAATATCAAATTTATATTTCAAAATTTTATCGTTTAAAATTTCGCAAAATTTTAATTAATAACGTTATTAAAACCAGTTAAATTTACGGGTCGTTACATCGTACTATTGATAATAGCCAAAATTAGCGATAAGGGTTTCTCTAACGTTATTTCTTAAATAGAAGAAAACTCAAATGATAAATCTCAAAATGGAGAAACCTCAAATATAAAATACGCCAAAATGGAAAAATCAGATATCTCCAAAAGGAGGATATAATCTCCATCTCAGAAATAGGACCTAACAGCCCAAACAAAAAGCCCAACAGCTATAAATAAAATATGGACACAACGGCCCATTTGTAGCTACAAAAACATAGATTGGACCCAACAACCCAATAAAAATCCCAACAGCTATAAAATATGAAAGGACCCAACAGCCCAATTATGGCCCAACAGCCTGTCATGTACCATGTACTAGAGATCCCCGGCCTTTTTTAGGACCCAATAACCCCTAAATAGCTCCTCAGCTATATATATATGTATGTATATATATATGTATATATATATGTATATATATAAGTATGTGTAAACGTAGAACCCAACAGCTCAAATACTGGCATTCACTTGTGAATGTGTCACAAACTCTTAGCTAGGAACCCGAAAAGCGGTAACGTGCGTCCCATATCACACGTTCTCACTAAACGGTTTACTAACCGTTAGTCAATGCCACATTGGAAACTCAAAACTTTTCTCATCTCATCGACAAGTATAAATAAACCTCGTGATGGTTCCTAATGAACCATAAATCTTAAAATAGGAAATCCCAAACTCAAAACTTGCCTCATATCATTGGAAAGTATAAAAACACCGTAATGGTCCTGATCGACCATAACTCCTAAAATAGGAGATCTTAAACCATAACAACTCGCCAAATATTGGCCATCTCAGATAATTCCTGCAAATAGGAATTATAAAACTCATAATACGCCATAAAATGGCAAAATAATTCAGAATTGATAACTTCGAATAGCTTCGATCATAC
Organism: Allium fistulosum; assembly: GCA_030737815.1. Lineage (NCBI taxonomy): Eukaryota > Viridiplantae > Streptophyta > Magnoliopsida > Asparagales > Amaryllidaceae > Allium > Allium fistulosum. Next base: position 481,735,729 of record CM060905.1, on the reverse strand, counting down.
AAGTCCGGAATTAGCCGAAACAATAAACGCACGTGTCCCATACCACGTGATTTGCTAAATCGTTTAATTCTCTTTCTTATACGTCCAAATAATGCAAAAATGTGCATTTTATATTTAAAATAATTTATTAGAGAAAATTAGCTTTTAAAACTACTTTCCGAAAGCACTTATTGAAACCCATATTTGAAAATCCTTTATTATAGGAAATAAATAGGTTTTATATTAGAAAATACTTAAAAAAATTATATAATAATTATTTTGAAGTGTCCATTTATTTCAAAAATTATATCAAAAAGGTTTGGAGAAAACCATGCTCGAAAACAAGGAAAAACAAGGAAGATAGCTCTAACCCGATAACTTGAATTCAATTCGAATCCAATTTAAATTCAACCAAAAAACAATTCAAATTCAATTTAAATTTGAATTTCAAATACTCAAAATTTAGCTAGCCTATTATAGGCATCATGGCCATCAATCTCAATCCAAAAACATCTCTGAAATAAGCAAAAGAAGATAGCAAAAACCGACTAAAAGGATGGCAAAACAACACAAGCAAAGAGGCTGTAACAACCCAATATTTTGAAATTATTTTTATTTGAATTTATTTCATTTGAAAATATTTTTAGAGTGAAGTAGGAATTTTTCTAGAGCAAATGGTAATTTATTTGAAATTTTCATGTTCTGTTTCCTATTTTTAAACAATTTCTTCAATTCTTTTGCTATTTTCACTGAATTTAATTATTTATTTCACTTTGAAAATGTTTTAAAAATCATTTTATTTCAAATTTTGTTTTAGAATATTTTTAAAATAAGTAAATAATTTTCCAAAGCCAATGGTGATTTATTTGTAATTTCTGGACACTGTTTTGGATTTTAAACAATTTCTTATATTCTTTTTCCATTTTCTTTAAAATTATTTATTTATTTACATTTTTATTTCACTTTGTTTCGGTTTTTAAAAGTATTTTCTGAAATTATTATTTTTATTTGTTTTAAAAGAAATGGAAAATTGAAGAGACAAAGACTCTTTTTTTCCTATGGCTTTTCACTTTCTTGCCTTTCCACATTTTGGCCGTTCACTTCATTTACTTTGGCCGTGGCTTTTATTTCTTTTTTTTCATGTGAAACACCTCATTTTTCATTTCACAATTCGACCACTTCAGATCTGAGCAAAAGCTTTGGTAATGGCTTCTTTGTTTCTATACTTTTTTTTCTTCTTTTTCCTTATTGATTTTCATTGTTTTGCCTTGTTCTCTTGCCTATTTTGCTCGGCCACCACTCTTGTTTGCCATAGCCATGACCACCACCACCTCCTACACCTCTTCCCTGCCATCATCATCAGCTACTCCTCTGGTCTTGACCAAGGCCGAGCCCTCCATGATGAATAACTCCTCAAAAACTATGAATAATGCCTTGAAACCATGCTAGTTGACCACCACTTGCCTCATCTACTTCAACCACCACCACCTAGGCCGCCTCCACTCCATTGACCAGGCTACCACACACGCCTCCAGCCACTGACCAGTCATGGTGCACCCGAAGCCGAACCCACTCACCCATGGCCGACCCACTTTGATGACCAAAACTCCACTATATTGCCTAAAACTCTTCATATTCCGTGGTGGAGTTTCCAGAATGAAGTAGGATGGTGACGACGATCCTAATGTATATACGTGGACTCAATTCCCGTGAGTTGGCATAAAGTGGCTATAACAGGAGCGATTGACGGACCAATGAGGTAGCACCTCTGATCGGACACACTTCTTCGATACCATTCTATTACTTGTGATTGATTTGGTGCGCACCCTTGATTTGGGAGTGTTGTTCGAGGTGGGTGGTAGTGGTTGCTATGCGTCACCACCAGTCCGGATGCGTAATTGGTAAATCTACCCTGGCATTGCATAGTTGTGTCGTGTCACCTACCATATCGAGCTTTACTACGAGTTTGAATTTCTCCCGTAGCCTGTGGAGTATCGAGGGTAGCCCCCATTTTGGGAGTATGCTAATACTCGATAGACTACTGGGACTATTACGTGTTAAGGGGAATATTGGGTCACTCCTTAATGCTATTTAAAATTATGTTTATTTTATATTAGACATTATTATAATAGCGAATATTACTACATAGTAGATAGTTTAACGGATCCTTAAAGAATGGGCGATCCCAAGCATTCTTTAAGTTACATGTACCTTTATTACAGTTCACTTGAGTTGGTTTACATTGTATAAGTATGTATGTCCTGACTCGAGTGTTTGTGTTTTATTTGCGCTTGGGTCAGCCTGAGTATTCACAGCTTTGGATTTTACTTTTCTGGAGCTAGGAATCGCTGGAGTTTCTGCTTATCTAGTTATTCAGCTATTTCAGTTTTAGTTGTTCTATTTCAGCTTTTGTTTAGAGACTTATGTATTTGGATTTCTTCTGTACTTGTTTCAGAACTGTATTGGCTTTCAGACTATGTATTTTGTATCTGTTTTTGAGACTCTGTATTTTAGTGGCTTCATGAACCACTATTTATTTTATTTCTGCTGCGAGTTATTCTGATATTTCTGTGTCTGTGATTCTGTGAATGATTTTATTTGCTCCAAATTTTATTACAATATGTTATTTTGTATTATTCAAGTCTGACATGTGTGGATTATTGTCGATTTGAATGGTCCAAAATAGTGGGTCGTTACAGAGGCAGAAAAGAGGGACCATAGGTCGACCTCTCAACACCATAGGTCGACCTACGGTCGACCTATGTAGTTGGGGTATCGACCGTACGGTCGACCTATGTAGTTGGGGTGTCGACCGCTAGGTCGACAGGTCGGTTGACCTAGGGTATGAACTTTTCCAGTTCGTTTCCAACAATAGTGATCTGATTTTTGAGGTCATATTTCACATAGCAAACGAACTCTACAGCCGATGAAATTTTGCAGTAGTCAAATACAACATATGAACTATCATATGAAAGAAATCTGTTAGCATTTCATTGTCGGAATAAAAAGATATAAACATTAACCCAGAACTGATTTTCACAGAGAAATAAAAACTACAGAAAACAATTACAGACAGAAACTTTTTGTACATATTCCAGCTATTTGCACTTTGAATTAGCTAGAATTTGTGAGTTATTCAACTCACCTTGCTATATCAAACCAACAACCTAGATTATTCGCTGAAAGGATGAAACTTGGGTTGAATTTGATCTTCTACAACCTGTAAAACTATGAAACAGGTGCATGCAAGAAAGAAGAAAGCAGTTAACAGACAATCATTCACAAATTTGGATTTTTGATGAAATATTAGGTTTTAGATTTTGATTACCTATAGATTTAGGTTCAAATTGATTTTTAAAACACTAGATTTGAGTTTAATTGATGATATTTGGTTAGGGTTTGTAAGAGGAAATGGGTTTCTTAAGTTTTGAAGCTTCAGGAAATTTGAAGGAGAATAAAGGTACGTACTTCATTTCTTTCTCTTTTCTGGTTTACTATTAGGTTAGGCAGGATACTAATGGGTTAAGACCCATTAATCAAAAGAAAATAAAAAGGCTAAGGTTATTTATTCAACACATAAACCAAAAGGCTTCATATTTACATTATATAAAAGAACAAAGCCATTTTCATCCAATTTTCATATAAATAAAAATTTGTAAACTTACAAACATAAGCAATAAAATATTTCCATCATATAAAAAGATTTATTTTTAAAGTATTTTTATTATGAAAACCCCTTAATTTCCCAAAATACACTAGTTTCACCAATAAAGGCAAAAGTTCACATTTTTAACTTCTAAAATTCAACAAAAATTGTTTTCTTAGAAAATTTAACAAACCACTTTAAACTCCAATTCATAATCAAAACATATTTGTAAACCCAATTTCACTTTTTTATTAAATATAACACACTTTTAAAAATTAATTACTTCTTTTAAAAATTATTAAAAAAAAGCAAATGGCAATAATTAATAAAATTATTGCACTATCACCAAATAAAAATCATCCTCCACTTATTATTAACTCAAACCATTATAATAAAGTTCATGTTTGCGCCAAAAATGGTCACAAACCCCAAGTGTAACGAAAGCACCAGCGTATGAATACAAATCAACAGTATTCACACACAAATCACAGATCTAAGCAAGTAACAAGCAGCAATCAAGAAATAATGAACAGTGACACACAATTTATAGTGGTTCGGCTATCTCCGGCCTACGTCCACTTCAAGGTTTTTATGATTTTATTGCTCGATGCTTGAAGATTACAATTTCGTATGTTGTATTACAACTGATTTGCTGAACTAAGTCTGAATCTAAGGCAGCAATGGTGATCTGGAGTAAATCTGGCAGAATCTGGGCGCTCTTTAGCTCTCAAAATTGTCCGACCCCCTTTCTGAATGAGCAGGGGCTCTATTTATAGGTGTAGAAGGCTGATATTTTGCCTAAAATGAAGGGAGACCAGTTCTCGTACGTCAGGGGGCCCACATGCCCGCTTTATGGAAATCCGGGCCCACTTTGGGATCGATTCGACCCTTGGTTTGAATCGATCAAGAAAGCGTCCAATCGAGCTGAAATTTGGTGTGAACATTCTTCAACATGTGCTCAAGCTTCTGTGAAAATTTCATAGCATTTGGATGTGTAGATCTCAAGTTATGATCGATTCAAGGTTGCATTTCTGGTTGACTATCCTGGTTCGAATCGATCTAGTTCGAATCGATTCGTTCGAATCGATCCAGCGCGTGCTTCTGTGATGACGTGGAGCGCTTCCTTCGTGTCGATCCGCCTTGTGCTCTGAGATGCCCGGGTAGACTCCACGTTTCTAGCTGCCGTTGCCTAGTGGATTCGAGGTAGTGGGCTCGTAGACATACTCGTTCGAATCGATCAAGGCTTACCTTGGTTTAATTGATTCGAAGTTACCTTAACAGGGTGGACTCGAAGTAGCTTATGGGATGGAGTCGAGGTGCATCTACTGTATGGATTCGAAGTAGAGGAATGCCTACCGGGTTCGAACTGTTGGATTTTAGTGTAGTCTATTTGGATGGATTCGAACTAAGGAGTGCTCGATGGATTCGAAGCCAGGCAAAAGGGATGGATTCGAAGGAAGGCTTCCGCGATGGATACGAAGCATGTAAAACTTGATGGATATGAAGATGATGGAGTCGACCTTGATGGATTCGAATAGCATTCCTACCTCATTGATTCGAACATAGGGTCTTTTATGGATTCGAATACAAGGCTGTCTCCTCCATTTTCCATTGGTGATATATTGAGCATACGAACTCGGATTGACTCAAAACTTGGAACGTCGTTTCCTCTGGCCTTGCTTGACATGTCTTATCAATTGCAGCCCGATCCGGACTCGGACAAAATTCATCGATATCCGTGGTGAACCTGCGATGCACAATCGATGTTCATGACTAACAATCATTGATTTTCAGTTAATCTTTTGGGTATCTCGGCTTTGCCAAAAGTTGGGATAACATTTTGCCCCCCAAAACATGCCTTTTGGTAAAAGGCGTGTTTTGATCAATCTCAAATTAAATGCAGTGAGTTCATGTGTATCTCATAGCTTATAGCATTTTCAATCAAGTCCATGGCTGTTCGGAGCCGAATCGTTATCAATTTCTTTCAGTGGAAGCTAAGAATGAGATTCCACTGTCTCTCCGTATTATCGATGGTCACTCCGGACCCTTGCCGAGCCCATTCCAGACTTAGCGATTGAATAGAAAGATCCTATTGCACTCCGGCGTTGCTTTCTATCCCTTGCACTCTGGCCCCAGCTAGGGCGTATAGCGATGTCTTGGTCGTTCTCTGCCGATGATAGCCTCTCCGGGCTCATGCTGGATCCCATCCTGTCACTCTCCGGTGAAGGGGAAACAACGTTAAGTGAGTCAATCCTGTCGCTCTCCGGCGAAGCGACTCACCTCATGCACTCTGGTTTAGTGTATCTGAACATTAAGCGATGTCATGACCTGAATCGTCGGTCGATCACAGCCTCTCCGCGCTCATGCTGGATCCCATCCTGTCACTCTCCGGTGAAGGGGAAACAACGTTAAGTGAGTCAATCCTGTCGCTCTCCGGCGAAGCGACTCACCTCCTGCACTCCGGTTCAGTGTATCTGAACATTAAGCGATGTCATGACCTGAATCGTCGGTCGATCTTAGCCTCTCCGGGTAGGATCATAAAGCGATCATGTTTATATTGATATTTAATGTTTATCCTTTAACTCTCCGGTCAAAGGTTTATTTTAATAAGTGTTTCTTTATTAAATCTAAATCCTAGATGTTCAATCTCAAACACCAGGAAAAACAGGATAATGCCTCTCCGGGCGGAGCGGTCTATTTCCATCTCAGAGCATGCCTAGGGATCTCTCCGGTTCCCGTACATGAGTGAGTGGGATAGCCGCTTTATTTTGGAAATCAAATATAAGAAAACTAAATGACCAAAGCTCATATCCTGAACTTGGCCCGTGCCATCGTGATTAGTTGATGATGAGTCGTGATCCTGATCCAGGATCAGTCCTGTTAGGTTGAGGCGGTAGTTGTTCGGGCCTGACCGCCGTTGCACGTTCTCTGACATACTGTGGCAATCTACCACTCCTGGCATGTTCTTCCACCTCATCCTTCAGGTGGCGGCATTCATCGGTAGTGTGCCCATCCAGCTCATGGAATAAGCAGTATTTTCCGGTTCTACGTTCCCGCTCTGTGGGATCTCTCCTTGGTGGCTTTCGATAGGGGAGTTGCCCCCGAGTTTCGGTGTAAATTCGTTCAAGTCCTGCCACCAAGTCTGTGTACTGCCTGAATCTAGGCTCTCGGAATTTCTTCCGTTTGCCAGGACCATCAGGTGCGTCATCCTGCTTTCTCTTTCCTTTGTCTGCCCTGGACTGTTCCCTGGCGGTTCCTTCGCCTTGTGCAACATTTATTTCCTGCCTCTCGGCTCGTGATTCCTCTAATCGAATGAATTTTTCAGCTTCATGGAAAAACTCTCCAAGATCTTGCGGTGGATCTTTAGTCAAAGAGTCTTTGAATTCGGTGCCTTCTCCAACTCCTGCCACTGCCGCCATTAAAATCATTGATGGGTCCGGGCGATCTACAGAAGTCACCGTCGCATTAAATCGTAACAAAAATTTTTTATGGACTCTCCGGTCCTTTGTTTTATCGATGCCAAAGTCATCATGCTTTTAGGTCGCGTCACGTGGACCCTAAACTGTTTCATGAAGCAATCCACAAGCTCGCCCCATGTCCTGATTGATCCGGTTTCTAGCTGCCTAAACCAAAGCGCAGCCAAATCTGATAAGAATAAGGGGAAACATCGTGCCATCACTTCCTTGGATGCTCCCAGCACTTCCATGTGTCTGATATATCTGGTGATATGCATGGTCGGGTCTGACTTTCCATCATAAGGATTCAGCGTTGGTAGTTTGAACTTCGGAGGGTTCCTTGCATTCCTGATATTCGGAGCGAACGGACTCCGACTAACTTCTTCCAATCCTCCTCCTGAAAACCCTCCTCTCATGAGTCGTCTCACTAGGCCGACCATTCTTTCATCTCCATCTAGGGGTTGCCCTCTTGTCATGTCTCTGTCTTGCCTTCCGAGCCTTGTAGGGAATTCTGGTACGTACTCTTCGGGCGGCTCGTTAGCATTTGTGTTGGCCCTAGCCGGTTGAGCTCCTTCCAAAGGTACTTCTGCATTGGATCCTGCGGGCCTGCCCCCAAGCCCTTGTTGATTGCCTTCTGGTTCTGCATTCTGTCCTCCGTTGGGTTCCATAGCCCTAGCTCCTTGTTCCATATTCACAGCCGCTGTAGCTGGTCCAGGGTTCTGCGTCCCTGCAGCTCTCATCTGCTCGAAGAAATTCTGCAGCATCTCTTGCTGGCTCTTCATCATTCGCTCGTGCATCTGATTGGCCATGGTCTCCATTTCGTCTCTAGTGATGTAGATCGAGGCTGGCTCCTCTCCAGCTCCGGAGGATGCCTCTTGACTTCCTCCTTGTTGGCTTCTTTCAGCTCTTTGTCTGGTTTGCCGAGTCATTGTCTTCAAACCTTCGAGTTTTCAAATCTGAACTTCGAATCTGGTGTAGCGGGTGCTAGTTCCTCTCAGTGAAAGCACCAAAGTGTTTGCGCCAAAAATGGTCACAAACCCCAAGTGTAACGAAAGCACCAGCGTATGAATACAAATCAACAGTATTCACACACAAATCACAGATCTAAGCAAGTAACAAGCAGCAATCAAGAAATAATGAACAGTGACACACAATTTATAGTGGTTCGGTTATCTCCGGCCTACGTCCACTTCAAGGTTTTTATGATTTTATTGCTCGATGCTTGAAGATTATAATTTCGTATGTTGTATTACAACTGATTTGCTGAACTAAGTCTGAATCTAAGGCAGCAATGGTGATCTGGAGTAAATCTGGCAGAATCTGGGCGCTCTTTAGCTCTCAAAATTGTCCGACCCCCTTTCTGAATGAGCAGGGGCTCTATTTATAGGTGTAGAAGGCTGATATTTTGCCTAAAATGAAGGGAGACCAGTTCTCGTACGTCAGGGGGCCCACATGCTCGCTTTATGGAAATCCGGGCCCACTTTGGGATCGATTCGACCCTTGGTTCGAATCGATCAAGAAAGCGTCCAATCGAGCTGAAATTTGGTGTGAACATTCTTCAACATGTGCTCAAGCTTCTGTGAAAATTTCATAGCATTTGGATGTGTAGATCTCAAGTTATGATCGATTCAAGGTTGCATTTCTGGTTGACTATCCTGGTTCGAATCGATCTAGTTCGAATCGATTCGTTCGAATCGATCCAGCGCGTGCTTCTGTGATGACGTGGAGCGCTTCCTTCGTGTCGATCCGCCTTGTGCTCCGAGATGCCCGGGTCGACTCCACGTTTCTAGCTGCCGTTGCCTAGTGGATTCGAGGTAGTGGGCTCGTAGACATACTCGTTCGAATCGATCAAGGCTTACCTTGGTTTAATTGATTCGAAGTTACCTTAACAGGGTGGACTCGAAGTAGCTTATGGGATGGAGTCGAGGTGCATCTACTGTATGGATTCGAAGTAGAGGAATGCCTACCGGGTTCGAACTGTTGGATTTTAGTGTAGTCTGTTTGGATGGATTCGAACTAAGGAGTGCTCGATGGATTCGAAGCCAGGCAAAAGGGATGGATTCGAAGGAAGGCTTCCGCGATGGATACGAAGCATGTAAAACTTGATGGATACGAAGATGATGGAGTCGACCTTGATGGATTCGAATAGCATTCCTACCTCATTGATTCGAACATAGGGTCTTTTATGGATTCGAATACAAGGCTGTCTCCTCCATTTTCCATTGGTGATATCTTGAGCATACGAACTCGGATTGACTCGAAACTTGGAACGTCGTTTCCTCTGGCCTTGCTTGACATGTCTTATCAATTGCAGCCCGATCCGGACTCGGACAAAATTCATCGATATCCGTGGTGAACCTGCGATGCACAATCGATGTTCATGACTAACAATCATTGATTTTCAGTTAATCTTTTGGGTATCTCGGCTTTGCCAAAAGTTGGGATAACAGTTCCCAAAACTTTATTTTCTCATTTATTCCCAAAATTTATTATTTATTCCAAATAAACAATATAAATTTCTAATTTATTATTAATTCTCAATTTTAAATTATAACTATCATTATAATTTAATATTTACAGGCAATCACTAAAACCAGGGTTGTTACAGGAAGAGTCAACCACTCTTCGTGGTGTTTAATTATTTATCCATTCTTTACGTTTGGATGTTGATTTATGTGGGAGTTAACCCATTCCGTGCTCAGCAGTGTGGTCTCACATGTTTGTGTTTAATTTCACACCCATTGTTTTTAAAAGTTTTACTCATACCAGACATATCGTCTGACCCGAGTTGTTTGTTTTCCCTAAGCTCTCGGGTACTCATTTTATTTGAGTAGTCCAAGAGTAGCAGGTCATTGTCGGGCTCTTTTGAAGATGGCGTCCGAGCAGGAGGCTTTTATATACTTAACTATCTATTCTGCTATTTATCTAGTTTGTGTAGGTGTATTTTGTTTTCGGCATTTGTAAAAGCAGGACAATATAATTGCCTAAGATGATTTGTAATACTTTTGTGTAACTTTGATAACTCCCTGTTAAGGAGTAACCTGATGTACTATTGGCTGTTATGTTTTATTTATCAGTTTTGTTGTGAGGTTTTCTATTCTGTTCTTTATTTCACTCCACGACGATTCATCTTTTGGATGCTTGGGCAACGGCACATGAACACCGAGGATATGTTAAGTGTTGTTCCTAGGGGTCAGAAAGGTGGGTCGTCATAATTAATATATATATATATATATCAAATATGTGTACTCCTATTATTTTGGTAGGTGTAAACTAGATTAGGCTAGTATCCGTCCTAATGGCCTAACTGCGGGGTCACGCCTCAGATCTGTGACATACCTTATATAATATTGTTATGTGCTATTGTTATGTACTATTTTCCTGTATCACATAGGCCCCTACCATTTGGGACACTTGAAGGGTGTAGACTTCCACCTGACTGATATTGGTCCACGATGGTCGTTGAGGTAACTAAAACTGCAGAAGCCATGCCAGGCAGGCACATGTGCAGTCTCCTAGAGGAAGTGAGTGGGTGTCAGCCTCGTGTCTGGTTATGATGTGCAATGGATAGACATACGACATTTCTACACCTGTTTGAGTTGATGTATTATGATGATGAGTAGATGACTATACTGGAGACTCTGTGCTCAATGTATAGTCAATCTCGTACATGAGATTATCCAGGAGGATAATTAAGGCTATGTTGAGGTTTTTGCCTATTTTGTATTGAAGTGTATTCCATTATATGTTTGGTTATATAGATGCTTGTTTGTTTAACTTATATGAGTATGAAGGGTTTGGGATATGTCTACTTATGATTATCTGAGCGATAATCTTCAGTTTTGCTATTAAACCGGTTTGTTAGCATAATATCAAAATGTTTTAAAGGAAGTAAGTTTCAAATAAAACTTAAAATATGCTTATAATCAAAATAACATAAATCCAAAATGTCCAAAGCGTCCAAAATTTCCAAAGTTCAAGTCATTCTTCTTTCGTATGCAATTGAAATGAAATTCGAGAATATATACAAGTTTCTTTGTTTAATGGTCTGTAACAACCCGCATATTTATCGATTTTATATTTAAATATTTTATTTAAATATTTTATCGTTAATCGGATTTTGGTCCGAAAAGCTACCTTTTGCATACGGTCAAATTAGGACTCGAGACCACTCCCATTGAGTTCAAAATGACGTTTGCGATCTTTTCAAGTGTAAACTTCGATATGTTTGGAGATAGTGGAATTTTCGCCACTTTTTCACTTTGGCTTTGGTTTGGGCTGAACTTACTAACTCAGCCCAACCCCTTCCTTCTCTTCATTACTTCATCTCTATTTGCATATACATTAAAGCTTCTTCAAAAATGGTGGAGGGAATGGGAAATTAAAACTCCAAAGTCTTAATCTTCATTGCTAATCCAACATCTACTTCAAATTCAAGTGAAGAACATAAATTCAAGCTTGTTGTTGCTCTTGCTTAACTTTTAAGCTTCTCCATCATCAATTTCGTGGAAAAGGTGAGATTTTTATCTCACATTCTTGCCTATAACTATCTTGGACTGTTGGGGATGAATCCCTATCACTTTAGCATGTATATTTGCTTTTAGTTTAGATTGGATTGGCGAAAAACTCCAAATTTTAGTGTTTTGGTGAATTTCCTGGAGTTAGGTCGTTCTGCCTCGGAACTGGCTCGTCCCACTTAGGTCGCTAGGCCATAGATCGCTCTGGCGTGGAAAAGACTCTACCTGCATTTAGCTCGTTCTGGACTTAGGTCGTTCGTCCGTAGGTCGTAGGTCGCTGGCCTTTAGGTCGTTTGACCTTTCTTCTTTAGGTCGCTCGGCCACATTTAGTTGCTTAGGTCGTTCGAGTCTGATGAGACTCTCCTGCATATAGCTCGTTCAGAGTTAGGTCGTTCGCCCCTTAGCTCGTACTTCCTTTAGGTCGCTCGGCGATCTAAAACGTCGCTAGGTCGTTCCTAGCTCGCCATGAATAGGTCGTTCCCCTTAGGTCGCGTACCACCTTAGGTCGCGTACCATCTTAGGTCGCGTACCACTTAGGTCGCGTACCACTTAGGTCGTACCATTAGGTCGTTAGGTCGCATGACCCCAATTCTGTTAGGTTGCCTGACCTTAATTACTTTAGGTCGTTAGACCTTACTCCCTTTAGGTCGTTACACCTCATAATCACTTAGGTCGCTGGACCTTATATCCCTTAGGTCGCTCGACCTCACAACTCCTTTAGGTCGTTATTCCTTAGGTCGCATGGCCTCATCACTGCTTAGGTCGCTAGGTCGCTTGACCTGCTTGCACTCCTTAGCTTGACACTGTTAGGTCGCGCAGCAGCTTAGGTCGCATCACTTATAGGTCGTTCGACCTATATTTCCTTAGGTCGCTCGGCATGTTAGGCCGCACTTCCTATTTTCTACTTTGATGCATTTTGAGCTGATTTCCTTGGATTTCATTCACGTCTTCGAATGTGAATTTTGTGAAAGATTGTTCTACAATCGTTTTGTGGTTTGTCACTTTAAAAATATGAAGGTTTCAATACTAGTAGTAAATATCAAAACTCTTTTACCAACTCGATTTCAGCACTATTTTATTACACAAAACTCTTTTTCTTAAATCGTTTTCCAATCTATTAGTATATACAAACCTTTACTTCACTCGGATGAGAAATCGAATTAAACGACTTAGTAAAACGAGTGGTATGAAACACTCGCGTTCACTTCGTCGGTTAGCTCTTGGAATTGTTCGATTGAACCCTTTTGTGACAATTTCTTAGTGAAGATCTACAGCTTGTTCGTAAATATTTAAGTTAAGCAAGTGGTTATGGGACATGAAGCTAAACTCATATATTTACTAGCTTGGTGTGATTGACATTTCTTGATGATCATGATGATCATTTTTGTGATTTGATTTAGACTAGCAGTTGTGCGATGTCTCTTTGTCTACGAGGGAGACTAAACCCCGTTTGTGTGATGTTTCACCATCACATATGTGGGGTAGCACCCCACGGTCTTCGGGCCATTCTTGTGGAGCTTCGGCTCAAATATTATGGTTAACTACCATGAGATAGCGTCTCGTCTTGTGTTACACGTGTTGGTGAGTTTTCATACTCCCGTTTTGTGATAGGCCTCCCCCTTCTTGTGATTTCTGGATTTCTTGTGATGATTTCTGGAATTTTGTGCTTCACCAACTTTCGTGATTTCAATTGATAAGTTTTATCAATTTTTGTGCATTGGTGAATTTGTGTGTCATTGACTTGTTATGAATACAAGTTTATGGTATGATACCCTATTTTATCTTTGAGAAGATTCTTGTGATATTGATTAATCTCTTGTTGATTTTCAATTACATACTTATAGTAGTATGCCATTATGGTTATTACATGTTCATGCCATGTCTATTACTTTATACCATATCATCTGATATTTATAGCTAGACTGATCTGTTTATTATTTTCTTATAAATAATACTCGGGTCAGACCGAGATGTTACAGGTGCTTCTGCTTGACTTCTCTTCAGGATTATTCTGACTTTTGGCTAACTACTTAGATTAGTAGTTTTTGGATGTACACATTTGAGATATAGACTCTATGTTGTGTACTTATTCTTTTGTATAGCACGTGTTGCTATTCTTTTGTATTATCGTGGATCTTTCCGACCACTACTCTGATGTACACTTTCATGTGTTATATATATATATATTCATATCTTTTTTCCGCCTTTGTGATATGGATGTCTGTGATTGATTTATGTTATGTTTATTTCTATGTTTATTTTCGAAGATTATATATAGCCACTGTGTGATAGCTTTGAGTTTGTATCGGTATGTCAGATTTCCTCCTTAAATGATGTACATGCTATACTATCTAACATATCGGTGCTCGCATAAAGAAGTTACATAGAGGGTCGCTCCTCAACAGCCTTATTCTTCGTGCTAGTTGACAGCATTACACCGTAGTGTTCTTAGCTAGCATGGGTATAGAGGTGGGGCGTCACAGCTTGGTATCAGAGCCAAACTTCGGAACAATGTAGAATAACTTAACAAGGATCATCGTCCTAAGTCCAACTTAGGAGTCGTGCCTTAGGATTTAATTCGAGTCTTCGTACCGATTTATCCCATTTCCTTCTACGAATCCTTATTTTATCTATCAAGATTTGCTTGATATTTATTTGGAGAATAACTTTTCTTCTTCTCTCTTTCTTAAAGGAGAGAATGTCTAGACCAGGCCGTCCTAGAGCCGGACAATCTACTGTCACTCCCCAGGATGGAGTTTTTATGACTGCTCAACAGCTTCTTGATTTAGTAAAGAATGCTCAGGCAGCCGGTCCTAATCAGGACCCTACTCATCCTAAGTCTGGATTTTCACGTTTGTGCAACGATTATACTAACTTGGGTGGGAAACCATTCAAGGGTTCCGAAACTATTATCGAGGTCCAGGCTTGGTTAAGAACATGCGATCGAATCTTTTCTCGCATGAATCTTATCGATCTTCACCGTGTTCAGGTGGCCTCCAGTATGCACCAAGAGAGAGCATTGGATTGGTACGAACTTCTTATTTCTGAAATTAATGAAGCAGATCTCACCTGGGAGCAATTCCGGGAACGCTTCGAATTAAAATTCGTACCAGAGGCAAAGAAGGTGACATTGGCTCGTCGTTTCATAGACCTTGTTCAAGGTGAATCCTCTATGACAGATTATGTCGCATCCTTCGAGTCACTGTCTAAATATGGGGTTGAATACATCAACACTCCATTGAAGAAGAATCAAAGATTCGTCTATGGCTTAAACAAAAATCTCAAGAAGCCATTACTTCTAAAATTAGAAGTTTCTTTCGATCTACTCATTGATATCGCTCTTCGTCTTGAAGAGGCTGATAAGGATAGTGATGTTGAAGTGGTGGCTTCCAAACCAAACTTCAACAACAAGAAGAGGCCAAACAAATTCAAAGGTCCTTATCCCAACAAAAAGGGGAAACCTACACCTCCGGCAGCAAAGACTTCTACCCCTAGTAGCGGACAATGCTATAACTGTGGTTCTAAAGACCATTTTTCGAACAAGTGTTCAAAGCCCCGTTCTTGTCGCTATTGTAAAAGTCCGGATCATTATATACATTTATGCCCCAGACTTCAGGGCAAGAAGGAGGGAAAGCTTAATGTATCTCAAGCCCCTGGCAACACATCTCGCGGTCAAGGTATGTCTCATTCTGTCCTTGATGGCATTATTATATTTCATGATCAACCTATTAGAGTTCTCTTTGATACGGGTGCATCCCATTCTTTTATATCAAAGGAACTTGTAGACACTTTTTCTCTAAGTGTTGTTGCTTTAATGACTTCTTTAAGAATTGCGAATCCGGTTGGTGGATCCGCAACTCTTAGTCTGCTTTGTAAAGATGTCGAGATTATTTTGTGTGATTCTTCTTTCCTTGCCGATTTGCATGTCATGCGTTACTTAGGCTTTGGAATGATTTTGGATATGGATTGGCTTAATCATTAAGAAGCTCATATCCTATGTCCTGAGCGGACTATTTGTCTTCGACATCCACTATCTGTTAAGCAGATTTCTATTGTTCTTAAAGATTCGGATTCCGCTTTGGTTGCATCTTTATATTCTTTAAATCCTCGTGGTGATGATAATGATGACGAGGAAGATGTCATTTCTCTTATTCGCGTCGTTCGTGAATTTTCCGACATCTTTGAGCCCGTTTTAGGATTACCACCTAAGCGAGCAATTGAGTTCAAAATTAATGTTATACCTGGAGCTTAACCTATTACCCGTCCTCCTTATCCAATGTCCAATAAGGATAATGAAGAGATGCGCAAACAATTATCCGAGTTAGAGACGAAGCAACTTATTCGCTCTAGTTCCCCGCCTTGGGGAGCTTCAGCTATTTTCGTAAATAAGTCCGATGGTACACTTAGGCTTTGCGTCGACTACCGCAAGCTTAATGATCTTACTATTAAGAATAAATATCCTTTACCTCGGATTGATGATCTGTTTGATCAACTTAGTGGTGCTAGAGTCTTTTCACAATTGGACTTGGCTACCGATTTCCATCAGCTTCGCGTCGCAGAGGATAGTATTCCTTTGACTTCGTTCCGTACACGTTATGGATCTTATGAATGGCTAGTTATGCCATTTGGTTTAACGAATGCTCCGGCTTATTTCGTTGACCTTATGAATCGAGTTTTCAAAGATTTCCTCGATCGGTTTGTTCTCATCTTTATTGATGATATTCTTGTGTATTCTAAAACCGAGGAGGAACAAAAGAAGCATCTTCGGATTGTATTGGAAACTCTTAGGAGCAATCAGTTAAAGGCAAAATTTTCTAAATGCCACTTTTGGCAATCTAGTGTGAAGTTTCTCGGTTATATTATTTCCGAATCCGGAATATCTGTGGATCCTTCAAAGATTGAAGCGATTCAAAAGTGGAAGAGACCAGAGAGCGTGACTGAAATCCGTAGTTTTCTCGGATTGGCAGGTTATTACCGCCATTTCATAAAAGAATTTTCTAAGATTGTCGTGCCTCTTACTGGCTTAACAAAGAAAGGCGTTAAATACATTTGGTCGGACAAATGTGAAACTTCTTTTCATAAATTAAAAGAACTCCTTTCTGATGCTCCCATTCTTGTTATTCCCGAAGGGAACCAAGATTTTGTTGTTTATACCGATGCTAGTCGTGTTGGTTTGGGTGCCGTTCTTACGCAGAAAGAACGTGTTATTGCCTATGTGTTGGGCGTGTTCTCACCCAGAAGACCTCGAGACCAAGAAACTTGATTCATCCATCCAGGCTTGCCTAAACTCATTCGGCATTCTCGTTCTCCAGAGCCCATTCGGCAGGAACTCATTCGGCATTCTCGTTCTCCAGAGCCCATTCGGCAGGAACTCATTCGGCATTCTCGTTCTCCAGAGCCCATTCGGCAGGAACTCATTCGGCATCCATGTCTCATAGAAACCCATTCGGCAGTCTCAAGGAACTGCCGGACCAACCTCCTTCTAGCAACTGCCGGACCAACCTCCTTCAAGCAACTGCCGGACCAACCTCCTTCAAGCAACTGCCGGACCAACCTCCTTCAAGCAACTGCCGGACCAACCTCCTTCAAACAACTGCCGGACCAACCTCCTTCAAGCAACTGCCGGACCAACCTCCTTCAAGCAACTGCCGGACCAACCTCCTTCAAGCACTTGCCGGACCAACCTTCTTCAAGCAACTGCCGGACCAACCTCCTTCAAGCCTTCGCCGAACCAACTCACCTCCAAGCATCTCCAAGCTTCGCCGAACCAATTCATCTCCTACCACCGGACCAAAATGTGCCAGGCCAGATCACATCAGCCCAGGCCCACCAGCAGCTATATACATCCAAGACCCCTGCTCCCAACCTCACTCTATAAATAGAGGGGCAGGGGTACAACAATGGGGACAAGTTTTGAGAGCTCAAGAACGGATAGAACTTTCAAACAACTTTCTTTTTACTAGTATCAAAGCTTTGTACTTGTAATCAAAACAAGAGAAGAGAAATAACATAAAAAGTGGACGTAGGCACATTCAGGCTGAACTACTATAAATCTGCGTGTCTTTTTTACAGTTTAGTCCCTGCTTTTCATATACTTGCATGAATCCCCAAAATTACTAAGAACAACATAAGATCTACTAAATCATACGACTTTGAGGTGTTTGTCCATTTTTTGTGCAAACATTTTTGGTGCTTTCACTGAGAACTAGAAACTCGAAGCTTCAGCTTCATCCACTTAACAGTTTTCCTAACAGCATCATTCGCCACTCAGAAAACATGCCTCACAAACCGAGAAAAGATGTTAATAAAGGAAAAAACATCGCATCCAGCAGTCTTCCAGATCCAACTGTCACGAATCAAGGAAATCATCCTTCTCCAGCAGCAGAAACAAATGAAGGACAGGCTAACCCAACCACTCCTGCTACAGGACAGCCTGCAGCCATTACTAGGGCAGATCTAGACAGGGTTGTGGCTAAAGTAACTAACCGCTTCACATCCCAGCAAGAAGCTTTGGTGGACCATCTCATGTCACGCTTAAGGGACGCTGAAGAATCCAACCGCAATACTGAATCATGGGGCGAGTCCCAGTCTGGAGGATCTTAGAGACAACAAAGATCTTCCTTCTTCGAAGGAGCTAACGGCAGAAGTAGCCATGGTAGGAGCCGAGACCGAGCACAGCCCGAAGTTAGGCCTGAGGAAACGTTTGGTACCGAACCCAACGGTGGAGGTACCGGACGGAGGTCAACTGTAGCTGAGCCGGTCATACTACCTAACCACGGAAACACCAGTGAACGGGGCCGAGCTAGAGTCCAGCCCGAAGTTGGACCCGAGGAAGTGCTTAGATCAGAACCCGGCAGGGGAAGATCAAGGCAAGGGCCAACTGTAGCTGACCCTAGCATGCTCCCAGAAGATCAAAGGCAGCCACTGGAAAATATGAGGGATGATAGACGATACCATCCCTACAGGTCATCTGGACGGAATCAATCCCACAGAACAGAACCAAACTCATTTCTATCTGCTCCAAGTTCCGATGAAAGGATGGCACGCTTATTCAGAGAGTGTGTCCAACGGGAGCAAAGAGATCGAGGGATAGGCGCTAGGGTAACCAGCCCTTTCGCCCGCAATATCGAAATTGCTGTGTCATCTCACGCCCTAAGCGCTGCCTTGGTAAGGGAAGACAACCGTACGCAACGCCCAGTTTACTTCGTCAGCAAAAGGTTTACTGGGGCAGAAGTCAGATATCCTAAACTTGAGAAGCTAGCATACTGTTTACTAATCACATCACGGAAACTGCGTCACTACTTCCAGTCCCATTCCATCAAAGTTCTGACCGATCAACCACTAAGGCAGGTACTCCATCGTCCCGACACTTCTGGGCGACTACTTAAATGGTGCATTGAACTAAGTCAGTATGATATCACCTATCACCCTCGCACCGCCATCAAGGGACAAGCCATGGCTGATTTCATTGCAGAATTCACTACCAACGAAGATAAGGAGCAATCGGAAATAGCGGAAGATATCAAGTGGAATCTCTTTGTGGACGGTGCATCAAACGAACAAGGCTCGGGGGCAGGTGTGGTAATAATCACTCCCAGGGGAAACAAACTGCACTATGCTATATGATCGGAGTTCGCTGCCACCAATAACGATGCAGAATATGAAGCAGTGATAGCCGGACTAGAAATTGCCATAGAAATCGGAGCCGATTCTTTGTGTCTTCATAGCTATTCTCAACTTATTGTTAATCAAATACTAGGAGAATTCCAAGCTCGAGAAGAACGACTCATAGCATATCTAAAGAAGACCAAGTTACTTCTCAGCCGATTGGACCACTACTTAGTCAAACACATCCCTCGGGAAGAGAACCAAGAGGCCGACGAATTGGCAAAGCAAGCAAGTGTGAGAGACGTCACCATCTTCGGGGCAGTAACCATCTCAAAGCAACTGGCCCCAAGTTTTGAACAAGTGAATCTGGTAGCTACAACCGAAGAAGCAACTTGGATGACTCCCATCCAAGACTACCTACAGAGTGGCACACTACCCAACGGGCGTAACGAAGTCAAGAAAATCTTAAGGAAAGCATCCCGCTACACAATACAAGAAGACATCCTCTATCGGCGCGGATTCTCTAACCCGTTATTAAGGTGTGTCGCTAGGAGGGAAGCCAAGGAAATCTTGTCCAACATCCATCAGGGAAGCTGCGGAGATCACACCGGAGGGCAAACGTTAGCAAAAAAGATACTCCGATACGGATATTTCTGGCCCACCTTAAGCAAGGACACCTTAGATTTCGTCAAGAAGTGTGACAGATGCCAAAAATTTGCTAAGATTCCTCGGCTACCAACAACCGAGATTACTCAAATGACCAGCCCTTGGCCCTTCGCAATATGGGGAATTGACTTAATCGGCGAGCTACCAATGGGCCGAGGCGGGGCCAAATATGCTATAGTGGCAGTTGATTATTTCACCAAATGGGTGGAAGCGGAACCTCTGAATAAAGTATCTTCAGCAAAAGTTATTAACTTCCTGATCAAAAATGTTCTATGCAGGTACGGAGTCCCACTCAAAATCATATCAGACAATGGACTTCAGTTTGACAGCGAGAAATTCGCCAACTGGTGCCGAGAGCACGGAATTCATAAAAGCTTCTCATCCGTAGCATATCCCCAGGAAAACGGACAAGTCGAAGCAGTCAACAAAATTCTGAAAACTCTGATAAAAAAGAAGCTCGAAAAGTCAAAGGGCGCTTGGGTGGATGAACTCCCTACGGCATTGTGGGCCTACCGCACATCTTTCAGAACATCAACGGGGCACACTCCCTTCTCTTTGGCATACGGATCGGAGGCTATGCTCCCAGTTGAAACCATTGTGCCTTCCCACCGTAGGATCCACTATAACCCAGAAGAGAATGAAGAACTCCTCCACATGTCTTTGGATCTAGTTGAGGAGAGAAGAAATGATGCAGTCCTTAAAACAGCAGCCCACAAGCAGAAAGTGGCAGCACAATACAACTCCAAAGTCAAGCATCGTACCTTACAAGAAGGGGATCTTGTCCTCAAGCGAATCTTCCCTCGCCCCGGAGCACTAGACCCAATCTGGGATGGACCATATGTAATTCATAAAGATCTCCACAATGGAGCTTATATTTTGTCAACAGTGGACGGAGAGGTGTTCCAGAGGGCATGGAACATCCAACACCTCCGTCGATACTTTTCTTAATTTGTACTGCCCATATGAAGTGAATTAACAAAGAGAATCAGTGGACGTAGGCCTTTTCATGCCGAACCACTTTAAAAAACCTTGTCTCTTTTTTAACTTGTTCCTTTATATCTTGGCTACTTGTTAAGCTTTATCCTTTTCTGTTGAACAAAATACTATGCGTATAGCATTTCCACTCAAAGCACTCCACGGCGCAACTTCACCTGGGCAAAACCTAACAGGTACTATGCGAATCTATGCCCTCGCCAATGAGGCACTTTTGCTCCAGCATCCCTCTGCTGCGGGTTAGCTCATTGCTCGCGACGGCCCTTAAAGCCAACTGTAATGAGCCGATTATAAGCCACCGAGAAGGCCGACTATAGCCGAGGCAGCTCATTACGGCGTTAGGCTCGCCGGCAACTGTGAACCGACTATAAGCCCCAACATAAGGTGTGGCCAGCCAGGGGCAGTTCACAGTTGACGATCGGCACCCACGCTAGCCGGCCACAGTAAATCGAATAATACCCACGATTACGGGCCATAATGGCCTGGGTAGTTACTGTGCGCGATCTCGGCTCCAATGTGTCTTAAGTGCGGCTGTGGTAAAAAAAAAATTAACTCCCCGCGGAGGCGTAAGATGGGTGACAAATGTCTCCAAGACCCACAGCTAGGGAAAGTGACTACAAAACCCGTTTGCCACGAACTTAAGCACATCGAAGGCCTTCCGTGATTGGAAGTTTTACTTTTTCACATATTTCAATTTTACTTAAAAAGCTTTTTCCCTATCCTCTATAACAATCCCTAAAGTACAGGATACGGAGTAGAAGATACTCGCCAATGGGTGTAGGGACTCACAATTGGATGGCAGGGCATTTGATTGCATTCCATGCTTGGTCATACAAGATATTCAAAACTGCCATCTACGATTAAAACATGAAAGGCGGTATTTTCTTCTTTTTGTGTACAAATACATGACTATAATTTGTTCACACCACACGCTAATATTGCAAGTCATGAAATTATGTTTTAGAACCAGAACCTGACATCAAACACAATTCAATTACAAGAATATACATAGCTATATTTCTCATACGACATGTCAAAATAGCAACAAACATTCAGAAAACGACAAAATCAACTTAAGTTAAAGAATTACACATCAAGAATGGAGCTATTTATTACAAGTAGCAAAATAATACAATCTAAAAGCTACTTTACTGTTTAAAGACTAACATATTCAACCCTGTCAAGTCCACAAAAAGAGTTTTTTCCAGGTCTAATCAAGGGGCCGGCTGCATTGGAGTTTTATCCTTGTCCTGTTGACCACCTGACCAGTCAAAGAAAGGATTCATTAGTGACAAGCAACCAAGTTAATGGAGAAACTATAAAGGAAGACTTACCAACATATGCTTCTTGGCCATCCTGATCGTCATCATCTACTTGCACCCCTGCCTCCTCAGCAGCAAGCAACCGCATACCCTCCTTCACCGCCACCTTCTCCCCCTTGGCAAACTAGGCAGTGACCACATCCATGCTGAAGGCCACGCCACCATCTTTATCCGCATCGGCCTTGGCCTCCTCCAGAGCCCGAAGATAGATCTTAGCCATGACCCTAGGATAATCATCCATCTAGGATAGGTTTCCCTGCTTCCAGGTTCGGAAGTACATGTCCTGAAGCATTTCGTCCATCATCCCCTCATTCTCCTCAAACTCCCTCATCCGGGCCTCGGAAGCCGACAACCTTTCAACGGCACCATCTCTCTCCGATCGGTATCTCGAGCAGTCAACCAGAAGGGATTCCCGCATTGCCTCCATCTCCTCCCTCAACTTGGCTTAAGCAAGCTCTGCAGCCTCAAGTTTCCCGGACAACTCCTCCACCTGCTCAAGATCCGCTTTCCGAACCTCGTCCACCGTGGCAATAGCAATGTCAATCCGTTCTTTGTAAGTAGCTTCCATTTTCCGCAGTTCGGCCCGGCTGGCCTCTTCCATGGTTTTCTTTAGTCGTCCAGAAGCAGCCTCATGCTGAGAAATCTGAATGGCCTGATCCGCAAGCTGTTTGGCCTGATCCGAAACCACCAATCGTAGTCGGATGTTGGCACTCCCAATCTCCTCTCCGGCCTTAACCAGCCGGGCATGATGACCCATCAGCTTCTTAGTCTCCTCCGCCACCCGATCAATATTAGCCTTGGCCTCGTCTCCCATAGTAATTATACGAGTAGTGAGTAAATCGAGATCTAAGGACTTAGCCTCATCAAGTACCCATACCATGGGGTTGCGGGGAAGAAGGTGCTCACCGGTGACCTCGTCAAAGGTAATATCATGGGAGCTTGGATCCAGGTCAGGATGACCCGCAAATGGATTCCGAACCAAGTCAGGACGATCAATCCGAGTGACGGTAGGATTTTCAAACAGGTGCAGAGAGAGTACGAACTCAGTATCCTCCTCTGTGATATCATGAAGGGGCTGAATTGGGGGCTGGGGACCAAGTGAAGGTTCATATAAGGAATGACTCCTCTTTCTCTGCTGAATACCCTCCTCGATAACCCCGAGAAGAGGACGGTAGCCGACTACATCCCCGGAGCGGTGGGTCGAAGGCTTCGGCTTGACAGAAGTTTTGGAGAGCTTGTATTGCTCAAGCCTGTGCCGAAGGTCTGAGGCCTTGGATGTCTTGCCTGCTCCTGATATGAAGAACAAGTGTCACAAGCTTACATCACTATATAATTCGAGAAACGCGATAAATTACAAGTTAAAAGAAGAAAGAAAGCACGTCTGTTATACAAACCGTGGGGAGAAGTAGGATATTGCAATGAGTCCTGGATTTCATTCCAGGACGGGAGCGGATCATAAAATATTCCTAGATACCTATCATTAATGAAGCATGCAGGAGTCAAGAGTTCACCTTGAGTCGTCGGAGCCACCTTGGTTGGAATGGTCTGAGAAGACTCGCTTGCACCGGTCCCGGCCTTGTCCACTTTCTCGGTTTTCTCTACCAAAGCCGGATCTTCGTCCAGCCCCTCGAAAGCTTGGTGGAACGCATCATCCGTCCACTCCTGAATCTCGCCCGCTTGCCCAGGAAGCAAGGCCCCGATGCCATCGCCACCTTCATCACCTTCCCGACCATCTCCACCCTCACCTCTTTCCTCCTCCACGTCTTCCTCCCCCTGAGTAAGTGGACAATTGCTGGGAGAAGGACCGTCCGACCTCTTAAGTTTCTTACCTCCGACAGCTGGAGGTTTTGTGAAAGGTTTCCTCTTGCCACTCTCTGCCGTGACACCTCCCTTAGCCTGAGCAGCTTCCCTCTCCTCCGCCGTTTCCCTCAGCTTGACTACTGACTGCTGTTGAAGGATCAAGTTATACTCCAGAAGGGTCGCGTTTCTGATCAGGAAGGCAGCTGATCTATCCCTCCCGGGGATAGCTTCTATCTCAGCCGCCGTCTAAACCAGGCGGTCAGTCTCCACAACCGCAAAGCCACCTGTCGCTACCAAAAATGAAAACGTATGAGAAGAAGCATCGCAATCAGAATGGAAATTATAAATAAAACATCAACTTACATCCTGAAGTAAAGCGCCGAATAGAAACAGAGTCGTCCCTGACGAAGAACCACTCCTTCTTGAACATGCTGAATTTGGAATACAGATCCAAGACCGGCTTGAAGGTTACAGCTGACTCCAAGCTGATGTATGAGGACCCCTTCTTATAGCCCCTCAGATTATAAAAGTACCGGATCTCCCGGTTGGAAGGAGCACGACCATACTTCCTCTAGAAGATGACGAAGAGGCTCACCAGTATAGCATAAGAGTTGGGTTGAAGCTGGAATGGGGCCACCTTTAGATATGTGAGGAAGCTGGCTACCCAAGCGTTAAGAGGCGGAATGGCACCACACATGCAGTGGTATCTGCTGTAGGCAAAGTACCCCTCGGGACGGTCATACGGCATAACTTCTCTCCCTAGCAACAGCAAGCGCGCCCTATCAATTCCGAAGGAACGGGAGATGACATCAAGCTGCTCCTCCTTGAGGGAGCTAGGAAAGCAATCGGGCGGGGAGTTCAGAAGCTCCTGAGGGCCGTACCCGTCCACTAGTGCTCTCGGGGCAGGTCCGTGACGTTCTGGATTCGGCTAAGCTGGGGGCACGGCAGAGGAACCTCCTTCGCCCCCGGATTTCTTTTTGTCTGATCGAGTTTCCGCTTTACGAGACATTATCTGCAACCTCGAAAAACACATTGTTAGAACAGAGGATGTAAACAAGTATGTGTGTAATATGAAATTTCACTCATAAAATCAAAATGCTCAAACTCTCGTTGTCATTCGGTAAACTGAATGTAAAAATTTCATTCGGCATTCTCATCCGGAAAGCCCATTCGGTAGTCACGTCTCAAGGAACTCGTTCGGCATTCCCAACTAATATTCATTCGGTACGTATGACACGCGCACTTCATTCGGTGAACACAACGGAAAACCATTCGACGATGGGAAGTTGAGTACCTGGTTCGGCAGGCTGAAATGGTTCGGCAGAAGGTTAGAAATTGATTCGGCTACGTGACTAACTTGGCTCCGCTGTTTCGTTTGGTGGAAGGTAATAGAGGCCCTAGGCCCTTACTTATAGGCAACTATAGACGACCAGACCGGTTGGTTCGGCGAAGGCATCCAAGCTAACGTCATTAGTTTTAAAACAAAGCGCGGCACATGCCGGCATATGCCCCACTTTGGGGGGCAAATGTTGGGCGTGTTCTCACCCAGAAGACCTCGAGACCAAGAAGCTTGATTCATCCATCTAGGCTTGCCTAAACTCATTCGGCATTCTCGTTCTCCAGAGCCCATTCGGCAGGAACTCATTCGGCATTCTCGTTCTCCAGAGCCCATTCGGCAGGAACTCATTCGACATCCATGTCTCATAGAAACCCATTCGGCAGTCTCAAGGAACTGCCGGACCAACCTCCTTCAAGCAACTGCCGGACCAACCTCCTTCAAGCAACTGCCGGACCAACCTCCTTCAAGCAACTGCCGGACCAACCTCCTTCAAGCCTTCGCCGAACCAACTCACCTCCAAGCATCTCCAAGCTTCGCCGAACCAATTCATCTCCTACCACCAGACCAAACGCTACCGGACCAAGACGTGCCAGGCCAGATCACATCAGCCCAGGCCCACCAGCAGCTATATACATCCAAGACCCCTGCTCCCAACCTCACTCTATAAAAAGAGGGGCAGGGGTACAACAATGGGGACAAGTTTTGAGAGCTCAAGCACGGATAGAACTTTCAAACAACTTTCTTTTTACTAGTATCAAAGCTTTGTACTTGTAATCAAAACAAGAGAAGAGAAATAACATAAAAAGTGGACGTAGGCACATTCAGGCTGAACCACTATAAATCTGCGTGTCTTTTTTACAATTTAGTCCCTGCTTTTCATATACTTGCATGAATCCCCAAAATTACTAAGAACAACATAAGATCTACTAAATCATACGACTTTGAGGTGTTTGTCCATTTTTTGTGCAAACACTATGCTTCTAGACAATTGAAGACGGCTGAGACTAGATATGCCACACATGATTTAGAGCACGCGGCTATCGTTTTCGCCCTTCGAATTTGGCAACATTATCTTCTGGGGGAGAAATTCGTGCTTTATACTGATCACAAGTCTTCGAAATATTTATTTTCTCAAAAGGAACTTAATTTGCGTCAACAGCGTTGGCTCGAGTTCCTTGCCTCTTATGATCTTGATATCCTTTATACTCCTGGAAAGGGAAATCGAGTTGCCGATGCACTTAGTCGCAAGCAACAAGCGGTTGTTTCTATGATGATATCCGAAT
The DNA here is from genome assembly GCA_030737815.1 of Allium fistulosum. Classification (NCBI taxonomy): domain Eukaryota; kingdom Viridiplantae; phylum Streptophyta; class Magnoliopsida; order Asparagales; family Amaryllidaceae; genus Allium; species Allium fistulosum. The sequence goes on along the minus strand of CM060905.1, from coordinate 481,709,121 downwards.
GGAAGGATCTCGAGGTTTTATCCACTTGCGAAATTCGAGATCGTGTCTCCGATTTATGTTCATCTCTTGTTTTATGTAGCCTTGAGGCTCGTCCTTCTCTTTTAGACCGCATTCTTGAATCTCAATAGCTAGATCCTGAATTGGCTTTGCTTGGCCAAAATCTTAAGGATAAAACCGATATTGAAGGTTTGAAAGACTTTGATATTGATTTTCGTGGCGGCATTCGAAAATTTGGTAGACTTATCGTACCAAATATTAGTGATCTTCGTAGAGATATACTAGAAGATTCTCATCGTTCCAAATATTCTATTCATCCCGATAGTAGTAAAATGTACGCGGACATGAAGCGACTTTATTACTGGAAGGGAATGAAATCTGATATTGCTAACTTTGTTAAGTGTTGCATGACTTGCCAACATGTTAAGGCCGAACATCAAAGGCCCGGTGGGTTATTGCAACCATTGGAAATTTCAGTTTGGAAGTGGGATCAAATTTCCATGGATTTTATTGATGGCCTTCCCCGTTCTCGTTCGGGTCATGATAGCTTATGGGTGATGGTTGATAGACTCACTAAATCCGCCCATTTTATTCCTGTTCGGTCGAACCGAACCGTTCCTCTTCTGGCCAAACTCTTTATCAAAGAAATTGTTAAATTGCATGGAGTTCCTACTTCTATTGTTAGTGACCGTGATCCATTATTTACTAGTGGATTCTGGAAGAGTCTTCAAAAAGCTTTGGGAACGAAGCTTAATCTTAGCACTGCTTATCACCCCCAGTCCGATGGACAAACTGAGCGCGTGAATCAAACTCTTGAAGATCTTCTTCGTTCTTATGTGCTTGATTTCTGTGGAAGTTGGGAAGATCATATTTCTCTCGTTGAGTTTTCCTATAATAACAGCTTCCAATCTAGTATTGGTATGGCACCTTTCGAGGCACGAAGGCCATGCCGATCTCCTTCTTGTTGGCTTGAGGCCGGTGAGAAGCTGGTTTTAGGTCTAGATTTTATTCGGGATTCCACAGAGAAGATTGACCTTATTCGACATAGGATGAAAGAAGCTCAGAGTAGACAAAAATCCTATGCCGATAATCGAAGGATAAAATTAGAATTTTCTGTTGGTGATCTTGTATTTGTTCGTGTTTCACATATGAAGGGTGTTGTACGTTTCAGTCGGTCGGGAAAGTTAGCGCCTCGATATATTGGGTTATTTCCTATCACTAAACGTATTGATTCCATGGCTTATCTCCTTTCGTTACCGGCTCAGTTTTCTGCGATGCATGACGTGTTTCACGTTTCTCAATTACGGAAGTGCCTTCGGGATTCCGATTCTATTCTTGAGCTCGGTGTTGTGGAAGAGATTGAAGTTCACCTAATTTAACTTATGAGCAGCATCCTATTCGAATTATTGCTTCGGAGGTTAAACGACTCCGAAATAAAGATGTCCCACTTGTAAAATTTCAATGGTCCTCAAATCCTAAGGATTGCTCTTGGGAAACTAGAGAATTCATCGAGCGAACACATCCAGACTTACTTTCTCATGCTCTTTGAGGTAAAATTCTTATTTCAAATTTCTTTTGTGTTAATATGCTTTTATGGTTGTTACTTTTTATTTCCATCTTATATATTGCGAGGACACATATTTATCGATTTTATATTTAAATATTTTATTTAAATATTTTATCGTTAATCAGATTTTGGTCCGAAAAGCTACTTTTTGCATACGGTCAAATTAGGACTCGAGACCACTCCCATTGAGTTCAAAATGACGTTTGCGATCTTTTTAAGTGTAAACTTCGATATGTTTGGAGATAGTGGAATTTTCGCCACTTTTTCACTTTGGCTTTGGTTTGGGCTGAACTTACTAACTCAGCCCAACCCCTTCATTCTCTTAATTACTTCATCTCTATTTGCATATACATTAAAGCTTCTTCAAAAATGGTGGAGGGAATGGTAAATTAAAACTCCAAAGTCTTAATCTTCATTGCTAATCCAACATCTACTTCAAATTCAAGTGAAGAACATAGATTCAAGCTTGTTGTTTCTCTTGCTTAACTTTTAAGCTTCTCCATCATTAATTTCGTGGAAAAGGTGAGATTTTTATCTCACATTCTTACCTATAACTATCTTGGACTGTTGGGGATGAATCCCTATCACTTTAGCATGTATATTTGCTTTTGGTTTGGATTGGATTGGCGAAAAACTCCAAATTTTAGTGTTTTGGTGAATTTCCTGGAGTTAGGTCGTTCTGCCTCGGAACTGGCTCGTCCCACTTAGGTCGCTGGGCCATAGATCGCTCTGGCGTGGAAAAGACTCTACCTGCATTTAGCTCGTTCTGGACTTAGGTCGTTCGTCCCTAGGTCGTAGGTCGTTGGCTTTTAGGTCGTTTGACCTTTCTTCTTTAGGTCGCTCGGCCACATTTAGTTGCTTAGGTCGTTCGAGTCTGATGAGACTCGCCTGCATATAGCTCGTTCGGAGTTAGGTCGTTCGCCCCTTAGCTCGTACTTCCTTTAGGTCGCTCGGCGATCTTAAACGTTGCTAGGTCGTTCCTAGCTCGCCATGAATAGGTCGTTCCCCTTAGGTCGCGTACCACCTTAGGTCGCGTACCATCTTAGGTCGCGTACCACTTAGGTCGTACCATTAGGTCGTTAGGTCGCATGACCCCAATTCTATTAGGTCGCCTGACCTTAATTACTTTAGGTCATTAGACCTTACTCCCTTTAGGTCGTTCGACCTCATAATCACTTAGGTCGCTGGACCTTATATCCCTTAGGTCGCTCGACCTCATAACTCCTTTAGGTCGTTATTCCTTAGGTCGCATGGCCTCATCACTGCTTAGGTCGCTAAATCGCTTGACCTGCTTGCACTCCTTAGCTTGAAACTGTTAGGTTGCGCAGCAGCTTAGGTCGCATCACTTATAGGTCGTTCGACCTATATTTCCTTAGGTCGCTCGGCATGTTAGGCCGCACTTGCTATTTTCTACTTTGATGCATTTTGAGCTGATTTCCTTGGATTTCATTCACGTCTTCGAATGTGAATTTTGTGAAAGATTGTTCTACAATCGTTTTGTGGTTTGTCACTTTAAAAATATGAAGGTTTCAACACTATTAGTAAATATCAAAACTCTTTTACCAACTCGATTTCAACACTATTTTATTACACAAAACTCTTTTTCTTAATTCGTTTTCCAATCTATTAGTATATACAAACCTTTACTTCACTCGGATGAGAAATCGAATTAAACGACTTAGTAAAACTAGTGGTATGAATCGCTCGCGTTCACTTCGTCGGTTAGCTCTTGGACTTGTTCGATTGAACCCTTTTGTGACAATTTCTTAGTGAAGATCTACAGCTTGTTCGTAAATGTTTAAGTTAAGCAAGTGGTTATGGGACATGAAGCTAAACTCATATATTTACTAGCTTGGTGTGATTGACATTTCTTGATGATCATGATGATCATTTTTGTGATTTGATTTAGACTAGCAGTTGTGCGATGTCTCTTTGTCTACGAGGGAGACTAAACCCCGTTTGTGTGATGTTTCACCATCACATATGTGGGGTAGCACCCCACGGTCTTCGGGCCATTCTTGTGGAGCTTCGGCTCAAATATTATGGTTAGCTACCATGAGATAGCGTCTCGTCTTGTGTTACACGTGTTGGTGAGTTTTCATACACCCGTTTTGTGATAGGCCTCCCCCTTCTTGTGATTTCTGGATTTCTTGTGATGATTTCTGGAATTTTGTGCTTCACCAACTTTCATGATTTCAATTGATAAGTTTTATCAATTTTTGTGCATTGGTGAATTTGTGTGTCATTGACTTGTTATGAATACAAGTTTAGGGTATGATACCCTATTTTATCTTTGAGAAGATTCTTGTGATATTGATTAATCTCTTGTTGATTTTCAATTACATACTTATAGTAGTATGCCATTATGGTTATTACATGTTCATGCCATGTCTTTTACTTTATACCATATCATCTGATATTTATAGCTAGACTGATCCGTTTATTATTTTCTTATAAATAATACTCGGGTCAGACCGAGATGTTACAGGTGCTTCTGCTTGACTTCTCTTCAGGATTATTCTGACTTTTGGCTTACTACATAGATTAGTAGTTTTTGGATGTACACATTTGAGATATAGACTCTATGTTGTGTACTTATTCTTTTGTATAGCACGTGTTGCTATTCTTTTGTATTATCGTGGATCTTTCCGACCACTACTCTGATGTACACTTTCATGTGTTATATATATATATTCATATCTTTTTTCCGCCTTTGTGATATGGATGTCTATGACTGATTTATGTTATGTTTATTTCTATGTTTGTTTCCGAAGATTATATATAGCCACTGTGTGATAGCTTTGAGTTTGTATCGGTATGTCAGATTTCCTCCTTAAATGATGTACATGCTATACTATCTGACATATCGGTGCTCGCACAAAGAAGTTACATGGAGGGTCGCTCCTCAACAGCCTTATTCTTTATGCTAGTTGACAGCATTACCCCGTAGTGTTCTTCGCTAGCGTGGGTATAGAGGTGGGGCATCACATGGTCAATATGCAAGAAATACAAGTCATCCCCATTGTTCCAGTCCAATGATCATGGATTAAGTCGATATGCAAATTCTTATTTCTAAAGGTCCTTATGTCGAAAAGTCAAATCATATTCTTCTTCGTCGGCTATTAAAGGTGACATCGACCTCTGAAGGGAGCTTAGAAATGTCAAGCCCCAAATAATGACTTATGCTAAGAAAAGGAAGAAGAGATGAGCCCTTTCTTCGATGGGGGTAGGTCTCTATTTATAGAAGTTGCAGAGTGGCATGGCTTGTTTGGATTAGTTGATAAAAGTTGACAAGGATTGGTGACTATGCAAGACGGATGGTCTTGATGGTGACATTTGTCATCATCTCAATACTATAGTAGTTCACACGGATTACTGTCTTAGGCATATTATCAACAAAGGTGGCATAGTTGTATAGGAGTGCTTTGAAGCTTTATTACATAGATTTCCCCTTATATTAACATACTATGTCTTCACATCGGCTATTGCTAGATTTTCACCATTACGTGATGGCTTATAATTTTTTCAACATGTGACGACTCTAATTGCGATAGCCCTATTTCCCATTATGTAACGGCATGTTCTTGACATTCATTTTCCTTAAACTTCGATAGCTTCTCTTATCAACCTTTCGATGGCTTCATTTTCAACACCAGCCTTCGATAGCTTCAACTCATCAACACTCAATGGCTCTAATCAATACATAATGGCTTTATTCAACAAACGACGACCTTGATCGGCACTTAATGGCTCTAATCAATATACGTTGGCTTTATTCAACACATGATGCCCTTGATCAACACTCGATGGATCCACTTAATACACGATGGCTTTATTTAATACACTATGGCCCTAATCAGTACACTATGGGTCCACTTAATATACAATTCAACATGCAATGGCCTTGATCAGCACTCGATTGGTCTAATCAATACACAATGGCTTTATTCAATACACGATGGCCTTGAGCAACACTCAATAGCTTCACTCAATACATGATGGCTTTATTCAACACATAATATGTAACATTCACATACTTGGAGGCCCAAAACTAACGGCTACGGATGCTACAGACATCCATAGTTATTAATCCTCAGCGATCAAATACGGCAATGTTAGATACATTGATACACAGAAACACATGAATATGGAAAAAAATTAAAATAGCAAACAAAGTCCACATTCCATTTCAAAATATTTCAAATTCATTACATAATCCCAAAGCACAGACCACGTTCAGGCAAAATATACTTATTACAAAATATGCCAAGAGCGACATATGAAAATGCCGCCATGGATGATCAGAGTATATAATAAGGCACTAAAATAAATTTTTCTTTACAATCAAACACACAGTAGAAATAAAAGAACTCTAATAACAAGCTTGCCCCCTACACGTCTTCGGAAGCTTTACTTGTCTAAAAGAACACTTGGAAACCTCAACTCTCAACCTACTCAAAATCAATTGAATACCTGAGAGTTTAATGGGAAAACAAAAACTTCGAGTCAGACATAAAGCCCGGTATGAATAATAATCTACCATCTCAAACCATTTAGATATCTAGTGAGACCATGCCGCTTAGTGGAACGGGTTTTCCCCTCACTAGTATCCCATAACATTTATAAAACCATATACTGTACTCCTGCATCCACAATGGTTAAAACATAGTATTTCAAAACATTATAATGATATGCAAAACAAGTAAATCAATTTTGGATTACCTATCCCCATTCGTTCTGACCATCTGTCTCAATTATAGTTTCTAGGGATACTATTAACCTGTTAAATATTTATGGACTATCTATCTTATTTCATAGTTTTCATGGGATCACTAAGAACCTATTGGTAACTCCAATATATTTTCTATTATCCTAGTTTTCATGGGCTAACTAGGAACCTATTGACTAACTGTCAATATCTTAATCCGGATATAGTTTTCATGGGCTAACTATAAACCTATTGGCCCCTGCAAATATCAAATCATAGTTTTCATGGGCTGACTATGAACCTATTGGCCCCTGCCAATATCTTTTGCTAAACACAGTTTTCATGGGCTTATTGTGAACCTATTGGCCCCTACTAATATCTTTAGTTAAGATTTTAACATTTCTTAAGTTATATTCATAACCTAGCTAGTTATTCAGCCCTTCCCCAAAATAACTTTATGGGGTTCACAACAATGTAAATAAATATATGAAGAAGTAATCATAACAATATAATAATAGCAGCACCTGTGGTTAAATATCCCTGAAATCATTTCATATAAACTTGATTAATCCCTTTAACCTATTAACCAAGGAAAGCTTCTTCCAAAACTTCATTTCAAAAATACTTATTTATGCCATGGTTTTTCCTTTAAAATGAGATTGGGTTTATTTGTTTTGAAAACCTTAAAACATCTCTTTCAAAACCCCTGGATAACCTCCTTCGAAAGCAAAGAAAACTCCTTTTCAAAACACTATGAATATCCCTTTTGAAACCCTTTTTCAATAATCTATTTCGAAACCAAATATATACCATTCGATGGTATCAAAACATTACTCAAAATCTTTAGAAACATAGCTTTAAAACAAGTGAAAGTACCCCTTTCGAAAGTATTAGGTTTTACTCTTAAAATAATCTTTTGGGGTCAAAGTGGTCACTTACGAAAGTATATCTTTCGAAACCTTTAATAAAATTGTTTTGGGGAAAGTTTGATGGTGTCAGAACCACCTATTCAAAAGCTCAAAACCTTTAAATTAAAACTTCAAAGGGTAGCGTTGAAACCCCCTTTCAACCCCATCCTATCTATTATCCCAACTCTCTAGGCGATGACCATCCTGCTATCGAATGGTGCATGGGTTATCATTTATTGATGCTCTACGATTGCTAAGACATTATGTGTTGATGACTAATGCATTTGCAAGTTGGCACTCTTAGTTTATCCATTGCAGGTTGAGGAGCTATCGTGGATGATGGAGCTGATGCAACTGTTCATGTGGTGATGGAGCTTACATGTTATGGAGCTGTCATGGAAGATGGAACCTATGTGAGGTGATGCAACTGTTCATGTGGTAATGGAGCTTTCGTGGTATGAAGGAGCCTTCGTGAGGTAGAGGAGTTGTCGTAAGGGGAAAAAATTGTCGTGAGACGATGGAGTCTTCTTGAGGTGAAGGAAGCTGGAGTTGCAATTGTAAACTCACGGTGGTTAATTTTTTAAGTTTCAAATTTTTAATACTTTCCAAAATTCATATCTTCTTCAATAATAATCCAATTTAAAATTTTATTCAACCAAAGTTTTCATAAAAATATGTATTATCTTCTAAAACTATTCAGAATTTTTTTAATTTTTTCGATATAAAGGATATTTTGGTCATTTTTTGAAAATCAAGAGCCTTCAGTTCAGCTCTCAGGGAAAGCACCAAAAATGTTAAAGCAGTCTTTTAGCTTAATATCAAAATATTTTAAAGGAAGTGAAATTCAAATAAAATTCAAATATGCTTATATTCGAAATAATATTAATCTAAAATTCCCAAAATGTATAAAGTTCAAGTCATTCTTCTTTCATGTGCAATTGAAACGAAATATGAGAATATATGCAATTTTCTTTGTTCACTTGTCAATATTCAAGAAATACAAGTCATCCCCTTTGTTTTAGTCCAAAGATCATGGATGGAGTTGATATGCAAATTCTTATTTCTAAACATCCTTATGTTAAAAAGTTTAGGTCATCTTCTTCTTCATTAGTCATTGAAGGACATCCCAAGCTCTCAAGGGAGCTTAAAAATGTCAAACCCCAAATAATGATTTGTGCTAAAAAGAGAAAGAAGAGAGGAGCCTCTTCTTAGGCGGGGGTGGGTCACTATTTTTAGAGTCGGTGGATGGCATGGCTTGCTTAGATTGGTTGATCAAAGTTGACGTGGATTGGTGACTTAGCAAGTCGGATGGTCTTAATGGTGCCATTTGTCATCATCACGGTACTATAGTAGTTCACGTGAATCATTATCTTAGGTCTGTTATCAACAAATGTGGCATGGTTGTATATGAGTGCTTTGAAGATTTATTATATAGATTTCCCTTTATATCAACATACTACTTCTTTACATAGGCTATTGCTAGGTTTTCACCATTATGTCATGGCTGGTGATTTTTTCAACATACGATGGCTCTACTTGTGATATCTCTATTTCCCACTATGTGACAACCTGTTCTTGGCATTCATTTGCCTTAACCTTTGATGGCTTCTCTTACCAAACTTTCGATGGCTTCATGTACAACACCCACCTTCGACAACTTCAACTTTTCGACACTTGATGGCTCTAATTAATACACGGTGGCTTGATTTAATATGTAATGACCTTGATCCACCTCGATGGCTCTAATCAATATACGATGGCTTTATTCAACACACGATGGCCTTGATCATCACTCTATAGCTCCACTCAATACACGATGGCCTTATTTAACACACTATGGCCTTGATCAACACTTGATGGCTCTACTCAACACACGATGGCTTTATTCAACACACGATGGCCGTGATCAGCACTCGATGGCTTTAAATAATACATGGTGTCTTTATTCAACACATGATGACCTTGATCAGCACTCAATGGCTCCACTCAATACACTATGGATTTATTCAACATATAATGGCCTTGATCAGCACTCGATGACTCTAATTAATACACGATGGCTTTATTCAACACAAAATGGCCTTGATCAGCGCTCGTTGGATCTAGTCAATACACGATGGCTTTATTCAACACACGGTGATCTTGATCAGCACTTGATGGCTCTTATCAATACATAATGGTTTTATTCAACACGCGATAGCCTTGATAATCACTTGATGACTCTACTCAATATTCGATAGCTTTATTCAACACACGATGGCTTTGATCAGCACTTGATGGCTTTAATCAATACACGATGGCTTTTGCTTTTGTCAATCTATTCTTGGAATTTTAGGTGTGATAGTTGTTGTGTGCTAACTATGGTTCTTGATGGTTCTTATGTATTGATGATAGTTGCATGTGTGGATGTTTCCCCTTATTTCACTACTTGATTTGTAACTTGACTTTGCTTATATGTGGGTGATCTGACTTAGGTATAGTTTTGAGATAAGTAATGAGACTAGTTACGATTATGCCATTTTAAGATATTTATATGATTATATGTTCCATGCTAGTTTCTATGTTATGTATTCTAGAAATAGTCTGATCTGTATTATTTATATAATAATCGGGTCAGTCCGAGATAATTCAGGTTTAGGAATGAAGAGACCAGCTTGTGATTCTTGAGCTTAGTTGAAGACTAGATTATTAGTAGTATCATGTGTCATTATATATTACAATGTCTCATATATATGTTATTGGGTTGTATGTATTGGATCTATCTTATACTTATTTGAGTTATAGTGAGTATTGACTCCTTTTAGGTAGACCCACTGATACTTGTATACATTATTCATTATATATTATCGCTGCATTGATGACTCTTTATTCTCTACTATCTATTTTATATTGTGTATTTTTCTATCCTATAAACACACATGTTCATTGCTTTGTGAAAATACCTAGTATGTATGGAGGTGTTATATAAGATTTTAAATACGTGTCGATGTTAGCCCAAGGGAATATCATGTATGACAACCCAATATCGTCTCATTCTCCATATGATTAGAGATTATTACTTAGTGATACTCTTTGATAGTAAGGGTATAGAGGTGCGGTGTTACACCAATTCTCTACTAAACTCCTCTTCAGCTTGTGTCATTTACATTGTTTGCTTACTTTATTCCTCATTTTATATTTTTGAGCCTAGTGTTAGTAAGTATCCTTTGCTAATACAATTGAAGTAGTCCAATTCCAAGGTTGGGTAATTTATTAGTCAATAGTTACATAATAATGGTTATTAGATAAATATGGAATGAGATAGTTTCAAGTTGTTATTATAATAACAACTAGGTCAAACAGAAAATCTCGAGTGACGATATTATAGAGTTCTCTTGACTTGAGAATATTGTTGAACTTCAATATGGAAACTCCAATTTGATTATAGTTAAATCATAGTATGGCGTCCATCGAGCAACTATAGTTTGGCTAAGTTGAAGCATTGGAAGTGAAAAACTATTCAATGGAGAATTGGTCTCCTCAGTTATATGAGATTATTATCATGGTCCACTATAGTCAACTCAAATTCAAAATCTTTGGTCATGATTGTATGATTAATAATAAACGTTTTTATTGAACCAATGAATTCGTTTATCGACTAACCGAGTTAAATGTGGACGATGTTGGATTTTGACCAAAATCAAATTTCATAAGCCCTAAAGTGATATAGTGTCAATGAAGAGAATCTGTGTAAATAATCGTTACTAAATGGTACCGCTTGAATTTGTAAATTTGGATTTTAAAGGTGAGATTCTATAAGTGATGAACTAAGTCAAACTGTCACACCACTAGCTAAGGTGACGTATGAATATTAGTATTTAAATTGTTTAAATATTAGTTACTGGCTCAATTCACACTTTTTTGTCGCATAATCGAACTTGTTTAGTCTTTGAAACAGTGCTTAATTTAGTTGATTTATAATAGTTAAAAATTAATTAAATCAATTAATATTTGTGATATATTAATTATTATGGTATTTATTATATGGGACGTGTTTAGTAAAATGAGGTTTCATCTAGAAATTTTTGAGGTGCTATTAGTGATTTATTGGGTGCGTATATAAAAGTTGTATATGTGCATATCGATATACAATATCGATAAGAATTTAGATTGGATTCAAATAATATAATTTACTAGTGGATTTAGTGGGGTTTTTGGTCCATTAAGGACCTTGTTTTGGTCGGCCTAAGGAGAAGTTGGATAGGGTCCTTGGCATTTGAATTAGTAAGAGAAAAACGTGTGTATATTTTGTCTTTAAGTTCCATTATAAATTCAAATCGAATTCCTCTCCTTCCATTTTGGATGTTCTCTTTTTCCTCTTCCAGTATGGCCTAACATAAAAACTCAAACTCCATCTCCATATGAACATCATTAAATCCCAAACAGCTTATATTATGCTAATTCGGTGTTTGAACGTGTGCCTCTTGCAAAGGAGGGTGTAGAACTGTGAGATCAAAAGGGGTTGTTTAGATCAAGGTATGAATTACAGGCATTTTATCTTAGTTACATCATCTGTTTACAAATTGATATTACATGATATATTACTGTATGTTGTTTATTGTATACTTGTTTTTAATCATCACCACTTGTGTATATATATGTTATCGCCACATAAAACATATGTTGCTTATCAATGCATAATTGATTGATTATGATCTTCGAATTTATTATGATAAAAAAAATTAATGTATATATAATACACTAGGCTAAAAATTAAATAATATCTACATAAATGAATTTTATATTGAAAAAAATAAATGCATATATTAAAACATTATTTATTAGTCAACTTCTTTAGATATGCATATTTTTAAATAAAATTAAATTATATATATAATTGATTATTATTTTAGTTTTTGTAAAAAAGAGAATTTTTTTAATTCTAAATTAATATTTAATAACATTTGAAAACTAATTTTATATTTAAACATAACAATGTACATATATTTAATATAAGATATGTCCATATATACATATATTTATGTTAATAAATGTTTTCTGATTTTCTTTAAAATTTGGTCGAATTGTTCTTATTTGTGTGTGTGTGTATGTTACAATATTTTATAGATTATAATATATATATTAAACATTACATATATTATTTTATTCTAAAATTATAATTTTTGGCTAAAATTTATATCCATGTTTTATAATTTTATTAATATTAAAATACTTATGTCATTACTATTATATTTAAAATCCAACAAATTTGGGTCTAAGATTTAGTTTTAAATTTAATATTAGTTTACCATTTCAAACTAGATATTTATTTAAAAATTAAATTTTTGAAATTTAAATTTATTTAAAATTTATAAGATATTTTGTAAATAATATTTTATGTTTTTAAAGTAGTATTTTTGAATTTTATATTAAAATAATAAAAGACAATATCTATCAATATATATATATAACCTATAAATTTGGATCTTAGATTTAGTTTTAAAATTTAAATTTCTTTTACCATTTCAAACTAGATATTTATTTAAAATTCAAAATTTTAAATTTAAACTTATTCAAACTATATAAGATATTCTCTAAATGATATTTTATGTTTTTAAAATAATATTTTCAAATTATATATATTTTTTATACAAAATAATATTTGGGCAAATAACATGTATGTATATAATGCCAAGTATACACATAATAGATGTCATTTCCAACATCTATATATGTATATATTTTACCACGTGCACCCTATGCTATGTTGCACGTGCATGTTATACACATATAAGTACATAATAATATAATCATAAATCATATAAAATTACATTTAATCAAAGCCGAAATTATATAAATCAGAAAAATAAAATATATTTCAATTTAAATCGGATCTAATTCTACCTTTCGACTTCATAAGCTCAATAGATCCAAATATTGGAAAAAAATTGAAATTTACCCTATTTACTTCAATACCCCATAAAATTTAATAAGAAATTAAGTAATTAAAATAAGAGTAAAAATGGAAATTCTATAAATGTTGGAATTTGACCATGGGAGTTGCACCACTGCATCCAAGGTGATTTTTTAATCAATTTCCATATATAATATGTTGAAAACAAAGTTTATGGAGAAGTTATGGAAGTTTTTGAATTTGAAATAATTCAAACGAGTTTGAATTTAAATATTTGAATTTCAAATTCTGCAACATTAAGGGATACTTAACGTATAAGCTAACCTGGTTAACATAGGAATTAATCGAGTAATTAATAAATTAAATAATGTAATTAATAAAAATTAAACGTAAGAAATACGCACGGTCGAAACATGAAGAATGGTCGATCGCCTAGGAACAAGCGGTCGACCGCCTAGGAATAAGCGGTCGACCGTTAGTAGATAAGCGGTTGACTGCCTAGGAATAAGTGGTTGACCGTTAGTAGATAAGCGGTCGACCGGTGAGAGTCTGAGGTGACTAGGGTTTTGAGAAATTGAACATATCAAATATAATTATTTAAATCCGATGGTTCTGGTTTCTTCTCACCTCTATAAATAGACCCTTAGACCCCTTACTTTTTTCCATAAAATTTTGAAAGCAACAGGAATGCTTTGGTAGATTCCTTCGTCGTTTTCTTCTTTAGATTTCAGAATTAGTTAGGATTTTCAAGAAGAAGTTTAGATGTTTGTTTATTTTGATTTCTAATTCTATTCCTCTCTAGTTTCTGATTCTAAATCTAATTTCTATATACAATTCACTTTGACCTATATTCTAAAAAAGGAAGATCTGAAAGGGAATTGGGGATAAATCAAGTCCAGTTAGGGAGCAAACAATTATTTGTGAGTGGAAACATCAAGTTTTTCACGTTTTTGTAATTGAATAATACTTATTTGGATTCGATGTATGCCTTGGGAAATTTTCGTAAACGAAAACAAAACGTCTAAAACCCCCAAAATTTCCCTAAATAAATGTCAATCTTTGAATATATTGGAATTCCAATAGTTTGTATTAATATAGTAGGATCAGATCTATACTTGATATTTAGATAATTTATAATTTATTCCACTTTATTTCTTTTGATTTCAATTGAAGTATAAATGGGTTCTAAAAGCAAATAAAGTTGGAAATGGTGTGCAAAGTATAAATTTTATTATATTGTAGTTTGCACTGCCTTGTTTTGTAAACTAAAAATATATTGACCCTTTTTCGTTTCAAGGTGCTTTGTATAAAGTTTAAATAGAATATAAAAGATCTAAATAATAAGACTTGTTCCTTGAAATAGAAGAGATAAATTTTACTATGTTAATGAGAGATGAGAGATGAGTTTGGTATTATTCCTTTTTGTATACAAGTCGGTTGTTGGCTAAAGGTATTAGCCATATTTTTGTTTAGGGTTTGGGAAGAGTTTGACATTTAAATTAATTAGCGGTGTCTTTACATGTGACCAGAGATATGTTATTCGAATCTCGAGCATGTGTGTGTACATATATATAATATTAACGTATTGATTATTAAAGTTATTAATGTAATGATTATGGCATATCGATTAGAAATAATAGGGTAGTAAATACATTGATTTCGTAGGAAGGTAGCTAATGATAATTATGTGAATTAATCCATAATTAAAGGCATAATAAGGGGTTACCTTATATGGCCTTAGTTATTAATTATGTGGGATAGTGTATGTATGCAATTAGTATATATATAAAGTATGACTAAGTTATATGGATGCAATTTTAGTCTAAAGTTACATAGAAGCCTGCCCAGTTAAATCTGGCTACCAGTAGTTTAACTTTGGGGACTGATGTTGTAACAACCCACCCTAGAATAGTCCCAAATTTCGACCCAAAAAGACCCATCAAAATTTAGATCCATTCTAAGGTAAGCTATTGGTAGTAAAAGAAATAATATTGCAGAGCCATAACTAAACTTTCAGAACTCCCAGTGGATGGAACAAAATATAATAGTAAGGTATACCCATTTATTTCAAAACCAGAAAAATGCCATAACGCAAAATCCTATAAAAAACCATAATATAATATCTATTACAACAATCATTTAAATCCATGGGTACACATGAAAACAAATAATAATAAATATTGCCACTAGCCAAGCTTCTTCATCTTTAAGCACGACACCACCATCACTCCGTCCTTAGCTTGTATTGTAATGAGGAGGGAGTCAGAACAACAAGTGTCTGGTGAATAAAACCTCGAGCCTTACTTTTTCAGTACTTGGGCAGTATATTTCAAAATAAGAATATGTCTACGAACATAAAATCATTACAGTCATTTAATACTTCTTTATAAAGAAAGTAGGCGGGTCCAACCATATGTCATACATAACTAATAATGCAAGAGACGGTACACAAGCCACTTAATACTTCCCAGTGGAAAATAGGCAGACCTCGTCATTTAAGGCCTAATTCAAGAAGCGTGCTCCTCAATGGTACTATCTAGCTGATATCATATGGAATCTCATAGGCCACTTAATACTTCCAAGTGGAAAATAGGCAGGCCCCGTCATTTAAGGCCTAATTCTTGAAACGGACCCCCGTAGAGAAACCACCTAACGTAACCCCTTGTACATTTAATACTTCATCTAGGAAAACGCGAGTCCAACCACTTAATACCTTAAACCCCGAAGCAGGCCCTTCGTCTTACGGCCTATACCTACAATAATGTCTCACATTAGTCCATTATTCGTAGGAACTTGTAGCCAGATTAGCCGGGCAGATTTCCCCTACTAAAGTTGGAACTAACCTCACATCATTACAAATATTTATTATAATGATATCTCACATCAATAAAAGTGTACACAACTGCAGGTAGCCTCAAAGTGAAGGGAAGATTTCTGTCATGCAACTCTATTGACCTCGCATCCCTATGACTTAGCCATAAATTAATAACTATATATAGACACACGCACACTCATCTCACCGTTTCATAAATAAGGCCTTACAAGTAATCTTCCTTATTACACCTTAAAAATAATAATTAGGCTATATAAGAGTTTCCTTTTATTTTCACCTCAAAATTAATTACTTTTCTAATGGGGGAAAATAAATACCTAGTTAACTACGCCATATACACAATAGTTATCTGTTAATTACGTAGATAGAAATAAATAAATATTTGCGCGTAATAATTTCTAAATGCATGGATTTTACGCCCTAAACTAGCATTTAATGTCAATTCCCTAATCAATTATTATTACAAGTCCGTTTTCTTCTATTTCCTAAAATTTCATGGAATTTAAATGTCCAAAATAGGGAATAAATATTCATAACCAAAACTGCAATAACATACCTGTAAATAAAATAGAAACTCAACTTATTACACCAATTCAATGGAACATCTTAAACAATAAGAATTGCAATCTAAACACCATATTCTATTCAACTCCTCTTTTTACAAAGAAATAGACAAGAAAGTGGTGTAAACTACGAATAGAATTCATAATCTAAACCCCTTATTTTATTGAAGGATCACAATTCAAAACAAAGAAGATGGAGAAGTGGAATAGACTATGAAATTATCAAAGACTGCATAAACGAAACAAATTCCATCAAATTAACATAAATAATTGAAAATCTTGGCATAGATTTGAAATATTGAATTAAAAAGGAATGTTGGAGGATTTTATCTATCATATTTTCGAAGTCCCAATATCCCTAAGGCATATTCAAATCGGAAAGAAATATACTAAACAATTGCTGAAAAGAAATACTAAGGTTTCCACTCACAAATTTTCCTTAGCTTTACTCAAATGAATTTGCAGCCATCCAATCTCTTCCAGAATCTCTCCCTTCTGATATATATACACACAATAGGGAAGAGGTATATGTGTTCATTATTCAGAATAATTGGGAAGAATACGATAGGAATAGATTGGAGGAATTAGAAACAAATAGGAAATAGGTTGAATCCTTACCTGAATTCTCTACGTTGTTTTTGAATCTTATTAGAGAGAGAGTAATGGCAGAGTTTCATCGTATTTCCCAAAAAAATATGAATAAAAGGTGGAGAGGATAGGGTCCTATTTATAGGAGTTGATATGCACCAGAACCACAGAAATGGGTAAATCTAGAGCGCACAACCGAATACAACATAGCACAAAACCCTAGCCGCCACTAGCAACTTTCGTTTCCAAGCAGTCGACCACCCTTGGGCGACCGGTCGACCACTACGGTCGGCCGGTTGACCTATTGAGGTCGATCGCTCTTTTATTCTGGGCCTTTATTTTTATTTCCGTTTTTGTATTATTTTATTCCCTATTTAACTTTTTAAAGTTAACCTTAATTAAACGTTTACTTAGCCCCTAAGCTAATTTTTGAAATTTAAATCCTAAATTTGATTCTTATTTGAATTTGAATTCAAACTAAATTAATTTAAATCAAAGAACTTCAAATGCTTATAACTTCTTTGTTTGAGCTTCAATTTTAGCATATTATACATGAAACAAATCAGAATTTCTCCACGAATGCAACGGCATAACTTTCATGGTCAAATTCCAATTTTTATAAAATTTCTATATCCAATCCTTATCATATTTAATTCAATTTACTTTATTTATTTATAGTTCATTTTACGAGGTGTTACATTCTTCCCCTCCTTAAAAAGGATTTTGTCCCAAAATCTTCCAAGGGCGAATAACATAACTCGCAGTAACATCTATATTATACAACCAAGTTCTCTACACAACCATCTACTTAACCAATAGTGCAATGTGATTATGTATTGCAGACATGCTAAAATGAGTTCAATTCTAGCGTGAGTGTGTAATCGTGTCATGTTAGTATGTATGCAAATATCCTAAAAATGCATAAAAAATTCTATATAAGTGTAAAGTGATTGTGAAAAAAGTGTAACAACCATCTCTTACCATCCAATCTACCAACATCGATGCAAGCAAAATCCTAATTTTGGAGAGATAAATTACCAGTGAAAATCTCTATGTGAGTGTTCTTCATCTTCTCCTCCGTCTCCCATGTGCTTTCCACCAAATTGTCCCCTCATTGTACTCAGACTGTAACATCCCCACTTGGAGGTCCAAAACTAACGGCTACGGATGCTGCAGTCATCCATAGTTATTAATTCTCGGTGACCAAATGCGGTAATGCTAGATACATTGATACAGCAAAAACACATGGATATGAAGAATTTTTAAGACCATTAAACAAATTTCTCATTCCATTTCAATCATATTTCTAATTCATTACATAATCCCAATTTCGAGTACCGCGTTTAAAGAAATATAATTATTACAAACTACCCCAAGAGCGACATATGAAGATGCCCTCATGGATGACCAGAGTATATACATAGGCAAATAAACAGCTTTACCTTTACATCAAAACACAGCGAAATCAAAAAGAAAAGAACTCCTAATAGCTAGCTTGCCTCTTGCACGTCTTTGGAAGCTTATTCGTCTAAAGGAGAACCTGAAAACCTCAACTCTCAAACTACTCAAAATCAATTGAGCACCCGAGAGTTTAAGGGGAAAACATAAACTTCAAGTCAGAAATAAAGCCTGATATAAATAATAACCTACCATTTCGAACCATTTAGATATCTAGTGAGACCACGCCACTTAGCGGAATGGGTTTTCCCCTCACAAGTATCTAACCAAAAAATATATAATAACCATATACTGTGTTTCTACATCCAGAATGGTTAAAACATAGCAATTTAAAATATCATGATGATATGCAAACAAGCAAAATATCTTGGATTTCCCATACCCATTCATTTGACTAGCTGCCTCAGTTATAGTTTCTAGGGTCACTTTTAGCCTATTAGTTTTCATGGGCTAACTAATAACCTGTTTAAATCTTATGGACTATCGGTCTGCTCTCATAGTTTTCTTGGGATTACTAAGAACCTATTGACCCTTGCCAATAACTTCAGTATTTCATGGGTTCTCTCTGAAGCTATTGGTATCTCCAATAACTTCTCTTATATCATAGTTTTCATGGGTTGATTATAAACCTATTAACTTATGTCAATAACTTTATCTGGATATAGTTTTCATGGGATTACTACAAACCTAATGGCCCATGCCAATAACTCCCTCCAAACGTAGTTTTCATGGTTTTTGTAATGACCCGCTATTTTGGACCATTCGCATCTGCACATGTCGGACTTGAATAATTCAAAATACCGCGTTGTTAATTTAAATTTGGCAAAACTGAACATATACAGTAAATTAGTAATCACAGATCATAGACACAGAGTAATAAATGCAGCGGAAACAAAAGATAGTAGTTCATGAAGCTACTATATACATATCAGAGTTAAATAAGGTACAACAGAAGTCTCGAATACAAAATCAAATACACTATCAGAATACATTACTGGAATCAACTGAATATCTGAAAGCTGGATAGACAGCTGGATCTCCAAGCGAAGCTCCAACTCCAAAGGTGAGTCTCGAATACTGGTACACTCAGTCTGACCCGAGCGTAAAGCAAAACACAAAACACTCGAGTCAGGATTAACATTCTTATATCAATAAATCTAACTCAAGTGAAATAGCAACTGAAATGCAAATAACTCAAAGGATGTTTGGAATAACCATCCTTTAAGGATCCGTTAAACTATCTACTATGTAGTAGTGTACGATAAGTAGATAATGCCTATCAGTAATATAAAGTATCAAAATAGTGTTAAGGCGTTACCATTATCCCCCTTAACACATTTTATATAAGCGTTATAGTCTATACAGCACTGTAAACTCCACCTTAAACTAGTGGGCTATCAGGGAGTACTCCATAGGTATAACACAAAACAAATCGTAGTGGTCGCGCATAGGGATACAAGTATGACAAGACACATGAGGCAATACCCAAGGTAGTGAAACTACCGTTTGCCTGATCCGGACTGGTGAGAACGCATCGCCGCAGCGATCGCAACACCGCAAAACAACACTCCTAAAATCAAGGGCGCACCAATCAACAACAAGTAATGAGTAGTTTTCGAAGAAGTGTGTTCGCTCGAGGTAGCTAACCCCCATTTGGCCCGGCACAGCTCCTGTTTTAGTCATTTCCAATTTGACACAAGTGTCAAGGCTATCCATTATCGTTCTCTTTCTTCAGTCATCACGTACATCATTCCAACCACTTCATTCTGGATCACACTCCGCGTATAGTTATTAAAGTGGTTTTGAGTTTAGACAGAGAGTATGTCCCTAACCGATTCCGGTCTCTTTAATAACTTTCGTAATTATTACACCGATTGGTCGTTTATTTATTTCAAAACCAAATCAATTTCAATCTCAATTAGAATTTGTAAACCAACATTCATTTGTCTTTCTAAACCAATTTCCCAAAAATTTACGTTTCAAAACTTCCAGATTACTATTTCAAACTCTTATAATTCAATTTCAAAATTTCATTTAAACAATTCAAATATTGATTCGAGTTCGTATATAAGTTCATTCCGAAATAATTTAAATTAATTTAATTTATCATTCGAATCAATTTATCATTCAAATCAATTTGTCTTCATTGATCGATTTTATTCAATATTCATTAAGTAAATTTGACGTTCAAAACAATTTCTATTTAATTTCCAATTCATTAAATCAATACTTGAGTTCAACTCCATTATATCAACTTACAAATTTAATTAAATTAGATTCGTCGAATCAAATTCTTACATTTCAAGTCTTACATTTATTTCAATAAATCACATTTTATTTCTTGTTAAAGAAATTCAATTTCACTGATTTATTTACTTAATTACAAATCTCAAAACTCAATTTATAAAGAAACTTGATTTCACTTATTCAAGAAGTTCAATTTCACTTATCAAAGAATTCAATTTCATTCAATTATTAGATAATTCAATCTTATTTAATTATTAAATAATTTCAAAAAACTTAATTATTAAATAATTTCAAACTTAATTATTAATAATTCCAAATTTTAAAACAACGTTCATTTCATCATCTACTATGTTAATATTTTGATTCAGATTATTTAAATATTAACATTTCCTTTCATTAAAATTCAAATTCCAACTTCGTTTCAAAACATATTATTTATTCAAATAAAATCTTCATTTTATTTTTAAATCAAATTATTGACCAATCGGTTTTTATTTAATTCTCTATCCTAGGTCAAGTTCATTTGGGTATTTATCATTTCAACCCGATTCCAATTCAATTCAAAATCAAAACATAGCAAAGGGAACTTGCAGTGTGATAACTGGGATGGTGTCAGTAAATAAACAAGCAAGAACAACAATCAATATCAAACCAATAATCAATTCAAATAATCCCGAAATAACCATATTAATTCACATTGTTATTTGTGCGAATTAATATAATTATTTCTAGAATCTACACTATCATTTCATGTAGATTAAAGATTATTACATTACAGATTATCACTTGTCTTCTATTTCCAATTTCATACATCATCAATTTAAACAACATACATTCAATGGTTCAAGGTGTAGTTAATGCTATTTCTACGTGTCACTTTATTTGACATTTAAGGGTCATATTATACAACTTTTAACAAATCAAATTTAGCACATATATCAATTTTATCCTATATCAAATTCACTAACGTTTTATTTATCATTTTAAACAATAACAATTTAACGTCAAATGTAACGACAAACAATCAATTAATTATCAATCAAACTGGGTTATCATCACATAATTACAGATAATGGTGTCAGATGTCATAGGTGAACTGATACAAGTAATAGCATATATTTAACAGTGTAAATTACTAACAACAGCATATTCAATTTGTCGTTTCAATTGAAATCAAATTTAATAAATAAAAGAGCATTAATCGTGAGTGATTGCTCACCTTTCGAGGCTAGAGATATGAATAGACAACGACGTTGAGTTACGAATTGCAAGCACGACTTCCGAAATAAACTAGATTGGCACGAATCGATGAGCAAAGCTGTTAAATAGGAATTGCCGAAATCAAATCAAAACATTCAACATAGCAACAAATAAAAAAACATGTCCTGCGTCAAAATTTAACAATATAATTCTATGTGCCACCGAGATCGAAATGGTCTGAAATTTGGTATGAATAAAGATCAAAACTTGTATTTCAAACTGCAAAAGAATCACTTGATTTGGACAAGAGACGAGAAAAGTTGCGATGTCACGAACATAGACTCAGGCCATGTTGCGACTGTCCAATGTTCAGGTCTGAAAACCCCTCTGGGTCTAACTTTCAGGTAAGAAACAGATGACTGAACCACCTCGTATGAAGCTAAAATTTTATATACAGAAAGTAGAAAACTTTATCGTTTAAACAAAAAGGGAATCATTGAATTCCGACGTAAGACAGAAGAGATACGATGCGTCAAACACGAACTCAGGTCGTGTTTGCAACAGTGTAAAATAATTTCAAGTACAAAAGAACAGCTGCCTGGATCTAACTTTCAGATCCTCGACCACTAATCAAACGATGTCGGATTTTGCTGAAATTTGACAGGCATAAACTAGGTAACTTCGACTCTTCTTTAAAAATAGAATCAACCCATTCCGATAAAACATGAGTGAGATATGATATCGTGAACATGAAGTCTAACTGCTGTTCAGAAAAAAAAAACATATGTATACAAACTAATCTTCATAACTTTATATTCAAATAATATATTATATCACTTTAAACATAAAATATACTAAATTATAAATGAAATTGTTATAAAATATGTATACTAACATATATACTACAAATACAATATAAGAACTAATACGCATAACACAACTAAACCGGAAGAAAGATATACAGTCTTTGACATAACACTGCAGTCTCATAGTATGAATATTTATATATATCCGAGCAATATATATTAAACAAAGATTTATACGATCAAGGCATGCCTTTATATAAACAAAGCTTAAAATAAAAATCAATACATTAATAAACAAATATCACCTTTATTATAAACTACAACCAAGAAAACAAAACCATGTTCACTGTATCACATATGTGCTTGCATAATTAATATATATGTAAGCTAAGAAAACACGTATTATGAGTAGGCCCAGATATACATAACAAAGTAAAATAAAATAAAACATATAACATAAACCTTTGATTCATAGCTAACATATATACAAAACTATACATATAAGCTTCAGGATGATAAAATACTACTTATATACATATACTTATATAGTAAAATCCTGTACATATATATACCAGTATATAAACCTTTATATATAAAAACATATGTGCATATACTTGTACTATTATAAACTTATTTTATAAACTTCTATTATGAACTTATATATTTTTAAACTATCACAAATTTAAACATTGAAAAAATTAAACTCAAGTCAGCAAAAGCAAAATAAAGTACCAATACCACCCAGATTGAATATATATACATAGTAGATTTAATAAAATCTTATATATGCAAGCTGTAAAGACATTTGATACCAAACTCATAAAAAAACATGTATATATATACCTTATATATATGCCACGACTGGTTTATCAAGCACAGGCAGAAGAAGGAGAGAGACAAAGCCGGTGGAAGGAGGAGTTGCAATGTCTGAACACAAGAATGGCGACTGCGACCATGAGAGGAGCAAGGCGGGAAACGAACGGTGGATGGTGGAAAACGAGGCGAAGTCGGAGAAGGCCAAAGTTCGGTCCTGGATGGCGGTTTTGATGCGTGACTGGGAAGAGTGGACAATGGCGTTGCTTCGGCTTGGAAGCACTGCGGGCGAGGAGAAGCAAGGTGGTTTGATGGTTGCGGGGCCGGTGGTGGATGCGGAGCTGCAGTGGAAGAGAAGGGCGGTTCACCAGGCAGAGGGTTCAAAGGGGCGAGGGAAGACTTGGTCGGAGGAGAGCTTTGGCGATTATGGCGAGGCCAGCGGAAACGGTGCTTAGGTCGGGCTGTTCGGCACGGTTGGAAACTGGGTTGTCTCGGTTGGAGAGTTGCTGCCGTGAAGGTGAAGTGACTGGGAGAGACGAGTGGTGGCAGGCTTGCAAAAATATATAAAGCTTTGAGTGAATTTTTTTTTAGTTATAAGAGGAAGAAGGAAACGAATAGCAAAATAAAGGGGAAGGAGAGTGATGATGGGAAAAGGGTTTAGGTGAGAACAAAATGAAAGGACACGTTTATAGT
The DNA here is from genome assembly GCA_030737815.1 of Allium fistulosum. Classification (NCBI taxonomy): domain Eukaryota; kingdom Viridiplantae; phylum Streptophyta; class Magnoliopsida; order Asparagales; family Amaryllidaceae; genus Allium; species Allium fistulosum. The sequence continues at coordinate 481,684,847 of CM060905.1, read as the reverse complement.
GGAAGAAAGTGGACAGTCTTTAAAATAAATATCCAACCATATTATATAATATACATTATTATATGCCCAGCAACGAAAAGCAAAAGAAACGAACCAACCATGTTATAAAGTGACATAAGGAATAATAACAGTCAACGTTGAACTCTGTAGAGTATTAAAGGCGAGCGTCCTTTTATTTTCTCACGGCTGGTCAAAGGAAAACAAAAGAGTTTGAAATGGATACTGTTTTGCTGGTCCCACCGCGTATCTGACTCTGAAATATACAAATGAGTATACTACGAAGATCGGCACCACGAGACGATCAAAACGATATATATATATCAGTGATTTGATTTGAATTATAAAAATTCGAATTTTCTACTAGCGGAAAATTCAGCAAAAACGCAGAAGAATAAGATCGACGGAGCTAAAGAAGTCCGAATTTGAAAAAAAACGAAAAATGACGTTTGCTCAGAAGATGGTTTAGAATTTTTCTATGTAAAAATATTTAGGTTCCGAAAATATTTTATTTTCATCGCTTTTTAACCGATTAAATTGAAGTAAATTTACGAGCGAAATAAACTTTCATATTTTCGGACGAAAATTTACCAGTTGCTATGCTCAACTAGACACATTCCAAATATCAAATTTATATTTCAAAATTTTATCGTTTAAAATTTCACAAAATTTCGACTAATTACGTTATTAAAACAGTTAAAATTTACGGGTCGTTACACTCTCCCCTACTCAAAACTTTTCGTCCCCGAAAAGGAAGGAGGTAGGAGAATAGAAACAACCAGAAAAAAAATAGATTAAAAGACAAGATAAAACAATTAATTTAAACCATATAAATTCAGATTTAAATTAATTGATATTCAATAATTGATTTAATCCATTTGATTTCACTAACATCAATCTCAACTATTTCTAAATTCATTATCTTATTATCCAATTATCTTCAATTTACAATTTCTAAAACCCTAAATTTGAATAGTCTTTTATTATAATCATATTATTTTTTTCAACAATTTAAATTCTTCTTTATTCCAAATTATTGTTAAATTTATTCTACTTAATATATCTTATCACGTATATTTAACCCACATAAATTAATTTAAACCATAAAAGTTTCGATTTAAATTAATTTATATTTACTAATTGCTTTTTAAATTCAAGGTATTTTCATAAGTTGATCAAATTTCAATTTATTAATTCTTTCAAAACAAATTTATTAATTATTAACTGAGTTTTACTTATTATCCTATCTAACTCTATTAACATCTTTATAATCAGAATTTAGTGTATAACATTTATTATAAACACTCAAATTTTATTTATAAAGACATTTTTTTTGTACATTATCCAATTACATTTTAACTTCTGAATAATTTAGGTAAATTATATTGAAATGAAATTGAGTATTATACAAATAATTTTTTTTACAATCCAGTTATTTCAAGTTAAATACTTATCCAAGAATTTTGACTTCAGTTTATAATTGAAATCATCTTTAACCTAAAATTTAAGAATTTAAATCTCCGATTTACTTCAAACAATTTAGAGATATATCTATATATTTATATCAAATCAAATTAAAATTTTAAAATAAGATACCTATATATATATAAATCAAATTATACTGAAGAAATTCAAATCAAAATATTTTTTTTTTCAAAACAAAACCGTAGCAAAGCTACAGAATAGTCTCTCCACTTCGAAACTCGAAAATGAATGTCGATGATGCGGCCGCCATCACCGAAATTATTTTCCAGCGACAAAGAGAAGAGCACTTATTTAAACATTTAAAATTCTTTGAAAATGATTTCTATTCGAAATTACTTTTTATAATATGCATTTTAAAATTTAAACCCAGAGTTTGAAAACATCGAAAATTAAATTCTCACATTCTTGATTTAAATTCATTTCAAATTTCAAATCAAATTATAACCAAGTTTTATAAATTTATTTATTTATATTATGCGATAGTCAATGGTTTACAAAACAATAAATGAAAATCAAATATTATCATTTTTTGACAACAATTTCATTAACAATTTAATTTCAGAAAACTTATATTTATATATAATATAATCATCCAAAACTATTTTGTTTACCAAATTTGAAAACAACATTGTGTCAGTTTGTTCTGTTCAAGTGTTTTGGAAATCTTATCGATAGCGTTGATCTGACGAATCGATCGAAAACCCAAATCAACATCAACAACTCAAACAACACAATATATATAAAACATTTTTAATATTAATTTACAAATACACTTCCTCACTCGACGATACAAGAATAGATTTCAAAGCAAAGATAGAGATTCAAATTTAATGGACCCAAATCGAAGAGAATTTTGATTCGAAGATAGGTTTGAAACAAAGATAAGATGATTAAATAATAAAATTTGGAGATGGATAAGTTTATATAAATCATGGGTAACCTTAACCGGGTCGACCGTGACTTCAAGAATAAGATCGATGCAGAATTTCAAGGCAAATCTACATTTGATCTCAAGAATATAGAATTCAAGCATAGCAGGAGATAGATAGCATCGTAAACCGAGGATATAGAAATCTCCGGTAAATCAATGCCTACTATAAAGGAGTTTTGCTACTTTACGAATCATTCGAAGATTGGCGAGACCGCCGATCTTATTATAGATATCATTCAAAATGGAGTTATGGGGTGCTCCAGAATTTGAAAGAAGACGAATAGTGAAGGCCACGAATGAATTTTTGGAACCGCAGGGAACGCTCCAAAATTCAAAGGAATCGAGTCAAAAGGAAAAGATTGAAACTCGAATGAGAGTGATTCTGTAAATACATTTACCCTATATGTTGAGTTTTGCCTAGAGCTACCAAAGCTCTGATACCAACTGTAACGGACCGCGTCAGTGGGGTAACGCCCACCGTAGCATACAGCTGTACCTGTGTTCTGCCTTTACGGCCAGCCTCTCGACTGCACCAACCCCGCAAGGGCATGTAGGAGTAAGAGTCATCCGCTCGCTACCAAACCAAAATGCGAGAACCCCCTATCATGCTGCACCCGCCAAGTGCATAGGCAGACACACATGTCGTACTTGAATAATTCAAAATACCGCGTTGTTAATTTAAATTTGGCAAAACTGAACATATACAGTAAATTAGTAATCACAGATCACAGACACAGAGTGATAAATGCAGCGGAAACAAAAGATAGTAGTTCATGGAGCTACTATATACATATCAGAGTTAAATAAGGTACAACAGAAGTCTCGAATACAATAATCAAATACACTATCAGAATACATCACTGGAATCAACTGAATATCTGAAAGCTGGATAGACAGCTGGATCTCCAAGCGAAGCTCCAACTCCAAAGGTGAGTCTCGAATACTGGTACACTCAGTCTGACCCGAGCGTAAAGCAAAACACAAAACACTCGAGTCAGGATTAACATTCTTATATCAATAAATCCAACTCAAGTGAAATAGCAACTGAAATGCAAATAACTCAAAGGATGTTTGGAATAACCATCCTTTAAGGATCCGTTAAACTATCTACTATGTAGTAGTGTACGATAAGTAGATAATGCCTATCAGTAATATAAAGTATCAAAATAGTGTTAAGGCGTTACCATTATCCCCCTTAACACATTTTATATAAGCGTTATAGTCTATACAGCACTGTAAACTCCACCTTAAACTAGTGGGCTATCAGGGAGTACTCCATAGGTATAACACAAAACAAATCGTAGTGGTCGCGCATAGGGATACAAGTATGACAAGACACATGAGGCAATACCCAAGGTAGTGAAACTACCGTTTGCCTGATCCGGACTGGTGAGAACGCATCGCCGCAGCGATCGCAACACCGCGAAACAACACTCCTAAAATCAAGGGCGCACCAATCAACAACAAGTAATGAGTAGTTTTCGAAGAAGTGTGTTCGCTCGAGGTAGCTAACCCCCATTTGGCCCGGCACAGCTCCTGTTTTAGTCATTTCCAATTTGACACAAGTGTCAAGGCTATCCATTATCGTTCTCTTTCTTCAGTCATCACGTACATCATTCCAACCACTTCATTCTGGATCACACTCCGCGTATAGTTATTAAAGTGGTTTTGAGTTTAGACAGAGAGTATGTCCCTAACCGATTCCGGTCTCTTTAATAACTTTCGTAATTATTACACCGATTGGTCGTTTATTTATTTCAAAACCAAATCAATTTCAATCTCAATTAGAATTTGTAAACCAACATTCATTTGTCTTTCTAAACCAATTTCCCAAAAATTTACGTTTCAAAACTTCCAGGTTACTATTTCAAACTCTTATAATTCAATTTCAAAATTTCATTTAAACAATTCAAATATTGATTCGAGTTCGTATATAAGTTCATTCCGAAATAATTTTAATTAATTTAATTTATCATTCGAATCAATTTATCATTCAAATCAATTTATCTTCATTGATCGATTTTATTCAATATTCATTAAGTAAATTTGACGTTCAAAACAATTTCTATTTAATTTCCAATTCATTAAATCAATACTTGAGTTCAACTCCATTATATCAACTTACAAATTTAATTAGATTCGTCGAATCAAATTCTTACATTTCAAGTCTTACATTTATTTCAATAAATCACATTTTATTTCTTGTTAAAGAAATTCAATTTCACTAATTTATTTACTTAATTACAAATCTCAAAACTCAATTTATAAAGAAACTTGATTTCACTTATTCAAGAAGTTCAATTTCACTTATCAAAGAATTCAATTTCATTCAATTATTAGATAATTCAATCTTATTTAATTATTAAATAATTTCAAAAAACTTAATTATTAAATAATTTCAAACTTAATTATTAATAATTCCAAATTTTAAAACAACGTTCATTTCATCATCTACTATGTTAATATTTTGATTCAGATTATTTAAATATTAACATTTCCTTTCATTAAAATTCAAATTCTAACTTCGTTTCAAAACATATTATTTATTCAAATAAAATCTTCATTTTATTTTTAAATCAAATTATTGACCAATCGGTTTTTATTTAATTCTCTATCCTAGGTCAAGTTCATTTGGGTATTTATCATTTCAACCCGATTCCAATTCAATTCAAAATCAAAACATAGCAAAGGGAACTTGCAGTGTGATAACTGGGATGGTGTCAGTAAATAAACAAGCAAGAACAACAATCAATATCAAACCAATAATCAATTCAAATAATCCCGAAATAACCGTATTAATTCACATTGTTATTTGTGCGAATTAATATAATTATTTCTAGAATCTACACTATCATTTCATGTAGATTAAAGATTATTACATTACAGATTATCACTTGTCATATATTTCCAATTTCATACATCATCAATTTAAACAACATACATTCAATGGTTCAAGGTGTAGTTAATGCTATTTCTACGTGTCACTTTATTTGACATTTAAGGGTCATATTATACAACTTTTAATAAATCAAATTTAGCACATATATCAATTTTATCCTATATCAAATTCACTAACGTTTTATTTATCATTTTAAACAATAACAATTTAACGTCAAATGTAACGACAAACAATCAATTAATTATCAATCAAACTGGGTTATCATCACATAATTACAGATAATGGTGTCAGATGTCACAGGTGAACTGATACAAGTAATAGCATATATTTAACAGTGTAAATTACTAACAACTGCATATTCAATTTGTCGTTTCAATTGAAATCAAATTTAATAAATAAAAGAGCATTAATCGTGAGTGATTGCTCACCTTTCGAGGCTAGAGATATGAATAGACAACGACGTTGAGTTACGAATTGCAAGCACGACTTCCGAAATAAACTAGATTGGCACGAATCGATGAGCAAAGCTGTTAAATAGGAATTGCCGAAATCAAATCAAAACATTCAACATAGCAACAAATAAAAAAACATGTCCTGCGTCAAAATTTAACAATATAATTCTATGTGCCACCGAGATCGAAATGGTCTGAAATTTGGTATGAATAAAGATCAAAACTTGTATTTCAAACTGCAAAAGAATCACTTGATTTGGACAAGAGACGAGAAAAGTTGCGATGTCACGAACATAGACTCAGGCCATGTTGCGACTGTCCAATGTTCAGGTCTGAAAACCCCTCTGGGTCTAACTTTCAGGTAAGAAACAGATGACTGAACCACCTCGTATGAAGCTAAAATTTTATATACAGAAAGTAGAAAACTTTATCTTTTAAACAAAAAGGGAATCATTGAATTCTGATGTAAGACAGAAGAGATACGATGCGTCAAACATGAACTCAGGTCGTGTTTGCAACAATGTAAAATAATTTCAAGTACAAAAGAACAGCTGCCTGGATCTAACTTTCAGATCCTCGACCACTAATCAAACGATGTCGGATTTTGCTGAAATTTGACAGGCATAAACTAGGTAACTTCGACTCTTTTTTAAAAATAGAATCAACCCATTCCGATAAAACATGAGTGAAATATGATATCGTGAACATGAAGTCTAACTGCTGTTCAGAAAAAAAAACATATGTATACAAACTAATCTTCATAACTTTATATTCAAATAATATATTATATCACTTTAAACATAAAATATACTAAATTATAAATGAAATTGTTATAAAATATGTATACTAACATATATACTGCAAATCCAATATAAGAACTAATACGCATAACACAACTAAACCGGAAGAAAGATATACAGTCTTTGACATAACATTGCAGTCTCATAGTATGAATATATATATATATATATATATATATATATATATATATATATCCGAGCAATATATATTAAACAAAGATTTATACGATTAAGGCATACCTTTATATAAACAAAGCTTAAAATAAAAATCAATACATTAATAAACAAATATCACCTTTATTATAAACTACAACCAAGAAAACAAAACCATGTTCACTGTATCACATATGTGCTTGCATAATTAATATATATGTAAGCTAAGAAAACACGTATGATGAGTAGGCCCAGATATACATAACAAAGTAAAATAAAATAAAACATATAACATAAACCTTTGATTCATAGCTAACATATATACAAAACTATACATATAAGCTTCAGGATGATAAAATACTACTTATATACATATACTTATATAGTAAAATCTTGTACATATATATATACCAGTATATAAAACTTTATATATAAAAACATATGTGCATATACTTGTACTATTATAAACTTATTTTATAAACTTCTATTATGAACTTATATATTTTTAAACTATCACAAATTTAAACATTGAAAAAATTAAACTCAACTCAGCAAAAGCAAAATAAAGTACCAATACCACCCAGATTGAATATATATACATAGTAGATTTAACAAAATCTTATATATGCAAGCTGTAAAGACATTTGATACCAAACTCATAAAAAACATGTATATATATACCTTATATATATGCCACGACTGGTTTATCAAGCACAGGCAGAAGAAGGAGAGAGACAAAGCCGGTGGAAGGAGGAGTTGCAATGTCTGAAAACAAGAATGGCGACTGCGACCATGAGAGGAGCAAGGCGGGAAACGAACGGTGGATGGTGGAAAACGAGGCGAAGTCGGAGAAGGCCAAAGTTTGGTCCTGGAGGGCGGTTTTGATGCGTGACTGGGAAGGGTGGAAAATGGCGTTGCTTCGGCTTGGAAGCACTGCGGGCGAGGAGAAGCAAGGTGGTTTGATGGTTGCGGGGCCGGTGGTGGATGCGGAGCTGCAGTGGAAGAGAAGGACGGTTCACCAGGCAGAGGGTTCAAAGGGGCGAGGGACAGACTTGGTCGGAGGAGAGCTTTGGCGATTATGGCGAGGCCAGCGGAAACGGTGCTTAGGTCGGGCTGTTCGGCACAGTTGGAAACTGGGTTGTCTCGGTTGGAGAGTTGCTGCCGTGAAGGTGAAGTGACTGGGAGAGACGAGTGGTGGCAGGCTTGCAAAAATATATAAAGCTTTGAGTGAATTTATTTTTTAGTTATAAGAGGAAGAAGGAAACAAATAGCAAAATAAAGGGGAAGGAGAGTGATGATGGGAAAAGGGTTTAGGTGAGAACAAAATGAAAGGACACGTTTATAGTGGAAGAAAGTGGACAGTCTTTAAAATAAATATCCAACCATATTATATAATATACATTATTATATGCCCAGCAACGAAAAGCAAAAGAAACGAACCAACCATGTTATAAAGTGACATAGGGAATAATAACAGTCAACGTTGAACTCTGGAGAGTATTAAAGGCTAGCGTCTTTTTATTTTCTCACGGCTGGTCAAAGGAAAACAAAAGAGTTTGGAATGGATACCGTTTCGCAGGTCCCACCGCGTATCTGACTCTGAAATATACAAATGAGTATACTACGAAGATCGGCACGACGAGACGATCAAAACGATATATATATATCAGTGATTTGATTTGAATTATAAAAATTCGAATTTTCTACTAGCGGAAAATGCAGCAAAAACGCAGAAGAATAAGATCGATGGAGCTAAAGAAGTCCGAATTTGAAAAAAAATGAAAAATGACGTTTGCTCAGAAGATGGTTTAGAATTTTTCTATGTAAAAATATTTAGGTTCCAAAAACATTTTATTTTCATTGCTTTTTAACCGATTAAATTGAAGTAAATTTACGCGCGAAATAAACTTTCATATTTTCGGACGAAAATTTACCAGTTGCTATGCTCAACTAGACGCATTCCAAATATCAAATTTATATTTCAAAATTTTATCGTTTAAAATTTCACAAAATTTCGACTAATTACGTTATTAAAACAGTAAAAATTTACGGGTCGTTATAGTTTTACTATGAACCTGTCTAAACTGACAACTTTTTGATCAGTCTTTGGGCATCCTAAGTTATGGTCTACCTGACCTCTTGGATGCAATTCTACTTATACGGGAGTTAACTCAATTTATATTCACTACTGGGTTAACCTAGCTGGTTATTCTACCCTTCCTCCCCAAAATAAAGTTATGGGTCCATTATATAGTGAACATATATATAGAAGAAGCATATACAATAACATAACAATACAAACATTTATGGTTTAATATCCCTGAAATCCTTTCCACATGAAATTTGGTTAACCCCTTTAACCCATTATTTTTATAAAGGAAAAGCTTCTTCATAAACTCCAAAATTATAAGCCATTTCAAAGCTCTTTTATATTGCCATGGGTTTCCCTTTAAAAATGAGATTGGGTTCTTTGTTTTTAAAACTAAGGCTTTCGAAACCTTAGACCTTTACTTTCGAAACCATTAGAATATCTCTTTCGAAAGCATTTAAATCTTCTTTCTAAAACACTAAGCATATGCCTTTCGAAATGCTTTTAAAAACATCTCTATCGAAGCCATCAAAATATTCCTTTCGAAAGTATTAAAGCATCACCTTCCAACTTATAGAAGATAGCTTCGAAACCATTTGAAAGTACCTCTTTCGAAACCATTAAGTTAATCTTAAATATAACTTTTGGGTCAAAGTGAACATAAGTGAAAGTAACCCTTTCGAAACCATTAACCTTCAAACAAAAGAGATTGGGGAAAAGAGATGGCTTCAGAACCATCCTTTCGAAAGCATTAGTCTTTAAGTAAAGCAATTAGAAGGATTGCTTCAAAACACCTTACAAAGCCATTGCCTTCGAAATCTTTGGTTTAAATGGCTACTGGAGCCCTTTTGAAAGCATTGGGAAGTGGCTGGTTATTTATAAAACAAAAGCTTGCCTTTGAACTCATTGAAAACTTCGATCTATTCGAAAGGTATAAAGACGACAACAAGGTTTCGACTTGGTTCAAAACTACCCTTTCGAAAGCATTCTTTTAAAAACATAAAACATGACAACTCATTCAAAAGCTGCCCTTTCAAAACAAGAAGGCGGCAACCCCTTCGAAAGCTATATTAAAACCCTTTCGAAAGCGTTCTTTTAAAAACAAGCCAAGCGGTATCTCTTTTGAAAGTAAAACAAAGGCCTTCGAAAGCTATTTAAAATAGCCTCGACCCCTTTAAAAACATGGTTTCGACTTTATACCTGCCGCCTTTCTCCAATCCACTCATACCAAAGCATTGATACCATGTGCATTGGTTTCGACTTAGTTGGGGGCGGAAGTATGCGGTCAAAAGGTTGCTATTGGAAGTGGCGAAACAATAAATCTATGCAAAACTGTTTTGTTGCCTTTTTAAGTAAATGCTTTTCAACTAACTTGCCTATTTGTAAAAATATAACTGGTTGCTTAACTTTACCAAAACCTTTTCTAAAATACTGGCGAATTCATCCAAGATTAATTAAAAATAATTAGCAAAGAAGCCCTTCTCTTTAACAAAACAATTAAAATATTTAAGTCCTCCAACTTAATTAATTTAATTTCCATAGTAAATTACTTAGGAAAAATCCCCAACAATCATCATAATTCACTTTTAATACATTATCTAACATATAAAAATTTCAGACCCAAAATCCTTTATATAATAGCTGAAATAAATTTTTATACCCAAATATCTATTTCTTTCTTCAAAAATTCATAATTAATTATCCATAGCTTGGATAATTACGAAAATTTAAACCTATCACCGAAATAATATTTTACATAACATATTAAATCCTCATGGCATTCAAAACCCAATATATATACGATTTTAGCCTTAAAACCGAATAAAACATTTACCCACATACTTGTTTGAATCAAACATATCATGTAATCCAAGCATATCATCCTTAAAATCATCATAAAGGTTTTAAACTTGAAACCCGAAATTAAATGCTCTTTAAAAATGAAAATGAGATGGTTTTGATTATTATTCACCTTTCTTTGGATAAGGAGCTTGATATTTGATCTTGCTTAATTCTCCTTGCTTGATTCCTTAGCTTTTAATTGATTTTTCTCCTCTTTTTCCCCTAGGTTATGGCCGGATTGAGCTTCCCTTTTCTTATGTTTTTGGATTATGAACTTGTGATATGAAAAATGGGAATAATGGTTTAGGGGTTAAGGGTTATGGTGGATGACTATTCCCCATATTACCCTTGCCTTATTCTCTTATTAATTAACTTATGAAACCATTTCCATAAATTCGTTCTCTTAGATTTTTATTTAGGTAAGCACGACCTCTAATAAATTTTTAAATCTAAATCGCCTTATCACTCTAATCTTTACATTATTCTATTTAATTTATCTGGTTAAATCTCCTGAATAATGTTATTTAAAATTAGGGTTGTTACAGGCTCCCCCCTTAAAGAATTTCATCCTCGAAGTTTAGTAAGGACAAAATACTAAGCATAGCTATCATCTGTAACTACCATACTAGCCTACTTTACTAGCAACGGTCTATATAAAGCAAATATAGAACATACCCTCATAGCAGATCAGGATAAGTATCTCTAATCCCGCCTTCTGTCTCCCAAGTACAGCATTTTCGTTGTCGCTCCACTGAACTTTCACCAACATGACTGTCTTGTTTCCTAACCTCTTCTCATCTCTCGCTACAACCCAAACTGGTTGTCTAACAAAAGTCAAATTCGGTTCTACTATCAAGTCTTCTGACTAGGTCGGAGGAATAGTAGTCTCTGGATCATGCACATACTTGCGAAGATGAGATACATGAAACACATTATGGACACCTTCCATACTGCTCGACAATTCTACTCTGTACGCAAGCTTTCCAATTCTCTCTATAATTAGGAACATACCAACATACCTCGGTGCCGGTTTCCCTGACTTTCCGAATCGTACCACATCCTTCATCGGTGATACTTTAATGAAGACTCTATCTCCAACTAAGAATTCTAGATCTTTATGCCTCTTATCTGCATAACTCTTCTGTCTAGACCGAGCTTCATTAATCCTTTCTTGCATCAACTCAATCATCTTTATCGCCTCTCTAACCAGATCTGGACCAAAACTAATCTGTCTTCAGTCTCCAACCAACATGCTAGTGATTTGCCTGGCCTTCCATACAAAGCTTTATAAGGCGCCATTCCTATACTAGTTTGATAACTTCTATTATAGGAACAGCCCTATGTAGGTGATCTTCCCAAGATCCACCAAAATCCAATACAAAAGCTCTTAACAAATCCTTGAGTACCTTATTGACTCTCTCTGTCTGCTCATCTGTCTGGGGGTGATATGCAGTCCTCAACTTGAGCTTGGTACCTAACACATCCTGCAGACTTTTCCAAAATTCACTAGTAAAAAATGCATCTCTATTACTGACTATACTACTAGGAATTTCATGCAGTCTAACTATATTCTTCATAAACAACTTAGCTAAAACAGGTGTCATCCTGGTTGACTTAACTGGAATGAAATGGGCACTCTTGGTCAACCTGTCCACTATGACTCATATGCTTTCATTTTCTCTATTCGACCTTGGCAACCCATCTATAAAATCCATGGATATCGAATCCCATTTCCAAAATGGTATATCCAAAGGTTGAAGCAACCCACTCGGCTTCTGATGTTCGACTTTCACTTATTGACAGTTCGCACACTGCCTAACCCACAAGCCAACATCTCTCTTCATACCTTCCCAGTAGAAGCTCTTCTTCATATTCTGATACATCTTGGTTCCTCCGAGATGAATTGTAAATTTGGTTCGATGACATTCCTTAAGAACTTCTTACCTTAAGTCCTCAACATTCGGAACACACAATCGTCCATTCTTTCTCAACCATCCCCTTTGGTCAAGATAAAAATCCTTTATATCATCGATCTTTGACCCAACCTCAAGCCTTTTAATCTTCTCGGCTAATAATGGATCATCGTTCTTCTTAGAAGCAATCCTTTCAATCAACACTAGTCGAACTTCTAAGCAGGACAACATGGTGGTGCTCTGACTAGAACTAGCAGTCGATGTTAACTACACACTATAAGTTGTCAAAGCTTCTAAATCTTTCCATTCTGCCAACATAGCTAAGACCACATTCTAATGTTTTCTGCTAAAAGCATCCACTACTTTATTTCCCTTCCCAGTTGTGTACTCTATACCAAAATCATAAGCTGCTAAAAGCTCCAACCACCGTTGTTGTCTCATATTCAAATCCTTCTGAGAGAATAAATATCTTAAGGACTTATGATCTGTGTATAGCTTAAATCTCTCCCCTAAGAGGTAATGTCTCCATATCTTCAATGTGAAGATCACGGCAACCAACTCCAAATCATGAGTAGGATATCTTACTTCATGCGGTCTAAGCTGTCGTGAAGCGTAGGCAATAACTTTACCCTTCTGCATCAACATAGCTCCTAATCCGGTTCCGCACGCATCGGTATACACCACCAACCCTTGGTTTCCATTTGGAACCACTAACACAGGAGCGTTGGTCATAAATGCTTTAAATTAAGGAATGCATCCTCACATTTTTCAGACCAAATAAACTTCTCATCCTTCTTGGTTAACTTAGTCAAAGGCGCTGCTATACGCGAGAAGTCCTTGATGAATCTTCAGTAATAGCCAGCAAGTCCAAGAAAACTTCTAATCTCAATCACTATCTCTGGACTCTTCCAATTACTAACAGCTTCGATCTTATCTGGATCGATTGACAAACCCTTCTCCGAAACCACGTGACCGAGAAACTTAACCTCTTTCTTCCAGAAATGACACTTGGAAAACTTCACTTTCAACTGGTGCTGCCTCGGCGTCTCAAGCACTACTCTAAGATGATCTTCATGCTCTCTTTCATCCTTAGAGTACACCAAAATGTCGCCTATAAATACCAATACGAACCTATCCAAGTACTCTCGGAAAACTCGGTTCATCAAATCTACGAAGAAAGCTGGTGCATTCGTTAACTCGAATGGCATCACTAACCACTCGTACGAACCATACCTAGTTCGAAATGCTGTCAACGGAGTACTGTCCTCTACCACTTTTAACTGATGGAAACCTATCGCCAAATCCAATTGGGAAAATATTCTGGCTCCACAGAACTGATCAAATAGATCATCGATTCTCGGCAAAGGATATTTATTCTTGATCGTCTTCTCGTTCAACTTACGATAGTCGATACACATCCTTAACGACCCATCTGATTTCCTCATAAACACCACGGCCACACCCCAAGGCGAACTGCTTGATCTAATAAAATTTCTCCCTTTCAGATCCACTAGCTACACCTTCATTTCCTTCATTTCAGTCAGTGTCATCCTGCCAGGTGGTCTACTTACATGTTCTGCTCATAGCACAAGCTCTATCCGAAACTCAATGGCTCGTTTCGGTGGTAGTTCTGTAACCGGCTCAAAAACATCTACAAATTCTCTTACTATTCAAACCTGACTTAACTCTTTTTCTACTTTCATAGCACTCAACAAAGTACAAGCACTCCGGTCAGAATCCTCCACTGCGAATATAATTCGGTTGTGACTATCAAGGTATCTCAGTGATATTTCCCTATCTTGGCAAAAATATTCTAGCCTCATATCTACCCAACAAATCCATACCTAAAATGATTCTGAAATCTACGAAATCGAAAACATACAAACTGCATGCAAACTTATAACCTAACAAATCAAGTTCTAACTGGTCACATCTCACTCTCAGAGTTGCATACCCTCCTATCGGATTTGCAACCCTTAAGGAAGTAACAAGGTATGTGGGTTCTAAACATAACATATCAACCATACACTGAGATATAAATGAATGTGATGCATTGGTATCAAAAAGTACCCTAACTGGTATACTCTGAATCAAAAGCGTACCTTCCATCACAGCTTTTCCCTTCTCAACAGCAGTTGGCCTAGCAGATGATGGTCCAATAGAAATGACTTTTCCCTTGTCTGCCCTGACTAGTTCTAAACACTGATTCTTATAATGTCCAATCTGGTCGCATTTAAAGCATTTCACTCCTTTCTTATCAACGACCTTCTTCCATTTGCTAGTTCGGCATTCATGAGCATAATGACCCTTCTTATCACACTTAAAGCAAACCAAATTAGCTTTGCCTTCTTGGCAGCTTCTCTCTTCTGGGTTCCCTTCTTCTTAAAGAACTTCCTCTTCTTGCAAAGAGAACTCTGAGTTTCAGCCTACTTCTCCTTCCCATAAGTCGCAAGCATCGGATTTCCATTTCCACAACAACATTACAAGGATCACGAAGATGTGGTAGGGTTGCTTTAGCAATCTCGGGTCTCAATCCTCGAATAAACTTCTCATTCCTTTTGATGACGATGTCAATGGCAGCATGTCCATACCTGGATAACTCATCAAACTTCGTGGCATACTCAATCACCGATGTCTCGCCTTGCACTAAATCCACGAACTTCCTCAACAATGCTGACTTGGAAACTTCAGACAAAAACCTCTCTTCGAAATTCCACCAAAGTCAACTCTTCCTCGAGAATTCCGATAACGACACTATTCCACCAATGAAGCGCTGCTCTCTGCAACTGTCTAGAAGCAAGCCTCCTTTTCTGCTCATCGTTCAATTCCAAGTCAGCAAAGATTCTTTCACAATGCAACAGCTAATTCTCAAGTTCTATAGCATCTTTCGTTCCCAAAAATGGCTTCCCACCAAGACTGGTATAATTCTTGCTCAGCTTAGCATAGTTGTTTCCAATTGGAGCCACGAGATTAGCTCCTCCAACATTCCCAGCATTACCCCCAGCTACTCCTGCGGCAGCTCCTGCTTGCACTAGATTGATGAAAAACTGATACATCATCCCTATATCTACTGACGGATTTCCAGCAATTACGTTGGCATTGGCATTTCGATTAACATTTTCCTATCGACCCTGATTTCTCCTGTTGGGTCGAGCATTTCCATTTGTTGTGGGGCTTCCTCCACCTAGATTTCCTCTTCCATTTCCTGCCTCCGTATCTTCCTTTCTCGTAAATCTGCATATGAGCCTTAGTAAGATACGGAAGAATGGCCTAAGAGAGGGGAATATGTACTTATATATATATATATATATATCAAATACAAGTATGTTACTATAGCGTTAACCCAAACCCCGAACTTATTTTCTGATTCATTGGATTATGTTTTGGAAAATCTTTTTAAGTTTGAAATTTCTTTTAAATTTTCATAAATCTATGCTCTGATACTAACTTGTAACATCCCCCACTTGGAGGCCCAAAACTAACGGCTACAGATGCTGCAGTCATCCATAATTATAATTCTCGGTAACCAAATGTGGTAATGTTAGATGCATTGATACAACAAAAACATGTGGATATGAAGAATTTTTAAGACCATTAAACAAATTTCTCATTACATTTCAATCATATTTCAAATTCATTACATAATCCCAATTTCGAGTACCACGTTTAGAGAAAATATAATTATTACAAACTACACCAAGAGCGACATATAAAGATGCCCCCTTGGACGACCAGAGTATATACATAGGCAAATAAACAGCTTTGCCTTTACATCAAAACACAGCGGAATCAAAAAGAAAAGAACTCCTAATAGCTAGCTTGCCTCCTGCACGTCTCCGGAAGCTTATTCGTCTAAGGAGAACTTGAAACCTCAGCTCTCAAACTACTCAAAATCAATTGAGCACCCGAGAGTTTAAGGGGAAAACATAAATTTCAAGTTAGATATAAAGCCTGGTATGAATAATAACCTACCATCTCGAACCATTTAGATATATAGTGAGACCACGCTGCTTAGCGGAACGGGTTTTCCCCTCACTAGTATCTATGCAAAACAATAAATCTATGCAAAACTGTCTGCTGCCTTTTTAAGTAAATGTTTTCAACTAACTTGCCTGATTGAAAAATATAATTGGTTGCCTTAACTATACCAAAATCTTTTCTAAAAGACTGCCGAATTCATCCAGGACTAATTAAAAATAATTAGCAAAGAAGCCCTTCCCTTTAACAAAATAATTAAAACGTTTAAGTCCTCCAACTTAATTAATTTAATTTCCATAGTAAATTACTAAGGAAAAATCCCCAAAAATCATCATAATTCACTTTTAATACGTTATCTAACATATATAAATTTTGGACATAAAATCCTTTGTATATTAGTTGAAATAAATTGTTAAACCCAAATATCTATTTCTTCCTTCAAAAATTGATAATTAATTATCCATAGGTTGGATAATTATAAAAATTTAAACCCATCACCAAAATAATGTTTTGCATAACATATTAAATCCTCATGGCATTCCAAACCCAATATATATGATTTTAGCCTTAAAATCGTATAAAACAGTTATCCACATACTTGTTTATATCAAACATGTCATGTAATCCAAGCATATCATCCTTAAAATCATCATAAAGGTTTTAAACTTAAAACCCAAAATCAAATGCTCTTTAAAAATGAAAATGTAACGACCCACTATTTTGGACCATTCAAATCGACAATAAATCCACACATGCTGGACTTGAATAATTCAAAACAATAGATTGTAAATAAAATTTGGCAAAACTCAGAATATACAGTAAATAAATCACAGATCACAAACACAGAGTAATATAACAATGCAGCGGAAGCAAATAAATAGTAGTTCATGAAGCTACTATATATATACATCAGAGTTAACAAGATACAACAGAAGTCTCAATACAATAGTCAAATACAAGATCTGAATACATCTCTAGAGTCAACTGAATAACTAAAAGCGGAATAGATAGCTGGATCTCCAAGCGAAGCTCCAACTCCAAAGGTGAGTCTCAAATGCTGTATCACTCAGTCTGACCCGAGCGTAAAGCCAAACACAAAACACTCGAGTCAGGACATACATACTTATACAATGTAAACCAACTCAAGTGAACTGTAATATAAAGGTTCACGTAAATACCTCATACAGAATCGTTCACCAAACCATCCTACTACATTTCTGGAATCTCCACCACGTACACAGTTGTTAAAGTGGTTTTCGGTATTGGCAGAGAGTATGACAATATCCGATCCCGGTATCTTTAACAACCAAACGCTTATTTCACACCGGATGGTTCTTTTACATTTCAAAGGTCAATTGAAAATTGATATCAAAATATCATATTCTCAAAACCATATCAATTTCGAAATCACATTTACTTCCTAAATTATATCACATTTGAAATCATATCACTTTCGAATTCATATTTCCAAAAATAGATTAAATCTTCATTTAAAATCATCATATTCCTCAAATATGTCATCTAAATCCCTTCTTATGTTATAACATCATTAAACCTTATTCGCTTAAAAATCAAGGCTTTAATTATAAACATTTCCACCCATCTGAAATTTAGAAAACAATTTAGATAGTTACAAATAGTTTAATTAGTTTACGTAGTTTTAAATGGAGATAAATTAGGTTGAATAGGTTTAAAAATAGATTAAATAAATTTAAAATAGATTAAAATACTTTAATTATATTTAAAATAGTTTAAATGGTTTAAAATAGATTAAATAGGTTTATTATTAAATAATTAAATTTAAAATAGATTAAATGAAGTTAAAATAGATTAAATAGAATTAAAATAGATTAAATAGTTTAAAATAAATAAAAATAGTTTTAAATATATTAAAATAGTATAATAAAGTTTAAATGATTTAAAATATATTAAAATAGATTAAATAAATTAAAATAGATTAAGATAGTTTAAATAGGTAAATTAGTTTAAAATAGGTTAAACTAGATTAAAATAAATTAAATAGTTTAAATTGATTAAGTTGGTTTAAAATAGATTAACTTGTTTTAATAGTTGAAAATCTTAAAATTAGAATTTAAAAGAACATTTATAGTTTATATTGATATAATAAATTTTGAAATTAACCTCATATTTAACCACTTCTTCCATTCCAACATTTCAATAACTTAATTTCGATAAATGTCGTTTATACTTCAATTACAACTTCAACATTTCAATTTAAACCAATTCCAATTTCAACATTCAAAACTCGAATTTCCGAAAATAATTCAGTTTATATAAATAAAGTTTTCTTCAAAAGATCATTTAACTAATTTCAAAATTTAAATTTAAAATCGTTTAATTTAACCAATCCGGTGTCCGTATATAATTCTCTACCCTATGGTCAAGTGATACAGATATTTATCATTTCAATCCTCAATTTAAAATTTTACGGGTATATATCATTTCAACCCGAAATTCCAAAATTTAATTTCAATACATGAAATCGCTCGACTCTATCATTTCAAATCATAACGATTTCTCCCCAATCTATCAGATCGTTCGGGTATGTATCATTTCAACCCATAGGGAACTTGCAGTGTTACAACAATATAAAATATAACATCCAGTCATCCAATATCAACAATCAAACATCCATCAAAATCATCATCCAAATCAATTAATAAACATCAGTAGCTAACTGACTATCAATAACAAGTATAAACTGATGAATTAAAATTTAAAATTAAATTAAATGACGATTAAATGCAATAAAAGTGATATTTAACTGGAATGACAATTTAAATATACCAAACATCAATCAATCAATTTCTATTCACATCATAAATTTAATTTAACCAACATAAGATAATTTAGTAGTTGTGAGTGGGTTAAAACACTCACCTTTGATTTTAGCCCATAAAAATCCAAACAGAAGCGCAAAAACTCAACAGTCTCCAAATTCAACTAAATTAATTTCATGTTGTCCGGAATTTAAATACGAATCCAACAGAAGAAATCGCGCGTGAATCAAAGTTTATATGCAAAAGATATTCATGTTATAAGAAATATTATTAAAATAATAATTAGTACGCATAAAAAAATAAACAAATTTTAATACTTACGTTTCTCCCAAGATGAGGCTTAAGGAAAAGATTGAAGAACAACTAAGATGAGGACATGACGTGTGCGGAAAAATGAAAAAAAATTCATGTTTCATAAAAGAAAGCTTTTGGATTTGCAAGAATAAGAGCTTTTGAATATGAGGTGTTAGGAGAAACAAAACGCAAATGAAGAAATAAGCTGCGGGTTATTTATAATTAGGAAATGAAGGTGGAGGGACAAAATAAATGTCACGTTTTATTTTGAAAGCTCCAGGCAATAATAATGCATAAGAAAACGTACATAGGAATGGAAAAGTTTGCAAATCAAATAAAAGTAAAACTTTGTATACGTGAAAATGAGGTCGCATGAATTAAATACAACCTAAAAGTCTAGGCTCGGGTATTCAATAGAAGGATAGATGAACGGATCAAGTATTAATAATAAGGTAACTATTTTAAAACGTTCATGCAACAATTAATAACAAAAGAAATGAAGGGACCGTGTACATCGCACAACCCTTTGAAATTCAATTTTTTTGAAACGTAACCAAATTAAATTCATTAACCCAAATAATATTCAAATTTGTACGCATTTAGGTTTTTATCTACGCATAATAAAAAATTTATACTTACCTTAAAAATGAAAACGTTCAATTTGGTTTTCCCAAAATGATCTTTTATTTCCATTAAAACACCCTTTTTGTTTAACACAAAACGTGCGTTTCTTTAATTAAATCTATTAATTGCAATCAACGTTTTCTTTCCTTTTAATTGAAATATTTGAATTACATTAATTGCAATTACTTACAAAGTTAAATTTCAAAACGGACAACTAAAGTGGATGAAAAATAGAACAATTGTTTATTTAAACAGGTTTATAAATTTGTTGTTTTTACACTAGAGTAATATATAACTTTGAAATAGATTATTTTCCTATTCTTGTAATCAATCTGTAAGCTAAAACACAGTTCAATAAACATATATTTCTTCCTTTAAAATCAATCATTCTATTCTTTATTTTAATGAAATTAAACCTACATTCACAAATGAAACATTCATTTTATTTGATGTAAATGTTCTTTTCATTAAATCAAACTTTCCTTATATTTTCACAAACCATAAGCTACTTTTAATTACACCTATTAATTTACAATTTAGTATTCTCTCTCCTATTAATATAAAATTTTCAATTACATTAATTTCAGTTGATTAAGTTTCAAAATGCACTAAATGAATGTAATGAGAAGTAGAACAATTATTTCCTATCTAATAGTAATTTAAACATATTTATACACTATTGGATACAAACGGTAATTACACATTTCTTACTAATTACTAGTTTCTCATCTCTACAATCATTCTTTCAGCTACCAAACATTTCAAATAAATAAACATATGTTTACTCCTTTACCAAACTTATTTATTTTTATTCTTTTATTTTGATTTACACTCCTACTATTAAATCAACCAATACCTTATGAAATTGTTAACATAGGTTTCTTTCTTATTACCCTCATTTTCTACAATTGACGCATTTTCTTACATTGACCACAATATTTAATTACATTAAATTCCAATTAATTATATTCTAATTCCAATAAATTGGTTTAATTAGATTTCAATCTTTTTATTTAATCAAACATTACTCTATGGACATAGTTAACCTTGGTTTGTATCTTATTACGTTAATATTCTCCAATTTCATCTTAATTTCCATTAACGCAATATTTAATTACATTTATTGCAATTTATTTCCAGTTTGATTTCAATAAGTTAAACAAATAGGTAACAAATAACAATTGTCACCTTTAGCTTAATTTAATCACATTTATAAGTTGATTGTTTACAACAAATTTTATAATTATTATACACTACTAATTTTATTCAGTTACAATTTATTACATACTATTTCATTTGTTAATACAACATTTAAATTATCAATTACTCTTTTAATCCAATTACCAATTATTATGCACATTATTACAATTAATTTACAATCTGTAACCAATTATAACTTTTTAATCATTTTAATTAATTGGAATTACATTTAAAGCAGTTATCAATTACCTTAAATTAATACTATTACATTTCATTCCAGTTATATTCTTACTATTAAATCACAATTTTTTTCTTCCAACATTAAATCACAAAACCTTATTAAATTAACTAATTTTAATTATTGAAAATTATGGGTCGTTAAATGTATGCTATATTCGGTGGTATTAAAGTTAATTGGGCTCAATTTCATTTCGACGAAATTATAAATTTCTGGATTCACAAGCGCCAGACAATTACTTATGCACCCTATATAATGTGGATTCTTCAATCCCAAGGTATCCATTCTTACTTATCATATTTTGAAGAACTACAAATTAGAGAAAGTGGGTCCAAATATTTCAAGCTTATGCATCTACCGGACGAACCGCTACCGATCATATCATTTCCTCAATGGACTCTGCAGCAACAACAACTACATCGCCAACAACCTCAACAAGAGCAACAATAACCCCCTCAACAACAAACAGGTCCTTATGTCTTCCAGCAACATCCCTCCGAATATCACTCAAATTCAGAGATTTTAGAAGCCCGAGGAGAACCTACTTCAACAGAATCCTATCGTGACTTATCAATTCGAAATCAACAAATTTTATCTCATAATCAACAAATCTTAGGTAAGAAAGTTGTTCATCTTAACATATTTGTTTCAAGCATATCTTCTCGAATGGGCAAAATTGAGAAAACACTGGCAAAGGTTGTTTCCACTCTTAGGAAAGTAATGAGGAAAGTTCGTGGTCGATCATCATCACGGTCCTCATCCTCATGACTGTCACATCCTTCACCTGCTCTGTATATTTCTTCTATTCCAGGGTCTTCAACAACACCACGAGGTAAAGAACCCATGGAAGACAAACCATTAAATGTAACAGATGAAGAGGAAAGTGAGGACTTTAATATGCAAGATCCTTCCCCCCATCAACAGGGGTACTTGGCTTTTCAAGGACTGTCTACTCAAGAGGACGTAGAATATAATGACCAACATCATTGGCCTGAATACAATTCTCATCCTTCAGCTTTTTGGGATTATTGTAACGATACCTATGGAAGCTTTTCTGACTCATCTCACCATTACCAGTAGCTCTATGTTTTAGATAACATTTTTTATTTTCTCTATTTTTTGATAATGCCAAAAGGGGGAGAAATATGCATACACATAGGGGGAGGATAACATATATACAGGGGAGTAAAATATGTTTTATATTACATAGTTTGTCATCATCAAAAAGGGGGAGAATGCTAGGAACTCTTATCTACAAGTTTTGATGACGACAAACCATATAACTATGATTGTACATACATATCTAGTATCTTACTTTTTGCAGATACTCAAGAATACAAATCGAAGAATGGAGCATGGATCACAACAGTAGAGAGATCAATATTGTATACAAATCTGAGAAATAATATGTAAAATCTCCTTGGGTTCTATATATGATAAAGTACACACATTTACACAAAAAGAACAAATTTTACATATTCCAAACATCTAGTACTATGCTCCCAAACGTCTGCTAGCCTCTGGAATTTTTCCAGACAATACATGACCAGACGTCTGGTCATCACAATCCAGACGTCTGGATTTGGCTCCGAGATTTTTTTTTAAAATATACAACTTCCAAATCTGAAAGGTTGCTTCTGCATCTCTTCTTCGAATTAGTTCTACCCCAAACAGAAGCAACTCTAGAAATGAAAAGAAATGGTAGCAACACTTCAAATTGATCTTTTCACAACTATAAATACATTAGTGATTTTTACGATTAAACAAACTAATTTGTGATTTCTATTCTCTTTATCTACTTTGCACTCAAATTCAAGTTACTCATATTTGCTATCAATATTTCAACCAAAGATCATTAACTTTGGTTCGGTTTTCTTCCATATTTCCAAAGCACACACATATTCATATCTATACATATCCAGTGGAGATTATAGGAAGACTTGTACATATTGTCAATATCAGTGTTAATCAGAGCACATTCTTGACAAAAGATTTTTATTGTAACAAGCCTATTCCTCCGGGCGAAGCGAGGGTTATTGATTAGTGAATTCCTAAGAGGAGCTTCGGGAGTGGACGTAGGACGGGAGGTCCGAACCAGTATAAAATTTCTGGTGTGATCCTTTTATTTTACTATTATCTCATTATCTTAATTTATCGTGTATACAATAATTACTTGTCATCAAGGTTTCAAATCTCGGATTTTGGCCAATATCTCGGGCAAATATCTCGGCTATCTCGGGCGATATTTAAAAGACTTATAACTAACCAAGCTGCCAAATCTCGGATTTTGGCTAATATCTCGGATTTTCATCTCGGCTGATCTCGGGGAGATTTAAAACCTTGCTTGTCATATACATAGTATACGATCCATATAGACTTTCATTATGTATTGTTTTCTAGAGTTTTGAACTCTAAAAGCAATACAAGAAAATGGTCATTTAGTTGAACAATTGTGATTCGTAATGTATGAAACCTCGACCAAATTAGTTCAGACGAAATGAGAAAGTAAAACATGATGCAACATCTTACATTTGATTTCAATAATGATCTTGTTGTGTCAGATGTACCACAAGACCAAGAGCTACAAGAGGATCTAGGAATTCGATCACTTAAATGTTAGTTTGATCAATTTACGTACAATGCAATCTATTTGATGGCCTCAAATGTTAAGGAGGACCAGAGATAGACTTTTGTAAAGAGTTCATTACGATCTTATAGTAAGGATTTCTATCGAATCGTTCGACCATTTAAAATGAAAGTGAATGTACGAGAGTGGATGTAACTTTAGGCATAATTGAAATGAAGAGTGTGAATGATCACTTCTTCTTTATGAAGAGATAATGGAAACGATAAATATATAAAATAATAAAAGATACTTAATACTGAATGAGAAATATGATTTATATTCCAAATGTATTTTTATATAGAAAATTATTTTCTATAAAAGTTATTTCTTCGAGTTTAAGATATTTGATCTAAGACCATCAACCATAAACTAGTCACGATGTATGAAATAAATTTCGTAATAAGTAGTTGAATGGAGCTTCGTATTTCGTATGCTATTATAGTAATGGGGAAAATATAGGAACGTATGATATAAGACTTCTTAGTGGATGGATCAAGATCTAAAAAATTATTTTCGTAAATATACCAAATATTATTTATGAAGTAATAACAATTTTCAGTATTGATTGGAAATAGACATGGTTTTATTTTAGTATGAATATTATGAATATTCATTGTAGGATAAAACTATAGTAATGGTATTTTTTTTCATAACAAGAGTAACGCATTAGAAAATACATAAGTTTCTAAAAATTTTACAATTATTTTGGAATTATAGACTAATCCATAATATGATAAATAATTCTTTAACCGTATGATTATGAATCATATGGTGCTGGTAAATTGTATCTCAAATAATTAAAGGTAAAACATCAATTCGGTGGGAGTGACCTAAGAGTTGGTGAATTCTTCGGACTGATACATATGGACATATGCAATCATAAGTCTAATGATACCAAAAATGATTCCTCAAACTTCGTTAAATTCGCTGATTAATTATCACAAACATAAACATAAGTATTTGATACACATGTATAGTATGTCTATAGTAAGTTTATAGAAAATAAAATGGAAGTAAATAACATGGCATGCAAAAGAAAACAAATATTTGATTTGATTGAACATGTGAGTGTATTGGAAAGGTTTCCAAAAGTAACAAAAAACGAATGAGATTCAATGTCAAAAGTTGCTCCTCCTGATGATACATAATGATGTAACAATAAGGAATAATCAGATTTTGTTGAACAAAGTATGATTGAAAATGAGTGAAGTTTAATTAACTTCTCCCTGTATGCTTTAGCACTTAAGATTAAGTATCTAAGATTAAATTAATTTAATGTAAAGCATAGTTTACAAAATCATACAAGATAAGGGTGTATAAGAAATCCCAACACATCCTAGGTCAAGGAGTTGACGGTTACATGAGCCAAAAGGTAGCACATAATAATTGTTTGTGAAGGATCTTTTGTGAAAACCCCCAATGAGTTGGGACCGATCAATATTAACTGACCAATTTATGTTTTGAACATAAGTTTCGTAAACTGAATCAAATCAGTTTATATATATATAAAACCAATTCATAAAATATTTATGAATACCTATTCATTACACTAAGAAACAAGTATTGTTTCAAGAAACACAACTTCATGATAAAGGAATTTCTTTTAGAAATTATTGATAATAAAATAAATTTGGATACGATCCAAAAGTAAAAATGATTACGAAGGATAGATGAAATTAACCTAGCCTAAATGGACTAATACATTAGAATGTCTAAAAAATATTCTAACACATTAAAGAGAAACTACGAATTTCTTATCAATGTCAAAAATAAAGTTTCCTCTATTGTCAATAAGACCAGTATAATAGGATGTTGGGAATGTCCCAAATGATATACGCAGACACAATATTAAAATGTTTAATATGGGGCATATAAGATGAATTTCTTATGTACTGGCAATCTGAATTATCATACATGTTGCAATGTCTACAATATCGTATTTTGCTTATGTATTTAATACATAAAGCAAATATTAAATCCCAATTAAGATCACTAAATGATGGTTTGAAGTGTTTTCGAGTTATTTACGAAATATAGAGAATTGTTTATAAAAACAACGAATCCTTATGAAGAAATGCTCAGACTCGAACTTCATAAGTGATATCATGCATAGTATGACAATCCTAAAATCATGTTCAGTCTTAAGCTAAGAACTTTAAGTTGGAAATGTTCCAAACAAAAGGTAGTGGCTGATTCGACCAAAAAGCTAAGTACATCACCTAGAACAGTGTCGATATAGAAGTACTGTATATATAAAAATGCAAAAATTTATAATCGAGCTAGAGGTGATTCCAAATGCTGAGAATTCCATATCATTTTTATAATATAACAATGTCACAATGCAGTTTGTGAATGAATCTAGAACTCAATAGAATTTGGGAAAAACATTCCAAAAAGGTTCTGCATGATAAAGGCAGTTTATCAACGTCGGAGAGAGTTGACTGACAGAGTAGATAGTTAAGATAATATAGCATATCGGTTCACTAAGGGACTAGCTTGATTAGTTTAAGGAAAACCAATCGAAAGAATAAGAATAAGATTTCATAATCACCCCCATGTGTAAGTGGGAGATTGGTAGAGTTAGGGATATGTCCTAAGGGAAATTATCTAATCTGTTACATATATCTAACTCATTAACCAATCTTGCTCATATAAAGGTATTTGATTTCTAATATATACTTTGCTATATAGTGATATAATTAACTAAATATTTAATTTAAGGTATTTTTTTATAAAATTCTTAAATAATATGTTATGTGATAGTAGTTACAAAATGTTACGATCGTTAGAAATTTATCACATTGTATAATAATCTATTTTTTCAATATTCCTGGTCAAAATGTTTCTAGAAAGGATATCGGTACATCCGTTAAGATCAGAGTAAGTAATGCTCTCTACATGTTGGATAATGTATTACTCACGGTTGCTGAAGGCACTAAGGGATTATGTTCTAGTAGTTATTAGATAATTATGGAATGATTGGTTCGAGAGTTTCCTATTGTTTAATAACAACTAATCAAATAGGAAATCTCAAGTGACGATATTACACAGTTCTCTCGACTTGAGAACACTGTTGAACTTCAATGTGGAAACACCACTTTGATTATAGTTAAATAGTGGAATAGTGTCCATTGAACGACTATAGTGTTGTCTGAGTTGAAGCATTGGAAGTGAAACACTATTCAATAGAGAATATGTCTTCCCAATTGTATAAGGTTAGTATCACGGTCAATTGTAGTCAACTCAAAGACAAAATCTCCAGGTAGAGTACTACGGTTAATAATAAATGTTACTATTGAACTAAGGCCTTCGTTTATGGATTAACCGACTTAAATGCGGATAATATTGGAATTTTGACCAAAACCAAATTCCATATGTTCTAAAGTAATATAGTGTTGACGAAGAGAATTGGTGTATATAACCATTACTAAACAGTACCGCTTGAATTTGTAAAATTGGATTTTACCGATGAGATTATATAAGCGATGAATTAAGTCAAACTGTCATACCAATAGCTAAGGTAACGTATAAACATTGGTATTTAAATTGTTTGAATATTAATTGCTATAAACTTGCACCTTTAGTTGCACAACCGAATCTATTTATTTTTCAAAAACCATGCGATTTAATTGATTTATAATAGTTATAAATTAACTAAACTAATTATTATTATGAAATAATAATTATTATTGTATTTATTGTATGGAGTGTGTTTAGTAAAATAATGTTACTTCTAGAAATTTTGGGGTGCTACTAGTAATTTATTGGGTATGTACATAAAAGTTGTATATGTGCATAATTATGTACGATATTGATAAGAATTTAAATTGGATTTCAATAATATAATTTACTAATGGATTTTTGGGGTTTTTAGTCCATTAAGGACCTTCTTTTAGCTGGCTTAAGGAGGAGTTGGAAGGGTTATCCCTCCCTTGAAATCAAAAAATGAACGATGATGATGCTACAATCATCACTGGAATTATCTCCTGGTGACTAGAGCGAGTTCAACATAATATGAATACTCAGATAAAGTAAACAGAGCAACTAAATTATACTATTAAGTAGTAATTTCCTTCGAATATTCTTTACAAGTACTCGATCAACATTTTCTCAAATCATGTTCCCACATAGGGGTCAATATAATAAAAAATAAACATAGTAAGGTCGGATCCACATACAATGATGCGACCCACACTCAATAAAACAGTAGAAATAAACAATTATTTATTAGCTACCATGCTTCATGCTCTATCTTTACTCTACTATTGAGGCCCTTATTATTCTTGCGTATCCCATAAACTCAGTCTATTTAGAGTACCAGTGAGTTTATGGAGAAAAAATAATAAAAACACAGGTCAGACATAAAGTCTGGTGTAAATGATACTTACTCCAAAACATTCATATAGTGAGACCAAATTACACTACACGGATAGGTTTCCCCCTCACTGTTCAAACATAAAAATTGGATATTAAAAGAACTCACTGCTACACCCTGGCGCAATCCCCTCTAGATCCCCAATTTAGTTCGTTCATTAGAATTCTTCACTATTCTTTACTAAACTAGCCCTATTTGCTACTGTGCCCCAGTGCAGTATCAATTTAACCTCCCATTAGTGTTTGTCACTTTTCTAATGCTGCTTGGAATTACCCCACCATAGTATCCCTTTTTGATTCATTCTTTAGTTCGAACTGCGTGGTCCCAACTACCCACAGTATTTAACAATCTAGTTAAGCCTTGGACTACAAAGAAACAACCACCTATAGTACTTCTATATTTATTTACATACCTTTGCAAACTGCTTGGAATCATCCACCACAGTAGACCACAAAGAAACCCATATGCAGCCTCTAAACATTTGATTAATTTGGAACTTCTTGGTATACCCCACCACGGTCACTATAAGTTGAATGCCTCTCCGCACGATTTCTGGGTGTGCATTAGAGTGAGCGTCCCCACCCGGCATCAGTAGCCCTTCCAACTTCGAATATCTATTTAACACAGGATCCCTTCGCCCATTCTGATCTAACCTGGCCTCTCATCGAGTTCCATTAACCTATCTTTTATAAGCATTAAATATTATCCTTTTAGCGCAATATCACTCTAACCCATGCAGTACGCCCTATAATTTACTTATTAATTTTTTCTTTCTAATTTTAAAGCAGTATGATCCCTTCATATCTTGCGCAGTGCTCTTACTTATAAAAAAAGAGCTGCTGCCCCATGCCATCGCCCGACAACTCTAACATCCCCGACAACGCCTTTTCACATCGTCATACTATTCGATTTTTTTAATTCCATTATATGTAGTCTCCTTTCTAGCAATTAATTTGGATTTGTCTCCATTTTTCCTAACCGCTATTAGCATATTTCTACATGGAGTTTATTTCCCTGCATCCCCCGTACTATCTATTTACCCCAAGGCGGTACTTGACTATTTTACCTTTTATTTTCTTATAGAAAAATTCAGATCAAATTCTCCGAAATTCCTGAACTTCTGTTCTTCCATATTTTACATTTATTAGGCCTTTTGAGTATTTTTTTCATTGTTTATTTTCAAGTAGTATAACTTCAAAAATTCGTACAAAATTATATAGGCATACGAAATCTCACAAACTAAAAACCCACTTCATAAATCAGGTTTTAAACATCATATAAATTTTTTATTATGATATTAAATCACTAAAGTAAGGAATACATCTAAACATCCTATGTTACTCATCCTTCCCCAAACATTCATTAAATCTTTATATTTTTCCTCTCTCATGTAAACCCGTATGAAACCTTTCACACATAAAAACATATAGATCTAAACTGAGAAAATACATATAAGAATTCATCCTAGAAAGGTTATGTATTACTCACTTAGATTTTTAAGATGTATAACTTTAATCTTCTTAGTCTCTTCTAGCTTGCGTTTTCTTATCATCCTCTTATTTGCTTTCTTAAGCTTCCACCATTAAAATGTTTTCTCATGCTTTTATTTTTGTTGGAGTAGAGTTAAATGAATGAATAGAAATGAGTAATGTTTATTGTTCCATAACAAGTTGGCTTTGGGCCCTAATACCTGCTTCTATAAATTTGTTCCCCTCTACCCTTCTTATTTAACTTGCCTTATATTTTTAACTGATAATTTAATTAAGTGTAATTTTAGGGCTATTACAGTCTCCTTACTTAAAGGAATTTCACCTTGAAATTCTATTAAGTGTTAGAACCTCAGTTGTTGGATTTTAATGACAACAACTATACAATTATGCCAAAGAACATCTAGGCTAACTTGTAGGTATATAAATATAAAAAAGAGACAAACAAATAAGTTCAACATGAAGATACACGGTACAAAAGAAGATAAAAGTATTTATATGGAGATATAAGAAGAGATATACACGATAGATGTAACATCCCGGAATTTTGAAATAATTTAATTCGTTAAATTGTTTGAATTTTTGGATTTAAATTTGAGGATTCCGAAAGAAATGAAGATATTGTTAAGATTTATATTATAAAAAATTATATGAGTTATAAAATAAAATATGAATAAATTTAATCTCTTTAGTTAAAACTTTTAAATAGAACTAAAACAAATTTTGTAATAAATTTACATAGTATAAAATGTTGATAACTAAAAGGAAATTGCTTTAAACAAAATAAGCTAAGGGAATAAAGTAACCAAATAAAAAAAGTAAGTACATATAGAAGATAGAAACAATTACAAATTCAAACCATATGCTTGCCGTGAGTATATGAGGATAAGAAAGGTAGTAGGAAGATAGAAGCATGTAAGAAGATATCTTTTGATAAAACAAGATTTGTACTTGCATAAGAGAATAGGACTGCTTGTAAACAAGAATTGAAACATGGGCATTTAATGCCATCAGTTCTAGCACGCAAAAGAAAGAGTATTAGCCACCATATCTATAAAAAAATCTCTGGTTGCAAATGTACAAATAAAAAAAAAGAAAAGAAAAGAAAACTGTACCTCCTTTGCTCTGTACATTTCTATATGTATCAACCCATGCATCAGTTCGTTCAAAACTTTTTTTTTCACTGAAGAAAGAAAATAAACTTAGAAAAATATATACAAGTCCAAAATAAATTGCTGAAGAGAGAAATAAAAGAGTAGAGGAATAAAAACTGCAGATTTCCAAAACAAGTGAAAGTATTCTCTGTCTCCTAATAAATTTCAAAAGTGAGTAAACCTTTAAACTAAAATCTAGAACTATTATGTGTTGCTTAGGAATTACTGTGATGATGTTTGATCTGCAAAAATGTTAGGTGTGAGTTCTGAGGGCTTGTCTGTACATTTTGAAGCATCTCTGTTCATCAAGTTATCCAAGTGAGTAAACTTATCTTTAAAAGGCTGAAAATTTATATTGAAACGGTTAAAACTTCATTTACAAACTCCTTTGTTCATGCTTCAGTATGATAATGTTGTAGTGATGATCTGTGTATACTCTGTAAACATTTATGCAGGGCTTATATTTGTTTCCAAAACTTAAGTTCATTTGCTGTTAATCTCTGACAAGCCTTGGTTTTTCAAATAATCAAGTTGTTTTAATCCTCAAACAAGAACTTCCAAGTTTAAACATACAGTATGTTATTCTTACTGTAACCTTGTTTTACAGGTATCAAAGTAAAACTTTGAGAAAAAATTGATTGTTGAAAATTATTAATTCGAGATTAAAAATTTGAATCTATGCTCAAAACCATGATTTTTAAAATAAAAATCTAGACTTTTAGATTTATATAAAAAGGGCAGTTCGTATATGAACAAGATTGGCATTTCCATCAATATCTCATGATCGAATCAATTAAAAATGCTGAATCTTGTTGTGTAGCAAGTTTAACACTCCATGAACCCAAGAAAAATGCGTAAGGATTTTTCGAATGTAAGGATTTTGAGTTAGAGAGAAAATTAGGGTTTAAGTTCAAAATTTCCTATGCTCTGTAAATGGATGATCACGTCGCCGTTGCTCAATCGAGTATCACGCGATTTTAGACGAAGATAGAGGAGGGTATGGTCGACGTATGGCCGGAGTCTCATGACGTCAGGAGGTTAGAGTTGATGGGGCGAAGTATTTTTCTCGTGGTGGTCGAGTTTTTGGGTTCGAGTTTCCAGTCTTTTTTCGATCTCGAGTAGTTCGCGATGGTTTGGGTTGTGATCTCGAGTGAGGGGTCGATTTGCGACCTGAGGGTGGTGGTGTAGTTCGCCAGAGCGGCGTCGCTGTTCCGTGCACGTGCACGAGGTCGGTCGTGTATCAGGAAGCTTGAACCTGGTATGTTGTTAAGTTAAAACCTTAAGCAAAATGAAAAAAAAAATAAACAGAGAAGAAGTACGAGAGGGAGAAAGGGAAAGCTTGAAGAAATACTCGAGAATTTGAAGGGAAAGCTCGAAGTCGAACCTGGGGTTTTCAGCGTTGTATCGAGTAAAGTTTTTAAACTTAAACAAAAATTTTGAAACGTACAGCACTCGGGTCGAATTCCTGAGAAACCCAAAGCAAAGGCAAGTTTTTCTCGCGCGTGACTCGAAGTAGGTCTCAGGCTAATGAATTAAACAGTTTTACTGTGGAAGTTTTCAAATTTTAAAACACTTGTAAACTATGGTTTCAAATGGCGATTTGATCAAGTTCCAAAGTAAATTCAGTATTTAGGTAAGTCGATTTAAAGTAATTAAATTTTAACTTATTTAAATTCAATTTACTTAATCTATTTTGAAATACTAAGATTTATTTATTTCATAAAGGAAGTTAAATAAATTTCTAATTAATTATAAATAAACAGTTAAATAAGGAAAATCGGTGTATCAAGATGATTAAGATTAATTAATTTACCATTTAGAATATTAAATCATTAATTTAATAATAATCGATAAAAATAATTATCTGGTTAAATTATTAAATCTCATTCACTTTGATTGGTAAACAATAAATTATTGCTGTACAATATATTGATATTTCTATTCTGTTCATGATACTATGTGATGTAAATTGTGAAGTACTGCACTGTGATTGTGGTTTGTTCTGTATTGATGTGAAAAACCTTGTTTGCCGTAAAACGACATTTAAACCTCGATGCGACAGGGGATCGGATTTCAGTTTGTTATCCGAAACCCACATCGAATCTATGAATTGTTGTGAACAACATATCCACATGTTTTTGAAATTAACGCTCACTATTCGGGTTACCCATTACGAATAGTGATACGTCGTATATGGACGACATTTGAAGACCGGTGTTGAAGACCGGATATTTTCAAAAATGAAAGGACAACCTGTCGAATGTCTCTGCACCGAGTTGCTCCGGTATAGAGATTTATATCACTCTTTTGTGATGGGAAGTCCGGACGTGATTAGAAAATTATCCGGATTGCAAGGGCTTCTTTGGAAGTGCCTTCGGTTCTGTTCGAACCCGGAACAGACTTGTATGGATACATGTCCGACATTACACTTTGAGATATAAAGCCGATTTCTTTCAAATACATTTCTGTTGGTGGCGGAGAATTTATTCTCTTAGCTTAACACCCTTCTCTGAGACGTACGAGCTCAGAGGTTATGTAGTTGAAATTTATCAGCGATATATCCCAATTTGGTAATGTGACATGCTGAGTGTTGCTGTGTGATGATCAGTGTTTGATCATTTGTGATATGATCATTTGTTTGATCATTTATCTTTGTGATCATAGGTTGATCATCTGTTGACCCAAAGCATGGCTTTGTGACAAAGCGTAGCTTTGTGGACGAGACTTCGTCGAGCCTCACACCCCGGAATGGTCAAAACAGGAAAGATGCAGCAAGGTTATAGGGAGTAGCGCCCCTTAGGGTATGTTCATTTCCTTCTGGATAGAAGTGGTATCATGGTATGGAGCCCAGATACTTTACTTATGTGGATATCGTAGATATACATTTATTATCTTTGTGATTTGTTGCTGGGGCCCCGGTTAAAGGTTGGTTACAATCGGGAGATGGCATACTCGTGTCAGTAGTTACCTATTTTTGCAGAGGTAACCCGGCCTTGTGTTGGCAGAGATCCGGTTAGGTTCTCGGGACGTCCTTCCAGAGGTGTTTCCATGTGGCAATGGGAAGTTCCTTGGCCTGACCATTAGTTGGAAATCCAATTACCAATACGAAACCCTGTACGGTTTTAGTTGTAGAACCTGCCATCTAATATGGTAGCTATAGTAGGCATAGTATAATGGTACCTATGCCGGCTAAGATTAATACTCTACTTTCGAAATGTTTCTACACTATGCACTAGTAATAATATCAAAGAAATTTTCTCCGTACCAAGCATATTTAACTATCATAAGAAGAAATCTCCTCCAATTCTGCGTTTGCATTGTGTGTGTGGTGGGAGGTCTTATGGTAGTTCCATTTTTAAAAGCATACCGAAATTTCTTTTATAAACCTAGTTTCTGTAAATGCAACTGTTTAGTTTACTCATACCAGTCCCATGACTGACCCGGAGTTTATTGTTTTCTTTCCTAAACTCTGGGTGCCCATTATTTCCACACGGGCAGCCTAGTAGCAGGTTTTCCGTATTTTGGAGTTAGCTGTATTTTGGAGCTCTTATCTTGGAGATATTCTTAGGAGCTTTTTGGAGATATCAGGTGTTTAGCTTTTGGGAGTCCGTTATCACTTCTTTCATCTGGAGACTTTTGGATATATGATTACTGTTGTATTATCATGATGTTGTATTTGGAGTTGTAGTATATGTATTAAATACTCTGATGAAGTATGGATTATGTCGATGTTGTATCTGTGATGATATTTATGATATTGATTCTGTTCCGCTGTTTTAATATTCATCTAATTGTTGTTATAAGCTCCATCCGAACTGAAATTTGACGTTTGAATTTTGGCAGTCGAATACAAGTGAAGTATTTAATGTCTATTTTCAAATGAAGAATTTTGGGTCGTAACAAATTGGTATCAGAGCTTTTGGTTGAGTAAGAACTTAAGCTACGGAGTATAACACATTAGATGGCTCATTAGAGATAGGGTGAAGTATACCCTAGAATGAGTATAACCAAGACTGTAACTTTAAAATTTCTTAGTCTATTTCTTTTTACTGCTGATGTTCCTTAAGATATTAGTCTGTATATCTAAATCATCTTTCTTACTAATTTCAGATAAGTAAGAATGAGTGGACGCCGAGGCAGAACTAGGGGTCAAGTAAATGCCGCAGCACCAAATCAAGGTCCTCCAGCAGTAGTCGCAGCAATGGATATCCAGCAGCAGCCGGATCTGGCTGATTTGAATAAGAAATTCGAAAGGCTTGGTGGCAAACCATTCACCGGCAAGGAGTCAATTATTGAGGCTCAAGCTTGGGTCAGATCATGTGAGAAAATTTTTAAAGGGCTTAAGCTGCAAGACGAGCAGAAGAGACTTATAGCTTCTTGGCAACTCCAAGAAGAAGCTTCAGCCTGGTGGGAAACAGTCATTGTTGATGAATCCGAGGAAGAGTTTTCTTGGGATCGTTTTAAGGAGGTGTTTGAAAAGCGTTATATGCCGTCGGCGGGAATTTCTAGAATGTATCAAGAATTTTTGGATTTAAAGCAAGGAAGCCTGACATTTGAAGAATACTTAAACAAGTTCAACGAACTATCCCGTTTTGGTCCAGAGTTGTTAAACACGCCTCTTAAGAAGAATGAAAGGTTTATCCGGGGAATGAACCAGAAGTATCACGAAAGGATGACAGCTCACGTCAAGGAATCTTTTTCTGATCTTATTGATATGGGATACAGGTATGCCACATTGGATATGCAGGAGATTCCAAAGGAAGGAGGAAATTCAAATAATCAGAACTGGAAGAAAAAAAAGTTTGGGGGCAAGAAGCCACAGCAAGGCAATGATAAAAAGAGCAATCAAGGAAATTCGGCTAGCAACATAACTTGTTACAATTGCAATGAGAAGGGCCATTATTCAAACAGCTGCACAAAACCAAAGAAGCAAGTTAACAAGGAACAACCGGTGAAGAATGAGCAATATAAGCCCAGAAAATGTTACGCCTGTCAGGGAGAGGGACATGTTATCAAAAACTGCCCAATGATGAAGCAAGCACAGGTGGCAAATGTTTACGCGATAAAGAAAGATCCTTCAACTTCGAAAGCTGATAAAGGAAAAGGTGTTCTGGAAGGTAACCTTACTATTAGTGGTAGAACTGTTAGAGTTTTATTTGACTCGGGAGCTTCACATAGTTTTATCTCCCAACAAACCGTAAGAGAATTAGGACTTAAAGCTAGATTTTCTACCGATCCTATTTGCGTGAAAAATCCGGTTGGAGGTCCCGCAAATCTTTGTTTATATTGCAAGAAAGTTCCTATTTCATATGATAGTTATCGATTTCCTATCAACCTTTATATCCTCGAATTTAATGAATTTGAAATCATACTCGGAATGAATTGGTTATCGAAATACGAAGCTATATTGGATTGTAATAATCGGACCGCTTTGGTCAAAACGAACCTTGGAAATTTTATTGAAATCTCTTGTGAGAATCCGAATCCAAGAAGAGATAGATTGATGTATACTTTGGGATATCCTGAATCCACTTTGCAGTCTATACCTGTTGTTTGGGAATTTTCCGACGTATTTGAAGAAGTAAATTCCTTACCTTCGCACAGAGAAATAAATTTCCGAATTGACTTAATACCCAATGCTCGTCCTGTTGTTCACGCGAGTCGCAGGATGGCACCTAGGGAGAAAATTGAATTAGTCAATCAAACTGGAGATTTGCTGAAGAAAGGATTGATTCGCCCTAGTGTTTCCGAATGGGGTTCAGCCGTCGTATTTGTAGCTAAATCAGACGGATCTTTGAGATTGTGTGTAGATTACCGTGATCTCAATAAACAAACTCTCAAAAACAAATTCCCTTTACCTAGAATTGACGATCTATTTGATCAACTTCATGGCGCTTGATTCTTTTCTAAGATGGATCTAGCTCAAGGATTCCATCAACTGCGAATAGCTGAGGATTGTGTTCATTTTACTGCTTTTAGAGGTCCAGACATATTCTACGAGTGGTTAGTTATGCCTTTCGGACTGACCAACGCTCCTGCGTATTTCGTGGATTTAATGACCCGAGTATTTCGAGAAGTGTTGAACAAATTTGTCCTTGTATTTATTGATGATATCTTAATTTTCTCCAAAACTGAAGAGGAGCATTCTGAACATCTCAGAATCGTTTTGGAAATATTGAAGACGAATGTCTTATTCGCTAAATTTTCTAAGTGTCACTTTTGGGTCAAAGAGGTCAAATTTCTCGGTCATATTATTAATGAAGAAGGGATTTCTGTTGATCCAAGTAAGATTTCTGCAATTATGGACTGGAAGCAACCCACTACTCCTAGAGAAGTTCGAAGTTTTCTCGGTTTAGCGGGATATTATAGAAAGTTTGTACAGGATTTTTCTAAGTTGGCCAGCCCATTGACTAAGCTGACAATGAAGAATGCTAAATTCGATTGGACTTCAAGATGTGATGAAGTTTTCCAGGAATTGAAAAAGAGATTGACTACTGCTCTTGTTCTCGTTATTATTGACGGGAACCAAGGCTTATCTGTCTATACTGATGCGTGTGGTGACGGGGTAGGTGCAGTATTAATGCAAAATGGAAAGGTAGTTGCCTACGCGAGTAGACAATTACGTCCGCATGAGAAGAACTACCCGACACATGATTTGGAGCTTTTGGCTATTGTTTTCGCTTTAAAAATCTGGCGACACTATCTTCTGGGTAAGAATCTTTTCAGCTTCTTAACAATTTATGAAATTAACTAAATAAATATACTTAATAAACTCTTCTTGTTTTAGGTGAAAAATTCGAATTATTCACCGACCATAAATCCTTGAAATATCTTTTCACCCAGAAGGACCTGAATCTGCGACAACAACGTTGGTTGGAATTTCTGGCATCCTATGACTTGGATATTCTTTACACTCCGGGAAAAGCCAATGTAGTTGCCGATGCTTTAAGTAGAAAGCACGCTCTTCTTGCTCATCTTGTCATTGCCCCTACTCTCATTGAGAAAATCGCCAGTAAGCAAAATGAAGACAAATTTCTTCGAGACATTTATGGGAAAATCCTTCGAGGAGAAGATACTAGCTTTGAAACCAATCATAGTGGAGTTATTAGGCTGAAAGGCAGGCTTTGTGTGCCAGATATCCCTGAATTGAAACGAGAAGTATTGGACGAATGTCATAAGTCCAAATTTAGTATCCATCCAGGAATCAACAAAATGTATCGTGACATTAAAAGAACATTCTGGTGGAAGACGATGAAGAGAGACATATCGATATATGTGAGTCGCTGTGCTACTTGTCAGCAAATCAAAAGCGATCAAAGGAAAGTGGCCGGTTTACTTCAACCTTTGGAAGTACCGAAATGGAAGTGGGATCAGGTATCGATGGATTTTATCGATGGATTGCCACGAACCAAGAAGGGAAATGAAGCGATTTGGGTTATAGTGGACCGTCTAACCAAAACTGCTCACTTTATTCCAGTAAAATCCACTCGAACTGCAGAAAGCTTAGCAGGTATATACGTAAAAGAAATCGTGCGTCTCCATGGTATTCCCAGCAGTATAGTGAGTGATCGTGACCCGATCTTCACTAGCAGATTTTGGGAGGCATTTCAGGACGCTTTGGGAACGAAATTAAATTTCAGTACTGCTTATCACCCGCAATCTGATGGACAGACTGAAAGGGTTAATCGAATTCTAGAAGACCTATTACGTTCTTGTGTTCATGATTTTGGTGGTTCATGGGAGGACCATTTACATCTGGTTGAATTCTCATATAATAACAGCTATCAGGCCAGTCTAGAAATGGCTCCTTTCGAAGCTTTATATGGTCGTCCGTGTCGATCACCTATATGCTGGATAGAATCAGGTGATAGACTCGTCTTAGGACCGGATATGATCAAAGAAGCCACTGAGAAGGTAGATTTTATTCGAAAGAAATTATTAACTGCCCAAAGCCGTCATAAGAGTTATTATGACCGCCGAAGAAGATTTTTGGAATTTCAAGTTGGAGATTCTGTATTTCTGAAAGTATCTCCGATGAGGGGTGTATTGAGATTCGGGAAAACTGGAAAGCTAGCACCGCGTTATATTGGTCCTTTTCCTATTCTGGAAAGGATTGCTCCTCTAGCATATCGAGTCCAGCTACCCGACTGGTTGTCTGGCGTCCATAATGTGTTTCACATTTCTAATCTTTGGAAGTATGTGCACGACCCAGATGATATTATTGAAGAAGCTGCTCAGCAGGATCTAGAAATCACTCCTAATTTGGCAGTAAAGAGGGAACCGATAAAAATTGTTGATCGTGAGGAAAAGCGATTGCGAAACAAAGTTGTGAAGCTAGTCAAAGTTCAATAGAGTGGCAATCCAAAGGACTGTACTTGGGAGACTGAAGATAATATGAAGAAATCATATCCCAACTGCAGAATTGACATCTCGGCTTAAACTGTAAGTCATTTCCTTGTTTCTGAATTCGCGTATTCTTTGTTGCATTCTCTCTCTTTCAATTTCGAGGACAAAATTTTCTTAAGGAGGGGATATTGTAACATCCCGGAATTTTGAAATAATTTAATTCGTTAAATTGTTTGAATTTTTGGATTTAAATTTGAGGATTCCGAAAGAAATGAAGATATTGTTAAGATATATATTATAAAAAATTATATGAGTTATAAAATAAAATATGAATAAATTTAATCTCTTTAGTTAAAACTTTTAAATAGAACTAAAACAAATTTTGTAATAAATTTACATAGTATAAAATGTTGATAACTAAAAGGAAATTGCTGTAAACAAAATAAGCTAAGGGAATAAAGTAACCAAATAAAAAAAGTAAGTACATATAGAAGATAGAAACAATTACAAATTCAAACCATATGCTTGCCGTGAGTATATGAGGATAAGAAAGGTAGTAGGAAGATAGAAGCATGTAAGAAGATATCTTTTGATAAAACAAGATTTGTACTTGCATAAGAGAATAGGACTGCTTGTAAACAAGAATTGAAACATGGGCATTTAATGCCATCAGTTCTAGCATGCAAAAGAAAGAGTATTAGCCACCATATCTATAAAAAAATCTCTGTTTGCAAATGTACAAATAAAAAAAAAGAAAAGAAAAGAAAACTGTACCTCCTTTGCTCTGTACATTTCTATATGTATCAACCCATGCATCAGTTCGTTCAAAACTTTTTTTTTCACTGAAGAAAGAAAATAAACTTAGAAAAATATATACAAGTCCAAAATAAATTACTGAAGAGAGAAATAAAAGAGTAGAGGAATAAAAACTGCAGATTTCCAAAACAAGTGAAAGTATTCTCTGTCTCCTAATAAATTTCAAAAGTGAGTAAACCTTTAAACTAAAATCTAGAACTATTATGTGTTGCTTAGGAATTACTGTGATGATGTTTGATCAGCAAAAATGTTAGGTGTGAGTTCTGAGGGCTTGTCTGTACATTTTGAAGCATCTCTGTTCATCAAGTTATCCAAGTGAGTAAACTTATCTTTAAAAGGCTGAAAATTTATATTGAAACGGTTAAAACTTCATTTACAAACTCCTTTGTTCATGCTTTAGTATGATAATGTTGTAGTGATGATCTGTGTATACTCTGTAAACATTTATGCAGGGCTTATATTTGTTTCCAAAACTTAAGTTCATTTGCTGTTAATCTCTGACAAGCCTTGGTTTTTCAAATAATCAAGTTGTTTTAATCCTCAAACAAGAACTTCCAAGTTTAAACATACAGTATGTTATTCTTACTGTAACCTTGTTTTACAGGTATCAAAGTAAAACTTTGAGAAAAAATTGATTGTTGAAAATTATTAATTCGAGATTAAAAATTTGAATCTATGCTCAAAACCATGATTTTTAAAATAAAAATCTAGACTTTTAGATTTATATAAAAAGGGCAGTTCGTATATGAACAAGATTGGCATTTCCATCAATATCTCATGATCGAATCAATTAAAAATGCTGAATCTTGTTGTGTAGCAAGTTTAACACTCCATGAACCCAAGAAAAATGCGTAAGGATTTTTCGAATGTAAGGATTTTGAGTTAGAGAGAAAATTAGGGTTTAAGTTCAAAATTTCCTATGCTCTGTAAATGGATGATCACGTCGCCGTTGCTCAATCGAGTATCACGCGATTTTAGACGAAGATAGAGGAGGGTATGGTCGACGTATGGCCGGAGTCTCATGACGTCAGGAGGTTAGAGTTGATGGGGCGAAGTATTTTTCTCGTGGTGGTCGAGTTTTTGGGTTCGAGTTTCCAGTCTTTTTTCGATCTCGAGTAGTTCGCGATGGTTTGGGTTGTGATCTCGAGTGAGGGGTCGATTTGCGACCTGAGGGTGGTGGTGTAGTTCGCCAGAGCGGCGTCGCTGTTCCGTGCACGTGCACGAGGTCGGTCGTGTATCAGGAAGCTTGAACCTGGTATGTTGTTAAGTTAAAACCTTAAGCAAAATGAAAAAAAAAAATAAACAGAGAAGAAGTACGAGAGGGAGAAAGGGAAAGCTTGAAGAAATACTCGAGAATTTGAAGGGAAAGCTCGAAGTCGAACCTGGGGTTTTCAGCGTTGTATCGAGTAAAGTTTTTAAACTTAAACAAAAATTTTGAAACGTACAGCACTCGGGTCGAATTCCTGAGAAACCCAAAGCAAAGGCAAGTTTTTCTCGCGCGTGACTCGAAGTAGGTCTCAGGCTAATGAATTAAACAGTTTTACTGTGGAAGTTTTCAAATTTTAAAACACTTGTAAACTATGGTTTCAAATGGCGATTTGATCAAGTTCCAAAGTAAATTCAGTATTTAGGTAAGTCGATTTAAAGTAATTAAATTTTAACTTATTTAAATTCAATTTACTTAATCTA
Organism: Allium fistulosum; assembly: GCA_030737815.1. NCBI lineage: Eukaryota > Viridiplantae > Streptophyta > Magnoliopsida > Asparagales > Amaryllidaceae > Allium > Allium fistulosum. Next base: position 481,642,658 of record CM060905.1, on the reverse strand, counting down.
TTTTGAAATACTAAGATTTATTTATTTCATAAAGGAAGTTAAATAAATTTCTAATTAATTATAAATAAACAGTTAAATAAGGAAAATCGGTGTATCAAGATGATTAAGATTAATTAATTTACCATTTAGAATATTAAATCATTAATTTAATAATAATCGATAAAAATAATTATCTGGTTAAATTATTAAATCTCATTCACTTTGATTGGTAAACAATAAATTATTGCTGTACAATATATTGATATTTCTATTCTGTTCATGATACTATGTGATGTAAATTGTGAAGTACTGCACTGTGATTGTGGTTTGTTCTGTATTGATGTGAAAAACCTTGTTTGCCGTAAAACGACATTTAAACCTCGATGCGACAGGGGATCGGATTTCAGTTTGTTATCCGAAACCCACATCGAATCTATGAATTGTTGTGAACAACATATCCACATGTTTTTGAAATTAACGCTCACTATTCGGGTTACCCATTCCGAATAGTGATACGTCGTATATGGACGACATTTGAAGACCGGTGTTGAAGACCGAATATTTTCAAAAATGAAAGGACAACCTGTCGAATGTCTCTGCACCGAGTTGCTCCGGTATAGAGATTTATATCACTCTTTTGTGATGGGAAGTCCGGACGTGATTAGAAAATTATCCGGATTGCAAGGGCTTCTTTGGAAGTGCCTTCGGTTCTGTTCGAACCCGGAACAGACTTGTATGGATACATGTCCGACATTACACTTTGAGATATAAAGCCGATTTCTTTCAAATACATTTCTGTTGGTGGCGGAGAATTTATTCTCTTAGCTTAACACCCTTCTCTGAGACGTACGAGCTCAGAGGTTATGTAGTTGAAATTTATCAGTGATATATCCCAATTTGGTAAGGTGACATGCTGAGTGTTGCTGTGTGATGATCAGTGTTTGATCATTTGTGATATGATCATTTGTTTGATCATTTATCTTTGTGATCATAGGTTGATCATCTGTTGACCCAAAGCATGGCTTTGTGACAAAGCGTAGCTTTGTGGACGAGACTTCGTCGAGCCTCACACCCCGGAATGGTCAAAACAGGAAAGATGCAGCAAGGTTATAGGGAGTAGCGCCCCTTAGGGTATGTTCATTTCCTTCTGGATAGAAGTGGTATCATGGTATGGAGCCCAGATACTTTACTTATGTGGATATCGCAGATATACATTTATTATCTTTGTGATTTGTTGCTGGGGCCCCGGTTAAAGGTTGGTTACAATCGGGAGATGGCATACTCATGTCAGTAGTTACCTATTTTTGCAGAGGTAACCCGGCCTTGTGTTGGCAGAGATCCGGTTAGGTTCTCGGGACGTCCTTCCAGAGGCGTTTCCATGTGGCAATGGGAAGTTCCTTGGCCTGACCATTAGTTGGAAATCCAATTACCAATACGAAACCCTGTACGGTTTTAGTTGTAGAACCTGCCATCTAATATGGTAGCTATAGTAGGCATAGTATAATGGTACCTATGCCGGCTAAGATTAATACTCTACTTTCGAAATGTTTCTACACTATGCACTAGTAATAATATCAAAGAAATTTTCTCCGTACCAAGCATATTTAACTATCATAAGAAGAAATCTCCTCCAATTCTGCGTTTGCATTGTGTGTGTGGTGGGAGGTCTTATGGTAGTTCCATTTTTAAAAGCATACCGAAATTTCTTTTATAAACCTAGTTTCTGTAAATGCAACTGTTTAGTTTACTCATACCAGTCCCATGAGTGACCCGGAGTTTATTGTTTTCTTTCCTAAACTCTGGGTGCCCATTATTTCCACACGGGCAGCCTAGTAGCAGGTTTTTCGTATTTTGGAGTTAGCTGTATTTTGGAGCTCTTATCTTGGAGATATTCTTAGGAGCTTTTTGGAGATATCAGGTGTTTAGCTTTTGGGAGTCCGTTATCACTTCTTTCATCTGGAGACTTTTGGATATATGATTACTGTTGTATTATCATGATGTTGTATTTGGAGTTGTAGTATATGTATTAAATACTCTGATGAAGTATGGATTATGTCGATGTTGTATCTGTGATGATATTTATGATATTGATTCTGTTCCGCTGTTTTAATATTCATCTAATTGTTGTTATAAGCTCCATCCGAACTGAAATTTGACGTTTGAATTTCGGCAGTCGAATACAAGTGAAGTATTTAATGTCTATTTTCAAATGAAGAATTTTGGGTCGTGACAATAGAGACAAGATAAAGGTGACAAACATAGTATTATTAGTCATAGAGGTCATGTCTAGAGTATACATATGTTAAAATCTCTCCAAAGTGGTATAAACATACACACAAAATATAAGATTCATCAAAACAAAGAATACTGCTGAAAACATCACATTTAGCCAGCTGAATGAGCACTTTCAGCCGTCTAAATGATGTACACTTGCACAAAAAATTGACAATATTCAACCGGCTGAAATATAATATTTAGACGGTTGAATAAGGGCTTTTTTTACTATTTTCTTGTTGTCTTCATTTTCACTCGATTCATCTGGCTGAAACGTTTTGTTCAGACGGGTGAATATTTATAACAACTAGTTTTCTGAAAGGGTACCTCTTCAACATAAAGAGACACATCTCTTAAATCAAGAGTTGCAGTAATAACTTTCCACATTTTCTTTTCATGAATGATTGCAGCCTTTAAACACTATATAAAGCAAAGAATTCCAATGTTTTTTACAATCAATTCTATTCCCAATTCTTTCTATCTTTACCATTGAACTCCCAAGCATTCAATTTCAAACTGCTTTACATTTTTGATCACACAATCATTCAAGAAAATTTTCTTGTGATTAAAATTACTTCCTTTCTTCACAAACTACACGATATACCACATAGGAGAAGATTATAGGAAGGGTGTACATTATCTACTTATCAGTGCTATTCAAGAGCATACTTAGTCAAATATTGTTCCGCTATTTATATTTGAAGTCCAGTTGTAGTATCCTCAGGCGGTTGAAGTCCTATTCGATTGTCTAGGTGCTTGAAGTCCTGTTCAGCTACTCAGGTGATATAATACATGTTCCTCCGGGTTAAGTGAGGGTATCGATTAAATTCAGAAGGATTGGACGTTGAACGGGAAGTTCGAACCAGTAAAAAAATCTCTGTTGTCATTTACTTTATTACTTTTACTTTTACACTTATATTCCGCACAAGTAAATAGTTTAGTTAATATTTCATATTACATGATCCATAGTCACTCTTATTTGGTATCAGAGCCTGGAATTTTATCAATCGTCACAACATCGTCAAAATACAACAAGAGAAATCCCTATCAACCCAATGAGGACTACAAAAAGGTACTTTCTGATTTACAAATTTCAGTAAATGATAATAATGAATTAGTTAGTATAAGCGATCAGATCTCAAAGCTTAATTTTATTATTTTAGAAAAGATGAAATGTGTCGAACTTGAAAATAAGAAATTAAATTTAGAAAATCAACTTGGTGTTTTAAAAAATAGTTTTATAACTCTTAAAGAATTTCTAGATGAACAAAACACCTTATTTGAAAAAGAGAAAGAAAACTTTTCAAAAGAAAATTTTAATTTGAAAGGACAAAATGAATTATTACAATCCTCTTTAGATAATTCAAAATCTCAAAATTTTCTTCTCAAAAATGAGAACTGCGCATTAAAAAACGAGAATTTTGAATTAAATGAAGAGATTAATATTTTGAAAATAGTAATATTTCTTTTGAAAATAACAATTGTGACTTTAAAACTAAATTTGAAAAACGTAAAAATGAATTCATGAAATTTAATATAGGTCAAAATGATTTAAACATGATATTATCTAGTTCTAGACCTTTACATGATAAAAGTGGTTTAGGATATAATAAAACTGATCGTAGAAATAGCACTAGATACGCTTTCATGTATAGTAAAAATGTTAGTGCTGGTACTAGATTTCGAGTGAAGTCTAAATCTAATTTTTATAGAAATTCAAGTACTGCTATGACCAATAATGTTTATAATATCTCTAGAAATACAAAATCATTGATGGGAAATATGAATAAAAATTATCTAAGTATTTGGGTTCCTATTAATTAGAAAAACAAAGAAAATACATTGATGATTATTTTGATATAGTAGTTAATAATGAAAATTATATTTATAAAGTTTCAACCACCCCCAAATCGGTATGGCTTCCTAAGACCTAACCCCCAGACCCTAACATAGGAAGTGGGTGCCAGAACATATATCTCGTTTTTTAGGCACACCACATATAAAGGAGGAGATATATTCCAAATTTTCCGATACCTATGGAAATGAATCCATAAATGTGATGCTCAAATTTTCAATGTACTTGGAGAAACAAAAGGAAAATGATAGATTTTGGAATTTTAAAGAATGTTCCATACATTTAATAGAATTACATGCTTACAATGAAATATGGACTTCAGCAAATACGGTAAAATCTAATTTATTTTCTCCATAATCGATATTGGGTTTATCTTTCTAATTACGAGATATCTTATGCAATTTATCATATTCCCTCATTCTTTTTGATAATGACAAAAGGGGATAAATTCATATGCATATTAATAGAGGGTGATATTATACTTAGGGGGAGATGTTATACTTAAAGGGAGCTTTAAACATATTAATATTATTTTATGTGGAATGAATATTTTTTTAAATTGTATAGTTGTCATCATCGGAAAAGGGGAGAATGTTAGAACCTCTATTGTTGGATTTTAATGACAACAACTATACAATTATGCCAAAGAACCTCTAAGCTAACTTGTAGGTCCATAAGTATCAAAGATAGACAAACAAATAAGTTCAACATAAAGATACACAGTACAAAAGAGGATAAAAGTATGTATATATATATATATATGGAGATACAAGAAGAGATATACATGATAGTGACAAGATAAAGGTGACAAACATAGTATTATTAGTCATAGAGGTCATGTCTAGAGTATACATATGTTAAAATCTCTCCGAAGTGGTATACACATACACACAAAATATAAGATTCATCAAAACAAAGAATACTGCTGAAAATACCACATTCAGCCGGCTGAATGAGCACTTTCAGCCGTCAGAATGTTGTACACTTTCAACCGATGGGCTTTTTTGTACTATTTTCTTGATGTCTTTATTTTCACTCGATTCAGCTGGCTAAAACGTTTAGTTCAGACAGCTGAATATTTATAACGACTAGTTTTCTAAAAGGGTACCTCTTCATCATGAAGAGATACATCTCTTAAATTAAGAGTTGCAGTCATAACTTTTCACTGTTCCTTTTGACGAATGATTGCAACCTTTAAACACTATATAAAGCAAAGATTCCAATGTTTTTACAATCAATTCTTTTCCCAATTCTTCCTACCTTTACTATTGAACTCTTAAGCATTCAATTACAAACCGCTTTACATTTTTGATCACACAATCATTCAAGAAAATTTTCTTTTCATCAAAATTGCTTCCTTTCTTCACAAACTACACAATATACCACAAAAGAGAATATTATAGGAAGGGTGTTCATTATCGACTTATCAGTGCTATTCAAGAGCATACTCAGTCAAATACTGTTCTGTTGTTTATAGTTGAAGTCCTGTTGTAGTATCCTTAGGCGGTTGAAGTCATATTCAGTTGTCTAGCCGGTTGAAGTCTTATTCAGTTGCTTAGGCGGTGTAATACCTGTTCCTCCGGGTTAAGTGAGGGTATCGATTAAATCCAGAAGGAGTCTAGTAGTGGACGTAGAACGGAAAGTTCGAACCAGTATAAAAATCATTGGTGTCATTTACTTTATTACTTTTACTTTTATATTTATATTCTGGACAAGTAAATAGTTTAGTTAATATTTCATATTACACGATCCATAGCCACTCTCATTAAGGTTAACTAGAGATTCTCTCTCTTTTATGCTTACTCTAAGCATCCCCAAGAATTTCCAATCCATGCATACATAAAACATACTACCTACCAATATGGTAAACAACCATAATATCATACATATATAATTGGTCCATATTAGTACAACTCATTACATATCATATGTACTACTTTGCAAAAAATAACTTTGGATAGGTCCTCTTAACCTTTTCCTCTATTTCCCAAGTGCAGTCCTCTCGATTGACACTCCACTGAGCACACACTAGCTTTACTACCTTATTCCAAAGCTGCTTCTCATCCTGATTCACCATCTGAACTGGTCTGCGCTTATACGTCATATCTGGTTTTATGACCAGGTCTTTAACAGCCCTCTAATCCACTACTATACTCGGATCTCTAATGCATTTTCGTAAGCATGATACGTGGAACACATTATGGATCCCATCAAAAACACTAGGCAGATCCACCTTATACGCCACCTTCCTAATCCTATGTATGATCGAAAACGGTCCTACATATCTGGGTGCCAACTGCCCAGCTTTCTTGAAAAAAATCAAGCGACTCATTGGCAAACCTTCACAAACACCTGATTGCCTACTACAAACTCTAGTTCCTTTCTTCTTTTGTTGGCATAACTCTTTTTCGTAGACTGTGTTGCCCTTATCCTAGCTCGGATCAGTTCTACCTTCTCAGTAGCATCCTTCATCACATCTAGTAACAATATAAGTCTATCCCCCGCCTCCTACCAACATGCCGCCGACTTACATAACCTTCCATATAAAGCCTCAAATGGAGCCATCTCAATACTACTCTAATAGTTGTTACTATATGAGAACTCTACTAGATGTAAGTGATCATCGTAGGATCCACCAAAGTCCAAAATGCATGCTCTCAACAAATCTTCAAGGACCTTGTTGACCCTCTTAGTCTGCCTATATGTCAATGGATGGTACGCAGTACTCATACACAGTTTTGTACCCAATTCCTTCTGCGAGCTTCTCCAAAACTCACTAGTAAATAGTGAATCTCGATCACTTATAATAGTGCTAGGCACCCCGTGCAGTCTCACTATTATCTTCACGTATATTTCTGTGAGAAATGCGGATTACGGATCTTAAGGCTGGAATAACACTAGAGGGGGGGTGAATAGTGTTTTATGGATTTTCTAAATCTTTTTGAAACTTATGTAAAATTAATCACCAACAAATGCAATTCACAGAGACAGATATAATCACAGAATCAGACACAGATGCAAATAATAAATAAAAGCAGTAAAGGAAAGAACACACTAGGATTTTATACTGGTTCGGAGTTACCCTACATCCAGTCCCGTACAATCGTACGGATTTCTTATCAAAAATAATCTCCCAGATAACACACTCGATTTCAAGGCCACAAGGTACGCCCTCCTGTATTCAAGTCCGGGGCAAACTCTCTTGATTTACCAGGCCATAAGATCACCTAATCGATTTCCGGGGCAACAATCACACCCCATTGATTTCAAGGCTCAACCGCACCTTTTACTCAACAGTTTGATTTACAAATAATCCTATAACTCTTAATAGCACTGAGATCTTATGGAGAGAGTGGCAGACAATCAAACAAGAGATAATCAAGTTTGATTCACTTGGTATTTAGGTAGAGTATAGTTTGGGATTCTTTAGGATAAATGTGGAAGATGATGAGAAGAGAAAACAAGTGAAATCTGATGATAAATTCGTTTAGAACTACTGGTATTTATAGGAAATCAACAGCCATATCTATTCGTGAAAGGATACGACGAATAGACACTTCTTTTGAAAATTTGAATTTTGAATTTAACGGGCACCATGTCGACATGGGGGGTTGAGGGATGTCGACATACTCTAGGAAAAATTGGTGATTTTGATTTTCTTATTAAAATTGGTTATCATAATTTGTCAAAACGATTTCTAAACTTTGTAAATATATTTGAATATAGTTTATACATATAAAAGAGTTTAGAAAGTAATTTTTAATATATATAATCTTAATCTATAAAGTGATTTAAAATCTGAGTAAATATTTTAAAGCTAAATATTTAAAACAAGAGATAGTTTAAAATCAATGACAATTTTGAAATCAAAATATTAAAAATGATAAAGATAGTTTTGAGGCTAAAATATTTCAAACAAGAGAGATGTCTTTTTGAAAAGAAGGTTTTGGAAACATTTAAAATAAGAGATATATTTTTGAAAAACATTTTTATAAAATTATTGGATATCAAAATAGGACCACTATATGTTCCACTAGATATTGTCGTGGGTTCCATCCCACTAGGGTTCCATCCCTTTAACAGGCTCGAAGTGGATTCCATTCCACGAATAAATTGTGAATAAAGATGTAAGTGCTTTCAAGAAGTTTTAACATAATTCTAGACTCAATACTTATCTTTTACTATTAAATCTTGAACTCCTGATACCTTGATTTCTTGATACTCATGAGTCTTCAATCTTGATATCTTTGATCTTTAATTCATCAGTCTTGTATCTCTATACTGTACAGTCTTCATTCTTGGTACCTGCATGTTTATATCCTGCATATACATACATACATATATATATATATATATAAAAACTATAATGTTAGTATTTATATTTTATAACAAGTCCTAAGGTTGTTGTCATCAAAACCATCCTTCTCAAGGACTAACAATCTCCCCATTTTTGATGATGACAACCTATGTTTATAAAATATACTTCTCCTTCACAATAACTCCCCCTAAAACTAATAACTCCCTCTTAATATAAGCCTAACTACTCTATTTTATATTTCTCCCCCTTTGTCATCAACAAAAACTAATCCTAAACTAATATAACTCCCCATTAGTCTTATATTGGAGTACTTGTGACAAATTAAGATGGAGTATATATATATATATATATATATATATAATAACATGAGTTAATTAATGAAAACATAACCAATATGATAGTTTAAATCCAATAAACATATACTATGTTTCATATAATTTTGTACATTCCATTCAAATCAAATCAATTCTAATCAAAGCAAATCAAATCATATAATTTAAATCAAATCAAACAATTCAAATCAAATCAAACAGTTCAAATCAAATCAAACAATTCAAAAACAAGCAATTCAAACCATAAGGAGATCAAATAATTTTAGGAACTTCAACCCATCCTTCTTCTCCAAAGATAGGATCCTTTTTGATATCTTCCCAATCTTCATTATCTTGAATTAAAGTTCATTCAGGATTTGCATCGAGATCATCTTTGTTTAGGGCAGAAATCATCCAACGTAGGGCATCGAAATGCTTCTCTTGTTCTTTTATCATCTGCATTTGACTTAGTTCTAAGTGCCTTTGATTGCGGAGAACAAAAGTAAGTATATTCTTGAATGAATTGAGAGTTTCTTCAAGATTTTTACTTAGAGTTTGAGAAGGGGAAGCCATTTTTGATAAGTAGTTAAAAGATATAAATAGAGATAGGTAGAAATAAAGAGATTACAAATTTCTGGAATGAACTGGTATTTAAATAGGCAGAAATTCATTTATAATGAATAGACATGAGTTAGTTATTTTAATTTCAAAATTTTAAAAATAACTAAATCAGACAGTTATATGTCGACATAGTAGGTTGGGGTATGTCGACATGGGTATGTTAATCTATGTGTCTTCTTTGTTTTGTGAATAAGTATGTATATATATAAACTTATGTATTATACTAACATTTATTCCAGAGACACGATAAGGTAGAAAAACATAAGATAGATAAAAAAAATTAATAAATAAATGAGTTAATACATGAGATACTACATAACATGATAAAAGAGTAATACAAGTTCATACAAAATAAACTAGTACATCACATCCTAGTTTTTAGAATGTGCTAGAGGATGAGGAGGAGGATGATAAGCCAAGTTTCCGACCAACTTTAGCAAAGAACTTGTTCATATTAGTGGTCGTTTTATCCAATTTCTTACTAACAGATCTTTTGAGAATCTGGTTATTTTCCACTATGATCTTTTGATTTTCGAGGAGTGTTTTGTTGGAAGGATTTTTAGGATATTCAATACTTTCCAAAGAGGTATCTTCATTTTCTTCTTCAATTTCCATTTCCTCCCCTTCTTCTTCTTCTTCTTCTTCCTCATTTTCTTCCTCCATCTCTTCATGTGCCAACCTTTCATCCTTTTCGGCAAGAGATTCATATTGTTGAAATATGAAAGGAATTTTCATAAGAGAAATATTGGCATGATTAAACACTTTTCTTGAAACAAATTCTTCCCTTTTGTAATCAACACCAAAATAATTAAAAATCTGAGTGAGATAGATTCTATGATACAAAGTATTCTCACCCATTTCCAAATTTTTAGGACAAAGTTCATCCATAATCACTTGCGCCCAATTAATGTCATAATGACCAAAAATCGCAAAAAGAGCTTTACAAACTTTTAAAGTCGGGTTATTGAAATTTCTCGATCTAGGAGTGATAGTATGTTGCAAAAGAAGATTAACAATACGTGCTTTCAGACGAAAGTTACGATTTTTAAATTCAAAGTTGTCATCTCCTTCGAAAATGTGTTGAAATGTCTCACGATCATGTTCATCAATATTAAAAGTAGAAAGATCCATTCTCGAATTCTTGCAATTGAGAATGTTGCCCAAAATTTTGCATTTTAAAATAATTTTAGTGCCTTTAACACTACTCCAAATTTCATTTTCATTTCCTTCATGAAAACCGCGATTCAAATTTGCATAAAACATTTTAACAAGATTTGGATAACAAACAAAATCATTTTCAGAATTGTCAAAAAGACTAAGAATATGGTTCTCTTCAAGAAGAGTATTGATTTCATATGTAGAGAAATCGCTAAAGATAGCAAACTTTCCCGTATGAACTTTTCTGTAATTAGCTTAGCTTATATAAGCCTTGATTGCTTCCGGATCATTATAGAGATACTCTTTGATGGTTTTAGACAGCCTCATTGTGGATGGAGTGCTTGAAGAAGCCATTTTTGAAGAGAGTAGAAATTTAGAAAGAGTGAAAGAAAGTTTGAAGTTTAAAACGAAAGTGAAAAGGTATGATAAGATAAGGGAAATAAATAGATATTCAATAGTCATGTTCTTTGGTCAAGAGTTACCTTTGTAGAACATTGGAGTTGGTGAAAAGGTGGAGCGAAGTTCAAAGATTTGAATTCAAATTTGAATTTCAAATTTCTGACAGGGATGTAGACATCATGGGTAGGACCATGTCCACATGGGTCAGAGAATTCATGTGACTTATATTTTCCTATATACTTTAATCTCTATATATCTATATATTATTTTTAATCTCTATATATTTTCTGGAGTAATATTTAATATAATAATATTACTTTAATAAAAAAATATTATAATATTAAAAAATAAAAATAAACATAATAAAAACAAAAATTCAAACAAAAACAATCAATCAATTTTAAGCAAACAATTGTTGAAACTTCGTGTTTACGACATTTCATAAATATGATATTTTGACTATGACAACTATACAATCATTTATATACTAACTTGTTTTTACAGGGATTAATCTATGATAAGATTCGACTATGTATAATTTTATATTTAGGGTTTTTTCGAGTCCTTGTCTAGAAGTTAAAATATATTAATATCTCTCCTATATGATATATACTTCATCTCATTATCATTTCATATGCATATATTTGGTTTAAAAGCAAAATCTCATTTTTATGTTACATTCAGATGTCTGAATGATCCAATCCAGACGTCTAAATCTGGAAATATGAATGTTGTAAAATACAATATTCAGACGTCTGAATTGGATAGTTTAGACGTCTGAATCTAACAATTTTTTGCCTATTTTCTTTCTGGGTTGATTTCGTTGCATTTCAGAAGTCTGAATTTTTATTTCAGAAGTCTGAATATTTACAATTGTTAGTTTTCTAAAAAAGCACTTCCATTCGTGAAGAGTTGCAATCTTTAATCCAACAGATATGATCATAACTCTTGATGATAACTCTTCACGAACAATTGCAACTATTTATTATCTATTTAAACACATTACAATCAAGTTTTCCAATAACAATTCAATTGATTATTATTCTACTCTCTGAATTCTTGATTCTAATACACTTGTGCTTTCAACATCATTCAAATTCACTTTCTTACTTTCTTATTCTTCATGCATTCACATATTTCATAAAGGAGAAGATTATAGGAAGGGTGTACTATAATTGACAAATTCGTGTTACTCAAGAACACATAGTGTCAAGAAATATTGTTTTGTAAAAGTCCTGTTCTGCTGCTCGGGCAAAGTGAAGTCCTCTTCGGCTGTTGAGGCGAAATCCTATTCTGTTGCTCAGGTCCCTATTCGGCTGCTCAGGGGTTGTATAGACCTGTTCCTCCGGGTAAAGTGAGGGTTGTTGTTTTAGTGAAATTCTAGAAGGAGTCTGGGACTGGACGTATAACGGGAAGTTTGAACCAGTATAAAAATTCTTGGTGTGCTCGTTTATTATTTACTATTATCTGCTAATTGTTCTATTATTCCGCACTGCTTTTATACTATTCCATATTACTCGATCCTATAGTCACTTTCATTTGGTATCAGAGCAAGGCATCTTATAACCGTTACAAAGTTATTTGATACTTTTCTAATATGGAAAATAACACCAGCACTAGCACTGTTACTAACACCAGTTTTGTAGAAGGTCAATCTACTGGACGACCTCCACTATTCAATGGCATGAATTACAACTATTGGGCTACACGTATGCGTATTTATATGCAAGCAAATAGTTTTGATTTATGGAATGTTACACAAACAGAATACACTTCACCCACTACTGCTTATGCAGAATGGACTACTGCTCAAAAGACAGAAACCATTGCTAATGCTAAAGCCATGAACATGTTATTTTGTGCCTTAGATAGAAATGAATTTAATAGAGTTAGTATGTGCACAACTGCTTATGAAATTTGGAGAACTCTTAAAGTCACACATGAAGGCACTAACAAAGTCAAGCAAAGTAAAATTTCCATGCTCAAAAGTCAGTTCCAAAATTTCAGAATGAAGCAGGATGAGTCCATAAATGATATGTACTCTAGATTTCAAGATATCTATCATTCATTACTAGGACTAGGACAAACATTTACGGATTTTGATATTGTCTCAAAACTATTAAACTGTTTAACTGATGATTGGGAAAGAAAGGTCTTAGCTATTGAAGAAGCCAATGATCTTTCCACCATGAAACCAGAAGAGTTAATAGGAAATTTAATGTCCTATGAAGTTAATATGCAGGCTAAAAGAGTACAGGCTCAAGACAAAAAGAATGTGGCTTTCCATGCTGAAAAGGAAGAAGAATCAGACTCAGATGAAGAAGACTTAGATTTTATAGCCAAAAACTTTAAAAAGTTTTTGAAATACAAAAAAGGGAACAAAAATAATAACAAACGGTTTTTCAACAAGCCATCAACTTCTGTATTAGAATGCTATAACTGCCATAAGAAGGGTCACTTTCAGAAAGATTGTCCAGATCAGAAAAAATCATACAATAACAAAAATAAGAAGGACAAATTCAAGAAAAGGGCTTTCTCAGTTACATGGGATGATTCAAATTCTTCATCTTCTGATAGTAGCAGTGACAGTGAGAATGAGCAAGCAAATGTGTGCTTTATGGCAAAGGAGAATGAGGTTAGTGATCTGACTTTTGATGATATGATTGAAATTAATTCTGAACTTCTTGACACTTTAAAAAATCTCAAAAGAAAATATAAAGAAGCTTTAGAAAATCAAAATAGAGTAGAATTTGAAAGAGATATGTTAAAAGATGAAAAGAAAATATTAAAAGAATAACTTGAGAAAATTCAAGAATCATCTTCGGATAATTCTCAATTTGCTCTATTAAGTCAAGAAATAGAAACTCAGAAAGTTAAGAATGATACTCTAGCCTCTGAAAATGATAGAGTTAGAGAACACCAGTCTTAGAACTAAGCTAGACAATATCACCAAGAATGTTTCAAATTTCAATAAAGGTAGAGAAAACTTGTCTAAGATTATTGAAAGTTCTCAACCGGCATCTAATAAAAATAGATTAGGTTATGTTAAGAAATCACGAGCTCCACCTACAAAGGAAAATAAAAGGAGAAATGTTTCTAAAATTATACCTTCCATGGAACATTCAAAGAGGAAAACCAACGTAAAAACCATAAAAATATGGATTCCTAAAACAAACAATGGTTTGATTAGGAAGAGTTATATAAATTCCTTCTTTGAATCTATGCATAAAAATAAAAACTATATTTATAAGGGAATACTGAACTCTCTTGGGTTTGGTTTCCTAAGACCTAACTCTTAGGACCCTAATAAAAAGGTGGGTACCAATGTCTTCACTTATATTTTTTGCAGGTACCACCAAACAAAAGAGGAAAATGGATACTAGACTGTGGATGCTCAAAACATATGACAGGAAACAAGGAAATGCTAACAAATATCATCTACTCAAATGGAGGTTATGTCACCTTTGGAGATAATTCTAAAGGATACATCATTGGCAAAGGCGATGTGAGCAATGTCGGTACATCTAATTTACCTCTTATTTCTAATGTTTTATTAGTTAAGAATTTAAAACATAATCTATTAAGTATTAGCCAATTGTGTGACAAGAGATTTAAAATCAATTTTTCTAAAGATAAATGTAGCGTTTCTGATCACAATAACAATATTATTTTTGAAGGTTTTAGAGATAAAAATATTTATGTTTTAAACATGAATATAAATTATAATTCAAATATGTGCTTATTAGCCAAAGAAAATGATCCTTAGTTATGGCACAAAAGATTTTGTCATATTAATTTTAGAGCAAAATCTAAATTATCTAAAAATGATTTAGTAATGGGCTTACCAAAAATGAATTTCAAAGTAGATAATCTTTGTGATGCTTGTCAACTTGGTAAATTATCAAAATCATCGTTTAAATCTAAGAAAATTATTTCTACAATGCAACCATTGGAGTTATTACACTTGGATCTATTTGGTCCAACTCAGGTTCAATCTATTAATCACAATAGATATGTGTGTTGTAATTGTAGATGATTTTTTAAGATATACCTGGACTATATTATTGAAAAATAAAAATGATACATTTGAAAATTTCAAAATTTTTGCAAAAAGAATTCAAAATCTTAAGGATTTAAAAATTAAAGCTATTAGAAGTGATCACGGAGGTGAATTCGACAATAAAGCTTTTGAACATTATTGTGATAAAAAGGGTATTTATCATAATTTTTCTTTCCCTAGAACACCACAACAAAATGGTGTTGTAGAAAGAAAGAATAGAACGTTACAAGAATGTGCAAGAACTTTATTAAATAGTAGCACGTTACCAAAACAATTCTGGGCAGAAGCTGTAGCAACTGCTTGTTATGTTTTGAATCGTGTTTCCATCCGACCACTAACAAAGCACACCTCATATGAACTTCTAAATGGTAGAAAAACAAATATTTCTTATTTTAGAACGTTTGGTTCAAAAAGTTTTATTTTAAATACTAAAGATCAGCTTGGAAATTTTGATTCCAAATCCGACGAAGGAATATTCTTAGGATACTCGGAATGAAGCAAAGCTTATCGAATTTTCAATAAAAGATCAAAAATTATTGAAGAAACTTTTCACGTATCTTTTGATGAAAATTTTATATCTAAATATTCTTTTGATGATGATGAGATAACCCCAAAAACAAGTATCAAAACTTCTTCTTCTGATGATGAAAACATTGTTCATAACATAAATCAAGTTGATAATTTGATTCAACATGAAAACATTGTTCATAATGAAATAAGATCTCCACCAAGAGTTTTGAGGGATCATCCTGTTCAAAACATTATTGGAGAAATTGATTCAAATGTTAGAACAAGAAGTCAAATTAATCAAAAGGGTCATGTAGCTTTTCTCTCTTCAATAGAACCTAAAAATATTAAGGAAGTCTCAAATGATGATTATTGGATCATTGCTATGCAAGAAGAACTAAATCAATTCGAACGAAATGATGTTTGGGATTTAGTTCCAAGGCCCAGTGACCAATTAGTCATTGGTACTAAATGGGTTTTCAAAAATAAAGCTGATGAACAAGGAAATATTACTAGGAATAAAGCTAGATTAGTAGCACAAGGATATAATCAAGAAGAGGGAATTGACTATGAAGAAACGTTTGCACCAGTCGCTAGACTAGAAGCAATACGAATCTTACTGGCCTTTGCATGTTTTCATAACATCAAACTATATCAAATGGATGTTAAAAGTGCTTTTCTAAATGGTTATATAAAAGAAAATGTTTATGTTGAACAACCTCCTCTATTTGCTCATGAAAAATTTCCAAACCATGTCTATAAACTCAAGAAAGCTTTATACGGTTTGAAACAAGCACCCCGTGCTTGGTATGATCGTCTTAAAAGATATCTTATAGACTTTGGTTTTGACATTGGAAAGGTTGATCAAACTCTTTTTATTAAAAGAACTAAACAAGATATTTTAGTCATTCAAATATATGTTGATGATATTATTTTTGGATCTACTAATGAAAATTTATGTAAAGAATTTTCAAATATTATGACAAAAGAATTTGAAATGTCACATATGGGCGAACTATCATACTTTCTTGGGTTACAAATTAAACAATTACCAAATGGTATATTTATTAATCAAGAAAAATATTGTAATAATTTAATCAAATTCTTCAGAATGGAAAATACTTCTACCAAACCCACTCCTATGAGTACAACTACCCATCTTGATAGAGATGAAAATGGCAAGAGTGTTGACCAAAAATTTTATCGAAGTATGATTGGATCATTACTATATTTAACAGCTAGTCGTCCAGATATTATGACGAGTGTCTGTTTGTGTGCTCGATTTCAAGCTAATCCAAAAGAATCTCACTTAATAGCAGTCAAACGTATATTACGTTATCTTAGTAATACCAAGGACTTTGGTTTATTCTATCCAAAAGAGCGTCCGTTCGAGTTAGTATCATATAGTGATGCTGATTTTGGTGGATCTCGAACAGATAGAAAAAGTACTAGCGGTAAGTGCCATTTTATTGGAAAATCGTTAGTACTTGGTTTAGTAAGAAACAGAACTGTGTTTCACTCTCTACTTGTGAAGCAGAATATATTTCTACTGCATTAGCTTGTGCTCAAGTAATTTACATGCAACAGACACTTAGAGATTTTAATATAAATCTTTCAAATTAAACAATATATTGTGATAATTCAAGTGCTATTAATTTATTAAAAAATCCTGTCAATCATTCACAAACAAAACATATTGATATAAGTCATCATTTTCTTCGTGATTGTATTGAAAAAGGTTTGATAAATTTAGATTTTGTCTCGTCCGAAAATCAATTGGCTGATATCTTCATAAAACCACTTCTTGAAAATGTGTTTATCAAATTAAGATGAGAACTCGGAATCGTCTCTTTTAAAGACTTATAGTTAATTTTTTCAGAAACTTGTATTCATGCCATTTTCTATGAATTATGTTATCTACTTTTGTTAAATTTTGCATTTGTTTTGGTTATATTATATCTTATTTGTTTTTCAATCGGGTGGTCTGTTGTTGTCCATTCATTTGTTTTCTATTTTTAGCTTTGAATTTTTCTCTAGAACCTATGTTTTCAAGCACATCTACCACCAACCTATGCATTTTTTCTGTTTAGCCACAAGATGTCTTTCTACTTTTATCTCTTGTTACTTCTATATTTTTTCCTCTTTTCGGTTGGGTTTGTCTCATTCATTCTAGCTTCAAATTTTTTACTAAACTATGGATTTTGTCCATTTCTTTGCAATCTTTTTCTATACCATGGCCTCAAATGGTTACTAATCTGAAGAACCTTCTACATATTCTTCCGAAGATTTTTCTACACCCTCATCTGCATATTCTTCAGATTTACCATCTTCAACCCCCACTCATCAACCTGCTCGGCTTGTTTCTCCAAGCAATCATACCGGTCACACTCCAAAGAAGAAAAAGGCTAGACGTTTCTTGTTTTTCGGTTCTCCTCAAACTAAACAAAAGATAGATGAAATCCATCATTATCAACGAGAATCGATTGAAATTCAACGAGAAATGTACTACGAATCAAAAGTTAACTCACAACGGCTTAACTTTCTAGAGAATCTGGGTTTTAAAATTTGTGGTGTGTCTCGTTCAAATGTTCATCAACCCACTTTATATCATACACCACAACGCCCCCCTGTTTCACCTAACTCATGAGAGCATGGTAGTACCCGACATTCTTTAGAATCATCTACAGGGAAGGGAAAACAGAAGATTGAACCAGACGAGTATAAAACACCCAAAAAAATCGCCTTCTTCATCCAAATAATTTATTTGCTGTTATTTATTGTTGTCTGTCTCTATATTGTGTATTCTACGTTGCATTTGTTTTACTATAACATCTTGTTCTTAACTGTTTTAAAATACTTTAGTCGTATTAACAAATGTGCTTTTTTCATCAAATTCAGACGTCTGAATTGATGGTTTCAGACGTCTGAATATTCTCGTGGTCACATTTTCTATTTCAGATTCAGACGTCTGAACCCCATTTTTCAGACGTCTGAAAGTGCCTCAAAATGAACTGTTTCATTTCTGTTTTGAAATTTTCGATTTCAGACGTTTGAAATTGAAATTCCAGATGTTTGAATCTAACTGTCAATTCAAAATTCAAGGGTTATTTCAAATTTTTCCATCCACCAACCAAATTAAAACCCTTCATCTACTACTTCAACCCCCTACTTCATCCGAACCAGCATCTCTCTATTTTCAAGAATTCCATTTTTAAACTAAAAAAAAGGGGTCTTCATACTCTTCAATTCTATCATAAAAATCTCCAATGCCTCCAAGATCAAAACGTCCAAGGGCTTCAACCTATTCATCTACACCGAATGTAGATTAATGGCTATGGAATGATGAAGCTAAGAGAAGATTTGCTCAAATGGATAGATCTAGTTTCTTTCCGGGAGCTTCTGTAAAATTTGACGAATTTGCACCCTATAGAATTCAACAAATTGCTCGCTCAAGTGGGTTAGAATCTCTCTTATCCTTCTATGCAAATAATGTTAAGATAAATCATCTTTTAGTTAAATTGTTCTATGCTAATATGAACTTGGACCATCATCATCCCCATAATAGAGCGGACTGTATTTTGACTTGGGTATGTGGTGTTAAAATCTATCTTCCCTTAGTTCGTCTTGGAGATATTTTGCAATGTCCTTCATCCGGAACAGATTTGGATGATATTGAAGCTTCACTCTCTTTGGATCATAGAGATGAAGTCTCCCATATATTTCTTTCTGATGATATCACTAGGCTTACCTCCGTCCAACTCCGACCACAAGCTCGTATTCTTCATCGAGCTTTAATTCACTCCGTCTTACCGAGAACCGGAAGTTATGAAGTTGTCAACAAACGCAACTTCCAAGCTCTTTATGCGATCTATTCCGGACAATCTGTAGATTGGGGTCGTGTTATTCTTGAGGAGTTTATGGATGTTAATTGTCGCCACCGTTATAAAACTTTTCATTATGGTGCCTATATAATGAAAATTCTTAGAAATTATGGAGTTACTTTTCCGGAATCAGAATTTTCACCTATAAAGGAGCTAGGATCCAAAACCTTAGGGCTAATAAACTTTCCTAAGCGTCCACAAAACCTTGACTTTATTTCTTTCCAAGAATGGATCACAAACCGAGATCAAAATAGACCTCAACCTCATCAACACATTGCTCCACAAGATCCCGAGCATGATGATAATGACATAGAAGTGCTTACTCTCGAATCAACACCAAAACAAGCCTTGGTTACAATTTCTCAAAATCAGGCTAAGCTCAATACCAAGATTGATAGATTAGAGAAGCAAACCAATAGGAAGTTTAACTCTATTCGTGGCTTCCTAAACAAAATTTGGGAACGTATTGGTTGCTCCACTTCCACTTCTATCGAGGTCTTTGATCCCGCACCCTTTCAATGGTCTTCTAGCTCCGGTACTAACAATGATGAAGATGATGATGACGATGGTGACGAAGGTGGTGATAAACCTAGTACATCTTTTTAAATGGTGGTGGTATGGATCTTTCACTTCAATATTTTATAACTAATCTTTTTGGTCTGTTTGTTTTAAATCATGACTTTTCTAGTGTTTTTTGTATGAACCTTTTTTGTACTTATGTTATGTCTTTTGGTATGTAACTTAACCATATGCTACTACTTGTTGGTTTCTATGTATTTTGTGATGATTCTGTTGGTTCTTTGCTCTCCTATTCTTGTTTATATTGTGTTACATCTATGATATGCATGATATTTTAACTTTCCTTTTTGTCGATGTCAAAGGGGGAGAAACATTTCCTATCGACAGGGGGAGTTTATATTAAGGGGGATTATTTGTATTTCCTGCTTCTATATAATCATGTTGTATACTATAATTTTATATAGTTGTCATTGTCAAAAAGGGGGAGAATGTTGAAACTTCGTGTTTACGGCATTTCGTAAATACGATATTTTGACTATGACAACTATACAATCATTTATATACTAACTTGTTTTTGCAGGGATTAATTTATGACAAGATTCGACTATGTATAATTTTATATTTAAGGTTTTTTCAAGTCCTTGTCTAGAAGTTAAAATATGTTAAAATCTCTCCTATATGATATATATTGCATCTCATTATCATTTCATATGCATATATTTGGTTTAAAAGCAAAATCTCATTTTTATGTTACATTCAGACGTTTGAATGATCCAATCCAGACGTCTGAATCTGGAAATATGAATGTTGTAAAATACAATATTCAGACGTCTGAATCTGGCAATTTTTTGCCTATCTTCTTTCTGGGTTGATTTCGTTGCATTTCAGAAGTCTGAATTTTTAATTTCAGAAGTCTGAATATTTACAACGGCTAGTTTTCTTAAAAAGCACTTCCATTCGTGAAGAGTTGCAATCTTTAATCCAACAGATATGATCATAACTCTTGATGATAACTCTTCACGAACAATTGCAACTATTTATTATCTATATAAACACATTAGAATCAAGTTTTCCAATAACAATTCAATTGATTATTATTCTACTCTCTGAATTCTTGATTCTAATACACTTGTACTTTCAACATCATTCAAATTCACTTTCTTACTTTCTTATTCTTCACGCATTCACATATATATCATAATGGAGAAGATTATATGAAGGGTGTACTATAATTGACAAATTCGTGTTACTCAAGAACACATAGTGTCAAGAAATATTGTTTTGTAAAAGTCCCGTTCTGCTGCTCGGGCAAAGTGAAGTCCTCTTCGGCTGCTGAGGCGAAATCCTGTTCTGTTGCTCAGGTCCCTATTCGGCTGCTCAGGGGTTGTATAGACCTGTTCCTCCGGGTAAAGTGAGGGTTGTTGTTTTAGTGAAATTCCAGAAGGAGTATGGGACTGGATGTAGAACGGGAAGTTCGAACTAGTATAAAAATTCCTGGTGTGCTCGTTTATTATTTACTATTATCTGCTAATTGTTGTATTATTCCGCACTGCTTTTATACTATTCCATATTACTCGATCCTATAGTCACTTTCAACAATTTCAACCAATATATTGTAAACATGTACCTTTTTATGGACTCGTATCTCTGAGATCATCGGAATCATGAATGGCCATAAAGCACATATTTGAATTTTCTGTCCTCTGATCATCATCGCTTGAGGAAGAGTCTGAGTCTGAATCATCTAGTGTAGCGGTATACGCTCTCTTCCTTTTCTTTGTATAATCATTGTTTGTAGAAAACTTTTGCTTATCAGGGTGCGGACAGTCTCTTTTAAGATGACCTGGTTCGTCATAGTTGAAACATTAGACGTGGTTTGGTACTTCATTATGATTTCCAGAATTCCTATGATCATTCCTTTTGAAGTTGTTTATCTTTCTGTAATTTAGAAACTTTCGAAAATTCCTTGTCATGAAAGCTATTTCTTCATCATCATAACTTCTCGATTCTGATCCATCTGTTAATGCATTGAATGCAATTGACTTATTTTCGAATTCCTTGCTATCTCTTCTCTCTTGCATTTGTACTTCAAATGACATTAAATTTCCAATCAATTCTTCAATCTTTAAAGTACTGATATCATTTGCTTCTACAATTGCAAGAGTTTTCTGATCCCATTCCGGAGTAAGAGAATTTAGTATTTTTCTGACTTGATCTTCTTCGGAAAAACTTTTTCCCAATGATATTAGAGAATGCACAATATCCTGAAATCTACTATACATATCTGAAATGGACTCATTAGAATTCATTTTGAATAATTGAAACTGATTCGTGAGTATGGATATTTTGGTCTGTTTGACTTTGCTTGTTCCTTCATGAGTAACTTGCAAAGTTTTCCAGATATCATATGCAGACTTACAAACAGATACTCTATTGAATTCATTCCTATCAAGTGAACAAAATAAAATATTCATTGCTTTGGAATTATTTTGTGCAATAGTCTTTTGCTCATCAGTCCACTATGCAAAATTAATTGTAGGTTCAGAATATTCAAGCCGTGTGATATTCCAAGTGTCTAATCCTATTGACTGTAAATATATTTTCATTCTACATGCCCGATATGCATAGTTACTGCCATTAAAAAGTGGTGGTCTGGCAGTAGACTAACCCTCTAAAAATGAACTAGTGATAGTGTTAACAGAACCAGTGTTGGTAGCCATTTTTTAAAAACTTTTCAAAATTCAGATTATGAAAACTTTGAAAAACTTTCTCTGATACCAAATATAAGAAATGCGGATTACGGATCTTAAGGCTGGAATAACACTAGAGGGGGTGAATAGTGTTTTGTGGATTTTCTAAATCTTTTTGAAACTTATGTAAAATTAATCACCAACAAATGCAATTCACAGACACAGATATAATCACATAATCAGACACAGATGCAAATAATAAATAAAAGTAGTAAAGGAAAGAACACACCAGGATTTTATACTGGTTCGAAGTTACCCTACATCCAGTCCCGTACAATCGTACGGATTTCTTATCAAAAATAATCTCGAAGATTACACCCTCGATTTCAAGGCCACGAGGTACACCCTCCTGTATTCGAGTCCGGGGCAAATTCTCTTGATTTACCAGGCCACAAGATTACCTAATCGATTTCCGAGGCAAAAATCACACCCAATTGATTTTAAGGCTCAACCGCACCTTGTACTCAACAGTTTAATTAACAAATAATTCTATAACTCTAAAAAGCACTGAGATCTTATGGAGAGAGTGGCAGAGAATCAAACAAGAGATAATCAAGTTTGATTCACTTGGTATTTCGGTAGAGTATAGTTTGGGATTCTTTAGGATAAATGTGGAAGATGAAGAGAAGAGAAAACAAGTGAAATCTGATGATAAATTCATTTAGAACTACTGGTATTTATAGGAAATTAACAGCCATATCTATTCGTGAAAGGATACGACGAATAGACACTTCTTTTGAAAATTTGAATTTTGAATTTAACGGGCACCATGTCGACATGGGGGGTTGAGGGATGTCGACATGCTCTAGGAAAAATTGATGATTTTGATTTTCTTATTAAAATTGGTTTTTATAATTTGTCAAAATGATTTCTAAACTTTGTAAATATATTTAAATTTAGTTTAAACATATAAAAGAGTTTAGAAAGTAATTTTTAATATATATAATCTTAATCTATAAAGTGATTTAAAATCTGAGTAAATATTTTAAAACTAAATATTTAAAACAAGAGATAGTTTAAAATCGATGAAAATTTTGAAATCAAAATATTAAAAATGATAAAGATAGTTTTGAGGCTGAAATATTTCAAATAAGAGAGATGTCTTTTTGAAAAGAAGGTTTTGAAAACATTTAAAATAAGAGATATATTTTTAAAAACATTTTTATAAAATTAGTGGATATCAAAATAGGACCACTATATGTTCCACTAGATATTGTCGTGGGTTCCATCCCACTAGGGTTCCATCCCTTTAACAGGCTCGAAGTGGATTCCATTCCACGAATAAATTTCGAATAAAGATGTAAGTGCTTTCAAGAAGTTTTAACATAATTCTAGACTCAATACTTATCTTGTACTATTAAAATCTTGAACTCTTGATAACTTGATTTCTTGATACTCATGAGTCTTCAATCTTGATATCTTTGATCTTTAAATTCATCAGTCTTGTATCTCTATACTGTACGGTCTTCATTCTTGGTACCTGAATGTTTATATCCTGCATATACATATATATATCTAAACTATAATGTTAGTATTTATATTTTATAACAAATCCTAAGGTTGTTGTCATCAAAACCATCCTTCTCAAGGACTAACAATTTCTTCTAACTTTGGCCCAGTCCTCTTAGCCTTTACTGGAATGTAATGGGCACACTTAGTTAATCTATCTACTATGACCCATATGCTCTTATTCCCTATCCTTGACATTGGAAACCCATCTACGAAGTCCATAAATACTGGACCCCATTTCCATATCGGAACCACTAAAGGTTACAGGAGCCCACTCAGCTTCTAATGTTCTACCTTCACTTGTTGGCATATAAGACATCTTCTCGCATACTCTCCTACATCCGTCTTTATTCCTTCCCAGTGGAAACTCCTCTTCGTATCTCGGTACATCTTTGTACCTCCAAGATGTATGGTAAACTTAGAACAAAGGCATTTGTCCAATACTTCCTTCTGTAGTTCTCCAGAACTCGGAATATACAACCTACCATTCTTCCATAGTTTTCCTTCCTTATCCACACCGAACCCTTTCAGTTCTATTGCATCAACTCCTGAGTCCAAATTATTTACTACGACCGCACATAACTCGTCTCTCTTCTGCAATTCGGCTATCCTCAGCCCAGGCTTAACTTCTAAGCATGCTAGCATTCTCAATGCATAGGTCAAACCTACACTAGACCGATATTACACATCACAACCACATAGTGTTACTTACGAAGTTCATTCCTCTAACATAGCCAAAATACAACTTTTCTGTATTCGGCTTAGGTCATCAGTCACTTTGTTTCCTTTTCCTAGGGTTTACTCTATTCCAAAATCATATGATGCTAGAAACTCTAACCATCTTTGCTACCTTATGTTCAACTCTTCTGAGAGAACAAATATCTCAAGCACTTATGGTCAGTAAACAACTCAAACCTCTACCCTAACGGATAATGTCTCCAAATCTTCAATGCGAAGACAACCGCCGCCAACTCCAAATCATGTGTTGGATACCTAACTTCATAGGGTTGTAACTGCCTAGATGCATAAGCAATTATTCTATCCTTCTGCATCAATACTGCACCTAACCCCAAACCCGATGCATCAATATACACATCATACCATCATTCCCTTCAGGTATTAACAATACAAGTGCATCCGTCAATCTACACTTCAGTTCCTAGAATGCCTTCTGACACTTGTATGCCTAAACAAACTGCTCACCCTTCTTGGTCAGCTTCGTCATTGGTCCAGCTATACAGGAGAAGACCTTAATGAATCTCCGGTAGTAGCCCATCAATCCCAAGAAGCTTCGCACCTCCGTCACAGTCTCAGGTCTCTTCCACCCATTTTTTGCTTCCACTTTCGAAGGATCAACAACTAATCCTTCTTCCAAAATCACATGGCCTAGGAGCTTCACTTACCTTCTCCAAAAATGACACTTAGAAGTTTTTGCCTTTAACTTATGATGCCTCAACGGCTCTAGCACAAACCTTAGATGAACTACGTTCTCCTCCTCATCCTTAAAGTATACAAAAATGTCATCTATGAGCACTAGTACGTATCTGGCTAGTTTATCTCAGAATATCCTATTCATCAAGTCTACAAAGAATGCAGGAACATTGGTTAGCCCAAATGGCATAACCAACTACTCATAAGAACCGTACCTAATTCTGAATGCAGTTAAAGGAATACCTCTCTCTACAACTCTCAGTTGATGGAAACCTATGGCCAAGTCCAACTGCGAAAACACCTTAGCTCCACTCAGCTGATCAAAAAGATCATATGTTCCTAACAAAGGATATATATTCTTCACTGTCCTTTCATTCAACTTCTGATAGTCTATACATAGTCTCAAAGGCTCATCAGACTTATTCACAAACACTGCAGCTGCTGCTCCCCACGATGAGCTGCTCGGTCTTATGAAGCTCCTTCCTTCCAACTCTACCAACTGCTTTCTCAGCTTCTCCATCTCCCTTGGAGGAATTCTATTAGGAGATCAACAAAATGGTTCAGTCCCTGGTAGCAAGTCAATATGGAACTCTACGGCTCCCAAAGGTGGCAACCCTGAAATCGGTTCAAACACATCCCCAAACTCCTTCACTACTCGTACTACTCCCAGCTTCTCTTCCTCCTGAGTTAAAGCATATAAAGTGCTCCTGCACCCTGCTCCATATTCTTCCAAAACACATACACTCTACCTATGCTGTCAGGATGACTCATAGTGATTATGCTTTCGGCGTAGTGCACCCATGCAATATGCCTCTCCAACCAGTCCATCTCTATGATAACTTCGAATCCTACGAAGTCAAACACATAGGGATCACAAGAAAACTCACACCCATTTAACTAAATTCCTAGGTCAATACGTCTCAATACCAGAGCGGCATACCATTCCGTCAAATTTGCTACACGTACGGAAGTGAATAAATAGGTATCCTCAAACCCAAGCCTCTCAACCAAGTCTTTAACTATAAATGAATGTGTAGCACCGGTATCAAACAGTACTCTAACTGAAATACCATAAATAAAAGCCATAACTTCCAGGACTTTCCCATTGCCTTTCTCTTCGGCAAAAGGTCCTTCCTTGGGTCCCTCCAAAGCATACACCTACGATTTATGCTTTGGACAGTCCTTCTTCAGATGTCTCATCTTATCACACTTGAAGCCCTTCACCCTTGCAACATTCTTAGGCATGGGGCACTTCAAAGCATAGTGACCCTTCTGTCTGCAATTGTAGCAGACTACTTCTACAATAACAACATCTCCACCTTTCCCCTTTGGCGCTCTCTTTTTGCCTTTCGTATATGTGGAAAACTTCTTCTTTTGCTCTGCTTTGGGTCTCACCTCCACCCTCTTCTACTCTTGGTACATTCCATCATACCTTCTAGTCATGTCAACAACAAACAAAAGGAGATGTTAGATAAGCCATCACCTTATGATCTAAACCTTGCTTAAAGGCTTGGATGAACTGCCCATTCTTCTTCGTAGGATTGTTAAGGATCTCCCTGCCATACTTATCCAATGCATTGAACTTCTGGATGTACCCCTCCACAGTAAGGCCACCCTGCCTCAAATCAATGAACTCACTCAACTACACACTCTATTAAGACTACGATATGAACTGAGCCTCAAACATCTCCTTGAACTACTCCCAAGTGATTCCCATTTCTGGGGTTTCAGCAATTACGTTCTCTTACTAACCCAGTGCATCTTCCTATAAATGCCTTGATGCCAGTCTCCTCTTCTGCACATCATTCAATCCAAGGTCTCCAAATATGCACTCACAGCTTCTCAACCAATTTAGCACTTCTGTTGCATGCTCTTTCCCTGTAAATGCCTTTCCTCCTAGGTTTCTGTAGTCTTTGCTCATCCTTAGGAAATCTTCCCTCACTACTGCAGCTCTCGGTTGTACTGCCTCCGGTGCAGCTTCCCTCAACATCTGAGCCATGAAATGTCTAAATAGAATATTCACATCCATGCCCGCCTTATTGGCTAGTTGTGCAGCTTCCTCCCTACTGCTCTTGGGATTCTTTCCTCGTTCCCTTTATTGGCCTGCATATTTTCAACCTCTCTACTAACACTTGCCCCTTCTATCATAACCCGTCTATTTCTCAAATCCATCTTGCTTTTTCTGTTAAGGAAGTCTTTATTAGAAATAAAAAGGATAGAGGGTGAAATAACAATAAAAGGATAGATATATCTTCCAATATATCTATATAGAAACATGCAAGTGCGTTATATATAAGTATAGTAGTCCATCCCCTCCCCTGGGTGTTCATTTCATTCCTAATTACAAATTTTATCCTTTATTTGCTCTGTTTTACTTAAGTGTCCCTAAACCTACGCTCTAATACCGAACCGTAATATCCCCCACTTGAACCTAAAGATAAACGTTGATGATGTTGCAGTCATTACCAGAATTATCTCTCGGTGACTAGAATGAGTTTAGTATAATATTAATAAATAGATAAAGTAAACAGAGGAACTAAATAATTATACTTACAAAGTAATTTCCTTTAAATATTCTCTACAAGTACTTAGGTCAACATTGTCCCAAATCATGTGCCCATGCAAGGGTCAATATAATATAAAATAAACATCGTAAGGGTCGAGTCCATATATGATGATGCGACCCGCACTCCTTAAAATAACAGAAACAAACAATTCTTTATTAGCTACCAAGCTTCATGCTCCGTCTTTAATATGTTATCAGAATCCTTATTATAATGACCCAGAATTTCAGTCATTTGATTTTGAAATATTTAATTAATTTTAAATATTTAAATATTAGTTTTATAAGTTAAATGGCTTAAATTTCAAATATATTTGATAATTAAATTATTGAATTTAATATTTGAAATTGTTTAAATAATTGAATCTTGGATTTAATTTGGATAAAAATGATTTCAAAGCTTATTTAAATTCTGTTTGGATAAGTATGGAGATAGTAAACTTTTAATTTAGATTTAAAAGTGGTTAATTTGATTTTTATAATAATTCGTTTTAATTAACGTGTAAAAACAGCCTTCCAGGGCACTGTCTCGGATTTTGACGAAACCAGTTTCATTGGATCCATAATAGTGTATTATTGTATGATAATGAATTTCATGGCGATTGGACGTATCGTTTGGTCATGCAAGGTCGAAACACTTATAAATTAATTATAGAGATTTATAATATAACTCGATTTGAAAAGTTATCTTCTGTATATGATCGAATTTGGTCTCGAGACTAGTTTCATTATGTTCGAAATAGGGTATTACATATAGGATGTCGGGCGGCACACCTCGATTGGAGTTCGAGATTTTTGGGTACGTCAAGCTAGATAATTTAAAATAATATAAATATATATTTCCATATCCTAGCCCATGCTCTTCACTGTGCATGTCATACCCCCACATTTTCAATTCTATTTCCATATCCCATTTATTATTCATCCAGTGAACGAATTTGAAAAGCTCTACTTTTATATAAAAAAATCCAATACCAAACTAAAAATCATAAAAACTGGTATATGTGGATTGGTAGTAAATATTTCTTCATTTTGGTATGTATCCAGAAGGTCACGGCACCATTGAGGAGTTTGACAGTAAATGGATAGGAACTAGGGTTGACATTTTCTTAAAATTGAGGAAGAATTGGCTTGAACGAAGCTCGGATTTGGGGTCGTGAAAATGTGTAGCACCTTAGCGCCGAGGATGGGAAGTCACGGTTGATCGGAGTGGGGGGGCAATGATGGTACGTCGCATACAGGGGCTGGAGGATGCATTCTAGGAGAGGCAGTCGAGTTGAGTTTGATTGGGTCAAGGAAGTCGGGCTTGAGAAGAGGAATAAAATATTGGTGAAGGCGGAAGGTCGTTTAGGGGTGTGGGGAGTGGAAACGAAGTGGAGGAGTGGTCGGCAATGGGGGAGGTTGGGTACTGAAATGAGGTGGGCTTTTGAATGGAGAAGAAGATGATTATTTATAATTTGGGTAACTAAAATTTAAAGTGTAATTAAGTAATTTAATTTTAATTTAAAATTTCATTAACTTAAAATTTGAATAACTCTCTCATACGAGGTCCAATCGAGACATGGATTTTTGCATTGCGCTCGCGAATATGTAAGCTTCACAATGGAACTAGTTTGGACGAATTTGGAGGCTGTTGAAAATTAGGCTAAACTCGGACGTCGTTCGATTTTGGTTCAAAACCGAAATGCCTCGGCGACAACAGAAATTTCAGTGAGTTAAACTCACCTTTTTGGTTAACCGATAATATTTATAGTTGATAAAAACAGTTGAATGGATGTTTGGGTGATTTACTGTTTTTATCAGTTAGTTTGGTTTTATTCCCGCCCTTGGAGCGGATGACCCTTTTTATATATCCGCCAAGTAGCTGATGGCCCATATTGTATGATTATATACTATTTGTGATGTAGGGTACAGGTTGGAGGGATCCAGCAGGATTCCTCGTTATTGTTGAATTGTTTTCAATAATATTCCAGTTATATGAACTATTGGATAATAAACCTGATTTTTGGCACTATTGGTTATGACATCATTATAGGTTTGAAAACATAAACCCTATATTGATAGAAAATAAATATCGATATTGGTTGAGCGTTTAGTAGCTATTGGCCTTGAATTAGTATTTTAAAAATACTATAAATTATTATTGGAGTTGGAGTGGAATTTTGAGGCAGGAAATGATTTAAAATCTAGATTTGGATCTTGAAAATATTTTATTTGAAAGGATTTAATTTATATTTTACTCTAAACTTTTTATCTGTCTTTTCTAAGTAATTTATTTATACTTAAAATTGTTTCTAAAATTATTTATTTATACTCAATATTGTTTCTAAAATTATTTACTTATACTTAATATTGTTTCTAAAATTAGTTATTTATACTTAATATTATTTTTAAAATTATTTATTTATATTTAATAATGTTTTTAAAAATTTATCTATTTATATTTAATATCTTTTAAAGTTATTTATTTATATTTAATGTTGGTTAAAAATTATTTACCAATATTTTAATATTTTGAAAAGTTAATTATTTTAAAAATAAACATGGCCTGAAATTAATAAAAAGGATTTATTATTAATGTTTTGGAAATAAATTATTACTATTTATAATAATGATAAAGATTAATTGTTATTGTTTATTTAACAATGTTTTGAAATTATTTTAAGATGTTTTAAGGTCAATAATAATTATTTATTTATTTATAAAGGTTTATTAGTAATAATTATATTTATATAATTGTGTTTTTTAAGTAATTGATTTTTAATTATTTATAAATGTCTCCGAGATGTATAAATAGAGTTTATAAACAAACTTGGGTTCATCTATATGTATGAGAGGGGTTTTATAAAAGGTTTTGAAGACTCAAAGGAAGATTGTCTGCAAGATAAAATAGTTTTGTAAATGGTTTTAGATATTTATAAAAGAATTTTAGAAATGGGTTTCTAGATTTATAAGAAGGGTTTTATAAATAGATTTATGGATTTATAAAGAGTTTATAAATGTTTTAAAATTTATAATAGAGTTGTAATTGGAAATGGAGGTTGGGTTTATAAATGGTTTCTATAAAGAGTTTTATAAAGAGTTTCAGAGATTTGTAAAATAGTTGTATAAATGGTTTTTGAGATTTATAAGGGATTTATAAATGATTTTAAATTTTTTATAGAAAGGAAATCTTTCTCAGCTTTTGTGAATCATATAGTGTTAAGATAAGTATATAGATATTTTTCTAAGTATTGAAAATATAGTGATTTGTGAATATATCTTCGTAAAAGTATTTTTATGCAAGTATTATAAAGTGATTTTCATTAATGAAAAGATAAATTAAAGAAGTCTAGTTGTTGCTTATGTGCTAATCAAATATTAGTTTTCCTTTTTAAAATAAATCCCTGATTTGGATATGTGTTTGTTGATAGTTAAATAACCGACTATCAAATATGGACCAAAAACGTAATTTTGAAAATATCTAAAAGAAACACATGAGTCATACAGCACAACCATCTCCGATGATGCTGTACTATGCGTATAAATCTCGTTTCGTTCTCCTAGGACAATGATAAGAAAATCCATCCACTAACGGTTAGGAGGTGATCTCCGCACTTATTTTTGACTGTTTATTTCCTAAAGAACCTGGGTTGAGTTTATCGGAAACTATCGAATGTTGTTTCGAAGAGATCGGTATCGGATATGTTATCTAAAAACCACTTCGATCCAACTCAAGCGTTTCGAAGTGAAGACATCTTGAAGATGATAGAATTAAAGACGGAGCTCTCAAGCGTTTCGTCCAGTCCCAGAACGAACTTGTATGGATGAATGCTGACATTGCATTGTTGCCTAGAGGGCAGTGGTAGCATTTCGAATGGGTAGTGGTATATGAAACGTAAAATGTAGCCTCAAGCCTCGTCAACCGGGAATGACTAAAACAGAAGAGATGCAACAGAGCTAAGTGGGTCGCTCCCAAGTAGGATATGATCATTCCTATCTATAGTCAATATTATCTCTCATTTGTATGCTTCGGGGCTCATTAACGGAGTGGTGATCATATTCGGTACTATCAAGTAAAGGGTAGGCCAGTTCTATGTTGGTAAGGGTCGATAGGTTTGACCTCGATGTTATTTTATCTAGAGATGCACCGTGACGGGCGGTACCCCAGTAGCCCAGTCATTGTATGGAATCCACTTTCCAATACATGCTTTTACGGTTTTAGTTTGTATACCTATTATGCTGGAATTTAATTAATGTAACAATTTCGGCTATGATTAATAATTATTTGTATCTTAGACATTATCATAATATCAATGGATTTTCTATAGAAAATGTTTTGGTTATCGTAAGGTAAAAACTCATTCGTGTTTATGTGCGGCTTGGTCTTACAAGATACCTTTATTTGAAAGATTTTTGGTAACTTTAAAAATCCAGTTGGGTGTGTTTTCTCACACTGGTTTTCCAGACTGACTCGGGTGTTATTTTATTAAAATGCTCAGGTCAGACCGACCATATTTTCATATTGCTTTGGATGCATTGGAGCTCAGATGATGAGTTGGAGGTCTTCAAGTCGTATTCACGTATACGTTCATTTTCCGCTGCTTTGTTGATGAAATCATTAGTATTTATGAGGACAGGTTGTTATAACTGTTCAGGCTGATGACTGTGATTTGTTGTTGTACATTGATTGATGTATGTATATAACAGTTTCTCTTTTGTAAAGATCATCAATATTATATTATATATTATTCCGTTGTGATTGTGAGATTCTGTGTTGTTTAGTTTTCTTACTTCCTATCTTCTTCCTTCTTCTTTTTCCCTAACAATTGGGTTTTCCGACATTCGATTACTCGGCATGTAATATAGTGGATGTACTAGTGTTGATTTTCGAGGGTCGAAAATCCTAAGTTGTAACATGTGGTAATAAAGCTGAAGGTTAAGTGAGAACCTGGCTTTGGTGGGGTACTCATAAGAGATAGGGTCAGTAGCACCCTAGAATGAGTTGAGTGTGTGTGTGTGTGTATGAGCATGTATTTGTTTGTGATATGAAAATATTTAATATGATGTTGATTGATCTATTGAGTGGCTTATGGATTCTGGTCAATACGAGTAATTACCGTTATTGATAGGGATCTCTAAACACTTGAGCAGAGCAATTCAACATGGTATTGTTTTGAAATTGGGTAAATGAAATAATTTTACCCTGATTATATTGTATATATAAAGGAATAATTTTTTTTAGAAATTATTATAGTATATATGATGTGTTTGGTTGTTAGTGAATGATAATATTTGATTATTATCATTTGTTGTTTGTGTTCTAATAAAATATGTAATTACTATAATGTAAACACGATAAACAATTAAGAAATGCTTTTCTATAACCAAAGTGGAACTATATAGATATGGTTTATAAAAGTGGTTTATAAATTAAAAGGATTTAAAAGCCGAGGATTTGTTGTTTGTTGTTTGTGTTCTAATATTATATTATATATATCTGGCGGCTCTTTCTCATTGAATGTCTCGCGACTTTCGCCTTCATTTTCCCCTTCTGCTATTGCCTCCGTTCCAGTCTCATCTTTGCTCCAGTCTTCTCCACTGCCTGCTTTTGAGACTAATGTTCGCATGCAAAACCCTCTATCAATTTTCGCATCGGACCTTGATACTTCTTCCATGGCTGCGGCCCCTCTTTCAGGTATCTCCATTGGAGCTCCATCTCTTACGCCTATCTCGAATTTGGTTAAATCTGTAGGTGATTGGGTTAGTGATGATGTTGGGCTTGAGACTGTTTCGTATGGCTATGCTTCTAAGCAAAATTGTAATCCACCTGTTATTGCCGAAGGCATTGCTCCTTTGAATTTTGATAAATATGTAGGTCGCGAAGGCTCTGTTATTGCCAAAGATTCGATCAATGTTGAGAACGGTAATCCACCTGAACTGTTTGGGTTTGATACTGCTCCTAAGTTTAATATTGTTGCCGCATCTTGACCTATACCAGAATCTTGTGTTGTGCCTGCTGTCGATGATCATTCTGTCGGCTCTTGTGATAATGCTGATATTATGGTTGATAAGCCTGTATGGTCCTCATTGTTTAAGGCATTGCCTCGTAACGCTGGAACATACTCTCCGCATTTTTTCAACTTTCAAGTCATTGATGAGATTAACGTTATTCCTACTGCTGTTCTTCGGGAAGCGGAGATCCATTGGTCTGACCACTTAGTAGTTTTTTCTTAGATGCTACATCATCATACTCAGTTGTTCATGAGCATTGTAGGCGAGCATGGAAACTAAAAGGTTTGCTTCATGTCCAATTCTTAAATTCCTTTTTCTACTTAAAATTTGGTAATAAGGAAGACAGACTTATAGCACTTGATACTAGCCCCCTCATTATCAAGGGAAAACCTTTTATTGTGACTCCTTGAAGGGTTGGTATAGACAGTGCTAGAGAGCAGATTCTATCTATTTCGGTTTGGGCCACTTTCTCCAATATCCCGTCTGTCCTTCAACCTCTGATTGGTCTGAACTGGCTTGCGAGCCTAATTGGGGATTTCAAATGCTTTGATGTAAATACCATTGCATGCAAGAACCTATTATATGTTAGGGCTTTTCTTGAAATTACCCTAGAGAAACCGTTGCCGACGATATTAAAAGTAAGAATCATAGAAGGTCATGAGGTGGAAATAAAAGTTAACTGCAACTAGAAGCCTGACATTTGTTCTAACCGTCAGTCATTTGGACATTCTGTGGAAAAGTGTTCTAGGATAGCTCCTCCATCTCCTTCTGGAAAAATTCCCCTCCCTAGGACGGAAATGATATAGGTTCCCAAGGTTAGTGCTCCCCTTGTCTCTAATCCTGTTGTATCTGCTTCTCCCGCTGTGGAGATAGATATTGATTCACTAGTAGTTAGCATTTCCGATGATGAGGTTGTTACTTGGGAACCTGAAGAGAGTTCTTGGTTTCACGAGGCGACGGAAATGAGATATGACCCATAGAAGCATAGTTATCACATGTTCTTAGGTGGTCCTGGTGAGACTAGGAGGTTAGTGTATCATGTTAGGGTGATGGTCTTACTCTATCGACCAGTGGTATTGATGGTGCTAGGAATTAGTGTTAGTTCTTAGATCCAACATGGGACCTGATTTATCTCTACACTCCTCTCTCGAGGTCTTATGATCAGAATCTGGCTAAGTACTTTTCTGTTGTTCAGCATGTTATAGGTCCTGGTATTGCTGTTGATATCAATAATGACAGGGGGGCTTGTGCCCTTCCGAGTAGTTTAGACCTTTTGTCTAACTCCTATGTTTTTCCTTCTGTTATTGTACTAAGTGGTTTGGCCACTATAAAACCAGATTTTAGCTGTTCTGTGCATGTACAGAACACATGTTCCTTATTTATACTCAAAATGGCACGGCCCACTTTAAAGCCGGCTGGTTTTGCCAAAAAAAAAAGAATTTAAATTTCCGTTGATTTTGAAAATTGTTTCCAAAGGTTTTGGAAGAATAATAACAGTATTATTTTGGAAATATTTTTTGTAGAAATATTTTAAAGGGATTTAAAATAAATAGAAAGCATTGAATTCACTTCGGTTGTTGGAAAATAATTTTGATGATGACTGCTGCATCATTGATGTTCATTTTCTGGTTTCCAAGAGAGGAATTGCTACCATTGGAATTTCATTTTGGTAAAACTAGTTTTGGTTTAAAATTCAAAGGTATGATTTGAAATACAAAGAAAATAATTGTAGTATTGTTTCAAAATTATTTTTGAAATGGAATTGAAATGAATTAATGA
Source organism: Allium fistulosum (assembly GCA_030737815.1). NCBI lineage: Eukaryota > Viridiplantae > Streptophyta > Magnoliopsida > Asparagales > Amaryllidaceae > Allium > Allium fistulosum. The sequence goes on along the minus strand of CM060905.1, from coordinate 481,606,750 downwards.
AATGAACTAATTAAATAAATTAGTGAATTGAATACAGTTTGGGATGTTGTTTGATAGAATTGGTTATTGAAATTGAACAATGAATTGAGTTAAATGAAATTGAATTTGATTTAAAATGGATATGTACTTAAGTTTTGAAATGACAATAAACATGGGAAGTGATGTATAAAGTGTTTATAAACTTAAGGAACATTTTATGAAATTATTCATAAATGAATTTAGTATGGATTGGAATGTTTTTAAACATAAAAATCTGATGGAATGGTTCTTAAGTGATATTAGTATTGAAAGAATATACTAAGTAAAAAGTGAATGTGAATAAAGCAACGTGAATAACGATTATGAATAAATGAATGTAAATAAAAGAATCTGAATAAGGAGAAACCAATTGAAATAGTAACGTAAGTTGTACGTATATTTTTTTATTCGCATAACTGTTTGATCCAAATTCGAGTACATGATTTTGAGATGATTTACATCGGTCCGAGTTAGAATTTTTCACTCGATTCTCGACGGTGAACACTGGATATGGATTCCTGATTGATTCTAATATTCTCTATCATAGTATATGGCTATGCAAGGAGAATGGCGGTTTCTAATCAAAGAACCAGATCTGGGTCTGCACTAGAGTGGTCGTGTGAATGATACTAGTCAGAAAGTGAAATTGTGTGATCAAGCGAGAGATCGGGTATGGTTTTTCGTACAGATGGTATATGTATATCTTACGGGCTTACATAAATTAAAAGTTGACATTGGAAAATGTAAATAAATATGGTTATTACTAGATTGAATGGATATTAGTTGTTTGATGGTTCCTCTGGGTATATTTGTTACATTTGCATATGGTTATTGTATTGGTACATGTTATATATTGATATTACTTTCCCTATACTTGTTCTCATGGGTTGTTGAGTGATTAGATGGCATATGCTTCACATCTGGAGTTTGCTTTCGCATTATATTGATTGTATATGCTTGCTAATACTAATAAAAGTACACATCTCGGACTACATATCGTATTTTTATATTTTTCCCTACGGGATGCCTCATCCTTGAAGATGAGATATATATTTGTGATTATATATATTGTAAAATTTTTCGATCGAACAGCGCAAAGGAGACGTTGTCGAAATTTTCCGTAAAATTAAGAGTTAGAACTTTTTTGAGAATTTTGGAAAACTTTTGATAACCAAAATTTGACGTTTATGTTATAACTTGGAATGGTATTAGTTAGTAACTTTGAATGAACTTAAAGACTTAGAAAAGGTGATTACAAAGTTTCAATAAATTAATTTTGGGAAGTTAAAGGGTTAAAAGAATTTGGTAATCTATTACAACTAATTGGTTTTGGAAAGTTAAAGGGCTTGTGGCATTTTTCTTACCTTGGAAATTTCGGGGACGAAATGCTTTTAAAGAGGGAAGAATGTAACGACCTAGAATTATAGTCGTTTGATTTTGAAATATTTAATTAATTTTAAATATGATTTTGAAATATTTAATTAATTTTAAAGATTATTTTTATATGTTAAATTGCTTAAATTTCAAATATAGCGATTTATTTGATAATTAAATTGTTGAATTTAATATTTGAAATTGTTTAAATAATTGAAGCTTGGATTTAATTTGGATAAAAATGATTTCAAAGCTTATTTAAATTCTGTTTTGATAAGTATGAAGATAATAAACTTTTAATTTAGATTTAAAAGTGGTTAATTTGGTTTTTATAATAATTCGTTTTAATTAACGTGTAAAAATAGCCATCGAGGGCACTGTCTCGGATTTCGACGAAACTAGTTTCATTGGATCCATAATAGTGTATTATTGTATGATAACAAATTTTATGGCGATTAGACATATCATTTGTTCATGCGAGCTCGAAACGCTTAGAAATTAATTGTAGAGATTTATAATATAATTGGATTTGAAAAGCTATCCTCTATATATGATTGAATTAGGTCTCGAGACTAGCTCCATTGTGTTCGAAATAGGGATATTACATATGGAACGCCATGCGGCACACCTTGATTGGAGTTCGAGATTTTCAGGTACGTCAAGTTAGATAATATGAAATAATATATATATATATATATCCATATCCTAGCCCATGCACTTCACTGTGCATGCCATACCCCCACATCATCAATCCTATACCCATTACTTCGTGTTTCCCTCCATTTCCCTTTATTATTCATTCCAGTGAACGAATTTGAAAAGCTTCACTTTTATAAAAAAAATCCAATACCAAACTAAAAATCATAAAAAATGGTATCTGTGGATTGGTAGTGAAATGTTTTTCATTTCAATATGTATTCAAAAGGTCGCGACATCATTGAGGAGTTCGACTGTAAATGGATAGGAACTAGGGTTGACATTTTCTTGAAATTGAGGAAGAATTAGCTCGAACGAAGCCCGGATTTGGGGTCGTGAGGGTGTGTAGCACCTTAGCGCCGAGGATGGGAAGTCACGGATGATCGATGAGGAGGGCCGACGATGGTGCGATCGCATGCAGCGGCTGGAGGACGTATTCTAGGAGAGGCAGTTGAGTGGAGTGTGATTGGGTCTGGGAAGCTGGGCTTGAGAAAAGGAAGATATTGGTGAAGGTGGCACGTCGTTTAGTGGTGTGGGGAGTGAGAACGAGGTGGAGGAGTGGTTGGCAATGGGGGAGGTTAGGTACTGAAATTAGGCGGGTTTTTGAATGGAGAAGAAGATGATTATTTATAATTTGGGTAATTAAAATTTAAAGTGTAATTAAGTAATTTAATTTTAATTTAAAATTTCATTAACCTAAAATTTGAATAATCTCTCATATGAGGTTCAATCGAGACGTGGATTTTTACGTTGCGCTCATGATGACGTAAGCTTCACAATGGAACTGGTTTGGACGAATTTGGAGACTATTGAAAATTGGGCTAAAATCAGATGTCGTTCAATTTTAGTTCAAAACCGGAACGCCTCGGCGACAACAGAAATTTCGATGAGTTAAACTCACCTTTTGGGTTAACCAATAATATTTATAGTTGATAAAAACTGTTGATTGGATGTTTAGATGATTTACTATTTTTATCATTTGGTTTGGTTTTATTCCCACCTTTGGAGCGGATGACCCATTTTATATAACTGCATAGTAGCAGATGACTCATATTGTATGATTATATACTATTTCTGATGCAAAGGGACAAGTTGGAGGGATCCAATGGGATTCCTCGCTATTGTTGAATTGTTTTGAATAATATTCCAATTATATAAACTATTGGATAATAAACTGGATTTTTGGCACTATTGGTTATGACATCATTATAGGTTTGAAAACTAAAACCTGTAGTGATAGAAAATAAATATCGATATTGGTTGAGCGTTTGGTAGCTATTGGCCTTGAATTAGTATTTTAAAACACTATAAGTTATTATTGGAGTTGAAGTGGAATTTTGAGGCAAGAAATGGTTCAAAATTTGGATTTGGGTTTTAGAAATATTTTATTTGAAAGGATTTAATTTATATTTTACTCCAACCTTTTTATCCGTCTTTTCTAAGTAATTTATTTATACTTAATATTGTTTCTAAAATTATTTGTTTATACTTAATATTGTTTTTAAAATTATTTATTTATACTTAATATTGTTTCTAAAATTAGTTATTTATACTTAATATTATTTTTAAAATTATCTATTTATATTTAATATTGTTTTTTAAAATTTATTTATTTATATTTAATATCATTTTAAAGTTATTTATTTATATTTTAATGTTGTTTAAAAATTATATAAATATTTTAATATTTTGAAAAGTTAATTATTTTAAAAATAAATATGGCTTGAAATTAATAAAAAGGATTTATTATTAATGTTTTGGAAATAAATTATTACTATTTATGATAATGGTAAAGATTAATTATTATTGTTTATTTAACAATGTTTTGAAATTATTTTAAGATGTTTTAAGGTTAATAATAATGATTTATTTATTTATAAGGTTTATTAGTAATAATTATATTTATATAATAGTGTTTTTGAAGTGATTAATTTTAATTTTTTATAAATGTCTCCGAGACATATAAATAGAGTTTATAAATAGACTTTGGTTTATAAATGTATGAGAGGGGTTTTATAAAAGGTTTTAAAGACTCAAAGGAAGATTATCAACAAGATAAAACAGTTTTATAAATGGTTTTATATATTTATAAAATAATTTTAGAAATGGGTTTGTAGATTTATAAGAAGAGTTTTATAAATAGTTTATGGATTTATAAAGAGTTTACAAATGCTTTGAAATTTATAAAAGAGTTATAATTGAAAATGTAGGTTGGTTTTATAAAGGGTTTCTACAAAGAGTTTTATATACGGTTTCAGAGATTTGTAAAATAGTTTTATAAATGGTTTTTGAGATTTATAAATGATTTTGAAAATTTTATAGGAAGGAATCTTTCTGAGTTTTTGTGAATACACTTATAGTGTTAAGATAAGTATATAGATATTTTTCTATGTATTGAAAATATAGGTATTTGTGAATATATCTTCATTAAAGTATTTTTATACAAGTATTATAAAGTGATTTTCATTAATGAAAAGATAAATTAAAGAAGGCTAGTGGTTGCTTATGTGCTAATCAAATGTTGGTTTTCCATTTTAAAATAAATCCCTTATTTGGATGTGTGTTTGTTGATAGTTAAATAATCGACTATCAAATATGGACCCAAAACATAACTTCGGAAATATCTAGGAGAAACACGTGAGTTATATGGCACAGTCATCTTTGATGATGTTGTACTGTGCGTATCCTAGGACAAAGATAAGGAAATCTGTCCACCAACAGTTAAGAGGTAATCTCCGCTCTTGTTTTTGACTGTTTATTTCCTAAATAACCGGGATTGAGTTTACTAGAAACTATCGAATGTTGTTTCGAAGAGACCGAGATCAGATATATTATCCCAAAACCACTTCGATCCAACTCAAGTGTTTCGAAGTGAAGATATCTTGAAGATGATGGAATTGAAGACGGAGCTCTCAAGCATTTCGTTCAGTCCTAGAACGAACTTTTATGGATGAATGCTAGCACTACATTGTTGCCTGAAGGAGTGTTAGCATTCCGAGTGGGTAGTGCTATATGAAAGGTAAAATGTAGCCTCAAGCCACATCAACCGGAAATGACTAAAATAGGGAAGATGCAGTAGGGCTAAGTGGGTTGCTCCCAAGTAGGATATGATCATTCCTATCTAGAGTCGATATATCTCTCATTTGTATGCTTCGGGGCCCATTAACAGAGGGGTGGTCATATTCGGTACTATCCAGTAAAGGGTAGACCGGTTCTGTGTTAGCAAGGGTTGATAGGTTCAACCTCAGTGTTATTTTATCTAGAGATGCACCATGACGGGCGGTACCCCAGTAGCCCAGTCATTATATAAAATCCACTATCCAATACGTGCTTTTACGGTTTTAGTTGTATACCTATTATGCTGGAATTTAATTAATGTAACAAATTTGGCTATGATTAATAAGTATTTATATCTTAGACATTAACATAATACCAATGGATTTTCAGCAGAAAATGTTCTGGTTATCGTATGGAAAAACCCATCCGTGTTTATATGCGTTGTGGTCTTACGAGATACCTTTATTTGAAAAGTTTTTTATAACTTCAAAATCCAGTTCGATGTGTTTTCTCATGCTGGTTTTCCAGACTGACTTGGGTATTATTTTATTATAATGCTCGGGTCAGACCGAGCATATTTACAGATTGCTCTAGATGCATTGGAGCTCAGAAGACGAGTTGGAGGTCTTCAAGTCGTATTCACGTATATGTTCATTTTCCACTGCTTTGCTGATGAAATCATCAACATTTGTGAGGATAGGTTGTTATAACTGTCCAGGCTAATGATTGTGATTTTCTATTGTACTCTGATTGATGTATGTATATAACAGTTTTTCTTTTGTAAAGATAATTAATATTATATTATATATTGTTCCGCTGTGATTGTGAGATTATGTGTTTTTTAGTTTTCTTTCTTCTTTCTTCCTAGCTTCTTCTTTCTTCTTTTACCCTAACAATCGGGTTTTTCGGCATTCGATTGCTCAGCATGCAATACAGTAGACGTATTCATGTCGATTTTCGAGGGTTAAAAATCCCGAGTTGTTACACTTATTTTTCCTGCCTATCCCTTAAACTCAGCCTGCTCAAATGAGTAGCCGTGAGTTTATGTGGAAACAATAATAAAAACACGAGTCAGATATAAAGTCTGGTGTGAATAAGAGTTAACCTAAAACATTTATATAGTGAGATCAAACTGCACTACACAGATTGGATTACCCCCTCAATATCCAAATATCAAGAGTTGAATATTAAAAGAACCCTCTACTGCGCCCCGACGCAGTCCCCTCTAGATCCCCAATTTAGTTCATTCATTAAAATGCTTCACTATTCTTTACTAAACTTGTTCCATCTCCACAGCGCCCCAATGCAGTACCACTTTAACCTCCCATTAAGGTTTATCACTTATCTAATGTTGATTGGAATAACCCCACCACGGTATCCATTTTTGATTCATCCTTTAATTCAAACTGCATAGTCCCAGCCACCTGTAGTATTTAACAATTCAGTTAAGCCATGGAATACAAAGAAACAACTAACTGTAGTACTTCTATATTTATTTACTTACCTTTTCAAACTGCTTGGAATCACCCACCACTGTAGACCACAAAGAAATCCACATGCAGCCTCTAAACATTTGTTCAAGCTGGAAACTTCTTGGTATATCCCATCATAGTCCCTGGAAGTTGATTGCCTCTCCTCACCATTTTTGGGTGTTCATTTGAGTGAGTGTTCCCACCCGACGTTAATATCCCTTCTAACTCCGCATCTCTATTTAATGCAGGATTCCTTCCCTCATTCTAATCTGACCTGGCCTCTCCCTAGTCATATTAACTTAAATTTTATAATTATTATATATTATCCTTTTAGCGTAGAATCTTTATAACCCATGCAGTACGCCCTACACTTTACGTATTAAGTTTTCCTTTCTAAGTTTAGCACAGTACATTCCCTTCATATCTTGCGCGGTACTCTTACTAATAAAAATAAAGCTGCCGCACGATGTCGTTGTCCAACAACTTTGACATCCCTAACAACGCCTTTACACGTGTCATTAAAATATTCGATTTTAGTTTTCTTTCCGTTATTTGTTGCATCCTTTCCAGTAATTAATTTGGATCTTGTCTCTGTTTTTCCTAACCATTGTTAGCATATTTCTACATGGAGTTTATTTCCTTGCATCCCCCGCAATATCTATTTACCCCAGCGCGATACTTGGCCATTTCACCTTTTATTTTTTTATAGAAAAATTCAAGTAAAATTCTCAAAAATTCCTGAACTTATGTTCTTCCATATTTTACATTTATTAGGTTAGTTTGAGGGTATTTTCCTTATTTATTTTCAAGTTATATAACTTCAAAAATTCATACAAAATGATATTGGCTTAAGAAATCTCTCAAACTAAAAACCCACTTAATAAATCAGGTTTTAAACATCCGATGTTTACTTATCCTTCCCCAAACATTCATTAAACCTTTATAATTTTCATTTCTCATGTAAACCCATATGAACCCCTTCACACTTAAAAACATATAGATCTAAACCGAGCCCATACATATAAGAATCCAGTCTAGAAAGGTTAATTATTACTCACTTAGATTTTTAAGATGTATAATTTAGTCTTCTTAGTCTCTTTTAGCTTGCTTTTCTTATCTTCCTCTTATTTGCCTTCTTAAGCTTCTACCATTATAATGTTTTCTCTAGCTTTTATTTTAACTAGATTAGAGTGAAATGAATGAATTTAAATTAGTAATGTTTATTGTCCCACAATAAGTTGGGCTTGGGCTCTCATATCCGCTTCTATAAATTTGTTCCCCTCTACCCTCCTTATTTAACTTCCCATATATTTTTAATTAACCAATGTAATTAAGTGTAATTTTAGGGTTATTACACATTTGAATTTGGTAAGAGAAACATATGAGGATATTATGTCTAACTTCTAATATCAATTCAAATCAAAGGCCCATCTTTTTTTTGGATGTTCTCTTATTCCTCTTCCACCTGTGAGAAATGCGGATTACGGATCTTAAGGCTGGAATAACACTAGAGGGGGGTGAATAGTGTTTTATGGATTTTTTTAAATCTTTTTGAATTTTATTCAATTTAAACACCAACAAATACAATTCACAAACACAGATATAATCACAGAATCAAACACAAATGCAAATACTAAATAAAAGCAGTAAAGGAAAGAACACACCAGGATTTTATATTGGTTCGTTACCCTACATCTAGTCCCGTACAATCGTATGGATTTCTTATCAAAATAATCTCCCATATTACACCCTTGGTTTCAAGGCTACGATGTACACCATCCTGTATTCGAGTACAGGGCAAATTCTCTTGATTTAACCAGGCTACAAGATCACCTAATTGATTTCCGGGGCTACAATCACACCCAATTGATTTCAAGGCTCAACCGCACCTTTTACTCAATAGTTTGATTTACAAAAGATTATATAACTCTGAATAGCACTGAGATCTTATGGAGAGAGTGGTAGAGAATCAAACAAGAGATAATCATATTTGATTCACTTGGTATTTTGGCAGAGTATAGTTTAGGATTCTTTAGAATAAATGTGGAAGATGAAGAGGAGAGGAAATAAATGAAATATGATAAAAAATTCGTTTAGAACTTATTGTATTTATAGTAGAGCAACATCCATATCTATTCGTGAAAGGATACGACGAATAGACACTTCTTTTGAAAATTGAAATTTGAAAATAATGGACACCATGTCGACATGGGGGGTTGAGGGATGTCGACATGCTCAAGGCAAAATTGATGTTTTTATTTTCTTATTAAAATTGGTTTCTATAATTTGTCAAAACAATTTCTAAACTTTGTAAATATATTTGAATATAGTTTAAACATATAAAAGAGTTTAGAAAATAACTTTTAATATATATAATCTTAATCTATAAAGTGATTTAAAATTTGAGTATATAAATATTTTAAAGCTAAATATTTAAAACAAGAGAAGGTTTAAAAACAAGAACAATTTTGAAGTCAAAATATTAAAAATGATAAAAATAGTTTTGAGGCTAAAATATTTCAAACTATAGAGATGTATTTTAGAAAAGAAAGTTTTGAAAACATTTTTAAAAATGAGAGATATATTTTTGAAAAACATTTTTATAAAATTAGTGGATATCAAAATAGGACCACTATATGTTCCACTAGGTATTGTCATGGGTTCCATCCCACTAGGGTTCCATCCCTTTAACAGGCTCGAAGTGGATTCCATTCCACGAATAAATTTCGAATAAAGACGTAAGTGCTTTCAAGAAGTTTTAAAATAATTCTAGACTAACTACATTATCTTGTACTGTTTGAAATCTTGAACTCTTGATAACTTGATATCTTGGTACTCATGAGTCTTCAATCTTGATATCTTCAACCTTTAAATTCATCAGTCTTGTATCTCCATACTGTACAGTCTTCATTCTTGGTACCTGCATGTTTATATTCTGCATATACATATATATATCTAAACCATAACGTTAGTATTTATATTTTATAACAAGTCCTAAGGTTGTTGTCATCAAAACCATCATCTCATGGACTAACAATCTCCTCCTTTTTGATGATGACAACCTATGTTTATAAAATATACTTCACCTTCACTATAACTCCCCCTAAAACTAATAACTCCCCCTTAATCTAAGCCTAACTACTCTATTTTATACTTCTCCCCCTTTGCCATCAACAAAAACTAATTCTAAACTTATATATAGCTCCCCCTTAATCTAATACTATCCAAACTAAATACTAATAAGGAAGTATAATAAGCGAAACAAAATTTTTATTATATACGATGTTATATTTTCATATATATATGGAACATAAACACACAAATATATTCAAGTACATAAATTATAGAATAACACTACTAACGAGAGTTTTTGACAATTGGAGATTTGTGAATCGAACAATTTGGATAATGAAAACAAAAGTTTCCACGTCGTTCGACCAAATTCCCATCTTTGTCAAACAGACTTCGCCTACGCAGACCACATTGTCGTCTTCTTCCATAGGTGCTTCTTCCTCTTCTTCTTCTTCTTCTTCTTCCTCTTCTTCTTCTTCCTCTTCGCTGTGCTCTAAGCGGTTATACACTTGAATGTTGGGAGAATCTTCTTCAATCACAATAGGATTTGCATGATTATCCATTAGGAATTTTTGCAAATTCCGAAGAATTGCCTTGCTTTTCTTGTTCTTTTGCCATCCTTATTTGCATAGTTCAGTCAACATTTGCATGGTATCCTTCATAGATTCTTCAATATTTATCACACGTGCCAGTGTAGTGCATTGGAATGGACCAGAATGAGGAAAAGGGAAAGAAACAGTGTCATTTTGGTTTGATTTAGTGGAGGAGGCAATTAATTTTAATTTTTAGAAGTTTATTATAGAGAAAGAGAAGTGAGAAGACAGAAAAATTTGAAATACATAGGTTTATATAACCACCAAACTAATTTTAGAGGGAAAATAAAATTTTCAAATTTTACCGTTGTATGTCGGCATGGGTGGTAGGGGTATGTCGACATCCCTATGAAAAATTTGGTTTTCTTGTATATCTCTATTTATTAAAAATATATGTTACTATATCTATATTCTATATCTCAGTTATTGAACAAATGCCTAGTTCTCTTCTTAAGTTAGTAAACATAGGTTGATTTAAGGGTTTGGTTAAAATATCAGCAATTTGATTCTCGAAGTTGATAAATTCAAGAGAAATAATCTCTTTACTAATATTTTCTCTGAGAAAATGATGTCTGATATCAATATGTTTAGTCCTAACATGATGAGTAGGATTTTTTTGATAAATTTATTGTACTAGTATTATCACAATAAATTTGTGATTTTGAAATTGTTAATCCAAAATCTTTTAGGGTTTGTTGCATATAAATGACTTGAGAGCAAGCCAAAGTAGCAGAGATATATTCTGCTTCAGTTGTTGATAAAGAAACAATGTTTTGCTTTTTACTAAACCATGAAACCAGAGAATGCCCCAAAAAGTGACAAGTTCCACTTGTACTTTTTCGGTCAGATTTGCAACCAGCATAGTCAGCATCACAATAAGGGATCAAATCAAATGAATCATTTTTAGGGTAAAATAAGCCATAGTCAAAAGTATGTTTAACATATCTTATGATACGTTTCACAGCTTTTAAGTGAGTCTCTTTGGGTTGAGATTGGTATCTTGCACAGAGATAAACACTATGCATGATATCAGGTCTACTCGTTGTGATATAGAGTAGTGACCTAATCATTCCCCTATATAGTTTTTGATTTACATCTTTTGAAAGATCTTCTTTATTTACAGCTTCATTGGTTGCCATGGGAGTGGGTTTTCCACTCGTAGTAGTCATACCAAATTTACTAACTAGATCCCTAGCATATTTTTCTTGACTAATAAAAGTACCATTATCTAATTGTTTTATTTGTAAACCTAAGAAGAAAGTAAGTTCACCAATATGACTTATCTCAAACTCTTTTGTCATTATTTCAGAAAATTCTTTATTCATTTCATGATTAGTTGAACCAAAAATAATATCATCTACATAAACTTGTACTAGTTGGATATCATTTTTATTTCTTTTAATGAAAAGAGTATTATTTACTTTACCAATTTCAAAATTTGATTGTAATAAAAAGGATCTTAGTCTGTCACACCATGCTCTAGGAGCTTGTTTCAGACCATATAGAGCTTTCTTAAGTTTGAAAACATGGTTTGGAAATTTTTCATCTTCAAAGAGTGGAGGTTGTTCAACATAAACTTCCTCTTTAACAAATCCATTTAGAAAAGCACTTTTAACATCCGTTTGAAATTATTATAGTTTGCGAAAGCAAGTAGAATTCTAATGGCTTCTAATCTTGCTACGGGTGCAAAGTTTCATCAAAATCTATTCCTTCTTCATGACAATAACCTTGTGCGACTAATCGAGCTTTATTTCTAACGACCTCACCTTCATTTTATTTTTATAAACCCATTTAGTTCCTATTATTGTTTTATCCTCGAGTCTAGGAACAAGTTCCCAAACATCATTTCTGGTGAATTGATTCAGTTCTTCTTGCATAGCCAGAATCCATGAATCATCAGCCGATGCTTCCTTTGGATTTTTGGGTTCAATACATGATATAAAAGCTACATTACTCATGTTATTTAGTTGATTTCTAGTTCTAACAACAGATTCAATATCTCCTAGTATATTTTCTATAGGATGATCTTTTAAAAGCTTAACCTTTTTATTTGGATGAATAAGATCATTATTTGTTTCAATTGATTCATTATTTAGGATAGCAAAATCTTCTTCATCGTTAATTTATTCAACATTTTTGAAATTTTCATCAAACGAAACAAGCATTGTTTCTTCAATGGTATTAGTTCTTAAATTGAAAACTTTGTATGCTTTACTCATTTTAGAATATCCGATAAAGATTCCTTTGTCGAATTTAGGATCAAATTTATCCAAATTGTCTTTTGTATTTAGAATAAAACATTTACTTCCAAAGATTCTAAAATAAGATACCTTTGGTTTCTTCTTGTAAAAAAGTTCATAAGGTGTTTTATCAGTTAACGGTCTAATTAATATTCTATTCAAAATGTAGCAAGCTGTAGCGACTACTTCAGCCCAAAAATGTTTTGGTAAATTACTATCTGAAAGCATTGTTCTAGCACACTCTTGAATCATCCTATTTTTACGTTCTACCACTCCGTTTTGTTGTTGAGTTCTTGGAAACGAGAAATTATGAGTTATTCCCTTTTTATTGCAGAATCTCTCAAAATTTTCATTTTCAAATTCCCCACCGTGATCACTACGAACAATTATAATTTTTAAAGAAAGTTTGTTTTGGAGTATTTTTGTAAAAAATTTAAATGAATCAAATGTATCACTTTTATGTTTCATAAAAATTGTCCATGTAAACCTAGAATAATCATCTACAATTACAAAGACACATTTATTGTGATTTATTGATTGAATTTGAGATGGACCAAACAAATCTAGATGAAGTAACTCAAGAGGTTTTGAAGTTGAAATCATATCTTTTAATTTGAAAGAACTCTTCCTAAGTTTTCCTAGTTAACAAGCATCACATATACTATCTATTTTAAAATTCATTCTAGGGAGACCTCTTACTAGATCAAGTTTAGAAAGTCTAGATAAGAGTTTAAAATTCAAATGCCTAAACCTTTTATGTCAAATCCAATGGTCACTTGTATTAGCCAAAAGACATAGATTATCATTTGTGATTTTCATACTAAGAATATAAATATTTTTCTTCCTAATTCCTTCAAATATAATATTTGAATTATTATCTTCGATGTGACACTTATCTTTTTCAAAATTAATTTTGTATCCTTTATCGCAAAGTTGACTAATGCTAAGTAGATTTTGTTTCAAATTCTTAACTAATAAAACATTAGAAATAGTAGGAGTTTTAGAGTTACCGACATTGCCAATGCCAATCACATATCCTTTTTAGTTGTCTCCAAAATTAACCAATCCTCTATCTTTATAGATAATATCATTCAGCATATCTAGATTACCAGTCATGTGTCTTGAACATCAACTATCAAGTATCCACTTATTCTTCTTGATTTGCACAATTTTTCCATTGAGTGTTGATTCTTCAAAGGCCATATAACATTTTTCTTTCTACACAGAATACAAACTTGGTATATAACTTGATTTTCTATAATAACTATATGCAGACTTATTAGATAATGATGATTTGAACAGTTTTAAACTAGTGTTAACAAAATCCCCAAAAATAGCCATTTTAAAAACTTTTTCAAAATTCAGATTATGAAAACTTTAAAAACCTTGCTCTAATACCAAATGTGAGAAATGCGAATTACGGATCTTAAGGCTGGAATAACACTAGAGGGGGGTGAATAGTGTTTTATGGATTTTTTAAATCTTTTTGAATTTTATTCAATTTAAACACCAACAAATGCAATTCACAAACACAGATATAATCACAGAATCAGACACAGATGCAAATACTAAATAAAAGTAGTAAAGGAAAGAACACACCAGGATTTTATACTGGTTCGGAGTTACCTTACATCCAGTCCCGTACAATCGTATGGATTTCTTTTCAAAATAATCTCCCAGATTACACCCTCGGTTTCAAGGCTACGAGTCACACCCTCCTGTATTCGAGTCCAGGGCAAACTATCTTGATTTAACCAGGCTACAAGATCACTTAATTGATTTCCGGGGCTACAATCACACCCAATTGATTTCAAGGCTCAACCGCACCTTTTACTCAACAGTTTGATTTACAAAAGATTCTACAACTCTGAATAGCACTGAGATCTTATGGAGAGAGTGGCAGAGAATCAAACAAGAGATAATCATGTTTAATTCACTTGGTATTTTGGTAGAGTATAGTTTAGGATTCTTTAGAATAAATGTGGAAGATGAAGATGAGAGAAAATAAATGAAATCTGATAAAAATTCGTTTAGAACTTACTGGTATTTATAGTAGAGCAATAGCCATATCTATTCGTGAAAAGATACGATGAATAGACACTTCTTTTGAAAATTGAAATTTGGAAATAATGGACACCATGTCGACACGGGGGGTTGAGGGATGTCGACATGCTCAAGGCAAAATTGATGTTTTGATTTTCTTATTAAAATTGGTTTCTATAATTTGTCAAACAATTTCTAAACTTTGTAAATATATTTGTATATAGTTTAAACATATAAAAGAGTTTAGAAAATAATTTTTAATATATATAATCTTAATCTATGAAGTGATTTAAAATCTGAGTATATAAATATTTTAAAGCTAAATATTTAAAACAAGAGATGGTTTAAAAACAAGAACAATTTTGAAATCAAAATATTGAAAAATGATAAAAATAGTTTTGATGCTAAAATATTTCAAACAAGAGAGATGTCTTTTCGAAAAGAAAGTTTTGAAAACATTTTTAAAAAACAAGAGATATATTTTTGAAAACATTTTTATAAAATTAGTGGATATCAAAATAGGACCACTATATGTTCCACTAGATATTGTCGTGGGTTCCATCCCACTAGGGTTCCATCCCTTTAACAGGCTCAAAGTGGATTCTATTCCATGAATAAATTTCGAACAAAGATGTAAGTGCTTTCAAGAAATTTAAACATAATTTTAGACTAACTACATTATCTTGTACTGTTTGAAATCTTGAACTCTTGATAACTTGATTTCTTGATACTCATGTGTCTTCAATCTTGATATCTTCGATCTTTAAATTCATCAGTCTGGTATCTCTATACTGTACAGTCTTCATTCTTGGTACCTGCATGTTTATATTCTGCATGTACATATATATCAAGACCATAACGTTAGTATTTATATTTTATAACAAGTCCTAAGGTTGTTGTCATCAAAACCATCATCTCAAGGACTAACACCACCTATGGCCAAAATAAAATCTCCAAACCCATCTCCATCTACACATCATTCAATCCTACACAACTTAGTTATATAATATTAATTTGGTATTTGCACGCCTGTCCCTTGCAAAAGAGGTTGTAGATCTGAGAGATCAAAGGAGGCTATTCAGATCAAGGTATGAATTACAAGCATCTCATCTTTGGTACACTTCTAATTATAAATTGATAATACATGATATATTATTGTATGCTATTTATTATATGCTTGTTTTTTTATTATCACTACTTGTATATATATGTTCTTGCCATATAAAACATATGTTGCTTATATATTATAGTTGATTGATTATGATCTTTGAATTTATCATGATAACTGAAAAAATGTACATATAATACATCCATCCATAACTTAAAATAATATTTACATAAATGAATTTTATATTAAATAACATGTATGTATATATTTAAAAATAATTTATTAATCAACTCCTTTAGATATACATATTTTTGAATAAAATTAAATTACATGTGCATACATATATGCATGTGTGTGTGTATAATTTATTACCATTTTCGTTTCTGAAAAAAAGAAAAATTTAAAAATAAATTAATATTATTAAATATTTAATAACATTTTAAAACTAGTTTTATATTTAAACATAGCAGTGTGTGTGTATATACAAACATACATACATGCATACATATACATATACACACACACACACAAATATATATATATATATATATATATAATTTATCACCATTTTCATTTTTGAAGAAAGAAATTTTTTAAATCCAAATTAATATCATTTAATATGTAATAACATTTTAAAACTAGTTTTATACTTAAACGTAGCAGTGTGTGTGTATATACAAACATACATACATAAATATACATACACACACACATATATTAATATATAATTTATCACCATTTTCATTTTTGGAAAAAAAGAGAAATTTTTTAATCCAAATTAATATTATTTAATATTTAATTACATTTTAAAACTAGTTTTATATTTACACATAATAGTGTGTGTGTGTACATACACATACATACATACATAAATATATACATACATATATATACATACATATATATATATATATATATGTATACATATATATACATACATATATATACATATATATATATATATATTATGTGTAAGAACCTATTTTCATAAAAAAAATTATGTGTGTGTATGTATGTATGTATATGCTTGTATGTATGTGCTTGTGTGTAAGAACCCATTTTTATGTATGTATGTGCTTGTGTGTATTTGAAAATTAGTTCATTTTTTATTACTTTTTCAAATATACTACATTATAGACCACACTACAATAAACTACTCAACTAATGTTGACCTACTTTCGTCTATTCATACATATATATATACAATAGAAAACAAATATATCATATAGAAGTACCATATTCGCTAAATATTATCCTCACAAGTCATGCTCACTTCTTGTGGAAATATATCCATATCATCCATCTCGAGATGATCCTAACCAACGGTCTTTAAGTTTATTCTTAGTGAGACCACCAATTCCAACTAATCATTAGTATTTGTTTTCCAAGAAGCAATAGGATGTAAACATTGCAAATCCAATATTATGCTCAAAACTCTAAAGCTAAACCCACTAGTAAAATAATCATGATCGGTGGCCCCTTACAAATTAAACAACATATTCTTGTGCACCCCTTTCAAACATTTATCAGCAATCAAATGATTCACGTTTGGTAATCGCTCACTCCCTCAGATAAATACATCTGGGTAGGAAAACTATCAGCATTTATCCTTACCTAGAAAACTGTTAACTGTATTTGTCGCCAAGTGTAACCGTTTTTCCCTGCCTCGATCCGGAGGCCAACTCTGATTTGAATATAGGAGGCTGATTGTGCAATCTGTATCTGTTGCTAAGTTCATATCGCCTTCAGATCCCAATGTTATTCACCCATTAGTTGTTTCATATTTTCCGCCATGCTCTCATAATAAACATTAACCACACAAAATCTACTGCAACCACTAAACTTACTTCTCTTTTCCTTTACTTCTTGCTCAATGCCAGGCCTGTCCCTATACAGTTTGAGGCCCTAGGCCAAGTTTTTATTTAAGAAAACCTTACAAAGGTAAAATGGATTATGTAAAAAAAAATTAAAAACATATGCACAAGAACATTGAAGACAAGACTTGAACCTGGGTTTCCAAGGAGAGCAACAGTTACATTTCCCAATGTGCTGCACAGACTTTTGAATAGGAAAAAATAACATAATCCTACATATAATAATTCTGAAATTTAGGGCCCTCTAAAGATCAAGGGCCCAAGGCGACTGCCTATGTGTCCTATGGCCAGGGCCGGTCTTACTCGTCGTACCCAACTAACCATCTTCTCTAGATTTCTCTCTCGACCCTTAGACATGCCTCAGAAATATCCTAAAATGTATACATGCCATATCTCATTTTGACAAATTAGTGATTAATTAGATGAAAAGGCGACCCAAGACTTTGATTTGGAAAAAGAGAAGAATCATTTCATAAATTGAACTATAGCTTTGGTACCATGCATCTAGCATTGAACTGAAGTAACAATAGGTATATGGCTTGCATTTTCCTCTTGATTTGGAACTGTGAAATATGTTTGCCAATAGATGACAGATCTTGAGGAAAAATGGCTAGTACAAACCTTAATTAAGTCCAATCATGATAAAGTCTATGAAGATCTAAGGCCAATAATGTATATATATTTAATATAATATATATATTTATATTAATAAACATTTTTGGATTTTTTTTAAAATTTAGCCTAAATGTTCATATATATATATATATATCATAATATTTTTATAACTTACAACATATATTAAACATTATATACATAAGCTGGCTATTTAAACACAAAATTAAACACAATTGGCGACACAATAACTCTAGACCATTGAATTTCATTGTATTCACAAATATATAAATAATGTTTTTATACAAAATAATATTTACGCAAATAACATGTATGTGTAATTATTTGCCAAAATATTATTTTGAATCAAATGATTGTAGTATATATATATGTGTGTGTGTGTGTGTGTGTGTGTGTGTGTGTATGTATGTATATAATGCCAAGTATATACATTAGATATAAATCCTACCATCTATTTATGTATATATTTAACAATGTACACTCCATGCTATGTTGCATGTACCCATTATACACATATGAATACATAATAATGTATTCATAGACCATATAAATTATATTTATTAAATTCATCAATTATATAAATCAAAAATTAAAATAAAATACGAATTTGTTCAAATTAATTAGATTGGATCTAATTCTACTTTTAAACTTCATAGGCCCAATAGATCCAAAAAAGAATTTTTTTTTTGAAATTTACCTTATTTACCCATTGCGACTCGAGTGAGTTCATTCAAAAGTGTGTTGCTACATTCAAGTAGAAATACCCCTAATGAAACTGAAGATGAAGTAAAACCGATTTTCAAGCCACTACTTCAAGTCTAACTCCTAAAAACATTTAGGAAGACGAGCCAACCCTGTAGAATGAAACGATCCTTTGGAATCCCAACCCTACCACCACTTTAACCCTCCAAACCAAATGATTTTGCTCAACTAGACCTCAAGTTGATCCAGATGTTAATGTGGATAGTCCCACCTTTTTTATTGTTCTACAACAGCTCTTTCTGCTACTCATTTAATCCTTAAGCGCTTATAACAAACATTTTGTAAAGATATCCACAAAATGGTGGAAATGATGGGAAGAAGTGTTGGAACTGGGCCGATCTGCAATGGGTAAATTAGTGAATTTCAAAAAAAATTCCCCTAATTTGGATTGCTTATGAAGTCTAATGAGTTTTACTAGTTCTAATATAGTTAATTTAAATAAAATCAAATTTCATTTAGCTTCTTGATTTAATTAATTAATTAGTTAATTAAAATTGATTTGTATATAGTTATGGGTATACCATTATATACTCATATGTGTGTAACGTGTATGTGCAACATAATAATTTGTGCAAAATTAATGTATACATATATAAATGTTCGGATTTGCATCTACAACGTACACATTTACCATTCATAAGAGAATTATATATTTGTGTGTGTATGTGTGTGTGTGTGTATGTATGTATGTATATATGTGTGTATATATATAATTTTTGAATTTATTTATATATTGAATAAAATAAATTAAAAAAATTAATTAGATTGTTACCAAGTCAATAAAATTTAAATTCAAATTTAATATCTAAAATATAAGGTTTTGATCTAGACTCATTTGCATTTTACAATGGAGGTTGATGGTTATGTACTCATTCATGCATTATCCTCATGTTTCGAGAACCAATAGATTCATTCTAAGCTCTTCTTTACTTTGCACTTCTCTTGTCAGCAATTGAAGTAGCTTTTGTAATATTAATGGGACAGTTTGGCACAGGTCCCTAATAAGTTTCAAAATACACAAAAACCCCAGTAAAAAAAGTTGGTAAATTAGGTCCCTAGGATTAAGTTACCGAATAATGGCATACACTTATGCAATTATTCAGTGAATAATTGCAGACATTTATGCAATTATATCAAAAAATTGTAGACATTTCCACAATTATTCACTGAAAAATTGTGGAAAATTCTATAATTATTCACCAAAAAAATTACGGAAATTTCCGCAATTATTCACCGAAAAAATTGCATAAATTTATGCAATTTTTGGATATAATTGCATAAATGTCTGCAATTATTCAGTGAATAATTACATAACTATATGCAATTACTTAGTAACTTAATTCTAGGGACCTAATTTACATACCTTTTTTACTGGGGTTTTTGTGTATTTTGAAACTTATTAGGGATCTGAGCCTAATATTCACAATATTAATCATCAATAACTATACGTGTAACCTTAAACACAAGATTTTAAAAGAACTTATAACATACAAAGGATGTCGTAATACTACAATACATAAATTTGTTTTCTTTTGGTACAAACCGCCATGTGCAGTGAGCTTTGGTTTAGCTTAATATTAAAAAAAGCATGGCACATAATCCGTAGATGAAAGAAAAAAGGCAAACGAAGATATTAAGTGCACACTGGGTTTGCAAACTGATTGCAAACTAGGTTTGCACCCAAGTGCAAACTACAAGTACATATAATTGCTATAGTATACGCACACAATGTATTCATTAAAAACCTCTTCAATTGGAATATAACATATTAAAACCTGAACTTAGTATATGCATTACAAATTATTACGTAATGCCTCCACTATTTTCAACATCTGAAATCAATTATGAACGCCACAAAATACAATTGCGACCAATTTTGGATATTTTCAATTTAAAATTAATTGACAGATTGTTTGTATTTTCAATTTAAAATTTCAAAACTATGAAAATATAATAAAGCCTCATAGCGGAATCAATCATCAGAATAAATGAACATTAATTCCATAATGCAATTATTTGACAACATTTATCACATCAATTCCCATTTCAATACATCAATTATCAATAACTCATGGACAACATAACAATGGTATTAAAGAATATACCAAATTAGCTATCCACAATATAGCCTACAACAACCTTTTCATTCCATCTCATTCTCCTACCCGTAACTTCACACATATACAGATATATATATATATATATATATATAACAAAAATAAATAAGTTTCAACTATGGTTGGACTACGCCAAACCCTATACACTATGGCCATAGGCTCGACAGCTATTACAAAAGGAATACTACCTACGTGCACCTTTTGGGGGATCAAACCCACGTAGTTCTATGTTCTGCTCTTCTCCTGCACCCAAATAGTAGTTAGCACATAAAAACCATATCACCCGTGCAACCATGACAACCAACGCAATTAATGCAAATAGAAAACACTAGTTTTACTAAACCATTCCAATCAATCATCATAAATATGGTGTTACAAAAATAATAGCACACCTAGCTATTAAACATTACAAACATTTGATAATACATAGTGTTAACCCCGAACATCAAATAAATTAATCACAGTATGTATGTGTATATATATATATCCACATATACCAATTATCAACCATTAGCAATACACCATCAATGTAAGTATAAATCAATCAAAATGTGTACTAAACCACTATATTAGCAACACAAATCCACCACAACAAAACCATAGTTAACTCACACACGCAGTAACTGGCAAAATATTGCACATACATCAAATGTGATTTCATCGTCATAAAACAACATATGTAATAAATAAATTAACCATTAATCACATATTACATCCATCCAATACATCATATTTATGACCATTGTTTTCTCTTAAGTATAAAATCACTTTATTACTATTTATTATAAAGCACCTTTTATTTACCTCAAAAGCAATAATAATTCCCCCAGTTTGATAATAAACTTCAAAATACTTTATGTAGTCTCATTACTCCAAATTTATTAAAACATCATGTTTCTATCAAAAATAGTAATTTACAATAAATTATTTTTCAAAGCAAAAATAATAAAATTTCAAAATAATAATATAAATATCAAATCTTTTTAATATTTTCCAAACCAGTTCATTACTATTTATCTTAGAACAAAGTAATTTAAAAAAAACATATTATTATTTATAAAATCTCATTTTATTATAACATAATGAACCTTCCAATTTTAGTTAAAATATATTTTCATTATTATTTATGAATTTTCCTAGAAATTCATAAATAATAACCTTATTAAATTTCTTTTACTAATTTAATTCAACCACTTTTATTTACAAACATTACACAAAAATTGTAAACAATCGTGTTTATCATTTATTTATCCAATTCTCTCTTTATTATTAAATTTTGCCTTCCTTATTTCAATTAATAATATTCAATAATATGACAATTAATGATAAATTATTAACAAGGTACAACTTATTCAAATATTCAGTAACCAAACAATTATCAATATATCACAACACATATCAATAACAATAATTTTTCAGTAATGGATAAGCATTCAATATGCTAAATTCAAATAATTAATTAAATAAGTCATACCAACACGCTTTTTCCAATAGTTGCCAAACTCGACAAACCCAGTGCCGAATTGGAGTTTATATCTAAAAGACAAGAAGGTTAGAAGGATTCGATAATATTTTTAATATAAAATAGAAAAGGGTAAAAAGGTAAATTCAACACCTCCTTCCTTTGTTCTCCCTGCAGATACGCAAGCTAGCCCTATCCGCCATATTCCAGGATCTGTCGTGCCATCGCCTTGTGCACTTCCACCTCGATCCGACCATGCCACCATCTCCCATATCGAATTTTGCACATGAACCACCCCTCCATGCCATGTTCGACCACCCCATCTTTTTGCGTTACCCATTGCAGCTGCCGACTCCTATGGCAATTTCTACGGAACTCAGGCATATTTAGCATGATCCAACCTTATCGATGAACTATTTCTGCCTTCCATTACAATGTATTGGCCAATGATCATCCAATAGTCGATGTTTCACCATCAATTACAAAGTCCTAAAATGGACGGTTGAGGTTAGCTGCGAATTTGCAGCCGCCTCGGATGTTATACCCAAAAACGAACACTTGTCATCTATTTCATTCGTCAAGAGTTTTCCAATGGTATATAATTCGATAGGGTCTGGACATTTCGGGTTTACTCACTTTTTAATTAATTTGATAATCACCATTAGAGAGAATTAGGGTTGATTTCGGCATTAGGGAAGAAAAATGAAGATAGAGGTGATGGCTAGGGCTTTGTAGCCTCACTTATATAGTCGTTAGGCTGGGTTATGCTTGTTTATCTTGTTTGACTCAAAATAGCTACTTGCGTTATTTAAACACTATAACACCTCTCTTTCTTAAGCGGTAACCCCAAATATGTCAAATCTATATATCAAACTAATCATCTCGAAAAGACCTCACAACAGTTATAAATGATACCCAATCGCCCTTTTATTAAAATTCATTTTTTAATTGATTTAATGTTTTATAGTGTCAAATTTGCATGTCGTTACATACTTCCCCTTAAAAGAATTGTGCCCTCGTAATTTGCCAAATACAACCATTAACCGAATCAATAAGGCCTCATCACGGGTTTAATCACAAAATACGGAGAAGTGTATTAATATAATACACGACATTCGCACAACACAATCAACCATGACACACGACAATTCATTCTCATTAAAGAATTCAACACACATACTCTAGTTACACCTATAATTCCTCAATCATGCATCCAAACTATAGTATATAAAAATAACACTCCATCAATAAAGGGTGAAACAAACTCAACCATAGTTCAACTCCATACAGAAGTTACAACATGCATCTTAGCAATCCAAACGCAACCGTCCATAGTGGAAATACATAGTAAAATTTAGGTTGGTCCAAACATGTATACAGAAAATGAATATACATAAATCATCAATCAACATTGCTCACTAAAGTAAAGCATGCATATACCCAAAAATGGTAATCGTCACATCATCATACCAATAAATAACAAATGTGTGCTAATCCCTACGCTGATACCCTTCCACTATAATATGTGATTGAGTTAGAGATATGCCGTAGGGGCAATTATGCAACTTGTTACATATATCTAACTCGATAACCAATCTTGTTCGAAATAAAAGGTGTTTTCTTTTTTATTAGTGTTTTCTTTTTTATTATGTACTTAATATAACGAGTTATATTAATTAATTAATTTTACTAAAAGTATATTTAATAGAAAATCTGCAAATGGTATGTTTTGTGATAACAGTTACAAGGTGTTATAACCATGAATAATTTATCACAATGAAATTAAACATATCGTTTTAAATATTCCTAGTCAAGATGTATCGAGACTGAATATCGATACATCAGTTTAGACCAGAGCACGTAACGCTCTCCAAATACTGGGCAGTGTAATACTTATTACTGTTGGAGAAAGTAAGGTGTTACGTACTAGTAGTCATTAGATAACTATGGAAGGACTCACTTGATATTTTTCTATTGGTTAATATAGCTAAGATCAAATAGAAAATATCGATGTGATAAATTTACACAGCTCTCTTGACTTGGGAATAATGTTAATCTTCAATATGGACACTCTGCTTTGATTATAGTTAAATCGTGGCACGGTATTCATCGAACGACTATAGTTGAGTAGAGTGGAAGCATTGGAAGTGTAACACTATTCAAGGGAGGATTTGTCTCCTCAGTTATATGAGATTAGTATCACGATCAATTGAAGTCAACTCAAATTCAAAGTCTCTAGCCAGAGCAGTTTGGTTAATAATGATTGTTATTATTGAATCAAGGACTTTGTGTTTGGACAATAAAGTTGAATATGAATGATATTAGAATTTTGACTATTAACAAATTCCATAAGTCCAAAGTGATATAGTTTTGACGAAGAGAATTAGTGTAAATAATTGTCACTACCAAGTAATGCTTAAATAAGTAAAATTGGATTTTACCAAAAAGATACGTAAGCGATAAATTCAGTTAAAATGTCACATCACTAGCTAAGCTGATGTGTGAATGCCAATATTTGAATTATTCGATCGTTGGCTAAATTTACACCTTTGAGTCGCACAATTGTAATGATGAATACTTCAAATAAACCACACGATTTAATTAATTTATAATCATTGTAAATTAATTAATATTTCTAAAATATTGATTATTATATTTTTAATTTATTTGCTTTTATACCATTAGCATTTAATAAAGTGCATAAATAAAAATTATAAATGCATGTATAGATATACGATATACGTAGATTGTTTAACTAAATTTAAATGAAACAAATGCTGAATGGGTTTAGGATCATTTGAAGACCATGTTGCCTCCATGTTTGGCCGATCACATAGGAGAGAAAGTGAGGATAAGTTTTCAAAAGAATTGATAAATGGAAAAGAATAATACAAAGAAGGAAAAAGTCTCTCCTTAATTTAGCTTCGAATACCTTCTTTTCATAAGATTTTGCTATTTTTTTATGAAAGAGTGGTCCTCATGAGAGAAGAGCGCATGTAATTTTATTAAAAATAAAAAAATATGAGAGTAATAGTGTCCATAGAGTGAAATTAAATACATCTTAAAACGATCATCACTTTTTGATGGTCCACAAAAATTGAAAGAAATTTTGCTATTCACTTTCCTTTCTTTAACTTTTATGGTTCTCTCCTTCCTCTCTTTTGGTTGAAATTATGAGAACTTCTACGGCTTCAAAAATTCCTAAATTTAAATACAAATCAAATCTTTTCATTATAGTGGTTTATCCCACTTGATCCTTGCAAAATATGGATGTTGATTTCTAAATCTAGGAGCTTTGGTTCATTGTTCAAGATGTGATTTATTGGCTACATCCAAAAGTAATTTTTTACATTTGAATTCACCTATGTATTTATATGATGATTGATATAATTAGATTTCCTACGATTCACCTCATGTTTTAATTATTCATCTTGCCGCGTGAAATTACATCTACCTTTTGTTTATTTTGATTAAACCATGCTTATTGTATTGTTTTGATTTAGATCTACGTTTGTTCGTTATCTCCCTTTATTGTATGTTCATGATAAATTAATGTGTTTTGAATCCCATATTACTTTTGATAACTTGTCATTATTCTCTGTATTGTTAGAGCTGTAAATTCTTATCATAAATTTACACATGCCTACTTTGTCCAAGTTTCTTTTATTTTATTTTGGAAACTTGTGAAATTGAAAACTGACTTTGAATGAGATTTTTATACTATTATATAACATTTACATACTCAAATGCTAATGAATTATATATGTTAAGTTATCTACTATTCTTTGAAATTGATCTTTAATTTCATATGATAAATTCTTATGTATAATTGTTTAAATCCTTGTAAAAAAACCTTGATTTAAGATTAAAGAATGGATTTTAGTACAAATCTAATGCTTTGTGGTTTTCTAAATTTAAAGTCTCATATAAAATCAAAAGTATTGTTTCATTCCTAAATTAAATGCTCTATGAAAATTATTAACCTTAAAATCAAAACTTTTTGTATAAATGTTCACATATCATATGCTACAATGTTTGCAAATATATGTTGTTTCGATCTAAATTACTAAATCGTAATAATCAAGCATATGGAAATATACATGTTTAGTTTAATTCAAGTTTGTAAGAGGATTTTGTCCAATAATGTAATCTTTTGTTGTCAAACCTTTCTTTAATTGAAATCATTCTCGTTAATGTTAATTTTGGATTTCAAATTATTTAAAACAACTAATAGGTTTTCATTATATATATATATATATATATGGATGTATGTATGTATGTATTTCATTAATCAAAAACTTGAACAACAAAGGCGTGTGTAAATTTGGTTGATAAGTTATAAATGTCACTTAATATACTAATTATTACAATTAAAGAGGGAGATAAATTAAAGGTTTCTCTCTCTTTATATATTGCGTTATCTTCTCTTTATTAATGGCATAGGGTATGAGAGGAAAATGAAAGGTTTTCTTCTCTAAATACATTTATACATGTTTCATTTACACATGTATACACCACTTATATACTGCACTTGCACTTCACACAAATGAATGTATTTGATACATTCATTATAATACTTATAAGTTTAAATTATATCTAAATTCCATTTTGACAATTTAAACAAAATAAGA
Source organism: Allium fistulosum (assembly GCA_030737815.1). Lineage (NCBI taxonomy): Eukaryota > Viridiplantae > Streptophyta > Magnoliopsida > Asparagales > Amaryllidaceae > Allium > Allium fistulosum. The sequence continues at coordinate 481,579,598 of CM060905.1, read as the reverse complement.
TTTTATTTAAAACTTTATTTGATTAGATCTAATATACATTTAGACTTCATAAGCCCAATAAAGGTCCAAAACGGTAAGAATATTTGAAATTCACTCATTTCTTCCATTGTGGGTTGGCTCAGTTCCTTCAATATGTATATCTTCCAACCTATCTATGAACTTCCTCATAGTCCTATCCTTATAACAATCGGTGTACCATCTCTTGCTTATACCTTCCAAAATAATATTTGTGTCCACTTATGGCTACCCCCTTAAAATAATGTTGCACTTGCATTAACCCTCGATTTCACGGTTCCTCACATATAGTCGAGAAATACAAACCATCACAAAGGTGAACTAGGCCACCATCAAGGTCTTATACCGAACACTTCTCAACGCCACTAAGGCATATTAGACCATCACTATGTCTGTCATGGCCCGCAAATCCGTACCTCTTGATTAACCACTAATCTCCATTGATTAACTCAAAATGAACGGGAATACGAACTATGATGGTTTAAGAAGAAGAAAAAGGTAGAAGAAGAAGAAAAGAGTAGAAAAGATAGAAGAAAAAGAACAGAAGAAAAACAACAGAAACAGAGAACAGAAAACAATATCAGAATCTTACACATTGCAGCGGAACAATATATATAATAGATAATCACTAGTCTTTTAAAACAAAGAACTATATCAGTTTATACATACATCAATCATCAGAGTCAATATACAACAATGGACAGTTTTATAAACTTGTCCTCATACAGAATACACAGCGGAATAAATACTATCAGATACAAATACTACGTCTCGTCATCCAGCTTGCTTCCAAAGCTCCAGAATATCCAGAATATCCTGATAACCTAACTCTAGACTGCCCGTGTGGAAATTGGTGGGCACCCAGAGTTTAGAAGGGAACAATAAACTCCAAGTCAGTCATGGTGACTGGTGTGAGATCGTAAAACAGTTATTCTTTATAATAACAAAATAACTTTTAAAGTCAATTCGAAATGCTTTTGGAAAATGAAACTACCATAAGACCTCCCACCACACACACAATGCAAACGCAGAATTGGAGGAGATTTCTTCTTATGATTGTCAAAGATGCTTACTACGCAAAATCAAATCATTTTTGATATTATTATTAGTGCATAGTGTAGAAAACATTTCGAAAGTATAATATTAATCTTAGCCAGCATAGGCATTCCGCACTTATGCCTACTATAGCTACTATGTTCAATAGCAGGTTACCGCCACATTCCATAGCAGGTAATACAACTAAAACCGTACATGTCACGTATTGTTTCTTTGGATTTCCAACAAATGGTCAGGCTAAGGAACTTCCTATGCCACGATGGGTACGTCCCTGGAATATACGACCCGAGAACCTAACCGGATCTCTGCCAACACAAGGCTGGGTTACCTCTGCAAAAATAGGTAACTACTGACACGCGTATGCCATCCCCCGATCGTAACCGATCTTCCCGAGGATCCCCGATTTCCAACAAACCACATAGTAAAAATGCAGCAACCACATAGGTTAAATATCTGGGCTCCATACCATGATACCACCTCTATCCAGAAGGAATGACATACACTAAGGGGCGCTACTCCCTAGAACCTTGCTGCATCCTTCCTGTTTTGACCATTTCCGGGGTGTGAGGCTCGACGAAGTCTCGTCCACAAAGCTACGCTTTCTACAAAGCCCTGCTTCGGGTCAAACAAAAATGATCAACCTATGATCACAAAGATATAAGATCAAACAAATGATCATATCACAAATGATCAAACACTGATCATTTCACAGCAACACTCAGTATGCCACGTTACCAAATTGGGAGTATATCGCTGATAAATTTCAACTACATAACCTCTGAGATCGTACGTCTTAGAGAAGGGTGTTAAGCTAAGAGAATAAATTCTCCGCCACCAACAGATATGTATTTGAAAGAAATCAGCTTTATATCTCAAATTGTAACGTCAGACATACAATCCATACAAGTCTGTTTCGGGATCGAACAGAACCGAAGGCACTTCTCACGAAGCCCTTGCATATCCGGATAATTTTCTAATCACGTCCGGACTTCCCGTCACTAAGGGTGATAAAACCTCTAAATCGGAGATCAGCCGATGTAGAGTAACTCGACGGTAATCCTTCCGTTTTCAAAAATATCCGGTCTTCAACACCGGTCTTCGAATGCAATTCATAATGACGTATCACATATTCGGAATGGGTTATACAACCCCATGGTCCTTTCCCGACTAACCCGAATAGTGAGCGTTTATTTAAAAATAAGTGTGGCATTCAAATTCATCCAATTCACAACAAATACCTATCTGAAGGTAATTATCGATAGTCGGTTATTTAACTATCAATAAAGATGCGCAACATCATCAGATTCCAAATAATTTTCCAAATTATTTAATTTCAAAAAATATCTTTACTAGATATATTATTTCCACACTTCAATCATTTGAAAACAATTTCAAATCAACTTCCACATTTCATTTTATCTTTGAAGATAAAATCTCAAAACAGTTCTTTTCATATTGGAAAAGCATTTCCATACTTATTTAAAAATAAGTATTCCACAAATCTATTTATTTTCAACATTTGAAAATATTCAATATACTTAAATCAATATTAAGTATACATTTCATTCTTTAAGGAAATCATAAAATTTAACATCTATTTGAGTCAAAAACGAATGTTGCGTAAAACATCGTTACGACGACTCGAAATCACTAGTATAGGGATTCGGATTTTAAGATAGGTATATATATAAATCCCAATACTACATAAAACATTTTCTTTTGAAAATCATTTACTATAACAACAGTGTTATAGTCCATCATTTCCTTATTTCTCGAAAACGTCTATTTCAATAATGAATGTTGAAATCTATGTATTCGATACTTAACATGTTTAAAACATCTTTTAAAACAATTAACTTCATTTTATAATGTCGCTTTCCCAAAACCATATCCATTTTACTTAAAAATATATTCACTGTCCAAAATCGTGAATATACTTCACTACCCCATTTCAATATTTTCTACACGTTTTATTTCAATAATTATCCACTATCCCAAAATCGCGGATATATCTCCTTTATTAAACTCCTATGTTTAACTTATCAATTTCAATTGGTTTTGGATTTATAAAACAACGTTTATAAATCACGTTCATACTTCATAACAATTTCAACTTGCAAAATCATTTTTATTAGCCAATTATATTCATTTTCCATCTAAGTGCAAAAATCAAATTTATAAGTTTATTACTTATAAATCTTTTATTCTACAACATCTATTCAATTTATACTTCACAATTTATAAATTTCATTCACTTACAAATTTTTATTTCATCTTGTTCTAACACTTACAAAGCTCGTTTAAAATTCCAATGTTTTAGATTTATAAATATCGACTTTTTAAATCCTTTAATTAGACCGTTTATAATACTGTGAAAAACTCAATTTAAACCATTTTATAAATAAATCAACTATTTATTTCAAAAATGACACTTGGGTTATATTTCACAAAAATCTTAACTTTTATAACTTTAAAATTTTAAACGTTTATTTATTTAAAATAAGTCAATTCAAAAATTCAATAAAACGTCTATTTTCAAAAATCACTTTAAAAAATCCTTTTATAGTAAAAGTCGTTATTCTTAAGCTTCAAAAACTGAATCCGATGATGCAACAGCACCAATTAGTCCATCACAACATCAAACATCATATATCAATATGATAACAGAATATACATCAATATCTGTAAATAAATAAATACAGTTGAGGAATCCAGTTGGATCCCTCCAACCTGTTTTCCTGCATCCAAAGACGTTAGCACAATACCAATTCCACTTCGAGGTGGAATATCGCGGTATATGGGTTTTATAAAAATATCCGCTTACTAACGGCGCAATAGGGTCTCATCCGCTATACGAGGCGGGAAATCATCAATCCAATATATACATATGCCAATATGTATATATTGCTATATATATATATATAGATATATCCTACTATATCTAATATCACATCCAACTAGCAATCATATCAGTCAAATCAATAACTGTAATACCAAATATTATTTGAGTGAGAAAAATCTCACCTTAGCTTTAATTTGCCATCCATTTCCATTTTGACAATTTCTTCACGATTTCAAACCTTGTATAAACAATTTATACAATTCGTTAATATTCGAAATAAATCGAATAACAAATTTTCATTTGGTAATTTCAATTATTCAATGCTTTTATTTCAAACCAAGTTCTTTTACTAAATTTGCGTAACTAGAAATTAAATTTAAAACTAATTTCTCCTTTAACAAAAATTTAAATTTTTAACTGATTTCCTTTTTGAAATAAACTTATTTAATTAAGATTTCATTTTGACCCAATTTTTTATATAAATTAATTTAACTAATTATTTAAATTCTAAACTAACTTTCATATTTCTTTAAACTAAAATCTCATTTAATCTATTTCTTTAAGTACCTTATCTACATATTTTTATTTTTACTGTAAATCAAAAGCAAAATAAATTTTTATACCTAACTGTAAAAATCCCCTAGATATATATTTTTCTTTTATTACATATATATATTTAAATAGAAATCTGATTTTTTTTTATAACTTTCAAACCTTTCTGTTTAAACTTTACATATAATCACATATGTATATTTATAATTTTTTTCTTTCCTGTATATATACTAAACAGAATTAACTGAAAAAAAAAACAAAAAACAAAATAAAATATACCTCACTGTTAAGAATCGCGATCCAATTCTCTGAGTCACCAAACCCTAAACCTACGTGCGATTCTTCCCCAGGCTACATCGAGTCGAACGCGACTTCTGCCATCGCAAGTCGAGACGCCTTTCCTCACGATTACTCGCCACCTTTTTCTGAATCGCCGCGCCACAGTCTTCGATTCGACGAAGACAAGATTCGAAATAAATTCGAACGAGGAAGAATGGCAGATTCGACTTGATAAACTGGAACGAGACTTCGATCCCTCTACGCTCGCGCAGACGATCCACTGCCTAGGTCGCCATGCTCTCACGAAATTGCGATTGATTTCCTAAATCGCGATCGATTTTTTTTTGTATTATATTTTTTTTTCCTTTGGGAGGCTTCGGCCATTGCCTTTTTTTTGTTTGCGAACGAAATAGACATCGCTCGAATTTGAATAGAGGGGAAAAGGAGGCTCGGTATTAAATAAAAGGAGATCGCGATGCCTTAATATCTGAACTGGGACGAAAGAAAAGGGAGGACGACTTTCATTTGTTTTCGTTCGAACAAATAGGAGAAGGTGGACGCCATTTTTATTTATCTTTTTCTTTGTTGATTTCTTTTGAACTGAGGAGGGAACAGACGTGATATTTTTAGAGATGAGGAGCGTAAGGTGTGGCGTGATACTAGGCATGATTTTAGGAACGGAAAGTAACTGATGTGACCAAATTTAAATTTAAATTTAAATCAAATTCATTTTTAAAATTTCAATGCGTTTATATGTCGTACGCTCACATAACAATTTCAAATGCTACGAAATTTGAAATCCGACAATAATTCAATATTCCGGATCCAATGGAACTGGTTTCGTCGAATTCCGAGACTGTGCCTCGGACGGCTATTTTTAAATATCGGTTGAACGATATAAATTTTAAAACTGAACAAAGCAGTTTCAAATTCAATTCTGAAGTTTCTATTGTCTTCAGTACCATTGATATAAATTTTTAAAAGCTTTTGAAATAATTTTCTTCGGTTTAAAATAGAAGATTCAAATTTTTATTCAACTTTCAATCGATTAAATTTTATAACTTAATCGCCAATTCAAAGTTATATCCGGGATTCAAATTAAATCATCGTTCAAATATTTAAAATTAATTAAATATTTTCATTTTAAATTGTTCGAAATTCTGGGTCGTTACAAACTTCCCTCCTTAAAAGAATTTCTTCCTCGAAATTACAAGGTAAGAAAAATGGTCCTTAACTCGTCTACTATTTTTCACAGTCTAATAGTTTTATCAATTTATCAAAACAAATCTTTCTATTAAAGATTCGTTATAATTCAACTAAATTTTCAACTTCAATTATAGTTCAAAACAACATTGTTTTCTTAACAGTTCAATTTTAAGTTTAAATTCAAATTTAAACTTCCAAATTTTCTCAAAAATTTTCTAACACTCGGAATTCTCGAAAAATTTCGCCAGCGTCTCCTTTGCGCGGCTAATACGGTACGACTACAAAACGTCCCTACGGACTCTCAGATTTCAAAAAGAAAAAGAAAAAGCCAAGCGGCTAAACGAGAAATCATCAAATCTCATATCGAAATTTAAAATACATACCTTTTTGTCGAGCAATTCAAATTTATCTTTGAAATCAAAATTCCCAATTCCTTTATACACCTGTATATCCTACTAGCCATAATATCTAGTTACATATTCAAACTAACATTTTGCAAATTCTATTACAAAATTTTCCAATATAAACTACTTATATCATTTTTACTTCACTGTTGAAGTTATACATATTCATATCCATTCAATTTTGCATTTCAAATTTCATTTATTTGTTCACAAATTCTTTTATTTCAATTTGAACTCTCATTTCTATCCAATTTCAAATGTTTTATAAGTTATTAACTTATTTACATTTCGATTTATATAATCACTTATATATTCATATTACAAATTCATTTCATTAATGAATTTTAAATTTTCCAATATCTATCTGGAATTCCATTTTCATTTATAAATCACATTTACAATTCATATTTACCATTTTATTCATATATGAATTCGTTTCCTTATGCTTCCAATTCATATTTAAAATTTCATTTGTTAAATGGATTTTTATTTAAACTTTAAACTTTACAAGTTATCAACTTCATAATATTTCATAAATATTTTTATATAGTATTCCAGAGTCTTACCAACATTTCAAAACCATTTTTTTGAAAACAATTCAAATCATCCTTTGAATTTTCTAAACAAAATCCAAATTTTTAAAACAACTTCCATTTAAAACAATTTGGCAGCAATTCCTCTTTTGGAAACCCGAAAATGAACACCGGTGATGTCGCGATCATCATCGGAATTATTTTCCAGCGACCGAAAAGAGTTTAGAGCTTTCATCTCTCCAAAAATGCTTTTCAAACCTTTGAAATTCATTTTCAAATCAAAAATGATTTAACTTTCCAAATCTCCAAAATTTTCAAATTCTTTTCAAAACATTTCCAAAAACTTCTCTGGAATTCCATTTTAAATTACAAATCATATTTATAATTTACATTCTTCAATTTCATTTGTATATGAATTTATTTCTTAACTTTGGAGTTATAATTCCAATTTCTCATTTAATTTCAATGATAATAGATTAATATTATCACCTCTAACAACCATGCAACCATATACTATAGTACTTCATAGAAAAACATTTCTTTTCTATACAAAAATAGTTTTGGGCAAAATTATTTCATTCACCCTATTCAAAACAATATTGTGCCGAATTGTTCTATTCAAGTGTTTAGAAACCCCTTCGATCCAGTTTTGCAGACTGTGCTGACGAAGGTTCATATGCCACTCAATAAACCAATCATCACAATACAAAACAATTTTATATTCAATAACAAATACGCGCTCATATCTATTATTACACTCACACTCATTCTAGAGTACTACTGACTCTATCTCTAATGAGTAACACCCAACAGAGCAGGGTTGTCGCTTAACCATATGCTCTGATACCAAATGTCATGGCCCGCAAATCCGTACCTCTTGATTAACCACTAATCTCCATTGATTAACTCAAAATGAACGGGAATACGAACTATGATGGTTTAAGAAGAAGAAAAAGGTAGAAGAAGAAGAAAAGAGTAGAAAAGATAGAAGAAAAAGAACAGAAGAAAAACAACAGAAACAGAGAACAGAAAACAATATCAGAATCTTACACATTGCAGCGGAACAATATATATAATAGATAATCACTAGTCTTTTAAAACAAAGAACTATATCAGTTTATACATACATCAATCATCAGAGTCAATATACAACAATGGACAGTTTTATAAACTTGTCCTCATACAGAATACACAGCAGAATAAATACTATCAGATACAAATACTACGTCTCGTCATCCAGCTTGCTTCCAAAGCTCCAGAATATCCAGAATATCCTGATAACCTAACTCTAGACTGCCCGTGTGGAAATTGGTGGGCACCCAGAGTTTAGAAGGGAACAATAAACTCCAAGTCAGTCATGGTGACTGGTGTGAGATCGTAAAACAGTTATTCTTTATAACAACAAAATAACTTTTAAAATCAATTCGAAATGCTTTTGGAAAATGAAACTACCATAAGACCTCCCACCACACACACAATGCAAACGCAGAATTGGAGGAGATTTCTTCTTATGATAGTCAAAGATGCTTACTACGCAAAATCAAATCATTTTTGATATTATTATTAGTGCATAGTGTAGAAAATATTTCGAAAGTATAATATTAATCTTAGCCAGCATAGGCATTCCGCACTTATGCCTACTATAGCTACTATGTTCAATAGCAGGTTACCGCCACATTCCATAGCAGGTAATACAACTAAAACCGTACATGTCACGTATTGTTTCTTTGGATTTCCAACAAATGGTCAGGCTAAGGAACTTCCTATGCCACGATGGGTACGTCCCTGGAATAGACGACCCGAGAACCTAACCGGATCTCTGCCAACACAAGGCTGGGTTACCTCTGCAAAAATAGGTAACTACTGACACGCGTATGCCATCCCCCGATCGTAACCGATCTTCCCGAGGATCCCCGATTTCCAACAAACCACATAGTAAAAATGCAGCAACCACATAGGTTAAATATCTGGGCTCCATACCATGATACCACCTCTATCCAGAAGGAATGACATACACTAAGGGGCGCTACTCCCTAGAACCTTGCTGCATCCTTCCTGTTTTGACCATTTCCGGGGTGTGAGGCTCGACGAAGTCTCGTCCACAAAGCTACGCTTTCTACAAAGCCCTGCTTCGGGTCAAACAAAAATGATCAACCTATGATCACAAAGATATAAGATCAAACAAATGATCATATCACAAATGATCAAACACTGATCATTTCACAGCAACACTCAGTATGCCACGTTACCAAATTGGGAGTATATCGCTGATAAATTTCAACTACATAACCTCTGAGATCGTACGTCTCAGAGAAGGGTGTTAAGCTAAGAGAATAAATTCTCCGCCACCAACAGATATGTATTTGAAAGAAATCAGCTTTATATCTCAAATTGTAACGTCAGACATACAATCCATACAAGTCTGTTTCAAGATCGAACAGAACCGAAGGCACTTCTCACGAAGCCCTTGCATATTCGGATAATTTTCTAATCACGTCCGGACTTCCCGTCACTAAGGGTGATAAAACCTCTAAATCGGAGATCAGCCGATGTAGAGTAACTCGACGGTAATCCTTCCGTTTTCAAAAATATCCGGTCTTCAACACCGGTCTTTGAATGCAATTCATAATGACGTATCACATATTCGGAATGGGTTATACAACCCCATGGTCCTTTCCCGGCTAACCCGAATAGTGAGCGTTTATTTAAAAATAAGTGTGGCATTCAAATTCATCCAATTCACAACAAATACCTATCTGAAGGTAATTATCGATAGTCGGTTATTTAACTATCAATAAAGATGCGCAACATCATCAGATTCCAAATAATTTTCCAAATTATTTAATTTCAAAAAATATCTTTACTAGATATATTATTTCCACACTTCAATCATTTGAAAACAATTTCAAATCAACTTCCACATTTCATTTTATCTTTGAAGATAAAATCTCAAAACAGTTCTTTTTATATTGGAAAAGCATTTCCATACTTATTTAAAAATAAGTATTCCACAAATCTATTTATTTTCAACATTTGAAAATATTCAATATACTTAAATCAATATTAAGTATACATTTCATTCTTTAAGGAAATCATAAATTTTAACATCTATTTGAGTCAAAAACGAATGTTGCGTAAAACATCGTTACGACGACTCGAAATCACTAGTATAGGGATTCGGATTTTAAGATAGGTATATATATAAATCCCAATACTACATAAAACATTTTCTTTCGAAAATCATTTACTATAACAACAGTGTTATAGTCCATCATTTCCTTATTTCTCGAAAACGTCTATTTCAATAATGAATGTTGAAATCTATGTATTCGATACTTAACATGTTTAAAACATCTTTTAAAACAATTAACTTCATTTTATAATGTCGCTTTCCCAAAACCATATCCATTTTACTTAAAAATATATTCACTGTCCAAAATCGTGAATATACTTCACTACCCCATTTCAATATTTTCTACACGTTTTATTTCAATAATTATCCACTATCCCAAAATCGCGGATATATCTCCTTTATTAAACTCCTATGTTTAACTTATCAATTTCAATTGGTTTTGGATTTATAAAACAACGTTTATAAATCACGTTCATACTTCATAACAATTTCAACTTGCAAAATCATTTTTATTAGCCAATTATATTCATTTTCCATCTAAGTGCAAAAATCAAATTTATAAGTTTATTACTTATAAATCTTTTATTCTACAACATCTATTCAATTTATACTTCACAATTTATAAATTTCATTCACTTACGAATTTTTATTTCATCTTGTTCTAACACTTACAAAGCTCGTTTAAAATTCCAATGTTTTAGATTTATAAATATCGACTTTTTAAATCCTTTAATTAGACCGTTTATAATACTGTGAAAAACTCAATTTAAACCATTTTATAAATAAATCAACTATTTATTTCAAAAATGACACTTGGGTTATATTTCACAAAAATCTTAACTTTTATAACTTTAAAATTTTAAACGTTTATTTATTTAAAATAAGTCAATTCAAAAATTCAATAAAACATCTATTTTCAAAAATCACTTTAAAAAATCCTTTTATAGTAAAAGTCGTTATTCTTAAGCTTCAAAAACTGAATCCGATGATGCAACAGCACCAATTAGTCCATCACAACATCAAACATCATATATCAATATGATAACAGAATATACATCAATATCTGTAAATAAATAAATATAGTTGAGGAATCCAGTTGGATCCCTCCAACCTGTTTTCCTGCATCCAAAGACGTTAGCACAATACCAATTCCACTTCGAGGTGGAATATCGCGGTATATGGGTTTTATAAAAATATCCGCTTACTAACGGCGCAATAGGGTCTCATCCGCTATACGAGGCGGGAAATCATCAATCCAATATATACATATGCCAATATGTATATATTGCTATATATATAGATATATCCTACTATATCTAATATCACATCCAACTAGCAATCATATCAGTCAAATCAATAACTGTAATACCAAATATTATTTGAGTGAGAAAAATATCACCTTAGCTTTAATTTGCCATCCATTTCCATTTTGACAATTTCTTCACGATTTCAAACCTTGTATAAACAATTTATACAATTCGTTAATATTCGAAATAAATCGAATAACAAATTTTCATTTAGTAATTTCAATTATTCAATGCTTTTATTTCAAACCAAGTTCTTTTAATAAATTTGCGTAACTAGAAATTAAATTTAAAACTAATTTCTCCTTTAACAAAAATTTAAATTTTTAACTGATTTCCTTTTTGAAATAAACTTATTTAATTAAGATTTCATTTTGACCCAATTTTTTATATAAATTAATTTAACTAATTATTTAAATTCTAAACTAACTTTCATATTTCTTTAAACTAAAATCTCATTTAATCTATTTCTTTAAGTACCTTATCTACATATTTTTATTTTTACTGTAAATCAAAAGCAGAATAAAATTTTTATACCTAACTGTAAATATCCCCTAGATATATATTTTTCTTTTATTACATATATATATTTAAATAGAAATCTGATTTTTTTTTATAACTTTCAAACCTTTCTGTTTAAACTTTACATATAATCACATATGTATATTTATAATTTTTTTCTTTCCTGTATATATACTAAACAGAATTAACTGGAAAAAAAAACAAAAAATAAAATAAAATATACCTCACTGTTAAGAATCGCGATCCAATTCTCTGAGTCACCAAACCCTAAACCTACATGCGATTCTTCCCCATGCTACATCGAGTCGAACGCGACTTCTGCCATCGCCAATCGAGACGCCTTTCCTCACGATTACTCGCCACCTTTTTCTGAATCGCCGCGCCACAGTCTTCGATTCGACGAAGACAAGATTCGAAATAAATTCGAACAAGGAAGAATGGCAGATTCGACTTGATAAATTGGAACGAGACTTCGATCCCTCTACGCTCGCGCAGACGATCCACTGCCTAGGTCGCCATGCTCTCACGAAATTGCGATTGATTTCCTAAATCGCGATCGATTTTTTTTTTGTATTATATTTTTTTTCCTCTGGGAGGCTTCGGCCATTGCCTTTCTTTTGTTTGCGAACGAAATAGACATCGCTCGAATTTGAATAGAGGGGAAAAGGAGGCTCGGTATTAAATAAAAGGAGATCGCGATGCCTTAATATCTGAACTGGGACGAAAGAAAAGGGAGGACGACTTTCATTTGTTTTCGTTCGAACAAATAGGAGAAGGTGGACGCCATTTTTATTTATCTTTTTCTTTGTTGATTTCTTTTGAACTGAGGAGGGAACAGACGTGATATTTTTAGAGATGAGGAGCGTAAGGTGTGGCGTGATACTAGGCATGATTTTAGGAACGGAAAGTAACTGATGTGACCAAATTTAAATTTAAATTTAAATCAAATTAATTTTTAAAATTTCAATGCGTTTATATGTCGTACGCTCACATAACAATTTCAAATGCTACGAAATTTGAAATCCGACAATAACTCAATATTCCGGATCCAATGGAACTGGTTTCGTCGAATTCCGAGACTGTGCCTCGGACGGCTATTTTTAAATATCGGTTGAACGATATAAATTTTAAAACTGAACAAAGCAGTTTCAAATTCAATTCTGAAGTTTCTATTGTCTTCGGTATCATTGATATAAATTTTTAAAAGCTTTTGAAATAATTTTCTTCGGTTTAAAATAGAAGATTCAAATTTTAATTCAACTTTCAATCGATTAAATTTTATAACTTAATCGCCAATTCAAAGTTATATCCGGGATTCAAATTAAATCATCGTTCAAATATTTAAAATTAATTAAATATTTTCATTTTAAATTGTTCGAAATTCTGGGTCGTTACAATGTCTTCACATCATATCAGCCATTACCAAGGCCTCACCTTGCTAAGCATCATCATCGAAGTCTTGCTCCACTACAATCATCATTGAAATCTCACTTCTCCATGATAATCACCGAAGTCTCAGTTCATTATGACTTCTCCAAAGTATCACGTTTCCACCATCATTACAGAAGCCCCGCTTCACAATGACTTTCCCGAAGTCTTGCCTCACCATGACTATTATTGAAGCCGCGCTTATCTATGACTTTTCCAAAGTCTTGCATCACCATGATCATTACCGAAACCCAACTTCGCAATGACTTTCCCAAAGTCTTGCTTCCTCATGACCTTCCTAAGGTTTTCATCTCCACAACTTTCCCAAAGTATTGTTTCATCGCAACATTCCAAGGTCTTTCAGATAAATAATAACTCTTTTAATGACCTTCCAGGCCAGCGACGCCCCATGTCACAATTGGATTCAGTGTTTATTCGAACACATATCCCATAAGTACTGCCCCCCCCACCAGAAGGAGGGAAGACTGTCCTATGGTCTAGGGTACACAGGTGAGCGTCCCTTCTGCATGCGACTTGAGTTATAACATCCCATGCCCCATCACATCTCTTTGCGTTGTTGAACATGCTTCTTCGGACTACTCTAGTCCCATATACTCACTTCCCAATTGAAGTACTGGATCAAATGCCTTGCATCGTAAATTCGTCAAAGTTTACAATACTTCACTTGGCTCTTAGGATGTCCTTACACTTGATCCGAAGCAAATCACCATTTTCCTTATGCATGGCCCATAGTCAACTAGGAAAAACACCTCATCATCCACTTATGAGTGATCCAAATATGTCCTTATCACCTCATTAGTGAAAGGGAGTGCGGATTAAGGATCTTAAGGCTAATTTAACACTAGAGGGGGGGTGAATAGTGTTTAATTGATTCTAAGACTTATATGGGCTAATTTAAAATTTATGATATAAACGAATGCAGAACTTAATCACAGAAAAAACACAGAATCAAACACAGATGTAGAAAGTAAATAAAAAGCAGTAAAAGGAAAGAACACACCAGATTTTATACTGGTTCGGAGTTACCCTACGTCCAGTCCTGCACCAAGGCAAACACCTCGTACAAATTTTTATTATACCAATGTTGAGATTACAATCCTCAATTTCTAAAGGACTAGAGGTACCCTCCTGTCTTCGAGTCCGGGGCAAACTCTCTTGACTTACGGGACACAAGATCACCCAATTGATTTCCAGGCACAACCACACCTTATAGAGAGACTCAATAAACTTTTGATTCCAAATTGATCCTATAACTCTGAATATCACTTTGATCTTCGAGAGAGGGCAGAGAATCAAACAAGAATGAGATTCTAATTTGATTAACTTCAGAATTCGGCAGAATTTCGGCACGATCTTAAAAATATGAAAATTTTAGAATATGGTTTTGTGGAGAAGAAGGAGTGAAGAAAATAGGAAAATAGTTAGTTAAAAAATTCGTTTGTGAAGGCTATTTATAGACCAGTAACGGTCATAACCATTTGTGAAGAGATTTAAACAAATAGACACCTCTTTTGAAAATTGAAACTTTTGAATTTAATGGCCACCATGTCGACATGGGGTATCCCATGATGTCGACATCCCTTAGTTAAAAACAATGTGTTGGCCAAGTTTTCAAACACCGGACCAAATCCCCTCTACCGATCCAAGCTACCACCGAATGGAGCTCAAACACCGGACCAAATCCCCTCTACCGATCCAAGCTACCACCGAATGGAGCTCAACCGGACCAAATCCCCTCTACCGATCCAAGCTACCACCGAATGGAGCTCAACCGGACCAAATCCCCTCTACCGATCCAAGCTACCACCGAATGAAGTACAACCGGACCAAATCTCCTCCACCTCATGACCAAACCAAGAGGATGCCGAACCAGACTACCAGGCCAGATCACTTCAGCCCAGGCCCACCAGCAGCTGAATATATCCAAGACCCCTGCCCCCAACCTCACTCTATAAATAGAGAGGCAGGGGTACAACAATGGGGGACAAGTTTGAGAGCTCAAGCACGGATAGAACTTTCAAACAACTTTCTTTTACTTGTTTCAAAGCTTTGTACTTGTAATCAACAAAAGAGAAGAGAAATAACATATAAAGTGGACGTAGGCATATTCTGGCTGAACCACTATAAATCTGCGTGTCTATTTACAATTTAGCCCCTGCTTTTCATACATTTGCATAAATCTCCAAAATCACTAAAAACAACATAAGATCTACTAAATTATACAACTTTGAGGTGTTTGTCCATTTTTTGTGCAAACATTTTTGGTGCTTTCACTGAGAGTAGAAACTCGAAGCTTCAGCTTCATCTACTTAACGAGTTTTCCTAACAGCATCGTCCGCCGCTTGGAAAACATGCCTCCCAAACAGAGAAAAGATGTTAACAAAGGAAAAAACATCGCATCCAGTAGCCTTCCTGATCCAGCTATCGCGAATCAAGTAAATCCTCCTCCTCCAGCAACGGTAACAAATGAAGGACAGGCTAACCCAACCACTCCTGCCACAGAACAGCCTGCAACAATTACTAGGGAAGATTTGGACAGAGTTGTTGTTGAAGTAACTAACCGCTTCACGTCCCAGCAGGAAGCCTTGGTGGACCATCTCATGTCACGCTTGAGGGACGCTGAAGAATCCAACCGCAACACTGAATCATGGGGCGAGTCCCAGTCTGGAGGATCTCAGAGACAGCAAAGATCTTCCTTCTTCGAAGGAGCTAACGGCAGAAGTAGCCGTGGTAGGAGCCGAGACCGAGCCCAGCCCGAAGTTAGGCCTGAGGAAACGTTTGGTACCGAACCCAACGGGGAAGGTACCGGGCGAAGGTCAACTGCAGCTGAGCCTGTCATGCTGCCTAACCACAGAAACACCGGTGAACGGGGCCGAGCTAGAGTTCAGCCCGAAGTTGGACCCGAGGAAGTGCTTAGATCAGAACCCAACAGGGGAAGATCAAGGCAAGGGCCAACTGTAGCTGACTCAAGCATGCTCCCAGAAGATCAAAGGCAGCCACTGGAAAATATGAAGAATGATAGACGATACCATCCCTACAGGTTGTCTGGACGGAATCAACCCCACAGAACAGAACCAAACTCATTTCTGTCTGCTCCAAATTCTGATGAAAGGATGGCGCGCTTATTCAGAGAGTGTGTCCAACGGGAGCAAAGAGATCGAGGGATAGGCGCTAGGGTAACCAGCCCTTTCGCCCGCAATATCGAAGTTGCTATCACCCCCCGAGAATGGAAGATGCCAACAATGGAACCCTACAAAGGGACCTCCGATCCCGTTGTACACTTGCAGAGATACACACAGCATATGCTCATGAGTGGAGCAACAGAGGGAGTACTGTGCAAATGCTTTCCGCTCTTCTTAGCAGATCTTGCTATCTCCTGATTCTGTCATCTACCCCAAGGTCCATCAGCTCATGGGAAATGTTGAAAGAAAAATTTATCAGTCAGTTCCGCATTCATGTGGAGCAACCTAAGGACGCTTATTCCTTATCCAGCGTCAAACAGAAACCTGGAGAAAAGCTGCAGCAATACCTAACCAGATTCAACGCCGCAGCAGCCGCAGTTCAAGACGCCGATGAGAAGCTTATCCTGATGGCCCTCTGCAGTGGGGTGCATCCGGACACTAAGTTTGCTAGAAGATTGACAAAAGAAAAACCAGCTACTTTACCCGATTTCTTCCATGAAGCCGGGAAATACATGAGGCTTGAGGATGCTGCCATTGAGGGGCAGTCAGGACAACAAAGTAAGACGACCCATGGCAACGCCCCTGCTGTGGCGAGGGACACTCGAAGAAATGATTCCAGAGACAATGCTGGGGGCAAGAAAGTAGAAAAACGCCTATATCGGCCAGGACCAAGATTCGACTCTTACACCCCTTTGAACGAGACCGTCGAAAATATCTTCCTTGCCACCCAAGGCGAAGTTAGATACAAACGTCCACCATACAAGAAGGAATCAGATAGCGCACAGAAATTTGGAAAATTCTGCCGCTTCCACGAATCCCACGGACATGATACCAACGAATGCCATCATCTCCGAGATCTGATTGAGGAACACATCAGAAGAAAGAAACTGGAACGCTATGTAAAAAGTCAAGACAGGACTCCAGCTCCTGCCAATGAAAACCCAAGGCTACCCTCACCAGGGACCGGCAGAGGCGACCGCAACGCTAGCAGCTCTAGTCAAGAGAAGATAGTGGTCCATACCATCTCAGGAGGTCTGCATATCGCAGACAGAAGTTGGAAAGAGATGGAAAGATATGGGAAGTCGCTTAGAGACAATAGAGACTGTGTCAACACGGTTATAGAAGAGCGCCACCCAAAGCGGAAAGAAAGTGATGACATCACATTCAGTAAATGCGACCTAGAAGGAAGACAGTACCCTCACATGGATCCCATGGTTATCTCTGCCCGACTCGGTCCCGCCGAAGTTTACCGAATCCTGGTAGACACTGGAAGCTCTGTGAATATCCTGTTCAAACACGCATTCGACAAAATGAGGCTATCAATGAAGGATGTATCTCCCTGCGATAAACCGCTACACGGTTTCACTGGAGATGCGAAAATGCCCATCGGGCAGCTGGACCTCTTCGTTGAAATTGGAAGCCATCCCCGCTCCGTTGTAAGGAAACAGACGTTTGTGCTGATAGAAAACCATTCGGCCTACAACGCCTTCCTAGGAAGACCAGCCCTATCTGACTTCCAGATTGTCCTAGCCCCGTGGTGCCTGAAAATGAAATTTCCAACAGACAATGGGGTAGGGGAAGTGGAAGGAGACCAAGACATTGCACGAGACTGCTATGTAACCGAACTTCGCAACAACCACAGGAGAGATAAAGGGAAAGGTGTAGAGATTGCCCTCTGCACAAAAAGCCTTGAAGCATAGCAACTAAAGAAAGCCCCTCCTCTTCGATACACCAGCGACCCTTTCAATGAATTAGACCCTAGGGACAAAGAGGAGGAGGCCACCGCCGAGCCTGCAGAGGCTATGGAGTTTATATCTGTAGACAAGCACGACTCAAGTAGGCTACTGAAAATTGGGTCGCAGCTGAAAACTGAATTGAAGGAACAACTCATTGATTTTCTCCGCCACAACTTGGATGTGTTCGCTTGGTCACACGCTGACATGACCGGAATCTCCCCCAACATAGCATGCCACGTATTAAAAATTGATCCTACCAAGGCGCCTGTAAAACAAAAAAAGAGAAGTATGGGGGCAGAGCGATCAGCAGCCCTCGATGAAGAAGTAAAGAATCTACTCGCCAATGACTTCATACGAGAAGCTATTTACCCAGAATGGATCGCCAACCCGGTACTAGTAAAGAAGGCTAATGGGAAGTGGCGGACCTGCATTGACTTCTCCAACCTAAACGACGCCTGCCCAAAGGATTGCTTCCCGCTTCCCAGAATCGATCAACTTGTAGACAGCACAGCCGGGCACGAACTCCTGTCTTTTATGGATGCATACTCAGGATATAACCAAATTCCTATGCATGCTCCCGACCAAGACCACACTAGTTTCATCACCGACCGGGGTTTATACTGCTACAAAGTGATGCCCTTCGGACTTAAAAATGCAGGAGCCACCTACCAGCGCCTCGTCAACAAGATGTTTGCAGGGCTAATAGGACGAACAATGGAAGTATATGTAGACGACATGCTGGTAAAATCACGGAAAGCCAAAGATCACGTAAGCCACCTAGGCGAAATGTTCCAGGTACTTCGACAGTATGGAATGAAGTTGAATCCACTAAAGTGCTCCTTTGGAGTGTCATCGGGAAAATTCTTAGGATTCATCGTCCATGCCCGAGGGATAGAAGCAAACCCTGAACAAGTCCGAGCATTAAGGGACATCAAGATACCTTCCACCCGAAAGGAAATGCAAAGCCTAAATGGAAAAGTGGCTGCCCTAAGCCGATTCATCTCCAAAGCAACGGACAAGTGCGTCCCCTTTTTTGAAGCTCTAAAGAAAGATAAAGGAAAGTTCGAATGGACGGACGAATGCTTAACCGCTTTCCTTAACCTAATCGAACACCTCCAGAAACCGCCGGTACTCTCGACCCCAAGCGAAGGCAAAGAATTATACCTATACCTTGCTGTGTCATCTCACGCTCTAAGCGCTGCCTTGGTAAGGGAAGACAACCGCACGCAACGACCAGTTTACTTCGTCAGTAAAAGGTTTACTGGGGCAGAAGTCAGATATCCTAAGCTTGAAAAGTTAGCATACTGTTTACTAATCACTTCACGAAAGCTACGTCACTACTTCCAATCCCATTCCATCAAAGTTCTGACCGATCAACCACTGAGGCAGGTACTCCATCGTCCCGACACTTCCGGGCGACTACTTAAATGGTGTATTGAGCTGAGTCAATATGATATCACCTATCACCCTCGCACCGCCATCAAGGGACAAGCCATGGCTGATTTCATTGCAGAATTCACTACCAACGAGGATAAGGAGCAACTGGAAATAACAGAAGATATCAAGTGGAATCTCTTTGTGGACGGTGCATCTAACGAACAAGGCTCGGGGGCAGGCGTGGTAATAATCACTCCCAGGGGAAATAAACTGCACTATGCTATAAGGTTGGAGTTCGCTGCCACCAACAACGATGCAGAATATGAAGCCGTAATAGCCGGATTAGAAATTGCTATCGAGATCGGAGCCAATTCTTTGTGTCTTCACAGCGATTCTCAGCTTATTGTTAATCAAATACTAGGGGAATTCCAAGCTCGAGAAGAGCGACTCATAGCATATCTAAAGAAGACCAAGTCACTTCTCAGCCGATTGGACCACTACTTAGTCAAACACATCCCTCGGGAAGAGAACCAAGAGGCCGACGAATTGGCAAAGCAAGCAAGTATAAGAGACGTCGCCATCTTCGGGGCAGTAACTATCTCAAGGCAAACGATCCCAAGTTTTGAGCAAGTGAATCTGATAGCTGCAACCGAAGAAGCAACTTGGATGACTCCCATCCGAGACTACCTACAAAATGGCACACTACCCGACGGGCGTAACGAAGTCAAGAAAATCTTGAGGAAAGCGTCCCGCTACACAATACAAGGAGACATCCTCTATCGACGCGGGTTCTCTAACCCATTGTTAAGGTGTGTCGCCGAAAGGGAAGCCAAGGAAATCTTATCCAACATTCATCAAGGAAGCTGCGGAGATCACACCGGAGGGCAAACGTTAGCAAAAAAGATACTCCGATACGGATATTTCTGGCCCACCTTAAGCAAGGACGCCTTAGATTTCGTCAAGAAGTGTGACAGATGCCAAAAATTTGCTAAGATCCCTCGGGTACCAACAACCGAGATTACTCAGATGACCAGCCCTTGGCCCTTTGCAGTATGGGGAATTGACTTAATCGGTGAACTGCCAATGGGTCGAGGCGGCGCCAAATATGCTATAGTAGCAGTCGACTATTTCACCAAATGGGTGGAAGCAAAACCTCTAAATAAAGTATCTTCAGCGAAAGTTATCAACTTCTTAATTAAAAATGTTCTGTGCAGGTACGGAGTCCCACTAAAAATCATATCAGACAATGGACTTCAGTTTGACAGCGAGGAATTCGCCAACTGGTGCCAAGAACACAGAATTCACAAAAGCTTCTCATCCGTAGCATATCCCCAAGCAAACGGACAAGTCGAAGCAGTCAACAAAATTCTGAAAACTCTGATCAAAAAGAAGCTCGAAAAGTCAAAGGGCGCTTGGGTGGATGAACTCCCTACAGCACTATGGGCCTACCGCACATCTTTCAGAACATCAATAGGGCACACTCCTTTCTCTTTGGCATACGGATCGGAGGCTATGCTCCCAGTTGAAACCATTGTGCCTTCCCACCGTAGGATCCACTATAACCCAGAAGAGAACGAAGAGCTCCTCAACATGTCTTTGGATCTAGTCGAGGAGAGAAGGAATGATGCAGTCCTAAAAACAGCAGCCCACAAGCAAAAGGTGGCAGCACAATACAACTCCAAAGTCAAGCATCGTACCTTACGAGAAGGGGATCTTGTCCTCAAGCGAATCTTCCCTCGCCCCGGAGCACTAGACCCAATCTGGGATGGACCATATATAATTCATAAAGATCTCCACAACGGAGCCTATATTTTGTCAACAGTGGACGGAGAGGTGTTCCAGAGGGCATGGAACATCCAACACCTCCGTCGATACTTTTCTTAACTTGTATTGCCCATATGAAGTGAATTAACAAAGAGAATCAGTGGACGTAGGCATTTTTTCGTGCCGAACCACTTTAAAAAAGCCTTGTCTCTTTTTTAACTTGTTCCTCTGTATCTTGGCTGCTTGTTAACTTTATCCTTTTCTGTTGAACAAAATCCTGAGCATATAGCATTTCTATTCAAAGCACTCCACGATGCAACTTCACATGGACCAGACCCAACAGGTACTATGCGAATCTATGCCCTCGCCAATGAGACACTTTTGCTCCAGCATCCCTCTGCTGCGGGTTAACTCATTGCTCGCGACGGCCCTTAAAGCCAACTGTAATGAGCCGATTATAAGCCACCGAGAAGGCCGACTATAGCCGAGGCAGCTCATTACGGCGTTAGGCTCGCCGGCAACTGTGAACCGATTATAAGCCCCAACATAAGGTGTGGCCAGCCAGGGGCAGTTCACAGTTGACGATCGGCACCCACGCTAGCCGGCCACAGTAAGTCGAATAATACCCATGAGTACGGGCCATAATGGCCCGGGTAGTTACTGTGCGCGATCTCGGCTCCGGTGTGTCTTAAGTGCGGCTGTGGTAAAAAAGAATTAACTCCCCGCGGAGGCGTAAGATGGGTGACAAATGTCTCCAAGACCCACAGCTAGGGAAAGTGACTACAAAACCCGTTTGCCACGAACTTAAGCACATCGAAGGCCTTCCGTGACTGGAAGTTTTACTATTTCACATATTTCAATTTTACTTAAAAAACTTTCCTCCTATCCTCTATAACAAACCATAAAGTACAGGATGCAGGGTAAGAGATACCCGCCAATGGATGCAGAGATTCACAATCAGATGGCAGGGCATTCAACTGCTTTCCATGCTTGGTCATACAAGATATTCGAAACTGCCATTTACAAACAGAACATGGAAGGCGGTATTTTCTTCCTTTATGTACAAATGCATGACTATAATTTAATTTTTTCACACCACACGCTAACATTGCAAGTCATGAGATTATGATTTAAAACCAGAATCTGACATCAAACACAATTTAATTACAAGAATATACATAGCTACATTTCTCGTACGATATGTCGAAATAGCAACAAATATTCAAGAAACGACAAAATCAGCTTAAGCTAAAAAATTACACGTCAAGAATAATGTTATTACAAGTAGCAAGAATTACAACTTAGAAGTTACTCTACTGTCTTAAGACTAACAGATACAACAATGCCAAGCCTACAAAAAGAATTTTTCCAGGTCCAATCAGGGAGCCGGTTGCGTCGAAGTCTTGTCCTTGCTCTTTTGCCCGCCTGTCCGGTCATAAGAAGGATTCATTAGTGATGAGTAACCAAGTTAACGGAAAGACTAGAAAGGAAGACTTACCAGTACCCGCTTCTTGACCGTCCTGGTCGTCATCCTCAACCTGCACACCTGCCTCTTCAGCAGCAAGCAGCCGCATACCCTCCTTTACCGCCACTTTCTCCTCCTTGGTGAACTGGGCAGTGACCACATCCATACTGAAGACCGTTCCACCCTCTTTATCTGCATTAGCCTTAGCCTCCTCCAAAGCCCGAAGATAGGTCTTGGCCATGACCCTGGGATAATCATCCATCCAAGAGAGATTGCCCTGCTTCCAAGTCCGGAAATACATGTCCTGGAGCATGTCATCCATCATTCCCTCGTTCTCCTCAAACTCCCTCATCCGGGCATCGGAGGCCGACAACCTTTCGACGGCAGCATCTCTCTCCAGTCTGTATCTCGAGCAATCAGCCTGAAGGGACCTCCGCATCACATCCATCTCTTCCCTCAACTTAGCTTGGGCAAGCTCTGCAGCCTCAAGTTTCTCGGACAATTCCTCCACCTGCTCGAGATCCGCTCTCCGAACCTCATCCACCGTGGCAATAGCCATGTCAATCCGCTCTTTGCAAGCAGCTTCCATTTTCCGCAATTCGGCCCGACTGGCCTCTTCCATGGTTTTCCTTAATCGCCCAGTAGCAGCCTCATGCTGAGAAATCTGGATAGCCTGATCCGCAAGCTGCTTGGCCTGATCCGAAACCACCAATCGAAGTCGGATATTGGCGCTCCCAATCTCCTCTTCGGCCTTAACCAGCCGAGCATGATGCCCCATCAGCTTCTTGGTCTCCTCTGCCACCCGATCAATATTAGCTTTGGCCTCGTCTCCCATAGTGACTATACGAGTGGTGAGTAGATCGAGATCTAAGGACTTTGCTTCATCAAGTACTCGTACCATGGGGTTACGAGGGAGAAGGTGTTCACCAGTGACTTCGTCAAAAGTAATATCATGAGAACCTGGATCCAGATCAGGATGACCCGCGAATGGATTACGGGCCAAATCGGGACGGTCGATATGAATAACAGAAGGGTTTCTGGACGGGTGTGGAGAAGGTACAAACTCGCTACCCTCCTCGGTAATATCATGAATAGGCTGAGCCGGAGGCTGAGGATCGAGCGAAGTTTCGGATAAAGGATGAATCCTCTTCCTCTGCTGAATACCCTCTTCGATGACCCCAAGAAGAGGACGGTATCCAACTACATCCCCGGAGCGTTGAGTTGGGGGCTTCGGCTTAGCAGAAATTTTGGAAAGTTTATATTGCTCGAGCCTGTGTCGAAGGTCTGAAGCTTTGGGCGTCTTGCCTGCTCCTGATATAAAGAACAAGTGTCACAATCTTACATTACTATACGATTCAAGAAACGTGGTAAATTACAAGTTAGAAAAGGAAAAGAAACACAGCTGTGGTTGTACAAACCCTGGGGAGGAGTGGGATACTGCAATAAGTCCTGGATTTCATTCCAGGACGGGAGCGGGTCATAAAATATTCCTAAGTCCCTATCATTAGTGAAGCATGCAGGGGTCAAGAGTTCACCTTGAGTCGTCAGAGCCACCTTGGCCGGAATAGTCGGAAAAGACTCACTTGCACCAGTCCCGGCTTTGTCCGCCTTCCCGGTCTTCTCTGCCAAAGCCGGATCATCATCCAACCCCTCAAAAGCTTGGCGGAAAGCATCATCCGTCCACTCTTGCATTTCGCCTACTTGCCCAGAAGACAGAACCCTGGAACCATCACCACCCTGTCCATCGCCACCATCATCACCAAGACGCTCAACGTCACTTCCGCCCTCAACCTCACCTCTTTCTTCCTCCGCATCTATCTCCCCCTGAGTAAGTGGACAATTGCTGGGAGAAGGACCGTCCGACCTCTTAAGTTTCTTACCTCCGACGGCTGGAGGTTTCGTGAATGGTTTTCTCTTTCCACCCTCTGCCGCAACGCTTCCCTTAGCCTGAGCAGCCGCCCTCTCTTCCGCCGTTTCCCTCAGCTTAACTACAGACTGCTGCGGAAGGATCAAGTTATATTCCAGAAGAATCGCATTTCTAATCAAGAAGGCAGATGATCTGTATTTCCCAAGAATGGCTTCAATCTCAGCCGCCGTCTGAACCAGGCGGTCAGTCTCCACAACCGGAAAGCCACCTGTCGCTAGCAAAAATGAGAAAGTATGAGAAGAAGCATCGCGATCGGAATAAAAGTTATAAGTAAAAGCATCAACTTACATCCAGAGGTAAAGCGCCGGATGGAGACGGAGTCGTCCCTAACAAAGAACCACTCTTTCTTGAACATGCTGAATTTAGAGTACAGGTCCAGGACCGGCTTGAAGGTCACAGCGGACTCCAAGCTAATATATGGGGACCCCTTCTTATAGCCCCTTAAATTATACAAGTACCGGATCTCCCGGTTGGAGGGAGCGCGACCATACTTCCTCCGAAAGATAACGAAAAGGCTCACCAGTATGGCATAAGAATTGGGCTGAAGCTGGAATGGGGCCACCTTCAGATACGTGAGGAAGCTGACTATCCAAGCATTGAGAGGCGGGATAGCACCACACATGCAATGGTACCTACTATAAGCAAAGTATCCTTCGGGAGGACTGTATGGCATGACTCCTGGGCCCGGCAGCAGCATGAGGGCTCTATCGATCCCAAAGGAACGAGATATAACATCGAGTTGCTCCTCTTTGAGAGAGCTAGGAAAGCAGTCAGGCGGGGAATCCAGCAGCTCCTGGGGACCATATCCATCCACTAATGACCTCGGGGCGGGCCCATGACGCTCCGATCCTGATTGAGCTGGGGGCACGGCCGAGGACTCTCCTTTGCCCCCGGATCTCTTCTTATCTGATCGAGTTTCAACTTTTCGAGACATTTATCTGCAAACATGGGAAAAATATATCGTTAGAATATACAAGCAGCGTAATCTGGAATTTCGCTTAAAAAATTCAAAGTATGAAACACATGTTCACTCGATACAACAATTCATTCGGCAAACAGATGCAGCACTTCAATAATCTCATTCGGTATTAAAACGTTCATGTGTCATTCGGTATCAGAGGAGTACGTTCATTCGGCATGCAAACGTACACACGCATGTTCATTCGGCATGCAAACGTACACACGCATGTTCATTCGGCATACAAACGTAAGTTCATTCGGCAAAAAAAGACTAGACTTGGTCCGGCTGAAGATCTCACCTGATTCGGTTAAAGGTTTGGTTCGGCTAACGCTGACTGATTCGGTTAATTGTTTGGTTCGGCTAACGCTGATGTTCGTGGGAATGGTTCGGTAGGTGGGAAGATAGAAGCCCTAGCCCCCTATTTTATAGGCGAAGGCAGTGTACCGGACCACTTGGATCGGCAACATGAAAACGTCGAGAATGGATGGACAAAAAACAAAGCACGATATATGGTAAACATATACCCTACTTTGGGGGGCAAATGTTGGCCAAGTTTTCAAACACCGGACCAAATCCCCTCTACCGATCCAAGCTACCACCGAATGGAGCTCAAACACCGGACCAAATCCCCTCTACCGATCCAAGCTACCACCGAATGGAGCTCAACCGGACCAAATCCCCTCTACCGATCCAAGCTACCACCGAATGGAGCTCAACCGGACCAAATCCCCTCTACCGATCCAAGCTACCACCGAATGAAGTACAACCGGACCAAATCTCCTCCACCTCATGACCAAACCAAGAGGATGCCGAACCAGACTACCAGGCCAGATCACTTCAGCCCAGGCCCACCAGCAGCTGAATATATCCAAGACCCCTGCCCCCAACCTCACTCTATAAATAGAGAGGCAGGGGTACAACAATGGGGGACAAGTTTGAGAGCTCAAGCACGGATAGAACTTTCAAACAACTTTCTTTTACTTGTTTCAAAGCTTTGTACTTGTAATCAACAGAAGAGAAGAGAAATAACATATAAAGTGGACGTAGGCATATTCTGGCTGAACCACTATAAATCTGCGTGTCTATTTACAATTTAGCCCCTGCTTTTCATACATTTGCATAAATCTCCAAAATCACTAAAAACAACATAAGATCTACTAAATTATACAACTTTGAGGTGTTTGTCCATTTTTTGTGCAAACACAATGTAAAATTTGTTTTGAAAATGGTATTGAAATGAAAACAAGATGAAATGATTCTGGAGTAAAATAAACTAATTTTCCTATGTTCTAAAATAAAGAAGAGTAGAAAAATATATTTTTAGAATGTATATATAAATTTGATTTTAAATCTCAAGTATATATATTATAAAAGAATATTTAAAAATCAGAAGATAGTTTTAAAAACAAACGAAGTTTAAAACAAGAGTTTATTTAAAAACAAAAACAAAGAATATTTTAAGGCTAAAACACCTTTTTGAAAATCATTTGAAAAGATAATTTTTAAGGCTAAAACATTTTGAAAAGCAGTTTTGAAAATAATTTTGAAAAACCATTTTGAAGTAGTTTTGCAAGTTTCTTCCTGCAAAATATTTCATCACATCAGGGCTCGAGAACTTGTACAAAACCAGGATGTTCGTGGGTTTGTAAGCCACTTGTCGTAGGTTTGTAAGCTACTTGTCGTGGGTTTGTAAGCCACTAAGAAGGTAGAAATGGGTTCCATCCCAAATGAAATTTGGAATGAAGATTTCCATGCTATTATGAAGTTTTAAGAAAACTAGACACTTATCTTGAAATCTTGATCTTGATACTCATGAGTCTTCAAACTTGATTTCTTCATTCTTGATCTTTATACTATACAGTCTTCAATAATCAGTACCTGCCTTATATATATCCTGCATAATAACATTCATATATATCTAGACAATAGGGTTAGTATATAAGTTATAATAAAATAAGTTACAAAGGTTGTTTTCATTAAAACCACTATCTCTAGTTCCTAACAATCTCCCCCTTTTTGATGATGACAACCTTATAAAATATACTTACTACTTCGATCATACCATAACTCCCCCTTACACCAACAACTCCCCCTTACTCCAAGGCTATTATTTTATATAACTTCTCCCCCTTTGTCATCAACAAAAATAACCTATAAACCTTGAACTTAATAGAAAATGAGATAAACAAACATATGACATAAGAATAATAACTATGTATGAGTGAAATATAGCATCCTAAGTTAAATGAAATTCAAGATTTTATATACCAAAGATTCTTTTTAGAAGAACATTAATTAAGATAACACTTATATACAAATTAACAAACCAATATACAATCTAGAAAGAGAAAAACGAAAAACGCTTAATGAGGACACTTAACTATTGGTGATTTATGGACCGAACAATTTGGATAGTGGAGACAAAAGTTTCCACGTTGTTCGACCAAGTTCCCATTAGCGTCAAAATGGACCTCTCCAACGTAAATCACGCCATCGTCTTCGTCCATATGAACATCCGGATTTGGCAGAGGATGTTCTTCTTCTTGATCCTCTTGTGGTTCTTCTAGAGGCTCTTCTTCTTCAGAATCCATGGCTTGTGATGATTCTTCGATGACAATGGGATTGGCATGGTTATCCATAAGGAAGTTTGGTAAATTCCTAAGGATTCTGCCTTGCCTATCTTGTTCTCTAGCCATTCATAGTTGACATACTTGAATTTCCATCATCATTTAAAGCAAATCTTTCATCTTCTCTTGTAATTGATGACTCGTACATGTGTGGAATGTTGAAAAGGGCCAGAATGAGGAGAAGTGGGTGAAGAAGGTTCAATATTAGAAAAGGAAGCCATTAATTTATTGTTTTAGAAGTTTATTACAGAGAATAGAACAGAGAAAAGGAGTAAAAGTCGAAATATATAAATATATAACCAAATAACTAATTTTAGAGGGAAATTAAATTTAAAAATCTCGGCCTATTTGTCGACATAGGGAGATGGGTCATGTCGACATTCCCAGTTCAATTTTTGAGAAATTTTTATTTGTATTAATTATTAACTATACTTGTATTATTTATAATTTATATTTCAGTTAATGAACATATACCTAATTCTCTTCTAAATTTAGTAAAGTTTTGTTCATTTAATGGTTTGGTTAATATATCAACAATTTGTTTTTCAGTATTAATATATTCAAGAGTTATGACTTCTTTACTTATATTATCTCTAAGAAAATGATGTCTAATATCAGTATGTTTTGTTCTAGCATGATGAGTTGAATTTTTAGATAGGTTTATTGTACTAGTATTATCACAATAAATTGGTGATTTAGTTATAGTTAATCCAAAATCTTTTAAAGTTTCTTGCATATATATAAGTTGAGAACAAGCCAAAGCAGCAGATATATATTCTGCTTCAGTTGTTGACAAGGATACAGTGTTTTGCTTCTTACTAAACCAGGAAACCAGAGAATGTCCTAGAAAGTGACAAGTTCTACTTGTACTTTTTCGGTCTGATTTACAACCAGCGTAATCAGCATCACAATATGAAATTAAATCAAATACATCATTTTTAGGGTAAAATAAACTATAATCTAAAGTATGTTTTACATATCTTAAAATTCTTTTAACAGCTTTTAAGTGAGTTTCTTTAGGTTGGGATTGGTATCTTAACAGACACTATGCATGATGCCAGGACGACTTGCTGTTATATAAAGCAGCGAACCAATCATTCCCCTATATAATTTTTGATCAATATCTTTTGATTTATGTTCTTTACTTAAAGCTACATTAGTTGTCATTGGAGTTGGTTCCCCACTAGAAGTGGTCAATCCCAATTTATTAATTAAATCCTTAGCATATCTTTCTTGACTAATGAAAATTCCTTTATATAATTGTTTGATTTGAAGTCCTAAGAAGAAACTTAGTTCTCCCATATGACTTATTTCAAATTCTTTAGTCATTATATCTAAGAATTCTTTATTCATTATGTTATTAGTTGACCCAATTATTATTTCATCTACATATATTTGTACTAATTGAATATCAATTTTGTTACTTTTAATAAAAGAGTTGTATCTATTTTACCAATTTCAAAACCAGATTGTAGTAAATAAGATCTTAGTCTTTCATACCAGGCTCTAGGAGCTTGTTTCAGACCATATAAAGCTTTCTTTAATTTATATACATGATTTGGAAATTTATTATCTTCAAAAAGTGGAGGTTGTTCAACATAAACATCTTCTTTTACAAAACCATTTAGAAAAGCACTTTTAACATCCATTTGATATAACTTGAAATTATTGTAGTTTGCGAAAGCAAGTAGAATCCTGATAGCTTCTAGTCTTGCTACGGGTGTAAAGGTTTCATCATAATCAATTCCTTCTTCTTGACAATAACCTTGTGCGACTAAACGAGCTTTATTTCTCACGACCTCACCAAGTTCATTCTTTTTATTTTTATAAACCCATTTTGTTCCAATTATACTTTTATCCTTAGGTCTAGGAACAAGTTCCCAAACATCATTTCTGGTGAACTAATTCAATTCTTCTTGCATAGCAAGAATCCGTGAATCATCAAATGATGCTTCCTTTGGATTTTTAGGTTCAATAGTTGATATAAAAGCTACATTACTCATACTATTTAGTTGATTTCTTGTTTTAACTATAGATTCAATATTTCCTAGTATATTTTCTACAGGATGATATTTTAATAGCCTAATTCTTTTATTAGGTTGAATGATTTCACAATTAGTTTCATTAGGTTCATTATTTAAAGTTACAAAATCTTCTTCATCTTCTATTTGTATAGTATCTTTAAAATTTTCATCAAAAGATACATGCATTGTTTCTTTAATAGTGTTAGTTCTTAAATTATAAACTCTAAATGCTTTACTTCTATTAGAATATCAGATAAAGATACCTTTGTCGGATTTAGGTTCAAATTTATCTAAATTATCTTTTGTATTAAGAATAAAGCACTTACTACCAAAAACTTTAAAATAAGCTACTATGAGTTTCTTATTGTAAAGTAATTCATATGGTGTTTTATTAGTTAATGGTCTAATTAAAATCCTATTTAATATATAACAAGCTATAGCGACTGCTTCAGCCCAAAACTTTTTAGGTAAGTTACTATCAGAAAGCATTGTTCTAGCACATTCTTGAATCGTTCTATTCTTACGTTCTACCACTACGTTTTGTTGTGGAGTTCTTGGAAAAGAGAAATTATGAGTAATTCCTTTTTTATTACAGAAATTCTCAAAATTTTCATTTTCAAATTCTCCACCGTGATCATTGTGAATAGTTTTTATTTTTTAAAAAAGTTGATTTTGAATTCTTTTAGCAAAATTCTTAAATAATTCAAAAGCATCACTTTTAAGTTTAAGAAAAATTGTCCAAGTATATCTAGAATAATCATCTACAATTACAAAAACATATTTA
Source organism: Allium fistulosum (assembly GCA_030737815.1). Classification (NCBI taxonomy): domain Eukaryota; kingdom Viridiplantae; phylum Streptophyta; class Magnoliopsida; order Asparagales; family Amaryllidaceae; genus Allium; species Allium fistulosum. The sequence goes on along the minus strand of CM060905.1, from coordinate 481,548,456 downwards.
TTGTGATTAATTGATTGAACTTGAGATGGACCAAATAAATCTAAATGAAGTAATTCTAGAGGTTTAGAAGTAGAAATCATATCTTTTAATTTAAATGAACTTTTCTTAAGTTTTCCTAATTGGCAAGCATCACATATACTATCTACTTTAAAGTTTAAGTTGGGAAGACCTCTAACTAAGTCAAGTTTTGATAACCTAGATAACAGTATGAATTTAAATGACCAAATATTTTATGCCAAATCCAAGGGTCACTTGTATTATCCAAAAGACATAAGTTATCATTTGAAACTTTCATACTAAGGATGTAAATGTTTTTCTTCCTAATTCCATCAAAGATAATATTTGACTTATTATCTTCGATGTGACACTTATCTTTTCCAAATTTAATTTTAAATCCTTTATCACATAGTTGACTTATACTAAGCAAATTATGTTTTAAATTCCTAACTAGCAAAACATCATAAATAAGAGGAGTTTTAGAATTACCGACATTGCCGATGCCAATCACATATCCTTTTGAGTTATCTCCAAAGTTAACACATCCACCATCTTGATATATAACGTCATTGAGTATCTCGGGATTTCCAGTCATATGCCTTGAATAGCCACTATAAAGTATCCATTTATCTTTCTCAATTTGCACAGTTGGTCCATTGGTTGTTGATTCTTCAAAAGCCATGTAACATGTCTTTTCCTGCATAACAAACCATTTCGGTAGATAACTTGATTTTTCATAAAAACTATATGCAGACTTATGGTACTTTGATGAAATGCATAAATTCAAACTAGTATTAACAAAATTTCCTAAAAATGCCATTTTTAACTTTTCAAGTTTCAGATTATGAAAACTATGAAAACCTATGCTCTGATACGAATTGAAAGGGAGTGCGGATTAAGGATCTTAAGGCTAATTTAACACTAGAGGAGGGTGAATAGTGTTTAATGAATTCTAAAACTTATATGGACTAATTTAAAAATTATGATATAAACAAATGCAGAACTTAATCACAGAACAATCACAGAATCAAACACAGATGCAGAAAGTAAATAAAAAGCAGTAAAAGGAAAGAACACACCAGATTTTATACTGGTTCGGAGTTACCCTACGTCCAGTCCTACACCAAGGCAAACACTTCGTACAAAATTTTATTATATCAATGTCGAGGTTACAATCCTCAATTTCTAAAGGCCTTGAGGTACCCTCCTGTCTTCGAGTCCGGGGCAAACTCTCTTGATTTACGGGACACAAGATCACCCAATTGATTTCCAGGCACAACCACACCTTATAAAGAGACTCGATAAACTTTTGATTACAAATTGATCCTATAACTCTGAATAGCACTTTGATCTTCGAGAGAGGGCAGAGAATCAAACAAGAATGAGATTCTAATTTGATTCACTTGGGAATTCGGCAGAATTTCGGCACGATCTTAAAAATATGAAAATTTTAGAATATGGTTTTGTGGTGAAAAAAATAAGAAAATAGTTTAAAAAAATTGGTTGTGAAGGCTATTTATAGACCAGTAACGGTCATAACCATTCGTGAAGAGATTTAAACGAATAGACACTTCTTTTGAAAATTGGAACTTTTGAATTTAACCGCCACCATGTCGACATGGAGTATCCCATGATGTCGACATCCCTTAGTTAAGAATAATGTAAAATTTGTTTTGAAAATGGTATTGAAAGGAAAACAAGATGAAATGATTCTGGAGTAAAATAAACTAATTTCCTATGTTATAAAATAAAGAAGAGTAGAAAAATATATTTTTAGAATGTATATATAAATTTGATTTTAAATCTCAAGTATATATATATTATAAATGAATATTTAAAAATCAGAAGATAGTTTTAAAAACAAACGAAGTTTAAAACAAGAGTTTATTTAAAAACAAAAACAAAGAATATTTTAAGGCTAAAACATCTTTTAGAAAATCATTTGAAAAGATAATTTTTAGGGCTAAAACTTTTTGAAAAGCAGTTTTGAAAATCATTTCGAAAAACCATTTTGAAGTAGTTTTGCAAGCTTCTTCCTGCAGAATATTTCATCACATCAGGACTCGAGAACTTGTACAAAACTAGGATGTTCGTGGGTTTGTAAGCCACTTGTCGTAGGTTTGTAAGCTACTTGTCGTGGGTTTGTAAGCCACTAAGAAAGTAGAAATGGGTGCCATCCCAAATGAAATTTGGAATGAAGATTTCCATGCTAATTATGAAGTTTTAACAAAAATAGACACTTATCTTGAAATCTTGATCTTGATACTCATGAGTCTTCAAACTTGATTTCTTTATTCTTGATCTTTATACTGTACAGTCTTCAATAATCAGTACATGCCTTATATATATCCTGCATAATAACATTCATATATATCTAGACAATAGTGTTAGTATATAAGTTATAATAAAATAAGTTACAAAGGTTGTTGTCATCCAAACCACTATCTCCAGTTCCTAATAATTAGTTTTTCCAATGAACATCCCTTGGAAAGTTAACATTAGGTAACTAGCTCCTCAAAAGATTATTAATGGTAACAGGCAATGTATCCTAACATATAATGCACACATCATAACAAGGTAAACAACAAAAAACTAGCAATTAAGTAGATCGAAGCAAAACAAATAATCAATCAAAAATATGATGCAATAAAAATGAATCAAATTAAGAATGCATAACATAACCTAATGGGCAACCATAATCAAAGAAGTAAACAATAATACAACGATACAAATGGAAAAACTCAATTCAAACAATCATGTAATGGACCATAAAACGAACGCAATCAAATTAATACAACTAATGCCTACAAGAAATATAATTATACAACCAATTCAATCAAAACGAACAAATACTACTAAAGTAAAATACCGCAACCCCACACGCCAAAACAGGTATTCATAATCCCATTTCCTTACTCTTCCTCCAATAGGGAATAACTAGACATCCCTACAAAACATTAGGGCAAGCCATATAAAATAAGCGTATAATTTTACTTCTTTTTTTTTCAAAATTCACTTTTTAGTCGAATTATTTCCACCTTTGTAAAATATTTTCCCAAAATAATTAACAAAATATTTTACTATACATGTTTTTTTCGAAAAGAAAAATATTTTCAGACATATCCCCAATAAACATTCTTTTTTAAAAATTGGTTGCTCTCCCAATAATAATTCTTTATTAAAAATTTTGTTTTCTCCTCAAACACTGCAAAAGGTATTCTTAACATAAAAAATCTTACAACTAAAATTAGCTTTCAGATAACAGCTTTTCAAATTTCAAGGATGTTCCTTAAACAAAACAATTTTTTCCTTAAATAAAAATGTTCCTCTCACACTTTACTCAAAAAGATATTTTTCAAAACATTTCTAAAAGAAATACTTTCAACTATTTTCTCTATCAAAATAACTTCTCAAAAGTATTTTTTCTATGTTCCAGTATCTTTTTTACTAAAATAGCTTTTTAAAACAATTTTTCATCAAGTCAAATATTTATTTTCACCTTTTTAAAATTCAATAAATCACTTAAAGTCCAAAACATACATTTTTAGTTCTTAAATAAAATACCTATCAAGTCATAATCCATAAAAATAGGCCAACTTTTAAGATTAGGTCTTAATGTCACATGTGTGTCAATTGGGTTAAACTAGCACTTAACCCTCCTAAAAGTGCTCGTCCTACCCCATCCTTATTGTATATATTTCCTACTCAATGATCACTATAGATAACTGACATCTTAGGATAGGATAATGGTTATTACACACACAACCCATACACACAAATATATAAACATAAATAAGAATGCTCCCTCATTCTATATTTTTAACCCAACCAAAATTGTGAATTAACCTACCCTAAATGGTTTGTCCACCCAAAGCCCAGGGAGTCAATAAGCCTGAGCTCTGATAACAAGTATAATGACCCACTATTTTCAACATTTTAAATTAACTATAAACACCACAAAATACGATTGCAACTAGTTTCTAATATTAAAAGTAATGGATCGTTTTTTTTGCAATTTAAATTTCAGAACTACGAAAATAAAAGAAAGCCTTCAAGCAGAATCAACCATCAAAATAAATGATCATATTCTCCATAATGCAATTATTTTAAAACATTTATCACATTAATTCCCATTTCAATACATCAATAATCTATAACTAATTGATAATATAACAAAGGTATAAAAGAATACATCAAATCAGATATCCATGATATAGCCTACATCCACCTTTTTGTTCCCTCTTTTGCTCTTACATGAAACTTCACACCTATACAAGAATATATGAAATAAAAATAAATGGTTTCAACTATGTTCGGACCATACCTAACCCTATACACTATGGCCATAGACTCGATAACTATTGTATAAAAAAGACCGCCTACGTACCCCTTTTGGGGGATCAACCCCATGTAGTTCTGTTTGTTGCTCTTCTCCTGCATCCAAAAAGTCATTAGAACATAACAACCATAACATCCATGCAATCATCATAACCAATGCAACCAACACAATCACTGCAAGCAAGAAACAGGCATCCTACTGAACCATTCAAATCAATTATCATAAATATAGGGTAATAATAATAATAGCACACTTAGCCATTAAACAATACAAACATTTGATGATGCACAATGTCAACCCCAAACATCAAATAAGATAATTCAGCATACATACATACACATACATACATACATATATATATTCTTACATATACTAATTATTAACCATTAGTAATACGCCATCAATGTAAGTATAAATCTATCAGATGTGTACTAAAGCACTATATTAGCAACATAAACACCAACACAACAAAACCATAGTTAACTACACACACGTAGTGACAATAACAAAATATCGCGCACACATCTAGATGCGATTTCATCGTCATAAAACAACATATGTGATAAATTAAATCAACCATTAATCACATATTACATCCATCCAAAACATCATATTTACGACCATTGTTTTCTCTTAAGTATAAAATCAATTTATTAATGTTTATTATAAAAGCATCGTGTTTTCATCAAAATAGTAATTTACATCTGTTAGAATTGGGCCAGCACAAAGCAGGGTAAATAGGTAAATATCAAAAAAGTTCTTCAATTTTGGATCTCATTAGGCCTATGGAGTCTAAATTTATTTAGATCTTATCTAAATTTTGTTTTAAATAAAATTAATATTTTATTTTATTTAGAAATAATGTTTAATTTATTGCTATTTGTATTATATTACATATGAGCATCATATACACATGTGTGTACATGCATGTGCAATAATATAATGTGTACATGGTTTGACATGCTGTGTATGGGTGTTGGTATTTACACTACAACGGACATGTTAGCCCCTTTTGTGTACAAATATGTTGTTTAAATGTATATATATGTACATCAATATTATATAAATAAATATACATGTATAAATATATAATTATATTAATATTATAAAATACTAATTGTAAATAATTTATATGACGCATTTATAAAATATACAAACATAAGTACATATACACATATAACTAAATTACAAAATTATTTCAAATATTAGTTTATAAAATAATTTTGAAAAAATATATATTATATTATAAAATCCGTATAGAAATTTTATTTTTTATTAAACTTAATTTGTATATTATATATATAAATAGATACTTAGTTATATATATATGTAAATTGTAATAATAAAAATTGATATATACATATAATCGCAAAGTTTCTCAGGTCCCAAGAATTATTTTTTTTTTTACTTGTTTTGTAATTTTTTAATTAATAAACAACAACAACAACAAAGCCATTATTCCCAAACAAGTTGGGGTCGGCTAGAGATGGAACCCAAAACTAAATGACAAAGCTAATTTAAAGATTATAACAATAGCAATAGCAATAATAAAATAAAGTCTAATAAGTAAATTAAAAATAATAGTAACTAAGTAAAGTTAAAATAAAGATAAAAATACATATATATGTATGATAATAGTATAAATAGTAATGATGGTGCTCGTACGTGAATCGCTAACTTCCACGCGCTATGTCTTAGGCTCATTTCCCTAGTCCTATAATCTAAAACTTATAAAACTCATAGATCATGGTTCTGGTACGTGGATCACTAACTTTCACGCGCTCCTTTCCGTTACCAGCTCTTCGGATATATTCCAATCCTTCAAGTCCCTTTTTACTACTTCCTCCCATGTCAACCTTGGTCGACCTCTACCTCTCTTTATGCATACGACGCGACCTACCATTCCAACGCGAACAGGTGCCTCGAGCGGCCTTCGTGGGAGATGTCCAAACCATCTTAAGCGATGTTGAATTAGCTTCTCCTCAATTGGTGCTACTCCAAGTTTTTCACGTATATCATCATTTCTAATTCGGTCTCTTCTTGTATGAACGCAACACCATCGCGGCATACACATCTCTGCTACGCTTATCTTCTGCACGTGTTGGCTTTTAGTAGGCCAACATTCTGCACCATACAACATCGCAGGCCTGATTGCCGTTCTGTAGAACTTTTTTTTTGAAAAAGGGTTCAAACATTCTATTAATAACCAAGAAAACAAAGAAATATACAAAGTTTAACAAAACTCGAAATACAAACAAACCAGGCCTAATATCTTCTTTAAAACTAAAACAAGGCCCAATACCGAAATGAAACAAAACAAACTAACACCCAAAACCCGCTTGAAGCTTCCAGACTACTCATTAGGTTAAAAACGGCAAGCCTTCACTTAAGAACTACTTCATTTACTCCTCTCGAACAAAAGAAGATAAGGCAACACTAATGGCGGCGAGGGGAAGTAAACAAACCCATACTCTAATCTGATTCAATTTCTTCATCTAGGCCACGTCTAAGCAAGAAGCAAAACCAGGAAGCTCTATTCCAAGAATCAGATCCTCCACGAGAACTAGCAGCAACAGATAATTCTCCAAATCCCATAAAGGTTATACCTTTTAGCTTTATAAGGATTCTAACAACAGATTTCATTGTTTTAGGACGCAAGACAGAAAATGGAGTCGAGAAATCATCAAAGTCTCTAAAACCTTCGGTTTCTAGAAGTCACTGACTTAAGATCCATAGATCTGAGCTAGAGGAGTCTCCGTCTTCCAAAAGATGAAATCTTTGTGCTTCAGAAGACAAAGAAGTCGCTAATTGATGTCTTCGTACTCACAGGATCTCTAAGGAGAAGTCAAAGAGAAACCAGTCCTCCTTGAACTGCTTCACGAGCTAAGTCTTTGACTCCCCTATGTTTATAATTAATTTTTGACTTCTGAAAACTAACTCAGTATATATTATAATAGATGAAGACACCAGTCAAAGAGGTAGCGGATCAGCAATTGTATCTGCATTCTTATAGCTTACAGACTAGGTCAAATAGAATTGATAATTATTAAGTAAAAATGTAAGTTAAAAGAGAAGATGTAAGATAAATGTAAAGATAAAACAGGATGCAGAAAACCTGAATCAAGGCACAAGAAGGAAGCAGCGAGGAGAAGCAATACATATGGTCAATCCGATAAATCCCTGTCTAGCTTAGCGAGGTAAATCCCCATTTCTTAGCTATTGTATCTGACGTGCCTTTCATGTGCTTAAAATGTTTAGATTTAACCATTCTGATATTCACTGTCTGATAAATTTTTGAGCATAACTATGAAGTATCATTAAATCTGTTAAGAAATATCTTGTCATTTCTTTCTTTCCATATGTGCCAAATGCAAACTGAGATAGATAGTTGGAACAAATCTGAGTTATGATTTCTTAATTTAGAGATAGATACAATTTTGTGCAAATCTTCCCTTAGTGTAAATGAGAACATACTTTTCGGCAAGCTAAAAAATTTTTTGCAGCTCCAAAACCAAACTTTTTCTGTATAATTACATTGGAAAAAAGGTGGTCTATATTTTCAATGTAATTATTACAGAAAACACATAAGGGGTCAACGACAATCTGTTTGAGTATTAATCGCTCTTTCGTTAGCAAATAGTCGTTAATGGCTTTAAAGAGGCAAACTGCCATTTTTGGAACGTGTATTTTGTTCCAAACTAATGACGACCAGTTTTTAATTTCAAAACTTGACCTAATTGAGTTCCAAACTAGTTTAAAATGATATTGACCGTGTTTGGAACATTTCCAAGCCCAAAAATCCCGCTCTCTATCTTTATAGATCTTGACACCTTCTATCTCCGAATGAATCCGACGAAGGAAACTAAACTCGTCCCACTTCCAATCTCCTTGTTTAACAATCCTATCAAGAGTCAAATATTCTGTGCCAGTTCTAAAAGCCGTATCTAATCCAATTCGTTCCATAATAGAACATCCATTCAACCAAGGGTCATACCAGAGAGAAGTAGTTTTGCCATCACTTATATTAAGAGAAAGGCACTTCAAAGCTACATGTCTGTTCTTCAAAATATATTTCCACACTCCCGAGTCGTCCAGTCTCAGATTGATATCCCAAAAGCTTTTATTTCCAATATATTTTCGCTTAACGAAATCTGCCCAAATTCCTTCAACATTGAGGATTTTCCAAACTAATTTAATGAATAATGCTTGATTCAGCTCTTCTAAATTTTATATCATATGTAATAAACATCTCCTAGATCTCCTAAGTCTTTCATGGCGTCCAGATCTGGAGACTAGGGTTTCCCTTAGATCTCCTCTTTCTTCTACTTTTTCTCTTCCTCAATTTCTGTCTTCAATCTTTTCTCTTTAAATACTAAATCGCCATGGGCCCTCTGCGGGACGAAGAAGGCTAGGAAGAGGTGCGTGAAAGGGACGCGGAAGATGATCTTAAGGCTATTTAACACTAGAGGGGGGGTGAATAGTGTTTTAAGAATTTCTTTAAAACTTCTTTGATTTAAATTGAATTAACTAACTTAATGCAAATACACAATCACAGATCAAATCACAGAATCACAAACAAATGCAAATATAAATAAAAAGCAAGTAAAGGAAAGAACACACCGGGAATTTTATACTGGTTCGATGTTACCCTACATCCAGTCCCGCACAACCCGTACGGTTTTCTATTCAACAATAATCTAGATTACAATCCCTCGATTCCAAGGCAACGAGGTACACCCTCCAGATTCTCAGGTCTCTGGGTAGAACCACTTGATTCACAGGACACAAGTTCACCCGATCAATTTCCAAGGACACGATCACACCTTTATAACCCCACACAAGTTTCTTTGAGTACAAATGTATCTATAACTCTGATAAGCACTGAGATTCTTTGAAGAGAGTGGCAGAGAATCAAACTAGAGATATTCTGGTTTGATTCACTTAAGATTTCGGCAGAATATGGATAGGATGATTAGAAAATAAGATAAGAGAGTAAAGAGGAGAGAAAAATGAAGAAGTAGTTTTTTGAAAACGTCCATAACAGTCTCTATTTATAGAGAATGAATGGATGTGTCCATTCGAAGAGGTTTAAACGAATAGACACTTCTTTTGAAAACAACCTTTGCTGTAACGGGAAGTATGTCGACATGACAGGTAAATAGGATGTCGACATGGTCTAGTAAAAAGTGATGATTTGCTTTACTTTGAAAATGATGATTTAAAACATATGCAACTTTATTCAAATGGACTCTATGTATTTGTAGAAGGTATTTAGAAGTAGAAATACTTATGAATGTATATATGTATATATACTAAAATATATTTAAAATCAAAGTAAATAAACTAAAGTAAATATAATATTAAAATAGATTTTGAGGCTAAAATATCAAGGACAATTTTGAAATCAAAATATAACAAAATGATAAATATGATTTTGAGGCTAAAACATTTTTGGAAATGTGAACGAAGGTTTTTCTTTTGAAAAGGAATATTTGAAAATCATTTTATAAAACAAGAGATAATTTTGAAAATCATTTTGAATCAAAATTAGTGGATAACAAAATAGGGCTACTATCCGTTCCACTAGATATTTCGTGAGTTCCATCTCACTAGGGTTCCATCCCTTTAACAAGAACGAAGTGGATTCCATTCCACGAGTAAATTGGATAAAAAAGAATGATAGTGCTTTCAAGGAGTTTTAACAAATATCTAACCTAACTATATTATTTGTCTTGAACTCTTGAATATCTTGAATCTCATGAGTCTTCAATCTTGAACTCTTGATCTTTGTCTTCATTAATTTTGTTTTCTTTACTGTACAGTCTTCTTTTGTTGATAGCCGCATATAGATTTCCTGCACATATATATTTTATAACACTTCTATAGTTGTTGTCATCAAAACCACTATCCTATGGACTAACATTCTCCCCCTTTTTGATGATGACAACCTTTGTTTATAAAATATTTATATTCTCCTTATAACTCCCCCTTAATCTATGCCTAACTAACCTATTTTATACTTCTCCCCCTTTGTCATCAACAAAAAAATGACACTAACTCCCCCTAAATCTATGATATTAATGATAGTGTTATCATTAATAATACTGAAACTAGATATAACAGTGCACTAAACATCGTATACTTAGAATGTTATATATGAGCAATATAAGAATAAGAATAATAAGTGTAACCACAGATTATTTTATTCATTTCAATATTACTATATACATGAATATTTAAACTTATAAACACATAAATAACTAAAACAAGAAAATAAACAACTCAACGGTTGTTTTTGATGATGGGAGACTTGTGGACAGGACAATTTGGATAATGGAAACAGAAGTTTCCATGTTGTTCCACAATGTTCCCATAAGCATCAAAACAAACTTCCCCTACACATACTGCTTCATCATCAGTTTCTTCCTCCATTGGTTCTTCCTCTTCTTCTTCGTCTTCGTCTTCTTCTCCTTCTTCATTTGCTTCTATGTTAGAAGAATCTTCAATTACAATTGGATTGGCATGATTATCCATGAGGAATTTTTGAAGATTCCTCAGAATTTTCCCTTGTTTCTCTTGCTCTCTTGCCATTCTCAATTGTTGAACTTGCATTTCAGTTAACATCTGCAGCGAGTCATTAACTGTAACGACCCAGAATTTTAGATAATTAAAATTCGAATATTTAATTGATTTTAAATATTAATAAGTGGAATTTATAAGTCGAATAATTTATTTAAAGAATATTGGATTTAATTTGATAATTAAATCGATAATTTAACGATTGAAATTCCAGAGATAATTGTAAATCGAGTTTAAAATGATTGAAAATGATTTGGGAAATTTTATTTAATCATACTGGGGTTATAGAAATATTTTAGAACTCTTAAAATTGAATTTGGAGTTAAATTGTGAAAATCGAATATTTTAATATTTAATTATCGACTGTAAAAATAGCCAATTTTCGGACAGTCTCAGCATTTAACGAGACCAGTTCCATTGGATCCGTAATAGTTAGTTATTATTGGATTTCAATTTTCGTATCCATCGGAGTTGTCGTTTGACCGTGGCAACTCGAAACGCATCGATATCGTTTTAAATTTTAAGTCGTCGAGTTAAAATAGTCATTTTTCAAACGGTCTCGGATTTCGACGAAACCAGTTTCATCGGATCTGTAATGTGATATTATTGTAAGATTTCAAATTTCGTAATTTTTGGAATTACCGTTTGCCCGGGGCAAGCCAGAACGCCTCAAAATCGATTTAAATCGGTTTAATTTAAATTGATCGTTTATTGCCATATCTCACACAGACGATCGAATTAGCTTCCGAAACACGTTCCATTGCGTTCGGAACGCGGGGTAAACCTTACGAACGCCAGACGGCACGTGTGATTTGGAGATCGTTTGGAAAAGTCGTTTTAAAATGAATTAAATATTATTATATATATACGTATATATCTAACGTTAATAATCAAACCCTAATTCATTCTCTTCAGCCTGGCCGCCATTTACGAAACCAAAGGCCAGAAAACAACAATCTTCTTCCCTATTTTCCTTCCAATCCACACTTCAATTCGAAATACTTTCAACTAGCAAATGGAAGAGGGTAGTGAGTTCTATGAAACGAACGGTGGTGATCGTTTTTAGAGTTGTAAATTGATGGCAATCTCGACTTGAAGGCACCACGTTCGGCACGATTTTCGAGGCTAATGGCAGCGCCGAGCATGACCGGTCGTTGGTCGTGGGGTGGCGTGGTGATGGGCTTCAACTTGGCAACGTTTGATCGAATGCTAGTTCGTCAATGGGTGGTGCGGCGTTCGAATTCGAACGTGAATGATGGGTTCTCGCGTGAAATACTGGAGCGGGAAGAAGAACGCACGCGTGGCCTTCGATCTGGAAGAAAGGGATTGAACGGCAGATGTGGGTTTGAAAAATAAATAAAAGAAAATTTTGTAATTAGTTTATATTTAAATTTGTGAATGTTTAAAATTGTATATCTCTTTCATACGAGATCGGAAAATTACGAAACCAGAAGCGTTGGAATCGCAGCGACGCGCTCTACGCTGCAGCGCAGATCTGGACGCGTTTGGAATCAGTGAAATCTTCGGGTAAAATTAAACGTGCGTTTAATTTTATTCGAAATAAACGCTGAAATCAGAATTAAAATCACGGTGAGATCTTCTCACTCAATTGAATGTGGAATTATTTACAGTTATTGATTGATGATTGACTGTTTGGATGTGATATTAGATATAGTAGGATATATATCTATATATAGCAGTATATACATATTGGCATATGTATATATTGGATTGATTGATTTCCCGCCTCGTATAGCGGATGAGACCCTATTGCGCCGTTAGTAAGCGGATTTATAAAAACCTATATACCGCGATAATTCCGTACTGGAGCGGAATTGGTATTGTGCTAACATCTGTGGATGCAGGGAAACAGGTTGGAGGGATCCGACTGGATTCCTCACCGTATTGATTATTTACAGATATTTTGATATATTCTGTTATCATATGATGATATATGATATTTGACTGTTGTGATGGACTGATTGGTGTTGTGGCATCTTCGGATTCAGTTTTGAACTTTAAAAATGACGACTTTTAATTTAAAAGGATTTTTAAAGTGATCTTTGAAATTATACGTTTTATTAAATTTCTGAAGTGATTTATTTTAAATAAATAAACGTTAAAATTTTAAAGTTACAAAAAAATTTATAGATTTGTGAAATATAACCGAAAAGTGATTTTTGGGATAAATAGTTGACTGATTTATGAAATGGTTTAAATTGAGATTTTTGAATTTCTGTAACGGTTCATATAAAAGATTTATGAAATTGATATCTGCAAAATTAAGAATGTTGAAATTATAAAATGAGTTTTTATAAGTGTAAAAAAATGAAATATTATGGAATCCGTAAGTGAATGAAATTTATAGATTTATAAATTGTGAAGTTGAAAATGAATGATAAGTTATTAACTTATAATATGGACTTGTGATATTTATATCGAGTATAACTCGAATTTGTTAATAAAGAAGATTTATAAATCAAAGTTGTTAGAAAATGGAAATCGAATTTATAAACGTTGTTTTATAAATTCGAAAATCAATTAAATTTGATTGATTTTAAATATAGAGATTATTAAGGGAATTTTATCCACGATTTTGGACAGTGGATAATTCTTGGAATAAATGTGTAGAAAATATTGGAATGTGGCTAGTGAAGTATATTCACGATTTTGGACAGTGAATATATTGTTAAGTAAAATGGTTATGTTTGGGAAAGCGATATCATGAAATGAAGTAATTGTTTTAAAAGATGTTTTAAACGTGTTAATTATCGAAATCATAGATTTCAACATTTATTGTTGAAATAGACGTTTTCGAGAAAATAAGGAAATGATGGACTATAACACTGTTGTTATAGTAAATGATTTCCGAAAGGAAATGGTTTTAATGTAGTATTGGGATTTATATATCTATCTAAATTCGAATCCCTATACTAGTGATTTTGAGTCGTCGTAACGATGTTTTACGCAACATTCGTTTTGACTCAAATTGATGTTGTTATAGAGAATGATTTCCTTAAAGATTGAAATTTATACTTAATATTGATTTAAGTATATCGAATATTTTCAAATGTTGAAAATAAATGATTTGTAAAATACTTATTTTTTTAAATAAGTTTGGAAATGCTTTTCCAATATGAAATGAACTGTTTTGAGATTTTATCTTCAAAGATAAAATGAAATGTGGGAATTGATTTGAAATTGTTTTCAAATGATTAAGTGTGGAAATTTTATATCTAGTAAAAGATATTTTGGAAGATAAAATAATTTGGAAAATTATTTGGAATCTGATGATGTTGCGCATCTTTATTGATAGTTAAATAACCGACTATCAATAATTACCTTTAGATAGGTATTTGTTGTGAATTGGATGAATTTGAATGCCACACTTATTTTTGAATAAGCGCTCACTATTCGGGTTAGCCGGGAAAGGACCATGGGGTCGTATAACCCATTCCGAATATGTGATACGTCGTTATGAATTGCATTCGAAGACCGGTGTTGAAGACCGGATATTTTTGAAAACGGAAGGATTACCGTCGAGTTACTCTACATCGGCTGATCTCCGGTTTAGAGGTTTTATCATCCTTAGTGACGGGAAGTCCCGACGTGATTGAGAATTATCCGGATGTGCAAGGGCTTCGTGAGGAGTGCCTTCGGTTCTGTTCGATCCCGGAACAGACTTGTATGGATTGTGTGTCTGACGTTACAATTTGAGATATAAAGCTGATTTCTTTCAAATACATTTCTGTTGGTGGCGGAGAATTTATTCTCTTAGCTTAACACCCTTCTCTGAGACGTACGAGCTCAGAGGTTATGTAGTTGAAATTTATCAGCGATATATCCCAATTTGGTAACGTGGCATACTGAGTGTTGCTGAAAAATGATCAGTGTTTGATCATTTGTGATATGATCATTTGTTTGATCTTATATCTTTGTGATCATAGGTTGATCATTTTGTTTGACCCGAAGCAGGGCTTTTTGAGAAAGCGTAGCTTTGTGGACGAGACTTCGTCGAGCCTCACACCCCGGAAATGGTCGAAACAGGAATGTTGCGGCAAGGTTATGAGGGTCGCGCCCTTTAGGGTATGTCATTTCCTTCTGGAAAGGGGTGGTATCATGGTATGGAGCCCAGATACTTACTCATGTGGATACACTTTCTTTATGATGTGTGATGTTGGATATCGAGCGCTCGGATAAAGGTCCCAAAGGACCGGGTGATGACATATTCGTGAGTTACCTGTTACAGGGGTAACCCGGCCTTGTTTGGCAGAGAGCAGTTTGTCTCTCGGGACGTCCAGCTAGAGGCGATCCCAATCGGCAGGAGGAAAGGAAGTTCCTTAGCCTGACCATTTGTTGGAAATCCATTTCCCAAATACGAAATTTGTACGGTTTTAGTTGTAGAACCTGCTATCTAATATAGCAGCTATAGTAGGCATAGTATCATGGTACCTATGCTGGCTAAGATTAATACTATACTTTCGAAATGTTTTCTACACTATGCACAAATAATAATATCAAAAATGATTTGATTTTGCGTAGTAAGCATCTTTGACTATCATAAGAAGAAATCTCCTCCAATTCTGCGTTTGCATTGTGTGTGTGGCGGGAGGTCTTATGGTAGTTTCATTTTCCAAAAGCATTTCGAATTGACTTTAAAAATTATCCTGTTGTTTATTTTAAAGAATAACTGTTTTACGATCTCACACCAGTCACCATGACTGACTCGGAGTTTATTGTTCCCTTCTAAACTCTGGGTGCCCACCAATTTCCACACGGGCAGCCTATAGTTATATTATCAGGATATTCTGGATATTCTGGAGCTTTGGAAGCAAGCTGGATGGCGAGACGTAGTATTTGTATCTGATAGTATTTATTCCGCTGTGTATTCTGTATGAGGACAAGTTATATAACTGTCCATTGTTGTATATTGACTCTGATGATTGATGTGATGTAATGTAATAACAGATATAGTTCTTTGTTTTAAAGATTATTCAATTATCTATTATATATTGTTCCGCTGCGATATGTGAGATTCTGATATTGTTTCTGTTTCTGATGTTGTTCTTTTGTTTCTTCTTTCTCTTTCCTTCTATCTTTTCTTCTACCTCTTCTTTTAAAACCCTAATGATTCGGTTTTTCGTTCACCTTGAGTAAATAGATGGAGATTAGTGTCTATTCAAGGGGTACGGAAAAGCGGGTTATTACATTTGGTATCAGAGCATATGGTTAAGCGACAACCCTGCTCTGTTGGGTGTTACTCATTAGAGATAGAGTCAGTAGTACTCTAGAATGAGTTTGAGTGTAATAATAGATATGAGTGCGTATTTGTTAGTGAATATGAAATTGTTTTATATTGTGATGATTGGTTTGTTGAGTGGTATATGGATTCTGGTCGGTATTGTCCGTACAACTCTATCGATAGGGATCTCTAAACACTTATATAGAACAATTCGGCACGATATTGTTTTAAAATTGGGTAAATGAAATAATTTTACCTTGATTATATTTTGTATATAAAGAAATAATTTTTTAAGAATTATGAAAGTGTATATGAATTGATTGTTAAGATTGTTTGAATAAGTTGAATTAAAACAACAATTGTGAAAGAGTAAATTGTATAAACCAATGAATTATAAAATATGGAGTTATAATTAATATGATTTACAATGGTAAAATAATCTTATATATAAATAGAGGAATTTTATAAGTAAAAAGATTTGTAATGAGATTTATAAATCAAGGAAATTTTTGAAAGAATTTAAGCACTGATTTCACTATTGTTGCTGGGAAATAATAAGGGTGATGACTACAGCATCATCGGTATCATTTTCGAGTTTCTGTGTGATTGATTTGCTACCATAGTAAATTGGAAATTGAGGTTTTGTTGTGATAAACAAATTTGAAAATTTAAGTCCAAATTTAAATATGGGAAATATAAGTGAAATAAGATTTATACTTATGATATGAGATAATAGATTTAACTTTGGTAAAGTTAATGAATTTGAGTAGCATAATGAAATATGATGTGAAATTTAACTAAAAGAAAGTCAAATGTGATATAAATTTGAATGATTGATGAAATTTGATTTTGGTAAAAGGTTAAATGAATTTTGTTAAGAAAAACAAAATCTGAATTGGATTTATAAGTGGAAACTTAAGTTAAGTTGAACAAATGATGTTTGAAATGGAAAATAACTTAAGTAATGTTGAACGAAGTTGATTTTGATATCAAAGTAAATTAATAAAGTGAATTTATTAAATGAATGTGAACTTGAGTTATATAAATGAAATTCAACTTTATTTGTTAAATGAATTAGCAATTGAATTGAATTGAATAAATGAATTGGATGTTAATCAATCTAATGTGAAGTATTGATATGAAATAATGAATATAAGTGTTAATTCATTAGAAGCTAAAGGAATTGAATAATTGAATGGAAATCAATTTAATATCAACAAATTGAAACTTAAAGTGTTGAACCAAATTGAATGTAAAGAAATGTAAATTGAATAAATTTGGTTATGATTGGTTATACATTGGTTGATAGATTGATTGTTAGTTGATTTCGTGTAATTCATTAAGGGTTAATGAAATTGAATCGACAAATTGGAAGCAAAGTGATTAAATTCAAATTGATAATATGTAAATTTGAATAGAAATGAATTTGATTCAAATTGAAAATGAACCAACATGAATGTAAATTAGTGAATGTAAACTAATTGGAAACAAATGAATGAATGTTAGTTAAATCCAATATTAGCAAATCAAATGTGAGTAAATTGAAAACCAATTCCATGAATATTAATGAGAAATGAATGAATATTGATTCGGTATGATTTTGTTGGATGTTTATTGGATGATGATGGTTTGATGGTTGCATTGTTGCTTCTGAATGCATTTGTTGTTTGTTGCATTTGCTATGTTGACATATGTAGTATTATGTTGCTATATGATGTATATTGACTATATTTTCATATCTACATGTTCTCATATGGTTTGTTGAGTGTTTAGTAGGTGCGGATGGCGTTGCTTCGCATTTGGAGCTCGCTTTCGCGCTATATTAGCCGTATACGCTCGCTAAAAATATAATAAGGTACATATCTCGGATTAAATATCGTACTTTTACACTTTTTCCCTACGGGATGCCTCATCACTTGATGGGATGTATATTTGTGATATATATACACTGTCATTTTTTTTTCGGATCGAGCCGCGCAAAGGAGACGCTGGCGAAATTTTCTGAAAATTTAAGGCGTTAGAATATTTTAGAGAAATTTTGAAAACTAAGTTATGATTTGAAAACTTAGTAAAGATTTTGTGAGAAGTTAACTATGAATTTTGGAGAAGTTAAACACTTAACAGATTTGAAAATCTAATTTGAACGGTTTGTTTTGAAAAGTTAACGGATTTTGTATCTTTTCCTAACTTGTAATTTCGAGGACGAAATTCTTTTAAGGGGGGAAGTCTGTAACGACCCAGAATTTTAGATAATTAAAATTCGAATATTTAATTGATTTTAAATATTAATAAGTGGAATTTATAAGTCGAATAATTTATTTAAAGAATATTGGATTTAATTTGATAATTAAATCGATAATTTAACGATTGAAATTCCAGAGATAATTGTAAATCGAGTTTAAAATGATTGAAAATGATTTGGGAAATTTTATTTAATCATACTGGGGTTATAGAAATATTTTAGAACTCTTAAAATTGAATTTGGAGTTAAATTGTGAAAATCGAATATTTTAATATTTAATTATCGACTGTAAAAATAGCCAATTTTCGGACAGTCTCAGCATTTAACGAGACCAGTTCCATTGGATCCGTAATAGTTAGTTATTATTGGATTTCAATTTTCGTATCCATCGGAGTTGTCGTTTGACCGTGGCAACTCGAAACGCATCGATATCGTTTTAAATTTTAAGTCGTCGAGTTAAAATAGTCATTTTTCAAACGGTCTCGGATTTCGACGAAACCAGTTTCATCGGATCCGTAATGTGATATTATTGTAAGATTTCAAATTTCGTAATTTTTGGAATTACCGTTTGCCCGGGGCAAGCCAGAACGCCTCAAAATCGATTTAAATCGGTTTAATTTAAATTGATCGTTTATTGCCATATCTCACACAGACGATCGAATTAGCTTCCGAAACACGTTCCATTGCGTTCGGAACGCGGGGTAAACCTTACGAACGCCAGACGGCACGTGTGATTTGGAGATCGTTTGGAAAAGTCGTTTTAAAATGAATTAAATATTATTATATATATACGTATATATCTAACGTTAATAATCAAACCCTAATTCATTCTCTTCAGCCTGGCCGCCATTTACGAAACCAAAGGCCAGAAAACAACAATCTTCTTCCCTATTTTCCTTCCAATCCACACTTCAATTCGAAATACTTTCAACTAGCAAATGGAAGAGGGTAGTGAGTTCTATGAAACGAACGGTGGTGATCGTTTTTAGAGTTGTAAATTGATGGCAATCTCGACTTGAAGGCACCACGTTCGGCACGATTTTCGAGGCTAATGGCAGCGCCGAGCATGACCGGTCGTTGGTCGTGGGGTGGCGTGGTGATGGGCTTCAACTTGGCAACGTTTGATCGAATGCTAGTTCGTCAATGGGTGGTGCGGCGTTCGAATTCGAACGTGAATGATGGGTTCTCGCGTGAAATACTGGAGCGGGAAGAAGAACGCACGCGTGGCCTTCGATCTGGAAGAAAGGGATTGAACGGCAGATGTGGGTTTGAAAAATAAATAAAAGAAAATTTTGTAATTAGTTTATATTTAAATTTGTGAATGTTTAAAATTGTATATCTCTTTCATACGAGATCGGAAAATTACGAAACCAGAAGCGTTGGAATCGCAGTGACGCGCTCTACGCTGCAGCGCAGATCTGGACGCGTTTGGAATCAGTGAAATCTTCGGGTAAAATTAAACGTGCGTTTAATTTTATTCGAAATAAACGCTGAAATCAGAATTAAAATCACGGTGAGATCTTCTCACTCAATTGAATGTGGAATTATTTACAGTTATTGATTGATGATTGACTGTTTGGATGTGATATTAGATATAGTAGGATATATATCTATATATAGCAGTATATACATATTGACATATGTATATATTGGATTGATTGATTTCCCGCCTCGTATAGCGGATGAGACCCTATTGCGCCGTTAGTAAGCGGATTTATAAAAACCTATATACCGCGATAATTCCGTACTGGAGCGGAATTGGTATTGTGCTAACATCTGTGGATGCAGGGAAACAGGTTGGAGGGATCCGACTGGATTCCTCACCGTATTGATTATTTACAGATATTTTGATATATTCTGTTATCATATGATGATATATGATATTTGACTGTTGTGATGGACTGATTGGTGTTGTGGCATCATCGGATTCAGTTTTGAACTTTAAAAATGACGACTTTTAATTTAAAAGGATTTTTAAAGTGATCTTTGAAATTATACGTTTTATTAAATTTCTGAAGTGATTTATTTTAAATAAATAAACGTTAAAATTTTAAAGTTACAAAAAAATTTATAGATTTGTGAAATATAACCGAAAAGTGATTTTTGGGATAAATAGTTGACTGATTTATGAAATGGTTTAAATTGAGATTTTTGAATTTCTGTAACGGTTCATATAAAAGATTTATGAAATTGATATCTGCAAAATTAAGAATGTTGAAATTATAAAATGAGTTTTTATAAGTGTAAAAAAATGAAATATTATGGAATCCGTAAGTGAATGAAATTTATAGATTTATAAATTGTGAAGTTGAAAATGAATGATAAGTTATTAACTTATAATATGGACTTGTGATATTTATATCGAGTATAACTCGAATTTGTTAATAAAGAAGATTTATAAATCGAAGTTGTTAGAAAATGGAAATCGAATTTATAAACGTTGTTTTATAAATTCGAAAATCAATTAAATTTGATTGATTTTAAATATAGAGATTATTAAGGGAATTTTATCCACGATTTTGGACAGTGGATAATTCTTGGAATAAATGTGTAGAAAATATTGGAATGTGGCTAGTGAAGTATATTCACGATTTTGGACAGTGAATATATTGTTAAGTAAAATGGTTATGTTTGGGAAAGCGATATCATGAAATGAAGTAATTGTTTTAAAAGATGTTTTAAACGTGTTAATTATCGAAATCATAGATTTCAACATTTATTGTTGAAATAGACGTTTTCGAGAAAATAAGGAAATGATGGACTATAACACTGTTGTTATAGTAAATGATTTCCGAAAGGAAATGGTTTTAATGTAGTATTGGGATTTATATATCTATCTAAATTCGAATCCCTATACTAGTGATTTTGAGTCGTCGTAACGATGTTTTACGCAACATTCGTTTTGACTCAAATTGATGTTGTTATAGAGAATGATTTCCTTAAAGATTGAAATTTATACTTAATATTGATTTAAGTATATCGAATATTTTCAAATGTTGAAAATAAATGATTTGTAAAATACTTATTTTTTTAAATAAGTTTGGAAATGCTTTTCCAATATGAAATGAACTGTTTTGAGATTTTATCTTCAAAGATAAAATGAAATGTGGGAATTGATTTGAAATTGTTTTCAAATGATTAAGTGTGGAAATTTTATATCTAGTAAAAGATATTTTGGAAGATAAAATAATTTGGAAAATTATTTGGAATCTGATGATGTTGCGCATCTTTATTGATAGTTAAATAACCGACTATCAATAATTACCTTTAGATAGGTATTTGTTGTGAATTGGATGAATTTGAATGCCACACTTATTTTTGAATAAGCGCTCACTATTCGGGTTAGCCGGGAAAGGACCATGGGGTCGTATAACCCATTCCGAATATGTGATACGTCGTTATGAATTGCATTCGAAGACCGGTGTTGAAGACCGGATATTTTTGAAAACGGAAGGATTACCGTCGAGTTACTCTACATCGGCTGATCTCCGGTTTAGAGGTTTTATCATCCTTAGTGACGGGAAGTCCCGACGTGATTGAGAATTATCCGGATGTGCAAGGGCTTCGTGAGGAGTGCCTTCGGTTCTGTTCGATCCCGGAACAGACTTGTATGGATTGTGTGTCTGACGTTACAATTTGAGATATAAAGCTGATTTCTTTCAAATACATTTCTGTTGGTGGCGGAGAATTTATTCTCTTAGCTTAACACCCTTCTCTGAGACGTACGAGCTCAGAGGTTATGTAGTTGAAATTTATCAGCGATATATCCCAATTTGGTAACGTGGCATACTGAGTGTTGCTGAAAAATGATCAGTGTTTGATCATTTGTGATATGATCATTTGTTTGATCTTATATCTTTGTGATCATAGGTTGATCATTTTGTTTGACCCGAAGCAGGGCTTTTTGAGAAAGCGTAGCTTTGTGGACGAGACTTCGTCGAGCCTCACACCCCGGAAATGGTCGAAACAGGAATGTTGCGGCAAGGTTATGAGGGTCGCGCCCTTTAGGGTATGTCATTTCCTTCTGGAAAGGGGTGGTATCATGGTATGGAGCCCAGATACTTACTCATGTGGATACACTTTCTTTATGATGTGTGATGTTGGATATCGAGCGCTCGGATAAAGGTCCCAAAGGACCGGGTGATGACATATTCGTGAGTTACCTGTTACAGGGGTAACCCGGCCTTGTTTGGCAGAGAGCAGTTTGTCTCTCGGGACGTCCAGCTAGAGGCGATCCCAATCGGCAGGAGGAAAGGAAGTTCCTTAGCCTGACCATTTGTTGGAAATCCATTTCCCAAATACGAAATTTGTACGGTTTTAGTTGTAGAACCTGCTATCTAATATAGCAGCTATAGTAGGCATAGTATCATGGTACCTATGCTGGCTAAGATTAATACTATACTTTCGAAATGTTTTCTACACTATGCACAAATAATAATATCAAAAATGATTTGATTTTGCGTAGTAAGCATCTTTGACTATCATAAGAAGAAATCTCCTCCAATTCTGCGTTTGCATTGTGTGTGTGGCGGGAGGTCTTATGGTAGTTTCATTTTCCAAAAGCATTTCGAATTGACTTTAAAAATTATCCTGTTGTTTATTTTAAAGAATAACTGTTTTACGATCTCACACCAGTCACCATGACTGACTCGGAGTTTATTGTTCCCTTCTAAACTCTGGGTGCCCACCAATTTCCACACGGGCAGCCTAGAGTTATATTATCAGGATATTCTGGATATTCTGGAGCTTTGGAAGCAAGCTGGATGGCGAGACGTAGTATTTGTATCTGATAGTATTTATTCCGCTGTGTATTCTGTATGAGGACAAGTTATATAACTGTCCATTGTTGTATATTGACTCTGATGATTGATGTGATGTAATGTAATAACAGATATAGTTCTTTGTTTTAAAGATTATTCAATTATCTATTATATATTGTTCCGCTGTGATATGTGAGATTCTGATATTGTTTCTGTTTCTGATGTTGTTCTTTTGTTTCTTCTATCTCTTTCCTTCTATCTTTTCTTCTACCTCTTCTTTTAAAACCCTAATGATTCGGTTTTTCGTTCACCTTGAGTAAATAGATGGAGATTAGTGTCTATTCAAGGGGTACGGAAAAGCGGGTTATTACATTAACTTTCTCCTCTATTTTGATGACACGAGCGAGTATGGAGTTTTGGAAAGGGCCTTGTGAAGGAGAAGGGAAAGAAACCGGTGATATTTGATTAGGATTGGATGTGGAGGCCATGGATTTGATGTTTCCAGAAAGTAGAATGAAGAAATAATAATTGGAGGGAAGAGAAACTCGGAATGGGTGAGTTAAATAACCACCCATTCAAAAATTAGAGGGAAAAAACGAACTGTCATTTTTACCGTTGCATGTCGACATGACGCATGAATACCATGTCGACATGGTGTTGCAAAATGCTATGGTTAAGAAAACATTCATATATACCCTATGTATACTACTATACTATATACTATATTTCAGAAAGAGAACATATACCTAATTCTCTTCTTAACTTGGTGAAGACAGGTTCTCCTAAAGGTTTGGTTAAAATATCAGCTATTTGATTTTCAGAATTAACGAAATCAAGAGAAATTTTCTCTTTATTTACGTTATCTCTTAGAAAATGGTGTCTAATGTCAATATGTTTAGTTCGGGCATGGAGAGTTGGGTTTTTGGACAAACTAATGGCACTAGTGTTATCACAGAAAATTGGAGATTTCGTGATAGATATACCAAAATCATTCAAGGTTTGTTGCATATACAAAACTTGAGAACAAGCTAAAGCAGCAGAAACATACTCTGCTTCAGTTGTTGATAGGGAAACAGTATTCTGCTTTTTACTGAACCAGGAAATTAAGGAATGACCTAGAAAGTGACAAGTTCCACTTGTACTCTTTCGGTCTGACTTACACCCAGCATAGTCAGCATCACAGTAGGAAACTAATTCAAATGAATCATTCTTAGGGTAGAACAATCCATAATCAAAGGTGTGTTTAACATATCGAATGATACGTTTCACAACTTTTAGATGAGTTTCCTTGGGTTGAGATTGATATCTTGCACAGAGACAGACACTGTTCATGATATCTGGTCTACTAGCAGTTATATAGAGAAGTGATCCAATCATTCCTCTATACAAGGTTTGATCTACGTCTTTGGATAGATCATCCTTACTTAACGCTATATTGGTTGCCATGGGAGTTGGTTTTCCACTCACATTGGTCAAGCCAAACTTACTAACTAACTCTCTCGCATACTTCTCTTGACTGATAAAGATACCATTATCTAATTGTTTGATTTGTAATCCTAGGAAAAAGTTAAGTTCACCCATATGACTCATCTCAAACTCTTTTGTCATAATGTCAGAAAATTCTTTGTTCATGTCAGAATTGGTTGATCCAAAAATAATATCATCTACGTACACTTGTACAAGTTGAATATCATTTTTGTTTCTTTTAATAAAAAGTGTGTTATCTACTTTACCTATTTCAAAATTAGATTGCAAAAGATAAGACCTAAGTCTATCATACCAAGCTCTAGGAGCTTGTTTTAGACCATACAGGGCTTTCTTTAATTTAAAAACATGATTTGGAAATTTTGTATCTTCAAAGAGTGGAGGTTGTTCAACATAAACTTCCTCTTTTACAAAACCATTTAGAAAGGCACTCTTGACATCCATTTGAAAAAGTTTGAAATTATTGAAATTAGCGAAAGCAAGCAGAATTCTAATAGCTTCTAATCTTGCTACGGGTGCAAAGGTTTCGTCATAATCTATACCTTCTTCTTGACAATAACCTTGTGCAACGAGTCGAGCCTTATTTCTAACGACCTCACCTAATTCATTTAATTTACTTTTATATACCCATTTAGTGCCTATAATGGATTTATCCTCAGGTCTAGGAACAAGTTCCCAAACATCATTTCTGGTGAATTGATTCAATTCTTCTTGCATAGTAAGAATCCATGAATCATCAGTTGATGCTTCCTTTGGATTTTTAGGTTCTATTGAGGATATAAAAGCAACATGACTCATACTGTTTAATTGATTCCTAGTTTTAACAACAGATTGCATATCTCCTAGAATATTTTCTATAGGGTGATCTTTTAAAAGCCTAATCTTTATATTTGGATGAAAAGTTTCATTTGTAGCATCTACAGATTCATGATTAGAAATAACTAAGTCATCCTCATCATTAGTCTGATCAACTTCTTTGAAATTTTCATCAAAGGAAACATGTAAAGTTTCTTCAATAGTGTTTGTTCTTAGATTAAAAACTCTATAAGCTTTACTCCTGTTAGAATATCCGATAAAGATTCCTTTGTCGGATTTAGGATCAAACTTATCTATTTTGTATTTAAGATAAAACATTTACTTCCAAAAATTATGAAATAAGATACCTTAGGTTTCTTATTGAAAAGAAGTTCATAAGGTGTTTTATTGGTTAGAGGTCTAATTAGAATCCTATTCAAAATATAACAGGCTGTTGCAACTGCTTCAACCCAAAAATGTTTTGGTAATTTACTATCAGAAAGTAGAGTTCTAGCACACTCTTGAATCGTCATATTCTTACGCTCAACTACTCCGTTTTGTTGTGGAGTTCTTGGAAACGAAAAATTGTGAGTAATTCCCTTTTGATTACAGAATTCCTCAAACTTCTCATTTTCAAATTCACCACCGTGATCACTACGAATAGTGATGATCTTGGAAGAAAGTTGGTTTTGAACTCTTTTTGAAAAACTTTTAAAATAATCAAAAGTATAACTTTTATGTTTTAGAAAGATTGTCCATGTATATCTGGAATAATCATCCACAATTACAAAGACATATTTACTATGGTTGATTGATTGAATCTGAGATGGACCAAATAAATCTAGGTGAAGTAACTCAAGAGGTTTTGAAGTAGAAATCATATCTTTAAGTTTAAAGGAACTTTTTCTAAGTTTTCCTAATTGACATGCATCACATATACTATCTACTTTAAATTGCATCTTAGGGAGGCCTCTTACTAGATCAAGTTTGGATAGTCTAGATAAGAGTTTAAAATTCAAATGTCCAAATCTCTTATGCCAAGTCCAAGGGTCACTTGTATTGGCCAAAAGACATAGATTATCATTTGAAATTTTCATACTAAGAATATAGATATTCTTTTTCCTAACTCCCTCAAAGATAATATTAGATTTATTATCTTCGATGTGACACTTGTCTTTTTCAAATTTAATCCTATATCCTTTATCACATAACTGACTAATACTAAGTAGATTATGTTGTAGATTTTTAACTAACAAAACATTTGAAATAATAGGAGTTTCAGAATTACCTACATTGCCGATGCCAACCACATAACCTTTTGAATTATCCCCAAAATTAACCAATCCTCCATCCTTGTAAATAATGTCATTGAGTATCTCTGGATTTCCTGTCATATGTCTTGAACATCCACTATCAAGTATCCACTTGTTTTTCCTTATTTGCACAGCTTGTCCATTGTGAATAGATTCATTTGTCGCCATGAAGCAAGATTCCTGCACAGTGAGCAACTTTTGTAGATTACCTGATTCTATATAACTATCATGCATCAATTTATGAGACCACAATGATTTGATCATTAAAGAAATATTTTTAGGAAACATTTCAAACTTAGCCATGAACTTTTCAAAAATCAGATTATGAATACTTTGAAAAACTTGCTCTGATACCAAATGAAAGGGACGCGGAAGATGATCTTAAGGCTATTTAACACTAGAGGGGGGGTGAATAGTGTTTTAAGAATTTCTTTAAAACTTCTTTGATTTAAATTGAATTAACTAACTTAATGCAAATACACAATCACAGATTAAATCACAGAATCACAAACAAATGCAAATATAAATAAAAAGCAAGTAAAGGAAAGAACACACCAGGAATTTTATACTGGTTCGGTGTTACCCTACATCTAGTCCCGCACAACCCGTACGGTTTTCTATTCAACAATAATCTAGATTACAATCCCTCGATTCCAAGGCAACGAGGTACACCCTCCAGATTCTCAGGTCTCTGGGTAGAACCACTTGATTCACAGGACACAAGTTCACCCGATCGATTTCCAAGGACATGATCACACCTTTATAACCCCACACAAGTTTCTTTGAGTACAAATGTATCTATAACTCTGATAAGCACTGAGATTCTTTGAAGAGAGTGGCAGAGAATCAAACTAGAGATATTCTGGTTTGATTCACTTAAGATTTCGGCAGAATATGGATAGGATGATTAGAAAATAAGATAAGAGAGTAAAGAGGAGAGAAAAATGAAGAAGTAGTTTTTTTGAAAACGTCCATAACAGTCTCTATTTATAGAGAATGAATGGATGTGTCCATTCGAAGAGGTTTAAACGAATAGACACTTCTTTTGAAAACAACCTTTGCTGTAACGGGAAGTATGTCGACATGATAGGTAAATAGGATGTCGACATGGTCTAGTAAAAAGTGATGATTTGCTTTACTTTGAAAATGATGATTTAAAACATATGCAACTTTATTCAAATGGACTCTATGTATTTGTAGAAGGTATTTAGAAGTAGAAATACTTATGAATGTATATATGTATATATACTAAAATATATTTAAAATCAAAGTAAATAAACTAAAGTAAATATAATATTAAAATAGATTTTGAGGCTAAAATATCAAGGACAATTTTGAAATCAAAATATAACAAAATGATAAATATGATTTTGAGGCTAAAACATTTTTGGAAATGTGAACGAAGGTTTTTCTTTTGAAAAGGAATATTTGAAAATCATTTTATAAAACAAGAGATAATTTTGAAAATCATTTTGAATCAAAATTAGTGGATAACAATATAGGGCTACTATCCGTTCCACTAGATATTTCGTGAGTTCCATCTCACTAGGGTTCCATCCCTTTAACAAGAACGAAGTGGATTCCATTCCACGAGTAAATTGGATAAAAAAGAATGATAGTGCTTTCAAGGAGTTTTAACAAATATCTAACCTAACTATATTATTTGTCTTGAACTCTTGAATATCTTGAATCTCATGAGTCTTCAATCTTGAACTCTTGATCTTTGTCTTCATCAATTTTGTTTTCTTTACTGTACAGTCTTCTTTTGTTGATACCTGCATATAGATTTCCTGCACATATATATTTTATAACACTTCTATAGTTGTTGTCATCAAAACCACTATCCTATGGACTAACAGTGCGAAGGAAAAGGGGCAAGGCTCCTTTGTCGACTGGATCTGAAGCTAGGTTAAATCTGGGAGGCCATAATAATTTCACATCCGGAGCTGATCGGAATCAGGTCAAATCAGGAGCTAGTCAGGTTCGTAAGCAGGGAGGTACTGTTCTTGAGGCTTTTGCAGGGCGATCTTCATCAAAATTCTCGAAATCCTCAAAGCAGAAAGTTAATCTAGTAGGAAATAATGGGAAAATTAAATTCACTGTTTCAGAGAACGCGAAAAAAATTTCTTATAGTGAAGCAGTTAAAATAGGAGCTGTAGGTAATCTAGGAAACCTAGATCTGGAATTTATTGAACCAAAAATATCTGGTGGTAAAAGGATAGGTTATCTTTCATCCGAAGCTATCAAAGAAGCAGAGGGTGGACGGGACTCATGCATTTTATTGTATGTTGTTGGTTATAAACCTTGGCTTAAAACTTTTGAAGGATATGCCAACAGAGTATGGTCTACACAGAAGCCGTTCTCTATTCAATCGAGGAATAATGGCTTCTTCGTGGTAAGATTTGGATCGAAGGAGGATTGCAATAAGATTTTGAAATCTGGTCCTTGGTTTATGGATCGAAACCTGATTATTATGAAACGTTTGTCCCCAGACATGAATACGGACAGGGATCTTCTTACTTCATTGCCTATGTGGGTAAGACTCCCAGGTTTAAGCTTTAAACTATAGGGCAATAAAGCTATTAGTGCACTAACAAGTACTATAGGCCTTCCTATCAAGATGGATGAGGCCACGAAAACTAAATCCAGGCTAGCCTACGCCAGAGTTCTGATAGAGGTTAATGCTACCTATGGTATGCCTAATATCATTGAAGGTATGGATGAAAATGGGAGAAGTTTCGTGCAGACAGTGGAATATGAAAATCCTCCTCCCATTTGTGGTAAGTGCGTGTGTTTCGGACATGTTTCCGAAGAATGTCCTATGACTAAGACATGGGTTCCTAAACAGACTCAAATAGATAATGCTGAGAAGGAAAATATAGTAGAACCAACCCTTGTTGGTTGTTTGGAAACGGCGAGTGAGGAAGTCGGAGTAGGTATTAATGACCCTTCTAGCAATCAAGAGACCAGTGGAAACATTCCAGAAGAGGGCCATCATTCTGTTGAAATTATTAAGAACAACGATGGGGAGGGTTTAGGAGGAGAAGTTCTTCCTCGGGAGACTCAGGAAAATGAAGACTGTTCCTCCAATGATGGTGCTCAGAATGGAAATCAGATAGTTTCTAACTTATTAGAGCAAGCAGTCTCCACTGATTCAGGAAATAGGGAGAACAACATTCTTGTGAGTCAATCGACTTTAGAAGATAGAGAATTGAGCCCTATTCCTACGAAGTCTCCTACGGCTCAGAAATCTATTCTCAAACGCCCTTCAACTTCAGTGGACTCACAAATAACTCCTTTTAATTTACTTTCTAATGAAAATATGATTGATGATTGTGTAATTAATAATGTTAACTTAAGGAGAGGTACTGATTTATGTTTTGATGTGCAGGTACAGGAAGTCTTGAATCTGGATACAAGAAGGACAGAAGCGATAGGGGAACAAAATACATATGACAAGGTCGATCAAGCCCAGGAGGAGCAGGCCATTCTTAAGTCCCAGGTTACAGAATTTGAGAACATTCAGAAGGATAAGTTAGTTCGCAAGAACCCTAAGTGGGTGCAGATGTTAGGTATCTCAGCGGAAAATAAAGGTGAGTCCTCTAGCAGTAGGTCGCAGAGGACTCGAAATAACAAGAGGTTTTAATGTCGATTGCATGTTGGAACGTTAGAGGGTTTCATAACCCTAACAGATTGAAAGAAATAAGAAGACTCATTGATAAGTTTAAAATTAGTTGTTTTGGTGTTTTGGAAAACAAGCTGCTGTATTCGGAACTATTAGAATTGGAAAGAGGTTTGTTGGATGGTTGGAAAATTATCAGTAATGTCTCATGTTATTATAAATGCAGAATTTTTATTCTACTGGATGGGAATTCTTGGAATTTCAACTACATTAGTATGAGTGACCAACATATTACTATTGAACTGGTTAACAAATTGAAGTTTAAATGCAATTTAACATTTGTTTATGCTCAAAAAATTTTTCAGCTCAGGACAAGATTGTGGAAGAATTTACAGGAAGACGCGATAAATATATACAGACCTTGGTTGGTTCTTGGGGACTTCAATTGTATCCGTTGTCCATCAGAGAGAAAGGGAGGTAATCCAGTGCCATTTCGAAACTTATTTGAACTAGATGATATGTCAAATGACACAGGCCTTAAAGAGATCAATACTAAAGGTTACGAATATTCATGGTGGTCTGGGCCTAGTCAAAACATATTTTCTAAAATTGACAGGGTTTTTGCTAACCTAGACTGGATTAATATGTATTAGGATCTATCGGCAGAATTCTTACCTCCCTCTGTGAGTGATCACAATGTTGTTCTTGTCTCTCTTTTTCCTAAGCCTAGAGTAAAAAATAGACCTTTTAGATTTATGAATCACTGGCCCCTTTATGAGCAATACTTTCCATTGGTTGAGAAATTATGGTCAGCTGATCAGAATGATCGACCTCTATTTCAAATATTATTCATTCTCAAGAACATTAAAAAAGAGCTTAAGATTTGGAGTGCTGGCATTCGTAACACCAAAAAAGAGGTTAATGTTCAGAGAGAAAACTATTCTAGACTTCAAAAGATTCTGGAAACATCTAAAGATCACAATTTAGTTATGGAATTTCAAAATGCCAGAATTAAATTGGAGTTGGCACTCAACAAAGAATTTCTGGACACCAAACAAAAGGCTAAATGTGATTGGTTGTTGAAGGGTGATGAGGCTTCTGCTTTCTTTTATGCTAAAATGTCTAGTAGAAGAAGCATAAAAAGTTTGACTAACATTTCAGTTGATGAGGCCATAAATTTCTATAAACAAGCTTTCAATCTTTCTTTAACTGACCAGTTTCCAGAAATTATTTGTAAATCGATAATTTCTGAATATGGCGCGAACTTCCTGAATGAGGGTCTTTCTTTAGAGGAAATTAAATTTGCTTTGTGGAACATTAATGATATGACTTCTCCAGGCCCAGACGGATTCAATTCAAAGTTTTTCAAAACTCATTGGTCTCTTTCGAAAGATTTAATTTTCAAAGCTTTGAATGATATTTTCCATAAGGGTTCTATAATAAAAGAGTGGAATCACACTTTCTTGCATTTGATTCCTAAAAAAGATCATGCCTCTAGAATCCAAGACTTTAGACCGATTGCCTGTTGTAACACTTTATATAAAGTTTTCACAAAGACTCTTTGTAATAGACTGGCTCCTTTTTTGGATAAGTTGGTATCCCCTAATCAGTCGGCATTTATAAAAGGAAGATCAATAGAGGATGGAATTTTGTTTGCTCACGAAATTATTAGGGGTCTTGGAAGAAAGGATAATAAATACATGTGTATCAAGGTAGATTTGAAAAAGGCTTACGATTCGATTAACCGAGCTTTTTTTATACACATGTTATTAAGTATGGGCTTCCCAGACAAATGGGTGAAAATTATTGGAAATATCATAACCACTCCAGTGTTTTCCATTATTTCTAATGGGGAATCGCATGGTTATTTCAAGAGTTCAAATGGTCTTAGACAAGGGGACCCTCTTTCCCCTATTTTATTTTGTTTGGTTATGGAATATTTTACGCTACTGATGGATGGTAAAGTCAGGGATGGTCTCATTTCTCCTATCACAGAATTCAACAACAAGTTAACTCACATCATTTACGCCGATGATATAATAATTTTTACTAAAGCAAGTGTTCTTAATGCTTCTGCCATTGGTGATGTTTTTCAAAGTATGAAGAGAGTGACCGGATTGGAATTAAGCTGCGATAAGTCTAACGTTTTCTTTGGTAAAGGGGTAACCAACTGTACTGATATTTGTTCTATTCTTAATATCCAGTAGTCGGTTCTTCTAATAAGGTACTTGGGCATCCCTCTATCTAGTTCTAATTTGAAAGATAGGGATTGTTCTCTATTGATAGGGAAGATAAAGACAAGATTGGCAGGATGGGAAACTAGAATGCTCAGCCTAGCTGGGAGACTAGAACTTATCAAATCTACCATTTATCCTATCATTCAATATTGGATGCAATGCTTTTGTCTCCCAAAAACTACGGTACATAAAATAAAGCATTTGATTCTTAATTTCCTTTGGAAAAGCCGTAGTAGTAAGATCCCCTGGGAAATTTTGTGTAAGCAAAAAGAAGAAGTTCTGTAGAACTTTCCTTTAAGCAATAAACAATTTTTAATATTCAAAACCATTTGGAAAAATTAATATAAAAATTAAAAAAGAATTAATTTTGCGAATAATATGTATGATAATATTTTGCATAAAATTTTGTACAAATTTTATTATTCGTACATAATTATACATCTATTTTATTGTCGCGGTCAATTTTAAATTATATAAATAATTGCATAAGTATATAAATATGTATCTAATAATAATAAAAATTGTTGTCAAAAGCTTTTAGGACATAAATAAATTTTTTATAAAATTTTAAACATGCATTATATAATGTTAAACATTTTCAACATAGATTTATGTAATTAAATCATTTAATAATATTATTTTATTTTGAAAATATTTTTAATTTTTTTACATGCCATGAGGGCCCGAGCATTTGCACACATAAATATATATATATATATATATATATATATATATGCACATGTATATTCAAACATCCAAATGTGACTACATATCGATGTACAGATTCATCATATAAATGCTAGCTAATAGATATGTGATATGATACATAAATTTAACAATTATAAATCGAACGTATACCTTTCAGCAATACTTAATACGTACACATTGAAATGAAGATTGACACTCCTTGAATCCAATTCCAGTTCTAAAGTTGCTAGCTCCCCCCAAATTGCCTTACCACCGACGATAAAATCGAAGTGTTTTGATGTGATTTTGTACTTGGAATTTTTTATAGCTTTTAAAAGCTATGGCTAGCCTAGTATGAATATTAGAAAAGTGCTAAACATTTTAGCTTAAGTGAGGGAGAGGTGGCTTATATAAAGGAAAGATAAGAGAGCAAAAGGTGGATATATATATATCCTCTTTTTTCTCTCACCCATTCTCTCCTTTATTAATCATTAAAGAACCAATCACCATATCAATATATGGCCGAATCCCGTATGTCCCTCCTATAGCCGGCTATGCAAGCCCTTTTCTGGGTCTCAAAACTATTCCAAGCTCGAGCAACAAATGCTACATTTGAATCCAAATTAAACGCGTATAGATATCGCATATCGATCTGTATATTTATAACAATTATAAACACACTGTTTAATATTGTTTGACACACATCAAATAATTTTTTTATAATTAATATTTCATAAATATTAGTTACTTTATAATAATTACAAATTATTTAAATCAGGTGATACTAGGAGTATTTAACGTTTCGATTGTATGACTCTTAAGTGTAAATTTGGTCAGCGATTAATATCGAACAATTCGAATATTAACATTCACACTTCACTTGGCAGTTGGTCTGACATTATAGCCAAACTTATCGCTTACTTGGTTTATGTAAAATCCAATTTTATTTTATTAAGTGTTATCCAACAGTGACAATTATTTACACCAGTTCACTTCGTCAAAACTATACCACTTTGGATTTATGGAATTTTAGTAACGATCGAAATTTTAATATTGCTTGTATTCAACTCTATAGTCCAAACATAATGTCCTTGATTCAATAATAACAATTATTATTAATCGAAATGTTCTGGCTAGAGATTTTGACTTTGAGTTGACTTCAGTTGATCATGATACTAATATCATATAATTGAAGAGACGAATTCTCTCTTGAAAAGTGTCCCACTTCCAATGTTTCCGCTCGACCCAACTATAATCGTTCGATGAATATCGTGCCATGATTTAATTACAATTATAACGGAGTTTCCACGTTGAAGCTCGATAATATTCTCAAGTTGAGGGAATTGTGTAATATTATCACATCGATATTTTCTATTTGACCTTGGTTATATTAACCAACTTAAAACTATCGAGTGAGTCATTCCATAGTTATCCAATAATTATCTGTACATAACTCATCGGTACCTCCAACAGTCATGAGTACTAAAATGCCCAACTTTTGGAGATCATTGCATACTCTAGTCTCGAAGGATGTATCGATATCCAGTATCGATGCATCTTGACTAGGAATATTTAAAACGATATGTTTATTTTATTATGATAAATCACTCATGATTACAACACATTTTAACTACTATCACAAAACATACCATTTATGGATTTTCTATTAAATATACTTTTTGTTAAATTAATTAATACCACACATTATATCAATTATATAATAGAAAGAAAATACTTTTTATTTCGTACAAGATTGGTTATCGAGTTAGATATATGTAATAGTTACATAATTTCCTTGGGGCATACCGCTAACTCTATCAACATTAAATTACTTTTCAAAGCATCGATACTATTATTTTATACCAAACTAATAATAGTATAAATGTCAAATCTCTTTAATATTTTCCAAAAGAAGATCATTACTATTTATCTAAAATAGTGTAATTTTCATAAAAACCATATTATTATTTATAAAATTTCATTTTATTAAATAACAATAATAAGTCTTCCAATTTTAGTTAAAATATATTTTTCCGTATTATTTATGAATTTCCCTAGAAAGTCATAAATGATAACCTTATAAAATTTCTTTCGATTTCATTCAACCATTATTATTTACAAATACCAAACAAAACCTATAAATAATCACATTTATCATTTATTTATCGAATTTTCGCCTTATTACTCAATGTTACCTACCTTATTTAAATTAATTACATTCAATAATAAGATAGTCAACAATAAATTATCAACAAGGCAGAACATATCCAAATATTCTTAATAACTAAACAATTATCAATATATTACAACACATGTCAATAATTATGATTTTTCATTAATGGATAAGAATTTAATATTTTAAATTTAATTGGTTAAATAAATATATCATACCGACATGCTTTTACCAACAATCTCCAAACTCTGCAAATCTAGTGCCATACCATTCGGAATTTCGCCATGAGTCCAATGGAAGAAACCACCCGTTAATCGGGGTTTGTATGTAAAAGATAAGAAGCTTAGAAGGATTCAATAATATTTTTAATATAAAATAGAGAAGGGTAAAAAGGTAAATTCACAATCTCCTTCCTTCGTTCTCCCTCCAAGCATCCAATCCAGCCCTAGCTGCCACATTCCAAGACCTACTATCACGCTACATGCGCTTCCACCTAGATTCGATCAAGCCAACATCCTCCACATCGAATTCTGCACCTAAACCACTCGGCCATGCTACATCTGGCCTCCCCCTCCGCTTCTGCTACTCATAGCCGTCGACTTCTATGGGGAAAACTCAGGCACATCTAACATGATCTAGCCATATTGATGAACTCCTTTTGCCATCCTCTACAACATAGTTGTTATCCGGCTTTTTAACCAAGCAGCCTTTAAACAAATATGGACGTCAGGACGAAGATGAAATGATTCATGGATTTGGGAACATTCTTGAAAGTACTATAGGAGTGAATTTAAGAATTTGGAGGTCAATTGGAACTAAGGAACCACTTAATACTGATCGCTCTTTCTTTCCCTTATGTGCCCCTAAAGCTATGACTTGTGGATTAATGGCTTGAGTGATCATCTTGGGTTTCATTTCTCAAGGAATAGGCTAAGCTCCAAGGAAATTCTGAAGAAAATAGACCAGTACAAATGATATTAGAACCTCTCGAAAACATGTCTCTAAGGAAAAGTTCTCGAAAGACAAAAGATCGAGGATAGTTAACCATAGAAAGAAGAAGGAGGGATTCCTTTCTGCTTTGGGGACTCCATCTTCTCCTCCTGCCTTTTCAGATTTGAAGTGAGACTTAGTATATTGAGATTTGGCGATTCCATTGGATGATTTCCTTATAAATACATCAACTATGGCATTTGGAAAAGGACTTTTTACACTTTGTTATCTTCATCTTCTATCTCTCCTTAACCATAGTCACTTGGGAAGCGACTCTTGGCTGTTAGACTTACCAAACTCTTATAGTAGTGACTAAAAATCTATAATCAATAACAATACAGTGGATGTAGGCCATAGATTTGTCGACCCACTAGAAAATTCTGGTGTTCTTTTCGATTTACTTGTTGTTTTTGGCTAGATCTCTTTATTTCGGTTTGTTTTGGATGTTGTGCCATTTTTAGGCTTAACATTTTGATGCTTTTACTTTAGATCCAGAAGATTTTCATTAAAGAACTTGAAATTTTTGCATACATAAATCGATTGCACCTAGGAGATCTAGAAGATCATTTGGAGTAGTAGTTTGAGAAAATGAAGGAGCTTCTCATCACATGGAAGTTAGCAATTAGCAGGCGCTGCCAGGACCATCTGCTCCTCAAAAAATGGTTACCATAGAAGACAAGATGATGCAGGAGTTGAATCAAAAGATGTCTGATAGTCAGAAAGCTTTATTAGGAAAGATGGATGCTAGCGTAGCTCTACTAGCCCAACAGTCACAGAGAAACAAGGAGGAGAAGGAGGGAGATTTCACCTGCAGGATCTGAAGAAGAGAACTCGTCTGCTTCTGGTCAGAATAGAAGAGATGGAAAACAAAAGCAAAAGGAAAAGGCTACTAGGGCAGTAGGGAGAGTTGTTGGAGAAAGCAGGAAGGCTCCTTCTAAGTGGAATCAACTTGGTACTGACCACAATCAGGTTGGTACCATGAAAAATCTTGGACCCTTAGAGGGACCAGGAGCTAAGGCAGTGGACCTACACTACAAGAAAATATATATTTGATGGCAACATGGTACAGCGTTGGAAAGCTTCTTGCTATCTTTGACAACCCACGCTTACAAAAATAGCGTGTTTACATGCTATAACATGCGAGCCCTCTCCATTAAGACCAAAACATAAAAGAAAAAGCGGTAAATATTTTCCTTCCCTCCCATTTCCCTGACTCTACATTTTTTGCTCCCAAAACCTCTTTTCCCACTTTGCCCAGAAAGCCCTTACAACCGCCTTTCTTTCTCGATCCAACGTCTAAATCATCGGTTGAACTCGATCTGGAAGCCCTAACATCTCTTATTTCCACTGAAGGAAACCCTAACTCAGGTGAACTATTTTCATATTCTTTTTTTTACCTAATTCGATATGTTCAATTTGTTTATTTTGCATTTTTTGTTTAGTCCTTTTGATTTATTAATTTAACCTATTCAATTTAATTAGTTCGATTAATGATTAGGTTATATTTGAAGTATAGAGTATTGCGGGATTGAAAAGATTGTTGATATGAGACACATGTATTTTACTTCCAAGCTGAATTGTTCACTTTTAAGTTTAGTCCCATAGATATATTTATAGCTTGTCACATGGGATCCCAGATTATGTTTGATGTTCACATCAATATATGATGTCTTTAGGCTAAATATGGATATTTTTGGGTTATCTTTAAACTATTTGCTATTATAGAGGAGGGGTTGCTAATTATTACTTGTTTCGTAACCCATGTGTTTGCTGTCTCATTTAAGTGGCGATAGGAGATAGTGATGCAGAATCACCCAGTGCCTACCTGTGACATCCCGGATTTTCTGACAATATCAATTTAATAATCTGCATTTAAAATTAAATTGATTTGATAAATTCTTGCTGATAAATTTAGAATTGATATAATAATCTTCTTTTAAATGATATTTAACTGATAACCGATCTTTTAAAAAAAAGCCAATAAATTGTTTTCTATTTATAATGTATATATTTGTATATATTGTAAATAGAAATCTTAGTTTGAATCTAATAAATAAATAAAGCTTGTTTCCAAATTCTAATATATTTTTGGTAATTTGGAAATTTGGATTTAATTTAAAATATATAGTTTTAAAATAGTTAAGGTAAATGTTTAATTGATTTAAATATATATCTTAGCTTAAGTTCAAGAATTAAATAAAAAGGTTTGTTTTAAAATATGGTATATAAATATGAGACATTAATTCATTTAAATAATAATAGAAAGTTATAGTCTCTTTTATAATTATTTAATTCGACAAATTATTGTTTTCAAAATACATTTATTAATGTATTGTTATATATGTAAATATAAATAGATTTAAATTAGAGGTGTTATTTTCAAATTAAATATCTTGTTATATATATATGTATAAGCTTCTATTTGTATATATATATATACATAGTTTTGTTTCATTTTCTCTAAAATGAAATTCATAAATATAAATAATAAAAATATACATAGGGAAATATAATTAAGTATTTGGATTAGAAAATCGAAGAAGGAAATAAACTAAGTATAAAAGTAAACTCATCACCTAAATTCTAACTATATGTTAATAAACTATAAATATACTTATTTATATTTCAAAGATAAGAGCAAAGGTAAGTAAAAATATGTTTGTAGCCATAAGATGGTATGGAGGCAAATAAACAAAGTTAAGTAAAAGAAAGATAAGTATCTTGTATGTGACGTATAAGTAGTTTGTAGGCAAAAATAGACAAAGTAAAATTAAACACTTTGATAGTTCTGGAAACATGTATAGATGCAAGGCTGTAAGTAATTATGCTAGGCAAGGAAATGAACTGGATATACAGGTTGCAGGCATAACAAAATAAAGTAAAAATATGGAATATCTTTGTATACAAATGGTATAAAGAAAAGTATATACCAGCCTAAGTACATACGAAATTGAGATAGGGTTAAGTATAAGTGGACATAAAGGACGTGGGCATTAAATGTTAAAAACAACTTAGTACACTGATATTTCATTTCAGCCTCCAAAAGAGAAAAAAAATCTCTGATAAAAGCTTACCAGTGAAGTAATAGCCTGTAAACATTGTTATATATCAATCTATCTCCTCTCGTTCACAAGGAGACTTAGCCTTTCCAGTAAACACATTAAAACTGAGCACCTTCTTCCCATAATCTTATCAAAGCCTATGCATACTTTCTTCAATCTGGAGATTTATTTCTGCATGCAAACCTGAGTTCTAAAGGAAGTTTGCATCTTTTCAAAACAAGCATGCATACAGTTTATAAATCAAGAACAAGGAAACAAAAGCAACTGCATTTTTTTCAAATCAAAACAACTCAGTTCCAAATCAAACAAGTATTTCTGGTTGATAAGGCATTTCAACATTCAAGTGCAAATTTTAAAAGGGAGTTCAAAGTTTGCAAAGGGTTTTCAAAAAGCTGTTTCAAAATCTGTTCTCTGCTTCCTCATGGAGGTGAGTAACATTTTAAAATTTAAAAACTATAGTAAGTAGATGTTTGCTTGCTTCTGAAGCTTTGTGATGGATGATACTTTGTTTCTGCATATATAAGTGTTACTCTATGATTTGAATATATGTGTGCATGCATATCTGATGTGTACATCTGTGGCACTTAACACCTCTGTTCTAATTTTCCTAGAAAAGTTTGTTTCCAAAATTCTTTACCTCGTGATCTAGGCTCTGTTATGTGTTGAAATACAAATGAAGTATGAATGTTTTACCATAAATGTTAGTTTAAATATGTATAATTAGTTAAAATGACTGGGTATTGTTCAGGAAATAAGAAAACTCAGTGAAACCTTAAATTTAGTCAAAAATTATAAGTCGTAGATTTTAGTTTCAGGTGCATGAATCAAAAAAAAAAACTAAAACTTGATTTTTAAAACAGAAATGGGAATTTTTAATGGAGAAATAAAGGAGCAGTTTACCATTGAGTAAAAATCGTTCTTTTGTAAAATTCTGTTGATCAAATAAATTTTTGATGCTGGAATTTGTTGTGGAGTTAAATCATTGATTTGTGGATATAGGAAAAATGTTAAAAAAAAAAATTAATGCAAGAATTTTTAACTCGAATGGGATTTAGGGTTTAAGGCTCAGTTTTTGTCGTGAGTGTTCAATTGGGTTTCGCGTCGTCAAGGGACGAACGGTAGCGATCACGAGGGTTGCGATAGGCTCAGGGAGTCGCGACATGGCTTCGGAAAAGTTGGCGAGGCGTCTCGAGTGATGGGTTGTCGGCGGTGGTCTTTTCTGCTGGGTTATGTTCAGACAGATTGGGTTTCAGAGAGTCAAATGTTGATTCTCGATCGCAACGTGATTTTTGGATTTTGCGTAGTGATGTAGTGGTCGACAGCGACTCATCGAAGTCACGGTGATGGTCGTGGGTGGTCGGGGTGATGGTGCATGATGCACGCGTAAAGGTGTATCAGTGGAATTTGGGTTTTGGGAAGAAGAAAGGTTGGGCTCGAGTTTTACTTCGGGTATTTGCTGAGTTTTCTCGAAGCAGGTTTAGGGATGGGGTGACTCGGGGTTGACGCGAGTTTTTGTCGTGGGTTGCTCGGGTAAGTGTGAGACAGGGTTAAAACCTGTCAGTTCTTTTAAGACTTTAAACTGGGTTTTAAAAGAAATGTGAGAGGTATTTAAACCAGTTTTAAATTAAAGTTAGAATGGATTCAAATGTAGTTTGAATCTCAGTTTTAAACAAAATAAAGTTTTGAAATTTAAACTGTTTTAATAATTTGAATGATTAAGTGTATTTTATTTAATTGAATTTAAAATGAAATTGGATTTGAAAT
Organism: Allium fistulosum; assembly: GCA_030737815.1. Taxonomy (NCBI): domain Eukaryota; kingdom Viridiplantae; phylum Streptophyta; class Magnoliopsida; order Asparagales; family Amaryllidaceae; genus Allium; species Allium fistulosum. Next base: position 481,507,169 of record CM060905.1, on the reverse strand, counting down.
TCTCTTCACATCAACTATAAGATATATAATTCTTAAACTTGTGAATTAAGAAGGGTCTGGAATTGTTTAAAGCTTGAGAAAGTTGATTTGGATTCATTAAATTGTTAAGATAATTAAAAATGAATAATTAATTAATTTATTAAATTAATGATATGAATGATTAATTAAGTAATTAGGAGTTTAAATTAATTAAAGTTAAGACTAATTAATTAGGCATAATTAATTTGTAATTAAAGATCACTAATTAGGTAAGATTAGATGTTAATTAATGATTAAGAATTAATTAATCAAGTAATTAAAAGTTAATTAAGTTACAGTTAGAACTTAAATTAATTTAATAATTAGTGGTTAATTAATGGGTTATTAAAGATAAATTAATTTGAAATAAATAATGGTTTGTCTAAATATAAATTTCTTAAGGAAAGAAATAAGAAATTATTAATAGTTAATGAGGATTATTAACTTGAGATTTTTAAACAATTAATTTAAGATAATCATTTGTAAAAATTGATTTAGTAAAATTACTTAATGAAAGTAATTAAGAAATTAATTACTTAATGTAATTAATTGGGTTTAATGTGATATATTGAAGTTAATTAATTAAGTTAATTAATTTAATCGCTTTGGAATTTGATAAGTAATTACTTAATGTAATTAATGAAGTATAATTACATAGTGAAGTAATTAATAGATAATTACTGTATGTAATTAATTGAAGATGATTTAATAATGATAGTAATTTGGATTAAATTACTTTGTGTAATTAACCAAAGGATTAATTGAGATAATTAATTAAAGGAGTAATTAATTTATTAAGTGAAGTAATTAAGAGTAGTTAATTACTGAATGGAATTAATCGAGACTGATTAATAAAGGTGGTTTAGTAAAGATTAATTACTTAATGTAATTAATTTAAATGGGATAATTAAATCAAAATGTAATTAAGGATCATTAATGTATATGATTAATGATGTAATTAAGAATTGATTCATTAAAACTAATTAATCAATAATAAGTGATTTTGAGTAATTAATTAATTGTAATTAATTATGGTTAATTAATAAAAAGAGTAATTAAAGGTTAATTACTGTTTTTGGTTAAAGATAATTAATTTGTGAAATTAATTGGAAGATAATTACTTGAATGTAATTAAAGGATAATTAATCCAGGATGATTAATTAAGATGGAAATCTAGAGAATGATTAATTAATTGATTTGTAATTAATTAATGGTTAAGTAAGCAGGATTTATAGAATGAAGTAATTAATTTAATTTACTTTAAATTAATTAGAGATAAGAAATTAATTTAATTCATTTTAAATTAATTTTAAATGATGTGTTTATGAATCATGCTTATGTATTGATGGATGATATTGATTTCCTTGAATGGTTTGAATTCTTTGATAGGAGATAATTAATGCTGTGTGATATGGATTGTCTATTATGTGATATTGTGGATTATCTATCTGTGATATTGTGAACTATCTATCTGTGTGTATATAGATAATTAAAATGAATTGTTTTAACTTTAAAACAACTTGGCCTTAAAAGACACGGTTTGGATTTCGATGAGACCGGGATCGGGTTTCCGTATACCGGGATTCTAGGTCTGGAGACCCGAATACCACATCGATCCAAAATAACGATAGGTCGTGAATCTCAAGTGAAGATGAAGATTCAGAGTGCAAGGGTTATTGTCGTTAACTCTGAGGGTGATTCCAAAATGAGTGTAACGAGATAATGCCTTCGGTTTCGTTCGAACCCGGAACGAACTTGTATGGATTGAATGCTTTCAGCACATCGTCAGGCGGACGATGAGCATTCTAAGTGATGAGTTCTGATAAGGTAATCGTGACCTCAAGCCTCATCAACCGGTAATGGCTAAAACAGGGGAGGTGCAGCAAGGCTTCGTGGGTAGCACCCACTTGAGAGCGAGATATACCCCTGTCTAGATGTCCCTTTTTATTTTCGGCTGTGTGGGCAGTTGTAGAGCTCCGACTGCTGGGGTTGTTTTGTTCGGAACTGTTCAGTAAGGAATGGTTCCGGCCTTGTGTTGCAGGGGAGCGGGCGTACTCCTCGGTACGCTGATCTAGGCCAGGTACTGTGACGGGCGGTACCCCAGTAGCCCTGCCATTGTTGGAAACCCATTTTCCCTACGAGACCCTACGGTTTTGATTGTATTACCCACGTTGTGGCTAGTATGCTGGAATTTAATCATGTAACAATTTCAGCTATTTTCTATTTACTTGAAAACCCTAGACCTATTATAATATAACTGGATTTCCTATCAAATGTTTTGGTTAGCGTAAGGTAAAAACATTTCCATGTTTATGTGTGGGATGTCTTACGTGATACCTTTTGTTTTCAAAGGATTTTCAAAGTTAAGCAACTTTAACCTGTTACTCATACCAGACCCATGTCTGACCCGGAGTTTATTTCCTGTTTTTCTTAAACTCTCGGGTACCCAAATTTTTACGGGTAGCCAAGGGATTCAGGTTAGCTTTGACGAATTGTGGAGGAGCAATGGAGCAGGAGGCTTCAGCGTTGTAGATATATGTATAGTGTTCCGCTGTGTTGGTATCTCTGTGTTGTATTGTGTTGTATCGAGTTGTATTAACTAGACAGGTGTCTATAACTGTCTAGTATGTGTTGTATTATCTGTGTAACTCTGATGTATATGATATTATGTATTCTCTTATGTGATATATTATATTTCATTCGTTCCGCTATTGAGATTCTGATATTGTTTCTTCTTCTTCTCTATCTTTTCTACTTTCACTACTACAAAACAGGCCATTTGCATCGCCTCATTTGAATCGGTTGAACTAAAAACTGATGCAAATAGAACTATTTGCATCAGTTCTGTATGAATAACCGATGCAATTGGTACGTGGAAAGCAATAGGTAATAAAAAAATCAAATTTGCATCAGATTTCACCATTAACCGATGCAAATAAGTCGATGCAAATAGTTTTAGTTGCATCGGTTTTAAAGTCAACTGATGCTACTACGTCCAAAATAATAGTTTTCGCATCGGTTACCTAGCGGAGGCGATGCAATATTGTTTAGGTTATTTGTTACTCACGTGTTACATCCCGCCTTTCCCATTTTTTTCGCCGCTCCCATTCTTTTCCCCCAAATAATTCGTCTGCTTAAAAAAAAACCCTAAAATTGATCGTATTCGAGAGCGATTCCACGATGGTAGTCGCTTTGGGTGATTTGGGTTTACGAGGTGGTTCGCGGCAACTTGGCGAAGACTTGGGTATTGGGTTCGAGATGTTGGCGATTGAAGTTTGGAGGAGATTGGGTTGCCGTGGTTTGTACGTGGGTTCGATCGGGTTCAACGTGAAATCCACATCGAACTCCGCAAAGATAATCTCCTTGCCCCTTGTTTTTAATTGTTTGATTTTAATTTGTTTCATGAGTTGTTTCTATTCTTGAATGATAATTGCTGATCTGAGATTGTCTGGCATTTCAATACCTTTGAAAATTCGGGAATTTCTTTCACCCCATATGTTCCAGATCATACACGTGATTGCTATGCTTAGTAAATGTTTGTATGCTTAGATCCCTTCATGTTTGACAGCGAATCTAAAATTTGATTGAGATTGAAACTGGTATTATGTTGAAATCCTAATTTGCAACTTAGCTCTTGCCAAATTTGTTTGGAATAACTGTAATTGCAGAAAATGTGGTCTTAGTCTTCTGTGTGCTGTTTGCATAAGTTATAGTATGGGTCAATATATTTGTTCCATTTGCATAAGTTATCTTTGGTGTTAAGCTTGTTTGATCTTTCCATTAGAGCACATAATGAGATCTTAGGGGCACAGTGGTTATTTCAAATAAAGGTACACCAGTTGAACTCTGTTGATTTAGTTTTGATTTGATTCTAAGCAGATTTGAAGTCAAAGCATCTGTTAGCATTAGGCAACCAATCTCAGTAATCACTTTCCCTGTTGTTATGAATTTTAATGGACTGAACAGTTTGGGCAATAGGAGGAGGCAGACAATTTTAATGTACTATTCTTATATATGATCGCTGCTGCTTATGCAATGTTAATAAATATATTATATAAAATTGTCATTTTCTCTAACTTTCTCTTAACCAATCTTGAGTATATATGTGTGTATATAAACAGGACTAACCATTCGAAATACGCTCATTTATTTCCTCAACTCTACAATCGTAACAGTCACAAAAATAATGGAAATTCCAACAGAACAAGCATCAAATTCAAGGGAAGAGATCAGAACAAACAATGACACCGAAGAAGGAGAGAACACAAATGAGCAAACAGAAGACATGAAATCAATTCCATCATGGAAAGATCAACTGACTTTAAGAGGTTTGTTCATGAGTTTGATAATAGGAGTTATGTACAGCGTGATAGTGATGAAGCTGAACTTGACTACTGGACTAGTTCCAACTCTTAATGTGTCGACTGCTCTTCTTGCTTTTGTTATTTTGAAATCATGGACTAAGTTGCTTCTACGGTTTGGTGTTATGTCGAAGCCTTTCACTAGGCAAGAGAATACTGTGGTTCATACTTGTGTTGTTTCCTGTTATAGTATTGCAGTTGGAGGTATGACTTTGTTTAAGATTATGTCAAAATTTTGTTACAGTATTGCAGTTGCCCCTAAGAAAATTTTCAATCCAACACGTGCATTTGATTTTTGGTCTTAATCAAATTTACTTCTCAACATAACGAGTTGGATAAAGGATTAATCATGGTATTCTTTTCTAGACAGTATGCATAGAGCTGCTAATAAACGGTACAAAAATTCAAATTATTTTCTAAAATGATTAGAGCTATCTTCAAATAATCCGGTATCATTTTACAATGCTATTCTGTTTATCTTTAAATAGTTATGTGTATCTCTATTATAATGCTATTTCTTAGTACCAATTTTATGTATTATGTTAGTATTTTATTATTTTTATATTAGAACCGAATTGTAGTAGTATTTTGCAGGCCAAACATGCATATAACTTGATTCACAATTCATAGTAACGGAGGGTGCTATTTGACGGTTAGGGACGAATTCCGTACTGCCTTGACTGCTCTTTTACAAGTAATACTTTTTCTCCAAAATGGATTTCGAGTCTTGTTCTCTCTTATTTCCCACTAATTCATCCTCAATATATTTGTCATTCTGGGCATGTTTGCTTGCTCCTGACAATATATCTCTGATTACTTCTCTAGGAAGTTCACTTTAAATTTGCATAGCTTATAGGAAAAAAAGTATATTATCTTACTTTTTTCTCCAGTACTTTTAAAAGGAGCAGGACGATGAGCAAGTCTCGGCTGATCTATTTTTGATACTGGTTAAACTGTAGCTATGTATAATTAGCTGGAATGCAAAATACATCACATATCACCAGTTACATGTTTGTCTTGGTATCCCCCAACCGGTCACAAATATAACAAGTCAATTGTATGCCAGTTTTTTTACTAGTTAATACAAACAAGCTAAAACACTTCTAAGAGGCATGGAATCTGCAGCAAAAATCACTAATTGCATTCTCCACGTATAGTTCTGTTGAAGTTTCGCACATTGTTTTGAAATTATAATTTGTAGGATTATGGAGTAATTGCTATCCCAACTGTTCCTGGTCCTCCGCCTAAATTGAAGACAGAGCCCTCTGAATTGGAAAACTTCCGTTCCAAAGCTTTTTGCCTGCTCTCCATTGCTGGAATATCAGGCTTCTGCCAGGTATATAATTTATATTATTTTTAATTCTATCTTATTTGTAAAATTTACTCAGATATTTGAATACATTTACCCTGACCGTGACTATTATATTATATGTTTTACTGCTATTTTACAGGTCACCATTCCACTCGGTATGCATAACAGTCTTCCAGTGTCAGTTTCTCTGATGGCAAGACATGGGGCAGATGCATTTCTTCTTAATGTAGCCAATTCTCTTTCCGCTACTCTGAAACAAGAGGCTAGTTCGTTATTGGAAATAAGGAGTTAGTGGTAAGTAGAATTTGGATAAAAATTGAGAAGCATGTAAAGATCAAATTTACCTGTGTGTAGACTTGAGTGATTCTGTTACAGAATTTGTGCCCATCATTTTGAATCATTCAATCTAGGACATACCTACTGCCTTAATTTAGGGCATTGAAATAGTGTGGTGATTCTATTAATTTAATCAGACCTAGTTTTATATGGAAATCAAGATAATGAAATTGCATACAACAGAATATAAAATATTGAAGTGCTACGAGTCTATTTGAGACTAATAGATCTCCCCATAAATGGTAAATATGTTGAATTTAAGTTCTTCTTAAAAGAATTTTTATTTGTTAAAATGAAAGTGAAAAGGATGAAATTGTTCATATTGTTAATTTTATGATGGCAATGTTAAAAATTGCTATAATAATATGTTTGAATTAAACACTACTTATCATTTTATTTTCAACCCATTATAAAGTAATAAAATAACAGTGCATTATTCAAAATTTTGACCATATTAATAAATATACTATTACTATTTACTAAAGCATGTTCTAGTCTTGTTTCTAACTATAGCATATTTTGAGCAGTGATGTTTTATTTACATTTTTTTCTAAGATTTTTTCCTACAAGTCTGTACAACCTTTTCATGTGTTCATGGGTCTTCTTATTCCACACATGAAAATGTTAATGATTTCTTTTAGTGTTAATGATTTGCGGATATTCTAGCATCTGAAAATAGTTGGTCTTGTAGTTATCGGTAATGATTTTCATCAAAATGTGCTTTACCTAAATACTAGTCTTAAAATAAACTGTTCTAAATGAAACTGTCTGGAAAATCAGTTTTGAAGGTTGCATATTTGATTTTGGAAATGAGTTGCCCACTAATAAATGCATGATCATACAATATGTTATTATGGAACTTTTATCGGTCCTCCTGGTAATTGGTTTGCAGTAAATGGCGGTGAAGAGGACCTTATAATATGCTGAGTATAAGATATAATCTGTTTGATGTTAAGAAATTTATTTCAGGCATGATAATGAATTATATATGCAGGAAATGGCCATGAATGAGAACACAGAGGACATTGGAGATGCAGAGGAAGTTGGAGATGCAGATCTTATGACCGGGTTGGAAGAGATTTTGAAAGAAGACTCATTTATGCCTTTTATATAATTATGGTCTGTCGTTTTTATGTAATACTACTTCTAGGTGTGGTCTTCTTTGTACATATTCGTTTTCAAATGGTGCTTGGTTAAGTTACCAGTGATGCTAATTAGATACTTATCAGATGTAACCAAAACATAATCCTAGTTGTGTAATTTGTGTGATAATCTGACTTGATTAGACATAGGGGCAAATACTTTTAGAGTAGGAAGAATCTAGTATTATGCTGGGTATATTTTATGACCTTTTCTATTCAATAATATATATAGTCTATTTGAATACTGTAATAATAGTATCTGAGAATGGTTTTTTTGCATCAGGTATGAATAGCTGATGCAATAGAAAGATTAGTTTGCATCGGTTGTTATAAAAAACAGATGCAATAGAGGGATTAGTTGCATCGGTTTTCATTGCAAACGATGCAACATGGGGGCTGTGTCCAGGCAACCAAGCATGATATTTTGCATCAGCTGTTAGTAACAACCGATGCAAAAAGGACCTTTTTGCATCGGTTTCAGAACTGATGCAAAAGTGTTAAGCCTGTTGCATCGGTTGCATATGCATCGGTTGTTGAACTGATGCAAAAGGGGGGTAAACAACCGATTCAAATGGCCTGTTTTGTAGTAGTGTTTCTCACCCCTTTCTTTCTTATCGATGATGCGATTTTCCGGTAGTGGAAAGTCGGGTCGTCACACTTGGTATCAGAGCGTTAGGTTGAGTGAATACCTAGGCTCTGGAGTGGTGTCTATCTTGAGAGAGCGTACTTGTATTTTTGATATATATATTTATATATTTCTACCTATCTGTTGGGTTACCTATTCGGGTTTTCCAATATAAGTTATAAAGGTAGAATAGGGTAGTGGTGTGTGTAACACGACTACCAATGATTGGAGTCTGATGAGGATGGAAGTGTTTCTGCCGAGACTGTAGATCTAATACCGTCTCGAGTGAATCTTTGTGTGGTGTAAGGATTTCACCAATTTCTGAAGGATATCTGTTAGGATTCGGAGTCCATCTTTGAGTAGAATTTGGATCTGTCAGTGAGTAGAAGCTAGTGATGGTATCTTGATACCTCAGGAATCAGTAGCTGTGTGATGAGATACAGTGACTATGGATGTCTCCGAAGATGTTCTTTGGAGCAAGTTTAAGGAAGCGTGTCTGTTTCGGTGTTGAGGCTACATTCAGCTGAGTGTTTTTGTTTGGCTTTGAGGCCTGAGTTTCTCGAGGAGTTTGGACTAGGAAGTTTTTGGCATCAGTAGCAGCGTCGCAGTTTAGATTTGTTCTGTGTGCAGTCAAGGAGGTCATCTGTCAGCAGTTTCCAGAGGTGAAGTTCAGAAGCAGCAGAGTGGATCCATTTTCTTTGATGGATTGGCTAGATTAGCTTGAGCTGTTCTGATTGGTAAAGAGAGAACAGTTTTCTTTGGATAATTAGATTGGGTTGATCGCAAAAGTGACTTGCGATAGTTGAGTGTTCTCTTAGTATGACAGAGATCTTTCGGTATTTCTGAGTTTTCTTCTTTATGGATCTGTGAACCATATTCTGAGATGTGTGGTCCAGTTGGTGCTCGTGTGTATCATCAGCATTTTCATCTTCTCCGGATCAGAGTTGTGCAGCAGAAGCAGTTTGGAGGTGCATCTGTTTTATCTTTTCAGATTGGAAGAGTAAGTCAGTCTTCTGGTGTTTGAAGAGTAGAGTTGTGTTATTGGATTGATCGTGAGCGGATCAGTTTGATGAGTTGTTTTTGAGGCATCAGCGAGAGTTGAGCTGATCAGTAGGGATGTGGGCAGCCCAGGATCGTCCGAAGAGTTTTGTGGATAAGAGACGGAGGGATTTGGATTTTTAAGTTGGAGATTTGATTTTGGATAAGCTTTCTCCGACCGAAGGAGCTTTAAGTTTAGTAAGACTGGGAAGTCAGCTCCGAGATATCTTGGATTTTCTCTTTTCTGTGTGTGTGAGGATAGGTGTTGGTCTTCTGGATTGGATGGTCAGTTTGGATAACTGGAATTCGATGTGTTTCACGTATCTTTGAGGGAGTATGTGTATAATCTATCTCGGGTTGTGGAGCTAGCAGTTCAGGGAGTTTGGATGTTGAGTCAGACTTGTTTATAGTCTGATATCCTGTCTAGTTGTGTAGATCTAGATGAGTGGTAGCTCTGTAGCTTAGTATTATTGATTGTTTGGATTATGTAGAGCGAGTAACCCGATATTTATACTCGAGAAAACTCGAGAGAATTCTATCCAGTATTTTGTCTGGATAGTTAGTTTTGATTGTTTGTTTGATTGGATGTGTTGGTTGCTATGGTTGTTAGCATATAACTAATATATGCTTGTGTTTTAAAATAAAATCTTTAATTAGATTATTAAATTACCTTTGTTTTAAATTTCGGGGACGAAATTCTTTTAAGAGGGGAGGAATGTGACATCCCGGAATTTCTGACAATATCAATTTAATAATCTGCATTTAAAATTAAATTGATTTGATAAATTCTTGCTGATAAATTTAGAATTGATATAATAATCTTCTTTTAAATGATATTTAACTGATAACTGATCTTTTAAAAAAAAGCCAATAAATTGTTTTCTATTTATAATGTATATATTTGTATATATTGTAAATAGAAATCTTAGTTTGAATCTAATAAATAAATAAAGCTTGTTTCCAAATTCTAATATATTTTTGGTAATTTGGAAATTTGGATTTAATTTAAAATATATAGTTTTAAAATAGTTAAGGTAAATGTTTAATTGATTTAAATATATATCTTAGCTTAAGTTCAAGAATTAAATAAAAAGGTTTGTTTTAAAATATGGTATAATAAATATGAGACATTAATTCATTTAAATAATAATAGAAAGTTATAGTCTCTTTTATAATTATTTAATTCGACAAATTATTGTTTTCAAAATACATTTATTAATGTATTGTTATATATGTAAATATAAATAGATTTAAATTAGAGGTGTTATTTTCAAATTAAATATCTTGTTATATATATATGTATAAGCTTCTATTTGTATATATATATATACATAGTTTTGTTTCATTTTCTCTAAAATGAAATTCATAAATATAAATAATAAAAATATACATAGGGAAATATAATTAAGTATTTGGATTAGAAAATCGAAGAAGGAAATAAACTAAGTATAAAAGTAAACTCATCACCTAAATTCTAACTATATGTTAATAAACTATAAATATACTTATTTATATTTCAAAGATAAGAGCAAAGGCAAGTAAAAATATGTTTGTAGCCATAAGATAGTATGGAGGCAAATAAACAAAGTTAAGTAAAAGAAAGATAAGTATCTTGTATGTGACCTATAAGTAGTTTGTAGGCAAAAATAGACAAAGTAAAATTAAACACTTTGATAGTTCTAGAAACATGTATAGATGCAAGGCTGTAAGTAATTATGCTAGGTAAGGAAATGAACTGGATATACAGGTTGCAGGCATAACAAAATAAAGTAAAAATATGGAATATCTTTGTATACAAATGGTATAAAGAAAAGTATATACCAGCCTAAGTACATACGAAATTGAGATAGGGATAAGTATAAGTGGACATAAAGGACGTGGGCATTAAATGTTAAAAACAACTTAGTACACTGATATTTCATTTCAGCCTCCAAAAGAGAAAAAAAATCTCTGATAAATGCTTACTAGTGAAGTAATAGCCTGTAAACATTGTTATATATCAATCTATCTCCTCTCGTTCACAAGGAGACTTAGCCTTTCCAGTAAACACATTAAAACTGAGCACCTTCTTCCCATAATCTTATCAAAGCCTATGCATACTTTCTTCAATCTGGAGATTTATTTCTGCATGCAAACCTGAGTTCTAAAGGAAGTTTGCATCTTTTCAAAACAAGCATGCATACAGTTTATAAATCAAGAACAAGGAAACAAAAGAAACTGCATTTTTTTCAAATCAAAACAACTCAGTTCCAAATCAAACAAGTATTTCTGGTTGATAAGGCATTTCAACATTCAAGTGCAAATTTTAAAAGGGAGTTCAAAGTTGCAAAGGGTTTTCAAAAAGCTGTTTCAAAATCTGTTCTCTGCTTCCTCATGGAGGTGAGTACCATTTTAAAATTTAAAAACTATAGTAAGTAGATGTTTGCTTGCTTCTGAAGCTTTGTGATGGATGATACTTTGTTTCTGCATATATAAGTGTTACTCTGTGATTTGAATATATGTGTGCATGCATATCTGATGTGTACATCTGTGGCACTTAACACCTCTGTTCTAATTTTCCTAGATAAGTTTGTTGCCAAAATTCTTTACCTCGTGATCTAGGCTCTGTTATGTGTTGAAATACAAATGAAGTATGAATGTTTTACCATAAATGTTAGTTTAAATATGTATAATTAGTTAAAATGACTGGGTATTGTTCAGGAAATAAGAAAACTCGGTGAAACCTTAAATTTAGTCAAAAATTATTCGTCGTAGATTTTAGTTTCAGGTGCATGAATCAAAAACAAAAACTAAAACTTGATTTTTAAAACAGAAATGGGAATTTTTAATGGAGAAATAAAGGAGCAGTTTACCATTGAGTAAAAATCGTTCTTTTGTAAAATTCTGTTGATCAAATAAATTTTTGATGCTGGAATTTGTTGTGGAGTTAAATCATTGATTTGTGGATATAGGAAAAATGTTAAAAAAAAAATTAATGCAAGAATTTTTAACTCGAATGGGATTTAGGGTTTAAGGCTCAGTTTTTGTCGTGAGTGTTCAATTGGGTTTCGCGGCGTCAAGGGACGAACGGTTTTGATCGCGAGGGTTGCGATAGGCTCAGGGAGTCGCGACATGGCTTCGGAAAAGTTGGCGAGGCATCTCGAGTGATGGGTTGTCGGCGGTGGTCTTTTCTGCTGGGTTATGTTCAGACAGATTGGGTTTCAGAGAGTCAAATGTTGATTCTCGATCGCAACGTGATTTTTGGATTTTGCGTAGTGATGTAGTGGTCGACAGCGACTCATCGAAGTCACGATGATGGTCGTGGGTGGTCGGGGTGATGGTGCATGATGCACGCGTAAAGGTGTATCAGTGGAATTTGGGTTTTGGGAAGAAGAAAGGTTGGGCTCGAGTTTTACTTCGGGTATTTGCTAAGTTTTCTCGAAGCAGGTTTAGGGATGGGGTGACTCGGGGTTGACGCGAGTTTTTGTCGTGGGTTGCTCGGGTAAGTGTGAGACAGGGTTAAAACCTATCGGTTCTTTTAAGACTTTAAACTGGGTTTTAAAAGAAATGTGAGAGGTATTTAAACCAGTTTTAAATTAAAGTTAGAATGGATTCAAATGTAGTTTGAATCTCAGTTTTAAACAAAATAAAGTTTTGAAATTTAAACTGTTTTAATAATTTGAATGATTAAGTGTATTTTATTTAATTGAATTTAAAATGAAATTGGATTTTAAATTCTCTTCACATCAACTATAAGATATATAATTCTTAAACTTGTGAATTAAGAAGGGTCTGGAATTGTTTAAAGCTTGATAAAGTTGATTTGGATTCATTAAATTGTTAAGATAATTAAAAATGAATAATTAATTAATTTATTAAATTAATGATATGAATGATTAATTAAGTAATTAGGAGTTTAAATTAATTAAAGTTAAGACTAATTAATTAGGCATAATTAATTTGTAATTAAAGATCACTAATTAGGTAAGATTAGATGTTAATTAATGATTAAGAATTAATTAATCAAGTAATTAAAAGTTAATTAAGTTACAGTTAGAACTTAAATTAATTTAATAATTAGTGGTTAATTAATGGGTTATTAAAGATAAATTAATTTGAAATAAATAATGGTTTGTCTAAGTATAAATTTCTTAAGGAAAGAAATAAGAAATTATTAATAGTTAATGAGGATTATTAACTTGAGATTTTTAAACAATTAATTTAAGATAATCATTTGTAAAAATTGATTTAGTAAAATTACTTAATGAAAGTAATTAAGAAATTAATTACTTAATGTAATTAATTGGGTTTAATGTGATATATTGAAGTTAATTAATTAAGTTAATTAATTTAATCGCTTTGGAATTTGATAAGTAATTACTTAATGTAATTAATGAAGTATAATTACATAGTGAAGTAATTAATAGATAATTACTGTATGTAATTAATTGAAGATGATTTAATAATGATAGTAATTTGGATTAAATTACTTTGTGTAATTAACCAAAGGATTAATTGAGATAATTAATTAAAGGAGTAATTAATTTATTAAGTGAAGTAATTAAGAGTAGTTAATTACTGAATGGAATTAATCGAGACTGATTAATAAAGGTGGTTTAGTAAAGATTAATTACTTAATGTAATTAATTTAAATGGGATAATTAAATCAAAATGTAATTAAGGATCATTAATGTATATGATTAATGATGTAATTAAGAATTGATTCATTAAAACTAATTAATCAATAATAAGTGATTTTGAGTAATTAATTAAATGTAATTAATTATGGTTAATTAATAAAAAGAGTAATTAAAGGTTAATTACTGTTTTTGGTTAAAGATAATTAATTTGTGAAATTAATTGGAAGATAATTACTTGAATGTAATTAAAGGATAATTAATCCAGGATGATTAATTAAGATGGAAATCTAGAGAATGATTAATTAATTGATTTATAATTAATTAATGGTTAAGTAAGCAGGATTTATAGAATGAAGTAATTAATTTAATTTACTTTAAATTAATTAGAGATAAGAAATTAATTTAATTCATTTTAAATTAATTTTAAATGATGTGTTTATGAATCATTGCTTATGTATTGATGGATGATATTGATTTCCTTGAATGGTTTGAATTCTTTGATAGGAGATAATTAATGCTGTGTGATATGGATTGTCTATTATGTGATATTGTGGATTATCTATCTGTGATATTGTGAACTATCTATCTGTGTGTATATAGATAATTAAAATGAATTGTTTTAACTTTAAAACAACTTGGCCTTAAAAGACACGGTTTGGATTTCGATGAGACCGGGATCGGGTTTCCGTATACCGGGATTCTAGGTCTGGAGACCCGAATACCACATCGATCCAAAATAACGATAGGTCGTGAATCTCAAGTGAAGATGAAGATTCAGAGTGCAAGGGTTATTGTCGTTAACTCTGAGGGTGATTCCAAAATGAGTGTAACGAGATAATGCCTTCGGTTTCGTTCGAACCCGGAACGAACTTGTATGGATTGAATGCTTTCAGCACATCGTCAGGCGGACGATGAGCATTCTAAGTGATGAGTTCTGATAAGGTAATCGTGACCTCAAGCCTCATCAACCGGGAATGGCTAAAACAGGGGAGGTGCAGCAAGGCTTCGTGGGTAGCACCCACTTGAGAGCGAGATATACCCCTGTCTAGATGTCCCTTTTTATTTTCGGCTGTGTGGGCAGTTGTAGAGCTCCGACTGCTGGGGTTGTTTTGTTCGAAACTGTTCAGTAAGGAATGGTTCCGGCCTTGTGTTGCAGGGGAGCGGGCGTACTCCTCGGTACGCTGATCTAGGCCAGGTACTGTGACGGGCGGTACCCCAGTAGCCCTGCCATTGTTGGAAACCCATTTTCCCTACGAGACCCTACGGTTTTGATTGTATTACCCACGTTGTGGCTAGTATGCTGGAATTTAATCATGTAACAATTTCAGCTATTTTCTATTTACTTGAAAACCCTAGACCTATTATAATATAACTAGATTTCCTATCAAATGTTTTGGTTAGCGTAAGGTAAAAACATTTCCATGTTTATGTGTGGGATGTCTTACGTGATACCTTTTGTTTTCAAAGGATTTTCAAAGTTAAGCAACTTTAACCTGTTACTCATACCAGACCCATGTCTGACCCGGAGTTTATTTCCTGTTTTTCTTAAACTCTCGGGTACCCAAATTTTTACGGGTAGCCTAGGGATTCAGGTTAGCTTTGACGAATTATGGAGGAGCAATGGAGCATGAGGCTTCAGCGTTGTAGATATATGTATAGTGTTCCGCTGTGTTGGTATCTCTGTGTTGTATTGTGTTGTATCGAGTTGTATTAACTAGACAGGTGTCTATAACTGTCTAGTATGTGTTGTATTATCTGTGTAACTCTGATGTATATGATATTATGTATTCTCTTATGTGATATATTATATTTCATTCGTTCCGCTATTGAGATTCTGATATTTTTTCTTCTTCTTCTCTATCTTTTCTACTTTCTCACCCCTCTCTTTCTTATCGATGATGCGATTTTCCGGTAGTGGAAAGTCAGGTCGTCACCCTACCACTATGAGCTGCCTTGATTTATAGAATCTTTTGCCCGAACTCACAAGTGCTCTCATTTACAGGTTGGTTTTATAAAATTCTGCAATACCACTAAAGTATTGGAATATTATGTTTTACTGTGTTTCTTTCGTGTTAATTAACTTCTGTCTTTTTCTTAATGAGATCGGAACTATTTATATATTGACCTTGTCGAACTATTTATCACATGTTGTACAAATGAAATAGAAGAGTAAATATGTTAATAGGAGTGTTGTACCACTATGTTAATAGGTGAAATCAATTAGTTTTATTGGACCACCTAAATTATTATATTTTTTAAGGACATAAAGTTTGACTTATCATTTCCTGACTTGTAATCTGAATTTTATACAAACAAAATTATATATTTTTGCCCTTGATACTTAAAAAAAAGCATTGTCCTTATTTTATTCGAGTTTAAAGTAATAATGTCTAAAATTTGTAAAAAGTAAAATGTGACCTCTCATGGCTAAAGATAAAGACAATTAAACACTTGGAATTTCCATAGATAAGGATTTGTTCGGCAAGTACAAATTAGCAAACTTGAAATTGTTACCTGAGTTATAATTATTGAGAAACTATGCTCTTTTCATGACCTGGTTATTTTTCAAAACAATAGGTATAGGAGTTATGGCAAACCAAGAATCAGAATATGGTTGGACTTTTTAAGGATGTTAAAAAATCTAGAATAGATGGTTGGGGAATGCAGAATCAAACATGTATTGAGGGTAAGTGACAAAACTTTTCTTTCGGACTTGGCTGTCATGGATATCAAACGGACGCTAAGTGGGTAATCAATATTCCAAAATTATACATGTAATAATATATCAAATTTAGACTGCTGCATTAAAAATCGGTCACAATTTGACTTATTCATTATGTCTAATGAAATTGCAACTTATCTTTTCCAACAGAGGTGATCCACTTCATCATTTTTTAGTAATGGCTTTTGTATCACCTTATGACCATAAGAAAGTTGGCCTAATATTTCGTAGGTAAATACTGACACAATACAAAGCCCAATATCTCATAATCAGTTTTGCTTCTTAGTCAAAGTATTACTGTAAATAGCATCTTTCTTCATTATCAGTTTTGCAACTGTGTTGTAAAACAGAACTTAGCTGCAAAACTAACTCAGTTGCAAGACTAACAACATAGTTTAGCAAACAGAAATGCACTAGGTTTGCTAAACTAAGTTGCAATTTGCGACCCAGTTTGTTGCAACTCAGTTGCAAACTGAGTTGCAAACCGAAATGCAACTCAGTTTTGCAAACTGAAATGCAGCTCAGTTTGCAAAACTGAGTTGCAATTGCAAACTGAAAATGCAGCTCAGTGTAGGAAACTGAATGCAACTCAGTTTTGCAACCTCCTTTCATCACCGATCCAACCTCCAAATAGCCGAGCTTCACTTTCTTTTCCAGGGAAACAGAACGACTAGGGGCAAAAAGTAAATCAAAATTGCGAATAGATTTAAGTATCCGTCTTCCTT
This sequence comes from Allium fistulosum, assembly GCA_030737815.1. Classification (NCBI taxonomy): domain Eukaryota; kingdom Viridiplantae; phylum Streptophyta; class Magnoliopsida; order Asparagales; family Amaryllidaceae; genus Allium; species Allium fistulosum. The sequence continues at coordinate 481,490,271 of CM060905.1, read as the reverse complement.
GTTGCTTACTTTCTTAAGCTTTCCAATGCCTATGCTTATCCGTCTCAAGTAGTAAAGCCATCCCAATGTGATAACACTCTTTCAAAGAATAAATTTAAATTGTAGTCATTCGATTTATTCTCTAGTAAATCAACTATTGCTGGTTTATACTTTGTTAAAAGTATGAAAATGTCACTATTCGCCATTCAAATTTATAGATGCGGATCCCCATTTAAATATGCTTAAATTAAAATTCATCCTGCAAACTTAAATGTCTCTTACCTATAATGTACAATGACCAAATGCAAGAAATGGGAATCTCCATTTCTTTGTGCTCACCTGTAAAAGTCACTTTCCCTTGTTAATTACTTTTCTAATAAATGGCGGTATTATTCACCATTTAGTGTGATTTTTAGAATGCAGGAAGATTAAGCTATCAATCAATACATTTGCCCTGTATTTATAAATGATACGCATTCATATTAAACTAGATCACTCCGAATGTCGACAATGAAAATTAAGATTATTTTTATTCATAGACTATAGCTTTGAGCAATCAACCTGCATTAAAATGTTAGCATTATAGTTTTGTAATATAATGAATTAACATACTTTTGTAGCGCTTGTTTCCAGCGTTTTGAACTTGTTGCCGTGAACTTATAAGAAGATGGGAAACACTGGTTGGTCCGAAGGGAGAGTGTGAAATGGATGTTTGGCGAGAAACTCGTGTTTCAAATTAGCTAGGCATATTATCCATCATTTTTACTTTAGAGTAGGAAGGATAAAAAAGAAAGTAGATTCTTCTGATGGGAAGTCTGACAGTGACTACATTAACGTTATTACGAATGGTAATGATGAAATTGTGGACTCAGAACTAAGAAATGTTTTGTCAGAAGAGGCCTTTTTACGCCTGAAAGATTCTGGGACTGGTCTTCATCAGAAGGTACCGATGGATTTCTAAATATGAAGCATGCTACATAACAATGCATGCTGACCTTATTGTTGCATGGAAGGAACATGCTGTGACATATCCCTTACATAGTATTTTATACATCTTCATTTCTTTTTTGTATTTAGTCGTAAAAATGACGTTGGAGCAATTGAAATGGAGGATTACCCATTTCTTGAAGTGAATTAACAATCCTTTTATCATTAAATCACTATTCATTTACGAGACTTGAGCTTGCCCTGTAATTATGTTTGCCCAAGGTTTAGGAATTTGGTTTCAGTATTCATCTTGGTTTATCAAACCTCGAAACTAATGAAATAGTCTAAGATCTTCAAATCAGTTCTATTAAAAATAATTGAAAGTTGAAACGCAATTTATAGTAGTTTCATATTAGCATCTGGCTGTATTGATCCAAGATGGCCGGAATTTTAAGGCTCCAGCAGAACATGATTCACTCACTTGTTGCTGTTAGGAACAACTAACCCATTTATTTTATTATTATATATGAAATATGATAGGATTATTTTGTAACATGTCATTTAGAGTGATGTTACGATGCAGAACATTTTGAATTAAGCTTTTTAGGTACATTACTACAGGTATCTGACATGTCAATAATTGTTTCCTGATTTCATATAAGAATTTCCTTCTTTTTTTCCTTTAATAACTGTATTTACTGTGTTTAAATTCTATTTTTCCCCCCTTCCAAATCCGGTCTTAATTTGTTGATTTAACAGACACCTGACGAGCTTGTCCGGATGGTACATGAATATTATGATGACACAGCTCTTCCAAAGCTGGTATACACATATACAATATAACAATTCGTCAGCCTTCAATGCAATTTACCTTTAAATCTCAAAAAATTTCAATTTCACCGGTGGCGGATTTTGCTTCTCTTGAGCTTTCTCCAGTTGATGGAAAAACTTTGACAGATTTCATGCATATTAGAGGACTTAAAATGTGTTCTTTGGGACGCATAGTGAGTACAGTAATAGTGTTAAATGTCATATTTTTCTATCATTTGTTTATCAGTTAATTGACCTACTCAATTTCAGGTTCAACTAGCAGAGAAGCTTCCACATATACAATCTCTTTGCATTCATGAGATGGTTACTCGTGCTTTTAAACATGTTGTTCGAGCTGTTATTGCTGCAGTTGATAACGAGTCCAACTTGCCTGCGATGATTGCTGCAATTTTGAACGTTCTTCTGGGTTCTTCAAAGTTAGATAATGTTAACCAAGACTTAGAACATGAGCATGATCTCAAAATGAAGTGGTTAGAAACATTTGTCTCAAAGAGATATTTTTGGAAGTTGAGAGAGGAATTTCCGCACTTGAGAAAATTTGTGCTTCTTAGAGGACTTTGCCAAAAGGTAATAATACAAAGAGTACTCTGCAAATTTATAATGTCTTTGGATTTTCATTTGGTCAATTTGTGCTTATGATCAATTTCTCAATTTCAGGTTGGGCTAGAGATAGTTCCAAGGGATTATAACATGGATAGCCCAAACCCATTTGACAAATCTGATATTATCAGCCTGGTTCCTGTGTGAAAAGTATGATATTCAATTACCTTGTTTACACATCTAGTTTATATGGATATTTGATAAAGAAAGTTGTCCATTTTACCCTTGTCAATGATACAGGATACTGTAAAGTATATAACAATGACCAACTGATATAACTTAATGAATCCAATGACCTGACAAAAAAAGGAAAAAATAAATAAATGAGATCATACAAGCTAATATTATTTATATGATCTACCTTGAGCAATAAATAAATCAATATATTTTGATAAGACCTTATTCTCTTCCAATGCAGCATGTGATCTGCTCATCAGCAGATGGTCGGAATTTATTGCAGTCATCAAAAATAGCATTGGATAAAGGGAAGTTGGAAGATGCAGTCATGTATGGTATAAAGGTAAAATTAGAAATTATTTTCTGGGTACATTTATGTAATTGATCGTATATAAAAGAAATACGGTACCTTGTGCATTATTACTTTTAACATAATTCATGGGATTGACAAATATTGTTTGAATCATTATTATGAAGGCATTGTCAAAGATGATAGCAGTTTGTGGCCCGTATCATCGAATGACCGCTAATGCTTACAGTCTTCTTGCAGTAGTTTTATACCATACCGGTGACTTCAATCAGGTAGCATCTGGTAAAACTACCTTATACATAATGAAATATGATTGCTTATGAGATTTCAATGTTTCTTGCATGCTTTGTAGCTGTAATATACAACATATCTGGGACTGAGGGACCAAAGAACATGATTATGAATTTTATTCAGGCTATTAATGATTATAGGTTTCTCTTAACTCTCTGTTCTATTCTCTTGTAAATTGTATTATAGGCTACAATATATCAACAGAAGGCTTTAAACATTAATGAAAGAGAGCTTGGTCTTGATCATCCAGAGACCATGAAAAGCTACGGTGATCTTTGGGTCTTTTATTATCGTCTCCAACACATTGAACTTGCATTAAAGTAAGTTTCCGATTACTGGTAGATTATTCACTAGACCCTACAGTCTCTCTCTACTTACAATTTATTCTCTAGACCTAATTAACTATTTAAAATAAGAAGTTAATTTTTTTTATTTAAATTAAATATGGATATGAATTTATTTATTTAATTAAATATTAAATTCAAAAATTATTGATTTAAATAAGTATTTTCCTTTTAAAATCTTATTTCAAATATATTCGGAATCTCTTTGAAAACTTTATAAAAAATATATAAAAGAAAACCAAACCGTAATAAAATCAGAAATTATTTCAAATAGTCCAAATTTTTTTGTTAAAGATAATTTAATTAGGAAAATAATTTTATATTTTTTCATATATAGGATGCTAATTAATAGTTTTTTTTTTACTCCCAAACGGTGGTCGAACATAGGATTAATCATCACGAGTTCGAAGGTTGCCGAAGAGTAAAATGTGCAGGTATTTTCTATTCCTATTTTTTTTTTCATTTCGATACTTCATAGAAAATGGTACCAGAACAAACAACATAGAAAACTAGAGGAAAGAAATAGTGCACATACAACACAAATTGTTTTTCTTTTCATGCTGTCAATCTACTTGAATTATATTGGTAAAAAAATCTTTGAAATCTGATTAAAATTCGGTACAAGATAATTCTTTTAGTAATTGATTCACTGTGATCAAGAATTATTGCTTAATCATCAGTTTATCATCTTTCATGCACACAGACACACTTGTATAATTGTTAGCACTTAATCCCCAATTTTTCTTTGATAATCTTTTTTTAATAATACAAATAAAATTCTTCTAATTACACGTTTGAATAGTCAGTTTTCCACAATTATTTTCTTTGCCATTGCTGGTATGTTCTTATGATATCATATGACTGCATATATGTGCCTTCTGGCATATTCTTCATAAATGCAACACCTGTTAATGTTGCAGGAATAAACATCATGCCAGTAAAAAAATTGAAGTGATTTTTTAAAAGTGACAAACAATGTGGTTTGCATTTTCAAATATTGCATGTCATTACATTTACATGAATATACGTACTTCTTTTGAGTGTCTGCAGTCGTTACATTTGCATGAATATATGTACTTCTTTTGAGTGTCTGCATTGTTCACATGCTTTCCTGCATACCTCAATGTCTTTAATAACAATGCATATCTTTGAAGAAATCGTTAGTAGAATTTGATTTAGAAGACACAACTTCTTTTGTTTCTATCATGGTAGGGCTGTAAAATATTCTGATCGCCAATACAATATATAGATAGTGCAAGACAATGACAGGTGGAGTGTAAATGATTGACTGATTTAGTTCATTTTTATGTACCATGTTAGGGTATAGATGTAGATGTATATATATAAACATTATTTGGTTCTTGTTGTGTTCTGAAGTAGTGGATAAAACTTAGATTTCAGATTGTATTGATTACAACTTTACCCAGAATCCTAGCAAGCCAGTGCCACTGTCCTTAGTGTGCTTCTTTAAAGCATAATTGATCACAATAACAGGTTCATTAGGGGTTATGCTAGTTTTAGTAACTTAGTCTTTGGCGATGCATCTTTTGTACTTATACATACTTGTATATATTGACTAACATATGTATGTTTGTGTTTCTTCTTCACAGGTGTTGTATGATGCTTTTGAGGTTGATACATGATGTCGCACTCTTTCTCCTTTAAATCGGTCATGCTTATCGATGGTCATTAAAATATTTTTATTATGTATCGTTTTGGTATGTTACACTCAATTTGTGTACTTATGTTTAACTTTTATCACAAATATTTAGGTTTAATTCTTCATGTATGAAATATTATGGATATATATATATTGTGATTGGCTTATGACTCAATTTGTGTACTTATGTTAATATGATGAATGTGGTTTTTTGAGTTATAATATATAAGTAGAATTGAAAATTGTAAGCTTCGAATGTTATGGCAGCAAAAAATGTGCAGTAGAATTTTTTTATAGCGTTCTAACTATGCAATAAAAAGAAAAATTGTTCAGCTTTGTTATATTATAGCATCATGTTAGTGCTATACAAAATATTTTGCAAAGAGTAAATAGTTTTCATAGCAATAAGACGGTGTTATAATAGATAGTAATGAATTTTCTATAGCATTTAAATGTGTCATAAAAGGTTGACACGATGATTCCATAGCGCGTTCAAATGCTATAATAATATAGCATGTCGACATATTTATAGCAACTAAAATGTGTCATAAAAAGTTCTATAGCACATTTCATAATGCTATAGAAAAGCAGTTGCACCAATATGGCATGTTTTAGATGGCAAGAAAAATACATTTTCCATTGCAAGTATGACACGCTATAGTATCTACCAGACTTTTTACAACATGTCGATCTATGGCGATTATAGAATCGCTATAGAAAGTTTTTATAGCGTTTTTTACACGCTATAAAAAGTCCTTTTTGTTGTAGTGCTATCTAATTCAGAGGATGATCTACAATATAATGGCGATGGTTATGAGCTAGATGTTGATATTCCATATGCTGGTATGAAAACAACCACTGCAGAGCCTATTAGGTCTCAGAGAAGACCTGAAGGAGTGGTTCTACCAGGGACTGGAGAACCTATGTGTCAACGAGTGAACCGAGACCGTTTGTAGAGTCAAACACTCGGCATAACTTCTGATAGTTGACCTTCATATTTCCAAGCTAGTGAGGAGTAAATAGCAGATATGCTTAAGAGGTTGGTGGAAGACAATAGATTGAGGAAGAATGAAGAATGAGGTTCCATGCCAAGTAGAACTCCATTCATGAAGAACATTTTAAGGGAGGAGTATCCCAGGAGGTTTACGATGCTAATGATGCTATCATATAATGGGACTATCGATCCCAAGTAGCACTTGTTTAAATATGAATGGCACATGGATGGTGCCAAGGCGACAGACGTATTTCAATTTAGATGTTCTCCTATTTTTCTAGAAGGTGTTGCATCAATGTGGTTTACTCAGCTCATGCTGAAATTCATATCTACTTTTGGTGAGTTAGCGAAGAAGTTTTTGGAGCAGTTTAGGCTCCACACTGCTCGACCTAAAGGCATGATGTCCTTGTCGAGCCTTTCTCAAGGAGATGCCAAAGGGGTTCTTAAATAGGTTTATTATTGTAGTAACGGAGGTTAACAATCCATAGGAATATCTAGTGTTTATGGCATCAGTCCGGGGCATACATTTGACATAGACTTTGGAAAATGGCTAAACATAAAGCAGCCAACAACTATGGAGGAATTCACCGAAAGGCTAATTTGTTCTTGGGATTAGAGGAAGCAAGTCGGGTTGTAGGAAAGACTGGTGTAGAATAGTCAAAGGAAGTGATTCAAAGTAATATGGTGATTAAACAAACTAGCGAGAGTTCTGGTAACGTGGAGATAAATGTTGGAAATTCTAATAACTAGAAGAAGAGTAATCAGGGCTGTGGAGGCAGGTGGAATGAAGCCAAGAAGCATCCAAGGAATATGAGGCCTGATGATTATACACTTTTAAATGATACGTTAGAAAATATATACCTTGCCATGCAAGGCACAAAAAGGTATAGAAAGCCATCTCGGAAGGAGGCGATTGAGAAAGAGCGGCGCTCAAGAAAGTACTATCATTTTTATGAAACTCATGGACACAACACGAAAGAGTGCAGGCATCTTTGGGATTTTGTTAAAGAGTTGATAAGGAAGAAAGAAAATGTTACAATAATATGTGAGGGGGCTATAGGATGGCGGACGAAATACTAGACCCTAACAAACTGATGGAAGAATAGTCATAAATACCATAACAGGAGGATCTTATCCAACAGAGAAAAGTTAGAGAGAAATGGAATAGCACGCAAGCTTGTTGAAGAATGTACCATATGAGAGTTGGTTTGCTATAGAGGACTAAGCTTCGACTAAGCAACAAAGGATGGTGACAGACGACGTGTGTTCAGGAATAGGGATTCAGATGGAGTCGAGCACAAACCTTCGACTCCATGGTGATTACGACTATTATTGGCCTAACTAGGTACATCGGGTCTTGGTGGATAGTGGAAATTCTATAAATATATTATTCAAAGGAACATTTAACAAGATGAAGATTGGTATAAAGGACATCAAGCCTTGTAAATCTAAGATTTAAGGATTTAAAGGCGAGGAAAAATAGCCAATTGAGATAGTTGATTCGTCCGTAGGGTTAGGAGATAAAGACCGAAAGGTGGTGCAGATTCAAAAGTTCATGATAGTGGATGAATATTCGGCTTGCAACGCCTTTTAGGGCCGATCGGCACTAGCAGGTTTTAGAATAGCACTACCTCCTTGGTGATTAATGATGAAGTTCCCAATAGACAACAGGGTTGGATCAGTAACATGAGACCAGAGTGCATGCAGGGAATGTAATGTCGTCGAGCTAAGGGAAGAAAAGCAATGGGAGAAAGGCAAGAATATAGATAGGACTCTCTATATTAAAAAACTTGAAAGCATAACAATTAAACCCTAAGCCCCTAGCTCAAGAACTAAGCAGGTTCGATAAATCTATAGATCCAAGGAAGAAGTCAGAGGAAGTGCAAACGGCACCGGTTGAGCTGACGGTCAATGATCTGATCGATATGGATGATCCCACACAGGCTCTTAAGAACGTATCTTAACTCAACGCAGGATTGAGGAAGGAGTTTGTTAGTGTTCTATGAGCAAACTTAGATGTGTTTGTTTGGACACATTTGGATATGTGTGGAATATCGTCGGAGATAGCATGCCACGCACTGAATGTGGATGTAACACCCCATATATTTTATAGCTTTATTTAAGACATGTAATTAGTTAAATTAAATTAAATGATGTAAAGAGTATTAGATGGAGAATTAATTAGTTAGAGGTAGCCGTGCCATAATGAAGGAGTAATTAAAATGAAATAACACTAAGTAATGTGTTAGGAAATGAGAAGGGTATTTCAGGAAATAGTAAGACCTTATACCTTAAACTCTTGTGAGATTCACGTTCACTACTCCCATTTCATAAAAACGAAAACTTGCTAAGGCCGGCCACCATCTCCAATCTCAGAAGAAGAAGGAAATCTAATATTCAAGAGGAAAGAAGAAATCAACTAATTCGACACTCTAAAATCTCATCTATAATCTCTAAATGCCAAGGTGAATAATTACTACATCCCTAATTGTTAGCACCGAAATTGGTCACTAACACCCTTGAATAGGATTGTGTAGAGAGATTAATGAAGAAAATAAATTAAAACCGAGGAATATCATAGTAGAATGCAATAAGAACTGTAAGAAACGAGAACACCAGGATTACAGTGGTTCAGCGTAACTGCCTACGTCCACTTTGATCGTAATCTGTTATCCCACCTTTTGGCAAGGCCAGGATACCAAGGAACCGACTGAAGATCAAGTATAGCTCGTCATGGATATCGATGAATTTTGTCCGAGTCCGGATAAAGCTACAATTGATATGACGCGACAAACATAGCCATGGAAGCCTGCATTCCAAATTTCAAGTCGATCCGAGTTCGTATGCTTGGGTTATGATCGATTCAAGTTGGAAGGAACTGGCTCGTTTTCGTATCCATCAGATCGGCAGCGCTTTCGTATCCATCAGTGGACCTCAGTTCGTATCCATCCAGCCCGTATCCATCACCCACTTCGCATCGGTCAACTCTCATTTGTTCGTATCGATCAGGTCAGCAATGATCGAATCCATCGAGTTCGTATCGATGGACTTCGTACCCATCTACAGCTAGTACGACTCGTATCGATTGGCCAAATGTCTGCTTCGTATCCATCATGGAAACCTCTCTTCGAATCCATCTGGACAGAGCAATTCGTATCCATTAGGTTACCTTACTTCGTATCCATCAAAAGACTCCGTTTCGCATCGATTGACTTCGTGTCCATTAAGGAGCTATGTGGCTCGTATCCATCAATGAAAGGCATGTTCGTAACCATCGACCTTCGTTAGCTCGTATCCATCGATATAACTATTGTTCGAATCCATGGCTTATGACTACTTTGTATCCATCGAGTCAACAAGCCTGGATGACGTGTCAAATTCGATACGAACAAGGCGAGAATTATGGAGTCGATACGGTCAACTCGGAGTAAAGATCGGATCGAGGTGAAGTGTATGTGCCACATCATCACAAGACCACGTGAGGTGATCGAGTCGAAGGGATCGTTTCGAAGTGACGGATTCGAACCAAACAGCCACCGAAAAAGTCCATTTCGTATCGACTATTTCTCTCAATCCACTGATCCAAATGCAATGAAATTTTCACAGGAGATTTCGTACACACTAAGGAATGACTCTGCCAAATTTCAGCTTGATTGGACATCATCTTAGTCGATACGAAATAAATTCGTATCGATCGCAGATCGAGGGGAAACTTTCTGAGAATGGTCGCATAGGCCCACTCACGTGCCAGAACGAGTCTCCCGAAATTTTAGCAAAATATCAGCCTCCTACGCCTATAAATAGCACCCTAGAGCCTACAAAAGAAGGATCTTTTGATTCTCAAGCGCCCAGACTCTGCTGGATTGAGATTTGCATATCACTCTTGCTGTTGAATTCAAATTCTAAACTATAACTCGCTGTTGTTCACTGTAATTTCTTGTAATCATTGAAAGGGAATCAATAAAATCATCAAAACTTTATAGTGGACGTAGGCAACACGCCGAACCACTCTATATTGCTTGTCTTTGCACTTTGCATTTCTGTTTGTTGGATTTTTTGTTAGATAATCTCTATTTTACATTTACATTCTTCATTTTTATCTCTTCAAATAACTTCTGAAGAGTGTTGTGCCCATTTTTGGTACAAACACTTTGGTGCTTTCACTGAGAGAACCAGCTTTATCTCCTGCTCCTTGGATCTACCGTCGATACCGGATTGCATAAATCCAAGAGGAAGATTCAGATATCTGATCCGGAATCCATCCATTCTATTCAGAATTGCATAAAGTCTAGGAAAGGACTCCACCACTGAAAATGGTTAGTACAAGAACCGGCGCTACCGCTGCAGATCAAGAAGGCCGGGATAGACAGAATCCTACGCAACAGCCTTCATCCAATCAAGACAACACTGCTCACTCGGATCCGTCCGGACCAGTCACCCGACAAGAGTTCCAAGTGTTGCTCCAAGAACCGACCCAAAGCCGGCAACAGTTGGCTGAACAGTTGCGCGCCAATGTTGAATTGACCAACCAACTAAACCGCCAAAGCCGTAGAAGGTCCAGGAGGGATGATGTTTCCCGCGCGTCTACTGAAAGTTCCGCCTCGTCTGACTATCACCACAGGTCTACCCGTCCCCGGTTAGAAGGTAGTCACGCTCAAACTACTGGATATCAACCCGCCTTGACCATTGGACAGTTAAGGACAGGGCCGTCAACCAGCTTCCAAACAGGACCCTCAACACGAGGAGGCACTGCTCCACTGTATACCACGGACAACCGCGCTACAACCGCCGCGGTAGAAATGAGGGTTGATACCCAGAATCTATCAGAGCCGAACAATCAACAGCATGGACATACTCCTGAACCGTATGTTCTAGAAGACGATGAGCCAAGGAGGCGAAATACGGACCGTCGACAACGCCCGGTCCAAACTCGCACTGTGGAACCCGACCACACCTTAGCTCAGCATGCCCAGAATGTGCCAGTGTCAGATATTTCGACCATGATACGTCACATGATTCGCGAGAGTCAGGGGCTCACTAATGACGATTGTGGAATCTCCCGTAGTCATACTGTAACGCCCCACTCTGAGACCCACTGTAACAAAGAGTATTACGGGAGTAATACTGTCTGTTAAAGCGGAGAATAGAGTATAGTGGAAGCGACCATTTGTAATCAAGCTATAACTATCTACTGAATATGTCGAAAGGGTGGTATCTATTTTTTTTTTCAAGTGGTTCGACATATTCAATAAATATTTATAACGAAATTACAATGGCTAAAGATCTATCAGAATAAGCATAGTAATAAAATGATAAAACATCATAGAAAAGAATCACATAACAGATATAAAATCCCAGAACAATACATCATCAATACAGATCCAAATACTATAAGTGGGTACAAAGCCACTGCTCACACATGTGAGTCAAAAATATGTACATATCAAAGTCTGAATAATAATAACAGAGTAGCGGAATAGTGGACAAATAAAAGCACTAGCTATCAGCATAGCAGATAATGTCCAAGCGGAAGCACAGAAGCTAAGTCCAGAGACCTAACCTGAAACAACTCGGTCTGACCCGAGTGAAAACACTCGGGTCAGGCTAGCTAAACAATCAGTAATAACTGAGATATATAATAATGCGGTACATAAATAAAACCGTACTTATCCAAAGAGAAGTATATTATGACGATCCCCAATCATCAATAACAATAAAAATCTCCAAAGAGAAATCAACACCAAAGTGTAGAATAAATAAAATCGCCTCATATCATCGGCGTAGCCAAAGCTATAAAAAGATGCCCATAGGCAAATATCCCAAGAGTGACCAGAGTCTATAATCAATGCCCAAGCAAAGATCGATGCTCCAAAGAGCAATAGGGATATACTGAAAAGTCAATGAAATCAAACATTGAAAAACAGTGTCCAGAGACACTGTGAATCCACAAGGTAGTCGCACTTACATCGTATGGTTCCATAGAACCAACACCGAATGGCGGTACTCGAATGGATATAAAAATCATCAAATAATACCAATATTGCACGTGCACCGACTAGAGTCGTTGTTGCCAAGTACTGTAGAGTTGTGATCGATCACTCGCACAGATGCGGAACGCGCGAGACGGCAAGATCCTTCCCAGAAGAATAAAGGCCCAGAGGCACATGCCGAAAAATAAACTGCTCCAAAGAGCAGGTGTCCAGAGACGGTTGCCCAGAGGCGTGGTGACCCAGAGGTCCAGTACTGGCCGCCCAGAGGCTAATGTGTCACTAACTTCTTGGAGAGGAACCCATAAAGTGTTAACAATGAGTCCCATACCCCACGTTCGCACTAAACAGTTTACTAACCAATAGCAAGCTCACACTCCAAACCATAAAAAGTACACCTCGTATCATCGGTAAACTAGACCCAAAGGTCAAAACGATCAATCGAATAGGTTGGGGATTAACTGGAAAGAAAATACACACGGTTCCATAAGCCGGAGATTTCCTAACCGTTTAAGCACCTTTCCACTTCGCTCGACGTGCTAAAAAGTGAGTGTGAGGTTTTTATTATAGAAAATAATAGGGCGAAACGGATTTATAATTGATTTTTGAAATCACTTTAAAACGGCTTTTGAAAACTCTCCTATTATGGAGTAATTAATTTAATAATTAAAAATAGTATTATATAATAATTTCGAAAGCCATTTAGGAGTGCAAAATCTTTTGAAAATGATTCATAAAACCCGTGTACGAAATCTAGAGACAAATCTCAAAGAAATCAATAAAACCAGAAAATCACTGAAAAATATTCTAAGTGTTTGTAAACATTCAAAAACAGCTGCGAACCCAAGTTCGGCAATTTATTTGGACCAGTACACTGTGTCCAAATGTCATGAAAATTTGCAGGCATGTAGTCCAACATCCCTACTTAAAACTGAAAAAAGAATCGGGAAATTCCGACTTGAAACGAAGAAACGGCGTCGTCTCAAAGTCCGACAAAAATCATAAAACTTTACTGTGTCAAAACAGTGTAAAGGTCCCACTTCGACGACATGGTCGAAGGGTCACATGAACTCAGATCTTGATGAAAATTTGCAGGAGCGTAGTAAAGTACTCCTATTTTGATATGCAACAAGAATCGTTTGGTTTCGACTTGAAATGAAGAAACGACAATGTTTCAAAGTTGGTCCGACGATAACTGAAAATGATCACTATTGTAAAACAGTTTCTGGGTGCTACTTCGGCAATAGAAACGAAGTATCTAATGCACCCAGATCTAAACCAAACTTTGCATGGTTAAAGATCTCGTTCTCATCTTTTTAACAAGATCAAAAACGATTAAATCCGACAAAGGACGAGCCCGGGATGACGTCGCAAAGTCGGGGTTCTACGCTGAAAACAACGGAAGAAAAAAGACTAAGGCCTATAGCTATGCACTAACTGGCCAGAGATGAAAAACCACAATTTTGGCATAGTAGACTTCAAATTCTGGCAAAATGAATAAAATGAAAGTTGTATCTTAGTTTCTAAGCTTTCCGGAATGACCAAGATCGTCAAATTCCGACTAGAGATGAAAATTCTATGACTAAAACAATTCTCAGATCTAAATTTTATATCACTGTCGTTGTGCTCTCGGGACAGTGGTAAGAATACACAGTTTTGACTAAATTAACTTCGAAATTTAATGAAACTCAAAACATGAAAGTTTTAGCCCTAAATCTATGCTTTCCAGAACATCCAAAATTATTAGATTTGGATAAGAAACGAATAACTTATGGCCAAATCAATTTCAGGTTTTTATTTTATCAACCCTGTAGTTTGTTGTCAGGTCAGCGACAAACAAGCATGATTTCGACCATTCAAACCTCAAAATTAGGCAAAGAACAAAACATAAAAGTTATAGGGTATAGAATAAGCTTTCCAGAATTTCAAGAAAATCTTAATTCCGATTTAAGATGAATGAGATATGCCTAATTTACTAACAGCAATAAACTAATTATAATTTCAGCTGGCATATATTACAAGTACCTTATGTGCACACCCCAAAATGAAAGCAAAGATGATCAAAGAGCTATGATTCACATGTTACATAATAAAACATGTGTTACTAACTGATTACCAAAATCAAATGATGATTAAACACATATTAGAAGAGGTTTTTAGCAATATACCTCTCTTGAAAGCAACAAAGACTATTATAGCATCAACCCAAGTTAGCAAAAGATGATTAGGAGGCTATAAGATCAAAAAAACACATAAAACATGTGTTACCAAATACATTTCAGAAATGAGAAAGATATAAAAATGGATTTGAGGTAGGTATTTGCATTACCTTTGCATAGAATGACTTGCATAAGCTAAAACTAGAAGGAGATGAAGATAGAGGCCATTTTTGTTTTGAAAGCTTTAGGAAATGATTAGGGTTTTGATTAGGGTTGAATGAATGAGGTTATGAGAGTATGAGATAATTTATAGAGGAGGTTTAGGGTGGGTTATTGGGTTAGGTTTTGTAACCCAATAAGAAGAGAGTTATTTACATGTTTCCAAAAATTAGTCTAAGTGTTCATATATGTTTATAAAACTCATTTTTTCTTATCCAAACCCATTTTAAAATCTCTCATAAATTATTTAACTTTCCAAAAATAACATTTTAACCTCATTTTAAAATCCCATATTTTCCATTTAATTAAAATAGCCTTTTTCAAATAAATTTTGTTATTCCAAATCCTTTTATGCTTCATTAAAATAAATAAAAATCCTAACTTTTATTTATTAATTGGTAATGCAAATCCCGGGTTGTTACAGACTCCCCCCTTAAGAAAATTGCGTCCTCGCAATTCCTTAAGATAGATGTCGTCTATAACATCAAATCCACAAAAGAAGTGATAGAGATAAAATAGAGAATTCTCACCCGCAGAAGAAGATGGGAGAAAGCCAGGATAAGAGCGTTCGATAGATTCTCTGGTCTCCCAAGTGCAGTCCTTAGGATTCGGTGACCATTGAATCTTCACGAGTGGAACCTCTTTGTTGCGAAGGCGTCTAACCTCCGAATCAAGCACACGAAGAGGTTGCTGCTCCAAAAATAAATCAGGTGAGATCTCTAAATCAGGCACAGCATGCGGCTCAATGATAGAATTAGGATCGCGAACACACATTCGAAGCTGGGAAACATGGAACACGTCATGCATTCCGGAAAAATGAGCAGGTAGAGCCACACGATAAGCAACGGGGTCGATGCGTTCCGTGATAGGAAATGGTCCAACATAGCGAGGAGCCAATTTCCTTGTAGAGCTGAAACGCATAACCCCCTTCATGGGAGAAATCCGACTGAAGACAAAATCACCAATGGAGAACTCAAGAGGCTTCCTACGGTTGTCCGCGTAGGATTTCTGGCGGTCCTGTGCCTCTCTCATTCTCTGACGAATAAGAATAATCTTCTTAGAAGATTCCCGAACTAAATTTGGACCAAGAAAGAACTTCTCGCCAGATTCTAACCAACATGAAGGAGAACGACATGGCCTTCCGTAAAGAGCCTCGAAAGGAGCCATGCCAATACTAGACTGAAAGCTGTTGTTGTAGGAGAACTCTACCAGCGGTAAGTGATCCTCCCAACTACCACCGAAATCCAGAATACAACAGCGCAAAAGATCCTCTAAAACACGATTCACCCTCTCCGTCTGACCGTCGGTTTGAGGATGATAAGCAGTCGAGAGATTCATCTTTGAGCCCAAAGCTGACTGTAGGCACTTCCAGAAGTGACCAGTAAAGATAGTGTCTCGATCATAGACGATAGAGCTAGGAATGCCATGAAGTCGAACGACTTCCTTCACATATAACTTGGCAAGCTAAGGAGCAGTCCGAGTGGACTTAATAGGAATAAAATGAGCTGATTTGGTCAAGCGATCGACGATGACCCAAATAGAAGTATGGCCTGACCTCGATCGAGGTAGACCGTCAATAAAATCCATGGATATCTGATCCCATTTCCACAATGGAATCTCTAGCGGCTGAAGAAGACCGGATGGACGCTGGTGCTCAACTTTGATCTGTTGACAAGTCATGCAATGGCTTACATAACTTGCAACATCACTCTTCATGCCTTCCCAATAATATACCCGACACATATCGGCATACATCTTGCTCGAACCGGGATGGATGGTGTACTTAGTGCGATGACAGTCGTCCAGAATGTCACACCTAAGTGATAAATCAGATGGTACCAGAATACGGTTCTTTCTGCAAAGACACCGATGAGAATCAATAGAATAATCCAATAATGTCTCATCACTGGATCCCGACTCAAGGAGATGAATATAATGCAATAATTATGGATCCTGCCGCTGAGCATGGGCAATGCGATCCAATAAGATAGGACGAACTTCCAAGCTGAATAATAAGATCTGAGAATCAGAAGACGGAGCTCGATCTCTAATATCACACAAAGATAGGGTCTCAAGAATATCCCACTCGGCAATCATCATAGAGACTACTGTCGAGTGTTTGCGACTGAGTGCATCAGCCACACGATTACCCTTGCCAGGGGTATACATAATATCTAAGTCATATGAGGTGAGAAACTCAAGCCATCGCTGCTGCCTCATGTTGAGATCTCTCTGGCTGAAAAGATACTTCAACGACTTGTGATCGGTGTAGAGAGTGAAGCGTTCGCCTAATAGAAAGTGACGCCACATCTTCAAAGCAAAGACCATAGCTGCCAACTCAAGATCATGAGTCGGATAGCGAACCTCATTCGGACGTAGCTGCCTAGAAGCGTAAGCAACTACCCGATCTTTCTGCATAAGCACAGCACCGAGGCCGCTACCACAAGCGTCGGTGTAAACAACAAGATCATGGTTACTCTCTGGAACCACTAGAATAGGAGCATGAGTGAGAAGTTCCTTCAGTCGCTGAAAGGAAGCTTCACACTTATCAGACCAAATAAAGCGAACCCCCTTACGAGTCAGAGTCGTGAGGGGAAGTGCAACACGAGAGAAATCCTTGATAAACCGACGGTAATAACCCGCCAGTCCAAAGAAGCTGCGAATATCATGAACGTTCTCGGGCTGATTCCAATTCTGAATAGCTTCGATCTTGGCAGGATCGACGGAAATACCCTCAGATGATACAATATGGCTCAAGAACTTGACCTTGCTCTCCAGAAATGACACTTGGAGAGCTTGGCCCTAAGCTGATGCTGACGAAGAGTATCCAAGACGATCCGCAAATGATGAGAATGCTCTGCCTCGGATCTAGAATAAATAAGAATATCGTCGATGAAAACCAAAACGAATCTATCGATGTAATCCCGGAATACTCGATTCATAAGATCGACAAAGAAAGCCGGAGCGTTCGTCAAGCCGAACGGCATGACCAACCACTCAAAAGAACCATAACGAGTGCGAAAAGCTGTAAGAGGAATGCTGTCTTCCACGACTCGTAACTGATAGAATACGGTGGCAAGGTCAAGCTGAGAGAAGACCTTCGCACCGCTCAATTGGTCAAACATGTCGTAACGGGAATTAGAGTTAGACATGATTCAATGATAGATAATTAATTAAGGAATACTACGGAATATAACGGATTCCTATACATATTCCTAACTTATCTATCAATAAACCTAAGGAAGGGATTTGATTTAATTCGGATCTAATTTAAAATGTATTGTACTAAGTGTATCTGTTCTGTGCTTATTATGCTTATTCCTGAAACCAGGCTCTGATACCAAGCTGTAACGCCCCACTCTGAGACCCACTGTAACAAAGAGTATTACGGGAGTAATACTGTCTGTTAAAGCGGAGAATAGAGTATAGTGGAAGCGACCATTTGTAATCAAGCTATAACTATCTACTGAATATGTCGAAAGGGTGGTATCTATTTTTTTTTCAAGTGGTTCGACATATTCAATAAATATTTATAACGAAATTACAATGGCTAAAGATCTATCAGAATAAGCATAGTAATAAAATGATAAAACATCATAGAACAGAATCACATAACAGATATAAAATCCCAGAACAATACATCATCAATACAGATCCAAATACTATAAGTGGGTACAAAGCCACTGCTCACACATGTGAGTCAAAAATATGTACATATCAAAGTCTGAATAATAATAACAGAGTAGCGGAATAGTGGACAAATAAAAGCACTAGCTATCAGCATAGCAGATAATGTCCAAGCGGAAGCACATAAGCTAAGTCCAGAGACCTAACCTGAAACAACTCGGTCTGACCCGAGTGAAAACACTCGGGTCAGGCTAGCTAAACAATCAGTAATAACTGAGATATATAATAATGCGGTACATAAATAAAACCGTACTTATCCAAAGAGAAGTATATTATGACGATCCCCAATCATCAATAACAATAAAAATCTCCAAAGAGAAATCAACACCAAAGTGTAGAATAAATAAAATCGCCTCATATCGGCGTAGCCAAAGCTGTAAAAAGATGCCCATAGGCAAATATCCCAAGAGTGACCAGAGTCTATAATCAATGCCCAAGCAAAGATCGATGCTCCAAAGAGCAATAGGGATATACTGAAAAGTCAATGAAATCAAACATTGAAAAACAGTGTCCAGAGACACTGTGAATCCATAAGGTAGTCGCACTTACATCGTATGGTTCCATAGAACCAACACCGAATGGCGGTACTCGAATGGATATAAAAATCATCAAATAATACCAATATTGCACGTGCACCGACTAGAGTCGTTGTTGCCAAGTACTGTAGAGTTGTGATCGATCACTCGCACAGATGCGGAACGCGCGAGACGGCAAGATCCTTCCCAGAAGGATAAAGGCCCAGAGGCACATGCCAAAAAATAAACTGCTCCAAAGAGCAGGTGTCCAGAGACGGTTGCCCAGAGGCGTGGTGACCCAGAGGTCCAGTACTGGCCGCCCCACGTTCGCACTAAACAGTTTACTAACCAATAGCAAGCTCATACTCCAAACCATAAAAGTCCACCTCGTATCATCGGTAAACTAGACCCAAAGGTCAAAACGATCAATCGAATAGGTTGGGGATTAACCAGAAAGAAAATACACACGGTTCCATAAGCCGGAGATTTCCTAACCGTTTAAGCAACTTTCCACTTCGCTCGACGTGCTAAAAAGTGAGTGTGAGGTTTTTATTATAGAAAATAATAGAGCGAAACAGATTTATAATTGATTTTTGAAATCACTTTAAAACGGCTTTTGAAAACTCTCCTATTATGGAGTAATTAATTTAATAATTAAAAATAATATTATATAATAATTTCGAAAGCCATTTAGGAGTGCAAAATCTTTTGAAAATGATTCATAAAACCCGTGTACGAAATCTAGAGACAAATCTCAAAGAAATCAATAAAACCAGAAAATCACTGAAAAATATTCTAAGTGTTTGTAAACATTCAAAAACAGCTGCGAACCCAAGTTCGGCAATTTATTTGGACCAGTAAACGGTGTCCAAATGTCATAAAAATTTGCAGGCATGTAGTCCAACATCCTTATTTAAAACTGAAAAAATAATCGGGAAATTCCGACTTGAAACGAAGAAACGGCGTCGTCTCAAAGTCGGACAAAAATCATAAAACTTTACTGTGTCAAAACAGTGTAAAGGTCCCACTTCGACGACATGGTCGAAGGGTCATCACATGAACTCAGATCTTGATGAAAATTTGCAGGAGCGTAGTAAAGTACTTCTACTTTGATATGCAACAAGAATCGTTTGGTTTCGACTTGAAATGAAGAAACGACAATGTTTCAAAGTTGGTCCGACGATAACTGAAAATGATCACTATTGTAAAACAGTTTCTGGGTGCTACTTCGGCAATAGAAACGAAGTATCTAATGCACCCAGATCTAAACCAAACTTTGCATGGTTAAAGATCTCGATCTCATCTTTTTAACGAGATCAAAAACGATTAAATCCGACAAAGGACGAGCCCGGGATGGCGTCGCAAAGTCGGGGTTCTACGCTGAAAACAACGGGAGAAAAGAGACTAAGGCCTATAGCTATGCACTAACTGGCCAGAGATGAAAAACCATAATTTTGGCATAGTAAACTTCAAATTCTGGCAAAATGAATAAAATGAAAGTTGTATCTTAGTTTCTAAGCTTTCCGGAATGACCAAGATCGTCAAATTCCGACTAGAGATGAAAATTCTATGACTAAAACAATTCTCAGATCTAAATTTTATATCACTGTCGTTGTGCTCTCGGGACAGTGGTAAGAATGCACAGTTTTGACTAAATTAACTTCGAAATTTCATGAAACTCAAAACATGAAAGTTTTAGCTCTAAATCTAAGCTTTCCAGAACATCCAAAATTATTAGATTTGGATAAGAAACGAGTAACTTATGGCCAAATCAATTTCAGGTTTTTATTTTATCAACCCTGTAGTTTGTTGTCAGGTCAGCGACAAACAAGCATGATTTCGACCATTCAAACCTCAAAATTAGGCAAAGCACAAAACATAAAAGTTATAGGGTACAGAATAAGATTTTCATAATTTCAAGAAAATCTTAATTCCGATTTAAGATAAATGAGATATGCCTAATTTACTAACATCAATAAATTAATTATAATTTCAGCTAGCATATATTACAAGTACCTTATGTGCACACCCCAAAATGAAAGCAAAGATGATCAAAGAGCTATGATTCACATGTTACATAATAAAACATGTGTTACTAACTGATTACCAAAATCAAATGATGATTAAACACATATTAGAAGAGGTTTTTAGCAATATACCTCTCTTGAAAGCAACAAAGACTATTATAGCATCCACCCAAGTTAGCAAAAGATGATTAGGAGGCTATAAGATCAAAAAAACACATAAAACATGTGTTACCAAATACATTTCAGAAATGAGAAAGATATAAAAATGGATTTGAGGTAGGTATTTGCATTACCTTTGCATAGAATGACTTGCATAAGCTAAAACTAGAAGGAGATGAAGATAGAGGCCATTTTTGTTATGAAAGCTTTAGGAAATGATTAGGGTTTTGATTAGGGTTGAATGAATGAGGTTATGAGAGTATGAGATAATTTATAGAGGAGGTTTAGGGTGGGTTATTGGGTTAGGTTTTGTAACCCAATAAGAAGAGAGTTATTTACATGTTTCCAAAAATTAGTCTAAGTGTTCATATATGTTTATAAAACTCATTTTTTCTTATCCAAACCCATTTTAAAATCTCTCATAAATTATTTAACTTTCCAAAAATAACATTTTAACCTCATTTTAAAATCCCATATTTTCCATTTAATTAAAATAGCCTTTTTCAAATAAATTTTGTTATTCCAAATCCTTTTATGCTTCATTAAAATAAATAAAAATCCTAACTTTTATTTATTAATTGGTAATGCAAATCCCGGGTTGTTACACATACCCCCTTTACAGACGAGATATTATACGCTGAACCCCCTCGGCGGTTCAGAATGCCAACTCTCCCGATGTATGAAGGAAATAGTGACCCCAATCAGCATATTTTGAAATATGAATGGTCAATGAGTGCTGCAAAGGCTGACGACGCAGTGAAGTGTCGAAGTTTCCCCATCTCTCTGGGGGGAATCGCGACAATGTGGTTTACAAGGTTGCCACCCAGATCTATCTCTTCGTTCGATCAACTGGCTAAAAGGTTTGTGGAACAGTTTCGTATGCATGTCGCTAGACCGAAAGACGTTAACAACCTGTCTAGCGTCACCCAAGCTCATGGAGAGACACTCAGGCGTTATTTAGAGAGGTTCCACGCAGCATGTGTTGATATCAGTAATCCCAACGATAACTCGATCTTGATGGCATTAACCAAAGGGATCGATCCCGACTCTAAATTTGGAAATTGGTTAGCCGGAAAACCGCCCACAACGTTGGACCGTTTCTACTCCAAAGCCGCTCAATTCTTACGGCAAGAGGACGCGAAACAGTCTAGGAAGCAGGACGATGTGAGGCCCAATATTGAGGGAATACAGAGTAACGTAGCGGTTAAGCAGTCCGGCGAGAGTTCCGGAAAAGTTCAGCTGAATATACAGAACAAGCAAACCCAACCGAGAGGAAACAATGACTAGGATAAGAAAAGAGATCAGAACCGAGGTCCAAGTTGACAACTACACGCCGCTGAATACGTCACTGGAGAACGTATACTTACAGACTTGCAACACTGTACGGTATAAGAAGCCTGCTCTGAAACCCTCATCGGAGAGGCAGGTTCAAACAGGAAAGTTTTGTAGATTCCACGAAAGCTATGATCACAATACCAATGAGTGTCGACATTTACAGGACCTCATCGAGAAGTTGATCAGAGAGAGGAAACTAGATTAGTTTGTGCGGGCGCCGCAGTCTGGTGGTGCGGGCCCTTCGAATCAAAACCGTTCACAGAATCCAGAAAGGTAGGAAGAACTCGCTCGTACGGGCGGAAGGCTAGTTATCAACACGATAAGTGGTGGTCCTCACCCAGCAGACAGAAGTTGGGGGAAATGGAGTCGTATGCTAGTTCGATCAGGCATGCGGACTTCGAATGTTGCAGTATTTGTGAGGATGGAACTCCGGCTAAACAACAGAAGATAATGTCTTATGATATTGTATTCAGGAGCCGAGACGCTGATAAGGTCGAAGCCCCTACAATCGACCCACTAGTCATATCTTCCCAGGAAGGTCCTGTTTGGGTGAAGAGGATCCTGGTTGACAGTGGGAGCTCTGTAAACATCTTGCTTAAGCGAGCTTACGATTTAATGAAAATGGAAGCCAAGGATTTGAAATCCTGCCAATCTCGAATCCACGGTTTTAACGGAAGTGCTACAATACCCATTGGAATAACAGAACTGCCAGTGGAATTGGGAGTTGGAGAACGCCGGAGAGTCTGGATGTTACAGTTTGTTGTTTTAGAGATTGATTCACCTTATAACGCATTTTGGGCCAACCGGCCCTTGCTGAGTTTAGGGCAGCCATTGCCCCATGGTGTTTGACTCTGAAGTTCCCCACCGATCGCGGGATTGGATTCATCTAAGGAGATCGGGCAACGGGAAGGGCCTGCTATGTTGCTGAGCTGCGCGGAGCGGAGCGAAAGGAAAAGGGAAAGGACGTAGAGGAGTCTCTCTGCGTCCGTTCCATTGATGATTGACAATTGGTGCCTGGGCCTCGGTCCGGGCACCACAACCAATTCCTGAAAGACCTTGACCCTAGGGACAATGAGGATAAAGACGAATCCAAGGAGAATCAAGCTTCTCCGACCGAACTGACCGTGGACGTCCCAATCAGTGAGGATAATGATTCAAGGATGCTAAAAGTCGGGTCTCAACTGGGCAAACAGACACAACAGGAATTGGTTGAATTTCTCCGGGCAAATCTCGACGTCTTCGCCTGGACACACTTTGAGATGTGCGGGATCTCGTCGGACATTACAATTCACTCCCTGAATATTGATCCACGACATGTCCCGGTCAAGCAGAAAAGGCGCGGTATGGATCTAGAGAGATCTGCCGCCCTTAAAGAGGAGGTTGATAAGTTACAATCAAATGGGTTTATCCGAGATGCTTTGTATCCAGAATGGGTGTCCAACCCTGTACTGGTGCGAAAGCCGAACGGGAAATGGAGAACTTGCGTCGATTACTCTGACTTAAACAAAGCTTGCCCGAAAGATAGCTTCCCACTTCCTCGAATTGACCAGCTTGTAGATTCGACGGCTGGGCACGAATTATTATCTTTTATGGATGCTTATTCTGGCTACAATCAAATACCCATGCATTTTCCTGATCAAGAGCATACCAGCTTCATAACCGATCTAGGACTCTACTGTTACAAAGTCATGCCATTTGGTCTAAAGAACGCCGGAGCAACATACCAACGCTTGGTCAACCGGATGTTCGCCAACCAGATTGGGAGGACCATGGAGGTTTACGTGGATGACATGCTAGTGAAATCTCGATTCTCCACGGATCACGTCAGAGATTTAGATTCGATGTTCCGCATCCTTCGGGAATATGGAATGAAGCTTAACACATTAAAGTGCCACTTCAGCGTTGCATCTGGAAAGTTCCTCGGGTTCATCGTCAACGCTCGAGGAATAGAAGCGAATCCCGAAAAGATCTGGGCAATAAGGAACCTGCAAACCCCAAGAACCATGAAGCAAGTCCAGAGTCTTAACGGGAAAGTAGCAGCATTGAGCAGGTTCATTTCAAAGTCCACCGACAAATGCATTCCTTTCTTTGACCTGATCCGGAAAGGAAAGCGAAACTTTGAATGGACCATGGAGTGTGAAGACGCATTCTGATCGCTGGTTCAGCATTTTTCCACACCACCAATCTTGCCAAAACCAGTTGACCACGAGAAATTGTATCTCTACCTGGCAGTATCAGAGCATGCAATTAGTGCTGCTTTAGTTCGGGAAGAAGACCGAGTGCAGAAACCGGTCTACTATGTTAGTAAACAGCTAACAGGAGCTGAAAGAAATTACCCGAGACTAGAGAAACTGGCTTATTGTCTGGTCATCGCCTCAAGAAAGCTCCGTCCTTACTTCCAAGCTCACCCTCTTACTGTGTACACCGATCAGCCGTTACGACAGGTCCTCACGCGGCCTGAGACGTCTGGTAGGTTACTCAGGTGGAACATTGAATTGAGTCAGTTTGATGTCACTTATGCTCCGCGAAGAGCCATCCATGGACAAGTCCTAGCAGATTTCATAGCCGAATTTACTGTTCCAGAGGATCTGCCTGAAACCAGTACACCTCCCAAATACATTTGGAAGCTACACACCGACGGTGCATCGAACGATCATTGTTCAGGCGCTGGAATTGTACTTGAAACTCCCAAAGGCCGATCCATATGCTACGCTCTAAGGTTCGAATTTCGCGCAACCAATAATGAAGCCGAATACGAAGCCTTACTTGCCGGGTTGAAACTCGCATGTGATCTGAAGATTGTTGCTATGGAAATTTATTGCAATTCCAGTTAGTTGTATACCAAGTCCAGGGCGAGTACCAGGCCAAGGATCGACGGCTAGCTGCCTATTTAGCCCGAGTTAAAGAGCCACTAGGTCAATTTGACTACTATGTTATTTACCATATACCCCGTGAGCATAATCAGAAGGCTGACTCGTTAGCAAAGTTAGCAAGTACAGGTGAAGCACAGCAGATGGGACTTGTCCCCGTCGAAACTTTGTCCTCCCTAAGCATTGATCAAGTAGAGACGAATTTTGTGTTTGAAACTGCTCCCAGTAGAGAATCGTGGATGACTCCATACTGAAATTACATCGAGAATGGGACATTGCTTGAGCGTAGAAATAAGAAAAGACAAATTCTACGAAAAGCCTCACGGTTCGTTATTCAGAACGGAGTCATGTATAGAAGAGGGTATTCTGTTCCTTTCCTTCGATGTATCGTGCACGATGAAATCTGTAACAACCCGGGATTTGCATTACCAATTAATAAATAAAAGTTAGGATTTTTATTTATTTTAATGAAGCATAAAAGGATTTGGAATAACAAAAATTTATTTGAAAAAGGCTATTTTAATTGAATGGGAAATATGGGATTTAAAATGAGGATAAAATGTTATTTTTGGAAAGTTAAATATTTTAGGAGAGATTTTTAAACGGGTTTGGATAAGAAAAATGAGTTTTATAAACATATATGAACACTTAGACTAAATTTTGGAAATATGTAAATAACTCTCTTCTTATTGGGTTACTAAACCTAGCCCAATAACCCACCCTAAACCTCCTCTATAAATTATCTCAAACTCTCCTAACCTCATTCATTCATCCTTAATCAAAACCCTAATCATTTCCTAAAGCTTCTTAACAAAAATGGCCTCTATCTTCATCTCCTTCTAGTTTTAGCTTATGCAAGTCATTCTATGCAAAGGTAATGCAAATACCCACCTCAAATCAGTTTTTATATCTTTATAATTTCTGAAATTTATTTGGTAACACATGTTTTATGTGTTTTTTTGATCTTATAGCCTCCTAATCATCTTTTGCTAACTTGGGTTTATACTATAGTGGTCTTTGTTGCTTTCTAGAGATGTATATTGCTAAACACCTCTTCTAATATGTGTTTAATATCTTTTGATTTCGGTAATCAGTTAGTAATACATGTTTTATTATGTAACATGTGAATCATAGCTCTTTGATCATCTTTTCTTTCATTTTGGGGTGTGCACATAAGGTGCTTGTAATATATGCTAGCTGAAATTATAATTAGTTTATTGCTGTTAGTAAATTAGGCATATCTCATTCATCTTAAATCGGAATTAAGATTTTCTTGATGTTCTGGAAAGCTTATTCTATAGCCCATAACTTTTTTGTTTTGTGATTTGCCTAATTTTGAGGTTAGGATGGTCGAAATCACGTTTGTTTGTCGCTGACCTGACAACAAACTACAGGGTTGAGAAAATAAAAACCTGAAATTGATTTGGCCATAAGTTACTCGTTCTTATCCAAATCTAATAATTTTGGATGTTCTGGAAAGCTTAGATTTAGGGCTAAAAGTTTCATGTTTTGAGTTTTATGAAATTTCGAAGTTAATTTCGTCAAAACTGTGCATTCTTACCACTGTCCCGAGAGCACAACGACAGTGATATAGAATTTAGATCTGAGAATTGTTTTAGTCATAGAATTTTCATCCCCGATCGGAATTTGACGATCTTGGTCATTCCGGAAAGCTTAGAAACTAAGCTACAACTTTTATTTTATTCATCTTGTCATAAGTGGAAGTTTATTATGCCAAAATTGTGGTTTTTCATCTCTGGTCTGTTAGTGCATAGCTACAGGCCTTAGTCTCTTTGCTCCCGTTGTTTTCAGCGCAGAACCCCGACTTTGCGATGCCATACCGGGCTCGTCCTTTGTCAGATTTCATTGTTTTTGGTCTTGTTAAAAATATGAGGTCGAGATCTTCAACCATGCAAAGTTTGGTTTAGATCTGGGTGCATTAGATACTTTGTTTCTATTGCCGAAGTAGCACCCAGAAATTGTTTTACAATAGTGATCATTTTCAGTTATCGTCGGACCAACTTTGAAACATTGTCATTTCTTCGTTTTATGTCGGAACTGAACGATTCTTATTGCATATCAAAGTAGGAGTACTTTTCTATGCTTATGCAAATTTTTTTCAATATCTGAGTTCATGTGACCCTTCGACCATGTCGTCGAAGTGGGACCTTTGCACTGTTTTGACACAGTAGAGTTTTGTGATTTTTGTCCGATTTTGAGACGACGCCGTTTCTTCGTTTCAAGTCGGAATCGAGTAATTCTTTTTGCGTTCTGAAGTAGGAATGTCGGACTACGTTCCTAAAAATTTTCATGCCATTCGGATTCAGTTTGCTGGTCCGAATAATTTTCCGAACTTGGGTTCGCGTCAGTTTTGGACTATTTTCCAACACTTGGAATATTTTCAGTGATTTTCTGGTTTTATCGATTTCTTTGAGATTTGTCTCTAGATTTCATACACGGGCCTTATAAAAAGGTTTTAAAAGGATTTTTCACTCCGAAATGGCTTTCGAAATTATTATATAATATTATTTTTAATTAGTAAACTATTTACTCCATAATAGGAGAGTTTTCAAATTAAAGCCGTTTTAAAGTGTTCTCAAAATCAATTATAAATCCGTTTCGAACCATTATTTTCTATAATAAAAATCTCACACTCACTTTTAGCACGTCGAGCGAAGTGGAAAGGTGCTTAAACGGTTAGGAAATCTCCGGCCTATGGAACCGTGTGTATTTTCTTTCCGGTTAATCCCCGACCTATTCGATTGATCGTTTTGACCTTTGGGTCTAGTTTACCGATGATACGAGGTGGACTTTTTATTGTTTGGAATGGGAGCTTGCTATTGGTTAGTAAACCATTTAGTGCGAATGTGGGGTATGGGACTCATTGTTAACACTTTACGGGTTCCTCTCCAAGAAGTTTGTGACACATTAGCCTCTGGGCAGCCAGTATTGGACCTCTGGGTCACCACGCCTCTGGGCAACCGTCTCTGGACACCTGTTCTATGGAGCAGTTACTTTTTCGGTGTGTGCCTCTGGGCCTTTATCTTTCTGGGAAGGATCTCGCCGTCTCGCGCGTTCCGCATCTATGCGAGTGATCGATCACAACTCTACAGTACTTGGCAATAACGACTCCAGTCGGTGCACGTGCTATACTTGTATTATCTGATGATTTTTATATCGATTCGAGTACCGCCATTCGGTGTTGGTTCTATGGAACCATACGATGTAAGTGCGATTACCTTGTGGATTCACAGTGTCTCTGGACACTGCTTTTCAGTGTTTGATTTCATTGACTTTTCAGTATATCCCCATTGCTCTTTGGAGCATCGATCTTTGCTTGGGCATTGATTACAGACTCTGGTCACTCTTGGGATTATTGCCTATGGGCAACTTTATATAGCTTTGGCTACGCCGATGATATGAGGCAATTTTATTTATTCAACACTTTGGTGCTGATATTCTCTTTGGAGATTTTTACTGTTGATTGATGATTAGGGACCGTCATTATATTCATGTGGTCCAAAATACTCTTCTCTTAGGAAAAGTACTGTTTTATTTATGTACCGCATTATTATATATCTCAGTTATTACTGATTGTTTAGCTAGCCTGGCCCGAGTGTTTTCGCTCGGGTCAGACCGAGTTGTTTCAGGTTAGGTCTCTGGACTTAGCTTCTGTGCTTCCGCTTGGACATTATCTGCTATGCTGATAGATAGCGCTTTTATTTGTCCACTATTCCGCTACTCTGTTATTATTCAGACTTTGATATGTACATATTTTTGACTCACATGTGTGGGCAGTGGCTTTGTACCCACTTATAGTATTTGGATCTGTATTGACGATGTATTGTTTTGGGATTTTATATCTGTTATGTGATTCTGTTCTGTGATGTTTTATCATTTATTAGTATGCTTGTTCTGATAGATCTTTAGCCATTTGTAATTTCATTATGAATATTTATTGAATATGTCAAACCACTTGAAAAAAAATATAGATACCATCCTTTCGACATATTCGGTAAATAGTTATAGCTTGATTACAAATGGTCGCTTCCACTATACTCTATTCTCCGCTTTAACAGACAGTATTACTCCCGTAATACTCTTTGTTACAGTGGGTCTCAGAGTGGGGCGTTACAGCTTGGTATCGGAGCCAAGGATCAGAATTAAGCATAACAAACACAGAACAGACACGTAGTACAATACGTTATAATACGATCCAAATTGAACATATCCACCTTTAGATAAATAAGTTAGGAATATGTGTAGGAATCTATTATATTCCGTAATATTCCTTAATGAATTATCTATCTTTGAATCGTGCTTAACTAAATCTACCGATCATATGTTCGAGAGTGTCCCAAACCTCTCTATTGCACCTTCTGCAAGAAGGAGGGACACAGGATCTCCGCTTGTCCTATTGCTCCAGCTAGTGCCAAGCCTGGCAGGCTTAATGCTGCCAAGGCTCCTACCACTTCTGCTCAGCCTAAAGGTACACATCCTTCCGTTCTTGAAGGCTCTATTTTATTTCATGGTAGATCTATTAGAGTTCTTTTTGATACGGGTGCCTCTCACTCATTCGTATCAAAGGAACTAGTTGATACTTTATCTTTGGATGTTACTTGTTTGGTTTCTTCACTAAGGATTGTGAATCCCATCGGCGGATCCACGACCCTTAGCTTGCTTTGTGAGGATATAGATATCGATCTTTGTGGATTTTCTTTCCGTGCGAATCTGCACGTTATGGAGTATTTGGGCTTTGATATGATTCTTGGCATGGATTGGCTCGTTCAGCACGACGCCAAAATTATTTGTTCGGAGCGGATATTATTCATTCATCACCCTGACTCGTCCTCTCCGTTAGCTATTGTTCTTCAAGATGTTGGGCTTTCTGATGTTACTTTATTTTCTCTAGATTAACGAGATGATGAGGTAGACATATCTCGTATTCCAGTTGTTCGGGATTTCCCCGATATCTTCGAGCCAATATCTAGTTTACCACCGAAGCAAGCTATTGAGTTCCGCATCGATCTCATCCCAGGCTCTCATCCAGTTGGGTGTCCTCCTACGAGAATGTCTACTAAGGAGAATGAGGAACTCAGGAAGCAGTTAGTTGAGCTTGAAGCGAAGCAGTTCATCCGATCCAGTTCTTCGCCATGGGGTGCTGCTGTGGTCTTCGTTAAGAAGGCTGATGGCTCTCTTAGGCTTTGCATTAACTATCGCAAGATCAATGAGCTAACCATAATAAATCGCTACCCACTTCCTCGGATAGACGACATGTTTGACCAATTGAGCGGTGCGAAGGTCTTCTCTCAGCTTGACCTTACCACCGGATTCCATCAGCTACGAGTCGTGGAAGACAGCATTCCTCTTACAGCATTTCGCACTCGTTATGGTTCTTTTGAGTGGTTGGTCATGCCGTTCGGCTTGACGAATGCTCTGGCTTTCTTCGTCGATCTCATGAATCGAGTATTCCGGGAATACATCGATAGATTCGTTCTGGTTTTCATCGACGGTATTCTTGTTTATTCTAGATCCGAGGCAAAGCATGCTCGGCATCTGCGGATCGTCTTGGATACTCTTCGTCAGCATCAGCTTAGGGCCAAGCTCTCCAAGTGCCATTTCTGGGAGAGTAAGGTCAAGTTCTTGGGTCATATTGTTTCTTCTGAGGGTATTTCTGTTGATCCTGTCAAGATTGAAGCTATTCAGAATTAGAAGCAGCCTTAGAACGTTCATGATATTCGCAGCTTCCTTGGTCTGGCTGGTTATTACCGTCGATTTATCAAGGATTTCTCTCGTGTTGCACTTCCCCTCACGACTCTGACTCGTAAGGGAGTTCGCTTTATTTGGTCTGATAAGTGTGAAGTTTCTTTCCAGCGATTGAAGGAACTTCTCACTCATGCTCCTATCCTTGTGGTTCCTGAGAGTAACCAGGATCTTGTTGTTTACACCGACGCTTGTGGTAGCGGCCTCGGTGCTGTGCTTATGCAGAAGGATCGGGTAGTTGCTTATGCTTCTAGGCAGCTACGTCCGAATGAGGTTCGCTATCCGACTCATGATCTTGAGTTGGCAGCTATAGTCTTTTCTTTGAAGACGTGGCGTCACTTTCTATTAGGCGAACGCTTCACTCTTTACACCGATCACAAGTCGCTGAAGTATTTATTCAGTCAGAAGGATCTCAATATGAGGCAGCAGCGATGGCTTGAGTTTCTTGCCTCATATGACTTAGACATTCAGTATACCCCTGGCAAGGGTAATCGTGTGGCTGATGCACTCAGTCGCAAACACTCAGCAGTAGTTTCTATGATGATAGCCGAGTGGGATATTCTTGAGACTCTTTCTATGTGTGATATTCGAAATCGAGCTCCGTCTTCTGATCCTCGGATATTGTTATTCAGCTTGGAAGCTCGACCTATTCTATTGGATCGCATTGCCCATGCTCAGCGGAAGGATCCAGACTTGTTGCGATATATTCATCTCCTTGAGTCGGGATCCAGTGATGAGACATTGTCGGATTATTCTATTGTTTCTCATTGGTGTCTTCGCAGGAAGAACTGTATTTTGGTACCATCTGATTTATCACTTAGGCATGACATTCTGGACGAGTGTCATCGCACTAAGTACACCATCCATCCCGGCTCGAGCAAGATGTATGCCGACATGTGTCGCCTATTTTATTGGGAGGGCATGAAGAGTGATGTTGCAAGTTATGTAAGCCGTTGCATGACTTGTCAACAGATCAAAGCTAAGCATCAGCTTCCATCTGGTCTTCTTCAGCCGCTAGAGATTTCATTGTGAAAATGGAATCAGATATCCATGGATTTTATTGACGGTCTACCTCGATCGAGGTAAGGTCATACTTCTATTTGGGTCATCGTTGATCGCTTGACCAAATCAGCTCATTTCATTCCTATTAAGTCCACTCAGACTGCTCCTCAGCTTGCCAAGCTATATGTGAAGGAAGTCGTTCGACTTCATGGTATTCCTAGCTCTATCGTCTGTGATCGAGACACTATCTTTACTAGTCACTTCTGGAAGTGCCTACAGTCAGCTTTGGGCTCAAAGCTGAATCTCTCGACTGCTTATCATCCTCAGACCGACGGTCAGACGTAGAGGGTGAATCGTGTTTTAGAGGATCTTTTGCGCTGTTGTATTCTGGATTTCGGAGGTAGTTGGGAGGATCACTTACCGCTTGTAGAGTTCTCCTACAACAACAGCTTTCAGTCTAGTATTGGCATGGCTCATTTCGAGGCTCTTTACGGAAGGCCATGTCGTTCTCCTTCGTGTTGGTTAGAATCTGGCGAGAAGCTCCTTCTTGGTCCAGATTCAGTTCGGGAATCTTCTGAGAAGATTATTCTTATTCGTCAGAGAATGAAAGAGGCGCAGAACCATCAGAAATCCTACATGGACAACCGTAGGAAGCCTCTTGAGTTCTCCATTGGTGATCGTGTCTTTATTTGGATATCTCCTATGAAAGGGGTTGTGCGTTTCAGCTCTACAGGGAAGTTGGCTCCTCGCTATGTTGGACCATTTCCTATTACGGAACGCGTTGGACCCGTGGCTTATCGTGTGGCTCTACCTACTCACTTCTCTGGAATGCACGATCTGTTCCATGTTTCCCAGCTTCGCATGTGTGTCCGCGACCCTGATTCTATCATTGAGCCGCATGCTGTGCCTGATTTAGAGATCTTACCTGATTTATCTTTGGAGCAGCAACCTCTTCGTGTGCTTGATTCGGAGGTTAGACGCCTTCGCAATAAAGAGGTTCCACTCATGAAGATTCAATGGTCACCGAATCCTAAGGACTGCACTTGGGAGACCAGAGAATCTATCGAACGCTCTTATCCTGTCTTTCTCTCATCTTCTTCTGCGGGTGAGAATTCTTTATTTTATCTCTATCACTTCTTTTGGGGATGTGACGTTATAGACGACATCTATCTTAAGGAATTGCGGGGACGCAATTTTCTTAAGGGGGGGAGTCTGTAACAACCCGGGATTTGCATTACCAATTAATAAATAAAAGTTAGGATTTTTATTTATTTTAATGAAGCATAAAAGGATTTGGAATAACAAAAATTTATTTGAAAAAGGCTATTTTAATTAAATGGGAAATATGGGATTTAAAATGAGGATAAAATGTTATTTTTGGAAAGTTAAATATTTTAGGAGAGATTTTTAAACGGGTTTGGATAAGAAAAATGAGTTTTATAAACATATATGAACACTTAGACTAAATTTTAGAAATATGTAAATAACTCTCTTCTTATTGGGTTACTAAACCTAGCCCAATAACCCACCCTAAACTTCCTCTATAAATTATCTCAAACTCTCCGAACCTCATTCATTCATCCCTAATCAAAACCCTAATCATTTCCTAAAGCTTCTTAACAAAAATGGCCTCTATCTTCATCTCCTTCTAGTTTTAGCTTATGCAAGTCATTCTATGCAAAGGTAATGCAAATACCCACCTCAAATCAGTTTTTATATCTTTCTAATTTCTGAAATTTATTTGGTAACACATGTTTTATGTGTTTTTTTGATCTTATAGCCTCCTAATCATCTTTTGCTAACTTGGGTTGATACTATAGTGGTCTTTGTTGCTTTCTAGAGAGGTATATTGCTAAAAACCTCTTCTAATATGTGTTTAATCATCTTTTGATTTCGGTAATTAGTTAGTAACACATGTTTTATTATGTAACATGTGAATCATAGCTCTTTGATCATCTTTGCTTTCATTTTGGGGTGTGCACATAAGGTGCTTGTAATATATGCTAGCTAAAATTATAATTAGTTTATTGCTGTTAGTAAATAGGCATATCTCATTCATCTTAAATCGAAATTAATATTTTCTTGATGTTCTGGAAAGCTTATTCTATAGCCTATAACTTTTATGTTTTGTGCTTTGCCTAATTTTGAGGTTTGGATAGTCGAAATCATGTTTGTTTGTCGCTGACCTGACAACAAACTACAGGGTTGAGAAAATAAAAAACTGAAATTGATTTGGCCATAAGTTACTCGTTTCTTATCCAAATCTAATAATTTTGGATCTTCTGGAAAGCTTAGATTTAGGGCTAAAAGTTTCATGTTTTGAGTTTCATGAAATTTCGAAGTTAATTTCATCAAAAATGTGCATTCTTACCACTGTCCCGATAGCACAACGACAGTGATATAGAATTTAGATCTGAGAATTGTTTTAGTCATAGAATTTTCATCCCCGATCGGAATTTGACGATCTTGGTCATTCCGGAAAGCTTAGAAACTAAGCTACAACTTTTATTTTATTTATATTGTCAGAATTGGAAGTTTACTATGCCAAAATTGTGGTTTTTTATCTTTGGTCTATTAGTGCATAGCTACAGGCCTTAGTCTCTTTGCTCCCGTTGTTTTCAGCGTAGAACCCCGACTTTGCGACGCTATACCGGGCTCGTCCTTTGTCGGATTTCATTGTTTTTAGTCTCGTTAAAAATATGAGGTCGAGATATTCAACCATGCAAAGTTTGGTTTAGATCTGGGTGCATTAGATACTTTGTTTCTATTGCCGAAGTAGCACCCAGAAATTGTTTTACAATAGTGATCATTTTCAGTTATCGTCGGACCAACTTTGAAACATTGTAATTTCTTCGTTTTATGTCGGAACCGAACGATTCTTGTTGCATATCAAAGTAGGAGTACTTTTCTACGCTTCTGCAAATTTTTATCAAGATCTGAGTTCATGTGACCCTTCGACCATGTCGTCGAAGTGGGACCTTTGCACTGTTTTGACACAGTAGAGTTTTGTGATTTTTGTCCGACTTTGAGACGACGCCGTTTCTTCATTTCAAGTCGGAATCGAGTAATTCTTTTTGTGTTCTGAAGTAGGAATGTCGGACTATGTTCCTAAAAATTTTCATGCCATTCAGATTCAGTTTGCTGGTCCGAATAATTTTCCGAACTTGGGTTCGCGTCAGTTTTGGACTATTTTCCAACACTTGGAATATTTTCAGTGATTTTCTGGTTTTATCGATTTCTTTGAGATTTGTCTCTGGATTTCATACACGGGCCTTATAAAAAGGTTTTAAATGGTCGCTTCCACTATACTCTATTCTCCGCTTTAACAGACAGTATTACTCCCGTAATACTCTTTGTTATAGTGGGTCTCAGAGTGGGGTGTTACAAAATCAAACGAGTGTTACACGTCGTACACGAGGGAGAATGTGGCGATCATATCGGTGTGCAAGCTCTTGCTAAGAAGATACTCCGATATGGATATTACTGGGCGACTGTGAATCGAGATGCAGCGAACTATGCCAGAAAATGCGATAGGTGCCAGAAGCACGCTCGAATTCCAAGAGCCCCGCCTACCGAGATAACCTAAATGGTCAGTCCCTGGCCATTTGCGATGTGGGGCATCGATATCATTGGCACACTACCTCTGGCCAGGGGTGGGGCAAGATATGCTATCGTCGTAGTTGATTACTTCACCAAGTGGGCTGAAGCTGAACCCCTCGCAACCATTAAGACAAAGAAAGTAATCAATTTCGTAGTTCGCAACATTATCTGTTGATTTGGACTCCCGCATACCATCATCACCGATAACGGAGCCCAATTCGATAGTGCGGAATTCAAGAATTTTTGTCAACGGTTTCACATCCATAAAAATTCTCAACAGTTGTACATCCTCAGGAAAATGGTCAGGTCGAAGCTGTCAATAAAGTCATAAAGTCCATTCTAAAGAAACGACTGGAAAAGGCCGGGTGAAAATGGGTTGATGAACTTCCTATGGCCTTATGGGCTTATCGAATGACCCACAAGACCACGACCGGACACACCCCGTTTTCCCTATCTTATGGCTCAGAAGCCGTTATTCCAATTGAAATGGAAGTGTTTTCCCATCGCGTGACTTACTATGATTCGAAAACGAACGCTATATTGCTTGCTGAATCTTTGGACCTACTGGATGAGAAACGGGAAGAGGCTGATTTGAGAGCAGCCGCATATCGAAGTCAGGTTGCCCTAATTTTACAATGCCAAAGTTCGACCTCGGACCTTTGAACTCGGCGATCTCGTTCTCAAGAGAATCTATCTGGTTCCTTCACACATGAAACCAAATTGGGAAGGACCATATGTGATTACGCAAAGACTCGGAGATGGCACATTCAAACTATCGACCATTGACGGTCTTGATTTTCGAAGAGCCTGGAACAGCGAGAGTCTCCGTCGCTATTACACATAACAAGCTTTATTTGTCTCGTTATATCTTTCCATTTTGCAATTCATTTCTGCATTTTGAAATTAGAACTTGTAATAAGGCAACTGACTTTGCCATGTTTTCTTATTTCAGCAATAAAATACCATTTCTTCGAGCCAGAGCTGTGATTCATTGAATACAATATATGACATCACGATGCACGGAGAGCTAAATTCCATCGTGCAATGGGATTTATTCAAGTAGGGAGTGGCTGTGATATGACCGGCCACTCGCTAAGTGAAACCCGAGCTCGGGTGCAAGTCACTACACCAATGTTAAATAGGATTGATACACGACAATCCTGTAATTAATTCCAAACTCCCAGAGTGTGAGCTGGAATATGGACATAAAACGAATACGGTCTCGAGGAAGGTGGATCCGTCCACCTAACGACCTTGGCCGTACTACAACTAAATGCAGTTACAAAGAGGGTGGACCCATCCACCTAAAGACTTCGGCTGTACCTTAAACAAGCTCGAGGAGGATGGATCTGTCTATCTAACGACCTCGCTTGTCAACTCAGGGTGGATGCTAATCAACCGTCCACGATCCTGATTAATCCACCGTTCCCAGAGTGCGAACGCTATCTAAGTGCCCAAACAAACGTGACTGACCGTTTTTCGGCCAACTCCATGCTCCCAGAGTGCGAGGTGGAGTATAAACTTTAAAATACAGTTTCGAAGAGGGTGAATCCGTTCACCTAACGACTTCGACCACAACTTAACCAAGCTTGAGGGGGATGGACCCGTCCATCTGACGATCTCACTTGTTAACTCAGGATAGATGTGATCTAACTATCCATGATCCTGATACACCTTTCTAACTCCCGGAGTGTGAGTCGGAATGTAAACGCTAACTCCAAATTCCCATAATAGGGGTTGGAGCACTAGCGTCAACCCTAAGTTCCCAGAGAGTGAACGACCTTTCACAAGATGACTTATGTCCCCAGAGCGTGGACTAACACTTGACAACATTCGATAGCTGTGATTGACTGCAAGAATGCAAGTACAAACCCCCAGAGTGCGGATGTAACGATTTATAAGGAAACAGTGTAGTTCGACCGCTCGATCCTCACTTATTATGATCGTAAGCCGATCTTAATGACCTAACCCCGGAACTGGGGGCAGATTCGAGTGTTAATCACTACCTGAAACGGTAAAACAAGCTATGCTTAAGAGTTAAAATAATGCAAGTACATAGAATTGAGGTTCAATCACTGCAATATTTTAGCATAAAAGAGATGAAAGTTGAAACAAAAAGACAAAACTTTATTGCAACTAATCAAAAGCGACGGTTCATATACCAGCCCTTCCAAAAAAATTCTACTAGCGGGGGCCGAACCCGCATCTATACACGGCCTATGAAAGAAAGAAGATGACAAAATTCCTAACTAAAAAAGGAAAACATGTGCCTAAGGAGCTTATCTACTCCTTCTTTTTCCTCGGCTTCTTCTTTTTCGAGGGCTACCGGAACCACCAGTGATTTTCCGCTTTGAGCCCTTTTCTCTAGATAGGCTATCCTCATATGGGAGCATTATGTCGACATCCTCCTCTGAACTGGAATCTAAGGAAATGCTTCCCGTGGGAGGAGTCGGAGGAACGGGATCTGTAGCCGGAAGTGGGGCTGGCGCACTAGTGTGACAAGCGTGCCCCCAGGAGATACCATCATAAGTGGCGTAGGGTCATGCGCCATCGCTCCGCCCTCAGAGCTGCCACCATGTGCCGCAGCCTCCATCTCGGCATTAATTTCAGCCAGAATGCTTGCTTCTCTAAGGGCTCGGGCTTTACTGTGTGCCATGGTGGTCTGATTCAAAGTATCAGAAGTAGATGGGAATCCACCCAAGACGAATGGTAAATCCGCGAAGGGGTCGCTCTGTCGACCAAGGAGCTCGTTCATCATCTATTCATCAAAAGAAATTGAGCTCCCCTGTGTTACTTCGACGGGCACAACCGTCACAACAGAAGTGGCCTCAGAGATGATAGCCTCCTACGCTTGGCATGATTCT
The DNA here is from genome assembly GCA_030737815.1 of Allium fistulosum. Taxonomy (NCBI): domain Eukaryota; kingdom Viridiplantae; phylum Streptophyta; class Magnoliopsida; order Asparagales; family Amaryllidaceae; genus Allium; species Allium fistulosum. The sequence goes on along the minus strand of CM060905.1, from coordinate 481,451,971 downwards.
TGGATTGGAGGAAGCGTTGTTAGTACAACTTCGGTCACTGATCAAAGAAAAGAAGCATTTGTTAGTATATACTTACATACAAATTTTACAGTCCAAATGTGCAAGGAATTAGTGCAGAATACCTTCCTCAGTTTGGCTCGAAGTTGGCTGAACAACTTTGGAAGGGTGCTCCCTTATAGGAGATAGATGTGGCCGCTCCGGATCATAGGCTGGTATAGCTTGGGAGTCGATCGTCGAAGTCGGCTCAGACTGAGATGGCATAATAATCTCGGAACTCGAAACATGATGTTCAATATCCGAGCCTTCTCCTACTTCCTGGGGCTGAGTACCGAGCCTCTCCTTCTCATAAGAAATCATGGAGTCATGAAGAACCTTCTTTTCGTCGTCGTTAAGTATACGGTTCTCCAGCTCGAATTCGTCAAAGGCTTCACCAGGGTGCCCTGACTTCTCCTCCTCAACCAGTAGGTTCCAGGCATTGTAAAGATTTGTCGGATAGTCATCAAGCCAGGTCAGATCTCTATGCCTTAACACCTGGGCATTGTAAGTGATAAGAAGCTCCTCCACCTCAGCCTCAACCCTGCTCTTCGCCAGTCGAACCTTCTCATCCACCCCAGCTTCGGCCTCGCGGACCTTTTCCATAGCCGCATCCCTATCCCTCTGAAGCACCACCGCCTGATCACAGGCTTCTTGCGTAGAGACATTGGCAGCATCTTTCTCCCTCTCAAGTTCAGAGAACTTAGATTTAAGCTCATTAAGCTCTTTGAGGGCTTCATCTCTCTCAGCGGTTATGGTGGTGTTCCTATGACCCATGTCCTCCATCATGGCATAGTGCTCTAGTTTCATTCTATCCATGGCCGAGTTTGCATCATCGGCTTTTTTGAGAGCTTCTATCTCAGATTTACAAGAAGACTCGGCCTCAACATTGAGCGCTTGAATAATACGGTCTTTTTGACCCAGCTCTTTCTCCAGCTTTTTGATAGTGGCGGCCCGCTCAAATGCCACTTTTGAGGCTTTCCTCGCAGCCCTCGCACACTCTTTATACTAAAAGAATATGTCTGTAACATAATCATGAATGGTATTTTCGGCCGTTGGCGGAATTCTTTTCAAATGTGGTGGAAAAACGTAACCGCCAAAGCAAATATCAGGGAATTCCTTCCTCATCTGTGCAAGTTTGGCTGATCCTTCCCTGGTCGGATCAGTTACGACCGGCGTAGTGGATGAGGAGACGGCTATTTCAGTTCTGCGTGGAGGGTCAGATCTAGGAACGTGAGAGGACGGCTTGTGCTGCGAAGTTTAAGGGGGGCGTGTAACCATAACTGGGGGCGGTACGGAGATCCTAGGAGGAGGAGGAGAGCGAGAGCGAGACCGGCGTACATATCCTCTGTCTCTGTCAGACCGATCCTGACTGGAGTACCCTGGGTCATAATCTCTATCTCCTTCTCTCCTGCGTGGTTCATAATGCGATGAAGCTCGACGTTTGTTGCGCAAACTACCAAGTACTGAGCCCCGACCAGACATCGTACCTGCAAAGTGAAATAAGGAGAATTAGTAACCATTTATGATAAGCGGTTTGCGGTCAAAGATTGTGTAGTGTCGTGAACGGTGTATGGATGTGTAACCCCCCAAACCAACCAGAAGTGTCGACCACACTGGTAGAAATAGACTCGCTAACATCAAAAGTATGTTGCAATTCATCCAATCCGACATCATGCTGTGTGAACGCGAGGTCCGGAATTGGGAGGTCAGCGAGCCCTTCGAAGGGATTTTCCGCCTGCAGGGAGGATGCCTCCGAGATTCTAACTCCGGAAAGGGGGTGGTTTATGACCACAGACTTTCGCCTCCTAGATTTAGATTGTTTAAAAGCAACTGCCTTGCCTTTTCTCTTTTCTTCCGACTCCGGAGTCACATCAGCAGGCCCGATCAATGGTTCCTCATCGGTATGAGTCCTTTCGGAATCAGCCTCCTCGATAATAACGACTCTGGGCTTCTTCCGTCTGACTTTTTCTCTTAAGACAGTCCTTAATGCGCCGTCAAGCATTATACTTTGTCTTCGCCCAATCACCCCGAGAATTCTGAGATTCCGGTCCATCAACAGCAGTTCGATATTCCTCTCTTAACTTGGAACTTCTTGGAGAACCCGAACTATCTCTTTATAATAACCACCTTCGGGTCGCTGGATTATTGCTGAAAGAAAAAGAAAAAGAAATGTGAGTTCGATTTCGTTCATGATTGCCTTATCAGCAACTAGGGAAAGTGATAGTACTCACGTCTAAATAACCATCTTTTGGCAAATCCTGGAGGACATCGAACGTAGAACCACTCCGTCTTGAAGTAGCTCAATCTAGTCCAAGACCCTGTGACCACTTGGCAGTTTCTTACAGACTCCAAGAATGTGAAAGATGGACTGTCAGTTCGACTTTTGAAGTTGAACAAAATACAATGAACAAGCTATTGAGCGAAGCATATCCATTAGGGTGTAGCTGAGATGGGGCGATACCCAAGTAAGCCAACACTTCCCTTATATATTCATTGAACGGAGGAAGTGTCCCGGTTGCGCACACATGACGATTAAATGCAGTATATCCCTTCGGGGGATTATGTGGTCTGTCATCTGGCCCCGGCAATAATACATCATCCATCGACTGACTGTGCCTCAAGCATATTCTCCCTAACATATCTTCAGAAATATTGGACGGAACAGAGTCCGGTGGACTATTGATGAAAGATGTGTCAGGTAATTCGTCCGGGGATGGACCGATGACTTCGGCCTCGATGTCCAGTATTTCAAGTCTGGGAGGAGTTAAACTCTGAGTTTCTTGCTGCTGCAAACATGATGGTTCCATGACTAGCTAACTCATGAGAAATCATCGTTAGATGCTAAAAAGCCCGTATGTTCCCCCCGTGTAAAGTGTGTGTTGTGCAGTACAGTGCTGTGCATGACTTGAAAAGAATACTGCAGAGTTAAAGAAAATGTGCAAACAACAAAATTTCGAGGTCCAGTAGGAATGACAGTCATCGGTGACCGTCACAACCATACCATCAAGATATTGGCGATCGATTCGAGCTATCATTATCACATTGTTAGGTTACATTTCCATCGACGAGCTTTGAAAGGCAGTCAAATATGTAGTCCTACGGTCAAGTTCAATTGTGCAAGGCAGAAACTCGTCGGAGTCGAGTGTCAAGATATGCAAAAGTTCGCTAAGTTTGTCGAATTTCAGTGTGGAATCGATCGTAGTTCAGATTCAATTCGAGACAGAGACGCAATATTTTTCGTCTTGACCCTGTTCGAATCGATACTTTCGTGTCGATCAAGGTCGACTCGATACTTTTCGTATCGATAGGTTTCGAATCGATAACATTTCGTATCGACCGGAGGAGTGGATTTCGGATCGATCAGGAAAGCTTACTTCGTATCGACTAAAGGTTAACGACTTCGTATCGACTAAATCCATTGGTTTTGCATCGATCTAAAACTGTTGATTTTGTGTCGATCAATCTCCTGGCCTTCGTATCGATCGTGGGAGGCAGAATTTCATATCGATCATAAGGGCCAAGTACTCGCGTCGATCATTTCAGATCGACACAAGCCCCAACCATCTTCGATCGATGCGAACCTCTTCATCCCCGTTAACTTTTCAATCGATACGGAGTCATATAATCTGGGTCGATTTGAACCCTCCTATCCCGGATTGACACAAAATAGAGGTGAAGCAATTCCTCCAGACCTCCTTCTTCTCCAATCAACACGAGCGTTGCTATGGCCATCCTCGACCAAGCTATGGCCCAGATCTGGCCTTGGCGCTGCCAAAATTGATGATCAACAAGAACATGATGGATCTGAGATTTTAACTCCATCGCTCGAATTTAGTCGTGATTGGTTAATTACCTGAATTGAAATTGGAATTCGAAGGATTAAAAAATAATATTTGATCGATTCGAAGACAAAGTGCAGTTCTCCTTTTAACAAGCTCCTGGATCGATGCGAAAGTAGAAGGCGGCAGTAAAAAGTAAAAAGTGAAAATGGGCTAAGTTCTAGGTATTTATATGGAGCCTAGGGGTAAACTGGTTCAATTCGTCTCCCAGTCAATTTGACCGGTCGCAGCCAGTCAAGCAACAGACTGACGCGAATGCTCATTTCGAATCCATCGGCTTTTGCCTTCATCGAAGCGAAGTTATCACCAGACTCCATCGATTTGAAGCTCACAACGAAGGCTGCACTAAAGGCATTGAACTCCATCGATTCGAAGTGTTTATTTTGCAACCATCGACTCGCAACCATGTAGGTCCATCGATACGAACGTTATTTTCGTATCGATCAAAACTCATCGATACAAACGTTGTTTTTGTATCGATCAAAACTCATCGATACGAACGTTGTTTTCGTATCGATCAGAACTCATCGATACAAACGTTGTTTTCGTATCGATCAAAACTCATCGATACGAACGTTGTTTTCGTATCGATCAAAACTCATCGATACGAACGATCATTTCGTATTCATCAATTCGACCCGCATCGATACGAAAAACTACTTTTCAACTTTTTACATCGATTCAGGAGAGGATCGATACAAGACAATAGTCAAAAACAACCATCGAGCGTTGTTTCAACTCGAATTTCAGATCGGTTCAGGAGAGAATCGATATGGAATTCGATAACAAACTAAACTGGCAACGACTCGTGAACACGCAATTTAAACGAGAGTCAGCTAATCATTATCACACAACAGTCAGTTACAGCAATACAGAGTACAACTTTGAACGAGATATACGATAATTGTTCAGATAGAAAATGCAGCTTTTCAAAGCACGCCATGTTTCCACAAGACGTACTTTGGGGGGCAAATGTTATCCCACCTTTTGGCAAGGCCAGGATACCAAGGAACCGACTGAAGATCAAGTATAGCTCGTCATGGATATCGATGAATTTTGTCCGAGTCCGGATCAAGCTACAATTGATATGACGCGACAAACATAGCCATGGAAGCCTGCATTCCAAATTTCAAGTCGATCCGAGTTCGTATGCTTGGGTTATGATCGATTCAAGTTGGAAGGAACTGGCTCGTTTTCGTATCCATCAGATCGGCAGCGCTTTCGTATCCATCAGTGGACCTCAGTTCGTATCCATCCAGCCCGTATCCATCACCCACTTCGCATCGGTCAATTCCCATTTGTTCGTATCAATCAGGTCAGCAATGATCGAATCCATCGAGTTCGTATCGATGGACTTCGTACCCATCTACAGCTAGTATGACTCGTATCGATTGGCCAAATGTCTGCTTCGTATCCATCATGGAAACCTCTCTTCGAATCCATCTGGACAGAGCAATTCGTATCCATTAGGTTACCTTACTTCGTATCCATCAAAATACTCCGGTTCGCATCGATTGACTTCGTGTCCATTAAGGAGCTATCTGGCTCGTATCCATCAAGGAAAGGCCTGTTCGTAACCATCGACCTTCGTTAGCTCGTATCCATCGATATAACTATTGTTCGAATCCATGGCTTATGACTACTTCATATCCATTGAGTCAACAAGCCTGGATGACGTGTCAAATTTGATACGAACAAGGCGAGAATTATGGAGTCGATACGGTCAACTTGGAGTAAAGACCGGATCGAGGCGAAGTGTATGTGCCACATCATCACAAGACCACGTGAGGTGATCGAGTCGAAGGGATCGTTTCGAAGTGACGGATTCGAACCAAACAGCCACCGAAAAAGTCCATTTCGTATCGACTATTTCTCTCAATCCACTGATCCAAATGCAATGAAATTTTCACAGGAGCTTGCGTACACACTAGGGAATGTCTCTACCAAATTTCAGCTTTATTGGACATCATCTTGATCGATACGAAATAAATTTGTATCGATCGCAGATCGAGGCAAAACTTTCTGAGATTGGTCGCGTGGGCCCACTCACGTTCCAGAACGAGTCTCCCGAAATTTGAGCGAAATATCAGCCTCCTACGCCTATAAATAGCACCCTAGAGCCTACAGAAGAAGGATCTTTTGATTCTCAAGCGCCCAGACTCTGCCGGATTGAGATTTGCATATCACTCTTGCTGTTGAATTCGAATTCTAAACTGTAACTCGCTGTTGTTCGCTGTAATTGCTTGTAATCATTGGAAGGGAATCAATAAAATCATCAAAACTTCATAGTGGACGTAGGCAACACGCCGAACCACTTTAAATTGCTTGTCTCTGCCTTTGCATTTCTGTTTGTTGGAGTTTTTGTTAGATAATCTCTGTTTTACATTTACATTCTGTTTGTTGGAGTTTTTGTTAGATAATCTCTTCAAATAACTTCCGAAGAGTGTTGTGCCCATTTTTGGTACAAACATAATCTCTATTACTTCTTCCAATAATTGATTACAGATACAATCCGTACATCAACAACTTGAGTACAAGTTTTAACAGAAAAGAAATGAGTCTTGAAAATGGCAGAGTCTCCCCTGAATTCTCGAAAAAAGGACCCTTTTCATTGTGCCCCTGCCCCTCTATTTATAGACGAAGATAGGCTGGACTTCCTTTCCGAGCCTAGGAGCAAAGTACCCGGGCCCATATATGGGAACCTCGAGTCGACCGACCCAGGCATACCGAATGGGATACAACGAATGGGAAATGCCGATCCAGGATGGCTGAACGGTGAAGTGAACTCTTTAAGGACTCGGAGTAAGTGGTATAATGACTCGAAGCAAGGAAATGCCAGCCGCGTCACCCTGTTGCAGGTTGAAGAGTTAACTAACCTCTACAAGATTTGTCGAACCAGGGTCTGTCGCACCCTCCTACGTTCACCTTGTCCCAGTTCAACTGGCAGCTCAACATACCCCACTACATCGGTTGCTGCGCCATTAAAGCCATGTATACGAGCTTTAGATGGCTTGAAATCCTTCGTCTCCATCTTCATCTGGTCATAAGCCTTCTTGAAGATGATATTGACAGAAATTCCACAATCAATCAAAATTCTTTTCACAAAAGCCACCCTGATTGTCGCAGATATGACCATCGGGTCAATGGTAGGAGCGTCAACCTAGTCAGCATCTCTGCTCCTGAATACTATATCGTCCGTCATCATGCGCGGCTGTTTAGTAGGGGTCCCATCCTCTACGTTGGAACAACACTCAAAATCTGCATGCCTTAGGGAATTAGTATACCACTCCATTTCTTGCCAGTTCTTATCTGCAAGGTAAGGTCCGCCGATGATCGTTTATGACTAGTCTGCCCACGGTCCGAGCAAGCTCCTCGGGGTGACGTGGAGCGGGTGCACGACTGGGATTGGACGTTCCCTGTCCACCTTCTTGCGGATTCTTTACAAACTCCTGTAGCCTTTTCTGCCTAATCAACTTCTCTATAGCATCGTGTAGGTATCTGCAATCTTCAGTATTATGCCCATAAGTCTCATGAAAGCGGCAATACTTCCCGGTCCGCTTTTGTTCTTCGGTTGACTCCTTTGGATGTGGATTTCTGTACTGAAAGGTATTGCAGGTTGATAGGTAAATGTTCTCAAGAGATGCATTTAGCGGGGTGTACTTGTTGTAGGTTGGAATTCTCGGTTTCCATTTCTCCACTTCTCTCTTCTTCCCCTGTTTTCTTCCTCTAGATTCCTTAGATTGCCCGGGCTTGTTCTGGACATTGACCCGAACCTTCCCCGAGTTATCTCCAGACTGCTTCATAACAATGTTGCTTTTCACGGACTCCTGAACAGGCCCCGGTGCCTTATCTCGCCTTATCCACCTGGCTTCCTCTCTTCTTATGAACTGATGCGCCTTTGAGTAAAAACATTCTAGCGTAGTCGGAGGTTTTCCTGTCAGCCAATCTCCAAACTCTGAATCTGGATCCACACCTCACCTCACAGCCATAAGAATTGCATGATCATTGGGATTACTGACTTCAGTAGCCGCAACATGGAATCTCTGTAAATACTCCTTCAATGACTCCCCAAGAGCTTGGATTACACTTGATAGAGACATCACGTCCTTTGGACGAGTAGTATGTATACTGAACTGTTCTATAAATTTCTTCGCCAACTCCTCGAAACTGGATACGGACCGCGGAGGAAGTCGGGTGAACCACATGGTAGCAATCCCAGATAGAGTTATTGGAAAGCACCTGCACTTGGTTGCATCATTCGCTCTAGCTGAATCCATCATCCATTCGTACCTCATCACATGCTGTCTGGGATCAGTCTTTCCTTCATAAGCCGGGATAGTTGGCATGCTGAACTTCTTGGGGTACTCAACCTGTTGAACAACGTCTGTGAACGGAGTATGACTTCTGGACACTCCCCAATCATCGTTTGATAAGCCTTGATTCTCTTTCATTAACTGTCTAATCATAGCTGTCAGGTCTGGGGTTTGTATGGAAGGTGGAAGGTTGGAGTCTGTCCTACGGGATTGATCAGGTTGATGCCTCCTCTACTGGCGATCTGCAAAATGCGCATCTTGAGGTTCGACATCATTGGCATCTTGGTGAGCCGGGCGTCAAGCCTCCACCTGCACTCCAGCTCCTAAGTTTCCAGTTCCTGCTCGGTCGCGGTCTCCGAGGTGTAAATAGTCTCCAACTATTCGAACAGCAGCACCTGCGTAGTTTCAGTCTTGCGGTGTCTACGCCTGGGAGGTTCATCGGACGAAGTCGAGCTGTCAGATGAAGAGTAAGGAGCTGGACTGTCCCCAGCATTCTGATGTTGTTGTTGAGTGAGCTGTGGCATGAGGTTGGCGTTAGCTTGCATCTGCTCTCCAAGTTGTCTCCAGCTTTCCCTGAGCTCTCTCATCAAGTCGTTGAACTCTATTCTGGTGACAACTTGCATTTGGTCCTGGGCGGTAGTCCCTGCACCTAGATTTGCTTGCTGATTGCTAGGCCCTACTTGTTGTACGCTAGCAGTCTCATGGGCGTCTGCATTATGAGAGGCTGGTCTGGTATGTGGTCTTCCCATTATAGAGTTATTGGTAAGAACTCTGAGTAGAATCAACGGACGTCTTATGAATGACTCGGATCTCCTTCGGGGGATTTATTCAATCCAGTAGCTTCAAAGCAGATTCTTATGGCCTGAGAATTCGACTCTCAGTGAAAGCACCAAAGTGTTAGCACCAAAATTGGTCACTAACCTCGTTGAGAAAGATTATGTAGAGAGATAAATGAGGAAAGTAAATTTAAACAGAGAACAATATGCTAAATTGAATGCAAAGACGAGAACACCGGATTTATAGTGGTTCGGCGTAACTGTCTACGTCCACTTTGAGGTTAATCTTTTATTGATTTACTTGATAATTTATTACAGATACAATCCGTACACCAACTACTCGAATATAATTGCTAAGTAAAAAGAACGAGTCTTGAAAACGGCAAAGTCTCCCTAGTGTTCTCGAAAAAAGGTCCTTTTCACTGTGCCCCTGCCTCTCTATTTATAGACAAAGATGGGTTGGACTTCCCTGGTGGGCCTGGCAGCTAAATACCTCGGCCCAAAAAGAGTGAGCTCTGTGTGCCGAACCATAGATGCCGAACGAAGTGATGCCGAACGATATCGTCATGCCGAACGAAGTGACGTGCTGAGTGGAGAGTGCAGGTCGGGCAATAGTCGCAGCCGGTCGAGATTGGATGAATGTCGAACACCTTTGGATGTCGAACATCTCTAGATGCCGAACAACTCTGAATGCCGAACGATCTCGAATGCCGATCGAGATTTATGCCAAACGAGGTTGAGTGCCAACGAGGTGTGGATGCCGAGTAGTATGGAGTGCCGAATGAGGTGTGGATGCCGAGCAGCATGGAGTGTCGAACGACTCTGCCATGCCGAACGGTCCATGTATGCCAAACGCTCTATGTATGCCGAACACTCTCGAATGCCGAACAATCCATGTATGTCGAACACTCTCGAATGCCGAACGTTCCTGAATACCGAACGCTCTTTGAGTGCCGAACGCCACTTAATGTCGGACGATATACAATACCGAATGACTCTTAATGCCGAACGGTATACAAGTGCCGAGTGCCTAGTTGCCTGGTCAAACCTTCAGGTAACACAAACATTTCCGCCAAGTCTCGAATGTGGTCGTTTAAATGTCGTGACTTCACGAGCATGTCATCCACATAGACTTCCATCATCCTACTAATTTGGTCTTTAAACATCTGATTCACCAGACGTTGATAAGTCGCTCCTGCATTTTTTAATCCGAAAGGCATCACTACATAACAGTACAGTCCAATATCTATGACAAAACTAGTGTGTTCCTGATCTGGAATATGCATCGGGATTTGATTATATCCCGAGTACGCATCCATAAATGACAATAACTCGTGTCCTGTTGTTGAGTCGACCAGCTGATCAATTCTGGGTAAAGGGAAACTATCCTTAGGGCATGCTTTGTTCAGATATGAGTAATCCACGCAGGTCCTCCATTTCCCATTCGCTTTTCTCACTGGTATGGGGTTAGAGACCCATTCTGGGTAGAGGGCATCGCGGACGAACCCATTGGCTTTGAGTTTGTCCACCTCCTCTCTGAGAGCAGCGTACCTCTCCGGGTCCTTGCCTCTCCTTTTTTGCTTCACCGGCACGTATCTCGGGTCTATGTTCAACATATGACTCGCAATGGTGGGAGAAATCCCGCACATATCAGAATGCGTTCAAGCAAAGACATCCAGATTCGCTCGAAGGAAATCAGTAAGATCCTCTATCATCGAGGGGTTGAGTTGTGATCCAATCTTAAGTACCCGCAATGGGTCATCGCGGCTGATTGGAATGTCAATCTTTAATTCAGTTGGTGCTGCTTTTGCCTCCTTAGGTTCCTCATCATCGTTCTTCGGATCTATGTCCCTAAGATCCAATCATGTTGCCCGAGCCAAGGCTTGGGCATTACTTGTCAATCTTCAGTGACACGGATGCGGACGGAGTTGTCCACAACCTTTCCTTTCTCTCTTAGCTCAGCCACATAACACGCACGACCAGTCGCCTGATCAACATGCACAACACCAACTCTTTATTCGTCGGAAATTTCAAGGTTAAACACCACGGGGCCAAAGCTGCCCTAATCTCTGCCAGGGCCAGTCGACCCAGAAACACATTATACAGAGAATCGACATCCAAAATGATGAACGGTAGGATCTGCACCCTCCTACGTTCACCTTCTCCAAGTTCAACTGGTAATTCAAAAAAACTCACTGCATTAGTAGCCGAACCATTAAAGCCTTGAATACGGGCTTTAGATGGTTTTAGATCCTTTGTCTCCACTTCATCTGGTCATATGCTTTTTTGAAGATGATGTTAACAAAACTTCCATAGTCAATCAGTATTCTTCTCACAAAGGCTGGCCTAATAGTGGCCGAGATGACCATCGGGTCAATGGTAGGTGCCTCCACCTGATCGGTATCTCCTGAACACTATATCATCCGTCATCATTCGCTACTGCTTAGCCGAAGTCCCATCTTCCGTGTTTGAACAACATTCAAAACCTGCATGCTTTAGGGAACTAGCATAACGCTCCATTTCTTGCCAATTCTTGTCGGCAGGGTGAGGACCACCGACTATCGTGTTTATGACTAATCTACCTCCAGCCCGAACGGGTTCCTCAGATCGTCGTAGAGCATGTCTGCGATTGGGGTCGGATGTCCCCTGTCCGCCTTCCTGAGGATTCTTTACGAACTCCTGTAACTTTTTCTGTCGAATCAGCTTTTCAATAGCATCATGGAGGTGCCTACAATCCTCGGTATTGTGCCCGTAAGTCTCATGGAAGCGACAATACTTCCCAGTCCGCTTTTACTCCTCGATGGACTCTTTTGGGTGTGGCTTTCGATATTTGAAAGTATTACAAGTCGATAGGTAAATATTTTCCAAAGATGCATTCAGAGGAGTGTATTCGTTGTAAGTTGGGATCCTTGGTTTCCACTTTCCAGCTTCCCTTTTTTCCCGGAATTTCCTCCTCCGGATCCTTTAGACTGGTCAGGCTTGTTTTGAACATTGACCTGGACTTTTCCATAGTTGTCACTAGATTGTTTTACAGCAATGTTGCTCTGCACAGTCTCCTTGCCGGGTCCTGGTGCATTGTCTCGCCTCGTCCACCTGGCTTCCTACCTTATTATAAATTGGTGCGCCTTTGAATAAAAACGTTCCACTGTAGCCGGAGGCTTCCCACCAGCCAATCACCAAACTCCAAATCCGGATCTACTCCTCGCATCACGGCCATTAAAATGGCATGGTCATTCGGGTTGCTAACTTCAGTAGAAGCAACATGAAATCTTTCTAAGTACTCCTTTAACGACTCCCCTGGATCCTGAATTACACTGGACAAGGATATAACGTCCTTGGGATGAGTGGCATGAATGCTGAACTACTTCATAAATTTCGTCGCTAACTCATCAAAATTGGAGATAGACCGCGGAGGAAGTCGGGTGAACCACATGGTAGCGATTCCATATAAAGTTATTGGGAAACACCTACATTTAGTTGCATCATTTGCCCCAACTGAATCCGTCATCCACCGATACCCCATTACATTCTGTCGAGGATCAGTCTTCCCTTCGTAGGACGGAATAGTCGGCATATTAAACTTCCTGGGGTACTCAACCTGTAGGATAGAATCTATGAACGGAGTGTGACTCCTAGATACGCCCCAATCATCATTAGATAAACCTTGATTTTCCCTCATCAGCTGTCTAACCATGGTTGATAGGTCTGGGGTTTGTATGGAAGATGGCAAGTTGGAATCCGTCCTGCGGGACCGTTCCGGTTGGTGCCTCCTCTGTTGGCGATCTACCAATTGAGTATCCTGGGGACCTGCTTCATCATAACCTTGGTGAGCCCGTCGTCCAGCTCCCACTCGTGCTCCAGATCCTAAGTTTCCTGTTTCACCTTGAGCGCGCTTTCCCTGGTGTAAGTGAGGGGCCATGGCTCCAGGTAGGGAACTTGGACCATCCCTGGTTGATCGATCAGCTGCACCTGTTTGTGTTGTTTCAGTTCTACGATGTCTACGCCTGGGAGGTTCATCAGACGAAGCAGAGTTGTTGGACGAGGAGTAGGAAGCGGGACTTCCTCCAGCATTCTGATGCTGTTGTTGAGTAAGGTGAGTCATGAGGTTGGCGTTAGCTTGAATCTACTCGTTAAGCTGTCTCCTGCTTTCCACTAGTTTTCTCATTAGCTCGTTGAACTCTGTTCTGGTAAGCACTTCCGTTTGGTTTTGGGCAGCGACGGTCCCCGCGCCCGGATTAGCTTGTTGATTGTTGGGTCCTACTTGTTGGACGCTAGCGGTCTCGTTGACATCCGCATTATGGGAGGCTGATCTAGTACGTGGTCTCCCCATTGTAGAGTTTTTGGTTGGAACTCTGAGTAGAATCAATGGACTTCTTATGAATGAACTTGGATCTTCTTTGGTGGATTTCTTCAATCCAGTAGCGACAAAGTAGATCCTATCGACCTGAGATTGCAGCTCTCAGTGAAAGCACCAAAATGTTAGCATCGAAATTGGTCACTAACACCCTTGAATAGGATTGTGTAGAGAGATTAATGAAGAAAATAAATTAAAAATGAGAAATATCATAGTAAAAGGAAATAAGAACTGTAAGAAACGAGAACACCAGAATTATAGTGGTTCAGCATAACTTCCTACATCCACTTTGATCGTAATATCTATTACTTCTTCCAATAATTGATTACAGATACAATCCGTACATCAACAACTTAAGCACATGTTTTAACAGAAAAGAAATGAGTCTTGAAAATGGCAGAGTCTCCCCCGAGTTCTCGAAAAAATGTCCCTTTTCAATGTGCCCCTGCCCCTCTATTTATAGACGAAGATAGGCTGGACTTCCTTTCCGGGCCTAGGAGCAAAGTACTTGGGCCCATATATGGGAACCTCGAGTCAACCGACCCAGGCATACCGATCGGGATACACCGAATGGGAAATGCCGATCGAGGATGGTCGAACGGTGAAGTGAACTCTTTAAGGATTCGGAGTAAGTGGTATAATGACTTGAAGCAAGGAAATGCCAGCCACGTCACCCTGTTGCAGGTTGAAGAGTTAACTAACCTCTACAAGATTTGCCGAACCAGGGTCTGCCGCACCATGCACACTGAAACACAACTAATGGTACTGTTTTGGCTATGTTCATTTGACCAAGTGGCATGTGACTTAGTTCTTCTGAAATCGGTCCACGGCCAGCCAAACCATTAAGATCAAACCTCACCCATACCGAGCGACTGAGGCCGAACCCTTCTTGGCCTAGCCGCCTTGTCCTTCTTATCTCGGCCGAGCGATGAGTGTGCCTTCTAGGCTGAACGATGAATTAACCTTCCAGGCCGAACGACGATTTTACCATCCAGACCGAACGACATGTTCTCTGACCGAACAACGTTTTAACAGAACTTCTCAAGACCGAATGAGACATTCCGAAACATAATGACCGAACGAGGCGTTACGAACAATCCAAACCAAATGACGTAATGTATTTCCTAGCCGAGCGATATTCACTAAGTTCCTAGCAACACCTTTCTTTGGTCGGACGGCTCATGCCATCCTTCCTCGGCCGAACCATACATATTGGACAAATCTCCATATAGGCCGAGCCATGAGTACAGGCCGGACCATGTATATAGGTTGAACGATGGATCTATGCTGAACTTCTCAATTCGAGTCAATCTTTTTACATTTTCCGACCACCCGCTGGCTCGAGCTTCATTTTGGTTCAATCGAACCCTCTATAACTAACATCTTGTAGCCGGGCCAAGCAACCGGGTCACACTGATATTTCTAGTTTTCAGTTTTTGTTTCGATCTGAAATGATTTTGCTACAATATTGCCATGTTTGATATTTAAGATATATATGTTTGTTGTTGATGGAATTATAAATGTTTATTCGTGTTTTATGATAATGTTTAGCATGAAAACCCTATTTAATGACATTCGAATACTTTGAAAATTTAAATATAGGTCAGGAATAATATTTTAGAGATGGGTTTTGATTTTCATGATTTTCCGATTTAATATGGATTTTATATGAATTTTTGAATGAAGGAAATTGTTTATTCGGTTTTAAATTATTTTCGGCTGAAATAATAATTATTTGGGTTTGAGATTTTCATGTGTTAGGCAATATATTAAAATATATTTTCTGGAATTTTTCCAGAATTTTCCTAAGTCATTTGAGGGATATATAAAATTATTTAAGGAATGGGACTTAAATGTTTTATATATTTATAAAGGAGAAGGGGCATTTTGCAAAAGAAAATGTTTTATAAATCCTGGTAATTGCGGCAGTAAAATTCTGAAAAGTATTTTATTGACCAATGAGAATTTGACAAACAAAGGCTGGTTAGTTAAAAAGTTTCCCTTTTAAGTTTAAAGACAAGAATCACACTTTTTCCATGTTTCAATCCATACGGCTAAACACCTTCCGCCCCAGACCTTTCGTCCCAGTCGAAGGGTTAGCTTTCGATAAAATCAAAGTTCAATGCATAAGATATCAAGAAATTGGTAGTAATGAATTGAATATAAGCCGAAAGGGTTAAGCCGAAAGATTGATGGCCGAAAGGGTTGGAATATAATTATTTTATAAGTGAAAAGCTTTCGGTGGAGCTCAGAGGTTCCTGCGGTTAACCAGTATGCCAATCTGAGTAGAGATTATATTAGACTCGGAGGAAATCCGTTCATTGGTACCGAGGATGTGATTGAAGTAGAGAACTGGCTACTGCATTGTGAAAGGATTTTCACTGATTTAGGGCTGAACGATGCACAGAAAAGGAGGTTGGCCTCATGGCTGCTGTAGGGAGCTGCGTTATTTTGGTAGAACACTGTCACTGCCGGTGTGGATGAAGAGGCAATTACTTGGGAGCAATTCAGAAGAAGTTTTTCGGAGAGGTTTATGTCCATTATGGCGTAAGCTACATTGGTGAGGAGGTTTGTAGAATTGGAGCAAAGAGATATGAGTGTGTTGGAGTAAACCAGGAAGTTTGAGGAACTAGCCCGATATGGGTATGCATTGGTTGATACTGTTATCAGTAGAAATGAGAAGTACATCGGTGGGTTAAGGCTAGAACTGATAGGTGCAACTTTGCCGCACTTAAGGGACCCTAGCGATGTTGTTGTTGAGATGGCATTGAGGCAAGAAGAAGCATTGGCTTGCCTATGAAAGAAAGTGAAAGAGGCTCATGCTGGACAGGCTCAGAAAAGGAAATTTTTCCAAAAAAAAGGTTGCTCATAAAGAAGGAGCACAAAAGAAGAGTAAATCTGAGGTGGTTTGTTACAACTGCAATAAGAAAGGACACTATGCCAACGAGTGTCGAGCCAGCAAGGGGAAAGGAAAAGGAGATGGTGAGAAGAAGAATGTCAGATGCTTCAATTGCGATCAGGTGGGTCACTTCAAGAACAAGTGCCCAGAGGCTACCAAAGGAAGGGAAAGGGCGAGTTTATGATTTGGAGCCCACGACTGCAAAATTGGTTGCTCAAGATAAGGGAAAAGCTGTTTTAGGAGGCTCATTGCAGATCCATGGTATGTCTATTAGCGTCCTATTTGATACTGGGGCATCCCATTCTTTTATTTCTAAATGTCTAGTAGATAGACTTAACCTAGAACCCTCTTACTTAGTTACTTCCTTAAGGGTTGCTAATCCGGTAGGAAGTTATGCAACACTTGGGATGAGGTGTAACCATCTAGAATTTAACTTGCTAGGCCATACCTTTGATTGCTATTTATATGTATTTGATTTTGTGGGATTTGGGATTATCCTACGGATGGATTGGTTGAGTAGATATGACGCTAGGATATTTTGCCAAGATAGGAAAATATCACTTAGTCATCCAGATTGTAGTGATTGGATAATTTATTGTAGAGAACCACAGTTGTGAGGTGAATGCTTTACAGGGTGTTAAGGAGTTGGAAGATGAGTTGCATTGGGTTTTTGGAGTTAGAGAATTTTCCAATGTGTTTGAACCAGTCATTGGATACCACCGAAACGAGCTATTGAGTTTCGGATTAATTTAGTGCCTGGAGCTGAACCGGTGAGTAGACCACCAAGTAGGATGACCCTACAGATATGAAAGAGTTGAAGGTTTAGTTAGTTGATCTGGAAGGCAAAAGTTTTATTCGGTTGATTAGTTCACCATGGGGAGCTGCTGCTGTGTTTGCTAAGAAGCCGGACGGATCGTTAAGGCTATGTATCGACTATCGTAAGTTGAATGAGAAGACGATAAAAAACCGGTACCCATTACCGAGAATTGACGATTTGTTCGATCAGTTGAGTGGATCAAAGGTATTCTCTCAGTTAGATTTGGCGACAGGATTTCATCAGCTTAGAGTAGCAGAGGATGGCATTCCTTTGATGGCATTTAGAACGAGATATGGATCGTACGAATGGTTAGTTATGACGTTCGGACTAACTAATGCACCAGCTTTCTTTGTAGATCTGATGAATAGGATTTTTTGAGAGCATTTGGATAGGTTTGTGTTGGTTTTCATTGATGACATTTTGATGTACTCTAAGGATGAGAAGGAACATGAAGTTCATCTCAGAGTCGTGCTTGAGACGTTGAGGGAGCATCAGTTGAAGGCTAAGTTTACAAAGTGTCATTTTTGGAAGAAGGAAGTGAAGTTCCTTGGTCATGTCGTCTCTGAGAAAGGGTTGTCTGTAGACCCGACTAAGATTGAAGTGGTGAACAACTGGAAGAGACCTGAGACAGTGACTGAGATAAAGAGTTTCCTTGGAGTGGCAGGGTATTATCGAAGGTTTATAAAGGATTTTTCATGAATAGCAGCACCAATGACTAAGCTTACGCGAAAGGATGTGAAGTTTGTGTGGACTGATAAGCGTGAAGAAGCATTCCAGAGCTTGAAACACTTATTGATCCATTCACCGGTGTTAGTGGTTTCAGAGGGAAATCAATATTTAGTTGTTTATATTGATGCATGTGGAACTAGATTAGGAGCTATGTTGATGCAAAGGGGAAAAGTAATTGCTTACGCTTCTAGACAGCTCATACCACATGAGGTTAGGTATCCAACGCATGACTTGGAGTTAGCTGCCGTTATATTTGCTTTAAAGGTGTGGAGGCATTATCTTTTGGGAGAACGATTTGAGCTATATATCGATCATAAGTCGTTGAAGTATTTGTTCTCTCAGTAGGAGCTAAACATGAGACAGCAAAGATGGTTGGAGTTTATTGCTGCCTATGATTTTCGAATTGAGTATACACCCAGAAAAGGAAACAAGGTAGCAGACGCACTCAGTCGCAAGCATCAGAATGCAGTATTGACTATGATTACTGAGTGGAAATATTCGGAGATATTATCAGATTGTTGTGTGCGGATTAGGTCCGAGGAAGGATCGAGTGCAGGAAATACTATATTGTCTTGTTTAGAAGTCCGACTGGTAATGATTGGGAAGATAGCTTCTAAACAATAAGAGGATCCATTATTGGCTGAAAGGTTCAGAAGGTTGAAGGAAGGAACGGAGGGCGATGACCTAACGGATTTCAATCTTGACCAAAATAGGTGGTTGAGAAAGAAAGGAAGGTTGTGTGTTCCAAATGTGGAAAACATAAGGAAGGAGGTTTTGGATGAGTGCCATCGTTCGAAGTTCACTATCAACCCAGGAGGAACGAAAATGTATCAGGACATGAAGATAAATTTCTTCTGGGAAGGTATAAAGCAGGATATAGGATTGTGTGTTAAGCAGTGCTTGAATTGCCAACGGGAAAAGGCTGAATACTAGAAGCCAAATGGATTGCTTCAACCGTTAGAGATTTCATTTTGGAAGTGGGATTCAATCTCCATGGATGTTATTGATGGGTTGTCGAGATCTAGAAGAGGAAATGAAAGCATATGGGTTATAGTGGATAGACTGACTAAGTGTGCCCATTTTATTCCGGTAAAGTCAACTAGAACAGCACCTAAGTTGGCGAAGTTATTCATGACGAATGTAGTTAGGCTACACGGGATTCCTAGTAGTATTGTCAGTGATAGAGATTCTTTATTTACCAGTGAGTTTTGGAAAAGTCTACAGGAAGCATTAGGAACAAAGCTCAACATGAGTACTGCTTACCACCCACAGACTGATGGGCAAACGAAAAGGGTCAACAAAATCTTGGAAGATTTGTTAAGAGCTTGTATATTAGATTTTGGGGGACCATGGGAAGACCATCTTCTTCTAGTCGAGTTCTCGTATAACAATAGTTATCAGACTAGTATTGGAATAGCACCGTTTGAAGCATTGTATGGTTGACCTTCCAAATCTCCCGTATGTTGGTTAGAGACCGGGGATAGATTAGTTCTTGGTCCGGATTTAGTGAAGGAAGCTGCGGAGAAGATTGAGTTGATTCGAGCTAGGATGAAGGGGGCTCAATCTAGGTAGAAGAGTGATGCAGATAAAAGAAGAAAGGGTTTGGAATTTTTTGTTGGAGATTATGTGTTTGTTAAGGTTTCATTGATGAAAGGTGTAATCGGATTTGGGAATCAGGAAAGTTAGCACCTAGGTTCATTGGTCCATTTTGTATTATTGAGAGGATCGGGAAACTCGCTCATAGGGTAGAGTTACCGAGCAGTTTGGCTGGAGTCCATAATGTTTTCCATGTTTCTCATCTTAGAAAATGTGTTAGAGACCCGGAGACTACTATAGCACCTACATTATCAGAAGACTTAGTAGTGGAACTGGATTTGACTATAGTTAGGAAGCCGATTCAGATTGTGGCCAGAGATGAGAAGAAATTGAGGAACTAGACAGTTAAGTTAGTAAAGGTTCAGTGGAGCAATGATACTAGAGACGATACTTGGGAAGTGGAGAGTAGGATTAGAGACTCTTACCTAGATTTGTTTGATGGTATGTTTTACGTTTGATTGTTTGGTTGTGTACCTTATCGTAATTTCGAGGATGAAATTCTTTAAGGTAGGGAGTCTGTAACACCCCATATATTTTATAGCCTTATTTAAGACATTTAATTAGTTAAATTAAATTAAATGATGTAAAGAGTAATAGATGGAGATTTAATTAGTTAGAGGTAGTCGTGCCATAATGAAGGGGTAATTAAAATGAAATAACACTAAGTAATGTGTTAGGAAATGAGAAGGGTATTTCGGGAAATGGCAAGACCTTATACCCTACACTTTTGTGAGATTCACGTTCACTACTCTCATTTCATAAAAACGAAAACTTGCTAAGGCCGGCCACCATTTCCAATCTCAACAGAAGAAGGAAATCTTATATTCAAGAGCAAAGAAGAAATCAACTAATTTGACACTCTAAAATCTCATCTATAATCTCTAAATGCCAAGGTGAATAATTACTGCATCCCTAATATTTCTAGTTTTCGGTTTTCGGTTTTTGTTTAGATCCGAAATGATTTTGCTATAAAATTGACATGTTTGATGTTTTAAGATATATATATGTTTGTTGTTGATGGAATTATAAATGTTTATTCTTGTTTTATGATAATGTTTAGAATGAAAACCCGATTTAACGACATCCGAATACTTTGAAAATTAAATATAGGTCAGGAATAATATTTTAGAGATGGGTTTTGATTTTCATAATTTTCCAATTTAATATGGATTTTATATGAATTTTTAAATGAAGGAAATTTTAGTGATGGGTTTGAGATTTTAATATGTTAGGCAATATATTAAGATATATTTTCTGGAATTTTTCCAGAATTTTCCTAAGTCATTTGAGGGATATATAAAATTATTTAAGGTATAGGACTTAAATGTTTTATACATTTATAAAGGAGAAGAGGCATTTTGCAAAATAAAACGTTTTATAAATCCTGGTAATTGCGGCAGCAAAATTCTGAAAAGTATTTTATTGACCAATGAGAATTTGACAAACAAAGGCTGGTTAGTTGAAAAGTTTCCTTTTTAAGTTTAAAGACAAGAATCACACTTTTTCCATGTTTCAATCCATACGGCTAAACACCTTCCACCCCAGACCTTTCGTCCCAGTCGAAGGGTTAGCTTTCGATAAAATCAAAGTTCAATGCATAAGATATCAAGAAGTTGGTATGTAATGAATTGAATATAATCCGAAAGGTTTAAGCCGGAAGGTTGATGGCCGAAAGGGTTGGAATATAAGTGAAAAGCTTTCGGCTGCTTTGCTTTCGAACTTGAGCTTTCGGCTTGGTCACTTCCTACCAGGTCAAGTTATTTAAAGAAAGACTTTAAAACCTTCTGATGTGTCGAAAGGTTGTAGCTGCTACCACCATTACTTTGTTTTGAAACCTTCCGGCATCGGTGAAGGGTTTCGAATGTTTTATAAAAGTTTTACTTTGAACCTTCCGACCCAGTCGAAAGGTTCGCCTATTTTTAAAGTTAGCAGTTTCTCCAAGGCTTTCAGAGGGAAGCTTTCGACTTAGGTAGTTACCCTTTTTTTGTGAAATATAACCAAAGGCTTCCGAAAGGTTGTTCGGATATCCTCGAAAGGTTATATGAATATTTTCGAAAGGTTGCTTTAATAAAGACGAAAGGTTTTAAAAGATAAGTTTCCATATTGTTTTTATGTTGAACCCAATCTACTTTCGAAAGGTAATATGATTTGAGTAAAGTATAAAGACTTGTTTCTTTTCCTTGTTTGAAGTTTGATTTAAAGGTTTGAATCATTTTGAAATTGTTTTCAAGGAAAATTATGAGAGGGGATCCTTAAGTAAAAATGACTCGGATATTAGAAAACCATAGGGGACTAGTATGGAGTCGCGCCCTGTACATTAGCTTGTAGCCCCAGCTAATTGTTGTCCAAAATTCCAGTGTGCAGGGCTTTGTCACAGGTAGGCTAAAATTATGATTACACACCGAAAGGAACATATGTTGTATACAGATAGGTTATTGGTAAGCCCGGAAAACAACTAAGCTCGGGAGAATCTGGGAGATGATTAAGTTAGGGACAGACCATCCATGAGGAAGATATTTAGTAGATAGTTTAGGATAGACCGTCCTGACGGGAGATGTTAAATAGATAAATAAGGATAGACAATCCTAAATATAAAAATCTAATAGATGTTAGGTAAATTTTGATTATGATTATGTTATCTGTTAGGCCCAAGTCAGCCAAAGGTTAAACGTTATTTTTGTTTGAACAGATAGTTCACTATTACCTGATATTTATGTTTGATTACATAAAGTTTATTTTTTGGGATTAACCATTGTGAATGCAGGTGCATAGTATATGGTTATATGAAAAGATTTTCAAAGATATATTTTAAAAGTTGTTAGTGAGGGGAAACCCGTTCCGCTATGCGGCTTGGTCTCACTTAACAAAATTAAACCGGGATGTGCAGTATTATTCATACTAGGCTTTATGTCTGACTCGAAGTTTATATTTTTCTCTTAAACGCTCGGGTACTCAAAATCAATTTGAGTAGATTGAGAGATAAGGATCTTTTCAGGTTTTTAGGTTGTCCGATGAATAAGCTACCGAAGGATGCAGGAGGCAACGTATAGCTATTTAGGAATTGCTGCTTTTTACTTATGTTTGATGAATTTCCATTGTGTTATGATGTATTAGGACTTATATGACCATTTGACTCTGAACAATCGAGGAGGTATCTTCATATACCACTCTCAACGTAATTTGTAATAACTATATTTATTAAGTGCCTGGGAAAACGTTTGGGTTATGTGAGGAGAATATGGAACAAGTTTTATTAGGAAATGTAATGAAGTAATCTGTGTTTTGAAATATGTGTTTTGTTTCATATTCAAGTGCCTCTGATTTTGTTGATACCATTAACATAGCCGTATTTAGTCGCCGGAAGCTAATACTATAGATGACTGCAACATCTGTAGCGCTTAGTTTTGGGCCTCTAGATAGGGGATGTTACAGTGGACCTAAAGTTTCCACTCGTGAAGTAAAAAAGGCGCAGCCTGGGTTTGGAGGGATCCATTTTGTTGAAGGAAGAGATGGACAAGCTGAAAGCAAATGGTTTTATTCGTGATGCTTTATACTCGGAATGAATATCCAACCCCGTGTTAGTCAATAAATCAAATGGAAAATGGTGGACATGTATTGATTATTTTTACTTGAACAAAGCATGCCCAAAGGATAGCATTTGTTTACCTAAGATTGATTGGCTGGTAGACACGACAACATGACACGAGGTTCTCTCATTTGTGGACCCTTATTCAGGCTTTAATTTGATCCCAGTGCATATACCGGATCAGAAGCACATTAGCTTT
Organism: Allium fistulosum; assembly: GCA_030737815.1. Classification (NCBI taxonomy): domain Eukaryota; kingdom Viridiplantae; phylum Streptophyta; class Magnoliopsida; order Asparagales; family Amaryllidaceae; genus Allium; species Allium fistulosum. The sequence continues at coordinate 481,428,827 of CM060905.1, read as the reverse complement.
ATAACGGATTTTGGACTATACTGTTATCATGTAATGTTGTTTAGTTTAAAGAACACAAGAGCTCCATACCAAAGCTAGGAAAATTCCTTATTCCGGAAGCAAATCGGACAAACGATGGAAGTATATGTGGATAATATGCTCGTGAAGTCACGATAATCGAGAAATCACGTGGATGACCATTCTGATGTTCGAGGTATTGCAGAAGTATGGGATGAAGTTGAATCCATTGAAATTGTCTTTTGGAGCTGTATCAGGGAAATTCTTGGGATTCATCATAAATTCAATAGGCATTGAGACTAATCCGGAGCAGATTAACGCCTTGAGGAACATGAAAGCCCCGACCATGAAGAAGCAGTTGTAGGGCTTAAAAGGGGAGGTTGCTGTTTTGAGTCAGTTTATCTCAAAGGCAGCGGAAAAAATGTTCATTGTTCTTCGATACTTTAAAAAGGTTAAATTTAATTTTGAATTGAACGAAGATTGTTAGAATGCCTTCGAGGAATTACTAAGGCATATGAAAACACCACTGGTACTATCTAAACCATTGGACGGAGTGGACTTGTTCGTTTATTTGGGGATGTCTACTCATGCACTAAGTGCAACACTAGTACATGAGGAGGCGAGGATTAAAAGGCTGGTCTATTATGTCAGTAAATGGTTTACTGGAGCTGAGAGGAACTTTTCAAAGTTAGAAAACCTCGCATATTGCTTGCTCATTGCATCAAGGAAGCTACAGCTATATTTTCAAGCTCATCCGATTAAGGTGCTAACAGATCAACCCTTGAATCAGGTGTTGTACCGACCCGAGACCTAGGGGAGATTGTTGAAATGGAATATTGAACTAAGTTAATATGATATCACTTAACATCCAAGGAGAGTGATAAACGGGCATGCGTTGGTGGACTTCATCGTTGAGTTTACCGCACATGATGGCGAATAGCAGGATGATACGGTCATACTTCCTCATTGGAAATTGTTTACGGATGGAGCTTCAATCGAACATAGTTCAGATGAAGGAGTAGTGGTTGTAACTCTGGAGGGAAGATCAATTTGTCATGCATTGAAATTGGAATTTCCTGCAACTAACAACGAGGCTAAGTACGAAGCACTGATAACGAGGCAGAGGATAGCAAAGGAACTAGGAATAAGGACACTGCAGATATTCAGTGATTCCCAGTTGGTTGTTCATTAAGTGATGAAGGAATATTAGGCTAAGGGTGCGATACTTGCTCCTTACCTGATAAAGGCACTAGAACTGTTGGATGATATAGAGCACTAAACAATTATAAACATCCACGGAAAGGAGAATGCAAAAGCTGATTTGTTGGCCAAGCTGGCTAGTTCTGGGGAGATACGGATGATGGGTTTGGTTCCAGTGGAGATCTTGACGGCTCCAAGTATCGACCAGATGGATGTCAAGTGGATTTTGGCAACCATGGAGTATGAGGAGTCGTGGATGAATCCAATCAAGGATTATCTACTCAAGGGAATTCTCCCGAGAGAGGAATGAATGGAAGACTCTCCTTCGAAAAGTACTACGGTTCATGATACAGAAAGGAGTGCCATACAGAAGAGGATTCTCTGCCCCCTTGCTTAGGTGTGTAACCAAGGATGAAGCTAGGAAAATCTTCATGGAGACCCATGAGGATGACTGTGGTGACCACATCGGGAGGTAGACACTAGCAAAAAAGGTACTTCGCTATGGATATTTTTGGCCAATAATAAATCAAGATGCAATTGATTACACCAAACGATGCAACCATTGTCAGAGGTTTGTGAAGATACCAAGAGCCTCACCGATAGAGCTTATACAAATGGTCATCCCATAGCTATTTATGGTTTAGCAAATGGATATTATCGGCGTGCTACCGATGACGAAAGGAGGACCTAAGTATGTTATAGTGTGGTGGATTATTTCACTAAGTGGGCTGAAGAGGATTCGCTTGCCACGATCACAACGAAAATGGTGATCAACTTCGTGATGAAGAACATCATTTATAGGTTTGGAGTACCTCAGAAATTATAACAGATAGTGGAACTCAGTTTGGAAGTACCAAGTACAAGGATTTCTGCAACCGGTACAAGATTGAAAAAGGCGTTTCAGCGGTAGCACATCCACAAGTGAATAGACAAGTGGAGGCGATGAATAAAATCATAAAGTCCATCTTGAGAAACGATTAACAAAAGCCAAGGGCAACTAGGTCAATGAGCTTCCACTAGAATTATGGGCTTATAAGATGACCTACAGGTTTGCGACTGGACATATGTCGTTTGCTTTGGCATACGGATCATAGCCATGATCCTAATAGAATTGGAGGTCCCTTTTCATCGTAAAAGGTTTTATGATCCAAAGGTAAACGAGGAACTCTTGCTTGAGTCCCTCGATTTGATTGATGAGAAAAGGGAGGAAGTAGAATTAAGGGTAGTTTCTCACCAGAAAAGAGTAGCTTGGCATTTTAACTCCAAAGTCTGAAACCATACTTTTAAAGCAGAGGATCTCATTTTGAAACGAGTTCTCCAGAGTACGGGGACGCTTGGTCTGAATTGGGAAGGTCTTTATGCAATTGAGCAAAAGCTTGGAGATGGAACATTCAAACTAGCTACTATCGACAGAACCTCGACTCTGCATGCATGGAACAACGACTTGCCATGACATTATTTTATTTAATATTAGTAAATTTACTTTCTATAAATGAGCCACACAAGGATTCTGGGCAATGTAATAAGGCAGGAATTGCCGCGTTTTCTGTTTATAAATAAATGTTAACTTCATTAACCAATGGAATCGTGTTCTTGTGAGAAAAATCCTATACTGCACAATTAGCAATATAGTTAGGTTGAACTCCTTTGGTCCAAGATCAGGACCAGGGAGTACAATTTCAAAGGCTGATCAATTAATTCAACCCTACACTCCTAAGTACTCAGAAAATGGTACCAGCTCCTTTTGGTTTAAGATTAGGACCGAGGAGGGTAAACTCAGGGGACAATCAGATAATTCAACCCAAACCTTAAGGTATTGACTATTGCCTAAAATTAGGCAACGTCAAGAAGGAATGCCGAGGATAAGGCAACTAAAGCGCTTGTTTTTGGAGATAGAAACTGTTGTGTGGTTAGAAATTCCTTGACCACGCTAGTGGCCTAGAAGGATATGCTAGGCCAAGGATAAGCGAGGATGGTCAACGGATACTCTCAGTCAACACTTGGAGATAGGTGGGACTGAGAGTGGATGCCTAGAGATAGGCGTCCAAAGGCATAGATTCTTGAATATATGAATCGATCTGTGGATGGGATATACATGACCGGGCTGGCAGCCTAGCGGACACAATCAGCAAAGATAAGCAAGGATAGTCGTTGAAAAATGAAGCCAAGAACTACTAGACTCCTCCAGTCTAGGATCAGGATCAGAAGAATATAATCGGACTTGGGGCAATCAGATAATTTTCCCTACATGATTAACCACTGAACAATGCCTGGAAATAGGCAAGGTCGGTGAAGAATGCCCAGCTTTTGGCATTTGGAATTGCGAGTCCCGAAAACAGGACTCGCCATGCAGTAGAACAACATGAAGGCTATGGTTTCACTTGTGCCTTAGCAGGATGCGCTTTGCTAAGGTTTAATAGTGTAAACTTATGGATAACACTGATCATGCCCGATTATCGGTAAGGTTGGGTATGTCAGGAGATAGACGTTCAAACCACTATTCCCTAGAGATTGGGAATAGCTTCAAATTTGTATTATTTATAACTCATTAATGGTCAAAGGAAACTCGACCAAAAATAAACAAGGACAACCACAGAGTTGGTTGAATTACAGTTTTGTTAAGCCAAACGAAACACTTTGGCAACTATAAAGAGATCTAAATAATGGAATATAACCAAAGTAATTGTAGGAGTTTTATTTATATGCATAGGGGTGTAGTAAATAAAAGCATTGTGCGGAAACAAACATATATAATATGGATAAACTGCAGTATAGACTATTATATTATATGTGCAAGTAGATGTATATAACCAAGTGCAGAGTATAAAAGTGTTGAAAAGCAAATAAAGTAAATGAAATAGAGATTACAAATAAAAGTAGTCTTTCATTACTTCAGCTTTTTATACATGGAGATTGCGAGGGCCACTCCAGCACAAACGCGACCTATATACCGGAAAAGGAAAAACAAAGGGATGCATCCCAAACATAAAAATAGAAACTGTCTTACCTTCATCAGGGGATATCTGAGGAGTCTACTTCTTCTGGCTCTTCCTCTTCTTCTTCCCGACCTTGCTACTCGAGCCGTCATGTGGCCTCTTCTGGCCCTGATCATCCTTTGGTGTGCTTCCTCTAGATGTGGCGGTATTGCTTTTAGAAATAGTGATGGCAGGAACTTCAGGACGGCTTGAAGGAAACTCGAAAGTTTCTATTATGGTATCGGCACTGCCGCTCCTCGAAGGACGAATGACAAAAAGAGGAATACGAGAAGAAGATTTTGGCTCTTGGGCACTTGTAGGCTTATCGAGACCAGGCTCAGCCTTAATCTTAACTTTCGACATGTCAATCTTCCACTACCCCTCTATGGAAACAGATTTGGTCAGGCGTGAGGCACTAGTAATGGTGATGTCTTCTCCTTGGAACTAGGTAACATCGTCTAATCTTTCCAGAGCCACATTTCTTTCTGCATTATATAGAGATGAAGGGTGACTTGGAACAACCAGTTGACTCAGTGGCGATCGTAGTGGTCCCCATGCCTTGAATGAGTGGAGGCGGAGAAAGTGGAAGAGAAGGATGACATGTAACTTCACAAATGGAGAAGTGGAGGTTAGTCACAGTCTCAAGAAAGAACTAAAGGACTTTGAATACTGGAGAAATAAGAGATATACCTTTGCCTAGACTCGATTGCGGAACATGATATTTAGATATTTCCCCATTTTTAAGCGAATGCTAAATTGGTGGATCAACGAAGGGGGAACATAAGGTTCAATCGAGATGATTGGTACTGAAGCTGGAATAACTTAGGTGGCCTCAAAATTAGCTCCCTCAATTGTAAGAATATCTTATGCACTCTTATAAGATTTTGGGGTGGATGATTCTGCCTGACCTGATGCACTTAGGTTGATAGAAGTTTCAGTGGCATCTTTGGTTGTGGCATCTTCAGTGGCTAAGATAGCTTTTCCCTCTTCAAGTTTAGCTATATCATCAACATCGACATACCTGGCCATCAACTCATCTTCGGTGAGGCCTTCACCGGTCGCCTCTACATGGCACAATAACTGCTCCCAAGCATCGACGAGGGTAACTGCATATATGCTTCCCATCCACTTCAGGTTTTTAGACTGGATAATGTTAGCGAAGGGGTAGTATTCAATTCCTCTTGATCTTTGGCCTTTTACTCTTGGATCTCCTTTAGATCATGCGAGGCGAGAGTATAGCCAAGTCCAATATCTAGCTTCTCATCCTTTGATAATAGCAAGTCATTTTCAATTTTATCTTTTTCACTCAGGAGTGTTTTAATTTCAGCTGCCTGGTCATTAATGGTTTTGTCCTTGGACTGGATAGTTTCATCCTTTGCAGTGAGGGCCAAGTCTTTTCCGGCAAGCTGCGTTTTAAAAGTAGCGTTCTCTTCATGTGCAGTTTTCAGCAAGTCCTTCAGCATAATTTCTACATTAGTATGAGCCCTCCTTATTTCCACCATCAGGCTATCTATATTAGCCTTGAACTTCAGAGCCACATCTCTCTCTACCCCCATCTTCTTTGAATCTACTTTGTATCACTCTATCAGACCGTTATAAGTCTTCTTTTCAGATTCAAATGATTGGATATTTGTTTGATTAATTTGGTTAACATTAGAAAAGGCATAACAAAGCTTTTTCTGTTTATACCCTTAATCGGCCAACTCTTGAACCCATCCGACCTTGCAGTCTGCTTCCTTCTTGGGAATGTTTTTGATGTCACGATCAAATATGACACCAATTAAGTAGAGGTCAGGGAAAGCATCCTTCATATGGGGTGATGGAGCTGGGATAGGAGTTGTAGGAGCAATGATTCCTTTGGAATGAGGAGGAATGATTGTGGTCAAGGAGTGCGGCATCGGAGTTTGTTGGTGTGTAGGAAATTGGGGTTGAGAATAAGGCAGAAGAATGCCAGAAGATGAGCTGTAGCGTTTACGCGAGTCTTTGTACCACTTACTTTGATCGTAAGGCTACTTTTCTTCGACCTGCCTTTTCTTATGGTCCCTCTTAGCCTGGCGATCATCTCCCGTCTTACGCTCTTTATCTTTTGTAACAACTTGTATTTTATGTATCGTAGGATTGTAAAATATTATTTTTAAATTCATAGGAGATCATATGACTGTATAATTTTTTAACATGCCTATTAGTGACATTTCCTATCTTTAGAATTTTATTGGACGTTTTTTCCCTTGAAAACTTATAATGGCTAGAAATTTTGATACAAGCCGAATTAGCATCCGAGACAACTTTCATTGGAAATATATTATGTTTCCCTTTCTATAAAATGGTCAATAATAGCGATTTGGATTTTCTGGCTAGAAAATATGGTTGATTGAAATTTGACAACTTTTGGAGAAGCTTAGCGGGTAATTAGTGAGGTTTGGGGGAAAGCCCACTAACCCATTTTGGATTTTTAAGCTATAATAGGCTGAACCATCATTCCTAATTCATTTTTACCACGTCTCAAATAGATCTAAACTCCCATTAACCCATTTTTCACTGAAAACCTTCTTTTTTCTCCTCTAAATGAAATCTAAATCGTAGATTAAGGATAGATTAGCAAGGGAGTTCATTGGCGATCTTCAAATCTACATTTTTAGAGAAGAAAACTTAGTGCTTGGCTGTTTATTCTTGGATTTGCCTCGATTTGCGTGCAAAACTTGTATTTCGAAAGGTTTGTTGAGTGATTTATTGTCTCTCACCTTATTATATATGTATATATAGATTCTAACATGTTTTGGATCCATTTTTGAAGTTAAAATTATGTTTTACTGCTGTTTTAAAAAACTAGCTATAGTAAAAATGTGAATAAATGGATTTTTGGTGTTTTATGCATGTTATTTGGATATATGATTACCTAAATATGTGTTAAGCTATATTGTAGACGCCTTGTATGATGATTGCTATGATTGGTGTGTAATTTGCACGTTTGAATGTTGTTTGTCCATGTATGATATTTGTTTGTATGCTTGTATAGTTGAAAATGCTAATCGGAGCGAACTAGAGATAGGAACCGTGAAACCAAACTTCAATGGATATGCTCGAGAATATTAGGAGTTATATCGATGCATATGGAAGCCATGGACCAAAGAACGAAGTGTAGTAGTGAAATCGACATGAAAATGGAAGTTGGAGTTACTATAACATTTTGGTTCATGGAAAGTCTACTTGGTGCTAGGGATGCTCGAGGTTTGGGAAGGTTTGGCTTGGGCATGGCTTCGATCCGATGAAAGGGTGAACAGGACAACAAATCTTATCCAGTGGTGCTATGTTCGATGACCGAACAAAATTTGCAGCTCGGTGAATTTTGGGGCATGCTTTCTATTTTTGGCAAGAGTTACTCGATCCGAGCTTAAGCAAATATTTTTGTCTAGTGTTTTAGGCGTGCTTCGAGTCGTGGGAAGTGTTGCTTCTGGCTTGGCTTGGGTATACTCGAACAAAGTATGGGAGTTGAGGAATTTTCATTGTAGCACGTCGATATTTTGAGGATTTCTTCATGGCGTGTTCCGAGGTTCTTGGGGGTGATGTGAAGGGAAGTAGGCAATAACTCCAAATGACTCGGGATAACCTTGAATTTCGTATGGCAAGTAGTGAAGCAATGGCGTAGTGCTTCGACACGATGATGCCGACGACGATGACGATGCTTACGAAGCTTTGGTAAGATGGCTATACGACTTACATTTGGTGTCTAGAGGTGTTTCTAAGATGACGACTTGAAGATGGAGTCTTAATGGTGTTCCATAAGCGCAAGTTCAACGATGAGGGCTTGCGAGTAGAATGTGCGACTGTGTTCTACTATGGAGATAGCCATGGTGGGATAATGATTGAGTTCAATTATGAAGATGTGTGCAAAGGGATCGTTGATAACTCGAAGGTTTCTAGTGTGCTCAAAAAGAAGGGGCATGTGTCCAGATCTTGCGATAGTAGATTACCTGGGGCTTTTGCGATTGTCCTAGATCCTAGCCTTACGAAGTGGCATGGATTCGAGCACCATTGAAGCCAGGATTTCAATTGAGTCCTTGGTTTGTGAGCTTGCCATACGAGTTATCAATATCCAAAGAACACGAGTGATGGTGTCGATTGTTTGATGGATGCAATGTTTTTCATGGTTGTTTATCACTCTACAGTGTCATACAATGTAAGTATTTTTGACTGTATGCCTAGACATTGAACATTATACTTTGATTGCGATACACTTATATGGAAATGATAGTAGATTAGCTTATATTCACTGTTATGTGCTAAATCTTTAGATGTTGGGATAGGTTAGGTGTGTTCTTCATACCCTATGCGCCTATTTACTATATGCAATTCTTTTAGTATTTTTTAGATGATGTATCGCTCACACCAGACTATTGTCTAACCTGAGGTTTTATGCTTTGCTTCTTATTATATCGGTTACTTTTAAATGAGTAGGTTAGAGATAACAAGTCTAGATAGCGCATCGAGTTATATGGTGTACGAGTAGGAGGCTACACTTTCATATTTCTATACTTGGAACTTACTATCACTTATATTCCGTTGTGCAGTAGTACTAGTACTTGTATTACTTTAGAGACAGTTTTGGAGTTTATTTTGGAAATTTAGGATGTATAAACTCTTGTGTGAACCTCTTACACTTTAGTGTTATTATTTACTATTCATTTGATTATATTACTGTCTCACCTTCTTTACATTTATGTTATTATATTATATTTTGCCTATACACTATGAGATGTTATACAGGATCTGTACTAGGTTTTATGTTGCTTTACACCCTTGGTAATCGCCCTACATCGGCGTGGTACCTCCACAGTGCATTGTTCAAGTATATTGGGTACCGCCAGTTTAGGGCAGTCGTCACATTTAGTATCAGAGCTTAGGTTGCGATGACGACCTAAGTTGGTACTTGGATCCATTACAGATAAGGAAGGAACTATCTCCTTAGAATGGATCCAGCGATATATGAGAGAGCGGACTTGTTATATTTTTGCTTTTGAGACTATATATGTAGTATATAAGTTGCACTACATTCACGAACGCCACTTATTCCTTTTAGAGAGACTGGTCATTCTTATTACGTTTGTAAGAATGAACCAGCTAATGAAGAATGTTGTTAGGAGCTATGTTTTTGGAGTTGAGGAGGGGGTAGGATTGAGGGCCGATTACCCCGACTTGTAGAATATATTCGCTGAGATGGTGCGAAATATGGTTTGAAATACCCAAGTTGCTACTACTATTACTGTTGATGGTGGTGCTCCAATGCGAGCGTCGAGGGATGACATTGCCAAACCCAATAAGGATTACTCTACTCTTGGAGGAGAACTATTCCTGGAATGGAATCGGCCATCGAAGTGCAAGATTGGTTAGACACCTGCGAATGCATCTTTAAGGATACATGGTTTGGGGATGCGATGAAGAGGAAGCTGGCCTCTGGATAGCTTCAGGGACAAGCTATGAGGTGGTGGAATGCTATCAAGATTACTACTCCCGAGGATCAGATTACTTGGGAGCGGTTTAAGGCAAAGTTTGAGGAGAAGTATATACCAGTCGCTCAGAAGTTGGTGCTCTTCCAAATGTTTGCTGACTTGAAACAGAGGATCTATCTGTGTTGGAGTATATGGTCGAGTTTACATGATGTCGAAGTATGGTCTATCTTTTATCGATACTCAACTTAAGAAGAATGAGAAGTTTATTACGTCTTGGTTGATTATCTTTGAGAAAAGCTAGTAGGGCATATCGATTAGACCTTTGAGAGGGTAGTGGAGAAGATTCTTCGACCTGAGAGTCTATATCCTAAGCTTAAGTCAGTTGTTTCACTCAAGGATGAGCTAAAGCCGCAAGCTGGTGCAGGTGGAAAGAAGAAGTAGAGGATAGAAGTGTGATTTCTGGGTCACATTGTTCCTAAGCAGGGTATTGTTGTAGATCCTGTAATGGTAGCAGTAATACAGAATTGGGATCGACCCAAGACTGCTACAGACATGAGAAGATTCCTTGAATTGGTGGAATACTATAGATGTTTTATCAAGGACTTCTCTAAGGTAGCAGTGCCGTTATTCTACTTGACGAAGAAGAATCAGACGTTTATTTAGGATACGAGGTGCGAGCACGCATTTGTGAGTTTAAAGGAGAGGTTGATGAGCGCACCCGTATTAGTCATTCCGAGAAAGAATGAGGAGCTGACAGTATGCACAGACGTCTGTGGTGCTGGACTAGGTGCGGTTTTGATTTAGAGGGGATAAGTTGTCGCAATGCTAGTCAATAGCTAAAGCCGCATGAGAGGAAGTATCCAACTCATAATTTGGAGTTGGCAGCGATAGTATTTGCTTTGAAGATATGGAGGCATTATTTGCTCAGGGAGAGGTTCGAGTTGTATACATACCACAAGTCATTGAAGTATCTTTTCTCCCAGAAGGATCTTAGCCTTAATCAGTAGCGATGGTTAAAGTTTCTGGCTTCCTACGACTTTGACATTTCCTACACACCCAACAAGGGAAATGCAGTCGCTGATTCTTTGAGTAGGAAACATGCCAGCTTGGGAGTGATGTTCCTAGAGTGGAAGCAGTTGGCGTTTATCGATGGTTATTATTTTAGACCTCTATGCGAGCTAGAGCCAGAAGTGTTGGCTATCTTGACGATCAAACCTACTTTGATCGAGCGGATTGGTACTAGTCAAAGGTGAGATGCTAGACTAGTAGAGATCATGGCAAAGATATAGGAAGGAGTAAAGTGAGGAGATGAATTGGAACAGGCTCGACCGTGATGGTTGGCTCCGTAAAGTTGGGAGATTATTTGTTCCCGATGTCGATGGGTTGAGGGATGAGGTGCTACGAGAGTGTCATCATTCGAGGTTGACTATACATCTCGGTGGCAATAAAATGTACTATGATATGGGACAACCATTTTATTAGGAAGGAATAAAGGACATTGGGGCATTTATCTTGAAGCTCGTGAACTATCAGTTAGTAAAGGCAGACCAGAAGAAGCCGAGTGGTTTGCTGCAACCGCTCGGGATTCCCGAGTGGAAATGTTAACAAGTTTCAATGGACTTCATCGATAGGTTGCTGAGGACCGGAGGAGGGTACGATAACATCTAGATCATACTCGATAGGTTGATAAAGACTGCTAGATTTATACTCTACAAGTCTAGTAAAACGACATCCAAATTGGCCGAGTTGTATATGAAGTGGGTTGTGCGATTCCATGGTGTGCCGAAGAGCTTTGGGAGTGACTGAGACCCTTTGTTCACTAGTAGGTTTCGGAAAAGCTTACAGGAGGTGTTCGGGATGGAGCTGCAACTCGGTACTGCTTATCACCCACAAACAGATGGGTAGATCAAGAAGGTGAATCATATATTGAAGGATCGGTATGGCACCATCGATTTTGGTAGCTCGTTGGATGATCATTTACATTTAGTAGAGTTTGCATACAACAACAGTTATCATTCCAGCAATGCTATGACACCATTTGAGGCGTTATATGGGCGACTGTGCAACACTACTTCATGTTTGTGGGAAGCAGATGAAAAACTAATACTTGGCCTAGATATGATTAGAGAAACTTTGGAGAAGATTGAGATCATTCGGCAACGAATGAAAGCTGCTTAGGATAGACAGAAGAGCTGCATTGATAGGAGAATACGTGACTTAGAGTTCTCTGTTGGCGATATGGTGTTTGTCAAGATCTCTCCGCTGAAGAATGTTGTTTGATTCGGTACTAAGGGGAAGTTGGCATTGAGTTTCGTTGGTCCTTTTCCAATACTGGAGAGGATTGGGAACCTGGTTTACAGAGTCAACTTACCTCAGAAGATGGCGGGCATGCAAAGCGTATTCCATGTCTATCACTTAAGGAAGTTTGTGCATGGCTTAAGCATGATAGCCGAACCGAATCGGCTGATATCCAGATTGAACCAGAAGCTTCGAGACCTCGTAGGCCTATTCGTATTATCGGACGTGATATGAAACAACTTAGGAGGAAGACGGTTGAGTTGGTGAAGGTTAAGTGGAGTGAGAGCGAAGGCGATTGTTCATTCTTGGATTAAAGGTAGATTAACAAGAGGATTCATTAGAGATTAAGGGTTGATTAGGAAGGGATTCAATAACGATCTTCAAATCTACATTTTTTACGGAATAAATATTAGGGCTTGGCTATTCATTCTCGGATTTGCCTCGATTTGCGTGCAAAACTTGGATTTTGGAAGGGTTAATGAGTGATTTATCATCTCTCATCTTATTATATATGTAGATATAAGTTCTAATATGTTTTGGATTCACTTTTAAAATCAAAATTATGTTTTACTACTGTTTTAAAGAATCACCTATAGTAAAAAATGTGAATAAATGGATTTTTAGTGTTCTGGACATGTTATTTGGATATATGATTGCCTTGATATGTGTTAGGCTATATTGTAGACAGCTTGTATGGTGATCCCTATGGTTGGTTGTGTAATTTTCATGTTTGAATGTTGTTTGGGGCATATTTGGTGTTTGTTTATATGCTTTTACGGTTGAAAATGCTCATCGGGAGCGGATTAGAGGCTAGAACCATGAAACCGGAGTTCAACGGATAGGCTCGAGAATGCTAGGAGTTGTATCGATGCATACGGAAGCACATAGGTAGAAGAATGGAGCGTAGTTGTGAAATTGACATGAAAATGGAAGTTGGAGTTACTACAGCATTTTAGTTTGGGGGAAGTCTATTCAGTGCTGTGGCTTCTCTGGGTTTGGGAAGGTTTTGCTCAGGCATGGCTTTTGTTGGGTGAGAGGAGGGCCAGACAAAAAATGATGTCAGTTGGTGCTATATTCAGTGACCGAACAAGATTTGCTACTTGGTAAATTTAGGGACATGCTTGGTGTTTTTAGCAAGAATAACTCGGTCCGGGCCCGAGCAAATATTTCTGTTTGGTATTTTAGGCATTCTTCGAGTCGTGGGAAGTGTTGCTTCAGACTTGGTTTGGGTATAGCTGAATAGAGTATGGGGTTGAGGAATATTCGTCGTGGCACGGTGATACTTTGGGGATTTCTTCGTAGGGTATTCTAGGGTTTTTGGTGGTGATGTGGAGTGAAGTAGGCAACTCCAAATGACTCGAGATAATCTTGGATTTCGTGTGGCGATTAGTGAAGTGATGGCATAGTCATCGACATGACGATGCCGATGATGATGGTTTCGAAACATTGGTAGGATGGGTCTACGACTTACGATGAATGTCTAGAGACGTTCCGAAGAAGACTACTTAACGATGGAAGTCGTGATGGTGATCCACAACACAGAGGTTCTACCGTGGAGAAAGTCGTGAAGGGATAATGATTGAATTCAATTATAGAGACATGTGCAAAGGGATTATTGATAACTTGGAGGTTTCTAGTGTGCTCGTAAAGAAGGGTTATGTAGGTGGCTCCCACCTAGATTTGCGATCGTGTCCATGGTAGACATTGGACTGGACTACTGCGGTAGTAGATTAGAGTGGACTATTGCGATTGTGAGCCTGGTTCTTAGCCTTGCGAAATGGCATGGATTCGAAAACCAATGAAGCCAGGATTTCAGTTGAGTCCCTGGTTATGATTGTGCCATAAGAGTTATCATATATCCACCAAACACGAATGATAGTAAGGATTGTCTAATGGATGCTATGTTTGCCATGGTTGTTTAAAATTCTAGGATGTCACATGATGTAGGTATTTTTGACTGTATGCCTAGACATTGGACATTGTACTTTGATGGCAGTACATTTATAAGGAAATGATAGTAGATTAGCATATATTGACTATTATGTACTAACTCTTTGGACGCAGGGACTGGTCGGGTATAGTTTTTCATACCGTATGCCCCTATTTACTATATACGATTCTTATAGTATTTTTTAGATGATTGCTCACATCGAATTGTCATCAAACTTGAATTTTTATGCTTTTCTTCTTATTATCTCAGGTACTCTTGAATGAGTAAATGATGGATAACAGGTCTGGATAGCGCATGGAGCTGTACGTAGTACGAGCAGGAGGCCACGCTTTCATATGTCTATACTTGGAGTTTACTATCGCTTATATTCCATTATGAAGTACTAACAGTACTTGTATAACTTTATAAACAATTTTGGAATTTATTTTGTAGGTTTGGGATGTATAAACTCTACTATTTCAGTTTTTGTATAATCAGTGAACCTGTTGCACTCCAATGTTCTTATTTATGGTTCGTTTGATTATATTAATGTCTGACTTGCTTTACTTTTATGTTACTATATTATATTTTGTCTATGCGATGTGAGATGTTTAACAGGTTATGTACTTGGATTTCTATTACTTTATACCCTTCGCTATCGCCCTACAACAAGCGGGTATCTCCACAGCGCATTGTTCAAGTATATTAGGCATCGACGATGTAGGGCGGCCATCACATCTTTCCTGCGAGTTGTCTCTTCCTTGGTTTCTTGTCCCTTATAAGAACTGGACAGAGGTAGTTAGGAGTGCATTTGCTCTCTTCACCAACACCATATTGAAGATTGTTGAATCTATCTCCACCCATGATACTTGAAATGAGGGAAAGGATTGTGTAAGTTTCATAACATCAGAAAGTGAATGAATGCAAGGAGTGTGTTGTAACACCCCTAATTTTTTGATAACATTATTCAGGAGATTTAATTAGATAAATTAAAAAGAATAATGTAAATGTTAAGTGATAAGGGGATTGAGATTTGAAAAATATAATTTAGGCCGTGCTCAATTAAATAATTTAATGGGTTTAAGAATAGGTTATAGGTTAATTAATTTACATAAGGGTATATTAGGAATTTGCCACACATAACCCTTACCCTTATATATTCTCGTTCCTACCATTTCATTTCCCATTCACGTCATTTTGAAAACGCAAAAAAATAAAAACGTAAAGGGGAGTTGGCCATTAACAAGAGTAATTCAATCAAAAGCTAAGGATTCAAGCTTAGGGGAAATTAATCTCAATCCAATCCTGTTATCATAATCAAGGTGAATAAAAATTCATTCCATCTCTATTTTGTTTTATAATCTTATGTTTTTGAATTTAAGGGTAAATTCGTTTTATGATGATTTGGATGATGATATGCTTGAATCATAATTTGTTTGATTTAAAAAGAATGTTTAAATAAGATTATATGCGGTTTTAAGGCAAAACCGATTTATGTTGATGTTTAAATGCTATGGAAATATTTTATGTTGTGTAAAACATGATTTTGGAGTTGGGTTTTAGTTTTGATAATTTTCCAAGCTATAGAAAGATTACTATGAATTTTCAAACAAAAATATGGTTAATTGGGTTTATAAATTTTTCTCAGAAATCATATTGAGAATTTGGGTCTGAAATTTTGATATGTTAGATAACATTATTAAAGTGAATTTTTGGAATTTTTGGGGTTTTTCCTAAGTGATTTGCTATGCAAAATAATTTATTTTAGAAGAAGGAATTCTTTGCAATATTGGTTTTGCTTAATGGAAGGGCTTATTTGCTAACTTAACCTTGGTTTAGATCTGAAATTAGCGGCAATTATTTTGGTAAAGAATTTGAAAAGTTAAGGCAACCAATATTGTGTTTACACGTGGCAGGTTAGTTAGAAAGTGCTTTCTTTAATTTGTATTAAATCAGGTTAACCCAGAAAAGTTGGTTCCACCTTCTTTAGAAGTACCTTTCGACTCAGTGCTTCTGCCTTCAATCAAGTCGAATCCCACTAAGTCGAAACCAGTATACATGGTATCACTTAGGTGGTAGTGGATTGGAGAAAGGCGGAAGGCTTGGTGTTGGAAGCATTTCTTCCGATGGGATCGATACCTTTTTGGTTTGTTTTAGAAAGAAAAGCGCCTGCCTTTGTTTTAATTAAAGCCTTCGAAGGAGTCGAAGCATGTGTTTTCGAAAGAAGTTTTTAAAGGATTTTGAAAGGGTTGCCAACGTATGTTTCAAACAGTAAGCTTTCAAATGGGTTTCTTTACTTATAAAATAATGCTTTCGAAAGAAGGGGTTCTGACCTAGTCGAAGCTCTGCTACCGTTCTTTAGCCTTTCGAGTGTATTGAAGTCATCAATGCTTTCGAAAGGTAGTGCTTGTTTTAAAGATGTTTTGAGCCACTTCATAAATGCTTTCGAAAGGGTCCAAGCGTTTCGAAGGAAATGGCTTCGAAAGGGGGTTTCAAAAGGGAGTCACCAATAGGTTTATAGTGATTCCATGAAAACTATGTAATTGGACAGGGAGTCCTTAAACATTTTACCGGTTATTAGTCAGCCCATGAAAACTATTAAGTAATAGTAATCCTAGAAACTATAACTGAGATAGATCAACATGATGAATGGGTAATCCAGAATTGATTCAAATGTTTTGCATATCATCATATCATACTGTTTTGAATTGTTTTAACCATTGTGGATGCAGGGGCACAATATATGGTTTTATAAAGGGTTTTAGGATACCAGTAAGGGGAAAACTCGTTCTGCTAAGTGCCATGGTCTCACAAGATATCTAAATGATTTGAGATGGTATACTATTATTCATACCAGGCTTTATTCTGACTTGATGTTTATGTTCTCCCCTTAAACTCTCGGGTACTCAATTGATTTTGAGTAGTTTGAGAGTTGAGGTTTACAGGTACCTCATTAGACGAATAAAGCTTTTGGAGACGTGCAGGAGGCATGATAGATATTTAGAGTTCTCTTTTATTTGATTCTGCTGTGTTGTTTGTAATGGCAAAGTTGTTAAATTGCTTGTATATACTCTGATCATCTAAAGGAGAATCTTCATATGTCGCTCTTGGTGTATGTTGTAATAAATATATATTCTTTGAACGTGGTTAACGATTGTGGGATTATGTAATGAATTGGAAATTTTTTGAAATGCAATGTGATCTTGTTTGATGTTTTAATTTTTTTTCCATATTCATGTGTTTCTGGGTATCAATGTATCTAACACCGCCATATTTGGTCGTCGAGGATTAATAACTATAGATGGCTGCAGCATCCGTAGCCGTTAATTTTGGGCCTCTAAGTAGGGGGATGTTACAAGTTGGTATCAGAGCATAGGTTTATGGAACTTTAAAAGAAAATTAAATCTAAAAGCTTTTTGAAACATAATCCAATGAATTAGAAATATGATCGGGGTTTGGGATAATGCTATAGTAACGTACTTGTATTTGATATATATATATATATATATATATATATAAGTACGTATTCCCCTCTCCCTTAGACCGTTCTTATGTATCTTACTAAGGTTCGTATGCAGATTTACGAGAAAGAAGATATGGAAGCAGGAAACCAAAGAGGAAATCTAGGTGGATGAAGCACCATAGCTAATGGAAATGCTCGACCTAATACCAGGAGAAACCAAGGTCGATAGTCTAATGCTAACCAAAATGCTGATGCCAATGTGGGTGCTGGAAATCCACCAGTAGATACGAGGGTGATGTATCAATTCTTCATCAATGTGATGCAAGCAGGAGCTGCTGTTGGAGTTGCTGGGAATGTTGGAGGAGCTAATCATGTGGCTCCAGTTGGGAATAATTATGCTAAGCTGAGTAGAGACTACATCAGTTTGGGTGGAAAGCCGTTTGTGGGAACGGAGGATGCTATTGAAGTTGAAAATTGGCTGTTGCATTTTGAGCGTATCTTTGATGATCTGGGTTTAGATTATGAGCAGAAAAGAAGGTTGGCCTCTAGATAATTGCAGGGGTAAGCACTTCATTGGTGGAATAGTGTTACTGCAAGAGTTCCAGAGGAGGAGTTAACTTGGGCTAAATTCAAAAGGAGATTTCAATAGAGATTTTTATCTGAGGTTTCTAAGTCAGCATTGATGAGAAAATTTATGGATCATGTTCAGGGAGAGATGTCGATTATCGAGTATGCCACTAGGTTTGATGAGCTGTCTTGATATAGGCATGCTATTGTTGACACTGACATAGAAGGAATGAGAGGTTTATTCGAGGTTTGAGACCTGAGCTTGCTAGGGTGACCATGACACATACCTGTGATCCTTGTAATGTGGTTGTGGAGATGTCAATTTGCCATGAGGAAATGATTGTTGTTTGTACTAGAGAGAAGCCAATTGAATCCCAGGATCCTCATGGAAAGAAGAGGAGGTTCTTTAAGAAGAAGGGAGCCCAAATGGGAGATGCTGCCAAGAAGGCAAAGGCTGAGTTAGTTTGCTACAAGTGTGACAAGAAGGGTCATTATGCAAATGAGTGTCGGTCGGGAAAGGGAAAGAAGGCTGCAGATAAGAAGAATGTGAAGTGTTTTAATTGTGATCAAGTTCGGCATTATAAGAACCAGTGTCCAAAGCCAATCAGGGCGGACAAGGGAAAGGCCTTTGCTGTTGGATCGTCAGCTAAGCTAACTGCATCTAATAAAGGAAAGACTGTGATGGAAGGTACGTTTTTGATTCAGAGTATACCATTTAGGATACTATTTGATACCGGTGCATCACATTCATTTATATCCCAGTGTTTGGTTGATAGGTTATGCTTAGAACCCACATACCTTGTTACTTCCTTAAGGGTTGCGAATCTAATAGGAGGGCATGCAACTCTGAGGATGAGATGTGACTAGTTAGAACTTGATTTGTTAGGTCATAAGTTTGCATGCAGTCTGTATGTTTTCGATTTCATAGATTTCGGAATCATTTTGGGTATAGATTGGTTGGGGAGGTATGAGGCCAGGATATTTTGCCAGGATGGGGTGATATCACTAAGACACCCTGATAGTCATAACCGAATCATATTTTGAGTGGAGAATTCTGACCAGAGTAGTTGAGCTTTGTTAAGTGCAATGGAAGTGGGAGAAGAACTAAGTCAGGTTCGAGTTGTAAGAGAGTTTGAAGATGTTTTTGAGCCAGTCATAGGACTACCACCGAAATGAGCTGTTGAGTTTCGGATATATCTTATGCCAAGAGCTGAACCTATGAGTAGACCACCTAGCAGGATGACACCGACTGAGATGAAGGAATTGATGGTGCAGCTAGTGGATCTAGAAGGAAGAAATTTTATTAGACCAAGCAGTTCGCCTTGGGGAGTAGCCGCGGTATTCGTGAAGGAACCAAATGGGTCATTGAGGATGTGTATCGACTATTGTAAGCTGAACGAAAGGACGATAAAGAATAAGTATCCTTTGCCGAGAATTGATGATCTATTTTATCAGTTGAGTGGAGATAGAATGTTTTCCCAGTTGGATTTGGCAACAGGTTTCCATCAGTTAAGAGTGGCTGAAGACAACATTCCTTTGGCAGCATTTCAAACTAGGTATGTTCATTTGAGTGGTTAGTGATGCCATTTGGATTGACGAATGCACCTGCTTTCTTCGTGGATTGATGAACCGTGTCTTCTGAGAGTATTTGGATAGATTCGTGTTGGAGTTTCTAGATGACATTTTGGTGTACTCTAAAGATGAAAGAGAGCATGAAGATCATCTTAGAGTTGTGCTTGAAATGCTGAGGCAGAATCAGCTAAAGGCGAAGTTTTCCAAGTGTCATTTCTGGAAGAAAGAGGTTAAGTTTCTTGGTCTCGTGGTTTCAGAGAGGGGTTTGTCAGTCAATCTAGATAAGATCAAAGCTGTTAAAAATTAGAAGAGACTAGAGACGGTGACTAAGATTATAAGTTTTCTTGGACTTGCTGGCTATTACCGGAGATTCATCAAGGATTTCTCGCAGATAGCAGCGCCTTTAACTATGCTAACCAGGAACGAGGTGAAGTTTGTTTAGTCCGACAAATGTGAGGAAGCATTCCTTAAGTTAAAGCATTTGTTGACCAATGCACCAGTGTTAGTAGTTCCAGACGAAAACCAATGGTTAGTGGTATATACAGATGCATGTGGGACTAGATTGGGAGCTGTGTTGATGCAGAAGGGTAAAGTGGTTGCCTACACTTCACGGCAGCTTAGACCGCTTGAGGTAAGATATCCTACTCATGTTTAGAGTTGGCTGTAGTGATCTTCGCATTGAAGATTTAAAGGCATTATCTCTTAGGGGAGAGATTTGAGCTATATACAGATCATAAGTCTTTAAGATACTTATTCTTTCAGAAGGAGTTGAATATGAGACAGCAGAGGTGGTTGGAGTTTTTGGCAGCTTATGATTTTGGTATAGAGTATACACCAGGAAAAGGTAGTAAAGTAGCTGATGCTCTCAGCAGACGACACCAGAATGTGGTGTTGGCTATGTTGGCGGAATGGAAGAATCTAGAAGCTTTGGCCAGTTGTGGTGCGCAATTAAGATCGAATGCTAGTTCTAGTCAGAGTACTGCCATGTTGTCCTGTTTAGAAGTTCGACCAGTGTTGACCGAGAGAATTGCTTCTAAGTAGAAGGAGAATCCACTATTATCCGAGAGGATTAAAAGGCTTGAGGTTGGAACTGAGATCGATGATCTGAAAGATTTTTGTCTTGACCAAAGAGGATGGTTGAGAAAGAAAGGGCGATTATGTGTTCCAAATGTTGAGAACTTGAGAAAAGAAGTTCTTGGAGAATGTCATCGATCCAAGTTTAAGATTCATCCTGGAGGGACCAAGATGTATCAAGGTATGAAGAGGAGCTTCTATTAGGAAGGCATGAAGAGGGATGTTGGCTTGTGGGATAGGCAGTGTGTAAACTGTAAACAAGTGAAAGCCGAACATCAGAAGCTGGTGGGTTGCTTCGGCCTTTAGAGATTCTAGTTTGGAAATGGGATTCGATATCCATGGATTTTATAGACGGGTTTCTAAGGTCAAATAGGAGAAATGAAAGTATATGGGTCATTGTGGACAGGTTGATCAAGAGTGTCCATTTCATTCCAATAAAGTCAACTAGGACGACACCTGTTTTGGCTAAGTTGTTCATAAAGAACATAGTTAGACTACATGGAGTTCCTAATAGCATAGTCCGTGATAGAGATGCTTTGTTCACTAGCGAATACTGGAAGAATCTACAGGATGTGTGTTTGCACAAAAAATGGACAAACACCTCAAAGTTGTATGATTTAGTAGATCTTATGTTGTTCTTAGTGATTTGGATGCAAATATATGAAAAGCAGGGGCTAAACTGTAAAAAGACACGCAGATTTATAGTGGTTCAGCCAGAATGTGCCTACGTCCACTTTATATGTTATTTCTCTTCTCTTCTTTAGATTACAAGTACACAGCTTTGATACAAGTAAAAGAAAGTTGTTTGAAAGTTCTCTCCGTGCTTGAGCTCTCAAACTTGTCCCCCATTGTTATACCCCTGCCCCTCTATTTATAGAGTGAGGTTGGGGGCAGGGGTCTTGGATGTATGTAGCTGCTGGTGGGCCTGGGCTGAAGCAATCTGGCCTGGCAGTGTTCCGGTTCGGCGAAGCTTTGGTTCGGCCGTGCTTGGAGAAGGTTGGGGTTCGGTAGGGATGTGGTCCGGTGATAGGTTGGTTCGGCATAGGGGTGTGAAGCAGTTGGTTCGGTGTCGTTTGGTTCGGTGAGGCCTTGGACCGGTGGTGGATGGCAGGTGAGTAGGTTTGGTAGGTACTTGGATCGGTAGTGGGGATTGGTTCGGTAGGGATGTGATTCGGTGGTATGGAGGTGTAGCTGGTTCGGCAGTGAGATGCCGAATGAACTTCTATATTTGGGAGTGCCGAATGAGCTATTGTACTGGGAATGCCGGATGAACCAAGGCATCTCGAATGCCGAATGATATTGGGAAGGTGAATGCCGAATGTCCTTGGTGATGCTGATTACCGAATGAAACTTTAAACCTTTGATCATGAGTGAAATCCCAGACTTATATACGCTTGCTGGCTGCTTCTTCTTGGTTCAGTCGTGAAGGAAACGCACCCAACACTGATATTCCAGTTTTGACCAAAAATGGGATAACACTTTGCCCCCCAAAACATGACTTGCGGTAGGAAGACGTGTTTTGTAATGCCATGAGTTGGATGTTCGTATCCTGTCAACAACCTGTAAAGAGCTTGATAGTTTTATATGGCCCCAAATGACGACCGTTCGGGATCGAGCTACTTTGGGATGAAGCGCGGCCGTTCATGGTCAAGCGCCTAACTTCAAATGACGACCGTTCGTGATCGAGTCATTTGAGGTGAAGTGCGACCGTTCGCGGTCAAGCGTCTAAATCCATGCGACGATCGTTCGAGATCGAGTCATTTGTGGTGGAATGTGATCGTTCACGGTCAAGCGCTTTACTTCAAATGACGACCGTTCGGGGTCGAGTCATTCGAGGTAAAGTGCGACCGAGCCCGGTCAGAAGGCGGACCTCGAATGGCGACCGTTCGTGATCAAGCCACTTGGGGTGAAATGTGACCGTTCGCGGTCAAGCGCCTTACTTCGAATGACGATCGTTCGAGATCGAGCCATTCGTGGTAAGGTGCGACTGTTGGCGGTCAGGGGGTGGACCTCAAATGGCGACTGTTCGCGATCGAGCCACTTGTGGCGAGATGAGTTGTGCCGTTCGAGGCGAGTTTGTGACTGTTCGAAGTCGGGTGCCGTTCGAGGCGAGTTGTGACCGTTCGAGGTCGGGTGCCGTTCGCGGCGAATTGTGACCGTTCGCGGTCGGGGTGCCGTTCGAGGCGAGTTGTGACCGTTCGAGGTCGGGTGCCGTTCGCGGCGAATTGTGACCGTTCGCGGTCGGGGTGCCGTTCGAGGCGAGTTGTGACCATTCGCGGTCGGGGTGCCGTTCGAGGCGAGTTGATGTGTGCCCGGGGGGGACTTAATACCATCCAAACCAGATTCACGTTCGGGTGAGTTTCTGGATTGTCTGTTGTGGCGGTTTATCACTATCTCGGAGCATGCCTAGGGATCGTTCGCGATCCCGTACATGTGTAAGTAGCTTAGCCATTTTAGAATTATCAAAACCAAATATCCATTCAACTGATGAAATTTAAAATAGAAATGTTCAGCAAAGTCAAATCCAAAATAAAGAACAAAAGCAAAGCAGTGACGTCGGAGTGCAAACGCCTATATCGATGTGGTTTATAGTTGTATCAGAGCATGCCTGAGGATCGTTCGCGGTCCTGTACATGTGTAAACAACTTAACCGTATCAGTGTGGAGTTTGCTGCTCGTTCGTCGTTATCTCGATCAACGGATAATAAGATGACGTCTCGATTCTGAGTCGTCTTCAGTTGGTGCGGGTGGTGGTCGTTCTTGTCCCACCGTTGTGGCCCTCCTTCTCACATATTGTGATAGCAAACCATTCCGAATATGCCCCTCCACCTCATCTTTCAGATGCCTGCAATCGTTGGTATGATGACCATTCAGGTCGTGGAACAAGCAGTATCTGTCTGATTTCCTTTCGTTAATAGTCGGATCCCTTCGCATTGGCCTACGGTAGGGAACCTGCTCTCTTGTATCTTGATAGATTCGCTCCAAACTCTCATTCAGCTCGGAGTAAGTGGTGAATCGCGACTCTTTCCGTGGCCGCTTTGACCTGTCGTCATTATCCTCAGCCTTTCTCTTTCCTTTACCAGTCTCCGCACCCCTTCCAGGTGGGTTTCCGCTCTTGATTGCGTAAACGTCAACTTCTTCCTCTCTTTCTGTACTAGCATCTTCCAAACGCAGAAACTTTTCAGCCTCATGATAGAACTCTCCCAGATTCATAGGCGGATCTTTAGTTAACGAATTCTTGAACTCCGTACTATCAGCTATTCCAGATACAGCCGCCATCATGACCATAGATGGATCTGGTCGATCCACTGATGCTGTTGCCGCATTAAATCGTGTTAGAAAACTCCTCAAAGTCTCTCCAGTTTTCTGCTTCAAGGTTGCCAAAGTCATCACATTCTTGGGTCTTGCAATATGAACCCTGAATTGCCTCATGAATCTCTCAGTTAAATCTGCCCATGTTCCTATGGAGCCGCTTTCCAGTTGTCTGAACCACAATGCCGCAATATCTGCCAAGTACAATGGAAAGCACCGGGCCATAACCTCCTCTGATGCCCCCAGCACTTCCATATGCCTTATATATTTTGTCAGATGAACCGTGGGGTCTGTCCTTCCATTATACATATCCAATGATGGTAGCTTAAAATCTGGTGGGTTCCTAGCTCGCCTGATTGTTGTGGTAAAAGGACTCCTATTCACATCCTCCAGGTCTCTATTCACTAGTCCGCCCCTCATAGCTCTTCTAACCATCTCAGCTAATCTGTCATTGTCTCCAAGCTGAAGTCCTCGTTCACTGCCTTCGACCTGCCCCCTGAGTCCGTGGGAGCTTTCAGGTGTATGCCCCCCTGGCGGAGCGTTCATTCTTCTATTGTTACCGGATTGTTCGGATGCCCCCGTCTCTCTTCTCGGGATTGGATCAACATGTTCTGCATGTGTGCCCCCTAGCTCTGGTGCTACGCCAGATGGTCCTGCTCCGTTCTGAACTCCAGTTGCGCCTTGGTTCCGTGCTCCAAGTTGCCCAATCTGTTGAAGCAAGTTCTGGATCACCCCTTCTTGTCTTCTCATCATGGCCTCCATCTCATCCCTGGTGATGAAGACTAAAGCTTGGTTTGCTCCTGAGGAAGCCTCTTGACTCCCTTCCTGTTGACTTTGCTCCGACCTCGGCCTTCTGCTTGATTGTCTTGCCATGATTCTCCCAATCTGAATCTTTAGACTTTAAAATTCAGCTTCTAAGCGGCAGAATCCTTGAGTAAATTTCTCAGTGAAAGCACCAAAAATGTTTGCACAAAAAATGGACAAACACCTCAAAGTTGTATGATTTAGTAGATCTTATGTTGTTCTTAGTGATTTGGATGCAAATATATGAAAAGCAGGGGCTAAACTGTAAAAAGACACGCAGATTTATAGTGGTTCAGCCAGAATGTGCCTACGTCCACTTTATATGTTATTTCTCTTCTCTTCTTTAGATTACAAGTACACAGCTTTGATACAAGTAAAAGAAAGTTGTTTGAAAGTTCTCTCCGTGCTTGAGCTCTCAAACTTGTCCCCCATTGTTGTACCCCTGCCCCTCTATTTATAGAGTGAGGTTGGGGGCAGGGGTCTTGGATGTATGTAGCTGCTGGTGGGCCTGGGCTGAAGCAATCTGGCCTGGCAGTGTTCCGGTTCGGCGAAGCTTTGGTTCGGCCGTGCTTGGAGAAGGTTGGGGTTCGGTAGGGATGTGGTCCGGTGATAGGTTGGTTCGGCATAGGGGTGTGAAGCAGTTGGTTCGGTGTCGTTTGGTTCGGTGAGGCCTTGGACCGGTGGTGGATGGCAGGTGAGTAGGTTTGGTAGGTACTTGGATCGGTAGTGGGGATTGGTTCGGTAGGGATGTGATTCGGTGGTATGGAGGTGTAGCTGGTTCGGCAGTGAGATGCCGAATGAACTTCTATATTTGGGAGTGCCGAATGAGCTATTGTACTGGGAATGCCGGATGAACCAAGGCATCTTGAATGCCGAATGATATTGGGAAGGTGAATGCCGAATGTCCTTGGTGATGCTGATTACCGAATGAAACTTTAAACCTTTGATCATGAGTGAAATCCCAGACTTATATACGCTTGCTGGCTGCTTCTTCTTGGTTCAGTCGTGAAGGAAACGCACCCAACACTGATATTCCAGTTTTGACCAAAAATGGGATAACAATGTGTTAGGCACTAAGCTCAAGATGAGTACTGCATATCACCCTCAGACAGATGGGCAGACAGAGAGAGTCAATATGGTACCCGAGGATTTGTTGAGAGCTTGTGTATTGGATTTTGGTGGACCTTGGGAAGATCACCTACATTTGGTTGAGTTTTCCTATAATAGTTATCAGTCTAGTATAGGAATGATGCCTTTTGAAGCTATGTATGGAAGGCTATGCAAATCACCAGTATGTTGGTTGGAAACTGGAGATAGATTGATCTTAGGTCCCGATTTGGTTAAGGAGGCATCAGAGAAGATTGAGTTGATCCGAGAAAGGATGAAGGAAGCTCAATCCAGACAGAAGAGTTACGCAGATAAAAGACGTAAAAACCTATAGTTCTCAGTTGGAGATAGGGTTTTCATTAAGGTATCACCGATGAAGGGTGTGGTATGGTTCGGAAAGTCAGGGAAACTAGCACCGAGATATGTTGTTCCATTCCAGATTATAAAGAGGATTGGAAAGATTGCATACAGGGTTGAGCTGCCGAGCAGTATGGCAGGTGTCCATAATGTATTTCACGTGTCTCATCTTTGCAAGTATGTGCATGATCTAGAGACTACTATTCCTCCAACAGGGTTGGAAGATCTAGTGGTAGAGCCTAATTTGACTTTTGTTAGACAACCAGTTTAGGTTGTAGCGAGAGATAAGAAAAGATTTTGGAACAAGACAGTCAAGTTGGTGAAAGTTCAGTGGAGTGACAATGAGAAGGACTGTACTTGAGAGACAAAGGACATGATTCTAGATACTTATCCTAATCTGCTTTAAGGGTATGTCTATATTAGATTTATATAGATAATTCCTAGTCGGGTAGACTAGTATGGTTGTTAGCAGTCATTATAGAGGATTGCTAAGTTTAGTATTTAGTCCTTACTGAATTTCGAGGACGAAATTCTTTAAGGAGGGGAGCATGTAACACCCTTAATTTTTTGATAACATTATTCAGGAGATTTAATTAGATAAATTAAATAGAATAATGAACATGCTAAGTGATAAGGGATTGAGATTTGAATAAATATAATTAAGGTCGTGCTCAATTAAATAATTTAATGGGCTTAAGAATGGTTTATAGGTTAATCAATTTACATAATGGTATATTAGGAATTTGCCACACATAACCCTTACCCTTATATATTCGCGTTCCTACCATTTCATTTCCCATTCACGTCATTTTGAAAACGCAAAAAAATAAAAACGTAAAGAGGAGCCGGCTATTAACAAGAGGAATTCAATCAAAAGCTAAGGATTCAAGCTTAGGGGAAATTAACCTCAATCCAATCTCCATATCTTAATCAAGGTGAATAATAATTCATTCCATCTCTATTTTGTTTTATAATCTTAAGTTTTCAAATTTAAGGGTAAATTCGTTTTATGATGATTTAGATAATGATATGCTTGAATCATAATTTGTTTGATTTAAACAAGAATGTTCAAATAAGATTATATGTGATTTTAGGGCAAAACCGATTTATGTTCATGTTTAAATGCCATGGAAAAATTTTGTGTTGTGTAAAACTTGATTTTGGAGTTCGATTTTAATTTTGGTAATTTTCCAAGCTATGGAAAGATTACTATGAATTTTCAAAGGAAAATATTGTTAATTGGTTTATAAATTTATTTCAGAAATAATATTGAGAATTTGGGTCTGAAATTTTGATATGTTAGATAAAATGATTAAAGTGAATTTCTATAATTTTTGGGTATTTTTCCTAAGTGATTTGCTATGCAAATTAAATTATTTCAAAAGAAGTGCTTCTTTGCAATATTGGTTTTGCTTAATGGAAGGGCTTATTTGCTAACTTAACCATGGTTTAGCTCTGAAATTAGCGGCATTTATTTTAGTAATGAATTTGAAAAGTTAAGGCAATCAATCTTGTGTTTACACGTGGTAGGTTAGTTAGAAAGTGCTTACTTTAATTAGTATTAAACCAGGTTTACCCAGAAAAGTTGGTTCTGCCTTCTTTAGAAGTACCTTTCGACTCTGTGCTTCCGCCTTCAATCAAGTCGAAACCACTAAGCCGAAACCAATACATAAGGTAGCACTTAGATGGTACGTAGTGGATTAGAGAAAGGAGGAAGGCTAGGTGTCGAAAGCATTTCTTCCGATGCGGTCGATACCTTTTTGGTTTGTTTTAGAAAGAGAAGCGCATGTCTTTGTTTTAATTAAAGCCTTCGAAGGAGTCAAAGCATATGTTTTTGAAAGAAGTTTTGAAAGGCTTTCGAAAGGGTTGCCAACTTATGTTTTAAAGAGTAAGCTTTCGAATGAGTTTCTTTAGTTATAAAATAATGCTTTTGAAAGAAGGGGTTCCGACCTAGTCGAAGCGCTGCTGTCGTTCTTTAGCCTTTCGAGTGTATTGAAGTCATCAATGCTTTTGAAAGGTAGTGCTTGTTTTAAGGATGTTTTGAGCCACTTCCTAAATGCTTTCGAAAGGGTCCAAGGGTTTCAAAGGCAATGGCTACAAAAGGGGGTTTCGACGCTATCCTTCAATGTTTTGTTTAAATGATTTGAAGCTTTCGAAAGGGATGGTGCCGACGCCATCATGTTTTCCCCATTATTTTTATATAATAAAGGATGGTTTCGAAAAAGATACTTTCGTTTATATTCACTTTGACCCAATTGATATTTTTAAGTATAAACACAATGGTTTCGAAAGGGGGACTTTCAATGATTTCGGAAGGGATACTTCCAATGATTTCAAAAGGGGTACTTTCAGTGGTTTCGAAGCTATGCTTCTGAGTGTTATTAAGTAATACTTTATTACATTCGAAAGGTTTCGAAAGAGATGTTTTAAAGTGTTTCGAAAGGCAGGGGCCTAATGTTTTGAAAAGGGATTTATATGCTTCCGAAGGAGGTTATCCAGTGAAGTCGAAAGCAAGATTTTGAAGGTTTTGACAGCCTTAGTTTTGAAAGCAAATAACCCAATCTCATTTTTAAGGAAAACCATGGCATAATTTTATAAACTATTTTGAAAAGGAGTTTTTTTGAAGAATTTTTCTTTGATTAAAAGGTTAAAGGGATTAACCAAGTTATTATGTAGGCTTCTTCATATGTATATATTCACATTGTAGTGGACACTTAACTATATTTTGGGGAAGGGTAGAATAACCAGTTAGGTTGACCCAGTAGTGAATATAAATTAAGTTATCTCTTGAATGAGTATAATTGCATCCAGGAGGTCAGGAAGACCAGATTATAGGACGCTAAAATATTAAAGGAAAGGATATTGGCAGGGGCCAATAGGTTCTCGATAAGCTCATGAAAACTGTGTATAGGAAAAGATATTGGCAGGGGCCAATAGGATCATAGTTAGCCCAAGAAAACTATGTATAAAAGAAGATGTCAGAAAGACAGGTTCATAGTAAGCCCATGAAAACTATGATTTGATACTGGCAGGGGCCAGTAGGTTTGTAGTTAGCCCATGAAAACTATATCTGGATTAAGATATTGACAGGTGTCAATAGGTTCCTAGTCATCCCATGAAAACTAGGATAAGAAGAAAAGATATTGGAGTTACCAATAGGTTCCTAGTCAACCCATGAAAACTAGGATAAGTGTAAAGATATTGGAGTCACCAATAGGTTTATAGTGATTCCATGAAAACTATGTAATTGGACAGGGAGTCCTTAAACATTTTACCGGTTATTAGTCAGCCTATGAAAACTATTAAGTAATAGTAATACTAGAAACTATAACTGAGATAGATAGTCATAATGAATGGGGATGGGTAATGCAGAATTGATTCAAATGTTTTGCATATCATCATATCATACTGTTTTGAATTGTTTTAACCATTGTGGATGTAGGAGCACAGTATATGGTTTAATGAAGGGTTTTAGGATACTAGTGAGGGGATAACCCATTCCACTAAGCTGCGTGGTCTCACTAGATATCTAAATGATTTTAGATGGTAGATTATTATTCATACCAGGCTTTATGTCTGACTCGGAGTTTATGTTTTTCCCTTAAACTCTCGGGTACCCAATTGATTTTGAGTAGTTTGAGCGTTGAGGTTTTTAGGTACCTCATTAGACAAATAAAGCTTCCGGAGACATGCAGGAGGCATGATTGAGGTCTAGAGTTCTCTTTAATTTGATTTCGTTGTGTTGTTTGTAATGGAAAAGTTGTTAAATTGCATGTATATACTCTGATCATCCAATGGGGCATCTTCATATGTCGCTCTTGGCGTATGTTGTAATAAATATATTTTCTCTGAACGTGGTTAACGATTGTGGGATTATGTAATGAATTGGAAATGTTTTGAAATGGAATATGATCTTGTTTGATGTTTTAAAAAATTTCCATATTCATGTGTTTCTGGTTATCAATGTATCTAACACCGCCGTATTTAGTCGCCGAGGATTAATAACTATGGATGAATGCAACATCCGTAGCCGTTAGTTTTGGGCCTCCAAGTAGGGGGGTTGTTACATTTGTGTTCGTGGTCCTAGAAGTGTGTGGAGTGTAGGTGTCCCCCATAAGTACTCTACGGACCGTATTGGAAAGGAAATAAGGATTGGGTCTCGCCTCCTTCAGCTAGGATATCATCGAATGGGATGTTGCAACCTGAACAACCTTCCTTAAGAAGACCGGCATTTGGAATATCAAAGTCACTCAACGAGCTGAAAATATCATTAGAAGAACCTGCCAGAGGAATCGCCTAGGTTATTGGTGTCGTACCCAGTTTGGCAGTCTGCTTTAATTTTTTTACTACAATATGCTTCAGATGAGGTGAAGCATGAAGTTCGGTACCTTTAGAAGACGTCTCACCATATGATTCATCCTCCTCTTGATCAATATCGTAGTTATTATCTCCTCTTTCATCGCTTTCTTCTTCTTCTTTCTCCTCCTCTTTTCCTTCTCCCCTTTCTTCCTTATCGCTCTCCTCTTGAGTCATTTGCATTCCATCTCCTTCATCGCCTTCTTCTCGAACTTTATTGGCAACGGGCTCTTCTGCTACCCTATTGGTTGCCTCATTAATGTTTGTTGTACCATATAGACCTTCAATTTCCCCTTGAAGACTGTTGCCAGAGCTGCGAGTGGGGGCCGAAGATTGGGTGGGCAATTTGGAACTGCTTAGTGTGGTTGCAACAATGGCGAAGCGTTCCAGATGTAATAGGTTGCACCGGTCAAGTTTCTCGTTTGTCAGAAGGAAGGCGGTGGTGCGACGTAGCAAGCTAACTCTCTTGAGATTTTTCAAGGTTTCATCATGCTCTTCACTTGAGTCTCGAGCGGGAACATTTATGAAAGAATTGAGTAATGGATTAAATACTTGGATAGTTGGACTTAGAGTGTGGGAAGAGAAAAGTGAAAAGTATCTTACTGCCAGAACGCCAAGGTATGTTGAAGCTATATAGACACAAGACAAGTGTATGTGCATGTTGGGGGAGTTCCACCATTCAACCCGTTCATATGATAGATTTTGCGTCAAATGCTGTTGGCTCCATCCCAACTTCATCCAAACAGCTATGCTTTTCTGAATTGCTTATGCATCATCTTTGCTCGTCATTTTCAATGAGTTTCGACTTTACTAGAGATCCGATATTTGTATAGTCTCAAGCATCACAAGGGAAGCCCTTCTCATATTTTCCTAGAGTCGTCCAGGATGTGCAAAGTTGTGGTTGGAACCTAGAATAAATTGAGTTACTTCAAGGAAGATTTCTTTTCTATCCGTTGTCCCACTGGGATTGCACAACGGTGGCTATCTAGAAGTAAGTCCCACTCATGTTTCTTAGATATAAATCTATATGCATGACTTTATGATTTCAAACGACTTTCTGCTTTTCGAAGATGTTCCTCGCAAAGCTAGGAATGCTACCTTGGCTGATACTGTACAGCAGCTCCAAGCACTCCCCATAATGGAGAGAAGAGCTAAATTGTTACTTATTGAGGAAGATATCTTGGCTCGCAACTTATGGGTTCCAGATCGTAGTGTCGTTCTAACTTTAATTGTCATAGACAGTGAAGAAAATGAATTGGCGGATAGTGAAGAAGATGAGCCAGTAGATGGGGATGATGGAGATGAATCACCGATGCCCCCAGTCCAAAGTCCAATGGTTGAAACAGGTGATGCCCGGGAACCTAATGAAGAGGGAGAAATCAAAGGTGGAGATGAAGAATTAGGAAGGCGGGATGAGGAAGGTGATGACGATAACGATCAACAATCTTTTCAGAAGAAAAGCCTTAAGATTACGCTTCTTAGAAAGAAGACTCCAATTTCGCCTCCTTTAGCTACATCTATATTCGAGACTCTTATACAGACTTCTGAAGACCCTTATGCCACCTTCGAGAACATTCCAGATGTGATCGAATCATATCCTCAAGCCAACATGAGTCTCGGGAATGTTGCATCCCCCGTTTGCCTTTATGAAGACATTCCTTCGACAAAGGAAGGGGATATTACCCCTGTTAGCAAAATTAGAACCTATGGTCCGTAGGGGGGACATTAGGGCACATGCATATCCACACACTCCAATCTATTTGTGCATTGTTCGGATTCAGTCAAGACTAATTTATTCTTATTTTATCCGTAGATTCGATGGACCGAAGCGGGTTATATGACGATTTCCTGGAGCATGTAGGAAATCATCCAAGATGCAAATCAACCTCTCGGTCCTAAGTGCCTAGTCATGGATCTGAGTCCAGTCGACACTCGAGCTGAGATCGTGGAAGTAAAAGAAAGACCATAGGCTATATAATTTGTCATCTAGGCATCGCTCTAGATCCAGATCTCCCCCGTTTAGGGGTACAGAGAGGCATTCTAGTCGCTAGGACGATCGTTTACATGACGATACATCTCATGTTTCTCCTCCTACCAAGTAGCCAACAGTGTCCCATACTTCTCAGCAATCTCAATATCATACATAATCTACTGCGTTTGATTCTTCTTGACACAAACATGACAAAGAACATATGGAGAAACCAACCGAGCAACCTGACAAGCAGCCCATTGTACAAGCTGAGCAATCGATTTCTTTGAATCCTCTGGTAGATGACTTGCAGCGTCACTTTCCCAAACTCAATTTCAAAGCTTAAAAATTCGTTCCAAATATAAAGAATATTCTTGAGCGATACCAGACCGAGACGGTTGCTTATGTCAATGATGTCTACGATTAATATTTCACTTAGAGAAGATTAGCTGAAAGGATATTGGAATATTCTAAGGGATTGGAAGTTGAGATTGCAAGAATGAAGCTTATTGAGGATCAGAATAATGTTATCAT
This sequence comes from Allium fistulosum, assembly GCA_030737815.1. NCBI lineage: Eukaryota > Viridiplantae > Streptophyta > Magnoliopsida > Asparagales > Amaryllidaceae > Allium > Allium fistulosum. The sequence continues at coordinate 481,395,866 of CM060905.1, read as the reverse complement.
TGATCACCTTGATAAGGAAGTTGCTGAATTAAAGAATGTGAAAGAGGAGGTTGATGAGAAAATTAAGGGATCATAAGCAACTCTTGATCAGGAGCAGAAAAGTAACATGATCGAGGTAGAGTCCATTCACCACAAGAATCATGATCTAGTTGAGGAAGTCAAGTTGTTGAAAGCTCGACCGGAGAGGGAAAAGAAGGAGAAAGGTAAGGTGCTTATGATGGCCCACAATTACTGTAATGACAAGTTGGAAGCGGAAAAGAAAGAGATGACGCGCATAAAGAAAGAGACGAAGCGCTGGATAAATCAAAGAGAGTTGATGAATTGGTGGCCTCTTTAGAGAGATGGATCAAAGATAGCTTTGATCCACTTATCACAAAATACAATGCTGATGTTCTCAAGTTTAGAGATTTAGCCTGGCTTGGTAAGGCTTATCCTCACACTCTAGCAATGGATGAGAGAAGATAGAAGATGATGAAAGAAAGCATTCTAAGGAAGGAGTGGTGGACGCGGAGGAGTTGGAGAAAGAACTTCTAAGTGAAGATGAAATTGAGGTATTTAGAGCCGGTGAGCTTATCCTACACCCCGAACAATCCACGGTCACCCAGAAGGATCAGGTTTAAGGCTCTGGCACCACTCCTCATGATGCTACCATCGGCCCTATCTCCGGGCCATCAGCTACTTCTAATGTTTCATCGGATCCTGGATATGATCCGGATGATCCACACGATCACAAGTTTAGCATGTTAACTCCTATTTAAGAAGGTAATTCAGATGGAACACTTGCACGCTTAGAACTGCACTCTGGTGGAGGTATATCATTAACTTCACCGCTGTTTAAGAGGGAAAATATATCGCCAATCGACGTTGCTAATCTCTTTTTTTATCTTTCTGAAATTACAGTTCAGCCTGCCATTTAAGATTTTCCAGAGGATAGCTCTCAACCAGGATCACATGCGATAATGACCGACTCAACGGTCATGTCTATTTCTAGAACGATTCCAAGCACTCGGTCAGTGATGCCCCCGGTCCCGGTGCACAGAAAATCCAAGCCTTGGAAGAAGAAGGCACTGGTGATCTGCAAGAGTTCCTGATTGATGAAGACATGTTAATGATGGTGACTTCGGAGTCTCTACAAAAGTCCACCATGCAGGAATTTATGACAAACAAGTACCGAAAGCCATCAAGATCAACAAGGAACCGATCGACCCACCTTCATTTCCTCTATCCATTGCTTCGCCTTCTGTCTCCATTCCTATGGGTGGTAATATTTAGAGTTTATTCATTTTCTTATCATAGAATACTCCGGACAAAGGCTAAGGAAAGAGGAGGGAGAGGTAAAAAGATAAACCTTTAAGCAAAAGGAGGCGAGCAATCTTCTAATGAGGGAAAGCAAAAAGGAAAGAAACATGGGAAAAAATAATTGTTTGCCTCCTTTATGCTTTTGTTGCAGTAATTAGGCACTTTTGCTTCCTTTTGCTTTATGGCCAGTGTTGCACGGACTTGACATTCGCTTTTGCTTTTTGTTAATTACACTTGTAGTTATTTTAATTATTGCATGAAAATACTTTTGTTTCTAGTTTAAATCTTGTGAAAATTTGTCTTTGTGTTTGAGAAATGCCTTTTGCATTTAATATTTTGCAATTCATTTCTCGCTGTTATTGTTATAGCAAATCATCACCAGATGTCTCTTCGGGCGTCCATGACCATGCTAAATTATGGGCATTGGCCAAAGTTAACCACTTAGCATAGCGGTTTGAATATCCTTTTCTATGACATTTATGTGTAGGATCTCGCCTATTTCTGGACGTAGACATTTTGTCTTGCCTATTCCGGGCAAGGTTCTGTAAGCGAACTATCTCGTTCAACCTTTGGGCTTTATAGAGTTACACACACATAGATATACATATACATAAACATATACATATACACTCCTACCACCAGTTCAAGGGTTGGAGGAGTTGTTCAACATTCATTTCTAAACATCAAATGCAATTGTACTTTGCTCGTTCGATCATGGACTATGAAAGTTTGGTTGGCACCTATTTCCAAGTACATGTATATTTGCATTTTTGACATGCAAACTTATGTAGATACAATAATATTTGTAGTATTAGATCAGGTATAAACAGATTTAATGAGCTTCGAATGTCATTTCTTTTAATAAAACATCAGAAATGACAGATTCTTTCTGATTACATGGAAAAATATTTACACATTTACAATCAACTGAAATAGCGTCATAAATTTTCATTATTCCATGCTCGCCGGAGTGAGATCTCGTCTATCGTTGTCAGCTTGAATGTGTCATCTCCAAGCTTTTTCTCGATTGCATACGAACTTTCCTACGGCGAACCCAAGTTCCCAGAGCCGGGAAAGATCCGTTTAAGAACGAGACCGCCAATCTCAAAGGTCCGAGTTCTTACCGTATTGTTGTAATGTCGGGCAACTAGGTTTCGGTGCGTAGCTGCTCTCAACTCGACCTCATCACGTTTTTCATCGATCATGTGTAGGGATTCCAGTAGGAGTTGCTAATTCATCTGTTGGTTAAAATGAGTCACTCAATGAGAAGGTATTTTGAGTTCAACCGAGATCATAGCCCCTGATCTATATGCTAGAGGGAACGGAGAATGACCAGTCGCTGACTTGTGGGTCATTCGATAAGCCTATAGTGTTAATAGTAGTTCATCGACCCATTTTCCATTGGCCTTCTCTAGTTGCTTTTTCAGAATGGACTTAATGATTTTATTTACTGTTTCGACCTATCCATTTGCTTGGAGGTGCACTACCGCAGCAAACCTTTTCTCGATATGATGCTTGTGGCAGAAGTCTTTGAACTCGGTACTGTCGAATTGGGTTCCGTTGTTTGATGTGATCGTTTGTTGAATCCCAAAATGACGTATAATATTTCTAACAACAAAGCCGATTACCTTTTTCGTAGTGATCGTAGCCAACGGCTCTGCTTTGGCTCATTTAGTTAAGTAATCAACTACAACTATAGCGTATTTTGCACCATCCTTGGCTATTGGCAAAACATCAATAATTTCTATTCCCAAACCGCAAATGGCCATGGACTGACCATTTGAATAATTTCTGTCGGTGGGGCTCTCGGTATTTTAGCAAGCCTCTAGCACTTATCGCACCTTCTTGTGTAATCAACTGCATCCCGGTTGACTGTTGGCCAAAAGTACCCGTAGCGAAGGATCTTTTTCGATAAGGTTTGCCACCCGATGTGGTCACCACAAGCCCCTTCATGGACTTCCTTCAAGATTCCTCTCTATTTTTATTGGATTCATCCATAACTCCTTCTTGCATGGGAACTGAGAATCTCTTACGGTATAGTACTCCTTCTTACATGATGAATTTGGCTGCTTTACGGAGGAACTGTCGCCTTTCGTTCTTTCTGTCATGCAAGATTCCTCTCTATTTTTATTGGATTCATCCATGACTCCTCAGGTTTAGTTTCCAAGATCCAATCGACATCCATCACATCGATGCTTGGTCTGTAATACTTCCATCGGTTCGAGGCCCATGAGTTGCGCATCTCCCAAGCTAGCCAACTTAGCTAGTGAATCGGTCTTTGCATTTTCCTCTTTGGGAATATGCGTTATCCTGTAGTACTCGATATCATTGAGCAGCTCAAGGGCTTTGTTTAGATAAGGAGCTTGCCTTGCTCCTTATGCTTGAAATTCCTTCCGCAATTGGTACACCACCAATTGGGAATCACAGAAAATATGCAAGGTTCTAACCTCTAATTCTTTGGCAATCCCAAGTCGTACGATCAAGGCCTCATATTCTGCTTCAGTATTTGTTGTAGGAAAATCAAGTTTCAAGGCGTAGCAAATTGGATGTTCCTCAGGAGTGACTAATACCGCTCTGGCACCAAAACATCGTTCGTTAGATGCACCATTTGTGTACATTTTCCATCTAGCATTATGCACACCACTACTCTCTGGGACATCATCTTGCGCAATATACTCAGCTATAAAATCTGCCAAAGCCTAACCCTAAATTTCTATTCGAGGGTTATAAGATATGTCATAATGGCTCAATTCAACATTTCATTTCAACAGCTCTCCAGAAGTCTTGGGGCATTGCAAGACTTGTCGCAAAGGCTGGTCGGTAAGAACTTTGATTGGATGAGCCTGAAAATAGGGATGCAGCTTCCTTGAAGCGAATAATAGGCAATATGCATGCTTTTCCAGCTTTGGATAATTTCTTTCAGCTCCCGTCAATCACTTGTTGATGTAATAGACTGGTCATTGGATTCGAGATTCCCCACGAACGAGTGCGGCACTCAAAGCATGTACTGACACTACCAAATATATAAATAAATCCTCATCATCTAAAGGCTTGTACAAAATAGGTGGCCTTTTTAAGTGATTCAGCAGATCCTAGAATGCATCAACACACTCCTACATCCAAGCGAAAGTCCTTCTTCCCTTTGGACTTTTTCCCTTCTTAATTAAATCAAAGAAAGGAATACATTTATCCATGGCTCTTGAGATGAATCGGCTTAGGGCAGCAACTTTTCCATTCAAACTCTGGATATCTTTAACCATCTTTGGAGTGTTCATGTCTCTTAGTGCCTTTATCTTCTCTAGATTGGCTTTAATCCCATGGGAGTTCACAATGAAGCCCAATAACTTTCCTGACGCGACTCCAAATGAGCATTTCAAAGGGTTGAGCTTCATCTCGTACTTTCGGAGAACACCGAACATTTCAGCCAAATCATCAATGTGGTTCCCTAATCGTCGAGGCTTCACCAGCATATCATCCATGTAAACCTTCATCGATCGTCTGATCTGATCGTTAAACATCATGCTTACTAGCCCGTGGTAAGTCACTCCAGCATTCTTCAATCCAAACGGTATAAAAAGAAATAATAAAACCCCAAATTTGTAATAAAGGTAGTGTGCTCCTGGTCCAGTATGTGAATCGGAATTCGATTATATCCAGAGTACGCATCCATGAATCATTACAGTTCGTGCCCAACAGTCGAATCCACCAGCTGATCAATCTCAGGCGCAAGAAGCTACCCTTAGGACATGCCTTATTCAGATTAGAATAGTCTACAGAGGTCCTCCATTTTCTATTTGATTCCTTCACCAAAACTGGATTTGATACACGTTCCGGGTATAGGGCGCCTTGAATGAAGCTGTTATCTTTCAGCTTCTCCACTTCTTCTTTGAGTGCATCGGATCTCTCCGAACTCAGGCTGCGGTGTTTCTATTTCATAGGAACACATTTCAGATGAACATTTAATGCATGGCTCGCTATCTCCGACGATATTCCACATGCATTAGAGTGAGTCCAGGAAAACACATCCAGCATAGAAAACCAACCAATTCTTTCTTAATCCTTGTGCCAAGCTACGATCCAATCTTCAAGACCCATGTAGGATCATTCTGACTGACTAGGATATTGATCATTAGCTTGGTTGGTGCAGCTCTTTCATCCTCTGGCTCTTTCCTTAGATCCATATCCTTATGGGACAGACTATGTTGCCCGAGCCAAGGCTCAGGCGGTGGTTGCCATGCATCCAGAGCCTTGATGTAGAATGTTCCATCCACAACTTTTCCTTTTTCTTTACGCTTCGCCTCCTTAAGCTCAGGGACATAGCTTTCGTGGACAAGCTCTTGGTCCCCTTGAACAATCTCTACACTGTTCTCGGTAGGGAACTTCATTGTTAAACACTAAGGAGCGATGGCTGCTCTAAATTCAGGAAGGGTTGGACGGCTTATGAAAGCGTTATAGGCAGAAAATATATCCAACACAACAAAAGGTATGACTCACACTCGCTTGCGATCACCCTTTTTAAGAACCACCGGTAGATCCACGCAACCCATTGGCTCAGTAGCCGACTCGTTAAATCCCTGGATCCGAGATTTACACGGATTTAAGTCCTTTGCTTCCATAAACATATGATCATAAGCCTTTTTAAACAAAATATTGACTGAACCCATACAGTCAATCAGAACTTTCCTTAGTACGGCAGAACCAATCATGGTCGAAATAATAAGTGGATCAAAGGTGGAGCCCCCACTCCATCTGAATCACTATTACGGAAGACGATATCCTTAGTCACACTTCTAAGCTATTTCGTCGGGGTTCCATCTTCAAAGGCAAAACCATCACCAGCTGCATGCTTTAGAGCACCAGTATAACGCTTCATCTCACCCCAACTTTTCTCAGTTGGATGTGGTCCACCTATGGTTGTATTAATAACAAGACATTTTTCAAGCCGCCTGGGCTCATCAATACCAGGCCAGACTTTCCATTACTGGGGGTTAGAATGTCCTTGCCCGCCATCCTATGGGACTTGAACGAACCGCTGCAACTTTTTCTTCCCGATTAATTCCTCAATTACATCTCGCAAATGTCAGTAGTCATTGGTATTATGACCCTGAGTCTCATGGAACCTGCAAAATTTTCCAGACTTTCTTTCTCTCTCGATCGACTCCCTAGGAGCCAGGTTCCTGTATTGCTCTTGCCCTTAAGTGGCCAAATAAATGTTCTCAATGAAATCACTCAACGGGTTGTAGCTATCGAACTTAGGAATCATATGGTGTTTCCTATTGTCTGGTTTACACTTTCTAGCTCGATTATCACTCTGCTTCAGATTATCATTTTTGTTTCTAACGCTCACATCCGCATTTCTGGAACTTCCTCCAGATTGTTTCACGGTGACATTGCTCTATATCATTTTAGAGGAAGGCCCAACATCAACTATCTTGGGTCGACTACTTGCCTCTTCCAAGTGCAAGAATTGATTATCCTTTTTATAAAAAAATGTCCATCGTTGGTGGGGGTTTCATTTCGAGCCATTTTCCACAATAAGTTTCGGGATGGATACCTCGAATTAATGCCATCAAAGCAATTTCTTCCTGCATATTACTCACTTCCGCCGTTGCCTTATGAAATCTATGAAATAAATCTTCTAATGACCACTCTCTCACTAAAAGAGGATAGAAAGAGACATGACATCTTTTGGACGCATGGTATGCATGCGGAACTGTTCTATGAATTTTCGTGCCAATAGATCAAAAGATGATATGGATCTTGGCGGTAACCGGGTAAACCACATCGTCGCCAACCCTTCAAAAAAATTGGAAAGCACCGACATTTAACTCCATTGCTAACCCTGGCAGTGTCCACATGCCAACCATTCATTATCAAATGTTGACTTGGATCAGTCTTTCCATCATATGCCAGTATCATCGGTATAACAAACTTTCATGGGCACTCTTCATGAAAAAATTTCTATGTAAACAGATTTCTACTAGGAGTTGAACCCCAACTGTCGTTGGTCAGATGTTGGCTTTCACTAATAAGCCTCATGACCATCTCAGTCAAATCTGGTTCAACTGGTTTTGCTGGATGGAGGTAAATATGATCTGCTCCAAGTGTTTGGCCAAACAAACGCTCTTGGATTGTTTCATAATACTTGGGTTCCTCTGACTAGGAAAGAACCGTTCGTTCAGCAACTTGATAACTCCTTCATGGCAGATCTGCAGTACCCACCTATCCTCCAACATTCTGAACATTCGGAACAAGTCCAGAAGTCAAACCAGTAGTGTCTCCCAGGAGTTGACAACCACGGCTCACGGTAGATGGTTCGATACCGAATGGTCTTGATGGTTCGGTACCGACCCATATCCCTTGGCCACGGCTTTGGCCCGGCCTCTGTTTCAACTTCCCAGCATCCTTTCTTAGCATTTTTTATTTTCCATCCCTATGTCTATGCTCTGAGGATGACGAACTATCTGACTCTGAATCAGAAGGAGTTTTGTCCCTTTTGTTCCTCTTACGACTGCTGGTTAATTGATTCAATAAATCCAAACTCTACTTCATCTGTGCATTTAATTCATTGCGACTTTCCTGAAGCTTATCTTCCATCTATTTCATCATGTTGTCCATTTCAAACCTAGTGACCACATCAGTCGGGTTTTGAACATCCATAGTGGTTGGCTGCACAACGTCTCCAGCAAGTTGGGGATCAATCTTCTCAACATCATCTGCTACATGCGAAGTGGTGGAATAGCCTCTTCTGGTTGCCATAGTAGTAAGCACTTATGTAGATTTATCGAAAATCTGAGTAGTAAGAAATTTGAAAAGTAGAAGAACTGGTTCTATCTCTCGAATTTAGGCAATCCAACAGTAGATGATGGATCCAACAAGCCTGAGAATATTGACCTCGGTGAAAGTACCAAAATGTTAGCGTCAAAAATGGCAATAACACCCAATAGAATATGTAGAGAAATAAAATGATGAATTATAAATGACAATAGAAAAACAATTTATAGTGGTTTGGCGTAATTTTCCTATGTCCACTTAACAATTTTTCTCCTTTTATTATTGAAAGTACAATTGATGTTCTTATGATTCATCGTCGAACGATAAGCTATTACAAGAATTTAATATGAATGCTAGAAAGTCAAAAAGACCTTCTAAATGAAGCATCATATAATCTATTTATATGTGTAGTTCGACGGGAAAGCTTCAAGCACGTCAAACCCACGTTCTCCCGACAGTTGCTGAAGAAGAAGATGAGGTCGGTTCAGCAATCTCGATGGGTCGGTACCTAACCATAGCTATGGGTCGGTACCGACCCATAAAACTTTACTAAAATGGATTTTGGAATTTTGGAAATTTGTTACCTTATCGTTAGCTTCATGGCCTCATAGTTGTTTGATTCATTGTTGACATGTTTCTAAGTCTAGTTTATGGAACAGTGGAAGGCTGAAGTAGCTCATCGGGATTGCTTGTGGAGAATGATGGAGTATAGCATGCGAATGACCTAGGACCATTGCTAGCATGTGATGAGAAGATGGGACCATCCCCATAAGATACTAAGGGTCGGTACCAAACCATTGATGGTTGGGTACCGAACCATAGACTTAAGGAAAAATCCCTCTACTTTTTGTATGTGGTGAACTTTGTTTAGTTTCTGGACTTGGTCCGGCCACTCCCTTGAGCCTTCTGGCTATTCTCTTGGATTATCTGCTTTGACATTTTCCAAGTGCAACTTGTCCAATATGACTGACTTTTGCTAGGTTAAAAGGATGGATAACGGTATTATAAATGTTATAATAAATTTTTTAAAATATTAAAAATATTAAAAAGTTAAATTAATTAATTAATAGTTATTTAATTAAAGTATATAAACGTATAACATATATAATGGGATATGTTACATGATACTGAATTGTTTAAGATGATGTAAGTATATATGTATATAAGAAAGTTTAGAAATTGGTATTTAATTAAATAATAATAATTAAACAATAAGTTAATTTCTAAAATACATATATATAAAGATATATGTGTACACCCATAAATGTTATGGTATACGTATTCAATTAAAATGTTTAATTGAATAACATAAATTAATTAAAATATTAATTAATTAAATAAGATTTAATTAATATAATATACATAAAACCATTATATAAGTTAATATTATAAAAGTTATATATTATTAAACAAATATATTATGAATGTATAATTAAAGGTAGGACAAGAACAGAATCCAAATTAGATTTAAGGAATAAATATATAAATATAGTATGTGTACCATGGTTTCTGATATGTTCGGCACTTGAATAACTAGGGTATTTCATAAGAGATACAATATTCCATAAGTCGATATTACTCAATTAAATAAAAGTTTATGAATCTTTAATATAAAATTATCCTTTACCATTTATATATTAAAAAATTACTTGCATACTCCTTAGTTTTTTAGCTTTCCTCAAGCTAGTGATGTTATATGTGGTTCTATTAATATATTGAATAGATGAGGTAAGATAACAACACATATTTGTTGAGCTTTTCTGAAGGTATGTGTGCTATACTTAGGCCATCGCGAAATGATGGGTATGAGTGAATAGTCACTCTTTATTTGTTGAACTTTTCTCAAAATAAAGATGGCATTAGGACAAGGAACCGTGGATTAGCAGTTGTATATGACACAATCAATAAGGAGTTATCCATCGTATATGGGCCTATGATTTGTTAAACTTTGCTAAAGGACAGAATTTTAAGACATACGAGTCCTAACACCCACTAGAGAAGTAGAAAGATTTCTATATTTCATCTTAAGGTTTTAAGAAACATAAAAATCTGGTGGGAGCCTTACCAGATAAATGAAATGGTAACATTTAACCTATCTAATATTGTAAGAACATTTGATATATAGTTAAAATATTCTACATCGATAAAAGTGCAACTAATAAAAATTGATAAAATGTTTATCAATAAAATATACAAATGAATTGAATTAAGATTGATTGACATAGAAATATGAAATATACTAATTAATAAATCTTTTGGCATGTTGTTATTCCAAGACCCATGCAAGAGTCTAATTCTAAAACTACTAAATACGTTCGTACCTTGGTCACTTAAAAGTTTATTTGCCTAAGATTATGTATTGTCTTTTGAGTTTTGAACTCATAAGAAATATGAGAAAATGGATACTTGATCCATATTAGATCACATACAAAAGTTTTATGGTGAAAAGTCATTGTTCATAATGTACGAAATTTCTATGAAATTAGTTCATTCGGAATAAGCAAATAAATCATAGTGTGAAATTGTGTATTCAATATTATCTTTACTACTAATAAAGAGAATTCATTGAATAGATTTACTCGGAGTCTTTTTTGAATTCCAAATATTCCATTTACATCTCATAAAGAAATGGTATTCAAATATAGGGATATAGCCAGTTAATTTCTAAGTACAACTGTTAGTCACGATGGAGAACTACAGTGTGCATTCACAAGATGAAGTATCCAAGTGTACCATATTGTCCATAATTTTGGAGGGAGTTCATCGGTCGAAGTTTTGTCAGATTCCAAGTTATTATGAAGAATTTATTGCAGTCTGAACAAAAAATTTAGCGGCTTCTGCACTAGGGGGAGTTCAAATATTGGGATGTGGTAGCCTATTATTTTCTAAGTACAACTGTTTGTCCCCATGGAGAACTACACTGTGCGTTCACAAGATGAAGTATCTGAGTGTTCCATATTGTCCATAATTTAGGTAGGAGTTAATCCGTAGAAGTCTCGCCGGATTCCGAGTTAGTATGAAAAAAATATTCCAGTTTGAACAAAAAAATAGCAGCTTCTGCACTAGGCGGAGTTCAAATATGGGGATGTGGTACCATGTTATTTTCTAAGTAAACAGTCAGTCCCCTTGGAGAACTACAACGTGCGTTCACAAGATGAAGTATCCGAGTGTACCATATTGTCCATAATTTAGGTGGGAGTTCATCGGCCAAGGCTTTGCCTGATTCTGAGTTAGTATGAAGAAGTTATTGCAATCTGAAAAAAACAAATAGCGGCTTCTACACTAGGCGGAGTCCAAATATGAGGATGTGGTAGCCTGTTATTTTCTAAGTACAACTGTCAGTCCCCATGGAGAACTACACTGTGCATTCACAAGATGAAGTATCCGAGTGTTCCATATTGTCCGTAATTTAGGTGGGAGTTCATCGGTCGAAGTGTTTCCTAATTTCGAGTTAGTATGAAGAAGTTATTGCAGTCTGAACAAAAAAAATAACGGCTTCTGCACTCGGCGGAGTTCAAATATGAGGATGTGGTAGCCTATTATTTTCTAAGTACAACTGTTAGTCCCCATGGAGAACTACAGTGTGCATTCACAAGATGAAGTATCCAAGTGTTCCATATTGTCTGTTATTAAGGTGGGAGTTAATCGATCGAAGTCTTACCCGATTCCGAATTAGTATGAATAAGTTATTGCAGTCTGAACAAAAAAAAATAGCGGTTTCTACACTTGGCGGAGTTCAAATATGTGGATGTGGTAGACTGTTATTTTCTAAGTACAACTGTCAGTCCCCATGGAGAACTAGAGTGTGCATTCACAAGATGAAGTATCTAAGTGTTCCATATTATCTGTAATTTAGGTGGTAGTTAATAGGTCGAAGTCTCACCGGATTCTGAATTAGTATGAAGAAGTTATTGAAATCTGAACAAAAAAATAGCGGCTTTTGCACTAGGCGGAGTTCAAATATGGGGATGTGGAAGCATGTTTTTTTCTAAGTAAACCGTCAGCCCCCATGGAGAAATACAGTGTGCATTCACAAGATGAAGTATACCAGTGTATTATATTATCCATAATTTAGGTGGGTGTTCATTGGTCGAAGTTTTGCTTGATTTCGAGTTAGTATGAAGAAGTTATTGCAGTCTAAAGAAAAAAAAAGCGGCTTCTGCCTATGCGGAGTTCAAATATGCGGATGTAGCCTGTTATTTTTTAAGTACAACTATTAGTCACCATGGAGAACTACAGTGAACGTTGAAGTGGGGATATAGCCTGTTATTTTCTAAATACAACTGTTAGTCACCATGGAGAACTACAGTGTGCGTTCACAAGATGAAGTATCTGACTGCACCGTATTGTCCGTAATTTAGGTGGGATTTCATAGGTTGAAGTATCGTCTAATTCCGAGTTAGTATGAAGAATTTATTGCAGTCTGAACAAAAAATTAGTGGCTTCTGCACTAGGCGGAGTTCAAATATGAGGATGTGGTAGCCTGTTATTTTCTAAGTACAACTGTCAGTCCCCATGGAGAACTACAGTGTGCGTTCACAAGATGAAGTATCAGATTGTTCCATATTGTCTGTAATTTAGATGGCAGTTAATCGGTCGAAGTCTCGACCGATTCCGAGTTAGTATGAAGAAAATATTGCAGTCTAAACAAAAAACATAGCGGCTTTTGCACTAGGCGGAGTTCAAATATGGGGATGTGGTACCCTGTTATTTTCTAAGTAAATTGTCAGTCCTCTAGGAGAACTACAGTGTGCGTTCACAAGATGAAGTATCCGAGTGTACCATATTGTCCGTAATTTAGGTGGGAGTTCATCGGTCGAAGTTTTGCCTAATTCCGAGTTAGTATGAAGAAGTTATTCCAATCTGAACAAAAAAATAGCGGCTTCTGCACTAGACGGAGTTCAAATATGGGGATGTGGTAGCCTGTTATTTTATAAGTACAACTGTCAGTCCCCATGGAGAACTACAGTGTGCGTTCACAAGATGAAGTATCCGAGTGTTCCGTATTGTCCGTAATTTAGGTGGGAGTTAATCGGTCGAAGTCTCGCCGGATTCCGAATTAGTATGAAGAAGTTATTGCAGTTTAAACAAAAAAATAGCGGCCTCTACACTAGGCGGGATTCAAATATGGGGATGTGGTAGCATGTTATTTACTATGTAAACTGTCAGTCCCCATGGAGAACTACGGTGTGCATTCAGAAGATGAAGTATCCGAGTGTACCATATTGTCCATAATTTAGGTGGGAGTTTATCGGTCGAAGTATCGCCTAATTCCGAGTTAGTATGAAGAAGTTATTGCAGTCTGAACAAAAAAATAGCGGCTTCTGCACTAGGCGGAGTTCAAATATAGGGATGTGGTAGCCTGTTATTTTCTAAGTACAACTGTCAATCCCCATGGAGAACTACAGCGTGTGTTCATAAGATGAAGTATCTGAGTGTTCCTTATTGTCCGTAATTTAAGTGGGAGTTAATCGGACGAAGTATCGCCAGATTTCAAATTAGTATGAAGAAGTTATTGTAGTCTGATCAAAAAAAATAACAGCTTATGCACTAGGTGGTGTTCAAGTATGGGGATGTGGTAGCCTGTTATTTTCTAAGTACAACTGTCAGTCCCCATGGAGAACTACAGTGTGCGTTCACAAGATGAAGTGTCCTAGTGTTCCATATTGTCCGTTATTAAGGTGGGAGTTAATCGATCAAAGTCTCGCCGGATTCCGAATTAGTATGAAGATGTTATTGCAGGCTGAACAAAAAAATAGCGGCTTCTACACTAGGCGGAGTTCAAATATGGGGATGTGGTAGCCTATTATTTTCGAAGTACAACTGTCAGTCCCGCTGGAAAACTACAGTGTGCATTCACCAGATGAAGTATCCGAGTGTTCCATATTGTATGTAATTTTGGTGGAAATTAATCGGTAAAAGTCTCACCGGATTCTCAGTTAGTATGAAGAAAATATTCCAGTCTGAACAAAAAAATAGCGGCTTCTGCACTAGGCGGAGTTCAAATATGGGGATGTGGTAGCATGTTATTTTCTAAGTAAACTGTCAGTCCCCATGGAGAACTACGGTGTGCGTTCACAAGACGAAGTATCTGAGTGTACCATATTGTCCGTAATTTAGGTGGGAGTTCATCGGTCGAAGTTTTGCCTGATTCCGAGTTAGTATGAAGAAGTTATTGCAGTCTGAAAAAAAATAGCGGCTTCTGCCTAGGCGGAGTTCAAATTTGAGGATATAGCCTGTTATTTTCTAAGTACAACTATTAGTCACCATGGAGAACTACAGTGAGCGTTGAAGTGGGGATATAGCCTGTTATTTTCTAAGTACAACTATTAATCACCCTGGAGAACTACGGTATACGTTCATAAGCTGAAGTATCCAAGTGTTCTACATTGTCCGTAATTTAGTGGGAGTCCATCAGTCGTAGTTTTGCCCGATTCCGAGTTAGTATGAAGAAGTTATTGTAGTATGAACAAAAAAATAGCGGCTTCTTCCTAGACGAAGTTCAAATACGGGGATGTAGCCTGTTATTTTTTAAGTACAACTGTTAGTCACCATGGATAACTATGGTATACGTTCACTAGATGAAGTATCCGACTGTTGCTTATTGTCTGCAATTTAGATGGGAGTCCATCGGTCGAAGTCTCGCCTGATTCCAAGTTAGTATGAAGAAGTTATTGCAGTTTGAACAAAAAAATAGCGGCTTCTACCTAGGCGGAGTTCAAATATGGGGATGCTACTATCAAATCTACTTCCACGGGTACAACTAAAAATGCATGCACGTTGTGATTAAATGCAGGCCCACCTGGGCGTGCATATGTACTCGTTGTTTATAGTAAGGATTTCCTTTGAATGACCATTTTGGAACGAAAAGCGAACCTACGAGAGTAAATCTAACTTTGGCATAGTTATGATAGAGAGAGTGATTGGTCACCAATGCTTCATGAAGAGACATCAGAAACAAGAATTGAATAAATACTAAAAGATACTTAATAAGGAATGAAAAATATGATTTCTCTTCCAAAAAGGAATTCTCATACAGAAAATTATTCTCTATGAGATTTATTTCCTTCAGTTTAAGATATTTGACTCAAAACTCTTGACTATAAACTAGTTACGGTAAATGAAATAAAATCACATAATAAGTGGTTGAATGAAGCTTCGTATTTCGTACACTACTATAGTAATGGAAATAGTGAGAGCGTACCATTTAAAACTTATTAGTGGTCGCATCAAGTCACAAAAGATTGTCTTTGTAAATATACCAAGTATTATTTATGAAATAATGACTATTTTTCATTATTGAGTAAAAACATATATGCTTTATTTTAATATGAATATTATGAATATTCATTTTGAAATAAATCTATGATAATGGTATTTTTATTGATGCATTAAAAAATACATAAGTATCTAAAAATTTAAAATTATTTTGGAATTTTGGACTAAACCATATCTTTAAGGAATGATTCAATAATCATATAACTATGAATCATATGGTACTGATGAATTTATATCTCAGAAGATTAAAGGTAAAGCACCCATCCAGTGAGGGCAACACAAGAGTTGGTGAACTCTTCGGATTGATACATTTTGATGTATGCAAACATAGGTATGATAATATCAAACCGGTTCCACATACTTTGTTAAATTCACAGACGAATTACCATAGAAATAAATCATGTGTATTTGATACACAAGTAGTATGTCTATGATAAGTTCATAGTATTTAATATGGAAGTAGAAAAAATAACATGCAAAGGTAATAAAAAGAATTCCATTTGATCGAATAGGTGAGTATATTAGAAAGAGTTCCAAATGTACCCAAAAATAAATAAAATTCAATCTCAAAATTCACTTCTCCCTGTGATAAATAATGATGTATCGATAAGGACTTGTCAAACTTTGTTAGACAAAGTACAATTGATGATGAGTGAAAATGAGTTAACATCCTTATATAAAGTCGTGTACTTAAGAGTAGTCCACAAGGTTAAAATTAATTTCATCCAAATAATAGTTTTCAAAATCATACAAGATAAGGGTTTATAAGATACCCTAACATATCCTAGACCAATGAGTTGCCAGGTTGTGCGATTCAAAAGACTACACATAATAATTGTACGTGAGGGATCTTCTATGAATCACCCCAAAACAAGTTTGGAAACGATCGTCATTGGATGACCAATTCAAGTTTTGAATATAAGTATCGTAAACTAAAACCAGATCAATTTTATAATAAGGAAATTTATAGTGTTTATGAATACATATTCCGTTACATAGAGAAATAATTGTTGTTTCAAGAAATACCAACTTCTTAGCAAAGAAATTTATTTTAGAAATTATTGTTGGTAAAATGGATTTGGGCATGATCCAAGAATGGAACCGATTGCATAAGATGTAATGAAATGAACCTAACCTAAATGAACACAACACATTAGAGTGTCTAATAAATATTCTCGCACATTGAAAAGAAACTTGAGTTTCTTATCAATGTGAAAAATAGATAATCCGCATTTATCAACTAAATCATTAAGGGTATAGACCTACCATATGGTATGATGCACAAATTCGAAAGGATTCCAAGTACATTATCAGAATATAATTTTGATGGATGTATAAAAGGAGATGATCCATCGGGCGCAACTGTGTCTTCAAGAGAAAGACTAATGCAGTTGGAATATAGGGAGCAACACTGGTAAGAATAACATCTTAAATTTCAATTGTTGAAATTAGCATAACTGATTCGCCATTTGACGTGCTCAAGTTAATCCAGATGTTACTCACAAAATTATCGCCTTGTGCGATTTTATGTCTTGGTACATATGTGTTGAAACATAAAATTTTAAATAATGATTTAGAATAAACTGTTTGCATGTAACAGTCAAGGTATCTTGAAGTTAGTGGGAGCGATATTGAGTTTGTTGGTTTTAAGATATGATCCAAGAACAGAAACGAATGTATTGTTCAACAAGCATTAAAGTTGAACAAGTGTTTTGATAGAAATATCAAATAGTTTAATTTTTAGTCGAAATGTGGAGCAAGCATGTGTCTACAAGGATGAACATTAAAAGGTACATAGATATTTCTTAACTGTAAGTAAACGACATACCGCTGATTGTTAAAGATGTACTTATGTTAAAATCAGTTCTACTTTGGTTGTTTAATACTTGAGATTAGATTTGTAAATTATATCATATGTACAAAGGATTTGGGAATGTCCCAAACGATATGCAAAGGCACCTTATTAAAATGTTCAATATGGAATATGTAAGATGGATCCCTAATGCACCGCCAATAGGAATTATCATACATGTTGTACTGTCTACTATGTTGTAATTTGCTTATGTGTTCAATGCATGAAGTAAATATCAAATCCAAATTAAGATTAATAAATGGTAGTTTAGAGTGTTCTTGAGTATTTATGAAATATTAGAGAACTGTTTACAGAAACAATGAACTCCTTATTAAAGAGTGTTCAGACTCGAACTTCATAAGTGTTATCGAGTATAATATGTCAATATTAAATTCAAGTTCAAACCTTAATTAAGAAGCTTTAAGTTGGAAATATCCCAAACAAAACATTATGGGTGATTCAACGAGAAGGCTAAATACATCGCTTTGAATAGCACCATAATAAAAGCAATGTATAAATATAAATGCATAAATTTATAATCGAGCTAAGGGTGATTCCAAATGTTGATAATCACATGACATTGTTTTATGATAACTATGTCGCGATATAGTTCATAAATGAACCTAGAGCTCAATAAAGTCAAGATACATACTCTGAACTGTTCCACATAATAAAGGCAGTTTATCATCATCGAAGGTAGTTAATTGGAGCAGATAATTCAAACAAAATAGCATAGCCGTACACTAAGGGACTAACCCGATTAGTTTTTGAGAAAAACCGATCGATGAAGTTGGAATAAGATTCCATAATTAACCCCAAGTGCAAGTGGAAGATTGATAGAGTTAGGAGTCTGCCCTAGAGGCAGTTATGTAATTTGTTACTTGTATCTAACTCGATGACCAATCTTTTTTAAAACAAAAGATGTTTTTCTTTGTATTATATACTTGTTATATAGTGATATAAATAAATTAAGTAATTGATCTAAAGTATATAGATAGAACATCCTTAAATGATATGTTATATGATAGTAATTACAATGTGTTGTAATCATAAGAATTTTATCATATTGAATATAACATATTGTTTTAAATATTCTTGGTCAAGATGTTTCGAGAAAGGGTATCGATTCATTCGTTGAGACTAGAATATGTAACACTCTACAAATGTTGGGCAGTGTATTTCTTATGGTTGTTGGAGGCACTAAGAGGTTAGATATAGATAGTTATTAGATAACTATGGAATGATTCACTCGAGAGTTTTTTGCTGGTTAATATAACTAAAGTCAAATAAAGAATCTCGAAATGATGATGTTACACAGTTCCCTCAACTTAAGAATACCGTGGAACTTCAATGTGGATACTCCACTTTAATTATGGTTAAACCATGGCATGGCGTCCGTCGAATGACTAAGGTTGGGTCTGGGTTGAAACATTGGAAGCGAAACACTATTTAGTAGAGGATTCATCTCCTCGATTATATGCGGTTAGTTTCACAGCAACTGTAGTCAACTCAAAGTCAAAACCTCTGGCCATAGTACTACAGTTAATGATAAATGTTATTTTAAACCAAGGACTTTATTTATGAACTAACCAAGTTGAATGTGGACGATATTGATATATTGACCAATATCAAATTCCATAAATCATAATGTGATACAGTGTTGGCAAAGAGAACTAGTGTGTGTAATCATTGCTAAAAGGCATCGCTTTAGAAAATGTAAAATTTGATTTTACTTAAAACGTATGTAAGCGATGAATTTGGCCAAACTATCACATTACCTTCTAAGACAATGTATGAACATGAATATTTGAATTGTTCAATATTAATTGCTGACTGAATTCATACCTCTGAGTCACACAACGTCTTTTGTGAATTCTCCGAAAAACCATATGATTTGATTAATTTATAAAAATGTTATAAATTAATTAACATTTGATAAATATTAATTATTATTTAATTTATTTGATGTTTGGGAGTTACTTGGAATTATTTAAATGCATATATAAAAGTTATATTTGTGTGCATCGATATATGATATATGTATATTTTTAAACAAGTTTAAATAAAAAATAATTGCATGAAGGGATTTATGAAAATTTTGTACAATTTAATGGCAAGTAATTTTAGGCATAATATGTGAATAGAGAGGAATGGAAAGAGAGAGTAAATTAAGGGAATTGATTAGGGAAGTTTTAATTAAAAGAATGAGAAATGTTCCTTCAATTAAAAACCAATCCACTAAATCATTTCCTACATGCATTCATTTTTATTCACTATTCTCTTATCTCCTCCTAGCTTTTCATGGCTGAAAATCAAAACAATATTTCTAAAATTTTATCAACTCCAATACCAAATGCAAACATCAAATAAAAAATAAAATAAGTGGTTCATCCTTCTCTTGCAAATTGGGTGGTGATCCATTTGAGATCTGATGAAATATCTAAAATCAAGGTGTTACAGAGGAAAAAACTTTTTCAGATTGTACATAGGATGATCTACCATTCAAGATGTGATCAACAACGACATTTTCAAGATATTTTTCTTATTTATATTTTAATTCGTATATATTGTTTGTTGGATAATTTATAAAACGATTTGATATTCACATATGTCGTCTCACCCATTTATCTATGATTAAATTGATGTTTTTACTCACTATATAATAATGAATTATAGATCTTTGATTAAAACAAAAAATTTGTATTTAGACTCATATATATATATATATATATATATATTTGTGTGTGTATGTATATATGTATGATTATGTATTTTAAAAGTAACTAAAAATATATTTCAATATCTCAAATCATCGTTTTAATTTGAATTTCAAAACTAATATTCAATATATTATTTTACTAAATGTTTTGATTCTATATCCATGGTTGAATTGAAACTTAACATATACAGTTAACGATTTCAAATAGCCTAATAAATAGTAGCTATGATTCAAATGTTTTGAATTTATTGTATCACAATCTTTCATCATTCAAAATGTTATTTTACCAAATATATACAAAATTTGTATCTATAAGAATTTGAATTTTGAATTTGGAGCTAATAAATGGTAATGAATGCCATGTGAATTAAAAAATGTTGTGCTATAAATTATTTTCAAAATCAAAGTAAGATTTTATTGATATTGAATTTCAAATATAAAGTTATGACTTTGCCAAATTTAAAGAAAACTTTTGATGGAAACATAATATATACATGTAAATAAATTTACTTATTTTAAATAGTTAAAGCATTTGAATCGCTAGATCTAGATCCAGTAAACGGTAATAAAGAAAGGAGTAAATTAAGGAGAGTTTGTCACTTAGATCCCCTTCCTTTTAAAACCAATTATGCTTTCAATTTATATCTTAACATATATAATTAAATGCATACATATATTTAAATAATAATATTGAGACAATAGTTGTGTATATGGATGGCGAATGTGTCCATTATAGATGTAAATCCCCACATCTATACACGTGCATGTTAACTACGCACACTTTATTATGTATTGCACATCCACTATATTTACACATGTATATTATGATATACTCATATAATATATAAAATGTCTAATAATTAAATTCACTAATTGTCTAATAGAAAATTAAATAAAATTGGATTTTATTTAAAGTAATTAGATCAGATCTAATAAATGAATTTAGATTTATAGACCAAGTAAGATCCAAAATAACAATTTTTCATAATTTTATCCATTTAAACCGTTACGTGCTGGCCGGTTTCATTAATTTTATTATTATAAATTTTGTACATGATATTAAACTACACCTTGTTTTGGAAATAATATTTTAAATAAAGAATAATTGATCCGCAAGACACAATTTTCATTGTATAATTGCTAAAGAGTAGACAGTTATATCATGTACGTAATTAAACATAATACAAGCTATATCCGAGTATAAAACTAAAATGGAAAATAACTAAAAATTAAAAAAAGATAAAGAACAATATTTATGAAGTAGATGCTTGTCTTATCTTGGATCCTATAATTATGACTTCTCCTTATGTGTTTCAAATTTCCACATTTCTCATTAAGGTTTACTAAAACAGAAAACCACTAAGAACATTGATTCTACATATAAGTTTCTTATATTCAAGTACAACTATAATTTCTCTTAGGTACATATTATTATTCATTTATAATGATATACACACTTTAAAGAGAAGTTGTATAGAAAATGCAAAAGAGGAGCATTCAAGTACAAATCATAAGACAAAAGAGGAGAAACAAGTACGTATTATAATTCATTTAAAAATGCCAACACACACTTTAAACAGTGAAATATTCAATTTACAGTGTTATAATAAAGGGAAAATAGGAGCATTGAAGTAAAAATTATAATTCATTTAAAAGATTCTAAGAAAATACACACAGTTTAAAATGTGTTGAGGAGTATACCTATATCTCATCTCATCAAATAAAGAGAATTCTAGAACATGGTAATTCTTTTGGGATTGTAACAGTACACTCGGTGGGTTAATGTAAAAGTCAATAAATAGAAAAAAAACTATAAATTCCATTTACCTAACTTGTTCATAACATTGTCAAGAATCACAATTACTTAAACATTCGGTGTAATTCAAGTGATATGTTGTGAATTATAAAAGTTAGATAGATAGTATGGTGACCGATAGACTAAAATGTACATTTAATATATGTAGTATCCAATGTGTATTAAAACTGAAAATGTGATCATTGGATTAAACGTAATAAATAATACTTTTGTGCGCACAAACAAAAATAATTCATATGTTATACTAGTGCAAACACATTTTGAACATATGGATTTCGGTTCACCAATTGTTACTAAATGATGCATTATATGTTTATTTTTTATTTTATGAAAATGAAACTCTTTTACTTGTACTTCTTTATTATTTATTCTTTTATAGCATTCATTTACTTGAGATACAAAGAAAATGACTCTAAATACAAATCCATCTTAAGCACACTGATTTGTGCCAACAATTACATGTAGTATCACTGAACACCGTCTAATTCAAGTGTTATAAGAATCTTTTATTTGATGATCTTTTTAGCATTTTAATATGGTGCCAATAATTTTTTTGAATATTCTAGGTACCTTTCGTTAAAAGTAAACATCCAAGTATGTTTGGTGATTCCTGATTGAGAGATGCTAGAACAATTTGGAAGTTTAACCTACAAATTAGTGGAACTACAAAAAAGGAAGAAACATGGGATGGTAGGAAATTTGATGCTCTAATTATGTCTCTACCAATTCATTATTTGATTTTCTTTTGAACTATAATTTTAGTTCTTAGTTAGAATAAAATGTTGATGTAAAATTCAACAAGACAGTGGATAGGTTAAGATCTTATGTAACACAATATGTGGAAAATTGACAATGTGCTAAGTATTAGGATTTTATTGTTAATAAACATATAGTGATGAATGCTACATGAATGATCAAATATGTATATAATTTTACATGCTACCATAATTTTTCCATGGTTTATTAGTACAAATCAACCCACTGTTGAGAAGCCTCACTATGTCATTTTGTTTACTAGAGATTTAACCAACCTCAGAATCAATCTAGTTATGTCGTGAAAGTAAAGGTTACTTGCTAATCACTAGGCTTAAAAATATAAATGCACGCAAAACAAATTAAAAGATACCAAATATAGAGTGGTTCGACAAAGTTGTGTATGTCTGTTGTAAAGATCTCTTACTATATTTCTCTCTTAGAATTATAGGGAATTACGAAAGAATAATAAGAAATTAAGCACTTAAAGTTAAGACTAAAAAGGATAACTAATCTAAAGTACTTGAGGCTTTGATTTGCTGTGAGAAGAGCTCTGAAAAGGAGATGATAACTATAATTATAATAATTTCCAACACTTTTGAAGTGGCAATGCATGAGGTATTTATAGCAACTGAAATGGATGATGGATGGTTGAGATTATGAAGTGGAGAAGGTAAGAAGCAAGCCCGGTCATTGATCTGATCCCGTGGGCCGATGGGAGACAACTGGAAGGTGGAATGGAATATGTAGCCAAGAAGAAACCAATTGTTCTTATGTGGTAGTGTAACAACCCGTTTTGAAACGGATCTAATTTTCGATCCAGAAAAGACCCATCGAACCTTAGGCCAATTCCAAAGCTGGCTGTTGGTTGGTATAAATGATACAAAAAACAATAAACAGAGCTATCTATCTACACATTTAGAATCTCATAGCGAAAGGATAAATATAATATCAGAAATAGTACCTACCTTATTAAAAATTCAAATGTCAGAAGCATACAACACAATACCATATAATAATGCCAAATACCCATAGTACAATATTACAAAATACATTATCATGTCTAAATGTGTACATCAGAAATAAAAACAACATATGTAGATAGATAAATAACTACCACAAGTTCCATCTCTGCCACCATCTCGGAAATCTGCATCTTCTCTAACATGTGTTCTCATGAGAAGGGAGTCAGAACAAAAATATCTGGTAAATAAAATCTTGAGTCTTTATAAATAGTACTTAAGCAGTATAATTTAAATAAGAATATGTCTTATACATCATAACTATTGTATAAGTATTCCAACTACAAGCCCTAAGGCTTTTCCAATCCAATTCTATAACTATTACCCTTTTATCCCAATAACCCGTCTTCAACTATAAGCCAAAGACCATTCCCACTCTCACGCATCCATCGTCAATAGTGTCCTGACAATGTAAGAGATAATACCACAGTCACTTAATACCTCTTTAATGGAAACTAGGCAGACTTTGACCATTTATTACCTCATTCTAGGTAGATCCCCATCATTTAATATTTATCCCAAGATTGACTCCTCTTTGGTACTATCTAGCTGATATTGCATGGAATCTCATCAGGTCACTTAATACTTCTTTATGGAAGATGCGGACCCTATAATAGCCACTTGATGACTCAAGCCCGAAGCATTCCCCTTCCAAGATATAATCTACCATGCCACATCGCTAACCCTGACCATTTAATACTTCTTAAATAGGGAGAAGGTGGACCCTCAATCAACCACTTGCTACCTTCAACCCCGAAGCAGGTCCTACATATTATTGTCTATAACCCAAACTGTGATGTCTCACATTAATCCTACTATTTGTAGGTACCGGTAGCCAGATTAGCTGAGCATGTTTACCCTACAGAATTTGAAACTAACCTCGCGTCCTTCGTGGATACATATTATAGATGATGTCTCACATCAGCACCAAAGTCAAAATACAGATATCCAGATTAGCTGGGCAGACTTTTGTGTGCTTTTGACTGACCTCACATCCCTATAACTTAATCATAATCTACACTCTCGTAACATATTATGTAACGACCCCGAATTTTAATAAAATTTAAAGTGATAATTAATTGAATTTTTGAATTAAAATTTTGAAATTAATTTATAAAGTGATGCGAGTTTCCCCGAATTAAAATAAATTTTGTATAAATCATTTTGATTTAAAAATATTATATATATGTGTATATATGTGAATATATATATATATATATATATTTAGGCATATATGAGTAAATTTGAAATAATATATATATATATATATATATATATATATATATAGAAAAACAAGACAAATAGTATTAAAGTAAAATTGATAATAAATATGAAGTAAAATAATAATAATTTATATTTATACTAGAAATAGAGATTAATATAAGATAAATTTTAATAAAAATAGAAAGTAGAACATTTGCTAAAATCTAACAACAAATTAAAATAGAGATTTATTTATATTACAAAATAATAAGATTTAAAGAAAATAAAATATCCAATTATTTAGGAAGTTCACCTATAATACAAAGGATAAAATATATTCAAGTATGTAACAATACAAAGCAATGTGACTAAAGCAAAGAAAAGAAAACATTATATACATTCAAGTATAAACAAATAAAAGGCTAAGTATGTAGACTCGAGAAAATAAAGCCACAGCAAATCATTTCAGCCGAAATGAAGATAAGTATAAACACTAGGCAAAAGAAAATAATACTCATATATGTACAGCCGAGTTAAAGTAATGCAAAGCAAAGATATCTGTATTCATGTACAAGAATAATAAGATAAGTATGAACAAGTAAAAAGGAAAATATAAATATCATAAGGAAACACAAAGTACTCATGCATTTAATGCTAGCACAAACAAGTCATTCGAAATGTTGAAAAAATGTCTTCAGCCCCCATTCGTTTGAAATATCCCTGTATTGTTGTACAAACAAATACAAATATCACTTACATTGTACCAATATTATCATTACCCTGTAACCCAATTTTTATATATCAATCCTCACTCAGTTCGACCATTATCTCCTACTAAAATTAAACATCCGTTAAAACAAAAATTCAATTCTAAACGACAAATTAAAACAATCAAAATAACCTGAGATCAGATCAAAACTTCAACAAACCGAAAGCCTGGAAATTTAGCCTGTAACTAGATTTTCAAAACTGGAAAAAAAAGAAGAAGAATACAAATCAATTTGCAAACCTGGAAGCAAGCTAATCAACTCCGCAATCACCAACAGGCAAGAGTTGATTCCAATCAAAAATAAAATTGCAAACAACAGATTCAACAACTTATCAAAAACAAAGTTTCAAGTCTCTGTTCTTCTATTACCCCTCTGCTCTGTGCATAATCAGGTGAGCAAACATACTCGAACCCATTTATATGTTTTGATATTTGAGTTGATGCTTGAAGTATATTTGTTTAGTTGATAACTATGTCAGTATGTTTGCATGGCTGTGAATTTGCTTGTGTATATATGTCTATATACAGTCTGTGCCTTTGTCCATTTTTACAGGCTTATGGAATCTGTTATAAAATTCAAAATCATCCTATGTAGATGATTTCAGGACTCAGTTTCTAAATGAAAAATAATTATAACCATGAAGTGCTAATTTTAAAAATGAATTTATGAACATTTGTTTGAAGTTATTTTTTTAAAATAAGAACAATAGAGATGATCAGTTTTAACAAAAATTTCGAATGTTAGGGTTTCGATGTTTAATTATAGAAATGAATTGGTACTTCAAATTCTCGATTTTTGATAATCATTTTAGAATTTTTAAGAGAGTATTCAGGATGAACTCTCGAGTTGAATGGAATTTGAATTGTTGTCAATTCCTGGTAATCAATAGTGAATTAGGAATCATGATTTTTGGTGAAGATGGCTTGGCTGTGGTAGAATCTTGGAAAAATACTCGCCAATTTTATAATACGCCGGGATGGTAGGTAGGCGTTGATTTAGGGTTTTGGAGTATGTTGGGATTGTTGTTGTTCACGAGAAATTTTCGTCATCGACGTAGCTTTCTGGTCGATCGCACCAAGGGGATAGGGGCGAGGTGATGTGTTGAAGCTTTGGTTGGAGTCGCGAGTTCTCTGGTGGCCTGAGGCGCCAGAACGAGGTGGCTTTGTTATTCGAGGTGATTGTTCCTAGAGTTGACTTTTGGGGTCGATTTCGATTTACATCGAATAGAAGAAGAAGGGTGGTCGTGCTTGTCTGCGAGGGTCATGGGTGTTGTGTTGAGGCCGGAAAGATGGTCGGAAGGGACTGGAACCGCCGTGCACGTGCACGCGTGAAGTTTCGTGCATCTGGGTTTGTGATGGTTTGGGGAAGAAGCGAAGGTCTCGGGTTGGTCTCGGGAACATTATCGCGTGGACTCGAAGACGAGTGAGGCGGAAAGAAACTCGAAGTAGAGCTCGGGATTTTTGCTGTTTTGCTCGGGTCTGTAGTTTTTATATAAAAACAGTTTTTCTTAAACTTTAAAAACAAATCAAGTTGTATTGAAAACAAATTTTGTTAAAACTAATTCTTTTGTAAATAGTAGATGTTATCCAAGTTTTGAATTGGTTAAAAAGTTTTTTTTTTTTAAATATTTTAAATTAACTAAGTTTAAAAGTGTTTAAGATACATATAACCTTATTTTAAATGTTTATTTTAAATAAACTTAATAATGTGATTTAGTGGTTAATTAAGAAGGACAAAAGGTTTTAAAAGTTAATCACTTTAAGGTAATTAAGGGTTGATTAATTAATAGGACTAATTAAAGGATAGTTAATTACTTAACGTTATTAAATCAAGGTGATTAAACTGATTAATGTAATTAATTTATTAATTAATGGTTAATTAACTAATGTAATTAATTAAGGATAATTGATTAAAGAATATTTAATTAAGGATAATTATTTAATAATTAAAGATTGATTTATTAATTGAGATTAGTTAATTAATAATTAAAGGTTAATCAATTTATTTTTAAAGGTTAATTAATGATTAAAGATTAGTTAATAATTAAGATTTGTAATTTATTAATGTTAATTAACTAGGATTAATAATTCATAAGAAATAAATCTGATTTAAATTAATCAGATAATTTATTGATCTTACTTATGGATGTTTGGATTTTATTGAATGGTTGAATTGTTTGATATCCCTGATATGTGATGCTTTGTGATACATCCTGATTTGTGTTGTGATCTGTAATTTAATTTATTTATCTGGAATAAATGTAATTAATTTCTATAATATATATCTGTGATCTGTGAATGAAAGATAAGCGTTATAGTTTATACGCTTATCAACTATATTCTTGTATTTTGATCTGTGATGATTCATTGATGTTGCACTATTGTGTTAAACCCCTAGACCACACTTTTACACACACAAGTATGGATTTCACGTGGAAATCGGTTAAGTCACAGATGATTTAAAATTAATATTTTTCAAATTGAAATTTTAATTTCAATTGATTTTGGAAATGGATTTGGGTTAAATGTTAAAGCTTTTGAAATGAGGTTTTTAAGATAAAAGCTATTTTGAATAACTTGGTAAAGTTTCAATTTAAATAATCCAAATTTTGTAATTGAATTCCATGATTGGAAATTATGGTTAAAGATGTTATAAATGTGTTTATATGAAGTTAAACCATTTTAAAAGTATAATTTTGAGAATTTGGATTTAACCCAACAACCTTAACTCGTATAAATGAATCAGGTTTCCAAAATGAAAACTGTTTGTTTTAAAAGAATAAAAGCTTTCAGGTAAGAAATGAAATTCCAGTTTAATTAAAGGAATTTCAAGATTGAATTGAAAAATGGTTTTCCAAGTTATGAATGAATTCTTTTTAAAAGCTATGAATTAAATCTGTTTATTTTTAACAGATTTGAAATGATGATTTGTTTAAACCATTCGAAATAAAAAAAATTTGAAAGCTATGAGTTAAATCTTTGTTTTAAAGATTTAATGAGTTAATCCAATTGAAATGGAAATTAATTTGGAAAATCTGTGAATGAATCTTTTGTTTAAAAGATTAAAGTGTGGAAATTGTTTAAACCGTTGAAGGTTGTTAAAATGAATCTTTTTGTTTAAAGATTTGAAAATGGTAATTTGTTAAACCATTTGAAAAGAAAGTTAGGTTTAAGTTGTGACTTAATTGAAACCCCAATATCCATATGTTTTTAAAATATTACGCTCACTATTCGAGTTAGCCGGGAAAAGACCTTTGTGTCACATAACCCATTCCGAATAAGTGATACGTCGTATATGGATGGCATTTGAAGACCAGGTATTTGTGAAAACGATAGGATAACCTATCGATTGTCTCTACACTGAGTAGCTACGGTATAGAGATTTCCTAAGTGATGGGAAATCCGATCGGGATTGTGAATACTCGGATTGCAAGGGCTTCTTCGGAAGTGCGTTCGGTTCTGTTCGAACCCGGAACAGACTTGGATGGTTACATGTCTGACATTACATTTTGAGATATAAAGCTGATTTCTTTCAAATACATTTCTGTTGGTGGCGGAGAATTTATTCTCTTAGCTTAACACCCTTCTCTGAGACGTACGAGCTCAGAGGTTATGTAGTTGAAGGTTATCAGTGATATATTCCCAATTTGGTAATGTGGCATGCTGAGTGTTGCTGTGTGTTAATCATTTATTGATCATTTGTGATCAAAGCGTGGCTTTGTGAAAAAGCGTAGCTTTGTGGACGAGACCTCGTCGGACCTCACAGACCGAAAATGGTCGAAACAGGAAAGATGCGGCAAGGTTTCAGGGGTAGCTTCCCTAGGGTATGACCATTCCTTCTGGAAAAGGGTAGTATCATGGTATGGAGCCCAGATACCTACTCATGTGGACACACTATATTTATTACTGTGTGATGTTGGTTATCGAGAACTCTCGGATAACGGTCCCAAAGGACCGGGGGTGGCATATCTCAGGTTTGCTATCCAGGAAGGGGGTAACCGGCCTTGTGTTGGCAGAGAGTAGGTTGTCTCTCGGAGCATCCCGCCAGAGGCGTTCCTACGTAGCATAGGAAGTTCCTTAGCCTGACCATTTGTTGGAATAATCCAAAGAAACAATACGAGCCTTGTATGGTTTTAGTTGTATAACCTGCTATGGAATGTGGCGGTAACCTGCTATTGAACATAGTAGCTATAGTAGGCATAGTGTGAAATGCCTATGTTGGCTAAGATTAATATTATACTTTTGAAATGTTTTCCACTATGCACTAGCAATAACATCAAAAGAGTTTTCTTGCGTAGTAAGCATGTTTGACTATCATAAGAAGAAATCTCCTCTAATTCTGCGTTTGCATTGTGTGTGTGGCGGGAGGTCTTATGGTAGTTTCATTTTCCAAAAGCATTGCGGTTTTCAATGTTTAAATTCTTTTGTTGTTTTTTCTAAAGATAAAAAATGTTTTTGTTGCTCACACCAGTCCCATGACTGATCCGGAGTTTATTATTCCCTTCCTAAACTCTGGGTGCCCACCATTTTCCACACGGGCAGTCTAGAGTTGGGTTTCTCAGATATTCAGGTTGAGTAGATTATCTGGAGCTAGTCAGTCCTTGGACGACTGACCTTACTTTCCACTAGCTATGGATTGAAGCATTCTTTTGGAGATGTTCTATCTGCTGCTATTTCTTGTATCACATCTCTGATGTATATTGATATCTGTTGTATCATTCTGTTGTATCAGATTTTTGTATCTGTCATTGTATCAATGTTATATATATTGATATACTTTTTTTCTTCTGCTGTGTTGTTATACTTAATGGTGTTATAAGCTCCGGCAAGCCAGACTCGGCGTTTGAATCTGCGGCATTTTGAGTACAAGTGAAGTACGGGTGCCGATTTTTGAAGGCCGAGTTTTTGGATTTTTACATTTGGTATCAGAGTTGAGGGTAAAACTTTAGCTCAGGAGTATAACACATTAAGTACCTCATTAGAGATAGGGAGAAGTATACCCTAGAATGAGTAATTCTCATATATCCGTTCGAATGCCTCAGTAAATTCTCTTACTATCCACTAATAGTGAGTATGAGTGCAAGAAGAGGATTAGATAGAGGACAGGGGAATACGATTATAAATGGTCAATACCCTGTAACAAAGGTGGAAACAAATTTTCTCTATCAAATCTCTTTTGTTCAACATCTTTTCTCAATTCTTCGATGATTTCTGGTAGATCCAGGAAGAAGATTCGATATATATTAATATGGGACATAAACTCCAAATAAGTCGGTCAAAATTGTTTGTTTGGATGAATTGTTGCTTTGGTTGCTATGGTTGATAGGTATACTTTAGTTTCTAAACTGAAAGCTTTGAAATTGTATCCATATATCCATCTATTCTTTGGGATTTCGATTTATTCTACGGATGGTTAGTTATCCTTTCGAACTAACCGATGCCCCTGCATATTTCATAGATCGGGATAACCCGAGTATTTTGTGAAGTGTTAGAACAGATTCGTTCTTGTATCTATTGTTGATATTCTGATTTGGCAAGCCAAATGCAGAATAGATGTTCAGTTTGATTTGATGAAATATTCTTCATCTATCTTTGTGTCTCCTTGGCAAATTTCGAGGACGAAATTCTTTTAAGGGGGGAAGTCTGTAACGACACCGAATTTTAATAAAATTTAAAGTGATAATTAATTGAATTTTTGAATTAAAATTTTGAAATTAATTTATAAAGTGATGCAAGTTTCCCCGAATTAAAATAAATTTTGTATAATCATTTTGATTTAAAAATATTATATATATGTGTATATATGTGAATATATATATATTTGGGCATATATGAGTAAATTTGAAATAATATATATATATATAGAAAAACAAGACAAATAGTATTAAAGTAAAATTGATAATAAATATGAAGTAAAATAATAATAATTTATATTTATACTAGAAATAGAGATTAATATAAGATAAATTTTAATAAAAATAGAAAGTAGAACATTTGCTAAAATCTAACAACAAATTAAAATAGAGATTTATTTATATTACAAAATAATAAGATTGAAAGAAAATAAAATATACAATTATTTAGGAAGTTCACCTATAATACAAAGGATAAAATATATTCAAGTATGTAACAAAAAAAGCAATGTGACTAAAGCAAAGAAAAGAAGACAACATTATATGCATTCAAGTATAAACAAATAAAAGGCTAAGTATGTAGACTCGAGAAAATAAAGCCACAACAAATCATTTCAGCCGAAATGAAGATAAGTATAAACACTAGGCAAAAGAAAATAATACTCTATATGTACAGCCGAGTTAAAGTAATGCAAAGCAAAGATATGTGTATTCATGTACAAGAATAATAAGGTAAGTATGAACAAGTAAAAAGGAAAATATAAATATCATAAGGAAACACAAAGTACTCATGCATTTAATGCTAGCACAAACAAGTCATTCGAAATGTTGAAAAAATGTCTTCAGTCCCCATTCGTTTGAAATATCCCTGTATTGTTGTACAAACAAATACAAATATCACTTACATTGTACCAATATTATCATCACCCTGTAACCCAATTTTTATATATCAATCCTCACTCATTTCGACCATTATCTCCTACTAAAACTAAACTTCCATTAAAACAAAAATTCAATTCTAAACGACAAATTAAAACAATCAAAATAACCTGAGATTAGATCAAAACTTCAACAAACCAAAAGCCGGGAAATTTAGTCTGTAACTAGATTTTCAAAACTGGAAAAAAGAAGAAGAATACAAATCAATTTGCAAACCTGGAAGCAAGCTAATCAACTCAGCAATCACCAACAGGCAAGAGTTGATTCCAATCAAAGATAAAATTGCAAACAACAGATTCAACAACTTATCAAAAACAAAGTTTCAAGTCTCTGTTCTTCTATTACCCCCTCTGCTCTGTGCATAATCAGGTGAGCAAACATACTCGAACCCATTTATATGTTTTGATATTTGAGTTGATGCTTGAAGTATATTTGTTTAGTTGATAACTATGTCAGTATGTTTGCATGGCTGTGAATTTGCTTGTGTATATATGTCTATATACAGTCTGTGCCTTTGTCCATTTTTACAGGCTTATGGAATCTGTTATAAAATTCAAAATCATCCTATCAAGATGATTTCAGGACTCAGTTTCTAAACGAAAATTAATTATAACCATGAAGTGATAATTTTAAAAATAAATTCATGAACATTTGTTTGAAGTTATTTTTATAAAATAAGAACAACAGAGATGATTAGTTTTAACAAAAATTTCGAATGTTAGGGTTTTGATGTTTAATTATAGAAATGAATTCGTACTTCAAATTCTTGATTTTTGATAATCATTTTAGAATTTTTAAGAGAGTATTCAGGAAGAACTCTCGAGTTGAATGGAATTTGAATTTTTGTCAATTCCTGGTAATCAACAGTGAATTAGGAATCGTGATTTTTGGTGAAGATGGCTTGGGTGTGGTAGAATTGTGGAAAAACACTCGCCAATTTTATAATACGCCGGGATGGTAGGTAGGCGTTGATTTAGGGTTTTGGGGTATGATGGGATTGTTGTTGTTCACGAGAAATTTTCGTCGTCGACGTAGCTTTCTGGTCGATCGCACCAAGGGGGATAGGGGCGAGGTGATGTGTTGAAGCTTTGGTCAGAGTCGCGAGTTCTTTGGTGGCCTGAGATGCCGGAACGAGGTGGCTTTATTATTCGAGGTGATTGTTCCTAGAGTTGACTTTTGGGGTCGATTTCGATTTACGTCGAATAGAAGAAGAAGGGTGGTCGTACTTGTCTGCGAGGGTCATGGGTGTTGTGTTGAGGCCGGAAAGATGGTCGGAAGGGACTGGAACCGCCGTGCACGTGCATGCGTGAAGTTTCGTGCATCTGGGTTTGTGATGGTTTGGGGAAGAAGCGAAGGTCTCGGGTTGGTCTCGGGAACATTATCGCGTGGACTCGAAGACGAGTGAGGCGGAAAGAAACTCGAAGTAGAGCTCGGGATTTTTGCTGTTTTGCTCGGGTCTGTAGTTTTTAATAAAAACAGTTTTTCTTAAACTTTAAAAACAAATCAAGTTGTATTGAAAACAAATTTTGTTAAAACTAATTCTTTTGTAAATAGTAGATGTTATCCAAGTTTTGAATTGGTTAAAAAGTTTTTTTTTTAAATTATTTTAAATTAACTAAGTTTAAAAGTATTTAAGATACATATAACCTTATTTTAAAAGTTTATTTTAAATAAACTTAATAATGTGATTTAGTGGTTAATTAAGAAGGACAAAAGGTTTTAAAAGTTAATCACTTTAACGTAATTAAGGGTTGATTAATTAATATGAGTAATTAAAGGATAGTTAATTACTTAACGTTATTAAATCAAGGTGATTAAACTGATTAATGTGATTAATTTATTAATTAATGGTTAATTAACTAATGTAATTAATTAAGGATAATTGATTAAAGAATAATTAATTAAGGATAATTATTTAATAATTAAAGATTGATTTATTAATTGAGATTAGTTAATTAATAATTAAAGGTTAGTCAATTTATTTTTAAAGGTTAATTAATGATTAAAGATTAGTTAATAATTAAGATTTGTAATTTATTAATGTTAATTAACCAGGATTAATAATTCATAAGAAATAAATCTGATTTAAATTAATAAGATAATTTATTGATCTTACTTATGGATGTTTGGATTTTATTGAATGGTTGAATTGTTTGATATCCCTGATATGTGATGCTTTGTGATACATCCTGATTTGTGTTGTGATCTGTAATTTAATTTATTTATCTGGGATAAATGTAATTAATTTCTGTAATATATATCTGTGATCTGTGAATGAAAGATAAGCATTATAGTTTATACCGCTTATCAACTATATTCTTGTATTTTGATCTGTGATGATTCATTGATGTTGCACTATTGTGTTAAACCCCTGGACCACACTTTTACACACACAAGTATGGATTTCACGTGGAAATCGGTTAAGTCACAGATGATTTAAAATTAATATTTTTCAAATTGAAATTTTAATTTCAATTGATTTTGGAAATGGATTTGGGTTAAATGTTAAAGCTTTTGAAATGGGGTTTTTAAGATAAAAGCTATTTTGAATAACTTGGTAAAGTTTCAATTTAAATAATCCAAATTTTGTAATTGAATTCCATGATTGGAAATTATGGTTAAAGATGTTATAAATGTGTTTATATGAAGTTAAACCATTTTAAAAGTATAATTTTGAGAATTTGGATTTAACCCAACAACCTTAACTCGTATAAATGAATCAGGTTTCCAAAATGAAAACTGTTTGTTTTAAAAGAATAAAAGCTTTCAGGTAAGGAATGAAATTCCAGTTTAATTAAAGGAATTTCAAGATTGAATTGAAAAATGGTTTTCCAAGTTATGAATGAATTCTTTTTGAAAGCTATGAATTAAATCTGTTTATTTTTAACGGATTTGAAATGATGATTTGTTTAAACCATTCGAAATAAAATTGTTGTGAAAGCTATGAGTTAAATCTTTGTTTTAAAGATTTAATGAGTTAATCCAATTGAAATGGAAACTAATTTGGAAAATCTGTGAATGAATCTTTTGTTTAAAAGATTAAAGTGTGGAAATTGTTTAAACCGTTAAAGGTTGTTAAAATGAATCTTTTTGTTTAAAGATTTGAAAATGGTAATTTGTTAAACCATTTGAAAAGAAAGTTAGGTTTAAGTTGTGACTTAATTGAAACCCCAATATTCATATGTTTTTAAAATATTACGCTCACTATTCGGGTTAGCCGGGAAAATACCTTTGTGTCACATAACCCATTCTGAATAAGTGATACATCGTATATGGATGGCATTTAAAGACCGGTGATGAAGACTGGATATTTGTGAAAATGATAGGATAACCTATCGATTGTCTCTGCACCGAGTAGCTACGGTATAGAGATTTCCTAAGTGATGGGAAATCTGATCGGGATTGTGAATACCCGGATTGCAAGGGCTTCTTCGGAAGTGCTTTCGGTTTTGTTCGAACCCGGAACAGACTTCTATGGTTACATGTCTGACATTACATTTTGAGATATAAAGCTGATTTCTTTCAAATACATTTCTGTTGGTGGCGGAGAATTTATTCTCTTAGCTTAACACCCTTCTCTGAGACGTACGAGCTCAGAGGTTATGTAGTTGAAGGTTATCAGTGATATATTCCCAATTTGGTAATGTGGCATGCTGAGTGTTGCTGTGTGTTAATCATTTGTGATCAAAGCGTGGCTTTGTGAAAAAGCGTAGCTTTGTGGACGAGACCTCGTCGGACCTCACAGACCGAAAATGGTCGAAACAGGAAAGATGCGGCAAGGTTTTAGGGGTAGCTTCCCTAGGGTATGACCATTCCTTCTGGAAAAGGGTAGTATCATGGTATGGAGCCCAAATACTTACCCATGTGGACACACTATATTTATTACTGTGTGATGTTGGTTATCGAGAGCTCTCGGATAAAGGTCCCAAAGGACCGGGGGTGGCATATCTCAGGTTTACTACCCGGGAAGGGGGTAACCGGCCTTGTGTTGGCAGAGAGCAGGTTGTCTCTCGCAGCGTCCCACCAGAGGCGTTCCTACGTGGCGTAGGAAGTTCCTTAGCCTGACCATTTGTTGGAAAAATCCAAAGAAACAATTCGAGCCTTGTACGGTTTTAGTTGTATAACCTGCTATGGAATGTGGCGATAACCTGCTATTGAACATAGTAGCTATAGTAGGCATAGTATGATATGCCTATGTTGGCTAAGATTAATATTTTACTTTCGAAATGTTTTCCACTATGCACTAGTTATAATATCAAAAGAGTTTTCTTGCGTAGTAAGCATGTTTGACTATCATAACAAGAAATCTCCTCCAATTCTGCGTTTGCATTGTGTGTGTGGCGGGAGGTCTTATGGTAGTTTCATTTTCCAAAAGCATTGCGGTTTTCAATGTTTAAATTCTTTTGTTTTTTGTTCTAAAGATAAAAAATGTTTTTATTGCTCACACTAGTCCCATGACTGATCCAAAGTTTATTGTTCCCTTCCTAAACTCTGGGTGCCTACCATTTTCCACACGGGCAGTCTAGAGTGGGTTTCTCAGATATTCAGGTTGAATAGATTATCTGGAGCTAGTCAGTCCTTGGACGACTGACCTTGCTTTCTGCTAGCTATGAATTGAAGCATTCTATTGGAGATGTTCTATCTGTTGCTGGTGTTATCTATTTTCTTTCCGCTGCTATTTCTTGTATCACATCTCTGATGTATATTGATATCTGTTGTATCATTCTGTTGTATCAGATTTTTGTATCTATCATTGTATCAATGTTATATATATTGATTTTTTTTTTCTTCCGTTGTGTTGTTATACTTAATGGTGTTATAAGCTCCGGCAAGCCAGATTCGGCGTTTGAATCTGCGGCATTTTGAGTACAAGTGAAGTACGGGTGCCGATTTTCGAAGGCCGAGTTTTTGGATTGTTACATATTATCACACACCTCACCGCATTCCCTATTAAGGCTTTATAAGGAAAACCCTTTTTTTGTCTTAACTATCAATTTCTTTGTTAAGGGGTATTTTATACTAATTAATAACCTATTTACTTCGTAACTAATACGCTATTAATTATACATTATTTCTACGTTAATATATATATATATATATCTTTGTATGTGTGTATACGTGCCTAAAATATTTCTAAACGTGTGAAGATTACACCCTAAACTAATCGTTTAAATGTCAAATCTTTAAAATTTATACAAGTCCAATTCTGTATCAACAAACATACCATATATTCAAAATTCTTAATTTTAACAATGGACTTGTATAAAAATAGTATCCATACCAAACTTATTTTATACTAAAATAGTAGAATCGGTATTTATATAATTACAATTCAATTCCTTTTATGCTCTATTCAACTTCTTCGTGTAAAAATGAAAAGAGGATTTCTATTTAAATTACGAAAATAGGCAGTGCAAACTATGAATAAAAAAATTTGTATCGTACACATCATTTTCTAACTTATTTCTTTTCAAAACCCTTAATCAGATCCAAAGAAAAAGATGAAAAGTGGAATAGAATGCAATACATTAAAATTGCAATAACTACACAATTACACCATTTTAATATAGAATAATTGAGATTCTAACTTAAGAATTGACATTTCATTTTAAGGGAACTTTGGGGTTTTAAGGGAACTTTGGGGTTTTAATGTGATGTTTTCGTAAACAATATTACCCAAAGCATATGTCAAATTCAATTTATACTATACAATTACTAGAATAAGAAAAACTAATATTCCACTCACAAAATGTCCTTACCTCTTCCTTTTGGATTTGTTTATGCCCACTTTATATCCTTTTCAGATCTCTCCTTTTAGAAATATACAACAAAGAAATTGTATAGGAATTAGATACAGAAATTTAGGGATTGGAGGAGAATAGAGTTGGAAATTGAATAATAAGCACCTAAAATTTCTTACTTAAAACACTAGAGAATTTTCTGAATCTTTGAAGAGAGAGACCGATAAAGCTTTACTTAGTTACCAAAATAATTTGTGAATAAAAGTGATGAGACTGGACTCTTATTTATTGTGGTTAGAAAGCACCAGAACTGTTCGATTTAAGTCGGTTTAAAATAATAAACTATGAACCGTTCGTGGTGTGAACAACCCTAGCCACCACTACGATCACCGGTCGATTGCTCTTCTTCAAGCAGTCGACCGGCATAAGAAAGGCATCGATCGGTAGCGTTTATTTTACGAAGAATTGATTGTTGCCATTGATTTATCATTTAATTCATTGATTATATTTAACATTAACTTTGTTTTAATGATTACTTAACCCCAAGTCTAATTATCATTAGTTTTTAAATTTCAAATTTTAACATTAATTATTTATTTAAATTTGAGTTTCATTTAAATTAATCTGAATTTAAAAAATTCAAACGTTAATAACTTTTTTCATTTGAGCTCCATTTTCAAAACTTTATATATGAAAATTGATCAAAAAATCGCCATAAACGCAACAATACAACTTTCGTGGCCAAATTTTGCCATTTATAAAATTTCTATTTTTAGCCTTATTATTAATTTATTGATTAATTCTTTTCTTATTAATTAATTTCTTATTAATTTTTATAAAGTGTTAAAGATAGGCACAGACTTTGCAATTAATGCACACTAAATGCTAACAGCTTGCTATAGGAGTAGGCATGCTTTTTCCTGCTTTGCTACAGCTCCTTGTACAGTTGGCTATATGGATTGTCTTTTATTTTTGCACGTTATGGCAAGGCGGACGAGCTAACCAGTCAATTACCGAAGATACAAAGGAAGTTGAATGCTGCTAAGGACCAGGCAATAAGGGAGGTGTCTGGTTGACTGTGAGTAGAAGGGATAAGCTGCTTGGGACCGGTTGAAGGCGGTCGTGATGAGGTCAGGCCAAAGAAGGGTCATGCTTGACCTGATCTTGAAAGATGAGTGTTATTTTAAGCCATTCTGAGAGCGACAACCGATAGGGAGCTGGTCTTGATAGGTTGGCATGAAGCCAGTTTGAATGTAGATCATCATGAGCGGGCAGTTGTTCAATATGTAAGTTTGTTGAGAGTTAACTGGTGCTAAGAACCAAATTACAAGATGGATGCTAGGTCGGCTACGAGATGAAAAGACGTGTTGCTTAGGATCGGTTGAAGGTAGTAGTAATGAAATTGGGCTGACGATGAGCCATGCTTGCTTGAGTTAGTCTTGTCAAGTATTTAACTGTCTGAAGCCATGTTGGCCAGGAATTGAAGTGATGCTGAGAGGGCGGGCTGACCTAGAGTCAGGCTAAAGGTGGGATGGAAGGAGGGAGCCGATCATAATTGTGCACGGCCATTGTGGACTGGGCTGGGTTATACTTAGCTTTGTCCTCATCAAATGAATTGGCTGCGGAATCTGCTTTGA
Organism: Allium fistulosum; assembly: GCA_030737815.1. Lineage (NCBI taxonomy): Eukaryota > Viridiplantae > Streptophyta > Magnoliopsida > Asparagales > Amaryllidaceae > Allium > Allium fistulosum. The sequence goes on along the minus strand of CM060905.1, from coordinate 481,356,431 downwards.
GTGAGACGTTTGTTTTCTGGCTTGATGTGCTACTTGAGTATATGGGGTTAGTCTGAGATCAACTTAAGTTTGAGCTAGCTTATATGGGTTGATCTTAGAATAGCCGTGTCGGCATTGATTGGGGTTGGTCATGCCTTAATCGGCTTGCTAATTACTTACGAGAAAATTGAGCAACACATTTCTTAAGAACTAATTTCTTGGAATAAACATTAATTTATTCAACGCCATAAGAATATTGAAATTATGATGATTTAGAAATGTTAACTTTAACATAGAATCGGGTACAGTTTTTTTCCATCGGTTACATGGAATATGAGTACAAAACACCCCTCCGTATGTACATATGAAAGAAAGTTGCCAAACCGATGCAGAGAGATATAAAAGTATAAAAGTGCCTAGATTTTGGCCTGGATATATTAATACAATAGAAAAAACAACGTAAAGAGCAGGAATGAAAGAAACTGCAGGGGCCATTGATTTGAACATTCATACGTAGTCTACGGTAATGATTCATGCATGATTATAATAAGAGAAGTATTGATTATTACATATATGAACAAGTCTTATTCTCATACGGGTACAGAAGGGTATTATACCCGAACCCATATGTATATTATAAAAGTCACTAGAACTGTAACAATTGCATGTATCACTTTAATTTTTTCAATAAAGTACAAAAGCAAATACATTTCATTTCAGTTTCTCAATTTGATATCAGAGCTGATTGGCCTACCAGCACAAGTGCCTTGCCGGAATCATCTCAGAGTTTAAAATCATCACTTGATGATTGGTGCATAGTTTCTCATCAGCACAAAAGAAGCATCATCTGAGAAGGTTTAACCCAGAGAAAACTGCAAGTATCCCACCAAGATCTTACTCACTACATTTGTGCCTTGCCAAGAACCATCAGTTAGAGATAGATCATCATTCTGAAAGTCCGGCTGCACATTCTTGATTATCAAAAAAGTGTTCTTGAAACTTTTCATCTTTGCTTCGTTTTGATTCGTTGTTATTCCAATTCTTTCTTAAGACATCATCATGGCTCAAGAAAATGATAACAAATCTGCAACCTCTACTGAAGAATCTAAAACCTCTTCACCACTGAATCCACTACTCTGTCCATCATTAAACCCAAACAATTAATCAATATTCAACTTGATGAAAACAACTTCTTGCAATGGAAATACCAAAATGAAATTGCAATAAGAAAATATGGACTTGAAGGATTTATTAATGGCACTTCTATTATACCATCAGAGATGAGTGCAAATAAGGAAGGTATACTTATAAGAAATCAGGAATATATCAAATTTCAAAGACAAGATAGCTTACTGTCATCTTGGATCCTCTCTTCAATTTGCCCAAATCTTGTATCACAAATTGTTGGCTGCAGATCAACACGTGAAATCTGGGTCAAGATTGAACAGATATTCAATTCACAATCTACAGCAAGAATAATACACAACAAAAGACAATTGCACAATTTAAGCAAAGGAAGTATGTCAATGAGGGAATATCTCACAAAAGTAAAGACCTATTGTGATCTATTGGATACTGTAGGCCATAAGATATCTAAAACCAAGAAAATCTTGACCATTATAAATGGTCTTGATCAAGATTATGAGTCAGTCATAGCAGCTATTTCATCGCAAAGAAATCTACCTGATCTTGAGTATGTTCACTCTACATTGCTAGCTCATGAATGTAGAATGGAGCAATGAAAATCAGTCAACACTGAATATTCAATTAACTTTCCATAAACTCCAAGAACTACAACCAAGATAAAGGATCAAACAGTAGAAACATCAAGGCAACATACAAGAAAGTTACGATCAGAGGACAAATCAGAGTATCAAAGGTAGAGGCAGAGGTAGATGGAGTAACGATAATAGAATAAGATGTCATATTTGTGAAAAATACGGTTACATGACAAACAAGTGTTATTTTAGACTTGATCTAAATTACACACCTAATCAACAAAGCAACAATCAAAGAAATGCTCAACCCAAGGTTTATATGATGCACACAAATCAGGACTCCAGAAGTCAAGGAGATAACTCCAAGATTCAAGGTGACATGGAGCTTATGACCAGACCATAAGACATAATGAATGAGGCATGGTATCCTGATTCAAGTGTAACTAATCATATTACTAATAACTTGTGGAACCTCAATCTTGGAAATAAAGAATATAAAGGTATGCAATCAATTTTTATGGGTAATGGTGAGTCAGTCAAAATCACACACACTGGGAATGCACAAATTATAGGTAAGTAAAAACTATATTTGAACAATTTATTAAGAGTACCTCAAATCAAAAAGAATTTGATGAGTGTCTCACTTTGCTAGTGATAATTAGGTTTATTTTGAATTTTGTCCTAAACACTACTTAGTTAGAGACTTACTTAACAAAGAAATTTTTCTATAGGGTAATGTACACAATGGGCACTATATTTTCAATCTGGTGAAGACAAAAAAAATCTACTGATGAGAAGAAATATCACAATTACTCTAGTTCAAATGCTAATGTAAACAGTAGAAGTATATTTGATGTTTAGCATTGCAAATTAGGCCATCCAAGTGTTAATGTTGTAAAGCAAGTTCTGAAAAGTAATAATATCAATTTCAAGAATGTATCCTTACCATATATATGTACATACTATCAAATGGGTAAGAGCCATAAACTTGCCTTTTCTGATTCATTGACTAAGTACTCAAAAGCATTAGAAATGGTTGACTGACTTATGGGGTCCTGCCCCAATCAACTCTGATTATGGTTTTAATTATTATATATCATTTGTGGATGCATATTCTAGATTTACTTGGATATATTTTCTCAAATCAAAGGCAGAAACATGTAATATAGTTATATAGTTTATTAGTCGAGCGGAAAAGCAAATATGCAATCCTGTAAAGATCATGAAAATTAAAGGAGGGACTGAATTCAAACCATTAAAGGAGTATTTCATAAAGAAAGGGATAGTGCATAGAACTACATGTCCACATACCTCGGAACAAAATGAGTTGGTAGAAAGGAAGCATATACATATTGTAGAAACTGGACTTACATTTATGGCTCAATCATCTCTGCCCATCAAATTTTGGCCAGATGCCTTTTTCACTGCAGTTCAGCTTATAAACAGGTTGCCAACAAAGGTCTTGAAAAACAAGACACCAAATGAAGTGCTCAACAATATCAAAACTGGCTATTCAAGTCTCAAGACATTTGGATCTCTATGCTTCCCTTGTTTAAGACCATACAATGTTCACAAGCTAAGCTTCAGATCAGAACCATGTACATTCCTTGGTTACACAGCACATCGGAAGGGATACAAGTGCCGGACCAGCAAAGGTAAAATTATAATATCTAGACATGTTGCTTTTAATGAAAATGTCTTCCCTTTGCAGAAAAAGAAGTGAAAACTAGTCAAAAGGTTTACAATGCAAGAGCATCTATTCCAGTCACACCACAACATCAAGAAAACAGAAGAATTGGAAATAATACAGATGGACAAGATGAATCATACCGACAACACAGTGCCAAATAGTAGGCCAGGTCATGAGGGTATAAATACATCAGATCAGGATGAAACTACCTCACAACACACAGTGCCAACCAGCAAACCATGTCATGAGGATAGAAATGCATCAAGTCCATAAAGTAACACTACTCAAACCAATCATAATCAATCTTATGAGCAAGACCATAGTCAAGCAAATCAAGGCACATCCCAATCATCTAAACCTCAAGAATCACCACCAGCACAAACTGGACGTCATATGATTGCAAGAGCTAAAAAAGGAATCTTTAAGCCCAAAGTATATACATCTACATTAGAATCATAATAACCAGTCAGTTATGAGCAAGCAGTAAAATGTAGAGAATAGAGAGTAGCAATGGATGATGAATACAATGCATTGTTAAAGAATAATACTTGGACATTAGTAAAGTTACTAGCAAATAAAAGTGTAGTTGGATGCAAATGGACATACAAGTTGAAAAACCATTCAGATGGAAGGGTCGACAAACATAAAGCAAGGTTGGTTGCCAAAGGGTACACACAGCAATATGGTTTTGACTTTAGAGAGACTTTTTCTCCAGTGGTAAAGCCAACTACCATAAGAATCATATTAACTATTGCATTGTACAACCATTGGAAAATCAAACAACTAGATGTGAATAATGCATTTCTAAATGGAGAGTTACATAAACAAGTATATATGGAGCAGGCAAAGGGATATGTTCAAGTAGAACAAAGTGAATTTTTCTGTAGACTTCATAAAGCTATTTATGGACTCAAGCAAGCACCAAGAGTGTGGTATGAAAAGCTCAAACTAGCATTGACTGAATTAGGATTTAGATCCACAAAGTCAGATAACTCCTTATATGCAAAGTTAAGTGATACTAGTATAATATACATACTGGTATATGTGGATGATATCATAATCACAGGATGCAGCAGTGAGGAAATCAACAACATTGTTCTTCATCTCAATCAAGCTTTCTCAATCAGAGACTTAGGTGATCTAAACTATTTTTTAGGTATAGAGGTCACAAAGAAGAGTAACTCAAAGCTAAAACTAAATCAAAAAAGTACATCTCTGAAATTTTGATCAAAGCAAACATGGATCTAGCTAAACCTTTACCTACCTTGATGATCATCAGTTCACATCTTTCAAAGAATAAGGGTGAACCGATAATTAATGATAAAAAATACAGAAGTGTAGTTGGAGCCCTATAGTATGCAATGATTACAAGGCCAGAGATATGCTTTAGTGTCAACAAAGTTTCTCAGTTTATGCAAACCCATTTAGACGAACACTGGAAAGCTGTAAAGCGCATTCTATGCTACTTAAGAGGAACTCTTAATCATGGTCTTATACTAAAATCATGCAGAAATTTAAGTATTCAAGCTTAATCTGACGCTGATTGGGCTACAGATCCAGACGATAGAAGATCTACATCTGGATACTGCATTTTCCTTGGTGATAATCCCATATCTTGGTGTTCAAAAAAGCAGTCGACAGTCTCCCGTTTAAGCACCGAAGCTGAATATAGATCAGTTGCTGGAACAACTGCCGAGATTATATGGATCTTCTCATTACTTCAGGAAATTGGAATCAAACTTGTTCGAAAGCCAATAATTGGTGTGATAATCTTAGCAATGTTTCACTTTCTACCAACTTTGTTCTTCACTCAAGAACGAAGCATATAGAGATTGATCTCTACTTCGTTTGTAAGCAAATAGTCAGTTGAAAACATGAAGTCAACCACTTTCCTGCTACACATCAGAGAGATGACTAACTAACAAAGCCACTTTCTGCCAGAAATTTTTTAAAATTAAGAGCCGATCAGAGAGTTGAAGATGGTGGCGGCAAAGAAGGAAGGGAAAAAGAAACCCTAGATAGAATTTACGGGGGATAATAAGAGAAGTGTTGATTATTACATATATGAACTGGTCTTATTCTCATACGGATACAGAGGGGTATTATACCCGAACCCATATGTATATTATAAAAGTCATTACAACTGTAACAATTGTATGTCTCACTTTAATTTATTCAATAAAGTACAAAAGCAAATACATTTCATTTTAGTTTCTCAATTGATTATCACAATGTTTAATGCTGGAACCGACTGTGTAAATAATGCCAAAAGGAAAATTTGTATGTACATATGCGATGCAACCACAATCAAAGTGTATAGAGTGGGTTACCTATGCGATGTACATATCACAATTGATTATCACAATGTTTACCACAATGAAGATTGAGTAACAGACTCGAAATCCTCATGATTAGCAGCAGCATCAAAAACGGACGCACCTCCACTATCAAGTAAAGAAACTTGAACAACAGAATGAGAAGCGTCATCACATAGGAGAGCATCAGCCTTTGCCTCAAAGAATGTCACAAATAAGGAAGGAAAAGCCGGCTCGTCAAGGAATGGACAGGAAGCCAAAACATGGGGATTTCTTGATCCGTCGAGGGAAGATGAAGCTAAACGGCTCGGAGGAGAGAGAGGTCAGAACCACTGACTTGAAACAGGGACTTAGACATGCTTAAGATAGAGGAGAAGGAAGTCAAGGGAGTTGCAATGTGCGAATTAGGGAAGAGGAGGGAAGCAAAATTTTCATATCTAAATCTAGTCGCCATAGGAAGAGGAAGAAGAGGGGGCATCAGAGTTTTGGGATTGGGGACGAAGATATGAAATTTAGGGTTTCTTATTGGGAAATTAAATTTGAAGCTGTAAGTGGAGGGAAATTAGGCGGGCTTTAGAAATTTATTGAAATAGGATGGACGCGATATGGTATGTTTTTGTTTTTTCGGATGGATTGACAATAGCAGATGGCATTCAATACTATGTTTCAATGCTATTAAAATCAGTTGTTATGAGTGTTTCACTTCTTCTACGGGCTAATGGATGGTTTGTGATGGTCTTTTCTTGATTGAAGATTTGGATTCTAGAATCCCGATTAGGCGGTGGCACAAATAGTTATGGTGGAGCAACGAATGATGTGGCAGAAACGGTTGAGTTCGAAAGAGAGGTTATAATTCTGGTTGTTAACAATGTTTTTGTGAACTTATGTGTAGAGTAATTATAAATTAAGGTCATTATAAATTAGTATTTACATCGATAGAACTGAAAGTTGTTAAAAAATTTAATTACAAATGCAAAATGTAAAAGTTGTTAAAAATACATCTTTATTGCATCTCTTCGGATAACACATACAACTTTTAGTGAGTGAATGATGTAAACGAAAATTTGTAATAGGGAAGTTTTGTTGTGGTGAAAGAAAATGCGTATGTAATTAGGGAAAATTAAATATAATTAAGTTTATTATACCCTTAACAAATAATATAATCAAAGTTGGACAATTAAGATTGATCAACAAACCAGTTGTTAATATCGGTACCGGTCATGGTGGTCACTCAGTCGAATCGAAGAATGTAGTTTATGTAGGTAAAATTTTCGTCCTTATTTTAAAGTTTGTTTACCGATTTTTTGGAATTTTATTAACTGGTTAATCTTTTAATTGGTAAACAAAATTGAAATAAGTGAAACTTTAGAAATTTTCAAAATTTTAAAAATCATTCTTAATGTATGATATTCATTTTCTACACTTTTTATGCTTTGGTTAGCACGGGACATTAAGTTCTCCGAGCGGGAACGTTTATGTTTGCTTAGAAATTAACGTCGTTTTAAAGGTGGTTATGTGTTCATTTACAACCTATGAGTAAAACAGTTGTAAATAACGGTTGTTATAAATTAACATTTATAATGATTACGAGTTGAAAGTTCTTAAGATATTTATTACAACTGCAAAGAACAAGCAATTGTTAAAAACATCTTTATCACAACTTTCGAAAATAACAGTTGTTAAAAACTTATATTACAATTTTCATCGAGTGAATGTTGTAAACGATAAGTTGTAATATAATTGATGTAGTGTAGTTTACGAAAGGCAGAGACATAAAAATGGTAAGTTTTAAAAATAGGGATATGTCTCTAACTACTAGTTGATTTAATAGCTTATAACCACCGATCGACTAATAGGAGTTTTAACCTTCGATTGCCTTAGTTTCGGCCACTACATATATAAAACTACACAACACCAAAAAGGCCATTTTATCACACTTATAACCGTGATAAATTAAATTACCCACGGTTATAAGCGTTGTCCCAAGTGGCATGGGCAAATATTATCACAGAAAAAATAACGCTTATAACCGTGATAATTTTGGGTATTGCTCACGGTTATAAGCGTGAGAGTTATGGTGTTTACTCACGGTTATAAGCGTGAGAATGATGAATCACGGTTATAAACGTGGGAAATTTCATATCTATCACGTTTATAAGTGTGATAAATCTAGATTTAATCGTAATTTAAAGTAAAACGGTTATAAGCGTGAGTTTTCTGGGGTTTCACCACGGTTATAAGCGTTAGTATTCAAAAGCACACTATGTTTTATAATATGCATATATACTTACCAACACATGCATTAATATGGACGTCAATATTGCACATGCAAACAAATAAACTTCATATAGCAATTGACATGTGCATTACTATGGATAGTTTTTTTAAATACATAAATCTCGTACAAAACAGCTAAAAAGAACTAATTAAAACATGACCATAAATATTTTCAGTTCTCCTAGACATTACTTGCATGCAAAAAAGTGATACACACAGTGAAACTCAATCAATCAATTCGAATAATACAAATATTAGTTCTAACTGTCCTCCTTTAACAGAACATGATAATGCATTTACAATAAATAAAACTAGTAGTAATATGGCACCATTTGTTGGTGAGTCTACAACAGTACAAACGTCAGGGAAAAAGCCAACCAGGAACCAAACTCAACGATCGACAAAGCCCAAGCTCCTGATCAGATGCAGGCAGATCTTACCGGATAGACTTTGACCCTGCAAGTATTGAAATGGGTTCAACAGTAGTTCCTTCATCAGAGCAACAAGCAGCCTGCAACTCGTCTAACACTCAAACAGCTCTGCAAAATAATCCTGAAACAAAAGGAGGTAATTCTGGAATGAGAACCAGACATACAAGAAAGCTTGGGCCGATGAACACAACTTCTATCTTAAAGATATAGGACATAAATAGGTGGTCGATAATCCGAGATAAATACACAATTCTAATATGCATAGATGGTAAGCGTTGCTGTGCTTTATATACTTTCTTTCTACCATAACTTGACAAATAATGTTATAGAATGTATGCTGTGAGTTTGTTGATATATGTGTATAATGATGATTTTAAAAGTGTTGCATATGCTGGTAGACTGACCTAACCTTGGCAGTTTTGGGCACTGAGATGCCCTTAGCAGCACAAATTCATTTTATCGCAAACGATACTAATTAGTAACTAATTCAAGTCTAGAAAAAATTAACTTACTAAATTGCATATTCATTTTATCTTCATTTAGCTTCCAAACGATACTAATTAGTAACTAATTCAAATCTAGAAAAAATTAACTTACATATTTTCACTGATATCGCAAACGATACTCAGGCCAGATCACAAAACCCCCATCAACTAGCTCGGATAGCGTGTAATGGACATTTTGCGGTGCATCAAAAAGTGAAGCTTCTGGATCAATAACATCTTCAATCCAAACGACTTGTTCTCCTTCAACCACCTTTCTACCATGGCACATTTTTTGCGTCCCAATGTGCCCTTTTGCTACCTCCTTCAAATCTGGTGCTAGCAGCTTTACTGATTGTTTTTCTCTAGTAGAAGATCTCGTTCCTTTATCTAATGAAGCACTTTTGCTAGGACCTCTATCTAATGAAGCACTTTTGCTAGGACCTCTATCTAATGAAGCACTTTTGCTAGAACCCGGATTGTTGATATTCTGATTATTCTGCTCGGTGTTCGAAACATCTTCCGGTCTTGATGTTGACACGTTTCCCCCAATTTGATTCACAAGCAACTGCATACATTGTTTCATATCAATGATAGCCAAACTCATTGTTTTAATCTCTTCATACATTTGATTGTGTTGGTTCTGCATTTCTGTTCTCCATTGTTGATTTCCACTCTCTTGGTAATTGAGTATTGCTTTCGAAGCTTGCATGAGTTTTACTTTCTTTACATTAGCCATAGAGCTGATAGCACGACAATAACTTCTCTTTCTATCATCTCCAAAAACTTCAGCAACGGGATCTCTTTCAAACTCTTCTAAACTTCTTATGCCATCACCTCCATTGACACTAGATTCTGATTTTTGTCTTTCTTCTACTGCTTCTATCAATGCCTACATATATAAACCAAAGTCAGAAAAAACAAAATGAGTTTATTTCAGGTTGTGTCGTTTGTTATTTAAAGATAGCTGCCGAAATTTGCAGGGTGCGAACAAGATGGTTTAGTGTATGTGTTTTTGAAGGGTTGATATGGCAGCATATTCAGGCAAGTATGTTCCCTTAAACCAAATGAAGAAGCCAGTCAGAAGAACTATACATTTAGCAGGTTTTGTTTGGTTAGCCATTTAGCAGGTATAGTTAACTTGTTCAAATAAGTGAACAAGTTAAAGAAAATGAAGGTAGGAAAATTAACTTACATATTTTTCAGCAGCGCAAGGAATCACATCTCCGGTTTTTTTACTTGTGTGTGCCACTTTCCACGCCTTAGTTCGTGAAACTTTACTATTAGGATCTTCCGCTTCCTATACAAATAAATATGAATATATTCAAGAGCCACACAATATTATCGAAAATTACCGTAAAAGACTTGATACGAACCAATTCTTCATATAATCGAGCATAAGATTTTCTACCCAATGTGTGATTTATAGTGTTCTTTGCTTTGTTATCACTGTTCGTCTTGCATTGTTTTTTCTTCTTATCCGTGTATTCATTGTCGATGAACCCCTCCCACTGAACTTTATCGATGTCATCGGGTCGGTTTTCAATTGCAAGATGTCTAGGCAAAAACTCCTGCTCTTTTGTTTTAATATATGTCTTCCTCAATTTTGCTTTTGCCGTTCTGAAATATTGTGGAAAAAACTGCTCCAAAATTGGTCGAGCAACATCGGGATTTATATTCAACTCAAACTCCTTCTATTAAAAAAATTGTAAAAAAAGTATTGATTATTCATACATCTCACATAAAAAGATTGTAAAAAAAGTAAAGAATTCTAGAAAGTAGGCACAAGAGTAAAGGTTGTTTTCTATAAAGGATAAAGTAAAATACCATAAGCGCTTTCCATAAATTGTTTTTGTAAAACATATCCACTTTCCTCCAATCGTCGTAGTTAATAGGAATATGCCTCCGAATCAAAACGCCACAACGGGATGCCCACTTTGATGAGTCTTTACCTTTTGCACCATCCATTTCAACAATTATTGAGTATTTTTTGTTTGGAGGAGGAGGAGGAACATCTTCTTCTATGCTTTCTGCTATATGTTGCGATGGATTGCTGCAACTAGCCGACATTCTGCATATATACAAATATATACTTCACAGTATCCAAATATATAACAAAGAACAAGACAATGAAAGAAAACATTGAATGACTTACACGGTTCCAGGAAGACTTACACGGTTCCAGGAAGACGAGGTCCAAATAAATGAAAGTTTGACTGAGTGGCAGGTCACTGGTTTAAGTCGAAAAGGGTAAAAAGGAAGGCCCACGAGGAAAAGGAAACTTGTTCAGCATAAAAAGTAAACTGTGCAGCAGAAAAAGAAGAAACAACTGTCAGACTTGTCATTTTCAGAATAAAACATGGTATTACCTACTTGCAACACCAACTTCTCAGTATCCCAAGATAACATGTTTCTAAAAGTATTTGTTAGCAGGTCTGGCGCAAGTGGTGCTAGTATTTCCCATGCTTTCATTAGAAGTTCAAATGTGCAGACTATAAACTTCAGATAATAGCATCAGTGAAAATTTTCGTGACTGTAGCAAGTATAATTATTACTTGACCAGTGCAATATGCTAACATATATTTATGCACTTGCGCACAGCAAATTTTATTACTAGGCTTAGTTTTTAGTATCTGACTCGCCTTCCTTCAAAGTTTGTCATAACCTCATTGAAAATATGTATAGCTTGAATATTAACGAAAGAAACAGTTAGAATTTTAATTATATACCAGTTTAATTAATTCTTATACGGATGCTCTAAATGTGCTTTTGGTTACAAGTGAAGGAAAGTTTACAAATTAAGCTATGAAAATAAACAAAGAACTATAACTATTTTACACTAAAGTACTATTTAATTGACGTATTATAATCGAGAACACCATGTGCACAGCAGAGGTTCGAACTGCACGTGTACACCCTAAATAAGGTAAGCTATGCATATATTACACAAAAGATAGATTGTATCCAATTGATCAGGCACATCAGTTGATTTGTCTGCATTGAAAGACATTAGTATTTGTACTCAACATTTACCAAGTCTCTTTTACAGGGATATGCTACTCAATAATATATTGTGCATACCTGGCTTAGGCTTAAAAAAATATACAATTCCAGGATTCACATTAATTTGTGATACATTTTTCGTGCTGTGTTAAAAAAATTAACTTCCTTTTACAGAACCAGATGGAAGTCATGAATGTTATGCCTGATGCAGGAAACAAAGTGACTGTACAAACTGAACGAACTGCAAGCAGGTAAATTTACTCATTTTCATTTTTTTTCCAACTGTAAATAATTGAATACGGTATATCGCTGCACAGTTTACCTGAATGGAGAAGGCTTTGAATTACCTGCATTAAACCTCAAAGGATCTGGTTTTGCAAATATTAAATGAAAGTAGATAAAAAATAGCAGCACAAATTATTCAGCTTCAACCAAAACGATGCACTTGTTGCAATTTATCACATAGAGAAAACCATAATACATTCATCTATTTGACTTCAATACATTTTGACAACGCTACTAAATTAGGTTGCTCATTTAAAGTTGATTGAAAGTTTGTTGGCATCTTGTAATCATCCACGCTATCGGTCAAACGTTTAGGTGAACGTCGTACAACAGACCAATCGGGATTTTGTATGTCTTTTATGTAAAAAACTTGACTTGCTTCTGACGCAAGAATGGCAGGCTCATCATACTCCCCATCACTGCATATATATGTACTGCATATATAGGAAGCTTTATACATTTAAACTTTATATGTACATAAAGAAGCTTTATACATTGGAGAAAAACAGCCGTAGGAGCTTTAGCAGTTGAATCTCATGTTATATTAACTTTTATCCGATTAAGCTTTGATTCGGAATTATAAAGCTATAAAAATATCAGCTAAAAGAAGTTTGCTTAGAATTAAAATCTGGTATAAAGTTATACGTGCTTAACATTAGCATGTATATATACAGAACTGTAAAGTTATGTATTTCCAAAGCTTGCCATGTATATGTTAAAAATCTTCATTCACAAAATCACTCACACATTTAAAATCATATATACAATATTCTATTTATTCGAAACTTTTGTGTGTTTGAAAACCCAGAAAACAACACGTTTAGGGAATTTTGTATACATTTTGAATTCAAATATACCTAGGAGAATATATGTTTGAAACTACATACACAACAATATATATCCTTTTAACAATAGATTTCATGGCTCTTTGAAAATCATATGCATTCTTGAAGTTGGTTTTGTTTGAGAACCAAATATATATTTGAAGCCACAATACCACACATAAATCTTATACATTTCAAAACATGACATAAGCATTTGAGGTATTTATGCTTATATAAAACTTACATGTGACTCTATGCAGACTTTTGTATTAAAATTGATGCTTATGCTTGAAATCAGGTACAAGTAAAACCATATGTTCCCAAAGTTCAATGACAGACATGTACATGTCTTTAAAGTTCAGGCATTTGAAGTTTAGTAGATCTAAGATATGTTCTCGAAAATCTATAATATCCCAAACTATCATATTTGAAATTTAGTGTTCATTCAAAAGCTTGGCGTTTTTAAATCCAGATAGTTTATGGAATTATTAGCTTTTAAAACATTTAATAAATCGTTATCAAGATTTTTGGAAATTTCAACTTTGAAGTGCTCTGTCTTTTGAATTCCATACTTACAGAATGGAGCCTTATAGATTCATGGCCTGCTCATTTCTAAACCTTTGTTTTCCAAATGCAGACGTAACTAATTCCAAATTAGAGGAGAAAGAATTATTAAAACATACAAAAGCAAATCAAAAACGAAAATTATTACCTGAGGCGGGCGACTCGCAAAGGAAGATTTGGGAAGAATTCGGAAGGCTGCGACGAGGAAGTAGGTTTGTCTGCAAATGGAAGTAAGCTGCAATCGCCGGCGATAGGGCTACTCGCAATGAAGGAAGGCTGCGACTCAACGAAGGAAGGCTTTAACCTAATTAGATTTTAGGAAGAAAGGTACAAGCCAGAACCGTGACAAACATCTGAAGCTAGGGAGTGGAACGTAAATGACAACTCTGCCCAATGCCTTCTGCTTATTTACGAAATGCCCAAATTTTGTCACGGAAATAACCGTGATAAAATAATATAACAGTAATAACCGTTATAAATTTCCAACAATAATAACCGTGACAAAATGAAACGAAAAAAGTGTGACAAAATGGCCTGTTTGGTGTAGTGCTACACAACCATCATCCGATCGGTGCATGCCTTACCCGTTGAACGATGGACCAACCGCCTTTGGTTGCTGACACTTCAACTCTAACACTTCAATAATCCATACATTCTAAACTAAAGTTAAAAATAATGAACTTTTTTTTCGTTATGATAGTGACGAAATTCTCATAAACTTTTAATAAATTGTATCACACACACATATCAACACACATATATTACAAATAATGGATATGCGTTACGGGACGCGCTTCGCGCGTGATGAAGAAGGCTGGATTGTTTTTCCACAAATTGTATTTATTTAATATGTTCAAAAGAAAATGATTTGCACATATATTTAGTCATATTTTGTGTTGAATCATACGTAGTTAATTCAAAATTTTATTTCTAAGTTTCAATATTAATTTCTAGTGAGTTTAAATTTTTATTTATATTATTAATTAATAAAAAATAAATTTGTAAAGTAGTTTATTTGTTAGACTCGTGATACTAAGATTTGATAAATATTTCTAGAGGAAAATTTGACTTTGTAAAAGAAGCTTATTTGTCAGGTTAGACGATGCTAAATTTAATAATTTCCGTAGAAAGACATTTTTGGTATTTCATACTGATACCAAAAACGTATGACGGCAAATATATTACAACTATTAATAAAGATTAAAATACAAAAACAATTTTGAAAGTTTGCAGTAGAATCAAAAGTATGCGTTTCGAAACCAACTATTAATAAACATAGTTTACAACATTTTCAAGGAAGGTGAAATACGCAACAAAATTAAATAAGTTTGCCCAAGCTGAATATATTAAAAATCACAACATCCCTGTAATACAATGTGACATTCTCAAGATCAATCAAACTTAATTAAATCTGAAAACGCATTCAGTCAAACGAACAAAAATCAAAACAAAAGAATAATACAAAGCCAGAGCACAATCAAAGCACAACGAATGTCATCTCTCAATAAAGCCGGTCATCCTCAAAACAGCATGCCTAAACTCCCTCTGATCTCTCCCTTTCAGCCTTCTTCCATTTCCGCTGCACACCGAGCACTGCATATCCTTCCTTCTACGCGCCATCATCACATGTGGCGGCACCATCACCCTCCATTTTTCTCCGTCTTCTTCGCCTTGGCCCTTCCTTTTCTCTATATCCACATTTAACTTCTCCTTCGTCTTTGCTGCCTCTGGCCAAAGTATCTCCGACTCTTGAAACTCTTCTTCTTCACGATCCATATTTATATATATTCCCTTCTTTGCTTGTATTATGTTTAGTATATTTTTATATATTTTTTGGAACAATAAGCTGAGGCGGCTTCAGTGATATATAAATGGCCCAGGAGGTTGGATGAGCACAGAAGCGAGTAAACATGGCATCATGTCTGCTTTGCTGCCACCTATAATATGCCACGTGTGATTCCGTGAGACTCCTGCTTCAATTTGCTTCGCAAGTAATTAAGAGTTTGAAGTTTAATTTTACTTTCATGGGATAGGATACACGTATATATCTTCTTCTTTGGTTTTGGGATAAGTTTACTTTCAATGGAGTTAAAAATCAAATATTAGATGGAGTTCGATTATGAAAAGTCATACCTAAAACGTATAAGTTAGTATTTTGGTTGTACATCAGCACAGCTCTTGAAGAAAGTAATACAGATGGTTTTTGCTACTAACTGCCGACGTAAAGACAAATTTGGATAAGGACAAATTTTGCAATATGAGGTGCGACATATGGATTCCATTCGCAACATAGAATCTTCAATTCTACAGTTTCGACGATAAAGACAGCAGTACTACTGAAGGTAGATGGAAGACAATTAACAATTGATGTAATTGAAAATATAACTGAAAAATGTTATTGATCTTGAATATTGATACAAAGTAACATAGTACCAATATATATACATCATTGGGCTAAAGCCTGCAACGGATTAACAATCCGATTCAATAATAAAACAAAGTGTACACCGTTGATCTCAACCAACGGTTGAGATGCTTTTGAGGGAAGTATAAGGGATCGCCACTTGTGTTTGTTGAGAGCATTCATTTTAATTTTCCCCGTCAAAAATGAGCTAGGGTTCCTTCAGCTATGGTTCCTTCTTTTCCCTTTCTTCTTCTCTGATACATTGAACTCTAAATTCCTCCTTGAATCTTTCAAAATTCCTCCTTGACAAAGCTTTAGTCAGCATGTCGGCTCTCTGATGACTTGCTGGAACATGATTGATCTCTAATTTGCCGCTGATAACATGTTCTCGTACAAAGTATAGATCCAATTCTATGTGCTTTGTACGAGAATGAAGCACTGGGTTGGCAGACATGGCGATAGTACTCAGATTATCGCACCAAATAATTGGTTTACTTTGAGTAGGCAAGCTGATTTCTTTGAGCAAGGTCTGGATCCAGATTAGTTCTGCAGTGGTACTTGCAACACTTCGATATTCCGCCTCCGTACTAGATCGAGACATAGTGGGTTGTTTCTTTGAGCTCCATGAGACATGGTTATCTCCCAGATATATGATATAGCCATTTGTGGATCTTCGATCATCATTATCGAAGGCCCAGTCTGCATCTGAGTAACTTCTTAACTCAAAGTTTTTGTTAGCACTAAAATATAGCCCATGATTAATAGTCCCTTTAAGATACCTTAAAATTCGTTTTACTGCCTTCCAATGATCATCATGAGGTTCATGCATAAATTGTGAGACTTTGTTTACACTATATGTTATATCGGGTCTAGTAGCAGTAGCATACTGTAATGCTCCAACTATACTTCTATATAATGTAGGATCACAAAAAATGTCTCCATTATGTTTAGACAAACCTAAGTTACTAACCATAGGAGTAGGCAAAGGTTTTGCTAAATCCATTTTTGCTTTTGCTAAAATTTCAAAAATATATTTTCTTTGAGAAAGGATCATATTTGTATCAGATTTTCTGATGACCTCTATTCCAAGAAAATAATTTAGCTGCCCCAAGTCTTTGATTGAAAAAGTTGAATTTAAATACTTGGTGACATTTATTATTTCTAGCTACTACCAGTTAAAATAAGATCATCTACATACACTAAAATATATGTTTTGTGACCTCCTTCATTCTTAAAATATAAGGAATTATCAGATTTTGCATTGTGATAACCAATAGTAGTAAGAGCTTGCTTTAATTTATCATACCATACCCTTGGTGCTTGCTTTAGTCCATACAGTGCTTTGTGTAACTTGCATACAAGTTTACTGTCATGTTTATCATACCCCTGTGGCTGATGCATATACACTTCTTCTTGAAGTTCTCCATTGAGGAATGCATTGTTGACATCAAGCTGCTTTAATTCCCATTTATAATGTAAGGCACCAGTTAAAATAATTCTAATTGTTGTGGGTTTGATAACTGGAGAGAAGGTTTCATTAAAGTCGAACCCATATTGTTGAGCATATCCTTTAGCAACAAGCCTTGCTTTATACTTGAGAATAGATCCATCAGATCTTCTTTTGATTTTGTAGACCCATTTATTTCCAACAATATTTTTACTGTGAGGTTTATCTACAAGGCTCCAAGTTTTATTTTTGGTTAAAGCTGAGAATTCCTCATTCATAGCAGCTCTCCAATGGGCATGTTTGCTAGCTTCTTCATAAGTAGTAGGTTCCCTTTCTTCAATACTGATGTTATACAATTTTGGTTTGAAGATGCCACTTTTGGCTCTTGTAATCATATGATGCTCAGTTTTTTGTTGCATATCTTCTTCACTACTGGTTTTTGAAATATCATCTTCACTAATTGTCTGATTTTCTTGATTAGGTGAAGAATTGCTGACATCACGTTCATTCTGACCTGGCTCGACAGAGACCATTGTGTTTTGGGGTGAAGCATCACTCTGATCTGGCTCTCTATTGAGCACTGTGTGTTGGAGTGGTGATACAGCTTGCTGATGTGGATTGATTTCTTTGGCTTGATTAAAAGTATGAACTGGAATAGCTGGAATAGATACCCTTGCATTATAGACCTTTTGTGTAGTTTTCACTTCAGCTTTCTCAAAAGGAAAAATGAGTTCATTGAAGGCTACATGTCTTGAGATGATCACTTTACCTTTACTGGTAAGACACTTATAACCCTTTTGATTTTGAGCATATCCAATAAAAGTGCATGGCTCAGATCTGAAACTTAGTTTATAAGTGTTGTATGGTCTTAAATTTGGAAAACATAGACACCCAAAAACTTTGAGAGAATTATAATCTGGCTTGACATTGAATAATTTTTCTAATGGACTTGTATTGTGTAAAACTTTTGTTGGCAACATGTTAATAAGAAAAACACTAGAAATAAAAGCATCAGGCCAAAATTTTAAAGGAAGAGAGGCTTGAGCTAATAAAGTTAACCCTGTTTCCACAATATGCCTCTGCTTTCTTTCAACAAGCCCATTCTGTTCAGAAGTGTAGGGACATGTCATTCGATGTAGAATACCTTTCATATTGAAATATTCTTTCAGAGGTTTATACTCTGACCCTCCATCTGTTTGAAGTATTTTTAACTTCTCACATGTTTGTCTTTCTGCTTGAGTTATAAACTGTATTACAGCATTAGCTGTATCTGCCTTTGACTTTAAGAAAAATATCCATGTATATCTTGAGTATGAGTCAACAAAAGAAACATAATATTTATAGCCATAATCAGAAGTAATTGGGGTTGGTCCCCATAAGTCAGTAGCTACTATTTCTAATGGTTTACTATATTTGGTTTGAGAATTTGAGAATGGTAGCTTATGACTTTTTCCTAACTGACATGCAGAACAAACATAATTATGAGATATATCATCAAATTTAATATTGTTATTTCTCAAAATATGCCTTACAATGTTAATACTTGGATGTCCTAGCTTACAATGCCACAAATCTAGTTTATTCATAACAGCTGTACATCCAGTTTTAGAGAAGTTGCACCAGTATCTACTATCACAATTTCTATTGTTCTTGCCAAGATTGAACAGATATAGTCCATTTTGCACATTACCCTGTAATAAAATTTCATTATTTAGAATATCTCTAATTGTGCAATGATGAGGAAAGAACTCAAAATAGACTTGATTATCATTAGCAAATTGTGATACACTAAGCAAGTTTTTCTTAATTTCTGGTACCCTAAGGAGATTATTTAAATATAACTTTCTTTTACTGTTAAGTATAGCAGTACCAGTATGAGTGATTTTTGAAGAAATACCATTACCCATAAATAAAGAATGTGTACCTTTATACTCCTTATTGCCAATGTTCAAGTTGTTCAGATTGTTTGTAATATGATTTGTGGCTCCAGAATCAAGAAACCAATCTTCAGTCTGAATATCATCAACTTTTGTATGAGACTCTCCATTATTTTTGGAGTCTTGACTTCTTTCTGCTCCTGCTTGAGCAATGTTAGCACTTGGGTAATTTGATTTCTGGCTGCTATTTCCTTGTTGACTTAAAGAAAATTTTTGATCAAACCTAAAATAACACTTTCCAGCTGTATGGCCAAATTTCTCACAAATTTGACACTTAACTCTATTTGAATTATTACCAAACCTGCCTCTCCCTCTTCCTCTGTTTGACACCTGATCATTTCTTTGAACATTTTGATCACTTTTGTTGGCTTGAAGCCTTTCTTGATTTTTATTTCTGTTTGTGGAAGCATAATTGACCATATACTCACTGTTTCTTGTTTTCTTGGCTTCAATTCTTCCTTCATGAGCAATAAGTGTTGACTGAATGTGCTGAATTGATGGAGTGGTAGGCTGGGAGGAAAGCATAGTGACAACTGACTCGTATTCATCATCAAGACCAATTAAAATGGTGAGAACTTGATCTGCTTCAGAAATATTGTGACCAGCAACTTCAAGTAAGTCACATAGAATTTTGATTTTTGTTAAATACTCCCTCATAGACATAGAATCCTTGCTAATGTTATTAAGTTGACGTTTATAATGCATGATCCTTGCTGATGACTGAGTGTTGAAGGTTTTCTCCACTGTTTCACAAATTTCTTGAGCTGTTTTACACCCTATCAACTATGGTAATAAAGAAAGGTTGACTGATGCAAACAACCAAGCACATAGGAGACTATCTTGCCTTTTATAGTGAGTAAATTCTTGATTTACTATGAATTTTCCTTCACTGTCAGAAATCATTTTTGCTGGAATTGCAAGAGTTCCACTGATATATTCTTCTAATCCATACCCAGTTAAGGCAGCCATGACTTGACATTTCCATAGTAGATAATTTGCCTCATCGAGTTATATAGAGATAATCTGATTTTTTGGATTGACGATATTTCCTGATTCCTTTGCAGTGTTGTGATCAATATTTGACGCAGTAGAAACATTGTTCTTGGGTGAGGATTCAGACCCAGTATCTTCATCTCCTGCCATGCTAAAATCAGATGCTGGCAAGGCAAAATCATTTTTTAATTTGCAGCCAGGAATTTGTATCAAGAAGTTAATTCTTGAAAAAAAACTGAAAGTTTCAGATGTAAGGCTTGGAAATGGTTAAAAGAAATTTAGA
This sequence comes from Allium fistulosum, assembly GCA_030737815.1. NCBI lineage: Eukaryota > Viridiplantae > Streptophyta > Magnoliopsida > Asparagales > Amaryllidaceae > Allium > Allium fistulosum. Next base: position 481,335,799 of record CM060905.1, on the reverse strand, counting down.
GAGAGGTATAAAAGAATCAAGTGATGATTTGCTCAATGATAAGCTGAGAGCAACCGAAGATAGATGATCTATCTTCAAGGATGGCTCGATGACGAACTTTAGAGCAAAGATCTGATGATTCAGTCGTTAGACTGTTTTTTTCTCTGATACCAAATTAACAATTGATGTAATTGAAAATATAACTGAAAAATGTTATTGATCTTGAATATTGATACAAAGTAACATAGTACCAATATATATACATCATTGGGCTAAAGCCTGCAATGGATTAACAATCCGATTCAATAATAAAACAAAGTGTACACCGTTGATCTCAACCAACGGTTGAGATGCTTTTGAGGGAAGTATAAGGGATCGCCACTTGTGTTTGTTGAGAGCATTCATTCTAATTAAAACATTATTTTAATTCTCTAGAAGGGTGCCTCAGTTTATAGCTCTTCAGGACAAGCTGATAATGAAGTACACAAAGTTGTAAAGAAGGTTGCCTGGATCATTTAAATAAATGGTAATATGAACATCATCTTTTTTCAATACATACATATGGTTGTAGTAACCGAGTATGTATATATTCGGATGTTTATGTCTGCAAGGTAAGCGAGAGTTCATAATATTCGAGGATAGCTCTGTCTATATCAATCATGAAGACCCGAGGTTTATTCTTGCAATGGTTCAATCGATCGAACTCTTGGTACGGTGCATTTTTTCATGAAAATATAATATTCAATAACTTAATATGTATTTAATTTAGCGAATATTAAAAAATACGACGGTGCAACGATTTCAACTGTTAAAGTACACATAGTCAATTCAACAATATTATCATCTATCTATATAATTCTACTTTAATAATATAATACAATTCACTTGATGGTTGATGCACAATAAGTAAAGCTGTAAATTGGTCGGACCGGACTGAACTGGACGAATGTGTGTCCAATTTTTATTTTAAATGAAATGAGATCAGACATGGACCAGAAAAGATTTAAGCTCATACAAACTTTGCTGTCCTAATTAGTGTTCTAAATAAAATTGGACGGATACAGACGGACGTTTTTCGATTACGGACTCGAACAGACTCAGACGAACGTTGCTATTTACATCGGAATTTATGCTTTATAGTAGAGTTTCTATTAGGTGTATTATTTTTATTGGTATGTACTAAAGTATAAGTGTTTTTATGAATCTTTACTCAAATAACCAACCAAACAGTTGTTATAAATATTGTGAAGAACACAATCAATATACTAAGTTATAAGAGATTTAGACGAATTCGAACGAACACGAACCGAAAAAGATTTTTCCTCGTACAATTTTTGTTGTCATAACTCATGTCCTAAATAAAAATCAAACGAATTCGGATAGATGTTTTTCGACCATGAACTCGAACGGACTTCGAACGCTCGTACAAATTAACAGCTCTAACAACAAGTATGTAGCATACTCAGGTTGTTTGTATTTTTTTCAGGCTAAATTTCAGAAAAAGGCTAAGTATTCTTATTTTGTTTAATTTTCAATTCATTTCTTTATCATTTAGTAGCGTTGGCAACGAAATGTTCAATTCACATCAATATCCAATGAGTGATTTCACCGTAAGCAACTTGTGCTAATTTATAGCTTTTGAAATTTCACTTTCATAACATATTCAATTCTTTGTGAGTGACTTACCTTCAAGTTTTGTCCTAGAAAATGTTTTAAAAAATTATAGCCGGTAAAGAGTAGAAAAGAGAGGTTGTGCCGTGGACAACCCACTGCTTTTAAAGCAAATTCCAATGCGATTAAAGTGCAATCGCGGTTTGCTCACTAAGTTTCACACAATAGACTTCCAACTTGTACACTCAAAGTTTAAAATTTTGAAGGAGTGTGGAAAGGCAGTTGCTTGGGAGTTTTGAAGAATTTTTGAAGAAGATGAATTTTATTCTGTTTTTCTGTCTTCTCTCCACAAAAGGAATAAATATGAATAGGTGTGGGTGTAAAAACTACATCTAAAGCACAAAAGGTGAGAAATTTGAATAGTCGGGATAGAGAAGAGATAATATTTTAATACATTCATAAACTAAGCTCTGTTAATCATAGTTGTAACTGATAAGCTGGTAAAAAGATTTGTCTTTTCAGTTTTGAGAGTTAAAAGAAAAAAGAAAAAGAGCGAGAAGGAAGTGTAATGGAGAACCAAGCTCATTTCACTGCATTGCAGTGCAAAAGTGTCAAGTGCACCATTAAAGCGCCACATACGTCCATTCAACCACGCGCGTCAGTGTAAGCTTGCTTGGTAATCCATATTACCTACACCTAATTAATAAGTAGTAGAAACTAAGATATATAAAAATGAGAATAACAAAATATCAGGTGATGCGGGACTAAAATTTTATTGTAGCTATCCAACAATCATTCACTAACTATAAGAAAACACCAAACAAATGAAACATAAACAACGTAGAAAAAGAAAATTTTCATACATATGCACCAATATCTTTCGATTTGAATTGATGCACAAGAAACGAAGCTACAATTTTTATATAGTGAATTTCTCTTGATAAAAGATTTGATTGAAACTTCATAATTTGTACTACACATTTGATACCTACACTTCTCTGCTATATGTTTGCGCTTTTTATCGCGATGCATTTACCTTGGAAACTCGTGAGTGCTTTAGAAAGGTCAACTAAAATCTTCCGTAAAGACGGACCCACCTTCACACTCAATTACGTGAGTCAATTTAGTTCCCCTCCCTATCATCACCAAAACTGGCTATGGACTCATTAAGAACATAAACTCAACCTTAAGTCAAATAGTAGAATCCATCAAGTGTTAAATTTTGATGATACAAAATCACAAACAGAAGGAAACAAATATGCAAAAAAAGAAAGAGTGTATTTCTCCTAATTAATAGGCATATTTGGTTATGTTTATTTCTCTCTCTAATTGGTTAATCAATTATTTTTTACAATATAATATTAACTTGGGCATTAAGTAATTGATATTATAAATAGAGCCTAGTAAAGAGAGTGCAAAAGTGTGAAAATGTATTTGATATTTCTCTTTTCTTACATCTTTGTTTTTTTCTCCAAACACTAAGAAGCCAATGTTATAAAGATCAAGGCTCCTTCTCAGTTAGGTTATTGATTCAATTTTTGTTTTTTTTACTCTTATTAGTTGGGTTAATGTGACGACCTGCCCTTTCGACACTCGACAATCGACATAAATACGCTCATTGTATAACATGCCGAACGATCGAGTGCCGAAAAGACAGATTGTTAAGGGAAAGAAAGTAGGTAGAAGAAAGAAGAAAACTAAACAAAACAGAATCTCACAACAAACTGAATAACATATAATATAAATAGTTCTTTACACAAATCAAAATTGTAATATACATAGTTCACATCACAGTACACAAATTAATAATTACCTGCCTGAACAGTTATAACAACCTGCCCTTACAATTTCTGGTAATTTCAACAAACACTGCTGCGGAATAAGCAAGTACGAGAATACAGTCTCCAGCTCGTCTCCTGAGCTCCATAGCATCCTACCCTGAACTTGTAATACTCGGTCTGACCCGAACATTATAATAAGATAAAACCTAAGTCAGTCTGGAAAACCAGTGTGAGAAAACACACTCAATTTGAATTATTAAAGTTTCAAAATCCTTTGAAAATCAAAGGTATCTCGTAAGACCACGTCACACATAAACATGACGGGTTTTTACCTTATGATAACCAAAACATTTCATATCAAATCCTCTGATATTATAATAGTGTCTAAGTATAAATACTTATTCAAATAGCTGAAATTATTACATTAATTAAATTCCAGCATACTAGGCTCTACAATCAAAACCGTGAAGACATGTATTAGAGAATGGATTCCATACGAATGACTAGGAACTGGGGTAACACCTGTCATAGTACACATCTAGAAACAGCATACCGAGGACCACGCCGGGATCCCCTCCAGCACAAGATCGGACTATCCCTAACCTGGATAGACCGAATATGCTATCGCCCCGGGTGTTCCCACCCTCTCTCGAGTTCCTTCCATATACTGTAGTGATAAATAATATCCGAGGTTATCTAGAAAGGTGATAAACATACCCTAATTGGGTGCGACCCACTTAGCCTTGCTGCATCTTCCTTGATTTTCAGCCATTCCCGGTTGATGAGACTATAGGCTACGATTACTGTGACGACCCGGAATTTTTGAGCATTTGAAATTGGAATATTTAATTAATTTAAAATATTCAGAGGTTAATTATAAACTTAAATTTCAAATTTCGTTGTTTATTGAGTAATTTAATAATTAAATTAAATTTATTGAAGTTGGATAAAATAGTAAATATGGCATTCTAAGCTAATTTAAAATATTTTGAAAGCTCGTAAAATTCATACTAATAATACTGAAGATGATAGAACTTTCAAAATGGAATTTCAAGGTATTTTGTTCAGTTTTAAAAATATATCGTTTAAATTGAATTTTAAAATAGCCTTCCGAGGCACAGTCTCGGAATTCGACGAAACTAGTTCCATTGGATCCGTAATATTGTATTATTATTGGATTTCAATTTTTGTAGCGTTTGGATTTACCGGTTGCTCGTACGGGTGAGGAACGCGTTGAAATTAAAATCGATAATTTAATATTTTAAATCGATTTAAAAAGCTAACTTCCACGTACGATCAAATCAGCCTCTGAATCACGTTCCGTTGTGTTCGAAATATGGGTAGAATCTTATGAACGCTTGTCGGCATGTCTTATTCGGGGATCGGGATTTCGCGTGATGTAACGGGACGTTTTGAAGTTTTATAAGGTAATATATTTAAGCCAACTAGTCAGAGATATTTATAAAACAAGCGTACGCTGGAAGCTTCCCAGATCGATATCTTCTCCCCGACCCTTTCCCAGTTTTATTTCACGAAACCTAATCACTCCACCCTCTATCTTTCAGCCGAAGCCATTACTTCCCTTGTTATATATCTCGAGTTTCCCCAAACAGAACGAATTCGAATTCGTTCGTATCAAAAGAAAAAAAAAATGGGAATCAAGGTCGCGTCCCTCTCATTTCCATGCCGATCAAATCGCATGCCTTCCTCCTCATATTCTTCAAATCAAACCCCTTCCAGTTCCATTTTCATTAGCAACGAATTCGAAAACAAATTGGATAATAAAAGAGGGAAGAACGAAAACCTAATCTAGTTCCTCTTTCAAAATCGAAGTGAATTTCGATTGTAACCAAGCAAGAAGGTAGTCGCATCAGCTCGCGATGAAATGACGATGGTCTGGTATCCTCGAAGCGCGCTCGAATTGGTTGGCGACCGAGCTCGAGATGGAGGTGTGGGTTTCGCGGCAGTGACGGCTTTTGGGGGTTTTCGTGCTCGCGATTTGGAGGAAGTGTCGCATTCAAATGGTCTGCCAATGTCAGGGTTTGGGAAACGTGTATGGCGATGGCAACGAGACTCTACAGTATTTTGGTCAGAAGTGGCGCTTCGAGCTGGTAGGCAGCGAGCAAGGAGGAGGTCGCGATCCGGGGGTAGGCCGTGGTTGTTCTTCTGGTAACTTTTTAGCCTAAGTTTTAGTTTTTACTAAATCTGATTTCAGTTTGAAAAATATATTTTGAAATCTATACTTAGATGATGAACTCTGATTTTTATCATTCAAAATATATTCAGGGTAAAGGCTAATTACTATCTATGTTCAATTACAGATATATATATATATATATATATATACACATAGATTTGGTAAGGGAGGAATATACATGCGGATACTTTATATATATACGGGAACAGAAAACAAATTGTTTAATAAAAAGAAAAGAAAGATATATATATAAGAATTTTTAGAATGTCGGAAGTTTATATAAAATAGGATTTTTGAGATCTATAAATTATTTCTACAACTATATATGTAGTTTCAAATAAATATAGACATATATATATGCACTTTTAGACTTACTAGTTTATTTTGAAAATATGGATTTAGTGGAAATTTGTTTAAATTTACTTGTTTAATTATTTTAAGTTGCTAAAGGTTTTTTTTAGGAAAATAAGGGAAAATAATTAGTTTAAATTAAATTATTAGTTAAGTAAATTAACAGATGGTAATTTGTTCGATTTGTTCGAATATTAATAAACTATATGAATATTTTACAAGGTCTAAAATCTTGGAAAATCAAACTGGTCTGGATGGATTGCAAATTTAAAGTCAAAGGTGAGTTAATCTCACTCAGTTGAATTTAAATTTAAATAGTTAAATTTAAATAATTGATTGAATGGTTGAATTGATTTGATATGCTATATTATATATATAGTAGTATATACCAATATATATATATTGGCATATGTATATATTGGAGTTGATATTCCCGCATTATATAGCGGATGAGACCCTATGCGCCGCATAATAGCGGATGATATTTTATAAAACCCATATACCGCGATATTCCACTTTGAAGTGAAATTGGTATTGTGCTAACATCTGTGGATGCAGGGAAACAGGTTGGAGGGATCCAACTGGATTCCTCAAAATATTTAATTTTGTTTAAATATTCTGTGATATGATTGTTGATATCCTGTGATGATTTATATTGGATAATCCGGTTGGATTGAATTTCCCAGTATAATGAGTTATCAAAAGAAATTGAATTGGATTTTTGGAAAGAAATAAAAGAGTAAAATTTAAGTTAAATAATTCTAGTGAATTCGAATAAATTAAATAAGGAATGGTCAAAGAAACAAAGAAATTTCTTAAGTCGAACAAATATGGAAAAATGGGATTTTGAATTAACATGAGAATAATAAATTTTAAATTAAAGTGACATTATTGGAAAAAAATAAAGAAATTATTTTTAAAGTTTAAGGGTTAAATTTAATAAAAGAATAAGAAGGAATTTTGGAAAGTTTAAAATTGATATTTTCAGTTAAAAGGGTTTTAACTCATAATTAAGAAATAAAATCTGAAAGATAATGTGTTTTGAAATAAATGAAGTAAATAAGGAAATTTATTTCAAAGTGAAGAGAATTGGGAAATCAATGGTAAATTGATTTAAGTATTTGGAATTGGAATTTTGAAGAGAAATGAGATTTTGAAATTTATAAACTGGGTTTATAAAGAAAAATAAAATATCAGTGGATAATTGAGAATATAAATTCAAGGTGGGAATTTATAAAAGAATATGAATTGGTTTGAAAATAAATGTTGATTTATTTGTAAAAGATGGGAATGAGAAGTGTATTTCTTTGGATTGCCAAGTACGTTTTTCAAAGCAATTTTAAATATAAGTTAAAAGTTCTAATTTGTTAAAAAAAAAGGCATATTTTAGAAAATTGATTATTTCTAAATGTTAATTTCCTAAGTAAGTATTTTCAAAAAAATCTATTATTGTAGTAAGTATATAAAAGTGATTTGGTATTATGTTTTAAAGAGGAAGTTAGCTTATATTTATAAAGTGGTTTTAATTTAAATATTCTTAAAATATATATATATATTGATAAAGTATTAAAGTAGTTTTAAAATTTCAATGTTATAAGGTATATTTAAATAAAGTGTTTTTAAATTATTTTAAAATTAAAAGTATTTTGTACTTGGTGATTCAGTGAAAATAAATATTTGGGAAATGTATTCCGTAAGCGGAAACTGTTTTCAAATGAGCTTTGAAAATTTGGAAATATATCTTGGAAAGATATTTGGGCAAATAAATAATGTGGAAAATTATTTATTTTTGTGATGGTTGCTTGTGGATGTTAATTGATAGTTAAATAACCGACTATCAATATTGGCCAAACGCGTTGATCGTTTCGAAGAGACCGGGATCGAGTTTCCGTATACCGGGATTCTAGGTCTGGAGACTCGAATACCACTTCGATCCGGTTTGTACGTTTCGTGTAACGTGTTCAGAGTCGAAGATGGAGCAGTGAAGTGCAAGGGCTAGTCGCTACTAATCCTGAGGATATTTCCAAAATGGATGTAGTAGGAATAGTGCCTTTGGTTCCGTTCGGACCCGGGACGGACTTGTATGGACGAATGCTTTCGTGACATCGTCAGGTGGACGATGGGCATTCTAAGGGATATGTTCTGAAAAGGTATCGTTTAGCCTCGAGCCTCATCAACCGGGAATGACTGAAAATCAGGGGTTATGCAGCAAGGCTTCGTGGGTAGCACCCACTTGAGAGTAAGGTCATCCCTGTCTAGATGTCCCTTTTTATTTCGGCTTAGTGGTGCGGTTGCTGATCCCAACTGTGGGGTGATTTTATTTGGAATTATCCAGTAAGGGATGATTCCGGTCTTGTGTTGCAGGGGAGCGGGCGTACTCCTCGGTACTGTGATCTAGGCCACGTACTGTGACAGGTGGTACCCCAGTGCCTAGTCATTCGTTGGAAATTCATTCTCCCTACGTGCCTTGTACGAGTTTTGTTTGTATACCTAGTATGCTGGAATTTAATCATGTAACAATTTCAGCTATTTTAATAAGTATTTGTGAATAGACACTATTATAATATCAGAGGATTTTATAAAAAGTGTTTTAGCTATCGTAAGGTAAAAACCCGACATGTTTATTTGTGGCATGGTCTTACGAGATGTTTTTTATTTTCAAAGGATTTTGAAACTTTAATAATAAATTTGAGTGTGATTTTCTCACGCTGGTATTCCAGACTGACTCGGGTATTGTTTTATATGATGCTCGGGTCAGACCGAGATAAACAGGTTTAGGATATGATGCTGTGGAGCTCAGGAGACGAGCTGGATGACGATACGTACTCCCGTGCTTGTTATTATTTTTCCGTTGTGTATTCAGTTGTATGTTATGGATGTTGATGTACTCTGATGATGTATTCTGATGATGTATTATATAAACAGATATAGTTTTTGATTTGTGTAAAGATCTGTTGATATATATTATATTTTATTCCGCTGCGATGGTTAGATTCTGATTTTGTTTTCTATTTTTCTTCTTCTACCTCTTCTTCTTAACTAAAATGGTTCGATTTTCCGGGTCTGGAAAGTCGGGTCGTTACAATTACCTTTTAAGGAATTTTCACTTAGAATGCTCATTGTCCTCCGATGACAATGTACTGTTAGCATTCATCTATACAAGTCCGTTCTGGCTCCGAACGGAACCGAAGGCACTATTCCTACTACATCCATTTTGGAATAATCCTCAGGATTAGTAGCGATTAGCCCTTGTACTTCACTGCTCTATCGTCGACTCCATGCTCTTGTTTTACTTTCAAAAACGTACTCGTTGGATCGAAATGGTTTTCGGAAAAATTATCTGATCCCGGTCTCTTCGAAACAACCTTCGATTTTTTCCAGTAAACTCAACCCCAGTTCTTTACGAAATAAACAAACGAAATAAGATCGGAGATCACCTCCTAACTGTTAGTGGACGAATTTCCTTATAAACCTCCTAGAAGAACGAAATGAGTTTAGACGTACAATATAGCACCTCGAACGGTAACTGTACCATATAATCCCCGTATTCTTCCTAGATATTCTCAAAGTTATATTTTGGGTCCAGATTTGATAGTCGGTTATTTAACTATCAAATAAACAATCATTCAACCAAATATTCCATTTTCCGCTGCAAAACCCCAAATCTCTTTTTAATGAAATTTTAATGAATTAAATCTCTTTATCCAAAATACGTGTACTTATCTTATCGAATTCAATAAATTCACAACTATCCTTCAAAAATATTTGAAACCATTTTTGAAAATAATATGGAAAGTACCACTATAGTATCAAACCATGGATTCACAGCTCAATGGTTACGTCTCTATCCTAGAGAAATCCAAGACTTAACTACATGCACTTACTGCCTCCGATTACGCCATGCGGGTATACCATCTCTTCCCAAAAACTTTATTTAAAAATTATCTCAAAATAATGCTTATAAGTTTCTAAAATAAATTTCCAAGTTTAATCTAGGCAAATATACTTAAATAAAAGTTATTATGCAAAGCCATATTAATATTTAATAATTTATCTTTTAAAACAACAATGCTGGCTAATTTTTAAATAATAAATAATAAATCTTTAATAATCATTATAAGGTAAGTAACTAGTAATTAAATATATTTTAAACAATTTAAAATAATTAAATAACTAGTTTCAAAAATAATTTTAACGCTTTTAAAGTTACCTAGTTAATAATTAAAAATCTTCTTTTTTAAAACAAGCCCAATTTCTCTATTCTAATTTCATTTCGTAAATTTGAAAATCTTACTTGAGCTCCAGTATAACCAATTTTATACTTATTCCCAAATTCACTTTTATCCTTCCAAAAATATTAAAAATCTTGATTTTTAAACTTTTTTATTTTAACAAGTACCACTTAAGCATTTATTATTAAAAATCCTTTTATATACCTTATTCCAAAATCCCTGTTTACAATATCCCGAAATAATTAAGTACAATTTCAAAAACCATTATTTTATCAGATCAATTAACCCAAATTTCTAGATAAATGTCTTACTTCAAAAATCCCTTTAAAATTCTTTTCCAGTTCAAAACATATATTACTGGTATCTAAAAATACCAAAATCCAGGTCAAATCTACCATAGTATCCAATCAATCCAAATCATATGATAATCTATCACAGAATTATTCAAACAAACATATATCACTATATATGAAATTAAATTCAACATTTTTGAGGAATCCAGTTGGATCCCTCCAACCTGTTTCCTTACATCCACAGATGTTAATACAACATAAAAATACCAATTCCGCTTCGAGGCAGAATATCGCGGTATATAGGATCATCCGCTATTATGCGGGGCGCATAGGGTCTCATCCGCTATATATCTGCGGGAATATCAATCACTCCAATATATATACTACTATATATAATATCACATTCAACTGACAATAATTTATCAATTCAACCAATAAATCATTAAAATTAATACCAGCAGTCCAAAATTGAGTGAGATTAACTCACCTTGAGTTTTAATTCACCAAACGTTCAAATTTTAAATTAAATAGAACACGTTCGATTTAACCTAAAATTTTAACTTGCTCCAATTGCCTCCAAATTGGTTCTAGAGCGTAGTGCTCGTCACCACGATTTCGTCGCCACTTGTTTCACCCGATTTCGACCTCGTATGACAAAGATACGAATTTTTAAAGATTACATGAGTTTTAAATATAAATTATATAAATAATTTTTTTTTACCGACAGAAATCGTGGCCGCACATTCAAGCCTTCGAGATCATGGTCGCTCGTCATCTTCTTCTACACGCGAAAACTGGATCAAAACATAACCCATCACCGCCCCCGTATTTCCCATCGCCGCACCCACCACGACGCCCTAGAGGTTGATCGGCCACCAACATACGAAAGCCCTTGCCGAGCTCCACCTTCGACCCAAAACCCGACACACTCGGTCGCCCCTAGCTCTAGGAATTTGCGCTCGAATGCACGACCTTCAACTCCGATTTACCGCCGATCCTCGCCGCCAACTTCGATCACGATCGTTCACCTCGAAGATCTTTTGGAGCTCTTCGATTTCCTAGTTGATGACGAAGCCTGATATCGCTTGGATGAGGAGAAAATCAAGGAGGAAGACTGGAAGATTTCGGCCATTGAAATATAGAACGACGGCCTCGTTAAGAAAACAAGGGTTTTCTACAGTTGCGTGTATATACATGCATGCAGATAATATTTTATTATTATTTTCACAATTAACGAGCTTTTTCGAACAAACTCCAAACGAAGCCTGCCACATGGCATTTATAATATTTTACCCATATTCCGAACACAATGGAACATATTTCAGGGCCAAATTCGATCGTATATGGAAGATAGCTTTTCAAATCGAATTAAAATATTAAATTTTCGATATTAATTTCAACGCATTTCTATTCCGTACGACCAAACGGTTACTCCAAACGCTTTGAAATTTGAAATCCAATAATAATACGCTATTACAGATCTAATGGAACTAGTTTCATCGAATTCTGAGACTCTGTCATGGAAGGCTATTTTAACGCGTCGATTGAATCGAGCGATTTTCACAATTGACGAAATTGCTTAAAATTCGAATTTTAAAATCTTACTGACTCATTTATAACTCAAATAGAATTTATATGCATATTAGAAATCATTCTGATTTTATATGAAATCAAAATTCCATTATTTACACTATTACCATATATTAATTTCACTATTAAATTAATATATAAATTCCAAACTTTAAATTTATCGACTTTTAATTCCATTCAAAACTCTATTACCATGACTCTAATTCCAATAGAATTTAAAATAACTTAGAAATCATTCATATTCACATCTAACTCTAGATTCCCATATTTACCCAATTTCAAATATTAAATTACCATTTACTGAATCTGTTAATCGCTATATTTCAAATTTTAAACTATTTCACTGATTCTTCCATATTCAAAATCAATTAATAATTCAAATTAAACATTTAATAATTAATTAAACGTTCAAAATCGAACGACCAAAATTCCGGGTCGTTACATTCCTCCCCCTTATAAGAATTCCGTCCTCGAAATTGCTAAGGTAGGAAAAATGCTCCCAAACCCATTAACTTATCCAAAGCCCCACTTACTTAAAACCCTACATTCACTTCTCTAAACCCTTTTAGTTTATCCAAAATAAATTGTTTCCATCTCTAACTCAAAAACCTTGATTTCTAATACAGTTCAAAAATCAACTTTTCTAGTTAACAAGAATTTCCCAAAAATTTTCAAAAATTTTCTAATACCCTAAATTTTCAAATTTTTTTGATAGAGTCTCCTTTGTACGGAGAGCCTTTTACAATACCACAAGAGAGATAAAAATATATACATCGACCCACACTGTCGGAAAACAAAATATATATCAATATATTAATATTTCTTTATTTTATTGCGTAGGCGTACCTAAAATTAGCGTTTTTAAGCGAGCGACTTGTTTATATGCATTTACGCAACCCAAAATCAATCCAACAGCTCACTGTACCAGTACTTACTCAAAATAAGCACATAAGTTTCAAAATCATGAAATTTTATAACATTTCATTCCTTTAACTAGCTAAACATATAAACTTCATAACCCGAACATTCCAATCATATATTACAAGAAATTATAAGGTTCCAACACTAATTTAATTCCTTTCCATGGACCCATATATCATTTCACTCAATTCGAAATGATTTACAACCAAATTTATTGCATTCAATTCACATTTACAACAAACAAACTCATATACATTTCAAATTGATTTCAAAATCAATATATTCACTTTCTATTCAATTTCAAATGGATTCACAATCAATTTATTTGCATCCCATTCATTATTCACTCCCATTATATGCAAATCCATTTTATCTATTTCAATTTATTTCTTTTTAAATTGACTCTAAATCACTTTTTTTTTCTAATTTCCATTTGATTCCCATTTATGCTATTCACCAAACCTTGTCTGCTTTATTTTTTTTATATCAAACATATTCCAATCCATATTAATTTATTGATGAATTCATTTCATAAATAACCACTTAAGTTAAGTTTCCATGGCAATCAAATTCTAATTCATTTCAAATTTAACCTCATTCAATTTATTTGCTTTCATCTACTTAGTATATCCAATTTTATACTATCTCACTGGGCAATCATTCCATATAAATCGATTCTCGAACAATTTATATCATAACATGGTTCCTGCACTTGCATTTCTATTTACTTTACTTCCAACTTATATTACATCTTTTCCATTCACTTTCATTAAATTCACATAGTGTTATTCACTTCATTTTATAGTGAACGGTATTTCATCCTATGCGGATTTATTTATAAACCCTTTTAAAAAAATTATTTCTAAGGTTTATTATAAACATTCCATATCGCTACTTAAGTTCATATTCAGCTTTATAACTTAAGTTCATGCCCAATCCATACTCCAAAATCATATTTCAAAAACATATTCAATTCATTTACCCTTAAATTGAATTTGTTCCTTGTTATCAATTGCTTAACCATTTTAACTTGGTTATATTTTTCCACTTTCTCAGTTTAATAAGTTATAGAAACTTATTTATTCACAGCTCTTTGAATTTCCACTTAATTTTACTCACATTCAATATTTATAACATATAGTTATATAATTACTTCACCATTCACATTTATATTCAATTTACTCCTTTTTAATTCACCCTTCATTTCAAATTCATTTTTTATGAATTTCCATTCACATTTCTTTACCATAATATCAAACCATTTTCATTTAGGTTTTACCATTTTCATTTTTAAATTCATTTTTTAAAAAACTTATTTACTTAAAATCCTATTTTACTTACTTAAGTCCATTTACATTTTATAATCATACCCCTAGATTATATATATCACTTTATAACTTAAGTGTATTCATTTCATTCAATAATTATAACTTATAATTACATAACCATTTTACATTTCAACTTTATATTCCATTCAATTCAAATCCAATTCCAATTTTATTTAACTTATCTTAAGTTTAATTCCAACCTATCTTGTTCACTTTAATTTACTCAAGTTAAATTTTAATTCTAGGATTAAAATTTACATTTTCCTTTCTTATCTATATCATCTCCAAATTACAAGTTCCACAACTGATTTCTCTTAACCTTATGAATCATTTAAATGGAAATCCTAGAATATAACTACCCGGTTTTATTTCAAATCATTTTGAAATCATAATATACATATATCCCCTTTTACAGATCAAATTATACTTTCGGAATTTCTAAAACAACTTGGTTTTGCATAAAATAATTCCCTTTTGGAATTTCCAAAACAAACTTGCTTACCAAACAAATCCAAAGCAATTAATCATAGCTAATCCCTACGGTAGCAATCTGTCACTCAGAAACTCGAAAATGAATACTAATGATGCATCCGTCATCACCAGAATTATTTTTCAGCGACCAAAGTGAGTTTAGTGCTTCCTTACTCCCAAAATTCATTTAAAAACAATTTTCTATTCCAAAAACATTTTCAAATAATACTCCATTATTCCTCACAAACCATTTTGGAAATCATTTCCAAAAGCTCTAAGATTTAAAAATTCCAAACATTTAGTTCAAACCCAATTTAAAACATTTCCCAAAATTCCCGAGATTTTAAATTCTGGATTGAATCCAATTTTAGTTATACTCTTTTTGTATAAATCATTCTTATACAATTTCTATTTGGTTATATATAAAACCATTCCAAATTTTATAATCTATTCTGATTATAATATTAACAAACATTCCAAGCATATACAGTATAATAATTTCAAAAAATTATTTTCCTTTATAACAAAATATAGTTTGGGTAAAATTATTCCATTCACCCACTTCAAAACAATACTATGTCGGTTTACCTTGTTTAAGAGTTTAGAAACCCCTATCGGTATGGTTGTACTTCCTGTACTGACTAGAATTCATAAACACTCAACCGATAAGTCAACACAATATAAAAACATTTTATATTCACTAACAAATATGCACTTATAGCTATTAATACACTCAAACTCATTCTAGAGTACTACTGACTCTATCTCTAATGAGTAATCCCCACCAAAGCCTAGGTATATCGCCAACCTAAGCTCTAATACCAAGTTTGATGACCCGCCCTTTCGACCCTCGACAATCGACATAATACGCTCATTTTATAACATGCCAAACGATCGAGTGCCGAAAAGACAGATTGTTGAGGGAAAGAAAGTAGGTAGAAGAAATAAGACAACTAAACAAAACAGAATCTCACAACGGACTGAATAACATATAATATAAATAGTTCTTTACACAAATCAAAACTGTAATATACATATTTCACATCAGAGTACACAAATCAATAATTACTAGCCTAGACAGTTATAACAACTTGCCCTCACAATTTCTGGTAATTTCAACAAACAGTGTAGCGGAATAAGCAAGTACGAGAATACGTCTCGGTCTCCAGCTTGTCTCCTGAGCTCCATAGCATCCTACCCTAAACCTGTAATACTCGGCCTAACTGGAGCATTATAATAAAATAACACCCGAGTCAGTCTGGAAAACCAGCGTGAGAAAGCACACTCAATTTGAATTATTAAAGTTTCAAAATCCTTTCAAAATCAAAGGTATCTCAAAAGACCACGCCACACATAAACACGACGGGTTTTTACCTTACGATAACCAAAACATTTCATATCAAGTCCTCTAATATTATAATAGTGTCTAAGTAGAAATACTTGTTCAAATAGCTGAAATTGTTACATTAATTAAATTCCAGCATACTAGGCTCTACAATCAAAACCGTAAAGGCACGTATTGGAGAATGGATTCCATTCGAATGACTAGGCACTGGGGTACCACCTGTCACAGTACACGTCTAGAAACAGCGTACCGAGGACCATGCCGGGATCCTCTGCAGCACAAGGCCAGACTATCCCTAACCAGGATAGACCGAATATGCTATCACCCTGGGTGTTCCCACCATCACTCGAGCTTCATCCATATACCGTAGTGATAAATAATATCCAAGGTTATCTAGAAAGGTGATAAACATACCCTAATTGGGTGCGACCCACTTAGCCTTGCTGCATCTCCCCTGATTTTCAGTCATTCCCGGTTGATGAGGCTAGAGGCTACGAGTACCTTTTAAGGAATTTTCACTTAGAATGCTCATTGTCCTCCAATGACAATGTACTGATAGCATTCATCCATACAAGTCCATTCTGGGTCCGAACGGAACCGAAGGCACTATTACTACTACATCCATTTTGGAATAATCCTCAGGATTAGTAGCGATTAGCCCATGCACTTCACTGCTCCATCTTCGATTCCATGCTCTTGTTTTACTTTCGAAAACATACTCGTTGGATCGAAGTGATTTTCGGATAACTTATCTGATCCTGGTCTCTTCGAAACAACGTTCGATATTTTCTGGTAAACTCAACCCCGGTTCTTTAGGAAATAAACAGACGAAATAAGATAGGAGATCACCTCCTAACCGTTAGTGGACGGATTTCCTTATAAACGTCCTTGAAGAATGAAACGAGTTTACACGTACAGTATAGCACCTCGAACGGTAACTGTACCATATAATCCCCGTATTTCTCTTAGATATTCCCAAAGTTATATTTTGGGTCCAAATTTGATAGTCGGTTATTTAACTATCAAATAAACAATCATTCAACCAAATATTCCATTTTCCGCTGCAAAACCCCAAATCTCTTTTTAATGAAATTTTAATGAATTAAATCTCTTTATCCAAAATACGTGTACTTATCTTATCGAATTCAATAAATTCACAACTATCCTTCAAAAATATTTGAAACCATTTTTGAAAATAATGTGGAAAGTACCACTACGGTATCAAACCATGGATTCACAGCTCAATGGTTACGTCTCTATCCTAGAGAAATCCAAGACTTAACTACAGGCACTTACTGCCTCCGATTACGCCATGCGGGTATACCATTTCTTCGCGAAAACTTTATATAAAAATTATCTCAAAATAATGCTTATAAGTTTCTAAAATAAATTTCCATGTTTAATCTAGGCAAATATACTTAAATAAAAGTTATTATGCAAAGCCATATTAATATTTAATAATTTATCTTTTTAAACAACAATGCCGGCTAATTTTTAAATAATAAATAATAAATCTTTAACAATCATTATAAGGCAACTAATTAATAATTAAATATGTTTTAAACAATTTAAAATAATTGAATAACTAGTTACAGAATATTTTTAACGCTTTTAAAGTTACCTAGTTAATAATTAAAAATCTTCTTTTTTAAAAGAAGCCCAATTTCTCTATTTAAAATTCATTTCGTAAATTTGGAAATCTTACTTGAGCTCCAGTATAACCAATTTTATACTTATTCCCAAATTCACTTCTATCCTTCCTAAAATATTAAAAATCTCGATTTTTAAACCTTTTTATTTTAACAAGTACCACTTAAGCATTTATTAATAAAAATCCTTTTATATACCTAATTCCAAAATTCCTGTTTACAATATCCTGAAATAATTAAGTATAATTTCAAAAACCATCATTTTGTCAGATCAATTAACCCAAATTTCTAAATAAATATCTTACTTCAAAAATCCCTTTAAAATTCTTTTCTAGTTCAAAACATATATTACTGGTATTTAAAAATACCAAAATCTAGGTCAAATCTACCATAGTATCCAATCAATCCAAATCACATGATAATCTATCACAAAATTATTCAAACAAACATATATCACTATATATGAAATTAAATTCAACATTATTGAGGAATCCAGTTGGATCCCTCCAACCGGTTTCCCTGCATCCACAGATGTTAATACAACGTAAAAATACCAATTCCGCTTCGAGACGGAATATCGCGGTATATATGGTCATCCGTTATTATGCGAGGCGCATAAGGTCTCATCCGCTATATATATGCGGGAATATCAACCACTCCAATATATATATACTACTATATATAATATCACATTCAATTGACAATAATTTATCAATTCAACCAATAAATCATTAATTAATTTTAACTATTTAAAATTAATACCACCAGTCCAAAATTGAGTGAGATTAACTCACCTTGAGTTTTAATTTGCCAAACGTTTAAATTTTAAATTAAATCGAACACGTTCGATTTAACCTAAAATTTTAACTCGCTCCAATTGCCTCCAAATCTGTTCCAGAGCTTATTGCTCATCGCCATGATTCCGCCGCCGCTTGTTTTGTCCGATTTCGACTTCGTGTGACAAAGATACGAATTTTTAAAGATTACATGAGTTTTAAATATAAATAAATTTGTTACCAACAGAAATCGTGGCCGCACATTCAAGCTTTCGAGATCAACGCCGCTCGTCATTTTCTTCTACATGCGAAAACAGGATCAAAACAAAACCCATCACCGCCTCCGTATTTCCCATCGCCACACCCACCACGACGCCCTAGAGGTTGATCGGCCACCAGCATACGAAAGCCCTCGCCGAGCTCCACCTTTTTGACCCAAAACCCGGCACACTCGGTCGCCCCTAGCTCTTGGAATTTGTGCTCGAACGCACGACCTTCACCTTCGATTTACCACCGATCCTCGCCGCCAACTTTGATCATGACCGTTCACCTCGAAGATCTTTTGGAACTCTTCGATTTCCTAGTTGATGACGAAGCCTGATATCGCTTGGATGAGGAGAAAATCGAGGAGGAAGACTGGAAGATTTCGGCCATTGAAATATAGAACGGCGGCCTCGTTAAGAAAACTAGGTTTTTCTACTGTTACGCGTATATATATGCGTGCAGATAATATTTTATTTTTATTTTCACAATTAATGTGCTTTTTCGGACAAACTCCAAACAAAGCGTGTCGCCTGGCATTTATATTGTTTTACCCTTATTTCGAATACAATGGAACATGTTTCGGGGCCTAATTCAATCGTATGTGGAAGATAGCTTTTCGAATCGAATTAAAATATTAAATTTTCGATATTAATTTCAACTCGTTTCTATTCCGTATGACCAAACGCTAATACCAAACGCTACGAAATTTGAAATTCGATAATAATACACTATTACGGATCCAATGGAACTAGGTTTATCGAATTCCGAGATTGTGTCCCGGAAGGCTATTTTAACTCGTCGATTGAATCGAGCGATTTTCACAATTGACGGAATTGCTTGAAATTCGAATTTTAAATCTCACTGACTCATTTATAATTCAAATAGAATTTATATCCATATTAGAAATCATTTCGATTTTATATAAAATCAAAATTCCATTATTTACACTATTACCATATATTAATTTCACTATTAAATTAATATATAAATTCCAAACTTTAAATTTATCAACTTTTAATTCCATTCAAAAGTTTATTACCATCACTCTAATTCCAATAGAGTTGAAAACAACTTAGAAATCATTCCTATTCACATCTAACTCCAGATTCCCATATTTACCCAATTTCAAATATTAAATTACCATTTACTGAATCCATTAATTGCTATATTTGAAATTTTAAACTATTTCACTGATTCTTCCATATTCAAAATCAATTAATAATTCAAATTCAACATTTAAAAATTAATTAAACGTTCAAAATCGAACGACCAAAATTCCGGGTCGTTATAGTTAATTATAAACAATTATTTTTGAGAATATGTATAAATGGTTGTTGGGTGGAATCTTGTGTGTTGCTCTCTTGATTTCTTTGTATTTTAGATCTATCTTCACCACTGTTTATCTCCACATATTATTATTTTCATTCAATATTATCCCTTTGTACTTGGATGATATAAGATTCTGGGACAGGCTTTCGCAGCAATTTTATCCTTTGTTAGGTTTTGCGCAACAAAAATCCTAATATCAAGTGCACTTCAAAGGCATCTCAAATTCTAGTTATAGATTCTATTAGAGTAATGGCCATCAAATGCATCTCAAAAGTACCACCAAAACCGATTATGGAATTAATATGGAAATATTGGTAAAATCCATCATGTGCGTCTCAAAAGTACAACTAAAACCAGTTATGGATTTAATAGTAAAATGGTTTATAGAATCCATCAAATGCGTCTCAAAAGTACCATTAAAGTTGATTATGGATTTAATAGGAAAACAATTTATACAATTTATCAAGTGCATCTCAAAAGCAACACCAAAACTAGTTATGGATCCAGCAAGAGACTCAATCACGGAAAAAATTCCATCAAGTGCATTACATAAGCACCACCAAAAATTGCTATGGATTAGTGATAAATGTATAGTTCAAAATCAAGAGTTTCACCAATAAATTCATCGTCACAAGAGCCCACCAAAACTGGTTATAGATTAAAAATGAAATCACTTATAAATACGGGAAGGAAAAGAGTGATCATGTGGTCTTATTTGATTGTCAATGGGTAATTGTTAATTTTTTTTCTAATCAGGCCTGAGGCCCATTCCATTGAAGATCCAAGGACCACATTTCTTGTAATCCTTTTGTGAGTGGATCTGTCAAGTTTCTTTTTTATCTTACATATTCCTACCCTTTCCTTCAAAAGTTTTTTGACTACTTTGTGTCAAACACAAATATGCCTTCTTTTTCCATTATACACACTATTCTTTGCAATTCTAATAGCGGTCGGTGAATCACAGTGTAAAGAAACTGGAACATTAGTTTTTCCCCAATGGAATTTCTGCCAACAAGTCTTTCAACATTCTACTTCTTGACCTGTCAACTCAAGAGAAATAAACTCGGATTCCATAGTAGATCATGCTGTGCATGTCGGTTTATAGGACTTTTATGATGTAACACCTTTTCCCAAAGTGATACATAGCCACTAGTGGAGCTAACTTCATCATTATCAGTAACTCAGTTTGCATCACAAAATCTCTCCAAAATAGCAGGATATTTATTTAAATACAAGCATCAATCAATCGTACCCTTAAGGTACCTCAAAAGACAACGAATGGCGTCCCAATGTTCATTGTTGTGGTTGTGAGTTTACTTACTCGAACAACTCACAGTGTAAGCTTTGTCGGGTTTGATATAATTCATAAGAAATATTATGCTTCTAATGACTTTGGAATATTCATCTTGTGACACATTGGTTCCTTTATTCTTTTTAAGATACTTACTAGGATCATACAGAGATCGAACAAGAGTCACATCAAAATAATTAAATCTTTTTAAAATTTTCTCTATGCAGTGAGACTGATTCAGTGAGAAACTGGTTGCATTTTTTCATTTTAATTCCAAGTATCACATCAATCTCTTCCAAATCTTTCATCTCAAATTGGGAGGACGGTAAATTTTTTACTTTATTTACCATGACAATGTTCATACCTAAGATCAACATATCATCAACATAAAGGAAAATAATCACACAATGAGAACCAAACACATTTGAATATACACAAGAATCCTAGGCATTCACTATATAACAATTATTTACTAGCGTCCTATGAAATTTTTCATGCCATTATTTAGGTGCCTATTTTAGGTCATAAAGAGACTTTCTTAATTTGCAAATCTTGTTCTCTTGACCGAGTAGCACATAACCAATAGGTTGTTCCACATATTTTAAGTCACCATTAGGAAAATCAGTTTTCACATCCATTTGGTGCACTACTAGATTATGAATTTAATAGTTACCAATTTGATGACATGGGAATAAATTTCAAAATAATCAAAGTCTTTCTTTTGAGTGAAACAAACAACTACTAATCTAGTCTTGAATTTATCTATAGAACCATTAGTTTTCAATTTCTGTCATACGATCCACTTAGTCCTAATTGGTTTGCATTCCTTAGGTAGGTCAATTAAGTCCTAGTTATGGTTAGATGTTATAGAGTTAAGTTTACCTTTAATAGCATCTTTCCAAGGATTGCCATTCTTAGAGTTAATCGCCTCCTCATATTTTTTAGGATCTTCCTCAATTAAAAGTACAAAAACAATGGAATCATCAATCCTTTCAAAATTGGTGTTTTCCACTAAAAAGGCAGTAATGAAGTGTGGTCCAAAGTTAGTCTCCGTACATTGCCTTTTACTCATTCTAAGTTCTTTTTTAGATTCATTGGCAACAGGTGGTAGAGTAGGCAAAGACAACATCACATTAATTACAATAGAAGAGCCAGAAAAGCTCTCATTATTATAGTTCTTTAAAGGAAATACATTTTCAAAGAGTATAATGTAATGAGCCGCCTTTTTGACCATCGAAAGTCCACACCAAACACTAGCAATGTGTTCAAATGTCGCGCATCCAATCGACAAAAGGGCAGATTGTTAGGGTGAATAAAAAGAAAAAGAACAAAGAATAGAGAAAACAAAACCTCACAACGGAATCGACAACATTTAATATGATAAACTGTCACTCTAAACATACAGAGTATATCAGAGTTAAAAACAAACCTTATCCGTCGGATAGTTATAAAATCATGGCCTTACAAATGTCGATTGGTATACTATATAATACAGCGGAAAATAAAATACTATGACAAGTCAATCTTCAGCTCCCTTCCATGAATGCCATAACACAAAAGCAACCTAGGAAAATACTCAGTCTGACCTGAGCATTATAAATAAATAACACCCGAATCAGTCTGGAAATACCAGCGTGAGATAACTCAAATAATGGGGAACATATATAAAAATTCTGTGAGACCACGCCGCTAACGCGGAACAGGTTTTTACCTCACAAGAATAACATCCATACAGGCAAGAGCAGAAATAAATATTAGGAAACAAATCCAAATATGATTGAGCATAAATAATATTAAACCAGACTTGAAAGAATGGAAATAAACCGATTAAAATCCAAACTGGACAGAATGGATAGAACAAGGAAAACAGTCCAACTTGTTAGAGCGGACAAAGTAAGGCAATAGTCCAAACT
Organism: Allium fistulosum; assembly: GCA_030737815.1. NCBI lineage: Eukaryota > Viridiplantae > Streptophyta > Magnoliopsida > Asparagales > Amaryllidaceae > Allium > Allium fistulosum. The sequence goes on along the minus strand of CM060905.1, from coordinate 481,312,478 downwards.
CGACAGGATGGGCTGAATAAGATAACAGTCCAACTTGATAGAGTGGACAAAACAAGGTAACAGTCCAAACTTGATAGGATAGGTTGAATAAGGTAACAGTCCAACTTGATTGATTGGACTAAATAAGGTAACGGTCCAACTTGATAGAATGGACTAAATAAACACTTAAATGTCATGATTAGGAGTTGGCTCTACTCGTGGCAATTTAAAGCAAAAACAGATTCAGGGTTTTCAAATCAAATAAGGAAAGGAAATTTTCCTACAAATGACTAGGAAGGTGCACCCCCCTTGGAATATACCTCTTGTAATATACTCTTGAGAAGCTCATTTACTCTGTGACACTTCTTGGGACCCTCCAAGCTGAACCCCGCCAGACCTTACCGAGAATCCGAATATTTCCACATCTAAGTGCACAACCGAATCCAAACTAGATGAGATGTGAAAATACCCTAATAGGAGCAACCCCATATAGCTTGGCCCCCTCTCGTGCTTTTGGTTTAGTCATTTCCGACAAAGGATAGCAAAGCTTGATTGAGCAACAAATCGTCTTAGAATGACGTTCATAAAGTAGCTGAAGTAACCGATAGCTGGGATACCATCCATCGACGATATAAAACGATCTTATATAGAAATTAAGTCTTGTATACCTATCACCACTCATTGAATTCAAACTTGTACTTTTTCTTGGTTAACAGTAATACCGAACAAGTCAAGATAGTGTTACCTCAAAGTCATGTCCAACAATCACTCTTAACTTTTGAAATAACGACAAGTTTACTTCTTCAATGTTTAGTGCTAATTATACAAGTAAATCATTTCCATATAAGTGATTTGCTTTACGGAAATAATTCATTTCCATAAACGAATCAAACTTTTGCTTTTAAAAATGAACTGAATTTTTGCTTGATTTCCGTATTGGTAAAACACATTTAAAGCTAGTTCCTGATTGTTAAAACGTTAAGAGAATAATTGTTCCAAGCGAGTGACCCCGAAGGCCTAAACCAACATCAGACCGAACGCCCAGAAGATTATCCTACTTAACATCCCAATAATCGAGTTCCAATTCCTTTTCACAACTTTAAAACAATACCAATTATCCCGAGAGATAATTAATCACATTTAAAATCTCTTTTAAATAAACAAATCCATTATTTATAATAAAATAGATAATTATTTCCAAACACTTTTATAACATTGGTAAATCAACTTTAAAAATCTTTATTAAATCAGTTTATTGACCTGAAATCGGTTGATTAAAGCAATTTTATTATATTAGATAATTTACTTCATCACTTTTATTAAATAAATTAATTTACTTTAAATATCATTAATTAAAAGATTTATTAAATTCAAATAATCATTAATTAAATTAATAATTGATGTTAAACATCATTAATTGAAATGATAAGTAATTCTAAATTCTATTAATTAAAAAAATTAATTAAGTTCAAAATATTCATAAATTAATCGGATTAATCAAAACCAAACTTCATTATTCAAACCGATAATTAAAACATCATTTGTTAAAATGATTTATTTAATTATAAAACATCATCAATGCTAATGATTTAACTAAAATCCAAATATTGTTAGTTAAAACAATTTATTAAATTCAAAACAATCATTAATTAAAATGATTAATAAATTTCAAATATCATTATTTAAAATGTTTTATTACCTTTAAATATCATTGATTAAAACGATTATTAATTTCAATTATCATAAATAAATAAATAAATTAATTAATTAATTAAACTCCATTATCATTAATTAAAATAATTAATTAATTAAACTCAAATAATCATTAATTAAAAACGATTAACTAAGTATAAAACATCATTAACAAAAATGATTAATTCAATCTAAAGATAAACCAATTATAATCAGCATTTATTAAATTGGTTAATTAATCTAAAATTAATTAATTTAAAAGATTAATTAATTTAAACTATAATTAACCAAAATGATTAATAAATTTTTTATATTCTTTTTAGTGAAAACACAAGCTTAAGTTCATATGATAAGGTTTTGGAAATGAAATTGAATAATTGACGATATAGTGAAATCGCTATAACGACATTAAACTATTAAATGGAATATTAGTAATTAATTTCAATTAACCATCAATAACTGCATATGGATGTAAATATATAATTTATGGGCGGGAAACCACCTTTGGGTCCTCTACATATTTATTCTACAAAACAATGGTTATGGATAGTATATGGATAATCATATGGGTTTATAATGGTCATATTAATATGTCATCCATTTTCCAATCGGAAATTCAACCAAACAAGCAATCAAATTATTTAACTAACATCCAAACAATCGATAAAAGTTTTTAACATCATTGATATGATATAATAAAACTAAATGTGAGTTAAACTCACATTGATTTTCGCCTTCGCCGAAACGCACGGATTTTGGACTAAAACCGAACGATCGTTCGATTTTAGCCTAAATTTTAACTTGCTCCTAAACCAACCAAACCAATTTCATCGCGAAGCTCTCCATGACACGAGTCTAATGCAACAAACATTGTTCGAATCCGACCTCGTATGAGCGAGATATACATGTTAGAAGTTATCGATAAGTTTAATTAAAATCAAAACAACTTATAATTATTTACAAGTTTGCCCCCACTACCTTCTTCTTCCCCAAACAAAATGAATCGTGCACAGGATACCCAAACCTAAACAAAAACATGCACGACAATGGAGTGACACAGGCCATTTCTCGACGAAATCGAATTCCGTCTTCGCCAACGGCTTACTCTCCCCGATCTCCACTCGCCGGAACCCAAAATTTCAAGCTCGGCCTCACCCTGGAAAATACAACATCACCAAAACATGACCAGGTCCCCCCACGGTCGCGAGTTTCCATACTCGACCACATACTCCAAAACTCGATATCGAGTTGCTCTTCGCGGCCTAGAATCCAAAAATGACCTCCAACAAGCAATCCGATGAACCAATTTCTCAAAAATAAAAAACCTAGCCAATTTACCCCACACGACATCAACTCGAATTTCCATCCTAGCAGTCGCACCTTACATAAAGCATACCGGGTCGAAGCTCTCATCAAAATGAGATTTTTAAGGGGTGTTTTTTGATTTTTAGTTGGGTAGAACTTTGGTTTTTGATTTTTGAATTCCTTGAAGTAAAAAGGAAGAAGTCTCTGATGTTTATAAGAACAAGGAAAAAGGCAGAAGGGGACAACGTGGGAAATAGGGAAAAATGTTTGTGGGCTGATGTTAAGTGTTGTTATTTTATTAATATTTTTTTTCAATAAAACAAACCCGAAAATTTCGAACTCCGAACGAGGCGTGCCGCTTGGCGTTCCTAATGTTTTACCCATATTACGAATATAATGAAACTTCTTTTGAGACCTAATTCGATCGTATGCAGAAGATAGGTTTTTGGACCTAGTTATTATTTTCAATTTTCCAATATTAATTTCAACGCTTTTGATCCCGCACGATCAAACGATACGTCTGATCGCTACGAAATTCGACGACGTAATATAATTCACTATTACGGATCCAATGACACTAGTTTCGTCGAAATTCGAGACTGTGCCCCGGAAGGCTAATTTCACAGATTTAAATATTTAATTATCGATAGTTAGATCCGATTTATTTATATTTGTAAATAAATTTATAAATTGAATCCACCAATATTATTTATTAATTAAAAGGAGTTAAATAAAATTATTAAATCCATTTAATTAACATTTAATTCATAATTCAAATATTAATTATCCCCTATATTTGAATTATAAAATATTAAATTCCAAAATTCAATTATTTTAAATATTTAAAATCTAATAACCAAAATTTTGGGTCGTTACATATAACATCTCAAGCCTCACAAATAGTTTGATCTTTTAAAGACATGAATCTATATGCAACATTATTAGAAGCATAGCCAATGAATACACAATCAAATTTCTTAGGTCCTATATTTTTTTAAAGTCCGCTAAACCAATCTTAGCTAGACACCCCCACATTTAAAAAAATGGTTTCGAGGAAAACCTCCCCATAATTTGTAAGGGGTTTTATCCAACCTTTTATTAGGCACTCCAATAGGTATATAACATGCGGATAATATAGCTTCCCCCCACATATTGTCAATCATACCAGAGCTTAAAAGCATTGCATTCATCATATTCTTAAGAGACCAGATTTCCTTTCAGCTACTTTATTTTGTTGGGGACTATAATGAGCATTAGTTTAATGCATAATTCCATTTTTCTCATAAAAACCTTTTAGAAAGTTAGTATAATACTCTCCATCCATATCAGACCTAAGCCTTTGATTTTTCGGTCTAATTGGTTTTCGACGTCAGCCTTTAAAATTTAAGGACATTACTACAGTCTCATCTTTGGATTTAAGTAGATAGATTTTTGTATATCTAGAAAAGTCATCAATGAAGGTTACATAATAGCGTTTACCTCTACTGATTATGTTCTTAAAATCTACTAAGTCTAAGTGTATTAATTCTACTTTTCTTAGCGGCCGATTTGAAAGATTTTTTAGTATGTTTGGCATTAACACATATGAAATATTTGGAAGACAAAGTGTCATTTTATATATTTAGCATATTCGGTTTTCTTGGTCTATTGATTGAGCCTACATTAACATGTCCTAATCTATTATGCCACAAGTCAAACAATTCAGCCTCATAAGCACAAGCAAAAGTACTTTCATTACTAGAAACAACAGAGTTTAATACAAACAGACCATCAGCTTGATTTCCCTTTCCCATAAATACCTCATTTCTAGTTATTACAACTTTTCAGATTCAAAAACAAGCTTCAACCCAGCCTTATTCAGTAACCCACCAAATACTAAGTTTCTACGAAGGGAAGGGTTATGCATCATTCAAAGCCATAGTTTTTCCAGATATAAGTTTAAGAAGAACCTTTTCTTTGTCAAGTACTCCAGTAGTAGCAGAGTTTCCTATGAAGACATGCTCATCGTCTTCTACATCCTAGAATTGATGGAAAAGCTCTTGATTTGCAAAGAGATGTCTAGAAGCTCCTGTGTGCAGCACCCAATCGGTCTTATTTGCACTAAGTTAGCCTCAACAATGACTACATCTATGATATCTTCATCCTTAGCAAGATTAGCTTATGCTTTGACATTGGTAGCTTTATTCTAATTGTGTCATCCTTTCTATTGGAAGCATTGATGCTCCTTATGACATAGTTTTCCACAAACATAATAAATGGTCATTTTCTTATAAATCTTATTATTTTTGTTTATAATACTCTGAATTTTCTAATTAGAAAAATTCTGAGTTTTTCCCCCTTTGTTTTTGTATTTATCTACATTAGATTGATTTCCACTTTAAACGAGATTAGCATTATCAGTTAATGATCATAGCACTGAATCTATCCTTCAAACGATTTGCATCCTCGATCTGCATGTGACTGATTAGTTCTTAAAGAAAAACATCCCTCCTTTTAGGCTTGAGATAATTTCTGTAACTGCTCAAAGATGGTGGGAATTTTTCCAACAATGCATTAGCTCGTAGGATCTCAGACATCTCCATTCCTTCGTTGAGTATGTCAAATACCAAGTTCTCATATTCTTGAACCTGCTCCATAATTGACTTGTTGTCAATAATCTGAAATTGCAACCATTTACCTACCGCGTGTTTTTTTCTTTCAGCATCAACTACTCCAAATTTATTTTCAAGCATTCCCCAAATGATCGTTGTTGATTTCTGATTAACAGACAGATCAAACAGTTTTTTTCCATGTATGTCAACATGTGTCCTTTGAATACTTTGTTGTCCTTTCCAAATTTCTTTTTGGCTTCATCATCATTCTCCTCGGGTACGATGCTTTATTGTGCAGTTTTAGTTGTGGCTGGAGTAGTAGCTTCTGAAACCTCGATAAGATGTTCAGTATAAAGGACATAATTGACTTCCAATTCATGAGTAAGATGAGTAGTTTCTGGGACTAGCGTTTGTAGTTGGTTCCATCCAATGCTTCAAAATTTGGAAGGATCGGAAAGAATGCGGTTGACTAGAAGGGTCATTACTCTTTAGTGTGAAAATTCACATTCAAATTGTAAGAAAATATAATTAGTAAAGAGTAGGAAATAGAGGATGCGCCGTGAACATGTCACTGCCTTGAAAGTGAATTCCGGCTTGACTAGCAACCATTGATTGTTGTTCGCTCTTCAAGGTTCACACAACAGACTTCAAACTTGTGCACTCAAGATTGAAAATTTTGGAGGAGTGTAGAAAGACAATTGCTTTGGAGTATTTTAAGAATTTTTTAAAAAGATGAATTGGATTCTTTTTTCTGTATCTTCTCTCCATAGAAGGAATAAGTATAAATATGTGTAGGTGTAGAAACTGTAGCTCAAAACACAAACGGTGAGAAATTTGAATAGTCTAGACAATGAAGAGATGGTTCTTTTAATACTATCATAAATTCTATTAATCACAATTGTAACTGATAATCAGATAAAAATATTTTTCTTTTCAGTTATGAGATCTGAAATAGAAAAAATAAAAGAGAAAGAAGGAAGAGAACCAAGCTCATTTCATTGCAATACAACACTAAGTGCCAAGTGCGCCATCAAAGCGCTACATGAGCCCATTCACCCATGCGCGCGTGCATGTGCGAGCTTGCCTTATAATCCATACTACCCACGCCTAATTAATAAGTAGTAGAAATAAGGATATATAAAGAAGACAATAATAATATATCAAGCGATGTGGGATTAAAGTTTTAATGTAGTTATCCAACAATGTAAAAAAACAAACACAACAATGTATCAAAGAAATATAAGATGTGAACTAAACATGTAGTCCCACATCATCGCCTACTCAAATACAGGGAAGCTGATTTTTGTCTATAAATTAAGTTTGCCCACAACATTTCTCACACACAACACAAGCCTAGTGGGATTCAGTCAAACTTGTGATCTACAGGTCCCATAAATAAACATGCAAATTAATTGTTTTACGTTGGCCTTTTTCTTCTTGTGTAACTAACCATGTTTTATTCCATTCTTTTTCCAACACGGATTTGATAAATCAAATACTTTAACTATTTAGATTGCTTAACATTAGATTAATATTAAACCTTGCTTGAATTTGTGGAAAACTATATGATGACAACGTAGCGATTAATATTCCGATATTCCCAAGGTACCACTATCATTTGGCGTTGGCGGCCGTCACTAAAAGCCGTCTCTATTTACCTCGTCGCCAACAAAGAAAGCGACGGCTTTAGCGATAGCTCCGTCGCCATATTAGCAACGGTTAGTGACAGCTAAGTGGACACGTGGCAACATCCTAGAAGTTGAAGGGCTGCCGCAAACCGACACCAGCCGTCACTAACCTTGAACCAAACCACCGTCGCTAGCCATCGCCAGCCGATGCTAAACTGGGAATAGAAGGCCGTCGCTAGCCGTCGCTAAACTGTGAACTATTTTCTGCACAAACCTTCTCCTTTGGCCATCCAAACGCACAAATCTCCATCCACCTCATTTACAACACATATAGACTCAGTTTCACAACTACTACCAATGCAAGAATCGTATAATCTAATACATATTACACATAATCAAATATATAACGCAAATATTAATATTTACACAACCATTTCATCAACCAACACTAATATCTCATCAAACTACAAAACCATACCTATAAACAAGTTCATCAAACAAAACATCCCAACCAACTCATGTAAATCAAACAAAACATCCACTAATCCATCAAACAACCCAACCAACAAACAAGTATCAAATCCATAAATGTAACACATGTCACATATGTACAAAACAAAATGATCAAAATCCATCAGAAACACGACCATACCTACTCATCATCCTCATCGTCGTCATCCTCCCCCGGCATTCTCCTATGCTCAACTAAGCATGTCGCAATATGCTCGTCTAGCTGCTGCGCCAACGCCCCACTCTTTCGCCAATCATTGATCTCCGCTAGCTGTTGTTTCAATTGAGTTATCTCCTCTTCAGCCTGAGATCTCTTGTAGGATGACTATATCACCATGGCCTGTAAATTATTGATAGCGGGTTATAATTTATGCTTAATATTAAATATTGCTTATATATTAGTTAATAAAGCATTTTACCTCCTAATTTCCGAAATCGTAATGCCTATTTCACAAAGGAGGGTCAATCAAACATCCCATATACTGTTTGACTCCTCTAAGGTCAACAGACTGCCGATGGATTGCACCACTCGAGCATGCTCTATGTCACATCTTTCCTACGATCACGAACAAAATTTTGCCACAATAAAAATTTAATTTTGTAAGTTTTGAAGTTTGAAGTAAAAAAATTAAGCATGTTTACCATTATTGACTAAGATTTATCATATGTCCAAATATATGAAACATTTCCTTCCTCATCTTTCTGCTCGAGAGCGTGCGTCATTGTGAAGACCTCAGTCATTGTAGGCTCACGATTTAACTTCCTACGCTGTTACAAAAATGATTAAATAATGTTACAAATATGATTAATGAACAACATTAACAAAAAATGTTACAAATATGATTAAATAATGTTACATCTGTTAAACGCAATTGCTAAATTTACCAACTCTGCGCGATGTTGCTGAAAGGATTTAGATCCACCATGGTGCAAAGTTGGATTTTTATTCCTGTTTGCATGGTTTTGTGCTGATAGTTCCTATAAATTTAAAGACATGTTTAACTAATTTAATCTAATATACGAAATTTAAAAAATTATAATAACAATATGAAATTAGATAACTTACTTTCATTTCATGGGTTTCCCACAGCTGGAGAAATTTGGACCAAACATCGGCGCTCATCCATGACGCTTTCTTTCTCGCGTTCTTTGCTTTGGAGAGGGTGTCCCTATAATTTTTCCGCATCCTTTGCTTCCAGTGATTTGCAAATACATCCATGTCCTGCGGATCGACACGGACGGTGGCCTGTATATTGAAATTAATTAGAATTATGTACATTATATTATTTTTCAAATGAATTATAAATTTATACTTACCATCAAGTCAGCCCATATAGCGTTCTTAACATGGTTTGAGATGTCATCCCAATGTGGCCAGCATCCGAACATCCGACTCATATAGGCCTTCCTGGATACCTGTAGGATGTAGTCCGAAGGCTCAACTTCAAATACCCTGTATAAATTTTAATGTAGGAATTTAATTAGTATAATTTTAAATATTAAAATAAGCAATAATTTTGGTACTTACCCCGCACTCTTAGGGACAACCACTGCCACTGGACGTACAACTGGCGCTGTGCCGCTGGCACCCGCGTCCGGAGAAGGAAAAGGCTGCGAAGGCTACGATCTACTGGAATCACTACACCAGAAAAGACTTTTGGTAGCGTTGAAAAAACGCTACCATAACTTATGTTAGCGTTTTAGAGAACGCTGCTATACGACATGCAACTAAAAGTCTAAAACTTTTTGTTGCGTTGTAGTAAACTCTACCAAAAGTCACTTTTAAATGCAACTATAGGTATTTTCTGTAGGATTTAAAAAACGCTACCAAAAGTTTACATTTGTTTCTGTAGCATTTCTGAAACGCTACTAAAAGTTATTGGTTTTTTGGTAGCATAATTTAAATGCTACTATTTGCGGTTGATGGTTTATACCATTTCCAGCAATCGCTTATATACTATTCATATTAAAACGAACGATCAATCGCATAATTTTCATATATTCAAACAAACAATTAAATCACATAATTAGCATATACAAACAATTAAATCACATAATTAGCATATACAAACAATTAAATCACATAATTAGCATATACAAACAATCAATCATATGATCATCATATTCAAATAATTGCAAAAAGATGCTAATCTCACAATCAAATATAATATCCATAATCAATTCGATAGTAGTTTTTCAACAAAATAAGTCACATACTACAAGCATTCACAGACAAGTTTCCACAAATGGTACTAACAAAATACGACAACATATATAACAATTAAATTCATGTTCGTTGCTTGATTACCAATAGTTCTTTGTTGTCGACTGTCTTCGCTTCGAAATAGCTAATTACCTGCAAACGAGTTTATTGTCACTGTAAAATATGTCTAAAGCAATGTTTATCCATTTATATGAAGAAAATATTTGAGTTAATTTCTGTTACAATCAGGAAAGGTTTTAGAGAGTTACCACCTGTTACTTGAAAAGCGTGGTGCTCTAATAGTGCGTAGATTATGCGTGCTACTGGATGCAGAGCGTGTCTTTCATGAATTTTCAACAATTCTGGAGGGTGAAGATGATTTGGATTTTGCATCAATTATGGTTCAGGCTGTAAATTTGATATTGCTGACATCATCTGAATTAGCTGAGTTGCGAGCTTTACTAAAGCAGTCTTTAACAAATGTTTCTGGCAAGGATTTATTTCTTTCATTGTATTCTTCATGGTGTCACTCGCCTATGGCAACAATAAGCTTATGTCTTCTAGCTCAGGCATATCGACATGCTAGTGCTGTAATTCAATCACCTGGCGAAGAAGACATAAATGTGAAGTTCTTGGTACAGCTGGACAAGTTGATCCGTCTTCTAGAAACACCAATCTTTGCTTATTTAAGGTTACAGCTTCTTGAACCTGGCAAGTATGCATGGTTGCTAACAGCTCTATACGGTCTGCTTATGTTACTACCACAGCAAAGTGCAGCCTTTAAGATATTACAAACAAGATTGAAAACAGTGCCTTCATACACTTCAAATGGCATACAACTAAAACGAACACCCTCAGGGAACCCTTATGCACAAATTCAGCATATTAATGAGGATGGATACAGAAATCAGGATGATAGCTTGATCAACTTTGGATCGAGGCTGCAGCAATTTGAGAAGATGCAGCAGTTGCATCGCGTACATTACAAAATGCAGTTGCAGTCACGTAGTTCAGTATCCTCTGCCATATCACAGGATAAGAATATACCCAATGAACCTCAACTTCCTTCTACCGTTCAAGACAATGGAAAGCCACCTTCCTCTCAGTCATCATGAATCACTCATGGACAAACGTGACACTAGATATTTGGTTCAAATACAAATTGTAAAAGAACATACTGCACAACTTCAAGCAATTTGACTATGGCATGACACCTAATGATATTAATTGAGGTCAAGATGCCAAAGCATGAATACAATGCATATTATTGATCTTATATTTTTGGTGAAGATGAAGTGATTTATTTTTCCTACATTGGGGACATGATGTTATATTAGAGTTAGTGTATTGCCGCAAGAGTTTCAATTGGTTACCTTGCATACTATGGTTTATGTATTCTAAATAAACGAGAGTAATGTTCATTGTACATTCGATGTATTTTTCTTGCATGTATTTGATGTAAATATATGGATGTAGCCTATATATAAAAAAAATGTATTTCCATGATTCATTTGAAAGTGGTTAGTCAGAAAAATAAGGGTTGTATACCTCAGTTATCACTCATATATAAACCGTTGATCAAATTTGGGAAGACAACCAGCAAAACAATTTTTCCGTAAACAATTCATTTGAATTGATATCTAGAAGTGTGAAAGAAAGATAAAACGCAGTTCAATATTCTTGTAATTAACCAAACTATAAGTTTTGTCAGAAAAATTACCGAGTTTATTCACCAAATTATTAAAATTTATCTGTAATATATGTGGACATCGGCTTTTAGACGGACAAGGCTTTTATCTTTTCTGCAATAGAAAAACCTCATCATACTTTAGTTTGATTTTGCTCTTTCCAACTTTAATCATTTGTATTCATGGTGTTTAATAAAACATTGATCATGGCTCTTTCCATTTATGCACATGCTGCAGGATGAGTTTGTTAAATAAAACAAATTATATGGAAACGTCTGAGGCACTTCTAAGTATTTCATTATTCACGCAGACCTTAGTACTTCAATACTTAGGGTCACATGTGTAGGCTATGGGTTACCACGTATTTGACATATAAAGTAGGATTTCAGATGTATATTACCGATTGGAATATGTGTTTTTTGTCAATATGTTGAATAGTTATAATTTATAGTTGAATGTATTTATGGGGGCAACTCCGAAATCTTCATTATATAATTGCTGCTGCAAATCATTATCTCACTTGTGAAAAATACCATATAGAGTATTAGGAGGCTTGTTAAAGTTGACAATGAGCTGCATGTACCTATGACAAAGGAGGAGATTGTGGCCGAGGTACTTTCCTTCTCTCAGGTTTATTACAAAAAAGTTGCGCACGATATACGTATAACTTTGATAATGGGAAAATAAATTGTGATCTGTGAGCTTTATATGTCAACTCCAAATTTGTGGTTTTTGTCTACCTCCTATATAGCTTAAACTAGCATGACCAATACCAGTTTACTTTGTAACCATGCTCGCAAAAACTAGTTTGTATGTAAAATGTCGGTCACTCTCCATTACTTAGTAATCAGAACCTTATAGAAGACTGATATCCTCAAACTGGAACAAAGTTCGATATTTACATGGAAACATGATGGGAACATGTTTGACTAATATTATAAATTTATATTAATAAAATAAGTATTATGTGTATTAGCCTATTCATAATTAAGCATAAATTCTGTATAAATAAGAGGAGATTTTGTACCATTTCAAGATACACAAACAGCCTGCAGCAATGTTCCCATTGCCTTCTACAGTTGATTCTTTGGCGGCAGATTGGCAACTGGATGAATTCAACCTTGATGAGTTAATGTCTCTTTATAACTCTTCTCCAACTCAACAAAATATATCGAATGAAAACTCTACTACATCCTCTCCTCCTACACAAGACCTCAGTTCTCAGCTCATACCTAATAAAACCTCGAATAAGAGATCAAATCATAATGAATATGAGCGTGAACGGAGAAAGAAATTGAATAGCTTGTACTCTTCTCTGCAAAATCTTCTTCCAGAAAAGGATCAAAATGTAAGTTTCAAGTTCAATTATTTTTCTACAAAACTATCTTTTTTTCTCTTATATGGTAGTGTGATTTATACAGAAAAAGCTGAGCATTCCATGCACTACTGATCGTGTAGTAAAATACATACCAGAGCTGCAAAAGCACATAGAAAGGCTTTTAAGAAAGAAAGAAGAGACTGTGCAGAAGATAAGTAAAGTAGATGAAAATTCTTTGAACTACAATCTGGTAATTAATGATGGTCCAATAATTTCTATGATGTGTGAAAAAGATCTTACAGTTCAAATATGCATCAGAAACCAGAATGAACTGATGCCCATGTCAAAGGTTGTGAATGTTTTAGAAGGAGGACTTGGAATAATGAATGCAACATCACACACAACTTGTGATGATGAAACTTTCTACAATCTCCATCTTCAAGTTAGCTTTCTGACTTCTGCAATTATAAAGCTATCAGCGTGAATATACAATAATTGTACTTATACAGGCTGAAAATGGAATAAGAATGGAGGGGCAAATCTATAGCTCGTACCTGACAAGTATTTTGAAGAAATAGGCAAAAAGGAACTATCAGCTGTTGTAACCCTGATCAAACTGTAAAGAAGAGTATTGTTTTTTACTTGTATACGTAAAATATGTGTTAACACCCAATGGAAATTCAATGCTATGGTACTTGTAAATATTATGCATTGTAGATTGTTTTTATGATAGCACATCCATGGCTGCTGACACAAGAGGGCCTTCTGCCTTTCCCACGTAGAAGCTTCTAGAATTACAAAATCGGCGTATTTTCCTTGAGTTAAACTTCCCAATTCATGATCAAGAAAACTAGCATACACTGCTGATATAGTGTACCTGTCACCTTGAGATATGTACAGGTATCAGATGTAATAGATACACACGTACATAGTGAAATTGAATCGCCTTTAGTCAAACATAGTGCAAGCAAAAATACGGCAAAAGAAAGCAAAATTAACCATCTGAAGCAAAACAAAGCGAAAATGATTCATCTGAAGCAAAACAAAGCGAAATTGAATAGGTTGAAGCAAAACAAAGTGAAAATGAATCATCTAAAGCAAAACAAAGTGAAACTCAATCTTTTGAACCGGAACAAATTGAAAATGAATCATATGAAGTAGAAAAATGTAAAAATGGACCATCTGATGCAAAACAAAGTGCAAATTAGCTATCAGAAGGTAAGTATTCTCAATTTCGAATGCATTTTTAGTGCACTATTTTCTTTATCCAAGGCTTGCTATTTATGGAATACTAAGCTAGAACGGTTAATTTGATGCATGAGCATGTTTTGGAAGAGCTGAATACTGAATAATAAAAGCTGAAAAGAATATTTTTCCTTGGACTTGTTATTTTTATATGTTTGTTCTCTCTGTTTGTCTTGATATAATGAAAGCTTTCTTTATCTGCTTTTCTTTTTTTATAGTTTGAATATTCAATACTGTAATTCTACAAGTACTTGCAGAACCAGATTATGTGAAAAGCCAATAGCTGTGTAACACATATATTCAAATTATGTTATAATAGAAAATAACAGACTTTACAATTTCTAAATAAATTTCATCCATGTCCAATAATTCTGAATGATATATGCATGTACCAGTTGGATGCTTAACATGTGACATGTTAGAAGTGTAATTCAACTTTTGCAAATTAATTCTTTTGTATGATGTGCATGTTTGTGTTTTCTTTTCAATACACACACTAATAAATTAATGTCACCATTTGTTTAGAATAATCTTCAAATGTAGGAAGCAAAACTCATGTTAATTATACACACGCACTCTTAAATTAATGTCACCAATTTTTTAGAATAATCTTTACATATAGGAAGCAAAACTCATGTTAATAACTGCACTTATAAACGAATTACCTATTGTTAGTTAGGTGCTGATTAACAATTAGATAACTATACACCTTAAAACCATACCTGATTCAAATCTTGTAGTGTATCAAACAAATCCACCATTCCTTATCCACATAACCAGCTAAAAATACAACCTTGTACCAACCGTAGCCATCGTAAGGTATAACAACCTCTTCGTCCCACCATATCCACTCTCCAAAACCAAACCCATCGTAGGCCTCATCATAATCTTTCCAGTTATTTAAATAGTCATAAAGAAGAAGTGAACAAATATATTAAAGAAGAACATCCCCATATTGAAAAAGTTCTAGAAAATCAAAGTGTTTTGGAGAAAAACAGCGAATCATCATCTGAAGATATTGCTACCGTTGAGAAAAACATAGTGAGAACTCCATTAAAAACAATGAAAAAACTGCTTTAGATGAGGAGACTGAGAGCAGTGAGCAAAACGATTTGAATATGGTAAATGCAGAGATTAATGAGCAAAATGATTTAAAGAAGGAAACGGTTGACAGTAGCGATGAGCAAAATAATGCAGAGAAGCAAGAACCTGATGATGAGAAAGTTTATTTAGATGTACAAAGTGAGAAAATTGAAGAAAATAATTTGAATAGGCAAACATCAGATTTTGGATACACTGATAGTTGAAAACACTGATGAACAAAATCATTCGAATACGAAACGGTTGAATCTACAAATGAGCCAAATGATTCAGATAAGAAAGCAACCAAAACACCTAAAAATCAACCCAACACCAAAACACCTAAAAATCGAAAAACAAATCGAAACTACAACACCAAAAGTAATACTCGAACAACACAGCATATAACAACCTAATCAGCAATTAATACAAGTAGGTTAATAATTAATTAAGAGGGCAAACCCATCCAGGAGGAGGGTCCTTGCCACAAGTGACCAGAACTTTCAGACTCAAAGGAATGAAAGCATCAAGATTAAAGAACCCTCAACTTGATTGCAGTGCATAAGAAAACTGTAGCTTCAAGTTCCAGCAACCCTTGTCATGAACGCACAATTTCAAATTGAAAAACAAAAAACAATTTATGTACCTTGAATTAGCTGTACAAAAGCAAATCCTCGAGCAAAGGGTATCAACGATGCCGAGATGCAGAGCTGTAGATCTGATTTGTTAAGGAGCGAAGGCGGAAATTTTGTCAGAGCTAAGGGTATCGACGATGCGGAGATGTGGAGATGAGATTTGAAAAAGGAGCGTTAATGGAAATTTTGTCTTCGAGCGAGGTGGAAATTTTTTTGAGGAGCAAAGGCGAAGGAAGCTGAAGCGAGGGAGGGAAATTTTGATGAAGGCGAAAAAATTAAGTCATTGGAGGGAAGGCTTGAAAAATAAATGTAACGAGCGGTAATGTTTCAGAAGAATTAGAATAAAACGTAACCAAGCCCCCCAAAACAAAAGTAAAGACAATATTGGTTGCATTCATACCACAAACGCTACTAATAAATGCAACTATATGTAGGTTTTCTTGTAGTGAATGCCTCTTGATAGGCATATCTGCTACAAACAAATCAATTCATATAGTGATAAAATATATCATTTCATAGAATTCAAAAAACAGAACAATACATAGCTCACAACATAGTCATCATTATTAACATATAACATCGACAACTCAGAATACACAATATACAACAACCGATACATAGCTCACAACATAGTCATCATTTAGAATTATCAGTCTTCGTCGTTTTTTGATTCAGACTCGGTCTCGTACTCTACATCGTTTTCTTCTGTGCTCTCAAAGGCTTCTATTAATTCATTCGATTCATCATTCAACAATCCTACATCAATATCATCAGTTATTACTATTTCATCATTTGGCTCAAGGTCCGCTTGATACGTTGCTTCGTCCGGAATATTAATTCCATCGAATGTAAATCTTTCCTTTGTTTTAAAAACAGCCGACCAATTTGCTTTATCTTTTTTAAGGATGGATACGTAGCAAAATAAACTTGTAATGCTTGCTTGGCTAATACGAAAGGATCGTACCTATAATAATGTGAGGTATGCTTTATTTCAATAAGCTTATAATCTTTGTGCACGTTGATTCTAGAACCAGGAACATTGCTGAACCAATTGCATTTGAATAAAAAAAACTTTTTCTGCGGGTTGCATATAATATGTCAATTCTAAAACCTGTGTTAAGACGCCATAAAAATCTTTTATATGCTCATCTGGATCATTACTACCTTTGACAAATACACCGCTATTATATGTTAATTTGTCAACACCATAGTCTATGGTGTCAAATTTAAATCCATTAATGAAGAATATTGGATAAGTCTTGACATTTCTTTTTGGTCCGAGTGCAAAATGTAGTAATCCTTCATCAAAGACACTATTTCTTGGATTATTAACGTAGTTCGAAAACCATTTAGCAAAGTCTTTACTGAAATCTCTAGATGGATGTCGTGATTCGTATATACTGCGAACATATACGTAATATGTTCCATTATAAGTAACATACAAGTATAATTGAAACAAGTATGAATTTATTATTACCTAACAAATGGTGCAACTTCAGCACAATTAAGAAGAACATATGTGTGCGTTATATGGTAATCTCTATCGTCTAATCATATTTCCACACATTTTCCACTAGGTCTTCCATGTTGTCTAAAAATAGATAACATTGTTTGAGAGGAATCTTGTTCGACGGCTTCATCATTATGATGAACACTTACAAATGATAAATTCACATGGTCATTGAAGTAATGAGAGAAAAAGAATGAAGCTTCTTCTTCAAGATGTGATTTGCAAATCGAACCTTCAACTCGTGCTTTTTGTCTAACTTTTTTCTTCAAATGATTCAAGTACCTATTAGAAAATTAATTTAATTCAAATTTTCTTATGTAAATCTAAATTACCTCTCAAGAGAAAACCTACTAGAAAATTAATTCAATTCAATTTAGAATAACATAAATATTACGGATAGTTAGTATTACCTCTCAAATGGATACATCCATCCATATTGCACAGGACCTCGAAAAACTGCTTCGGATGGAAGATGAATGGGTAAATGCTCCATTACATTAAATAAACCTGGTGGAAGTATTTTCTCCAGTTTGCAGAGCAGTATAGAGATTTCTACTTCAAGTTTTCGTATACGGTCGACTTTTAACGTCGTCGAACAAAGCTGTTTATAAAACATACTTAATTCTGTTATAACACTCTATACATTTATGGGCAACGGTTCTTTAAAAACCACCGGTAATATATATTCCATCATGATATGTCAATCGTGGCTTTTCATCCCACTAAGTTTATTGTTTTTAAAGTCAACACATTAACGGAGATTAGAAGAAATTCCATCATGACATCTTAGTCCTTCCACCCACTTTAGCACGAGTTTTACTTGCTTGCTGTCTAGTTTATAGCATGCTTTGGGTTTTTTATTGTCATCGGGCTTCATATGAAGTTCGGGATGTTTACAAAAGTGTGCTATATCAAGTCTCGAATTCAAATTGTCCTTAGTTTTGCCCTTTGTATTCATAACATTATTAAACACGTTATCAAACACATTTTTTTTCATTGTGCATCACGTCAATATTATGTCGGAGTAAGAGATCTTTCCAATATGGTAACTCCCAAAATATACTTTGTTTGCACCAATTATGAATGTCCGATTTACTTGGAATTTCAGTCTGTACTCCTGTTTCATGTATTTTCGGATAGTCCTTCACAATCTCATATATTTCTTCGCCTGACCAAACCTTTGGTGGTTGCATATTCTCTTCTCTGTTAGCTTTAATGTTTTTTTATCTCTTCTAAAAGTATGATTGGGATGGAGAAAACAACGATGACAATCAAAAACCATGAAATTTTCTTTTCAAACCGTAAAGAAAATGCTCGGGTTTCTTCCATACAATAAGGACAAGCTAGACGACCGGTTGTACTTCAACCTGAAAGCATCCCATATGCAGGAAAATCACTAATAGTCCATAACAAAGAAGCGAACATACAAAAATTCTTTTTTCTTGAAATGCCGTATGTTTCAACTCCCTCATGCCATAGTGTTTTCAACTCCTCTATCAGTGGTTGTAAATAAACATTGATCCCTTGTGTTGGATCATAAGGGTTAGGGACAACAACAGTCAGAAACATATATGAAGTTTTCATACACATCCATGGAGGTAAATTATGCGGAGTAAAGATAATAGGCCAAGATGAATATTTACTACCAAATTGAGAGAATGGTGAAAATCCATCCGGACATAAACCAAGTCTCACGTTACGACTCCCTGCTGCAAACGCATGGTATGTTTTATCGAAATGTTTCCATGCTTCTCCATCAGACGGATGTGTCAAAGTTCTCTCTTCCTGTGTTTTCACACTGTGCCATCGCATATGACATGCCGTAGCTGAAGACGCATATATAACCTTTGAAGTCTAGGAGTGATGAGTAAATAATGCATTCTCTTATACGGAACTTCCTTTCCTTTCTTTTTTCTTGGTTTGTATCTTTTCTCATTTCATATTTTGTAGTTTCTAAGGTTAATGTCATCTTTCCAATACAACATACAACCTTTTATACATGTATCTATCCTTTGGTATGGCAGACCGAAAGCCGACATAAGTGTTTTCACTTTATAATGAATATCGCACATCAGATTATTAGGTAGCATAAGCTTGTACAACTGCTGTAAATACAGCTTCTGTAAAGTTGAATTTTGATTTCATAGTGATGTATTCGGCGGTTACTGATAATTCAGTTCCACTTTTACAACCATCCCACAACGGCCTCTTAGTAGCATGTAGTAAATCATAAAAAAAATTGCTCCCACATTCGGTTCTTCTTCGATGTTTGCATAAAAAATGGACAAACAGCTCAAAGTCGTTTGATTTAATTGATTTTATGTTGTTCTTAGTGATTCGAGTGATCTATGCAAATATATGAAAGGCAGGGACTAAACTATAAAAGACACGCAGATTTATAGTGGTTCAGCCAGAAAGTGCCTACGTCCACTTTATATATTATTTCTCTTTTCTTGCTTAGATTATAAGTACAAAGCTTTGATACAAGTAAAAGAAAGTTGTTTGAAAGTTCTCTCCGTGCTTGAGCTCTCAAACTTGAGCTTTGGTTCGATGGTTCTGGTGGAAGAGTTGGTTTGCTTTAATTTGGAGGGTGGCTGGTCCGGTTATTCTGGTCCGGTGGTGAGAATTCGCCCAACATTCGATGTTTACGTTTTGATCGTCAACTTGGACGGTAGGGAACATTGATCGTGCTGCATCTTCCACCATATCTTCTATTGGGTTCGTCATAACATGATCGTCCTTTGACGCTACAGAATTAGGTGTAGGTGCAGCATGTTCTCCATGACGATCCCACAAATAATAATATGGCACAAAACCAGATTTATACAAATGTACTTTAACCGTGTCTGGTTTCCAATGCTTCAAATGTTAGCACTTACTACAAGGGCATCGAAGTTCTTCATTATTTCGATTATTAGATGTAGCGAATCTAATAAATTCGTGTACACCATTGTAGAAATGTTCCTTCACCGAACCTTTCATACCAGTTCTGACTTCATACATCCTAGTACGGTCGAGAAAATAATCGAACATTGTTCCTAATTTAAAAATATATATATATATATATATATATATATTTTTAAACCAAAATATTATAATAGAAAGGAGAAACAAGCCTTTCTCCAACGGCTCACAAAATACAGCAAGACTTTCAGAGTATGCGACCCACATACCCGAAAACCAAAGTATTAGAAAATAGAAGAAAAAGCTATGCTAACAGTAGCAACATAATACAAAGCTAAAAGGACTGAATAAGCAACCGCTCAACCAACAATCCCGCTACACCCAAAGGTGTAGGCCAGTCCACCTCAAAGAAAACCACCCACCGACAAAGAGTGCAAGAACCACAAAGAACCGCAAGCCAACACTCACAAACCATAGAGAACCATAAAAGCTGTCCTCCAACAAACCCAACCAGCGAAACAGCAATACCAGATGAGCTCTGGGTACCAGCATCCGACTAGAATAACAGAGAGCTGAAGTGCAACCAATGGAAACAATCCAAGGAGAAATCAAAATTCCCACCAAAACCTGGACCTGAAAGACTAGCGACCACATCAAATCAAAAAAAAGGGGTGGGGGAAGTGTCAGGAACGTTGGATGTAGACCAACGCCCTGACAGGAACACTCAACCGATTCCCGTTCTTGCGGACCTCATCGCACAAGTAATTGAAAGAAGACCCACAAGAGGAAGGATACCGGTACTAAATCGTCCCCTGAACGGCCGACCACGAAAAGCTAGGAATACATCATTCCTGACTCGCCTAATAATGGTCACGGCCTCCATAGGAGTACTGTCGAAGATTGCCTTGTTCCTAGCACACCAAATGTGCCAGTAAAGAAGACAAGGAATTAATCGATGAATGATCGCACGAAGAGATTTCCTGGAGTTCCCAGACCACCAAGTCGAAGGAAGATCGTAAACAGATCTGGAAATTCCACGGACACCTACCAAATTTCCGAAGTAGTTCCAGCAAGATCTGGCCGTAGAACCATTGAAGAATAAATGGTTCAAGGATTCCGAATCCCTGATGTCGCAGCAAATGCAACGGGAAACTAATGGGATGCCTATCCGCTGAATGTTCTCGTCTAAAGGAAGACCATCATGGAGTATACGCCACATGAGGGTCGAAACTTTTGGAGGAGAACGAGAATCCCAGATGAAAGAAAACAACGGGCGAATGGGGGAAGGAATACGAATCGAAGTCCAAGCTCTGAGGATGGAAAACGGGGCGCCGTCCCATCCTAAAAGACCGCCGTGGGAGTCAGATAAGGATTTCACTGACTGCATGTGCTTCCACGTCTCGCTAGCATAGGACGGAGAACCCGTATAATTTGTGCCCGCAAGCCTTCGGTATTTAGCGTGAAGGAAAGAGGACCATAAAGAACCCGTATAATATGTTAGTAATTTCGATAGCACTTCAGTTCACTTCTCTTCTATGCATGACTTGCACTCAAAAGGTATATTGTGTTGTATTTTCTAAAATAAAGTAAAGTCATTTAGGACTAAAGGCTTCACACACCACACTTCTGTCTAATTTCGATAGCACTTCCGTTCACTTCTCTTCTGCGCATAACTTTGCATCCAAGGGGTGTATTGTTGTTGTTGTATTTCTAAATAAATTAAAGTCTTTTGGGACTAAAGACTTTAAATTGTTGTTGTTGTTGTTGTCGTATTTATTAAAATAATACTAAACGCTTATTCGTTTTTATATTCATTTCTTTGTTTGTTAGAAAATTGATTTCAGTAGAATATTTGTTGTTGTTATATTCATTTATTAACTTTTTAGAAAATTTATTTCAGTACAATATTTGTTGTTGTAATACTCATTTCCTAATTTTTTACAAAATCCATTTTAGTAGAATATTTACTGTTCTTATATTCATTTCTTAATTTTTTTATAAAATCGATTTTAGTAGACTATTTGTTGTTATATTAATTTCATAATTTTTAACAAAATCGATTTCAGTATAATATTTGTTGTTGTTATATTTATTTCTTAATTTTGTTACAAAATCGATTTCAGTAGAATAGTTAATGTTCTTATATTAATTTCTTAATTTTTTATAAAATCAATTTTAGAAGAGTATTCGTTGTTATATTCATTTCTTATTTTTTTACAAAATCGATTTCAGTAGAATATTTGTTGTTATATTTATTTCTTATTTTTTTTACAAAATCGATTTCAGTAGAATATTTGTTGTTGTCATATTCATTTCTTAATTTTTTTTTATTTTTATTTTAACTATTCTGCATACTAAAATTTGAAGTCTATTTTATAATTACCTCTAATTAATTAGCATAAATTAATTATGTTTAACCGCAAGGAACATATTAACGCTAAAATTAATCCAAACTATAACATAACAATCGCTTACACTAATCAATATATATGCATAATAGTCGACAAATATACACTAATTTTCGGGATTAATATACCCAATCAACTAATAACTATTATCACCAACTAATATGCAATAATCATTAATTTCAAATCTATAATCATACCAATTAGCTCCAAATGTAAAATTAGGGATAAAAATTTACCCAAATTAATTGAAATCGAGATTCCGACGGATTCAGACGGCTTGAGGCGGAGCAGACGGCTGCAGGAGGCAGCAAAGGCGGCGGTTGGAGGCCGTAAGGCGTCGGCTAGAGGCGGGGTCAGGAGTCGGCTGGAGGCGGGAAGAGGTAGGGTTTGGGAAAAATTTGGAGGAAAAGTTGAAATGGGAGAAGGAGGCTCGCGAGTTTTTCTGTATACTCGATATTGGCAACGGTTAGCGCCGGCCGGCGTCGGTCGCCTTTTTTAGCCGTCGCTAACCGACGCTAAACGTCTATTGCTGTATGGAGCCTGATTTGTAGTGTACTAATCACGATGCAATTCATGCACCTACTTGAATACAACGCACATCGCACATAATAGATCTTCAACTTGATGAACATCGATCCTGCATCATTCCTTTTGGGAGTATACGCGACATAGGAAACATAACGTTAGTCACTAGGGTTTGCAAAGGTACTCTGTAATAGATTGAAACCACACATGGGTACTCTCATATCCAAAATATCGATGTGCTTTTATTCCTAACAGAAGCATTTGTGATTTGTGATGGTATAATACTTGCTCATGAATAGATCTTTAACGTAAGTGGAGCAGATAAAATGTGCGTTCAAATTGACTTGAAAGTACATGACAAATTGAATAAATAGTTTATTATTCATATGCTTAACGTGATGAAGTTCCCTACCAAATAGGAAACATTACTAATGAGTTGATTAAGACCTCAGTTTTGGTGTTTATGTCAAGGAATTTGTAAATTATATTTTCAAGGTAATGGAGAAATAAGACAAGGAAACCCTTGGTCTCCTTACTTATCTCTATAGCGATGGAGTATCTTAATATTTTGATGGATATCAAGATGGAAAATGGCAAAATTAAACCAATACATCAAGTTCAACCAGTTTTAAATCATTTAGTTTATGTTGATGAATGATGACATTAGTCTTTATTGAAGTTAACACAAAGGGAATAAGTGCTTTAAAGAAAATTTCCAAAAAATGCCAAATCCGAGCTAATTTTAAAACTTACAGGCTTAGAAATTAATATAGAGAAATCCGGTTTAGTGTTTAGTAAGACCTACAAGCATAAATAGGAAACTCTAATATTTTACCTTTACAAATATAAAGGTGATTCACCAATGAGATACCTTGGGATTACTTTTGTCTATACAATAGCTTAAAGATAAACGTGTTCACTACTTTACTTGTTAAATAAGAAAATGAATTGAAGGACGAGAGTGTTCATTGCTTACTGTGTCAGGAAAAATATAATTGATTAGGACGTATTTGCCATATGATTTAGTTTTGGACACAAAGCATGAAACTTTGAAAAGCTCCTATATAACAAAAATCATCAAACTGCCTACCAATTTCTCATGGAAAGAGTGCAAAAGTACCATGGTTAGTTGTTTGCACCCCCATATCCAAATGTGGTATGAGTTTGAAAAACATAATTGACATGATTGAAACTTTTGGCATCAAATTAATATGGAATATGCTAAGTTAGAAAGGATTATATGGACAATGGCTGCATAATAAGCATGTGGGAGAAAAATCATTTTGGCAAATCAACACGAACAATAACTATTTAGGTACATTTAAGTTTAAAGAATTGAAGATTTGAAGGTACTTGAGTAGAAAACTATTGATTATAAAACCATGGTTGCACGGTGGATCATTATTGACCATATTGGGTGTTAAGTCTCTTGAAATTTTGGGAGGAGAAAATATCAAAGCTAAACGAGTTATTGAAAATGGCCAATGGTGCCTTGAATGATTAGCATATGCCAGAAATTTAGCTACCACCATTAAAGCATCAACATGCATAACAACAGGGATATGGATTTTTGGTATTATAAAGATTCAAACAATGATGGTTTTTCTTTTAAAATGGCACGGGAGAAAATCGGTACTCATCAATCAGAGATCGTTTGGGCAAAATTTATGTAGGATAAAAATCAATAACCATAAAGTGTTAATGTGTGCTTATAGAGCTCTTACTAGCAGGTTGTCAACTATTGAAAATTTATTAGCATGACATATACAATTGGACAAGTTCGTGTTGTGTGTGATAAAACTGACAGAGTATTAATCACTCCTCCTTTGTGTGTAGTTTTTATTCATACATTTGGCAGTAATGCATAACTAGAGTGCAAATTTCTTACAACAACATAGTATATTTATATATGAAATTAAACTTTTCATGGGTTATTATACAAGAAATTAAAGACAGATTAAGGGATCTGGTCAGCATAGTTTTCAAAACATGCATTTGGGCTTTTGGGCAAGAAAGAAACAATAGAACTCTTAACCATGAGAAACATACTAAATTTGAAGTTTACGAGCAAATTGATCAACTGTTGAAAGTTATCATGTTGTAATCAGTCAATAAAAGCTCTACACCAAAGGTCTGTGAATTCTAGAGTATACATGAGCAGTCTAAAATTCTTACTAGTAACATCATTCAAAGAGGCAATGTAGCAAGGAATTTTTGTGATGGACAAGAGAATGGAAGACTATCCAAAGCTGCAGTGAAATGGTGAGCTATTAGAGACGGTGAAACAAAAGACGTCAGCATCGGAGAAGACATAAGCAGCCAACCCTAATAATGGACAGAATGAGTTGAAGTAGGAAAGTAAGTGTTGCCACCGACTTAGTCTATTATATGTAATTATTAGGTCAGGTTCAATAAAAGTATACGAGTCAGTTTTTTTTGCACCTTCATGAAGTATTTATATCTTTTGTGAACCAAAATACTTTATCGGTTTCCCTTCTTCAAAAAACGAATTAATTACTAGGGTGTGTGTAAACTGTAGGAAGTTTCTAAATCTCATCACAAGTTTAATGTTCCTCTAAAATTTTAGCATTAGAAAGTCATAGATATTTTCCTAAGATTACCTAAGCCATTGGCTGTCATGGGTAAATTTTGTCTACATTCTAGCGTTTTTTTATTTCTATAAAGAAAATAAGCCGCAGGAAAGTCCTTGGCTAGTTAGAAGTTCATACTCCTTTCTGACACCATACCGATGCCTTATTCTTCCCACCAAAAATTCAAAACAATATTTTGATTTCCCTCTTCGTTATTCACTTAACAAAAAAAGCCATTAATCTCCAAGTTAGATTCCCGACTCCCAAAGTCTTCGCCTCCTCCTCCATTCCCCGCCTCCCTCTATGTAAGTAGTTGACGCCCAACCTCCCACGCTCTACTCCAATCCCCGATCCTTGACAATCCCATTTTGAAACTGACATCTCCTCCTTTCTGCCATTCTCTCCTCCTTTGTGCCAGTAGTCGACGCCTCTCTAAAACCCGAAAACACCAAATTGAAGTTGTCATGTCCTCCCTCCCTATCTCCAGTTGAAGTTGTCCCTTGCTCAAACTCGAGGTCCTTAATTGCTCAAAATTGACGCCTTCTCTATACCTCAGTTGTCATTGCCACACTTTATTTTGCTGGATATGAATTTTCACTCTTCAATCACATAGGATATAATCGAATATAATAGTATATAATAGAGCACGTATGTTTATAAACAATAAGTAAGCAAGGATGAAATTGTGAAATTTGTCGTTGTTGGATATTGAGTGAATTTATTATCTTTTGAACACAAAATGTGTGAAGGTGAATTTTCATAGTTAGATTACATCTGGTTTTTGGTGTCTATATTTGTTTCTTTTAAGAAGTACTGGTCATACAAGGCATTACCAAGGCTATTGCCATTATGCATTGATTCAGTTGGATGCAATTTCATTTTCAATATGTAATGGACTTCATTATTATTCTTTGTTGTATTGAATTACATTAACATTTACAAAACGTAAACGTACTTTTATAAAAGAGAAAAAGTTGTATTATAAGTAGGTTTATTTTTTTGATCGATTATATCCGAAAAGTATCTTTTAAATTTAAAAAGGTTATTAATAACACCGTGTGTTCGTAGTACGAGTTTACACTAGTCTTATAATAGTAACTGATTTCCAAAAACCTTTATGGATTGCGATGAGTAATTGAAACAAAATATATTGGGCATAACTGTATGGTTAAGATTTTAGGCTGTGATATTTATTCATTAACGATTAAGGTTCTCATGTTAATAACATTCATTAAAATATTACTCCAAGTTGCCAAATGCAAGGATCCTACTGATGATTGTAGAAATATCGTTTGAGAATCATATAAAAAATGGTTAACTCATGAGATGAGGACAGATGACATGCCAATTATCATCTTACACGTCAAAGATATAAATACGAGTAATGTACGATTATCCAACTCCTATGTTGTATTTTGCCCTATATATAGTTATTTAAATGTTATTTGGCAAATAAAGAACTAACCAAATGAAAAGATGAAACAGAAGACCAAATTTACATGACATCTTCGACACAAAAAAAACATATCCATATGGATCCTCTTGTTTTGGTTATGTGTTTTTGACATGTAGCACTTTTAGGGGATGAAAGATCATGATTTGTCGATGTGGCACATAGTGGATTCAACATGTGGCACTACTCACTTCTAATTTTTTTCCTGGTGACTTGGCATAGCTGAGAGAACCAGAGGATGCCACATGGCTAACTAGGGTATTACTTTTTTGGGTAATTTCTTCAATATACGATAACATCATCAATATTCGATAACTCCAATTTATGATAACATGCCTTTTTCATGCGATTGCTATGTAATTCTCAACTTGTGATAGCCTTCTCAACATCAACCTATGATAGTCTTAACAATCATCAACCTATGATAGCCTTGAAAACATCAACATGCGATAGCCTTCATAGCATCAACACCAACCTGTGATAGCCTTTAATTACAACATCAACCTGCGATAACCTTTCCAACATCAACATGCGATAGCCTTTACAACATCAACATGCGATAGCCTTGACAATATCAAATTGTGATGCTTTTACAACATCATCCTGCAATAGCCTTCACAGTATTAACTTATGATTAGCCTTGACCACATCAACTTGCGATGCCCTTCACAACATCCACCTTTGATAGCCTTGACAATGTCAACTTTCAATAGCCTTATCAGCTTCAACAATTAATGTACGATAGCTCCAATTATCAACTTCGATAGCTTTTAGCAATCATCAACTTACGATAGCTTTTCTTCAACCTTCGATAACTTGAAGTTTTTATGGTATAAAATTGTGTAAATTTGATTCTTGGAAAATGAAATCAACCATAAGTTATGAATATGATATTGGCGAGTAAAGGATTATAAAAAAAATTCTATGGATAAAATTTTCAAATTTGGTGAATTTTGAAATGAAATTTTACAAGGAAATTAATGTTGCTTTGTTTTTAAAAAACATATATATAATGAAATTATGAAAATTGAATTACTAATGGAAAATTAAATGTCATTTTTAATATGATGTGTTTTCGTGATAAACTCCAAATGACATTTTAGTTTATAAATTTTAATTTTTGAGTTGAAAAAATCAAAAAGTGGCAAAAATGAAGTTGTTAATTTTTAATTTTTATGTTTTACCATCGTAGCTATAATTCTTGACGGTGTGATCAGATTTTATCAATTTTTCTTTTGCTAGAAATATATTTACATACGGAAAATTTTTTGTATTTTTTAAAATTTAAAGTGTGCAATTGTAAAAGGTCATTTTAAGTAATTGTAAGATTTTGGACAATGCCTAGAAAATTTTTGGCCTAAAACAATTATTTATTTTGATTATAAATCCCATAACGTTAATTCGTTTTTGTCAATTTTATATTTGTTGGAAAGCTATGACATTAGGAAACTACTTTAGCTTTAAATGCAACGTCAAATTTTGGGATTTGCTAAGGTTAAAAGCCAATTTTAAAAGTGGTCAAAGTATTATCCCAAAAATAAAAATTCCTAAATATCTGTGTTGTCTTCATTTGATCGTAACTTACAAATGCTTTATTTGATTTCGATGATCTTATACTTTCTGGAAAGCTAAGATGATAACGTAAAACTTTTATCTTAAGAGTTTTGCAAAACAATTATATTTCCTAGGTGAAAACTACAGATTTACTAATTGGGTTGCATATTTATCCACCATTTCAGATTTTACAATGTTTAGTAAAACCCTCGTAACTTATTTTTGTATTTCACATTTTTATAATCCAAACATTGTTTGGAAAGCTAATTAAATATGCTACAACTTTACTCTTGAAAGCGTAAAATAAGTTTGTTATTTTTGGCACTTAAAAAGCTTATTGGACAGGTTTTACATATGTATAATTAGTTAAATGAACGCCATGTTATTAAACTTTATATATGCATATATATATATATATATATACATATATATAAGGCTTATGCTTTTATTGAGTTGAGAATAGGTGCAATAAGAGTGTGTGGTTGGTTTTGAAGCATACTCGCCTAAAGATTGAGCGAACTTGCTTAAAATGGCAAATCAATGTATGTGTTATGCTTATATATCAATATATATATATATATATATATATATATAATGTTGTGTTCTACATTCACTACAAAAATATAGACTATTGATAGCGTCAATACATAGCGTTTAGGCCTATCCTATTTAGGCGCTATACAATCTACAATTTCCAACGCTATTTACTACATAAATTACCCGTATTCAACGCTATGGAGTCAAAAAGAGGGCGGGAGATAAAATATGTGCGGGAATTAAAAAGGCGTGTAATTGCAAGCCTTTGACACTCCTCCGGAAAACAGTCTTCCTTCCACTACATCACCCCAAAAAACAAAAACTCCATGAAATCTCAATCGTGTAATCCTAACCATCGTTATCAAACGATGTCGATCCAGTCTTTGAATAATCTCTCTCACACAGTCGATCCACTCGATTCCTATCTCTGAACGCAGTCGATCTAGTCTTTGAATAACCTCTCTCACACAGTCGATTCCTATTTCTGAAAGCAGCCAGCATCCACGCCTCTTTGATTTGAACCGCTGTGAGAGGTATTATTATATAAGTTAACTTGTTTGGCACAAACTTTTCTAGTCATTGGATGAGCAAGCGAGTGGACTATCTTTTTTATTTATTGAAAGTAACCATTAACCTGCACTGTATAGATTACAGGTTTATGCTAAATGAATGGTAAGGTATATGCTAATGTTATGGAAGACTGTTGAGTGTCACATGATTTAATGTGCTGTTGTTTTCAATTTTTTTGTATGGAGAATGAGATTCTTTCTTAAATTATATGGTAGAGTTTGCGAAGAATGACAATTCATTAAGTTGGACGATTGGATTTATGCAATTACCTTACTATTGTCTCATGTAGCATGACCTGAAAGTAAATTGGTAAAATAAAATTTTGTACTGATATAAAGTCGCTCATTGCATTTTAGGCATGGTTGGTTGTGGTCAGGCATAAGATAGTAAGTTGTTGATCTTAGTGCTGCTGTCGTAGTTATAGAATCATATGAACTCTTCTCTCTGTTTGTATATTTGTATTCTTTAATCCTTTATTTGATTTTAAAGTTTCATATGTTTTTATTTGCTTCCATTACCTTTTGCAACCTATTACATTAGTTTAACATACCCAATAGTTCGCTGCCCTGACATCGTCTAGGAGATGTTTGATGGTTGCCTGAACAGTTTCAACCTCCACCGATTCTTTAGCACTTGAATCGTTATTTTTTAAGTATTAATTTTCTAGTCTTGGAGTACTTAGATCTGGTAAGAAATTCACAATAACATATACAGCAAAATAGGATGTTCTATATAGCCAATATTATATTAGCACCATAATAAATATCCCTTGGCCTTAAAAAATTATGACATACAAAATGTAAATAGATGCATCTATTCCAACATATAATTAAATAGCGTACAGTCTGTAATTGATTGCACGTAGTGTAAGCAATATCAATCTTAAGGTAATTCTGTTAGGATGACACTTCATTCTTGTCAGAACAAAGAGGAAAAATGAAACAGATATTAGTATTTAAATATGACCTATGTGATCTCATATAGAAATATTTGAATGTTGGTAATAGTTACAACCTACTACAGCTAGCAACTGACTTTAATTTATCCCCTTATTGAAATGGTAAATCATTTCCCTTATTTGAATGTTGGTAATAGTTACAACGCTATTCGAAAACGCCAATTACTATTTTTTATAGCTGCTTTAAATTAGTATCTAAATTTGTTGTTTAAACAAGCCAAATCTTTAAATTAGTATCTCAAATTTTCCACTGTCTAAAGACTACAGAGGTTTGAAAATGACGACATTAAAACTTCTCTAAGTAAAGAAAACAAACCTTACCTACACTGATACCGGTTGTCATGTTGTAATAACAAATATTTGCAGCACAATGAGTTAACACACAATCAAAGTGTTTGGGTGTTGTACAATAATTTGCATTAAATCAGTAATGTGACGATTTTCAGCTTAAAACACATACTTTTTATTCACATCACTAAACGATTCAGGCATCGGTTCACTCATGACTAATGCCAGTTTCATGCAATGTATTAATGATTGGTGACATTGTTGTATAAGTTGAAAAAAATATTGTTAATGGCGCAAGCCAAGTATCAAGAGAGGGGTAATGCATAGACATTACTCCGGTGCTACAAAATAGCGCCGTTGTAATGGCAAATTTTTTGAAAACAGTTTGGTGCTAATGTTGTATATTGTTCTGACATTGTTATATATTTGTATCCATGCACCTTATAGTACTCAAGTTTTCCATATGAATTCTATTCTTTTTTGGGTTACATAGTTTCAGCAGGATGGTAACAATACATAAATACAGCCGGTAGATGTTTCATTTTGCTAATAAACTTCTACATGTCAGTTAGGCTTCAGTTTCCCTTTAACCTTAGATATTTAAATTAACTGTTGTAGAGTTTTCCCGAAATTCACATTTTGTTTTTTCTCCAAAAAAACGTTGTTGCATCTAAGTATTTTGCCCATGTTTACTCGAGAGTACATAGGTTATGTTTGTATGCATTTTTTGTGATGTTGACATGACCTACAATGATATATCCTGAAAATTTCACTAGATACTTTGTGAGATGGCAAATTCTCTCCCATTTAGGAAGACTAGGGTGACCAATATTGCGTTTACCTTTGCTGTTTAATTTTCAGTGAATGCACTTAAACTATTTCTGCATTCAACTAAATTGAATTATACGATAGTTCTAAATGCAAATATTTTTTCTAATTGTTATTTCGATTTTGCTTATTTTTTTCTTATATTTAGCAATATGCCATGTTGGAAAAAAGAAAAAGAAAAAAGAAACAGTGAGTGTATACTACCTTTTTCACTTCAGCCTACTGTTTTTGATGTCTTATAAATGTTTATCATTTCAATTATATCTTCCCCTAGTTGCTTTATTTTCTGAATTAATAGATTACCCATTTGTAAAATTTGAGATACAAATATGGAAAACTTGTGTATATATTGTTTGACGTCATTAGTTGCATCTTCCAAAACATGAGTAACGATGCTACTGTTGTAGTAATTGCTGTTTTTGCTAGTGGAAGCAATTTTTGTTATATAAAGAATGAATGAATATGTGTCAAGAGAAATTTACTGTTCATAAATCTGATACTTTTTTCCATTTGAAAAGACAAGAAATGATGGATAAAGACTGGGTACGTCTAAATAGGTAATTATATGGTACTTAAGTATAATATTGAATTTAAAACATATTTTAATACCTAAGGTTATTATTTGTTTTTTATTATTATTGTAGAACCACTAAAGAATACAAGCAAGCAGCTTGGAATTTTGTAAACGATGCAAAGCTAAAGCTGCAAAATGTGGAAAAAAATTTATGCCCTTGTGTAGATTGTAGAAATCTTACCCGTCTTCATGGAGAAGTTATTGTTGAGCATTTGATTATAAGAGGAATGGATCCTAAGTACATGGACGGTGAGTGGTACAATCACGGCGAGCGAATAAATAAAAGCAAAAATACAAAGCCGGGTGATGCGTATGATTTGCTTAAAGCCATTATCTATGAAGACGAAGATTTATTAATCATACTTTCTTTGATGATGATAAAAGTGAAGATGATGCACAGAGATGAGAGGATGAATTACACAAAAATTTGGAAGATGCAGAGACCCCATTGTATCCTGGTTGCAAGGATCAAACAAAGTTATCTGCTATCTTTGCCTTGTATAATCTTAAATGTGAGACTGGATTGTCTGATAATGGTTTTGATAAGCTTCTAAATGTGCAGCAATTGTTGTTGCCAAAAAATAACGTACTTCCCAAGTCATTATATGAATTGAAGAAATTCCTTAAAATATTTGACATGGGTTTCGAGAAGATTCATGCATGTGAGAAAGACTGTTGTCTTTTTAGGAATGAATATAAAGATTTGAATAATTGTCCAAAATGTGGATTTTCGAGGTGGAAAGTAAATCAACAGACAAAGGAGATTATGCATGGCATTCCAGTTAAAGTGTTGCGTTATTTTCCAATAATTCCGAGGTTTAGGAGAATGTTTAGATCCAAAAGGATGGCGGAAGATTTACGGTGGCATTTCAATAACAAAAGCACCGATGGAAAAATGCGACATCCGGTAGATTCTATAACATGGAATATAGTGGATGAGAAATTCAAATCATTTTCAACAGATCCACGCAATCTTAGGCTTGGCCTTGCAACAGATGGCTTCAATCCATTTTCTATGTTAAGTTCCAAATATAGTTGTTGGCCTGTAATGCTCGTGACATATAATCTTTCGCCTATGTTGTGCATGAAGAAAGATAATATTATGTTAACATTGTTAATTCCTGGTCCGAAGCAACCAGGAAATGACATTGATGTATTTTTAGCGCCATTGGTAGAAGATTTATGTCATTTATGGAATACCGGAGTTGAGGTTTATGATGCATATAGCCAATCAATCTTTAATATGAAAGCAATTTTGCTTTGGACAATAAATGACTTTCCGGCATATGGTAATCTTGCTGGATGCTGTGTAAAAGGTAAAAAGGCTTGTCCATTATGCGGTGTCAACACTCATCATCGATGGCTAAACCACAGTAGAAAGACCGTCTATATGGGACATAGAAGATTTCTATCTCCTTCAAACCCTTTGAGAAAACAGAAGGCCTTGTTTGATAACACCGTGGAGGAAGGGTGTAGACCTAGGATTCTAACTAGGAGAAAAATTTCTATCATTTTAAAAGATTTTCCAAATAATTTTGGAAATGCAAAGAAGAACCAAAAAAAAGAATAACAGAAAAGGTAAAAAATTGAATGAGCAAAATATAATAAGAAATAAAAGAAGAATTGAGCATAGCAAGAAAAATGAAGATGATGAGGATAAAGATCCTGTGAGAATGGAGCTATCAAGGTGGAAAAAAAGTCCATCTTTTTTCAGTTGCCATATTGGGAGGTTAGTGCATATGTTTTATTTTATTCTATTAGACTAACATTATGGAATCATACAACTAAATTGTTCCATTATTGATTTTTATAGGAACTTAC
Organism: Allium fistulosum; assembly: GCA_030737815.1. Taxonomy (NCBI): domain Eukaryota; kingdom Viridiplantae; phylum Streptophyta; class Magnoliopsida; order Asparagales; family Amaryllidaceae; genus Allium; species Allium fistulosum. Next base: position 481,278,083 of record CM060905.1, on the reverse strand, counting down.
AATACGTCATAATATAGATGTAATGCATGTCGAGAAAAATGTTGGAGAAAGTCTACTAGGCACAATGTTGCATGACAAGAAATCAAAAGATGGAGTTAACTCTAGAAATGATTTGGAGGATTGGGGAATTCGACATGGTCTTCATACACAACCCCGCGGGAAGAAGACATATCTTCCGCCAGCTCCATATACATTATCAAAAGAAGAGAAAAAAACATTTTGCAAAAGGTTGTATGATTTTAGAGGACCTGATGGTTATTGTTCAAATTTTAAAGGTTGCGTATCATTAGAGGACTACAAAATTAGTGGCTTGAAGTCTCATGATTATCATGTTTTAATGCAACAATTATTACCCGTTTTAATCAGAGGATTGCTTCCAAAGAAGCCAAGGAAAACAATAACTCGTTTTTGTTCATCGTTTAATAAATTATGTCTACGTGTTATCGATAGAGAGAAATTAAATCAACTTGACGACGAGATTATTGTAACTTTGTGCGAGCTTGAAAAATACTTTCCACCTTCTTTTTTTGACATAATGATACACTTGACAATTCATCTTGCAAGAGAAGCACGATTGTGTGGGCCAGTCCATTTTCGTTGGATGTACCCCTTTGAAAGATACATGAAGACACTAAAGGATTATGTAAGAAATCATGCTCGTCCTGAGGGGTGTATTGCCGAATCTTATCTTGCAGAAGAATGCATGAGATTCTTTGGTGAATTTTTAACAAAATCACAGAAGAAAGAAGTTAGAAATGAAGATTATCAGAGTAATGTAATACTTGAAGGACGTCCAATATCAGCACATAAGACAATCACATTGTCTTCAAATGAGAAAGAATCTGCTCATTTGGCTGTGCTAATGAATATGACCGTGGTAGAGCCATTTTTAGAGTAAGTGCATATTCCCTCTTTTTCATTGTTTGATTGTTTGTAATTTTAAATATAACATAACATCTCTTGTTATACGCTAGTTTGCATTTGGAGGAGTTACAAAATTCAGACAAGCACATGGAAAGAAATGCAACGTTACTTTGGAAAAATCATATAGCTACGTTCTCTAATTGGATTAAAAAAAGGTCAATTGAATTCTTAAATGTTACTAATTAACTTAAAACCGTATAAAGAATATTTTAATTAAATGAAATTATTTTTTATAGGTATCTGTTAGCTCCAAAGATCACGACGACATGTTAAAATGGATTGCTTATGGTCCAAAGAATGATGCTTTATCCTACACAAGATACATCATTAATGGACAACGTTTTCACACAAAAGATGTTGGGAGAGAAACCCAAAATAGTGGAGTGACTTATGATGCAACAACCATGTGTAGGGAAAGCGCAAAAGATGTTTCTCAAGTGGTCGATGTTGTCAGTTATTATGGGATACTTACCGATATAATTTTGTTGGACTATAACATTTTTTATGTTCCGATCTTTAAGTGTGATTGGGCAAACATAAGAAATGGTGTGAAGGTTGAAGATGGATTTACGCTTGTCAATTTACATCAAAGTCAAGCTTCATTTACAAAAGATCCATATATACTTGCATCTCAAGCAAAGCAAATTTTTTATTCAATAGAAAATGATTCTTCTAATTGGTATGTGGTAATGAAAGCACCTTCGAAAGTTTTTGACGATTTAGAAATCCAGGACTCCTTTGAGGAAGTAAGCCATGTTGGGGAAGATTGCCAAGAAATCAATATGGATGTTGATGAGCATGTTGAGGATGTTTCTTTTGTTAGAGAAGATTGTGAAGGCATACTTGAGTAGTCTTGAAATGTGTCCTTATATTTTCCTTATAAATCTTCCTTTTTTTGTTGAGGAAGATTGCCAAGAAATGTGTCCTTATATTTTCCTTATAAATCTTCCTTTTTTTGTTGTTTTTTCCAACACTTGTTTAAGAACTTGCTTGTTTAAAGCTTAACTCACACATCACAAGAATGCATATTCTTGTATTTTGTTGCATGAATGTTTTACTGCCTAATTGAATGTTTAAAGCATGGTTTCATTTGTAATAGTTTGTCTTCTTACAACAACATCCAAGTTGTTTATTTCCATTGTCCTAGTTAATATGTCATTTGCTTTTTCTTTACTGTCTTTACCTGCATAGAACTATGAATTTTCTACATATAAAACGATTAGCCACTATTAAGAAGCCGTGTCATGTAAATCTGACCATCAATTAATCATAAATCTAACAAACTAAGAAAGAAAGACTAGAGCATATTTTGATTTCTTTCCTCGGTTTCCTTTTAATTATCAATAATTATTATTGAAATATTTTATCGAGCTATTTCATGCAAAGGATGTCATAATTTGCAAAACTTACAATAGTTTTTCTTATCCATTAAGACAGACATCTTAAGACCATTAATTAAATTTTATTTGACAATAAGGATGCTAAAAAATATATACATTGAGATAGAATTTTTTTCTTCCAAATGAAGAAGCTAGAGAATCAGAACTGATTTCATGTGTGTCACTTTCATAAGAGGCAAAGCCACATATTTAGCTCTAGATATAACCATTGAGTTAACAGTTATTCAATGACCAAACTCTGTAGGAACTAAAGGTTGCCAGTAGATCAAAAACAAAAAGAAAGGCAGGGTGTTTTCTTTTCAAAGCTGTGAGTAAAACTAATTTTCTTTCTTTACTTACTGGAAGCCTGATGCATCTATATACTTGCAGTTTTAAATAAAACCTCTGATTTGTCAAGTGTCCATATGCTAGTAGTGTTTATGCTCATATATGAATGTATATCATGTTGTATAAACTATAAAACCCCAAAAAAAAGCCTATACTTCATTTTTTGTTCTGCTCTTTTATTTGAGAAAATTGATATGCTCAACTTCAAAAACCTTTACCTCTCAATCTAGTTAGTTTTAGGTGATGTTTTCAAAAGAAATTGTTTTCGAACATTGTTTGTTTTAAAAAAAATCATTAAACATTATCAAGTATTGAAGAAGAAAACGTATTTTGTAGTAAGAAACCCAAAAAGGGAATACTGTTGCAAACATGAATACTGCAGGTTGTATGAATACTGTATCAAACAATAATTCATTAATATATATTGTGAATAAGTGAACTATGCATATTGTATGTATTAAATAGGAAAAGATAACATCATGTTGTTAACCAATGCAAATTCTTTTTCTTGCTTGATTTATAGTCAAAATTCAAAGAAAAATGATATCTTTGTACTAACTACAGGATATGGCAAAGAAGAGGAAGATTACTCGCAAACAAAAACAAGCCGAGGAACTAAAAGAAGCAAATATTGAATCCAACGAGCAATCGGAACGAAATTTCGAAACCAATGAGCAACATGAAGCAAATTTAGAAACTAATGAGCAACATGAAGTCAATTTAGAAACAAATGAGCAAGGAATTGAAGCATGTACAGACAATATGATGCAAGTTGAAGAAAATATTGAAAACGAATTTGAAATTGGAAATGATGCGATGGAAAATGAGACTGATATTCAACACACAGATGAAAGTACGATTCAAAAGAAAAAAGCTAGAGGCCAAACTAGAATGAAAAGACTTCCTTCAGATCGTGTGTCTCGGATTAACGTTGAATTTAATGACAATGTTGTACCAATAGGAGAAGGTTCTATAAAACTATCTTCGTACTTAGGACCGCTCGTACGGGAGCATGTTCCATTCACGATTGATGATTGGCGGAATATTGGCGATGATTTAAAACATGTGTTGTGGAGATCCATTCAGGTATCACTATACTAAGTACTGCTTATTAAAACTGAACAGTTGCGATGATTGGCGGAATATTTTCAGGTCTATTGACATGCTAGTTATGTTGGCTTTTTTCTCCTTATTGTGCCAAAGAGGTTGTTTATGAGAAGCATATATATGTTGGCTTCTTAAGAAAAAACTAGAACCTACTAGTTAAAAGCTAGTTGGAAGTTTTATATTCAGAGTTCAGAAATAAGTGGAAAGATAAAAGGCACAAAGTGTTATGAAAGTTATCTGCAACTAATCAAAGTTATTTTCTGACATTAAATATCTTCTTTTATCATGTGATTTTCATTAACACGCACATCACTTGTTCAGTGATGAATCATTTAATGAACTTTCGAGGGATTTTCGAACACACACTGCATTAGTGTTGCCATCAGTAATGTATCGTTTGATAAAACTTATGCATCAAACCAAGAATTATAACTTGTTTAAATCTGATATTTTTCAAGAATTATAACTGAAGCCATTGCTGTACTTTTTTGCTGACTATGAACCAATGCCTCGGGTAAACATTGAATATTAGCATATGCATAATTTCACGTTTGCATATGTGTTCATATGATACTTTGCTATTAAACATCAAATACATTATCATTGTGATATTATCTAAAAATTAATTTTAATATAGTATTTAACTTAAGACGCTTCTAATTAATTGCAGAGCAATGGAAATACATTTGATAAATGTGATTTATTGGATTGGAGCAGAACCGATGAAATAGTTGCTGAAGGAAGAGTCGTGTCAAGTGATCCAAATGAGCTTGTACATAGAATTCCTCTAGGACCAAATGCAAAGATAGTTTTGATTGAGTTTCCAAGGAAATTGGATGCTTTTTTATGGAGAGCCGTGTTTCATACGATACATATTGGAGAGGCTGCCGGTATGTTAGTAGCATGGCCTGCCGATAAAGTTATTTTGCATAAGCTAGATCAAATCGACAACACGGTAAATTAAATATCACTTTATTTATAATTTTTATTTCAAAATACAACTATTAATTTCATAAATACATATTTTTTTGGAATAGACTAAAAGTAGCAGAACAGAGCCTATATGCAAGCAATATGATTGGGTTGGAGGTGAAGAAGTAGTTGCTGAAGGACGCTTGTACTCTAGCGATCCAAACCAGCTTGTGAATGGCGTTCCTATTGGACCATCAGCTATGGTAGTTTCTATTGATAATCCAAACAACCCCAAGGCCTTTTTATGGAAACCAAGGAATAATATGATATATGTTGGAGATGCCGTTGGTAATAAAGTTGCTTGGCCAAAATCAAAAGTAGTTGTCGAGAAAGCTAAAGCACCATCATTTGTTTCTAATAGTGGCAACATAACATCTCATACGGTAATATGTTTAAACATAATTATAGCAACTTGTTATCAAATTTATTAATATATATATATATATATATATATATATATATATATATATAACCATCGCTTTTTTTTCTTGTTTGATAGAGTGGAAGGCCAGCCCCCAAAAGCAAATGCAGGCTGATTGATGTTGGTGGAACAGCAACAATAGTTGCCGAAGGGGTTGTGGCTTCAACCGATCCAAATGAAATGGTCCATTTTGTTCAACTTGGAAGAGACGCCGTTAAAGTTTGGGTAGTGAATGCTACAGTTCCCGATGCAGTTCTGTGGAGACCATCTTCTGATCTTGTCTGCATTGAAGATGCTGTAGGCTCTACAGTGGCATGGCCAACCTCAAAAGTTGTGATAGAATCAAGTTCTAGTAAGTATAATTTTTTCATACATATATACAAAATTTCAAAATGTATTCATATTTGATTGTATGATTTAATTCTTGACATTATACGGTTTTCTTTTATATAGGTAACCATTGTTAAAGTTTGTTGACTGATCAGAAGAAAAGAAAGCTTCACAACTGCACTCTAGGTAAATATACGAATAATACATCATGCATAAAAGTCATTTTATGTTTTTCGTTTGATATGCATATTTTGGTTCTTATCAAAGTGTAGCACCGTGGTCAAATATACGAATGTAAATATACGAATATGTGAAGTTTGATGGTCTGGGTGGTTTGCAGTGGGAAGTGGTCAGAAGTGTAGCACTGTTTGTGAGTAATTTACTTTTAATCACATGCCAACCTTAGCTGCCCATGTCTAAAATATATGAATTTAATGATATAAATATCTTTTCGAAAACTTATGGCATGAGTCATTATCTTTTACCTTCAAGCACAAACGTTAGGAATAAAAGAAAGGAATCTACTCAACACCCCAAAAACGCTAAATGAGCTACTGATATCCCAATGGAAAATCCTTATGATTGCTTGCGGACAGATGCCACACTGTTAAATACATTACTTTCAAAGACTAATCCAAACAAAGCTCGAGGTTCACTGGTAGAGCCTACATATGAAATTCCAGAGCAGGACCATGTGATTCTTCAAGATGTAACTAGTGATTGTTCAAGTTCAGAGGAATTTGGTGCCGCGGAAGACTTGTTAGGCGAAAAACATGACATATTTTTATTGTTTTTATTATCCTTCTTAAAAGGCCCTCTAAAGTAGAATATGAAATTCCTTTAGCAATGCCATCCATAATATCAAAGCTGTTAATTTAGATGCAATGACGAATATAGAAAAACTAATCATTCGTTTATTCCCATAAGTGTTTCACTTTTGGTGATATTAATCGTAAAAACAAACGATATAGTTGTAAAAATTGAAAATACTTGTACCAACTACTCGTCATTTCAAAATTATTATAATTGAATTATGAGAGCAAGACTGAAATTAATACATTTATCGATGAGATCAGTGTCAGTAAGTATATTTTTATCTCTCAAATAGTGGATAAGTTATCTCAATTTCCAATATTGTTATGTATCATCAACTAGACAATTAAAAGTTAGCAAACTTTTCTTAAGACAGGATTTTCAGCATCATCTACCATTCTAATTATCATTGTCTTGAATTATAAAGTTTTTTATTTTCTACATACCAAAAATAGCACCACTTGGGTGATGAATTTTCCTTCTTATTTAAAACAATTCTAAATATCCGCCCAAACTATTTTTCATCAACAAATCGCATTGGTAATATAATTCGATCAAATTAGAATTTATTTGTCATTACTTGAGGAACTGAAATTAATGCTCCATTTTTTGATTGTATATTTCCCGAGGCAATAAATATAATGTTTTATTTCTTCATAAAGCATGTCTGATATTTTTTTCAGCTATATTTGTACGCTAGCACATGTTACTTATTACATATGCATGGGAATCATTTGGCAATAAACATACTGAACAAAAATAATCTAATGACTTCAAAGTTGAATCCTCCCTTCTTAAAAAAGAAATATAATAAAAACATTATCATTACAAATATACCAATTTTAAAATAAATTTTTTATGAAATAGATTAAGTTTATTTATATTATAAAAATATTTATTTGGAAAAAGTTGTTTTTTAATATGGAGTAAAGTAATATATAGTAATTGTGTTTTGAAATTAAAATAAAAAACTCTATAAAGGCAATTAAATAATAGTTTCCAAAAGTTCAATGAAATAAATAACAAATGAATTTGAAAATAAAATAAAAATAAACTGAAATCTTTAAAAACGAGTGAAATATTATTGATTTTGATGGGAAATAATAAAGTGATTGGGACATTCTACAATTTGAAATTGCTTAAAAATAAATGGATGGTTTTGTATTGCTCCATTAGTTTTCGTTTAACATTGACAGGAGTTCATAAATTTATGTTATCAGACTTAAACAACATATAAACGTTCAAAGTTATATAAAGAGGACAGTATTGGCTTTGAAAACGGCGGTAATGATGATGATCCATTTTCTCGAATCTGTAAACTGTGGATCACTCTTCTAATTTGATCTATTATGATTCTTGGATGTAATTCACTTATTGAAATTTAAATGCAGTTATTAAAACTACAATTTTTTTGATCAAACTCAATTTAACAACTTTACTGTTTTTTCTCTACATTATTTATAGGACTAATGCTTTTGTTTGAAGATTGCATTATACGCAATAAGAGTGAGCAGGAATTTTTCTACAAATAGTAAAGATTTAGAGAAAAATTGAGGTGACCGAACATACTTTTAAAGATTTGACTAGGACGACATAGCATAAAATAAGTTTAACTTTGTTTGGAATTTTGGTTAAAGCCAAGATATAGAAGATGGTACAGGATTCTCAGATAAAAAGTGACATTAACATTTATAAATTAAAAGTAGAAGAAGGTTAATCTGATGATTTGATTAACTAAGTAGTTATCCCAAGTAATTAACTATTGTGTTTTTTATGGTTGTAGCTTTAGAGAAATATAGACTTTATCGAAAAGGGGTGCCACTTCAGGAATAGTCATCCTTTATGTGTCTTGGTTCACATGGGAGATGAGTGTTACCTGCAATGCATTCAATCTCCTAGAAACCCACAATTTCTATGTGTGTTTGTTGGGAATCAATTTAGGTAGCTTAATAACTTGTGTGCAAGTTTCAAGTTTATTTGAAGGCTGGAGAACAAGTCTACTTTTCTATATGCAAGAGTTGGAATGCATAAGACTTGATGCAGCAACAGAATATTTGTTTGCCAGAGAGCTTACCATATACAGCTTCGATGTGTACAATGTACACATAGTTCATGCTATGCATGCGCCATCATTTGGTGATACTGACACTAGCTAGTTGATATTTCCACTGTACAAGAAGACGCAGTAAGTTTCTTCCTATGGCAGCATTGGATCCACTACATCATGATAACGAAAGAGTTAAGTTTTCTCATTTGGAATGATGAACAACGATTAAAGACTCTTTTTTGTTAGCCTGATAAGTCTCTAAAGCAAAGGAATCTAACTTTTGATCCAGGATAGTAAGGCAACTTGTTTGGTTTCATAGTGTTTTAGGTATTAGTAATTTTTTTGTTTCTTTTTATCAGTTACTGGGCTGGATCGGTAGTCTTTGAAGGATAATGGGTTTGTGTTTGATAGCAGCTGTTAGGAAGTGGTGAATGAAGGTTGTAAGCAAGGAGGTTTGCTGGTGGGATGAATGCTTGTGGTGAAGTGGAATGGAAGAGTGGCACTGTAGTGTATAACAGTGGGTGGTAGGAGTTGGAGGGGCTGCAGTGATGGAGTGTGATGATGGACAACAGGGTTTGGTCAGAGAAGTATTGGATTGTACTTGCAGGCAGAGGAGGTGGTGGTAAGGAAGTGAGGCAGGGGACGGTTTTGTATGGGTTTTGTGTAGCAGTCTTGTGCAGGGTGCTGTGTGCACTGGAAATTGGTTGAGGTTTAATGTTGACAGAGGGGTAGAGGGAGCAACTGGGTGGTTGAGTGACAGGGATGTGTTGAAACTGTTTGTATGAGTGACAAAAGGGAGTTTGTGTGAGTTTGTGGTTTGTTGTTGAAACTGTTTGTTGGCAAGTTGTTGGTGCACAGAGGAAGTTGATGTATATATGGAGTGTTGATCGGTGTGATAAAGGATGTTGTGTGGTGTGTTTATGTGGTCTGATGTTGACAGTGGAGTTTTGTTGGTTGTTGGTTATGTGGTGATGTAAACAGAGAAGAAAGTTAGTGGAGGTTGAAGAAATAAGTTAAGGCAGCAACAATGAAGTGGTGATTGCAAGGCGGAGGGTGGGATGACATGTGCACTGTGCATAGTGATGGCTATAATCGGCGGGCTGTGAACAATCACAAATTCACCATATTATGCGATGAGTTCAAATCATTAAAAGCTAATGGGCTAAAATACAAATGACTAGAAACGAACAACTGCGATAAAGTCGATCGGTAGCTTCCTTATCGTCTATAATGATAAAAGCACTATCTAATATACAAAACTATAAATACAGTCCAATATGATATATTTTTTATCTTCCTTTTATTATATTTTGCTTGATACATAATATACAATTACAGAAGTTTAGTGGCCAAAAGTAACTTTGTGTCAAATTTTGTGGTGAATTGTTACTCAATATTGTTAGCTAAAAACAACAAAGGTTTAGACTTCGCTTTCAGTCACTTCTATGTATATTTTCAGTTGACAGCCAGCACTTTTATACTTTGTCTACTTTGTCATTTAATGCAGGAACTTGGTTAACACTGAAGCAACATGGAGCAATGTTTAGATCCTTGCAAGAATCTTCTGTAGCAGCCATTTCCGTATCATCGTCTCCATAACTGAGTATTTGTGTCCATTTGTTAGACTATTTTGAGCTATTATCATATGACCATGTCTTGTAGTATTTGTGTTCATTTGTTAGACTATTTTGAACTATTATCATTCGACCATGTCTTGTAATATTTGAAATATTAGCAGAATTATTTGAAACTTTTCCACTGGTTTGATTGTGTGTTTCCAAACTAGAATTCACTGCAACGTTATCATTGTTACATATAGTTGTTGTCATCTTCTCGATTTGTTATTTTTGGGATCCACATTTTAATATATATATATATATATCTGTGTGTGTAATGTGTATACATATATCTATCTGTGTACATATATATATATATATGTAATATAATAAAATGAAAATTGAAACAAATGCTGAAAATTAATATTATATAGGATAGCGTTTAAAAAACGCTATTGATTCATCAAACGCTATCGCAACTCTATACGAGATGTAAGATTTTTCCACCAAAAACGCTATAATAGAATCAAAAACGCTATAGTAGAAAACAAAAACGCTATGCAAGCATGACAAGAACTTCTATCGTAAAACATTGTAACGCTATAACATGGTTTGATGAAACGCTATAAAATGTGCTCAAAACGCTATAGAAAGTTAAATGAAAGATTATATTCCCTATAACGTTTAAGTTTAATAGCAGATAAAAAACGCTACGGTAGGTTGCAAACGCTATGCTTTTTTGTAAACGCTATAATATATTATAGCGTTTTTCTTGCTGCTATGTAATGCTGCCGGCCTACCATAGCTTGTTGTTCCACAGCGTTCTCTGAAACGCTATGGTAGTCTGTTATAGCGTTTTTCAAACGCTATGAAAAGTATAAACTATTGTAGTGATTGCGAATCCTATCATATTTGATTGTGTATACTTATATATACATATTGTAATTGTTCGAATGTTTCTCCATACAAATGAGACTCTGCCGAAAAGTTTCAAAAAATTTGAAACCTATAAATTTTTGAAGATTTTATACATTTTGGAATTTAAAGAAAAAATTCAAAAGAACCATTGAAAGTTATACATACATTGATGCTATGTTTATGAAGTCGTGTAATGTATTTGAATGAAATGGATTGTTTATTTGTGAAGTACATTGGTACCTACAATATTTAAATTGGCACCAATGGATGAATTTTTAATGGAATACTTTGTATCGAAGTAATTTGGATGAATTAATACATGGTTGTATATGAATCGAATGAATTAATGTGTGTTTAAGTGTATGAGTGCTAATTAATACACACACACACACACAAAGGTTGTGTGTATGTTATATTTTGTTGTTAATGTATTTGGTTAGATTAATTATAGCACTCTCTAGTAAATTGTGAGGATGTAATTTATTTAAGAATGAGAGTTTGTAACATATCTGTTTGAAATAAAAAATGGTTTTTGGGAATTTAATTGGATATTTGAATTAGAAATTCTAATATTTGAATATAAAGTTTGGTATTGAGATTTAAACTGAGTTTAAATGTTGAATAAGTGTTTCTAATGGATAAATAAAATTAAAAAGTTATTTGGGATATTTTATTGAACTTAATTCAACAAATTAATTTTTTTGTTTTTTCGATAATAAAATGAGAAAGCTGATTTAAAACTCAGATTTGAAATATGAATTGTGTTTTGAAAGTTCAAAAGTCGTCTAAAAATTTTGTTTTGGTAAAATAAATAATATTCGTGAAATTTTGGAATTTATTTGGAGAAATAAAACAATTATCTTGAAATTAACTAAAATTGTAAGGCGATATTTAGTATAAAAAATTGTTACAAAAATAAAACCAAAATTTGATAAAACACCTTGAGTTGGATTTTGAAGCAGTTGTATAAGTTGAATTAAATGCCGTTAGGTTTAAACGCGGCTAGTGGTATGGTTTCATTTAAAAATAAAAATACAGTTGGCTTTAATTTTCATTGGACCAAATTTTTTTGAGCCCATTCGCTCCCCATATTGCTTCAACACTTATCACTTCTATGCCCGTATGCATCCTCCTTCCTATTTCATTCCCTAAGCCATAATTCTCATGAATGAAAAAAAGCAAGCTTACCATTGCGACAAGGATGGAGGTTGACTAGATAATGACTATGTGGGGTTGGAGGAGGCAGACAATGAAGGCGGGGTGTTGCTGGTGACTACGTGCACATTGGGTGGGGTATGACGTGATGGAAGGAGGTGGTGGCATGAGCATCAGGAAGGCATGCAAGTTCCTAGCAATGAGAATGACAGTGCGTAGCTAAGGAGATGACGACATGCTAGGGTTTGTGTAATGACCCAGAATTTCAATCAATTGAAATTAGAATATTTAATTGATTTAAATATTGAAAACTTGATTTTATAGGTAAATAGTTAAATTGCAAGTATAATGGTTATATGAATATATGGAATTGTTAAAATAATTGGATTTTGAATTTAATGTGAATGGAAATGATTTCTAAAGTTGATTTAAATTCCATTTAAATTAGAATGATGTTAGTGAATTTTAAATTGATTAAAAAGTGATTAAAACATAAACTGGGAATTTATATATTAATATAACGAGTGAAAATAGCCATTCGGGACACTGTCTCAGAATTGGATAAAACCAGTTTCATTGGATCCGTAATGGTATATTATTATAGGATTCCAAAATTCATGTCGATTGGATGTACGGTTTGATCGTGCGAATTAAAAACGCCTAGAAATTGTTAAAGGAAATTTAATTAAAATAATTCGATTTGAGATATTATCTTCTGTATACTTTCGAATTAGCTTCCGATATGGGTTCCATTGCGTTCGAAATAGGGGTATAACATTAGGAAGGCCATGCAACACGTCTCGATTGGAGTTCGATGAATTTCGAGTGAATAGTGAAAATTGTTTATAAATAGGACACATTGCCTCAGAATTCGTGAAAACCCTACCATAATCTCCAGCCGCCCTCTCTCTCTCCCTAGAATCTAACGGCCAGCGTTCATCGTGGCATCTATAGGAAAAATCAGGCGATGACTTCAACTGACAAGGTGAAGAGCTCGACAAGGCAAAGCAGATGGACGGTGGTTATGAGTTTTGGAGGAGCGACACGGTCTGAAATCGCTTGCGTTCGAGCCGGCAGTTTGGGTTCGTGGAGACAAACGATGACGATTGAGGGCGCGTCGTGGGTGCTGGGAGGAAGAGGGGAGTCAGCCGCGTTCGTGGGTCGGTTCGGCTGGAGTTCCAACGTGACCAGAGGAGGCGCGGTGGATGGTGAGGGTCGCGGTTGAACGAGATGTCTGGAAGGAAGAGAACGCACGATTTTGTAAAAGGGGGAAGAAGGATTAATGTTCATTTTGGTAATTAAGTGATTAAAATGTAAATAGAGTTTTAATTACAATATTAATCGTTATCTTATATATTTAATAACTTGTCCATTCGAGGTCGAAATCAAACGAAACAAGTTGCATGACGTTCGTATCTATGAGATCTAGGATATGGAACTGAATTGGTCGAGATTTGAGCTATTGGAATTTCGTGCTAAAATCAAATGCCTGTTTGATTTTAGACGAACCAGGACGCAGAAGCGGTAACTGGAATCAAAGTGAGTAAAACTCACTCACTCTGGCCACTTCTATTTTTATATAAGTAGAAATAATTTTATTTATGTTGTTTGTTGCCTGTGATTGATATTGTGGTTGTTTACTATATTATTAGTAGTTGGATATATATACCCGCCTATTGGAACAGATGAGATTCCATACGTTCCCGTGTATGAGCGGATGACCCTTGGTATGCGCGTCTGCCTCGAAGCAGACATTGTACATTTTATTCTCATACGCAGTATTTGATGCAGGTGAACGGGTTGGAGGGATCCAACTGGATTCCTCAAATTGTTGATTTATTTTTCATATATAGTAATATATAATGTGTTGAATGCCATATGTGATGACATTGATATAATTTCCCTTATTTAGTGTTATGGTAGCATTGTGCCTCTTTTAGTATTTTTAAAATGCTATTAAGTGGAAATTGTTATTTTCAAATGGTTTTTGAAATTAAAAGTGTTCAATAAATATATTGAATTATTTTAAAAAGGAAAGTAATTTATATAAAAGATATTATATTTGGATATTAAATTAATAAGTTTATGAAATGTTAAATAAAGATTATCTGGACCATATTATATGAATTTTAAATATTAAATATTAATTCGATTTATAACTAAAGAATACTTTTTTAAAGATGATAAAAGTATTTTTACATAACTATTATTAAATGTTATTTTTACAAGTGATATAATTTTATATATTAAGGAAAGAACTTTAAAGGTGTTATTTTATAAATAAGGAAGGTTTTTAAAATGAAATAATTAATTTATAAAACGATGTTTTTTTAAATTAAGGGAAAATATCATCCTTGGCAATTTGGAGAAATAAAACATATCAGTGGGTTTATATTAATATGGGAAATAGTATTGTTAGACAAGTAATTGTTTCTATTTTTGGGAAAAATAGAATGTGAAAATAAATTTGGAAATATTGGACGATGCTTATAAAATGGGGATGAGAATTCTAAACATTAGTTTATAAGTATGTAAATGGATTTGAAATCGATATTTATAATTCAATTTTGATAATAAATGAGATTTATAAAGAAGTAGATTTATAAAGTGAATTTTATAAATAAAGAGATTAAAAAAAGAGTTTATAAAATAGAAATGAAATTCATAAACATAGTTTATAAATATAGAGAAATGTTTTATGTAGAGTTTTGAATATGGATTTTATATGAAGGAAATATGCTTACGTTTTAAAGCGAATAATCTTTTTAGAAATGGTTTGAAAGTAACATTTTGAATGCAGTTCAAATGATTTTAAAAGTGATTTTAAAATGTGTTAAGTGACGACAACATAGATTTCAACATTTATTGTTGTAATAGACGTTTTCGTCGAAAGTAAGAAAGGCATAGACTATAACACTATTGTTATAGTAGGTGATTCCATAAGGAAGGTTTTGTGTAGTATACGAGATTTATGTATATATTCTACATTTGGGGTTAATATTCGATATGGGTAACTTCTACCTATTTGAAGTTAAGAATGTTGTTCAGTCAAGGTCTGAGATGTAAAAATACCCTAACTTGATTGGCTTCATTGTTAACTAATAAATAGTTGAAGTTCGATATCGTAAATTGATATTCAGTATAGTTAGTTACATCCCTGTATTAGTGTTTTGGGTTGTCATTACGATGTTTTACGCAACATTCGTTTTGACCCAATAAAATATGTTTTGGAAAAATAAGAAGTTTCTCCAAAGGATTGTAAACATACTTATTTGATTTAAGTATACCGAGATATTTTCTAAGTGTAGAAAATGAGATGGTTTGTAAATATACTTATACCGTTGAGATAAGTATATGGAAATGTTTTCCAAATGTCGTAAGTGATAAAGTGATTAGAGAATATGTCTTAGTAAAGATATTATTTTGATAAATATTGGAAAAGTGATTTAATTAATATAAGATTAATTAAAGACGCATAGTGTTGCTTGGCGCTTAACCAGTAGTATCTCCATTTGGAAATAAGTCTTTGGATGAATGTTTGTTCCTTAGATAGTTAAATAACCGACTATCAAAGTATTGGCCAATTTTAAACTATCGTTGTTAGTTCAAAGACACCAGGATCAGATTTATTATTCGAAACCACTTCAAATTGACATAAGCGTTGTGAATTGGAATATGTTCAAGATAGCCAAAGACGGAGTTAAATGCAAGGGCTATTTCTCTATTTTCCAAGGGAAGGATTTCCCCATGATGGATGAAATAGAAAATAGTGCCTTCGGTTTCGTTCAGTCCCAAAACGGACTTGTATGGATGAATGCTAGTATTGCATTGATGCTTGGAGGACAGTGTTAGCATTCCAAGTTGGGTTGCTATATAAAAGGTAAACGTAGCCTCAAGCCTCATCAACCGGGAATGACTGAAAATCAAGGGAGATGCAGCAAGGCTATGTGGGTCACACCCGTTAGGGTATGTTGTCACCTTTCTAGATACCGTACATCTACATATTTATGGATTAGTTGTGCATGAGATCTTAGTAAAAAGATTGGGAACAACCGGGGTGATGACATATTCAGTACTATCCAGTAAGGGGTACGCCAGTCTTGTGTCGGCAGGGATCTATAGGTTCGATCTCGGTGCATTTTTCTAGAAGTGTACTGTGATGGGCGGTATCTTAGTGCCCAGTCATTGTATGGAATCCATTCTCCAATAAGCACCATACGGTTTTAGTTGTATACCAAATATGCTGAAACATGAGATGCAAACATTTCAGCTATATTCATATTTTATTTTAAGCCCTTAGACAATATTATAATATCAAATGATTTGATAAAAATGGTTTGGTTATCGTAAGGTAAAACCCGTCTGTGTTTATGTGCGGCGAGGTCTTACGAGATACCTTTGTTTGAAAAGAAAGTTTTGATAACTTTATAACTTCAGTAGAGATGTGTTTTCTCACGCTGGTTTACCAGACTGATCCGGGCGTTCTTCTCTTTCAATGCTCGGGTCAGACCGAGTATATTTACAGGTGGCTTAGGTTGTATTGGAGCTCAGGAGACGAGCTGGATGATAGAAACGTATTTTCGTACTTGTCTATTTCCGCTACATTGCTTATTTTAAATTATTAGCAATTGTGAGGACATTTATTATAACTGTCCAAGATGATAATTAGTGATTGTGTACTCTAATTGATGTATGTATATTATAGTTTTCCTTTCTGTAAAGACAATTGGTATTCTATTATATGTTGTTCCACTGCGATGTGGGATTCTGTGTTGTTTTAGTTTCTTCTCCTTCTTTCTTTCTGTTCACGCTCTCTCTTCTTTCCCATGACCTTCCATCATTCTGTGCTTTTTGGGTTGAACATGTGTGGTTTATTATCGATTCAAAGGGTACGAATTTGTGGGTCTCTACACTTGGTATAAAGCTTAGGTTAAGTGAATACCTAGGCTTTGGTGGGGATTACTCATTAGAGATAGGGTCAGTAGAAACATAGAATGAGTTGAGTGTATTAAAGATATAAACTCGTATTTGTTAGTGAATATAAAATGTTTTATATTGTATTGATTTATCTGTTTAGTGGCTTGTGAATTCTGGTTGAGTAGTGGGACGCCACGAAATCAATAGAAATTTTTAAACACTTGAACTAGGTAAATCGACACAGTATTGTTTTGAAGCGGGTAAATGAAATAATTTTACCCAAACTATATTTTGATATGAAAGAAATAATTTTTTGGAAATTACTATAGTAAATTGGAGTGTTTGGTTGTCATTATTATAATCAAACAAGATTATAAAATTGAAATGGTTATATATAGCCAAATAGAGATTGTATAAGAATGGTTTATGCACATGAAATATAAATAAAAATGGATTCAAAACCAAAATTTAGAGATTAAAATCCCGGAAGGTTTGGAAAATATTTTCCGAAGTGTTGTGAAAACAAAATGGTATTATTTTGAAAATATTTTTGGAATAAAAATTGTTTTAAATGGATTTTGGAAGTGATAAAGCACTGAACTCACTTCAGTCACTGAAAAATAATTCCGATGATGATCGCGACATCATTGGTGTTCATTTTCGAGTTTCTAAGTGACGAATTGCTGCCGTAATAATTTGATATGGATATTTTTGTTTGGAAACAAGTGTTGATTTGGAAATCCCGAAGGGAATTTGTTTTGGATAAAACCAAGTTGTTTTTGAAAATTCCAATGGAATGGCATGTTAAACTAAAGGAGCTATATATATATATATATGATTACAAAATGATTTGAAATAAATACCGGGTGTTTGAATTCTGGAAATCCGTATTTAATGTTTTAGGAAAACATCAAGAAATAAGTTTTTGAACTTAAGTTGAGGATGATATTAGTAAGGGAAGAAAGTGTGAAAATTGAATTTTGGAATTAAAATTTAACTTGAGTAAGTTTAAATGGATTGAATGAATTGAGATTTAACTTAAGATAAGTTAAATAGAATTGAAATGGGAAGTGAGAAAATATCAAATTGTATTATATATAAATTTAAGTTGTAAAATGATTGTATAACTATAAGTTATAAATTTTGAACGGAATAAACTCAAGAATATAATTTATGAAAATGTAAAAAATAAGTTGTATAACTTATAAATTGGAAAAATGGAATGGAAAACTAAAATAAAAATGGTTTGATATTTTAGTGAAGAAATGGAAATCCAAATTTGAATTATAAAATGAATTTGAACTCAAGTCAAACCAAATGGAGTAGTTTCCGAAATAAAAATCTAAGTGTGAAGTATAAAATGAAAGTGAACTAATTAGATAGATAAATTAGTGAATTGAATATTGGAAATGGAAATTGAGTTACAAATGGAATTCGACTTAAATGTAAGTGAATTAAATATATTTGGAAATGTTGTCGAATAAAATAGAAATGGATTGAAATGGTGATAACTTGGATTATAAAATAAATTTCAATCCAAGTGTGAATGAATGAAAAATGATTTTGGAATGTTGCTTCATAAGCATTGAACTTAAGTTGGAGTAATATTAAACATAAATTGTTTTATGGCATTAAGTTATAAACTTAAGAAATGTTTATGAAATGATACGTAAATGAATTGGCGTGCAAATGAAATGTCACATAATATAAATTGGATGTGAATTTAGAATGAATACAAGTGAATGAAACTAAGATAGATTGATTAAGAATCAAGTTAAAATGGAATGATTTCGAAGTATAATGAGAATGTGAATATAAATCTAAGGCAATGAATTGTTTTGTGAATTGATTGGAAGTGAATATATATAAATAAAGCAAATGAATGGTATGTGGATCGTTTGAAAAGGAATAAATGATATATAAGTTGATTGGGAGTTAATAATTGAATGTTTGAACCTTGTATTTGTGTATACATTCAAAAAATACATATGTAACATGTTTGGTTTATGCAAATGGTGTATTTAACTAGTTGAGTGAGTGAAATGTTATTAAGTTTCATATTTTTGGTACTTATGGGTTTTATTTGAGTAAGTGCAGGTACATGGAGGATATTTGGCTTGATTTTGGTAGCGCAATTGCATATAAATTAATCGAACTCACTTAATAATGCTAAAATAAGGTACGCTTACGAATTTAGCACGCGAAAATTAAAAATATTGATATATATTGCGTTTTCCGACCATGAGAGTCGACGTATATCTTTTTATCATATTTGTGATATTGCAAAAGGCTCTCCGTACAAGGGAGACTCTGCCCGAAAATTTCGAAAATTTAGGGTGTTAGAAAAAAATTTGTTAACTAAAATTTGATTTCAAATTTTAACTTGAAATAATGGAATTCGATGAATAAATGGAAACTAGTTAACATAGATGATTCTAAGGGATTTAGAAAAGTATAACATTGAGTTTTAACTAAGTGGATTTTGAAAAGTTAACGGTTTGGAGCATTTTCCTACCTTATTAATTTCGGGGACGAAATTCTTTTAAGGGGGGAAGAATATAACGGCACATAATTTCAGTCAATTGAAATTAGAATATTTAATTGATTTAAATAATGAAAAGTTGATTTTATAAGTAAATAGTTAAATTGCAAGTATAATGGTTATATGAATATACAGAATTGTTAAAATAATTGGATTCGAAATTTAACGCAAATTGGAATATGTTGAAGATAGCCAAAGACGAAGTTAAATGAAGGGCTATTTCTCTATTTTCCTAGGCAAGGATTTCCCTGTGATGGATGAAATAGAGAATAGTGCTTTCGGTTTTGTTCAGTCCTAGAACGAACTTGTAAGGACAAATGCTAGTATTGCATTGATGCTTGGAGGGCAGTGTGAGCATTCCAAGTTGGGTTGCTATATAAAAGGTAAACGTAGTCTCAAGCCTCGTCAACCGAGAATGACTGAAATAAGGGGAGATGCAGCAAGACTAAGTGGGTCGCACCCATTAGGGTATGTTGTCACCTTTCTAGATACCCTACATCTACATATTATGGGTTAGTTGTGAATGAGACCTCATTAAAAAGGTTGGAAACTACCGGGGTGATGACATATTCGGTACTATCCAATAAGGGGTAGGCCAGTCTTATGTTGGCAGGGATCAATAGGTTCGATCTCGGTACATTTTGCTAGAAGTGTACTGCGATGGGCGGTAACCCAGTGCCCAGTCATTGTATGTAATCCATTCTCCAATAAGCGCCAAACGATTTTAGGTGTATACCAAATATGCTGAAATGTGAGATGCAAGCATTTCAGCTATATTCATATTTTATTTTAAACCTTTAGACACTATTATAATATCAAATGATTTGATAAAATGGTTTGGTTATCGTAAGGTAAAATCCCGTCCGTGTTTATGTGCGACGAGGTCTTACGAGATACTTTGTTTGAAAAGAAAGTTTTGATAACTTTATAACTTCAGTAGAGATGTGTTTTCTTACGTTGGTTTACTAGACTGATCCGGGCGTTCTTCCATTTCAATGCTCGGGTCAGACCGAGTATATTTACAGGTGGCTTAGGTTGTATTGGAGCTCAGGAGACGAGCTGGATAACATGGATGTATTTTCGTACTTGTTTATTTCCGCTACATTGCTTATTTTAAATTATCAGCAATTGTAAGGACATAATATTATAACTATCCAAGCTGATTATTAGTGATTGTGTACTCTGATTGATGTATGTATATTACAGTTTTCCTTTCTATAAAGACTATTGGTATTCTATTATATGTTTTTCCGCTGCGATGTGAGATTCTGTGTTGTTTTAGTTTCTTCTTCTTCCTTCTTTCTTCTCACCCTCGCTCTTCTTTCTCATAACCTTCCGTCATTCTGTGCTTTTTGGGTCGGACATGTGTCATTTATTATCAATTCAAAGGGTACGAATTTGTGGATCGCTACAGTTTAACTGCTAGGCAGTGGAAGCTAAGGTTCATCAATTGTGAGTGTGCTTTTAATTTTTAATTATATTGGCTAATACACTACTGCTGGAAAATTTAATCTGTCTGTTTTGATTCAAATTGATTAATTTGATTATACATGAATGAAGATGGCTTGGTAGCAAGATAAGCTTGAATTACTATCAGTAAATATTAGATTTTTTAATTGATTGATCAAAGAATGATATTATAGTATCTAATGGCTTGATGAATATAAATATGTTCGTTATTAGTGTAAAACCCACGATATATATACTTATTTTTTTAAGCGAATATATGATGATATATGGATGACGAAATCATATTTTTGATTATTTGTTAGAAAAATACACAATATATATTGTGATAATTGTTTGAAGAAACTGAAGATAGGGTATGAATATTTAAAGTTAATATGGTGTTTGAAAGAATTTTATTTTGAAATATATTTGAATTGATTTATGGTGAAATTGATTTATTGGAAACGAAAAGATTTTGCAAATGATTTGTATTGTACTTTTAGTGCATAGGGTATGAAATTAATTAGAACGAATTTATAAATATATTTCGAAAAGAAGCTAGAATGTTTAAGGGGTAATTCGAATTTAAATTATACGGAAGTAAAAATAAAACGAAGTTGATATACATTGTTTTTGGGATTATTTTAATATGAATAATATTCTGTAAATTTATTTTGAATTATAAAGGAATTTCAATCGTTTTCTATTGATAAAACGATGTGTGTTTATATATAAACTTATTATAATAGCTAAAAAGGAGTTGCTGATTTTCTAAAAGGATTTTGTTGAATAGAACAAGAAATTCATTTGTAAACATTCATTAAAATATATCAAAAAGAAATAAGCTATTGAATACGCGTTGAGCTATATTATGTTATAAACTATGAAATGAGTCATTATTGATGTCCAGTGCTTTATGGTGCCTTGTGTTATGAGTTATGTTGCTATGTGATGTTTGGTTTGCAATGTAATTAATGTTTAATTGAATACAATGTTGTGATAATTTGTATATGTATTAATATGAAATACCTTTGTCATGCTATGTAACATCCCCCACTTGGAGGCCCAAAACTAACGGCTATGGATGCTGCAGTCATCCATAGTTATTAATTCTTGGTGACCAATTGCAGTAATGTTAGATACATTGATATAACAAAAACACATGAATATGAAAAATATTTAAACTCCTAAAACAAATTTCTCATTCCACTTCAAATCATACTTCAAATTCATTACATAATCCCAATTTCGTAAACCACATTCAGAGAAATATAATTATTACAAAATACGCCAAGAGCGACATATAAAGATACCCGAGAGTTTAAAGGGAAACATAAACTTCGAGTCAGACAGAAAGTCAGGTATGAATAATAACCTACCACCTAGAACCATATAGATATCTAGTGAGACCATGCAACTTAGATAAATAGGTTTTCCCCTCACTAGTGTCTTAACTCAATTTATAATAACCATATACTGTGCACCTGCATCCATAATAGTTAGAACATAACATAATAAATGGTACTATGATGATATGCAAAAATGCAATATACTCTGGATTTTCCATCCCCATTTATCTTACTATCCATCTCAAGTTATAGTTTCTAGGGTCACTATTAACCTATTAGTTTTTCCTGGGCTAACTACTAACCTGTTAATTCTTTATGGAATTCCTATCCACTTTCATAGTTTTCATGGGGTCTCTATGAATTTACTGGTTTCTACCAATGCTATCATCCAATCATAGTTTTCATGGGATCTTTATGAACCTATTGGTGTCTACCAATAACTTTCTCCAATCATAGTATTCATGGGCTTACTATGAACCTATTGGCTTCTCCAATAACTTTTCTCAATTCATAGTTTCCATGGGATCACTATGAATCTATTGATCTCTTTTAATAACTTGTCCGGACATAGTTTTCATGGGATCACTAAGAACCTATTGGCCCCTGCCAATAACTATTTCCATACATAGTTTTCATGGGCTTACTAAGAACCTGTCTAAACCAATAATCCTTTGATCAGTCTTTGGGCATCCTATATCCTAGTCCGTCTGACCTCCTAGATGCAATTCTACTCACACAGGAGTTAACTCAATGTATATTCACTACTGGGTCAACCTAGCTGGTTATTCTGCCCTTAATACCCTGAAATGCAGTTATGGGTTATTATAAAGTGAATATGTTTATAGAAGAAGCGTACATGATAAATGATCATAACATAATAATATAAACATCTATGGTTTAATTTCCTTTAATCATTTTCCAAATGAAACATGGTTAATACCTTTAACCTATTATCCTTAGTAAGGAAAGCTTCTTTAAAAACACCAAAGTTAAATGCCATTTCAAAACTCTTTCATATTGCCATGGATTTACTTTAAAAAATTGATATTGAGTCTTCTGTTTGAAAACTAAGGCTTTTAAAACCTTAGGCCTTTTCTTTCGAATCCATAAAAACATACCTTTTGAAAGTATTCAAACCTTCCTTTCAAAACACTTAAAGATATACCTTTCGGAATACTCCAATCATTCCTTTTGAAAGTCTTGTAACTTTCTTTCAAAACAATTAAAGATTTACCTTTCGAAACGCTTAAAGCTTATCTTTCAAAATACTTGAAACATACCTATTTAAAATGCCTAAAACATACCCTTTGAAATACTTAAGGCATTCCCTTCGAAAGCTTCCTAAAAACCTTTTAAAAGTGTTCCTTTTGAAACCAATAGGTTTAACATTAAATATAACTTCTGGGTCAAAGAAAACGAAAGCAAAAGTAACCCTTTCGAAAGCGTTGATCTTCAATTAAAAGAATTGAGGAAAAGGATAGCTTCGAAACCACCCTTTCGAAAGCATTGATAAAAGCGACTACAGTAACCCTTTCGAAAGCATTTAGGAAGGCCGCTTCAATTTTACAAGGTTGAAAGTTCCCCTTTCAAAAGCATTGATTTAAAATTATAAAGAAAGCAGCCTTTAACTAATTCGAAAGGCATGAATGCGGCAGCTAGGTTTCGAATAATTTCACCAACGGCTAACCATCCGAAAGCTTCTTTTTAAAACTAAATATGTGGCAACTCATTCGAAAACTCCTTTTTAAATCAAAGGCAAGCGGCAATCCATTCGAAAGCTATTTAAAAGTAACTTCAACCCATTCGAAAGCATGTTTTAAAACCAAAGGTAGGTAATATATTCGAAAGCTTATGAAATTACCTCTATCCCTTTGAAAGCTTGCCTTCAACACAGTCCCTTCCACCTTTCTCCAATCCACTACATATCAATGGCTTGATACCATGTGTATTGGTGTCGAATGGTTTTATTAGCAGAAGTATGTTGACGAAAGGTTGCGGTTGGAAGTAGCGAAGTGGTAATTATGTCAAAACTGATTTTATGCCTTACAAAGTAACTTCTTTTCATCTAACTTGCTAATATGTCAAAATATAATTGGTTGTCATTTCTTTATCAAAAATCTTTTTTCTAAAAAGACTGCCAAATTCAATAATTTATAATTGAAATTATTTTAATAAATAAGCCATTCCCTTCCATAAAACATTTAAACTTTTAAGTCCTCCAACTTAAATAATTTAATATCCATATTAAAACACTTACGAAAAATCCCAAAAAATCATCATAATTCACTTTCAGGGTTTCTAACATATATAAATTTCTGTCCCAAAAACATTACTTATTAGCCTTAAATAATTTAAAACCAAAACTTTCTATTTCTTCCTTTCAAAATTCATAATAAATTATCCATAGCTTGGAATATTATGAAAATTTAAACCCATCTCCAAAATAATGTTTTACATAACATATTCAACCATCATGGCATTTGAACCCATTTTATATGATTTTAACCTTAAAATCAAATAATACCTTTACATAAAATCCTTATTTAAATCAAACATCGCATATAATCAAAGCATATCATCATTCAATCCATCAAAATGATTTTAAAAACTTAAACCTGAAATTAAATTGTTCAAATAAACATATATAAGATGGTTTAGATTATTATTCACCTTGTTTGGATAAGGAACTTGATATTTAAACTTCATTTATTAAAGAGGGAAAACATGAAAATTGTTCTTCATTTATTCTGGGTATGCCATTACCATTCGGGCACCCTACATAGCATACATATAAAACATTTCTACATAAAAAGTTTATATCAAATTTCTTTTGAAGAAAAACTTTAGAAATAAACATCCGGATTTTATCCTAAATCTTTTTTAAATAATAATATATACATATATCTTTTGTATATCAAATCATACTTTTGGGATTAAATCAAATCTGTTTTGCTGAAACAACTTTGTAGCAAACTGTTATTGTAGCATCCTCAACTTTGAAACCTGAAAAATGAACACTGATGATGTTGCAGTCATCACCCAAATTATTTTTAAGCGACGGAAGTGAGTTCGGTACATCCAAATCATGCCTTTCAGATTTAATCGGAATCATTTTCATAGCAGTATTAAATATTTCTAAATATTACTAAGTATCATTATCTTAAATTCAGAAACCAATTTCTCAAATATTTACTTTCAAATAATACTATCATTACTTTCTCCAAAATTCTGAAAAACAATTCCAAAGACACCTGAATTTAAGTTCTCAAAATACTAGTTTAAATCATCTTCATTTATAAACCATATTTTATAAACCATACTTATATAAAATCACTTTCTTATATAAAATCTATTCACAAAAGTTTATTCACAATATATCTTATCTTTCCTTTAGATTAAAATAACAATCTTTCTGTAAACTTAACTTTTAACCCAACATTATCACCGAACACCTTATAGTCAAACTGTGAAACTCAATTCACAAGGTGTTCATTTCAATACTTCCACAAATACTATCTACCCAACCCACGAAGTAAAATTGTAAAACCGCTCATAAATTGGTCGAGCACAAATCAACAATCAACAAACAATAGATAATGCTCATAAACTGGCCGAGCATGATTAGTCAATCAACAAATGATAATAATGCTAGTAAACTGGCTGAGCAATATTAAGCTAAAAATTCTACAAATGATAATAAGAAGTGTTCGAGCCTGTCAATTCAATCTACAAAGGATAGCAATGTTCATAAACTAGCCAAGCATGACTAAATTAATTAATGAAGAGTAATGAATGAACATCATTAATCCCTACATTAATTGAACTACACTATCAACTTATACTTATATAAGTACCTTATATAAGATCTTTAATTTTCATTTTTGGAATTACCCTTTAAGGCATAGGCTTATAACAAATACAAAAACATTCTCATATGTACAATATGCTCAACTCGTGCTAGCACATTCCATTACCCTATCTTTTAATGAGTCATACCCTACAAAAGTCAAGGTTATCCTTATTCTTCAGCTTTGATACCAACTTGTAACAACATGCCTTTTCGACCCCCGTATGTTGATACTAATACATCCATGATATTCTTGTGTTGAGCATCCAAGTGCAAAGAAGATAGATTGTTATGGTAAAATAAAAGGGAAAAAACAAAATAAAAGAAATAAGAGAATACAACATCAGAATCTCACAGTGGAATGATAGCATATAATATCAAAAGTCAGTACAAGCTGTCATTCTAATATACATAGCATTTCAGAGTTACAATTCTAAATACTATCATCAGCCTATACGGTTATAATAACCCGTCCTCACAAATGATGATATATACATAATATTAATGTAGTGGAAATAAGAATACTATGGTAATTGAAACATCTAGCTCATCTCCTCGAGCTCTGATGAACATCAGCGAAAACCTACCTTTCTTAGATTACTCGAAAGAAGACACAAGGAATTTAGAGAAAATAAAAACCATATATCAGACGTAAGTCTGGTATGAGAATCTCAAGAAATATGCGGCCGACATATAACAGTACTTTTGAAACTGTTCAGAAACGGTTATCCCCTCAAAAGAACCACTCATCTAATAAGTACATCTGGTGATATAATAGATAATATCTAGGATGAATAATATGGGTCATCAAATAACTATTATTCTTACATGAATCACACTACAAATATATGCAATAAGTATACAAACAAAACCATTAAGGCTCATTCGCATATGGATTATCCGTTGGAGACATCCCTAGAACAACCGAGGCCAGCCTCTTGATAAAGGTTAAAAAGAACCTTTCGAGCGTCATATATCTCTAGATAAAATATACCATTAAGGTAAACATAGCGGGTCCATGTCTAAAATATGATCCCGAATATATCAACACCCACGTACAAAATCCATAAGCACACTCTAGATATGGAGTTGATATACCCTATGTGTAGCTAAACCCTGATGGCTATGCTCCTACTTTATTTTTTACCATTTTCGATGTCGAGGTTACATTCGGCATCTCTCATGTAACGACCCCAGATTTAAATTTATTTAAATCGATAATTTATTGAATTTTTGAATAAAAATTGTAAAATTAAATGATAAGGTGATGCGAGTTTCCCCGATATCCAAGTATATTTTGTATAATACATATAAAAGTTAAATTATGATAAAATATAAAGTAAACATACTAGCTAACAATATAACCACATAAATTCATTCACATTGCAAAGGCAAATAAAGTGTTCAAAACAAATAACTTAAGAGGTAGACAAGGAAATAAAACAAGGTAAGAATAAAAATATGCTGCTGTAAATTTTGTATGAACAAAACAAACCATACAAATAACTAAACAATTTCTTCTACTTAGTAAAGCAAAGTGAACAAGAGAGAAACAAAATTTTATAAATGAAGAGCTTATAGAGGAAGTCAACAATATCTTCATATATATCTTTGTACAACCGAGACAAAGCATAAGTATGTAGACAATTATATGCAAATTTGTACAAGTAATAAATGCCATGTCCTATAGCCATCACGTTCAAGCACCTCAGCCTCCATTTGCTAGAAAAATCACTGACCATTGTATAAAGAATTAAATAAGATTGCATGTTACAAGGAAGCATGCTTGCATTTAATGCTTTCAAATTTCAGCCTCCAAGCTAATAAAACTATCCCTGATAATTGTACAAAAGTGTACATTGTGTTGTACAAAAATATAATAACCCTGTACAAAGTTATAATCCCTGTCTACTTCATTTCTTTTATACATATCAACTTCACCTCAGATTCGATCATTTCAAGCCGTGAAGAGAAAAGGAAAAAAAAAAACTAAAGTATATCATCTCCTCTAAAACAAACAAAGTAAACAAGCTTCTGTTCAAATTCAAACCTGGAAGTTCAAGTTCAAATTCAAATGCAATTTCCAGTTTTTCAAACACATCATTTCCAGGCCTTACTTCATTGTTCCTGTCTTCTGTTCGAACTGTTCCAAAGTGAGTAAACTCTCTTTAAAACCCGACTTTTCTTTTCTTGATCTATGCTCTATGATGATGAACGGTATGGATGATGTTATATATATGTATACATATGTGTACAAATTGAATAATGCATGTTTGGTTTAAAGGCAATATTTGCCTCTGTTGATTACAGGCTTCCAAACCTGTCTTCAAAATAAAAGAAGAATTAAAGTGCTCCTTCTATGATCATCTTTAGCCAGTAATGTAGAAAACAAAACATGTTTAAAATCATCATAACCTAATTTTAAAAATATATTTTCAATATAATATGAAGTGTATAAAGGTGAAACAATCTGTGCTTGTTTATTTAAAAAGTATGTAATGCCTCTGTTTATACAACAGGTTCAAACACATTCAAATAAAAATCGATTTCTTTTCTTATATTTAATTTTAAGTTATGAGCTCTGAAGATGAAATGTGTATAAGAATGCAATATTATTTTTAAGAATAATTCCAAGCAGAAATAAGTAGAAAATACTTTGAAAAATAAAACATCACAGTAATGAACAATATTAGTTAGAAAATTCGAATGATCTATTTTCAAGTTTTGATTTGATAAACTATCTCGAATCGGCAAATGATGATTTTTGATCAGAAAATCTAGATTTTTAGGGTTGGGAATAACGGTAATTCGAGGGTTGAACGGAATTGGCTTTCTCGCCAAATTCCGATGACCAGTGGAGTGTTTGGTCTCGTAATCGTGCCTGGGGGTGGCTCGCAAGTCAGGGTTCATGGGAAAAATATTCGCTCAAATTCTTGTTCGCCATGGTGGCTGAACGAGAGCAAAATAGGGTTTTATACCCAACTGCGGTCAACAAGGTTAGAGAGGATAGTTCGTCTTCGACGTGGCACCGGAAGGCATCGGACCGGGGGGAAAATAAACGTGGGGTATCGGTGGAGCTCAGGAAGCAATTTCGGGGTCGTTGACGATCGGTGGCAGCGGTACGTGGTGATTCTGGTAACTGAGTTTGGTTCCAGTTTTGAGTCGTAGTGTTCAATTTCGAATTCATGTCGAGGTGAGTGATCTGAGCTTTAGTAAGGGATGAGGGGGTGTTCGTCGTCGTGCCTGAAATCTCGATGATGATCGGAAGTCGATCAGGCAATCATACACGTGCACCGTGCACGTTCGTGTGCACTGGGAAATGGAGGCTCGGGGAAGAAGAAGGTAATCGCGAGTTTTGTCTCGAGAAATTTTGTAGCTGGCTCGAGTTTAGTTTCGCGTGAGTGTTTTGTATCCTGTCATTATAATTTAACTAAAATTTACTTGCTAAAAAAAATAACAAGAAGGAAGAAGAAGAAGTATACGCGAGAGAAAGAGAGATGACTCGGGAAATAAGGAAGGAGACTCGAGTGTTAACTCGAGTGAAACTGGGTAAAATCTCGGGGGTGTTAACTTCCAGTTTTTATAACTTGAACTAATTTAAGTCAATTTAATTTGTAAACTTATTTTTCTTAAAAATAAAGATTGTTGTTAAGTACAAATATGAAATTGTGTTGAAAGTTTTGGAAATAATAATATTTCTAAAGTTAATTAAGTTTAATTAAAATGTTTCAAACTTATATTTGAAAAGGGTCTATCTTAAAAAAAAAAAACTTAATTAAGAAATTAAGAAGTTGATTAAATGTTTTAATGTGTTAACTTAAAAGTTAAGTTAATTTTATATTGATTTATGATTTAAAGTTAACTAAAGATCGATTAATTATTAATTTAAAGCTAATTGGTTTATAATTAAGGATAATTAATTAAATGGTAATTAATTAAAGGTTAATTTATTTATTACAAATGGATCATTAATAAATGATTAAAGAATAATTAATCAAAATAATTTGTAATTAATTAATGTTGATTAACCAGGATTAGTAATTTATTTATAAGTAATAAATCTGATTTCAATAAATCAGATAATTCATTTATCTTACTTATGAATGTTTGGATTCTGTTGAATGATATGAATTGTTTGATATCCCTGATATATGATGCTTTGTGATATGTCCTGATTTATGTCGTGATCTGTGATTTCTGTTTCTGTGATATATTGTTATGTGAATATGCAAACCTTTGGCCCGTAAAACGGAACTTGAATTTCGATGCGACAGGGAGTCGGAGTCCAGTTGGTTATCCGAAACCCACATCGAATTGAAATAGTATATCTTTGTGATCGATAAATTTATTTTATCTATGAATCTGTGAATGAAGATAAGCGTTATCGATTATACCGCTTATCAATATATCTGTGATGATTGATGTTGCACTATTGTGTGTAAAACCCCTGGACTACACCATACACACACAAATATGGATTTCACGTGGAAATCGGTTAAGTCACAGATAATTTAAATCTGATGTTTTTGAAATTGAAATTTTAATTTCAATTGATTTTGAAATTAGAAATTTGGGGTTAAAGTGAAAAGCTTTTGAAATGGAATTTCAAAGATGAAATTTAATTTTGAATAACTTGATGAAGTTTTGGAAGTTTAAATAATTTGATTTAAAACTTAAATTCAAGATTTGAAATCGAATTCTATAATTTGAAACTAGGGATTAAAGATGTTATACCCGTTATATATGGGTTAAACTATTTTAAAAGCATTGATTTTGGAATGTGAATAAAATTCAAGAGCTTTAACTCGTGTAAATATAATTAGATTTTTCTGAAAATAAAAATTGTTTGTTTCAAATAATTAAAGCTTTCACGTAAGTAATGAACTGCCAATTTGTGTTGAGGAATTTCAAGTATGAATTGAAAGATGGTTTTCCAAGTTATAAATGAATTCTTTTTGAAAGCTATGAATTGAATCTGTTTATTTTTAACAGATTTAAAATGATGATTTATTTAAACAATTCGAAATGAAATTGTTTTGAAAGCTATAAGTTAAATCTTTGATTTAAAGATTTAACGAATTAATTAAATTCGTAATGGAAATTGTTTTGAAAACTGTGAATGAATCTTTGTGAAAACGAAGTAAACCTTGTGAAATGAATCTTTTTGTTTAAAAGATTTGAAATGGTAATCGATTGAAACCATTTAAAAGAAAAGTTTGGGTAATAAGTTGTGACTTAATTGAAATCCCAATATCCATATTTTTTTTTAAAGATTGCGCTCGTTATTCGGGTTAGCCGGGAAAAGACATTTGTGTCATATAACCCATTCCGAATAACGATACGTCGTATATGGATCGCATTTGAAGACCGGTGTTGAAGACCGGATATTCACGAAAACGAAAGGACAACTCGTCGAATGTCTCTGCACCGACTGGTCCCCGGTATAGAGATTTTATCACCCTTTGTGATGGGAAGTCCGGACGGGATTGTGAATACCCGGAATTGCAAGGGCTTCGTAAGAAGTGCCTTCGGTTCTGTTCGAACCCGAAACAGACTTGTATGGATACATGTCTGACATTACACTTTGAGATATAAAGCCGATTTCTTTCAAATACATTTCTGTTGGTGGCGGAGAATTTATTCTCTTAGCTTAACACCCTTCTCTGAGACGTACGAGCTCAGAGGTTATGTAGTTGAAATTTATCAGCGATATATCCCAATTTGGTAATGTGGCATGCTGAGTGTTGCTGTGTGATGATCAGTGTTTGATCATTTGCGATATGATCATTTGTTTGATCTTATATCTTTGTGATCATAGGTTGATCATTTGTTTGACCCGAAGCATGGCTTTGTGAACAAAGCGTAGCTTTGT
Source organism: Allium fistulosum (assembly GCA_030737815.1). Taxonomy (NCBI): domain Eukaryota; kingdom Viridiplantae; phylum Streptophyta; class Magnoliopsida; order Asparagales; family Amaryllidaceae; genus Allium; species Allium fistulosum. Next base: position 481,246,137 of record CM060905.1, on the reverse strand, counting down.
GGACGAGACTTCGTCGAGCCTCACACCCCGGAAATGGTCAAAACAGGAAGGATGCAGCAAGGTTCTAGGGAGTAGCGCCCCTTAGTGTATGTCATTCCTTCTGGATAAAGGTGGTATCATGGTATGGAGCCCAGATACTTAACCTCTGTGGTTGCTACAAGTTTATTACTTTGTGGTTGTTGGAAATCGGGGATCCTCGGGAAGATCGGTGACGATCGGGGGATGGCATACGCGTGTCAGTAGTTACCTATTTTTGCAGAGGTAACCCGGCCTTGTGTTGGCAGAGATCCGGTTAGGTTCTCGGGTCGTCTATTCCAGGGACGTACCCATCGTGGATAGGAAGTTCCTTGGCCTGACCATTTGTTGGAAATCCATCTTCCAATACGAACTTTGTACGATATTAGTTGTAGAACCTGCCATTTACGTACGGTGGTCACCACTGTTTAGATGGTAGCTATAGTAGACATACGATACTGGTCGTATGTTGGCTAAGATTAATATTATACTTTCGAAATGATTTCTACACTATGCACTAATAATAATATCAAAAATGATTTGATTTTTGCGTAGTAAGCATCTTTGACTATCATAAGAAGAAATCTCCTCCAAGTCTGCGTTTGCATTGTGTGTGTGGTGGGAGGTCTTATGGTAGTTTCATTTTCCAAAAGCATTGCGAATTTACTTCAAATTCTTTTGCTATTTGTTTTTTTTTAAGATAAACTGTTTTTGTTGCTCACACCAGTCCCACGACTGACTCGGAGTTTATTGTTCATTTCCTAAACTCTGGGTGCTCATAATTTTCTACACGAGCAGTCTAGAGTTGGGTTTTTCAGATAGTCAGGTTCAGTAGTTTTTCTGGAGCTAGTTCAGTCTTTGGATCGGACTGCACTTGCTTATTCTTGGTGTATCGTTATTGGGAGTTCGAGCTACTGCTGGAGTTCTCTCTTGAAGACTATCTTAGAGTTATTTGTTCCGCTGCTGATGTTAGTTATCTATTTTCTTTTCCGCTGCTATTTGTTGTATCATATCTCTGATGTATATTGATATTCATTGTATCACTCTGTTGTATCAGATTTTGTATCTGTCATTGTATATCAATGTATTATTCTTTTTATTCTGCTGTGTTATTTACTTAACTGTGTTATAAGCTCCGGAGAACCAGATTTGGCATTTGAATCTACGACATTCGAGTACGATGTAAAGTACGGGTGCCGATTTTCGAAGGCCAACTTTTGGGTCTTTACATTTGGTATTAGAGCTAAGGTTGAACTTTAGCTCAGGAGTGTAACACGTTAAGTAGCTCATTAGAGATAGAGTGAAGTAAACTCTAGAATGAGTGTATCCTTAAGATATCCGTCTGAATGTCTCAGTAAATTCTCTTACTATCCACTGATAGTGAGTATGAGTGCGAGAAGAGGACGAGATAGGGGACAAGGGAATACGACTATAAATGGTCAATACCCTGTAACAGTGGAAATAACTTTCTCATCAATTTTCTTTGATTCGTTTCCAAATTCTTTTGATTGCTTCGTATCAGCTACAAGAAGGAATTTCGGTACGGTGATGGCCCTACGAATCGTTGTAGAAAATTCTTACTTCGTATCTTCATCGGTTTCTTATCAGCTTTTTGATTTAAACCTTAATGAATTTGAAATTGGAAATTTTAAATTGAATTTAATTGATTAATAGAATATGAAGCTGAATTTGAATTAAATCAATAAAAACGATATCGTTTGGAATCAAATTTTTAAATTCTATTGTAATTTCTTTTGAACACCAAAGTCCGAAGAGGGACAAAATTGGTATGTATTCAGAGATATTCCGACTTGAATTTGGAATCCGTATCTTGTGTTTGGGGGAATTATAAGAGATCGAATCTATCTATCTCTCTGTTGTTTTCGTGCCTGCGAATTTCGAGGACGAAATTCTTTTAAGGGGGGAAGTTTGTAACGACCCCAGATTTAAATTTATTTAAATCGATAATTTATTGAATTTTTGAATAAAAATTGTAAAATTAAATGATAAGGTGATGCGAGTTTCCCCGATATCCAAGTATATTTTGTATAATACATATAAAAGTTAAATTATGATAAAATATAAAGTAAACATACTAGCTAACAATATAACCACATAAATTCATTCACATTGCAAAGGCAAATAAAGTGTTCAAAACAAATAACTTAAGAGGTAGACAAGGAAATAAAACAAGGTAAGAATAAAAATATGCTGTTGTAAATTTTGTATGAACAAAACAAACCATACAAATAACTAAACAATTTCTTCTACTTAGTAAAGCAAAGTGAACAAGAGAGAAACAAAATTTTATAAATGAAGAGCTTATAGAGGAAGTCAACAATATCTTCATATATATCTTTGTACAGCCGAGACAAAGCATAAGTATGTAGACAATTATATGCAAATTTGTACAAGTAATAAATGCCATGTCCTATAGCCATCACGTTCAAGCACCTCAGCCTCCATTTGCTAGAAAAATCACTGACCATTGTATAAAGAATTAAATAAGATTGCATGTTACAAGGAAGCATGCTTGCATTTAATGCTTTCAAATTTCAGCCTCCAAGCTAATAAAACTATCCCTGATAATTGTACAAAAGTGTACATTGTGTTGTACAAAAATATAATAACCCTGTACAAAGTTATAATCCCTGTCTACTTCATTTCTTTTATACATATCAACTTCACCTCAGATTCGATCATTTCAAGCCGTGAAGAGAAAAGGAAAAAAAAACTAAAGTATATCATCTCCTCTAAAACAAACAAAGTAAACAAGCTTCTGTTCAAATTCAAACCTGGAAGTTCAAGTTCAAATTCAAATGCAATTTCCAGTTTTTCAAACACATCATTTCCAGGCCTTACTTCATTGTTCCTGTCTTCTGTTCGAACTGTTCCAAAGTGAGTAAACTCTCTTTAAAACCCGACTTTTCTTTTCTTGATCTATGCTCTATGATGATGAACGGTATGGATGATGTTATATATATGTATACATATGTGTACAAATTGAATAATGCATGTTTGGTTTAAAGGCAATATTTGCCTCTGTTGATTACAGGCTTCCAAACCTGTCTTCAAAATAAAAGAAGAATTAAAGTGCTCCTTCTATGATCATCTTTAGCCAGTAATGTAGAAAACAAAACATGTTTAAAATCATCATAACCTAATTTTAAAAATATATTTTCAATATAATATGAAGTGTATAAAGGTGAAACAATCTGTGCTTGTTTATTTAAAAAGTATGTAATGCCTCTGTTTATACAACAGGTTCAAACACATTCAAATAAAAATCGATTTCTTTTCTTATATTTAATTTTAAGTTATGAGCTCTGAAGATGAAATGTGTATAAGAATGCAATATTATTTTTAAGAATAATTCCAAGCAGAAATAAGTAGAAAATACTTTGAAAAATAAAACATCATAGTAATGAACAATATTAGTTAGAAAATTCGAATGATCTATTTTCAAGTTTTGATTTGATAAACTATCTCGAATCGGCAAATGATGATTTTTGATCAGAAAATCTAGATTTTTAGGGTTGGGAATAACGGTAATTCGAGGGTTGAACGGAATTGGCTTTCTCGCCAAATTCCGATGACCAGTGGAGTGTTTGGTCTCGTAATCGTGCCTGGGGGTGGCTCGCAAGTCAGGGTTCATGGGAAAAATATTCGCTCAAATTCTTATTCGCCATGGTGGCTGAACGAGAGCAAAATAGGGTTTTATACCCAACTGCGGTCAACAAGGTTAGAGAGGATAGTTCGTCTTCGACGTGGCACCGGAAGGCATCGGATCGGGGGGAAAATAAACGTGGGGTATCGGTGGAGCTCAGGAAGCAATTTCGGGGTCGTTGACGATCGGTGGCAGCGGTACGTGGTGATTCTGGTAACTGAGTTTGGTTCCAGTTTTGAGTCGTAGCGTTCAATTTCGAATTCATGTCGAGGTGAGTGATCTGAGCTTTAGTAAGGGATGAGGGGGTGTTCGTCGTCGTGCCTGAAATCTCGATGATGATCGGAAGTCGATCAGGCAATCATACACGTGCACCGTGCACGTTCGTGTGCACTGGGAAATGGAGGCTCGGGGAAGAAGAAGGTAATCGCGAGTTTTGTCTCAAGAAATTTTGTAGCTGGCTCGAGTTTAGTTTCGCGTGAGTGTTTTGTATCCTGTCATTATAATTTAACTAAAATTTACTTGCTAAAAAAAAATAACAAGAAGGAAGAAGAAGAAGTATACGCGAGAGAAAGAGAGATGACTCGGGAAATAAGGAAGGAGACTCGAGTGTTAACTCGAGTGAAACTGGGTAAAATCTCGGGGGTGTTAACTTCCAGTTTTTATAACTTGAACAAATTTAAGTCAATTTAATTTGTAAACTTATTTTTCTTAAAAATAAAGATTGTTGTTAAGTACAAATATGAAATTGTGTTGAAAGTTTTGGAAATAATAATATTTCTAAAGTTAATTAAGTTTAATTAAAATGTTTCAAACTTATATTTGAAAAGGGTCTATCTTAAAAAAAAAACTTAATTAAGAAATTAAGAAGTTGATTAAATGTTTTAATGTGTTAACTTAAAAGTTAAGTTAATTTTATATTGATTTATGATTTAAAGTTAACTAAAGATCGATTAATTATTAATTTAAAGCTAATTGGTTTATAATTAAGGATAATTAATTAAATGGTAATTAATTAAAGGTTAATTTATTTATTACAAATGGATCATTAATAAATGATTAAAGAATAATTAATCAAAATAATTTGTAATTAATTAATGTTGATTAACCAGGATTAGTAATTTATTTATAAGTAATAAATCTGATTTCAATAAATCAGATAATTCATTTATCTTACTTATGAATGTTTGGATTCTGTTGAATGATATGAATTGTTTGATATCCCTGATATATGATGCTTTGTGATATGTCCTGATTTATGTCGTGATCTGTGATTTCTGTTTCTGTGATATATTATTATGTGAATATGCAAACCTTTGGCCCGTAAAACGGAACTTGAATTTCGATGCGACAGGGAGTCGGAGTCTAGTTGGTTATCCGAAACCCACATCGAATTGAAATAGTATATCTTTGTGATCGATAAATTTATTTTATCTATGAATCTGTGAATGAAGATAAGCGTTATCGATTATACCGCTTATCAATATATCTGTGATGATTGATGTTGCACTATTGTGTGTAAAACCCCTGGACTACACCATACACACACAAATATGGATTTCACGTGGAAATCGGTTAAGTCACAGATAATTTAAATCTGATGTTTTTGAAATTGAAATTTTAATTTCAATTGATTTTGAAATTAGAAATTTGGGGTTAAAGTGAAAAGCTTTTGAAATGGAATTTCAAAGATGAAATTTAATTTTGAATAACTTGATGAAGTTTTGGAAGTTTAAATAATTTGATTTAAAACTTAAATTCAAGATTTGAAATCGAATTCTATAATTTGAAACTAGGGATTAAAGATGTTATACCCGTTATATATGGGTTAAACTATTTTAAAAGCATTGATTTTGGAATGTGAATAAAATTCAAGAGCTTTAACTCGTGTAAATATAATTAGATTTTTCTGAAAATAAAAACTGTTTGTTTCAAATAATTAAAGCTTTCACGTAAGTAATGAACTGCCAATTGTGTTGAGGAATTTCAAGTATGAATTGAAAGATGGTTTTCCAAGTTATAAATGAATTCTTTTTGAAAGCTATGAATTGAATCTGTTTATTTTTAACAGATTTAAAATGATGATTTATTTAAACCATTCGAAATGAAATTGTTTTGAAAGCTATAAGTTAAATCTTTGATTTAAAGATTTAACGAATTAATTAAATTCGTAATGGAAATTGTTTTGAAAACTGTGAATGAATCTTTTTGAAAACGAAGTAAACCTTGTGAAATGAATCTTTTTGTTTAAAAGATTTGAAATGGTAATCGATTGAAACCATTTAAAAGAAAAGTTTGGGTAATAAGTTGTGACTTAATTGAAATCCCAATATCCATATTTTTTTTTAAAGATTGCGCTCGTTATTCGGGTTAGCCGGGAAAAGACATTTGTGTCATATAACCCATTCCGAATAACGATACGTCGTATATGGATCGCATTTGAAGACCGGTGTTGAAGACCGGATATTCACGAAAACGAAAGGACAACTCGTCGAATGTCTCTGCACCGATTGGTCCCCGGTATAGAGATTTTATCACCCTTTGTGATGGGAAGTCCGGACGGGATTGTGAATACCCGGAATTGCAAGGGCTTCGTAAGAAGTGCCTTCGGTTCTGTTCGAACCCGGAACAGACTTGTATGGATACATGTCTGACATTACACTTTGAGATATAAAGCCGATTTCTTTCAAATACATTTCTGTTGGTGGCGGAGAATTTATTCTCTTAGCTTAACACCCTTCTCTGAGACGTACGAGCTCAAAGGTTATGTAGTTGAAATTTATCAGCGATATATCCCAATTTGGTAATGTGGCATGCTGAGTGTTGCTGTGTGATGATCAGTGTTTGATCATTTGCGATATGATCATTTGTTTGATCTTATATCTTTGTGATCATAGGTTGATCATTTGTTTGACCCGAAGCATGGCTTTGTGAACAAAGCGTAGCTTTGTGGACGAGACTTCGTCGAGCCTCACACCCCGGAAATGGTCAAAACAGGAAGGATGCAGCAAGGTTCTAGGGAGTAGCGCCCCTTAGTGTATGTCATTCCTTCTGGATAAAGGTGGTATCATGGTATGGAGCCCAGATACTTAACCTCTGTGGTTGCTACAAGTTTATTACTTTGTGGTTGTTGGAAATCGGGGATCCTCGGGAAGATCGGTGACAATCAGGGGATGGCATACGCGTGTCAGTAGTTACCTATTTTTGCAGAGGTAACCCGGCCTTGTGTTGGCAGAGATCCGGTTAGGTTCTCGGGTCGTCTATTCCAGGGACGTACCCATCGTGGATAGGAAGTTCCTTGGCCTGACCATTTGTTGGAAATCCATCTTCCAATACGAACTTTGTACGATATTAGTTGTAGAACCTGCCATTTACGTACGGTGGTCACCACTGTTTAGATGGTAGCTATAGTAGACATACGATACTGGTCGTATGTTGGCTAAGATTAATATTATACTTTCGAAATGATTTCTACACTATGCACTAATAATAATATCAAAAATGATTTGATTTTTGCGTAGTAAGCATCTTTGACTATCATAAGAAGAAATCTCCTCCAAGTCTGCGTTTGCATTGTGTGTGTGGTGGGAGGTCTTATGGTAGTTTCATTTTCCAAAAGCATTGCGAATTTACTTCAAATTCTTTTGCTATTTGTTTTTTTTAAGATAAACTGTTTTTGTTGCTCACACCAGTCCCACGACTGACTCGGAGTTTATTGTTCATTTCCTAAACTCTGGGTGCTCATAATTTTCTACACGAGCAGTCTAGAGTTGGGTTTTTCAGATAGTCAGGTTCAGTAGTTTTTTTGGAGCTAGTTCAGTCTTTGGATCGGACTGCACTTGCTTATTCTTGGTGTATCGTTATTGGGAGTTCGAGCTACTGCTGGAGTTCTCTCTTGAAGACTATCTTAGAGTTATTTGTTCCGCTGCTGATGTTAGTTATCTATTTTCTTTTCCGCTGCTATTTGTTGTATCATATCTCTGATGTATATTGATATTCATTGTATCACTCTGTTGTATCAGATTTTGTATCTGTCATTGTATATCAATGTATTATTCTTTTTATTCTGCTGTGTTATTTACTTAACTGTGTTATAAGCTCCGGAGAACCAGATTTGGCATTTGAATCTACGGCATTCGAGTACGATGTAAAGTACGGGTGCCGATTTTCGAAGGCCAACTTTTGGGTCTTTACATCTCACATGAGTCATCATCACTCGAATAGAATACATGTCTCCACATGGATCCCAGCATCTCGAATAGTCTACGAATCTCAACAAGAATGCCAATATAAGTCCTCCGACGAATGCTAATGCTGATCTCTCCCTTGGACCTAACCTTAGGAAAGACAGTTCAACTTTATAGCATTTCACTTCATAACCTCTTCCAAAAAATAGAACCTATATATTAGTTTTGAAGTGGCATTTGATAAGTAGAACACTTACCGATCTCGGTCTCTTCAAAACTAAATCGATGAATTTCCAATTAACTCAATTCCAGTTCTTTAAGAAGTAAATGAATAATAAATAAAGAGGAGTCCTCCCTAGGGGATCTCGTATATATAATTTCTTAAAGCTAGAGACATTTTATATCAATGCTCCTCACCAGGGGTTCTCAAATCGTATGAAGCCGTGAAGCTTTTAGATACTTCCCAAGGTAATTTGATCAAGTTTGATGGTCGACTAATCGACTGTCAAGTTCAAAATAGACGATCGCATATGGAAATTGTGACGACCCACAACCACAACCAATTCAAGCTGACAATAAACCACACATGTCCAACCCAAATCAAGTAAAGATGCGAATAGTTATGGGAAAGAAAGAAGAGGAAGAGAAAAGAAGAAGAAGAAGAAAGAGAAACTAAAACAAACACAGAATCTCACAATCACAGCGGAACAGCATATAATATAATATCAATTAGCTTTACAAAAGAGAAATTGTAATCTTTAACAGACATACATCAATTAGAGTACAACAATCAAATCACTATCATCAGCCTGGGCAGTTATAATAACTTGTCCTCACAATTGTTGATAATTTAAACAACAATGCATCGGAAAATAAACATATACATGGAATACGACCTAAAGACCTCCAGCTCGTCTGCTGAAGCTCTAAAGCATCTAAATCTGAATCTGTAAATATGCTCGGTCTGACCCGAGCATTGAAAGGGAAGAACGCCCAGATCAGTCTGGTAAACCAGTGTGAGAAAACACATTTCAACTGAACTTTAAAGTTATAAAAACTTTTCTTTATCAAAACAAAGGTATCTCGTAAGACCACGCCGCACATAAACACGGACGGTTTTTTACCTTACGATAGCCAAAGCATTTCATATCAAATCCTATTATATTATACTAGTTTATAGTATACAAATAATATAAAATAGCCTAAATTGCTACATTGGTTAAATTTGACGGCGTAATAGGTTTACAAAAAAATGGTAGGCACATATTGTAGAGTGGATTTCCATACAATGGCAGGTAAGGGACTACCTTCCGTATAGTACATCTCTAGAGGAATGTACCGAGTATACATAAACAATCATCCGCATCTGGCAAGACCGGTCTATCCCAATTTGGCACTCATACATGGCCTAGATAGAAACCAAATATGTCATCACCCCGGTCGTTACCGACCTATCTGAGACGTCTCATAGCATATACCATATACTATACATATAAAGGGTTATCTAGAAAGGTAATGAGCATACCCTTATGGTAGCGAACCACATGGGCTTGCGACCCTGTTTAAGCCATTACCGGGTGATGAGGCTTAAGGTAACGTTTACCTTTAACATAGCACATTTCACTTTGAATGCCACATTGCCATTCCTTCGATCACTATTGGCTTTCACAAACTTACAACTTCTGAGCTTGTACGTCTCAGAGAAGGGTGTTAAGCTAAGAGAAGTTGCCTTCTCCGCCATCAAACAAATGTACGTTTGTAAAAGTCAATGTTGTCATTCCAGAAATGCAATGTCAGCCATTCGTCCATACAAGTTGTAACGACCCGACTTTCCAGACCCGGAAAATCGAACCATTTAAGTTAAGAAGAAGAGGTAGAAGAAGAAAAATAGAAAACAACATCAGAATCTAACCATCGCAGCGGAATAAAATATAATATATATATCAACAGATCTTTACACAAATCAAAACTATATCTGTTTATACAATACATCATCAGAATACATCATCAGAGTACATCAACATCCATAACATACAACTGAATACACAGCGGAAAAATAATAGCAAGTACGAGAGTACGTATCGTCATCCAGCTCGTCTCCTGAGCTCCACAGCATCATATCCTGAACCTGTTTATCTCGGTCTGACCCGAGCATCATATAAAACAATACCCGAGTCAGTCTGGAATACCAGCGTGAGAAAATCACACTCAAATTGATTATTAAAGTTTCAAAATCCTTTGAAAACAAAAGCATCTCGTAAGACCACGCCACAAATAAACATGTCGGGTTTTTACCTTACGATAGCTAAAACACTTTATATCAAAATCCTCTGATATTATAATAGTGTCTATTCACAAATACTTATTCAAATAGCTGAAATTGTTACATGATTAAATTCCAACATACTAGCCACAAAGTGGGTAATACAAACAAATACCGTACAAGGCACGTAGGAAGAATGGATTTCCAACGAATGACTAGGCACTGGGGTACCACCTATCACAGTACCTGGTCTAGATCAGCGTACCGAGGAGTACGCCCGCTCCCCTGCAACACAAGGCCGGAATCATCCCTTACTGGATAATTCCAAATAAAATCACCCCACGGTTGTGATCAGCAACCGCAACACTAAGCCAAAATAAAAAGGGACATCTAGACAGGGATGACCTTACTCTCAAGTGGGGGCTACCCACGAAGCCTTGCTGCATAACCCCTGATTTTCAGTCATTCCCGGTTGATGAGGCTCGAGGCTAAACGATACCTTTTTCAGAACATATCCCTTAGAATGCCCATCGTCCACCTGACGATGTCACGAAAGCATTCGTCCATACAAGTCCGTCCCGGGTCCGAACGGAACCGAAGGCACTATTCCTACTACATCCATTTTGGAAATATCCTCAGGATTAGTAGCGACTAGCCCTTGCACTTCACAGCTCCATCTTCGACTCTGAACACGTTAGACGAAACGTACAAACCGAATCGAAGTGGTATTCGAGTCTCCAGACCTAGAATCCCGGTATACGGAAACTCGATCCCGGTCTCTTCGAAACGATCAGCGCATTTGGCCAATATTGATAGTCGGTTATTTAACTATCAATTAACATCCACAAGCAACCATCACACAATAAATAATTTCCCACATTATTTATTTGCCCAAATATCTTTCCAAGATATATTTCCAAATTTTCAAAGCTCATTTGAAAACAATTTCAAACAGTTTCCGCTTACGGAATACATTTCCAAATATTTATTTCCTCTGAAACACCAAGTACAAAACACTTTTAGATTTTAAAATAATTTAAAAACACTTTATTTTAAATATATCTTATAACATTGAAATCAAACTACTTTAATACTTTATTAAAAATATATACTTTAAAATAAACCACTTTATAATATAAACTAAATTTCCTCTTTAAAACATAATAGCAAATCTCTTTTATATAATTACTACAATAATAGATTTTTGAAAATACTTACTTAGGAAATTAACATTTAGAAATAATCAATTTTCTAAAACATGCTTTTAAAAACACAATTAGAACCTTTAACTTATATTAAAAATTACTTTGAAAACGTACTTGGCTATCCAGAGAAATACACTTCTCATTCCCATCTTTTAAAAATAAATCAACATTTATTTTTAAACCAATTCATATTCCTTTATAAATTCCCACCTTGAATTTATATTTCAAATATCCTCTGATATTCCATTTCACTTTATAAACCCAGTTTATATCTCCAAAATCTCATTTCTCTTAAATTTCAAATTCCAAAATATTTAAATCAATTTACAATTGATTTTCCAATTTATTTTACTTTGAAATAAATTTCCTTACTAAATCCATTTATTTCCAAATTCATTAACTTCCAGATTTTATTTCTCATTATTATTTAAAATCTTTAAACTAAACACAAGTTTCAGATTTCCCAAATTACTTCTTCCTTTTTAATTACATCTAAACATTTAATTAAAATAAATTATTTATTTCTTTAAATAATATCACATCAGTTTTCTTTAAATTCAATATTTCTCTGTTTATTCAAAATTCTTCTTTTCCATATTTAATTTATTCGAATTCACTAGAATTACTTAACTTAAATTTTATTCTTTATTTCTTTCCAAAAATCCAATTCAATTGTTTTTGATAACTCATTATACTGGGAAATTCAATCCAACCAGATTATCCAATATAAATCATCACAGGATATCAACAATCAGATCACAGAATATTTAAACAAAAATTAAATATTTTGAGGAATCCAGTTGGATCCCTCCAACCTGTTTCCCTGCATCCACAGACGTTAGCACAATACCAATTCCACTTCGAGGTGGAATATCGCGGTATATGGGTTTATAAAATATCATCCGCTATTATGCGGCGCATAGGGTCTCATCCGCTATATAAATGCGGGAATATCAACAACTCAAATATATACATATGCCAATATGTATATATTGGTATATACTACTATATATATCACATCAAATCAAATCAATCATCCAATAAATTATTTAAATCTAACCATTTAAATTTAAATTTAACTGAGTGAGATTAACTCACCTTAGATTTTGTTTTGCAGTCCATCCTATCTCGACATGTTTTTTCCAAAATTGTCAGACCTTGTATAATCAGTAGATGTCTTATTAATATCTTGAATGAATTGAACAATTTGTTACTATTTTAATAATTTAACTAACATACGAATTAATTGAACAATTCATTCCCATAAATTTTAATTAACAAATTATTTAATTTGCAACGAATTACCGAAAAGTAAATAAGTTTATTAACCACATTAATCTCTAATATTCATTATTAAAATAAACTGGTAAATTTCCATTTCTAAACTGTATATAAATTCTTTGCTTCTGAATATATATCCTACTGTAAATAAATCTTGTCCCTAAGAAAAACAAATCATTTTTTTTAACAAGTGAATCACCTCAATTTCCTATTTTAAGATAATCTAGTTAGCCTTACTCACTGACCAACCAAATAAATTAAGGTTAAACTAGCTTAACATTGGATTTCTTCTTTACTAGTAAATCTGAATGTTAATCCTTTGCTTACATTCAAGTTAAACAGTAAGCAAAAGACATAAAAATTTGAACCTATCCTAACTATATTTCTTCTTAAACACCTTCAACTCTGAAAGTGTACAATATTTATTAAGTCACATTAAAATAGATGGTACCTCACCTCACTGTCCAAACCTGGCCTCTTCCTCTACCTCAGCCTTGACAGTCGAGCCTCTCATCATCTCACGCGAGATCGAACATGCCAACACTTCCCGCATCGAGCTGCCAGGGGGCGAATCAGACCTCAACACTTCGTCATCGCATCATCCTCTCTGTATGCCTCCCTTTAACTTGCGAGTATCACTGCTTTGCCGTACCCACAATCGCGACTACCTTGGTGAACTTGCCCGGCCGTGAATCGCTCACGAGCTTGAGCCAAAAATCCCACCCAATCGCGTTACCTCCTCCAGGTCAGGCCGCCGCTTCCAAACTAACGAGCTCACCTTCATCGTGAGGAACCGCGATTTCCTCCCTCACGTGCTTGAACCATCTCGCGCCCCAGCAAATCCAATTCGTCCCCCCCACTTCTTTTATTTACCTGATGTCGATTTTGAACTGGAAGAAGAAAGGAGGGAGCTTGCGAACGAATTAAAGAGTAGGGTAGCGTGATTTTTGTTTTCAATTAGTCCGGCCATTTTCTTTATTTTGATGATTTTAGAACGAGATATTTTTCTGGCTTCAGAACGAAGAAAGAAAGAGATAAGGTCGGGTACTTGAATAGCTGTTTGAACTGATGGAAAAGATAGGTCGATGTGAAATAAATTTAACTGCAGTTGACTAGTAAAATTATTCAATTTAAATTCAAATTTGAATTGTTCCAATAAAGTCAAATAAAATTTTGACATCCTATCAAGGCATGCCGCTAGGCGTTTGTAATGTTATACGCCTATTCTGAACGCACTGGAAAAGGTTTTGAGTCCTAATTCGATCGTATGGAGAAGATAGCTTTTTTGGATTCAGTTATAATATTGAATTCGATAAAATTTCAGCGCGTTTATATATCGTACGCTCACACAACAACTCCAAATACTACGAAAATTGAAACCCGATAATAATACAATATTACGGATCCAATGGAACTGGTTTCGTCGAATTCTGAGACTGTGCCTCGGAAGGCTATTTTTAAATTCAATTTAAACGACAGAATTTTCAAAACTGAACAGAACAGCTTCAAATCAAATTCTGAAAGTTCCATCACCTTCGGTATTATCAATGTAAATTTTTCAAGCCTTTAAATTATTTTTAAATGGCTCAAAACTCTCAATTCAACATTTTATCCAATTTTTAATTGTTTAATTCAATAATTAAATTCTCCTATAAATGTTGATATTTGAAATTCTAATTAATAATTTACTTTTGAATATTTAAAATAAATTAAATATCCATTTTCAAATGCTCAAAAATTCCGGGTCGTCACATTCCTCCCCCCTTAAAAGAATTTCGTCCCCGAAATTACTAGTTAAGAGGAATGGTCCAATTCCCGTTAATCATTTTCCTTAAAGAAAACAGTTCTATCAATTTATCATCCCAAATCTTTTATTAAAGATTATCACTTCAACTAACTGTCCACATTTTAACCATAGTTTCCAAAACAACTTAATTTTACTTCACAATTCAAATTTAAATTTGAATTCAAATTTAAATTATCAAATTTTCTCAAAATTTTTCTAACTCTCTAAGTTTCCAAAAAATTTCGCCAGCGTCTCCTTTGCACGGCTAGCTCGGTACAACTACAAAATGGCTCTACGGCCTCCCAATCTCAAAAAGAAAACAAAACGCCAAGTGGCTGGATCAAAAACCCAATCAAATTTCATATAGAAATTCAAATACATACCTTTTGTCGGGCCATTAAATTTTATCCTCTAAAATCAAAAATCCCAATCTATCCATTGCTTTTATACACCTGTATATCCTACTAAGCAATAATATTCAATCACAATTCCAAAGACATTTTATACTTTTCTTTTCAAATTTTCAACATTTGTTTTACTTAAGCCCGTACGATGCACATATATCATCCGTACGCAATATCACATTCGATCGCTCAATCGATCACACAATTTCACTTCCGAACTAGTATCGTCCACCCGACTTCCTAGTGCGGACTCAGATCTGGTTTCTTGATCAGAAACCATTATTCTCCTTGCATAGCCACAAACTATGATAGAGAATTTCCAGAATCAATCAACAATCCATATCCAGGTTCGCCGTCGAAAATCGAGTGAAAAATTCCAACTCGGATCGATATATCTATCTCGAAATTCTGTGTTCGACATCTGGACCAAATAGCTATGCGAATAAAATAATATACGTACATCTTACGTATAAATTCCAATTGATTATCAGTTATATCAATTCTATTTTATTCACATTCCTTTTGATTGTTATCTACTTATTCACAACTATCCCATTTCTCAACTTCAGTTTTAGTCTTCATTCAACTATTTACTTAGTATATATTTTTTTCCCAAAATTACTAAGTATATTTCCAATACAAATTTTCTTAAGAATTTCATTCTTCAATTCTTAAGTTCAATATAAATCTTTCTTATATTTATTTACTACTTCACCACTGAAGTGTATATATTTAAATTGAACTCCCATTTCATATGAATTCCAACTTACTTCAATTTACTACTTCATTTCCAATTTTTTTTCCTTAAATTCAATTCATCTCCAACTTCCAAAAATTGAATTTTATTTAGCTCGAAAACAATCCAAGTTAATTCATTCAATAACTATTTCTCAACTTATTTAAACCACTCCTCTGTTTGAGTTCAGTTTCCATTCAACATTTACTTAAGTCAATAACTTAAGTTTATTTTCCATTTAACCAACCCTTTAAAGTTTTATTTCCATCTTTCATTTGATTCTTATTTAATCAAATTCCATCCATTTATTTATTTAATATAAGTGGTTCATTCACTCAATCATTATGAATTTTATTTTCCATACTCAATTCATATGGAAATATTTTATTAATAACCAGGTCATTTCCAATTTATTTTCACTTATTTGGATTCCATTTGCAATCCAAACCATCACTATTTTAATCCAATTTCATTAACTCACAATTCAATTTCATTAACTAATTTATTATCAAATTAGTTCCTACGCTGGTTAAAATTAAATACTTGCTTTTTAATTCCAAATATCACTTCACTTAATTATCTTAAGTTCAATTTATTTTATAATTCAAGTTTGGACTTATTTAAAAATTAAGATTGCTCATCTTAGTCGTTTCCATTTGATAATTACAATTTCAAATTATAACTCTTAATGGTTCAAAGAAATGGATTCCCATTTATGACTTACAATTTCATTTATATTCATAAGTTTTAACTTACTTGCTTAAGATCTAGGACTATTCATTTAAGTCCATTTCCATCTTTATACTCAAATTATTACACTTAAGAACTTAAGAATATGAATTCCTTTACACAATTATAAGCATTTTACATTACTTTTATATCCAATTCAATTCGACTTCAACTTATTTACCTTTAATTCAATTCCAATTCTCAATTTTATTTAACTTATCTTAAGTTAAATTCAAATATATTTTATTCCCCTTCATATACTCAAATTAAATTTTAATTCTAGGATACAATTTTATACAAGTTTTACAATTCATTTACCTTCAAGTTCTCTAACTCTTTTATCTACCAACTTATATTACTCATTGAGTTATTTTCATCTCATAATTATAATCCCGGAATTTAAACTTTCATTCTATACTTTATATTGTTGATTCATTTAAAATTTTCCACATTTATATTTTAAATAGAATTCCCAGAATTCAATTGCCCGGTTTTATTTCAAAACCATTTTGAATCCATAAATAACTCATACACATCTTGGTATATCACATCAAATCCCAATTTCCAAAATAATCTGATTTTACCAAACAATTTTCCCTTTGAATTTCAAAACCAACCCAGTTCACAATCACTTCAATTTAAAACAGTTTGGTAGCAATTTCTCTTTGGAAACTCGAAAATAGACATCGATGATGCTGCAGTCATCACCGAAATTATTTTCCAGCGACCGAAAGAGAATTTAATGCTTTTATCACTTTAAAACATTTCAAACATTTTTAATTCCCAAATCCCACCAGATTTTGATTCAATTTCAAAAATATTCAAGAAATAATATCACCATTATTTCCCCAAAACCTTTAAACTATTTTAAATCCAAAGGAATTTAAACCTTTCCCAAAACTTCAAATTCAAAATCCATTCAACTTAATATCCAAACATTACTCTGGAATTCTATCACATTTTATTTCAAGTTATAAGTCACATTTACAAATTTCATTTGTTTATGAATTCATCTCATCTGATTATAAATCACATTTGTAATTCACATTTGTATATAAAGTTTATCTCAAATTTGTAAATTTCATTTATAGTCTATATTTCAAATTCCATTTTGTTATATAAATTTATTCTTTCACCTTAGGTTATAAGTTTTCAATTTCTGATTCAATTTTTACACAATGATGATAATAATCTAATATCATCGCTTTCTAACAACCAAGCAACCAAATATATAATTTACAAAAGTTATCCTTTTATATATAAAAATAATTTGGGAAAAATTATTTCATTCACCCATTTAAAACAATATTGTGTCGAACTGTTCTATTCAAGTGTTTAGAAACCCCTTCGATACAGTTGTCCAGACTGTGCCGACGAAGGTTCATATGCCACTCAATAAATCAACCAACACAATATAAAACCATTTTATATTCACTAACAAATACGCGCTCATATCTATTAGTACTCTCAAAATTCCCACCAGAGCCAAGGCTATCGCTAGCCTAAGCTCTGATACCACTGTAACGACCCGACTTTCCAGACCCGGAAAATCGAACCATTTAAGTTAAGAAGAAGAGGTAGAAGAAGAAAAATAGAAAACAACATCAGAATCTAACCATCGCAGCGGAATAAAATATAATATATATATCAACAGATCTTTACACAAATCAAAACTATATCTGTTTATACAATACATCATCAGAATACATCATCAGAGTACATCAACATCCATAACATACAACTGAATACACAGCGGAAAAATAATAGCAAGTACGAGAGTACGTATCGTCATCCAGCTCGTCTCCTGAGCTCCACAGCATCATATCCTGAACCTGTTTATCTCGGTCTGACCCGAGCATCATATAAAACAATACCCGAGTCAGTCTGGAATACCAGCGTGAGAAAATCACACTCAAATTGATTATTAAAGTTTCAAAATCCTTTGAAAACAAAAGCATCTCGTAAGACCACGCCACAAATAAACATGTCGGATTTTTACCTTACGATAGCTAAAACACTTTATATCAAAATCCTCTGATATTATAATAGTGTCTATTCACAAATACTTATTCAAATAGTTGAAATTGTTACATGATTAAATTCCAGCATACTAGCCACAAAGTGGGTAATACAAACAAATACCGTACAAGGCACGTAGGAAGAATGGATTTCCAACGAATGACTAGGCACTGGGGTACCACCTATCACAGTACCTGGTCTAGATCAGCGTACCGAGGAGTACGCCCGCTCCCCTGCAACACAAGGCCGGAATCATCCCTTACTGGATAATTCCAAATAAAATCACCCCACGGTTGTGATCAGCAACCGCAACACTAAGCCGAAATAAAAAGGGACATCTAGACAGGGATGACCTTACTCTCAAGTGGGGGCTACCCACGAAGCCTTGTTGCATAACCCCTGATTTTCAGTCATTCCCGGTTGATGAGGCTCGAGGCTAAACGATACCTTTTTCAGAACATATCCCTTAGAATGCCCATCGTCCACCTGACGATGTCACGAAAGCATTCGTCCATACAAGTCCGTCCCGGGTCCGAACGGAACCGAAGGCACTATTCCTACTACATCCATTTTGGAAATATCCTCAGGATTAGTAGCGACTAGCCCTTGCACTTCACAGCTCCATCTTCGACTCTGAACACGTTACACGAAACGTACAAACCGAATCGAAGTGGTATTCGAGTCTCCAGACCTAGAATCCCGGTATACGGAAACTCGATCCCGGTCTCTTCGAAACGATCAGCGCATTTGGCCAATATTGATAGTCGGTTATTTAACTATCAATTAACATCCACAAGCAACCATCACACAATAAATAATTTCCCACATTATTTATTTGCCCAAATATCTTTCCAAGATATATTTCCAAATTTTCAAAGCTCATTTGAAAACAATTTCAAACAGTTTCCGCTTACGGAATACATTTCCAAATATTTATTTCCTCTGAAACACCAAGTACAAAACACTTTTAGATTTTAAAATAATTTAAAAACACTTTATTTTAAATATATCTTATAACATTGAAATCAAACTACTTTAATACTTTATTAAAAATATATACTTTAAAATAAACCACTTTATAATATAAACTAAATTTCCTCTTTAAAACATAATAGCAAATCTCTTTTATATAATTACTACAATAATAGATTTTTTAAAATACTTACTTAGGAAATTAACATTTAGAAATAATCAATTTTCTAAAACATGCTTTTAAAAACACAATTAGAACCTTTAACTTATATTAAAAATTACTTTGAAAACGTACTTGGCTATCCAGAGAAATACACTTCTCATTCCCATCTTTTAAAAATAAATCAACATTTATTTTTAAACCAATTCATATTCCTTTATAAATTCCCACCTTGAATTTATATTTCAAATATCCTCTGATATTCCATTTCACTTTATAAACCCAGTTTATATCTCCAAAATCTCATTTCTCTTAAATTTCAAATCCCAAAATATTTAAATCAATTTACAATTGATTTTCCAATTTATTTTACTTTGAAATAAATTTCCTTACTAAATCCATTTATTTCCAAATTCATTAACTTCCAGATTTTATTTCTCATTATTATTTAAAATCTTTAAACTGAACACAAGTTTCAGATTTCCCAAATTACTTCTTCCTTTTTAATTACATCTAAACATTTAATTAAAATAAATTATTTATTTCTTTAAATAATATCACATCAGTTTTCTTTAAATTCAATATTTCTCTGTTTATTCAAAATTCTTCTTTTCCATATTTAATTTATTCGAATTCACTAGAATTACTTAACTTAAATTTTATTCTTTATTTCTTTCCAAAAATCCAATTCAATTGCTTTTGATAACTCATTATACTGGGAAATTCAATCCAACCAGATTATCCAATATAAATCATCACAGGATATCAACAATCAGATCACAGAATATTTAAACAAAAATTAAATATTTTGAGGAATCCAGTTGGATCCCTCCAACCTGTTTCCCTGCATCCACAGACGTTAGCACAATACCAATTCCACTTCGAGGTGGAATATCGCGGTATATGGGTTTATAAAATATCATCCGCTATTATGCGGCGCATAGGGTCTCATCCGCTATATAAATGCGGGAATATCAACAACTCAAATATATACATATGCCAATATGTATATATTGGTATATACTACTATATATATCACATCAAATCAAATCAATCATCCAATAAATTATTTAAATCTAACCATTTAAATTTAAATTTAACTGAGTGAGATTAACTCACCTTAGATTTTGTTTTGCAATCCATCCTATCTCGACATGTTTTTTCCAAAATTGTCAGACCTTGTATAATCAGTAGATGTCTTATTAATATCTTGAATGAATTGAACAATTTGTTACTATTTTAATAATTTAACTAACATACGAATTAATTGAACAATTCATTCCCATAAATTTTAATTAACAAATTATTTAATTTGCAACGAATTACCGAAAAGTAAATAAGTTTGTTAACCACATTAATCTCTAATATTCATTATTAAAATAAACTGGTAAATTTCCATTTCTAAACTGTATATAAATTCTTTGCTTCTGAATATATATCCTACTGTAAATAAATCTTGTCCCTAAGAAAAACAAATCATTTTTTTTAACAAGTGAATCACCTCAATTTCCTATTTTAAGATAATCTAGTTAGCCTTACTCACTGACCAACCAAATAAATTAAGGTTAAACTAGCTTAACATTGGATTTCTTCTTTACTAGTAAATCTGAATGTTAATCCTTTGCTTACATTCAAGTTAAACAGTAAGCAAAAGACATAAAAATCTGAACCTATCCTAACTATATTTCTTCTTAAACACCTTCAACTCTGAAAGTGTACAATATTTATTAAGTCACATTAAAATAGATGGTACCTCACCTCACTGTCCAAACCTGGCCTCTTCCTCTACCTCAGCCTTGACAGTCGAGCCTCTCATCATCGCACGCGAGATCGAACATGCCAACACTTCCCGCATCGAGCTGCCAGGGGGCGAATCAGACCTCAACACTTCGTCATCGCATCATCCTCTCTGTATGCCTCCCTTTAACTTGCGAGTATCACTGCTTTGCCGTACCCACAATCGCGACTACCTTGGTGAACTTGCCCGGCCGTGAATCGCTCACGAGCTTGAGCCAAAAATCCCACCCAATCGCGTCACCTCCTCCAGGTCAGGCCGCCGCTTCCAAACTAACGAGCTCACCTTCATCGTGAGGAACCGCGATTTCCTCCCTCACGTGCTTGAACCATCTCGCGCCCCAGCAAATCCAATTCGTCCCCCCCACTTCTTTTATTTACCTGATGTCGATTTTGAACTGGAAGAAGAAAGGAGGGAGCTTGCGAACGAATTAAAGAGTAGGGTAGCGTGATTTTTGTTTTCAATTAGTCCGGCCATTTTCTTTATTTTGATGATTTTAGAACGAGATATTTTTCTGGCTTCAGAACGAAGAAAGAAAGAGATAAGGTCGGGTACTTGAATAGCTGTTTGAACTGATGGAAAAGATAGGTCGATGTGAAATAAATTTAACTGCAGTTGACTAGTAAAATTATTCAATTTAAATTCAAATTCGAATTGTTCCAATAAAGTCAACTAAAAATTTTGACATCCTATCAAGGCATGCCGCTAGGCGTTTGTAATGTTATACGCCTATTCTGAACGCACTGGAAAAGGTTTTGAGTCCTAATTCGATCGTATGGAGAAGATAGCTTTTTTGGATTCAGTTATAATATTGAATTCGATAAAATTTCAGCGCGTTTATATATCGTACGCTCACACAACAACTCCAAATACTACGAAAATTGAAACCCGATAATAATACAATATTACGGATCCAATGGAACTGGTTTCGTCGAATTCTGAGACTGTGCCTCGGAAGGCTATTTTTAAATTCAATTTAAACGACAGAATTTTCAAAACTGAACAGAACAGCTTCAAATCCAATTCTGAAAGTTCCATCACCTTCGGTATTATCAATGTAAATTTTTCAAGCCTTTAAATTATTTTTAAATGGCTCAAAACTCTCAACTTAACATTTTATCCAATTTTTAATTGTTTAATTCAATAATTAAATTCTCCTATAAATGTTGATATTTGAAATTCTAATTAATAATTTACTTTTGAATATTTAAAATAAATTAAATATCCATTTTCAAATGCTCAAAAATTCCGGGTCGTCACACAAGTTGTCCAGGAATAGGACAATCCGAAGGCACTCTCCTACCACATCCTATTGGGAATTACCCCTAGAATTAGTAGCAAGAAGTACTTAAATATCGTAGATTTTCATAATGAAGCACTACTGTCACCATATATACATGATATAGTAAATTTCACCCCGAGGGACTAGTGGAAAGTTGCCCTGCATCATGAAGATCTTCGTCTTCAAAACCATCATCATAAACTTGCACTTTCAAACGCATACATTAGTCCGAAGTGGTTCTTGGATAAATCCGACCCTGGTCTCTCTGGTCCAACAACGATAAAGAGTCCCTTAACCTCATATGGAAACCAAGTCTCATAGACTTATTCGTTTCCAACTCTCAACTTGCTATCCTTTGACCAAGAAGGAATCCCAGTAGATTGGAGTACCATAGACACTCCGCACTACTCATATCAACATTCTTAATCCAAATGATAATCAAGCCTACTTAGTCGGCTCCGTGCTAAGTGCATGACTAATTAGTTCCCACATCAAGTCAAGAAACAAAAATTGCCCAAATTTGTTAGTCGGTTATTTAACTATCAAAGCAGCA
Organism: Allium fistulosum; assembly: GCA_030737815.1. Lineage (NCBI taxonomy): Eukaryota > Viridiplantae > Streptophyta > Magnoliopsida > Asparagales > Amaryllidaceae > Allium > Allium fistulosum. The sequence goes on along the minus strand of CM060905.1, from coordinate 481,223,086 downwards.
AACAATATCTAGCACATAAGCTGTCATGAGGCCCATTTAATCAGTCTTTTATTAATTAAGTCAATTTCCAAATATTTACTTCAAATTATCTTTAAAAGGATATATCCTCAAAACCATTTCAATTCTTTGGTATTGGAAAACATTTCCATATACTTATATCAACGGTATACATATATTTAATAACACTACCATTTTAGAGACACGCCAAATAAATTTCTATAACTGTAAAACCCCAAAGTTCGTACGCCTCCGGACGGGTGTTATGCAATGCTCATATACCACCAAACCTTTAGTACGATCATAAGAACCAATTCGTGTATTTCACAAGGGAAGGTCAAAACACTATTTATTGGGTCAAAACGAATGTTGCGTAAATCATCGTTACGATAATCCAAAAATACTAGTATACGGATTTGATTAATTATATATGTATAAAAATCCCATATATTATATAAAACATTTCCTTTCGAAAATCATTTACTATAACAACTTTGTTATAGTCCATCCCTTCCATACTTCCACGAAAACGTTTATTACAATAATAAATGTTGAAATTTATGTTTTTGATACATATCACATTTTAAAACATTTTTCAAAACCATTTAAATTTCATTTGGAATATTAATTTCCAAAACATGACTTCAGAATAATAAATTACTTTTTAAAGCCATTAACTTCATAAAAAAACATTACTTTCAAAACTTTCCTTTAAAAGATTATTTAACTCTTACAAACTTGAATATATTTCCTTTATATAAAAATCCATATTCAAATTTCAACATAAATCATTTCCATATTTATAAAACTATGTTTATAAATCTCCTTTCGATTTTATAAAACTTCTATTTACAAATCTCTTTATTTATGAAATTCTATTTCTAAATCCATATCTTTATAAATCTAATTTATTTATAAAATCCAATTATAAATTTCGATTATAAATCTATGTTTTATTTATAAAATATCACTTCTATAGATTCTTTTATAAGCTATTCAAAAATCTCTATTCAAAGTATTTCTCAAAACTATACTTTTATAATACCAAAAATCATACCGTTTATTTATTTAAAAATAAATTCATTCCTTTTAATCATTTAAAAATTATTAAAACATATATACTTCCAAAATCACTTTGAAAATCATTTCCCTTCAAAATCACTATTTTATAATATTTCAAAATACTAAAAATATGGTCCAATGCTACCATAGCACTAAATAAGCAAAAAAAATCCATGTCATCAAATATGGCATCCAACACATTATATATCAAAATATGAAAAGTAAAATCAACAGTGTGAGGAATCCTGTTGGATCCCTCCAACCTGTCCCCCTGCATCACATACAGCATATAATCATAAAATATAAATCAACCGCTTCGAGGCAGGATTCGTATACAAAGGGTCATCCGCTCTTACGTGGGAATGTAATAGGGTCTCATCCGCTCCAACAGGCGGGAATATATCGAAACCAACTAATAAATATAGTAAATCATCCAAACAAACAACAAGCAGCACAAATAAAATTATCCAAACTTATATAAAAATATAAATGGGCTAGAGAGGTGAGTCAACTCATAAAAATTCCAGAAATCGCCAAAGCGCTCCGGTTTGAATTAAAGTTGAAGGGTCGTTCAATTTAACCCAAAATTCCTACTAGCTCCAAATCTATCCATTCCAACTCCATAGTGTTATACTCGCTGATATGAACCCAATGTAACTTGTTGCGCTCAATTTGGACCTCGTACAGAAAAGATATGGATCAACGATCGTACTAGATAATTAAGTTTATAATTAACTTAATTAATTAAAGTTTAAACATTTAAACCTTTCTTCCCCTTTCCCTCTCGTTCACACATTCCAGGCCCACGACACACTTTTTTTTATATAAAATCGATCGCGCACAACACCTATCGCCACCGCCATTCGCCCGCGCACGCGCGCCATGGCCGCCTCGCTCGCCTTCACCTACGCCGCCGCGCCACCCAAACCCAAAACCTAAAAGTTGCTGCTCGCAAATGCGAGCCTCCAGTCGCTATCGTGGTTGATGATTCAATGATCCAACTGATAGATAGCTCCGTATAGTCGAGCTCTACGTTTTGTTATTTGAAGTTGTTGGCCAATTTGGTCTGTGGTGGCTCCGATTTTCTGTGGTCGTTGGATGAATGGTTTAGAAGCTAGGGTTTGCAAATGAAGATAGTTGATGGCCTTAAATAGAAAATTTTAATGGCACTATTCATCCGTGAAAATTTCGAACTCCAAACGAAGCGTGCCGCCTGACGTTTTGTATGTTTTACCCCTATTCTGAACATAATGGAATATATATCGGAAGCCAATTCCATCATATACAGAACTTAACTTTTCAAAATCAAATTATATTAATTTAAATTCCTTTAAATAATTTCTACGCGTTTTGAAACCGCATAACCAAACGATGCTTCCAATCGCTACGAAATTCGATAGCGTATAATAATTTACTATTACGGATCCAATGAAACTGGTTTCGTCAAAATCCGAGACAGTGCCCCAAAAGACCTTTTTTACACATTAATTATAACGAGTTATTTCCTGAATCGGTTAAATCACTTTTAATTCAAATTAAAAGTTTACTATCTTCCTTCTTATTCAAATAGAATTTAAAATCATGTTTTAAAAATCATTTTCATTCACATTAAATTCAAGATTCAATTATTTAAACAATTCCAAATATTAAATTTAACAATTTAATTATCAAATAAATCACTATATTTGAAATATAAGTTATTTAACTTATAAAATTAATTTTTGAATATTTAAAATCAACTAAATATTCCAAATTCAAATGGTTGAAATTCTGGATCATTACAGAAGTCTCGTATACCTATCACGTTTTTGAACTTTTCGGACTTACACTACCCTTTAGTCAAGAGTAAAGGCAAGTAAGTTATAGCACGAGTTGCGTCAAAACCATGCATATACATCATTATTAACCCTCACAGATAGATAAGTGTGACGACCCAGAATTCTGGACGTTTAAAATTGAAATATTTAATTGATTTTGAATATTCAATAGTGAATTTTTAGCTTGAATTACAAATATCACTATTTATTGGATAATTAATTTTTGAATTAAATAATTTAAAATTGGGTAAAATGTTGAATCTGGAGTTTTAGGCCTGTTAAAAATAATTTGAATGCTTGTAAAATTTATATTGATAATCCTGAAAGTAATAGAACTGTTAAAAATTAATTTAAAAGTGTTTTGTTCAGTTTTGAAATTATATCGTCTAAATCGATATTTGAAAATAGCCTTCCGAGGCACAGTCTCGGAATTCGACGAAACTAGTTCCATTGGATCCGTAATATTGTATTATTATCAGATTTCAAATTTCATAGTGATTGGAGTTGTTGTGTGAGCGTACGACATATAAACGCGCTGAAATTTATATCGAATTTAATATAATAACTGGGTCCAAAAAGCTATCTTCTCCATACGATCAAATTAGGACTTGAAACCTTTTCCATTGCGTTCGGTATAGGGGTATAACATTATAAACGCCTAGCGGCATGCCTCGATAGGAGATCGAGATTTTAGGTTGCAAAATCGAGACGATTTAAATTTAAATATATATATATATATATATATATCTGATCAAAAATCAAATCACAGCCCTTTTTGCAAAATGAAACGTACACGTTTCCATTGTCTTCTCCTACACGCCACCCTATCCTATCTTTTCGTTCAATCAAAAATCAATGTCTCGTGTCCCTCTTTCTTTTACCAGAGAATTAAAACAACTCAGAACCGGAATTTCAAACCCCTCCAGAATCAATTGCACGTAAATCCTCTCCCTCTATTATATTCGAACAACTCAAAAAAAAAGAATTCGCGAAGCACGTACTACTTTGCGAGAGGCGCAAGGCGGCGGGTAGGGCGATAGGGTGTTCGGCTTCGCTGTGGTAAATTGGGTGGCGAGTGATCGATGTGGGAAGGGGAGGTGCGCGCTCGATTTGGAGAGCACTCGAATTTAGTGCGGGGTCGCGCCGTTACGAGGTGGAGCTGGGGCCATCGCCGATCGACCTTCAGCTAGTTGTCTCGTTAGAATAGGCGATGGGTTCGGTCTCGTGTAGGGTGTCGTAGTTTAAGCAGTAAGGTAAATTTCTGTTTTTAATAATATAGAATTCTGTTTGTATATATATATATATATATATATATATATATCTGTGCGTGTGGATATATTAGGAAATGTTTAAACAGAAATTTTGCATATGTGTATAGGATTTTGGGAAAAATATGGGAATTTATATTAAGGTTTACTGTGATAATTTTTATGCAAACAGATATTTTATTTTAGCAAAGTATAAAATAATTTTGTTTTTAATTTAATAAGTATATATATCCTAATGCATGTTTTATTATATAGATGTTAACAGGAAATTATTTTATATAGATAAGGTTTGAAAAAAATAATAGGTTAAGGAATATGTATGTATATATCTTAAGGTAACTTAATCTTTTCAAAAACATTTTAATTTAGTGGAAATTGGTACGAAGGGCCTAATTATATGGCCCATTTTTTTTCCAGGACATGGGTTTGAGATTATTATTTTCGAGGACAATTATGTGCGGCGTGCGTCTTCATCTTCTCAAACATCTAAATATCTTCTGAAATCGATCGTGGAAATTAGGCGCGTTCGTCTTCATCTTCTCAGACAACTTGAAATCTGCCGATCTTGGAAATTAGGCGCGTGCGTCTTCATCTTCTCAAAGAAGTACGTATTTTCTGAAATCTACCGATCGTGAAAATTAGGTGCGTGCGTCTTCATCTTCTCAAAGAACTACGTACCTTCTGAAATCTACCGATCTTGCAAATTAGGCAGTCGTGAAAATTAGATGTATCTTGTTCAATCAAAGCGGTCGTTTCTTGTGCAATTGAAGCGGTAGTGAGGCGTTAGTTTCTTCTCAAATCAAAATCGACTTATGGGAAATCATGAGGCGATTTTCTTCATTTGGTGAGTTTCTTTTTTATTTGCTGTTTTTCATTCTCAATTCTTTTTTTTATGATGTTACTGTATGTTTCTTTTCACAGGAGGCTGTTTTCATCTATTGGAGGAAGGTTTTGTTTGATGTAGTTGGAATAATGGCTTCTGAATGGTATTGTTTTATTCTTATAACACAATCACTGTGTATTTAGCTTCGTTTGTTCTTTAGTTTGCAATTAAACTCTGATTGTTTAGATGTTTAAGAATGGTGTATCAAAATTCCATTCTGGCTCTAGTAATAATTTGGCAGCCATTGAATGTGATTATGTGTTTTAAAGACCATATTGATCTTAGTGTGTGTTTGTTATGATAATTTTTTAGCTCTTCTTTTTCACCATTAAGTATATTTTTGCAGATCATCTTTTTCACCTATGATTTTCAACAATGTAAACTTGAATAGGTACAATCACAACGAATGTTTTTCTTCCACATGTTCCACTGTTGTAATCAGGTTATCCCAAAGAGTGATAGTGATCTCTAAAAGATAAATTGTTTTATCTTTTTCAAAAAGTGGTATAAAAAATGATTTAAATAGTCTTATGCTATTAGTTTTTATTTAAGATCAGTTTCACATAGTTATATTTTTTTTATATTTTTTTACATTTTTTTTTGCAGGTGTGATTCATCTGTTATAGTTGTGTTTGATTTCAATAACAATTGTTTTAGTGCTCGTTTTGGATTGGATGCTTCTATTTCTTATGTTAGGAATAGGATTTGGGAGCAGTGGAATAATTTTACTCCATTATGCTTTGATATTTTTTATATTCGAGAATCAAAGACTACCTTTATTGAAACGGATAGTGATCTTCAAGCTATATTGATTTTGTCTTGGTTTAAAAAGGAAGAATTTTTGGTTTTTTTTCTACGGCTGAAGAATGATTCAATGGATAATTTTGTTGGTGAAAGTAGCAAGTCTGGTTCAGTTGTTGGTGTTGAGTCAAGTAATAATATGTTAGGTTATGATGATGATTTAGATTCTGGTTTTACTCAACAAAAGGATTTACATGAGTTGTTGAAGAAGAATTCAAATATGGAATTTTTTACTGGGGTTGGTCAACAGTTTGATTCTGCTATTGGATTCCGTAGAACGGTTAGTGCTTATTGTTTGAAGAATGGGTTTAAAGTACACTATATTAAGAATTGTAAAGAACGATTGACAGTTCGATGTGCTATAGATAGTTGTCCGTTTAGGATTCATGCTTCTTGCAAACTGAAGCAATTGGACCAATTGTTTGTTAAAAACATTCAGTTGAATCATACTTGTGGTGGTGGATTTCGTTCACTTGGTAGTCCAACTATTAATAGTGATCTTGTGACGACCCGGAAATTTTGTATATTTGAAATTGGGATATTTAATTAATTTTAAATATTCAGAGATTAATTTTAAACTTAAATTTCAAATATCGCTGTTTATTGAGTAATTTAATAATTCAATTAAATTTATTTGAAGTTGGATAAAATAGTAAATCTGGCATTCTAAGCTAATTAAAAATATTTTGAAAGCTTTAAAAATTCGTAATGATAATACTGGAGATAATAGAATCTTCAGAATGTAATTTCAAACTGTTTTGTTCAGTTTTGAATTATATCGTTTGAATCGATATTTAAAAATAGCCTTCCGAGGCACAGTCTCAGAATTCGACGAAACCAGTTCCATTGGGTCCGTAATATTGAATTATTATCGGATTTCAAATTTCGTATTATTCGGAGTTGTTATGTGAGCATACGGTGAGTTAACGCGTTGAAAATTTATATCGAAAACAAATTTAATTTAAATAAAAAAAGGGGGGGGGCTTATCATCAGCACGTTGCCTCCCTAAAATCACGCCAACAATCACGGGAAGAAATCGTGCAGAGCATGCCTCGTTTCCGTTTTAATATCTCGTTCCCCTCCTTCATTAAAAATGGTATAGCCGAAGCTTCTATTTTTTCCTCTTTAACTCAAACTAAATGAGAAAATGGGGCTTCTTCTCAGATTAAAAGAAAAACAAACCCACATCCTTCTGTTCAAATCAATTCTCGAGCCCTCATCGAATCGCATGGCTGCTCGAAGAGGTGGGTGGCATCGCGAGTTTGATTCGCGTGAAGGAGGATCGTTTTCGCGAGGGTTAGGGTTTTGTGGCATCGCGTACTCGACTCGAAGTGACTGCACGCACTCGCGAGTTCGTGAAGAGGGGCGACTCAACTGTGGCGATCGAATTGTAGATGGGATCGCAATCTGGAAGGCGACGAGGTGGGAATTCGTGGTGGATCCGCGTTCGAGGTCGTAGGGAAGCCTCACGATAGTCGAGCCCCGTTCGAAGTCAATGGCTGGCAGTAGACTGGAGGCGCGTGCAAGTCGAAGTGGTCTCGCGCATTCGTGCTCGCGTTGAAGGCAGAGTAGCTAGGGTTTTCGCAATTTCAAAGGCAAGGCCGCAGTCGTGGGTTCGTCAAGCACTGAGACAGTGAGGTACCATTGATTTACTTTCGATTAATTTATAAACACACATATACAGAAAGCAGGAAATAAATAATTACATTTTGAATCGATATAAAGTAAGTTTTCAAATATATATAGTTAAGTAGGAATATTATGGACAGTCTAGTAAATTTCTGGTATTTTATTAAGAAAAGGAAAACAAATTTTGATAATAAAATTATATATATAAATATACACATCTATTTTAATAAATATGGGAAATTGGTTTAATAAACTTATTTGATTTACTTTAGTCATAAAAAAATATTTTATTGATAGAAAATTTGTTTAAAAATAAATTATCGGTCTAAACCCAAATTATTAGCTAAATTAAATGAATAAATAGAGATTAATTATTTGACTAATTTAAATATTAATATACCGTACAAATGCTTATACAAGGTCTAAAATCGAGAAAATACAATTCAGAATGGGACTGGAGTGGAATAGACTGCAAATTTAAAAGCAAAGGTGAGTTAATCTCACTCAGTTAAATTTAAATTTAAATGGTTAAATTTAAATAATTGATTGGATGATTGCATTGATTGATGTGCTATATATATATAGTAGTATATAGTAATATACACATATTGGCATATGTGTATATTGGAATTGTTGATATTCCCGCATTGTATAGCGGATGAGACCCTATGCGCCGCATAATAGCGGATGATTTTATATAAAACCCATATACCGCGATATTCCACTTTGAAGTGGAATTGGTATTGTGCTAACATCTGTGGATGCAGGGAAACAGGTTGGAGGGATCCAACTGGATTCCTCAAAATATTTAATTTTGTTTAAATATTCTGCGATATGATTTTTGATATCCTGTGATGAAATATATGGATAATTGGATGTTATGGTTTGGTTGGACCGATTTGGATAATGCTGAGTTATCAAAATCTCTAGAATAGAAATTTTGATAGAAATAAAAGAGTAAATTTTTAAGTCAAATAATTCTAGTGAATTTGAATAACTTAAATAATGAATTGTAAAAGAAATAAAGTAATTTCTAAATTCGAACAAATATGGTTAAAGGGGATTTTGAATTAACATGAGGGTAATGAATTTTAAACTAAAGTGATATTATTGGAAAGAATAAAGAAATTATTTTTGAACGTAAGGATTAAATTTAATAAAGGGATAAAGAAAGAATTTTGGAAGTTTTTAATTGGTATTTTCAGTTAAAAGGGTCTTAACTCAAAATTAAGAAATAAAATCTGAGAGTAAATGTAATTTGAAATAAATGAAGTAAATAAGAAATTTATTTCAAAGTAAAGTAAATGGGAAAATCAATGGGAAATTGATTTGGTTGTTTAAAATTGGAATTTAAAAGAGAAGAGAGATTTTGGAATTTATAAACTGGGTTTATAAAGTAAAATAAAATATCAGGGGATATTTGGAAATATAAATTCAAGGTGGGAATTTATAAAGGGATATGAATTGGTTTAAAATAAATGTTGATTTATTTTTAAAGGATGGGAATGAGAAGTGTATTTCTCTGGATAGCCAAGTACGTTTTTCAAGGTAGTTTTAAATATAAGTTAAAGGTTTTAAGTATGTTTTAAAAATGCATGTTTTAGGAAATTGATTATTTCTAAAGGTAAATTTCCAAAGTAAGTATTTTCAAAAATCTATTATTGTAGTAATTATATAAAAGTGATCTGTTATGTTTTAAAAAGAGAAAGTTAGTTATATTTATAAAGTGGTTTCATTTTAAATATTCCTTAAGTATATATTTTAGTAAAGTATTAAAAGTAGTTTTAAACTTCGATGTTATAAAGTATATTGATAATAAAGTGTTTTTAAATTATTTTAATATCCAAGTATTTTGTACTTGGTGATTCAGTGAAAATAAATATTGGGAAAATGTATTCCGTAAGCGGAAACTGTTTTCAAATGAGCTTTGAAAATTTGGAAATATATCTTGGAAAGATATTTGGGCAAATAAATAATGTGGGAAATTATTTATTGTGTGATGGTTGCTTGTGGATGTTAATTGATAGTTAAATAACCGACTATCAATATTGGCCAAATGCGTGGATCGTTTCGAAGAGACCGGGATCGGGTTTCCGTATACCGGGATTCTAGGTCTGGAGACCCGAATACCACTTCGATCCGGTTTGTACGTTTCGTGTAACGATTTCGGAGTCGAAGATGGAGCTGTGAAGTGCAAGGGCTAGTCGCTACTAATCCTGAGGATATTTCCAAAATGGATGTAGTAGGAATAGTGCCTTCGGTTCCGTTCAAACCCAGGACGGACTGGTATGGACGAATGCTTGCGAAACATCGTCAGCGGATGATGGGCATTCTAAGGGATATGTTCTGAAAAGGTATCGTTTAGCCTCGAACCTCATCAACCGGGAATGACTGAAAATCAGGGGTTATGCAGCAAGGCTTCGTGGGTAGCTCCCACTGGAGGGTAAGGTCATCCCTGTCTAGATGTCCCTTTTTATTTCGGCTTAGTGGTGCGGTTGCTGATCCCAACCGTGGGGTGATTTTATTCGGAATCATCCAGTAAGGGATGGTTCCGGCCTTGTGTTGCAGGGGAGCGGGCGTACTCCTCGGTACGGTGATCTAGGCCACGTACTGTGATAGGTGGTACCCCAGTACCTAGTCATTCGTTGGAAATCCATTCTTCCTACGTGCCTTGTACGGTTTTGATTGTGACCAACTATTGTTGAAATGTGAGATGCAAGCATTTCAGCTAGATTATATTTTACTTTCTGTAGACACTATTATAATATCAGAGGATTTTGATATAAAGTGTTTTAGCTATCGTAAGGTAAAAACCCGACATGTTTATTTGTGTCGTGGTCTTACGAGATGCTTTTGATTTCAAAGGATTTTGAAACTTTAATAATAAATTTGAGTGTGATTTTCTCACGCTGGTTTTCCAGACTGACTCGGGTATTGTTTTATATGATGCTCGGGTCAGACCGAGATAAACAGGTTCAGATTGTAGCTGTGGAGCTCAGGAGACGAGCTGGATGGCGATACGTACTTCCGTATTTGTTTATTGTTCCGCTGTGTATTTGGATGTATGTCATTGATGTGATGAACTCTGATGTTGTATTCTGTAAATATATTGTATAAACAGATATATTTTTCTGTTTGAGTAAAGATCTGTTTTGTATATATTATATTTTATTCCGCTGCGATGTGAGATTCTGTTGTTGATTTTCTGTTTCTTCTTCTTCTACCTCTTCTTCTTTAACACAAATGGTTCGATTTTCCGGGTCTGGAAATACGGGTCGTTACAGTGGTATCAGAGCTTAGGCTGGCGACAACCTTGGCTCTGGTGGGAATTTTGAGAGTATTAATAGATATGAGCGCGTATTTGTTAGTGAATATAAAATTGTTTTATATTGTGTTGATTGGTTTATTGAGTAGTTTATGGATTCTGGTCGATGTGTGGGACGCCACAACATTGATAGGGATCTCTAAACACTTGAATAGAACAATTCGACACAGTATTGTTTTAAAGTAGGGTAAATGAAATAATTTTACCCAAATTATTTTTGTATAAAAAGAAACGTTTTGTAAACTATTCTAGTTAATATATATGGTTGTTTGGATGTTAGAAGTGATAATATGGAATTATTATCATTAATATATGGAAACTTAACTAGAAATTGAAATTTATAACCAAAGTAAAGAATAAAATTTTATAATAAAATTTGAGATATAGATTACAAATGTAATTTATAAAATTGAAATAAACTTCATATACAAATGAGATTTTTAAATGTAAACTGTAAAGGTGATTATAATTTTGAAATTGAAATGAGATAAAATTCCAGAGAATGTTTGAGTATAGATTTAAAGGAATTGCAATTTGTGATTTTTGGGAAAAATTTAAATTCCTTTGAGTTTTGAAATGGTTTTCAAAAAGGTTTTGGAGAAATAATGGTATTATTTCAGGAATATTTTTGAGTTGAATTTGAAATCTTGTGAGATTTGGAAATTAAAATATTTGAAATGTTTTTAAACAAATAAGAGCACTAAACTCTTTGTGGTCGCTGGAAAATAATTCCGATGATGATCGCGACATCACCGGTGTTCATTTTCGAGTTTCCAAAAGAGGAATTGCTACCTGGATGTTTTGGGCTGGTGTTTGTTTGCAAAACTGGGTTTGGTTTTGAAATTTAAAGGAATTTTGGATATAGTTAATTTCAAAGGTGATTTTGAAATTCTGGGAAATTGTTTAAGCTTTGGAATCTTATTTAAAGTTGTTTATGGAATAATAAATATATTGCCTAAATAAAATATATAATCCCGAGTTAAAAAGCAAAATGTGAATGGGATTGATTGTAAATAGATGAAATATGAAAATGAGTATACTCCAACATTTAGATTATAAAATAAATTGAACTCCAGTAAAACAGTTAAAGTAATTTTTGAGATAAAAATCAAATGTTGGGTTGTAAATGAAATATGGAGTATGGAATAAATTGAATGACATTATTAATAAATTGAAGGATGAATTGATAATGTGAGTTGGAAATTAAAATGGATAAAGAAAATGGGGTTATTGAATTGATGAGAATCAAATAAATGGAATATGAAATGTTTCAAGATTTATAAATGGATTCAAATGAAATAAATATGAATTTGGAATGTAAAGTAAATTGAACGGAATCAATTAGAAATGAAATCGAATGAAATATAAATTGAGTTGGAATTGCTTTTAAAAGTAGTCATGGGACTAAAGTAAATATAATTGGTTTTTGAATCAATTGTAATGATATGAGTTGTTTGATTGAAAATGAATTGTAAGCTATTGGAATTGGATAAAATGGTTTGAATATTGATTGAAAACCTTTAAAATAAGTGTTGAACATTTCACATGTGCTTATGGAAGTATATGATATGCAACGTTTATGGAATCCATGTTTTTAGCTATGTGTTATTAAGTGAAATGTTAATAAACTTTGTATATTGGTCACTTACCTGTTTAAGTTGAGTAGTATAGGTACCGGGAAGCCGTTTGGCTGGATTTGATTGCGAAATTTGCTAAAATAAATCACCGCTTTCTTTATAAATTGCTATAATAAGGTACGCTTACGCAAAAATTCAAAATAGGAGATATGAACTGTTTTTTTTTGTTTTCCGGCCGGGTGGGCCGATGTATATATATTTGTACATCCTGCGATATCGCAAAAGTCCCTCCGTGCAAAGGAGACTCTGCCAAAATTTTCCGTAAATTTTGGGAGTTAGAAATTTTTAAAATTTTTGAAATTTTCATAACGATAAATGATTTAAATTGCTAAGCAAATGAAATTGAAACCGAATAATTTGGAATCTATTTTAATTGTGAATGTAAAGTAAGTGCAATCAAAAGAACTTAAGAAAGTAAGTTGCAAGTAAATTTTTAATTGAGATTTAAATTAATTAGTAAGTGGAACTAATTCAATAGTCAAAATGGAAGCCAATTTGAATTTAAATAAAATTGTAAAGGCTAAGTAAATAGTAATTAAAATAAACTTCAATGGGGAAGTGAAAATAAATATAAACTTCAAAAATGAAGTAAAACAAATCCAAGAAGTATATAAAATGTTTATATTGGACTTAAGAAATGAATGGTGAATTCTTAGGTAAATTTGGTATGGAGGAAAATTATTCTAGGTGAATAATTGAATGACGATTAAAATTTGAAGATGTGAATGGGATAAGTGTGATAAGTGAATAACAATCAAAGGAATGCGAAATAAAGGAGAATTGATATAGCTGAAAATCAATTGGAATTTATACGTAAGATGTACGTATATTATTTTATTCGCATAGCTATTTGGTCCAGATGTCGAACACAGGATTTCGAGGTAATTATGCCGATCCGAGTTAGGATTTTTCGCTCGATTTTCAACGGCGAACCTGGATATGGATTGTTGATTGATTCTGGTAATTCTCTATCATAGTTTGTGACTATGCAAGGAGAATGACGGTTTCTGATCAAGGAACCAGATCTGAGTCCGCACTAGGAAGTCGGGTGGACGATACTAGTTCGAAAGTGGAATTGTGTGATCGATTGAGCGATCGAATGTGATATTGCGTACGGATGATATATGTGCATCGTACGGGCTTAAGTAAAGCAAATATTGAAAATTTGTAAAGAAAAGTATAAAATGACTTTGGAATTGTGATTGAATATTATTGCTTAGTAGAATATACAGGTGTATAAAAGCAATGGATATATTGGGATTTTTGATTTTAGAAGATAAAATTTAATGGCCCGACAAAGAAAAAAGGTATGTATTTGAATTTCTATATGAAATTTGATTGGGTTTTTGATCCAGCCACTTGGCTTTTTGTTTTCTTTTTGAGATTGGGAGGCCGTAGAGCCATTTTGTAGTAGTACCGAGCTAGCCGCGCAAAGGAGACGCTGACGAAATTTTTCGGAAATTTAGGGAGTTAGAAAAATTTTGAGAAATTTTGATAAGTTAAAATTTGAATTCAAATTTAAAATTTGAATTGTTAAGTAAGTGATATGGTTTGGGACTTATGAATAAGTTTGGGAAGTTAAAAGATGATTAGTGTATCATTAATAAAAGATTGTTTGGGTATTGTTAAAACTGTTTGAATTTGGGAAATAGCTAACTTGGGAAATAGCTAATGGGATATGGGACATTCTTCTTAACTGGTAATTTCGGGGACGAAATTCTTTTAAGGGGGGAGGAATGTGACGACCCGGAAATTTTGTATATTTGAAATTGGGATATTTAATTAATTTTAAATATTCAGAGATTAATTTTAAACTTAAATTTCAAATATCGCTGTTTATTGAGTAATTTAATAATTCAATTAAATTTATTTGAAGTTGGATAAAATAGTAAATCTGGCATTCTAAGCTAATTAAAAATATTTTGAAAGCTTTAAAAATTCGTAATGATAATACTGGAGATAATAGAATCTTCAGAATGTAATTTCAAACTGTTTTGTTCAGTTTTGAATTATATCGTTTGAATCGATATTTAAAAATAGCCTTCCGAGGCACAGTCTCAGAATTCGACGAAACCAGTTCCATTGGGTCCGTAATATTGAATTATTATCGGATTTCAAATTTCGTATTATTCGGAGTTGTTATGTGAGCATACAGTGAGTTAACGCGTTGAAAATTTATATCGAAAACAAATTTAATTTAAATAAAAAAAAAGGGGGGGGGGGGCTTATCATCAGCACGTTGCCTCCCTAAAATCACGCCAACAATCACGGGAAGAAATCGTGCAGAGCATGCCTCGTTTCCGTTTTAATATCTCGTTCCCCTCCTTCATTAAAAATGGTATAGCCGAAGCTTCTATTTTTTCCTCTTTAACTCAAACTAAATGAGAAAATGGGGCTTCTTCTCAGATTAAAAGAAAAACAAACCCACATCCTTCTGTTCAAATCAATTCTCGAGCCCTCATCGAATCGCATGGCTGCTCGAAGAGGTGGGTGGCATCGCGAGTTTGATTCGCGTGAAGGAGGATCGTTTTCGCGAGGGTTAGGGTTTTGTGGCATCGCGTACTCGACTCGAAGTGACTGCACGCACTCGCGAGTTCGTGAAGAGGGGCGACTCAACTGTGGCGATCGAATTGTAGATGGGATCGCAATCTGGAAGGCGACGAGGTGGGAATTCGTGGTGGATCCGCGTTCGAGGTCGTAGGGAAGCCTCACGATAGTCGAGCCTCGTTCGAAGTCAATGGCTGGCAGTAGACTGGAGGCGCGTGCAAGTCGAAGTGGTCTCGCGCATTCGTGCTCGCGTTGAAGGCAGAGTAGCTAGGGTTTTCGCAATTTCAAAGGCAAGGCCGCAGTCGTGGGTTCGTCAAGCACTGAGACAGTGAGGTACCATTGATTTACTTTCGATTAATTTATAAACACACATATACAGAAAGCAGGAAATAAATAATTACATTTTGAATCGATATAAAGTAAGTTTTCAAATATATATAGTTAAGTAGGAATATTATGGACAGTCTAGTAAATTTCTGGTATTTTATTAAGAAAAGGAAAACAAATTTTGATAATAAAATTATATATATAAATATACACATCTATTTTAATAAATATGGGAAATTGGTTTAATAAACTTATTTGATTTACTTTAGTCATAAAAAAATATTTTATTGATAGAAAATTTGTTTAAAAATAAATTATCGGTCTAAACCCAAATTATTAGCTAAATTAAATGAATAAATAGAGATTAATTATTTGACTAATTTAAATATTAATATACCGTACAAATGCTTATACAAGGTCTAAAATTGAGAAAATACAATTCAGAATGGGACTGGAGTGGAATAGACTGCAAATTTAAAAGCAAAGGTGAGTTAATCTCACTCAGTTAAATTTAAATTTAAATGGTTAAATTTAAATAATTGATTGGATGATTGCATTGATTGATGTGCTATATATATATAGTAGTATATAGTAATATACACATATTGGCATATGTGTATATTGGAATTGTTGATATTCCCGCATTGTATAGCGGATGAGACCCTATGCGCCGCATAATAGCGGATGATTTTATATAAAACCCATATACCGCGATATTCCACTTTGAAGTGGAATTGGTATTGTGCTAACATCTGTGGATGCAGGGAAACAGGTTGGAGGGATCCAACTGGATTCCTCAAAATATTTAATTTTGTTTAAATATTCTGCGATATGATTTTTGATATCCTGTGATGAAATATATGGATAATTGGATGTTATGGTTTGGTTGGACCGATTTGGATAATGCTGAGTTATCAAAATCTCTAGAATAGAAATTTTGATAGAAATAAAAGAGTAAATTTTTAAGTCAAATAATTCTAGTGAATTTGAATAACTTAAATAATGAATTGTAAAAGAAATAAAGTAATTTCTAAATTCGAACAAATATGGTTAAAGGGGATTTTGAATTAACATGAGGGTAATGAATTTTAAACTAAAGTGATATTATTGGAAAGAATAAAGAAATTATTTTTGAACGTAAGGATTAAATTTAATAAAGGGATAAAGAAAGAATTTTGGAAGTTTTTAATTGGTATTTTCAGTTAAAAGAGTCTTAACTCAAAATTAAGAAATAAAATCTGAGAGTAAATGTAATTTGAAATAAATGAAGTAAATAAGAAATTTATTTCAAAGTAAAGTAAATGGGAAAATCAATGGGAAATTGATTTGGTTGTTTAAAATTGGAATTTAAAAGAGAAGAGAGATTTTGGAATTTATAAACTGGGTTTATAAAGTAAAATAAAATATCAGGGGATATTTGGAAATATAAATTCAAGGTGGGAATTTATAAAGGGATATGAATTGGTTTAAAATAAATGTTGATTTATTTTTAAAGGATGGGAATGAGAAGTGTATTTCTCTGGATAGCCAAGTACGTTTTTCAAGGTAGTTTTAAATATAAGTTAAAGGTTTTAAGTATGTTTTAAAAATGCATGTTTTAGGAAATTGATTATTTCTAAAGGTAAATTTCCAAAGAAAGTATTTTCAAAAATCTATTATTGTAGTAATTATATAAAAGTGATCTGTTATGTTTTAAAAAGAGAAAGTTAGTTATATTTATAAAGTGGTTTCATTTTAAATATTCCTTAAGTATATATTTTAGTAAAGTATTAAAAGTAGTTTTAAACTTCGATGTTATAAAGTATATTGATAATAAAGTGTTTTTAAATTATTTTAATATCCAAGTATTTTGTACTTGGTGATTCAGTGAAAATAAATATTGGGAAAATGTATTCCGTAAGCGGAAACTGTTTTCAAATGAGCTTTGAAAATTTGGAAATATATCTTGGAAAGATATTTGGGCAAATAAATAATGTGGGAAATTATTTATTGTGTGATGGTTGCTTGTGGATGTTAATTGATAGTTAAATAACCGACTATCAATATTGGCCAAATGCGTGGATCGTTTCGAAGAGACCGGGATCGGGTTTCCGTATACCGGGATTCTAGGTCTGGAGACCCGAATACCACTTCGATCCGGTTTGTACGTTTGGTGTAACGATTTCGGAGTCGAAGATGGAGCTGTGAAGTGCAAGGGCTAGTCGCTACTAATCCTGAGGATATTTCCAAAATGGATGTAGTAGGAATAGTGCCTTCGGTTCCGTTCAAACCCAGGACGGACTGGTATGGACGAATGCTTGCGAAACATCGTCAGCGGACGATGGGCATTCTAAGGGATATGTTCTGAAAAGGTATCGTTTAGCCTCGAACCTCATCAACCGGGAATGACTGAAAATCAGGGGTTATGCAGCAAGGCTTCGTGGGTAGCTCCCACTGGAGGGTAAGGTCATCCCTGTCTAGATGTCCCTTTTTATTTCGGCTTAGTGGTGCGGTTGCTGATCCCAACCGTGGGGTGATTTTATTCGGAATCATCCAGTAAGGGATGGTTCCGGCCTTGTGTTGCAGGGGAGCGGGCGTACTCCTCGGTACGGTGATCTAGGCCACGTACTGTGATAGGTGGTACCCCAGTACCTAGTCATTCGTTGGAAATCCATTCTTCCTACGTGCCTTGTACGGTTTTGATTGTGACCAACTATTGTTGAAATGTGAGATGCAAGCATTTCAGCTAGATTATATTTTACTTTCTGTAGACACTATTATAATATCAGAGGATTTTGATATAAAGTGTTTTAGCTATCGTAAGGTAAAAACCCGACATGTTTATTTGTGTCGTGGTCTTACGAGATGCTTTTGATTTCAAAGGATTTTGAAACTTTAATAATAAATTTGAGTGTGATTTTCTCACGCTGGTTTTCCAGACTGACTCGGGTATTGTTTTATATGATGCTCGGGTCAGACCGAGATAAACAGGTTCAGATTGTAGCTGTGGAGCTCAGGAGATGAGCTGGATGGCGATACGTACTTCCGTATTTGTTTATTGTTCCGCTGTGTATTTGGATGTATGTCATTGATGTGATGAACTCTGATGTTGTATTCTGTAAATATATTGTATAAACAGATATATTTTTCTGTTTGAGTAAAGATCTGTTTTGTATATATTATATTTTATTCCGCTGCGATGTGAGATTCTGTTGTTGATTTTCTGTTTCTTCTTCTTCTACCTCTTCTTCTTTAACACAAATGGTTCGATTTTCCGGGTCTGGAAATACGGGTCGTTACAGATCTTGTGAAAAGTCTAATCTTCACTCAATTTCGTGATGAGCCAAAAAGAAAAACGAAGGATATCATTAAAAGTTTTAGAAGAGATTATGATGTGGAGCTGAGCTATTATTTTGCTTATAAGGGTAAGAAATTGGCTATGAATGATATTTACGGTGATGAAAAGAAATCTTACAATGATTTAGTTTGGTATTTGAAGGCATTGGAAAGAAATAACCCAAATAGTTATTCAAGTATGGATGTGGATTCTGACACTAATCAATTTGAGAGAGTTTTTGTATGTTATGAGGCATGTATATTTGGATTCAGCTATTGTCGTCCTATGGTGTTTTTAGATGCTACCTTTTTGAAAGGGCGAAGTGGTATTTTGATGGCTGCAACTGCAAAAAATGGGAATCAAGGTACTAATTTTGATCTTTTTTTTTGCTGTTGTATTTACTTTGTACTGTGTGCATTAGGTTCTTGTTATAAATTTTTGTAACATAGTACTGTTTCTTTTAGTGATTGTTCTAGTGAATTTTGTTATGTTCATACTGCATTTTGGTTAAGTGATTAGTCTACTGTTATATAGTACTGATTCAGTTCATTAAAGTTTCTTTTGCGTTAGGGCTTAGCATGTAAAATTATTGCAGAAAATGAATTTATGTTACTACTACATGTTGAATAAGATAAATGCATTTATCTTTTAAGATAAAGAATTAAATAACATATTAAGCCGTACTTATATATCATAGTTACTAGTACATGTTGAATATATTTATCATTTTTCTCATTATTTGAAATTCTTACATAACGTATAAAAATGATTTAAACAGCATATAGAAAAGATAATAGCATATATCTTTTAGAAGTTCAAATATAAGTCTTTGTATTGTATGCATGAATTAAGTATTATATCTTTGCAATTTCTACTCTTCCTGCATAGACTTCACATTCAAGTAGCAAAATTTAAAAAACAAAAGAAAAAAAGGATGAATTGTCTCTAGCAAATTTATTTTTCCTTTTTTATTTGGGCAAAGGGCATAGTGTTCATGTGATTTTTTACTATTAGATAATACTGTTTCAAACATAGTGCATTATTTTCAAATGTACATTAATAAACAGTGAATTATTATTATTTTGTTTTTTTCCAGGTTTTTTCCCATTAGCAATGGCTCTTGTTCCCAAAGAAAATGAAGAGTGTTGGAGTTGGTTTTTGAATCACCTAAAGAATGCTCTTAGTTGTGATAGAATATTAACTTTTTTAAGTGATAGACACTGGGGTTTATTGTTAAGTGTTCCAAATTTTTTTTCCGAATAGTCATCATTCTTATTGTTTGCATCATATGCAAAATAATATTGCTAGCATTGTGAAAAGTGGAAGGGGTGTTTGGGTAGCTCATTTACTTGAGCGTCGTGCTATAGCTTCTAATCATCATGAGTTTGAAAAAGCCATGTCCAAGTACAAAGAAATTGGAGGTGCCAAAGCTATAGAGTATTTGAATGACAAACCATATGATCATTGGGCCGATTTGTTTTTTCCGGGGAAGCGATATGGTGAAAATAAGTCCAATGTAGCCGAGAGTTTTAATTCTTGGATTTTGGATGAAAGAAGTTTGCCTGTTACTGCTTGTCTTGATGGAATTAGGGTAAAACTTATGATGCAAATGTCTAATCGTAAGAAGAGGCATTAAAGTGGACTAGTGTGCTATGTCCGAAAATGGAAGCTCGTTTATTAAAATTGAAGGAAGAAGGATTTGGGTGGAGTGTTTCTAAATCATCTAGGTATGTATTTATATTTATTTACATGATGTTCACAGTTTCTAAAAAATGATAAATGCATTTATTTTTTTTCAACCTGCTATGTAGCCTGTGTTATGATTTCATTTTGTTGGTGTTACTTGTTACGTATTTTCTCTTTGTCTGCATTAAAGCTTATGTTCACAGTATGATTGTTAATTTTTTTGGTTTATTAGTCTTATTTTTCACTATTAGTTCACTGCACATGAATTGGGTCTTACATTTTGTAGGTATATTTTTGAAGTTCATTCTCCGACATCTCAAAAGGTTGATCTTAAAAATCGCATTTGCAGTTGCAATCAATGGAAAGTGACAGGTTTTCCTTGTGTGCATGCTTTGAAGTGTATTTCTTTAACCATAAATTCTGTTTATGAATATATTGAGAATTACTTTACTGTTGAGTATTATCTAGCTTCATATTCACATTTGATCAATCCTATTCCAACTTTTGATAAGGAAGCAATTAAAGCTGAAGAATCATCTACTGTTCTTCCTCCTAAGCCTGTTCGTGGAGCTGGAAGGCCTAGGATGAATAGGATTGAAGGGGCTGATTTTCATGCTAAGCAAAATAGATGTGGAAAGTGTAAAAAACTAGGACATAACAGAAGGGGGTGTTCTTTTGAATAATTGAGTTGATTGTTTTAGTTCAATGTATTTGATTGGTTGTTCTATGAATACTTTGAGTTGAATAATTGAGTTGATTTTTTTAGTCCAAAGTATTTGATTTGTTCTTGTATGAATATTTGGTTGTTGTATGAATACTTTGAGTTGAATATTTGAATAATTGCATATGTTGAATTGGTTATGATCTGATTTTGATTATTTTTGGTTGTATGCAATTATTTATGTTTAACCGTTATTTGGAATACAATGTTGTTAGTTCTGTTAAAAAAGATAAATTGATATTTCTTTTTAATTGTTGTGTATAGTCTGTTTTTAAAACACAGTCCTGAGAAGAGCTCACACGGTGTACTCAGCTATGACCTCAGGTTTCACATTAGTAGAGTCTGATCCAGGTGTAACCATGTTAGGCTTCAACAAAGTACCTTCCATTAGGACTTTGTGCTCGTTTAGGGCCTTGTAGCATGCAGCAAGCACTCTTTCAGTCACATCTGCACACCTGCCAATTTCAAGGCCATTCAATATGTTAATTAACTTTGTGGAACAAACAATATTAAGGTTCCAAATGAACAATCCAAAAACAGGAACATGTTACTCTTTGCTAGCATTTCACGCATGAAGTTTTTCTCATTAATGAGTGTTGAGTACAGCAAAAAAAGGTAAATCATGTTCTCTCATGAGTTGATTTATTGCTAATTAACAGTAGCATTCTTGCTTTTGACCCATTGATTTTGTTTAACAAGTAAAATTAACAGACACTACCCAGTCAATGTTATGGGATCCATCAACAAGAATCTCAGATTCGACAATGGGAACAAGCCCATTTCGAACCAAATCATCTGTAAATCCACGATTTTTACGCACAACGGTAGGAATACAAATCAAACAGAACAACTGGAGATCAGTATGACTAGTATATTGCTACCCAAAACATACTGTCAATAAAACATAAATTCGTTTATCTTTTTAACAGAGCATTAAAAACATTAGCCATTACAAATTCACTATCAATTACCATAATTTCATTATCAAATTTAAAATCAATTGTGTAAGTACTTGCTAGTTAACAATATACAAAAGCAACATAGAATGAAGTGATTATGTAGTTAATATTTCATTTTGACAGATGCATTGGTTCTAGACAGTCTTGCCTTCTTGGTTCACAATATCATAATAGTTTGACAATACATCCCATGGTACTTGGCGGACTGGAGATCGATAGCCTCTACAATCGGGGTCGTGGCATTTCTGATAGTAGCCACCTCTTTGGAAATCAACAATGTACGTAACATGATTACTTTTATGTTCTCTTCCAATTCGTTCACAATATCGACTTTTGGACATGCTATAAATTATGTAGCCATGTGCAGAAAACCAGTACCACCTTCTTATTTTACCCGAAATATTTCCATGAGAGGCAAAAGATGAAATTTTATCATCCAAAGCTAGAAAGGGAGATTTTCCTGAACAATAGGACTTGGGTATATTGCTTCCATAATCATGTAATGACTTATCTCCCTCGGTGTGGGTGCTATTATCATTGACCTCAGATTCAAAATGAAGAATTTTGCAACAGTCCAGATCCATTTTGCACTCTAATAGCTTATCAAAATCAGCATCTATTCTGCAAATAAGTGATTTGATAAACACTTGTTCCTCATTCAGATTCTTACATCCAAAGCGTCCGCTTGGCAGGAGTAAAGCATTCTTCCCTGCTTTTGATGAGAAAGGAAGACGAAAACAACGATTACGGGTATAAACTCCAGTATCAACAAAAAGAAGCTCCGTATTGTCTGATGAGCTTGAATCTTTTTTGATGTACAGTTTTTCAAACTGTGGATCACTTACTCTTAAATTTATTATGCGTGAGCATACCTCAGAGATGAATGTTCCAACATGCGAGTTGTCTTTGAAGGCAATATTTGGGATATGAATGATCACATGTCGAGAGAACTTTTCTTCAGTAGATGAATCAAGCTCTAAAACCCAATCTTGATTTCCCTGGATTTTGTATTTGTCATTTAGCAGTTTGAAGGTGATAGATATCAGAATATCTACCATTTCATCGGCATTTTTTCCAGTGTTAATCTTTTTATTGAACTCCAGATCATAATACAAGTGGCAAGGCAGTCCGACTTGAATAACCTCATAATGGTGGCGTAACTTAGGATTCATGGTTTTGTACCTTCTCCAGAACTCATCATATGTAGAAACAAGGAACCTTCTTTGTGCAGTCAAATGATCTTGGTAGCAAAAAACGTAAGTGTTTGCATGTGTTTGGACAAATCTTAAAGCTTCTTCTTGTCTAGGAAAAGTAGCCCATACTACATCTTTTTGCTGTGTAGAACAACGGAATTAGAAAACATAATAATAAATATAAAACTATAAATTATCAATAACAGATAAAAGGATTTATATTTCTTAAAAGAGCAGTAGAAACTTATTTTTAAGATCAGTTACTACAAATTCACTATCAATTACTACAAATTCACATCAAATTTTCAATATCAGTTACTACAAATTCAGTATCAATTACTAGAAATTCACATTAAATTTTCAATATCAGTTACTACAAATTCATCATGTAATTCATTAGTAATTTAAAATATACTCCCTAAAATCTATGATCAATGTAGTATCAGCTTTTACAAATTCATCACCAAATTCATTATCTAATTTTTAATATCACCCATTACAAATTCATCATCTCATTCATCAGTCATTACATTTTTATGGGCTAAAGAAGAGCTGCAAAACTTGTCAAGCCAGCAGTATGGTTCGTCGGATAGTATTTGTGCAGCTATCTGTGCTCTCAATGCATTAACTTGTTCAAGACTAATTTTTTCTGTAGTCTGCATTCTTTGTGCTATTTTTTCCATGAACATCATCACAAAAATTCCGCAGTCGTATCTGTATTTCTGAAGTTTAGTACTTTGAATATAATGATAAAACATATTATCTTTTCTTTATTTTGATAATGAATTGTAATTAGTATTATGTTTATCTAAAACTAGTATGTGAGAAAATAATATTATCTAATTGGTAATATGTGTGTAGGTAGTTATTGTGTATTGTGATTTTTTATATAAAATTCTGAACTATCTTCAAAATTACCCAGTGCTTTGTTGAGCACAGTCAACATTTTTAAGCACTGAATTTTTCCTGAGAATTGTTTTGTGCCCTTCTTCTTGTAACTCTTTGTTTAGGTAGTTCACTGCTGATTTCTGCAAACAGTGAAGGAAAATTAGAATAAATATAAACACATTTATCTTTTTTACTTTTTGTGTATTTTTACTTACCACATTAATGACAAATTTTGTATGTCCACTTCTGCAGGTTTTTGATCTCGTGGTCAAGTGCAGAGAGTCATAGTGGTTCCAAGTGCATTCTCCAACAACTAGTTCTAGCAGACTCCAATGATCATTGCCATGTATTGGGAATAATATGTTGCAACATAATGGATCTAAAAGTGTTCTTTTCATAAAAGGATTGAACATTTTTTTCTTGATATTTTCCAAGCTTCCATCCGTTGCGCTTTTCTGTAAAAAAAATTGTTTTAGAAAATTTATGTTTTATAAAAAAATGTTAATTTGAGAATATAGTTCACTTACTGTCATAGTTGTGTTAACATAGATAATGCTATTGCTTTTTTCTAGTTGCTTTGTTTTTCGGAACCAAAACCAATCAATGATCTACATTTGAAAAATAATATGGATAAAGTATATAAATTATAATGAAGGAAAGTTTAGTTTGTTGTACTTACTTGACCACAAATACTTTGTTGATAGAGGAGGTCTTCTATCATCATTTTTGTTATGGTGATGAAGTTTTCATCATCACAACTAAATGCTTCATCGCTGGAAAATTGGACGGTTGTTAATAAAAGAAATTAAGTTTAGTACGTACTATGTTGTTTGCATTTGATAGTAAAACAAAATAGAAGCCTTTATGGAATTATTTATTAAAAGTTAAAGATAAATTAATTTAGCTTTTTTAGTTTTGTTTAGTTTTTGTTTATTTTTGAGCAAGTGTGTGAGTGTATAGTAGTTGATAGATGTACTGATAGGTGACCAAACTAAAACAGAACCAACACAGTACTAATAATTAATCTAACAGATTGTTGATATATAGTTTGTGTGAGTGAAAAGTAGTTTAATTACTTACTTGTTTCCTCCCAAAACTTTGAAAAAAAGTTTCACATTTTGTTGCTGTTCAGCAGTTAGATGCTTCATGAGTGGACACTTTTCAACATTCTTTTGCTTCTTCTTTTTTTGTTCTTTAGAAATGACATCTTCAACAACAATTGGATTTTCTGCAGCAATTTCTTGACTATGTTGTTTGATATTTTCAAATTTTAAACAATCTTCGGTTTCTAGAATGCAATCTTGAGTTTCCATCAAATCAAAACATGGAAAGTTAGCAGAACTATTTATATGCATCATACCAACTATCTTTCTTTTATTCGTACCTTTATCAGCTTCACTTTTTTCTTTGAAATCATTTTTTTTCTCCACATTATGCTCTTCAAAATTTTCCAGCTTTTGAAGTTTCATTTCAAGATTGTGGAGTCTTTGTTCAGCCAGCTGTCTTGAATGTTGTTCCTCATTCAGTTGTTCTGCCATACTTTTCATCTCAGCAGATAAAAAGTTCACTTTCCTCTCTAACTCTTTTATGCTATTAGAGCAGTCTGTAGCATATTTGTCATATTCCAACCCAGTATATATTTTTTTTTGAAAAAAAGTCTTTTTCCTCTTTAGTTACATTTGCAAATTTCTTTAAAATCTGCATGGAAGGTATTTGAAATTAAATTTGGACATGTAATATCTTTGAAATTCTATGAAGTTAGAAATCAGAAATTATTAAAAATATACAGGTAAAAAAATTTCAGACACTTGATAAATGGAAACAACATGCAGGCACATTCATATGGGAAGGAGAGAAGACTAGGAAAATCTATAATGCACACACAATAGTTGTTACGTATAAATATAGATATGTAATTAAATAACCTACAAACTACATAAATTTAGAACACTATCCCTATTAAATAAGACACATATAAACATATGTACTCATATAATTTTGTTTATCAACAAATATATATAGTTCATTATGTACTTAAATCATTTTCTATAAAAACATATATGCATTTATCTTTTTTAACTAGGGTTTAATTTAGTTGTATATTATCTGTAATAAATTTAAATATGAGTAAATCAAGAAAAATGTTTAATATGTATAACTATATAACAAATATAAGTAATGCCTAAGTTGTTATAAAATCATTTACATTAACAGATAAATGTTTTTATCTTTTATAGCTTTTAAGCATGGTAAAATTAATGAAGAAATTTGGAGTTGGGCAGAAACTGAATTGTACTTAAATCATTATGTATTTATGTATTTAAAAGTAGCATACCTTATCATTGTCAATTTCATCAAGGTCCAAATCTTTTAATTTTGACAAGTCCCATTTTCTCATCCTTGGGATTTTGCTTTCCAAATTTTCTTTTTCATCGATGATTTGCGTCCTTTCACAAAACCAATACTGCCAATAAGACCATGCAAATAAGCATTAACATTTAACATTTTTGTAAAAAGCATTGGTATAAATTTATTTATATTTGCTTAAAGTTTTTAAATCATACCAGTAAGACCATAGTACATCCAGGTGTGCTTCTTGGATTAGCATAGTATTTTTGTACATTTTTCATGACATTTTCACATATTGCTCTCGGCCAAGAGATTGAGTTAAATTTTTTTAAGTTTAACAGCTTTGATAAGAAGCCCCACTGCATGTAGTTCTGATTGTTAGGAAAGAAAAAAGTAATAATCAACAAGAGCAACAACAATTTGACTAAATCTTCATTCCCTTTTTTTCCTTTATCATTTTTTTCAACCTTCTTGTGACTGTCTTCTGGCTAATTATGTCATTTTCTTCGAAATTTGTAGTCAGAAACTCTGAAAAACTCTCCATTGTTGTGGCCTTATTTGAAGTTGGTATTGGAAACAAATCCACTCCAGATAAATTCATTCCAAATATAAGGCTAACTTCTTCAGGTGTGATTTTCAGCAGTTTGTTTCCAATTTTGAAAGCTTTTTCTTTAATACTGAAAGAAGTAATTAGTTGGTCTAAATTTGAAGCACTTTTCCGTATGTTTTGCCGTTCTATGCCATTGGTGAGAAACATATTAAAAAAGTTTTTGAATGGCGTTTTGTTGATATAACTTTTTGCTTCTGAAGATAGAATGTTTTTTTCCTTTACCGTCATCATAACTTTGTACACAACATCTAAATTACATCTGTATGTTCCACTGTACAGATGTTTTTTCTGTCTTTTCAGCCTGTTTTGAATTTCATATTTGTCAACATCATCTGACTCATCTGTTTCAATATTTATTTCTTCAGAACCATAACTTGCTTCATTTAGTTTTTCTGAAATTGTTCCTTCGTCATCTGAGTTTGTTAGATGTTCTTTTTCAGTCATTTGTGAGATTTGCTGTGTTGGTTTAGCTTCATCCTACATTCATGAAAATAATATCATTAATTGGGATCCTAAATTTATTTCTGCATATTCATGAAGATAATATCATTTTGCTCAAGAATCATAATGCACATAAAGTATAATAAACACTTTTGTTGAGTAACTATGTAGTACTGATGGCTATTTTTTTTTCCAAAGTATAGAAAGATAATCTGTTTTATCTTTTTTAGGTGTTTAAGTAATGGTCATTTAGAAATCTGAAAACTTAAAGAGAATGAAACACAAAATAGCCATCAGAATATTATTTATAAAAAAGATAAATTCTTTTATCTTTTTTAACAAAGCATTAGCAACAAATTATCCATTACAAATTAGTGATCAGTTATTAGAATTTCATCATCACAATAGCCTTGAAGTAATAACATGTACAACATGTATGAATGCAGTGCACAGTGCAGACTTATATGGTCAGAGAATCAAGCTACAACATTAACAAATAGTCAGATCCAAAAGTGAGAGTACAAAGAAGTGCACAGCATACACATAAGCAAATGCAACATGAAAACAAATCTAGATCAATGCAAATGAAGCAACCAAACCTGACTGAAGTGTTCAAATATTACATATATACATGTGTGTAACATCAAGTGAATATGCAACATCATACACATTGAAACCAGAGTCCAACGCAGACATGTCGACAAGATAAGAATGCAAGTGCAGATAAGCTACAATATGACAGACTGCATTTAAAGCAACAACTCAACTCAGTGCACATCAACCCAATACAAACTACATGAAGTATATGGAATCTAGATTCCAATTTAATATGTATATACAAATTGAAGAGTACAACTAAATATTATACATAACATAAGTAGGAAAACAGTTACCAATGGAGTTGAAGATAAAGGTGATCTCTGGCTGTGTTGATCGCAGAATGGGCTAGATAAAGGTCTAATATTTATGCATTGGGTTCCAGCTTCATTTATAAATATGCACGTTGTTTTCTGTATGAATAACTTTGTTTTTGATGACCTGGTGTGCATTTTTACGCTGCATAAAAATTGTCATACATAATGAAATGTTAGAAAGAGTGAAGAATAATTTTTTTGTACTTGTAATTGTAATTATCAAACACAACTAGGGTTGTAATTATAATAAGTAATTGTAATTATCAAACACAACTAGGGTTTAGCATGTAGTCTAAATATTGTACATTAATAGATAGATACGTTTATCTTTTTTAACAGCTAAACAATAACTTGTTCAGTTTAACACCTAGGGTTTAGTATCATCTGCCATTGAATATTAAGGTATGCTTAATTAAACAAATGTCGATTATTTTAAATTATAACAAGAACTAAAATACCTTAAATCTGTTATAAAAGCTATCATCAGCATCGTTAAGAATGAATATTTAACTATGTTTTATCATCTAACTAAAACATTTACATCAAAATAAAATATAGCTTACTTGTTCCGCATTTAAGTTTAAGGTGATTGTAGAAATTGCTCAATGAAAGTATTTTAGTTTAAGTTGAAATCGATGAAGCAGAAATCGATGATGCTGAAGTAGAAATATTGGGAAGAGATATTGGTGGAAGAAGGGCATAAAGTAACGTGTTTAAATTTTGTCCTGCAAACTAATTATTTTAAAGTTGTGTGCTACAAACTTATTGTTTGATAAAAGAAGGACCTTGCGGTAAAATTTCCCTATTGTAAAGGGGAATCATATATAGTTCATTATCTAATTAAATCGTTTTGTATAAAAACATAAATGCTTTTATCTTTTTTAAGTAGGGTGTAAATTTGCTGTATATCTTTTGTAATAACTTTTAAATCATGAAAAATGGCAAACATGTATAACATATACTAGTCACTATTTAAGATAACTAAGGCTTAAGTTGATTTGAACCAATTATAGTAAAAGATAAATATGTTTATCTTTCGTAGCTGTTGAACATAGGAACATTACAACATAACTGTGTTTACACAATACATACAATTTTTGAAGTACTGAAGTTAAAATTATGTTAAAGCAACTCAAAGATAAACAAACATGTTAAATCCATTACATTCTTGTATTAAATCATTTAGATTAAAAGATAAACAGATTTATATTTTTAAGCTGTTGAATATGACCAGTTTTACATCACGTTAAATCATTACAAAAACAACAAACACCTTACATGCATTACAAAAACTGTTATATATAAACACAATCAATAGAACTTATTTGTTACTTGTCAAACACAAGCAAAAACAACCCATAAATAGCAAAGAAAATCAATCAGTGAATGACTACTTACTTCAGCTAACAAAAACAATCGATATATAGCAAAAAAAAACAATCGATGAACAACAAACAGCAAAGTTAAACAAGTATTTACTTGTTCAGCAACAAGTGAATAGAAATCACGTCTTGCAACTAGTGAATAGAAATCGCGTCTTAGTTTCTTCAGCTGAAGAAAAGTGAATCAATCGATATATAGCAAACAGTAGAAATAAACAATTACTTACTTGTTCAGCTGAGAAAAGTTAGGCGGTACGATTTCTTCAGCCAATCGATAATCCAACTGAGGCGATTTTGTTTCTAAGCCCTACTTTTGTTTTTCATTTGGAGGTTTGGCGGCAGATATGGATTAGCGAGAAGTAGAGGGTTTATTTTCGACCCGTGTCCTGGAAACTAATTTTTTTGAACACGTGTCCTAGAAAATAATTAGTTGATGGTAATAGGCCCTTATAGTGAAATTCCCCTTTAATTTAAGGTTAAGTAAGTTAAAACTTTTAGTTTAATTTGTTTATCAACAAAATAAATTTTAACAGTAAGTAAAATTTATAATTTTATTTACCCAATGGATTTAAATTCAAAATGAGAATATTACTGGTAGTTTAAAATCATGGCAAATGTTAAATAAATTTATTAAATGAGAAATTCATTGTTTGATAGATCAAATATTAATAAAATCCTATAATGCTTATACAAGGTCCAAAATCGTAAGGAGACAAGCCGGTTTGGATCAGATCGCAAATTAAAAATCAAAGGTGAGTTAATCTCACTCTTCTGGATTGCTATTTAAATTTAAATGGTTAAATTTAAATAATTGGTTGAATGATTGAATTGATTTGATGTGCTATATTATATATAGTAGTATATAGTATATATATATATTGGAGTGATTGATTTCCCGCATTATATAGCAGATGAGACCCTATGTGTCGCATAATAGCGGATGATATTATATTAATCCTATATACCACGATATTCCACCTCGAAGTGGAATTGGTATTGTGCTAACGTCTGTGGATGCAGGGAAACATGTTGGAG
The DNA here is from genome assembly GCA_030737815.1 of Allium fistulosum. Classification (NCBI taxonomy): domain Eukaryota; kingdom Viridiplantae; phylum Streptophyta; class Magnoliopsida; order Asparagales; family Amaryllidaceae; genus Allium; species Allium fistulosum. The sequence continues at coordinate 481,192,298 of CM060905.1, read as the reverse complement.
GGATCCAATTGGATTCCTCAAATATATTTAGATTTATTTATATCTTCTGTGAATGATTATTTGATATCCTGTGATGAATTATATTGATAATTGGAATATTAAATGTTATGGTTTGCTTGAATATTTCGGTACCCTAAATTACCAAAATATATCGAATTGGATTTTTGACAAGAAAATAAAGGAGTGAATTTTTAAGTAAAATAATTATCGAAAATCTAAATGAATTTAAGAACGAATTGGAAAAGAATAAAAGTAATTTTAAAAATTCTAATAAATAAATTCCGAGTATGGGAAAGGGAATTTTAAATAAACAGAGAAATATTAAATTTTAAGCTTAAGTGATATTATATCAAGAAATAAAGAATGTATTTTTAAATTCAAGTTTTGAGTTTATTTAAAAAGGGATAAAGAAGGAATTTGGGAAATCTGAAATTGGTATTTTCAGTTAAAAAGATTTTAATCATAATGAAGAAATAAATCTGAAGTTAACGGATTTGAATAAATTGAGGAAGTAAAGGAGTTTATTTCAAATTGGAGTAATTTGGAAATGAATTTGAAAATCGATTTAAGTATTTAAAATTGGAATTTTAAAAAGGGAAATGAGATTATGAATTTATAAACTGGGTTTATAAAAAGTGAAGGAATATATCGGTGAATATTTGGAAGAATAAATTCACGGTGGGAATTTATTAAAGGAATGGGTAAATTTGTTTAAAAATAAATAGTGATTTATTTTTTAAAAATATGTGAAAGAGAAGCGTATTTCCCTGGATAGCCAAGTACGTTTTCAAAGCAAATTTTAAAATATAAGTTAAAAGATTTAATGTTGTTTTAAAAAGCATGTTTTATAAAATTTATTATTAAATGTTTATATTTTAAAGTAAGTATTTCTCAAATTTTATTATAGTAGTAATTATTTAAAGGTGACTCGAAATTTTGTTTTAAAGGGATAAAAATTTAGTTTTATATTTTATAAAATAGCTTCATTTTTAAATATTCTTAAGGTATATATTTTTGAATAAGTATTAAAGTAGTTGTTAACTTAAATGTCTTAAAGGATATTTTATAATAAAGAGTTTTTAAAATTATTCTAAAAATCTAAAGTTTTTGTACTTGGTGTTTCCAGTGGTAATAAATATTTGGGAATTTATTCCATAAGAGGAGTGTGGTTTGAAAACTGTTTTCAAAAGGGTTTGAAAGTGGAAATATATCTTGCGAAGATATTTGTGAGGTAAATAAATAATTTGGGAAAATTATTTATTGTTTGATGGATGTTTGTGAATGTTAATTGATAGTTAAATAACCGACTATCAATATTGGCCAATGCTCTGATCGTTTCGAAGAGACCGGGATCGAGATTTATTTCTCGAAAACCACTTCGATCCGGTTTGTACGTTTTCGTGGGGAAAATGAGTTTGAAATCGAAGATGGAGTAGTGCCTTCGGTTCCGTTCGAACTCGGGATGGACTTGTATGGATGAATGCTTTTGGAACATCGTCATGTGGACGATGGGCATTCTAAGTGAAACGTTCTATAAAGGTAACGCTTAGCCTCAAGCCTCATCAACCGAGAATGATTGAAAATCAGGGATTATGTAGCAAGGCTATGTGGGTAGCGCCCATTAGGGTGAGGTCATCCCTGTCTAGATGTCCCTTTTTATTTCGGCTTAGTGGTGCGGTTGCTGATCCCAACCGTGGGATGATCTTACTCGGAATTACCCTTAGGTAATTCCGGTCTTGTGTTTGCAGGGGACCGGGCGTGGTCCTCGGTACGCTGATCTAGACCAGGTACTGTGACAGGTGGTACCCTAGTGCCTATTCATTAGTTGGAAATCCGTTCTCCCTACGTGCCTTTACGGTTTTGTTTATATACTTATTAGCTGAAATTTAATAGATGTAACAATTTCGGCTATTTGAATAAGTATTTGTATATAGACACTATGATAATATCAGAAGATTTTGATAAAAAGTGTTTTGGCTATCATAAGGTAAAAACCCGACATGTTTATTTGTGGCGTGGTCTTACGAGATGCTTTTGATTTCAAAAGGTTTGGAAAACTTTAATAATCCAATTGAGTGTGTTTTCTCACGCTGGTTTTCCAGACTGACTCGGGTGTTATTTAACTATAATGCTCGGGTCAGGCCGAGTATTATAGATTACAGAATATGATGCTATGGAGCTCAGGAGACGAGCTGGATGGCAAGACGTATCACTCATACTTGTTGTATATTCCGCTGTGTTGTGTATACTATGTATTCTGTAGTGAGACAAGTTAATATAACTGTCCTGTAATGAATTATTGATTGTGTTGTACTCTGATGATGAGATATATAAAAAGATATAGTTTCTTTTGTGTATAGATCAGTTATTATCTATTATATTTTATTCCGCTGCGTTTGTGAGATTCTGATGTTGTTTCTATTTTTCTTCTTCTACCTCTTTCTTCTTTAACCCAAATGGTTCGTATTTCCGTTCTTCTTGAATTGAATTGATGGAGATTAATGTCAATTCAAGGGGTACGGGTTTGCGGGTTGTTACAATAAGCCTACTTGATCGACTTTTAGTGATAAGTACATGACTAAATGCTTTCCACAATTGAGTAAACACACAAACCACGATAAAGTCACACAAAGCATGATTAAGTCACATAAGCAACTTCTAATTCCCTTTTTATTTAATTAATGCTTTTACTAATTAAAATCTCTTTTATTAATAAAACTTCTTTTACCAATTTCTATTATTCATTTGTACTCTTTCAATTCTTCAAAAAGTATTCATATATTTATCTCAAATGGTATAAGTATATTCAAAAATCATTAAAAAATATTCTTACTTTAAACCTTTACTTTTTCTATCTTTTCAAAAGATTTCATACTTGTTATTACATTTGAAATATCCATTTAAAAAGTCTAGTTACATTCAAAAATCTAATTTAAAAGGTTTAAGACAAATGTTGTTAACACATTGTCACAATAAAGCCAAAACCATTCCATACTTTTCATTAGCTTTAAAACATTCTTTTTAAAGATCCAAGTATACTTATTTACTAGATTATATACTTTTACATAACTTCACAAAATTGTTTATTATAATATAAGTGTTATAATTCAAAACTTCCTTTATTCCTTTATAAAATACTTAACTTACTTTTTCCAAACTTATAAATATAAATACTTTAAAAATAATTATAAATAGGTTTTAAAAATCTATGTAAAAGTTACGTAAAAATAACTAATTTATGATTTGAAAAAAATAGTAAAACGCATGTTTTACATTTTACAGCACTTTACTTTCAAATTTTGTAAATAATTATTACAGCCGTATTTAAACTTTGAATCTTTTTTCCACACTACCAAACATTCTATTAAAACTTCCATAAAAAGGTTCCACAAAGAAAGTAATTTATAAACTGTCTAAATCACGAAAAACTAATCAAAACATCAAATTTTAAATAAAATAATGCAATAGTTCAGAAATCCCGTAGTAGGTCAAGCACAACATTTATAAATGCTATTTAAAGTTCAAGGTAGAGAATCAACATGAAAATGCTTAATCTTTGTGGCCAGTTTTCAACACTTAAACAAATGGTTTAAGACTTACATTATTATAGTAAGTACCACACTTAGTGTACTCAAAAACTTTGAAAGGGAACTCCTAAGAATTTTTTTAAAATATTTAGAAAAATTCTCGAAAACAAGGTATTTACAGAAGTGTTCGTTTAGCGACATTAATACTCCAACTTTAGTCATTTTTTTTAACCTGTTCCAAAACCTTTTAAACTCCAATGTTTTTCCATTAATAAGTATACATATAAAAATTATTCAAAGTGGAAATAAATCCTTAAAGATGTGTCTTAAATTAATTGCAAAAATTCCCAAAAAAGGACATTTCAAAGTGCTCATATAGCAACCTTTTTCTCACTATACCTTTTTGCAACATTGTTTTACACGTTAATAAATGATTTAAACTTCCTTATTTTTACAGTAATAAGTACTATTATAGTACTTTTCAAAAATGCAAGGAAGCCCCTAGGACGTCTCTCAATATTGACTTTGAAAATGGCCAAACACAAGGCATTTTCAAAGTGCATCCATAGCGACCTTTTCGCTTTTAACTTTCACAACTTTAGTTCGAAATTTTTATAACTTTCCAAGTCATGTCTTCACTATACCATGCACCAAAATATGTGTAGAGAACAACCAAAACAAATTTTCCCAAGCTAAGTTCATAAATCCTCCATTTACATAAGTTAAAGTTAAGTGATATCGAAGTGCACTTATAGCGACTATTCTAGCTTCAAAACTTTCACAACGTACTTAAATTCAACACACAATTCAAACAACCATTTAAACATCAATTCAAGGCCATGCCACATGTTATAGAAGGTGATAGGAGTTATAAGTTGTCATTTGCTTTCAAAAGCAAAAGGTCCAATGTAAATAACTTTAGTTAGTAAATGTCACTTTAACTTTATATTTGCATACAGATACACACATACACAATATATACATATAAGATAGTAAGATAACTCACCCAAATCCAAGCCTACATCAAGCTCAAACACACAGGAACAAAGAACCACTTCCTACCATCACCCAAAAGCTAAAAGACACCGCCTTTAGGACTTACAAACCAAGGCAAGACCTCTCGCTCTCTTCAATGCTCACGACCAAACCCAAGCTCCCTCTTTTCTTCCATATTTTTTCACTTTTGACTTTAGATCCTTACTTCCTAAGGTGTTTTAAGTTGTTGCTGAAAGTTTAGTGGAGTTTGGAGAAGATTTGAGTTAATTAGAGAAAGATTAGTAAAGAAGAAAGTGGATTAGTGCTAATCCACTTCCACCATTTTTATTCTTTTGTTTCTTTTCAAGATTCAACTATGAAGTGTAAATGCACCCTTAGCCCCCTTTGGCTAGCCACAAAGAGCTCTCCCCACGTGCCTTGCATGCTTTTAACTTTACACCTCATTTTTCCTTATCAAATTAACGTTTTACCCTTACACACTAAATATCTTCCCATGACATTACCCATGACATCATCATATTTTATTTTCCATAAATGATAAAATACTTTTATTCCATATTATTGATTTTCTATGTGTTTTAGTGTATGCAAAATAAGTTTAAACAACTTCTGTCAAGTAAAAAGATGTTCATCGTTAAAATGATTTTCGATCACATCATCAATATTTCTTCATAGTATTTATATTTGTAAACATTTTTTAAAACAAGTTTACCATCATTAGTTATTACTTAAAATGGGGATAACAAGGTTATTAAATAATTTAATCATATTTAATCCAAGATTCAAATCTTTAAATAGTTGAGATATTTAAATACGAAATTTCAAGTCGTTGGAGATATTCATATTGAATTAAAGCAATTCAATAAAAGTAGGAAGATAACTTTTTTTAGATTATATTTCAGTTCGATCTCATTATAGAGTAAAAAAATGATTACCCTAAAGATGAAGTAATGATGAATACTTTTTTATTACTTAACAAATCCAAAAAATGAGCTCAACTACATTTTAGAACTTAATTAAATATTGAAAATATGTAATTATATGTATTAGACCATATTGAAGTCAAATCATCAATGTTGTTACCATTGATGTTATAGCTTATGAAGTAAATACAAAACAAAACTATGGAACGAAGAGAGTATTAAGTTAATTTGACAAATGAGCTAAATTTGTGGAAGTATATAGGAAAAATGTCCGACTTTACCTTTAAACTAATATAGTTGATCAAGTATTGTCCTATGGAAATATAATAATATAATAGAGGACATCATTTCATACCTCTAAAACGTCTCAAAATAATAGGTCGAGTATCTCAGTTTATTTTTCAAAATGATGAAATATATTAAACTTGAGGAAGATAGGTTAGGACAAAATTGAAAACATAAAATATGATACATCCAAACCTATATTGAAATCAAACTTGGGAATAATAATAAACTTGAAAACATTATGAAATTTGGAAATGACAGATAATATGTAAAAATTGGAACTTACAATGAAACAAAATAAGGAAACTACAATGTTCCTTAAAATACAATGGAACTTGAAAACAAAAAATATATAACCAATTTGTACATTCCTAACTAAATACCAGATAGAACATAAATCATTGGAATTTATATTTATATATTGGACAAATACAAAATGATTTAAACTTGTATCAAAATCACCAATGACCATTGTCCTAATGGTAATACCAGGAGTGGCAAGACATTTAGCCAGAGTTGTTGCTAGAGATATTGGGTTAAATTCCCTTGGCATGTGAATTACAAAATTTCATGAAAAATACTATTATTGAAATCTAATCAAGAAGAGTCATTAAACTTTAAAATGCCATAAATCTGGAAACAACAAATACTTATCCAATTTACACATTCCTAAAAAGAAATATGAAAAAAAAAACATAAATCCATTACTTATACAAGAAATCTATACTCTCAGTTTGAATATACCTGATTTGAAATTGATACTAATTTACACATTAAAAGGCAATCAACTTAGAAGCGCCCCAAAACTTGAACAAAAAATCGTACTCATTTTTAACATTCCTAATTTGGAAATACAAAGAATAGAAATATAATCTTGTTCTACTTATATATGAAATTTGTACTTCTAACTAAATGTATCTGATTTAAAATCTATACCAATATCATACGCTAAACCAATAATGAAATAAATAAGGAAAATGCAATGTTCCTTATTACTAAGAAACTTAAAAACAACAAATATATAATCAATTATGCATTTTAATTTTAAATAAATAGAACATAAATCATAAGAATTTATATGCCTAAATAGGAAACAACAAAATGTTACATTAAACCTATATTAAAATCTAATCAGGAAGAGTTACCACGCTTGGTGTAACACACCATAAATTAATAAATACATAATTAATGAATTAATTATGAAAATAAAGATTTAAGATAATAATATGATATGATAGGTATTTGGGTGTACATTTACTTATCAATATTGTTACTTAATGAAACCCACTAAAATGAATTGAATGAGAATGCATGACGATGGGCCGATGGCCCATAGTGAGATTATTACATGCCTTATCAAATCATTTCATCACTCTCTTTTCATTTCATTATGCACCATAATTGAAATAAAAGCTATAAGCATTTAATGGTGGTAGCTTAACTAAAAGAAAAGGGAAAATAGTACGATCAAAGCTAAGGAAACTAGAAACTTCATTCAACTAAGAAATGTAGGTGAGTAATTTAACGTCTAAACCCATTTTCCCTTACAATTACTTACGGTAATCTAATTATGTTTATTTATTATGCTTCTTATGAATTAATTGATCCAAAAATTTAATATGATGTTATAAACGCATTATTAGAGATGAGCTTTGATTTATAGAATTTTCCCATAAGTAAATAAATTGTTATGAATTTTAAGAACTGGTTATTAAAGAAAATGATTAGAAATAAGGAGTTTGAGAAATTATATAAAAGAAAATACATAAATATATTTTTCAAAGAATTTTTAGAAACATTACAAGTGATTTCTGAGTGAAATACACTTGGTCGACAAGAGATTTATTGGTGCCAAAAGGTAAACAATATAGGGCCTAGATGTAATTTAATTGAATAACATTTTTAATAATTAGTCAATGGACCAGTTCCACAATATATGCTAAACATGTTGGGAAAGTACTAAATAACGGTAAGGAATGATGGAGTCAAATGAATGAGAAGTTGACACGTGTAAAGGTAGTGTCAGACATGTAGTAAGTATGTTTTTACATGTACCGATAGCCAATATCAAAGGCAGTGAGGCCAAACTGAGAGTAAGAAATCTAAAAAATGCTAAGTATGAGGTTTGGTGTACAAAATCGAAGGTTTTAGCTTAAGGTTGAAGGAAATGAGGGCAATTGAGGAATTATGGGTAGAGGAGGTGATTTTCGAAACCTAGAGTTGAGATTCGTATGTTAAAAGAATGAAACTGAACTAAGCCAGGCTTTCCCCATACAAGACCAAGGGTAGCAATTGCCGACAGTGTATTAGCTCTTGGTAAAATGTTGAAACCGAAACTAATTGACTTCCAAAGAGGAATTTTGTACTAAGGCATATAATGGCTGAAATTGGTGCCCAAAACATTTTTGATAATGTGAAAACGTAGCAGAATCAACTGAAGTTGTTGGAATTGACATAGCTTAATGAATAGCTAAGGATAAACATAATACATGTATAGTTAGGTAGAGTATTCGGTAGATGGAGTAGTGCATGGTGTGGAATCTAAGACCCAAAAGCGCAAGAGAAAGGCCTTAGTGGCATCTGAAACTGAAAGCGTAAGTGTAAGGCCTTAGTGGAAACCGAAAAGTAAAGCATTTCTTTAAGGCTTGGTGTGGAAACCGCAACGGAAAGTGCTAGATTAAGGCCTAAGGTGGCATTTGAAACACAAAAGTAATTGCTGTAAGGCCTGATGTGGCAACTAAGTTAGGATTTGGTAAATGGTGCAAGGCATGAGGTGGAAGTCAAGAACCAAAAGTGTAAGGGTTGAGTGAACATGAAAGTTAGGTGTAAGGCCTACGTGGCAATCAAAACACGAAAATGAAGATGTAAGGTCTAAGTGTCAACCAAAACCGGTTGTGTATTTTGAAAAATTAAGGAAGCAGTGAAGGCATAAGGCCTTAGTGGTAGCTGAATGCTTAAACTATGGTTCTTCGTTAGAAGAAGACGACACAAGGTCTTAATGGTAGCTGAGTGTAATATGTTTCAGTTTTCGGAAAGAAAGGAGAATGATTACTGAATGGCAAATCGCATGAAATGGCTATAAATCCTTATTAGAATAACATTGTATGTATAAGACCTTTTTGGGTGAAACTATGAGGTAAGCATATGTTTGAAACTATTAATGAATGTTGTGCTATAGTGATAAGAAAACCCAAAGTGCTTTAGCGGTGTGGTTTCGCCGTGTTTTGTGTTTAGAATAATATATTTGTTAGCGCCAAAATTGGTCACTAACCCCCAAATCCAGATGAAAGCACCAAATACCAGTCACAGCTCAAAGATAGAATGTATGTAGAGAGTAATAATGTGAAGAACGGTTAAAACTAAAATGAAAGCAGTAAAGAACAACAGATTTTATAGTGGTTCGGCTAACTCCGGCCTACGTCCACTCCAGAAGTTTACTTTTTATTGCTGTAATAATCGATTACAGTTACAAAATGGCAGAGTTGCCTTAGCCTTAGAAAAGAGAAAGTGAGAGAGCAGAAAGAAGATCCCCTTTTACTGTGCCCCTGCCTCTCTATTTATAGACAAAGATGGGTTGGACTTCCCTGGTGGGCCTGGCAGCCGAGTACCTCAGCCCAAATGGAGTGGTCTCCATATGCCGAACCATAGATGCCGAACGCTGAATGCCAAACAAGGTGTGAATGCCGAACGATCTCCTCATGCCGAACGTTGGGAGGTGCGAGGTACCGAGGTATCGAGGTACGGAGGTGCGAGGTACCGAGGTATCGAGGTACGAGGTACCGGGGTATCGAGGTGCGAGGTATGGAGGTATCGAGGTGCGAGGTACCGGGGTATGGAGGTACGAGGTGCAATGCCGAGCGAGGTGAGGTATGCCGAACGTGGTGAGGTATGCCGAACGACCCATCCAATGCCGAACGATGCTTAATGCCGAACCTCCGTCATGCCGAACCATGTCTGATGCCGAACAGTTTCTAATGCCGAGCGCCCATCATGCCGAACGATCTCTAATGCCGAGCGCCTCTAAATGCCGAGAGCTCCTGGATGCCGAGTGCTACTGAATGCCGAGTGTTCCTGGAATGTCGAACGATCCCTCTATGTCGAACGACGATCTCTCTATGCCGAACAACCTCCAACGCCGAACCATCCCAATGCCGAGCGACATCTGCCAAACTGCCTAGGCCGAGCCATGTAATTTCTCCACTCCTTTTCCCAACGACATATTCAAGTGAACTTCATCATTTTAAACCGAACTCATCATACTTTAGTCTCGATAGTTGTGAAGTTGTTTAAGTTAAATCCGTCTGTCCGCGGCCTTGCCAAAAGGCGGGTTAACAATATTGCTCATACCTGATCTTATGTCTGATCCATATTTTATTACTATTTTCCCCATAAAACTCACAGGTACTCATTTGAGTAGACTGGGTTTATGACTTTAGGTAGGTTGCTTTCGGAAGACAAACGAATTCCAAAGATGAAGATGGAGGATTAGACATTATTTGTTATTTTGATTCCGTTGTATTAAGTGTTCATGTCAACATCTTCATATGTTGGACATGACACTATTAAATATGATTCTATTATATTTTTGACCCCTGCATAGGCATGATTATGGGAAAATTTTAATATGTAAAAGAAATAAAATGATTATTTTGTTGTGTAATATTTATTACCTGCTTTGTTTACTTAAATTGTTTCATATAATTGATCTCATCTTTATCGCCGAAAGATAATTCCAAGGTAATTGTAACACATTGGAGTTCCATCTTCAGGTTAAAAAATGAGGGATGTTGTAGTTGGTATCAGAGCTTAGGTTAGGTTACATGTAACAACCCGAGGTTTCGTATCGATTGATCATCGTCATTAGACGATTAAATCGGTAGCTAATTTCTGTTGGTATTTTAATTGGTTGAATTCTCTTCGAATGTTGGGTTGAAATTCTTTTCAAAAATTTGGTTAAGAGTTTGGGGGCTTTAAATTTAATCTCGGCCCATGGTGTTTCTTTGTTTTAATGCCGTGATAATCCAAGACCCGTCCCCCATTTCACTTTGATTTCGCAAACCCTATACCCGTTCCTTTTTCATTTTCATTCGTTCGAGAAACCCTAAAACAAAACCATCGAATGAAAATGGCGGCTCCATCTCGTTCTTCCCCATTCGTTCAAAAGTAGGGCTCGTTCAATTCGAAGGCGCCGATGACTTCTTGCCGTGGATCGATGATGCCTTCACTTTGCTCGCAACTGCTCCTATTCGATTCGACTAAGGTGAGTGATTGTTTCACTCACATCTTGTTCAATACTCGTTGAATTCCGATTTTGTTCCAATTCTGTTTACTTGGATTGTGGACTTCACTGATTTGGTTAATTCCCTTACTTGCCACGGTTTTGATTTTTTTGGGCATTTTGATTTAGACTTTTTCAAATTGTAAACTTGATTAAAACTACGGCTTTGGTTTTGTGATATATTTTGTCAAGTTGACTTCGACTCTGGACATTTTTGTTGTACTATACTGGGTTTGACTTTGATCTTTCTGACCCCTGTGAGCTTCGTCTCTACCATCTTCTCTGCCATTTGAGTTTATCCCTGACCTGCTTTGATCTTCACTGCTGACTTGTTCATGCAATACTGTTGTACATTCATGCTCATATGATAATTGCATCCACATGTATCTGATATAGTTGCTGTTGGTTTTGCTACTGTGTTTTGAACTGCAACTCGACATTGATTCTTGTTCAATCATATCGCATTTGCCTGCAGTTCATTGTGTTGCATTATTCTGTGCACATTGTAGCCTTCACTGTTCACTACTTTATGCATTGAGTTGCATCACTGGTCTTTGCATTGTGTAGTTGCCATATCTTGTGCTCGAGCTCTTTACCCACTGATGCATTCTGGAGTTGGTTACTTTGGTTACTGGTTCATATCTTGTAATTGTAGACTAGCTTGCACACTTTGATCTACTTCATACCAGTAGCATTCATGCTTCATTGTTATCTGGTAGCTCTCGAGTCTTGTTCATGTCATCACTGCATAGCTGTGTTGCCATATTGATCCCTCTTTTTGCTTTGGCTTCACTGCATAGCATATTGGTACATATTAAAAATGTTGCATCATTGAGTTGCACTGCACTTTTGTTGGAATGATTTCAACATTGATGCTCTGGTCTTTGGTCTCTGTTTGGCCTGTGATCTGTAGAGTTCATTTCAGTTGTTGTAGTTTCTTGGTCATTGGTTAAAGTTTGTTTTGCATGCTGTTGCCTTCAGTGTACATGCAGCTTTGACCTTGTCTGTATATGTTGCCTGTGTAGATTTTATTGTTGCAGCTTCCATTGTATGTCTGCACTCTTTCATTTGACACTTGCTTGTTTCACTGATTCATTTTAAGTTGCATTTCTTTGATCTTTGATCCCTGTTGCACTTCACCTGTGATATTGCTTGGTGATCTTTGTGGCACTTTGTTGTTGTAGATGTTGATGTGTACACATGTTTATTTGATATTGACACTGCTGAAACAGTGCACTTGATCCATTCTGGTATTAACTTTGAACCTGAATTTGTTAGTTGGTCTGGTTTCACTGTTATATTATTGTTGCAATTGCCACTTTGAGTTGTATTTCCATATAGTTCTTCCACTTGAGCATTTTTGTTGTTCACTGCATCTTAGGTTTGCATACTTGATATGCAGTAACCTGTAGCACTTGACTTCGGCTGTTTCTTTGATAGTGAACTTGTTCACTGTTTCCATTTGCTCGAATTGGTTGAGCTTGGTTTGTTGGTTCTTGATTATTTCAGGTTGATTTTTGAGATTTTACAGTGAGTTGAATCTAGTCCCAAAGACTTGGGTTTGACCCTGTACTCGAATGTAAACTTTCATTGTGCATTCGTGTGTAATTCGTCATTTTGATTCGAGTTAGTACCAGTTGTTTTTGGTTCATTTATATTGACCATTGCAGTTCGAAGTACTGTAGTGGCGAGGCAGTGCACGCGTGCGTGTACTGCAGCAACACAGAGTTTTGATTTGATTTGATCATTTTGAGATTGTCTAATTATCTATTCGACAATTAGATTCTGAGTTCTAATTATTATTTAATAATTGGATTTTGTGTAAATTGCTGTTTAGGCAATTCTGTTGTTTTCTGAATTATCTGCATTGGTAATCTTTTATCTATCTTTGTTGGTGATTTGGATTAGCTGATTTGTTGTTTTTACACTGTTTAGTGTTATATCTGTCGTTATCCGATTCTCTTATCGAGGAGTCGGATATACGAGATTTCTATGACCGTCGTCTATTTGATATTGATTATTATTGCTTATGTGCATTAATAACTGAGTTTGAATTAGACTGACCCGTGTATTATTTTCTTTTGAATGTAATACTCGGGTCAGACCCGAGTTATTTCAGGTTGTAGATTTACTGCTTTGAGTTGCTGTTTGAGCTATGAAGACTTTTCACATCTTTTGAAGTGGTCTTCGTCTTGTTGTAGTAGTCAGTGTGTCTCTTTAGGGTTGATATGTATTCATGTATATTAGTCGATAATGTACTTGTATATATAACTTCCAGAGTCGACAGTTGTAGTTGTATCATATGTACTGTGTCAACTGTATTGTAACTGACATCGGTTATTATATATATGAGACTGTTTGTTATCTGTATTCCGCATTCTTTTGTCTCTGTGTTATTATTATATATATTGTCCTAAACTATTATGAACCATCGTAGTTTGTTTTATACTGGTAATTGGGTATGTCGATGGGAGTAAATAAAGAACGATGAAAAAAATGAAAAATATATACCACTCCTATCGAGGTAACCAATACTAGTGTAAGGCCAACTACGGATGGTCGCTCCTATCCAGCCTTATTCTTCGTAATAACAGACAGTATTTCTTTTAATACTCTTTGTTATTGTGAGCATAGAGGTGGGGCGTCACAGTTGGTATCAGAGCTTGGGGTTTATGGACATAATATAAAACATAACTTAGATGGAACATATGTTACAACTATTGGTCGGTGTTTTATTTGTGCTTTGAGTCAAAAACTAAAATTTTGAAATTATGATGAAAATTTTCAAATATCTTTATTTAAAAATAAAAGTGAAACTGTGTTTTGTTGATTTGATTAAATTGTGTTCTGTTAATTAGAGTGCGCAGCGGAAACAGTGAAACTATCTTCGCTGAGTACAACTGATAATCCTTTTGATTTAAAAATCAAAAAAAGAAATTGAAATAAATTTCATTTGCTGTTTACATAGCCGTGTTTATTTTGTTTCTTTGAGAATTTCGAATCCGAATTGAGGATTCGAAACGATTGTAGTATGTGATCCTTGTTGAGATTTTTGCTGATTTTCTTTTATGCTAATCACATGTTGATTAGATTTTTGCTGTTTTAAATTATCTTCATTGAAGATAATAGAATAATTTCTTTATGTATATCGTAGTGTGCATGCAAATATGAATTGCATGTTACTGCATTAATTTTATGTTAAACCGATGCTTGGTTATGAAACGTATTTTGTTGCCATTATTTTTATAACGGGATTTTTACACCAATGCTAAATTTTTGAAGCACGGTGTTTTGTGGCATTTTTGATGAATGAAAATTCACTGATAGTACATTTTGATGTAAATTATTCTGATGAGATTTTGACGTTTAAAAATTACTGTCGCTTTGGCTTCAGTAACCGTCAAATTTTAAAAGTGGATTTTCAAGCAGTTATTCCGCAATGCTGATTTTGAGATTCGATTTCACGGTATTTTAAGAAGTACAATTTCCTTATCGAAATTGTTACTAATATTGCGGCTTTAATCATGTGATTGGAAATCGTTTTAAAAATGAAAAATTGTTTTACAAATTTTTTTTCAGTTTGCGCTTTCAAAAGAATGAGGAAGCGACTTAAACGATTCAGCAAAATCGAGGACTATGACCCCTTTCTTTTACTGATTCGCTTAACTCCGGACTTGTCCAGTTGAGAACATGAATTATTATTTTTATAAAATAAATAAAAAAAAATTCAGGAATTTTACAGTTTGCGCTTTCAAAAGAATGAGGAAGCGATTTAAACGTTTCAGCAAAATCGAGGACTATGACCCCTTTCTTTTACTGATTTGCTTAATTCCGGACTTGTCCGTTTGAGAATGTAAAGTGTATTTTTACAAAATACACAATTTTGCACTTTCAAGGAAACGATGAAGAGAATCAAACGATTTAGTAAAACACGTGGTATGGGACATGTGCGTTTGCTATTTCGGTTAATTCCGGACTCGTTAATTGAAACTTCTGCCGTTTTGATGATTCTGATGATTTTGTGTGCTTTCGAGCCACTACGTTGGACCTTCGGGTCATTTGTTGGACCTTCGGGTCATTTGTTGGGCTTTCGGGCCACTCTGATGGACCTTCGGGTCAAATACCAGTACTAGACCTTCGGGTCACTCTACGGACCTTCGGGTCAATCTGATGGGCGCCAAAATTATGTTGAGTACTTGGTAGGCTTCGGCCACTCTGAGATGCACGTGCGACGAACTAAAAACTCGCCATCTGATGGGATCGATCCAAGCTTTTATGTTGATTTTCTAGTCTTCTTAATTGATTTCTAGATATTTGTTGTTTCTAATTATCTGCAGGTAATTAGATATCTGATGTTATGAGATTTAATTATCGTATCGATAATTGAATATTTGTGTTTCTGATTATCGCTTGTGATAATTAGATATTTGAGATTTGATTATCGTTTTTGATAATTAAATATTTGCTAATTTGAGCTTTAATTATCGCTTTTGATAATTAAATATTTGTTGATTTGAGGTTTAATTATCGCTTTTGATAATTAAATATTTGCTGATTTGAGGTTTAATTATCGCTTTTGATAATTAAATATTTGCTGATTTGGGATTTAATTATCGCTTTTGATAATTAAATATTTGCTGATTAGTGATTTAATTATCGCTTTTGATAATTAAATATTTGCTGATTTGAGGTTTAATTATCGCTTTTGATAATTAAATATTTGCTGATTTGGGGTTTAATTATCGCTTTTGATAATTAAATATTTGTTGATTTGGGATTTAATTATCGCTTTTGATAATTAAATATTTTCTGATTTGAGATTTAATTATCGCTTTTGATAATTAAATATTTGCTGATTTGGGATTTAATTATCGCTTTTGATAATTAAATATTTGCTGATTTGGGATTTAATTATCGCTTTTGATAATTAAATATTTGTTGATTTGGGATTTAATTATCGCTTTTGATAATTAAATATTTGCTGATTTGAGGTTTAATATCGCTTTTGATAATTAAATATTTGCTGATTTGTGGTTTAATTATCGCTTTTGATAATTAAATATTTGCTAATTTGGGGTTTAATTATCGCCTTTGATAATTAAATATTTGCTGATTAGTGATTTAATTATCGCTTTTGATAATTAAATATTTGCTGATTTGGGATTTAATTATCGCTTTTGATAATTAAATATTTGCTGATTTGGGATTTAATTATCGCTTTTGATAATTAAATATTTGCTGATTTGAGATTTAATTATCGCTTTTGATAATTAAATATTTGCTGATTTGAGGTTTAATTATCGCTTTTGATAATTAAATATTTGCTGATTTGGGATTTAATTATCGCTTTTGATAATTAAATATTTGTTGATTTGAGGTTTAATTATTGCTTTTGATAATTAAATGTTTGCTGATTTGGGACTTAATTATCGCTTTTGATAATTGAATATTTGCTGATTTGGGATTTAATTATCGCTTTTGATAATTAAATATTTGTTGATTTAAGATTTAATTATCGCTTTTGATAATTAAATATTTGTTGATTTGGGATTTAATTGTCGCTTTTGCTAATTGAATAATTGTTGATTTGAGATTTGATTATCGTTTTTGATAATCGAATATTTGTTGAATTGAGATTTGATTATCGTTTGTGGTAATCGAATATTTGTTGATTTGAAATTTGATTATCGTTTGTGGTAATTAAATATTTGTTGATTTGAGATTTGAGATTTGATTATCGTTTGTGGTAATCGAATATTTGTTGATTTGAAATTTTATTATCGTTTGTGGTAATTAAATATTTGTTGATTTGAGATTTCTGATTATCATTTTTGATAATTAGATATTTGTTGATTTGAGATTTTTGATTATCGTTTTTGATAATTAGATATTTGTTGATTTGAGATTTTTGATTATCGTTTTTGTTAATTAGATATTTGTGTTTTCTGATTATCGTTTCTGATAATTGGATATTTGCTAATTTTAATGATTATCAGATTTTATAGTCTCTATTTGATTTTGGATTTTGTTGAGCATATCGAATTGTTGTTTCCTATCTATCTCTGTTGATAGTTAGAGTTGCTGATTATGAAGTTCGTGTTTTCTAGTTATTTGTTGGATAACTATATATTTGCTGTTTTGTGATTTCTGTACTCTAATTATCTGATTGATAATTGAATATCGCTGATGATTGCATTTATTCAGTTTTTTTGTTTTCTGATTATCTATTGATAGTTAGATTTTGTTGAGAATTTGTAAATCTCTTTTATGAAATTGAAAGATTTCTTGGGTGTTTGTGTTTTTGATCTTTATTTTCTAGCTTAACCAGTTTTTGTTAGAAAAATAATTGTTGTAGACAACTTTAATTATGAAAATTGCGGGGACGCAATTTTTATAAGGAGGGGAGTCTGTAACAACCCGAGGTTTCGTATCGATTGATCATCGTCATTAGACGATTAAATCAGTAGCTAATTTCTGTTGGTATTTTAATCGGTTGAATTCTCTTCGAATGTTGGGTTGAAATTCTTTTCAAAAATGGTTAAGAGTTTGGGGGCTTTAAATTTAATCTCGGCCCATGTTGTTTCTTTGTTTTGATGCCGTGATAATCCAAGACCCGTCCCCCATTTCACTTTGATTTCGCAAACCTACCCGTTCCTTTTTCATTTTCATTCGTTCGAGAAACCCTAAAATAAAACCATCGAACGAAAATGGCGGCTTCATCTCGTTCTTCCCCGTTCGTTCGAAAGTAGGGCTCGTCCAATTCGAAGGCGCCGATGACTTCTTGCCGTTTATCGATGATGCCTTCACTTTGCTCGCGACTGCTCCTATTCGATTCGACTAAGGTGAGTGATTGTTTCACTCACATCTTGTTCAATACTCGTTGAATTCCGATTTTGTTCCAATTCTGTTTACTTGGATTGTGGACTTCACTGATTTGGTTAATTCCCTTACTTGTCACGGTTTTGATTTTTTTGGGCATTTTGATTTCGACCTTTTCAAATTGTAAACTTGATTAAAACTACGGCTTTGGTTTTGTGATATATTTGGTCAAGTTGACTTCGACTCTGGACTTTTTTGTTGTACTATACTGGGTTTGACTTTGATCTTTCTGACCCCTGTGAGCTTCGTCTCTGACCATCTTCTCTGCCATTTGAGTTTATCCCTGACCTACTTTGATCTTCACTGCTGACTTGTTCATGCAATACTGTTGTACATTCATGCTCATATGATAATTGCATCCACATGTATCTGATATAGTTGTTGTTGGTTTTGCTACTGTGTTTTGAACTGCAACTCGACATTGATTCTTGTTCAATCATATCACATTTGCCTGCAGTTCACTGTGTTGCATTATTTCTGTGCATATTGTAGCCTTCACTGTTCACTGCTTTATGCATTGAGTTGCATCACTGGTCTTTGCATTGTGTAATTGCCATATCTTGTGCTCGAGCTCTTTACCCACTGATGCATTTTGGAGTTGGTTACTTTGGTTACTGGTTCATATCTTGTAATTGTAGACTAGCTTGCACACTTCGATCTACTTCATACCAGTAGCATTCATGCTTCATTGTTATCTGGTAGCTCTCGAGTCCTGTTAATGTCATCACTGCATAGTTGTGTTGCCATATTGATCCCTCTTTTTGCTTTGGCTTCACTGCATAGCATATTGGTACATATTAAAAATGTTGCATCATTGAGTTGCACTGCACTTTTGTTGGAATGATTTCAACATTGATGCTCTGGTCTTTGGTCTCTGTTTGGCCTGTGATCTGTAGAGTTCATTTCAGTTGTTGTAGTTTCTTGGTCATTGGTTAAAGTTTGTTTTGCATGCTGTTGCCTTCAGTGTACATGCAGCTTTGACCTTGTCTGTATATGTTGCCTGTGTAGATTTTATTGTTGCAGCTTCCATTGTATGTCTGCACTCTTTCATTTGACACTTGCTTGTTTCACTGATTCATTTTAAGTTGCATTTCTTTGATCTTTGATCCCTGTTGCACTTCACCTGTGATATTGCTTGGTGATCTTTGTGGCACTTTGTTGTTGTAGATGTTGATGTGTACACATGTTTATTTGATATTGACACTGCTGAAACAGTGCACTTGATCCATTCTGGTATTAACTTTGAACCTGAATTTGTTAGTTGGTCTGGTTTCACTGTTATATTATTGTTGCAATTGCCACTTTGAGTTGTATTTCCATATAGTTCTTCCACTTGAGCATTTTTGTTGTTCACTGCATCTTAGGTTTGCATACTTGATATGCAGTAACCTGTAGCACTTGACTTCGGCTGTTTCTTTGATAGTGAACTTGTTCACTGTTTCCATTTGCTTGAATTGGTTGAGCTTGGTTTGTTGGTTCTTGATTATTTCAGGTTGATTTTTGAGATTTTACAGTGAGTTGAATCCAGTCTCAAAGACTTGGGTTTGACCCTGTACTCGAATGTAAACTTTCATTGTGCATTCGTGTGTAATTCATCATTTTGATTCGAGTTAGTACCAGTTGTTTTTGGTTCATTTATATTGACCGTTGCAGTTCGAAGTACTATAGTGGCGAGGCAGTGCACGCGTGCGTGTACTGCAGCCACACAGAGTTTTGATTTGATTTGATCATTTTGAGATTGTCTAATTATCTATTCAACAATTAGATTCTGAGTTCTAATTATTATTTAATAATTGGATTTTGTGTAAATTGCTGTTTAGGCAATTCTGTTGTTTTCTGAATTATCTGCATTGGTAATCTTTTATCTATCTTTGTTGGTGATTTGGATTAGCTGATTTGTTGTTTAACACTATTTAGTGTTATATCTGTCGTTATCCGATTCTCTTATCGAGGAGTCGGATATACGAGATTTCTACGACCGTCGTCTATTTGATATTGATTATTATTGCTTATGTGCATTAATAACTGAGTTTGAATTAGACTGACCCGTGTATTATTTTCTTTTGAATGTAATACTCGGGTCAGACCCGAGTTATTTCATGTTGTAGATTTACTGCTTTGAGTTGCTGTTTGAGCTATGAAGACTTTTCACATCTTTTGAAGTGGTCTTCGTCTTGTTGTAGTAGTCAGTGTGTCTCTTTAGGGTTGATATGTCTTCATGTATATTAGTCGATAATGTACTTGTATATATATAACTTCCAGATTCGACAGTTGTAGTTGTATCATATGTACTGTGTCAACTGTATTGTAACTGACATCAGTTATTATATATATGAGACTTTTTGTTATCTGTATTCCACATTCTTTTGTATCTGTGTTATTATTATATATATTGTCCTAAACTATTATGAACCATCGTAGTTCGTTTTATACTGGTAATTGGGTATGTCGATGGGAGTAAATAAAGAACGATGAAAAAAATGAAAAATATATACCACTCCTATCGAGGTAACCAATACTAGTGTAAGGCCAACTACGGATGGCCGCTCCTATCCAGCCTTATTCTTCGTAATAACAGACAGTATTTCTTTTAATACCCTTTGTTATTGTGAGCATTGAGGTGGGGCGTCACATTACACTTAAGTAAAATAGAGCTGAGCAAAGATTTAAGCAGAATTGATAGTCGAAAACAAACACCTGGAAGAGGGTATACATTATGATATGATGTATTTGTATTTTACTAATAAGTGATTTCTAATTGATACTTTCTATTGCAAAACCACTTTCTTCCTTTCGATTCTAATGAAGACTTTCTTGGGAGAAAATGAAAACGAGGAGTGTAAGAATTACAATAGGAGGAGCCACTGCCAGGGAGAAAATGATAGCACACAAACTAATGCAGGTAATAGAAGGGGAATGCCTCTAACAGTAGTAAATGAATCTATCCCACCTATTATGGAAATGGATGTAAACTCATTATTCTTGTAATTTATAGTGCAAATTGATAGAGTTAGGGGTATGTCCAAGGGGAAATTATGTAATTTGTTACATATATCTGACTCGATAACCAATCTTGTTCAAAATAAAAGGTGTTTTTCTTTCAATTATATACTTGTTATATTATGGTATAATTAATTATAATTAATTTAAAGTAAATTAAACAGAAAATGCTTAAAAGATATGTTATGTGATAGTAATTACAATGCATTATAATCATGAGAAATTTATTACATTAAAAATAACATATTATTTTAAATATTCCTAGTCAAGAAGTTTTGAGATGTGATATCGATACATCGGTTGAGACTAGAGTGCGTAACGCTCTCTAAATATTGGGTAGTGTATTACTCATGACTACTAGTGGTACCAACGGATTACATACTAATAATTATAGGATAACTATGGAACAACTCACTTGAGAATTTTCTGTTGGTTAATATAACTACGGTCAAATAAAGAATCTGGAGGTGACGATGTTACGTAGTTCCCCCAACTTGAGAATGTTATGGAACTTTAATATGGACACTACAATTTAAAACTATTTAATCATGACATGGTGTCAGTTGAATGACTATAGTTGGTCTGGGTTGAAGCATTGAAAGTGAAACACTATTCAATAAAGAATTAGACTCCTTGGTTATACAGGGTTAGTACACGGTCAACTTTAGACAACTCAAAGTCAAAATCTCTGGCCATAGTAGTGCAGTTAATAATAAATGTTATAATTGAACCAAGAACTTTGTTTATGGACTAACCAAGTTGAATGTGGATGATATTATAATTTTAACCAAAAGCAAATTCCATAATTTCTTAATGTGATATACTGTTGACGAAGAGAATTAGTGTTAAATAATCGTTACTAGTTGGTACTTCTTATAATTAGTAAAATTGGATTTACCCAAAAAAATGTGTAAGCAATATATTTAGCCTAAGTGTCACACCACTAGCTAAGGTGACGTATGAATGTTAATATTCGAACCGTTCGATACTAATCACTGACAGAATTTACACCTTTGAGTTGCACAACCGAAATGATGAATACTTAGAATAAACCACATAATTTAATTAATTTATAATCATTGTAAATTAATTAAATTAGTTAATATTTATGACACGTTAATTATTAAATTTTATTAGATGTTTGAATATCGTTAGTATTTAATAAAGTGCGTTACAAAAAATTTAAACCTTCGTATCGATATACGATATCGATAGAGTATTTGCATTGAATTTAAATGGACTAAATGTTGAATGAATATGGAAATTTTGAAGCCTACTACTCCACATTCTATAGCCAGCTATGCATGGTGGGGGAAGGGGATTTTGATGAGATTTAGTTGGGAATTAAATAGGAAAGTTTTAAAGGAGGGAATTGAATGGTTTTAATGTTTTCTATAAAACATATTCTCTCCCATTCATTCATTTCATTCTTTCCAAACAAAAGTTGTCTGTCTTCCTTTTCCCAGGTCATGGCCGAATTTCAATAGGTTCCTAGGGCTAAAAAATTCCAAAAATCAAATACAAATTAAATCGATATATTAAAAGTGGTTTTACCTCTTTGCAACATCTTGAGGTTGATTCATGAATCTATGAGAACCAATTCATCATTCAAGGTGTGATTCTTAGGCAACATCTTAAGGTATTTTTTATTTAATTTATCTATGTGGTTTCCGTGTTCATATGCTTGAATTCTATGTTATTCAACTTGCCTGTTTTACTGGTCATCTTACAACATCAAAATCAAATATCTTTTTGCCAACCAAATTAAAAGTATGTTTGTTATAATTTTATGATTCAGATCCACCTCTACCTTAATTATCTCAACTTATCGTTTGTCCATCATGATTTGTATAATTTAGATCATCTATCTCTTATGGTATTTTGTAGTTATTCTATTGTTTAATGTGAATATTCTTATAACGAATTTACATAAGCCCAAGTTGTCCAAATCCTTATTGATTTTCCATTTGTTGTTAAAAAAATAAACTATTTTTATTTGGAAACCATCTTTACAATTTTATATTATATAGATGTCGATCATTTATGTTTTGTAAGATCCCCCATTTAAGGCCCAAAACTAAGCGCTACCTGTAACGACCCGTAAATTTCAACTGTTTCAATTACGTAATTAGTTGAAATTTTGTGAAAATTTTAAACGATAAAATTTTGAAATAAAAATTTAATATTTGAAATACGTCTAGTTAAACATAGCAACTGGTAAATTTTCGTCCGAAAATTTGAAAGTTTATTTCGCGCGTAAATTCACTTCAATTTAATCAGTTGAAAAGCGATGAAAATAAAATGTTTTCGAAACCTAAATATTTTTACATAGAAAAATTCTAAACCATCTTCTGAGCAAAATATCAGTTTGTCGTTTTTCAAAATTCGGACTTCTTTGGCTCCGTCGATCTTATTTTTCTATGTTTTTCTTACATTTTTTCCGCCAGTAGAAAAATTCGAATTTTATAAATTCAATCGTACCATTAATATCTGTATACCATTTTGATCATTTCGTCGTACTGGTCTACGTAGTACATTCAATTATAAATTTCAAAGTTCGGGAGTCAGCGAAATCTACGAAACGTTTTCACATCGGTCCCTGATTGGAGCTCTTAGGGTCCATCACATTTTTTTCTCCATTTATTTGTTTTGCCGTTGACAAATAAATACGCTAGAATTTATTTTTCTCTGATTCCTACCGTTTGGCTTTTATCATTTCCCTACGTTAATTTTTATGTGATGGTTCAAATTCTATCTCTTGTTCTTCTCTAACCTGTCTATTCATTCGTGAACATTAAATAAACACA
Source organism: Allium fistulosum (assembly GCA_030737815.1). Taxonomy (NCBI): domain Eukaryota; kingdom Viridiplantae; phylum Streptophyta; class Magnoliopsida; order Asparagales; family Amaryllidaceae; genus Allium; species Allium fistulosum. The sequence continues at coordinate 481,168,603 of CM060905.1, read as the reverse complement.
TATACTCTTTATACCAACTCAACATTTTTTTTTTTGCCTTCACCCTCTCCACTCGGGCAAATCACCAGCAAATCCCGAAGCAACTTCTATCCCATCTCAACAACCGATAGCCTCCGCCCTTGCTTCCACTCGTTCCCCTACCATTGCATAATCCTCGACTTCATCATTTTACCCTGACAGACGCAAGTAGCCATCACCGAACCCACAAATCTCGGCCTTTGCCTCATCCCTACCCTCGCATATCCAACGGTCGTTTCCTCTTCCTCGCTGACCAAACCCTTCAAGGCTTCAACAACCCACTGCCGATAGCCTTGATCGCAGGCCCGCCTTCCCATTGCTAAACCCATCCTCTCACCGCCTTGCCTTGCAGCCACCTCCATGCCACTACCCTCAGCAGCCTACAAACGTGTTCAAGCTTTTCCCCTCTCCCTCTTATTGCCGAGTGGCCCTAGGCAGCACCACCCCACTCACCAAGTGCCAAACCCATCACCGCAACCTCCGCCTCGACCACCTCACCAGTCAGATCCACCTCTACCATCCACGCACCGAGCGCCAGCCTCCGACTGGTCTCCTCCTCTTCCCACTCCTTGCCGAGCTCTCTATCCTCTCTTTTTTTCTGTCAGGTGGGTTATATTTAAAGTTTTTGCATATAGTTGGTACGATCTGCTGTATATTGTTTTATAAAGTAAACATATAATATAGCAATACCCATAGTTATATTTTCTGTAGCCTCTTTGTTGCCTTATTTATATATAAGTGTTGTATAGTATTTTGTAACATGTTAAAAGGTATAAGAGATAATATGTTCTAAACCTCTGTTATGTTGACTGTTCCGTAATATATAACCCTATTTATGTATTTAAGTTAAAAGGAAAGAAAATTTGTCTTTTGTTATATTTTACAAATCTGCTTATATATATATTTTCTATAAATCTACTTATCTATGTCGTATAGATCTGCTATTTAAAAGTTTCTAAGTTATAATACGTGTTGTTTTCTATATAGTATGCATTGGACCAGTCTATATAATATGTGTGATATTGTTATCTATGTTAACTATATATATATTTAATGATTATTGTGTATATATATGTGTAAGTTACATGTTTTATAATATGTTTAAAAGGTTTATATATATACATTGTTTACAGTAAGTTATTTATAAATATTCATTTATGGTCGATTAGTTGTTATATGGATGACATATATATATATTTACGATTGTTTCAGTATTTTAAAGTCTACCATAATATATTATGTTTTATTTTAAAGTGAACTGAGTTTGGGTTTCACATCATACATATATATATGAAGTATATCATAGGACAGCCTGCATATATGTTCATGGTAAGGATATTTAAAGAAGTGTACTAGTTTATAATCAGTTGATTTTATATTATGTTATGCAAAATGGGTATGTAGGTATATAATAGTTGTATGTGTAATATGTTGCGAGTCATTCATGTAGTAGTTTTTTTTGCAATGTGTAAATTTATGTCACATCCACGAATAGGTTATATGTTGATGACAGTATTTTTAACTTGTATTTGTTTTAATTATTGATCTTAAACTGTACATATACAGTAATTTAATTCTGAAACATATATAGACTTTAAACTAAAAAATTTGTATATGCGGGTTTATCTAAGTTGTTTATATTTGAGTCTTAATTTGTTTTAAGTATAATAAGTTGAATCACATATATATTTATTCTAATGTGGTTGTATTGTTTTTTATTTAAAAAAAATAAATAATAATAATACAATATACATTTTGTTTTGTTATATCAAAACTGATTTCGATTCCTGATTTCTCATTATCAGCTCGTGCGTCGAATTCGGACCATCGTGCTTTGCTTCAATATTCGTGCTTGGATTCGTAACTAAATTTCAGTGTCAGTTCTTCTGTGCGTATCCATGTCATCTTCTGTTCTCTCTAGCCTCGGAAGGTGAGCACTCACTCACGATTAACGTTCTTTTATTTATTAAATTTGATTTCAATTGAAACGACAATTGAAATATGCTGTTGTTAGTTAATTACACTGTTATATATGCTATTGCCTGTATCAGTTAACCTGTGACATCTGACACTATTATCTGTTAATTATTTATGCGATGATAATACAGTTTGGCTGATAATTGATTGATTGTTGATGTTTATATTGGACGTTAAATTGTTAATGTTAAAATGATAAATAGTATGCAATTGACTTGATGTAGGATAGTTAAATGTTAAATTTGATTAACTGACATTTGTATAATATGACCCCTCTAACTGTTGAATTTATTGACACGTAGGATTTGTTTAATTACACTTTGAACCACTGAATGTATGTTGTTAAATTGATGATGTATGAAATTGAAATTGAACGACAAGTGAAAACCGTAATGTAATAATCTTTAATCTACATGAAATGATAGTGTAGATTCTAGAAATAATTATATTAATTCGTACAAATAACAATGCGAATTAATACGGTTATTTCGGGATTATTTGAATTGATTATTGGATTGTTATTGTTTGTTGTTATTGCTTGTTTATTTACTTTGACACTATCCCAGTTATCACACTGCAAGTTCCCTTTGTTATGCTTTGATTTTGAATCGAATTGGAATCGGGTTGAAATGATAAATACCCAAATTGAACTTTGACCTAGGATAGAAAATTAAAAAAAACCCGATTGGTCAATAATTTGATTTAAAAATAAAACGAAGATTTTATTTGAATAAATAATATGGTTTTGAAATGAAGTTGAAATTTGAATTTTAATGAAAGGAAAATGTTAATATTAAATAATCTGAAACAAAATATTAGCAATGTAATTAATGAAAGAATGTTGTTTTAATTTGGGAAATGATTGAATTAAGTTTGAAATTATTAAACTTTGAAATGATTTAATAATTAAGTTTGAAATTATAATTAAGTTTGAAATTATTAACTTTGAAATTATTTCATAATTAAGTTAAGTGAATTTTTACTTCGTAAATAATTGAAATTGAGTTTTCTTTATTAATTAAGTTTTGGAAAATTATTTAAGAAAGTAAATAAGTGAAATTGAATTTCTTTAACAAGAAATGAAAGTGTGATATTTTTGGAATTAATGTAAGATTTGTAATTGAAAGAATTGATTTGACGGATTTAGTTTAATTCAAAATTGTAAGTTTTGATTTGATGAAGTTGAACTTAAGAATTGATTTAATGAATTGGAAATTTAATAGAAATTGTTTTGAATGACAAATTTACTTAACGAATACTAAATGAAATCGATAAATGAACTTAAATTGATTTGAATGTTAAATTAAGTTAATTTAAATGATTTTGGGAATGAAACTTATTTACGAACTTGAACCGATATTTGAATCGTTTTAAATAGAAATTGAAATTGAATTATAAGATTTTGAAATGGTAATTTAGAAGTTTTGAAGCATAAATTTTGGAATTGGTTTGAAAGAAAAATGAAATGTTGATTTACGAATTCTATTTGAAATTGAATTGATTTGGTTTTGAAATATATTAAACGACCAATCGGTGTATTAATCACGAAAGTTATTAAAGAGACCGGGATCGGTAATGGATATACTCTCTATCTAAACCGAAACCACTTTAATAACTATGCGCGGAGTGATGATCCAGAATGAAGTGGTTAGAATGATGTACGTGATGACTGAAGAAAGAGAACGATAATGGATAGCCTTGACACTTGTGTCAAATTGGAAATGACTAAAACAGGAGCTGTGCCGGGCCAATGGAGGATTAGCTACCTCAAGTGGACACACTTCTTCGAACTACTTATACTTGTTGTCGATTGGTGCACCCTTGATTTTGGGAGTGTTGTTTCACGGTGTTGCGGGCGCTGCGGCGTTGCGTTCTCACCAGTCCGGATCAGGCGAACGGTAGTATCACTACCTTGGGTATTGCCTCATGTGCCTTGTCATACTTGTATTCCATTTATGCGCGACCACTACGATTTTGATTTGTACCTTTAGTATATGGATTGCCCTCTGGTGACTTCCGGTTTTGGGGAAACTACGGTCTTGTATATGCTTTTGGGAATAAAAATGTGTTAAGGGTGGAATGGGCCATGACTTAACGCTATTTTGATATCTTATTATTACTGATAGACATTATCTACTTAGCGTATATTACTACCTAGTAGATAGTTTAACGGATCCTCAAAGGATGGTTATTCCAAACATCCTTTAAGTTACTTGTATTCCAATTGCTATTTCACTTGAGTTGGATTTATTAATAAAAGAATGTTAATCCTGACTCGAGTGTTTTGTATTTTGCTTTATGCTCGGGTCAGACTGAGTGTACCAGTATTCGATGCTCACCTTTGGAGTTGGAGCTTTGCTTGAAGATCCAGCCATCTATTCTGCTTTCAGTATTCGATGATTCCAGTGATGTATTCTGATTTGTATCTGATGTATCGTGTTACTCTTCCGTTGTATCTGATTTAACTCTGATGTATCGTATTACTCTTCTGTTGTAAACTCTGATGTATTTTATATATTCATATAGTAGCTTCATGAACTACTATCTCTTTTATTTCCGCTGCAATTATTACTCTGTGTCTATGATCTGTGATTATTTATTTACTGTATATGTTCAGTTTTGCCAAATTTAAATTAACAACGCGGTATTTTGAGCAATTCAACTCCGGCATGAGTGTCTACCTATACACTTATAATGGATGCGAATGGTCCAAAATTCCGGGTCGTTACAGTTGGTATCAGAGCTTTGGTAGCTCTAGGCAAAACTTAACATATAGGGTAAATGTATTTACAGAATCACTCTCATTCGAGTTTCAATCTCTTCCTTTGACTCAATTCCTTTGAATTTTTGGAACGTTCTCCTCGGTTCCAAAATTCATTCGTGTCCTCCACTATTCGTCTTCTTTCAAATTCTGGAGCACCCCATAACTCCATTCTGAATGTTATCTATAATTGATCGGCGATCTCGCCAATCTTCGAATGATTCGTAAAGGAGCAAAACTCCTTTATAATAGACATCGATTTACCGGAGATTTCTGTATCCTCGGTTTACGATGCTATCTATTTCCTGCTATACCTAAATTCCATCTCTTGAGATCGAGTGTTGATTTACCTCGAAATTCTGCGTTGATCTTATTCTCGAAGTCACGGTTGACCCGGTTAAGGTTGCCCGCGATTTATATAAATTTATCAATCTTCCTACTTTGTTGTTAATCATCATATCTTTGTTTCGAATTTTTCTCCGAATCAGAATTCTCTTTGATTTGAGTCCATCAAATTTGAATCTCTATCCTTGCTTTGAATCCATTCTTGTATCGTCGAGTGAGGAAGTGTATTTGTAATTAATTTTAAAATGTTTTTATATTGTGTTATTTGAGTTGTTGATGTTGATTTGGGTTTTCGATCGATTCGTCTGATCAACGCTATCGATAGGATTTCCAAAACACTTGAACAGAACAAACTGACACAATGTTGTTTTCAAATTTGGTAAACAAAATAGTTTTGGATTATTATATTATATATAAATATAAGTTTCTGAAATTAAATTGTCAATGAATTAGTTGTCAAAAATGATATTATTTGATTATCATTTATTGTTCTAAATAAATTTATAAATTGATTTGGAATTTGAAATGAATTTAATTCAGAAATTTGAGAATTTAATTTCCTAAAATTTCAAGCTTTGGTTTTAAAACTTTAAAATGTATATTATTGAACGTATTTTCAAATAGAAACCGTTTTCAAAGAATTTTAAAATATGGATATCAGTGCTCTTCTCTTTGTCGCTGGAAAATAATTTCGGTGATGGCGGCTGCATCATCGACATTCATTTTCGAGTTTCGAAGTGGAGATACTATTCTGTAGCCTTGCTACGATTTTGTTTTGGAAAAATATTTTGATTTGAATTTCTGTAGTATAATTTGATTTATACATATATATATAGGTATCTTATATTAAAAATTTAATTTGATTAGATAAATATATTATATATATCTCTAAATTGTTTAGAGTCAATCAGAAATCTAATTCTTAAATTTTTTTTTAAGGATGATTTTAATTATAAATAAAACCAAATTTTGGATAAATATTTAAACTTGAATAATTGAATTGGGAAAATTTTATTTGTATATTGTTCAACTACATTCTAATACAACTTACCTAAATCATTCAGAAGTTGAATATGTAATTGGATAATATATAAGATAAATTGAATTTATAAATAAAATTTGAGTGTCTATAATAAAGGTTATACACTAAATTTTGATTATAAAGATATTAATAGAATTAGATAAGGTAATAAGTAAACTCAGTTAATAATTAATAAATTTGTTTTGAAAGAATTAATAAATTGAAATTTGATCAACTTATGAAAATACTTTGAATTTAAAAGCAATTATTGAATATAAATTAATTTAAATCAAAACTTTTATGGTTTAATTTAATTTATATGGTTTAAATATAGGTAATAAGACATATTAAGTGGAACAACTTTAACAGTAATTTGGAATAAAGAAGAATTTAAAATTGTTGAAGAAATATTATTATAAAAAAAGACTATTCAAATTTATGGTTTTAGAAATTGTAAATTGAAGATAAATGGGATAATAAGATAATGAATTTAGAAATAGTTCAGATTGATTTTAGTGAAATCAAATGGATTAAATCAAATTATTGAATATCAATTAATTTAAATTTGAATTTATATGATTTAAATTAATTGTTATTTTGTATTTCAAATCTGTTTTTCTTTCTGGTTGTTTCTATTCTCCTACCTCGTTACTTTTCGGGGACGAAAAGTTTTGAGTGGGGGAGAGTGTAACGACCCGTAAATTTCAACTGTTTTAATAACGTAATTAGTTGAAATTTTGTGAAAATTTTAAACGATAAAATTTTGAAATAAAAATTTAATATTTGAAATACGTCTAGTTAAACATAGCAACTGGTAAATTTTCGTCCGAAAATTTGAAAGTTTATTTCGCGCGTAAATTCACTTCAATTTAATCAGTTGAAAAGCGATGAAAATAAAATGTTTTCGAAACCTAAATATTTTTACATAGAAAAATTATAAACCATCTTCTGAGCAAAATGTCAGTTTGTCGTTTTTCAAAATTCGGACTTCTTTGGCTCCGTCGATCTTATTTTTCTACGTTTTTCTTACATTTTTTCCGCCAGTAGAAAAATTCAAATTTTATAAATTCAATCGTACCATTAATATCTGTATACCGTTTTGATCATTTCGTCGTACTGGTCTGCGTAGTACATTCAATTATAAATTTCAAAGTTCGGGAGTCAGCGAAATCTACGAAACGTTTTCACATCGGTCCCTGATTGGAGCTCTTAGGGTCCATCACATTTTTTTTTCCATTTATTTGTTTTGCCGTTGAGAAATAAATACGCTAGAATTTATTTTTCTCTGATTCCTACCGTTTGGCTTTTATCATTTCCCTACGTTAATTTTTATGTGATGGTTCAAATTCTATCTCTTGTTCTTCTCTAACCTGTCTATTCATTCGTGAACATTAAATAAACACATATACTCTTTATACCAACTCAACATTTTTTTTTTTGCCTTCACCCTCTCCACTCGGGCAAATCACCAGCAAATCCCGAAGCAACTTCTATCCCATCTCAACAACCGATAGCCTCCGCCCTTGCTTCCACTCGTTCCCCTACCATTGCATAATCCTCGACTTCATCATTTTACCCTGACAGACGCAAGTAGCCATCACCGAACCCACAAATCTCGGCCTTTGCCTCATCCCTACCCTCGCATATCCAACGGTCGTTTCCTCTTCCTCGCTGACCAAACCCTTCAAGGCTTCAACAACCCACTGCCGATAGCCTTGATCGCAGGCCCGCCTTCCCATTGCTAAACCCATCCTCTCACCGCCTTGCCTTGCAGCCACCTCCATGCCACTACCCTCAGCAGCCTACAAACGTGTTCAAGCTTTTCCCCTCTCCCTCTTATTGCCGAGTGGCCCTAGGCAGCACCACCCCACTCACCAAGTGCCAAACCCATCATCGCAACCTCCGCCTCGACCACCTCACCAGTCAGATCCACCTCTACCATCCACGCACCGAGCGCCAGCCTCCGACTGGTCTCCTCCTCTTCCCAGTCCTTGCCGAGCTCTCTATCCTCTTTTTTTCTGTCAGGTGGGTTATATTTAAAGTTTTTGCATATAGTTGGTACGATCTGCTGTATATTGTTTTATAAAGTAAACATATAATATAGCAATACCCATAGTTATATTTTCTATAGCCTCTTTGTTGCCTTATTTATATATAAGTGTTGTATAGTATTTTGTAACATGTTAAAAGGTATAAGAGATAATATGTTCTAAACCTCTGTTATGTTGACTGTTCCGTAATATATAACCCTATTTATGTATTTAAGTTAAAAGGAAAGAAAATTTGTCTTTTGTTATATTTTACAAATCTGCTTATATATATATTTTGTATAAATCTACTTATCTATGTCGTATAGATCTGCTATTTAAAAGTTTCTAAGTTATAATACGTGTTGTTTTCTATATAGTATGCATTGGACCAGTCTATATAATATGTGTGATATTGTTATCTATGTTAACTATATATATATTTAATGATTATTGTGTATATATATGTGTAAGTTACATGTTTTATAATATGTTTAAAAGGTTTATATATATACATTGTTTACAGTAAGTTATGTATAAATATTCATTTATGGTCGATTAGTTGTTATATGGATGACATATATATATATATTTATGATTGTTTCAGTATTTTAAAGTCTACCATAATATATTATGTTTTATTTTAAAGTGAACTGAGTTTGGGTTTCACATCATACATATATATATGAAGTATATCATAGGACAGCCTGCATATATGTTCATGGTAAGGATATTTAAAGAAGTGTACTAGTTTATAATCAGTTGATTTTATATTATGTTATGCAAAATGGGTATGTAGGTATATAATAGCTGTATGTGTAATATGTTGCGAGTCATTCATGTAGTAGTTTTTTTTGCAATGTGTAAATTTATGTCACATCCACGAATAGGTTATATGTTGATGACAGTATTTTTAACTTGTATTTGTTTTAATTATTGATCTTAAACTGTACATATACAGTAATTTAATTCTGAAACATATATAGACTTTAAACTAAAAAATTTGTATATGCGGGTTTATCTAAGTTGTTTATATTTGAGTCTTAATTTGTTTTAAGTATAATAAGTTGAATCACATATATATTTATTCTACTGTGGTTGTATTGTTTTTTATTTAAAAAAAAAGAAATAATAATAATACAATATACATTTTGTTTTGTTATATCAAAACTGATTTCGATTCATGATTTCTCATTATCAGCTCGTGCGTCGAATTCGGACCATCGTGCTTTGCTTCAATATTCGTGCTTGGATTCGTAACTAAATTTTAGTGTCAGTTCTTCTGTGCGTATCCATGTCATCTTCTGTTCTCTCTAGCTTCGGAAGGTGAGCACTCACTCACGATTAACGTTCTTTTATTTATTAAATTTGATTTCAATTGAAACGACAATTGAAATATGTTGTTGTTAGTTAATTACACTGTTATATATGCTATTGCCTGTATCAGTTAACCTGTGACATCTGACACTATTATCTGTTAATTATTTATGCGATGATAATACAGTTTGGCTGATAATTGATTGATTGTTGATGTTTATATTGGACGTTAAATTATTAATGTTAAAATGATAAATAGTATGCAATTGACTTGATGTAGGATAGTTAAATGTTAAATTTGATTAACTGACATTTGTATAATATGACCCCTCTAACTGTTGAATTTATTGACACGTAGGATTTGTTTAATTACACTTTGAACCACTGAATGTATGTTGTTAAATTGATGATGTATGAAATTGAAATTGAACGACAAGTGAAAACCGTAATGTAATAATCTTTAATCTACATGAAATGATAGTGTAGATTCTAGAAATAATTATATTAATTCGTACAAATAACAATGCGAATTAATACGGTTATTTCGGGATTATTTGAATTGATTATTGGATTGTTATTGTTTGTTGTTATTGCTTGTTTATTTACTTTGACACTATCCCAGTTATCACACTGCAAGTTCCCTTTGTTATGCTTTGATTTTGAATCGAATTGGAATCGGGTTGAAATGATAAATACCCAAATTGAACTTTGACCTAGGATAGAAAATTAAAAAAAACCCGATTGGTCAATAATTTGATTTAAAAATAAAACGAAGATTTTATTTGAATAAATAATATGGTTTTGAAATGAAGTTGAAATTTGAATTTTAATGAAAGGAAAATGTTAATATTAAATAATCTGAAACAAAATATTAGCAATGTAATTGATGAAAGAATGTTGTTTTAATTTGGGAAATGATTGAATTAAGTTTGAAATTATTAAACTTTGAAATGATTTAATAATTAAGTTTGAAATTATAATTAAGTTTGAAATTATTAACTTTGAAATTATTTCATAATTAAGTTAAGTGAATTTTTACTTCGTAAATAATTGAAATTGAGTTTTCTTTATTAATTAAGTTTTGGAAAATTATTTAAGAAAGTAAATAAGTGAAATTGAATTTCTTTAACAAGAAATGAAAGTGTGATATTTTTGGAATTAATGTAAGATTTGTAATTGAAAGAATTGATTTGACGGATTTAGTTTAATTCAAAATTGTAAGTTTTGATTTGATGAAGTTGAACTTAAGAATTGATTTAATGAATTGGAAATTTAATAGAAATTGTTTTGAATGACAAATTTACTTAACGAATACTAAATGAAATCGATAAATGAACTTAAATTGATTTGAATGTTAAATTAAGTTAATTTAAATGATTTTGGGAATGAAACTTATTTACGAACTTGAACCGATATTTGAATCGTTTTAAATAGAAATTGAAATTGAATTATAAGATTTTGAAATGGTAATTTAGAAGTTTTGAAGCGTAAATTTTGGAATTGGTTTGAAAGACAAATGAAATGTTGATTTACGAATTCTATTTGAAATTGAATTGATTTGGTTTTGAAATATATTAAACGACCAATCGGTGTATTAATCACGAAAGTTATTAAAGAGACCGGGATCGGTAATGGATATACTCTCTATCTGAACCGAAACCACTTTAATAACTATGCGCGGAGTGATGATCCAGAATGAAGTGGTTGGAATGATGTACGTGATGACTGAAGAAAGAGAACGATAATGGATAGCCTTGACACTTGTGTCAAATTGGAAATGACTAAAACAGGAGCTGTGCCAGGCCAATGGAGGATTAGCTACCTCAAGTGGACACACTTCTTCGAACTACTTATACTTGTTGTCGATTGGTGCACCCTTGATTTTGGGAGTGTTGTTTCACGGTGTTGTGGGCGCTGCGGCGTTGCGTTCTCACCAGTCCGGATCAGGCGAACGGTAGTATCACTACCTTGGGTATTGCCTCATGTGCCTTGTCATACTTGTATTCCATTTATGCGCGACCACTACGATTTTGATTTGTACCTTTAGTATATGGATTGCCCTCTGGTGACTTCCGGTTTTGGGGAAACTACGGTCTTGTATATGCTTTTGGGAATAAAAATGTGTTAAGGGTGGAATGGGCCATGACTTAACGCTATTTTGATATCTTATTATTACTGATAGACATTATCTACTTAGCGTATATTACTACCTAGTAGATAGTTTAACGGATCCTCAAAGGATGGTTATTCCAAACATCCTTTAAGTTACTTGTATTCCAATTGCTATTTCACTTGAGTTGGATTTATTAATAAAAGAATGTTAATCCTGACTCGAGTGTTTTGTATTTTGCTTTACGCTCGGGTCAGACTGAGTGTACCAGTATTCGATGCTCACCTTTGGAGTTGGAGCTTTGCTTGAAGATCCAGCCATCTATTCTGCTTTCAGTATTCGATGATTCCAGTGATGTATTCTGATTTGTATCTGATGTATCGTGTTACTCTTCCGTTGTATCTGATTTAACTCTGATGTATCGTATTACTCTTCTGTTGTAAACTCTGATGTATTTTATATATTCATATAGTAGCTTCATGAACTACTATCTCTTTTATTTCCGCTGCAATTATTACTCTGTGTCTATGATCTGTGATTATTTATTTACTGTATATGTTCATTTTTGCCAAATTTAAATTAACAACGCGGTATTTTGAGCAATTCAACTCCGGCATGAGTGTCTACCTATACACTTATAATGGATGCGAATGGTCCAAAATTCCGGGTCGTTACACTACCGATGCTGGAGTCATCCATAGTATTACTTTCTGGTGACAAAATGCGACTATATGAATCATATTAGTAACATCAGAAGCACATGGATATGAAGAATTTTAAACACAATTCAATAGCAAACTTTTCGCATTTCATTTCATAAATAACATTTCATATTCATTACATAATCCCATTCGCATTCCCACACTCAGAGAAATATAATTATTAAAAAATACTCCAAGAGCGACATATGAAGATGCCCTCTTGGTTGATCAGAGTCTAATACTTGGCAATTATACTACTTGCCATTATAGCCATTCAGACAAAAGGAAAGTACGCAGCGAACAAATAGAAACTCCTAATATAGCAAGATTGTCCCCTACACATCTTCAGAAGCCTATTCGTCTAATTGGAAACTTGAAATCCCTTACTCCTGACCTACTCAAATGAGTACCCGGGAGTTTAAGAGGAAAAACAAAAACTACGGGTCAGACAAATAGCTCATGTTTACCTTCACAAAATCATTTACTCATTTAATTAATTAACATCCTCAATTAATTATTGATTTAAATGCCTTTCTAGCATAATAAATTCATAATAATTCATAAACATTTGGGAAAAATCATCAAAAATAACAAAAATTGCAGAATTATCATATTCTTTACCATATTAAAATTTTAGGGCCAAAAACCATATTTAATAATTTTAAAAATTTAAACCCGAAATTTACCCTATTCCCAACTATAGAAATTCATAAAATATTCATTTTAACTTGGAAAATTATGAAATTAAAAAATCATATCCAAAGTAATGTTTCACTCAACGTATCAGAAAATCAAATAGATTGGAGATTATAAACTTAGGTTTTAATCTTAAAACCCATTTAAATAATTTTATAAAAATTTCGATAAATTATTATTATATCCAAAAAATGATCATACATCCATAACAAGGCAAAACAATTAAGATAAATTTGGGTATTTCCCATGATCGAATTCAACCAAAAGATAAAAGAGATGGTTCACTTATTATTCACCTTAATTTAGATGTTGTAGTTCAGATTTGATGGTATTTAGCTTCCCTAAGCTTTATCTTTTCAATCCTCTTTGTTTTCCTCTTCCTTTTACCTTGATTAATAGCCAACCCTATTTCTTCTTTGGGATTGGTTTTGGATATAAATTGAGAATAAATAAGAGGGTTAGGGTTTAAGGGACAAAAAATAGATCTATTCCTATTTTTCCCCTCTCATATATCCTCTTATGTGTTAAGTTTTCAAAACAATCTTATTACTTGATTTATCAAGGCATGGCCTAATTAAATTATCAAATTTCATCCCCATGTCCCACTATGTTATTCCACTTAACCTATCCAATTAAATTTCCTGAATAATGTTAAACTAAAATTAGGGGAGTTACAGGCTCTCCTCCTTAAAGAATTTCGTCCTCGAAATTCTTTAAGGACTACATAACAAGCATATCAAACATGCAAACAATGCTAGTATATCCTACAAGCTACAAAGTCTATATATAAAAAAATATAGAGCATACCATCATAACAACTCAGGATAAGTATCCTTAATCCTATCCTCTGTCTCTCAAGTATAGTCTTTCTTGTTGTCACTCCACTAGGCTTTCGCCAATCTCACTATCTTGTTCTTAGGTTCTTCTCGTCTTTTGCTACAACACGAACTGGTTGCCTAATAAAATTCATATTCGGTTCTACTAAAAATCTTCCAATGCAATCAGAGCAATAGTAGTCTCTAGACCATGTATACATTTCCTAAGATGAGAAACATGAAAAACATTATGGATACCCATCAAACTATCCGATAACTCTACTCGGTACGTGAGTTTTCCAATCCTCTCTAAAATAGGGAAAGGTCCAATATATCTAGGCGCCAGTTTCCCTGACTATTTAAATCATAGACACCCTTCGTCGGTGATACTTTAATGAAAACATGATCTCCAACTGAGAACTCTAGATCCTTACGCCTCTTATATGCGTAACTTTTCTACCTAGACCGAGCTTCCTTCATCCTAACTCGTATTAACTCGATCTTATATCCAGCTTCTCTTACCATATCCGGACCAAGGACCAATCTGTCTCCAGTCTCTAACCAACATGTTGGTGATTTGCACGGTCTTCCATACAAGCCTCAAAAGGCGCCATTCCTATACTAGTCTAATAACTATTATTATAGGAAAACTCAACTAGGTGGAAATGGTCTTTCCATGACCCACCAAAATCTAATACACAAGCTCTCAACAAATCTTCAAGTACCTTATTGACTCTCTTTATCTGTCCATCTGTCTGTAGGTGATAAGCTATACTCATCTTAGGTGTAACGACCCGTAAATTTCAACCGTTTTAATAATGTAATTAGTTGAAATTTCGTGAAATTTTAAACGATAAAATTTTGAAATAAAATTTTATATTTGGAATACGTCTAGTTAAACATAACAACTGGTAAATTTTCGTCCGAAAATATGAAAGTTTATTTCGCGCGCAAATTTACTTCAATTTAATCAGTTAAAAAGCGATGAAATTAAAATGTTTCCGAAACTAAAATATTTTTACATAGGAAAATTCTAAACCATCTTCTGAGCAAGATGTCAGTTTATCGTTTTTCCAAATTCGGACATCTTTGGCTCCGTCGATCTTATTTTTCAGCGTTTTTCTTGCATTTTCCGCTATTAGAAAATTCGAATTTTTATAATTCTATCATACCACTGATATTTTTATACCGTTTGGATCGTCTCGTCGTGCTGATCTCCGCAGTATATTCTTTTGTGTATTTTGACGTCCAGTGGACGGTGAAATCTGTAAAACGTTGAACCGTGTCGGCACTCGTTTCAAAACCTTTTGGGTTCCATCTGTCCCTTTGTTTTCTACCATGCCCATCAATACATCAGCTAGCCATTGATATTCCCAAGAGAAATTTTAATTCGTGACTTTCTTTTCCGTTGGAAAATTTTGATCGGTTCAATGATAATTAAATATATAAACATGCTTGTTCATATTCACCTCCGTGACATATTATTGTTTCCTTCCCAGGTCTCCTCCTCTTTTTATTTCTTCAGCAACTAAGATGTCCACTTTTCTTCTTTTTACATTTTTTTCTTTTCTTCTTCATTTTCTTCTTCTCCCTTGAGCCGCGTCCACCGACATCAAGCATCCCCGCCCGAGCCTCTCTCCCCCGGCAAACATCTCAGCCGCTGCCAAGCTTCAGCCCATCGACTCCACCTCCACGCACCACACGGCCTATTCCTCGCATCACCCTCCAGCCATTAATCCCCTCCGCCGCCCATCACACGGCAGCCAACACACCTCCCACGTGATCCACAACCACCCACCTCAGCCCTGACCTTCCACTTGTTCTCTCTCCCCTCGCCCACCACCGTAACACACATCCCTTCGCCTCTGCAGCCCTTGAACCACCTGACCCGAGATCCACCTTCACCACTCCGAGTAAGTAGCCGCAACCTTTCCCCTCCGCCTCTCGAACATCCATCTCACTGCATGCATATATTTGGTTACCGTATATGTGTATATTTGTTTTGCCTGGAACTGTTTATACCCTGACTACATATATTTGTTTGTAAGTATAGTTATATATTTACATAACAGTTCATTTTATATTTAGTATATCCGGCTATAATATATATTTATGTGTGTTTAAAACAATGTTTTTGAAAATTATAAATACATATATATTGTATTTAATATATGTTTGGATTAACACGAGATTTATATATGTATAATTATATATTCTTACATGTAAGTCTCGGCATGTCAAGCTTTCCAAAGGCAAGCATGTTCTGTGAATTTTCGAGCAACATATATACATTGTTATAAGAAGTATAAACCATAGAATCTATATATAGAGTTGCCTGTAACATAATATATAAAAAATGTGTTTACGTGGCTGGTTTTAGTATATATATACATTTTACAGTTTCGTATGTATATATATATGTAGTATATTTATCTATAAGTTATCATTGTTTATATAGCTTTATATTTATAGTGTGTATAATTAGGTAGTGGTGTTTGTAGTGGCTGATATGAAATAGTTGACATTCATGTTGGGTTTTTGTAAGTTATATGTTGTCATTATACAGTACGGGTGTTATATTTTAAAGGTATTTGGTTAATATATGTTCAAGTTATTTGATTTATAACATGCTGCAGTAAAGTATTTTTAATATTAAACTTTTATGTTGTATATATATGTATTATATATCAGTTATATATGGTATGTTGAGTCAAATATATATGGTTTATAAAGCGTAAGTCATGTATAAGTCTACATATTAGTTATACTCTTATATTTGTATTCATGAGTTCATACACCTGTACATATATAGTTTGATAGGCATAATACGTTAAGAAGTTTACTTACAATCCATATTTTTAAAAGATTTTGTATAACAAGTTATATATATAATCTGTTAGCTGTTTAGATAAGCTTCAACTGGTTGGTATGATTTATTTAAGTATGGATATAATGGTAGGTAAGTTTGTGTTGTTATAATAAGGATTATAAAATAAACATATGTAATAACTATATAAGTTTAGACATATGTTTGTATACATGGATTTTATATGTGTTTAGTTTTCAAATATATGAATTTGAATTTAATAATGATCTTGTATGTATATAAATATTTTGATTCTTATACATATACGTTTTCACTTATACCAATTATCTTCTTTGATACAGTTCTGACTTGATTTCGTCAATTCCTTATCCATCAGTTGTCCATCGAATCCGTATCTATCTAACGTTGTTTGGAATTCGTGTTGGATCCTCCATTCGCTTCCATTTCCGTTCATCTCTAGCCTCGAAAGGTGAGCACTCACTCATGATTAACGTTCTTTTATTTATTAGATTTGATTTCAATTGAAACGACAATTGAAATATGCTGCTATTAGTTAATTACACTGTTATATATGCTATTACCTGTATCAGTTCACCTTTGACATCTGACACCATTATCTGTTAATTATTTATGCGATGATAATACAGTTTGGTTGATAATTGATTGATTGTTGATGTTTATATTGGACGTTAAAATTGTTAATGTTAAATTGATAAATAGTATGAAATTGAACTTGATATAGGATAATTAAATGTTAAATTTGATTAACAGACATTTGTATAATATGACCCCTTTAACTGTTAAATTTATTGACACGTAGGATTGTTAACTACATCTTGAACCATCAATTGTATGTTGCTTAAACTGATGATTAATGAAATTGTAAATAGATGACAAGTGAAAACCGTAATGTAATAATCTTTAATCTACATGAAATGATAGTGTGGATTCTAGAAATAATTATATTAATTCGTACAAATAACAATGCGAATTAATATGGTTATTTCGAGATTATTTGAATTGATTATTGGATTGATATTGATTGTTGTTATTGCTTGTTTATTTACTTTGACACCATCCCAGTTATCACACTGCAAGTTCCCTCTGTTATGCTTTGATTTTTAATTGAATTGGAATCGGGTTGAAATGATAAATACCCAAAATTGAACTTTGACCTAGGATAGAAAATTAAATAAACCCGATTGGTCAATAACTTGATTTTGAAATAAAATAAGGATTTTATTTGAATAAATAATATGGTTTGAAATGAAGTTGAAATTTGAATTTAAGTGAAAGGAAATGTTAATGTTTAATAATCTGAAACAAATTATTAAAAATGTAATTGATGAAAGAATGTTGTTTAAGTTGAGAAACTATTGAGTTAAGTTGGAAATTTTAATTAAGTTTGAAATTATTAAACTTTGAGATGATTTAATAATTAAGTTGGAAATTATAATTAAGTTTGAAATTATTAAACTTTGACATTATTTAATAATTAAGTTTTGAATTATTTAACAATTAAATAAGATTGAATTATTTAATGATTAAATTAAATTGAATTTTGAATAAGTGAATTTTACTTCGTAATACTTGAAATTGAGTTTCTTTATTAATAAAGTTTGGAAAATCATTTAAGTAAGTAAATAAGTGAAATTGGATTTCTTTAACAAAAATGAAATGTGATATTTTTGGAATTAATGTAAGACTTGTAATTGGAGAATTGATTTGACGAATTTAGTTTAATTCAAAATTGTAAGTTTTGTTTTAATGAAGTTGAACTTAAGAATTGATTAAATGAATTGGAAATTTAATAGAAATTGTTTTGAATGATAAAGTAACTTAACGAATATTGAATGAAATCGATAAATGAGTTTAAATTGATTTGAATGTTAAATAGAATTTATTTAAATGATTTCGGAATGAAACTTATATACGAACTTGAATCAATATTTGAATTGTTTTAAATGGAAATTGAAATTGAATTATAAGATTTTGAAACGGAAAATTGGAAGTTTTGAAACGAAAATTTGGAAATTGTTTTAGAAAGACAAATGAAATGTTGATTTACGAATTCTATTTGAAATTGAAATTGATTTGGTTTTTGAAATATATAAACGACCAATCGGTGTAATAATTACGAAAGTTATTAAAGAGACCGGGATCGGTAATGGATATACTCTCTATCTAAACCGAAACCACTTTAATAACTATACGCGGAGTGTTGATCCAGAACGAAGTGGATGGTTTTGATGAACGCGTTGACTGAAGAAAGAGAACGATTTTGGATGACCCTTGACATGACTAAAACAGGAGCCGCGCCGGGCCATTGAGGATCGCCATCTCTAGCGGACACACTTCTTCGATACCATATCTATTACTTTTGTGATTCGATTTGGGTGCACCCCTTGATTTGGGAGTGTTGTTCGCGGTGTTGGGATGGTAGCTGTTATGCCCAACATCAGTCCGGATCACACAACTACTAGTATCCTAGTTGGTATCGCCTCATGTACCTTGTCATACTGATTATCCTATTCGCGACCACTACGATTTTGATTTGTACCTTTAGTATATGGATTGCCCTCTGGTGACTTCTGGTTTTGGGGAAACTACGGTCTTGTATATGCTTTTGGGAATAAAAATGTGTTAAGGGTGGAATGGGCCATGACTTAACGCTATTTTGATATCTTTTATATTACTGATAGACATTATCTACTTAGCGTACATTACTACCTAGTAGATAGTTTAACGGATCCTTAAAGGATGGTTATTCCGAACATCCTTTGAGTTACTTGTATTTCAATTGCTATTTCACTTGAGTTGGATTTATTTATATAAGAATGTTAATCCTGACTCGAGTGTTTTGTGTTTTGCTTTACGCTCGGGTCAGACTGAGTGTACCAGTATTCGAGACTCACCTTTGGAGTTGGAGCTTTGCTTGAAGATCCAGCCATCTATTCTGCTTTCAGTATTCGATGATTCCAGTGATGTATTCTGAGTCGTATCTGATGTATCATATTACTCTTCCGCTGTATCTAGTTTAACTCTGATGTATCTTATTACTCTTCTGTTGTAAACTCTGATGTATTTTATATATTCATATGTAGCTTCATGAACTACTATCTCTTTTATTTCCGCTGCATTTATTACTCTGTGTCTGTGATCTGTGATTATTTATTTACTGTATATGTTCAGTTTTGCCAATTTAAATTAACAACGCGGTATTTTGAGCAATTCAACTCCGGCATGAGTGCCTACCTATACACTTATAATGGATGCGAATGGTCCAAAATGGCGGGTCGTTACAGTTGGTATCAGAGCTTTGGTAGCTCTAGGCAAAACTTAACATATAGGGTAAATGTATTTACAGAATCACTCTCATTCGAGTTTCAATCTCTTCCCTTGACTCAATTCCTTTGAATTTTGGAACGTTCCCCTCGGTTCCGAAATTCATTCGTGTCCCTCACCATTCGTCTTCTTTCAATTCTGGAGCACCCCATAACTCCATTTTGAATGATATCTATAATAGATCGGCGGTCTCGCCAATCTTCGAATGATTCGTAAAGGAGTGAAACTCCTTTACAATAAACATTGATTTACCGGAGATTTCTGTATCCCCGGTTTACGATGCTATCTATCTGCTGCTATACCTGAATTCTATTCTTGAGATCGAATGTCGATTTACCTCGGAATTCTACACAGATCTTATATTTGAAGTTACGGACGACCCGGTTAAGGTTGCCCGTGAATTTAATGAACTCATCCATCTCTTGATTTTGGTAATCGAATTATCTTATCTTCTGTTTCAAACTTATTTTCGAATCAAAATTCTCTTTGATTTGAGTCCATCAAATTTGAATCCCCATCATGTTTTGAAATCTATTCTTGTATAGTCGAGCGAGGAATTGTATTTGTAAATTAATTTTTAAAATGTAAATATATCGTGTTGTTTGAGTTGTTGATGTTGATTTGGGTTTTCGATCGATTCGTCTGATCAGCGCTATCGATAGAATTTCCAAAACACTTGAGCAGAGCAAACTGACACAATATTATTTTCAAATTTGTTTGACTAAAATTTTCTGGAATTTAGAGGTTAATTAAATTGGTTGTTTGAAATGATAATATTTGATTATCATTTATTATTCTAAATGAATTTATAAATACGGTTTATAAATTGATTTGGAATTTGAAATGAATTTAATTCAGAAATTTGAGAACTTAGTTTCCGGTGATTTCGAACTTTGGTTTTTAAAGTTTTAAGGTATATTATTGAACGTACTTTCGAATGGAAATCGTTTTCAAAGAATTTTTAAAATGTTGAAATCAGTGCTCTTTTCTTTGTCGCTGGAAAATAATTTCGGTGATGGCGGCCGCATCATCGACTTTCATTTTCGAGTTTCGAAGTGGAGAAACCATTTTGTAGCTTTGCTACGGTTTTGTTTTGAAAAATATTTTGATTGAATTTCTTCAGTATATTTTGATTTACATATATATAGGTATCTTATTTTAAAAAAAAAATTAATTTGATTTGATATAAATATATTGTATAGATCTCTAAATTGTTTAAAGTTAATCGGAAATCTAATGCTTAAATTTAGTTAAAGGATGATTTTAATTATAAATAAAACCAAAATTTGGAATTAATATTTAAACTTGAATAATTGAATTGGGAAAATTTTATTTGTATATTGTTCAACTGCATTCTAATACAACTTACCTAAATCGTTCAGAAGTTGAATATGTAATTGGATAATATATAAGATAAATTGAATTTATAAATAAAATTTGAGTGTTTATAATAAATGTTATACACTAAATTTTGATTATAAAGATATTAATAGAGTTTGATAGAATAATAAGTAAACTCAGTTAATAATGAAATAAATTTGTTTTGAAAGAATTAATAAATCTGTTTTGAAAGAATTAATAAATTGAAATTAGATCAACTTATGGAAATGCCTTGAATTTAAAATCAAAATGAATATAAATTAATTTAATTTAAATTGAAACTTATATGGTTTAAATTAATTTATATGGTTAAATATATGTAATAAGATATATTAAGTGAAATAAAACTTAATAAGAATTTGGAATAAAGAAGAATTTAAAATTGTTGAAGAAAATATGATTATAATAAAAGACTATTCAAATTTATGATTTTAGAAATTGTAAATTGAAGAAAATAAGATAATGAATTTAGAAATAGTTGAGATTGATTTTAGTGAAATTAAATGGATTAAATCAATTATTGAATATCAATTAATTTAAATTTAAATTTATATGGTTTAAATTAATTGTTATTTTGTATTTCAAATCTGTTTTTCTTTCTGGTTGTTTCTATTCTCCTACCTCGTTCCTTTTCGGGGACGAAAAGTTTTGAGTGGGGGAGAGTGTAACGACCCGTAAATTTCAACCGTTTTAATAATGTAATTAGTTGAAATTTCGTGAAATTTTAAACGATAAAATTTTGAAATAAAATTTTATATTTGGAATACGTCTAGTTAAACATAACAACTGGTAAATTTTCGTCCGAAAATATGAAAGTTTATTTCGCTCGCAAATTTACTTCAATTTAATCAGTTAAAAAGCGATGAAATTAAAATGTTTCCGAAACCAAAATATTTTTACATAGGAAAATTCTAAACCATCTTCTGAGCAAAATGTCAGTTTATCGTTTTTCCAAATTCGGACATCTTTGGCTCCGTCGATCTTATTTTTCAGCGTTTTTCTTGCATTTTCCGCTATTAGAAAATTCGAATTTTTATAATTCTATCATACCACTGATATTTTTATACCGTTTGGATCGACTCGTCGTGCTGATCTCCGTAGTATATTCTTTTGTGTATTTTGACGTCCAGTGGACGGTGAAATCTGTAAAACGTTGAACCGTGTCGGCACTCGTTTCAAAACCTTTTGGGTTCCATCTGTCCCTTCGTTTTCTACCATGCCCATCAATACATCAGCTAGCCATTGATATTCCCAAGAGAAATTTTAATTCGTGACTTTCTTTTCCGTTGGAAAATTTTGATCGGTTCAATGATAATTAAATATATAAACATGCTTGTTCATATTCACCTCCGTGACATATTATTGTTTCCTTCCCAGGTCTCCTCCTCTTTTTATTTCTTCAGCAACTAAGATGTCCACTTTTCTTCTTTTTACATTTTTTTCTTTTCTTCTTCATTTTCTTGTTCTCCCTTGAGCCGCGTCCACCGACATCAAGCATCCCCGCCCGAGCCTCTCTCCCCCGGCAAACATCTCAGCCGCTGCCAAGCTTCAGCCCATCGACTCCACCTCCACGCACCACACGGCCTATTCCTCGCATCACCCTCCAGCCATTAATCCCCTCCGCCGCCCATCACACGGCAGCCAACACACCTCCCACGTGATCCACAACCACCCACCTCAGCCCTGACCTTCCACTTGTTCTCTCTCCCCTCGCCCACCACCGTAACACACATCCCTTCGCCTCTGCAGCCCTTGAACCACCTGACTCGAGATCCACCTTCACCACTCCGAGTAAGTTGCCGCAACCTTTCCCCTCCGCCTCTCGAACATCCATCTCACTGCATGCATATATTTGGTTACCGTATATGTGTATATTTGTTTTGCCTGGAACTGTTTATACCCTGACTACATATATTTGTTTGTAAGTATAGTTATATATTTACATAACAGTTCATTTTATATTTAGTATATCCGGCTATAATATATATTTATGTGTGTTTAAAACAATGTTTTTGAAAATTATAAATACATATATATTGTATTTAATATATGTTTGGATTAACACGAGATTTATATATGTATAATTATATATTCTTACATGTAAGTCTCGGCATGTCAAGCTTTCCAAAGGCAAGCATGTTCTGTGAATTTTCGAGCAACATATATACATTGTTATAAGAAGTATAAACCATAGAATCTATATATAGAGTTGCCTGTAACATAATAAAAAAAATGTGTTTACGTGGCTGGTTTTAGTATATATATACATTTTACAGTTTCGTATATATATATATATGTAGTATATTTATCTATAAGTTATCATTGTTTATATAGCTTTATATTTATAGTGTGTATAATTAGGTAGTGGTGTTTGTAGTGGCTGATATGAAATAGTTGACATTCATGTTGGGTTTTTGTAAGTTATATGTTGTCATTATACAGTACGGGTGTTATATTTTAAAGGTATTTGGTTAATATATGTTCAAGTTATTTGATTTATAACATGCTGCAGTAAAGTATTTTTAATATTAAACTTTTATGTTGTATATATATGTATTATATATCAGTTATATATGGTATGTTGAGTCAAATATATATGGTTTATAAAGCGTAAGTCATGTATAAGTCTACATATTAGTTATACTCTTATATTTGTATTCATGAGTTTATACACCTGTACATATATAGTTTGATAGGCATAATACGTTAAGAAGTTTACTTACAATCCATATTTTTAAAAGATTTTGTATAACAAGTTATATATATAATCTGTTAGCTGTTTAGATAAGCTTCAACTGGTTGGTATGATTTATTTAAGTATGGATATAATGGTAGGTAAGTTTGTGTTGTTATAATAAGGATTATAAAATAAACATATGTAATAACTATATAAGTTTAGACATATGTTTGTATACATGGATTTTATATGTGTTTAGTTTTCAAATATATGAATTTGAATTTAATAATGATCTTGTATGTATATAAATATTTTGATTCTTATACATATACGTTTTCACTTATACCAATTATCTTCTTTGATACAGTTCTGACTTGATTTCGTCAATTCCTTATCCATCAGTTGTCCATCGAATCCGTATCTATCTAACGTTGTTTGGAATTCGTGTTGGATCCTCCATTCGCTTCCATTTCCGTTCATCTCTAGCCTCGAAAGGTGAGCACTCACTCACGATTAACGTTCTTTTATTTATTAGATTTGATTTCAATTGAAACGACAATTGAAATATGCTGCTATTAGTTAATTACACTGTTATATATGCTATTACCTGTATCAGTTCACCTTTGACATCTGACACCATTATCTGTTAATTATTTATGCGATGATAATACAGTTTGGCTGATAATTGATTGATTGTTGATGTTTATATTGGACGTTAAAATTGTTAATGTTAAATTGATAAATAGTATGAAATTGAACTTGATATAGGATAATTAAATGTTAAATTTGATTAACGGACATTTGTATAATATGACCCCTTTAACTGTTAAATTTATTGACACGTAGGATTGTTAACTACATCTTGAACCATCAATTGTATGTTGCTTAAACTGATGATTAATGAAATTGTAAATAGATGACAAGTGAAAACCGTAATGTAATAATCTTTAATCTACATGAAATGATAGTGTGGATTCTAGAAATAATTATATTAATTCGTACAAATAACAATGCGAATTAATATGGTTATTTCGGGATTATTTGAATTGATTATTGGATTGATATTGATTGTTGTTATTGCTTGTTTATTTACTTTGACACCATCCCAGTTATCACACTGCAAGTTCCCTCTGTTATGCTTTGATTTTTAATTGAATTGGAATCGGGTTGAAATGATAAATACCCAAAATTGAACTTTGACCTAGGATAGAAAATTAAATAAACCCGATTGGTCAATAACTTGATTTTGAAATAAAATAAGGATTTTATTTGAATAAATAATATGGTTTGAAATGAAGTTGAAATTTGAATTTAAGTGAAAGGAAATGTTAATGTTTAATAATCTGAAACAAATTATTAAAAATGTAATTGATGAAAGAATGTTGTTTAAGTTGAGAAACTATTGAGTTAAGTTGGAAATTTTAATTAAGTTTGAAATTATTAAACTTTGAGATGATTTAATAATTAAGTTGGAAATTATAATTAAGTTTGAAATTATTAAACTTTGAAATTATTTAATAATTAAGTTTTGAATTATTTAACAATTAAATAAGATTGAATTATTTAATGATTAAATTAAATTGAATTTTGAATAAGTGAATTTTACTTCGTAATACTTGAAATTGAGTTTCTTTATTAATAAAGTTTGGAAAATCATTTAAGTAAGTAAATAAGTGAAATTGGATTTCTTTAACAAAAATGAAATGTGATATTTTTGGAATTAATGTAAGACTTGTAATTGGAGAATTGATTTGACGAATTTAGTTTAATTCAAAATTGTAAGTTTTGTTTTAATGAAGTTGAACTTAAGAATTGATTAAATGAATTGGAAATTTAATAGAAATTGTTTTGAATAATAAAGTAACTTAACGAATATTGAATGAAATCGATAAATGAGTTTAAATTGATTTGAATGTTAAATAGAATTTATTTAAATGATTTCGGAATGAAACTTATATACGAACTTGAATCAATATTTGAATTGTTTTAAATGGAAATTGAAATTGAATTATAAGATTTTGAAACGGAAAATTGGAAGTTTTGAAACGAAAATTTGGAAATTGTTTTAGAAAGACAAATGAAATGTTGATTTATGAATTCTATTTGAAATTGAAATTGATTTGGTTTTTGAAATATATAAACGACCAATCGGTGTAATAATTACGAAAGTTATTAAAGAGACCGGGATCGGTAATGGATATACTCTCTATCTAAACCGAAACCACTTTAATAACTATACGCGGAGTGTTGATCCAGAACGAAGTGGATGGTTTTGATGAACGCGTTGACTGAAGAAAGAGAACGATTTTGGATGACCCTTGACATGACTAAAACAGGAGCCGCGCCGGGCCATTGAGGATCGCCATCTCTAGCGGACACACTTCTTCGATACCATATCTATTACTTTTGTGATTCGATTTGGGTGCACCCCTTGATTTGGGAGTGTTGTTCGCGGTGTTGGGATGGTAGCTGCTATGCCCAACATCAGTCCGGATCACGCAACTACTAGTATCCTAGTTGGTATCGCCTCATGTACCTTGTCATACTGATTATCCTATTCGCGACCACTACGATTTTGATTTGTACCTTTAGTATATGGATTGCCCTCTGGTGACTTCCGGTTTTGGGGAAACTACGGTCTTGTATACGCTTTTGGGAATAAAAATGTGTTAAGGGTGGAATGGGCCATGACTTAACGCTATTTTGATATCTTTTATATTACTGATAGACATTATCTACTTAGCGTACATTACTACCTAGTAGATAGTTTAACGGATCCTTAAAGGATGGTTATTCCGAACATCCTTTGAGTTACTTGTATTTCAATTGCTATTTCACTTGAGTTGGATTTATTTATATAAGAATGTTAATCCTGACTCGAGTGTTTTGTGTTTTGCTTTACGCTCGGGTCAGACTGAGTGTACCAGTATTCGAGACTCACCTTTGGAGTTGGAGCTTTGCTTGAAGATCCAGCCATCTATTCTGCTTTCAGTATTCGATGATTCCAGTGATGTATTCTGAGTCGTATCTGATGTATCATATTACTCTTCCGCTGTATCTAGTTTAACTCTGATGTATCTTATTACTCTTCTGTTGTAAACTCTGATGTATTTTATATATTCATATGTAGCTTCATGAACTACTATCTCTTTTATTTCCGCTGCATTTATTACTCTGTGTCTGTGATCTGTGATTATTTATTTACTGTATATGTTCAGTTTTGCCAATTTAAATTAACAACGCGGTATTTTGAGCAATTCAACTCCGGCATGAGTGTCTACCTATACACTTATAATGGATGCGAATGGTCCAAAATGGCGGGTCGTTACATTAGGTTTGGTACCTAACACTTCCTGTAGACTCTTCAAGGATTCACTAGTTCACTAGTAAAAAAGTATCACTATCACTGACTATACTACTAGGAATCCCATGTAGTCTAACAATGTTCTTTATAAACAACTTAGCGAATACAAGTGCCATCCTGGTTGATTTAACGGGAATGAAATGTGCACACTTAGTCAGTCTATCCAATATGACCAAAATACTTTCATATACCCCATTCAACCTTGGCAACCCATCAATAAAATCCATGAATATAGAATTCCATTTCCAAATTGGTATATCTAAAGGCTGAAGCAAACCAATTGGTTTTTGATGCTCGGCTTTCACTTACTGGCAATTCAAACATTGCTTTACCACATCTCTTTTCATACCTTCCCAGAAAAAACTTCTCTTCATATCCTGATACATCTTAGTTTCTCCAGGATGAATAGTAAACTTTGATTGATAACATTCCCTTAGAACTTCCTTCCTTAGGTCACCAACATCTGGAACACTTAATCGTCGCTTCTTTCTTAACCATCCACTCTGGTTAAGACTAAAACCTTTCAAATCATCAAGCCCATTTCCATCTTCCAACCTTCTAATCTGTTTAGCCAACCACAGATCATCTCTTTGCTTAGAAGCAATCCTTTCGATCAATACCGGTCGAACTTCTAAGCAAGAGCAGAGTAGTATTTTGACTAGAACTAGCAGATGATCTTAACTGCACATCATAAGTAGTCAATTCCTTTAAATCTTTCCATTCTGCCAACATAGCTAACACCACATTCTGATATTTTCTGCTAAGTACATCAACAACTTTATTTCCTTTTCTTGACATATACTTGATACCTGTAACAACCCTGTTTTCTATGTCGTGTAAATAAATAAATTTAATTAAAAATAAAAAATTCTTTGAATGTAATATTTGATGATTATTTATATGAAAAAAATAAATATTTATTTAATTGAACGCTATTTAATATAATATTTCGTTTTAAATAAATCGAATTAAATATTAACTTCTTTTCAGAAAATATATTAAAATGTTTTAATAAATATGAAATATTTTTATAGCCAACAATTTTCATATTAAATGTTTATAAGTATTCAAAAATCTAAATACGAGGGAAAATTTATTTAATACTATACTAAATTAAAATAATGCCTAAAACCAAATAAGCCCATTTCCATTTTCCCTTCTTGTTTCTAGAATAAGCTTCCTACATCTACATTGACAAGTAAAAATACTTGTTATCCAGTTTGTCCTCTTGAGCCTATTTTCAAGTAACTTGCCCTAAATCTCTAAATGCGATTCACATGAAAATAAAATATACGCTCAATCAAAATTGCGACTCGACATCAGGTGTTGGGCGAACGACATTGACACTCACGATTGAGAGTGTGGTCACGACTCGAGCTGCTTTGGAGAGGGAGAGGTCGAGTGTTTTTGGTGCCTTAGAGGTAGCTATTGGCGACGATAGGCTTATCTACAATTGGTCGCCTGCAGATGAACAACCTGGGTTCACACGTTTAGGAGGAGAGGTGCAGTGATCCTGGCTATGCATTCAAGTAGGAAATTTGGAGTTGATATTGCTATAGTGGCGATGGTTGGAGGCAACTCGTCTATAGCTAAGTGTGTAGTTTTGGCAGAGGCTGGATTGGTGTATTAGACTCGAACTTTGCAAGTTGCATTAGGTGTGCACTCACATCTATTTCTAATTCATCGTCTACTAAATAATATAAATGTATATTCTGATTAGATTATATGGCTTGAATGAATTGATTGCATTTGCTTTGTTGAATAGATTGTAAATAATTATTGACTTGCTTGAATAAATTGTTTGGTTGGGACACTCATATGGTTGTATGATATTTGTTGTGTTTTGATTGATTGTTAAGATTTTATTTTGTTGGATGTCCGAAATGCAAACGAGGTGTTGTCCGTTTGCATTTCAATTTTTATAATTTCTTTATATTCTGTGTATAGTGTATCGATGGTCAAAACGATGGAATTCGATTCAGCCACACGATAGATTTATGTTGATACTTTGATTGTTAAATTTGGGAATTATTTGCTCCATAATTGTAACGACCCGTATTTTACGGATCGAAAAGCCTGTCAAAATCTGGAGTTTCCAGCACTTTTTAGTTGTTTCAGATTTTTGGTTGAAATTGGTTAAGTCTTAGGTCGTGACCGACCTAAGGGCTTTAGGTCGTGAGGTGTTGGAGCGACTTTAGTTAGTCAGCGACCTAAGCATTTACGACCTATAGAAGTTAGCTGGTTATACGACTTAAGGAGTTAGGAGATAGGTTGTTTGGAGCTTAGGTCGTATAGCAGTTAAGTCGTAGACGACCTAAGGGGTATAGCGACCTAAGGAGACTTGTATTTTGGAGCGACCTAGTAGTTAGCATGTCTGAGCAGTTAGGTCGTAGACGACTCAAGAAGTTAACTCGAATGAGTTGAGTCGTACCCTGATGAGTCGTACCCTGATGAGTCGTACCCTGATGAGTCGTACCCTGATGAGTCGTACCCTGATGAGTCGTACCCTGATGAGTCGTACCCTGATGAGTCGTACCCTGATGAGTCGTAGTCTTTGTGTTGAGTTGGAAGATGCTATAAGTCGTAGACAGATGAAGGTTAAGTCGTAGGAGCGTGTGTTGACTCGTAGCTTGGTTAAGTCGTAGGGGGTTGCTGAGTCGTAGGGGCTTAAGTCGTGAGTCGGAAACGACTTAGGAGATAGACTAGTTGCGACTTAAGGGCAGTTTTCAGCTATAAATAGGAAGGGGTGTTCTCACTTTTTGGGTCCGGATTTTGAAGCGACGAAGTGCTGCCATTTTGAGAGCTCGATTTCTACACTTCTTCTCTTCCTCTCTCTCCACTCTAATCTAGAGCTTCCATTCATCCAAGTTGAAGATCAAATTGAAGATTCAAGAGCTTAGATTGAAGATCTTCATCTCTTGAAGTGAGATTTCATCATTTGAAGTGGATTCGTGATAGATCAAGCTTGATCCTTCGCTGTCCAGATCTGAAGCGTATTAATTTGAGTTTGTTTTGGTGATTTGGTGAGTGGTGATTATCTCTCACACGGATCCAAAGGAGTATATCGGATTGTTGGCTCGATTTGGTGTTAAAATAGAGATTTCCATGCATTTTCTTCATCCAAAGTGTAGATCCATATAGATCCATTGTTCATGATGATGTTACATCCATTTTATCATATGTTAACCTATGCAAGTTCATTCATCAAGTTTGTAGAGATATAATCCATGTTTTCATGCTTATTGGACTTTCAACTCTTAAATTACGAAAATGCCATTATTGTTATAATTGTCTACTTAGATCATATTTGAATGCTTGATTGCTTGGATTGATGTTTGATTTGATTGATTGTTAGGAACTAGATGATTGATGATTAGATTTAGATCGAAGATGATTCAAAAGCCAAGGGAAAGGCTCTTGGATTGGGAAAGCTGCTTGTGGCATATGTAGCGGGATGATGAAGCTCTTATGCATAGATTTGATGATGAGATGTTAAGATGAGGCTTTGCGAAGATGTGATGAAGCGAGGCAATCATGTGATGAAGACTTGGTCTAATCCAGACGGGATCATTCCAAGCATGTTGATAACTCGGTGATATGATTCGAGTTGAGGATAATGAATGGATATGAGAATAGTCGTCGAGGAGGATGACTAGGAGGCTTGGATAGCATCGTTATTAAAGGTTCTAGCATGCTCTAAGCAAGAGTACGTTTGGGCAGATTCGATAGTCCCAACGGCCAACTGTTGATGGTCGAGTACTCTGGGCAGATTCGATAGTCCTAGGCACGGGCTACGACGACGTGCGGGAGTTATGTCTAGAACCGGGGTTTCCATTAGCCCTTGACGGACGGCTGAAAGAATGTGCCGGTCATTCAATTAACGGTGATATCGAAGCAATGATAACAGTGATAGCCAGAGTCATGGATGTTTGGTTGTATCGTCATTCAGACTCAAGAGCGGTATTTTCTGGGTGCTTATCTGATTTAGGCCTTGGTACTTGGAAAACATCGCCCTTGACTCGAGTGATAGTAGTTTTACTTTAAATTGTATGCTCTGCTATGTTTGCTTCTGCTTAGTGTGTGTTTGGGGGCTATCACTGTAGAATGATGTTGGAGTGGGAGGGTTGTATTCCTATTCTTTTTTCCTTTATGCTCTGTTGGTATGTTGTTAGCTAATTTACTGCTCACTAAGACTGTTGTCTGACTCAAGGCTTTATGTTTTAATTCTTATTGCCTTGGGCTCTTCGTCCATTTTGGGACGGGCAGACTAGGTAGCAGGTGACAGGTGCTGTTCTCTTCTGACGATGCTGATATCGAAGACGAGCTAGAGGGTTGCATATTATCTTCTTATATGTACTGGATATTCCGCTGTCTTGTATTCTCTGAGAGATATGTAGTGAGGCTGGATGTATTGACTATTTGGATGCTTGTATTCAACTATTATGAAGATTAATATGATGTCATTTTGTTCTGTAAAGCTTCACTATACATATGTTCTATTGTATTTTGTCCATGCGCTGTGAGTAATACGATAGATTCTATTGTTTTGAATCTTACCTTGACAATCGTCCATGGTCGCCTGGCACACTTTACAGCGCACTCTCTAGATTCGGTGCAGGGGTCATGGGCGGTCGTCACATTTGGTATCAGAGCTTTGGTTAATCGATTTTACCCAACGCTCGCTGACGTAACTACGTATGAGAGACGTAATTGTATTTTGATGGATGATTACTATATATAATATAGTAGCTTAGCAGAGTTTGAGTCCTTTATGCAGTTGTTTCTCTAGATGTTCTGATCATTCCTTTTTATAGATATTGAGAATGAGTCGAAGAGGGAGACCAGCTGCTAGGGAAGGCCGTGCTACTGAAGAGACTGCTGATTATGCAGCCATGTTCGAAGCTATGATGACTTCGATCATGAGAAGGATACCAGTTCCGGGGGCAGCTGTTGATGTTGGAGTTCAAGTCCAAACTCCAAAGCCGGTGGATTTTGCTAAGTTGTGCAAGGACTATACCGCTCTTGGAGGGAAGGTTTTCTTGGGAACAGAATCAACTATTGAGGTCCAGAGGTGGATAGATGCTTGTAGAAGGATCTTTGGTGATTTGGGAATTGATGATGCAACTAAGAGGAAGTTGGCATCAAGGCAGCTTCAAGGAAGAGCCTCTGATTGGTGGAACTCTATTACCATCAATACTGCGGAGGAAGAGATTACTTGGGAGCAATTCCAAGCTAGATTTGAAGCCAAGTTCATTTCTACAGCTCAGAAGTCTGTTCTGTTCAAGAGGTTTGTGGAGCTCAAGCAAGGTGGAAGATCAGTTCTTGAGTATGTTTCTGAGTTCGAAGCTTTGTCCAAATATGCCCGGTCGTATATTGAATCTGCATACCAGAAGAATGAGAAGTTTGTGACAGGCTTGGACAGTTATCTTGGGAGACAGCTGGTGGATCATTTGGACGATTCATTTGAGAAGCTTGTGGAGAAAGCTCTCAGGCATGAGAGTCTGTTTCCTAAGGAAGGATCCGTTGTTGCTGTGACCAGGGAAGAGTCTAAACCCCAGCAGGGTGGAAACAGGAAGAGGAAGCAGCAACAGCAGAAGAGTAAGGATGGCCAGAAGAAGCCGAAAGGCGAGGTGACTTGCTACAATTGTCAGCAGAAGGGCCATTTCTCTAAGGATTGTAAGAATCCGAAGGCACCGATGAAGTGTCACAACTGTGACAAGCCAGGGCATTTCAGGAAGAATTGTCCAGAACCGAGGAGGGACAAGCAGATTGTGCAAGCTTATGCTTTGGGAGCTGTTCCGTCGTCTTCGAAAGCTCCTACCGCTGAAGAGAAGGGAAAGAGCGTGGTTGTTCAAGGTACTCTTTTCCTATGTGGTGTTCCAGTTAGAGTTCTGTTTGATACTGGAGCGTCGCATTCGTTTGTTTGTAATGAACTCGTAGGCCGGTTAGGTTTGGAACCGGATATTGTTGATAGGCCATTGGTTGTGACTAATCCAGTTGGGGGTTCGTCTTGTCTGTGTATGTTATGCCGTGGTCTAGTTGTATCGAGTCATGGTTGCTCTTTTGTTTGTGATTGCTTTGTTCTGAACTTTGCGGGGTTCGGAATTATTTTGGGTATGGACTGGCTTAGGAAGTATGCGGCTAAGGTTGATTGCGAGAGGTTGGAAGTAACAGTCGAGAATGTGGAGGGGCGAAAGGTTGTGATACGATGTAAGCATGAGGAAGGCGTCTTCATGAGCTTCATGTATTCGCTGGTTGTTCCACGGGATGGACTGTCATCAGTACCGATCGCTAATGGATTCGAGGATGTCTTTGACGAAGTCAAAGGGTTGCCGCCGCATAGAGAGATCGAGTTTCATATAGATCTAGTAGAAGGAGCCAGACCTGTTGTGATGCCTCTTAGGCGAATGGCGCCTAGGGAACAGCAGGAGTTGAGGGTGCAAGTTGATGATCTTTTGCAGAAAGGATTCATTCGGCGTAGTGTGTCCGAGTGGGGTGCACCAGTTGTGTTTGCAACCAAGGCAGATGGGTCGTTGAGATTGTGCGTCGATTATCGTGAGCTGAATAAGGTGACTAAGAAGAACAAGTATCCATTGCCGAGAATAGATGACTTGTTTGATCAGCTTCACGAGGCTAAGGTGTTTTCTCAGATGGATTTGGCAACGGGATTTCACCAGTTGAGAGTGGCTAAGGATAGTGTGCCGAAGACTGCTTTTCGGACACCATCCGGTTTCTTTGAGTGGCTGGTAATGCCGTTTGGATTGACTAACGCACCAGCATATTTTGTAGATCTTATGAATAGAGTGTTCAGAGATCAGTTGAACAAGTTCGTACTTGTGTTCGTGGATGATATTCTGATTTATTCCAGAACGGAAGAGGAGCACAAGACGCACTTGCATATTGTTTTGGGAATCTTACGGAAACATCAGCTGAAGGCTAAGTTTTCGAAGTGTCACTTCTGGAAGAGCGAAGTGAGGTTCTTAGGCCATGTGATTTCTGGAAATGGAATAGCGGTTGATCCCGCTAAGGTGGCAGCAATCCAGGATTGGGTTAGACCTAAGAATGCATCTGATGTGAGAAGTTTTCTTGGATTAGCAGGATATTATCGACGGTTTATCAAAGACTTCTCCAAGATAGCTGCACCGTTAACAGGATTGACAAAGAAGAACCAAGTGTTCGGTTGGGATGCTAAGTGTGAGCAAGCTTTCGGAATCCTGAAAGAGAGATTGACGAGTGCTCCTGTTTTGACTATTCCAAGTGGGAATGATGAGATGGTGGTTTACACCGACGCATGTGGTACGGGACTTGGAGCAGTGCTGATGCAGAAGGATAAAGTTGTGGCCTATGCCAGTCGACAACTGAAGCCGCATGAAAGGAATTACCCAACCCATGATTTGGAGTTAGCGGCGATTGTATTTGCTCTAAAGATGTGGAGACATTATCTATTGGGAGTTCGATTCGAGTTGTTTACGGATCACAAGTCGTTGAGGTATCTTTTCTCCCAAAGGGATTTGAATCTTCAGCAGCAACGTTGGCTAGAGTTTTTAGCATCATATGATTTTGGTATAGCTTATACTCCGGGAAAAGGTAACGCAGTGGCAGATGCGTTAAGTCGAAGACATGCAGGATTGGGAGTCATGTTTTCAGAATGGAAGAATCTCGAGTATTTAGCTGGATTTGACTTCAGGCCTAGATGTGAATTGGAACCTGAGATGTTGGCAAACTTATCGATAAGACCGACTCTTGTGGGAAGGATTGGCGAGAGTCAAAAGCGAGATGATAAGCTTGTCAAGATTATCCGTGATTTGGAATCTGGATTGGAGCCAGAAAAGGATAAAGGATTCGAGGTCGATCGAGAGGGTTGGCTTCGGAAGCAAGGACGACTAGTTGTTCCCGATATAGATGAATTGAGGAGTGAAGTTCTGAAGGAAAGTCATCACTCGAAGTTGACAATTCATCCAGGTGGAAATAAGATGTATCAGGATATGAAGAGAACCTACTACTGGGAAGGCATGAAGAAGGATGTTGGAAATTTTATTTCCAAATGCATGAACTGCCAGTTGGTAAAGGCTGAACAGAAGAAGCCAAGTGGATTGCTTCAGCCGTTAGAAGTTCCTACATGGAAGTGGGAGCAAGAATCGATGGATTTTATTGATGGATTGCCTAGAACAAGAACGAGAAATGAAGGGATTTGGGTCATTGTGGATCGTCTGACCAAGAGTGCGAGGTTCATTCCTGTTCGATCGACTAGGACCACATCAAAGTTGGCTGAGTTGTATGTTAAGTGGATAGTTCGATTTCATGGTATTCCGAAAAGTATAGTGAGCGATCGAGACCCGTTGTTCACTAGTGGATTTTGGAAGAGCTTCCAGGAAGTTTTGGGAACCAAGTTGTGTTTGAGTACAGCTTATCACCCTCAAACAGATGGTCAGACCGAGAGAGTCAACCGAGTTTTGGAAGATCTTCTTAGAGCATGTGTTTTGGACTTCGGAGGATCATGGGAAGATCACCTTCATTTGGTGGAATTTGCATACAACAACAGTTACCAGTCAAGTATTGGTATGGCACCGTATGAGGCATTGTATGGAAGACCGTGTAATTCTCCGACATGTTGGATAGAAACAGGAGAAAAGCTGATGCTTGGGCCAGAGATGATTCGACAGACTTCGGATTGTATAGAGATCATTCGGCAACGAATGAAAGCAGCCCAAGACCGTCAGAAGAGTTATGCTGATAAGCGTAGAAAGGATTTGGAGTTCGACGTAGGTGATATGGTTTTCGTGAAGATTTCTCCACTGAAGAATGTTATCCGATTCGGGAAGAAAGGAAAATTGACTCCGAGATTTGTTGGACCATTCCCGATTATCGAGCGAATTGGAAACCTCGCTTATAGATTGGAATTACCGGAGAAGATGTCGGGTGTGCACAATGTTTTTCATGTATCGTATCTACGGAAGTATGTGCACGACTCGAATACAGTGGTTTCTGCTGATAGCTGTGAAGACTTAGAAGTTGATCCAGTTGATAGAAGACCTCGTAAGCCGCTTCGTGTAGTTGAAACTGACACGAAACAGCTTAGGAGGAAGGTAGTTAAGTTGCTCAAGATACAATGGAGTGATGATGATAACGACTGTACGTG
The DNA here is from genome assembly GCA_030737815.1 of Allium fistulosum. Lineage (NCBI taxonomy): Eukaryota > Viridiplantae > Streptophyta > Magnoliopsida > Asparagales > Amaryllidaceae > Allium > Allium fistulosum. The sequence continues at coordinate 481,132,083 of CM060905.1, read as the reverse complement.
GGAGGTGGAAGAGAGGATGAAGGCAGCTCATCCTGAACTCTTCAAGGTATGGCCCTAAGGCGTCGTGTCATCTCGCGATATTGTAACTTGTTCTAATTTTAGAATTTTGTACGCTAAGCTAGGATTGGATGTATGGTTTGTTGATTGCTATGGATGGTAGGCGTATAGAATAGTCTTTGATTGTTTTGTTGCTTGGAATTTCGGGGGCGAAATTCCTAAGGGGGAGAGAATGTAACGACCCGTATTTTACGGATCGAAAAGCCTGTCAAAATCTGGAGTTTCCAGCACTTTTTAGTTGTTTCAGATTTTTGGTTGAAATTGGTTAAGTCTTAGGTCGTGACCGACCTAAGGGCTTTAGGTCGTGAGGTGTTGGAGCGACTTTAGTTAGTCAGCGACCTAAGCATTTACGACCTATAGAAGTTAGCTGGTTATACGACTTAAGGAGTTAGGAGATAGGTTGTTTGGAGCTTAGGTCGTATAGCAGTTAAGTCGTAGACGACCTAAGGGGTAGAGCGACCTAAGGAGACTTGTATTTTGGAGCGACCTAGTAGTTAGCATGTCTGAGCAGTTAGGTCGTAGACGACTCAAGAAGTTAAGTCGAATGAGTTGAGTCGTACCCTGATGAGTCGTACCCTGATGAGTCGTACCCTGATGAGTCGTACCCTGATGAGTCGTACCCTGATGAGTCGTACCCTGATGAGTCGTACCCTGATGAGTCGTACCCTGATGAGTCGTACCCTGATGAGTCGTAGTCTTTGTGTTGAGTTGGAAGATGCTATAAGTCGTAGACAGATGAAGGTTAAGTCGTAGGAGCGTGTGTTGACTCGTAGCTTGGTTAAGTCGTAGGGGGTTGCTGAGTCGTAGGGGCTTAAGTCGTGAGTCGGAAACGACTTAGGAGATAGACTAGTTGCGACTTAAGGGCAGTTTTCAGCTATAAATAGGAAGGGGTGTTCTCACTTTTTGGGTCCGGATTTTGAAGCGACGAAGTGCTGCCATTTTGAGAGCTCGATTTCTACACTTCTTCTCTTCCTCTCTCTCCACTCTAATCTAGAGCTTCCATTCATCCAAGTTGAAGATCAAATTGAAGATTCAAGAGCTTAGATTGAAGATCTTCATCTCTTGAAGTGAGATTTCATCATTTGAAGTGGATTCGTGATAGATCAAGCTTGATCCTTCGCTGTCCAGATCTGAAGCGTATTAATTTGAGTTTGTTTTGGTGATTTGGTGAGTGGTGATTATCTCTCACACGGATCCAAAGGAGTATATCGGATTGTTGGCTCGATTTGGTGTTAAAATAGAGATTTCCATGCATTTTCTTCATCCAAAGTGTAGATCCATATAGATCCATTGTTCATGATGATGTTACATCCATTTTATCATATGTTAACCTATGCAAGTTCATTCATCAAGTTTGTAGAGATATAATCCATGTTTTCATGCTTATTGGACTTTCAACTCTTAAATTACGAAAATGCCATTATTGTTATAATTGTCTACTTAGATCATATTTGAATGCTTGATTGCTTGGATTGATGTTTGATTTGATTGATTGTTAGGAACTAGATGATTGATGATTAGATTTAGATCGAAGATGATTCAAAAGCCAAGGGAAAGGCTCTTGGATTGGGAAAGCTGCTTGTGGCATATGTAGCGGGATGATGAAGCTCTTATGCATAGATTTGATGATGAGATGTTAAGATGAGGCTTTGCGAAGATGTGATGAAGCGAGGCAATCATGTGATGAAGACTTGGTCTAATCCAGACGGGATCATTCCAAGCATGTTGATAACTCGGTGATATGATTCGAGTTGAGGATAATGAATGGATATGAGAATAGTCGTCGAGGAGGATGACTAGGAGGCTTGGATAGCATCGTTATTGAAGGTTCTAGCATGCTCTAAGCAAGAGTACGTTTGGGCAGATTCGATAGTCCCAACGGCCAACTGTTGATGGTCGAGTACTCTGGGCAGATTCGATAGTCCTAGGCACGGGCTACGACGACGTGCGGGAGTTATGTCTAGAACCGGGGTTTCCATTAGCCCTTGACGGACGGCTGAAAGAATGTGTCGGTCATTCAATTAACGGTGATATCGAAGCAATGATAACAGTGATAGCCAGAGTCATGGATGTTTGGTTGTATTGTCATTCGGACTCAAGAGCGGTATTTTCTGGGTGCTTATCTGATTTAGGCCTTGGTACTTGGAAAACATCGCCCTTGACTCGAGTGATAGTAGTTTTACTTTAAATTGTATGCTCTGCTATGTTTGCTTCTGCTTAGTGTGTGTTTGGGGGCTATCACTATAGAATGATGTTGGAGTGGGAGGGTTGTATTCCTATTCTTTTTTCCTTTATGCTCTGTTGGTATGTTGTTAGCTAATTTACTGCTCACTAAGACTGTTGTCTGACTCAAGGCTTTATGTTTTAATTCTTATTGCCTTGGGCTGTTCGTCCATTTTGGGACGGGCAGACTAGGTAGCAGGTGACAGGTGCTGTTCTCTTCTCACGATGCTGATATCGAAGACGAGCTAGAGGGTTGCATATTATCTTCTTATATGTACTGGATATTCCGCTGTCTTGTATTCTCTGAGAGATATGTAGTGAGGCTGGATGTATTGACTATTTGGATGCTTGTATTCAACTATTATGAAGATTTATATGATGTCATTTTGTTCTGTAAAGCTTCACTATACATATGTTCTATTGTATTTTGTCCATGCGCTGTGAGTAATACGATAGATTCTGTTGTTTTAAATCTTACCTTGACAATCGTCCATGGTCGCCTGGCACACTTTACAGCGCACTCTCTAGATTCGGTGCAGGGGTCATGGGCGGTCGTCACAATAATCCATGTTTTTGGTCGTTTAATTGATTTTCCGTTCTAAAATATTTTTGGGCTTTGATGAATTATTTTTAGTATTTTAAAATTACATTGAACTATGTTTATAAATAAATAATAATTGAATGGAAAATAAAATGATTTCTAGAAAATTATTTTGAATATAAAAGTTTTTTTGAATTATAAATTTTAAATTGAAATGAAAGAATTATTTTTGAGATATATAAGTTTATTGTAAAGTATTATTTCATTATAGAAAAGTATAATATAGTTTATATAATTATTATTTTTGATTGATAAAGTGTGTTGGTTGTTTTAAAAGTTATTTAATTATGGAAAATCTATAAGTAACTTATATAATTATATTAGACTTATAAAGTGTTTTTGAATGTTTTAAATTATGTAAGTAAAGATTTGGAAATAAAATTTTAGCAGTTAAATCTTTATTTTGGAATTATATTTTATATTTAGAAATAAAAATAATTTATTTAAAGTTTATACATATATAATTATTGTGAAATAATAACTGATTGCAGAAAATTATAATTGACTTATATAAAGCAATTTTGAATGTTAGACCTATACATTTAATTACCTAATTTAAGTATTAAAGAAATATTTTGTTAAACTTTACTATTTAAGTGTTTGAATTAAAATTGGGATTTTATGTACGATTTCTATATCTTTTGATTTCACATTTCCCCATATAGATTTAAATAATGTGAATGATTCACCATTGAAATAGATTTAATTAGTGATTTGGAATGATATGGTAATGACATCCTTCTATGTGATTTTGCGATGACTTCTATTCTGTGCGATGAAGAATCTGAATAAATAGAGTAGTAATACCATTTGGGATGAGACATTTGGTAATATTTTTTTCGGTTATTCTTTGGACTCGTTATATAGAATATGAAAGGATCGAGTGTTGTATGTAAGCACTGAATAAATGGACAAGTAACATGCGATGGTATGGGACATCGTGGTGTTATTTATTCAGTTATTCTTTGCTCATAGATGACACTTATACGGAGATATGTGGTGTGTGTGACTCACTACGGTGAACACGTATAGAGGCTACTTGTTAGCCACATAGTTTGTCTACATTATATGTTTGTATACCTTTGTCCAGCTTCCTTTATGTTTTGAGAGTGAACCAGATTGGCCAGTATACACCTTAGCAGCCTGATCGTGGGGTCGCACCCCAGATCCATGACACCTTTATGGTTTATGGTATTTGATGTGCATCATGAGATTGGAAGTTGGTTGACCCTTGTGTCGCATAGGCCACCAGTCAGTTACCATAGGAGCACATGTCGGTAGTCATGGCTGAAAATGCTATTTGTTATCGAGTGTATGGCGGATCATTGTCACGATACCGAAAGGGAAGAGATAATGGTAATCGATGATTGTAGGAGTTGTGTCGAACCATGTATGGCTCCTGGAGCAAGCAGACATGCTGTAAGTCACCCGTCTAGTTCTGGTGTATGTGGAGTATGCGTATGTATGTGGGTGGTAAATAGACGTATATTATGTATAGGTGAGATTATACCAAAGACTATGTCCAGAGTATAGTCGATCCTGTATCCTTCTCAAGCAAATGACCTACTTATTATTGACTTGTTGTTTCTATCTCTTAGGACCTTTCAGTCAAAAGTTTCGCCTCTCCAACGGCCGTGGGTCGAGATATATGATTTGCACATTGCAGCATTGTTATAAGCTGGCTCAAATCTTTCTAATTGATTTTGGTGATTTGATAATGACACTTTATAATATGAGATTAAGAGATTTACTTTCTTAACTGTACTTGATGATATCTCATGTATTGTGGATTTTGGATTTGATGATGATTTTGGTATGGATGATTCATCCATTTGATGTGGATTCCTCTATTTTTAATCGATAAGTTTTTATATGGATGATGACATCTTTATACTAGGTTTTGTGGTGTTCTACTGGATATGATAATTGGAATTATTTGAGATAACAGTATTATTATATTTATTTATACCCATTATATACAGTGTTCTATATGTTTTTTGACCTTAGATTCAGATATAGTCTGACCCATTTATTATTTATATAATATTCGGGTCAGTCCGAAATATTATAGGTTCAAGGACGATGAAACCGGCTTGTATTTTATGGGCATAGAGGAGATTGTATATTATGTATTTTAGATTAGCATCTTGTATTGTATAATCACTTGTGTGTCTGTTATTGGGATTTGTATTGAACATATATTGTATATTGTATATTACATATTATCGCTGTGATTGACTTTGTGATCTCTGATATTTACTGTATATTATGTATTATTATATCCTAAAGGTATACATTTTTATTGTTTTGTGCCGATACTATGTATGTTTGTTGGTGAGTCATATTCGATGTTCTAATACATACCAATGTTATACCAAGGGAATATTCACATGTTTACTCCATATTTCCTTATTCTTTGTATTATCTGACAATATTACCTAGTAATAATCTTGGATAGTATGGGTATAGTGGTGGGGGTGTTACAATACCAAAATCATAAGCCTTTAAAAACTATGTCTCATATTCAACTATTTCTGAGAGAATAAACACCTCAAAGACTTATGATCCATATACAACTCGAATCTTTCTCCTAAGAGGTAGTGTCCCTACACTATCAAGGCAAAGTTCATGGCTGCCAACTTCAAATCATGAGTCGGATATCTAATTTCATGCGGTCTGTGCTGTCGAGAAGTGTAGACAATTACTTTACCCCTTTACATCAACACATCTCCCAATCCTATTCCATTTGCATCTTTATACACCACTAAATCACGATTCTCATCTGGAACAACTAACATGGGTGCATTGGTCAACAAATGCTTTAACTTAAGAAATGCTTCCTCACATTTATCCGACCAAACAAACTTTACATCCTTCCTGATTAGGTTAATTAGGAGTGCTGCTATCTAAGAGAAATCATTAATGAATCTCCTGTAATAGCCAGCTAATCCAAGGAAACTTCTTATCTCGGTCACCATCTCAGGTCTCTTCCGATTATTAACAACTTCAATCTTAGCTAGACCTATGGAAAACTCTTTTTCTGAAACCACATAACCAAGAAACTTCACTTCCCTCTTCCAAAAGTGACACTTTGAAAACTTGGCTTTTAGTTGATGCTGCCTCAACGTCTCAAGCGCTATTCTAAGATGAATCTCATGGTCCCTTTCATCCTTAGAATATATCAAAATGTCATCAATAAACACCAACACGAACCTATCCAAGTGCTCTCGGAACATTTGGTTCGTCAAGTCCATAAGGAAAGCAGGCGCATTAGTTAATCTGGATGGCAATACTAACCGCTTATATGAACCATATCTCTTTCAAACTTTCATCAAATGAATACTATCCTTTGCCATCCTCAATTGATGGAACCCTATCGTTAAATCAAACTAGAAAAATAACTTAGCTCTATTCAATTGATCAAATAAATCGTCGGTTCTTAGCAAAGGATATCTATACTTTCTCGTCTTCTCATTCAACTTACGATAATCAATACATTATCTCAACGACCCGTTTAGTTTCTTCACAAACACCACGGCCGCTCCCCATGACGAACTGCTTGGTCTAATAAAAAAAATTCCTTCTAAGTCCACTAGTTGCACATTTAACTCCTTCATCTCGATAGGTGTTATTCTACTAGATGGTTTACTCACGGGTTTAGCTATATGCAGATATCTATTCGAAACTCAATAGCTCGTTTCGACGGTAGTCCTATCACTGGCTCAAAAACATCTACAAATTCTCTTACAACCATAACCCGACTTATCTTATCTTCCACCTCTATTGCGTCCAATAAAGCACAAACATCTAAACTTGAATTTTCAACTAAGTTATATGATTCGGCCACTACTATCAGAGTATCTCGATGATATTTTCCTGTCTTGGCAAAATATCCTAGCATCATGTTTACTCAACCAATCCACACTCAAAATAATCCCAAAACTCGCAAAATCAAACACAAACAAACCATAGGTAAAAGTATAACTTAGCAACTCAGATGCTAGATGGTCACATCTCATCCCTCAGAGTTGCATACCCTCCTATCGAATTTGCTACCCTTAAGGAAGTAACAAGGCATGATGGTTCTAACTCTAACTTATCTACCAAACACTGAGAGATAAAAGAATGTGATGCACCAGTATCAAATAACAATCTAACATGTATGCTCTAACTCAAAAGCATATGTCCAATCATAGCCTTTCCCTTCTCCTCCGTTGTTGGCCTAGATGATGATGGTTCTAAAGCAAATACCTTTCCCTTTTCCGCCTTGGCTGCTTCTGGAAATTTGTTCTTATAATGCCCCACTTGGTCGCAGTTAAAGCACTTCACATTGCCTTCCCACAACCGTCTTGCCATCACCTGATTGATACTCATTAGCATAGTGCCCCTTCTTGTCACACTTATAACAAATGATATCTTCTTTCCCTTTCTTGATGGCTACACCCTTCTGAGCTCCCTTCTTCTTGAAGAACTTCATCTTCTTATTCTAAGAACTCTGGGTTTCCACCGACTTTTCTTTCCAAAAAGTCGCAAGCATTTCCTCATTCCTTATAGCCATTTCCTCCACTACCTTACTTGGATCTTGGAGATGTGGTAATGTCGCCTTAGCAACCTCTGGCCTCAATCCCCGAATAAACTTCCCATTTCTCTTGATAACAGTATCTAGACAGCTCATCAAACTTGGTAGAATACTCCAATACGGACATCTCGCCTTGCTCCAATTCCATAAATTTTCTAAGCAGAGCTGACTTGGCTACTTCAGATAAATAACTCTTCTCAAATATCCTTCGAAATTCAGCCCAAGTCATTTCCTCTTCTGGCACGCCAATGGTTACCCTGTTCCACCAGTACAGTGCAGCACCTTGCAACTGCCTTAAAGCCAATTTTCTCTTCTGCTCGTCATTGAATTCCAAATTAGCAAAATTCCTCTCATAATGCAATAGCCAACTTTCCACTTCAAAGCATCCTCAGTTCCAAGAAAAGGCTTCCCACCAAGACTAGTATAATCTCGGTTCAGCTTAGCATAGTTATTGCCAACCGGCACCACGGGATTAACTCCTCCCGCATTAGTTGCATTCCCTCCAGCCAAAGTAGCAGCTGCTCCAGCTTGCATCATGTTGACAAAGAATTGATACATAGTCCCCATATCCACTGATGGAGTCCTAGAACCTACATTAGCATTTTCATTTTGAATAGCATTTTCCTGTTGACCTTGGTTCCTTTTGGTATTGGGTCAAACATTTCCATTGGTTGTAGTTCTTTTCTCCACCAAGATTCACTCTTTTATTTCCTGCTTCCATATCGTGCTTTCTCGTGATTTATATACGAGCCTTAATAAGATACAAAAGAATGGTCTAAGAGAGAGGGGAGAATACGTACATATATATAGCAAATACAATTATGTTACTATAGCATTATCCAACACCCCAATCTTATTCTCTGATTCATTTGTATTATGTTTTCAAAATCATTTAATCCTTTAATTTTTACATAAACCTATGCACTGGTACCAACTTGTAACATCCCCATTTTTGAGGCCCGAAACTAAGCTCTACGAATGCTGCAATCATCCATAGTATTAATTTTTGATGACAAAATGTGGCTATTTTATCATATCAGTAACATCAGAAGCACATGAATATGAAGAATTATAAACACAATTCTGCATAAATTTTTTCGCATTTTCATTTCATAAATAACATTTCATATTCATTACATAATCTCATTCGCAATCCCACATTCAGAGAAATATAATTATGACAAAATACTCCAAGAGTGATATGTGAAGTGTGAAGATGCCCCATTGGCTGATCAGGGTCTAATACTTAAAAATTATACAACTTGCCATTACGTCCATTTAGACAAAAGGAAAGTACACATCAAGCAAATAGAAACTCCTAATATAGCTTGATTGTCTCATTCATGACTCCGAAAGCTTACTCATTTAATTGAAAACATAAAATTCCTTACTCCCTAGCTACTCAAATGAGTACTTGAGAGTTTAAGGGGAAAAACAAAAACTTAGGGTCAAACAAATAGTCTTGTGTGAATAATAGCTACCATCTCGAATCAAAAATAGATATCTAGTAAGATCACACCGTTAAACGAAACGAGTTTTCCCTATACTAGTATCTTAACCAAAACACAATAACCATGTATTGTGCTCATGCATCCATGATGGTTAGAACATAGAAAATAAGCATTTGTAGTCATGCAACATATGCAAGACTACCTATCCCAATTTATTAGACTATTTTTCTTAATTACATCCGACTATCCGTCTTAATTCTCATTGACTACCCGTCTGATACTTATGTGGACTACCCATCTTACATATAAACATTTTTATGGATTATCTATCCCCTCCCACGTGGACTACTCATCATGCATGGTTTCTTTATCAAATATGTGCAGACTATCCATCTCATATATTTTGTTTATTTAAAATGATGTGGACTATCCATCACACATTCCATAGTTTTTCTAGAATGACTATGAACCATTCATTAACCATATAGAGGCTATCCATCTCCGACATGACATAGAATGTTCATCACACATTCCGTAGTTTTTCTAGGATAACTATGAATCCACCACTTATCACTTTAATTCATGTTTAACCCAAATGTTCAACCCATGTCTATTGGTGCTCCCAATTAGGTTGTATTTCCCTCAAACTTATAACATCTCAAAATGATATGCATGGGGTATCTCCAATGATCCATGTCGAAATTATAAAATAAAATACATTGGTATCCCTAATGGTTAGTGTCAAAATTATAATATCACACATTGAAATTCCTAATGAACAATGTCGAAATCATCATAAATATGGATCCACACCATTTATATAGTAATATAAAGAACATACGGCATTCATGCCACAATAACAATATTGAACCTCTATCCAAGATTGGGAATCAAAAATTTTAATTTTATAAGTCATAAGGCTAACTGCCGAAATCATAAGGTTATCGACCTTCTTAAACATTGGCTATTTCACATTTTTTAAACATACTTTTAGTTTGCAAAAAACAAAGCCTCACCGGTATTGAAATAAAGAGTTGCGACATCAATGCCAATTGGCATTATCATCGAAATAAATTACTTGCAACATTAATGGTATAATGTCGAAACTATAGTACTTCGGCTCTATGCCATAAATAAAGGTATTAGCATTGAAAACCAATGATATAAATTTCGTATATATCGAAATCAAATAATAGAGGCATCATCTGTAAAATTGCGAAATAGGGATCTTAAGGCTAAATTGACACTAGAGGAGGGGTGAATAGTGTTTTCTAATTTATATGAATCTTTTTGAAATATTTTGAAATTATACATAGAATTATGCAATTAATAATCATAGAAACAATCACAGAATCAAAACATAGATAAAAGTAAATGCAGTAAAAGTAAAAGGAAAGAACACACCAGAATTTTATACTGGTTCGGAGTTACCCTACATCCAATCCCGCATAATTCCTTGTATGGATTTTTTTTCAACTTGTAAATGCAAATACAATCTCAATTTCAAGGCTACAAGACATACCCTCCAAAATCCCGATCTATGGATAGAGCCACTTGATTTTCGGGCCACAAGCACACCCACTAGATTTACGGGCTACTAAGCACACCTAATTGATTTACGAGCTACAATCTCACCCGCAAGTATAGCGATTTGATTTGATAGAGTTTTACAGACTCAGGTCTTCAATCTTGATTACAAATGATCCTATAACTCTTGAATAGCACTTTGATCTTGATTGGAGTGAGAGAAATGATAGAAATCAGAGATCAAATGATAGAGAATCAAACTAATGGTTATTGAGTTTGATTCTGGTTGAAATTCGGCAGAGTATGGTTATATTTTTATTTAGAACATAAAAGAGGATAAGGAGGAGAGAAAAAGAATGAAAAATGATAATAAAATTCATCGGGAAGACAGGTATTTTTAGAGGAATAACGGTCATGTCCGTTCATGAAGAGATACGACGAATAGACACTTCTTTTGAAATCTGATTTTCGAAAATCACGGCCAGTATGTCGACATATAGGGGTAGAGTATCTCTACATACTCTTTGTAATTTTGAAAACACTTTAAAATATAATTTTGAAAATGTATTGCTTTGTAAATAATTCGATACTTTGTAAACATGCTTAAATATAATTTATACACTTTTAAATCATAATAAAACTTAGAGTAAAATTATATGATTAGATTTTTGAAACATAAACCAATATAAATCAAAATTTAATAAAAACAATAACTTAATAAAATATCAAAAACTTAAAATAATATTTACAAGTATAAGAAAGTGAAAACTATCTAAAAGTTGTTTTGAAAAGTATATTTAAAAACTTATTTGAAAATAGAGAGAGAGAGATGAGAGAGAGAGATAAAGTGCTATCATAATTTTAACATAAATCTATGACTCTATAACTTATCTGGAATATCTTGAAATCTTGAACTCTTAAGTCTCCATTCTCTAGCTCTTAAGTCTCCATATCAACATCTTGAATCTCTTTAACCTTTACTTGATACTGTACAGTCTTCTTAAATCATTACCTATCTAATATCCTACACTATATACTGTATACATTGATAAAACATTAGTATTTATATTTTATATGATTTCCTAAAGTTGTTGTCATCAAAACCAATATCTCAAGTACTAATAATCTCCCCCCTTTTGATGATGACAACTTTGTATATAAAATATAATATAACTACCCCTTAATCTATGCCTAATGTATAAAAACCTCCTTAATCTATGTCTAGTATTTTATATATTTCTCCCCCTTTGTCATCAATCAAAAATAACTAATTATAACTACAATTCTAACCCTAACTCTTAATACTAATTCTAGCACCCCTTAAATAAACACTGTATACTCTTAATGATATAAATATATATATAAACGATAAGTGATATGATCATGAAATGCAAGATGACAAGAATGATATATAAGAAATATGATATTTAAAATGAGATAACATTATTCAATATTTCAATTAATTCCAAGCATACATAATGTCACCTGTGCAGTTAATGCCCCGCTATTACCCCGCTATAACCCTGCTATATCTCATAGTGGATTTCTACCGCTACGATTTTTTCATATAGCCCCAAATATAGCCTTTCCGCTTTAAGCCCCGCTATTTTCGCTATATTTCGTTATTCCCGCTATATTTTGCTATTTCCGCTATATCTTCTTTAAAAGAAATGAATTGAAAAATGATATTTATACATTATAAAAATTATGAAATTAATTTATTTAATTGAATTTTTAATATATTTTAAGAAATGAAAATACTGCAATATTCTTAAAAAATTAAATTATGTTATATAACAGTTTTACGTTAATTTACAGAATATTCGCACGTGTTTTTATTTAAAATTATTTATGTATTAATTATAGTTCAATTGAATGTTAATTTTTCAATTAATTACCATTTATATATTTGTAAAAACATTAAGTACGAGTTTTATATGCTATTTTAGAGTCATCCGCTATATCCCGCTATATCCTCGCTGTATCCCTGCTATGACTTTTTGCACCCCCACCGCATTGAATCTGCCGAGCGCTTTAACTGCACAGAATGTCACACACCAAACAATATTCAAATTCAAACAAATTTAAAACCGATCTAATTAAGTATATATATGCAATCAAACCTATTTTTAAACTAGACATTTCATGGGACTTTAACCCATCCATCAGCACCAAAGATGGGATCTGCTTTAATAGCCTCTGAATCTTTATCGTCTTTGCTGATGGTGCACTCTATATTAGCGGTTGGTTCTTCTATGATCAGGGCTGAGATCATCCATCGAACCGCGTCAAAATGCATTTCTTACTCATTGATATCTTCATTTGACTCAATTCTAAGTGTCTTTGGCTTTGTAGGATGAAAGAGAGAATGTTCTCGAAAGATTCAAGCATTTGTTCGAGATTTTCGACTATTTAGAAATAGGAGAAGCCATTATTTATGATTTGGAGTTTAAGAATGTAAAGGAAGAAGAAAGAGAGTGGAAAATGGGTGATTTCTTGTCTGAATGTGTATTTAAAGGGGTGGAAAGTCATTGGAATTGAATAGACATTTGTTGTCTATTCAATTTTCAAAATTAAAAATAAAATAAAAAATTACCATTGTATGTCGACATACATACCCAGGGTATGTCGACATATACATACAAATTTTCAAAACTATTTTTTTATATTCTAATGTATATTACTTATACTATTATACTAGTTATGATTTCCAGAGATGAAAATCAATGTATAACATTAATATTAAGGTAGAGAATACATAGAACATAAGAAAATGAAAAGATACATAGATTCAAACTACACTTAAACTAAAACAACCAAATACAACACACTTCAACAACTACATATTAACTAGAAGGATGTGTATGAAGAGGATGATGAAGAGATTCTAACTTGCGTTTCACTTTTCCAAAGAATTTGTCCATTTTGTTCGGAATAATGTTTAACTTCTTACTCATAGAATGCTTAAGAATCTTTTGGTTTTCAACAATCTTCTTTTGATTGTTGAGAAGGTCTTATTTGGTTGGACGGAGTGGATAATCAATGCTTTCTAAGGAGGTTTCCTCCTCCTCCTATTCTTCTTTGAGATTCATTTCTTCCCTTCTTCCTCTTCCTCCTCTTCGAGCATTTCTTCCTCCTCTTCATGTGCAAACCTCTCTTCTTTCTCCACAAGTGTTTCATATGGCTAAAAAATTGGTGGAATTTTCATAAGAGCTATATTTGCTTGATTAAACACTTTACGAGAAACAAATTCCTATCCTTTAAAGTCAACACCAAAGTAGTTGAAAATACTGGTAAGATAAATACCATGAAATAGTATAGTTTCATGGTTGGAAAGATTTTTGGGATAAAATTTATCAAAAATAATTTGTGCCCAATTTATGTCATATCGACCATAAATGACAAAAAGAGCTTTACAAACTTTCAAGGTAGGATTATTAAAATTTCCAAAATGAGGAGTGATAGTATGTTGCAAAAGAAAATTAGGAATTCTAGCTTTTGGATGGAAATTTTGGTTTTTAAACTCAAAATTATCATCACCTTCAAAAATGTTATGAAATACTTCATTATTATGCTCATCAATTTTGAAAGAAGTAAGGTCCATTCCGGTAGATTTGTATCCAAGAATTGTACCCAAAAGTTCGCAATTTAAAACTATTAAAGTTCCTTTAACACTACTCTACACTTCTTCTTTTCCACCTTTATGAAATTTCCCTTTCAAATTTGCATAAAACATTTTGACCAAGGATAGATAGCAAATAAAATCATTTTTAGAAGCATTAATTAAACTGAGTATTCCATTTTGAGAACAAAGAGTATCAATTTCATAAGTAGAAAAATCATTAAAAATAGCAAACTTTAACGTAGAAACTTTTCGATAATTCATATAGCTAATATAAGCTTTCATGGCTTCTTGATCATGAAAGAGGAAGTTTTTGATAGTTTTGGAGTGCCTCATGGAGGTTGGAGTGCTTGAAGAAGCCATTGATGAATGTTTTGAGGAGATAAGAGAGTTGATGAAGGTTTGAATTTTGATATGAAAGGTGAATTGAGTGAAAAGAGATGGAGAAAATAATAGAGAATCAAATGACATGTTCTCTGGTCAAGAGGCACCTTTTCAGAACATTGGGATAGGTGAAAAGGTGGAGGGAAAATTCAAATTCTGCACATGTATGTCGACATATGCTTAGGGTGTATGTCGGCATATGCATTGAATTTTTCAAAGTGATTTGTTTTTTACTATATCATATTTTATGTTACATATAACTATTTATAGTTATTCTATTTATAGAAAAAATATATTGAAAATAGTTAAAAATTATTTTAAATATATTTTATATTATTATTACACAAAAATAATATAAAAATATAAGAGCCACACAATATTTAACCGATATTATTATTAATCTATAGGATATTCCTAACAATCAAACAATCAAAAATGCAAATGGTATAAAGATTTTAATATATTAAATGCGTACCTTTTTCTGATCCTATTTCACTAATTATATCTGAATTATATATTGTTGTGAAGCATATGTTAGCTATTTCCGTATCTGGTTCATTTTCATTTGGTGATGTGTCTGAGTCATCTAGTGTTGCATTATAGGCTCTTCTCCATTTTCTTGATGAATCAATGTTTGGTGTGGTTTTCAGTTTGTGCAGTTAGTCTCATTTTAAGTGACCAGGTTCATCATAGTTATAACATCTGATGCCTTTTCCGCTTCCACTTCCGTTTCTAGGATTTTTGTTGTCATTTCTTTTAAAATTGTTCATCTTCCAATATTTCAGGAATTTTTTGAAGTTCCTTATCATGAAAGCAATTTCTTCATCATTATCAATATCTGAATCCAGATTATCCATCATTGCATTGAATGTTATGGTTTTCTTCTCTATTGCTTTGTTTTCTCTTCTTCCCTGCATTTGTGCCTTTATGTGTAACTTGCAAAGTTCTCCAAATTTCAAATCCAGACTTACATATCGATACTTTATTAAATTCATTTCTATCTAGTGAACATGATTGTATATTCATGGCTTTAGATTTACTTTATGCAATCGCCTTTTGTTCAACAATCCATTGTGCAAAATTAAGATTGCGGAATAGGGATCTTAAGGCTAAATTAACACTAGAGGGGGTGAATAGTGTTTTCTAATTTATATGAATCTTTTTGAAATCTTTTGAAATTATACTTAGAATTATGCAATTATTAGTCACAGAAACAATCATAGAATCAAAATACTGATAAAAGTAAATGCAGTAAAAGTAAAAGGAAAGAACACACCAGAATTTTATACTGGTTCGGAGTTACCCTATATCCAATCCCGCATAAATCCTTGTACGGATTTCTTTTCAACTAGTAAATGCAAATACAATCTCGATTTCAAGGCTACGAGACACACCCTCCAGAATCCTAGCCTTTGGGAAGAGCCACTTGATTTTTGGCCACAAGCACACCCAATTGATTTATGGGCTACAATCTCACCCATAAGTATAGCATGTTGATTTGATAGAGTTTTATAGAGTCAGATATTCAGTCTTGATTACAAATGATCCTATCTCTAAAATAACACTTTGATCTTGATTATAGTGAAAGAGATGATAGAAATCATAGAGCAAATGATAGAGAATCAAACTAATGGTGCTTGAGTTTGATTTTGGTTGACATTCGGCAGAGTATGGTTATATTTTTGTTTAGAAAATAAAAGAAGATAAGGAGGAGAGAAGAAGAATGAAAAATGATAATAAATTCGTTGGGAAGATAGGTATTTATAAAGGAATAACGGTCATGCCCGTTTGTGAAGAGATATAACGAATAGACGCTTCTTTTGAAATTTGATTTTTGAAAATCACGGCTAGTATGTCGACATATAGGGCTAGAGTATGTCGGCATACTCTTTGTAATTTTGAAAAATACTTTAAAATATTATTTTGAAAATGTATTGCTTTGTAAAATAATTTGATACTTTGTAAACATGCTTAAATATAATTTATACACTTTTAAATCATAATAAAACTTGAGTAAAATTATATGATAAGATTTTTGAAAAATAAACCAGTATAAATCAAAATTTAATAAAAACAATAACTTAGTAAAATATCAAAAACTTAAAATAATATTTATAAGTATAAGAAATTGAAAACTATTTAAAAGTTGTTTTGAAAAGTATATTTAAAAACTTATTTGAAAATAGAGAGAGGGGGAGAGAGAGAGATGAGAGAGAGATCAAGTGCTATTAGAATTTTAACATAAAACTATGACCAAGAATATCTTAAAATCTTGAACTCTTCAATACTCATAAGTCTTCATTCTCTAGCTCTTGAGTCTTTATATTAACACCTTGAATCTCTTTAATCTTTACTTGATAATGTACAGTCTTCTTAAATCGTTACCTATCAAATATCCTGCACTATATACTGTATACCTTGATAAAACATTACAAATTATTTTTTATATTATTTTCTAAAGTTGGTGTCATAAAACCAATATCTCGGGTACTAACATGATTGCCACAAAATAGTTAATATCGAAAATAATGTATGCGACATCGCTGCCTTAATCTATGACGTCGATATAGAAAACATGCGGCATTATTTAAAACAATGGTAAAAACTTGCAGCATTGTTAAAGTAATAGTGAAAGCATTGTACATCGGCTATTATTCCGCAAAACATATAATGTTGGCATTGAAAACTTGTGCCATCAATGATTCCCATAGCCACGAGATACGTTACTCGCATAATGACGATGCCACGTGGATGATCGAATGCATCACATTCTTACGGCATAAGTATCTCAAGCATTGTTCATATCGATACCGCCCTTCTTTGTAATGTCACCTATTGTCCATGGAACATGGTATGGGAATGCCGCATATCGATGGCATAATGGTAATTATTATAAAAACTGCTTTATTCCCTTTTAAAGTTGATTCTTTTTATCTACTACCATTTGTTTGTCAAACTATGATTGATTGGGACTAAAACTTTACGATTTCTTTTTAGAATATACTGAAATCATGTTCACCTACCCAAAATCATTTACTCATTTAATTAATTGATATTCTTAATTAATTATTGATTTAAATGCCTTTCTAGCATAATAAATTCATAATAATTCATAATCACTTGGGAAAAATCCTCAAAAATCATAGAAATTCAGAATTATTATACTCTTTACCATATAAAAATTTCAGGGCAAAATCATATTTAATTAGTTTTAATAATTAAAACTCGAAATATACCTTGTTTCCACCTTAGGAAATTCATAAAATATTCATTTTAACTTGGTAAATTATGCAATGAAAAACCCATCTCCAAAATAACGTTTTACTCAGCGTATTAGAAAACCAAATTGATTGGGATAAAAACTTAGGTTTTATCCTTAAAACCCATTTAAATAATTTCATAAAAATTTCCATAAATCATTATTCTATCCAATCAATGATCATACATCCATAACAAGGCAAAACAATCAAGATAAATTTGGGTATTTTCCTTAGACGAATTCAACCCATAGATAAAAGAGATGGTTCACTTATTATTCTACTTAATTTAGATGTTGGAGTTGAGATTTGACGGTGTTTAGCTTCCTTAAGCTTTATCTTTTGAATCCCCTTTGGTTTCCACTTCCTTCTACCTTGATTAATGGCTGGCCCTATTTCTTATTTATGATTGTTTTTGGATGTTAAATGAGAAAGAATGGCATGGTGAAGGTTTAAAGGATAAAAGAGATTTACTCCTATTTTGCACCTCTCATATATTCGTTTGTGTTAAGTTTTCAAAACAATCTTATTACTCGATTTATTAAATCATAACATAATTTAATTATGAAATCTCATCCCCACGTCCTACTACATTATTCTATTTAACCTATCTAATTAAAATTTCTAAATAATGTTAAAATAAAATTAGGGGTGTTACATGTTTGCATTGAAAGCTATTTATTTTATTGCTTTTTGATGTTTTGAATACAATTATTTAGAGCTTTGTTTTAAAAAAGGGAAATCCTATTTGAATTCATATATAGATTTCTATGTAAAATCAAACACTTTGATTTCCTTTCTAAATTTAAAGTATTGTGTAATAATCTATATTTATTGTTTCTCTTTCATTTAAATGTTTGTTTCAAAATTGTTTGTTTTAAGTACTAATAAATCTACACACATATATTATAGTTAAATGTTTACATAAATAGGTTAATTTGAGATCTAAAACATCACATACTATTATATATAAACATATATGCATTGTCCCACTCAAATGAATAAGATTGATGTAATGACTAGGAATTTCAATGCTTTGTCTTGCGAATATTTAATTAATTTTAAATATTCAAATAAATGGTTTTATAATGAAAATAAAAATCTTTTTAATATAAATAATAATGGTGAAATAGTTTTTATAATTTGTTTACAAAAAATATATAGTTCGATGAAAAACAGAAAATGTGACCAGAAACTATTTTTCGAATTTTCAACGTTTTATCGTATAAATTTGTTTGTAATATTGTGTACACTTTTGTATATATATGCAAACATATACTAAGTATATAATGTGGGATTAACAATATATATTAAGGTTAACAAACTTATTTAAGTTAAGATAATCATCGATGTGACACATTGGCAACTAAAATATTAACAGTCATGTCATTAGAGACATGAAATGACATAATGGCAACCTCAGGTACTTATATCCATAAATGCATGTAGTGTTAGGAGAAGACATGGATGCATGCATGCGTGAAGTGGCGTGTAATGAGAGAATTGTAAAGTACAAGGGTATTTTGGTAATCTCACTTGTTTACATAATATAAAAACTATTTTTTCCAAATTCTTTTTCCATTTTCTCATTTTCTCTCTTCCATTTCTAATTTCATAAGCTCTAAGGTAATTTTAATGGCTTCTCTTACATGTTCTAGGTTATAAAAATCTTTCTTCTCCATTTAAAATCTTAGTAGAAACTTGTTTAAAACTCCCCTTTTCAATTTCAAATTTCCTCTATTTTACCCGAAATGGTTTCGGCCATAACTTCATACATAAAACGCCAAAATCAGATTTTCTTTTTTTTCAAACCATGTATATTTCTAGTGGCTACAACTTTGTAGTTTATCACGTTTTCTTATATCGAGCTTAGATACTCAAAATTTTCATCTTTTTCAAGAGTGTTTTTGAACCTAGATTTTGATGTCCGAAAATACCCCTCACTGTTTTGGCCATAACTTCCTCAAAATTTAACTGTTTTGAGTAAGTATTTTTTTTAAATGATAGAGGAATTAATAATCTAAAAAACTTTCCTTTGACCACTTTTTCAAATTTCGAGAGTAAAGGGTCCAAAAGTCGAGTGCAAAATGACCCATTTTCGAGAAGAATTTGTGGTTTTCCAAGCTTTCCGAGCGCTAAAGTACTTCAAGTTTTCAAAACCTTTAGTGAGTAAACTTCTTAACTTTTTGGGAAGAATTTACTTATATATATATATATATGTGTGTGTGTGTGTGTGTGTGTGTTGGTTATGTGGTTATATATGTATATATTTATATATATATATAATTGTTTGGTTTGAATTGTGGTATTGTTTAGATATGTTGGTTATAAAAAGGTTGTGATTGTTGGTTATGTTTGGTGATGATATGATTTGGTATAGTTGAACATGGATATGGCGTATGTGTTAATATTTTCTTGAAGCTAAAGCCAGTTAGCATGTAAACTAGTTAGTAAAGTGAAATTACGGGTATCCATAGCGATAGTCGCTATCAATGCAGTACGCTTAAAATTTCGATTTTTGCAAAGTTTGGTTTTTATACTTCAAATTGTTTTGTGAATAATGTTTTTAAAAGTTAATTAAGGATTTAATAATTAATTGTTAATTAATTAGGTTTTAGTAATTAATAATTAATTAAATGTTGACAAGGTTTATTAACATTAATTAAATAAAGATTATTTCTTAATTAATTATATTTTAAAGTTAAGATTTATTTTAATTAATTTACCATTAATTAAATATAGGATTAATTATTAATCAAGGGTTTAATTATTTGATTAAATATTTAATTTAAAATAAATTATTTATAAAAGGTTTAATTTATTGTTTAAATTTAATTAAATATTATTTAATTAATTAATTGAGATTAATTAACATTTAATTATTAATGAAAGTTTAATTAATTATTTAATAATTAATAAAGGATTAATTTGGGTTTAATTAATAGTTAATTATTGTTTAACTATTTAATTATAAGTTAAGATTCAATTAAAATTAATTATGATTTAAATAAGAATTTAACTTATAATTAATTATTAAAAAAAAGGGTTTTTCCCCTTGGTTTCTAAAAGTAAAATTGTTTAAAGGTACTTCTTTTCAAAGATGGATTTTAATACAAGTGACGATACCATTAAGAAACTATATAAATGTGAATGAGTTATAATGAATATTGTTGGATTGTTTAGATATGAGACAGCAGAACAAATTTCTGTTCTACAATAAATTGATTGATCGTTTGTTTGTTTCTATGAACATGTGTAAGAAAAATAAATCCCCATTCTACAATAAATAGTTTGTTTGCTTGTTCGTTTGTGTGGACATGTGTTACCAGAATAAATACCCGTTCTGCTATAGATTGATTGAATTGTTTGGACATCTGTTTAGCAGGACAAATCACCATCCTGCTACTATGTTATTTGAACATGTATATGCTAGTTAGTTCATATTAACATGTTATTCCCTGATTTGGATATGAGTTGTATTTACATATATGTTGACCTATGTAAATAACTGTAAAGTGAATTGAAATTAAAATTGAATGGTAACTTAAATTAGTACCATTGGGATTGCTAAGCCTCTTTTCGAATTACAAAAGCATGTTTTTGAATTAACTTTAATTCTTAAACCGATTTGGGTTTAAAGGTTATAAATGGTTTTCAAATTTTATTATTATTTTATAAAGTTATTTTTAAATAATATCTTGTTTTTAAAAAGGGGTTTATTAAATAAAAAGTTTTACCTAAAGTAATTTACAAATGATATCTTGAAAATGATATTTTATAAAGGAGATTCTATAAAGGAATTATGAAGGAAGATTTTTAAATAGTTGTGAAAATAGAAAGAGATTTTATAAATCATTTTAGATATTTTTGAAAGACCTTTTAAAATCAAGTTTGAAAAAATTGTAAAGAGGTTCAAAATGTGAAGTGAACTTATAAAAGAATTTTTGTAAGGAATAAGTGAATAAGTTTTATAAAGTGAACGAGTTTTATAGTAAGTGGTGTTTTGAATGGGAATGGTTTGGCCATTTAATATGGAGTGTGAGAAGAGAGAATTTTCCATATGTTTTTGGTAAATATTTATATTGTTTTCCAAGTAAAAGGGATGTAAGTGGTTTGGGAAAAGTGTTTTAGAAAAGATCCTTTGATAAAGTTTTACAAAGTGATTTTATTAATTAAAGATTAATTAATAAAGGCTTAGAGGATTCCATATGGAATTTAATCAATGTTTGATTGTTTGTTTATTTGATAGTTAAATAACCGACTATCAAATCTGGACCAAAAAGTAACTTTGGAAATATCCAGGAGAAACACGTAAATTATATGGTACAGTTACCGTCGGTAGTGCCATACTGTACGTATAAATTCATTTCGTTCTTCTAGGATAAATGAAAAGAAAATCCGTCCACTAACGGTTAGGAGGTGAACTCCACTCTTATCTTTTATCTGCTTATTTCCTAAAGAACCGGGGTTGAGTTTACCAAAAATTATCGAAGTTGTTTCGAAGAGACCGGATCCAAAATTCACTTCGATCCAACTCAAGTGTTTCGAACTGAAGACATCTTGAAGAACATGGAATCAAAAATGGAGCATTAAAGTGCAAGGGCTGCTTGCTACTAGTCCTGAGGGTGATTCCAAAATGGATGTAGTAGAAGTAGTGCCTTCGGTTTATCCTTATCCTGGAAAACTTGTATGGATGAATGTTGGCACCGCATTACTACTTGGAGGGCAGTGTTCCAAGTGGGATTGCTATTCAAAAAGGTAAAACGTAGCCTCAAGCCTCATCAACCGGGAAATGACTAAAACAGGGCATGCAGCAAGGCTAAGTTGGTCGCTCTCATTAGGGTATGTCATCATCTTTCTAAATTACCCTATTTTTATGGATTTGGTTGTGCATGAAAGATCTCGATTAAGATTGGAAGACCGAGATGATGACATATTCAGTACTACTAGTCAAGTGGTAGGCCGGTTCTGTGTGGCAAGGTACAAGATGTTCTTGTCAGAGCCGGGTGCATTGTTCTAGAGATGTACCCATTGGAGGTAGTTCCTTACCTGGTCATAGTATGGAACCCATTCTCTAATACTTGCCTTTACGGTTTTAATTGTAAAATCTAGTATGCTGGAATTTAATTAATGTAACAATTTCGCTAGGATTAATAAATATTTATACTTTAGAAATTATTATAATATCACTGGATTTTGTATAAAAGTGTTTTGGTTATCGTAGGGTAAAAACCCGTCTGTGTTTATGTGTGGCATGGTCTTACGAGATACCTTTGATTTTTAAAAGGTTTTGAAATGTAATAATCAAGTTGTTTGAATTTACTCACACCAGATCCATGTCTGACCCGGAGTTTTATTTTCTTTCCCTAAAACTCTTGGGTGCTCAAATTTTTATAAGCAGCCAAGTAGTTCAGGTTTTTCCACGGATGCATTTTGGAGGAGCTCAGAGCAGGAGGCTTCATCGATAGCTAGTTATTATCTTGTTTCCACTGTATACTATATACTTTTATCTGATGTATAAGGATAGGCTGTTATAACTGTCCTAGGTTATAAATTGTATTAGTGTAACTCTGATGTATCATTTTTGAAATGACTTTGTAAAGAATTATATTGATTAACATATTTTATTTCATTGCACTATGATACTCTGTGTTTGTTTTTTAGTTTCTTCTATCTTCTATCTCCTTTATTTTCCCCTAACGAACGGTATTTCTGGCACTTGAATGTTCGGCATGTGATACAATGGACATATTATTATCGATTTTCAAGGGTCGAAAATCCGGTTCGTTGTAGTTGGTATCAGAGCGGAAGGTTAAGCGAGAACCTTGGCCTTGGTGGGGTTAACTCATTAGAGATAGGGTTAGTAGTTCCCTAGGATAAGTTTGAGTTTATATTATATGAGATCGCGTATTTGTTAGTGATATAAAAATAATTTATATTGTGTTGTTTGATCGGTTGAGTGATATATGAATTCTGATCGATGCGTTTGGCCAACGCTATTGATAGGGATTCCTAAATACTTGAGCCAGACCAACTGACATAGTATTGTTCTGAAATTAGGGTAAATGAAATAATTTGACCCAGGATATATTTTGTATATAAAGAATGATTTTCAAAAATAGTATAGTATAGTATTTTTGAGATGTTGTTGTTGGGAGATAATTATATTTTATTATTATCATATAGGTTTTGGTTAGTCATGCTCCTCCAGTTTGAGCATTGACCGTTGTGTAAATGTTTAGGTACTTTCCTTTGAATAAGATGTGTCTTTTTAATTAAAAAGAATTTAGGTTGAAACTTGAGAACCTAAATCCTTATGCATTGGAAAATTATTTTTCAATATTTTGAGAAATAATAATGGTATTTGAAAGCAATTTTTCTTAAAGTACAAAATTTTGAGAATGAAATTTAAGTAAGAAGTGTTTTCTTTAGATTAGTTAGGGGGAATGAGTTGTGATTGTTTTGTGATGACCGAAATAATCTTCTAAGTGACGATCAGATGTTTGCCTAGGCAAACTTTGTCGTGCTTAGTAAATTATTCTCTTTATAATTTTACAATCGAAATGAATTCAACCCGATCGAATCCAAAGTAAGTCGGTGATGAATGTTTTATTGGAAAATGTAAAGTATTGTTTCAAAAATGGGATTTTGAAATAAAAGAATTTTTTTTAAGTTAACTAGTTCGAGTGGCTCGAAAATAACTTAAAATTTGGGAAGAGATGTATTTGGATGGTAAACACTTCTCTTGAGTATTAGCCTTCTTGATAAGGAATGCATGATACTATTTGGTAGTACCCAGTTCCATAGTATTCTTTTGGATTTACTCGGGCTATATTTATATATTTGTATAATTTAAAATATAGAGTATTATTTCAAAAAAAATTTGAAATAAAAGCCAGGTATTTGGATCTTGAGTTTTCTTAGGGAGATAAATTCAAAATGGAATAGTGGGATGAAATAGTGGTATATACTCTTTGGCTATAATGGAGTATTATCCAAGTTGAAACTAAGAGTTGTTTATGAAATGTTTTCATAAATGATTTAGTGAAATAGAATTGGTATTAGGGAGAATCAATATGGTAAGTGTGTAGAGTGGACGTAGATCAATTCTCCTTTTCATAGAGTTTTGATCTAAGATTCTAGTATATGACTTTAAGGTATTTGCACTGTTTTGAATAAGGATTTATTACCCGATTTTTGAAGACGAGCATTTGATGAGGATTTTTGGTTTGGGAACAAAGTTTCTATCATAGTTACAACTATGTAAGGAGAATATAGTTTCCAAATCAAGGAGCCTGATCAGAGTCCGCACTAGAGAATCGGGTCAGCGATACTAGTTCGGAAGTGAAGTTATGTATTCGAGTTGTGATTGAGTCAGATTTTTCAAAACAATGATCTATATACATCATATGAAATGATGTAGAATGTTAAGTGTTTCTGAATAGGTTATGAGGTGTAATTTCGGGGATGAAATTCTTTTAACGGGGGAAGAATGTAACGAGCCAGAATTTCACTTCTTTGATTTGCGAATATTTAATTAATTTTAAATATTCAACTAAATGGTTTTATAATAAAAATAAAACTCTTTTTAATAATAAATAATATTGGTGAAATAGTTTTTAAAATTTGTTTACAAAAATATATGGTTCGATGAAAAACAGAAAATATGACCAGAAACTGTTCCAAATTTTCGACGTTTCGTATAAAGTAGTTTGTAATGTTTTGTACACTTTTGTATATATATGCATACATATACTAAGTATATAATGTGGGATTAATAATATATATTAAGGTTAACAAACTTAATTAAGTTAAGATAATCATCGATGTGACACATTGGCAACTAAAATATTAACAATCATGTCATTAGAGGCATGAAGTGACATAATGGCAACCTTAAGTACTTATATTCATAAATGCATGTAGTGTTAGGAGGAGACATGGATGCATGCATGGGTGAGGTGGTGTGTAATGAGAGGAGGGTAAAGTACAAAGGTATTTTGGTAATCTCACTTGTTTACATATTATAAAAACTATTTTTTCCGAATTCTTTTTCCATTTTCTCATTTTCTCTCTTCCATTTTCTAATTTCATAAGCTCTAAGGTAATTTTAATGGCATCTCATACATGTTCTAAGTTATAAAAATCTTTCTTTTCCATTTAAAATCTTAGTAGAAACTTGTTTAAAACTCCTCTTTTCAATTTCAAAATTCCTCTATTTTACCCGGAATGGTTTCGGCCTTAACTTCTTACAAAAAAACTCCAAAATCAGATTTTCTATTCATTAAACCATGTATATTTCCAGTGGCTACAACTTTGTACTTTACCACTTTTTCTGATTTTGAGCTTAGATACTCCAAAATTTCATTTTTTGCAAGAGTATCTTTTAACCTAGATTTGGTGTCCGAAAATACCCCTTACTGTTTTGGCCATAACTTGATCAAAATTAAACTTTTTTGAGTAATTCTTTTTTTTAAATGATAGAAGAAATAATAGTCTAAAATTTCCCTTTTGAATACTTTTCCAAAATCTGAGAGGAAAGGGTCCAAAAGTCGAGTGCAAAATGATCCATTTTCAAGAAGAATTTGTGGTTTTCCAAGCTTTCCGAGTGCTGAAGTATTTCAAGTTTTCAAAACCTTTGGTGAGTAAACTTCTTAACTTTTTGGGAATAATTTACTTATATATATGTGTGTTTGTGTTGGTTATGTGGTTATATATATATATATATATATATATGTGTGTGTGTGTGTGTATGTGTGTCTATATATATATATATATATATAATTGTTTGGTTTGAATTGTGGTATTGTTTAGATATGTTGGTTATAAAAAGGTTGTGATTGTTGGTTATGTTTGGTGATGATATGATTTGGTATAGTTGAACTTGGATATGTCGTATGTGTTAATATTGTCTTGAAGCTAAAGCTAGTCAGCATGTAAACTAGTTAGTAAAGTGAAATTACGGGTATTCATAGGGATAGTCGCTATGGATGCAGTTCGCTTGAAATTTCGATTTTTACAAAAGTTTAGTTTTTATACTTCAAATTATTTTGTGAATATTTATAAACTAAATAATAATGTTTTTAAAAGTTAATTAAGGATTAATAATTAATTAGGTTTTAGTGATAATTAATTAAATGTTAACAAGGTTTATTAACTTTAATTAAATAAAGATTAGTTCTTAATTAATTATCTTTTAAAGTTAAGATTTATTTTAATTAATTATTAATTAAGTTAATTAAGTATGGGTTAAGTAAATTATTTATATTTAATTTATCATTAATTAAATATAGGATTAATTATTAATCAAGGGTTTAATTATTTGATTAAAGATTTAATTTATAATACATTATTTATAAAAGTTTTAATTTATTGTTTAAATTTAATTAAATATTATTTAATTAATTAATTGAGATTAATTAACATTTAATTATTAATGAAGGTTTAATTAATTATTTAATAATTAATAAAGGATTAATTTGGGTTTAATTAATAGTTAATTATTGTTTAACTATTTAATTAAATTATGTTAAGATCCAATTAGAATTAATTATGATATAAATAAGGATTTAACTTATAATTAATTATTTAAAAAAAAGGTTTTTTCCCTTTGGTTTCCAAAAGTAAAATTGTTTAAAGGTACTTCTTTCAAAGATGGATTTGAATACAAGTGATTCAAGTGACGATACCATTAAGAAACCATATAAATATGTATGAGTCATAATGTAGATTTTTGGATTGTTTGGACATGAGATAGCAAAATAAATTTCCATTCTGCTATAAATTGATTGATTATTTGTTTGTTTGTGAGGACATGTGTTAGCAGAATAAATCTTCGTTCTGCTATAAATTGTTTGTTTGCTTGTTTGTTTGTGTGGACATGTTTTAGCAGAATAAATACCTATTCTTCTATAAATTGATCGAATTGTTTGCACATTTGTTTAGCAGGACAAATCACCATCCTACTTATAACGACCCACCTTTTTGGACGGTTTAAATCGACAGTAAATCACACATGTCAAACTCAAACCATTCAAAATGAAGGATTATTAATGTGGTAAATAAGAAAATAAGAGAAAAGAAGGAAAAACAAACACAGAATCTCACAGCGGAATGACAAAATATAATAATCAAATAAACAGTTCATGAAACTGTTTTACAAATAACATTTGATTACACTTTTACAATACAAATCAGAGTTATACATACAGCAAGTATAATAGGATAATGCAGCGGAACAACATGATACAATGGAATAATAATAATAATATAATACTAAACTCCGTCTTCGTCCTCCAAAAATAATGTCTTCAACACTGAAAAGCTCAGACTGACCCGAGCGTAATGAAAAGACAACACATTCGAGTCAGAACTAAAAGATCTTACGTAAGTTAAAACAACATAAATAAATATGAGTGTAACAACTTTAGAGATGTTTATGGGATTTTACACCTCCTATATAGTGTATAACATGCGTGCAATAACTTAAGGGATATCCGGGATTTCCATCTCCTAAGGATTCGTTAAACTATTTATATGTAGTAATATACGCTATATATATAGTGTCTATCAGTAAAGTAAAGTATTAAAATAGCGTTAAGGCGTTACCCATATCCTCCTTAACACATTTTTATAAATGTCGTAGTCTATACAGTACTGTAAACTCCACCAAACCGGTGGGCTATCAGGGAGCACTCCATTGGTACAACACAAACCAAAATCGTAGTGGGCTCGATAAGGCATACGACAGGGCACACGAGGTTATACCCACAGTAGGATTCTACCAAATTACAGAACCAGGATGGTGGTAACGCATAGCAGCTACTACCGCCCACCTCGAACAACACTCCCATAATCAAATTGAAGTGGCCACCAATCAATCACAAAGTAACAGATATGGTATCGAAGAAGCGTGTCCGATAGGAGGAGCGACCTCACTGGCCTGGTTATGGCTCCTAATTTTAGTCATATCAAGCTGACCTAGGGGGTTAGGGCTGCGTTCATACCTCATACAGTAGTGTTCGCCAAACTATCCTACTTCGTTCTGGATTCTCCACCACGTGCACAGTTGTTAAAGTGGTTCGGAATTGGCAGAGAGTATGACAATATCCAACCCCGGTCTCTTTAACAACCAAACGCTTACATTTTTCACACTGTTGTCATTTTTATAAAACATTTTTAATAATAAATCTAGAAAACAGTTTATACCTTCATATCAAGATATCCATATACTAATTCCAAAAGTATAAATATATTCATAAACACCAAGGAAGATTTCTTTCAATCAATTTCGAAAATAATTTATAAATCTTTTCTAAACGATTTATAAAGCTATTTATAAATTCCCAAAACAATTTACAACTCTTCCTCTTTTCATAAACCTCTACGCAAATTCCTTTAAAACGCTTCCAAATCCCTTTACACAAGTTCTTTTATTAAACCCTTTATAAAATCCTTTAAAACCTTTATAACTCCTATATAAATAAAAATCCTTTATAAAAATCTTTTATAAAGTCCTTTTATAAAATCCATTTTAAAGTCTCTTATAAAACTTTTATAAATTCCTTAGAAAACCTTTTACAAAATTCTAGAACCTTTTAGAAAATTGTTTTATCTATTAATTTTTTTATAAAAGTCTATTTTTATTATCTTAAATCAAAACTATATATATTAATTTAAATTAAAAAAATATATATTAAAACTATATTAAATATTTTATTAAATTAAAATTTAAACTATTTAAATTATATATTTAAAACTAAATAAAATTATAAGCTAAAAACTTAAAATTACATTTAATACCATATATTAACTTATAATTTGAAACTTTAAAACATATAAAATAAATTATTTTCCAAATATAAATTTTTAAATACAATCATTAAATAAAATTTAAAAATAAAATTTCTAAATCAAACATACTTTACTATTTAGAAAAATAATTTAAAACCGACCAACAGTGTCCGTATATAATTTTCTACCCTATGGTCAAGTGATAGGGTATGTAACGTTCCAACCCAAAATAATTAAATTTTTCGTGTATTTATCGTTTCAATCCGTATCCCGAATCAACAATTTCCAAATCAATAAAATCGCTCGGGTTTAACATTTCAACCCATAATGATTTTTCCTAATCTATAAGATCATTCGGGTATGTATCATTTCAACCCCTAGTGATAACAGAGATATAAACATCCAATCATCCATTGCAATCAACATCTAAATCCGCCAATAAATCACAACAATTAACTGGTTATCATAATCATGTATTTAACTAACAACTTAAATTCAATATTAATTTAAATGGCAATTTAATTCAAATTAAACTACCACACAACAACCAATAATATTCTTATAACATCATAAATTTAATTCATCTAACATAAGAAGGTTTAGTATTTGTGAGTGGGTTAAATTACTCACCTTTGATTTATCGTCGATTTAAAATCCAAATAAAACCCAAAAATCCAACAGTCTCGGAATTCAACCAAACTTGTTCCATGCTGTCCGGAATTTTGATATGATCGCAATGCAAGAAACTGCGTCCAAATCCGAGCTCGTATGAAAAAGTTATGTACGTTAGAAGATTGAAATTTAAAATCTTAAATTAAAATTAAAACAAAGGGCATAATAGTAAATTACCATCTTCCAAACCCTAGTCGTACTCAGAAATGTACGCACATGCTCGAAGAAGAAACCTAGCACGAACAACCGCCACCTCCACGTTGAAAACGCTGCCGCGCCGTGAACCTTCACCTCGATCGAGCCACACCAGCCTCCTCCATGCCTCCGGCCGCCCCACCAGGCAGCTCGCGGCACACTCCGCCTCATCCAATGGCTCCCCCACCACCGCCGCCGCAAGATCGTCAATTTTTGTCGATTACACGCACTTCTGAGATGAATGGCCACCACCACTGAGACCTGCTTCGCGACCTCTACAAGCCTGCACCTCCCGATCGTCGTATAGTCGACGATCCACCGTCGGATCGACAACCCTAATATGAACGGCCGAAATTTGTTCGCCAATTTTTGGCCAAACCGTGACTCCAATTGAAAAACGAATTACAAAAGGACATTAAGCTCATCGAGAGCTTTCCAACGATATATAATTCGATAGGGTTTGATGAGTTCGAATTTTCGATTGGATTTTGAATTTGGGAATTAGGGTTTTGATTGAAATTGAAATTAGGGTTTTCTGCCATTGGGAAGAAGGATGGAGCAGATGAGAAGTACGTACAGAAATATGGAATAGACAACTAGGGTTTTAGGAAAAAGAAATCTATTTATATAGACATATGGATAAGAATGAATGGACAAATCGAATTGGGTCGAAACGATAACAACGACCCGAAAAGCCCGTTTCATTTCCAAAACGAAAATGGGTCATCCAATATATCAAAATATAGGTTTTCGATAATTCTAAACTCAATGGAACTAGTTTCAAACCATAATTTAATCGTATGAAGAAGTTATCTTTCAAAATCAAATCATATTCATTTAAATTCTTTTAATTGATTTCTACGCGTTTCGAGCCTGAACGATCAAACGATAACTCTGATCACTACAAACTTGAAATCCTACAATAATTCAGTGTTAAGGATCCGATGAAACTGGTTTCGTCGAAATCCGAGATAGTGGCCAAAATTGCTAATTTTCACGTTAATTAAATAAATTATTATTAAATTGATTTAATCACTTTTAAATTCAAATTAAAAGTTAACAATTTCCATCCCTCTTGATTACACAGAAATTAGTAATCTTTTAAAATTAATATTCCATGTAAATTCAAGATTTAAACATTACATAAATTTCAGCGTTCAATTACAACAGTAATAAAATCCCAGTTAATTATATTTAATTTTAACCAATTTCTTTTATTCGATTTACACTCTTATTATTAAATCGACTATCACCTTATGAATATAATTGACATTACTTTACATTTTATTACATTCATTTTCTACAGTTATCATCTTAACTCATATTAAATGCAATATTTAATTATATTAATTTCAATTGGTTTACAATTAATTTCAATCGGATTATATCAAGATGATAATCAATCAATCGTAATACATTAATAATTCACCTCTATTAACCTATTGTTTACAAACAAAGGTTGATAAATTACTTACCAAATATCGATTCCATTCTATATTAACCAACTTTAATTAATTACATATAATTTCTATTTTTAGTACAACATTGATTTAAATCTTTATTTACCTTTATTATTACTATTAATTGCAATAACCTTAAACAGTTGTCAATCCCATTCAATCAACCTTATTAAATTATATTCTGATTATTTTTCTCGTTAATAAATCATAAATTTTAATTTCTCACAATATTAAATTTCAAAATCTTATTTAGTTAAATAGTTTTAATTTATCAAAAGTACGGGTCGTTACACTGCTATTATGTTATTTGAACTTGTATATGCTAGTTAGTTCATATTGACATGTTATTCCCTGATTTGAATATGAGTTGTATTTACATATATGCTGACCTATGTAAATAACCGTTAAGTGAATTGAAATTGATGAAATTGAATGGTACCTTAAATTAGTACCATTGGGATTGCTAAGCCTCTTTTCGAATTACTAAAGTATGGTTTTGAATTAACTATAATTCTTAAATCGGTTTGGGTTTAAAGGTTATAAATGGTTTTCAAATTTTATTATTATTTTATAAAGTTATTTTTAAATAATATCTTGTTTTTAAAAAGGGGTTTATTAAATAAAAGGTTTTACCTAAAGTGATTTACAAATGATATCTTGAAAATGATATTTTATAAAGAAGATTCTATAAATGAATTATAAAGGAAGATTTTTAAATAGCTGTGAAAATAGAAAGAGATTTTATAAATCATTTTATATATTTTTGAAAGATGTTTTAAATCAAGTTTGAAAAATTATAAAGAGGTTTGAAATGTGAAGTGAACTTATAAAAGAATTTTTGTATGGAATAAGTGAATAAGTTTCATAAAGTGAACGAGTTTTATAGTGAGTGGTGTTTTTAAAGGGAATGGTTTGGCCATTTAATATGGAGTGTGAGAAGAGAGAATTTTCCAAATGTTTTTGGTAAATATTTATATTGTTTTCCAAGTAAAAGGGATGTAAGTGGTTTGGGAAAAGTGTTTTAGAAAAGATCCTTTGATAAAGTTTTACAAAGTGATTTTATTAATTAAAGATTAATTAATAAAGGCTTAGAGAATCCCATATGGAATTTAATCAATATTTGATTGTTTGTTTATTTGATAGTTAAATAACCGACTATCAAATCTGGACCAAAACGTAACTTTGCAAATATCTAGGAGAAACACAGAAATTATATAGTACAGTTACCGTCGGTAGTGCTATACTATATGTATAAATTTGTTTTGTTCTTCTATGATACATGATAAGGAAATCCGTCCACTAACGGTTAGGAGGTGAACTCCGCTCTTATCTTTTATCTGCTTATTTCCTAAAGAACCGGGGTTGAGTTTACCGGAAATTATCGAAGTTGTTTCAAACAGACCGTGATCGGATCTATTATTCTAAAACCACTTTGATCCAACTCAAGCGTTTCAAACTGAAGACATCTTGAAGAATATGGAATCAAAGATGGAGCATTGAAGTGCAAGGGCGGCTTGCTACTAGTCTTGAGGGTGATTTCAAAATGGATGTAGTAGAAGTAGTGCCTTCGGTTTGTCCTTATCCTGGACAACTTGTATCGATGAATGTTGGCATTTCATTACTGCATGGAGGGAAGTGTTAGCATTCCAAGTGGGATTGCTATTCAAAAAGGTAAATCATAGCCTCAAGCCTCATCAACCGGGAAATGACTAAAACAGGGCATGCAGCAGGGCTAAGTGGGTCGCTCCCATTAGGGTATGTCATCATCTTTCCAGATTACCCTATTTTTATGGATTTGGTTGTGCATGAGAGATCTCGATTAAGGTTGGAAGACCGGGATTATGACATATTCGATACTACTAGTAGGGTGGTAGGTCGGTTCTGTGTGGCAGGGTATAAGATGTTCTTGTCAGACCCGAATGCATTGTTCTAGAGATGTACCCATCAGACGTAGTTCCTGACCTGGTCATAGTATGGAATCCATTCTCCAATACGTGCCTTTACGGTTTTGATTGTAAAGTCTAGTATGCTGAAATTTAATTAATGTAACAATTTCGGCTAAAATTAATAAGCATTTGTACTTTAGACTTTATTATAATATCACTGGATTTTGTATAAAAGTGTTTTGGTTATTGTAAGGTAAAAACCCATCCGTGTTTATGTGCGGCATGGCTTTACAAGATACCTTTGATTTTTAAAAGGTTTTGAAATGTAATAATCAAGTTGTTTGAGTTTACTCACACCAGACCCATGTTTGATCCGGAGTTTTATTTTTTATCCCTAAAACTCTTGGGTGCTCAAGTTTTTATGAGCAGCCAAGTATTTTAGGTTTTTCTACGAATGCATTTTGGAGGAGCTTGGAGTAGGAGGCTTCATCGATAGCTAGTTATTATCTTGTTTCCGCTGTATACTATATACTTTATATCTGATGTGTAAGGATAGGCTGTTATAACTGTCCTAGGTTAGAAATTGTATTATTGTAACTTTGATGTATCATTTTTGAAATGACTTTGTAAAGAATTATATTGATTAACATATTTTATTCCGTTGCGCTTTGAGACTCTGTGTTTGTTTTTAGTTTCTTATATCTTCTATCTTCTTTCTTTTCCCCAACGAACGGTGTTTTTGGCACTCGAATTTTTGTCATATGATACAGTGGACATATTAGTGTCGATTTTTGAGGGTCGAAAATCCGGATAGTTATAATTGATTTTACACATTAATGTAATTCTTTATTTCAAACTTTTCTCTAATTTAAGATTAATTCGTTAATGTTAGTTTTATATTCAAATTATACAAGTTTACTAAATGTTATACACACACACATGCATTAGTATATATGTATGTACATATATTTGCAAACTATTTTACACCTTTATTATGCATGTTTCCAATTCAAAACATTGGACAACAAAGGTATATGTAAAGGAGAAACGAGTCTATCGCGGTGTAAATCTCAACACCTACATACGACCACATTAACTATGCACACTTCTTATCGATTGCACTTACACAATATACATTATAGTATATTTGGATATACTCACAATTCATGATGTGTATAAATTGCTCGTTGTTGTCATTTAATAAATTAATTTAATTAAAGAGAGAGATTCCTCTCCAAGTAAAGAAAAATCTTCCCTCAATGAATTGTGTAAGTTTTAGAGAGAGAAGGAGAAATGAAAGGATTCCTTCTCTAAATTAATTTTAACCAATAAATGTTACATACGTGGATGTATTTGATATACTCATACATTTAAATTTAAATAAAAAATATCTTTTAAAACATATTTACTAAAATGGAGATTTTATTTAAAATATTTTCAATTTTATGTAAAACCGTTTAGGCTTCATACACTTAACTAAGATCAAAATAGAAAAAAATTGAAATTCACCCAATTAACCCGCTTTTGAATGCCCTGATTCTTTTAATGGTATCAGAGCTAAACGTAGCAGTCTAAATTAGCAATGTTAGGGCTAACTGATCAAAGTTTATTGATAAAATATGATGTCTAGAATGGTAGTGTTAAACGATCAGGCTTGGATAATTAAGTACTCTACCCTTCCTGGCTATTGGCCTATCCCTAAGAATGAAGTAAGCCTAAAGGTTATCCCAAATATAAAGGCCTAGTTTGATTTACTACTCTTTGACTAGTTTTTCAAAATAAGTTTTGAAAATTTAAATTTTAACGTTAAGTTCAAAGTATGACATGTTATAAAAATTTCAAAATTGGTTTTGAATGGTAACAAATTGAATTTCATAATGTTCATCTTAATTGTTTAATTAATTGGATTAAATAAAAAATAAATAAATAACTAGTTAACAGCTAATTTATCAAATTAAAACATGCATAATGATATGTGTATATGTTCGGACGGCTAAATGTCTATCGAGTTAGAAAATAGCCGAACGAATTTTGAAATAAAAATAAAACCGCAAGCGCACGGCGTACACTTGTAGTACGTGGCGAATACGGGTCGATCCGTAGGGAATTGATGATTTTAAAATTCTATTCAATCAAATTAAACCAAAGTCGAGTGAAAGTTAAGCTAGAGAATTAGAGAATTAACTAACTAACTAAAAGAAAAGAAATGCAAATATAAGAGTTAAATGATAATTTAGAGAATAAATCCACTCTCTAGATTATGTAGTTCAACACATATGAAATCATAATCTCTCTTTTATGGTCACTAGTGCTTTAATTGAAGTGCTTATCATAAGTATGGCATATTTGTGCTATTGATTAGCCAACATAAGCCATCAAACTATAACACACCCCTTAAACCACTTACTAACTTTCATGAAATTTGACAATGAAAATGGAAATGAAATCTATTTTAAGTACGGCCTATTAACTATTGATTAGAAATATAGACCATCAAATTTTAATTTCAAATCACTTTCTTTTGCCATAATCATATTTTGATGAAGAGGCAATTAGTGTTAGTGATTGTTTAAGCATAGCCTATTTGATGTCAACAATATAGGCTATCAAATTAAAAGCAAATAACAACTAGTAAACCATTTCTGTCATCATCATTAAGCACAAAAAGAGAGCATGAATTAACAAATAGTTGAAGCTACAAAATTAGAGAGCTTCATTACCCCTAAATTGAAGGGGTTTAGCCTCTCATATTTGTCATTTGATTAACAAATGTAGCTAACAACATGAAAGCAAAATGAAAGGAAAATGAATGCTTAATGAAAAAGAGAGCTAATTAACAAGAATTAGAACTATTCTACTTGCATGAAAGTAAATCTACACTACAACATGAAAGGAAATAAACAAAAAAGGGAAAAGATCATATATTAAATTGCATAAAAAAGAAAAATTACATGAAGATAAAAATGGCTAAGTAGCCATGAAAAGAGAAAGAGAAGAGCTTGTTTATTTGTGAGCCTAAACTAAACTAAGAGAGACTAAGAAGAAGAGTAGGGTTACATGAAACATAAGGGGATTTTATACATGTGTTAAACCTTAATTCATTTTTTTAAGGAATGCCCAAAATACCCTCTTAGGAAGTGTGGAGGCCAAGTAACCATTAGCTTTAAATAATCCTCATTTAAGTGTACATGAAGCCATTAATTCCATAAGCGTGTGCATTAGCCTCTAATTTGTACATTAAGGTAGGTGGGTAGGTTGGGTCCTCCATTATCTTCACTTTGAATTATTTCCATCTTCATTTGTTCTCTTCACTCTTGTGCATGCATATATCATCATGTAACCACTTGTAAAATTCACCAAATTTCCTACAAAACAACATAGAAAATTCCAAGTAAATTTTCATAATTTAATAAATGCCTAAAAATGTCCATTTTGCCCCTATATGAAGATGAATACGTGACAATTTCAAATAATTTGAATTTTGGTTTAAACAAGTTAAAATACCTAATATGATCATTTATTTAATTTAAATAGATTAAATATGGTGGAAAAAATATGCACATTTACGTGCACATCAGTATATTCATCCTAAAATGTTTGAGGTAAATGGTGATAAAATTTAGAATTTAATTAGTATCTTTTTAATTAAAGTATTGTTTTAATAAAATAGATTAGTTAAAATTTAATTAAGAAATTATATACTTGTGCAATGATGTATATATATATAATTATTACAAATGTTATATTGTATCTTCATCTTTAATTGTTAAGGATGAATAATTTGAAACTCAATAGTTGAAATTTAAATCAAATTGATTAAAATGTTAATTAAATAATTAATTAAAGTAATTAAATATGATTTAATTAATAAGAAATAAATTAAAATTAATCAAATAAAAAACTAATTAACAAGATACATGTACATATTGTATGAGTAAACTAAATTATAAATTTATAAATAAAATTAATACTTATGTAATTATACATGCATAAAATTAAATGGAACTGGAAAGAAACCCAAATCAGATTAAAGGAAGAAATACATACATATAGTATGTATGTTGTGTTTTCAGATGTGTCTAACACTTGAATCACAAGGATGTTTTATAAGAAATAGATTATTTCTAAAATCGATATCACTTTGGTATGTATATGTATATATATAAGATTACGAATTTTAATATATACATTGTCCTCTACAATTTATATATTAATAGATTACTTGCATACTCTTTGGTTGTTGATCTTTCTTAAGCTAAGGTTGTTATATGTAGTACTATTAATATATTGACTAGACGAGGTAAGATACATGCAAGTATTTGTTGATCTTCCTCAAGGTACGTGCATTATACTTAAGCCATCGTGAAATGGTGGTATGAGCGAATACTTTCTCTTGATTTGTTGATCTTCATCAAGGTTGAGATGAGATTAAGACAAAGATCATGGGTTAGGAGTTGCATATGGTACAGTTAATAAAGTGCAATCCAAGCGGGCCTATGATTTGATGATCTTCCTCAAGGCCATAATCCCAAGGCATGCAAGTTCTAACACCGATTATAGAAATTAAAAGATTTATATGTTTTTTTAGGGATTTAATAAGCATAAAAATCTAGTAGGAGCCTTATTAGAAAAATGAAATAATAACATTCAAACTTTCTAATATTGTAGGAACATTTTCTATATAAAGTTAAAATAATCTACATTGACAAATTTGTGCAACTAATAAATATTGATAAAATGTTAGTAAATTAAGGTATGCAAATGGATAATATTAAAGGTTGACAAATAAATATAAATGTACTTACCTTAAACCTCTTGACATGTTGTCGCTTCAAGACCCTACAAGAGCCTAACTATACACCACTAAACACATTCATAATTTGATCACTTAAGTCTTTATTTTCCTAGACTTTGTGTTGTTTCATGAGTATTGAACTCTTAAGCAATACAAGAACATAAATTTTTGATCCATATTCGATCACGTGTAAATGTTATATGATGAACGGTTGTAATTCATAACATATAAAATTTCAATGAAATTAGTTGATTGAAAATAAGAAACTAAAGTGTAATGCGAAATCGTGTATTCAATATAATAGATTACAATAAGGATTTTCTTTTGAATGGTTCGATCATTAGAAAAAGAAAGCTAGTGTACATAAGTGGATGTAACTTAGGCACAACGTGATGAAGAGAGTGAATAGTCAACTCCACTTTATGAATTCGTATCGGAAATGAGAATTGTACAAAATGCTAGTAGATACTAAATATGGGATGAGAAATGTAATTTTTATATTCTAATTGTGGTTTTTCATATAGAATTTGTTCTCTATAAAAGTCATTTATATGAGTATAAAATATTTAATCAAAACATAGGCTGTAAACTAGTTATAATAAAAGAAATAAAAGGCCCGTAATAAGTATTTAAATGAAGCTTCATATTTCATACGCTATTATAGTAATGGAAAAAATCATGTGAGCATGATATGTGATACTTATCAATAGATGCATCAGAAGTGAATTATTTTCATAAATATACTAAATATTATTTATGAAATAATTATTATTTTCAATATTTACTAAAAAATGAATATAGTTTTAGTTTGGTACGAATATTTTGAATATTCATTATGAAATAAATCTATTAGAATAATGGTATTTACGGCATTAGCTACATAACACATAAATAATTATAATTTTTTATAATTATTTTGGAATTAAAGAAAAAGCCCCCGTTTAGTGGTAGCGACATAAGAGTTGGTGAATTCTTTTGATTGATGCACAAAGATGTATGATACTGAAACACTTTAATGGTATCAAAAATAGTTCCACATGCTTAGTTTAATTCACAAATGAATTAACATAAAATGAACATGTATATTTGATGCATAAGTTATGTAATTATGATAAGTTCATTTAATATAAAATGGAAGTATAAACCGTAACGTACAAAGGAAATAAGAAAATTTGATTTGATAGAATTGGTGAATATATAGGAAAACATTTCCAAAAGCGCCTAAAATGAATAAAATTCAATTTCAAAACTCCCATCTCAGTATAATACATAATGATGTATCCGATAGAGTTAGGGGTAGAGGAAATTATGTAATTTATTACATAAATCTAATTCGATAACCAATCTTGTTTAAAACAAAAGGTGTTTCCTTTCTGTTATATACCTATTATAAATAATTAATTAGTTAGTTTGAGTGTATATGTCAAAAAATCCACAAATGATGTATTGTGACAGCAGTTACAAATATTTGTAACCGTGAGTATTATATCACAATGTAATAAGCACATTATTTTAAATATTACTAGTCAAGATGTATCGAGACTATACATCGATGCATCCATTGAGACTAGAGTATGTAAAAATCTCCAAATTGTTGGGCAGTGTATTACTCATAGCTACTGGGGGACCAAGTGGTTACATACTGATAATTATTGATAACTATGAAATAATTTACTCATTAGGTTAATATTACTAAGGTCAAATATAAATATCGAAGTGACTAATTTAAATAGTTCTCTTGACTTAAAAATACTGTTGATCTTCAATATGAAAGCTTCACTGTGATTATAGTTAAATCATGGCATGACTTCTATCAAAAGTCTATAGTTGAATCGAGTGAAAGTATCGGAAGTGAAACATTATTCAAGAGAGGATTCATCTCCTAGTTATATGGGTTAGTATCTTGATCAACTGAAGCCCACTCAAAGTCAAAATCTCTGGCCAGAGTAGTTCAGTTAATAACTGTTATTATTGAACCAAGGATTTTGTATTTGGACTGTAAAGAAGAATATGGACGATATGGAATTTTGACTACAACCAAATTCCATAAGTCCTAATGTGATATAATTTTGATGTAGAGTGTTGATGTAAATAATCGTTACTACCGGGTACCGCTTAAGAAATGAAATTGGATTTTATCAGATCTGTAACTGATGAATTTGGTCAAAACTATCAAACCACTAGCTAAGATGACGTGTGAACATTAATATTTGAATTGATCAATATAGATTGTTGGCCCAATTCACACCTCTGAGTCGCACAACAATATTTGTGATTTCTTCGAAAAACCACACGATTTAATTAATTTATGAAATATTATAAATTGGTTAAATTAAAAAAAATTATGAAATATTAATTATAATTAATTTATTAGATGTTTTGAGTGTTCTTAGTAATTTTTTGAATGCACGGATAAAAGTTATATTTGCAAATATCGATATTCGATATTGGTGCACCTTTTAAACGAGACTTAAAATAAATAATTACATAAAGGTTCTATTTTGTTGAAAACTTTGCCTAATGCATGCTAGGACCAGCAAATACATGGAGAAAATAAAGGGATTGATTTATTGAATTAAATAAGGAAGTTAAATATGGAGAATGGGAAAAGTTCTTTTATCCCATTAAAATAAATCTCCTCATTTCACTTTCTTTTTGCAGAAAATCCTTTTCTCCTCCTCTCTAAAATAATGGTTATCATCATCTTCCTTTAAATAAAATAAAAACCAATAACAACTTAAAATGAAACATCAAATTAAATTAAAACAAAGGTGGTTTATCCATCTCTTGTAAGGATTGGATGTGGATCTTGACGATCTAAGGGGAAGGAATAAATCAAGGTATGGCTTTTGGCTAGATCTAAGTGGTATCTTCTATTTTAAATGTTCTATTAAATATAAAATGATTATCATAGTTTGTCTGTATATAATATTACCTTATTTTATTTGAAATTCTTTATGTAATTTGAACCGTTTGTTGAATGAGTTGATTTGATTTTTATTTTGATAAATCAGAATAGAAATATGTATATGATTAAAACGATGTTTTAATTACGGATCTACGCTTTAAACTCTCAAATCAAAGTGTAATTTTTTAGATTTGGCAGTTGGTTTGTACATATATTTTTGCGTTTGCGTTCAAATGGAAACATTGTATACAGATGTTGTCACTTCACCTTGAGTTAAAAAATAGTCATGCAATTTGAATTCTTTGTTGAATAATTTTTTTTTATTCTTAATCCAACGAATTGTAATAGAAATTTATATATGATTAGAACAATGTTTTCATAGTGAATCTAAGCTTTAAAATTGATTGTAATAATATTCTAAATTTTTTATCCAATTTATTATCTCAAATGTGCTTATTTAAGTATTTTAAAGGATTGTTAATATATTGCTTAATTTGTGGTGTTCCACTTTTGTTTTGTAAAGAAATTATTTTAGGTTAAATCTCTTAATTTATATGTATATATATTATTAACTAATTCAAGTATACATAAGTTTACAAATGCATCAGAAAATTTAAATGCAGTATGGAAGTTTGTTTTAAATTGATTAGAAAGTTTCGGTTTAGTCTTTATATACACATAATTATATCTATATGTGTGTTTGTACATATAAACATTTAATATGTGTACTTTAAATTGCCAGAGCATGATTTAAACCCTTTTTATTGTTATCAAAAAATTTAAAAGTGAGGCAATAATATATACATAATAATTATTGTTTGTTGTTTATGTTATTGTATCATAATACCTCTTATACGTTAACCAAATGATGTATCAATTAAATTTGTTAAAGAGGGAAGGTGGAATCAATCAATAATGCCACCTTTTATTTCCTTTCCTATTAGATCCTAATGTGATTGCATCTAGATTTATTCTTATTTATTTTTATATATTATCATCAATTAATCATACTTTCCTTATGTTTAGTAATTCTATCACATAATTAAAGTATGACTATATTGGATATATTCAAACCTTTTCATACCTCATAGTTAATTTAGAATTAAATTAATAAAACTATGGAAATACTAATAAAATATATTTTTATTAAAACAATATTAGATTGGATCTATTAAATCTTTTAGACTTCATAGGCCCAATAGATCCAAAATAGGATATATTTTTAGTTGAAATTTACCCTTTAACTCTTCTAAGGGCTGGCCCGGTTCCTTCAGTATCGATAATGAGCAACAGTCTTTGTTGAACAAAGTACGATTGATAATGAGTAAAGTTGAAGTAACTTATTCCTATAAAGTCAAGTACTTAAAAGTAAATATATAAGGTTATGTTCAATTTCATCTAAAACAAAGTTTACAATATCCTACAAGATCACGTACCTAAGTGTAAGCACATAGTTTAAAATTAATTTCATCTAAAGCATGGTTGTAACGACCCAGAATTTTGAACGAATTAAATTGAGAATATTTAATTAATTTTAAATATTTGAACGATAATTTAATTTGAATTCCCGATATAATTTTGAAATTTGCGATTAAACTTTAAGTTAATCGATTGAAAGTTGAATAGAAATTTAAATCTTCAATTTAAAGTTGAAGAAAAATATTTCAAACGCTTGTAAAATTTATATTGATAACACTGAAGATAACAGCAGCTTCAAAATTGAAATTTAGACTGTTCTGTTCAATTTTGAAATTTAATCGTTCGTATCGATATTTAAAAATAGCCGTCCGAGGCACGGTCTCGGAATTCGATGAAACCAGTTCCATTGGGTCCGTAATATTGAATTATTACTGGATTTCCAATTTCATATTTTTTTGAGGTGTTATGTGACCGTACGACACATAAACGTGTTGAAATTAAATTGAATTCAATTTTAAAAATTTAAATTTTTAATTGTTGCCGACATCCACACGTTCACGCCTTTAATCACGCAGAGAATCACGTAAAGCAATCGTGCCAGCCATACTTCGTTCAATTTTAAATTCCCCTCCCTCTCTCATTCTAATCGAAATTCCCCTACGCTCCTCCTCCCTTTATTAAATCTGTGACTTCACTCTCTCAAACAAAATTCTCGAACCAGTTTGTTTCAAAGAATAATGGCCATAGACTTCAAATTCACTTCGAACCGATATCTCCTCCCAAATCTTTGTAGTCGAATCAATATACAGTGGAAATAGTCGTGCGCGCGATGAAATCGTGAGGGGATGGCTAGGGATTTCTCGATGTCGAAGGCGGCATTCGCGATGGCGCCGCAATGTCGCGCATGTGGGAGTTCAATCGAGGGGTGGGTCGAGTGCTTCGTCGAAGGCGATAGGCAGTGAAGTGGAATTTG
Source organism: Allium fistulosum (assembly GCA_030737815.1). Lineage (NCBI taxonomy): Eukaryota > Viridiplantae > Streptophyta > Magnoliopsida > Asparagales > Amaryllidaceae > Allium > Allium fistulosum. The sequence continues at coordinate 481,088,281 of CM060905.1, read as the reverse complement.
GGAAACTCACGATTGAAGAAATCGATGCACGGCAACATTCGCGTGAAGGATGAGGGTTGCGATTCACTGGGGAAGTTCGTCGATGTCGTGAGGCCATGGCTCCGGTTGATTTACGGTCGAGCTCATTCATGTCGCAGCTGGAAGCGACGATTCGGGTGGCTGCAAGCATTCGCGTGGGTTTGGTTGCGTAGGCAATGGGCGACTGCTTTGGGAAGTCGCGTTGTTCGTCAACAGTGGGGAGAGGTTTGTTGCGAAGTCGACTCAGGTGGAAGCTAGGTGTTTGCGAGATGGTGTTCGCAAAGTCGAAGTTGTCGATGGAGATGGCAGCGTAGCGATGATCACGATTTCTTTTACAGTGAGGTATATTTATCTTTTTTACTTATTTTAATTCGTTAAATTATATGTGAGAGAAAAAAAAATGATATACATACAAGATTTTAAACAGAGAAAATAATATATGTATATAAAAGTTAGTTTCGAAATCTATATGGATTTTTGGTGTTATGCAGTTCAAAAGGAAATAAATTCACATATACACACATTTTTAACTTAATAGATATTGTTTTAAAAATAATGAATTTGGTGAAATAATATATTTAACTAACTTATTTAAACAATTACCAAAAGATCTTTTAAAAAGGAAGATTCATTCAAGTTAGAATTAATTTGTTGACTAATTCGAATGTTAATAAAATTATCAAATGGTTATACAAGGTCGAAATTGTGAAGAAAACAAAACGGGAAGGGAAATTGGATGGCAAATAAAAGCTAAGGTGAGATATTTCTCACTCAAATAAATTTTGATTTTGCAGTTATTTATTGACTGTTTGATTGCTATTGATGTGATATTAGATATAGTAGGATATATCTATATATATATAGCAATATATACATATTGGCATATGTATATATTGGATTGATTGATTTCCCGCCTCGTATAGCGGATGAGACCCTATTGCATCGTTAGTAAGCGGATTATTTTTATAAAACCCATATACCGCGATATTCCACCTCGAAGTGGAATTGGTATTGTGCTAACATCTGTGGATGCAGGGAAACAGGTTCGAGGGATCCAACTGGATTCCTCAACTGTATTTATTTATTTATAGATATTGATATATATTCTGTTTTCATATGATGATATATGATGTTTGATGTGTGACGGACTAATTGGTGCGTTGCATCATTGGATTCAAACTTTTGAAGTTTTAAAAAAAAAAATTAATAACGATTTTTACTTTAAAAAGGATTTTGAAGTGATTTTTGGAAAGTATACGATTTATTAAATTTTTGAATTTATTTATCTTAAATAAATAAATGTTATAAATTTAAAGTTATGGAAATTATAATGTTTGTGAAATATAACGAAAAGTGATTTTTGGAATAAATAGTTGATTGATTTATAAAATGTTTTAAATTGAGATTTTTAAAATATTATAAACGGTTTACTTAAAAGGTTTATAAAGTTGACATTTTTATAAATTAAAATGTTGGTATTATAAAATGAGTTTTTATAAGCGGTAAAATGAATTTTTAAGAATTTATAAATAAATGAAATTTATAAATTGTGAACTTATAAATGGAAATGATTTTGTAAAATAAAGGAATTATAAGTATTTAACTTATAATATGGATTGTTGGTATAAGATTTGAGTTATGAATCGAATTGTTAATAAAGGAGATTTATTAAATTGAAGTTGTTAGAAAATAGAAATAGAATTTATAAGCGTTGTTTTATAAATTCGAAATCAATTGGATTTGATAAGTTAAATATAGAAGGTTGTTAAAGGAGATATATTCGCGATTTTGGATAGCGAATTATTATTGAAATAAAACGTGTAGAAAATAGTGAAATGTGGTTAGTGAAGTATATTCACGATTTTGGACAGTGAATATATTCTTAAGGAAAATGGATAAGGTTTTGGGAAAGCGATATTATAAAATGAAGTTAAACATTTTAAAGATGTTTTAAAATGTGTTAAATATCGAAAACATAGATTTCAACATTTATTGTTAAAATAGACGTTTTCGAGGAAGAAGGAAATGATGGGCTATAACACTGTTGTTATAGTAAATGATTTCCGAAAGGAAATGTTTTATATAGTATTGGGATTTATATATCTATCTAAATTTCGAATCCCTATACAAGTGATTTTGAGTCATCGTAACGATGTTTTACGTAACATTCGTTTTGACTCAAATAAATGTTGTTATAGTAAATGATTTCCTGAAAGAATGAATTTATACTTAAATTTGATTTAAGTATATCGAATATTTTCCAAGTGTTGAAAATAAATAGATTTGTGAAACACTTATTTTTAAATAAGTATGGAATTGCTTTTCCAATATGAAACGAACGTTTTGAGAATTTATCCTTATATAGATAAATTGAAATTGAATATTGAAATCGATTCGAAAAATCGTATATCAGGGGATATTTTGAAAATATGAATTCACTATGGAATTTATAGAGGAATGGAAATTCGTTTTAAAAAAAATAAACGTTGATTTATTTTTAAAGTGTGGAAATTTTATATCTAGTAAAGATATTTTTGAAGATGAAATAATTTGGAAAATTATTTGGAATCTGATGATGTTGCGCATCTTTATTGATAGTTAAATAACCGACTATCAATAATTACCTTGAATAGGTATTTGTTGTGAATTGGATGAATTTGAATGCCACACTTGTTTTTAAATAAACGCTCACTATTCGGGTTAGCCGGCAAAGGACCATGGGGTCGTATAACCCATTCCGAATATGTGATACGTCGTTATGAATTGCATTCGAAGACCGGTGTTGAAGACCGGATATTTTTGAAAACGGAAGGATTACCGTCGAGTTACTCTACATCGGCTGATCTCCGGTTTAGAGGTTTTATCACCCTTAGTGACGGGAAGTCCGGACGTGATTAGAAAATTATCCGGATGTGCAAGGGCTTCGTGAGAAGTGCCTTCGGTTCTGTTCGATCCCGGAACAGACTTGTATGGATTGTGTGTCTGACGTTACAATTTGAGATATAAAGCTGATTTCTTTCAAATACATTTCTGTTGGTGGCGGAGAATTTATTCTCTTAGCTTAACACCCTTCTCTGAGACGTACGAGCTCAGAGGTTATGTAGTTGAAATTTATCAGCGATATATCCCAATTTGGTAACGTGGCATAATGAGTGTTGCTGTGAAATGATCAGTGTTTGATTATTTGCGATATGATCATTTGTTTGATCTTATATCTTTGTGATCATAGGTTGATCATTTTGTTTGACCCGAAGCAGGGCTTTGTAGAAAGCGTAGCTTTGTGGACGAGACTTCGTCGAGCCTCACACCCCGGAAATGGTCGAAACAGGAAGGATGCGGCAAGGTTCTAGGGAGTAGCGCCCCTTAGTGTATGTCATTCCTTCTGGATAATGGTGGTATCATGGTATGGAGCCCAGATACTTAACCTCTGTGGTTACTGCATTTTTATTACTATGTGGTTTGTTGCGAATCGGGGATCCTCGGGAAGATCGGTGACGATCGGGGGATGGCATACGCGTGTCAGTAGTTACCTACTTTTGCAGAGGTAACCCGACCTTGTGTTGGTAGAGATCTAACCGTAATGTTAGGTTATTTCTCGGGTCGTCTATTCCAGGGACGTACCCATCGTGGATAGGAAGTTCCTTAGCCAGACCATTTGTTGGAAATCCAAAGAAACAATACGAGCCTTGTACGGTTTTAGTTGTAGAACCTGCCATTTAATATGGTAGCTATAACAAGCATACTATAATGGTACCTATGCTGGCTAAGATTTATATTCTACTTTCGAAATGTTTTCTACACTATGCACTAATAATAATATCAAAAATGATTTGATTTTGCGTAGTAAGCATCTTTGACTATCATAAGAAGAAATCTCCTCCAATTCTGCGTTTGCATTGTGTGTGTGGCGGGAGGTCTTATGGTAGTTTCATTTTCCAAAAGCATTGCGAATTTGTTTTATTTTCTTTGTGAAAAATAATTGTTTTACGATCTCACACCAGTCACCATGACTGACTCGGAGTTTATTGTTCCCTTTCTAAACTCTGGGTGCCCACCAATTTCCACACGGGCAGTCTAGAGTTATGTTATCAGGATATTCTGGAGCTTTGGAAGCAAGCTGGATGGCGAGACGTAGTATTTGTATCTGATATGATTTATTCCGCTGTGTATTCTGTATGAGGACAAGTTTATAAAACTGTCCATTGTTGTATATTGACTCTGATTGATGTATGTATAAACTGATATGGTTCTTTGTTTTAAAATACTAGTGTTTATCTATTATATATTGTTCCGCTGCGATGTGTAAGATTCTGATATTGTTTTCTGTTCTGATGTTGTTCTTCTTTCTTCTTCCTCTTTTCTTCTTCTTCTACCTTTTTCTTCTATTTAAAACCCTCACTATTGGAGTTTCTGGCACTCGATTGCTCGGCAGTCGATAAAGTGAGTATCGATGTCGAATTTTCGAAAGTCGAAAATTCCGGTACGTGACAATGGTTTATGAGATCATAAGAGATGAAAGTTTATAAGAAACCCCTACATATCCACGATCAAAGAGTTGACAGGTTGTGTAAGTCGAGAGGCTACACGTAATTTTACTCATAAGGGATCTTTTATGAACCACCCCAAAACAGTTTGGGACCGATCAATGTTGATTGACCATTTATATTAAGAACCTAAGTTCAAAAACCAAAACCAAATCAACTCTATATATTGAAAACTCATAAAATGTTTATGAATACATATTTTGTTGCACTGAGAAACAACTGTTGTTTCAAGAAACACCAGTTTCATGACAAAGAAAATTATTTTAGAAATTATTAGTAGTAAAATGAATTTGGATACCATCCAAAGATAAAACTGATAACAAATGATGGAATAAAAATGACCAAACCTAAACAGATACAACTAATTAGAATTCCTAATAAGACCAGTTACATAATAAATAGATTAATGATGAATTGATGATAAATGAATTTCCTCAATTGTCAAAAACGATTAGGAGTATTGACTCTACATATGGCATGATGCACAGATTGGATTCCATGTAGATTATCAACATGTGGTTTGATGGTTGTACCCATAAGGATATGATCTATCGGCCACAAAAGCATTTTTGATGTAAACAACAATGCGATTAGAATATAGTAAGCTATGTTGAGAAGAATAAGAATGTAAGTTTCAATTGTTAAAATTAATATAATAGATTCGTCGTTTAACATAGAAAGGTTAATTCGGATTTTACTCACAAAATTATCGCTCTATATGATTTTAAGTTTTGGTATATGAAATAGAAATTCTAGATAACGATTTAGAATATGTTGTTTACACTTAATAAAAAAAGTTTCTTGAAGTCGGTAGGAGCAATTCTGAGTTTGTGGGTTATTAGATATGATTCAAGAAGTGATGTTATTATTCGATTAGCATCAGAGTTAAGGAAGTATTTTGACAAAGAAATCAAATAGTTTAATTTTCAGTCAAAATGTGGCTGTAAGAAAGAACATTAATAGGCAAAAAATATTTCTAAAAACTATGAGTTAATAAGAAACTTAAGATTGTTAACTATACACTTAATTTAAAACATGTTAGCTTGCTTGTTTAACACTCGACATTGTGTTTGAAAATTATATCTTTTATAATCGGTATAAATGGATATTGGATTGTCCCAAATGATATACACAGACATGATATTCAGATTATTTAATATAGAGCATATAAGATGGGTTCCTTGAGCATTGGCAATAGGAATTATCATACATACTATAATGTCTACAATATCACACTTTGCTTTTGCATTTAATATAGGGAGCATGTATGAAATTCGAATTAACATCACTGAATGACATATTAGAGTGCTCTTGAGTGTTTACTAAATACTGGAGAATTGTTTATAGAAACAATGAACTCCTTATGAAGGAGTGCATGGACTCGAACTTCATAAGTGATATCGACAATAATATGTTAATCCTAATTTCATGTTCAAACTTAAGTTAGGAACTTTAAGTCGGAAATGTTCCTAACAATTAGTAGCGACCAATTCAACCAAAAACTAAGTACATTGCCTCGAATAACACTATAATAAAAGAAGTATATACAAATGCACAAATTTATAACTGAGCTAAGGGCATATCAACTGTTGAGAATCCTATGACATTGTTATCTAATAATAATATTGTGATTCAGTTCATAAAAGAATCTAAAGCTCACTTGAAGTCAAGAAATATATTTCGACTAGTTCCAATGGTAATGGCGGTTTATCAACATTTGAGAAACTTGATTAACAAAGTAGATGATTAAAATATTATATCATACCGTTCACTAAATGATTGACTCGATTAGTTTTTTAGAAAACAGATTGAAGAAGTTGGAATAAGATTCCATAATTGACCTTTAGTGCAAGTAGGAGATTGATAGAGTTAAGTGTATTCCCTAAGGGCAATTATGTAGTTTGTTACATACATCTAATTAGATAACCAATCTTGTTCAAAATAAAAGGTGCTTTTCTTTCTATTATATAGTTGTTATATTGTGATATTTAATTAAGTAATTAATTTATGTGGAAATTAGCCACAAGGGTCTCTTTAGCAAGTGGAATTAGTTTCTAGGACACACAACTGAAATAATTACTTTCAAGGACAAAATGTAAAATAATTAGTTTCTAGGGCCTAAAAACCTATGAAATTATGTCCTTGAAAGTAATTGGACTGCTGACTTTGTCCTTGAAAGTAATTATTCTGCTGATTTTGGCCTTGAAAGTAATTTCTTTGAATGTGTGTCCTAGAAACTAATTGGACTGCAAAGTTTGTCCTTCTGGTGAAATGCCCCTTAATTTAATGTATATTGAATAGAAAATCCTTAAATGATATGTTGTGTGATGGTAATTGTAACGATACGATTTTTCGACGCTCGAAAGTCGACATTAATACGTCCACTGTATCATATGCCGCGCAATCGAATGTCGGAAAACTGAATCATTAGGGTTAAAAAGAAGAGGTAAAAGAAGACAGAAGAAAAGACAGAACAGAAAAACAAAAACAATATCAGAATCTCACATTCGTAGCGGAATAATATACAATAGGTGAATCAATAATCTTTAAAACCAAAGACTATATCAGTTTATACATACATCAATCAGAGTCAATATACAACTCAATACAACAATGGACAGTTATATAAACTTGTCCTCATACAGAATACACAGAAGAATAAATAAACAAGTACGATAGTACGCTTCGCCATCCAGCTCATCTCCAAAGCTCCAGAATATCCTGATAACATAACTCTAGGCTGCCCGTGTGGAAAATTATGGGCACCCAGAGTTTAGGAAGGGAACAATAAACTCCGAGTCAGTCATGGTGAGTGGTGTGAGATCGTAAAACGGTTATTTTCACAAAGAAAATAAAATTAATTCGCAATGCTTTTGGAAAATGAAACTACCATAAGGCCTCCCGCCACACACACAATGCAAACGCAGAATTGGAGGAGATTTCTCCTTATGATAGTCAAAAATGCTTGCTATGCAAAATCAGTTGATAGTATTATTAATGTCTAGTGTGGAAAACATTTTGAAAGTATAATATCAATCTTAGCCAACATACAACCATTATTGTATGTCTACTATAGCTACTACGTTCAATAGTAGGTTACCGCCACATTCCATAGCAGGTAATACAACCAAAACCGTACAGGGTTCGTATTTTTTTTTGGATTTCCAACAAATGGTCAGGCAAAGGAACTTCCTTACACCGAAATGGAAACGCCTCTGGAAAGATGCCCCGAGAGTCAACCTGCTCTCTACAAACACAAGGCCGACGCTACCTCACGCTGTACAGCTGTAACTAGGTAACTAACACACTAACGCTACCTCACGCTGTACAGCTCTAACTAGGTAACTAACACACAAGTATGTCATCCCCCGGTCGTAACCAACCTTTATCCGAGGATCCTCAATCACAAAGCAACAGCCACAAAGTATAATAAATGTGCAGCATCAACATAGGTAAAATATCTGGGCTCCATACCATGATATCACCTTTTATCCAGAAGGAAATGACATACCCTAGGGGCGCTACCCCTAAAAACCTTTAACGCAACATTCCTGTTTCGACCATTACCGGGTTGTGAGGCTTGACGAAGTCTCGTCCACAAAGCCACGCTTTGTCACAAAGCCACGCTTTGTCACAAAGCCACGCTTTGTCACAAAGCCACGCTTTGTCACAAAGCCACGCTTTTTCACAAAGCCACGCTTTGTCACAAAGCTACGCTTTTTCACAAAGCCACGCTTTGATCAACAAATGATCAACAGCACTTCGTATGCCACATTACCAAATTGGGAATGTATCACTAGTAACCATCAACTACATAACCTCTGAGCTCGTACGTCTCAGAGAAGGGTGTTAAGCTAAGAGAATAAATTCTCCGCCACCAACAGAAATGTATTTGATAGAAACCAGCTTTACATCTCAAAGTGTAACATCAGACACACATCCATACAAGTCCGTTCCGGGATCGAACGGAACCGAAGGCACTTCCGAAGAAGCCCTTGCAATCCGAATAATTTCTAATCACGCCCGGACTTCCCATCACAAAAAGAGTGATATAAATCTCTATACCGGAGCAACTCGGTGCAGAGACGTTCGACAGGTTGTCCTTTCATTTTCAAAAATATCTGGTCTTCACCACCGGTCTTCAATACGATCCATATCGTCGTATCACTAATTTGGAATGGGTTATATGACACAAAGGTCTTTTCCCAGCTAACCCGAATAGTGAGCGTTTGTTTTAAAAAAACAAATCAAGTGCCATTTAAAAGGCAAATATTGATAGTCGGTTATTTAACTATCAATAACATTCACAACAATCAGCCAATTTAAATAATTTTTCCCAAATTATTTATTTTCAAAATATCTTCATAAGATATATATTTTCCACACTTCACATTTGAAAACCAATTTCAAATCACATTTTCACACTTCACATTTGAAAACCAATTTCAAATCACATTTTCACACTTCATCTCAAAATGGTCCATTTAAACTAATTAAATAAATCCTTATCGATTTATTTCAAATTTACATTCCAAAATTGTAAATTTATTTCCACACTTCAAAAATAAATCAATGTTTATTTTTAAAACAAATTTCCCTTTACTTTATAAATTCTATTCTGAATTTACATTCCCAAAAATCCACTTTTACACCATTTTCAAATCGTTTTCCAAATATTCATTTTCAACACCAAATCAACTTTAAAATTGATTTCTAAATTTATTTCAAACCCCAAATCATTTTACAAATTGATTTTCAATTTATTCTCAACACAAAAATCAATTTTCCTTCAAACACCAAATAAATTTCCAAATCGATTTCTCAAAGATTTATTTCCAAATACCAAATCAATTATCAATTGGATTTCTAGAAATTTACCACTTTTAAAAATAAATTCCTTAATCTTTTCCAAACCCTTTAAAATTCCATTTTCAATAAATTTTCCAACTTTCGACTAATACTATTCAAAATCCATTTATACAAATCTTTCCCATATTTTGGAATTTATTCAATAAGATTTCAAAAATCAACTTTACGCTTTTAAAATTCCTTCTTTGAAATTCAACCAATTCTTTCAAAAGAATTTATTTAAAATTTCCAATTTTAATTTCAAAAATCCAATTTCATTTATTTTTGGTATCCAACGATACCAAAAATACATTCGGCTAAATTATAGCTCTCAACACATTCAATCACAGATATAATCATACACAGATTATAAATAATCAATCACACAACATATGAAACCAATTCAAATGTTTTGAGGAATCCTGTTGGATCCCTCCAACCTATTTTCCTACATCCACAGATGTTAGCACAATACCAATTCCACTTCGAGGTGGAATATCGCGGTATATGGGATTTATAAAAAATATCATCCGCTATTATGCGGCGCAATAGAGTCTCATCCGTTATGTAATGTGGGAAATCACAACTCCAATATATACATATGCCAATATATATATATTGCTATATATATATATCCTACTATATCTAATATCACATCCAAACAGCAATCAATCAATAACTGCAAAAATCAAATTTCCAATTTGAGTGAGAAGATCTCACCTTTGCTTTTTATTTTGCAATCCATTTCCATTCCAGTTTGTTTTCTCGATTTATAAACCTTGTATAAATAATTTATATCATTTAGTAATATTCGAACTAACTCAGATAATCCAATTTCTAATTTGATAAGTTTCAATCATGCAATGATTTTAATTTCAAAATTAAAATTTGACTTTTAAACTAATTATTTTTAACAAAATATTCCCTTTTCTTTTGAAACTACATATACACTTATAGAATAAATTATAGATTTCAAAAATCTAACTTTTATTAATTTCCCAAACACTTTAAAAATTCTATAATTTGAAACTAGATAGTAAACAATCCTTACTTTAAAGATATATACACATATATTTTATATTTTTCTTTTACTGTAAAAATTTATTTTCTGCATGCATATATATTTCATATTAAAAAAACAATTTCTGAGTTACATATATATGTATTTAAATTGAAAAATAAAATTTAAAAGAAATAAAAAATCTATACCTCACTCGATCGAAACCATCACCAGCCTCGCCAAGAACTACGGTCAGACCCCACTACGCACGCCACTTGCTTGTGCTCGAGCCTTGCCTGTTATCGAACGCGACCTCGACGAGAAACTGCCACCATCAAAGCACGTCACCGCTTCATCCAATCTGACATTGCGATTCCAGCTAAAACCCTAGCCGCCGATGTCGTCGTTGCTTCCCTTATTCGAACGTGGCATTCCTATCGCGTGCCACTGCTTCGCGTTCGAGTCTCGAGCTCACGCGATAAAAAAAAATGGCTTGATAGTCGCCTTCGATCTCGTTCCCCCGCTCAGTCGCGACTTCGAGCTTTACACTTCGAGAATCCCCAGATCGAGACCCCTCTAATGCTCGAACTCGAGTCTTCGTCCCCTCGTCGCCAAGACGAATCGCGATCCCACTCGCGTTCATGGCCGCCTCTGCTCGAAAATCTCGCGTGCCTGCACTCTCTTTTTTTTTGCGAAGTGATCTCGTGAACAAAAACTGGAGGGAATGATTTTGATTTAAGCTTTATTTTGATTTTGAAAGGATGGGTTTTGCTTTTGAAATTGAAGAGAGCGGCCGGCCATTATTTTAATTTTGTGAAGGAAACGGAAATTTTAAAGAATGAGAAATAGTTTGTTTTGCAATTGAATTTTATCTGGCCTTCATCATTTTTTTCTTCTCGTAAAAGAAAGGGGAGAAAGAAGGTACGTGATGCAGTAGGGAATAGGTCGGCTGAGATGAAAGAAATTTGACCGGTGAAATGATATAAGATATTTAAATTAAATCGATAAATTATTGTCTAGGCGTTTTTATTTTGTACGATCACACAATAGCTCCAATCACCACGAAAATTGAAATCCAATAATAATACAATATTACGGATCCAATGAAACTGGTTTTGTCGAATTCCGAGACTGTGCCCCAGAACGCTATTTTCAACATTCAATTTAAACGATAAAATTCCAAAACTGAACAAAACAGTTCCAAATTCAATTCTGAAAGTTCTATTACCTTCAGAATTATCAATATAATTTTCTAAGCCTTGAAAATATTTTTAACAAGCTTGAAATTCCAAATTCAAAATTTTACTTAATTTTTAAAAATTAAATTCACAAATTTAATTACCAAACAACTCTGATATTTGAAATTCAAATTAAACAATCATTCGAATATTTAAAATCAATTAAATATTCACATTTCAAATGTCAAAATTTCAGGGTCGTTACAGTAATTATAATATTTTGTAATCATGAGAAATTTATCACATTCAAATAGCATATTATTTTTAATATTCCTAGCCACGATATTTCAAGTGAGATATCAATACATCCATTGAGAATAGAGTCGGTAACGCTCTCCAAATGTAGGGTAGTGTATTACTCATGCCTACTGAGGTCACCAAAAGGTGACATATTGATAGTTATTGGATAATTATTGAATGACTTACTCGAGAGTTTTCTTTTGGTTAATATAACTAAGGTCATTCTCTCAAGTTGAGAATACTGTGGAACTTCAATGTGGATACTCCATTTTGATTATAGTTAAATCATGACATAGTGTCCATTGAATGACTGTAGTTAGTCTGAGTTAAAGCATTGGAAGTAAAACACTATTCAAAAGAGAATTCGTCTCCTCGTTTATATGGGGTTTGTATCACCATCAACTTTAGTCAACTCAAAGTCAAAATCTATAACCCAAAGCAGCAAGGTGAATAATATATTTTATTACCGAACCAAGGACTTTGTTTATGGACTAACTAAGTTGAATGTGGACGATTTGGAATTTTGGATTAAACCAAATTCCATAGTTCTTTGCTATCAGGTACCGCTTATAATTAGTAAAATTGGAGTTTATTGAAACAGATGTATAAGTGATATACTTTGCCCAAATGCCACACCACTGGCTAAGATGATGTGTGCATGTCAATGTTCGAATTGTTCGATATTAATTGCTAATAGAATTTACACCTTTGAGTCGTACAACCAAAATGACAAATACACCGAATAAACTACATGATTTAATTAATTTGTAATTGTTGTAAATTAATTAAATAAAGTAATATTTATGAATTATGAATCATTAATTTTTTATGTTTGAATACCTTTAGTATTTAACAAAGTACGTGTATAAAAGTTATAAATGTGCATGTCAATATATGACGCAAGTAGATTATTTAAAATAGATTTAAATGGAATAAATGTTAAATGGATTTGGAAAATTTTGAAGCCCACTACACCTGATTCTATAGCAGACTATGCATGGTGGGGGAAGAGGGTTTTGATGAGATTTAAGTGGGAACTAAATATGGAAGGTTTTAAAGGAGAAAATTAAAAAGTTTCAATGTTTCCTTTAAAACATTTCTCTCTTAGTCATTCATTTCATTCTTTCTTGACAAAGGTTTTTCTCTCTTCTTCTCCAAAGACATGGCCAAATTTCAATAGTTTTCGAAGGCTAAAAAATTCCAAAAATAAAACCCAAATTAAATCGATTTATTAAACGTGGTTTTACTTCTTGATCTTTGCAACATTTGAAGACTGATTCATGAATCTTAGACCTTTGATTCATTATTTAAGGTATGATTATTTGGCAATATCCTAAGATACTTTTGATTTAATTTTTCTATGCGGTTCTCATGTTCGTATGCTTGAATTATATGTTATTCATCTTGCCTTTTTTATTGTTCGTCTTTCGACATCTAGGTCAAATCCCCTTTGCTTAAATAAATTAAAAGTATGTTTATTCTGTTGTTTTTGATTCAAATCCACCTATATCTTATTATCTCCACTTATTCTTTGTCCATCATAATTTATATAATTTAAATCCACAATCTTCTATTGTATTTTGTAGTTGTTCTCTGTATTGTTTTAATGTGAATACTCTTATCAAGAATTTACATATGCCCAAGTTATCCAAATCCTTATTTTTTTCCATTTGTCGTTAAAAAAATAAACTACTTTTAATAGGAAACCATCTTCACAATTTTATACTATATATGTCAATCATATATGTTTGCATTGAAAACTAATTTATATTGTTACTTTGTTGATGTTTTGAATGCAGTTGTTTTTTAGTGTGTTTTTTAAAATAGGAATCCTTTTTGCGTTCGTGAATGGACTTGAAATCCAACAATTATAGTTTATTTCAAGATTTAAAGTATCTTTCTATATTCTATGTATGTTGTTTTTCTTTCATAATTAAATGTTTAATTCAAAATTGTTGCTTTTAAGTTCTAATAAATGTGTACAAATATATTATAGTTACATGTTTATATAACTAAGTTAATTTAAGATCAAAAACATCATATACTATTTCATACATATGGAAATATAAATGTATTCCCCCGCTGAAATTAATAAGATGGTTTGTACACATTAATGTTATTCTTGATTTTAAATCTTTCCCTAATTGGAAGTTAATTCATTAATGTTAATTTTAGATTCAAATTATATTAGTTTACCAAATGTTTATATACATATAGACACACACACACATATATATATATATATATGTATTTGAAAACTATTGTACACCTTTTATCAGTATGTTTTCAATTCAAAACCCTGGACAACAAAGGCATATATAAAGGGGAAATGGGTCTCTTGCGGTGTAAATCCCAACACCTACATACGGTCACATTAACTATGTACACATCTTACCTGTTGCACTTACACAATATACATTAGAGTACATTTGGCTTTGCTCGCTATTCATGCTATGTATAAATTGCTCATTAATAATATTTAATAAATCAATGTAATTAAAGAGAGAGAAATGAAAAGTTTTACTCTCCAATTAAAGCAAAATCTTCCCTTAATTAATTGAAAAAGTTTTAAAGAGAGAAACGAAAGGTTTCCTTCTCTCAATTAACTTTAACCAGCAAATGTTACACACACGAGTGTATCTAATACACCCATACATTTAAATTTAAATTAATTTTTTTTAATCATATTAAATAAAATGAAGATTTTATATAGAATATTTTAGATTTGATTAAAAATACATTAGGCTTTGTAGACTTAACTAAGATCAAAATGGAATTTTTTAAAATTCACTTATTTAACCCTCTTTTGACTGGCTCTGTTCTTTCACTAATAAGGGGGGGGGAACATACCCAAGGTTGTTAAGCCAAGACCAATGGCAAGAGAAGACTTCTATAAGCTGATTCAAGACTATCAGAACTTAGGAGGCCTGATGTTCACTAGGAGAGAGCTGATAGTGGAAGTGTTGAATTGGCTTAAATATCGTAAGTGCATCTTTGGAGACCTAAGACTGGATGGCCCACAAAAGCAAAGACCAACGTGGCGGTTACTTGAAGATGTTATGGATTGGTGGGAGATAGTGACTACCGAGATCCCTGAAGAAGAGATAACTGAGGCGTATTTTAGAATAATGGTTCAAAGCTTGGTTAATTTTCGAGTCTTAGAGAAGTGTTCTACTGTAGGAGTTTATTTATCTGAAGTAAGAGGCCTTTCAATAAAATAACATATGCGGAAGTTTAATGCTTTAGCAAAGTATGATCAAGAGATGATTAACATATCATTGAAGAAGAACGAGAAATTCATCCGAGGCTTGAAGTAGGGTTGGGACCATAAGGTGATGGTGCATCTAGCATCTCCTTATGAGTTTGCTAAAGATATGACCCGAAGCGTGGTAGTAGGTACCAAGACGAGAGAAGAGTCAAAACGATGCTGAAAGTAGAGTAGAAGAAGAGGTTCATCGCATACATAAAGGGGTATAACGGACGACAACCGAAATGAAAGGCTTAAGAAGAAGGTGGCCAAAAGGATATGTTACACCTAAATTTTTAAGGATAAGTATAATATGGTGTCATTGGAGGATGAAAGGTTAAGCTATTAGAAGTTGATGAATATAGACTATCAACGGATGACAAAGTAAATCTATCAAACGATAAAGATGAGCCATCGCATGGTTATTTCCCCAAGCCATCGTAAGTTGAAGTACATGAGCCATTAAATGGTGTGTTCTAGAGCAATTATAAGATAAGGAATGTAAACTTTGAACGATGACCCTTGAAGCCATCAAAAAATGGTGTAACGCCCCAGATTTTTGGTAACATTATTTAGGATATTTAATTAGCTAAATAAAATAAAATAATCTGTTGATTAGGGCATTTAGATTTGATTTAATCAAGGGTAGCCGTGCTATTTAACAATGAATTAAAAGAAGAGTTTAAATTGAAATAAAGGAGGGGTAAAAGTGAAAAGAGGCCATTCTTATACCCTAAACCCTTTGGTCGTGTACCCCTACACGTCCATTTAATTTGATAAAAAAAATTAAAATAAGGGGCTGGCCACCATTAACAAGGAAGAGAGGAAGAAAAGCTAGGAAGAAGCTAATTCAAATCAAATCTATTCACATCTCAATCTCTTTTATCTCTAAAGCGAAGGTGAATAATATTTACAACTCATTTTGATTGTGTTTTCAATTTTTAGATGAATGCCAAGTATTATGCATTGATTTGCCATGTTTTTGGAATGATGGAATGATTATATATACATGTTGATGATTTATGTATGTTCATATCGATTTTATGATATGTTTCAAGGTGAAAACCCTATTAAATGACATCCAAATGCCTTGCGAATTTTTATGAAGATCATAAATATTATTTTGGAGTTGGGTTTCAATTTTCGAAATTTTATGAATTTATGTGGAATTTATATGAATTTTCTAGTAAAGAAAATGTTAATTTGGGTTAATAATTATTTTCAGTTAAATAATAAAAGATTTGGGTCTGAAATTTTTATATGTTGGAAAATATATTAAAAGAGATTTTTTGGATTTTCTGTAGATTTTTCCTAAGTGTTATAATGGTTATATAAAATTATTCAAGGTATAGGACATAAATGTTTTATATAATTTAAAGAGGAGAAGAGGCTTTTTGTAAAATAATTTAAATTATTAAATCTAGAAAGTCGGCAGCACTTTTGAGAAATTGTAGTACTTTTATTGGTAAAGAAAGAGGAAACCAATCACAATTAGACAGGTGAAGCAGGTTAGGTGAAAAGAACTATTTGCTACATGTTTTTCACTGTTCGACACCATCGGCACCAGGTTCCGCCTCCTTATCTTCGCTTCCGACATAGTCGAAACTAATGCACATGGTACCGGTTTACTGGTACGTAGTGAATTGGATGTAGGCGAAAGGTATGGAGTCGAAACCAGGGGTTTTAAAGGGGTGGAGGCAGTACTTCATTTCTAAATTAAAAATGCGCCTGTTTGCTTTCGATTATAATGGCTTTCGAATGAGTAGCTTTCGACTAAGTCAAATGGTTTTAAAAGGAATGGTTTCGATTGGGTTGCACTTTTGTTTTAAATGATTTCTTTCGACTGAGTCAAAGCCTTTAGCTGCCGCTTCCTACCTTTTGATCCAGATGGTTTCGAAAGGATTGTTTTGTTTTCTAAAAACCTGGCCAGTTCTCCAAAGCTTTCGAAAGGGATGGTTTTGACACCATCACTTCTTTACTTAGGAAATGGTTTCGAAGTAGATGCTTTCGACTTAAATGTTTTAAGACCCTTTTTCTATAAGTAAAAGTAAAACCCAAAAGGTTTCAAAAGAGACAGTTTTAAATAGTTTTGAAACAGATGCTTTCGACTTAAATGGGTTTCTGATCCTTTTGCTCTACTTGAAGGCAGAATCCAAATGGTTTCGATCGAGACGTTTTTCAAAGGTTTCGAAGGGTTAAAATTTTGAATGGTTTTGAAAGGTTTCCACATGTTTTAAATTGAACCCAAAGTGCTTTCGAAAGGATTGAGTATTGACTGTTTCGAAAGGTTTTAATGAATGGTTTCGAAAGGTGTGGTTCCCTAAGGTTTCGAAAGGGTTGAAAGAAAAGGTTTTTTCTATGTTTTCGAAAGGCAATATTTTAAAGGTTTTAAAGAAGGATGTCTCATGTTTGAAGCTTTTGGTGAAAAGAAAAGAAAGGTTTTTCCAATGTTTTCGAAAGGCTTTTTATGGTTTTGAAAGGGTCGTTCAATGGTTTTGAAATAGCTACCTTCAATGGTTTCAAAAGGGTTTTTTAACGGTTCTAAACAAAGGTTTTGAATGTATTAAATAGGCAATGTAGCCTAAGTATTTTCAAGTTAAAAAGGGTTTTAACTTGTTTTGGAAGGATAGTTAATCCTCATTAAATCTCGTCAATGCTATTTTGAGTAAAGTATATATATATATATATCATGGAAAAATAGCTTAGAGTAAAGCTAAGAATATATTTTCCTTGTATAAGTATGATTTGAAAGGTTAAATCATTTTGATAAGGTTTTCAAGGAAAAAGATAAAGGGTAGTTAACCCTAAGAAAATAATTCGGACAGTTAGTCCATTTTGATTCGGACAGTTAGTCCAGTTTGTGGCCAGTCAGCCCAGTTGTAATAGAAGATAGTCCATTTGTAGAATAATGGACCTTGCTATTATGTTGTGGACGGATAGTCTACTTATTTCCTGTTTTTGGGCAGATGGTCCATTTATTAGCATAAAGGATATTGCTATGTCGATATAATTAGTTTGATTAACCAGTTTGGTAGCAGGAAAGGATTTGCAAAATATATGTTTTAAAGAGGATATTAGTGAGGGGAAACCTATTCCGTAGTCTCACTTAATATCAGTAAACCGAGATGTAACAAAATTATTCACACCAGGCTTTATGTCTCACTCGAAGTTTTTGTTTCACCTTAAACTCTCGGGTGCTCAAAATTGATTTGAATAGGCTGAGGGTTGAGGTTTTTAGGTTTTAGTCTTTTAGTGAATAAAGCTTCCGGAGACGAGCAGGTGGTTGACGGATAGCTAATTAGGAGTTGCTTATTGTTTTATTCCGCTGTGTATTAAGTCAGGTATGACTATATTACTTTGATCAACCAAGGAGCATCGTCATATGTCGCTCTTGGCGTATTTTGTATTGATTATAATTAATCTTTACCTAGAAAACAGTATGGGATTATGTAATTTGGATATGAATTTGTTTTGAAATGTAATTAGTAAAATGTTGTTTTTGAAATCTGTGATTTTATTCATATTCAAGTGCTTCTGATATTATGGATACCATTATCATTACCGTATTTATCACCAAAAGTTAATAGTATGGACAACTACAACATCTGTAGCGCTTAGCTTTTGGCCTCTAGATATGGGATGTTACAGCTTGGTATCAGAGCATGGTTTATGAAAA
This sequence comes from Allium fistulosum, assembly GCA_030737815.1. Taxonomy (NCBI): domain Eukaryota; kingdom Viridiplantae; phylum Streptophyta; class Magnoliopsida; order Asparagales; family Amaryllidaceae; genus Allium; species Allium fistulosum. The sequence continues at coordinate 481,069,470 of CM060905.1, read as the reverse complement.
ACTTTAAACTAAAAAATGGTTTTTAAAGCATAATCCTAAGGAATTAGAGTAAGATTGGGGTATGAGATAACACTATAGTAACGTACTTGTATTTTTTATATATAAGTATATGCTTTATCTTTAGTCTCCTATCCTTGTTAGGTTATTTTTCTGTGTCTCATGAGGTTTGAATACAGATATGGAAGGTAGAAGAGGAAGAGTTAACCCAGGAGGGGAGGGCACCGAAGGAAATGCTAGACCTAGTACAAGGAGGACCCAAGGTCAGGCTCAAGCAGAGAATGTAGGTGCTGGAGTTTCGCAAGTGGACATGGGAGCTATGTATCAGTTTTTTGTGAATATGATGCAAGCTGGAATAGCAGTTGGAATGGTAGGAAGAGATGCTAAAGGGGCAGGAGTTTCGGAAGTTTTGGTAGTTAACCATTATGCAAAGCTGAGCGAAGTATACTCTAAGCTTGGAGGGAAGCCTTTTCTGGGGACAGATGATGTTATAGAAGTGGAAAATTGGTTGTTGCACTGCAAAAGGATTTTTGTAGACTTGGGGCTCAATGATGAGCAGAAGAGGAGGTTGGCATCCAGACAACTTCAGAGAGCCGCATTGATTTGGTGGAAGTGTGACGGCTGGTGTGGACAAGGAAACTTTGTCATGAGCAGATTTCAAGGGAAGGTTCTAGGAGAGGTTTATGTCTGCAATGGCACAATCAGCTCTGATCAGGAAGTTTGTTGAGTTAGAGTAGGGGGAGATGTCTGCTCTGGAGTATGCTAGAAAGTTCAAGGAGTTGGCCCGATATAGGTATGCTTCAGTGGATACAGTTATGAAGAGGAATGAGAAGTTTATCAGGGGGTTGAAGCCTGAGTTAGCTAGGGCCCCATTACCTCATATTAGGGATCCTTCTGACTTTGTTGTGAAGATGGCATTAAGGCATGGGGAGATCCTTAATTCTCTAGAGAAGAGTAAGGCTAAAGAAGTCCATGTTGGGCAGAATCAGACGAGGAAGTTCTTTCCTAAGAAAGGTGCTCAGAAGGGTGGAGCAGCTAAAAAGAGGAAGTTTGAAATTGTCTGTTTTAAGTGCAATAATAAGGGGCACTTTGCTAATGAGTGTCATGCTGTAAAAGCTAAGGAAGTGGTTGGAAAGAAGAATGTCAGGTGCTTCAGCAATGACTAGATTGGCCATTATAAGAGCCCGTGCAAGGAGCCCGCTAAGGATGGAAAGGGCAAAGTATATGCATTGGAGCCTGCTGCTTCGAAGCCAACAGCCCAGGAGAAAGGAAAGGCAGTCTTGGGAGGTATGCTTCAGATTCATGATATGACTGTTAGAGTTCTATTTGATACTGTTGCATCGCATTCTTTTATATCTAAATGTTTGATAGATATGCTTAACCTAGAACCCACACATTTAGTTACTTCCTTACGGGTTGCGAATCCAATAGGAGGGTATGCAACTCTAGGGTTGAGATGTGACCAGTTAGAGTTTGACCTGTTAGGTCATACTTTTGTTTGTAGTTTGCATGTGTTTGATTTTGTGGGGTTTGGGATTATTCTTTGGATGGATTGGTTAAGTGAGTACGAGGCTAGGATATTTTGCCAGGATAGGAAAATATCGCTTAGACATCCAAATTGTAGTGATCGGATAGTTTATGCCGTAGAAGGTTCTAGCAGTGAAGTGAATGCTTTGTTGGGTGTTATGGAATTGGATGATGAGTTGAGTCCGGTTTTCGTGGTTAGAGAATTCGCAGATGTTTTTGAGCCTATAGTTGGATTACCGCCGAAACGAGCTATTGAGTTCGGATAGATTTGGTTCCGGGAGCAGAACCAGTGAGTAGACCACCAAGCAGGATGACCCCTATAGAGATGAGGGAGTTAAAGGTGCAGTTAGTTGATTTAGAAGGCAAGAGTTTTATCAAGCCGAGTAGTTTTCCTTGGGGAGCAGCCGCAGTGTTTACTAAGAAGCCAGATGGATCGTTAAGGCTATGTATCGATTATCGTAAGTTGAATGAGAGGATGATAAAGAATCGATATCCATTGCCGAGAATTGATGATTTTTTCGACCAGTTGAGTGGAACCAAGGTATTTTCGTAGTTGGATTTAGCGACAGGTCTCCATCAGCTCAGAGTAGCAAAGGATAATAGACCTTTAACGGTGTTTAGGACCAGATATGAGCCGTACGAATGGTTAGTTATGCCATTCGGACTGACTAATGCGCCAGCTTTCTTTGTGGATTTGATGAACCGGATTTTCCGAGAGCACTTGGATAGGTTCATATTGGTTTTCATAGATGATATCTTGATATACTCTAAAGATGAAAAAGAGCATGAAGTTCATCTTAGAGTGGTGCTTGAGACGCTGAGGCAGCATCAGCTAAAGGTGAAGTTTTCAAAGTGTCATTTCTTGAAGAAAGAAGTGAAGTTTCTTAGTCATGTAGTCTCAGAGGAAGGGTTGTCAGTATATCCAACTAACGAAGATAAAGATTTTCCTTGGGTTGGCTAGTTTAACGGATAGCGGCACCGATGACCAAGCTGACAAGAAAGGATGTGAAGTTTGTGTGGACCGATAAGTGGGAGGAAGCATTCCAGAGTTTGAAACACTTATTGACCCATGCTCCGGTGTTAGTTGCTCTGGAAGGGATCAGGATTTGGTGGTTTATACTGATGCATGTGGAACAGGACTAGGAGCTATGCTTATGCAGAGGGGTAATGTGATTGCCTATGCTTCTAGACAGCTTAGACCGCATGAGGGCAGATATCCAATGCATGATTTAGAGTTGGCTACAGTAATTTTTGCGTTGAAGGTATGGAGACATTACCTTTTGGGAGAGAGGTTTGAGTTATATACAGAACATAACTCGATTAAGTATTTGTTCTCTCAGAAGAAGATGAACATGAGGCAGCAAAGATGGTTAGAATTTATAGCCGCTTATGATTTTGGGATTGAGTACACACCGAGGAAAGACAACAAGGTTGTGGATGCACTTAGCAGGAAACATCAGAATGTAGTGTTGGCAATGATTGCTAAGTGGAAAGATTTGGAAGCATTAGCAGATTGCAGAGTGCAGTGGAGATCTGAGGCTGGGTCTAGTGGAGATACAATCGTATTATCTTGTTTGGAAGTTCGACCAATGATGATCGAGAGGATTGCTTCTAAACAGATAGAGGATCCAATGTTAGCTGAATGGATCTGGTAGTTAAAAGAAGGAACCGAGAGCGATGACTTGAAAGATTTCAGTCTTGACCAGAATGGGAGGTTGAGAAAGAAAAGGAGATTATGTGTTCCGAGTGTAGGGAACATAAGGAAAGAAGTCTTGGAGGAATGCAATCATTCAAAGTTCTTCATTCACCCAGGAGGTACTAAGATGTATCGGGATATGAAGAGGAGTTTCTTCTGGGAAGGTATGAAGCGGGATATTGGGTTGTGTGTGTAGCAGTGCATGATTTGCCAACATGCAAAGGCTGAACACCAGAAACAAAATAGGTTACTTCAGCCATTAGATATTCCAGTATGGAAGTGGGATTCTATCTCCATGGATTTTATTGACGGGTTGCCAAGGTCAAACAGAGGAAATGATAGTATATGGGTCATAGTTGACTGATTGACCAAGAGTACCCATTTCATTCTAGTTAGGTCAACCGAAACGACACATGTTTTGACAATGTTGTTTATGAAGAATGTGGTTAGACTGCATAGAATTTCCAGTAGCATAGTTAGTGATAGAGATCCTTTATTCAATGGTGAGTTCTGGAAGAGTCTGTAGAAAGTTTTGGGAACCAAGCTCAAGATGAGTACCGCTTACCATCCGCTTATAGATGGGCAAACGGAAAGAGTTAACAAAATCTTGGGAGATTAGTTGAGAGCTTGTGTTCTAGATTTCAGGGGATCATAGGAAGACCATCTACATTTAGTCAAGTTTTTGTATAACAACAGTTATTAGACTAGTATTGGGATGGCATCGTTTGAAGCTTTGTATGGAAGGCCATGCAAATCTCTTGTATGTTGGTTAGAGATCAGGGATAGGTTGGTTCTTGGTCCAGATTTGGTCAGAGAAGCTATAGAAAAGATTGAGGTCATTCGGGCTAGAATGAAGGAGGCTCAGTCTAGGTAGAAGAGTTATGCAGATAAGAGACGGAAAGATCTAGAGTTCTAAGTTGGAGATCAGGTTTTCATCAAAGTGTCACCGATGAAAGGTGTGATTAGATTTGGGAAATCAGGAAATTTAGCACCGAGATTCGTTGGACCTTTTGTTATTGTTGAGAGGATAGGGAAACTCACATATAGAGTTGAGTTACCAAGAATTTTAGCAAGAGTCCACAATGTCTTCCATATTTCTCATCTCAGAAAGTGTATTAGAGACCCGGGGAATGCTATTGCACCGACTGTGCTAGATGACTTAGTAGTTGAACCGGATTTGACTGTAGTGAGGAAGCCAGTTCGCATAGTTGCGAGAGATGAGAAGAGGCTTAGAACCAAGACGGTCAGATTAGTCAAAGTCCAGTGGAGCGATGATGATAGGGACTGTACTTAGGAGATTGAGAGCAAGATTAGAGATACTTATCCTGACTTGTTTGATGGTATGTTTTACCTTATTGTTTGATTTGTTGTGTACCTTATCGTAATTTCAAGGACGAAATTCTTTAAGGAGGGGAGTCTGTAACACCATAGATTTTTGGTAACATTATTTAGGATATTTAATTAGCTAAATTAAATAAAATAATGTGTCGATTATGGGATTGAGATTTGATTTAATCAAGGGTAGTCGTGCCATTTAACAATGAATTAAAAGGAGAGTTTAAACTGAAATAAAGGAGGGGTAAAATTGGAAGAAGCTAATTCAAATCAAATCTGTTCACATCTCAATCTCTTTAATCTCTAAAGCTAAGGTGAATAATGTTTACATCTCATTTTTGATTGTGTTTTTGGTTTTTAGATGAATGCCGAGTATTATGCATTGATTTGCCATGTTTTTGGAATGATGGAATGATTATATACACATGCTGATGGTTTATGTATATTCATATTGATTTTATGATATGTTTCAAGGTGAAAACTATGTTAAATGACATCCAAATGCCTTACGAATTTTTATGAAGATCATAAATATTATTTTGGAGATGGGTTTCAATTTTTGGAATCTTCTGAATTTATGTGGAATTTATATGAATTTTCTAGTATAAAAAATGTTAATTTGGATTAATAATTATTTTCGGTTAAATAATAAAAGATTTGGGTCTGGAATTTTTATATGTTGGAAAACATATTAAAAGAGATTTCCTGGAATTTTTGTAGATTTTTCCTATGTGTTTTAATGGTTATATAAAATTATTTAAGGTATGGGACTTAAATGTTTTATATAATTTAAAGAGGAGATGGGACTTTTTGTAAAATAATTTAAATTATTAAATCTAGAAAGTCAGCAGCACTTTTGAAAAATTGCAGTACTTTTTATTAATAAAGAAAGAGGCAACCAATCACAATTAGACACGTGAAGCAGGTTAGGTGAAAAGAACTATTTGCTACATGTTTTTCACCATTTTGACACCGTCGGCACCAGGTTCCGCCTCCTCATCTTCGCTATCGACATAGTCGAAACCAATGCACATGGTATCAGTTTACTGGTACATAGTGAATTGGATGTAGGGGGAAGGTATGGAGTCGAAACCAGGGGTTTCGAAGGGGTTGAGGCAGGACTTCACTTTTAAATTAAAAATGCGCCTGCTTGCTTTCGACTAAGTAGATTTAGACTAAGTCAAATGGTTTTAAAAGGAATGGTTTCGATTGGGTTGCGCTTTTGTTTTAAATGATTACTTTCGACCGAGTTGAAGCCTTTAGCTGCCGCTTCATACCTTTCGATCCAGAAGGTTTTGAAAGGATTGTTTTGTTTTCTAAAAACCTGGCCACTTCTCCAAAGCTTTCGAAAGGGATGGTTTCGACACCATCACTTCTTTACTTATGAAATGGTTTCGAACCAGATGCTTTCTACTTAAATGATTTAAGACCCTTTTTCTATAAGTAAAAGTAAAACCCAAAAGGTTTCGAAAGAGACAGTTTTAAATGATTTCGAAACAGATGCTTTCGAATTTAATGGGTTTCTGATCCTTTTGCTCTACTTGAAGGCAGAATCCAAATGGTTTCGATCGAGACGTTTTTCAAAGGTTTCGAAGGGGTAAATTTTCGGATGGTTTCGAAAGGTTTCCACATGTTTTAAATTGAACCCAAAGTGCTTTCGAAAGGATTGAGTATTGACTGTTTCGAAATGTTTTAATGAATGGTTTCGAAAGGTGTGGTTCCCTAAGGTTTCGAAAGGGTTGAAAGAAAGGGTTTTTCCTATGTTTTCGAAAGGCAATATTTTAAAGGTTTTAAAGAAGGATGTCTAATGTTTGAAGCTTTCGGTGAAAAGAATGGAAAGGTTTTTCTAATGTTTTTGAAAGGCTTTTAATGGTTTTGAAAGGGTCGTTCAATGGTTTCGAAAGAGCTACCTTCAATGGTTTCGAAAGGGTTGTTTAACGGTTTTAAACAAAGGTTTCGAATGTATTAAGTAGGGAATGTAGCCTAAGTATTTTCAAGTTAAAATGGGTTTTAACTTGTTTTGGAAGGATAGTTAATCCTCATTAAATCTCATCAACATTATTTTGAGTAATGTATGTGTGTATGTATATATATATATATACATATACATACATACATACATATATATATATATATATATATATCATGGCAAAATAGCTTAGAGTAAAGCTAGGAATATATTTTCCATGTATAAGTATGATTTAAAAGGTTAAATCATTTTGAAGAGGTTTTCAGGGAAAAAGATATAGGGTAGTTAAGCCTAAGAAAATAATTCGGACAGTTAGTCCATTTTGATTCGGACAATTAGTACAGTTTGCGGCAGTCAGCCCAGTTGTATGGACAGATAGTCCATTTGTAGCATACCGGACCTTGCCATTATGTTGTGGACAGATAGTCTACTTATTACCTGTTTTTTGATAGATGCTCCATTTATTAGCATAAAGGATATTGTTATTTTGATATAATCAGTTTGATTAACCAGTCTGGTTACAGGAAAGGATTTGCAAAATATATGTTTTAAAGAGGATATTAGTGAGGGGAAACCCGTTCCATGGTCTCACTTAATATCAGTAAACCAAGATGTAACAGAATTATTCACACCATGCTTTATGTCTGACTCAAAGTTTTTGTTTCCCCTTAAACTCTCGAGTGCTCAAAATTTATTTGAGTAGGCTGAGGGTTGAGGTTTTCAGGTTTTAGTCTTTTGGCGAATAAAGCATCCGAAGACGAGCAGGTGGTTGACAGATAGCTAATTAGGAGTTGCTTATTGTTTTATTCCGCTGTGTATTAAGTCAGATATGACTATATTACTTTGATCAACCAAGGAGCATCGTCATATGTCTCTCTTGGCGTATTTTGTATTGATTATAATTAATCTTTACCTGGGGAACGATATGGGATTATGTAATTTGGATATGAATTTGTTTTGAAATGTAATCGATAAAATGTTGTTTTTGAAATCTGTGATTTTATTTATATTCAAGTGCTTCTGATATTGTGGATACCATTATCATTACCGTATTTTATCACCAAAAGTTATTACTATGGATGTAACGACCTGAAATTTTCAACCATTCGCATCCATACATGTCGGATTTGAATTGCTTAAAATATCATATTGTTAATTTAAATTTGGCAAAACTCAGCATATACAGTAAATAAAATAATCACAGATCACAGACACAGAGTAATATAACAACAATGCAGCGGAAACAAAAGAATAGTAGTTCATGAAGCTACTATATATATATATAAACGAGTTGAACAAGATACAATAGAAGTCACGAATACATAGATGTCTCAATACAATAGTCAAATACAAGATCTGAATACATCATTGGAATCAACTGAACAACTGAAACCAGGATAGATAGCTAGATCTCCAAGTGAAGCTCCAACTCCAAAGGTGAGTCTCGAATACTGTATCAGTCAGTCTGACCCGAGCGTAAAGCAAAACACAAAACACTCGAGTCAGGATTAACATTCTTATATCAATAAACCCAACTCAAGTGAAATATCAACTGAAATACAAGTAACTCGAAGGATGTTTGGGACAACCATCCTCTAAGGATCCGTTAAACTATCTACTATGTAGTAATATACGCTATTATAATAGTGTCTAATAGTAAAATAAACTTACTTTTAAATAGCGTTAAGGGGTTACCCATATAGCCCTTAACACATAATAGTGCCAATAGTCTATACAGTACCCGCATACCTCGAGAGGCTACGAGAAGATACTCCATAAGTATGACACAAATAGAAACTGGTAGTAAAGCTCAGTATGGTAGGTGACAAGGGACAACTAGGAAATGCCAGGGTAGATATACCAATTACGCATTCGGGCTGGTGGAAACGCATAGCAGCCACTACCGCCCACCTCGGAACACACTCCCAAATCAAAAATCGAAGGGTGGCCACCAAATCAATTACAAAGTAACAGAAATGTATCGAAGAAATGCGTCCGATCAGAGGTGCTACCTCATTGGCCCATCAATCGCTCCTGTTTTAGCCACCTTATGCCAACTCATGGGAGTTGGGTCCACGTATATACCTCTATAGGAATCGTCGCCACCATCCTACTTCATTCTGGAATCTCCACCGCGTACACAGTTGTTAAAGTGGTTTTCGGTATCGACAGAGAGTATGCCCATATCTGATCCCGGTGTCTTTAACAACCAAACGTTATTATAACACCGCGGTCATTTCAAAATAGTTTATACTTCAAAACCACAATATCATTTCCATTTTTAAACCAAATCAAAATGATATCATTTCAATTCAATATATCATTTCTAAAATCATATCACTTTCCAAAGTTATAACGCTTTCGAAATCATAAGTCTTTTAAAATCAAAACACTTTGGAAATCAAAATCTTGAAATTCATAACACTTGAAATCATAGCTTGAAATCATAACATTTTGGAATCCATAACACTTTCCTCTTAAACAGTTTAGATATTAAAATTAGTGTATATAATAAAATAGTTTATAAAATAAAGATAGTTTATATAAAATAGTTATAAGTTAAAATAATTTATACTAAAATAATTTATGTTGAAAATGATTTATATAAAATAGTTTATATTAAAATAATTTATAAAGTAAAATGTATAAATAATTTTAAATATAATTTAAAATTACTTTATATAAAAAAAATAGCTTCCTCAACTTCACAAATCGTTTCAAACCAATCCTAATTCCAAATTCAAATTTATCCAATCTCAAATCATCGATTTCAAATTCCAATTCAATTAAATATTTCAAATTATATTGATTTCAAATACCGATTTGAACCACAAATAAACCATTTCAGTTTCAATATATTTCAAAGCTTTAAATATCCAACATTTCAAAACTAAATTCGATAATTTCATATATATATATATATCAAATTCACTTTACTATTATTTAGTTTTGCAATATTCATTAAATAAATTCAATATCATTTAAATAAAAGCCCAAATTTCAAATCTCTAAATATTTCCTTCAATTTATTTAACTTGAAATATTCATTTTAAATTATCTTAAACAAAAATCAAGTTATAAAATCATATCCTTTAGAATTTCAAATTTAATAAATTTCAAATCAAACTTATTTAAGTATAATTCTTAAATAAATATAATTTCCAATCAATTTCAAATTTATCTTGACAACCCGAATCATTACAAACTCTATATTCGAAAATATAAATTATAAATAAATACTTAAACATATTATATATCAAATTTATTAAATCAACTTTAATAAATCTTAAAAATCAATATTTATCAAAACCATATATTTCTTTTCAAAACCATAGAAATCATTTCAAAATATTTATATATGGACCGACGGTGTCTGTATATAATTTTCTACCCTATGGTCAAGTGATACAGATATTTATCATTTCAATCCGCAATTTAAATATATATACGGGTATATATCATTTCAACCCGCAATCCCAAATTCAATTTAATGAAAATCTCTTGGGTCTATCATTTCAACCCATAGTGAATTCTATACTAACAGGGAACTTGTAGAGTGATAACAGATATGAAATAATATAATAGGCATATATCATCAATATAAATAACAGATAATTGTGTCGGATGTCACAGGTGAACAGATACATATAACAATGTATATATATAGCAATATAAATAATAGATAATGGTGTCAGATGTCACAGTTGATCAGATATAGATAATAGCATATATAACAATGTAAATAACTAATATCAGCATATTTCAATTGTCGTTACAATTGAAATCAAATTTAATAAATATGAGAACGTTAATCTGAGTGATTACTCACCTTTCGAGGCTAGAGAGAAAAGGCAATGGGATGAGTTACGGATCCAAGCATGAATTTCAAAGCAAAGCACGATGGGCTCGAGTTTGATGGACAAACTGATAAATAGGATGTGATAAAACGAATCAGAACCATTATGATATAACTGAAACAAAATATACGTTATAAATTTTTCTTTGAAACCAAAATTTTGAAATACACATATTATATAAACATATAGCAATCATAGATTGCATAGTATAAACAACCTTTATATGATAAGACTAATATCTTATGTACACATCTATATTAAACAAGACTCGAATAACTACCATATAATATAATATAATATATATAATACTTAAATTTTCTAACAAAGTGTACATATGCAGGACCTATATTAAGACCAACTTATATAAAATTTTATAACCATATATATAGACAACAAATCATAAAACCCATTACAGAACAAAAAGAAATCTATATATATTTTTGAATCTTTCATAGCAACAGATAAATCATCTAAAATATATATAATTACTATAAAAAAAGTCAGCAGCACGTGTATATATAAAGAATCTATTATAAACTAATATTCATTTGTAACAGTCGAGTAAAACTAATACTCTATATATATACTAACTTTATCAACATCATATAAACTCATATGTATATATCTTGGTAAAAAAACATGAAGACTATCACCCATATATATATTGTAAACATAATACATATACATAGGGACGTATATATGATTTAAACTTATACATAACTAACGTATTAAATTATAACAGTATATATATATAATGGAACCCAACAATATATATATATGCATTATATATACATAGACTACCGACAACATGGTTTATGGCCAGTAAATAACCATATAAACCAATATGTTAAAATATATATAACATATAATATACCTTCTATCAAATATAATATATAATACCACGATCCATAGAGAAGCCGGGAGGAAAGGAGACGGCAAACAGATAAGATTGCCAAGGCCAGTTGGAGGAGCAATTCAATCAATGGCTTCCGACTTGGTGGCTCGGCTGCAACCGAAGGAAAGAAAGAAGAGGGCTGAGTGCGGTTAAGTCGAGATTAGAGGGTGATGCATCAGTTGTTTGTGCCTTCGGCTGGTGGTTAGCGAAAGGAAACAGAGGAGTTAAAGCCTAGGTTGATCTCTCTCGGTTATGGGAAGAGATCTAGAAGTTGCTTTTGTGGTGCTTGGGAAAATAATACCCGAAGCCAACAGTTGTTTTATATTTATTGTTTTCTAAATGAATAAAGCAACAAAAAAATGATGAATACGAAGCAACTTATTTTGAACAGACGGAAGTGCAAAAGTCAAACGTTGAGTTCAATAAAATTAATGACCAGTGGCTGATTGAATTATGCGGTAAGCAATTGAAGGGACAAAGGATACAAGAGTTCTAATACGGAACCGATACAGATTCATAGATTCCATTGCGTACCAGACTTCAAAACACAGAATTGAAGATACCGCAGAGATCAGCATGACGAAACGATCAAAATGGTATACAGATATCAGTGGCACGATTATCCGATCAAAAGTCGATACAGACATTGATATACATTGCTATTCCGTACGGAAAATTCCAAACGGAGCTAGAAACGTCCGAAATTTGCGAAACGAATTACGCAGTCTTATTCAGGGTGCTCTAAATAAATTTTCTCATGTTGACATATTTAGGTTTCGGAACACTTTTAAATTCAACTGTTATTAACTGATTTAAATTGAAATAAAATTACACAAAAAAATAAACTTCAATATTATCTGATGAAAATTTACCAGTTGCTATGTTTTTATAGACGTATTACTAATATTAAATGTATATTTCAAAATTCAATTATTTAAGATTTCATAAAATTCAATTAATTAAATAAATAAAACCACTAAAATTTTCGGGTCGTTACAATGGATGACTGCTACAACATCTGTAGCGCTTAGCTTTTGGCCTCTAGATACGGGATGTTACTGATGGGATATTTAACACATCATACAGTGAATATGAAACCCATCATGGGATGATTTCGAGCTATTGCATGGTGATAAAAAAAGTTATCGAGTGTTGATGATGTTAAGTTATCGCATAATGAAAGAACAAACTGTTGAGTGTTGGTAATTTTGTGTTATTACATAGTGATGAAACAAATTATCAGGTGTTGATGATGTTAAGCTATCAGATAAAGAAACAACAAGCTATTAAATGGTGGTAATTTAGAGCTATCACATGGTGATAAAGCAAGCCATCGAGTGTTGATGATGTTAACCTATCGCATAATAAAAGAACAAGCTATTGAGTGTCAGTAATTTCGAGCTATCGCATGGTGATAAAACAAGCTATCAAGTGTTGATGATGTTATGATGCCATGTTATCATGATTTAGAAGAGTGGTTGTGCCACATGTCACTTCGAACATATGCCATGTCATCAAATCATGACTGTCCATTTCCATCGAATAACAAGTGCCTTGAATCCAAAGGTCTGGGATTTTTATAAATAGGCATGGACCCGTTACTAGAGAGGGGCCAATTCTGGATTCCCTTCTTCCTCATTTTTCATTTTTCTCAAATGTGTAAGAAAGATCATGAAATTGGGATTTCCATGGCCGTTAGTTCAAATTGAAATCAAAGCTTTGTAATCAAGGGCTAATATTTTGAACAATTTGCATATCTAACTTCCTTGAACTCTTGAGTTACATATACGACTATTGAATTGTATGATGAACCAAGAACCCTCTTTCAACTTGTGTGCTTGAATTTGTACAAGACCCAAATATTAGCCTAACATAAAGTGGTGCTTTCACAGAGAGTTAAACTCAAGGCCTAAACCTTATAGTAGCCGTACAAACAAAATAAGAAGATCTGTTAAGAAAGTGAATGTGCAAGTCCAAGATAAAGTAGCCCAACACAGCAATCTTGAAGAGAATATAACTACGTAGTTAAATGTGGAGAATGTTGGGGTTGGACAAACGTCAACACTAAAGGAAGCATCAAAAAAATAAAATGATATCCAATCCATGAAAAGACAACTACAAGCGATGCATGAATTAATCGAGGCACTCGTCTCTCAAAAATCCTCGAAGATGTCATGAAGGGTGAAAGTAGCAGAAGAAGAAGAAGTTGAATCCCTGAGTAGGAAAGTTGGCGAATACAATTTAAGAAGCAAAGAGATTGAAAAGGGTACTTTGAGGCCACAACGGAAAAAGGATAGTTATCTAGTGCAAAAGCTGAATAAGAATTTGAGATTGCTGCTAATACAATCTGCTAGCTCCGCTTTGTAAAGGGAATATAAGCCAAAGCTAAAGAATTATCACCATAATGAGGCAAATTTAAGAAATGTGGCTCATAGATAGAGAAAGACATAATAGAATTGAAGGGGAAGAGGACGATAGATCCAAGAGTCAACAATAACTTCAGGGGAGCACCATTCACAAACGAAATCATGGAAATACCACAACCATCTTATATCAAGATTCCATCTATCCGGTATGATGGCACGACTAATCCAAATGACCATTTAATGGCGTTTGAAAAAGTCAGATGGACTTGTATGATGCCCCATGGGCGGTAAGATGTTGATTATTTGAAACCACCTTCTTTGGGCAACAGAAAAATGGTACCAGCACTACCGAGAAAAGACAATTTCCTCATGAGAATGATTCTTTTATGAATTTTCAGCCCAATCATGCACTTTGAAAGAACCAACTATCGAAGCCAGCGTATTGGTCAATATAAAGCAAAAACCTGGTGAATTGCTGAGGGATTACTTAAAAAAATCAATGCTAAAACTAATAAAGTAGAAAGAGTAAGCGACCATGAAAAGTTAATGGCAGTAGAATTTAGTCCGATTGGGAACACCCTATATTGGAAAAAGCTATATATATCCATGGATGCAAGGATCTGCATGACTTTCATTTTCAAGTTGACAAATTTGTTCAAATGAACGAGATTTTCGATAACAAGAGAAGCCAAAGAGAAAGTGGAACTTTTGAATTCCAAACAAGAAAGGAAGATGGGATGAATTCACTAAGACCAACTCCATTGAGCTAAACCCATCCATTTCCTACATATATGTGGTTACCAAAGATGAACTTGATTATCCTACCTCTTTCGAGTCAAGAACAAATCTTGAGCAAAGAAAGGTGGAGACTATTATGCTTTTCATAAGTAACGAACGTAAGACCGATGAGTGCAGAATTTTTGCTAGGATTATTCAAAACATGATTAGAAAAGGAGTGCTCAAAAAAATTGGTTAAGACTGACCAAAAACACTCTCATGGCATGAAACCACCTCCTAATAACACTAACATCCTGGAAGGTGAGCTCCCTTAGGACCTGTTGCAGCCAATTAATCATATTGATGTAATCCATGGAGGACCACATATTGCAGGCATGAGTAAAGAGGTAGGGGCAGATATATAAAGAAAGCCAAGGAAGGTATATACTTGATAAGTGAAAAGACACCCCTAAATTATTCCAAAGGTTCTACTCAAATTCCAAAATTAGTTGTAACACCAATGGAATTGAAGGGAGTGAGACACCCTCACAATGACCCGCTCATGATAATGTCCAAATTAGACTCTCCCTTGTCTTGGAAATTTTAGTTGATACGGGCATTGCTATTAATGTCATTTCCAAAAAGTGCTTTCAACCAAATCGGAATTCCAAAAGGAAACTCGAACTAAGTTTAGAACCAATCTTTGGGTTCAACAAGAATGGCTATACGCCAATCGATCAGAAGACTTTTAGTCCAAATTGTAACCCCACCATGCTCAAGGTTGTTTAAAATTTTATTCGAGCAATGAATCAGCCATCCTACTATAATGCATTCTTTGGGTGACCTACGTTTGATGAAATTGTTGCTTTTGCCTCACTAAAACATTTACTGATGAAATTCCTATGCAAAGCTAGACGGGGAACCATCCGTGGAGAGCAATTCAGTTCACATTAAATGTATTTCACCACGCTTGAACAATATAATAAAAAGGAGAATCTTATTATGAGAATATGTTAAACAAATAAAACCAGACTAAAACTTTCAAGCCCTTGCATATCAATCCCCAAGAACTGGTATCTAAGTTAAACTGGTATAATTTTCCATCAGAAACATCTCAAGTGATGAGCAAAGAATCAAGTAAAAAAAGAAGAGAAAATATATGGAGTTAAACCAAGTCAATCAAAGTGAAAGTGGGACTTCAGAAGAAATGGTTCCAGATATAGATTCTAGAGATGGACGGGGAAATACACAATATATGGTATACTTGGAAGAAGTGAGATTAGATTCCTAAGATTTAACAAAAATAGTAGTAATGGGAAATAAAATGGATTAAAGCATGAAAGAAAAAATGGTTTCATTCCTACAATTGAACAAAGACATCTTTGCATAGACCCATGCTGAAATAGAAGAGATTGACTCAAGAATAATGTGCCATACGTTTAATATTGATCCAAAATTTACTCCAATAAGGCAAAAGAAGAGACAATTCGACAAAGTTAGCACTATAGCATTACATGATGAAGTAAAGAAATTGCTAGAAAATAGATTTGCTAGGTAGGTATTATATCCAAAATGGCTAGCAAATCTAGTTTTATTTAAAAATCCAACGGTAAATGGAGAATGTAGGTTGATTATATAGATTTAAACAAAGCATGCCCCCAAAGACTGTTACCCTTTCTCACAGTTAGTAGATGTCACAAGTGGTCATAAATTGTTGTCCTTCATGGATGCATATTCAGGGTATAATCGAATTCCTATGTTCAATCCTAATGAAGAACACGCTAATTTTGTGAATAATTGGGGAATGTATCATTACAAAGTAATGCCATTTGGATTGAAAAATGTAGGGGCTACATACCAAAGACTGGTGAATAGGATGTTCCGAGATAATATTGAAAGAAACATGTAGGTCTATATGGATGATATGCTAGTAAAATCTAAAAAAGAGAACAACCATGTGGAAGACTTGAACGAAATGTTTGGAATATTAAGGAAATATAAGATGAAGCTGAATCCACAAAAGTGCTCATTTGGAATTCAATCGGGAAAATTCTTAGGATACATCAAGAGTGCGCGAGGATAGAAGCTAACCCGGATCAAATCAAGGTACTTTGGAATATGGCACAACCAAAAATAGTAAAGGGGTAATGGGATTGAATGGGAGAATTGCAGCACTCAATCGATTCATACCTAAAGCTACTAATAACAGTTTCTTGGATGTATTCAAAAAGTGAAGGACCTTTAAATGGACAGAGAAATTCCAAAAGGCTTTCCAAGATTTAAAGGACTGTTTGGAAAATCCACCGATACTTTCTAGCCTAGTGGAAAAAGCAAATTTTTTCTTCTATATGGTAGTATCAGAATATGCAATCTGTTTGGTCTTGATTAGAGAGGAAGGCAGAATTCTATTCTCAATATATTACGTAAGTAAGAGACTAAATGACACCGAGACTAGATATCCACTTATAGAGAAACTAGCATATTGCCCATTATTATAAACATGGAAATTAAGGTCATATTTTCAAGTGCATCCAATCAAGGTTCTAACCAATTACCCACAAAGATAGATCTTTAGCAAATCTGAAACATCAAGAAGGTTAATAAAGTAGGGGATGGAGTTAAGTTAATATGATATCGAGTATCTACCATGAGTATCAATCAAAGGACAAGCCTTGGCTAACTTTGTAACAGAATGTATAGGGTTTTCGTAGAGAAAGTGGAACAAAATGAAGCTTGAACCAAAGTTGCAAATATATGTGGATGGAGCATCAAATGAGCAAGGTTCCAGGGCAGATTATGTAATAATTACACCCGATGGGCATAAGCTACACTATGCAATGAAGTTAGGATTTTCAGCAACTAATAACATAGTCGAGTATGAATCCATGATAATGGGATTAACCTTGGACCAACAAATAATGATTTCAAGAATTGAGATTTTTAGTGATTCATAATTTTTGGTGAGCTAATTAAAGAGGACATTCCAAACCAAGGATGTTTGGTTAGCTTAGCATGTAAAGAAAATTCATTAAATATCGATTCAGTTTGAAGACTTTTCTATACATCAAATACCAATAGAGAAGAACACTTATGTGGATTCTCTAGCAGAATTAGAAAGTTTACGAGGGCATCTAAAGTAAAAATCGTACCCATTAGATTTCAAAAAATTCTATTATTAAGTCAGGAAGGGTGGAATTAGGTAATGAAACCTAAGTTATAACTTGGTCTCAAGTCCAAAATCGATATTTGATGAGAGAAATGCCAAAGAAGATGGCAACTATGAAGAAACCTCTGAAAGAATAAGAACAAATAATTATGAGGATTAATAATCCAACAGTTAGATGGTGCCCTCAATCAAATATTTGCAAGAAGGTATACTGCCCAAAGAAAGAAATGAATCGTGAAAATAAAGGTATTAAGCCCCTTTGTATACCATAGTTAATGGACAATTATATAGAAACGGGTACTCGACATCTTATCTTATCTTACTCGACATCGTATTAAAGGGTTTTGTAGGGATAACTCCTACATGGTGAAATTAGCAAAGAAGGTAATGATAAAAGGATATTATTGGCCCTACATGATTAAGGACACTTTAACCTGCGTTAAAAGATGTGGCAAATGTCAAAAAATTTCCAAAATTCCATATTTGTCCCCGAGCAAATTAACCACAATTGTCAGTCCATGGCCCTTTGATGTATGGAAGATTGACTTGATTGGGCCACTTCCAGTCTCAAAAGGAGAAGCAAAGTTCACAGTAATAGCCATTAGTTACTTCACCAAGTAGGTGGAGGCCGAACCATTGTCAAACATTACTACAGGGAAGGTTTTGAAGTTTGTCATCAAAATATAGTTACTAGATTTAGACTTCCAAATAAAATTATCTCTAACCATGAAACTCAATTTGAAAGTGAAAATTTTAATCGTTTCATTGAGAAAAATGAAATAATAAAAATACTTTGTTGGTAGCTCACCCAAAAGCCAATGGGGCAATAGAGGCAGCAAATAAAACCATTAAGAATATCTTAAGAAAGCGATTGGATAAAGCAAAGGAAATTAGGTAGAAGAATTTCCTCTCATTTAGTGGTTATACAGAACTTCTACCAGAATGGCTACTAGACATACTCCATACTCTTTGACATAGGGATTTGAAGCAATGTTACAGGTGGAGATCGAAATTCCCTCGTGTCGAAGAATCGCCTATACTTTGGATACAAATCTAGAAATAAAGAAATAGTCACTCGATATGCTTAACGAGTTATGTTTGACGACGAATTTTCTATCGGTTTAGAAAATTATTGAAAATTGCCGATAAATTTCAAATTAAAATTAACCACAAGCGCACGGTGTACAAAAGTTAGTACGTGGCAAGTACGGGTCAATTCACAGGGAAATGTTACATTTTAAAAATCTATTTAATCAAATTAACCAAGATTTGAGATGTTTAAGCTAACTACTAAAAATTGCAAAACTAACAACTACAAAAGTGAATAAAAACTATAAAAATAAAATGACAATTTAGAGATAATTCCACTCTCTAGATCATATAGTTCAACCAAATATGAAATTATGATCTCTCTTTTGGTCATTAGTAAGTTTAATTGATGTGCTTATCATAAGTATGGCCTATTGTGATATTAATTAGCTCAACATAAGCCATCAAACTATAACACACCATTTAAACTACTTTTTAACTCTCATGAAAAATGAAAACAAGTTGAAAATGAAATCTATTTTAAGTATGGCCTATTAACTATTAATTAGAAATATAGACCATCAAATTTTGATTTCAACATTCACTTCATTACCATCATCATATGTAGATGAAGAGGTAATTATTGTTTGTGATTGTTTAAGCATAGCATATTTGTTATGACCAACATAGACTATCAAATTCAACATGAAACAATAAATCACATCAACATTCATTTAAGCACAAAAGAAATCAAAATGTTGAAGCTACATGATTAGAGGCTTCATTACCCCTAAATTGAAGGGATTAGCCTCTCATTGTGTTATCATATCAACATAAGTAGCATGCAACATGAAACGCAAAACAAAAGAAGATGAAAGCAAAGTAAAGGAAGAGCTATTCTACTTGCATAAATAAAAGAAAATCTACACTAATTGCATGAATAAATAAATCTACACTACTAACATGAAAGGAAATAAACAAAATAAGAAAAGAGCATGTATTGAAATTGCATAAAAAAATTTCAAAAAATAAATGGCTAAGTAGCCATAGAAAAAGAAACAAGAGCTTCGATTCATTTTCCTAAACTAAGAGGTTAAGAGAAGAGAGGTTACATGAAGCATAAGGGGTATTTATATAAGTTTAAAACCCAAATTCATTTTTTTGGGGAATGCCCAAACTACCCCTCTAGGAAGTGTGGTGGCCAAGTAACCATTAGCATCCAATAATCATCTATTAAGTGTGCATGAAGATTTAATGGCCTTTTAACATGTGGATTAGCTCTAATTTGTACATTAAGGTGGGTGGGTAGGTGGGGTCCTCCATGATCATGGCTTTGAATTAATTCTATATTCATTCCTTTGTATTCATTCTTGTGCATGTATATATCTTCATGAAGCCACTTGTATTTGAATTTAAATTCCTACAAAATAACATATAAATTTTTCAATTAAATTTTAGAAAATTAATATATGCACAAAACTGACTATTTTGCCCTTGGATAAAGATGAATATGTGACGATTTGAAAATAATTTGAATTTTGGTTTAAACATGTTAAAACACCCAATATGATCATTTATTTAATTTAAATAGATTAAATATGGTGGTAAAAATATGCACATTTACGTGCACATCAAGTTAAGAGACTAAGCTGCCATATGAACAACTGAATACCAATGAAGAATCTCCAAGTATTATAATTCAAAGGTAAAAGGAAGAGCATTTAAGAAAGGAGATCTAGTTCTGAGAAGAGTAATGGCCAACACTACGGATCCAGCAGATGGCATATTAGGACCAAATTGGGAAGGGCCACTAGTTATTTCCGAGGTTATCCCCAAAGGAACTTATTGTGACGACCCGGAATTTGGGGGCAATTGAAACCGGAATATTTAATTAATTTTAAATATTCAAAGATTAATTATTAACTTTAATTTCAAATATCAAGATTTATTTGATAATTAATTGTGAAATTTAATTATCGAAATTAGATAAAAATATTAAATCCAGATTTTTAAGCCGGTTAAAAATAATTTGAAGGCTTATAAAATTCATATTAATAATACTGAAGATGATAAAAATGTCAGAATTGAATTTGGAAGTGTTTTGTTAAGTTTTGAAATTTATAACGTTTAAATTGAATTCAAAAAATAGCCTTCCGAGGCACAGTCTCGGAATTTGACGAAACCAGTTCCATTGGGTCCGTAATATTGTATTATTACCGGATTTCAAGTTTCGTGGTAATTGGAGTTGGTGTGTGAGAGTACGACATACAAACGCGTTGGAATTAAATCGAAAATTTAATATTAACAATATAAGCAAAACACTGTAGCTAGATTTTTTTTACGCACTTCTGTTGCCTTCTAGAACACACGAGAAACAGATCTAAAACTTGCAAGTGAAAAGAAAATATAATGGCCGAACAAGTCTTCTCCCTCCATCAGATTTCTTTCACGGAAAAAATATAAATCGAAATCAAAATCAATTGTTTTATCTTCTTTCCCTCACGCGATTCAAGAACTCCTCTCGAGGCGGCTGAGGCCTTCGTCGGCGATGGGGCAAAGTTCATTTTGATTGGGTAGCTAGGTTGACTCGGGTTTGGGTGAGGCGTTCGACTTGTCATTGTCGTTTCGAACTCGAGCTAGTGGAATCGAGGCCGGCGCGCTCGCGATGGGGAAGCAACTCGGCGCGTGCGAGCGGTGGAAGCTGTACGCGTGGGTGTTGGGGCATGGACAGAATGGAGCGTGCTTGTTGTCGTCGTCACCGTGAGGTCGCGCGAGCGAATTCATGCTAGGCAGGCTTCGTGGCAGCTAAGATTATCAGTGAGGTATTTTGTTTTTAATCTAGTTAATAAAATGTTATGCAGCTTTTTGTTATCTATAGAGAAATATTTTGAACTGCAACAACTATATAAATATATACAGATTTCATATTTCAAAATTTAATAATAAAACATATATAGATAAATATATGAATATGCAGCAAAGTAGAAAAGCTTATATAAGATTTGAAAAAAAAAGGCAATTGAAATGTTGAAAGTCATAAAAAAAAAAGAGAGAGCAAAATCAGATTTTTACCCATATAGATTATTTGTATAGGTATAGTTTCAAAATAAAATGAATACATATATGTCTATATTTCATTTACTAGTGTATTTAAAAATAATATGTTATGGAGATAGATTTGTCTAATAAATTTTTAATCTATATAGATTATTTTTACAAGTATAAATGAGGCTTCGAAAAATAAATAAATTTGTTCGATTAATTCGAGAGTTAATGAATCTAATATTTATTCAAGGTCAAAAATCTGGGAAGAATCAAACTGGTCTGGATGGATTGCAAAATTTAGAATCAAAGGTGAGTTAATCTCACTCAGCTGAATTTTAATTTAAATTTAAATAGTTAAATTTAAACAATTGGTTGAATGATTGTTTGGATTGATTGTTATGATGCTATATATAGTAGTATATAGCAATATATACATATTAGCATATGTATATATTGGAGTAGTTGATATTCCCGCATTATATAGCGGATGAGACCCTATGCGCCGCACAATAGCGGATGATTTTATATAAAACCCATATACCGCGATATTCCACTTTGAAGTGAAATTGGTATTGTGCTAACGTCTGTGGATGCAGGGAAACAGGTTGGAGGGATCCAACTGGATTCCTCAAAATATTTAATTTTGTTTAAATATTCTGTGATATGTTTGTTGATATCCTGTGATGATTTATATTGGATAATCTGGTTGGATTGAATTTCCCAGTATAATGAGTTATCAAAAGAAATTGAATTGGATTTTTGGAAAGAAATAAAAGAGTAAAATTCAAGTTAAATAATTCTAGTGAATTCGAATAAATTAAATAAGGAATTGTAAAAGAAATAAAGAAATTTCTTAATTCGAACAAATATGGGGAAAGAGGATTTTGAATTTAACAGGGAAGAAATAAATCTTTAACTAAAGTGATATTATCTAAAATATAAAAGGATTGATTTTATTGAATTTAAAGATTTAATTTAATTAAAATATTAATTGAAGAAGTTTGGAAATCCGAAATTTGGTATTTTAGTTAAAAGGGTTTTAACTCATAGTAAAGAAATAAAATATGAAAGTTAATGTATTTGAAATAATTGAAGTAAATAGGGAAATTTATTTCAAAGGGAAGAAAAATGGAAATCAATTGGAAATTGATTTAAGTGTTTAAAACTTGGATTTTTAAAAGAGAATGAGGTTTTAAAATTTATAAACTGGGTCTATAAAGTGAAATGGAATATCAGAGGATATTTGAAATATAAATTCAAGGTGGGAATTTATAAAGAATATGAATTGGATTAAAAATAAATGTTGATTTATTTTTAAGGGATGTGAAGAGAAGTGTATTTCTCTGGATAGCCAAGTACGTTTTCAAAGCAATTTTTAATATAAGTTAAAAGTTCTAATTGTGTTTTTAAAAGCATGTTTTAGAAAATTGATTATTTCTAAATGTTAATTTCCTAAGTAAGTATTTTCAAAAATCTATTGTTGTAGTAATTATATAAAAGTGATTTGGTATTATGTTTTAAAGAGGAAATTTAGTTTATATTTATAAAGTGGTTTATTTTAAAGTATGTATTTTTAATAAAGTATTAAAGTAGTTTAATTTCAATGTTATAAGATATATTTTAAATAAAGTGTTTTTAAATTATTTTAAAATTTAAAAGTATTTTGTACTTGGTGATTCAGTGGAAATAATTATTTGGGAAGGGTATTCCGTAAGCGGAAACTGTTTGAAATTTGTTTTCAAATGAGCTTTGAAAATTTGGAAATATATCTTGGGAAGATATTTGGGCAAATAAATAATGTGGGAAATTATTTATTGTGTGATGGTTGCTTGTGGATGTTAATTGATAGTTAAATAACCGACTATCAATATTGGCCAAATGCGCTGATCGTTTCGAAGAGACCGGGATCGGGTTTGCTACATTACAGCGTGATAGGGGGTTCTCGCTTTGCGTTAGGTGGCGAACGGGAGACTCTTACCCCTACATGTCCCCGGGGGTAGTATAAGGCCTTTTGGGGTTGGTTTGCTAGGTGCTTATAGTCGAGAGGCTGGCCGTAAAAGCAAACCCGAGGTATCACTGTGAGCCACAGCGGGGCTGGGATGGTTGAAAAGCCTACCGGTCGTGAGCCGTTGCTGATGGTTGAAAAGCCTAGGTCGTTACAGTGGTATCAGAGCTTAGGCTGGCGACAACCTTGGCTCTGGTGGGAATTTTGAGAGTATTAATAGATATGAGCGCGTATTTGTTAGTGAATATAAAATGGTTTTATATTGTGTTGGTTGGTTTATTGAGTGGCATATGAACCTTCGTCGGCACAGTCTGGACAACTGTATCGAAGGGGTTTCTAAACACTTGAATAGAACAGTTCGACACAGTATTGTTTTAAATAGGGTGAATGAAATAATTTTGCCCAAATTATTTTGTATATAAAAGAAATAATTATTTGAAATTTATTATGGTTATATATTTGGATGCTTGGTTGTTAGAAAATGACAATAATGAGTTAGTCTCATTATTGAGTAGAAATTGAAAACTTATAACCTAAGTTGAAGAATAAATTTATATAACAAATGGAATTTGAGAATATAGACTATAAATGCAATTTATAAATTGAGATAAACTTTATATACAAATGTGAATTATGAATGTGATTTATAATCAATGAGGTAAATTCATAAACAAATGAATTTTGTAAATGTAAATTGTAAATGTGACTTATAACTTGAAATAAAATGTGATAGAATTCCAGAGTAATGTTTGGATATAAAATTGAATGGATTTTGAATTTGAAGTTTTGGGAAAGGTTTAAATTCCTTTGGATTTAAAATAGTTTTAAAGGTTTTGGGGAAATAATGGTGATATTATTTCATGAATATTTTTGAAATTGAATTCATATCTGGTGGGATTTGGGATTTAAAAATGTTTGAAAAGTTTCAAAGTGATAAAAGCATTAAATTCTCTTACGGTCGCTGGAAAATAATTTTCGGTGATGACTGCAGCATCATCGATGTCTATTTTCGAGTTTCCAAAGAGAAATTGCTACCAAACTGTTTTAAAATTGGAAATGATTGTGAACTGGGTTGGTTTTTGAAATTCAAAGGGAAAATTGTTTGGTAAAAGCAGATTTGTTTTAGAAATTGGGATTTGAGGTGATATACCAGATATGTATGAGTTATTTATGGATTCAAAATGGTTTTGAAATAAAACCGGGCAATTGAATTCTGGGAATTCTATTTAAAATATAAATGTGGAAATTTAAATGAATCAACAATATAAAGTATAGAATGAAGTTGATTGAAATAAGAAGGGAATGAAAGTTTAATTCTGGGATTATAATTATGAGATGAAAATAACTCAATGAGTAATATAAGCTGGTAGATAAAAGGGTTAGAGAACTTGAAGGTGAATAAAACATATTTGAATTTAACTTAAGATAAGTTAAATAAAATTGAGAATTGGAATTAAATTAAATGTAAATGAGTTGAAGTCGAATTGAATTGGTAATGTAAAATGCTTATAATTGTGTAAAGAAATTCATATTCTTAAGTTCTTAAGTGTAATAATTTGAAATTTGATTATAAAGATGGAAATGGACTTACATGAATAGTCCTAGATCTTAAGTAAGTAAGTTAAAACTTATGAATAGAAATGAAATTGTAAGTCATAAATGGGAATCCATTACTTTGAACCATTAAGAGTTATAATTTGAAATTGTAATTATCAAATGGAAACGACTAAGATGAGTAATCTTAATTTTTAAATAAATCCAAACTTGAATTATAAAATAAATTGAACTTAAGATGATTAAGTGAAGTGATATTTGGAATTAAAAAGCAAGTATTTAATTTTAACCAGCGGAGGAACTAATTAGATAATAAATTAGTTAATGAAATTGAATTGTGAGTTAATGAAATTGGATTAAAATAGTGATGGTTTGAATTGCGAATGAAATCCAAATAAGTGAAAATAAATTGGAAATGACGTTATTAATAAAATAATTCCATATGAATTGAGTATGGAAAATAAAATTCATAATGATTGAGTGAATGAACCACTTATATTAAATAAATAAATGGATGGAATTTGATTAAATAAGAATCAAATGAAAGATGGAAATAAAACTTTAAAGGGTTGGTTAAATGGAAAATAAACTTAAGTTATTGACTTAAGTAAATGTGGAATGGAAACTGAACTCAAACAGAGGAGTGGTTTAAATAAGTTGAGAAATAGTTATTGAATGAATTAACTTGGATTGTTTTCGAGCTAAATAAAATTCGATTTTTGGAAGTTGGAGATGAATTGAATTTAAGAGAGAAAAATTGGAAATGAAAATCTGAATGAAATGTGGAATAAGTATTTATATTGGAAATGAAGTAGTAAATTTAAGTAAGTTGGAATTCATATGAAATGGGAGTTCAATTTGAATATATACACTTCGGTGGTGAAGTAGTAAATAAATATAAGAAAATTTATATTGAACTTAAGAATTGAAGAATGAAATTCTTAAGGAAATTGGTATTGGAAATATACTTAGTAATTTTGGAATGGAAATATATATATATATACTAAGTGAATAGTTGAATGAAGACTAAAACTGAAGTTGTGAAATAGGATAGTTGTGAATAAAGGGATAACAATCAAAAAGGAATGTGAGTAAAAGAGAATTGATATAATTGGTAATCAATTGAAATTAATTACGTAAGATGTACGTATATTATTTTATTCGCATAGCTATTTGGTCCAGATGTCGAACACAGAATTTCAAGATAGATATATCGATCCGAGTTGGAATTTTTCACTCGATTTTCAACGGCGAACCTGGATATGGATTGTTGATTGATTCTGGATATTCTCTATCATAGTTGGTGGCTATGCAAGGAGAATGACGGTTTCTGATCAAGAAACCAGATCTGAGTCCGCACTAGGAAGTCGGGTGGACGATACTAGTTCGGAAGTGAAATTGTGTGATTGATTGAGCGATCGAATGTGATATTGCGTACGGATGATATATGTGCATCGTACGGACTTAAGTAAAACAAATATTGAAATTTTGTAAAGAAGTCAATAGACTTTGGAATTGTGATTAAATGTTATTGCTTAATAGGATATACAGGTGTATAAAAGCAACGGATAAATTGGGATTTTGATTTTAGAAGATAAAATTTAATGGCCCGACAAAAGGTATGTATTTGAATTTCTATATGAAATTTGATTGGGTTTTTGATCCAGCCACTTGGCTTTTTGTTTTCGTTTTGAGATTGGGAGGCCGTAGAGCCATTTTGTAGTTGTACCGAGCTAGCCGCGCAAAGGAGACGCTGGCGAAATTTTTCGAAAATTTAGGGAGTTAGAAAAATTTTGGAAAATTTTGATAATTCAAAAATTGAATTCAAATTTAATTTTGAATGGATAAGTAGGTGGTATGGGTTGAACTTATGAATAAGTTTGGGAAGTTAAAAGATGATTAGAGTATCATTAATAGGAAATTGTTTGGAAAGTTGTTAAAACTATTTGGATTGGGGAATAGTTAATGGGTATTGAATCATTCTTCCTAACTGGTAATTTCGGGGACGAAATTCTTTTAAGGGGGGAGGAATGTGACGACCCCGAATTTGGGGGCAATTGAAACTGGAATATTTAATTAATTTTAAATATTCAAAGATTAATTATTAACTTTAATTTCAAATATCAAGATTTATTTGATAATTAATTGTGAAATTTATTTATCGAAATTAGATAAAAATATGAAATCCAGATTTTTAAGCCGGTTAAAAATAATTTGAAGGCTTATAAAATTCATATTAATAATACTGAAGATGATAAAAATGTCAGAATTGAATTTGGAAGTGTTTTGTTAAGTTTTGAAATTTATAACGTTTAAATTGAATTCAAAAAATAGCCTTCCGAGGCACAGTCTCGGAATTTGACGAAACCAGTTCCATTGGGTCTGTAATATTGTATTATTACCGGATTTCAAGTTTCGTGGTAATTGGAGTTGGTGTGTGAGAGTACGACATACAAACGCGTTGGAATTAAATCGAAAATTTAATATTAACAATATAAGCAAAACACTGTAGCTAGATTTTTTTTACGCACTTCTGTTGCCTTCTAGAACACACGAGAAACAGATCTAAAACTTGCAAGTGAAAAGAAAATATAATGGCCGAACAAGTCTTCTCCCTCCATCAGATTTCTTTCACGGAAAAAATATAAATCGAAATCAAAATCAATTGTTTTATCTTCTTTCCCTCACGCGATTCAAGAACTCCTCTCGAGGCGGCTGAGGCCTTCGTCGGCGATGAGGCAAAGTTCATTTTGATTGGGTAGCTGGGTTGACTCGGGTTTGGGTGAGGCGTTCGACTTGTCATTGTCGTTTCGAACTCGAGCTAGTGGAATCGAGGCCGGCGCGCTCGCGATGGGGAAGCAACTCGGCGCGTGCGAGCGGTGGAAGCTGTACGCGTGGGTGTTGGGGCATGGACAGAATGGAGCGTGCTTGTTGTCGTCGTCACCGTGAGGTCGCGCGAGCGAATTCATGCTAGGCAGGCTTCGTGGCAGCTAAGATTATCAGTGAGGTATTTTGTTTTTAATCTAGTTAATAAAATGTTATGCAGCTTTTTGTTATCTATAGAGAAATATTTTGAACTGCAACAACTATATAAATATATACAGATTTCATATTTCAAAATTTAATAATAAAACATATATAGATAAATATATGAATATGCAGCAAAGTAGAAAAGCTTATATAAGATTTGAAAAAAAAGGCAATTGAAATGTTGAAAGTCATAAAAAAAAAAGAGAGAGCAAAATCAGATTTTTACCCATATAGATTATTTGTATAGGTATAGTTTCAAAATAAAATGAATACATATATGTCTATATTTCATTTACTAGTGTATTTAAAAATAATATGTTATGGAGATAGATTTGTCTAATAAATTTTTAATCTATATAGATTATTTTTACAAGTATAAATGAGGCTTCGAAAAATAAATAAATTTGTTCGATTAATTCAAGAGTTAATGAATCTAATATTTATTCAAGGTCAAAAATCTGGGAAGAATCAAACTGGTCTGGATGGATTGCAAAATTTAGAATCAAAGGTGAGTTAATCTCACTCAGCTGAATTTTAATTTAAATTTAAATAGTTAAATTTAAACAATTGGTTGAATGATTGTTTGGATTGATTGTTATGATGCTATATATAGTAGTATATAGCAATATATACATATTGGCATTTGTATATATTGGAGTAGTTGATATTCCCGCATTATATAGCGGATGAGACCCTATGCGCCGCACAATAGTGGATGATTTTATATAAAACCCATATACCGCGATATTCCACTTTGAAGTGAAATTGGTATTGTGCTAACGTCTGTGGATGCAGGGAAACAGGTTGGAGGGATCCAACTGGATTCCTCAAAATATTTAATTTTGTTTAAATATTCTGTGATATGTTTGTTGATATCCTGTGATGATTTATATTGGATAATCTGGTTGGATTGAATTTCCCAGTATAATGAGTTATCAAAAGAAATTGAATTGGATTTTTGGAAAGAAATAAAAGAGTAAAATTCAAGTTAAATAATTCTAGTGAATTCGAATAAATTAAATAAGGAATTGTAAAAGAAATAAAGAAATTTCTTAATTCGAACAAATATGGGGAAAGAGGATTTTGAATTTAACAGGGAAGAAATAAATCTTTAACTAAAGTGATATTATCTAAAATATAAAAGGATTGATTTTATTGAATTTAAAGATTTAATTTAATTAAAATATTAATTGAAGAAGTTTGGAAATCCGAAATTTGGTATTTTAGTTAAAAGGGTTTTAACTCATAATAAAGAAATAAAATATGAAAGTTAATGTATTTGAAATAATTGAAGTAAATAGGGAAATTTATTTCAAAGGGAAGAAAAATGGAAATCAATTGGAAATTGATTTAAGTGTTTAAAACTTGGATTTTTAAAAGAGAATGAGGTTTTAAAATTTATAAACTGGGTTTATAAAGTGAAATGGAATATCAGAGGATATTTGAAATATAAATTCAAGGTGGGAATTTATAAAGAATATGAATTGGATTAAAAATAAATGTTGATTTATTTTTAAGGGATGTGAAGAGAAGTGTATTTCTCTGGATAGCCAAGTACGTTTTCAAAGCAATTTTTAATATAAGTTAAAAGTTCTAATTGTGTTTTTAAAAGCATGTTTTAGAAAATTGATTATTTCTAAATGTTAATTTCCTAAGTAAGTATTTTCAAAAATCTATTATTGTAGTAATTATATAAAAGTGATTTGGTATTATGTTTTAAAGAGGAAATTTAGTTTATATTTATAAAGTGGTTTATTTTAAAGTATATATTTTTAATAAAGTATTAAAGTAGTTTAATTTCAATGTTATAAGATATATTTTAAATAAAGTGTTTTTAAATTATTTTAAAATTTAAAAGTATTTTGTACTTGGTGATTCAGTGGAAATAATTATTTGGGAAGGGTATTCCGTAAGCGGAAACTGTTTGAAATTTGTTTTCAAATGAGCTTTGAAAATTTGGAAATATATCTTGGGAAGATATTTGGGCAAATAAATAATGTGGGAAATTATTTATTGTGTGATGGTTGCTTGTGGATGTTAATTGATAGTTAAATAACCGACTATCAATATTGGCCAAATGCGCTGATCATTTCGAAGAGACCGGGATCGAGTTTCCGTATACAAGGATTCTAGGTCTGGAGACTCGAATACCACTTCGATTCGGTTTGTACGTTTCGTGTAACGATTTCGGAGTCGAAGATGGAGCAGTGAAGTGCAAGGGCTAGTCGCTACTAATCCTGAGGATATTTCCAAAATGGATGTAGTAGGAATAGTGCCTTCGGTTTCGTTCGGACCCGGGACGGACTTGTATGGACGAATGCTTTCGTGACATCGTCAGGTGGACGATGGGCATTCTAAGGGATATGTTCTATAAAGGTATCGTTTAGCCTCGAGCCTCATCAACCGGGAATGACTGAAAATCAGGGGTTATGCAGCAAGGCTTCGTGGGTAGCCCCCACTTGAGAGTAAGGTCATCCCTGTCTAGATATCCCTTTTATTTCGGCTTAGTGTTGCGGTTGCTGATCCCAACCGTGGGGTGATTTTACTTGGAATTATCCAGTAAGGGATGATTCCGGCTTTGTGTTGCAGGGGAGCGGGCGTACTCCTCGGTACTGTGATCTAGGCCACGTACTGTGACAGGTGGTACCCCAGTGCCTAGTCATTCGTTGGAAATCCATTCTCCCTACGTGCCTGTACGGTTTTGATTGTGCCCAACTATTGTTGAAATGTGAGATGCAAGCATTTCAGCTAGATTCTATTTTACTTTCTGTAGACACTATTATAATATCAGAGGATTTTGATATAAAGTGTTTTAGCTATCGTAAGGTAAAAACCCGACATGTTTATTTGTGGCGTGGTCTTACGAGATGCTTTTGTTTTCAAAGGATTTTGAAACTTTAATAATCAATTTGAGTGTGATTTTCTCACACTGGTTTTCCAGACTGACTCGGGTATTGTTTTATATGATGCTCGGGTCAGACCGAGTATTATAGGTTATAGGATATGATGCTGTGGAGCTCAGGAGATGAGCTGGATGGCGAGACGTATCTCCCGTACTTGTTTATATATATATATTCCGCTGTGTTGATTGTTGTACTCTGTTGTATTGAGGACATGATATGGTTATTGTCCAGTTGTATGTTATGTGTTCTCTGGTGTATACTCTGATGCTATATTATATAAAACTGATATAGTTTTGATTTGTGTAAAGATCTGTTAATATATATTATATTTTATTCCGCTGCGATGGTTAGATTCTGATGTTGTTTCCTATTTTTCTTCTTCTACCTCTTCTTCTTAACTAAAATGGTTCGATTTTCCAAGTCTGGAAAGTCGGGTCGTTACACTTATAAATTAAGCAGGCCTAAAGGGAATGTAATATCGAGAACATGGAAGGCTGAGCACTTAGTACCATATTTCATAGCATTGGATGAATACAATGGATTATCAAAATGCTTTGCTTTCCCTAATAATTGCCCTCGGACTAAGGTGCACTAGTCTATCTTGACTCCAAATCTAACGATATTAGTGAGACTTATAAGGCAGAAGCACACCTCATATCTAGAAGAGGAGATTTAAGCCTTTGGTTCCACCGCAAGGCCTGGCCAAAGCAACTATCCAAAGATTGATAGTCAACCAAGCCTTTGATCCCGCCATCGAGCTTAGTCAAAGCACCCATTTAAGGAAGATGGACGAGAAGCCAGTGGTTACGCCTTAAGGCCAGGCTAAAGCAACCATCCAAAGTGCGATGGTCATTTAAGCCTTTGATCTCACCCCTGGGTCAAGTCAAATCACCCATCCAAGTGTGATAGATGAGAAGCCTTTGGTGCCATAGCAAGACCTGGCCAAACCAACCATCCAAAGAGTGATGGTTAGTTAAGACTTTGATCCAACTACCTGGCGTGGTCAAAGAACCCATCCAAGAGAGATGGATAAGAAGACTTTGGTCCTGCTACAAGGCCTGGCCAAAGAAACCATCCGAAGAGTGGTGGTGAATAAAGCCTTTGATCCAGTCGGGCCTGGTCAAAGCACCCGTCCAATGGAGATGGACGATAAGCCTTTGGTCCCACCACAAGGCCTAGCCAAAGCAACAATCAAAAGAGTAATGCTCGATTAGGCCTTTGATCTTGCCGTCGGGTCTGATCAAAGCGCCCATTTAGAAGAGAAGAACGAAAAGCCTTTGATTCCACCACAAAGCCTGGTCAAAACAACCACCCAAAGAGTGGTAACCAATTAGGCCTTCGGTACCATCGCCAAGCCCAGTTAGAGCATTCATCCAAAGAAGAAAAACAACAAAAATTCTAATGATCAAACAGGCTCTTCAAAAAGAAACTATCCAAAGAAGAATGAATGATCAAACTCAAAACAAGCAAGAATAAAGCAAATTTTCTGAAGGATACATAAAATTCCACCTTGGGATAGTCATAGTTACTTTTAATAAAGACTATTTTCAAAAGATTTCAAGAGGATTTCCTTACTTTTAAAGGATCTATTTTTCAAAAATAAAACTTTCACGATTATATATGTATATTTAATTTTTGTATAAAATGACTTTTAAGTTCATAATATTTTTTTTAATAAACCAAAGTTATTAAAAGATAAGGAGTGCAAGCACCTGATGATGGAAGAGTACGACTAAAAAAACAAAGACGAAAGTTTACATAAGAAAAAGCATAAGAAAACTTCTTATAGGAGGAAACCAAGTGTTACACCCAAATTTCTAAGGATAAGTAGGATAAGTATAATATTGTGTCATTGGAGGATGAAAGGTAATGCTATTAGAAGTTGATGAATATAGGCCATCAAAGGATGACAATGTAAAGCTATCAAATGATAAAGATAAGCCATCGCATGGTGATTTCTCCAAAGCCATCATATGTTGAAGTGCATGAGTCATTAAATGGTTAGTTCTAGAGCCATCATAAGATGAGGAATATGAGTTTTCGAATAGTGACCCCTGGAGCCATCAAATGTTGAGATATTCAAGACATCGCACGGTCAATTTGAGAGCCATCATGGGATGATAAGAGCTACCACATGGTGAGTATAGAAGCCATCGAAGATTGATTTCTCAGAGCTATAGCATGATGAATATAAAAGCGATTGAAGGTAGATATCTTAGAGCTATCACATGATGAATATAGAAACCATTAAAGGTTTATTTCTCATAGCTATCACAAGTTAATGATAGACAAGCTACCGAAGATTGATAATCTTAAAGTTGTCCCTCGATGACCAAGTTAGCTATTGAAGGTTGGTAATCTCGGGGCAATCGTAAGATGATAACATAATTGAGCTATCGAGGGATGATGTCTTAAAGCTTTCGCATGATGATTAAATGAACTACCGTGGGATGATGCTCCTATGCTATCATGATTCAATAAGATGTCGAAGTTTGGTTTACTTGAGCTATTGCGTGCCAACTAAATTGATTATCAAAGGATGACACTATTAAGTCATTGCATAATGAAAAACAAGCTATCGAGTGTTGGTGATTTTGAGCTATCGCATGTTGATAAAACAAGCTATCGAGTGTTGATGATGTTACGCTATCGCATAATGAATGAACAACCTATCAAGTGTTGGTGATTTCGAGCTATCGCATGGTGATAAAACAGGCTATCGAGTGTTGATGATGTTAAGGCTATCGCATAATGAAAGAAAAAGCTATTGAGTTTTGGTAATTTCGAGCTATCGCACAATGATAAAATAAGCTATCGAGTGTTGATGATGTTAAGCAATCACATAATGAAATATCAAGCTACCGAGTGTTGGTAATTTCGAGCTATCGCATGGTAACAAAACAATATATTGAGTGTTGATGACGTTAAGCTATCTCATAATAAAAGAACAAGCTATTGAGTATTGGTAAATTCGAGCTATCGCATGGTGATAAAACAAGCTGTTCAGTGTTGATGATGTTAAGCTATCGCATGACTAGACCACATGAAATTATTGGCATCTAGCCCACCACATAGTGCATCTTGGATGGGTTAGCAGTGCCATGCCGTCATGATTTAGAAGAAAGGTTAAGCCACATGTCACTTTGAACATGTGCCACATCATCAAAATATGACTGCCCATTTCCACAAATAACATGTGTCATGAATCCAAAGGTCGAGGATTCTATAAATAAGCTTGTACCCTTAAGAGTGGCCGAATTCTAGATTCTCTTCTTCCTTATTTTTCATTTTCCTTAAGTGTGTGGGATCTCTATAGCCGTTAGGTCAAATTGAAATCAAAGCTTTGTAATCAAGGACTAATACTTTGAATAATTTGCATATTTCACTTCCTTGAACTATTGACTTACATATACGACTATTGAATTGTATAATGAAACACCTCACCTCTATACCTATACCATCCAAGAGTAATACTAGGTAATGCTGTCAAATAATAAAGGGAATGAGGCTATATGGGATACACATGTGGATATTCCCTTGGGCTAAGAGTAGTAAGTATTAAAACATCAAATAAATTACTAACCAATACGTACACAGTATCAACACATAGCAATAAATACGTGTGCCTCCAAGAGAGAATAATACACAATATATGGTAAATAAAAGAGAACGAAGAGTCAGAATCGTAGCGATAATATATACCATACTAATATACAAGGTATGTCCAATATACAACACAGGGATATACATACATGAAATTATATAATACTCAAATGATATACAACATTACTATATTTTAGTCTCCTCTATGCCCATAACAACACAAGCTGGTCATACTATCCTTGTACTTGAAATGTCTCAGACTGACCCGAGTATTACGTAAATGACACACATGTCAGATTATGTCTAAATATAGAGGTCAATATACATATGTAACTCGATATATGCAAGGTATAATAATATCATAACACCATAAAAATAATTCAAGATAGCATCCACAATATCGATATGTATGTGGTAATGTATGCATGATACATAATTATAATATCATAGACAATCTCTAAAGTATCAGTTATCGTCAAATATCATAAAACCAGGTATAAAGAGGTCATCACCCATATAGAATTACATCAAATTAGTAATCACGGAATCAACATCAAGTGAGTGAATCATCCATGTACAGAAATCATCTATAAGTGAAATATCACCAAGTAAGTCAGGTCAGCACACAACTTTGCCCAAATATATCTCTCTGTCTCAATGAATAGAAGATCATCCACGATGTAATGGATAAGCTGTTTATCGGTATAATAAAATATACGAGAATCCTCTATACTCTAGACGCCCACATTGTACGACAGGCACAAAGTCCCTAGTAGAGTTATATATACATCAATATGCGGGTCGCCTAACCCATATCTATACCTTAGTGAAGTATATTAAGAGTATATGCCAAACTACCATTCTGTTAGAACCAGAAGGGAGACTGATGGGCATATGCCGGCTTTAGAGTCACACACATGGGTCACCTAACCCGACTATACAGTCTTTGGTTACCTTGACGGTCTTCGAGACAAATATCCACCTATTGCCCGTCTACGCAAAACACTCGATCACAACCCTACACATTCCCCTATAGGTAACAAACTTTTGAGCTAAGTGACACATGGGCTATAGGGCACCACCTTTGGGTCACCTAACCCATAATACAAAAGGTGTAATTGATCTAGAGCACGACCCCACAATCAAGCCACTAGGGTGGATACTAGTCCTCTGGTCCTCTCCCACCAATAATCTAGGAGACATCATGACAGTGACACATAATATCTATAAATATAAGGGCATCTACCCAACTCGCACCTATGAGCATCACCCCATGCAAGTATAATCTCATAATACTATTTCCGTCACGTAATTGCTATCTGCTTATGATGAATAACCAAATAAATACGTAGCAATGTCGCATACCACTACGTGATACTCAAACGTTTATTCATTGCTCATAAACTACACTCAAACTTTATAATATGTTATATGACAAGTCCAAGGAATAACTGAAGAAATATTGCCGAATGTCCCATAACACATGGTATTATAACTCGATTTATTAAGATTTCTCATCACACGGAATTAAATATCACGAATTATAGAAGGATGTTATCACCATATCACATCAAAACCACTAATCAATTCAATATCAATAGTGAATCATTCATATCATCCAAATCAATATAAAAGAGATGGGAAATTAGAATAGCATAGATAAGACTTCATCAATTTTAAACTTATAAATTATAAACTATACTTTAAAATACTTAAAATATTAATTATAAAATATTTCACATTTACCAAAAATTTTATAAACCTTTTAAATAATTATTTAATCCAAAAACAAAATTTCTTCTAAGTATTAAATACTTTTAAATATTTATATTCACTAAATTTAAATAAAATATTATCATGCCAATATCTCTATTTTTAATTCCATGGAAGTTTATTGTATTTAGTTTTATTTATATATTCTATTTTTCTTATTTCTTAATTTTATTTTTTAATACACCAGAATGGGCCATCGATCGCACCTACCGGTCGACAGCTAGCAGTCGATCGGTCGGCAATCGACCAGTGTAACCTATCGGCATCACTTTTCTTAAAACATAATCTCAGTTATATCCATCCAAATTCAAACCAAATCTTACTCAATTCGATTCTTTTCTAAACTATAAATCATAAGCAATACATAAGACTAACATATGGCAACCTGTTGAAATAATACAAATAATCATAGACATTTATTCATGAGTAAAATCACTGAACTTAATGAGATAAAGCTTTTTGCTTCCATTCTTGTTCCATTTGCTACTTCCAGAGCATTAAGGCATAATAATTAAGCAAACTTCTTCATGGAAAATGGTGTAGTAGGATATTGAGATATATTACACACACACACACACACGAATTTGAGGATTTATATGATTTTATTCTAATTTATTTTAATTTTTGGAAGGAAGTAGAAAGTGTTTTGTTCTTGATTTCCTGAAGTCAGAAGTGGAATAATGAAAAGAAGGTGTGTACATAAATATTAAGGAGGTGTGATTTCTCTAGACTTAGAAAAAATATAGATATGAGAACTAGGTTTTAGGTTGATAGATTTGGTTTTGGGATTTAAAATATATATATGTATGTATGTATGTATATATGTATGTGTGTATATATATATGTATGTATGTATATATAAATCCTTCTTTTATTTTATTTTACTTATATAAAACTAATTTCCATTTAATTCAAATTATAATAAAATTCCAATTAAAAATTATATTTATATTTCTCAAGTGATTACTCAATAATATAAAATTTATAGAATTTATTTCCCATATTTTTAACCTACTTTTAAATTCAAATATCACATATTTATTTCTAAGCCCATTTATTAAATAATTTATTATTCCCAAAATATTTGATTCCAAACTGATTTAATTTCTATCTCTAGGTAATGTATTATTAAATTCCATTTAAATACACCTAAAATTATTTTTATTTAAACTTTAAAATCCATTTTAGTTAATTAAATTACTAGTATTAATTTTAATTAATTACTACTCAAGAACCGGGTAGTTACATATGATTAACCAAGGACCCTCTTTCAACTTGAATGCTTGAATTTGTACAAGCCCCAATTTTAGCCTAACATGATATTTAGGAAGTTGTCTATTACAACTGTAGTCAGAAGGGACAGTATGCATTCAGGTGTCCCCAACTAGTTGGAGTAATCAAGGTTAGTGCTTCAATTGTACAAGTCAGGCCATAAAAGGAAGGATTTTTCGAAGCTGAAGCGGACAAAGATGTTTGCTTTAGATGGGCCTTCATTTGAACAAGCTGTTGAGGAGAAAGGGAAAGTTATAGTCTTGGGGGTATGATTTTAATTTTAGACTTTTGTCTGATGCTAGAGTTACATATTCTTTCATTTCGAGAGATGTGGTTGATAAAATGAGGTTATATGTTACCTACCTAGTTACTTCTTTGTGTGTAGTTAATCTGATCGGTGGGTATGTCGCTCCTAAATTAAATTGCACTAGTTTATAGTTTGTTTTGTGCGACCATTTGTTTCCTTGTGAGCCCTATGTGTTTGACTTCCTAGGATGCCGAGTAATTTTAGATATGGATTTTCTAGTGTAGAATGATGCCATGATTTACTACACCAAAAGAATTATTGCCATATAGAACCCAAAGGGTAGAGAAAGGATCTTGGTATTGTAGGAATTTATAAAGGGAGGGTCCGGGTTTTTATTATATGCAATGGATCTAGATGAGGAGATAGATAGAGTTTTAATGGTTTGGAAATATGCAGATGTCTTTAACCTGGTGATGGGATTGTCTCCAAGAAGAGCCATTAAGTTTTGCATAAATCTAGTACCAAAGGCAGAACCTGTTAGTAGATTGCCCGGTACAACGTTGCCTAAGGAAATGGAAGAGTAGAAGAAGTGACTAGTGGAACTTGAACATAGGAGGTTCATTAGGCCAAGTAGTTCACTGTGGGGGGGCTTCTATGGTGTTTTTAAAGTAGTTGGATGGATCACTTTGGATGTTTGTGGGCTATAGGAAGCTGAATGTGTTAAAGGTAAAGAATTTTTATCAATTACCGAGGATATAGACAATTTATTAGATCAATTGAGTCAAGCTAGAGTGTTCTCGTAGCTAGATTTGGCTACAGGATTCCATCAACTAAGAGTTGTGGAAAAAAGTATTCCTTTGACAATGTATTGGACAAGTTATGGTTTATATGAGTGGTTGCCTTTTAGGCCAACTAACGCTCCAGCATTCTTTATATACCTTATGAATTGGGTCTTTCATGATTAGTTGGACAGGTTTGTGCTGGCCTTCATAAATGATATCTATTTGTATTCTAAGGATGGGCAAAACCATAAAGATCAACTCAGATTGGTATCTGAAACCTTGATTCAACATAAGTAAAAGACGATGTTTTTAAGGGTTACCTTTGGAAGTAAGAAGTTAAGTTCCTAGCCTATATAGTTCAAAGGAGGGATTGGATGTGGATCCTTTGAAAGTTGTGTTTGTGAATAGTTAGGAAGGACCCAAGACAAGGAGTTTCTTAGGATTAGAAGGGTATAATCGGAAATTCATTAAGAACTTCTCTCAAATAGGAGAGCCATTGACGAGACTTACCTGAAATAGTGAGAGGTAAGTCTGGACGAAGGAGTGTGAGATGTCATTCTAAGAGTTAAAGCTTAGGTTGATGAATGCTTCAGTTTTAGTGATGTCCGAGGGAATAGAGATATGATAATGTATATTGATGCTTTAGCTCTTGGGTTGGAGCAATATTGATGCAAGAAGGAAAGTGATAACTTCTGCATCTAGGAAATTACGACCCTATGAGTTTCGATATCAAACACATGACTTAGAGTTAGTAGTAGTTATCTTTGCATTAAATGTTTGGAGGCATTACCTTCTTGTAAGGTTTGAGTTATTTACTTACCACGTGTCTTTAGTCCTAGAAGGAGTTGAACTTGAGACAATGGAGGTGTTTTGGCATCTTCTAATTTCGGGATCGTGTATACCCCAAGGAGGGAA
Source organism: Allium fistulosum (assembly GCA_030737815.1). Taxonomy (NCBI): domain Eukaryota; kingdom Viridiplantae; phylum Streptophyta; class Magnoliopsida; order Asparagales; family Amaryllidaceae; genus Allium; species Allium fistulosum. The sequence continues at coordinate 481,029,787 of CM060905.1, read as the reverse complement.
TAAGATTGTTGATGTCTTAAGCTAGAAGTAGTAAGGTTGTTTGGATATGATTAAAGGTTGGAATATTTTAGAGACTCTGGCTTCTTATAATGTTCAGTTTTATTCAAGCGCAAGTCCAAGTAGAACTTCTGGGATGTTCTCATGCTTAGAAGTATAGATCTCATGGAAAGAAATGACGAGAAATAGAAAAAGGACCCACTTTGTGCTGAAAGGTTCAGTGGCCTGAATAGTGGCACTGAGACCAAAGAGTTAAAGGGTTCAATATTAATGAGGAAGGCAGGCTTTGGGAGAAAGGAAGGTTGTAAGTTCCAGATAGTGGAGACCTTTGGATGTTGGTCTAAGACAAATTTCATGTTCAAAATTTGCTATTCATCTTGGGGGCGTTAAGATGTACTAAGGTATGAAGTAGAGTGTAACAACTTGACCTTTGGGAATATTGTAATTTAATATTTAAAAATATTTTGGAAGTAAATTAAATTTGATTATGAAAGTAAAAGATAACTTGCGATTAAAAAGAAACTTTTTTATCTCAAATATTAATAAATAAATCATATAGTTGTGATTTAATTAGAAAAAAATAATAAAGTGGAAAATGATTTGTATAGACAAAATAAAGATATATTGAATTTAATAGCATTTTTGTGTTTGAAATAGAAAATTATGTCGGAAATGATAAACAATAAGGAAAGATAAACACAAATGCACGTATTTGTTTTCATTTAGCATTTACTTAAATCTTAAGAAGTAAATTAAAAAAAAAATTTTCTTTTCCTAATAAAACAAATAAAAATTATTGCTTCTTAGAAATTAAGAAAAGAATTTGCCTAATAAAATTGGAACGATCTATTTACCTTGCTTAATAAAACAAGAAAGAATTATTAATATTTTCTAATAAAACAAAACAATATAACATTAGCCTAATAAGACAAAATAGTACAATGACTAGCCTATAAAAAATAGTGTAAAAAAATAGTATAATGACTGGCCTAATAAAACAAAATAGCATAATGACTAGCCTAGTAAAGCAAAATAGTATAATGACCAGCCTAATAAAACAAAATAGTATAATGTCTAAAATAAAGCAAAATAGTATGATTATATCTTACTTATATATAAACCATTGCCCCTACTTTTATTTCATTCACTCCCTCTCCCTTATCATTGTTTGCACCAAAAATTGGCACAAATATCCAATAGAGATTTTGTAGAGAAATGAAGTAAGAAAATTCTATGAAAATAGAGGAAACAAGTAATTAAATAACAGAAAATAAGCAATACCAAGAACACAACGATTTACAGTGGTTCGCCATTGAAAGCCTACGTCCACTTTGGAGAAATAACTTTATTAACCACTTGAATTGTTGAGTATAGAGTGATGGATCGGGTATGTTCTGTAGTTACAATGGAGTACCAAGGAAACAACAGCATCAAGATCCCGAAAATGAACAATCAAGTCTGTATTTATAGGGGAAGACGGCGAAATATCTTCCTGAAATTTCGACAGTGGAGTCTCCAGATTCAGAAGAAGCAGAGTATCGATCGCGGGTCCCACATCATTTGCAATAACGATCGGCACTGATCGTTCTACAAGCTCCTTTTAACATGCGATCAATATGGTGGGCTCCACTCTTCAATATATTAATGCTCCCAAAGTTTCATGTGTAGTTGACTTGTAGATTTTGAGATATCGATCGGTTTCCATCGAGTTGAACTGTAATATCGATACGGTATGATCCATAATTGTTGGATATGGATCGTACCCGATCCATTTTCAGTAAATGGTATATTTTAATATTTTTGTCGTTCTATTGAGTACGTCTTCTGCTTTCGCTTTGCTACTTCTTCATCTCTAGGCTTCATGATTGTTTATCTGACTTATCGATCCCGATGACCGTCGAGTCTAACTTGTCTAGTCAGTTCAAATATAGCCAGCCCAAAAGGTTGGATAACAATCATCTTCCTTTCTCCCAATAAAATACTCTACCTAAAGGTCAAGCATAAGCATCATTCGATGAGTAAACCTTATTTACAGTTCATCTTTAGTTGATTCGTACTATGTTGTTCTCTGATATGTTTTGAATAAGTTACTATGATGGATTTTTGATAAAACAGTGAGTAAACATCTCCTACATCTATTGTTTACTTCCTTTAGTTAAAAACCCTATTTCTTTTCCTATGTAAATTAAAGTATAAAAATTTCTGCATAATTCACATTAAATCATAAAACGTAAAATTATGTAGAAATCTAGGGTAGTGTGTACCCACTTTTTTGCTCTGGTATTATTTATTTCATTCTGTTATTTTATTACAAAGGTAGGCTCTACCATCACTGCATTCAGTTATTTTACTTTTGCAAAGGTAGGCTCTACCATCACCGCATTTTGTTACTCTACCACCACCGCATTTTGCTATTTTATTATTGCAAAGGTTGGCTTTACCATAGCTTTAATCAGTTATTTTATTTTTGCAAAGGTAAGCTCTTTCACCAGCGCATTCTTTAATTTTATTTGTGCAAAGGTAAGCCCTACCACCATAGCATTTAGTTATTTTATTTTTGCAAATGTACGCTCTTCCACCACTGCATTCAATTATTTTATTTTGCAAAGTTAGGCATTGCCACCATCACATATATAATATGTTATAAATTTTTTAGTTATTTTCTTATATTGTTATGAATGGTTGATCATGTATGTTATTTAAATGAAGTAAGAATATTATGATTCAGACTTGTAACCCCTTAGTGACATTGGGCTAACGACGGTTAGGTGGGATTACTATTGTATTGTAATTTGAATATATTAATCCTCTTAGTAACATCAAGTTAACGATATTTAGGTGGGATTACTGTTATATATAAACTTTTGAAACATGTTAAATATTTTAAATTGATCGATGAGCACTATACCAAATAGAGCTAGTATCCATCTTAGTTGGATTGACCCACGGCAGCACCCTAAGTGTGGCATCTTTATCCTAATATCACTAGTTCGACGATCTATTGTAAGGCTTTTTTGTTATGGCTACTTGACTTAAATATAATGATGGATATGGGAGGGTAAGCGTGTAGGCTAGAAAAGACTATGGTGGGTCATGTACAGTATGATAGATCAGTGGGTGCACCCGCCATGCTGATTCGTAGGTGATAATGGGTATCACTAGGTGTCGATTTCTGGTATATTTGAGTCATAGGTGTTACTAGGTATTACTAGTTGTCGATTCAATTTTGGATAGTTGATCAAATTTATCACTATTATATGATTATATGATGTGATATTATTAACTTATGATTAGGAATAATCATAACTGAGTAGATATGTGATTGTGGTCATATTATATAGAAACAAAACATCTATTACATGAATTATACATGATACCTACATGTGGTTTAGGTAATTGACATTGCTACGTTCTATTTTATTGTTTAATACTCGAGTTTACTCGCAGCTAGCATCTAGCCTGATCTAGGTTGTTATTTGTTTTAACAAACTTTGGTAAGACTAAGGTTGTATTTCATGATGTACTTTCATGATATAGCTTATGTCTTGTGCTTTTTGGAGAGGAATGTGTATTATAATGACCCTAATTTTGACTAACATTATTTAGAAAAGTTAATCAGATAAAATAATGTAATTGGCTAAGAGGATTGAGATTTGAGTAACTAAGAAGTCAAGCCAAATTAATAAATTAATAAGAGTAATTATAGTGTTATGGGAAGGAGGAGATTATGACAAGAGAAAAATAAGAAGAGAACACATTCCCTAACATAGAACCTCATTCTCTCATTTCCTCCCACACTTCATTCATAGAAAACGAAAAAAATAAGAGAAGTAAAGGCTGACAATTAACAAACATTAAAGGGAGAAAAAGCTAGAAAATCCAGGAAAAGCTTAGGGGAAATTAAATCAAGTTCAAATCCCAACTTCCTTAATCAATACATGGTGAATAATACATATACATCTCATGTTTTGAATTGTGTTTCGGTTTTAATGTGAAGTCTAAATTTAATATTGCTATTATGCCATGTTTTAGAATTTTGAATGATTATATGTTTGTTGGTGATTTTCTAGAATTATATATGAAGTTTAGTGATATGTTCGAGTTGGAGAACCTATCATATGATAACCAAATGAGTTGCAATATTGACCTGATGTTAGAAATATCATTTTAGAAGTGGGTTTTAAATTTCATAATTATCCAAGTAAGTATGGGTTTTATATGATTATTCTAGGTAAAGAAATTAGTGAATTTCGGGTTTAAGTATTAAAAATAATTAAAATAAGTTTTAGGCCTTGAAATTTTTATATGTCGAAGAGTATGAATACATTGATTTATTTTGATTCTTGGGGATTTTTCCTAAGGGTTTAGGAATGATAAATAAATTACTTAAGTCTAAAGGGCTTATTTGTTTATTTAAAAGGTTTATAATGGTTAAATTGTAAAAATGTTTGTATTGAAAATTATGGCATGCAGCGGTTTTTCAATACAGAATTTGATAGCCAATAAGGATTCGACAAATTATAGAGGTTTGATGAAAAGGAAACACTTTTTATAGTAAAATTACAACTTTCAATTTAATTACCATCCTGCCATGTTGATATTGGCTACGTCGAGCCCATCTCACCATCCCGCTGTCATCGATGCAGAACAAAGCAATCATATGATGTTAGTGAGTTTGGCATGAAATGGACTAGTTTTGAACCTCGTCGAGGTTATAGAAACAAAGATAGGGAGATGGTCTTTGATATGGGCATGTCGAGGTGCATGCATGCTGCATTTTTACTAAGAAGCATGATGGCACATAAACTTCTTAATGTTTTTTAACTAGTTATCAAGCTTAACCCATGCCCCATTTAACTTTTCATCGAGCCTAACCCATGCCCCATTTAACTTGTTATCGAGCCTAACCCTTGCTGCTTTTTAACTGGTCATCGAGTTTACTCTATGCCACTTTTTAATATTGTTATCGAGTCTTGTCAATGCCGCTTTTAACTAGTCTTCAAGCCTAACCCATTCTTTTTCATAGTCATCAAGCTTAACCCATAATCTAATATATATATATACCCTCGATGAGGCATTGATTCCAATGTTTTTGAGAGTCGCTGAAATTCAATTTTTATAGTTTAACACTATGACTTATGAAGTTATGACTTTGACATCATCCCCATATATTTTCAAATAAAAGACTTTGACATGCTTTAGAATGGGCAAAGATCTTTAATGGCAATGACTTCATTGAGTTTTATAATTGTAAGGTTTACATAGTTTTGGCCATATAGCCTAAGTTTTGAGAGGGTCGAAGACCCCAACGATTTCAAGTTTTCATCAATAATATTTTGTAAAGCATATATCATGGCATAAGTACTTTGAGTAAAGTAAAGAACCAATGTTTTTCTTGTTTTATGAATATTTTTAAGGGTTAAATCATTTACAAAGATTTTATTTTCAAGGAAATATGGATAGGGTAGTTAACCTAGAATTTTACTGAAAGAATGACTCAGAGATTAGAAAACTAGATGGGACTGGTGTGGGGTTGTGCCCTATACTTTAGCTAGTAGCCCTTAGCTAATATAAGTCCAAAATTCTAGTGTGTAGGGTTTTGTCATGGCTAAGACTAAAAGAAGGTTACAAATAGAAAGGAATACATAGAGTAGAGATAGGTTATTGGTGAGCCTACAAAACCATTAGGATCAGTTGACCCTATAAGTAGTAAGTTATGGACAGACTGTCCAGTTTTTCTCTAACAGTAAGTTATAATATTTATTACGTCTGGTAGGCCCGAGTAAGCCATAGGTTTATAGTCAACCTGATAAAACTATGATGTTGGGACAAATAGTCCACTGATTACCTATTTGTATGAATACATGTTACTATATATTATTCATTATAACCAGTTTGGTTGCTGGACTTTGATTGCAAAAGATATGCATTTAAAGGATATCAGTGAGGGGAAACCCATTCCACTAGGCGGCGTGGTCTCACTTAATATCGATAAATCGAGATGTCATATTATTATTCACACCAGACTTTATGCCTAACTCAAAGTTTATGTATTCCTCTTAAACTCTCGAGAGCTCAAAATTTAATTTGAGTAGGTTGAGAGTTAAGGTTTTCAGGTTTAGTAGGTTTTGACGAATAAAGCATCCAAAGACGTGTATGAGACATATTAGCTATATAGGAGATTATTTATTTATCTATTCCACTGTAATTGAATGTTGTATGTGATGGCAGATGTTATAACTGTCTATTTAGTAACTCTAATAATCCCAAAGGCATCTTCATATGTCGCTCTTGGCGTATTTTATATTAGTTATATTTATCTGAACCTGGACAACTTTATGGGATTATGTACTGAATATGAAATGCTGACTTGAAATGAAATGAGAAAAGGTTGTTTTAAAATTGTGTTTGAAATATTTCATATTCTTGTGATTCTAATATTATGGTTATTGCTAACATTACTGCATTTTGTCACTGGAAATTAATACTATAGATGACTGCAGAATCTACAGCGGTTACTTTCGGGCCTCAAAATAGGGGATGTAATAATTTGGTATCAGAGCATAGATTTATCTAAAACTTAAAAAGAATTTTGAACTTAAAAGGAGGTTTTAAAATATAATCCTAATCAATCAAAGAATAAGATTAGGGTATGGGATAACGCTATAGTAATGTATATATATTTGCTATATATAAGTATATGCTTTATCTCAATTCTCCCATCTCTCTTGGATCATTCTTCCATGTCTTACTAAGGTTCGAATGAAGATTTAAAGGAAAGTAAGATATAGAGGCAAGAAACGGAAGAGTGAATTCGGTGGAGGAAGCACTACAACAAATGGAAATGCCAGACCCAATACTAGAAGGAATCCGGGTCGGGCACAAGCTGTTAATGTAGGCGCTGGAACACCACAGGTTGATATGGGAATAATGTACCATTTTTTTTGTCAACATGATGTAGGAAGGAGCTGCTACCAGATTGATTAGAGGAAATGCTAGAGGAGTGAATCGGGAAGATCCGGTTGTCAACAATTATGCTGTGCTGTATAGGGATTATGAAAGGCATGGAGGAAAATAATTTATTGGAACTATAGATGCAGTTGAAGTAGAGAATTGGTTGCTTCATTGTGAGAGGATTTTACTAACCTTGGATTGAATGATGAACATAAGAGGAGGCTAGTGTCTAGGCAATTGCAAGGAGCTGCGTCGTACTGGTGGAACAATGTAACTATTGGAGTAGTGGAGGAGACTTTCACATGGGCTGAATTTAGGAGAAGGTTCGAGGAAAGGTTCATGTCAAAAATTGCTAAGTCTACCTTGTTAAGGAAGTTTGTCGAGTTAGTGCAAGGATATACGAGTGTGTTGGAGTATGCTACAAGAATTGAGGAGTTGTCCTGGTATGGGTATGCTACTGTGGATACAGTAATTAAGAGGAATGAGAAGTTCATTCATGGACTAAGACCTGAGCTTGCTAGGGCAACTTTTCCACATCTTAGGGATCCATGTGATGTAGTTGTTGAGATGGTTTTAAGGAATGAAGAGATGCTTGCTTCCTTTAGTAGTAACAAAGCATGGAAGGCTCAAGGTGGGTAGAATTAGAAGAGGAAATTTTTCAACAAGAAGGGAGCTCAGAAGAGTGGAGCTGCCAAGAAAGGAAATTTTGTGATTATTTGTTATAAGTGTGATAAGAAAGGGCATTTAACAATTGAATGTCGTTCTAGAGATGGAAAGAAGGTTATAGGAAAGAAGAACATTAAGTGCTTCAACTGATCAGATCAGTCGTTATGAGAACCAATGCTAGGAACCAGCTAAAGCTAAAAGGGCAAGGTGTTTGCATTGGAACCAGCTACCTTAAGACCAACAGCTGAGGAGAATGGAAAGGCTGTGATGGTAGGTACGCTTTTGATTCATGGTATACCTGTTAGAGTTCTATTTGACACAGGTACATCATATTCTTTCATATCTCATTGTTTGGTAGATAAGCTTAACCTAGAACCCTCATACTTAGTTACATCCTTAAGGGTTGCGAATCCGATAGGAGGGTATGCAACTCTTGGGATGAGATGTGACCAATTAGAGTTTGAATTGTTAAGTCGTATATTTTCTTGCAGTTTGCATGTGCTTGATTTCGTAGGCTTCAGAATTATTTTGGGTATGGATTGGTTAAGTAGGTATAAAGCTAGGATATTTTGCCACGATAGGAAAATATCACTAAGTCACCTTAGTAGTAGTGCTCGAATTATATATTACGTAGAAAACCTGTGTTTTGATGTTTGTGCTTTGTTGGGTGTAATGGAGGAGTAAGATGAGTTGAATCAAGTTTTCATTGTTAGAGTATTTGTAGACTTCTTTTCACTGGTAACAGAACTACCGCTAAAATGAGCTATTGAATTTCATATAGATCTTGTACCTGGAACTGAACATGTTAGTAAACCACCAAGTAGGATGACGCCTGCCAAGATGAGGGAGCAAAAGGTGCAACTGGTGGACTTAGAAGGAAAGAGTTTTATTAGACCAAGCAGTCTGCCTTGGGGAGTAGCTGTGGTGTTTGTTAAGAAACTAGACGGATTGTTAAGGTTGTGTATCGATTATTGTAAGTTGAATGAGAAGACGATAAAGAACCGATATTCTTTACCGAGAATTAATGATCTGTTCGACCAGTTGAGTGAAGCCAAAGTATTTTCTTAGTTGGATTTAGCAACATGTTACATCAACTAAGAGTGGCGGAGGATAGTATTCTATTTATGGTGTTTAGGATAAGGTATGAATCATACGAATGGTTAGTAATGCCATTCGGACTAACTAATGCACCAGCCTTCTTCGTAGACTTAATAAATCAGATCAATCAAGAGCACTTAGATAGATTCGTGTTGGTGTTCATAGACGACATCTTGATATATTCGAAGGATGAAAGAGACCAAGAATTTTATCTTGGGATAGTGCTTGAGACACTAAGATAGCATCAATTAAAAGCGAAGTTTTCAAAATGTCATTTTTGGAAGAAGGATGTGAAGTTTATTGATCATGTAGTCTCAAAAAGGGTTGTCAGTAGATCCAGTTAAGATAGAAGCAGTTAATAATCGGAAGAGAACCGAGACAGTGACCGATAAAGAGTTTTCTTGGACTAGCTGGCTATTACTGGAGGTTCGTCAAGGATTACTCACGAATAGCAGCACCAATGACTAAGCTAACAAGGAAGGCCGTGAAGTATGTTTGGACCGATAAATGTGAGCAGGTATTCCAGAAGCTGAAATATTTATTGAGTGCGCCGGTGTTAGTTTTTCCTAATGGGAATCAAGATTTAGTAGTGTATACGGATGCGTGTGGAGCTGGATTAGGAGCTGTGTTATTGCAGAGGGGTAAAGTAATTGCCTATGCTTCTCAACAGCTTATACCACATGAGGTTAGATATCTGATGTATGACTTAGAGTTAGTTGTGGTAATTTTTACACTAGAGGTATGGAGACATTACCTTTTGAAAGAGAGATTTGAGTTGTTTACGGACCACAAGTCATTAAGATACTTATTCTCTCAGAAGGACTAGAATATGAGACAACAGAGATGGCTAAAGTTTTTAGCTGCTTATGATTTTGGAATTGAGTATACACTGGGGAAAGGAAATAGAATAGCAGATGCGCTTAGTAGAAGGCATCAGAATGCAGTATTAGCAATGATAGCTGAATGGAAAGATTTAGAAGCATTGACTACATGCGGAGTACAGTTAAGATCTACAGCTAGTTCTAGTCAAGAAACCACCATATTGTCATGTTTAGAAGTTTGACTAGTAATGATCGAACGGATTGCTTCTAAGCAAGGAGATGATCCATTACTAGCTAAATGGATTAGAAGGTTTAAGAGTGGAATTAAAATTGATGATTTAATAGATTTCAGTCTTGACTAAAATAGGTGGTTGAGAAAGAAAGGAAGGTTATGTGTTCCAAATGTTGGAGACATAAAGAAGGAAGTTCTTAGGGAGTGTCATCGATCAAAGTTCAATATTCATCCCGGAGGAACTAAGATGTATCAGGATATGAAAAGGAGCTTCCTCTGGGAAGGTATGAAAAAGGACGTAGGCTTATGGGTAAAGTAGTGTTAGAACTATCAACAAGTGAAAGCCGAACATTAGAAACCGAGTGGGTTACGTCAGCCTTTAGATATTCCGGTTTGAAAGTGGAATTCTATATCTATGGATTTCATAGATAGGTTGCCAAGGTCAAATAGACGAAATGAAAGTATCAGGGTTATAGTGGACATATTGACTAAGAGTGCACACTTTATACCCATTAAGTTGACTAGAACGGCACCAGTTTTAGCTAAGTTATTTATGAAGCATATAGTTAGATTGCACGGGATTCCTAGTAGCACAATAAGTGATGGAGATTCCTTGTTCACTAGTGAGTTATGGAAGAGTCTACAGGAAGTTTTAGGTACCAAGCTCAAGATGAGTACCGCTTACTATCCACAAACCGATAGGCAAAGGGAAAGGGTTAACAAAGTCTCAGAAGATTTGTTAAGAGCTTGTGTGCTAGATTTTGGAGGATCATGGGAAGACCATCTACACTTAGTTGAGTTTTCGAATAAAAACAGCTATCAAACTAGTATAGGGATGGCATCGTTTGAAGCTTTGTGTGGAAGGCCATGCAAATCTCTCATATATTGGTTAGAGACCAGAGGTAGATTAGTTCTTGGTTCTGATTTAGTAAGAGAAGCTGCAGTAAAGATTGAGTTAATTCGGGCGAGAATGAAGGAAGCTCAATCTAGGCAGAAAAGTTATGCAAATAAGAGACGAAAAGAGTTAGAGTTCTCAGTTGGAGCATGTTTTCATCAAGGTATCATCAATGAAAGGTGTAATAAGATTTGGGAAGTTAGGGAAATTGGCACCTAGATTTGTTGGATCATTTCCTATTATATAAAGGATCGGGAAACTCGTTTATAGGATAGAGTTACCTGATAGTTTGGTAGGAGTCCATAATGTTTTCCATATTTCTCATTTAAGGAAGTGTGTTCGAGATCTAGAGACTACTATTACTCCGATTTAGTTAGAAGACTTAGTAGTGGAATCGAACATGACCATAGTTAGACAGCCAGTTCGTATAGTGGCTAAGGATGAGAAGAAGCTAAGAAACAAGACAGTCGGAATAGTTAGGTCTAGTGGAGTGACGATGAGAGAGACTGTACTTGGGAAACATAGAGCGGGATTAGAGACTCTTATCCTAACTTGTTTGATGGTATGTTTACCTTTATGTTTGATTCATATATGCACCTTATCGTAATTTCGATGACAAAATTCTTTAAGGAGGGAAGTCTATAATGACCCTAATTTTGACTAACATTGTTTAGAGCATTTAATTAGAAAAATTAGATAAAATAATATAAATCGCTAAGAGGATTGAGATTTGAGTAACTAAGAGGTCGAGCCTAATTAATAAACCAATAATATTAATTATAGTGTAATAGGAAGGAGGAGATTATGACAAGGAAAAAATGGGAAGAGAACACATTCCCTTAACATAAACCCTCATCCTCTCATTTCCTCCCATACTTCATTAATAGAAAACGAAAAAATTAAGAGAAATAAGGGTCGGCTATTAACAAACATTCAAGGGAGAAAAAGCTAGAGAATCAAGGAAAAGCTTAAGGGAAATTAAATCAAGTTCAAATCTCAACTTTCTTAATTACAGAAGGTGAATAATAAATATACAGCTCACGTTTTGAATTGTGTTTCAATTTTAATGGGCAATCTGAATTTAATATTACAATTATGCCTGTTTTAGAAGTTTAAATGATTATAAAAATTTTGGTGATATTCTAGAATTTATATATGAAATTTAATGATATATTTGAGTTTGAAAACCTATTATATGATACCAAAATGAGTTGAGATTTTGATATGATGTTAGAAATATCATTTTAGAAGTGGTTTTTTAATTTCATAATTTTCTAAGCAGGTATGGATTTTATATAATTTTACTAAGTAAAGAAATTGGTGAATTTTGGGTTTTAATTATTAAAAATAACTAAAATAAGTTTTTGGCTCTGAAATTTTTATATGTCGAAGAGCATGATTAACTTAATTTATTTTGATTCTTAGGGATTTTTCCTAAGGTTTTAGGAATGATAAATAAATTTCTTAAGTCTAAAGGGCTCATTTGTTTAATTAAAAGGTTTATAAGGGTTAAATTGTAAAAATGTTTAGTATTGAAAATTATGGCATGTAGTAGTTTTTCAATAAAGAATTTGATAGCCAATAAGGATTTGACAAATTATAGAGGTTTGGTGAAAAGGAAACACCTTTTATAGTAAAATTACAGCTTTCAAATTAATTACCATCCTGCCATGTCGATATTGGCTACGTCGAGCCCATCTCACCGCATCCCACTGTCATCGATGCGGAACAAAGCAATGCATATGATGTCAATGAGTTTGGCATGAAATGGATTATTTTTGAACCTCGTCGAGGTTATAGAAACAAAGATAGAGAAATGGTCTTCAGTATGGGCATGTCGAGGTGCATGCATGCTGCATTTTTACTAAGAAGCATGATGCCACATACACTTCTTAATGTTTTCCCTCGCCGACCTAGATGGTCATCGAGCCTAACCCATGATGCATTTAACTTTTCATCGAGCCTAACCCTTATTTCTTTTTAACTGGTCATTGAGTTTAGTTTATGCCGCTTTTTAATATGGTTATCGAGCCTTGTCAATGCCACTTTTAACAAGTCTTCGAGCCTAACCTATACTTTTTTATAGTCATCAATCTTAACCCATAATCTAAATTTATACCGTCAATTGGCATTAATGCCATTGTCTTTGAGAGTCGTCAAAGTTCAGTTTTTATAGTTTAACATTATGACCTATGAAGTTATGACTTTGACAGCATCCCCAATGATTTCGAGTTTTTATCAACAATGTTTTGTAAAGCATATATCGTGGCATAAGTATTTTGAGTAAAGTAAAGGACTAAAGTTTTCTTTGTTTTATGAATGATTTCAAGGGTTAAATCATTTACAAAGATTTTTTTTTCAAGGAAACATGGATAGGGTAGTTAACCTAGAATTTTACTAAAAGAATAGCTCAGAGATTAGAAAAAAAGATGGGATTGGTGTGGGGTCGCGCCCTATACTTTAGCTAGTCGCCCCTAACTAATATAAGTCCAAAATTCCAGTATGTAGGGATTTATCATGGGTAAGACTAAAAAAGGTTACACATAGAAAAGAATACAAAGAGTAGAGATAGGTTATTGATAAGCCCGCAAAACCATTAGGATCAGTTGACCTTAGAAGTAGTAAGTTACGGACAGACCGTCCATTTTTTCTCTAATAGCAAGTTAGAACATTTATTATGTCTGGTAGGCTCGAGTCAGCCAAAGGTTTATAATAAGCCTAAAACTATGAGTTGGGACAGATAGTCCACTGATTACCTATTTTGTATGCATACATGTTACTGTATATTGTTTATTATAACCAGTTTGGTTGTAGGACTCTAATTGCAAAGTTATGCTTTTAAAGGATATTAGTGAGGGGAAACCCGTTCCCTAGGCGGCGTGGTCTCACTTAATATCAGTAAATCAAAGATGTCATATTATTATTCACATCAGGCTTTATGTATGACTCGAAGTTTATGTTTTCCCCTTAAAATCTCGGGTGCTCAAAATTTAATTTGAGTGGGTTGAGAGTTAAGGTTTTCAGATTTAGTAGGTTTTGGCGAATAAAGCATCTGAAGACTTGCAGGATGCAGATTAGCTATGTAGGATATTATCTATTTATCTATTCCACTGTGATTGAATGTTGTATGTGATGGCAGATGTTATAACTGTCTATTTAGTAACTCTGATCATCCAAGGGGCATCTTCATATGTCGCTCTTAGCATATTTTCTAAAAATTATATTTATCTGAACCTGGTCAACATTATGGGATTATATACTAAATAAGAAATGAAATGAAAAAAGGTTGTTTTAAAATTACGTTTGAAATATTTCATAATATTATGGATACCATTAACGTTACCGCATTTTGTTACTGGAATTAATACTATAGATGACTACAACATCTGTAGCGGTTAGTTTCGAGCCTCAAAATAGGGGATGTTACATGTATGATCTAAAAATATTATTCCTTACCTCATATTTTTCTATACTAAATATAGAAGACGAGGTGATCTTCACTAGATCATTCGATGCTTCAGGATAATACTGTAGGTTTCGAGAGGGAGATGGTGACCATGTGCATAGTTGTGAATATATCTTTTTGATGGTGGTTGTAACTGGATGGTAGCATCTATTGTATATAAGGATGTGATATATATATATATATATATATATCTGTGTATGTGTGTGTGTGTGTATCTATATATGTATATTGTGTGTATGACGTTTTGACCACACTGATGTTGTTGTAGATTTTATTTTTTATGTAATCTTGTCTCTATATTATTCACCATGGGAAACTCGTCTATATCATTATGTGTCGAGATGAGTTACGTGTTTGACAAAGATTCAAGTATATGACATCACATATTTGTGTTGAAACAAGGGAGCAGCATATATAAGAGATCTCTCTTATCGTGTCCTTTACTTCGTGCTTTGGACGGTAGCCTCCCTGCAGTAGCATAGGTACTGGGCCAGGGCATCACATTGTGGAATCGAAGCCCAAGTTTGAATAATTGGAGATAGAAGCATAAATTGACCCTAGAGGAGTGAGGCTTAGGTGGTGTACATGAGTCTAGATAACCTATATATCTAATATATAATTGCAAAGATCAACTTTTGTATTTTGAATGGCAGTGTAATTGATTGTCCGGGTATAGTATAAGTATAAATAGAAAAACTTTCTTATTCATGTGAGATTTCTGTTTATTTTTCTCTTTAATTTCTAACGAACCCATCTTTCACTTCCCTGATACAGAAAATGTGGTTAGACCCAAAGGCGATCATGTTGGTGCGACCGGATTTCATAATGACCAGTCTATTAGTACTAATACTTCTGATGTAATGATGACCATGAATTAGTGGATGGAATTTATGAGAGACATGCAGGATACTGCAGTAGTTGGAACACCAAGTTCTGCTCCCCTCTCAAACTTTACTCAACTGTGTAATGATTATGCTAGTCTAGGCAGTAAGCCATTATTTGGGAATGAAGGTTCCATGGGAGTCATACTTGGTTGGGAAACTATTAGAGAATATTCGATGACATGGCTCTTACAGATCCGCAGAAGATGACGCTCGAATCTAGACGACTACAAGATGGAGCATTAGACTGGTATAATGTTATGACTTTGGAGATTCCTAAGGAATAGATTTCATAAGAGCAATTCAAGGACAAGATTAGAGCTCATTTTGTTCCTGAAGTGGCCAGGGCAACACTATTTATGAATTTTATTGATCTAAAGCAAGATAACATGATAGTGCAAGAATATGCGAATCAGTTTGATGCTATATCGAAATATGGACTAGCTTAATTAGTATACCCTTAGAGAAGAATGAGAAGTTTGTTCAAGGAACAAGGACAGACCTCGGGGACAGACTTCTAGCTCAGTTGTGTAGTTCATTTGAGGATATTGTGGATACAATAGTTCGTTATAAGAAAATTTGTGAAGAAGATTAAGAAATAGGAACTTTATACGAATAGCAGAGCCATGAAGCGAAGTGGAATTTCTTTTATCCCAGGAAGGATCAGAGATTCAAGAAGAGGCAATTCAGGCCCAAGCACAGGTTTCAGCAAAAGGAGAAGATTGTTAAATCCCAGATTATGTGTTACATTTTTTGAGTTAAGTTGAAATTCACAAATGAATGTCAGAGAGTTCAAAATGGTGTTACCAGAAAATGCATTAACGGTAATAAGATTGGTCATATCGTAAAGGATTATCCGAAGATGATCAAGCATAAATAGGGGAAACTGTTTGCTATTGAATCTATAGGCCCATCAGATTAGGCAAAGGAAAAATCAGCCGTAGTTCTTAAAGATATGATTATGATATCTAATATATCTATACAATTTCTTACTGATACAGTTACATCACATTCGTTTATTCCAAAAGAGCTAATAGAGAAATTAAAGTTGGATCATACATTGCTAGTAACATTGCTTAGATTAGTAAATCCTATAAGTGGTTACGTTACTTTAAGGATGAAATGCTATGATTTTATTGTTGATTTGTACTCCATTGTGTGCAATTTTCATGTTATGGATCATTGGAATAATTTTGGTAATGGACTGGCTTGAGCGTTATGATGCTTAATTATTTTTTGCTAATCGAATTATTACTCTGAAGCATCCGGATCATAGAAATCGTATCGCATTTTCCCTTGATGCTTCAAATATCGAGTCTTGTATTTCAGTTTATGCTATGGAATCTCAAGGTAATGAAGTCAAGAAAATTCCAATCGTAAGAGAATTTCAGGATATGTTTGAATTTGTAGAAGGATTACCCTCTCGTAGAGCTGTAGAATTCCTAATAGATTTAATTCTAGGTTCTCATCCTGTTAATAGACCTCCTAGTCGAATGTGCCCTATCAAGATGAAAGAATTGTAGACTCAATTAGAAGGACTCAAGCGGAAGAACTTTATTAGATCAAATAGTTTTCCATGGGGTGTAGCTATAGTACTTGTGAAGAAGGAGGATGGATTGGTAAGGATGTGCACTGGCTGTTGTTTAATGAGATGACAATTAAAAACCGTTACCCATTGCCGCAGATTGATGATCTTTTTGACAGTTGAATGAAATGAAAGTTTTCTTTTGATTTAGCTATTGGTTTTCACTGATTATGAGTAGCTGATGATAGTATTCCTCTTGCAGCATTCAGAACAAGATATGGATCCTATGAGTGGGTAGTTATGCCTTTCGGGTTGATGAATGCACTACTTATTTCATTGACTTGATGAATTGAGTTTTTTGTAATTATTTGAATAAATATGTATTAGTATTCATTGATAATATCCTAGTCTATTCAAAGACCAAGGAAGAGTATGCAAAACATTTAAGAATTATCCTAAAAACCTTGAGATCGCATCAACTAAAAGCTAAATTCATGAAATGTCACTTTAGGAAGAAAGAAGTGAAATTTCTTAGGCATATTATTTCTAAAGAAGGTATTTTTATTGATCCAAAAAAGATAAAAGCGGTTCAATGGAGGAAGAGACCGGATTTAGTAGCAGAGATTTGTAATATCTTAGGATTGACAGGATATTGCAGACATTTTATTCAATGATTTTCAAAAGTTTCAACTCCATTGACCCTCTTCTTATGAAGAAGGAAGTAAAGTATAACTGGTAAGAGAAGTGTGAAGTGGTATTTCAAAGGTTAAAAGAATTATTATCTCATGACCTATTATGATAGTGCTTGATGGTAATAAAGATCTGATGGTATATACAGATGCTTGCAAGACTGGTCTTGGAGTTGTGTTGAAGCAACGTGATAAGGTCGAATCGTATGCATCGAGAGTTAAGACCAAATGAAACCAAATATGGTACTCATGATCTAGAGTTAACAACGACAATACTTGCTTTCAAATTGTGGAGTCACGATCGATTGGGAGAATGATTCATTCTCTATACATATCATAAATCTTTGAAATACTTGTTTAATTAGAAACATATGAATATGCGATAGCCTAAGTGGCTTGAATATCTAGCTACTTATGATTTTGAGATATAGTACACTCTAGAAAAAGGAAACAGAGTGGTTGATGCTCTTAGTTTGGAACAGAAAGCCATGGTTTCTATGATGATCGCTGAATCGAAAGATTTGGAGTGGCCAAACTCTTGTAATGTTCAGTGAAGAAGGATAGATGACTTACCCACTATGTTGGCTAGTCTAGAAGTTCAACTAAGCTTAGTTAATAAAATTCAAGCTAGGTAAAAAGATGATCCTTTGTTGATTAATCGATTTCAACGGTTGCAGAATGAAGAAGATAGAGATGTTCTAAAGAAAATCAAGCTTGAATCGAATGGTAGCTTATGATCGAAAGGATGGCTTTGTGTTCCTGACATAGCTGGCCTAAGGAAGGGCATTCTTGACGAATGTCATTGTTCCATGGTCACTATCAATCCAAGTGGAAAAAAATATAAAGATACGAAACACATGTATTATTAGAAAGGTATTAAGCATGAAATAGCAGAATATGTAAATGAGTGCACAACATGTCAGCTAGTAAAGGGAAAACATCAGAAACCTAGCGGATTATTTCAGTAGTTAGATGTACTACAGTGGAAATCAGATCAGACTTCTATGAAATTTATTGATGGACTTCCTCGTTCGAAACAAGGAAATGAAAGCATTTGGTTGATAATCAATCGACTCACTAAAAATGCACATTGTATTCTTGTATGTTCAAATCGAACAACATAAGGCATAGCTAGGTTATTTTCCATTGTCAAACTACTTAGAGCACCCAATAGTATAGTTAGTGATTGGAATCCACTTTTTACTAGCCATTTCTAATAGATTTTGCAGAATAACTTGGGAACATAACTCAATCTCAGTATGGTCTATCGCCTACAAATGGGTGGACAAACTGAACGATTCAATAGAGTTATAGAAGAACTTTTGAGAGCTTGCATTCTCGAATTTAATGGTTCTTTGAATGACCATCTACATTTCATAGAATTCTCTTATAATAGTATTTTCCGCTCCAGCATTGGCATGGCTTCTTTCGAAGATCTTTATGGAAGGTCGTGTCATTCTCCAGCTTGTTGGTTGAAAACTGGTGAAAGACTGATAATAGGTCCAGATATGGTGTGGGAGACAACTGAGAAATCGAGTTTATCAGAGATTGTATGAAAACTGGTTAGTCTAGACATAAGAATTATAAAGACACTCCTAGAAAGGACTTAGAATTTTTAGTTAGGGATTATGTATTTGTAAAAAATGTCTCCACTGAAAGGAGTAATAATATTTGGAAAAGCTAGGAAATTACTTCAAGATATATTAGATCTTATCCAATTATGGAGCATATTGGAAGCTTAACATATCGAATTGATTTATCTTCCTATATATCAAGAGTACACAATGTGTTCTATGTATCCTGGTTGAGGAAATGTCTATAAGATCCTGGTATTGTTCTAGAGCCAAACAACTTAAGAAGATAGAAATTGAATCGAACATGACATTCATCATTGAGGAAGCACAGGTTGTAGATTCAAAGGTGAAACGATTAAGAAAAAGAGATGTTCTATTAGTAACAGTCTAATGGTCAGACAACCTTAAAGACTATAAATGGGAGATCGAGGAACTAATGAGACTAACACATCCTAATTTATTCACTGCTTAGCCAGATATAATTTAAAAATAGTTGTGTGTTTTATTTTATTTAACTCATGGATGATTAGATGTTTTAATTATTGTTTGTTATAAATTAATCTTATTTAGAAATTGTGAATACCCAATTTTTTATAAGGGAGAGTCTGTAACAACCTGAAATTTGGCAATATTGTAATATGACATTTAAAAATATTTTGGAAGTAACTGAAATTTAATTATGAAAACAAAACGATAATTTTGGATTTAAAAAGAATTTTTTTGTTTTCTCAAATATTAATAAAATAAATTAAATAGTTGATAAAATAAAGTGATATTGAATTTAATTGCATTTCTGTGTTTGAAATAGAAAATTGTGTTGGAATATTAAATAGCAAAGAAAGATAAACACAAAATGCACATACTTGTTTTAATTTTGCATTTACTTAAACATTGAGAAATAAATTAAAAGATTATCATTTTCTCTGCCTAATAAAAAAATTAGAATGGCTATTTCTTAGAAATTAACAAAAGAATCTACTTATTAAAACTGAAAAGAATTATTAACATTGCCTAATAAAACAAGAAATAATTATTAACCTTGCCTGATAAAATAAAAATTGTATAAGAATTACCCTAATAAAGTAAAATAGTATAACGACTAGCCTAGTAAACAAAATAGTATAAAATGTAATAGTATAATGACTAGCCTAGTAAAATAAAATAGTATAATGTATACCCTAATAAAAAATAGTATGATTATGCATTGCTTATGTTTAAACCCTTACCACCTCCTTTTATTTCATTCACTCCCTCTCCCTCATCATCTTTCATTCCCCCATTAAAACACTCTACCTAAAGATCAAGCAAGAACATTACATAGTGAGTAAACCTTGTTTAAAATTCATCTTTAGTTGTTTCTTACCATGCTATTCTCAAATATGATTTTAATAAGTTATTATAATGGATATTTGATAAAACCATGAGTAAACTTCTCCCACCTCTACTGTTACTTCCTTCAATTAAAAACCTTATTTCTTTTCCTGTATAAATTAAAGTACAATTTTTTTGCATGATTGAAAGAAGAGCATAAACTATAGAATTGTGTAGAACTCAAGGAAGTACGTCCTCTCTTATTTTGCTCTGCTATTATTTATTTTATTCCATTATTTTATTGTAAAGGTAGGCTCCGCCACCGCCACATTAAGTTATTTTATTTTTGCAAAGGTAGGCCCTACCATCACCACATTCTGTTATTTTATTTTTACAAAGGTAGGGTCTACCACTACAGCGTTCGGTTATTTTATTTTTGCAATGGTAGGCTCTGCCACCATTGCATTATTTTATTTTATTTTTGCAAAGGTACTCCACCACCTCATTTAGTTATTTTATTTTTACGAAGTTAAGCTCTACCACCATCGCATTTAGTTATTTTATTTTGTAAAGGTAGGCTCTACCACCATCGTATATTTAAAGATGCTATGAAATGTTTAATTATTTGCATATATTGTTATGAATAGTTGATCATGTATGTTATTTGAATAAAGTAAGAATATTATGGTTCAAATTTGCAATCCCTTAGTGATTTCGAGTTAACGATAATTAGGTGGGATTATGTCGTATTGTAATTTGAATATATTAATCCCCCTAGTGACACCGGATTAACAACAGTTAGGTGTGGTTATTGTCATATATACACTACTGAAACATGTTAAATATTGTAAATTAATCATTGAGTGCTATACTAGATAGGGTTAGTATCCATCCTGGTTGGATTAACTATGGGTAGCACCCTGAGTATAGCATTCTTCCATTAATGTCGATAGTTTGACGATCTGCTATACGGGCTTTATTGTTATGGCTACATAGCTTAAATATAATGATGGATATGGGAATGTAATCATGTAGGTTAAGATAGACTAAGGTGGGTAATGCATAGTATGGTAGATCATTGGGCGTAACCATAATGTTGATTCATCGATGATATTGGGTATCACCAGGTGTTGGTTTTTGACATATTGGAGTCTAGGTTGTATTGGATATCATTAGGTATCAACCCAATTTTGGGTAGTTGATCAAATTTATCGCTATTATATGATTATATGATGTGATATTAATAACTCATGATTAAGGAGGATCACAATTGAGTAGATTTGCGATTATAGTCATATTAATTAAAATAGAACATCTGTTATATGAATTATATATAATACCTACATAAGGGATAGTTATTTGAAATATTATATTCTGTTTTGTTCTCCTTTATTGTTTGATATTTATGTTTACTCATAATTATTTATTAGCCTTACCCAGGTTATTATTTGTTTTAACAACCTTATGCCAGAAGGTTGTATTTTAGGATGTACTTTCACGATATCGTTTTTGCCTTGTGCTTTTTAAAGAGGAATGTGTATGGCCAAGATATAGTATTCATTTTTTCATATTTTACCAAACTAGCTATAGAAGATGAGGCGATCTTCGATCAGATCATTCGAGACTTCAGGATAGTTGTTTAGGAGGTAGATGGTGATCCAGTGCTTAGCTGTGTGTATTTTTTTGGTGGTGATTATAACTGGACGATGGTATCCGTTGTATATAAGGATGTGATATATATGATTGTGTGTGTCTGACTTTTTGGCCACACTGAAGTTATTGTAGATATTTTATTTTTTGTAATCCTTTCTTTATATTATTCGCCCTGGAAAACTCATGTATATTGCTTTATGTTGAGATGAGATACATGTTTGGAAGAGACAAGGTTTACGACATCACGTATTTGTGTTGACATAAGGGAGTATAAACAAGAGATTGCCTCTATTGCATCTTTTACGCCGTGCTTTCGGACAGTAACCTCCATCTGGCAGCATGGGTACTGGGCTAAGGCATCATATAGAGGTTCTATTAGGAAGGAATGAAGGGAGATGTTGGACAATGCATGAAGAAATGTTTCATATGTCAACAAGTTACGGCTTAACACTAAAAACCAAGTGAACTTTTACATCCTTTAGAAGTTCCGATGTGGAAGTTGGATTTAGTTTCTATGAACTTCTTATATGGTTTTTCAAGGATAAGGGCAGGGAATGAGAATGTATTAGTCATAGTTAATCGATTGACTAAGAGTGCACATTTCATTCAGGTGAAGTCCACGAGGATGACATCAAAGTTAGCCAAGATATATGTAAAGACTATAGTGAGACTCTATGGAATTCCAAGTACTGTATTAAGTGATTAAGAGATGTTGTTTGCCGGTGGGTTTTGGTGGAGCCTACAGGGTGCTTTGGGTTGGAGTTGTATATAAGTATTGCTTACTATCCGTAGATAGATAGATAGACCAAGAGGGTCAATCAAGTGCTTGAAGATTTTCTACGAGCATGTGTGTTAGACTTTAGTGGATCTTGGATTCCATAAAATACTATTAATTAGTATAGTATTGTGATGGCACCTTTTGAGACGTTATTTGGAAGACCTTGTACGTCGTCAGTATGTTAGTATGAGACAGGGATAGGGTTGTTCTAGGTCCGAATGTTGTAAGAAAAGCTTTGGATAAAGTTGAATTGATCTGGCAAAGAATGAAAGATTCTCAATCGAGATAGAAGAGCTATGCTGATAGAAAGCTAAAAGATTTGGAGTTTGACCTAGGGAATCACATGTTTGTTATAGTATCGTCGACAAGAGGCGCTATGAGGTTCAGAAAGGCTAGAAAGTTGGCATGGAGATTTTTTGGCCTATTCTGATACTAAAAAGAACAAAGAAAATAGCTTATAGAGTGGAATCATCGAGTGCTTTTGTCGAGATCCATAATGTGTTTTATGTATCACATATAAGGAAGTGCGTCGAACATCTTAGGGATGTTGTAATTCTTAGAGCAATGGATGACTAGTTGTTGAGCCAAATATGTCATATGTAGGGAAGCCATTCAGATAGTAGACCGATATGAGAAGCTTCGACATAAGGTAGTAAAGCCTGTGCAAGTCCACGAGGACCGTGATGATTGCCCTTGGGAAATGGAGGATAAAGTCAAAAGGACTTATCCTGAGTTGTTTATTTAGGTTAGCATATGTGTTTGCTATGTTTGTTTTAAATCATGAATATATTTGATATTATGGTTGATTTTGTTATATTGATAAAAATACACTAGTACATTTTGTTGTTACACATGTGTAAGGAACTTATGCGTTTATGCTAGAATGAGCATGAGAAAGATTGAGAATCACTAGTATATTATTTGAATTTATGGGATGAAATTTGTATAGGAGGAAGCCTATACACGCCATGAATCAACAATAATTGATTAATGAATTAAACGAGAGAGGGTGATGGTGGGTTGGTAGCTCATAGGGAGATTATTACATGCCTTTTCAAATTATTTCATTACTCCCTTTTCATTTCAACTTACACTCAAATTGAAATAAAAGCTTGAAGCATTTAATAATGGCAGCCTATGCAAGATTAAAAGAAAAATAAGAATATTAAAGCTAAGGGAACTAGAAAATTCATCCAATTAAAAAATCCAGCTGAGTAATATATTCTCTAATCCTGTTTTCTTTCACAATTGCTCACGGTTGAATCTAATTATGATCATTTCTTATCCTTCCTGTGACTTAATCAATTTAAACATTTAATATGATGTTATGAACACATTATTAGGAATGAGGTTTGATTTATAAAAAATTTCCATAAATAAATATATTGTTATAAAATATTTAAGAACGATTATTATTGAAAATCATTAGAAACAGGGAGTTTGGGAAGTTTTATGAAAGAAGATACATAAATATATTTTCCAAGTATTTCTAGAAAAATTATATGTGATTTTTGAGTGGAAATACACTAGGCCGAAAGAAGATTTATGGGTGCCAAAATGTAAACTATACGAGGCCGAGAGGTAATTTAATTGAATAAAGTGTTTAATAATTGGTAATGGACCAGATCGGCAATATATGCTACGCATGTATGAAAAATGCTAAATAATTGTAAGGAAGTATAAATTCATATGATTGAGAAGTCGATACATGTAAAGGTAGTATCAGACATGTAGTAAACATGTTTTGACATGCACTAAAAGCCACTATCGAAGTTAGTGAAACCGAACAGAGAGTAAATGAACTAGAACCTTAGTTGTAAAAACTTACGTAAGAAAGGTAAGGAATGCTAAGTATGAAGTTAGGTTCACAAAACCAAAGGTTTTAGCCGAAGCTCGAAGAGAACGAGGGCTATAGAGGAATTATGGGTAGAGGAGGTGGTTTCTGAAACCTAGAGTTGAGATTCGGTATGTTAACGAAACAAAACTAGACTATGCTAAGATTCCCCAAATAGGACCAAGGGTTGCAATTGCCGAAAGTAGTTTAGCTCTAAATAAAATATTGAAATCAAAACTAATTGACTTTCAAAAATGTAATTTTATGCTAAGGCTTAAGGTGATCGAACTTAAAGCATTAGTGATAATGTAAAAAAGTAGTAGAGTCAGCCGAAGGTAGTTGGTCTTGACACAACATAGTGAATAGCTAAGGATAAAACTAATACATATATAGTTAGGTTGAGTATTCGACATATGGAGTAAGGGATGGTGTGGCATCTAAGAACCGAAAGCGCCGACATCAAAAATCAAAGTGTAGGTGTAAGGCCTTAGTAGCAACTAAAACCAAAAGCAATGGTGTAAAGCCTAGAATGGCAACCACGGTAGAATGTATTGGAGTAAGGCCTAATGTGGCATCTGAAACACAAAATTAATTGGTGTAAGGCCTGATGTGGCAACTAAGGTAGGATTCAGCAGATGGTGTAAGGATAATGTGGCAGTTAGAAACCAAAGTCAAAGTTGTAGGCCGGAGTGGCAACCAAAGCATTAAAGCATAAGGATTTGGCCTATATGGTAACTGAAACATGAAAATAAAGGCGTAAGTCCTAAGTGGCAACCGAAATCGATATTTTATTTTCTGAATTAAGAAAGCAATAAAGGCAAGGGCTTAGTGGCAGTAAATGCTTAAACTATGGTTCTCCACTAGAATAAGAAGGCATAAGGCCTTGGTTGCAACCAATGGTAATATGTTTCAGGTTTCAGAAAGAAATGAGAATGATTACCAAATGGAAAATCGCATGAAATGACTATAAATTCTTATCAGAATAATTAGAATAACATTGTATGCATAAGACCTTTTAGGGTGAAACTAGGAGGTGAGCTTATATTTGAAGCTATTGATTCATTTTGTGTTATCGTGAGGGGAAAACCTACACTATGCTTTAGTGGCATGATCTCGCTATGTTTTATGTTTAGGAAAATATATTGCTCATACTAGACTTTATGTTTGACCCATATTATATTATTGTTTTCCTAATAAACTCGTGGATACTCATTCGAGTAGGTTGAGTTTGTGGGTTTAGGCAGGTTGCTTTTGGAAGAAGAATGAAAAGTTCCAAAGACGAAGAAGGAGGCTTGGACATTATTTGTTATTTTTGATTCTACTGTATTAAGTGTTCGTGTCAGCATCTTTAAATATTGGGCATGACACTATTAACTATAACTATACTATATTTTTTTCCTTTGCTTGGACACGATCATGGAAACAATTTGAATATGTAAAAGAAATAAAATAATGATTATTGCGTAATATTTATTAGTTGCCCTGTATTGTTTCATATATCTCATCCTTGTCGCTAAAATATAATTCCAAGGTGACTGCAGCATATTGAAGATCCATCTTTGGGTTTCTAAATGAGGGATGTTACACTTCGAAACACCAAAAAATCTTTGAAACAACAAATTCATATTCAAGTTACACATTTAACAAAACATAAGTCCATCACTTAGATGTAGAAAACTTATACCCCTAATTCGAATATACCTGATTTGAAAATCGATATCAATTTATACATTGAAAGGCAATCAATTTGAAAACACCATGAACTTGAAAACAAATTTAAATAATAATCATTTATCAAGTTTCTAATTAGAAATATAAAGAATTGTAATATAATCCCATTCGACTTATATTGAAATTTATGCTTCTAAGTGATATAAAAATCTCTACACAAGTAACATGGCTATAGTTTACGTAATAACCCGCACCTCCAAACACATCGATCCAAAGCCAAAAAAGGGCATTTGAACTCGCATTATGCTAAGAAGTATGAATTTTAGGTCTTTAAGATTTTTATGTTACAAAGATAGATAAAATTTAAAACATTCTACACTTCGGATCTTACAGTGAAAGGAAATAAAATATAAATACTGAAAATAATCTAGAGTAATATGGTCTCATAATAATCATGGTACATACAATGTCTAACATAGATAAAATCTTCATATAACATCATAATAAAAATCAGTCAAATATATATAATACGATATGTAGGAGAATGACTATAAATAAACGAGTTTATAAGTGACATATCGCCAACTCCATGCACCTTCCTAAATTAACTCATCTGCTACTCTGTCCTCCTGTAATGGTTATAAAAGGGTAAGAAAAGAAGAGGATCAAATAAAGTCTAGAAAATGAATTGTATTACTGGTATATGGCGTCCACGAGTAATTAACTTTACCTATAATCTACATGAACCTAAGGTGTTCACTTGTGTTTGTGGATTATATATATATATATATATCTGTGTGTGTGTGTGTGTAAAGAACTGGTAACCCACACACTAGAGTGCAAACAACCTAATACCAAGTGTAACCAGTCACCCTAAGTGTACCTAACATAGAATAAAAATCATATATGGTGAACCATCAAACAAATACACTAAGTAGATGGTCTCTAATACAAACTCCAAGTATTCGATCCTAATGGTCAATGTATCATGTCGAGTATACCTTACAATGCCTAGGCCCACTTACCCCAAAAGTATTGGGTAACCTCCTCATTAACGTTTGTTATCCTTTGCACACACGATGTCTTGGTCCAATTGCCCCCAAAAGCCTCCTGTTAATGCCTGATATCCTATTCTCAATGCACCACACCAAGAGTACATAAAATGCATAGACCCACTTGCCTCAGAAGCATTGAGTAACCTCCTATTAGTTCATGTAACTATTCATAGCACTGGGCAGACACACAGTGTCTAGGTCTAATTTCCTTAAAAATAACGAGTAACCTCCCATTTGAGCCAGTATGCTCCAAAGCATTTAATTGTAGTAGAACCGTGTGCCATGTCGAGTTCCACACCTTATAACATTATGAAGTGTGAATATAGGACGTCACCAAGCGTGATAATGCTCCATCTTGTTGTATAACTCTATTCAATTCCGTGGACTTCCCAAAGTCAAAGAATTGGGATCAAGTCCCCTGATTCGTCCTACTTGACCTGCATCAGGTCCAGGTTCGACCTGGGCATTTTCCTAGCCATCTAGACGTTTAAATTTTAATTTATACATTTGAACCTTATTGAAAAATTTGGCTTTAGGTATTCAGTGGTCCGACCGAATATTCAGACATATGACTTTGATTTCAGATGTTTAAAAATAAATTCAGACGTCTGAATCATGTTAGATTTGAACTGATTCCTTTCTGCTTCATGTTTTTTGAAATCCAGACGTCTGAATTGAGGTTTCCATGCTGATTTTCTTATTTGTATTGTTTGTCTTCTTCATGGGTTCGAGTATAGGGGGTTCATTTTTAATAGTATTTTTGGTGAAGTTTTATATTTTTGTTTATAAATGACTTTAACTAGTTAATCTCTACAATTGCATAACATGTTAATCGATTAGCTATGGGGGTTTCAATCACCAATCTATATATATTTCAATGTTAAGGGAATTAATTCATAGTAACCATTAAGGAGTGTTCGATTACATTTTCTTATTCCAAAACCAACCCAATATTATCATATCAAAGTTGATATCTATGGAATTAGGGTGAATTCCACTAGTCTACCCTTTCTCATGTTTCAATAATTATTTTATTAAATTATCAGTTAGCTTGGGTTTTTTCATCATTTCTACCAATAACGATTCATAACTGATGTTAACCCACCTTTTGCCAAGGCAGTATACAGGCAGATTTAACATAATAGACTTCGCGATTATCGAGGTCGATGAGTCCAGAGTATGATTATGGGACCCAAAAATCAAGTACATATAATAAATTAAAGTCGGGATTGAGTTTACATGATGGATGTATAATGTAAGATGCTCAGAGTATGGAATATGGCTCAGTGGATTGAAGGGATCGGCATACTTCATGAAGGAGGGATCCGCATACATCGAAATACAAGAGCAGTCTTGCAGAAAACAATCAATATCTCGAGATCTACAGGTCCAAATCATATGAAACTTGGAGAGCAAGGTATATGGATGCTAGGGAACCTACCTAGGGATCACATATCAAATGGACAAAGTAGGAGGGATCAGTATACATCCCTCGACAGGGATCGGCAGAAGGCAGCATCCAAGTCATGTTGACTCAAAGATCAAGCGACAACTCGAGTTCTACCAATCCAATTGACATGAAACTTGAAGCACACACTAATTACAACATATGGAACACCCCATAGGGATACCATGTCATTTGGAGGAGTTTAGAGGGATCGGCACTTTTCCCTTGGTAAGGATCGGCACCTATCCCTATTTAAAATTGGTTTAGTTGGATTTGCAACAAAGATTGATTAATAACCCGAGTTCTACTAATCCAATTGGCATGAAACTTGGAGGCTAAGCATAACACAACATTTAGAAGCCCCCTTACGGATCGCATGGCATTTGAAAGAAGTTGGAGGGATCGGTACCTATCCCCCCATAGGGATCGGCAGATCCGTGCATGTCTTCCCCTATAAATACATTAGGTATGACATTAAAAAACGGATCTTCTTTTTGATTCTCTTTATCTTCAACCTAGGCTACACTCTGCCAATTTTATTCTTGGATTTTGGATTGTAACCATAAACAAACTTCAGTATAACAAAAAGGATTATTCTAGAGTGGACGTAGACCAGAGTTAGCTGAACCACTATAAATCAATGTCTCTATTTACTTGCTTTCTGATTGTTTTAATTTTTCTCTTCATTTATTTTACTTCATATTTCTGTGATTGGAATGGATATTGGTGTTTTCATATAACTGGTTGTTGGTGGCTAATTTTGACACCAACATTTTGGTGCTTTCACTGAGAATGCAAGCCCTGGCGGATTTTGAGTTCAAATTTGGAATCAATTAGAGAGCTTGGATTTGCAGCAATGGTGAGACAATCAACAAGGAGACAAGTAGCGGATAAAAACCATTATAAAGGGAGTCATGTGGCTTTCCCAGGAGCTGGAGCAAATCAAACATCTATCTACATCACCAGAGACGAAATGGAAACAATGATGGACACTATGCAGGAACGAATGCTGAAAAGACAGAAGGAGATGATGCAGAATCTACTCCGACAGATCGGATAGGCTGGAGCTACAGGAGCTGTTGGAATGCATAACCAAGGAGTTGGAACGATAGGGGCTACTGAAGCTATGGATCAAGGAGTTGAGGTAGCAGGAATTGCTGGAAATCAAAACCGGGAACATGGAAATGGAGCCAATGGACGAAAGTAGAGCAAAGCAGTTGGGGGCAGTCCCCAGCCCTCTTAGAGGGATCAGTATCGATTACCAAAGGCTACTGGGCATGCCCTTAGGTCTGGTTGGTCGCGATGCTGGAGGACCTGCGGTCGATCCTGTGGAGCTTGGTGCGAATCTGAATTTGGATGCTCGTCCGGAGGAATACATTCTAGAATTCCCTTGCGGACTCAGGGGCCAACTTGGACATGATGATAAAAGACAGCCACTAGAAGACAATGACAGGTTTGTATAGATGATCAAGCGAGATGTGCGTAGAGAAATAGCGAACAGGGATCTGGAGGATGTAAATAGAAGTCCATTCACTCCTAATATCAGGAATGTTAGGAATCCACCAGAATTCAAACTACCAACATTGGAAGCTTATAACGGAAAGTCGGATCAAACTATGCATATGATGAGGTATACATGGCACATGGAAATACTGGGGGCTTCATAAGAAGTCCTGGCATGATGCTTTCCCCTGTACTTAAGGGATGTAGCTATGTTATGGTTCAGACAGTTAGAGAGCGGTTCTATCAGATGGACGGAATTGGTTGAAATATTTATGATGCGGTTTTGGGTTCACATTACGAGACCCAAGAATGTGGTGACATTGACATCAGTAAAGTAGTGGACAGGAGAATCACTCAAGAATTTCTTAACCAGGTTCAATGCGGTAATTGTTTCGGTGGATCGACCAGATCCATCGATGGTTTTAATGGCGACAGTGTCAGGAGTTGCAGATAATTTAGATTTTAAGATATCACTGATACGAGATCCACCAATGGATCTCAAGGAATTCTACCATGAAGCAGAAAGGTTTCTATGATAAGAAGATGCGAAAGCTGATAAAGAGGAAACATAAGTTAATACGATACGGGGTGGAGAACTGCTCGGTGAGAGCTCAGGAAAGGACAAGGGTAAATGGAACATGGATAATTGCTTCGATGGATCGAAGCGACAGAGGGGGGAACCCAAATTCTCTTCTTACATGGAATTGAATGAAACCCTAGAATGGATATATCTGGATACTAAAGGGCGCCTTCCATATCGGAGGCCGACAAAGAGGGAACCCTTGGAACGCGAACGAACATTAGGAAAGCATTGCATATTCCATGGCTGGATGGGCACAATACAAATGACTGCAGACATTTGAAGGATATCATTTAGGAACACGTGAGGAATGGTCAGTTACAACAATATGTAAGGACTCGGTCTGTGGTGCTAGAACAGAAGCAGCCACCGTTAACCTCGAATGAAAACCGCACTGGATCAAGGCATCATCATCAACTTTTCATTAATTAGTCGAGATGGCATGGAATAAGTAACAAACTCCACAGCAGGACGGTTAAGTCACATACAAATGTACGGGATCGAGGACGGTTCCTAAGCATGCTCTAAGATGATGATAAACCATAGCACTCAGGTTTGTGAAATTAGATTTTTCTTATCTTTTCTTCTTGTTTGCTTCAAACTCTGGTTTATTGGTTGTATGGACTCTTATTTTATATTTTGGTAAATGGACTTAGGAATTTTTAAATTTGGATCAATTTAATAGATAACACAGGTCATTAGGTATGGACTATACCTGGCAAGGGGTAGGTAATTTCACTCGAACGTGATGGATCGGCCTACTCAGGTCATCGGGTATGGATTGTGCTCGGCAAGGATCCGGAGATCAAGGTCGTTAGGTATGGACTATAACTGGTAAGGGGTAGGTCGATTTTCTCAAACGTGATGGATCGACCTACTCAGGTTGTTGAGTATGGATTATGCTCGGTAAGCTTCTGGAGAGGTCAAGGTCATCAGGTATGAACTATGCCTAGCAAGGGTTAGGTCACTTCGCTCAAATGTGATGGATCGGCCTACTCAGGTCATAGAATATGGATTATGTTCAGCAAGAATCCGGTGAGATAGAGGCATTGGATTTGACAAATGATCCGGTAAGATCATGAATTGAGCAATTGGCTTTGGATAGATATGGAATCGGCTAAGGATTTGTAATGTATTTGGAATTTGATATCGACTCGGAATAGTCAGGGATTTCACTAACGATCCAGAGAGATCGTGGATTTGGATTAGCAACGGATTGGATTCTCGATTAGAAAATACGGCTATCAATGGATTATGGATTTCAAAATTTGGATTTACGGCCATTCAAAACACACATTCCTATTGCAAGGCATGTTTTGGGGGGAAAAGTGTTAACCCACCTTTTGCCAAGGCAGTATATAGGCGAATTTAACCCAACAGACTTCGCGATTATCGAGGTCGATGAGTCAATAGTGATGATTATGGGACCCAGAAGTCAAGTACATATAATAATATAAAGTCAAGATTGAGTGGACTTGATGGATTTACAATGTAAGATGCTCGGAGTATGGAATATTGTTCGATGGATGGAAGGGATCGGCATACTTCATGATGGAGGGATCAGCATACATCGAAATACAAGAGCATTCTTGCAGAAAATGATCAATATCTCAAGATATACAAATCCAAAGCATATGAAACTTGGAAAGCAAGGTATATGGAACTTAGGACCCTACCCTAGGGATCACATATCAAATGGACAAAGTAGGAGGGATCGGTATACACCCCTCGAGAGGGATCCGCAGAAGGCAGCATCTAAGTCATGTTGACTCAAAGATCAAGTGACAACTAGAGTTCTACCAATCCAATTGACGTGAAACTTATAAAAAAAGCTAGTTACAACATATGGAACACCAAATAAGGATCGCATGTCATTTGGAGGAGTTTGGAGGGATCGTCACTCTTCCATTGGTAGGGATCGGCACCTATCCCTATTCAGAATTGGTTTAGTTGGATTTGCAACAAAGATTGATCAGTAACTCGAGTTCTACTAGTCCAATTGGCATGAAACTTGGAGGTTAAGTGTAACACAACATGGAGAAGATCCCCTAGTGATCGCAAGACATTTGGAAGAAGTTAGAGGGATTGGTACCTATAACTCCATAGGGATCGGCAGAAATCAGGATTTAAATAACACCACTTCACGGAAAATGCGATATCTCACAAATCGTAAGTCGAAATGGCACAAAATTTGGAGGGAAAGTAGCTAAGATCATGGGGAACCACCCAAAGGGATAGCACCCCATTTGGACACCAAAAAGAAATCTGTAGCGATCCCTATCGTTGACCCCAATGGACAGGGAAATTTTTGGCTGGCCTCGTCTTGGTCTTCCGAACCTTCTGTCGAAATTTTAGCCCGATCCGTAGACGTATTCCCCTGTAAATACAGTAGGCATGGCGTCAGAAAAAGGATCTTCTTTCTGCTTCTCATTATCTTCAACCTAGGCTACACTTTGCCAGTTTTATTGTTGGATTTTGATTGTAACTCTAAACGAACTACAGTATAATAAAAAAGATTATTTTAGAGTGGACGTAGGCTGGAGTTAGCCGAACTATAATAAATCTATGTCTTTATTTACTTGCTTTTTGATTGTTTTAATTTAGCCCTTCATTTATTTCTCTTCATATTTCTATGATTGGACTGGGTATTGGTGCTTTCATACAAATTGGTGTTGGTGTCCAATTTTAACGCCAACATTTTGGTGCTTTCACTGAGAAAGCTTGCCCCCGTGGATTTTGAGTTCGGATTTGGAATCAATTTGAGAGCTTGGATTTGGAGCAATGGTGAGACAATCAATAAGGAGACAAGTAGCGGATAAGAGTCATCATGAAGGGAGTCATGAGGATTCCTCAAGAGCTGGAGCAAATCAAACATCTATCTACATCACCAGAGATGAAACGAGAACAATGATGGATGTTATGCAGGAACATATGCTAAAAAGACAGGAGGAGATGATGCAGAATCTACTCCGATAGATCGGATAGGCTGGAGCTAAAGGAGCTGCTAGAATGAAAAATTGAGGAGTTGGAATGATAGGGACTATTGAAGCTATGGATCAAGGAGTTGAAGCAGCAGGAATCACTGGAAATCAGAACTTGAAACATGGAAATGGATCCAATGGATGAAGAAGTGGAGTAGAGCAGCTGGGAGCAGTCCCCGGCCAACCTAGAGGGATCAGCACCGATCCCTCTAGAGGGACCAGTACCGATCCCCCAAAAGCTAGGGGCATGCCCTCGGGTCTAGTTGGTCGCGATGTTGGAGGATTTGGACGCTCGTCCGGAGGAGTACATTCCAGATCCCTCATGGACTCGGGGGGGGGGGGGGGGAGGGAGGGGGCAGCTTGGATATGATGATAGGAGACTACCACTAGAAGACAATGACAGGTTTGAAGAGATGATCAGGCGAGCTATGCATGGAGGATTAGCGAATAGGGATCCGGAGGATGTAAATAGAAGTCTGTTCGCTCCTAATATCAAGAATGCTAGGAATCCACTAGAATTCAAACTACCAACATTGGAAGCTTATGACGGAAAGTCGGATCCAACTATGAATATGATGAGGTATGCATGGCACATGGAAGTATTGGGGACTTCAAAAGAAGTCTTGGCACGATGCTTTCCAATGTACTTAAGGGATGTAGCTGCGTTATGGTTCAGACAGTTGGAGAGTGGTTCTATTAGCACATTAATGGAATTGATTGAAATATTTATGAAGCAGTTTTGGGTTTACATTACGAGACCCAAGAATATGATGACATTGACATCAGTAAAGCAGTGGGTAAGAGAATCACTCAAGAATTTCTTAACCAGGTTCAATGCGGCAGTTGTTTCGGGGCATCGACCAGTGTTTCGGTGGATCAACCAGATCCATCAATGGTTTTGATGGCAGCAGTGTCAAGAGTTGCGGATAATTCAGATTTTAAGATATTGTTGATACGGGATCCATAGATAGATCTCGGGAAATTCTACCATGAAGCAGAAATATTTCTAAGATAGGAAGATGCGAAAGCTGATATAGAGGCAATAGAAGTTAATACGGTACGTGGTGGAGAACTGCTCGGTGAGAGCTCAAGAAAGGACAAGGGTAAACAAAACATGGATAATAGCTTCGATGGATCGAAGTGACAAAGGGAGGAACCAAAATCCTCTTCTTACTTGGAATTGAATGAAACTCTAGAACGGATATATCTTGATACTCAAGGGCGCCTTCCATATTGGTGGCCGACAAGGAGGGAACCCTCTGAACGCGAACGGACATCAGGAAAGTGCTGCCTATTCCATGAGCTGGATGGGCACACTACAAATGATTGCAGGCATTTAAAGGATATCATTGAGGAACACGTGAGGAATGGTCAGTTACAACAATACGTAAGGAATCAGGCTGCGGCAGTGGAACAGGAGCAGCCACCTTCCACCTCGAATGAAAAAGCACTAGATCAAGGCATCATCATCAACTTGTCATCAATTAATCAGGATGGCGTGGAATAAGTAACAAACTCCACAGTAGGATGGCTAAGTCACATACACATGTATGGGATCGAGGACGGTTCCTTGGCATGCACTGAGATTGTTATCCCGCCTTTTGGTCAAGGCCGGGATATCCACAAAATGGCTGGAAAGGATGGATATCAGGAATGGAGGTCAATTGGAAACAAGGCTATGATCGATGTCGTCAAAATTTGACCTAGCTTCAATCAAGACAGGATCAATTGGGAATGATGCACAAGGCTAGGAGAGGCTACGTTTCAAATTTCAGGTCAATCGGAGTTCGTATGCTCAAGATATGATCGATGCAATTCAAGCAATCAACAGAAAGGTCTTGTTCGTATCCATCAACTGAAAGGTCTTGTTCGTATCCATCAAGCCTCAACTGTTCGTATCCATCAACTGAAAGGTCTTGCTCGTATCCATCAAGCTTCAACTGTTCGTATCCATCAACTGAAAGGTCTTGTTCGTATCCATAAAGTGGTCGCCATTTCGTATCCATCACGATCGATACGAACAGTGCAATGGTGATCGATACAAACAAGGAAGAGGTGATCGATGTGAAGGAGACAGCCTTTGAAAAACACGAACTTGCATCGATCATATCTCACAATCTACAAGTCCAAATGCCACCAAATTTTCATAGGAGCTTGCGTACAACCTAAAGAATGTTCATGATCGATCTCGACTCGATCGGGCAAGAGATCTTGATCAATAGGAAATTCATTCGTATCAATCACGGATCGATTCAAAATCGCATGGGATCGATCGCGCGGGCCCATGCATGTGCCAGAAAAGGTCTCCCGAGATCTGAGCGAGATATTTGCAACCTATGCCTATAAATAGCATCCCAAAGTCTACAGAAAAGGGACTTTTGATTCTTCTACGTCCAGACTCTGCAGGAACCATCATTCTACTCGAAATTTGCTATTGTAATCAATTGTAACTCGTTGTAGTCAGCAATCAAACATCAATAAAATCATTAACTTCAAAGTGGATGTAGGTCGGATTGTCGAACCACTATAAACTCTGTGTTCTTTACTGCTTTCCTTTTAATTTTCTGAGTGTTCTTCATTTTTAATTGTCTACATACTTGTTATCTGTATTCTGTGATTGTGAACTGGTGCTTTCATCGACAATTGGGTGTTTGTGACCAATTTTGGCGCAAACAGAGATGATGATAAAGCGTAGTGCTCGGGTTTGTGAAATTAGATTTTCTTTTTCTTATCTTTTCTTCTTGTTTGATTCGAACTCTGGTTTATTGGTTGGAGGGACTCTTATTTTATATTTTGGAAAATGGACTTAGGAATGTTTAAATTTGGATCAATGTAATAGATAACACAGGTCATTAGGTATGGACTATACCTGGCAAGGGGTAGGTCACTTCGCCCGAACGCGATGGATCGACCTACTCGGGTCATCTAGTTTGCTTCGAATCTGGTTTATTGGTTGTACAGACTCTTATTTTATATTTTGGCAAATGGATTTAGGAATGTTTAAATTTGGATCAATGTACTAGATAACACAGGTCATCGGGTATGGACTATACCTGGCAAGGGGTAGGTCGCTTCACCCAATCACGATGGATTGGCCTACTCGGGTCATCTATAAACGATTGTGCTCGGCAAGGATCCAGAGAGATCAAGATCGTCAAGTATGGACTATACCTAGCAGGGGGTTGGTCGCTTCGCTCAAACGCGATGGATCGGCCAACTCGGGTCATCTATAAAGGATTGTGCTCGGCAAGGATCCAGATAGATCAAGATCGTCAAGTATGGACTATACCTAGCAAGGGGTTGTTCGCTTCACTCAAACGCGATGGATCGGCCTACTTAGGTCGTTGAGTATGGATTTTACTCGGCAAGGATCCGGAGAGATCAAGGTCGTCAGGTATAGACTATGCCTAGAACGGGGTAGGTCGTTTCGCTCGAACGCGATGGATCGGCCTACTCGGGTCATCGAATATGGATTATGTTTTGTAAGGATCCGGTGAGATCTTGGATTTTGCAAACGATCCAATAAGATCATGGATTTAGCTATTGGCTTTGGATAGATATGGATTTGGCTAAGGATTTGGAATGTATTCGGAATTGGATATCGACTCGGAACAGTCATGGATTTCACTAACGATCCAAAGAGATCGTGGATTTGGATTGGCAACGAATCGGATTCTGGATTAGAAAATACGACTATCAATGGATTATGGATTTTTAATTTTGGATTTACGGCCATTCAAAACACAGATTCCTATCGCAAGGCATGTTTTGTACTAATATAATATAAATCAGGATTTAATGGACTTGATGGATCTACAATGTAAGGTGCTTAGAGTATGGAATATGGCTCAATGGATGGAAGGGATTGACATAGTTCATGAAGGAGGGATCGACATACTTTATGAAGGAGGGATCGACATACATCGAAATACAAGAGCCTTCTTGCATAAAACAATCAATATCTCAAGATCTACAAGTCCAAAGCATATGAAACTTTGAGAGCAAGGTATGGACCCTAAGGGACCTACCCTAGGGATCACATATGAAATGGACAAAGTAGAAGGGATCAGTATACACCACTTGAGAGGGATCGGCAGAGGGCAGCATCCAAGTTATGTTGACTCAAAGATCAAGTGACAACTCGAGTTCTACCAATCCAATTGACGTGAAACTTGGAGCACAAGCTAATTACAACATATGGAACACCCCATAATGATCGCATATCATTTGGAGGAGTTTGGAGGGATCGGCACTCTTCCATCGGTAGGGATCGGCACCTATCCCTATTCAGAATTGGTTTAATTAGATTTGCAACAAAGATTGATCAATAACTCAAGTTCTACTAATCCAATTGGCATGAAACTTGGAGGCTAAGCATAACACAAAATGGAGAAGCTCCTCTAGGGATCGCATGGCATTTGGAAGAAGTTGGAGGGATCGATACCTATCGCTCCACAGGGAATGACAGAAATCAGGATTTAAACAACACCACTTCACAGAAAACACGATATCTCATAAACCGTAAGTCAAAATGACACAAAATTTGGAGGGCAAGTAGCTAAGATCATATGGACTCTCTAAGAGGGATCGCAACCCATTTGGACACCAAAAGAGGGATCGGTACTGATCCTTATCATGGGCCCCAATGGACTTGGAAACTTTTAGGTGGCCTCGTGTTAGTCTCCCGAACCTTCTGTCAAAATTTCAGCCTGATCCGTACATGTCTTCCCCTATAAATACAGCAGGCATGGAATTAGAAAAAGGATCTTCTTTCTACTTCTCTTTATCTTCAACCTAGGCTACACTCTGCCAATTTTATTCTTGGATTTTGGATTGTAACTGTAAACAAACTTCGGTATAATAAAAAGGATTATTCTAGAGTGGACGTAAGCCGGAGTTAGCCGAACCACTATAAATCTATGTCTATATTTACTTGCTTTCTGTTTGTTTTAGTTTAGTTCTTCATTTATTTTCTTAATATTTCTGTGATTTGATTGGATATTGGTGCTTTCATATAACTGGTGTGAGTGGCTAACTTTGATGCCGATATTTTGGTGCTTTCACCGAGAAAGCTAGCCCCTGTGGATTTTGAGTTTAGATTTGCAATCAATTAGAGAGCTTGGATTTGGAGCAATAATGAGACAATCAACAAGGAGACAAGTAGCGGATATGAGCCATCATAAAGGGAGTCATAAGGCTTCCTTAGGAGCTAGAGAAAATCAAACAACTATCTACATCACCAGAGATGAAATGGGAACAATGATGGACGCTATGTAGGAATGGATGCTGAAATGACAGGAGGAGATGATGTAGAACCTAGTCCGCCAAATCAGATAGGCTAGATCTATAGGAGCTGCCGGAATGCAAAACCAAGGAGTTGGAACGATAGGGACTACTGAAGCTATGGATCAAGGAGTTGAGGTAGTAGGTATCGCTGGAAA
Source organism: Allium fistulosum (assembly GCA_030737815.1). Taxonomy (NCBI): domain Eukaryota; kingdom Viridiplantae; phylum Streptophyta; class Magnoliopsida; order Asparagales; family Amaryllidaceae; genus Allium; species Allium fistulosum. The sequence continues at coordinate 480,990,735 of CM060905.1, read as the reverse complement.
TCATAACCGGGAAGATGGAAATGGAGCCAATGGATGAAGGTGTGGAGCAGAGCAGCCGGGGGTAGTGCCCGACTATCTTAGAGGGACCGAGACTGATCCCTCTAAGAGGGATTGCTACCGATCCCCAAAGGTTAGGGGGCATGCCCCCAGGTCTGGTTGGTCGCGATGTTGGAGGACCTGTGGTCGATCCTGTGGAGCTTGGTGCGAATCGGAATTTGGATGCTCGTCTGGAGGAATACATTTTAGAATTCCCTCGTGGACTCGAGGGGGGAAGCTTGGACATGATGATAGAAGACTACCACTGGAAGACAATGACAGGTTTGCAGAGATGATTAGGCGAGATATGCTTAGTGGATTAGCGAACAAAGATCTAGAGGATGTAAATAGAAGTCCATTCACTCCTAATATCAGGAGTGCTAGGAATCCACCAGAATTCAAACTACCAACACTGGAAGCTTATGATGGAAATTCGGATCCAATTATGCATATGATGAGGTATACATGACACATAGAAGTACTAGGGGCTTCAGAAGAAGTCCGGGCACGATGCTTTCCTCTACACTTAAGAGATGTAGCTGCATTATGGTTTAGATACTTAGATAGCGGTTCTATTAGCACATGGATGGAATTGGTCGAAATATTTATGATGTAGTTTTGGGTTCACATTACGAGAACAAGAATGTGATGACATTGACATCAGTGAAGCAGTGGGTAGGAGAATTACTCAAGAATTTCTTAACTAGGTTCAATGCACCAGTTTTTTTGGTGAATCGACCAGATCCATCAATGGTTTTGATGGCGGCAATGTCAGGAGTTGCTGATAATTTTGAATTTAAGATAATACTGATACAGGATCCTCCGATGGATCTGGGGGGATTCTACCATGAAGCAGAAAGGTTTCTATGATGGGAAGATGCGAAAGCTGATAAAGAGACAACATGAGTTAATACGGTACGGGGTAGAGAACTGCCCAGTGAGAGCTTAGGAAAGGACAAGGGTAAATGGAACATGGATAATAGCTTCGATGGATCGAAGCAACAGAGTGGGGAACCCAAATAACCTTCTTACTCGGAATTGAATGAAACCCTAGAACGGATATATCTTGATACTCGAGGGCGCCTTCCATATCGGAGGCCGGTAAGGAGGGAACCCTCCAAATGCGAACATACATTAGCAAAGCGCTGCATATTCCATAAGCTGAATGAGTACAATACAAATGACTACATGCATTTAAAGGATATCATTGAGGAACACATGAGGAATGGTCAGTTACAGTAATACGTAAGGACTCAGGCTGCGGCGGTGGAATAAAAGCAGCCACCATCCACCTCGAATGAAAACGGCACTGGATCAAGGCATCATCATCAGCTTGTCATCAATTAATCGGGATGGCGTGGGATAAGTAACAAACTCCACAGTAGGATGGCTAAGTCACATACACTTGTACGGGATCGAGGACGGTTCTTAGGCATCCTCTGTGAAGATGATAAACCGTAATGCTCGGGTTTGTGAAATTAGATTTTCTTTTTCTTATCTTTTCTTCTTGTTCACTCCAAACTCTGGTTTATTGGTTGTACAGACTCTTATTTTATATTTTGGCAAATGGACTTAGGAATGTTTAAATTCGGATCAATGTAATAGATAACACAGGTCGTTAAGTATGGACTATGTCGCCTATAGTGAACTCCAACTTCATGTGTTTCCTATCAGCATATGATTTCTGCTTGTCTTCTACAGTCTACATCCTCATATGGATCAAATCTACTATCTTCGAAGTTTCCCTAATCATATCTGGTCCAATAATGGTTCAATCCATAATGTCTCACTAACAAGACAGAGGTTTTCATGGCCATTCGTACACTGCCTCGAACGGTGTCATCTTAATACTTGTTTGATAGCTGTTATTATATGTAAACTCTACTAACGACAAGTGATCCTCTTAAGAATCTCTAAAGTCCAAGGTACACATACATAGCAAATATTGCAGTACTTGATTCACCCTCTTAGTTTGCTAGTCCGTCTGGAAATGATATGTGGTACTCAAATTTAGTTTAGTGCCCAAGGCATCTTGAAAACTCCTCCAAATCTCATCAGTGGAAAGTAGGTCACGATCACTGACAATGCTAGAAGGAACTCCATGCAAATGAACTATCTCCCTCATGTATAAGATTGCCAAAGATGCACCTATTCTTGTGCTCCTAACTGGAATGAAATGTGTGCATTTGGTGAGTCGATCGACTATGAACCAATTACCCTCATTCCCCGTTCTACTTCTAGGTAGCCCATTAACAAAATTCATAGAGATACTCTCCCATTTTCAATACGAAATATCCAACGGCTGTAATAATCCACTAGGCCTCTTCTTCCCAACCTTTACTCCTTCATACACTTAGAAACAGACTCCGCTACATGTCACTTCATTCTTTGCCAATAAAATACCCTCTTCGTATCCTGATACGTTTTGTCACTGCCAGGACGATTGGTCACCCTATAGCGATAGGATTTGTGCTAGTACCATATCAATTAACTTTTTAACAAAAGGAACACACAACCTATCATCTCTTTGCAACCATCCCCTTTAGTCGATGGAATAATGATCCAAATGACTCAAATGCTCCCCTCTGTTCAACTTCTCAAACATACCCAATAACTCTAATCCTTGCTTCTAACCTGAACCAATGTAGTCCATAAGTGACGGCTGGACATCTAGCTGCGAATAACCATGATGTAATATCTGATGAAGGTTAAAAATAAAATGTAGAAATAAAATCCAAATGCTACCATTCCAGAAAATTAGGGCTCAACATTACATGCTTTCGACTCAACCCATTGACTACAACATTGCCCTTGCCATGGAGTATATAAGATACTGAAATCAAACGATGCCAAGAACTCCATCCATCTCTGCTACCTCTAATTCAAATTTTTTTTAGAGAACAAATAATTTAGAGATTTATGATCCATGAATAACTCAAATCTTGTGCCCAAAAGATAATACCTCCAAGATTTGAGAGCAAAAGAAATAGCTACCAACTCAAGATCATGGGTATGATAGTTTCTCGCATATACTTTCATTTTTCAACTAACATAATAGACAACTCTACCCTCTTGCATCAAAATAGCACCATGTCATGTGCTACAAGCATTGGTATATCTAGCAAACGCCTTTGAACCATCGGGTAGTACTAAAACAGATGCACCACTCAACAACTCCTTTAGCGTAATAAAAGCATGTTCACACTTCGAGTTTCATGAGAAAACTAAATTCCTCTTGGTAAGGCATGTTAATGGTGCAGAAATTTTAATGAAGTCCTTGATGAACCTCCTATAATAGCCAACCAAACCAAGAAAAATTCTTACTTTTGTAGCATTCTTTGGTACGTGCCAATCTTGTACTACAACAACTCTACTAAGATCAACTAATGGTTCGTGCTTAGAAAAAAAACATATCCTAGATAGCAAACTTCCTTGCGCTGTAAGAAACATTTGGAATATTTCGCCTTCAGCTTATGCCCACAAAGGGTGTTGACCACTTCTCCTAAATGCAACTTGTGCTCTTCTTCGCTTTTTGAATAGACAAGATATCATCAATGAATACCACCACAAACTTATTTAGCAACCCTATGATGAATCGACTCATGAGGTCGGCAAAATATGCTGGTGCATTGGTCAGCCCAAGTAAAATGACTAACAACTCATAGAATCCATCAGAGGTATGAAAAGCAGTTTTCTAAATACTATTCTTGGCTACATGGAACTAATGGAATTCAGTAGCTAGGTCAAGTTGAGAGAATACATTCGCCTAACTAACTGATCAAAATGATTGTCTTTCATGGCAGTGGATAACGATTCTTCCTTGTGAGCTTATTTAACTCATAATAATTGACACAGAGCCTCAGAGACTCATGCTCTTTGGTTGTAAAGACAACAAGTTCTCTGTAACAATCCGCACCTTAATGGGCAGAATTTTTAACAAAAATCGAAACCCAAGTCCATCAAAGCACAAATCGTTGGATTTGGTACTTGCAAATAAACATGAGCATTATCAGAGATTGATGGAAATCTAAACTCACAACGGAAACAGTAGTAGGATAAGAATACTGACTATGATTACTACCTTGGAACTAAGGTATTCCTTGGATAGCAGATTGTCACATCAGCATCGAGCATGAGAGAAAGAAGACTCTCCAACAACAAAGCACATCCACCTCCAGTGACTTGTTCCACTAAATCTATCCTGTAGGTTGTAATGAGGAGGGGGTCAGAACAACGTTCTGGTGACTGGATAAATATGACTGTCCATAACATAAACTTATACCGATAGGTTTCCATTTAATTGTTATGTCCATCAAAGTTAGTAATTCTAATCTAACCTTGCATTGCACACGATTACATACTTACACCTTCCCAAGGTACAAAATATTAATGAAGCCATATCAACCACCCAATACTTCCAAATCCATTAGCCACTTAATACTTCTAAATGTGAAGCGGGCTTCTATAATACTTTTAAAGGAGAAATAGGTAGACTCTGTCATTTACAACCTTAATTGATGTAGACCCTATTATTTAAGACCTATTCCCAAGGTGGTTTCCTATCAATGTTTTCAATGGTCAGTGGGTCCTAGCTATAAGACTTCTAACCACTATTTAAGGCTTCTAACATTTAATATCCAACTATTACCGCATCTATCGTCCTAATAAACAGTACCCTAGCTACTTAATACCTTTGATTAGAAAATAGGCAGACTCTGGTCATTTAAGACCTTAACTAAGGCAGACCTTATCATTTAAGACCTATCCCTAGGGCGTGCTCCTAAATGGTACTGTTATTATTTCGCATTTAGCAATGTAAGAGACTATACCCAAGCCACTTAATACTTCCCAGTGGAAAATAGGTAGACCCTTTTATTTAAGACCTAATTTCAGAAGCGTGCTCCTTAACGGTACTATCAAGCTATCATTAATTGAAATCTCATTGGGCTACTTAATACTTCTTTTATAGGAAAGAGGAGGACTTTATAGTCAATTAAGACCCCAAACCTGAAGCGAGCCCTTCCCGAGATATCCATTCTCACTCTTTAATTATAAATATGGCATCTTATTAGGTTGCTTCCTTCGGTAGGGAGGCGGACACTTCAGCCACTTAAGACCTCAGCACTGAAGTAAACCCATTTAGAGACATCCTTATTTATTTATTTGGAATCTCACTAGGTTACTTAATAATTCCATTTAGGAGAGAGGCGGACCCTTCAACCACTTAAGACCTCAAACCAGAAGCGAACCCCTATGGAGATATCCCTCACTGCTCCTAATTCCAAATTCGGACCATTTAATACTTTCCAATTAAGAAAGCAAGCCCAATCTCTCATGTCATTATGGGTTATTGGATTAGTGATATCTCATATCAATAGTATGTACACTCGAAGTACACTCGACTGCTGGTAGACTCAAAGTGAAGAGCAATCTTCTTTCGAGTGACTCTACTGACCATGTATCACTAACCTACTAAGTCCAATTAACCATTCTAAGTCTTTATTTATATCTATTTGTCCATAAAACATTTCCTTAGACATTCATGTATGATTACTAATTTCAAATTAGTAACATTTTATATTTATTCCATTTTTATCAGTCCCATTAATCCATTTACACTATTAATTTATTGCAACTTCCACATTTATTACCATTTATTGAAGTTACAACCTTTTAAATTCTTTTCTTATTAGTTAATTATCCTAAACGTGAATATGCATGCAAGCGTCGTTATTAACTTTTTATTTAATTATTATAAGCACAGTAATTACGTACAGATATTTACTTTTAAATATGTTCTAGTTATATACCTTTACTAGAATATACTTTTCCATGTTAAATTGTTGGAATCTTATCTAAAAAGATTATCCGCTATAATTTCCATAAATTAGTCCAAAACAATGATTTAACTTTACAATATAAAAGATTACACCATTTAAAATTACAAGGAATAATCATTTCTTTTTATTACTGAAATAGACATTGGAAATATAATGAATTCATAATTTACGCGTCTCCTTTTCTTTCTACTTGCATCTATTCCTTGTTAGATCAAACGATGTATCTTTCTAAAAGGGAAAGAAATCAAAATAATTTACAAATTTTAAACGGATCCAAATTCCAGCAATTCAAAATTTAGAAAAGTTTATACTCTAACAAAATTAGGGTAATAATCCAAATTTATAACATTATTATACAACCTATTTCAAGTCTGGAATAAATTTAATTTAAATTAATATTATAAATTTATACTTTTGGGACTGATTTTCAGATCAGGTTGTACATAATGCTAAATCAATTTATAAACAAGAATATGTAGGTGATATTTATTATATTCAGATCGTATTCAATTCGTTGCCTACAACTCATATACAATTATCCAATTAGACATAAATAAACACCAACATGATAATCTTCATATTATAACAATCTATAATACTTCCCACTTAACTTTTAAAAGCGATCTGAATCTCCAAATCTGAAGTAGAACCTTTGATTCATCTCCAAATTCTTTTTAATCTAAGAGATATGTATAAAAATGTGTGTGTGTGTGTGTGTATACAACATTAGAATTACAGATCTATGAAGAGATTTGGGATTGGGAGAGAAAATAGATACAAATATGTAAATATATAAATTACGACAAATACACATATGGTTGATTCTCTTCTCTTCTCCTTTTTATTATATTTCTACTCTTCTTCGATTTGTACGAATATAGAACAAATATTTTATCTTTATAATTTAGAAAGAAGGTGGAGAAGAAGAAATGGCAGAGCTTTGTTACTACTTTCAGAATAATATCAGAAGAGAAGGGAGGGATATGCTTGAATTTACAGGCGCTAGAATCAACCGGAACCGTTAGATCGAAATATATTATATCCGGGCCATTGTGGCCTAGGGTTACTGGAGCCGTCAGGTCGCCACCGGTCAACTGCCCTTCGGTGACCGGTCGAGTACTAGGGGTCGACCGTCCCCAATGATGGGCCGCCTGTGGGCCTGGATAATTAATATAAAAACGTTAATTATTTATTATTTAATTATTTCCGTTCCGAATTCGTTTTTCATCCATAACTTTTTCGTTTGGACTCCGATCGCAAAACTCTAAACATTAAAGATGCTCAGAATTTTACCATCAACACAATAGTGCAAGTTTCATGGTCAAATTCCATTTTCGAAGCCTAATTAATTAATAAACTAACTAATTAAATAATTATCACCAAATTACGGGATGTTACATTCTTCCGCCCTTAATATGAATTTCGTCCTCGAAATTGTCAAGGTTTTGGCCCCTAATTATCCTAAACTACACAACCAATGAGTATACAACAAATTTTGCAACAAAACATGCATAAGTGGATAGTGTGTTACTATATCACCATACAAAAAATATGTATGCAGCATGATTCTAAATCAGATTCTTCTATATGAATGCATTTCTTTGAAAAATATTTTTGAAAAATATGATGCAAACAACCTACATATATACTGGCAGTTCTACATGAATGCAGCTTTCTGAAGAAAAAAATTCAACCAAAACCCCCATACTCCTATAAAGAGAAGTATGAAACAAAATTTTTTGCATCCACTTCCTATCATCCAATAATCTAACGCATCGAATAATCACTTCCTAAACTTTACTCCAATGTCGAAAAAAAGAATTTAGGCAGAGAATCTAACATTCTTAGCACACAATAATTTCCCTATTCCCGTAATACAGTGGAAATTTCTTTGCTGCCCCGGACTCACTCCCAATTTTCCACGTACAAAACGCATAAGAAGGCTTATTATCAAGCTCTAAAATGGAATTAAGTTTAAAAATAAACTTGTGCCTGTCATTGACAAGGTATGAAAATAGAAATTCCAAGGTTAAAACAACTTTTCTCTTGTTATTGCTTGCATTAGTCGCATCGTTGACCCTGATGCACTGCTAAATCACAAATTGTAACTCTATTTGCTTTCCCAACACCTAATATGTAGCCTTCAAAATCAAAGTTTTCACTGAAATCTTTCTCATTTCAAATTTGTAAAATAAAATCCCAAAATATGTAGACGCACACTTTCCCTTGAAATAAAATTTTGAACAAAAATTCTATAAATAATTTAAGAGTCAAAAATAAGTAAAACGCCAAACTTTTTTTTTCAAAAGGGAACTTTCAAAACAAGGGGAAATTTTCCAAAACATTTTCCTTCTCAAAAAATTTGATAAATCAAGCCACACTTTTAGCGTAGTCAAAAGTCGGTTATGTGCCAAACACAGAAACCAAATTACAAAATTCTACAACTAACATATACCCAAGAATTTGACATTTTATTTAAAAATATCAACACGTCTATTATTCTAAAATTTTAGCTTTTAAGGAACATGAACAATGACCCGTGCTATCGAAACAACTTTATCATGTCCTTCGCTAAAAATTTCAACTATTCTAAACTTCCAATCTTACATTGCATTTACTGTTAGTTAAGTATTTCTATGAGATTCGCCTATTTATATTGTCTCTTCTATGCATATATATATATAGGAGCGGTTTGCATATCTAGAAACAATAAAATAGAAAATGAATAGAAACTCGTAATATCGTGCGTGCCTTTTAAAAAAGACAACTAATAGTTTTACAGCCCAACAACACAAAAAGAAAAGAACAAATGCTAAAAATAAAAAGATACAGCAATCTTAAATAAAATACCGCCTAAGAACTGTAAGAAGGTCTTGCTCCGTGGCTGGAGCTGGAGCCATTTTCGCGAATGTGGAATGGTCGTAGCATGGCGGCTATTAACTCAATCTCACGCCCTTGGCACTACCGCTCCGTCCTAATCTCTCAGAGCTTTGCCTTAACCTGACGGATAGCAACAAGCTCGGGACTCAAGTATCCCTCGGCGCCCCCACGCTATCCCCTATTGTTGGTGTTGCGACTCTGGTGGTGGTACAGGTGGTGCGGTGGGCGGTAAAGGAATATTTATCCTCTTAATGGTGGTCTGATCGATGGCAGGAGGGACCTTCCTCACTACTGGCTCTCCACTCAAATTTATCTCGTAATGCCTAAACACTCGAGTGAGCAAGTGGAAATATGGAAAGTGAGTCCTTGGGGTACCAACTCCTTGATTGACCATATGGAGCATCAAGACACGAGCCCAATTGACGGCTACGCCGCCAATTATAGCATAGGCGGCTTTCTACATTGAGGCGTAGATCTGGCCAAGGCTCCCTGTAACGACCCAGAATTTCGGTCATTCGAATTTGAAATATTTAATTGATTTTAAATATTTAAAAGTTAATTTTATAAATTAAATAACTAAAACTTCAAATATAATGATTTAGATACTTAAATTGTTAAATTATATATTTAAATTATTTAATTGAATCTTGAATTTAAAATGAATGAAAATGATTTATAAAGTTGATTTAAATTCTATTTAAATTAGAATGGAGTTAGTGAACTTTTAAATTTGAATTAAAAGTGAATAAATTGATATTGGAGATTTTATATTTTAATTAACGTGTAAAAATAGTCATTTTTGGCATTGTCTCGGATTTCAACGAACCTAGTTTCATTGGATCCGTAAAAGTGAATTATAGTATGCTGTTGAATTTCGTGTCGATCGGACGTATCGTTTGGTTGTGCGAGTTGGAAACACGTAGAAATTAATTAAAGGAAGTTTAATTAAATAATTCGATTTTGAAAAGCTATCTTCTGTATATGATGGAATTGGCTCTCAATACATATTTTATTGTGTTTGGAATAGGGGTATAACATATAGAACGCCAGTAGGCACGCTTTGTTTGGAGTTTGGAATTTTCATGGATGAATAGCATCGGGTTTATTTTCTATAGATAGACCTCAACTCTTCCATTTTGCAAAAACCTAACCCTTAAAGATATTTCATCCGCCATTAAAACTCCTCCATCCAGCGATCGAAGCCTCTAGATGCGAAATTGGCCATCGATTTCAACTAGAGAAAGGTAGAGGGCAACCATACAAAGCTATTCAACGGTCAGATCGATGAATCTTCGACGACGGCAACAACGAATCGCCTGGATTCGAACGCAGGTCAAGTGGATTTTTTTTCGTACATGCGAGCGCGAGATAGAGCTAGGTAAGCGCGCGGCGGCGCGTGGTGTTGGGGTGGTTCAGCGGGTCGGCGGCGGCTGTAAGCGATGGAGCAGTGGCTGCAGGCGATGGAGCAGTGGCGGTTCTTGGTGGCTGTGGGTGGCGTGAGGTTTGATCGACGAAAAAAAACAACGCGCGTAGGCGTGCGCGATGGAGGAGTAGGCGACGACGCGTGGGTTGCTGGCATGCGACGATGTGAGGTGGTGATGGCGGCGGCTTGGAGGTCGGGGGTGGCTGGGCTTGGCGATCGTCGAATGATGAAGTCGAAAAAAAAGGAATATACGTCACATGCGCCTGGGAATGGTGAGGAGAAGGAGGGAAGAGGAGATTTGGTAAAAGTTTAAATTTTATTTTATTTAGTTAGTAAAATTAATTATCTCGTTATGTTAATAAACTCATAACTTTCTCGTACGAGGTTCGTTTCAAGCGCGACAAGTTGCATTGCATTTATATCAGAGAGCACTACGCTATGGAGTTGGATAGGAATGATTTCGGAGCTTGTAGGAATTTTGAGTTAAATTGAACGACCGTTCAATTTTAATTCAAACCGGAGCGCTTAAGTTATTTTGGCATTTTTGTGAGTTAACTCACCTCTCTGGCTTGTTTATATTTTTATATAAGTGGGAATAAATTTATATATGTTGATTGATGCTTGTTTGGATGATATATTATATATATAATAGTTAGTTTGGATATATTTCCGCCTATTGGAGCGGATGAGACCCTATTACGTTCTCGTGTATGAGTGGATGACCCTTTGTATATGAACCCCTCCTCGAAGCGGTTGATTTATATTTTTATGGTTATATGTTGTCTGTGATGCAGGGGGACAGGTTGGAGTGATCCAACAAGATTCCTCACCACTATTGAATTATTTTCATATATATGCTGATATATGATGTTCTGGATGTCATGTTGATATCTTTAATGTGGTTTTACTTATTTAGTGATATGGTAGCATTATGTCTTAGTTTTGATATTTTGAAATATTGAAATGATGATTTTTATTTAAAAAGGATTTCGAAATGATTTTGAAAGTATATATGTTTTAATGATTTTTAAATTTTTAAAGGAATGGATTTGGTTTTAAAGAAATAAAAAGTTATGATTTTTGATGTTATAAAAATATAGTTTTGAGAAATACTTTGATTCGGGATTTTTGAATAAGTTTATAAAAGGATTTATAGAAGTAATATTTTATAAATAAAGAAATAGATTTATAATCAGAATTTGTATATTTTAGTAAATGGATTTGGAGTTTGTTTTAATAAATGAATTTTATAAATAAATTTGATTTATAAAGAAATGAATTTATAAATGAATTTTGTTAAGTAAAATGAGTTTTTATAAAAGGATGATTTATACATAGAATTTTGTAAATAAAGGAATTTAATAAAATAGAAGTTTTATAAAATCGAAAGGATATTTATAAAAATAGTTTTATAGATATGGAAATGTTTTATGTTGAGATGTACATATGGATTTTTATTTAAAGGAATGTTTGAAAGAAATATTTTGATGAGGTTAAATGTTTTAAAAGTAATTTGTCTCTTGGAAGTAAAGGCCTTAGAAGTAGTAATTCCAAATGGAATTCAAATGGTTTTGAAAAATGTTTTAAAATGTGATAAGTATTGGAAACATAGATTTCAACATTTATTGTTGGACGTTTTCGGGGAAGTATGGAAGGCATGGACTATAACATTGTTGTTATAGTAAATGATTTTCGAATGGAAATGTTTTATATTGATATATAGGATTTATCTATATATAATTTACCAAATCCCAATACTAGTGTTTTGGGTTGTCGTAACGATGTTTTACGCAACATTCGTTTTGACTCAATAAATTATGTTTTGACCTTCCATCGTGAAATACACGAATCGGTTCTTATGATCGTACTAAATGCTTGGTGGTGTAGGAGCATTGCTTCCTATACTTAACACCCATCCGGAGGTTATAGAAATTTATTTGGCGTGTCTCCAAATGGTAGTGTTATTGAATATGTTTATACCGTTGATATAAGTATATGGAAATATTTTCTAAGTGTTGAAATGAAATGATTTGTGAATATGCTTATATCGTTGATATAAGTATATGGAAATGTTTTCCAATATTGAAAGATCGAAATGCATTTTTTGAGGAAATATCTTTTAAAGATAATTTGAAGTAGATATTTGGAGATTTACTTAGTTAATAAAAGATTTATTAAATGGGCCTAGTGATTGCTTATGGTGTTGGATATTGGTTGTTACTTCGATAGTTAAATAACCCTTTGTATACGAATCCCGCCTCGAAGCGGTTGATTAATATTTTTATGGTTATATGCTGTATGTGATGCAGGGGGACAGGTTGGAGGGATCTAACAGGATTCCTCACCACTGTTGAATTATTTTCATATATATGCAGCTATATGATGTTCTGGATGTCATGTTGAAGTCTTTGATGCGATTTTACTTATTTAGTGCTATGGTAGCACTGGGCCTTATTTTTGATACTTTGAAATATTAAAATGATGATTTTGATTTAAAAGGGATTTCGAAGTGATTTGGAAAGTATATATGTTTTAATGATTTTTAAATTTTTAAAGGAATGGATTTGTTTTTAAAGAAATAAAAAGTTATGATTTTTGATGTTATAAAAATATAGTTTTGAGAAATACTTTTATTCGAAATTTTTAAATAAGTTTATAAAAGGATTTATAGAAGTAATATTTTATAAATAAAGAAATAGATTTATAATTGGAATTTTAAATGTTAGTAAATGGATTTGGATTTTTTTAATAAATGGATTTTATAAATAAATTTGATTTATAAAGAAATGGAATTATAAATGGATTTTGTTAAGTAAAATGAGTTTTTATGATTTATACATAGAATTTTGTATATAAAGGAATTTAATAAAATAGATATTTTATAAAATCAAGAGGATATTTATAAAAATAGTTTTATAGATATGGAAATGTTTTATGTTGAGATGTAAATATGGATTTTTATTTAAAGCAATGTTTGAAAGAAATATTTTGATGAAGTTAAATGTTTTAAAAGTAATTTATCTTTTGGAAGTAAAGGTCTTGGAAGTAATAATTCCAAATGTAAATCAAATGGTTTTGAAAAATGTTTTAAAATGTGATAAGTATCGGAAACAAAGATTTCAACATTTATTGTTGTGATAGACGTTTTCGGGGAAGTATGGAAGGCATGGACTATAACATTGTTGTTATAGCAAGTGTTTTCCAAAAGGAAATGATTTATATTGATATATGGGATTTATCCATATATAATTTACCAAATCCCTATACTAGTGTTTTTGGTTAGCGTAACGATGTTTTACACAACATTCGTTTTGACCCAATAAATTATGTTTTGACCTTCCATCTTGAAATACACAAATCAGTTCTTATGATCGTACTAAAGCTTGGTGGTGTAGGAGCATTGCTTCCTATACTTAACACCCATCCGGAGGCGTACGAACTCTGGAGTTGTACGGTTATAGAAATCTATTTGGCGTGTTTCCAAATAGTAGTGTAATTGAATATGCCTATACCATTGATATAAGTATATGGAAACATTTTCTAAGTGTTGAAATGAAATGATTCGTGAATATGCTTATATCGTTGATATAAGTATGTGGATATGTTTTCCAATATTAAAAGGTTGAAATGGTTTATTGAGGATATATCTTTTAAAGATAATTTGAAGTAGATATTGGGGATTTATTTAATTAACAAAAGATTTATTAAATAGGCCCAGTGATTGCTTATGGTGCTAGATATTGGTTGTTGCTATGATAGTTAAATAACCGACTATCAAATAATTTGGCCTCTTTATCATTGTTGATCTGGAGAGACTGGGATCGGATTTGTTTGATTATGTTCAGCATGATAGGGGGTTCTCGCTTCTTGTTAGGTAGCGAATGGATGACTCTTACTCCTACATGTCCCTAGTGATAAAGGGTTGGTTGTGCAGTCGAGAGGCTGGACGTAAAAGCAAATTCGAGGTACCAGTGTGAGCTATGGTGGGGTGTATCCACTGTCGATGGTTGCAAAGCCTAGATCATCACATGTGGTATCAGAGATTAGGATTTTGCAAGCACGTAGGCTTTGGTATGGGTACTCATTATAGATAGGGTCAGTAGCACCCTAGATTGAGTTTGAGTGTATATATGAGCGCGTATTTGTTAACGATTATAAAAATGTTTTATATTGTGTTACTTTATCTATTGAAGTAGCTCATGAATTATAGTCGATATGTGGGACGCCATGTTATCGATAGGGGATTATAAACACTTGAACAAGGCAAACCGACACAGTATTGTTTTAAAAGTGGGTAACTGAAATAATTTTACCTAAATTATATTTTATTAATACAAAGGAATAATTTTTTAGAAATTATTATAGTTATATATGGTGTGTTTGGTTTGTAGTGAATGGTAATATTTGATTATTATCATTTGTTGTTTGAGTTGTAATAAAGTTATTGTTGTTATTATAATATAAACAAAGATGAAAAAATAAGAAATGGTTTTATATAACCAAAGTGAAATTATATATAAGTATAGATTTATAAATGCGATTTATAAATAAAAAGGGAATTTAAAAGAAATAAAAAGATCTAAACTCACTTCAGTCGTTGGGAAATAATTCAGATGATGACTGCAGCATCATTATTATTTATTTTTGAGTTTTTAAGTGATAAATTGCTATCTTAATAACTTACTATTGAAGTTTTGTTTTGATAAAACAAGTTTTGATTTTAAAATTCCAAATATAATTTGATAAATATAAATAGAAATAAGTTTCTGAACTTATAATTTGGGAATAGTATAGATAAGAAATAAGTTTACAACTTATGAATTTGAACAGGAAAGTAAAACCAAAATTTAAAATGGTTGAACATTTTGGTTAAGCAAACAAAAAGAAATTTGAAATTGAGATATGAAGTGAAAATAAAAGAATTAACTTAGTTAAAGTTAAATAAATTGAGTTGGTAAAATTAAGTAAATAAAATGAAGTTTAACTTAAGAAAAATTAAATGAAAGTGAATTGTAATTGAAATAAAATTTAACTTAAAGTTAAGAAAAGTGGGATGGAACGAGTTAAATAAATTAGAATTTGAATTTTGAAATGAAGATGAGCTTAAGTAATAAAATGTAATTAAATTTGAGTTGTAAAATGAATTTAATATGGTTTAGAATGTTATTTGATAGAAATAAATATGAACTTAAGTTTTGAAGTGAAAGTAAAAATAAGAATGTTGAAATGTTTACAAACTTAAGCAAATAATTTTATGGAATGGTTTTTAAATATTGTTAATATTAAAGGAAATATACTAAATAAATTGTATATGAAATGAAATGTAGTTAAACATGAATTGAATTTGAAAGTCAATATTAATAAATGAACGTAAAAGGAAATGAATGTAAACAAAAGAATCGGGAATAAGAATGGGATATAATAAGAAATCAACTGGAATAAATATGTAAGTTGTATGTGTTAGGAACTGGAGATAGTGGTTTTGATGACAACAACCTTTGTAACTTATTTTATTATAACTTATATACTAACACTATTGTCTAGATACATATGAATGTTATTATGCAGGATATATATAAGGCAGGTACTGATTATTGAAGACTGTACAGCATAAAGATCAAGAATGAAGAAATCAAGTTTGAAGACTCATGAATATCAAGATCAAGATCTCGAGACATGTGTCTAGTTTATTGTTAAAACTTCATAATAGCACGGAAATCTTCATTCCATATTTCATTTGGGATGGAACCCATTTCTACCTTCTTAGTGGCTTACAAACCCACGACAAGTAGCTTACAAACCTACAACAAGTGGCTTACAAACCCACGAACATCCTGGTTTTGTACAAGTTCTCGAGTCCTGATGTGATGAGATATTATAAAGGAAGAAGCTTGCAAAACTACTTCAAATTGGTTTTTCAAAATGATTTTCAAAACTGCTTTTCAAAATGTTTTAGCCTTAAAAATTATCATTCCAAATGATTTTCAAAAAAGATGTTTTAGCCTTAAAATGTTCTTTGTTTTTTTTAAATAAACTCTTGTTTTAAACTTCATATTGTTTTTTAACTAAGGGATGTCGACATCATGGGATACCCCATGTCGACATGGTGGCCGTTAATTTCAAAAGTTTCAATTTTCAAAAGAAGTGTCTATTCGTTTAAATCTCTTCACGAATGGTTATGGCTGCTACTGGTCTATAAATAGCCTTCACAAACGAACCTTTTAACTAACTATTTTCTTATTTTCTTCACTCCTTCTTCTCCACAAATCCATATTCTAAAATTTTCATATTTTTAAGATCGTGCTGAAATTCTGCCGAATTCTCAAGTGAATCAAATTAGAATCTCATTCTTGTTTGATTCTCTGCCCTCTCTCCAAGATCAAAGTGCTATTCAGAGTTATAGGATCAATTTGTAATCAAAAGTTTATCGAGTCTCTCTATAAGGTGTGGTTGTGCCTGGAAATCAATTGGGTAATCTTGTGGCCCGTAAATCAAGAGAGTTTGCCCCGGACTCGAGAGACAGGAGGGTACCTCAAGGCCTTTAGAAATTGAGGATTGTAATCTCGACATTGATTTAATAAAAATCTATATGAGGTGTTTTGCCTTGGTACAGGACTGGACATAGGGTAACTCCGAACCAGTATAAAATCTGCTGTGTTCTTTCCTTTTACTGCTTTTTATTTACTTATTGTATCTGTGTTTGATTCTGTGATAGTTCTGTGATTAAGTTCTGCATTTGTTTATAACATAATTTTCAAATTAGTCCATATAAGTCTTAGAATCCATTAAACACTATTCACCCCCCTCTAGTGTTAAATTAGCCTTAAGATCCTTAATCCGCACTCCCTTTCAATTGGTATCCGAGCAAAGATTTTCATAGTTTTCATAATCTGATACTTGAAAAATTAAAAATGGCATTTTTAGGAAATTTTGTTAATACTAGTTTGAATTTATGCATTTCATCAAAGTATCATATGTCTGCATATAGTTTTTATGAAAAATCAAGTTATCTACCGAATTGGTTTGTTATGCAGGAATAGACATGTTACATGGCTTTTGAAGAATCAATAACCAGTGGACAAACCGTGCAATTTGAGAAAGATAAATGGATACTTGATAGTGGCTGTTCAAGGCATATGACTGGAAATCCCAAGATACTCAATGACATTATATATCAAGATGGTGGATTGGTCAACTTTGGAGATAACTCAAAAGGATATGTGATTGGCATTGGCAATGTCGGTAATTCTAAAACTCCTCTTATTTCTGATGTTTTGCTAGTTAGGAATTTAAAACATAATTTGCTTAGTATAAGTCAACTATGTGATAAAGGATTTAAAATTAAATTTGGAAAAGATAAATGTCACATCGAAGATAATAAGTCAAATATTATCTTTAAAGGAATTAGGAAGAAAAACATTTACATCCTTAGTATGAAAGTTTCAAATGATAACTTATGTCTTTTGGCTAATACAAGCGACCCTTGGATTTGGCATAAAAGATTTGGTCATATAAATTTCAAACTGTTATCTAGGTTATCAAAACTTGACTTAGTTAGAGGTCTTCCAAAGTTAAACTTTAAAGTAGATAGTATATGTGATGCTTGCCAATTAGGAAAACTTAAGAAAAATTCATTTAAATTAAAAGATATGATTTCTACTTCTAAACCTCTAGAATTGCTTCATTTAGATTTATTTGGTCCATCTCAAGTTCAATCAATTAATCACAATAAATATGTTTTTGTAATTGTAGATGATTATTCTAGATATACTTGGACAATTTTTCTTAAACTTAAAAGTGATTCTTTTGAATTATTTAAGAATTTTGCTAAAAGAATTCAAAATCAACTTTCTTTAAAAATAAAAACTATTCGTAGTGATCACGGTGGAGAATTTGAAAATGAAAATTTTGAGAATTTCTGTAATCAAAAAGGAATTACTCATAATTTCTCTTTTCCAAGAACTCCACAATAAAACGGAGTGGTAGAACGTAAGAATAGAACGATTCAAGAGTGCGCTAGAACAATGCTTTCTGATAGTAACTTACCTAAAAACTTTTGGGCTGAAGTAGTTGCTACAACTTTTTATATATTAAATAGGATTTTAATTAGACCATTAACTAATAAAACACCATATGAATTACTTTACAATAAGAAACCCATAGTAGCTTATTTTAAAGTTTTTGGTAGTAAGTTTTTTTTTCTTAATACAAAAGATAATTTAGATAAATTTGAGCCTAAATCCAACAAAGGTATCTTTATCGGATATTCTAATAGAAGTAAAGCATTTAGGGTTTAAAATTTAAGAACTAACACTATTGAAGAAATAATGCATGTATCTTTTGATGAAAATTTTAAAGATACTGTACAAATATAAGATGAAGAAGATTTTGTAACTTTAAATAATGAACCTAATGAAACTAACTGTGAAATCATTCAACCTAATAAAAGAATTAGGCTATTAAAATATGATCCGGTAGAAAATATACTAGGAAATATTGAATCTATAGTTAAAACAAGAAATCAACTAAATTGTATGAGTAATGTAGCTTTTATATCAACTATTGAACCTAAAAATCCAAAGGAAGCATCATCTGATGATTCATGGATTCTTGCTATGAAAAAGAATTGAATCAGTTCACTAGAAATGATGTTTGGGAACTTGTTCCTAGACCTAAGGATAAAAGTATAATTGGAACAAAATGGGTTTATAAAAATAAAATGAATGAACTTGGTGTTGGGTGAATTTTCATCACCGGACCAACACCTACCGAACCAAAACGTCTCCACATCAATACCGAACCAGCATCACCGGTTCAACCACTGAACGAAGCAACGCCGATCCACTCATCTCCTTCCTCTAGACCAACTCCATGCCAGCCCAATGCCGGACCAAGATGCCGGACCAACTCATCTTCATATCAACTCAATGCCGGACCAAGATGCCGAACCAACTCATCTCCATATCAACTCACTGCCGAACCAAGATGCCGGACCAACTCATCTCCATATCAACTCAATTCCGGACCAAGATGCCGGACCAACTCATCTCCATATCAACTCACTGCCGGACCAAGATGCCGGACCAACTCATCTCCATATCAACTCACTGCCGGACCAAGATGCCGGACCAACTCAATTCCGGACCAACTCAATACCGGACCAACACGTGCCAGGCCAGATCACATCAGCCCAGGCCCACCAGCGGCTATATACATCCCAGACCCCTGCTCCCAACCTGACTCTATAAATAGAGGGGCAGGGGTACAACAATGGGGGCAAGTTTGAGAGCTAAAGCACGAAGAGAACTTTAAAACAACTTTCTTTCACTTGTATCAAAGCTTTGTACTTGTAATCAACACAAGAGAAGAGAAATAACATATAAAGTGGACGTAGGCATATTCTGGCTGAACCACTATAAATCTACGCGTCTTTTTACAGTTTAGCCCCTGCTTTTCATATATTTGCATAAATCACCCAAATCACTAAGAACAACATAAGATCTACTAAATCATACGACTTTGAGGTGTTTGTCCATTTTTTGTGCAAACATTTTTGGTGCTTTCATTGAGAGCTAGAAGCTCGAAGCTTCAGCTTCATCCACTTAACATTTTTCCTAACAGCATCGTTCGCCACTTGGAAAACATGCCTCCCAAACAGAGAAAAGATGTTAACAAAGGAAAAAAACATCGCATCCAGCAGTCTTCCAGATCCAGCTGCCACGAATCAAGTAAATCATCCTCCTCCAGTAGCAGTAACAAATGAAGGACAGGCTATCCGACCACTCCTGCCACAGAACAGCCCGCAGCAATTACTAGGGCAGATTTGGACAGGGTTGTGGTTGAAGTAACTAACCGCTTCACGTCCCAGCAGGAAGCCTTGGTGGACCATCTCATGTCACGCTTAAGGGATGCTGAAGAGTCCAATCGCAACACTGAATCATGGGGTGAGTCCCAGTCTGGAGGATCTCAGAGACAACAAAGATCTTCCTTCTTCGAAGGAGCTAACGGCAGAAGTAGCCATGGTAGGAGCCGAGATCGAGCACAGCTCGAAGTTAGGCCTGAGGAAACGTCTGGTACCGAACCCAACGGGGGAGGTACCGGGCGAAGGTCAACTGTAGCTGAGCCTGTCATACTGCCCAACCACGGAAACGCCAGTGAACGGGGCCGAGCTAGAGTCCAGCCCGAAGTTGGACCCGAGGAAGTGCTTAGATCAGAACCCAGCAGGGGAAGATCAAGGCAAGGGCCAACTGTAGCTGACCCTAGCATGCTCCCAGAAGATCAAAGGCAGCCATTAGAAAATATGAGGAATGATAGACGATACCATCACTACAGGTCATCTGGACGGAACCAATCCCACAGAACAGAACCAAACTCATTTCTATCTGCTCCAAATTCTGATGAAAGGATGGCACGCTTATTCAGAGAGTGTGTCCAACGGGAGCAAAGAGATCGAGGGATAGGCGCTAGGGTAACCATCCCTTTCGCCCGCAATATCGAAATTGCTATCACTCCTCGAGAATGGAAGATGCCAACAATGGAACCTTACAAAGGAACCTCCGACCCCGTTGTACACTTACAGAGGTACACACAACATATGCTCATGAGTGGAGCGACAGAGGGAGTACTGTGCAAATGCTTTCCGCTCTTCTTAGCAGATCTCGCTACCTACTGGTTCTGTCATCTACCCCAGGGATCCGTCAGCTCGTGGGAAATGTTGAAAGAAAAGTTTATCAGTCAGTTCCGCATCCATGTGGAACAACCTAAGGACGCTTATTCCTTATCCAGCGTCAAACAGAAACCTGGAGAGAAACTGCAACAATACCTAACCCGATTCAATGCCGCAGCAACCGCGGTCCAAGATGCCGATGAGAAGCTTATCCTAATGGCCCTCTGTAGTGGTGTGCATCCGGACACTAAATTTGCTAGAAGGTTGACGAAAGAAAAACCAGCTACTTTACACGATTTCTTCCATGAAGTCGGGAAATATATGAGGCTTGAGGATGCTGCCGTTGAGGGGCAGTCAGGACAGCAAAATAAGGCAACTCACAGCAACGCCCCTGCTGTAGCAAGGGACGTTCGAAGAAATGATTCCAAAGACAATGCTGGGGGCAAGAAGGGAGAAAAGCGCCTATATCGGCCTGGAACGAGATTCGACACTTACACTCCTTTGAACGAGACCGTCGAAAATATCTTCCTTGCCACCACAGGCGAAGTTAGATACAAACGCCCACCATACAAGAAAGAATCAGATAACGCCCAGAAGTCTGGAAAGTTCTGCCGCTTCCACGAATCTCACGGGCATGATACCAATGAATGCCATCATCTCCGGGATCTGATTGAGGAACACATCAGAAGGAAGAAACTGGAATGCTATGTAAAAAGTCAGGACAGGACTCCAGCTCCTGCCAATGAAAACCCAAGGCTACCCTCACCGGAGACCGGCAGAGGAAACCACAACGCTAGCGGCTCTAGTCAAGAGAAGATAGTGGTCCATACCATCTCAGGAGGACCGCACATCGCAGACAAGAGCTGGAAAGATATGGAAAGATATGGAAAGTCGCTTAGAGACAGTAAAGACTGTGTCAATTCGGTTATAGAAGAACGCCACCCGAAACGGAAAGAAAGTGATGACATCACATTCGGTAAGCGTGGCCTGGAAGGAAGGCAGTACCCTCACATGGATCCCATGGTTATCTCTGCCCGGCTCGGTCCCGCCGAAGTTTACCGAATCTTAGTAGACATTGGAAGCTCAGTGAACATCCTGTTCAAACATGCATTCGACAAAATGAAATTATCAATGAAGGATGTATCTCCCTGCGATAAACCACTACACGGTTTCACTGGAGATGCGAAGATGCCCCTCGGGCAACTAGACCTCTTTGTTGAGATTGGAAGCCATCCCCGCTCCGTTGTACGAAAACAGACGTTTGTGCTAATAGAAAACCATTCGGCCTATAACGCCTTCTTAGGAAGGCCAGCCTTGTCTGACTTCCAAATTGTCCTAGCCCCATGGTGCCTAAAAATGAAATTTCCAACGGACAATGGAGTAGGGGAAGTAGAAGGAGACCAGGACGTTGCTCGAGACTGCTATGTGACTGAACTACGCAATAACCACAGGAAGGATAAAGGGAAGGGTGTAGAGTTTGCCCTCTGCACGAAAAGTCTAGAAGCATAGCAACTAAAGAAAGCCCCTCCTCTTCGATATACCAGCGACCCTTTCAATGAATTAGACCCTAGGGACAAAGGGGAGGAGGCCACCGCCGAGCCTGCAGAGGCTATGGAGTTTGTATCTGTAGACAAGCACGACTCAAGTAGACTATTGAAAATTGGGTCCCAACTAAAAGCAGAGTTGAAGGAACAACTCATCGATTTTCTCCGCCACAACTTGGATGTATTCGCATGGTCACACGCTGACATGACCGGAATCTCCCCCGACATAGCATGCCACGTATTAAACATTGATCCTACCAAGGCGCCCGTAAAACAAAAAAAGAGAAGTATGGGGGCAGAGCGGTCTGCAGCCCTCGACGAAGAAGTAAAGAATCTGCTCGTCAATGACTTCATACGAGAAGCCATCTACCCGGAATGGATCGCTAACCCAGTGCTGGTAAAGAAGGCTAATGGGAAGTGGCGAACATGCATTGACTTTTCCAACCTAAATGACGCATGTCCAAAGGATTGCTTCCCACTTCCCCGAATCGACCAGCTTGTAGATAGCACAGCCAGGCACGAGTTCTTATCTTTTATGGACGCATACTCAGGGTATAACCAAATTCCTATGCAAGCTCCCGACCAAGACCACACTAGTTTCATCACCGACCGGGGTTTATACTGCTATAAGGTAATGCCCTTCGGACTTAAAAATGCAGGAGCCACCTACCAGCGCCTCGTCAACAAGATGTTTGCGGGGCTAATAGGACAAACTATGGAAGTATACGTGGATGACATGCTGGTAAAGTCAAGGAAAGCCGACGATCACGTAAGCCACCTAGACGAGATGTTT
Source organism: Allium fistulosum (assembly GCA_030737815.1). Taxonomy (NCBI): domain Eukaryota; kingdom Viridiplantae; phylum Streptophyta; class Magnoliopsida; order Asparagales; family Amaryllidaceae; genus Allium; species Allium fistulosum. The sequence goes on along the minus strand of CM060905.1, from coordinate 480,967,553 downwards.
CAAGTACTTCGACAGTATGGAATGAAGTTGAATCCTCTAAAATGCTCCTTCGGAGTGTCATCAGGAAAGTTCTTAGGATTCATCGTCCATGCCAGAGGGATTGAAGCAAACCCTGAACAAGTCCGAGCGCTAAGGGATATCAAGATACCTTCAACTCGGAAGGAAATGCAAAGCCTGAATGGAAAAGTGGCCGCCCTAAGCCGATTCATCTCCAAAGCAACGGACAAGTGTGTCCCCTTTATCGAAGCTCTAAAGAAAGACAAAGGAAAGTTCGAATGGACCGACGAATACCTGACCGCTTTCCTTAACTTAATCGAACACGTCCAGAAACCACCGGTACTCTCGACTCCAAGCAAAGGCGAAGAATTATACCTATACCTTGCTGTGTCATCTCACTCCCTAAGCGCTGCCTTGGTAAGGGAAGACAACCGCACGCAGCGGCCAGTTTACTTCGTCTGTAAGAGGTTTACGGGGGCAGAAGTTAGATATCCTAAACTTAAGAAGCTAGCATACTGTTTACTAATCACATCCCGGAAACTGCATCACTACTTCCAGTCCCATTCCATCAAAGTTCTGACCGATCAGCCACTGAGGCAGGTACTCCACCGTCCCGACACTTCTGGGCGACTACTTAAATGGTGCATCGAACTAAGTCAGTATGATATCACCTATCACCCTCGCACTGCCATCAAGGGACAAGCCATGGCTGATTTCATTGCAGAATTCACTAACAACGAAGATAAGGAGCAATTGAAAATAGCAGAAGACATCAAGTGGAATCTCTTTGTGGATGGTGCATCGAACGAACAAGGCTCGGGGGCAGGTGTGGTAATAATCACTCCTAGGGGAAACAAACTGCACTATGCTATAAAGTTGGAGTTCGCTGCCACCAACAACGATGCAGAATATGAAGCAGTGATAGCCGGACTAGAACTTGCCGTAGAAATCAGAGACAATTCTTTGTGCCTTCATAGCGATTCTCAACTTATTGTTAATCAAATACTAGGAGAATTCCAAGCTCGAGAAGAACGACTCATAGCATATTTAAAGAAGACCAAGTTACTTCTCAGCCAATTGGACCACTACTTAGTCAAACACATTCCTCGAGAAGAGAACCAAGAGGCCGACGAATTGGCAAAACAAGCAAGTGTGAGAGACAGCGCCACCTTCGGGGCAGTAACCATCTCAAAGCAACTGACCCAAAGTTTTGAGCAAGTGAATCTGATAGCTGCAACCAAAGAGGCAACTTGGATGACTCCCATCCGAGACTACTTACAAAACGGCACAATACCCAACGGGCGTAACGAAGTCAAGAAAATCTTGAGAAAAGCTTCCCGCTACACAATACAAGAAGACATCCTCTATCGACGCGGATTCTCTAACCCGTTATTAAGGTGTGTCGCTGGGAGGGAAGCCATGGAAATCTTATCCAACATTCATCAAGGAAGCTGCGGAGATCACACCGGAGGACAAACATTAGCAAAAAAGACACTTCAATATGGATACTTTTGGCCTACCTTAAGCAAGGACGCCTTGGATTTCGTCAAAAAGTGTGACAGATGCCAGAAGTTTGCTAAGATTCTGCGGCTACCAATGACTGAGATTACTCAAATGACTAGCCCTTGGCCCTTTGCAGTATGGGGAATTGACTTAATCGGCGAACTACCAATGGGCCGAGGTGGGGCCAAATACGCTATAGTGGAAGTCGACTACTTCACCAAATGGGTGGAAGCGGAACCTCTGAATAAAGTATCTTCGGCAAAAGTTATTAACTTCTTGATCAAAAATGTTCTGTGCAGGTACAGAGTCCCACTCAAAATCATATTAGACAATGGACTTCAGTTTGACAGCGAGGAATTCGCCAACTGGTGCCAAGAGCACGGAATTCACAAAAGCTTCTCATCCGTAGCGTATCCCCAGGCAAACGGACAAGTCGAAGTCGTCAACAAAATTCTGAAAACTCTAATCAAAAAGAAGCTCGAAAAGTCAAAGGGCGCTTGGGTGGATGAACTTCCCACGGCACTATGGGCCTATCGCACATCTTTCAGAACATCAACGGGGCACACTCCTTTCTCTTTGGCATACGGATCGGAGGCTATGCTCCCAGTTGAAACCATTGTGCCTTCCCACCGTAGGATCCACTATAACCCAGAAGAGAACGAAGAACTCCTTCACATGTCTTTGGATCTAGTTGAGGAGAGAAGAAATGATGCAGTCCTTAAAGCAGCAGCCCACAAACAGAAAGTGGCGGCACAATACAACTCCAAAGTCAAGCATCGTACCTTACAAGAAGGGGATCTTGTTCTCAAGCGAATCTTCCCTCGCCCCGGAGCGCTAGACCCAATCTGGGATGGACCATATGTAATTCATAAAGATCTCCACAACGGAGCCTATATTTTGTCAACAGTGGACGGAGAGGTGTTCCAGAGGGCATGGAACATCCAACACCTCCGTCGATACTTTTCTTAACTTGTATTGCCCATATGAAGTGAATTAACAAAGAGAATCAGTGGACGTAGGCATTTTCGTGCCGAACCACTTTAAAAAACCTTGTCTCTTTTTTAACTTGTTCCTTTATATCTTGGCTGCTTGTTAACTTTATCCTTTTCTGTTGAACAAAATCCTGTGCATACAACGTTTCAATTCAAAGCACTCCACAGCGCAACTTCACCTGGACAAGACCTGACAGGTACTATGCGAATCTATGCCCTCGCCAATGAGACACTTTTGCTCCAGCACCCCTCTGCTGCGGGTTAACTCATTGATCGCGACGACCCTTAAAGCCAACTGTAATGAGCCGATTATAAGCCACCGAGAAGGCCGACTATAGCCGAGGCAGCTCATTACGGCGTTCGGCTCGCCGGCAACCGTGAACCGACTATAAGCCCCAACATAAGGTGTGGCCAGCCAGGGGCAGTTCACGGTTGACGATCGACACCCACGCTAGCCGGCCACGGTAAATCGAATAATACCCACGATTACGGGCCATAATGGCTTGGGTAGTTACTGTGCACGATCTCGGCTCCGATGTGCCTTAAGTACGGCTGAGGTAAAAAAGAATTAACTCCCCGCGGAGGCGTAAGATGGGTGACAAATGTCTCCAAGACCCACAGCTAGGGAAAGTGACTACAAAACCCGTTTGCCACGAACTTAAGCACATCGACGGCCTTTCGTGATTGGAAGTTTTTACTATTTCCTATATTTCCATTCTATTTTTAAAACTTTCCTCTTATCCTATATAACGATCCCTAAAGCACAGGTCACAGAATAGGAGGCATTCGCAAATGAGACCGGATGGCCAGGCACTCGACCACATTTTCATACTCAGTCACGCTAAAGCCACCGTCTACAACTAAAGCATGAGGGACGGTATTTTATTTTTGTGTGCCTAAAAACATAGCTATAGTTTATTCGTACATCACGTTAGTATTACAAGATATGAAATTATACTTTAAGCAGGAACTTAGCATCAAATACCACTGAATCACAAGTACACGCATAGCTATATTTCTTATTCAGCACATTAAGACTACAAAAAACATCCATATATAACGAAATTATCATAAGTTAAGAATTACATGCCGAAAATCAAATCTCTTATTACAAGTAGCACCATTATAACTTGAAAGCCATGTTACTGTTTCAAAACCAACATGTGTAACAGTATCGAGTCAACCAAAAGAAACATCCAGGTCGAATCAGGGAGCTGGCTGCATTGGATCTTTACCCTTGTCTTGTTGGTGTTGACCGCCTGATCAGGCAAGAAGAGAAATCATTAGTGATAAGCGACAGAGTTAACGAAAGAAGAAACTAATGTAGAAGGGGTTACCAGCAACTTCCCCTTGATCGTCTTGGTCGTCATCCCCTACTTCCACACCTGCCTCTTCAACCGCAAACAACCGCATCCCCTCCTTCACCGCTATCTTCTCCTCCTTGGTGAACTGAGCGGTAACCGCATCCATCCTAAAGGCCGCTCCACCCTCCTTATTCGCCTCAGCCTTGGCCTCCTCTAAAGCCCTGAGGTAAATCCTAGCCATAACCCGGGGGTAGTCGTCCATCCAAGATAAGTTGCCCTGTTTCCAAATGCGAAAGTACATATCCTGCAGCATATCATCCATCATCCCCTCATTTTCCTCAAACTCCTTCATACGAGCCTCAGAAACCGATAGCCTTACAATGGCAGCATCCTTTTCCAGTCGGTATCGTGAGCAGTCAGCCTGAAGGGACCTCCTCATCGCCTCCATCTCCTCCTTTAGCCTGACCTGAGCAAGCTCTGCGGCTTCAAGCTTCCCCGACAGCTCCTCTACCAGCTCAAGATCCGCCCTCCGAACCTCGTCCACTGTCGAGATGGCCATATTTATCTGCTCCTTGCAAGCAGCCTCCATCTTGCGCAATTCCGCCTTACTAGCCTCCTCCATAGTCTTCCTCAACCGCCCGGAGGCAGCCTCATGTTGAGAAATCTGAATGGCCTGATCAGCAAGCTGTTTGGCCTGGTCCGAAACCATCAATCGTAGTCGGATGTTGGCGCTCCCAATCTCCTCTCCAGCATTAACCAGCCGGACATGATGCCCCATCAGCTTCCTAGTCTCCTCCGCCACCCGATCAATATTAGCCTTGGCCTCGTCTCCCATGGTAACTACTCGAGTGGTAAGTAAATCGAGATCTAAGGACTTAGCCTCATCAAGCACCCGTACCATGGGATTGCGGGGAAGAAGGTGCTCACCGGTAACCTCATCGAAGGTAATATCATGGGAACTTGGATCCAGATCAGGATGACCCGCAAATGGATTACGAGCCAAGCCAGGACGATCAATCTGAGTAACGGTAGGATTTTCAGACGGGTGCGGAGAGAGTGCGAACTCAGTATCCTTCTCCGTGATATCATGAAGAGGCTGAATTGGGGGCTGAGGACCAAGTGAAGGTTCGGATAAGGGATGACTCCTCTTTCTCTTTTGAATACCCTCTTCAATAACCACGAGAAGAGGACGGTAGCCGACTACATCCCCGGAATGGTGGGTCGAAGGCTTCGGCTTGGCGGAAGCTTTGGAGAGCTTGTATTTTTCGAGCCTATGCCGAAGCTCTGAGACCTTTGCCGTTTTACCTGCTCCTGATATGAAGAACAAGTGTCACAAGCTTACATTGAATTATGATTCAAGAAACGCGTTAAATTAAAAGTTAAAAAAAAAGAAGGGAAACACATCTGTTATACAAACCCTGGGGAGGAGTAGGATACTGCAATAAGTCCTGGATTTCGTTCCAGGACGGGAGCAGATCGTAAAATATTCCTAAATCCTTATCATGAATGGAGCCTGCAGAAGTCAAAAGTTCACCTTGATTCGTCGGAGCCACCATGGCTGGAATAGTCTGGGAAGACATGCTTGCACCGGTCTCGGCCTTGTCAACTTTCCCGGATTTCTCTACCGAAGCCGATTCTCCGTCCAGCCCCTCGAAAGCTTGGCGGAATGCATCATCCGTCCACTCCTGAATCTCGCCTGCTTGCCCATGAAGTAAGGCCCCGATGCCATCACCACCTTCCCGGTCATCTCCACCCTCACCTCTCTCCTCCTCCACATCTTCCTCCCCCTGAGTAATTGGACAAGTGCTGGGGGAAGGACCATCCGACTTCTTAAGTTTCTTACCTCCGACAACGGAAGGTTTCGTGAAAGGTTTCCTCTTACCACTCTCTACTGTGACACCTCCCTTAGCTTGAGCAGCCGCCCTCTCCTCCGCCATTTCCCTCTGCTTGACTACTGACTGCTGTGGAAGGATCAAATTATACTCCAGAAGGGTCGCATTTCTAATCAGGTAAGCAGCTGATCTATCTCTCCCGGGGATAGCTTCTATCTCGGCCGCTGTCTGAACCAGGCGGTCATTCTCCACAACCGCAAAACCACCTGTCGCTAGCAAGAAATAAAAGCACGTAAGATAAAGCACTGCAGTTATAACGGAAATTATAAATAAAGCTTCACACTTACAGCCGGAGGTGAAGCGACGAATGGAAACAGAGTCACCCCTGATGAAGAACCATTCTTTCTTGAACATACTGAACTTCGAGTATAAGTCCAGGACGGGCTTAAAGGATACGGCAGATTCCCAGCTGATGTAGGGAGACCCCTTCTGGTAGCCTCTCAAGTTGTACAAATACCGAATCTCCCGGTTGGAAGGAGGACGCCCATATCTCCTCTGGAAGATGACAAAGAGACTCACCAGAATAGCATAAGAGTTGGGTTGAAGCTGGAATGGGGCCACCTTTAGATATGTAAGAAAGCTGACTACCCAAGCATTAAGAGGCGGGATGGCACCACACATGCAGTGGTATCTGCTATAGGCAAAGTACCCTTCAGGAGGGTCATATGGCATAACTTCTCTCCCTGGCAACAGCATGCGCACTCTATCGATTCCTAAAGAACGGGAGATGACATCAAGCTGCTCCTCCTTGAGGGAGCTAGGAAAGCAATCGGGCGGGGAGTTCTGAAGCTCCTAAGGGCCGTACCCGTCCACCAGTGATCTTGGGGCAGTTTCGTGACGTTCCGGTCCTGGCTGAGCAGGGGGCACTGCGGAAGATTCTCCTTCGCCCTGGGACTTCTTTTTATCCGATCGAGTTTCTGCTTTACGAGACATTATCTGCAACATCGGAAAAACATGTTGTTAAAACAGAGGATATAAACAAGCAAGTACATGTAGTCCGGAATTTCGCTCGTGATATGAAAAATGAAAAAATCAAGTGTATAAAGTTCATTCGGCATTCCCAATACTACAGTTCATTCGGCATTCCCAATACTACAAGTTCATTCGGCATTCCCAATACTACAAGTTCATTCGGCATTCCCAATACTACGAGTTCATTCGGCATCCCCAATACTACAGTTCATTCGGCATCCCCAATACTACAGTTCATTCGGCATTCCCAATATCAGAACTCATTCTACACTCAAGTACTTATGGTGCAGATCCATTCGGTAATTCAAAACATGAGAACCATTCGGTAACTACCTGATTCGGTAGTCGAGGATGATCCGGCAATAACTTTGATTCGGCAGACGAGAATTTCAATTTGGCTGTCATCAATCGGTAAGGGATGGTAGAGACACAAGTCCCATACTTATAGGGGGGTTGTTTGACCGGACCAGACGGTTCGGTTCTCAGGCCGAATGAGTTCGACAAACTAAACAAAGCACAACATATGTTAAACATATGCCCTGCTTTGGGGGGCAAATGTTGGGTGAATTTTCATCACCGGACCAACACCTACCGAACCAAAACGTCTCCACATCAATACCGAACCAGCATCACCGGTTCAACCACTGAACGAAGCAACGCCGATCCACTCGTCTCCTTCCTCCGGACCAACTCCATGCCAGCCCAATGCCGGACCAAGATGCCGGACCAACTCATCTCCATATCAACTCACTGCCGAACCAAGATGCCGGACCAACTCATCTCCATATCAACTCAATTCCGGACCAAGATGTCGGACCAACTCATCTCCATATCAACTCACTGCCGGACCAAGATGCCGGACCAACTCATCTCCATATCAACTCACTGCCGGACCAAGATGCCGGACCAACTCAATTCCGGACCAACTCAATACCGGACCAACACGTGCCAGGCCAGATCACATCAGCCCAGGCCCACCAGCGGCTATATACATCCCAGACCCCTGCTCCCAACCCGACTCTATAAATAGAGGGGCAGGGGTACAGCAATGGGGACAAGTTTGAGAGCTAAAGCACGGAGAGAACTTTAAAACAACTTTCTTTCACTTGTATCAAAGCTTTGTACTTGTAATCAAAACAAGAGAAGAGAAATAACATATAAAGTGGACGTAGGCATATTCTGGCTGAACCACTATAAATCTACGCGTCTTTTTACAGTTTAGCCCCTGCTTTTCATATATTTGCATAAATCACCCAAATCACTAAGAACAACATAAGATCTACTAAATCATACGACTTTGAGGTGTTTGTCCATTTTTTGTGCAAACACTTGGTGAGGTCGTGAGAAATAAAGCTCTTTAGTCGCACAAGGTTATTGTCAAGAAGAAGGAATTGATTATGACGAAACCTTTGCACCCGTAGCAAGACTAGAAGTTATCAGGATTCTACTTGCTTTCGCAAACTACAATAATTTCAAGTTATATCAAATGGATGTTAAAAGTGCTTTTCTAAATGGCTTTGTAAAAGAAGATATTTTTGTCGAACAACCTCCACTTTTTGTAGATAATAAATTTCCAAATCATGTATATAAATTAAAGAAAGCTTTATATGGTCTGAAACAAGCTCCTAGAGCCTAGTATGAAAGACTAAGATCTTATTTACTACAATCTGGTTTTGAAATTGGTAAAATAGATACAACCCTTTTTTTAAAAAGAAACAAAAATGATATTCAACTAGTACAAATATATGTAGATGATATTGTGACGACCCGGAATTTTTGAGCATTTGAAATAGGAATATTTAATTAATTTTAAATATTCAAAAGATAATTTTTAACTTTAATTCCAAATATCATTATTGATTAGACAAGTAATTGTTGAATTTAAATTTTTGAAATTGGTAAATTATTGAATCTGGAGCTTTAAGCCTGTTAAAAATAATTTGAAGACTTATAAAATTTATATAGATAATACTGAAATGGATAGAAGTGTTGGAATCAGCTTTAAAAATGGTTTGTTATGTTTTGAAATTTTATATCATTTAAATTGAATTTAAAAATAGCCTTTCGAGGCACAGTCTCGGAATTTGACGAAACCAGTTCCATTGGATCCGTAATATTATTTTATTACCGGATTTAAAATCTTATAGCGTTTGGAGTTAGCATGTAACCATACGGTGGGTGAACGCATTGAAGTTAAATCAGATATTTAATTTAAAAATAATTGGTTTGACCAGTCAAAAATATATCAACATCAGAACCTTCTTTGGCCTTAATTCAGATCACTGTTGCGTGGCGTATTCTATACGCTAAGAAATTCCTTCACACTATCATTCATAGCCGAGACTTCTTCCCCTTCTTCGTATCTCTCAGTTAAAAATCGAAAAAAAAAGAAAACAACGAAACAAAAAAAAAGATGTTGCCGCTCTCGTCTGGAATCGAAAAAGGGAGAAATTCAAACAATCTCAGATCGGTTCGAAATCCTCCTCTCTTACAAATTCCCAGACTAAAACCCAAATTCTAATCAAAATTTCGAAGATGGCATCGGTCGTTCGAAGTTTTTCATTTGTGACCGATGTTGCCTCATTCGAGCTCGTTAGGGTTTCTAAGAAGTCGCGATCGAAACCGGGAAGGAGAGGGCGACCACGCGAGGCACGATGGAGGCTGGTGGCGCCGAGATGAAGTTGTGATGGGTGCGCGTACGACTTTGGGTGCGATGTGATCTGGGATTGGAGGCGAAGAGACGAGCATCGAGGTTATTGATCTGGTGGGTTTGTCAGGCTACGAGGGAGGCACGGGTCAACGCGAACGCAGTCAGGAAGACATGTGGCGATGTCGTGGGTTAGGGGTGACAGCGAGGTCGGCGACGTTCGAGAGAGGGTTTTGAGGCGAAGTCAGGTACCACGAGTGCCACTGGTCGCGAGGCTAGGGTTCGCCTTGATGTCTGTGAGGTATTTTCTTTAATAATTTAAGTTTATTTATATCCAGAATAATTAATTCTTATTTTAAACATGTTTACGGTAAGATAAACTTCTGTTATATATATATATATAATATAATAAAAAGGAAGAAGAGAAAAAAATTAATACGGGTTAGGGTAGTTAATATATGTAATGGACTTATTTAATTTATTCTATCTGGGTTACAAAATAATTTATTAAAGGGAAGCTTAGTTATTAGTTTGGAATTAAATAAATAGTAATAAATTGTTCGATTAATTCAAATATTAATAAACCATATAAATTATTTATTCAAGGTCAAAACTGGGAGACCAAATCAGGATTGAAGTGGATTGCAAATAAAAAGCAAAGGTGAGTTAATCTCACTCAGTTAAATTATAATTTAATTTAATTGGTTAAATTTGAATGTCTGGTTGAATGATTGATTTGATTGATATGGTATATATATAGTAGTATATACCAATATATATATATATATATTGGCATATGTATATATTGGAGTTGATGTTCCCGCGTTATATAGCGGATGAGACCCTATTGCGCCGCATAATAGCGGATGATATTTTATAAAACCCATATACCGCGATATTCCACCTCGAAGTGGAATTGGTATTGTGCTAATATCTGTGGATGCAGGGAAACAGGTTGGAGGGATCCGACTGGATTCCTCAAAATATTTAATTTTGTTTAAATATTCTGTGATATGATTGTTGATATCCTGTGATGATTTATATTGGATAATCTGGTTGGATTGATTTTCCCAGTATAATGAGTTATCAAAAGAAATTGAATTTGGATTTTTGGGAAGAAGTAAAAGAGTAAAATTAAGCTAAGTAATTCTAGTGAATTCGAATAAATTAAATATGGAAAAGAGGAATTTTGAATAAATAGAGAAATATTGAATTTAAAGAAAACTTATGTGATGTTATTTAAAGGGATAAAAATTTATTTTAATTCAATGTTTAAATGTAATTAAAAAGAAAGAAGGAATTCGGGAAATCTGAAACTTGTGTTTCGGTTTAAAGATTTTAAATCATAATGAGAAATAAAATCTGGAAGTTAATGAATTTGGAAATAAATGGATTAAGTAAAGAAATTTATTTCAAAGTAAAATAAATTGGGAAATCAATTATAAATTTGATTTAATACTTTGGGATTTGGAATTTAAAGGGAAGTGAGATTTTGAAATTTATAAACTGGGTTTATAAAGTAAAATAAAATATCAGAGGATATTTGAAAATATAAATTCAATGTGGGAATTTATAAAAGAATATGAATTGGTTTAAAAATAAATGTTGATTTATTTTTAAAGGATGTGAAGAGAAGTGTATTTCCTTGGATTGCCAAGTACGTTTTTCAAAGCAATTTTAAAATATAAGTTAAAAGTTCTAATTTGTTTAAAAAGGCATGTTTTAGGAAATTGATTATTTCTAAAGGTTAATTTCCAAAGTAAGTATTTTCAAAAATCTATTATTGTAGTAATTATATAAAAGTGATTTGGTATTATGTTTTAAAAAGAGAAAGTTAGTTATATTTATAAAGTGGTTTTACTTTAAATATTCTTAAAATATATATTTTGATAAAGTATTAAAGTAGTTTTAAAATTTCAATGTTATAAAGTATATTTAAATAAAGTGTTTTTAAATTATTTTAAAATTAAAAGTATTTTGTACTTGGTGATTCAGTGGAAATAATTATTTGGGAAATGTATTCCGTAAGCGGAAACTGTTTTGAAATTGTTTTCAAATGAGCTTTGAAAAATTGGAAATATATCTTGGAAAGATATTAGAAAGCAAATAAATAATATGGAGATTATTTATTTTGTGATGGATGTGTATGGATGTTTGTGAACATCAATTGATAGTTAAATCACCGACTATCAATATTGGCCAAATGCGCTGATCGTTTCGAAGAGACCGGGATCGGGTTTCCGTATACTGGGATTCTAGGTCTGGAGACTCGAATACCACTTCGATCCGGTTTGTACGTTTCGTGTAACGTGTTCGGAGTCGAAGATGGAGCAGTGAAGTGCAAGGGCTAGTCGCTACTAATCCTGAGGATATTTCCAAAATGGATGTAGTAGGAGTAGTGCCTTCGGTTCCGTTCGGACCCGGGACGGACTTGTATGGACGAATGCTTTCGTGACATCGTCAGGTGGACGATGGGCATTCTAAGGGATATGTGCTATAAAGGTATCGTTTAGCCTCGAACCTCATCAACCGAGAATGACTGAAAATCAGGGGTTATGCAGCAAGGCTTCGTGGGTAGCCCCCACTTGAGAGTAAGGTCATCCCTGTCTAGATGTCCCTTTTATTTTGGCTTAGTGATGCGGTTGCTGATCCCAACCGTGGGGTGATTTTATTTGGAATTATCCAGTAAGGGATGATTCCGGTCTTGTGTTGCAGGGGAGCGGGCGTACTCCTCGGTACTGTGATCTAGGCCACGTACTGTGATAGGTGGTACCCCAGTGCCTAGTCATTGATGGAAATCCATTCTCCCTACGTGCCTTGTACGGTATTTGTTTGTATACCTAGTATGCTGGAATTTAATCATGTAACAATTTCAGCTATTTGAATAAGTATTTGTGAATAGACACTATTATAATATCAGAGGATTTTATAAGAAGTGTTTTAGCTATCGTAAGGTAAAAACCCGGCATGTTTATTTGTGGCGTGGTCTTACGAGATGCTTTTGTTTTCAAAGGATTTTGAAACTTTAATAATCAATTTGAGTGTGATTTTCTCACGCTGGTATTCCAGACTGACTCGGGTATTGTTTTATATGATGCTCGGGTCAGACCGAGATAAACAGGTTCAGATTGTAGCTGTGGAGCTTAGGAGACGAGCTGGATGGCGCTACGTACTTCTGTATTTGTTTATTGTTCCGCTGTGTATTTGGATGTATATCATTGATGTGATGAACTCTGATGATGTATTCTGTAAATATATTGTATAAACAGATATATTTTTCTGTTTGAGTAAAGATCTGTTTTGTATATATTATATTTTATTCCGCTGCGATGTGAGATTCTGTTGTTGATTTTCTGTTTCTTCTTCTTCTACCTCTTCTTTAACACAAATGGTTCGATTTTCCGGGACTGGAAAGTCGGGTCGTTACAGATATAATATTTGGATCAACTAATAACATAATGAATAAAGAATTCTCAGATATAATGACTAAAGAATTTGAAACGAGTCATATGGGAGAACTAAGTTTCTTCTTAGGACTTCAAATCAAACAATTAGATAAAGGAATTTTCATTAGTCAAGAAAAATATGCCAACGATTTAATTAATAAATTTGGATTGACCACTTCTAGTGGGAAACCAACTCCAATGACAACTAATGTAGATTTAAGTAAAGAAGATAAATCAAAAGATGTTGATCAAAAATTATATAGGGGAATGATTGGTTCGCTGCTTTATATAACAGCAAGTCGTCCTGACATCATGCATAGTGTCTGTCTCTGTGCAAGGTACCAATCTCAACCTAAAGAAACTCACTTAAAAGCTGTTAAAAGAATTTTAAGATATGTAAAACATACTTTAGATTATGGTTTATTTTACCCTAAAAATGATGTATTTGATTTAATTTTATATTGTGATGCTGATTACGTTGGTTGTAAATCAGACCGAAAAAGTACAAGTGGAACTTGTCACTTTCTAGGACATTCTCTGGTTTCATGGTTTAGTAAGAAGCAAAACACTGTATCCTTGTCAACAACTGAAGCAGAATATATATCTGCTGTTTTTTCTTGTTCATAAGTTATATATATGCAACAAACTTTAAAAGATTTTGGATTAACTATAACTAAATCACCAATTTATTGTGATAATACTAGTACAATAAACCTATCTAAAAATCCAACTCATCATGCTAGAACAAAACATATTGATATTAGACATCATTTTCTTAGAGATAATATAAGTAAAGAAGTCATAACTCTTGAATATATTAATACTGAAAAACAAATTGCTGATATATTAACCAAACCATTAAATGAATAAAACTTTACTAGATTTAGAAGATAATTAGGTATATGTTCATTAACTGAAATATAAATTATAAATAATACAAGTATAGTTAATAATTAATATAAATAAAAATTTCTCAAAAATTGAACTGGGCATGTCGACATGACCCATCCCCCTATGTCGACATACGTGCCGAGATTTTAAAATTTAAACTTCCCTCTAAAATTAGTTATTTGGTTATATATTTCGACTTTTACTCCTTTTCTCTATTCTATTCTCTGCAATAAACTTCTAAAACGGTAAATTAATGGCTTCCTCTTCTAATAATGAACCTTCTTCACCCACTTCTCCTCATTCTGGCCCTTTTCAACGTTCCACACATGTACGAGTCATCAAACTACAAGAGAAGATGAAAGATTTGCTTCAAATGATGATAGAAATTCAAGTAAGTCAACTGCGAATGGCTAGAGAATAAGATAGGCAAGGCAGAATCCTTAGGAATCTACAAAAATTCCTTATGGATAACCATGTCAATCCAATTGTCATAGAAGAATCATCACAAGCCATCGATTCTAAAGAAGAAGAGCCTCTAGAAGAACCACAAGAGGATCAAGAAGCAGAACATCCTCTGCCGAATCCGGATGTTTATATGGACGAAGACGATGGCGTGATTTGAGTTGGAGAGGTCCTTTTTGATGCTAATGGGAACTTGGTCGAACAACGTGGAAACTTTTATCTCCACTATCCAAATTGTTCGGTCCATAAATCACCAATACACAGTTATTATTCTTATGTCATATGTTTGTTTATCTCATTTTCTATTAAGTTCAAGGTTTATAGGTTATTTTTGTTGATGACAAAAGGGGAGAAGTTATATAAAATAGTATGCTTGGAGTAAGGGGGAGTTGTTGGTGTAAGGGGGAGTTATGGTATGATCGAAGTAGTAAGTATATTTTATAAGGTTGTCATCATCAAAAAGGGAGAGATTGTTAGGAACTGGAGATAGTGGTTTTGATGACAACAACCTTTGTAACTTATTTTATTATAACTTATATACTAACACTATTGTCTAAATACATATGAATGTTATTATGCAGGATATATATAAGGCAGGTACTGATTATTGAAGACCGTACAGTATAAAGATCAAGAATGAAGAAATCATGTTTGAACACTCATGAGTATCAAGATCAATATTTCGAGATATGTGTCTAGTTTATTGTTAAAACTTCATAATAGCACGGAAATCTTCATTCCATATTTCATTTGGGATGGAACCCATTTCTACCTTCTTAGTGGCTTACAAACCCACGACAAGTAGCTTACAAACCTACGACAAGTGGCTTACAAACCCACGAACATCCTGGTTTTGTACAAGTTCTCGAGTCCTGATGTGATGAGATATTCTGCAGGAAGAAGCTTGCAAAACTACTTCAAAATGGTTTTTCAAAATGATTTTCAAAACTGCTTTTCAAAATGTTTTAGCCTTAAAAATTATCTTTTCAAATGATTTTCAAAAAAGATGTTTTAGCCTTAAAATGTTCTTTGTTTTTGTTTTTTAAATAAACTCTTGTTTTAAACTTCACATTGTTTTTTAACTAAGTGATGTCGACATCATGGGATACCCCATGTCGACATGGTGGCCATTAATTTCAAAAGTTTCAATTTTCAAAAGATGTGTCTATTCGTTTAAATCTCTTCACGAATAGTTATGACTGTTACTGGTCTATAAATAGCCTTCACAAATGAATTTTTTAACTAACTATTTTCTTTACTCCTTCTCCACAAATCCATATTCTAAAATTTTCATATTTTTAAGATCGTGCCGAAATTCTGTCGAATTCTCAAGTGAGTCAAATTAGAATCTCATTCTTGTTTGATTCTCTGCCCTCTCTCTAAGATCAAAGTGCTATTCAGAGTTATAGGATCAATTTGTAATCAAAAGTTTATCAAGTCTCTCTATAAGGTGTGGTTGTGCCTGGAAATCAATTGGGTAATCTTGTGGCCCGTAAATCAAGAGAGTTTGCCCCGGACTCGAGAGATAGGAGGGTACCTCAAGGCCTTTAGAAATTGAGGATTGTAATCTTGACATTGATTTAATACAAATCTGTATGTGGTGTTTTGCCTTGGTACAAGACTGGATGTAGGGTAACTCCGAACCAGTATAAAATCCGGTGTGTTCTTTCCTTTTACTGCTTTTTATTTACTTACTGTATCTGTGTTTGATTCTGTGATAGTTCTGTGATTAAGTTCTGCATTTGTTTATAACATAAATTTTAAATTAGTCCATATAAGTCTTAGAATCCATTAAACACTATTCACCCCCCTCTAGTGTTAAATTAGCCTTAAGATCCTTAATCCGCACTCCCTTTCAGTATGTATATTATTTTATTCGCATAACTGTTTGATCCGGATTCAAATATACGATTTCAAGATGATTTACACCGGTCCTAGTTAGGATTTTTCACTCGATTTCTTGACGGTGAACCCTGGGTATGGATTTTTGATTGATTATGATATTCTCTATCATAGTATATGACTATGCAAGGAGAATGACTGTTTTCTAGTCAAGGAACTGGATCTGAGTCCGCACTAGAGTGGTTGTGTGAACGATACTAGTTCGGAAGTGAAATTGCGTGATCGAGCAAGTTATCAGGTATAGTTTTGCGTACGGATGATATATGTACATCATACGGGGTTTAATAAACTAAATGTTGACATTATAAAGTATAGATTTATATAATTATGAATTAATTGAATGAATATTAATTGTTGGATGGTTTCTCTTGTTGCTTTTGTTGCATTTGCTATATTTGCCTATAGTTGTTGTATTGGTATATGTTATATATTGATATTACTTTCTATATACATATTCTCATTTGTTGTTGAGTATTTAGTAGGTGCGGATGGTGTATGCTTCGCATTTGGAGCTCGCTTTCATGCTATATTAGTTGTATATGCTTGCTAATATAATAAAAGATACATATCTCGGATTACATATCGTACTTTTATACTTTTTCCCTATGGGATGCCTCATCCTCAAAGATGAGATGTATATTTTTGATATATGTATATATATATATATATGTATGTATGTATGTACGTATATATGTGTATATATATATGTATATATATATATATATATTGTGATTTACTACGATTGAATCGCGCAAAGGAGACGCTGGCGAAATTTTCCGTAAATTGAAGGCTTTAGAAATATTTTGATGTTTTAGGAAAAAGTTTTTGATAACTAAAATTTTGATTTTGAGTTATAAGTTGAAATGATATTAATTGGTTCTCAAAAGTTAATTATGAATTTGAAGGCTTATAAAAAGTTTTTATAAGAAGTTTCAACTAATTATTTTTGAAAAGTTAATGGGTTTTGTAGTATTTTTCTTACTTGGTAATTTCAGAGACGAAAGTCTCTTAAGGATGGGAGAATGTAACGACCCAAAATTTCAGTCATTTGAATTTGGAATATTTAATTGATTTTCAATATTTAAAAGTTAATTTTATAAATTAAATAACTTATATTTCAAATATAATGATTTATTTGATAATTAAATTGTTAAATTTAATATTTGAAATTGTTTAAATAATAGAATCTTGAATTTAAAATGAATGAAAATGATTTATAAAGTTGAAAATTCTATTTAAATTAGAATGGAGTTAGTGATCTTTTAAATTTGAATTAAAAGTGAATAAACTGATATTGGAGATTTTATATTTTAATTAATGTGTAAAAATAGTCATTTTTGGTACTGTCTCGGATTTCGACGAAACTAGTTTTATTGGGTCCGTAATAGTGAATTATAGTATGATGTCGAATTTCGTGTCGATCGGACGTATCGTTTGGTCGTGTGAGTTCGAAACGCATAGAAATTAATTAAAGGAATTTTAATTAAAATAATTTGATTTTGAAAAGTCGTCTTCTATATATGATGGAATTGGCTCTCGATACATATTCCATTGTATTCGAAATAGGGGTATAACATATAGAATGCCAAGCGGCACGCTTCGTTTGGAGTTCGGAATTTTCATGGAAGAATAATGTCGGGTTTTATTGTCTATAAATTGTGTAACAACCCGTAATTTTCGATAATCAAAAATATTAAATTAATTAAGATTTTGAAATTTAATGTTGAGAGAAATTAAAAATTTATGATTCATTAATGAGAAAAATAATTAGAATATGATTTAATAATGTTGTTTGAACGTTTTTGACAACTATTTTTAAGTAATTTCAATCAATTGAAATAATTGTAAAGTTAATTTGGTTAAATTGGTAAATAAGGAATAAATTAAGTGTTGGATTTAATATTGAAATTATATGTTACAAATTAGGATAGGTTCATTAAGGAATATGAAATCAATTAACTAGTATGTGAATTTATTAGCTTTGTTTGCAAACAATAAACATAGAAATGTGTTTGAATTATTAATGTGTAGTAATTGTTTAATTATCATTTCATTATTTAATCCGTGAAATTAAATTGTAAATCAATTGAAATTAATATAATTAAATATTGCAGTTAATATGAATTAAAATGTTAAATGTAGAATAATGATGTAATAAAATGTAAACCAATGTTAATTATATTCATGGTAATAGTTGATTTAATAATAAGAGTGGAAATCAAAATAAAAGAATTTATTTGGATTTAATTTATAATTAATTAGGATTTTATTACAGTGTAATTGAACGTTGAATTTAGTGAAATATTTTAATAGTGAATTTAACATAGAAAATTTATTTTGATAGATTATTAATTTCTATGTAATCTAGAATGATGAAATTGTTAACTATTAAATTTGAATTTTAAAAGTGATTAAATCAATTTAATAATAATTTAATTAATTAATGTGAAAATTAGCCATTTTGGATACTGTCTCGAATTTCGATAAAACCAATTTCATCGGAACCGTAACTGTGAAATATTGTAGGATTTCAAGTTTTGTAGCAATCAGACTTACCGTTTGATCGTGTGAGCCCGAAACGCGTAGAAATCGATTTATAGAATTTAAATGAATATAATCTGATTTTAAAAGCTAACTTCTATATACAATGGAATTTGGTTTGAAACTAGTTCCATCGAGTTTTAAAATATCGAAAACCTATATTTCAATATATTGGTTGACCTACTTTCGTTTCGGGAAAGAAACAAGCTTTTCGGGTTCGCATAATCGTTTCGACCAATTCGATCTGTCCATACATTCTTATTTATCTTTGTCCATATAAATGGATTTCCTTTTCTGAAACCCTAGTAGCCTTTTCTTATTTCTGTACGTATTATTATCTGCTCCATTCCTTCCTCCTCAATGGCAAAAACCCTAATTCTCAATTTCAAACCCTAATTTCAAATCAAATTCAAAATCCAAACTCCTCAAACCATAGTAAATTATATATCGTTGGAAAGCTCTTGACGAGCACAATCTACTGCAACAATTCGTTTTTCGATTTGATGCATCGCTTGGCCAGAAATTGACGATTTATTCTCGGCCGTTCATCCTAGTGTTTTCGATCCAACAGTGGATCGTCTATTTTACGACGATCGGGAGGTGTAGTGTTGTTGAGAGCGATGAGCAACATTCATCTGTATGGTTCGTTCGTGCTATAGGGGCACGAGATTGCCAAAATTCGAGGGTTTAATGGCGGCGGCGTGATGTGGGGCTTCAGAGGTGGTCGTGCAAGGTGGTCCAGGGGCAGCTCGGCATGCTGGAGGCTCTAGCGACGTTCGATCGAGGTACAAGCTTGTAATGGTGGCGCGGTTGCTTAGTGAAGACGGCGGCTGTAGTCAATCATCGTGTAGGGTTCAAGCAAATGTTGGATGCGTGGTAGGGTTCCTGGGGTACGTGAATTTACGTTTTTGCCCTCCATTATATTTTTAATGTAATTTAAAATTTTCAACTTCTAACTTGAATAACTTTTACATACGAGCTCGGATTTGGACGTGGTTTCTTGCATTGCGATTGTATCAAAATTCCAGACATTATGGAATTTGTTTGGCTTCATTCTGAGACTGTTAAATATTTGGACCTAATTTGGATTTTTAATCGACGACAAATCAAATGTGAGTGTTTTAACCCACTCACAAATGCTAAACCATCTTATGTTAGTTAAATTAAATTTATGATGTGATTAGAAATTGATTGATTGCTTTTTGGTATATTTAAATTGTCATTCAAATTTAATTTGAATTTATATTGAATTTAATTGCCGTTTGAATTAATATTGGAATTGAATTGCTAGTTAAATACCTGATAATGATAACCAGTTTATTTGTGGTGATTTATTGGTTGATTTGAATGATGATTGTGATGGATGTTTAATTGTTGATATTTGGATGATTGGATATTATGTTCATTTTATATGTTGTTATCACACTGCAAGTTCCCTTAGTTATTGTTAGAAAAATCACTATGGGTTGAAATGATATATATCCGAATGATCTTATGGATTAGGAAAAAATTGTTATGGGTTGAAATGATAAACCCGAGCAATTTTATGGATTTGGAAATTGTGATTCGGGATACGGGTCGAAATGATATTTACCCGTAAATTTAAATTTATTGCGGGTTGAAATGATATATATAGGGGAATTTCACTATAAGGGCCTATTACCATCAACTAATTATTTTCTAGGACACGTGTTCAAAAAAATTAGTTTCCAGGACACGGGTCGAAAATAAACCCTCTACTTCTCGCTAATCCATATCTACCGCCAAACCTCCCAATGAAAAACAAAAGTAGGGCTTAGAAACAAAATCGCCTCAGTTGGATTATCGATTGGCTGAAGAAATCGTACCGCCTAACTTTTCTTAGCTGAACAAGTAAGTAATTGTTTATTTCTACTGTTTGCTATATATCGATTGATTCACTTTTCTTCAGCTGAAGAAACTAAGACGCGATTTCTATTCACTAGTTGCAAGACGTGATTTCTATTCACTTGTTGCTGAACAAGTAAATACTTGTTTATCTTTGCTATTTGTTGTTCATCGATTGTTTTTTTTTGCTATATATCGATTGTTTTTGTTAGCTGAAGTAAGTAGTCATTCACTGATTGATTTTCTTTGCTATTTATGGGTTGTTTTTGCTTGTGTTTGACAAGTAACAAATAAGTTCTATTGATTGTGTTTATATATAACAGTTTTTGTAATGCATGTAAGGTGTTTGTTGTTTTTGTAATGATTTAACGTGATGTAAAACTGGTCATACTCAACAGCTTAAAAATATAAATCTGTTTATCTTTTAATCTAAATGATTTAATACAAGAATGTAATGGATTTAACATGTTTGTTTATCTTTGAGTTGCTTTAACATAATTTTAACTTCAGTACTTCAAAAATTGTATGTATTGTGTAAACACAGTTATGTTGTAATGTTCCTATGTTCAACAGCTACGAAAGATAAACATATTTATCTTTTACTATAATTGGTTCAAATCAACTTAAGCCTTAGTTATCTTAAATAGTGACTAGTATATGTTATACATGTTTGCCATTTTTTCATGATTTAAAAGTTATTACAAAAGATATACAGCAAATTTACACCCTACTTAAAAAAGATAAAAGCATTTATGTTTTTATACAAAACGATTTAATTAGATAATGAACTATATATGATTCCCCTTTACAATAGGGAAATTTTACCGCAAGGTCCTTCTTTCATCAAACAATAAGTTTGTAGCACACAGCTTTAAAATAATTAGTTTGCAGGACAAAATTTAAACACGTTACTTTATGCCCTTCTTCCACCAATATCTCTTCCCAATATTTCTACTTCAGCATCATCGATTTCTGCTTCATCGATTTCAACTTAAACTAAAATACTTTCATCGAGCAATTTCTACAATCACCTTAAAATTAAATGCGGAACAAGTAAGCTATATTTTATTTTGATGTAAATGTTTTAGTTAGATGATAAATCATAGTTAAATATTCATTCTTAACGATGCTGATGATAGCTTTTATAACAGATTTAAGGTATTTTAGTTCTTGTTATAATTTAAAATAATCGACATTTGTTTAATTAAGCATACCTTAATATTCAATGGCAGATGATACTAAACCCTAGGTGTTAAACTGAACAAGTTATTGTTTAGCTGTTAAAAAAGATAAACGTATCTACCTATTAATGTAAAATATTTAGACTACATGCTAAACCCTAGTTGTGTTTGATAATTACAATTACTTATTAGAATTACAACCCTAGTTGTGTTTGATAATTACAATTACAAGTACAAAAAAATTATTCTTCACTCTTTCTAACATTTCATTATGTATGACAATTTTTATGCAGCGTAAAAATGCACACCAGGTCATCAAAAACAAAGTTATTCATACAGAAAACAACGTGCATATTTATAAATGAAGCTGGAACCCAATGCATAAATATTAGACCTTTATCTAGCCCATTCTGCGATCAACACAGCCAGAGATCACCTTTATCTTCAACTCCATTGGTAACTGTTTTCCTACTTATGTTATGTATAATATTTAGTTGTACTCTTCAATTTGTATATACATATTAAATTGGAATCTAGATTCCATATACTTCATGTAGTTTGTATTGGGTTGATGTGCACTGAGTTGAGTTGTTGCTTTAAATGCAGTCTGTCATATTGTAGCTTGTCTGCACTTGCATTCTTATCTTGTCGACATGTCTGCGTTGGACTCTGGTTTCAATGTGTATGATGTTGCATATTCACTTGATGTTACACACATGTATATATGTAATATTTGAACACTTCAGTCAGGTTTGGTTGCTTCATTTGCATTGATCTAGATTTGTTTTCATGTTGCATTTGCTTATGTGTATGCTGTGCACTTCTTTGTACTCTCACTTTTGGATCTGACTATTTGTTAATGTTGTAGCTTGATTCTCTGACCATATAAGTCTGCATTGTGCACTGCATTCATACATGTTGTACATGTTATTACTTCAAGGCTATTGTGATGATGAAATTCTAATAACTGATCACTAATTTGGAATGGATAATTTGTTGCTAATGCTTTGTTAAAAAAGATAAAAGAATTTATCTTTTTTATAAATAATATTCTGATGGCTATTTTGTGTTTCATTCTCTTTAAGTTTTCAGATTTCTAAATGACCATTACTTAAACACCTAAAAAAGATAAAACAGATTATCTTTCTATACTTTGGAAAAAAAATAGCCATCAGTACTACATAGTTACTCAACAAAAGTGTTTATTATACTTTATGTGCATTATGATTCTTGAGCAAAATGATATTATCTTCATGAATATGCAGAAATAAATTTAGGATCCCAATTAATGATATTATTTTCATGAATGTAGGATGAAGCTAAACCAACACAGCAAATCTCACAAATGACTGAAAAAAAGAACATCTAACAAACTCAGATGACGAAGGAACAATTTCAGAAAAACTAAATGAAGCAAGTTATGATTCTGAAGAAATAAATATTGAAACAGATGAGTCAGATGATGTTGACAAATATGAAATTCAAAACAGGCTGAAAAGACAGAAAAAACATCTGTACAGTGGAACATACAGATGTAATTTAGATGCTGTGTACAAAGTTATGATGACGGTAAAGGAAAAAAACATTCTATCTTCAAAATCAAAAAGTTATATCAACAAAACGCCATTCAAAAACTTTTTTAATATGTTTCTCACCAATGGCATAGAACAGCAAAACATACGGAAAAGTGCTTCAAATTTAGACCAACTAATTACTTCTTTCAGTATTAAAGAAAAAGCTTTCAAAATTGGAAACAAACTGCTGAAAATCACACCTGAAGAAGTTAGCCTTATATTTGGAATGAATTTATCTGGAGAGGATTTGTTTCCAATACCAACTTCAAATAAGGCCACAGCAATGGAGAGTTTTTCAGAGTTTCTGACTACAAATTTCGAAGAAAATGACATAATTAGCCAGAAGACAGTCACAAGAAGGTTGAAAAAATGATAGAGGAAGAAAACGGGAATGAAGATTTAGTCAAATTGTTGTTGCTCTTGTTGATTATTACTTTTTTCTTTCCTAACAATCAGAACTACATGCAGTGGGGCTTCTTATCAAAGCTGTTAAACTTAAAAAAAATTAACTCAATCTCTTGGCCGAGAGCAATATGTGAAAATGTCATGAAAAATGTACAATAATACTATGCTAATCCAAGAAGCACACCTGGATGTACTATGGTCTTACTGGTATGATTTAAAAACTTTAAGCAAATATAAATAAATTTATACCAATGCTTTTACAAAAATGTTAAATGTTAATGCTTATTTGCATGGTCTTATTGGCAGTATTGGTTTTGTGAAAGGACGCAAATCATCGATGAAAAAGAAAATTTGGAAAGCAAAATCCCAAGGATGAGAAAATGGGACTTGTCAAAATTAAAAGATTTGGACCTTGATGAAATAGACAATGATAAGGTATGCTACTTTTAAATACATAAATACATAATGATTTAAATACAATTCAGTTTCTGCCCAACTCCAAATTTCTTCATTAATTTTACCATGCTTAAAAGCTATAAAAGATAAAAACATTTATCTGTTAATGTAAATGATTTTATAACAACTTAGGCATTACTTATATTTGTTATATAGTTATATATATTAAACATTTTTCTTGATTTACTCATATTTAAATTTATTACAGATAATATACAACTAAATTAAACCCTAGTTAAAAAAGATAAATGCATATATGTTTTTATAGAAAATGATTTAAGTACATAATGAACTATATATATTTGTTGATAAACAAAATTATATGAGTACATATGTTTATATGTGTCTTATTTAATAGGGATAGTGTTCTAAATTTATGTAGTTTGTAGGTTATTTAATTACATATCTATATTTATACGTAACAACTATTGTGTGTGCATTATAGATTTTCCTAGTCTTCTCTCCTTCCCATATGAATGTGCCTGCATGTTGTTTCCATTTATCAAGTGTCTGAAATTTTTTTACCTTTATATTTTTAATAATTTCTGATTTATAACTTTATAGAATTTCAAAGATATTACATGTCCAAATTTAATTTCAAATACCTTCCATGCAGATTTTAAAGAAATTTGCAAATGTAACTAAAGAGGAAAAAGACTTTTTTTCAAAAAAAATATATACTGGGTTGGAATATGACAAATATGCTACAGACTGCTCTAATAGCATAAAAGAGTTAGAGAGGAAAGTGAACTTTTTATCTGCTGAGATGAAAAGTATGGCAGAACAACTGAATGAGGAACAACATTCAAGACAGCTGGCTGAACAAAGACTCCACAATCTTGAAATGAAACTTCAAAAGCTGGAAAATTTTGAAGAGCATAATGTGGAGAAAAAAAATGATTTCAAAGAAAAAAGTGAAGCTGATAAAGGTACGAATAAAAGAAAGATAGTTGGTATGATGCATATAAATAGTTCTGCTAACTTTCCATGTTTTGATTTGATGGAAACTCAAGATTGCATTCTAGAAACCGAAGATTGTTTAAAATTTGAAAATATCAAACAACATAGTCAAGAAATTGCTGCAGAAAATCCAATTGTTGTTGAAGATGTCATTTCTAAAGAACAAAAAAAGAAGAAGCAAAAGAATGTTGAAAAGTGTCCACTCATGAAGCATCTAACTGCTTAACAACAACAAAATGTGAAACTTTTTTTCAAAGTTTTGGGAGGAAACAAGTAAGTAATTAAACTACTTTTCACTCACACAAACTATATATCAACAATCTGTTAGATTAATTATTAGTACTGTGTTGGTTCTGTTTTAGTTTGGTCACCTATCAGTACATCTATCAACTACTATACACTCACACACTTGCTCAAAAATAAACAAAAACTAAACAAAACTAAAAAAGCTAAATTAATTTATCTTTAACTTTTAATAAATAATTCCATAAAGGCTTCTATTTTGTTTTACTATCAAATGCAAACAACATAGTACGTACTAAACTTAATTTCTTTTATTAACAACCGTCCAATTTTCCAGTGATGAAGCATTTAGTTGTGATGATGAAAACTTCATCACCATAACAAAAATGATGATAGAAGACCTCCTCTATCAACAAAGTATTTGTGGTCAAGTAAGTACAACAAACTAAACTTTCCTTCATTATAATTTATATACTTTATCCATATTATTTTTCAAATGTAGATCATTGATTGGTTTTGGTTCCGAAAAACAAAGCAACTAGAAAAAAGCAATAGCATTATCTGTGTTAACACAACTATGACAGTAAGTGAACTATATTCTCAAATTAACATTTTTTTATAAAACATAAATTTTCTAAAACAATTTTTTTTACAGAAAAGCGCAACGGATGGAAGCTTGGAAAATATCAAGAAAAAAATGTTCAATCCTTTTATGAAAAGAACACTTTTAGATCCATTATGTTGCAACATATTATTCCCAATACATGGCAATGATCATTAGAGTCTGCTAGAACTAGTTGTTGGAGAATGCACTTGGAACCACTACGACTCTCTGCACTTGACCACGAGATCAAAAACCTGCAGAAGTGGACATACAAAATTTGTCATTAATGTGGTAAGTAAAAATACACAAAAAGTAAAAAAGATAAATGTGTTTATATTTATTCTAATTTTTCTTCACTGTTTGCAGAAATCAGCAGTGAACTACCTAAACAAAGAGTTACAAGAAGAAGGGCACAAAACAATTCTCAGGAAAAATTCAGTGCTTAAAAATGTTGACTGTGCTCAACAAAGCACTGGGTAATTTTGAAGATAGTTCAGAATTTTATATAAAAAATCACAATACACAATAACTACCTACACACATATTACCAATTAGATAATATTATTTTCTCACATACTAGTTTTAGATAAACATAATACTAATTACAATTCATTATCAAAATAAAGAAAAGATAATCTGTTTTATCATTATATTCAAAGTACTAAACTTCAGAAATACAGGTACGACTGCGGAATTTTTGTGATGATGTTCATGGAAAAAATAGCACAAGGAATGCAGACTACAGAAAAAATTAGTCTTGAACAAGTTAATGCATTGAGAGCACAGATAGCTGCACAAATACTATCCGACGAACCATACTGCTGGCTTGACAAGTTTTGCAGCTCTTCTTCAGCCCATAAAAATGTAATGACTGATGAATGAGATGATGAATTTGTAATGGGTGATATTAAAAATTAGATAATGAATTTGGTGATGAATTTGTAAAAGCTGATACTACATTGATCATAGATTTTAGGGAGTATATTTTAAATTACTAATGAATTACATGATGAATTTGTAGTAACTGATATTGAAAATTTGATGTGAATTTGTAGTAATTGATACTGAATTTGTAGTAACTGATATTGAAAATTTGATGTGAATTTGTAGTAATTGATAGTGAATTTGTAGTAACTGATCTTAAAAATAAGTTTCTACTGCTCTTTTAAGAAATATAAATCCTTTTATCTGTTATTGATAATTTATAGTTTTATATTTATTATTATGTTTTCTAATTCCGTTGTTCTACACAGCAAAAAGATGTAGTATGGGCTACTTTTCCTAGACAAGAAGAAGCTTTAAGATTTGTCCAAACACATGCAAACACTTACGTTTTTTGCTACCAAGATCATTTGACTGCACAAAGAAGGTTCCTTGTTTCTACATATGATGAGTTCTGGAGAAGGTACAAAACCATGAATCCTTAGTTACGCCACCATTATGAGGTTATTCAAGTCGGACTGCCTTGCCACTTGTATTATGATCTGGAGTTCAATAAAAAGATTAACACTGGAAAAAATGCCGATGAAATGGTAGATATTCTGATATCTATCACCTTCAAACTGCTAAATGACAAATACAAAATCCAGGGAAATCAAGATTGGGTTTTAGAGCTTGATTCATCTACTGAAGAAAAGTTCTCTCGACATGTGATCATTCATATCCCAAATATTGCCTTCAAAGACAACTCGCATGTTGGAACATTCATCTCTGAGGTATGCTCACGCATAATAAATTTAAGAGTAAGTGATCCACAGTTTGAAAAACTGTACATCAAAAAAGATTCAAGCTCATCAGACAATACGGAGCTTCTTTTTGTTGATACTGGAGTTTATACCCGTAATCGTTGTTTTCGTCTTCCTTTCTCATCAAAAGCAGGGAAGAATGCTTTACTCCTGCCAAGCGGACGCTTTGGATGTAAGAATCTGAATGAGGAACAAGTGTTTATCAAATCACTTATTTGCAGAATAGAAGCTGATTTTGATAAGCTATTAGAGTGCAAAATGGATCTGGACTGTTTCAAAATTCTTCATTTTGAATCTGAGGTCAATGATAATAGCACCCACACCGAGGGAGATAAGTCATTACATGATTATGGAAGCAATATACCCAAGTCCTATTGTTCAGGAAAATCTCCCTTTCCAGCTTTGGATGATAAAATTTCATCTTTTGCCTCTCATGGAAATATTTCGGGTAAAATAAGAAGGTGGTACTGGTTTTCTGCACATGGCTACATAATTTATGGCATGTCCAAAAGTCGATATTGTGAACGAATTGAAAGAGAACATAAAAGTAATCATGTTACGTACATTGTTGATTTCCAGAGAGGTGGCTACTATCAGAAATGCCACGACCCCGATTGTAGAGGCTATCGATCTCCAGTCCGCCAAGTACCATGGGATGTATTGTCAAACTGTTATGATATTGTGAACCAAGAAGGCAAGACTATCTAGAACCAATGCATCTGTCAAAATGAAATATTAACTACATAATCACTTCAGTCTATGTTGCTTTTGTATATTGTTAACTAGCAAGTACTTACACAATTGATTTTAAATTTGATAATGAAATTATGGTAATTGATAGTGAATTTGTAATGGCTAATGTTTTTAATGCTCTGTTAAAAAGATAAACGAATTTATGTTTTATTGACAGTATGTTTTGGGTAGCAATATACTAGTCATACTGATCTCCAGTTGTTCTGTTTGATTTGTATTCCTACCGTTGTGCGTAAAAATCGTGGATGTACAGATGATTTGGTTCGAAATGGGCTTGTTCCCATTGTCGAATCTGAGATTCTTGTTGATGGATCCCATAACATTGACTGGGTAGTTGTCTGTTAATTTTACTTGTTAAACAAAATCAATGGGTCAAAAGCAAGAATGCTACTGTTAATTAGCAATAAATCAACTCATGAGAGAACATGATTTACCTTTTTTTGCTGTACTCAACACTCATTAATGAGAAAAACTTCATGCGTGAAATGCTAGCAAAGAGTAACCTGTTCCTGTTTTTGGATTGTTCATTTGGAACCTTAATATTGTTTGTTCCACGAAGTTAATTAACATATTGAATGGCCTTGAAATTGGCAGGTGTGCAGATGTGACTGAAAGAGTGCTTGCTGCATGCTACAAAGCCCTAAACGAGCACAAAGTCCTAATGGAAGGTACTTTGTTGAAGCCTAACATGGTTACACCTGGATCAGACTCTACTAATGTGAAACCTGAGGTCATAGCTGAGTACACCGTGCGAGCTCTTCTCAGGACTGTGTTTTAAAAACAGACTATACACGACAATTAAAAAGAAATATCAATTTATCCTTTTTAACAGAACTAACAACATTGTATTCCAAATAACGGTTAAACATAAATAATTGCAAACAACCAAAAATAATCAAAATCAGATCATAACCAATTCAACATATGCAATTATTCAAATATTCAACTCAAAGTATTCATACAACAACCAAATATTCATACAAGAACAAATCAAATACTTTGGACTAAAAAAATCAACTCAATTATTCAACTCAAAGTATTCATAGAACAACCAATCAAATACATTGAACTAAAACAATCAACTCAATTATTCAAAAGAACACCCCCTTCTGTTATGTCCTAGTTTTTTACACTTTCCACATCTATTTGCTTAGCATGAAAATCAGCCCCTTCAATCCTATTCATCCTAGGCCTTCCAGCTCCACGAACAGGCTTAGGAGGAAGAACAGTAGATGATTCTTCAGCTTCAATTGCTTCCTTATCAAAAGTTGGAATAGGATTGATCAAATGTGAATATGAAGCTAGATAATACTCAACAGTAAAGTAATTCTCAATATATTCATAAACAGAATTTCTGGTTAAAGAAATACACTTCAAAGCATGCACACAAGGAAAACCTGTCACTTTCCATTGATTGCAACTGCAAATGCGATTTTTAAGATCAACCTTTTGAGATGTCGGAGAATGAACTTCAAAAATATACCTACAAAATGTAAGACCCAATTCATGTGCAGTGAACTAATAGTGAAAAATAAGACTAATAAACCAAAAAAATTAACAATCATACTGTGAACATAAGCTTTAATGCAGACAAAGAGAAAATACGTAACAAGCAACACCAACAAAATGAAATCATAACACAGGCTACATAGCAGGTTGAAAAAAGATAAATGCATTTATCATTTTTTAGAAACTGTGAACATCATGTAAATAAATATAAATACATACCTAGATGATTTAGAAACACTCCACCCAAATCGTTCTTCCTTCAATTTTAACAAACGAGCTTCCATTTTCGGACATAGCACACTAGTCCACTTTAATGCCTCTTCTCTATGATTAGACATTTGCATCATAAGTTTTACCCTAATTCCATCAAGACAAGCAGTAACAGGCAAACTTCTTTCATCCAAAATCCAAGAATTAAAACTCTCGGCTACATTGGACTTATTTTCAC
The DNA here is from genome assembly GCA_030737815.1 of Allium fistulosum. Lineage (NCBI taxonomy): Eukaryota > Viridiplantae > Streptophyta > Magnoliopsida > Asparagales > Amaryllidaceae > Allium > Allium fistulosum. The sequence goes on along the minus strand of CM060905.1, from coordinate 480,937,260 downwards.
CATATCGCTTCCCCGGAAAAAACAAATCGGCCCAATGATCATATGGTTTGTCATTCAAATACTCTATAGCTTTGGCACCTCCAATTTCTTTGTACTTGGACATGGCTTTTTCAAACTCATGATGATTAGAAGCTATAGCACAACGCTCAAGTAAATGAGCTACCCAAACACCCCTTCCACTTTTCACAATGCTAGCAATATTATTTTGCATATGATGCAAACAATAAGAATGATGACTATTCGGAAAATTTTTTGGAACACTTAACAATAAACCCCAGTGTCTATCACTTAAAAAAGTTAATATTCTATCACAACTAAGAGCATTCTTTAGGTGATTCAAAAACCAACTCCAACACTCTTCATTTTCTTTGGAAACAAGAGCCATTGCTAATGGGAAAAAACCTGGAAAAAAAACAAAATAATAATAATTCACTGTTTATTAATGTACATTTGAAAATAATGCACTATGTTTGAAACAGTATTATCTAATAGTAAAAAATCACATGAACACTATGCCCTTTGCCCAAATAAAAAAGGAAAAATAAATTTGCTAGAGACAATTCATCCTTTTTTTCTTTTGTTTTTTAAATTTTGCTACTTGAATGTGAAGTCTATGCAGGAAGAGTAGAAATTGCAAAGATATAATACTTAATTCATGCATACAATACAAAGACTTATATTTGAACTTCTAAAAGATATATGCTATTATCTTTTATATATGCTGTTTAAATCATTTTTATACGTTATGTAAGAATTTCAAATAATGAGAAAAATGATAAATATATTCAACATGTACTAGTAACTATGATATATAAGTACGGCTTAATATGTTATTTAATTCTTTATCTTAAAAGATAAATGCATTTATCTTATTCAACATGTAGTAGTAACATAAATTCATTTTCTGCAATAATTTTACATGCTAAGCCCTAACGCAAAAGAAACTTTAATGAACTGAATCAGTACTATATAACAGTAGACTAATCACTTAACCAAAATGCAGTATGAACATAACAAAATTCACTAGAACAATCACTTAAAGAAACAGTACTATGTTACAAAAATTTATAACAAGAACCTAATGCACACAGTACAAAGTAAATACAATAGCAAAAAAAAAAGATCAAAATTAGTACCTTGATTCCCATTTTTTGCAGTTGCAGCCATCAAAATACCACTTCGCCCTTTCAAAAAGGTAGCATCTAAAAACACCATAGGACGACAATAGCTGAATCCAAATATACATGCCTCATAACATACAAAAACTCTCTCAAATTGATTAGTGTTAGAATCCACATCCATACTTGAATAACTATTTGGGTTATTTCTTTCCAATGCCTTCAAATACCAAACTAAATCATTGTAAGATTTCTTTTCATCACCGTAAATATCATTCATAGCCAATTTCTTACCCTTATAAGCAAAATAATAGCTCAGCTCCACATCATAATCTCTTCTAAAACTTTTAATGATATCCTTCGTTTTTCTTTTTGGCTCATCACGAATTTGAGTGAAGATTAGACTTTTCACAAGATCACTATTAATAGTTGGACTACCAAGTGAACGAAATCCACCACCACAAGTATGATTCAGCTGAATGTTTTTAACAAACAATTGGTCCAATTGCTTCAGTTTGCAAGAAGCATGAATCCTAAACGGACAACTATCTATAGCACATCGAACTGTCAATCGTTCTTTACAATTCTTAATATATTGTACTTTAAACCCATTCTTCAAACAATAAGCACTAACCGTTATACGGAATCCAATAGCAGAATCAAACTGTTGACCAACCCCAGTAAAAAATTCCATATTTGAATTCTTCTTCAACAACTCATGTAAATCCTTTTGTTGAGTAAAACCAGAATCTAAATCATCATCATAACCTAACATATTATTACTTGACTCAACACCAACAACTGAACCAGACTTGCTACTTTCACCAACAAAATTATCCATTGAATCATTCTTCAGCCGTAGAAAAAAACCAAAAATTCTTCCTTTTTAAACCAAGACAAAATCAATATAGCTTGAAGATCACTATCTGTTTCAATAAAGGTAGTCTTTGATTCTCGAATATCAAAAATATCAAAGCATAATGGAGTAAAATTATTCCACTGCTCCCAAATCCTATTCCTAACATAAGAAATAGAAGCATCCAATCCAAAACGAGCACTAAAACAATTGTTATTGAAATCAAACACAACTATAACAGATGAATCACACCTGCAAAAAAAATGTAAAAAAAATATAAAAAAAATATAACTATGTGAAACTGATCTTAAATAAAAACTAATAGCATAAGACTATTTAAATCATTTTTTATACCACTTTTTGAAAAAGATAAAACAATTTATCTTTTAGAGATCACTATCACTCTTTGGGATAACCTGATTACAACAGTGGAACATGTGGAAGAAAAACATTCGTTGTGATTGTACCTATTCAAGTTTACATTGTTGAAAAATCATAGGTGAAAAAGATGATCTGCAAAAATATACTTAATGGTGAAAAAGAAGAGCTAAAAAATTATCATAACAAACACACACTAAGATCAATATGGTCTTTAAAACACATAATCACATTCAATGGCTGCCAAATTATTACTAGAGCCAGAATGGAATTTTGATACACCATTCTTAAACATCTAAACAATCAGAATTTAATTGCAAACTAAAGAACAAACGAAGCTAAATACACAGTGATTGTGTTATAAGAATAAAACAATACCATTCAGAAGCCATTATTCCAACTACATCAAACAAAACCTTCCTGCAATAGATGAAAACAGCCTCCTGTGAAAAGAAACATACAGTAACATCATAAAAAAAAGAATTGAGAATGAAAAACAGCAAATAAAAAAGAAACTCACCAAATGAAGAAAATCGCCTCACGATTTCCCACAATTAAAGTCGATTTTGATTTGAGAAGAAACTAACGCCTCACGACCGCTTCAATTGCACAAGAAACGACCGCTTTGATTGAACAAGATACATCTAATTTTCACGACCGCCTAATTTGCAAGATCGGTAGATTTCAGAAGGTACGTAGTTCTTTGAGAAGATGAAGACGCACGCGCCTAATTTTCACGATCGGTAGATTTCAGAAAATACGTACTTGTTTGAAAAGATGAAGACGCACGCGCCTAATTTCCAAGATCGGCAGATTTCAAGTTGTCTGAGAAGATGAAGACGAACGCGCCTAATTTCCACGATCGATTTCAGAAGATATTTAGATGTTTGAGAAGATGAAGACGCACACCGCACATAATTGTCCTCGAAAATAATAATTTCAAACCCGTGTCCTGGAAAAAAAATGGGCCATATAATTAGGCCCTTCGTACCAATTTCCACATATATATATCTGTTTCACTTAACCATAGGGTAGAAAATTATATATGGACACCAGATTGGTTAAATGATTTTAAAATCCTTAATTTTTGAATCAAGTGAAATGATATTATGAAATAAAATTAGATTTATATGAAGTGAATTATTTTCAAAATTCAAGCTTTTAAAATGTTGAAATTGGTTTAAATGAATTGTTTAAAGAATTTAAATTGTAATCTTAAAGTTGGATTTTGAAATATAAATGAAATTTATCAAATTTTAGTTATTGTAAATTTTTGAATATTTAAACTATGAAAACTATTGAATTTGAAGTGGTTTGAATTTGTAGTTCAAACATGGATTTGAAATCGATGTAAATTAAAATGGTTTTAATGAGAATTTGAATTGAAACCTTTAGTCTTTTGAATTGAAATCGTTGAACTGAGATTGATTTAAATTGAACTTTTGAGAACTAAAGTTGATTTGAATTGATTCGTGAAATTGGAAGAAACAATTCTAATTTGAAACTGTTTTCGATATAAACTCTTTTAGTATACAAACTCTTTTAACATATAAAATATTTTCTCAAATAAACCATTTTAATATATTAATAATTTTTAAAACATTAACTATTTTTAATCTATAACCTATTTTAATAAATAATTTTTTTCTAATATATAAACTATTTTAATCTATAACCTATTTCAATAAATAAATTATTTCTAATATATAAACTATTTTAATCTATAACCTATTATAATATATAAATATTTCTAATACATTAACTATTTTAATATATAACCTATTTTAATATATAAACTATTTCTATATATAAACTATTTTAATATATAACCTATTTTTAAAATATAAACTATTTTTAATGTATAACTATTCCAATATATAAACTACTTTCAATATTCAAACTGTTTAAAGTTGGAACTGTTATGATTTAGATTTAATTGATTTAAATGCGAATATTTTGATATGATGGTTTAACCTATTTTGTAGTTGTGATTTTGAAAATGAATATGATATAAAGTGAATATGATTTCGAAAGTGATATGATTTTGAAGTGAATATGATATTTTGATATCAATTATGAATCGGTTTTGGAAATGTAAAAGAACCAATCGGTGTGAAATAAGTGTTCGGTTGTTAAAAAGACTGGGATCAGATATTGTCATACTCTCTGCCAATACCGAAAACCACATTAACAACTGTGCACATGGTGGAGAATCCAGAACGAAGTAGGATGGTTTGGCGAACGCTACTGTATGAGGTATGAACGCAGCCCTGACCCTCTTGGGTCAGCTTGATATGACTAAAACAGGAGCTATACCCGGGCCAAGTGGGGTCGCACCCCGATCGGGCACATATCTTCGATACCATATTTATTACTTTGTGATTGATTTGGTGGCCACCCCTCGATTTGATTATGGGAGTGTGTTCCGAGGTGGGCGGTAGTAGCTGTTATGCGTTACCGCCAGCTCGGTTCTGCAAACGGTAGAATCCTACCCTGGCATTGCCTCGCGTGCCTTGTCATATGCCTTATCGAGCCCACTACGACTTTGGTTTGTATCATACCTATGGAGTTCTCCATGAGTATCCCACTGGTTTGATGGAGCTTACAGTATCTGTATAGACTACGGTATTTATATAAAAATGTGTTAAGAGGGATATGGGTAACGCCTTAACGCTATTTTAATACTTTACTGTATACATATTATAATAGTGTATTGTACTATGTATGTTGATAGTTTAATGGATCCTTAGGAGATGGAATCCCGAACACTCTTAAGTTATTGCACGCAAGTTAGACACTACATAAGAGTTGTAAAATCCGGTAAACATCTCTGAAGCCGTTGCACTCATATTTATTTATTGTTGATTTGACTTACATAAGATCTTTTAGTTCTGACTCGAGTGTTTTGTCTTTTTCATTATGCTCGGGTCAGCCTGAGCATTTCAGCATTGAAGGCCATATTTCTAGAGGACGAAGACGAAGATTTAGTATATTATTACTATTTATTATATTTATTCCACTACATCATGTTGTTTCGCTGCATTATTTATTTATTCTTGTTGTATGTATAACTCTGATCTGATTTGTAAAGTGTTATCAAATGTTATTTGTAAAACAGCTTCGTGAACTGTTTATTTGATTATTATATTTTGTCGTTCCGTTGTGAGATTCTATGTTTTGTTTTTCCTTTCTTTTCTCTTATTTTCTTATTTACCCTATTAACAATCCTCCCTTTTGAATGGTTTGAGTTGACATGTGTGGTTATTGTCGATTTAAACCGTCCAAAAAGGTGGGTCATTACAAGTAGACCTCAACTTCTTCAATTTTGCAAAACCTAACCCTAAAAGATATTTCAACCGCCATTAAAACTCCTCCATCCAACGATCAATAACGATCGGAGCCTCTAGAGGCGAAATTGGCCTTCGACTTCAACTAGAGAAATGCAGAGGGCAACCATACGAAACTATTCAACGGTCGGATCGACGAATCATCGACGATGGCTTCGGCAAATCACCTACGTTCGAACGCAGGTCGAGTGGATTTTTGCAGGTACACACGCGCGCAAGACAGAGGTGGGAGGGCACGCGGTGGCGTGCATTGCTAGGGTGGTTCTGTGGGTCGGTGGTATTTCGTGGTGGCTGTGGGTTGCGTGAGTTTCGATCGATGAAAAAAACAAAGTGCGTAGGCACGTGCGATGGAGGAGCAGGCGGCGACGCGTGGGCTGGTGGCGCGCGTCGGTTGGAGGTGGTGATGGCGGCGGCTTGGCGGTCATGGGTGGTTGGACTGGCGATCGTCGAACGACGAAGTCCCATAAAAAAAAGAGAATATAAGTCGCATGCGCCTGGGAACGGTGAGGAGAAGGAGGGAAGAGGAGATTTGGTAAAAGTTTAAATTTTATTTTATTTAGTTAATTAAATTAATTATCTCGTTATGTTAATAAACCCATAACTTTCTCGTACGAGGTACGTTTCAAGCGCGAAAAGTTGTGTTGTGTTCGTATCAGCGAGCACTACGCTATGGAGTTGGATTGGATGATTTTGGAGCTTGTAGGAATTTTGAGTGAAATTGAAATACCATTCAATTTTAATTCAAACCGGAGCGCTTAGGTGATTTTTGGTATTTTTGTGAGTTAACTCACCTCTCTGGCCTGTTTATATTTTTATATAAGTGGGAATAAATTTATATATGTTGATTGATGCTTGTTTGGATGATATATTATATATATAATAGTTAGTTTGGATATATTTCCGCCTGTTGGAGCGGATGAGACCCTATTACGTTCTCGTGTATGAGTGGATGACCCTTTGTATATGAACCCCTCCTCGAAGCGGTTGATTTATATTTTTATGGTTATATGTTGTCTGTGATGCAGGGGGACAGGTTGGAGTGATCCAACAGGATTCCTCACCACTATTGAATTATTTTCATATATATGCTGATATATGATGTTCTGGATGTCATGTTGATGTCTTTAATGTGGTTTTACTTATTTAGTGATATGGTAGCATTATGTCTTAGTTTTGATATTTTGAAATATTGAAATGATGATTTTTATTTAAAAAGGATTTCGAAATGATTTTGAAAGTATATATGTTTTAATGATTTTTAAATTTTTAAAGGAATGGATTTGGTTTTAAAGAAATAAAAAGTTATGATTTTTGATGTTATAAAAATATAGTTTTGAGAAATACTTTGATTCGGGATTTTTGAATAAGTTTATAAAAGGATTTATAGAAGTAATATTTTATAAATAAAGAAATAGATTTATAATCAGAATTTGTATATTTTAGTAAATGGATTTGGAGTTTGTTTTAATAAATGAATTTTATAAATAAATTTGATTTATAAAGAAATGAATTTATAAATGAATTTTGTTAAGTAAAATGAGTTTTTATAAAAGGATGATTTATACATAGAATTTTGTAAATAAAGGAATTTAATAAAATAGAAGTTTTATAAAATCGAAAGGATATTTATAAAAATAGTTTTATAGATATGGAAATGTTTTATGTTGAGATGTAAATATGGATTTTTATTTAAAGGAATGTTTGAAAGAAATATTTTGATGAGGTTAAATGTTTTAAAAGTAATTTGTTTCTTGGAAGTAAAGGCCTTGGAAGTAGTAATTCCAAATGGAATTCAAATGGTTTTGAAAAATGTTTTAAAATGTGATAAGTATTGGAAACATAGATTTCAACATTTATTGTTGGACGTTTTCGGGAAAGTATGGAAGGCATGGACTATAACATTGTTGTTATAGTAAATGATTTTCGAATGGAAATGTCTTATATTGATATATAGGATTTATCTATATATAATTTACCAAATCCCAATACTAGTGTTTTGGGTTGTCGTAACGATGTTTTACGCAACATTCGTTTTGACCCAATAAATTATGTTTTGACCTTCCATCGTGAAATACACGAATCGGTTCTTATGATCGTACTAAATGCTTGGTGGTGTAGGAGCATTGCTTCCTATACTTAACACCCATCCGGAGGTTATAGAAATTTATTTGGCGTGTCTCCAAATGGTAGTGTTATTGAATATGTTTATACCGTTGATATAAGTATATGGAAATATTTTCTAAGTGTTGAAATGAAATGATTTGTGAATATGCTTATATCGTTGATATAAGTATATGGAAATGTTTTCCAATATTGAAAGATCGAAATGCATTTTTTGAGGATATATCTTTTAAAGATAATTTGAAGTAGATATTTGGAGATTTACTTAGTTAATAAAAGATTTATTAAATGGGCCTAGTGATTGCTTATGGTGCTGGATATTATTTGTTACTTCGATAGTTAAATAACCGACTATCAAATAATTTGGCCTCTTTATCATTGTTGATCCGGAGAGACCAGGGTCGAATTTATCTGAGAACCATTTCTTAACAACGTATATGCGTTCGAATGTGCAGATTTGGAAGACATTGATATTTTGGATTTTCATAATGAAGGACTTCTTATTGATCATTTGGGGATAAAATCCTAATATACATATAGTAGTAGTGGTCCCTTCATTATGAAATATCCAATGTAAGGACTAATCGCTACTAAACCTAGGGGTGATTCCCGACAAGATGTGGTAGGAGAAGTGTCTTCGGTTTGTCCTGTTCCTGGGCAACTTGTATGGATGGATGTCTAACAGTTCATTCTTGAGATTGCATCGTTGACTTTTATAAGCGTGCATCTATTTGGTGGTGGAGAAGGCAACTTCTCCTAGCTTAACACCCTTTTCTGAGACGTACGAGCTCAGAGGTTGTATGTTTGTGAAAGTCAATAGTGATTGATGGAATGTTAGTGTGGCATTCCAAGAAAGATGATGTGATATGTGAAAGATAATCATGACCTTTGGCCTCACACCCGGAAATGACCGAAATAGGGTAGATGCAGCAGGGCTATGTGGTTCGCAACCATTAGGATATGATCATCCCCTTCTAGATATATTTATTCCCGCTATGATATTCGGGTTTTAAATTATTGTGGATGTATGCTATGAGGGCTCTCGGATAAGTCGGTAACGACCAGGGTGATGACATATTCGGTACTATCTAGTGAGAAAGGTAGGTCGTTCTTGTGTTGGTAGAGGGCAGATGTTTTGTGCCTCGGTACATTCCTCTAGAGATGTACTGTTGGAAGGTAGTCCCTTCACCTGGTCATTTGTATGGAAATTCGTTATACACTACATGCCTGCCATTTTGTTTGTAGAAAGCCTTGTATTACAAGGTGGTATGCCGGAATTTAATAATGTAACAATTTCGGCTATGATTACTATTATATGTATGTATACAAGACACTAGTATAATATAATAAGATTTGATATGAAATGTTTTGGTTATCGGAAGGGAAAATCTCGTCCATGTTTATGTGTGGGCGTGGTCTTACGAGATACATTTGTTTTGATAAAGGAAAGTTTTACAACTTTAAAATAAATTCAGTTAATATCTGTTTTCTCACACTGGTTTACCAGACTGATCCAGGCGTTCTTCCCTTTCAATGCTTGGGTTAGACCGAGTATATTTAAAGATGTAGATTTGGATACTTTGGAGCTTCAGTAGACGAGCTGGAGGTCTTCTGGTTGCATTCACGTATATGTTTATTTTTCCGCTGCTTTGTTGTTTAAATTATCAGCAATTGTAAGGACAAGTTATTATAACTGTCTAGGCTAATGATTAGTGTTTGATTGATGTACTCTGATGGATGTATGTATGTATATTACAGTTTTTGTTTTGTAAAGATCATTGGTATGATATTATATGTTTTTTTTTCCACTACGATTGTGAGATTCTGTAATTGTTTTAGTTTCTTCTTCTCTTTTCTTTCTCTCTTTTTCTACTCTTCTCTTCTTCTCCCTTTCTTTCTTTCTCATGATTATCTGTCATTCCGTTCGGTTTTGATTGGATATTTGTGGTTTATTGTCAGCTCTAAACGGGACAGATTTGCGGGTCGTCACACTCCCCATCTTTGGAATGATGTTGTGCTGAATAATGCGTATGATAAGTCAAGCCACCGGTCGCAAATTGTCGGTCCTTCAATCACCGACGTTCCCAAAAAAGATCCGTTTTACAATCTCGGGATCAGACATAACTATATCGTCAAAATCTACGCATACAGCAGACATCTCCAAGATCACAGCGAGATCATCATCTGACATCTCAATCCATGCTCCCTTTGTCTTGGACTTAATGTAGCTGTTGCCATCATCTAAATTCTATGCTATCTAGCATCAAAAAGATGGATGCAGTGTGGGTAATATTCCTTCTCATAAGTCTCGAAGCGGAGGATCGGTGCAAGTCCTACCGCAATGAAAAGCTCTTCAAGCTCTAGAACGATGAAATCTACGAACTTCACTAGTCGTCCCTGAAGGAAATCAAAGTCCCCCATTCCAAGATAGGTGGCGATCTTCCGCTTGCTCCGGTCAAGCCAAGCGGCTCTTGTGGAGTGAGGCCGGGATGACGGGAGGAAGAGCTGTCGGTATGCGACCATTCCAGGGGCTGAGAGGCAGTTGGAAAAGAGAGAAAAGGGTTTAGATCCAGAGTAGTGGTGGGCAAGATCTGACGCATAAGGATTTTAGCGTGGTTGGGGGAGGAATGGAGGAAAGAGGCCTTGGTTAAGCAAAGGAAGGAGTGGGTGGAAATAGATTTGGCTAAAAAAATTGAAGAGGAAGTAGAGAGTGAGGGGGTGCGGTGGTTGAATGCTTGGAAGCGACTTATAGTCATGTTCTAGGTTCGAGTTCAGTCCGAATCCACCTAGCGGTCGACCGCTACTAGGTCAACCGGTCGACCGCTTAGTCGACTGCTAGGCCAGATTTGGGCATGGCCTGAACCTGGATAGGGCCAGTTAAATTAATTAATGTTCTAACGACTGTTCTGCACACCATCTTCAACTCAACCCATCCAAAAAAACTCTTCCCTTCACATGACGGTATCCACCTTATCGTGTAGACCCTTCGTTGGCAAGATTGCGATAGCCTCAGCAAAATTGTTGCGACCAACTACACTTCCAAAAACTCGTAAATATTCTAGCTGTTATTTCATGCCTACTTCGCATAGAAATATTTCTTCTAATTGCTGGTGGGTTTAACAACACTTCAAACTACATACCCCAAATAAAATTGAATGTCATTCCTATTTTGTCCGTACCTTAAAAAGATAAAATATAAAAACCCTTAATTTTGTAAACATAAAAGTCAAACTTATATATATAAAAATATTTCAGGGTTTCCAAATACCTTTTTTTCTAAAACACAAATTTCCGAAATTGGAAAACTATTTTCTTGCCAAAAATCAATATCAAGCCTTTATAGATATATGCATATAAATATTTAAGGATTTAAAGAATTAGTATTTTATAAACTAAAAATCTCTTAACACGACTAGGCTTAATGATATACGTGTTTCTTTGAAAATTAAAATTCCAAAACTTTCCTAAAACAAAATTTCCAAAATAAGTTCTTGGGAAAAGAAATACTTTGAAAGCCCATTTTTCAAAAATCTAAGGCATTTTCAAAATATACTCTATAAAAAATTCTCTCACAGGTTTTTAGACTAAAGAATTGACATTAATTATTCAAATAAAAATTCGGTTTGCCATCAAAGAGGTGATCAATGAATGCACCCTAGGAAAAATTACTTCAGGACAATTGCGACATACGGAATCTAATTTCCCATTCATCTAGAATAATTGTGTGTCCTCGACTGGAACTCAAAGTCCAAAATCATAAGGTATCTAGAAGCTCTATCGTCAAGTTGAACACCTCCAGTCTCCAGGATTCAGCTATATGTCGTACTCATTCTCTTCATCAATAGCGCTTTACGCATTGCCAGCACTCCGTAGGGTAATTCGAAGTCGACATGAAGCGCTTTACGCATCACCAGCACTCCGTAGGGTAATTTGAAGTCGGCATGAAAATCTTAGCTCTAAGATATTTCTAACTCATAGTTGTTTTGCTCATTCCTTCAGAGTGGAATTACAATTACTGCTATAGTCGGAACTCTTAGAATCTAGCGTAAAAATATAATATTACTAGATAGGAAAGTAAGAATACATTCTCTTAATTTATCTTAATTCCTCCGATCTACTAACCTAAAGCTCTTATACCAAATGTAACAACCCGCACCTTAATGGGCCAAAATTTCGATAAAAATCGAAACCCAAGTCCATCAAAGTACAGATTATTAGATTTGGTACCTACAAATAAGCATGACCATTATCAGAGATTGATAGAAATCTAAACTCACAGTGGAAACAATAATAGGAAAAGAATACTAACTATGACTACTACCTTGGAACTAAGGTTATTCCTTGGATAGCAGATTTTCACATCAGTATCGAGCATGAGAGAAAGAAGACTCTCCAACAACAAAGCACATCCAACTCCAGTGACATGTTCCTCTAAATCTATCATATGGGTTGTAATGAGGAGGGGGTTAAAAGAACGTTCTCGTGACTGAAAAATAAAAACTGTCCATAACATAAACTTATATCTATAGGTTTCCATTTAATTGTTATGTCCATCAAAGTTAGCAATTCTAATCTAACCTTACATTGCACACACGATTACATACTTACCCCATTCCAAGGTATGAAATATTAATGAAGTCTTATCAACCATCCAATACTTCCAGATCCATTAGCCACTTAATACTTCTAAATATGAAGCGACTTCCATATTAATTTTAAAAGAGAAATAGGTAGACTTTGTCATTTACAACCTTAATTGACGTAAACTCTGTTATTTAAGACCTATTCCCAAGGTGGTTTCCTATCAATGTTCTCAATGGTCAGTGGGTCCTAGCTACAAGACCTCTAACCACTATTTAAGGTTTCTGACATTTAATGTCCAACTATTACCGCATCTATTATCGATAAATCGTAATCATGTAATAAATAGTACTCAACCCATTTAATACCTGTCATTAGAAAATAGGCAGACTCTGGTCATTTAAGACTTAAATAAGGCAGATCCCATCATTTAAGACCTATCCCCAAGGCATGCTCCTAAATTGTACTATTATTATTTCGGCTTTAGCAATGTAAGAGACTGTACCCAAGATACTTAATACTTCCCACTGGAAAATAGGTAGACCCCGTTATTTAAGACCTAATTCCTGAAGCGTGCTCCTCAATGGTACTATCTAGTAGTCATTGTTTGAAATCTCATTGGGCTACTTAATACTTCTTTTGTAGGAATGAGGAGGACTTTATAGTCACTTAAGACCCCAAACCTAAAGCGAACCCTTCTCGAGATATCCATTCTCACCCTTTAATTATAAATATAGCATCTCATTAAGTTACTTCTTTCGGTAGGAGGTGGACCCTTCAGCCACTTAAGACCTCAACACTGAAGTAAACCCTTTTTAGGGACATTCTTATTTATTTATTTGGAATCTCACTTGTTTACTTAATACTTCCATGTAGGAGAGAGGCGGCCCCTTTAGCCACTTAAGACTTTAAACCAAAAGGAGCCCCTACGGAGATATCCCTCACCGCTCATAATTCCAAATTTTGACCATTTAATACTTTCCAATTAAGAAAGCAAGCCCAATCTCTCATGTCTTCATGGGTAGTTGGATTAGTGATATCCCACATCAGTAGTAAGTACCCAACTGCTGGTAGCCTCAAAGTGAGGGGCAGTCTTCCGTCGAGTGACTCTATTGACCACACATCACTAACCTACTAAGTCCGATTAACCATCTTAAGTCTTTATTTATATTAGCTTAGGTAGGGATTGGACTTAGCTTACTAATTTCCTTTTTATTTAAGGCAATAAGATTTACCTTAAATATTTATCTACCCATAAATCCCTGTTTAATGCTCATAAATGTCAATTTGCCATAAAATCCTAACAGACATTTCCTAAGGCATTTATATACGATTACAAATTTCAAATTAGTAACCTTTTATATCTATTCCATTTTTATCAGTCCCATTAATCCATTTACCCTATTGATTTATTGCAACTTTCACATTTATTACCATTTATTGAACTTACAACCTTTTAAATTCTTTTCTTATAGTTAATTATCCTAAACGCGAATATTGTGTGCAAGCGTCGTTATTAACTTTTTATTTAATTATTATAAGCGCAATAATTATGTGCAAATATTTAGTTTTAAATATGTTCTAGTTATATACCTTTACTAGAATATAGTTTTCCATGTTAAATTGTTGAAATCATATCTAAAAAGATTATCCGCTATAATTTCTATAAATTAGTCCAAAAAAAATGATTTAACTTTAAAATATAAAAGATTACACCGTTTGAAATTACAAGGAGTGATCATTTCTTTTTATTACTGAAATAGACAGTGTAAAATACAATGAATTCATACTTTACACATCTCTTTTTCTTTCTATTTGCATCTATTCCTTGTTAGATCAAACGCTATATCTTTCCAAATGGGAAAGAAATCAAACTAATTTACAAATATTAAACGGATCTAAATTTCAGCAATTCAAAATATAGAAAAGTTTATATTCTAACAAGATTAGGGTAATATCCAAATTTATAACGTTATTATACAACCTATTTCAAATCTGGAATAAATTTCATTTAAATTAATATTCTAAATTTATACTTTTGGGACTGATTTCCAAATCAGGTTGTATACAATGCTAAATCAATTTATAAACAAGGATATGTGGCCGATATTTATTATATTAAAAACTATTCAATTCATTGCCTACAACTCATATACAATTTTCTAATTAGGCATTAAAATCAAATAAATACCAACGGGATAATTTTCATAATATAACAATCTATAAAATTCCCACTCACCTTTTAAAAGCGATCCAAATCTCCAGATCTGAAGTAGAACCTTTGATCATCTCCAAATCCCTTTTAATCCAAGAGATATGTATAATAAGGTATATACATACATTTGAATTACAGATCTGAGAAGAGATTTGGAATTGGAAGAGAAAATAGATACAAAAATATAGATTACCTCAAATACACATATGGTTAATTCTCTTCTCTTCTCCATTTTATTAGATTTCTACTCTTCTTCGATTTGTATGAATGTAGATACAAATATCTTATCTTTATAATTTAGAAAGAAGGTGGAGAATAAGAAATGGTAGAGCTTCGCTACTGCTTTTAGAAAAATCTGAGAAGAGAAGGGAGGGCTAGGCCTGAATTTATAGGCGCTAGAATCAACTAGAATCATTGGATCGAAATATATTAAATCCGGGCCATTGCGACCTAGGGTTACTGGAGCCTCGCCACCGGTCGACCACCCTTGGCTGATTGGTTGACCGCTAAGGGTCAACCATCGCCAATGATGTGTCAATTTGTCGGCCCAGGTAATTAATACAAAACGCTAGTTATTTATTATTTCATTATTTCCATTCTAAATTCGTTTTTCGTCCGTAACTTCTTCGTTTGGACTCCGATCGCAAAACTCCAAATATAAAAGTTGCTTAGAATTTTTCCACGAACGCAATGGTGCAAGTTTCATGGTCAAATTCCATTGTTTGCACAAATTCCATTTTCAGAGCCTAATTAATTAAAACTAACTTGCTAAATAACTAGTGCCAAATTACGAGGTGTTATAATCTCCCCATTGCTAAATACTTCTATGAATAAAGACCTTCTCCAATAATTCATTCACTTGCTTATTGAGCTCGTATCTTTATTTATGAGCTATTAGCCTAAGGGTAAGGCAACAGGTCTAGCATTCTCCTTTAAATAAATTCAAATTTTGATCTCCCAGTAGGGAGTGAGGATGGAAACTTTGGCAAAGACATTTAGGGAATCATGAATTATAGGCACAGAAGCCAACTAATCATGTGATAGGTCAAGAGACTATAGGCAACTCAATATAATAGAACTTTTGAGATCACAACAAACCTCAAGGCTGCGCCCACTACAAACACCCAAATGAACCACCTTTCTATCATAATCTGGTACAACAATATACATAGCCATCCAATCCATCCCCAAATTCAAACCAAATCCAAAAATTTCAATACGAAAGCATCGCAATCAAACTCAACAGCCATAATACATAATTTCAAACCCTTAAAAATCATAGATAAGTAGATCGATACCCCAATAAGGTTTGACACTATAATAGGGTCTGTAACTATGATAGTCTTTACGTGGAATTCATCTACTAGCTTACTCAAAATAAATGAGTGTGATGTTCTGGTGTTAAGTAAATTGTGAATAGATAAATCAAAAAGGGTCAACACACCTTCTATGACAACTTTCTTCCCCTTTTCCATAGCTGGAACTGCGCTCAAGCTAGGAACATCATCCAGTTCATAAGTTGGGACCACTGGATAGAAGTCTCAGGCAAGGTCAGACACTCCCTCTTCATGTGACCTAGCTGGTTGCAGCTGTAGCATTTGATCTTTGCTAGGTTCCTCTTGCAGTTCTTAGCCAAATGTTCTCTGAAGCACCTCCTGCACTTGAGCTCTTACTACTTTATCTTTCCTTGAGCCCCATTTTGCCTTAGAAATAAACTTAGTCTCAAAATGCCTCTTAAAATTAGTCTAAGTAATCCCAATCTCATATGTCTTGGCAACAACAATCTTCCAACAGCTCAAGACTTCTCCTTGCAAGTGCCACGAACCTAACTGTATCTTCTTCACATCCTCCACACCCATCATACCAAAAGTCCTACCAAATGTCCTCATCCAAGCCTACATCTCTACAAATGATTCGATCTTAAATAATTCTTTCCACTTAGACTTTGGAAGTCCCAACATAGCTTGGTGCAATCTAAAGCATGCGGAGGAGCTCGAGCTGCACCTTATGCTGCGTTGCGGATCCTTCGTTGGGGTTAAGTTAATTCTGGCCTCTTGCTTAAAGATACCAG
The DNA here is from genome assembly GCA_030737815.1 of Allium fistulosum. NCBI lineage: Eukaryota > Viridiplantae > Streptophyta > Magnoliopsida > Asparagales > Amaryllidaceae > Allium > Allium fistulosum. The sequence continues at coordinate 480,920,573 of CM060905.1, read as the reverse complement.
TAGAACCATATAGGAGTGTTCAAGCCCTAAACCTCAACTGCTTCAATGGAACTATTTCCAGTTTGATTGATTATCTCAATTTTCTGTATTAAGAATTATTAGCAACTTTTCTTAGATATTGTAAGCATTTATTGGAGTTTAACGGGTGTGTTAGCGCTATACTTACACATATATAATAATTTTGAAAATATACAAGTATGTTCTCTTAGTGCATGCCTAATTCCTAGAGAATCTTGAACTTAAGCTCTGATACCAAGTGTAACAACCCGACCTTTGGACACACCAATCGAAAGTCCAAAAATGGCATTTGAACTTGCATCATGCCAAGAAGTATGAACTGTAGGCTTTAAGTTTTCCACGATGTAGAGACATATAAAATTTAGAACATTCTACACTTTCAAATATCACAGCGAAAGGACGCAAAATATAAGTGCTGAAAAGAATCCAGAGTAATACAGTCTCATAATAATCATGATACATTAATGTCTGACAAAGAAAATCTTTGAATAACACCATAATAAAAATCTGTCTACTATATATAATACGATATATAAGGGAATGGCTATAAATAGACGAGTCTCCAAGCGTCATGTCACCAACCCCATGCATGTTCCCAAATCAGCTCACCAGCTACTTTGTCCTCTTGTAATGGGTATAAATGGGAAGAAAAGAAGGGGATCAGACAAAGTCTACTTAATAAATTGTATAATTAGTGTATGTTGTTTACGGGTAATTAAGTTTATCTATAATCTACATGACCTAAGGTGTTCACTTGTGTTCGTGGACTATATATATACACATATATATATATGTAAAGAACTAGTAATCTACACATTATAGTGCAACAACCTGCAAGTGTAACAGTTGTTAGTCCTTGAGATGATGGTTTTGATGACAACAACCTTAGAATAAGATTATAAAATATAAATACTAACATTATAGTTTAGATATATATGTATATGCAGGATTTGACCATGTAGGTACCAAGAATGAAGACTGTATAGTATAGAGATTCAAGATATCAAGATTGAAGACTCGTGAGTATCAAGAATATCAAGATTATCAAGAGTTCAAGATTTCAAGATAAGTATTGAGTCTAGAATTATGTTAAAACTTCACAACAGCACTGAAATCTTCACTCCATTTTTCTTTTGGGATGGAATCCATTTCTACCTTTTTAGTGGCTTATAAACCCACGACAAGTAGCTTACAAACCTACGAAAAGTGGCTTACAAACCCACGAACATCCTGGTTTTGTACAAGTTCTCGAGTCCTGATGTGATGAGATATTCTGCAGGAAGAAGCTTGCAAGACTACTTCAAAATGATTTTCAAAACTACTTCAGAATGATTTTCAAAACTACTTCAGAATGATTTTCAAAACTGCTTTTCAAAATGTTTTAGCCTTAAAAATTATCTTTTCAAATGATTTTCAAAAAGATGTTTTAGCCTTAAAATATTCTTTGTTTTTGTTTTTAATAAACTCTTGTTTTAAACTTCGTTTGTTTTAAACTATCTTTTAATTATAATATATTTATACTTAGATTTAAATATAAAATTATAGTAAAATTTTATATATATTATTCTCTATATTTATCTATGTATTTTATCTATAGTCAAGTATATTTATAAAGTTTAAATAGTTTTTAATATAAGATAAAGGTTATTTTCAAAGAAAATCAAATCTTCAAAAAAATGGTTTGAGATGTCGACATGCCCTAGTACCCCATGTCGACATAGTGACAGTTAGATTCAAAAAATTGAATTTCAAAAGAAGTGTCTATTCGCCATAACCTTTCACGAATGGACATGGCGGTTGTTCTTCTATAAATAAGGGTTAGTTTCAACGAATTTGAATATAGATTTTCTGGTTTTTCACTTCTCTTCTTCTTCCACATTTTCTTATTAAAAATTCTATCATCACTCTGCCGAAATCAACATTGAATCTAACTAGATCATCTCTGGTTTGATTCTCTATCACTATCTCAACAAGATCCCAGTGCTATTCAGAGTTATAGGCTTCTTTGTAATCTATCTAGCGAGAAAAGGTGTGATTGTAGCCTTGGAAATCAATCGAGCGAGAAAAGGTGTGATTGTAGCCTTGGAAATCAAGTATCTCTACCCAGAGGATTGTGATTCTGGAGGGTGTACCTCGTGGCCTTGAAATCGAGGGTTGTAATTGTTGAATTGCTTTTGAAAGGAAATCCGTACTTAGTTGTGCAGGACTGGATGTAGGGTAACTCTGAACCAGTATAAAATCCGGTGTGTTCTTTCCTTTACTGCATTTACTTTATTTCTGCATCTGTGTTTGATTCTGTGATTATATCTGTGTCAGAATATTGCATACATTTGTGTACAAATCAACAATAACTCAAAAAGATTTAGTAATTTCTTATAAACACTATTCACCCCCCTAGTGTTCATTCTAGCCTTAAGATCCATATTCCGCATTCCTCACAACAGTTACCCTAAGTGTACAAAACATTGAATAAACATCCTCTATAGTGAACCATTAAACGAATACAAACCCCAAGTATACAATTTCGATGCCCAACGTATCCTGCGAGTACACCTCACAATAGCTAGGCCTACTTTCCCCAAAGCATCCAGTAACTCCCTCATTAAAGTTCATTATCTTGTGTACAACACCAGAAATACAGATGATGTCTAGGCCCAATTGCCTCCAAAAACATCGAGCAACCTCCCATTAATGCCTAATATCCTATTCTTTATGAATCGCAATGGACATACGCATAACGCCTAGGCTCACTTGCCCCCAAAAGTAACGAGTAACCTCCCGCCAGTGCCCGTAACTATGCACAACACCGGGCATACACATAATGTCAAGGTCCAGTTGCCCCAAAAGTATCGAGTAACCTCTCGTTAGTGCATGTATGCTCCAAAGCATTTAATTACAGTGGAACCGCACGCCATGTTGAGTGTCACACCTTATAACCTCATAAAGTGTGAACTAAGGACATCACCAAGTGTGATACCGCTCCATTTTGTTTCACCACTATATTCAGTTCTGTGGACTTCCAAATATCGAACAAGTGGGAAGAAATCCTCTACTTCATCCTATTTGGCTTACACCAAGTCCAAGTTTGACCTAGGCATTTCCCCCACCATTCAATCATCTGAATTTTAATTCAAATACCTAAACCCTCGTAGAAAAATTTGGCTATAGGTGTTCAGACATATGTCTTTGATTCCAGACATTTGAAAATAAATTCAAACGTCTAAATCAGGCCAGATTTGAACTAATTCCTTTCTATTTCATGTTGTTTGAAATCCAAACATCTGAAAATAAATTCAGACGACAAAATTAAGGCTTTTAGGTCAGTTGTGTTATTTGTTTCATTCGTCTTCTTCGTGGATACAGGTATAGACGCAAGAATTCATTTTAAAAGTATCTTGGGTAAAGTTTTCTATTTTTATTTATAAACAACTTAAACGGGTTAATCTCTACAATTGTATAACATTTTAATCGATTACCCACAAGTATTTCAATCATCAATCTATATATATTTCAATGTTAATGTAATTAATTCATGGTAATCTCTAAGGCATATTCGATAACCTTTTGTTATTCCAAAATCAACCCAATATTATCATGTAAAAATTGATATCTACAGAATTAAAGGCGAATTCCACTAGTCAACCCTTTCCCATGTTTCAGTAATTATTATATTAAATTATCTTTTAGGGTTTTTCAATCATTTCTGCTAATATAGATTCATAACTAAAAATATCATTCAAATAGATTCTAGATTAAATTATCATACCAAAATTAAAAACCATGTTTTTAATCTAGGTAGAGTTATAAAGGAAATTGGCTACTTATTTACATCATAACACAACGTAATCAATCCACTCATGTAATAACTCTCCCCGAAACGGGCCTAATTTCCGATCTAATAAAAGCCATCGAACCTTAGGCCTATTCTAAAGCCGGTTGTTGGTTGGTAAAATTGATATAATGAACAATATATAGAGCTATCTAACTATGCTTTCAAAATCCCACAGCGGATATATAAAAATATAATAATAGAAATAAGTAAGTACTCATTTCATAAAAATCAAATCTCGAAAACATAACATCCTAAAATATCCATAATACAATATCTCAAATTACATCAATATGTCTGAAATTGGGTACATCAGAACATAGATAAAAAACATAGATAAATAATGAAATTGCCACAAATCTTCACTGTCACCTCAGTCTTCTCCATCAGCATCGTTCACCATAACCTATGGATTGTAGTGAGGAGGGAGTCGGAACAACAATGTATGGTGAATGGAAATCTCAAGTCTTACCATAATAGTATTTAGACATTATCATTTAGCTAAGTAATATGTCTTATGCATCCTATACTATATCCTATCATGTATACCTCCAACTGTAAGCCCAAAGGCTCTTCCAGTCCAATTTCATAACTTTAACGAGGGTGGAATGCAACTACCATCAATAATGCCCTAACGATATGAAAGAAAAAGCCTAAGCCACTTAATACCTCTTTAATGGGAATTAGCAGACTCTGACCATTTAAAATCTATACCCTAGGCAGATCCCCATCATTTAATACATATATCCAAGCTGGAATCCTCTTTGGTACTCCCTAACTGACATCGTAAGGAATCTCACCAGGCCACTTAATACTTCTTTTATGGGAAGAGACAGATCATCCAATAGTCACTTAATACCTAAACCTTGAAGCGGAACCCTACCCAAGATTTCCCACCACCGCACCTAAAAGATAATCCCGACCATTCAATGCTTCTTGAGTAGGAAGGAGGTGGACTCGACAATAGCCACTTAATACCCCAACCTAGAAGCAGGACTTTATTGGGATATCCTTCGTATGATCTGTAACTCAAACTGTGACATCTCACATTAATCCGACTATTCGTAGGTAGTGGTAGCCGATTAGTTGGGCAGACTTAACCTACAGAATTGGAACTAACCTTGCATTCATCATGGGTACTTATTAAAGCGATGTCTCACATCTGTCCCAAAGTCACACTCCTGGTAGCCAAATTAGCTTGGAAAATTTCTGTATGCTTTTGACTGACCTTTCACCCTATAACTTAGTCATATTTTCACTCTCCTAACATACTATAATAACTCATCGCGTTTACGAATTAAGGTCATTTAAGAAAACCTCCTTATTTTGCCTTTAATTATGGATTAATCTCCATAGTTATCCTTACTTCCTTCCTATGGGGTTTATTGCTAATTGCTAACCTATTTATTCTATATGGTATGATTAATACGCTATTAATTATACGTTAATAATATATTTATATTATGATTATATATACACACACACACCCTTAAGCGTGCATAAAGATACTCCTATTTTAAATTATAGCATCCTATACCAATTGTTTAAAATGTCAAAACTTCCATATTCATGCAAGTCTCAGCACCATACGATAATTTTAGAAAATAGTCAATATCCTTAGTTGAACAAAATGGACTTGGATTTATAAAATAGAATCAAATACCAAACTAATTTCATATTAATATAGTAGAATCGATACCTCTATTTCAAGGAAACAAAACTTACAATTTAAATTATTTATATTCTATTCAACTTTTATATATAGAAACTTGAAATGAAAAGGGGATTCATACTTTACACACCATTTCCTAATTTTATTTTCCTTTTAGAACCCATTATCACAATGATAGAAAAAGGAAATGGAAGAAGAATAGAACATAAATTATCCAAATTGCAATAACAAATCAAATTCTACTATTTTAATATAAAATAATTGAGATTCCAATAAACCGAAAAAATATCATTTTAGGAGTTTTAAGGTTTCCGTGAACAAAATTTCCCAATGCATAAAAAAAATCCAAACTTGTACTATAAAAACTATTAATTGTTAAAATCTAAGATTTCCACTCACAGATAGTTTCTAGCTTCCCTTTGGATTTGATTTACGCCTTTTCCTAACTGCTTCTTCAGATTTCTCTCTTTGAAATATACAACACTTCAGTTGTATATAAATTAGATTCAAAATTCAGAGATTGGGGAAGAATAAAAATAGAAAAACGTATATCTATATAAACATATTACCTTTTTTCCTTAGATTTGACTTTTTGAATCTAATCGAGGAAGAAGACCGGTGCAGTTTCGCTAGTGTTTCAAATATTTCGTGAATAAAAGTGGGGTTTGTCCTCTTATTTATAGTGGTTAGAAGGTGCCAAAACCATAGGATTTAATTCAGTTTGAAACAATAAAATCCATGCTATTCGTGCCTAATAAAACCCTAGCCGCCTTCAATAAATCGGTCGACCGCTCCTACTAAGGCGGTCAACTAGTCCAGTGTAGGCGGTCGACCAGTCCCTAAAATATAGCATGCATTTATTATTGTCTTAATTCGTTTATTTATTTCATTTTATTGATATTAAGGTTAATGTTTTCCCAACGTTAATTAATTTTAACACTAACGTTATTTAAATTCAAAATTTGAATTCGTTGAATTATTTGAAATTCGAAAAATTCAAACATCAATACCTTTTCTATTTAAACTCTAATCAGAAAACTTTATATGTGAAAGTTGATCATAAAATTACGATGAATGCAATGGTGTAACTTTTATGGCCAAATTCCAACATTTGCAAAATTCCTATTTCTAGCCTTATTTTAATTAATTAATTTCTTATTAATTTTTTATGGGGTGTTATAACTCACCTCGAAGAGTCATTCGAACAAATCCCTCTTCTAATTCGATTCCAATTCGTTGATCCTTTTCCTTTACCTAGCCTATTGATTTTGCTTCTTCTTCTTTCTTATAATTTGGATTCTCCACTCTTTGGTTCTATTAGTACTAAAACGTGGCACCAATACCCAAGAGATTAAGTAGAGAATAAAATTGAAGAAAAGTAAATGAAAATGAATAAAAATAGAACAACACACGTTTATTATGTTTCGGCCAATCGTTGCCTACATCCACTTGAGATTTTTATTGATAATACTGCTGTTTTACAAGTGCTATTCTTATGGTTTGGTACCACTCCACAGGAAATTATAAGAAAGTATGTAAAGATTACAAGGAAGTGAAAAGGTCCTCCAAATGGTGCCTCTCCAAGCCTATTTATAGCTGTAGGTCATTGGGAAATTCTCCAGGATCTCCTCCTCCACATTCTCCAAGATCTCCCGATGGTTGCTCAAGATTAATCATGGTCAGCTCAGCAAGTTGGATGGATCGGTATCGATCCATAGCCATGGATTGGTATCGATCCATGAAAGTTCGTCAAGGATTGGTTTGAACTCTTTGAAATGGAGCGATTTGTTGTCTGCTTCATGATTTACTACTTGTGTTTGCACCATTATAAGCTTGTTTCTAAGTCCAAGCGATGGCTTGGTGAAGGAATGGAGTTGTTAATTTTAGGTGCTCTTGGCGTTCAATAGTAAACGACGTGCGAACGATCAATGGAGCATGGAATAAACTTCTGGTGTCAAGACTTCTCGTAGGAGGAAATTGGAGCAATTTTGGGGAGATTCGATGGATTGGTGCTGATCCATGGGCATGGATCGGGTTTTGGATCTTTTGGAACGGCTTTGTTTTTATCTCATGATCTCGATTGTACTTGGTTTCTAGGCTTTATGGCTATCTCTCTGGGCCTTCTGCCTCGATAGCTTTCAAGTTTGATTTGTCAAATCCGCCTAAACATTGCCTAGTCAAAAGGATGGATAACAGATTCTTTTGCTTCTCTCTCCCTTTATTTTTATTTGAATTTATTTCTAATTTAGAAATTAAATAAGAGATTTAAGAAATTAATGTTTAGGTTAAGAAGTTTGGAGAAGAAAAAAGAAGAAAAGAATGTACAAAATTAAAGAGGCGGTAGCTAGTTTTTTGAGGGAAGTGGGGGTTAGGTCTATATTATAGTTGAAAATTGGGATCATCTAGTTAAATCCTGAAATCACTATTTATGAAAATGTCATTGGTCTAGTTTTCGTTAATTTTGACCCATTTTATCAAATTCAACAAGTTATATATGTTTTCTGACCGTAAATGGCATTTCGGACGTAATGGAATAGATTCAGAGACCCAATTCCAATGTTTTGTGAAAATTTACAATTTTGTCTTTTTATGTAATATTATATTTTTACCCTTTTTAATATTTTGATTTATTATTAAAATTACCGAAGTGCTACAGTTTAGGAAGATAAAAATGCACATATAAGATATAGATGATAATATGACAGGGAAAGATATACCTGATGTAGATAATATAATGAATTAGATTTCAAAGAAAAATCCGAAATTAGTATTGCAATCTTAGAAATATGTTTAATTTTTTTAATGAAAATAAAATGGTAGATAATATGAGTGTATTCAACTTCATAAATTCGATGGAAACTGATGTATTGAATAAAAAATGTATGTGAAAAGACTATGATAAATATTAATCAAGAATAAATGGAAGTTGGAAGTTGAAAAGAATAGTATTATTACTAGTAAAAGAATAATAAATATAAAAATATTAAAAGGGGGAACATGTTAATTGTAGCAAGAAACAATAAGAAAAATAGGTTTAACTTCTCTAGATACGTTGAATTAATTTACCTTTGCTATATCCGAAGGATAAATGTTTTTTAAAGTCCCATTTCTTATCATTTGAGATTTGAAATATATATGTAGAATTTGCATAAATGTTAAAAATATAGATTATTGTAAATGTTTATTTATTTAGGAATAATTGCCACGAAGAATGAGTACAGATTTAGTTTACTACTTTTAGCTTCCAAAAAAAATACTTCTAGCTCCTAGAACAAAAGGCCACCTATAAGGTTGATTCTATGCTCCCAATGCCAAGTAATATTTTATTTTGGATAAACGGGCAACCTTGTATTTTAAATACAATATTTATTACTCATATTCCCTAACCAAATTCAACTCTTTTTAAAATACAATAAAATTCATACGACATACACAAATAGCAAAAAAATAATAATAAGAATTATTTTTTCGGTCGTATTTAGGAAAATGAAATTTTAAATATTTACTTGATCGGTTAAAAAATGGTTTGTCAAATCAACTTGCATGATTTTTGAAGCATTTAATTGATCGTCTTCTTCAATATTTCCACTATATAACACTTTTTATTCCAAAGGAAAATTTCATTCTTAATTTTTGTTGTGATTGATATTCATGAAAATAATAAGAACAAAATTTCAATAATTTTTAAGCGCCGAGACACACGCTTCCTTTTTGTGCGTGAACGATAAAATTTGTTTCGTAATAGAGCTGAAGGACAAAGTTTTTTGCTACAAGGACACATTAATTTAGAATTGTGTTTTTTCATATGATGAAGTCTGAATGAGTGCGAAGGGATGCGGTAGATCTCGGCGACGGTGTAGCAGGTGTCGATGGTCGTGGACTCAAGCTTGGTGATGGCAATGATGGAGAGAGGCGCAACGAGTTTGACAATAATGGAAAGAGGAGATTATGATGTAGATCGATATGAAGATGGTTGGAGAATTAGTGTGTTGAAGCGGTGATGGAGGAGTTATGTTTTATGTGATTAGAGCTAGAGGTGAAGGAGAAGCAACATGGAATTATGAAAGAAGATAACAATGGATAATGATGCTCGGTAGTATCATTTTTTTTTGAAAATAAAATAGTTAATTATATTTTTGGTCCTAATGCTATTATGCAATAGCATTTTTGGATAAAAATATATATTTTATAGTATCATTTCATCATTTTGTAATACATTTTGTAGCATCTTTTTAATTATGTGTAGTAATGCTACTGTATAATATCGTTTTTTGGTTTTTAAGTAAATTAAATTATGTATATTTCTGTTCGTAATGTTATTCTACAGTGGCATCTTATAAGCCTTTTTAAAATTATAGTAGCAATTGCTGAATTGTGGTAACTTTTTTAAAATTGTACTAGCAATTTATATTATAGCTTTTTTTATATGTGTATAGTAATGGTATAATGTAGTATCAATTTTTTCTTTAAATAAATATAGTTATGTATATTTTTGTTCATAATGCTATTTTATAGTAACATTTCATGAATTATAGTGGCAATTTCTAAATTGTAGTAGCTTTTTAATGTTGTAGAAGTAGTTTATAAATAATTATTGCTTCTTTTTAGATGAGTGTGGTAATGATAGTGTAGTATCATTCTTTGTTTTTAAAACAAAAATATAGTTATGTATATTTCTATTCATAATGTTACTTTATAGCAGGATTTTACGAACTGTAGTAGTAGTTTCTGAATTATAGTAGTTTTTTTTAAAATTGTAGTAGCAGTTTATAAACAATTGTAGTTTCTTTTTACATGATGTATATATTGTATCTCACAACATTATTTTATAATAGCATTATGAATTGTAGTATCAGTTTATGAAGTATATTAACATTTTAGGAAAATAGTATGAAGGATAAAATATCAATAATTTTTAAGTAACATGATATGTGCTTCCTTTTTGTGCATGAAGGAAGAAATTTGTTGCGTAATAGATCTGAAGGACAAAGTTTTTAGGCACGAGGACATGTTAATTTAGGGATGCGTTTTTTCACATGGTGAAGTCTAGAAGGGGGAGGAGGGGTGCGGCTGATCTCGCGACGGTGCAGCAGTTCTCGATGGTCGTGGACTCGAGCTTGGTGATGATGATGATGGAAAGAGGCACGACGAGTTTGACAATAATGGAAGGAGGAGACTATGATGTAGATCGATATGAAGATGATCGGAGAATTAATGTGTTGTAGCGGTAATGGAGAAGTGATGTTATATGTGACAAGAGCTGGAGGTGAAGAAGAAGCAAAATGGAATTATGAAAGAAGATGATAACTGTGGATAATGATATTGAATAGTATCATATTTTATTTTGAAAATAAAACGTTATTTATATTTCTGCTCTTAATGCTATTTTGCAGTAGTATTTGTAGATAAAAAATGTATATTTTACAATATCATTTCATCATTTTGTAATATCATTTTATAGCATCTTTTTAAATATGTGTAATAACGATACTATATTTTACCATTGTTTGTTATTTTAAATAAATTAATTTATGTATATTTTTGTTTGTAGAACTTATTGTCTTGTAGATATTTATTGTATATCCAAGTAGATAAGAACTACAAATGTAAGACGTGTGTAGAAGCAAAAATGGTTAAAAAACTATTTCAATCTGTTGATAGAAGCACCGAACCACTAGGTTTGGTTCATACAGATTTATGTGATTTTAAATCAATACCTACAAGAGGTGGGAAAAAGTACTTTATCACATTTATTGACGATTATTCGCGATATTGCTATGTATATCTTTTGAATAGCAAATATGAAGCAATTACATCATTTATAAAGTACAAAGCTGAGGTAGAAAATCAGTTAAATAAAAAGATCAAGATATTGAGATCTGATCGAGGTGGAGAATATGAATCACCATTTGAACGGTTCTGTGCCGAAAATGGTATAATTCATCAAACAACAGCTCCATATTCACCACAACAAAATGGTGTAGCCGAGAGGAAGAACAGAACGTTAAAAGACATGATTAACGCCATGCTTTTAACTTCTGGTCTACCGACGAACTTGTGGGGGGGAAGCCTTAAATATGTCTAATCACATATTAAACAAAGTCCCTCATAATAAAACAGGAACAATTCCATATGAGATATGGAAAGGACACAAACCAAGTTTTAAATACCTCAAAGTGTGGGGGTGCTTGGCAAAAGTTCCAGTTCCGCCTCCCAAGAAAGTCAAACTTGGACCAAAAACAGTAGATTGTTACTATTTAGGGCCAGCCCAAAATAGTAGTGCCTATAGATTTTTGGTATTCAAGTCTGATATAACTGATATTCATGTAAATACAATCATGGAATCTAGAGATGCCTCATTCTTTGAAGACGTGTTTCCGCACAAAAGGAATGAAGGGAATAATGTCCCTAAAAGAATAAGATAAGAATCAAGCAATTCACATGAAGATGAAACTCATCATGAGATTGAGGAAGTTGAACCAAGAAGAAGCGTAAGGGCTAGGACTTCCAAGACATTTGGTTCGGATTTTTTCACATATGTGTTAGAACATGAACCTCAAACGTACAAGGAAGCAATGTCATCTTCTGAATCTTTATGTTGGAAAGAAGCAATCAAAAGTGAGATTGATTCAATTCTAAGTAATAAAACTTGGGAAATTGTTGATATTGCACCTGGAATAAAACCTATTGGCTGCAAATGGATTTTCAAGAAGAAAATGAAAGCAGATGGCTCTATCGACAAGTATAAAGCCAGATTAGTAGCCAAAGGATATCGTCAAAAAGAAGGAGTAGACTTCTTTGATACATATTCGCCAGTAACACGAATAACCTCCATAAGAATGCTAATAGCAATTGCATCAATTTATGGTCTAGAAATTCATCAAATGGATGTAAAGACAGCATTCTTAAATGGAGATCTCGATGAGGAGATCTACATGGAGCAACCTGAAGGTTTTATTTCCAAAGGAAATGAAAACAAAGTCTGTAGATTAGTAAAATCATTATACGGACTAAAACAAGCTCCAAAACAATGGCACGCAAAATTTGATAGTGTCATGATGAGAAATGGTTTTCGTATAAATGAATACGATAAGTGTGTTTATTAAAAACAAATTGGACAATCATATGTGATGATTTGTTTATATGTAGATGATATGTTAATATTTGGTCCAAATACTCAGGTAATATAGACCATAAAGAAGATGTTAACTAGCAATTTCGATATGAAAGATTTAGGAGTTGCAGACGTTATTTTGGGAATCAAAATAATAAGAACTCCTAATGGAATTGAATTGTCTCAGTCACACTATGTAGAAAAAGTGATTGAAAAATTCCAAGACTATGGAATTAAAGGAGTGAGAACACCTTTTAATTCATCAGAAGTACTGCATAAAAACACTAATGAGAGTGTAATGCAACTGGAATACTCTCGTGTAATAGGATGTCTCATGTATCTCATGAATTGCACAAGACCAGATATAGCTTATGCAGTAAGTCGACTGAGCAGGTATACAAGCAATCCAGGAAAGGAACACTGGAAAGCACTAATGAGAGTGCTTGGATATTTAAAAAATACCACAAATTATTCCTTACATTATGGAAAATAACCTGCCGTCTTAGAAGGATATAGTGATGCAAATTGGATTGCTGATTCAGAGGAATCAAAATCAACTAGTGGTTATGTATTTACCCTAGCAGGGGCAGTAGTGTCATGGAAATCTACCAAACAAACATGCATAGCTCGATCCACTATGGAATCAGAGTTCATCGCTTTAGATAAAGCAGGCGAAGAAGCAGAATGGCTTCGTCACTTTTTAGAAGATATTCCATTTTGGCCTAAACCTGTACCGGCCATATGCATACACTGTGATAACCAAGCTGCGCTAAGCAGAGCGCACAACTTTGTGTATAATGGAAAGTCACGACATATTCGTCGACGCCATAACACAGTTAGGCAGTTACTCTCAAATGGAACTATTTCCATAGATTATGTGAGAACAAATGATAACCTAGCGGATCCATTTACTAAAGGTTTATCAAGAGAGAAAATTGACTGCGCATCGAGGGGAATGGGTTTAAAAGCCTAAACCACCAAGAGTTATCTTATACGGAAACCTATCCTAGCGACTGGAGATCCCACGGACTAGGATCAATAGGCAAACCAGTTCTGAATAACTCAAGACGAAATGCATTTGCATGGACATAGTCCAACTCCATTCCTATGGTGCACAATATAAATGCATGCCTACAGAAGTATTTAAAGGTTAAAACTATGGTTTTTAATGATGACCATATCTTGGAAATAACAAGTGGGGTATATGTAGGATACTCTTAATGGTTGCGATCACCTATGTAAGTATGAGCTGGGTCGGCTCTATGAGAATATTAAAAGGCTTTTATTCTCTAAAAACACTCGCAGAACCAAGTACTGTTCAGGACCAAAATGAACACAACCAAGAAATTGGATGAGAAGGGAATTAATGCTTTGTAGAACTTATTGTCTGGATATACAATAAAGGCTGACGGTTCAAGATGAAATATTTCACCGATTAGCCAAGTAAATCCGATAAGTTTTAACTAGGGAAAGTTCAAAGTGAAATATCTACTTATCCACGATAAAGCATTTAATCCATATATACTCTGTGATATTTCGCTTTGTGTGGGGGATATGTATATTATCATTCATGTGGGGGATTGTTGGAATTCCTTAAGAAATAAGATGAATGGAAATATACAAAGTCCCACATCGCCAAAATATTGAGACCTATATTAGTTTATATATGGCTCTCTCATGAGGAGGTTGGGGACCTGAGGCTCCCAAATGTATGCTTCGTTGTGAGGAGGGAGATCATGCATCTCCACCACACACGCGCGCGCGCCGCCGCCGCCGTCCGTCCGACCGATCGAACCGGGCCGGGCTCGGGTACGGGTACGGGTCTTAAATGACCATTCTTTTTGCTAGGCTATTGTTTAACGGTTTTGGGCTTCGGCTGAAAACTGGGCTGGGCCTGGAATTTGAAGAGAAACGGATGCGTGTTTTGGACTGAGGAGGCGCAACCCGACTGAAGCAGACGCGGGCGAATGGATGCGGCATGAGCGGGTGCGACCCGTTATAAGACAGCAATGCGGGCGAACAGATGTGACTGTACGAAGAGGTACAGACGCGACTGTTTGAGCGAACGGGTGCAGACACGACCGTTCGGAAGAGATACGGACCAACTATAAATAAGGAGGAAAACTGATCACTTTCCTCACTGATTTTCCAATCTGAAATCTCTTCTCCTCTAAAAAATGCTGTTCTTATTTTCAAATCATAGAGTGATATACTAATTACAATTTCGAGCAGAATTCGTCTGTTGTATCTTGGGAGAATTTTGAAATAAAATTCTTAAGGAAATCGTTACGACGAGCCTCAGACATATTCCGGTTAGAATTCTATTTTATTCTACATTCTATCCTTCATTTTGGTTATACTATTTATTCAAAATAGTATAACGCTGTTGTTGTAATTTATTTACAACAATCATATTGTTATAATAATTAACACAGAATTCCAGTGTAGTGGAAATCTGAGTTATAAACTTGTGCGACGAGTTTATAATTGATTATTCTCTGTTTTGGTATATTAGATGTATAACATCTTAAGAATTTTACTGTTTTCACTAAAACAGAGATGGCAACAGTAGAGCTCTCAACAAAGGCTACTACACACAACAGACCCGATCCTTTTAAAGGAGATGGTGACGACTTTTTAACATGGCAGAATCAGATGTTATTTTACCTCACCACACTCGGTCTGCAACGGTATCTCGAGGAGGAGGAACCAATTTCTGCACTAGGCAAGGAAGCAGATGTTGCTACGTGGAAACATTCCAATTTCCTATGCAGAAACTATATTCTGAATTGTCTCGACAAGGTGCTATACAAAGTATATCAACCTCTAAAGACAGCAAAAGCACTCTGGAATGCACTTGCCACGAAGTATAAGACGTAGAATATCAGTCTTAAGAAATTCATTGTAGACAAATTCATGGAATACAAGACGGTCGACTCCAAACCGGTGACTGCTCAACTGCATGAACTACAAATCATTATTCATGAACTCGAAGCGGAAGGTCATAAGGTTGGAGAATCGTTTTTGGTTGAAGCCATCACGGGAAAACTGCTGCCGTCGTGGAGAGATTACCGCAATTATCTAAAGCATAAAAAGAAGGAAATCTCTTTACAGGATCTCATAGTCCGATTGCAAATTGAGGCAGATAACCGTGGAATTACAAAACAAAGCGAGGAGGCATTTGTGGCTGAAGATTCAAAGACCAAAAACAAAAAGAAAAATTTCCAGAAGAAAAGGAAAGCTCCAGACAACAAACCAAAAGACAACAAATGAACCAAAAAGTTTAATGGTGAATGTTGGGTTTGTGGAAAGGTTGGACATGCCGCTAGAGATTGCAGACTCATGAAGGAACGCAATAAAGAGGCAAATATAGTGGATAACATGGAAGTAGACGAGTCCAACTTCTCGGCGGTGGTATCTGAATGCAATTTGGTTCAGAATCCTAACCAATGGTGGGTAGATACAGGCGCTACTCGTCATGTTTGTTCTGACAAATCCATGTTTTCTACATACCAAAAATTCGATCACGAAGAAAAACTCTACATGGGTAATTCTGCAGTATCAATGATCAAAGGCAGTGGCACAGTTATCCTCAAGTTTACTTCTAGAAAAACTGTCAAGTTGAATGACGTGCTCCACGTTCCAGACATACGCAAGAATCTCATCTCTGGTGCAGTATTATCAAAGAAAGGATTCAGAATGGTGTTTGAGTCAGACAAGATGGTTCTGTCCAAAGCTGGAATGTATATCGGAAGGGGATATTTATGTGATGGCCTATTTAAGGCAAATGTAGCCGTTATCGGCAATAAAACAATGTATTCTGATTGTGCTATTAATAAAATTGAAGTTTCTTACTTGCTTGAGCATGAAATTTTACTATGGCATGATAGATTAATACACATAAATTTCAGAAAAATGAAAATATTATCAAACTTGGGATTAATTCCAAAATTCCAAGTAGATAAGAACTACAAATGTGAGACATGTGTAGAAGCAAAAATGGTTAAAAAACCATTTCAATCTGTTGATAGAAGCACCGAACCACTAGGTTTGGTTCATACAGATTTATGTGATTTTAAATCATTACCTAGAAGAGGTGGGAAAAAGTACTTTATCACGTTTATTGACGATTATATGCGATATTGCTATGTATATCTTTTGAATAGCAAAGATGAAGCAATTACATCATTTACAAAGTACAAAGCTGAGGTAGAAAATCAGTTAAATAAAAAGATCAAGATATTGAGATCTGATCGAGGTGGAGAATATGAATCACCATTTGAACAGTTCTGTGCCGAAAATGGTATAATTCATCAAACAACAGCTCCATATTCACCACAACAAAATGGTGTAGCCGAGAGGAAGAATAGAACGTTAAAAGACATGATTAACGCCATGCTTTTAACTTCTGGTCTACCGACGAACTTGTGGGGGGAAGCCTTAAATATGTCTAATCACATATTAAACAAAGTCCCTTATAATAAAACAGGAACAATTCCATATGAGATATGGAAAGGACACAAACCAAGTTTTAAATACCTCAAAGTGTGGGGGTGCTTGGCAAAAGTTCCAGTTTCGCCTCCCAAGAAAGTCAAACTTGGACCAAAAACAGTAGATTGTTACTATTTAGGGCCAGCCCAAAATAGTAGTGCCTATAGATTTTTGGTATTCAAGTCTGATATAACTGATATTCATGTAAATACAATCATGGAATCTAGAGATGCCTCATTCTTTGAAGACGTGTTTCCGCACAAAAGGAATGAAGGGAATAATGTCCCTAAAAGGACAAGAGAAGAACCAAGCAATTCACATGAAGATGAAACTCATCATGAGATTGAGGAAGTTGAACCAAGAAGAAGCGTAAGGGCTAGGACTTCCAAGACATTTGGTTTGGATTTTTTCACATATGTGTTAGAACATGAACCTCAAACGTACAAGGAAGCAATGTCATCTTCTGAATCTTCATGTTGGAAAGAAGCAATCAAAAGTGAGATTGATTCAATTCTAAGTAATAAAACTTGGGAAATTGTTGATATTCCACCTGGAATAAAACCTATTGGCTGCAAATGGATTTTCAAGAAGAAAATGAAAGCAGATGGCTCTATCGACAAGTATAAAGCCAGATTAGTAGCCAAAGGATATCGTCAAAAAGAAGGAGTAGACTTCTTTGATACATATTCGCCAGTAACACGAATAACCTCTATAAGAATGCTAATAGCAATTGCATCAATTTATGGTCTAGAAATTCATCAAATGGATGTAAAGACAGCATTCTTAAATGGAGATCTCGATAAGGAGATCTACATGGAGCAACCTGAAGGTTTTATTTCCAAAGGAAATGAAAACAAAGTCTGTAGATTAGTAAAATCATTATACGGACTAAAACAAGCTCCAAAACAATGGCACGCAAAATTTGATAGTGTCATGATGAGAAATGGTTTTCGTATAAATGAATGCGATAAGTGTGTTTATTACAAACAAATTGGACAATCATATGTGATGATTTGTTTATATGTAGACGATATGTTAATATTTGGTCCAAATACTCAGGTAATAGAGACCATAAAGAAGATGTTAACTAGCAATTTCGATATGAAAGATTTAGGAGTTGCAGACGTTATTTTGGGAATCAAAATAATAAGAACTCCCAATGGAATTGAATTGTCTCAGTCACACTATGTAGAAAAAGTGATTGAAAAATTCCAAGACTATGGAATTAAAGGAGTGAGAACACCTTTTAATTCATCAAAAGTACTGCATAAAAACACTAATGAGAGTGTAATGCAACTGGAATACTCTCGTGTAATAGGATGTCTCATGTATCTCATGAATTGCACAAGACCAGATATAGCTTATGCAGTAAGTCGACTGAGCAGGTATACAAGCAATCCAGGAAAGGAACACTGGAAAGCACTAATGAGAGTGCTTGGATATTTAAAAAATACCACAAATTATTCCTTACATTATGGAAAATATCCTGCCGTCTTAGAAGGATATAGTGATGCAAATTAGATTGCTGATTCAGAGGAATCAAAATCAACTAGTGGTTATGTATTTACCCTAGCAGGGGCAGCAGTGTCATGGAAATCTACCAAACAAACATGCATAGCTCGATCCACTATGGAATCAGAGTTAATCGCTTTAGATAAAGCAGGCGAAGAAGCAGAATGGCTTCGTCACTTTTTAGAAGATATTCCATTTTGGTCTAAACCTGTACCGGCCATATGCATACACTGTGATAACCAAGCTGCGCTAAGCAGAGCGCACAACTTTGTGTATAATGGAAAGTCACGACATATTCGTCGACGCCATAACACAGTTAGGCAGTTACTCTCAAATGGAACTATTTCCATAGATTATGTGAGAATAAATGATAACCTAGCGGATCCATTTACTAAAGGTTTATCAAGAGAGAAAATTGACTGCGCATCGAGGGGAATAGGTTTAAAAGCCTAAACCACCAAGAGTTATCTTATACGGAAACCTATCCTAGCGACTGGAGATCCCACGGACTAGGATCAATAGGCAAACCAGTTCTGAATAACTCAAGACGAAATGCATTTGCATGGACATAGTCCAACTCCATTCTTATGGTGCACAATATAAATGCATGCCTACAGAAGTATTTAAAGGTTAAAACTATGTTTTTTAATGATGACCATATCTTGGAAATAACAAGTGGGCTATATGTAGGATACTCTTAATGGTTGCGATCACCTATGTAAGTATGAGCTGGGTCGGCTCTATGAGAATATTAAAAGGCTTTTATTCTCTAAAAACACTCGCAGAACCAAGTACTGTTCAGGACCAAAATGAACACAACCAAGAAATTGGATGAGAAGGGAATTAATGCTTCGTAGAACTTATTGTCTGGATATACAATAAAGGCTGACGGTTCAAGATGAAATATTTCACCGATTAGCCAAGTAAATCCGATAAGTTTTAACTAGGGAAAGTTCAAAGTGAAATATCTACTTATCCACGATAAAGCATTTAATCCATATATACTCTGTGATATTTCGCTTTGTGTGGGGGATATGTATATTATCATTCATGTGGGGGATTGTTGGAATTCCTTAAGAAATAAGATGAATGGAAATATACAAAGTCCCACATCACCAAAATATTGAGAGCTATATTAGTTTATATATGGCTCTCTCATGAGGAGGTTGGGGACCTGAGGCTCCCAAATGTATGCTTCGTTGTGAGGAGGGAGATCATGCATCTCCACCACACACGCGCCGCCGTCCGTCCGACCGACCGAACCGAGCCGGGCTCGGGTACGGGTACGGGTCTTAAATGACCATTCTTTTTGCTAGGCTATTGCTTAACGGTTTTGGGCTTCAGTTGAAAACTGGGCTGGGCCTGGAATTTGAAGAGAAACGGACGCGGGTTTGGACTGAGGAGGCGCGACCCGATTGAAGCAAACGCGGGCGAATGGATGCGGCATGAGCGAGTGCGACCCGTTAAAAGACAGCAACGTGGGCGAACAGATGTGACTGTACGAAGAGGTACAGACGCGACTGTTTGAGCGAACGGGTGCAGACACGACCGTTCGGAAGAGATACGGACCAACTATAAATAAGGAGGAAAACTGATCACTTTCCTCACTGATTTTCCAATCCAAAATCTCTTCTCCTCTAAAAACTGCCGTTCTTACTTTCAAATCACAGAGTGATATACTCATTACAATTTCGAACAGAATTCGTCTGTTGTATCTTGGGAGAATTTTGAAATAAAATTCTTAAGGAAATCGTTACGACAAGCATCAGACATATTCCGGTTAGAATTCTATTTTATTCTACATTCTATCCTTCATTTTGGTTATACTATTTATTCAAAATAGTATAAAGCTGTTGTTGTAATTTATTTACAACAATCATATTGTTATAATAATTAACAAAGAATTCTAGTGTAGTGGAAATCTGAGTTATAAACTTGTGCGACGAGTTTATAATTGATTATTCTCTATTTTGGTATACTAGACGTATAACAGCAAGCACCGCTTAAGCCTTGAGGAATCTGCCCAGGAGGAGGGCCAAGATGTGGTGGTCCATCTATTTATGTACACTTCTTATATTCATGTATTAGGTAGAGGATTTTACATTATCTCAATCACTTGCTATGTCACAAATTTTCAATGAAAAACCCTCTACACTTACCATTTTCATTTATAGCATTTGTCAAAAACCAACTATTGTTTCTGTTCATATAAAGTTTTATAAAAAAATTATGGCATATACCAGGAAATTGATATTGATAAGCATATTGGATGCATATAGTGTAGTTATATATGTTTACATATTGCTTTTTCAATCTTGATTTACCAAATCAAGATTAACTAAGTTACAAAACATTCTTAAGATGAATTTCAACGCCAACAATCAAGAAGTTGACTGGAAGCTAGATAAATATTGCACTTAGCTTCTAGGGTGCTTTTAGATATTTCTAGCTCAATTCTGAATCGACTACATCAAACTACAAAGAGATGTATATAGTTTATAAGCATATACTGCAATCTACGAGTCCTCTT
Organism: Allium fistulosum; assembly: GCA_030737815.1. NCBI lineage: Eukaryota > Viridiplantae > Streptophyta > Magnoliopsida > Asparagales > Amaryllidaceae > Allium > Allium fistulosum. Next base: position 480,899,407 of record CM060905.1, on the reverse strand, counting down.
TTGGCATATCATGCTTGCCTTTGTAATTAATATTTATGTTAGTCAAAATTTATCAAAAAGTATATTAATTAATGAAATGATGCTTAGTGTTGTATCAGTTTCTTTATATACTAAAAGATATTATTTTGTATTCGTCTTTTTTCACGTTGATTAACTAGTAGAGTTCTCTCTTTTATATCATAAACGTTATTTATGTACCATGAGTTTTTAAATGATTTTATTACATATTTATTAGTATGCTACATATAAAAAACCTTTTGACTTCAATTGTTTTGAATCTATACTATATTATTGTTAGTGAGTTGAATTTCAAGCTCACACAGGTCCCCTTGAAATTTGGCAACTCAACAGTCGCATTTTTAATTTCTTTATATTCCAAACTTTAAAATATGATAACTTTTTCTACATTGATTGGATTTAAGAATCGTTTTCACTATTAAATCTCAAATTTAATTTGTTTTCCAATGATATCCATTGTTGATAGCTAAAAATAAATTTTTTAAAATCATAATTTTATATAGCAGCTTTAATTGCACAATTATTTTGTGTCACCGCAGTGTACCGCGTTTATGTAACAGCATTATTATGATGATCATAAACATTACATAGTAGTTTTACCTAGATTATTATAATGTATTTATTATATTTTAACATATTTAAAAGGAATATTTTTTTGAATTATACAATTATGGTTGCCTTTGAATATTGTAACTACATTATGTAATAAAGTAATAATCTTGATTGTGTTTGATAGTATTCAAACTTAGTGCGGTTATAATTTAACCCCATCAAAAAATGGTGTAATAATTTGTAGGCATTTTTGAATTAATTTAACTACGTTAGCATTTATTTTATTGCATTTACTATTGATGATTTTGACTATATTTGATAATTTTATTCAATTTTAAAACAGTTATAAATTAATGAAATTAAGAAAATGCAATTATAATTTACCATCAAGTTTTGGGTAAATTTAACTATATTTGAATATTTTTAACCACATTTATGTGATGAAGTAATAAATTTGGCTACATTTCAGGAATTTATTCAATCTTAATACAATTAAAATTTAACTATATTAATAAAATGCAGTTATAATTTAATGACAATTTTGAATTATGCATGGTAGAAATTGAATATTTCAGCTATATTTGTGTGATGCAGTAATAATTTTGGTTGTACACGATGATTTATTCGAGCTTACTGTAGTTAAAATTTAAATGCATTAAGCAAAAGCGGTTATTATTTTGCAGTATTTTTGGAATTAAGCAATTATTGTTTTTGAATATTTTAACTGCATTTGTGTGATGCAATACTAATTTAGCTGTAGTAATAATTTTGTTTGATGTTAACGATAGTTATTTAACCGCATTATGAAAATATAATTGAAAAATGAATTTTGATTTTTGATAGCTTGAGAAGATTAAATAATGACTTCACATAATTAATGCTTGATTCAACCGTGCAGCTCAGCGTTTAATACATTGCTTCCAGGTTTGATGACATAATTTGGCTAAGTTTACTCAATTTCGTTTACAATTACGATGATCAATAATACAATAAGCATATAAGTTGTTGTATTCGGGCTTAAGGTAGATGCACAGTTTAAGTGCTGGGTCAAAACATGTGTTGTAGTGAGAATAATGTTGATAACCACCTAAAAGAGTTTATTTTTTATTTTTTGCAGTAAATTCTAAAATCACTTGCACCACCACTGTGACGCCCCACCTCTATACCCACGCTAACCAAGAACACTACGATGTAGTGCTGTCAATTAGCATGGAGAATAAGGCTGTGGAGGAGCGACCATCCATGTAACTTCTTTGTGCGAGCACCGATATGTCAGATAGAATAGAATGCATATCTTTTAAGGAGGAAATCTGACATACCGATACAAACACAAAGCTATCACACGGTGGCTATATATAATCTTCGGAAACAAACATAGAAATAATCATAACACAAATCAGTCACAGACATCCATATCACAAAGGCGGAAGAAGATATGAATAAATATATAACACATGAAAGTGTACATCAGAGTAGTGGTCAGAAAGATCCACAATAATACAAAAGGAATAGCAACAAGTGCTATACAAAAGAATACATCAATGAGTCTGTAACATTCCCCCTTTTGACCGCCTCCAGTCGGTAATTAAACCAACTCGAAACGTTCAAAAAGACGAATTGTTATTTAGTTTATAAGGTTTAAACGGAATCAGCCACAGAAACACAGATAATAACAATCAATTAAAACAAATGAATCTTTATTTCATTACTATAAATCTTTTTGAATACATCAGAGTTTTATACAATTTAATACTGATACATCGGAATATCTTAAAATACAATTTTCTGAAAATTAAAGTGATTCTTTACTCTCTCTCTAACTTCGCTGCTCGAAAATCTTCAAGCTGTAAAAATACTCGGTCTGACCCGAGTATTATATTCAAAAGAAAATAATACACAGGTCAGTCTAATTCAAACCAGTTTATTAGTGCATAGAGGCAGTAATAATTTAAATAGACGACAGTCACAATAATTCTCGTCTATCCGACTCTTTTAACAAAGAAATCGGATAACGAAAATATAACACTTAACAGTGTTAAACAATAAATCAGCAGATTTAAATCATCAACAGAGATAAATAAACAATTTATCGATCGACTAAATCAATTTAAAACAATTGGAGTTGTCACTTTAAAACCCTCAGAGTTCGATTGGCTGCCGTACACACGTGTGCATTCATACACGTGTGCACTGCCCCGCCAACTCGTGTGCATAGATAACGGTGCAACATGCAACTGCTACAAAATACACAGAGGCAACGTCACATAACCAAACTGCAACAAGATCAATATGTCCAAACTGTATGCAATGGATGCAGACGTACAAGTGCAGCTCAACACAGTGAAACAAGTTCAAGTGGCAACATGAAACTTCGAACATGAATATACATGTATGGTGATACAGCAACACATGGATGCAACTCGACAACAGAGTAACAAAAGATTAGCATCAATGCATACTGGAATGAATGCATCAAAGTGACAATACAGAACAGCATATATAGAAGTACATCAACCAATCAACAACAGCTACAACAACACAGTGAATCAGGCATGAACCAGTGATGTGCCACGACAACAAATTGAATGCAGGCAGGTCTAACAAACTGGACAATATACAAGATCATCAAAGTGTACACAGTGAAGTACAACAGTGAAGGCTATAGGTCACAGTGAAATAAAACTGCAAAGTGAAGACAACAAACTTCTACATCAACCAGAAAAAAAACAAGACCAACATACTCAAGGGCAACAGGCAACAAGCAGCACATACATAAGGCTCAGTGGTGAAACAACATATGAAACCAGTATGGCCGAGTTTGAATACAAAATCAAAGATGCAACAGTTCATACATGAAGCATGTACAAGATGCCAACATCCCACATGAAATGGAGTCAACGGTGTGGATGAAACAGTCAAACAAAACCAACAGCATGTCAGACAAGTAAATTCCTTTGTTTTAAATTTGAGTTGATGTTTGAAATCAGTAATAAAAATAAAGATTTTAAACATTAAACCAACAAACAACAGAAACCAGACCTGAAGTGATCAAAGCAAATGCAAGTGATACATGACAGAGATGAACAACATGCAACTGCAGACTACAAAGATCACGATGTCACAAGTTAAATACAACAACAGTGCTTCTACAAACAACATGGATGCAGACGACATCAAACTCCCAAAGATACAACAATGAAGGAAAATGATCAGCAACTACAAAGTGCAGTGGTGCTACAGAAATGTACCAAACAACCTACAAGGTCAGGGAAACAATGACCAGACAAATATAAACATGCACAAATACTTGCAATACATTCATATTCATGCAGAACACATTTACCAATATTAGTTAAGTTTTTTAAAAAATTTGAGTTACTCACTGCAATAAAATGAAGCTGCAAGTACAACTGGAATGCAACTATATCAACAGTGACCATATGGATGCAACAGTAACAAATACAGTGGAGCATGTACAAACAGAGGCAATAACAAGTAACCACAATGATCAGAGTCAAATGCATGCATGAACACTTGTTACACTGCTGCAAACATATTCAAATACAGTTATGAAATAAGACCAAGCTAAGCACATGTATCAAAACCAGGTGCAAGTTTAAGTGTGCTCTTATATGCAGACTACAGAACCAACAATTTTGATGGAATCAAAATGCAAATATCAACATGGATGCCATGTGAATGCGGATTAAGCAAGAAAGTTAACCACAAAATCTCAAGTGAACAGGAATGCAGTATTCGATGAAGTGACAGAGAAGTGGCAGAGAAGCAAGTTGCCAAATTCACGAAACAGGAAATGAAAATATCAAGTCAAAGCCGAGCATTGCAAATATACAAGTATGAAATGGTCAAAGATTTTGTAATAGGAAAGTTTTAGAAACCGTAGTTGTCAAATTCAAAGTCCATGGTAACTGTCTCGAATTCAAAGCATATACACATTTGAAAATGGTCAGAGGATTCAAAATTCAAAACCGAGGATTTTCAAAACCAAGACAACCGAGCAATCATATACACGATTATAGGAAAAGGTCAGATAAAATCGAAATCATCCAAACAAAATCGTATGGCCGATACTAAAATATTGACACAATCACGAAAAACAGAGAAACCAACATCATTCAAATGAAATCAATTTACTGAAGCAAAGCGCTTAGGCTCGAATTAGAATGTGAGTAGTCGAAAGTACTCACCTTTAATCGGCGCAAGAAGGAGCAGCCGCGATTGAAGCCACACGAAGTCGAAAGCCCCAATTTTTTCTGAAGCCCTACGTTTCCAGATCGAAGAACGAAGCCATTTTTTTTATTTTCTCGCTTGATTTAATTTAGGGCACGAATGAGAAATGAAAGAGGGGGGCGTGTTTTATGCCGAGGCAAGGGGGAGAGATCGTGGGTAGCACGGTTAAAGGTATGGCTGGACGTGATTTAAGGCGTAGCTAAAAATGGAGGAAAACGAAGCCGCCATTATTTTTCTTCTCGTCTGTTTTAGGTTTAGGGTTTGAATGAGAATGAAAGGGGATCGGGTTTGGATTTATCACGGTATCAAAGAACCATGGGCCAGTATATATTTCTCAAAGCCCACTTAACCCTTCACAAATTTTTTCTTTTCAAAAGAATTTTAACCGATTCAAAAATTCCAACAACAAATTTTTTTATTAAACGAATTCCAATTCGAATCGAAATTCCTATAAGCAATTAACTAGCAGAGAAATCGTTTAACAATGATATCAAATCGATGCGAAAACCCCGGTTATCACCGAAATTTAAATTGAATCCGAATAGATTTTCTACGCGTTTATACGCCATATATTCACAAAACAATTCCGATAAATACGAAATTTGAAATCCAGTAATAATTCGATATTACGGACCCAATGAAATTGGTTTCGTCAAATTCCGAGACTGTGCCTCGGAAGGTTATTTTTAAAATTCAATTTAAACGATAATATTTCAAAATTGAACAAATCGCTTTTAAAATCAATTCTGAAGCTTCTATTATCTCCAGTATTATCAATATGAATTTTCTAAGCCTTTAAATTATTTTTAACCGGCTTAAAATTGAAGATTCAAATTTTATTCAACTTTCAATAGATTAAATTCAAAAATTTAATTGCCAATTCATTCTGATAATTTGAAATTCAAGTCAAATCATCATTCAAATATTTAAAATTAATTAAATATTTTCAATTTAAATTGTTCAAAATTCAGGGTCGTTACAAACTCCCCTCCTTAAAAACTTTTCGTCCACGAAAAGGAAAGGTTGTTAAAATTTCATCGATATTTATACTCTAGTAAAAAAAATTTCTAAGCTTAAAACTTATTACAAATAAATGAATATAGGATTCATTCCATTTGTTTAATCTCACTAGTTCTGTTTATCTTCTCTTTTATTCATTGATTTCTACAATCATTGATTTCTAAAATCAAAACGCAAAAGTCTTTTATCAACATTTTCGATTTACAACTCAGATTCAAACTTAAAATTCTTCACGTTAGAGATTTATATAATATATATCTCTTCCAAAGCTGTGGACTTTCAAAACATTACAAAGATCCTCTTCCTTAGTTCATTAAGTTGGAATTTCGTAATTTTACTTTCAAATCATTGATTCACTATTTACAGTTTGAAAATACTTGCTAACTCGAAATTTAACAAGTCCATCTTCGTTCTCACAGACATTAGACATACGCTGGCCAGGCGCAGGTCTAAAAATCTCCAAGTACTAAACATACTTGCTTCAATTCCCAGTGAAAATACTTTTTAAAATTCTTTTAAAAATGGATATGGAAAGCACGTTCCCCCATGGATTACAGTTCCACCCGGCGGTTACGCTACTATCCCAGTAGAGTCGCTTGTGGCTGTAGATTTCTCATCTCTTAAATTTCGCCATGGTTGTCGCCATAGATTGCAGTACACACGGCGGTTACGCTACTATCCCAGTAGAATCGCTCGTGTCTGTAAGCATCACGCCCCTCAAATTTCGCCTGGCATTAGATTGCAGTTTACCCGGCGGTTACGCCACTATCCCAGTGGAATCGCTTGTAACTGTGGGCATCTCGCCCCTCAAATTACGCTAATCATCAATCAAATCTAATCTCATCGCGATGAACTATCGCGAAGGATTTCCGATTCAAATAGTCACTCTGACTAAAATTCTACGTAGCTACGAATTTCAAATGGACACTCATCGAGAGTTCCAATACCTTCTCTAATAATAAATGGAAGGTACTTTTCCACATCCTCAGTTTAGAAAACATAATATCATATATGTAGTACTTTCATTTCACATTTCGTACATATAACATCCATGTAAGCTTACATAAGATTTCCATAACAATGTCTTTCTAAACTAACGGTTTCAAATTTACCGTATTCATCATATATATAAGTTCTAAAAACTTACATATCTCATATTCATAACAAAATAGAGGATTTCAAAATTTTCCTCTAAGTCGATTTGGAAATTTAAGGTTATCTCAAACCTAATTCATATTCATAATTCCATTCATTATCGACTTTCACATTCAATTTGGATTTCACGCTTACATCGTCAATTCTCAACACAGAATTGATGTCTATCGATATATAACCTCTGAGCTCGTACGTCTCAGAGAAGGGTGTTAAGCTAAGAGAATAAATTCTCCGCCACCAACAGATATATATTTAATAGAGATCAATTGCTATGTCATCAATTCACAATGTTAGACATACAATCCAAATCATCATCTGAAATTCAAAGCTCAACTTATATTGTCTTTGATGTCGAAGTTAAACTCAATTTTAACTCAACGATTCAATCTTTTTGAAAAATTCCAAATTGAACTAATTGTTCAAATTCTCATTTAACTTTTCAACTTCGACTTCAAAAATGAATTTCAAATCATTTATTCCTTACGGAATATATTCACAACATTTCATCTTTGGAAAAACATTTCCATACTTATTTAAAAATAAGTAATTCACAAATCCATTTATTTTCAACATTTGAAAATATTCGATATACTTAAATCAAAATTAAGTATATATTTCATTTTTAAGGAAATCATTCTCTTTCACATATTCATTTGAGTCAAAACGAATGTTACGTAAAACATCGTTACGACAACTCAAAATCACTAGTATAGGGATTCGAAATTTAGATAGATGTATAAATCCCAATACTATGCAAAACATTTCCTTTCGGAAATCATTTACTATAACAACAGTGTTATAGTCCACCATTTCCTTATATTCGAAAACGTCTATTTCAACAATAAATGTTGAAATCTATGGTTTCGATATTCAATGCCTTTGAAAACATCTTTTAAAACAATTAACTTCGTTTTAAAATATCGATTTTCCAAACATGTCCATTTTATTCAATAATATATTCACGGTCCAAAATTGTGAATATACTACTTTTAACAGCTATAAGAATTTACTTATCAAAATAGGTCATTTTCGGATTTATAAACAACATTTATAAATTCCACTTCTATTTATAAAGACTTCAATTTATAAAAATTGCTTTATTAACCATTCCTTTATAACTCAATTTTATATCAGAATTTTTAATTTACAAGTAAATTACTTATAAATTCTTTTATTTCGCAACATCGATTCATTTTATAACTTCACATTATAAAACTTTTAAATTCTGAATTTTTTTTTTCATCCACTTATGAAATCCATTAAATATTTCACTTTTAACACTTATACAATTCCAATATTTTATCAACACTTTCAAATCTTCAATATAGCCCGTTTATAATAATTCAAAATTCCATTTTAAACTATTATATAAATTTATCAGTTTTCCATTTCCAAGATAATCAACTAGTTCTTTAATAAATCATTCATCGACTTGGTTTTCAATCTAACCGCATTTGATTCATTCACGTTGGATTTTACTAACATTCATTCATATCCAATTAGTTCACATTCACTAATATATATTCAAGTTAGTTTGCTTCAATTCAAATCAAATTTGGTTCTATTTTATTTAACTTTACTAAAGTCAAATTCATATCACATTTCAAAATGCAGATTTTGTTTCATTTAACAAAACTGTTTAACCATTTTAACAACTGGTTTTACTAAAACTTCTCATTTTATAAGTTAAACAACTTATTTAAATTTAAACTTCCCAATTCATATCATATAATCACTTATCTTTCATGTTTAAATTTTCATCTCAATAATTTATCAAATCAAGTTCAATTTTATTTAACTTCCCTTTAGTTAAATTTCAAATCGTATATTTATTAACACTAATTCAATTCAATTTAACTTTTCTTTTAGTTAAATTTCAAATCCATATATTTATTAATGCCAACTCACTTCAATTTAACTTTTCTTAAGTTAAAAATCTTTATTTCATATTCAATATTCACTTTACTTATATAAGATCTATTCCAAATTCATTCATCTTATATTTTCTAAAACAATTTTATACTTCTTTGGATTTGAAAAACATTCTCCTTTTTAAAAGTGTTTCTAGTAACTATTCATATTAAACATCATAAACTAAGCTTTGTGTAAACCAAAGCTCTGATACCACTCTGTAACATTCCCCCTTTTGACCGCCTCCAGTCGGTAATTAAACCAACTCGAAACGTTCAAAAAGACGAATTGTTATTTAGTTTATAAGGTTTAAACGGAATCAGCCACAGAAACACAGATAATAACAATCAATTAAAACAAATGAATCTTTATTTCATTACTATAAATCTTTTTGAATACATCAGAGTTTTATACAATTTAATACTGATACAGCGGAATATCTTAAAATACAATTTTCTGAAAATTAAAGTGATTCTTTACTCTCTCTCTAACTTCGCTGCTCGAAAATCTTCAAGCTGTAAAAATACTCGGTCTGACCCGAGTATTATATTCAAAAGAAAATAATACACAGGTCAGTCTAATTCAAACCAGTTTATTAGTGCATAGAGGCAGTAATAATTTAAATAGACGACAGTCACAATAATTCCCGTCTATCCGACTCTTTTAACAAAGAAATCGGATAATGAAAATATAACACTTAACAGTGTTAAACAATAAATCAGCAGATTTAAATCATCAACAGAGATAAATAAACAATTTATCGATCGACTAAATCAATTTAAAACAATTGGAGTTGTCACTTTAAAACCCTCAGAGTTCGATTGGCTGCCGTACACACGTGTGCATTCATACACGTGTGCACTGCCCCGCCAACTCGTGTGCATAGATAACGGTGCAACATGCAACTGCTACAAAATACACAGAGGCAACGTCACATAACCAAACTGCAACAAGATCAATATGTCCAAACTGTATGCAATGGATGCAGACGTACAAGTGCAGCTCAACACAGTGAAACAAGTTCAAGTGGCAACATGAAACTTCGAACATGAATATACATGTATGGTGATACAGCAACACATGGATGCAACTCGACAACAGAGTAACAAAAGATTAGCATCAATGCATACTGGAATGAATGCATCAAAGTGACAATACAGAACAGCATATATAGAAGTACATCAACCAATCAACAACAGCTACAACAACACAGTGAATCAGGCATGAACCAGTGATGTGCCACGACAACAAATTGAATGCAGACAGGTCTAACAAACTGGACAATATACAAGATCATCAAAGTGTACACAGTGAAGTACAACAGTGAAGGCTATAGGTCACAGTGAAATAAAACTGCAAAGTGAAGACAACAAACTTCTACATCAACCAGAAAAAAAACAAGACCAACATACTCAAGGGCAACAGGCAACAAGCAGCACATACATAAGGCTCAGTGGTGAAACAACATATGAAACCAGTATGGCCGAGTTTGAATACAAAATCAAAGATGCAACAGTTCATACATGAAGCATGTACAAGATGCCAACATCCCACATGAAATGGAGTCAACAGTGTGGATGAAACAGTCAAACAAAACCAACAGCATGTCAGACAAGTAAATTCCTTTGTTTTAAATTTGAGTTGATGTTTGAAATCAGTAATAAAAATAAAGATTTTAAACATTAAACCAACAAACAACAGAAACCAGACCTGAAGTGATCAAAGCAAATGCAAGTGATACATGACAGAGATGAACAACATGCAACTGCAGACTACAAAGATCACGATGTCACAAGTTAAATACAACAACAGTGCTTCTACAAACAACATGGATGCAGACGACATCAAACTCCCAAAGATACAACAATGAAGGAAAATGATCAGCAACTACAAAGTGCAGTGGTGCTACAGAAATGTACCAAACAACCTACAAGGTCAGGGAAACAATGACCAGACAAATATAAACATGCACAAATACTTGCAATACATTCCTATTCATGCAGAACACATTTACCAATATTAGTTAAGTTTTTTAAAAAATTTGAGTTACTCACTGCAATAAAATGAAGCTGCAAGTACAACTGGAATGCAACTATATCAACAGTGACCATATGGATGCAACAGTAACAAATACAGTGGAGCATGTACAAACAGAGGCAATAACAAGTAACCACAATGATCAGAGTCAAATGCATGCATGAACACTTGTTACACTGCTGCAAACATATTCAAATACAGTTATGAAATAAGACCAAGCTAAGCACATGTATCAAAACCAGGTGCAAGTTTAAGTGTGCTCTTATATGCAGACTACAGAACCAACAATTTCGATGGAATCAAAATGCAAATATCAACATGGATGCCATGTGAATGCGGATTAAGCAAGAAAGTTAACCACAAAATCTCAAGTGAACAGGAATGCAGTATTCGATAAAGTGACAGAGAAGTGGCAGAGAAGCAAGTTGCCAAATTCACGAAACAGGAAATGAAAATATCAAGTCAAAGCCGAGCATTGCAAATATACAAGTATGAAATGGTCAAAGATTTTGTAATAGGAAAGTTTTAGAAACCGTAGTTGTCAAATTCAAAGTCCATGGTAACTGTCTCGAATTCAAAGCATATACACATTTGAAAATGGTCAGAGGATTCAAAATTCAGAACCGAGGATTTTCAAAACCAAGACAACCGAGCAATCATATACACGATTATAGGAAAAGGTCAGATAAAATCGAAATCATCCAAACAAAATCGTATGGCCGATACTAAAATATTGACACAATCACGAAAAACAGAGAAACCAACATCATTCAAATGAAATCTGTAACGACCCACCTTTTTGGACAATTTAAATCGACAAGTAAACACACATGCCGATTCCAAACCATTCAAAAGGGAGGATTGTTAATGGGGTAAATAAGAAAAGAAGAGAAAAGGAACAAGAAACAACCACAGAATCTCGCAGCGGAAAGATAAAATATAATAATCAAATAAACAGTTCATGAAGCTGTTTAATATACTTTTGATTATCATTTATACAACATTTATCAGAGTTATACATATACAACAGAACAAATAAAATAATGCAGCAGACAGCATGATGCATGTATAATAATAGTAATAGTATACCAAATCTTCGTCTTCGTCCTCCAGAATAGATCTTCAATAAGCTGAAAAACTCAGGACTGACCCGAGCGTAATGAAAAGACAAAACACTCGAGTCAGGACTAAAATATCCTTATGTAAGTTAAATCAATCGTAAATAAATATGAGTGTAACGGCGTCAGAGATGTTTACGAGGTTTTGACATCTCTTATCCAGTGTCGACGTGCGTGCAATAACTCAAGAGATGTTACGGGATTCTCCATCTCTTAAGGATCCGTTAAACTATCTACTATGTAGTACAATACGCTATTATAATATGTCTACAGTAAAGTAAAAGTATTAAAATAGCGTTAAGGCGTTACCCATATTCCCCTTAACACATTTTATATATTCCCACAGTCTATACAGTACCGTACGCTCCTCCGAGAGGTTTACGCAGAGGGCACTCCATAGGTATGGTACAAAACAAAATCGTAGAAGGCACGCTAGGGCATGTGAACACGGCACACGAGGAAATGCCAGGGTAGATATACCAATTGCACTCCCGGACTGGTGGTGACGCATAGCAGCTACTACCGCCCACCTCGGACACACTCCCAACAATCGAGGGGTGGCCACCAAAACAATCACAAAAGCAATAGAATGGTATCGAAGAAATATGCCCGATAAGAGGAATGACCTCACATTGGCCCGGTATAGCTCCTGATTTTAGTCACATCTAAGCTGACTCATGGGAGTCAGGGTCACGTCATACCATATAGAATCGTCGCCAAACCATCCTACTTCATTTCTGGAATCTCCACCACGTACACAGTTGTTAAAGTGGTTTTCGGTATCGACAGAGAGTATGCCCATATCCGATCCCGGTCTCTTTAACAACCGAACGCTTATTACACACCGGATGGTTCTTTTACATTTTCAAAGAATCAATTCATAATTGATATCAAAATATCAAGTTCGCTTCAAAAATCAACTCCATTTCAAAATCATCGTATTTACGCAAAATATACGATTTCATTTCGAAAATCATTTCGCCCAATATCTCATTTCAATTTCAAAAATCGTTACATTTCAATTTAGGTTGTAACTTCATTTAACCACTTTGTATTTAAATCTAAGATTTAAATATAAACATTTCACCTTATTGCCCAGCTGGAAATTTTGGAAAAATAGTTTTGAATAGTTTAAAGTAGCTTAAATAATTGAAAATAGTTAAAATACTCTAAATATTAAAGATAGATTTCAAATTAGTTTTAAATTGATTTAATATAGTTAAATATATTTAAAATAGATTTAATATAATTAAATAGGTTAAATAGCTTTAAAATAGATTAAATATGATTAAAATAAATTAAAAATAGGTAAATTACTTTAAATAAATTAAATTGGGTTAAGTAGATTTAAAATAAGTTAACATAGTTTAAGATAGGTTGAAAATTTTTAATATAGTTAATATAGGTTAAAATAGTTTAACAAAAATAGTTTAAGTATTTAAAAATAGCTTATATAGCAGAATAACTTAGGAAAACCAAATTTGAAATAGCTTCAAAGTCAACCATTTTAATTTCCAACTTACCAATCTGAATCAAATTCAAATTTTCATTCAGTCGATTCAAATCTCAATTTCAATTCAAATCAATTTCGATTACAAATTAATTCAATTCCATCCCAAATCCAATTTCCTCAAATTTCAAAATGTTATCCTTATCACACTTTTACTTAATAATATTCAAAGTCCGAATAAAAGTTAAATACTTTTAAAAATCAAATCAATTTACGAAATCCAATCATATCACAATTTTAACTTCCAAAGTCTCAACTTCAATTATTTAACAATTTTGTTTAACAAAAATTTATTTCAACATCTCAACCTCAAATTCGCAATAAGTTCAATTCTATAAATTTGATTTTTTTATTCCTTTAAATCAAACCATTTAAAGAAATTTCAAATCAAAGATTTTAAAAATTATTTAATTTAACCAATCCGGTGCCCGTATATAATTTTCTATCCTATGGCCAAGTGATCAGTTATTTCAATTAAATTTCAGGAATAAATATATATCATTTCAATTTTAAATAATAGTGTCATAGGTATATATCATTTCAACCTATTTCTCAATTTATTCAAAATGAATCAATTTACAGCTGTAATTTATAAAAAGGGTGATGACAGGATATCGACAACCAAATAAACATCCAAACATTTCAAACATCAATCAATAGCATCCATCGCAACCAATCATCCAAACAGACAATATAAATCATAGAAATTTCATAGTTATAAATGTTCGGTAATTTACTTGCGATTAAATTTCAATTCTAATTAGACTGTCGATTTCAATTTCTAACATTAAATTCGATGACAATCTAGATGACAGTTAAATTTTATTAACAATGACTAATAAAAATCATATCACTTCACAATATTAAATTTAACTAGCATCAAGATATTCTAGTACGGTGTGAGCGTTATAAAACACTCACCTTGAGTTTTAAATTTCGAATCAAATCGAACGACGTTCGATTTAACTTGAAATTTTTAACGAGCTCGAAACACTCCCGGGTTTGCACTACCACGAAGCACTCGTCGCTGCGATTCCGGCGTCGCCAGTTTCGTCCGATTCTGATAAAGTATGAGAGAGATACACATTTTCAAGTTTGAATACAATTTAAACAACAATTCTTTTTTTTTTTTTTTACCATACAAGATCTGGCCATTCAATCCCTCAGCAAAAATCAAGGCCGTGAGATTTGCCTTCCTCTTCCATTCGCGTACAGGCAAAGTCGAACACGAGGAACCCAACACACGCAACCCACACTCGATCGCCGCTCCACCACCCTTCATCTCGACTTCGATCGGAGACCCCCACCGAACGCGCCTCAGCCTACTCGACCCCCGTGCCACGAGCGGCATCACCACGCATCCCCATTGCTTCAGAAAACGCGAATAAACCTACCACCTACTCGAGCGATTCCAGGCATCTACCTCGACTCGTTCACGATCTCGACCGTATGGATACGATTGTCTCGATGAGCTCTTCGATCTTCGTGTTGGTGGTTAAGGCTAAAACGAGATGGATGAGGAGGAATTGAAAGAGGAAGTTCGTATTATCTCGGCCATTGAAATTTTACACTGGCGGCCACGAAAGATAGAGCTAGGGTTTCGGCTGAGGATACGTGAATATATACGCGTATAACCAATTATTTTAATATTATTCTCACAAATTTCATGATTTTCCGAACGAACTCCAAATAACACGTGCCGACAGGCATTCGTAAGGTTTTACCCGCATTCCGAACACAATGGAACGTGTTTCGGAAGCCAATTTGATCGTATGCGGAAGATAGCTTTTTGAATCGAATTAAAATATTAACTTTTCGATATTTATTTCAGCGCGTTTCTAACCCGTACGACCAAACGATAACACCAAATGTTACGAAATTTGAAATCCGATAATAATACTCTATTGCGGATCCAATGGAACTGGTTTCGTCGAATTCCGAGACTGCGCCTCGGAAGGCTATATTTTTACTCGTCGATTAAATCGACGACTTTTCAAAATTCATAGGATTTCTTACAAATCCAATTTTAAATGTTAACAAATTCATTGTTGTTTAAATAAAATTTTATATCAATCTTCGATATCATTTCCAATCATATTATATCCAAAATTCAATTATTCAAATATTTGCAAATTTAAATTTTTAAACAATTTTGATTATCCGAAATTCATTATCTTGAAATATTTGAAAATGAACTTATAAAATTTAACTTTAAAACGAATTCAAATTTTGGAACAATTATTCCCGTTATACAGTTATTCAATTCCCATTATTCAATCTATTCAATTATTAAATTTATTTCCAATATCAAATTTAAACAATTTAATTGATCCATATTCAACAAATTTCAATATTAGATTTTTAATAAATTCTCATTACAAATCAATTACTTTATTTACCTCTAATGAATTCAACATTTATTTATCCAACTATTGATCGTAAACTCATTCAATAAGTAGTCTTTATATCTCAATATTGGATTTTTAAATAAATTTCCGTTATTAGTCAATTACCTTATTCACATCCAGTGCATCCAACATTTGTTATTCAACTTCAGTTATTGATTGCAAACCCAGTTAATATATAAAATTTCATTTCATTTACAATTGGTTTTCAAATTCAATTCAACTGACCAATACACAAGTAACTTATAATAATTATCACCATTTTCCTTTAATCACACTTATAAGTTTATTATTTACTAACAACTGTCACAAATTTCCGATATACGACAAATTAGATTCCATTATCATTGACTACATCTTATTTCATTAGTTAACGTAATATTTACATTTGTTTTTCTTATATTCCCTTATAACCAAGTTATAAGATTTAAGTCATTTCAATTGATTGGAATATCATTCAATTCATTAAAAATCAACTTAGATAACTATTGTTGCAATTCATTCTCGTTATTATTATCATAAATAAATTACAAAATTTTTAATTCTTCCAACATTAAGCCATGAAATCTTATTAAATTAACTATTTTAATTATCGAAAATCTACGGGTCGTTACACTCTCCCCCACTCAAAACTTTTCGTCCTCGAAAAGGAAAAAGAAGGGAAAAGGAACTAAGTCAAGAGTTCAACATTTGAAATATTTTATTCGAAGTTATCAACTTATAAAACAATGAAATTTCATTTATTAAGTCGTTACTACACTTCCACTACGCTACTCCGATAAGCTTACGAAATTTACAAGTTGGTTATCCAAATGAGTTATAAAATTTTAAAACTCAAAAATTTTCTAACACCCGGATTTACGAAAAATTTCGGCAGCGTCTCCTTTGCGCGGCTCGATCGGCACAACTACAAAACGCCTCTACGGGCCCCAAACCAATAAAAGAAAACAAAAGCCAAGTGGCTCCATCCCAAAAACCATCAAATCCAATGACAAAATAAACACATACCTTTTTGTCGGGCAATCCAAATTTCCTTGATTTGAAATACCTGCATCTTATTTCTCAATGATATCAAATCATATAATTTAAAATCAATTTAAAATTTGCATTTTAAATTTTCAATATTAGTTTTACTTAAACCTGTACGAAGTACATATATCATCCGTACGCAATATCAAATCTGATCATTCATTCGATCACAAAATTTCACTTCCAAACTAGTATCGTTCACACGACTCTCTAGTGCGGACTCAGATTTGGTTCCTTGATTGGAAACTGTTATTCTCCTTGCATTGCCATATACTATGATAGAGAATTCCAGAATCAAATCAAAAATCTATATCCACGGTTCGCCGTCGAGAATCGAGTGAAAAATCCTAACTTGGATCGGTATAAATTATCTCGAAATTCTGTGCTCGAGTTCGGGTCAAATTGTTATGCGAATAAAACAATAAACGTACAACTTACGTATTACCTTCCAATATATTCCTATACAATTCATCTATATTCAATTAATTTACTTATCTTCATTTCATTTACAATTTATTATTCTTAGTGCATTATTCATATCCCTTAATTACTTAGTATATCCCTTCTTTACATAGCATGTTCTTTTATACTATCATTTCTTATGTATCATTTCATACAATTTGCTTCGTTAAGTTCATTTTTAACCATTCCATGTAATTTAATTAAATTCAATTTCATTCTTCAATTGATTCATAGCTATATCAAATTCATTTGTTAATTTTTACTTCATTTTCATAATTTCAGTTAATAATGATTTATTTGTGGAACATTTTATTAATCATCACTTAGTTTATAATTATTCTATAAAAGTCATACATAAGAAGTTGACTTTATCCAAGTTTATAATTACCTTAAAAACTATAAATTTCAATTTCACAATTTCTTTGCAAATTTATATTCAATTCCGTAACAAATTTACAAGGATATTATTTCGATTCATTTGTCTGTTTTCTTAAGTTCACTTACTTATTCCATTTAGCCATTCATCATTTCACATTTTACTTAAGTATATAACATTCTTATCACAATCAAATTTCCATTTATATACATTTTAATCACTTTTAAGTTTTGCTTACTTGTATATTTCAATTATTTTTAGGTTTTGCTTACTTGTATAATATCTCATTACATCCCTAAACATCATTTTAACCTTTAAACATTTGGTAAGTCATATTATATGTTATTAGAATGCAATTTGATATATTACAAATTTATAGGATTTATTTTACTTAATTAGAATGTTCAAAATTTTAATTCATTTAAATTTTCTTTACTTTTCAATTTCAAGAGTTACAACTTCAACTCTAAAGTTTCTCAAAACATTTAGCTTAGAGTTTTTTTTTTCCTCTTATTATATAAGTTCTGATTATTCACATTTCACTCAGATAATTTGAAAAATATTAATTAACAGAACTTAGAAATTTAAATGCCCGGTTCATTTCAAATCAATTTGAAATAAAGATAAAATCATTTATATCTTATATATATATATCAAATCATACTTTCGGAGTTTAAACCAAAATGCATTTTTTTTTCAAAACAGTTTCGAAGCAAAGCAAAGCTTTGTAGAAGTCCCCTCACTTTGAGACTCGAAAATGAACGTCGATGATGCTGCGCAGTCATCACCGAAATTATTTCCCAGCGACATAAGAGAGGAGTACTGAATTTATACAAAAAAAAACTCCTTTCAAAATATTTCCCATAAATATTTTTCAACTAACATCACTACATATTTTCTTCAAAGTTTTGAAAACCATTTTCAAAATCCCCGGGTCTTAAATTCAATATTTCACAATTTAAATCTATCTTGATTTATAAGTCACATTTATAAATTATACTTACAAAATTTTTACCTTCTTAAAACATTCCACAAGTTGTTTTATCATTGTTTATTTTGTAATAAACCATATTTATTAAAACACAATATCCAATTTACGGTAACCATACATATTATCATTTCTAACAACCAAACAAACTGGATGTATCATAATAATTTCTAAAAATTATTTCTTTATATACAAAATATAATTGGGGCAAAATTATTTCATTTACCCAATTTCAAAACAATACTATGTCGAATTGTTCTGTTCAAGTGTTTAGAGATCCCTATCAATGACGTTAATTACTCGTATTGACCAGAATCCATATGCCACTCAACAAATCAACCAACACAGTATAAAACAATTTTATACCACTAACAAATACGCTCTCTCATATATATACACTCAACGACTCATCATAGGGTATTACTACCCTATTTATAAAGAGTCTGACCCCACAAAGCTAAGGTTATCGCTAAACCAAAGCTCTGATACCAACTGTAACGACCCACCTTTTTGGACAATTTAAATCGACAAGTAAACACACATGCCGATTCCAAACCATTCAAAAGGGAGGATTGTTAATGGGGTAAATAAGAAAAGAAGAGAAAAGGAACAAGAAACAACCACAGAATCTCGCAGCGGAAAGATAAAATATAATAATCAAATAAACAGTTCATGAAGCTGTTTAATATACTTTTGATTATCATTTATACAACATTTATCAGAGTTATACATATACAACAGAACAAATAAAATAATGCAGCAGACAGCATGATGCATGTATAATAATAGTAATAGTATACCAAATCTTCGTCTTCGTCCTCCAGAATAGATCTTCAATAAGCTGAAAAACTCAGGACTGACCCGAGCGTAATGAAAAGACAAAACACTCGAGTCAGGACTAAAATATCCTTATGTAAGTTAAATCAATCGTAAATAAATATGAGTGTAACGGCGTCAGAGATGTTTACGAGGTTTTGACATCTCTTATCCAGTGTCGACGTGCGTGCAATAACTCAAGAGATGTTACGGGATTCTCCATCTCTTAAGGATCCGTTAAACTATCTACTATGTAGTACAATACGCTATTATAATATGTCTACAGTAAAGTAAAAGTATTAAAATAGCGTTAAGGCGTTACCCATATTCCCCTTAACACATTTTATATATTCCCACAGTCTATACAGTACCGTACGCTCCTCCGAGAGGTTTACGCAGAGGGCACTCCATAGGTATGGTACAAAACAAAATCGTAGAAGGCACGCTAGGGCATGTGAACACGGCACACGAGGAAATGCCAGGGTAGATATACCAATTGCACTCCCGGACTGGTGGTGACGCATAGCAGCTACTACCGCCCACCTCGGACACACTCCCAACAATCGAGGGGTGGCCACCAAAACAATCACAAAAGCAATAGAATGGTATCGAAGAAATATGCCCGATAAGAGGAATGACCTCACATTGGCCCGGTATAGCTCCTGATTTTAGTCACATCTAAGCTGACTCACGGGAGTCAGGGTCACGTCATACCATATAGAATCGTCGCCAAACCATCCTACTTCATTTCTGGAATCTCCACCACGTACACAGTTGTTAAAGTGGTTTTCGGTATCGACAGAGAGTATGCCCATATCCGATCCCGGTCTCTTTAACAACCGAACGCTTATTACACACCGGATGGTTCTTTTACATTTTCAAAGAATCAATTCATAATTGATATCAAAATATCAAGTTCGCTTCAAAAATCAACTCCATTTCAAAATCATCGTATTTACGCAAAATATACGATTTCATTTCGAAAATCATTTCGCCCAATATCTCATTTCAATTTCAAAAATCGTTACATTTCAATTTAGGTTGTAACTTCATTTAACCACTTTGTATTTAAATCTAAGATTTAAATATAAACATTTCACCTTATTGCCCAGCTGGAAATTTTGGAAAAATAGTTTTGAATAGTTTAAAGTAGCTTAAATAATTGAAAATAGTTAAAATACTCTAAATATTAAAGATAGATTTCAAATTAGTTTTAAATTGATTTAATATAGTTAAATATATTTAAAATAGATTTAATATAATTAAATAGGTTAAATAGCTTTAAAATAGATTAAATATGATTAAAATAAATTAAAAATAGGTAAATTACTTTAAATAAATTAAATTGGGTTAAGTAGATTTAAAATAAGTTAACATAGTTTAAGATAGGTTGAAAATTTTTAATATAGTTAATATAGGTTAAAATAGTTTAACAAAAATAGTTTAAGTATTTAAAAATAGCTTATATAGCAGAATAACTTAGGAAAACCAAATTTGAAATAGCTTCAAAGTCAACCATTTTAATTTCCAACTTACCAATCTGAATCAAATTCAAATTTTCATTCAGTCGATTCAAATCTCAATTTCAATTCAAATCAATTTCGATTACAAATTAATTCAATTCCATCCCAAATCCAATTTCCTCAAATTTCAAAATGTTATCCTTATCACACTTTTACTTAATAATATTCAAAGTCCGAATAAAAGTTAAATACTTTTAAAAATCAAATCAATTTACGAAATCCAATCATATCACAATTTTAACTTCCAAAGTCTCAACTTCAATTATTTAACAATTTTGTTTAACAAAAATTTATTTCAACATCTCAACCTCAAATTCGCAATAAGTTCAATTCTATAAATTTGATTTTTTTATTCCTTTAAATCAAACCATTTAAAGAAATTTCAAATCAAAGATTTTAAAAATTATTTAATTTAACCAATCCGGTGCCCGTATATAATTTTCTATCCTATGGCCAAGTGATCAGTTATTTCAATTAAATTTCAGGAATAAATATATATCATTTCAATTTTAAATAATAGTGTCATAGGTATATATCATTTCAACCTATTTCTCAATTTATTCAAAATGAATCAATTTACAGCTGTAATTTATAAAAAGGGTGATGACAGGATATCGACAACCAAATAAACATCCAAACATTTCAAACATCAATCAATAGCATCCATCGCAACCAATCATCCAAACAGACAATATAAATCATAGAAATTTCATAGTTATAAATGTTCGGTAATTTACTTGCGATTAAATTTCAATTCTAATTAGACTGTCGATTTCAATTTCTAACATTAAATTCGATGACAATCTAGATGACAGTTAAACTTTATTAACAATGACTAATAAAAATCATATCACTTCACAATATTAAATTTAACTAGCATCAAGATATTCTAGTACGGTGTGAGCGTTATAAAACACTCACCTTGAGTTTTAAATTTTGAATCAAATCGAACGACGTTCGATTTAACTTGAAATTTTTAACGAGCTCGAAACACTCCCGGGTTTGCACTACCACGAAGCACTCGTCGCTGCGATTCCGGCGTCGCCAGTTTCGTCCGATTCTGATAAAGTATGAGAGAGATACACATTTTCAAGTTTGAATACAATTTAAACAACAATTCTTTTTTTTTTTTTTTTACCATACAAGATCTGGCCATTCAATCCCTCAGCAAAAATCAAGGCCGTGAGATTTGCCTTCCTCTTCCATTCGCGTACAGGCAAAGTCGAACACGAGGAACCCAACACACGCAACCCACACTCGATCGCCGCTCCACCACCCTTCATCTCGACTTCGATCGGAGACCCCCACCGAACGCGCCTCAGCCTACTCGACCCCCGTGCCACGAGCGGCATCACCACGCATCCCCATTGCTTCAGAAAACGCGAATAAACCTACCACCTACTCGAGCGATTCCAGGCATCTACCTCGACTCGTTCACGATCTCGACCGTATGGATACGATTGTCTCGATGAGCTCTTCGATCTTCGTGTTGGTGGTTAAGGCTAAAACGAGATGGATGAGGAGGAATTGAAAGAGGAAGTTCGTATTATCTCGGCCATTGAAATTTTACACTGGCGGCCACGAAAGATAGAGCTAGGGTTTCGGCTGAGGATACGTGAATATATACGCGTATAACCAATTATTTTAATATTATTCTCACAAATTTCATGATTTTCCGAACGAACTCCAAATAACACGTGCCGACAGGCATTCGTAAGGTTTTACCCGCATTCCGAACACAATGGAACGTGTTTCGGAAGCCAATTTGATCGTATGCGGAAGATAGCTTTTTGAATCGAATTAAAATATTAACTTTTCGATATTTATTTCAGCGCGTTTCTAACCCGTACGACCAAACGATAACACCAAATGTTACGAAATTTGAAATCCGATAATAATACTCTATTGCGGATCCAATGGAACTGGTTTCGTCGAATTCCGAGACTGCGCCTCGGAAGGCTATATTTTTACTCGTCGATTAAATCGACGACTTTTCAAAATTCATAGGATTTCTTACAAATCCAATTTTAAATGTTAACAAATTCATTGTTGTTTAAATAAAATTTTATATCAATCTTCGATATCATTTCCAATCATATTATATCCAAAATTCAATTATTCAAATATTTGCAAATTTAAATTTTTTAACAATTTTGATTATCCGAAATTCATTATCTTGAAATATTTGAAAATGAACTTATAAAATTTAACTTTAAAACGAATTCAAATTTTGGAACAATTATTCCCATTATACAGTTATTCAATTCCCATTATTCAATCTATTCAATTATTAAATTTATTTCCAATATCAAATTTAAACAATTTAATTGATCCATATTCAACAAATTTCAATATTAGATTTTTAATAAATTCTCATTACAAATCAATTACTTTATTTACCTCTAATGAATTCAACATTTATTTATCCAACTATTGATCGTAAACTCATTCAATAAGTAGTCTTTATATCTCAATATTGGATTTTTAAATAAATTTCCGTTATTAGTCAATTACCTTATTCACATCCAGTGCATCCAACATTTGTTATTCAACTTCAGTTATTGATTGCAAACCCAGTTAATATATAAAATTTCATTTCATTTACAATTGGTTTTCAAATTCAATTCAACTGACCAATACACAAGTAACTTATAATAATTATCACCATTTTCCTTTAATCACACTTATAAGTTTATTATTTACTAACAACTGTCACAAATTTCCGATATACGACAAATTAGATTCCATTATCATTGACTACATCTTATTTCATTAGTTAACGTAATATTTACATTTGTTTTTCTTATATTCCCTTATAACCAAGTTATAAGATTTAAGTCATTTCAATTGATTGGAATATCATTCAATTCATTAAAAATCAACTTAGATAACTATTGTTGCAATTCATTCTCGTTATTATTATCATAAATAAATTACAAAATTTTTAATTCTTCCAACATTAAGCCATGAAATCTTATTAAATTAACTATTTTAATTATCGAAAATCTACGGGTCGTTACAAAATCAATTTACTGAAGCAAAGCGCTTAGGCTCGAATTAGAATGTGAGTAGTCGAAAGTACTCACCTTTAATCGGCGCAAGAAGGAGCAGCCGCGATTGAAGCCACACGAAGTCGAAAGCCCCAATTTTTTCTGAAGCCCTACGTTTCCAGATCGAAGAACGAAGCCATTTTTTTTTATTTTCTCGCTTGATTTAATTTAGGGCACGAATGAGAAATGAAAGAGGGGGGCGTGTTTTATGCCGAGGCAAGGGGGAGAGATCGTGGGTAGCACGGTTAAAGGTATGGCTGGACGTGATTTAAGGCATAGCTAAAAATGGAGGAAAACGAAGCCGCCATTATTTTTCTTCTCGTCTGTTTTAGGTTTAGGGTTTGAATGAGAATGAAAGGGGATCAGGTTTGGATTTATCACGGTATCAAAGAACCATGGGCCAGTATATATTTCTCAAAGCCCACTTAACCCTTCACAAATTTTTTCTTTTCAAAAGAATTTTAACCGATTCAAAAATTCCAACAACAAATTTTTTTATTAAACGAATTCCAATTCGAATCGAAATTCCTATAAGCAATTAACTAGCAGAGAAATCGTTTAACAATGATATCAAATCGATGCGAAAACCCCGGTTATCACCGAAATTTAAATTGAATCCGAATAGATTTTCTACGCGTTTATACGCCATATATTCACAAAACAATTCCGATAAATACGAAATTTGAAATCCAGTAATAATTCGATATTACGGACCCAATGAAACTGGTTTCGTCAAATTCCGAGACTGTGCCTCGGAAGGTTATTTTTAAAATTCAATTTAAACGATAATATTTCAAAATTGAACAAATCGCTTTTAAAATCAATTATGAAGCTTCTATTATCTCCAGTATTATCAATATGAATTTTCTAAGCCTTTAAATTATTTTTAACCGGCTTAAAATTGAAGATTCAAATTTTATTCAACTTTCAATAGATTAAATTCAAAAATTTAATTGCCAATTCATTCTGATAATTTGAAATTCAAGTCAAATCATCATTCAAATATTTAAAATTAATTAAATATTTTCAATTTAAATTGTTCAAAATTCAGGGTCGTTACAAACTCCCCTCCTTAAAAACTTTTCGTCCACGAAAAGGAAAGGTTGTTAAAATTTCATCGATATTTATACTCTAGTAAAAAAAAATTCTAAGCTTAAAACTTATTACAAATAAATGAATATAGGATTCATTCCATTTGTTTAATCTCACTAGTTCTGTTTATCTTCTCTTTTATTCATTGATTTCTACAATCATTGATTTCTAAAATCAAAACGCAAAAGTCTTTTATCAACATTTTCGATTTACAACTCAGATTCAAACTTAAAATTCTTCACGTTAGAGATTTATATAATATATATCTCTTCCAAAGCTGTGGACTTTCAAAACATTACAAAGATCCTCTTCCTTAGTTCATTAAGTTGGAATTTCGTAATTTTACTTTCAAATCATTGATTCACTATTTACAGTTTGAAAATACTTGCTAACTCGAAATTTAACAAGTCCATCTTCGTTCTCACAGACATTAGACATACGCTGGCCAGGCGCAGGTCTAAAAATCTCCAAGTACTAAACATACTTGCTTCAATTCCCAGTGAAAATACTTTTTAAAATTCTTTTAAAAATGGATATGGAAAGCACGTTCCCCCATGGATTACAGTTCCACCCGGCGGTTACGCTACTATCCCAGTAGAGTCGCTTGTGGCTGTAGATTTCTCATCTCTTAAATTTCGCCATGGTTGTCGCCATAGATTGCAGTACACACGGCGGTTACGCTACTATCCCAGTAGAATCGCACGTGTCTATAGGCATCACGCCCCTCAAATTTCGCTTGGCATTAGATTGCAGTTTACCCGGCGGTTACGCCACTATCCCAGTGGAATCGCTTGTAACTGTGGGCATCTCGCCCCTCAAATTACGCTAATCATCAATCAAATCTAATCTCATCGCGATGAACTATCGCGAAGGATTTCCGATTCAAATAGTCACTCTGACTAAAATTCTACGTAGCTACGAATTTCAAATGGACACTCATCGAGAGTTCCAATACCTTCTCTAATAATAAATGGAAGGTACTTTTCCACATCCTCAGTTTAGAAAACATAATATCATATATGTAGTACTTTCATTTCACATTTCGTACATATAACATCCATGTAAGCTTACATAAGATTTCCATAACAATGTCTTTCTAAACTAACGGTTTCAAATTTACCGTATTCATCATATATATAAGTTCTAAAAACTTACATATCTCATATTCATAACAAAATAGAGGATTTCAAAATTTTCCTCTAAGTCAATTTGGAAATTTAAGGTTATCTCAAACCTAATTCATATTCATAATTCCATTCATTATCGACTTTCACATTCAATTTGGATTTCACGCTTACATCGTCAATTCTCAACACAGAATTGATGTCTATCGATATATAACCTCTGAGCTCGTACGTCTCAGAGAAGGGTGTTAAGCTAAGAGAATAAATTCTCCGCCACCAACAGATATATATTTAATAGAGATCAATTGCTATGTCATCAATTCACAATGTTAGACATACAATCCAAATCATCATCTGAAATTCAAAGCTCAACTTATATTGTCTTTGATGTCGAAGTTAAACTCAATTTTAACTCAACGATTCAATCTTTTTGAAAAATTCCAAATTGAACTAATTGTTCAAATTCTCATTTAACTTTTCAACTTCGACTTCAAAAATGAATTTCAAATCATTTATTCCTTACGGAATATATTCACAACATTTCATCTTTGGAAAAACATTTCCATACTTATTTAAAAATAAGTAATTCACAAATCCATTTATTTTCAACATTTGAAAATATTCGATATACTTAAATCAAAATTAAGTATATATTTCATTTTTAAGGAAATCATTCTCTTTCACATATTCATTTGAGTCAAAACGAATGTTACGTAAAACATCGTTACGACAACTCAAAATCACTAGTATAGGGATTTGAAATTTAGATAGATGTATAAATCCCAATACTATGCAAAACATTTCCTTTCGGAAATCATTTACTATAACAACAGTGTTATAGTCCACCATTTCCTTATATTCGAAAACGTCTATTTCAACAATAAATGTTGAAATCTATGGTTTCGATATTCAATGCCTTTGAAAACATCTTTTAAAACAATTAACTTCGTTTTAAAATATCGATTTTCCAAACATGTCCATTTTATTCAATAATATATTCACGGTCCAAAATTGTGAATATACTACTTTTAACAGCTATAAGAATTTACTTATCAAAATAGGTCATTTTCGGATTTATAAACAACATTTATAAATTCCACTTCTATTTATAAAGACTTCAATTTATAAAAATTGCTTTATTAACCATTCCTTTATAACTCAATTTTATATCAGAATTTTTAATTTACAAGTAAATTACTTATAAATTCTTTTATTTCGCAACATCGATTCATTTTATAACTTCACATTATAAAACTTTTAAATTCTGAATTTTTTTTTTCATCCACTTATGAAATCCATTAAATATTTCACTTTTAACACTTATACAATTCCAATATTTTATCAACACTTTCAAATCTTCAATATAGCCCGTTTATAATAATTCAAAATTCCATTTTAAACTATTATATAAATTTATCAGTTTTCCATTTCCAAGATAATCAACTAGTTCTTTAATAAATCATTCATCGACTTGGTTTTCAATCTAACCGCATTTGATTCATTCACGTTGGATTTTACTAACATTCATTCATATCCAATTAGTTCACATTCACTAATATATATTCAAGTTAGTTTGCTTCAATTCAAATCAAATTTGGTTCTATTTTATTTAACTTTACTAAAGTCAAATTCATATCACATTTCAAAATGTAGATTTTGTTTCATTTAACAAAACTGTTTAACCATTTTAACAACTGGTTTTACTTAAACTTCTCATTTTATAAGTTAAACAACTTATTTAAATTTAAACTTCCCAATTCATATCATATAATCACTTATCTTTCATGTTTAAATTTTCATCTCAATAATTTATCAAATCAAGTTCAATTTTATTTAACTTCCCTTTAGTTAAATTTCAAATCATATATTTATTAACACTAATTCAATTCAATTTAACTTTTCTTTTAGTTAAATTTCAAATCCATATATTTATTAATGCCAACTCACTTCAATTTAACTTTTCTTAAGTTAAAAATCTTTATTTCATATTCAATATTCACTTTACTTATATAAGATCTATTCCAAATTCATTCATCTTATATTTTCTAAAACAATTTTATACTTCTTTGGATTTGAAAAACATTCTCCTTTTTAAAAGTGTTTCTAGTAACTATTCATATTAAACATCATAAACTAAGCTTTGTGTAAACCAAAGCTCTGATACCACTCTGTAACATTCCCCCTTTTGACCGCCTCCAGTCGGTAATTAAACCAACTCGAAACGTTCAAAAAGACGAATTGTTATTTAGTTTATAAGGTTTAAACGGAATCAGCCACAGAAACACAGATAATAACAATCAATTAAAACAAATAAATCTTTATTTCATTACTATAAATCTTTTTGAATACATCAGAGTTTTATACAATTTAATACTGATACAGCGGAATATCTTAAAATACAATTTTCTGAAAATTAAAGTGATTCTTTACTCTCTCTCTAACTTCGCTGCTCGAAAATCTTCAAGCTGTAAAAATACTCGGTCTGACCCGAGTATTATATTCAAAAGAAAATAATACACAGGTCAGTCTAATTCAAACCAGTTTATTAGTGCATAGAGGCAGTAATAATTTAAATAGACGACAGTCACAATAATTCCCGTCTATCCGACTCTTTTAACAAAGAAATCGGATAACGAAAATATAACACTTAACAGTGTTAAACAATAAATCAGCAGATTTAAATCATCAACAGAGATAAATAAACAATTTATCGATCGACTAAATCAATTTAAAACAATTGGAGTTGTCACTTTAAAACCCTCAGAGTTCGATTGGCTGCCGTACACACGTGTGCATTCATACACGTGTGCACTGCCCCGCCAACTCGTGTGCATAGATAACGGTGCAACATGCAACTGCTACAAAATACACAGAGGCAACGTCACATAACCAAACTGCAACAAGATCAATATGTCCAAACTGTATGCAATGGATGCAGACGTACAAGTGCAGCTCAACACAGTGAAACAAGTTCAAGTGGCAACATGAAACTTCGAACATGAATATACATGTATGGTGATACAGCAACACATGGATGCAACTCGACAACAGAGTAACAAAAGATTAGCATCAATGCATACTGGAATGAATGCATCAAAGTGACAATACAGAACAGCATATATAGAAGTACATCAACCAATCAACAACAGCTACAACAACACAGTGAATCAGGCATGAACCAGTGATGTGCCACGACAACAAATTGAATGCAGACAGGTCTAACAAACTGGACAATATACAAGATCATCAAAGTGTACACAGTGAAGTACAACAGTGAAGGCTATAGGTCACAGTGAAATAAAACTGCAAAGTGAAGACAACAAACTTCTACATCAACCAGAAAAAAAACAAGACCAACATACTCAAGGGCAACAGGCAACAAGCAGCACATACATAAGGCTCAGTGGTGAAACAACATATGAAACCAGTATGGCCGAGTTTGAATACAAAATCAAAGATGCAACAGTTCATACATGAAGCATGTACAAGATGCCAACATCCCACATGAAATGGAGTCAACAGTGTGGATGAAACAGTCAAACAAAACCAACAGCATGTCAAACAAGTAAATTCCTTTGTTTTAAATTTGAGTTGATGTTTGAAATCAGTAATAAAAATAAAGATTTTAAACATTAAACCAACAAACAACAGAAACCAGACCTGAAGTGATCAAAGCAAATGCAAGTGATACATGACAGAGATGAACAACATGCAACTGCAGACTACAAAGATCACGATGTCACAAGTTAAATACAACAACAGTGCTTCTACAAACAACATGGATGCAGACGACATCAAACTCCCAAAGATACAACAATGAAGGAAAATGATCAGCAACTACAAAGTGCAGTGGTGCTACAGAAATGTACCAAACAACCTACAAGGTCAGGGAAACAATGACCAGACAAATATAAACATGCACAAATACTTGCAATACATTCCTATTCATGCAGAACACATTTACCAATATTAGTTAAGTTTTTTAAAAAATTTGAGTTACTCACTGCAATAAAATGAAGCTGCAAGTACAACTGGAATGCAACTATATCAACAGTGACCATATGGATGCAACAGTAACAAATACAGTGGAGCATGTACAAACAGAGGCAATAACAAGTAACCACAATGATCAGAGTCAAATGCATGCATGAACACTTGTTACACTGCTGCAAACATATTCAAATACAGTTATGAAATAAGACCAAGCTAAGCACATGTATCAAAACCAGGTGCAAGTTTAAGTGTGCTCTTATATGCAGACTACAGAACCAACAATTTCGATGGAATCAAAATGCAAATATCAACATGGATGCCATGTGAATGCGGATTAAGCAAGAAAGTTAACCACAAAATCTCAAGTGAACAGGAATGCAGTATTCGATGAAGTGACAGAGAAGTGGCAGAGAAGCAAGTTGCCAAATTCACGAAACAGGAAATGAAAATATCAAGTCAAAGCCGAGCATTGCAAATATACAAGTATGAAATGGTCAAAGATTTTGTAATAGGAAAGTTTTAGAAACCGTAGTTGTCAAATTCAAAGTCCATGGTAACTGTCTCGAATTCAAAGCATATACACATTTGAAAATGGTCAGAGGATTCAAAATTCAGAACCGAGGATTTTCAAAACCAAGACAACCGAGCAATCATATACACGATTATAGGAAAAGGTCAGATAAAATCGAAATCATCCAAACAAAATCGTGTGGCCGATACTAAAATATTGACCCAATCACGAAAAACAGAGAAACCAACATCATTCAAATGAAATCAATTTACTGAAGCAAAGCGCTTAGGCTCGAATTAGAATGTGAGTAGTCGAAAGTACTCACCTTTAATCGGCGCAAGAAGGAGCAGCCGCGATTGAAGCCACACGAAGTCGAAAGCCCCAATTTTTTCTGAAGCCCTACGTTTCCAGATCGAAGAACGAAGACATTTTTTTATTTTCTCGCTTGATTTAATTTAGGGCACGAATGAGAAATGAAAGAGGGGGGCGTGTTTTATGCCGAGGCAAGGGGGAGAGATCGTGGGTAGCACGGTTAAAGGTATGGCTGGACGTGATTTAAGGCGTAGCTAAAAATGGAGGAAAACGAAGCCGCCATTATTTTTCTTCTCGTCTGTTTTAGGTTTAGGGTTTGAATGAGAATGAAAGGGGATCGGGTTTGGATTTATCACGGTATCAAAGAACCATGGGCCAGTATATATTTCTCAAAGCCCACTTAACCCTTCACAAATTTTTTCTTTTCAAAAGAATTTTAACCGATTCAAAAATTCCAACAACAAATTTTTTTATTAAACGAATTCCAATTCGAATCGAAATTCCTATAAGCAATTAACTAGCAGAGAAATCGTTTAACAATGATATCAAATCGATGCGAAAACCCCGGTTATCACCGAAATTTAAATTGAATCCGAATAGATTTTCTACGCGTTTATACGCCATATATTCACAAAACAATTCCGATAAATACGAAATTTGAAATCCAGTAATAATTCGATATTACGGACCCAATGAAACTGGTTTCGTCAAATTCCGAGACTGTGCCTCGGAAGGTTATTTTTAAAATTCAATTTAAACGATAATATTTCAAAATTGAACAAATCGCTTTTAAAATCAATTCTGAAGCTTCTATTATCTCCGGTATTATCAATATGAATTTTCTAAGCCTTTAAATTATTTTTAACCGGCTTAAAATTGAAGATTCAAATTTTATTCAACTTTCAATAGATTAAATTCAAAAATTTAATTGCCAATTCATTCTGATAATTTGAAATTCAAGTCAAATCATCATTCAAATATTTAAAATTAATTAAATATTTTCAATTTAAATTGTTCAAAATTCAGGGTCGTTACAAACTCCCCTCCTTAAAAACTTTTCGTCCACGAAAAGGAAAGGTTGTTAAAATTTCATCGATATTTATACTCTAGTAAAAAAAATTTCTAAGCTTAAAACTTATTACAAATAAATGAATATAGGATTCATTCCATTTGTTTAATCTCACTAGTTCTGTTTATCTTCTCTTTTATTCATTGATTTCTACAATCATTGATTTCTAAAATCAAAACGCAAAAGTCTTTTATCAACATTTTCGATTTACAACTCAGATTCAAACTTAAAATTCTTCACGTTAGAGATTTATATAATATATATCTCTTCCAAAGCTGTGGACTTTCAAAACATTACAAAGATCCTCTTCCTTAGTTCATTAAGTTGGAATTTCGTAATTTTACTTTCAAATCATTGATTCACTATTTACAGTTTGAAAATACTTGCTAACTCGAAATTTAACAAGTCCATCTTCGTTCTCACAGACATTAGACATACGCTGGCCAGGCGCAGGTCTAAAAATCTCCAAGTACTAAACATACTTGCTTCAATTCCCAGTGAAAATACTTTTTAAAATTCTTTTAAAAATGGATATGGAAAGCACGTTCCCCCATGGATTACAGTTCCACCCGGCGGTTACGCTACTATCCCAGTAGAGTCGCTTGTGGCTGTAGATTTCTCATCTCTTAAATTTCGCCATGGTTGTCGCCATAGATTGCAGTACACACGGCGGTTACGCTACTATCCCAGTAGAATCGCTCGTGTCTGTAAGCATCACGCCCCTCAAATTTCGCCTGGCATTAGATTGCAGTTTACCCGGCGGTTACGCCACTATCCCAGTGGAATCGCTTGTAACTGTGGGCATCTCGCCCCTCAAATTACGCTAATCATCAATCAAATCTAATCTCATCGCGATGAACTATCGCGAAGGATTTCCGATTCAAATAGTCACTCTGACTAAAATTCTACGTAGCTACGAATTTCAAATGGACACTCATCGAGAGTTCCAATACCTTCTCTAATAATAAATGGAAGGTACTTTTCCACATCCTCAGTTTAGAAAACATAATATCATATATGTAGTACTTTCATTTCACATTTCGTACATATAACATCCATGTAAGCTTACATAAGATTTCCATAACAATGTCTTTCTAAACTAACGGTTTCAAATTTACCGTATTCATCATATATATAAGTTCTAAAAACTTACATATCTCATATTCATAACAAAATAGAGGATTTCAAAATTTTCCTCTAAGTCGATTTGGAAATTTAAGGTTATCTCAAACCTAATTCATATTCATAATTCCATTCATTATCGACTTTCACATTCAATTTGGATTTCACGCTTACATCGTCAATTCTCAACACAGAATTGATGTCTATCGATATATAACCTCTGAGCTCGTACGTCTCAGAGAAGGGTGTTAAGCTAAGAGAATAAATTCTCCGCCACCAACAGATATATATTTAATAGAGATCAATTGCTATGTCATCAATTCACAATGTTAGACATACAATCCAAATCATCATCTGAAATTCAAAGCTCAACTTATATTGTCTTTGATGTCGAAGTTAAACTCAATTTTAACTCAACGATTCAATCTTTTTGAAAAATTCCAAATTGAACTAATTGTTCAAATTCTCATTTAACTTTTCAACTTCGACTTCAAAAATGAATTTCAAATCATTTATTCCTTACGGAATATATTCACAACATTTCATCTTTGGAAAAACATTTCCATACTTATTTAAAAATAAGTAATTCACAAATCCATTTATTTTCAACATTTGAAAATATTCGATATACTTAAATCAAAATTAAGTATATATTTCATTTTTAAGGAAATCATTCTCTTTCACATATTCATTTGAGTCAAAACGAATGTTACGTAAAACATCGTTACGACGACTCAAAATCACTAGTATAGGGATTCGAAATTTAGATAGATGTATAAATCCCAATACTATGCAAAACATTTCCTTTCGGAAATCATTTACTATAACAACAGTGTTATAGTCCACCATTTCCTTATATTCGAAAACGTCTATTTCAAAATTACTGTCGCTTTGACTTCAGTAACAGTCAAAATTTTAAAAGTGGAATTTTCAAGCGGGTATTCCGCAATACTGATTCTAAGGTTCGTTTTACGATGTTCTGGGGAAGTGCAATTTTCTTTTCGAAATTGCTACTGATGTTGTTGCTTTAATCACGTGATTGGAAAATCGTTTTAAAATGAAAATTGTTTTATAAATTTTTAACAGTTTGCATTTTCAAAAGAATGAGGAAGCGACTTAAACAATTCAGCAAAATCGAGGATTATGACCCCTTTCTTTTACTGATTCGCTTAACTCCGGACTTGTTCAGTTGAGAGTGTGAATTGTTATTTTTATAAAATAAATAAAATTGTTTTCAGAAATTTTACAGTTTGCGCTTTCAAAAGAATGAGGAAGCGATTTAAACGTTTCAGCAAAATCGAGGACTATGACCCCTTTCTTTACTGATTCGCTTAATTCCGGACTTGTCCGTTTGAGAATGTAAAATGTATTTTTACAAAATACACAGATTTTGCACTTTCAATGAAACGATGAAGAGAATTAAACGATTTAGTAAAACTCGTGGTTATGGGACATGTGCGTTTGCTATTTCGGTTAATTCCAGACTCGTTAATTGAAATATCTGTTGTTTTGATGATTTTGATGATTTTGCACTTTCAAGGAAACGATGAAGAGAATTAAACGATTTAGTAAAACTCGTGGTTATGGGACATGTGCGTTTGCTATTTTGGTTAATTCCGGACTCGTTAATTGAAATATTTGATGATTTCGTGTGCTTTCGAGCCACTATGATGGACCTTCGGGTCATAGGAGGACCTTCGGGTCATATGAGGACCTTCGGGTCAAATACCAGTACTAGACCTTCGGGTCACTCTGCGGACCTTCGGGTCAATCTGATGGGCGCCAAAATTATGTTGAGTACTAGGTAGGCTTCGACCATTTGTTGATGCACGTGCGGCGAATTAAAAACTCGCCATCTGATGGGATCGATCCAAGCTTTTATGTTGATTTTCTAGTCTTCTTAATTGATTTCTAGATATTTGTTGTTTCTAATTATCTGCAGGTAATTAGATATCTGATGTTATGAGATTTAATTATCGTATCGATAATTAAATATTTGAGAACTCTAATTATCGTTTTTGATAATCGGATATTTGTTGTTTCTAATTATCGCTTGTGATAATTAGATATTTGTTGATATGAGTTCTGATTATCGTTTTTGATAATCGGATATTTGTTGTTTGTAATTATCGCTTGTGATAATTAGATATTTGTTTATTCTGATTATCGATTTTGATAATCGGATATTTGTTGCTTTTAATTATCACTTTTGATAATTAAATATTTGCTGATTTGAGATTTAATTATAGCTTTTGATAATTAAATATTTGCTGATTTGAGATTTAATTATCACTTTGGATAATAAAATATTTGCTGATTTAAGATTTAATTATCGCTTTTGATAATTAAATATTTGCTGATTGGATATTTAATTATCACTTTGGATAATTAAATATTTGTTGATTGGAGATTTAATTATCGCTTTTGATAATCAAATATTTGTTGATTTGAGATTTAATTATCGCTTTTGATAATTAAATATTTGCTGATTTGAGATTTAATTATCACTTTGGATAATTAAATATTTGCTGATTTAAGATTTAATTATCGCTTTTGATAATTAAATATTTGCTGATTGGAGATTTAATTATCACTTTGGATAATTAAATATTTGCTGATTTGAGATTTAATTATCACTTTGGATAATTAAATATTTGCTGATTGGAGATTTAATTATCACTTTGGATAATTAAATATTTGATGATTTGAGATTTAATTATCAATTTGGATAATTAAATATTTGCTGATTGGAGATTTAATTATCACTTTGGATAATTAAATATTTGTTGATTTGAGATTTAATTATCACTTTGGATAATTAAATATTTGCTGATTGGAGATTTAATTATCACTTTGGATAATTAAATATTTGCTGATTTGAGATTTAATTATCACTTTGGATAATTAAATATTTGCTGATTGGAGATTTAATTATCGCCTTTGATAATTAAATATTTGCTGATCTGGGATTTAATTGTCGCTTTTGCTAATTGAATATTTGTTGATTTGAGAAATTCGATTATCGTTTTTGATAATCGAATATTTGTTGAATTGAAATTTGATTATCGTTTTTGATAATCGAATATTTGATTATCGTTTTTGATAATCGAATATTTGTGATTGGAAATTTGATTATCGTTTTGATAATCGAATATTTGTTGATTTGAAATTTGATTATCGTTTTTGATAATCGAATATTTGTTGATTTGAAATTTGATTATCATTTGTGGTAATTGAATATTTGCTGATTTGAGATTTCTGATTATCGTTTTTGATAATCAGATATTTGTTGTTTCTGATTATCTGATGTTTTTTGATATAGTTTTGTTAATTAGATAATTGTGTTTTCTGGTTGTCATTTTCGATAATTGGATATTTGCTAATTTTGCTGATTATGTAATTCTCTAGTCTCTAATTGATCCTAGAGTAAGCTGATTTTATTGAATCGCTGTTTTCTATCTATTTCTGTAAATAGTTAGAGTTTGTTGGTTATGGAATTTGTGTTTTCTAGTTAATTGATGGATAATTAGATATTTGCAGTTTGCGATATGTGATTGTGTTCCATAATTATCTTTGTTGATAATTGGATTTTGCTGTTTTCTAATTATTTATCGGATAATTAGATTTTGTTGAGAATTTGTGAATTTCTTTTATGAAGTTAAAAGATTTCTTTCGTGTTTGAATTCTCGACCTTTATTTTTCTAACTTAACCGTTTATGTTAGAAAAATAATTGTTGGTGACGACCTTAATTATGAAAATTGCGGGGACGCAACTTTTATAAGGAGGGGAGTCTGTAACAACCCGGGATTTTGTATTGATTTATAACCGTCATTAATCGATTAATGTGCTAGCATTGCGATTTTATTTGACCATTGAATTGGCTGTAAATTGCTATTGGGATTTTATCGGGTTTATTTTGTGTTAAATGTTGTTTGGGCTTTAAAGAAAATTTTGGCCTGTG
This sequence comes from Allium fistulosum, assembly GCA_030737815.1. Taxonomy (NCBI): domain Eukaryota; kingdom Viridiplantae; phylum Streptophyta; class Magnoliopsida; order Asparagales; family Amaryllidaceae; genus Allium; species Allium fistulosum. The sequence continues at coordinate 480,862,001 of CM060905.1, read as the reverse complement.
TTCTTTTTGTTGCCGTGATAACCATGTAAACCCGTTCCTCCACTCGATAATTCGATTCGAAAACCCTAATCAGAAAAAAAAAAGATAAAGTATGGCGGCTCGCTTTCGTTCGATCCTCCATCAAAATTTGGGCTTAATCGATTGGTGGCCACCCCGGCTTCCAATCCCCTTGCTAGAAAAGATGATCGTCTCTTGGGAGGCGCGCGGCTGCTCCTTCCACGTTCGTCCCTCTTTCAACAATTAGGGTTTCAATTCGTAGTTTGCACTTCGGTGGCTAGGGTGAGTAATTGTTATTACTCACATGTAATTTAAGAACTTATACCTGTGATTTTTGATTCCCACTGCTTTGGATTCGTGGGTTTTTCGTTTGTATACGAATGTTTGAGTCGTTTTGATTTACCTTGGCCATTCTAATTTGTTTGAATTTCTGGCTTTAATGACTTTTGATTTGAGTTTGACGATGTTGTTTTTTGTTCGCCCTAGACTATCTCGCGACCACCACGGCTTTGAACTGTGGTTCGAAATCGCCTCTGTTTAGATTTCGCAATTCACTGTTTATTTATGTTGTGAGACTTCATATGTGTTCATACATACTGTTATATGTGTGTATACATGTAAAGTCGAATTTGCACTACAATCATCTTTGTTCAAAACTGATATTGTTGCTAGTATCTATTATGTTGTTTGTTGAACCAGTGAGTGATTTCTCACTCACATCTGTTATTCAATCTCGTTTAATTCGTGAATTCCGTTGCTTGATTTTTGGATACCACTGCTTTGAATCCTTTGGCATTCGATTTGACTCTATTTGGCCTTCGACCCTATTTTTGAAACTCAGTGCTTGATTATTTTGAAATTATTCATATGATGATGTTTATTTCAACTAAGTTATTTCGAGTGGTGTTGCCTCTGTCTATTTGACTCTGGTTACTTTGGTTATTGGTTATACTTCGCTTGCTGGTTGTGTGTAGTTGGTTCATCATGACCTCTAGTTGACGCTTGAATTTTGTTGATGATTGTGCACTGCTTCATTTTGTATCTGCAGTTGTTCACTTGATAATTTTGAAAATTGGACTTCGAATCAGTTTCTTATGACTTGGTTTAAACTTGTACATTTTGCTGTTTCGACTTTGGGTTTCTACAGTCGAATTTGATTTTGACTCGGTTCAATTTCGCTGGGCATTAGGGTTTGATCGATTCCGATTTGATTCGTTCTGTGATTGGAACGATGATTTCATTTTGACTTTGGCTTTGTTAAAAGAGTTATCTTGAAATTGCACTTCCTATATATGTGTATACATATGCATATACATATGTATATATTTATGTGGTAATTACATTATTATTTCTCTGTTTTACAAGTTATGGTTTGATTCTTTGTTTTAGATGGTTGCTTTTGCCTCGAGTATTTGTATACTCCTGTAGCTTTGTACATGTTGGGTATGTTTCTACCATCATCAAGCCAACACGAGGAAGCAAGGGACGAGCCACCAGAACAACCGAACCAACTATATGGCATTCCCTAACTGAACCAACTACAAGGCAAACCTACCGAACCAACCTCACATACCGAACCAACCTCACCGACCGAACCAACCTCACCTACCAAACCAACCTCATCACCAAACCAACCTCACCACCGAACCAACCTCACCGAACCAACCTCACCTACTGAACCAACCTCACCACCGAACCAACCTCACCACCGAACCAACCTCACTACCGGTCCAAACTCCACTTCCATGCATAGCCGAACCAGAGTGCTACCGGACCAAGACGTGCCAGGCCAGATCACATCAGCCCAGGCCCATCGGCAGCTATGCACATCCAAGACCCCTACCCCCAGCCTCACTCTATAAATAAAGGGGCAGGGGTACAACAACGGGGGACAAGTTTGAGAGCTCAAGCACGGAGAGAACTTTCAAACAACTTTCTTTTACTTATATCAAAGCTTTGTACTTGTAATCTAAACAAGAAAAGAGAAATAACATATAAAGTGGACGTAGGCACATTCTGGCTGAACCACTATAAATCTGCGTGTCTTTACAGCTTAGCCCCTGCTGTTCATATATTTGCATAAATCACCCAAACCACTAAGAACAACATAAAATCTATTAAATCATACGACTTTGAGGTGTTTGTCCATTTTTTGTGCAAACATTTTTGGTGCTTTCATTGAGAGCTAGAAGCTCGAAGCTTCAGCTTCTTCCACTTAACCTTTTTCCTAACAGCATCATTCATCTTTTGGAAAACATGCCTCTCAAGCAGAAAAAAGATGTTAACAAAGGAAAAAACATCGCATCCAGCAGTCTTCCAGATCCAGCAGTCACGGATCAAGTAAATCGTCCTCCTCTAGCAGCAGTACCAAATGAAGGACAGGCTAATCCGACCACTCCTGCCGCGGAATAGCCCGCAGCAATTACTATTGCAGATTTAGACAGGGTTGTGGTTGAAGTAACTAACCGCTTCACATCCCAGTAGGAAGCCTTGGTGGACCATCTCATGTCACGCTTAAGGGATGCTGAAGAGTCCAACCGCAACACTGAATCATGGGGCGAGTCCTAGTCTGGAGGATCTCAGAGACAACAAAGATCTTCCTTCTTCGAAGGAGCTAACGGCAGAAGCAGCCATGGTAGGAGCCGAGATCGAGCACAGCCCGAAGTTAGGCTTGAGGAAACGTTTGGAACCGAACCCAACAGGGGAGGTACCGGGCGGAGATCAACTGTAGCTGAGCCTATCATACTGCCTAACCACGGAAACGCCAGTGAACGGGGCCGAGCTAGAGTCTAGCCCGAAGTTGGACCCGAGGAAGTGCTTAGATCAGAACCCAGCAGGGGAAGATCAAGGCAAGGGCCAACTGTAGCTGACCCTAGCATGCTCCCAGAAGACCAAAGGCAGCCACTGGAAAATATGAGGAATGATAGACGATACCATCCCTACAGGTCATCTGGATGGAATCAATCCCAAAGAACAGAACCAAACTCGTTTCTATCTGCTCCAAATTCTGATGAAAGGATGGCACGCTTATTCAGAGAGTGCGTCCAACGGGAGCAAAGAGATCGAGGGATAGGCGCTAGGGTAACCAGCCCATTCGCCCGTAATATCGAAGTTGCTATCACCCCCCGAGAATGGAAGATGCCAACAATGGAACCTTACAAAGGAACCTCCGACCTCGTTGTACACTTACAGAGATACACACAACATATGCTCATGAGTGGAGCGACAGAGGGAGTACTGTGCAAATGCTTTCCACTATTCTTAGCAGATCTCGCTACCTCCTGGTTCTATCATCTACCCCAGGGATCCATCAGCTCGTGGGAAATGTTGAAAGAAAAGTTTATCAGTCAGTTCCGCATTCATGTGGAACAACCTAAGGACGCTTATTCCTTATCCAGCGTCAAACAGAAACCTGGAGAGAAACTGCAGCAATACCTAACCCGATTCAATGCCGCAGCGGCCGCAGTTCAAGATGCCGATGAGAAGCTTATCCTAATGGCCCTCTGTAGTGGTGTGCATCCGGACACTAAATTTGCTAGAAGGTTGACAAAAGAAAAACCAGCTACTTTACCCGATTTCTTCCATGAAGCCGGGAAATATATGAGGCTTGAGGATGCTGCCGTTGAGGGGCAGTCAGGACAGCAAAATAAGGCAACTCACAGCAATGCGCCTGCTGTGGCAAGGGACGTTCGAAGAAATGATTCCAGAGACAATGCTGGGGGCAAGAAAGGAGAAAAGCGCCTATATCGGCCAGGACCGAGATTCGACACTTACACTCCTTTGAACGAAACCGTCGAAACCATCTTCCTTGCCACCCAAGGCGAAGTTAGATACAAACGCCCACCATACAAGAAGGAATCAGATAACGCGCAGAAGTCCGGAAAGTTCTGCCGCTTCCACGAATCTCATGGGCATGATACCAATGAGTGCCATCATCTCCGGGACTTGATTGAAGAACACATCAGAAGGAAGAAACTGGAACGCTATGTAAAAGGTCAGGAAAGGACTCCAGCTCCTGCCAATGAGAACCCAAGGCTGCCCTCACTGGAGATTGGCAGAGGAAACCGCAACACTAGCGGCTCTAGTCAAGAGAAAATAGTGGTCCATACCATCTCAGGAGGACCGAACATCGCAGACAGAAGTTGGAAGGAGATGGAAAGATATGGAAAGTCGCTTAGAGACAATAAAGACTGTATCAATTCGGTTATAGAAGAGCGCCACCCGAAGCGGAAAGAAAGTGACGACATCACATTCGGTAAGCGTGACCTAGAAGGAAGGCGATACCCTCACATGGATCCCATGGTTATCTCTGCCCGGCTCGGTCCCGCCGAAGTTTACCGAATTCTAGTAGACACTGGAAGCTCAGTAAATATCCTGTTCAAACATGCATTCGACAAAATGAAACTATCAATGAAGGATGTATCTCCCTGCAATAAACCACTACACGGTTTCACTGGAGATGCGAAGATGCCCCTCGGGCAACTGGACCTCTTTGTTGAAATTGGAAGCCATCCCCGCTCCGTTGTACGAAATCAGACGTTTGTGCTAATAGAAAACCACTCGGCCTACAACGCCTTCTTAGGAAGGCCAGCCTTGTCTGACTTCCAAATTGTCCTAGCCCCATGGTGCCTAAAGATGAAATTTCCAATGGACAATGGAGTAGGGGAAGTAGAAGGGGACCAGGACGTTGCTCGAGACTGCTATGTGACTGAACTTCGCAACAACCTCAGGAAGGATAAAGGGAAGGGTGTAGAGGTTGCCCTCTGCACGAAAAGCCTAGAAGCGTAGCAACTAAAGAAAGCCCCTCCTCTTCGATATACCAGCGACCCTTTCAATGAATTAGACCCTAGGGACAAAGAGGAGGAGGCCACCGCCGAGCCTGCAGAGGCTATGGAGTTTGTATCTGTAGACAAGCACAACTCGAGTAGACTATTGAAAATTGGGTCCCAACTAAAAGCAGAGTTGAAGGAGCAACTAATCGACTTTCTCCGCCACAACTTGGATGTATTCGCATGGTCACATGCTGACATGACCGGAATCTCCCCCGACGTAGCATGCCACGTACTAAACATTAATCCTACCAAGGCGCCCGTAAAACAAAGAAAGAGAAGTATGGGGGCAGAGCGATCAGCAGCCCTCGATGAAGAAGTAAAGAACCTACTCGCCAATGACTTCATACGAGAATCCATCTACCCGGAATGGATCGCTAACCCGGTGCTGGTAAAGAAGGCTAATGGGAAGTGGCGAACATGCATTAACTTTTCCAACTTAAACGACGCATGCCCAAAGGATTGCTTCCCACTTCCCCGAATCGACCAACTTGTAGACAGCACAGCCGGGCACGAGCTCTTATCTTTTATGGACGCATACTCAGGATATAACCAAATTCCTATGCATGCGCCCGATCAAGACCACACTAGTTTCATCACTGACCGGGGTTTATACTGCTATTAGGTAATGCCTTTCGGACTTAAAAATGCAGGAGTCACCTACCAGCGCCTCGTCAACAAGATGTTTGCATGGCTAATAAGGCAAACTATGGAAGTATACGTGGATGACATGCTGGTAAAGTCAAGGAAAGCCAACGATCACATAAGCCACCTAGGCGAGATGTTTCAAGTACTTCGCCAGTATGGAATGAAGTTGAATCCTCTAAAATGCTCCTTCGGAGTATCATCAGGAAAGTTCTTAGGATTCATCGTCCATGCCAGAGGGATTGAAGCAAACCCTGAACAAGTCCGAGCGCTAAGGGATATCAAGATACCTTCCACTCGAAAGGAAATGCAAAGCCTGAATGGAAAAGTGGCCGCCCTAAGCCGATTCATCTCCAAAGCAACGGACAAGTGCGTCCCCTTTTTCGAAGCTCTAAAGAAAGACAAAGGAAAGTTTGAATGGACTGACGAATGCTTAACCGCTTTCCTTAACTTAATCGAACACCTCCAGAAACCACCGGTACTCTCGACTCCAAGCGAAGTCGAAGAGTTATACCTATACCTTGCTGTGTCATCTCACGCCCTAAGCGCTGCCCTGGTAAGGGAAGAAAACCGCACGCAGCGGCCAGTTTACTTCGTAAGTAAGAGGTTTACGGGGGCAGATGTCAGATATCCTAAACTTGAGAAGCTAGCATACTGTTTACTAATCACATCACGGAAACTGCGTCACTACTTCCAGTCCCATTCCATCAAAGTTCTGACCGATCAACCACTGAGGCAGGTACTCCATCGTCCCGACACTTCTGGGCAACTACTTAAATGGTGCATTGAACTAAGTCAGTATGATATCACCTATCACCCTCGCATCGCCATCAAGGGACAAGCCATGGCTGATTTCATTGCAGAATTCACTACCAACGAAGATAAGGAGAAATTGGAAATAGCAGAAGACATCAAGTGGAATCTCTTTGTGGATGGTGCATCAAACGAACAAGGCTCGGGGGCGGGTGTGGTAATAATCACTCCCAGGGGAAATAAGCTGCACTATACTATAAGGTTGGAGTTCGCTGCCACCAACAACGATGCAGAATATGAAGCAGTGATAACTGGATTAGAACTTGCCATAGAAATCGGAGCCAATTCTTTGTGTCTTCATAGCGATTCTCAACTTATTGTTAATCAGATACTAGGAGAATTCCAAGCTCGAGAAGAACGACTCATAGCATATTTAGAGAAGACCAAGTTACTTCTCAGCCGATTGGACCACTACTTAGTCAAACACATCCCTCGGGAAGAGAACCAAGAGGCCGACGAATTGGCAAAGCAAGCAAGTCTGAGAGACAGTGCCATCTTCGGAGCAGTAACCATCTCAAAGCAACTGACCCCAAGTTTTGAGCAAGTGAATCTGATAGCTGCAACCGGAGAAGCAACTTGGATGACTCCCATCCAAGACTACCTACAAAGCGGCACACTACCCAACAGGCGTAACGAAGTCAAGAAAATCTTGAGGAAAGCTTCCCGCTACACAATACAAGAAGACATCCTCTATCGGCGCGGATTCTCTAACCCGTTATTAAGGTGTGTCGCTGGGAGGGAAGCCAAGGAAATCTTATCCAACATTCATCAGGGAAGCTGCGGAGATCACACCGGAGGGCAAACATTAGCAAAAAAGATACTTCGATATGGATATTTCTGGCCCACCTTAAGCAAGGACGCCTTAGATTTCGTCAAAAAGTGTGACAGATGCCAGAAGTTTGCTAAGATTCCGCGGCTACCAACAACTGAGATTACTCAAATGACCAGCCCTTGGCCCTTCGCAATATGGGGAATTGACTTAATCGGCGAGCTACCAATGGGCCGAGGCGGGGCCAAATATGCTATAGTGGCAGTCGACTATTTCACCAAATGGGTGGAAGCGGAACCTCTGAATAAAGTATCTTCAGCAAAAGTTATTAACTTCTTGATCAAAAATGTTCTGTGCAGGTACGGAGTCCCACTCAAAATCATATCAGACAATGGACTTTAGTTTGACAGCGAGGAATTCGCCAACTGGTGCCGAGAGCACGAAATTCACAAAAGCTTCTCATCCGTAGCGTATCCCCAGGCAAACGGACAAGTCGAAGCTGTCAACAAAATTCTGAAAACTCTAATCAAAAAGAAACTCGAAAAGTCGAAGGGCGCTTGGGTGGATGAACTCCCTACGGCACTGTGGGCCTATCGCACATCCTTCAGAACATCAACGGGGCATACTCCTTTCTCTTTGGCATACGGATCGGAGGCTATGCTCCCGGTTGAAACCATTGTGCCTTCCCACCGTAGGATCCACTATAACCCAGAAGAGAATGAAGAACTCCTTCACATGTCTTTGGATCTAGTTGAGGAGAGAAGAAATGATGCAGTCCTTAAATCAGCGGCCCATAAGCAAAAAGTGGCAGCACAATACAACTCCAAAGTCAAGCATCGTACCTTACAAGAAGGGGATCTTGTCCTCAAGAGAATTTTCCCTTGCCCCGGAGCACTAGATCCAACCTGGGATGGACCATATGTAATTCATAAAGATCTCCACAATGGAGCTTATATTTTGTCAACAGTGGACGGAGAGGTGTTCCAGAGGGCATGGAACATCCAACACCTCCGTCGATACTTTTCTTAACTTGTACTGCCCATATGAAGTGAATTAACAAAGAGAATCAGTGGACGTAGGCCTTTTCGTGCCGAACCACTTTAAAAAACCTTGTCTCTTTTTTAACTTGTTCCTTTATATCTTGGCTGCTTGTTAACTTTATCCTTTTCTATTGAACAAAATCCTATAGCATTTCCACTCAAAGCACTCCACAGCGCAACTTCACATGGACAAGACCTAACAGGTACTATGCGAATCTATGCCCTCGCCAATGAGACACTTTTGCTCCGGCATCCCTCTGCTGCGGGTTAACTCATTGCTCGCGACGGCCCTTAAAGCCAACTGTAATGAGCCGATTATAAGCCACCGAGAAGGCCGACTATAGCCGAGGCAGCTCATTACGGCGTTCGGCTCACCGGCAACTATGAACCGACTATAAGCCCCAACATAAGGTGTGGCCAGCCAGGGGCAGTTCACGGTTGACGATCGGCACCCACGCTAGCCGGCCACAGTAAATCGAATAATACCCACAGTTACGGGTCATAATGGCCCGGGTAGTTACTGTGCGCGATCTCGGCTCCGATGTGTCTTAAGTGCGGCTGTGGTAAAAAAGAATTAACTCCCCGCGGGGGCGTAAGATGGGTGACGAATGTCTCCAACACCCACAGCTAGGGAAAGTGACTACAAAGCCCGTTTGCCACGAACTTAAGCACATCGAAGGCCTTCCGTGATTGGAAGTTTTACTTTTTCACGTATTTCAATTTTACTTAAGAAAATTTTCTCCTATCCTCTATAACAATCCCTGAAGTACAGGACACAGAATAGGGGACATTCACTAATAGAAGCGGATACTCACAGCAAGATACTGGACCGCAGCCCTTACTCGGTCACACAGGATATTCAAAGCTGCCATCCACAAGCAAAATATAAAAGGCGGTATTTCCTTCTTTCATGTGTAAACACATGACTGTAATTTATTCACACCTCACGCTAACATTGCAAGTCATGAAATTATGTTTTAAACAAGAACCTGACATCAAATACAATTTAATTACAAGAATATGCATAGTTATATTTCTCATACAACATGTCAAAATAGCCAAAACATTCAAAAGACAACAGAATCAACTTAAGTTAAAGAATTACACGTCAAGAATAGAGCTATTTATTACAAGTAGCAAAAATTACAACCTAAGAGTTACTTTACTATTTTAAGACTAACATATACAACCATGTCAAGTCCACAAAAAAAACTTTCCAGGTCGAATCAAGGAGCCGGCTGCGTCGGAGTCTTATCCTTGTCCTGTTGCCCACCTGTCCGGTCAGAGAAAGAATTCATTATTGATAAGCAACCAAGTTAACGGAAAGACTAGAAAGGAAGACTTACCAGCATCTGCTCCTTGATCAACTTGATCATCATCCTCCACTTGCACACCTGCCTCCTCAGCTGCAAGCAACCGCATGCCCTCCTTCACCGCCACCTTCTCCTCCTTGGTAAACTGGGCAGTAACAGCATCCATCCTAAAAGCCACACCACCTTCCTTATCTGCCTCAGCTTGGGCCTCCTCTAGAGCCCTGAGATAGATCCTAGCCATAACCCGGGGGTAATCATCCATCCAGGACAAGTTACCCTGCCTCCAAGTACGGAAGTACATATCCTGGAGCATCCTCTCCATCAGCCCCTCGTTCTCTTCAAACTCCATCGTCCGGGCCTCGGAATCCGACAACCTTACGACGGCAGCATCTCTCTCCAATTGGTATCTCGAGCAGTCAGCCTGAAGGGATTTCCGCATCGCCTCCATCTCCTCTCTCAACTTGGCTTGAGCAAGCTCCGCAGCCTCAAGCATCCCAGATAACTCCTCTATCTGCTCAAGATTCGCTTTCCGAACCTCGTCCACCGTGGCAATGGCCATATCGATCCGTTCCTTGCAAGTAGCCTCCATTTTCCGCAGTTCGGCCCTGCTGGCCTCTTCCATAGTTTTCTTTAGATGTCCGGAGGCGGCCTCGTGCTGAGAGATCTGGATGGCCTGATCAGCGAGTTGCTTGGCCTGGTCGGAAACCACTAACCGCAGTCTTATGTTGGCACTCCCAATTTCCTCCCCGGCCTTGACCAGTCGGGCATGATGCCCCATCAACTTCCTGGTCTCCACAGCAACCCGGTCGATATTTGCTTTAGCTTCGTTCCCCATAGCGACAACCCGAGTAGTAAGCAAATCAAGGTCCAGGGACTTGGCCTCATCAAGCACCCTTACCATAGGATTACGAGGAAGAAGGTGCTCGCCAGTAACCTCATCAAAAGAGATGTCATGAGATGCCAGGTCCAGGTCCGAATGACCCACAAACGGATTGCGTGCTAAGCCAGGATGATCTATCGGGATGATGGTTGGGTTCTCAGACGGATGGGGAGAGGGCATAAGCTCGGTATCCTCCTCTGTAATGTCGTAGATAGGCTGGAGTGGGGCCGGGGGTTCGAGAAGAGATTCAGACGAAGATCGACTCCTCATCCTCTTCTGTATATCTTCTTCGATAACTCCGAGAAGAGGACGATAGCCGACTATGTCTCCCGGGCGGTTAGTAGAAGGCTTCGGCTTGGCGGAAACTTTGGAGAGCTTGTATTGTTCAAGCCTGTGCCGAAGATCTGAGGTCTTGGCCGTTTTACCCGCTCCTGATATGAAAACCAAGTGTCACCAATATGTATTAAGTCATCATTCAAGAATTAAAAGAGTAAAGAGAAGTTCACCTTGAACCGCCGAAGTTGCTTCAGTAGAGGCGCTCCCGGAAGATAAATCAACGCCGGTCCCAACTTTATCGGCTCTCTTGGAATTCTCCGTCCCCTCCAAACCTTCGAAGGCTTGGCGGAAAGCGTCATCCGTCCACTCTTGCATCTCGCCTACTTGCCCAGAAGACAAAGCCCCGACACCGTCGCCACCTCCAGCGCCTTCTCCTCCATCTTCGCCTTGCTCCTCCTCCACCTCTCCCTCTTCCGGGATATCTGGACATGTGCTGGGAGAGGGACCGTCAGACTTTCTGAGCTTCTTCCTCCCGGCAACCGGGTGTTTTGGAAAGGGCCTCCTTTTACTGCTCTTCGACTCGGCCGCTTCTTTAGCTTGGGCAGCCTTCTCTTCAGCCGTGTCCCTCTGCTTGACCACGGACTGCTGTGGAAGGATCAAGTTGTACTCCAAGAGTGTAGCGTTCCTGATCAGGTAGGCAGCCGACCTATCTCTCCCAGTAATAGCTTCTATTTCTGCTGCCGTCTGAACCAGGCGATCATTCTCCACGACCGCAAAACCACCTGTAGCTAGCAAAAAATAAAAACACATAAGAAAGAGTGTTGCAACCAGAACGGGAATTAAAAATAAAGCTTTGACTTACATCCGGAGGTGAAGCGCCGAATAGAAACGGAATCATCCCTGACAAAAAACCATCCCTTCTTGAACATGCTGTACTTGGAGTATAAATCCAGGACCGGCTTAAAGGATACGGCCGATTCCAAGCTGATGTAGGGAGACCCCTTCTTGTAGCCTCTCAAGTTGTACAAATACCGGATCTCTCGGTTGGAAGGAGGACGCCCATATCTCCTCTGGAAGATGACGAAGAGACTCACTAGAATGGCATAAGAGTTGGGCTGAAGCTGGAATGGAGCTACCTTTAGATATGTGAGAAAGCTGACTACCCAGGCGTTGAGAGGCGGGATGGCACCACACATGCAATGGTATCTGCTGTAGGCAAAATATCCTTCGGGAGGATCATACGGCATCACTCCCGCATCCGGCAATAACATGCGTGCTCGGTTGATCCCGAAAGAGCAAGATATAACATCAAGTTGCTCGCCCTTGAGTGAGCTAGGGAAGCAATCAGGAGGCAAGTTAAGAAGTTCCTGAGGACCGTATCCATCCACCAATGATCTCGGGGTGGGCCCATGACGGGCAGATCCTGGCTGAGCTGGGGGCACTGAGGAAGGCTCTTCTCTATCCTGAGATCTCTTTTTCTCTGATCGGGTTTCCACTCTTTGAGACATTTATCTGTAGACACAAGAAAGCATATCGTTAAGACACATAAACCATGTAATCTAGAGTTTCACTGGTGATTCAGGTATAAAAGTCCATCCGGTAAAAGGTTCATTCAACACTCGGAATCCCCGAATTCATTTAGTAAGGCCCAACCAAGAGCTCATTCGGCACTCCAAATATGAAGGTTCATTCGGCGATTCAAAACATAGATATCATTCGGCCTTGTACTTCCAAACTCATTCGGTATTAAAAATTCTCGAGACCATCCTGTATCAAACTCGTTCGATAAAATGAAGAACATTAAGGAGTCATTCGATAGAAGTAAACTAACCTGGTCCGGCAGCTGAGAGTGGCTCGGCACGTGTTGATTCGGCAGTTCAAAAGTTGGTTCGGCTATCTCGTTTAGTAAGAAAGGACGAAGGCATGTGTCTCCTACTTATAGGGGAAGGTTGGATAACCAGACCAGCCGGTTGGATTCTCAGGCCGGATATGGCTGTCAAACCGAAACAAAGCACGACATATGTTGAACATATGCCCTACTTTGGGGGGCAAATGTTGGGTATGTTTCTACCATCATCAAGCCAACACGAGAAAGCAAGGGACGAGCCACCATAACAACCGAACCAACTATACGGCATTCCCTAACTGAACCAACTACAAGGCAAACCTACCGAACCAACCTCACCTACCGAACCAACCTCACCGACCGAACCAACCTCACCTACCGGACCAACCTCATCACCAAACCAACCTCACCACCGAACCAACCTCACCGAACCAACCTCACCTACCGAACCAACCTCACCTACCGAACCAACCTCACCACCGAACCAACCTCACTACCGGTCCAAACTCCACTTCCATGCATAGCCGAATCAGAGTGCTACCGGACCAAGACGTGCCAGGCCAGATCACATCAGCCCAGGCCCACCGGCAGCTATGCACATCCAAGACCCCTACCCCCAGCCTCACTCTATAAATAGAGGGGCAGGGGTACAACAACGGGGGACAAGTTTGAGAGCTCAAGCACGGAGAGAACTTTCAAACAACTTTCTTTTACTTGTATCAAAGCTTTGTACTTGTAATCTAAACAAGAAAAGAGAAATAACATATAAAGTGGACGTAGGCACATTCTGGCTGAACCACTATAAATCTGCGTGTCTTTACAGCTTAGCCCCTGCTTTTCATATATTTGCATAAATCACCCAAACCACTAAGAACAACATAAAATCTATTAAATCATACGACTTTGAGGTGTTTGTCCATTTTTTGTGCAAACAGTACATGCATTTACTGATGCATGTTATATCTGGTCTATGTGTTGAGGCTGCTTAGCCCTTTTCCCTGACCTTGTATTTGTTTGGACTGCACACTTTGTTTTTATGTAATTTGGATACCTCTTTGATGTCGAGGCTGCTGTACTATTTCCATTCTACTGCTGCATTGAGTTGTTTTCGTGAGTTTTGAACTTGTTGGAGTATTGGAGGGTGTCTTCTTGAAATTGCAGTCGTGTTGTACATGATTGTATTTTGGAATCTGGGTAGCTTGTCACTGTGTTGCACTTGTTTGACCCAGTTTGATAGTTGCATACTTGCTCTTTTGTACCTGATTGTATTTTCATATCTGCACTTGATCTTTTGAGTGTTTGCAGTAGTATTGACTTCATTTTGAAGTCTTACTCTTGTTTTGTTTGGAGTTCCACTGTGGTACTCTTGGCTTTGTCTAATTTCAATGTGGTCACTGCCTTTGTTGGTTCAGGCCTGTTGCGTACGTGTGCCATCCCTTGGTGCAGTCGCATATATTTTGTTATGTTCTATTTCCTGGCATCACCCTTAGTATAATTGAGCTTGTCGAACCGTTAAGTTTTGTAGAAACCTGGAATTGCTTCATTTTTATCACCGTCACCATGTATTTGATTCTGTGGTTGGGTAGCACTTCATGTTACCTTGATTACACTATCTTTATATCCAGTGGTGGCTGCAGTTTTTGGTTGCAGTCGTGCCCTTGTTGGTTTGCATGGCATTAATGCATTTGGATTTGTTCTCGAATTCACTTGAGTTGAATCCGGCATTTTGGGTTTGACCGTGTGATCGTTTGTGGATTTTCAATGTGTACATACGTGCACATTGTCCATATCTGTCTGCTTTGACCATTGAGTCCGTGGTATTGAGTTTTGAATCTTCATTTGATTTTGTTGTTGACCTTTTGTGTATTTCAGGTTGTAGTGGCGAGGCAGTATACGCGTGCGTATACTGCAGCCCTACCAGAGTTGATGTTTTAAATTGATTATTTTGTTGTTAATTGCCGTTTAAGCAATTCTAATGTTTTTAAGATTATCTTCATTGATATTCTTTTCACTTATCTTTGCTGATGATTTAAATCTGCTGATTTGTTGTTTAACACTGCTTAGTGTTATATTTGCCGTTATCCGACTCTCTTATCGAGAAGTTGGATATACGAGATTTCTGTTGCTGTCGTCTATTTGATATTTGAGTATTATTGCTGCTGTGCATTAATAACTGAGTTTGAATTAGACTGACCCATGTATTATTTACTTTTGAATTTAATACTCGGGTCAGACACAAGTTATTTCAGGTTGTAGATTTCCTGCTTTGAGTTGCTGTTTGAGCTATGAAGACTTTTCACATCTTTTGGAGTAGTCGTGTCTTAGTATAGGTTGATATGTATTCATGTACATTAGTTGATAATGTATTTGTATATATAACTTCCGGAGTCGACAGTTGTAGTTGTATCATATGTATTGTGTCAACTGTATTGTAACTGACATCAGTTATTATATATATGAGACTTTTTGTTACCTGTGTTCCGCATTCTTTTGTATCTGTGTTATTATTATATATATTGTCCTAAACTATTATGAACCATCGTAGTTCGTTTTATACTGGTAATTGGGTATGTCGATGGGAGTAAATAAATAAGAGATGAAAAATTAAAAGTATATACCACTCTTATCGAGGTAACCAATACTAGTGTAAGGCCAACTACGGATGGCCGCTCCTATCCAGCCTTATTCTTCGTAATAATAGACAGTATTTCTTTTAATACTCTTTGTTATTATGAGCATAGAGGTGGGGCGTCATAGTTGGTATCAGAGCTTGGGGTTTATGGACATAATATAAAACATAACTTAGATGGAACATGTGTTACAACTATTGGTCGATGTTTTATTTGTGTTTTGAGTCAAAACTGAAGTTTTGAAATTTTGATGAAATTTTTAAATATCTTTAATTAAAAATAAAAGTGAAACTGTGTTTTATTGATTGATAATTTTGTGTCCTGTTTATCAGAGTGCGCAGCGGAAACAGTGAAACTGTCTTCGCTGAATACTACTGATAATCTTTTTGATTTAAAAATCCATAGATGAAATTGAAATAGATTTCATTTGTGTTTAAATAACGGTGTTTATTTTGTTTCTTTGAAAATTTCGAATCCGATTTGAGGATTCGAAGCGATTGCAGTTATGTGATTTTTGTTGAGATTTTGGCTAATTTTCTTTTATGCTAATCATATATTGATTAGATTTTTGCTGTTTTAAATTATCTTCATTGAAGATAATAGAGAAATTTCTTTGTTTATATTGTAGTGTGCGTACAAAAATGAATTGCACGTTACTGCATTAATTTCACGTTGAACCGATGCTTGGTTATGAAACGTATTTTGTTGCCGTTATTTTTATAACGAGATTTTTACATCGGTGCTAAATTTTTGAAGCACGGTGTTTTGTTGACATTTTAATGAATGAAAATTCACTAGTGTTACATTTTGATGTAAATCATTTTGATGAGATTTTGATGTTTAAAAATTACTGTCGCTTTGACTTCAGTAACAGTCAAAATTTTAAAAGTGGAATTTTCAAGCGGGTATTCCGCAATACTGATTCTGAGGTTCGTTTTACGATGTTCTGGGGAAGTGCAATTTTCTTTTCGAAATTGCTACTGATGTTGTTGCTTTAATCACGTGATTGGAAAATCGTTTTAAAAAGAAAATTGTTTTATAAGTTTTTAATAGTTTGCATTTTCAAAAGAATGAGGAAGCGACTTAAACGATTCAGCAAAATCGAGGATTATGACCCCCTTTCTTTTACTGATTCGCTTAACTCCGGACTAGTTGAGAGTGTGAATTGTTATTTTTATAAAATAAATAAAATTGTTTTCAGAAATTTTACAATTTGCGCTTTCAAAATAATGAGGAAGCGATTTAAACGTTTCAGCAAAATCGAGGACTATGACCCCTTTCTTTTACTGATTCGCTTAATTTCGGACTTGCCGTTTGAGAATGTAAAATGTATTTTTACAAAATACACAGATTTTGCACTTTCAAGGAAACGATGAAGAGAATTAAACGATTTAGTAAAACTCGTGGTTATGGGAATGTGCGTTTGCTATTTCGGTTAATTCCGGACTCGTTAATTGAAATATCTGCTGTTTTGATGATTTTGATGATTTTGCACTTTCAAGGAAACGATGAAGAGAATTAAACGATTTAGTAAAACTCGTGGTTATGGGACATGTGCGTTTGCTATTTTGGTTAATTCCGGACTCGTTAATTGAAATATTTGATGATTTCGTGTGCTTTCGAGCCACTATGATGGACCTTCGGGTCATATGAGGACCTTCGGGTCATATGAGGTCCTTCGGGTCAAATACCAGTACTAGACCTTCGGGTCACTCTGCGGACCTTCGGGTCAATCTGATGGGCGCCAAAATTATGTTGAGTACTTGGTAGGCTTCAGCCATTTGTTGATGCACGTGCGGCGAATTAAAAAATCGCCATTTGATGGGATCGATCCAAGCTTTTATGTTGATTTTCTAGTCTTCTTAATTGATTTCTAGATATTTGTTGTTTCTAATTATCTGCAGGTAATTAGATATCTGATGTTATGAGATTTAATTATCGTATCGATAATTAAATATTTGAGAACTCTGATTATCGTTTTTGATAATCGGATATTTGTTGTTTCTAATTATCGCTTGTGATAATTAGATATTTGTTGATATGAGTTCTGATTATCGTTTTTGATAATCGGATATTTGTTGTTTCTAATTATCGCTTGTGATAATTAGATATTTGTTTATTCTGATTATCGTTTTTGATAATCGGATATTTGTTGCTTTTAATTATCACTTTTGATAATTAAATATTTGCTGATTTGAGATTTAATTATAGCTTTTGATAATTAAATATTTGCTGATTTGAGATTTAATTATCGCTTTTGATAATTAAATATTTGCTAATTTGAGATTTAATTATCACTTTGGATAATTAAATATTTGCTGATTTAAGATTTAATTATCGCTTTTGATAATTAAATATTTGCTGATTGGAGATTTAATTATCACTTTGGATAATTAAATATTTGCTGATTTGAGATTTAATTATCACTTTGGATAATTAAATATTTGCTGAATGGAGATTTAATTATCACTTTGGATAATTAAATATTTGCTGATTTGAGATTTAATTATCACTTTGGATAATTAAATATTTACTGATTGGAGATTTAATTATCACTTTGGATAATTAAATATTTGCTGATTTGAGATTTAATTATCACTTTGGATAATTAAATATTTGCTGATTGGAGATTTAATTATCACTTTGGATAATTAAATATTTGCTGATTTGAGATTCAATTATCACTTTGGATAATTAAATATTTGCTGATTGGAGATTTAATTATCGCTTTTGATAATTAAATATTTGCTGATCTGGGATTTAATTGTCGCTTTTGCTAATTGAATATTTGTTGATTTGAGAAATTCGATTATCGTTTTTGATAATCGAATATTTGTTGAATTGAAATTTGATTATCGTTTTTGATAATCGAATATTTGTGATTTGATATTTGATTATCGTTTTTGATAATCGAATATTTATGATTGGAAATTTGATTATCATTTTGATAATCGAATATTTGTTGATTTGAAATTTGATTATCGTTTTTGATAATCGAATATTTGTTGATTTGAAATTTGATTATCATTTGTGGTAATTGAATATTTGCTGATTTGAGATTTCTTATTATCGTTTTTGATAATCAGATATTTGTTGTTTCTGATTATCTGATGTTTTCTGATATAGTTTTGTTAATTAGATAATTGTGTTTTCTGGTTGTCATTTTCGATAATTGGATATTTGCTAATTTTGCTGATTATGTAATTCTCTAGTCTCTAATTGATCCTAGAGTAAGCTGATTTTATTGAATCGCTGTTTTCTATCTATTTATGTAAATAGTTAGAGTTTGTTGGTTATGGAATTTGTGTTTTCTAGTTAATTGATGGATAACTAGATATTTGCAGTTTGCGATATGTGATTGTGTTCCATAATTATCTTTGTTGATAATTGGATTTTGCTGTTTTCTAATTATTTATCGGATAATTAGATTTTGTTGAGAATTTGTGAATTTCTTTTATGAAGTTAAAAGATTTCTTTCGTGTTTGAATTCTCGACCTTTATTTTTCTAACTTAACCGTTTATGTTAGAAAAATAATTGTTGGTGACGACCTTAATTATGAAAATTGCGAGGACGCAATTTTTATAAGGAGGGGAGTCTGTAACAACCCGGGATTTTGTATTGATTAAAACCGTCATTAATCGATTAATGTGCTAGCATTGCGATTTTATTTGACCATTGAATTGGCTGTAAATTGCTATTGGGATTTTATCGGGTTTATTTTGTGTTAAATGTTGTTTGGACTTTAAAGAAAATTTTGGCATGTGTTCTTTTTGTTGCCGTGATAACCATGTAAACCCATTCCTCCACTCGATAATTCGATTCGAAAACCCTAATCAGAAAAAAAAAAGATAAAGTATGGCGGCTCGCTTTCGTTCGATCCTCCATCAAAATTTGGGCTTAATCGATTGGTGGCCACCCCGGCTTCCAATCCCCTTGCTAGAAAAGATGATCGTCTCTTGGGAGGCGCGCAGCTGCTCCTTCCACGTTCGTCCCTCTTTCAACAATTAGGGTTTCAATTCGTAGTTTGCTCTTCGGTGGCTAGGGTGAGTAATTGTTATTACTCACATGTAATTCAAGAACTTATACCTGTGATTTGTGATTCCCACTGCTTTGGATTCGTGGGTTTTTCGTTTGTATACGAATGTTTGAGTCGTTTTGATTTACCTTGGCCATTCTAATTTGTTTGAATTTCTGGCTTTAATGACTTTTGATTTGAGTTTGACGATGTTGTTTTTTGTTCGCCCTAGACTATCTCGCGACCACCACGGCTTTGAACTGTGGTTCGAAATCGCCTCTGTTTAGATTTCGCAATTCACTGTTTATTTATGTTGTGAGACTTCATATGTGTTCATACATACTGTTATATGTGTGTATACATGTAAAGTCGAATTTGCACTACAATCATCTTTGTTCAAAACTGATATTGTTGCTAGTATCTATTATGTTGTTTGTTGAACCAGTGAGTGATTTCTCACTCACATCTGTTATTCAATCTCGTTTAATTCGTGAATTCCGTTGCTTGATTTTTGGATACCACTGCTTTGAATCCTTTGGCATTCGATTTGACTCTATTTGGCCTTCGACCCTATTTTTGAAACTCACTGCTTGATTATTTTGAAATTATTCATATGATGATGTTTATTTCAACTAAGTTATTTCGAGTGTTGTTGCCTCTGTCTATTTGACTCTGGTTACTTTGGTTATTGGTTATACTTCGCTTGCTGGTTGTGTGTAGTTGGTTCATCATGACCTCTAGTTGACGCTTGAATTTTGTTGATGATTGTGCACTGCTTCATTTTGTATCTGCAGTTGTTCACTTGAGAATTTTGAAAATTGGACTTCGAATCAGTTTCTTATGACTTGGTTTAAACTTGTACATTTTGCTGTTTTGACTTTTGGTTTCTGCAGTCGAATTTGATTTTGACTCGGTTCAATTTCGCTGGGCATTAGGGTTTGATCGATTCCGATTTGATTCGTTCTGTGATTGGAACGATGATTTCATTTTGACTTTGGCTTTGTTAAAACTGTTATCTTGAAATTGCACTTCCTATATATGTGTATACATATGCATATACATATGTATATATTTATGTGGTAATTACATTGTTGTTTCTCTGTTTTACAAGTTATGGTTTGATTCTTTGTTTTAGATGGTTGCATTTGCCTCGAGTATTTGTATACTCCTGCAGCTTTGTACATGCATTTACTGATGCATGTTATATCTGGTCTATGTGTTGAGGCTGCTTAGCCCTTTTCCCTAACCTTGTATTTGTTTGGACTGCACACTTTGTTTTTATGTAATTTGGATACCTCTTTGATGTCGAGGCTGCTGTACTATTTCCATTCTACTGCTGCATTGAGTTGTTTTCGTGAGTTTTGAACTTGTTGGAGTATTGGATGGTGTCTTCTTGAAATTGCAGTCGTGTTGTACATGATTGTATTTTGGAATCTGGGTAGCTTGTCACTGTGTTGCACTTGTTTGACCCAGTTTGATAGTTGCATACTTGCTCTTTTGTACCTGATTGTATTTTCATATCTGCACTTGATCTTTTGAGTGTTTGCAGTAGTATTGACTTCATTTTGAAGTCTTACTCTTGTTTTGTTTGGAGTTCCACTGTGGTACTCTTGGCTTTGTCTAATTTCTATGTGGTCACTGCCTTTGTTGGTTCAGGCCTGTTGCGTACGTGTGCCACCCTTGGTGTAGTCGCATATATTTTGTTATGTTCTATTTCCTGGCATCACCCTTAGTATAATTGAGCTTGTCGAACCGTTAAGTTTTGTAGAAACCTGGAATTGCTTCATTTTTATCACCGTCACCATGTATTTGATTCTGTGGTTGGGTAGCACTTCATGTTACCTTGATTACACTATCTTTATATCTAGTGGTGGCTGCAGTTTTTGGTTGCAGTCGTGCCCTTGTTGGTTTGCATGGCATTAATGCATTTGGATTTGTTCTCGAATTCACTTGAGTTGAATCCGGCATTTTGGGTTTGACCGTGTGATCGTTTGTGGATTTTCAATGTGTACATACGTGCACATTGTCCATATCTGTCTGCTTTGACCATTGAGTCCGTGGTATTGAGTTTTGAATCTTCATTTGATTTTGGTTTGTTGACCTTTTGTGTATTTCAGGTTGTAGTGGCGAGGCAGTATACGCGTGCGTATACTGCAGCCCTACCAGAGTTGATGTTTTAAATTGATTATTTTGTTGTTAATTGCCGTTTAAGCAATTCTGATGTTTTTAAGATTATCTTCATTGATATTCTTTTCACTTATCTTTGCTGATGATTTAAATCTGCTGATTTGTTGTTTAACACTGCTTAGTGTTATATCTGCCGTTATCCGACTCTCTTATCGAGAAGTTGGATATACGAGATTTCTGTTGCTGTCGTCTATTTGATATTTGAGTATTATTGCTGTTGTGCATTAATAACTGAGTTTGAATTAGACTGACCCGTGTATTATTTTCTTTTGAATTTAATACTCGGGTCAGACCCAAGTTATTTCAGGTTGTAGATTTCCTGCTTTGAGTTGCTGTTTGAGCTATGCAGACTTTTCACATCTTTTGGAGTAGTCGTGTCTTAGTATAGGTTGATATGTATTCATGTACATTAGTTGATAATGTATTTGTATATATAACTTCCGGAGTCGACAGTTGTAGTTGTATCATATGTATTGTGTCAACTGTATTGTAACTGACATCAGTTATTATATATATGAGACTTTTTGTTACCTGTGTTCCGCATTCTTTTGTATCTGTGTTATTATTATATATATTGTCCTAAACTATTATGAACCATCGTAGTTCGTTTTATACTGGTAATTGGGTATGTCGATGGGAGTAAATAAATAAGAGATGAAAAATTAAAAGTACATACCACTCTTATCGAGGTAACCAATACTAGTGTAAGGCCAACTACGGATGGCCGCTCCTATCCAGCCTTATTCTTCGTAATAATAGACAGTATTTCTTTTAATACTCTTTGTTATTATGAGCATAGAGGTGGGGCGTCACACAATTGATGAATGTATCTTTGTATAGATGATTATGTAGTCATAGTTTGATTATTAGATATAGTTAATAGGTCAGACGAGCAGTGAGAGAATTTAGTAATAATACTGCATCAATGACACTTTTGCCTTTTTTCGCTGCAGGTACAAATACCTTCAATGGTTAAAATAATTGACTGATGTAATGCATCTATTAAAGCCAAGAAAATATCACCTATTTGCGCTCAAGCCAATATTATACACGCGTTGCTAGTAGTTATTTCTGAGGTTAAAAAATGAATGGACTTCTCACAATTGTTCTCTTCTGTATGTTTTGGATATTTTCAAATATTGTTACTGCGACCAGCTGTATGCCGTGTTTTATACCCTGCATCGACATAGATCAGATTCGGTGAACAATAGTAATTTATATTGGATCCCATGTTATTTTCTTATTGCATCATCATTTCTATTTCAGTTGAATCTTCTGTTTTACTACTTTTCCCCTGTACTACATCTGTTGCTTTTTTCTTTTGCTCCCTTTTTTCAGCTGTTGACAAATACTTTTCCTGACTGTACAAATTTCATCCTATTACTATATTTCTTCGCATTGCAAAAAACTTTTGTTACTCTTATTTAATTGAATCGAACTGCATTGTGTCTTTGTGTCTGCAGTTCACAGTGAATACTTCAACTATATCTATGCACATTGAAGCAACTGTGTAATTGCAAAAGCAACAACATTGGCGTTATATGCCACAGTGAATATGTCTATGCATTAGCGGATAAATTTTTAACACATTATCCTTTAAATAGTCTGTGAACTTTAACATATTCAGTGTAATTGTTTTGTTCGATTTTAATTGTGATTATCATAACCAAATATATCTATGTATTCTTTATCCTACCAAATTGTTATTCATGATGTAACACTATCGTTCAACAATGTTTTTTCATTACCACCGTATTAAATTTCTTATACATTTGGATATGACCTATGCAACAACAATATTTTTTCAACATCCGTGTGCGAAACACGGGTTCGCACTAGTGGATTTGAATATGCTTGTTAATTTTCGGAGTAGAATAATAAAACTACACACACAGATAATGTCATTACCTAAAGCACATATTTAAAGTTGTTACGTCCTAGTTGAATTGAATTGTAGTAATAAAAAAACTCAAAATTTATGACATCATGCATCATAGTTGGTGAATCTTATACTCTTGATTATTTCCATATATGGATTTCATATTCAAAGCGACTATATATCTTGATTGTTTACGTTAGCATATGGTTACATCCTAACAGGTGTGGAACATCCTAACTATAGTTTCATGTATTAGTTTGAGGACATGAACAATCATATGCAGTATGAATCTATAGTATGCTTTAAACTGAATCAACTAATGTTGGTGACCAAGAATCCAAGATGAGATTCAGCCAATACCAAAATTTGCTGCTACATGTCTACAATAGTTGCATCCTTAGCCAAGAGTTTCTACAAGATGTAAAAGCTATCAAACAAAAGGCTACTCATATAGAAATGTTCCAATACGGGGTAGGAGCCGAAGAAAAAAACAAATTGTCATTATAGAAACAACTAATATTTTGTATTTATGATACTGTAAGCTATATAACGTATCAACACAGAACGGAAAGGATTATTTTAAACACTGTATTTCCTTTTCTATAGTAGGAATGATGCATTCTCTCCTTGCTCTTTTCCGTTTTGATTAGTATATCGTAAGCGAGGTATCATAGCAACAAGGAACTTATTCATGAATTTTTTAAAAATATATCTGTGCTATACATTCTAGACCAAACCAAGAACTTGGTCGAGAATTAATGATTTAACGTTGTTAGAGGTTCCCCATTTTAGTATGTGCACTAGACGGTCATTGTTTATATGTAATTGCTGAACTTTGGACCATATCTATCCTTCATGCTGTTGTCCAGCAAATATTTCATATAATTTCTCCATTATATAATAAACTGCAAATTTCACTGTAACATATGTATTTGCTAATACAAAAGGAAGACTATAACTTCCATTCATAATATATATGCATTTTACCCTATAATGTAAGAATCATTACACTATGTAATTGTAAAACCTGCATTTTTGGATAGGATATTTCAATAATTAATTAATATATTGAATCATTAATTAATTAAAAGTCTAAAATATGACTTTTCGCATAAGGGCAAATTTGAATTCAAGACTACTTCTTGTTGAATCCGGATCGATGTTGAAAATCAAAATGAGTATAAATATCGCTACATGAGTCATGTTATTTTTACGATTCACGTATTGTTATACCTAGTTATAAAAATACGTAGGTAGTCGGGTCCAGTGGGACCTCGATTGATGGCTTGTGTTTCTAAGATGAGGACTTCATTACGAGACTTACATTTGAAGAGTTTTTTAAATTGGACTATATGATGTCAAAAAAACCTCGAAATGTGTGAAATTATCATCCCAGAGTGTGGTCTTGGATAATGAAGAAATTTATACCATCGGGGCTGGAAAATTGAGATGATGTGCACCGACGAGTTTAATGGCGATTGAGTGTACTGTGCGATTCGTACGAGCTCAAAATGTGCGGCGTTCTATTTGAGGAATAAAATTATATATATATATATATATATATATAAAAATCATCTCCGGAAAATATCCATTCGTCCCCCACATGGTAAAAGGAAAATAGCTGGTCCTCCTCCTCAATTAAATCAAGAGCTAGAAGCGGAGTTAGGCAAAAAGGAGAGTAGGGATGGACTTAAGAAACAAAGGCGTGGAGATTGGTGGTGCTCGGGAGGCATGCGGTTGTTAATGGTGCATCGCGATTTATGCCTAGATGTAGAGGGGAGGATGTCGCGTTTTGATTTAAGAGGCCGAAAGTCGAAGTAAGGGTACAGTTTAGCATGGGAAGAGGAGTGGATTGGCATTGGTTGGAGGAGCTCCGGTTGAGCATCGTGATTCGCGGCTTTATGGTAGCCGATTAGGGTAGAGTGGTTGCAATTTGATGCAAGGCTTCAGACCTCATGTGCTTGTGACCTTCGTGGAGAGTGCACGAAACGTGATGCGTAGGAAGAAACGGTGCATGATTTCATCGACTAGAGAGTATGCGGTGGAGGAGAGAAGTGGCACGAGGGTGGGTGAATTTGTGCACGTTGTGCACAGGGAAATGTAATTTAGGGGAAGAAATGATTATTAAGGTGATTAACTTTGTTAGGAAAATGATTAAGTTAATTAGTTAATATCCTTATTTTGAATTCTTATTAATTTGTAACTTTTATATATGAGGTCCACTCGAGATGTAGTCTTCGTCGTTGCACTCGTAGGAAGATTATCTACGATGGGGTATAGGGTTGGATGCAAACACTTGAGAAATTACAGTTCAGATGAGTGGAGTTATAACTTTGAATTTATATTTTATTATAAATCCTCGTAATAATATATATTAAAAATATTACATAGAAGAGGTAGAATAATATATATAAGTAATAATTTTCTCATTTGATTGGATTGGTTTGATTGGATATTCAAGATAATTGATTAAGATCCTGTATGTGTGTGTGTGTATGTGTGTGTGTGCGCACACATACGCACACACACACACACACACATATATATATATATATATACATATGTATATATATATATATACCTATGTATATATATACATATGTGTGTATATATATATATATATGTCCATATGTATATATGTACATATGTGACGCAGCGGATTAAACAAAACAATCTTCAATCGGCGAAAGTAGTAATCGGTGGATTGGAAGATACTGAAATGCCCAAATTCGTTGATCTGAAGATACCGAATTCTAGCTATCCCGAACTCGTTGATCGCGCACGATACCGGGTTCAAAGATCTTCAATTCTTCAAGCGTTGATCAAGCGCACTTGATTCCGCGAATCGGCTTCTGCAATCGTTGAATCGAGCGCACTCGATTAACCGAAAGAGTAGATAGGAGATTACACTCAACTACCAATTTAGATGAAAGCACACAGCAGTCAAAAGAGAATTTTATTCAAAAATCAACAACCATTACAAATGACCCAACTTGCCTATTTATAGGCTACAACTCACGCGGTACAAAATATGCACAAGTCCTAAGTCGGAACCGACTTATCACGTACGACTCAAGAACTACAGACGACATACGACTTAAAATTTACAACACAATACAAGCCTTGCCGACCTACGACTCAAAAGCTACGACCTAAAAATCAAACGACTCAAGACATGTACAGAACGACTTACGAATTGTCGACTTAAGCCCATGCCGACTTACGACTTATAACAGAAATTACAACAGACAGTTGTTCACTTAGGTCGTTGCCGACTTAACAACATATCACGACTCATCAATAGCAGTGACTTCAGAAACAACGGTCCAGATTAACTCGGCAGGAAATCCATGGCTTCAGGTTTCAGCTACATAAGATGGTTCGCTTTAAAACTGTGCGACTTAACTAAGTCGTAACTCGGTGACGACTTATCACCTGTTCCGTTAAGTCGTTCCCAGCACTTGCTCCTATAGCTTTTAGGTCGTAACCCAGCACTTCCCTTAGGTCGTAACCCAGCACTTCCCTTAGGTCGTAACCCGGTAGGTCTTCCTGGCGACTTAATATCTTTGATAATCTGCACCTCTCCACTAGTTAGGTCTTCCACTCTCTTAAGTCGGTCACGACTTAAGTCTCCCATCATGTTAAGTCGGTCGCTTATGTGTTCTGTTTCCTTGAGTCGGTCACGACTCATAGCCCCTTCCATAAGTCGCATACGACTTATGCCTTCATTCCTGGCCTGAGCTACATCATCCTCCCCAGGTTGAGAGAAATTCGACCTCGAATTTGTAAATTCTTCCACATCAGCTCGTTCACCCCCATGATATGGTACGAGATGTTTAACATTGAACACGTCAGACGTATACACATCATCTGGTAGCTTCAATTTATAAGCATTTTCATTGATTCGTTTCACAACTTCCACCGGACCAATTTTCCTGGCTTTCAACTTGTTATAAGCGCCTATTGGAAAACGATCTTTTGTTAACACTGCATAAACCATATCTCCTTCATTAAACTCAACATTTCTTCGTTTCAAATCTGCAGATTGTTTGTACTTCTCATTTGCTTTCTTCAATCGTTCCTGAACGATTTTATGACATTCCGTCAACCCGTCAACAAAATCAGCAGCTTTCTTAACTGTCCCCCTTGAATGTGGCATTACCGTTAAATCCAACGGTCCCTTCGGTAAGCTTGAATATACTATCTGAAATGGACTGAACCCTGTGCTACGATTGACCGCATGATTATGAGCAAACTCTGCCTGGCATAACTTCACATCCCAACTCTTCAGATTATCTTGCACAAGACACCTCAGCAAATTTCCCAATGATCTGTTCACAACCTCGGTCTGTCCATCCGTCTGTGGGTGATAAGCACTACTAAACTTCAGCTTCGTTCCCACCATTTTCCACAAACTCAACCAAAAGTGACTAAGAAATCGAGTATCTCTATCCGACACAATAGATTCTGGCAATCCATGAAGTCGATAGATCTCCTTGAAAAACAACTGAGCAACATGAACAGCATCCGTCGTCTTCTTACAAGCAATAAAATGTGTCATCTTCGAAAATCTGTCCACCACAACGAATATAGAATCATTTCCCCTCTGAGTTCTAGGCAATCCCAAAACAAAATCCATACTGATATCCACCCACGGTTTTACAGGCACAGGTAACGGCATATATAAACCAGCATTAGTCGCAGTTCCTTTCGAAACCTGACAAATATGACAACGCTCCACAAACCTCTCTACCTCTTTCCTCATTGATGGCCAAAAGTAAGATTGTGAAATCAACTGTAATGTACGGTCTCTCCCAACATGTCCTTCTTCATGTAGCTCCTTCACAATTTCCATTCTCAAACTGCAATCAGGTATGCATAATCGATTTCCTTTGAACAGAAAACCATCTACCATCACGAATTCATTCGTCTCCCCATTCTTGACTTTATCAACAAACTTCATAAAGTAAGGATCTTCCACAAATAATTCTGGTAACATGTCAAACCCCATCACTTCAACCTTCATTGTTGTCAACAAATGATTTCTTCTACTCAAAGCATCAGCCACACGATTCGTCACTCCCGATTTGTGTTTCACAACAAAAGTAAACTGTTGCAGATATGCAATCCACGATGCATGTCTTGCTGAAATCTTGTCCTGCCCTTGCAAATGCTTCAAGGCCTCATGATCAGTATACAGAACAAACTCTTTCTGGAATAGATAATGTCTCCAGTGTTTAATAGATTGCACAACAGCATAAAACTCAACATCATATGTACTGTATCGCATTTTCGCTCCCGCCAACTTCTCGCTGAAATATGCAATAGGACGTCCCCTCTGACTCAACACTCCTCCAATTCCAACCTTGGATGCATCAGTATGTAGTTCAAACACTAACTGAAAATCTGGTAGCACTAGAATTGGTGCAGACGTCAGCAACTCCTTGATTTTCCCAAAAGCACTCCCTGCTTCCTCTGACCATGAAAACTTTTTACCCTTCATACAATCAGTCACAGGTGCCATCACACTACTAAAGTGTGGAATAAACCTTCGATAGAATGAAGCCAACCCGTGAAAACTACGAACTTCCGTTATCGTCTTGGGCTGTGGCCAATCTCTGATCGCCTCAACTTTACTCTGGTCCACCTGTATACCTTCCTTCGAAACAACATATCCCAGAAATAAAACACTCTTCGCCATAAAAACACACTTCTTTGTAGCAGCATAGAATTGTTCTTCACGAAGAATAATTAACACTTTCTTCAAATGTTGAACATGCTCTTCTGTACTAGCACTGTAGATTAGAATATCATCAAAGTAAACCACAACGAATTTCCCAATGTACGGCCTAAAAATCTGGTTCATCACCCTCATGAATGTACTTGGTGCATTCGATAGACCAAACGGCATTACCAGCCATTCATACAAGCCTTCCCTCGTCTTGAATGCTGTCTTCCATTCGTCCCCTGGTCTAATGCGAATCTGATGATAACCGCTCTTCAAGTCAATCTTAGAAAAGATTACGGACCCACTGATTTGATCCAATAAATCATCAAGCCTCGGCATCGGAAATCTGTATCTGACTGTGATCTTATTCAATGCTCTACTGTCTGTGCACATCCTCCACGTTCCATCCTTTTTGGGTACCAATAAAGCTGGTACAGCACAAGGACTTAAACTCTCATGCACACGCCCATGTTCAAGCAATTCCTCTACCTGCCTCCGCAACTCTTCATGTTCCTTCGGACTCATTCGATAATGTGGCCTGTGTGGCAACACAGCTCCTGGAACAAGATCTATCTGATGTTGTATATCCCTCAACGGTGGCAACTCCGTTGGTAACTCCTCTAGAAAAACATCGTCAAACTCTTTCAAAACTGGTTTAACTTCTTCTGGAATTTCAACTTCTTCACTGCTCTCACGCCCAATTAACAAGAATACTTCCGACTCTTCCTCTACTTCCTTCACAAACTCCTTCAAAGATAACAAAGTTTTGAGCTCTTCAATCTCCTCCAACTTGTTTTCCTCCTGTTGTCGCTTCTTTGGAACTAGAGTAATCTTTGTGCCTTCAAACATGAAACTGTAACTGTTGGTACGCCCATCATGTTGTACTGCTCTATCATACTGCCACGGTCTCCCCAGCAACAAATGACAAACGTCCATATCTACCACATCGCACCAGATTCCATCTTTGTATTTCTTTCCAATTGAAAAATTCACACGAGCCCTTCGTCCAACCTTCACCTCCCCGCCTTTCCTCAACCAAGCTAGCTTGTATGGATTCGGATGTTTCTCAGTCTTCAATGCCAACTTCCTCACAGCTTCAGAAGAAATTATATTATCATAGCTTCCAGCATCAATAACAAATTTGCAAACTTTCCCCAGAATAGTACATGTTGACTGAAAATATTGCTCCTTAACCAACTACAATCCTCCTCTTGCTTTGGTGTTAAACAGGACCTCTTCATCATTAGATTATAACCTTCGTCTCCCGTCACTTCTTCTTCCTCATCATCAGGTGGTGAATTGGAACATTCAGCTTCTTCATCCTCATCCTCAACCTCTGCTATCATAGCTCTTTTCTTCGGCTTTGGACATTCGCTACTTTTGTGGCCCAACTCTTGGCAATTGTAACATTTGAAACCATTATTGACTTTCGCCTTCCCAACCTCATTCACTACTGGTCTACTGATAGGTTTAGAAACATTAGAACTCCCACTAACACCCTTTACTTGATTGTTGGAATTAGTAAACACACCACCTCCTCGTCGTCCCTGTTTCTCCCAAGCCAACGCTTTCTGATGTGCTTCCGCTACAGATCTGGGATCAAACATGTTAACCATATCCTGAATCTGCATTCGCAATCCTCCAACAAATCTGGCTGTTAACTGTTCTTCTGTCTCCATAATATCGTTCCTTGCTATCAGTTGATAAAATTCATCAGCATAGTCATTCACAGATTTCGTCCCTTGCCTTAAGTTCTGCAAACGTTGATACATCAAAGATTGATAATTGTAAGGTAAGAACGTTGCTTTCATCAATTTCTTCATCTTCTCCCAAGATTCAACTTTTGACTTTCCCATTCGTTCACGTGTAAGTTTGGTTTGCTGCCACCATGCCAAAGCTCTACCCCTCAACCTCGTAGCAACCAACTTCACTCTACGATGTTCTGGAACTTCCTTGAAGTCAAAAATCTCTTCAACATTAGCCACCCAATCTAGAAATTCCTCCGCTTGCATACCACCTTTGAATTCAGGAATTTCAGTCTTCATTCCCGTCACCCATTTGTGATCATACTCAGAGTAATTTCTTCCTTGTCCTCGAACACTACCACCATCATACTCCTCTTCAAAATCAGATGTATATCGTTGTCTATCTCGTCCACCCACATCTCTACTACCATCACGCCTACCACCATCATCCCTTCTATCTACATTCCTCCGTTCACGATCATTCACGTTCCTCCCACGCCTTTGATCATCATCAACACTTCTGTCTCGATTGGATTGTGGTGAGACTCTACTACCCCTATGGTTAGATTCAGGTGAAACCCTTCTCCGATTTTGATTCATCTCTAACATCATCTTCTCTAATCGTCCAATCCCCTCGTTAAGCTTTTCACTAAAGTTTTCATTGATTCTTTGCTCCATCTCATCAGCCTCTTCTCTTCGATACAAAGCTTCAACGTTTTGATGTCGATTGGCTCTCCTTGGCGGCATACTTGAAAACTTTACAAACACTTCAAATTCAAACACAATTCGAACTTTGATCCAAAATGAAATGGATCGAAAACTTCCACTTTGTTGCAATTTGCGATGAACACGATGAACACAACCTCTCCAAATGCTAAGATCCGATCTCCAAACTTCAATACAAAGTCGAACACTTCAACTTGATCTCGGCACAACACTTCAACTTCAAAATGAATAGGCTCCAAGTCTCGATTTAGCTATGATTGGCTAAAACAAGCTTCGATACCAAAACTGACGCAGCGGATTAAACAAAACAATCTTCAATCGGCGAAAGTAGTAATCGGTGGATTGGAAGATACTGAAATGCCCAAATTCATTGATCCGAAGATACCGAATTCTAGCTATCCCAAACTCGTTGATCGCGCACGATACCGGGTTCAAAGATCTTCAATTCTTCAAGCGTTGATCAAGCGCACTTGATTCCGCGAATCGGCTTCTGCAATCGTTGAATCGAGCGCACTCGATTAACTGAAAGAGGAGATAGGAGATTACACTCAACTACCAATTTAGATGAAAGCACACAGCAATCAAAAGAGAATTTTATTCAAAAATCAACAACCATTACAAATGACCCAACTTGCCTATTTATAGGCTACAACTCACGCGGTACAAAATATGCACAAGTCCTAAGTCGGAACCGACTTATCACGTACGACTCAAGAACTACAGACGACATACGACTTAAAATTTACAACACAATACAAGCCTTGCCGACCTACGACTCAAAAGCTACGACCTAAAAATCAAACGACTCAAGACATGTACAGAACGACTTACGAATTGTCGACTTAAGCCCATGCCGACTTACGACTTATAACAGAAATTACAACAGACAGTTGTTCACTTAGGTCGTTGCCGACTTAACAACATATCACGACTCATCAATAGCAGTGACTTCAGAAACAACGGTCCAGATTAACTCGGCAGGAAATCCATGGCTTCAGGTTTCAGCTACATAAGATGGTTCGCTTTAAAACTGTGCGACTTAACTAAGTCGTAACTCGGTGACGACTTATCACCTGTTCCGTTAAGTCGTTCCCAGCACTTGCTCCTATAGCTTTTAGGTCGTAACCCAGCACTTCCCTTAGGTCGTAACCCAGCACTTCCCTTAGGTCGTAACCCGGTAGGTCTTCCTGGCGACTTAATATCTTTGATAATCTGCACCTCTCCACTAGTTAGGTCTTCCACTCTCTTAAGTCGGTCACGACTTAAGTCTCCCATCATGTTAAGTCGGTCGCTTATGTGTTCTGTTTCCTTGAGTCGGTCACGACTCATAGCCCCTTCCATAAGTCGCATACGACTTATGCCTTCATTCCTGGCCTTAGCTACATCAATATGTATATAATGTTTATTCGCATTGAATAGAGTTAGATGGAATTGATATTAATTTATATAGTTATGTATTAATTAAACTCCACATTATAGTTGTGGTAGTTATAGAAATATTACTATATATTTTATTATTAATAGGAAATTAGATGTATGACCTTTAAAATAAGTTGTAAGGCTAAAATAATGATTTAAGCAAGTTAAACTTATATTAAAATGGCTTTGAAGTTTATCTGGCCTTGATATTGGTTTATTATAGTATAAATCAATAATTAACTAACTAGTGAATTTCTATAAAGGTGATTCGAGAAGTTAGAAATTACAAAGAAGTATGTATTATTTAATAGGGTTTGATTAAGGTTGTAAAATCCCTAATGTTGTTATAACATGATTTATTAACTTTAGATCGAAATGGTTGTGATACATGGGTATACATATATACATACATACATACATACATACATACATATGTGTGTGTGTGTGTGTCTGTTATACATGAGCTATATAATATTTTGAGGCTTTATTAATAGCTAAACTCAATTTTAATAGAAGGATTAAGTGATATTAAGCTATAATAAGATTGATTCAGCGAGCGTATTATTTGATAAAATAAGTTTGGGACTACTATGAAACAATACGAAGTAGATATAATTGTTAGATTGGTTACTTAAGTAAGATGCATTTTTATTGAATTGTTTATATATTGTATATGTGAATTGTTATTGATATTGAGATGATAGATTTGTTACTATGGTTGTGTATTGCCTTCATGTATGTAAATGTGCACGATATGTGTTTATTTGTTTCATATAGTTGGACCAGTTGTGTGCGTGTGTGTGTGTATATATATACTTGCATATAGTTTATGTGATTTATATATGTCTGTATGTATAAATATAGTTCTAGTATATCCAACTTGGGTAGTATAGGAGATGCATGAAATATTATACATATTTATTAATATGAAATTTACAGCGTTTATATATAGTTTCAGTATGACGGACTTGGGGCTACCAATTGAGGAATGAAATCCATTGTACCATTGAGGCCCACGACCTGCAGATGTGATTTTGAAGTAGTGGCAGAGAGAGATTGGGATGTCAGTCTAGAGTAGGTCATATACTGTTCTATAGTACGATTGGATGTTGTGACAGGACCTCCAACTTCTTTTGAGGTCTCTTTGGGCAATTCGGCACGATTTAGCGATACACAATCTAAGTGTATGAATAGTTCGGTATGCCCGACTTAGGGTTACCGAATAGTGGACGAAATATATTACATAGATGTATAAATATATGGTTTAAGTGATACATACGTACACACACACAATATCTTTATATATGTGTGTGTGTGTGCGCGCGCGCGTGCATGTATGTATATAATTATGGATGCACGGTTAGGGCGATTTATATATATTGGTTTGGTATGCCTGACTAGAGGCAACTAGTTAGTGCGATGTACTTCAAGAATAAATTTGATCCACATGGGGATGATAATACTTCGAAGTTGTGTATATGTGTGGGAAGGGTATATGTGGTGTTTAACATGTACATATGGTTCTGGTATGTCGGTATAGACAACCAAAAGGAAAGGACGGTAGTGAGGAATCCATTGTACCATTGAGGCGTAGGACCTACAGACGTGGTCCCGGAGCAGGGGCGGAGAGAGATTGGAATGCCAGTCTAGAGTAGGTCGTATACTGCTTAGTAGTACTATTAGATGCTATGACATGACCTACATGCCAACATCTTTTAAGGTGTTGGTTTTCAAGGGAGTTCAAAGTTAGTTATGGCTCTCGATAGGTCCCTTTAGTAGCTAATGGTAATTCAACACGAGTATTGGTTATATTTATTCGTATTTTGTTTTGGGTATGGAGATTCTATGTTAGTAGCATAGTTATATCATTGCTTTTGTTTTGCATTTCAGATGCTTCGATAGGGATTGAGAGATCTATGGCACCGTTGCTTATGAAGTGTAGTATTACCCCTACACTTGTTTCTTATATTCAGTAGCATAGCTTGTTATAGTATGTACTATGTTAATAAGAGAACAACTATTATGTATCATCCTGACTTGTTAGTGTAGGGATAAAGTAGGGCGAAGTAAGATTAGCATTACTCATTTATCCTTACTCACGTTTATTAGATGTATGTAGTTTGCATGTATATATAGTACTTAGAGATAGTTACCCTCACACTAGGCTTTATGTCTGACCTGTTTTTTGTCTTTGTCAGTTTATGTCATGATAACTCTTGGGTACTCGATTGAGTAATATGGGAGCCAGGTGCTTTTGAGGGCAAGCTTACAGGATACTTGGAGCATTCTTGAGGTGTTAAGACAGTATGTTGGATATGTATACTTGTTGATGATGTAGTACATAACAAATATGTTATTTTGTATATGAGACTTATGATATCAGATACTATATTCAAAACTCCATATGAATGAAGTTAATGTATTCTGACTTTCTATATTGATATTTATTTATCAATTGCTTCCGCTAGTGCAGTATCTTGTATATTATTTATCATAATATGTTTATGTATATTCAGTATATTATATGTTATCTTCTCATTGTGAGATTGTATCAATGTGACTTGATATGGTGTTTTGTTTTAATTTTACTCCAACGGACTATCTTTTGTAGTATTTAGGAGTCAGACATTGTCATTCGATGTTGATTCAAGGTATTATGAAGGATGGGTCGTTATAGTTGGTATTAGAGCTTAGGCTCAACACTCAGAACCAAATAAACTAGTTTGAGTTAAGAAAAATGGTAGTTGGAGATATGTTGAGTGAGCACATTTGTATTTTTCTATTATATAATATTGCATACACCACTTGGCTCCTAAACTTTGATTTATTTAGTCGCTAGCGGCTAAGGTATCTTCGTTTAAGGCTATTTGTATGAGCTGATAGGGTGCACGAGCGACTACGAATCAGGAAATCTAAGATGGTAGATTGGTTCAGAGACTATTTGGATACCATACATGATGCTTCGTCATTCACGAATGTTCCAGCAGCTGTGGTGGTGTTGGAGATAGTGTAACCCTTGGGGCATAAAAGTAGATGGGGAAGACGAGCAGGCCATGGCTTGGATTGATTCTAGATGTCGCTTTGAGTCTCGGTTTTCTAAAATCAAAAGGGACGTGTAACTTAAGCGTTTCATCCATTTGCTGTAGGGTAGCATGTTAGTGAAGGAGTATATTAGCCAATTTAACATTTTGGCTAAATTCAGAGTGGAGATGGTTATCACTCCTTTGAAGTAGGCAAGGAAGCTTGCCTAGGGTCTTACGGCTTGGATTTGGGATTTATTGCTTAAACATATCCCATTCTTGACCCCTTGTACCATAGGCAGATTCTTTTATAATGTTAACCTTGAATGGGTAACCTTGGCCATTATGTTAAGGTATAGTGATCGCGAGTACTACCATTTGAACTTGATGAATGGGCTTTCAAGTAGAGTAGGGCTGTTGGTGAAGTTTAAATTGGATTCTATGTCTCGGCGAAGTATGACTTGGATTCTGTATCCAAGTAGGATCCGGTGGTTGCTCAGCAATGAGCAAGGACTAAGTGGATGTCTTCTACTTTTGTGTTGGGTCATTCATGCTAGAAGTTATTAACTTTTTTTAGCACACCTTAAGTGATGGGATTAATCCCATGAACTACATTAGTATTTTTAAGGATTATCCATTTACGTACCATTTTTTAATCCCTAGTTTGAGCATGGGGTTTCTAGGTGATTTGCACCAGTTAGGTAAAGTTTTTTCACTCGATTCTTAAAGGAGAGCACTTGAATCGGATTCTTTGGGTGTGTTATCTGGCATTTTGACCCAACTATATCCAAACCGACTGGAAAAGTTATACACAACTGTTATCAAGGCCAGTAGCCTAAAGCGATTATTGTGGGGTCCAGAAATCAAGTACAGATGATAATATGAAGTCGTGATCGAATGAAATCAAGAGATATGTTACATAGAATGTTCTAAGAATGGAATATAGTCTAATCTAGAATAGGGATTGGGTACGATCTCTCTCTACCAAAGGGATCAGACTACTTCAGCTAAACAGTGCAACTCAATAGAAAACGATCAATATCTCAAAGTCCAGAAGTCAAATACATATGAAACTTTGGGAACAAGAAGTGAGGATCCTAGGGAGTCCACTCTAGGGATCACACTCCAAAAGGAGAAAGCAAGAGGGATCGGCCCTCTTCCTTCTACAGGGATCAGCCAGAATCAGATTACACAACAAATTACAACAAAGATCGATCAGTAACTCAACATCTACAGGTCCAATTGACATGAAACTTAAAGGACAAGCATAATAAAACATGGAGAAGATCCTATAGGGATCGCATCCTCCAACTCCTCCAAAATATGGATCGACCTTGATCCCTATTTCTTGGGATTTGGGCCATGCGATCCCTCCTGTGGGCCCATATGGATCTAGAGAGCCTTCCGTCGAATTTTTAGGGAGATATTTCACCATCTTCCTCTATAAACATGGACTTAATTGTTCATTTTTGAGGTCTGGACACTATTGTTGCTTAGTATTCTTTTGTAATTAAGGATTTTCATCTGATCTCTCTTGTACTCAGTTTATAAAGTGATTAATAAAGCTATATCTTCAAAGTGGACGTAGGCAAACATCGCTGAGCCACTATAAACTGTCGTGTCTCTGTTATTTACTTATTTTTTGTTGCTTTATTACTATATTCACTCCATTTACATTTAATATTCATCATTTATTCCTCTACTATAAATCTTTTGGGTGTTTGTGTCAAATTTTAGTGCAAACATTTCGGTGCTTTCATTGGGAATTGAATTCTCAGCTTGATTGGATCTCATCATCTACTTGTGGATTCCCATATTCGCGAGATAGATCTAGCTTTCTACCAACAAGTTTCCTATTCTACTTAGATTTGAAAGAGATCTATAAGGAAACTAGCTACAATGCCTCCTAGGAAAGAGAAGGCCATTGCTACCTCCTCATGACCAGCTGATGAAGCAGTAGAGAACACAAAGATCGTTCTTCTGGAATATGGAGCACAGTAGGGAGCCATGGACGTACAAGCTTCCTCTGGAATAATTACTAACTTGGATATGGAGAGACTAGGGAAAGCGCTCCAAGAGAGCTATGCAGAACTACATAAACAAATTCAAGTCCATATTCAAGTATGCTCGAATATACGGTCCATATATTCGAGTTCATTCCATAGGCAAGCCATACGCATTTGATCACGTGTTTAAGGTCATGTACGATTCTCAATTTTATGTTCAAAGTTCAAGACCGATGCTCATTATCGAGTTCAACCATGCGGTCAAGTATACGGGATCGGGTGTTTAATTTCAAGCTCAAAATGCCAGAAAATAACCAAGTCCCCTTATGGGAAGGGATCGCACCCGATCCCTCCCCAAGGTAGCTCTGCTTTGTATCATGTTCACATTCCAAAACATCCATGACCGATCGCTCACCTACAACAAGCGATCGTCTATACCAACCGATCGGTGGTATATCGATCGTTCAACTCCATTTCTACATGATCGATCCCTACACCTATTTAATAGCTGATCCTTCTAAGCCTGCACAACCGATCCCTATACCCATTCAATAGCCGATCCCTCCATGCCTACACAACCGATCGTATGTCCGTCGCCCCATTTCATCTCTACTACATATAATATCGATCGCATCCACCAAGGTGAGAGACAAGCCACCACCAATCCCTTGCAACCAAACCCTTGTTCATCGATCGGTTTCCATTGCTTCACTCCATTTGCTCCATTAGCTTAACCATGGATTAGTTCGAAAGGGGGCTGCGATTGATACAGGGATAGTTGAAGAATTGAATTGGCCATGTGTTTGAATGATTATGGCATAGCCTCGACCTTCAATTTTAATGGCAAATGATAGTAAGAGGGGATCAGTGATAAATAAGTGCAAATAGAAGGGATTGGTGAGAGAATGAGAAGGAAGCGATCGGTAAAATTTTTTGATTAAATATGAAGTAGGGGATTGACGACTAAATAAAAATGTGAAGAAGGAAGGGATCAGCTCATTTTAAAAAAAAACTTTGGGTGCTAAACAATAGAGAGGAACTGCTACTCAAACGATATTCCCAGAGGCAGGAGAACCAATGTGATATGACACGAACTAGGATCGTTTATCGGGTCAAGCTCCCAGGGTAGATTGCGACTGCTCTCAATTGACCAGCTTCCAAACGCCTGACTTGACGGCTGTGGTATGACGGCTTTTTAGAGAAAGCCAAGACCAGACTGATGACGATTGGAGCATCTCCCCCAATCGAAACCCATTCACTAAAGCCATTTTATGGGCATAATATCCAAGGAGATTCAACATGCTCACCATGCCGGTGTATTTTGGGAATACAGACCCCTATTAGCTTCTCATGAAGTACGAGTGGAACATGGATTCCGCCAGAGCTACAGACGTAATCAAATGCTGAAGCTTTCCCATATTCCTCGAGGGAGTAGTGATCATGCGGTTTATGCGATTACCGTCCAGGTCCATCTCCTCTTTAATCAACTGGCTAAGAAGTTCATCGAGCAATTCAGAATGTATGTGATTCGCCCTAGGATGTGATGTCATTATCTAACTTATCCTAAGCTCCAGGTGAGCCGCTCAAAGAATTCTGGCAGAGATTTAACAACGGTGTCACTGAAGCGAGCAATCCCAGCGAGAATATCATATTGATAGCGTTGATAAGGGGAATCGACCGTGAGACACATTTTGGCAATTGTTTACCTGGAGAACCTCTAACGACCTTGAATCATTTCTGTTATAAAGTGAACTAGAACCTATGCAGGGAGGAGGCGAAGTGAATTAGGAAAATGAACAATGCAGGCCCGTTGGTAGAAGGAATTCAAAACAACGGGCAGCATAAAGGCCCTACATGAGAACTTGGATTCTAGAAGATGCCCAAGAATCCCAAGATTTGACACATACACTCCATTGAACGATTCAATTGAAAGCGTCCACATAGCAACTCACGACTTAGAGCAGTGCAGCAAACCAGCCCAAGAGAGTCCACCGAGACCTAGAGGAAGTCTGGGAAGTATTGTATATTTCACGGTACATACAGTCATAACACTAATGATTGCAGATACCTCCGAGATGTGATCGGAGAGCTGATCCGGAAAAGAATGCTTCAACAATATGTGCAAACCCCATAGAATGACGGGCAGGAGACGTCTGACCCCTACCAATAAAGACTTTTGATTATCAACTGGACCACCTACGGTCGATTACCGGTTGAGAAGGGCTGAGGCAAAGTGACCAAGTACCCAGAGTTAGGCATCAACCATCCTCCGTAGACCTTGATCAGACCTTTGGAGTCTCATCAAGACGAGCGTGGTTCAACCGCTTATCATCTACCGTATGCCCCTGACTTGGGGGCAAGAACTTGAAATGGAAAACGGGTGTTAATAGACTATCCACTTCCTAGTCTGTGCTTCAATTCCACCAGAACATCTGTGCCTTGCTTAAACTCGGAGAAGGTCAAACCCTAATACAAAGTGGACATGACTGGCCGTCCGCTCAGAAACCTCCACACTTGTCTTGGAGACCAAAGAAGGACTTGGAGTGGATGTGATTCGACTATCCACTCCCCAGCATGCACTTGAAGTTCGCCAAAATACTTGTGCCTCTACCAAAGCTTCGCGAGATCGGGATCCGACTAAAGTGGACATGATTTGATCATTCACACATCAACACCTGCCCTGGACACACGGTATGGTTTAGGAGCTCGACTTAAAGTAAGCATGACTGTCTACTCATCAACCACCGCTCTCAACATAAGGACAAGCCCGCAAATTGATGTGGATGTGACTTGACCATCCACCCAACAACTCTCTCCCTCGACTTGCTGGGAGGAGTAAGAAGCAAAATGGGCGAGACCTAACCGTCTAACCCAGCATGGAGGTGATCCGACCATCCATCGCATACTCCCTTCCTAGACTTGATAGGTGGAGCTACAATCACCAAGTGGATGTGAATCGACTTTCCACTCGCCAAATTCTGTCCTCAGCACTGAGGGAAGAATTACTTCCCGCAAATAAACATGACTTGAATATTCATTCGACAACTCTAACCTTGACCTGATAGGTGGAGTATAAACCAAAAATGGGTGTGATTGACCACCCATTGGCTAAATCTAGTCCCCCAGTGCAAATCGAAGTATAAACACAAAAAAGGTGGACGCAGTTCGATGATCCGTCGATCAACTCTTGTCCCCCAGTGAAGATTAGAGTGTAAATACCAAAAATGGATGCGGTTCGACCATCCATTGGTCGACTCTGGTTCCCCAGTGCGGACTGGAGTATAAATACAAAAATGGACATGATTCGATCGACCATCGATCAACTCTGGTCCCCTAGTACGGACTGGAGTATAAATACCAAAAATGGATGTGGTTCGACCATCCGTCGATCAACTCTAGTCCCCCGGTGCGGACTGGAGTATAAATACCAAAATGGATGCGGTTCGACCATCCATCCATCAACTCTGGTCCCCCAACACGGATTGAAGTATAAATACCTTAAGAAGTGGATGCGGTTGAACCGTCCACTCTCCAACTCTTGCCCTTGAATTGGGGGCAAAGACATGACTCAAAGTGGATGCGGTTCAACCACCCGCTTCCCTGCTCGAGCTCGAAATTCGCCAAGAACACTCATCTTACTCCCAAGTATCGGCAGTAACAAGATCCGAATGAAAGTGGAAGCAGTATGACCGTCCACGTGTCGACTCTTGCCCCAGATATAGGGGCAGTTTGAGAGCCCAAGCCTAATTTGGATGTGATTCAACTATCCAATCCAAAGAGGATGTGATACGTCCATCCGTGACCTTGCTCGCACCTGAAGTATGATGAACTATTCAAGCCTTGCCCGGACATTGGCAAGCCTGAAATTAACATAAAAAATTGGATGCGGTTCGACTGTCCATCAGTCAACTCTATTACCCAAGCACGGACTAGAATATAAACAATGAAATCAGAGGCAACCTGACCATCCGACGCAGAATGGAGATGACTGCCCGTTTAACCACGAATGAATGTGACTCGACAGCTCACTCGCCAATTCCAATCTTTTCCTTGACAGTTGGAGTAAAAATTCACCAAGAGGACGTGGTTTAACCGTCCACTCACTAAATCTCGCTCTCGATTTGACAGAAGGGGCTTAATTAGAAAATGGACGTGGTTCGATCGTCCATCGATAACTCTAGTTCCCAAAGCATGAGCTGGAGTATAAACACCAAATGGGTGCGACTGACTATCCATCAACAAACTCTAATCCCCGGAGCATGGATACGAATATAAGTAGAAAATGGACGTAGTTCGATCATTCATCCATTTGCTCTCCCCTATAAACCGACAAGCTGAGTATAAAAACATAGAACGGACGTGACTCGACCATCCGCTAATCAACTCTTTCCCACGATTCTACGAGAAGAACTCCAAGTAATAGTAAACGTGATACAACCAACCACTCTTTGACTTTCACTCCTAACTTGGGAGCAGAAGAAATGACTAAGGAAAACATGGTTCGACCATTTTCGGGAATAACTCTAGCTCCCAGAGTATGTACTAGAGTATAAACATCAAACGGGTGTGATTAACCACCCATCGACTAACTCCGATCTCCGGAGCACGGATAAGAGTACAGATAAACGAGTGAATGTGATTTGGACCACTGATTCGCCAACTCAGACTTGAATTCGACTGGAAAATTATAAACTCATCAAAGATGGAATTTGACCATCCACGAACTAACTCCGCTAACTTAAGACCGGGGGCAGGAGTACAAACTACTGAAAGCTGAATGCAACAGCTCACTATAGTTGTGGCTTAGTCTTATTTATGACTCAAGGCAATGACCGT
This sequence comes from Allium fistulosum, assembly GCA_030737815.1. Taxonomy (NCBI): domain Eukaryota; kingdom Viridiplantae; phylum Streptophyta; class Magnoliopsida; order Asparagales; family Amaryllidaceae; genus Allium; species Allium fistulosum. The sequence goes on along the minus strand of CM060905.1, from coordinate 480,819,401 downwards.
GGGGAGGCCTTAACACAAAACTAATCGAAACGACATTCGAAGTTACGGGTGACCAACTATATCATACCATCGAATCAAGGGCTCGATCCGCACCAACCAAAAATGGATGTGACCCGAATGCCATCATAGAACTCCAGTTACTAGAGCGTGGATAGAAGAATAAACCATAAATGAATGTGACTTGAGAATTCATTCTCCATCACCCTCCTTTGATCCATCAGAAGGAGTATGAAACCAGATGATCATGACTCGACCGCTCCTGAGCTAATTCTATTCCTTGGTCCAAAAGAACATAAATCAAAATAGATGTGACCGACCCTCCAGCTCTGGATGAATGCGACACGACCATTCATTCGCTAGCTCTGACCATGATATGACTAGAGGAGTAGTCCAAAACTGACTTGACTTGACCGTCCGCACACCGATCCTTGCCCTTGGTTTTACAGGGAGAGCATCGGCCATAGATTGGATGTGACTTAATCATCCAATCTTTTGTCCATGCCTAGAGTATGGCGACATCTGCATCAAAAGTGTACATGATTGACTGTCCAGTACTCAGCCATGTTTGAAATCCAAAGGGGCATTGAAGTCCTCCCCCAGGAAGGAAAAGCTAAAATACAATCCAGAATAGGCGCGACTCATCCTTTCATCAACTAACTCGATCCCATGATTCAATGGGAAAGAGAGTAAAACCAAAACAATGTGACATGCCCGTCCACTTATCGACATTTACCCATTACTTGGGGGGCACGAGCAAGAATCAAGATGAATGTGAACCGACCATTCATCGATCAACTCTAAGTCTTTGGAGCTTAGGTGGGAGTATAAACACAACTAGGACAAGACTCGACCGTCCATGCAGTAGATTTATCAACTTGAGACCGGGGTAGAAGTGTGATCATCCAAAACCTGACTACAGTAGCTTAATATTGTAACTCATACCTAGTGTTTACAATGACTCGAGGCTACGACCGAAAGGGTGCTTAGAGATAGAATCATCGGATTGATGCCCAGGATCATGGGCGATTGACTATCATTTCAACCTAAACGACGAGCAACAGATAGCGAGTACATTAAATGGAAAGCATGTTACTCGAATATACAAGCAGATTCAAACTCAAAGCAAGAGCCAACTATGCAGCTGCATTCAACATGAGGCTAAACCCTACTCGACATTTGATTCGATGTGCTTCTAAGCCTAATCTTCAGCCATTGCAGATAATCTCTTAAAGCATCTAGAACCATCATTATCGGACCCGTTAGCTCATGGCAATGTTTGGAAGTTCGACTGGAGTGACCATCATCACATGGCGTCCTGATCGGCTTTCGTGCCATTGACTGTGCATTAGAGAAATGCTCGAACATGGGGATCGACCTCAAATCCAACTGTCGTTCTCTGTTCCTACATACTCCGCCAAAGTGTTGAAGTTACAAGACTTGCCTAGGCAAGGGGTCAGCATTGATGCCATTGCATATGCGAATTTGCAAACCCAATTCAGACGTCCCCTGTGTTAAGTATAGTTTAGTGCGGTGTTATGCAGTTCCATACAAGTACAAATATGCTAATCTATTCAAGTCTAAAGTGATAAACATCCGATTCAAGTCCATATGCTAGTTCAAGTACAGAAGTCATATATGGCATGTCTCATCGTTTGATTTCGAGTTCACATGGTCTAATATATTCATGTCAAACCAAAATCTGCTTAAGTCCCACTATACAAGGGATCGAAATCGATCCCATTGCTTGGGCAAATCCACTTAAGCATTTTCAGCTCACAACATAGGCCAATATCAAGCAATAACACCATGGTTTATTCTATAAAGACAAAGACCCGAGAGATAAAGAAGAAGAGCCCAAAGAATCCAAGGCTGCACTCGTTGAGCTAACGATCGACATTATGGTCAGCCATGACGACCCATCACGAGTCCTGAAGATCGGAACATAGCTCAACGCAATGATGATGAAGGAATTAGCTGGCTTTCTCCGAAGGAATCTTGATGTGTTCGCTGGGACCCATTCTGACATATATGGGATCTCGTCGACAATCGCGGCCATGCATTGAATATCGACCCGAGGCATGTCCTGGTGAAACAAAAGCGAAGTGGCATGAATCCGGAGAGATCTGCTGCACTTAAAGAGGAGGTGGATAAACCCAAAAACAACGGGTTTATCCGGGACATCTTCTACCCATAATGGGTATCCAATCTAGTTCTTGTGAGAAAGGCTAATGAAAAGTGGCGAACATGCGTCGACTACTCAGACCTCAACAAGGCATGTCTAAAAGACAACTTTCCACTTCCGAGGATCGACCAGCTGGTAGACTCAACCGCTAGATATGAACTGCTTTCATTTATATATGCGTACTCCGGACATAACTAGATCCTGACGCACGTCCCCAACCAGGAGCACACCAGCTTCATTACCGATCTAAGGCAATATTGTTATGTTGTGGTGCCGTTAGGACTAAAGAACGCTGAAGCTACTTACCAAAGACTGGTCAACCAGATGTTCAAAGACCAGATCGGGAGATCGATGGAAGTTTATGTGGATGACATGCTCATGAAGTCATGATGATCAAACGAACACATCGATGACTTAGCGAAGATGTTCAGTGTTCTTCGAAAATATAGAATAAAACTCAATCCCTTGAAATGCTCTTTCGCCATTGCTTCAGGGAAATTTCTTGGTTTCATCGGTAACTCTTGCGGAATCGAGGCAAATCCTGAGAAGATTCAGGCAATTCGAAACATCCAAGTACCGAAGATGATTAAGCAGGTATAGAGCTTAAATGGGAAGGTTACTGCCCTAAGTCGCTTCATCTCAAGGGCCACCGACAAGTGTATTCCTTTCTTAGACTTGATTAGGAGAGGGGAGAGTAACTTTGGATGGTCACAGGATTGCATATATGCGTTTCAAGCTCTAGTAGGTCACTTAAAGAGACCTCACATCCTATCCACGCCAATGGACCGTGAAGACTTATACATCTATTTAGCGGTGTTGGTACACACCATAAGTTCCACACTATTATGTTAAGGGAATCAGATCTAGAGGCCAGTATATTATGTTAGCAAGCGATTGGAAGGTGCTAAAAGAAACTACCTGAAGCTAGAGAAGCTCGCGTACTACCTTTTGATTGCATCACGAAAGCTTCGCCCTTACTTCCAGGCTCGGCCCATCAACGTCTACACCGACCAGCCGTTACGACTGGTCCTAAAATGACCTAAGACGTATGAAGGTTGCTCAAATGTAATATCGAGCTAAGCCAATTTGATATCACTTATCTCCCTTGAAGAGCTATCCAGAGACAAGCATTGGTGGACTTTATAGTTGAATTCACTACACCAGACGACTCTCTGGAGAGCAGTGGAGAACTAACCAACCGAAGGAAAATGTACATGGATGGAGCATCCAATGGTCGGTGTTCTGGTGCTGGAGTCGTGTTAGTGACTCCTGAGGAACGATCGATCTACTATGCCCTGAAACTCGACTTCCTGGCAACAAATAACAAAGCTGAGTATGAAGCCTTGATCGTTAAGCTCAAACTTGCCACAGAACCGGGAGTGAAAACTTCACAAATCTTTTATGATTCCTGGTTAGTAATATGCCAAGTCGGGGAGATTATCAAGCTAGGGGGCAGCGACTTGCTCCTTATCTCTTGGTCGGGTTCAAGAGTTACTTGCCAACTATCAATTGAGATGTAGCAAATTACGCTAGATCATGCGACAAGTGCCAGATGTTTGCAAAAATTCCAAGAGCCCTGCTGATGGAAATTACTCAAATAGTTAGTACATAGCCGTTTTCCACTTGGGGTATTTACATCATCGGCTCCTTGCCAATTTCTAAAGGTGGTGCGAAATACGCCATCGCAGTAGTGAATTACTTTAGCAAATGGGCTAAAGTTGAACCTTTAGTCGCGATCGTAATTAAAAAAGCAATCAACTTTATTATCCGAAACATCATCTGTCATTTTGATCTTCCTAGAAAAATTGTAACTGATAGTGGACCCAATTCGATAGTGTTGAATTCAAAGAATTCGCCGCCAGCATCATATTAAGAAAAGATTCGTGGCAGTTGCTCACCCTCAAGCTAATGGACAAGTCAAAGCTGTTAACAAAATCATAAAGTCCATTCTGAAGAAGCGTTTGGAAAAGGCTAGTGGTAAGTGGGTCGACGAACTCCCATTAGCATTATGAGCATACAAAACCACTCTAAAGTCCACGACTGGCCATACTCCATTCGCCCTTGCTTACGGTTTCGAGGCCGTCATCCCTGTAGAACTTGAAGTCCCTTTTCATCGAGCGACTTATTATTACCTCTATTTCATTATAAAAAATAAATAAATATAAATAATGAATTGCAATCCAATTGCTATTAAACTACAAGTAATTGGAGATGACCCGTGAGCATACGATCACGTCCGAGAGCCAACGACAAGAATATGTACATGAACGTGCACTTGTGCATCCCAAAACTTCAATTTCTAGAAACCGATAGAAATTGAATTCTCGCCTGGAGTTATTAGTGAAAAGATTGGATTAGATAACCAAGGCTTACTAGCTCAATGGAACCAGGCACATATAATAATTGAGAGATTGCACTCCCAATTTTGTACTGACAAATATCGACCAAGCATCATAGCAAACAGAGAGAGATACGACTCTTTAGAAAAGATAATTCAACAGAAGGATAACAACTGTAGAAAATTGAATGGAATTCTTCCCGATGACTCTAATTTGCTTCGATTCAAAGCACGACATTTTTGAAACAAGACATACTTTGAGGACAAGTGTTATCCGGCATTGTGACTCGGCTATATCCGAACTGACTGGACAAGTTAGGTTCGACTGTAATCAAGACAAATAGCCTAGAGCGATGATTGTGGGGTCCAGAAATCAAGTACAGATGATAATATGAAGCCGTGGTTGAACGGAATCAAGAGATATGCTATACAGAATGTTCTAAGCAGGAATATAGTCTAATCTAGAATAGGGATCAGCTATGATCCCTCTCTACCAAAGGGATCGAATTACTTCAGCCAAATATTGCAACTCAATAGAAAACGATCGATATCTTAAAATCCAAAAGTTGGATACATATAAAACTTTGGGAACAAGAAGTGGGGACCCTAAAGAGTCCACCCTAGGGATCACATCCCAAAAGGAGCAAGCAAGAGGGATTGGCCAGAATCAGATTACACAACACATTGCAACAAATATCGATCAGTAACTCAACATCTATAGGTCCAATTTACATGAAACTTGAAGGACAAGCATAATACAACATGGAGAAGCTCCCATAGGGGTTGCAGCCCCCAACTCCTCCAAAATAGGGATCGACCTCGATCCTTATTTATTGGAATTTAGGCAATGCGATCCCTCCTTTGGGCCTTTATGGACCTGGAGAGCCTTTTGCCGAATTTTCAAGGAGATAATTCACCGTCTTCCCTTATAAATACAGACTTGGTTGTTCATTTTTGGGGTCTAGACATTGCTTGTTGCTTTGTATTCTTTTGTAATAAGGATTTTCATCCGATCCCTCTTCTATTCAGTTTATAAAGTGATTAATAAAGCTATCTCTTCAATGTAGACATAGGCAAAAAACGTTGAACCACTATAACCATTGTGTCTATATTATTTTCTTATTTCTTATTGCTTTACTGCTATATTTTCTAAGTTTACATTTAATATTCTTGGGTGTTTGTGCTAATTTTTGGTGCAAACAAGGTGACTTAGAGGTTTTTGAAGTGCGATTATTGTCGTGCGAGGAAATTTTGGAGGTTAAACTGATGATCTGATCATAATTCACATAAAAAGAATCAGGTGGCCGACCGTAGTTTAACAAAAATAATCTTGCAAGCGAACAAAGGATTGGATCATGTACTGTATTGTATTTTGGATGATCTTTACTCATTGTAAAATTATTCATAGTATAGTATAGTAATCTTGTAATTTCGAGGAAGGACATTTCGACTAGTTTTGTGATGATTTAGATAATCTTTTAAGTGATGGTATGATACTTTCCTAGGAAAGCATTGCAGTACACTTAGTATATTATCCTTATTATCATTATGCGGTTGAGGTTAGTTTGAACCCGAGCGAGTTCAAGCATTAATAGATTGTCATTTAATAATAACTGGATTAATAATATTTTCTACTTTGGAGAATGATTTCTATTCGAAAGGAAAGAAAAGTTGAGCCCTAAGTTGTTGGGTTTATTCGAGAGTTTTAAGGATTGGGGATCTAGCATATCATATAAGCTTTCCTTTTCAGAGTGGGAGGTGTTATAATCTTTCATGTATTGTATTCATGAAAGGAGTGGCACCACTTAGGCATTTGGAACATCTTAGATGTCGAACAGACTCGGGGAGTTTACAGCTTGACATGCATGCTATGACTATTATTGGCTATCTTGCGTATTGTTATAGGCTCCTTTTTCATGATTGATTATTCGTATGGTAATTGTTGTGTTTGTTATTGCTTATTTCTTATTGATTGTTTGTCGTTGCTTTAATTGATTGTTAATTGGATTTTATTACTTATTGTTGCTTGTTGGTTATTTATCGTTGCTTGATTATTGATTGAATGTTTATTTTTGTTGCTTATTGATTGTTTGTCGTTGTTGATTGTTATTGCCAGTATATTGCGTTAACTTTGCTTATTCATCGAAGGAGTGCATGATGTATTTCATGTATTCTGTTTGTATAAGTGTATAATTCCAATGATGTCATCACGATGAGTCGACTAGAGAAAGTGGATGTGGCTTGAGACCTCGAAGGCCTATTCTTCTTTTTGAGAATAAGGCTATGTGGCTTCAGATCTATGGGTTTAAGCTTCTCCGTGTTCGGTAGAGCTTTTTATTGGTATGTCTCCATTTACTTGAGGGAATTTTTTTCCCTTTATGTTTTTTTAATATATATATATATATACATATATATATACATATATATATATATATACATATATAAGCATAGTGCAAAACTTGCTTTGTTACTGCTTGTATTTTACAAATGTACTTGTTTTTTCGATGGTAACATGTTTATCGGAGATTCCTGTTGCATTGTTTATTGTAACATGATTATTTGAGATGTTTGTTGCATAGAGATGCATGTTGCATTGTTTGTTGCAACATGTTCAACTAAGATGCTTATTGCATAGAGATGCCTATTGCATTGTTTGTTGTGATATGTTTATTTGAGATGCTTGTTACATGGTTAGCATATTTATTTGAGATGGTTGTATATGATTTAGCATGCTTAAATCCATGGTTTAATGTTGAAATATTGTTTAATCCTCTTTATTGAGTACATGATTAGGTACGCGGACAGTTATGCATTATTGGGATGCTTAATCGCTCGGATTCGCATCTAAATGGCATATTTTTGCTGTGAAAGAGGTACGTAGGATTAGTAGTGTAGATGTTATGGATATATATGCTCGTATGTCCTTAGAAATAAGATGCCTCAAATATGGGATGCCTTATATATGAGATGTGTGTGTGTGTATGTTGTTTTAGGATATTTTCGAAGCTAGCCGCACAAATGAGGTGTTGTCGAATTTTTCTAAAACAAGAGGAGTTTTTAAATCCTAAGGGTTAGGTGGTAAGTTCTATGCTTTGGAATTTTTTGTCTACCGGGTTTCTTTCTCATACTCATAGGAATTTCAAGGACGAAATTCTTTTAAGGATGGGAGAATGTAACAACCCACATTTATTCGATTGGATATTTAAATAATTAATTTAAATATTGAATCGTTGATTAATCAAAAGGTCCAAAATATGACTTTCTCATATAGACGAATTTGAATTTAGGACTACTTTTGTTGAGTCCGGATCGACGTAGTGAATCAAAATGAGTATAAATATCATTATGTTTCGGGTTATGGTATTTTATGATTTACGTATTGTTATAATTATTTTATAAAAATACATGTGTAGTTGGGTCTAGTGGGATAGCGACTAACAGCTTGTGTTTCAAGACGAGGTTTTCATTATGAGACGTATGGTTGAAGAATTTTTGGAATCGGGAGACCCATTGGCCAAAACGACCTCAAAATGCATGAAATAATCATCCAAGAGTGCGATCTCGAATAACAACTAAATTTGTACCATAAGGATTGGAAAAATGAGGTGATTTGCTCAAACGAGTTTAAAGGCAATCGGTTGTACAGTGTGATTGTACGAGCTCGAATCTTGTGATGGTTTATTTGGGAAATCAAATAAAATATATATGTTATAATATATTTATATATATCCTCCTCCTTATATAATATATTTATCTCTCTTGAAAATATCTACTTCTCCCCCATGTAGTAAAAGGAAAATAGTTGCTCCTCCTCCATCAATCAAATCAGGAGTTAGAGGCAGAGTTAGGCAAAAAGGAGAGTGGTGATGTACTTAGGAGATGAAGGTGAGGAGAATGGTGGCACTAGGGTGGCATGCGGTCATTGATGGTGAATCGTGACTTGTGCCTGGACGCAGAGGGGTGATATCGCATTTCGATTTAAGGGGCCGAAGGTCGAAGTAAGGGCACTATTGGACTTGGCACGTGAATTGGAATGGATCGGCGTTGGTTGGAGGCATTAGGTTGAGTACTGTGATTCGCGACTTTATGGTGGCCGATTAGGATAGAGCAGTAGTGATTTGATGCAAGGGTTCATACATCATGTGCTTATGACCGTTGCGGAGAGTGCGCGAAGTGTGACGCATAGAAAGAGACGGTGCGTGATTTCATCGACTAGAGAGTGTAAAATGGAGGAGAGAAGTGGCACGGGGGTGGGTGCATTTGTGCACAATGTGCATAGGAAAATGGAATATGGGGAAGAAAGGATTATTAAGGTGATTAACTTTGTTAGGAAAGTGATTAATTAATATCCTTGTTTCAAATTCTTATAAAATTCATATCTTTTGCATATGAGGTCCAATCGAGACATGGTCTTCACCACTACACTCGTAGGAAGATTACCTACGATGTGGTATTGGGTTGGACTGGATCAGACACTTAAAAAACTACGATTTAGGTGAGCGGAGTTATAATTTTGAATTTATATTTTAGTATAAATCCTCATAATTATATATATTGAAAATATTACTTAGAAGTGGTAGAATAATATATATACATAACTAATAATTTTCCCATTTGATTTGATTAGTCTCAGTGAATATTCGGGATAATTGATTAAGATCTCGTGTGTGTATGTGTGTGTGTGTATTGTGTTCAATTTGTATTGAATAGAGTTAGATGGAGTTGATATTAATTAATAACATGGTTATAAATTAATTATACTCCATATTGTACTTGTGTTAATGACAGAATTACTACTAAATATTTTATTATTAATAAAAAATTAGGAATCTATCCTTTAGAATAGTCTATAAGGCTAAAAGAATGATTTAGGTAGGTTAAACTTGTATTAAAATGACTTTGAACTTTATTTGGCATTGATATTGGTTTATTATAGTATAAATTAATAATTAACTTACTAGTGAATTTCTAAAAAGGTGATTTGAGAAGTTAGAAATTACAAAGAAGTATTGTATTATTTAATAGGGTTAGATTAAAGTTATAAAATCCCAAATATTGTTGTAATATGATATTAACTTTAGACTATACGAAATGGTTAGTGATATATGGGGGTGTGTGTATTATACATGAGCTATATAATATTTTGAGGCCTTATTAATAGCTAAACTTAATTTTAATAAAAGGATGAGTGATATTAAGCTATAATAAGATTAATTCGGCGAGCGTTTTAGTTTATAAAATACGGTTGAGACATTTATAAAATAATACAAAGAAGATATAATTGTTAGACTGGTTACTTAAGTAAGATGCATTTTTTATAAATGTTTATATGATTGTATGTGTGATTGTTATTCATATTGAGATGAAATATCTGTTACATTGGTTGTGTATTGCCTTTGTGTATGTAAATGTGAACGATATATGTTTATTTGTTCCATATTGTTGGACTGGTTATATATATAGTGTGATTTATATATATATAAATACATTTTTGGTATGTTCGCCTATGGGCTATAGGGAGATGCACAAAATATTATATATATTTATTGACATGCGATTTAAAACATTTATATTTAGCTTTGGAATATCCAGCTTAGGGCAACCGATTGAGGCCTGGAATCCATTGTAATATTAATGCGCATGACCTACAAACGTGGTCCCAGAGCAGGGGCAGAGAGAGATTGGGACGCTAGTCCATAGAAGGCCATATACCATTCTGTAGTATGATTGGGTGCTGCAATGGGCCTACAGCCAACTTTTTTTGAGGTGTTGGTTTTCAAAGGAGTTCAAAATTTAGTTGTGACTCTTGATAGGTCGTTTTGGTAGCTAATGACAGTCCAACATGATTTATCGATATGCAATCTGAGCATTAATAGTTCGATATGCCCAACTTGGGGTTACCTAATATTGGACGAAATATATTACATAGATGTATTAATATATGGATCAAGCGATATATATATATATATATAATTATAGATGCATGGTTTGGGCGATTTAGATACATTGGTTTGGTATGCCTATATTGGGGGCAATTGGGTAGTGTGAGATAATTTAAGAATGAATCACAATCTATATAGGAACAACAATACTTCGGTGTTATGTATACGTGTGGGAAGGGCGTACGCGGGGTTTATCATTTGCATACAATTTCGGCATGTCGCATAGACAACCATAAGGAAAGGATGCTAGTGAGGGAATCCATTGTACCATTGAGGCATCGGACCTGCATACGTGATCCCAGAGCTGGGGCAGAGAGAGATTGGAATGGCAGTCTAGAGTGGGTCATATACTGTTTCATAGTATGATTGGATGCTATAATGAGTTCTACATGCCAACTTTTTTTTGAGGTGTTGGTTTTCAGAGGAGTCCACAAGTTAGTATGGATCTCAATAGGTCTCTTTGGTAGCTAATGGTAATTCAGCATGGGTATCGTTTATGGATATTCGTATTTCGGTTTTTGGTTGGAGATTCTATGTTAGTAGCATAGTTATATCATTGTATTTGTTCTGCATTCATACGCTTCGATGGGGATTGAGAGATCTATGACACTATTGCTTATGAAGCATAGTATTACCTCTACACTTGGCTTTCATATTCAGTAGCATGACTTGTTATAGCATGTACTGTTTTAATAAGAGATCCACTATTATGTGTCATCCTGACTTGTTGGTGCATGGATAAAGTAGAGCGAAGTATGATCAGCATTACCCACTGATCCTTGCTCATATTTATTAAATGTATATAGGTTGCATGTATATACATTACTTAGAGATAGTTCCGTTCACACCAGGCTTTACGTCTGACCCATGTTTTTTCTTTGTTTGTTTATATCATGACAACTTTCTAGTACACGATTGAGTAGTTTGGAAGTCAGGTGCTTTTGGGGGAAGGCTTACAGGACAATTAGAGCATCTTGGAGGCGTGAAGTCGATATATTGAATATGTATACTTGTTGATGATGTATTACATGGCAGACTGGTTATGTATAAGAGACTTTTAATATCAAATACTATATTCAGAACTCCATATGAATGGAGTTAGTGTAATCTGACTTTCTATTTGATTTTTATTTATCAGTTGCTTTAGCTAGTACAGTCTTTTGTATATTATTTATCCTATTTTATTCATGTATATTCAGTATATTATATGTTATCTTCCCGTTGTGAGATTGTATCGATGCGCCTTGGTATGATGTTTTGTTTGAATTTTACACGAATGAGCCGTCTTTTGTAGTATTCAGAAGTCAGGCATTGTCATTCGATGTTGAATCAGGATATTACAAAGGGCGGGTCGTTACAATAATAGTTATTTATTTGAGTTCCACATTTAATCTATCAAATAATCTAGTAATATATCTATATTTTTGTCTCTCATAATGTAAATGGTCTTTTTACAAATATGTTATCGCTGATGGTGAAATTAAATTAAAAATGCAATGGATCCTTTTTAGTTATATGATTAAACAGTCGGTTTATCCACTATTGTACGGTTGTACTAGTAGTTTTTTTTAATGTTTAGTAGCAGTTTATAAATAATTATTGCTTTTTTATATGTGTGTAGTAATGATATTGTGTAGTATCATTTTTTGTTTTTTTAAAGAAATATAGTTATGTATATTTCTATTTATAATGCTACTTTATAGTAGCATTTGATGAACTGCGGTAGCGGTTTCTGAATTATAGTAGTTTTTCTAAAATTGTAGTAGTGGTTTATAACTACTTTCAGTTTCTTTTTAGATTATGTATATATTGTATATTACAATTTTATTTCATAATAGCTTTATGAATTATAGTATCAGTTATGAAGTATATTAACATTTTTTTGATTTGTAGTATGTTTTGTGAGTTGCAGTATCATTTTTGAATCAATATTTTTAAATTCCATCTTTCTAGTATCATGTTATGATTTTTCTGTTAATGGGATATCATTTTTATTTTATTTTTTGAAAGTTTATAATACTATTTTCATAAATTAATTTATAATGCTACTACATAGCTTTGTAAAGATAGTATAATATTTATTTAATTTTTTAAATATTCATCGTGCTATATTTTATATGTTAACGAATTTCTTCGTTAACCTCAAAAGTGTAGGGAAAGTGGAATTGGTTAAGGGACGACTAAGTTAATCCTAGTCGAAGTCACTAGGAAGGAACATGCTCGGTGTCAAGTTCAAAGCCAATGTCATAGAGGAGCCATATCAATATGTAAGTCATAAGTTGAATCAATATGCAAGTTACAAGTCAATTAAATTTGTCAAATATGCTATGCAATAGTTCAATATTCAATCCCTTATGCGTACAAAGTTTAAGTGTTATAATTGGCCAAAATCCCTAAATTGATTTAGGGTTACAAAGTGAAAAATCAAAGAAGAGAGGTAAGAATCATCCACCTCCTTCGACCCTCTTTGCTCGTATTTATAGGGGTAGGTGAACGCATTGCAGCTTTGGGTCGGCATCGCCGATGTTCGGCATCAACAATGTCACACGGCATCAGCTTCGACGTTGAACGATTGAGCTTTGGTGTAGCTTCGGTCATACTCGACATCGATAAAAACGGCATTGCTATGGAGCGATGAAGCTACATCATTCTTCAGAATGTCGACCTTAATAGATCTTGTGAATGCTGATGGTTTTCGACGTCGTTAACCTTATGTACTTAGATGCTCTTGATTAATTGTCGACAACATCAATTGAAAGCGGCACTAAGGATTTACGGCACTAATAGCTTTTATGGACATTGACGGCATTCACCATTAACATTGCATATGTAGCTCTATAGTCATTGACGACTTTTGCTACCATCATTGTAGAATGGCGGCTTTGATTATTGGCGAATTTAATAATGGATGGTTCTATCAAGAGGACAATTCTAAGGAACGACGACGTTATTATTGAAGCAACATCATGGAGATGTGACATCATTATTTAACATCATAGATGAATGGTGGTATGGAATGGTGGCGACATAGGCGATGACATTATTAACTTCGAGCAGCATTATTGGTGCAGCATCGACCATAGACTTCTTTCGGTGACAATGGTACATGACATCACTTATTAAGTGGATGGAAGCATTGATTAGGCTCGACATCAATAAGACGCGATGCTGATAGGGGCGGCTTCATCCTTTATAGCTTGGGAAACTATGATTCTTGGTATCATTATGTGATAACATTCAATAATTGATGAAGTGCGGTATCATCGATGAGTGACGTCAATCATGCTCGATACCCTTACTTTCTTTGATAACTTACGATGCTGAGTCCATCCGGCATTGCTTTGTGATGCAAGTCCTCTTAACCCTATTAGAGATTAGGGACACTGATGTTATCTAGGGTTCTTTGACTTTACTGATGAAATGCAATGCCAATGTTGATGAGAGTCGTCGTTGTTGGTGTCGGCACTAACTTTTTTCCATTATTTGGCATTGCTTATTGATGCGAGGTTATGATCAAGTAGCATGTCGAACATCTTCGAGGTTGACAATGGTGATAACATTTACCCCTAGAGTAAAGGAGTCATTGACTTTTCAAGTCAATATTGTCAACATTGAATTTGTCACCTATAGGTATCCCAAGCAGATCTGAACCGTTTATGTGAATTGAATCAACGATGCTAGCTCGTCCTTCTTTTCTTATATAAATAGTCAAGCTTCCTTTTCGCCTTTCCTTTACTTGTGATTGCAAATTTGAAAAATAAATCAAAATTCTTGAGGAAACTCAAAAAGACTCCAATTTCCAAGTCATCATTCAGGTATAATACCCACTTCTTATCAACTCAAATTAATTACTTAACTTAGTGGATTCCATGTTGAAATAACCGTTAGGGTTTAATTTGGGCTTTTCTTGATTTTAAATTGGAGTTTGGGTTTAATCACAAAGTTTTGATAATTATTAACCAGAATGATGACCAATCTGGATTAAATTAGCAATAGGTCATTATTTCATATATATGGGTTTAGATGTCAATCAACATCAATATAAAATTTGGCATATTCAAGGTTTATTGATAAAGAAGTCGATCTGTTAGACCCAAAGCCCGATACAGACTCACTGTGTCGACATTGATTATTTACGACATTATCAATGTGAACGACGCTACTGGTTTTTGGTATTGCTATAATACTCACCGTTAATAAAGCTCTATATCATCTTGTTATCCTAGTAGCTTGACATTTACATCGTGAAACTCTCACATCATTAATGAATGAGATGAGGTGCGACAACCCTTTATTATTATGAGAAAATCTACATCGGTTATATGTGACATCACTTAGTTTGGTATTTATTATAGGCGACATCGTTTACTTTCGGCGTTGGTTTATGAAGTTTTATTTAATATCGACAGTCTTACTGTTCATCGCTATTGTTCTGTAACCACTTTTAATATCATAAATTAAAATTCATATAGTACCACTGCCTACAACCTAGTTGACTTAACATATTACAAGTTATTTAACTGATTAACGCACCACCAAGTCATGCCATTATTATTCATTAATGTTTACAACCTTACTACTTTAGCGTAGGTTATAGTTGCGAGGTTGACTAGTGTTTTGTTATACAAGCTTCGTGACATTCAACATTGGCATGGCTATTGACGTAGATTTATTAAGGTCGCTTATCTTCCTTATTTAATTTTCATATAGCTTTTCCATTAAATTCCTTTGTTAAAGTTAAAGTTTAAATCTTTCAATAAACTCAACATGTACCATTTAAGGGTTATTAACTTGTGGTTAACAAATACTTTACGCATCTTGATTCTAGCACTTTGATAGTAGATAAATCATCTAGATAATATTTTCTGACTTAACATGTGATGATTCTTTATATATAATATGAACATTATCATTTCTTAAAATTGGAATAATATCACCTAGCAGGTCAATGAAAAGTTCATAGCCCGTTAAGAAGTTCGTCAAGAAGTCTAGCAAATGAACTAAACCTTCACCTTTAACCAGCAAGAAAAGAGATAATCTTTTGACTCCATCATATATCATGATCCAAGAAGAAGTTAATTCCATCCTCGAACAGTTTGGAATTATTGGGATTGAAGCCATTCCCATAGGCGCTGCAGACAACATTTATAACCCACCAGAGGGGTATTTTGCTTTTACCCCCATACATATCTGGCACACAGGCTACCTCCCTTTTCCCAGCTTTCTCTTAAGATATCTAGAACATTTAGGCCTAACACCAATTCAATTTCTACAAAACTCCTATACATATCTGACTTGCTTGGAAGTCTTAGCCCGAGAAGCAGGACGCCCTTCCCTTAGTGCAGAAATTCTCCATTCAATAGTCAGTCCTACTGAGGTTGGTGAACAATCAGATCATCAATTGTACCGGATCCGTCCCCACCCAAAAAGCATGATTTCTGAGGGTGTCGATAAAACGAGAGGATGGGAACCACAATTCTTTTTCGCCAAGTGATTCTCCAACATTGGAGGAACATTCTCTATAGCTAGTAAGTTTCTTGTTTCTGGTTATTCACATTAGTCTATTATTCTTTACTAATATACGTTTTTCTTTCAGATCCCGCCCCCAAGTAGCTAAACCCTGAAGATGAAAAATTTATGATGTCCCTAACTCAGGCAGTAGAGAAAATAGGGAACAGGCACAAACTATTACCTCCGACTAAACTTCTTCAGTATTCAATTATTTTGGATTATTACAAGATCTTGGGGGAGCCCCCGATGGTCAAGCACAACGCTTGGGGAAAATTCTCATTAGTAATGGGCAGGTCAAATTCCTTTACTTCAAATTCACCAATTCAGCCTGACATGGGTAAGATATTACTGCATTTTATATAGATCCACTTGTGATATTATCTCATAAACTTATTTTTCGAATTCAGGATCATCTTCCTTAGTAGTTGTTCCTATAGAAAAAGAGGCCATAAGTGATGCCCCCAAAGATAAAATGAGTAAAGATGATAGTCCTGCCCTAACTCAGGCCCTCGAATCCCAATCTCTCAAGGATGCTATTGCTAGTTCGTTCAAATCTATAAAAAAGAAATTAAGTGATGGTTCTACAGCTGCTACCACCCTTAGTAAGAAGCCTAAGGTTGGGCGCGTGCATACTCCCGTTATTGTACATGAGATTCCATTTGTAGATATCGATCCAGATTCTAGGGCCCTAAAACTAAGCCCTTCTAGGGAGAGAACTCCTCAAACGACTGAAAGTGGAGTAGTCTCAAGACCCACTACTTCATATTACTTTTTCGGATACCCCTAGGGCACAAAACCGTCTTTACGAGAAGCTTGGACTATGTATCTCTCCAAAAGACCCGCTTTCTTCTAAATATCAATTCCCAACTCTCATTAGTAAGTTTGATAACCTTCTTCAATTGGTCATTCAATCCCCATCTTTCACTGCCCTTAAGCCACCACAGCCTTCCTCTAATACTCAAGATCATCAGTTTGCTATCTTAATCAATTTCTGTTGGTATGTACTTTTCTCGTTTAACCGTCACAATTTGCTTAATACTTTATGCATAACATCCTCATTCATGTTTGCTACACATTTCAGGCTGCTAAACACATGTTTATGCTTCAAGAGGATGCTTCGGGATCTTCTAATCAATTGTCCAAGCTAAAAGAGCAGGTTTCTTCTCTTAACAATCACATAATTGACATCTCAATGGCAGGGGATGAGACTATAAAAGAAAAAGAAAATCTCACCACTTCACTTAAGGAAACTGAAACTTTGTTTCATAAAGAAAGAAATGCCAAATAGGTTTCAGATGATAAGGCAAAAGCTTTGAAAATAGCACTTGAGAAAGCTCGCATGAGGGTGGCCAAGCTTGTGGAGTAGAATGAATCTTTCATGAGAAAGTTGCAAAAGAAAAGAATCCTCCTGAACAAATCAACTGGTATGATTGTTGACGCAAAGCAGAAGACATCCCATTTCCTTGACTCCTCTCTCAATTCCATCGTCGATAGATCCAACGAGAAGGCTCTTTTTATAGCGTATGCTGATAATGCCCACAAATGTCCATATTTTGACCTTCCTTCTCTTCCCAGTTTGTAATAAGAAGTTTATTAAGAAATTCATAGCAATGCTAAATAAACTCAAGCATATAGAGTGGGACCCTCTGAGGAAGAGGAGGAAATCGATGCTAAGAAGCTATTGTCTTTTGATGATCCTCCAACCGACGAGGAGATGGAGTCAGATAAGGAAGAGGAAAATACCGATGAGAACAAAGGCGATGATAGCCATGGTGATGATGACGATGATAGTAATGATAATGATGATGGTAAGGGTGGAGGAGATGGAAAGGGTCTCTCTGGACCGTAAGATGATATGGATGGATCGGGAGATGCTAACCCAGACTTAGCGGCCCAGGGTATAAAAGCTACTGATATTGCCGATCCCACAACTAAAGATTCTTCCCGGAAAGACGGTGCTTCTCAAAGCCACAAGTCTAAAGGGAAAGAGCAAAATTCTTCCTCTCCAATCCCAATCTCTCATGTATGGTTTACCCTGCTTAAATGTCTTAAGTTAGCAAACAACTCTTAGTTATTACATTGGTTATTTTAGTTAAAGAGAATATCAAAATATCATTTCGACGTTATGCTTGAAAAGAAGCAAATGGAAGTAGATCGATTAAACAAAGAGTTGGATAAGCAACTAAAGGAGTATATGAGTTATCTGAGAAATTTAAGAACCTTGCTGCAAGTGCATCAAAATTAAGATTTTTCAAAGAGAGGGAAGTTGCTACACAAATGAAGAGATGCCTCTACCGGGATGAACTCTTAATGGAGAAAACAGAGCTAATGACCCTTTTTTGGATGTTGATAGATGATAGGAATACCTTGAAGGAGTTTCTATATAAAGCTTGCTCTAGGGGTAAGTTCGTTGACTTCTCCTTTTTAGACGATAACTGTGGGGATTTGCTCAGGCGCTTTCATCGTAGATACTTGGATGAGCATAGGTCTGATCCTCATCCTTGGGTATGTTGGAATCTGCCAGGAGTTTCCTTTATTCCTCTTTTTTCTCATTCTCTTCCCCCTAAAAATCTCAAATACAATAAGAAAAGATTTATTTCCAAATTGTATAAAAAATCAATTTTGTATGAACCCGAGTGATTGTAGAATTATATTCAGTAGCTTAGGAATTTTGTCGCTTTTTGTTCTTCTTCTATTGGTTTAATTTTATCATATTTTATAGACCAAAGACATCTTAAGCAGTCTAGTTCCAATCGAACTTTTGTAAATTTGTAAAGTTAAAGAAAGATTAAAGAAAAATCTTTAATTCTTAAGACATCATAGTTAGTGAGACATTGCTTTTCAAATATATACAAGAAGTTCACATGCGGTTTCCTTATTTTTGTTTTGACTTCTTGGGTGATGAAAAAGATAAGTTGCTTAGTGAAATTCGAACCTATTATGCCAAATTAATATGCAATCATGCAAGTCCTCCGGTCAGGGAATGGGATTACCATCGATTCCCTCTAGTTAACACCACAGAAGAGATCAACACTTCTTTCGATTCCACTCTCACCCTATTGCTAGATCATTTGAAAAAGCCAAAACTATAGTTTCAAAACTCTAAAAGTTAGTCGAATTTTTAGGAAATGGAATTGTAGCGCAATTTGACTTTCTTTATTGTATGTAAACTTTACTATTATTAATGAAAAAGTTTTTTTCATGTACTAATCCCTATTTTACTTATTTTGAATAGGAAACCCAATTAGTAAGTGCATCTGATTCACTAGATGTTTTATCACGAGTGATCGAGATTAAAGATAGATTACTAACTGACATTGAAAAGAGGAAGTCTTTCTAAGATGCTTCAGCTTTACGGTTCTGAATAATCCAAATGCGCAATAGTGGGACAGGAAATACTATCAATTAAGGTCGACATTTAGAAAGCATAAAGAAATAATCTCAGGCTTAGAATATCATATTGACGAGAAGTTCAAAGAATCTCAAGCATTGAGAGAAAATGTAGACACGATTTTAATTTCTGAACCCTCTGTTAAGATTGATGTTGAAATGGCCAAATTGCATCAACGAATAAATGATCTTGAAGTGGAGTTAATGAAGAGTAAAATACATTATCAATCTCTGGAACTTATCGCAAGTGGAGACGAATCTAGCCTCCCTATTCCTATCCCTAAAAGAGCCATTAGATCTTAGTCTTTAGTCAGTCAAGAATTTCCCACTCTGACAAGCCCACCTCTTGGCCTAAGTAATGAAGTAATCTCCAAGCGGGGCAAATAAGTAAAATTTGAGTGCATGCAACACTTCAATGATAAGTGGAATGAAAAAGTATCTCATAGAAAATAAGTAAAATTCAAACTGTATGGAAAAGTGTCAAGTTTTAAATATAAAATGTTAAATTATATATATATATATATATATTGTAAATTTTAAAATGTCATAACTAATGCATACGGATTCCGATTGAAGCAAAATTCGTTGTGATGGGATCGTATCGATGAATACTACGTCGTCGTATGAATTGTTGTCAAGTTTGAATAAGTGAAAAATTATGGTATATTTAAACGGATAGAAATTTAATCACCCGATTTAAAACAAATATCATCGTTTAAAGTCATATGACCTGTCTATTAAAGTTATTTGCCCAGATAAAAATAGTGATGAGTTAAATTAAATCAATTACGATGTTTTGACATCTGTTAGCAGAATAAAACACCATTTCTCTAATTGTATTGAATTGGACCCTTGTTGGTAGAATAAATCACCATTCTGCCATTATTACTGAATATATGTGTTTTTGGACATTGACTAGCAGAAAATATACACTATTATGTTATTACATTTGTACGGACATCTATTTATTATCCTGATAATTGTATTGGGCAATATGATGTTGAATGAATTGTTAAAATAGATTGATGTGGATATCTGTATCTGTTATTCTGGATTGTTATGAAATAAATGGTAATTTGATTAAGTACCATTGAAATTAATAAGCCTCTTTTCCAATTTGGAAGTTGATTTTGGAATCAAACTTATTTAAAAGATAATTTTTATTTATTAATGATATTTTAAAATTAATTAATTAATATTTTGATAATGATTTAAAGTTAATTATTTTATTATTCTTAAAAATTATTTAAAAAGTATTTAATTATTGTTTCAAAGCTATTTAATTATTCTAATTGTTTAAAAGTATATAAATTATTATTAAAAGTTATTTATAATGATTTGATTAAGGTTAATTATTACATGAGGATTAATTAATATTAAGATATTATTAGTATTCCAAAGATAATTTGTTTAAATATTAATTATGTTTAAAAAGTAATATATTATATAGTAAACTGTTATGAAAGAGTATTTTTCCTAAAATTAAACTTGGAAAAAATATATAGAAACTTTGTAAGTATTATATTGAGATAATTATTAAATAAAGTTTTCGGAAAGTAATGGTATACTTTCATGGCGTAATCGGAGGCAGAGATTGCCTACAGTTAAGTTTGGATTTCTCTGGGATAGAGACGTAATCATTGAGCTGCGAGTCCATGGTTGATACCACAGAGTACTTTCCATGTTTATTTAAAAGGGTTTTCAAATGTTATTAAAGAAAATGGTTTGTGAATATACTTATTCCGGTGAAATAAGTATATACCTTTCGATAAAGAGATTTAATTTAATTAAAATTTTAAATTAAATAAGGCTTAGTGATTTCAGTGGGAAATGAAATCTTTGATTGAATGATTGTTTATTTGATAGTTAAATAACCGACTATCAAATATGGACCCAAAACATAACTTAGGAAATATCTAGAGGAAACACAGGGATTATATGGTACAGTTATCGTCGGAAGGTGCTATATTGTATGTATAAACTCATTTCGTTCTTCTAGGGCGATTATAAGGAAATCCGTCCACTAATGGTTAGGGAATGATCTCCGATCTTATTTTCGTTTGTTTATTTCCTAAAGAACCGGGGTTGAGTTTACTTGAAATAACAAATGGTGTTTCGAAGAGACAGAGATCAGATAAGTTATCCGAAAACCACTTCGATCCAATGAATACGTTTTCGAAATGAAGACAATAGCATGGAATCGAAGATGGAGCATTGAAGTGCAAGGGCTAATCGCTACTAATCCCGAGGATGATTCCAAAATAGATGTAGTAGGAATAGTGCCTTCGGTTTCGTTCAGACCCAGAACGGACTTGTATGGACAAATGCTATCAACACTTTTTCATTGGGGGACAATGAGCATTCCAAGTATAAATTCCTTAAAAAGGTAATTGTAGCCTCAAGCCTCATCAACCGGGAATGACTGAAAATCAGGGGAGATGCAGCAAGGCTAAGTGGGTCGCTCCCAAATAGGGTATCTTTATCACCTTTCTAGATACTCTCGGATATTATTACTACGGTGCATGGAAGGAACTCGAAAAGGGTGGGAACACCCGAGTTGATAGCATATTCAGTACTATCCAGGTTAGGGATAGTCCGTTCTTGTGTTGTAGGGGATCTTAGCGTGGTCCTCGGTACATTTTTCTAGATGTGTACTATGATAGTTGGTACCCCAGTGCCTAGTCATTTGTAAGGAATCCATTCTCCAATACGTGCCTTTACGGTTTTGGTTGTAGAGCCTAGTATGTTGGAATTTAATTAATGTAACAATTTCGGCTATTTGAATAAGCATTTGTATTTAGACACTATTATAATATCATTGGATTTTCTATAAAAGGTTTTGGTTACCATATGGGAAAAACCCGCCGTGTTTATGTGCGGCGTGGTCTTACGGGATACTTTTGATTTTAAAAGGATTTTGAAATTTATAATGAATAAAATTCCTTGTGATTTAAATTCTCACGTTGGTTTTACCAGACTGACCCGGGCGTGGTTTTTTCTATATACTCGGGTCAGACCGAGCATATTTCCAGGTTTAGCTGGAAGATTGGAACTTTAAGGACAGGAGCTAGAGGCCCAGAGACGTATTCATGTAGATGATTATGTTCCGTTGCATTTTAGTTGTGTTATCAGCAGTTGTAAGGATAGGGTGTTATAACTGTCTGTGCTGTATAGGTTGGTGTACTCTGATTGTTATCTATTTTGTAAATATTACAGTTTCGTTTTATGTAAAGATTTGTTCTATATTATAGATTATTCGTTTCCGCTATGAGATTCTGTGTTGATTGGTTTTCTTTCTATCTTCTTTCTATCTTCTTTCTACTTTCTTTTTCTTACTATCCACCTTTCTGTTCAATTTGGACTGGACAAGTGTGGTAAAGTGTCGGTTCGAACTGTACGGAAAAGAGGGTCTGATTTTGGGATGATTAACTAATTTTAATTTTTGAAATATTAATTCTTATAAGTCGAATAGGTAAATTTTTTGATATTTAAAATATCTGAATCTATATATTGATTAAAACTATATTTAATTTTAAATTATAAATTCTGTGGACATGATAAATTTTATAGATATATGTATATAAACTCCACCATCTAAAATTTTAGATAGAATATCCATATATGTATATATATAAATATACATAAGCTTTATGATGTTTAATAGTATATAAGTTTACATGTGTATATATGTTTATAAGAATATTGTATATGTAAGTAAATATATATACATGAATGTATAAACTTCATAATGGCAAAATTTCAAATTTATGACTATGTATATGTATATATGTTTATAAAAGGATAGTATATATGAAAATATAGATATGTATATATGTATATGTAAATATGTGTATACCAAAATGTATTTATGAATATGAATATATATATATATATCTAAAGGTAATAGGTAAAAATGTAAAAATGTCACTACACCAAATACTGAGATTTGCAACTAACCATCCGCGCATTTGGCAACGGTTATTAACCGTTGCCATTTAGCAACGGTTAATAACCGTCTTGGTTCAGTTAGCAACGGTTTTTTCTCGTTGCTAATTGGGAACGGTTATTAACCGTAGCTTCTTTGGAGACAAATGATGGCGGTGAATTTCATCCTTTCGCGCCATAATTTTTGGCGCGCTTCGTTCCAATTAGCAACGGTTTTCAACCGTGGCTAATTAGCAACGGTTACTAACCGTCGTAAATCTTTTAGGCAGGGCCGGCCCAGTGGCAAGCCCACCAAGCCCCTGGGATGGGGCAACCAACTGAGCCGGGCAACACCAAAAATCTGTTTTACTTCACAGTTACAGCTCAATAGCAATCTCCATGTTGGCGATGCTCGAACCCAAAAAAACTAGGGTTTCAAAAATCAATGCTTTTTAAATAATCATCGCTGCATACTCGGCTATTCCATCAGCCATCGTCGGCTCATGCTTGCCTCCTACGCGATATTTTCTACTGCTGATTTGAAGTCCTGCTACAGTCTCTATACTGCCACTGCTAAATAAGTATGCGAATTTCTTATTTTGAGTTGTCTAATTTTCTAAAATTGAGTCGCCCTTTTACTGCTTTAGATTTCATTAACCTTGAAAACGCCTGAAGCTAATAACTTATTAGTATTTAGTTATAAACAACTAGTTTTCTGTAAATAATCGTTTAGGAATTGAAATTTGAAAGCTGAAGCTAAAAAACTAATAATTATTTAGGAACTGATACTTACATTGATGTACTATTTTTCCTGCACAGTGTGTATGGATCTACCCGCAAACATTTAGGCAGAACCCAATATGATTTGCCTGTACACTTAACTAGATACACTAGTTTGTAAACTTGATACATTTCGTTAAAAATTAAATACACTGTTTTGTAAACTATTTGAGACTATAAGTATTGCAGCCCACTTAATGTGGCAACTTTTGTATAAAAAGTTGGTACTTTGTTATGTTATAGTTTTATATGTGATTTTATGGTTATATATGAAAAAGAAAATAAATAAAAAATTGACATGTTATATAGTAAGGGGCAAAAAAAATCACATTGGGCTTGGTCAACCGATTCTTTGGGCCGCCCTTGCTTTTAGGATTGATGTTTCATTAAGTTTTTGGGGATTGATTATAGTCAATATCTACTACTCTTTAACAGTTTGCCAAAGTAGAGATGCACCTTCTAATCTGAACCATCGGAATACATATTTGATGTTTTAAGTGTACAGTGTTAGAGAACCAAGAAACAATTGGTTATGCAAGGGATGATCTTTTTACATTTATATATGATTTGTTTTACAAATTGTAATGTACTGCACTGCATGCTAGTTAGACATAGCTGCTTATAGTGACTGCTAGGGTATAAGTTGATGCAATGAATTTTGTTTTACTAAATATGAGACCATATTTAGTAAGTGGATAAAATTGTTGTTAATGGCGCAAGCCAAGTATCAGGAGAGGGGTAATGCATAGACATTACTCCGGTGCTACAAAATGGCGCCGTTGTAATGGCAAATTTTTTGGAAACAGTTTGATGCATGCGAGTAAATCCTTTTGTACCTGCGTATGCACTGCCCCTG
Source organism: Allium fistulosum (assembly GCA_030737815.1). Classification (NCBI taxonomy): domain Eukaryota; kingdom Viridiplantae; phylum Streptophyta; class Magnoliopsida; order Asparagales; family Amaryllidaceae; genus Allium; species Allium fistulosum. Next base: position 480,794,478 of record CM060905.1, on the reverse strand, counting down.
AACCATGCAAGTTTATTTCTTTGTTACCTGCGTGTGTTATTTTTGCAAATTACATGCTTTATACGTGTGTTTTACTTTGATTTTTGTGTGGAAATTCTTGCATGCGTGATATATATTGCATGTATAATTTTCTAAAGGCAAATGGTTCCAAGATTTAAAACTTTTATTCTTGCGTGTGTAGTGTCCCTGAAGCATGCAAATATACCACCTCTAATATATGTGTATCCTTGCAGTGAAATTATTTCATGCGCACACTTATGCTTTTGTGCCCATATATACCACCTCTTAAATGTTTGGGAGCTTGTTAGTTCTGTAAATGTGATTCCATATATTCACTCCAGAAATGCTTATATAACAGGTACTATATGCCGAGATTCCACAGCATTAGTAATTCATGGAAAACCAGTACCACCCACATATGAAAAAGTTTTGTTGGACAAAATTTTATTGCCGGATGAGCTAACCGCCAAAATATGTCGACAATTTACCGAAACCTTTGGGGATGTTGGAGCCGGAGGTTATGTGAGCCATCAAAAGGGTTTGATACGATATCTTTAGTCGGAGGTATTGATATTTCTGACTTGTTCTTTGCATATATTGCTGATTTTCTTTTGTTTGCTGTATATGAAATTTGCATATGCAAATGCATGTGTATTTTGTCCTGGTCTGTCTTGTTTACAAGATAATCGACAATTTATAAAATACTAGGAAGTAAAGCTTTTACCTTCCAAAAAAAGGTTGAAGCCCATTATATTCTCCTTCAATGCCTCTCAAACTAAAAAACAACCGTGTTTAAAAATTATTATAACATTATATATTTGCAACTTGAAAGAAGTGTTGCCAACTCGTACAAAGCATAAAACATTATATTGACTTTGCATTTCAAAGTCTGAGCTAGAAAGTTGGATAATGAATTGCATTCAAGATTCAATGCAACTTCTATTAGTGGTAATTAATACTTATGTCACACGGACTGAGTCAGATTACATCTAGTGTCTATTCAAGACTGACCAAAAACAAGAGGGTTGATAATCTAATTGAATTCAGCCACATCAATGATGTTCAGATGATAACATGCACCTCAAGATCTAATGCTTTTCTTGATTAAACAAGAAGATAAGTAACAACATTAGCAGCCTATGTACATAACTGTGATATAAGAATAGCAATGCACCTGGTTTTATCTGAAATTATTTTCATATATGAAATTACATTATTTCAAGCAATTTCCTTTTAATGATCAAAGCCTAACATTCATTCTTTTGGGTGGTATGAATTTTTAGACAGGTTTATCAAACCTGTCATGTATAAACAGAGGCATGTTGCCTGTACACAATCGTACACACAGTCATGCATACATAAATACAAGCATGCAAGCACCTTTCACAATTTACATTCAAGACTTATCACATGCAAAATAGATATATCAAGTTTTAAGAATTTATAAGGGTGGTTTTCTCACCTGGATAGTTTGACAGAGAGGAAAGAGAACCTGAAAAAGATTTCAAAATCTGGAAATTGAGGCTTGATCAAATTTGCTTTATCCTAACCGTTGTTTGCTTTGAATTGCTTTGCATTATTTGATTTGCTCTTTTCTTGGGTTCTACTTTGTTTTAAATTGTTTCAGACTTTTTGAATCAGGTAGATGCTTTTTGTTTTTGAACTGGAATATTCTTTCCAGAATTATGAAGTTGAACTGCCATTGAATTTAATCTTCGAGTTGCACATGAACCAGGTTGAACATTGAAGTCTGAAAACTGGAATGCTTTGCCCTGTAATGAACCATGTAGACTTCACTGCTTGCAAAACAATGTAGTGTAATTAATGAAATCTTTGTACTGTAGTGTAATAAACAATGCAGTGTAATAAGTATGATATTCCGGCACGGTAGCATTCTGTTTGCAAAACAATGAGTGTAATTATAAGTTTGATAATTTTATATGTATGGTATATGTGCGATATGTTTATAGTGCTTGTGTACCAATATTTTGATATTCTGGCATATTTTGATATATATTGATATTCTGGTATATATACTGAGATATGCGTGTAACGCAGTAGTGAGTTACAGATGTGATTTTGTAGGAGCAGGAGCAAACACTATGTGCAACGGTTGTTAACCGTTGCTTTATGTGTGACTTTGGGCATAAAGCAACGGTTTTAAACCGTTTTTTACTGGACATAAAGCAACGGTTTATACCCGTTGCCTATTGTCCATAAAGCAACGGTTTATACCCGTTGCATTTGGCCCAATTTGCAACGGTTAATACCCGTTGCCTTTGGCCCAATTTGCAACGGTTTATACCCGTTGCCTTTGTCATAATTTGCAACGGTTTATACCCGTTGCCTTTTGGACATAAAGCAACGGTTTTCTCCCGTCGCTAAATTCAACCACTCCTGTAATAAAGACGGTTTTTACCCGTTGCTTTTGGACTTAACAACGGTTTTTACCCGTTGTTAATATCTAATAATGGTGTAGTGTGTATATGATGGCTAAAGATATATAAGTATATATATATATATATGTTAATATAAAAATAGAGTATGTGTAAAAAAAATTATATATATATATGTATGTATATGTATATGTATGTATGTATGTATGTATATACAAAACTTATAAAATAAAATAAAATAAGGAAATAAATACTTGTAAGTAGTTATATTTGTGTGCATGTTAGATATAATGTTTATATACAAGCTTTAGCATATTAATTATAGTGTAAGAAGGCAAACATATACACATGGTCAAAGAGTATAGGAGTGTGTGTATATATATATATATATATGAAAGTATATATACACACATAAGGTAACATCATCATGCTAATTTCAAAATCAAGTCACACATAAATCAAAATCAAGGCTGCATAGAGAATCAAATCTCATGAAAAAAATCAAATCACTCAAAAATCAAATCAAAGAGAAAGTAAAAGAATAAAATAAAATAAATATGAAAAAAAAATGTATAAGCCTATAAGTTACCTCAGCCTTCTTGTTGCAATGTCCCCCCTTCCATTCATATCTATATATAGTCATGCCTTATTCTTTCTTGTATAAAAAATAAAAAAAGAAAAAATCTGCCATTAACATCAAAAGGCTGGGCATTCAAAGCCTGAAGGAAGAAGACTTAAGAAAAGCAGTTGTTCATCATTTTAACACGTGAGTACAACACTTAACATCTTCAAATGATTAATATATGTATATACATACAACTGTGCTTTTGAATGAATCATTGATCTGGGCTAAATGTTTGTGTGTATGTATGTGTGTTAGACTTGAAAAGTTCACTGGTTCATCTAAGAAAACTGTACTTCTCCTTCTCATTCTCAGTTCATGTTTATTTGATAAAAACAGTAAGCCTTTAACTTTAAAAATCAAGATCTCCATAACTATTTAACTTGAAACATTTATTCCAAAACCAAAGTTTCTTGTCTTTGAATGCAGAATATTTTAAAATTCGTTTCATTCGATTTCATCAAGACGAGAGGAAGAAAATCTTATTTTACAGTGAGTAAGTTTTGTTCGGTCGAAAATCAACTTTCATGATTTAATGTTTGGATTATATAATCATGATCGTTAGTGAAAAACATGAATTTTAGAAGTGGTTTGGGATTTTTTTGTGTAGTGTGGAGTGGCAATTTCATAGATGAACGTAATTGGGAAAAATGTGAAATTTCAACGATGTAGTCGATGATGTGTCGTGGCGTTGGACGTGGAGGTGGCTGAGTTAGTGGCACATCGGGCAAAAATGGTTCTATGATTTTCAAAAGCGTGTAGAGGCGATGCGTAGTGGAAGTAGGGTTTAGGGTGTTGGTTCGAACGGTCTCGAGTTTGAGGCCAGGGCGACGTCGAGGGGAAGAGGTGGACGTGCGGTAGGGGGAAATAGGAAGAGGTGGTCGTGACAAACTCGTGGGTAAGGGTTGGAGGTGGACAGAGGTCTGCAATGTCAAGGCGAAGTGAAAAGGTGGTCGAAGTCGTTTCCAGTTTTGGTTTGAACTCAAATTTTCGAATTGAGGGTTCGTCGTGGATTCCAAGGGGTTGAGTGATGTGCGGTGGCCATAGGTGATGTGTGGGGTGGATCGGCAGCGATGTTGGGTTGCCAGGGAGCATGTGCACGTGCACACGTTGGTGCACAGATGGGTAGGCTTGAAAAAAACAGAACAGAGAAAAGAAGAGGAACTCTATGAAGAAAGAAAGGGTTGGTCGTATTGTACTGGGCCGGGTATTAATCTCGATGGGCTGGGTTTGTTTTTTTAGAGAAATTTAAATTAACTATTTAAAGGTTTATAAATTCTAAAACAATACATCTCCTTCATTTTTTGTCCAAACGACGAGCGGATTGTGGCGTCAAGATCTTACCACCGAGGGTTTCCATATGAACCAATATCATCGAGATTTTCTGCAACGTGAAAATTTAAGTGTTTATAAAATTTAAAATGAATAAATAAGAAAATTCTTATTTGATTAATTTATTCAATCAATAAATTATTAAATGGACTGTTAGTGTAATTAATTATTTAATTTATTGATTAACAAGTAATCGGAATTTAAAATATAAATTGATATAGTTAATTGAAAAACCGATTTAATATAAGCTGTTGATTGAGTTATGACCCATATTGACTAATATTGCTCTTAGATACTATTTCAATTATCTGTTCCCATGCTATTAAATAGCCATACAAATTAAAAGTAAATAGAATAAAACGTCGACACGTTTTATTGGAAATAAATCGACTCGTACTGATCGCTATTCCGAATTTCAGAAAATGTAATGACTACAAGCGAATAAATTTCGATGGACTGGTCATGATAAAGGAAACATATGGAATGAATTTCCATTTGTGAATATTGATACCCTGATTGTAAAATTGTTTATTTTAAACGACTTTCCCTTTTAAAATTTATCGTTTGGATTCGATGAGACCGGGATCAGATATCTGCATTATCTGAAACCACTTCGATTCAATAACTACTACGACCCCTTCCGGTTTTGATTGCAGAGCCTGGTATGCTGGAATTTAACAATTTCGGCTATTTTAATAAGTATTTATATTTAAACACTAGTATAATATCACTGGATTTTCTATAAAAATGTTTTGGTTATCGTAAGGGAAGAACCCATCGTGTTTATGTATGACGCGGTCTTACAAGACACCTTTGTTTTTCAAAGGGCTTTGATAATTTAAATAATTAAAATTAAGTGTGTTTGCTCACGCTAGTTTCTAGCCTGACTCGGGTGTTACTTTGTTGTAATGCTCAGGTCAGATCGAGTATTACAAATTCAGGTTAGGTTGCTTTAGAGCTCAGAAGTTGAGCTGGATGGCGGAGATGTATTGCACATATTTGATTTATAATCCGATGTGTATTATAGGCTATATATTCAGCATTTTGAGGACAAGCTATTATAATTGTCCAGATTTATATGTTGATGATTGTACTCTGATAATTTGTATGTATATTAATAGTTATAGTTTTTCTTTGTATAAAAAGATGTTATTGTATATTATATTTTGTTCCGCTGCGTTTGTGAGATTTTATGTTGTTGTTATTTCTGTATCTTCTTCTATCTCTTTCTTCTTAACCCTAACAACCTGGTATTTTCGGCACTCGATTGCTTGGCACTCTATACAGTGAATGTATTATTATCGATTTTCGAGGGTCAAAAATCGCCCAGTCGTCACACTCAACATCTTAATGATTATGAAAGCAAAGTTGAAAAGCTTGAGCGTGAGAAATATGTTCTTAAACAAGAGATTGAAGAGTTAAAGAGCATGGTTCAAACTTTAAGAGGAGCGAACAAGACTCTCCAACATGCTTAGATTCAAATTGATTCAGTTGATGATGCAAACACTATTCGGAGAAAGGAAAAGAAAATCAAGAAGCTTTTGGACATGGCCCTTTGCCACATTACTAACCCTTTAATTGCCAAAGATTTCGACAAGCAAGCACGGAGCCTTGAGCTTTAGCAAAAATTTGCTTTAAATAGATTCTTCTTTTTGTTTGATTTTTGTACCACAACTTTGCATATAGTATATTAGACCGTAAATGAATTTGTACTTGAATGAATGTTATCTCAAATGTTATATATGTAGCTTTAAATCCAATGCTGGCTCTTATTTGAAATTGCTTGGCAATTAGTATTCTACTTTCCACATTTTGAGCTGTTGATGTATAGATCAATATTCTACTTGTTAAGGGAACTACCTTGCTTATTGAGCTCTTTAGAACTTGATACAAGAAGTTGATTTTCCATAATATTTAGTATCTTGTCTAGTGACGGAGATTCCCGTTAAATGAATTTGAATTGAGAATTGACTTGGTGAAACTCTATTGTTGAAGTGGCAAATTGTTTGAAAAATTTCGTGAAGCATTCCGTCTGTTGATTGATAATTAAGAATCCATCTAGCACTAATTAATAGAAGGCCAAAACACCAATTCAATAATAGATAGAAGACCAAAAAATCAATCCGGCAATTGATAAAAGACCAGAAAACCTTATCTATCTAGCAATAGTAACAGAAGACTAGAACACCCGTCTGGCAATTATAAAAGACCAGAACTTTCTTCTGATTATAATGGAAGACAAAAAATCCTTATCTGATAGTAAATATAGAAGACTAGAAATCCTTTCTGGCAACAATGATAGAAGACCAGAAATCCTTGTCTGGTGATAATAATAGAAAACCAGAAATCCTTATCTATTTAAAATTGTTTTTGTTGAGGAGCACCAATGGCCTATATTCGATGGATCTTTCTCTAGAATATTGTTTGACTTGGATCGCTAACTGGTTCTGATTTTGATTGATTTTTTAGCACCATCTTATATGATGATCTCTACTTGGATCGAACCCCTTATCAACGTCTTATGTGATTATTTAGGTTTTATTGTCTGGTGCATTTGGTTAGCTTCATTAAGCATGACCGTAGACTTACCCAACCTCCCACTAAGAGGCGCTTTAGTGAGGCCTTTGATGATGGTACTAAAGGCTTCGTCTGGTGCATTTGTCTCGCTATCTTTAAGCTAAATCAAAGACTTACCCGACCTCCCTTTAGGAGGTGCTTCAGTGAGGTCTCTGATGACGGCACTGAAGGCTGTTCGATGCTTTGGACAAGCCAAAGGCTTATCCTTTCTCCCTCTTGGAGGCACTCCAACCAGGTTGCATAGGCAGGGGTTGAAGGCTTGCAGATGCTCTAGTTAGACCTTTTTAGATGGAACCAAAGGCTTACTCTGGCCTCCTTCTAGGAGGTGCTTTGAGCAGGCCATCTTGGCGGGACAAAGGCTTTGCCCCTTACTTCCATTTTAGGTAGTGGTTTAGGCTTTCCATTATTTTAGGAGAGTTTCACTACTCAACCATGTAGATATACTTTTTTCATTCAGAAGGTCTCATTTTATTGATGGTTAATTTAACATCTTTGTACAAACTCGTTGAGCTTTCCTTGCCCTAGGAAATTGTTGACCAGGCCCTCCAAACTTCGACATTGGTTTGTGTCATGTCCATTTGCTCGATGATAGTAACAATATAGTCCTTCGAGATCCCTTTCATTCTTTGGACGCTTCTTTTGTGAAGGCCAATAGTTCAGCTTGTCTTTAGTCAAGAGATATATATTCTCATAAGATGTAGTAAGAAAGCAGTTTTTAGGAAGTCGTAGTTTTCTAGGAAATGACCCTCTAGGTTGATGCTTGACTCTTTTGTTGCTTGCGACATACCCTTCACTCTCGATGGTCAGTTTTCTTTTTTGTGAGTCTTGCGCTTCATAGGACTGATCGAGCACACCTCTCCACTTTCTAGTGAACCGATTGAAGTCCCTTTCCATTTCCTTTTTGAAAATGGTCCCCTTGGCCTTGATTTGGATTTCTTTCCTCATTTTCGAGAATATGATATCCTTTTTATATTGCCTACCCAGGGCAAATATAGGTGTTGACCCAATATGGAAGAGATTTAAACTCTATTTCTTAGGATTGTATGGAGTCACTTGTCTTTTCTTCTCTTTTATAACTTGTAATGCCATAAGTCTCAGCACTTGGTCATTATGAAGCCAAAGATCATTGGTAATTTGGTAAGTTGGTCTAATCACTTGAGGCTTAGAGGAACCTTGTTCAGATATTTTAACATGACTAATTGGCATGACTAAGCAAAACTTAGTTGATGCGATTAATTGGTGTTGAAAATCAAAGGTATGTTAGCTTGGAGTGGGATATGCTTGGTAGGGGCAAGTCTTTTAAGCCCTAAATATGCAAGCTAAGGTAGTTCCACTTAGGGTTTTAACAGAGACGGAGGTTCGGGCCTTCCTTCTAGCGTCAAAATGTTAACGAATTTCTTCGTTAACCCCAAAAGTCTAGGAAAGTGGAATTGGTTAAGGGACGACTAAGTTAATCCTAGTCGAAGTCACTAGGAAGGAGTATGCTCGATGTCAAGCTCAAAGCCATTTTCAACGAATGTCATAGAGGAACCAAATCAATATGCAAGTCACGAGTCGAGTCAATATGCAAGTTACAAGTCAAGTCAATTTGTCAAATATGCTATGCAATAGTTCAATATTCAATCCCTTATGCGTACAAAGTTTAAGTGTTACAATCGGCCAAAGTCCCCAAATTGATTTAGGGTTACATAGTGAAAAATGTAAGAAGAAAGGTAAGAATCATCCCTCTCCGTCGACCCTCTAGGGTCATATTTATAGGGGCAGGTGAACGACATTGCAGCTTTGAGTTGGCTTCGCTGGCCTTCGACGTCAACAATAATACAGGGCATTAGCTTCGACGTTGCGCGGGTGAGCTTTGGTGTTGCTTCGGTAGTATTCGGCATCGATAAGGAATGGAATTGCTATGACACGATGAAGCTATATCATTCTATAGAACGTTGGCCTTAACAGATCTTATGAATGCTGATGGTTTTTGGCATCATTAATCTTATGTACTGAGACGCTCTTTATTGATTTGTCGGCGGCATCAATTGAAAGTGGCATAAGGATTTATGGCACTGATAGCTTCTGTGGACATTGATGGTATTCACCATCAACATCGCATGTGTAACCTCTATAGACACTGACGATGTTCGCTACCATCATTGTAGAATGGTTGTTTGATCATTGGCGACTTTAATAATGGGTGGTTCTATCTGGAGGACAACTCCAAGGAGCGGCGATGTTGGTATTGAAGCAACATCATAGAGATGTAACATCATAGATGAATGGTGGCAACATCGGTGATGGCGTTATTTTCTTCGAGCAGAATTATTAGGACAGCATCAGCCATAGACTTCTTTCAATGACAATGGTACATGACATCACTTATTAAGTGGATGGCGGCATTGATTAGGCACGACATCAATCAGACGCAACGTTGATAGGAGGCTTCTTCATCCAGTATAGCTTAGGCAACTATGATTGTCAGTTTCATCATGTGATAACATTTAGTAATTGATGAACTGTGGTATCATCGATGAGTGATGTTCATCATGCTCGATACCCTTACTTTTTTTATAACTTACGATGCTGATTCCATCCGGCATTGCTTTGTGATGCAAGTCCTCCTAACTTTGTGGGTGATTGGCGGCATTGATGTTTTCTAGGGTTCTTTGACTTTATAGATGAAATGCGATGCCAACGCTGATGAGAGTCAGCATCATTGGTGTTGGCACTAACTTGTTTCCACTACTTTGGCACTACTTATTCATGCGGCATCGTGATCAAGTAGCATATCGAACATCTTCGAGGTCGACAATGGTGATAATATTATAAATAATTTTATAACGCTACTATGTAGTATCAATTTTGTATTTATTGAACTAAAAAAAGAATACAACAATTATATTTCAATTTTATCGTGTAATGGTAGACCTTACCTTGTGTTATCGTTTTTTTGGGTTAAATGATACAACTCAACAACATTTTGTAGTTTCTATATTTCTTTTTACATCATTTTCTCATGTAATGATACTGTATAGTGTCTTTTTACATATTGCTATTTTTGCATTAATTGATGATTGATGAATAAGATGAGGTGAACAACGATGTTGTTATGAATTGGAAGATGTAGGTAGCACGACAGGTGGCAAGTAGAGGTATAATGTTTTTTTAAGATTAGGTTTTGAGGAGGAGGTGGCTAGAGAAGCGGCGGCTATGGAAGGTGGCGACTATTAGTAGTGGTGGAGTGCGAGTGTAGGGCAGTTTGTGGGGTGCGGTGGCTTGGGGTGCAGTGATGTGAGATACGGTGACGTGGGAAGCAATGCTTTTGAGCTGCGTGTGAAGAAAATGCGGTTGTGGCTAATTTTTGTAACTATTGTCCTAGAAGCCAAAAAACTTTACAGTTTGTCCTTTAAGCTAAATTACCCATTAATACTCTCCATTTAAACCTCTAAAACAAAAAATATAAGAAAACAGTGGCATAAATGTTGTATTATAAAACATTACAAATTCAATATCTTACATCGAGATTTTTAATTATAACAACATTAAAATTTATGTCAGCTACAAGATTATTAAACTCATCCTAAAATTACAATTTAAAGAACCGAAACAACAAATATAAGATTGATACGTAGAGGAAAAATAGATCTTACGAAATAAAAAGTAAACTAACCTTTCTGCGTTCATCAAAATTAGGATCATCCAATATATCTTCACTTAGCTTCATATATTAGGCAAATTATTTTGGGTATAGTGTTTGATTTTTTTTGATGGTGTTTTTGAGAAAGTATACATGTTTTTCTAAGCGAGACGAAGAGGTTACAGTTGTTTAGAGCTGAAGAAGAAAATAAATTTTAGTGACCATAAGAATACAAAAAAATGATAGGTAATAAAAATTTAATGGCAGCCATAAGCGTCTATGTAGGTGCCAATAATAGCACACTAAATTTAATTAATGTCCATTAAATTTAAATTTTAATGTTTTTAGCATTTTTAAAAATAAATAAAATAGGAAGATCTGGATGAAAATTTTACATCAAAATTAAAAGGAATTAAGTATTGAAGTCGAGAATGAACAAGAGCAAAAAATACAAACGGACAAAGATTCTCTTTTATGGAGATGATTATGGATAGAAAGATAGAATAGAAAGGATAATCACCGTTATTATTTTTCTTAAGCAAAAAAAATGAAAAGAAGATAAGTGCTTTAAGTGTTAACTAAAATTTTATTATTTTCACGGAGAAAAAAGAAAATAACGGGGCACTTCTTAAAACACATGCAAAAGTCGAATGAGGATGCGCAAGTCATCACTCTGACGATCGCTCATCTAAGGTACATCATATCTTGATAAATAATGGAAATTTAGTAAACATTCTATTTCCTCATGTTTTCGATGATTTACAGCAGCTGCATTGAAACTAATGGTAACACAAGTTTTCAAATCATTTTTCGCCATAGAATGATAATTGTACGTATATCCGTGGAAGGATTTACTCAAATTTTAATGATTGTTAGGTTTGTAACTGCAGATTAGTCATTTATTTAACTAGAAATTTAATGGTACCTACTTATCTTCAGAGATTAACATCTGAATCACATGTTGTTTAAGTTTCCTATTTTTGAGTGCATTAACTACATCATTTTTAAGATAAAATTTCAAATTGAGCTAATTTCCGAAACTATTTCGCGTTTAGGGCCTGTTTGCAAACTTATTATGAAACAAGACCATTTTGTGCCCAATCAACAACCCACTCAGCTTGGTTGTAACTATCTTTGTATAGGCGCAACTATGAGTTATGTCCATTGTGAAAAAGAATAGGCGCAACTCATAGTTACACCAGTTCTAGTAAATAAAAAAACGATACTAAGAGTAGCGCATATAGGTGAAAAAGAAAAGGCGCAACTCGTAGTTGCGCCTTCTCTTATGGATAAAGGAGCAACTGTGAGTTGCACCTATTGCTATTGCTATATAAAAGCAGCAGCAGCCCCCACCTCACCTCCACTCATTATTTTATTTTCCCCAATTGCCTCAACCCGAGCCCAAATGCCCCAACTCTTGATTCTCCAATTTTATGGTCCATTTCACCCAAAATCTTCATATTTCTTTACCAATCTTCAATTAGAACAAAGCTACAATAATGGAAGCGGGATCTTCTTCAACACAATTTGATTTTGGTTTTTTGTAAGCCCTAGATTTTTAGCGTTTGTTACTAATTTAGTTTTCTTTGTATGTATGCATAATGAACAATATCAACTAGCTTGTTATAGGTGGTTGTAATCAAATTCTTATCATTGAATCAACCCTGTTTAGTAAATCATGCCATTAATTTATGTTTTTTTACATTACCTTTCAGAATCGAAGAGCGGACCCGTTGATGGTAGTGTGTTATATTTACAGGATAAACATCATATAAATTTTGAAGATATAATAAGGGTAATTTTTTATATTTGCTAAGCCAACTAAATAGTTGAAGAATTTTACCATTTTGTACTAAATATGTTACAATTCTCTATTTTGTAGAACATAAAACCTGTCGACTATTTGGACCATTCGTAGAGTTTTGAAGACTTAATGTAGATTGTTGATGACCATTGAGTTCATCATTTACTTCATTAAGTGGGCTTCTGGTATTTCATGAAGATTAAATATATCAGATTTGATAGGTCCTTACTCACGGCCTTATGTGATAGATGGAGACCCGAGACTAGCACATTTTATTTCTTTGTTGGAGAAACGGCCATTTCTTTACAAGATGTTGTTATTTTACTTAGTCTTCCTATAGAAGGCGTTGTAGTGAATTATTTTGGTGATGTTGACGTAGATGATATTTTTCATGAATTGCTTGATGAGATTCCACCCCCTAAAGAAGTCGTTAATAAAAGAGAATTGAAAGTCAAATGGATTAACGATCTTATAATTGGCTCGACTATTACCCCTGATTCATCAGTTGAGGTCATAGAACAGTATACACGGGCTGTGGTGTTGCTTCTTATAGCATCTAGGCTTTTTCAAAACCATACTAAGGGTTGAGTCAGTGTCAAATGGTTATATCTGATATAGGACTTTGCTACAATATCTGGATATTCATAGGGTAGTGTTGTTTTATGTACTTTGTATAAGGAGTTAGGTGATGTAGCGTTGAGGAAGTCAAACGGCTTAACCGGTTGCTTAACCCTTCTACATGTATAACACATTTTTATATAATAATTTAACTAATATCTTAAAGACCTTATTTAACACTGATAATGTGCAGGTTTGGTCGTGGATGCGTATTTCTAGTGGTCGTCCAAATGTTTGTACCACTATCACTGTTGGATTGCCATACAGGGCTAGGTAAAAACTATTGTTAATTTTTATTGAAAACTATACGTTTTAGTGCAATATTCACTCATTATTTTGTTACATTATTTGTAGATGGATAGGAGATAGACATAGGAGAGATAATCCAGCCTATCATGCCACACTCTATCGCAATGCGATGGACGTAATGAAGCATTATAATGTTTAGTGGATGTCATAAAAAGAAGAGATTTTACATGATTTGCCACAAGTATGCTTGGATGTGCAACAAACTTGATATTAACGAACCCCTATCATTTGCTTGCAAAGGGTGGTCACGCACCATCCAGATGGAGCGATGAGAAAATTTGGCCTTAACCAGCATATACCAGATGCAACCAAGCAAATGTTCCCAAATAATTGGAATAGAGATTTGTATAACACTTATGTTGCCAGATGGTATCACAGGTTGGATTACATACATGTTGAATGCTACTAATCATCACCATTGAAGAATACAACAGTTGGTACTAGTATATCATGCAACGATTTGTTCTTAAAGAATCGTCTACTAGATTGCCTAGATATGCTCCACGAGGACCCGTGTAACGTGACGTGGTATGATTAAATTAGTTTTCATTTCATAACTCGTTCAATTAGCATTACTTTCTTATGTCAAAACTTCTTCTATTTCATGTTCAATGGCTGTACATGATTTCAAACGAAGTTGAAGATGCTCTTGTAGATCCTGGAGATGAAGATCGAGTTAGAAGTAAGTGCTTCAGCATCAAAGACATTATCAAGTCGATTCTTGAAAGTCACAAGCTTGAACGACCACCGCCTTATGTATCTCGTCCATCTGAAGCTTTTTCTCATACATACCAAAGAAGACGTAGGAGAGACACAAATGGTTCTTCACAAGGTACTCAATCAGTGCATGATATAGTTAAAGCTGGACCATCTCAACCGCCTCCAACTCAAACACAAAAAAGAAGAACACCGTGAGAAATTAGGAACCTAAGAGATTAGGTTGTATGGTAGGTTATTTTTTGGGTTTTTTGTTGATAGTATCTACGAACTTTTGAAGTCGATTTAGTTGATGGTACATTGTTTGTAAGAACATGTTGTTTGCATTGTTCAATTTGACTTCTTGTTAAGTTGCCTTTGTGGATTTCAATACTTGATGCTCTTGTTTTCATATGCATGGTTTGAATGAGATACTGAAGTCGAATTTGACTTCTGTATGTGTGTTGCTATTTTAACAGCAAGTTTTCCAAATAAGCGCAACTGTGAGTTGCGCTTTTTTATCTGACCAAAAGGGCAACTTACAGTTGTGCCGTATATCTGGGGCTTTGTTCCTGGCCCAACAACAGCTTATATTACCCTATATCCCCGTCCATTCTAGCATAATCTATCTTCCCTAAATTTTAGAACCCTATTCTCCATTACTCCTATTACAAATCGACAAAGTTGAAGACAAGGTTCCACTTTCTTCTAAATCAAAGGTAATAAGTTCAAACCCTTTTCTACTTATTTTGTTAGACTCAAATTCGGTTTCTTAAATTTTGTTAGATTTATGACTACTGTGCCGATTATTTGTCATTATGATGGCGATTTAATCGACGAAAATAGCAAGCCATACTATGTTGGTGGAAAGCATAAAGATTCAACAGTAAGGAAGGGTTGTAATTATCTTGAGTTAAAAATGGCAATTTACAAAGCTATAAAGATTACTTCAAATGAATATGACATCTCGGTAGTAAGTAAATGGGTTATGGATGATGGTCTGATTGCTATTGAGGTGATGACGACGATGACACCAATTCGATGTTTTTGTGTTGGGATGAAAATAATCGAGTTATATGTTAAGAAGGAAGAGGCGATACAAATAAAAAAATCGCAAGCTTCCATCAAAGATTATGCAAGCCAACTTGGACCGATCAAAGTCAAATTTATTACCCATATTATTGCTATCAGCAACTAAGCATTTACACGCAAACACCTGGGTATGGTTCCATATCATGCCTATTTTTTTAGTTTCTTATTGTATATATGTATGTAATTAACATTAATTTGTTTGTTTACAGGTTGTATATACAAACATTTGGCTATGGTCATGCCTTATCCACCGTAGTCACCCAGGATGGTTTCATGTCATATCCTCTGTAGTCAATTCCAACTCACATTTCAAACGAAAATGCACAAGAAAATGAAGATGAAGATGTTGAAACTGAAGATATGGAAGGTGAAAATGTTGGTAATGATGTATCATATTTGGATAACATGGAAATCGCTCCTTCTATTGACGAAGATGATATATGGATAGATGCTATTAATATTACTAATGATGTTCCACTAAATGATATTCCAGAAGAAATTGATGACATTGATGAGCATATCGAGATGGAAGAACCATTAGAGGACGACCAATGCAACGACACAATTATGGAAAGATCTATTATGCAAGAAGTTCAATTTACCGATGAAATGTTTAGATTGGAATATGTGGAGAAAGGCCCTAGAATCGGTATGATTTTTAAATCAAAGAAATCTCTAATTGAACATATAAGTGAATGGTCGATATAGTGTTCGGTGTCTTTTAAAAATAGTAAGTCTCGTGCAAGAGAGTTTACTGCTATATGTGATATTGATGATAACCGTCTATGGAAGCTTTGTGTTATTGTTTCTAAAAGAGATCATACTGGATGGTGGGTAATAAAAAATGCGATGGTGATCACACATACTCAAAATCATCAACTCGAATCACAAACAAGCAATAGCCAAATTCATATGTACCAAAATCCTTCCACATGTCAGATTGAACCCAAGTTACACTGTAAAGTCTTTACAAGAGCTATTGACAAGAATGTAGAAAATTCAAATAAGCTACATGAGAGCTTGGAAAGGACTAAGAAAAGTCATGTCAAAAATATTTGGCAATTGGGAATCTCATACAATGACTTGTCACAGTTTATTCGTGCAATATAGAAAGCAACCCAAGCATTGTTTACTATGTTCATACAGACAGTGTTCAATTTTGGGGGGCTTTCTGGGCATATGGACCGAGCATAGAAGGTTTCAAGCATTGTCGTCCTGTTCTTTCTATTGATGGAACACATCTCTATGGAAAATATCAAGGTACTTTGCTTGTGGCTATAGGTGTTGATGCAAACAATTCTCCTTTTCCATTTGCATTTACTATTGTATGAACAGAGTCAGCAGAGACTTGGGGATGGTTTTTTCATGCATGAGACACTTTGTTCCATCTTTAAATGCTAAATGCATTACATTTATTGCTGATAGAATAAAACGAATTCCAACTACCTTGCAAGAGAAATGGAGAAGACCACATCATCATCGCTTCTGCCTTCGTTATTAGAAAGAAAACTTCAAAAAAGCAGGTTTTGGTAGCAAAGTTTTGTGGAACTTATTTCACGCTTTTGCTGAAGCAACATAAGAGGTAACATACAAAGAATTAATAGGGCAACTTAAAAATGTTAGCCCAACGGTTGATAGATGGATTGACAGAAGTCTTAAAAAGAAGGATGAACAATAGACTTTGTACAAGGACAATGGTGAAAGATTTTGCATGATGACTACCAATACTTCGAAGAGTTTCAATGGAGTTTTAAAAGGTGCAAGATCATTACCGGTGAAGGCATTAGTAGCACGTACCTTCCATTGGCTTAATAGTTAATTCTACAAACGACATACCGATGGATTGGAGTACACAACTGCACTCACGCCAATATAAAAAAATGATGAAAAATATGCAGCAGAAGCACGAAGTATGAGTATTAACAGGTTCAGCTTGACGGAGTGACAAGTAACAGACACAAATGCATATAACTACATAATAAATATTGCTAATGACAACTGCAACTGTTCATGCAATATTCCTATTCTTGCTCATTTTCCATGTTCTCATGTTTTAGCTGCATGTGCATGATGCAAAGGAGGAGTTAATAGAGCTTACCATGATCTTATCTCACCTTGGTTTACAGCAGAGAATTATAGACATGGTTATTTTTCGGTTTTTAATCCTGTGTTCGACGGTAGATATTAAGATGTACATGAAGGCCCTACTATACAATTACCGCCTACATGTAGGAATATAGAAAGACTAAGGTCTACAAGAATTAAGGGGGTCATGGATGAAATGTGGGATATAAGACAGGATAGATGTATACAATGTGGTAACTTTCGTCATAAGATAAGAATGTAAGGAAAAATATATATAATTTGCTTCTTTAATTACTTATGTCATTCGAGTATTGTACTACTTCTACTTTTATTTTGTATGAAACTTCAATACTAAAAGTTATATTTTTTTGAACATTGATGTGTGTTGATCCGTTATGTGATTTTGGTATGCATTACGCAATTTTCATTATATGCAAATTTGAATAACAACCAAGTAATAGATCAACCATTACATAACCATTCTAATTAAAACTAATTGATCCATAAACTTTAACAAGTCATTCTACTACATAACCATTGCATAACCATTCGACTACATAACCATTGGATGAGAATGCATAAATGTTACATGGTTCCATCAAAACGCACTTTGCACTATAAATAGTTTATCTGGTGCACTAGCCTGCTATTTTTACTTCCCATTCGACTCACTTCGGCTTCTATCTCTAGGGCATATTCAACTCACCTAGGACACATTGGAGGATCTATCCATTGAAGTAATTACAGCAGTCAACATGGTTCGGTTGGATCTTTGAACTGTGCACATCCAAAAAAACGACGCCCTACATTTTTTTATCCCTACATACAACGACCTCATACATAATTCCACAACGATAAATTGGACATGACGGTTGTCTCACTTCGTCTTCGCGGCTAATTTGTTTCCCCAATCGTCGATTCAATTCATCAAACCAAGCCCGACTCTCCAAACCAGATTCAACTACAACACCAATACTTTAAGGAGCTGTTTTGTAGTGAGTTTCAGAAATAAATTCATATTGACCATCCAATTGTTCATAATATTTCATCAATACATCATCTTCGATCTCCAATTATCCATGTTAGTTCGCCTAGCTAAATATGAAATGTATAGAACAATAAATCAATACAAAAAAAATACAAAAAAATTCAAAATGATATTAGATTTAAAACTAGGGTTTAGTAAATTACCTTGCAAAGATTGTTGTAGTTTTGTTCTAATCGAATAATTGTGCAAGAATATGAAGATTTCGAATGGACTTGACGAATAAATTGGAATATGATGATTTGGGGAGAGTGAGTTCAAAATTGGGGACAGTTAGAATGAGGAAAGAAGGGGAGGGGGCTGCTACTGCTTTTATATAGCATGAACTATATGCGAAACTATAAGTTGCGCATGTGTAAATATAAAGGCGCAACTATAAGTTGTGTCTATTGTGGTAATCAAATATGAGTAACTCTTAGTTGCGCTATTTTTTTCAATATACCAGAATAAACGCAACTATGAGTTGCACATTTTCTTTTTCACCCCTATATGCTAGCGTCTTTTTTTAATTACCAGAATAGACGCAACTGTGAGTTGCGCCTATTTTTTTCTACTTGCGTCCATACGAAGTAGGGTAAACCTAGCTGAGTTGGCTGCTGATTGGCACAAAATGACCTTGGTTGGTGATAAAGAAAATCGAGCAGCTCCTCCGATGCATATACGATCATAAAATACACAATGAAAATATTTTGGATTGATGCAATCTGGTAAATCTTTAACCCACTTCCCTGCAATATCTTTTAAATTAACAAACTATACAAAAATAAAGAACAAATCAAGCTCTTTTTTTAAGGTCTGAACAAGTATGCATCTCTCTCTCCCTCTTTTAAAAAAAATCTAATTGGGATTGATATGATTTCAATTCTGGAATTGATATCGATTCCGGTTCTAGAATCAATTTAGATTCAATTTTTTTTATTATAAATAATTTTGTTTGAAATTTTTTATCTGTTGAGATGATTTCTTCTGATTCCTTTCTTTCTTGGTTGTTGATTTCCATTGGAATGTGGTAGGCTTCTGGGTGAGATGCATATCAATTGAAGTCGCATGATTTTTTGCATTCGAAAGGCTTAAGCCTTATCTACACGAAGTGATGGAGCTCACTTTTTTGCACATTTTACGCCTCAAACGGATCTCTGCTTAAGGGATCTTTTCTAGGGTAATATATCAACAATACTGCCACATAATGGTGAGAGCCGACCGGTCGTCTTATTTCATATGTACAATAACACATTACGATAGTAAATTCAAATACTTTATGGGATTAAAATGTAGTTAAGATTTGATCATTTTGAAAACTTTCAATAGTTAAACTAATTTTGCTTGTTTGATGCTGGGTCAATTATTTTAAATAGATTTATTTTTCTATACATGCTTACAAAATTTCAGTCTCTAGTTTGATTCTAGTATATCTCAAAAAATTTCTAGTTATTCGCAAAATCAAAAATCATCCCATTTAATTTTTTTTTGAAGAAAGCGACATTTCAGTTTTTTATATTTTAGAGACTTCTTTTGTTTATGAAGCATTTTTTATAACAATTTTTTTTCTCCTGCAAATAAAAGATATTAATATTATATACACACACATATAAAATTTTACTATATAAACTTAAGAATTTTTACAACACGTTTTTTGTTAAAATACATGTTCATCAGCATATAATAGGAATACTTTTATTTGTAGCTTTTGGAATTACCAAAGTGCCAATTTAGAAGAAAATTTCTCATGCACATGTCTTCCCTTTACGCTTGCATTTCCCGAAGTTGTTGTTTGGTTATCCCCATGCTATTCTATATCTAACATCCGTATTTCATTTTTCCATTTGCAAGTTTTTATTTGACCTTACCCTCATTCTTTTGTTAACAGGAAATTTAATGACCTATGAGCATAACTGCAGGGCAGAAGAGAAAGCAAAGCAACATAAAAGAAATCCATCGATTTCAATGCAATAATTGACGATCAGGATTCTGATGACAATGATAAAGAAATTGCTTTCATGACCAGAAATTTCAAAAAGTTCCCAAAGTGTAGAAAGATAAAAAACTTTCGAAGACCTGAAAACGAGACTCGGAAGATGTTTCAACTGCGATGAACCTGGTCATCTGCAAAGAGACTATCCGCATCATCTCCAGTTACCGATTCATCTAGAAAAGAAAGAAGGCTTATGCATCAAAATTGGATGATTCAGATATTTCCTCAAACAACAATGAACCGGATACCGAGGATGTAAAAATGTGTTTCGTTCCAATAACAGACTAGTCAGAACTGATCAACATAAAGCGGCAAAAAGGGTACATTTATTTATTAAAATTTTATTATTGTTTGAAACAAAAATGGCACAAACACAAAAAAAATGTAGTAGAGATTAAACAGAAGAATGTAAATGAAAACAGAGTAAAAATAAATGGAAGAATGCTAACCAACTCATGGGGTAACACAACACATTTTGTATCCCCTCCCTGATTCGCATGAGCATGGAGCGTTCATACATAATTTCCCACATTTTACCAAATTGATCTTGCAACATCTAGGGTGTTTATATGTTTTATTGTTTTTCGTTTTAATTTATCAGTTGAATAAACAATCGCAATTATATGGTCTACGGTCCCACAGGATGGTCAGGTGGTGGTTAAATGCTAAGTCGTAGAGAGAAAGATGCATAGTGTGTGGAGTTCAAACTATGCTCAAATTGCCCGGATGTATGTCCTGGTACAAACATATTTTCTTCAAGGTCATTCCTTGGTCTTTCATTTTTTTTAATTATTTGTTCTATGCATATATATCCAGATTCTCTTCTAGTGTAGCTTCATAATTTGTTTAAAAGGAATAGCCAATTGGATATGGTTTTATAGTCCGTTCTTTTCTGTAAAGTTAATTTCAGACGATTGTTAAACATCTTAAACAATTATATCAAGTTCGTTCAAAATAGATAAAATTAGTTCAATCAATGCATCCATGGTTTTGTGGCGATTAATTAAATGAAAGTGCAAATGATATAATAGAATGCCACAACCTTCTTGTATATACCTAATGTTTTCGTAATCAAAATTATTACAATAATTAAAGTGTTTGAGTGGCTGAGTTATACTAAGGGTACATTATATGATATTGAAGATAAGATGATGAGCAAGGATCTTCCCAGTACCATAAAGAATTCTGACAGTGTGATGACTGATGAGGATGAACATATGGAAGCTAAAGCAAGAGCTGTACTAATCTAATTCTTTGATAACAAGATTTTTTGCATAAAGCTTGGGAGCATTTTACAAGTGGTAATGAACAACAAAGACTATTGTTTTCAGGTGTATATATGAAGTGTTAGTTAGCAAGGTTGATGGGTTTAATTTTAATTGAGATTAGTTCCTAGTTGGCGTTGTTACCAATTTCACCAATTTACTAAAAGCTGTAAGCTTAAAGAAACATGAGATGCTTTCATTTTTTTACACACGTGCATGAGTACTAGTAACTTTTTTTTTATAAATATCTTTAGTACTTTATTTTAATCTAAATAAGATCATTTAATCCAATATAGGTAGTGGAATATAACAATATTTGTTTTTGTTTTGTTGTTTTTTATTTTTTATTTTGAAAAATTAAAATAATTGTGAAGTTACCGGGCTTTCAAAATGCAGTTCTTTTTTTTTCTTCGTTCATCTTTTGTTTTGTTTTCCAATTTTTATTATCCTTTCGTCTAAAAGGGTGTTGTGTAACAAGTGCGAATTGACCACTGGAATGTCCATGGGTTCTATTATCAACTTGATGAGTTAATCTTCGTATATAGAACTAGTATAGAACATGTTGTTCAAAATGAGCTTTTGTTCTTCCATCTAATATTTGGATTTTCCTTCAAAAATTCAAGTTCAGATACATATGAGTTTTCTAAAGTGAAAATTAGCCACACATCCTTAAAACGGAACTTAAATTCAAAGCGGGTCCCTGTCATAAAATATATATTTTCTACATCCCTGTTTCTGTTTTCCGCCATTTTTTTTCTCAAATTACCCTTACGTTTCACTGTGGAGCTGAATCTTCTTCTTATTTTTCGATTTAATGGTAAACTGCAATAATATTAAAGATGAATCAATTTTTTTTATGAAATATGATATTCTCAATATTTGCAGTTATGAATAATCGCAACAAATTTCTGCAAAAATATGCGTAATAATTGCAGAAATTTCTGCAACTATACACAATAGTTGCAGACATTTCTGCAACTATAAGCAATAATTGTAGAAATGTCTGCAACTATACGCAATAGTTGCAGACATTTCTGCAACTATTAGCAATAGTTGCATTTCTGCAACTATATGCAATAGTTGCAGATATTTCTGCAACTATACGCAATAGTTGCAGAAATGTTTGCAACTATGTGCAATAGTTGCAGATATTTCTGCAACTATTTGCAATAGTTGCATTTCTGCAACTATATGCAATAGTTGCAGAAATGTCTGCAACTATATTATTTCTGCAACTATTACCGTATAGTTGCATAAATTTCTGCAACTATACCATATACCTGCAGAAATATCTGCAATTATTTATAAATTTTGTAAATTTGGAAAAAAATCAAAAAGGTTTAAAAGTTGCTGAATTGTCTGCAAATATTTGAAATAATTGCACATTTACTACAAATATGAATTTTTGGTATCAACAATGGATCTCATTTCAAAGATCATAAAATTTGTGATTTTTTGGTGAAAACGGTTTGTTGATCCGGTTTTTGTACATAAAGTTATACGCATTTGAAATGTTAAAAACGTAAAGGGTATTTGTGTATTTTGCGTGCGCGAATTTGAAAATAGGGGACGGAAATGTAAGTTTTGTATGTGAAGGATGTTTTGTTTATTTTGAAACTTATTAGGGATGTGAGCCAAACTTACCCTTTTCTAAATGCATCACTCCTTTGCAATTTGCTTGGAGTAATATGCACCCAAAATCCGAGTTCAGATAATCAAAATTTCACTTTTTATTTATAGATTTATTTTCATTTTTAAAAAATAAATCGATAAAATCCTTTTTCGAAATATATTTTTCAAGTTTAGTTTTTTCAGTAACTTAATTATTAGAAACATTCAAAAAATTGGTTTCTAGATCTCGTAATTTGGATCTAAATATTGTAAAACCTAATGTAGGTTTGCTTGGATTTATAAATTTTCTTGGTTTATTTGTACTTTTCAGGATGAGTAATTTTGGCTTACATCCCTCATTTAAAAAATAAATAGATGCACAATCCTCCGAATTAAGCATTATAAATTTAATCTCTATAATTTTTACCGTACCGCTTAGGCAAAAGTTCGCTGTCCTGAACAATTTAAATTGCAATATTAAAAACGTGATATCTTTCAGTAGATTTATCGAATTTCAGTTTCGTTTTCACCATTAAATCACAAATTTTATTATCTTTCTATTAAGATCCATATATGATCTGTTTTGAGAATTTTTTTCAATTTTCAATGGCAAATATTTGCCATGCAAATTCAAGTAAGCAAATATTTGCCACTCCACCTTGTTCAGAACCCACTCCACCTTTAAAGTTCTCATGCATGTCTACAACTTTTGAATTTACCAAGCAAATATTTGCTTACTTGAATATTTGAATATTTGTCATGCAAATTCAAGTAAGCATGTTCAAAATCCACTACACCTTGTTCAGGGACCCACTCCATCTTGTTCAGTACCCATTCCACGTTTAAAGTTCTCATGCATGTCTACAATACTTGAATATTTGAATATTTCTGTCAAATATTTGCCATGCAAATTGAAATAAGCAAATATTTGTCACTTCGCCTTGTTCAGGACCCACTCCACATTATTCAAGACCCACTCCACCTTCTTTATTATCCACTTCACCTTTAAAATTCTCATGCATGTCTACAATAGAAAATCATACTTGAATTTACTAAGCAAATATTTACTTGTATTTGTTGGGCAAATCTATTAAATAATAGTAAAGTAGAAGAATTTAAAGCTCTCTAATTAATTCTAGAAATTCCCTCATCTCTCCTTAATTCTCTTTAGATATTTTATTTTTACATCCTCACAATTTATTGTTGTTATAATTATTACAATGTTTCTATTGGTTCTCTCTTCTATCATTAAAATTTAATACTAATTTTAACAATTATTTATATATTTCTTCCAAGTTTTTTCTGTTATTTTACATTTAAGTTTATATATATTAAATTTAATTAGTTGATCTTAAATTAATATTTTAAAACAAATACAATTAACGAATATTCATTAATTTTAAAAATGACAATTCAATATGTATACCGTATTCATATTGACAAAAATAGTAAAACTAATTTTTCATTTAAGTCCAGATAGTTTTAAATTTCCATAATTATATACAAACTATTACAATGTTCTACTAATATTTTTTCTATCATTTTGCATTGACAGGCCAACATTCAATAATTTTAACAATTGTTTACAGATTTCTCCTAAGTTTTCTTATATTATTTTATATTCAAGTCCATATATTTGAATTTATTAATTGACCTTGAATTTAATTTTTTTAACTAAATCCAATTAACAAATATTTATTAATTGATCTAATAAATCATAAAAAGTGATAATTTAATGTGTATACCGTATTTGTACTGACATAAGTGGTAAAACTATATTTTTATTAAAGTCTATATAATTTAATATTTTCACAATTATATACAAAATTATCTTTGATACTTTTACATTTTTCTACATTTAAGTTCATAAAATTTCTTTCTTTCTAAAATTAGTTATTTAATACAAAGAATTTAATGTATACATAATTTAACTTTAGTCAAATTATCAAAATCTAAATGTCAATTTCATAATATATGTACATAAATATTTATTTACGAAATTTTATAAAAATATTAATTTCAAAATTTATTAAGAATACTTATTTTCATTTATTTGATTGATAAATAATGAATCCTAAAAAATAAAAAATCAATATTTAACTCATTTTAATCAACAAAAATGATAATTTAATTTTTATTCAAATATAAAAATATATGAATTTCATAACAAAAATACACAGTTATATAAATATAGCAATTTCAATTTATAACTCATTTATCCTAACAAAATTCATCAAATATTGCATAATAAATTATATTTTTCAAAAATAGTTATAATATTATTTTTCTACAACATACCATGTGCAACGCACGGGTTACACACTAGTATTCAAATATTTGCCCAGTAAATTTTTGAATTTTTTTATCAAAACATATCATATATGGATTTTAATAGAAAGATAATAAAATTTGTGATTTAATGGTAAAGACGAAATTGAAATCCGAGAAATCTACTAAAAGATATCACGTTTTTAATATTGTAAATTAACTTCTCAATACAGCAGATATTTGTCTTGGCGGTACGGTATAAATTATAGGGACTAAATTTATAATGATGTATTCGTAGGGGGTAAACTTACATTTGTTTTGAAAAGCAGGGATGTGTCCCCAATTTCCACTTTCGGGATTTCATAAGTAAGTTAATTATTTGAAATATTTCAAATTTTGGTTTTGTTGTTATGTTCTAGACTGGATCTTGTAGCTCGGATCTAATTTATTAAACTAGCATATATTTGTTTGAATTTATTTTTTTTCTTAATTTATTTCGACTTTGGTATCTGTTTTATGACTTTTTTTTTCCTTTTTTCATTTTTGATGAAACCGTTTTATGATTATGGTTATCCTTTTTTTCAGGTGCATTGGGTAGATGACGATGATGTGTTTTTTTCCTGAAAGTTGAATTTATACTTTGGCATTTATGCAATTAATTTTATTCTTTATTATTATTATTATTTATTATTAGATTTTGAGCTTTTGAGTAATCCGTTTTAAATTTTGGGATATTATTTTGCTTAACTGTAATACTTGACCCCTGGTTTAATCGGGGTTTGATGAATTTAATGTAACGTGTTTATTTTGGTGAATTTGTCACAACTCATTGATGAATTTTTTTGTTCATATCATTTAAAGGACTAGGAGAATGATTATGCTGGAAAATCCAAATATATTAGATATGCAATATTAATAAGCCAAGAATTTGTTGAATTATACTGAAGGTGTGCTTTTCTATACTTGTACCATTGATTAATCCACATAATCACATTTAAAATTTCGTGATAATGCTAATTCTAACATAAAAATTAGGGAACTTTTGGTAAAAAATAAAAAAAAAAATTGAGTTTCAAAATACGCAGCCATTCTCCTGAAAAATTGTCATAAAAAACACTTATGTTTTCAAATTGAGCTGGACCGTAAATATTTACGGTAAACACTACAAAATTTTGCAAAAAAGAAAAAAAAATGACAACTGCAACTAAATACAGATTTGCTTTTCAAAAAAAAAGCAACAAAAAAAAATCATCGAAAATAATTTTAGGGATGAAATTTAAAACATTTTTTTTTTCCACTGAAAATTAACCTTGAAAAAGTTTGAGTATGCAATTTTTGTCATAACCCCATGTTAGTTGAGATATTAGTTTAACCTCTCAATGTACATTTATTAGATTTACCTCTTCTTGTTATAATATCTACAAATGTGCATGTACACACAGATATACATATAATAAATGGTGGTATAATTTGAGAAATTGAGAAATATTGGTGGAGTCTAAGATCACAAATCCCATGGAGATTTTGTCAAGAAATCCTAATTATTAGTTGAAAGTCTACGAGCTATGTCACTAGACTAGTTTTAAGGGTTGCTGATATGACTCCAAAGGTCTTGAGTTCAACTTCTTGAGCTATAAGAATATTACTGTTTTTGTACAAACGTGAAAATAGGATATATCTTAATCCAACGGATCAAATTGCTGTCTTGTTCTCCCATTTTCACTGTATTAACTGGATCAGAATCCTCTATAACACACATAGAGGACACACATCTAATGGTGTTTGTAATACTTCATTCTCCATGTGAGCCCAAAATATGATACAAAAGCCAATAAATTCCGAAAAGATAAAATCAAAACAAGAACATTTAAATAAAAAGTTAATCTACCAATCAATTTAGAAATTTTTATTATATGGAAGAAGCACAAGCACAGACATACAATCAATTATATACACCAGTATATAATATATATTGAACAATGCCACTAGAACCAGTTTAGCTTTGCAAAGTAGTAAATGTTGGTGGAAGGTAACTACATGATAGAAACAGCAATAGGACTTCTAACAACATGCATTCCATCGGTCCATGTATAATCTCCTGCAACGAACAGTCCATTCCCTTTCCCTGCCTTAGTAAGCGTGATTGTAAAACTCTTTCTCACATTCCTATTCCTAAAGCTCAAAACCTTGGGCAAAATATCCACCTTAACACCAATGGGCTCTTTCACAAAAACGTGATATTTGGCCCTCCTTTGACCCACGTTTGTGACCGTTCGTGTCAAACGTAGTGTGCCATTGAGTCGACTAACAGAGATCGATGGATAATTAAGATTGTATGCTAATGGTGGGTTTATTGGGCATGGAAAGGAAGGATCCATTTGTGCATTGATGCTTGCGCAAGCAAAAAGAAGATAGTCTTCATATGTGGCATCATAGACTAAGCCTGGATCTGAAGCATGAGTTGGTCTTATGTGGCCTGCTCCGAAGTCCATGGGACCTGCTCTTTCTTTTGCAGCTGTTGTTATTGGTCTACTTTGTAGGTCCAATATGGTTGCTGGATGAAAGAGAGTATTATACTGTTAACTTCTGATTATGCCGATAATATAATTGAGGAGCCTCTAACCAATTCAAAATAAACCACTTGAGATACTGAGAGAAAACTAATGATAAAGCGGAAAACAAATAATAAACATTGAAGAATCAATTTGGAAATCCAATATCGGTTGAAAACCTCCAGTGATATGTTTTTCGACCTACTTTCTTTTATAAGAGGTTTTTTTTATGATTGTTAAAGGGAAAATCTATTTGAATATGGAGCAAGGTTAAAAGGGAGATTCAAAGAAAAACTCAAATGAAAGAACTAAAATTGATTTTCCACTCGTTGAACATATTTAAAATAAAAGTAATTTGATCTGCTTTTGTTTGGTAATATTCTATGTTAGCAGTTTCATGTGGTTGTGTTGTTTCAATAAGGTGGTTGTTTCTCCCTTTTTTGTTTAGTCGTTGCACATTATCATCTTCATTCTTGTATTTATATCATATTCACTCTTGTATTTATATTATTCTTCTTCTGAATAAAATGGTAAGGATTCTTTGCTCGCCCTATGAAAATAATAATAATTCAAAGAACATGGTTAACCAAACACAATCGATAAAATTAACTTCTTTGAATATTCTAATAAAAGAATGAAAGTTTGATTTTCTTTTTCTAAATTCCAAAGGCTTTAAAATATTAGAACTTGTAAAATTTGAAATTTTAAAAAATTTCAACTATATAATTTTTTTTTTTTTTGAAAAAGAAATCGTCATAAAAGTTTCAATTTTTTTTCTTTAACAAAAAAAAACAAATTACAATTTATAAATTTTAACTTGATTTTTTGGATTTTTTTTTCTTTAGTGTAAAGAGAAATGTTAAAAGAGTAGTCAATAAAAAATACGAGCACATATGGTATAAACATTCATTTTTACTTTATCATTAGTTACATATTTTTCAAGTTCTCCCCTTGGGGATTTATGCCCCTTATTAAAATTGTTCAACGCTTTATCCCTAGAGAAAATTGGGTATATATAGCTAATTTGGCCAATCTTTCTTAAGAGAGAATATCATTTCCTTCCTTTTTCAATGAACTAAGCATGCATGTATGCAAAATTTTAGAATGTTGCTTATTTACCAGTGGTAATGAGTGCAGATCTAATGGCAGCAGAACTCCATTTAGGATGCAGTGACTTCAAAAGTGCTGCAGCAGAACTTACATGTGGGCATGCCATGGATGTACCTGACATAAGATTATATTTCACCTTTCTTGAATCACCATCAAGCTTTGTAGGACTAGACGACTCGCTCCATGCTGCGAGAATATTCAGTCCTGGCGCCGTCACATCAGGCTATATCATACAACCCACAGTCAAATAAGTAATTACACAAATGAAGGCAAATTTTTACTCATTTGAGCTATTTCTTAAATCAAATTCACATTCAAAAATATTTACAAAAATGTATCACTTTCTCTGTTTGTGGCAAAAAGTGACTCTATGTACTGATGCAATATACAGCATCAAACTTTTTCTACAAAAAAAATAAAATAAAAAATAAAATAAAAAATAAAAAAAATAAAGGACGCTGATGCTATTTGAAACAATACATACAATTTTTTCTTTTAAAGAAATTTTAGTGCCATTGTTTGAAACTCTAAATGAGTAGGAAGTCCTAAATGAAGATACTGGATTTCTTAATATCTATACCTTAAGAATATTTGGTTCGACCCGGTTTGGCCCACGAGATGAAAATGCTGTCATGACTGGAGCAGGCCTAGTGTTCAAACTAGTGCTAGCTTTTCCAACACTTGCAGTAGGCACTTTAGTAGATTTGATGTAATTAAGAAGGGAGATTGCATCCTTTGACGAGACACCTGTTCCAGGTAACAGATGTGCATCTACGGGTATTTCATTTCCATTTGCAATGCTGTTTCCGAGAATTATGGCTGCTCCACCTGCTCTTTTCACTTCCATTCCTTTTGCTACTCTTGAACCAGCTCCTCTGAAGCACAAAACAACTTTTTCTTTTGATTTCATAGATGACAGAGAATTAGGTAGGCATTGTCTGTGGATTAGTTGTACGATTAATAGATAGATTTAAGTAACTAAGGGGAAGTAGAATTTTAGGTATTAAAGTTTCTTACCCTGAAACATTTCTTGGTGTGCCTGGAACTTCAGCATCTCCTGCATAAACTAGAGGATACATCTTGCCCTTTTTCAATGTTGATGGAGTGACTGTCTGACCCTGAAAGTTTATTACATGTACATATATTCTAAGTTGACGTTATAATATGTCATACGCGATTCAAATAGAACGATGATAAGTCTTTGAGTTTTAGATGGTCATTATGAAAATATTTGTCAGCAATGAAAATATATTGATACTACCCATCGATACTCTGGTGCATCAAAAATCATGCTTCAACTTTCAAATACCGCAATATGTTTCCTTTTAATGTGCTTAATGTATTTATAAAATTTTCATTTGTTTGCTTGCTAACTTTGTAGGTGTGCAATGTAACATGCAAATGATGAAGCCAACTTCTAAGGAGCCAGGGTGGATTTAAGGATGTTTGAGCTAATGCTGTTGCCCTATCTGGATTCAAATATTTTTTTACTACAAATTTCACATATTTTGTTTTTTTTGTAAGATTTCCGATTTTGCAGTTCCTGACAAGTTCTCTCTTTTCCTGTTTAGATGAATCTTAATTTTGATGTCTTATTTTCCTTAAGTTTTTTAATTGACAACCAATTTTTTATCCTTTCTAAAGTTGAAATATTTTTTAGAAGACCAAAAATTTAGCTTTCTTTAACCTTATTATTAAATGGATTCTAATTTTGATTCCATGCATTATTTTTTATCTTGTAATAAAATATTTCTTCACGATGCTTTTAAATGGTTTTTAGTTTTATTCAGTTCATTATCCAAAAAAAAAAAAGAAACAAATATTGTTGCATGATGTAATTCTTTACTAGTTTCAAATAATGGGAACTAATTATATTATTTTATCGCATTTTCTTAAAACCTTACGACTAAAGAATTTATTGCAAAATAGTGCTCTGTCTCGTTTCCAAAGCCTGGTGGCTACTCCTCACAAGGAGCAAAATTTTACAATAAAATCTTTAGATGTTAGTTTAGAAAAATTGCAATAAATTGTATAATTAGTTACATTATCCAAATACAACAAAATAAATTTTACATTTCAAGAAAACATCCATCAAATAAAAAAAAATTAGCCAAATAAAACTAGAAACGATTCTTTTCAAATGATAAAAGAAATATCTAGTGCTGAGACAGAAAAACATAAAATCAAAATCATAAACCATTTATAAAATAGGGTGAAAAATGCTTATAAATGTAGGATTTAAAGTTGTCATAGAAATAGTTTATGTTAAATTGGTTAAAAAGAAGAATTTGTAATTATTGACCTTAACAAATTCACTAGAAAAGTAAAGCAATAAAATTAAGATTCATCTAATATGATCTTGAGAGAGAACTCAGCAAAAGAACAAAATAAGTGAAATTTGTAGCAAACTACAGGGAAGTCGTCAGATAGAGCAACCAGACTATATCAACCATATCTAAATCCACCCTATATGCTTAAGAAGTTGTTACATAAACCTTGCTGTCCAAATGGATCAACTGTGATTTTTCAGTAAACAATGCATCTCATATCAAAGGTTTAGATCAAGGCAGTTTATGAGCAACATGGTATACCTCAATCATAATGCCATTTCCCAAAAGAACGACCGAACTAAATGATCGATCAATGCTGCTGGCAGCAACAGTGATCATCCAAGGCGCCAAATTAACAACAGTGGCTAACCCAGGACCTGAATTTCCTCCACTGCAGGCAACCACAATATCCCTTTTAGCTGCATGCAGCGCTCCGATTGCCATTGAATCCTTTGAGAATATCGGGGGTTCGTCATGGGTGCCAATGGACATGCTTATCACATCCACTCCATCTCCAATGGCATCGTCGAATGCTGCCAGCATATCCGTATCGAAACATGTGTTATCCAGATTTGGGTTTGGGCCTGGGATGGGCCAGCATACCTAAACGATGGATAAATCGATTAAGTCACAGTGCCCTACGAAATTTCTGTGTAGGACATGATAATGCATACCTTGTATATGGCTAGTCGGGCTAACGGGGCACCACCGGAGGCAGTACCAAGTGCAAAACCACCTATGGAAGTTACGTTTTTGACCCTGCGCCCGCCTACTGTAGATGCTGTATGGGTTCCATGGCCATCACTGTCGCGAGGAGAGAGGTAGGAGTATGTCAGATTTAGAGGGCCGTAGTGGGCTTCGTACCCTTTCACGTACGACCTTGCTCCGATTAATTTCCTGTTGAATATATTCTTGAAGTTACAGGAGCTTTTGTTTGATATTTGAAGGCATGACTGATGGATATATCATGTATGTGTAAACAAAAATTCTAGTAGGCCCGGAAAGCAGACAGGAAAGATGACAAAATAAATCATAGCCTTACACGTGCTATTGCACCGCCTATATTCCTCCCTCCAATTTCAGATCCGCTATTCCATGGCCTTAAATATTCGGGCCTTCTAGCATTGTTCATGTGTAAAATGGATTAAATTTGGTGTTATGCACGATACTTCGATCATTTTCACTTTCTGTGATTTCGTTCTTTATGACTCTGAATTGGTAATTTGTTGGAAATATTTCATGATGAGTTTTTACCCACCATTCTGTGTCAGATTTGAAGTGCACAAGACAAATATGTAAATTTTGATTAAAGTGGGACAAATCCCCAGTTTTTTCCTTCTTCTTGAAGGATCTTCTGCTTTTTTGAGCGTGAATGCCTAAACGATTTTTTGAAAACCGTTTAGTCTAAATGATTTTTAGAAAACCATTTAAGGTAAAATGACTTTTAAATAATGTTTAAATAGTTTTCAAAAAGTCGTTTATAGGCTAAGTGGTTGTATAAACGATTTTTTGAAAACTGATTATAGTTTTTTCCTTAAAAATAATAATTAGCCAATTCCTTTTGCTCTACTGCTAAAATGGTAGGAGGAACTGGCCCTTATTTTTTGCCTTCCTCTCCTACGAATGGCCAACATGCTAGAGATGCTTTAAATTGCATTTAAATTTTACTAATAAAATGAATATCATTGATAGAATCCAATATTTATAAAAAACAGAAGGTAGCTAGTATTTGGACCCCAAATCTTTAGTTCTGAAAATGTTCTTATATTTTTAATCAAAGAAACTGATATGCATTGGTCAAAAGTTCAAATCAGTCTTAAACAAGAATACATAAATTATTTTTCGATAAATATTAAAATAGATCATTTGAAAAAATTTATTGTAAAAATATACAATGCCGTAAAATTATTACAAAAATAGCTCTAGTTTCCATCATGCAAGCCTTTTATGAGTAAATTATAAATATAGATCTATGTACAAATCTTATTTCACAATTAGGTATGGTTTGAAACTTGATAAAAAAAAGGTTATGTTTACGATTTAATACGTGTTCAATTTAAAATGTGCACGTTTTTAAATTTTGATTTTGTACATGCACTTTCTAAAAATGCACGTGTGTAAAAACGAAAAAAAAAATCTATTCTTATAATAAATTTTAAATGATATCTATTATTTAAATAAGTCTTTTGTGGAGTTCTATTTAAAAACAGTACGTCTTTTATACATAAGCACTTTAAAAGTCGGTTTTTCAAAAAAGAAAAAAGCACATACGCAGTTTAAAAGCGAGCATGTACAAAATTAAAATTAGTACATTCACTTTAAGAGTGAGCATATACAAATTTTCGTCTAGTGAGAATCAAAATTATTTGAAGTTTCTAACACACCTTATTTTCATAGTAGGTTTTTTCTTAGGTATTGTATGACTAAAATCTATCCATCATTTTATTGCAAAAATGGTAGGTAGATAAAAATATGATTTCAAATCTTGACTCCATGTAAGAATTATATTGTATTTTTCTTCTATGTTTCGATTTATTTATATACAAATATCATTTGTCCCAACCTACTCTTAACTTTGGTGGTTTGCAATCTATCTAATACCGCTGCATCTTTGGGTACCCATCTTGCTCCCCCCAATGCTTAGTCCTCCTTTTCAAATGTATGCCTAGGAATGTGGGAGGAGCATGTGTTCCAATAAAATTTGATTTTGTATATCAGAAGTATGGGCTTAGGCCTTTCATTATGTCATGACTGATATTAGTTATCGGCTTTGCCATCATTTGATTGTGTATTCCTTGACCAAATTCTCTCCTTTCTTGTTCAAACCACCTTAGACATGGAAGCTTAGGGCCTATTTGGTATAAACTTTGAATTTTATGTTCTGCTGCTCAATATGTATTCAACAGACATGGGAAGGGAGGACAAGTGGAAAAATCCAAATCCTCACAACAAAGAAGTGAAGAGAAAAAAGGAAGATAATTCTATGTATTTGATATTTCCCAAAATGTGGGAGACAAGAAATAATTATATTTAACCTTATATATTAAAACCATTCACCAAGTCAACTTTTGTGAAAAGCCAATGCATCTCAGTTGTTGTAAAAGTCTAAAACTAAAATATTCAAACCAAACAAGGCTTTAGTGACTTTGTTAAGATCAATATTGATAAGTCGATGTTCTTCTTCGATTTCTCTTATCCAATGGTCAGTCATTGAATTCTTGATTCTTCCCAATTAATATTAGAGGCAAAGTTTTTATTATCATTCTCTCGAGTCCCACAGTTGATAAGGCTGGTGAACAAGTTTCTTGTGTCTTTGTTCGCATTCATTTTAACTGCACTACATTACACGTTTGGACATCGATTGGAATTGACCGAATTACTTGTCATGTTGGAAAGTTTGTATGTTACGATAAATTAATGGAGAAATTGGAGCATTTTGAGTATGATAATGTGCTTGTTGGAGGTTACCCTAAACCAAGTTTGGCTTTAGGCACTCTGGGTTAAGCTTGCAAATGCACCTAACATCTTTCACAACCATTGGATGTCAATTCATCAGTTTTCCATTTACATAGCAAATATGCATTGTGCATGTGTAAATATTATCCCATCAAATGTTCATCCAATAAATTTTTTGTGTAACTATGAGTGTTGTTGCACACATCACTCATATATTTTTATCGAGCAGGAAAATAGTCACAGGGAAGAAGTTGCAAAAATATTTAGTCTCAAGGACAACAAGTTTGCTTTTTAGTTTGAATGACACTTTTTAGTGTAAACTGAAAATGATAGTTACAACTATCATTCTGTGATTTACACTAAAAAGTGTCCTCCAGTCTAAAATACAAACTTCTTGTCCCTGAAACTAAATTTTTCTCTAACTTTTTCCTTGAGCCTAAAAACCCCTTTTTATGAGTAAGTAACCGGCTTATATTGTAGCATGAAACAAAAAATCCACATCAATTTTGTGTTGTACAACAACAAATATCGACATGACAAATATTTGCAATACAACCGCATATATTTACATTGTCGAGACAATTATTCTTCATCCTAAATATTAATTCCTACAAACAGAAAGTTTTTTTTGACTTTGAAGTAACAATTTCGATTTATTATTTGACATCTATATTGCTTCTAATTGTAAAATTAATAATTACTCGAAACCTTATTGTTTTAAGCATAACAAAGCAGTTGTAATTATTTTGGGTGTTGTTCTCCAGAATTTATTGAAGTATAAGAGAATTCTAGCATTTCTAGCGTCACTCTAAATCACTCCGACCCACATATTAATCATTTTGCAATTTCAAAGCGAGACCTGGTAATTTCCACTAATAATAAAACAAGTACCGCTATACTTTTCTTAAAAGGAGTGGTGATAGCATTTCTCAATAATAAATAATAATTGAGAAATATATAGAAAGTCAAAGATATTAAGATATCTGGAGAATTCTATATAGAGATTTTTAACCATTTGTTAAATGTACCCCTAGTGTTAAACTGAGAAATGGACTAATATAATAAATAGGGGTGATACTCTCTTTTTTTTCTCATAAAAGGAGAAAAATTGTAATCAAAGTTTTGCAATAAAATTCTGGTTTCTCTTTATATAATTTTTTTATATTTTCCATTTCTCGTTCGTCTTAATTCTCCTTTTCTAATTTTTTTAACATGATACTAAAGTAGGATCAACTCATGTGTGTAGTATTCTTAACTGTCGTATTTTATCCATGCCACTCAATATAATTTCAAGATGTTTGGTTCGTGATATGCTACATAATTAGTATAATGGATTTTATATAGATACCAAGGTTCTAGATTCCATCCAGCATGCTGGAATTCCAGCCATTTGTAAAGGTTGTTGAATATTGAATAAAATTCTCTTTTGTTAGCTTTGTGCTTTCAATTTCAATTGGTAGTCGAGTGTATCTCCTATCTCCACTTACGTCATTCGAGTGCGCTCGAATCATCGTTTGCTGAAGCCGATTCACGGAATCTTGTGCGCAAGATCAACGTTGAAGAATCGTAGATCTCTTTCCCGGTATCTTCGGATCAACGAGTCAGAGATAGCTAGAGTTCGGTATCTTCGGATCAACGAATTCGGACATTTCAGTATCCATCAATCCACAGATTGCTATTTACGTCGATTGAAGATCGTTTTGAATTATCCGCTGCGTCATAGAGTCTAGATTAGAATTTTGTTTTTTCCATTCAAATAGAATTTGTGACATTTGTCATTGTGCAAAACAAACAAGATTGCCTTTTGGGTTGAGCTTAACAAAATAAACATTCGTGCTTACTCATAATGATATATGGGGTAATTTTAGAGTAGTATCACTCACTGGTACATATTGTTTATTAGTTACTGTTGGTTGATGCTTTTTCTGTTTCAGATTTACATGGTTTAGAAACTTTAATCAGAAACACAATCCATTCTCAAATCAGTTCTTTATCTTAATCCAAAATCAATACAGCGCAAAAGTAAAAGCATAAGAGTTAACATCTGAAGGTGCTTCCCTTCAATTACAAATTAAGCACGACACGGATGCAAAAGTTGAGAGGCATAAACCTAATTTTTATCAAACATATGAATTACACGTTTACTTGTTTACCATTTTGTGTGTTGTGTTTTGCATTTTTCACAAAATATACAGATTACAGAAGAGAAATTTAAAATTTTAGGTCATCACGAAGACGATGGAGGAACGACGGAGGGGATGGATTAATTTTCATTCTTTTGTTATTTTTAAAAATACGACAAAATAAATAAATTTGTTTACTATTTTATATGTTAGCTCTATTTTTTAAATTGTTTCCTTTTCAAAAATACATGCATCGTGTGCGCTTTTTTTAGACGAAAACTAAAAACTAAATGTGATAAACCAAACGGGACCTAAACTTTTACCTATTCTGAATAATAGCGATGAATTAAAGTATATTATTACAATTGTTTCCTCAAATCATCGTCATTATCTTGGCTTCTAGCGATGAATATAATCACCGTCTTAATTGTATCAAAGAAACTAGCTTTTTACTTATTTTTTCCTCTACGTTGATTTTGATTTTTGAGGCACAGCTAGAATCTAATCGAAGAAGACGAGAAGAAATATAAAGAAGCATGATAAAAAGGTTTTTGTTATTAAAATTGATATATGTTTTGTATTTCTTGTATTTATTTGGGAAAAGGAGCCTAAATTTGTAAACTAGAACTAAAACGGAATTTCTGGAATTTTTTACCAGCACCACTGTCCTATGAATTGACGCTCCAGCTTTAATTTGTGAGGTAGCAGTTTCGAATTATGGATATCGTGATTCGAACCACTGGACATATGTTGACTTGTAACATGCAGTATACTATCTAAGACTTGTAGTACAATTATCTACTACTACCTAAATATTCAGTTTTTAAAAAAATAGAAGAAAAAAAATTCTGGAGTTTTCGAAACAGAACCGAAATTTAAAATTTTACCAATGAATGGAACATAAACAGAGAACATAATTTCGACCTTGATAAATACTAAGACATCATCCTTATATCACCACTTAATTTTGTGATAGGCTTTCAAACTTCAGATCGAAGTGCAAACTTGTAATCGCCAAAGCATTGGATTTAGGACATGGGCTCTTTTCATAATGTGTTACAGGGTTGCACAAACTCATAAATTTCAGGCTGCTCTAATTGGAGTAGGAGAAATTTCTGCTTTGGTCATAATTTTGACAAATATTTACGACTACTTCTATATATTTGCACAACATCCCTCAATATTCATTGTACCTTTATTTAACGGTGGTTATTGTTATATTACTATTAAAAGTTGAAACAAGGGTATTGCTGCAGCAGAAATTTTCCCCATATCTGACCACTAATCCAGCTAGCAGTTTTGTCAAGATGTGAGCTATTCATTACAAAAGAACAAGTTATAACGAAAAAAAGAAGAGCTTTATCAAAGAAACTTCCACTTAAAAACAGTTCACTAGCATGTACACACGCAACAATTTATGGTTAGAAAAACTTGTAGAAAAAAATAAAAGAATAAACAAAAGTACAAATTAAAATATATATGGCCTGCGCTAGCTCGTCTTTCTTGTACAATCCAAAACGAAAATGTAGCATGGGGGCTGTCAAACAAATCAATCCACAAACCGTGAACCCTCTGCTTTGTCCATTTCTATGCAGGTCGTGCAAGGACAAACGTTGAATTTTCACTTGCATGTAATTACACATGAATTCATTTTACCATCCGAGACATAGAGAAGTGAAACTACTGACTTTATTTGTCCTATACACTGGTCACATGCATCTCGTCTGTTCATGTCAAACTATATATACCCAACTCCATATTTGGTTCGGTTTTGATATATACACGGATCACATGCACCCGATAAGGACATGCATTAGCTTGTAACTTAAAGCGCAGGAAAACACATTAACCATATAAATGAAAATCTATAAAAACATGCAAAAGTGGGTTTATTTATCTGTAGATGACGACGAACGCAATGATTGTTACATTAGTGACTACTATCCTCTTGCCAAAAGAGGGATAGAAGCACAACATGGACATGCACTGAACAATATTGCATCCAATGACCATATAAATCATAACTTAATATAGATAATAATATAAAGACATAAAGTATATGAGAAAATAAGATAGTGAAACTGACTTGTTACAAGAAGAGGAATTGAAAGAATCTCCTTCTTCACAAATCCCATTCCAGCGTTTAGGAACTGGACCCATTCCTTTATCATCAAAACTTTTTGACTCTGGCCACACACCTGTTCCATTTTCATGCAATATTTTCTTCTCAGGAGTCTTCTATGTACCAGATCATAACGTGATTCTTTCTCCAATGATTAATGATTTTGAAAAAGTAATTATAACAAGTTAGAAACTATTTACCAGAATCTAACATTCCCACAATGATATTCTTTCCATATTTTGCTTTTTTAGCAAGAGAATACTCCTTGTTTGAACCAATTAAGCCCTCCACATTTTCAATGAACTCCCAAGACCTGGTTGTCTGTAAGGAAGACCTCCCTTTGTTTGGAAAAACAGATACCACTCCTTCCATTTCTGAAATATTTCAATAAATAATGGCCAATCATTAGGACATTTTACTCCATGACTGTTAGATATTTCATACGTATCAATTGCTGACCTGATACGTATGAAGCTTCCTCCTCAGAGAGGAAAGCAGCAAAAGCATTGATATTCTTGTAGCTATGAAGCAAAGACTCTCTTGCCTCTTCCTTGCTGTAAACATGCACAAACTCACAAGTGAAAATCAAGTTTCAAGACTAATATGTTTAATTGTTTTGAAATCTGATATCATTAGAACCTTTTCTTAACAGATACAAGAAAAGAGTGGTGATGGTCATGAATTTTCTGCACTGTTTTAATCGCCTTTTGCTCTCCTAAATAGACTATGTAAACCTGTATAGATACTATGTGATAGCAAATAAACACCGCTGATTGTTTTTGAAAAATATATAATAGAGATAAAACTGACCTTTGTTTGACTGTAACAAGTGACGAATAAAAATGGTATGTAGAAAAATAGAACGGCATGGAGAAGATGAGAAGCATTCAACATTTTGTTTTATGCTTTGAAATTATACTGTCTTCCAATTTGTATTGTGGTCTTTATATAAAGACCAGCGAAAATTGAGTGTAAGAAAATAACAAACTTAAATAGGTATCTTTTCTCTCTCTAGGCATGGAAAATATACATATGTGCACCAACGTTCCTTAGAAAAGCAATTGATTTTAGAATACATTTTTAAGGACAAATGTAGTTGATGTTTTGATTAGGACAAATAATGCAAAAGGAATTGTTAACGAGGAAATGTAAACAAATTAAAGGATCATAGAATGCACGGGGAACTGAAAAAAGTTATAAAATGTACAAATGGAGAAGTTTCTAATATGTAGTTGCTTACAAAATAAAATAATATGCTTTTATTTCCTAATATTAAAATGGGCATTTATTATGCAGTTAATTATGGTAATAAAACAGCTAATTATTGTAATAAAAGATTGACTTTGTAATTGTTATTTCCATCTCCAAATTCCATCAACATGGAAATTACCTTTAAATTCAAATTCAATATTTAAAATTGAATTGCCATTGATTTATGATCCTTATATAAATGTATGTAGTTATCAAAGAAATGAATATGAAAAACCATTTTCTCAAGTTTTCTTCTTTGGCTAATTCTACTTAAACCTCAAAAGTTGCTGAATAGCCCCCTGCAAAACTGAAAAATCTAATATACCCGTGTCTTTACTTAATGTACCTATCTTTTTATTAAATTTTTTCCTTTATACACTTCCATAGTAAAAAATCAGTTCGTAAAAGAATTTCATCATAGAAAAAAATTCCTCCAAACAAAAGAATTTCACCATCGAAAAGTCACTTCAGCAGAATCCCAAAACAATATAAAATTCAAATTTCATCTCTTCTGCAGAATTGTGCATTTTCAAATTTAAAAAAATTCAAACAACATAAAATTTTGGTTTACCTCTTCTAATTCCATTAGGTATGTATTATTATCATCACAATCCATCAAGATTTGAGAATTTACATAAAATTCAATTATTAAGGTTTGTTTGATAGGAAAAATAGAAGAGATGCGAGGTAAAAAGATGGATGAATGAAAAAGGGCAATTTTGTCATATTTTTATATTGGTTTATGGAGGCTACTAAGCAATATCACATGTCTAAATAGAACTAGCCTTCTTCTTCCTCAAAATTAACATGGTATCAGAGTAGAATATCATTTGGTTCAACTAAGCTACGCCTTATCATCTCTGATTGCTCAACTACGATGGATCCATCTAATCTACATTATCTTCATCCTTTAGACAATCGAGGTGAAAATGATATTTTTGCTGACACCGCATGTTCATCTTTGTTTTCTAATGTCTTAACTAGTTCAGTTTTCGATAAGCCTTGGATTTAAATAGTAGTGCAACAGATCACATCACTTCTAATTCTAGTTTATTGTCCACATTAAAATCATCCTCTATACCAAGTGTCAACTTACATATAGGTTCATCATCTTTTATTACATTAATTGAAAAAATTAATTTTAATTCTAATATCACTATCAATGATGTTTTATGTATTCCTTTATTTTGCTTCAACTTTTTTTATGTTTGCAAAGTTACCACATCCTTAAATTGATGTGCTATTTTTTATCTAACTTCCGTGTCTTACAATACTTGGCTTCAGGAGGAATAATTATTAATTCAGAAAAACAACAAGGTGGTCTCTATTACATATCTCACATACAAAAAACACCCATCTCAAAATTTATGGCACATGTGTCTTGGGCATCCATCTTCAAATCGTATGAAATCAATTTCTCCTTTGATACCCTAAAAAATAATTACATTTGATAATGATTGTACAGTTTGTCCTATGGCAAAACAAACTAGATTACATTTTACTTCAAGTTCAATAATAACAAAGTATTGTTTTGAATTGCTACATTGTGATATATAGGGTCCTCATAAAATTGAAACACATTTTGGTGCCTCACAAACTATTACAAATATATTTATAATAGTTATAAATATATTTGTAATAGTTATAAATATATTCGTAATAGTTATATATTAAAAACATATTATATCGATTGATATATTTATAACTATTACAAATATATTTAATAATATTTATTAATCAAGTCATAATTAAATTTTATAATTAATATTTCATGGATATTAATTAATTTATAAATTAATTTAATTAATTTATAATTCATCATTTGGGTTGTGTGACTAATCAGGTGTAAATTTGGTCAGCGATTAATATTAAACTATTCGAATATTAACGTTTACGCTTCACTTAGCAGGCGGTGTGAAATTTTGGCTAAATTTATCGCTTACTTGATTTCGATAAAATCCAATTTTACTTTATTAAGCTTTAACCGATTGTGACTATTATTTACACTAATTTTCTTCGCTAAAACTATATCACTTTGGACTTATGGAATTTGGTAACAGTCAAAATTCCAATATCATCCATATTCAACTCTATAGTCAAACACTAAGTTTTTGTAATACCCCTAATTTTAAATAACATTATTCAGGAGATTTAATTAGATAAATTTAATCGAATAATGTAAAGATTAGAGTGATAAGGGGATTGAGATTTGAAAACTAAATATAGGTCGTGCTTAACTAAATAAAAATTTAAAAGAATGGGTTTATGGAAATGGTTTTATAAGTTAACTAATAAGAGAATAAAGCAAGGGCATTATGAGAAATAGCCATCCACCATAACCCTTAACCCCTAAACCCTTATTCCCATTTTCATTCCATACGTTCATAACTAAAAAACATAAGAAAAATAGGAGCTTAGAACCGGCCACAACCTAGGGGAAAAGGAGATTAAAAATTTACTAAAGCTTAGGGTTCAAGCAAAGGAGGATTAAGTAAGATCAAATCTCAAGTTCCTTATCCAAAGCAAGGTGAATAATAATCAAAACCATCTCATTTTCATTTTAAAGAGCATTTGATTTTGGGTTTTAAGTTTAAAACCTTTATGATGATTTTAATGATGATATGCTTAGATTACATGATATGTTTAATCCAAATAAGTCTGTTTGATAAATATATTATTCGATTTTAAGGCTAAAATCATATATATTGGGTTTCGAATGCCATGAGGATTTAATATGTTTGTAAAACATTATTTTGGAGATGGGTTTAAACTTTTATAATTATCCAAGCTATGGATAATTTATTGTGAATTTTTGAAGGAAGAAATAAATAATTGGGTTTAAAATTTATTTCGGCTGTTATATAAAGGATTTTGGGTCTGAAATTTATAAATGTTAGATAACATATTAAAAGTGAATTTTGATGATTTTTTAGGATTTTTCCTAAGTAATTTACTATATAAATTAAATTATTTAAGTTGGAGGACGTAAATGTCTTAATTGTTTTGTTAAAGGGAATGACTACTTTGTAAATTATTTTTAATTAATTCTGGATGAATTCGGTAGTCTTTTAGGAAAGATTTTGGTAAAGTTTATTGTGACCAATTATATTTTTACAAATAGGCAAGTTAGTTGAAAAGCATTTACTTAAAAAGGCAACAAAACAGTTTTGTACAGATTTATTGCTTCACCAATTTCGTTTGCCACCTTTCGACTCCATACTTTCACCCCCAACCAAGTCGAAACTAATATACATGGTATCAATGCTTTGGTTCGTTGTGGATTGGAGAAAGGCGGAAGATATAGAGTCGAAATCATGCTTTCGAAGGGGTCAAGGCCATTTTAAATAGCTTTCGAAAGGTCTTTGTTTTGCTTTCAAAAGAGATGCCGCTTGCCTTGCTTTTAATGGATGCTTTCGAAAGTGGTGAATTACTTTTATATAGCTTTTGAAGGGGTTGCCTCCTTTTTGTTTTAAGGGTAGCTTTCGAATGAGTTGCCGTATATTATGTTTTAAAGAGAAGCTTTCGAAAGGGTAGTTTGAACCTAGTCGAAACCATGCTTTCATCTTCATACCTTTCGAATAGGTTGAAAGTTTTCAGATGAGTACGAAAGGCAAGCTTTTGTTTTATAAATATAACAAGCCGCTTCCCAATGCTTTCGAAAGGGCTCCAGTAGCCATTTAAACTAAAGGTTTCGACGGCAATGGCTTCAAAGGTGTTTCGATGCTATCCTTTCAACTGTGTTCCTTAAAAGATTAAAGCTTTCAAAAGAATGGCTCCGAAACCATCTATTTTCCCCAAACTCTTTTACTTGAAGGTTAATGGTTTCGAAAGGGGTACTTTTTCTTATGTTCACTTTGACCCAAAATATTAAACTCAATGGTTTCGAAAGAGGTACTTTCAAATGGTTTCGAAGCTATGCTTCTATAAGTTGAAAAGATATGCTTTAATACTTTCTAAAGGAATGGTTTGATGGTTTCGAAAGGAAGGTTTTGATGCTTTCGAAAGAGATATTTTAAAGTGTTTCGAAAGGCATATGTTTAAGTGTTTTGAAAAGAAAGTTTGAATGTTTTCGAAAGATATATTCTAATTGTTTCGAAAGTAAAGGTCTAAGGTTTCGAAAGCCTTAGTTTTCAAAACAAAGAACCAAATCTCATTTTTAAAGAAAAACCCATGGCAATATAAAAGATCTTTGAAATGGCTTTTAATTTTGGAGTTTTTGAAGAAGCTTTCCTTGATAAAAATAATAGGTTAAAGGGATTAACCATGTTTCATGTGAAAATAATTTTAAGAATATTAACCATAAATGTTGGTATTATTATGTTATAATCAGATATTGTATGTGGTTCTTCTATAAAAATATTCACTATATAATGGACCCATAACTATATTTTGGGGAGTAAGGGCAGAATAACCAGCTAAGTTGACCTAGTAGTGAATATAAATTAAGTTAACTCCTGAATGAGTAGATTTGTATCCAGGAA
Organism: Allium fistulosum; assembly: GCA_030737815.1. Lineage (NCBI taxonomy): Eukaryota > Viridiplantae > Streptophyta > Magnoliopsida > Asparagales > Amaryllidaceae > Allium > Allium fistulosum. Next base: position 480,749,736 of record CM060905.1, on the reverse strand, counting down.
GTCAAGTAGACCAGAACATAGGATGCCCAAAGACTGATCAAAAAGTTGTCAGTTTAGATAGGTTCATAGTAAACCCATGAAAACTATGTTTGGAGTGAGTTATTGGCAGGGGCCAATAGGTTCGTAGTGATCCCATGAAAACTATATCTTGATAAAGTTATTGACAGAAGTCAATAGGTTCATAGTCAACCCATGAAAACTATGATATAAAAGAAGTTATTGGAGATACCAATAGGTTCAGGGAGAACCCATGAAATAATGAAGTTATTGGCATAAGCCAATAGGTTCTTAATGATCCCATGTAAACTATGAAACCGGACAAATAGTCCATAAGCTTTGAATAGGTTATTAGTCAGGACATAAAAACTAATAGGTTAATAGTGACCCTAGAAACTATAACTGAGACAGATAGTCAAATGAATAGGCATGGGGAATCCAGGATATTTTGCTTGTTTGCGTATCATCATGATATTTTAAATTGCTATGTTTTTAACCATTGTGGATGCAGGAGCACGGTATATGGTTATTATAAATTTTTGGGCAAGATACTAGTGAGGGAAAACCCGTTCCACTAAGCGGCATGGTCTCACTAGATATCTAAATGGTTCGAGATGGCAGGTTATTATTCATACCAGGCTTTATGCATGACTCGAAGTTTATGTTTTCCCCTTAAACTCTTGGGTGCTCAATTGATTTTGAGTAGATTGAGAGTTGAGGTTTTCAGGTTCTCCTTTAGACAAATAAGCTTCCCGAGACGTGCAGGAGACAAGCTAGCTAATAGAAGTTCTTTTCTATTCCACTGTGTTTTGATGTAAAAGCAAAATTGTTTAACTGCCTATGTTTAGACCCTGATCATCCAAGGGGGCATCTTCATATGTCGCTCTTGGTGTAATTTGTAATGATTATATTTTCTATGAATGTGGTTCTCGAATTTAGGATTATGTAATGAATTTGAAATATGATTGAAATGGAATGAGAAATTTGTTTAATGATTTTTAAAAAAATTCATACCTATGTGTTTCTGTTATATCAATGTATCTAACATTACCGCATTTGGTCACCGAGAATTAATAACTATGGATAATTGCAGCACCATAGCCGTTAGTTTTGGGCCTCCAAGCGGGGGATGTTACAGTTTTGCTTCAATAATAACCATTATTTTTAACCAAACCACTCTTGTCAGAGATTTTGACTTCGAGTTAACTTGAGTTGACCATGATACTAACTCCATATAATTAAGGAGACGAATCCTCTCTTGAATGGTACTTCACTTCCAATATTTTTGCTCGACCCAACTATAGTCACTCGATGGATGTTGTACCGTGATTTGATTATAATCAAAGTGGAGTTTTCATATTGAAGATCTATAGTATTTTCAAGTCGAGAGAACTGACAACCACATCAATATTTTCTGTTTGACCTTTAACCAATAGAAAACTATCGAGTGAGTCATTCCATTGTTATCCAATAACTATCAGTACTTAACACCTAGGTGCCCCCAGCAGTCATCAGTAATACACAACCCAACATTTGGAGAGCGTTACACATTCCAGTTTTAACGGATACATTGAGATCCAGTCTCGATGCATCTTGACTAGGAACATTTAAAATGATATGTTTTATAATATTGTAATACAATACTCATGATTACAAATATTTATAATTACTATCATAAACACACCATCTATGGATTTTCTATTAAATATATTTTAATTAAGCATTTAGTTATTTATAACACATTATAACAAATATATAACAGAAAGTATACACCTTTATTATGAATGAGAGTTGATTACAGAGTTAATTAATTTATAATAAATTACAGAATTACCCCTAGGGCATACCCCTAATTCTATCACAAACTACAAACCATTATGACCAACTCGAATCAAATGAAAATGCATCACTCAATCCTTTATTCCCTAATAATCCTATCATCCCTACTACGGAATCAGACATCCTAATTCCTAACACATCATTGTCAGATCCTCCAAAAACTTCCAAAACTACAGAACTGGACATCTCTATTTCTGACTCATCCCTATAAGACACCTAAGAAACATCTAACACCTTACTATGCCACTTCACAATAACCAAACAACCTCCAACATAACATAGAGACTACATTATGTATGCTTAAGTCCATCATCCTAATCCGTTGGGAAGTTCAACAAAAGGTACTCGTTACCCTCTCTCTCTCTCATGTTCTTTCATATTCCCGTTTTTCATCTTCAAAATTTTCCTTTTTTGCAAACATGGAATCTCTTAAAGAACCTCAATCCTATTCTCAAGACGTTCTCGATCCATATAAAAAAGGTGACGAAAACTGAATTAGAAGCATTAAAGATGAATAACAGATGGAGTATGGTGCCCCTTCCCCTTAGGCACAAATCTATTGGTTGTAAATAGGTCTATAAGGTCAAGTATCGATCTAATAGTTCTATTAAACATTACAAATCTCATCTTATTGCTAAGGGCTATAGTCATGTTGAAGGCATCGACTATCATGAGACATTTTCTCCCATAACCAAACTAACTACTTTCCATTGCCTTCTTACTGTTGTTGTTTCCCGCAATTGGTTCATGCACCAACTTAAAGTTCAAAATGCCTTTCTCCGTGGGGATTTACATGAAATTCTTTATATGGAACCTCCACCCGGTCTTCAAAAATACGGGGAGTATCTTGTATGTCAACTCAATGAACCCCTTTATGGTCTTAATAAGCATCAATAAATTGGTTTTCTGCCTTCTCAAATATTATTAAAAAGGCTGGTTATTCACAGTCAGAAGCTGTTACTCTCTTTTCACCAAAGTTCAAAATACTTGTATTACCATGATTCATTTACGTTGATGATATTCTTCTCACTGGTAATAACCTTCAAGAAATGCAAGAGCTTAAATAGATTCTTCTTAAACATTTTCACATAAAAGACCTTAGTCATTTGAAGTATTTTCTTCGTATTGAATTTTCAAGATCAAGGAAAGGGGTTTTCATGACTCAAAGAAAATATGCATTGGATATTTTAAAAGGTTCCACTTACTGGTGCATGACCAGAAAATTTTCCAATGGAAGAAAATTTGAAACTTACTCCCACAGATAGCACTACAAAATATGAAAGATTGGTAGAAAGATTAATTTATTTTACAGTAACGAGACCAAACATAGTATATAATGTTCGCACTATAAGCCAATTCATGTATGAAACATGAAAGCCCCATTGGGATGTTGCTATACTAATTCTTAGATATTAAAGGTACCACTGACAAGTTTTTTGTTCTCTTCTACAAAAAGCTTGACCTTAAAGCATATTGTGGTTCTGATTCGGTTGGTTGCAACTTCAAAAGAAGATCAACATCAGTTATAGGGTTTATATTTTTCTTAGAGATTTGCTAATCTGATCTAAAAAGAAAGAAAACATATCAATATCATTTGTAGAAATTGAGTATAGAGCTATGGCAAACACTTATTTGGAATTAACATGGTTGCTTTACAATTTAAAGGATTTAAGATTTTCATAAAACTTTGCTGCACCATTATTTTGTGATAATCAAGCGGCACTACATATTGCAGCCAATCTTATGCTTCATGAATGCACAAAACATATCGAAACAAATTTCCACGTCATTCCTGAAAAGCTACAAGAAGGATTGATTAGTCCTTCATATGTGCCAACTCATTTACAAGTTGCCAATATCTTTATTAAAGCTTTGGGAAAAGACTAGTTTATCATGCTGCGGAACAAGTTGGGACCTCACAATATTCACTCTCCAACTTGAGGGGGAGTATTAAAATGGGAATTTATTATGCAATTAATTATTGTAATAAAAGATTGATTTTGTAATTAATTATTTCCATCCTCATATTTCATTAACATGGAAATCTTTAATTACAAATCCAGTATTTGAAATTGAATTAGCATTGATTTAGGATTTAATTAATTCTAGGATCCTTATATAAATGTATGTAGTTATCATGGAAATGAATATGAAGAACCACTTTCTTATTATCAAGTTTTTTTCCTTCTTTCTTCTTCCTTAAAATTAACACCTAAAATATCATTATAACTTTTTTCCTTTGCTCGACATACCCTTATAATTAATTCTAATAAACAAAAAGAAACCGCATGGTAGAAAATCTAAAGAAATTAAGTCGCTAGTTGGGTTTTTATAAACAATTGCTATTCTCAGGCTTAATACTACATACCTATTTTAATTCATATATTCAAAAAAAATTACTTTTTTTTGCATGATTAATAGATTGCAAAAATGATTTGACTATTAAATCACAAATTTTACGATTTTTCTAATGGTATGTATTGTGCATTTGTAAAAAACAATAATATAAACTTCCTTTTTTCTGAATTCAATAATTCTTAATATGAAAATCATACCGACGACCGATCTTCATTATATAAACATATAAATCAATATTTTTCAACTATATAAAAATTAACATATAAATTACTTTAGAGTTATCCCACAAACGATCATTTTAGCACATGCTTTCACATTTTCCCTCTCCTAATACAACTCGAACCGGCCATAGATGTCTTTAGCAAGCATCTTAACCTTCTTCTTGGTTTTTTCATTCCGTACACCATCTCTCTGTATTTTATACTAGGTTTCTACTCCTAGAATTTTCTAATATGCGCTTGAGATGTGCCGAGTTTCCATTGATATTTACTCTGCATTTGTATTTAAATATATATTATCAACATTTAAATTTATATATGAAAAATCTAGTATGCACTAAATTTACTTTAGCACAAAATCATTAAACATGATGTCTTTGACGTCTGGTAGAAAATTCAAGAATCTAGGCTAGAATTGATTCACCCTAGCAAGAATCAAGTCACGAGTGTTATCACTAGTGATTCCACTGCTGAAGTCAGCTCTGCAAATACATAAACTGTATAATAAACGTGAAGTTATTTAAAATGATAACCTAACAATTTAAAAATAAGTATAAATGCAAAATTATCACTTACCCTCCTTTGGAACAATGAATAATGTCGATTCGACCTACCGATGCACCGAAATCCATAGCAGATGCATGTGTAGATGGACTTACATCATTACACTCATCAATATGATCGAATCCGATGATTGGTGATAACATATGCCAAGGATCGTCGCCTACAACAAGTGACTGAGACCCTCCCCAGTTTGAAGATGTCCTAGTGGAATCAGATGTTAGGGTGTCGTATGCTGTTGATCGTTGGATTTCGACATCAACTTTTGTGTGTCTATTATTAGTGCGGACACTCTTATCTGTTAAAGTTTCAATTAAGTAATAAAATAAATCTACTAGATGACTTAAAATTAAAAAGAACAATTTATATTAAATCTTATTAGAGTAGTAGTACTGAAATAAACAGTTCATGCCATTATTTAATAGAGGAAATAATTAAGTGTACAGGTGCTTCAAATTATGATCTAAGTAAACTTGAAAGAAACAATAGTGAAATAAACAATTCATGATGAATAATAGTCAAGAAATAGTGAAATAAATAATCCATGATGAAGAATTGTCGCACATTCATACTAATAGATTTCAAAGGAAAAATACATACCGACTAAACTAAATTTATGTTCATAATAGCATCAAAATACATACACTACCAAAAGTACAATAAAATCTTTACAGTCAAATGTATATACTATGAGTCAAAATTTTCTTCATCAATGAAATTATTTACACTATTCTCTTCATCTTTAAAGACATCTTCTTCAACTTTGACTTTAACCTTGGAGTCGGTATCATCTTCATTTCCTTGGTCATTAACTCGTTCATCTACATCAACATCTTCATCTAATTCAACTCCACCGAATACTTCATTATTAAGTGGTTTTATATCGTATACATTTTCTGTGATTTTCACTACTTCATTTGGATTAGGATCATGTCGTTACGACTAATTGTCAATTATAACCATGTCCAAGTTAAATGACCATCTTGGTTTTGTTCTAACAATGGTCCATAATCTTCCTTGCCGTTGGTCATAAAAGGATTAGGTGCATAGTAGACTTATGTTGCTTGTGTTGCCAACACAAATGGATCACAACCTTGATATCGCCTTTTGTGATTTACTTCTCTTAGTAGGTGCTCTTTGTGTGCACGCCAAATTCATATATCCTTCCTAGTATCAAACTAGTCACATTTGAATAAAAATATTTTAAGCTTCGGTACTATCGAGTAGGCAGGTTCAACTATTTCCTATAAAATGCTATAATAATCTTCTAAATTATTACTCTTGTTGTCGCTCACGACACAAACCCCACCATTGTACATTTTATTTGCCAAACTCAGCTATGTGAAATATGAAACCATTTATGTACAAAATTGGACACTTTCTGTATCTAATCGTTGGTCCAAATGCGAGTGGTCGATAACAAACATCTGTAACTTCATTATCAACAACTAATATTTTTAATTTTTAAGTTATATGTGATAATTTATTATGACAAAAATATATATTAAATCATACTTATATATTTCTTGAACCATCCTCAAACCTTTACTAGGGGCAATAGTTGGATTTGCTTCTTCAAATTGACCGTTGAACAATTAAAAACGTCAAAGGAAAATATATAACATAAAGAAAATATCGTGTTACATACCAGATTAGATCTGCTAACTCTTCACAATTGAGGAGCACCGTTGATTTTTCCAAATTGAAATCCTTAATTAATTCAAGACCTCCAATCTTCCATTTACCAAATGACCATCCTTATTTTTGAAAAATTGACAGAGAAATATCGAATGAATTAACCATCTCATCATCATTAGGACTACTATTAAAATTTAACTTAATGTGGTTTTTGAAATAGTAACTAAAAACATGGATGCTTCTTCTACAATATATGCTTGACAAATAGAACCTTCAAGGTGTGCTTTTTTGATTCACCTTCTTTTTTCAGTGACCCAAATACCTATATAAAAATATTTACAATATTACAATGGTTAATCAAAAAATCAAATTTATTTTATATTATACATAACTTTCGAATGGATACATCCAACCGTATTGTATTGGTCCTTGTAGTAAAGCTTCGGTTCGTAAATGTGCAGGTAGATATTAATAGAGTTAGGGGTATGTCCTAGGAGGAATTATGTAATTATTACCTATATCAAACTCAATAACCAACCTTGCTCGAAATAAAAGTTTTTTTCTATTATATACTTGATATAATATGTTATATTAATTTATTTATTTAATTAAGAGTATATTTCATAGAAAATCCATATATTGTATGTTTTGTGATAGTAATTACAATGTATAGTAATTATGAGTAATTTATCACAATTTAATTAAACATACCATTTTAAATATTCCTAGTCAAGATGTGTCGAGACTGGATATCGATAAAACCATCGAGACAAGAGTATGCAACGCTCTCCAAGTATTGGAAAGTGTATTACTCATGACTGCAGGGGACACCAAGGGATTACCTACTATTTTTTATTGGATAATTATGAAATGACTCACTCGATAGTTTTCTGTTGGTTAATATAACTAAGGTCAAATAGAAAATATCGATGTGACAAAATTACACAGTTCTCTTGACTTGAAAATATTGTTGATCTTCAATGTGGAAGGGCTGCTTTAATTATAGTTAATTCATAGTATGGCACCCATCGAACGACTATAGTTAGGTCGAGTGGAAGCATTGGAAGTGAAACACTACTCAAGAGACGATTCGTCTTCTTGGTTATATAAGGTTAGTATCATAGACAACTGAAGTAAATTTAAAGTCAAAGTCTCTGTCTAGAGCAATACGATTAATAACAATTGTTATTACTGAGCTAAGGACTTTAAGTTTGGACTTTAAAGTTGAATATGGATGATATTGAAATTTCGACCATTACCAAATTCCATAAATACTAATGTGATATAGTTTTACGAAAAGAATTAGTGTAAATAATTATCACAATCGGATAACACTTAACTAAGTAAAATTGGATTTTTTTCGAAGCTATTTAAGCGATAAATTTGGCCATAATTTCACACCATCTTCTAAGTGGCGTGTGAATGTTAATATTCGAATTATTCGATAATTAACCGCTGACCGAATTTACACGTAATAGTCACACAACAGTAATGTTGAATACTCCGACTACCACCCGATTTAATTAATTATAATTTTTATAAGTTAATAAAATTAATTAATATTTAAGAAATATTAATTATAAAATTTTATTCGATTTATGTTGAAAATAGTATATATATATATATATAAGTTATATGCACGCGTATCGATATACGATATCAATATACGTTTAAATTAGATTTAAATGTATATTATTTGATTAGGCTTGAAATGACTAAGAGGCCTATAAAGGGAATTGATTTGGCTGGCCATAGTTATAGGAGGAGGGGTTTGATTTGATTCCAAAAAAGGGATTTGAAGTAGTAGAGATATTAGTAGATCCGGATCCACTTTTTGCTCCTCTCATTTTCTATTATTTAAACACCCTTAACCCCACATTTGTTGCTCTCTTTTTTAGCCCCAACTACATCCATATTTAACCGAAAATGGAAGCCCCCTTCAACCATTGATTCAAGCATTAAAAACACAAATTCAAGTAAAATCAAGACAACAATGCATAGTGCTTTTCTGTCTGTAGCTCTCTCTGAAAGAATTTGAATTCAGATTTAAATGGAGTCGATCGATTTAGTAGTAAACTTGTACTAATTAGGCTATAGTCAAGGTAACTTATTTATTTACATATCTAATAACTATCTTAAATCATATATGCTTAGATTGGATCTCAATATCACGAATCTCTATATATGTGTGCTGTCAACATTGTATGTGAATATGTATATATGTGTTGTGATTAAAAAAGATTATATATATGTGTATGTGTGTGTGCGCGCATGCGTGTGCGCGCACACATATATAGCTATTGGCCAACAACGAAAATAATTGAAAAAAACATGAATTGAATATTAATTTAAAAGGGCTTTTAAAATAAAATTTGATTTTAACATATAAATGTACATAGACTACATGTAATTTTTTTTAATTATACACATGTAATAATTTTCAAAATATATATATATACACATATTTTAAAACCTTAAATATATACACACACACATAGATTTATTTTAAAACATAAGATGTTACTTTGATATATATATATATATTATATGTATATATTTTAATGTATATTAAATATACTAGCAATTATGAAATTTATTTAGATTTTTTAAAATTTCCAAACGAAAAAGATTTATTTAAAAAATAATTTTTAAAATAGTAACGGATTTTAAAAAAATTGAATTTTTCAAACATATTATAGGCCAAAAATATGTGTGAATATGCGTGTGCATATGTATATAATTTTATCCATTTGTATTTAAATCTATAACGATAATTCAAATTTGAAATTTAAATATTAATTTATATGTTTATGTGTATATATATTTGTATTTTTTCAAGAATACATATATATGTGTTAATTTAAAATATTTACATTTATTTATTTTATTTTATCAAAATATTATTTTTGATTTATATTTGAAATTAGAAAATATTTAAAATTTTAGATGTACATCTAAAATTTCAAATTTGAATTCAATCTTTAATTTGTAAATATTTATATTTTCATTTTCAAATATAATTATTTTACATTATTATAAATATATATGTTTGTATATATTAACATTTATACTCTTATAAATATATTTTATATCACGTTGAAATACACATATACACACAAATATATATATATATATATATTTTTATATATATATTAAACATCACATATATGTACCGAGGGGCTAACATGTCTATTGCCGGTGTAAATCCTAACATCTATATACGGGCGTTAAACTACGCACACCGTATATGTTGCATGTGTACGTACACACATGTTTATAAGATATGCATATTCATACTATATAATATAAATATAACTTCAAAATAAAACTTTATTTACAAATTAAATAAAGTATTGATTTTATTTAAAATAAATTTAGATTAGATCTAGATAAATTTAGACTTTATAGGCCCCAAAGGTCCAAAATGGAATATTTTTTTTTGAAAATTACCCATTTACCCCATTGCGTGCTGGCTTAGTTCCAACAGTGGTATCAGAGCCATATAGCTTGCGCGATCTAAATTAACAGTATTAGGCAAACTTATTAAAACATACCCATATAGTAGGGCACCTAGAAAAGTGATGTCTAACTTTGAGTTAGATAAGTGGTGTCTAAGGTTGAGTCTGCCGTACTTGGCTACTGGCCTAGCATGAAAGGATGAGGTAAGCCTAAAAGTTATCCCTAATATAAAGGACAAAATTGTTTTGGCCTTAGGCTAATTTTCAAATTCTATTTTGAGATTAAATTAAAATTTAAAATTTAAAGGTTAATTCTAAAATAAGAAATATATTATAAATGTTGTAATATGGATTTTCAAAAAAAAAATTAAAAATTAAAACAAAGGTTTTTAATTTAAAAGTTAAATTTAAAATAAAACCATATTATAAAGTTATAGTATGTTTCTTCAAAATGTTTGAAAATATTATAAAATTAATTTCAAAACATTATTTTTTTAGTAAGATTAATAAAATAAATGAACTAAGTAAATAAGTTAATTAACATGTATAATATATGTAATGATATATGTTATGTGGTCTTGAATTATTTAAGACAACATGAGTATACATGTGTATATAAAAGAATTTTCAAAATTAATAAAATTTAATTAAAATTATTTAATTAAATAAATTAATTAAAAGTTAATTGATAAATTAAAATGCATATATATAAGGTATATAGGTATATTATAAAGGTTATAATGTGTGTGTATATATATTTAATATAACATGTTATAATTGAATAATATAATAATTAATTAAAGTGTTAATTAATGAAATAAGATTTAATTAATATAATTTTATATATAAAATATTATATATGTTAAATAAAGTATAAAAGTTATAAAATAATAAAACTTATAAAATATAAATATATAAACTAAAGGTGGAACATTAAAGAAATCCTATATAGACTTAAGGAATAAATACATATGTAAAAGTACGTATACCGTGATTTCTGATGTGTCCGACACTTGAATCACGATGGTATTTCATAAGAAATACATTATTCCATAATTTGATATCAATCAATTAAATATATTGAAGATAATGAATCTTTAAAATAAGTGTTGTCCTCTACCATTTATATATTAATAAATTACTTGCATACTCTCTGGTTGTTGAGCAAACTCAAGCTAGAGATGTTATGTGTAGTATTATTAATATATTGCTTAGACGAGGTAAGATAACTATATGTATTTGTTGAGCATACTCAAGGCATATATATTATACTTAGGCCATTGCGAAATGGTAAGCATAAGTGAACGATTTCTTTCAATTTGTTGAGAAAACTCAAGGTCAAAATGATATTAGGACAAGGGACCATGGGTTAAGAGTTGTATATGATACAACCAATAAGGAGTTTTCCATCATTTCCGGGGCTGACTTGTTGAGCAAACTCAAGGTAAGAATCCCAAGATCGACAAGTCCTAACATCCACTAGTGAAGTCAAAGGACTTTTATGTTTCATCTTAGGGTTTAGAGAAACATAAAAGGCTAGTGGAAGCCTTATTAGAAAAATAAAATGGTAACGGTTAACCTTTCTAATATTGCAAGAACACCTGCTATGTATAAATTAAACTATTCTTCATTGATAAATTTGTGCAATTAATATAATTTATAAAATGTTTATCAATTAAAATATATAAATAACTGAATTAATATTGACAAATAGAAATATAAAATATGCATTCCAATAAATTTTTGCATGTTGATTCATGCAAGCGCCTAACTATACAACCACTAAATACGTTTTGTAACTTGGTCACTTACGAGTTTACTTGTTTAAGAATGTGTATTGTCTTCCATATACGATCACATGTAAATGTAATATGGTGAACAGTCATAATTCGCAATGTACGAAATCTCGATGAAATTAGTTCATTAAAATAAGCAAGTAAACTATAGTGTAAAATCATATATTCAATACGATTGATTATAATAATGAGCTTGTTGTGTTAAATGTAACAATGAACCAAAGACTACAAGATAGGTCTAAGAATTCGATCACCAAAATGCCAGTTTGATTAGTTTACGTAAAGTGCAATTTATTTAATATCCTTAAAAGTTAAGTATGACCAAATGTGTTTTTGTAAAGAGTTTGTTATGATATTTGTAGTAAGGATTTCCTTTGAATGGTTCGACCGTTTGATAAGGAAAGCGATTATACGAGAATGGATGTGACCTAAGACACAATTGGAATGAACAGAGTGAATGGTTACTTTAGCTTCATATAAAAAAGGAAACGAGAATTGTGTAATAATAATTTACACTTAAAATTAGAATTAGAAACATGATTTTTATTCATGTATTTTCACATACAAAAATGTTTTTAATGAGACTTATTTCTTGAATTTAAGATATTTGATTTGAAAATTCTTAGATGTAAATTAGTTACGGTAAATGAGAAAAATAGCCAATATTAAGTGGTTGAATGGAGCTTCGTATTTCATATGCTATTATGGTAACGGCGGAAATAATATGAGCATGCCATATAACACTTATTAGTCACATCAAGTTATGAAAATTATTTCGTAAAAAATACCAAACAATATTTATGAAATAATAACTATCTTTTAGTTTTGGCTAAAAAACAGACATAGTTTTATTTCAATATGAGTATTATGAATATTCATTATAAATAAACTATCATAGTGGTATATGTGATGCATTGGAAAATATAGAAGTATATTTCCTATTATTTTGAAATTATGGACTAAGCCAAAGTTTTGAGAAATAATTTTTCTTTATATGATTATGAATTATATGGTACTATTAAATTTAGTTCAGACAATTAAGGGTAAAACACCCATTCAGTGGTAGCATCATAAGAGTTGATGAACTCTTCAGATTGCTACATATAGATGTATTCAATCGTAAGTCTAATAATACCAAAACAGTTCCACGTATTTCGTTATATTCACCGATGAGTTATTATTGACATTTGCATGTGTATTTGATACATATATATAATATGTCTATGATAAGCTTATAGAGTATAAAATAGAAGAAAATAATATAATGTGCAACGGAAAATAAAAATGATTCGATTTGATCGAATAAGTGAGTATATTGAAAAGAATTCTGAACATACCAAAAAAATGAATAAAGATTCAATCTCAAAAGTCACTCCTCCCTATGATACATAATGAAATATCGATAAGGAGCAATCGAACTTTGTTAAAGAAAATACAATTAATTGTAAGTGAAAGTTGAGTTAACTTCTTTCTATAGGGTCATGTACTTAAAAGCATTACACAAGGTTAAAATTAATTTCATCCAAATAATAGTTTACAAAATCATACAAGATAAGAGTTTATAAGAAACCCCAACATATCCTAAGCCAAGGAGTTGGCAGGTTGTATGAGTCAAAAGACTATATATAATAATTGTACATGAGGGATCTTGTATGAATCACCTCGAAAGGTGTTTGGGAACGATTGTCATTAGATGACCTATTTACGTTTTGAACACAAGTTTTGTAAACTAAAACCAAATCAATTTTATATTTAAGGCAATTCATTAAATTTTTATGAATACCCATTCCATTACACTGAGAAACAACTATTGTTTCAAAAAATACAAACTTCATAGCGATTTTAGAAATTATTGGTAGTGAAAATGGATTTGGATACAATCCAAAGATGAAATTGATTACGTAGGATGAAATAAAATTAACTAAATCTAAATGAACAAAATGCATTAGAGTGTCTAATGAGTATTCTTGCACATTGAAGAGGAACTATGAATTTCTTATCAATGTCGAGAATAGATAATCCTCAATTGTCAATTAAACCATTAAGAGTATGGACCCTGTAATATGGTACGGTGCACAACTCGGAAATGATTCTAAATATATCGTCAAAATATGATTTTGATTGTTGTACCCAAAAGAAGATGATTCATCGGCCACAAATGTGTCTTCAAGAGAAAGACTAATGCAGTTGAAATATAATGAGCAACGTTGATAAGAATAAAATCGTGAATTTCAAATGTTGAAATTAACGTAACTGATTTGCCATTCAATGTCCTCAAGATGATTCTTATTTTACTTATAAAATTATAGCTTGGTATGATTTTAAGTTTTGGTACATATGTGTTGAAATGGAAATTTTTAAATAATGATTTAGAATAGGCTGTTTGGATATAACAACCAAAGTGTCTCGAAGTCCCTGGGAGTGATATTGAGTTTATGGGTTTTTCAAATATGATCTAAGAGATGATACGAAAGTATCATTCTATAAGAATCAAATTAAATACGTATTTTGGTTGACATATTGAATAGTTTGATTTTCAATTAAAATACAGAGGAATCTTGTGTCCATAAGAAAGAACGTTAAAATGTACGTAGATATATCTAAAATTATAAGCAAACAACATACCACCGATTTTTAGCGGTACTTATTTTAAAATTAGTAATAGTTTGGTAGTTTAATACTCGATATTGAATTTGTAAATTATGCATTTTATAATAAGTAAAAAGGATGTTGGGAATGTCTCAAACGATATGCAAAGACACAATTAAAATATTTAATGTGGAGCATGTAAGATGGATTCTTTATATACTGACAATATAAATTATCATACATGTTGTATTGTCTAAAATATCGTATTTTTTATGTATTTGATTCATGAAGAAAATAGTAGATCCAGATTAAGATAACTAAAAGATAGTTTAGAGTGTTCTCTAGTATTTATGAAATACTAGAGAATTGTTTATAGAAAAATGAACTCCTTATGAAGGAATGTTCAGACTCAAACTTCATGAGTGATATCGAGTATAATATGTCAATGTTAAATTCATGTTCAAACCTTAGTTAAGAAGCCTTAAGTTGAAATTGTTCCAAACAAAAGGTTGCGGCTGATTGAATGAAAAAGGCTAAGTACATCGTCTTGAATAGATCCATGATAAAAGAAATGTATAAATATAAATGCAAAAATTTATAACTGAGCTAGAGATGATTCCTAGTATTAAGTATACTACGTTATTGTTATATGATAATAATGTAATGATAAGAGCTCACTAGAAATCCAAAAACAAACTCCAAATAGTTCTATATGATAAAGATAGTTTATTAGCATTAGGAAGAATTGATTGATAGAGTAGATAATCAAAATAACATAGTAGATCCATTCACAAAGGGTCTAACTCGATTAGTTCTCTTTAAACTTATCGAAGGGAAAGGACTGAGATTCCATAATCGGGCCCGTTGGCGTCATAAATGGCCACCAACGCCTAGTTATGTGAAAGCACCATATCCAGTCACAAATCTCAGATAATATAATGTAGAGAATATAAATTGAGGAATAAATTTAAAACATAAAGCAAGTAAAGAGTGACACAAATTTATAGTGGTTCGGCTAACTTCGGCCATGTCCACTCCAAAGATTTTTCTTTTATTCATTTATGCTGCTGTTACAGTTATAAATTCGTGAAATCCCAGAATAAAAATGGTAGAGTATAGCCTATGTAGAAGATAGAATGAAGTAGAAAGAAGATTCCTTTGCTGATGCCATGTGTGCTATATTTATCGGAGAAGATGTGAAAATATCTCGCATAAAACCCGGATCTGGAACCTTGAAGCCAAGACGAGCTCGTCTAGAAAGTTTGAGGCCCACCGGAGCCTATAATAGGGATCAGGACTGATCCATATTTTGAGGGATTATGGGGTGCGATTCCTATGATGGGTCCCCCATGTTGTATTGTACTTCCCCTCCATATTTCATGTTGATTGCATTTGTAGATTTTGAGTTATTGACCGATCATTGCTATGAATTTGAATATGGTCGATCCCTCCAAACTCCTCCATATGATGTGCAATCATTAGGGTAGACTCCCTAGGGTCCCTTCTTTTTGTTCCCAAAGTTTCAGTTCAATTCGCCTTGTGGTTGTTGACTTATGAAGCGATCATCATCGAGTTATGTTGTGTGCATCATGTTTAATCCGATCCCCCTTCTAGGGGAAGTATTAGTTCCATACTTAGCCATTTTTTGAGTGTTGTCCATCTGAATCTATCCAACTATTGTCCATAGTTCCAAATATAATCGATCTCCAATCCTGGTAACCATCTCTCTAGGCTTTCTGCCTTGATGATTGTAAAGTCTGTTGGGTTAAATCCGCCTGTGTACTGCCTTGGCCAAAGACAAGTAATACTTTGCCCCCAAAATATGCCTTGCGATAGGAAGGTGAGTTTTGAATTGCCATAAATCCAAAATTCGAAGTCCATAATCCATCGATTGCCATATTATCTAATCCGAATCCACGATGTATCAGGATTGTTAGTGAAATTCATGACCATTCTAAGTCAATATCCAATTCTGTATCCATTGCAAATCCGCGATCTCTTCGGACCATTTTATCCAAATCCTCGACCTGACCGGGTCATTAGCCAAATCCGTGGCCACTCCGGGTCCATGTCCAAATCTAGGGCTGTTCGAAGCTGATATCCAAATTTGTGACCTCTTCGAGTCCTTGCCGAGCAAAATCCATACTCGACGTCCAAGTAAGCCGATCCTGTCACTCTCCAGCGAAGTGGCTTTATTTCCTGTACTCTGATTCAGTGTCCCTGAACATTAAGTGGTGTCTTGGCCTAAATCCTAGGCCAATAGGGTCTCATCGGACCCTTGCCGAGCATAATCCTACTCGACGACTTGAGTAGGTCGATCCTGTCACTTTCCAGTGGAGCGACCTACTCCTTGCCAACCATAATCCATACTTGACGTCCTGTTGGGTTTTATCCTCTGGTTTCAACTCTCCGGTTGAGGACTTAATCCATGTACGAGTCCATTATGTTGCTCTCCGGCGAAGGGACTTGCACCTTGCAGTTACCGCCTTGTTTTATTCATCGCAGTAATGCAGATCATAAATAACCCAATGAATAAGAGTTCGTACATACAGAAATCCAAATTTTTTTTTGCCAAAAAGTGTCTCTCTAGGCACGATGGTTCATCATCATCTTAGAGCATACCTAGGGGCCATCCTTGATCCCATATATGTGTAAGTGACTTAGCCGCCTTATTATAGAGTTTATTATTATTATTATTATTATGGCCGAAGTCCAAGTCCTAAACTCAGGCTTTACCATCATGATAAGTTGATGACGATCTGTGACCCCGATCCAGGGCCATTCCTTTTTCCATTCGATGCGGATGGTGGCTGCTCCTATTCTACCCCCATTGTACGATTCCTCATGTACTGCGGCACTCTGCCATTCCTGACGTGCTCCACAATCATATCCTTTAAATGCCTGCATTTATCGTAGTATGCCCGTTCAATTTGTGGAAGAAGCAATACTTTCCAAACATATGCTCCTGCTCCGTGGGATCCCTCCATGTCATCAGCAATTCCCGATACAGTTGCCATCAAAACCATGGATGGATCTGGCCGATCCACCGACTCCGCCGCGGCATTAAATCATGTTAGAAAAATCCTTGGAGATTCTTTGGTCTTCTGCTTTAGTGTTTCCAGGCTCATCGCATTTTTGGTCTCGAGATGTGAACTCTGAACTGCCTTATAAATCTTTTGACCAATTCCATCCATGTGCCAATAGAACTTCTCTCCAACTGTCTAAATCATAGTGCAGCTATATCCGTTAAATACAAGGGAAAGCATCGCGCCATGACTTCCTATGATACCCCTAGTACATCCACGTGTCGTATATATCTCATCATATGCATAGTTGGGTCTGACTTTCTGTCGTATACTTCCAGCATTGGTAGTTTGAACTCTGGTGGATTCCTAGCATTCCGAATATTAGGAGTGAATGGACTTCTATTTACATCCTCAAAATCCTTGTTCACCAATCCTCCACGCATAGCTTGCCCTATCATCTTCGCAAACCTTTCACTGTCATCCAAAGGTAGTCTCCTATCATCATTTCATAACTGCCCCCTGAGTCCACGAGGGAATGCTGGAACGTATTCCTCTAGACGTGCATCCAAATTCCGATTTACACCAAACTTAATAGGATCGACCGCAGGTCCTCCAGCATTGCGACCGACTAGACCAGGGGGCATGCCCCCAAGTCTTTGGGGATCAGTGTCGATCCCTCTAGATGGATCGGGTCTGATCCCTCTATGATGGCCGAGGACTGCCCTCGGCTGCTCTGTTCCATTCCTTAGTCCAATAGCTCCGTCTCCCTATTCCCCGTTCTAATTTCCAGCGATTCCTGCTGCTTCAACTCCTTGATCTAAGTTGTCATTAGCACCTGCTACTCTATTCCCTTAGTTCTACACTCCAGCTTGTCCAATCTATCGGATTAAATTCTACATCATCCCCTCCTATCTTTTCAACATCCTTTCCTGTATAGCATCCATCATTGTTTCCATTTCATCCCTAGTGATGTAGATAGATGCTTGATTAGCTCCAGCTTCTGAGGAAGCCTCCTGACTCCCTCCATGGTGGCTCCTTTCCGGTAGCACTCTCCTTGTTGATTGTCTCAGCATTGCTCCAAATCTAAGCTCTAGATCTTTTCCAAACTCCGAATCTGAATTACAAATCCACGGGGGCTAACATTCTCAGTGGAAGGACCAAAATAATGGCCACCAATACCCAGTTATGTGAAAGCACCAATATCTAGTCATAAATCTCAGATAATATAATGTAGAGAATATAAATTGAAGAATAAATTTAAAACAAAAAGCAAGTAAAGAGAGATACAGATTTATAGTGGTTTGGGTAATTCCAGCCTACGTCCATTTCAAAGGTTTTCCTTTTATTCATTTGTGCTACTGTTACAGTTACAAATCTGTGAAATCCCAGAATAAAAATGGCAGAGTATAGCCTAGGTAGAAGATAGAATAAAGCAGAAAGAAGATCCCTTTGCTGATACTATGTCCGATGTATTTATAGAAGAAGATGTGAAAATATCTCGCTCAAAACCCGGATCTAGAACCCTGAAGCCAAAACGAGCCTACCCAAAAAGTTTGGGGTCTGCCGGGGGCCATAATTGGGATCAGGTTCAATCCCTATTTTTGGGGATTAATGGGGCGCGGTCCCTATGACAGGTCCCCTATGTTGTAATGTACTTCCCATCCAAATTTCATGTTGATTGCATTTGTAGATTTTGAGTTATTGACCGATCATTGCTATGAACTTGAATATGGCCGAGATCCCCCTTGGGAAGAGGGCTGATTCCTCATAGGGAACAGGGCTGATCCCTCCAAACTCCTCCATTTGATGTGTGGTCCCTAGGTCAGGTTCCCTACGGTCCCTTCTTTTTGTTCCCAAAATTTCACTTCAATCCGCCTTGCGGTTGTTGAGTTATGGAGCGATCATCATTGAGTTATGTTATGTGCATCCTATTTAATCCGATCCCTCTATTAGGGTAATTATTAGTTCCATACTTAGCCATTTTTTGAGTGTTGTCCATCCGAATCCATCCAACTATCGTCCATAGTTCCAAATATAATCGATCTCCAATCCTAGTAACCATCTCTCCGGACTTTCTGCCTTGATGATCGTGAAGTCTGTTGGGTTAAATTCACACGTGTACTGCCTTGGCAAAGGCATGTTAATAGGGCCGAAGTGTAAGTGGGAAATTGATAAAGTTAGGAATATGCCGTAGGGGAAATTATGTAATTCTTACGTGTACTTAACTCAATAATCAATCTTGTTTGAAATAAAGGTATTTTCTTTCTACTATATACTTAATATAATATGTCACATTAATTAATTAATTTAATTAAAGTATATTTAATAGAAAATCGATAAATGGTATGTTTTGTAATAGTAATTACAATGTGTTGTAATCATGAGTAATTTATCATAATGTAAATAAACATGCCGTTTTAAATATTTCTAGTCAAGATGTATCAAGACTGGACATCGATACATCCATTAAGACTAAAGTACGTAATGCTCTCCAAATGTTGGGCGGTATATTACTCATGACTGCTGGAGGAACCAAGGGGCTACGTGCTAATAGTTATTAGATAACTATGGAATGACTCACTCGATAGTTTTTTGTTGGTTAACATAACCAAGGTCAAACAGAAAATATCGATGTGACAAAATTACACAGTTCTCTTGACTTGAGAATACTATTGATCTTTAATGTGGAAGCTCCACTTTGATTATAGTTAAATTGTGGCACGACGTCCATCGAACGACTTATATGGATCGACTGGAAGGCATTGGAAATGGAACACTATTCATGAGAAGATTCGCCTCCTCGGTTATATGAGGTTAGTATTATGGTCAACAGAAGTCAAAAAGTCAAAGTCTCTGGCTATAGCAGTACAATTGATAATGACTATAATTGAACCAAGGACTTTGTGTTTGGACTATAAAGTTAAAGATGGATGATATTGGAATTTTGACCATTAACAAATTCCATAAGCCCTAATGTGATATAGTTTTGATGAAGAGAATTTGTGTAAATAATTACCGCTATCGGGTAACGCTTAATTAAGTAAAATTATATTTTATCAAAACTATGTAAGCGACAAATTTGACCATAATGTCACACCACTTGCGAAGTCACGATTGCTTATTTATTTAAAATTATATTTATTTATTTATTAATTATATTAAATCATCTATGCTTAGATTAGATCTCAATATCACGAATCCTTGTGCTGTAAACATTGTACATAAATATGTATATATGTATTGTGATTAAAATTATATATATACTTAAATATATTTATGTGTGTGTGTGTGTGCGCATGTGCATATATAGTTCTTGGCCAGCAAGGAAAAAAATAATTTTTTTTTGAATTAAATATTAATTTTAAAAGGGATTTTAAAATAAAATTTGATTTTTAACATACAAATGTATATATAAATTGCATGTAAAATTTTGTTAAATCATATACATGTAATAATTTTTGGAAATTTAAAAAAAGTATATAAACATATATTATTTAAATCCTTAAATAGATAAATAAATAAATATATATACATTTATTTTAAAATATATTACTTTGTATATGTATATATATTTTAATGTACATTAATTATACCAATGATTGCGAAATTTATTTAAAAAAAAATTTCTTAAACATTTTCGAATGGAAAAGATTTATTAAAAAGACAATTTTTAAAACCGTAGAAGATTAAAAAAGGATTTTGTCAAACATATTATAGGCCAAAAATATGTGTGAACATGTATATAATTTTATTCATTTATATTTAAATCTGTAATGGTAGATATTTGAAATTTAAATATTAATTTATATATATATATGTATGTATGTATGTATATGTATGTATGCATGTATGTATGTATGTATGTAACTTTGTGTGTATATTTCCGAAAAATGTTTATATATCATAATTCCATATATTTACATTTATTTATTTTATTAAAATATTATTTTTGATTTAAATATGGAATTATAAAATATTTTGAAGTCTAGATCAAGATCTAAAATTTAAATTTAAATTTGTAACTATTAGTATTTGCATTTTCAAATATTATTATTTTATGTTATTATAAATATATGTTTATATGTATTAATGTCTATTCTCTTATAAATATATTTTATATCGCATTAATATATATATATATATATATATGGTAGCACATATGTATATGGAGGGGCTAACATGTCCATTACGGTGTAAATCCCAACATCTACATATGGGTATGTTAAACTATGCAATTTGTATATGTTGCACATGCACGTACACACATGGGTATATGATATGCATGTTCATATTATATAATATAAATATTATATTAAAATAAAACTTTATTTACAAATTAAACAAAATATTGATTTTATTTAAAATAAATTCAGATTAGGTCTAAATAAATTTAGACTTCACAGGCCCAAAAGATCCAAAATGGAATAGAATTTTTGAAATTTACTCATTTACCTCGTTATGTGCTTGTTCAGTTCCAACAGATGTTCCATGCAATTGAAAACTCCTAGTGGAAATATTTTGTCCAATTTACATAAATTTTTTGATATATCGTTTTCTAATTGTTGTAGACGAGTTTATTGAGCATCCCCTAGCATATATATTTGAAGAATAAACTAAGCTCGGTTATTGGCATACAAACATTTTGTAGCAGAAACTATTTAAGCACTACCAGGAACAAAGTTTCAACAAATACATGACATCCGCGACTCTTTATACCCGACAGCTGATGGTCCTTCGTATCAACACAAAATTTCAAGTTAGAAGTAATCCCATCTAGGTACCTCAAAGAATCTACCCATTCCAATAGTTTTCTACGCTGATTGATTTCCAACTCATAAATGCTAATCGTTTGAAATTTTGATGTTTGTTATCAATTTTTAGCTCTGGACGATTACACTACAATATAATATCCTTCGTAGGCTTCAAATCATCTTTCATTTTTTCTTTCACATTTATTATCGTATTAACTTAATTCTTAAAAACATTCTTCTCGGTATGCATAATGTCAAGAATATGTCGAACTTTTAAATGCTTCCAATAAGGTAACTCCCAAAATATACTCCATTTGAACCAGTTTGAATGTATCCTTTAGGATTTTGGGTCCTTCCCTAACTCGTGTACTTTTAGATAACCTTGAACGAGCCCATACACTTCTTCACTACTCAAAATGCTAGGTGGCTCTAAGGTAATAATAGTGTTTGCTTTGGAAAGTTTCCTATCAAATCTTAAACGGTCACTTTGATGCAAAAGTCGACGATTACGATCCCACCAACACTATTTTTCATCAAATTTTAATCGAAAAGATTCTACCGAATCCATGTAAATAGGACAAGCAAATTTACCAACTATACTCCATCTAGAAAGCATTTCATATGTAGGGAAAACAATTATCATCCACAATACTGATGCAAACATTTTGAATATTTTTGATACATCATAAGTGATAGAGTTAGGGGTATGTAATATGGGCAATTCTATAATTTATTGCAAATTAATTAACTCGGTAATCAATTATCGTTCGTAATAAAGGTGTTTTTGTTTCTAATGATTTTGTTATAACGTGTTATAAATAATTAAATATTTAATTAAAATATATTTAATAGAAAATCCATAAATGGGTTGCTTGTGATAGTAATTATAAATAGCTGTAATCATGAGTATTGTATATGTGACGCCCCACCTCTATACCCACGCTAACCAAGAACACTACGATGTAGTGCTGTCAATTAGCGCGGAGAATAAGGCTGTGGAGGAGCGACCATCCATGTAACCTCTTTGTGCGAGCATCGATACGTCAGATAGAATAGAATGCATATCTTTTAAGGAGGAAATCCGACATACCGATACAAACACAAAGCTATCACACGGTGGCTATATATAATCTTCGGAAACAAACATAGAAATAATCATAACGACAATCAGTCACAGACATCCATATCACAAAGGCGGAAGAAGATATGAATAAATAAATAACACATGAAAGTGTACATCAGAGTAGTGGTCAGAAAGATCCACGATAATACAAAAGAATAGCATCACGTGCTATACAAAAGAATAAGTACACAACATAGAGTCTATATCTCAAAGGTGTACATCCAAAAACTACTAATCTAAGTAGTTAGCCAAAAGTCAGAATAATCCTGAAGAGAAGTCAAGCAGAAGCACCTGTAACATCTCGGTCTGACCCGAGTATTATTTATAAGAAAATAATAAACGGATCAGTCTAACTATAAATATCAGATGATATGGTATACAGTAAAAGGCATGACATGAACATGTAATAACCATAGCGACATACTACTATAAGTATGTAAATGATAATCAACAGAAGATTAATCAATATCACAAGAATCTTCTCAAAGATCCAAACACATAAAAAGGTAATGACACACGAATTCACCAATACACAAAAACCTGATATCATATCAGTGAAAATCACAAAAGTTGGTGAAGCACTAAATCCAGAAATCAACACACGAAATCCAGAACAAATCCCAGAAATCAACACACGAAATCCAGAAATCACTAAAAGGGGGAAGTCCGACACACGGACGAGAAGTTATCTCATGGAAGCTATCCATTTAAATTTTCCGAACACACGGATGGCCCGAAGGCAAGTCCGACACACGGACGAAGAGACATCGCACATTGCTAGTCTAAATCACAAAAATGATCGTCATGATCATAAGGAAGTGTCAATCACACCAAGCCAGTAAATATATGAGTTTAGCTTCATGTCCCATAACCACTTGCTTAACTTAAATATTTACGAACAAGCTGTAAATCTTCACTAGTAAATTGTCACAAAAAGGGTTCAATCGAACAAGTCCAAGAGCTAACCGACGAAGTGAACGCAAGCGTTTCATACCACTCGTTTTACTAAGTCGTTTAAGTCGATTTCTCATTCGAGTGAAGTAAAGGCTTGTATATACTAGTAGATTGAAAATCGGTTTGAGAAAACGAACTTTTGATACTTAAAATAGTGTTGAAATCGCTTTGATGAAAGAGTTTTGATATTTACTATTAGTATTGAAACCTTCATATATCTTTAAAGTGACAAGTCATAAAACGATGGTAGAACAAATCAATTCACGTTCGAAGACGTGAGTAAAGTGCAAAGAAGTCAGTCCCAAAACCATCAAAGTAGAAATTCTGATAAACGTTTTTCAGAAGAGATTGCCTACGCAGAGTAATACGGGGTTCGACCTAAGGAAAAGTAGGTCATACGACCTAAGAGTTCACGCGACCTAACAAGGCTAAGGATAAGGTCGGAGACGACCTACGACTTAACAAAGTCCTGCGACCTAAGGAAAATCGCGACCTAAAAAGACCAAGTGTAAGGTCGGCGACGACCTACGACTTACGACTTAAGGGGAGCAAGCGACTTACGACTTAAGGGATAAGGTCATACGACCTAAGTGGAGAATGCCATGCGAGCTGGCAGAAGAACAGGTCAAACGACCAAGTACTAACTTCGCGAACGACTTACGACTTAAGGGAGGAAAGCGACTTAAGAGAAGCAGCGACCTACGACTTAACGATTTAAAGCCAACGACCTAGGACTTAAGAGTCATACGACCTAAGTCTTGAACGACTTAACGACTTAAGCCTTTAACGACTTAACGACTTAACGACTTAAGCCAGGGCAAGCGAGCTAACTGCAAAACGACCTACGACTTAAGGCCTTTAACTCCTGAACGACTTAACGCCTGGAACGACTTAACACTTTAACTCGAGAACGACTCAGGCCAGACGAACAGAAATACACGCGCGCGACCTAAGCCCTTAACTCGTGAACGACTCACGACTTAGGCTTAACTCGTGGACGACTCAGCGAAGGCCAGAAACGACTTAAGGCCAGGAAAATCACCAAAACGCTGAAAATTGAAGTTTTTCGCCAATCCAATCCAAACCAAATGCAAATATTGATGCAAATACAATAGGGGATCATTCCCAACAGTCCAAGATAGATATAGGCAAGATGTGAGATCAAAAATCTCACCTTTTCACGGAATTTGATGAAGATGGAGATTTGAGAGCAAAGCAAGAACACCAACAAGCTTGAATCAATGGTCTAAACGTGAATTTGATGTTGAATTTCGGATTTGCAATGGAATTTGTGTTTGGGAGTTTTAATTTCTCTTTCCCTCCACCATTTTTGAAGAAGCTTGAAGTGATGAAGAGAAGAGGGGGTGGGCTGAGTTAAGAAGGTGCAGTCCAATCCAAAGTCTCAAGCGGGAAAAGTGACGAAAATTTCACTATCTCCAAACATATCGAAGTTTACACTCAAAAAGATCGCAAACGTCATTTTGAACTCAATGGGGGTGGTCTCGAGTCCTAATTTGACCGTATGCAAAAAGTAGCTTTTCGGACTAACATCCGACTAACGATAAAATATTTAAATAAAATATTTAAATATAGAATTGATAGATATGCGGGTTGTTACAGTATAACAATATTATAAAACACATCATTTTAAATATTCATAATCAAGATACATCGAGATTGGATATCGATGTATATGTTGAGACTACAGTGTGTAACACTCTCCAAATGTTGGATAGTATATTACTCATGATTGCTAAGGTACCTAGGGGTTACGTATGGATAGTTATTGGATAGCAATGGAAAGTCTCACTTGATAGTTTTCTATTGGTTAATATAACTAAGATCAAACAAAATATCGATATGACTGATTTACACAGTTCTCCCAACTTGAGAATATTGTAGATCTTCAATAGGAAAGCTCCACTTTGATTATAGTCAATTCATGGCACGACGTCTATCGAGTGACTATAGTTAGGACGAGTGGAAGTATTGGAAGTGAAGCACTATCAAAAGAAGATTCGTATCCTCGGTTATATAGGTTTAGTATTACAGTCAACTCAAGTCAACTCAAAGTCAAAATCTCTAGCCAGAGTAGTTTGGTTAATAATAATTGTTATTATTGAACCAAGGACTTTGTGTTTGGACTATGGAGTTGAATATGGATGATACTGGAATTTTGGCCGTTACAAAATTCATAAATCCAAAGTGATACAGTTTTGATGAAAAGAATTGATATAAACAGTAGTCACCATCGGGCAACGCTTAATAAAGTAAATTGGATTTTACCAGAACTAAGTAAGAGATAAATTTGGCCAAAATGTCACACAATCTACTAAGTGACTTATGAACGTTAATATTCAAATAGTTCGATATGAATCACTGGCCAAATTTACACCTAACGAGTCACACAACCGAAACGATGAATTCTCATTTAACCAAAATGATTTAATTAATTTGTAATTATTATAAATTAATTAATATTTATGAAATATTAGTAACTAAATTCGATTTTGATTTGATAAACAAAATTATCAAATATATTCATAATAGTTATAAATATATTAATCGATATACGGTATCGATATGCATTAAATTAGATTTAATTGCAAAATATTTTTTTGAGCTTTAAATGGGTTTAAAGTCGATGAAGGGGGCTGGTTAGTTTAGCTCTAATATAGGGTTATAGGTGGCTAAAATATGGGCTAGAGAGGCTTTGATATGGAGAGATAAGATGGAAGAGAAATGGTAAGAGATGGTGTAGGATATTGATCCTAAAATATCTATAAATTCTCTTCTATTTAAGCATCTCTACCCTCAACTTTTAGAGCACTTTTGAAGCCTCCGTCTCAAGATATTTCTGGCCAAACTCATCTCCTTCCATCTTCCATCAATTGAAGTTCAAATCAAATCAATTCAAGTGTTATTCGATAGCTGGTGATCAATGGTTCAGGGACTAGCACTGTTCTGGATTGGAAATCGGTTTGAGGATTAGATCTCATCGTTTTAAGGTATACTTACAGGCTTTGGTTATAAGGTGTGTTCCTAACATGTTTATAAATACACATACACATAATGTCTATTTCCTATGTTATATTGTTAGTTAGGTACCAACATATAAATATATTATCACAATTTTGATTGGTTATATGTGTATATATATGTTTTATTTTTTTATGTAAACACACCTATATGTAGCACGGCTCAACTTAAAAAAAAATTCATTATTTTAAATAATTTAATATATATATATATATATTAAAAAAAACTACTTCGAGGAATAGAGCTGGGGGATTTGGATAGCCCGCCACAACCGATACCCCTTTTTAGCCAGTTTAGCCAGTTATACAAAATTATTTAAATAAAAATTATAGTTTATATATATATATATAATATTTCGTATGTATAAGCAAAAGTATGTAAATATGCATTTGGACAATATATTTGTATATTGGATGAGCTAACTTATCCGTCGCTATATAAATCTCTACATCTATACACGGGCATGTTATACCTTGTACGGATTAATATGTTACACATGCACACACACATATATGTACGTGTATATGATACACGTGTATATATAAAAAACATAACAGAAATTAAATAATGCTATATAAATTAATAAATTCAAATAAAATAAAATTTTTATTTAAAAGAAATTTAAAAATATTCTAGATAAATTAGACTCCATAGGTCCAATAAAGATCCAATGTGGTAAAAGAATTTAAAATTCACCCATAACTTCCATTGTGGGCTGAGCCAGTTCCAACAATGGTATCAGAATTCAATAGCTTATGCGGTCTAAATTAGTCATGTAAGGGTTAACTAATTAAGCTCACTAACCACTTATTACGATTAATAGAAAGGTAATGTCTAGGATTAGAATTGGATAATCAATTATCATGTCCTACCTAGTTACCAGCCTGGCCAGAAAGTTGATGTAAGGGCTGATTTTTAAAATTGTTTGAAAATTAAAAATATAGGATTTCAAAATTTTAAAGTTAAATTTAAAATAAGATTTACACATTGTTATCCCACCTTTTGGCAAGGTTGTAATACCATGGACTTAATCCAATGGACTTCGTAATCATCAAGGCAGGAAGCCAAGAGGGATGTTTATTTGGCTCGGAGATCAGAAATAACTAAGGCTACGGATTATAGTCGAACTGATTCAGGCGGATGGTATTCTGGAATTGGCTAAGTATGGATTTGCTTTTCCCATAGGCAGGGGATTGGATCAATGTGGTTAGGAATGGATCAGATCACTATGGCTATGGATCACCTAAATTGGCAGTTCAACTGAATGATGATCGCTCAATAACTCAATGAACATCGCATCAACTCAGCAAACAACTATGGAAATGCAAAGAGGAAGTAGAGAGGGACCCACAGTGGGGATCGTTGATCCCCTACCTACCATCTCCACCGATCGGTGTCGATCCCCTCATAGGGATCGATGTCGAGCGGTCAAAACAGTCCAGATGGGCCCCAAACTTTCTGGACCTGTCCATCTTGGCTTTTGTCTTCTGCACGTGGATTTTCAGATGGATATTTACACGTGTTCTCCTATAAATACAGGATTATTAGCAGATTGCAAAGGATCATTTTTAGCTCTTCTTCATTGTTTCTCTTTCGTTCCTTCATTAATTTTCTAAGGCAAAATCAAACTATATTTGTAATCCTACAGTATAATAAAAATATTATTGAAGTTGACGTAGGCTAGAGTTTGCTGAACAACTATAAAATTCATGTGTTCATTTACTTTTTTGCTATTGATTTTGTGATCTGTGCATTTAATTCTTTGTCTAGAATTTGTGATTGAATCTGCAGTGTTATCATACTAGTTGAGTGTTTGTGACCAATTTTGGTGCAAAAATTTTGGTATTAGAGGCAGGTTGCTTGCATTCGCAGATTTGGGAAACGATTTGGAGCTTGGATTTGGATCAATAGTGAGGCAATCTGTAAGGAAAGCACCTGTGGATATGAGTCACCATGGAGGAAGTTAGGAGGCATCCTTAGGAGCTGGAGCTATCCAACCCTCCGTCTACATCACAGGGAACGAGATGGAGACTACGATGGATGCTATGTAGGAGAGAATGATAAAGAAGCAAGTGGAGATGATGTAGAATTTCCTTAGGAAAATTGGACAGGCTGGAGCGGCAGCAGCTGCTGGAAATGTAGATTAAGGGGTTGGAGCAACAGAAGCTGCAGAAAATTAGAACGAAGAATAGGGAAATAAAGCTAATAGACAAAGGAATGGAACAAAATAGTCAGGGGCAGCCCTCGGTCAACATTGAGTGATCGATACCAATCCTTCTATAGGGATCAGCAGCGATCGCCTAAGACTTAGAGGCATGCCCCCAGGTCATACTGGATCGGTTGGCGATAGGCTAGTGGTCGATGCTGTGCGGTTTGGTGTGGATCAGAATGTGGATGCACATCTAGAGGAGTATGTTTTGGGATTCCCTTGTAGAGGCCGGGGGCAGGCTTGAAATGATGATTGGAAAGTACCTTTGGATGGTAGTGACAGGCTTACGGAGATGATCAGACGAGCTATGAGAGGAGGATTGGTGAACACGGTTCTGGAAAATGTGAATAAAAGTCCATTTACTCCTAATATCAGGCGTGCTTGGAATCCACCAGAGTTCAAACTACCGACACTAGGGGCATATGATAGCAAATCGGGCCCTACTGTTCATTTGATGAAGTACATGAGGCATATGGAGGTGCTGGGGGTGTCAAAGGAAGTGATGGCATGATTTTTTCCCTTGTACTTGGCGGATATACCTGCAACGTGTTTTAGGAAATTGGAGAATGGTTCTATCGGTACTTGGATGGAGTTGGTTGATAAATTCATTAGGCAATTTCGTATCCACATCACGATACTCAAGAGTGTGATGACGTTGATAATACTGAATCAAAGGACAAGAAACTCCCTTGGGAATTTCTTAACACGATTTAATGCGGCGGTTGCTTCGGTGGATCGGTCGGATCCACCGATGGCCTTAATGGTGGGGGCATCAGGAATAGCTGATGACACAGACTTCAAGGTTACACTAGAATAAGATCCACCAATAGATCACGGGGAATTTTATCACGAGGTTGAGAGGTTCCTGCTGTAGGAGGATGCTAAGGCTGGTAGAAAAGAGGTTAACACAGTGAGAGACGAAGGACGGTCTGGGGAAGGTTCAAGCAAGAACAAAGGAAAGAGGAAAGCAAATGATGGCTTTAACAGACCAAAGCAAAAAAGGAGAGAAACAAAGTTCTCTTCTTATACTGATTTGAATGAGACTTTGGAAATGATTTATTTGTATACTCGAGGATGCCTTTTATACTGAAAGCCGGCAAGAAGAGAGCCCACCGAACGCGAGCGGGTATAAGGAAATACTGCTTATTCCATAAGCTGGATAGGCATAATACCAACTATTGCTGGCACTTGAAGGATATGGTTGAGGAACATGTCAGGGATGGCAGGCTATTGTAGTATACAAGGACTCGGACTGGGGCAGTGGAATAGGAGTAGCCACCATCTGCATCAAATGGAAATGGCCTTGGATTGAGGTTACAGATCTCGATCGGGATGGCATGAACTAAATAAATAATAAACTTTGCAATAAAATGGCTAAGTCACTTACACATGTACAAGATCGAGGTTGGTCCTTAGGCACGCTCCGAGATGATGAAAAACCATCATGCTCGAAGAGGCGGTTTTTGGTTTTCCTTGTTTTTGGTTTTATGGTTGTGAAAATTTAAATTTAATTATTTAATGAATGGATTTTGGAATGCTCAAATCTACTTTTAAAAGTAATAAATGAAACAGGTCGTGGTTGTCCCGATTGGAGAGACGAGGCAATAACTGCAAGGTGCGAGTCCCTTCATTGGAAAACGTAGGATGGACTCGTACATGGATTAAGTTCTCGACTAGAGGATCGAGACCGGAGAATAATACCCCACAGATTGCGTTATGTTCAGACAGGAGTGACGGAACCGGAGAAGCAAGAAGTAGGCTGCTTCACCGAAGAGTGACTGGATCGGCTTGCTTATCTTTGTGCCCTTCTCCCTAGAGAGTGAGTGGGGTCCAGTAAGGGTCTGGAGAGACCATGATTGGCCTAAGAAGGCTATGACATCGCTTTATGTTCAGGGACACTAAACCGAAGTGCAGGAAATATTGTTTCTTCGTCGGAGAGTGACATGATCGGCTTACTTATCACTACCCCTTTCACCGAAGAGTGACGGGATGGGATCCAGCAAGAGCTCGGAGAGGCTATGATCAGTCTAGAAAGACTATGAACCAGGCTATTGGTCCGACGAGACCCTGGAATTGGCAAATGATTCAGTGAGATCATGGATTCGGTTACTGGCTTTGGATGGACATGGATTCAGCTAAGGATTTGAAATGGTTTTGAAATTAGCTATCGAATCGGAACAATTATGGATAACGACAACTTGGTTTTGCAAAGGATTAGATTTTGGATTAGAAATTTGGCTATCAATGGATTATGGACTTTAGATTTATGGCAATTCAAGACACACCTTCCTATCCTAAGGCATGTTTCGAGGGCAAATGTTATCCTGCCTTTTGGCAAGGCCGTGATACCATGGATTTAAATCAATGGATTTCGTAATCATTAAGGTTGGAAGCCCAGAGGGATTATTATCTGGTTCGAAGATCGGAAATAACTAAGGCTACGCTTTATAGTCGAATTGATTCGGGTGGATGGAATTCTGGAATTGGCTAAGTATGGATTTGCACTTCCCCTAAGCAGGGGATCAGATCTGACCAATATGGTTAGGAACCGGTCGGATCGGATCACTATGGCTATAGATCACCCAGATTGACTGTTCAACTCAACGATGATCGCCCAATAACTCAACAAACATCGCATCAATTGAGCAAACAACTATGAAAACACAAAAAGGAAGCAAAGAGGGACCCACATTAGGGATCGTAGATCCCCTACCCTCCATCTCCACCTATTAGTGCCGATCCCTCTATAGGGATCGGTGCCGATCGATCAAAACAGCCTAGGTGGGCCTTAAACTTTCTGGATTGGTCTGTCTTGGCTTCGGTCTTCTATATGTGAATTTTCAGCTGGATATTTGCACGTCTTCTCCTAGAAATATAAGATCATTGGAAAATTGCAAAGGAATTTTTTCCTCTTCTTTATATTTCTCTTTCCTTCCTTCATTAATTTTCGAAGGCTAAAACAAATTGTATTTGTAATCCTACAGTATGATAAAAGATTATTGAAATGGACGTAGGCCAGAGTTTGTCGAACCACTATAAAATTCGTGTGTTCATTTACTTTTTTGCTATTGAATCTGTGATCTGCGCATTTATTTCTCTGTTTGGAATTTGTGATTGAATCTATGGTGTTATCATATTAGTTGAGTTTTTGTGACCAATTTTGCTGCAAACGAATATGCTATAAAAGTTATAATATAATAAGATTTTTACAAATGTTTGAAAAATAATATAAATTAATTTTGATTTTTTTAAATTTAATAATAAGATTAATAAAATAAATTAACTAAATAAGTTATGTAACGACCCGCCTCTCAGAAGTTGACAATAATACATCCACGGTATTCACTTGCCGAGCATCCAAGTGCCGGAAAGACAAATTGTTTGGAAAAAAGAAAGAAAAGATAGAATATAATCTCACATCGTACCGAGTAATATATAATATACAATAGATCTTTACAAAGAAAACTGTAACATACATGAGTCAAAATCAAAGTACACATAATCACTAATCATCAGCATGAACAGTTATAACAACCCATCCTCACAAATGCTGACAAATAAAACAACACAAGCAGCAGAAATAGATAATATATAAGAGATACATCTTGGATGTCTAGCTCGTCTCTTGATACTCCAAAGCATCCAAACTAGATATGAAAATATGCTCGGTCAGACCCGAGCATTATAAAAAAAATAATGCCCGAATCATTCTGGTAAACTAGCGTGAGAAACTGTAACACTCCATATTTTTATAACATTATTTAGAATAATTAATTGGGTAAATTAAATAAAATAATGTGAAGGTTAAAAGGTTGAGATTTGATTAACAAAGGGTAGCCATGCCATGTTAGTGTTTTAATTATAATGAAATAACCTAATTTAATGTGTTAGGATATGAGAAAGGCAATATGGGAAATAGGTATACCCTAAACACTTAGGAATGTAACTCACATTCATTTTCATTTTACTCAAACTAAAATTTTGTAAGGCCGACCACCATTATCATTCTCAAGAAGAAGATTAAAGCTATGATTCAAGGGAAGAGAAACAATCAACTAAATCAACATCAAATCTCACATCTATAATCTCAAAGCTAAGGTGAATAATTACTACATCCCATTTTCTTTTGGTTTTCAGTTTTAAGATTGGACCCAAAATGATTTTGCAAGTATATGCCATGTATTGATGAATTAAATTATATATATCTATATATTGTTGATGGATTATATATGTTCATATTAGGTTTATGATATGTTTAACATGAAAACCCTATTTATTGACATCCAAATGCTATGAAAATTAAAATATAGGTCAGAAATGATATTTTAGAGAAGGGTTTCGATTTTCATAATTTTTTGAATTAATATGGATTTTATATTAATTTTTCAGCGAAGGAAATTGTTTATTGGGTTATAAATTATTTATGGCTAAAATAATGATTATTTGGGTTTGAAAATTTTATATGTTGGAAAACATATTAAAATATATTTTCTATAATTTTTCCATATTTTTCCTAAGTGTTTTGATGAATATATAAAATTATTTAAGGTACGAGACTTAAATGTTTTATATATTTAATTAAGGAGAAGGGGCATTTTGTAAAATAAAATGATTATTTAATTTTAAAAATAGTGGCAGCACATTTCTGAAAGGAAATTGTTAACCAATGAGAATTTGAGAAATAAAGGCAAGTTAGTTGAAAAGATTTCCTTTTTAAATTAAAAACAATGACATCACATTTTTTACACGTTTCAGCCTTTACGGTAGTAAACCTTCCAATCCTGACCTTGCGACAAGGTCGAGAGGTTCAAAGCTTTCGACAAGGTCAAACAATTGAATATGGTATCAAGCCACTTGGTACATAATGAATTGGACAGAGTCGAAGTGTTTTAAGTTAAAGGGTTGATGGCCAAAGAGGTTGGGGTATTTTTGTTTTATAAACCAAAAGCCTTTTCACCTGCTTTGCTTTCGAATAAGAGCTTTCGACTTGGTTGCTTTCGACCAGGTCAAATATAAAGGTTTTAAACCTTCCGACACTGTCGAAAGGTTACTGTTGTTTTAACACTATTCCATTTTGAAACTTTTCGACATAATCGAAGGGTTACTGCCGCTTTATAAATGTTTTGTTTTGAACCTTTCGACAAAGGCGAAAGTTTTACTTGTCCTCAAAAAACTGGCCGCTTCTCCATGCTTTCGAAAGGAAGCTTTCGACTTAGGTGATTTACCCTTGTTTTATAAATTGAAGTAAAACCCAAAGCTTTTGAAAGAGTTGTTTTAATGGATATGTTTAAAGCTTTCGAAGCAGAGCTTTCGACAAAGTCAAAAGGTTGCTTCCAATGGTTTCGAAAGGTTTTAGTTGAATGATTTCAAAAGGTTTAGTTCAATGGTTTCGAAAGGTTTATTGAATAGTTTTGAAAGGTTTTAGTCAAATGATTTTGAAAGGTTTAATTCAATGGATTCGAAAGGTTTAAATGGAAGGTTTTCCAAGGTTTTTCTAAGGCAATGTTTTAAAGTTGTTTTAAAGAAGGATGTCCAAAGTTTTATAGCTTTCGAAAGGTTTTCTTTTCAATGGTTTCGAAAGGTTTGGAGAATAGTTTCAAGAGGTTTAATGTTGGATTTTGAAAGAAAGGATTTCAAAAGTTTAGAAAGAGGTTCTTTCAAATGGTTGAATGTTTTCATCAACTGAATTTTGAGTAAAGAATATATGTTTGACATGGTGATATGATTTTGAGTAACGTATAAGGAATATATACTTTTCCATGTTTAAGTTCGATTTAAAGGTTTTAAATCATTTTGAAAATGTTTTTAAGGAAAATTATGGGAGGGGATCCTTAAGTGAAAATGACTCAGATATTAGAAAACCAGATGGGACTAGTATGGGGTCTCGCTCTATACATTAGCTAATAGCCCTAGCTAATTGTTGTCCAAAATTACACTGTGTAGGGCTTTGTCACAGGTGGACTAAAATTATGGTTACACACCGAAAGGAATATATGTTTGTATACAGATAGGTTATTGGTGAGCCCAAAAAACCATTACAATCGGAAAGACCTGGGAGACGATTAAGTTAGGGACAAACCGTCCAGAAGTGAAGTATTTAACAGATAATTAAGGACAGACCATCTGGATGGGAAATGTTTAACAGATAGTTAAGGATAGATAATCCAGAAGAAGAATATCTAACAAGTGTTAGGTTAATTTTGATTATATTGTCTAGTAGGCCCGAGTCAGCCAAAGGTTAAAAGTTACCCAACCAAAACTTGTGTGTTTGAACAGATAGTTCATTATTACCTGATATTTATGTATGTTTACATAATGATTGCTTTATAGTATTTAACCATTGTGGATGCAAGGGCACAATATATGGTTTTATGAAAGGTTTTGCAAAAATATGTTTTAAAAGGATGTTAGTGAGGGGAAACTTGTTCCGCTAAGCGGTGTGGTCTCACTTAGCATAATTATTCCGGGATGTATAATATTATTCACTCCGGGCTTTTTGTCTGACTCGAAGTTTATGTTTTCCCCTTAAACTCTCGGGTGCTCAAAATTAATTTGAGTAGGCTGAGGGGTTAAGGTCTTTTTTAGGTTTAGTAGGATGACAAATAAAGCTACCGGAGGCATGCAGGAGGAAAACAGATAGCTATTTAGGAGTTGCAGTTTTATGTTTTCTTGTATTTCTGCTGTGTTTGTATTAAGTCTATTATGGCTATATAACTCTGATCATCCAAGGGGGTATCTTTGTATACCGCTCTTGGCGTATTTTGTATTAAGTATATTTTATCCGTGCCTGGGAACGTACTGGGATTATGTATTAAGAATATGGAACATCTATTTTAAATGTAATGAAGAAAAGTTGTTTTGAAATATGTGTTTTGTTTCATATTCAAGTGATTCTGATATTATAGATACCATTAACATAGCCGTATTTAGTCGCCGGAAGCTAATACTATAGATGATTGCAACATCTGTAGCGCTTAGTTTTGGGGGTCTAGATAGGGGATGTTACAGCTTGGTATCAAAGCATGGTTTATGAAATACTTTAACTAAAATGATTTTGAAAACATAATCCTTAGAAATTAGAGTTAAGATTGAGGTATGGGATAACGTTATAATAACGTACTTGTATTTGCTATATATATATATATATATAAGTATACGCTCTCTCTCTAGACTCCTATCTTAGTTAGGCTATTCATTTGTATCTCACGAGGTTTGAATACAGATATGGAGGGAAGAAGAGGCATAGTAAATCTTGGAGGAGATAGCACCACCACTAATGGAAATACCCGACCAAACACTAGAAGAGGTCTCGGTCAGGCACAAGCTGAAACTGTTGGTGCAGGATTTCCCCAAATGGACATAGGAGCAATGTATCAGTTCTTTGTAACATGATGCAAGCTGGAATAGTAGCTGGAGTTGTTGGAGGTAATGCTGCTGGAGGTGGAGCTCAGGTTCCGATGGTCAATTAGTATACTAACTTGAGTAGGGATTACATCAGGCTTGGAGGAAAGTCGTTTATTAGTACTAAAGATGCGATCGAGGTGGAAAATTGGCTACTGCATTGCGAGAGAATTTTTGCTGACTTAGGATT
The DNA here is from genome assembly GCA_030737815.1 of Allium fistulosum. Taxonomy (NCBI): domain Eukaryota; kingdom Viridiplantae; phylum Streptophyta; class Magnoliopsida; order Asparagales; family Amaryllidaceae; genus Allium; species Allium fistulosum. Next base: position 480,712,589 of record CM060905.1, on the reverse strand, counting down.
GAATGATGCACAGAAGAGGAGATTGGCTTCAAGGCAGCTGTAGGGAGCTGCTCTATTCTGGTGGAATACTGTTGTTGCTGGAGTTGATGAGGAAACCATAACTTGGGAGGAGTTTAGGAGAGGTTTTCAGAAAGATTTATGTCTGTAATGGCGCAGTCGGCATTGGTGAGGAAGTTTGCAGAGTTGGAACAAGGAGATATGTCCGTCTTGGAGTATGCGAGGAAGTTCGAGGAGTTGGCCCGATACAGATATGCTTTGGTAGACACCGTGATCAGGAGGAATGAAAAGTTTATAAGGGGTTTGAGGCCAGAATTGATAAGTGCCACTTTGCCGCATTTGAGAGATCCCAGTGATGTAGTGGTTGAGATGGCATTAAGGCGAGAAGAGGCATTGGCTTGCTTGAGGAAGACGATGAAGGAGGCCTAGATGGGACAGGGCCAGAAAAGGAAGTTTTTCCAGAAAAAAGATGCTCAGAATGAGGGAGCACATAAGAAAGGAAAGGCTGAAGTGGTTTGCTACAAATGCGACAAGAAGGGACACTATGCTAACGAGTGTCGAACCGGTAAAGGAAAAGGAAAAGAGGCTGGTGGAAAGAAGAATGTTAGATGTTTTAATTATGATCAGATCGGTCATTACAAGAACCAGTGCCCAGAGCCTGCAAGAGAAGGAAGGGGGGCAAGTTTATGCTTTGGAGCCCACAACCTCAAGGACAGTTGTGCAGGACAAAGGGAAGGCTGTTTTGGGAGGCTCGCTGCAGATTCACGGTATGTCTATTAGCGTTCTATTTGATACTAGAGCATCTCATTCTTTTATTTCTTGATTTTAGTAGATAAGCTTAACCTAGAACCCTCATACTTAGTTACTTCCTTTAGGGTTGCAAATCCGATAGGAGGGTATGCAACACTTGGGATGAGGTGTGACCATTTAGAGTTTGATTTGCTAGGCCATACTTTTATGGGATTTGGGATTATCCTTGGGATGGATTGGTTAAGTAAATATTATGCTAGGATATTTTTCCATGATAGGAAAATATCACTTAGTCACCCGGATTGTAGTGATCGGATAGTTTATACCGTAGAGAACCCTAGTTGTGAAGTGAATGCTTTATTGCGTATTATGGAGTTGGAGGATGAGTTGCATCGAGTCTTTGTAGTTAGAGAATTTGCTGATTTATTTGAGCCGGTAGTTGGACTGCCACCGAAACGAGCCATAGAGTTTCGGATTGATTTGGTGCCTGGAGCAGAGCCGGTGAGTAGGCCGCCAAGTAGGATGACACCCACCGAGATGAGAGAAGTTAAGGTGCAATTGGTGGATTTGGAAGGCAAGAGTTTTATCTGACCCAATAGTTCACCATGGGGGGCTGTGCAGTGTTTATAAAGAAGCCGGATGGATCGTTAAGGCTTTGTATCGATTATCGTAAGTTGAATGAGAAGACGATAAAGAACCTATATCCATTGCCGAGAATTGACGATTTGTTCGATCAGTTAAATGGAGCCAAGGTATTTTCTCAACTAGATTTGGTGATGGGATTTCATTAGCTTAGAATGGCAGAGGATAGTATTCCTTTGATGGCATTTAGGACAAGGTATGGATCATACAAATGGTTAGTTATGCCGTTCGGACTAACTAATGCGCCTACATTCTTTATGGATCCAATGAATATAATTTTCCGAGAGCACTTGGATAGATTTGTGTTGGTCTTCATAGATGACATTTTGATATACTCTAAGGATGAGAAGGAGCATGAAGTTCATCTTAGAGTTATGCTCGAAATGTTGAGGGAGCATCAGTTGAAGGCTAAGTTTTCAAAGTGTCATTTTTGGAAGAAGGAAGTGAAGTTCCTTGGTCATGTCATCTTAGAGAAAGGGTTGTCTATAGATCCCGACTAAGATTGAGGCGGTGAATAATTGGAAGAGCCCCGAGATAATGACCGAGATTAAGAGCTTTCTTGGATTGGCTGGATATTATCGAAGGTTTATAAAGGATTTTTCGTAGATAGCGGCATCGATGACTAAGCTTACGCGAAAATATGCGAAGTTCGTATGGACTGATAAGTGCAAGGAAGCATTCCAGAGCTTGAAACACTTTTTGATCCATGCACCGGTGTTAGTGGTTCCGGATGGGAATCAAGATATGGTTGTTTATACCGATGCGTGTGAAACTGGATTGGGAGCTGTGTTGATGCATAGAGGTAAACTGATTGCTTATGCTTCTAGACTGCTCAAACCACATGAAGTTAGGTGTCCAACGAATGATTTGGAGTTAGCTGCCATTATATTTGCTTTAAAGGTGTGGAGGCATTATCTTTTAGGAGATCGATTCGAGCTTTACACTGATCATAAGTCATTGAAGTACTTGTTCTCTCCGAAGGAGCTGAACATGAGACAACAGATATGGTTGGAGTTTATTGCTGCTTATGATTTTAAATTAAGTACACACCCGGAAAAGGAAACAAGGTGGCAGATGCGCTCAGCCGGAAACATCAGAATGCAGTATTGGCTGTGATTGCTGAGTGGAAAGATTTGGAAGCATTATCAGCTTATAGTGTGCAGTTTAGATCCGAGGTAGGTTCAAGTGCGGGAAGTGCTATGTTGTCTTGTTTAGAAGTTCAACCAGTAATGATTGAGAAGATAGCTTCTAAACAGGAGTGAAAGTCTATATGAGTGGATCGTCTAGATTATATGCAAGTATAGACAGTTAACTATATAATATAACACTATAAACGATAGTAGCAAAGTAAATAAAACTAATCACACCGGTATTTTATACTTGTTCGGACCTCCCGTCCTACGTCCAGTCCCGAAGCTCCTCTTCGGAATTTCCTTTCAACTAACCCTCACTTAACCCGGAGGAACAGGTTTACAATAGCAGAGTTTCTTTGTCAAGAATGTGTTCCGTAACACGGATGTTGACTATTGAGTACAAAGGTACTTCCAATATATATCGATCTTGAGAATATCTGAATGAGGAATTCTATATATATGGAAGGATTGATTACAGGTATTTGATTGCTTATAGATTAGGAATGAATCAGAGTACAAGAGATAAGAGTGTAAGTAAGTCAGGTTGTTATCTTCTCTTGAATTCCTGATACTATTTATAGTGATGAAGAGTTTTCTTGTATAGTTGCATCTGTTGTAATCTCCGTAAAGTCGCTTCTGATGGTGATGAAGAGTTGCGACAAAGAGAAGTGGATGTGTCTTTTCGAATGTGACAGTTGAGCCTTGAAAATGCACAGTCGAGTCTTGAATCAGACGTCTGGAAAGTAACCTCAGACGTCTGGTCTTCATATCTGTTATAAGCTTGGATACTATTCAGACGTCTGACGTTGGTAACCAGACGTCTGATTGCTTCTGAATTATAAACCAGAGGAATTATTCAGACGTCTGACGTTGGTAACCAGACGTCTGATTGCTTCTGAACTATGAACCAGAGGAATCATTCAAACGTCTGGCTTGTGCTCTCAGACGTCTGAAAGTGTGCATGTTGCTGTATCTTGTGCATGTCCTATTTTTCTTCTATCTCTTCTGATTTGACGTCTTTTGATTCTTGTCTTGAGTGTTGCTTTAGTCTCTTTGGTGACGTTACTCTATCGACTATCTGTAAATATAGATATATATGTATATTCGATTTCCATTGTATAGTTGTTATCATCGAAACCATATAATTGATTTCCTAACAATCTCCCCCTTTTTGATGATGACAACTATTCAATGTACTTATATATATATATATATATATTTCAAATCTCCCCCTGAATATGTGCTTAGTTTTGTTGATAAGATTATATATATATTTCTCCCCCTTTGACATTATCAAAAAGAATATATAAAAAAATTCATTGATAATAAGAAGAGGGAGATAGCAAAGCTTTAGACAATATCTTGAAGTGAACAAATTCCTAAACTTCATCTAAGTTTTATGAATGTTTGTTCGTTTAATGGTTTTGTAAATATGTCGGCTACTTGATTTTCGGTACTTACATATTCTAAAGATATAGTCCCTTTTTCAACATGGTCTCGTAAGAAATGATGTCGTATATCTATATGTTTTGTGCGTGAGTGATTTATAGGATTTTTTGACAAATTTATAGCACTTGTGTTGTCACAATATATTAGAGAATTTTTTATAATTTTACCAAAGTCCATTAGTGTTTGTTGCATGTATATGACTTGCGCACATGCTAGGGCTGCGGAGATGTATTCAGCTTCACAAGTAGATAAAGAAACACAATTTTGCTTTTTACTAAACCACGAAACTAACGATTGTCCTAAAAAATGACATGTTCCACTAGTACTCTTACGGTCTGTTCTACAACCACCAAAATCCGCATCGCTATATGAGACAAGTTCAAAAGGTGATCCTTTAGGATAAAACAAACCATAATCTTTAGTACTAGATAAATAACGTAAAATGCGCTTAACAGATCGTAGATGAGATTCTTTTGGTTTGGCTTGAAATCGGGCACAAAGACATACACTCATCATAATATCTGGTCGACTAGCCGTTAAATATAGTAGAGAACCAATCATACTTCGATATAACTTTTCATCAAAATCTTTTCCATTTTCATCTTTTTCTAAGTGAATAGTGGTACTCATTAGTGTTAGTTTGCTTGAAGTTTTATCCATTTTAAATCGATGTAATAGATCGTTACAATATTTTTCTTGGTGAATAAAAATTCCATTTTCTAGTTGTTTTATTTGTAATCCTAAGAAGAAATTTAATTCTCCCATGTGTGACATTTCAAATTCTTTTGTCATAATATTTGAAAAATCATTACAAAGTTTTTCGTTGGTCGAACCAAAGATGATATCATCAACATAAATTTGTACAACTAAAATATCGTCATCTTCTCTTTTAATAAATAAAGTTGTATCTATTTTTCCTATATGGAAACCAGATGTTATTAGGTGATTTTTAAGACGTTCGTACCATGCACGAGGTGCTTGTTTTAATCCATATAGTTCTTTATGTAATTTAGAAACATGATCGGGATAATTTTCATGAACAAAAAGCGGTGGTTGTTCAACATATACATTTTCTTTGATAAAACCATTCAGAAAGGCACTTTTGACATCCATTTGAAATAGTTTAAAATTGTTATGAGTTGCAAAGGAAAGTAAAGTACGAATGGCTTCTAATCTTGCTACCGGTGCAAAAGTTTCATCGTAATCTATGCCTTCTTCTTGATTGTAGCCCTGAGCAACTAGTCGTGCTTTATTTCTAACAATATTTCCATTTTTGTCCGCCTTGTTTTTAAATACCCATTTTGTTCCTATTACTGATTGATCTTCAGGTCTTGGTACTAATTCCCATACATTATTACGTTCAAATTGATGTAATTCCTCTTGCATAGCTATTATCCAAAAATTATCATTTGAGGCTTCTTTATAATTCTTTGGTTCAAAGTTTGATACAAACGCTATATGGCTTATTTGATTTAGTTGATTTCTAGTAACACTTGAATTAAGATCTCCAATAATATTATCTATTGGATGATTCTTAAGGATCCTAGGAGATGATAAAATAGTGTTATTTTGTATATTGGCTTCATTATTACTAGAATTTGTTGAGTTTGTTGGTGGAATAATTTCTTCTTCATCATTAGTTTGTTGTTTGAATGGGTTCTCGTCAAACGAGACATGTAGACTCTCTTCTATAGTATTATTCTTTTTATTAAAAATTCTATATGCCTTGCTACGATCCGAATATCCAACAAAGATACCTTCATCGGCTTTTGGATCAAATTTTCCTAATTTGTCTTTTGTATTTAATATAAAACATTTTGAGCTAAAAGTTTTAAAGTATGATACTTTTGGTTTTTTACCAAAAAATATTTCAAAACAAGTTTGTTTAGTCATTGGACGAATAGTTACTCAATTCAATACATAGCAGGATGTAGCAATAGCTTCGGCCCAAAAGTGTTTTGGTAATCCGCTACTATTTAATAATGTTCGTGCGCACTCTTGTAATGTACGATTTTTTCTTTCTACGACACCATTTTGTTGGGGTGTACGAGGAAAGGAAAAATTATGAGTTATTCCCTTTTTATTGCAAAAATTTGAAAAAAGATCATTTTCGAATTCTCCTCCATGATCACTTCTAATATTTTTAATTTTCAAATTCATTTGAGTTTTAATCCGTTTTGCAAATATTTTAAACATACCAAAAGTATCGCTTTTATGTTTTAGAAATAAAGTCCATGTATATCTTGAGAAATCATCGACTATTACAAAAACATATTTGTTATGATTAATAGATCTTACTTGTGTTGGACCAAATAAATCTAAATGTAATAATTCTAATGGTTGTTTTGTAGAAATATTATTTTTAGATTTAAACGAGCTTTTCTTTAGTTTACCAATTTGACAATCATCACATAAATTTTCTACCTTGTAACTCATTTTAGGTAACCCTCTTACTAACTCATATTTAGCTAACTTATTAATATTCTTAAAATTAATATGATAAAATCGTTTATGCCATAACCATGGATCATCATGTTTGGCAGTTAAGCATAAGCTTGAATCTTTATTAATATTCATGTTTAATATATAAATATTTTTGTTTCTAAAACCTTCAAAAATGAGTTGTTTGTTATTATCTAAAATGTTACATCTATCTTTTTCAAAATTTATTTGAAAACCTTTATCACATAATTGACTAATACTTAATAAGTTGTGTTTTAAATTTTCTACCAGTAAAACATTTGTAATAACAGGAGAGTTAGATATACCAGAGTTGATGACTTCTCCAATGCCTATGACAAATCCCTTTGAATTGTCCCCAAACGTTACCGTTCCACCATCGATGTATGTTATATTTGATAACATTTTTGAATTTCCAGTCATATGTTTGGAGCAACCACTATCTAGTATCCATTTCTCCTTGTTTTTCATTTTGGGTACCTGCAAGATAAAAAATATTTTAATTGGTACCCACATATTTGATTAGGGTCCTAATTGTTAGAGGGAGGTAGCCATACCCAAGATGGTTTGGTACCTTTATAAATATAATTTTTATTATAAACTACATTTTCTAAGTAATTATTGATATGCTTTTGTCTAATCAATTTATTATTTGTTTTAGGAACCCAAATTTTCACATTTTTGGTATTCAATTTTTGTTTAGATGAACTTCTAGTTTTTATATAACTAATATTTTTAGCATTATTTTCTTTTTGTTTAGAGCATTTATCAAATCCTATTCCATTTCTATTACTTGATGGTTTTGATGTTTTGATAAGATTTTCCAAATCTTGTTTTCCTTTGTTGAATTTTGACACATTATTGGTAATTTTATCTAGCTTCTCTTTTAACTCTATATTTTCTATTTTCAATAATTCAATATCCTTTTTAAAATCAACATATTTTTTTAGCAAATTTTCTTTTTCTAGAGTAATGTTCTCACTTTCTATCACATTATTTCTTAATTTTTCTTGAGATATTTCAAGTTCTTCTTCTAAAATGTTTTTTTCATCTTTCAACATTCCTACTTCAAGTTCTAATCTATTTACTTTTACTATATATTCTTTGTTCAATTTTTTTATTTGTCTAAATTTATCATCTAATTCTATGCTCATTTCAAGTAATTCTTCATAGCTAAGTTCTGGACATACCTCATCTTTTTGTGCCATAAAACACACATTAGCTTGTTCTCTGTCGCTATCGCTATCACTTTCTGAAGATGAAGAATCGGAATCATCCCATGTTACTTTGAAAGCTTTCTTCTTTTTGAGTGTTTCAAATTTGCTCTTCTTTTTATCATTGTTAAGTTTTGGGCAATCCTTCTTCATGTGTCCGTATTGATCACATTCATAACACTTAATTTGAGATAGATTCGTTGAGTTAGTTTTTCCTTCTTTTTGAAACTTGGTCATCTTTCTAAACTTCTTGAATCTATTGTAGTTTTTGGCAATGAATACTATCTCATTTTCATCTAAATCTGAGTCATCATTCTTTATTGATGGAAATGCTATGTTCTTTGTCTCCAAATTTAATTCTTTACGTGCCTGCAAATTAGCTTCATAGGACATCAAATTTCCTACCAACTCTTTAACTTTGAGAGTAGAGAGATCATTAGCTTCTTCAATAGCTAATACCTTTCTTTCCCAATCAGGTGTTAAAGAGTTGAGTATTCGAGAAACTAAATCAAAATCAGTAAACTTAACTCCTAATGCCAAAAGATCATGTTAAATAGTTTGAAATCTAGAATACATGTCTACTATAGTTTCATTTTGTTTCATTTTAAATGATGAAAATTGATTTTGCAAGATTGAAATTTTAGTTTGTTTGACCTTTGTTGTACCTTCATGTGTAATTTGTAAGGTACGCCAAATATCAAATGCAGTGGTACATAACATTACACGTGAAAATTCATTTTTGTCAAGTGAGAAAAACAAAACATTCATAGCTTTAGCATTATTCGATGCTAAGGTCTTTTGTGCATCGGTCCATGTGTTCATAGCAGTAGTTGGAGCTTCATATTTATCTTGAGTGGCTGACCAAATTTCTAAACCATTAGCTTCCATAAAAATTCTTATACGTGTAGACCAATATGAATAATTAGAGCCATTAAACAGTGGGGGTCGTGCTGTGGATTGTCCTTCTTGAAAAATACTTGCCATATTAGAATGCTTTAAAAAACGTGTTACTGTTTTTCTAAACGAACCTTGCTCTGATACTAATTGAAAGTCTATATGAGTGGATCGTCTAGATTATATGCAAGTATAGACAGTTAACTATATAATATAACACTATAAACGATAGTAGCAAAGTAAATAAAACTAATCACACCGGTATTTTATACTGGTTCGGACCTCCCATCCTACGTCCAGTCCCGAAGCTCCTCTTCGGAATTTCCTTTCAACTAACCCTCACTTAACCTGGAGGAACAAGTTTACAATAGCAGAGTTTCTTTGTCAAGAATGTGTTCCATAACACAGATGTTGACTATTGAGTACAAAGGTACTTCCAATATATATCGATCTTGAGATTATCTGAATGAGAAGTTCTATATATATGGAAGGATTGATTACAGGTATTTGATTGCTTATAGATTAGGAATGAATCAGAGTACAAGAGATAAGAGTGTAAGTAAGTCAGGTTGTTATCTTCTCTTGAATTCCTGATACTATTTATAGTGATGAAGAGTTTTCTTGTATAGTTGCATCTGTTGTAATCTCCGTAAAGTCGCTTCTGATGGTGATGAAGAGTTGCGACAAAGAGAAGTGGATGTGTCTTTTCGAATGTGACAGTTGAGCCTTGAAAATGCACAGTCGAGTCTTGAATCAGACGTCTGGAAAGTAACCTCAGACGTCTGGTCTTCATATCTGTTATAAGCTTGGATACTTTTCAGACGTCTGACGTTGGTAACCAGACGTCTGATTGCTTCTGAATTATGAACCAGAGGAATTATTCAGACGTCTGACGTTGGTAACCAGACGTCTGATTGCTTCTGAACTATGAACCAGAGGAATCATTCAGACGTCTGGCTTGTGCTCTCAGACGTCTGAAAGTGTGCATGTTGCTGTATCTTGTGCATGTCCTATTTCTCTTCTATCTCTTCTGATTTGACGTCTTTTGATTTTTGTCTTGAGTGTTGCTTTAGTCTCTTTGGTGACGTTACTCTATCGACTATCTGTAAATATAGATATATATGTATATTCGATTTCCATTGTATAGTTGTTATCATCGAAACCATATAATTGATTTCCTAACAAGGAGGAGGATCCAGTTTTGGCTGAACGGATCAGAAGGTTGAGGGAAGGAACGGAGAGCAATGACCTAAAGGATTTCAGTCTTGACCAAAATGGGTGGTTGAGGAAGAAAGGAAGGTTGTGTGTTTCGAATGTAGGAGTCATGAGGAAGGAAGTTTTGGATGAGTGCCATCGTTCGAAGTTCACTATCCATCCTAGAGGAATGAATATGTATCGGGATATGAAGAGAAGTTTCTTCTAGGAAGGTATGAAACAGGACATTGGTTTGTGTGTTAAGCAGTGCTTGAATTGCCAACAGGCAAAGGCTAAACACCAGAATCTTAGTGGATTGCTTCAACCGTTAGGAGTTCCGTTGTGGAAGTGGGATTCCATCTCTATGGATTTTATTGATGGGTTGCCAAGGTCTAGAAGAGGAAATGAAAGCATATGGGTCATAGTAGATAGATTGACTAAGAGTGCCCATTTCATTCCCATAAAGTCAACTAGGATGGAACCTATTTTGGCGAAGTTATTTATGAAGAATGTAGTTAGACTACATGGAAATCCCAGTAGTGTTGTCAGTGATAGAGATTCTTTGTTTACTAGTGAGTTCTGGAAAAGTCTACAGGAAGCATTAGGAACCAAGCTCAACATGAGTACCGCTTACCATCCACAGACTGATGGGAAAATAGAAAGAGTTAACAAAGTCTTGGAGGATTTGTTAAGAGCTTGTGTATTGGATTTCAGAGGATTATGGGAGGACCATCTTCATCTAGTCGAGTTCTCGTATAAGAATAGTTATCAGACTAGTATCAGGATGGCACCGTTTGAAGCTTTGTATGGAAGACCATGCAAGTCTCCCGTATGTTGGTTAGAGACCAGGGATAGATTGGTTCTTGGTCCGGATTTGGTGAAGGTAGCTGTGAAGAAGATTGAGTTGATCCGAGTTAGGATGAAGGAAGCTCAATCTAGGCAGAAAAGTTATGCTGATAGAAGAAGGAAGGACTTGGAATTTTCTGATGGAGACTATGTGTTTATTAAGGTTTCACCGATGAAGGGTGTGATTAGATTTGGAATGTCAGGAAAGTTAGCACCTAGATTCGTTGGACCTTTCCATATTGTTGAGAGGATCGGGAAACTCGCTTATAGAGTAGAGTTACCGAGTAGTTTGGCTGGAGTCCATGATGTTTTCCATGTTTCTCATGTTAGGAAATGTGTTAGAGACCCGGAGACTACCATAGCACCTACAGTGTTAGAGAATTTAGTATTAGAATCGGATTTGACCATAGTTAGAAAGCCGATTCAGATTTTGGCTAGAGATGAGAAGAAGTTGAGGAACAGACAATCAAGTTAGTAAAGATTCGGTAGAGTGACGATGCTAGAGACTGTACTTGGGAGACTGAGAGCAGAGTTAGAGATGCTTATCCTGATTTGTTTGATGGTATGTTTTACCTTTGGTTGTTTTGATTGTGTACCTTATCGTAATTTCGAGGACGAAATTATTTAAGGTGAGGAGTCTATAACACCCCATAATTTTATAACATTATTTAGAATAATTAATTGAGTAAATAAAATAAAATAATGTGAAGATTAAAAGGTTGAGATTTGATTAACATAGGGAAGCCGTGCTATGTTAGTGTGTTAATTAAAATGAAATAACCTAAGTTAATGTGTTAGGATATGAGAAGGGCAATGTGGAAAATAGGTACGGTTTATACCCTAAACCCTTAGGAATGTAACTCATGTTCATTTTAATTTTACTCAAACAAAAATTTCCTAAGGCTAGCCACCATTATCATTCTTAAGAAGAAGATTAAAGCTAGGATTCAAGGGAAGAGAAACAATCGACTAAATTAACATCAAATCTCACATCTATAATCTCAAAGCTAAGGTGAATAATTACTACATCCCATTTTCTTTTGGTTTTCGGTTTTAAGATTGGACCCGAAATAATTTTGCAAGTATATGCCATGTTTTGATGATTAAAATTATATATATATATATATATATATATATATATATATTGATGGATTATATATGTTCATGTTAGTTTTATGATATGTTTGACATGAAAACCCTATTTAATGACATCCAAATGCCTTGAAAATTTAAATATAGGTCAGAAAAGATATTTTAGAGATGAGTTTTGGTTTTCATAATTTTCTGAATTAATATGGATTTTATATTAATTTTCTAGTAAAAGAAAATTGTTTATTAGGTTATAAATTATTTATGGCTAAAATAATGATTATTTGGGTTTGAAATTTTTATATGTTGGAAAACATATTAAAATAGATTTTTTGGAATTTTTTTAGATTTTTCCTAAGTGTTTTGATGAATATATAAAATTATTAAGGTATGGGACTTAAATGTTTTATATATTTAATTAAGGAGAATGGCCATTTTGTAAAATAAAATGATTATTTAATTTTAAAAATAGTGGAAGCACATTTATGAAAAGTAATTGTTAACCAATGAGAATTTGACAAACAAAGGCAGGTTAGTTAAAAAGATTTACTTTTTAAATTAAAAACAAAGAAATCACATTTTTTACATGTTTCAGCCTTTACGGCAGTAAACCTTCCGACCCAGACCTTCCGACAAGGTCGAGAGGTTCAAAGCTTTCGATAAGGTCAAACCAATGCATATGGTATCAAGCTACTTGGTACGTAATGAATTGGACAAAGTCGATGGGTTCTAGGTCGAAGGGTTGATGACCAAAGAGGTTGGGGTATGTTTGTTTTATAAACAAAAGCTTTCACCTACTTTGCTTTCGAATAAGAGCTTTCGACTTGGTTGCTTTCGACCAGGTCAAATATAAATGTTTTAAACCTTCCGACATTGTCAAAAGGTTACTGTTGTTTTAACACTATTCTGTTTTGAAAACTTCGACATAGTTAAAGGGTTACTTCTGCTTTATAAATGTTTTGTTTTGAACCTTTCGACAAAGGCAAAAGGTTTACTTGTTTTAAAAAAACTGACCGCTTCTCCATGCTTTCGAAAGGAAGCTTTCGACTTAGGTGATTTACCCTTGTTTTATAAATTGAAGTAACACCCAAAGCTTTCGAAAGAGTTGTTTTAAAGGATATGTTTAAAGCTTTCGAAACAGAGCTTTCGACAAAGTTGAAAAGTTGCTTCCAATGGTTTCGAAAGGTTTTAGTTGAATGATTTCGAAAGGTTTAGTTCAATGGTTTCGAAAGGTTTATTGAATGGTTTCGAAAGGTTTTAGTTGAATGATTTTGAAAGGTTTAATTCAATGGATTCGAAAGGTTTAAATGGAAGGTTTTCCAAGGTTTTTCTCAGGCAATGTTTTAAAGTGGTTTTAAAGAAGGATGTCCAAAGTTTTATAGCTTTTGAAAGGTTTGTTTTTCAATGGTTTCGAAAGGTTTAAAGAATAGTTTCGAAAGGTTTAATGTTGGATTTTGAAAGAAAGGATTTCAAAAGTTTAGAAAGAGGTTCTTTCAAATGGTTGAATGTTTTCATCAACTGAATTTTGAGTAAAGAATATATATATGACATGGTGATATGATTTTGACTAAAGTATAAAGATTATATACTTTTCCTTGTTTAAGTTTGATTTAAAGGTTTTTAATTATTTTGAAAATGTTTTCAAGGAAAATTATGGGAGGGGATCATTAAGTGAAAATGACTCAGATATTAGAAAACCGGATGAGACTAGTATGGGGTCGCGCCCTATATCTTAGCTATTAGCCCCAGCTAATTGTTGTCCAAATTTCTAGTGTATAGGGCTTTGTCACAGGTAGACTAAAATTATTGTTACACATTGAAAGGAATATATGTTTGTATACAGATAGGTTATTGGTGAGCCTGAAAAACCATTAGGATCGGAAAGACCTGTGAGATGATTAAGTTAGGGATAGACCATCCAAAAGTGAAGTATTTAACAGATAGTTAAGGACAAACTGTCCAGATGGGAAATGTTTAACAGATAGTTCAGGACAGATAATCCAGAAGAAGAATATCTAACAGATGTTAGGTTAATTTTGATTATATTGTCTAGTAGGCCCGAGTCAGCCAAAGGTTAAAAATTATCCAAACAAAACTTATGTGTTTGAACAGATAGTTCATTATTACCTGATATTTATGTATGTTTACATAATCATTGCTTTACAGTATTTAACCATTGTGGATGCAGGAGCACATTATATGGTTTTATGAAAGGTTTTGTAAAGATATGTTTTAAAAGGATGTTAGTGAAGGGAAACTTGTTCCGCTAAGCGGCGTGGTCTCACTTAGCATAATTTTTCTGGGATGTATAATATTATTCACACCGGGCTTTATGTCTGACTTGAAGTTTATGTTTTCCCCTTAAACTCTCGGGTGCTCAAAATTAATTTGAGTAGGCCGAGGGGTTAAGGTCTTTTTCAGGTTTAGTAGGATGACAAATAAAGCTACCGAAGGCATGCAGGAGGCAAACAAATAACTATTTAAGAGTTGCAGTTTTATGTTTTGTTGTATTTCCGCTGTGTTTGTATTAAGTCTATTATGACTATATATCTCTGTTCACCCAAAAAGGCATCTTCATATACCGCTCTTGGCGTATTTTGTATTAAGTATATTTTATCTGTGCCTGGGAACGTATTGGGATTATGTTTAAGAATATGAAACATCTATTTTAAATGTAATGAAGAAAAGTTGTTTTGAAATCCGTGTTTTGTTTCATATTCAAGTGCTTTTGATATTATAGATACCATTAACATAGTCATATTTTGTCACCGGAAGCTAATAATATAGATGACTGCAACATCTGTAGTACTTAGTTTTGGGCCTCTAGATAGGGGATGTTACAGAAACACACGTTAATTGAATTTTAATGTTATAAAACCTTTTGAAAATAATGGTACCTCATAAGACTACACTGCACAAAGACATGGACGAGATTTTACCTTACGATAACCGAAACATTTCATAGGAAATCTTCTGAAATTATAATAGTGTCTAGAGTTTAAAGTAAATTCTGAATCATAAACGAAATTGTTACATTAATTAAGTTCCAGCATAATAGACATACAACTAAGTCTGAAGGCACTTATTGGAGAATGGATTCCATCAATGACTAGGCTACTGGGGTACCGCCCGTTATAGCGCACCTCTAGGAAAATGTACCAAGGTCAACAAGAACATCTTGCACCCTTACTACACAGAACCGACCTACCCCTTCCTAGATAGTACCGAATATGTCACCATCCAGGTTGTTTTGAAACCTTTACCGAGAGCTCTCATGCACAAACAAATCCACACACACACACACACACACACACACACATATATATATATAAGGGTGATGACATGTCGTAATGGGTGCGACCCACTTAGCCTTGCTGCATATCCCATGTTTTAGTCATTCCCGGTTGATGAGGCCTGAAGCTACGTTTTACCTATTTGATAGCAATCCCATTTGGAATGCTAATGCTGCCCTCCAGGAAGTAATGCAGTGTTAGCATTCATCCATACTAGTTGTTTAGGATATGAACAAACTAAAGGCACTTCAAAGAACTTTGTCTTCGATCATCTTCAAGATATTCCAATTCGAAACGCTTAAAGTTCGAAGTGGTTTACGAATAATTTATCCGATCCCTGTCTCTCCGAACCGACAACAATGGTTTTTAAAAACAGGCTAACATTTATAATCAGTTATTTAACTATCAAATAAACAAACAATTCAGCCAGAGATTTAACCAAGCATGGTTAAGAACAAAGCAACCACAAAGCCTCTTTAATTAATCTTCTCATTAATTAAAACTACTTTGTAAATTCTCGCATTAAAATACTTTTACAAAGATATATTTAACAACCCTTTATACGCCTCTCAATACTTAGAAAAATATGCACAAACCTATCTCAACGGTATAAGTATATTCACGAAAACACTACACTTTCCCTACTTAGAAAATGTATTCATGTACTTATCTCAATGGTATAACTATATTCACAAAAAAAACTATGAAAGATTTCTTATTTCAAAATCATATCAAAAGGATTAAAACAAATATCGTTTTAAAAGAAATGGAGATAAGGATAAACACCAACACTATTCTTTCAATGTTAAGCATGGAATGAATTTCCACACCACCAAATTTAAGAAGGTCAATTTGGAAGAATCCAATCTCAATTTCTTTTATATATTTCTTCAATAAATACTTTTAATAAATATATTCCATTTATAAACATCTCCTTTACTTGAATTCCAAATCCATTTATAAAACTATTAATAAATCTCTAAGTTTATTTATAAAGCTCTTTTATAAATATCCAAAAGTCCTTTATAAAACTTCTTTTATAAATATCCAAAAATCATTTATAAAACTTCTTTCCAAATTTCAAGATCTCTTTTCAAATTATAAAACTCCTTTATTAATCTCTAAAATAATTTATAAAACTCTTTTTTAAGCATAAGCTCGAAATTGATTTGAGAATTCCTTTCATAAAATATCATTTATAAATTCCTTTACAAATATATATATATATATATATATATATAACATATTTACAGCCTCCTTTTATAGATTCCCAAACTTTACTTAATGTCTCCTTTATAAACACCTTTTATATTATTTACAAAATCTTTTATACAAACTTCTTTTTATAAAATACCATTTATAACTTATTTTATAAATTCCCGACTTATTTGCAACTCTTTATAAACTCCAAATTCTTTATAAAATTCCTTTTATAAATTTTATAAATAAAATTACCAAAACTCCCTTTTTAAATCAAACTTCAAAACACCAAACTCCAAATACAGATAAATTCCCAATATTATTATAAAACTCATATGTTTTCTATAACACGATCTTTCCATATATTTCAATCAATTTCCAAATGGAATTTATTGCTCCAATTTATCAAAATGATATTGATTTACTTACATAATTTCATTTCAATTTATAAAACACCGCTTATACATCTCCAAATTTATCACACTTCTAGTTTCCAAAATAGATCCAATTACTTTCTCTAATGTGACCATTCCACGTATTATTATAAATCCACAAATTTGATTTATTTCTCAAATTTATCAAATGGGAATATCTTCCCTTTTTATAAAATATCACTAATAAGACTCTCCTTAAAGTTATAAGATACCATTTATAAATCTATTATTTTATTTACAACATTTTATATAAAATGTCTCACGGATATTTATTTTCAAAATACTTCCATCTTCTTTAAACAAAAATCACTTTTAAATAATGCTAACCTTTTTTTTTGAATACAACTAATATTATAATAATGATTTATATTAAAACAACTAGTTCCAACACTAATCATTAAACCATTTACTTAAATATATATAACAGAAAAGAAAAATGAAAGAAATTGAAATAAAATAGAAAAGTTTAAAAGCTCTTTAAATTAAAATATCATAGAAATTCCAAAACACTCGGATTTAAAATCATTTTCCCAAATCAAAAATCATTTCCAATCCAAATCAACAATTTATAATATTTCAAATATACTATATCGAAGCCAAATTGTTACTATAGCACTTAATCAGTGCTATAACTATCTTTTCTACTAAAATGGTTCAATTTTCACATATGTCGATATCACATCCAAAATGGCCAACAAACAAATTCAACATTTAACAATCTATATCACATATATATAACTGAAATAAATCAATAGGTATATAACTGGAAATTAAAAGTAACAATATCGAGAAATCAAGATTTCTCAATAAAATTCCTGTATTTCAAATTAAATGCCAATCTATTTTCAACATCTGATATTTTAAACAAACATACAATAATTTCAACCAAGCACAAATAGTAAATTTTAATATACTCTAACATACAGATTTATCCAAAAAGGTGTGGAAAACACACCGAAATTCCAGTTATCATCGAAGCGTTTCAGTTCGGTAGCGTTCGATTTTAGCTCGAAATTCTACAAGCTCCAATCTCAACCAATCCAATTCCAAAATGTAGATATCGTTCCTGGGAGTGCAGCACGACTGACCGCATTCGATTTGGACCTTGTATGAACAAGTTATTGAATTTATAAGATTTTAAAAGTAAATAATATAATTAATCTTTAATTACATCATTAACCTAAATTAACCGGCCCTAATCACATTCGTTTACAACCCAGACCGTTATATTTCCAAAACCCAACATCGATCGATCCTCCATTCATCACCACCGCCACAGGCCAAGACGCGCCGCCGCTTTATCACAATCGACCGCCCCGACTTCGTTGAACCCAAAGATCCCTACCTCACCTCCTCTCGATCACCATAGTTTGAGTACGAGCTCTCAAAAACCCACGCCGTTCATCTTGGTGTTGCCGCCGCCTCAGGCGAAGATTGACCATCGCACCACCTCCAAAAGCTAGCTCTCCTCCACACAGACCCACGCCATCAACCACCAAATTCACTGCCGACGCCAAGGTTGAACCCAAATTAGGGTTCATGTTCAACTGTGATTTACCGCCACCGTGCTTCGATCTAGCTCAATCCAACTGTTTAACATTCTCCATTCGCCACCACAAACAACTATCATGTTGACATCCCCACCTATCTCGACATCTAACGCTGTGGATCAACTATGGCCATTGTATGATGGAGTTGTTTATTTCGACTGCTAGGGTTTTGAGCAAATGAATAGGGTTAAGGGTCCTTATATAGACAATCTAACTGATACTATTCAAGCCCGAAAATTTACGAACTCCGGTCGAGGCGTGCTTTTTGGCTTTCCTAGCCAAATACCCCTATTCCAAACTTAATGGAACTATTTCCGGGACCTAATTCCAATGTATATAAAATTTAAATTTTCGAGTCGCTCGATTTTACGAACTGAACTATACTTTCTAACTCTTAATCAAACAATTGAAATATATCGATACTTAAACTCATTTTTGCTCGCTCAGACCATCCGGATCCCATGGAAGTGGTCTCGAGTCATAAAAATTCGTCTGCAAAAATCGAGTTTTCAACTCATCTCAAAATTTAAATATTCAGAGCACTCTAAAAATATGGGTTGTTACACTCTCTCCCTTAAACAGATTTCATCCCTGAAATCCTAAAGGACTAAGCAACAAACCCAACACTATAGCATATATGATGATATAAAAATCATCTTCAACTTATGCCAAATCAGCAAACTTCACACTAATCTATCCCGGGCACTATCCTATCCACACGTGCATATGTCAGTCAACATGGTACTCTTACCCGAATAGAGTTATAAATACTCAAAATGAATAAGCAACAACTACATCTATATTGACAACATTCCATACCATCACTAAAATTCCCTAGTCACTTAGGGCTATTCCAATATTCTCTACCACTAATTCTTACAACTATCGGTTATATCAAAAAAATCCTTGCTCTAAATTTTCTTTCAACCTTGGTCAAAGTTTCTGGAAAATTTCGACAGCACCTCTTTTGCGTGGCTCGATCCGAAATACCACAACTAGCTACAATTGGCCCTAAATCAATAAAAGAAAATAAAAGCCCAAAAGCAGCCTCTCATATTTGGGGCATAAAATAACCAATCAATACCCAAGCTCTAAATCTACTACATACCTATTTGTCGGGTAACAAACTCTACTCATAAAACCAAAAGTAGCAAGCTAGCCTCTGCTTCCATGTACCTAAAATTCACTTATATAACCCAACAGAGAGTTAAACATGACAATGAAACAATATGACAACTCATCCATCATGTAACATGAATCTAAGCATGCCAAACCATAAATAACAATCATCTCAACCAACATGTCAAATCAAATCATGTCACTTACATTCTAATGTAAGTAGCAATTTTTTTACCAAAGTCTGTACGATGTACATATGTCATCCGTGCACAATATCATATCCGATCACTCACTTGATCACACAAATTCCACTTCCAACTAGTATTCGTCACTCGATTCTCTAGTGCGGACTCCAATCCGGTTCCTTGATTAGAAACTGCCGTTCTCCTTGCATAGCCATATACTACGATAGAGAACTTCAAGATCATATTAGAAAACTCGTATCAAGTGTTTGCCATCAAGAATCGAGTGAAAAATCCTTGTTTGGACCGATCTAAATCATCTCGAAATCATATGCCTGAATCTGGATCAAAGATCCTCATGCGCATAAAATGATATATGTACATTCTACATATTTATTTCATTGGTTTCTTAAATGTACCAATTACTTTTCATTTATATTCATCTTAAATCACATTTAACCACACCCATGGCATTTCATTTAATAATAAAATCATTTATGAACCATTTCATAAAACATTACTTAAGTGTACAAATATTTCATTACTTATGTTTATATTCGTATAATACTCTTCTACATCCTCAGAGTGTATATACAAATTTCAAATTTTTTTCTTAACCAAAATAGTCAACAAATTTAAAACTTGATTTAAATTTCTATCTCTTCAAGTTTATAAGTTACAAAAACTTATTTTTCTTATAATTTCTCACAACACTTAGCTTAAATTTCTATATAAAATTTGGAAGTTCCGACTGTCCAAAATCATAGGAAATTTCATTTCAATAAATGAAAAAATGCCAAACAACATATCAAAGTGAGATGTAAAACCAAACTACTCTAATGTATAGGATACATGCATCCATATAATAACTTGATAGAAAACTTCAGACTGAAAACACCCGGTTTTATTTCAACTCTATTTTGAAATAATTCATATATAAATATCTTCTTTTATATATCAAACCATACTTCTGAATTTAAATCCAAACTTGTTTTACTAAACAATTATGAAGCAAAACTACCATGGTAGCATTTCCTCACTTAGAAACTCAAAAATGAACACCAATGATGCTGAAGTCATCATCGGAATTATTTTCCAACGATCAAAGTGAGTTTAGTGTTTTTTTATCTCCTTTAAAATCCTTTAGAAATATTTCTATTCCAAAAATACTTCCAAACAACAGTACTATTATTTTTCCAAACGTTGAAAAACCATTTTCAAAAACATTGGGATTCAAATTATCAGTTTAAATCCTTTTTTATTTATAAACTACATTTATAAATCATATTTATATATTTTCACTTTCTTATATAAAATCATGTCATAAATGTATATCTTTATTTAGATTATAATAAACAACTTTTATCAAAGTTAAATTTTAACCCAACATTATCACTGAACGCCTTATAGTCAAATTGTGAAACTGAATTCACGAGATGTTCATTTCAATGTTCCCATAATTACTATTTACCCAACCCATGCAGTAATAAAGTGAATTACTTATATATCAACCAATAATAGTAAATGCTCTAAACTGGGCGAGCATGGTTATTCAAACAATAAATGATAATAATTAAATATTATCATTTCTAAACAATAAACACACAATTAATAACTATACTTATTTTTTGAAAATTATTCCTTCATATACAAAATATGAAATCTTGGTAAAATTATTTCATTTACCAATTTTCAAAAACAATACTATGTCATTCTACCTCGTTCAAGAGTTTAGAAACCTCTATCGATGTAGTTGTTCCTTCTGTACTAACTAGAATTTATAAACTACTCAACTGATAAATCAGCACAATATAAAACATTTTTATAGCACTAACAAATATGCGCTCATATATGTACACTCAGACTCATCCTAGGGTCTCACTTACCCTATCTCAAATGAGTTAACCCCACAAAAGCCTCAACCTAAGCTCTGATACCATGTGTAACGGCCTGCCTTTTTAATCCTTATAATTTGACACTAATACATTCACGGTATTCACTTGTCGAACATCCAAGTGTCGAAAAGACAAATTATTGGTGAAAAAGAAAGAAAGGACAAAACAGAATCTCACATCATGCGGAGTAATATATAATATACAATAGATCTTTACAAAAGAAAACTGTAACATACATGCATCAAAATAGAGTACACCTAATCACTAATCATCAGCCTGGACAGTTATAACAACATGTCCTCACAAATGCGGACAAATAAAACACCACATGCAGCAGAAAAAGAGAATATACGAGAGATACATATTGGACATCCAGCTTGTCTCCTGAAACTTTAAAGCATCTAAACTAGATATGAAAATATGCTCGGTCTGACCCGAGCATTATAAGAAAAATAACGTCCGGATCATTCTGGTAAAGTAGCGTGAGAAACACACCTTAATTGAATTTTAATATTATAAAACCTTTTGAAAATAAAGGTATCCCGTAAGACCAGGCGGCACATAAACATTAACGGATTTTTACATTACGATAACCGAAACATTTCATAGGAAATCTTCTAATATTATAATTGAGTTTAGAGTTTAAAGTAAATATTGAATCATAGCCGAAATTGTTATATTAGTTAAATTCCAGCATAATAGGCATACAACTAAGTCTAAAGGCACTTATCGGAGAATGGATTCCATCAATGACAGGGCTACTAGGGTACCGTCCATCACAGTACACCTCTAGAATAATGTACCGAGGTCAACAGGAACATCTTGCACCCTTGGTACATAGAACCGACCTACCCCTTCCTGGATAGTACCGAATATGTCACCACCTTGATTGCTATGCAACCTTTACCAAGAGCTCTCATGCACATCCAAATCCATAAATGAATATATATCTAGAAGGGTGATGGCAGGCCCTAATGGCTGCGACCCACTTAGCCCTGCTGTATCCCCTGTTTTAGTCATTCTTAGTTGATGAGGCTTGAGGCTACATTTTACCTTTTTGATAGCAATCCCACTTGGAATGCTAAAACTGCCCTCTAGGCAGCAATGTTGTGCCAACATTCGTCCATACAAGTTGTTCAGGATATGAACAAACCAAAGGTACTTCAAAGAACTCCATCTTCAATCATCTTCAAGATATTCCAATTCGAAATGCATATGCCGGTTCGAAGTGTTTTTAGATAATATATCAGATCCCGGTCTCTCCGAACCAACAATGATAGCTTTTAAAAACAGGCTAACATTTGATAATCAATTATTTAACTATCAGATAAACAAACAATTCAACCAGAGATTTTACCAAGCACGGTTAAGCACACAACAACCACTAAGCGTCTTTAATTAATCTTTTCATTAATAAAACTACTTTGTAAACTCTCGTATTAAAATACTTTTATAAAGACATATTTCACAAACCCTTTATACTTCTCTTAATACTTGGAAAAATATCCATATACTTATCTCAACGGTTTAAGTATATTCACGAAAACACTACGCTTTCCCTACTTAGAAAACGTATTCATATACTTATCTCAACGGTATAAGTATATTCACAAAAACACTATGAAAGATTTCTTATTTCAAAATCATATCACAAGGATTAAAACAAATATCGTTTTAAACGGAGATGAGGATAAACCTAAGCACTATTCCTTCGGTGTTAAGCATGGAACGAATTTCCACACCACCAAAATTAAGAAGGTCAATTTGGGAAAATCCAATCTTAATTTATTTTATAAATTTCTTCAATAAATACTTTTAATAAATCCCTTTCATTTATGAACATCTCCTTTAATAAAATTCCAAATCCATTTATAAAACTCTTAATAAATATCCATGTTTGTTTATAAAGCTCTTTTATAAATATCCAAAACCATTTATAAAACTTCTTTTACAAATATCCAAATAAATATCCGAAAATCATTTATAAAACTTCTTTCCATATTTCAAGATCTCTTTTCAAATTATAAAACTCCCTTATTAATCTCTAAAACAATTTATAAAACCCTTTTATAAGTACAAGCTCTAAATTGATTTTAGAATTCCTTTCATAAAATATCATTTATATATTCCTTCATAAATATATGTATATATATATATATATGTATATATATATATATGTATATATATATAACATAATTACAGCTTCCTTTTGTAAATTCCCAAACTTTACTTAATGTGTCCTTTATAAATACCTTTTATATTATTTATAAAATCTTTTATACAAACTTCTTTTTATAAAATACCATTTATAACTTATTTTATAAATTTTTGACTTATTTGCAACTCTTTATAAACTCCAAATACATTTATAAAATTCCTTTTATAAATTTTCTAAATAAAATGACCAAAACTCCCTTTTTAAATCAAAATTGAAAAATAAAACCAAACTCCAAATATTATTATAAAACTCATATGGTTTCTGTAACACGATCTTTCCATATATTTCAATAAATTTTCAAATGGAATTTATTGCTCCAATTTATCAAAATGATATTGATTTACTTATATAAATTCATTTCAATTTATAAAACACCGCTTATACATCTCCAAATTTATCACACTTCCAATTTCCAAAATAGATCCAACTACTTTATCTAAAATGAACATTCCACATAATATTATAAATGCACAAATGTGATTTATTTCTCAAATTTATCAAATGGAAATATCTTTACTTTTTATAAAATATTAGTGATAAGACTCTTCTTAAATTTATAATAACGTTTATAAATGTATTCTTTTATTTACAACATTTTATACAAAATGTCTCACAAATATTTATTTTCAAAATATTTCCATCTTCTTTAAAACAAAAATCACTTTTAAATGAAAGATAACCCTTTTTTTATTTATTTTTGAATACAACTATTATTATTATAATAATTTTCTATTAAAACAAATAGTTCCAAAAATAATCATTTAAACATTTACTTAACTATATATATTAGGAAAGAAAATGAAAGAAGTTGAAATAAACAGACAACTTTAAAAACTCTTTTAAATTAAAATATCATAGAAATTCCAAAATAGTCAGATTTAAAATCATTTTCCCAAATCAAAAATCATATCCAATCCAAATCAACAATTTATAGTATTTCGAAAATACTATATCGATGCCAAATAGTTACTAAAGCACTTAACTAATGCTATAACTATCTTCTCTACCAAAAAGGTTCAATTTTCACATACGTTGGTGTCACATCCAAAATGGCCAACAATCAAATTCAACATTTAACAATTTATACAAGAATGTATAACTAAAATAAATTAACAAGTAGATGACTAGAAATTAAAAGTAATAATATAAAGAAATCTAGATTTCTCGATGAAATTACCGTATTTCAAATTTAAATGCCAATCGCTTTTCAACAGCGAATATTTTAACAAACAATCAATAATTTCAACCAAGCACAAATAGTAAAATTTAACCTACTTTAACATACTGATTTATCCAAAAAGATGAGGTATACTCGCCGAAATTTCAATTAACGTCGAAGCATTTTAGTTAGTTCTAGCTTGAAATTCTACAAGCTCCAATCTCAACCAGCCTAAATCCAAAATGTAGATATCGTTCCTAGGAGTGTAATGCGACTGACCGCGTTCTGTTTGGACCTTGTATGAACAAGTTATTCAATTTATAAGATTTTAAAATAATATAATATAATTAATTTCTTTAATTACATCATTAACCTTAATTAACCTACCCTAATCACATTCTTTTACAACCCAGGCCACTATTTTCCCAAAACTTGACATGATTGATCCTCCGTTAATCACCACCACCACAGGCCAAGATGCGCTGCCGCATCATCACTGTCGACCGCCTCGACTTCGTTGAACCCAAAGATCCGACCTGACCTACTCTCGATCACCATAGCTAAAGAACGAGCTCTCAAAATCCCACAGCGTTCATCTCGGCTTTGTCGTTACCTCAGGCAATGATTAACCGCCACGCCACCTCCAAAAGCTAGCTCTCCTCCAACCCGACCTACGCCACCAGGCGCCCCCCGATTCACCGCTGTTGCCAAGATCGAACCCGAAGTAGGGTTCGCGTTCAACTGCGATTTGCTGTCATCGTGTTTCGATCTAGCTCAATCCAACCATTCAACATACTCCTCTCACAACCCCTAACAACTTTCATATTGACACTCTCGCCTATCTAAGCCTCTAATGGCGTGGATCAGTTGTTGCCATTGGATGATGGAGTTGTTTATTTCGGCTACTAGGGTTTTGAGCAAATGAATGGGGTGAAGGAACTTTATATAGATAATCTAACCGATACTATTCTCGTTCGAAAATTTACGAACTCCAATCGAGGCGTGCTTACTAGAATTCCTAGCCAAATACCCTTATTTTGAACTCAATGGAACTATTTTCAGGACCTAATTTCAACATAAACAAAAGTTAACTTTTCGAGTCGCTCGATTTTACGAACATAACTCGACCTTCTAACTCTGAATCAAACAGTCGAAATATATCGATACTTAAACTTATTCTAGCTCGCTCGGACCATCTAGACCCTAAGGAAGAGTCTCGAGTCCTAAAAAAATCAATCTGTGAAAATTGAGTTTTAGCTCATCGATAAAATAAATCAATTAAATATTTAAATACAAAATTTAAATATTTAGCGCACTCTAAGAATATGGGTTGTTACAAGTTAATTAATTAATTAATGTATACATGTATTTTATATATTATCATATATGTTATATTGTTTTAATATGTTAAAATAACATAATCATACATATATGTTAACAAGATTTCTTGTTAACATCCCCAATGCATTTCATAGGACTGTTTCATATGAATTCAACCTTTCAGTTAAGTAGATTTTTCATTATCGAATGAAACGACTAAGTCAGAAGGTTTCGAGATCTCAATTCTAATCCTAATAAGAGGGGATTGATACCGGAAGGTTATAAGTGAGTGCTCATTTATTATGAGGATTTGAGGGAAGAGTCATCTTACTTTCGGCCTTACCGAAAGGTTTAAGTATGGTTTAAGCATTTCAGATGGAAGGGATCCATAGTGTTGCTACACCTTTCGGTAATCTGGAAGGTTTTTAGAAGTTACAAGCAGTCACTTGGCCCCCATCGAAGGATTCAAGTACGTCTTAAACCTTGCGATTTGACCAGATCGATGGTTTTATTAAACCTTCCGATGGATTGGAAGGTTTAGGAAACCATTTAAACCCTTCGGTCAACTTATTTGGATCGAATGACCTTCATCCATATCATTTCATTATATCTCCCTTAGAAGCCAAAAGTAATTCACATCCCTTGATGGTTATATTAAACCTTTCGATGGATTGGAAGGTTTAAGAAACCATTTAAACCCTTTGGAAGGTTGACATTCCTTTAATATTTTCAGCTTCTTAGGTTGACATTCCACTTATGAAAACCTTTCGAAAAGAATGCATGATTCAAACATCTTAAGACTATAACAAGAGTTGAGTCAATATGCCATGAAACTTATATTGGAACTGTCTCTCAAGTTTCATTCACCCTTCTTGTAATTGATATTAAGTAGAGGAGAAGGAAACTTATGAGGTTGTTTGATGATAATTTCATGGCATATTCTCAAAATAAAGAAAGAATATAAGAAATAAATCATCTGAGATCATCCGTTAATGTAAAATTAACGCCCAATCATGATTATCCCCAAATTCCAAGTTGACCGCAAGCCATAATTCTCTTTATTTCTCCATAATGGAATCTGATACAAAATTTAAGAAGATAGCCCTCAATCTGATTTCAAAATTAGGGTTACAATGTGTTGAATGGAAGCGATAGAAGTTGTCGAGTAGATGAAATGAGAAGAAGATCGGATCCTTAGACCGGACCCCTAGGGTCTTATTTATAGATGTAGGCGGCCCCCCTTTCGGCCCTATGCTTTCGTCTGGACGGAAGGTTCCTTCTTCTATGCAGTTGCGAACCTTTCGGTTTTAACGGAAGGTTTATTCTTCACACACCATCATGGGCCGCTGAGCGTCATAGAAGGTCTTGTGTTTCTTAATGTATCTATACGCTCTTTATCTTCCTACAAGGTTGGTTCCTTATGAGACACTATGAACCTTCCGATCTTATCGGAAGGTTGCTTCCTTGTGTAATTATCGCCGAGAGCCGCGCCTTTCCCGAATGATGTCGGCAGGTGGCCTTTTTGTTGAATTATGAATGTTATCTTTATGTAAACGTTTCGATACTATTGAAAGATACTGGACACGTACTTCAACCGGTTAGGAAGGCTCATTATGCTTCCAAAATGGTTGTCGACCGTGTTATCTATTCTGGTCCTATTCTTTCTACCTTTCTTGGAAGACATTTGCTCTGAATGACGAGTGATGAATCCCTTCGTCTGCTCCGAAGGGTTTAGATTTGCAGCAAACTTGTTTCTTGCATTCCTTCCTTTTATTTAAAAGGCTTGAGGCGCTCTTCTTTCCTTTCATTTGTTCATTACGTTCAGCGGCCTTATAACTATTTTCCTTTTTATACCTGCGAAAGCCCCTCCTCTGAAGTTATCGTGCACTTCTTTTCCTCGGGTGTTATGCAAACCTTTCGTTAGCACCCGATAGGTAACTTCTTTTATTTCTTTTTGCCTCTGCAGAAGGTTTCTGACATGCCTTCTTTATCTCCATTTGTATTTTATGGTTAACATTTAGCCCCTCCTTTGTATAAAGAAGGCTTTTGTTCTTTAGGACAAAGATTCTGAGGTCACAGAACTATCCTTGCATTCTTCCGGTTGATAATGAATAACTGAAGACCAACTGACCCGATATAACGTTGATAATAGGAGCCCTTGAAGTCCAGGATGCCACTTTTGGGACACAATTTTCTGACAACTTCTAATAGGAATTCCAGAATGTCATTTTCGATAATCGATAAGGGAAGGCCGGAAGATCTCTTCCAATAGTTAATGATAGAAGTCCAGAATACCAATTTCGGGAATTAATAATAGATGACCAAAATACCAATTTTGGTAATTAATAATAGAAGTCCAGAATACCATCACTGGTAACTAATAATTGAAGACCAGAATACCATTGCTGGTAATAATTGATTGAAGAACAGAATACCATTGCTGGTAATAATTGATTGAAGATCGAAATACCATTGCTGGTAATTAATAACTGAAGACCAGAATACCCTTTCCGGTATCAAGTAATAGAAGATTGGGATATTATCTCTTGCAATAGGAGCCCAGAACTCCCGTCTGGCAAATGTTCGCGAGAAGAAGTCAGTGACTTCCCTATGATTTTCTTGTTGAATATGCCATCCTTCGGTTGTGTTTGTGCTTTGCATTCTATTGCTTTCTCGGGCCCGAGTTTTCTTTGTCTATTTATTATTTGTTCTGGCCTATTTCAAACAGGGACTCTTTTGTCCGATTTTGTGCTTATTTAAGCAGAGCCTATTTCAGGCTGTTTGTCATATCTGACAGTACCGACCTTTTTAGTGGTTGTTATTTCAAGCTATGCCAATTTCTGGAAGTGGCTATTTCAGGCATGGACTTTTCTTAGTCCGTCGGACATTTCATCCGGGTTTCCGGTGCCCTCGGCTAGCTTTTTCTGAAGCAGGGCCCGAGGACTTACCCGACCTCCATCCAGGAGGCGCCTTAGCCTGGTCATAGCATGACGCGGTTAAGGGCTTGTTCGAAACCTTGGCCAGGCCATAGCGTGGCTGGACCAAGGGATTACCGTCCTCCCTCCAGGAGGTGCCTTATCCTGGCCATAGCGTGACGCAGATAAGGGCTTATGCTGCTTTAACCTGGCCATTTCTGGTTTTGGCACGGATAAAGGCTTACACCCTCCCTCTAGGAGGTGCCTTGACCTGGCCTTCTTGGCGCGACCAAGGGCTTTCTACCATTATTGGTAGTCCACCATCTTAGGTAGTCCAAAATTTTAAGGAGAATTTTACTCCCGACCATGTAGATTTTCTTTACTAGATCGTAGTAGTGGTGTTCTTGGAAATGGTTTATTCACTTATAGTTGGAAAATATAGTCACAAATGTTAAGCGTTCCAGGTTCTTGGCACCATATTCCCATTAGGGTAGCATAGCTTGTAGGCTCCTGAAGGAATTTCTTTGAAGATTACCAACGGACCTTCCTAATTAGGTCCCAGTGGTCCATCTGATGGGTCTTCAGTATTGGCCATTACCCTTCGAAGTACTAAATCCCTTTGTCTGAATGACCTGGGTTTTACCTTTGAGTTGTAATATCTTGATATCCTCCTTTGATATTTAGCCATTCTCAAGGTTGCTTCATCTCTTAATCCATGAATTGGGTCGAGTGGTTCCTTTCTCAATTCCTGGTTTGGATTAAAGGCGTAGGCAATTCTTCTATGAGAAGGTACCTCAATCTCTACAGGTAACATTTCTTCACATCCATATGTTAGAGAGTATGGGGTATGACCCATTGCAGTTCTAGTTGAAGTTCTATAAGCCCACAGAACTAAGGACAACTCTTCTACCTAATTTCCTTTTGCCTTGTTTAGCCTATTTTTCAAGATGGTTTTGATTGTTTTGTTAGCTGCTTCGATGGCTCCATTGGCCTTCAGATGAGCGACCGAGGAGAAGCTTTTTATTATCCCATTGTTACGGCAAAACCGTGAAAACTCTTCACTCTCAAATTGAGTTCCATTATCAGATATTATCTTGTAAGGTATCCCAAATCTTATGACAATGTTTTTGATGACAAATCTCACTACTTTCCCTGAGGTAATCTTCGGGAGTGGTTCTGCTTCAACCCATTTCGTGAAATAATCTATTGCCACCACAACATATTTTGCTCCTCCTTTGGAGATTGGGAGCGGTCCAATTAAGTCGATTCCCCAAACATCAAATGGCCATGGGGTAGTAATAGGGGTTAGTTGACTTGGCGGGAGATGTGGTATCTTGGAATAACGCTGACATTTCTCACACCTTTTAGCCTACTCCATAGCTTGGTTAGTTAGATGTGGCCAGTAAAACCCTTGCCTCATTATCTTCTTAGCTAGTTTTATTCCATTAGAGTGATCCCCACAAAATCCTTCGTGTGCTTCCCTTATTATTTTCAATTCATTTTCAGGTTTCACACACCGCAAATAGGGAAGGGCATACCCTTTCTTGTAAAGAATTCCATCCATAACGGTAAAGCTTTGAGCTTGCCATTTTAGCCTCCGTGCTTCTACTTTATCTGCGGGCAATTTTTCGTTGATTATATAATAAACGATTGGTGCCATCCAAGTGTTTTCATAACTTTCTTCTGCTATTGGAGCTATAGATTCTTGATTCGGTACTTCTTGGTCCATCTCTTCAGATTCTGATGCCAATGCATGTGATCGGGTAAATACTAGTATTTTCGCAGCTTTCTCTTGTCTGTTTTCCTCAATGCTGGGATTGGCCTGAAATCCTACCAGTACAATTCGAGTTTCAGGAGCTCCTCTTGCGCTTGCCAACTTAGCCAGTGAATCTGCCTGAGAGTTTTCTCCTCTTGGTATTTGATGTACGAAGAAATCTTCAAAAAGTGCGAGCATCTTCAAAACTTTCTTCACATACTGGCCTAGTTTAGGATCCTTGGTTTGATATTCCTGCTTGATCTGGTTAACCATGAATTGAGAATCGCCGAATACCTGGATTCTCGGGATTTAAGTTGCAAAGCAAGGGTTAATCCAGCAACCATAGATTCATACTCTACTACATTGTTAGTCGCTGAGAATCCCAACTTCATAGCATAGTGTAACTTGTGCCCATCTGGGGTTATTATCACATATCCTGCTTCCGCTCCTTGCTCATTTTATGCACCGTCCACAAATAGTTGCCACTTGGGTTTTGTATCTTTTTCCTTTTTGGATTGCTCTGAAATGAACTTTGTACATTCATTGATTAAATCGGCTAATGCTTGACCTTTTATAGCCGTTCTAGGCTGATATGCTATATCGTACCGACTTAGTTCAATTCCCAACTTAATTAACCTTCTAGAAGTTTCGGGCTTGCCAAAGACTTGCTTCAATGGGAAGTTGGTCAACACTTCTATTGGATGTGCTTGAAAATAGGGCCTTAGTTTTCGAGCTGTTAGAATTAAACAGTATGCTAGCTTTTCGATGATTGGGTATCGGATCTCAGCATCCTTTAATCTTCTACTTACGTATTAAACTGGTAGTTGCAATCCCTCGCTATTTCTAATCAATACCGAGCTCATCGCATGTTCAGAAATTGCCATATATAAGAATAGATCTTCCTCCTCTTCGGGGCTAGATAAGATTAGTGGCTTTTCCAAGTGAAGCGTCAGTTCTTTAAATGCCTTTTTACAATCTTCGTTCCATTCGAAATTCTTCTTTTTCTTGATCACTTCAAAGAACGGTATGCACTTATCAGTGGCTTTTGATATGAACCTGCTTAGTGCCGCCACTTTGCCATTCAAACTCATAACATCTTTATTTGTCCTCAGTTCTACCATATTCTTAAAGGCCTCAATCTATTCTGGGCTAGCCTCAATCCCTTGTGCACTCATGATATATCCAAGAAATTTTCCGAAATGGACTCCAAAGTTGCAGTTTTGGGGGTTGTGCTTCATTTGATACTTGCAGAGTACTTTAAACATTTCATTCAGGTCTTCAAGGTGATCTTTCGCCTCTTGAGATTTCACCAACATGTCATCAACATAAACTTCCATATTCCTCTCAATTTGTTCTTTGAACATTCGGTTAACCAACCGTTGATAAGTTGCTCCTGCATTCTTCAATCTGAATGGCATTACCTTATAACAATAGGTTCCTTCGTCTGTAATGAAGCTAGTATATTCCTCGTCGGGTTTAAACATAGGAATCTGATTGTATCCAGAATATACATCCATTAAGGAAAGCAGCTTATGTCCACTGGTAGAGTCGACCAACTGGTCTATCCTTGGGAATGGGTAAAAATCTTTTGGACAAGCTTTATTCAAATCTGTGTAGTCTATACAAGTCTGCCACTTTCCGTTGGATTTCTTTACCAAAACCGGATTTGCCAACCATTTGGGATATCGGACTTCCCGGATAAACCCATTTTGTTGCAACTTCCCGACTTCTTCCTTCAGTGCGTCGATCCAAACTTTATCAAACTACCTTTTCTTTTGCCGAACTAGGGGAATGTCTGGATTGATATTTAGGGCATGGTTCATGACCGTAGGACTAATTCCAACCATGTCAGAGTGGGTCAAAGCAAAAACATCCTTATTGTCTTTTAAGAATCCTATCAATCTTGACTTTAGAGGCTCCTCAAGGGCCTTTCCTACTCTGACTATTTTGGTGGAATCGGCAGAATCTAATAGAACCTCTTCAGTTTCTTTGACTGGCTTAACTCTTTCCACCTCTCCTCGACAATCTAATTTTGTAACAATTTCACTTTCTTCGATTGAGTTGGAATCTGCCCTCTTTCTTTATCCATAAAATACAAAAAACCTTGTAGTTATACATTTATTAGTTTTATCATATTTATTCTTTGCTTCGAATGATGGATGTAGAAACCCATCTTCCGAAGGCTGCAGAGTAATAGAAGAATCAAAGTAACAAGTAAACTCCCCGTTGTATTGTTCTAGGGTTGCAAAGTACATTTCTCGAGATGCGAATTGTTCGCCCCCAAATAGTTCCCCAGCCTCTTTTAGTGAGGAATTTAAGCATTAGGTATTTCGGTGAGACGAACGCATCCACCTCATCCAGCGTCAGCCGTCCAAAGAAGGCGTTATAGAATGATGACTGATTTATGGTTACAAAGGTTGTTTCAAAGACTCGGGAGCATGGGGGAAGTCCCAGTTGGACAAAAAGCTTCACCAGTCCAAGCGGAGTTGTCCCCTTATTATTGAACCCAAAGATTGTCTCGGGACTAGGTTCAAGTCTATCTTTGGAAATCCCTATTCGATCAAATGCATGGTGGAATATCACATTCACAGCGCTTCCCATGTCAACTAGGATTTTCATGACCACCAAAGATCCTATTTGGGCTGTGATCATTAAAGGAACATTATGGGGATGATGAATCCCCCTCCTTAGCTCCTGTGGGTTAATCACCAGTGTATGCATATTGATGTTGTGTTTCGGAATTTTGAACGGTGGCTCTTCAGGTATAGAGAATACACCCTTTTTAGCTTCTCGAATGTACTTGCTTCAGGCACTTTGACTTCTACCAGCTGGATGTGGTCCCCCATATATGACATCAATCCTGTTCTGGGGTGGACTTAAGCTTGGCAGGTCATCTTCCTCGATTACATTTATGGCATTTCCTGCAGGCTTCTTTGCGTTAGTGTTTGTCGGGAGAGTTTGCTGTGGGTTCTTCACGAATCTTTCAACTGCCCCTCTCGAATCAACTTCTGAATTATCCCAACCAGAACCTTACACTCATTAGTTATGTGGCCATTAGCTTTGTGGTAGGCACATTATTTGTCTCCTTTTTTCTGCTCAGGATAATTTCGGGCCTTAAATGAAGTGGGGAAGTTGACCTTATCCTGGGTCATCGCATAGATGTAGGAGATTGGTTGATTTAATGCCACCGTGTTAGTATTGTTATCCTCCCACCTAGCTCTATTGGGAATTCCCTCCAGGCCAAATCTACCGATGTCCTTCTTATGATCAAATTTCTTTTTCGAGAAATACAATTTGTCCATTCGGATGAACTTGTCGGCTTAAAAATGGAAATCACGAAGATCCCGACATTCATGAATGAATAACTCCTTCTAGAAAGGAGAATTATATATGAGTCCTGAGTGGACAACGATGAGTTTATCTCTGTCGTTCATGCCTTTGGCCTTCAATGCTTCTATATTGAATCTCTTTAGATAATCCCCTAAGGACTCTCCATGATTTTGCCTGATGTTAGAAAGCACGATATAATCAATAGAAGGATCTTTACATATGCAGAATTGAGTAGAGAATTCGTATGAGTGCTTCCAAGAATATATCGTATTCTCATGATATTGCCGGTACCATTTAGCTGCGACCCCTTGTAACATGACCAGAAAATTCGACACCTCACAGTGCCAGAAGCTTTATATAAATCTATCTGGCTATCAAACGCCATCAGATGGTTATCCAGGTCGGTTGATCCATGATATTTCATGGTGGGGACCTTCACATGAGATGGTATTGGAGCTAACATAATTTCATCGATGAAGGGTGCAACCCTTTCATTGTTGTTCACTCTTTCGTCTTCAGTTCTTTTGAACTTAGTGTTTAGCAGGTCTTTCACAGCCTTTTCCGCCACATCCTTGATAGGTTTCATTGTTCATGTAGACCCTTTGATTAGGTTGGTAGTCGTCTGAAGTTGAACTCGTGGAACAGTCTTTATCTTCTGCATGAACTCTTCCCTAATAATTTGCCTTCGGTGGAAAGCGCTCCTTCTATCTGATAGAGAAATGTGAGCTTTACCTTTGACAGCACCTGCATTGGTCTTCAGGTTCCTTTTTGGAGACACAACTTCTTCCCATGCAGTGGTAGCTTTCATTGATGATTGGTGAGATAACACTTCATTCAAAAGATCTTTCATTTCTTCCATCTAGCGTTCTAGATATGTATTTTTAACCATATGTTCTTCTGGTTGAAGATATTGAGTTGGAGCCAGTTGTGGGGATATCTGAACCTGAACTGGAGGTGGAGTCGATTGAGGTGGGGCGGAAGGTTGCCCATGCTCTCTATTTCCAAGATTGAAAGAAGGTGATACGTTTTCCTCCAGAGAAGTAACCCGATCATTCCTTTTGCCAACGGTAAGAGGTCTTTTTGATTTCATTTTCCTATAGCAAATTAGATTTCATAACTAGTTATATTAACCACAAGGTCGGAGGTTCAGGCCCTCCCTCTAGCGCCAAAATTGTTAACAGGATTTCTTGTTAACATCCCCGATGCATTTCCTAGGACTGTTTCATATGAATTCAACCTTTCAGTTGAGTAGATTTTTCATTATCGAATGAAGCGACTAAGTCAAAAGGTTTCGAGATCTCAATTCTAATCCTAACAAGAGGGGATTGATACC
The DNA here is from genome assembly GCA_030737815.1 of Allium fistulosum. Taxonomy (NCBI): domain Eukaryota; kingdom Viridiplantae; phylum Streptophyta; class Magnoliopsida; order Asparagales; family Amaryllidaceae; genus Allium; species Allium fistulosum. The sequence continues at coordinate 480,677,217 of CM060905.1, read as the reverse complement.
TGAAGGTTATAAGTGAGTGCTCATTTATTATGAGGATTTGAGGAAAGAATCATCTTACTTTCGGCCTTACCGAAAAGTTTAAATATGGTTTAAGCATTTCGGTTGGAAGGGATCCATTGCATTGCTACACCTTTTGGTAATCCAAAAGGTTTTTAGAAGTTACAAGCAGTCACTTATCCCCAATCGAAGGGTTCAGGTACATCTTAAACCTTGCGATTTGACCAGATCGATGGTTTTATTAAACCTTCCGATGGACCGGAAGGTTTAGAAAACCATTTAAACCCTTCGGTCAACTTATTTGGATCGAATGACCTTCGTCCATATTATTTCATTATATCTCCCTTAGAAGCCGAAAGAAATTCACATCCCTTGATGGTTATATTAAACCTTCCGATGGACCGGAAGGTTTAAGAAACCATTTAAACCCTTCGGAAGGTTAAGAAAACCCTTCGAGGGTATCAAATGATAAGATTACTTTATTTGCCATTCCTTTAATACTTTCAGCTTCTTAGGTTGACATTCCACTTATGAAAACCTTTCGAAAGAATGCATGATTCAAACATCTTAAGACATAACAAGAGTTGAGTCAATATGCCATGAAACTTATATTGGAACTGTCTCACAAGTTTCATTCCCCCTTCTTGTAATTGATATTAAGTAGATGAGAAGGAAACTTATGAGGTTGTCTGATGATAATTTCATGACATATTCTTGAAATAAAGAAAGAATATAAGAAATAAATCATCTGAGATCATCCGTTAATGTAAAATTAATGCCTCGTCATGATTATCCCCAAATTCCAAGTTGATCGCAAGCCACAATTCTCTTTATTTCTCCATAATGGAATCAGATACAAAATTTAAGAAGATAGCCCCCAATCTGATTTCAAAATTAGGGTTACAATGTGTTGAACGGAAGCGATAGAAGTTGTTGAGTAGATGAAATGAGAAGAAGATCGGATCCCGAGACCGGACCCCTTGGGTCTTATTTATAGATGTAGGCAATCCCCCTTTCGGCCCTATGCTTTTGTCTGGATGGAAGGTTCCTTCTTCTATGCAGTTGCGAACCTTTCGGTTTTAACGAAAGGTTTATTCTTCACACACCATCATGGGCCGCTGAGCGTCATAGAAGGTCTTGTGTTTCTTAATGTATCTATAAGATCTTCATCTTCCTACATGGTTAGTTCCTTATGAGACACAATGAACCTTACGATCTTATCGGAAGGTTGCTTCCTTGTGTAATTATCGACGAGAGCCGCTCCTTTCTCGAATGCTGTCGGCAGGTGCCTTTTTGTTGAATTATGAATGTTATCTTTATGTAAACCTTTCGATACCGTTGAGAGATACTGGACACATACTTTAACCGGTCAGGAAGGCTCATTATGCTTCCGAAATGGTTGTCAACCATGTTATCTATTCTAGTCCTATTCTTTCTACCTTTCTTGGAAGAAATTTGCTCTGAATGACGAATGATGAATCCCTTCGTTTGCTCCGAAGGGTTTAGATTTGCGGCAAACTTGTTTCTTGCATTCCTTCCTTTTATTTAAAAGGCTTGGAGCGCTCTTCTTTCCTTTCATCTATTCATTACGTCCAGCGGCCTTATAACTATTTTCCTTTTTATACCTGTGAAAGCCCCTCCTCTGAAGTTATCGTGCGCTTCTTTTCCTTAGGTGTTATGCAAACCTTTTGGTGTCACCGAAAGGTAACTTCTTCTATTACTCCTTGCCTCTGCGGAAGGTTTTCGACGTGCCTTCTTTATCTCCATTTGTATTTTATGGTTAACAATATATGTATATGAAATGAATTGAGAAATTAATATAATTTAATTAAAAATTGTTAAATTAAAAGGTTAACTGATTAAATATTATACACATATGTGTAGTATATGTGTTATATTATAATGGTTATAGTATATAATAAATATTAATATAAATGTTATATAAAATTAATATAAAATTAATCAAAATGTTAATTAATTAAAATTTAATTAATATAATGTTATACAAAAGACTATTATATAAGTAATATAATATACAAAAGTTATATAATAATAAAACCAATATAATATGAATGTATAATTAAAGGAGGAACATTAAGAAACCCTAACTAGACTTAAGGAATAAATACATATGTAAATGTACGTATACTGTGATTTTCGATGTGTTTGACACTTGAGTCACGAGAGTAATTCATAAGAATTATATTATTCTGTAAGTTGATATCACTCAATATTATATATATTAAAGATTATGAGTTTTAAAGATAATGTTGTCATTTACTATATATATATTAATAAATTACTTGCATACTCCTTAGTTGTTAAGCAAACTCAAGCTAGGGATGTTATATGTAGTATTATTAATACATCGAATATATAAGGTAGGATAACTATATGTATTTGTTGAGCAAACTCAAGGTACATATACTATACTTAGGCCGTGGTGATATGGTAGGTATGAGTGAATAACTTCATTTCAATTTGTTGAGAAACCTCAAGGTCGAAGTGAAATTAGGACAAGGTACCAAAGGGTTGGAGTTGTATATGATACATGTAACGACCTGGAATTTTACCGCCTTGATTTGCAAATATTTAATAAATTTTAATATTCAAATAATAGGTTTTATAATTAAAATATAACTCTTTTAAATAATAACAAATGATGGTAAAATAGATTTGTAACGACCCAGGATTTTGCCACTTTGAAATAGGCTATTTAAATATATTTATATAATCAATAAATGGGTTTTTATTAGCAAATAAACCTATTTTAATTATTTAATAATAATGATGATAAAATAGTTTTAAAAATTTGTTTACCAATATAGATAGTTCAAATAAAAATAGAAAATGTGACTGAAAAGCGTTTTTTAAAAATTCAACTTTTCGACACCCGAAAGTCGTCGGAAACGTTATGCACCTTTATGCACCATATACACACATATAGATGTTAGGATTGATATTAATAAACAAACTTATATATGTTAACTTATATTTATATACATATAAGAAGTGATGTGACTAATTATGATAAAGTTTAAAAGAAAGTAAAATAAAATAAGAAAGTTATCGTGTTAAGCCATACCTTAAAAGTCATCACAAGTATACACAACATGGCTACCATGATTTGGGGGTAAGGAGGGCCTTAACCAACGTGGGTAGCATGGAGGGGAGGAGGTGATGTGGCACATTTTGAGTGGAGGGTAGGTACTTGTGGTCAATTTGGTAATTTTGCATTTCTTATGTCTATATATACATGCACCTTCTCATGTTCTTCACTTTACATTCTCATTTTCTTATTTTCTAAACCTTCTACACAAAATCCTTACATTCATGGCTTCCAAAACAAAAGTCCTAAGATAAAAGCTAGTGCATGCACTTCTAAAAAACAAATTAAATCACCCTCCTTCACTTTCAAATACTAATACTCCTCAAAACCAAACCCCTACACCCAAAAGCACATAGGGCCAAGCCCATATAAGCCTAGGCCAAGCACAATTTCGCTCTTGGCCGAGCCCATTTGCACCATAGAAGGTCACATTAGGTCATATTTTGAAGCTTAGGTGGTTTGCAAGTGTTATAGCCAAGTTCGGTTAAAGTTGAGTTTGATTTTGACATATTTCGGCGAGTAAAGGTTCACATTTTGAATCAAGTTACTAACCTTGAATTTGATGTATAAATGGTAGTAAATAATGATGCTTGGTTGTGTAGTTATGATGTGAATTGGTTACATTTGAGTTTGTTAGAATTGTTGATGATTTGGTTGTGCATATGCAAGTTATGTATGTTGTAGTTAAACTTGAAATTTGAAGTTAGTTAGTGAATGGAAAGTTAGTATATTGTTTATGATTATGGCTATGATGTTAATGTATGATGGATATGAAATTTAGTAGAGTTAGTTAATGTTATAAAAGTTAAGACTTACTAACTTTAAGCGATATGGAAATTCCTTTTATAAAAGGGTGAAATTTGATTTTTGAAATTGTAATTATTATAAAGTTAAAATTTTTGTTTTGATTTTTAAAAACATTTCTTTATGTTTTAGAAGTGATAAGAGTTTCAAATGTTAAAGTTTTAAAAGTTAGAAAGTAAAGTTTCAAGTTTTGAAGATTACGGGTCCGTATAACGATAGTCGTTATACGCACAGTTCGTGAAAAACGAACTTAATTTTCTAAATCATAAGTGTTTACACTTAAAAACTTTGTAGAAAATGTTTTCTAACTTTATTTTAGTAATTAGAGAATAATTATTTAATTAATTATTTAATTGTTATTTAATTGATATTAACTAATAAAGGTAATTAGTACTTAATCATTAGTTAAAAATGTTTTTTAAAATTAAATGTTAATCAATTAAGTTAACCATGATTTGTTACTTAATTAAATTTGATTTTTATTTAATTATTAATTGAGGATTAATTAATTATTATTTAATAATTTGTTTAAGATAATTATTAATTAATTATTATTTTAAAAAGGGGTTTTATTTAATTAATCTTTGATTAAAGTTAATTCTGTTTTAATAAGGTTTAATTAAGGTTTGATTACCATTAGTTAGAGATTAATTACTATTTAATAAGGATTTGATTCTCATTTACAAAGGTTTTGAATATATTTTAAAATCGCTTTGAGTTTAAGAAATCAATTTTGTTTTAAACTGTTTTCGTTTCAAATTTGTTTTAAATCAAGGGATTTCTATGTCACTTACCCTTAAGTAACCCTGTATGATTAGGAAAACTAAATGACATCTATTAGAAGAACAAAACACCATTCTGCTTTTACAATTAACTTGGACATTTGCTTAAGTTGATTGATGGTTATGTGTTGATCCCTTATATAGCTGTTGTTATGTGATGCCATGTTAAACTGGATAAGTAAAACCAAACTGAAAGCACCATTGTGGTCATTAAGCCTCTGTTTGATTTTGTAAAAATAAATATTACATTTTCTTTTTGAAATGGTTTCAAAGTTATTGCAATTGGAATGAGATATTTAAAGAATGATTTGACGAATGGTTTTACTAAAGATGTCTTTTAACTAATGGGAATGGTTTTCCATTTATAAAAAGAAGTTTTTATAAAGAGTTTTATAAAGGAATTTGGAAATTTATAAGGTATTTTTAGGGAAATAGATTTGAGTTTTTAAGCAAAGAAGATTTCATAAATAAGGGAGATTTATAAAATGGATTTGCTTATTAAAGGAAGCTAATTTGATTTAAGGTTATTTAGGAAGTCGTTTAAATAGGAAGGGTTTATAAAGAAGTTTTATAAATGATTTTGGGGTATTTATAAAAGAGGTTTTAGAAAATGACTTGGATATTCATAAAGGGAGTTTATAAAAAGGTTTGGATATTTATAAGAAATATATATAAAAAGTTTGGATATTTATAAAAGCAATTATTAAAAATGATTTTGAATATCTATAAAAGGGTTTTATAAATGAATTTGGGAAGTTGGAAAGTATTTTGAAATGGATTGGATTTCAAGTAAAAGAGATTTCATGAATGAAATAGATTTGATAAGGATTTACCGAAAGAAATATAAAAAGAATTTGAGATCTAGTTTCTCTAAACTGACCTTTTAAAAATGGTAATATGATACATCCGTTCCACACCAACACCAAGGGAATAATGTTTAGGGTAGTCCTTACCTCCAATTTAAACAAAAGTTGTTTAATCCTTTTTAACATGATTTGGAAGTAAGAAGTTATTCACAAATGTTTTGTGTATATACTTATGTCTCAGAGATAAGTATATGAATGTTTTAAACAAACGTTTTGAAAAGAGATTTGTTAAAAAAGATTTGTTTTAAGGCTTAGTGTTTGCTATGGATAAATAAATCTCAAATGGAATTGGTTGTTGGTTGTTTATTTGATAGTCAAATAACCGACTATCAAATATGGACCCAAAACTTAACTTTGGAAATATCTTGGAGAAACATGTGAGTTATATGGCACAATCATCTCTGATGATGCTGTACTATGCATATAAATCTCGTTTCTTTCTCCTAGGAAAAATGATAAGAAAATCCATCCACTAACGGTTAGGAAGTGATCTCCTCTCTTATCTTTGACTATTTATTTCCTAAAGAACCAGGGTTGAGTTTACCAGAAACCATCGAATGTTGTTTTGGAGAGACCGGGATCGGATCTTTTATCTGAAAACCACTTCGAACCAACTCAAGCGTTTCGAAGTGAAGACATCATGAAGACGATGGAATGGAAGACAGAGCTCTTTGAAGTGCAAGGGCTGCTTGCAACTAATCCTGAGGGTGATTCCAAAATGGATGTAGTAGAAGTAGTGCCTTCGATTTGTTCATATCTTGAACAACTTGTATGGATGAATGCTAGTAGTGCATTGCTGCTTGAAGGGCATTGTTAGCATTCTAAGTGGGAAGTGCTATATAAAAAGGTAAAACGTAGCCTCAAGCTTCATCAACCAGAAAATGACAAAAATTGGGCATGCAGCAGGGGCATGTGGGTCGCTCCCACCAGGGTATGGTCATCCCAAATCTTGATCGATTACTATCTACTCATGTATGCTTCGGGGTCGTGGGGTGATCATATTCAGTAGTACTAGTCAAGTGGTAGGTCAGTCCTATGTGGCAGGGGTACAAGATGTTCTTGTCTGACCCCGGTGCATATTATCTAGAGATGTACCATCAGAAGGTAGTTCCTTACCTTGTCATAGTATGGAATCAATTCTCCATTACATGCCTTTACGGTTTTAGAGGTACCTAACTATGTTGAAATGTGAGATGCAAGCATTTTAGATATATTCATATTTTACTTTGACCCATAAACATAATTATAATATCACTTAATTTTATATACAAATGTTTTGGTTATCGTAAGGTAAAAACTCATCCATGTTTATGTGCGGCGTGGTCTTATGAAATGACTTTGATTAAAAGGTTTTTATAAAGTTAAAGACTTATGCTTTACTCACACTAAACCCATGTCTGACCCAAAGTTTATTTTCTCTTTTCCTAAACTCTTGGGTGCTCAAATTTGAATGGGCAACCAAGTGTTTTAGGTTTTCTGCAAATTCATCTAGGAAGAGCTTGGAGCAGGTGGCTTTATTGATAGCTAGTTATTTTTCTTGTTTCCGCTGTATTATATATATATTGTGTCAGTAGGTAGGGATAGGATGTTATAACCGTCCTAGGCTAGTTGTATTAATATGACTCTGATGTAACATTTTGAAATAACTTTGTAGTATATTATGTTGAGTAATATATATTGTTCCGTTGCATTGTGAGATTCTGGTTTGTTTAGTTTCTTCTGTTCTATCTTTCTTTCTTTCACCCCCGATGACCTATCTTTTGAGGGACTAAATGTTCGGCACACGAATACCGAGGATGTATTTAAGTGTCGTCTTTTGTAGTAAGAAAGATGGATCATTACATTTGGTATCAAAGCTTAGGTTGAGCGAACACCTAGGCTTTGGTGGGAGTAAACTCATTATAAATAGGGTTAGTAGTGCTCTAGAATGAGTCTGAGTGTAATATATATATGAGTGCGTATTTGTTAGTGAATAAAAATATTTTATAATGTGTTGTTTGACCTGTTGAGTGGCTTAAGAATTTTGGTCGATGCGCTTGATGAACATTATCGATAGGAATTTCCTAAACACTTGAACAAGTTAAATTGACATAATATTGTTTAAACTTGGTAAATGAAATAATTTTACCTAGGAATATATTTTCTATATATAAAAAGGGATGATTTTCAAATTTTATGTAGTTATCTATAAGGAGAGTGGGTTAGGAGTTAATAATATTTAAATTATTAGCATTTTGGGTTTAATTAGTCATGCTCGTCTAGTTTTGAGCATTGACTATCATCAGATTTAATGGTATATTTCCTTTTTCCATCATGGGTTGGGAATATTGAATTGAACACCTTGTGAATTAAGTTTCTCGATTTGACCATTAGGCGTTCGAAGATATATAGGGTTAAAAATTTAATTTTAATAAAGGTGTTTAATAAAGGAAAATCTTTAGATAGTTTTATAAAATGAATTAAGAGAGATGATTTTACAAACCAAAACTATTAAATGTGTTTTAAAAATGAAAAGGGTTTTGAGAATGTTAAATCCCAGTGGCTTTGATAAATTCCAAATGATTTTGGAAAATAGTAGTAATCTTTCTCAAAGATATTTTAAGCTATATACATATCTAAAAATAAAGTTTGAGAGTATTTGGATAGTTTTGGAATGAGATTTGATCTATTTTGTGATGATTAGAATAATCTTCTAAGTGACAATCGAATGTTTGCCTAGGCAGATATGATGGTGCACTTAGTAAATTATCCTCTTTGTCTTTGTACAGTCCAGACGAGTTCAAATTCAAAGGAATCCAAAGCAAGTGGATGACTTTGTTAAAAAATTATTTGTCTATAAATAGTATTGTTCGAGAAGAAATGTGGAAATTAGAAGAAATATTTTATTTATTAGTTCGAGTGTCTTGGAAATGACTAAAATGGGTAAGAGATGTGTTCGGATGGCAAACACTTCCCCCGAGTATTGCGCTTCTTAGTAAAGGGGTATATGGTACTATTTGGTAGCACCTTGTTTCTTGACATCGTTTTAAAGTAACTCAGGATATATGTATATTTCCAAAAAAATTTGAAATAAAACCGGGTATTATGTTCTTGGATCCCTTAAAAGGAAGAGTTTTCAAAATAAAAAGATATTTTGAAGGTGGATTAATAAATGAAGTTTTAATTAGGTTAAATTTAATGAGGGGATTTAATAAACTTTGTTTATTTAAACCGTGTCTTTTGACTTTAACATCTAGTACGTAAAGAATTATTTGATGTTATTAAGCTGGTTAATAGACATTTTTACCTTAGTAGTGTCTAAGAAAAAGTAGAATCTAGGACGGAGTTTGGATACCGGCATCATACTCTTCTCACCTACTTACCAGACTAATAAGGTTAAAGAGGTTGATTTGGTCGACTTAGTTTCAAGACCAAAATTATTTTTTCCCTACATCTAATAGTTAAAATTAAATAGAATTAAAAATCAGATGTTTTTATATACTCTTAGGGTAGAAGAGTATTATATAAGTTAATAAATTTAAAAATTGATTCTTATGAAGCATGGTGGGAGGGTAGAAAGTAATTAGATAGTAAGAATCATTATATCAGTACATAGGTTGTATGAAGATCATTTCTCCTATCCATATAGTTCTCGATCCTAGATTCGAGTATATGATTGGAGGTGTTTTACACCATTCCGAATAAGGATTTATGACTTGATTTTTGACGATGAGCATTGGTGAGGGTTCTTACGTGAAACCAAAAGTTGTCTATCATAGTTTCTGGCTATGCAAGGCGAACAAAGGTTTCTAAATAAGAGGTCTAATCAAAGCCCGCATTAGGAAGTCAGGTGAGCGATACTAGTTCGGAAGTGAATTTATGTGTTTGAGTGAATGATCTAATCAGATTTTACATAGGAATGGTCTATGTACATCATACGGAAATATGAATAGTTTAAGTGTTTCTAGGAATTAGGGTTGTGGTATAATTTTGGAGATGAAATTCTTTTACGGGGGGAAGAGTGTAACGACCCAGAATTTTACCGCCTTGATTTGCGAATATTTAATAAATTTTAATATTCAAATAATAGGTTTTATAAGTAAAATATAACTCTTTTAAATAATAACAAATGATGGTAAAATAGATTTGTAACGACCCAGGATTTTGCCACTTTGAAATAGGCTATTTAAATATATTTTATATAATCAATAAATGGATTTTTATTAGCAAATAAACCTATTTTAATCATTTAATAATAATGATGATAAAATAGTTTTCAAAATTTATTTACCAATATAGATAGTTCAAATAAAAATAGAAAATGTGACTGAAAAGCATTTTCCGAAAATTCGACTTTTCGATACCTAAAAGTCGTCCGAAACGTTGTGCACATTTGTGCACCATGTACACACATATATATGTTGGGATTAGTATTAATAAACACATTTATATATGTTAACTTATATATATACATATAAGAAGTGATGTGACTAATTATGAAAAAGTTTAAAAGAAAGTAAAATAAGAAAGTTATCATGTTAAGCCATAACTTAAAGTCATCACAAGTACACACAACATGGATAGCATGATTTGGGGTTAAGGAGGGCCTTAACCAACGTGGGCAGCATGGAGGAGAGGAGGTGATGTGGCACATTTTGAGTGGAGGGTAGGTACTTGTGGTCATTTTGGTAATTTTGCATTTCATATGTCTATATATACACACACCTTCGCATGTTCTTCACTTTACATTCTCCTTTGCTTATTTTCTAAACCTTCTTCATAAACTCCTTACATTCATGGCTTCCAGAATAAAATTTCTAAGATAAAAGCTAGTGTATACACTTCTAGAAAACTAACTAAATCGCCTTATTTCACTTTCAAATACCAGTACTCCTTAAAACCAAACCCCTACACCCAAAAGCACATAGGGCCGAGCCCACATATGCCTAGGCTGAGCACAATTTTGCTCTTGGCCAAACCCATTTGCCCATAGAAGGTCACATTAGGTCATATCTTGAAGCTTAGGTGGTTTGCAAGTGTTATAGCCAAGTTTGGAGGAAGTTGAGTTTGATTTTGACATATTTCGGTTAGTAAAGGTTCTCTTTTTGAATCAAGTTACTAACCTTGAATTTGATGTATAAATGGTAGTAAATAATGATGCTTGATTGTGTAGTTATGATGTGAATTGGTTACGTTTGAGTTTGTTGGAAGTATTGATGATTTGGTTGTGTATATGCATGTTATGTATGTTGTAGTTAAACTTGAAATTTGAAGTTATTTAGTGAATTGAAAGTTAGTATATTATTTATGATTATGGCTATGATGTGAATGTATGATGGATATGGAATTTAGTGAAGTTAGTTAATGTTAGAAAAGTTAGCACTTAGTAACTTTAAGCGATATGGAAATTACTTTCATAGAATGTTGAAATTTGATTTTTGAAATTGTAATTATTATAAAGTTAAAATCTTTGTTTTGAGTTTCAAAAAAATTTCTTTACGTTTTAGAAGTGATCAGTGTTTCAAAAGTTAAAGTTTCAAAAGTTAGAAAGTAAAGTTTCTAGTTTTGAAAATTACGGGTCCGTATAGCGATAGTCGCTATGCGCGCAGTTCGTGAAAAATAAACTAAAATTTCTAAATCTTAAGTGTTTATACTTAAAATATTTGTAGAAAATGTTTTCTAACTTTAATTTGGTAATTAGAGAACAATTATTTATAACTTATTTAATGATTATTTAATTAATTTATTAATTAATAAAGGTAATTAGTACTTAATCATTAGTTAAAAATGGTTTTTAAACTTAAATGTTAATCAATTAAGTTAGTCATGATTTGTTACTTAATTAAAGTTGATTTTTATTTAATTATTAATTAAGGATTAGTTAATTATTATTCAATAATTTATTTAAGATAATTACTAATTAATTAATATTTTAAAAAGGGTTTTATTTAATGATTAAAGTCAATTATGTTTTAATAAAGTTTAATTACCTTTAATTAGAGATTAATTACAATTTAACAAGGATTTGATTCTAATTTACAAGTGTTTTTAATTTATTTTAAAATCGCTTTGAGTTTAAGCAATCAATTTTGTTTTAAATTATTTTCGTTTCAGTTTTTTTTAAATCAAGGAATTTCTGTGTCGCTTACCCTTAAGTAACCCCATATGATTAGGAAAAGTAAATGACATCTATTAGCAGCAGAACAAAATACTATTCTGCTATTACAATTAACTTGGTTATTTACTTAAGTTTATTGATAGTTATGGGTTGATCTCTTATATACCTGTTGTTGTGTGATGCCATGTTGAATTGAATAAGTAAAACCAAATTAAAAGATTTATTTTGGTCATTAAGCCTCCGTTTGATTTTGTTAAGATAAATATCTCATTTTCTTTTTGAAATGGTTTCAAAGTTATTGCAATTTGAACAAGATATTTAAAGAATGATTTGACAAATGGTTTTACTAAAGATGTCTTTTAACTAATGGGAATGGTTTTCCATATTATAAAATGAAGTTTTTATAAAGAGTTTTATAAAGGAATTTGGAAATTTATAAGGTATTTTTGGGGAAATGGATTTGAGTTTTTAAGCAAAGAAGATTTCATAAATAAGGGAGATTTATAAAATGGATTTGCTTATTAAAGGAAGCTAATTTGATTTAAGGTTATTTAGGAAGTCGTTTAAATAGGAAGGGTTTATAAAGAAGTTTTATAAATGATTTTGGGGTATTTATAAAAGAAGTTTTAGAAAATGACTTGGATATTCATAAAGGGAGTTTATAAAAAGGTTTGGATATTTATAAGAAATTTATATAAAAAGTTTGGATATTTATAAAAGCAATTATTAAAAATGATTTTGAATATATATAAAAGGGTTTTATAAATGAATTTGGGAAGTTGGAAAGTATTTTGAAATGGATTGGATTTTAGGTAAAAGAGATTTCATGAATGAAATAGATTTGATTAAAAAGAATTTGAGATCTGGTTTCTTTAAGTCGACCTTTTAAAAATGGTAGCATGAAACATCCGTTCCACACTAACACCAAGGGAATAGTGCTTAGTGTTGTCCTTACCTCCAATTTAAACAACAGTTGTTTAATCCTTTTAACATGATTTGGAAGTAAGAAGTTATTCAAAAATGTTTTGTGTATATACTTATATCTAAGAGATAAGTATATGAATGTTTTTGACAAATGTTTTAAAAGAGATTTTTTAAATAAAGATTTGTTTTAAGACTTAGTGGTTACTATTGATAAATTAATCTCAAATAGAATTAGTTGTTGTTTGTTCGTTTGATAGTTAAATAACCGACTATCAAATATGGACCCAAAATGTAACTTTGGAAATATCTAGAAGAAACACGTGAGTTATATGGCACAGTCATCTGTAATGATGCTGTACTGTGCGCATAAATCTCGTTTTTTTCTCCTAGGATAAATGATAAGAAAATCCATCCACTAACGATTAGGAGGCGATCTCTGCTCTTATCTTTGACTGTTTATTTCCTAAAGAAACGGGATTGCGTTTATCGAAAACCATCGAATGTTGTTTTGAAGAGACCGAGATTGGATCTGTTATTCAAAAACCACATCGATCCAACTCAAGTGTTTCGAAGTGAAGACATCTTGAAGATGATGAAATGGAAGGCGAAGCTCTTTGAAGTGCAAGGGCAGCTTGCTACTAATCCTGAGGGTGATTCCAAAATGGATGTAGTAGAAGTAGTGCCTTCGGTTTGTCCATATCCTGAACAACTTGTATGGATGAATGCTAGCATTGCATTGTTGCCTAGAGGGCAATGTTAGCATTCCAAGTGGGAAGTGCTATATAAAAAGGTAAAGCATAGCCTCAAGCCTTATCAACCGGGAAATGACAAAAATTGGGTATGCAGTAGGGCTATGTGGGTCGCTCCCATCAGGGTATGATCATCCCAAATCTAGATCGATTACTATCTACTCATGTATGCTTCGGGGCCTAAAGTGGGGTGATCATATTCGGTAGTACTAGTCAATTGATAGGCGAGTCCTGTGTGGCAGGGGTACAAGATGTTCTTGTCAGACCCTGGTGCATTTTATCTAAAGATGTACCATCAGAAGGTTGTTCCTTACCTTGTCATAGTATGGAATCCATTCACCAATACGTGCCTTTACGGTTTTAGTTGTACCCAACTTTGTTGGAATGTGAGATGCTAGCATTTCAACTATATTTATATTTTACTTTGACCCCTAAACATAATTATAATGTCACTGGATTTTATATACAAATGTTTTGGTTATCGTAAGGTAAAAACCCGACCGTCTATGTTTATGTGTGGTGTGGTCTAACGGGATGCCTTTGATTTAAAGGTTTTTGTAAAGTTAAAGACTTATGCTTTACTTACACCAGAACCATGTCTGACCCGAAGTTTATTTTCCATTTTCCTAAACTCTTGGATGCTCAAATTTGAACGGACGGCCAAGTAGTTTAGGTTTTCCACAAATTCATCTTGGAGGAGCCTGGAGGAGGTGGATTCATCGATAGCTAGTTTATTTTCTTATTTCCGCTGTATTATATGTATATTATATTAGTTAGGTAGGGACAGGCTGTTATAATTGTTCTAGGCTAGAATTTGTATTAGTATGACTCTGATGTAACATTTTGAAATGAGTTTGTAATATATTATGTTGAGTAATATGTATTGTTCTGTTGCGTTGTGAGATTCTGTGTTGTTTAGTTTCTTCTGTTCTATCAATCTTTCTTTCACCCCTAATGACATGTCTTTCGGCCGACTAAATGATCGGTACATGAATACCAAGGATGTATTAAGTGTTGTCTTTAGTAGTAAGAATGGCGGATCGTTACAATACAACCGATAAGAAGTTATCCATCGTCCGTGGAGCTATGATTTATTGAGCAAACTCAAGGTTAGAACTCTAAAACGGACGACTCCTAACACCTACTAGTGAAGTAGAAAGACTTTTATGTTTCGACTCAGGGTTTGATGATACATAATTGACTAGTGGGAGAATATTATTAAAATGAAACATAAAATTTAAGCCTACTAATATTATAAGAACATTGACTATAATTTTGTCCTAATAATCTATCAATTAAACTTGTAGAAAATGACAACTTCAAAACTATTTTCTGACAACGACAAGCTTACTAGACCAAACTATATCGATTAGCTAAGAGCAGTTAAAATAGTGTTGACTTACAAGCGCCTATGGTTGACTATTACATGCGAACCTAAAGAACAACCTGCCAATGATGTGGACCCCCAGTTACTTTCTCACGAAAATTAGGTGTCAGACCTAAAGATCGCCCAAGTTTTCATGTTGTCTACGTTAGACAAGTTGTTGCGGAGGTAGCATGAAAATATGTCTGTCCATGAGATATTTGATAGTCTCAAGGTTCTTTTTGGAAATAGTCATGTTTTACATGGTACGAGCTTACAAAGAGACTATTCAATACCAAAATGACTAAAGAATAGAAGATGGATGATTACATCCTGTTGATAAAAGACTATCTTGATAGACTTTTGCAGTTGGATGCACAAATAAGCAACGACTTGCAAGTGGATTTGATCCTTGGTTTTCTTAATCCTTAATATGAGTCGTTCATACTAAATTATAACATGAACCAATTGAATGTGAATTTCATGGAGCTCCTCAATATGTTGATGTCGGTCGTGTCATAATCTAAGGATCAAAGGGTTGTACTTGCTGTAAGGGTAGTGCGTCATCTTCAAAGCATTTGACAAAGCGGAAAAGAGAAGGTAAGAAAAACAAGAAAAGTAAGAAGACTGATGACAAGGGTAAATGTCACCACTGCATAAGAAAGGTCACTAAAAAAGAAATTGTCCTGACTACATGAAGACTGTTAGAAAAAGGAAGCAGAATGGTTCTGTGGCTCTATCATGTACATTATTCAAAATTGTTCTGTAATCAATAAAATGTCTTGGGCCTTAGGTACTAGATCTTGTACTTATATATGTTATTCGTTATAAGTACTTAGGAACTGGCACCATGTGGTAAGAGGAGAGGGAGGCTCCAAGTTGTTGATGGATCTATGGTAGATGCAACGACAGTAGGTGATTATCATTTAAAATTGCCTAGTGGATTAGTATTAATATTAAATAATTGATGTTAATGAGATTTTTCATCTTCGAAACACCCAAGTATTTTTTTGAAATAATCACGATATTGAATGCTTATGTAATTAGGACCTTTGAAGGCAGTAATTATGTGAAATAAAGCTTACACAATTATGAGGTAAAATATCTACAATTTTATGACCAGTCCTTATCCAGTTTGTTAAGCAATATATTCCAACTTTAGCATTAAAAATAGAAAAAGTAAAATAAAGTACTGAAAGCAATAAATAACATAGAGAATTTACATGGTTTGGATGTTAATGAATCCTACGTCCACTGGAAATTGTCCTTTTCTTCTTCTTTTGTTTTTAGTACCAACAAACAGTGGCAGAAAGTACAGTGTTTGACTTCAATATTTCTAAAAAGAGTAAAGTCTAAAAAACTTTCTCGTTTCTGTTACAGTACCCCATTTTTTTATAGTACATGGAGATTCATATGGATCACCAGTGTCATTCTTCCACTCTTTTGATTTCTACCTTTGGATTGTGCCACGTGTCGATCAACCATCTTGCTTATTTATTATACATGGATTGTCAGCATGGTCTTCGGTGGGAAATTGTAATTTGAATTGGTGAATACTTTGGGTAGGAAGCTTGAAATTGAAGTGGAAAATCCCAATTTTGAATAGACCGTGGCCTGAAGGTTACATGAAGCAACAAGCCAATGGACTGCGCACATGTATAGGCAAAACAGCAATGAGAACTGCCCCCATTTCATGAAAGCTACATTGTTTAAAGCATTCTGGGACTTCGCTATTGTGAATGGGCCATTGAGAACCGCGACTTCGTGATTATGCTAGGTGACAATATTATACAGCATCTGAACTGCGTTGACATTCTTGAAGTCGTACTGAACCATCTATCAAAAATAGAAACAAAGCATAGTGTTAGGAGTAATAAAGGCCAAGCTATATGGCTCAGTAAATAAAACTGCACCGATATGTGGATGGGAGGTCATATCACCTGAACCTAATCCTAGATGTCCTTGTCAATAGAGGATTGCACCACCACCCTTGTATTTAAGCTGTGTTGAGATTTTGAGCATGAAATCATAACTTATTGGCTTGCTTTTGAAGATTGTACCATGGCTTATGATTGCAGAATAGTTTCCCCATAGCCTCATCCTTTGAGTCTTCGTATTAGTAGGTAGTATCTTCTTTGAAATTGCGGTGTTGTTCTGTCACTTCAATATCAAATCAGGATGGCAGTGCATCCTTATTGCTTTAATGTTAATATAAGATTACGGCGCAGCTCTGCACTTTTAATGTTATTTTAAGATTATTGTGCATCCCTATCACGTATAGCTACTTTAAGGTTTGTGCCACAGTTCTATATCATTAGTGTTGCTTTTGGAGCCGTAGCACAAACACCATAGTACAATCTCTACATCTTGTCGTTACTTAAAGATTATGTCACAGTCCCAACTTATTAAGGTTTACGTTTTAGAACAGTAGCAAAACTTTCATGTTTGGTAATTGAAGGCTATGCAGCAATTATTCTTATCGAAGTAACTATTAGGATCGTGGATCAGTCCATATATTTTGTAGTTGTCTCAGGTTACTAGCACATTATTGTAGTGTCGTAGCAATGCTCAATGGTAAGGCATAGTCCTTATGTTTTGTTACTATTTTTAGGTTTGGGTGAAGTGCTATCTAGACTTTCCTCTCACTTCCTTTTCATAGTGCAATTTCTATTATGGGAGCGGTTCTTTCGACTTTATGCTTGCATCAACTCATTTTGATAGCATTCAGAAAGTATGAGTGTAACACTTGCCCCTCAAGTCTGCTAAAAATGTAGATTGATGTAGGCTTGTCTCTACATCCATATTTTTCTGTAATCCATCGCATTTTCCTTTTCTCTTTCTTTAGAAAGAAAAATGTCTTTATTGCCGTTACACATTTAATGCCCAAGTACATGTGTCATCCCTCCATCAGCTGGTCTTCTAAAAAAGATGTAACATTAGTATTTTCGACTCCTAAGAAATTTTATAAGGATCCTCACATTAATCTTTCTTGTCATTAATTAGTTGAGGTTTTGGAGTTCTTTCATCGTTGCAATTGTATGGCTAAGATTCAAATCGGGGCAAGCATATATTTTTTCCTTCTTCTTATTCATTTCCTTACATGCTTTCAGAAAACCCTAGTTGCCAATCTCGCCTTCTTGAAGAGTTATTTCTTTTCAGATCAAAAATAAGGACATTCTTTCTTTTATAGTTTCTTTTCTCTATATCTTAGCGGTAGCCGATAATCTACCCAATATTTTTGATACAAAATCTACGTCCACCTCTCCTAATCCTTGCCATCTAGAATTACCGAATTAGGGGAAATAGAGGATATTCCTAGTCATATGGGTTTGAGGGTTATGTGGGTAGGGTACTGAGATCTCACAAATGCATCCATATGTCCGCAAATGGTTTTATTTCTTTTACTTCCGAGCATATTCGATGTGGACTTTTTCTTCCTCCTAACCAAATTCGTCACGAATGGCTAGCTGCCATTGGTATTGCTCTAATTCAACTTGCTCCTATTTCTTATTCCCTTCTGATTGCCACTTTTATTCTGTATGTAGAGAAGTGCTCTCCGCCTTCCTATGAGGAACTTCAATTCTTATTCGATATTCATTGGGGTGATTTTTGGTTTTATTATGCTCAGGCAAAGAAGTAGGTTCTTACATCTGTCCTCTGTAAGACCTAGAAATGGAATGATATATATTTTTCATTTCGAATTTAGATAACTTTCCTTCGTTCTTCCGACCACATCCTAATCGCTCTATTTTTTCCGATCAAGCCACTAGCTTTTATGTATCTCATAGGAAGGACATCCTGGGTTTGGGCAAAAACGAGAGGAAAATAATATTATTTTTACCGACTCGTTGCTGCATAAGTATGATTTCTTACGCATCAGCCATAACTTTTCTCGCACCATCTTTAAATTATCATCAATTACAGATGAATCTAGGGGTATAATTCGATAAGACGGACAGTGAAATTTTACTTCATGTTCTTTCATAAAAACAGTTATTGAACCTATCTCCTTTTGCCACAGGTAAAATGGATGATGATTTTTTTGATTCATTTCTTGATGATTCTCCATCAAAGAGATTTGATACGTTAAAAAAGAAGAGGGGAGATAAGAGGAGAAAAGATAACGCTGAAGCCTCTGACCAACCTTTAAAGAAACCGCTTGCATCTTCTCCTTTTTCTCTTCCTTCCTCAAAAGCACTGCCTATCTCACCTCTTTAGTCCTTCCAAGACACTCGCATTTGCTTCTTGCTTTTACCTAAGGGTACTATCACTGACATTGTTGAGAGGTTAGGGGGTATCACTCAGGATGGCTTATCCTATATTCCATCTGCCCCTATGTAACATCCCTAAGTTTTGATAGCATTATTCAAAAGATTTAATTAGATAAATTAAATAGAATAATGATGATAAGGGATTGATATTTGAATAAATTACATAGGGCCGTGATTAACCATAGGATAAATGGGCTTTAAATTGATTTAAAGGTTAATTAACCTACATATGGGCATATTAGTAAATTAGCCAATTTATTATACACGTCTATATCTTCTTGTAATTGTCCATTCACGTTCATTTTTCTAAAATAAAAAATAAAATGCAAACCCTAAGATAGCCGGCCATTAACAAGGAGGAAAAGAGTGATTCCAATCAAAAGCTAAAGATCAAAAGCTAGAGAGGATTAATCAACAACAAATCTCAAAATTCCTTATCAAGTTTAAAGTGAATAATAATTTTATTCCATCTCTTTGTTTCTATAATACTATGATTTTGGATTGAAGTGTTTGTTTCATTTCTATGATAATTTAGGATGATGATATGCTAAAGTTATGGATTGTTTAATTTAAACAATTTAATTATATGTAAAACCCGTACGGTTTTGGGGTCAAAACCATGGTTTATTGATTTTAAATTGCTAGAGAAATTTTTTATGTCAAGTAATACATGATTTTGGAGATGAGTTTTAATTTTAGGAATTTTCCAAGCTATGGAAATTTTATTATGAATTTTTGATGGTAAATATGAAGTATTTGGGTTAAAAATTTATTTTGAATATTCCTAGTAGAATTTGGGTCTAAATTTTTAATATAGTTGATTACATGATGAAATTGATTTTCTATGATTTTCGGGGATTTTTCCTAGTTGATTTATTTGGAAAAATAAATTATTGTTAAAGAAGGGCTTTTTTGCAAATATTACTTCTAATATATGGAAGGGCTTAAACGTTACCTTTTTTGGTTTAAATCAAATTAATGTGGCAGTTTTAGTGGAAAAGTATTTGAAAAGTTTCAAAGTACCAATCATGGTGTAACAACTGGCAGGTTAGTTATAAAGCAATTTACTATAATTAGCAATAAATCAGCATTTCAAAAAAAGGTGGTTCCACCTATTTCGGATGCACCTTTCGACTCCTTTACCTCCGCTCCATCTTAGTCAAAACCATCACTATTGAAGCCCACGACGTCGGAACCAAGGCATATGATATCAATGGAAATTGGTACGAAGTGTATTGGTAAGTAGTGAAAGGTAGGGTATCGAGAGTTATGCTTTCGACAGAGTCAAAACCAAGGTTCAATTTTAAAACAATCAATGCCTGCCTAGTTTTTGAAGGGCTATCGACTGAGTCGATACCCTATAGAGTCAAAACCTTAGTTGGTTTTCTAAAGTTAAATTTATGCCTCGATTTACTTAAAGTTTTCAACATAGTCAAAAGCCATGCTTTCGAAAGGGGCTTATTAAATAGCTTTTGAAGGGGAACCTTTTTCTTTAAATAAGAAGCTTTCGAAAGGGTAGGTTTCGACCTAGTCGAAACCTAGCCGCTATTTCCTTCCAAAGTATTGAAGTCATCAATACCTTCGAAAGGTTATCCTTGGTTTACCTAGGTTAAGCCGCTTCCTAATTGCTTTCGAAAGGGGTTGGGGTTTTGAAGGAGATGAAGTCGAAAGGGGGTTTCGACTCTGTTCTTCGAAGTTTTAATTTTTAAAGTCTTTTGCTTTCGACTAGGTGGTTCCGACATCATTAGTATTTCCCCAAATTTATTTTAGTTGGTTTCGAAAGAGATACTTTCGTATATAACCATTTTGACCCAAATGATGTTATTAAAGAGTAAACCCAATACTTTCGAAAAGGAATTTTATTTGTTTCGAACCTATGTTTTAAAGAATATTTTCTTGATACCACCGAAAGGTTTCATTGATTTCGAAAGGTATAAAATTAGAGTTTCGAAAAGTGGTTTTCTATGCTTTCAAAGGGGGTCCTCTAAGGGTTTCGAAAGTGATGTTTTAAGGTTTCAAAATAAATAACCCATTCTCATTTTTAATGAAAAACCATGGCATAAATAAAGATTTTGGAAATGTTATTCATATTGTTATTAACCCATAACTGTATTTTAGGGAAAGGACAGAATAACCAGTTAGGTTGACCCAGTAGCGAATATAACTTAACAGATGTTAAATTCTTAGTTAAAGATATTGGCAGGGGCCAATAGATTTATAGTAAGCCCATGAAAACTGTATGATATTAGTAGGGGCCAATAGGTTCATAGTCAGCCTATAAAATCTATGATTTGATACTGGCAGGAGCCAGTAGGTTTGTAGTTAGCCCATGAAAACTATATCCGGATTGAGATATGACAGTCAGTCAATAGTTTCCTAGTTAGCCTACGAAAACTAGGATAAGGAATAAGATATTAGAGTTACCAATAGGTTCTTAGTGATCCCATGAAAACTAAGTAATTGGATGGATAGTCCATAAACATTTAACAGGGTAATAGTAACCCTAGAAACTATATTTGAGACATATAGTCAGAATGAATGGGGATGGGTAATCCACAATTGGTTTATTTATCTTGCATATCATCATAATGTTTAGAAATACTATGTTTTAACCATTGTGGATGTAGGAGCATGGTATATGGTTTTATAAATGTTTTAGGGTACTAGTGAGGGGAAGAACCATTCCGCTAAGCGGCGTGGTCTCACTAGATATCTAAATGGTTTGAGATGGTAAATTATTATTCATACCAGGCTTTATGTCTGACTCAAAGTTTTTGTTTTCCCCTTAAACTCTCGGGTACTTAATTGACTTTGAGTAGGTTGAGAGTTAAGGTTTCCAGATGTTTCTTTAGACGAATAAAGCTTCCGAGGACGTGCAGGAGGCAAGGTTGTTATTAGAGTTCTTTTCTTTCCGCTGTGTGTTTTGTTTGTAAAGGCAAATTGATTTCTTGCCTATCTATATACTCTGATCTACCAAGGGGGCATCTTCATATGTCGCTCTTTGCATATTTTGTAATAATTATATGTTTATCTGAATGTGGTCTACGAATTAGGATTATGTAATCAATTTGGAATATTTTGAAATGGAATGTGGAATTTGTTTACTGTTTAATTTTTTTCTACATTATGGTGTTTCTGTGTATCAGAGTATCTAATATCGCCGTATTTGGTTACCGAGGATTAATAACTATGGATCACTGAAGCATCCGTAGTCGTTAGTTTTGGGCCTCCAAGTACATGAATGTTACAAGTTGGTATCAGAGCATAGGTTTATGAAACTTTAAAATAAACTTCAACCTAAAAGATTTTCCAATCATAATCCAATGAATCAGATAACAAGCTTGGGGTTTTGATTAACATTATAGTAACGTACTTATATTTGCTATTTATAGTTATATACATAAGTACGTATTCCCCGCTCTCTTAGACCGTTCTTCTGTATCCTACTAAGGCTCGTATGTAGATTTACAAGAAAGGAGGTATGGAAGCAGGAAATAGAAGAGGAAACCTCGGTGGAGGAAGCACTACAGCTAATGGAAATGCTCAACTCACTACCAGGAGAAACCAGGGTCGATCGGCTAATGCTAGTAACCAAAATGCTGAAGCCAATGTGGGTGCTGGAAATCCACTAGTAGATATGATGGCGATGAATCAGTTCTTTACTGGGATGATGCAAGCTAGAGCTGCTGCTGGAGTTGCTGGAAATGCAGGAGGAGCTAATCCTATGGGTCCAGTTGGAATAATGCTTTGCTGAGTAGAGATTACACCAGCTTGGGTGGGAAGCCATTCTTGGGAACGGAAAGTGCCGTAGAAGTTCAGAATTGGCTGTTGCATTATGAGCGTATATTTTCTGATTTGGGTCTGAATGATGGACAAAAGAGAAGGTTGGCCTCTAGACAGTTGCACGGGTCAGTGCTACATTGGTGGAATAGTGTCACTGCCAGAGTTTCGAAAGAGCAGTTAACTTGGGCTGATTTTAAAAATAGATTTGAGCAGAAGTTTGTATTGGAGTTTGCTAAGTCTGAGCTGATGAGGAAGTTTATGGATTTAGTTCAAGGAGAGATGTCAGTAGTCGAGTATGCTACTAAGTTCGAAGATTTGTCTCGATATGGATATGCTGTTATAGGTACTGACATAAAAAGGAATGAGAAGTTCATTCAGGGACTGAGACCCAAGCTTGCTAGAATGACCATGACACATGTCTGTGATCCTTGTAATATAGCAATGGAGATAACCATTCGCCATGAGGTGTTACTTGTTGATTTAGCTAAAGAGAAGTCAATGGAAACTCAGGGTTCTCAAGGGAAGAAGAGGAAGTTCTTTAAAAAGAAGGGAGCCCATAAGGGCAATACTGCCAAGAAGTCAAAGGCTGAGGTAGTTTGCTATAAATGTGACAAGAAGGGTCACTTTGCTAGTGAATGCCGACCAGGGAATGGGAAGAAAGTTGTAGTTAATCAGAATGTGAAATGCTTCAACCGTGATCAAGTTGAGCATTACAAGAATCAGTGTCCAGAGCCAGTTAGGGAGGACAAAGGAATTTTTTTTGCCATAAGACCAGCTAGGCCTACTGCAGTATATAAAGGAAAGACTGTGATGGAAGGTACGCTTTTGATTCAGAGTATTCCAGTTAAAGTACTTTTTGATACCGGCGCATCACACTCATTTATATCTCAGTGTTTGGTTGATATATTATGCTTAGAACCCACCTACCTTGTTACTTCCTTAAGGGTTGCAAATCCTATAGGATGGTATGCAAATTTAGGGTTGAGATGTGACCAGTTAGAACTTGATTTGTTAGGTCAAAAATTTGCCTGCAGTTTGTATGTTATTGATTTCGTAGATTTCAGGATCATTTTGGGGATGGAATGGCTGGGTAGGTATGAGGCTAGAATATTTTTCCAGGATAGGGAAATATCACTGAGACACCCTAACAGTTATAGCCGAGTGATATTCTTAGTAAAGAATACTGACCGGAGTGTTAGTGCCATGCTTAATGCTATGGAGGTAGGAAATGAGTTATGTCAGGTTCGGGTAGCAAGGGAGTTTGTAGATGTCCTTGAGCCAGTCACTGGACTACCCCCGATAAGAGCTGTTGAGTTTAGAATAGATCTTATGCCAGGAGCTGAGCCAGTAAGTAGACCGCCTAGCAGGATGTCAGGAACTGAGATGAAGGAATTGAAGGTGCAACTAGTGGATCTAGAGGGAAGGAATTTTATTAGACCAAGCAGTTCACCTCGGGGAGCGGCCACGGTGTTCATGTAGAAACCAAATGGGTCGTTGAGGATGTGTATTGACTATCGTAAGTTAAATGAAAGGACAATTAAGAATAAGTATCCTTTGCCAAGAATAGATGATCTGTTTGACCCGTTGAGTGTTGCCAGAGTGTTCTTCCAGTTGGATTTGGCGACAGGATTCCATCAGTTGAGAGTGGCGTAGGACATTATTCCTTTGACAACATTTCGGACTAGATATGGTTCATATGAGTGGTTGGTGATGCCATTTGGATTGACAAATGCACCTGCTTTCTTCATAGATTTGATGAACCAAGTTTTCCTAGCGCACTTGGATAGGTTTGTACTAGTGTTTATAGACGACATTCTAGTATACTCTAAGGATGAGAGAGAGCATGAAGTTCATCTTAGACTGGTACTTGAGACGCTGAGGCAGAATCAGCTAATGGCGAAGTTTACCAAGTGTCATTTCTGGAAGAAAGAGGTAAAATTTCTTGGTCACATGGTTTTAGAAAAAGGGTTGTCATTCGATCTAGATAAAATCAAAGTTGTGAATAATTGGAAGAGACCAGAGACAGAGACTGAGATTACGAGTTTTCTTGGACTTGCTGGCTACTACCGGAGATTCATTAAGTATTTCTCGCGGATAGCAGCACCCTTAGCTAAGCTAACCAGTAAGGAGGTGAGATTTGTTTGGTCCGACAAATGTAAGGAAGTATTCCTTAAGTTAAAGCATTTTGTTGACCAATGCACCCGTGTTAGTAGTTCCAGACGGGAACCAAGGATTAGTGGTGTATACTAATGCTTGTGGAACTGGATTAGGAGCGGTGTTGATGTAGAGTGGTAAAGTCATTGCCTACGCATCTAGGCAGCTTAGATCGCATGAAGTTAGATATCCTACTCATGATTTGGAGTTGGCAGCTGTGATCTTCACATTGAAGATTTGGAGACATTATCTCTTAGGGTAGAGATTTGAGTTATATACCGATCATAAGTCTTTATGGTATTTATTCTCTCAGAAGGAGTTGAATATGAGGCAGCAGAGATGGTTGGAGTTTTTGGCTGCATATGGTTTTGGTATAGAATATACACCGGGAAAAGGTAATAAAGTGGTTGATGCTCTTAGCAGGAAACATCAGAATGTGGTGTTAGCTATGTTGGCAGAATGGAAAGATTTAGAAGCTTTAGTAAGTTGTGATGTGCAGTTAAGATCGACTGCTGGTTCTAGCTAGAGTATTGCCAGGTTGTCTTGTTTAGAAGTTCGACCAATATTGATTGAGAAAATTGCCTCTAAACAGAAGGAGGATCCAATATTAGCTGAAAGGATCAGAAGTCTTGAGGTTGGAATTGAGACCGATGACCTAAAGGATTATATCCTTGACCAAAAAGGATGGCTAAGAAAGAAGAGACAGTTGTGTGTTTCGAATGTGGAGGACATGAGGAAAGAAGTTCTTGGAGAATGTCATCGATCCAAGTTGACGATTCATCCTGGAGGAACCAAGATGTACTAGGATATGAAGAGGAGCTTATATTGGGAAGGCATGAAGAGGGATGTTGGCTTGTGGGTTAGGCAGTGTGCAAACTGTCAACAAGTGAAAGTTGAACATCAGAAACCAAGTGGGTTACTACAGCCTTTAGAGATTCCAGTTTGGAAATGGGATTTGATATCTATGGATTTTATAGACGGGTTGCCAAGGTAAAATAGAGGTAATGAAAGTATATGGGTTATAGTGGATAGATTGACCAAGAGTACCCATTTCATTCCAGTCAAGTCAACCAGAACGACACATGTTTTAGCTAAGTTATTCCTGAAGAACATAGTTAGACTGCATGGAGTTCCAAGTAGTATAGTTAGTGACAGAGATGCTTTGTCCACCAGCGAATTCTGGAAGAGTTTACAGGAAGCGATGGGTACCAAGCTTAATATGAGTACTGCGTATCACCCTCAGACGGATGGGTGGACAAAGAGAGTCAATAAGGTACTCGAAGATTTATTGAGAGCTTTTGTATTGGAATTTAGTGGATCTTGGGAGGATCACCTACATTTGGTTGAGTTTTCCTAGAATAATAGTTACCAGACTAATATAGGAATTATGCCGTTTGAAACTTTGTATGGAAGACCATGCAAATCACCAGCATGTTGGTTGGAGACTGGAGATAGATTAGTCTTATGTCCAGATTTAGTTAGAGAGGTGTCAGAAAAGATTGAGTTAATCTGAGAAAGGATGAAGGAAGCTCAGTCCTGACAAAAGAGTTACGCAGATAAGAGGCGTAAGGACCTAGAATTCTCAGTTGGAGATAAGATTTTCATTAAGGTATCACTTATGAAAGGTGTGGTACGATTTGTAAAGTCAGGGAAGTTAGCCCTAAGATATGTAGGTCCATTCCAGATTATAGAGAGGATTGGAAAGCTCGCATACAAAATAGAGTTGCCGAGCAGTTTGGCAGGTGTCCATAATGTATTTCATGTGCCTCATCTTCGCAAGTATGTGCATGATCCAGAGACTACTATTCCTCTGACGGGGTTGGATGACTTAATGGTAGAGCCTAATTTGACTTTTGTTAGACAACCAGTTTGGGTTGTAGCTAGAGATGAAAAAGTATTAAGGAACAAGACAGTCAGGTTGGTAAAAGTTCAGTGGAGTGGCAACGAGAAGGACTGTACTTGGGAGACGGAGGACAGTATTAGAGATACTTATCCTGATCTGCTTTGAGGGTATGTCTATATTAGATTTATATAGACAGTTGCTAGTCAGTTAGACTAGTATGGTTATTAGGTGTTGTTACAGATGATTGCTATGTTTAGTATTTAGTCCTTACTGAATTTCGAGGACGAAATTCTTTAAGGGGGTGAGCCAGTAACATCCCTAATTTTTGATAACATTATTCAAAAGATTTAATTAGATAAATTAAATAGAATAATGATGATAAGAGGATTGAGATTTGAATAAATTACATAGGGCCATGCTTATCCATAAGATAAATGGGCGTTAAATTGATTTAAAGGTTAATTAACCTGCATATGGGCATATTAGTAAATTAGCCAATTTATTATACACGGCTATATCTTCTTGTAATTGTCCATTCACGTTCATGTTTTTAAAATCAAAAATAAAACGCAAACCCTAAGATAGCCAGCCATTAACAAGGAGGAAAAGAGGGATTTCAACCAAAAGCTAGGGAGGATTAATCAACAACAAATCTCAAATTCCTTATCAAGTTTAAGGTGAATAATAATTTTATTCCGTCTCTTTTGTTTCTATAATCCTATGATTTCAGATTTAAGTGTTTATTTCATTTCTATGATAATTTGGGATGATGATATGCTGAAGTTATGGATTGTTTGATTTAAACAATTTAATTATATTTAAAATCCGTATGGTTTTAGGGTCAAAACTGTGGTTTATCGATTTTAAAATGCCATGGAAATTTTTTATGTTAAGTAAAACATGATTTTCGAGATGGGTTTTAATTTTCATAATTTTCCATGCTATGGAAATTTTATTATGAATTTTTGATGGTAAATATGAAGTATTTGGGTTAAAAATTTATTTTGAATATTCCTGGAAGAATTTGGGTCTAAATTTTTAATATGGTTGATTACATGATGAAATTGATTTTCTGTGATTTTTGTGGATTTTTCCCAGTTGATTTATGTGGGAAAATAAATTATTGTTAAAGAAGGACTTTTTTGCAAATATTACTTTTGATATATGGAAGGGCTTAAACATTACCTTTCTTTGGTTTAAATCTAATTAATGCCGCAGTTTTAATGGAAAAGTATTTGAAAAGTTTCAAAGTAGCCAATCAAGAAGTTAAAACTGGCAGGTTAGTTATAAAGCAATTTACTATAATTAGCTATAAATCAGCGTTTCAGAAAAAGGTGGTTCCGCCTATTTCAGAGGCATCTTTCGACTCCTTTACCTCCACTCCATCTCATTCGAAACCATCACTGCCGAAACCCACAAAGTCGGAGCCAAGGCACATGGTATCAATGGAAATTGGTACGAAGTGTATTGGTAAGTAGCGGAAGGTTAATTGTCGAGAGCTATACTTACATCGAAGTCGAAACCAAGGTTCAATTATAAAAAGATCAATGCCTGCCTAGTTTCTGAAGGGCTCTCGATTAAGTCGATACCCTATAGATTCAAAACCTTAATTGGTTTTCTAAAGTTAAATTCCTACCTTGATTTACTTAAATTTTTCAATATAGTCGAAAGCCATGCTTTCAAAAGGGACTTATTAAATAGCTTTCGAAGGGAAACCTTTTTCTTTAAATAAGAAGCTTCCGAAAGGGTAGATTCCGACCAATTCAAAACCTAGCCGTTATTTTCTTTCCAAAGTATTGAAGTCATAAATACCTTCAAAAGGTTATCCTTGTTTTACCTAGGTTAAGTCGCTTCCTAATTGCTTTCGAAAGGGGTTGGGGTTTTGAAGGAGATGAAGTCGAAAGAAGGTTTCAACTCTGTCCTTCGAAGTTTTAATTTTTAAAGTCTTTTGCCTTCGACTAGGTGGTTCCGACACCATCAACATTTCCTAAATTTATTTTAGTTGGTTTCGAAAGAGATACTTTCGTATATAACCATTTTGACCCAAATGATGTTTTTAAAGAGTAAACTCAATACTTTCGAAAGGGTATTTTATTTGTTTTGAACCTATGTTTTAAAGAATGTTTTCTTGATACCATCGAAAGGTTTCATTGGTTTCGAAAGGTATAAACTTAGAATTTTGAAAAGAGGTTTTCTATGCTTTCGAAGGAGGTCCTCTAGGGGTTTCGAAAGTGATGTTTTAAGGTTTCAAAATAAATAACCCATTCTCATTTTTAAGGAAAAACCATGGCATAAATAAAGATTTTGGAAATGTTATTCACATTGTCATTAACCCATAACTGTATTTTGGGGAAAGGGCAGAATAGCCAGTTAGGTTGACCCAGTAGTGAATATAACTTAAAGGACGTTAAATTCTTAATTAAAGATATTAGCAGGGGCTAAGAGGTTTATAGTAAGCCCATGAAAACTATATGATATTGGTAGGGGCCAATAGGTTCATAGTCAGCCCATAAAAACTATGATTTGATATTGGTAGGGGCCAGTAGGTTTGTAGTTAGCCCATGAAAACTATATCCGAATTGAGATATTGACAGTCAGTCAATAGGTTCCTAGTTAGGCCATGAAAACTAGGATAAGAAATAAGATATTGGAGTTACCAATAGGATCTTAGTGATCCCGTGAAAACTAAGTAATTGGACAAATAGTCCATAAACACTTAACAGGTTAATAGTAACCCTAGAAACTATAGTTGAGACAGATAGTCAGAATGAATGGGGATGGGTAATCCAAAATTGATTTATTTGTTTTGCATGTCATCATAATGTTTTGAAATACTATGTTTTAACCATTATGGATGCAAGAGCACAATATATGGTTTTATAAATGTTTTAGGATACCAGTGAGAGGAAAACCTGTTCCGCTAAGCGGCGTGGTCTCACTAGATATCTAATTGGTTTGAAATGGTAAATTATTATTCATACCAGGCTTTATATCCGACTCGAAGTTTTTGTTTTTCCCTTAAACTCTCGGGTACTCAATTGACTTTTAGTAGGTTGAGAATTAAGGTTTCCAGATGTTTCTTTAGACGAATAAAGCTTCCGAGGACGTGCAGGAGGCAAGGTTGTTATTAGAGTTCTTTTATTTCCACTGTGTGTTTTGTTTGTAAAGGCAAATTATTTTCTTGCCTATCTACATACTTTGATCTACCAAGGGGGCATCTTTATATGTCGCTCTTGGCGTATTTTTTAATAATTATATGTTATCTGAACGTGGTCTACGAATTGGGATTATGTAATCAATTTGGAATATTTTGAAATGGAATGTGGAATTTGTTTGCTGTTTAATTTTTTTTCCATATTCTTGTGTTTTTGTGTATCATTGTATCTAATGTCGCCGTATTTGGTCGCCGAGGTTTAATAACTATGGATGACTACAGCATCCATAGCCGTTAGTTTTGTGCCTCCGAGTAGGGGGATATTGCACCCCAATCTTATCCCATTGCTCTTCCATTTTCTACATTCTCTTTCCTCGAGCTTGCTACTGAGCTTAAAATGTCTTTGGTCTACGTATGTACCTTCTTCTCCTTCTTTATTCAATGGTGATTTGCTTTCTGATTCTCATCTTATCTATCTTTGCTTTGTAACAAGTAAGTGCCTTGGCAGCCAAGGCTCTGAAGAGGGCAGAAGATGACCAAATCTTATCCACTACCCGTGTTAACCCGCCTTTTGGCAAGGCCACGGACAGAAGGATTTAACTTAAACAACTTCACAACTATCGAGACTAAAGTATGATGGATTCGGTTTAAAATGATGAAGTTCACTTGAATATGTCATTGGGAAAAGGAGTGGAGAAACTACATGGCTCGACCTAGGCAGTTTGGCAGATATCGCTCGGCATTGGGATGGTTCGGCGTTGGAGGCTGTTCGGCATAGAGAGATCGTCGTTCGACATAGAGGGATCATTCGGCACTGAACGAGTGCTCGGCATTAGAAGGATCGTTCGGCATAGAGGAATGTTCGGCACTAGATGAGCGTTCGGCATAGAGAGATCGTCGTTCGGCATTGGATGGAGCGCTCGGCATAAATCTCGTTTGGCATCTGGAGACGTTCGGCATTGGATGGATCGTTCGGCATCAAGGAGCGTTCGACATTGGATGGGTCATTCGGCATACCTCACCTCGCTCGGCATTGCACCTCGCACCTCCATATCTTGGTACCTCGCACCTCCATACCTCGGTACATTGCACCTCGCACCTCCATACCTCGCACCTCCATATCTTGGTACCTCGCACCTCCATACCTCGGTACCTCGCACCTCGATACCTCTGTACCTCGCACCACCCAACGTTCGGCATGAGGAGATCATTCGGCATTCACGTCTTGTTCGGCATTCAGCGTTCGGCATCTATGGTTCGGCATATGGAGACCACTCCATTTGGGCTGAGGTACTCGGCTGCCTGGCCCATCAGGGAAGTCCAACCCATCTTTGTCTATAAATAGAGAGGCAGGGGCACAGTAAAAGGGGATCTTCTTTCTGCTCTCTTACTTTCTCTTTTCTAAGGCGAAGGCAACTCTGCCATTTTGTAACTGTAATCGATTATTACAGCAATAAAAAGCAAACTTCTGGAGTGGACGTAGGCCGGAGTTAGCCGAACCACTATAAAATCTGTTGTTCTTTACTGCTTTCATTTCAGTTTTAACTGTTCTTCACATTATTACTCTCCACATACGTTCTATCTCTGAGCTGTGATTGGTATTTGGTGCTTTCATCTGGATTTGGGGGTTAGTGACCAATTTTGGCGCTAACACTTTGGTGCTTTCACTGAGAGTTGAACTCAAGAATTTTGGAGTTAGGAACTTGGATCTTAGAAAGCAATGGCAAGACCACCAACGAAGAGGCAAGCAGTGGAAAGGAGCAATCAGGAAGGAAGTCAAGCGGCATCTTCTGGAGCTGGAGAGGGTCATGCATCCATCTACATAACTCGGGACGAGATGCAAGTGATGATGAATTCTATGCAAGAGCAGATGATGAAACAGCAAGAGGAGATGATGCAGGCTCTTCTTAGGCAATTTGGACAACCAGGAACTGCAGGTGCTCAAGATCGTGGAGCTGGACAAGAGGAACTCAACCAACGGACAGATGGAGTGAATCAGCAGGGGGAAGCTCCCAATCAACAAACAGTTAACAATCTAGATGGACCTAGACTCGGGGGCACACCACCAGGTGACGCTGGACCAGTTCATGGAGGGTTACCGAATAACGCTACGCGACCTGGCATCGATAGGAATATAGGAGTACGTGATGAAGAATATGTGCCAGAATTTCCTCGGGGACTTGGGGGGCAGTCTGGATTGGTTGGAAACACTGGATTGGCTGACATTATCAGGCGGACTATTCGTGGAGGTCTGACAAACAGGGATTCAGAGGGAGTTAACAAAAGTCCCTTTACCCGGAACATCAGGACAGCTAGGAATCCGTCCGATTTCAAACTACCCACTCTGGAAGTATACAACGGGAAGACGGATCCCACCGACCACTTGATGAGATACACTAGGCATATGGAAGTGCTGGGGGCAACGGAGGAGGTTATGGCCCGATGTTTCCCCCTGTACTTAACTGAAAGTACTGCTATGTGGTTTAGACAACTGGAGGATGGATCCATTGGAACATGGACAGAACTGGTGGACAAGTTCTTAAGTCAGTTTCGAGTTCACATAAAAAGGCCAAAGAACGTGATGACGCTAACGTTAGGAAAACAAGGGGCAGATGAATCGCTCAGGACATTCTTAACTCGATTTAATGCAGCAGTTGCTTCGGTGGATCGGCCAGATCCATCAATGGTTCTGATGGCTGCGGTATCAGGAGCCAAAGATAACTCGGATTTCAAAGTATCATTGGTACGGGACCCACCGTTGGATCTTGGGGAATTCTTTCATGAAGCTGAAAGATTTCTTCGACAAGAGGATGCATGTTTGGACATGAGGTCAAAGGAAGTAAACATGACTAAGGATGGAGGACTACCCAACAAAAGCTCGGGTGGGGGCAAGGATAAAGGGAAAAGGAAGCGCTGGGGAGAACCAAAGTTCTCCACTTACATAGGATTGAACGCGACGTTAGAGCGGATTTTCTTAGATACTCGAGATCGCCTTTCTTATCGAAGGCCAGCAAGGAGGGAACCCTTAGAACGAGAAAGAGCGTCAGGAAGGCACTGTCTTTTTCATGACCTGGACGGGCATGACACTAACAGCTGCCGGCATTTGAAGGACATAATTGAGGAGCATATAAGGAATGGTCAGTTGCGACAGTATGTCGGAACTCGGAATGCGGCGGTGGAACAGGAGCAGCCACCGCCTGCCTTGAACGACGAGGGCATGAGGCCCAGGAATGGTGGCCGATTGGTCATCAACTAATCTTGATGGTTTGGAATAAGTAACAAACTCCGGGCAAACGGTTAAATCACTTACTCATGTACGGGGTCGGAGATAACCCTCAGGCATGCTCTGAGATGATGGCTTACCGAAACGCCCGGGTTTGCGAAATCTGTTTTTTCCTTTGACTTGGACATTTGCTTTTTCTGGTTTGGTTTTGGAGTTTGGTTTGAACTCCCTGTTTTGCTCATTTTCTGGTTTGGATGTTTGTTTGTTGGTATGGATTTTCGATATGGGTTTCTGGTTTTCTATTTTGGATTTGGATTTCGGATCGGATTTTGATTGGATTTTCTCTGGATTTTGGCTAAAAGGTCGTCGAGTATGGACTATGCTCGACAAGGGTCCGAAGAGACCAGGATTCGGCCTAGGACGTGGGCCATATATTATCGGTTACTATTTTAGATCGTCGAGTATGGACTATGCTCGACAAGGGTCCGGAGTGACCAGGATTCGGCTTAGGACTTAAGCCACGGCATTCTTCGACGTTCAGGGACACTGAACCATGAAAACCATGGAATTACTTAACGTAGGTCGTCAAG
Source organism: Allium fistulosum (assembly GCA_030737815.1). Classification (NCBI taxonomy): domain Eukaryota; kingdom Viridiplantae; phylum Streptophyta; class Magnoliopsida; order Asparagales; family Amaryllidaceae; genus Allium; species Allium fistulosum. The sequence continues at coordinate 480,643,508 of CM060905.1, read as the reverse complement.
TGTGGATTGCGCTTGGCAAGAACCCGAAGAGGTTACGGATTTGGATATTGGCTATGAATAGCTAAGGATTCGGACAAGGACCCGGAGCGGTCCTGGATTTGGATATCGGCCCGGAGAGGTTACGGATATGGTTATAGGTTATTGGATATGGATGGATTGGAACTCGGTAGTCGGGTTCCGATGGATGTGGAATTGGATAAGGACTTGGTCACAGGATAAGAATCAGACATCGACTCGGAACAGTCGCGGAAATGGATCAGGATATGGACGTGGCACTCGGATAAGATGGCTTGGTAATGAATTGGATTATGAATCGGAAAATATGGATGTGGATAACATACATACTTGGGATATTGGACTTGAGGCTATCCAAAACACACCTTTCACAGCAAGGCATGTTTTGGGGGGCAAGTGTTAACCCGCCTTTTGGCAAGGCCACGGACAGACGGATTTAACTTAAACAACTTCACAACTATCGAGACTAAAGTATGATGGATTCGGTTTAAAATGATGAAGTTCACTTGAATATGTCGTTGGGAAAAGGAGTGGAGAAACTACATGGCTCGACCTAGGCAGTTTGGCAGATATCGCTCGGCATTGGGATGGTTCGGCGTTGGAGGCTGTTCGGCATAGAGAGATCGTCGTTCGACATAGAGGGATCGTTCGGCACTGAACGAGTGCTCGGCATTAGAAGGATCGTTTGGCATAGAGGAATGTTCGGCACTAGACGAGCGTTCGGCATAGAGAGATCGTCGTTCGGCATTGGATGGAGCGCTCGGCATAAATCTCGTTTGGCATCTGGAGACGTTCGGCATTGGATGGATCGTTCGGCATCAAGGAGCGTTCGGCATTGGATGGGTCATTCGGCATACCTCACCTCGCTCGGCATTGCACCTCGCACCTCCATATCTTGGTACCTCGCACCTCCATACCTCGGTACATTGCACCTCGCACCTCCATACCTCGCACCTCCATATCTTGGTACCTCGCACCTCCATACCTCGGTACCTCGCACCTCCATACCTCGGTACCTCGCACCTTGATACCTCTGTACCTCGCACCTCCCAACGTTCGGCATGAGGAGATCGTTCGGCATTCACGCCTTGTTCGGCATTCAGCGTTCGACATCTATGGTTCGGCATATGGAGACCACTCCATTTGGGCTGAGGTACTCGGCTGCCAGGCCCACCAGGGAAGTCCAACCCATCTTTGTCTATAAATAGAGAGGCAGGGGCACAGTAAAAGGGGATCTTCTTTCTGCTCTCTTACTTTCTCTTTTCTAAGGCGAAGGCAACTCTGCCATTTTGTAACTGTAATCGATTATTACAGCAATAAAAAGCAAACTTCTGGAGTGGACGTAGGCCGGAGTTAGCCGAACCACTATAAAATCTGTTGTTCTTTACTGCTTTCATTTCAGTTTTAACTGTTCTTCACATTATTACTCTCTACATACGTTCTATCTCTGAGCTGTGATTGGTATTTGGTGCTTTCATCTGGATTTGGGGGTTAGTGACCAATTTTGGCGCTAACAACCCGTATTGCTAAGCTTAACACTACTACAAAACATGCCATTTGCATCGGTTGTTTACCTCACCTTTTGCATCAGTTCAACAACCGATGCATATGCAACCGATGCAACAGGCTTAACACTTTTGCATCAGTTCTGAAACCGATGCAAAAAGGTCCTTTTTGCATCGGTTGTTACTAACAACTGATGCAAAATATCATGGTTGGTTGCTTGAACACAGCCCCCATGTTGCATCGGGTGTAATGAAAACCGATGCAACAAAGGAACTTGTTGCATCAGTTGTTGTTGAAAACCGATGCAAACTAATCCCTCTATTGCATCGGTTTTTTATAACAACCGATGCAAACTAATCTCTCAGAAACCATTATTACAGTACTCAAATAGACTATATATATATTATTGATAATATTTATATATATATATAAGAAAAAAAACATACACAAAAAATTTAAAAAAAAAGATTATATCATTATCATTTACAAATTCTGCTTTGGTTTACAAATTTCACACCATAAATTTCACCACCTAACCATAACAACTCACATCCAACAATACTATCCACTAGATGGGAAGAGTTTGACTTGTAACTTAAGATAATTGTCACTGTTGAAGAAAGGGTTCGCTAGAATAACTGATCCTGGTGTCAGTTCAAGTTTTGTCCATAGATACATCTCAAGTTGGTGAAAAAGAGAGCTATTAGTCAAATCTCGGAAAAATGGTGCTCTAAATGTCAGCTCACCAACATAAGGATAAGCACAGTCACAACTTTGTGGGTTCAAACTTTGATCTGATGGGAAAGCTTTGGATCCACATTTTGTTGTGCTTGTAGAATAAGACGTAGGTTGTGGCTGTTGACTCCTACAATATACTGTATTTGCAAGTTGGTTTTTGCATACAGGGTTATCGGCAAGTCTGTAAATATGCAAATGTAACACTGAAATTTGGTTAAACTTAAAAAAAATTAGAAAATGGAAAAACCATTGTACTTACATGAGAGTCTCATTATATGCGGATGTTAACGTAAATGAAGTGATTGAATTGTTTTGGAAATTAACCACCTGTAGCTGTGAGCTGAAGCTATCCCCAAGAGTGAAAGTGCCATTGAATAAATTATTATTCAGGGTCCTGTATCATATTGTTGCAATGAATAATCATAATTTTCAGCATGAGTTCATGCTTTGTGATCATTTACAACTTACACTTGCTGTAGCCCAGGGAGGCTGAACATATTTTCAGGGATACTGCCATAAAGTCCTGTTAGGTCAGGCACTGGTCCAGAAAGTTTGTTGTTTGCTAAGTTCCTGAAAGAAAAGTATACTCATAGATAGCGCATATTTACTATTTATTCATTGATATAAACCATGAAGCAGTTATTGCATAATAGATACTTACAGTTCGTTTACATTCGTAAGATTGTTAATGCTGGAAGGAAGTAAACAAGTGAAAGAATTCCTATCGAGTCACCTGTTACCAGAGCAAATATATTAGCATAAGTTGGTATGAAAAGAACAAGAGAAACAGAAACGATTTGAGCAATGGAGAGGCCAATGGCAATGAAAGAGTAAGCTAAAGACATAACAGCAGCAACAATAGAAAGCCACCATAGATCATGGAAGTTAGGCAACTGAGAAAAAAGAACCTGAATGATACCAAATCCCATCATATATAAACTATCGGCCACAACACAGTCTGCTTCATGCCCTTTTTTATGGAAACAACTCGACTTGCTCAATGCCCTGAAATATTTAGTTTTCTTCCTCTTATCCACAATTTGAATAAGTCAAATGAATTTGTATTATTATAATCTACTTACGCTGCACAAATGGAAGCTGTGATAGTATAACCAATGGCAGTGCCAACAAGAATCACATACTGGCAAATCCCACAAAACCAAACTTTAGTAGCACCAAGATTGGACTGCACTGCATTCATGTATGTGTAGTTTCTTTTACCATAGACAGGATCTGGGTTTCTGTAACAGTCAGTTAACAAACTTGATGTGTAAAATGTGACTATGGAAAATAGAAACAGAGCTGCAGGTCCCACTATCCATCCGAGTTGGGACATCGACCATGCTAATGATAGAACTCCTGAACCTATGACTGCAGTTATTATGTGAGCACTCGCAGTCCATACTGTTCCTGGATATTAATAAAGAAAAAGAAAAATGGGTTGCTAACTGGTAGTTATAATAGATATATTAATTTGACAGTGTTATTGGCACACTAACCAGTTCTTTTAGGTCTTCCATCATCATCGAACTCATCTTTGTTGTATAATTCTACGTCTTGAGCTTGTTGATCGAGTATCACTAACGACAGTCCAGAAGCACAACCACCACCAGCAAGCACATGGAAATCGACAGTGCTGACCATCTCCAAAAGAGCCGCCATTGTTGGAGCAGTGATGACATCAGCCCCCATATTGCTCCCACCCACGCTGCTGCTCTCTGCAGTTGGGCTAGCGTTCTCGTTTCCTTTTGGGGTTTACTATGCAGGTGTAGCATGCACTGATAAGTTCATTAGGTATTTACTCTTGCCACCTCGGGTAGTGGAAGAGTTTGAAGAAGTAATGGAAGTGGACGATGAGGAAGATGAGTTTGTGGATGGAGGAGAGGGAGATGTGTCTAATTTGAGCTCTTCTTATGAATCTGCTGCTGATGATCTTACTACTTCTGATGTTGAGGTTAGTAAGAGAGCTGATGATCTTTATGCAACTTTCGGTGATAGAAACGATGAGGTATAATGATATAACTATGTTTATATCGTATGTTCTCTTCCTCCATTGAACTACTCTTCCTCTGTGTACAAGCATTTTTTTTCCAAGTTATAAGAGGCTTCAAATATATAAGATAACTATTTGAGATGGTAAACAACTTAGAATTTTTTTTCCTCTCTCTTTTTGAAACCTAAATCTTGTAATAAAAAATTTCAATTGATTTTCTGAACTTCAGATTTTAAATTTTCTTAAAACTTCGATTATTTTTTTCCTTTTCTAAAATTTTAAGTTTTGATCTTCCATCAAAAATAATTCTCTCTTCAAAATTTTCCACTTACCAAATCACAATCGTACCCATTATTCAATTTTGTTTCACCCATTGAGTACCATCTATATTTTAAGCTTGAGTTTTATTTGCAGTTCCTGTACATTTTCAAAAGGGTTAACCTATGTAAGACATTACTTTATTAGTTTTGATATCGTGACTTCGCAATTTGAGGTTGTAAGTTACTTTAAGAACTAACCACCAATGAGGAGTTATATTTTTTTTCTCCACTCTTCAAAAAGATGTGAACTTTATTCCACCGCTGAATAAATAGTGTTTAGAAACCATATTCTTACATAGAAAATGTTTTTGGCATTTTGATTTTGATAAGTTGATTTCATTTTTGTTGCTGTTATTTATTTTATTTCTTACGAATTATTGTTACTGTAAAACTGATTTTCTCCAATTTCAAAGCAATGCCATTATAACAAAAGGAGGAACCTTGATTACTTTTTTGGAGAAGTTATTGGTCCAATAAGTAAGTATCACAAAAATTACATCTTACCAGCATTCAATACTAGGAATATACATGGAAGATGCACCGTGGTTTATGAGAAAAACAAAGGCCGAGTCTATACATTTTACACATGCTCTATAGGGTTCATCTTACAGCGAAGAGAAGAAAATATGGGAACAATTATATGCTCTAAGGACCATAGTTGGGTATAAAGCTGTCTTGCACTCATCCTTTATCGAAGAACTACGGGCTTTGTACCTGTTCACTGGAATCCAACCACCCCTCTCCTTTCAAGATTCTTCAGATATGGCCGAAGTCAATGAAAAGCTGCTGGTTTTGAAATCGGTAGTTGGAATTAAATGAAGTTGAATATGTATTTATTCTCTTGTAATTATTATCTTACAGTATTGGCAACATTTTCATCCACTCTATTGTTCAATAACAAATGTACAAACTTATGTGTATAAACAAGACTACATGCTTATGTGGCTTATAAAACAAAATTCATTATCAAAACACTTGTCTGAACAACTTGACCATAATATTATAATGTATTATAACAACAGTAATGTAATTTAATACTGCAATTCTAAGTCAAGCAAGGAAATATGTGCATAAGTTAGTGTACAGCAGATTCCAAATGAAAACAGAGGTGAAATATAAATTGGATCAACCAAACAATGCATAAAATATATGAGACCAGGAGATGAATACTTGAACCTAACTTTCTTTCACACATATATTAACATACATCTGGAACGCATACATAAGAAAATACGTACAAAATGAATCAAGCTTAATCAATTTCTATCTGATTTCACCTCTTGTTAAGGTTTGCCAATATATTTTGGAGGTTTGATCAATCTAGACCATTTTTCATATAAAATATAACAAATTTGGAGTTGTTTGGAAATATAGTTACAAATATATATTTCTACCACATTGACATTGATTCAATTATTCAACAATTTCCTTCTCTTTCACTTCAAAAATTCATCAGGAATAAAATCTTCAAATAAAATTTTCGAACTAGCTCGTTCGAAAAATGTGTCGTGAAAAATTCTTAAAAAAGAAAATTAGTTGAATGCAATTTTAAATTGCCTCGTAAGAGAATGTTGAATCAGCACCAACGCAAAATAAACAAATCTGCATGTATAATATGTTTTGAAACAGTCTAAACTTGACATAGTTTCCAGAAAATGGGCTAAATTGATCAAAAGTAACCATTTTAAACCGTAGATTGCTCTACCAGACATGTAGCTAAAGAATGAATGTAAAGAAATGGAGTAAGGTACCTTCTGAATGATATCAGCACCAAGTCGTTCATCAGCATCATCCAACTTGTCCTTGATAGCAGGAACACAAGTAGAAAGATGAACATATGCAGCGCCACCCCCAAAAATTAGTCGATTCCTAGCTGCATTCATACATCCAAACGCCTCGAATTAGTCACGAAAATCCCCAAATCCCTAACTGTAATTGCGCCATCGATTCGCGAACACCATCGACCAATCCTGAAACCATTCCACGACCTCGCTGCGAGCATCGACCAACTCATCAATCCCCATACACAAATTACCAAATACGATTTCGAACTCGAACAACAAGCAGTTGAATATTTTTTTTAAAATCTTATTTGTTTTGGGGTCAAGATTCTTGATTAATGTTGGATGGATTGAAAGGAAAAGATGAAAAGGGGGAGAGGGATTTAGGGTTTTCGAGTGAAGAACGAAAAGAAGAGGTTCGCGGTTAAAATGAGAGGGAAACGAAATTATTTACCGCTAACTTTTCATCAGGGTTTTCAACGTGGGAATGGTATTTTTGCACCGGTTGTAAATAAAACTGATGCAACTAACACTATTTGCATCGGTATATTTTCTTCGGTTGTCGATGATAACCGATGCAAATTATATTTTTTTACCATCTACTGCTTTCCACATACCAAATGCATCGGTTGTTAAAACGTAACCGATGCAAATACTTCTATTTGCATCGGTTGTGGTAACAACCGATGCAAATGAGGCGAAGCAACATGCGTATTTTGTAGTAGTGTAAGGAAGACCTTGTAGTGGTAGATTCCTAGAAAACTTGATTAGAGGAATAGCTTAGGGCTCAATGGGAGAATCCTGAAAAGGTAGAGGGGGCAGTGAAGACAACAGAAGAGGCCTTGGCGTTGGTGGGTCAAGAGTTGGAAGAGAAAGATAAAACATTAAGGGAGAAGGTGAAGGCACCGAGGGAGTCTAAGGACAAGCTTAAGCGGATCACTTGTTGGGTGATTTATAAATTATACGCCATGGTTAAGCGTCAATGCCAACCGCTTAGATGATAATTCTGCTAAGATTGACTTCAACTTCTTGGGGGACTCTGAAAAAATTTGTAATGCCCTTGCTTATTGCATGGCTAAGTGGGCTAAGGAGTTGGCCACGGAGAATACTTCCCCTTCTATCTCCCAAGACACCTCTTTACAACAGGATGATGGGAATAAGTGGTCTAAGGGCACTGAGGCCACCTTTACATCTCAAGTTCATGTAATCACTTGAACCCTTGTAAATGAGATCGCTGCTTCTTCTTTTTTTCAAAATTCTTAGTATGTAATAAAATGAATTTGTTTCCTAGTTTTGTTATGACTAATTCCATTAATTATCCTATTATCTTATCACTGCACTAAAAATGACCATGTTGTTTAATTCCTATGCTCATTATAGTCTTTTAAAGAAGTAATTTTTATTAAACTCCTAAAGGAAAGCATGGAAAAAATTCAAACTCAAACCATAGACAAATTGGTCTTAGTGCAGTAGTGATTTGCAAGCAGAAGAAAGAATTTGATGAGGCATTTGCATAACTTAGAGAAGAAACCCGAAGGTTACTTTAAAAAAATCGACCAAGTAGTTAAAGAAAAGGAAGCTCTTAGTGATTTTGTGTTGCCGTTGGCGCTACACTTTAGAGATTGGTTCTTTTCCTCCTGATAGCCCTCATTTGGAATGATTTAGGATTAGGCTTAGGAATCTAGGTAGAGATTGAACCATGTATATTATGTATTTTATTTTGTGAATTTGTTACACTCCTCGTATAAAACTCATCTTATACAATGTGTTTTTTCAAATTTTACTTTGCATAATTTGAGCTCCATTGAATCTGGTTCAGTTGATTATCAATTAGGCCACTTCCCTTTATTCTTATGTGCATCCCTCTGAAGCTAATATAGACTCTGAATTCAATGCACCTTCGGTCCCTATAAACTACGACCCGAATGATTAAAGTGTACCCAAATTTGAGGTAAAGGCCACAACTTCTAATGTAACTTTAGAGGAAGAAAATCTCCACCTAACACATAATCGAAAAAACTTAAAAGAGATTTGAAGAATGCTCCTCCTGACTTTGAGAAAGCCAAGGATGCACACAAGCGCCAGCAGCTGTATAATATCACATTGCGTACTAAGCTTGGTGCCGCGAATTCAAAGGTGGAGGAACTACAACAAGCATTGAAGGATAGTGAAGCACTTTTCAGGATTGTCTACGAGGATGAGATTAAGGATTTGAGAAAAAACATAAGGAGCTTGTCTCTTCAGGCTGCTCTATAGTATGAAGAAAAGGGGAATGCCAGGAGAGGTTGTTAAAGGGCTCAACGTGGGTATGGCCCCCGCTCCTCCTGCAGGCATGGACGCCGTATTGGCGGATGAGTGGAAAAAAATTTAGAACTGCACTATCAGGGTAGGCTTTGAGAGCTAAAAGACCATTACAAGTAGCAGCTGGAGATGTCAGGCCCGAAGGTGCTCCCTCACACACAACAGAAAGGGTGGAAAACAGATGCTCTCAAATATTTTGGTGGTTTTTATAGAGACTTAAAAAAGACAAGGGTTGAGTTAATAAAGACTTTAGACATACGAGGGAGACCAATATACTTAAGATTTGTGAACTTAAAAATCAGTTGCAAGATGCTCAAACTGCCTCCAGTATTGTGACAATACCCGCTATCGTGCTATGGCAAGGTCAAGTTGCTAATCTTGAAGAGAAGCTTAGGGAAATGTTAGATGTAAGATAAGGCGGATCTCTTTGCAATGAGCCGTAGATATTTTTCATTATTTTTACTTTGCATTTGATATGAGCTTTCTCTCCAATAAAGAAGGCTTCGTGGTGACTATGGAAGATCCGATTGACTTATGGACATGCACCAACTATGACCTTAAGAAGACTTTTCATACCGAAATGGATCGTCCTTTGGCTAGCATCCCTTAGATATTCATAATTGCGGTAGTACTTTAGGATCTTACCATTTAAAATGTTTTTGTAAAATTATGTTGTAGGAAATATTCATAATCTAATTTTTTGCGATGATCACTTTATTTTCACTTATGATGTATGTACAAATGTGAGGAATATGCAGATATGAGTATATTATAGTAAATATTAGTATACTTTAGTTTCTAATATTTACCTGGCTAGTTTTATGTAGTTTGTGGAATCATACGCGATTTGTGGGATGTATTACGTTCATGCATTGTCTTTTCTTGCCACTTTTGATTGATTCCTCACATAGTTCATGCTTTCTAAATTTAATCTTTGGTATTTTTACTTTATCATGCACTTGGCATGGTCTGCCCTACAATTTGGGGCATACTTCCTTTTTGACTGCGAAGTCAGGTCGTGTATTTACAACCTTTTAATTCATATGCATGGTTTTTTCTATTAGTTCAGGTCGTCTAATATCCTTACTTCCGGTATGACTGTTTGGTTGAGAAGCCAACCTATGTAAGTTACATCTCAATGTTGTTAGCTATGTTAGTAAAATTAACACAGAAATATTTTCATATTGTTCGAGCCATCTAATATCCCTACATCCAGTTCATTGCATTACTACTTTTCATAATAATCACAATGTTTGTATAAAAAATAACATTTCTCATACAAAATAAGGTCTGAGATGCTTGGAGTTCCATGTTCTAAGGACCAAATTTCCATCATGTCTTGAGAGTCGATATGCCCCATTAGCCGAGGCTTCTACTACAACCAGAGGACCTTCCCAATTCAGGCCCAGAGCTCCATCTGTTGGGTCCTTGGTGTTGGCTACTACTCTTCTCAATACTAGGTCTCCCTTGAAGAAGTTTGTGACGCCCCACCTCTATACCCACGCCAGCCAAGAACACTACGATGTAGTGCTGTCAACTAGCACGGAGAATAAGGCTGTTGAGGAGCGACCATCCGTGTAATTGCTTTGTGCGAGCACCGATATGTCAGATAGTATAACATGCATTTCTATTTTAGGAGAAAATCCGACATACCGATACAAACTCAAAGCTACTACACAGTGGCTATAATAGTTTAGGACAATAGATATAAAAATAACACAGATAACATAAATGCGGAATACAGATGGAACGGAAAGTCTCATATATATATAATAACTGATATCAGTTACAATACATTTGACACAATACAAATGATACAACTACAACTGTCGACTCAAGAAGTTATATATACAAGTACATTATCGACTAATATACATGAATACATTATCATCTTAAAACAGACACACTGACTACTACAACAAGACGAAGACCACTTCAAATGATATAAAAAGTCTTCATAGCTCTAGCAGCAACCCAAAGCTAAAAATCTACAACCCGTAAATACTCGGTCTGACCCGAGTATTAAATTCAAAAGAAAATAATACTTGGGTCAGTCTAATTCAAACTCAGTTATTAATGCACGGAAGCAATAATAATCAAATATCAAATGGACGACAGTCACAGAAATCTCGTATACCCAACTTCCCGATAAGAGAACCGGATAACGGCAGATATAACACTAAACAATGTTAATCCACAAAACAGAAATCCAAAGCAGTTTAAACAATTGAAATGTCAATTTAAAAACATCAATGCTAATTGGCTGCCGTACACGCTAACGTGTACTGCCTCGCCAATACAGCCTACGAATTACGCAACAGGTCGATGAATCAAGAACAAAAGAAATATCGATTAAAATCAGTCAATTCAGTGTGGCTACAGTGCACGCACGCGTGCACCGCCTCGCCACAACAGAATATAAAGTCACCACAAGAGACAAGGGTAAATCTGCTACGAAAATGCAGCCACCACTTGTATTTAAGGGCAAGGCTGCATCAGTGAAATGAAACAGTGTATCCAGTGAAAGAGGCAACAAGTGAAACAAGTTCAACATGTCGCAAAGCAAGGCACAGGGAAATAGCAAACTGAAGGCGAGAGCACCAAAGATATGGCACTACAACACACAACAGAAAAGACGCAGATCAGCCTCATTAGAAGATAAGGTCATTAGTGAAGCAAAATGACAAAATGCAAATGATACAAAGCATCAATGCAATGTATCAGATTCGAGAACAAGGCAGTGTAGCAGCGAAAAACTTCAACTAAGAGAATACGAAATGTGGACACAAGTGATGGTATATAACAAACTGCACATGGCAAATGAATCTGGGTATAACGGTGAAACAGATCTAGTAACATCAAGTAAAGAACTCGACCAGTGAACATTAACAAGTAAGTGGTCCAGTTTCAAAATGAAGTGCATTAGTATGCAAAGAGCTCAAGCACAAGGCAGGCAACTGACTCAAGATCAAAGAGAAACAATGAATGAACCAAATGTCTAGTGAATGACTAAAATGTACAGCAGTTATAAAAAGGTATCAGTGACATGCCAAAGTCAATTCGAACAATATTAAGAACCCATCATAAACAAATGCAGACAACAGTGATTGCAACTACTGAAATGGCAAAGATTGTGAACACAACAGCTACAAGTGTACAAAAGATACAACTACAGACCAGTGCATCAAGCTACAAGTAAACAGAGATTCAAGATATGGCAACAGTGAATGCATGAACCAGAATGCAAGTTCAAGTGACTACTGGAATGAATGCAACTTCAAATGACCAGTGGATACTACAGATGTTCAAATGAAACTGCAAAGTGAAGACTAGGATATCAGAGCAACTACAAAAACTAGTGCCGACATGAACTACTACAGATGAACATCAGTGCAGACTAGAAAAGTGCACAAAGCATAGACTCAATATCACAGTACACACATGCATCATGAGATCAGGTTCAAGTAATTTCAGAAGTGGGTGCAGACAACATAATACTGAGACTAGAATGAATGATTCAAGTGAACAAGTGACTCATGGATGAACTAATAATGCATCAGCGGGTAAAGAGCTCGAACACAAATCATGGCAACTACACTAATGCAAATGAATCATACTCAAATCTACAAGCTACAGTCCAAAACAGTAGAGATACAAGTAGAAAGAACAAGTCTCGAACTCAAAACAGAGTCAATGAATGCACTGTGATGAATAAAATGTCAACAAAGCACATCAGTATGCAAGAATAAACAACCCAGTGCCAAAATCCAATACAACTGCAATCATGATCATTCAAAGACAGAAGCTACACTTATCATAGGGTAAACTGCAACTACATACAGACAACAGAGAAGATGGCCAGAGTCGAAATACATAGGGTCAACAACCACCAGATAAAAGAATGCCAACATGATAAAGTCAGCGCCAACAATAATGACAGCGACTCAATCATCTCAAGTTACCAAGGTCAAAATCAAAACAATGCCGAATTCGACATAAAGGAAATCGCCAGAAACAAAATCGAAGCGACCGAAGTCAATATAAATACAATTGCCAGGGATTTGAAACAAGTGAATCAGTAAATCGTTTCACTACAAAACTGTTTTGCAAATCAAAGATAACAAAATGCCAAGCAAATTCAACGATTGCAGAATGAATTAGATGTGAGGGGGGGGGAAACCACTCACCTTTGTTTGCAAGCGTTGATCGAAGGGCTGAAGTTGAACGATAATCATGTTCGCTCGAACTACTCGAAGACGCGGCATCACGAGTCGATCGGAGCCCTACATCGGAGAAGACGAGACCGCCACTCTTCGAATTCATGAAAGCCCTAACTGTTGGAGGAACGAAGACGAGGACGAGGCCGCCATCACTTCTTGTTTGCTAGAAGCCCTAGCTTCGAACAGGAAATGAACGAACACGAGAATTTCTTGTGGCCGCCATTATTTTCGCTCGTTTGATTTTGGCTTAGGGTTAACGAATCGAGGAAAGGGAGGGGGTTGGGTGTTGAATACTATCACGGCTTCAAATGGGCTGAGATTAATATTTAAAACCCAAACAACACTTAACCACTTTCCAAACGAATTTCAACTTTGATTCAAATTCGAATAGTAACTAGCTAGGAAAAGAAATCGTCTAAAGACGATAGTTAATCGATACGAAATACCGGGTTGTTACAGACTCCCCTCCTTAAAGGAATTGCGTCCTCGCAATCCTAAGGGATAAGTGGGAAAAAGGAAACAACCATAAGATCATGGCAATGTCGAATGCATAAGCAAATGTCAGCAGGGGAAGTATTAGATATGAAATCAAAAGGTTCGATTGATTCAAATCAAAAGAATCAACAATCGTGGGGATCAAGGAATCAAAATCAGACGACTATCAAAAGCAAGAATCAATCGAGTTCCAGCATTTAAAAGAAAAAGAAAATAGAGCAGAATTCACGTACTGCACGAATTGAATGTGAGTAAATCAAATTACTCACCTGAATCGCCAGAGAAAAAGACGAAGCTCAAATCTCAAAATCGCAAATATTCAATCATCAAAACGATAATTGAATTTTCAAATCGCAAATAGGTCTAACTATCAAAAATGATAATCAAATTTCACAAATATCTGATTATCAAAAACGATAGTCAGAAACACAAATATTCGATTAATCAAATCGAAAAATATTTAATTATCTCAAATGATAATCAAATTGGAAAATATTTAATTATCACAAATGATAATCAAATTTCACAAATATCTGATTATCAAAAACGATAATCAGAAACACAAATATTCGATTAATCAAATCGAAAAATATTTAATTATCTCAAATGATAATCAAATTGGAAAATATTTAATTATCACAAATGATAATCAAATTTCACAAATATCTGATTATCAAAAACGATAATCAGAAACACAAATATTCGATTAATCAAATCGAAAAATATTTAATTATCTCAAATGATAATCAAATTGGAAAATATTTAATTATCACAAATGATAATCAAATTTCACAAATATCTGATTATCAAAAACGATAATCAGAAACACAGATATTCGATTAATCAAATCGAAAAAATATTTAATTATCTCAAACGATAATCAAATTTCACAAATATCTGATTATCAAAAACGATAATCAGAAACACAAATATTCGATTAATCAAATCGAAAAATATTTAATTATCTCAAATGATAATCAAATTGGAAAATATTTAATTATCACAAATGATAATCAAATTTCACAAATATCTGATTATCAAAAACGATAATCAGAAACACAGATATTCGATTAATCAAATCGAAAAAATATTTAATTATCTCAAATGATAATCAAATTTCACAAATATCTGATTATCAAAAACGATAATCAGAAACAAGAAATATCCGATTATCAAAAACGATAATCAGAAACACAAATATCTGATTATCAAAAACGATAATCAGAAATAAGAAATATCCGATTATCAAAAACGATAATCAGAAACACAAACATTCGATTATCAAAAACGATAATCAGAAGTCGTAAATATTCAATTAACGAGTCCGGAATTAACCGAAGTAGTAAAAGTATGGTTCCATACTCCTTACTTTTGCTAAATCGTTTAAATCTCTTTATCGTTTCCTTGAAAGTGCAGAATTGTGTGTTTTAAAAATAACATTTCACATTCTCAAACGGACAAGTCCGGAATTAAGCGAATCAGTAAAAGAAAGGGGTCATAGTCCTCGATTTTTCTGAAACGTTTAAATCGCTTCCTCGTTCTTTTGAAAATGTAAACTGTAAAAATTTTGAAAACAATTTTAATTTATATTTTTGAAACAACTTTTAAAATAAAGAATTTTGAAAACACGTGATTAAATTAGCAATATCAGTAGCAACTTAGATAAGGAAATTGCACTTCTCAAAGTACAGTAAAAACGGACAACAAATTCAGCATTGCGGGAGAACCGCTTGTAAATCCATTTTAAAATTAACGGTTACTGAAGTTAACACGTCAAAATTTCATCAAAATAACTGGCATCAGTATAATACCAATGAATTTTCATTCATCAAAAATGTCACAAGAATCTTCTCAAAGATGGAAAGGGATATCATGCCCTAAACTTGTATTCATAACAAGTCAATAACACATGAATTCACCAATGCACAAAAATTGATAAACATATCAATAGAAATCATTAAAATTGGTGAAGCATAAATTCCAGATTTCATCACAAGAAATCCAGAGAACACAAATTCTAGAAATCTACACACGAAATCCAGAAAACACAAATTCTAGAAATCTACACACGAAATCCAAAAAACACAAAGAAGGGGGAAGTCCGAGCACACGGACGAGAAGCTATCTCATGGAAGCTATCCATTTAATTTTCCGAACACACGGATGGGAAGCTATCCATTTAATTTTCCGAACACACGGATGGGAAGCTATCCATTTAATTTTCCGAACACACGGATGGGAAGCTATTCATTTAATTTTCCGAACACACGGATGGGAAGCTATTCATTTAATTTTCCGAACACACGGATGGGAAGCTATCCATTTAATTTTCCGAACACACGGATGGGAAGCTATTCATTTAATTTTCCGAACACACGGATGGGAAGCTATTCATTTAATTTTCCGAACACACGGATGGGAAGCTATTCATTTAATTTTCTGAACACACGGATGTGAAGCTATCCATTTAATTTTCTGAACACACGGATGGCCCGAAGGCCTTTGACACACAAACGGTCCAAAGACCATGGGGTACAGCCCCATATATGTGAGTAGAAACATCACCCAAGCGGGGTCTAGTCTCCCTCGCAGATAAAGAGACATCGCTCAATCGCTAGTCTAAATCACAAAATGATCGTCATGATCAACGAGAAGTGTCAATTACACTAAGCTAGTAAATATAAAAGTTTAGCTTCATGTCCCATAACCACTTGCTTAACTCAAATATTTACGAACAAACTGTAGATCTTCACTAGAAAATTGTCACAAAAGGTTCAATCGAACAAGTCCAGGAGTTAACCGACGAAGTAAACGCAAGCGTTTCATACCACTTGTTTTACTAGGCCGTTTAATTCAATTTCTCATACGAGTGAAATAAAGGCTTGTATATACTAATAGATTGGAAAACGATTTAAGAAAAAGAGCTTTATAGTAAAATAGTTTTGAAATCGTTTGGAGAAAAGGATTTTAATATTTACTACTAGTATAGAAAACCTTTATATTTTTAAAGTGACAAATCACAAAAATGATTGTAGAAACAATCAATCGCAAGAATTCACATACGAAGATGTGAATGGAATCCAAAGAAATCGATACTGAATCCATCAGAAAGTATGTTCACAAAAATCCCGAAGAAAATGTCATCAAAGTTGCTAATAAATGATAGCAACAAATCGGGGAAATAATCAAAAATCGATTAAATTTGGAAACCAAGTCAATTCACTAAAATTTCACATTCGAAGACGTGAATAAAATCCAAAGAATTCGATTCCAAATTCATCAAAGTAGGAATACCCAAAAATTCCAGAAATAGAAGTTATCAAAATCGAAAAAGGTGATAACAACTAATTAGAAAAGAAGAATCGATTATCAACTGGAAAAACAAAGCAAAACGAGCAGAAATGCATAAATGACTTCAACAAAAGTAAGAATCAAGTCACTGTCGAACACAAAATGAATAAATCATTATCATCAATAATCCAACGGTAAACAAAATCAGAGTCTTGAAAATCAAGAAATTAGCAATTTCTCAAAAAACAAAATGACCGAAGTCGAATGGAATTCAAGATGAGGAAAACACAAAATATCAAGTTCAAAATCGCTGAGATTCAAACTAGATGTGAATGAGAAATCAAAATCACTCAATTTGCAACTGGTCCAGCTATTTTTCATCACAGTGTAACAGGTACACAATGACACTCATAGCATAGAACAAAAGTGGAACAAAGTCCAAAAGTCAAAATGGCTTTAATTTGCCAAATTAAAACAAAATCAACATCGGCTAAACAAATTCAGAGCCGAAAACACAAGAATAAGCGTTAGGAATTCATACCTAACAGTCAAAAATAATCATATGTAAAGATGAGAGATAAAACCATCGACAAATAGTTGTAACACATGCTCCATCTAAGTTATGTTTTATAATTGTCCTAAACCCTAGGCTCTAATACCAAGCTGTGACGCCCCACCTCTATACCCACGCCAGCCAAGAACACTACGATGTAGTGCTGTCAACTAGCACGGAGAATAAGGCTGTTGAGGAGCGACCATCCGTGTAATTGCTTTGTGCGAGCACCGATATGTCAGATAGTATAACATGCATTTCTATTTCAGGAGGAAATCCGACATACTGATACAAACTCAAAGCTACTACACAGTGGCTATAATAGTTTAGGACAATAGATATAAAAATAACACAGATAACATAAATGCGGAATACAGATGGAACGGAAAGTCTCATATATATAATAACTGATATTAGTTACAATACATTTGACACAATACAAATGATACAACTACAACTGTCGACTCAAGAAGTTATATATACAAGTACATTATCGACTAATATACATGAATACATTATCATCTTAAAACAGACACACTGACTACTACAACAAGACGAAGACCACTTCAAATGATATAAAAGGTCTTCATAGCTCTAGCAGCAACCCAAAGATAAAAATCTACAACCTGTAAATACTCGGTCTGACCCGAGTATTAAATTCAAAAGAAAATAATACCCGGGTCAGTCTAATTCAAACTCAGTTATTAATGCACGGAAGCAATAATAATCAAATATCAAATGGACGACAGTCACAGAAATCTCGTATACCCAACTTCCCGATAAGAGAACCGGATAACGGTAGATATAACACTAAACAGTGTTAATCCACAAAACAGAAATCCAAAGCAGTTTAAACAATTGAAATGTCAATTTAAAAACATCAATGCTAATTGGCTGCCGTACATGCTAACGTGTACTGCCTTGCCAATACAGCCTACGAATTACGCAACAGGTCGATGAATCAATACAAAAGAAATATCGATTAAAATCAGTCAATTCAGTGTGGCTGCAGTGCACGCACGCGTGCACCGCCTCGCCACAACAGAATATAAAGTCACCACAAGGGACAAGGGTAAAACTGCTACGAAAATGCAGCCACCACTTGTATTTAAGGGCAAGGCTGTATCAGTGAAATGAAACAGTGTATCCAGTGAAAGAGGCAACAAGTGAAACAAGTTCAACATGTCGCAAAGCAAGGCACAGGGAAATAGCAAACTGAAGGCGAGAGCACCAAAGATATGGCACTACAACACACAACAGAAAAGACACAGATCAGCCTCATTAGAAGATAAGGTCATCAGTGAAGCAAAATGACAAAATGCAAATGATACAAAGCATCAATGCAATGTATCAGATTCGAGAACAAGGCAGTGCAGCAGGGAAAAACTTCAACTAAGAGAATACGAAATGTGGACACAAGTGATGGTATATAACAAACTGCACATGGCAAATGAATCAGGGTATAACGGTGAAACAGATCTAGTAACATCAAGTAAAGAACTCGACCAGTGAACATTAACAAGTAAGTGGTCCAGTTTCAAAATGAAGTGCATTAGTATGCAAAGAGCTCAAGCACAAGGCAGGCAACTGAATCAAGATCAAAGAGAAACAATGAATGAACCAAATGTCTAGTGAATGACTAAAATGTACAGCAGTTATAAAAAGGTATCAGTGACATGCCAAAGTCAATTCGAACAATATCAAGAACCCATCATAAACAAATGCAGACAACAATGATTGCAACTACTGAAATGGCAAAGATTGTGAACACAACAGCTACAAGTGTACAAAAGATACAACTGCAGACCAGTGCATCAAGCTACAAGTAAACAGAGATTCAAGATATGGCAACAGTGAATGCATGAACCAGAATGCAAGTTCAAGTGACTACTGGAATGAATGCAACTTCAAATGACCAGTGGATACTACAGATGTTCAAATGAAACTGCAAAGTGAAGACTAGGATATCAGAGCAACTACAAAAACTAGTGCCGACATGAACTACTACAGATGAACATCAGTGCAGACCAGAAAAGTGCACAAAGCATAGACTCAATATCACAGTACACACATGCATCATGAGATCAGGTTCAAGTAATTTCAGAAGTGGGTGCAGACAACATAATACTGAGACTAGAATGAATGATTCAAGTGAACAAGTGACTCATGGATGAACTAATAATGCATCAGCGGGTAAAGAGCTCGAACACAAATCATGGCAACTACACTAATGCAAATGAATCATACTCAAATCTACAAGCTACAGTCCAAAACAGTAGAGATACAAGTAGAATGAACAAGTCTCGAACTCAAAACAGAGTCAATGAATGCACTGTGATGAATAAAATGTCAACAAAGCACATCAGTATGCAAGAATAAACAACCCAGTGCCAAAATCCAATACAACTGCAATCATGATCATTCAAAGACAGAAGCTACACTTATCATAGGGTAAACTGCAACTACATACAGACAACAGAGAAGATAGCCAGAGTCGAAATACATAGGGTCAACAACCACCAGATAAAAGAATACCAACATGATAAAGTCAGCGCCAACAATAATGACAGCGACTCAATCATCTCAAGTTACCAAGGTCAAAATCAAAACAATGCCGAATTCGACATAAAGGAAATCGCCAGAAACAAAATCGAAGCGACCGAAGTCAATATAAATACAATTGCCAGGGATTTGAAACAAGTGAATCAGTAAATCGTTTCACTACAAAACTGTTTTGCAAATCAAAGATAACAAAATGCCAAGCAAATTCAACGATTGCAGAATGAATTAGATGTGAAGGGGGAAACCACTCACCTTTGTTTGCGAGCGGTTATCGAAGGGCTGAAGTTGAACGATAATCATGTTCGCTCGAACTACTCGAAGACGCGGCATCACGAGTCGATCGGAGCCCTACATCGGAGAAGACGAGACCGCCACTCTTCGAATTCACGAAAGCCCTAACTGTTGGAGGAACGAAGACGAGGACGAAGCCGCCATCACTTCTTGTTTGCTAGAAGCCCTAGCTTCGAACAGGAAATGAACGAACACGAGAATTTCTTGTGGCCGCCATTATTTTCGCTCGTTTGATTTTGGCTTAGGGTTAACGAATCGAGGAAAGGGAGGGGGTTGGGTGTTGAATACTATCACGGCTTCCATGGGCTGAGATTAATATTTAAAACCCAAACAACACTTAACCACTTTCCAAACGAATTTCAACTTTGATTCAAATTCCAATAGTAACTAGCTAGGAAAAGAAATCGTCTAAAGACGATAGTTAATCGGTACGAAATACCGGGTTGTTACAAAGTTTCTCTTCTTGGGCCTAACATTGTAATTCTTTGCCATCCTTTGTCAGTATGCGGTGAATCGGACTGCGGCCTCATCTCTTTTTTCTTGAACAAGATAGAGGGCAGCTTCTTTTAATTCCTTATTCTATTCTGCCACATACAATATCCTTCTCTGCGATGGAACCTTTATTTGAACCGAGAGCATAGTTTCGTAGCCATATGTTAAGGAGAAAGGTGTGTGGCCAGTTGGAGATCTGGATGAGGTTCTGTAAGCCCAAAGTACTAAAGATAATTCCCATGCCAATTTTCCTTTAGCCTTTTGCAATCTTTCCTTGATCAGATTCTTAATGATTTTGTTTACAGCTTCGACTTTTCCGTTCGCCTGGGGGTGTGCGATAGAGGAGAAACCTTTTATTATCCCATTCCTTTAACAAAGCTCCGTAAACTCCTTACTTTCAAACTAGGTTCCATTATCTGAAATTATTTTATGGAGGATCACAAACCTTGTAATTATGTTTCTCACAGTAAAAGTGATTATCTTCTTTGTAGTGATTATAGCTAAGGGTTCTGCTTCTTCCCACTTGGTGAAGTAGTCTATTACCACCAAGCATACTTTTCCCATCCTTTTGACATATGAAGTGGTCCTATCAAATCTATGTCCCATATGTCGAATGACTATCGGCTGGTTAACGGGATGAGTTCACGGGAAGGTAGGCTCAGGATACTAGCAAACCTTTGACATCTATCACATTTTCTCACATGTTCCTACGCATGTTGAAGTGTGGTGAGCCAGTAGTAACTGTATCTTAGCACATTCTTTACCAATTTGGCTCCTCCAGAGTAATCCATGCATTCCTCTTTATGTACTTTACCCAAGACTCATACTTCTTCTTTGGAAACACTTCTAAGATAAAGGGTAGAGTACCCTCTATTATATAATATGTCATTAAAAAAAGAAAAGTACGAAGCATGGTATCTTATTTTACGGGATTCATTCGTTTTTGGAGGTAGAACACCATTTATCTAATATTGTTTGATAGGGGTCATCCATGAGTCTTTCTCTGCCCATTGAGAGATAGGTGCAGCTGGAGACTGCTTTTGATTTTCGGCTGTCTCTTGGTTTTAAGCTTCTCTGATCGTAGCTCGATGTGCCCTAGTCAGGACCAGTATTTGGTTGGCCTCGCTGATGCTTAGTTCAGCTTGATGCCTTATTAGGACAGCTGTCATTTCCAACGCTACTTTAGTACTAGCAAAGTTTAGCTAATAACTCCATAGAAGAACTGTTCTCATTTGGCTAAAGTTGATGCCTTATTTGGCTAAAGTTGGCCTTTTCATTTGGTAATTCCCCTGCACTTAATTTACAACTAATTGGGAATCACTATGAACTTTAATATGAATTACCTTTATTACCTGAGTCATTCTTAGGCCTGCGAGGAGAGCCTCATATTCTGCCACATTATTGGCAACTTTGAATCCGAGCTGCACTGCACCATATGGTTTTTACTCGTCTAGAGTAATCGGCACATATCATATACTTGCCCATGTTCATTCGATGCTCCATCCATAAATAATTGCCAAAACTGTGGAGTGAGCATTTCTTTCTCAGGTTGTGGCTCAATAGGTAGTATGCATTCCACGATGAAATATGCTAGTGCTTACCTTTTAATTGCCTTTCTTGGATAGTATGAGATATCATATTAACTGAGCTACATCACCAATTTTAGCAAGCGTCCCGATTGTGGAATATGCATGTATATGCTTTTTGTTTGATGATAATAAACATATATACATTCATTTAAATGTATTTGATATTGTACTATTTATTTTTCGCAGATAAAATAAATATTTGCTGAATAAAATAAATAACACAGAATTGGAACTCAAACGAATTTTTTATTCAAACAAATATTTATTACAATTTTGATAGTATAATTTCAAGCTCTCACCATAACTATACGATTTCAGTCATAATACAATTACATCACAATTTCATATATACATCAGTTCCTCACTACATATCACTCACACTCGTATTTATCTTCAACTTCATTCCAATGTGAATCCAACATCTGAGCAATCTGCAAAAATATACATTGACGCAGTAAAATTGAAAAGGAAATGTTTTTGCAGTATAAAACAAAATATGAATTTTGAAAATAATGTTTGCCTCAGTTATTTGGGTTGTTCGTCATCATTTATATTTGAATTCATCATACACGAACATTGTGACATGCACAGTGCATCACTATACATGCCATAAGGCCGTGCACACCGATGTATGTATATACACTTGATAATGCTACAGGGACAGGTGAGCACAGGTCAAACCCAAATTATCGGATTCAACTCAAGTGCAATATAAATAAAGTCAAGTCATCAGTACAAGGTCAAATCCGAGTTCTGAAACTGGATTCAACATAGGGCAGTTATACAGGATACGACTTCAAGCATGAGAACAAGCAAACCCAAATAAATGCACAGTTCAATTATAAAGTCAAACATGCACAAGCAAAGGCTACTCAAGCATGAAGGCAACAAATACAACAAATTCAAGTCAAGCATGCTACAGAACTGACCAACATAGCACAAGAATGAACAACATCAAGTGAGACTAGAAGTGAGACCAGACTCAAGTGAAACCAACCAACCAACCAACAAACTCAGTGATATCAATGCTCAAAGACACTGTACACAAGTACAACTCAAATGGAAGCTGCCAAATTCCAAGAAAAGGAAATACATCATATGTATAACATGTAATGACCAGTGAAACAGAAGCTCAAATGTGCAACTACACCAGAATCAACTACAAGCTACAAGTATGCAGCAGGTCAAAAAGTGCTCAGGGATGAACACACAAGAAATATGTACAGCAGTTATAAAAAGGTATCAGTGACATGCCGAAGTCAATTCGAACAATATCAAGAACCCATCATGAACAAATGCAAACCGAGAATCTCCAAGCATTGCAGACTACACATCAGTAGTGAAACCAAATCTATACCAGACTCGAGCCAGCTTATCAAGCTAATGAATAAACAAAAACACTTGGCAGCATGAACTACTCGAACACACATACATATATGAACACACATGTATGCAGTATCCAGTGCAAGCTCAACTAATCAAGTGAAACAATACAGTAAAGTGATACGTGAATGTATGTACGTGTTAGCAGTGAATCAAGATTGACAAAGACGGTGAAATGCACAACTTTAATGCAAACTCAAGTGGAACAGATGTGGGTGCAGACTCAAGTCACAAGTACAAGAATGCAAGTGCACATATAACAGAGAAGTGCACAAGTCGTAAATTAAACAAGTCGAGTATGCCATAGACCAGACAACTAAAAATGCCGAAGTCAATAGAGAAATGCACGGAGCTAGTTCGAACTCATCAAAACAGTGATAACCGTGGTAAGCAACAGGAAATCACAAATTCAGTAATGCCGAAGTCAACAGAGAAGATGGCCAGAGACGAAATAATACAAAGCCAGAAATTCACAAAGTTTCAAAATGATCGAAGCCGTGAGTAGAACAAGTAAATCATGAAATTCATGGAGGAATAAAATTAAAGCCATGGTCAAAACGAAATTAAAGTCAAGTCAAGAATCGCAATATATACGCATTTGAAAAAGTCAAATTCAAATAAAATAGGAAAGTTGCTACCGTGACAATCAAGGAAGGATCGAACGGTTACTAAAACCGTGACAGTAAAGTAAGGGAAAGAATTCACTATGAACAACTCAGATAAATATCAAACGTTCAAACATCATCAAGCGGCAGAGCAAATCGATTGACAAATTCAAATAGTTAATTCGAACGAAATTATAGGTTTCGAAATCCCTATAAATACCCCAATCATCACTGGCATTTAGAGTATCAAATTCAAGCAATCAAAAACCAGCAAGTAAAAGGAGAAAATCACATACCGAAATCATCAAGTCGAATTCGATCTGAAGCAGCCAAAGCAAGCTACAAGGAGTCAAACGATCGACAGAGCAACAGGCGATTATTCGTTCAATCGATCAACATTCAAGCGGCGGCTCAAAGCCCAAATTGCTCACAGAACAACATCACAGAGAAGACGAGGCCGAAGCCGTAAACACAAGGGCAAAGCCCTAATTTTGAAAGCATCGAGCCGAAGTCTTAATTCAGAGCAGCAGACAAGAAGGAACAACATCACAGAGGAGATCGAGCCGAAGCCCTAAATCCAGAAGCCACCATTATCTCATCAAAAAGGATCGGGCTGATAAATATGAAAGCAGGCCGGAGCAAATAAAAGAAAGGGGGATTGTAAAGAAAATATAAAGGGGCCGGGCTAGTTATTTAAAAGGCTTAGTTTTAATTTAGTTTGGCCCGGGATTATTTTTAGAGCAAAATTTGTTATCAAGTTTAAATTTAAATTTTGCTCTTGTTTGGGTTTTAGTTTTTAAGTTTGTATTTTTCAAACAAAAACAGGGTAAATCACCACCTAGGGTTTAGGTAGTGTCAGATTGTCTAGTTAGGGTTAGTTCAGTGAGCAGGGTGTGCGAGTTTACGAAACTCTATAGGCGGAGCAGGGTGTGCGAGTCTGTTAGAGTGTTTGTAAGCGGGATACTGTTTAATCCTAATAGAAATCTGGGAATGCAGCAGTAGGCAGGGGTTGCCGAAGCTGGGTAAATTTTGTGTGTGATTTACTTTTCAGCATATTTACTTTTCTGCAGTTTGTTTTTGTGTTTTATTTCGAGAAAATTTGCTATAACCCTATTCACCCCCCTCTAGGGTTAATCTAGATCCTACAAGTGGTATCAGAGCCCGGTATTTTTCTTTAACTCTAGAGTCATGAATCCATCAAATAATGCTTTTTCTGAGGGGCAATCTATTGTTAGGCCACCCATGTTTAATGGGAATGATTATGCTTATTGGAAGGTTAGGATGGGTATTTATCTTAGTTCTGTTAATTATGATGTTTGGGACATTATTGAAACTGGCTATAAATCTCCTACTATAACTGTTGGGGATACTGAGATTCCTAAACCTAAGGATAGGTGGGACGCTAACGATAAGAAATTAAAAACTACAAATGCTAAAGCCATGAATGCTTTGATCTGTGCTCTTGATAAAAATGAATTTAATAGAATTTCTCATTGTACAACTGCGTAGGAAATTTGGCATACCTTGGAGGTGACACATGAAGGAATTTCTCAAGTCAAGGAGTCTCGTCTAGCCCTATTCAGCAATGAATATGAGAACTTTGTGATGGACAAAGGCGAGAGCATAAAGGACATGTTTGGACGCTTTTCAATTTGGTGTACAATGCTAGAGCGCTTGGGAAGGTATTCACTGAGGTAGAGCTTGTGAGGAAGGTGCTACGAGTCTTACCGATGAACTTTGAGGCAAAAGTCACAGCAATACAAGAATCGAAAGATCTGAGTAAACTAAGCATGGAGGAGTTGATTGGCAACTTGATGACATATGAGCTTGAGCTAAAAACAAAGGAGGAACACAACAACTCCGAATCAAAGAAAAACACGATTGCCTTAAAGAGCAAAGAAGAGAGCGATGAAGAAGAAGAAGATCCAATTGAAAAGCTTGCAATGGCTGTCAATAATCTTAGAAAATGGTCAAGATTCGGGCCATGCAAGAAGAAAACAAATGGTAATAGGTCAAAAGATTCTGACAATTCCGATAATGAATTAACTTGCTATAACTGCGATAAGCCTGGCCACTTCAAACAAAACTGTCCACTTCTCAAAAACAACATAGGAAAGAAAAAGAAGAAGAAGGCCTTTGCAGCAACTTGGGATGATGAAGAAGGAGAGGAAGATTCGAATGATAGCTCAAAGGAGGCTAACTTGGGTCTTATGGCAAAATCAGATTCAGAAGCAAGCTCAGAGGAATCTAGTGAGGTAGGTGACTATTCTTATAAAGATCTTGTTTTAATGTGCCTTGATCTTACTAAAACAGTTGATGCTCTTGAATCTAAAATTGAAAAACTGAAATCTGATAGGAGAGAACTTGCCCATGAAAATTTTAGGTTAGAAACTGAACTTGAAAATATTCAAAACCTAGACTGTAAAAACTGTAAAATTTTAGATTCAAAATTATCAAAACTGAAGAATAGCTTGGAGAATCTTGAAAAAGAAAATTTGAATCTTAAGGAAACCATTGACGCTAGAAGAAAGGATTTTATTAATAGATGCACCTCACTTGTGACTGAAAACACAACACTAAAAACCAAAGTCCAAAGTCTTGAGAAAACTCTGAATAACTTTTCAAGAGGAGAAAAATCATTCAACATGTTATTGGGAAATCAACTTTTTGCTAACAACAGAAAAGGACTAGGTTTTGGGAAAACACAAGTTGATGATAATGCAAAAGGTAAGAGTGTCTTTGCTAGATGTGAAATAATTGGTCATTGTGTTGAAAACTGTAGTCATAGGAACAAGAACACAAAATTTATACAAGTTTGGGTTCCTAAAAATTCTACAATCAAATTTCATGTCTATTGGAACAAGAATGAAAGGACAAAACAAGTTTGGGTTCCAAAAGGATTATTTATTCATAATTATTCTGCCACTAACAACCATGGACCTATAAAAACAAATAGGTCACATAAATCTTTAACCGTGTAGGTGTGGTGGCAGGCTAAGGAACAACATTAGTGTTATCTGGATTCTGGCTGTTCCAGATACACAACGGGCGACAAATCAACGTTCCTTAGCCTAGTATAAAGGTGACAGATTCACTATGGGCAAACAACGAAAGATTATCGTACAGGTAAAACAGGTAGTTGTATTTATTTTCAAACGATAGATAACTGGTAAGAATCTGCACCATAATCTGAATTAAATCAGCCAATTATGATTGATGATGTTAATTTTGATTTTTTTTAACCAATCATCTTTAAATAGAATTACTCAAAGTAATTATGATGGTTGACAGATTCTAACTTATTTGATATGATCTTATATGACTTGCTCTTATCTATGACTTTGATTTGTGCTTAAAAGTTGACCAACCATTTTTCCCCATCATTGAATTTAATCTGTTTGGTCAAATTATGATGTGGATTGATTGCTGATTACTCATGCTATAAAAAGGTTTTTTAAGAAATTGTTGGAATTGTTGAAACTTTATGAAATTGGTGAAACTTCAAGAAATTTTTTTGAAATAATGATGATGGTTTAATGACTGTTCATCTTACGGTTTCTAAATCTGACACTTGATATTTGTTTGATGGTTAACACGACTTCAATTTAAAGTCAAGTTTGTTGAAAATAACTCTGAGATAGTTTGTTGAAATTTCACATTCTGGTCTATGACATCCAACGAGTGAATATTGAGTAAAATTTAAAGTCAGATGCAGATCACACTGGTAATGAAGTTGATAGAAAAATTACTAGTGGTACGTGATTATATTTCGAGACATTCATTTGCTGCATCAGTTTTCAAAGAAAATATCTGCATATTTTTCACTTGAAATAATTTCTAGTTTAGTAGAAATTTTTCTTAAAAACCCCTTCTAGAAAATAATTTCTGTTGACCTTGTATCAGATTAGTTATTTAAGAAAATTTGATAACTATTTTTGAAATTGATTAACTGATCTGACCCCCTAATAATTATCTAAAAAGATAGATAGTGATTGAAAATAAGATGAGTGTTGATATTAATCATATATTATGACTTGAGAAAGTATAATTAGAAAATTTCTTTAGAAATTTAAACAAGAGTTATAAAAACTTTTTGTTGATAACTATTCCATGATCATTTCTATTTCTATCATCCTTCTATCGACAATCACTCATCAAAAGTCAATATAGTATGTCAATATGTGGTAGTTTAAACGGGAAATCATTTGAGCTTCAATTTTATTTCTAACAATAAATAATAATATCCAAAATATTCACTCTCATTTAAAAGTCCTCACGGTTATGCATGGGTGAATTACTTGGATTTTTGATTATGTGTTTCCATGCTCATTTAAAAGTCCTCACGGTTATGCATGTATGGAACACATATCAAAATTAATTGATTAAATAGACAAGTTGATTCTAATCCCATTTAAAAGTCCTCACGGTTATGCGTGGTTAGAAGATACTTGAATTCATTTTTAAAATAAAAATAAAAATTTCCTGAAATAAATATACCACAAATAGACACAACTATATGATTTTATTTGATGAAATCATTCATATCATTCTAAAGTGGAATATGCGTCAATTAAAGTATTTATGATTTTTGTTTGGTTTTTTTTATTGAAACTTAACATTTATACTCGATTGAGAATTAATATTGTATTAATGTCTATCACTATATCTCTATTTTTCTATTACTATTATTCTTTTGCTGATAACAAAAGGGGGAGAGAAAAGTTAAGATTTTGAAAATAAAGGTCAAAGATTTTCTAATTGCATCAAGGCTCATTTTAATATTTTATTCTCATGCATATATGTAGGGGGAGTATTGTGTAGAAAGAGAGCATTTAAATAGGGGGAGCAAAATAATCAAATACATTTAAAATAGTCAAAATCTTAAATATATGTTTGTTATCATCAAAAGGGGGAGATTGTGGAATATGCATGCATATGCTTTTTGTTTGATGATAATAAACATATATACATTCTTTTAAATGTATTTGATATTGTACTATTTATTTTTCGCAGATAAAATAAATATTTGCTGAATAAAATAAATAACACAGAATTGGAACTCAAACGAATTTTTTATTCAAACAAATATTTATTACAATTTTGATAGTACAATTTCAAGCTCTCACTATAACTATACGATTTCAGTCACAATACAACTACATCACAATTTCATAGATACATCAGTTCCTCACTACATATCACTCACACTCGTATTTATCTTCAACTTCATTCCAATGTGAATCCAGCATCTGAGCAATATGCAGAAATATACATTGACGCAGTAAAATTGAAAAGGAAATGTTTTTGCAGTATAAAACAAAATATGAATTTTGAAAATAATGTTTGCCTCAGTTATTTGGGTTGTTCGTCATCATTTATATTTGAATTCATCATACACGAACATTGTGACATGCACAGTGCATCACTGTACATGCCATAAGGTCGTGCACACCGATGTATGTATATACACTTGATAATGCTACAGGGACAGGTGAGCACAGGTCAAACCCAAATTATCGGATTCAACTCAAGTGCAATATAAATAAAGTCAAGTCATCAGCACAAGGTCAAATCCGAGTTCTGAAACTGGATTCAACACAGGGCAGTTATACAGGATACGACTTCAAGCATGAGAACAGGCAAGCCCAAATAAATGCACAGTTCAATTATAAAGTCAAACATGCACAGGAAAAGGCTACTCAAGCATGAAGGCAGCAAATATAACAAATTTAAGTCAAGCATGCTACAGAACTGACCAACATAGCACAAGAATGAACAACATCAAGTGAGACCAGAAGTGAGACCAGACTCAAGTGAAACCAACCAACCAACCAACAAACTCAGTGATATCAATGCTCAAAGACACTGTACACAAGTACAACTCAAATGGAAGCTGCCAAATTCCAAGAAAAGGAAATACATCATATGTATAACATGTAATGACCAGTGAAACAGAAGCTCAAATGTGCAACTACACCAGAATCAACTACAAGCTACAAGTATGCAGCAGGTCAAAAAGTGCTCAGGGATGAACACACAAGAAATATGTACAGCAGTTATAAAAAGGTATCAGTGACATGCCGAAGTCAATTCGAACAATATCAAGAACCCATCATGAACAAATGCAAACCGAGAATCTCCAAGCATTGCAGACTACACATCAGTAGTGAAACCAAATCTATCCCAGACTCGAGCCAGCATATCAAGCTGATGAATAAACAAAAACACTTGGCAGCATGAACTACTCGAACACACATACATATATGAACACACATGTATGCAGTATCCAGTGCAAGCTCAACTAATCAAGTGAAACAATACAGTAAAGTGAGACGTGAATGTATGTATGTGTTAGCAGTGAATCAAGATTGACAAAGATGGTGAAATGCACAACTTTAATGCAAACTCAAGTGGAACAGATGTGGGTGCAGACTCAAGTCACAAGTACAAGAATGCACGTGCACATATAACAGAGAAGTGCACAAGTCGAGTATGCCACAGACCAGACAACTAAAAATGCCGAAGTCAACAGAGAAATGCACGGAGCTAGTACGAACTCATCAAAACAGTGATAACCGTGGTAAGCAACAGGAAATCACAAATTCAGTAATGCCGAAGTCAACAGAGAAGATAGCCAGAGACGAAATAATACAAAGCCAGAAATTCACAAAGTTTCAAAATGATCGAAGCCGTGAGTAGAACAAGTAAAGCATGAAATTCACGGAGGAATAAAATCAAAGCCATGGTCAACACGAAATTAAAGTCAAGTCAAGAATCGCAATATATACGCATTTGAAAAGGTCAAATTCAAATAAAATAGGAAAGTTGCTACCGTGGCAATAAAGGAAGGATTGAACGGTTTCAAACTAAAACCGTGACAGTAAAGTAAGGGAAAGAATTCACTATGAACAAGTCAGATAAATCTCAAACGTTCAAACATCATCAAGTGGCAGAGCAAATCGATTGACAAATTCAAATAGTTAATTCGAACGAAATTATAGGTTTTGAAATCCCTATAAATACCCCAATCATCGCTGGCATTTAGAGTATCGAATTCAAGCAATCAAAAACCAGCAAGTAAAAGGAGAAAATCACATACCGAAATCATCAAGTCGAATTCGATCTGAAGCAGCCAAAGCAAGCTACAAGGAGTCAAACGATCGATACAGCAACAGGCGATTATTCGTTCAATCGATCAGCATTCAAGCGGCGGCTCAAAGCCCAAATTGCTCATAGAATAACATCACAGAGAAGACGAGGCCGAAGCCGTAAACACAAGGGCAAAGCCCTAATTTTGAAAGCATCGAGCCGAAGTCTTAATTCAGAGCAGCAAACAAGAAGGAACAACATCACAGAGGAGATCGAGCCGAAGCCCTAAATCCAGAAGCCACCATTATCTCATCAAAAAGGATCGGGCTGATAAATATGAAAGCAGGCTGGAGCAAATAAAAGAAAGGGGGATTGTAAAGAAAATATAAGGGGGCCGAGCTAGTTATTTAAAAGGCTTAGTTTTAATTTAGTTTGGGCCCGGGATTATTTTTAGAGCAAAATTTGTTATCAAGTTTAAATTTAAATTTTGCTCTTGTTTGGGTTTTAGTTTTTAAGTTTGTATTTTTCAAACAAAAACAGGGTAAATCACCACCTAGGGTTTAGGTAGTGTCAGATTGTCTAGTTAGGGTTAGTTCAGTGAGCAGGGTGTGCGAGTTTACGAAACTCTATAGGCGGAGCAGGGTGTGCGAGTCTGTTAGAGTGTTTGTAAGCGGGATACTGTTTAATCCTAATAGAAATCTAGGAATGCAGCAGTAGGCAGGGGTTGCCGAAGCTGGGTAAATTTTGTGTGTGATTTACTTTTCAGCATATTTACTTTTCTGCAGTTTGTTTTTGTGTTTTATTTCGAGAAAATTTGCTATAACCCTATTCACCCCCCCTCTAGGGTTAATCTAGATCCTACACCGATGTCTCTGATTTCTGTAGTATTTTCTTCAGTGGTTTTACTATAAGGACTTTGATGGGATGCGCTTGAAAGTACGCCGCAATTTTCTTGCTGTGCGAAGTAGGTTGCAAGCTAGCATTTCAATAACTGAGTAGTTGAGCTCTGCTCCTACTAGGCGTTTGCTTGTGAAGTAGATAGGCCTCTAGGTCCCTTTATCTTCTCCACCCACTGTAGCATTAACAACTTTATCAGTTATAGTTAAATACACATACAAGTCCTCACATATTATTGGATTTGATAGGATAAGGGTGCTAATCAGATGGTCTTTCAAATTCTAGAATGCGACTTTGCATTCCTTAGTCCATTCGAAATTTCATCCTTTTTCACTTGGTCGAAGAACGGTATACACTTATCGATTACTTTGGAAATAAATCTACTTAGAGCAGCCACCCTTCCATTTATGCTCATGATATCTTTTGATTTTTCTAGGATTCCCATATTCCCTATGGCCTCAATCTGTTATGTGTTTGGTTCAATGCCACAGGCGCTTATTTTGTACCCCGGTAACTTTCCTGACTGGATGGCAAAGTGCACTTCAAGGGGTTCGACTTCATGTTATATTGTCTTGGGATTACAAAGGTCTCTTCCAAGACATGCACATGACTCGGTGCTTCTTTTGACTTAATGAGCATGTCATCTACATCCACCTCTATATATTTTCCAATTTGGTCTAAAAATATCATACTAACCAGCCTTTGGTAACTTGCTATAGCATTTTTAAGTCCGAACGGCATGACTTTGTTGCAGTGTAACCCTTTGTCTGTCAACAAACTGGTGTGCTCCTGATTTGGTTCAAACAAAGCTATCTGGTTGTAACCTAAATATACGTCCATAAAAGTGAGTAGCTCGTGACCGCCTATTGCATCCACCAATTGATTGATCTTAGGTAGAGGAAAGATGTCCTTTAGGCAGGCCATGTTGTGGTTGGTTTAATCCACTTAAGTTCTCCATTTCCCATTAGACTTCTTTACAAGAACGGGGTTAGCAACCCACTTTGGATAATACACTTCTCTGATGAACCCATTTGCCTTCAGCTTCTTAACTTCCTCATGTAGGGCATTATATCTTTCCTGATTTATGGTTCTGCACTTCTACCTGACCGGATGAGCATCATAATCGATGTTGAGTGCATGAAAGATGATATCTGGGTCTATTCCTACTGTATCCGAGTGCATCCAAGCAAAAACATCTGCAGATTTTCTGAGGAGGTCTGTTAACTCTTTTTTGATTTCTACACTGAGGTTTTTTCCAATCTTAAGAACCTTCAATGGATCTTCTAGGTCTATCTGTATATCCTTGAGATCATCTAATGGCTTTAAATCTTTCCTCGTTTCTCCTAATCTTGGATCTATTTTGCTTTCTTCCTTTTGGGTTAGGATGTAGCGGAGCAAACCTTTTTCTGAGCTTCTTCAAAGAAATACTACATGTAAATCGAATTATACTCATCAGTATCTATCATGTGCATATACTCTCTCTTTTTCCTTCTTACTGATGTTGTGGTCGTAGAATGACCCATTTTAGCATCAGCCTTGGTACTTGGTGCCGATGTTGTTGTTTAAAGTGGCTTGCTTTCTTTTTTATCATCATTATCATAATTATTGGAGGAGACAACAGAATAATTATGAACAATTTTATTAGTAGAACTGAGGTTTACATCATACAATTCTTTAGCCAATAATTGTTCCCCTATAATTGGTACTATTCTAGCAGAAGTATGGAACTTCGTAAGCAAGTCCTTCTGAGAAATTATTACCCCATGCCAATCAGTGTAGGATTCCCAAAAAGCATTATATGGAGATGTCTGATCAATCATCAGGAAGCTTGCATAGAATGATTTGTGAAGAGGAGCAGTCTCAACAGTGACAGGAAGACGTGCTGATCCAATAGGGACTGATAGTATTATTGAAGCCATAAATTGACTTGTGGCTTGGGTTCAGTATCTCTACTGGAAGCTTCATCTTGTCGAGTGCAAACTTAAAGATAACGTTATAAAAGCTCCTAGAATTCACAAATATTTTCTTTATGGTGCAATTTGAGATTTGCACTATAACTATCAGCGGGTTTTGATGCGGAAACACCATCCCAACAACATCAATTGAAGTGAAGACTATGTCCTGAGTGGGCTTCTACTTTATATGGAATACAGTTCTTTGCTCTACTCGGCCTCTTGTACATATCTCTCCTGTGCTTTTTTTCCCTTTCTAGTAAAGTGTGGTCCTCCATAGATCGAGGCTATTAGATTGGAGAGGTTTCCTTCTATGCCTTCATTTGGATATAGAGAGAGATTAACGGTCCTTTCTTCATTGTTCTCTTTTTGATAGCCGTCGAAGTATCCCTTTTGAATCAGTCTCTCTTTCATTCCTCAAGTATCTATAGTTATTAGTATGGTGACCGTTGGCTCTATGGAAGCGGCAATATGCTTCTCCCATGTGCTATTCTTATTTCTTCCCCTTGTTCGAGATGTTGTAGGCCAGTTTAGTACTGGTCATTTCATATATCTGACCCGGTGTGTTGGTGAGGAGAGTCTTTGCTATGAAGTTAAATTCTATCTACTGCTTTGTTGGTGGATGGTATCCTTGTGACCCCCTTTTCTTTTCATTATGAGGTGTATAAGTTCTCTAAGACAAATGCAATTTTGCAGTTCCAACCTCTTTCATTCTGATGTAGCCATTGGCCCTTTCATAGAAAGCCTTCATGCTATGACACAGCTTCCTGCTATCTTGTCTCACACAGTTGTATTTCTTCTGATCCCAGCATGCTCTTCCATCATCAGTGCTTCTTCATAAGTTACCCAATCCGAAGCACTTCGATTTGAAGCGTTTTATAAAGTTGCATAAGCTTTCATTTTTGCCCTGCTTCACGCAAGAAATGGTATTCACGTATGGGGAAGCCTCTCTCGTAGAGTTGAATCGCCTTAAGAAATATGTTGTTAACTGCGATCAAGAACGAACCTCCCTCATTCCATACCTCCTAAACAATCTAGAGGCTGCCCTAGCTAGATATACTGGGAAGAGCTTGCATTTGACCATCCTTCTTAGCTTTAGTATGTCTATGTATTACTCAAAGGTGCAAATATGGTCATCTGGGTTAGTGTTCCCATCGAATTTATCTATTGATGGGGCTTTGAAATTATCAGGGAAGTCTTCCTTTATATTAATTTCATTGAACAGGGAAGAACCCTATTCCCTTACTTTCTTTATGTTGTTTTGGCAACAGAGTCTCGCCAGCTCCTCTATGTGAGCTTTCAGTTGACGGACCATCCTCCGTGGGATCTATTTGGCATGAATCATATTTATAGAGTGAAGTTACATCATCATCTTCAGGTACAACTCATGCTTGCTTTTTCAACAGTAATGGGTTGATGTTCACAGGCTTCAATTTGATTTGGGGATTGATTTAAAATTTTCCTTTGAGCTTGGTATTCTTTTTAAGCCAACATCACGGTCTCATATCTGAGATTGCCATTATCACTCGCACGTTGCATAGTCAGTGCAGTTAGTGAACGATAGCGATGAGCTTTAGAGTGTTGAGGGGAGGTCAATTTTAGGGCAGGATATTGGGCTAGGGATCACTCTATTCCATCTGTGAATTGGATCAATTGGTTTGTGACGGCTTGAAGAGCAACTAGGGCAAGATCTTAGGTGAGCTCTATAGAAGTGCCTGCCTCAGTTTGGGTCATGGAGGTAAGGAGTTGATTTTTTGGCATTTTTAAGGTTAGATGAAGTTGTTCCTGGTTAGGAGGAGTGTTGGAATCGGTGGGATTCATGTAGTTGTAGAGGTATCTAAACAAAATGTGAGTAAATTCTGCTGAAGAGGGAAATCACCATCCTTATAGTGCCGAAATGTTAATAAGATTTTTTATCTCAGAAACACCCAAGTATTTTTTGAAATAATCATGACGCTGAATGCTTATATGATTAGGAATCAACAAAATTAAGTAATGCTCAAATTACTTTTAAAGGCAGTAATTATGTGTAATAAAGCTTACACGATTATAAGGGAAAATATCTACAATTTTATAACCAATCCTTATCCAGTTCATTAAGCAATATATTCCAACTTTAGTAGTAAAAACAAAAAAGTAAAATAAAGTTCTAAGAGCAATAAATTATATAAAGAATTTACATGGTTCAGATGTTAATGAATCATACGTCCACGGAAAAAATCCTTTTCTTCTTCTTTGTTCTTAATACCAACAAATAATGGTAGGATTTTAATACTTCTGAAATGAGTAAAGTCTAAAAATCTTCCTTTTTTCTTCAATATTATCTCGTTTATTTATAGTACATGGAGATTCACATGGATCGCCAACATCATTCTTCAGCTCTTTTGATTCCTACCAATGGATTGTGCCATGTGTCGATCATCCGTCTTACTTATTTACTGTACATGGATTGCTAATGTGGTATTTGGTGGGAAACTGTAATTTGAATTAGTGAATTTTGAACTTGGACAGGAAGTTTGAAATTGAAGCGAGAAATCTTATTTTGATTAGACCACGACCTAATGATCTCATGAAGCAACAAGTCAATGGACTGTGCACATGTATAGGCAAAACTACGATGAGAATCTGCCCCCATTTCATGAAAGCCACATAGTTTTAAGCATTTTAATAATTTGCTATTGCGAATGGGCCATTGAGAACTACGCCACCGTGATTATGCTAGGTGATAATATTATACTGCATCTGAACTATGTCGACATTCTTGAAGCCGTACTGAACCTTTTATCAAAAATGGAAACAAAGCATAGTTTTAGGAGTAATTGAGGCCAAGTTATATGGCTCAGTAAATAAAACTGCACCGATCATTTGAAGGGAGGTCATATTGCCTGAATCCATTCCGAGTTGTCCTTGTCAATAGAGGATTGCGCCACTGCCTTTATATTTAAGCTGTGTTTTGAGATTTTGAGCATTAAATCATAGCTTCTTGGCTTTCTTTTGAGGATCGTACCTTGGCTTATGGTTGCAGAGCAGTTATCCCCATAGCCCCATCCTTTGAGTCTTCATATA
The DNA here is from genome assembly GCA_030737815.1 of Allium fistulosum. NCBI lineage: Eukaryota > Viridiplantae > Streptophyta > Magnoliopsida > Asparagales > Amaryllidaceae > Allium > Allium fistulosum. The sequence goes on along the minus strand of CM060905.1, from coordinate 480,606,369 downwards.
TGTGGGTGGTATCTTCTTTAAAATTGCAGCGCTATTCTTCCACTTCAATGTCACATCAGGGTAGTGGCGCATCTTTATTGCTTTTAATGTTAATATAAGATTACAGCGTAACCCTGCCACTTTTAATGTTAGTTTAAGATTACGATGCGTCCTTATCACGTATTGTTATTTTAAGGTTTGTGCCACAATTCTATATCATTAGTGTTGCTTTTGGGGCCGTAGCATAATCTCTACATCTTGCCGTTATTAAAGATTATGCCGCAGTCCCAACTTATTAAGGTTTACTTTTTTGAACCGCAACATAACTTTCATTTTTGGTAATTGAAGGCTATGCCACAATTCTACTTATCGAAGTAAATGTTAGGATTGTGGATCGGCCCTATATATTGTAGCAGTCTACGATTATTAGTGCAGTATTATAGTGCTGAAGCGATGCTCAATGGGAAGGCGCGGTCCATATGTTTTGTTACTGTTTTTATATTTTGGCATAGTGCTATATGGATTTTTTCCCTTGCTTACTTTTCATAGTATAACTTCTATTATGGATAAATTCTTTTGACTTTATGCTTGCATCAATTTCCTTTTGATAGCATTTGAAAAGTATGGGTGTAATAGTTGCTATTTTGTAAAAGATTTTATTGGTGGGATTATTTTAGTTTTAGATTGTTTGAGACTGGATATGTATTTCATTGTGCAAATAATGTTATGAACATTAGTTTGGATGGAAATAAAGTCTGTAATGTATTCTTGAAAATGGCATTTATGTATGTTTGTTTTGTGATTAATTCTTCTAACAATATAAATGATAGTTATCTTTAGCATTGTAGGCTTGGTCATATAAGTGAGAAACAACTACACAAACTGTAAAACAAAGTTTTTCTCCCATCACTTGATTCTGAATCATTTGACACATATGAGTCATGTCTCAAAGGTAAAATGTCCAATCACCCTTTTAGTGGGAGCAATGAAAGAGTTGCTGAACTCTTAGGGTTAGTACATAGTGATGTATGTGGGTCGATGCCTATAATAACCAAAGATAATAGTTCTTACTTTATTACCTTCACTGATGATTTCTTGAGACTAAGGTATGTGTATCTTATGAAGAATAAATCTGATGTCTATGAGAAATTTGTAGAATACAAAAATGTAGTAGAAAACCAAGCGGGCCGTAAGATTAAAATTATGCGATCAGATCAAGAAGGCAGGTATGTTGGATAGAATTTCCAACAATACTTAAAAGATAATGGGATTATCTCTATGATTACTCGACCATATACTCCACAACATAATGGTGCGTCGGAGCAAAAGAACCAAACCCTATTAGATATGGTTCATTCCACATTGAGTAAGGTTGGGTTACCTTTGTCCTATTGGGGATATGCGCTAGAAACCACGATCCATATATTAAACTTGTTACCTACTAAATTTATGCCTAAAACACCATATGGGATGTGACCTGATAAGAAACCTCAATTCAAATATTTGAAGGGATGGGGTTGTCCGGCATACGTTAAGAATGTTGGTCCGAATAAACAAGAGGCAAGATCTATAACATGTAAATTTATAGGATAACCTAAAAACTCGAAGAGATATATATTCTACAATATCGAGGAACAAAAGGTTATTGATTTTCGACATGCGATCTTTTCGAAAAAAGAATTTCTATCAAAGGAAATTGACAGCGAGCTTGTAGACTTGGATGAGATCTAAGAAATTAACACCATGGTCGAACCAGTAGGAGAACCAAGTTCATCCATGTATGAAAACACGCAACCTATTAGAAGCTCTAGTAGGGAATCTCATGCACCAAAGAGATACTACGGTCTTCTCGTGGATGGCGAGAAGGAGGACTAAGTCTTAGATGATGACACTTCTCTATCCTTCCAACAAGCACTATAGAGTACAGACTTTTCACTTTGGTTTGGAGCTATGAAATCTGAGATAAATTCCATGTATGAAAACAAAGTTTGGACTTTGTTTGACGTACCCGAAGGGATAAAAATCATCGGCTGCAAATGAATTTTTAGGAAAAACTAAATGCAAATGGCGAAGTAGAGGCTTATAAGGCAAGGCTAGTTGTGAAAGGATTTCATCAAATTCAAGATGTTGATTATGACCAGCCGATAACCATGTTTAATTCCATTCAGATTATGCTAGCCATCGCTGCATTCTATGACTAAAAAATATAGAAATGGATGTAAAGATGGCTTCCTTAAATGGTCATTTAAAGGAAACCATCTATATATCGTAGCTCGAAGGTTTTGTGGTCAGTGAGAGTGAGAGAAAGACTTCCAAGTTGTTAAAGTCCATTTATGGATTTAAACAAGCTTCAAGGAGTTGGAATAAGTGTTTTGATAAGGTAATCAAATAATTTGGTTTTTATCATAATATTGAGGAAGCATGCATATACAGAAAGGTATAGGGCCACACTATCATATTCTTAGGGCTTTATGTCGATGATCAATTATTGATTGGAAATGAAACTTCGTTGTTGCAATCAGTGAAAGCATGGCTTCCCAAGAATTTCTCTATGAAGGATTTGGGAGAAGCGGCCTATTTACTTGGTATAAAAATTTATATTGATAGATCTAAGAGACTTTTGGGATTGTCTCAATCCCTGTATATAGATACCATACTAAAAAGGTTCAGTATGGATAATTCTAAGTGTGGAAACGTTCCAACGTGGTTTAGAATCATCCTTTCTAAGAAGAACGTTCCTCATACTGATGAGATGAAAGAACGTCTGAAGAGCACTCCCTATGCTTCAGCCATAGGATCCATAATGTACGTTATGCTATGTACTAGACCATATGTGGCATATGTATTAGGATGCGTTAGCCGATACTAGTCTAATCCTGGAGAAAAGCATTGGACAATAGTAAAATGTATACTGAAGTATTTAAGAAAAACTCAAGACTTATTCGTTATATATAGGAATGAAGACCTCCTTATGAAGGGGTATAAGAATTTGAGCTTTCAAAGTGATATGGATGATAGTAAATCGGTGCCTGGTTATGTCTTTACTCTCAACGGTGGAGCCGTTAGTTGGAAAATTTCTAAGTAAGAAATAGTAGCCAATTCCATGATGAAGGCCAAGTACATCGCTCTCAATAAAGCAGCTAAAGCGGCAATCTTGATGCATAAGTTTTTGAGTGAGCTTAGAGTGATTCCCGATAGAAAGAATCCTATGGCATTGTTCTGTGATAAAAATGTGGAGATTCAGATCACAAAGGAGCCAGAATACACAAGAAGTCACGACATGTTCTTCGGAAGTTTCACCTCATTAAAGAATTTGTTGAGAAGAAAGAGGTCGTGATACAAACGGTAGATACCAAGGACAACATAGAAGATCCATTCACTAAGGGTCTAGCTCGATCGGCTCTCGAGAAGCTGATTGAGAAAATGGGATTGAGATTCCATAATTGGCCCTAAATGCAAGTGGGAGACCGATAGAGTTAGGGGTATGCCCTAGGGTAATTATGTAATTTATTATAAATTAGTTAACTTTGTAATCAATTCTCATTCGCAATAAAGGTGTTTTTCTTCATGTTATATATTTTGTTATCATGTGTTATAAATAATTAAATATTTAACTAAAATATAATTACCAAAAAATCCTTAAATGGTGTGTTTGTGATAGTAATTACAAATAGTTATAATCATGGGTACTGTATCAATATTATAAAATGCATAATTTTAAATATTCCTAGTCAAGATACATTAAGATTGGATATTCACGTATCCTTTGAGACTAGAGTGAGAAATGCTTTCCAAATGTTGGTCAATGTATTATTTATGACTACAGGGGAAACTTAGGGTTTACGTACCGATAGTTATTAGATGACTATGGATCACTTGATAGTTTTCCATTGGTTAATATAACTAAGGTCAAACAGAACATATCGATTTGACTTATTTACACAATTCCGTCGACTTGAGAATACCATCGATCTTCAATATGAAAGATCCGCTTCGATTATAGTCAAATCATGGCATGACGTGCATCGAGTGACTGTAGTTGGGTTGAGAGGAAGTATTGGAAATGAAGCACTATTTAAGAGAGGAATTGTCTCCTCAATTATACGAGGTTAGTATCACGGTCAACTCAAGTCAACTCAAAGTCAAATTCTCAAGCCAGAGTAGTTCGGTTAATAATAATTGTTATTATTGAACCAAGGACTTTATGCTAGGACTATAGAATTGAATATGGATGATTGAAAATTTTCCATTACCAAATTCCATAAATCCAAAGCGATATAGCTTTGACAAAGAGAATTGGTGTAAACAATAGTCACAACCGGGTAAAGCTTAATAAAGTAAAATTGGATTTTATCGAAACTACATAAGCGATAAATTTAGCCAAATGTCACACCATCTGCCAAGTGACGTATGTACGTTAATAATGGAATAGTTAGATATTAATCGCTGGCCAAATTTACACATAATGAGTCGCACAACCGAAACGATGAGTTTTCCTTTGACCAAAATGATTTAATTAATTTGTAATTGTTATAAATTAATTATTATTTATGAAATAGTAGTTATTAAATTTGGTTTTTATTTGATAAACAAAATTATTAAATATATTTATAATTGTTATAAATATATTAACCTATATACAATATCGATATGCGTTAAACTGGATTTAATTGCAAAATATTTTATTCAGGCTTTAAATGGGTTTAAAGCCCATAAAAGAGGCTAGCTAGTACGACTCTAATATGGGGTTTTAGGTGGCTAAAAGATGGGCTAGAGAGGCTTTGAGATGGAGGGCTAAGGTGGAAGAGAATTGGCAAGAGATGATATATGATATTTGATCCTAAAATATCTCTCAATTCTCCTCTATATAAGCATCTCTACCCTTAACCTTTAAAGCACTTTTGAAGCCTTTATCCTAAGATATTTCTAGCCGAGCTCATCTCCTTCCATCCTCCATCAATTCATGTTCAAATTAAATCAAATCGAGTGTTATTCGATAGCTGGGAGTCAACGGTTCAGGCACTAACACTCTTCTGGATTGGAAATCAGTTCGAGGATCAGATCTCATCATTTCTAGGTGTACTTACATGCTTTAGTTATAAGTTATATTTGTAACATGTTTATATATATAATGTCTATTTCATATATTATATTGTTAGTTAGGTGTGGATTCCAATAAATTAATATATTATCACAATTTCAATTGGTTGTATGTGTGCGTGTGTGTATATATATGTTTTATATTAGAAAAAATATTTTATGTAAACACACCTATATGTATCATGACTCAACTTTTAAATATTAAATAATTTAACATATACTATATATATATAACTTGTAATTTAAATACTACTTTACACATATGTAAAATAGGGAAACATAATTTTATAAATAATTTTGAATTAGTATAATATTTTCGGTAGTAACAAAATATTTTATATATTTATATATTATTTTTAAATAATATATAAATTAGTTAATCGTATAAATAATTATGTAAATACGTATAAGTATTATAAATTGTGTTTTATATTTTATAAAATTAGGTTAATACATATTATACTATCGAAAAATTAAAAAAAAACATTTTTTATATTTTTAAATATTTAAATATAAACTGAAAATTTTAAAATAGATTTTAAAATTGTTTTAAATTATTAAATTGAAAAATAAAATTCAAATTACAAAATTATCATCGAAAATTTATTGAAAATTTGAAATTCAAATTATGATTCAAAAATATTTTTGATTAATTTTAATAATTTTCGTACGGTTTTTATTATAATATATATATATATATATAAATTAAAAATAAAAAAAATAGAGCCATGCGCATGACCAGGTAGTATATATTTAATAATTTTTTTATTTGTATTAATATATATATTTATTATTATACATACATACATACATATATATGTATAAGTATAATATATACATACATACATAAATATATATATATATATCTGTGTATGTTTAAAAAAAAATTATATTTATACAAGTATTGCTTTCGGCCTTACAACAAAAAAACTATATATTTAATATATTTTGTAAATGACCTAAACATATATTTATATAGTTATAAATGCATATATATTGTTAATATTTCATACTTATGTTTATATATACATATTTATATATTTATCTAAAAAAATTTAAATAAAAATTATAGTTTATATATATATATTTGAAATATTATATATATGTGTATATATAAGTAAAAGTATATAAACATACATTTGGACAATATATTTGTATATTGGATGAGCTAATATGTCTGTTGCGACGTAAATCCTGACATCTATACGGGGGCATGTTATACCTTGCATGGATTAATAAGTTACACATGCACACACACACACACACATATATATGTGTATATGATACATGTATATATATATATAATATAACAAAAATTAAATAATGCTATAAAATTTTATAAATTTAAATAAAATAAAGATTTCTAAAAAAATAAATTTAGAAATGTTCTAAGTAAATTAGACTTTATATACCAAATAAAGATCTAATGCGGTAAAAATTGAAATTCACCCATAACTTTCGCTGCTGGCTAGCCTAGTTCCAACAATAAATTACAATGCCCTCTATCGATTGCCTTCTCAATTCATCCACTAAGGCTATAAATATATGTCTATCTCATTTTTAGAATTTCTCAATCCAGGAGCTATTACAGTTAAAAACATGTACGAGATTTATACACATCCACGGTGGAAACTAATAAGGTGTTAGGATAACTGCCTACATTGAGTAAGGTTTATTGTCAAACAAAGCCAACGATGTGAATCCATCAGTTACAAACCAAGTCTTACATTACGGAACTCTTTAGGAAAATCAGGATATATGTCATCAAAATTCTTCCAATCATCGCCATATGATGGATGACATAAAACATCCCCTGCTCACTGTCATTCTGCTGGAACCGGTTAGCCTATAGCAGAGTTAATGGTAAATTTCAAAAAAAAATCCACTTTGGATCTATTAGGCGTATGAAGTTTAAAGATATTTTAAATCTAATCTAAAAGGTATTTGAAATAAAATCCTTTATTTTATTTGATTAGGTCGAAAGATTTTGAATTTGATATAAATTTAAATGAATGAGTGTATCAAATACACCCATATGTATAATAGTTGTTATTAAAATTAATTTGAAAAGGAAACTTTGGTTTCCTTCTCTAATATTTGTGCCATAAGTTAAGGGAATAAATAACATTTATGAGAGAAAGAAACCTTTCATTTCTCTCTCTGATTAGATTGATGATTTGTTAAATGTCATTGATGATCAATTTAAATATGGCACGAAGTGTGACTATATCCAAATATGATCAAATGCGTATTGTATAAATACAACATATGAGAAGTGTGCATAGATTATGTTTTCTTTATATATGCCTTTGTTGTCTATAATGTTATTTAAAGTACACACACAATTATACACGCACACACAAAAGAGCTTACACACACATACATATAAAGTGTTAAAATTAAGTTTCACTATTTTATCTGTTTGAAATTAAAAAGAACAATTTGAATATAGTTTTATGTTAGGAAGGGTTTAGGATTAAAATTATAATTTTACATAAAAATCCATTTTTGAAATCTTAAGTTAAATTAATATATATATATATATATATGTGTGTGTGTGTGTGTGTGTGTGTATGTATATGTATATGTATGTATGTATGTACATATACAAATTATTGTAAATAACATTTTAAACTTAAAACAACATCTGTATAATAAAATATATAATTTAGCATATACTTTAAAATAAAGCAACAAATTGAAGTCTAACTTTAATTTAAAAGGAAATCAAGGGTTTATGGTATTGTGCAGAGAATTCCAGTTAAGTTTATAAAGTTTTTTTTAACTTTCAAACAAAAGTATGCAATAACCAAAAGATTGTATTTAAAATAAAAACCAAAAAACATATATATACAAACATTATAAAAAAACATATGTTTTATTTTTGAATCAGTAATAGAATTATATTATTAATTAAACCTTAGATTTCAATCTAAAAATGAATTGTCTGTAGAAAATGAATTAGTGGATATGTTTTTATTGAAAGAATGAACCCTTACTCATTATGTAATTAAAACTTCCTTAAGTAATTCTCTTGATTATCTCTCTCTCACAACTTCTCTCTCTTCATGTGGTATGGCTGAAATTACATGTCATCAAATGACATATAATTTTCATAAATTCCTTCATGTAATTTCTTTTGTTTAAACCGTTTAAAATTACATCGATATCGTATATCAATGCGCACAAATATATCTTTTACAAATGCATTCAAATAATTACAAACAACCCCCAAAGGTTAACTAAATTAAATAATAAATAATATTTGTTAAATATTAATTAATATAATTAATTTAAAATATTTTATAAATTAATTAAATCATGTGGTTTCTCGGATAATTCATCATTACGACTGTACGACCCAAATGTGTAAATCCAGTTAGCGGTTAGTATCGAACAATTCGAATATTAACGTTCACATGTTACCTTAACTAGTGGTATGACATTTTGGCCAAATTTATCGCTTACATATCTTTTGGTAAAATCCAATTTTACTTATTATAACTGGTACCTGATAGTGACGATTATTTACACAATTCTCTTTGACGAAACTGTATCACTTCGGACATATGGAATTTGGTAATGGTCAAAATTCCAATATCGTCCATATTCAAATTTATAGTCCAAACACAAAGTCCTTGGTTCAATAATAACAATTATTATTAATCGAACTACTATGGCTAGGGATTTTGATTTTGAGTTGACCTCAATTGACTGTGATACTAACCTCGTATAACCGAGGAGACGAATCCTCTCTTGAATAGTGTTTCACTTCCAATACTTCCAGTCGACCTAACTATAGTAGTTCAATGGACACTGTGCCATGATTTAACTATAATAAAAGAAGTTAACTATAATAAAAGCAGAGCTTTCATATTGAAAATCAAAAGTATTCCTAAGTTGAGAGAACTGTGTAAATTAGTTATTTTGATATTTTTTGTTTGATCTTAGTCATATTAACCGGCAGAAAAATGTCGAGTTAGTAATTCCATAGTTATCCAATAACTATCAGTACGTAACCCCTTGGATTCCACAGTAGCCTTGATTGATAAACTATCCAACATTTGGAGAGCATTACGTATTCTAGTATAAATGGATGCATCGATGTCCAGTCTCATTACGTCTTGACTAGGTATATTTAACATGATGTGTTTAACATATTATGATATAACCCTCATGGTAACAACTACTTGTAACTGCTATCATAAACACATCATTTATGGAATTTCTGACATATATACTTGAATTAACTAATTATTTATTTATTACGTTTTATAACAAGTGTATAATAGAAAGGAAACACCTTTTATTTTAAACAAGAATGGTTACCGAGTTAGATTTATGTAACAAATTATATAATTGCCGTTAGGGCATACCCCTAACTCTATCAGTCTCCCACTTGCATTTGGGTCAATTATAGAATCTTATTCCAACTTCTTCAATCGGCTTCTTCAAAACCAATCGAGTAAGTCCCTCAGTGAACGTGTATGCTATTATGTTTCAATTATCTACTTGTCAATCAACTCTCTCCGACACCAATAAACTAACTTTATCATGTAGAACAATTCGGAGTATGTCTCTCGACCTTTAGTGAGCTCTAAGTTATGTTACGAACTATATCACGACATTGTTATCGTATAACAATGTTATAGGATTCTCAACATTTGGAATCACCTTTCAGCTCAGTTATGAATTTTTGCATTCACTATATATATACATTACTTTTATTGTGGCACTATTCAAGGCAATAGACTTGGCCTTTTATTGAGTCATCAACAATCTCTCAATTGGAACATTTCCAACTAAATGCTCCTTAACCAAGCTTTGATTATGAATTTTATATTGACATACCATATCAGATATCACATATGAAGTCTGAGTCTGAATACTACTTTCTAAGTAGTTGTTGTTTCTATAAACAATTCTCTTTTATTTCATAAATACACAAGAGCAATCTAAACTACCATTTAATGACCTTAATTTATATTTGATATTTGCTCTATGTATCAAATACATAAAAAAATCACGATATTGCAGACAACATAACATGTATGATAATTCTTATTACCAATGCATAAGGAATTCACCTTACATGTTTCTTAAACATTTTAATAAGATGTTTCTACACATTGTTTGGGATATTCCAAATGCCCTTTATACTTACTATAAAAAACATCATTTGCAAATCAACATTGAGTATTAAAGCAACTAAAATCTGATTTTTAACGCAAGTACATCGTTAACAATCAAGAACATGTTGTTTTCTTAAGTTTAGAAGTATCAATTTACCTTCAACATTCTTTCTTATGGACACACACTTCTCTGTATTTTGATTGAAATCAAACTATTTGCTATTTCTATCAAAATACTTATTCCATTTTGATGCTTGTCGAATGATATTTTCGTATTGGTTCTTGGATCATATCCAAAACCCACAAACTCAATATCACTCTCATTGACTTTGAGACACTTTGGTTGCAATGAGCAAATAGCCTAGTCTAAATCTTTATTTATAATTTTATGTTTCAATACATATGTGCCAAAATATAAAGTCATACTAGGCGATAATTTTGTGAGTAAATACGAATCAACTTAAGCACAACGAACGTCGAATCTATTACGTTAATTTCAACAATTGAAATTCGCGATATTATTCTTATCAATGTGGCTCACATTCCAATTGCATTTGTCTTTCTCTTAAAGGAACATTTGTGACTGATGGATCATATCTCTTTGGGTATAACTGCCAAAAATCATATTTTGGACACGTACTTGAACTTTGTTTCAAATTTGTACATCGTACCATACCATAGAGTCAATACTCTTAATATTTTAATTAAAGAATCAAGGATTACTTATTCTTAACATTGACAAGAAACTCATAGTTTCTCTTTGACATGCAAGAATACTCATTATACATTCTAATATGTTATGTTCATTTAGGTTTGGTTAATTTCATTTCATCCCTTGTAATTAGTTTTTACTTTGAATCATATCCATATCCATTTTACTACCTATAATATCTCAAAGAAATTTCTTCGCTATGAAGTTTGTATTTCTTAAAATAACAGTTGTTTCTCAGTGCAACAGAACTGTCATTTGTAAATATTTTATGAATTTCCTTTATAAAACTTATTTCGTATTAGTTTAAAATATATATGTTCACAAAGTAAATTAGTCATCCAATAACTACCATTCCCAAACTTCTTTTGGTGCGATTCACTCAAGATCCCTTATGTACAATTATTATGTGCATTCTTTTGACTCACACAACTGCCAACTCCTTGGCCTAGAATGTGATGGGGTTTCTTATAAACCATTGTCTTATATAATTTTGTAAACTATTCTTTGGATGATATTAATTTTAGCCTACTCTTAAGTGCAACCTTATAGAAAGAATTTAACTCAACTTCAATCAATATTAATCCTGCTTTGTTTAACAAAGTTCGATTACTCCTTATCAATACATCATTATGTATTATAGTGGAGTAACTTTTAGGACTGTATCTATATTCATTTTAGGTACGTTTGGAACTCTTTCCAATATACTTACTCATTCGATCAAATCGAATCATTTTGTTGCATGTTATTTAATTTACTTCCATTTTATATTCTATGAACTTATCATATACTTATCCATACGTATCAAATACACATATTTATGTTTGCAATAATTCATCGGTGTATACAACGAAGTGCGTGCAACTATTCTGGTATTATCAAACTTACAATTGCATACATCTATACGTATCAATCCAAAGAGTTCGTCAACTCCTTTGATGCTCCCACTGAATAGGTGATTTGCCCTTGATTTTCTGAGATACAATTAACATGCATCATATAATTTATAATCATATAATAAAAATTATTTCTTAAGACTAAGGTTTAGTTTATAATTACGAAATAATTGTAAATAATAGTAGATACTTTAGTATTTTCCAATGCATCACTTTTGTCATGAAAACCAATACCACATTATAATTTTATTTCATAATAAATATTCATAATATTCTCATTGAAATAAAACTATGTTTAATCTATAGTCATCACCGAAAACCAGATATTACTTCATGAACAATGCATTGTACATTTTACTAATACAATTTTCGCAACTTTATGCAATCAATAAGTGCTTTGTGGCATGCTCCTACTATTTCCATCAGTACTATAATGGCGTACTGAATACGGATGCCTATCATCCACTTAATATAGAATAATTGTTTCATTTACTATAACAAGTTTATAGTAGGGAGTTCTTTAGTCAATTATCTTGAACACAAAGAAATAAACCTCATAGAAAACAGTTTTCTATATGAAAATACATTTCAGAATAGAAATCATATTTTTTATTCCGATGTTAAGCATCAATTATTATTTTACAATTTTCATTTTTGATGTTTCTTTATAAAGCAGGAGTGACAATTCACTCACTTCATCCTAACTGCACCTTAAATTACATCTACTCTTGTACATTCGTTTTCCTTTCTAAAAGGTCGAACCATTCAAAAACAATTTGTTACAATATCAAAATTAACTCTTTACGGAAGCACACTCGATCGTTATTAACATTTAAGAAAATCAAATATGTTGCATCTTACGTAAACTGATCAAACTAACATTCAGCGATCAATTTTGGTCTAGTGTTACAGTTAACAGAATACGATCTTCATTACAATCAGATTGAATACTCGATCTCATAGTATGGTTTATTTGCTTGCTTCGAATGAATTAATTTCATCGAAGTATCATACAATACAAACTGTGACTATTCCCCGTATAACACTTATATGTGATAGTATATGGATCAAATATCCATAGTCTTGTTGCTTTTAGAGTTCGAAACTTATAGAAAGCATTAAATGGTCTTGGGTAAATAAACTTTTATCAATCATATTAAATGCATAAATTTATCAATGTAGATTTTTATAACATTATATAACATATGTTCTTACAATATTAAAAAGGTTAAATGTTACATTTCATTATTCTAATAAGGCTCCTACTAGTCTTATATGTTTCTCCAAACCCTTAAATGAAACATTAAAGTTTTTCGACTTCACTAGTGGGTGTTAGGACTCGCCCGTCTTAGGATTCTGACATTAAGTTTGCTCACAAGTCATAGCTCCACAAATGATTCCTTATCCTAATCTCATTTCGACCTGTACTTTTCTTAACAAATCAAAAGAAATTATTCACTCGTACCTACCATTTTGCGATGGCTTAAGTATATATATGTACCTTGAGTATGCTTAACAAATACATATAGTTATCTTACCTCATCTACTTAGTATATTAATAATACTACACATAACATCTCTAGCTTGAGTTCGCTCAACAACCAAAGAGTATGCAAGTAATATATTAATATATAAATGGCAGAGGATAACTTTTATATTACAGATTCATAATCATCAATACATTTAATTGAGTGATATCAATTATGAAATAATGTATTTCTTATGAAATATCCTCGTGATTCAAGTGTCAAACATATCAGAAATCACAACATACGTATATATATGTGTTTATTCCTTAAGTCTATTTGGGTTTCTTTATTGTTCCAACTTTGGTGTAACGACCCGGATTTTTTGTCGTTTGATTTTGAATATTTAGATGGTTTTAAATATTGGATGTGGAATTATAATTTAGTTAGTAAGATTTTAAAACTGAAATTTCAAGCGATTTTGAAATTTTTTGAAATTGTCGATTTAATCGATAAGTTAAAATAGCGATCTGGGGCACAGTCTCGGAATTCGACGAAACCATTGGATCCATAATATTGTATTATTATCGGATTTCAAATTTCGTAGCATTTGGATTTACCGTTTGGCCATGCGATCTGAAAACGCCTAGAAAAAATTTAATTGAATTTAATTTAATAGTCGATTTAAAAAGCTATCTTCTCCATACGACCGAATTGGGACTCGAGATTTGTTCCATTGGGTCCAGAATAAGGGTATAACATTAGGAACGCCAAGTAGCACATCTCGATAGGGTATTGAATAAAATATCTAAATATTTTGAAATTTAAAAATAATAATAATAATCAAGTCAAATCCTGGCCGACCTATCTTGTACCCAAGCCTTCTCCTTCACGTTTAAAATCACGTCCCCTTCTTTTCAGTTAAATCGTGACCTCTTTTCTTCCTTTTAAAAACACGCTGTATCCTTTCTATCCCCTTCAGTCCCAAATCGAGATCGAATTCAATTCGCACAAAAAAAAAAGAAATCATCGCGCGTTCGCACGCACGAGGGAGGTGCGACTCGGTGCTAGGGCAGCGCGCTCGCACGAAGAATAGGGGGAGTCAAAAACCTGGAGCGATGGGAATTTGGTCGACGTGTCAATAGGCGAGGTCGGAGGCAAATTTGGATTAAGGTTTTGGAGCTGGGGTTGTTCGCAAGCAAATCGCAATGGGAGGGGCAGTGATGTCGCATGGAACTGGAAGACGCGTGCGACTTGGAGGTGGGTTGCAGGCAGTGATAGTTAAAGGTTATTTTGAGCTAGGGCTTGGGCTAACGGCCATTGTAGGTGGAGATGGGTGAGTCAGAGATTGGATTTGGGTTCAGTAAGTCGATTAACATCAATATTAATTATTAAATTAATGGTATGTTAGAGAGTTAATTAATTTATTTATTAACTTAAAAATCTTATAAATGCAAAATTTAAATTTATATGAGGTACAAAAATCGCGAATTATAATCTGGAATTAATTGAAGATTTTTAGAAGCAGCTATTAATTAAAAATTGGAATGGATCGCAATGAAATATCAAGGTGAGAAATTCTCACTTATTTGGATTACTAGAATTTATTTTAAATAGTTAAAATAAATTATTGGATGGTTGGTTGAATTTATAAAATTATTATTTGTTGAATGGTATGTTATTATATATATATATAGTAGTGTGTGTGTGTGTGTATATATATATATATATATATTAGTAGTTGGATATATTTCCCACCTATTGGAGCGGATGAGACCCTATGCGCCCCGCATAATAGCGGATGACCCTATGTTACCGCGATATCCCACCTCGAAGTGGGATTGGTATTTTTATGTTGTTTTAACATCTATGGTTGCAAGGAAACAAGTTGAATGGATCCAACTTGATTCCTAAAAAATATTGAATTTAATTTCATATATAGTGATATATGATATGTTTGAATAATCTGTGATAGATTATAGTATGATTTGAATTTGTTGGATGCTATGGTAGTTCTGGCCTAGATTTTGGTATTTTAAAATACCATAAATATATATTTTGAATTTGAAAGGAAATAAAAAAAGGGATTTTAGAAGTGAAATATTTATATAGAATTTTGGATTAGTTAAAAGGAATTGAGTTGGATAAAATAAATTGTTTGACTTTGAAATTATACTTAACTATTTCATGATATTGTAAATTTTAGAATAATGTATATAAAGGATTTTAAATAATAACTCCTAAGTGATACCTGTTTAAATATAAAAGGTTTTTAAAATCGATATTTTTAATAGATTGGGAGAATAGAAAGGAATTTGGGAATAAATATAAAATTGGTTATACTAGATCTTAAATAAGAGTTCTAAATTACGAAATGAAAGTAGAATCGAAATTTGGTTTGTTTTTAGAATATAGTTTGGTTTATTTAAGAAATTGATTATTAAATGGATTTAATTTAGAAATTGATTTATAATGGATTTAAGTGAGGTGAAACCGTTGTAAACTGGAAATGAGACTATGGGATTTATAAACAATGTTTATAAATAAAAGTGAAATGAGTACCATTTGTTAAATAGAAGATATAAACTCACGGTAAGAGTTTATAATGAGATGGGTAAAATCGGTTTGAAAAGAGATGATAGAGTTTATGTTTGGAAATGTGAAAAAGGGATTTATGAAATTGGGAACGTAAATCGATTGGTGATAAATCGAGAGAGATTTATAAATATTAGGTTTGGTTATATTGGGATTGGAAAATATACTTTTATCGAGAAGTTGAGTTTGTTTAGAATGAATGTTTTAATTATTAAACTAGGTGATTTAAAGATCTTTTAGCATAAAAATATTCCAAAAAATTAGTTATTTAAATATTTATAAATTGTCAAAATGAATTATAAGTTTTATAAACAAGTCTTGTAAATCGATTAGAATTTTATTAATAAATCAGAATTAATTATTGTTTCAAAGTTATGTAATAATTTTAATTGTTTAAAAGTATATGTAATGATTTGATTTAAAGATAATTATTAAATAAAGTTTTCGAAAAGCAATGGTATACTTTCATGGCGAAATCGGGAGGCAGAGATTGCCTATAGTTAAGTTTGGATTTCTCTGGGATAGAAACGTAATCATTTAGCTGCAAATCCATGGTTGATACCGCATGGTGCTTTCCATATTTATTTTAAAAAGTTTTCAAATATTTTGAAGGGGGTGGTTTGTGAATATACTTATTCCGACGAGATAAGCATATACCTTTGATAAAGAGATTTAATTTATTAAATTTTAAATTAAATAAGACTTAGTGATTTCAGCAGGAAATGGAATCTTTGGCTGAATGATTGTTTATTTGACAGTTAAATAACCGACTATCAAATCTGGTCCAAAAACATAACTTTGGGAATATCCAGGAGAAACACGGAAATTATATGATACAGTTACCGTCAAAGGTGGTATACTGTACGTATAAACCCGTTTCGTTCTTCTAGGACGACGATAAGGAAATTCGTCCACTAATGGTTAGGAGGTGATCTCCGATCTTATTTTCGTCTGTTTATTTCTTGGAGAACTGGGGTTGAGTTCACCAGAAATACCGAACGTTGTTTCGAAGTGACCGAGATCGGATAAGTTATTCGAAAACCAATTGATCCAACAAATATGTTTTCGAAGTGAAGACAGGAGCGTGTAATCCAAGATGGAGCATTGAAGTGCAAGGGCTAATCGCTACTAATCCTGAGGATGATTCCAAAACGGATGTGGTAGGAATAGTGCCTTTGGTTTTGTTCAGACCCAGAACGGACTTGTATGGATGAATTTTTTCAATACATTGTCATTGGATGACAATGAACATCCCAAGTATAAATTCCTTTAAAAAGATAATCGTAGCCTCAAGCCTCATCAACCGGAATGACTGAAAATCAGGGAAGATGCAGCAAGGCTAAGTGGGTCGCACCCAATTAGGGTATGTTTATCACCATTCTAGATACCCTCGGATATTATAAATACGGTGCATGGAGAGAGCTCGGTAAAGGTGGGAATACCCGGGGTGATAGCATATTCAGTTCTATCCAAGTTAGCGGTAGGGCCGGTCTTGTGTTGGAGGGGATCCCGACGAGGTCCTCGGTACATTTTTCTAGATGTGTACTGTGTAGGTGGTACCTCAGTGCCTAATCATTGTATGGAAATTCATTCCCCAATATGTGCCTTTACGGTTTTGGTTGCAGAGCCTAGTATGCTAGAATTTAATAATGTAAAAATTTCGGCTATTTGAATAAGTACTTGTACTTAGACACTATTATAATATCAGAAGATTTTGATATAAAAATGTTTTGGTTATCGTAAGGTAAAAACCCATCGTGTTTATTTGTGGCGTGGTCTTACGAGATACCTTTGTTTTTCAAAGGGTTTTTATAACAGTAATAATTCAATTGAGTGTGTTTTCTCACGCTGGTTTTTCAGACTGACTCGGGTGTTATTTTATTATAATGCTCGGGTCAGACCGAGTATTACAGGTTCAGGTTAGGATGTTATGGAGCTCAGGAGACGAGCTGGATGATAGAGACATATCTCCATACTTGGTTTGTATTTTCCACTGTGTGAGGCTGTGTGAGGATAAGTTATTATAACTGCCCAGATTGATGTATTAGTTGTTGTACTCTGATGATTGTAAGTAATAAACAGTTACATATTCTTTTGTATAAAAATCTGTTATTATATATTATATTTTGTTCCGCTACGATTGTGAAATTCTATGTTGTTGTTTTCTCTTTTCTTCTACCTCTTCCTTTTCTTTTCCCCTAACAATCGGTTTTTCCAGCGTTCGATTTCTCGGCATGTAATACAGTGATGTATTAGTGTCGATTTTCGAGGGTCAAAAATCCCGTTTATTACATTTGGTTTATACATTAATATTATATAGGTTTATTTATTGTATAACTTTTATATTTTTTTGACTTATATAATAATTTTGTGTATAACGTAGTATTAATAAATCTTATTTAATTAATTTTAATTAATTAATTCTTTAATTAATTTTATATTATTATTCAGTTACAACTTTTATATTGGACATGTACACTATAACCATTATAGTACATATTATAATCTTTACAGTAATACATATATATCATATCATATATATATATTGACACACACACATATGTATGCATGTTGTTAGAACCTCCAGTTTATGTTTCAATGATAAAATCTATATAATCATATATATATACACACACTTTATTTAAAGATCCTATAGATTATCAATTGGTATCAGAGCAAAGTCATTTCAGTCTACAGTAACATGTAATTGAAATTATTAAAATGGCAAGTACATTTCAAGAAGGTCAATCAATTGCTCGTCCTCCACTATTTACTAGTTCTAATTTTGCTTATTGGTCAACACGCATGCGAATTTTTATGGAAGCAAATGTGTTAGAAATATGGCTAGCAACTCAAAACAAATATGAAACACCTGACACTGATATTGGCACATGGACTGTTGCACAAAAAGCAGAGGCATCTAACAATGCCAAAGCTATGAATGTATTATTTTACTCACTTGACAAAAATGAGTTTGCACGTGTCATGCTCTACAAGACCGCATATGATATATGGCGCACTTTACAAGTCACACATGAAGGAACAAATAAAGTCAAGCAAAATAAAATTTCGATTTTACCAAACCAATTCTCATCATTCAAAACGAAAACAAGTGAATCAATTATTGATATGTATGCAAGATTTCAAATCATTCAACACGATCACATGGCACTAGGAGTCAAATTGACAGATTTCGATTTAGTCACGCGAATTTTAAAATCCTTGACAAATGACTGGGAAAGAGAAGTTTTAGCCATCGAAGAAGCTAATGATCTTTCTCAACTTAAAGTCGAAGAGCTAATAGGAAATTTTATGTCATATGAAGCTAACTTGCAGGCTAGAAAGGATCAAAATCATGAAAAGAAAAACATAGCATTCCAAGCAAGTAATGAAGATTCAGACTTAGACGAAGAGGAGATTGTCTTTAATGCCAAAAACTACAATAAATTCAAAAAGTTCAAGAACATGACCAAATTTCAAAATGCCGGCAAACCAAACTCTTCAAATCAAACATTGATTAAATGCTATGAATGTGAAAATTTTGGACACATGAAGAAGGGCTGTCTACAGCTCAATAATGACAAAAAGAAAAGCAAATTCAAAAATTCAAAAAAAGAAAAGAGCTTTTCAAGTAACATGGGATGATTTGGATTCATCTTCTTCTTCAGATAATGATAGTGAAAGCGACTCGGAACAAGCCAATGTGTGTTTTATGGCTAACATTGTTAAGGAACGTCCTGAACTTACTTATGATGAATTAATGGAAATAAGTATTGAATTAGATGATAAATATAGAGAAACAAAAAAATTAAATAAGGAATACGTAGGAAAGTTAACTAGATCAGAATTAGAAGTCGGATTATTAAAAGATGAAAAAATTATCTTAGAAGAAGAACAGAAATTATTTAGAAGAAGTATGCAACACTATTATCTCAAAATGACAAGTTATTAAATGATTTAGAAAATTATAAGTTAGAAAAAGTTAATCTAAAAAAAGAAAAACTAGAATTATAAGCAAATTTAGATTCTAGAAACTTTGAAATCTGTGATCTTGAAAGTAAATTAGAAAAAATAACAAATAATGTGACAAAATTCAACAAAGGAAAACAAAATTTAGAAAATTTGATTACAATATCTAAACCATCCGAAAATCAAAATGGATTAGGTTTTAAAAACAAACAAAGGCCAAAGCAATATAGCACATTATACACAAAATTTAAAAAGCCAATGTTAAAAACTAAGTTTAAGAATTCATATACAAATATGATCAAGATATGAATTTCAAAAACAAAAAATAAACTAATTAGACAAAAATATATTGATGAATATTTACAAAAAGTTGTATATAACAAAAATTACATTTCTAAGGAAACCAAATCGTCATGGATATGGCTACCTACATCCACTAACACGTAGGATCCTACAAAGAAGGTGGGTACCAATTAATTTTTTTATTTTGTAGGTACCCAAAATTAAAATTAAAGAGAAATGGATACTCGATAGCGGTTGTTCTAAGCACGTGACTGAAAATGCTAATATGTGATCAAATATAACATATATCGATGGTGGCACCGTAACATTTGGAGATAACTCAAAAGGATTTGTCATCGGCATTGGAGAAGTCATCAATATTGGTATTTCTAATTCTCCTATAATTACTAATGTTTTATTGGTAGAAAATTTAAAACATAACTTATTAAGTATAAGTCAATTATGTGATAAAGGATTCAAAATTGATTTCGAGAAAAATAAATGTAATATTTTTTATCAAAATAAAAATTTAATCTTTGAAGGATTTAGAAATCGAAGCACATATGTCCTAAACATGAATGTCAAAAACAATACAAATTTATGCTTAGCCACGAATCATGATGACCCTTGGTTATGGCATAAATGGTTTTGTCATAAATTTTTTAAGAGTATCAACAAACTAGCTAAAAATGAATTGGTAAGAGGATTACCTAAAATCAACTATAAGGTTAAAACCTATGTGACGCTTGTCAATTTGGTAAATTAAAGAAAAGCTCCTTTAAATCTAAAAAGAAAATTTCCGTAAAACAACCTCTTGAATTACTCCATCTAGATTTATTCGGACCAACTCAAGTACATTCAATAAATCATAATAAATATGTTTTTGTAATTATTAACGATTTTTCAAGATATACCTGGACATTATTTTTAAAACATAAAAGTGACACTTTTGAAATGTTCAAAATTTTTGCTAAATGAATAAATTTTTTAATGAATTTAAAAATTAAAAATATACGAAGTGATCATGGAGGTGAATTTGAATATAAACTATTTACTAACTTTTGTAACAAAAAGGGAATTAGTTATAATTTTTCTTTTCCTTGAACACCAAAACAAACGGTGTTATAGAAAGGAAAAATCGAACTTTACAAGAATGTGCACGAACTCTACTAAATAGTAGTAACTTACCAAATTTTTTTTGGGCCGAAGTCGTTGCTACTGCTTGTTATGTATTAAATCGTGTAACACTTAGACCAATGACTAAAAACACATGCTATGAAATATTTTTTAACACGAAACCGGAAGTATCATATTTTCGTATATTTGGGTCAAAATGCTTCATATTAAATAATAAAGATAATCTAGGAATATTTGATTCTAATGCTAATGAAGGGTTTTTGTCGGCTATTCAGATCGAAGCAAAGCATATAGAATCTTTAATAAGTAAACAAATATTATAAAAGAAAGTCTTGACGTCTCATTTGACGAAAATTTTAACGAAAATAAATATGACGATGATGAATAATTAATAAATAAAACTAATATACGTATACATGAAAATATAATAATAATGTCAATAACAATAATGATAATATGATAACATCATCACCTAGAATATTAAGATACCATCCTATTAATAATATTATTAGAGATTTAAATATAAGAGTGTCAACCAGAAAATACTTTAATCAAATGAGTCATGTTGCATTTATATCAAATTTTGAACCGAAAAACTATAAAGAGGCATCAAAAGATGATTTTTGGATTATTGCAATGCAAGAAGAACTTAATCAATTTGAAAGAAATGATGTTTGGGAACTTGTACCAAGACCACGATCCATCTATAATTGGAACGAAATGGGTTTTTAAGAATAAAACAGATGAAAATGGAAATATTGTACGAAATAAAGCAAGATTAGTAGCTCAATGATATAATCAAGAAGAAGGAACTGATTATGATGAAACATTTGCTCTTGTAGCTCATCTCGAGGCAATACAAACATTACTGGCTTTTGCATGTCATCATAATTTTAAACCTTTTCAAATGGACGTAAAAAGTGCTTTTTAAACGGAATTATAAAAGAAAATGTGTATGTTGAACAACCTCCTTTATTTGTTCACGAGAAATATCCCGATCATGTATTTAAACTTAAAAAGGCCTTATATGGATTAAAACAAGCACCTTGTGCTTGTATGAAAGATTAAAAACTCATTTGCAAAGTTCTAGTTTTCAAATTGGTAAAATTGGTTCCACGTTATTCATAAAACAAGAAAATAATAATATTTTAGCCGTACAAATATATGTTGACGACATTATATTTGGATCCACTGACGAAAAATTATGCATTGAATTTTCTAAAATATTGAAAGATGAATTTGAAATGTCACATGTGGGAGAATTAAACTATTTCTTAGGATTACAAATAAGACAATTAGGAAATGGAATTTTTATAAATCAAGTAAAATACCGTGAAGATTTATTAAAACGTTTTGGAATAGAAAATGTATCAAGTAAACCAACTCCAATGAGTACTACTCTACATTTAGATAAAGATGAAAATGGAAAAAATTTCGACCAAAAATTATATCGAAGTATGATAAGATCATTTTTTAGCACAGCTAGTCGGCTTTAAAGTGGCCGTGCCATTGTATAAATATAGGGAAAACAGGTGCTCTGCACATGCACAGAACAGCTAAAAAGGGCGTAAAACGCACACAACAAAGAGAAAATAAAGAACATGAGTTAGGCAAAAGGAGCCTAAACTACTAACCCTCTAAATCAAGACTACCTTCGGAGAAGAAGAGCTACTACCAACAATAGCCAAAGGGCTTGTAACATGAACATACCCAGAGTATAGAGCAGCCAGATGCGGATCATAACCTTCAGAATCAAGAGAATAAATATTTTTTCTATCCTAGCTGACGCATAAAACTTACTTTTATTTTCCTCGCCAATCTCACCATCCCTAGTAAGGGACAAATCCTCGCCATCAATATGATATATAAAACAACTACTCTCACATGTCAAAGACCAAGGACGATTACAAGATGCAGCCAAATAAGATACAAGAGGATGCTCACCGGTGGTCAGCGAAGATGGAAGCTTAGTAGGTGATGTTTCAATTTCCTACAGCAAGCCATTTAGGGGATTATCGATTTCATTCATGGTCAGACATGGATCGACAACACGAATAACAGCTGAACAACCCAATAAAGGATTACTATCAACTACAACGCTGTCAACAGAGTCGATATCATCGGGGACAACAAGCCTCAATCGGCGACATTGCAGCAGCGTTAGGAGCGGACGAGGCGAAAACCAAAGCAACATCAGAACGCGAGCCAAGATCTGGCATCGAAGGAAGAGGCTTCTTCTTTGGAGCCATAGGAGGAGAAAGAGGCGCAGAGAAGGATGAGCGATACGAGAAGCTAAGACGAAGGCGAAAAGGAAAAAGTCGTAGGCAAAAAAGTCGATGTCGCCATTGAAGGGGAAAAAAATTAATTTTGTTTTTTGAGTATGATAGGAACTTTGTTATACTTAATAGCTTGTAGACCAGATATTATAATGACCGTATGTTTATGTGCTCGGTTTCAAGCACAGCCAAAAGAATCACATCATCAAGCGGTAAAAGGAATCTTAAGATATTTAACAAACATTAGAGATTACAGCCTATTTTGCCCAAAAGGAAGCTCATTCGAATTTGTGTCATATAGCGACGCTGATTTCAGCTGTTGTAAAACAGATAGAAAAGGCACAAGTGGGACATGTCATTTTATTGGTCAGTCCTTAGTTTTGTAGTTTAGTAAAAAGCAAAACTGCGTTTCTCTCTCGACATGTGAAGCCGAATACATCTCAGCGGCTTTAGCATGCACGCAAGTAATCTATATGTAACAAACTCTTCTAGATTTCGATAAAACCATAACAAAATCTCCTATATATTGTGATAATACTAGTGCCATAAATTTATCAAAAAATCCTATTAACCATTCTCGAACAAAGCATATTGATATTCGTCATCATTTTCTAAGAGATTATATGGAAAAAGGAATTATATCACTGGAGTTTGCAAACACCAAAAATCAAATAGCTGATATTTTTACTAAACCATTAAGTGAACTAACTTTTATTAAGCTAAGACGAGATCTAGGAATGTGTTCGTACAATGAATTGATTACCTAAATGTGTAGGAATAGTTTTGCACTCTTAACTTTAAAAAAACAAAGGTCATATAAAACTACATAGGATAAAATTTATACACTTAGATTAATAAAATCCACATAAAATTTAAACTAATACTAACCATATAAAACCTAACTACTCTCTGTAAAATTTATATGGTTGAACTCCTTTTCCTCAACCTACTCTCTAAGTATAGTAAAATCTTTCTTATAAATCAGCTTATATTCTTCTAACACTACAACAAAAAGTGTCTTTTATAGCGGCATATAGCCGCTATTAATCACAACCATAGCGGTTTGATAAGTGCTGTATATCGACATGTTATAAAAAACTGTTGAATATTTATAACACAAAATATGCCGCTATGGTTGAGCTTAGTTTTATAACGCAAATTCGCCGCTATGGTACGTTAATTTAATAGCTCATTATAGCCGCTATAATACAGCTAAATCTCAACGGAACTGGAAATCTTTATAACACCATTTTGCCGCTATAAAATATTTATTCAATAGCTCATTATAGCCGCTATAATACAGGTAAATCTCAACGGAATTGGAAATCTTTATAACACCATTTTGCCGCTATAAAATATTTATTAAATAGCGGTCATTTCACGCTATTAAATCAACATGTTATAGTATTGATAAATTCTTTTACAGCTCATATATGCCGCTATAAAAATCATAGATACACTTTTCAAGAGCTATGCCTATATATTACATTTTAATAATAGCAATCAAACTAAATCTTCATAAACGAATAAAGATTATAATCAACAAATATAACACAAGAGCATGCTTAGAAAGAAATGTGATATATTTTTCATTACAGTGTACAAACATTAAAGCAAGTGCATAACCATTGAATAAAACATAAGCCTGCAGCCAAGTTAACACAGAGAAACAGAAAATAATGTCAATTTAATAAGTGTACAAACATTACAGAGTGGAAACATTAAAGCAATCCTTCCAAATATTACAGAGTACAAACATTACAGAGTTCCAACATGCAAGATCTGATCTAGTTGCGTACTAAGGACCTTGCTTCCTTCCAAATAAGCCTGCGAAGTTAACACAAAGAAATAGAAAATGTTAAAACAAGTGCATGCTCAGATAGAAATGTGATATATATTTTTCATTACAGTGTACAAACATTAAAGCAAGTGCATGAACTGCATGAACTAGAAACTATAGTTGATTATTTCTACTGATCTATTTTCCCAATATGGAAAATAGATTAAATCAATGTTAACCTCACTTTTCTCAATTGCAACAACCATCTGTTGAAGCATTTCTAACACTCCAACATTTTGCCATACATTTCTCCAACCATCTGCTACAGCAACCGCTCCAACAGACACCAGTGACTGCAACTCATTCAACTGCCACAACTCATTCAACTGTTCCCTATTCCACAAACCCCTACACTGTCTACATCTGTACGTGTTCACACGATGTAATAACAAAAAAGTATATTTGTGGCTTCATTTTAAAAGGATTATAACAACTAAGTAGTAAATCTTGACCAATGGAAAGTAACATATTGTGCATGTCAGGAACACAGACCTCTAACTTATTTACACTCATTCATGATTTAAGCGGACAATTAGCATCCACTAAAAACTTTTTATATGGACAATATTATGACAATTATGCCATTTATTAAATACATTTTCTATGATCTAGGCTAGCAATCAAAATAACAAATTAGGAAAATACTCTCTCAAAATTGTAAAATCGGCAGGAAGCAATGGAAAAAAGAAGGTTAAGGAGTAAATTATTGGAAGGAGAAAATAAAATTGTAAATAATTAGGGAATATACTCATTCGAAATTTTCATCATTCTTATGGCAAAGAAGGTGAAACAAATCCCTCAGAAAGTGTAAGTGTAGTTATCAACTTATCATTAAAGCTTATAATACTGTAAAGAAAAATATTTTGTATTCAACTGTTAATTATGAAGCTATTTTACTTCTAATTATGGATTCATAGACGCCATAACATTTTAACTTTTACACACATTATTACCAGGTCTTCTAAATTGGGCTTGCAACATAGCAATGAGCACAGCTGGACAGGTAGTAGTAATGGCACTAAATGCCTATGTCATAATGCGGAGTTTGGCTAAATTGTTAAAGGATATTATAGTGAGATATCAGATGGTAAAGGTTGTTATTGAGTTGTAATTAAACAATAAAAGGTGATGATATATGCCCAAATGATAGCCGTGTGGCATGGCATTTAATTGAAAGCAAATGTCACAAGTTGGCATACATGTCTTTGGTAATTACCCTAAGCAGGTGGCGGAATCAATGCATATTTTCTCAGAAGTATAAAAAATATCCAAATTGTCCCTGCAAAATAATAAAAGAGACAGCTTACATGTTTGGCCATGCCAAAATCAGCAAGCTTAACTTCACCATTAGGGTCGACAAGTATGTTTGCACCTTTAATATCCCTGCAAAAATCACTCATGAACGTTAACTTGAGGAACAATATTAACCTTTTTTTATGTAACCTCAACGGAAACAATGTAATACCTATGTACGGTATTTCTCCTATGTAAATATGCAAGTCCTGAAAGTATTTGCCTAACATAACTATGTATTACAGGCTCCCCAAAAGGACCATAATCCTGAAGTAATTTGTGAATGGATCCACCTGAAACGTATTCAAGGTACACTGACAGTGTGTCATCGGCCTGTATCAAGAAATTTGTGATTAGTTAAACGATCTAATTTTCCTTTGGAACTAGCCTATAGACAAATGAACTGAATCCATTTTCCATTGGAAAGGTGTAACTGAATCAATCCCGTTACTTGATATTTTGCCTAGAAGGATGAGAATGAATCAATGAAACAATCATCTCATAGGGAGACTGAGCATCCCACGAATATGTTGGTCTCAGTGACATTCTAAAAATGGTATCAAGAACCTATGCACTTTTATAGAAGACAATGCTAAAATCATCATGATCCAAGTGAAACAAATAACAGTTAGGTAGCTAGACTCTGGAATAAAACACAATTCACTGATGACTGATGGAAGCATGTAATTTGTGTAATCCGATTTTAGTTGGTTCAAAAGTTAACAATTCGCTGCCATGGTATTGCACAATATTCGGATGTGATAGCTGACTAAGCAATGTTATTTCCTGTGTAAAAATTGCATAAAGAATGTCAATCAAACAAGACTTTCAATTTTGGACATGAAAATCCAATATCGCACCCCCAAGATAACAAAATAACTTACCTGGTTTAATTGCCTGAGACATTCTTTTGAATTTGAATCATCTGAAATAACCTTACCTCCTTAATGGCACACATCTGCCCGTTTTCTCTACAGCAAACAATAAAACCAGATCGTTTTTATCAGTTTGCATTACTGTGATTATAGTGGAACAGTAAAATTAATGTTGACAAAGTTTATACGGACTATATGCACAAACTGCCCCTCCATCAGAAACTACAAAGAATTTTTTGGTATGGGAGAAGGATGTATCTATATAGTGTGTTAGAGTGTCATATTAGTGCAGTTTGAAGCTATATTTTATAGTGGTTTAAAAAGTTTAATGCTCAAAAAATTAATATACAAACACTAACTTGATACAAAACTAACTAATGAAATGCAGAACAAAATAAAAACGGTACCTATTAAACTCTGTATACACATGACCAAAAGTTCCCCTTCCTAACAACTTCCCTTTTTTCCATTGTGAAGGACTCAACTGAGTATTAGTATTTGACCTCGAAGAAGACCCGGGTGAGCCTGGAGGAAGAGGGAGTGGATGAGGAGGGCTCTTCATATCGTCACACCTTAGTTTTGGAGAACCTGGGCACATATTTGGAGAACCAGGGCATACACCAATAGATTTTGGATGCATAGGAGAAGTAGGGCGTTTATTACCTCTTATAGCATGTACTGAATTGAAAATATTTTCTGAGGTGGTTGGGTGATTATAATCCTTTCTCGGAGATACAGATATGCTTCTTGGATGCTTGGATGCTTGGATGCTAAACCATTATCGCCCTTCGGTACATTGATTGCAGTAGCAAATCTAACATAACCATTAAAATTGTAAAACAAACTAAGATTAAGATCAACTTAAGTCCTTATCTATATTTGAAATTCTATGGGTGAATTAATTCTAGGAGCCTAGGACTAGGACACATATACAGGTATGGTGTTTTTCCTCTAAAAATGTGTTCATGAAGTTATGAAGTGGCTTCTACGAACATGCTTGGCAATTTCAAAACTACTTGCAAGTAACTTAATTCCCTTTTAGTGTATGCAAACTTCTTATTGGTGGAACTGCTTATAAGTAGCTTGCAAAATTAGCTAATAAGAAGAAATCTGAGAAGCAACTGGTTGTTGCTTATGATGCAATTTCATAAGCAATTTTGATCTAACATTTATTACTTAAAATCAAATAACATCCAAACACTCTTTTATGAGGAGTTGTTTAAAACTACTACCATTCAAAACTTGATTTAAGAAGTTTCAAAATAGATTGTTGTCAAACAGGCTCTAAATAATCCAACTGTACATGCACGATGTGATTAAACAGAAGCAACAGCCGAACAATCATAGGTTGATGCAAATCCAGTCCTTTTCAAATCAAACAGCAACAACTTGAAATCCCCGAAACCAAAATAAGTGTATTGTTGTTAACAGAACAAAAAAATATATTACACAAATCATGCACTTCTTAACCGTAAACTATCTACTGCTCATTGGAACAACTTGTTAACCCCAAAATTTTAATAGTTTACCAAATAACCCAAAACCCTAAATTATAAAAAACAGAATAGTAAGAATGATCACATATAAAAGGTAAGATCGGGAGTCTCATCAGAACCAGAAGAACTAACACTGGACTCGGACGCAGAAACCGAACCCGCAGCCGAAACTTCCCGCAGCACCGAAGGCAACGGCGATGACACGGGTCGGGGAAGCGGGTGCTGCCCGAACGCAAACACCTGACCATGAACGTTACTAACCGCTGCGTCCGCCTTTCTCGCTACAGCCTCATCGAAGAATTCACCTACTCTGTACAATGATATTACATCCACTACTCACTAACTTCGTATCTATACAAAAATACTACAATAACACAAGGTTATGCTACCAAGAACAAAATTATAGAAAAACAGTATATTCAAATTTCCAACAAATCAAACACAAATTTCCAAGTTCCTAACCTTTCGTTCTGAAAAGCAAAATCCCAAAAGAATTACCCAAAAGCAAAAGTGTTTCAAGTTTTCATCTTAACAAATAATTTTTAAACCAAGTATGCCCAATATGTTTTCTAAACCTTAAATCCATCGAGATTGAAAACTAAAATGAATTTAAAGCTGAAAGCAAAACAACACATTACCATATGTTTTAAATAAATCATGGAAGAGATCAACTAAAATCACTAAGGAAAAGGTAGATCATAAAACAAAACTTAGAAACTCAGAAAATAAAGATAATGAAACAAGTTAAGTTTGACCATATAAAGTATAATTATACTTGTTCGTACTATAGGAAAGTATCATTAATCACAAGACTTACAGAATCAAAGTCGCCTACCTTAGAATTATTTCTAATGCATAACAAATGTATGCCAAGTAAAATCATTAATAATTCCCATTGCTATATATATGGACTTACACAATTATTGTACAAATACCAACAAACAAATAAAGAAACATAGTTGTAGAAAAACTAGAGCATGTGAAGGTAGGCATCAATAACAAATAAAGAACGACAGTTGTAGAAAAATTACATGGGCAGGCAGTGTATGCAATAAGTGTTGAACTATGAAAACTGTAAGCCAAACAAAATTATTAAATTCTAAGATTTGTACGATAAATAATGTAAGTCTTTGATTTGTTGGTATTTGAATTATTAAATTCTAAGATTTGTACGATAAATTCCCCCTATTATAACCCTAAATTTATCGTTATTGTTTACCTTCGAATTATTAAATTTAAGATTTGCAGTGTTTGAGCTACGAATTTGAACGCAAATATAATCGTAACCAAATGATAAAGCCGAATTAAAATAGTTTATAAACATAACCAAGAAATTTCTAACCTAAAAATCCAAGCATATAATTTAGGGTTCTGGACACGTCAACTTGGGAACTGCTGAAGAGCGATGAGCGAAGATCGGAGGTGGCGATGGCGAGCGAAGGTGATAAGCGATGAGCGAAGATTGGAACAGCTTAAGAGCGATGGCGAGTGATGAGGAGGGAGAAGAAAATTTAGGGCTTTAGGAAGAAGACGAGAACGATTAAGTGTTTTGAGAGGGAAATGAAAATTTTGGGAGGGGTAATTTTGTTTTGGGGCGTTACGTGTGTAAAGAACCGAATATGCATTACGTCAATACAAAAGAGAACAAACCAAGTAAGAAAAATAAATAATTAAATGTAATCAATAACGCTTTAGAATAAGGCATTATTGAATGGCGTTATTAATAACATACTTTCATGTAGTGTAAAAACAAATAAAAACAAACAGATTATTAAAACAAATAATACATAAAAATGTCTTCCGATCACAACTCCACCTATTCAACTATCAACTATAAATCTCTGTCATCAGGTAGCACTTACGTTTCACCAACTAAATCCACTCCTACATCAATTCGTTCAGCCTCTCTAAACATATATGCATCACCTACATACCACACTGGCTTTTCTCCTAAAGAAAAGAAAGCCAAACGTTCAATTGATCTGCAATCAACATCTCTCACCAACAAAATCGATGAAATATATCACTATCAATAAGAAATGATAGGCATTCAACGTGAAATGCATTATGAGCAACGATGTTAAGGATCTCATCTAAATTTTCTTGAAAAGTGTATTCTAGCAATTTGTGGTCATTCACCAACAAAAAATTGCATACATAAAAATCTCCTCGATTACAAGAAACTCCTACAAAAGCATATAACATTACTCCGAGAAATCTATGCGAACCGGGACCACCAAACCAAGCTTGGATTGACACTCCAGCTCCTCCGAGTTGGTCTCCACTAAAGCCGTTAATTGACAATACCAAAGTTGAACCAAATTCATGGGATATACAACAAATCAAAAATGCTAAATTCTCAGAGAAAAACTAAACTTATGCTATGCATCGTGTAAAATAAGTTTATTTGTTAATTTTTGGTATGTATATTGTTTTATTGTATTGATATTTCATAAAAACGGTTTGCTATTTAAATTCTATCTTCAATTTCATAAAAATACATACCACAGACATCTATGAAAATACCACAGACGTCTGTCAAAAGTTACGGGAAAACAATTTCCTATAACCTCAGACGTCTATGGGAATTCAGAGACGTCTGTTATTTCTCTTTGTTTATTTTTTTGAAACCACAAACGTCTGTCAAAACTTTCTGTTTAATCTTGACTAAAAGCGCAGATGTTTATTCTCCACCCACAGGGGTTTGTCGCTATGCTAAAACCCTACCTCGGCAGCCGTATATAAATAAGTTGTTTCCAATTTTACCTCCTATCCCAAATTTACTTCCAAAATCTGAAACCCTAGCCTCCAATAACTCTCTATTTGCTCACTAATGGCTCCTAAACCAAAAATCCATTTAAAAACGCGCCAAGAAGGGTCAATCATCATCTTCTCACCATCTTGTGATTAATGATGCTTTCATTCAAGAATGGCTTCGTAATAGCACAATTTCCAATAAACGATTCGAAGAACTAAAGCAAAAGAAACTTCATTCCAGGCCTTTCTATTGGTTATGTAAGTTTGTAGAATATGCCATTCAAGAATTGACTATCACCTCCGAATGTCGAAATTTAATTAATTTCGACGAAAATAAGGTACAAATCGACCGATTAACTATCTTTCTCTTCAATGCAAATTTATGTAGTAGCGATATTTGGAATCCTAAGAATGATGAAGGATGGTTATGGACGAGTGTGTACGGACGTGTCTTAAAAATTAGCGTCAACACCATTGGACGTATACTCAATTGTTCTTCAACCGGGATATATTTTGAAGAAATTGCCAACCATAGAAACTTGCCACGTAATGAAGTAACTCATCTTATTTGGGAAGATAAGATGCCCCAATGGAAATCCATCCACTTACGTCCAAAAGCAAGGTTGTTAAATTGTATGATAATAAATACGATAATCCTACATCTAGGTAGCCATGAACAAATTTACGATAATGATCACAAAGCCCTTTATGCTATATTCAGTGGAATACAAATAAATTGGGCAAAATTCATTCATAGTGAAATTAAAAGCTTTTGGACTCATCATCGATGTACTATTATCTATGCACCATACATTATGCACATCTTAAATGCTTGTAGGGTACCCTCCTATATCTCCCATTTTGAAGAAATCCCAGTAAAGAAAAGCGGTATATGGTTTTTTTATCATTGATGCATCTTCCAAATGCCAGTCACGCTACCGAATATTATTCGGATTCTGAAATACAAGAAGCTCGCATTGAACCAACGCAAAACGAATCTCTTCGTGATTTGGCACTTAAAAACCAAAAGATAATCAGACTAACCAGCGAGCCTTAAACAAAAAGATGACTGGATTGGAACGTTCTTTCTCGAAAAGGATGACAAAAATGGAAAAGACTTTGGACAAAGTTATTTCCATTTTAGAGAAGGTTATGCGAAAAGTATGTGGTCAATCGTCTTCTCGTTTGTCATCCTCGCCTTCACCTACACCGCCACCTCGGGCTCATACACCAATTTATCACTCCCAAGCTTCTCCTGAAGGAATGTCTCACGATAGAGGTGACAGAGGGAAGACTCCTATGCAAGAACAACCTGAGGAGGAAAAAGAAGATAGTGATGACAAGTATGTGTCTGATACTCTGCATTTCCAACAACAATCATACATGCATTTTAAGGCCTCTCAATTCAAGAAGATGAGGAGTACAATGACCAAACACAATGGCCAGGCACATATGAGCAGGATCCTTCATCTTATTGGGAATACTACGAGAATATGGGATCTTGTCTTACTCTTTAAACTAGTACAATTAGCATTTTATTTTAGTTATCTTTTTACTATTTTTCCATTATCTACGCTTATGCTTTTCTGTTTATCTGTTTAAAACTTCTGCTACATTGTCTCTACTTTTATTTGAACTTCCTTATTTAGTTTTAAATATTCATGATCTTATATGTATCTTATATCATTCCTTCCATTTTGATAATGACAAAAGGGGAGGAATTTATGCATATACATAAGAGGAGACAAATATAATAATTTTTCCATATTTGATTTTATAGTTGTCATCATCAAAAAGGGGGAGATTGTTATAACCTCTGGTTTATGTTTCAATGATAACAACTATACAATCATATATACTGTAAAGACCCGCAAATCCATCTTCCGAAAACTCGACACCGATACGTCCACTGTACCAAATGTCGAAAAATCGAATGGCGAAAACGCGAAACTTTAGGGTTAAAAGAAGAGGTAGAAGAAAAGATAGAAGAAAAAGAAAGAAGAACGACACAGAAAACACAGAACAGGAACAATATCAGAATCTCACATATCGCAGCGGAACAATATATAATAGATAAATCAATAATCTTTAAAACAAAAGACTATATCAGTTTATACATACATCAATCATCAGAGTTTACAACAATGGACAGTTATATAAACTTGTCCTCATACAGAATACACAGCGGAATAAATAACAAGTACGATAGTACGCTTCGCCATCCAACTCATCTCCAAAGCTCCAGAATATCCAGAATATCCTGATAACATAACTCTAGGCTGCCCGTGTGGAAAATTATGGGCACCCAGAGTTTAGAAAGGGAACAATAAACTCCAGGTCAGTCATGGTGACTGGTGTGAGATCGTAAAATAGTTATTTTCGCAAAGAAAATAAAACAACTTCGCAATGCTTTTGGAAAATGAAACTACCATAAGGCCTCCCGCCACACACACAATGCAAACGCAGAATTGGAGGAGATTTCTCCTTATGGTAGTCAAAAATGCTTACTACGCAAAATCAATTGATATTATTATTAATGTCTAGTGTGGAAAACATTTCGAAAGTATAATATCAATCTTAGCCAACATACAACTATTGTTGTATGTCTACTATAGCTACTACGTTCAGTAGCAAGTTACCGCCACATCCCATAGCAGGTAATACAATAAAAAAAACCGTACAGGGTTCGTATTGTTTCTTTGGATTTCCAACAAATGATCAGGCTAAGGAACTTCCTTACCGAAATAGAAACGCCTCTGGAAAGATGCCCCGGATCCTAACCGGATCTCTGCAAACAAAAGGCCGACGCTACCTCACGTTGTACAGCTGTAACTAGGTAACTAACACACTGACGCTACCTCATGCTGTACAGCTGTAACTAGGTAACTAACACACGAGCTATGTCATCCCCCGGTCGTAACCAACCTTTATCCGAGGATCCTCAATCGCAAAGCAACAGCCACAAAGTATAATCAACATAGGTAAAATATCTGGGCTCCATACCATGATATCACCTTTTATCCAGAAGGAAATGACATACCCTAGGGGCGCTACCCCTACAAACCTTTGCCGCAACATTCCTGTTTCGACCATTACCGGGTTGTGAGGCTCGATGAAGTCTCGTCCACAAAGCTACGCTTTTTCACAAAGCCACGCTTTTTCACAAAGCCACGCTTCTTCACAAAGCAACGCTTTGATCCACAATTGATCAACAACACTTCGTATGCCACATTACCAAGTTGGGAATGCATCACTAGTAACCATTAACTACATAACCTCTGAGCTCGTACGTCCCAGAGAAGGGTGTTAAGCTAAGAGAATAAATTCTCCGCCACCAACAGAAATGTATTTGATAGAAACCAGCTTTACATCTCAAAGTGTAACGTCAGACACACATCCATACAAGTCCGTTCCGGGATCGAACGGAACCGAAGGCACTTCCAAAGAAGCCCTTGCAATCCGGATATTCACTAATCACGTCCGGACTTCCCATCACAAAAAGAGTGATATAAATCTCTATACCGGAGCAACTCGGTGCAGAGACATTGGACAGGTTGTCCTTTCATTTTCACAAATATCCGGTCTTCACACCGGTCTTCAAATGCAATCCATTCACGACGTATCACTATTCGGAATGGGTTATATGACACAAAGGTCCTCTCCCGGCTTAACCGAATAATGAGCGTTTGTTTTAAAAACAAATCAAGTGTCATTTCAAAGACAAATATTGATAGTCGGTTATTTAACTATCAATAACATTCATAACAAACATCCAATTCAAATAATTTTTCCCAAATTATTAAATTTCAAATCTTTTCACAAGATATATATTTTTCCACACTTCACATTTGAAAATCCATTTCAAATCGTATTTCACACTTCACATTTGAAAAATCAATTTCAAATCACATTTCCACACTTTACGTTTGAAAATCAATTTCAAATCATATTATGGTCCGTTTAAACCAATTTGATAAATCCTTATCGATTTATTTCAAATTTACATTTCAAATTTGTAAATTTATTTCCACACTTCATCACTTTGAAAATCCGATTTCAAACCATATTTTCCACACTTTAAAAATAAATCAATATTTATTTTTAAAACAAATTTCCCTTTCCTTTACAACTTCTATTCGGAATTTACATTCCCAAAAATCCACTTTTACACGATTTTCAAATCATTTTCCAAATATTCAATTTCAACCCCAAATCAACTTTAAAAATTGATTTCTCCATTTTATTTCAAATCCCAAATCGAATTTCAAATTGATTTCTGAATTTACTTCAACACCGAATCACATTTCAAATTGATTTTAACTTTTAATCCCAATTACCAAATCATTTTACAAATCGATTCCCAAATTTATTTTCAACACAAAAATCAATTTTTCATTCAACATTAAATAAGTTTTCATATCGATTCCTCAAAGATTTATTGCAAATACCCAATCAATTATCAATTTGATTTCAAACAAATTTATCTCCTTTAAAATAAATTCTTTTATTTTCCCAAACCATCAAAAATTCAGTTTTAATTTCAGAAATCCAATTTCATTTATTTCTGGTATCCAACGATACCAAAAACACATTCGGCTAAATTATAGCTCTCAACAAAGTCAATCACAGATATAATCATACACAGATTATAAATAATAAATTAAACAACATATGAAATCAATTCAAATGTCTTGAGGAATCCTGTTGGATCCCTCCAACCTGTTTCCCTGCATCCACAGATGTTAGCACAATACCAATTCCACTTCGAGGTGGAATATCGCGGTATATGGGTTTTATAAAAATATCATCCGCTTACTAACGGCGCAATAGGGTCTCATCCGCTATACGAGGCGGGAAATCAATCAATCCAATATATACATATGCCAATATGTATATATTGCTATATATATATAGATATATCCTACTATATCTAATATCACATCCAAACAGCAAACAAACAATAACTGAAAATTCCACTTTTCAATTTTGAGTGAGAAGATCTCACCTTTGATTTTATTCGCAATCCATTTTCATTCTCGGCTTGATTCCCGATTTTATGGACCTTGTACAAACAATTTACGATTTCATTAATATTCGAAATAATCGAATAAATTAAATTCCCATTTGATAAATTTCATTTTGCCTAATAAGTTAATTTCAAACAAATTTTCCTTCTTTTTTTTATAAAAATATTTTCCAGTTAAACCAATTTCCTGATTAGTAATTTGGTAAATTAAAAATATACATTTTTCTTTTGAAACTATATACTTGTGGAATATATATATATAGATAAAAATCTAACCTTTTTTTTTTCTTTTCATAAATCTAACATTTTAAAATTATCCAATTTCAAAAGTTTATCTCCATATATATATTTACTGTTTTACATATATATATATTTAACTATAAATGTAAAATTTAACTTCACAAAATCTTCTCTGTTTTATAACAAACTGTTAATTCAAACAAACAGTTTTGCTAGTTTAAACTTTGAAACATAAAACTAAATTTTCTCAAAATAAACTACCTCAAAGAACAGGAACCAAAAATCAAGCTGCTGCTCGAAATCCACCTCGCACCTTTGACGAGCTCATCGACAAACCCTAGCTGCCAATGAACATTCCAGACCTCGCAAATCTCTCCAACCTAACTACATCGTCGAAGTCGACGACTTTCTCTGCCGAGATCGATCGAGACCACCAGACTTCGCCCCACCTCCGGCCCTAAGCCCTCGAAATCACGACACGTCAACGCTGCCGAGTATGCCTCGCTATGCCAACCTATATTCATGCGAGCGCCGTTGCAAACAGCCACCGCGCGAGGCCCACCTTCCCACTGACAATCCATTCCAGCATACCCTCGCGCTCGCAAGATCCATGATTCGCCGTCTGGCTCCTTGCGCCCACCTCCACGAATTTGAATCGAACCTCGCGATTTGGATTTGAGATTTCAAATCCCAAAAGAGTCGCGATGTTTCCTTGATTGATACTCGAATGGAAATTCGAACGAAAGTATTTTCGTTTCCCTTTTTTATTATAAACGAAAGGCTTCGGCCATTGTTTTAAATTTGTGAACGAGAGTTTTAAATTTAAACGAAATGATTTTGTTTCTTCTTGCGTGATAAAAGGAAAAGAAGGGGAGACAAGGGTAAGCGATGTTCAGGGAATAGGTCTGCTAAATACATATCTAGGGTGGCTGATGTTGACCAATTTTAAAAGTTTAAATTCAAATCGAATTCAGTTTAAACTTCAACGCGTTTTCTTAACGTACGCTCACACGGCAAGTCCGAAAAATACGAAATTTGAAACCCGATAATAATTCAATATTACGGACCCAATAAAACTGGTTTCGTCGAATTCCGAGACTGTGCCTCGAACGGCTATTTTTAGATATCGATTCGAACGATATAATTTCAAAACTGAACAAAACAGCTTCAAATTCAATTCTGAAAGTTTTATTATCTTCAGAATTATCAATATAGATTTTCTAAGCCTTGAAAATATTTTTAAATCAGCTCAAAACTGATGATTCAAATTTTTTACCCAGTTTCAATAATTAAATTCAAAAATTTAATCGCAAAATTCATTCTGATATTCGAATTTCAAATTAAATTATCATTCGAATATTTAAACCCAATTAAATATTCACATTTCAAATGTCAAAAATTCAGGGTCATTACAATCTTTCCCCCTTAAAAGAATTTCGTCCCGAAATTACAAGTTAGGAAAAAATGGTCCTTAACTCGTCTACTATTTTTCACAATCCAATAGTTTTATCAAATTTTCAAACCAATCTTTCTACTAGAGATTCGTTATTACTTTAACTAACTTTCAAACTTCAATTATAAGTTTCAAACAGCATTGTTTTCTTAACAATTCAAATTTAAACTTAAATTCAAATCTCAAACTTCCAGAAATTTTCTCAAAAATTTTCTAACACTCGAAATTTTTGAAAAATTTCGCCAGCGTCTCCTTTGCGCGGCTAATACAGTACGACTACAAAACGTCCCTACGGACTCTCAGATCTCAAAAGAAAACAAAATGCCATGTGGCAAGATCAGAAACTCATCAAATTTCATACTGAAATTTAAATACATACCTTTGCCGAGCAAATTCAAATTTATCTTCAAAATTTAATCCAATTCCATATACCCTGTATGTTTTACCTAACAACAATGGCCAAATTTACTTACTGGATTCTCAATACCCGTTTTACTTAAGAATTTCATTTATTCATTTCTTAAGTGCAATATAAGTATTACATACTTCTTATATTCGTTTTCACTTCATTAACAAAGTTATATATTCATTTCCATTCAACTTTGCATTGCAATTCCATTTGAATTCAATTGATAATTTCAATTCTATTTGGAATTCATTTTATCTTCAGATTTTCATTTCGAATTTTATTTGAATTCGATTCATCTTCTTATTTCGAATATTGAGCTTTATTCACTTTTATCTCAATTCCCAATTATTATTTTTTTAAATCTTTTGTCGTTAGTCAAAAATTTCCAAAAATTTCAAAAAAATTCTAACTCCCAGTGAAAACACTTAAAAATCCTTTTAAAAATGGATATGGAAAGCACGTTCCCCCATAGATCACAGTTACTCGGCGGTTTCGCTACTATCCCAGTAGAATCGCTCGTAATCTGTAGATTTCTCATCTCTTAGATTTCGCCATGGTTGTTGCCATAGATCGTAGTTCACACGGCGGTTACACCACTATCCCAGTGGAATCGCTTGTAACCATAGGCATCTCGCCCCTCGAATTTCGCTGTGGCATACGTCGTGATCAATCAATATGATCCCATCACGATCAAACAGATACTCATACTGAGTTCCAACACCTTCACAATTTTTTCAATGGAAGGTACTTTTTCATATCCTTAGTTTGGAAAACATATATCATATGTGTATAGTACTTCATTTCCAATTGATTCCATTCAATTTTAATTGGCATTTCATATTCACATTCACCAACTTAGAATATTTTCAATATCAAATTTACTTAAGAATTTCACACTTATTTCTTAAGTTCAATACAAGTATTTTCCATACTTTTGATATTAATTTTCAATTACCACTTATATTTAAACTGGATTACCAATTCCATATAAATCCAATCAATATTTCATTTATAATTATTGAATTCAATTCGTTTCGAACCTTATTCATTTGGTCAATCTTCAATTAGCTTCACTTACTAATTTTAGTTTAATACATCACTTCGTTTTCCACAAATCAAATTCAATTCCAGTTCTATTTACTTACAAATTCAAAATGAATTTTAACACTCAATTTCATTTTCTTGCACTTGCAGTTGCAAATTTATTTATTCATTCACAAATTCATTCATTTTCAATTTGAATCTCATTCCAATTAGATTTCAAATATTTTATAAGTTATCAAACTTATTTACATTCCATTAATGAATTTATTTCAAATATTCCTTCTGAAATTGTATTTCAATTTGTAAATTACCTTTACAATTCACATTTCCAAATCTCATTTGTATATGGATTTATTTCCTTATCTTTCATTTCATATTTATAAATTTCATTTGTTAAATGAGTTTATCTCCAAATCTTTGGTTATTATTTGAATTTCTTATTCAATTCCATATATCAATGATAATACTTCAATATTATCTCTTCCTAACAACCAAGCATCCATATACAATAATAATTCATAGAAAATCATTTCTTTTCTATACAAAAATAGTTTTGGACAAAATTATTTCATTTGCCCTATTTAAAACAATACTGTGTCGGTTTATCTTGTTTAAGAGTTTAGAAATCCCTATCGATTACAGTTGGCCACCCTGCACCGACCAGAATCTATAAACAATCAACCGATAAGTCAACACAATACAAAAAAAATTTTGTATTCACTAACAAATACGCACTCATATCTATTATTACACTCACACTCATTCTAGAGTACTACTGACTCTATCTCTAATGAGTAACACCCAACAGAGCAGGGTTGTCGCTTAACCGGATGCTCTGATACCACTTGTAAAGACCCGCAAATCCGTCTTCCGAAAACTCGACACCGATACGTCCACTGTACCAAATGTCGAAAAATCGAATGGCGAAAACGCGAAACTTTAGGGTTAAAAGAAGAGGTAGAAGAAAAGATAGAAGAAAAAGAAAGAAGAACGACACAGAAAACACAGAACAGGAACAATATCAGAAACTCACATATCGCAGCGGAACAATATATAATACATAAATCAATAATCTTTAAAACAAAAGACTATATCAGTTTATACATACATCAATCATCAGAGTTTACAACAATGGACAGTTATATAAACTTGTCCTCATACAGAATACACAGCGGAATAAATAACAAGTACGATAGTACGCTTCGCCATCCAACTCATCTCCAAAGCTGCAGAATATCCAGAATATCCTGATAACATAACTCTAGGCCGCCCGTGTGGAAAATTATGGGCACCCAGAGTTTAGAAAGGGAACAATAAACTCCAGGTCAGTCATGGTGACTAGTGTGAGATCGTAAAACAGTTATTTTCGCAAAGAAAATAAAACAACTTCGCAATGCTTTTGGAAAATGAAACTACCATAAGGCCTCCCGCCACACACACAATGCAAACGCAGAATTGGAGGAGATTTCTCCTTATGGTAGTCAAAAATGCTTACTACGCAAAATCAATTGATGTTATTATTAATGTCTAGTGTGGAAAACATTTCGAAAGTATAATATCAATCTTAGCCAACATACAACTATTGTTGTATGTCTACTATAGCTACTACGTTCAGTAGCAGGTTACCGCCACATCCCATAGCAGGTAATACAATAAAAAAAACCGTACAGGGTTCGTATTGTTTCTTTGGATTTCCAACAAATGATCAGGCTAAGGAACTTCCTTACCGAAATAGAAACGCCTCTAGAAAGACGCCCCGGATCCTAACCGGATCTCTGCAAACAAAAGGCCGACGCTACCTCACGTTGTACAGCTGTAACTAGGTAACTAACACACTGACGCACGCTGTACAGCTGTAACTAGGTAACTAACACACGAGCTATGTCATCCCCCGGTCGTAACCAACCTTTATCCGAGAATCCTCAATCGCAAAGCAACAGCCACAAAGTATAATCAACATAGGTAAAATATCTGGGCTCCATACCATGATATCACCTTTTATCCAGAAGGAAATGACATACCCTAGGGGCGCTACCCCTACAAACCTTTGCCGCAACATTCATGTTTCGACCATTACCGGGTTGTGAGGCTCGATGAAGTCTCGTCCACAAAGCTACGCTTTTTCACAAAGCCACGCTTTTTCACAAAGCCACGCTTCTTCACAAAGCAACGCTTTGATCCACAATTGATCAACGGCACTTCGTATGCCACATTACCAAGTTGGGAATGAATCACTAGTAACCATTAACTACATAACCTCTGAGCTCGTACGTCTCAGAGAAGGGTGTTAAGCTAAGAGAATAAATTCTCCGCCACCAACAGAAATGTATTTGATAGAAACCAGCTTTACATCTCAAAGTGTAACGTCAGACACACATCCATACAAGTCCGTTCCGGGATCGAACGGAACCGAAGGCACTTCCAAAGAAGCCCTTGCAATCCGGATATTCACTAATCACGTCCGGACTTCCCATCACAAAAAGAGTGATATAAATCTCTATACCGGAGCAACTCGGTGCAGAGACATTCGACAGGTTGTCCTTTCATTTTCACAAATATCCGGTCTTCACACCGGTCTTCAAATGCAATCCATTCAAAACGTATCACTATTCGGAATGGGTTATATGACACAAAGGTCCTCTCCCGGCTTAACCGAATAATGAGCGTTTGTTTTAAAAACAAATCAAGTGTCATTTCAAAGACAAATATTGATAGTCGGTTATTTAACTATCAATAACATTCATAACAAACATCCAATTCAAATAATTTTTCCCAAATTATTAAATTTCAAATCTTTTCACAAGATATATATTTTTCCACACTTCACATTTGAA
Organism: Allium fistulosum; assembly: GCA_030737815.1. NCBI lineage: Eukaryota > Viridiplantae > Streptophyta > Magnoliopsida > Asparagales > Amaryllidaceae > Allium > Allium fistulosum. Next base: position 480,563,561 of record CM060905.1, on the reverse strand, counting down.
AATCCATTTCAAATCGTATTTCACACTTCACATTTGAAAAATCAATTTCAAATCACATTTCCACACTTCACGTTTGAAAATCAATTTCAAATCATATTATGGTCCGTTTAAACCAATTTGATAAATCCTTATCGATTTATTTCAAATTTACATTTCAAATTTGTAAATTTATTTCCACACTTCATCACTTTGAAAATCCGATTTCAAACCATATTTTCCACACTTTAAAAATAAATCAATATTTATTTTTAAAACAAATTTCCCTTTCCTTTACAACTTCTATTTGGAATTTACATTCCCAAAAATCCACTTTTACACGATTTTCAAATCATTTTCCAAATATTCAATTTCAACCCCAAATCAACTTTAAAAATTGATTTCTCCATTTTATTTCAAATCCCAAATCGAATTTCAAATTGATTTCTGAATTTACTTCAACACCGAATCACATTTCAAATTGATTTTAACTTTTAATCCCAATTACCAAATCATTTTACAAATCGATTCCCAAATTTATTTTCAACACAAAAATCAATTTTTCATTCAACATTAAATAAGTTTTCATATCGATTCCTCAAAGATTTATTGCAAATACCCAATCAATTATCAATTTGATTTCAAACAAATTTATCTCCTTTAAAATAAATTCTTTTATTTTCCCAAACCATCAAAAATTCAATTTTAATTTCAGAAATCCAATTTCATTTATTTCTGGTATCCAACGATACCAAAAACACATTCGGCTAAATTATAGCTCTCAACAAAGTCAATCACGGATATAATCATACACAGATTATAAATAATAAATTAAACAACATATGAAATCAATTCAAATGTCTTGAGGAATCCTGTTGGATCCCTCCAACCTGTTTCCCTGCATCCACAGATGTTAGCACAATACCAATTCCACTTCGAGGTGGAATATCGCGGTATATGGGTTTTATAAAAATATCATCCGCTTACTAACGGCGCAATAGGGTCTCATCCGCTATACGAGGCGGGAAATCAATCAATCCAATATATACATATGCCAATATGTATATATTGCTATATATATATAGATATATCCTACTATATCTAATATCACATCCAAACAGCAAACAAACAATAACTGAAAATTCCACTTTTCAATTTTGAGTGAGAAGATCTCACCTTTGATTTTATTCGCAATCCATTTTCATTCTCGGCTTGATTCCCGATTTTATGGACCTTGTACAAACAATTTACGATTTCATTAATATTCGAAATAATCGAATAAATTAAATTCCCATTTGATAAATTTCATTTTGCCTAATAAGTTAATTTCAAACAAATTTTCCTTCTTTTTTTTATAAAAATATTTTCCAGTTAAACCAATTTCCTGATTAGTAATTTGGTAAATTAAAAATATACATTTTTCTTTTGAAACTACATACTTGTGGAATATATATATATATATAGATAAAAATCTAACCTTTTTTTTTTCTTTTCATAAATCTAACATTTTAAAATTATCCAATTTCAAAAGTTTATCTCCATATATATATATTTACTGTTTTACATATATATATATATATATTTAACTATAAATGTAAAATTTAACTTCACAAAATCTTCTCTGTTTTATAACAAACTGTTAATTCAAACAAACATGCTAGTTTAAACTTTGAAACATAAAACTAAATTTTCTCATAATAAACTACCTCAAAGAACAGGAACCAAAAATCAAGCTGCTGCTCGAAATCCACCTCGCACCTTTGACGAGCTCATCGACAAACCCTAGCTGCCAATGAACATTCCAGACCTCGCAAATCTCTCCAACCTAACTACATCGTCGAAGTCGACGACTTTCTCTGCCGAGATCGATCGAGACCACCAGACTTCGCCCCACCTCCGGCCCTAAGCCCTCGAAATCATGACACGTCAACGCTGCTGAGTACGCCTCGCTATGCCGACCTATATTCATGCGAGCGCCGTTGCAAACAGCCACCGCGCGAGGCCCACCTTCCCACTGACAATCCATTCCAGCATATCCTCGCGCTCGCGAGATCCATGATGTCGCCGTCTGGCTACTTGCGCCCACCTCCACGAATTTGAATCGAACCTCGCGATTTGGATTCGAGATTTCAAATCCCAAAAGAGTCGCGATGTTTCCTTGATTGATACTCGAACGGAAATTCGAACGAAAGTATTTTCGTTTCCCTTTTTTTTATAAACGAAAGGCTTCGGCCATTGTTTTAAATTTGTGAACGAGAGTTTTAAATTTGAACGAAATGATTTTGTTTCTTCTTGCGTGATAAAAGGAAAAGAAGGGGTGACAAGGGTACGCGATGTTCAGGGAATAGGTCTGCTAAATACATATTTAGGGTGGCTGATGTTGACCAATTTTAAAAGTTTAAATTCAAATCGAATTCAGTTTAAACTTCAACGCGTTTTCTTAACGTACGCTCACACGGCAAGTCCGAAAAATACGAAATTTGAAACCCGGTAATAATTCAATATTACGGACCCAATAAAACTGGTTTCGTCGAATTCCGAGACTGTGCCTCGAACGGCTATTTTTAGATATCGATTCGAACGATATAATTTCAAAACTGAACAAAACAGCTTCAAATTCAATTCTGAAAGTTTTATTATCTTCACAATTATCAATATAGATTTTCTAAGCCTTGAAAATATTTTTAAATCAGCTCAAAACTGAAGATTCAAATTTTTTACCCAGTTTCAATAATTAAATTCAAAAATTTAATCGCCAAATTCATTCTGATATTCGAATTTCAAATTAAATTATCATTCGAATATTTAAACCCAATTAAATATTCACATTTCAAATGTCAAAAATTCAGGGTCGTTACATATACACACACACACACACTTTATTAAGATTACAGGTATATGCTATAAGAAGACACCATACTTGAAGATATTCGGACTCAAAGAGAAACAAAGATCTATCGACCATACTATAGTTAGCAAGGTTATTCTACTGTAAAAGAGTCTTAAATAAGATATTGTTAAGGTCTCCTTGAGTATATATGCATACACAATCACACACTATTTCATATGCACTGAAATTAAGTTGAAAAACTGTTTTTACTACTCACAGACGTCTGAGGTAAAACCACAGACTTCTATGACAATCCTCGGGTAATTATTTTTGAAGTCACGGACGTCTGAGGTTTTACCACTGTCTATCGTATTAAAAACTTCAAATTTTGAAAAGACACTTCTGTTGAGACAAAAAGAAATTACCCTTCATTGAAAGGTTGCAGCTAATAAAGGGAATAGAACTTCTCTAATAGTAACAACTCTTCATCTACATCCTTTTGAATCTATAAATACTATTTTGATTGAGATGTAGAAATTAAAAAATTTTGAATTAATTAAATCTTTTCTCTCTTGATTTCTTATCACTATTTTGTGCATACATTGCTTATATACTCTCAATCTATTATAACCAAAATATAATTTTGGTTAAAGCACTTCCTACAACTCAAAGCATTCACATTCACATACTTAAAGGAGATCATAGGAAGACTTGTACTATCAGTCAATAACTGTAACGAAGCGGATTTTGCCCGCTCGAAAATCGACATCCATACTTTACATCGTACTCGAATGCCGTAGATTCAACCGTTCAAATCCGAGTCGCCGGAGCTTATAACACAGTTAAGTAAATAACACAACGGAAGAAAAAGAATAATACATTGATATACAATATCTGATACAATATCTGATACAACAGAGTGATACAATGAATATCAATATATATCAGAGATATGATACAACAAATAGTAGCGGAAAAGAAAACGATAACATCAGCAATGGATAATCTCCATCTTCAAAGCACCAATCCAGAAATAGCTCGAACTCCCAATAACGATGCACAAAGATAAGCAAGTGCAGTCCGATCCAAAGACTGAACTTGCTCCTGAAAATCTACTAATTCTGACTATCTGAAAAACCCAACTCTAGACTGCTCGTGTAGAAAATTTTCAGCATCCAGAGTTTAGGAAAGAAACAATAAACTCCGGATCAGTCATGGGACTGGTGTGAGCAACAAAAACAGTTTATCTTTAAAAACGAACAACAAAAGAATTTTTAAAGTCAATTCACAATTCTTTTGGAAAATGAAACTACCATAAGACCTCCCACCACACACACAATGCAAACGCAGAATTGGAGGAGATTTCTTCTTATGATAGTCAAAGATGCTTACTACGCAAAATCAAATCATTTTTGATATTGCTATTAGTGCATAGTGTAGAAAACTTTTCGAAAATAGAATATCAATCTTAGCCAGCATAGACATTCCAAACTATGCCTACTATAGCTACCATCTAAACAGTGGTGAACACCATAAGTAAATGGCAGGTTCTACAACTAAAACCATACAAGGCTCGTATTGTTTTGTTTGGATTTCCAACAAATGGTCAGGCTAATGAATTTCCTATGCCACGAAAGAACGCCTCTGGCGGGACGCTCCGAGAACCAAACCGTTCTCTACCAAACAAGGCCGGCTACCCCCTTTCCCAGGGAATATACAAAACCTCAGATATGCCACTCCCGGTCCTTTGGGACCTTTAAACGAGGCGCCTCTAAACCAACATCACACATAATAAATAAAGTGTGTCCACATGAGTAAGTATCTGGGCTCCATACCATGATACTACCCTTTTCCAGAAGGAATGGTCATACCCTAGGGGAGCTACCCCTGAAACCTTGCCGCACAATTCCTGTTTCGACCATTACCGGTTTGTGAGGTTCGACGAAGTCTCTTCCACAAAGCTACGCTTTGTCACAAAGCCATGCTTTGGGTCAACAGATGATCAAAGTAATGATCACAAAGATAAATGATCAAACAAATTATCATATCACAAACGATCAAACAATGATCATCACACAGCAACACTAAGCATGTCACATTACCAAATTGGGAATAAGTCGCCGATAAATTTCAACTACATAACCTCTGAGCTCGTACGTCTCAGAGAAGGGTGTTAAGCTAAGAGAATAAATTCTCCGCTACCAAACAGAAATGTATTTGAAAGAAATCGGCTTTATATCTCAAAGTGTAATGTTAGACATACAATCCATACAAGTCTGTTCCGGGATCGAACAAAACCAAAGGCACTTCCAAAGAAGCCCTTGCAATCCGGGTATTCACAATCCCGATCGAACTTCCCATCACTTAGGGAATCTCTATACCGTAGCTACTCGGTGCAGAGACAATCGATAGGTCATCCTATCGTTGTCGCAAATACCCGGTCTTCAACACCGGTCTTCAAATGCTATCCATATACGACGTATCACTATTCGGAATGGGTTATATGACACAAATGTCTTTTCCCGGCTAACCCGAATAGTGAGCGCAATATTTAAAAATATATGGATATTGGGATTTCAATCAAGTCACAACTTATTACCCAAAATCTTTCTTTAAATGGTTTAAACAAATTACCATTTTAATCTTTTAAACAAAAGATTCATTCACAGATTTTCCAAATCAATTTCCATTTCAATTTGATTAACTCGTTAAATCTTTAAATTAAAGATTTAACTCATAGCTTTCAAAACAATTTCATTTCGAATGGTTTAAACAAATCATCATTTTAAATCTGTTAAAAATAAACAGATTCAATTCATAGCTCTCAAAAAGAATTCATTCATAACTTGGAAAACCATTTTTCAATTCAAACTTGAAATCCCTTTAATTAAACTGGAATTTCATTTCTTATCTGAAAGCTTTTATTCCTTTAAAACAAACAGTTCCATTTCAGAAAATCTGATTCATTCATACGAATTGAAATCTTTGGGTTAAATTCAAATTCTCAAACCAATATTTTTAAAATGGTTTAATTCATACAAACACATTTATATCATCTTTAATCCCTAGTTTCAAATCATAGGATTCAATTTCAAACTTGAATTCAAATTTAAATTAAATTATTTAAATTTTCAAAACTCGTTTAAGTTATTCAAAATAACTTTTATCTTTGAAATTCCATTTCAAAAGCTTTTCACTTTAAACCCAAATTTCCAATTTCAAAATCAATTGAAATTAAAATTTCAATTTCAAAAATATCAAATTTAAATTATCTGTGACTTAACCAATTTCCACGTGAAATCCATATTTGTGTGTGTAAGGGTATAGTCCAGGGGCTTAACACAATAGTGCAACACAATGAATCATCACAGATCAAAATACAGGATATAGTTGATAAGCGATATAAACTATAACGCTTACAGATCACAGATATATATCGCAGATAAGTAAATTACAGATCACAACTTAAATCAGGATGTATCACAAAGCATCATATATCAGGGATATCAACAATTCAATCATTCAGTCAAATCCAATCATCCATAAGTAGGGTCAATTTAATTGTTTGATTAATTCAAATCAGATTAATTTCTTATGAATTACTAATCCTGGTTAATTAACATTAACTAATTATAGATTATTTTGATTAATAATTCTTTAATCATTTATTAATTAACCATTTATAATAAATTAATTAACCTTTGATTATAATTCTCAAATTAATTACCCTAATTAATTAATCACATTGATTAATTATCCTTTAAATTAATTAACCTTTAAACACTTGATAAATCAATCTTTAATCATTAATTATCCGTCCTTAATTACTTTTATTAAGTAATTAACTTTCAAGTAATTAATTTCCTTTACCAATAAATTTAATTTAGACTTTAAAAGTTAATTAACAATTAAAACATTCTTTATATTAATTAACTAACCTTTAATATTATTAAGTTTATTTAAGCCTTTACAATCAATTTTTATTTAACACATGGACTACCCTTAATTTATCACATTTACAAATGAACCTTTAAAACTTAGTTAACTCATATTTATGAAAACTTGCAAATTTCATTTACCTTTGAACTTTATTTAACATTTTCCTTTGATTTAAAACATTTACTTTTGAAACTTGTATAAATAATTTCACTTGAAAATTTGGTTAACAGTTTACTTTAAAATTTTAAATTTCATCTTCTGGTTGCTTTTAAATCCTGGTACAAGATTACTTACCAAATTTCAACTTGTATAAACCTGTTACTTTTAAATAAAAACTCAGGCTAATTTGCGTATATAACAAAACCCGGGCCGATGCTCAGGATTCTCGAGTACAAACCCGAGAAACTCACGAACTTCCTTTACTTCGAGAAAAACATGAAACAACCTCGCGTTGAACCCGAGCCACCTTCGTCTCCCTCAATTTCCAACCACACCAGACAGAAAATACTACGTGCACGTGCACCGTGGCTCCAGCCACCTCCGGCCACTCACCAGAGTTGCTCCCCATCGCCGACTATCTCTAGATGACCTCGCAATCACCAGAACCCATCACCACGTCTCAAATCAAATTCGAGTTCTCCTCTTCAAACCTGGAACACGAACTCGTCCAACATTCAAAACCTGTCAACAGCTCGCCTCTGCTCCTCCGACCACCAGAGAACCACCATCACCGGCCACAACTTCGCCTACCATCCCTCTACGCATTCCCAAACCCCCGTTGAACTCGACGCTTCGATGCATACGAATCGACCCAAAAATTCCACTCAGCCCAAACTAGGTTTAGGAAGAAGAACCCACCACCGCTGCCACCACCGGCCATTGATCATCCACCGAACAATTTTCCTCCATTCACCAGTCACTCCTCGACCTCCAGACAGAATTCCATCCTCTCCAATCAAATGTGTTGCCCGAGGTAACCCCGACTTCCCAATTCGATCAACCCAGCAATGCCAACTCATCCCATTACAAAAAAATGTGATTTGAGTTTGAAAAATCCTAATTTTGATTTAGAAATCGGTTTGTAAACTTGAATCGATAATTCAAGATGTTTGAAATTTCACTTATATTAAGTATCACTGTTCTTGAGAGGTTCCAGTGAGATTTCTAAACTTATTTTAACTTACATAAATTTTAAAACTTACTGCATAACCAAACAAACAATATTTGTCTATATTCCAAGTTCTAACATGTTAGCACCAAAATTGGTCACTAACCTCGTTGAGAAAGATTGTGTCGAGATGTAAGTGATGAAGTTAAATTAAACAAGGAGGAATATGCTAATTTAAATGCAGAAAGTAAGAACACCGGATTTATAGTGGTTCAGCGTAACTGCCTACGTCCACTTTGAGTTTTGATCTTTATTTCTTTCACAAGTAGTTGAATACAGATACAATCCATATATTGATGACTTGAATACAAGTTTGAATTAAAAAGAGGAGAGTATAAAAAATGGCAGAGTCTCCCCAGTGTTCTCCAAAAAAGGTCCATTTCATTATGCCCCTGCCCTTCTATTTATAGAGGAAGATGGGTTGGACTTCCTTCATGGGCTTAGGAACAAGGTGCCTCTACCCATAGTGGGTGAATCTGCGCACCAGGCCAGGTAGGCCGAATGCTCTTGCTTTATTGTGGGCCTGACAACTTGCTACCACCTCCAGTCTCTCCTTGATCAGAATCTTGTCTAGTGCTAATGATAATTTCTTCAACCGTCGTTTTGTAACCGGGCCAAGATGTCGGTTAACACTTGCCCCCCAAAGTGTGTCGTGTGAAGCAACACAACACGCTTTGAATCAGCGAGTATTCCTTGTCTTCAGAAAGAAATCCACCATGTTTCTTGAATAGTCATTATCCTCCAATTTATCCTCCCAAGGTGTTGTATCCTTCTTTGGTCATCGTGATGCTCGGTTGATTCCCAATATTATAAATCCAGGGTTGTAGTTCATTAGTGGCCATCCGTGTCTGATTCTGCAGAGCTAATAAGCTTCGGCTATATGATCTAGTCTTCTCTTAATAACCCTTAGTGAGAATTCAATTTCTATTGATTTCAAGAAGTCGAACTTTTTCGAATGTACACATGCACGTTCGGGTACATGTTCTTGCCATTGGCTCCCGGATGCGTTTTATATGCTCATAAGTCGTCGCCAACTCCATCCAGTTTAATTGTAATTCAATCGTGATTCCTTGTTTGTATTTTCTGTGAAATAAGGGTTGCAATCAGCCACTTGAGGAGTTTTCCAAACCTCTCTTCAGTACAGACTCTATGATTTTATTCACAGCTTCAACCTGTCCATTTGCAGTTATAATGGATCATGGAAGGTCATAAGGACAGATGATGTTACAGATAAAGAAGTTGATTATTTTCTTCATCTTGGTCGTGGTTAAGAGTTCTTCATCTGCCCATTTGGTGACGTAATCAACTGCTATGATGGTGTATTTCGCACCACCTTTAGGATCGACAAGAAGATGATTTCAGTGCCCCCAAGTGGCAAACGGTTATGAACTAGCCATTTGAATAATTTCCATCGGCGGGGTTCCCGGATTTTTTGCAAACATCTTGCACTTGTCACATTGTCCAGCATGATCAACCGCTTCTGGGTTGATAGTTGGCCAGTAATACCTGTAGCAGAGTATCTTCTTTGTCATGGCTTTCCCCCTGATGTTATTACCACATTCTTCTTCATAGACTTTGCTCAAGATATCATCATGGGCGATATGCCGAAGCATGGGGATGGATAAACTCCTTTTGACACACGACTTATTCTTAGATGATTTGGCGTGAAGCTTTAAGGAGGATCTGTCATTTTCCATTCCTCCGTTCAGTAAGAATTCCTCATTGTAGACAGTCTTTGATAGGAGTCAACCATGACACCTTTTCATTTTGTTCGCTGAGTACGTGTGTAATGATGTAATACGTGAAGTTGGTTAGTAGTTCTTGGACTTGGCCGAGATAAGGAGCAAGACAATGCCCCCTAGCAAGATCAACTTCCTTAAATTTGTATACTACCAATCAAGAATCACAAAAGATATGTAAAGTTTTCACTTCAAATCCTCTAGCAAGTTTGAGGCTGGCAGTCAAGGCTTCATACTAAGCATCGTTGTTTGTTACAGGTAAATCGAGTTTTAGGACGTAGCAGATTGATCGTTCCTCAGGAGTCATTATCATGACTCCTATGCCATAACACTGATCATTGGATGCTCCATCCGTGTACATTTTCCATCTTATGGTTGGTTCTCTGCTGCTCTTCGAGTAATCATCTGAGGTAGTGAATTTGGGTGTGAGGTCTGCTAATTTCCGTCCGTGGATAGCCCTTCGTGGGAAATAAGTGATATCGAATTAGCTTAGTTCGATATTCTATTTAAGTAGTCTTTCAGACATCTCAGGTCATTGTATGCCCTGTCGCAACGGCTGGTAGGCATAGACGTTGATGGGGTGAGCCTAAAAGTATGAGTGGAGCTTTCATGATGAAATCAATAGAGATTGTGCTAGCTTTTGTAGCTTCGGGTTGATATCCAATGCATGGCTCGCGATAGTTAATGAAATCACATATGCATGTCAGAATGGGTCCAAGGGAACATATCACCATTTATTCAGAAAAATCCAACTAATTCTTTTATCATCACTACACTGAGCTGTGATCCGATATTCAGCACCCGGAAAGGGTCGCCATGGCTGGCTGTAATGTCGACCGTCAGCTTAGCAGGTGCCATCCCAGATTCTTTGAGTAAAGATGTAACTATTTTGCATAACATTCAATGTGAAATATGGTTGGGACGGTCAATGTTGATGGTTACTCTGGTTGAATCCTAGAGTCTTGTCATGAGTTGTTAAGTCAAATAATGAAGGGCTCTGAATGCTCTAATTGATTATCTGCAAATGGCCAAAGATCAGGCTTAAAAGCACGTTGAAGGAAATGTCGAGTAGGGGCCAGCCTCGTGTTGCGTGCAACTGCATAGCTGGATCTTACTATGAGTTTGAATTTGCTTGTATATTCGAGTAACGCATTTTCTATTCAATGCATTCATGATCCTTCACTCGCCCTTCGGGTTGGAGTGACAGTCAGTTGCCCACAAGCTTTGGCATCGATTTAATGATTCTATCTCTAGTCATCCTTTCGGTCGTTGCCTCGAGTAGCTGTAAGCACTATATATAAGTTTTAATACTGAGCTATTGTAGCCAGTTTTTGGATGACCATGCGTCTTCTCCCAGTCTCGGGTTGATAAATGTACTACATGGACGGTTGACTCTCGTCCTAGCTATGTTTATGTTTTCACTTAAACTCCAAAGACATAGAGGTGATTGGTGAATAGTCGGTTCACATTCATCTTGCTTCTCGCTCGTGCCCCAAGGTCTGGGGCATATACCGATAAGTAGGAAGGCCAGCCACACTCGCTTTATCTTTACTCTCTTTCCCATTGAATCGTGGGATCATGTCAGTCGATGGGAGACTAGGTCTCGCCTATCTTGGATTTTATCGTGGTTTTTCATTCCAAGAGGAATAATTCGTCACGTAAGTTTTAGGGCGTAATTTGGACAGTGGATGGTCATCCACATCCACTTTGGTTCATGCTCTGTAATCAGATCTCGGGGTAAAGTTGGCTACAAATGCAGTCGGGTTATGCTCATCCAGTTTCATACTCCTCCTGACGAATTGAACGAGGGTGCTGGAGAATTTTTGACCAAGTATTCGTGGTTTACCCTCCTTTCCATACTCTGGGGGTCATAGTTTTTCAAAAAACAAACATCCGAGTCACATTCGTATGTGCTTGGTGCGGATCGGCATTGACCCTTGGTCTGAGGTATGATATAGTAGGTTGCTCGTAGCTTTGGATGCCGTTTCAATTGGTTCTGTATTGAGGCCTCCCTACAGTCGCTGCCTCAAGTTATAAAGAACGCCATGCTAGAGCTATAGTAAGCTGTCGTATTCGGCTTTTTAGTGTTTTGTACCCCTGCCCCAGCATTGATTTGGCCAGGTCACTAGTTGGATGGTCAAACTATTTATCGATTCCAGGCCAAAGTTTGCGGAATAGAAAATGGTCGGAATCCACTCGTCTATTTATCGATGTTTATACACCACTCTGCATTCTGGTGACTTAGTGTTATTCTCCCTCCGGTTGACTCGCGCCCAATTTGTGTTCATGCTTCGGTCCACGCTCCGGGGACTTAGAGATTTGTCGAACGGTTTATGCTTTAGTCCATAGTTCGAGATGCAGAGATTTTTGTCAACTCGTTTATACTCTAGTTCGCACTCTGGGAACTTAGAGTAATCTAGTCCGCTTCTGGGATTTAGGGATTTTTCTGAAGTTGTCTATAATCTAGTCCATGCTCTGTGGACTGAGAGTACTATAGTCCGCACTCTGGGGACGTAGAGGTTTTTGAGTCATTTATACTCTAGTCCGCACTCAGGGACTTAGAGTACTTTAGTCCGCATTCTGTCTCCCGTTCCAAAGGGTGAGACCCCCCCGGATGGCTGAGAGTTTGCCTAAACCTGGTAGATAATCCTTCTCTTTAAGATTCTCTTTAAGATTCTCTTTAAGATTTCGAAAGTCGTTATTCTTTATGCAGGACTATTGCATTCTAATGCTTGTTTTCCACAATTTTGTGCAGGCCGTTCTGACCCCGAGCCCACTCCGAGGAGTGATGTCGCCAAGGAAGTGGGGGAGAAAACAAGTGAAGCCACTCACGCAAGGGAAGCTCAGGTCCAGACGCTCAGGTGATCGGAGCGCTTGATGAAGACAAGTCTGAAACCTCCTCTCCTACCAACGGGGGTTATGAAGTAGAAATTACAAGCGCCTCTGAGCACACATCCGAATTGAGCATGGAGGAATGGCTCGAGATAGACAAGGAGGAGATGGTCAAGGTAATAGTAGAGCCCCGAGTTGTGGACTTGGACGATCCTTTGAACAAGCCGTTGAAGGTCATCCTTCCTGGCGGGTCCAAGCCCATGGAAGGCCGCCGTACTCCTTCAGTTGCTACCCCTCTATCAAAGAAGAGTACCAAGGGTAAATGCTCTGGAGAGGAGCCATCTGGAAAGAAGTTGAAGAAGCACAAGAAGTGATTACTATCCTCGTTCAACGAGAGTTAGTTTAAGTAATGTAATTATTTTCATCTATTTCCTTAGTCCTTATAAATAAAATGTCGACTCAGAACTTTGGAGGGGTTGTAATAGAAACTCATTTCTAGATAAGGTTTAGTTCCTTTTTCTGTCTTACAAAAGACTCTTATTGTTCAGTTTTCTTTGTGATTGTGACTTTAATCCAAGCAGTTGTGAGTAACATAGACTTCTCAGTCCATCTTCATATAACTCGGAAACTCTTCGGGAGTCGTTGAACTTCCATTCTGTGCTTCGAGCACTTAGAATACTTTCTAGCCCGTATGTCAGGGATTTGACAAATTCAAGTCATCTGTGTCATAGTTCATATTCAGGGAACTTGGAGATCTGATTCGCTTATATTCGAGCCCGCACTCTGGGGAGTTAGAGTACTCCAGTCCGCACTCTGGGGACATGGAGGTTTAAGTCATTTATACTCTAGTCCGCGCTCTGGGGACTTAGAGTACTCTAGTCCGCGCTCTGGGGACTTGGAGGTTTAAGTCATTTATACTCTAGTCCGCGCTCTGGGGACTCAGAGTACTCCGGTCCGTACTCTGGGAACTTGGAGGTTTAAGTCATTTATACTCTAGTCCGCACTCTGGGGACTCCGAGTACTCCGGTCCGTACTCTGGGAACTTGGAGGTTTAAGTCATTTATACTCTAGTCTGCGCTCTGGGGACTCAGAGTACTCCAGTCCGTGCTCTGGAGACTTGGAGGTTAAAGTCGTTTATACTCTAGTCCGCGCTCTGGGGACTCAGAGTACTCCAGTCCACGCTCTGGGGACTTGGAGGTTTAAGTCGTTTATACTCTAGTCCGCGCTCTGGGGACTTAGAGTACTCCAGTCCGCACTTTGGGGACTTGGAGGTTTAAGTCGTTTATACTCCAGTCCGCGCTCTGGGGACTTAGAGTACTCCAGTCCGCGCTCTGGGGACTTGGAGGTTTAAGTCGTTTATACTCTAGTCCGCGCTCTGGGCACTTAGAGTACTCCAGTCCGCACTCTGGGGACTTGGAGGTTTAAGTCGTTTATACTCTAGTCCGCGCTCTGGGGACTTAGAGTACTCCAGTCCGCACTCTGGGGACTTGGAGGTTTAAGTTGTTTATACTCTAGTCCATGCTCTGGGAACTTAGAGTACTCCAGTCCGCACTCTGGGGACTTGGAGGTTTAAGTCATTTACACTCTAGTCCGCGCTCTGGGGACTTAGATTACTCCAGTCCGCACTCTGGGGACTTGGAGGTTTTAGTCGTTTATACTCTAGTCCGCGCTCTAGGGACTTAGAGTACTCCAGTCCACAATCTGGAGACTTGGAGGTTTAAGTTGAGAGCAGTCGTATTTCCACTCTTTAATTTGTATTCATCTAATGTATCGAGGCTAATGTCGTCGAATGAACAATCGAACCACGTTTGCTCACGGAATGGGATTCTGCCCCCCAGGATAAGGGACGGAATTTGAAAAATGGACGATCGATTCTCGTCCGCTTGGTGATTATAGCTCTTCCAATCAAGTCAAAGAAGGAGGTATATAACAGATGGTTGGATCACATCCATGTTGGGTTAGATAGCCAAATCTCTTACAATTTGCTCCATATCTCCTTCTAGAAAATAAGGATAATAGATTGTTGAGTAGACAAAGTAAGTTGCATATGTTCCAAGGTGCAGTCGTGTCCATATATTGAGAGCGATGGTCAATGAGTAGGCAGTCCACCACAACTACTTCAAGTCGGGCTTTCGAATAACCTTTTGTGTTTGAGGTAGGATTTGATGTGTAGATGAACAAATCATGTCCACTCTAGACAGATTCCAGCGTCACTGAGTTTCAGGAGGGGCATCTGTATTTTGTCGAACTTTGTTCTATGACTCGATTTGAGTGGATGATCAGGCCATACCCATTCCAAGCCTTGCTTAGGTCTCCGAGTCAAACGTGGAGGTCGATGAATGGATGGTTGGTCATGTTGACTTTGTATTGGGCTCTGATCGTGATGAACTTTTCAATATTTAGTCCATAGCCCCAAATCAAAGGCATATGGTTGATGATGAGCGATTGAATTATGCTCGTCCAGATGTAACTCCACACGTCCGATCATGGTCTGCGTAGATTGGTTGGCAACCAAATCTGAGTACCTGGTCACCTGCATCGTTTTGAAAGTAGTTTAGTTCAAGCTAGTCGTAGTTCATAAAACAATTGAAATAGAGATGGAAATGGAAATAATTCAAAGAAGATTATGGTAAATCTCATTGATATGTGAAGCAGCATCGTGTGCTCGCTATTCGACTCCGCCCCTGGCTCCTTTCAAAGGGATGTCGGCCGTCAACCGTCCAATTGATAATCATAGCCCTTTATTAATAGGCATCGGATATTCGTTGCCCGCCATTCTGCAGGACTTGTACATACTACTGAAGCTTTCCTTTCCAGGTCATCTTTTCGATCATACCTCGGAGGTGTTTGTAATCGCCCGTGTTAGGATCAGTGAGCATTTGGGAATATACAACATTCCCCTGATTTTCTTTAGACTTTGGTGTACTCTCTCGAGGTTGGTTTCCAGTACCACTCCGAGTCGTGAGTCTTCAAGTAGAGGTTGTCAATTGAACCTTTCAAAGAGCATATGAGCTGAATTCTGAAGTCTTGTTTCGGCTACTGGGATCTACATCCTTAGCCAACGGGCCTTCATTGTTATTTTTCTTAGTATGATCCACTTCACCTCACTTTAGTTTTGATTCATTTTGTAAAAGAAACGATCCATAGTCGTAGGAGGCTCTTTAGCTAACTAGCTGCCAAAATATATCTGGAGGTCGACTTTCCTCAAACGCGATCATTATGATACCCTTGTTAGTATTTGGAATAAATTGCTTAGAGCCAAACATTGGTTTGCTTGGAGTCACTAAATTCAAAGTGCTGGGTCAGCGAAGAATGGTGCTTGGAGTCATCTTGGTGTTTGCTAGAGTCACATCATCTATGTTCTCCAACCTTTGGGAGTACCGTTTGAATAGCGGTTGCTTGTCCGTTCCCTTGATGTCGTTCATAAGCTGCCGCTAGATCCTCTATGCCCTGGTCAATCATGGGATGTTAGGGAAGTGGATAGAATGTTCCTTTATTAAGTTGAATTTTGAACTCACTATCCGGAGGCACTGCGCTGCGCCTCTTTTTTTGGAAATTTGGGTCGTACCCGAAAAAGATATTTTTTGAAAATAAGGGTCGTACCCGATCCATATATTTTTTGTATAGGGACCAGTCAGATTGTTTTTTGAGAGAGAGATCGGTATACAGTGCATGGATCGGTCTGGATACTTCGTTCGGCACAAAAGTACCGTTCGGCATACAGAAGTACCGTTCGGCATTGGGGCGTTCGGTGTTGGCATGTGGCTCAGCCAAAGCTGTTCGGCCAAGGCTGTTCTGCAGAGTGCATCGGCCTGGAGTGGTTCGGCCAAAGCTGTTCGGCCAAGGCTGTTCGGTAGAGTGGATCGGCCTGGAGTGGTTCGGCCAAAGCTGTTCGGCCAAGGCTGTTTGTCCAAAGTGGATCGTCCAGAAGTGGTTCGGCTAAAGCTGTTCGGCATCCACACTGTTCGGCATTCCACACGTGTTCGGCATTCCCACTGTTCGGCACAACCGAGTCGTTCGGCATACAATACCGTTCGGCATTACATAGGCGCTCGACATTCATTCTTGTTCGGCACAACCGAGTCGTTCGGCATACACTACCGTTCGGCATTACAGAGGCGTTCGGCCAAGAGGTATGTTTGGCCTGGAAGGGCGTTCGGCCTAGAGGTATGGTCGGCCTGGAAGAGCGTTCGGCCTAGAGGTATGGTCGGCCTGGAAGAGCGTTCAGCCTAGAGGTATGTTCGGCCTGGAAAAGCGTTCGGCCTGGAGGTATGGTCGGCCTGGAAGAGCGTTCGGCCTAGAGGAATGTTCGGCCTGGAAGAGCGTTCGGCCTACTCCTTTTCTGGAGCGTTCGGCATACGCCTTTTCTGGAGCGTTCGGCATACACCTTTTCTGGAGCGTTCGGCATACGCCTTTTCTGGAGCGTTCAGCATATGCCTTTTCTGGGGCGATCGGCATAAGCCTTTTCTGAGGCGATCGACATAAGCCTTTTCTGGAGTGATCGGCCGAATTGACTTCAGAGGAGGGTCGGCCTTCATTCAACTTGACTGCAAACTTCAACGTCCAATCCCCAGATCTTGCGTATATCAGCGAATCCAATCTACGGCTATCAGCTTCCTTTAGATTTCTTTCAAATCTGAGTAGAATAGGAAGTTTTCTGGTAAACAACTGGATCTATCTCGCGAATATGGAAATCCACTAGTAGATGATGAGATCCAATCAAGCTGAGAATTCAATTCTCAGTGAAAGCACCAAAGTGTTAGCACCAAAATTGGTCACTAACCTCGTTGAGAAAGATTGTGTAGAGATGTAAGTGATGAAGTTAAATTAAACAAGGAAGAATATGCTAATTTAAATGCAGAAAGTAAGAACACCGAATTTATAATGGTTCAGCGTAACTACCTACGTCCACTTTGAGTTTTGATATTTATTTCTTTCACAAGTAGTTGAATACAGATACAATCCATATATTGATGACTTGAATACAAGTTAAATTAAAAAGAGGAGAGTATAAAAAATGGCAGAGTCTCCCAGTGTTCTCCAAAAAAGGTCCATTTCATTATGCTCCTGCCCTTCTATTTATAGAGGAAGATGGGTTGGACTTCCTTCATGGGCTTAGGAACAAGGTGCCTCTGCCCATAGTGGGTGAATCTGTGCACCAGGCCAGGTAGGCCAAATGCTCTTGCTTTATTGTGGGCCTGACAACTTGCTACCACCTCCAGTCTCTCCTTGATCAGAATCTTGTCTAGTGCTAATGATAATTTCTTCAACCGTCGTTTTGTAACCGGGCCAAGATGCCGGTTAACATAACAGATCTTAGATTAAAAGATAAGGATTATGTTTGCAACCTAGATCCTAAAACAAAGAACAGAGGTATGCACACAGCCATCCAAATATTAACAGATATTCCACATATAAGTATACAACTTACTTATCCATATCCATACAGGTTATACTTATCACTGGATTAATCATGCAACCATGTTTTACTTAAGTAATTTATTAAAAATGTTACTCACAAACAAAAATAAACAGATTCAGGGAGGAGATTGCTCACCTGAGTTTCTTTTGAACAGAGGACTCAAGCCTGATGTTGAAGAAAACAAAGACAGGAATTTCTTTTCTAGGATGATTCTTGTATTTGTTTTGCTTTATTCTTTTCTTTTCTCAGGTTTTAAATTTTCATCTCTGGTTGAACTTGCTTTTGAATGAACGAATTTGAAATGGAGTTGATATATGAGAAAGCAAGTTTGCAGGTGATAATGTTTTGTTGTACAAAGTTGATATATTTGCTTGTACAAATACCAGAGATTTTTCTCTGCTTGGAGGCTGATATAGAAACAAGTTGTGTACTAAGGTGAAGGCATTTAATGAAATGGTCCTTTATGTCTTCATTTGCAAGCTACACTTACCTATTTCGGTGGCTAAAGATATGTTTTCATACTTATGTATGTTTCCTGTCTTCTTTTTGCAGGTTCATTTACATAGATTCTTTTGTTTTATCTCTTATTTGTTTAAATGTACATACTTATGCTTTGTTCACAGGCTTTGTGATATAAATAAAATTCTATATTTATTATGTTGTTATAATTTACCTATGTGTTTACTTTATATCATTACATAACTATATAATTTATCTTATGTATATTTGTTTCATGTTTGCATACATATTTTCTTTTATTATTTTTGAATGTATTTTTATATTTAATATGCTGTTAAAATTTATTTAATGTGTTTATTATAATTTATTAATGTTGTTGTAATTTAAAACCTTGCAATATAAATGAATGTCTATATTAATGTATTGTTTAATTTAACAAATTTGTTTACTATATATATATATTCCAAAATTTTATCTTATGTATTTTTATATTTATTTCAAATTTTAATACTAGTTATTTTTATATTCCTTATACTTTATCTTATACAATTTGTATTTTTATTTTCTAACCATTTATTTATGACTTAAATTCAAATCAAATATACATAAAATTTCAAATTTACTCGTATATGCTCAAATACATATATATCCACATATATACATATATATATATCCTCATATATACATATATTTATAATTTCTTAAATTTAAATGATTTATACCGAATATATTTGGACTTGGGGAAACTCGCATCACCTTATCAATTTATTTTACAATTTTTATTCAAAAATTCATTTAATTATCAATTTAAATTAAATTAAAATATGGGGTCGTTACAAATTTCCCCCCTTAAAAGAATTTCGTCCTCGAAATTCGCAGGCACGAAAACAACACAGAGATAGACAGATTCGATCTCCTATAACTCCTCAAACTTAAGATATGAATTCCAAACTCAAGTCGGAATATCTCAGAATACATACCAATTCGTCCCTCTTCAGACTTTGGTATTCACAAGAAATTACAATAGAATTTCAAAATTTGGTTTCAAACGAAATCGTTTTATCGATACTATTCAAATTTAGCTTCATATTCTTTTAATAAATTTAACTCAAATTAAAATTTCCAATTTCAAATTTCCAATTCATATTCATTAAGGTTTAAATTAAAAACTGATAAGAAATCCATGAAGATATGAAGTAAAGATTCTCTACAACGATTCGTTGTGCCATCATCACACCGAAACTTCTTCCCGTAGTCGATACGAAGCAATCAAAAGAATTTTGGAAACGAATCAAAAGAGATTGATAAGAAAGTTATTTCCACTGTTGCAGGGTATTGACCATTTATAGTCGTATTCCCTTGTCCCCTATCTCGTCCTCTTCTTGCACTCATACTCACTATCAGTGGATAGTAAGAGAATTTACTGAGACATACGGACAGATATCTTAAGGATTACTCATTCTAGAGTTTACTTCACTCTATCTCTAATGAGCTACTTAACGTGTTATACTCCTGAGCTAAAGTTTTACCTTAGCTCTGATACCAAATGTAACAAAGCGGATTTTTCCCGCTCGAAAATCGACATCCATACTTTACATCGTACTCGAATGCCGTAGATTCGACCGTACAAATCCGAGTCGCCGGAGCTTATAACACAGTTAAGTAAATAACACAGTGGAAGAAAAAGAATAATACATTAATATACAATATCTGATACAATATCTGATACAACAGAGTGATACAATGAATATCAATATATATCAGAGATATGATACAACAAATAGCAGCGGAAAAGAAAACGATAACATCAGCAACGGATAATCTCCATCTTCAAAGCACCAATCCAGAAATAGCTCGAACTCCCAATAACGATGCACAAAGATAAGCAAGTGCAGTCCGATCCAAAGACTGAACTTGCTCCTGAAAATCTACTAATTCTAACTATCTGAAAAACCCAACTATAGACTGCTCGTGTAGAAAATTTTGAGCATCCATAGTTTAGGAAAGAAACAATAAACTCCAGATCAGTCATGGGACTGGTGTGAGCAACAAAAACAGTTTATCTTTAAAAACGAACAACAAAAGAATTTTTAAAGTCAATTCGCAATGCTTTTGGAAAATGAAACTACCATAAGACCTCCCACCACACACACAATGCAAACGCAGAATTGGAGGAGATTTCTTCTTATGATAGTCAAAGATGCTTACTATGCAAAATCAAATCATTTTTGATATTATTATTAGTGCATAGTGTAGAAAAATTTTCGAAAATAGAATATCAATCTTAGCCAGCATAGACATTCCGAACTATGCCTACTATAGCTACCATCTAAACAGTGGTGACCACCATAAGTAAATGGCAGGTTCTACAACTAAAACCGTACAAGGCTCGTATTGTTTTGTTTGGATTTCCAACAAATGGTCAGGCTAAGGAACTTCCTATGCCACGAAAGAACGCCTCTGGCGGGATGCTCCGAGAACCAAACCATTCTCTGCCAAACAAGGCCGGCTACCCCCTTTCCCAGGGAATATACAAAACCTCAGATATGCCACCACCGGTCCTTTGGGACCTTTAAACGAGGCGCCTCTAAACCAACATCACACATAATAAATAAAGTGTGTCCACATGAGTAAGTATCTGGGCTCCATACCATGATACTACCCTTTTCTAGAAGGAATGGTCATACCCTAGGGAAGCTACCCTTGAAACCTTGCTGCACAATTCATGTTTCGACCGTTACCGGTTTGTGAGGTTCAACGAAGTCTCATCCACAAAGCTACGCTTTGTCACAAAGCCATGCTTTGGATCAACAGATGATCAAAGTAATGATCACAAAGATAAATGATCAAACAAATGATCATATCACAAATGATCAAACAATGATCATCACACAGCAACACTCAGCATGTCACATTACCAAATTGGGAATATATCGTTGATAAATTTCAACTACATAACATTTGAGCTCGTACGTCTCAGAGAAGGGTGTTAAGCTAAGAGAATAAATTCTCCGCCACCAAACAGAAATGTATTTGAAAGAAATCGGCTTTATATCTCAAAGTGTAATGTCAGATATACAATCCATACAAGTCTGTTCCGGGATCTTCCAAAGAAGCCCTTGTAATCCGGGTATTCACAGTCCCGATCGAACTTCCCATCACTTAGGGAATCTCTATACCGTAGCTACTCGGTGCAGAGACAATCGATAGGTCATCCTATCGTTCTCGCAAATACCCGGTCTTCAACACCGGTCTTCAAATGCTATCCATATACGACGTATCACTATTCGGAATGGGTTATATGACACAAATGTCTTTTCCCGGCTAACCCGAATAGTGAGCGCAATATTTAAAAATATATGGATATTGGGATTTCAATTAAGTCACAACTTATTACCCAAAATCTTTCTTCAAATGGTTTAAACAAATTACCATTTTAATCTTTTAAACAAAAGATTCATTCACAGATTTTCCAAATCAATTTCCATTTCAATTTGATTAACTCGTTAAATCTTTAAATTAAAGATTTAACTCATAGCTTTCAAAACAATTTCATTTCGAATGGTTTAAACAAATCATCATTTTAAATCTGTTAAAAATAAACAGATTCAATTCATAGCTCTCAAAAAGAATTCATTCATAACTTGGAAAACCATTTTTCAATTCAAACTTGAAATCCCTTTAATTAAACTGGAATTTCATTTCTTATCTGAAAGCTTTTATTCCTTTAAAACAAACAGTTCCATTTCAGAAAATCTGATTCATTCATACGAATTGAAATCTTTGGGTTAAATTCAAATTCTCAAACCAATATTTTTAAAATGGTTTAATTCATACAAACACATTTATATCATCTTTAATCCCTAGTTTCAAATCATAGGATTCAATTTCAAACTTGAATTCAAATTTAAATCAAATTATTTAAATTTTCAAAACTCGTTTAAGTTATTCAAAATAACTTTTATCTTTGAAATTCCATTTCAAAAGCTTTTCACTTTAAACCCAAATTTCCAATTTCAAAATCAATTGAAATTAAAATTTCAATTTCAAAAATATCAAATTTAAATTATCTGTGACTTAACCAATTTCCATGTGAAATCCATATTTGTGTGTGTAAGGGTGTAGTCCAGGGGCTTAACACAATAGTGCAACACAATGAATCATCACAGATCAAAATACAGGATATAGTTGATAAGCGATATAAACTATAACGCTTACAGATCACAGATATATATCGCAGATAAGTAAATTACAGATCACAACTTAAATCAGGATGTATCACAAAGCATCATATATCAGGGATATCAACAATTCAATCATTCAGTCAAATCCAATCATCCATAAGTAGGGTCAATTTAATTGTCTGATTAATTCAAATCAGATTAATTTCTTATGAATTACTAATCCTGGTTAATTAACATTAACTAATTACAGATTATTTTGATTAATAATTCTTTAATCATTTATTAATTAACCATTTATAATAAATTAATTAACCTTTAATTATAATTCTCAAATTAATTACCCTAATTAATTAATCACATTGATTAATTATCCTTTAAATTAATTAACCTTTAAACACTTGATAAATCAATCTTTAATCATTAATTATCCGTCCTTAATTACTTTTATTAAGTAATTAACTTTCAAGTAATTAATTTCCTTTACCAATAAATTTAATTTAGACTTTAAAAGTTAATTAACAATTAAAACATTCTTTATATTAATTAACTAACCTTTAATATTATTAAGTTTATTTAAGCCTTTACAATCAATTTTTATTTAACACATGGACTACCCTTAATTTATCACATTTACAAATGAACCTTTAAAACTTAGTTAACTCATATTTATGAAAACTTGCAAATTTCATTTACCTTTGAACTTTATTTAACATTTTCCTTTAATTTAAAACATTTACTTTTGAAACTTGTATAAATAATTTCACTTTAAAATTTGGTTAACAAATTACTTTAAAAATTTAAATTTCATCTTCTGGTTGCTTTTAAATCCTGGTACAAGATTACTTACCAAATTTCAACTTGTATAAACCTGTTACTTTTAAATAAAAACTCAGGCTAATTTGCGTATATAACAAAACCTGGGCCGATGCTCAGGATTCTCGAGTACAAACCCGAGAAACTCACGAACTTCCTTTACTTCGAGAAAAACATGAAACAACCTCGCGTTGAACCCGAGCCACCTTCGTCTCCCTCAATTTCCAACCACACTAGACAGAAAATACTACGTGCACGTGCACCGTGGCTCCAGCCACCTCCGGCCACTCACCAGAGTTGCTCCCCATCGCCGACTATCTCTAGATGACCTCGCAATCACCAGAACCCATCACCACATCTCGAATCAAATTCGAGTTCTCCTCTTCAAACCTGGAACACGAACTCGGCCAACATTCAAAACCTGTCAACAGCTCGCCTCTGCTCCTCCGACCACCAGAGAACCACCATCACCGGCCACAACTTCGCCTACCATCCCTCTACGCATTCCCAAACCCCCGTTGAACTCGACGCTTCGATGCATACGAATCGACCCAAAAATTCCACTCAGCCCAAACTAGGTTTAGGAAGAAGAACCCACCACCGCTGCCACCACCGGCCATTGATCATCCACCGAACAATTTTCCTCCATTCACCAGTCACTCCTCGACCTCCAGACAGAATTCCATCCTCTCCAATCAAATGTGTTGCCCGAGGTAACCCCGACTTCCCAATTCGATCAACCCAGCAATGCCAACTCATCCCATTACAAAAAAATGTGATTTGAGTTTTAAAAATCCTAATTTTGATTTAGAAATCAGTTTGTAAACTTGAATCGATAATTCAAGATGTTTGAAATTTCACTTATATTAAGTATCACTGTTCTTGAGAGGTTCCAGTGAGATTTCTAAACTTATTTTAACTTACATAAATTTTAAAACTTACTGCATAACCAAACAAACAATATTTGTCTATATTCCAAGTTCTAACAGATCTTAGATTAAAAGATAAGGATTATGTTTGCAACCTAGATCCTAAAACAAAGAATAGAGGTATGCACACATTCATCCAAATATTCACAGATATTCCACATATAAGTATACAACTTAGTTATCCATATCCATACAGGTTATACTTATCACTGGATTAATCATGCAACCATGTTTTACTTAAGTAATTTATTAAAAATGTTACTCACAAACAAAAATAAACAGATTCAGGGAGGAGATTGCTCACCTGAGTTTCTTTTGAACAGAGGACTCAAGCCTGATGTTGAAGAAAACAGAGACAGGAATTTCTTTTCTAGGATGATTCTTGTATTTGTTTTTCTTTATTATTTTCTTTTCTTAGGTTTTAAATTTTCATCTCTGGTTGAACTTTCTTTTGAATGAACGAATTTGAAATGGAGTTGATATGTGAGAAAGCAAGTTTGCAGGTGATAATGTTTTGTTGTACAAAGTTGATATATTTGCTTGTACAAATACCAGAGATTTTTCTCTGCTTGGAGGCTGATATAGAAACAAGTTGTGTACTAAGGTGAAGGCATTTAATGAAATGGTCCTTTATGTCTTCATTTGCAAGCTACACTTACCTATTTCGATGGCTAAAGATATGTTTTCATACTTATGTATGTTTCCTGTCTTCTTTTTGCAGGTTCATTTACATAGATTCTTTTGTTTTATCTCTTATTTGTTTAAATGTACATACTTATGCTTTGTTCACAGGCTTTGTGATATAAATAAAATTTTATATTTATTATGTTGTTATAATTAACCTATGTGTTTACTTTATATCATTACATAACTATATAATTTATCTTATGTATATTTGTTTCATGTTTGCATACATATTTTCTTTTATTATTTTTGAATGTATTTTTATATTTAATATGCTGTTAAAATTTATTTAATGTGTTTATTATAATTTATTAATGTTGTTGTAATTTAAAACCTTGCAATATAAATGAATGTCTATATTAATGTATTATTTAATTTAACAAATTTGTTTACTATATATATATATATATATATTCCAAAATTTTATCTTATGTATTTTTATATTTATTTCAAATTTTAATACTGGTTATTTTTATATTCCTTATACTTTATCTTATATAATTTGTATTTTTATTTTCAAACCATTTATTTACGACTTAAATTCAAATCAAATATACATAAAATTTCAAATTTACTCGTATATGCTCAAATACATATATATCCACATATATACATATATATATATATCCTCATATATACATATATTTATAATTTCTTAAATTTAAATGATTTATACCGAATATATTTGGACTTGGGGAAACTCGCATCACCTTATCAATTTATTTTACAATTTTTATTCAAAAATTCATTTAATTATCAATTTAAATTAAATTAAAATCTGGGGTCATTACAATAACCGTGTTATTTGGAACACAAGTTTGTCAGAGATATACTTTTGTATTAGCCTATTCCTCCGGGCGAAGCGAGGGTCAATTGGTTAAAGGAAACACCGAAGGGGAGCTTCAGGACTAGACGTAGGACGGGAGGTCCGAACTAGTATAAAATATCTGGTGTGGTTGTTTCTATTATTTATCTTACATTCAATTATATACTCTACTTATCATAGTTAGTATACACCCACATATATGTAAGTTGCATTATTTGTAAAGATCCTATAGATTTTCATATATATGTATGTATCTTTAATATAATTAATTAACCTTTAATTGATTTACTTAATTAAACTCTTCTAATTAAACTACATTAATTTCGAAGGTCATTTTATATCTGTGCAGTTAAAGCGCTTGGTAGATTCAATGCGGCGGAGGTGCAAAAAGTCACAGCGGGAAGACAGCGAGGATATAGCGGGATATAGCAGATGACTCTAAAATAGCATATAAAACTCGTACTTTATGTTTTTACAAATATATAAATAGTAATTAAATGAAAAATTAACATTCAATTGAATTATAATTAATACATAAATAATTTTAAATAAAAACATGTGCGAATATACTGTAAATAAATGTAAAACTGTCATATGACATAATTGAATTTAGTAGAATATTAGAGTATTTTCATTTTTGAAAATATATTAAAAATTCAATTAAATAAATTAGTTTTATAATTTTTATAATGTACGAATATCAATTTTCAATTCATTTATTTTGTAGAAGATATATCGGAAATAGCGGATTATAGCGGGAATAACGGGATATAGCGGAAATAGCGGGGATTAAAGCGGAAAGGCTATATTTGGGGCTATATGGAAAAATCGTAGCGGTAGAAATCCTCTATGAGATATAGCAGGGTTGTAGCGGGGTAATAGCGGGGCATTAACTACATAGTTTTATATAGACATATATGTATATTTATACTATCTTAAACATTTTAAGGTAATATAACATATATCAATATATATATATATATAATACAAGTATATATATATAGATAATTTTAGTTAATTTATTTTATAAATCTTATTAATAAATTAGTTTTCAAAATTAATGTTTAATTATTAATTTTTCAAACATTTTAAAATTTTATTATCTTTTTAAACATTTTGAAAACTTATGTTATATTATAACTTTTATAATAAACGTGTTTCATTTTTAAGTTTAACTTTCAGGTTGAAAATCTTTACTTTAATTTTCAATTTTTTTTTGAAAATTAGCCCAAGTTTCAATTCAAATTGGGTCTTTTCTATTAGGGGCAACCTTTGGGCTCACTTCACCTTTCAAGCCAAGCCAATAACTGTGTAGGACACGACATTTGATTACCCAATTCTAATCCTAGACATTACCTTTCTAAACATTGTACTAAGTGAGCAAGCTTAATTACTTAGCGCTAACATGACTAATTTAGACCACATACTCTATTGCGCTCTAATACCACTATTGAAACTAGGCCATCCCAAAGCGGAATTAAAGTGTAAATTTAAAAAAAAAATCCATTTTGGATTTATTGGCCAATGAAGTTTAAAGAGATTTTAGATCTAATCTAAAAGGTGTATTATTTTATTTAATTAGTTTGAAAGAGTTTGAATTTGATATAAATTTTAACGATTGAGTGTATCAAATACACCTATATTTGTAGTAGTTACTTACTAAAATTAATTTGAGAAGGAAACGTTTTGTTTCCTTCTCTAATACTATACAATCAATTAAGAGAATATATAGCATTAATTGGAGAGAGACACCTTTCATTTCTCTCTTTGGTTAGATTAATGATTTGTTAAATGTCAATGATGATCAATTTAAACATGGCATGAAATGTGAGTATATCCAAATATACTCCAATGTATATTGCATAAGTGCAACATATAATACGTTTGCATATATGGTGTTTCCTTTATGCATGCCTTCGTTATCCATAGTATTATTTAAAATACATACGTACATACATATATAATAGAGCTTATACACACACAACACACATACACATGCATACATAAAAATGTGTTAAAATTAAATTTCACTATTTTATAAGTTTGTAATTAAAAACAACAATTTTGAATCCAGTTTCAAAGTTCGGAGGGGTCCAAGATTAAAACAATGATTTTACCTAAAAATCCATTTTATCAATCTTAACTTATATATATATATATATAGACACACATACACACATACATATACAAATCATTGTAAATAATGTTTTAAACTTAAAACAACACATGTATGATAAAATTATAATATAGCATGTACTTTAAAATAAAGTAACAAATTGAAGTCTAACTTTAACTTAAATGGAAATCCAAATCCAAGGGTTTGTGATATTTTGCATAAAATTCCAATTATGTTTACAAAGTTTTTTTTGAACTTTCAAACAGTAGTATGCAATAACCAAAAGATTAATTCAAAATAACAAACACAAAACATATATATATATATATACACACAAACATTAAAACTACATATGTTTTCTATTTGAATAGTAATAGAATTATATTATTAATTAAAACTTAGATTTCAATTAAAAAATTTATTTGAAAAGCAAATGTAAAACAATAACAAAAATAGATATGAAAAATCAAGCGTGCACACATATATTATAATGGTATTAGACCTAAATTATATAGACAATGTGAACAATTAATTAAATCTGAAAACATATGATGTAGATTTATGACAAGATAAATTGGTATGCAATCAAAGTATATCTTAAACAGGTCCAAATCAAAATAACATGGTGAATATATATAATTAATTAAGATGCAGCAAAAGGGGGTCTAATCTATATAACCAAATAAATAAATATTCAGATGAGATGAAATATATGATGGATCAAAATCATATGGACAAGGTAAATGTTGAATAAATAAAATTAGATTATTACCTTGAGATGTTGCCAAGAGAATCCACCTTGGATGAAGAAATCTCCTTAGAACTCCAATATCTACACCCTATCCTTACAAGAGATGGATGAACCTCATGTCTTTTATTTATTTGATGTTTTTCTTTGATTTGGAGTTGAAAGATGTTGGAAACCTTTTTTATTTTCTGCCATGGAAGGTTAGAAGGAAAGAAGAGATAAATGAATGATAAGAATGAATTGTTGTAGAAAATGAATTAGTGGATATGTTTTTATTGAAAGAATGAAAAAAATTTCATTTTGTAATTAAAACTTCCCTAATTAATTCCCTTAATAATCTCTCTCTCTACTCCTCTCTCTTCGTGTGGTACGGTTTGAATTACATGCCATCAAATAAGATAATTTTCAAAAATTACTTTATGCAATTATCTTTTATTTAAACCCGTCTAAAATTACATCGATATCGTATATCATTGCGCCCAAATATAACTTTTACAAATGCATTCAAATAATTACAAACAACTCTAAAACATTAACTAAATTTAATAATAATTGATATTTTTAAATATTAATTAATTTACAACATTTTATAAATTAATTAAATCATGTGGGTTTTCAGAAAATTCATCGTTATGGTTGTGCGATTCAAAGGTGTAAATTCAGTAAGCGGTTAATAACAAACAATTTGAATATTAATGTTCATACGTCACCTTGGTTAGTAGTATGACATTTTGGCTGAATTTATTGCTTACACATCTCTTGGTAAAATCCAATTTTTTTATTATAAGCGGTACCTAATATTGATGATTATTTACACCAATTTTTTTCATTAAAATTGTATCACTTCGGACTTGTGGAATTTGGTAATGATCAAAATTTCAATATCATCCATATTCAACTTTATAATCCAAACACAAAGTCCTTGGTTCAATAATATCAATTATTACTAACCGTACTACTTGTGGGAAATCGTGTAGTACTATTATGAATGGATCCTAAGGCTACTTTAACACTAGAGGGGGATGAATGGTGTTTTATAAATTATATTGAATTTTTCTAAATTATTCAAAGATTTAAATTTAAACATAGATAATCAATCATAGATATATATTAACAGACGGTCACAGATATATAGATGTAGTAAAAGTAAAGTAAAAGTAAGAGAGATGACACCATAAGGTTTTATACTAGTTCGGGTTAACCAATCCTACATCTAGTCCTGTAAAGTGTATGTATAGACTTCTTTTCAATTCCTAATTTAAAAGAGGTGGCAATCAAACCAGAATTTAGTCTTGATTTCAAGGCAATGAGGTACACCCTCTTGATTTACGAGTTCAGAATAGATTCTCTTAATTTAATCGGACAATAAGATCACCCACTTGATTTGACTAGGCAACAAGATCACCCATTTGATTTGACTAAGCAACAAGCACACCCACTTGATTTGAACGGGCAACAAGCACAACCAAACAAATAATAGTAGAGAGTTGTTGATTTCAAATACAAATAGTTTTACTTTGGATATAGAATATCCTATAGCCCTTTTGATAGCACTTGATCTTTGAATTGATGAGAGAATAGATGAGTGGTTGGTTTTTAGAGAGTGAATGTAGTAAAGTATAGAATGATTTTGAGCGAATTTTTGTAAAATATGTAGTGAGAATTCAGAGTACGAAGAAGACAGAAAAATTTCGTTGAAAATTAGTTTTCTAGCCCTTTATATAGTGTTTGAAAGGATGTGTCTATTCGTGAAAAGATGTAATAGATAATCACAACTTTTTAAAAATTAAATGGCATCTTTTCAACTATTTATTCAATGTTAAAAAGGATGTGTCTATTTGTGAAGAGATGTAACTAAAAATCATAACTTTTCAAAATTTAAAAATCATCTCTCCAATGGTCTATATGTTATCATATCTATGTAGCATATGTCGACACACATATGTATGTTTTGAAAAATAAAAACACTTTTAAGATGTTCCAAAATTTTGAATTCCTGTAAATTTATTTTAGCATAGTTTCTAAAAATATAAAAACCTTTATAAAATTTATTAAAAATATATTTTGAAAATAAAACAAATATTTTAATAATTAAGTAGTAATAAGTATTTTGATAAGAGAGTATTTAAAGAATCACATGGTCGTTATCCAAGGACTTTGACAAATTATTCTAATGTTTATTTACAGTAAACTATTGTCTTGAACTCTTCTTGTCTCTATCTTTAAATGCATGAGACTTCAAATATCTTGATCATCTCTAAATCTTGATCTCTAATCTTTTTAATGACCAGTCTTCAAACTCGATTATTCTGTACTTGTATGAACCTATATAATATCCTGCAAAATACTCAATACAACTTGGAAAAACATTAGTACCTATATATATTGTTGTTTTCATCAAAATTAATATGTGGTATTAACACTACTCTTGCCAAAGATTTTGACTTTGAGTTGACTTCAATTGACCGTGATACTAACCTCATATAACTGAGAAGACGAATCCTCTTTTGAATAGTGTTTCACTTCCAATATTTCCACTCGATCCAACTATAGTCATTCGATGGACGTTGTGCCAATGATTAACTATAATCAAAATGGAGCTTTCATATTGAAGATCAACAGTATTTTATAATCAAGAGAATATAAATTAGTCATTTCGATGTTTTCTATTTGACTTAGTTTTATTAACCAACGAAGAATTATCGAGTGAGTTATTTCATAGTTATCTAATAAATACCAATACGTAACCTCTTGGTGACTCTAGCAGCCGTGAGTGATACACTATCCAATATTTGAAGAGCATTGCATAATCTAGTCTCAACGGATGCATTGATGTCCAATCGTAATACATCTTGACTAGGAATATTTAAAATGATGTGCTTATCATATAATGATATAATACTCATGGTTACAACTATTTATAACTACTATCACAAACACTTCATTTATGGACTCTCTCATATATCTATATATATATACTTAAATTAATTAATTAATTAATTATTTGTAACGTTTTATAACAGGTATACAACTTAAAGAAAACTCATATTATTTTGAACAAGATTGGTTATCGAGTAAGATTTATGTAATAATTATATAATTGCCCCTAGGGCATACCCCTAACTCTATCACATTCGCTATGCCATTGCATGTCTTTTGTAGTCGCAAAAGATGCATACAATCTTTGTAATTTATTTTCAACGGAAAGTAATGTATACATTAAAAGGCATGTCTTTACCACTGCTCTTTGTCAATTTATATCTTTGGTTGTTGCATAATTTTTAGCTTGTAAGGTTGTTATCTTCTTCCGATATATCATACATCCACTTGGACACATGTCAATCTTTTCATATAGCAGACCAAAGACAAATACTTTCTTTTTAGCTAATCCCAATTTTCTACCAAGATATTATCTTGTGGAAGCTTTCTCTACAGAAACTAAGAACCGAGTTCATTAGATTTTTCCGATGCGTTGTATGCGGAATTTATAGCGATTAACCTAGATATCACTGACAATTGCGTCATTTTACATCCGTTATATAGCGGTCTTTTTTAAGCTTCTTACAGATCAAAAAACTTTTTCGATTCCGGTCAAATTCATCTTCTGTTTAGCTTCGTTAGTCCACATACTTGGACTAGCGACATCATAAACCATTTCTACCATTCGGTCTTTTGTATTAGTTTCTTCAAAATCGACATCAATGTTTTCAGGTTTGTCTTCAACTATCACCTTCAATTCACACTCGCCATGAAATTTCCACACGTAGTAGTCCGGTATAAAACTCTTTGTATACAAATATAAACAATATTTTCGTATTCTTGGAGTTTCACACAACATTTATTACATGAACACCGAATTTTTTTCATGTCTGTTTATCATTAGATGCAACCTTTAAGAATGCTTCGATATCTTCACTAAATTGCAATGGTACTTTTTTCCAAACTTCTTATACATCCAACTTAGAGCTTTCAAATAATTCATCTTGTACCCTATGAAAACAAGAAAAAATAATAATATCATACACCACTAAGTTTTATTTTATAATATTACTTCCATGCGATATTATACTCTTTTACTAATTTTTATTATTAATATCATATACCATTAATTTTTATTTTATTATCAACACCATACAATATTATTAATATAATATATTATTAAAATTTTATTTTATTATTGATAACATACTATAAAATTACATTTTACCGATATCATGTACTGCTATATATTAATTACTAATTTTTACAATATATTCATTAATATATTATTTATAATACCATTAATTTATCTAATTATTAATATCATGCAATATTTTTTCTCTTACTAGTTTTTGTTATTAATGATATACGGTTAGAAATTTATCTTACTGCTAATATCATACAATAAAATTTTCCTTTACCAATATCATATACTATTACTTATTAATAACTAATTTTTACAATATATTTATTAATATATAATTGATAATACCATTAATTAATTTATTTATTAATACAATACAATATTATTATTTTTAATAAAATCATATGTTACTCTTTATTCATCATTATTTTTTATTTTATTATCATATATTATTATATCATGAAATCCACAATTAAACAAGTCATAATGACAAGAGTAAACCTTGATTTAATTGGTCGGCTATCCTTCCTCCCATTACCAACACAAAAATATGTACTTTATTCATAAATAAAAACTTTATCATGAACGATTCACAAAATTTCGACAGCACTTCCCCTTATTCTCTGTATCATATGCAAAAAATGTACACGGAAAATAAAATAGGAAACGCTGTCAAAAATTTTATAGACCATGCAACGACCCGTAATTTCACTACTTCAAAAATGAGAGATTTCGTTCGTTTTAAATTTAAAAGGAATTTAAAACTTAAATAAATATGTTATATATAATAAATAATAATGAAGAAATCATTTATACTTATATTTAATAAATAAAAAAGTATAAATTTGGATTTTAGAACAAATCAACAATAGTTAAGTTTTGTTAAAAATAAATAAAGGCTTAAATAAATGGTTTAAATATTTATTTAAAAAGATAAATCTGATTTAAAACACCTAATAAAGATAATAAAAGTATATTAATATATTTAAAAGTATGATAATAATCGTTTTATAAAAATAACCAAAATTTGTCGCATTTTGTCAGTTTTACATACACTGTAAAATTAGAGATTTTGATATTAATTAAATATGATTTTAAAATATAAAGAGACATGTTTTAATTTATTTAAAGAAGTGAAAAGTTCATTTTAAAGTTTGATTTACTTCAATATATAGCTTAACAAAAACGTCAAATTTTGACTGTAAACTTTATCGACAAAAAACACCGTTTTCAACCGAAACAAGTTGTCGACAAGTTGTTGCAACTTGATATGTTTTCTAACACATACATGAACTTAACAAACTATGTTACATGTTACATTTAACAAATGCACTTTGAAAAGTCAAAGTTTACAAATAATTCAAAAAGTAACATGATTTGACATAAACCTATAAACAAATCTATACTAAACAACATCATTACTTTACATCTTGTGTCATTTATGAGATGTTACTAATTTACATGGAAAAGGAGCAAATGTTATTTTAACATTTAAGAAAATAAGGCAAACATTATTTCTTAAGTACAAATTCAAATCAAACCATTTCTTTTCCATTAAGCAAAGATCAAATTAAGGGTTAGAAAGGTAAATTAAAAGTAAAAAAGTAGAGAAGGGTATTATAGTCATTTTCCATCTAAAGCTCAAATATAAATAAGCATCCATACCTTCCACTTTTTCACATTTCATTCCTTCCTTCTTCTTCACTTTCTCCTTCTTCTTCTTCCTCCTTGAAGCTCTCTTTATTGGCTTCCTCTTCTTCTTCCATTTTCTTACTAACTTTTTCAAAACCATATCAAATCAACTCCAAACACCACCAAACTTTGCCAAAGACCTTAGAATATCATTAGAACATGATTTAGCATCTAAGAAGTAAAGAAATGATGGAGGAAGAGGTAGAATAGGGCATGACCGAACCTATCAAGAAGAGGGAGCAATTCGTGAAGTTTCGGAACGAGAAAAAGAGAAGGAAGTGCTGCCGGAATTAAAAAGAAAGTCTACGAAAAAGATTTGGTATAGTTAAGAAGATGTAGTGAAGTGTTGTTGCATATGAATGTTGGTAGGAAGTTAATCAATTTGGTTAAAGGTGAGTACTCATATTTACTAACAAATCCATAAATTATTTCAAGTATAATAATTTAAAAGTTTAGTAAATGTTGAATGGTTTAAAGAATGATAACTTGGTTGATATTATGGTTGATTATATGATTGTTTATGTGGATGATAACTTGGTTTGATAAATGATAAGAGAAATGATTAGTAATTAACCATAGTTAATTAAGTGAGATTTTCTCATCGCTTTTGGATTTATATTTTAGTTATGATAAAACAATCACATTTACACACTTATGACATATGAATGTTTATTTAATTTTTAATATGGATGATTTGATAGTTAGTTAATTAATTTAATTGTGATAATATATCCCGTTATGGTATTAATAGTGAACGTTGGATTTGAAATCATATGTTATGTGATTGGTTGAATGGATGTTATGTTAGTGATAAATATGAATATTGGATATGTTTATTTTGATTTAAATAATCACTTTGTTTATAAGACCATATTTTAGTGATATGAGATATTTTGGAAAAATAAGTCTCTTTTCATTTAAAAGTGAAATTAAAGTTAAAATAAAAGAGAATTTGAAATTTGAAGTGAAACGGATTTGAAAAGGATAGTTAAATAGAAATTGAAATTAAGATGAATAGTGAAATTGAAATTAAAATCGATTTTGAAAAATTGAAGTAGAGATTAAGGTTGAATTGAAGTTTAAATTTAAATTAGATTTGAAATCTAAGTTTTAAATATGTTTAATTTGAAGTTAGAATTGAAATTGAATTAAAATCGGAATTTAAAATTTAATATTAAAATAATGTGAATATAATAATATTATAATATGGTAATAGTCAAAATACATTTTAAATACTTTAAAAAGTGAAAATATTGATTTAAAATGATTAGTAATGATTTTATAAGTGTTAAAATCCAATTTGAATATATTATTTCAAATATTAAAAAATAAGTTAAAACTAGATGCGTCGTGCAACGGTAGTTCGCGATTTCGCGCTGAAAAGTTCAAATGAATGTGTAGAGTGGAATATAGCTCGGAATTCTTCGAAACAAGAAAATTCCGGACTATTATATCCATATCTTCTAAACGAAGAAAGAAAATCAAGATTTCGTTTTGTAGATTTTGAATTAAGTCCAAATCAATTTTCTAGAAAAATCGCGCTAGTGCAGTTAAGTGACCATAACAGGAAATCTGTTTAAATGAACGTTTTTAATATTGAAAAAATATGAAATAAATTTGATAAATCTATTAAAATTGTTTGAAAAAGATTTGGATTGAAAAATATGAGTTATCAAATGTTTAAAAGTTGATTTAATCAAATAAGCTTATATAGCACTTTCCGTAGCACTTTTATGCTATAAATTGTATAACTTTTGGAATATGAGTTTAAATATAACGATTTTTCCTAGAATCAATTCGGAATGTTTTTTAAAAAGGTAAGTTAAGTATTTGAAAGATAATTTGGAATCTTTATGATCAATTCCAAAATAAAATTAATATTTGAGTATGCGGAAACGACCAGTACATTTGTCCCGCCTATGAGATCTGGGAAAATAAAACAAGGTGTTTTAACTAAGGTTAGAGATGGAGCAACCAGTGCCCTGAACTTACCTGGCCTATGTTTTCTTTTCTTAGGCGTGGGGTGGAACAGATCGAAAGGAAAGCCCGGATGCTCTAAGATAAAAGATCGTATTATGTTTTCCAAAATAAAAGAAGATTAGTATTATCCAAAATTTAAGCAACCTCCAAATTGAATGATTTCTATGATCCTATTTACTCAAAAATGTTTGCTAAGATTTATTTTAGGGTTTATCGTAAACGATGTCTTAAATAACATTGTTTTTGACCCGCCTAAAAGTTAAAGAATTTGATTGAAAGTTAAGTAAGGAAATTTGAGATATTTTCCAAAGAAAAAGAATGAATTTCTTAGAAATTATCCTAAGTCAAAAGAAAGAGATTTCGAAATCATCCGAAAAGAATTAAAGTGAAAGAGACTTAATAAATCCTGTATACTCATTTTTACTTTTTATCGATAATTGGATTTTGAAGGAACCGGGGTCAGATTTGGGTGATTCCTATCCGAAAACCACTTCGAACTAATGTATACGTTCGAACGTGAAGACTTGTTGAAGATGAAGATTATTGAAGACCGTGGATCTTCATAGCGTGAGGACTGCTTGTTGATTTGCTCGGGGTCGCACCCATTATAGAGTTATTTATAGCAGTGGTCTCCTCGTTGTGGAGATTTTTTGGATTACAAGGACTACTCGCTACTAGTGGTAGTAGGAGAGTGCCTTCAGTTTGTCCTGTTCCTGAACAACTTGTATGGACGTTTGTCTGACATTGCATTTCTAAAGATTATGTACATTGATTTTTACAAACGTACATCAGTGGTGGCGGAGAAGGCAACTTCTCTTAGCTTAACACCCTGAGACGTACGAGCTTAATGGTTGTATTTTTGTGGAAGGCAATTAGTAGTTAACGGGAATGACAATGTGGCATTCAAAGATGTGATATGTGTTTTGTGAAAAGGTAATCGTTACCTCAAGCCTCATCAAATCGGAAATGACCGAAACAGGATTAGATGCAGCAAAGCTAAGTTGGTCATTTCCAATTAGGGTATGATCATCCCCTTCTAGATATATTTTTTCCCGCTATGATGTTCGGGATGTAAATTTATGTGGTGTATGGAAAACGAGCGCTCGGTTAAAGGTCAGTAACGACCGAGGGATGACATATTCGGTACTATCTAGTTATAGAGGTAGGCCGGTCTTGTGTTGGTAGAGGAGCTTTGTGATGGTTCCTCAGGGACATCCATCTAGAGATGTACCCATTTCGGAAGGTAGATTCTTCACCTAGTCATTGTATGAAAATCCATTCTCCAATAAGAACATACGGACTTGATTGTAAACCTATTATGCTGGAATTTAATCAATGTAACAATTTCGGCTAAGATTAATAAGTTTATTTGCAAATGTTTTCAAAGAATGTCATTAAAAATAATATCAAATATTTTGATATAATAGTGCTTTAGTTATCATAAGGTAAAAACTCGTCCGTGTTTATGTGTGGGTGTGGTCTTATGGGATACTCTTTATTTTCAAAGGATTTTTATTCAAAGGCTGATATATGACACTGTCATTTATTATTGAGTTTTTCTCACGCTAGGTTATCAAGCCTGATCTGGGTATTTTCAATACTCGGGTCAGATCCGAGTAGTTTCAGGGTTAGTCGAAGACGATTGGAGTTTTCCAGATGAGAGCTGGAGATATTCATCTGCATATGGACATATTCTATTATCCGATGTGCTTAGTTTGTTTTAGTTGATGTTTGTCAGCAATTGTAAGGGCAGGTATTATAACTGTCCAGGCTGAATCTAGGTTAGACTATGATATTGTATTTTAAAATTTTCCGCTGTAAAGATTATTAATGAAATAATATATGTTATTCCATTCATGTGAGATTCTGTTCTGTCTATTTTTCTTTATTACCCTTCATGTTCCGTATTTTCGTGCAATTTGAGTTGGACATGTGTGGTTTATTGTCGATTCAAAGGGTACGGAAAAACAGGTCGTGACAGACCATCTCGGATAAAATATTGATTTATGACTTACGTATATTTTTCTGTTTAGAACTTGTTCAATACTAGGAAAAATTTGACGAATATTGTATCAGATGAATTGATTTCCATTTTAATAAAATTGAATATCAGTAACGGTTGTATACAAAACTCATGAGACGAGACCAACAAACCTATAGGTTCTAATAAATTGAATTAAAACTACTAAGTCGAAATATAATGTAATTCCAAATTCCTTCATATATGCATTCATTTGTAATCAACCATTTACGACAACATATATTTTGATCTTTCACCAATCCATTTCAACAAAACTATTCTCATTATAATTAACTAAAATTTGAGAATCATAAATGGATGTATGAATACGAGAGAACCATGTCGTTGAAGCTTTGGATGCGGGTTTGTGGCCCAAGGAAGTGAAATAACAGTGGCTTTGGAAGCATCACAGGCGGGGTTTTAGAGATGGAGGCATTGATGGTGGATTTGGCGAAGTTTGTCACAGACGGGGTTTCAGAGATGGAGGCATCACATGTGAGGTTCGTTAGAGATGGAGGCATCGATGTAGCAGTTTTCTTAGGTTGTGCTATAATTTTTGATGGAGGGTTTGATGGAGCACCGTTAGAGGTTGTACGGTAAGTTTTGATGGAGACGTCGATGAAGGCAATGGAGGCGGGTTCATGGCCAAAGGAAGAGGAGAAAGAAGAAGGGGGGTTGTGCTGTATTTTTGATTTGGGGAAATGAAGAAAGGGAATCGGGTCTGGATTATAGTAGAAATAAGTCATCACTGTATCGTTGAAATTTTTAACGACTTATATGTCTTGACCATTTTTCGACGATATACTGTGACACCACCTTTGTTGTCGGTAATTCTTTGTGGCTATTTTGTTTTTTTTCTAGTAGTGACTAGTTAGGGATAGCAGACCAATTTTTTGGCAACACTGATATTCCAAAATGTTTGGCCAAGGAGTAGGCTAATTAACATTTCATGAAGAGACATAAAAATTAGGGTATTTTGGTTTGAAAATAACATTTATGTTTTGTATGTTAAATATGTATTTCAATTGACGTGGAAGAGAATGAGAAGTTGAAAAATACTAGTCATTGGAACAAAGGAAAGAAGAGAAAAAAAGATTATAATTTTTTTATATCTCTCACACGGTAGAAAACTAGAAAATAAATCATGTTCAATTATGCATATTAAAACTAATGCTTTGAGGGGCAAGTGATATGATGTTTTAAACAAAGACTTTAAAAGGTTATGAGTTAAAACTTCTTATGTATAATCATATATCACTCTCAAAACTACTTTTAAACCTAGCTGCCCCTGGCTTTTTAGATCAATGTTGATAACAACCAATTTTCATTGGAATCCGTGTTGGGAAATTCTAGGAAATGGTGTATAAGTTGAAAATTAACATAAATTAGAAGAACATTGCTGATAACAAGTTGAGGAAGATGTAGACGCATGCATAGTGTGCATAATTTCTGGCACACAACGAAGAAACAGACATTCAATAAGCCTTTTAACCACAAAAATCAGTTTCATATACCATAAAAGATTTGTGCGTAACTTAAAATGTCAAATGCGCTTGCATGACTTCCTTGCACGCCATGCAAAAGAAGACACAAGTTTCAGGAATAATGGGCAAGGAATGGTTCAACTATATAAAGAATAACTTGTTTTGTAATAGGTATAGGACCATCGCCGATGTGTATAAATGCAGTGCAAGAAATGAGATTATTTAATTCGCAAGAAGCATCCAGTTTCAACTCCAGTAACTATCATGATTTGATCTTAATGTGCACGCTTGATGCTACGGCTATCAATTTGAGCAGTCTGTAACTTGCGTTGGTTGTAATCAAATTTTTTAAATATTTTTAGTTTAGGTATTTAACTTTCGTTTTGTGACTTGTACGTTTTTCTTTTTCGCAAGGATACTTCTTATATATGTGATAATAAATGCATTGGACATAACTTGAATCTGATTTCTCTTAAAATTTGATAATTGTTACCTGGATAATGATTGTTAGTTGAATAGGTGAAGATTAATCGGTTTGAGTACGTTTATTTTAATCTATACTATATTACTATTAGTGAGTTAGATTTCAAGCTCACACAGCCTCTTTGAAATTTGACAACTGAATAGTCTCCGAGTTAACTCTGAATCATTCTTTCTCTTTCTCAACTCAACTGTCACGGCTTCTCTTTCTCTTTCATCCCTTCCATATTTTCTACCCTTCTTACGAAAGACCATCATTTAATCTTTCTCTCATTCCTCTTTTCTCCTGCTAACCCTAAATCTTCATTTCCCAATATATACTCGTTGAATCATGTCGGCTTAGATTTACGCCCTAGACCTAATTGATATTGCCCCCTTCATTTGATGCTTATCTGCTCTACCCCCTGTTGTTCACGCTTCCAATCGACGTCCCCGCCAAATTCCGGGTGGTTGGGATCAGTTCAGCAAAGGGTTTTCTTCAGAGTTACTCGCTCTTCTCACGATGTAAGCACCAGTTATTACTTCTTTTTAGCATCCGATTGTGAATTAGTTCAGTTTCTCTTCTTCTTAGTTTTGTTCGATTTGGGTTGATCGGTTAGTTGTTTGATTGCAATGACTTGCTGCGGTTCCATTCTTAGGTTCGGTTTCGACTGGGATTTGAAAATTAAAATTGTCTACCTTGAACTTTTTTCCCTATTCCGGCGCTCATGTTTTCATAGGTTTTATTTTGGAGTGTTTTTTCTTGGCTTGAAATTTTTTTGATGCGCTGGCACTTAGTTTTCAGATATTTTATTTTGAGATCTTTATTTTTTCCATAGAGTATAATTGCTCTTTTGCTGTGTTGATTTAATGAAAGTCACAAGTTCTATATGTGGTGGTTTAGTTTCGCTATTGTAGGAAATGAATGGAGTTGAATGGTTGAAATTTGGCTCTCAGCACATCAAAATAGTGGTATATGAATATGTATCCTTTTCTTTTAAGATTGCAGGTGTTGTTCTTTTTAATCAGTATATTCATTTATATTATATTTGATTAATTCAATTAATTTACAGTGCTAACACTATCGTTTCTTCTATCCCCAGTTTCAAATTTTAATTTTTTACTTACTTAAAACCGAAAACTTCTATTTTATCTTCACTAAATCTATTAAGTGGAAAAAAAATCAAATCTTCAAAATTTTCAAATTGAATTTTCTTGATGTTTATGTCTATATATTGATTATTAGGTCGAAAAGGGATGGATTAAGCAAACAAGATGTTTAGTGCTTTTAAAAAGACTATGAATAATAGTTTGAAGTCTTTGAATCTATATATGAATGATGATCCATTTACAAGTCATTTGGATATTCTGGATATGTACGAAAGGGGGTATGTCTATCATGGAAGTTTATCATGAGGCATAGTGTTATATCGATACAAGTTAAATGATTTGTTTCTCCAAACTTATAGAAACTGTATTTTGAATGACTTTTCTAAGCATCAGTTTATTTTCATGTTTTGAATGACTTTTCTAAGCATCAATTTATTTTCAAGATCAATGCGAATGATCGGTGTGAATTTTATAAATGATTTATCTACCACTTTCGAAGTAGGACAATCAAGAACTACCTTTTCTCAAATATATAAAAAAAGTAACATTATAAGAACGGTGATTGGTTTTAGTAAGATAATAAACTCATTTAAAGTCCCATGATCTAAAAGTTTTATTATAATCGTTCAATTTTAGATTTGTAAACATAATGTCGAAAAAAATGAGAATCGGGTGTTGACTAAAAAACACAAAACAAGAGCAAAGTAATATAACGCTCTATATACTAATACCCTGTTTGGATTTTTTCGCATAAATGGTTCTACTAAATGTTGTTATACACTTATGTTGCAACTCTATTCTACTATATATAAAACTGAACATTCACCATTTTATCTCTAACTTCTCGTTTAATCTCAATCGAATACTAAATCCTCTTTTATTCAGCGTTTAATTTCCCTATGGTTTCGTTACATAATTTATTTGTACTAAAATGCACAAGGCAAAAAGCATCTCTTTTGTACAGTTTCATCTGAAAGTTAGGGCTAGGTCTATTCATCTTTTATCAAAATATTTCTCACTTTGGTGTCCTATGTTGCTACAATAAACACAAACTAGTGTCCATTCCCGACTTAAACATGCATTCTATGATGTAGATGATTATTCTTCCTTCATCTTCACTATACTTTACAGTTCATTTTACTCTTATTTCTCATAGTAATTTTAGCCTCTAATATGCTTTCGAATTGCCAGATAGTCTTGCTTTGTTTGATGAAATGCCTCATTTTGTATAATTTGGATTGTTATTTTCATTGACTATTTGGTTAACCCTTTTTAGTTGTATTGTAATTATTTGAGTTTCACATCTTATTTAGGAAGTCACCAAATGAGATATGTACTTAACAATCATGGCTGCTCAAATTCATCTTGGACCAATCGATGATCATATCAGTTTCAATCTTAAGGTAATCATTTTGTTGATTCATTTCTACTAATCATCTTTATACCTATTTGTTTGCTTTATGAAATCAACAAGTCATTACAACTTTAGAAAAATCGTACATTTTCATGCAACTCAAGTTTTTTTTTGCTTATTTCTTTAGCAATATATAAACAAAAGATATATATATATATATATATATATATATATATATATATATATATCTTTTGATTTTGAATTTAGTTTACATGTACTATTCAATTATTATTTTCCTCTAATTGGAAGTTACGTCATTATTATATTATAGCCAGATTTCTTATACATGGATTTTATTATGCTTATTTTGATGGTAGTTGTGACTACTCATCTTATGTATCGTTAAATTTTACCTAATATAGTTAAACTGGGTTCCCTTACCTAAGTCCATATGCTCTTAGCATTCCTATTCATTAATGGACTTTTTAATTCCTTCTTAATGATACACTGATTACAAGAGACAATTTTGTTTGCCTCATGCAATATCAAATGAGCAAAGCCAAAAGACCAAATTGACATTGTCCGGTAAATATTGTGATTTATTTTTTAATCATATAAAAGAGTAATTTAAGTAAGTAATTTATTTATTTCAAATTAAGTTGATTTATTTCTCTTTAGGTTTTTTACAATTGGGTTTACCAATGATTTATTCGATTAGTTTTCACAAACATTTATCCTAAAGATCAAAGATTGGCAAGATATTCATGATATGTTTGGAAGAAGAAAATAATCATATTTATGTTACTATTTGGTTTCATTCAATTTTGGATTGTCCGCCATGTTGGTTGACCTCAAAGTAATAATAACTCCTGATATATAAGGAGATGAAAATGCTAGGATTGAAAGGACTACTAATCGAGTAAAGTACATCAACACTATACTCTATGAGTTAAAGATAATTTGTAATAAAATGGCTACAGATTTATTGAAACAAAAGAGAAGATTTATTACCTTCCGGCTTGGATCGATGTAGGAGCACATTAGTTACTTGTATGTATATTATATGCCATATAGTTTACCTCTTTTAATTCCGTTTCAGTTAAAAATTATTATCACTTATAATAATCAACGTGTTCCATTCAATGTTTACGAATATTAGACTACAGAGATTTTGTATAATTGTTTTTGTTTACAGAGAATTTGGATTGTTAAATGCTCTTATTAAAATTCATTAACAATGAGAATTATGGTTTTATAATTGACGACATTCCACATTTGGGTAGCGTTGTATTAGTTATGCAATCAGTGCAAACAACATATGCATCAAATTTTATTATAAGATCCAAAGAAAGCACGTTGGTTAGGAAAAATTTAGTTGTTTGTTTTTGAATATTGTTAGGTGTATGCATGTTTATGTTGTTATATAACAAATCTATACTATATTTATTATTAGTGAGTTCAATTTCAAGCTCACATAGGCCCCCTTGAAATTTGGCAACGGAACAGTCTCCGAGTTAACCCTCGCACAAGCGCTCTCCGTGTTTTGTGAAACCAACAATCGCGTTTCTTATTTCTTCATGGTCGTACCCAACTGTCCTTCGTTCTTTTATCCTCCAGACCCTAAATATCAATGTTACCCTTTGCTAATATATCAAAGTCGGCTTTTCCTCTAATAATAGTCGCTTCCCTGCAGCTCCGAACCTCCGCCCAATCCACTCCTCCTTTATGTATACAGAAACTGATATGATATTCGAGGCGGTCTCTGCCAGATTGAATTCGTTTTTTAGGGCTTCTCATATTCGAATTGTTGATTTCTTCCTTCGGTACTCATTTACTCAAATCTTTTCTTTAATTGCTAAAATTTGTTAATACCTCATCTAATCGCTTCATGTTATTCCGTTTATTCTTGATT
Organism: Allium fistulosum; assembly: GCA_030737815.1. NCBI lineage: Eukaryota > Viridiplantae > Streptophyta > Magnoliopsida > Asparagales > Amaryllidaceae > Allium > Allium fistulosum. The sequence continues at coordinate 480,518,762 of CM060905.1, read as the reverse complement.
ATTTTCTGCGTTTAATTTTGATACGGTTAAAAACAGTCTGCTTCGTCAATTTTTAAACGAATCTGATTGCTCGAATAAGTTAATAATAGATTGTAAAATAAAGTAATGGTATTGTTAATTCTGGTTTAAATCAGCAAATTTCATTTTTTTTCCTCAAACAATAAGAAAAATTCAAGTTCAGTTTAGTGTTTATGGTATGTTTGAATTTTATCACTACCCTGAATACTTTAACCATAGGTTCACCAAACAATACCTAAGGATTTTTATTGCAGATGCTTATATGCATGTACATATAGTTTTGAATGTGGTAGAAGACTAAGCATTCATGAATAAAAATTTAGTAGCTTTACACGGAACTTCGAGTAATTTGTATTCCCTCTTAAGATTCACATGCAAGTCACATAAAGCAGCAATAAAATTTAATTTCTAGGACTAGATTATAAATTATCCTTAACTTATACTGTTCTTATAGTTTTTGTTTTTACATTTAATTTTGATTCTTACATTTTCTATCAGGTAGTTGCTTTTGTTCGCGCAACATCCTATCAAGCCTTTGATGTTGGGCTTATTGGCAAGCACTTTATGTTACTCCGAATGTTTTATGTCAAAATGCAGGTAGTTGCTATAATGAGTAACCTGCTACACCTTTAGGTGGATTGTTATGGATGTAGTTATCCACGTAACATATCTTTTTATTCTATTTTCCAGAAAAATTAAAAATGGTAGATTCAGCGAGGATCATATTCGTTGTATAATTATTCGGTTGCAGTGAGTTATACCTAGCTCTTTCCCTCATGTTAGTAATTTATATTCATTATCTTTGTTTGACAAGATTACTTTATCATAGTGCTGCACACTATAGTGATAGTCGTGCTTTTATCTTGCTTCTTATGATTTCATACAAATATCTTGGTTTTAAAATATACAAGTGCTTTCTCACTATTATTTTGACTTTGAAAAGACCGAATACTTTTTAAAATTATCCATTAAGTTATTGCTTGCACTCATCCAATATTATTTCCTTCACCATCCATATAGTTTATCATTTCACATCATTATATGATGAGTGTTTCTTAATTGATTAACATATAGAACAATTCTCAATTATTATTTAATTCTACTTATGTTTGCATGTTAATTTCGTACCAAGTTTTAAATTTATACGATGAACATAAATTAATTGATTTTTGATACTATTTAAACCTTACAATGAATTTGTCAAGTTTTATACACCAAATATTACAAGTAAAGGACATATAATTGTATAACCAAGCCTATAATCCATATCCGAGCCTGTGACAATAACAAAGAAACACATTCTTCATCGTACTTTGATAGACTTTTACTTTAGTTGCACTTCATTTTGATATTAAAAACAGCTAGCAATTAATGAAATAATTTACTACATTGTTGTAGATACATATATACATTTTTACATTTGCAGCTCATATAGTGGAAAAGGAATAATGGAGTGCACAAAGGAAAGTATACTACATTTTGTGTTTCCTTTACCTGTACCATGAACATATCAGGTAATAACTTAAATAATTTTATTATGATTTGTTTCATCTTTGTCTGAACAAGGTGTGATTTTATAGTTTAGGAAAGTTATATTTCATGAGTAAATACACAGTGCCAGACATACGATTTTCTATCTTTTGCTTTTTTTTCACTATCAAAGGTGTTGTACGTGGTATTTGCGTAATTTGAGATTTTATAGTAAAAAGTAAGTTTATTCTCCCAAACAGAATATGCAAATATGTATACTTCATACACTTCATTTGTGTTGATTTAAGTTACGATCGACAACTGTTTTCTTTCTAAGAAAATAATTTTTTTCGCTGCACATGAAAGGAATTAACTGATTACCTAAAGATTAATTTACTTCATATTTTTTTTGCAAATTTTCAATACCCAACATAAGATGCTTAAAAAATTAGTCCATTTTTACATGTGAAATTCACAAAAAAGGTTCGAAACAGTGTGCAAATTCAAATTTAAATGCAGGCACAACCTTTAAGATAAAAATAATAATTTAACATCTTACTTGCTTATACACACACACATCTCATCGAAATACGGAATGAAATAAATGGTTCAAAATAAAATGGGAATTTCTTTGTAACTCTATGTTACTAAGGTAGCGTACATAATAGGGAAACCTAAGATGCAAAAACAGGGACATAGTAGTATACCAATATCCAGTGTTTATATGTCATTAATATAAATAAACCATTCACTGTACTTCCATCCTTTTTCCATCATAATTACAGCAAAGTTGAAAGGGTCTTATTTTTTGGTTACTCACACTTTACTATAACTAGAAGATTATTCAAACCATGTTAATTCATATAAGCATTTGCAATAAATATTAAATGAAAAATCACTGAATATCAAATATTGAATTTGTATGAAATTTTAAACAAATATTTGAGCATAGAAGACATGTTTTGTGTTCGCGGGTAGCGACAAGATAAATTTTCTCATCAAAGTAATTGTTTTAATCTCTTAACCTGTTATGCTAATTAATTTTTTTATAAAGTGAATCTAAATGGAGCACATGAGTTTGCATTATAGATATCTATTAGATTAAGCTACCATTCAAATTTGTGCTAGCTTATTATTGCTAATATACAATATATCGCTGGTAAAGCTGAAGGAATTGGTAACATTCATAGTTTATCGGGCTTGCACACTACTTATACTTATACGTATTATGCACGCATTACTACTATTATTTTACACTTTATTTTTCTACTGTGATATTTTTCTTTAGCCCATGCCTCATAAATTTTAAACCATCCACCATCTAAAATTTCAAGTTATTCACTGGAATCAATATAACATGCATCATGTGAATTCAGATTATTAGTACAATCATTTTCAATTATTTGATCGGACAATCCTGGACCATAATCTAATAGAAAAATTTTGTACAAAAGGAATTGCAAAACAAAGTGTTGATAGAGTAAGATCTATCTATTCTCTTCCAAATTACTGGATAGTAGTCTTGCATTACAACTTTGTATAACCATGAACTCCATTATCATTACTTAAAGCAAAATTTACACAATATCGATGTTTGAGGAGTGATATCACCAAAATTAAATTTTTAGAGCACCCTTATTAACGATTGACACTTTTTGGAAAAAATAATTTAGACTTATTTGAATATATGATGAAAAGTTTTGCACAATTTAACATATATCATATAAAATACAAGCATTTACTGAATTTCCTATAAATGATTTCATTTATTTTTTGTTGTAAGCCAATTAATCTTTTATGTTACTCTTGGCATCTTCATGCTTCTCACATTAGGTTATTCCTTTTTTGCTTAATATTTTTTTTTGTTGGGAACATAGGTACATAATTTACCTTACTATTTTTGGAATAAAAAAAATAATCCCTTAAACATTTGTCTTGGTTTTTATAAATTTATGGTCTTAGTCATTGTATATATTAGGTTATTCTTCCAACGTCAACATCTAATGAGACATCTATATTTCATTGCGAATGAAATTTGTGGTATTCCACTATTAATGCAATTTATTGTGAATATATGTAATGAATGTGCTTATCTGCATCCTTCATTCAATAAAAGGAAACTCATTCAAGGACTCATCTTCATTAATTTAAATGTTTAGCTACATGTCACCTTTAATGGTAATTAACCTACAATATAAGTATAAAATTCAAAAGCATTTCTAATATATAACATATTTTAATATATAAACTATTTCTAATATCTAAACTGTTTCTAATATATAAACTATTTAATCTATATTTTAATATATATTAAAAATAACTATATATATTAGAAATAGACCATTTTTTGAAATATTTGCATATATAACTGTTCACTTGCGATATATATTACAAAAAGTGTATATATATATATTAAAATAGGTTATATGTTAATATATATATATATATATATTAAAAGTTGTCTATAAATTTAAAATAATATATATTAAAATAGTTTATAATTTAAAATAGGTTATAGATTAAATAGTTTATATATTAGAAATAGTTTAGATATTAGAAATAGTTTATATATTAAAATAGGTTATATAATTTCTATTTGTCTATTTCAGAGACTAGTGTTGTTTAGGTTATGATGTTCCATGTGTTTATATTGCAGTTGTCAAATAATAATAAAGTAATAGAATTTTTTTACCCATTGAGAATAAAATGAGAAGCGCTAGATTTTCAATCATTTACCTTTTTCCACTAAGAAAAATTATATTTTTCTACAATATTATCAAACAATCAAATTGAAGGAAATATTTATCTCCATAGCTTTGATCAATGTTATCTATTTTTTATAGGCCACATCCAACGTGCTGGTGCAAAAAAAAAGGCGCGACGAAGTTCTCTAAAGGCAACTACTAAATGTGTTTATTAAATGTGTTTGTTAAACTAACTTCAATTTGTTTACTCACTACAGGTTGAATTATGGTGCCTACTAATAAGGTTCTGAGACTATATGCTTGTATTCAATAGGCGATGAAGTTCCTATTAAGAAGATGAGAAGACTATCAGAGACATTAGCGATTTATGATTAGTAAATTTTTTAAGGTTGACATATGTAATGGAAGTTAAAATCGAACTCTTAGGATGGCTATTTAGGATATGCAAACACCGAATAGAGGTCCAGTCTTAATATTAACAAATCAATATTGGAGAAGAAGATAAAAGCTAAAGGAAAATGTTTGAAGCTATGTTTGCACAGTCTGTACTTTCATTTGCACATACAAAATAGTTGTAAGTTTTATCTTATCTTCCTATCTCATGACATATGTGTTTTTTTATTTTAGTTGAAGATTTGAACCAGTATGTAACAATACCAAAATATAAATGGTGCTGTTTTTGATATGATTCTTTTACATTTTGAAAGAGTGCTGGGAAATCTTAGAAACCATCATAGATGATAGACCACTTAGAAAGTAGAGTGATGTACTTTTACTCTTGCATTTGAATTGTTAACTGTTACATAGAAAGCACCGACTTCAATGTAATGTAATTTCATTAATTTTTTCTGTTAAGATTATCTTCCAGATGAAAATTTGTGCATTAGCAACAATAATTTTTCAGTGTATACTTTAAAGCAAAGCACTACTGTGAAGTTATATAAAATATATGATCCACCGACGAAGTCGAATTTAAAAACTATAAATTTAAACAGTGCAAGCACAAACATATTGAAATTTGAATTGTTAACAAGTTATTTTACAATAGACCGTATGCGAAGCACGGGTTCACACTAGTTTAAAACCTAAAAATCGATCGCTGGTTTTGGTGATGATATGATTAGTTCCTCTTAGGTAGTTTCAGAATGGTTTATATCATAATTATCAGGACCGAACCTTCTATTGAACTATCCAAGATTCATGGATAACGGTTCAATTGATCGGACCGTCGGAACCGTGCATAATTTTTCAATAAAATTACAATGAAGACCATTTCTACTTGAAAATAATTATATTTTTACATTTCTTCCGTACTTATTTATAAATAACATGGATGATAAAAAAAACATACATTCTTCTATTCCAATTTTTTGAACGTTACACATTGTTCCTAATTACATGCATATAATACTTTTCATTGACTTATACATACCATGATGTTAATACACAGTAACAACGTACAAAAATAATAGTCCACCTCTAATCACTATTACAACAAGATTTCTAGTATTCCAACAATAATTAATACATCGAACATACAATAGTAATTCACTTATTTAACATCAATTATACAATACAATAGCAATATACACAGATCGATTATTCCAGCCATTCACTAAAATACCATGGATAGATGGGTTACTTAATAAAACGCAATATTACTTCATAAAGAAATTAAAAACAATCAAATTTGTTACCTGGTGGAGTAGAAGATTCAATGATGGTGAAGCTTGCGGTTGGGGAGAATTTTATGGCTTCTAATTTTATAATTTTGAATTAGGTTTTGAACTTTTGGGTAAATTGTACTAGGCCTGCAATGGAAGTGATGGTTTGTTAAGGTTGAAATAGTACAACCGATCGCGGCTCCGCTATTCAATTGCAGGTTCCAACGTACGCAAGACTTCTTGAAGTTTCTCCAGACCGTAGAAGCCCATGGTCGGCGGTTAATCGAGGTCCGACCGTGGTCCGGTCGGGTTCTGATAACTATGTTTTTTATATATATCATTTAATTACTGGAGTTTCAATAAGTCGTAATCTTTAATATAATATTTGATGAGTTAGAATCAATAGCTCCTATTATTTAACATCATTTGTAGCCTTCTGATATAAGACACAAGTTTATATTTAAATATTTGGTCAATTTGACAGGAGAGAAAAAAAATATTTAAATAAAAACTTGTAGCTGATATCAGAGATGTTAGATTTTGATGATATAATATTTCATATTTAAGTGGATTTTAAAAATATTTGAGTAAAGGTGGAATTATGACTCAAATACATTGTCTCTTTTACAGATTTAATAGATGTTGGAGAGTGATTAATGTCTCTTTTATTGTATTAAAGAAACCAAGAAGTTATCTACATATGAACTTGTTAATTGGGTTTTTAATCAAGCAGAAATCAATAGAAGTTAGAATGTCAAAACGAAGATGAAATGACTTGAAATCTTGAAGGCACATTTAGATGGAACAAATGAATAGCTCAAAGAAAAATCACTCAAAAATACACAAAAGGGAGAGCTCAATAACAACCCATTCGGTGTCGACTTATCATGCTTCATATCCAACCTCTCCAATTTCACACAAGTGATTGTTTACCTCTTCCATGCGTGCCTAACTGATTTCCAAGGATTTTGGACAACCTGTTACAAGGTTTGAAGAGTTAACGGCTAAAACAGCAGAATAAACCAAATGATGAAGGAACGATCATCGAAATCAATCAACGATCGACAGAATCGATATGAGACATCTCAAAATAGAGAAAGAAAAAAGTGTAAGATAATTTGACAAAATTGGAGCAGCAGAAACATGTTAGCACAGACATGAACAAATCGGTACTAACATGTTTGTACATCTCGGTGGGTCCCACGATTTTTCACACTTCTTCAGGCCGACATTTGGACTTTGCTCCAACTCAACTTCTGGCCCAACACGACTGTTTTCCCTATAAATATAAACCATAAAGCAATCAAAACAGGGTCGGGTTTCTGCCATCAATACAGGGAAGCTCCGCCTCTTCTTCATCTTCCATCTCTTCACAATATTCACTAAGGCAGCTACCCTAGGCAATTCTAGGAGTTAAAATCTGTCTAATTCCTATACTACCGACTTATTCTCTTTTAAATCTCTTGTAGTCTCAAACAAACTACATCAAGTCTATATGCAACAAAGCAATAAAGTGGACGTAGGCCATTGATTGTCGAACCATTATAAATTCTTATGTCTTTCTATTTTATTTCTGTTACTTTTCTTTTATTTCTACTAGTATCTGCTAAATCTAGGTCTTACAGATTCCATACAACATATCTTTGGGTGTTGATCCATTTTGGAGTCAACATTTTGGTACTTTTATTGAGAAAACTGAATTTAGGCTTAGATCTATCTTGTTGTCTAGGATTTTAAGAGATCCAGTGGTTAGATCCGTAAAAAATGGTTCTAAATTTTGAAGGCTTGCCGTTGAAGATCAATGGCAACTAGAAAACACAAATATGCTTCTGGGAGATCTACAGGAGCAATAGTTGGTGGTGATGAAGCTAATACTCACATTCAACAAACGGAGGTTAATAGTGGAAATGCAGTACCAGGATCCTCCACTCAGTAGGAAATTGTAACTGGAGGAGAGCTTAATCGAACGATCAATGAACTTAACCAGAGATTTACTGATAGTCAGAAAGCTCTCATGGATTAAATTGGATGCAATGCTAATTTTGTAGCAGCCAACAACGAGAAGAACTAGAAGGGAAACTTCTCCTACAATAGAACAAGAAAGTTTCTCCATTTCTGGCATAAACATGAAAGATGGAAAACAAAAACATAAGAAAGTAACTATCGGAGTTGCAGGAAATGTAGGAATGTTCCCCCAGCAAAGAAATAACCCAGTACCGAGATAAGACAACTCGGCATCGAATGTTAGGGTGAACACTCCCCAAAATGATGTTGCAATGCTTGTTTTTGACTCCGATGACGAATTGTAGGTTGATGGAGATGATGTTGAACCGAATGATGAAGGAAATACAACTTGAGTCCAAACAACTGCAGCTTAACCAACCACATGGCAATGGAATACTACATGAATGGTTCTCCCAGAGACTAGAGAACCTAAACGCCAACCGATTACCCAAACCCGTTTGCAGAGCCAAACACTCGATTCAGCCTCTAGTAGTTGCCCAACGAAATTCCATGGCAGCAAGAAACATATAGCTGAAATGGTTAAGCAGTTAGATGAGGAAAGAAAAGGTTGGAAAAAATGAAGATTGGGGTTCCGTACCTAGTCAGACTCCATTTATTGAGAATATCTTAAGGGAAGAATACCTAAGAAGTTTGTTATGCCAACAATGTCATCTTATAACGGGACCACCGACCCTAAGCAACATTTATTTAAGTATGAATGACACACTGTCCACTGCAGATGTTTTTCCATATTTCTTGAAGGAGTTACTTCGATGTGGTTCACCAGGCTCGAGCCTAAATCCATATCGATGTTCGATGAGACGGCGAAGAAGTTTCTATAGTAGTTTAGGCTCTACTATACGACTGAAGGATGTTATGCCATTATATGACTTATCACAAGGACCCTAGGAGTCTCTGAAAGGGTTCTTCAACCACTTCAAGGTCACTGTTGTTGAAGCAAGTAATCTAAAGGAAGATATGGTGTTTGTGGCTTTAGTTTAGGCTATGCGTCTGGATACGGATTTCGGTAGATGGATTAAGATGAAACAACCCGCTACCATGGAAGAATTTCACTGAAAAGCAAATTAATTCCTGTGGTTGGAAGAAATAGGACTAGCTGAAAGAAAGGTTGGTGATGAATAATCGAAGGAAGTAATCTAGAGCAACATCATAGTAAACTTTGGAAACTCTCGTAATCAGAAGAAAAGAAGTCAAAACTCTGGTAATGGGCATGACATGAATGCAAAACGTCGGAAGAACTTCGAATTGAAAGATTACACACCATTGAACGACACAGTGGAGAATATATATCTTGCCACTCAAGGGACTATGTAATATAAGAAGCCGCTAAGGAGGGAGGTGATAGTGCAAGATAAATGTTTTGGGAAGTACTTTTGCTTCACGAAACCTATGGGCATAACACTAATGAATGCTGACATCTGAAAAACTTGATCGAGGAGCTGATAGGGAAAAACAAGCTCCAACGGTATGTCAGAAAACCGCAGAATAATGGAGAAACTACAAGACCCCGAGTTCTACCTGCTCAAGGAAAACTGCCTTAACCCAGCAGAGAGAGGCCCAGGCGAGCTAATGAAAGACTGGTAGGAACTTAACCTTCAAGCTAGTCGATCATCCATGAATGAAGCAGCAACCTAAGACGATATTGTTTCATTCATCCTTATCTAATTTCATTTCACAAATAAGCCTCACAGGGACACTTGGGGCATTGTAAGTAGGCAGGACTTGCCATTTCTTCCACTCATGAACAAAATCAGCTTCTTGACAATGGAACCATGTGCTTACAAGCAAAACTCATGTAACATGTGACCGATAGCACAACCGAGAAAACGTTCCTCTGTCCTTGACTGGTGGACTGTGTCGACTAAACCGCTTCATCGATCAGTCGTATCGATCCCAAACTTTTTGAGAACCGGCATCGTCCCAAGACTGACAATGTTGGAAAGGTCATGATTGTCGAATCAATGGGTCTTATCGTCCCAAACCTCCTGAGAACTGGCATTGTCCAAAGACTAGTATTTTTAGGAAGGTCAAAACTATCGAGTCGATGGGAAAAATCAACTTAAACCATCGGATCGACAGTTAAAATCTCAACGTTGCTCCGACAACGTTGGGAAGGCCCATATCCTTGTGCACTACACAATAAATCGCATGTCTCTTCTTGAACCGATGGAACTGCGTTGTTGTAAGCAATCTCCATATGCACCACATAATAAGCCCCACGTCGCTTCTTGAACCGACGGAACCGCGTTCTTGTAAGAAATCTCCCTGTGCATCACACAATAAGCCACACGATGCTTCTTGAACCAATGGAACCGTGTTCTCTTAAGCAATGCCCTTGTGTGCCATGATTGTGAAAATACTTTTCAAATCTCTAGATAAGAAATATGGACTCCTAAAAATGTTGATTCGACAAGGAAAATTGACTCAAACCGCCGGAATGATGGGGAAAATCGACCCCAACTTCTAAGTACCACCGTTGCTCTAGCAATACTGCGAAACCTTTCTGCTTTATATTTTATCAGTGTTACCACGGTAACACCGAGAGATTATTAAATTTTCTAATTACTGAAATTGCCTTGGAAAAACCGAGAAAGTTTCAATCTTAGGGTTGATTGAAAATCACTCCAATTTCCAAGAATTAACAATGCTCCAGCAATGTCGAGAAGATCCAAATTGTCGGATCGATGGGTCATATCGATCCCTTACCTTCTGAGAACCGATGTTGCTGTGGCAATATTGGGAAGGTCCAAACTAACGGGTCGATGGTAACATCAATCCCCTACCTTTTTAGAAACAGCGTTGCCTCGTCAATATCAGAAAGAGAAACCAATTCCTAGGGAATCGTTGTAGCTCAGAGACTGGCAGGAGCACACCATCGCCTAGAGGGTGACAATGGAAGGAAATTCTAGAATCAAATCTTCAACGCACGGGTTTCCAAAGATAGAAGCAGGATCTCGATCGAATATTCAGCCCTATGTTCTAGAATCTGACACTGCCCGAAGGTTCACAACATCAAGGAAAAATCTACAAATTTGAGTCATTCGTACATAAGTTTTCGAGGATGGAAACTGATACATAATCAGGATCTCAACACTGGGCTTGGAAGAATCTACTACAACAAAAGATGATGGCGATGCATCATTTTGATACATATGTCCATAATGACATTGGCTGATGATGTCAACTTGGAAGAATTTTATCACAGTCAAGGAACTGACAGTATTAAAAACTTAGATCTTGGAATAAAATATCAAAGTCACTAGTTCTCGATTGGGAACTACCATGCGAACTAGGTTAAGGGCAGTCTAACGTATTGCTCAACAAACCTAGCCTCTCGAAAATGTACGGATTTAGTATTCAAAGTGATCAGACCTATGGACCGGGGCATACACACCAACACTTGGTTGAAATGAACTTGACCGGGCCTAAATAGGAATAGCCATGGAATTGGCAAAACCAAGCTACATTACAGTTTTGAACAAAGAAATGTAATAGAATATGCCAAAATGACTGTAGGAGTATTATCTACATGCAAGGGTTGTGGTAAGTAAATATGATCTACAGGAACACAGGAAGTGTAGCGGCAAGAAAAAGCAATGCACAAAATCAAGCAATTAAACCACCAGTCCGTGAGATAGAGACTGGTGCGTAGACTGGATCTATAAACCGCAAAGGAAGGGGAAACAAATTAGATATGCATCTAGTGGCGAGGAAAGGAGCTAAATATGCTCTCCTTGCAATCAACTACCGGTGGTGAAGTGGAACTGCTTGCCAAAGGCATAGTGAAAAAAGACAAACAGACAAGTGGAAGCAATGAGCCAAAAGTTCTCAGTACTAAGAGGAATCTCTTAGTAATGAATTGCTCAGAATTGAGTCATTGATGTGCCAGTTTCTTGAGACAGAAACTGATGCACGATTGGAATTTTAGCTACAACCTACGGGAATCTACTGTCAGCTAGAAATTGACAACGTAAGAAGGTGTAATCACCAGCCTTCAGTAATTTTATTGTTCCTCGGAAAAAGGCAACTTTAAGGAAGGATAATCGAAATCGAATAATTCATGCGCTAGTTTCCAAAGATTGAAACTATGCATGACCGAACTTCAATTGACAGCGCTGGCGACCATGCAGGACATGCTCGATAGAGGATAGGCAAAGATAGTCCCAAAAATTAAAAAAAGCACTATAGGACTTTTCCTCGATCCAAGACCAAGATTGGGTAAGCTCAATTAGATGGAGGGAAGTCAGAAAATTTGCCCCGCATGTTTAACTCACACTAATGTCTGAACTCATGGTAGAAGAATCCCATCAATAGGATTCAGTTTACAATAGAAACATATGGATAAGGAGTAAATATTACAGGTAATTTTCCCTAGCGATGGGGAGCAAGGTAGAGCTTAGACTATTTGTAATGGTAGTTGGTCGAAAGGAACACGATCAAACATGTGCAAGAATGGATAGCAAAGCACTTTGGCAACTATATGCAGGGCTGAATAAAGGAATATAACTAAAGGAATTGCTGAGATTTTGTTTATTTGCATAAAGTTGTGAGATAGCAGAGGCCGCTCCCGCTTAAGCATAGCTGGAAAGAAGACCGATAGGATAACAAGCTTTGGAAAATTCCTACTTCCTCCTCCCTTAACGTCCAAGAATCTTAAGGCCGTGTACTCATTTAGAGGAGGAGGCGGATTTAGCAATAGCTCTACAAGAGCAACCGTGCCTTCTAACTTAGTCATAATCAATCTTACCGGCATGACAAGAATAAAAGTCGAAGCCTAAGCTGCGAAGGATCCAACTTCTGGAGAAGTGGAAGTTCCTTCGTCGGACTAAAGATAGGATAACCAGAAAGTCATTTTATACAATAAAACTTGATGTTCAACACTGTCAGGTATGTTTTACTTTGAATAATATCATTTTATAACCACCGCACGGAATCCAAGGGAAGTTGACATATGTTGACTAGTTGAGTTCCGAGCTTGACCAGGGCATGCAATGTGTTATCTATGTATGTGATTCTAGTGTCCCGAACACCACGAATAGATCATCTTATGCAGATAGGTCGCTCGTACTAGAAAAACGAGTTGCACTTTAAAATTATCTTTTTTGGTACTTACCTGTTATCGATCAGAAATCGATGATGGAGTCGTTGTCTGAAGCGACGCAGAAAGTTTTTCTTTTCAGGGCCACTGGAAGTGCAAAAAGGGGAAAAGCGATACGATGGAATCATCCACTACGTCCAATTTTGGAATAAATCGTCGCATTGGAATTAAAATAGTGATAAAAACTTAGTCAAATTCTTAAAAAGAGATAGTTGAAGCCAGAAAACAGGACTCGGCTATGGAATGGCGTGCATTCAACCGAAGCAAAACATAGCTTCACCAACGGCTATGTACAATCCAAAATTCAAGCATCTCCCTTCAAAATTGCCATTATCTCAAAATCATCGTGAAGTGTTTCTATACCAACCTAAAGTGCAACGTTATCTCCAAAGTGCAGATTACGTCGCCAACACCAAGGAATGAAATCTCAACTGTGACTAAAACGAACGGGTTTAACGGACAATCAACCAAGTAAAAGCAAAGTCTCAAGACGACATCCAAACGTCAACTGGATGGCAGTTCAAAACTTGTCTCAATCTGGAGCATGCTTTGTTTTCAATGAAAGCGTACTTTGAGGACCAATTGTTAACTACATTTGTTAACCCAGCAGAAATCAATAGAGAATGTAGAAATGAAGATGAAACGACTTGAAATTTTGAAGGCATGCTTGGATAGAACAGAGGAATAGCATGGAGAAAAATCACTCAAAAATACACTAAGGGAAGAGCTTAATACTGACCTATATATTCATATCGGTGTCGACTTGTTATGCTTCATATCCAACCTTTCCAATTTTACACAAGTGATTGTTTACCTCTTTCATGTATGCCCAAGTGATTTTCAAGGATTTTGGATAACCTGTTATAAAATTTGAAGAGTTAACAGCTAAAACAGCGTAATAAACCAAGTAATGAAGGAACAATCATCCAAATCAACCAACGATCGATGGAAACGATATGGGACATCTCAAAACAGAGAAAAAAAAGAGTGCAAGAGAGTTTAACCAAATTGGAGCAACACAAACATGTCGGTGCCGACATGAACAAGTCGGTACCAACATATTTGTACATCTCGCCGGTTGTTGGGAATTTTCGCACTCCTTCGGGTCTACATTTGAACTCTGCTCCAGCTCGACTTCTGGTTCAACACGATTGTTTACCCTATAAATACAAACCATAGAGCAACTAAAATAGGATCAGATTTCTTCCATCACTACACTGAAGCTTCGCCTCTTCTTCATCTTCTATCTCTACATAATAGTCACTAAGGCAGCTATAAATTGTTACCTATAGATTTATAGTAGAATATGTCTAACCCATGTACTAGTGGTTTATTTTCTTTTAAATCTCTTGTAATATCAAACAAACTACATCAAATCTATAGGTAACAAAGCTATAAAGTGTTCATGGACCATTAATTGCCGAACCACTATAAATTCTTGTATCTTTATACTTTATTTCCACTACTTTTCTTTTATTTCTACTAGTATCTACTAGATCTAGGTCTCATAGGTTCCATAAACCTATCTTTGGGCGTTGATCCATTTTTGGCATCAATAAAATGATTTATCTTAGTACATGAAATTATATCAGTCAATTCCTTAATTAGCTGGTTAGAGAAGACATTTTATCAAAGTTACTATAAATAAACATATACAGGGTTCATAAGATGTTTGTGGGAAAATGTTGATTTTACCGAGATTTTAGGGATTGAGATTTCTTCTCAAGGTTTTCTCTTATAACCTCTTGGTGAATTAATAAATGTTTTGTTTGAAGGAAAATATTTTCCATTATTTATCTTCACTTCTTATCTTTACTAAAATCTAATTATGTAGGAATTCTAAGAAAAACCCTAACAGTTGGTATTAGAGTCTACTGTATAATTTTTTTGAAGAGAGTTTGGTTATGGAGAATGTAAGTACTGAAAAACTTAATGCGAGAAATCGAGGGTTATGGAAGATGAAGATGGAGGATTTTTTATCTTCACCAACTATTGAAGAACAAAGGGGAGAAACCTAATAATGTATCTATAGTAAAGTGGGAATTTTTAGGTATGAAAGCTGTGGGCTATTCGGTGTTTTCTGGAGAATACAATATTTCATATTATCAATAATGAAACATATGCTTTTGAAACTTTTGAAGAAATCGGAAGGAATCTGTGCAAAGAACTCCGCAACAAACAAGGATAAGGAGGAAAGGGAAAACAGAAATTCGATTGGAGAAGTCAATCTTGTTATGAAGGGTAATCGTCCAAAATAGGAAGACAATCAAATAGATTGAATACGGAAAGGGATTTCATTTGTTATTATTGTGAAAAACCTGATCATCAATTGAGAATTTTCAATGAGCTTAGAAAGGATAAAGGAAGGATGAAAGAATTAGAGGAAGACAAAGACAAACTTGATGAAAGCACCCATGACGAGGTTAGTATTGGTATTACTAATGACATTCTTTCTGTTGACGAAGAAAAGGAGTTGTGTAGGTGCTTGATTTAGGTGTATTGTAACGACCCATATTTTACATATTGGAGGATCGTAGAATATTTTTATTTTATTCATATGAGGTTGTATGACTCTATAGTTTTGGAATATGACTCTTTGGGCCTATGATTTTTCCCAAATTTCTGTGCGACCATTTTGACCTTGGAAACATTGTTTGGGCTATAACTTTTGGTAGGAATCGAATTAGGGTCTCAATCCAATTCCATTGCTTCAAGATGATGGTTTTCCATTCTTTAGAGTGGTCATAATAGGAAAATGGACTTATGGTTAGGAAGTTATGCCTATTTTTAAGTTTAAACAATTGATGGTCAACATTAGTGTAATTAATTAAGCCCACAAGTAGACCCATTAGTCTAATTTGAGATTAGTATAAATAGGGGGTTGTAGGAGTCAAACTAAAACTTTTTTTCCTCTTTCTAAAATCAGATCTAAACCCTAATTAACCCTAGATTCATCTAAAATCACACAAATTACACTCTAAATCTAGCTTTCTCAAGGTGAGAATTGGTTGATTTTGGTAATTGGTGAGTGGTTTATGCCTTCTCACTATCCTATGCATGTTTATATGGTAAAATTACACATTATAACATGATTTTTGGCCTTAAAACCTTTTATAACTTTAATTACATGTTATCATATGCTTGTGACGTAAATTTAGTGATCTTTGAAATTGTTTTAAAAATTGATTTAGTAGTTTTCTTTATTCATATTCATATATGCATGTAATATGTAGATTTAAATTAAAATTGGTTTATTTATCACATTCTTATGTATTACTTGTATGAATGGATGTATATGCATGTTCTTCTATGCTTGCGTCTTGTGTTTTGATGTTGTTTGCTAGTGTTTTGGATGCTTAGGAAGATAGGTTAGCGAATTTGGCAAATTGGAGGCAAAGTTGGTAGAAATTAGACGGAACTTGGAGGAGAGGCTCTAGAACATGATAGGAGCTTGCAAAATAATTCATGCCTCAAAATTTGCTAAGGACTCAACTTGGACTCATTTTGGTTGGCCAAATGGGTTAGTGAATGGCATGAATCACTAGAGCTTGGCTAGGGAGGGTAGTCCATAGCAAGATGCAGGAGATTGGCTAAGTGTTGGGTGTTATGTCGAGTTGTTTCTAGAACTTGGAGTTGAATACTTTGGATTGGGGGACGAGTTTTTTTATGAATGGGTCGAGGTTTAAAGCACTTGAGAAGGAAGTACTAAAGGCAAAATGATTTACTTATCCAAAATTGGGTAAATAAACGACTCAATGCCAAATAATTTTGGCTTGATACCGAGTTGTTTTTGTAAGAGCTATGGGGTTAGGCTGGTAAAAGGAGGAAGTAGAGGACTCTATAGATCGTGCTAGAAGTGTTGGTTCGTTCGCATCAGGGTTGAATGGCGATGTAACAGCATGATAAAAGCTATGTATCTTCGGTTTGTGACTCATGAAGGGAGTAGGTGCCGAAGATGGTAGCTCGATAAAGGAGGAAGCCGTGGATGGGAAATGTGAAGAGTTACAAATAATGGAAACTGGATTGAGCAAAGGAAGGGCTCGGATCCGAATGGAGCAAAGGAAGGCTTAGATGTATGTGCTAAGGAATCATTGATACTTGGAGTGTTTACTATTGTACTCAAAGCAGGGGTATTATAAAATGGAGACGCCTATGGATCAATGGAGTGGACCTGAATACCCTGAACTTGTGGCTTTGGGTCTAGTGTCTAGCTTTGGGCTATGAGACAAGTATCTAGCTTTGAGCTATGTGATATAAGAGTACATTGAAAACAAGGATTTCCATTAGTCCCTGATAGTAAGGAGGCCATACGAGGTATCGTATATCAAGGGAACATTGAGTGACAGTGAGGATTGCTTGATGGATGCTATGGTTGCTTTAGTCGCTTTCTTTATCACTAGGAGTAGGTATTGGAAATAGGAATACCAGAAGAGCTGTTATCCTTATTTATGTAAGTACCATTATGATATTTGTAGAGTAGCACATTATGTTGTTATGTGCTAACTCTTTGGTTGTAGGGACAGGTCAGGTATGGTTCGTGTACCTTTGTTTCTTACTATATTTACCTACATAGCATTTTGAGATTCATTTACCGCTCACACCAGACTGTTGTCTAAGCTAAGGTTTTATGCCTTATTTATTATTATCTTGGGTACTTTTAAATGAGTAGACTAGAGAACAAGTCTAGGTGACGTAGTAGTTGTGCGGAGAATGGGCTAGATGGTGCTATCTCATATTACATACTTATATGTATTTCTATGTTTATTCCGGTATGCATCACTGGGGAGCCTTAGCAGCGATTGCTTATTTTCTTGTTGTGAGATAGTTGTTGAGTTTACTTCCATTGTATAAACTCTACTACTTTTCAATATAACTCTGTGGATCTGTGTTTTGATTATTTGTTCACATAATTATTAATGTACCTCCTGTTATATCGATGATATTATATTTTATCAATGTGTTGTGAGATATATTACATATTATATGCTGTGTTTGTTTAATTTTTGAACCTGTTTGTACCAAAATTGGGCACAACACTCTTCGGAAGTTTTTGAAGAGATAAAGTGAAGAAATTAAATGGAAAAGGAGGAATTATCTAACAAAAACTCCAAATCTCAGATATGAAAATAATTAAAATGCAAGGAGACACAAGAATTTAGAGTGGTTCGGTGTATCGCCTACGTCCACTATGAATTAGTTTGCTTTATTGATCTTTCTTTGATGTTCACAAGTGAATTCAGTGAATTACAGCAGTAAATATGATTTGCAACAGTGAAATTCGTTGGTAGTAGCAGCAATGGAGTTCAGATCTGGATCTGGCAGAGTCTGGGCATTGGAGATCTCAAAGAAGAAGAAGAACCCCTTTTCTATTGGCTTTGGGGGTCTATTTATAGGTGTAGGAGGCTGTTATTTCGCTCAAATCTCGGGAGACCCTCTCTGGCACGTGACCAGGTCCGCGCGCCCAAGCCCGTGTAGTTTCGGTCTGATCTGTGATCGATACGAACAGATTTCGTATCGATCAAGATTTCATCCAATGGAGTCGAAATTTGGCATGGACATTCTTTAGCATGCTCATAGTCTTCTGTGAAAATTTCATAGCATTTGGACTTGTAGATTAGGAGATATGATCGATACGAATTGGGATTCTCGGTTGGTTGTTTCGTTCGACTCGCTCTTGTTTCGACTCGCTCTTTGTTCGACTCGGTTCTGTTTGACTCGGTGATGTGGCATTTACTCGTATTGACTACTGTGCCTCACTTTGCATTGATGGACACGAAGTAGAGGTCTTCGGATGGATGCGAAGTTGACGAAGTGGAGCGAGTCGAAATGTGGCTCTCTGATGGAGTCGAACTAGATGGAGTCGAACATGGGCTACCTGATGGACGCGAAGCGAGTCGAACTAGATGGAGTCGAACATAGGCTATCTGATGGACGCAAAGCGGAGCGAGTCGAAGTGGAGCGAGTCGATTAGTGGGCTTCCTAGATGGATTAGAACAGAGCGAGTCGAAGTGGAGCGAGTCGATTAGTGGGCTTCCCAGATGGATTAGAACGGAGCGAGTCGAAGTGTAGTTGGTTTTTGTCCACTTTTGTATCGTTCGTAACTTGAACATACGAACTCGGATTGACTTGAGATTTGGAACGTTGACTCTCATAGCTTCGCTTGTTGTGTCATATCAATTTAAGCTTGATCCAGACTAGGAAAAAATTCATCGATATCCATAGTGAGCTTGTGTATAACTAATCTAAGACGGACCGTCATTGGTTACTAGTCAATTCCTTGGTGTCACGGTTTTGCCAAAAGGCGGGATAACATTTGCTCCCCAAAGTACGTCTTGTGGGAACATGATGTGCTTTGAAATGTTGCAATCTTTATTATGAATAGTTATTGTCTTTTCGATGAAAGCTGTAATCTTTGACTGGTTTTCTTGACAATGTAAACCGTTGACTGTCAGCTGCTGTACCCTGTATTGTTGAAACCGATTGCTGTATGCTAGCGATTATCTGTTTGTTGTTTTAATCGTTATCAAATGAGTTTCCAATTCCTAGAAATCTGGAATATTGAATATTAGTCCGACATACATGCATATATGTAATCTGACTCTTGTTGATGTTTATACGTTCACGAGTCATTGTCAGTTTATTTCATATTGAATTCCGTATCGATCCTCTCCTGAACCGATGTGAAATTTGTTGTAACAACGCTCGATGGCTGTTTTTGAATGTTCCTTCGCAACGATCCTCTCCTGAATCGATGTGAAGGGTCGAAACATTGAAGACGATTTTCATTGAATTTATGGATGCGAAGTGAGCATTTCGAGTCGATGGAGTTGGCCTCTGGAAGCCATGATTTGATGGATTCGAACTGACTGTTCGTATCGATGCTCTGGGGAAGGAGTTGGAAACTATTGATACGAACAAAGATTTTGTATCGATGGACGCAGGGTTCGATGGATACGAAGTGCTTGTTCGACTCGATGATGGGCACAAAGCGCTTGTTCGACTCAATGATGGATTTGAACTGAACGAGTCGAAGTAGGCATTCCTGATGGGCGCGAACTGAGCGAGTCGAAGTGGAGCGAGTCGAAGTAGGCTTCCATGATGGATGCGGATGAAGCGAGTCGAATTAGGCTTCCCGATGGATTCGAACTGCTTGTTCGACTCGATTTTGTGGTGACACTTCGTAGCCAGTTGAACTCACTGGGGAGGCGAATCATTTTTTACCTTTGTGCTCGAGTTCATATAAACACTCTATACTTAACCATTTTTTCACTTTTCACTTTTCTATTCTGGCGCATTGTCTTCGTATCGTTCAAAAGACTTAGAAGAAGAAAAACTGCTCGACTTGAATCGACTCCAATCCTTCAATTCCTTAAACTAGTTATCGAACATAAGGTAATCAATCGAATAACACCAGCCCTAAAACGATGACAATCAGATTCTTATGCCATTCCATTTGAACTTCGCGCCTGATCGTTGTTAGAGGAAGTAGGTCTTACGCGAGGTCGAAGGTGAAGAAAGATGTTGTTCGACTCGGTCTGGGGAAGAAGGAGCGTGGAGATAAAATGATTATTTCGTATCGCTTTCGCATCGATCGGGAGTCAGGGTTTCGAGATGAGACGGAGGCCTTCGTATCGATCGATGGCTAAGCTGTGGCATCGAGTCGATTAGTATCGATGAGTGTCTTGAGCAGGTTGATCGATACGAAGGGGTTGTGTCTGATGGATTCGAAATGATGGTCTTGGATCGAGTCGAAAAGGATGGCTTTGGATCGATTCGAAGCGGTGGCCTTGGAACGAGTCGAAGTGGAGGCCCGAGAACGAGTCGAAGGGGAGGTCTTGGAACGAGTCGAACTGCGCAGCCCTCGAATCGACTTGAACTAGAGGCTTTTAATCGATTCGAAGTGTTGTGCTCCGATCGATTCGAAATCCCCAGCTTCTTGATCGAGTCGAACTTGCACGCCAACCTTCTGACCGAGTCTAACTCATACGCAGATGACCATGACTTATCGATGCGAACACGGCTCTCGTGAGCGATACGAATTGAACATTAAAAAATTTGAAACTCCTTGCATATTTGAACAATTGACTCTGACGAGCTTCAAACTTGCATAACTGGACTTAATCGTTTCACTGCATACCCGATTGCCTATCGAAGCTCGTCGATGAAACTGGAACTTATCAAAATGATAACAAACTTTAACTTGGAATGATAGTTAATAGCTGGATGGCACGGTTGTGACGATCAGCGATGACGGTCCTTCCGACTGAATTCCAAAGTCTCGTCGTTTACATGCTTTCTTCAATCCTGTAGATCTTCTCAAATGATATATAGTACTGCACTGCATAACACACTCACACACTTTACACTGGGGGATGCATGAGCTTTATTGTCAGTTTAACAATGATTTTTTATAAGCTAGCTAGTCATGGAACCTTCAAGTTCTCAGCAGCCGGAACTCCCGAGTTCTATTCCTCCAACCATAAAGATACCGGTTATTGAAGCCGAAGTTATAGAGCCAGCTCCTGACGAGCGTCTAGGTGCCCGGTTCATTTGTCGTCCGTAAGATTCTGTACCGTCTGGTATCTCCGAGGATATGCTAGGACGGATTTGTTTAAGGCACGGTTTGTCGCTTGACGACGTGTTATTGCCTGGGCCAAATGAAAGGCCACATGATCCCCCGGAGGGGTTTACTGCTTTCAACCATCACGCTTGCACAGCGGGGACACTTCCTCCCTTCAATCAATATATAAGGGAGATGTTATCATTCCTAGGGATAGCTCCGTCCCAGCTGCACCCCAACGGGTATGCTTTGTTGAATAGCACCTTCATTTTGTTTATGGAGATCCTCTTTCGACCACCAAAGCCGATTGACATTAGATATTTCTTTAACGTCAAGAGCCGTGGAGACAGCCCTTCTTTCACCTTCTTGGAAGCGATCAGAAACTGTCACATTATAATGGGCTCCTGGGGAAGGCTAAGTTACTTTAAAACCGAATGGTTCTACATTCGGTGCCCCCTGGATTTGCTAGGCGGTGATTGGGTAGACGTAAGCGTTGCCATTTTTCTCTTGAATCATCGTGATATTAGTAACTGACTTCAAAACCGACATACTTTTCTTTTCTTTTACAGCTGCAATCTCTCGACCCGACGGCGCATACTTCAGAGAGCTAGTTCGGATCCTCCAAGCATTTCCGGGCGAAGAGAGGCATATTGACTTGGTTCTGACCGATAGAAATTTGAGGACTGTCGGGCTGATAGAACAGAGGCAGAGCATACGGCTGGAAGGGACACTTAGAGTGGTCCCGAAGAAACGGGTGAAGCGCAAAGCGCCCGCTGTCGTGATAACCGAAGTAGTTAATCCAGAAAGAATGCCTACCGATACCGAGCTCCCAGTTGGGCCTTCTTCCGATGTCCAGGATTTAGGAGGAAAAAGAAAAGGCAAGGCTGTTGCTCACAAACGCTCTAAATCCGAGAGATTTAAATCTGTGGTCGTGTCTTTACCTTTCCCGGGGATTAGAATTTTGGAAGCTCCTCCCCCGCAAGTAGAGAGTCCTTTTGCAGGGCTTGCTGATATTCCGATTCCGGATTTTGTGTCGTCTCAACATGATGTCGGGATGGAGGAGCTTGATAATGCTCTTGAACTGAGCGGGTCGCTTGCTATGAGTGCGGCCGACATTTCCGGTTGGTCGGGGGGTTTCACATGCATACACTACACTACATGATTCACAACTGTAAACCGTCCAACTTAGGAAATCATTAACTCTTCCTTCGTTTCTCATTTTCAGGTACTATGTTTGGAAAAGTATCGATGCTCGGGAATCTCCGCTCGGCCCGAAAGGCTTCTTCCTATTATGAGTCCCGTAGGAGAGACTCGAATAGAGATCGCGATCGCGAGTACTCTAACCAAGATAGGTACGGGCGTGATAGGGATAAAGAATACAGACATCGGTCTAGATCACGCTCGCCTCCTCCTAGACTTCCGTCTCCACCCCCCATTTTTGTTCCACACCCACCGGAGCCTCCTCGTCACAGGCCGTCTTCTCATACTTCCAGATCCGAGACTCATCTACAGAGAGTTGAGACCACGGCTTCCATAATTGCAGAGCAGGTCCCTGCTGAGCCCACAGGAGAAGGGGCCCTCAAATTGGCCCAGATGAAGAAGGATTTTCCGAATATTTGCTTTGATGGCTATGTCTTCCCACCTCACTTAAAGAGAATTCCATTTGCCTAGGACACCAGAATATCGAAGTGGAGAATACGGTGCATGATTACGTTCATGACATCTACACTCACTACAGAGAGTGGGCAAAGGCTGCAGAAAAAGCTTCCAAGGTAGCCTTTGAGCGAGCCAAAGCGCTTGAGAAGATGGAGACCGAGCTCGCTCAAAGGGATCGGATCATTCAAGTGCTCACTGCTGAGGCCGAGTCTTCTCGGAAATCGGAAATTGAGGCCACCAAAAAACCTGATGAAGCGAAGGCGGCAATGGAGAGGTTGGGGCAGACACATGTTGCCCTGGTGGAGGAGATGGGCCATCGGAACACTACAGTTACCGCCGAGCGGGACGCGGCAGTCAAAGAACTCAATGAACTCAAGGCCAAATTTGCCGACATGGCCAAGGAAAAAGATGATGCGAACAACGCAGCCTAGGAGGTGTGCGAACAAGCTGTTCTGCTTAGGGGTGAACGTGATGCGGCTGTGGCTAAAGTCCACAAGGTGGAGACTGAGTTCGAGGAGAAAGTGAAGTTGGCCGAGTCCAGGCTAGAGGCTTACATCGAAGACCTTCTCGTTGTTTACAACGCTAACGTGCTAAGGCACAGGGGTCTAGCCTGGCTCGATGATTTTTCGATGCATCTTTACAATGCTTGGGGCCGACTCGTTGAGAAAGAGAAGGAGACGCATCAGGGCGAGTCTGTGGATGAATTTGAACTCGAGAATCGCATTCTGACTGAAGATGAAAAGAAGATTCTTCACGAGTCAATGATTCTGCATGAGTAGGAAAGACTTGGTGCCCAGCACTTTGAAGTGGGAGAGGGTTCTGGAGTTGACCACCATGAAGCAAGTCTTGAAGTTCCCGCATCAACCCAGCCCGAATCCTCGTTTGCGGTCGATCCCCAGGTCGTTCCTGCTTACAATCCAGATCAGCCGTAGATGTCTCCGGCTGTAGCGCAAGTCACTGATGCCGCTCTGCCACCTACGAGTCAAACTGAAGAAGGTATTCTGCACATTCCACATATCTTTCTTAAGTCGAAATCTTCGATCGAGTTAAGTTCTAACAGTTCTCTTATTCTTTGTCCAGTGATTGATGCTGCACCGGCCATGCCTCCTGCTACTCAGGAATTAAATCAAACGCAGGAGGTTATCGTGACCGAAGCAATCGCCGTGAGTACAGCTCAAGGTTTCAAATCTCGGATTTTGGCCAATATCTCGGGCAAATATCTCGGCTGTCTCGGGCGATATTTAAAAGACTTATAACTAACCAAGCTGCCAAATCTCGGATTTTGGCTAATATCTCGGATTTTCATCTCGGCTGATCTCGGGGAGATTTAAAACCTTGGTACAGCTGCCCCGCTTGACGATATGCAGGGGAGTACGATTATGTTTGATGAGCAGCTGATGGATGAACTCTTTCGTCGCCACGGCGATCCTCTTGCCGACTTGTCATCTGTCATGAGTGGAAGCGATATTGCTACAAGTTCTTCAATGTCGATTATTGATGCCCCCAGCGGGGCTCGAGCAGTTATTGAAGAGGAGATGTTCGCTCAAATCGATGCTGAAATGGCAGCAGCGGGTCATGGTGGCAATTTTGGAGGTGGGATGGCAACACCGGGACCTGCTCCGCTCAGAATGATATCTCCTGGTGGTACTGTTTTCATTACCAGCGTGCCCATTCCACCTTCTGCACTTGATCCTATTCCTCCGACTCCGCCCGCAGGGTGCATTCCTATCCACTCAAGTTCGGAGGAGGATGTTGATATAATGCCCTCGCCTGAAGACCAACTGCCGAAAAGCAAAGGCTCGAAGAGGAAGATTAGCGGTGGCTCCAGCGGGTCTACACCGAGAAGGAAGCCAAGGAAGAAGAAAGATTAAACATGCTTCCCCGGTTTATTTTGACTTGCATTTTGTTGGCTGTGTATAGATGTGGGTTCGGCCCCTGCTAGTAGGAATTTTTGGAAACTTGTACACGAACTTCTCCTATAAACAATAGAAATGAAACTTCTCTTTTTTGACTTATTTTCTGTCATTGTGTATTTGCCTAAGTGTTTCAATATCTGAAGTGCGCTTGTGAAGTTTCAGCTTTCGAATAAAGTTTGTTTTTTTTCGTCAAGTTCGGGTACTGTGGACATGGTTTGCGACTAGGAAGCGAGCTGGATTTTCTACGTCGCATCGCTTTAGTCAATGGTCGATGCTTAAGTCCTACCCCCCAGTCTTGGGGGTGAGTAGTTGAACATTAATCAGTGGTTGCTTCTTGCTTGCATCACGCTGAGTCTAGGGCCATAGAATGGATGCCTGAGTCAAGTGGAGACTGAGAAATTCATCCATGCTTGTTTGATTGTCGATGATCATATCCGCACTCCGGGGATTCTCATTTGTTTATCGGCGGTTGGTCACGCCGGCTTGAGTTTAAATCATACGTCCATGATCTGGGGACTTGGAATTGTTGTTTATACACTGTTTCGCACTTTGGGAATTCGGAGTTGATGTTTATACTCCGGTTCGCGCTCTGGGAGCTCGGAGTTGACGTTTATACTTTGGTTCGCACTCTGGGAACTCGGAGTTGATGTTTATACTCTGACTCGCACTCTGGGAGTTTGGAGTTGATGTTTATACTCCGACTTGCACTCTGGGAGTTCGGAGTTGATGTTTATACTCCAATTCGCGCTATGGGAATTTGGAGTTGAAGTTTATACTCTGGTTCACACTCTGGGAACTCGGAGTTGATGTTTATACTCCGACTCGCA
The DNA here is from genome assembly GCA_030737815.1 of Allium fistulosum. Taxonomy (NCBI): domain Eukaryota; kingdom Viridiplantae; phylum Streptophyta; class Magnoliopsida; order Asparagales; family Amaryllidaceae; genus Allium; species Allium fistulosum. The sequence goes on along the minus strand of CM060905.1, from coordinate 480,492,823 downwards.
CTCTGGGAGTTCGGAGTTGATGTTTATACTCCGGTTCGCACTCTAGGAACTCGGAGTTGATGTTTATACTCCAGTTCGCGCTCTGGGAATTTGGAGTTGATGTTTATACTCCGGTTCGCACTTTGGGAATCCGGAGTTGTCGTTTATACTCCAATTCGCGCTCTGGGAATTTGGAGTTGATGTTTATACTCCGGTTCGCGCTCTGGCAATCCAGAGTTGATGTTTATACTCCGGTTCGCACTCTGGGAATCCAGAGTTGATGTTTATACTCCATTTCGCGCTCTGGGAATTTGGAGTTGATGTTTATACTCCGGTTCGCACTCTGGGAACTCGGAGTTGATGTTTATACTCCGACTCGCACTTTGGGAGTTCGGAGTTGATGTTTATACTCCAGTTCGCACTCTGGGAACTCGAAGTTGTTTTTTATACTCCGGTTCGCACTCTGGGAACTCAGAGTTGATGTTTATACTCCGACTCGCACTCTGGGAGTTCGGAGTTGATTGAAGGATTGTCGTGTATCAATCCTTTCTTGACTTTGATGTGATGGCTGGTCCCCGAGCTCGGGTTTCACTTAGCGAGTGATTGGTTACATTGCAGTCACTCCCTATTTGAATAAATTCCACCGTATGGTGGAACTTAGCTCTTCGTGCATAGTGATGATCATATGAAGCATTTCAAGTAAATCACAGCTCTGGCTCGAAGAGATTGCATTTTATTGCTGAAATAAGAAAATATGGCAAAGTCAGTTGCCTTATTACAAATTCTAATTTCGAAATGCAGAAACAAATTGAAAAATGGAAAGTAATCTAAATGGATAAAGATAGCCTGTCATGTGTAATAGCGGCGAAGGCTCTCGCTATTCCAGGCTCTTGGCAGAGTTAGACCGTCGACAGTCGATAATTTGAATGTGCCATCTCCGAGCCTTCGTTCAATAACATACGGTCCTTCCCATGTCGGTTTCATATGCGAAGGAACCGGATAAATTCTTTTGAGGACGAGATCGCCTAGTTCAAAGGTTCGCGGGCGGACCTTGGCGTTGTATAATCGGGCGACTCGACTTCGATGCGCAGCTGCACTCAAATCAGCTTCTTCACGCTTCTCATCTAATAGATCGAGAGATTCAGCAAGTAATATAGCATTTGTCTTTGGATCATAGTATGTCACACGATGAGAAGGTACTTCTAGCTCGACTGGAATAACGACTTCTGAACCGTAAGAAAGAGAGAATGGAGTGTGACCGATCGTAGTTTGTGGGTTGTTCGGTAAGCCCATAAAGCCATAAGAAGTTCATCAACCCACTTGCCACCGACCTTTTCCAGTCGTTTTTTCAGAATGGATTTTATAACTTTATTAACTGCTTCGACCTGTCCGTTTGCCTAAGGGTGTGCAACTGCAGAGAACTTCTTTTGGATGCGGAATCGTTTGCAGAAATCTTTAAATTCAGCACTGTCGAATTAGGTTCCATTGTCCGTAATAATGGTGTGTGGGAGACCGAATCGACAGATGATGTTGCGAACTACAAAGTTGATTACTTTCTTCATTGTTATGGTAGCAAGGGCTTCGGCTTCAGCCCACTTTGTAAAGTAATCAACTGCGACGATGGCGTATTTCGCACCGCCTTTTGCCAGTGGTAGAGCACTGATGATGTCGATGCCCCACATTGCGAACGGCCATGGGCTGACCATTTGTGTTATCTCGGTAGGAGGAGCTCTAGGAATTCGGGAATATTTCTGGCACCTATCACATTTCCTTGCATAATCCGACGCATCGCGATTCACGGTCGGCCAGTAATATCCGTATCGAAGTATTTTCTTGGCAAGTGCTTGCCCCCCGGTATGATCGCCACATTCTCCATCGTGCACATCATGCAATACTCGTTTAATTTATCGTGAGCGACACACCGGAGTAGAGGGACTGAGTACCCTCTTCCATACATGATTCCATTCTGGATGGTAAAGCATGAGGCCTTCCGAAGGACTTGTCTCTTTTCACTCCTGCGCTTCGGTAGGGTTCCGTGCTCAATGTAATTTCTGAGTGGAGTCATCCATGAGTCCTTTTCGAGGACGGTTTCGCATACCCGGTCTATTTCTGCCCGGCCAATGCTTGGGGAGGATAGCGTTTCTACGAGAACGAGTCCCATTTGCTGAGCTTCACTTGTGCTGGCTAGCTTTGCCAATGAATTGGCCTTTTGGTTGCACTCCCGAGGTATACAATAGATGGCGTAATAATCGAACTGATTTAGTACTTCCTGAACACGAGCTAAGTAAGCAGCCAACCTTCGATCTCTTGCCTGATACTCTCCCCGTACTTGGCACACAACTAATTATGAGTCACAATAAACTTCCACTGCGATAATTCTCAGATCTCTAGGAAGTTTCAAGCCAGCTAAGAGGGCTTCATATTTAGCTTCATTATTAGTCGCATGAAAATTGAACTTCACTGCATAGCATATGGATCGGCCTTCGGGAGTTTCAAGTACAACACCAGCGCCCGAACACCGATCATTAGATGCACCGTCGGTATAAAGCTTCCAGATGTATTCGGGGAATTTACTGGTTTCGAGCAAGTCCTCTGGAATGGTAAATTCAGCTATAAAATCGGCTAGGACTTGTCCTTGAATGGCTCGTCTTGGAGTGTAAGTAATGTCAAATTGGCTCAGTTCAATATTCCACTTGAGAAACCTACCAGACGTCTTAGGCCGCGAAAGGACCTATCGTAACGGCTCGTCGGTGTAAACAATAATGGGATGTGCCTGGAAATACGATCGGAGCTTCCTTGACGCAATAACCAGGCAATAAGCCAACTTTTCTAACTTCGAATAATTCCTTTCGGCCCCAGTCAATCGCTTGCTGATGTAGTATACCGGCTTTTGTATCTTGTCTTCTTCTCAAATTAATGCAGCGCTGATAGCGTCTTCTGATATTGCCAAATATACGAACAACTTCTCGTGATCAATAGGCTTAGATAGGATATGTGGTGTGGATAGATGTTGAACTAGTGCTTGGAAAGCTCCCTCACACTCCGTGGTCCATTCAAAGTTTCGTTTCCCTTTTCGGATCAGATCGAAGAAGGGAATGCATTTGTCAGTGGACTTTGAAATGAACCTGCTCAATGCCGCTACCTTTCCATTGAGACTCTGGACCTGTTTTATGGTTTTCGGAGTTTCAAGATTTCTGATTGCCCAAATCTTTTCAGGGTTAGCCTCGATTCCTCGAGCGTTAACAATGAATCCAAGGAATTTTCCGGATGCATCTCCAAAATGACATTTCAGTGGATTTAGCTTCATTTTATATTCTCGAAGTATATTGAACATAGTTTCCAAGTCTTTAACATGGTCGGTGGAGAGTCGCGACTTCACGAGCATGTCGTCTACATATACTTCCATTGTTTTCCCGATTTGATTGGCAAACATCCGATTGACCAATCGTTGATAAGTAGCCCGGGCATTCTTGAGTCCGAATGGCATAACTTTGTAACAGTAAAGTCCCAGATTGGTTACGAAGCTGGTATGTTCTTGATCGGGTAAATGCATCGGTATCTGATTATAGCCTGAATACGCGTCCATGAAGGATAAGAGTTCATGCCCAGTTGTCGAATCTACTAGCTGATCAATTCTGGGAAGCGGGAAACTGTCTTTGGGACATGCTTTATTCAGATTGGAATAATCGACACATGTTCTCCACTTCCCGTTTGGCTTTTGGACGAGCACGGGATTTGACACCCATTCGAGATATAGAGCATCCCGAATGAACCCGTTCGCTTTAAGCTTTTCTACTTCTTCCTTAAGGGCGGCAGATCTCTCTAGATCCATACCACGCCTTTTCTATTTGACCGGGACATGCCGCGGGTCAATGTTAAGGGTGTGGCTCGCGATGTCCGGCGAGATCCCACACATATCGGAATGTGTCCAGGCAAATACGTCAAGATTTGCCCGTAGAAATTCAACCAATTCCTTTTGAGTTTGCTGGCTTAGCTGAGATCCAATCTTTATCATTTTCGAATCATCGTCATTGTCGACTGGGACATCAATCGTCAGTTCGGCCGGGGTTGCTTGACTTTCTTTAGATTCTCCTTCGTCTTTAGTTTCTCTCGGGTCAAGATCCTTGAGGAATTGGCTGGGGTGCCCGGGCCTGGGCCCGGGCGTTAATTGTCAATTATCGGCAAAAAGGACGCAGAGAGATTCCTCCACGCCCTTTCCTTTCTCCTTTCGCTGCGCCTCTCACAGCTTAGCAACATAACAGTCTCTAGCAGCAGCCTGATCTCCCTGAATGATTCCTACTCCATGATCAGTGGGGAATTTTAAAGTCAAACACCATGGGGTGATGGCTGCCCTGAATTCAGCGAGGGTCGGTCGGCCCAAGAAAGCATTGTAAGGGGAGTCTATGTCCAAAACAATGAACTGTAACATCCATACTCTTTGACGTTCTCCAACTCCCAACTCCACTGGCAGTTCCACCATTCCAGTGGGTATAGTAGCACTTCCGTTGAAGCCGTGGATTCGGGATTGACAAGGTTTCAAGTCTGTGGCTTCCATTCTCATTTGATCATAGGTTCGCTTAAACAAAATATTCACAGAGCTCCCACTGTCAACTAAGATTCTCTTCATCCAAGCGGGACCTACCTGAGCTGAGATGACCAGTGGATCGATAGTGGGGGCTTCGACTTTATCAGCCTCTCTGTTCCTGAATACGATGTCATCTGTCATCGTCTTCTTTTACTTGGCCGGAGCCCCTTCATCACAACTACTACAACACTCGAAGTCCGCATACTTGATAAAACTGGCATACGACTCCATTTCCTTCTAGCTTCGATCCGCTAGGTGAGGACCACCACTTATTGTATTGATAACCAACCTCCCGCCTGTACGAGCGGATTCCTCCTGTCTTTCCTGATTCGGTGCACGATTTTGATTTGATGGGCCCGCACCACCAGACTGCGGCGCCCGCACATACTGATCCAACTTCCGTTCACGTATCAGTTTTTCAATGAGGTCTTGTAAGTGACAACACTCATTGGTGTTGTGGCCATAACTCTCATGGAATCTACAGAATTTTCCTGTTTGGATTTGTCTTTCAGTCGGTGGTTTCGGGGCAGGTTTCTTGTATTGCATGGTATTGCAGGTCTGCAAATACACATTTTCCAACGTCATGTTCAATGGAGTGTAAGTATCGTACATGGAAGCTCTACGTCGTGGACCATGATTCTGGTCGCGTTTTTTGCTTTGATTTCCATTTCCCCTTTGCTGATTCTGTTTATTTTGTACGTTCAACTGAACTTTTCCAGAACTATCTCCGGACTGTTTAACAGCGATGTTACTTTGGATTCCTTCGATGTTGGGCCCTGCGTCATCCTGCTTCCTAGACTGTTTCGCATCCACCCTTCTTAGGAATTGGGCTGCCTTGGAATAGAAACAGTCCAATGACGCAGGTGGTTTTCCAGTTAACCAATTTCCGAACTCGGAATCAGCATCAATCCCCTTAGTTAATGCCATCAGGATAGAGTTATCATTGGGATTGCTTATTTCTGCACACGCAGCGTGGAATCGCTCCAAGTAACATCTAAGTGTTTCTTCGGGAGCTTGTGTAACACTAGACAGAGTGTTGACATCTTTAGGCCTCGCTACATGCATACAGAATTGTTCAACAAATTTGGTGGCCATCTGATCAAAACTAGAAATGGATCGTGGTGGCAAACGAGTAAACCACATGGTTGCAATGCCCTCCAGGGAAATAGGGAAACTACGGCATTTTACTGCATCATCAGCTCTTGCAGCATTCATCAGCCATTCGTACTTCAGGATGTGTTGATTGGATCAGAACTTCCTTCGTAAATTGGCAAAGTTGGCATCCTGAAGCGCCGAGGTGGTTCAGCATACAATATGTCATCGGTGAAAGGGGTATGACTCCGGGAGATTCCCCGGTCGTCATTAGAGAGACCCTGACTTTCACGGATCATTTGGTGGATCATCGTTGGTATATCCAGCATTCGGATACTTGGAGCATGTTGTGCCAAGGTGTGGTCGGGTTCCACAGCGTGAGTCTGGACCGGACGCGGTCGACGGTCCGTGCCTCGCCTCCTTGGTTCAACATCCTCAGGGACATAAGGCTCAGGAGTCTGCTCTCGTTGGTTACGTTGAGGATCAGCTTGGTTTCTAGCATCACCTCCCCGTCCGGCAGTGGTGGTGTAGCAATGTTGTCGGTGGCATGGTAAGGAGCAGCACCTCCTTGAGTTGAAGGTTCTGTACGAAGACTAGCGGATGGTCCAGCTCTAGGTTGCCCAAGATTTGAAGCAGGTTGGTGTCCCGTGGATTGGGTGTAGCTTACACCTAGCCGTGGACGTGTGGATCTGGTTTGGCCATCAAAGGAGGCTGAACTCTCTGTGGAAGAATAGGAACCTTAGTCTCTTCTGGATCTTCTTCGCCTTTGGCGATTTAGCTGGTTGGTCAACTCCGCCGCACAGTTGTTCAGTTAGCTGTTGTCGACTCTGGGTCAATTCTTGGAACAGCATCTGGAACTCTTGTCTGGTAACCGGACATGTTGGATCTGAAGGTCCGGCGGTAAATTAGTTTGAGGGAGGCAATTGCGCGGGATTCTGCCTGTCCCGTCCTCCTTGATCAGCAGCTGTAGAGGTAGTCCGTGTACTTACCATGGTGAGGTGATGAAAGTCCTTTCCTAGATCTGATGCAAATCTGAATAGACTGGAAGGGCTTCAAAGTTCTAGATCTGGATCTTCTTCTTGGATTTATGCAATCTGATATAGATAGGAGATCCAAAGAGCAGGAGAAAACTTGGGTTTTTCCTAGTTGAAGCACCAAAGTGTTTGTACCAAAATTGGGCACAACACTCTTCGGAAGTTTTTGAAGAGATAAATTGAAGAAATTAAATGGAAAAAGAGGAATTATTTAACAAAAACTCCAAATCTCAGATATGAAAATAATTAAAATGCAAGGAGACACAAGAATTTAGAGTGGTTCGGCGTATCACCTACGTCCACTATGAAGTAGTTTTCTTTATTGATCTTTTTTTTATGTTTATAAGCGAATTCAGTGAATTACAGCAGGTAAATATGATTTGTAGGAGTGAAATTCGTTGGTAGCAGCAGCAATGGAGTTCAGATCTGGATCTGGCAGAGTCTGGGCGTTGGAGATCTCAAAGAAGAAGAAGAACCCCTTTTTTGTTGGCTTTGGGGGTCTATTTATAGGTGTAGGAGGCTGGTATTTCGCTCAGATCTCGGGAGACCCTCTTTGGCACGTGACCAGGCCCGCGCGCCCAAGCCTGTGAAGTTTCGGTCCGATCCGTGATCGATACGAACAGATTTCATATCGATCAAGATTTCATCCAATGGAGTCCAAATTTGGTGTGGACATTCTTTAGCATGCTCGTAGTCTTCTGTGAAAATTTCATAGCATTTGGACTTGTAGATTAGGAGATATGATCGATACGAATTGGGATTCTCGGTTGGCTGTTTCGTTCGACTCGCTCTTGTTTCGACTCGCTCTTTGTTCGACTCGGTTCTATTTGACTCGGTGATGTGGAGTTTACTCGTATTGACTGTTGTGCCTTGCTTCGCATTGATGGACACGAAGTAGAGGTCTTCGGATGGATGCGAAGTTGACGAAGTGGAGCGAGTCGAAATGTGGCTCTCTGATGGAGTCGAACTAGATGGAGTCGAACATGGGCTACCTGATGGACGCGAAGTGAGTTGAACTAGGTGGAGTCAAACATAGGCTATCTGATGGACGCGAAGCGGAGTGAGTCGAAGTGGAGCGAGTCGATTAGTGGGCTTCCCAGATGGATTCAAACGGAGCGAGTCGAAGTGTAGTTGGTTTTCGTCCACTTTTGTATCATTCGTAACTTGAACATACGAACTCGGATTGACTTGAGATTTGGAATGTTGACTCTCATAGCTTCGCTTGTTGTGTCATATCAATTTAAGCTTGATCCGAACTTGGAAAAAATTCGTCGATATCTATAGTGAGCTTGTGTATAAGTGATCTCTAGGACGAACCGTTATTGGTTACTAGTCAATTCCTTGGTGTCACAGCCTTGCCAAAAGGCGGGATAACAGAACCTGATGATCGTCCTATATCGACGAGGCATGGCTACAACATACTTTTTTGATACTATTGATGATGGTGGTATAGGAAGGTCGTAACATTTGGTATCAGAGCCAAATTACACGATTAACTTGAGTTGATACCGCGATCCAGTAGAGATAAGGAAGGAATTATCACCTCAGGCTGGATTGAGAGTATATATGTATACGAAAGAGTGTGTACTTATTATATATTTTGGTTTTCAAAGCTATATAGTAATATATTATATAATATAAGTCGCATGCACACAAGCACCATAGATACGGTTTTCTTTAAGAGAGAATGATAACTAATAAAAATATATAAAATTAATATGCAAATTAATATTAATAATATATTTAATAAATAAATAGAATAATATGACTAAATAGAATTCTATTCTAATAATGTAACAGATCTAATAATGTAACAGAAATAAAATATCTGACTAATTTCAATTTTACTATTATACATAATAATTACATTCTTGTTACAGATTAAGAATGAGTCGGCATACAAGAAATACTATGAGGAATTATGCTTTAGGAGTTGAGGAAGGAGCAGGGTCAGAAGTTGCTAGCTTGACTTTCAAGCAATGTTGAATGCTATGATGGCAACTATGATGAGGAATGTTCAGGCTACTGCTTCTGATATGGCTGTTGGAGGAGGTGCTCCCGTGCATGCGATTAAGGTTGATTTCACCAAGTTGAGCAAGGACTATTCTACTCTAGGAGGAAAACCATTCCATGGAACAGAGTCAGCCAAAGAAGTGAATGATTGGTTGGATACCTACGAGCTCATCTTTAGTGATATGGAAGTGGATGATGTTATGAAGAGGAAGCTTGTTTCTAGACAACTTCAAGGACGAGCTATGAACTAGTTGAACGCCATTACCATTGCTACCCCAAAAGATCAGTTTACTTGGGACCGATTCAAAGTAAGTTTAAAGAGAAGTTCATTCCAGCTGCTCAGAAGTCGGTGTTGTTTAGGAAGTCTGCCGATCTTAAGCAAGGAGAGATGTCAGTTTCCGAGTATTTTGTAGAGTTTGATGCTTTACTAGAGTATGGGATGTCATTCATCGACACTCCATTGAGAAAGAATGAGAAGTTCATCATTGGTCTGGATGACTATATTGGAGAGAAGCTAGTAGACAACATTGATGAGCCATTTGAGAAGCTTGTTGAGAAAGCTCTCCGTTATAAGAATCTGTATCCAAAGGCTAGAACAACTACTATCGTTTCTATTGAGAAGGAAGAGCGAAAACCACAACAAGGCGGTGAAGCCAAGTAAAAGTGGAATGGAAAGAGGAAGCAGTCTGAAGGGAAAACTGGACAGAAGAAAGCAAAGTGGGAACCTACTTGCTATGGTTGCAAGGAGAAGGGTCACTTGATTAAGGATTGCAAAGTGAGCAAGAAGAAGAAATGCTATAGTTTGCATTCGAAGAAGGATTGTCTAGAACCGGTAAAGGATAAGCAGGTTGTGAAAGCATATGGTTTAGATGCTATCCCGACCTCATCCTGTGCTCCATCGACGAAGGAGAAGAGAAATGGAGTCGTTGTTCAATGTATGCTTTCCATAAAAGATGTTTCAATTCGTATTTTATTTGATATCAGGGCTTCACATTCGTTCGTATCTAGTGATCTAGTAGATAGATTAGGATTAAGACTGGAGATAGTTGACCGACCCTTGATTGTGATGAACCTTGTTGGAGGCTCTACTAGTCTTTGCATGGTTTGTTGTGGCTTAATGTTATTGAGTTATGGATGCTCTTTTGTTTTTGATTGCTTTGCCTTGAATTTTGTTGGGCTCGGGATTATCTTGGGAATGGATTGGCTTAAGAAGTATGTGGCAATAGTGGATTGCGAGAAGCTGTTGATGACAATCAGAGATGTGGAAGGGCGGACGTGAGTGATTGGCTACCTACTAGAGGATAAGGTGATGGTTAGCTTTCTATATTTGCTTGCAATTCCACAAGAGGGGTTGTCATCTATGCCTATCGCTAGAGGGTATCTGGTGTATTTAAAGAAGTGACCAAATTGTCATCGCATAGAGAGATTGAGTTTCAAATAGGTTTAGTGAAGGAAGCCAGACCTATAGTTATACTTTTAAGGCGTATGAAACCTAGAGCAGAAGGAATTAGAGGTGTAAGTGAATGACCTATTGAGGAGAGGGTTCATTCGAAGGAGTACATATGAGTTGGGTGAACCAGTAGTATTCATGACTAAAGCGGATGGCTCTTTGAGGTTGTGTGTGGATTATCGTAAGCTGAATAAAGTAACGAAGAATAATAAGTATCCGTTCCCACGTATTGATGACTTATTTGATCAGCTTCACGGTGCGAAGGTCTTCTCTTAAATGGAATTCGTAATGGGATTTCACCAGCTTAGAGTAGCAAAAGAGAGTATGCCTATTAGTGCATTTCACACGCCATCAGGTTATTATGAGTGGTTGGTGATGCCATTCGGGTTGACCAACGCTCCAGCATACTTTGTGGATCTTATGAATCGGGTTTTCAGAGACCAACTGAAAAAGTTCGTGCTTGTGTTTGTGGATAATATATTCTAATCTATTTCAAAACTGAAGAGGAGCACAAAACACATTTGAGAATTGTGCTAGAGGTGTTGAGGAAGCAGAAGTTGAGAGCGAAGTTCTCTAAATGTCACTTCTGGAGAAAAGAAGTAAGGTTCTTTGGTCATATCGTTTTTTGACAGGGTTTAGCGGTGGATCCTGCGAAGGTAGCAGCGGTCTAAGATTGGATCCGGCCCAAGAACGCTACGGATGTGAGGAGTTTCCTAGGATTGGCGGGATACTATAGATGCTTCATCAAGGATTTCTCAAAGATAGCAGCACCATTAACCAATTTGAAGAAGAAGAATCAGGCTTTTGTATAAGATGCACAGTATGAGCATGCATTTGTGATTCTGAAAGGGAGATTGACTAGTACACAAATATTGACCATTCCAAGTGGAAATGAGGAGTTGATAGTATATACAGATGCATATAGTACTAGATTAGGTGCAGTATTGATGCAAAAGTGAAAAGTTGTTGCCTATGCTAGTCGGCAGCTAAAGCCGCACGGAAGGAACTATCCAACTCATCATTTGGAATTAGCGGCAATAGTTTTTGCTTTGAAGACGTGGAGACATTATCTGCTAGGAGAAAGGTTTGAGTTGTTTAAGGACCACAAATCCTTGAAGTACGTTTTCTCTCAATGGGATCCCAAACTTCATCAGCAACAGTGGTTGGAGTTCTTGGCCCCCCTATGATTTTAGCATTTCATATACACTAGGAAAAGGGAATGTGGTCACCGATGCATTAAGTAGAAGAAATGCTAGTTTGGGAGCAATGATCTTGGAATGAAAGCAGATTGAGTACATTGCTGGATATGATTATAGGCTTTATTGCGAGCTTGAACCAGAGATGTTGACAAGTTTATCGATCAGACCTACTCTAATTGAAAGGGTCGGTGCTAGTCAAAAGCGAGATGCTGGGCTGGCGGAGATTATCACAAAGATAGTGGAAGGAGTAGAATCTGAAGGCATGAAGCAATACAAACTCGATCGAGACAATTGGCTTCGTAAGGGTGGGAGATTATTTGTTCCCAGTATTGATGGATTGCAAGATGAAGTGCTATGAGAGTTCTCACCATTCCAAATTGACCATTCATCTCAAAATTTTGTACTGGCAGTTGGTAAAGGCAGAGCAGAAGAAACCTAGTGCATTGTTGCAACCGCTAGAAGTTACTGATTGAAAATGGGAGCAAGTATCGATGGATTTTATTGATGGACTACCGAGGACTCGAGAAGGGTACAATAACATTTGGGTTGTGGTTGATCGGTTTACCAAAGGCGCTAGATTTAAACCCGTCAAGTCAAGTAGAATGATATCCAAGATAGCGGAGTTATATGAAAAGTGGATAGTATGATTTCACGGTGTACCAAAGAGTACTGTGAGCGACCAAGACTAGTTGTTCACCAGTGGGTTTTATAAGAGCTTACAAGAGGCGTTAGGAATTGAGCTGCATCTTAATATGACTTAACACTCGCAAACGGATGGGCAAACCAAAAGAGTAAATGGTATATTTGAAGATCACTTATAAGCATGCATTATAGATTTTGGAAGATCATGGGATGACCATCTACGTGTGGTAGAGTTTGCTTACAACAACGGTCATTAGTCAAGTATTAGTACAACTCCTTATGAAGCATTATATGGCCGACCATGTAACTCTCCTTCATGTTAGTGGGAAGTGGGCAAGAAACTGATACTTGGGCCAGATATGATTAGAGAAACTTTAGAAAAGATTGCGATCATTCGGCATGAATGAAAGCCGCTCAAGATCGATAGAAGAGCAATGCCAATAAAAGATGTAGAGATTTGGAATTTTCTGTTAGGAATATGGTTTTAGTGAAAGTATCTCTTTTGAAGAATATTGTTTTTGGTAATAAGAGAAAGTTGGCACCAGATTCGTAGGTCCTTTTCTGATAGTAGAGAGGATTGAAAAGCTAGCATATAGGTTCGACTTACCTCAGAAGATGGCTGGCGTGCACAATGTATTTCATGTCTCCTATCCATGGAAAATTGTACATGACTAAGGCATGACGATTACACCGGATCAACTTAAAGATGTTGAGGTAGAACTAGAAGTTTTGAAATCTTGTGGGCCGGTTCATATTATTGGACACGATACGAAACAGCTTAGGAGAAAGTCGGTAAAACTATTAAGGGTACAATGGAGTGGAAGTGATGATGATTGTACAGGGAAACTAAGGAGAGCTTGGGGACTACGTGTTCGGAGCTCATTGAATGGTAAGATCCATCGTTTATCATATCTACTTTCACAATTGTATATCGTATTTGATAAGTTAGTATTCTACATGCCAGGGTAGGTTCACTATTGATTGCATGATTGCTTATTTGATATGGTTGATGGTTGTATATAGTTGTTAGACATGCGGAGTAACCATGGTTGCTTATTTCTTGACTTGTTTAGGGATTTCGGGGGCAATATTCCTGGGGGGAGTAATGATCATATTTTATGTATCCGAAGATCATAAAATATTCTTATTTTATTCATATAAGGTCGTATAACTCTATAATATTGGGATATGACTCTTATGGACAGTTTACACATCTATGATTTTTTTGAATTTCTATATGACCATTTTGACCATAGAAACCTTATTTGGGCGATAACTTTTAATAGGAGTCGAATTAGTTTCTCAAACTATGTCCATTGCTTCAGGATGATGGTTTCCCATTCCATAGAGTGATCCTAATAACAAAGCAGACTTATGGTTAGGCAGTTATGCCTATTTTAAGTTTAGACGGTCGTGACCAGTATTAATGTGCAATTGATTAGGTCCATAAGTCGACCCATTAGTCTAATTCGAGAATAGTATAAATAGGGGGCTGTATGAGTCAAATTAAAACTTTTCCCTCTTTTCCTAATTAGATCTAAACCCTTATTAACCCTAGATTCATCTAAAATCACACAAATTACTCTCTAAGTCTAGTTAAATCATTAATTGGAGAGAAGATCATCAATTAGAAGATAGAAATCATTACTTTGGTTGATTTCCATTGCTTTATATTGCTGTCCACATTGGATCTAGGTGAGAATCGGTTGATTTTGGTAATTGGAGAGTGGTCTATACCTTCACACTATTATATGCATGTTTATATGGTAGAATTACATGTTTTAACATGATTTTTGGTGTTAAAATCTTTTCTAACTTTAATTACATGTTATCATATGTTTGTGACCTAAATTTGTGAACCTACGAAATGGTTATTTCTCTTTATTCATATTCATATATGCATGTAATATGCAGATTTAGATTAGAATTGGTTTGTTTATCATTATTGTGTATTGCTAGTATGAATGGATGTATATGCATGTTATTCTACGCTTGTATGTTGTCTTTTGATGTTGTTTGCTAGTGTTTTGGATGCTTAAGGGGAAAGGTTGGTGAATTTGACAAATCAGAGGCAAAGTTGATCGGAATTGGACGAAACTTGGAGGAGAGGCTTTGGAACATGAGAGGAGCTTGCAGAATAATTCACGCCTCAAATTTTTTTAAGGGCTTAACTCGATACCGAGTCATTTTGGTTGGCCAGATGGGTTGTGAGTGCCATAGATCACTAGAGCTTGGCTAGGCAAGGTAGTCCACAGAAAGATGTAGGAGATTGGCTAAGTGTTGGGTATTATGCCAGTTGTTTCTAGAATTTGGAGTTGAATACTTTGGATTGGGGGCTGAGTTGTTTTGATGAATGGGTCGGGGTATAAAGCACTTGAGAACTAGAGGCAGAGTGATTTACTTAGCCAAAATTGGATAAGTAAATGACTCGGTGCAGAATCATTTTGACTCTGTACCGAGTTGTTTTTGTGAGAGCTATGGGGTCAGGCTTGTACAAGAAGGAAGCAGAGGACTCCGTAGATCATGCTGGATGTGTTGGCTCGTTCGCATCAAGGTTGGATGGCGATGTAACAGTACGAGAAATGCTATGTTTCTTCGGTTTGTGACTCGTGAAGCGAGTAGGTGCCAAGATGGAGGCTTGATAAAGGAGGGAACCGTGGATGGGGAACGTAAAGGGTTCTAAATAATGGAAACTGGATTGAGCAAAGGAAGGGCTCGGATCCGAATGGAGCAAAGAAGGCCTCGGATGTATGTGGTAAGGAATCATTGATACTCGAAGTGTATTCTATTGTACTCGAAGCAGGGATATTATAAGTGGGGGCGGCTATAGATCAATGGAGTGGATCTGAATACCCTAGACCAGTTGTTTTAGGTTTAGTGTCTAGCTTTGGGTTACGAGACACGTATCTTCCTTTAGGCTACATGATACAAGAGTACACCAAAAACCGGGATTTCCATTAGTCCCTGGTAGTAAGGAGGCCATACAAGTTATCGTATATTCAAGGCACATTAAGTGATAGTGAGGATTGCTTGATGGATGTTATGGTTGCTTTCTTTATCACTCAGAGATATCTTTGGGAGTTGGTATTAGAGATAGGTATACTATGAGAGTTGATATCCTTATGTGAAAAGTATTGTTATGATATTTGTAAAGTAGCATATTATGTTGTTATGTGCTAACTCTTTGGTTGTAGGGACAGGTCAAGTATGGTTTGTGTACCTCTGTTTCTTACTGTATTTACTTGCATAGTATTTGAGATTCATTTATCGCTCACACCGGACTATTGTCTGACCTAAGACTTTATCCTTTGATTCTTATCATCTTGGATGCTCTTAAATAAGTAGACTAAATAACAGGTCTTGGAGATGCACTAGTTGTGCGAAGGGCGAGCTGGATGGAGCTATCTCGTATTATGTACTTATATGGATTTCTATGTGTATTCCGCTGTGCAGCACTGGGGAGCCTTAGCAGTGACCGCTTATTTTCTTGTTCTGAGATAGTTGTTGAGTTTACTTCCATTGTATAAACTCTAATACTTTTGTATGTAACTCCATGAATCTTTGTTTTGATGATTTATTCACATAGTTATTACCATCTCTCCTATTATATCTATGATATTATATTTTATCTATGCGCTGTGAGATATATGGCAGGTTGTATGCTGTATTCGTTTTGATTTTCAACCCTGATGATCGTCCTATATTGATCGGGCACTACCGTAGAGCATTATTTTGATATTATCGGTGTCGGTGGTATAGGGTGGTCGTCACATGTATGTTTTCATATATGTTACCAAATTGAAGCATTCATTGATTATAAGGAAAAAGAAGTAAGGTGCAGTCTCTACTAGTGGTAGAGATGTTGAGATGAAGGGTATAGATTCATTTAGGCTAAAGATATATGATGGAAGAGAGGCGAAAGTCATGGGAATTAGGCATGTTTTAGAAATTAAAAAGAATCTTATTTCAGTGCGACAAGTTAGAAAGAAAAGTCTACAACTTTTCTACTCGAGGTGGAATTACAATGGTTTGGAATGGTAATAGGGAGGAGCTATGCGCAAAAAGAGGAAGCAACAATGTATACAAATTTCTTAGGAAAGCGAGGGAGAACGAAGGAACTTCTCAATGTGGTGTTGGAGTGGAAAATTCACCAGAATCAAGGTGGAGCCAGCAATGGAAAGCTGCAAAGACCGCATAAAAGCCTTTGTGGTATTACAAGTATCTGTGATTTATTAATAATATGCATGTTCAATTGGGGGGCATGCATACTTAGGTGATATGGAGGTTGGTCAAGTTTTTTGATGTGGACATTTGTTCCATTGTGATATTGGAGATTGTTTGGAGTATGAGAATATAGGTGGAGTTGGTAGGTTCGTACAGAAATATCATATCAAGGTGGAGATTGATAGATTTTGATGATATAATATTCCATATTTAAGTGGATTTCAGAGATATTTGAGTCAAGATGGAATTGTGATTCAAATACATTATCTCTTTTATAGATTTTATAGATGTTGGAGAGTGTTTAATTGTGTAACGACCCGTAAATTTTCAACTGTTTTAATAACGTAATTAGTTGAAATTTTATGAAATTTTAAACGATAAATTTTTGAAATAAAAATTTGATATTTGGAATGCATCTAGTTAAACATAACAACTGATAAATTTTCGTCCGAAAATATGAAAAATTATTTCATACGTAAATTCACTTCAATTTAATCAGTTAAAAAGCAATGAAAATAAAATGTTTCCGAAACCTAAATATTTTTACATAGAAAAATTCTAAACCATCTTTTGAGCAAGATTTCAGTTTGTCGTTTTTCCAAATTCGGACATCTGTGGCTCCGTCGATCTTATTTTTCTACGTTTTTCTTGCATTTTCCGCCAGTAGAAAAATTCGAATTTTTGTAATTCAATCGTGTCACTGATATCTGTATACCGTTTTGATCGTATCGTCGTATTGATCTCTGCGGTATATTCAATTACGTGTTGTGGAGTCCGATTCACTGCGGGATCAACGAGAAGATTCACTATATCGGTACCCGTTTCTAAACCCTTTTGGTTTTCATCTGACCTTTTCATCTACCTATCTGTCCAGAACTAAAGGCTATTTGCATTTAATATTTCTTTGAATTTGTATGCGTGACTTTCCTTTTTCCAATGGTTTTGAGAAAAGGAGTTGTTGGGCATGTTGTATTCATCTTGGAAATAGATTAGCTTTCAATTCTTTCTTACTGACCTATAGCTTTCATCTTCCCAGAAATGTATTTCCAACCTTATCATATCCTCCCACCTTTTCATTTCCACAGCACGTTATTTTTTTTCCCTTCCTCTCTCTCATTTCCTCTTCCACTCATTCACTTTCAAGCCACCACTCCACGCTCAAATCACTAATACCGAGAAACACTCGCATCTCTCCCCCCGACCTTCAAGCTTTGCTTTCCTCTACCAGTGTTCACCACCGGCCCACTACCCATCTTAGCCAACCCTCACTCGAACACCGACGCCGACTATCATCATTCCTCCCAATCCCCTACCTCCGCAAGTCCAGATCCGCCTCTTCCCCATGGCGCAGCAGCACGTCTCCCCTCGCCACCACTTCGAACCCCATCAGCCACGGCCACCTACCCACGTGACCACCTCCTTGCTCTCCGACGGCAACCATCACTCTCACCCCTCCCTCCTCGTCCACGTCATCCAACCCGAGCGCCTGCTTTTCTCGCTGCTTCCAACCCTCCACGTCATCACTTCTAGCAGCCCAGCCTTAGTCGCACGATAGCCACCCCACCTGCCGCCAAACACACAGCCCTTCGACCAAGCCTACCCACTGCCCACTTGAAACCCCACCACGTTTGCTCCTCCCTGGAAACTGAGATCACCAGCCTCCTCCTTGCGAACCGAGCTCTGCTTCCAAACCACCTTTTCACCGGAGTGCAACCCTTTGCAGTCTACTTACATTCTTGCGACCGCCGATTCCCATCTCGGCGTGTTTTGCGTAAGTATATATAGATTGTTAATTAAGATTGATTTATAATATATTTGAAAGTATATGCGTATATGGTATATTGGTATGTCTGCATATTTTTGGGTTTAGTGTACAAGTGATTTAGCAGCTTTATACATATTCTGTTAGCTATATATGCGTACAGAACATGTTAGTATAGGATATTATATGCCAGTTTTATATATATATATAAGTTTATATAAATTTTAATATGTTAGTTGATAAAGTTATGTCGGTTATACAAGTTTTATTATGGCAGCTTATATATATAAGCAAGTATGGATTTTTGATTTTTTTTTATATATGTATATAGAAGGGTGTAAGTATAAATAATGTTTTCCAAAGAGTTGCATCTTACTGGCGTGTGTTATATATTGTAATCTGGACTTTAAAAAAAAAAAGGTAAAGATATGGTATAACAGTCGATCTATATTTCTTTACAAAATATTTTTTTTAAGTGTTGTTTTGAAATTATAAAATATTTTGACCTTTTAGTTATATGCGTTTTGACTTTATTATTGTTTTTAAATATGTGTTTTAGGGACAATGATTTTTACTATATATATATATATATTTTTGTCATAGATTAAAATTGATTTTGAAATATATATATATATGTATATAAAACAGAGTTCGGTTCAAAATTTATACCAAGCTGGTTCTAATTCGCCCTATCAATTCCTTGTTATCAGCTTTGATCATCGAATTCGTGCTTGGATTCGTAATTCAACTTCAGTGTCCGTATCTGTGTGCGTAACCCTGTCATCTTCCGTTCTCTCTAGCCTCGAAAGGTGAGCACTCACTCACGATTAACGTTCTTTTATTTATTAAATTTGATTTCAATTGAAACGTCAATTGAAATATGCTACTGTTATTTATGCTATTAACTGTATCAGTTCACCTGTGACATCTGACACCATTATCTGTTATATATGAAATGATAATCCAGTTTGATTGTTAATTGATTGATTGTTGATGTTTATATTGGACGTTAAATTGTTAATGTTAAAATGATAAATAGTGTGAAATTGAACTTGATATAGGATAGTTAAATGTTAAATTTGATTAACTGACATTTGTATAATATGACCCCTTTAACTGTTGAATTTATTGACACGTAGGATTTGTTTAATTACATTCTGAACCACTGAACATATGATGTTAAATTGATGATGTGTGAAATTGTAAATAGATGACAAGTAAAAACTGTAATGCAATAATCTTTAATCTACATGAAATGATAGTGTAGATTCTAGAAATAATTATATTAATTCGTACAAACAACAATGCGAATTAATACGGTTATTTCGGGATTATTTGAATTGATTATTGGATGAATATTGATTGTTGTTATTGCTTGTTTATTTACTTTGACACCATCCCTGTTATCACACTGCAAGTTCCCTTTGCTATGTTCTGATTTTGAATTGAATTGGAATCGGGTTGAAATGATAAATACCCAAATTAAACTTTGACCTAGGATAGAAAATTAAATAAAAACCCGATTGGTCAATAAATTGATGTAAAAATAAACGAAGATTTTATTTAAACAAATAATATGGTTTTGAATTGAAGCTGAAATTTGAATTTTTATAAAGAAAAATGTTAATATATAATAATCTGAAACAAAATATTAACAATGTAATTGATGAAAGAACGATGTTTAATTTGAGAAATGATTGAATTAAGTTTGAAATTATTAAACTTTGAAATGATTTAATAATTAAGTTTGAAATTATAATTAAGTTTGAAATTATTAAACCTTGAAATTATTTAATAATTAAGTTTTGAATTATTTAATACTTAAATAAGATTAAATTATTTAATGATTAAATTGAATTGAAATTCTTTAATAAGAAAAATTGAACTTTTGAATAAGTGAATTTTACTTCGTAAATAATTGAAATTGAGTTTCTTTATTAATTAAGTTTTGGAAAATTATTTAAGTAAGTAAATAAGTGAAATTGAATTTCTTTAATAAGAAATAAAATGTGATTTATTGGAATTAATGTAAGACTTGAAATTTAAAGAATTTGGTTTGATGAATATAATTTAATTAAATTTGTAAGTTTTGATATAAGGAAGTTGAATTTAAATAACGGATTAAATGAATTGGAAATTTAATAGAAATTTTTTTTGAATGGCAAATTTACTTAATGAATATTGAATGAAATCGATAAATGAATTTGGAATTGATTTGAATGTTAAATTAAATTAATTTAAATGATTTCGGAATGAAATTTATATATGAACTTGAATCAATATTTGAATTGTTTTGAATAAAATTTGAAACTGAATTATAAGATTTTGAAATGGGAATTTGGAAATTTTGAAACGTAAATTATGGAAATTGATGTAGAAAGATAAATGAAATGTTGATTTAAAAATTCTAATTGAAATTGAAATTGATTTGGTTTTAAATATATAAACGACCAATCGGTGTAATAATCACGAAAGTTATTAAAGAGACCGGAATCGGTTAGGGACATACTCACTGTCTAAACCGAAAACCACTTTAATAACTATACACGGAGTGTTGATCCAGAATGAAGTGGATGGTTTGGTGAACGCATTGACTGAAGAAAGAGAACGATTTTGGATGACCCCTGACATGACTAAAACAGGAGCCGCGCCGGGCCATTGAGGATCGCCATCTCTAGCGGACACACTTCTTCGATACCTTATCTATTACTTATGTGATTCGATTTGGGCGCACCCCTCGATTATGGGAGTGTTGTTTCGCGGTGTTGGGGTAGTAGCTGCTATGCCCAACATCAGTCCGGATCAGGCAACTACTAGTATCCTAGTTGGTATCGCCTCATGTACCTTGTCATACTGATTATCCTATTCGCGACAACTACAATTTTGTTTTGTACCTTTAGTATATGGATTGCCCTCTGGTGACTTCCGGTTTTGGGGAAACTACGGTCTTGTATATGCTTTTGGGAATAAAAATGTGTTAAGGGTGGAATGGGCCATGACTTAACACTATTTTGATATCTTCTTATATTACTGATAGACATTATCTACTTAGCGTATATTACTACCTAGTAGATAGTTTAACGGATCCTTAAAGGATGGTTATTCCAAACATCCTTTGAGTTACTTGTATTTCAATTGTTATTTCACTTGAGTTGGATTTATTAATATAAGAATGTTAATCCTGACTCGAGTGTTTTGTGTTTTTGCTTTACGCTCGGGTCAGACTGAGTAGTTCAGCTTTCGAGACTCACCTTTGGAGTTGGAGCTTCGCTTGGAGATCCAGCTATCTATCCAGCTTTCAGATATTCGATGATTCCAGTGATGTATTCTGATTTGTATCTGATGTATCATGTTACTCTTCCGTGTATCTGGTTTAACTCTGATGTATTTTATATATTCATATAGTAGCTTCATGAACTACTATCTCTTTTATTTCCGCTGCACTTATTACTCTGTGTCTGTGATCTGTGATTATTTATTTACTGTATATGTTCAGTTTTGCCAATTTAAATTAACAACGCGGTATTTTGAGCAATTCAACTCCGGCATGAGTGTCTACCTATTCACTTATAATGGACGCGAATGGTCCAAAATGGCGGTCCGTTACAGTTGGTATCAGAGCTTTGGTAGCTCTAGGCAAAACTTAACATATAGAGTAAATGTATTTACAGAATCACTCTCATTCGAGTTTCAATCTCTTCCTTTAACTCAATTCCTTTGAATTTTGGAACGTTCCCCTCGGTTCCGAAATTCATTCGTGTCCTTCACTATTCGTCTTCTTTCAATTCTGGAGCACCCCATAACTCCATTCTGAATGTTATCTATAATAGATCGGCGGTCTCGCCAATCCTCGATGATTCGTAAAGGAGCAAAACTCCTTTATAATAGGCATCGATTTACCGGAGATTTCTGTATCCTCGGTTTACGATGCTATCTATCTCCTGCTATACCTGAATTCTATTTCTTGAGATCGAATGTCGATTTACCTCGGAGTTCAGCATCGATCTTATTCTTGAAGTTACGGACGACCCGGTTAAGGTTGCCCGTGAATTAAATAAACTTACCCATCTCCCGATTCTATTATTGAATCATCTTATCTTTTCTTTCGAATTTGTCTTCGAATCAAAATTCTCTTTGATTTGATTTACATCAAATTTGAATCTCTATCCTTGCTTTGAAATCCATTCTTGTATCATCGAGCGAGGAAGTGTATTTGTAAATTTATATTTAAAATACTTTGTGTTGTTGGAGTTGTTGATGTTGATTTGGGTTTCCGATCGATTCGTCTGATCAACGCTATCGATAGGATTTCCAAAACACTTTAACAGAGCAAACTGACACAATATCGTTTTCAAATTTGGTAAACAAAATAAATTTTTGAATGATTATATTATATATAAATATAAGTTTTATGAAATTAAATTATTAGTGAATTTGTTGTCAGAAATGATAATATTTGATTATCATTTATTGTTGCAAACCATTGATTTTCCAACTTACAAGTAAATGGAAATTATAAACTTGGTTATAAATTGATTTTGTAAATTTAAAATGAATTTAAATCAAGAATTTGAGAATTTAATTTCCGAAAATTTCAAACCTTGGTTTTAAAGGTTTTAAAATGTATTATCTAAAGTTTTTTCGAATAAAATCATTTCATAGAAATTTTAGATGTTTAATCAAGTGCTCTTCTCTTTGTCGCTGGAAAATAATTTCGGTGATGGCGGCCGCATCATCGACATTCATTTTCGAGTCTCGAAGTGGAGAAACCATTCTGTAGCTTTGCTACGGTTTTGTTTTGGAAAAATATTTTGATTTAAATTTCTTTAGTATAATTTGATTTATATATATATATAGGTATCTTATTTTAAAATTTAAATTGATTTGATATAAATATATTATATATATCTCTAAATTGTTTAAAGTTAATCGGAAATCTAATTCTTAAATTTGGTTAAAGGATGATTCAATTATAAAAAAGACCAAAATTTGGATAAATATTTAACTTGAATAATTGAATTTGAAAAATTTTATTTGTATATTGTTCAACTGCATTCTAATACAACTTACCTAAATCATTTAGAAGTTGAATATGTAATTGGATAATATATAAGATGAATTGAATTTATAAATAAAATTTGAGTGTTTATAATAAATGTTATACACTAAATTTTGATTTTAAAGATGTCAATTGAGTTAAATAGGATAATAAATAAAACTCAGTTAATAATGAAATAAATTGTTTTGAAAGAATTAACAAATTTGCTTTGGAAGAATTAATAAATTGAAATTTGATCAACCTATGAAAATACCTTGAATTTAAAAGAAATTAATAGATGTAAATTAATTTAAATCGAAACTTTTATGGTTTAAATTAATTTATATGGGTTAGATATATGTGAGAAGATATATTAAGTGGAATAAAGTTAATAATAATTTGGAATAAAGAAGAATTTAAATTGTTGAAATTAAATATGATTATAATAAAAGACTATTCAAATTTATGGTTTTATAAATTGTAAATTGAAGATAATTGGATAATAAGATAATGAATTTAGGAATAGTTGAGATTGATTTTGGTGAAATCAAATGGATTAAATCAATTATTGAATATCAATTAATTTAAATTTAAATTTATATGGTTTAAATTAATTGTTATTTTGTATTTCAAATCTATTTTTCTTTCTGGGTGTTTCTATTCTCCTACCTCGTTCCTTTTCGGGGACGAAAAGTTTTGAGTGGGGGAGAGTGTAATGACCCGTAAATTTTCAACTGTTTTAATAACGTAATTAGTTGAAATTTTGTGAAATTTTAAACGATAAAATTTTGAAATAAAAATTTAATATTTGGAATGCGTCTAGTTAAACATAACAACTGATAAATTTTCGTCCGAAAATATGAAAAATTATTTCATACGTAAATTCACTTCAATTTAATCAGTTAAAAAGCAATGAAAATAAAATGTTTCCGAAACCTAAATATTTTTACATAGAAAAATTCTAAACCATCTTCTGAGCAAGATTTCAGTTTGTCGTTTTTCCAAATTCGGACATCTGTGGCTCCGTCGATCTTATTTTTCTACGTTTTTCTTGCATTTTCCGCCAGTAGAAAAATTCGAATTTTTGTAATTCAATCGTGTCACTGATATCTGTATACCGTTTTGATCGTATCGTCGTATTGATCTCTGCGGTATATTCAATTACGTGTTGTGGAGTCCGATTCACTGCGGAATCAACGAGAAGATTCACTATATCGGTACCCGTTTCTAAACCCTTTTGGTTTTCATCTGACCTTTTCATCTACCTATCTGTCCAGAACTAACGGCTATTTGCATTTAATATTTCTTTGAATTTGTATGCGTGACTTTCCTTTTTCCAATGGTTTTGAGAAAAGGAGTTGTTGGGCATGTTGTATTCATCTTGGAAATAGATTAGCTTTCAATTCTTTCTTACTGGCCTATAGCTTTCATCTTCCCAGAAATGTATTTCCAACCTTATCATATCCTCCCACCTTTTCATTTCCACAGCACGTTATTTTTTTCCCTTCCTCTCTCTCATTTCCTCTTCCACTCATTAGCTTTCAAGCCACCACTCCACGCTCAAATCACTAATACCGAGAAACACTCGCATCTCTCCCCCCGACCTTCAAGCTTTGCTTTCCTCTACCAGTGTTCACCACCGGCCCACTACCCATCTTAGCCAACCCTCACTCGAACACCGACGCCGACTATCATCATTCCTCCCCATCCCCTGCCTCCGCAAGTCCAAATCCGCCTCTTCCCCATGGCGCAGCAGCACGTCCCCTCGCCACCACTTTGAACCCCATCAGCCACGGCCACCTACCCACGTGACCACCTCCTTGCTCTCCGATGGCAACCATCACTCTCACCCCTCCCTCCTCGTCCACGTCATCCAACCCGAGCGCCTGCTTTTCTCGCTGCTTCCAACCCCTCCACGTCATCACTTCTAGCAGCCCAGCCTTAGTCGCACGACAGCCACCTCACCTGCCGCCAAACACACAGCCCTTCGACCAAGCCTACCCACTGCCCACTTGAAACCCTACCACGTTTGCTCCTCCCTGGAAATTGAGATCACCAGCCTCCTCCTTACGAACCGAGCTCTGCTTCCAAACCACCTTTTCACCGGAGTGCAACCCTTTGCAGTCTACTTACCTTCTTGTGACCGCCGATTCCCATCTCGGCGTGTTTTGCGTAAGTATATATAGATTGTTAATTAAGATTGATTTATAATATATTTGAAAGTATATGCGTATATGGTATATTGGTATGTCTGCATATTTTTGGGTTTAGTGTACAAGTGATTTAGCAGCTTTATACATATTCTGTTAGCTATATATGCGTACAGAACATGTTAGTATAGGATATTATATGCCAGTTTTATATATATATAAGTTTATATAAATTTTAATATGTTAGTTGATAAAGTTATGTCGGTTATACAAGTTTTATTATGGCAGCTTATATATATAAGCAAGTATGGATTTTTGATTTTTTTTTATATATGTATATAGAAGGGTGTAAGTATAAATAATGTTTTCCAAAGAGTTGCATCTTACTGGCGTGTGTTATATATTGTAATCTGGACTTTAAAAAAAAAAGAAAAAAAAAGGTAAAGACATGGTATAACAGTCGATCTATATTTCTTTACAAAATATTTTTTTTAAGTGTTGTTTTGAAATTATAAAATATTTTGACCTTTTAGTTATATGCGTTTTGACTTTATTATTGTTTTTAAATATATGTTTTAGGGACAATGATTTTTACTATATATATATATATATATATTTTTGTCATAGATTAAAATTGATTTTGAAATATATATATATATGTATATAAAACAGAGTTCGGTTCAAAATTTATATCAAGCTGGTTCTAATTCGCCTTATCAATTCCTTGTTATCAGCTTTGATCATCGAATTCGTGCTTGGATTCGTAATTCAACTTCAGTGTCTGTATCTGTGTGCGTAACCCTGTCATCTTCCGTTCTCTCTAGCCTCGAAAGGTGAGCACTCACTCACGATTAACGTTCTTTTATTTATTAAATTTGATTTCAATTGAAACGGCAATTGAAATATGCTACTGTTATTTATGCTATTAACTGTATCAGTTCACCTGTGACATCTGACACCATTATCTGTTATATATGAAATGATAATCCAGTTTGATTGTTAATTGATTGATTGTTGATGTTTATATTGGACGTTAAATTGTTAATGTTAAAATGATAAATAGTGTGAAATTGAACTTGATATAGGATAGTTAAATGTTAAATTTGATTAACTGACATTTGTATAATATGACCCCTTTAACTGTTGAATTTATTGACACGTAGGATTTGTTTAATTACATTCTGAACCACTGAACATATGATGTTAAATTGATGATGTATGAAATTGTAAATAGATGACAAGTAAAAACTGTAATGCAATAATCTTTAATCTACATGAAATGATAGTGTAGATTCTAGAAATAATTATATTAATTCGTACAAACAACAATGCGAATTAATACGGTTATTTCGGGATTATTTGAATTGATTATTGGATGAATATTGATTGTTGTTATTGCTTGTTTATTTACTTTGACACCATCCCTGTTATCACACTGCAAGTTCCCTTTGCTATGTTCTGATTTTGAATTGAATTGGAATCGGGTTGAAATGATAAATACCCAAATTAAACTTTGACCTAGGATAGAAAATTAAATAAAAACCCGATTGGTCAATAAATTGATGTAAAAATAAACGAAGATTTTATTTGAACAAATAATATGGTTTTGAAATGAAGCTGAAATTTGAATTTTTATAAAGAAAAATGTTAATATATAATAATCTGAAACAAAATATTAACAATGTAATTGATGAAAGAACGATGTTTAATTTGAGAAATGATTGAATTAAGTTTGAAATTATTAAACTTTGAAATGATTTAATAATTAAGTTTGAAATTATAATTAAGTTTGAAATTATTAAACCTTGAAATTATTTAATAATTAAGTTTTGAATTATTTAATACTTAAATAAGATTAAATTATTTAATGATTAAATTGAATTGAAATTCTTTAATAAGAAAAATTGAACTTTTGAATAAGTGAATTTTACTTCGTAAATAATTGAAATTGAGTTTCTTTATTAATTAAGTTTTGGAAAATTATTTAAGTAAGTAAATAAGTGAAATTGAATTTCTTTAATAAGAAATAAAATGTGATTTATTGGAATTAATGTAAGACTTGAAATTTAAAGAATTTGGTTTGATGAATATAATTTAATTAAATTTGTAAGTTTTGATATAAGGAAGTTGAATTTAAATAACGGATTAAATGAATTGGAAATTTAATAGAAATTTTTTTTGAATGGCAAATTTACTTAATGAATATTGAATGAAATCGATAAATGAATTTGGAATTGATTTGAATGTTAAATTAAATTAATTTAAATGATTTCGGAATGAAATTTATATATGAACTTGAATCAATATTTGAATTGTTTTGAATAAAATTTGAAACTGAATTATAAGATTTTGAAATGGGAATTTGGAAATTTTGAAACGTAAATTATGGAAATTGATGTAGAAAGATAAATGAAATGTTGATTTAAAAATTCTAATTGAAATTGAAATTGATTTGGTTTTAAATATATAAACGACCAATCGGTGTAATAATCACGAAAGTTATTAAAGAGACCGGAATCGGTTAGGGACATACTCACTGTCTAAACCGAAAACCACTTTAATAACTATACACGGAGTGTTGATCCAGAATGAAGTGGATGGTTTGGTGAACGCATTGACTGAAGAAAGAGAACGATTTTGGATGACCCCTGACATGACTAAAACAGGAGCCGCGCCGGGCCATTGAGGATCGCCATCTCTAGCGGACACACTTCTTCGATACCTTATCTATTACTTATGTGATTCGATTTGGGCGCACCCCTCGATTATGGGAGTGTTGTTTCGCGGTGTTGGGGTAGTAGCTGCTATGCCCAACATCAGTCCGGATCAGGCAACTACTAGTATCCTAGTTGGTATCGCTCATGTACCTTGTCATACTGATTATCCTATTCGCGACAACTACGATTTTGTTTTGTACCTTTAGTATATGGATTGCCCTCTGGTGACTTCCGGTTTTAGGGAAACTACGGTCTTGTATATGCTTTTGGGAATAAAAATGTGTTAAGGGTGGAATGGGCCATGACTTAACACTATTTTGATATCTTCTTATATTACTGATAGACATTATCTACTTAGTGTATATTACTACCTAGTAGATAGTTTAACGGATCCTTAAAGGATGGTTATTCCAAACATCCTTTGAGTTACTTGTATTTCAATTGTTATTTCACTTGAGTTGGATTTATTAATATAAGAATGTTAATCCTGACTCGAGTGTTTTGTGTTTTTGCTTTACGCTCGGGTCAGACTGAGTAGTTCAGCTTTCGAGACTCACCTTTGGAGTTGGAGCTTCGCTTGGAGATCCAGCTATCTATCCAGCTTTCAGATATTCGATGATTCCAGTGATGTATTCTGATTTGTATCTGATGTATCATGTTACTCTTCCGTGTATCTAGTTTAACTCTGATGTATTGTATATATTCATATAGTAGCTTCATGAACTACTATCTCTTTTATTTCCGCTGCACTTATTACTCTGTGTCTGTGATCTGTGATTATTTATTTACTGTATATGTTCAGTTTTGCCAATTTAAATTAACAACGCGGTATTTCGAGCAATTCAACTCCGGCATGAGTGTCTACCTATTCACTTATAATGGACGCGAATGGTCCAAAATGGCGGGTCGTTACAAATTGCCTCTGTTATTGCATTAAAGAAGGTAAGAAATTATCTATGTGGAATGATTTATTTTGGTAGATGGAAGTATATTTGTTAATTTCTTAATTAGCTGATTAGAGAAGACATTTTATCAAAGTTATTATAAATGAACATGTATATGATTCATTAGATGTGTGTAGAAAAAAGTATATTTTAAGACTTTCTCTTGTAATCTTTTGGTAAATTAATAAAGGTTTTGTTTGGAGGAATCCTAGAAAAAATCTTAACAAGAGGGTTATAAAATGGTGTTAAATAAAGGGGATTATTGATCCTAACTCTATTTTGGTTTATGGAATTTGAGTTATATTTTTATTTTTATCTTCGATAAACATGTATTTGTTTTTATTTAGTTAACACGATGAGTTTATGTAATATAATATTATCAAGTGTTTTTCAGAAAAGATTTTTTTATTAAATTTGTAATGCCACTCTCTTATAGCATTTCCTTATTTTATTTTAAACAACATTGTACTTTAATATAACATAGGACTTCCAACTTTTTTTATTGTTACTCTTATCATCACCATGTGAACGGGAAATTTTAGTTTAGCATTACATGTATTATCCTTTCAATATTAACACTGTGTGAGCTAAAGAAGTATAATAGATTTCTCATACATTTGCGATGTGGAGTCTAATGCATACTAAGCCATATACACATTTGGATATTGTGTATATTGTTGTTTTGTTTGGCAGATATCTCACCAGCTCAGAAAGTGGATCACTGGTTAGTAACCAAAATGGTTACATGATATCTTTAATGAACAAAAAAAATTATGCTCATAGTTAAAAATCAGATCGGTTGAAGATCGTAAAGCATTACGATTCGAATTTGTTGGATGCCAGGAGAGCAAAAGACTCACTTCAGGCTATAAATTTTCCATATCGGTGGAGCTACACTACGAAAGTTACCAACTAGACACTTATAGCCTCTCCACCATGGGACTAATATTTGTTTATTATTATAACACATTCAATGGTGGAAAATAATTATTAAATTTTGTCATAAAGTTGTAGACTATTGAAAAGGAAATTAAAAGACCACTAAAGTAGTATTGTGACAATAAATAATAAGTGAAAAATAGGCAAAAGAACAAACTTTGAAAAAAAATTAGGCTGAAGGACAACTAGTTTCATTTTTAGACTGAAGGACAAACTTTGAAGAAAATTAGGCTGAAGTACAATGCTAACTATAGCTAGCATTTTGTCTATGTAAAACTAAACATAATGCTAGTTATAACTAGCATTTTGTATAGTGTAAAGACTGAATATAGTGCTAACTATAACTAGCATTGTCCTTCAGCCTAATTTTTTTTCAAAGTTTGTCCTTCAGCCCAAAAATGAAACTTGGTGTCATTCACCCTAATTTTTTTCCAAACTTTGTCATTCTCCCTAATCCCCTCAAATAATAACATTATTTTCCAATAAGGGTTAGTGCAAAATAAATTGTAATCCATAGAGCGTATTGTGACAAACTTCATAATATCGAATCCACCTACAAAAAGATTATCATCCAGGGTCTTTCATAAGAATGTTGCTCAAATGGACGAACCTTTCATGTAAGGATACTGTAATGCCCTAGAATTTCATGGAAATCTTATTTTGGTTAAATTCTGAAAGTATATGAAATTATTGCATAGGAATGTATGGGATTAGCTAAGTGCAAAGGTGTGTGCATGTGTGCACGTGCACACTGATATGGCACAAGGAAGAACCCCAAATTTCCTGAAACTAAAACAAGAATTAAAAAGCATTACAAACATGATTTTGTAAAAAAATTATTAAACCAAATATGGATATTTGATTTCTAGATTATGTGAATTATTTTAGAAGATAAGAAAAAGCAAGTTTTGTTTGAACAAGTAAACAGATTTTACTTAATTTAAACCCAGGATAAATTGGATAAGAATTTGAAACACATATGCACATATATGTGTATGTCTTTCTGTGACTTAGGAGAAGTTAAGTGAACTTATATAAGATATGTATGCATATGTACATTTCTATAAGTACTGATAGTATTAAAAAGAAATAAGCAAGGAAAAAGCTTAACATTAAAATAGTAAAAGACATATTACAAGCAAAACCATTGTTTTAGGCAGAAAATAAAAAGGATGATTTTCAGAAAATATACAAGTGACAATGTCACACAATAATCATGACTTAGGAAGAATATAATATATTCTGGAAAAGTAAAAGGGGAGGTAAGTATCACATATGGCCGAGGTATTAAGGGTGAAAATAAGCAAATCTGAAATGCAAAATGCATGAGTATTGGCCAGGGTAGGAATGGTATTTTACAATGATGAAACCCTAGAAAAACCTCTCTTATAAATCCAAGTTTAAACCAGAAAATCCATTTTCTACCCGAGACATTTAAGAAAACGAAGAAGAAAAATATTGCAAGAAGAAAGGCAAAGTTTCAAAGAGTTTCTTTTCTGGATTAAGCAAAAGGAGCATTTTCTGTGAGTAATCTCACTAAACCCAGGGCATTAAGTCCTGTTATGAGGCAGCCAAGTTTATGTTATTTTTCTACATATTTCTGATTTTATTACTATGGTTTTAATGGATGCTTTAATGGGTGTTTATGAATTCTTTTGATAGCTTTGATGGTTGAGTATTTTGCTCTGTTTGGATACACCCAAAAATGTTAAAGTATGAAATCATGAAAGTAAATAGAGAATACTTGTAACTGGTTTAGACATGGCATGGAAAATATAGAAATCAATATATATATATGAGTTGAATTACACTTATGTAAGTGCCGAGGCTCAAATGAAAGATTCATGGGTGCAATGGAAATACCCAAAAGTGTTGAACCCTTGATCAAACAGAAAACCCATGAGCCAGAAATCTTGTTTAAGCTAGATCTTGAATTTAGTTCAAACATGGTTGCTTATGAAACAATAATAACCCACATGCCTAGTCTCTATTCACAGTTGTAAATATTCTTGTATTTTCTTTAAGCCAGAATATTTGAAAATATGATTTCCCCTGGATATGAATGTTAGCTTGTTTTTGAATTATGCTTGTAAGTTTTATGTAATGTTTCATGTACACTGTGATTCAATCACCTAGATATCTCATGATAGGATCAAACATGAACACTTAGTAAATAAACTAAGGATTGTGAGCCAAGAAAACTGCTGGAATGCTTGTTATATTTAAAGTATGCAAGTTGGCACATGGCTTGTTTAAGCCCTGAGATCTTTGTGCAATATTGTGAATTATTTTATTGCAATGTGTCCCCGTGATTCCTTTATGGCAGATGAGGCTAGAGACTAATTGGAAAATACAACCATAGAATGATGAAGTAGGAACTTGAATTATTCCTAGGATGGTTGGATTGGAGCTATGATAATTCCTGAGTATCTCTGTTTGACATGTATGTTTGCATAATTGAAAGTGTGTACATAATTAGTTTTAATACTGATCATATATGCACAATATATCAGAAACAAGCCAGACAAATTGATTAGAGAAGTTATGCAAACTTGTACAAAATGCTTATGTCTCATTTAACTACTTAATATCATGGAATTTCTGATATTGCTCATACCAGATCTTGTATCTGACCCTTGTTTGCTTATGGCATCTGGGGTGTCTCATTAAAATGGGGCAGCCTCTAATGCTCTTTCAGGGAATGCTGGTTCTAAATAGGAAGCTGCTATGGCTAGTGAGAATGTTTGGATAAGCATGCTAAATTAGAATTAAATAAGAGCTTAGAATGAACTATTTGCATGTAATCTTGGAAGTTTTATAATTCTGATTTTGTTGTTATGTAATGATCTTGAATGTTTGGATTTTATTTAGTTGTTTCAATTGAATTCTGGTAATGCATTAAGGTTGGGAAAAACCAAAGACATAGTTGAATCTTATGCAAGAAAATATATTTGAGTATTATGGTAGAAATCTGTAGATGATATATGCCTATATTTGAGAAATGGATACATTTTTTTTGTATTAGTCAATCTTGAGTCACTTAAAAGCTTTAAGTTTTGAGGTTAAAATCTGAGTTTGGTTAAGAATATTCTTTAAAGAGTTTTGTGTCTATATACTGAAGTATTTTGATAAAAGAAATTATGTATTTTTGAACACTGGTTTATGATGTGTATATGTTTTAAGGGATTTTCAAGTATCTTGTATCTGGATTGACATTGTAATGGTCAGGCATTAAGGTTTGGGACAACCTAGCCATAAGGTTAACCTACCTCAAAAGGAATGAGGTCTGGTTTGATCAAGATGACCAGAGTTTTTGGTTTAAAGGAAGAAATTACACTTTGTAAAATCTGAAGCTTTCTTTGCAAATACATGTATAAAGACAAGATCAAATATTTAAGCTATTCACTTGTATTTTTGAGTAGCATTCTTAGTTCAGAAAGCTCAACACATTGATATGCACACATACCACATAGACATCACTCATGCTTTATGACCATAAGTTCTGGATTTCCTAAACCCAAAAGACCAACCCTTAAACTAGTACAAAACTGAGGTAACTCAGGGATTAGGGAATGGATTTGATTCAGGGAAACACAACAATATAATTGTGAAAGAATCACTTAACTGTTTAGGTCTTAAATATAAAAGAAGTTGGGGTAAAGATCACTCATGTTGAAAATGATAAATGTGTCTATCATATTCTTTCTGGCTTTGATCAAATATCAAACAATTAAACTAAAATTATGATGGCTTGCTATATAATCTAAGATCACTTTGCTAAGTTAAACTAACAGGCAATCACTAAAAGAATGATCAAAATTACTAGGCATAAATCATATATGATTATGAGATTCACTCTCATGACCCAAATATCAAAACAAAGGAAAATGAGCTATGTACTGGTTGACTAGAAATTCAAATTCAATCAAGATGCACTCTTGCTTACCAATACTTTGATCCAAGCAAGAGGGTCACATACATCTTCACATGTATGTGAATATATTTATTAATGAAATGATATAAATATATTAGTAGAAAAATTAGGATCCTGGATAATTTAATAGAAAGGCTAAATGACTCTAGGAAATTTATTAATGTAAAAAAAATCCTAGTAAAAATTAGGTAAAATATATAGGGTCATTTCATTTGGTATCAGAGCTATGTTAAAACTATACATAGCTAAGAATGATTGTATTGATTGATTGAAGTACTATAACCATATGTATGTACTGTTTGTTTGTTTGAGTAAAATAATAATTCAGATAGAAAGTTATAGCAAAGAAAAATACTCATGATAAACTAACCCTATCTACCCATACTCTAGTTATCCAATCATGGTAGGAAAAGGATCTCATCACAATGCAGGATCAAGTGCACCACAAATGCTTGATATGCAAGACTTTATGAGGGCTTTAAGGGATGGAGTAGGGCAGAGACTTGAGAACCCACATGAGGAACTTTCAAAACTATTAAAGACTTATACTAATTTGGGAGGCCAGAGCTTTGAAGGGACAGAAAATGTGATGGAAATTCAAGCATGGTTGAGAACACTGGACAGAATTTTCAATGACATGCAATTGGATGATCAAAGGAAGAGGCAAGTGGCCTCAAGACAACTGAAGGGTGTGGATTTAAGCTGGTGGGAGGTAGTCATAGCTGGGAGGATTGAGAATGAAATCACTTAGAATCAATTTAAGGAGATGTTGGAAGCTAGATTTGTTCCAGCATCAGCCAAAACTCTATTGCTTGAAGAATTCATCAGACTTAGGTAGGGAACCTTTAATGTGACTGAGTATACTCAAAGGTTTGAGGGCTTGTCTAAGTATGGATCTATGCTTGTGGTTGATGAGGCATCAAAGAATGATAGGTATATTAAGGGTTTAAACCCAGGGCTTAGTAGGGCTATGTTACCATATGCAGATAAAACCTTTGATCATGTCATTGATCTGGCCTTAAAGTTGGAGCAACATGACAAGGAGAGGGAGAAGTATAGGAGTTTTAAGAACAACAACAACAAGAAAAATAAGGGAAGGTATCACCCCTATGACAAAAAGAAGGAGGAGACAAAAAGCAAGAAAACCAATGATACTAAGACCACTGATACAAAGAGGAAAATAGTGTGTCATCATTGTGGAAAAGAAGGACATATCAAACCAAGATGTCCAGAATTGAAGGGAGGAGCTTTCAAGTGCTACCTATGTGGTAAGGAGGGACATATCAAGAGAAATTGCCCTGAGTATAAACAGCAAGGGAAGCTAGCAAGTTTGGAGAGCAAAAGGAAATCCATAGTAGAAGCTATTGCAGAAAACCATGGTCAAGTGGAAGGTACCTTATTTATTTGTACCCTACCCATATCAGTAGTGTATGATACAGGGGCAACACATTCTCTGATTTCCCATGAATTAGTTGCATTGCTTAAATTAAATTGCATACTGGTTGAAACCCCTTTGTTAGTGCAAAGCCCATTGGGAAGTTCTAGTGTTTTAAACATGATTTGTGTGGATGTGGAATTAAACATAGGAGGAAATGTTTTTATTTCCAATTTATATGTTTTAAATTACCCAAATATAGGTGTTATATTGGATGTAGACTGGTTAAGGCAATACAAAGCCATAATTAATTTAGACTCATCCACCATATCATTACAAAATTCTAGAGGCCAAAGAATCACAATTTTGTGTGAAGTAGCCAAAGAAAGGAAATTATATCATTTGATTGACTTAGATAAGGATTCCATTGAGCCTTCTATTGAAGAAATCCCCATAATTAACAAATACTTGGATGTGTTTGGAGAAGTTAAGGGTGTTCCACACCACAGACCAGTGGAATTTCATATTAGTCTCATACCAGGAGCAAGTCCAATTATTAAGAAACCCACTAGGATGGGGCCAAGTGAGTTGAAGGAGTTGAAGAAACAGTTAGAAGAATTGGAAAGTAAAGGATTTATAAGACCAAGTAATTCATGCTAGGGTGCTCCAGTAGTGTTTGTAAGAAAACATGATGGTACTTTAAGGATGTGTATAGATTACAGGGAGCTAAACAAAGTCACTATCAAAAACAAGTACCCCTTACCTAGAATTGATGATCTTTTTGATCAACTTAGTGGAGCAAAAATATTTTCTAGGATAGACTTAGCATCTGGATTCCATCAGATGAAGGTTGAGGACTCAAGTGTTAAGTATACAGCCTTTAACACTAGGTATGGTTTATATGAGTTTCTTGTCATGCCATTTGGTTTGACAAATGCCCCATCATACTTTGTAGACTTGATGAATAGGATATTCAGGGATTATTTAGACAAGTTTGTATTGATTTTTATTGATGATATTTTGATTTATTCTAAAATAGTAGAGGAACATGAAAATCACTTACACCTTGTTTTGTCTAGATTAAGAGAAAAAGATTTAAAAGCAAAGTTTTCTAAGTGTGCATTTTGGAAATAAGAAGTGCATTTCCTTGGGCATGTTATATCTGCCAAAGGCATTTCAGTGAACCCCAATAAAATTGTGGCTATCCAAGCATGGAAAAGACCAAGCACAGTAGGAGAAGTTAGGTCATTTATGGGGATGGAAGGGTATTATAGAAGATTTATAAAGTATTTTTCTAAGATGTCATCACCTCTTACCAACCTAACTAGAAAGAACCAACCCTTTATATGGACTAAGAAATGTGAACAAGCCTTTAGTAAAATTAAGGAGGCCTTAGTCAATGCACCAGTGTTGAGAGTACCAGAGGGAAATGAGGATTTGATTGTTTATACTGATGCAAGTGGTTCTGGGCTAGGAGCTGTATTGATGCAGCAAGATCAAGTTATAGCCTATGCATCAAGACAATTGAAGCCACATGAATCAAGGTATGCAACCCATGATCTTGAGTTGGCAGTAGTGGTATATGCACTAAAGCTCTGGAGACATTATCTTCTAGGTGGTAAGTTTATTTTATACACTGACCATAAAGCATTGAAATATCTCTTTTCACAAAATGATTTGAATATGAGGCAGCATAGATGGGTTGAGTTTCTAGCAGCATATGATTTAGACATACTTTATACTCCAGGAAAAGCTAATAAGGTTGCAGATGCTTTGAGCAGGTAGCATGCAAAAGTAGCCATGTTAATGATAGAAGAGTTTAGAAATTTATCTCTACTTACTGAGTTGGAAATTGAGGAAAGTAATGAGGTGAACATGGAGATGATTGAAGAAGGGAGTAAAGGAAAATTAAGTTTGATAACTTTGCAATCAGATTTAATTTTGAAAGTGGGGAAAATGCAAGAGGAAGATCCAGATTTATTAGAAAAGAAAACTCTAATAGAAAAAGGAGAAGAACTAGCAAACTACCACACTGATAAGAATGGTTACTTAAGGAATAAAGGTAGGATATGTGTTCCAGAAGATATAGGGTTGAAGGAAGAGATACTTAATGAATACCATAGGAGTTAATATTCCATACATCCAGGCAGCACCAAAATGTACCAAAACCTAAAAAGGGATTATTGGTGGAGAGGGATGAAATCAGATGTGGCCAAACATGTTGCAAAGTGTATGACTTGCCAACAAGTCAAGGCAGAAACCCAAAGACCCTCAGGCCTATTGCAATCTCTAAGCATACCACAGTGGAAGTGGGAAGATATATCTATGGATTTCATAGATGGTCTGCCTAGATCAAAGAGAGGTAATACAAACATTTGGGTAGTAGTTGATAGATTGACTAAAGTGGCACACTTTATACCAGTGAAGGCAGAAAGAAATGCTCCTAAACTAGCTCAAATATTCATGAAAGAAGTAGTAAGGTTGCATGGAATTCCTAAAACTATAGTGAGTGATAGGGACACAATCTTTACATCCAGATTTTGGAAGAGCTTTCAAGAAGCCATGGGGAGTGAGTTATGCTTGAGTACTGCATACCACCCCCAATCAGATGGTCAAACTGAAGTAATAAACAAAGTTTTGGAGGATTTGTTGAGGGCATGTGCATTGGACTTTGGAGGTAATTGGGAAGATCACCTCCACTTGGCTGAATTTACATATAACAATAGTTATCAAAGCACGATAGGCATGGCACCATTTGAAGCCTTGTATGGCAAACCATGTTTGTCACCAATATGTTGGGTTGAAGCAGGAGAAAGGGCTGTCTTAGGGCCAGACTATATTAAGGAAACCACTGAAAAAATTGAGCTTGTGAGGAGAAAGATGGCAGCAGCTCAAGATAGGCAAAAGAAGTTTGCAGATGTAAGGAGGAAGCAGGTGGAATATAAAGTTGGTGACTATGTTTTCATCAAAGTTTCACCTATGAAGAAGGTGTTAAGATTTGGCAAGCAGGGAAAACTTACCCCAAGATATGTTGGACCTTACAAGATTTTGGAAAGAATAGGTTCATTAGCATACAAGTTAGAGCTACCAGAAGAGATG
This sequence comes from Allium fistulosum, assembly GCA_030737815.1. NCBI lineage: Eukaryota > Viridiplantae > Streptophyta > Magnoliopsida > Asparagales > Amaryllidaceae > Allium > Allium fistulosum. Next base: position 480,454,647 of record CM060905.1, on the reverse strand, counting down.
AGTGCAATGCACAATGTATTTCATGTGTCACAACTTAGGAGATGGGTGCATGATAAAGAGGAAATTCTAGAGAAACCCACTCAAGTTCAAATAAATCCTGATTTGGTCTATGAGAAAGAACCAGTGGGGATTTTAGCTAAAGAGGAAAAGAAGTTGAGGAGCAAAACTCTGAAATTGGTGAAGGTTCAATGGAGCCTAGACCCTAATGATTGTACATGGGAGTTAGAGGATAAGATAAAGATGGATTACCCTAAGCTTTTTGCAGTGGAAGGTAAATTCTAATTTCCTAAAAAGTTTAATGTATATGGTTGTTTTGACTGAATTGTTTGCTTGAGAATTGTTTGATAGATTTTACAAAAAAAAATCTGAAAGTGTTTAAAGTAAAAATAAGAAAATTGTGAGGACACAATTCCTAAAAGGTGGGGTGATTGTAATGCCCCAGAATTTCATGGAAATCTTATTTTGGTTAAATTCTGAAAATATATGAAATTATTACATAGGAATGTATGGGATTAGCTAAGTGCAAAGGTGTGTGCATGTGTGCACGTGCACACTGATATGGCACAAGGAAGAACCCCAAATTTCCTGAAACCAAAACAAGAATTAAAAAGCATTACAAACATGATTTTGTAATGAAAATTATTAAACCAAATATGGATATTTGATTTCTGGATTATGTGAATTATTTTAGAAGATAAGAAAAAGCAAGTTTTGTTTGAACAAGTAAACAGATTTTACTTAATTTAAACCCAGGATAAATTGGATAAGAATTTGAAACACATATGCACATATATGTGTATGTCTTTCTATGACTTAGGAGAAGTTAAGTGAACTTATATAAGATATGTATGCATATGTACATTTCTATAAGTACTGATAGTATTAAAAAGAAATAAGCAAGGAAAAAGCTTAACATTAAAATAGTAAAAGACATATTACAAGCAAAACCATTGTTTTAGGCAGAAAATAAAAATGATGATTTTCAGAAAATATACAGGTGACAATGTCACACAATAATCATGACTTAGGAAGAATATAATATATTCTGGAAAAGTAAAAGGGGAGGTAAGTATCACATATGGCCGGGGTATTAAGGGTGAAAATAAGCAAATCTGAAATGCAAAATGAATGAGTATTGGCCAGGGTAGGAATGGTATTTTACAATGATGAAACCCTAGAAAAACCTCTATTATAAATCCAAGTTTAAACCAGAAAAACCATTTTCTACCCAAGACATTTAAGAAAACGAAGAAGAAAAATATTGCAAGAAGAAAGGCAAAGTTTCAAAGAGTTTCTTTTCTGGATTAAGCAAAAGGAGCATTTTCTGTGAGTAATCTCACTAAACCCATGGCATTAAGTCCTGTTATGAGGCAGCCAAGTTTATGTTATTTTTCTACATATTTCTGATTTTATTACTATGGTTTTATTGGATGCTTTAATGGGTGTTTATGAATTCTTTTGATAGCTTTGATGGTTGAGTATTTTGCTCTGTTTGGATACACCCAAAAATGTTAAAGTATGAAATCATGAAAGTAAATAGAGAATACTTGTAACTGGTTTAGACATGGCATGGAAAATACAGAAATCAATATATATATATATATATATGAGTTGCATTACACTTGTGTAAGTGCTGAGGCTCAAATGAAAGATTCATGGGTGCAATGGAAATACCCAAAAGTGCTGAACCCTTGATCAAACAGAAAACCCATGAGCCAGAAATCTTGTTTAAGCTAGATCTTGAATTTAGTTCAAACATGGTTGCTTATGAAACAATAATAACCCACAAGCCTAGTCTCTATTCACAGTTGTAAATATTCTTGTATTTTCTTTAAGCCAGAATATTTGAAAATATGAATTCCCCTGGATATGAATGTTAGCTTGTTTTTGAATTATGCTTGTAAGTTTTATGTAATGTTTCATGTACACTGTGATTCAATCACCTAGCTATCTCATGATAGGATCAAACATGAACACTTAGTAAATAAACTAAGGATTGTGAGCCAAGAAGACTGCTGGAATGCTTGTTATATTTAAAGTATGCAAGTTGGCACATGGCTTGTTTAAGCCCTGAGATCTTTGTGCAATATTGTGAATTATTTTATTGCAATGTGTCCCTGTGATTCCTTTATGGCAGATGAGGCTAGAGACTAATTGGAAAATACAACCATAGAATGATGAAGTAGGAACTTGAATTATTCCTAGGATGGTTGGATTGGAGCTATGATAATTCTTGAGTATCTCTGTTTGACATGTATGTTTGCATAATTGAAAGTGTGTACATAATTAGTTTTAATACTGATCATATATGCACAATATATCAGAAACAAGCCAGACAAATTGATTAGAGAAGTTATGCAAACTTGTACAAAATGCTTATGTCTCATTTAACTACTTAATATCATGGAATTTCTGATATTGCTTATACCAGATCTTGTATCTGACCCTTGTTTGCTTATGGCATCTGGGGTGTCTCATTAAAATGGGGCAGCCTCTAATGCTCTTTCAGGGAATGCTGGTTCTAAATAGGAAGCTGCTATGGCTAGTGAGAATGTTTGGATAAGCATGCTAAATTAGAATTAAATAAGAGCTTAGAATGAACTATTTGCATGTAATCTTGGAAGTTTTATAATTCTGATTTTGTTGTTATGTAATGATCTTGAATGTTTGGATTTTATTTAGTTGTTTCAATTGAATTCTGGTAATGCATTAAGGTTGGGAAAAACCAAAGACATAGTTGAATCTTATGCAAGAAAATATATTTGAGTATTATGGTAGAAATCTGTAGATGATATATGCCTATATTTGAGAAATGGATACATTTTTTTGTATTAGTCAATCTTGAGTCACTTAAAAGCTTTAAGTTTTGAGGTTAAAATCTGAGTTTGGTTAAGAATATTCTTTAAAGAGTTTTGTGTCTATATACTGAAGTATTTTGATAAAAGAAATTATTTATTTTTGAACACTGGTTTATGATGTGTATATGTTTTAAGGGATTTTCAAGTATCTTGTATCTGGATTGACATTGTAATGGTCAGGCATTAAGGTTTGGGACAACCTAGCCATAAGGTTAACCTACCTCAAAAGGAATGAGGTCTGGTTTGATCAAGATGACCAGAGTTTTTGGTTTAAAGGAAGAAAATACACTTTGTAAAATCTGAAGCTTTCTTTGCAAATACATGTATAAAGACAAGATCAAATATTTAAGCTATTCACTTGTATTTTTGAGTAGCATTCTTAGTTCAGAAAGCTCAACACATCTTATATGCACACATACCACATAGACATCACTCATGCTTTATGACCATAAGTTCTGGATTTCCTAAACCCAAAAGACCAACCCTTAAACTAGTACAAAACTGAGGTAACTCAGGGATTAGGGAATGGATTTGATTCATGGAAACACAACAATATAATTGTGAAAGAATCACTTAACTGTTTGGGTCTTAAATATAAAAGAAGTTGGGGTAAAGATCACTCATGTTGAAAATGATAAATGTGTCTATCATATTCTTTCTGGCTTTGATCAAATATCAAACAATTAAACTAAAATTATGATGGCTTGCTATATAATCTAAGATCACTTTGCTAAGTTAAACTAACAGGCAATCACTAAAAGAATGATCAAAATTACTAGGCATAAATCATATATGATTATGAGATTCACTCTCATGACCCAAATATCAAAACAAAGGAAAATGAGCTATGTACTGGTTGACTAGAAATTCAAATTCAATCAGGATGCACTCTTGCTTACCAACACTCTGATCAAAGCAAGAGGGTCACATACATCTTCACATGTATGTGAATATATTTATTAATGAACTGATATAAATATATTAGTAGAAAAATTAGGATCCTAGATAATTTAATAGAAAGGCTAAATGACTCTAGGAAATTTATTAATGTAAAAAAAATCCTAGTAAAAATTAGGTAAAATAAATAGGGTCATTTCAGATACTTCGGTTCAGGGGAGTTTGTATTTGACATAGTCATATGACATTGCTCTATACTTCGATTATGGACATATTCAGTAGTATGATTTTTCTGATCAGAAATAAAGTAATAAACTTTTCCTTGCATTTTATGTTTAAAGATTGAACTTTTTTGATCTCACTAAATTAGTACCAGTTGGAAATAGACATATATAGATCACAATTCATGTAATTTTCATGCTACATATCCATACTTGATCTATGTCATTTGATTATGTGACCATTAATGGGTTTAGTTAAACTAAAGGTAATGAAAGCTGCTTTGATTGTTTGCCAGCATAGCTAATGGTCGAGGTTGTTTCGAAAATACCTTATGTTATAAATATTAAATTTTGGAGCTCATAAAGTTATACACATTTATATGGATATTACATATGTGACTTAGAGGGAGATTGTTGGAATATTTCAAAAATTTGGGCCACATATGCAAAATAAAATTTGTTGTGCTAGTTTAGTGTAAAGCCTACTTAATGTGGTCAAAATTTTCAATTAAAACTAAAAGGCTTAGGGATATAATTGTTATGATATTAATATGTCGATATTGGGGTATTCTAGTTTATTGAAGGGCCAAATTACATAATTGCCAACATTGTAAATAAAGGGTTATGGTCCCCAAATTACATAAGCATTAGCAACTCTTTAATACTCTTTTATAAAGTGCTAATATTGGATCTAGGGTTTGTGTCATTTTGAAAGACTAAACTGATTCTTCTTCCCAACTATGGATTCATGTATGACTTTCACTAATTTATTTAAATTTCCTCTAGTTTCTTCATAACTAAATCAAAATGTGTTATCTATTCGGATTTACAGTTTCATAATTTATTACCGCTACCATATATTGAAATTCCTAACAAGTGATATCAGAGCTATCCAATATTGATTTAGCGTGAGAGTTTTGTTTTGTTTTTTTCCTTTATTCCTCGAATGTTGAATAAAAGAAAAAATTGTAGTCTTCGAATCATGTTGTACAATACACACACACGAACGCCCACACGCCCATACGCCCACACATGCATATATTAACTAAAAATACTAGGATCAGAGTATGCATCTAATTCCACAATATATTATTAAAATATAAAGTAGAATTATTTCTTTTTTCTTTTTTACCTTTTGTCACCACTAATGTTAATTCCGAAGGTATACGGCAAAACAACGTTACCGTAATCCTGCATCAACAAGCAATGTCGAAAGTATGAAGGAAAACCAATGTCGGAAGCATACAATGCCTTCCCTCATCAATGAAGAATAACAGGCAATGTCGCAAGTCATCAATGAAGCCAGCAGTACCAAATGCCATCATTGCCACGTATAAATTATAAAGTTGAATGAGTGATATCGTGCCAAAGAAATTGGAAACAATGCCGCGTGTTAGTAAGGGAATGGCAATATTGAAAAGCTCTATGCCAAAATCCATAATGTTGTTTCAACATGATAAAACATTGATGCCATAACACACTAATGTCGTATTGCATCAATGGGGCACTTCTTTCACATAGCCAGAAGAATCAATGTCACTCTAGATTAATATCACATCTCTCCAATGTTACTTTATTCTAACATCACCCTTCAAAGTAATGCGGTCACCTATCAATGCCGCTCATCACCAATGTCATCTCCTATCACTACCGCACCAATGCCGTCTCTTATTAATGCTGCTTATTATCAATGCTGCCTATTATCAATACCACCTGTTATCAATGCTGCTTGTTATCATTGTCGTTTGCTACCGATGCTGCCTATTATTAGTGCCGCTTGTTATCGATACTGTCTGCTATCGATGTCGCCTGTTATCGTTGTTGTATGTTATTAATGCCGATCATTGCTTTATTACCATTTACCAATGTCTCCACTTGTTGATGTCATTCCATAGTAATGCTATACTTCATCGATCTGCAAAGGAATCCGCATATCCTCAATACAATGTTGATATCGAATGTCATCAATGAAGGCTATCAGGGCGGGATGGATGCTAAGCGCTGAAGTTTACCATTGTACAAGTGGATGCTAAAGTATAGTGCCATGCGCCATCAGTATGGTTAATGTCGGAGGTCAAGCATGCCGCGTGGACACGTGGCAGCCATGCCGCATCCCTCAACCCCTATAAACACGGACCTAGAGATATGAAAAAAAGGACGAATCATTCTTTTCTTGTCTCTTACATTTTAAACTTTGTAACCCTAAATTGATTTGGGGATTTTAGTATCGATTGTACTTTTGCATATAGGACCTTGTACATTCAAAAATTACATAACATACGCATAAAAGGACTTGAAATATTACTTTTTTTCAATTTCCAAAGCACTTATGATTTTTCATCATAACTTGCTTCAAATTCCAAAAGCACTCATAATCTTGATTTGGGCTTGCATAAGATTACACTACATTGATTGACATTGCTTCGACATGGACATGCTTATGACGTCATCATGGACTTGAACAAGCCAAGCCTAATTACCCAAGCCCTTTCTCAACCTAGTGCCGCTTTTTCCAAAACTTGTTGAGGTTTACAAGGGAGATCCAGTCCTTCTTACAACCACATTCCTCTTTCCTTACACTTTTTAGGGTTGACGAAGAAATTCAGTAACGCTTTTGAAAAAAACTTATGCTCCTTAATTCTTCGGCCTTTGTTCTTATATTAGGTTTTAAGATACAAAATAATACATTTCTTTTAAACATAATAACTTCATATTTTGCTTTTTTATATATCTCAAAGGAAAACAGTTCATTCAATTATTATTATATTTGCAACGACCCGGAATTTTGGTCGTTAGATTTTGAACATTTAATTCATTTTAAATGTTGAATGTGAATTATAATTTGATTTTGAAACAAGGAGATTTTGGTTAAATCGATATAATTAGTTAAAATTTCAAATATGGCAGTTCAAATTGGGTTTGAATAATAATAATTAAATATTTGAAATTGGGATAATTTGTGAATCTAGATGTCAAGGAGTATGAAAATGATTTCTAAGATTTATTTTAAGTCTAATTTGATTTGAATTTTGGATGGAATCAAAAGTCGATAATTTAAATTTGGAATTTTATATTAATTGAATAATGGAAATTAATAATATAATAATGCGAATAATCAGATTTTGATTCGGAATGAATCAGAATGATTTCTAATGTGAATATAAATTCTATTGGATTTATAATTGAGTTAGTAAAGTCTTTAAAGTGTTGTTTTAAATGATTTCGACGATTTTAGAAATCGGTCGAATTAATCGACGAGTTAAAACAGTCTTCCGGGGCACAGTCTCGAAATTCAACGAAACCAGTTCCATTGGATCCGTAATAGTTAGTTATTATCGGATTTCAAATTTCGTAGCATTTGGAATTACCGTTTGCTCGTACGGGTGAGAAACACGTTGGAATTTAAATCGATAATTTAATATTTTAAATCGATTCAAAAGGCTATCTTCCACATATGATTGAATTGTCTTCTGAAACACGTTCCATTATGTTCGGAATGCAGGTAAAACCTTAGAAATGCTAGGTGGTATGTGTTGTTTGGAGTTTGTTTGAAAATGCTCGTTAAAATTGAATTTACTATTAAAATAATACTTTATACGTGTGTGTGTGTGTGTGTGTATATATATATATATATATGTCAAAAACAAAAAACCCTAGTTATTATTCTCGGCCGCCGTCTAACGTCTCAATGGCCGAAATCGTACGAGCTTCCTCCTTCAAATCCTCTTCATCCAGGCGTTTTCAGGTCGAGGCTCCAACTAGGAAATCGTAGAGCACTCCGAGCTCTACGATACCAATGGTGGCGATCGTGTTTCGATCAACGATGAGGGAGAAAATGTAGCTCAAAGTCCGGCAGTTCGTGCGCGATTTCCCATGCCTAGGGAGTGCCGAGTTCTGTCATTTTTGGGCCGTGGGTAGGTGATGCTTTGGGCTTCGACGTAGTTGTGGCTGATCGACTTCTAGGTGATCGTAGCAGGGCGGTTCGCTTGAGTTGAACGGAGATGATGGGTTCACGCGTGTGCGTGATGGCCAGGAATTTAACGCGGAGGGAAGAAAGGTTTTGGGCGGCCGTGATTTCTTTTGAACGTGTGGCCAGATTTTGTTTGGTAAATATAATTAAAAGAAGGAATTGTTTTTACAAATTATATTTAAAACTGAATATCTTTTGCTTGCATAGTCGGATTTCTACAAAATTGGTGGCGCTGGAACCGCAGCGAGGAGCTCTACGCTGCAGTTTAGATCTGAGACAGGTTGGAGTTCGTGAAGATTTTAGATTAAATCGAAAGCAATCGATTTAATTTAAAATTGAAACGCTCGATAAACTCAAGGTGAGTTAATCTCACTCACATTTTGATGCCGGTTTAATTTAAATATTTAATATTTAAAGGGTTGATGGGTTGATCTATTAAACGTGATAGTTATTATCATATTTGATCGATATTTGCTGTTGTGCTAACGTCTGTGGATGCAGGGAAAACAAGTTGGAGGAATCCAACTGGATTCCTCACAAATAGAAATTTATTTATAATCGGTGATATATTTCATTGATATCCTGTGATAGATTGATTTGGGAATTTTTGTTATGCTGTGTTATGTTGAATAAATAAAATTTGGTATTTTAAATATCAATAAAATAAATTTGAAATAAATAGGGAATTGAAAAGAAATTTTGGAGAAATGAATTTAAGGAAATTAAATTCAAGAAATTGGATTGGAAAATTGAAGTGTTTTTGGAAACTATGATTAAAAAGGAAATGAGGAATGGAAATTTATAAACGGGGTTTATAATGGTATGGAATATTTATCGGTGGATAAATTTTGAAAGATAGATTTCTGGTGGGAATTTCTATAAGAGGGGCAAATTGTTTTAAAAATAATAGTGAGATTATTTTAAAAAGGATGGAAAGTGTACTTTTCCTGGGAAAGGAAGTATGTTTCAAAAGAGAACTTTCAAGGTATAAACTAGAAAGTTTAAAAATGTTTTTTAGAATATTTTAGAAAATTATTATCTTTAATTATTTTAAGTGGAAAATAAGTATTTATTAAGCAAATATGTTATTTAATTAATTTAAAGATAAATAAGTATTTTGATTTCAAAAGGAAATTTTATTATAAGTATTTGATATAATATCTTTATATTAAAAAAAAAAGAATCTTTGATTTAAGTTACCCAATGGAACTTTTATAGATTTTCAAAAGTACGTTTTGAATAAAGAATTTGGAAACTCATTTTAAATAATTGAAGCATATATTTTGGAAGTGATTTCCAGGAAATGGGAAGTGGGCTTGAAAATAAAAGGGAGTTTTATTTTTAAAGTGTTGGAAGAAATTTACGGGATTTAAATGTAAATTTGAATTGAGATAAATCAAGCGGGATTTATAAGGAGAATTCTTTGGTTTATTCTGAAATGGAAGTGAATTTCCCTAAAAGGCCAAGTACGTTTTAAAGTAGATCTTTAAGCAGAAGTTAGAAGTTTTGAAATTGTTTTTAAAAGATTGTTTTAAGAAATTATTTAAGTTGTGAAAATTTTAAAGATAAATATTTAATAAATTAGTTATAGTAATAATTATTTAAAAGGGTTAATTGGTATTATGTTTTGAAAAAAATATTATTAATATTCATATTGTATAAAATGGATTTATTTTATAGATAGTTTGGTTAAAGTTTTATTTGAAAACTTATGTAGAAGTTGTTACTCTTATTTTTAAATTTAGTTCGACTTAACTTTTATTTTAAAGTTAGTTTTATATTTTATAAAAATGGTTTTACCTTAAATATTCTTAAAATATATTTTGAATAAAGTGATTTAAATTATTCTAAATCTTAAGTATTTGTACTTGGTGATTTCAGTGGAAATAGTAAATGTTGGAAAATTTATTTCCGAAAAAGAAAGTGGGTTTAAACTGTTTTCAAAGGGTTGAAAATAGAAATATATCTTGCGAAGATATTTGAGGAAAACATAAATTTGAGGAATTATTTATGTTTGATTGATGGGTGTTGTGAATGTTAATTGATAGTTAAATAACCGACTATCAATATTGGCCAATGCGCTGATCGTTTCGAAGAGACCGGGATCGAGATTAATTTCTCGAAAACCACTTCGATTCGGTTTGTGCGTTTTCGTGGGAAAACGAGTTTGGAATCGAAGATGGAGCAGTGAAGTGCAAGGGCTAGTCGCTACTAATCCTGAGGGTGATTCCAAAATGGATGTAGTAGGAATAGTGCCTTCGGTTCCGTTCGAACCCGGGACGGACTTGAATGGACGAATGCTTTAACATCGTCAGGTGAATGGTGGGCATTCTAAGGGATATGTTCTAAAAAGGTAACGCTTAGCCTCAAGCCTCATCAACCGGGAATGACTGAAAATCAGAGGTTATGCAGCAAGGCTATGTGGGTCGCACCCATTAGGGTGAGGTCATCCTTGTCTAGATGTTCCTTTTATTTTGGCTTAGTGGTGCGGTTGCTGATCCCAACCGTGGGGTGATCTTACTCGGAATTATCCAGTAAGGGATAGTTCCAGTCTTGTGTTGCAGGGGATCGGGCGTGGTCCTCGGTACGCTGATCTAGACCAGGTACTGTGACAGGTGGTACCCCAGTGCCTAGTCATTAGTTGGAAATCCATTTCCCTATGTGCCTTTACGGTTTTGTTTGTATACCTATTAGCTGGAATTTAATAGATGTAACAATTTCGGCTATTTGAATAAGTATTTGTATATAGACACTATTATAATATCAGAGGATTTTGATAAAAAGTGTTTTGGCTATCGTAAGGTAAAAACCCGACATGTTTATTTGTGGCGTGGTCTTACGAGATGCTTTTGATTTCAAAGGATTTTTGAAACTTTAAGAATCAGTTTGGATGTATTTTTCTGACGCTGGTATTCCAGACTGACTCGGGTGTTATTTTATTATAATGCTCGGGTCAGACCGAGTATTTCAGGTTCAAGATTGGATACTTTGGAGCTCAGGAGAGGAGCTGGAGTCCGAGACGTATTATTCGTACTTGTTTATTTCGCTGCTATGGTTGTTTGAAATTGCCAGCAAGTTGTGAGGCAGGCTGATATAACTGCCAGGCTGGTAATTGTTCTTTACTAGTGATATACTCTGATGATGTATTGTATATAACAAATATGGATTCATTTTGTGTAAAGATCTGTTATTATCTATTATATTTTATTCCGCTACGATTGTGAGATTCTGATGTTGTTTAGTTCCTTCTTTCTTCTATCTTCTTTCTTTTTCCTCAATAATCTGTCTTTTCCGGCACTCGATCGTCGGCATATTATACTGTGGTGAATTTTGTGTCGATTTTTGAGAGTCAAGAAGGGCGGGTCGTTTCAATATTGAGCTAAAATTAACTATTATTTTAATAACAACTTGTGGTTTTAATATAAAATATTGACAATAATTCGTTTCGAGAAGGAAAAAAGGAAGAGGAGGAGGAAGAGGGAAAACTAAAACCAAAAATTATTTTAGAATTGAATTTGGTAACGAATTGAATTTGTTATTATCTAAGATGAACTACGTTTACTATTTTATTGATTTTGGAATATTTTATTTTCCCTTATTAACACCTTGAGTGCAATTTGACCATTTATTCTATTGATATATATATATATATATAGAAATGGAAGTCTACCATTGTATCTTTGGTAATAGGACGCACTGCATTTTTTAATTAATTTCAGATATAATATATTGTTTAGAATATTTTGGTGTTTGATATGGATTCTGTAGTTATAAATTTTACATTAATTTTTTTATCAACTGACTCAACTCTTATCATCTACTACTTATCTATTGCCTTTTTTTACAAATTAATGAACTGTTACATAAGATTCCACTCTACCACAACCTCATAAAAACTTCACTTATATTAACAAAATTCCTTTAAGTTATGTGCGCGCGCTTGTGTGTGTATTTTTTATTTAGATGGTATCATGGTAGAGCATATTAGTGAACCAGCCCACATTAAATGTTCGATGTAAGAATATATTTTTCTAACTAGTACTAAATTGATGAGTTTTATACTTAAAAGTACAAAGGTGTGATGATACATTATCATATATACATGCAAGAGATTATTAAATTGCTCGATTAGTTAAAGCGAATGTCCATAATCCATATATTATAAAGGGTAAAACTATTATATTGTTTGTGTGGTCGAATTCTAAACCCTTCCTTTTTTGTTGCAAAATTTATTTACGTTTCAGGCCCATGTATTTGAAGAAGTAAATAAATTAAGTAGCTTACTGTGATTAATGTGATGTGTTAAAGTTGGTTGGGTCCACTCAATTTTCATGTATTCATACCCATACTTCGCATATATGAGATACTTTATTTTGCTAAAACAATTCTTTCTTTATTGTTACTACTACTTCAAAAAGCATATTTTAAATTGATGTCTCATTGTATAATTGGTTTCATCTTAACATTGTTTGTATTTTAATCGGTTAATTATATATCAATATCGTAGAACATATATACAACATGTAAACACTTTGACTATGATATAACTGATCATCATGGTAACATGATGACATGATTCAAACTTTGAATAGTAAACAACTATACACTATGGCTCAATATTGTGTCTATGCACATGACAGTATAATAATAAGTCATTTGACTTTTTTCTAATATATACTTTAACCCGAAACTCAGTCTTAATATTAAATTGCAATGAAGATATAATTTTTTACATGGTTTTAAGATTTTAGCTAACCACATGTTAAAATTGCTTAAATTCAAAATGAAAGGTAACTTCTTTTCCTACTTTTAGCATTACTACTAGCTTTAAGCATATGCCGGCTAGGTTCAATGGCTGAAAAATGCCTACACTAATTTTTGCCCTTTAGTTGTAGTGGACTACTCTTCTAATTTCACTTACTATTCATGATAATATTTGGGTACAGGACATAATTTATGTAGAATTTTAGACCAAAAAATTGTATAACACTTCAGATGCCAAGTGTAGTAAGTTATCCCTTTATTTGAATATTTGCAAGGACATGGCGAGGCATTGGTTAATCCTGTCAACTTGATTACTACATACACGAAGACATGATCATGAATAAATTGATCATATCGTCGTGGTTAATGCAGATATGAGGTCTTCATATCGACATGATTAATGCATCAAGGTTTAGCTTACTACTTACGACTAGTCTAATGATAGAAACACTAATGATTGGAAGTTAAATGGCACTTGGGATAAAGTTCATTTTATTATGATTTATCTATATGCTCAAAGGCCTCTCAGGCCATTATCATATGTATGAGTTCACATCGACTATTAAATAAGATAATCTAGTAGGCCAATGATATGTCATATGTTCAATGGGAGTAGAATACAAGGCATTGAGATACAGTCAAGTCCATTATGTATATCAATAGACTATTCATCCCATCCTTATATTTGAAGTCTATAGTTCATAGTCCATGGTTCATATAAACATGCATATAGAAGTTCATCACGGTCCAAGGCATCTCGACTATGTTCATATTGATTTAATCGTGATAAGGTCATAATATGTAAATCCCAAACAATAATGTTTAATAAGGTTATAATCGAAGTCAATATGCAAAGTCAAGCCTATATTCATTTAATTCGAATATGATTACAGTCAAATAGATTTATCCTAAATTTGATTTAGGGTTACAAGGCTTTGATTTTAGAAGAGAGAGGGAGAAATGAAAAGTTGATCCCTTAAGTGGTACCCCTCGGGTCATATTTATAGAGGTAGGTGAACCTTACACTGCATCTTACGTCTTCGGCCGGATGGAATTCGACGGCATTCGACTTCAACGACATTACCTTATTTCCATGTCTTTGATGTTGTCGACTATCAACGTCAATGCAAGATGGTTTCATCAAAGTACTATAGTATTTGTCCCCGCCTTTATGCTATGTAAAAGTCTTCATAATAGTTGATGATGGTATCGACGACATCCATCAAGTAGTGCTAAGGTCCTCGTAGGCATCGATGGTTCTTACCATTGACACTACTTTGTTCAAATATGCAATTTCCTTATGAATGGCAAAGTGCGTCAATGGTTGAAGAGCAATGTGTTGATGAGCCTTCTTTGGTTTTGGTGTGTGAATAGTGGCGCTCTTGATACATTGATAGTAGCATGTCTTCGACGTGATGTATAGAACTGATGTGCGATGGGGTTATCAGTGAAGAGTAGTGTAACCTTGTTTTTATTTAAATACTTTTGAAGTGCTTGTGGAAAGGGATTTGATTATGGTATTAATAGCCTCCATGACTGCTGATGACATGCCTCTTCGATATCAATCCGTTATTAATAGTCAATATCGTCGGATTGTTTTCGTAGTCACTTGAATATAGCCTTGGTAATGAGCGGTGTGATTAGGATCGAAGTCCCTCCTAGTTTTGTTGATGTGTGATATAGCTAGCATGGCCTTGGGGTTTATTTCTATGTAAAGGGCGATGAGACATATCATCAAAGTAGTATGATGTCGAAGTGATAAAGCACAATGTGATACACCACTGAGGATGTATGTTGTCGTCGGAGTGATGAAGTATAGTGAAATACACCTTTGAAGAGATATACTAACATCAAAGCGATGAAGTGTGGCAGTACTCTTGTAGCATTTTTCTGATATTGAAATTATATAGATAACATTTAGCCCCCTCTTAGTATAAGAGAAGCATTTTACTCTTTAGGGTAAAACAAAGAATTCCTTCGTATTCTTCAGTCTCCAACAAGACCCTCTGGCTAACTTCATTTTCCTATAAAACATGAAGCAAATGACATTTTTCATTAGTAATTGTCCTTCAAGATTCGACTGAACTTTTTCTTTAACGTATACTATCCAAATTGTTTGTGTGAATTTAAGCTTACAACTTTATTGTACGAGTTAATAAAAATAAACTTTCAAGCATAGGCTTAAGAAATTATTCCATCAAGTTATGATTGTAAACATAAGAAACTCTTTTCGTCAATAAGAGGCCAGAAACATGGAAATCAGTATCAGAAAATCCAAATCGGAAATCAATATCTTATAGATGATAGCAGAGGACCCTAAATCCAATTCTTGGAAATAATAATAAAAGTCCATAAGTCTAAGTCAGATGATGATGGTAGAAGTCCAAAGATACATGCTTGATAATAACATAAGAAGATCAAAAATATTTATTTGCTAATAATAACAGAAGACTAGAAAACCGTTTGATTATAATAGAAGTCCAAAAATTCGCACCAGGTTGATTATAATTGAAGGCAAGATGTTTTCATTTGGTGATAACATCAGTAGGTCTAAAGTCCATTTCTGGAAGTAATAAATAAGAAGACATAAATCCATATTTGACAATAATAGGAGAAGACCAGATATCTTTTTCTGGCAATAATAAAAGAAGACTAGAAATCCATCTCTGGTAATAATAGAAGAAGACCAGAAATCCATAAAAGAAGACCAGAAATTCACATCTAGTAATAGTAGAAGAAGACCAGAAATTCCTATCTGGCAATACTAAAATAAGACCACAAATCCATATCTGGTAATAATAATAGAAAACCATAAATCCTTTGCTGGGAATTATATTAGAAGACTAGAAATCCTTACCTGGGAATAATAGAAGACCAGAACTTCTTGTTTGGTGGCCAAGAATTGCATGTGTTGGTAGACATAAATAGTTCATACTTGATGGACATTCCTTTAGAAATCTTAATTTGATTCAAAGCACTACTTAGCTTGGATTTTAATCGGCTTGAGAGCTCTACTTGGGTCTGATTTCGATTGACTTGGGAGCACTTCTTGGCTCTTGATTTTGATTGACTTGGGAGCTCTACTTGGCTCTTGATTTTTGATTGAATTAGGAGAAATAATTGGCTCTTTATTTTGATTGACTTGGGAGCACTACTTGGCTCTTGATTTTTGATTGATCTTCCTTTTGAAGATTTTGATGCTTTAGTGAGGCCTTTGATGGACATCCTCCCTCTAGGAGGCGCTCCAGTGAGGTCTTTAATAACGACGCCGAAGGCTTGGTCGGTGCTTTAGTTAGGCCTTTGATAACGCCACTAAAGGCTTACTCCGTCCCCCTCTAGGATCTGCTCCAACCAGGCCACGTATATAGGGGTTGAAGACTTTTATAAACTTTGGACTGACCAAAGGATTACTCTGGACTCGATTACTCTGGACTCCCTCTTGGAGGCACTTCAGTGAGGCCTTTGATGATGGCACCAAAGGCTTATGGCCTTTGATGGCCGGGACCTCTTGCAGTCAAGCCTTTGACGACTAGGGCATTTGATGGCCGAGACCTCTTGCGAACAAGCCTTTGATGGCTAGGGCCTTGGATGACTGGGACTTCTTACGGTCAAGCCTTTGATGGCTGGGGCCTTTCTTTGCCCAAAGAAAATCTCATTTCTTTCTACACATAGATTGATAAATTCCTTCTTTATTCATCCATTTTTGGGAAGTATGGTTCTAAATGTTTAGCGTTCCATGTTCTTTCTATGTCATTGCCATTTGGCCGGCAGAGTTGATAAGCCCTAGGGGGATTACTTTATGCACAACTATGGGGCCTTCCCAATTTTGTCCTAGAGGCCTATCCATTAGATTTTTGTTATTTTTCACGACTCTTCGAAGTACTAGGTCTCCTTTTTGGGATGATCTTTCTCTTACTTTAGAATTGTAGCACTTGGTTATTCTCCGGTAGTACTTAACCGTACGGATAGCCACCTCATCCCTTAGTTCATTGGATAAGTCACATGATTCTTTCTTTAGCTCTTGATTTGGGTCAAAGGCATATGCGATCCTCTGATGAGAAGGAACATTGACCTCGATTGGAAGCATGGCCTCACACCCGTATGTAAGGAAATATGGAGTATGCCCTGTTAGTTTTAGTAGAAGTCGTATAAGCCCATAGAACAAGGGGAAGTTCTTCTGCCCAATTCCTTTTCACCTTGTCTAAACTTCAAAATAGTCTTTATGGTTTAGTTAGCTACTTTAACAACTTTGTTTTCTTTGGGATGGGCTATGGATGAAAAGATTTTGATAATTCTATTTTTGTTGCAGAATTGAGTGAATTCCTCACTTTCAAATTGAGTTCCATTATTGGAGATTATCTTGTGCAGGATCCGAATCGGGTAGCAATATTCTTGATTACGAATTTGAGGACCTTTCTTGACGTGATATTTGGGAGTGGTTCAACTTCTACCCATTTCGTAAAATAATCAATGGCTACCACTACGTATTTAGCTCCTCCTTTCGATACAGAAAGTGGTCCTACTAAGTCGATTCCCCACACATCGAAGGGCCATGGACTAGATATAAAAGTCAATTCACTTGGTGGTAAACGAGGAATTTTAGAGAATCTTTAACATTTGTCATATCTTGTCACATGATCGATAGCTTGACTAGTCATTTGTAGCCAATAGAAGCCTTGCATAACTTTCTTAGCTAGCTTTATTCCATTGGAGTGATCCCAATAGAATCAGAATCTTTTATGGCTTCCTTTAGTAGTTTTGACCCTTTTTCTGGACTGACACATCTTAATTAAGGGAGCGAGAATCCCTTTTTATAGAGTATCCCATCTAACATGATAAAAGTTGGGTTTGGCGCCTTATTCTCCTTGCTTCCTTTTTGTCTGCTGGCAGTATTTCTTCTGTTAGATACTCCACGACAACAGTCATCCATTTGTTCTTGTATTGGACATCGATTCTCATCTCAGGAAGTTTCTCTTGAAGGATTTCAGTTTTGTTTCCTTTATCCTTGTGTGATAGGGTTTGAGATTTGGTCATCACCAAAGATTTCATTTCCTGGATTAGGATTTCCACCTCTATGATTGGTTTCTCTTGATAACCTATTAGTACAATTCGAACTTCTGGTGCCCCTCGTGTACTCACCAATTTAGCTAAAGAGTCAGTTTGAGAGTTTTTGCCTCGCGACACTGATGTATCGAAAAATCTTTGAATTGAGTTAAAATATTCAATTTCTTCTTAACATACCAGGTTAGCTTAGCATCCTTTGTCTGATATATCTGATTCAACTAGTTTACCATTAATTGCAATTCACTAAAGATCTCAATTCTAGGGATTTTCAGCTAAAGGGCTAGGTTAAGTCCTGCTATCAATGATTCATATTCTACTACATTATTAGTAGCTAGGAATCATAATTCCATTACATAGTGGAAGCCCCGTCAGGAGTTATGACCATATATTCGGCTCTAGCTCCTTATTCATTAGAGGCTTCGTCTACGAATAATTGCCACTTAGGTTCCAAATCTTTCTTTTTCTCCGATTGCTCCTTAATAACCCTGTGCACTCATTGATGAAGTCAACTAGTGCCTGTCCTTTGATTGATACTCATGGTAAGAATCTCGATATCATATTGGCTAAGCTCAATTCCCTACTTAACTAACCGTCCTGAAGTTTCTGGCTTGTTATAGACTTATTTCAATGGAAAATTAGTTAAGACTTTAACTGGATGTGCTTGAAATTAAGCCCTTAATTTACGCATGGTGAGCATTAAGCAGTATGCTAGTTTTTCTATAACTGGACATCCGATTTCTGCATCCTTGAGTCTTTTGCTAGTATAATATATTGGAAGTTGAACCCCTTTTTCCTCCCTTATTAACACTGAGCGGACTGCATTTTTAGAGACTGTCATATAGATATAAAGTTTTTCTCCATCCATAAGACTAGAAAGAACTAGCAGTTTTTCCAAGTGATCTTTTAGCTCTTGGAATGCTTTCTGACAATTTTCACTCCATTCAAAGTTTTCTTTTTCTTGATCATATTGAAAAATGGGATTTAGTTATCGTTGCCTTGGAGATGAACCTATTCACTACCGCCACTCTCCCGTTTACGCTCATTAGATCCTTGCTTATTTCGGCATCTTCCATGTTTTTGATAGCATGGATTTGGTCAGGGTTAGCTTCAATTCCTCTTGCACTCACTTTGTACCCTAAGAACTTGCTAGACTAGATTCCGGAAGAACACTTTTATGGATTAAGTTTCATTTGATACTTTCGCAACACATCGAACATTTCTTCCAGGTCTTTTAGGTGACTGCTTCTTTCTCGAGATTTGACTAACATGTCATCTACATATACTTCCATGTTCCGTCCAATTTGCTCTCTAATCATTCTATTTACCAGTCTCTAATATGTCGCCACTGCATTCTTCAATCCAAAGGGCATTACATTACAACAGTAAGTTACCCAATTTGTTATAAAGCTGGTGTTTTCCACATCAGGCTTGAACTCTAGGATCTGGTTATATCCTGAATAAGCATCCATGAAAGACAAAAGTAGGTGTTCGCTTGTTGCATCAACTAACTGATCATCTTTGGGAGTAGATAACAATCTTTTGGGTACGCCTTATTTAAAATAGTTTAATTGACATAATTTCTCCATTTCCCATTGGATTTCTTAACTAGAACCGGGTTTGCAGACCACTTTGTATAGAACAACTCTCAGGTAAATCCATTGTCAAGTAACTTTTTGACTTCCTCTTTCGAAGCGTCAGATCGGACATTATCGAATTGCCTTTTCTTTTGTCGGATTGGTCGTGAATTGTGGATCTATATTCAGAGCATGGCACATAACGGTTGATTCTATCCCTACCATATTTGAATGAGTCCAAGCGAACACGTCTTTGCTGGAATGAACAAAATGAACTAACTCTCATTTTAGTTTACTATCTAGTTCCTTTCCAACCTTTACTATTTTCGTCGTGTCAGTTGGGTCTGTAAATAGTTCCTCAAGCTCCTCGTTGGGTTTCATCCTCTCTTGATCACCTCTACAATCGGGTTTAGTGATGATCTCTTCTCCTTTCATTTCTTCATTAACTGGATTTGCGTCTTTTCTCTTTCTTTTCTTTTTTGAAATGTTGAGTTTCGTAAACGTATGTTGGTCTTCACTGCATGATTTTGCCTTCGCTTTGAATGATTGGTTGCACGAACCTTCATTCAAAGGCTGAGTAATTTCAGTTTGGATCGACCTACTTGGCACTATGTCATAGCAAGGAATGTAATTTAGCTTACATTGATCAAGCATAGCAAAATACATTTCACGGGAGCTAAAATGCTCTCCATTTACTATTCCCCGGCCACTTTGGGTTAGAAAATTCACCGTCAAGTACATTGGTGTCACGAAAGCATCAACCTCATCCAGAGTTGGCCTTCCGAAGAATGCATTGTAATAGGATGGCTGATCAATTATAACAAATAAAGTTTCAAAAGTCCTACAGTGTGGCGGAACCCCTGTCTGTACAACAATTTTATTGCCCTATGGGGGTTGACCCATTATTGTTGAATCCAATGATAGGCTCCAAGCTAGGCTTCAGCTTCTCCTCAGGAATTCCCATTTGATTAAAGGCATGCTGACTGCACTTCCGGTGTCAACAATGATTTTTGTCACAATTGAAAGTCTGATTTTAGCCGTTATCATGAGTGGGTCGTTGTGGGGATGACGGACTCCTTTCAGCTCTTTTGGAGTAATGGTTAGGTTATTCATCTGAATTTGATACTAGAGTTTTTGTGTGGTGGTTCTTCCTGGATTGAGAAAATTCCTTCCTTCGCTTCCTTGATGTAATGATTTCTCACACCTTTGCTATTTCGAGCAATGCATAGACCCAAAGATGATTACATCAATTCTATTAAGAGGTAGGATGACATTAAGCTGGATATCTTCTTCTACAACATTTGCAATGTTATTCGAGAGTTTCTGATTACTCTTCTCTGGACGTGCACCTTTTTGGTTATCCTAGACAAACTCCTTTAACTATCCGTCACGAATCATCCATTAGATTATACCTGCTAACACCTGCATTCATCCGTCTTGTGTCCATTGGATTTGTGAAAAGAGCAATAATCTCCTCCATTCCTTAGTTCTGGATTAGTCTTTGCCTTGTAAGAGATCGAAAAATCACCATTCTCCTTCGTTGTATAGTATATGTAAGATATTGGTTTGTTCAAAGCAGCATGGCTTGCATTTAAATATTTTTCCCATCTCAAGCTTTTGTGATTACAACTGTGATTAATCTTTTCTGTTTCTCATTTGAGCTTAGCTTTGTTCTTGGCATGCTATATTTCATCCATTCGGATGAACTTGTCTACTTGAAAATGAAAGTCATGTAAATCTTTGCACCCATGAAGGTATAGTTCACGCCAAAATGGGGTTCGCTCGATTAACCCAGAGTGTACTGCCTTAGCTTATCTCTATTGGTCATTTTTTAGCTTTCAAAGCTTCTGCATTAAACATTTTAAGATAATCTCCTAATAGCTCTCCTAGGCTTTGTTTGGTGTTTGCTACTATAGTATAATCAACGGTAGGATCTTTGAAAATGCAGAATTGAGTTGAAAACTCATAAGAGAATTAATTCCAAGAGTATATGGTTCTTTTGCGACATTGCCGATACCATTTGGCTGCTTTACCTTGGAAAGTGGTCGAGAAAATCCTACACTGCATTGCCTTAGTTGCATTATACAAGCCCATCTGATTCTCAAAGGCCAATAAATGGTCGTCTGGATAAGTTGTTCCATTATACCTAATTAATGAGATCTTAATGTGAGATGGAATTCCTACATATATAATCTCATCAGTGAATGGAGTTTTTCGTTGATTATCATTGACTTCTCATCTTGAGTTCGTTTTCCTTTGACATTATGCATATCATCTGCTATTTTTGCTACCATATCCCTCAAGTAGTCCACATCGGTATGAAAATTGCTTCTTTCGGGTTCATATCCCTCTAAAGTAGAGCTTCCAAATAGTTCCGCTGGATTTTTCCTCGATCCTTCCCTTATAATCTGCCTTAGTCTACTGGTTACTTTTCTTTTTCTATGGAGTTGCAACAAACTTGCTTTTGTCCTTATTCCTAAGTTGGAAAGCATTAAGTTTCTTCTTGGAGATTCCGCTTCGTCCCAAATTGCAATCTCGATAGTGTTTGAAGATTTCTGGGCAAGCACTCCTTCCAAGGTCTCTTTCACCATCAACAGTTGTTGTTCTAAGTTTTGGATTTTTGCCTCATTGTTAATTGGCTACACCGGTTGTGATGGTTGCTCGTGTTCTGTGTTTTCCATGTTGAAATTGGGAGTCACATTCTCTTCTAGTGTCGTTGTCCGTATGACCTCCTCAGTCCGAGCATTGAGTCTTCATGATCTCATTTTCTTAAAACAAAATTCACTTAATTTGTCTAGAATATGAGGGAATTAAACAAGTCTGTGTTTAGAACCCTCCTTTTAGTGCCAAAAATGTTAGACCAAAAAATGGTATAACACTTCAAATGCCAAGTATAGTAAGTTATCCCTTTATTTGAATATTTGCAAGGATATGATGAGGCATTAGTTAAACTTGTCGACTTGTTTACTATATACACGAAGACATGATCACAAATAAATTGATCATATCGACATGGTTAGTGCAGGTATGAGGTCTTCATATCGACATGATTAATGCATCAAGATTTAGCTTACTACTCAGGAAGTCTTATGATAGAAACACTAATGATTAGAAGTTAAATGGCACTTTAGATAGCGTTCATTTTGTTACGATTGATCTATATGCTCAAAGTCCTCTAAAGCCACTATCATATATATGAGTTCATATCGGCTATTAAGTATGATAATCTAATAGGCCAATGTTATGTCATATGTTTAGTGAGAGTAGAATAAAAGTCATTGAGATACATTCAAGTCCATTATGTATATCAATGGACTATTCATCCCATCCTTATGTTCGAAGTCTATAGTTCATAGTTCATGCTTCATATAAATATGCATATAGAAGTTCATCATGGTCCAAGGCATCTCAACTATGTTTATATCGAGTTGGTCATGATAAGGTCATAGTATGTAAGTACCAAACAATAATGTTCAATAAGGTTATAATCAAAGTCAGTATGCAAAGTCAAATTTATATTCATTCAATTTAAATATGATTACAGTCAAATGGATTTATCCCCAATTTGATTTAGGGTTACAAGGCTTTGATTTTAGAAGAGAGAGGAAGAAATGAAAATCCGATCCCTTAAATGGTACCCCTAGGGTCGTATTTATAGAGGTAGACGGCCCCCCACACCGCATCTCACGTCTTCGACGGTATGGACTTTGGCGGCATTACCCTATTTTCACGTCTTTGACATTATCAACTATCATCGTTAATGTAAGATGGTATCATCAAAGCGCTATAGTCTGTGTCCCCACCTTTATGCTATGTGAAGGTCTTCATGATAGTTGATGATGTTATCCACGACGTCCACCAAGCAGTGCTAAGGTCTTCGAAGGCATCGATTATGCTTACCATCAACACCACATTGCTTGAATATGCGATTTCCCTATGAATGGCGAAGTGTGTCAATGGTCAAAGAGCAACGTATCAACGATCCTACTTTAGTTATAGTGAGTGAATAACGATGCTCTTGATACATTGATAGTAGCATGTCTTCGATGTGCTGTATAGAAGTGGTGTTTGATGTGGTTATCGATGAAGAGCAATGTAACCTTATTTTTATTTAAACACTTCTTAAGTGCTTGCGGAAAGGGATGCCACTTATGATACTGATAGCCTCCATGACTGCTGACGACATACCTCTTTGATATCACTTTGTTACTAATAGTCAATATCCTCGGAGCCATCAAAGGGTTGTCTTCGAGGTCACTTGAGTATGGCCTCAACAATGAGTGGTGTGATTAGGATCGAAGTCCTTCCTAGTTTTGTTAATATGCGATATAGCTAGCCTGGCCTTGGGGTTCATTTCTATGTGAAGAGCGATGAGACATGTCATCGAAGTAGTATGACATCGAAGTGATAAAGCGTAGTGTGATACACCGCTAAGGAGGTATGCTATCATCGGAGTGATAAAGTATAGTGAAATACACCTTCGAAGAGGTATACTGGCATCAAAGCGACAAAGTGTTGCACTACTCTTATAGCATTTTTCTAACATTGAAATTATATTGATAACGTAGAATATATATTAGTTGGCATTTATGTAAATGATTATCATATTTAATAAGAGGGATAACTATAGTATGATTTTGGAAAAGCCTAAACTAAATGCTAAAATTGGTTAGTTTGTCATTTTTTTTCTCTAATCTCTTTTACAATATGGAAGAGGGATAAGTGGATTTCTCTTAGATATTGCTATGATCAAATTATGAAATGCACAAAATTAGGTGATTCATTCATTAGACTACCTTTTGTTAATATGGTCAGAGTTTTCTCATTAGCTCTTTCATCAAATGAATAGCTGAATTGTATGTTTTTTTAGTCGATGTCTCAATTTTAACATCTTATGTTGAATGTGTGAGGTTAATGTGTTTTTTAATAATAAGTTTTGGCTATTTGACTTGTTATGTTTGGATCTAATAAAACACACACACACACATATATAATGTCATGAAGTGGTTTATTAAGTATAGAAATGTGCATGTGGTACAAAAGGGCATATGATAATAGTATGGAAATTTCAATCATAGATCCTTGTAAGTTGCAGGTACAACCTCGTAGACTATACATGCATACCGATGGGATTATTTTATTTTTTATACTGACTTAATTATTGTTATTATTATATATGACCTATGATGCGAAGTTAATTTTAAATTTCAATTGGTGCCTCTTTTTAAATTAATTGTAACTATCTTGCGTTCTAATGAGCTAATTGAAACAACATGTCATCAAAGTGACCTCGCTTGTTTCGATAATTCATGAAGGTGTTTGATATTTGTATATGTATATTTATTCATATGGATATTAGTCGGTCCAAAGAAAGTTTAATATTTGGTCAAATCGCATACACATGTGTGATGATAAATATGTGACAATTATAAGGTTTTACAAGTGATTAATTAGCTGGCTCAAAGGAGATTATTATTCGACTTGAATTTATTGTCAGTATTTGATCATTACAATAAGAGTATGATTGCAGTTAATAGTACTATCCAAAGATTTAATATTAATGTTGTGCTAGTCTGCTAAGTACCTTAGGAAGAGACTTACTGGTAATTTTAATTTACTATGGTTTTTTTATTTTGGATATGAGTACATACAATTAATCTTTAGTTTTTTCCATTTTCAACGAAAATAACTACAATATCTACCAATTTTAATAAATTTCCATCTAATTTTGGACCATCTTAAAGATTAGTAAAATAACATGTTATTTGTTAATGACTATGTGGATCTTAATCTTGCATTTAGGAGGATCATACCCGCTCTTATTACAATTAAATGTTCTTATAATGTTAAGAAGGATATTGGAAGGGAAGATAATTCAAACTATCAAAGTTAAAGGATCATAAGGTATAATATTTCAGATGCTTTCAAGATGTAGCATCCATAAGGATAGTCAATTTTAAGGTGTTCTTTACTAAGGTTGAAAGACGTTTTGTCAAAAACGATAAGGGGGAATAAGCATGTTTTACATGCTTGATTCTATGAAGTCAATGTAAAGGAAATATAAATGAGTACAATATGGAAATGTCAAATATTGCTTTAAAAGTTAAGGGCACTCAAGTTTATTTTTTTATTTTTTTTTAGGACATTCTCTTTATTCAACCAACTTAAGATTTGTGACACCCCACACCTCTAGGCACCCCAAAAATTGGACATGACTAGAAGCATGGGTAGTCGGGTGAAATAAAAATCCATAACATAGCACAGAGACTAAGACAACGACATAAAAAGATTAAAATATTACAGTGGAAGAAAACTTTCACTAACTATAAATTAATAGCAAAACCTCTTCATTAAAAGCAACATTATCCCAAATTTATTTATGAAACCAAAAGTACCAAGTAGTCTCCACTAAAACATAAAACATAACAAAGTTCACAATATAGGTTCCCATATATAAAGTAAAGTATGGAAAAGAGAAACGAAGTACATGAAACAAAAGAAAAAAAAGCTAAAGATAACAACTGCTCCAATGACCCTCCAAGCTGCAAAGAACTGCAACCTAGACCTGCCTTCCTGTGATTGGGGAAAAATAGGAATGTGTCAGCCATAAAGTCCGGTGAATGAGAAATAAAATGAAGCAGAAAGAATAAAACAGTTTAATTCCAGGTCTTCCCCGGATATCGCAGAGGGTGAATAATATAATGCAGTGAACCCTTCTTAGATACAATTCCTAAGAAGCCAAAGTCCGTGGTCACTCTAGGGAAGTCAACCGTGTAGTAATACTAAACGTCAATCGACCTGTCGGACCTGCTGTCCTTACCTATCCACGTGCTACAGCGTGAAAGTCATGCTCTTCAACCGTGCACTGTGACTAAATGCCTCTTACATCTGACCGACGCCGACTCAAACAACCTTGCAGGACCTCAAAGTTGCGCTCAGGCTCCGCAAAACTAGACTCCTATCCTCCTGTCTCCTCGGTCACCAACGTGGACTTGCCCCTATCCAAAGTGTCGGCCCTTTGAAAGAGCGCCCACAGCTAGGTCGACTGCGCAAAATCCTCCAACGATTTGCCTAAAGAAGCTTACGTCGGAGCACACTTGTCCTGTACTGTCCATGTCGATCTGCCTGAAGAAGCCTATGATAGCGGATGCTATCTATCCTACGTACTAGCAACCTATGAAAGGTAACAAACATCCTTGCGAACCTACTTGCCCGCTCCTAGTACGTTCAACCAAAACTATATTTTGGTCTTAACTGCATGAAACACCTATCCAGACTTTCACTAATTATAAATTAATAGCAAAACAGCTCCATTAAAAACAACATTATCCCAAATTTATTTTTGAACCAAAAGTACCAAGTAGACTCCACTAAAACATAAAACATAAAACATAACAAAGTTCATAATATAGGTCCCCATATATAGAGTAATGTACGGAAAAGAGAAACAAAGTACATGAAACAAAAGAAACAAAAGCAGAAGATAACAACTGCTCCAATGACCCTCCAAGCTGCAAAGAACTACAACCTAGACCTGCCCTCCTATGATTTGGAGAAAAATAAGAAAAATAGGAATGTGTCGGCCATAAAGTCTGGTGAATGAAAAATAAAATGAACCAAAAAGAATAAAATAGTTTAATTCCAGGTCTTCCCCGGATATCGCAGAGGGTGAATAATATAATGCAGTGAACCCTTCTTAGATACATTTCCTAAGAAGCCAAAGTCTGTGGTCACTCTAAGGAAGTCAACCATGCAGTAATACTAAACGTCAATCGGCTTGTCGGACCTTCTGTCCTTACCTATCCACGTGCTACAGCGTGAAAGTCATGCTCTTCACCTGTGCACTGTGACTAAATGCCTCTTATGTCTGACCGGCGCCGACTCAAACAACCTCGCAGGACCACGTAGTTGCGCTCAGGCTCTGCCAAACTGGACTCCTATCCTCCTGTCCTCTCGGTCAACAACGTGGACTTACCCCTATCCAAAGTGTTGGTCCTCTGAAAGAGCACCGTAGCTGGGTCGACTGCGCAAAATCCTCCAACGATCTGCCTAAAGAAGCCTACGTCGGAGCACACTTGTCTTGTCCCGTCCGGGTCGATTTGCCTAAAGAAGCCAACGATTGCGGATGGTATCTATCCTACATACTAGCAACCTATGAAAGGTAACAAACATCCTTATGAACCTACTTGCCCGCTCCTAGTACGTACATCCAAATCTATATTTTGGTCTTAACTGCATGAAACACCTATCCAGACCTTTACAAGATCTGCCTACCAAATCGCTTCCAGATTAATTAATTTTACCGTTACAGTTTACAAACTGTGTATTTCCATTAATCTGCTTTAGGCTATTTTTACATCCGATTAGGTTATTTCACAATTTCCCTTTTTCTTACATAAATGGTATTTCAATTTCACGTCCGTTCAGTCTGTATGGTTTGTTTGTAATTTTTATGCCATTTTGTTTCAGATTTACACTAGCCTTTAGGGTCCATTTAATTTACATTTTTTTTTCTTTTTTTTCACCCTAATTTACGTTCTCCTTTTAGAGATTTAATCTGTACAAAATATTTATCCAATAGCCACAAACCATTTAATTACACAAAATTCCACTTTTACATTTTTAGGCCACATATGAAACAAACAATAATGCCAATTAGATTTCCCAATTTTGTTCCAAAACCATATTCAAAATTATGTAATTACATCGATCAAAACCATAATTTTATTCAAGTAACATATTCTGAATTTATTCAACTAACCTGTTCTACCATTAGAAATTGAATAAAAATTCTAATTCAATTTAGTTAAACCAATCTTATTTATGCAATGAAATGTTAATAACAATTTGTTTGTTCCAAATTTCAACCAAAACATGAATTAGAATTGAGAAGTGGAAGAAGAAGATACAATAATTTACATAAATTTCAATATTATTTATGCCATAAAACGTGAATAGACAATTTATATGTCCCATATTTTAAACCAAACATGAATTAGATTTGAGAAGTGGAAGAAGAAGAAGAAGTTGCAATAATTTACATTTATTTTCAGTTAATAACAGAAATTAATTCATATTAACGTGCCAGAAAAGAATTGAAATTGAACTACTTTATTTTTCTATTTCATATTAATTCCCACTCACCTGGCACTTGAGCTTGCATAAATTTGAAATAAGTTTTGCTTTAATCTTTCTCCCTTTGATTTTTCTAAATTTCCCAAATTGCTTGAATATATATAGATAATTTAATTTGGTAGAGATTTGTTTATTTAGTAGAGAAAAGGAGGAAGAATAATACACTCTAATTTTACTGTAGAATTATGGCGACGGCTGAATAAGAGATTAGGTTTAGGTTAGATGGTCTATTTTTAGTTTGTTTGAGTGAATATAATCCATTAGATTATTTTAGATTAAATCTGGTTCTTTCGTACACTTAATGGTTATCCATTCTAGCCCATACACATCACTCAACCAATAAAATTTAGTCATCTCATCCTATTACATCAATGGAGCGAATGGGAATCCGCCACATGTCAGAATCAACGCTGAAATATGTAGGAAAATCACTGGAAACGAACCAGCTAAAAAAACCATCGCTCCAGATTTTGGGCGATAATGGAACTTGATCCCTGGTCACTAAGGAAGTCAACATGCGCTTTTACCACTATACCAAATGTGATTTTAATTTCTTTTTAATTATATTTCCCGTAAAATATCGGAGTGTTACATTCTCCCCCCTTTAAGGATTTCATCCCCGAAATCTCCAAAGATGGAAGAATGTAATTAACAACCAGCATCCAAAAACTACATCCACCTACTCAACCATCATCCATTTCTACCATTGTCCTTATTTTTAACTAATGCAATTTATGATTTATGCAAAGTGAAATGCATATGAACTTACCTAATGCGAAAAGGTAGTCGGTTTACTGATTCAGTTGACCTCCTATAATGCAAGTATGCTTATGCCATGCAACCAAATGTATGCAATTACCCTAGTATAATTGATAATTCTATACGTATGTTTCAATCATTCACCCAAATGCACCATCCATATGCAACATCCATTTATACACACACACACACACGCACACACATATATATACAACCATGTGCAAATGCAATAGATACCAGGCACACATATGCAAGTGTGTGTACCTAGTTGGCTGATTATCCTAATAAATATCTATCTAGTGCATGCAATGCATCCATTTGCAAACATTGGTATCCACTTGCAATCATTTTCATCCATCAAACATAACATGCCCTAATGACATGTTTACAACCAAGCTACCATCCATAGGTTTCACCTAAAGATTATCGAAGAGATCCTAACTAAGGAAAGATCAAAGATCACAGATAGGATATTTGAAGTGTACCTTCAAATAGAAAAGGATAAGAAGTTTGAATTCTCTCCTCAGATTCCCATGTGCACTCCTTGGGGTCATCTCCCCACTGAACCTTCACTAGAAAAACTTCCTTGTTGCGTAATCTCTTGACGACGTGTACCAATATACGGGTGGGTGTACGATGCACAAGTGATTCGTGCTCTACCTTCACTTCCCTTAGCTGATCGAGTTCTACTACTACTGCGGAATCATGTAGACACTTCCTCAGATGCGAAACATGAAAAACATCGTGAACTCCTGCCAACTTATCTGGAAGATCAACTCTGTATGCCACTTTTCCAGCCGTGCAGTAATAGGGAAGGGTCCTACAAATCTCGGTGCCAACTTACCCACTGAGCCTAATCTCATAACGTTTCTCAGAGGAGAAACCTTGACAAAAACCATATCTCCAACCTTAAACTCCAAATCTGAACATTTTTTGTCGATATATGACTTTTGTCTATCTTGTGCAGTCTTCAACCTCTTGCGAATCAAATCCGCTTTCTCGAAAGTTTCCCTCACCAAGTCTGGTCCAAGCAAGATCCTATCGGTGGTATCCCACCAACATGCCGATGATCTACATGGTCTGCCATAGAGGGCCTCGAACGGTGCCATCCCAATGCTTACTTGATAACTATTATTATACGCAAACTCCACCAAAGGTAGTTGGCCTTCCCAAGAGCCTCCGAAGTCAATGATGCACAATCTGAGCAAATCTTCCAAAACCCTATTTACTCTCTCAGTCTGTCCATCTGTTTGAGGGTGATATGCCATGCTCAGATTCAATTCCATTCCCAAGGCTTGCTGAAGACTCCTCCAAAACCACTGGTGAATAATGGATCTCTGTCACTCATAATGCTGGCGGGAACTCCATGAAGCCTAACTATCTCCCTTACATAAAGAGTCGCCAAAGAAGCTACCATCCTATTACTCTTAATGGGTATAAAATGAGCACTCTTCGTCACTCTATCCACAATGACCCAAATGCTTGTGTTCCCTCTCCATAACCTTGGTAATCCATCCACGAAGTCCAAAGAGACGCTCTCCCATTTCCATAATGGAATATCCAATGACTGCAACAGTCCTCCGAGCTTCTTCTGTTTCACCTTTACCCTTTGGCATGATGCACTTCGATACATACTCCACCATCCTCTTCTTAATTCCGGGCCAATAGAATAC
The DNA here is from genome assembly GCA_030737815.1 of Allium fistulosum. Taxonomy (NCBI): domain Eukaryota; kingdom Viridiplantae; phylum Streptophyta; class Magnoliopsida; order Asparagales; family Amaryllidaceae; genus Allium; species Allium fistulosum. Next base: position 480,423,732 of record CM060905.1, on the reverse strand, counting down.
TCTCCTCATATCTCGGTACATCTTATCACCACCGGGGTGCATTGTCATCCTAGAATGATGTGACTCGGCCAACACCACATCTACTAAATCCTCACTGTGGAACACAAAGTCTACCATCCCTTCTAAGCCATCCCCTAGTGTCCATGGTATAGCACCTAAGATGTGGTGATGACTCTCCTGTACCAAGCTTATCTAAAATGTCCTTTAACACTTCACCCTCACCTTGCCTTGCTCCAATCTTCTCCATCAAAGTAGGCTGGACGTCGAGGGCTGCTAACAATCTCGGAGCTAAATCCAATGGAGGTCTAAAATCAAAGGTAGCAATGTAGTCCAAGCTTCCATTCCAAAAACAAAGGACTTAAAACCACTTTGTGTCTACTCAACGCATCTGCCACTACATTACCCTTTCCAGGGGTATAGGAAATCACAAAGTCATAAGAGGCTAAAAACTCCATCCATCTTTGTTGTCTCAAATTCAAGTATTTCTGAGAGAATAGATACTTCAAGGACTTATGATCCGTGAGAAGATCAAATCTTTCTCCTAAGAGATAGTGCCTCCAAGACTTGAGAGCAAAAACTATAGTTGCCAACTTAAGATCATGCGTCGGGTAGTTCTTCTTATGCGTTTTCAACTATCCGCTCACATAGCACACTACCCTACCCTCTTGCATCAGTACCGCCTCTAGCCCCATACCACAATCATCCGTATGAATCGAGAAAGGCTTGGTTCCATCCGGTAATACCAATACGGGCGCAGTAGTCAAAGCTTCCTTCAATCGACCAAAGGTATCCTCACACTTGGCATCCCAAACAAAAGCTAAGTTCTTCTTGGTAAAGCGGGTAAGTGGAGCTGATATCCTTGCGAAGTCCTTAATGAACTTCCTATAGTAGCCCGCAAGACCAAGGAAACTCCTTATGTCCGTGGCATCCTTAAGGGTCTGCCAATCTTGTACTACTGCCACTTTCGCCGGATCTACTGCAAGTCCATCCTCCAAAACGATATGTCCCAAAAAGCGAACCTCATCCCTCCAAAAGTGGCACTTGGAGAACTTTGCCTCCAACTTATGTGCTTGTAGTATCCTAAGTACTTCTTCCAAGTGAACAGTATGCTCCTCCTTCCTTTGCGAATAAACCAAAATGTCGTCGACGAACACCACCACAAACTTGTTCAATGATTCGCAAAATACTCAACTCATCAGGTCTACAAAATATGCCAGAGCATTGGTTAGCCCAAATGGCATGACTACCCAATCAAATAATCCATCCGGAGTCCTAAATGCAGTCTTCTCGATGCAATCCTCCGCCACATGCAACTGATGAAATCCCGTGGCCAAATCGAGATGTGAAAATACCTTAGCTCCTACTAGCTAGTCGAAGAGATCGTATATACGGGGAAGAGGATAACGATTCTTCTTCGTCAGATTATTAAGCTCCCTATAATCCACGCAAAGTCTGAGAGAGCCATCCGCCTTAATGGCAAAGACGACGGGATCACCCACTCAGAAATGCTCATACGAATGAAGCCCTTCTCCAAAAGCTCTCCAAGCTACTTGCTCAACTCACGACATTCCTTAGGAGCCATATGCCTTACCGGTAAAGCAACCGGTTTGGCATTATCGACAAGATAAATATTGAACTCGATCTCTCTTTGAGGTGGAAGGCCAACAACCTTCTCAAACACTTCTGGAAAGTCTCTAACAACGGTATCAAACTATTGGGCGATAAGTCAAGAGAATAAAGGTACCTCAACATGACTGATCCTCTAGGATCATAAGATACCTCCAAGGTATGTCCACTACAAGTGCCTAACCTTACTACCCTCTTATCACAATCAAGAACAGCACCATACATGGATAGCCAATCCATACCAAGAATCAACCCGAACCTGGAAAATCCCAATACAAAGGCACTACAGTCAAACTCAACCACTAAAATAAACAATTTCAAATCCTGACATAACATGGACAAATAGGCTGATCCTCCTACGAGATTTGATACTACTACCGGGTCGGTCACTAAGCAAGCATCAAGACCAAAACCCTCTACCAGAGTACTAGATATAAAAGAGTGAGAAGCTCCAGAATCAAATAAGGTACGAACAGGAAAATCAAAGATAGATAACACACCTTCGATGATCACCTTATTTCCTTTGTCCACAACCAGACGAGTACTAGAGGAAGGAGCTGCCTCTAAAGCATAAGCCTAAGTAGGCTGTGAAGGTGTCTGTGAACTATCCTTGGGCTTCGACGAACAGTCCTTTTTCATATGCCCCACTTGATCGCAAAGATAGCATCTCAGTCTCGGTCGCTCTCCTGCCCCTCTACAATCCTTAGCAAGATGACCTGGTTTCCCACAAGTATTGCACTTCCAGTCCTTCCTTGGAACTTTCCTTTTTCCACCTGACCCTCCTCCTCCTCTCCTCTTTCCTTTCCACTATTTCTTCCCATCACTCTTCTGCGCCACATCTCCTTCTTCTCAGTATCAGCAAGTAAAGCCATCTCTACCAATCCCTCAAAAGTGGCTCCCATTGGAATGTGGCTCACCGCCAAACTCTGTAGTGGCTGACTCAAACCCCTAGCGAACTTCAACGCCTTCTTGTGAGGAGTATTGATCAGGTCTAGTCCAAATCTGGCAAGCTCATTGAATTGATTAACATATTCCTTAACTTTCATATCCCCTTGCTTGAGCTGTATAAATTTCTCTAGCTGCACTCCCTCTTCAGCCTGCGATAAGAATTTCCTTTCGAACCTAGTACGAAAATCCGCCCAAGTCAAATTATCGGCCTCAGCCTCCATAATCTCCCACCAACAACGAGCCTTTCCCTGCAACTGCCATGAAGCCAACTACCTCCAAGCCAAGTCCTCCAATCCCATAAGTCCAAATATCCACTCATAACTACGGATCTAATCTCTCACCTTAGTATATGACTTGGTGCTAAGAAACGGCTTGCCTCCTAAGCTGGCGTAGTCCTTGCATAACTTGGAAAATTGGGAATGCCTGGCGGACGGGCAGGAGCCCTTTCCACCGTAGCAGCATCCCTAGCTGGTGGCTCTACTCGTGCAGTAGCCTGCAAATAACGTTTGAACCAAGCAGGCATAATAAGGCCTGGAACTTCAGGGATATCTTGCGGTTCAGACATTTCTATCTATGGATATTAAAAAGATGAGATTAGGTACTCTACAAATAGTTCAATGGATAGGGAGGAAGAGATATGAGGGACGCATTTCTAAAATTTCTTTTTTTTCCAAAATATATACATATACTTTTAAAAGTATTATTTGGAACATCCTTTAAAAATTATTCAAAAACCTTTATATATTTTTCTTAAAAAATATTTTTAGGATTACCGAAACCTCGCTCTAATACCAACTGTGACATCCCGCACCACTAGGCACCCCAAAAATCGGACATGACTTGAAGCATGGGTAGTCGGGTGAGATAAAAATCCATAACATAGCACAAAGACTTAGGCAACAACATAAAATAATTAAAATATTACAGTGGAAGAAAACTTTCACTAATTATAAATTAATAGCAAAACAGCTTCATTAAAAACAACATTATCCCAAATTTATTTGTGAACCAAAAGTACCAAGTAGACTCCACCAAAACATAAAACATAACAAAGTTCATAATATAGGTCCCCATATATAGAGTAAAGTACGGAAAAGAGAAACGAAGTACATGAAACAAAAGAAACAAAAGCAGAAGATAACAACTGCTCCAATCACCCTCCAAGCTGCAAAGAACTACTACCTAGACATGCCCTCCTATGATTTAGGGAAAAATAAGAAAAATAGGAATGTGTCGGCCATAAAGTCTGGTGAATGAAAAATAAAATGAACCAGAAAGAATAAAATAGTTTAATTCTAGGTCTTCCCCGGATATCGCAGAGGGTGAATAATATAATGCAATGAACCCTTCTTAGATACATTTCCTAAGAAGCCAAAGTCCGTGGTCACTCTAGTGAAGTCAACCATGCAGTAATACTAAACGTCAATCGGCCTGTCGGACCTGCTGTCCTTACCTATCCACGTGCTACAGCGTGAAAGTCATGCTCTTCACCCATGCACTGTGACTAAATGCCTCTTATGTCTGACCGGCGCCGACTCAAACAACCTCGCAGGACCACGTAGTTGCGCTCAGGCTCCACCAAACTGGACTCCTATCCTCCTATCTCCTCGGTCACCAACGTGGACTTGCCCCTATCCAAAGTGTTGGTCCTTTGAAAGACCGCCACAGCTGGGTCGACTGCGCAAAATCCTCCAACGATCTGTCTAAAGAAGCCTACGTCGGAGCACACTTGTCTTGTCCCGTCCGCGTTGATTTGCCTAAAGAAGCCTATGATTGCGGATGGTATCTATCCTATATACTAGCAACATATGAAAGGTAACAAACATCCTTGTGAACCTACTTGCCCGCTCCTAGTACGTACATCCAAATCTATATTTTGGTCTTAACTGCATGAAACACCTATCCAGACCTTTGTAAGGTCTGCCTACCAAATCGCTACCAGATTAATTAATTCTACCATTACAGTTTACATACTGTTTATTTCCATTAATCTACGTTAGGCCATTTTTACATCTAAGTTGGTTATTTCACAATTTCCCCTTTTCTTACATAAATGGTATTTCAATTTCACGTCCATTCAGTCCATATGGTTTGTCTGTAATTTTTGTGCCATTTTGTTATAGAATTACACTAGCCTTTAGGGTCCATTTAATTTACATTTTTTTTTCTTTTTTTTACACCCTAATTTATGTTCTCCTTTTAAAGATTTAATCTATACAAATTTTTTATCCAATAGCCACAAACCATTTAATTACACAAAATTCCACTTTTACATTTTTAGGCCAGATATGAAACAAACAATTATGCCATTAGACTTCCCAATTTTGTTCCAAAACCATATTCAAAATTATGTAATTATATCAATCAAAACCATAATTTTATTCAAGTAACATATTCTGAATTTATCCAACTAACATGTTCTACCATTAAAATTTGAACAACAATTCTAATTCAATTTAATTAAACCAATCTTATTTAGGCCATGAAACGTGAATAGTAATTTGTTTGATCCAAATTTCAACCCAAACATGAATTAGAATTGAGAAGTGGAAGAAGATACAATAATTTACATAAATTTCAATATTATTTATGCCATAAAACGTGAATAGACAATTTATATGTCCCATATTTTAAACCAGACATGAATTAGATTTGAGAAGTGGAAGAAGAAGTTGCAATAATTTACATCTATTCTCAATTAATAACAGAAATTAATTCATATTAACATGCTAGAAAAGAACTGAAATTGAACTAATTTATTTTTCTATTTCATATAAATTCCCACTCACTTGGCACTTGAGCCTGCATAAATTTGAAAAAAGCTTTGATTTAACCTTTCTCCCTTTGATTCTTCTAAATTCCCTAAATTGCTTGAATATATATAGATTATTTAATTTGGTAGAGATTTGTTTATTTAGTAGAGAAAAGGTGGAAGAATAATACACACTAATTTTACTGTTGAATTATGGCGACGGCTGAATAAGAGATTAGGTTTAGGTTAGATGGTTTATTTATAGATTATTTGAGTGAATATAATCCATTAGATTATTTTAGATTAAATCTGGTTCTTTCGTACACTTAATGGTTATCCATTCTAGCCCATACACATCACTCAACCAATAAAATTTAGCCATCTCATCCTATTACATCACTGGAGCGAATGGGAAGCCGCCACTTGTTAGAAAAAATGCTGAAATACATAGGAAAATCGCTGAAAACGAACCAGCTAAAAAAAACATCGCTCCATATTTTGGGCGACAACGGGACTTGATCCCTGGTCACTAAGGCAGTCAACACGCACCTTTACCACTGTACCAAATGCGCTTTTAATTTATTTTTAATTATATTTTCCATAAAATATCGAGGTGTTACAAGATTATTATTAATATTTTTTAAGAATAAAATGGCTTCTTGTTGAGCTCACTTCATATTGTGTGTAAGAATAAGAGAGATTGAAGCATGATAAGATAGTAGGTAACCATTTAATATATATATATATATATTAAGGATATAGTCGTCGGTAATGGTCTAGAAGAAAAGAAATAACATAAAGATGTTGATAGTTGTTTCTTTTATAAGTACAGACATATAAAGACAATTTTACTAGATATCACACATGTTGTATCTAGAAAGATATACATATTTTTTACATTCCTTTGACATTTTTTGTCATACTGTCACTTAGACAAATTTTTATTCATATTTTTGATATGAAAAGATTGGGCTATTATTGTTTCTTTAAAAGTAATAAGACCAATCAATCAATCAATTCGTATATTGCTGGAATTGAATATCTTGATATTCAATATAAACTTCTCTTATAATAAAGTCTTGAATTTTGGTATGATGATTAAGTTTATTATTTACCATCTGACTTAATATTTCTAGAATGGAGTACTGAAGATATCAAAACTTTATCGATATTCTATTATAGCTTGTTTAGATTAACTTAAATAAGTTGTTTTTTGTTTTTTGGAAGCCAAGCCAATTCATTTTGTCTTTCAAAAAAAAGTCGACTTATTTAAGTCGATCCAAACGAGTCATAAGTGATTTAAAAGCTATAGCTTTTATGAAACCACACTCTGGAAAATTTCATGACGGGAAATGCAACAATTTTTTAGGATGTTGAGTTTAAGAGGGGAAATAAAGTTTGCATCTTTGTCTTTAAAGGGAATCATTATCTTTTATTCAACTATAGTTACTTTTTCGGACAATGTATAAGATTTGTTTTCTTTTATTAAATAAGAAATAATTTAGAAATCATAACAAGACAATGTTAACAAAATTCTCTTCAAGTTAAGGTTAATGTTTTAGGGAAACAAACTCAAGGTGTAATGTCACTAAAGAGATTTACATGAAAAAGAAGAAAAATTATTTGAATTATTATGTAGTATTTTTCCATAAAGATAAATATTGGATTGGTGAAGATGATTCTAGTGACTTATGTTAATCCATATAAGATATTAATTTAAAATGCAGATTTAAGATATAAATATATAGTGTAAATCTATAAAAGGAAATACAATTTAAGATCTTTCCCCATAGCCTAAGGTATAAAGTCCATGGTTATGAGTTAATATTCAGAAACCAAGAGGGATTTATTCAGTAATATAGAAAGGTATAAGATTTTCTTGTATAAAAGATTATTCCCAAAAGAAAGTAATAATTTTGAAGAGAATTTCTCTTCAGTTTACTGAAGTACTCTTTAGAATCATTTTTGGACTTGTTGCTAATTTTAATTTTGAGCAATATCATATGGATATTAAAGTCACATTTCTCAATGGAGACATTGTTGAAACAACTTAAGAAATTAACTTATGGGCTCAAACAAACTTATCATCAATGGTACCATAATATTATCATGTTATCTCCTTGTTCGGTTTTGTGGAAAAATATTATAGATAATATGTGTATCATAAGTTCTGTGAGAGTAATTATTATGTATTCCTGATTTTTGCAACTTTAAAATATATTGCTTGTCAACATTGCTTAGCAATATTGCATGAAACCTAGATATTTCTTTTAATTTTATTTAAAATAACATAAGTCTTGATGATGACTTTTTGTATTAAGAATCCCAACGCATTATATTATTATTTACGTGATGATATTTAGATTATGACAAAAGAGCTATGCAGATAAGTGCATAAAAAGGTTTTGTATGAAAACTGCGAATTAACTGGTTCCTTTTTTCAAAAAATAGTTTTTGTCTTATATAGTGGCACAAGAACATCCTTAAAGCTAAAGAAGTGCAATAGATTCCTCAAACATTTGTGATGTAGAGTCTAATGGGCATACTCACACTTAGATATTACTGTTTTGTTTGGCAATATCTCATCGACTGAGAAAGTGGATCGTTGATTAGTAACCAAAATGGTTATGTGATATCTTTAATAAACAAAAAAGTTTATATACTCATAGTTAAAAATCGGATCGGTTGGAGGTCATAAAGCATTACGATCCAAATTTGTTAGATGTCAAGAGAGCAAAAGATCCACTTCAGGCTAATTTTTTTTAATATTAGTGGAGCTATACTAGGAAAGTTGTCAAATAGACACATATAGTCTCTTCACCATAGAACTAATGTTTTTTTACCATTATAACGCATCGAATGATGGAAAATAATTATAAAATTGTGTCATAAAGTTGTAGACTATTGAAAAAGAAATTGAAAGACCATTAAAGTAATGTTATGACAATAAACAATAATATTATTTTCTAATGAAGGGAGAATGCAAAATAAATTGTAATCCATAGAGCATATTGTAAACTTCATAATAGCAGATCTAGTTATAAAAAGATTAACACCTAAGGTCTTTCATGGGCATGTTGCTCAAATAGGTGTACCATTCGTGTAAGGATACTTTGGTTCAAGGGGAGTTTGTATTTGACATAGTTATATCACATTGCTCTATACTTCGGTTATGGACATATTCAGTATTATGTTTTTTTCTTATCAAAAATAAAGTAATCAAGTTTTCTTTGCACTCTATGTTATTTAAAGATCGAACTTTTTTGATCTCACTAAAGTAGGACCAATTGAAAATAGACATGAATAGATCACAGTTCATGTAATTTTCATGTTACACATCCACGATTGATCTATGTCATTTGATTATGTTTTATATGTGACCATTGATGGGTTAAGTTATACTAAAGGTAATGAAAACCGCTTCGACTCTTTGACAGCATAGCTAATGGACGAGATTGTTTCAAAAACACCTTATGTTATAAATAGCAAAATTTGAAGGTCATAAAGTTATAAAAATTTATATTACATATATGACCTAAGGAGGATTGTTGGAATATTTCAACAATTTGGGCCACATACGTAAAATAAAATTTATTGTGCTATTTTGGTGTAAAGCCTAATTAATGTGATCAAAATTCTAAATTAAAGCTAAAAGGCATAAGAGTATAATTATCATGGTATTAATATATGGATACCGCGACATTCCAATTTGTTAAAGGGCCAAATTAGAAAAATACCAAAATTATAAATAAGGGGTCATCGTCCCTAAATTACATAAGCTCTAGTAACTCTCCAACCTCGTCTATGGAGAGCTAATATCAGATCTATGGTTTGTGGCAATTGGGAAGACTAAACTGATTCTTCTCCTCAGCTATGGATTCAGGTATGACTTTCGCTGATTTATTTAAATTTTCTCTAGTTTCTTCTCAATTAAATCAATTTGTTTTATCTATTCAGATCTACGGTTTCATAATTTATTATTGCTATAGTATATAGAAATTCCTAACATCTCTTTTGTGCGGTATTTCATATTAGTTTTAAATACCATTGCGTAGCTCTTTTATCATTTGTAGTTTCTTTCACATTGCAAGTGCAAAACTTTCTAAGCTGCAAAAAAGGATATGTTTGTTTTTTTTATAAAATTATGTAAGGTTTATTTTTTAAATAGTCTTAAAAAGAATTTTAGTTAAAAATATACTTTTTCTTTTGCTATTAACATATATTGATACGTTGATCTTTACAAGGAAAGTACATTAATATGTACACTCACACGTATATTAACAAACACACATATACATGGATATATACCAACCTATCATACTCTATGGTATAATTATGTTGATATATATATAATTTTTGCACGTGCTGACAAGAGATCACTTCTAGTGTTACATCTGATGTTATTCATGAGGGCTTGTGAGCATTACTTAGCGATTTATGGCCTACATCCACATTTATCATCGATAGATAGATGAAGTTTCACCAGCACTTGTGCGGAAAGTCTATGAATTAAAAGCAAGCTTAAATATCTAGAGAGGGTTTGTAGTATGAAACAGTGGGATGAAGCACCCGAACTGTTATTTGGGTTATTAACCCAGCAGAATTCAAAGGAAGTTGAAACAGCTTCGTCGAGTCAAAACAGCTCAAGAGCCAACCAAAAGGACTAGAAGAATCAACAAAGAAGGATTAGAGAAAAAGAAAGCAAAAACACATAAAGGTGATGGATCGCTAGCGATCCTTCTTCTATGGATCGCTAGCGATCCATAATGTTTGCTCATGGGTCCATCCATCCTCTTGCATCATGATCCAATAGGCATTTTAAGAATAATGGCTAATTTTGATGGAATTCCAAGCAAGTTAAATCGAGAAGCGAGCATTCGTTTAATTCAATCAGGAGTCCGATGCAACTAGTGTGTGGATCGCCATCAAAACGAGGCAACAAGCTACAAAATTACATGGAGAACACCAACATAGGACAAAAAATGCAATCCAGAAGGCAAAGTCCAAAAATACACTCTAAGTACATGGATCGCTAGCGATCCATATGATTGAGCCAGGTCGCCATGGAATTTAAAGAAGAGGATGAAGGAAAGCATCACAAGTAGTTGAATCATCAGCGATCCATAGCCTATGGATCGCTAGCGATCTGTCAAACTGATTCGGCTTGCTGTGAAACTTTTAGTGCACTTTCATACGGTCATTTACAAGCATCTAGCAAGGCAGCCTAGCCCGATAGCTCTCCAACCCCTATAAATATGATCCTACCGGCAAAATAAACAGGATCTTCTGGACTAGCTGCTGAATCTCTGCAGAAACTACCGTTCTTTCTTTTTCTCCCACACAACGGTCATCTACAGGGTTCATTGTGATTCTCTAATGAACTCTAGTATTGGTGACTTAATCCTATTTACATAATTCAATACCGTTGTAATTAGATTCAGCTTATAATATCATTCAGTCAGTAAGAAAAGCTATAAAGTGGACCAGGCTTCATTAAAAACCGAACCACTAAAAAAATCTCGTCTTTTTACTTTATCTGCAGGTTTTTACCTCTTTTCTCTATTCTATTTGCCTTGAAAAACAGAGCCAATGCTTTCACACTCAATCCAAGGCGTTGATCCACTTTTTGGGTTAACATTTTGGTGCTTTCACTGAGAACCGAACTCAGGAAGGAGATCTACTTTCTACTTTGCAGACAACATCCAGAAGTTAGATTCTTAATTTCTATTCGAAAGATCTACTACTAAGAATCAATGGCTTTGGGAAGAAAAATAACCGCTTCTGGAAGATCCATAGAGGCGGTAATTGCCGGAGAAGTGATGAATCATCAAATTGAAGTAAATGGTGCTAACATAGGAGATCAGGTGCCATGATCCTCTAATCAACGCGAAGTTGTAACTAGAGATGAATTTAACAAAATGGTTGACGAAATCAATCAGAAAATGGAAAGCAGTCAGAGAGCTCTTTTGGAAAAATTGAATCCTCTTGACCTTACAATCACATCCTGCTCCAAGAACCACGGCAGGACCCGCGGTTGTCGTAGAACAAGAAAATTCTTCCGTTTTTGGTCCAAACAGAAGGAACAGGAAGCAATCGCAGAAAGGAGTGATAGCTGGAACCGTGGGAATCAACATAGAAGGAAACACAAGCACTCCACCGACCGCGAGACAACCAACTATGAACTTAAATTTATGAGTGAAGACCCCACAAGAGGATATATCCATGGACCTCTCCAATTCGGAAGATGGAAAGCAACTTAACGATGAAAAGTTGGAAGGAAATGCCAATGCATTTGATAATGCTAGGGATATCCAAAACGCCCCAATCAGTTCAACCGTAAGCCCACGGAATCCCGAGGGAGTGGCTCTTGCGAAGACAAGATAGCGTAGGCTTCAGCCCATTCACCAAGATCGTTTGCAAAGGCAAACACTCGGTGTAGTTACTGACAGTCGACACCCGGATTACCGGACATCTGAGGTATATATCACGGACATGGTCAAGCGACTTATGGATGAGAGTAAGAACAGAAAGGATGATGAATGGGGATCCGCTCTAAGTTGGAATCCTTTCACTGATGAAATTTTCAATGAGCGATACCCGGAAAAATTCATTATGCCAACTATTCCGTCCTATGACGGAATGAGAGACCCGAAACCCCATCTATACAAGTACAGTTGGTACATGGACAGAGCGAATGCTTCAGATGTCGTTCGATGTAGATGTTACCTGATTTTTTGGAGGGAATTGCTTCCATGTGGTTCACTAGGCTTCCACCAAGATCCATCTCCACTTTCGATCGACCAGCAACAAGATTCCTTGATCAATTCAGACTTCACACTGCGCAGCCTTAAGATGTGATGTCTTTGTCCTGTTTATTCCAGGGACGAAACGAATCTCTGAAGTCTTCCATGAACCAGTTCAACACCGTGGTGATAGAAGTAAGCAATCCAAACGAGGATATGGTTTTTATGGCCTTGTTTCATGCCATCTACTCTGAAAACAAATTTGGAAAATGGATCAAAATGAAACAACCTACCACTAGGAAGGACTTTAACCGTAAGACAAGTCAATACTTGAGATTGGAAGAGGCACATGAGTTAGAAAGGAAATCTACTAGCTTACAACCGATGAACGTTGGGCAGAGTGGCATGACGATAAACCAGGATATGAATACCTCCGAGGCCGCTGAAGGAAGTGCGGGAAAAGATGGACACCGGAAAAGGAAGGATCAGAATTCCAACAAATGAAATGGTAACAATAAGAGGCCTAAAGGTTTCAGGCCCGAAGATTACACCCCGCTCAATGATACCTCGGAAAACATCTATCTCACAACACAGGGGACAAAAGAGTATAAGACAACTCTTAAAAAGGAAGCAACTGAACAACAAAAGCGTTACGGGAAGTACTGTCGCTTCCACAAAACACATGACCACAACACGAACGAGTTTCATCACCTAAAGAACCTGATTTAAGAGCTGATCCGGGAAAACAAGCTTCAGCAACATGTGAGGAAATCGCAAAATCCTGACCAACCTACGGCCCCCCGAGCTCTTAGGGATCAAGGAAACCAAGCTGGAACTACCGAAGAGGGATCTAGATGAACTGACCAGAGACTCATCATTGGAATGATATTTGGAGGACCTCATCCCATACAGAAGAGTTGGGGGGAAATGGAGCGATATGCGAGCTCATTAAAAGACGCTCCGAAGGATTCGTGCCTCGCGATCTAAGATGGAGCTCCTACCAAGTAGCAGAGAAGTCTGAACAATGATATGGTATTCCCAAATTAGGACACTGAAGGGATTGAAGCTTCAACTCTCGATCTCATGGTCGTGATAGTAGGGATCATACTAGCTAAGGTCCAACGAGTATTGGTTGACAGTGGCAGCTCTGTGAATATTCTTTTCAAACGCACCTTTGACTAGATAAAGATCAACATGAGAGACGTATTTGCCTACCAAACAAAAATCCAAGGATGCACAAGCGAACCCAAATAACCCGTCAGGACAATTGACTTTCCTATAGAGCTTGGGGAAGGTGACCGAAGGGTCACCCTCATCCAAACTTTCATGATCGTGGATAAAACTTCTTCATACAATTCCTTCTTAGGACGGCCCACGTCGGTGGATTTCAGAACTGCCTTAGCCCTGTGGTGCCTTACCATGAAATTACCAACAGAGAATAGAGGTTAGGTGAGTAAAGGAGATCAAAGTGCCGCCAGAGAAAGTTATATCGTAGAACTACGTGAATCTAAGAGAAAGGAAAAGGGGAAGAATGTGGCAAGAACTCTCCACATTCACAAACCTTCCGAATAGCAACTACAGAACCACCCTTGGCTTGGGGACCGTAGCCGATTTGACAAGGCTTTGGACCCTAGAAAGAAGAGTTCAGGGGAGGATCGGGCAGCATCGGCAGAACTGACGGTGTCTATCCCAGTCGACATGGATGACCCAATGCGGGTGTTGAAAATTGTATTGCACCTTAGAAACGAGATGCGATTGGAACTCGCTAAATTTCTTCATGCCAACTTGGATGTGTTCGCCTGGACACATTCCAATATGTGTGGGGTATCACCGAATATTGCATGTCATGCACTTAACATTAATCCCAAGTACACACTAGTAAAGCAGAAGAGGCACAACCTGGGCCTCGAACGGTCTAAGGCGTTGAGAGAAGAAGTAGAAAAGCTGATGGCTAATGGTTTTATCCATGATGTGACCTACCCCGAATGGGTATCTAACTTAGTTTGGTCAAGAAGTCCAAAGGGAAATGGCGAACTTGCATCGAATACTCGGACTTAAACAAAGCCTGGTCGAAAGACAGCTTTCCTCTACCCAGAATTGACCAGCTTGTGGATGGGACAACTGGACATGAACTGCTATCATTTATGGATGCATACTCAGGATATAACCAGATCTTGATGCATGAACCTGATCAGGAAAACACCAGCTTCATCACCGATCTAGGATTATACTGCTACAGGGTAATGCCATTCGGTTTAAAGAATGACGGGGCAACCTACCAAATATTAGTAAATGCCATGTTCAAGCGTCAGATCAGAAAAACCATGCAATCTATATGGATGACATGTTGGTTAAATCACGAATAGCTGCCAATCACTTGGATAATCTCACCGAAATGTTTGAAATACTCCAAAAATATAGAAAGAAGCTCAATCCCCTTAAGTTCGATGTAGCCTCCGGAAAGTTCTTGGGATTCATAGTGAGTGCCAGAGGCATTGAAGCAAATCTAGAGCAAATAACTGCCCTACGAGAAGTCGAAGCCCCAAAGAACAAAAAGGAGTTTCAAAGCTTGAATAGGAAAGTCGCAGCGCTAAGCCCGTTCATCTCAAAAGCCATCGAAAAATGTATACCGTTCTTTCATGCACTAAAGAAAGGAAAGCATAATTTCGAATGGAATAAGGCTTGTCAAACCGCGTTTGAAGAGTTTCTGTGACATATGGAAACCCCACGAATCCTATCGAAGCTAGTAGATGGAGAAGGCTTGTTCATCTACTTAGTAGTCTTCCCTCATGCATTAAGCCCTGCTCTTGTACGTTAGGAAGCTAGGATCCAGCGACCCATGTATTACATCAGTAAATGTTTTCTTAGAGCCGAGAAAAATTATCCGAAATTGGAAAAGCTAGCGTATTGTCTCTTGATCGCATCCACGAAGTTACGACCATATTTCCAGGCACACCCGATCAATGTATTGACCGATCAAACCTTGAAGCAAGTATTGCACCGCCCCGAGACTTCTGAGCAGCTCATCAAATGGAATATCGAATTGAGTTAATATGAAATCACTTACCATCCTAGAAAAGCAATCAATGGGCAAGCATTGGCAAATTTCAACACCGAATTTACCATATGGGATAATGAAGAGGAAATAACACCGAAAGTGGAAACACGATGAAAGCTCTTCATCGATGGCGCATCTAATAACTTCTGCTCGGGGGTAGGGGTAGTGCTTGAAACTCCCAAAAGATGAGCCGTTTGCTACGCCCTACGCTTGGAATTCCCTACGAAAAATAATGAAGCGGAGTATGAGGCATTGATAGCGGGACTGAAAGTCATTAAGGAACTAAGAATAAAATCCATTCACATATACAGCGACTCTCAACTAGTCGTCTGCCAAGTGAAAAGTGAATACTAGGCTCGAGAGGAGAACCTTGCCCCATTTCTATCTAAAGTGCAAGAGTTGCCAAACGACATCGAACATTACACCATAACTCATATCCCAAGGGAGCAAAACATGAAGGCTGACTACTTAGCTAAACTAGCCAGCTTCGGAGAAGCTCAATTGTTGGGACTAGTCCTGGTTGAAACCCTGACCACTCCAAGTATAAGCGAAATGGATATCAACTGGATTTTTGAGACCACCGTTGAACCAGAAACGTGGATGACCCTAATCAAAGACTACTTGCTTACAGGAACTCTTCCTCTAGATAGGAACCATCCCAAAAAACTTCTCCAGAAGGCACCACGATTTATAATACATTATGGGATACTCTACCGAATGAGGTTCTCTACCCCCTTTCTTAGATGTGTGACCGACGACGAAGCTCGACGGATCCTGAGAGAAGTTCACGAAGGTGACTGTGGAGACCATACCGAGGGGCAAACCCTTGCAAAGAAAATCCTCCGATACGGGTATTTTTGGCCAACCGTAAACCGCGATGCAATAGATTACACCAGACGGTCCGACCGATGCCAAAGATTCAGCAAGATCAAAAGAGCTAACGCAGATGGTCAGCCCATGGTCGTTCGCAATATGTGGAATTGATCTAATTGGCGTATTGTTAATAGCTAAAGGAAGGGATAAATATGCTATAGTTGTCGTTGAATATTTCACCAAATGGGCCGAAGTGGAACCACTGGCCACCATTATCATAAAGAAAGTAATTAATTTTGTTACTAAAACATTATTTGCAAGTTTGGTGTACCACAAAAAATCATCATTGATAATAGAACCCAATTCGAAAGCCCTGAGTTCAAAGACTTTTGCAAACGCTTTCGAATCGAGAAGAGCTTTTCCGCGGCCACTCATCCGTAAGCAAACGGGTAAGTAGAAGCAATAAACAAGATCATCAAGTCCACCATCAAAAAGCGGCTAGCTGAAGCTCAAGGGAATTGGGTTGATGAACTTCCACTCGCACTATGGGCTTACAGAACAACACACAAAGCAGCAACCAGGCATACCCCGTTCACCTTGGTGTATGGTTCAAAAGCAATGGTCTATGTTGAACTAGAAGCCCCCTCTCATCGAAGGAAAAATTTCAATCAGAGGCAAAACGAGCAGCTCCTACTCGAATCACTTGATATAATTGACGAGAAGAGGGAAGAAGCCGAGTTGAGGACTGTTGCTCGCCAAAAAAAGGTTGCACAGTACTTCAACCCCAAAGTCCACAACCAAACCTTCGAAGTGGGAGACCTCATCCTCAAACGAGTCTATCCCTTACTGGGAAACTTTGGACCAAACTGGGAAGGGTCGTATGTGATCAGTCAAAATCTAGGGGATAGAACTTTCAAACTGACAAACGTTGACGGAATTCAAATTCCCCGAGCATGGAACGGAGAATCACTGTGTCGTTACTTTATCTGAAGCTACCTTATGTACTTTCTATTTTTTTTAGCAAATAAGCCACCTTGGAATACCGAGGCATTGTAAATAGGTATAAATTGTCAAACTTTTCTAAATAAAATTTCTTTGCTTTCTGAACCAATAAAACCGCATTCATAAAAGTAGCCTGTTGAGTCAACAGGGTTAAATCGGCTCAAAACCATTCAATCGTAGCTTGAGATAGTGGAATCACGCTGAAGTATGCCTCACTTACCTACCGGGTCGATGGAAGAAAATTGACTCAAACCATTGGATCGACGAAACTCGATCCCCGCCTTTTAAGAACCCGTGTTGCTCCGGCAGCACCGGGAAGGCCCAAATTAAAGTCGCGCATTACCTTTTGAGCCGTGGAATCATGCTCTTGAAGCATAACTCCTCACGTTGCCCGAAGATTGGTAAGGTCGAGAAGTTCCAAACCGTCTAGGGACGATGGGTCATATTGATCACGAAAGCCGCACATCCCATAAGTTGCGCATTACCTGTTGAGTCGTGGAATCATGCACTTGAAGAATAAACCCCTCACGTTGCCCGAAGATTGGTAATGTCGAGAAGTTCTGAATCATTCCGGGATAGGTCATATCGATCCCAAAAGCCGCGTATTGCATAAGCCTCGCATGCTCTTAAGTACTGGTATTGCCCCAGCGATACTGGGAAACTCGTCCATTGTAGGAATAACAAGAATCAACCCACTTTCGCTATCGGGAGAAAAAGGTATGAATCCAACAATGTCAAACTACTACGAGTCAGCAAAATATTACAATTGTTGACTAACAATAAATCTGAAATCAGGCCGTACAAATCATAAGTTCCCGAAGACAGGAACCACAAAATAGATCTGATTACAGACATCCGAAAATCACTTGGATCAGCAGGTCATTTGTCAGGTGTTCGAAGTAAGCAACCCCGTGAACTGGAGGGCACACACCAATACTCAAATAAAATACTCAAAAAAAACACTTCACAGTTTTGTTACTCCAAACGAAGAATTTTGGTGGTAATCACAGGACTAGATAAAATAAAATAGCGGTAAATTGACATAAGTGCATGAAACACAGATAAGTAGACAGGTAAAGTTACAATCAAAATGTCAACATTCTATTACTTATAATGTTTTCTGTATAAAGTTAAAATATGGGAACCGTACCTACATAATATTGGCCAACAAAAAGGAAAAATATAGACACTACAACAATCAAAGCAGTAAGTGCAAACTCTGCACTTGAACAAAACACGTATCAAATAGAACAAAATGTCTCAAAAAACTGGCTCCACTGCTATCCGGACCTGTCAACGCCTCTTTCCACTACTCCCGTACTATCTTCTCGGTGCCGGCATCTCCTCCCTGCTCTTCGACCTTCTCGGAAGACTCCCCTTTCTTCTTGCTCTTCAGGGATTTGTAGGGGCTCCTTGAAGAGTTTTTCGTTTTAACCTTTTCCTTCTTAACGGCAACCAGCTGCTGTTCAGATTTACGCAGCTGTTTAGTCTGGCCCTCCTGCTCTCGAGCTTTAGCTGTCGTGAAGCCGCCCTCCAAAGTTACAAAAGAGTCGTCTAGACCATGAAATGCAGCGATCTTCTCAGATTCTGGCCTCAGCAACGAAACAGACACGGACGTAGTGATCGGAGCAGCTACAGGGATAAGCATCGAGGCGGTTGAAATAGCGGTGAGCCCGGGCATCGAGAAAATCGGCGGATCAATGGGTAAAGAAGATGGACCTATTATTGAGACTTGGTTTTGATTCATGACACAAAGCTATCACTACGACATACAAATTTGACGACTGCTACGACAAAAAGAGAATATATACTACAAGGAGACAAGACTTCAAAATCGGTGCATCAACTTTTATATTATTTATTTTGAGTCTTAGGTCAATGTTGTTAAAATCTCTCCTCGGTTACGTATATATCTATACTATATTATTATTAGTGAGTTGAATTTCAAGCTCACACAGGCCCCCTTGAAATTTGGCAACTGAACAGTTGCATTTTTAATTTCTTTATATTCCAAACTTTAAAATGTGATAACTTTTTCTACATTGATTGGATTTAAGAATCGTTTTCACTATTAAATCTCAAATTTAATTTTCTTTCCAATGATATCCATTGTTGATAGCTAAAAATAAATTTTTTAAAATCATAATTTTATATAGTAGCTTTAATTGCACAATTATTTTGTGTCACCGCTATGTACCGCGTTTCTGTAACAGCATTATTATGATGATCATAAACATTACATAGTATTTTTACCAGATTATTATAATGTATTTATTATCTTTTAACATATTTGAAAGGAATATTATTTTTGAATTATACAATTATGGTTGCCTTTGAATATTGTAACTACATTATGTAATAAAGTAATAATCTTGATTGTGTTTGATAGTATTCAAACTTAGAGCAGTTATAATTTAACCCCATCAAAAAATGGTGTAATAATTTATAGGCATTTTTTGAATTAATTTAACTACGTTAGCATTTTTTATTGCATTTACTATTGATGATTTTGACTATATTTGATAATTTTATTCAATTTTAAAACAGTTATAAATTAATGAAATTAAGAAAATGCAATTATAATTTACCAGCAAGTTTTGGGTAAATTTAACTATATTTGAAGATTTTTAACCACATTTATGTGATGAAGTAATAAATTTGGCTACATTTCAGGAATTTATTCAATCTTAATACAATTAAAATTTAACTACAATAATAAAATGCAGTTATAATTTAATGACAATTTTGAATCATGCATGGTAGAAATTGAATATTTCAGCTATATTTATTTGATGTAGTAATAATTTTGGTTGTACACGATGATTTATTCGAGCTTACTGTAGTTAAAATTTAAATGCATTAAGCAAAAGCGGTTATTATTTTGCAGTATTTTTGGAATTAAGCAATTATTGTTTTTGGATATTTTAACTACATTTGTATGATGCAATACTAATTTAGCTGTAGTAATAATTTTGTTTGATGTTAACGATAGTTATTTAACCGCATTATGAAAATATAATTGAAAAATGAATTTTGATTTTTGATAGCTTGAGATGATTAAATAATGACTTCACATAATTAATGCTTGATTCAACCGTGCAGCTCAGCGTTTAATACATTGCTTCCAGGTTTGATGACATAATTTGGCTAAGTTTACTCAATTTCGTTTACAATTACGATGATCAATAATACAATAAGCATATAAGTTGTTGTATTCGGGCTTAAGGTAGATGCACAATTTAAGTGCTGGGTCAAAACATGTGTTGTAGTGAGAATAATGTTGATAACCACCTAAAAGAGTTTATTTTTTATTTTTTGCAGTAAATTCTAAAATCACTTGCACCACCACCGTCAGAAAACTTCTAGAAAACAATTGATGAATGTATCTTTGTATAGATGATTATGTAGTCATAGTTTGATTATTAGATATAGTTAATAGGTCAGACGAGCAGTGAGAGAATTTAGTAATAATACTGCATCAATGACACTTTTTCCTTTTTTGGCAGTAGGTACAAATACCTTCAATGGTTAAAATAATTGACTGATGTAATGCATCTATTAAGGCCAAGAAAACATCACCTATTTGCGCTCAAGGCAATATCATACACGCATTGCTAGCAGTTATTTCTGAGGCTAAAAAATGAATGGACTTCTCACAATTGTTCTCTTCTGTATGTTTTGGATATTTTCAAATATTGGTTACTGCGACCAGCTGTATGCCGTGTTTTGTACCCTGCATCGACATAGATCAGATTCGGTGAACAATAGTAATTTATATTGGAACCCATGTTATTTTCTTATTGCATCATCATTTCTATTTCAATTGAATCTTCTGTTTTACTACTTTTCCCCTGTACTACATCTGTTGCTTTTTTCTTTTTTCTTTTGCTCCCTTTTTTCAACTGTTGACAAATACTTTTCCTGACTGTTTACAAATTTCATCCTATTACTATATTTCTCCCCATTGCAAAAAACTTCTGTTACTCTTATTTAATTGAATCGAACTGCACTGTGTCTTTGTGTCTACAGTTCACAGTGAATACTTTAACTATATCTATGCATATTGAAGCAGCTGTGTAATTGCAAAAGCAACAACATTGGCGTTATATGCCATAGTGAATATATCTATGCATTAGCGCATAAATTTTTAACACATTATCCTCTAAATAGTCTGTGAACTTTAACATATTCACTGTAATTGTTTTGTTCGATTTTAATTGTGATTATCATAACCAAATATATCTATGTATTCTTTATCCTACCAAATTGTTATTCATGATGTAACACTATCGTTCAACAATGTTTTTTCATTACCACCGTATTAAATTTCTTATACATTTGGATATGACTTATGTAACAACAATATTTTTTCAACATCCATGTGCGAAGCACGGGTTCGCACTAGTTAGCTTATATATTTAATCATTCTATTCCCAAATATTTTATACATATATAAGCATATAAAATTTATAAAAGTGTTTAAAGGTTATATATTATTATACCTGTGTAAACTGTGCATATTGCACAGATTTTACCAGGTCAGTCGACTGACCCAGAAATCTCTGTGCAACATGAACAGGTGCACAGATATACAAATATATATTTAAAAAATTCATTTGAATATTCAGTCGACTGAACCAGAAGCTCAGTTGACTAAATTTCTACAACAGCTACTTTTTGAAAAGACACGACTATTTGTGAAGAGTTACGAACCTCTACGAAAAGATTTGGACGCAACACTTCAATCGAAACTCTTCATCAACAGTCGCTGCTTTCTAACCCTTATAAATACATACTTCAACTTGATTCCAAATAACTGAATTACAACCGAATTTTCTTATCTTTCAAATCTATCTCTCTGGAATCTATTTGCTATAATACTTTCAATTATTCTGCAATAAAGCAATATTATACCTTTCTATTCTTCATAAACTTCAAATATATATATTTATACTCGAGGAGAAGATTATAGGAAGGGTGTACTACAAGTGACAAATCCGTGTTATTAGAATACACAAAGTCAAAACAATCTTTTGTATTTATTGAAGTCCTGTTCTGCTGCTCAGGCGTATGAAGTCCTCTTAGGCTACTGAGGCGAAATCCTGTTCCGCTGCTCAGGTCCTTGTTCGGCTGCTCAAGGGTTGTATAGACCTGTTCCTCGGGTTAAGTGAGGGTTATTGTTTTAGTGAAATTCCAGAAGGAGTCTGGGACTGGACGTAGGACGGTGCTCCGAACCAGTATAAAATACATGGTGTCATTTTACTTTACAGCTTTTATATTCCGCACTATTTACTGTATTGCTATCATTAGCATATATCCATATTATACGATCCATAGCACACTTTCATTTGGTATCAGAGAAAGGTCATCATATAACCGTAACACAGTTATCTCATAATCTAATAATATGGACACTAATACTAGCACTAGCATTAACACTAGCTTCATTGAAGGACAATCCACTGCACGTCCACCACTATTTAATGGCATGAATTATAACTATTTTGCCACACGAATGAGAATATATATGCAAGCAAATGGTTTTGATTCATGGAATATTACTCAGAAAGAATACACTATTCTTACCGAGGAGTATTCTACTTGGTCAAATACACAGAAACTAGATGCCACAGCAAATGCAAAAGCCATGAATATGTTGTTTTGTGCCTTAGATAAAAATGAGTTTAACCGTGTTAGCATGTGTAATATTGCGTATGAAATATGGCGTACACTCAAAGTTACACACGAAGGAACCAACAAGGTCAAACAAAGCAAAATATCCATGCTCAAAAGTCAGTTTCAAAACTTTAGAATGAAAGAAAATGAATCTATAAATGATATGTATTCAAGATTTCAGGATATCTATCATTCATTAGTAGGACTAGGAGAAAAATATTCAGATTTTGATATCGTGTCCAAAATTCTTAACTCTTTAACGGATGAATGGGAAAGAAAAGTTATCGCAATTGAAGAAGCAAATGATATTTCCAAAATAACTCTGGAAGAGTTAATAGGAAATCTAATGTCTTATGAAATGAATTTGCAGGCTAAACGAGTTCAAGCTCAAGATAAAAAGAATATAGCATTCCATGCAGAACAAGAAGAATCAGATTCAGACAAAGACAACCTAGCCTTTATAGCCAAAAATTTCAAGAAATTCTTGAAATATAGAAAAGGAAACAGACATAATGGCAAGAGAAGCTCAAACTGCAATAAACCACCATCTTCATCAGTATTGGAGTGCTTTAACCGTCACAAAAAGGGGCATATACAGAAGGATTGTTCGGATCAAAAGAAAGAATATCGCAATAAAAGGAAGGACAAGTTCAAAAGGAAATCTTTCTCAGTTACATGGGATGATTCATACTCCTCTTCCTCATCAGAAAGCGAGAGTAACAGTGATAATGAACAAGCCAATGTATTCTTTATGGCCAAAGATAATAAGGTTAGTGATTTAACTTTCGATGATATGTTAGAAATAAACTCAGAATTATTAGACACTTTAAAAAATCTCAAAAGAAAATATAAAGAGGCAGTTGAAAATAAGAACAAGGCAGAATTTGAAAGAGATATGCTTAAAGACGGGAAGAAAATATTGGAAGAAGAACTTGAGAAAACTCAAGAATCACTTTCAAATGTTAGTTCTCAACTTATATTATTGAGTAAAGAAATTGAAACTCAAAAAGAAAAGAATGATGGTCTTGTGTCTGAAAATCATGTTTTAAAAACTAATATTAAAATGGTTGAACTAGAAAATTTAAGTCTAAAGAGCAAACTAGAAGGAATCACTAAAAACGTTTCAAATTTTAATAAAGGAAGAGAAAATTTATCTAGACTTGTTGAGAATTCACAACCTGTTAACAATAAAAAAGGTTTAGGATGTAATAAAACTAATCGTAGAAATAGCACTAGATACGCTTTTATGTATAATAAAAATGTTAGTGTTACTACTAAATTTCGAGTAAAGTCGAAATCAAATTTCATAGAAATTCAAACACTGCTATGACCAATAATGTTTATAATTTCTCTAGAAGTACAAAATCATTGATGGGAAATATGAATAAAAATTATCTAAGTATTTGGGTTCCTATTAATTGAAAAATAGAGAAAAATGCATTAATGATTATTTTGATATGGTAGTTAATAATGAAAATTATATTTATAAAGGTACAACCACACCCAAATGGGTATGGTTTCCTAAAAATTAGGAAATTATAAGAACCTTGGGTATCGCATGCTTTAAATGTTCATTGTTTTCTGATACCTTACAAGTAGTAATTATTTTGTTCTATATTGTTAGCACTTATGTGGAATATAATATTTGTTATCATATAAACCATCCTTTTCGTCAATGACAAAGAGGGAGAAAGATATTGCTCTAACACTATTTGCAGGAATAAACAATGCAAGCACAGATTAAGGGGTAAGCATAGGATGAAGTAAGTTGTTCTTTTTATATAAACATTAGTATTTATTTCATATGGCTTGTACTAAATAGCCATTCTATCTATATTTTTCAAAGACTCTTGTTTATGGAAGTTTAATGTATGAATGGTTGTTTCTTTCATCATATCTATGACATTATGGCTTCATACTTTTATATTCATTATTCCTTTTTGTCGATGACAAAGGGGGAGAAATATTATTACTAACATTGAGAATGCAGGATATAGAGTGTCAAAGATTCAGGGGGAGTACGTATTTATATTATATATACAGTCGAAATCTATATTTATTTACAGGTTGTCATCAATCAAAAAGGGGGAGAATGTTGAGACTTGGTTTTAATTCATGACACAAAGCTATCACTACGACATACAAATTTGACGACTGCTACGACAAAAAGAGAATATATACTATAAGGAGACAAGACTTCAAAATCGGTGCATCAACTTTTATATTATTTTGTTTTGAGTCTTATGTCAATGTTGTTAAAATCTCACATCGTTAAAATCTCACATCGGTTACGTATATATTAGCTTATATATTTAATTATTCTATTCCCAAATATTTTATACATATATAAGCTTATAAAATTTATAAAAGTGTTTAAAAGTTATATATATTATTATACCTGTGTAAACCGTGCATATTGCATAGATTTTACCAGGTCAGTCGACTGACCCAGAAATCTCTGTGCGACATGCACAGGTGCACAGATATACAAATATATATTTAAAAAATTCGTTTGAACATTCAGTCGACTGACCCAGAAAATATTTATTAATTACGTGAAAAATAAAATAGTACTTTAACAAATACATTTAAATGAATATATATATATATATGTTTATTATCATCAAACAAAAATCATATACTAGCATATTTAACAATCTTCCCCTTTTGATGATAACAATAATATATTTAAGATTTTGAATTTAGTAAATGTATTTGATCATTCAATTTGCTCCTCCTATTTGAATGCTCCCTCTCTGCAACAAAGCTCCCCCTTCATATATGCATGAAAATAAATAAAAATATGTAAATGAACCTAGATACAAATAGAAAATACAAAATAAAATATTTGACCTTTATTTGCCAAAATCTTAACTTTTCTCTTCCCCTTTTGTTATCAGCAAAAGAGTAATAGTGTTAGAAAAATAGAGTTAAAGTGATAGACATTAATACAACATTAATACCCAATCGAGTATAAATATTAAATTTCAATAAAAAATCAACCAAATATCATAAATACTCTGTTTGATGCATATTCCACTTTAGAATGATAGGGATGATGTCATCATATAAAACCATATAGTTGTGTCTATTTGTGGTATATTTATATCAGGAATTTGAATATCTACTAACCATGCATAACCATTAGGACTTTTAAATGAGATTAGTAGTATTCCCAATTTTTTTAAAAATGAATTCAAGTATCTTCTAACCACGTATAACCGTGAGGACTTTTAAATATGATTAGAATCAACTTGTCTATTTAATCAATCAATTTTGATATGCATTCCATACATGCATAACCGTGAGGACTTTTAAATGAGCATGGAAGCACATAATCAAAAATTCCAAGTAATTCACCCATGGATAACCGTGAGGACTTTTAAATGAGAGTGAATACTTTGCATGTTTTTATTTGTTAAAAATATAATGAAGTGAAAAACGAATAATTTCCCGTTTAAAATACCTATTGACATACTATATTGGATTTTGATGAGTGATGGTCGATAGAAATATGATAGAATTAGAGATGGTTATGGAATTTTTACCAACAAAAAGTTTTAATAACTCTTGTTCAAATTTCTAAAGAAATTTACTAATTATACTGTCTCAAGTTATAATATATGATTTATATCAACACTCATCACTTTTTCAATCACTATTTATCTTTTCGATAATCAATAGGGAGTCAAATTAGTTAATGTAGTCAGTTAAAATCAAATTCAAAAAAAATTATAAAATCAAATTTCCTAAAATGACTAATCTGAAACAAGGTCAACAAAACGATTTTCTGGAATGGGTTTTATAAAAGAAAAAAATGTCTGCTATTTGAAAAATATGCAGATATTTTCTTTGAAAATGTGATGCATCTAATGAATGTCTCAGCATGCAACTCTTTCCACTAGTAATTTTTCTATCAACTAGATTACCAGTGTATTCTGCATCTGAATTTCCCTTTGACTCAAGATTATCATTAATTGGATGTTATAGACCAGACCGTGAAGTGTGCAACAAAATATCTTAAAATCATTTTTAACAACTTTTGAATGAATTTCTTTTGAATTTGAATTGAAACCGTCCAAACAAACAGTGAACATAGTGTCAGATAAGATAAACAAATATATCAATAATCAATAACACACCATCATTAGTCCAAACTCATCTATATGAATTAGTTCAAAGATTCTAGAGGTACCTATAGTGTTCTCGGCATATAATTTGGCCAACAATTTTGAATAAGTCAGAGTCGTTATCAACATTCATTATCACATAACTGGCTGGTTTAAATTCAGATTATGGTGCATATTATCACATTTAATATCGTTGCCTATTTTACCTCTACGATAATTTTTCGTTGTTGCCATTGTGATTCTGTCACCTTTATACTAGGCTAAGGAACTTTTATTTGTCGCCCGTTGTGTGCCTAGAACAGCCAATATCCAGATAGCACTGTTGTTATTCCTTAGCCTGCCACCATACCTACACGAGAAAAGTTTTTGTGACCTATTTGTTTTTATAAGTCCATGGTTGTTAGTGGCAAATGATTTTGAAAAATATGTTTGTGGAGACCCAAAACTATTTATATTTGTTCCTTTTGGCACCCAGATTTGTTTGACTTTAAGAGATTTTATAGTCGTACCTTTTGGAACCCAAATTGATATGGTTTTCACGTGTTTGGGTATCACACTTTTCCTTTTAATATTGTTATTAGTCGTTTGTTCATATTTTGACACTTTTGTAAATCCAAATCCTTTCCTTTTATTCTCGAAGAGTTAATTTTCTAGGAGCATATTAAATGATTTATCTCTAGGGTGAAATTTCTGAGTAACCAACTCAAGTTTATTAACTTTGGATTTTAAAGTTTATTTTCATTTATTAGCTTCGAACAACAACTAATGGTATTATCTCTCTTTTCACAACTATTCATTTTTAATTTCATATTTTCATTTTGAAGCTCTCTAATTTTATTCTCAATTTCAAGCATCTTAGTTTCAAAGAGTTGGAGTTTTTTAAATTCAATTTTTTCAAAATCCTTGATTTTTTCAATCTCTTTTCAAACTCGTGATTTAATCGAATAATTTCATATTTGCTCAAAATCACGTTTTCTTTTTCAAGGGCTTTGAAATTTTCATTGATCTCATTTAATTTCTTTTCAAAAATCGCATATTTAGAAATTTCTGACTTCTTAAAGCTATCCAACTCTTCTTGCAAAATATTATTTTTACAAATCAACTCAGTTTTGTTTTTCACTCGAATTAAAATTTCGTTTTCTAACTTTTGAATTTTTTTATGAAGACGGGCTAATTCTATTCCATGATTCAAACACTTTTTGCAATTAGAATTTTAATTTTTCTTAATATTTTTAAGTTCATTTTCCAAATCATTATTTTTCTGATGCAGTTTAGCTTGTTCCCCTTTTAACTTATTATTTTTCATCTCAAGAGCTTTATTATTTTCAATTAATTTTCAGCACAAGAGAACTAAATCATTGAATGGAAAATCACTTATCTCATCGGCTATTGATTCTTCATCTTTGCTGTCTTTTGCCAATCCTGTTAAGCATGTTTCCTTAACTGAGTCGATTGTGGAGAATTTCTCATCATTGTTAACTTTTGCACCATATATTGCATCAAAAATATTCCAGATTTCCTGTGCATTTTCACAATGAGAGAAAAAGTTAAAATTATCTTGATTAATATGAGAATATAATATATGCATAGCAAGAGCATTAATCGAATTAATTTTCTTGTCTATTATATCACACCCATTTTCAATAATATCCCAACATTTAACATTAACATATTTGAAATAAAATTCCATTTTTAATTTCCAATTCAAAAAATATGTTCCATCAAAAACAGGAGGAATAATATTGGACCGACCCTTAGTAAAAGCATTACTAAAAGAAGCCATTTTAAAAATTCAAAATAAAAATTGGTTTTTGAAAAAATCAAATCTTTAAAACGAAGAGTGGCTTTTGTTCCTAGCTCCGATACCACTTGTAGGATCGATTTCACCCTAGAGGGGGGGGTGAATATGGTGATAATATCAATTATAAAAATTTAATGTGGAAGTATATAAAATAATTTCAACATAGATATAGCAGAATAGAAGCAGCATAGATAATAGCAGAATAATAAATGCAGAAATAGAACAACACAGATTTACCCAGCTTCGGCAAAACTCTGCCTACGTGCTGCCCCCAAGGTTTCTACTAGATATTAAGTAGTCAGACGCTTACACACGTAAACTCGCGACACCCGCTATCGACTAACCTAACTCTACGCTCAAAACTCAGCCACAACTTAGCCACTGAGTTGCGAATTCTCGAACTACACCACCGTATTTCGTCCCCTAGTCACACGACTAGAAAATTACAAACGATTAAAAGAGAAAATACAAATTTAAAAATAATTTGAAAACAAAAACCCAAATTTAAATAAACTAAACCCCAAGAACACATAAAGAAACCGGCCCAAAAATAAATAAAGTAATAAAAAGATATCTCCCCATTTTCGTATATTATCAGCCGGTTCCTTTTCGTTCTGTACTTTGTTCCTCTTTTCCTTTGCTCGAAAATTAAGGCTTTTGATAAATTGAAGAAGCCGACTTTGTTGATCGATCGAGTGGATGTTCTCGTGATTTCTTAGACGATCGATTGTTTCTTCACTATGCCCACATCTGCTCCAATTTGATCGAATTCGACTAAAATGGTATGTGATTTATTCTTTGTTCTTTACTAGTTAGCTTGCTTGAACTCAATGCTCTTGAAATGCCGATGATGATTGGGTTATATAGGATTCGAATTCCTATAGTTCGTTCGTACTTTATCGTCTGATAATTTTTCTCGGCCACTGATTATTACTTGAATGCTTGTGATTTGTAATGACTTGTTCAATTCGTATATCCTATGTTTACTTAATTATCACGACTTTGAATTGCTTTGACAATGTTTTCTTGGTCATCACGGCATTGAATTTGCTGATTTGAAACTGCTTTTACAATCACTTGTACATTATGACATTGTTACCATTTTTGTGTTGACTTCTTCGGCTTGATCAATTCCTGTTATCACTTTGGCTTTGAATCTTTTTTGGTTTTGTTAAACCCGCTGTTGACTTCGGTTACTTTGATTATGTGATGACATTTAAAACACCTCTGCCTTTGTTCGAAACCTCTACTTGCAAAAATGTTCGACCTGGAACATTTTATCATTTGATTGATTTTTGTCTCACGGCTTGTTTGGGTGTGTGGACTTTTGCATAGTTGTTGTTCATCTCCTTTGCACTGTGTCTTGATTGCATTGAGCTCTGTTTTGTGTTTGAAACTTGAACTCTGTAGCTTGTATTCATTATGTAGTCTGGTTATTCTCTGTTGCATTTTGTGTCACTTCTGCTTATCACATCCATGCTTATACTTGTTGAGGCTGCTACACCACTATTGTCACTACATACTTGATTTCATGTGTATACTTTGTGAGTCTTGTTGCAGCCCTTGTTGTCACTGTTGCATACATGTTGACTTCATATATTTGTCACTCTATTTCACTTAAATCTGGTTTGTAGCACTTGTTAAAGAAGTTGTTTGGTGGTTAAATTTGCTGCTGCATTCACTACTTTTGTACATTTTGACTGATGAAGCTTGTTGTAGTTTCACCGGCTCTGACCTTTGTTGCACCCTGGCATGTGGGGTATACAAGTTTGGTATAGGTTGCTCTGACCAGTTCATTGAACATGTTCCATTGATGTTGGTGTTTGCAGTCTTTAGATTTCATGCAGTCTGGTGGCTGCATATTGACCTGCTTCCATTTGTGTTGTTCATCACTTTTGCACTGTGTCACTATTATCTTAATCCTGGACTTATATGTAGTCAGTGGTGGTATGTTGGCACTTGAATTTGGTTCTATATGAAGTCACATATGTAGCATGGTTTCTTCATGAGCATTGCAGCCCTTTGTATATGTTGAACTCTGGTGTAGATGTAGTTCTGGCCACTTCATTTATGTGCATAGCATATATATAAGTGTGTTGTATTAAACGGTTGAGTTGTACAGTTGAGGCTTTGTTCATTTCGGTTTTGTTGCATTATGGTTTGTTACTGTGTAATGTTTCACTTGAGTCTCCATGCATCTACTATGTCCTTGTTGACAAGTACGTCATGTTTCGGTCGAGACTGTGTTGTGTGCCTTTGTGCCATGCTACTGAACTTTGTATTTACAGTCTGAGTTTGTATTCATATGCTTGCATTTGACTGTGCAGTCTGACCTTGGTTGATGTTGTTGTGGACTTGAAACTATAGCTCTGGTTCCATATCTGACTAGTTACATTGTTTTCTTGTGCACGTCACTTTTCATTTTGATTTTTAGAATTGCACCTGAGTTGAATCCAACTTATAGCTCGGGTTTGACCTTGTACTCGTGTCGTGACTTTATTTGTATTGCACTTGAGTTGAACCCGACCTTTGATCGGGTTTGACCTTGTGCTCACCTGTCCTTGTAATTTTATCAAGTGTATATCGGTGTGCACGGCCTTGTGGCATGTACAGTGATACACTGTGCATGTCACAAGCTGTTCGTGTATGATGAATTCAAAATTAAATGATGACGAACAACCCAAATAACCGAGGCAAATAACATTTTTAAAATACATTTTATTTTACACTACATAAATATT
Source organism: Allium fistulosum (assembly GCA_030737815.1). NCBI lineage: Eukaryota > Viridiplantae > Streptophyta > Magnoliopsida > Asparagales > Amaryllidaceae > Allium > Allium fistulosum. The sequence goes on along the minus strand of CM060905.1, from coordinate 480,392,442 downwards.
TTCTTTTCAATTTTACAACGTTACTGTTTATTTTGCAGATTTCTCAGATGCTGGATTCAAATTGGAATGCACTTGAAGAACAAATACGAGTGAGTGAGTGAAATGTAGTGAGGTGCAAATGTAAATTGAAAATTGTGATGTAATCAAATTTGTATTGTAATTGAAATTGTGTATATATAGTGAGAGCTCAAATTTGTACTATTCAAAATTATAATAAATATTTGTTTGAATAAAATATCTGTTTGAATTTAAATTCTGTGCTATTTATTTTATTCAGCAAATATTTATTAGGGTACTTTTGGCACAGGTCCCTGGTAGGTTTCAAAATACACGAAAAGTCCCTATCTTAAAACTTTATAAATTAGGTCCCTGTTTTTCGAAAATCAACAAAAAAACAACAAAAAACATTGTAAAAAATTGCCAAACTTCAAAACTTATTTCAACGTATAATCATCTTCATATCAATGCAAGAAAAACACAAAAAAATTCATCAAAACCCAAAAAAACAACAAAAATCGCACTTCAGGAAATTCTGCAATTTTTCTTGAAATTGCCGATATTTCAGCAACTTTAGTAAAAAATTGCGTTGTTTCATGCAATTTTTTCTGTTTTGTTCAATCTTCCAAATTTACTATCTGCATTTATTCAAACAACACATTATTGCACAACAATCAAGGAAAAAATGATGAAATTGCGTATAATTGAAAAATAATCAATATTGCATAGAACACATAGCTTATTCCCAATAATTGCAGCGAAAAAAGCAATAATTCATAAAAGTTGCATACAAATCAGCAATAATAAGCCAAAAGTACCTTATTTTATGGAATAGCTGCGCACATATCAACAACAATGAAGAATAATTGCACATATTGTTGCACTAATATAAATTTTAGTTGATATATAATTATTCAACAACAATTGCATGATTATTAGCAATAATATTCAATTGTTGCTGATATTTCAGCAACAATATTTACTATCAGCAAGTATTCCTGAATAGTTGCTGAAATGTTAGCAATTATTCTGCAGCAAAAACAAGAACCCGCTTTATAATGAAACTTACACAGGGAACCGCTTTGTAATATTCTTCCATTTTAAGGATGCGATCTAAATTTCCACTATTTATTAATTATGTGAAAAATAATATAGTACCTTAACAAATACATTTAAATGAATATATATATATATATATATATGTTTATTATCATCAAACAAAAATCATATACTAGCATATTTAACAACCTCCCTTTAAAAACCACCCGAGGAGCACAGCTTTGAGTCTAAGTGGACCGGATGGAAGAATGTATGCCAGCCTCCTATGAGGATGCAAGGAAACAGAAGCAGGCACCACGTCGGTCTATGGGGCTTAAAATGAAGGCAGAGCCTGAATGGAAGAAACTGGTACTTCAAGATCGACATAAATTGGGGCCGGGGCAAAGGCCTGATGCTCAAAAGGATGAGAATCACAATCAACCTTTGACTTCTTGGACGGTTCCTCTCGGTCATCAGGGTTTTTCTCTTCTCGTAGCCACTTTTATATGTCCGACCTTATTCTCTGTCATCACGGCAACGAGTTTCGGCCTCCAAGCCTTTCCGCCTTCTCCATTCCTCCTCGGTCTCACGTGGCTGATTGCGGCTTGTGGATCATTTTGGCCAACATTGTGAATCGGTGAATTGCTCGAGATCTTCGTAAAGACCATGGCCTCAAATGGTACCTCACATGTAGAATAAATAAAAAGCTTTAGCAACTAGAAATAGGCCCAAATAATGCGTGTTTAAGTGAATGTGACCCTAGTGAAATGCATAATGTTTCTTGGGGGTGCTAAAAGGACGTCACGAACCGGATCAGGAAGCCACTGCGATAGAAATTGAGCTAACTCTGGGCACAATATGACCCGGGTGAGGAGATCCCCTTTCGAATCTGAAATCTTCTGCCATAAGTTCGTCAATATCCACGTAAACATTGCTCAAAGCCCTAAAGTCTACGCCGACATCTTTAATCGGGGAATCCTAACATCACTCGGCTACTAGAGGAGCATCTTTATTGCAGATCTCTCGGGGAGGCGAGTCCGGGAGAACGAGACTCATTTCCGAAGTCTCATCACATGATTCATAGTCCCCGTCACGAGAACCTGCATCGAAATCATCATCACTGGAGGAGGAATCATGACCACTGCTACTCTAAACTTCACCTTCCTCCTTTTTTGTTGCCACTGCAGCCTTTCCCTCTCGCTGCTTGAACTCTTCTTCCCCTTACTCTGGGATTGGGGGCATTTTGGCCGGACAACTGGCTTCAGTTGTGGCACCCCTTGTAACACCCCTAATTTTTAATAACATTATTCAGGAGATTTAATTAGATAAATTAAATAGAATAATGTAAATATTAGAGTGATAAGGGGAATAAGATTTGAAATTTTAAACTAGAGGCCGAGCTTAATTAAATAAATGGGATATGAAAGGTTTCATATGTTAAGAAAACAATTGACGCAATGGCTTAATAGGTAATTGCTGCACCATAATCCCATTACCTTAAAATCTCGTTTCCTTTACTTTGCTCGTTCATTTTGTAAAACTCAAAAACATAAATCAAAAGCTCAAAGCCGGCCATTACCTAGGGAAGGATAAGGGGAAAATCAAATTTAAGCTAAACAATCAAGCAAGAGGGATTAATCCAAGATCAAATCTCAAGTCCTTATCCAAATCAAGATGAATAACAACCAAAACCATCTCTATTTTTGTTTTTAATGATCCTTTGATTTCGGTTTTAAGTTTAAATCCATTATGATGATTTTTGATGATGATATACTTGGATTTCATGATATGTTATATTCAAACAAGTTTGATAAATGTTATATACGGTTTTAAGGCTAAAATCGTTTATATTTTGTTTTGCATGCCATGAGGAATTTATATATTATGTAAAACATTATTTTGGAGATGGGTTTTAATTTTCATAATTTTCCAAGCTATGAAAAAATTTATTACGAATTTTCAAAGGAGAAAATGAATAAATTAGGTTTAAAATTGTTTCGGCTATTATTTGAAGGAATTTGGGTCTGAAATTTATATATGTTAGATAACATATTAAAAGTGAATTTCTAAGATTTTTGGGGATTTTTCCTAAGTAATTTACTATGGAAATTAAAATATTATAGATAGAGGACATAAATGTTTTATTTGTTTTGCTTAAGGAAGGGCTCATTTGCTAAATTATTTTAGTTAGATATGATATAATTACGGTAGTTTTATTTTGGGAAGAATTTTAAAAGTTTATGGCAACTCTTTAAATGTTTACAAATAGGCAGGTTAGTTAAAAAGCAATTACTTAAAAAGGCATTAAAACAGTTTTTACCTAGAAATTATGTTTCGCCTCTTTCAGATGCTACCCTTCGACCCTATACTTCCATCTCAACCTAGTCGAAACCAATCAAGTCAAATCCAATACATAAGGTATCAATAAGTTGGTATCGAAGCATAGGTTTGTGAAAACTTAAAAGAAATTTAAGCCTAAAAGATTTTTCAAAAACATAATCCTATGAATCAAAAAATAAGATTGGGGTTTTGGGTTAACGCTATAATAACATACTTATATTTGATATATATAAGTACGTATCCCCTCTCTCTTAGACCGTTCTTTTGTATCTTACTAAGGCTCGTATGTAAATTTACGAGAAAGGAAGATATGGAGGCAGGAAATGGAAGAGGAAATCTCGGTGGAGGAAGCACCAAAACAAACGAAAATGTTCAACCTGCCAAGAGGAACCCGAGTCGACAGGCTAATGCTAATCAAAATGTAGATGCTAGTGTAGGTGCTGGAAATCCACCAGTAGATATGGGGATGAAGTATCAATTCTTCATCAATCTGATGCAAGTTGGAGCAGTTTCTTGAGTTGCTGGGAATGTTAGAGGAGCAAATCTCGTGGCTCCAATTGGGAATAACTATGCTATGTTGAGCAGAGATTACACTAGTCTTGGTGGGAAGCCGTTTATGGGAACGAAAGATGTCATAAAAGTTGAGAATTGGTTGTTGCATTGCAAGAGAATTTTCTCTGACTTGGGATTGAATGATGAGCAGAAGAGGAGACTAGCCTTTAGGCAGTTGCAGGGAGTAGCGCTTCATTGGTGGAATAGTGGTACTGCCGGAGTACCTGAGGAAGAGTTGACTTAGGCAGAATTTTAAAGGAGATTCGAGTGGAGGTTTTTGTCTGAAGTTGCTAAATCATCATTGTTGAGGAAGTTTATGGATTTAGTGCAGGGAGAGATGTCGGTAATTCAGTATGCCACTAAGTTTGATGAGTTGTCTGGATATGAGTATGCTACTATTGACACCGTCATCAAGAGGAATGAAAAGTTTATTTGGGGATTGAGGCCTGAGATTGCTAGGACGGCACTACCACATCTATGTGATCCTTGTAATGTTGTTGTGGAGATTGCATCAGACATGAGGAAATGATTGCTATTTGTGGGAAGGAAAAAACTGGTTAAAACCAGGGTTCTCGGGGAAAGAAAGGAAGTTCTTTAAGAAGAAGGGAACCTAGAAGGGAGAGGCTGCCAAGAAGGCAAAGGCTGATCTGGTTTGTTTCAAGTGTGACAAGAAAGGCCATTATTCTCACGAATGCCAGACAAGCAAGGGGAAGAAGGCTGCAGAAAAGAAGAGTGTGAAGTGCTTTAACTATGACCAGGTTGGGCATTATAAGAATCAGTGTCCAGAACTAGTCAAGGCAGACAAGGGAAATATTTTTGTTGTTGGACCTTCATTAGCTAGGCCAACTACTGCTAAGAAGGGAAAGACTGTGATGGAAGGTACGCTTTTTATTTAGAGTATACTAGTGTAGGTTCTATTTGATACTGGTGCATCTCATTCATTTATATCTCAGTATTTGGTTGATAGGTTATGCTTGGAACCCACATACCTTGTTACTTCCTTAAGGGTTTCGAATTCAATAGGAGAGTATGCAACTCTAGGGATGAGATGTGACCAGTTAGAACTTGATTTGTTAGGTCATAAGTTTGCATGCAGTCTGTATGTTTTTGATTTTGTAGATTTCGGGATCGTTTGGGTATGGATTGGTTGGATAAATATGATGCTAGTATATTTTACCAGGACAAGGAAATATCATTGAGACACCCTGATAGTCATAACCGAATCATATTTTCGGTGGAGAATTCGGACAGAAGTGCTTGTGCTTTGTTGAGAGCTATGGAAGTAGAAGAGGAGTTAAGTTAGGCTCGAGTAGCAAGAGAATTTGCATATGTTTTTGAGTCAGTTCAGGACAACCACTGAAACAAGCTGTTGAGTTTTGGATAGATCTTGTACCAGGAGCTGAACTTGTAAGTAAACCACCTAGCAGGATGACACCGATCGAGATGAAGGAATTAAAGGTGCAGCTAGTGTATCTAGAAGGGAAATTTTTTATTAGACCAAGCAGTTTGCCTTGGGGAGCGGCTGCGGTGTTCGTGACGAAACCGGATAGGTCGTTAAGGATGGTATCGACTATCGTAAGTTGAACGAGAAGACGATGAAGAATAAGTATCCTTTGCCGAGAATTGATGATCTATTTGATCAGTTGTGTGGAGCTAGATTATTTTCCCAGTTGGATTTGGTGACAGGTTTTCATCAGTTGAGAGTGGCAGAGGACAGCAATCCGTTGACTGCATTTCGGACTAGGCATAGTTCGTACGAGTGGTTAGTAATGCCATTCGGGTTAACGAATGCACCTACTTTCTTCGTAGATTTGATGAACCGATTTTTCCAAGAGTACTTGGACAGGTTCGTGTTGGTGTTTATAGATGACATTTTTGTATACTCTAAGGATGAAAGAGAGCATGAAGATCATCTTAGAGTAGTGCTTGAGACACTGAGGCAGCATCAGCTAAAAGCGAAGTTTTCCAAGTGTCATTTTTAGAAGAAAGAGGTTAGGTTTCTTGGTCACGTGGTTTCAGAGAAAGGCTTGTCAGTCGATCCAGATAAGATCGAAGTTGTTAATAACTGGAAGAGACCGGAGATGGTGGCTGAGATTAGAAGTTTTCTTTGGCTTGCTAGCTATTACCGGAGATTCATTAAGGATTTCTCGCGGATAGCAGCGCCCTTGACTAAGTTAACCAGGAAGGTTGTGAAGTTTGTCTAGTCCGATAAATGTGCGGAAGTATTCCTTAAGTTAAAGCATTTGATCAACGCACCTGTGTTAGTAGTTCCAGACAGAAACCAAGGGTTGGTGGTGTATACCGATGCATATGGGGCTGGATTAGGAGCTGTGTTGATGCAGAGGGGTAAAGTTATTGCCTACGCTTCATGACAGCTTAGACTACATGAAGTAAGATATCCTACTCACGATTTGGAGTTGGCTTGCGAGTTAGACAGTGTGCAAACTGTCAACAAGTGAACGCCGAACATTAGAAGCCGAGTGGATTGCTTCGACCTTTGTAGATACCAGTTTAGAAATGGGTTTCGATATCCATGGATTTTATAAAGGATTTCCAAGGTAAAATAGAGGAAATGAAAGTATATGGGTCATAGTGGACAGGTTAACCAAGAGTGCCCATTTTATTCCAGTTAAGTCAACCAGGACGGCACCTGTTTTAGCAAAGTTTCTCGTGAAGAACATAGTTAGACTATATGAAATTCCTAGTAGTATAGTCAGTGAAAGAGATGCTTTGTTTACTAGTGAATTCTGGAAGAGTCTACAGGATGTGTTAGGTACCAAGCTTAAGATGATTACTGCATATCACCCTCAGATAGATGGGCAGACAGATGAGCAGACAGAGAGAGTCAATAAGATATTCGAAGATTTACTAAGAGCTTGTGTATTGGACTTTGGTGGATCTTGGGAAGATCACCTACACTTAGTGGAGATTTCCTATAATAATAGTTATCAAACTAGTATAGGAATGGCGCCTTTTGAAGCTTTGTATGGAAGGCCATGCAAATCACCAGAATGTTGGTTGGAGACTGGAGATAGATTAGTCTTAGGCCCAGATTTGGTTAGAGAGGCGACATAGAAGATTGAGTTGATCCGAGAAAGGATGAAGGAAGCTCAGTCTAGACAGAAGAGAAGGACCCAGAATTCTCAGCTGGAGATAGGTTTTTCATTAAGGTAACACCAATAAAGGGTGTGGTACGATTTGGAAAGTCAGGGACTAGCACCGAGATATGTTGGTCCATTCCAAGTTATAGAGAGGATTAGAAAGCTTGCATACAAAGTAGAGTTACCAAGCAATATGGCAGGAGTCCATAATGTGTTTCATGTGTCTCATCTTCACAAGTATGTGCATGATCCAGAGACTAATATTCCTCCGACAGAACTGGAAGAGTTAATAGTAGAACCAAATTTGACTTTTGTTAGACAACCAGTTCGGGTTGTAGCGAGAGATGGAAAAAAGGTTAAGGAACAAGACAGTCAAGTTGGTGAAAGTTCAGTGGAGCGACAACGAGAAGGACTGTACTTGGGAGATAGAAGATATGATTAGATATACTTATCCTGATCTACTATGAGGGTATGTTCAATATTAGCTTTATATAGACAATTTCTAGTCAGGTAGGCTAGTATGGTAGTTAGGAGATTTAACTAGATAAATTGAATAGAATAATGTAAATATTAATGATAAGCGGATTGAGATTTGAAAATTTAAACTAGAGGCCGAGCTTAACTAAATAAACAGGCTATGAAAGATTTCATATGCTAAGAAAGCAATTAATGCAAGAGCTTAATATGTAATTGTCGCACCATAATCTCATCACCTTAAAATCTCGTTTCCTTTACTTTGCACGTTCATTTTGCAAAACTTAAAAACGTAAATCAAAAGCTCAAAGCCGGCCATTACCTAGGGAAGTAAAATGGAAAAATCAAATTTAAGCTAAACAATCAAGCAACGGGGATTAATCCAAGATCAAATCTCAAGCTCTTCTCCAAATCAAAGTGAATAAAAATCAAAACCATATTTATTTTTGTTTTATATGATCTTTGATTTTGAGTTTAAGTTTAAATCCATTATGATGATTTTTGATGACGATATGCTTGGATTTCATGATATGTTATATTCAAACAAGTTTGATAAATGTTATATACAGTTTTAAGGCTAAAATCATTCATATTTTGTTTTGAATGCCATGAGGAATTTCTACGTTATGTAAAATATTATTTTGGAGATGGGTTTTAATTTTTATAATTTTCCAAGCCGTGGAAAAATTTATTATGAATTTTCAAAGGAGAACATGTATAAATTAGGTTTAAAATTATTTTGGCTATTATTTGAAGAAATTTGGGTTTGAAATTTATATGTGTTAGATAACATATTAAAAGTGAATTTCTATGATTTTTGGGGATTTTTCTTAAGTAATTTACTATGGAAATTAAAATATTATAGATGGAGGACTTAAATTTTTTATTTGTTTTTCTTAAGGAATGACTTATTTGCTAAATTATTTTAATCAGATATGATATAATTGCGGCAGTTTTATTTTGGAAAGAATTTGAAAAGTTTATGGAAACCAATTAAATGTTTACAAATAGGCAGGTTAGTTAAAAAGCAATTACTTAAAAGGCATTAAAACAGTTTTTACCCAGAAATTATGTTTCGCCTCTTTCAGATGCTACCCTTCGACCCTATACTTTTGCCTCAACCTAGTCGAACCCAACCAAGTCAAACCCAATACACAAGGTATCAATAAGTTGGTACGTAGTGGATTGGAGAAAGGCGGAAGGTATGGTGTCGAAACCAAGCTTTCGAAAGGGTCGAAGCCTTTGTTTACTCTCCAAAAATATGCACTTGCCTTGTTTTCAAAAGGATGCTTTCGAAGGGGTCGAAACCCATTTAAATATCTTTCGAAAATGTTGAAGCCTTTTTGTTTCGAAAAGAATACTTTCGAATGAGTTGCCTTGTTTTAATTCAATGCTTTCGAAAAGGGTAGTTTCAACCTAGTTGAAACCCTACTGCTGACCTTATGCCTTTCGAATGGATTAAAGTCATCAACTAGATCAAAAGGTAGCTTTTGTTTATAAATGTAATAAGCCACTTCCTAAAGCTTTCGAAAGGGTTTAATGGTTTCGAAGGCAATGGCTTCGAAAGGGGTTTCAAAGCTATCCTTCAAATGTTTTACTTAAACGATTCTAGCTTTCGAAAGGATGGTTTCGAAGCCATCAGATTTCCCAAACTCTTTTATATAAAAGTTAATGGTTTCGAAAAGGGTACTTTCATTTATATCCACTTTGTCCCAAAAGATATTTTTAAAGATAAACCCAATGGTTTCGAAGGGGTACTTTTAAATCCTTTTGAAGCTATGCTTCTATAGTTAATAAGTGATGCTTTAATACTTTCAAAAGGTATGTTTTGATGGTTTCGAAAGAGATGTTTTAAAGTGTTTTCAAAGGTATATGCTTATGGTTTTGAAAAGAAGATTTGAATGCTTTCAAAGGAGGTTATCCAATGGTTTTGAAAGTAAAGTTTTAAGGTTTCGAAAGCCTTGGGTTTCAAAACAAAGAACCCAATCTCATTTTTAAAGGAATACCATGGCAAAGTAAATGAGTTTTGAAATGGCTTTTAAATATGGAGTTTTTGAAGAAGCTTTCCTTGATAAAGTAATAGGTTAAAGGGATTAACCATGTTTTATATGAAAAATATTTCAAGGATATTAAACCATAGATGTTGGTGTTATTATGTTTGCTTCTTCTAATATACATATTCACTGTAAAATGGACCCATAACTGTATTTGGGGAAAATGGGAAGAATAACCAGCTAGGTTGACCCAGTAGTGAATATAAATTGAGTTAACTCTTGTATGAGTAGAATTGCATCTAGGAAGTCCGATAGACCAGAATATAGGATGCCTAAATACTGATTAAAGAAGTTGTCAAATAAATAGATTAATAGTAAACCCATGAAAACGATGATTAGAAAGAGTTATTGGCGGGGGCCAATAGGTTTGCAGTGAACCCATGAAAACTATATTCGGATTAAGTTATTGACAGAAGTCAATAGGTTCATAGTCAACCCATGAAAACTATGATAAAAGGGAAGTTATTGGAAGTACCAATAGGTTCAGGGAGAACCTATGAATGAATGAAGTTATTGGCAGGGGCCAATAGGTTCTTAGTGATCCCATGAAAACTATAAGACCGATCAGGGAGTCCACAAGCTTTAAACAGGTTATTAGCCAGCCCATGAAAACTAATAAGTTAATAGTGACCTTAGAAACTATAAATGAGACAGATAGTCAAATTTAATAGGGATGGGAAACCCAGAATTGATTTACTTGTTTGCATATCATCAAATATTTTAAAGTGTTATGTTTTAATCATTGTGGATGCATGAGCATAGTATATGGTTATTATAAAGTTCTGGATAAGATACTAGTGAAGGGAAAACCCATTCCGCTAAGCGGCGTGGTCTCATTAGATATCTAAATGGTTTGAGATGGTAGGTTATTATTCATACCAGGCTTTATGTCTGACTCAATGTTTTTGTATTCCCTTTAAACTCTTGGGTGCTCAACTAACTTTGAGTAGTTTGAGAGATGTGGTTTTCAGGTACCTCTTTAGACGAATAAGCTTCCGGAGACGTGCAGGAGGCAAGCTAGCTAGTAGGAGTTCTTTTCTATTTTGATTCCGCTGTGTTTTGTTGTAAAGGCAAAGTTGTTTAATTGCCTAGACATATATATATACTATGATCATCCAATGGGGCATCTTTATGTCGCTCTTGGCGTATGTTGTAATAATTATATTTTCTCTGAACGTGGTTCTCGAAATTTGGGATTATGTAATGAATTTGAAGTGATTTGAAATGGAATGAGAAAGTTGTTTAATGATTTTAAAATTTTCCATGTCCATGTGTTTCTGTTATATCAATGTATCTAACATTACCGTGTTTGGTCACCGAGGATTAATAACTATGGATGACTGCATCATCCGTAGGCGTCAGTTTTGGGCCTCCAAGTGGGGGATGTTACACCCCTTCCCTCATGAGTTTCTTTAGTTGACTCGCTAGACAAGCCTTCCTTTTCTTGAAAAATACCCTCTTTAGAGCCATGTGATGAAGAAGTGGAGCATGTTCGTAATTTGGAACAAGAAGGAGATGGGACTTCAACCGCTACGGCGGATCTCCCAGGATGCAATAGTCCATACCAAAGCAAATTTTCGTTCGTTAGCAAAAATTTAACCGATCTCTCCTCGGCATCTACGGCCTTCAGGGTATGGAAAATCTAGTCAAGTGATTGGTCTTTATTCAGCTTTGGAATAATTGTAGAAAGTATTTGACCTGTCAGAAATCCCATAGCGACTTACTGAAACTCAATAAGTAAAGAAGAGAACTTACCCGCCATTTTCTAAAGGTGGTTAAACCCTGCGAGACATCTAACAAAGAGGTACTGAGTCTTGAATTGAGACAGATTGCTCTAAAACCGCAGAACGATCTTGCGATTCCTATGGGCCTCGATGACGACAAGGAATGGGAACTCGTCTCTCCTCTTAAACGAGATAAATATCTCAGCTCATCGAAACTCTGGGCAAGTTTAAATGTCCGCATAAACAAAACGTGAAGATAAGTCAGGACTGCATATCCCTTAGGATGAATTTGGAAGGGGGCAATTCCTAAATTCAAAAGAGTTTCTTTCAAGAAGTCATTAAAGGGAGGAACTGCTCTGTTTAAGCACATGTACCGGTGGCAAGTAGTGTATCCCAGAGGCGGCATATGGGCAAACTCATTCTTCTCCGAAAGGCAGATGTTGTCCTCTGGAATGCCATGTTGTAAACAAATGTTATGCAGAATGTTAGCAGAGATTACGGAGGAAGCCCTCTCCGGCGGATTAAGTAGAACTCTGAAATTCAAAGGAGTTCGGTTTACAACCGAGCCAACCAGAACTAGTTGACTGTATTCAGCTAGCAAAGTAGAAGAGGAAAGGGCAACAGACGACGATTCAGCTTCGGAAAGTGTTGGACTTCCTCTATTGGACTTTCGACGAGAAGACGGATACTTCATTCTATACAATAGAACTCACGTACAACGCGGTCAGGTAATTCTATATTAAACTAAAAATTCCCCAATAACACTTAAATTCCTAAGGAATATCGATCTACGCCGACACATCGGATTTTAAGTATATACCTGGGCAAGTGTAGTGTGTTATCTATGTGAGGTGAGCTCGATGTCCTGAACACTACAAATGCTCTATCCCATGTAGATAGTTCGCTCACAGTAAAGAATGAAAAGGGAATTTCGTATCACATTTTGAAATTATTTCTTCTAGACTTACCCGTTATCGATCAACGATCGATAATGGATCCTTTATCCGAAATGATGCGGAAAGCTCTTCTCAGTTCAGGTACACTGAGTGTATAAACACGAGATCAATCCAAACTCTCCGGAAGGCGATAACAACATAAGCTTCTTATGAGATGCTATCCTAAGTCGTTATTCCCCTCCGGAAGGATTAAAACCAATTCACGATACGTCGTGTTGTATCAGCAATGTAACTTAGTACAAGTCAATTGATTCTGTGGACGAAGACAGCAAAACATGTCAAGTACTGGGACAAGGCCCAAGTGTCATTCTGTGAAGAACTCAAGACTTGATTTACTATCTTCTTCCACAGAATAACAATCAACTCGGATTTTCCACAATAATCATCACCAATACAACCCCGTCGTCGAATTGCTAAACGAACTCCAGAATCTGCATCACCCACCTTGAATTAAAAATCAAATGGCAAGGATGATTAGAATTTTCGACAGCAGCGACCCAGTGATCCAAAGGAAGCAGGTAGATGGTGATCCAAAGGAGAAAGGTCGGTAGTGATTCAGAGAAGAAGGACCATTGGTGATTCAGAAAGGTAGAGCAACAAAGTTGTGTGGCGAAGTCAGGGCGATGACACAGTCAGGGTTGATCGAAGGTGAGGAGCTCTAGTGGCGATGAACGGTGGCGGCGATGGCAAGGTAGGAGTTAAGTTTTGCAATCCTGGGATCGGGTACAGAAAAGATAGCTCGGATTGCAAGGAAGAATAGCTCGGATCACCAAATGAAAGTATGAAGGGAGATAAGGTCAGCTCGAGAGGGTTAAATAGAAGCTTGCACAAGAGAAAATCACTAAGTCTTTGAATCGCTAGCGATCCATGGACGATGGATCGCCAGCGATCCATCAACTAGGACCAACCTTCTCTTGATTTGGCCAGTGCGATCCATGTGCTATTTAAAGGCATCATAAAAGTTATGGGGTCAAAACTGGTTTGTTATGATGAGTAATGATGAACCATGTCAGAACTCAACAAATAATTGAACAGCCAAACCCAAATTCGCGTGATGGCCTTAACACGATCACTTGAACCTCACCAAGCGGGAACTCAAAAGTACTTACTTCCATAGCACGCCTTGTTTCCAACGAAGGCATAATCAGGGGGCAAATATTATTCAGGTTTTTAACCCAGTAGAATTCAAAGGAAGTGGAGCAGCATCGTCGAGTCAAAACAACTCAAGAGCCAACCAAAAGGACTAGAAGAATCAACCAAGAAGGATCAGAGAAAAAGAAAGGAAAAACACGCTAATGTGATGGATCGCTAGCGATCCGTAATGTTCGCTCGTGGGTCCATCCATCCTCTTGCATCATGATCCAATAGGCATTTTAAGAATGATGGCTAAGTTTGATGGAATTCCAAGCTAGTTAAATCAAAAAGCGAGCATTCATCTAATTCAATCAGCAGTCTGATGCAACCGGTATGTGGATCGCCATCAAAACGAGGCAATAAGCTATGAAATTACATGGAGAACACCAACACGGGAAAAAATTGTAATCTAGAAGGTAAAGTCCAAAAATACTCTAAGTACATGGATCGCTAGCGATCCATGCACTATGGATCTCTAGCGATCCATATGATTGAGACAGGTCACCATGGAGTTTAAAGAAGAGGATGAAGGAAAGTATCGCAAGTAGTTGAATCATCAGCGACCCAAATGCTATGGATCGCTAGCGATCCATCAAATTGATTCGGCTCACTGTGAAACTTTCAGTGCATCTTCGTATAGTCATTTACAAGCATCTAGCAAGGCAGCCTAGCCCAATAGCTCTCCAACCCTTATAAATATAATCCTACCGGCAACATAAACAGGATCTTCTGGACTGGCTGCTGAATCTCTGCAAAACCTACTCTTCATTCTTCTTCTCCCACACAACGGACATCTACAGGATTCATTGTGATTCTCCAATGAACTCTAGCATTGGTGACTTAATCCCATTTATATAATTCAATAGCTTTGTAATCAGATTCAGCTTGTAATAGCAGTCAGTCAGTAAGAAAAGTTATAAAGTGGACATAAGCTTCGTTAACAGCCGAACCACTATAAAAATCTCTTGTCTTTTTTACTTTATCCACAAGTTTTTACTTCTTGGCTCTATTCTATTTGCCTTGAAATTAAGGTTGGTGCTTCATACTCAATACAAGGTGTTGATCCACTTTTTGGGATAACAAGAACCTAGCTTTGGAGATTATGAGAATTTTTTTATGTAGTGGAAGCTCCCATGAGTAAACCATAAAAGGCTACATAGAAAATGTATTTAACATTTGCACATGGTGGTTCTTGATCCTATGTATATTATTGAAACGATATGGTATGCACTTCTTAAATGTATTTTACATTTACATCAAATCGTATTATATTTATGATATAAATAATTTTTACTTTTCAACTTATTAATCTTCATAGAGAGCCGACAAATTTGGAGGTATATTATAGGACTCATAAGCTTGGGTTGGAGGAGGGATCAACTGCTAGTGGATGGAATGATAGTGCTTTGATGGAATTTGCAATATGCCATCCATATAACTTGATCTAAAAATATGTGTGTGTATGTGTGTGTGCGTGCATGTATATATAAGTAGGTTTTTGTAAATTTGAAAAATACAAATAGACATAATATCAATGCAGAGTTGAAAAATCAAGGCACGGATATGACATATGAAGTCGAGGAAGAAGTATTTATATGCTTACTAGTGCTTTACCAAAAGAAAGGACCATAAGCCCGATGATAATTGTTTAAACCTTTAGCAAAACGGTTTCTTATTCTTTAATAATTGATTGCAAAATTAGTTTAATATTTTGGAAAATTAGTTATACAATTTAGTTAAACAATTTTGTTGTAAATTAGTTCAACATTTTAACAAATTATTTAAAATAAATTTAGTTAAATAATTAACTACTAAGTTGGTTTTTTAATTAGTTAAATAAAGTTTAGTTAAGCTTTTATTGTGGATAAACTTTGTTGTAGAAATGTGATTATGATGTTATGCGTAGACATGTTATATTAAAGGAAATAATAGAAAATAATATGGTAAAATATGATTGTATATAATTTCAGGTAAACTACTATAAAAATTAAGGATATATTTTGTGTAGGAATGTGATTTTCGTGTTGTGAGAGGTTATTTAATTAGTTCAAACTAATATAAAAATTGACGTAAAATTTGATAACATAAAGGAATATAAAGATGCCACCTACAACATCATCTACGGTAAAGCGTAGAGTAGAACCAAGATGGAGAAGAAGTTAGAGTGTTAGCAAGGGGAAATTTCAAGAGCTTAGAATGTAATATGCACAATGCAAAGAGATGCTTCAACAATGCTTTGGTGGGAAGTCGCCCAGTTGCCAAGGTGAGGTATTTCTTATGCTTTGATATACATGATATGTTATGTATTACAGACATGTATTATTGTTTTGAAATGTCAGAACTTGTTTGTTGTTGTATTATGGAGGAGATGTTGTGTTATTTGAACTTGTCTGATGTTTGTTGGTTTCATATTATGGTTTTTGTTAAAATTATTTTATGTATCAATATTTATATATGTAGTAGATTCTTATTATTGTCGGTTTGGCATAGTTGGAATGGCTATGGATCGGTACGATGTTAATTCATGTTTGGGTGAAAAAATGCAACAGTAATATATTTAAAATGCTCTAAGAAAGGCCTTGGAAATATTGTCGTAGGGAAGGCTTAGGAAATTTATGCCTTTGGAACGAAATCAAAGAAATATATCGTAAAAAGACATGGAAATGGCATATGAAAATTTTGACACATAGAAAAATTGTTGAAAATTACAAGGCGTAGGAATAACATTAGAAATTCATCCCATACTTGTCATAGGGAAGGCATGGGAAAAGCATTCACCCATTAGTGTTACTTTGAATGAATTGCATCGGCCAACATCCGATATGCGCTTTTCGATGCTGCACTTATTGGATCAAATGCATTGGTAGTAGGACAAAAAGGTAAAATTAAAAGAATCCTTTTTATCAAATTTACTAGATCTTATTTTCTATTTACATTAATAATTTATTTACACTATATCATATATTTAGTGGAAATTAGCAAAAAGAGTTTGTTATTTTAATTCAATTGTGTTTTATTGTATATTTAAAACTTTAATGTATGTATGTGTATATTAAGGTATATGTATATATGTATGTATGTATATGTGTGTGTATATATATATGTAAATGTATATATTGTATTTTTCGTTCAATTAAATTTTAGTTTATTATATTTTATTTGTTAGGAATTAACAATCATAATGTTAACATTATATAAACTAACCTATGACATTAATATGGATATCAAAATATGGAATACACACACAAACACACATATATAACCATTGTGATTCAAAAATAATATCAATAATTTTTCAGATTATAAATATCTATATATATATATAATGTAAATATATTTGACTTATTATAATATGTATGTACAAATTCAGTTAAAATTTAAACTCGATCTGCTTATCTATAATAATATGTGCGTGCGTGTGTGTGTGTATGTTTTACATTTTAATGTTCAAATATAATAGAAGGAAAAAAAATTTGTTGGACATGAGCAAGGAACAAATTTTTTATAATTTAAAATTTGTGCTTGTTATGTACGTGCATATATATATTTGCGTATCTTTGTGTGTTATTTAAATTTGATTTAATTAAAATATTTATATAAATATATGTATAATAATATAGACCGAGAAGAAAATATCTATTTTAAAATTTTAAAACCTATGAATATATACATGTATATATTTATGTGTGTGTGTGTGTATATCTTTGTGTGTGTTACTTTAAAATAATACTTTAATATACATATATAAATATAGTAACTTATGGCCCAGCCATATGTGAAAACAAAATTTTATTAAATATACACAATACATAAATACATACAAACACATACATATATATATATATGTGTGTGTGTGTGTGTGCGTGTGTGTGCGCGCGCGCGCGCATGTGTTTTAGAGTAATTTAATAGCCAAAGCTTATTAAATAATTGTATCTTTTTCATTTATTTTTAGCCGAAATAAAGTATGGATTTATGATTTTATATGTAGGCACACACAGGTACATACATACATATCTACATACGTACATTTTTACATATATATATATATATGTATATATATATAATTTGAAATATTATAAACATATCTTGATCTTGCTGATTCTCAACGCGTTACTGCTAGCTATTCCTTTTTAAATTAATATTCCTTCCCCTGGAACTTGATGTGCAAATCTTAGCTCCAACGCTTCAACCAATTTTGTAATAGAGGCTAGAGTTTTCAGTTTTTTTATGTGTTGTGAATAGAGAAGATAAGGCTATTCATAGCCATAGCCTCCAATAACATGTTCCTTTCCTCTTTTGAATCTAGATCTAAAATAGAGCAAAATATTTGGTTAAAACCCTCCTCTCCCTTCATGTATGGTAGGCCTCCATTCATGGTATTCCATGGTGTTAGGCCTAATTAATATATCATTTTGTGATCAATTATTTTATCCCTTATATTTAACTAAATTGATATATGTTCACACCAAATATGGAACAAACACCTAAATGATTGATAAGAAAATTAAAGAATTAAGAAATTAAAATGAGGTAAGAACACACAAGATTTATAGTGGTTCGGCCAAATTCAATAGCCTATGTCCACTGTCAACTTTGTTACCGATTGTTTCTTTCTTTTATAAGGATAATCTTACAACTCGGTTGCCTATAACTTGAGCTAGGATCCAATATAGTTTTGGAGTTAAATCAGATAACAAAGAAAGTAAAAAGAAGATCTAAAAATTCAATAGTCCTCTTTCCTTTACACCTCTCCCTCTATTTATGGATCAAAACCACCACAAAAGTCACTGAAATAGGCTCCTCACATTCTCCACTATCAGCATGAAGTTTTAAGCGAGAGATCTTGGTCAAATCATGATTAAATTTGTAATGAGTGGTGGCAAAACCCGACATCGAATTATGCAACCTTTGATTTTTGTGCTTTACTTACTTTGGCTTCCATCTCTAGGCTAAGTGCTTCGATGCCTCATCATAGATTACAAGAGCCGATACCGAGTTGTGCTATTGACTTGTAATTTCATCTTTTGTTTCCTATTACTTGACTTACCCGAAAAGTGGTTAGGTGTCTTCTCGTAGCAAGTGAGGATTAGTACTAACTCTTGAGGCTTTACTTGAACTTTGGCATTAGACTTGACTTCCTGACTTTTGGTTCATCTTACAAGCATTCAATGGTTTTTTATTTGTCAAGATATCGCTTGAGTATAATAGCAGGATAACACTTGCCCTTTCAAAGTATGTCATGTGTTAATAAGGCAAGCTTTGGATCAAGGTAAGCCATCGACTTCGAGCTTTGATTTGAAAAGATGGATCATCCTTTGAACTGTCATCACAAAGCAATTTATCCCTTTTAGATCAATATACCGCTCTAAACAGTTATGGATTCATATCTCTTAGCTGGGATTCATATCTCTTAGCTGATATAAGAGCTGAAGTATCTCCATATATTTTCCACTTGGTTTTGGAAATTTTGATAGTTCCTTTTCTCATTCAGTCTGGTAAGACTTCATCTTCCTTCCTTGTTCATTATGCAGTTGCCATCCTTTTTTGTTTTGTTTTGTTTTCTTCTTCTTTTTTAAATTCTTGGCTCATTACCGATCACTATAGATTGGTATTGAATTTTATGCAAGTTTTATTTTTAAGTAACGCTTTGTTACTTTTTCACCTTCATTTTAGATCCACTATCATTTCTTGGTAACGCTTTCATCTACACTTCATCCCCTTCCTTGGAATTGGCCATGGCTATGAAAATCTTAAATTTGGGTCTTTCATAGAATTTCCAAAGCAGAATCGAAGACGACTCGGGTTGGACTCCAAGTACATATGCACCTTCATATGCTTGGATTTTTTCTTGGGGTTTCCTAGGCTCAGACCCAGGTTTGTGCATGGCCTTGGAATTTGTGCTCATTTTGACGAAGTTCAAGTTTTAGGAAGGGGTGTTTGACTTTCGTTGATCGTGGGTCGAGTATGGATTAATGGTCTTGCTAATTTTCATTGGATAGTTTCTAAGAACGGTTATATCGAACATGTCTTGACACCTAATGAAGTCATGCAATAGTGCTTTAGGTCAAACACTTCACTCTTGTGTTCTTGTAAAGGAAAACTCCATGTTGCTCCAGATAACAGTTCCATTATAGTAATCATACAATAACAAGTAAAATCTAACAATCAGTTCCGTAGTGCGATGTTGCTCGTTTGCCAGCATGAGCAAACCATCTACACAGAATGTTCGCGTGTATCGTACTTTTGACATAGGAAATACATTGTATAGACTGAATTACATGTCACTGCCCCCGTCAATGTATGAGATCAGGTTGGTTTATACATGTTGACATCCATTGGGTTTTATACATCAACTACATAGTGCTTAATTATAACATGAAGATCAAAGTTAAATCCTACCAAACCTTGCTCATGTGTTGAGTGTTTTAGTAAGTAATGAACTATAGATGCTCCTCGCATCTCTCCACCATGAGTGGAGATCCTTCCACATTAGAGTTTATTCCACCCATAATAGATTCAACTTTTTCCTCAACATCTACTTCATCACCTTTTCGACCTCGACCATCTCGTCATCAGACTAGGTAGTCTTTATAAGTAGTTTCATTCATGATGGAAGATGAAGCCTTCATAATGATTGCCCATGATATCAATTTTAAAGGCACTATGATTCTTGACAATGGTAACACCACATTTTTTGGAGTACCATGATACTAGGAAATAAATAAATAAATGATAAATTAAAAATTAATTATGGGATAAATTAAATATGAAAAAGTTAACCCATGATGGGTGAATGAATGTAGGAAGAGGAGTTAGGGATCTAATTAGACTAGGCTATTATGGGGTTTTAATCCAAAGTCCAAATTACTAATTCCTTACATTCTAACCATCCATTCATTCTCTCAATTTTCTACAAAACCAAAGAAAGAAAACCAAGAGCTAAGGTAGGCTAAACATTCAAGAGGAAGGAGAAGGAAAACTATGATAAAAGAAGGAGCTTGCATCATTAAAGGGACTTTTAACCAAGTTTAATCAAATTAAGGTAAGTAAAATTTTCTCTAAAATTAAGTGTATGTGATGATTGTTCCTAAAGATAAATGGCTTTAGGAAACAATAAGTTAATGAAGAATAACTTAATTAAAGAATGGAAATGAGATCGAGCTTGATTAAGTTATATGACATTAAGTTGAATCATTTATAAGAATGTAAATGTATATGGAAGGCCTTTGTGGCAAAAAGACGTCTAAACATGACTCCTTATTCGATGATTGGCAAGATAATACCTTAGTGACAATCATATGTCTAAATTCGACATTGTATTTGGTGAAAGGCTTAAGTGGCTACCAATTATCAAACCCATGACATTATAATTGCTATCATTGATGGAAGGCCTGGGTGGCTACTGGTATGTCTAAAATATGACATTGTATTTGGTAACACTGGAGGAAGTCCTTAGTTGCAAACGCATGTCTATTCAAGATAATACATAGGAGCAATGGTGTAAGGCTTGCATAGCAACCTATGATCTATTCACAACAAATTACCGGGAATGTTGGTATAAGGCTTGTGTAGCATCCAATTGTCCATTCATGACAAAATAGGAGAGCAATAAGGTAAAGCCTTTTGCAGTAACCAAATTTTTTGTTCACGATAAGATTTAAAGTAAAACACTTAAGGAAACCTGGAGGTGTCTAGATCCAGTATTGGCCTGAAAGGAGTTAGGCCTGAGTGGCAATTTAAATGAAATGACTATAAAAATTAGTCAAACTTGTGTGTTAAAAATCTCACAATCATGATGAATTGATGTTTATTCCTATAATAATATTGTGAAGTATTCTGTAATTAATGCTGGTGATTGGAATAATAAGGAGAAAACCCATTCCATGCTTTAACGGCATGGTTTCACTAAATGTATGATTGACAGGGTAAAGTTTTACTCATATCAGACTTTGTGTCTAATCCGTGTTTTTATTATTTTCCATAAACTCATGGGTACTCATTCGAGTAAGCCGAGTTCAGGGTATAAACTGGTAGCCTTTGAAGGATGGATAAAGACTCCGAAGACGAAGCAAAGGCTTAGCAAATAAAAGTTATTTTGAAATTCTATTATGTAAAACCAGGATTTATAACTAGTTAGGTGTTGTGCTGGCATCTTCATTTGTCAGACACAACACTACTGATAATTTATTATTGTATTTACCCCTACGTAGGGATCGATTTTGATTATATAGAACCATCTAAGTTTTCATTGATTATCCATCTCATACTTAATGAACTACCCATCTCACAAATATTAATTCTATGGATTACCCATCCTCTTCCAGGTTGACTACCCATCACCCATGGTTTTATAAACAAAATTATATGGACTATCCATCTCACATGTTTTATCACTTGGATTACCCATCCTCTTACCATATTGACTACCCATCACATATGGTCTAACTATTTAAATTGTTTGGACTATCCATCACACATATCCCATTCATTTAAAACTGATGTGGACTATCCATCACACATCCCATAGTTTTCCTAGGATAACTATGAACCCTTCATTAACCTTGTAGAGACTATCCATCTCTAGCATGGTATGGCTATCCATCCCACATCCCATAAGTTTCCTAGATGACTGTGGATCCGTCATTTAACAATTTAATTCATGTCACCCACATGTTTAACCTATGTCTATCGGTGTCCCTAATTAGGTTATTTACCCCTCAAACTTATAACATCTCAAGGTGACATACATTAGTATCCCCAAATAATCTATGTCGAACTTATTAAAAATATACTTTGGTATCCCCAAGGTTTGAAGTCAAAATCATAAAATATGGTTTACCGCCATTAAATATTTAACATGGATAAATGTCGACATCAATAACAATGTCAACAAAGAGCCTTAAGACTCCTTGCCTTTCATAGGATAACATACCACACATGGCGTTAAGACATTGTTGACTTTCATAGGTTGTAGGTTATCCACCTTTCAAAACTACGCTTTAGGATATTATAAAACAAATGACTAACTTATGAAAACATAGGGTCATCGACCCTCTTGAACCTGGGTTATATTGCCTCTTTAAAACATTTTTAATTTACATAGAAATGAGCCTCGCCGTCATTAAAAGGAAGAAGAGTGACATCAGTGCTACGCTGCATCTTTTCTAACCTCCTATATAATAAAACCTTGGTATATAAGGTTACTGACACTGATGCCTAGTGGCTTCAGTGCTATCGGTGTCATTATAAAACTTTTATACTTAAATTACTTCGGCTATTATGTCGCCAAATGTATAAGTGTGATGTTAAAAAAGCAATGGTGAAAACATGCAACAATAAGAAACGCGACAATGAGACTAAACCCATGGGTATAAGCTTGCTGACACTAATGTAAAGCGGTAAGATGTTTTACGACGTTGTTGATATGCGGTGTCATTGCCACATGCATGGCCCAAACACATCCCACACTTATAATATAAATGTTCCATGTGTTGTTCCATTTTGTTGCCGCCTCTTATCATTGACTCTGAACCTCATGGTGTTACCGCCTCTCAATGGCGTTAATGTGATCTTATGAAAACTGTTTTATTACTACTAAAAGCAATTACTTTTTACCAAATCCAAACTCTTGTCCAATTTCTATTGGATGATAAAATATTTTTCTTAATACTTTTGTACCGCGCATATAGTTTTTAAAGTTCCTAAACATATACCAAACTAATTAATCAATATCCTTAATTAATTATCCTTCTTAATGCTTGTCAAGCATAATAGATTCATTATAATTTGAAATCACTTAGGAAAAATCCTCAAAAATCACAAAAATATCAAAATACAATATTATTTATCATATAAAATTTAGATGCCGAAAACCATATTTAAATATTTTTAATAATTAAAACCCGAATCTAACTCAATTTCCTCCTTAAGAAATTTATAAAATATTTAATTTAAGTTGGATAATTATGGAATTAAAAACCCATCTCCAAAATAATGTTTTACTTAACATACTAGAAAATCAAAGTTATTGGAGATTAAAAACTTAGATTTTACCCTTAAAACCACTTAAATAATTTCATAAAAATACCATAAATCATTGTTCTATCCAAACAATAACCAATCAACCAAAACATTGCATAATTTATCAAAACAATTTGAGTATTACCAATAACTGAATTCAAAATCAAACAATAGAGATCGAAAACCTATTATTCACCTTAGAATTAGAAGTTGGAGTTAGGACTTGCTTGGTGCTTTAGTTTTCCTAAACTTTGCTCTTGAATCCTCTTTTATTTCATGCTTCTTTCTCCTTAGAAAAGGTCGGCCTCCTTATTTTATTATTTGGTTGTTTCATGAATGAGTAAGGTATTAATGATACGAGGGGGAGAGGGTTTAAGGGATAAAAGATGGATCTACCAATTTTACCTCTATCATATATTCTTTTATATGATAAACCTTTAAACAGTCTAACTTAGTTCATTAGTAATTGCTCGACCTTCTAAATTTTCAAATCTCATTGTCCTTAACCATTAACATTATTCAATTTAATCTATCGAATTAAGTATCCTGAATAATATTAAACTAAAATTAGGGGTGTTACAGGAGGCAATCCTTGAAGTTTGCAAGGAAGCCGATAATGAAATACCTATCCCGAATTAAGGGAATGCATATATGAATGCATTTTCTGGTAGTTCTTAGTGAATATAGTGCAGCAGCGAGCACCACCATAGGCCTCGAATGTTCCTAGAGGTCAAGAGTAGGTAGTTAGGGAAGACTTTAACAAGATAAACAAAGATTTAGAAGTCCAACCGGAGAAGTGATAGATGGCATGAAGCATGCGTTGGAGGCAAGTGATTAGTTGTTGATGTGTGAAAGGATCTACGAGGACTTGGATCTAACCGATGCTTAGAAGGTGAAATTTGCATCCAGTCACTTTAAGGGGATCACAGTTGTCTAGTGAAGGATAGTGAAAGTGGAGATCCTAGAACAAGAAATTTATTAGGATAGGTTCAGAGAGATGATTAAAAAATAGTACATTCTGGATTGGAACTATCTGTGATGTTCTCAGGGTTTGTGGAGTTACTGCAAGGAAGTTCGACTATGCCGGAGAGTGTGCAATGGGTCAATGCATTATCTAAGTATGGAACTAATTTGGTTAGAACTCCAAGAAATAAGAGGGAGAAATTCAACTCAGGGTTCAGGCCGGGGTTGAGCGATAAGATGATGGCTCATTTAGCACTTCCATTCAATGAAGTGGTAGATATGGCAATGAGGTATGATTGATGTATATCGAGAGGTGGGTAGTGGGGTAAGAGGCATATAATGAGAAGAAAGGAATTTTTTTCCCATACCAGAAGGACAAGAAGGGTTAGCAACATAAAGGGAATGCTCAAGATAGTGGAGAACATAAAGACATCACTGACGTAACTTGTTACAATTGCAGGCAGAGGGGCACTACACAAGTAAGTGTTTAGAGCTAGTTATGGTGGTGAAGGATAAGTGCTTTGTCTATGATAAGCCCGAGCATAATAAGAAGATTGCCTCGAGTTAAAGAGACTAAATGTTTATGCCTTGGAGGGGCCTTGGTGTTGCCATTTGGACTGACCAACTCCCCTGAGTTCTTCGTTGACCTTATGAACCGAATCTTTCGTGATCAGTTGGATAAACTTGTGTTGGTCTATGTCGATTATAATTTGGTATATTCTAAAAATGAGAGAGAGCACGAAATCCACTTAGGTTGGTGTTAGAGACATTGGGACAACATAAGTTGAAGGAAATATTTTCAAAATGTCATTTTTGAACAAGAAGTTAATTTTTTCGGGCATGTTGTTTCGGAGAATGGATTGGTGGTGGATCCATTGAAGATAGAAACTATTAGTGGTTGGAAAAGGCTAAAGACGGTCACAAAGATGAGAAGTTTCTTGGGATTGACTGGCTTTCATCGCAGATTCATTAATGATTTCTTACGTATAGCAACACCTTGACTAAGCTGACCAGAAAGAATGAGAATTTTGTATGGACCATTAGATGTGAAGGGTCATTTTGGAAGTTGAAGAGGTTATTGATGAACACTCCTGTCTTGATCATGCCTAAAGGAACTCAAGAATTGGTAGTGTATACCATTGCTTGTGGAATAGGCTTAGGAGCAATGCTGATGCAAAGAGGGCGAGTGATAGCTTATGCATCAAGGCAATTAAGGCCACATGAGGTCAGATATTCTACCCATGATTTAGAGTTGGCAGTAGTGGTATTTGCGCTAAAGATTTTGAGACACCATCTCTTGGGAGAGCAGTTTGAGTTGTATACAAACTACAAATCGCTGAAGTATCTATTCTAACTGAAGGAATTGAATATGAGGTAGCAGAGATTGTTGGAATTCTTGATGGCATATGATTTTGGGATAGAATACTTCTAGGAAAGAGAATAAGGTAATAGATGCTTTGGGTAGAAAGCATCAGAATGGAGTCTTCGCCATGGTTGAAGAATGGAAGACGTTAGAGATATTGAAGTCTTATAGAGTGCATTATAGAACAAATGCAGGATCAAGTCAGGATCCAAGAATGATGGCAAGTTTAGAACTACTTTCAACCCCTATGGACAGAATTGCTGCAAGGCAGAGAGAAGACCCATTGATTACTGTAAATGTTAGGTAATTGGAGATGGGTATAGACATTGAGTACTTGAAAAGATTTGAGATAGACTCAAATGGATGGCTCATGAAGAAAGGACGACTGTGTGTTCTAGATGTAGGAGAACAACGAAAGGAAGTCTTGGAAGAGTCTCATCGATCAAAGTTTACTATTCATCCCAGGGGTAAAAAGATGTACCATGACATGAAGAGAGTCTTTTTTTGGGAAAGGATGAAGAAAGACGTAAGTGAATGCATAAAGAGGTGCTTCACTTGTTAGCAAGTGACAGTTGAGCATCAAAAGTCAAGCAATTTACTTCAACCTTTGGAAGTACTGACTTAGAAGTGGGATTGGGTGTTTATGGATTTTGTTGATGGGTTGCCTAGGTCGAGAACGAAAAATAAGAACATTTGGGTGATAGTTGATAGATTGACAAAGAGTACCCTTTTTATCCCCGTAAAGTCGACATGGACGACAGCTAGCCTAGTGAAGCTATATATGAAGAATGTCGTGAGACTACATGGTATATCGAGGCCTATTGTTCACTAATGAGTTCTGGAGAGGTTTGTAGAGTGCATTGGGTATGGAGTTGAACTTGAGTAAGGCATACCATCCATAGACTAATGGTCAAACCGAGAGGGTGAACCGTGTACTCTAGGTTTTGGTGAGAGCGAGTGTTTTGGATTTAGGAGGATCTTGGGAAGATTGTTTGCATTTGGTAGAGTTCACCTATAATAACATTTACTAGACGAGTAACATGATGGCATATTTTGAGGCGCTTTATGGTAGATCGTGTAAGTCACCGATATGTTGATTAGACACGGAAGATAGACACTTGTTAGGAGTTGATTTGGTAAGAGATGCTGCTGAGAAAGTCGAGTTGAATCGTGCTAGAATGAAGGTAGTGCAGTCAAGGTGGAAGAGTTATGTCGACAAGAGAAGGAAAGAGCTTGAGTTCATAGTAAGCGATCATGTGTTGATGGAGTTTGTCTGATGCTGGGAGTTATGGGCTTTAGGAAGGCGGGAAAATTGACACCTATATATACAAGACCATTTCCAATAACTAAGAGGATTGGTAAGCTCAACCATCGAGTCTAGTTACCAATTAATCGAGTTACCAAGTAGTTTGACAGGTGTCCATAATGGTTTTCACATATCACATTTAAGAAGATGTGTGCACGAACTGAATTTGGTAGCGGAACCGAGGATAGTTGAAGATTTATCTATAGAGCCAAATTTAGTATATGTTAGATGACCTAAGGGAATAATAGGTTGGGATACGAAAGATTTAAGGAACAAAGTTATTTAACTTGTTTGCATCAAGTGGAGTGTTGATGTCGATGATTGTACTTAGGAGGTAGAGGATATGTTTAGAAATAACTATCCCATTTTGTTTTGACATGTACGATTAGACATGTATGTTGTTGTATAGACTAGTAGAGATACTAGTATGGTCATATGATGTGATTTTTGTATGTGTTAGTGATAATACTAATACATTATGATTGATGAATGATGATGATTTACATTAATAAGGAACTGGTGTAACTGTTGTACAGTGTGTACATTGTTTTGATGATAGTAGTCTTTATCCTGCCTTGTTTGAATTTCGAGGATTAAATCCTTATAAGGAAGGAAACTGTAACACCCATATTTTGGAATAGCATAATATGATGAAATAAATAAATTAAATAATTAATTAAAAGTTAATCATGGAATGAATTAAATATAAGAAAAGTTTACTAATTACGGGTGAAAATGTAGGATGAGGAGTTAGAGATTTATTAAGTCTAGGCTAGAATGGGCTTTTACCACAAAGGCCATTACTAATACCTTACTTTCCAACCCTTGATTCATTCTCTCATTTTCTACCCACAAAATCAAAGAAAGAAAACCAAGAATTAAGGTCGGCAAATATTCAAGAGGAAGGAGAAGGAACACTATAAGATAAAAGAAGGAGCTTTCGTCATTAAATGAACTTTTAACCAAGCTTAATCAAACAAAGGTGATTAAAATTTTCTCTAAAACTCTTTCCAACCCATTTCGGTACGGATTTTATTTTGAATGAATGTTTTGATAATGTTAAACACGTTTGTATTGATTAAACATTGATTGGTATGTTTGGAAATTCAAAATAAGGGAATTTATTCATGTCTTAAGGTAAAACATAATTTAATCATAATTAAAAATTTTGGGTTTAAGACATGGTATTTATAATAACAAAATACATATGGGTTTTTAATTTCATAATTTTTGAAATCAAATTGGAATTTCTATGGTTATTGTAAGCTAAGAAAAGGGTTAATATCAAATAAATTAATTATTAAAAATAATTAGTTTGACTTGAAATTTTGATATAGAGTAAAACATGATAAATTTGAATTTTGGTGAATTTTTCCCATTAATTTTTGATTTCATAAGAATTAATTGGCTAAGGAAAGGAATAATTAATTAATGATAGTTAATTATTAAATGAAGAATGAAATTAGCCAATTCTAAAAAGATAACTGTAAAAGAAGTAGATTAGCTAATAAGAATTCGACATCAAATGGGATTTAGTGTAAAGTAACTACTTAATAATGTAACAAAACAGTTTTCAAGATTAATTACGAATATGCTATCTTGGCTCATGAAAGCTTAAATAATCAATCCACAATACCTATTAAACTATCAATTTGCAATAGCACTTAGGCTATCAACCTGCAATAGCATGGGGAAAGCTCAATGTGCAGAGGCTAGGTGAAAGACTAAATTGCAATAGCTTATAAATATTTCAACATTAGATAGAACTAAGAAGGTCAACTTGCAATAGCTATCGTGTACCTTAATATGTGATATCTCAATTGAACTTCGACCTTTATTAGCTTACATAAACTAAAATATTCGGTAGCTAGTTGGTTCAACATGCGACAGACGAAGGGAAGTTCAACTCACGATAGCTAATAAAAGTCATTAATATGTGACAACCTTGGGAGAGTTCAGCCTAAGATAGCTTGGGAGATATCAACATGCGATAGGTTAAACAAAATCAACCCATTATAGCTAGTGATAACTTTAAGGACCTTGACTTGTGATAGCTAGGGTAGTATCAATACATGATGGCCCTTGGAGGCTTAACATGCAATAGTCTTGTAAAGTTGGTTTGAGATAATGAACAAAGTTAGGAAAGAAAGGCTATGTGCATGTGATGATTGATCCTAAAGATAAATGGCTTAAGGAAATAATAAGTTAATAAAGAATAACTTAATTAAAGAATGGAAATGAGATCGAGCTTGATTAAGCTATATGATATCAAGTTGAATCATTTGTAAGAATGTAAATGTAAATGAAGGCCTTTGTGCCAATAAGATGTTTAAACATTACTTCTTGTTCGATGATCAGTGAGATAAGACCTTAGTGGGAATCATATGTCTAAATTCGATATTATATTTGACGAAAGGCTTAAGTTGATAACAAATATCAAATCCATGACATTATGATTTGTATGGTAGATGGAAAGCCTAAATGGCTACCGAATGTCAAAACCACGACATTATAATTGCTACTGTCAATGGAAGGCCTGGGTGGCTACCGATGCATCTAAAACTTGACATTTCATTTGGTAACATTGGTGAAACTCCTTAGTGGCAAACCCATGACTATTCATGACAATATAAGGGAATGAGGGTGTAGGGCTTGCATAACAACCTATAATCTATTCATGACAAATTAGCGAGAATATTAGTGTAGTGCTTGCATAGCACCCAATTATCCATTCATGAAAATATATGAGAGCGATGAGATAAGGCCTTTGTGGCAACTAGATTTTTCTATTTATAGTAAGATTTTGAGTAAAACACTTAGGTAAATCTAGAGGTGTCTAGAACCAGTATTAACCTGGAAGGAGTTAGGCCTGGGTGGTAATTTGAAATGAAATGATTGTAGAAACCAGTCAAACTTGTGTAAAAGAAATCATGCACTTATTATGAATTGATGTTTATGCTTATAATACTATTATGAAGTATTTTGTAGTTGATGATGATGATTGGAATAGAGAGGGGAGAACTTGTTCCATGCTTTAGTAGCATGGTCTTACTAAATGTATGATGATAGGTAAAGTTTTACTCATATCAGACTTTGTGTATAACCCATGTTTTTGTTATTTCTCGTAAATTCATGGATACTCATTCAAGTAGGATAAATTTATGGTATAAACATGTAGCCTTTGAAGGACGAATAAGGAATCCAAAGGCGAAGCAGGAGGCTTGCTACCAAATAAAAGTTATTTTGAAATTTCGTAATGCAAAACCACATTTTATAACTGGTTATGTGGTGTGTTGGCATCTTCATATGTCAGACATAACACTACTCTTACTTTTTTATTGACTTTACCCAAGTGTGGGAATCAACTTGTGTTAAATTGTTGTAATGAATTATGTAAGCAATTAGATGTAATGAAAAAAATTGTTAGCTTCTCTGTTTACTAATGTTGTGCAAAATGATATTGAACTCACTTTGTTGCTGGAAAATGATTCAGGTGATGATTGCAGCATCTTTGGCATCTATTTTCGGGTCTCAAAGTGGGGGATGTTAGTATAAGCCTCCAGATTCTCCAACATTAACATTGATTGAGGCAAACGTTAGGAGAATTTGTGATCGACACGACATCCCTTTTGAAGAAGTTTTAATTCCAGAGCCCTTTAAGCGGGTCCACACTCCACCAAAAGGCTATACTACTTGTAATCATTATATATGCATTTCTGAGGGTGTTACAACATTCAATCATTTTATTCTGCTCATTCTCCAATTCATGAAGCTTGCCTATCCCAACTTTATCACAATGGTTATGCTTCATTAAACCGCACCTATATGACTTTTCTATGCCATTTGGGCAGGGTTCCAACTTTTGACGAGATTGGATATCTATATAGGTTCAAGAAGCGACGCGATAGTTGTAACGACCTATATTTTACGTATTGAAAGATCATAAAATATTAATAGTATTTTTATTTAAGGTCGTATGATTTTATAACTTTAGAAAATGACAACTAGAAACATTTTCCATCCTTAAAATTTTTATAGGAGAATTTTGACTTTGAAAATCTTGTATGGTCTATAACTTTTGGTAGGAACCGAATTAGTGTTTAAAACCACTTTCATTAGATCGGGATGATGATATCTTATTTTATAGAGTGATCATAATAAGAAAATGAACTTACCATTACAAAGATATGGATGTGTAGTTTCCCTATATTTTGAACAGCTTAATGGATAGTTAGTGAGTTAATGGTTAGGCCCAAAGCCCATTTTGAAATTAGCATCACGATGAGGCTGATGGGACTTCTCTCCATCATTACACACTTCTCAAAAATAGAGAGAAAACCACCATTAACATTCTCAAGCCTAAAAAGTTGCCCTAAACCCTACTTTAATTAGCCAAATCTTATCATTAGAAGGAGACTAGCGAGGTTAGCATTTGGATTTACAGATTTGTTGTTGGAGATCATTTGGAGCCACTGTTCATCTTGGCATTTGTGCACTTTGGACTTGCTTGGGACTGCTTTGGATTTAGGTGAGTGGTTAGGAACTCTCACTAACTAATTAGTCATTATATACCTTAAAATGATGTTTAAAATGATTTCTAAACTCTAAAATATGTTTTAAACCCTCTTTAATCACATATATAAATTTCAAACGATTTGGAAAAGATTTATGAAATTTGTGTTCTTGTGGATCTCCTTGTTCTTATGGATTTTCTTCTTTAGATTTAGGCTTCACTTTGATTTGTATAGATGTATGCTTGTTAGGATATAGTGTATGTAATGATTTCTTAAAGGTATGATGTTTGTTTGGTTGAAACGCCGATCGAATGGCAATTTAATTTTATGAATAAGTCATGGATCAGTGATGACTTATGAAGGTCAATTCGTCCAAATGACTTGTGATCCATAGGGTGGGTCAAGGAGGACATCCTAAAGCTACGTTTCAAATTTCAAGTCATTTGGAGTTCGTTTGCTCGGGTTATGGTCAATTGAAGATTAATCGATGGTGATCTAAAGACTAACTAGTGAAGGATGACTCTGAGGCATACTCATTTCTTGGTATGGTTCGCTTTGAATCATATGATGGTTTGCTTCGGGTCGCGAGTAAAGTGTATAAGTCGCATGATGGAGGTGAGAAAATTTTAAGTGAGGGAATGATTACGAGTGGTGCTCCGGGCCAGGTGGTGATTGCTTCGAGACTTGCTTCAAGCCATGTGTATGAGCTTACTAGGAGTTGGAAAAAGTAGAAAGAAATTTGGCCATGAGTTAGATCGGTGACCATGGATTGATACTGATCCATGTGGCTTAGGTCGATGGTGATGGTTTGTCGGAGGAGGGTTTCACGTGGTTAAGTATGGCTTAGTGGCGTTAAAGTATGGTGTCAGTGATGGGATGGATCGGTAATGATGGATTGGGCTTCATGGTTCGGTGATGAGGATTTGCAAGGTGGCTTTGGATCTTCTTGTGCATATTTCGAGTCATAAGGACAAATGCTTTGGGCCTTCATATTTATATTCACTTCGAGCCCTGAATGCTTCCACTTTGGGCTAAGCGTTTGGTCATCACCAAACCATAAGGTTTGGTGATGATTTTCTACGATGACGACGCATGATTCAATGATGGTGATTCCGTGATGGGAAGTGATGGCTTCGATGATGGATAGCTGTACTTCGAGACGCAGAGTAGAGGTTTATGATTTGGATTGAAGGAACTATGATAGGAAGGTTACGGGACAAATTATGATATTCTACGACTAATGATGGCTGTCGAGAATAGTTCCTAGCCAAGTTGACTTTAGATGGGAGTTGTAAGGACAATTCTAGGATGAGCTTTGCAATGGATAATGCATGTTAAGGGATCATGATACTCGGGTCCATTGACGTTAACAAACTTAGATCACATGTGTTACTAGAGTCCATTGACGTTAGGACCTAGTAAAGAGAAGGTAGAATTAGTTGACGTTAGAACATGCCTTACCCTGGACTATTAGACAGGTAGTCTAGTTCCTTGCCTACTGAGTGGCATGGATTCGAGTACCGAGGAATTGGGACGTTGAGTAGTCCTTGACATGATGGTCGACTAAGTTATCATGCATCCAACGCACTAAGCGAGGGAATGTAAGGATGAATGATGGATGCTATGTTTGCTTTGGTTGCTTATCACCCTACGGATGTCACACAACGTAGATATCTAGACACTCATTAGTGCTTTGATGTATAGTACACCATGATGATTATGATTTAGAATAGCATACATTTTGTGTTATGTTCTAACTCTATGGATGCAGGGACATGTCAAGTATGATTTTCTATACTATTTGTCATAGTGTATGAACTTTATAGTAATTGAGCTTTTCTAGCACTCACACTAGATTGTTGTCTGACTTGGGATTTTACCCTTTGCTTCCTATTATTGTGGGTACTCTTAAATGAATAGATTAGGGATACCGGGTCTGCCGAGCACGTGGATCTGGACAGAGGACGAGCAGGAGGTCACACTCTTGTATTGCTACATTTACTTATTATGATTTGCCATTCCACTGCATATCGCTATGGAGCTTGCTAGTGCCTTTATTATCCAGAGACGCTTTTTTTGGAGTTATTATATGATGTATAACTCTATCACTTATGTTGTATACCATATGGATCCATTACTCTAATTTCTATTATTCATCTAATTATTACTATCTCATTTGTATTATACCTAAGATGTTTATTATTATATTTATTCGATGTGCTGTGAAATATACGACATGTTCTACGATAACTGATTTACTCTACAACCTTGATGATCGTCTTGCATCAATCGGGCTTGCAGCGCACTCTGTAGGTTATTATGTTGGGTAGCGATGATTTAAGGCTATCGTCACATCTAGTATCAGAGCTTTCGTTGCATAATTTAACCTAAGGGATACCGTAGTCTAGTAGAGAGAGGGTAGGA
This sequence comes from Allium fistulosum, assembly GCA_030737815.1. Lineage (NCBI taxonomy): Eukaryota > Viridiplantae > Streptophyta > Magnoliopsida > Asparagales > Amaryllidaceae > Allium > Allium fistulosum. Next base: position 480,358,482 of record CM060905.1, on the reverse strand, counting down.
ATTCTTGTCTTAGATTGGATCGAGTGTGTACATATATATTTATATGAGAGCGCATACTTGTTATATTTTGGTTTCCAAAACTATATAGTGGTGTATATATAGTATATAAGTTGCACTGCATGCACGAATGCTACTTATGCAGAAATCCTTTTAGAAAGACCGATCGTCCTTATTATAGATTGAAGGATGAGTCGTCTAATAAGAATGCTACTAGGAACTTTTTCTTGAGAGTCGTGGAAGGAGCTAGCTCAGGAGCTGCTAATCCTGAACCACAGACAATGTTCAATACTATGATGTAGATCATGCTATAGAATGCTCAAGTAGCCACTTTGAATGTTGCTATTGATGGTGGTGCTCCGGTGTAGGCGCCCAGAGCCAATTTTGCTAAAATGAATGGAGACTTCGCTAGTCTTAGTGGAAAACCGTTCCAAGGAATAGAGTCAGCAATGGAAGTGCAAGATTGGCTTGATATCTACAAAAGGATTTTTGATGACTTAGAACTGAACGATGCTATAAAAAGGTGATTGGCTTCCCGATAACTTCAAGGGCAAGCCATAAACTAGTGGAATTATTTGAAGGTCGCCACTTTAGAAGAACAGCTCACATGGGACCGGTTTAAAGCCTGATTTGAAGAAAAGTTTATTTATGCAGCTCAAAGGTCAGTCTTGTTTCTTAAGTTTATCGATCTAAAGCAAGGAGACCTATCTGTCTCCAATTATATTGATGGAGTGTCTATGAAGGACATCCCATACTTCAATAGGGCACTTGGGGGAAGCTCGTGGTCCACATTAATGAGAATTTTGAGATGATAGTCGAATAAACCTTGAGGCATGAGAGTCTATATTCAAAGCCGAAAGCTATTGGTCTTAAAGAAGAGCTAAGTCAGTAATCCGGTGGGGGAGGCAAAAAGAAATGGAACAACAAGAGAAAGGAGTTCTAGAATAAGAATGGATAGAAGAAGAAGCTTAAAGGTGAACCTACTTATTATAATTGTAGAGGGAAAGGCCACTTTAGCAGGGATTGCAGGGTTGAGGGAAATAAATGCTTCAATTGCAACAAGGTCGGGCATATTCAGAAGCACTGTCCAGAGCCATTGAAGCAGAAGCAAGTGTGAAAGCATATGCTATCAATGTTGTTCCAACGTCATTGAATGCTCCATCAGCGAAGGAGAAGGGAAAAGGCATCAATGTTGTTCCAACGTCATTGAATGCTCCATCAGCGAAGGAGAAGGGAAAATGCATTGTTATTTAAGGTATTCTTTCCATTTACTATGTTCATGTTCGAGTTTTGTTTGATACTGGGGCTTCACATTCTTCCATATCTAGTGACTTGGTAGGTAGATTGGAATTGAGACCTAAAATTGTTGATAGACTCTTAATTGTAATGAACCATGTAGGAGGCTCCACTAGCCTATGTAAGGTTTGTCATGGTTTGGTCTCACTGAGTCATGGATGTTCTTTTGATTGTGATTGCCTTGTTTTGGGTTTCGTTGGGTTGGGCTTCATAGATACAGAGTGATGGTGGATTGTGAGAAATCATTGGTGATGATAGGCATAGACGATGGGTAGACGATAGTGTTAGACTACCTACCAGATAATAAGGTGATGGTTAGCTTTTTATATTCACTCGATATCCTACATGATGAGTTGTTATCGGTGCCTATTACTAGGGAGTATCCAGACGTATTTAAGGAAGTACTTGGACTTCCTCCACACATAGAGATCGAGTTTCATATTGACTTATTAAAAGATGTCAGACTAATAGTAATGCTTCTGAGGAAAATAGCACCTAAAGAGTAGCGGGAGCATGAGGTGCAAGTGAATGACCATTGTTATCCGACATTTTGACCCGGCTATAGCAGAACTGACTGGACAAGTTAGACTCGACTGTCATCAAGGCCAGAAACCCAGAGTGATCATTGTGGTGTTCAGAAATCAAGTACAGATGATAATATGAAGTCGTGGTCGAACGATTTGAAAGATATGCTATAAAGAATGTTCCAAGTATGGAATATAGTCTAATATAGAAAAGAGATCGGGTATGATCCCTCTCTACCATATAGATCATATTACTTCAGCTAAACAAGTGCAACTCAATGGAAAACGATCGATATCTCAAAATATAGAAGTCGGATACACATGAAATTTTGAGGACAAGATGTGGGGACCCTAAAGAGTCCATCCTAGGGATTGCACCCCAAAAGGAGAAAGCAAGAGGGATCGGCCTTCTTCCCTCTAGAGGGATGGGCTAGAATCAGACAACACAATACATTGCAATAATGATCGATCAATAACTCAACATGATCTACAAGTCCAATTGACATGAAAGTTGGAGGCTAAGCATAATACAACATGGAGAAGCTCCCATATGAATCGCACCCCCCAAAACCACCAATCATAGGGATCAGCCCCAATCCCTATTTCTTGGGATTTAGGCCATGCGATCCCTCCTATGGGCCCATATGGCTCAAGAGATCCTTCTATTGAATTTTCAGGGAGATATTTCACCATCTTCCTCTATAAATACAAACTTGATTGTTCATTTTCAGGAACTTTATGCTGCTTGTTACTTTGTACTCTTTTGTAACTAAGGATTGTCATCCGATCCCTCTTGTACTTATCCGATCCCTCTTGTACTCAGTTTACAAAGTGATTAATAAAGTTATCCCTTCAAAGTAGACATAGGCAAAAAAAACGTCGAATCACTATAAATTGTTGTTTCCCTATTATTAGCTTGTTTCATATTGCTTTACCGCTATATTCTCTCTGTTTACATTTATTATTCTTCATTTATTCCTCTACAAAATCTCTTTTAGGTGTTTGCGCCAATTTTTGGTGCAAACATTTTGGTGCTTTCACTGAGAAACTAGATTCTCAGCTCTATTTGGATCTCTTTGCCGCTGTTGGATTACATAAATCCAAGGAAGAGATCCAGAACTATCCTCAAATAGTTTGTCTACTCTATTCAGATTTGCAAAAGTCTAAGGAAAACTATCAATATGGTTAAGAACACTAGATCTACCTCTCAAAACGCAGAAGGAAACAAGAACGCCAACATCTAGCAAGGAGGCCAAATCAATCTACCAGTAGATGTTAATGATACCAATCCAGTTGATGTTTAGAATCCAGCTGATTCCATCACAAGAGTTGATTTCCAGAATCTGATGAGAGAGCTCATGGATAGCCATCGACGGTTGAACCAGCAGATTCAAGCTAACATTGATCTAATGAACCAACTCAGGGATCAACAACATGGGAAAACCAGGAGGGAGCTGACTCCCTATACTGCATTGGAGAGCTCAACTTCATCAGATGACCATCATAGGCGTAGACATCGCGGAACCAAGGGACATCAAACAGAAGCATCTGGACATCAACATACAACCATTCCCGAGCTACAAGAACCGATCGGAACTGATCCCTCTATAGGGTTCGGGGCCGATCCATCCTCCGTAGGAGGAGCCTTACCTTTTTCTGATGGAATTTGAACTGGAGCCACCATGGTTGATCTGGATGCTGGGGTTCAAGTTAATGCAGATTGCTTACCTCTTTGGAATGACGATGTAGTGAACGCACGCAATGCACATCAAGAGGATGCATGTTGAGCTAAGAAGGCATGGAACGACCCGTAGATATTGACTGGACCATTCACGCGAGTTTGAGCATGACCACCACTTGGCTCCAACTATCCAAACGTCGAACTTGGTGGCTATGATCAGGAAGGTAGTTAGGGAGAGCCTAGGCTTGACCAATACTGATTGGGGAATCTTGAGAAGCCATACCTCATTCACCGACAATATCCTACACGCGGAGTATCCAAGGAGATTCGACATGTCGTCAATGCCTACGTACGAGGGAAAAACTGACCTCTAGAAGCACATCATGAGATATGAATGGCTAATGGATTCCCCACGAGCTGATGATGCCATAAAATGCAGATGTTTTCCTATTGCTCTCTCTGGCATAGCAACGATGTGGTTTACGAGATTACCCCCATGGCCAATTTCTAGATTTGACGATTTGGCAACAAAATTTGTGGAGCAGTTCTGTATACATGCAACTCACCTCAAAGATGTAATGTCCCTATCAAGCATGATCCAGGCTCCGGGAGAATCATTGAAAGACTACTTCGAGAGATTTCATATAGCCGTCACAGAAGTCCGTAATCCGAATGACCATTTAATACTTATGGTGGTAACAAAAGGGATTGACCTGGAATCTAACTTAGGCAATTGGTTAACTGGCAAATCACCCGCAACGTTGGAGCATTTATATGCAAAAGCAGCTCAGTATTTGAGGAAAGAGGAAGCTAAACACTCTAGGAAGAAGAATGTTTGGGACCAAGTGGAGAAGGAGGGCAGAGTAACATTGCGGTGAAACAGTCCAGGGAGAGTTCAAGAAATGTTCAAATAAATGTCCAAAATAAACCGAATCGGTAAAACAAAGGTGGTGATAGGAGCTGTGAATGAAAGAGGGATTCTGGAAGAGGAAAGCCTAGGATTCCAATTTATGATACCTACACACCACTGAATACATTTCTTGAGAATGTCTACTTGTCAACATGCAACACCATGTAATATAGGAAGCCACCTCCGAATGAATCGACGGAGAGATAAAAGCTTACAGGAAATATTCCCAGTTCCATGAATGTTATAATCACAGCATAAATGAATATAGGAATATCTAGGATGTTATCAAGAAACTGATTCAGGAAAGAAAACTACAGAGTTTGTTAAAGCCCCGTAGGATAGCAGGTAGGGACATATAACCACAACCGAGGACAAGCGCCGCACAGGGCTGAGCACCCTACGCGGACTGGTGGAAGATTAGTGATCAATACAATAGCTGGAGGACCTTATCCAGCTAATAAGAGCTGGCACGAGCTGGAGGCCTATGCTAGCGCAATCAAGCATATGAATTTTGAGTGCTATTCAAATACAAAAGATGGGTCTTCGGCCAAACAACAACATACAATGGCAGACGACAATATATTCAGAAACAAAGATGCAGGTAATGTGGAGGCACCGATGATCGACCCAATGGTCATTTTGACCGGCATTGGCCCCGCCTTAGTGAGGAAGATCTTGATTGACTATGGTAGTTTCATGAATATAATTTTCAAAAAGGCTTACGATCAAATGAGGATGGAAGCCAAGGACTTGAAACCATCTAAAGCTCACAATCATGGCTTTAAGGGTGTTGCACCCAAAGCTGTCGGTTATGTTGAATTGCCCATGGAGTTGGGAGAAGGTGACCGTACGAGAGTGTGGATGTTGCCATTTTTCGTCTTTAATGTTGACTCTTCATACAATGTCTTTCTGGGCCGGCCATCCCTAGTTGAATTCCGAGCAGCCTTTGCCCTATGGTATTTGACTTTGAAGTTTGCAACTGATAAAGTTGTTGGAGTTGTGCATGGTGATCAGGCGACCGGGCATGCGTGCTATGTGGCTGAGTTGAGGGACACTCGGCGGAAGGAGAAAGGTAAGTGAGCCACCTCCAAGCCATCAAAGATTGACAATCAACACTTTGGCCTTGGCTCGGGCGCCATAGTCAGTTCTATAAAGACACAGATCCAAGGAATGATGACGACGGGCCCAAAGAAACCAAGGCCGCATCAGTAGAGCTGAAAATTGACATCACGGTCAGCCACGATGGCCCATCGCGGGTCCTAAAGATCGGATCATAGCTCAGCCCCCCGATGATGAAGGAACTTGCTGGTTTTCTCCGAGCGAGTCTCGATGTGTTCGCTTGGACTCATTCTGACATGTGTGGGATCTCGTCTGCTATTGCAAGCCACGTGTTAAATATCGACCCGAGGCGTGTCCCGGTGAAACAAAAAAGGCGTGGCATTGATCCGGAGAGATCTATCACCCTCAAAGAGGAGGTGGATAGACTTAAAGGCAATGGGTTTATTTGCGATGCCCTCTACCCAAAATGGACATCTAATCCTGTACTTGTGAGAGAGGAAAACGGAAAATGGTGAATATGCGTTGACTATTCAGATTTAAATATGGTATGTTATAAAGGCAGCTTTCGCCTTCTGAGGATCAATCAACTAGTGGACGCAACTGCAGGACATGAGTTGCTATCTTTCATGGATGCGTATTCTGGACACAATCAAATCCCGATGCACATAACCGACCAAGAGCACACAAATTTTATTACCGACATTGGATTGTACTGCTACGTGGTAATGCCATTCGGGTTAATAAATGCTGGAGTGACCTATCAACGCCTAGTTAATTGAATGTTTAAAGATCAAATTGGAAAGACGATGGAGGTATATGTGGATGATATGCTCTGAAGTCACAATGATCAAGCGACCACATTAGAGACTTAGCAGAAATGTTCGATATCCTTCGATATTACAAAATGTCCTCTAAAAAGTTCCTTTGGCGTTGCATCGAGAAAATTATCGGGTTTCATTGTCAATGCTCGCGGAATCGAAGCTAATCCTGAGAAGATTCGAGTAGTTCACAACATTAAAGTGATAAAGACTATCAAACAAGTACAGAGCCTAAATAGGAAGGTTGCCATCTAAGCCGGTTTATTTCCAGAGCCACTGATTAATGCATTCCTATCTTTGACTTGATTAGAAGATCGAAAAGGAACTTTGAATGGACATAGGATTGTGAAGACACATTCCAAGCTTTTGTGAACCACTTAGAGAGACCTCTCATCTTGTCAAAGCCGGTAGATGATGAAGACTTGTATATCTACTTGGCCGTGTCGGTGCACGGTATAAGTGTCGCACTGCTTCGCGAGGAGAATCAAATCCAGAGACTAGTCTACTATGTTAGCAAGCGATTAACAGGAGCTGAAAGGAACTACCTGAAGATAGAGAAATTGGCGTACTGCTTGTTGATTACTTTATGAAAGCTCCACCTCTATTTTCATGCTCATTCCATCAACGTTTACACCGGTCAGCCGTTACGACAGGTCCAAAAGCGACCTGAGACGTTTGGAAGGTTACTCAAGTGAAACATCGAGCTGAGCCAACTTGACATTACCTACCTCTCTCGGACTGCCATCCAGGGACAGGCACTGGCATACTTTATAGCTGAGTTTACTACACAGGATGATCTCCCAGAGAGAAGTGAAGCCTCTACCATGCGATCAAAAATGTATACGGATGGAGCCTCCAACGATCTTTTTCTAGAGCTGGAGTCGTACTAGTAACTTTGGAGGATCAATCAATTTGCTATGCTTTAAAGCTTGATTTTCCTGCAACGAATAACGGAGCCGAATATGAAGCTCTGATTACTGGACTCAAACTTGGCAGAGAACTAGGAATAAAATCTCTTGAAATGTTTTGCAATTCCCAGGTGGTGGTATACCAAGTTAGGAGAGATTACCTGGCTAATGGACAGCGACTCACTATGTACCTTATCCGAGTCCAAGAGCTATTAACTGACTTTGAGTATTATGACATCACGCATATTCGTCGGGATCAAAACAAAGAGGCCGACTAATTGGCAAAGTTTGCTAACACCAGGGATGCACAACAAATAAGCTTGGTTCCGATCAATGTACTAGACGCTCCGAGCATAAACCAGATAGAAATCGATTGGGTACTAGAGATGGAGCTTGAGGAGTCATGGATGACTCCGATTAAAAATTATTTGCTACAGGGATTCCTTCCCAAAAGGAGGAATGAAAGACGACAAATCCACTGTAAAGTTTCACGCTATATCATCCAGGAAGGAGTCATGTATAGAAAGAGTTTTTCCTTTCCTCTGCTCCGGTGTATCACTCAGGATGAAATAAAGCTAGTCGTAAGGGAAGTTCATGAAGGGAAAAGTGGTGATCACACTAGGGGGCAAACCTTAACAAAGAAAATACATTGTCATGGGTATTACTAGCCAACTGTCAACCGAGATGATGCTGGTTATGCTAAGCAATGTGGCAAATGCCATATGTATTCTAAAGTTTCGAGAGCTCTGTTGACAGAAATTACACAAATGGTCAATCCATGGCCATTCGCCACATGGGGCATAGATATTATCACTTCCTTACCGATCTCTAAAGGTGGTGCGAGGTACGCCGTCATAGCAGTTGATTACTTCACCAAATGGGCCAAAGCAAAGCCTTTAACCACGATCACAACAAAGAAAGTAATCAACTTCATTTTCCGGAACATCATCTGTCATTATGGCCTTCCATAAATCGTTGTAACTGATAGTGGAACCCAATTCGACAATGCTGAATTCAAAGACTTCTACCGTTGCATCATATTGAAATGTGATTTGCGGTAGTTGCTCTCCCTCAAGCAAATGGAAAAGTTGAAGCTGTGAACAAAATCATAAAATCCATTCTAAAGAAATGTTTGGAAAAAGCTAGAGGCAAGTGGGTGGATGAACTCCCAATAGCATTTTGGGCATACATAACCACCCACAGGTCCGCTACTGGCCATACTCCATTCGCCCTTGCTTACGGCTCCGAAGCCGTCATACTTATTGAGCTCGAAGTCCCTTCTCATCGAGTGACCTACAATGACCCCGGAATGAATAGAGATCTCCTCTTAGAATCTCTAGACTTGATAGATGAGAAGTGCGAAGAAGCTGATTTGAGGGTAGCTACACATCGACACCGAGTAGCCTGATACTATAACACTAAAATCCGACCTAGGACCTTTGAAATCGACGATCTCATCTTGAAACGGTCTTTTCCTATCCCGTCACACATGAATCCTACTTGGGAAGGACCGTACGTCATTGAAAAGAGGCTTAGAGAAGGAACTTTCAAGCTAGCGACTGTTGATGGTGTCACACTCCCAAGGGCATGGAACAGCGAGCATGTGCGAAGCTATTTCACTTAGTTTATTCTTTCTCATTCAGTTATATTTAATTTCTGAATTTGCTTTAGCATTTGATTTTCTAGATATGTAATAAGAAAAACTATGTTATTTCTTTCCATTTAGCAAATAAAGTTTGAAATTTCTTTCATATATACGATTTCTAAAGCATTACATATTAGTTATGATACCCAACTAACTAATATTGACATGTCCAAGCAGATTTCCAGAGTTTGGAACCAACCGATTACATAGATTCATGATTGGACTAAACAAAATGAACGTGGTCTGACCGTTCATTTGATGATTCTCGCTCACAATCGGATGGGCAGAGTACCTAACGAGAAATGGATGCGATTTGACCATCCGATAATCAAATTAATCCCACAAAGCAATGGGACAGACATTGATCAAAAAGCGATCGTAACAAGATCGATCGCTCTCCAAGTTAAACCCTGGGCTTAGGGGCAAATCAATCAATTAAGGAAAGTACAGTCCGACTATTTTTCGAAATAACTCTAAGTCCCCAGAGTGTGGACTAGATTATAAACACAAATTAGGTGTGATTCAACTACCTGTTAACATGCTCTTATCTCCAAAGTGTGGATATGAGTATAAACAAATAGATGAGTGCGGTTCGGCCACTCACTATTCCATAAACTCTGACCTGAAACCGACAGGAGGGGTATAAATTTGCTAAGGAGAGAATTCGACCATCCACTATCTAACCCGAGACTGGGGTAGGAGTGTAATCACTTAAGCCGCTGAATTCGACAGCATAACTCTAGGGCTCGAACCCACTGTTTGGTACAACTTGAACCACGACCACATGGAGGCCTTGAGTAAAAGTAACAGATGATTATCCGAATAAACAAGCAATGAATTATAAGTACATTGAATGGAAAAGTAATAGCTCGACTACTCAAACAGAATTCATATAAGAGTTCAATAGAAAAAATAGAACTTTTGTTTACAAAATAAACTTGGAAATCATAGTACAAGTTTATCCAAAAGCGGGGGCCTTACCTGCACAAACACGGCCAACAAAAAACAACTACCTAAGCTATGCACAAACTAAGCTAACATGACGGCTAATTCTTTTGCTTCTTCTCCCTCTTGAGTTTCTTGGGAGTGGACCCACTTGAGCCTTTGCATGTTCCTCTCTTTGATCCCTTACCACTGCCTTTACCACCTTTGGCAAGAGAGCTTTTAGATGTTGGAGGGAGTCCTTTGGGAACCGACCTGCCAGGTAGAATGACTTGCAGTGGGATGAGGTTTGGATCATCGACGTCAACATCAATAGGCTCAGTTTTAGCTTTCTTTTTTAGCAACTCCATCTTCTCGATGCGCTCCTTTATGCTGAGCTTATCGGTATGCTCGTAGGCGCCTGTAATCATGACATTATCTGGTTCATCGTGCAGCGGTTGGTAATTGGCCTTTCATCAACAAGAGCTCTAATAACTTGAGCATCGAGCCCTGGAATGTCAGTAGCCGTTGAAATGTTAGTAAGTGTCAATTGTTTCTCCACAGCAGCACCACTTCTCGGGGTTTGACTAGGAGCCAGAAGACCTACAGATTTGCGGGAACAAGCAAATAAGCCAAGAACTATTGGCATGAAGAACTAAACCTTTCGAGTAATGGAGAATAGAGTGGGATACCTACATCCGATTGACTTTCGGTTGCTGTCGGAGTGCTCCCTTCTTGAATAGGAGTCAACACCTTTGATTTGTAACCAGGTCTATCTAAATCATAGCTTGGATCTTGCCCCGAGCCAAGAGAAACTGATGCGTCGAATGGTTGAAGTGAAGAGGAACCTTTAGGACCGGACCCTGAAGTTTTAGTGATGCCTTTCCCTTTGCAGATGGTGCCAAAATATCAAAATATTGGAGCCTTGCAGCAGCAAGATCTAAAGGTTCATTCCCATGAAGGATCTCTCGCACTAATTTCTCCTCATCCAAATTGGCTTCGCCAAGCGCTTTCTTCCTCATTTCAACAATATATTCTGAAGCCTCGCAAGCGATTCGAAGTAGATCTCTCCAAGAAAACTCAAGTCACGGTAGATTAGGACCATGGTATTGTATTCAACATTCAGAGGATCAAACATGTCCTAAATCTCATTCTGACCAACCACTTTAGACTCCTCCAGCTAGGTCTCAATTTTCCTTTTAACTTCATTATGATCAGCTTCCCTTGCCTCTTACTTTAGGGCTTCGATTTGAGTGAGTTGTTCGTCAAGTTTAATTTTTTGCTCCCGAGCCTCGACGGCCTCTTCACAATACTTTTGAGATTCCTCTTGAGCCTCAAGTTTTTCTTCCTTCTCTTTCTTAAGAAGCTCTTCGAGTTCCTTAATGCGACGGGCTAGAGTGTCTTTCTCTTTTTGCAGTGTGTCCTTCTCCAGAGCAAGCACACCGCTGGGGCTAAGAGCAGCGTCCAGCTCCTTTTTGTGCTCTATTTCCAGATGATTAAATGCTTCGGATGTTTCTTTAGCACTCTTCTCTGCCATGGCTAACTTCATGGTCAACTTCGTGATCTCATCATCTTGGTGTTAGATTATGTCTTTATCATGGATCGCCTCCAGCTTAAGGCAATCGATTTCATATTGCCTTTTAGTAGACACCTCGGAGATTTTCTCAGCTAAGTGCTGGAATGCTTCATGCTGCACAAAAACATCATTGACGCACGCAAGCAAACTCGCTTTAATATTTCCTTGGATTGTGTGGATAGAAGGAAGAAACTTAAGTCCATCAAAGCAGATTTTTGGAAATTTGACCTTAAGTTCGGCCAATTGTTCTGCCATAGAGGCCTCAAGAGCTGAGTAGTCAAAGCTGGATCAGAAGTAATAATATGACGTTTGCTTGACCAACGATCGCGAGGCTGTCGAGAACCAGGTGAACCCGAATGATGCTCGAGTGGCACAGCAGTTTGGGGAACATGAGAAGAGGTCTAATCCCCACTATATATAGAAGGATTGGGCTAAACTTCTTAACAATGAGATGATTGAGATTTTGACTTATGCTTAGATGATGAAGATTCCCTTGAATGATGGATCCTTTCCAGGCTATCACCCTTTCTTGGCGCCTGCCCGAGTCCAGACCACGACTGGATCCATAGTGTGTTAAGGAGCCCCTCAAGCAATCATAGGCACGAGAATGAGACATAGAACCTGCAAACCAAACAAAATCTTATAAGTGACAATCAAATAAAAGGTAGACAAAAATCGTGCAATGAAGTGCACAAGATTGTGAGTGTCCTAGTGTCCCCTTAATGGACCAGTTACTATAGCCTTGCTTATAGGAGTGATTTCTCCTTTTCTAGTGGGAGGAATGTCATCACTAGTCTTGGTGGAAGAATTAAGGCCCCCAATGCTTAAATTGGGAAAGTCAAAGGTCATGATGTTGTCAGGGACCAGAAGACTTGGAAACCCTTCCATCGAACTCTCTAGAGGCTGGGAGGAAGACTCTTCTTCAACCGAGGTGATGGTGAACTTGGGTTTCTCAGTAGTCTTTCTCTTACTTAGTTTGTACATGACCTTTTTCTCTTTCCTTGTCAGTGCATGGGATTGCGTGCCTTGCGACGATTCAACCACGGGCGCATTGCTTGACCCTACATCATAATTGCGAGGCTCATTGGCGGCATCACTCTAATTTTGCTCGGCATCATCCTGAGCCTCCTCGACTGGGGCATGATAGGGCTGTTAGTGTCGCCTTCCCGTTCGGCTATATTTCTTCGCAGTGCAACTTTTTTTGGAAGTCCAATGTTGTGACCCTCTACCAGCAACCCGAAAAGAGGTAACCACTCATCAGTTATGAGTGATCTGATGTTCCTGTCTTCGACTGTGGTAGCACAGATCGCAGAGACCGCCCTTGAATAATTATCGCCTTTGGTTCATGGATGGACACCTATAAATTTTCAAAGTATTTGTTAGTTCAGGATACGACTTAGACATAAGATTTTGAAAGTAAAGTGAAGGCAACACTTACATCCTTCTAACCATCGCCTCGCGAAGACGGTCAAACAACAAACATAAAACTATTCGTGCTTAAAGACACTGAGCTTGTTCCATGCACTGGCAAGAACTAAATAGTTGGGCACAAGCTCGAGGAAAGTATAAGAAATACTTCCCATCCATCGCTTAAAATTGTAGATGAATCAGATGTCTTCAGGAGATTATAGACGAAACAGAACATCCATAAATAATAAAAAGGTGTCGTGAAGGAAAGCGCAGCTGTTCAGATGTAGCTGAGCAGGAGCTATTCCCAGATAATTTAGCATCTCTCGGATAAATGAATTAAAAGGCGACGCACATCTAGCCTAACACATAAATTTATTACAAGCTGTATACCCCTCCAAGGGCAAGTGGGCCATGTCTTCCCTAAAAGGACTAGAACATCTCCAAATGGGATCCTATATTTAGAGCACAGCCTACGGAGGGCGGCCTCATTAATTCTAAAGGCCTGGGAATCCATCATGTTATCCAGAAATACAACACCCTCTAAAGTGTCAGGGGCAGGATTTATCTCTTCCACCGGAAGGATGGGAACATTAGAGAAAAGGTTAACCAACGGACCAGAACTCTCCAATTGCTCAGTTTAGTGTTCAGGAGAAAGTCTACCGGATACATTTGCAGAACTTGACTCGGCATCTGGATTGATGTGTTGTGAAGGTTGTCCAGAAGACATTGCGGCTAAACGCCCTGAACTTCTGGAGCCCGTATCAACTAAAATCAATAGATAATAAAGATTAGAAAATTTTACCTATCCCCTCATGCTAAGTGTAAACTAATGTGGTGCAATGCCATGTAGTGTAGAGATAAATAATTTAGAGTTAAAAGCAAAAATAGTGACAAAACTTTGGATTCCGACCAGAGTGACTGTCATTGCAGACCATCTCAACTGGCATTTAAATAGATCAGTTGTGTAATCTTTGGGATCGACCATCGACATATCAAAGTATGAAGTTCATTATTGAGGTCCATATGTTAAGTTTTAATTCATATTCAAGTCCCAGAAACTTATTCGTTCAATTTCAAATTCAAAGGTGGATATGCAAGTCCTATCGTCCGTTATAGTCATATGTTCAAGTTCACTAAGATGGGATTTGTTCTGATTATTCATACTAGTTTATATGGATTAGCTTGCTCAAGTGTTCAAGCTCAATTCAAAGGCCTAAAATTGGCTAAGTCCCCATAGCTGATCCCTTTATCTTAACATAGCTGATCCCATTCGCAAAGCCAACAGAACTAATCCCTTATCCAAACACTCCATCACCGATCCCTCCATACTCCATCACGACCGATCCCTCTGCGCTTCAAATATAACGTTTTCTCTAATCCCTACTAAGTTCAAAACCACTGATCCCTTCCTTCCATCTTTAAACCATTAATACAATCCCTCACTCCTTACCTTCTCCTCTCCTTCCACCTCACCGAACCCTATATCTCCACCGTCCATCTCGTATCTTCCTAATTCAACCCATGCTCGAGACAAGCAGCATGACCGAACCCGTCATCTCATCATGAATCAAAGTTAAATGCAAATTGAAAACCTACCTAAATATATGAAATAATATTGTTACTTAAGGGGAGATGTTGGATTTTGATTCAAATCAAAGGCGAAGTGGTGGCCCAAAGCAGGAGAGGATGGCGAATCTAAAGATGGAGGAGGTGATTAATTTGAAGTAGAGGATCAGAGGTAAAGTGGAAGGAGAGGGTTCAGAGGCAAGCTTGGAGGAAACAAAAATAAATGAAAGCAACTGAAGTAAAGTGGAAGAATGGAAGAAACGAAATAGTTTATATATGGGGCTTAAGGGATCGGCCCGTCTTCCTCTTCTCCACAAAGCCAAAATAATTAATTCCCCAACATAAAAGGGATCAGATATGATCCCTCGACTTAAGGATTCTAAGCCAATCCCTATGTACATATAAAAAAAGGGCAATGTGAGAGAAAGGGATCGGCGAGAGGAATTCCAACCCCTATTTTGAAAAATATATATAATAAATAAATAAATAAATATAAATGCAATGAAATTGCATCTAATTCAACGAAAATTAAAGACGACCCATAAGCGTGCAAATGCATTCAGGAGCCAATGACAAGAACATGTACCTAAACGTGCACATGTATATTCTAAAAATTCAAATTTTGAAATTGATAGAAATTGAATTCTCACTTGAAGATTTCAAAGATGAAATTGGATCAGATAGCCAAAGCCTACTAGCTCCGTAGAACCAGGCACAACTATTGGAAATTGACCAAGCGTTATGACTACGACACTTTGAGAAGATAACTCAACGGAATTATAGTGACTATTCAGAAAACTGGATGGATTTCTTTCTAACAACTCTAACTTGCTTTGATTCAAAGCACGTCATGTTCAACACAAGACGTACTTTGGGAGGGCAAGTGTCATCCGGCATTTTGACCCGGCTGTAACGACCCAGAATTTCTATCATTTGAAATTCGTATATTTAATTGATTTTAAATATTAACAAGTGAAATTTGTAAGCTGAATGAATTATATATCGAACATAGAGATTTAATTGGATAATTAAATCGACAATTTAATATTTGAAATTCCAGAAATAATTGGAAATTGGGTTTAATGTGAATAAAAATGATTTATAAAGTTATATTAAATCATATTGGAGTTAGAATGATGTTTGTAAACTTTTAAAATTGAATTAAAAGTTAAATTGTGAAAATTGAATATTTTAATATTTAATTGACTAGTGAAAATAGTCATTTTTCAAACAGTCTCAGATTTTGACGAAACTAGTTTCATTGGATCCGTAATGTTATATTATTGTAAGATTTCAAATTTCGTGTCAATCGGATTTACGGTTTGTCCGAGGCGAGCTGAAACGCATAGAAATCATTTTAATCGGTTTAATTTAAATTGATCGTTTATTTCCGTAACTCGCACATACGATCGAATTAGCTCCCGAAATACGTTCCATTGTGTTCGGAACGCGGGTGAAACCTTAGAAACATCAGCCGGCATGCTTGATTTCGAGTTCGGAAAATTTTCGATGAATAGTGTTTTGAGCAATTTTCTATATAAGGCCCCCTTCTTTTCACATTTTCAACAAAACCCTAGACATTAGGGTTAGCCGCCAGTTCAACTATTCAATGGCCATAAAATCGTAGTCTTCCCTCCCTTCGATCTCCTCATCTATCAACAATCATCAGGAATTGTCAACTACAACTTTGCAGAGCTTCTCGAGATCTTCGTAACGAACGGTGGAGATCGATTTTCGAGCGACGTGGAGGAGAGAAATCGGCCGCATTCTTCACGCGTATAGGCACATTTTTTGAAGGAGATGCACGACCGAGCTTCGTGATATTCACGGAGGTGGTGGAGCTCGAGTAGCACTTCTCGGCGGTGGTCGTTGATCATTGCAAAGGTGGACGTAGAGGTCACGAAAATTTGAAGTAATAGGCGGCCGTGGGTTGTTTTGTTCGAACGCGATGTTTGCCTAGGTGTTATCACATGGGGAAGAAGATGATTTAGGTGGCCAGATTCTCATCAAGGCAAACGAACGGCCACGATTGATTTTAGGTTAAAATTGAAATGAAAATTGTAAATATATATATTAATTCGTTCAAACTTCTAAAAATCATAACTTTGTCATATGAGGTCGGAATCAAGCGAAACTAGCGGCGCCGGAATCGCAGCGACGAGTAGCTCGCTGTGGTGCAGATGTGGAATCATTTAGAGCAAGTGAAAATTTTGCGTTAAATCGAACGTGTTCGATTTAATGTAAAAATTGAATGCTCGACATTTTAAAAAGCAAGGTGAGAACTCCTCACTCAATCGAATTGTTTCGATTTAAATTTTAAATAGTTAAATTTAAAATTGCTTGATTGTGTGAATTGAATGATGATTGTTATCTATTGTGCTAAAATATACGCCATATATTAAGCAGAGGTTATTTATTAAAAACATATACCGCGATAATTCCACCGTGAAGTGGAATTGGTATTATATATGTATTTGGAGTTGATTTCCCGCATTATATAGCGGATGAGACCCTATTGCGCCGCATAATAGCGGGTAGTATTTTATAAATCCCATATACCGCGATATTCCACTTCGAAGTGGAATTGGTATTGTGCTAACGTCTGTGGATGCAGGGAAACAGGTTGGAGGGATCCAACTAGATTCCTCAAATTATATGAATTTGTTTCATATGTTGTATGAATTTGTTTCATATGCTGTGTGATTATTTATTTATAATCTGTGAATGATTATATTTGTGATTGAATTTGTTAAAGGCTAAATTTAGCCGAATATATTTTTGGTATCGTTGGATACCAGAAATAAATAAAATTGGATTTTTGAAATTAAAGTTGAAATTTTAAGTAAATTTCTTTTGAAAGAATTGAGTGAATTTAAAAGAAGGAATTTGAAGGCATAAATTTGATTTTTGAAATCTTATCGAATTATTTTCAAAATATGGGAAAAAGGATATTAATAAATGTGTTTTGAGTAATATTGTTTAAAAGTTGAAGAATTTATTTAAAATGGAATTTTAAATGGTTTGGAAGAGGTAAAGGAATTTATTTTAAAAGGTGATGAATTTCTAGAAATCAAATTGATAATTAATTTGGTATTGGAAAATAAATCTTTGGGAAATCGATATGAAAATTTATTTGGTGTTGAATTAAAATGGATTTTGTGTTGAAATAAATTTGAAAATCGATTTGTAAAATGATTTGGTATTGAAATAAATTTAGAAATCAATTTGTAATTGATTTGGTGTTTGAAAGTGAATATTTGGAAAACGACTTGAAAATCGTGTATAAGTGAATATTTGGAAATTTAAATTCACAATGGAATTTATAAAGGAAAGGGAAATTTGTTTTAAAAATAAACATTGATTTATTTTTAAGTGTGGAAATAAATTTACAAATTTGGAATGTAAATTTGAAATAAATCGATAAGGATTTATTTAATTGGTTTAAATGGACCATTTTGAAATGAAAGTGTATTTTCTTTAAAAAGCCGAGTATATTTCCAAAGTAGTTTTAAATTATAAATGAAGAAATTCTGAAATTGGATTTTAAGGAATATTTTGGAAATAAAGTATTTGAACTCGGTAAATTTCCAGTGGAAATGAATAATATTTAGAAATATATCCCGTGTAGGGAAATTGATTTGAAATTTGTTTTCAAAAGTTGAAAGGTGAAATATGATTTGAAATTGGTTTTCAAAGTGATGAAGTGTGGAAAATATATATCTGGTGAAGATATTTTGAAATTAAATAATTTGGGAAAAATTATTTAAATGGGTTGATTGTTGTGAATGTTGTTGATAGTTAAATAACCGACTATCAATATTTGCCTTTGAAATGGCACTTGATTTGTTTTTAAAACAAATGCTCATTATTCGGTTAAGCCGGGAGAGGACTTTGTGTCATATAACCCATTCCGAATAGTGATACGTCGTGAATGGATAACATTTGAAGACCGGTGTGAAGATCGGGTATTTTCAAAAATGAAAGGACAACCTGTCGAATGTCTCTGCACCGAGTTGCTCCGGTATAGAGATTTATATCACTCTTCTTGTGATGGGAAGTCCGGACATGATTAGTGAATACCCGGATTGCAAGGGCTTCTTTGGAAGTGCCTTCGGTTCCGTTCGATCCCGGAACGGACTTGTATGGATGTGTGTCTGACATTACACTTTGAGATGTAAAGCTGGTTTCTATCAAATACATTTCTGTTGGTGGCGGAGAATTTATTCTCTTAGCTTAACACCCTTCTCTGAGACGTACGAGCTCAGAGGTTATGTAATTGATGGTTACTAGTGATACATTCCCAATTTGGTAATGTGGCATACGAAGTGCTGTTGATCATTTGTTGATCAAAGCGTGGCTTTGCGAAAAAGCGTGGCTTTGCGAAAAAGCGTGGCTTTGCGAAAAAGCGTGGCTTTGCGAAAAAGCATGGCTTTGTGGACGAGACTTCGTCGAGCCTCACAACCCGGTAATGGTCCGAACAGGAATGTTGCGGCAAGGTTTTTAGGGGTCGCGCCCCTAGGGTATGTCATTTCCTTCTAGATAGAAGGTGATATCATGGTATGGAGCCCAGATATTTTACCTATGTTGATGCTGTAAATTTATTATACTTTGTAGTTGTTGCTTTGTCGTTGAGGATCCTCGGATAAAGGTCGGTAACGACCGGGGGGATGGCATACTTGTGTGTCAGTTACCTAGTTACAGCTGTACAGCGTGAGGTAGTATCAGTGTGTTGGTTACCTAGTTACAGCTGTACAGCGTGAGGTAGCGTCGGCCTTGTGGTTGCAGAGATCCGGTTAGGTTCTCGGGGCGTCTTTCCAGAGGCGTTTCCATTTCGGTGTAAGGAAGTTCCTTAGCCTGACCATTTGTTGGAAATCCAAAGAAACAATACGAGCCTTGTACGGTTTTAGTTATATAACCTGCTATGGAATGTGGCGGTAACCTGCTATTGAACATAGTAGCTATAGTAGGCATACAATAATGGTTATATGTTGGCTAAGATTAATATTATATCTTCGAAACGTTTTCCACTATGCACTAGTAATAATATCGAATGATTTTGCGTAGTAAGCATGTTTGACTATCATAAGAAGAAATCTCCTCCAACTCTGCGTTTGCATTGTGTGTGTGGCGGGAGGTCTTATGGTAGTTTCATTTTCCAAAAAACATTGCGGATGTCTTTTACTTCCTTTGTTGTTGTTGTTTTAAAGATAAAAACTGTTTTAGTTCTCACACCAGTCCCATGACTGACCTGGAGTTTATTGTTCCCTTCCTAAACTCTGGGTGCCCATCATTTTCCACACGGGCAGCCTAGAGTCAGGTTATCAGGTCATTCTGGATATTCAGGAGATGTTGTGAGCTCAGTGGCGAGCTGGATGGCGAGACGTATCACTTGTATATGATATTATTATTCCGCTGTGTATTCTGTATGAGGACAAGTTTGTATAACTGTCCATTGATATATTGTGTTGTATATTAACTCTGATGATGATGTAATGTATAAACTGATATAGTTCTTTGATTTAAAGATTAATCATTAATCTATTATATGTTGTTCCGCTGCGATATGTGATATTCTGATATTGTTTCTGTTGCTTCTTCTTTCTTTCTGTCTTCTTCTACCTCTTCTTTTTAACCATAACAATTTGGTTTTCCGGCATTCGATTGCTCGGTAGTTGATATAGTGGACGTATTAATGTCGATTTTCGGAAGTCGAAAATCCGGGATGTTACACCGGCTATATCCAAACTGACTGGACAAGTTAGACTCGACTGTCATCAGGGCCAAAAACCAAGAGTGATGATTGTGGGGTCCAGAGATAAAGTACAAATGATAATACGAAGCCATGGTCAAATGGAATTGAAAGATATGCTATACAAAACATTCTAAGTATGGAACATAGTCTAACCTAGAAAAGGGATTGGGTATGATCCCTCTCTACTAAAGGGATCATATTACTTCAGCTAAATAAGTGCAACTCAATGGAAAATGATCGATATCTCAAAATCTAGAGGTCAGATACACATGGAAACTTTGGGGACAAGATATAGGGACCCTAGGGAGTCGACCCTAGGGATAGAACCCTAAAAGGAGCAAGCAAGAGGGATCGACCTTCTTTCCTCTAGAAGGATCAGCCAGAACCAGACAACACAATACATTGCAACAATGATCAATCAATAACTCAACATCTACTAGTCCAATTTACATGAAACTTGGAGACATGCAAACTTAAGAGCTATGATCTTAGAGTGGACGTGATTAGAATATATTGATGGCAATGATTTCTGACCAAGATGCAAGCTAGAGCAAAAGATATTAGCGAGCTTGACTATTAGTCCTACTCTGATTGAGCGGATCGGTAATAGTCAAAGGAGTGATGCCAGATTGGCTGAGATTATTTCCAAGATTAAAGCTGGAGTAGAGTCTAAAGAGATGAGATAGAACAGACTTGACCGAGATAGTTGGTGTTTGTACCAAAATTGGGCACAACACCCCTCGGATGTGTTTGAAGAGATAAAATGAAGAAAATAAATGTAAAATGAGGTAGATCTAACCAACACACCAATCATCAGATAATAAGAAATATAGAAACGTGCAAATTTAGAGTGGTTCAGCGTATTGCCTACGTCCACTATGAAATGATTGATGTTTATTGAATTTCACTTGTTGATTACAAGAGATTACAACAGTACAACTGAAGTATAGTAATGATTTCGGCAGAGTATCGGCGTAGAGAAGCCAAAAGTCCATTTTCTGTAGGTTCATGGTCGCTATTTATAGGTGTAGGCTGCAAATATTTGGCTCAAATCTCGGAAGACTCTTTCTCTCACGTGGGTAGGCTACATGATCGATCAGAGGTTGATTGGGATTAATCCCTGATCGATACATGTATATTTTGTATCGATCAAAAACACCTCCATTTGGCTTGAGATCGATCAAGGATATTCTTGAGGTGGTCCGCAAGCTCCTGTGAAAATTTGGTAGCATTTGGACTTGTAGATTTTGAGTTATGATTGATCCAAGTTTGATTTTGCAAAAGACTACCGAGTTCGTATCGATACAATCCGTATCGATGCTGGCACATGTCGTTCAGGGTGACGTGGTACTATGTTCTAGGATCAATCCAATTTCCATGCCGATTGACCGAATCTTCCACTTGAACGTGTTCTGTTTGTATCGATACAATGCAATTCCATTCGTATCGTTCTGGGCCATTCTTCTCGTATCGATGCTCGGTGCTCTACATTGTATCAATGATGTGTTGCTATTTCATATCGATGGCTTTTACTTCAGTCTGTATTGATATGTACTCATTCCTTTCGTATCGAAACTTGCTTATACGTTTCGTATCGATCACCGGTCGATCGATACGAACTGTCTGGAAGAGATGATCGATACGAATAGCTTTAAAGCTAAAATTATAGAAGTCTGATCGATGCGGGTAACTGATGGATACGAAGAGATGTGGTAACTAATGGATACGAACCAATGCTTTCTTGAGGGATGGATACGAAATCCAATGGTTATGAATGAGGCTGGTTCGGATGGATACGAAGGAGGTTGAGTCATGATGGATATGAAATGAGGCTTCCTTCGTGCATCTTGACCGATCAATATCTTGAGCATACCAACTCCGATTGACTTGAAATTTGGAACGTTGATTTTATAGCTTTGCTAGTCGTATTACATCGATTGTAGCTTGATCTGGACTTGTACAAAATTCACCAGTATCCATAGTTGACCTGCGTGTAACCGACCTTCGGGGACGATTTGTCTTTGGTTTTCAGTCGATTTTTTAGTGTCACAACCTTGCCAAAAGGCGGGATAACATTTGCCCCCCAAAGTACGTTTTGTGTGAACATGACGTGCTTTGAAAAGCTGCAATTTTCATTCTGAAAAGTTCTATCTGATTCGCTGAATAGTTGTTGTCTTTTTGTCAAAAGATGTAACCTTTGATTGATTCTCGATAATATAAATACTGAATTGTTGATTGCCAATGATTGTATAGTGCATTGTTGTAACTGAGTATCGAGTGCTATCAATCTGTTGTCCACTGTTGTAATCGTCACCAGGTGAACATTAAATTCCTATGAATTTTGAAAATTGAATGTTAGTCCGTCATATATGCACGTATGTTAACCTAACTCCCGTTAACGTTTGCACGTACACGAGTCATTGTCAAGTTTTTTTTGAATCGAGTTCCGCATTGATCCTCTCCTGGATCGATGCGAAATTCAAGTTGTAACGATGCTTGATGGTCATTTTTAGTATATCCCTTCATATTGATCCTCTCCTGGATTGATTTGAGAAGTTGGGATAGGCATTTCGTATCGATGGCTACGAACCCCCGTGGTCTTCAGGCAGATGGATACGAAGTTGTTGTTCATACCGATGGAATATAAATGGTTCAAACAAGTCGTTGTTGCATCTTTCACATCTATGGATCACCGATGGATATGAATAAGCATGCTTTGGATCGATCTGAATTAATGTTTACGAATAGCTGCCCCATGACCGATATGGATGAATGGATACGAAGAAGTCCTTCGTACCATTCTGGCTTCGACCGTTCCGACCGGTCCATTTTACTTAGAGACGAATCACCTTTCTCCTTTGAGTTCGAGTCCATATAAATACATTTTGGACTTAGAAAAAATTCCACTTGCTCTCATTTTTCCCTTGCTTTCATATCGATTGAAGAACCGAGAATTGGAAATTGATTTCGTTTCCAAGCTGTTTAATTCCTCAATCCTTCTAACTAACTGCCTAAATTAGGTAATTAAACCCACAAATTCACACGGAAATGATGAGATTCAAATTTTTTTGTCATTCCATTCGTATTCGTGGCTGAGTCTGGTGAAGAGGTGGCCGGAGATGGTCGGAGTAAGGTCGAGGAAGGTCGGAATGGTTTCTGTGTTGCTTGAGTTAATCAGAGGAGAAGAAGTGTTTATGGGTATGAAAGATGCATTCGTATTGAGGATGGGTGATGGAGTGAAGGATGCATTTGTATCGAGGATGGGTGATAGACGAGTTCGTATCGATCTGGATTGAGAGGGAGTTCGTATCGATCCGAGCAATGGAACTTCGTACCGATGGAGTGGGAAGCTTCGTATCGATCTATGGTGGGAGTTCATATCGATCCAAAGCGATCGATGCGAAGGCTTGGATCTGGGGATCGATATTAAGGCGATGTATGCGATTGATACGAAGTTGAAGGTTTTTCTATCAATACGAATTGACCTCTCGACGATAGATACTAAATATTGACTTCTCTGATCGACACGAATGGTACTTTTGGTGATCGATCCGAACTTGCACTATGATGGATACGAAATTTTTGCACACTCGAATACTTGACTCCGACGAGCTTCTGCCTTGCATAATTGGACTGAACCGTTTCATTGCATATTTAACTGCCCTTTGAAGCTTGTCGATGGAACCGTAACTTGATAAATTTGACGAACTTTAACTTGGATCGATCTCGAAATTCTGAATGGCACGGTTGTGATGGTCAGCGATGACGGTTACTCCAGTCGAATCTTGAAGTCTTATTATTCGAATATTTCTCAAATTCTATAGAACTTCTTAAGTATTATGTAGCATTGCACTGCACAACACATTCACGCACTTCACACTAGGGGAAACATGGGTTTATTGTCGTCTAATGATGATTTTTACTTAGTTCAATAGCTATGGAACCCATAAGTTCACAGTCGTAGGATGTTCAGAGTCTGCCTCTCCCCGCAATTGAAATGCCAGTTTTCGCAGCCGACGTTATTAGCCCTGCTCCAAATGAGCTACCAGGAGCAGTCTTCATCGCACACCCACAAGATTCTGTCTGTTCTAACATTTCTGAAGATACGTTGGGCAGAATTTGTTTAAGGCACGGGTTGTCGCTGGACGATGTCTTACTTCCGGGGTCAGAAGATAGAGCCCACAACCCCCCGAAAGGGTATACAGCCTGCAAAATATTTATGTGTGCAGCCGGGACACTTCCTCCTTTCAAACAATTCATCCGGGAAGTTCTATTTTTCTTGAGGATCGCTCCGTCTCAACTGCATCCGAATGGATATGCGTTGCTCAATAGTTTGTTTGTCATCTTCATGGAGCACCTCTTCCGTCCTCCGATGGTAGAGGAGATCAGATACTTATTCAATATAAAGAGTCATGGGGACAACCCTTCCTTTACATTTCTAGAAGCAGTTAGAAATTGCCAAGTCGTGACCGGGGCTTGGAGCAAGTTGAGTTACTTTAAGACCGAATGGTTCTACGTTCGGTGTCCACCGGGGTTCGCCAGACGGTGGCTAGCAAGACGTAAGTGCCTTGGCCTCCTTGTAGACTAACCTGGTAATAGTAGTTGATGTCGAGTTTAACATTTTGTTTTCCTTAACAGCTTCAATTCCGCGACCTGAAGGTGATCAGTTCATGGAGATAGTAAGAGTTCTCCAAGAGGTGCCCGCTAAGTACAGAGAGATTGATGAAGTACTTACGGACGAGAATCTGGTCGCAGTCGGACTAATTGATAGAGACCAAAGCATTAGACTCGTAGGAGTTCTTAGGGCGGCCCCGATGAGGTAAGCTCAAAGGAGAACTTCCAGGATAGTAATTACCAAGCAAAGTAGTGATGGGAATATGTCCACTGGGACGAGCCCGCAGCCGGGCCTTCGCAAAGTCCTCAACCTTTAAAGCGGAAGAGAAGAGGCAAGTTTACTGCTCGAAAACCTGTAAGGCGCAAAACCATCATAGTCTCTTTGCCTGCAACTAGTCAAGAGATTCCTCCTACGCAGATGGAGTGCTCCTTTGCAGGACTGGCAGACATCCCCATTCCGGATGACTTGACTTTGCACCAAGATACCGAATTAGAGGGGCTCCAAAGTGCCTTAGACATAGGAGAGCCGATTCCTACGAGTACGACCATTACAACCGGTTGGTTGGGGGGTTTTCACATGCACACACACACTTCACAGCATCACACAATTTCTAATCACAAGTTATTCATCTCTGAAGATTACCAACTCTATTTCTCTCTTCATTTAAAGATACGATGTCGTGGCGGGAATCTATGCTTGGTAGCCTTCGTTCTGCGTGTCGTTTATCTAGCTCATACTCTGAGTCTTGCAGACGCGGGGCTGATAGAGACCGCGACCACAGTTATTCCAGTCAGGAGAGGGAGGACTACGAGAGGGAAAGGTACAGGGAGAGGGAGAAGGAGTATAGGCGTTGTTCCCGATCGTGCTCTCCGCCACCTAGAGGTCCAACACAACCCATTGGTTCTAGTAAACAACCCCTTGAATCTTCGCGTCAAATACCACCTCCCCAAGCATCTAGGCCTGACCAACAGCGTCGAAGGACTGAAATTGAGGCTCCCGTTGCCACTGAACAAGCTGTCACAGAACCCACCGAGGAAGGAGCGATTAGAATCGCTAAGTTGAAAAAGGATTTTCCGAATATCTTCTTTGACGGATTAATATTTCCCCCGCACTTAAAGCGAATACCCAACGAGGCAGAACAGACGATGCACGGCTACATATACGATATTTATGGCCAATATCGGGAATGGATGAGGACCGCAGACAAAGTATCGGTGGTGGCCTTTGAGCAGGGGAAGACAATCGAGAAACTAGGAACTGATCTCACTCTAAAGGACCACATAATCCAGGCGCTTAACGATGAAAATGAGTCTGCGAGAAATTCAGAAATAGAGGCTAATAAAAGAGCCGACGAGGCAACCTGGAGGATGGAGGAGATGAGGCGAACCAATCTAGCCCTAGTTGAGGAAATGGGGCACCGGACCACCATAGTCATGGCTGAAAGAGATGCGGTGCTAAAAGAGCTTGAGGAGCTTAAAGCCAAATTTTCTGAAGTCGTCAAAGAAAAAGACGACGCAAATAAAGCCACTAAGGAAGCATGCGTGCAAGCTGTGACACTTATGACGGAGCCGTACCGGGCATGCCCCCTGCAACCCAAGAGTCGCATCATAAGAAGGAGGCCCTTATGACGGAGGCAACCACAACAACGGCCACTACACCAACTGACAGAGTGCAGGGGAGCGCTTTTACTTTTGACGAGCAGATGATGGAGGAACTCCTTGGTCATCAAAGTGACCCACTACCGACCTGCCATTCGTCATGGGCAAAGGCGCATTCATGGCCAGCTCTTCGGGCCCAACTCGCAGCATCCCCGCAAACGCTCAAACTATTCATGAAGAAGAGATAATAGCGGAGATTAATGCCGAGATGGAAGCGGTCGCACAGGCCAGTGGTATCGGAGGTGGTATGGCGGGTTCTGGTCCAGCGACTCTGCGAAAGATTTCTCCCGACGGCACAATTGTCGATACCGGCGTGCCTCTCTCTTCTTCCAACATTGAGAGTGTTCCTATTCCTCTTACCCCGTATTCAGAAAGTATTCCAATTCCCGTGAGTTCAGAGGAAGAGATTACCATAATTCCTCCAGCTGGAGACCAACCGCCAAAAGGCAAAGGCTTGAAGAGGCATCCGAGCGGTAGCTCCAATGGGTCGACGCCGGGGAGGAAGAAGAAGAAACCGAGGGAGTAGACGTATCTTCTTGCTCCCTTTTTTGGTAGATAGATAGGAATTTCTTTTTTGCTTCCTGTAGGCCATGTATAGATGCGGGTTCGGCCCTTGCTAGTAGGATTTCTCGGAACAATTTTTGTACTTATCCTTCTTTTTCAAAAAATAGTTAAAATAAAATTCCATTTTTTTCCAGCACAGTTTCGTGTTTATTTGCTTAAGTGTTTTAGCGCTTGAACCTCCATTCAATGTACTTGTGAAGCCTTAGTCTCTGAATCGGACCTGAGTTTAGTTGTTAAGCCCCCAAAGTTATGGCTTCGGGTCATAACCGAATGTTAAGTCGCGTCTCAACATTGTACTGTCTCGGTTAGTAGCTGGTACTTGAACTTTAGGTAGTCGCTTTCCGTCTTCGATAAATCGAGATTAACTTAGTCAGAACGAAGTTGAAAAGAGACGGGTTCGAGTGATCGGATCACACTCGTTCATCTATTGGTAATCGCATCCACACTTTGGGGATTGCATTTGCACATCGGCGGCCAGTCATGCCCGCTTAATGTTTAAAGATATGTCCATGCTCCGGGGACTTAAATTAATTTACGGGCGATCAGTCACACCCGTTTGATATCTAGAATTTCGTCCGCACTCTGGGGACTTGGAGCTAGTGGATGAATGGTCAGTCACACCCATTTCGGTGTTTATACTCTAGTTCACACTCCGGGAATCTAGACTTGGTCAACAGACGGTCGATCACATCTATTTCGAGTTTTAGTATTTTGTTCGCACTCCGGGAACGATAGATTTATCAGGATCATGGACGATTGGGTCACATCCACCCTGAGTTAACAAGTGAGGTCGTTAGACGGACGGATCCATCCTCCTCAAACTTGGATTAAACATGGGAGAAGTCATTAGGTGGACGAATCCACCCTCTTCGAGCCCACATTTTTAAGTTTATACTCCAGCTCGCACTCTGGGAGCCGGAGTTAGTTAGAGGATTGTCGTGTATCAATCCTTTTTTGGCTTCAGTGTGATGGCTTGCCCCCGAGCTCGGGTTTCACTTAGCAAGTGATCGGTCGTATCACAGTCACTCCCTAATTGAATAAGTCCCACCGTAAGGTGGAACTTAGCTCTCCGTGCATTGTGATGGTCGCATGACGCATTTTAAGAATCACTGCTCTGGTTCGAAGAGATTGCATTTTATTACTTAAATAAGAAAATATGGCAAAGTCAGTTGCCTTATTACAAATTCAAATTTTGAAATGCATAAACAAATTACAAATGAAAAGTGGACTGAATGAATAAATAGAGCTTGTTATGTGTAGTAGCGACGAAGACTCTCGCTGTTCCAGGCTCTCGGTAGAGTGAGACCATCAATGGTCGATAATTTAAACGTGTCGTCTCCGAGTCTTCGTTCAATAACATATGGTCCCTCCCATGTTGGTTTCATATGCAAAGGGACCAAGTAAATTCTCTTGAGGACGAGATTGCCGAGTTCAAAGGTTCAGGGTCGGACCTTAGCATTGTACAATTGGGCCACTCGACTTCGGTATGCGGCTGCCCTCAAATCAGCCTCTTCACGCTTCTCATCTAATAAGTCCAAAGATTCGGAAAGTAATATAGCATTTGTCTTCGGATCATAATACGTCACATGATGAGAATGCACCTCCAACTCGATTGGAATAACGGCTTCTGAGCCGTAGGAAAGTGAAAATGGAGTATGGCCGGTCGCGGACTTGCGGGTCGTTCGATAAGCCCATAGGGCCATAGGAAGTTCATCGATCCATTTTCCCCCATCTTTTTCCAATCGTTTCTTCAGAATGGACTTTATAACTTTATTAACAACTTCGACCTGTCCATTCGCTTGAGGGTGTGCAACAGCAGAGAACTTCTTCTGGATATGGAATTGCTGACAGAAATTCTTGAACTCGACACTATCGAATTGGGCTCCGTTGTCAGTGATGATTGAATGTGGGAGACCAAATCAACATATAATATTGCGTACAACAAAGTTGATCACTTTCTTCGTTATGATAGTAGTAAGGGGATCGGCTTCCGCCCATTTGGTAAAGTAATCAACTGCAACGATGGCATACTTCGCGCTACCTTTAGCTAGAGGTAGAGACCCAATGATGTTGATGCCCCATATTGCGAACGGCCATGGACTGACCATCTGAGTTATTTTGGTAGGCAGAGCTCTTGGAATCCGAGCATGTATCTGACATCTGTCACATTTCCTGGCATAATCTGATGCATCGCGATTTACAGTCGGCCAATAATAACCATATCGGAGCACTTTCTTAGCAAAAGCTTCCCCCCTCCCCATTGTGATCGCCACATTCTCCTTCGTGTACATCATGCAACACTCGTTTGATTTCATCGTGGGCGATACACCAGAGTAAAGGAACATATTACCCTCTTCTATACATGACTCCATTCTAAATAGTGAACCGCGAAGCCTTTCGAAGAACTTTTCTTTTCTCACTCCTGCGCTCTGGTAGGATTCCATGTTCGAGATAGTTTCTGAACGGAGTCATCCGTGACTCTTTATCGGGTATGACTTCAAGTACCCATATGGTCTCTATTTGATCAATACTCGGGGAAGATAGCATCTCAATGGGAATGAGTCCCATTTGTCATGCCTCACCGGTGCTGGCTAATTTTGCCAAGGAATCGGCCTTCTGATTGTATTCTCGAGGTATGCAATAGATGGCATAATAATCGAACTGATTCAATATTTCCTGGACCCGAGTGAGATAGGCAGCCAGTCTCCGGTCTTTGGCCTGGTATTCCCGCCGAACTTGACACACGACCAATTGTGAATCGCAGTAAATCTCCACAGCAATGATTCTTAAATCTCTGGCAAGCCTTAGTCCAGCGAGCAGGGCTTCGTATTCAGCCTCGTTGTTAGTCGCACAGAAAATGAACTTCAAAGCATTGCATATAGATCGGCCTTCAGGAGTTTCAAGCATAACCCCAGTGCCTGAACAGAGGTCATTTGATGCACCATCAGTATGTAGCATCCAGACATATTTGGGAGATTCGCTAGTTTCGGGCAAGTCCTCCAGGATAGTGAATTCGGCGATGAAGTCCTGTAACAACCCGCATATTTTACGATTGTATATTTAAATATTTAATTTAAATATAGCATCGTTAATCGGATTAAAGTCCGAAATGTTACTTTTTGTAAACGGTCGAATTAGGACTCGATACTAAGAGAAAAATGGGGGAAAAGAATGGGAAATAGAAATTCCAAACCCTAGTTTAATTAGGAAATACAAATTCTAGATCCAACATCAAAGAAAAGCTAAGGTAAGCATCCTCTTCTTCTTCTCCATCTCAATCTCTCTCCAATTTCAGAAATTTCCTATAACCTAACTTAGGAAATATTGCTTATGATCTTAGATTGGAGCTTCTAGAGTTGAAATTGAAGAGTAGTTGATCTTTACTTTGCTTTAGAGCTTCTCGTTTATTGTTTTTGGGTTTAAAGGTGAGTTCTTTAACTCACATCTACGTCTATAGCTTTCATTGTTGTTAGGTATGAATTCCTAACATCTATTTCGTGTTCATTTGCTTTGATTTGAATTGGTTTTGTGAATTCTCCAATTTTTGGTTTTGAAGTCCAATTTTATGAAAATCCTACTATGGATGTTTGGACATGTTGTTTGGGGTGTATCGAAGAGCATATAAGTCTGGGTTGTCGCTTGGCATAAATCCCTAATCGTTGTTGCTCGTCCGATCGCTCCCGATATGTTTTGGCCACTTTGGCCCAGGGTAATTTCTGCCCAGCTGAGTGGTTCAGACGTCTGAAATGCAAGTTCAGACATCTGGAATCAGACCTGGAGCAAAAATATTCACGATAGAAAATTATAAAAAAGAGCAGAGACTAATTCCAGACGTCTGAAATATAGGGTCAGACGTATGAATGGGTCTCAGACGTCTGATTTGAAGTTTCAAATGTCTGGGGGTTCTCTGGATTATTTCCAAAGAACAAATCCAAACGTCAGGAATATAAACCAGACGTCTGGTTATCGCTCAGACGTCTGCTTCGATATTCCAAACGTTTGGGTGGTTTTTTGAACTATTTCCAGAAAACAAATCCAGACGTCTGGATTCCAAACCAGACGTCTGGAAACGTTCATTTTTGCCTATTTAGGCTGTTTTGTGTGGATTTCCTATTTTAATCGATTTTAGTTGATCCGAATAGTTGTTATCACTTACTATCGACTTTGATGACTTCTTTCTTTGGATTTTTGGGAATATCCATTTTGATGGATTTGGTATCGATTTATTTGGATTTGATTCACGTCTTTGAAT
Source organism: Allium fistulosum (assembly GCA_030737815.1). Taxonomy (NCBI): domain Eukaryota; kingdom Viridiplantae; phylum Streptophyta; class Magnoliopsida; order Asparagales; family Amaryllidaceae; genus Allium; species Allium fistulosum. Next base: position 480,327,330 of record CM060905.1, on the reverse strand, counting down.
GTGAATCTTTGGTGATTGATTGTTTCTGCAATCATTTTTGTGATTTGTCACTTCTAAATACAAAAGTTTCTATACTAGTAGTAAATAATCAAACTCTTTCATCAAAATGATTTCAACATTTACTTTCAATATAAAAATCATTTTTAAATCCGTTTTCCAATCTATTAGTATATACAAACCTTTACCTCATTCGTACGAGAAATCCAATTAAACGAATTAGCAAAACAAGTGGTATGAAACGCTTGCGTTTACTTCGTCGGTTAGTTCTTAGACTTGTTCGATTGAAATCTTGTGACAATTTTCGAGTGGAATTCTACAATATGTTCGTAAATATTTAAGTTAAGCTAGTGGTTATGGGACATGAAGCTAAACTCTTATATTTACTAGCTTAGTGTGATTCACACTTCTTGTTGATCAATGGTGATCATTTTGTGATTTAGACTAGCGATGTGCGATGTCTCTTTGTTTGGGTGGGGACTAAAAATCCTCGTTTGTGGAACTTCGATTCAATTTGGTGGGGTAGCGACCCATGCTCTTCGGGCCGTTTGTGGAGCTTCGGCTCAAAATTGATGGTTAGCGACCATGGAATAGCGTTTCGTTTGTGATGCACGTGTTGGGGAGTTTTCATGCTCCCGTTTATGTTAGGCCTCCCCCCTTTGTGATTTCTGGTTGTGATTTCTAGAATTTGTGTTTCACCAATTTTCGTGGTTTGCAATGATAAGCTCTATCAATATTTGTGTTTTGGTGAATAATTTAAAGAATGTGATTCTTTTTGGTGTTTTGAGATGATTTGAGATATTGTATGATTTTTGTTGTTAATTGATGTATACTTGGCACAGTATGGCATTTTTGTTATCATACGTTTTTGGTCATATCTCTTTTTATTTGATATTTATAGCTAGACTGATCCGTTTATTATTTTCTTCTTAAAAAATACTCGGGTCAGACCGAGGTATTTCAGGTGCTTCTGCTTGACTTCTTATCTAGGACCATCATCTGATTTTTGGCTAACTACTTTAGATTAGTAGTTTTTGTTTTTATACATTCGAGATATAGACTCCTTGATGTATATTATTCTTTTGTCTAGCACCTGTACCTATTCTTTTGTGATGTAGTGGATCTTGTATGACCACTACTTTTATGTACACTTCTATGCGATATATTCATATCTGCTTCCGCCTTTGTGATATGAATATCTGTGACTGATTTGTGTTATGTTTATTTCTATATTTGTTTCCGAAGGCCACTTAGCCACTGTGTAGTAGCTTTGAGTTTGTATTTGATATGTCGGATTTCCTCTTGAAACGAAATGTAAGTTATATTATCTGACATATCGGTACTCGCACAAAGCAATTACACAGATGGTCGCTCCTCAACGGCCTTATTCTTCGTGCTAGTCGATGGCATTACCCCATAGTGTCCCTTGGCTAGTGTGAGTATAGAGGTGGGGCGTCACAAGTTCGGTAGGACTTGTCCTTGAATAGCTCGCCTTGGTTTGTAAGTGAGGTCAAACTGACTCAGCTCGATATTCCACTTGAGTAACCTACCAGACGTCTCAGGGCGCGTAAGGACCTGTCGTAACGACTGGTCGGTGTAGAGAGTGATAGGATGCGCCTGAAAATATGGGCGGAGCTTTCTCAAGGCAATGACAAGACAATAAGCTAACTTCCAATTTCGGATAATTTCTTTCTGCTTCGGTCAGCCGTTTGCTGATGTAATATACCAGCCATTGTATCCGGTCCTCCTCCCGAACTAAAGCAGCACTGATTGCGTTTTCTGACACCGCCAAGTAGATGTACAGTCTCTCGTGATCAATAGGTTTTGACAGAATGGGTGGTGAGGACAGGTGTTGAACCAGTGCTCGGACTGTGCCCTCACACTCTGTAGTCCATTCAAAGTTTCGTTTCCCTTTTTTGATTAGATCGAAGAAGGGAATGCACTTGTCGGTGGATTTTGAAATGAACCTTCTTAGTGCCGCCACCTTCCCGTTGAGGCTCTAAACTTGCTTTATAGTCCTTGAGTCTCAAGATTTCTAGTTGCCCAGATTTTCTCGGGATTGGCTTCGATTCCCCGAGCATTAATGATGAATCTAAGGAATTTTCCAAACGCGGCCCCAAAGTGACATTTCAACGGGTTGAGTTTCATTCTGTACTCTCGGAGGATGTTGAACATTGTTTCCAGGTATTTGATATGATTGGTGGAGAATCGCGACTTCACAAGCATGTCGTCCACATATACCTCCATGGTCTTTCCGCTCTGGTTAGCGAACATTCGGTTGTCGAGTCTCTGATAGGTTGCCCCGGCGTTCTTAAGTCCGAACGGCATCACTTTATAACAATAGAGTCCGAAATCGGTGACAAAGCTGGTATGCTCCTGATCAGGTAGGTGCATCGGTATCTGATTGTAACCAGAATATGCATTCATGAAGGATAAAAGTTCATGTCCGGCGGTTGAGTCTACGAGCTGATCAATTCGGGGAAGTGGAAAACTGTCTTTAGGGTAAGCTTTATTTAAGTCCGAGTAGTCAACGCATGTTCTCCATTTTTCGTTAGGTTTCCTGACAAGTACAGGATTGGACACCCATTCTGGATATAATGCATCTTGGATAAACCCATTCGACCTGAGTTTATCCACCTCTTCCTTAAGGGCGGCAGATCTCTCTGGATCCATACCACACCTTTTTTGCTTGACCAGGACATGTCGCGGGTCAATATTCAATGCATGGCTCGCGATGTCCGGCGAGATCCCACACATGTCGGAGTGCATCCAGGCAAACACGTCGAGGTTTGTTCGGAGAAATTCAACCAATTCCTCTTTCATCCATTGGCTTAGCTGAGATCCAATCTTTACCATTTTAGAATTATCATCATTATCGATCAGAACATCGATCGTCGGCTCTGCCGGAGAAGCCTGACTGTCTTTGACTTCGTCTTTACTTTCGGTATCTCTCGGGTCAAGATCTCTCAAGAATTGGTTGTGGTGCTCGGGCCTTGGCCCAGGCGTTAACTGTCAATTATCCACAAAGCGGATGTAGAGAGATTCCTCTACGCCATTTCCCTTCTCTTTTCGCTCGCCTCTCGCTGCTTAGCAACATAACAGGCTCGTCCAGCAGCCTGGTCTCCCTCAACGACTCCGACTCCATTGTTGGTAGGGAATTTCAAAGTTAGACACCAAGGGGCGATAGCGGCTTGAACTCAGCGAGGGCTGGTCGGCCCAAGAAAGCGTTGTATGGTGAGTCAATATCCAATACAATAAACTGCAATATCTGGACTCTCCGGCGCTCTCCAACTCCCAACTCCACTAGTACCTTCACCATCCCAGTGGGTATAGTCGCACTTCCATTGAAGCCATGAATACGAGACTGACAAGGCTTCAAATCTTTCGCTTCCATCTTCATTTGATCATAAAGAGTATGTTCACTGAACTTCCACTGTCCACTAAGTTCCTCTTTATCCAAGTAGGATCTATCTGAGCTGAAATGACTAGTGGATCAATGGTTGGGGCTTTTACTCTGTCGGCATCCCTATCTCAAAATACGATGTCGTATGTCATCGTTTTCTGTTCTTTGGCCGGAGCCCCATCTTCCAAGTTACTGCAACATTCGAAGATCACATGCGTAACAGAGCTGGCATACGACTTCATTTCTCCGATCTGCTGGATGAGGACCACCACTAACAGTGTTAATCACTAACCTCCTGCTGGTACGAGCGGGTCTCTTCGATCTAACCAGATTTGGTATTTGATTTTGATTTGATAGGCCCACACCTCCAGCCTGCGGCACCCGAATGAACTATTCCAACTTTCTTTCTCGGATCAACATCTCGATAATATCCTGTAGATGACGACACTCGTTCGTGTTGTGGCCATAACTATCATGAAATATACAATACTTCCCATTTTGAATCTGTTTTTCTGACGATTGCTTCGGAGTAGGTTTCTTATATTGGATAGTATTACAGGTTTGCAAGTACACATTTTCCAGAGATGTATTTAAAGGAGTCTAAGTGTCAAACATGGGAGCTCTACGTCGCGGTCCGCGATTCTGATCCCGCTTCCTGCCCTGATTTCCATCGCCTTTCTGCTGATTCGGTTTATTCTGTATATTTAACTGCACCTTTCCGGAACTCTCTTCGGTTTGTTTCACAACGACACTGCTTTGGATTCCTTCCACACTGGGCCCCACGTCATCCTTTTTCCTAGACTGTTTCACATCCTCCCTTCTCAAGAACTGTGCTTCCTTGGAATAGAAACGATCTAATGACGCAGGTGGTTTTTCGGCCAACCAGTTGCCAAATTCGGAATCGGGATCGATCCCCTTAGTCAGTGCCATCAGAATGGAACTGTCGTTGGGGTTACTAATCTCAGCGCATGCAGCAAGGAACCTTTCCAAGTAATGTCTGAGTGTCTCTCCGGGAGCTTGAGTGACACTGGACAAGGTATTAACATCTTTGGGCCTTGTGACATGCATGTAAAACTGTTCAACAAACTTCGTTGCCAACTGGTTGAAACATGAGATAGACCGGGGTGGTAAGCGAGTGAACCACATAGTCACGATGCCCCTAGGGAGATTGGGAAACTTTGACATTTGACCGCATCATCAGCCCATGCGGCGTTCATCAACCATTCATACTTTAAAATGTGCTGGTTAGGGTCAGAGCTTCCTTCATAAACAGGTAAAGTTGGCATTCTGAATCACCGAGGCGGTTCAACGTAGAGGATGTCATCGGTGAAAGGGGTATGACTCCGGGAGATTCCTTGGTCGTCGATGGTGAGGCCTTGGCTTTCATGGATCATCTGACGGATCATTGTCGGGATGTCTGGCATCTGGATATTCTGGGCATGCTGCGCCAAGGTATGGTCGGGTTCCATAATGCGGGGATGGGCCGGTCGCGGTCGACGGTCCATATCTCGCCTTCTTGGCTCTAGCTCTTAAGGAACATAGGGCTCTGGAGTATGATCACGTTGGTGATCATTCGGTTCCATTCAGTTTCAAGTATCGGCTCCCAACTCAATGACAGCGGCACGGTTGTTAGTAGTGTGATAAGGAACCGTGGAGGAGGGTCCGGCCTAGTGGCTGGTTGACAGACCAACTCTCGGTTGCCCAAGATTCAAAGTGCGCTGATGTCTGGTAGCCTGTGTATAGCTTCCATCCAGCCGTGGGTGCATGGATCTGTGATTGTAATCAGAAGAAGCTGAACTTTCAGTGGATGAGTAGGAAGCCTGATCCCTTCTAGATCTCCTTCGTCTTTCATGGTTCAGCTGATTGGTTAACTCCGCATTGGCACGGAGCTGCTGGGTAAGTTGTTGGCGACTTTGAGTCAGCTCTTGCATCAGTAGTTGGAACTCCTCCTTGGTGATAGGGCCTTGTGGATCCGAAGGTCCGATAGCATTCTGGTCTGCAGTGGGAAGTTGTGCGGGGTTCTACCTATCCCGTCCTTTTGGATCTGCAGCGGTTGAGGTAGTCCCGGTAGCGACCATGGTGAATAGTGGAGTTCTCTCCTAGACTTGGTGCAAATCTGAATAGGATGGAAGAACTTCTAGGCTTGAGATTTGGATCTTCTCCATAGATTTTTGCAATCCAATAGCGGTAGTAGATCCAATGAGTAGGAGAAAAGTTGGGTTTTCTCAGTGAAAGCACCAAAGTGTTTGTACCAAAATTGGGCACAACACCCTTCGGATGTGTTTGAAGAGATAAAATGAAGAAAATAAATGTAAAATAAGGCAGATCTAACAAACACACCAATCAGCAAATAATAAGAAATACAGAAGAGTGCAAATTTAGAGTGGTTCGGCGTATTGCCTACGCCCACTATGAAATGATTGATGTTTATTGAATTTCACTTGCTGATTACAAGAGATTACAACAGTAGAACTGAAGTATAGTAATGATTTCGGCAGAGTATCGGCGTAGAGAAGCCAAAAGTCCATTTTCTGTAGGTCCAGGGTCACTATTTATAGGTGTAGGCTGCAAATATCTGGCTTAAATCTCGGAAGACTCTTTCTCCCACGTGGGTGGGCCCACATGATCGATCCGAGGTTGATTGGGATCGATCCTTGATCGATACGTGTACATTTCGTATCGATCAAAAACACCTCCATTTGGCCCGAGATCGACCAAGGACATTCTTGAGGTGGTACGCAAGCTCCTGTGAAAATTTGGTAGCATTTGGCTTGTAGATTTCGAGTTATGATCGATCCAAGTTTGATTTTGCAAAAGGCTGCCGAGTTCGTATCGATACAATCTGTATTGATGGCTTCGTATCGATGCTGGCACGAGTCATTTAGGGTGACATGGCGCGATGTTCTAGGATCGATCCACTTTCCATGCCAATTGACTGAATCTTCCACTTGAACGTGTTCTGTTCGTATCGATACAATGCAATTCCATTCATATCGTTCTGGGCCATTCTTCTCGTATCGATGCTCGGTGCTCTACATTGTATCGATGATGTGTTGTTATTTCAGATCGATGGCTTTTACTTCAGTCTGTATCGATACGTACTCATTCCTTTCGTATCAAAACTTGCTTATACATTTCGTATCGATCACCGGCCGATCAATACGAACTGTCTGGACGAGATGAGCGATACGAATAGCTTTAAAGCTAAAATTATGGAAGCCCGATCGATGCGGGCTACTGATGGATATGAAGAGATGTGGTGGCTAATGGATATGCACCAATGCTTTCTTGAGGGATGGATACAAAATCCAATGGTTATGAATGAGGCTGGTTTGGATGGATATGAAGGAGGTTGAATCATGATGGATACGAAATGAGGCTTCCTTCGTGCATCTTGACCGATCAACATCTTAAGCATACCAACTCCGATTGACTTGAAATTTGGAACGTTGACTTTTATAGCATTGCTAGTCGTATTACATCGATTGTAGCTTGATTTGGACTTGGGCAAAATTCACCAATATCCATAGTCGACCTGCATGTAACCGATCTTCGGGGATGACCTGTCTTTGGTTTTCAGTCGATTTTTTAGTGTCACAGCCTTGCCAAAAGGCGGGATAACAGTTGGCTCCGTAAAGATGGGAGATTATTTGTTCCAAATGTCGATGGGTTAAGGAACATGATGCTACGAGAGTGCAATCATTTAAGATTGAATATCCATCTCGCGGTATTAAGATGTACCATGATATATAGCAGACCTATTATTGGTAAGGGATGACAAAAGATGTTGGGTCATTCGTATTAAAATGGATGAACTGCTAATTGGTTAAGGCAAAGCAAAAAGCCTAGTGGTTTGTTGCAACAGCTAGAAATTCCCTAGTGGAAATGTGAACAAGTTTTCGATGGATTACATTGATGGACTGTCGAGCACTCAAGCAATGCATGACAACATTTGGGTCATAATCGATCGATTGACCAAAAGTGCCTGATTTATGCCCGTTAAATCAGGTAGAATGACAACCAAACTGGTTGAATTGTATGTGAAATGGATAGTATGATTCCATTATGTGCCGATGATCATTATGGGTGACCGAGACCCATTGTTCACTAGAGGGCTTTGGAAGAGCTTACAAGAGGCATTGGAGACGGAACTACAACTCAGTACGGCTTATCACCCTCAAACTAATGGCCAAACTAAAAGAGTGAATTGTATCTTAGAGGATGTCTTCCGGGCTTGTATACTCAACTTTGGAGGCTCGTGGGATGATCACTTGCATCTCGTTGAATTCACATACAACTACAATTATCAGTGTAGCACCGGTGGCACCAATCAAGGCATTATATAGCCGACCATGTAATGGTCCTTTATGTTGGTGGGAAGCAGATGAGAAACTGGTACTTAGGCTAGGTATGGTTAGAGAAACCTTGGAGAAGATTGAGATCATTCGGCAATAGATGCTACTCAAGACAGATAGAAGAGCTACGCTGATGAGATGTAGAGATCTAGAGTTCTCAGTTGACGATATGGTATTTTTTAACATCTCCCCATTGAAGAATGTAATTCGGTTTAGTAGTAAAGGGAATTTGATACCGAGATCCATAGGTCCTTTTTGATACTAGAGCAGATGGGGAGTCTTGCTTACAAAGTTGACTTGCCTCAAAGAATGGTAGGAGTGCACAATGTGTCCCATGTTTCTTACTTGCGAAAGTTTGTACACTACTCAAGTGTAACTATTGCACCGAATCAACTAAATGGTATCAAACAGAGGCTTCCAGACCTCATAGGCATATTCATACCATTGGACGTGATACGAAGCAGCTTAGGAGGAAGGCAGTGAAGTTGGTGAAAGTTAAATGGAGCAAAAGTGAAGGCAGAACACACATAATTTGTATTGATCACATAAATGCCACTTTCATTAGAAACATAACAAACTTTATTTCTATTCAAACAAATGTTCATAACATTATTTGCACAATGAAATATATATCCAGTCTCAGTAATTCTTTTACATAATTGCATCTACGATGGACCCATCGGCAAATTGGAGTCTAATTTCGTCCTTTTCACCCGACGTTAGTTCCTAAGCCCCTGTAAAAAATTAGAAATGGAAGTTCTATATCCTGTATTAGATCCTTAGACATATTACTGATTACAAAACTATTTTGAATCATAAATGTGCCTGATGGAGATGCAGAACCATTCTGCTTTCTTTCTTTCACGATTTTGAGGTACTTAGGACAGATTCTCTTCCGGCGTCCTTTCTTATGATAGTGGTGACACTCACCCTTATCGTCGACTGTCTTATTTCCTTTATTACTTTTCATTTTACCATCTTTATGTCGCTTCTTCGAACTGTTTGAAGATGACACACCACCTTATACTACAAGCAGTCTTGATTAATCTTTAGATTGTGACTCGATCGATCTTAACATATTGAGGAGCTCCATGAGAAGCACATTCATATTATCCATATTATAGTTCCATATGAATGGTTCATACTAAGGGGTTAATGAACCTAGGATCAGATCGACTCGTTGCTCATTACTTATGGTCATGTCTAATGATGCTAGCTTATCAATATAACTCTTCTTCATCAACAAATAATTGTCCACCTTCTGTCCCTTTTGCAATTTGGTGTTGAACAGTTTCTTAGTAGTCTCGTACCTTATAGAATGAGATTGCTCATCAAAAAGTGCCTTGAGACTATCAAATATCTCATGGACATACATCGATTCGTGATGCTTTTGCAACTGTTTTTCTATAGCAGACAACACGAACACTTAAGCAATTTCTAGCTTAGCCACCCATTTACTATAAGCAACGTGCATATCTTCATGATCATCATTAGCGGGTCTTGTTAGCGAAATACAAGTTACAGACGACCAAACTCGCTCGTATTTCAGATATATCTTTATAGCTTATAGCCAGTCGATATAGTTGTTTGGTCCGGTTAATCGGTCACTTTCATTAAAGAGTCTTGGATTCGACATTATCTGCAAGTTTTAATGATTAAATTGTTAGGATATTAACACAATAGATATTCTTATAATATTAGTAAGATCAAACTTTATGTTTCACTTTACTAATAAGATCCCACTGGCATTTTATGTTTTGCCAAACCCTAAGTCGAAACATAAAAGTCTATCGACTTCACAAGTAGGTGTTAGAACTCGCATGTTTTGGATTCTGACCTTGGGGAAAGATCAACAAATCATACTTCCATATACGATGGATAGCTCCTTATCAGTTGTATCATATACAGCTCCTAACCCATGGTACTTTGTCCTAATCCCGCTTTTAACAAATAAAGTCGGATTATTCACTCTGACCTATTGTTTCGCGATGGCCTAAGTATAATGCGCATACCTTAAGGAAAGCTCAATAAATATGTGTAGCTATCTTACCTCATCTATTCAATATATTAATAGTACTACACATAACATCCTTAGCTTGAGGAAAGCTCAACAAACTAAAGAGCATGCAAGTAATCTATTAATATATAAATGGTAGAGGATAACTTTATAATGAAGATTCGTAATCTTAAGTATATTTTATTGAGTGATATCAACTTATGGAATAATGTTCTTATGAAATACCCTCGTGATTCAAATGTCGGACACATCAGCAATCATGGTATATGTGCATTTACATATGTATTCATTCCTTAAGTCTATTCTAGGTTTCTTAATGTTCCACCTTAATTTATACATTCATATATAAGTTTTATTATTATATAGCTTTTATATTTCATGTTACTTATACAATAGTCTTATGTATAATATTATATTAATTAAATCTTATTTAATTAATTTTAATTAAATAATTTAATTAGTTTCATATTAATATAACATTTATATTCAATAATTATTATGTACAGTATAACCTTTATAGTATGGCACATATATCAGATACGTGTGTATATTATTTAATTAATTAACCTTTTAATTAATTTATTTAATTAAACTATTTTAATTAAATTATATTAATTTCAAAATTCAATTCATATGCATGCATGTATACATATGTTAGTTTAAACATTTTAAAACAACATAACATATATCACAATATAAAATATATGTATACATTTATTGCTTAATTAACTTATTTATTTTATTAATCTTATTAATAAATTTTTTTTAAATTGTTAAAATTAATTATGTTATTTTTCAAACATTTAAAAAAATCTTATTATGTTATAACTTTTAATATGTATATATTTTATTATAAATTTAACTATTAAATTTATAACCTTATATTTTTAAATTTTCGAACAATTTTGAAAATTAGCCCAAGGCCCAATCCAAATTTTGGCATTTTCTATTAGGAGGAAACTTTGGGCAGAGTATACATTTATATGTTTAGGCTAGGCTGGTAGACAAGTAGGGTGGAGTACTTGATTATCCAAACTCAATTCTATACACTACCTTTCTAGACATCCTACTATTTGGGCTATGAGCTTAATAGTTAACCCTAACATAACTAATTTAGAACATATAGACTATAAGGCGTTGATAGCATTGTTGGAACCAGACCAGCCCGTACTGGATTATGGGTGAATTTCAATTTTTTTTAACCATTTTGGATTTTTATTGGACCTATGAAGTCTAATTTATTTAGAACATTTTTAATTTATTTTAAATAAAATATTTATATTATTAAAATCTATAAAATGATTTTATATTATTTGATTAATTTCATATTATATATAAGGATATCATATAAATATATATGTGTGTGTGTGCATGTGTAACATATCAATCCATGCAAGGTATAACATGCCCGCGTGTAGATGCTGGGATTTACACCACAACAGACACGTTAGCTCATCTTATATACCAAAATATTATCCAAATGTATGTTTACATATATACATACATATATATATATATATATTTAATTTATATATATTTACAAAATATTGCATGTATATATATATGTATATAAATCATATTTTGTTTAAATAATTATATATATATTTGTGTGTGTATAAATATATGTATGAAATTTAAATCATTTATAAATTACATAAAATATAAATAAAAAAAAATTAAGGTCGAAAAACAATTTATGAATGTATATGTGAAAAATTATGTATACATACATATATATATATATATATATATATATATATATTAAATACAAATATGTTTATGCATAAATAATATTATAATAAATTGTATATGTATATATATATATTATAATTTTAAAGTTATACAAGATATATATTTTAAATATACATAATACCAGGTCTTGCGCACGGTAATTTTTTTAAATTATAAAATATAATTAAATAAATATCTGTATGGATATTCATTAAAAATTAATAAAAAATTGTTTTTTGAAACTTAATTTTGGATTTTAAATTTATATTAATATTATGAAATATATTTTGTAATTTTAAATATTAATATATAATTTTATAATTTAAAACAATTTTAATCTAATTTTTAATTTCGAGCAATATTTAAATAATATTAAAATATAAAAAAAAATATTTTTTTATTTTTACTAAGAGTAAGTTAGGCAATAATTTAATTTCATAAAATATAAAACATAATTTTACGTTACTATGTATTAATATATGTTTGCACCAAAAATTGGCACAAACACCCTATAAAATGAATGTAGAGAAATAAATAAGAAACCTAAATTAAAACAGAGGAAATAAGCAGAAAATAAGTAAAAAAACAATGACAAACATATTTAAAGTGATTTGGCGTTAAATGCCTACGTCCACTTTTATGGAACAACATTATTGACCACTTGACTTTCTACGTATAAGAGGGATCAGATTGGAATCCGTGAATACAAAGGAGTACCAATAAAACATCAATGTAAAGATCCTTAAATTGAACAGTGAACTCTATATTTATAGGGGTAGACGACCAAATATCTTCCTGAAAATTCGTTGGCAGAATCTCCAGATGTAGACGAGGTTCCCTAGAAAATTTCAAGGCCCAACTCCCAATATAGAGCGATCTACCCCGATCGGTCTTCCTTACCACGAGGCACCATATGATCGATCGTGTGGGTCACCCTCCATGCTAGCTTAATGTTTCCAAAGTTGTCTTCATGTTTTTAGAGGTATCGATCGATTCCCGTTGAGTTGAACTGTTAGTTGATGTTGTTCATTGTTATAGTGATACGATCTGATCCCTTGCCTGGGGAAGGGATAGGTACCGATCCCTTGCTTAGGGAGGTACTAATCCGTACTTAGAATATTCCATATATCTCTTGGTTTCGCTTGTTCATTACTTCATATTGTTTTCTGTGCTTGCTCTCTGGACTCTGTGATCACCTCCTTGGACTGCTTTCCTTGTCTATCATCTAGTCTAACTTGTCCAACCAGTCTGGATATCGCCGTCAAAAGGCCAAATAACACTTGCCACCTAAAGTACGTCTTGTTTTGAATATGACATGCTTTGAATTGAAGCAAATTAGAGTCATTGGGAAGAATTCCATTCAGTTTCCTAAACAGTTGTTAACTTTCTATTGAATTGTCTTTCCAAAGAGTCGTATCTCTCTCCGTTTGTTGCGACGCTTGGTCGATATTAGTCCATATAAATCTGGGATGTAATTCTTAGTCTTTGTCTAAGCTCGGTTCCATTGAGCTCGTTGATCGAGTTAGTAGGCCCTGGTTATCAATAGTGTCTCCTTTTCAAAGAAATCCTAGTGAGAATTCAATTCCTGTCGATTCAAGGAATTGAATGTTGGCTATGAACACATGCACATTCATTCATGTATATATTTTTGTCATTGGCTCTAGATGACGTTTACATGTTCATGGGTTGTTATTGATATTATATAGTTGAAGTACAAGGGCATTGCAATTTTTTATCATTTTTATTCATCCAATTTTCCCCTTTTTTGGTAAGGGATCGGTGTCAATCCCTTAAGTAAGTGAACGGATTTGATCCCTTTAGCTACATGGACCCTACATTTTCATGGAAAAGCGGCTGATACCATATATAAGCTAAGCATTAGTTTTAATCCCCTCACTTCATTCACTTTGTTGCAATCAAACCCTACCACTTTTCCACAGCCGCCATTACTTATCCTTCAAGCTTGAGATCTTCACCCATCCTCCACCAATCCATTCCATTTTCTATACAATTTGACTTTCCACCTCGCCTGAAGCCTCTGCCACCATTCTGAACTACACTTGCCCTCGTTCTAGTGACCTAGTTTTGGATTCAAGCCGCACCCGAACTGCCATTATTTTCCTCATGTCGATCCATATTTTGTTTCATGTGCGCTTGATATATAGCTAGGATTTATTTTATAGTATACGATTTAGGAACGAGATTATGTGACGAGATGGTTGGGTATGTTGGTGGTTGCAGGCTTAGGGTCTGGTAATGGATTAGAAGAGATAAAGTAGAGTGGAGAGATGGAGTGATCGGTCGATGTGGGACCGACTCACGGGATCGGATGGAAACATATTGGAGATGAAGTGAAGTAGTGAGATCTAGGGATTTAGTCGTGATATGGTGAAGTTGATGGAGCGGCTGTAGGGATTGATGTGGATGGAATGGCGATGATTATGGAGCGATCGGTTTAGAGTGTGGTGATTGAGGAATTGAGGGCTCGGTTGGCATAGAGGGATCGACTATTGGTATGCGATCGGTTGAAGGTGTTGAGGAGGCGAACATAGGGATCGGTCCAGGCATGTAGGAGTTTAAAATGGCATAAGGCCACTCTGCCTAGGTGAGGGATCGGATATTGCCTATGAGGACTAAGCCAATTTTCTGATTGAACGAAACTCTTGAACACTTGATTGCATAAACTTGAATTCGAACATGAGTATTCGTCTTGATCTTGCACATGAGCATTCAGACTTAAACACTTGAACTTGTAATGGGACATGACTTAGAACTTGAACACATGTACATGAATTTGGAATTGCATACAAACGCATATGACTCGCAATTTGATCAGATTTTGCATACGCCTATATGAACTTGAATATGAATGTCGAATTCTGCATGTTGGTAATTGATCTCAAAGTTTAGATAATATTCACAACCATTGACGTGAAAGCCGGTTGTGACGGTCAGCAATGATAGTTATTCCGATCGAATCCCAGAGTCTCGTCATCGCTGTCGTTTTATTTCTGAATTGTTTATCACTGCATTGCACAACACTGCACTAGTTTATACTTTACATATGGGGAACAGGTTAATTTCTCTAACAGTGATTATCCGCTAAGTTTGATAGCTATGAGTTCCAGATGCTCAGAGTGTTTAGCTGCTATGGGCACTGAACAAACTTCTTCTTATGACAATCCCGATGCTGAGTCAAGCTCCGCAATAATATCCACTTGAAACTCTCCAGGCCATCAATCTGAACAGCCCGAAAGTTCTCACCAGGTGCCAGAAATTCCTTCGAACTTAGAAGAAGAAATTAAGCCAGCTCCTAACACTTTAGAAGATGCCGTGTCTTTAAATGATCCAGAGGATTCCATGGATTCAAGGGTTGATGAGGCCTCTCTCCGTAGACGATGCATCAAACGTGGGATCCCAATCAATGATGTAAGAGTCTCGTCTCGTAATGATAGAGCCCACATGCCTCTGGAAGGATATACTGCTTGTAATAGGTATATGTGTTGGGCAGGTTGTGTTTTGCCTTTCAATCCATTTATTCAAAAGATTCTACATCATTTGATATTGGCTCCGACTCAGGTGCATCCGAACAGCTATGCATTTCTCTACTGCATATATATGATATTTGTTGAATTCTTGTACCGTGAACCAACTCCGGAGGATATCATATTCATTTTCAATTTTAAGCGACGAGAAGGAAGCCTTTCATACACTTTTTTTGAGTCAATTAGCAATTATCAAGTTGTGAATAGTTCTTGGAATAAGCTAAGTGCCTTCAAACATGAGTGATTTTATATGCGTTGTACGCCTGGCTTCGCAGGACGATGGCTGGAAGGACGTAAGTGTTGCTTTACTCAACCTTGTGTTCTTGCATCCAAGTCGAATGTTGAACTAAGCAATTTTTTATTGTACATTACAAGTACCCATCCACGTCCCATCGGCAACATGTACTCGAAGGTCGTTTCAACATTTATAAATATACCGTTGGAAGATAGGGATGTTAGATTCCTGATCGACGATGAGCACCTTTTCACCTTTGGCTTACTAAAAGAAGGCCACGGCGCGGGACTACCAAGAAACACCAAGGAGGAAGTTATAGAAAAAAGAGGCACGGTTGGGTTGGAAGGTGATGAAGTTGATCCTGTCGTGCCTCCAGTCGAAGTGGCTCAGGATGTCGCCGAGGAAGGCGAGGTGAGGGGCGATGTGAGTTCAAGTCATTAGCATTCAGTTGGATCCTCCCAAGACCTACAGCTTCCCGCCATAGAGAAGAGAAGAAGAAAGAGGCTCGTTTATAAGCTTCGCGGAGGGCGGTTCTCCAAGATATCCAAGCCAACCTCTGCTGCTACAGACTAATCTAGTTCTCTTCCTATAGAAAATTTATTTGAGGGGCTGTCGAGCATCCCATTTCCAGATGATGTTAGGAATTATGATTTCGCCAATTTGAGTCTTAGGGCTCTGAATTTCCCACTCGATTTGGTGCTGACATTCCTCCAACTAGTACGGAAGAGATACTCCAGCTAGCAAAGCTGTAGTAACTGGTCCATCGGGGGGACACTAGGACACTCACGATCATGTGCACTTCACCGCATAACCCTTGTCTACCTTTAATTCTAGTGATTCTTATACGCTTTCATTTTATTTGTAGGCTCGATGGGATGCCCCCGCAACTATGATCGCTTGAAGAGTTCAACATACTCCCAGCCGTCTTATTTTGGGCCAATTCGAGGTCCGGACCCTGGTCGAGATAGGTCATGAAGGAAAAGAAGATCGAAACCACCAATCCAAGCACTTATCGTCTAAGCATAAGTCAAAATCTCAACCTTCTCACTACAAGGGTGCCGGTCAACATCCCACTATATGTAGTAGTAGCAAGTCGCTGCCTCATGCTCCCACTTTGGCTACTACGTCCGAGCAACATTCGGGTTCTTCCGGTGCCCATCGATCTTCGGAATGCCTGTCTGGCATAATAGGTCTTGACACTTCATCCCGCATGCATGACAAACGAGCCCTTCAGCCCCAACTACTCTTGATGCCACACTACGCCATAGATTGCATACTGCAACACCAAAGAAGTGATGCAGAAAGTGCCAAAAAATGTTGTTGTAGGCTAAAAAAGGGCAAAGGCAACACTTTCTCGGTGATGCATTTTGCCGCGTTGCCGCAGACCACAAAGGCAACATTTTGACTATCTAAGGCAACATAAGAAATATTGTTGCAATAGAACCATATTTGGGTCTATAGCAACATCCATAGGTGTCTGTACCAACATTCCAAAATGTTGCTATAGGTATTAACTTTCTGAATTTGTGGGGCCCACAATGTAGAGCATATTTGATTTTTTAATAGAAATAAATTTTTATTTAATAAAATGCTATTGCATAGAATTTGATATTCAAACAGTAATTTATTTAAATAAATATTTTATTTCAACATTTGAAATAGTACAAATTCCTGACTCCACTATTTTACAATTCAATGATATATAACACCGATATTCACATATACAGATATTCCTCACTACATCACTCAGTTCACTCATTACATATGCAGTTTCAATTTATACAAACACCGACACTGACAAATATATGAAGAGCCGAGTGCCGAGCCGAAGGCGAGCCGAGTGCCGAGCCGAAGGCGAGCCGAGAAGCGGGTCCGGGCGCAGCGCCGGCGGGGGTCCGGGGCACCGCAGTCCGATTTTGGAAGATCGAGCCTTCTTTGAAACGACGTAAAATGATGCACAAATGAATCAGCATGCACAAGTCCTATATGCACTGCTCCCTTGACTATAACTATGCCGAATAAAGGCAGCAAAATATAACGAACAGCTAGAACTCCAAATATGAGCGATAAGCAAAGGTTTGATCCCCTTAAACCTGAAAATCATATTATTAAAAACATAATTTTTATCACATCATTTTCTATAAAAAAGAAACATTGCTTGACTAATAAAAACTTCACCTTTGATAGGGTTTCCTCCCATTATCAGAGTGGTAGCAGGAATTGCTCCATCACTGCATTAAATAATTTGGAAAATAATCAACACCAGCTAAGTAGAAAATGCCTTAATAATGAAGCAGAGTCTTGAATTACACGAACAGGAGCACCTTCACTGCCTTCATACATGTTGAAACATCATACAATAAACCAGCACTGCCTTCATACATCACCATTCAACACTTCCTTCATCCCACCTGAAACTACTCAAACCCTCAAACCACCTCACAGCATTCACGACACCTACATTCACAGTCTACCACCACAACAGCCTTCACTCTGTCTACATCGACCATCTTCTCAGCAATCCCGACCATCAAAAACAAAAAAAACAAAAAAAATCCAAACGACCTGAACCGGATTCCATTAGCGACTTCATTCAAACCACAAATCATCAATCCACAAATCGCCGATTGCATTCGCGACCAGACCCAATTCACGATCTCCAAATCGAAAACCACCTCCGTGCCCCCTCTAATTCCAGAAACTCTTAAACCGCAACCTCAAATTCTTCGAACCCTAAACCTTAAATCACCTAAGTCGCCTGAATCAAACAATTTTATTTTGATTGAGAATTTTGTCTGGGTGCGAACAAGTTTGGATTGAGTGTTTTTTATTTCGATTTGAGAAATACACGTTCTTTTCGCGATTTGAGAAATAGGGCGGCAGAAGAAGAGGGTGTTGAAAGAGGAGAGGGCTACAGATTCCATGATTTGAACGGTGATGTTTGCGATTCAAATCGATGAACACAGTGCGAGTAATCATTTTAGGATTTTCGAAATTCCATTGAAGTATTCTATTTGCTTTTTGATTTGAGAAATGAAAAACGAAAGAGATCTACTGGAGTTCAGGCGGGAAAACGAAAATTTGGGACAAATTGTAGCGGTGATCCATTTTTACAATCAGAATAAATATAGACCGTTGGATCGTATTCACGCGGATTGCTAATTTTATTAATTTTTTGATTTGAAAACATCTATAGCAACACTATATAAAAATGTTGCATCGTGTTACACTTGTTTAGCTAGAGCAACACATTTTTATGGCTATGGTAACACCAAAAATACAACGTTGCAGTAGGACCAAAAGCTTATATCTATCGCAACATTTTAGCTGGCAACACCTTGCAAAAATGTTGTAGAATGTCATCTATGGCGTAGTGCCACTACTTTTGAGAAGATAGCTAAGCTCAAGGCCACAGTTCCTAAGTTGTGTTTTGGTGAATTCTTATGAATTCGATTCCACTAGATGCCAAGGAAAAGTGCATGCTTATATTAATGATGTCTACATCCAGCATAGCATGACTCTTCATGTGGCTGAGAGGATTTCCTAGGTGCATATGGAAAGGAAGCATAAGATCAACCGCTTGACTCTTGAGGCGATCCAAGATAAAGACACCATCAAGCACTTGGATGAGGAGGTCAAGCAGTTGGGTACAAAGCTGGCTGGTGCAGAGAATAGAGTCGACGAATCCTTTGAAGTAGTTGAGCGTCTGATGAAAGTTCACCAAGCTAAACTATACACTGTTGTTCATCGCAGTGGCACTCTAGCCCTTGAAAAGGACGTCTTGTAGAAGGAGAAGGCTATGCTGAAAAAAGACAATGATGCTTTGGCCCTTCGTATTAAACAACTTGAGGAGGATCTTGAGAAGGAAAAGCAACAGAAACTTGAGGCTCGGTTGGAGTCTCAATAATACTGCAAGGAGATCGTCGAGGCTTGCGAAACTAAAATAGAGGCTGGCAGACAACTTGCACAGATAGAAGCCCTCAAAGAGGAAGCTAGGGAGGTTGGTCAAACTGAGATAAAGGATAATTTTGATCCATTGTTAATATAGTACAATGCATGTGTTCTTATGACCCGCTGCCTTCGCTTCCTTGGAGTGGGTATTCCGAGTCGCTTATCAAAGCCTGGTACTACATTGTAGATTTTAAAAAGAAGTCCTTCGATAGCGCTGAGATGGATGAAGAGCATCTTATGTGTGAAATCCTATGCAACGAGGAGCCAAATGAACTTAAAGTTGTTTGGCTTAGTCTACTCCACGACCCAGCAATCACAAAGAAGGGAAAAGATGGCGGTGAAGCCTTGAGATTTGGTTCCCAAGACCCTCCTACTACTCAAGCAATTGGTGCTTCAATTTCTCATGCCCCAAAAATGGATGCGGGCTATGATTTAGATCAGCCACGGATGCACAAATCTTTGGGGTTGTCTCCGATTTTGGAAGGCGTCACTCCAGCTAAGACTGAAGGCCAATCTGGCGAAGGTATATCTCTTACTTCTTCAATGTTCAAGAAGGTTTACATCCCACGCTCGATAGTCATTGGCTTACCCATTGGTCTTCATGAAATTGTAGGTTCGTATGCATCTACCCATGATCCCGATGATAATGTTATCCTCGAACAACATGCATTGACCATAGAGTCTACGGTAATCATCACTATATAGATGGTTCCCACCGATCAACCCGCCAAGACTCCCAGCCCGGATGCTGAAGTCAAAGAAGCTCTAAACAAAGAGAACTAATGACCATCAGGCCTATGATGAAACAGAGGAAGTGATAATGACTCATGCCTCCGAACACACTGACGAGCTTAGCATGAAGGAGCGCATTGGAAAGGAGGAGCTGTATTTGCAAGTCAAAAAGGAGCGTATTGAAGTTGATGTTACTCCGCTCCAAGTTATACTGCCTAGGAGTATCATTCATTAAGAGGTCGACCCCTATGTATCCCAAAGTGAGACTGCTCCTGCTCCTATCTCTGAAAGCATTTCACCCAAAGGTGGCAAGGGAAAAAGAGGGTCGAAGAAGAGAGGTAGAGGTGGGAGCTTCAGAGAGTCCAACCCAAAGAACACTCCGAAGAAGGCTAAGAAGGGCAAGGAATAGCCGTCGAATCGGCTTGGGTTAGGTATAACTAGGCTGCTAGTTTATTTTTGTTAGCCTTGATTGTGCAGGTACAACACTGCTTTTGGCTTTTAGTTCCTAAAATAAACTTATAATTAGTTTCCAAGTTTCAGTATGTGAATAAAAACTCTTTCGTTTTTGTTCAGCTTTTGTACGAAAGTTGTTTAAGTGTTCGAGCTATTACATTTACCATTCAATGTACTTGTAATTCATCGCTCATTGTTCAAGTAGCAATGTCTTTTGATCACCCTTTGCTTCGGACGTCGATCCAACAAATCCATCTCAAGGCCTCCTTTCAGTTGTGGACTTAAGTCGTATCAAACACTAGGCACGAGCCACAGTGTTACACTGTCATGTTCAGCGGTTAAGTGATTATACTCTTACCCCAGTCTTGGGTTGGCGGAGTTTGTTCGTGGACAGTCGGATCCTATCCATGATGAGTTTATACTCCTCCTGTCGGGTTCAAGCCAGAGTTGGAGAATGAATGGTGAATCACACTCATTCATTTTTTGTTACTCTTATTCGCACTCTGTGGATCAGAGTTAGTCGATGGGCGATTAATCACACCTGTTTGATGTTCATAATCTAGCCTGCTCTTGAAGACTGAAGTTGTTCTAATAAATGGTTGAATCACATTTTTATCGGTCAATTTTTTTCCCACAAGCCAAGGGCAAAATTCGAAGAGTGGTTGGTTGTATCACGTCCACATTTTTTTTATTCCTTCCATCGAATCGAGGGACGGAGTTAATTAATGGACGGTCGAGTTACATCCATTCTATGTTTTATACTCAGCCTATCAGATCATAGGCAAGGTTTAACGGATGAATGGTTGAGTCACGTTTATTTTGATCAAGTCGATCATGGATTCGAGAACTTTATTGGCACCAGACTCAGGGTGCTCGTTGGTCTATATTAAGCGTACGTAGATGTAAGTCGATGGAATATCATAACTATTATACTACGCACAAACAATTCACGAACATAGAAGAAACTTCAAGTTTTATTGCTAATTGAAAGAGAGAACGATAGAGTTTGTCTTATTACATGGCTTTGAACTGAAATGCAAAAGCTAATTCTAAATGTAATACAAATGAATGAAACTCAATTGAAATAGCGTTGCAGATGCTCGTTGTTCCATGCTCTAGGGAGTACAATGCCATCGATAGTCGTTAGCTTGAAAGTTCCATCTCCATGCTTTTGATTGATGACATACGGTCCTTCCCATCATGTACCCAAGTTGACAGAGCTAGGGAAGATCTGTTTTAGGATGAGATTGCCAATTCGAAGGTTCTAGCTCGGACTTTAGCATTGTAGTACCGGGCGACTCAGTGTTAGTGTGCAGCTGCTCTCAAGTCAGCTTCTTCGCGCTTCTCATCAACTATGTCTAGATATTCCAATCTCTATTTATTGTAGGGTCATAGCAAGTCACTCAATGCGAAGGGACTTCAAGTTCTACGGGAATCACGGCTTCAGAGCCGTAGGCAAAGACAAATGGAGTATGGCTAATCGTGGACTTGTGGGTGGTTCTGTATGCCCATAGAGCTAACGGAAGTTCATCAACTTACTTGCCTCTAGACTTTTCCAAATGCTTCTTCAGAATGGAATTTAAGATTTTATTAACGGTTTTGACCTGTCCATTAGCTTGAGGGTGAGCAATTGTCGCAAATCTTTTCTTAATGCATTGTTGATAGCAGAAGTCTTTGAATTTAGCACTATCAAATTGGGTTCCGTTTTTAGTTACGATTATTCGAAGAAGACCAAATTGATAGATGATGTTTTGAACAACAAAGTTGATTACTTTATTCATAGAGATTAGGGCCAATAGTTCAGCTTCAACCCATTTAGTGAAGTAATCGACTACTACGATGGCGTACTTCGCACCAACTTTGGAAATCGGCATGAAGCCGATGATGTCAATACCCTAAGTAGTAAATGGCCATGGACTGACCATTTGAGTAATCTCCATCGGTGGGGCTCTCGGAATCGTTGCTAATATCTGGCACTTATGGCATCGTCTAGCATAATCAGCTGCATCTCGATTGCAGTTTGCCAGTAATAACTATAGTGAAGTATCTTCTTCACCAAAGCTTGCCCTCCGGTGTGATTGCCACATTCTCCTTCATGGACTTCTCTTAATACGTGCTTGATTTCATCGTTGGCGATACACCGAAGTAGGGGAATGGTAAAACTCTTCATGTACATTACTCTTCTTGAAGGATGTATCGTGATGCTTTGCAAAGTATTTGTCGTTTCTCATTCCTCCGTTCGGGAAGAATTCCCCTTTGAAAATAATCTTTGATCGGAATCATCCATGACTCCTTCTCGGGCCCCGTCTCTAAGACCCAAGCAGTCTCCATCTGGTCAATACTCGGAGTGCTAGGTATTTCAACTGGGACCAAGCCCATTTGCTGTGCATCCTCAAAACTGTCCAGCTTGGCCAGTGAGTTGGCTTTTTCATTCTGTTCTCTAGGCATGTGTGTAGTTGTGTAATGCTCAATGTCGGTTAGTAGTTCTTAGACTCGATTGAGGTAAGGAGCAAGTCACGCTCCTTTGGTTTGATATTCTCCCCTGACTTGGCACACTACTATCTGGAAATTACAGAAAATTTGCAAAGCTTTTACTCCCAGCTCTTTAGCAAGTTTAAGGCCAACTATCAAGGCTTCATATTCGGCTTCATTATTTGTTGCAGGTAAGTCGAGTTTCAAAGCGTAGCAGATAAAGCATTCTACAAGACTGACTAGTATGACTCTGGTGCCAGAACACCGATCGTTAGATGCTCCATCCATGCAGTGGATGGTAGTTTCTCCATTTCTCCCAAGAGAGTCATCTTGTGTAGTGAATTCAGCTATGATGTCCGCCAATACTTATCCCTGGATGGCTCTTTGAGGGAGATAAGTGATATCGAACTAGCTCAACTTGATGTTCCATTTAAGTAACCTTCTAGATGTGATAGGCCGCTATAGGACCTATTGTAATGGTTGGTCGGTTAAGACGTTGATGGGATGAGCCTGGAAATAAGGGTGGAGGTTCCTTGACGCAATTAACAGGCAATATGCGAGCTTCTCTAATTTCGGATAATTTCTTTTAGCACCTATCAACTGTTTGCTAACATAGTATAATGACCTCTGGATCTGATTCTCTTTGCACAGTAGCACGACCTTATGGCATGTACCGACACCCGCTAAATAGATGTACAAGTCTTCATGATCCAGTAGCTTGGACAAGTTGAGGGGTCTCTATAAGTGATTTACCTGAGCTTGGAATGCATCAATGCAATCTTGCGTCCATTTGAAGTTTCCTTTCCTTCTCTTGATTAAGTCGAAGAAAGGATGCACTTATCACTAGCTCTGAAGATAAACCGACTTAGGGCAGTGACCTTCCCATTTAAGCTCTGCACTTGTTTAATCATCTTTGGTACCTGGATATCTCTTATCGCCTAGATCTTTTCGGGATTGTCTTCGATTGCACAAGAGTTAACGATGAAACCCAAAAATTTCCCTGACGCAACGAAGAAAGAATATTTCAGGGTGTTAACTTTTATTCCATATTTTCGAAGAACATGAACATCTTAGGAAAATCATGGATGTGGTTGTTTGATTTCTATGACTTCACGAGCATATCATTCATATATACTTCCATTGATCACCCAATATGGTCTTTGAACATTCGGTTGACCAGTCTTTGATAAGTACCTCTAGAGTTTTTCAATCCAAAAATCTTCACAGTATAGCAGTACAATCCCAAGTTGGTAATGAAGCTGTTGTGTTCCTGGTCTGGGACGTGCATTGGGATTTGGTTGTATCCAGAGTATGCGTCCATAAAAGAAAGAAGTTCATGTCCAGTGGTCAAGTCTTCCAGCCGGTCGATCCTTGGAAGTGGAAAGCTGTCCTTCGGGCATGCTTTGTTCAGGTCTGAGTAATCAACGCACATCCTCCACTTTCCATTTGCTTTTAACACAAGTATAGGATTAGATACCCATTTCGGGTAGAGGGTGTCATGGATAAACCTGTTGTTTTTTATTTTATCCACCTCCTCCTTAAGCGCAGCAGATCTCTCCGGATCCATGCTACATCGTTTCTATTTCACCGGGACTTGCCTTGGGTCAATATTCAATGCACGGCTCATAATGGATGGCGAGATCCCAAACATGTCAAAATGGGTCCATGCAAACACATCAAGATTCGCCCGAAGAAAGCCATCTAATTCTTTCATCATTGTTGCGCTGAGCTGCGATTCAATCTTTAGGACTCGTGATAGGTCATCTTGGCTGACCATGATGTCAATCATCAAATCAATGGGTGCAGCCTTGGTTTCTTTGGGCTCCTCTTCTTAATCTCTCGGATCTATATATTTATAGAACCGACTTTGGTACCCGAACCAAGGCTCGGACGCTGATTACTAAGTTTCATTAGTTTTGATGCAAAAAGGCTTCTCCATATCCTTTCCTTTCTTCTTTCGCTGAGTGTGTCTTAACTTAGCCACATAACATGCACGTCCAGTTGCTTGATCTCTATATTATCCCATGCCATTCTTTATCAGGAATTTGAGTGTCAGACACCAAGGGACGATAGCTGCCCTGAATTTAGCAAGGGTCAGTCCGCCCAAAAAAGCATTGTACGGAGAGTTCACATCCATCACAACAAACTGCAACACCCGCACTCTCCTTTGGTTGTTGTCTCATAACTCAACGGGTAGTTTGACATATCCTACCGCTTCATTTGCAATACCATTAAAGCTATGAATATGGGATTTACACGGTTTCTGACCTTTGGCTTCCGGTAACATCTGGTCGTATGCTTTCTTGAACATGATATTCACATAACTTCCACAATCAATCGGAATTTTGTCACCAAGGCGGGGCCGATCATGGCCGAGATCACCATTGGATTGATTGTAGGAGCCTCCACCTTATCTGCATCTCTATTTTGAAATACGATACCATATGTTATAGTTTGCTGCTGCTTTGCCGGAACACCGTCCTCTGTTTTTGAGCAACATTCAATGTCAAAATGTTTGATTGCGTTCACGTAACACTCCATTTCATTCCAGCTTTTGTCAAATAGATGTGGTCCTCCAACAATGGTATTAATAACTAATCTCCCTCCTATTCACCGAGGTTCCTCTGCACTGGGTAGAGCTTGTCCTCAATTAGGGTCGGATGTCCCTTGCCCGCCATCCTACGGGGATTTAACAAATTGTTGCAACTTTCTTTCTCGTATCAACTTCTCAATAACATCATGGAGTTGGCGATACTCGTCCATGGTATGTCCATAACTTTCATGAAATCTACAGTACTTTCTGGACTATCTCTACTTCTCTGCCAGTTCCTACGAAGGTCGTTTCCTATACTGCATAGTATTACAAGTCGATAGATAAACATTCTCTAGCGACGTAAACGATGTGTATGTATCAAACGATGGGATCTTCGGCTTACCTTTCCTAGAATCTAGTCTTCGGTCATGGTTTTTATCACCGCCTTTCTTCTGCTTATTTGGTTTGTTATGAACATTGATTTGAACTTTCCCGAAATTATCACCAGACTGTTTCACTACTACATTACTTGTACTCCCTCATGCTTGGGCTTGCAACATCTCTCTTCCTGGTTCGCTTTGCCTCCTCCCTCATGAGTATTGCATCAGCGTTTGGATTACTGACTTCTATAATATTATTATTAAACCTTTTTAGAAAATCTTTTAGTGACTCCCCCAGTACCTGAACCAAGTTCGAGGGTGATATTACATCATTGGGACAAGTCATGTACATACAGAACTGCTCTAGAAACTTCTTTTCTAACTCATCAAATGAAGAGATTGATCGCGGTGGTAGCTTGGTGAACCACATGGTCGCAACATCTTCTAGAAAAATGGGAAAACACCGGCACTTGACTGAATCAGTGGCTCGAGCGGAGTCCATGTGCCATTCGTACTTCAAGAGATGCTGCTTGGGGTCGGTTTTTCCCGCATATGCAGGCATCATAGGCATATGGAACCTCCGTGGATATTCTGTATGTAGAATGTTGTCGGTAAATGGAGTATGGCTTCTGGAGAGTTCCCAATCATCATTGGTCAAGGCTTGACTTTCTTTCACTAGCTGTCTCACCATAGCTGTTAAGTCTGGTGTTTGGGAGTTGGTACCAGATGATAGTCGTGTTCCACCTTATGTGAGCAACCCGATCAATGACTCCGAGCAGTGCCACGTTGCCTTGGCTCCTCTTGCTCTTGATCCATTTCTTGAGAAGTAGTTCTATCATTTTCTCTTAGCTGTGGTTCAACCATATTCACCTGTGCTCCTACACCTTGATCGATCATGGCACCTTTAGAGTGAGCTCCTTCACTTGCATGTTGACTGCCCCCATGATTCGAGGGTTTGGTGCCAATCCCCTTGAGGGGTTCAGTACCGAGGGGATCGGCACCGATCGGTGGTGATTGACCATTGCAGATCATCTTATTCCGTCCCGACGTTCCAGCTACATATGCATCCATTTATCGGCATCTGTTTCTATGATAGTCATAAGATGAGGAGGAGTTCTCCGATTTTGAGTATGGAGTAAGCTCCCTTGTCTTCGCACGTTGATCTTTCAATTGGTTCATCAGGTCGATGTTAGCTTGGATTTGCTGGTTGAGCTGCTGTCGGTTATCTATCAGTTCCTTCATCGGGACTTTAAATTCTGCTTTGGTGTTGTAACCAGGAGGATTTAAGGTATCAGTGGCCAGTGGTTGTACATTCTGGTCAACCTATTGAACGCTGGTATCTTTATTGCCTTCAATGGCATAGGAAGTAGTAGACTTTCCTCAGGCCATGGCTAATAGCTTCCTTTTAGATCTTCTTCAAATATGAGTAGAAACGGAAACTTGTCGATAGAAATTTGGATCTATCTCACGAATATGGGAATCCACAAGTAGATGATGAGATCCAATCAAGCCGAGAATTCGCTCTAAATGAAAGCACCAAAACTGTTTGCACCAAAAGTTGGCACAAACACCTAATAGAATGAAAGTAGAAAAATAAATGAAGGAATCTAAAGTAAAAACAGAGGAAACAAGCAGAAAACAAGTAAAAAACAATGACAAATAGATTTATAGTGGTTCGACATTGATTGCCTACGTCCACTTTGATGAAACAACCTTATTTATCACTTGAATTTCCGAGTATAAGAGGGATTATATCAGAATCTGTGAATACAATGTATTATCAATAAAACAACAACGTAAAAATCCCTATAATAAACAATGAACTCTGTATTTATAGGGATAGACGACCGAATATCTTCCTGAAAATTCATCAGCAGAATCTCCAATTATAGACGAGGTCACCCAGAAAATTTCGAGGTCCAACTCCCAATATAGAGCAATCAACCCTGATCGGTCTTTCCTACCACGTGGCACCATGCAATCGGTCATGTGGGTCCCTCTCCATGCTAGCTTCATGTTTCCAAAGTTGTCTTCATGTTTTTAGAGATATTGGTCGATTCCTATTGAGTTGAACTATTAGTTGATGTTGTTCATTACTATAGTGATGCGATCTGATCCCCTACTTAGGGAAAGGGATAGGTACCAATCCCCTGCCTAGGGAAGGCACTAATCCATACTTAGAATATTCCGTAGAGTCATTATATCCATTCCTAGGGGAGGCACACACACACACACATATATATATATATATAATATAGTCATTATATCTAAACATTAATAGTCATATATTGGTTAGAAATGTACCTTACTTCCAGTGCCTGAAAGTACACCTTGAAATGATGAAGTTTGCTCCTTGAACTGATTACCAATGCAGTAGAGTTTTAATCCCTGAATTGATGACGACCGGCTATCTAATTACACTTGATTTGGTTTAATTTAAACTTAGAAAATCAGAGAGATGGAGGGGGAGAGTTCGGCCAAATCTAGAGGGGAAACGGAGGCCAGAAAATTAAAAACTAATATGGTTAAAGATGCTTATATATAGGAGAATTTAGAGATATTTTAGGATCAATATCATACATCATCTGTTACCAGTTCTCTTCCATCTTAGCCCTCCATCTCAAAGTCTCTATTTCACCATCTCATGGCTGCACCAAGCCCCTATCATGGCCAAAAATGATCGGCCTCTAATAGGCTTTAAACTCATTTAAAGCTCGAAAAATTATTTTGCATTTAAATCCAATTTAAATGCTTATCGATTTCGCATATGGATTAATAGATTTATAACCATTATAAATACATTCAATAATATTTGTTTATCTAGTCAAAAGTCAAATTTTATAATTAATATTTCCCAAATATTATTTAATTTAATTAACTCATAACAATTACAAACTAGTTAAATTCTTTGGTCAAAGGAGTATTTATTGTTTCGATTGTGTGACCTGTTAGGTGTAAAATTGGTCATCAATTAATATCGAACTATTCGAATATAAATGTTCACATGTCACATAGCAGATGGCGTGATATTTTCATCACTAACTTGGTTCTAGTAAAATCCAATTTTACTTTATTAAGCATTAACCGGTTGTGACATTCATTTACACAAACTATCTTCGTCAAAACTATATCACTTTTGACTCATGGAATTTGGTAATGGTCAAAATTCCAATATCATTCTTATTCACTCTATACACCGAACATAAAGTCCTTAGCTCAATAATAACAATTATAGCTAACCGAACTACTCTGACTGGAGATTGTGACTTTGAGTTGACTTGAGTTAACCGTGATACTAACCCTATATAATTGAGGAGATGAATCTTTTATTAAATAGTGTTTCACTTCTAATACTCCCAATCAACCCAACTATAGTCACTCGATGTACACTATGCCATAATTTGACTATAATCAAGGTGGAGCTTTCATAATGAAGATTAATAGTATTCTCAAGTCGAGAGAACTGTGTAAATCATTCTCATCGATATTTTCTATTTGACCTAGTTATATTAACCAACA
The DNA here is from genome assembly GCA_030737815.1 of Allium fistulosum. Lineage (NCBI taxonomy): Eukaryota > Viridiplantae > Streptophyta > Magnoliopsida > Asparagales > Amaryllidaceae > Allium > Allium fistulosum. The sequence goes on along the minus strand of CM060905.1, from coordinate 480,298,007 downwards.
AAAAACCATTGAGTGGGTCTTTTCATAGTTATCTAATAACTATCAGTACATGACCCTAAGGTACCCCCAGTAATCATAAGTAATACACTGCCCAACATTTGGAAAGCGTTACATACTCTAGTCTCAACAAATACATCGATATCCAGTCTTGATGCATCTTGACTAGGAACATTTAAAATGATGTGTTTTATAATATTATGATACAATACTTATGATTACAACTATTTGTAATTACTATCACAAACGCACCATTTAGGATTTTCTGTTAAATATATTTTAATTAAATATTTAATTATTTATAACACATTACAATAAATATATAACAGAAAGAAAAACACCTTTATTATGAACAATAATTGATTACAGAGTTAATTAATTAAATTAATTTACAATAAATTATAGAATTTCCCCTAGGGCATGACACTAACTCTATCACTCAGGTCGACAGTGATGGTTTGGTGGAGGAGGGTTTCACATGTGAAGTATGCTTAGTGGTGTTGAAGTGTGGGGTTGGTTATGGGATGGATCGGTAATGATGGATCAAACTTCATGATTTAGTGGTGATGGTTCGATGATGGGGATTTACCAGGTGGCTTGGGTCTTCACGTGCTTATTTCGAGTCATAGGGACAAATTCTTGGAGCCTTCACATTTATATTCACTTTTAGCCCCGAGTGCTTCTACGTTGAGCTAAGGGTAGGGTCAGGTGCGAACCATAAGGTTCAGTACCGAACCATAAGGTTCAGTGATGATTTTCTACGATGACGATGCATGATTCAACGATGGTGATTCCATGATGGGAAGTGATGGCTTCGATGATGGATAGCTATATTTCGAGATGCAAAGTAGAGGATTACAAGTTGGATTGAAGAAACCATATAAGGGAGGTTATGGACAAATGATGATATTCTACAACTAATGATGGCTGTCGAGAATAGTTCCTAACCAAGATGACCTCAGACATGGATTCGAGTATCGAGGAACTTGGACGGGTAGTCTAGTTCCTGGTCTATTGACTAACTTGGATTCGAGTATCGAGGAACTTGGACGTTGAGTTGTCCTTGACATAACGATCGACCGAGTTATCACGCATCCAACGTACTGAGTGAGTGAATGTGAGGATGGTGTTATGTTTGCTTTGGTTGTTTATCACCCTAAGGATGTCACACGACGTAGATATCTAGACACCCATTAATATTTTGATGTATAGTACACCATGATGACTATGATGTAGAGTAGCATATACTATGTGTTATGTGCTAACTCTATGGATGCAGGGATATGTCAGGTATGATTTTTTATATTATTTGATATTTTTTACCGCTCACACCAGACTATTGTCTAACTCGGGATTTTATGGTCTGCTTCCTATTATTCTGGGTACTCTTAAATGAGTAGATTATGGATATCAAATCTGATGACCACATGGAGCTGGATAGAGGACGAATAAGCGCTCATACTCTCGTATTACTACATTCACTTATTTTGATTTTCTATTCAGCTGCACAGCACCATGGAGCTTGCTAGTGCCTTTATTATCTAGAGACAGTTTATTTAGGAGTTATTATTTGATGTATAATCCTATCACTTATGTTGTATACTGTTTGGATCTAAGTAATATGATTTATGTGATTTATCCAGTTATTATTTTCTCACTTGTTTTATATCTGAGATGTTTATTATTGTATTTTATTCACTACACTGTAAGATATACGATAGGTTTTGTGATGATTGATTTACTATCTTATAACCTTGATGATCATCATGTATCAGCTAAGCACCATTGTAGCGCACTGTACAGGTTGTTATATTGGGTGTCGGAAGCGTAGGAGTGTCGTTAGAACGGCTAATCTTTTACTTATTTGGAATTTTCTAAGGGCTATCGCAAAATTATCAGCCTTTAGAATAAACTTGGTCACTTCAAAGATGAGTATTTCTTCGTATGCTGCCTAGCTGGCTTCGCTCAGAAGTGTTTGTCGGGTTGTAAGTTCTACCATTATTCTTTTACCCTTATGGAGTTTATTCCATTCAAATTACTGACTCTATCATCTCACAAATTCATAGATAGTCAAAGGAGACCCTAGCGCAAACCTGGGGCACATACTCCAAGTTTTGAAAGATATACCAATCAATGAATGGACGATAAAATTTCTTGTGACCGGATCTTTGATGCACTTCCAACTTCCACATAATGGTCACAGTCTTAGCAATCTTCCTGCTACCCGTAAAGGTGCTTAACCTACTCAAAAGGCCGAGGTTAAGCTGCAGCCGCTGAAAATCAAGAGGCCCAGCCCATGGTATAGAACCCTCCCGTCAATCAAAGGGAGGATGAGGATGATTGCGATAATGATGATGGTGAAGATGACGATAGTGGGGACAAGGGTGATGATGAAAACATAATCTTAGGTATAAGTCTACATGAGAAATAGGTGGACATGAATGAGCATCGCCTCCCGCTCGCCATCCAAGAATAAGGATAATATCGCCCAATCCTGTTTCAGAAGCACAACAAACTCCCATTGAGGAGAAAACTCCCGTTCCTCAGATTGATGACATCTTTGATTCTCTGGGAATTATGCCGAATCATATTTCTTTATACAAATTTGCTAACATCAGCCTCCCGGACCTCGGCTCCCCAATTTGTATGGCTATCGGCGGACCTTCAACCACTAAGAGGGAGATAACTCTACTCAACCGACTACATGAGCATGGTCCATAGGGTCAATATGGAACACCGACACTCCACACGACATCTAAAGTCACAACACGCTTACACTACATGCATTATTCCTTGACTTCCAAACCTTAATTTGATTGTGTTTCTCTTCAGGTACAATAGGATGCTCCAACCTTTATGTTGATCTCTATAGCTAGTTCATAGGTTATCACAGATGCAAATCTTCAAGTCAGAAGAGTTAATCGTCATACGAGTTTGACTCGGCAAGGCTTCAGGGTAAGAAAAGAGAAAGATAATGTGAGGAGGAATGATATCAAGATGATCGTGATCAAGAGTACCGTGATTGCTCTGGATCAGGCAAGAGATCTCTTTCTCAATATCATGAGTGCACTTCTCTCCCCAAAGAACAAGACCGGTATTCAACAATGTCTGATCATATCCCTGCTTCTACAACTTTAATTTCCACTGTTTAAGTGCATCCTCCAAGTCAACTCATAGTCTATTTCTATAAATCCATACACATTTCTCAGCCTACCGGTCCTATGACCTCCCGGCCCATCCAATAGACACATGGCATGGAGCCCACTCCTACTCACATTTCGACAACAGTCTTGGTTAATCCGACAAGTTGTTGAGTGGTAGAAAGCTTTACCTAGTACTGCTTTAGAAGGGTCAACTTTGCATACCCTTTGAAGAATATCCCCTTTGATGTTGATGACACACCAAAATGTGTGGCAATGATGTATACGATCAATATGATATATAAAGGAGGTTGTCTCAATCCCTATCTGACACTAACAAAGCCAATAAGTTTCTCCTTTAGCAGAAGGAGGTCAAGAAGAAGGACAGTGAGTGAACTGCTGCTTGTTATGATAAAGATTTGAAAGACGCCAAGAAAGCAATCGAGATGACTAGAAAAGAAAATGTTGGTGGAGAGGAAAGCTTATGAGGAGAAATTTAAGTTGCGGCAAGAGCAGCTAGAGGCCATATACCATCAAACTGGCGAAGTTGCCAAATGGAAAATGACCCTATAGACCCATTGATAAATAAATTCTAAAGATTTTGAGTCTGGAGGCTGTAGCTAAAAAGAAAGAGAAAGATGAGGCACTTTCCATGGTCGAAGAGTACATTTCTAAAATGAGAGACATTGAACAAGCAAAAAGGGATTCAAATGCTCGTGCAATTAAGATCAAAGAAGAAATCAAGTTTTAGATCAAGTCTACTTTGGTCCTCTTTTATGTGAATGTGGTCTAATCAAGCGACCTAAAATGGCTCAGTGGTAAATACCCGAGAGCTCTCGTCATAGCTTTGGAAGAAATTATCAAACAAGAAAAGGAATATTTTGGCTAAGTTGATGAAGAAGATCTAAAGGCCAACCTATTGGATAATGAAGATTTAGATGCTCTTGCTTTAGGTTAGGCAATATTAGCTTCCGAAGCCTTGACTTCTACCCAAGTGCCTGCTGGGAACTTTCCTGAATCTAGCTTTAAGGATTTAGAGGAAAGTTCGATTCCTATCTCTCAAGAACCTAGTCGGAGACTACTAACTTAACAGTGGTCACTTCTGGTGTCTTTGCTTCTTCCATGTTTGGGCTTATTGTTTCTGAACCCATCATCCCCTCTTCTAAGAATTTTGCAACTTCAACTACTATGGTGACATTGGTGGCAGCAATTCCTTTCACGTCCTCTGCTCAAGTTTAATACAACCCCGATGATCCTAACTATACACTACCAAAATCTGATCCAATGCCCACCACTTTGTCCTCCATTATATAGGAGAGCTAGATCGGGACTCTTTCTCAACCTCTATCCACTTCTATGACAATCCGCACCTCTCAGTACACCGATCCAAAGTCTAAGTTGACTTTTAGACTCATGTCGGTACTAAGAAGTATGAACTATCGGGTTTTTATAACATTACATGGACTAAGAATAAAAAGATATGATCTAAGATATACTACACTTTCAAAACTCACAGCGAAAGGAACAAAAAATAAATGTAGAAAATAACCATCTAAGAAAATATCTCAAAATACAGTCTTAGAAAATAATGCATAGTCAAATACAGAGTACACAAAAATACAAGCCTTAATCTGATAAAATACCAAGTACTAATAAGATATACATTTAAATGGAGAGTAAATAAAAGGATAAGCAACTCCAATGATGAGTTTTCCTTTCCACATACTAATATCATGCCAATGACCTGCTGCCTGTCCTTCTGTAGTATGGAAAATAAAGGAAAAGGGTGGATAAGACAAAAGTCTGGTCAATGAGTACAATTTAATATATGGTGATCGTGTGCAGTTGACTTTAATTCTACTCTATGTAACCTAGGGTGTTCTACAAGTGTATGTGCTTTACTAGGGTTCTTTTCTTATGGGTTTTTACGTGATACATACCTACACTAACAACTTGTGCAGGCTCCTACAAGGATCAAACTACGCATCGAACCTTAATAATTAACGATCAGCTAATAGCCACTAGAGCATCTCCAATATAGGATCTTCCTAGAACATTGCCGTACAGGACTACAATCCACACATTACGACTACGCATAACTATCTCAATAGGTTCTCCCTACAATTTCCATATGATAATAAATTTCCCATAACTACGATTACATGTACCCCGACTACGCATCGAGAGGGAGCCCGCAATGCCAACTCATCGGTATATCTCATCATCTGCATCTGTATCCTCCTCTCAATGCTAGTTTACACCTCTTATTGCATTGTTGGGGTCCGTTCAACAACACGGTATCACGTCATGTTAGTATCCATGATACCAAGGAACTCCCATTGTGCTGGCCCCATACACTTCATCAGGCATCAATCAGTGTTGCGCGTCCACCGTAGAACCTCGTATGAGTGCCATTTGCAATAGAATCGTCCACAGTCGAATAATTGACCCTCTTTTGGTAAAGAGCATTTACCCAACTCTACAAAAATCCTAGCGTAGTCTCATAGGGAACTAGCTTCCCTACTATTCCTAACAATTATATAATATATATATATATATATATATATATATAAACAATTAACTATAATTTAAAACCTGGGCCTTATGACAATGTTCAAACTGCTCTTCAAAATGTCTACTGGTCGATTGCTATACCTTGGGTGGTCGACCGGTCACTCTGTAAATTTTTTATTTTTGATCATTTTTTATTTGTTTAATTATTCTTTAATGTTCATCATTTGAAACATCAGCGAAATTTCTATAAGTACATAGTTTTCAGGTTCAACGGTTTTTATTTCATTTCCTAATCAATGTGAATTTGCAGTAATTAGTTTCATTTAGGTTTAGTTCAACAATATTAAGTTGCATAAACTAATTATAAGGATGTCAATTTGACTTAAACAAAAGAGGTTTAATCTAGGTTAATTCCTATTTAATAGGTTTGCATCAATTTAATTCCTCATCAAATCTCTGATATAAACAATATGATTTACAATTTAATTACTAATATCCTAGATCAGATAGTGTAAACTAAAATTAACTATAATTAATCAACTTATTAAAAGTGTCTCCACTCACCTCAAATCCAAACTTTATTCCTACCTCCATTCAGATATAAACACTCAATTGTTTGCCCTTTCCTTGATCTGATCTCCTTGTATTCTTTTTATTTTATTTTATTTTTGAGAATTTTAGAAGTGGAAGAGAAGAGATTTCGACCAAGTTTCGATATACTAAAAATTTCTAATGAATTAGGGTTTAAGTTAGCTCTGTATTTATAGGGTTTTTGGATTAGTCCAAACCGTTAGATTAACCGTAGAGAATATTAGGTTTCATCCAGAACGTCAACAGATTGCTTTAGGGTCAAGTGAAATATTTCTCTCGATCTAGACCATTCGTCGTTTCATATTAGCAGGCTTATAATGTCAACCGATCGACCGCTAACAGGGGCCGATCGACCGCTACCTATCGACCGACGAACCCTAGGGATTGATGGCTTGAGTTGTTTAATTAGGGAAAGTTTTATTCTAATTTATTTTGTTTTCAAATTTTAAAACATTCGTAACTTTTCTATACTTATTCCAATTTCAAAATGTTACATATGAAAATTTTCTAGAAAATCGCCACGAACACAGTGGTGCAAGTTTCGTGGTCAAATTCAGATGTTTGTGAAAATTTCATTTTCACCCTTGTTGTATTTAATTTAATTCTATTATTAAATTTTCTACTTAAATTTTCGATCTATATTACATTCTTCCCAATTAAAAGGATTTCGTCCTCGAAACCTCAAAGGATAGAAAAATGTAACTAGTATGTGCGACAATCAGTAGCTACAACCATCTACTCATCCAACATCCACATGCAGTCATTGTCCTTAGTAAATTATCTAATGTGGTGTATGTATATGCAAGCGTGAAATGTACGTGAACTTATACTGATGCAAAGAGTAGGCGGTCTCCATTCTAGTCGATCTCCTATCATGCAAGTGCTCATGTCATGTATCCAAGATGTGTGCAACATCCTAAGTCAATATACTTGCAATTCTACATGTATGCACAACCATTCAATCCGTATGCAGCATCCATATGCATAATACTCAACAAGATAACACAAATAAACAAGTGATGGTGTGAGTATGTGTACTATCTAAAGGATATACTTTCCTAAGTGCGTAAAAGAAACAATCCAAATAATACATCCACTAGCATCCATCATCCATAACATGTCCTAATGACATATTCACAACCATTCCTACCATCCAACGGTCTCTACCTAAAGGGGTATACCTAGCTATGTCCTAATTCATAAGTAACTTATAGTTATTATATTTAAATCAGAAATGTACTAAAAAAGATTTGTGGGTGGGTAGCTCGGACCATCTCCTCAGGCACCCATGTACTCTTTGCTGGATCATCTCTCCATTGGACCTTAACAAGTTTGATTTCTTTATTGCGGAGTCGCCTTGCACCATGCTCCAAAATACAAGTAGGTGCATGGTGAACAAGTGACCCCCTCTCAATCTCCACCTCCTCTAGCTAACTCGGCTCGACTATAGTAGCTGAATCATACAAGAACTTTTGCAAGTGCGACCCATAGAAAACATCATGTGCTCTTGCCAACTTCTCAGGAAGCTCCACTCTATACACCAACTTCCCTATTCTACCGGTAATCGAGAAAGGTCCTACAAACCACGATGCTAGCTTCCTCGAACTACCAAATCTCATAACGCACCTAAGCAGTGAAACCTTCACAAACACTATGTCACCCACTGCGAACTCTAACTCTGTATGTCCCCTATCAGTATAAGATTTCTGCCTATCCTGCGCGGTTTTCATTCTTCTATGGATCAAATCTACTTTCTTTGATGTCTCCCTCGCCATGTCTAGTCCAAGAATAATCTTATCCATAGTGTCCCACCAATAAGACAGTGATCTACAGGGTCTCCCTATAGCGCCTCAAATGGTGCTATCCCATTGCTTGCCTGATAGCTGTTATTATAGGTAAACTTCACCAAGGACAAGTGAACCTCCCAAGAGCCTCCACAATCCAAGATGTACATCTGAAGTTAGTCCTCCAATACATGATTCACTCTCTCTGTTTGTTTGTCCATCTGTGGGTGATAAGTAGTGCTCAAGCTCAACTCGGTGCATAAAGCCTTCTGTAGACTCCTTCAAAACTCACTAGTGAAAAGTGGATCTTGGTCACTAACGATGCTAGTAGGAACTCTACGTAACCTAATGACCTCTCTCATGCATAGAGTCGCCAAAGGTGCAACATCCTCATACTCCTAACAAGAATAAAATGAGTGTATTTGGTTAGTCGATCGACTATGACCCAAATACTCTCATTTCCTTTCCTACTGCTCGGTAAACCATCTACAAAATCCATTGAAATAATCTCCCACTTCCAATAAGCAATATCCAATGGGTGTAACAATCCTCCCGGCTTCTTCTGCTTCACCTTTACCCTTTGGCAAGTCATACATCAAGCCACATACTTTTCTGCATGCTTCTTTATTCCGAGCTAATAGTAAACTCTCTTCATGTCACGGTACATTTTGTCTCCTCTGGGATGAATGGTCATCCTAGAATGATGAGACTCGGCTAGTACCACGTCTATCAAATCCATACTGAGAGGTACACATAATCTACCTTCCCTCTATAACCATCCCTTTGAGTTAGTGACATAACGCCTCAAATGACCTAGTTACTCTTCTCTACCAATCTTCTCAAAAATGTCCACTCGCTCTTTATCTTGCTTCCGATTGGTTCCAACACATTCCATAAATGTAGGCTGCATATCTAAAGCTGCTAACAATCCTGTTTTAATGTCTGATGATGGTTGGAAATGAAATGTAGAAATGAACTCCAAAAATTTCCACTCCAAGGACATAGGACTCAATACTGCATGATGTTACTTAAGGCGTTAGCCATCACATTGCCCTTTGTCGAAGTATATGGGATATCAAAATTGTTTGAGGCTAAGAACTCCATCCACCTTTGTTGCCTTAAATTCAAGTCCTTTTGAAAGAACAAATACTTCAGACACTTGTGATCCGTATATAACTCAAACCACTCTCCTAAAAGATAATGCCTCCATAACATGAGTGCAAAGACAATGGTGCTAACTAAAGATCGTGGATAGGGTAGTTTCTCTCATGGACCTTCAACTGTCGACTATCGTAGCTCACCACTCTTCCCTCTTGCATCAAGACCGCTCCAAACCCTATACCAAAGGAGTCGGTATATACTATGAATGTCTTTGTACCATCCGCCAATACCAAAATAGGTGCACTAGCCAATGCCTCCTTTAGCTTAATAAAAGCATCCTCATACTTTGCATCCTACGAGAAAACTAAATTCTTCTTGGTGAGCCGAGTCAAAGGAGCAGAGATCTTCATGAAGTCCTTAATGAACTTCCAATAGTAGCCCGCTAAACCATGGAAACCCCTCATTTTCATGGCATTCTTCGACACATGCCACTCCTGAACTGCAACAACTTTATTGGGATCGACCGCCAGCCCACTTTCGAGACAACGTGTCCCAAAAAGCATATCGAGCACTTTTCTAAATGTAACGTGTGCTCCTCTTTACTCTTTGAATAAACGAAAACGTCATCCACAAATACCACGACGAACTTTTTAAGCAACCCTTTGAAAACTCGACTCGTCAAATTTACGAAGTAAGCGGGCGTATTGGTCAGTCCGAAGGGCATGACTAACCACTCATATAGTCTATCGAGTATACGAAAGGCAGTCCTTCTGGATACTATCCTCAGCTACATGCAACTGGTGGAACCTGCTAGCCAAATCAAGTGCGAGAACACCTTCGCTGCAACTAACTGATCAAAGAGATTATCTATACTAGGCAGTGGATACTGATTCTTCTTTGTTAGTTTGTTCAGCTTCCTATAGTTGATGCAAAGCCTCAGAGAACCATCCGCCTTGGTGGCAAAAATGACTGGTCCTCCCCACTTTAAAATTCTCCTCCTAATGAGGCCCTTCTCCAATAGCTCATTTACCTGCTTGTTCAACTCGCGTCTCTCCTTTGGAGCCATATGCCTTTAAAGTTCAAGCAACAAGTCTGGCGTTCTCCATAAGGTAAATTCAGAACTTGATCTCTCGCTGGGGTGGGAGATCAGTAACCTTAGAAAAGACATCTAGGTAATCTCTAACTATAGGCACTGAATCTAACTCATCATGTGATAGGTCTAATGAATATAGGTAGCTCAACATAACTTGTAACAGCCCGGCTTTCTACGCTATATAAATAAATAAATATAATTAAAATAAAAGTGTTTGAAGTTGATTTTTTGTGATGATTATAATTAAACAATACTTTTTTTAATTAATCTCTTTAGTAGACGATTCATTTAATAAATTGAATTGAATTAATAAATCCATTTTGAATAATTTGTTGAAATCAAATGAAATGTTTTAATAAATATAAACTATTTTGAGGTGTAAATAATTTTTATATAATTGGAATAGTTGAAAATTAAATTTATTATGTTGTAAAATGATGATTGATAAAATAAAAATAAGTAGACATTGAATTGAATGAAATTGGGCAATAATCTAAATATATTTAGTATAATGAAGTGTAAATAGATTTAAATCAAATTGAAATCTACTTCAAAGAGTAAATCTAAATTTAAATGCATAAAAAAAATATCCATTTAGTTTTAATTGAACCAAAAATCAGAGCCTAAACAATATCAGTCCAAACCCGCTTCCTTTCTCCGAGATTTTGGATATTTCTTCCTACTTCCTGAATTAACCTGAATCCCTGTTAATCAATCTGAGCCTTATTTATCAACTATGCCCTAATTCTTCATAAGAGAAATCATGATTTCAAAAATAAATTAAAAAATAAAGAATGATCGCATCCGGCACAAATGAGGGATGGCGATGTGAGGGGAGAGCACCGTAACAATAGGCGACGCAAAGCTCGTCAAAGACGTTACGACTTGATGGTTACATCGGTTTGGTCATGACTTGATAAATGCGGAGGTGGCTCGAGAGTTGAGAATAGTTAGGGTTCATGCGATTTGGGGAGTGATGAGCTATGGTGGAGTGTGGCTAGCAACGGCAAGGAGTGTGCGAACTCTGGTTGCTTTATGTTCATGCACTGTCCTGGGCACGATAGAAGCAGGTGAACTCACGGTTAGATGAAGGAGGAGTAGGTGATGCGGAAGATGGAGGCACAAGGTATATGTGACATTGAAGCTGGTTGAAGCGTGCGTAGATGGAGATGTGGGAGGACAATTGCGAGATTGAAAGTGCGGACATAGTGTTGAATTGCTGGAAATGGCGATGGCTGAGCAGTTACGGATTTGGAAGTCCATCATCGATTCGGTGAGTTTCTTTTACTCCCAACTATGTCTACTTCTTTTTAGTTGTCGCGTATTCACTTACACATTTATTCGATTTGTTTATTGGATGGATCATTGGATGTTAATGGTTGAAATAGTAATGAGTTTGATTGTTAGATGATTGTTGATGGTTGTTGTTGTTTGAATTGAATTGAATGATGTGGTGTATTACGATTTATTTGATGTTGTGATGATTGATGTTGGATTGTTGATTTACTGTTTTTAAGTAGTAATAAGATGATTACAAATAATCGAAAGATATTGGAAATTGTGTAAAAAAGAAAAGTAAATGAATTAAATGATGTAAATTGGAAATAAATAAATTTATTTTAGAGGTAAATAACGAATGCTAGAAAGATTTTTTAATTAATATTGAGATATTTTGCAATTAATGGAAATTTGAAGGAAGGGTGAATTTGGGGAAAATATATAAGTAGAATAAATTAGAAGATTGTGTGAATTATTTTTTTTGGTAAATGACGAGTTTTGATAATTATACTAATAAGTGAATTTTCGAAGTGTTAGATTATATGTTTCGTTAATTATAGAAATATCTGAAGGATATTTATACAATGGAAGCTGAAGTTATACTTTTAAAATGATGAATGATTTGAATTTAATAAATGAAAGTCTATAAAATGATATTTTAAAGTAATTACAAAGTGAACATAAATTATTTTATTATTAAGTGAAAAATTGCATTTGTTATATAATGAGAAGTGAACTTTGGAAGAAATATATATTGAGTTAATTATCGAATTATTTTGGTAATATATTATATGAAGTAAAATTTGAGTCTGATGAATTATTTATCAATAATATTGGCTTTAAAGAGGTTTGAAAACAAAGGAGTAAATTAAATGATGATTTCGAAATTATAAATTCTTTTGAAGTATTTCTATATTATTAAAGTGGAAATTACAAATGAAAGTAATTTTTGAGGTTTTAAAATTTATTAACGAGTTTGAATAAAGGTTTCTTCGAAACCAAATGAATAGTTTTGAATTATGGATTTTGAAATTAAATGTGAGAATCAATACTTACTATTTTAAAAGAGAATGAATAAATAAAAAAAGTTTTATGATTAAAGTTAAATGAAGTATCTTTATAATAAGAGGGAAACAAAAGTGAAGCAAAATATATTGAAATAAAAATCTTCATCTCATTAAATACTAATTAAATAAATAATACATTGATGTGCATTGATGGCTATTAATTTGTCTGCTATGAACGAGATGAATCAACCTGTTGTGTTGAATAATAAAATAATAAAATTAAAGAATAATGAATATAAAAGCTATTTAAGCGAGAGTTATTTAATAAGCGAAGCGGAAATTATTTATTGTTGATTAATTGAGAGTGTCGTGTGTATAATTATATTTCACCAGATGCTATGGGATGTTCGTGTAGGGTGTATTTATTCACTCAACACAAGTATAATGTCGAACAATTCATTGAGAACTGAGTATTTGGTATTTGGATGTCAGTGGATTATTCTATATTATGCACCCATATTAATCGATAATACTTGGATTTCTGACTTGACATGAGCTAAATTATATATTACATATTTTAAAATAGGAATATGGTTATCTCCGCTTTTGAGTGGAATGAGGTTACGAAGTCCCGATGATGATGTGATGATCGGAAGTATCTTGCTAGCCCCGTCCTAGCTTGACCGACCGGAGGGTCGCTTCCCGATGGATGTGATGACATGGACCCCTCATCATATGGTCACAATCTGTTGCACGGGCCTACGGGATAAATTCAGAATGACGCAAGGAGTTGATGTGAGTAATGAGTGAGGAAGTGAGGAGACGAGGAAGCGATGTCCGTTTATTGTGCAGTAGAAGACTGGTGAGGGCGCTCACAAACATATTACGAGTTGGGTCTCCCTTTGCAACTGAAAAGCATCGAGGCTCAGGTGTAGACTCGGTTTCTGGCAGTAGCAATAAAAACAGCACATATAATAGTAGCAGTAGTAATGAAATTAAAAGTGAAGAATAAAATGAATAAATTTAATACTACTAAAGAAATATAAATGAATTGATATTTGAGTTGTGTTGTGTGATGTGTGGATGTATGCAGTGTGCATGAAATGCACGATAGATGTTTGATGTGTATTATGTGATGGATGTGATTGTCTGTGATGTCTTATGGATGTTTGATGTGTTATGGATGTTGTATGATGTGTTGTGGATGTTTGACTATTCCTTTGATGATTGGATTTCTTATCATGCTGTGTATATTATTACGTGAGATATCATTTATATTCACCATTGAACCTAGACATAGTCTGACCCATTTATTATTTATACAATACTCGGGTCAGTCTGAGACATTTCAGGTTCAGGGACGATGAGACCAGATTTTCTTATTGGGCTTAGTTGGAGGCTGTATTAATAGATGTATTGTACATTGTGTAATTGGACTCGTGTATGTATATGATGTCGGTTTTGATGTATTGGATTAATCTTGTATATAATTAAGATTTAATGGGAATTTGACTTTTTGTATCCCACTCAGATTTATATGATGTATTATATTTTTATCGTCGTGTTAATGACTCTATGTCCTTTATGATTTATTTTATATTTTGTAGTGTTCTATCCTCGGACACCACACGTGTTTATTGCTTTATGCCGAGACTATTTACGTCGAGGTGAGAGATTTTTATATTATGAGACGTATTCAATGTTGGTCCAAGGGAATATTCACGTGTGCTTCACCCACATCGTCTCATTCTCCATGTTACTCGAAAGTATTATTTAGTAATACTCTTGAGTAATATGGGTATAGAGGTGGGGTGTTACATTATTGGTATCAGAGCAGGTTTAGAACAATAAATAGTATAAGAGACACGAGTCCTGACCTTACATGAGACTTAGAGTCCCTATCCTCATGGATGTGTGGTAGATAATAGTTTATATTTGAGTAATAGTAGGAGTTACGATGATTACGGGGGTATTCATCTGGGGATGTATTAGTACTTTGCTTATTATATAATCTATTTATGCCTTTCATCGAATGTAAATCTCTATATGCGATGTAGAAGAATAGACGAAGATTGAAGTGGTAGAATTAGTTGGTTTGGCCAGTAGTGTCGGTATTGAAGGTGAATGTTAGAACTGTATGGCTCTAGAGTGAGACTAAAATTGTTCAGTTAGAGAAGCTGTAAAATACTCTAATTCGAATTTTTGTATTGAATAATTCACGATTTTGATTGTGATGAGACGAAGTGAGATGAGTGAGAAGATCAAACTAATAATTAGATGCAGCGGAAGTACATAGATTGTTTCCACTAGTATTTTGATTGGTTGGTTGTTTTGATTGGATGATAAATGTTTGGATGTCTTTGTGTGATTACATTGATTGTTGATGTGGTGTTTGTAGATTTGTCTTATGTGTGGTATTCATTGGAAATCATTACTCAAGTTAGAACTCTATATGAGTTTGGATGATTTGAACTCAGCAGTGTCTTCAGTTGCAAAGTTGTCGCAAAAGATAATGTGAATTATTTTTCATATAAAATAAAACAGTATCTAGTTTTATATTAAAATCTAAAATGGGATTGAAATGAACATGAAGATAAAAGCTTGCTTATTTATTCTCATGAATGGTTGATTGACGATGACTAAGATTTTACAAGTTGAGTATTTTTTATTGTATCGATTGATTATTTATAGAACTTTATAAGTAAGCATATGTTAATTTAAAATCTTTTGGGAATAGAGTGTGTGTGTGTGTATAATTTGGAAGGATGTTTTATTAGAAGTCAGAAAATGTGTTTATAAAAGAATTTTGAAGTAAAATTTCATGTTTATCTGTCTGTTGAGTGTTTAAGAATTCTGGCCAAAGTGTCTGGCCAACGTTATCGATAGGGATACCTAAACACTAGGAGGAGAATTATGGACACAAGATTTTAAGGAGTGATAAATTATTTTGAAGAAAGGAATATGTTTTGAGTTATTTTATAAATCAATATTTAAAAAAAATATTAAAGAAGTTATATTAATTATTTTGAAGAGATTTGAGGGATTTGAAGAATATTTTAAGGCGAGCAAAATGTTTTGAGGATGGAAAATTATTGTTTTTAAAGAAATATTTAATTTGAGGAAAAGTGTATTAATATTTTGAAAATGATGTTTCGAAGAGGAAATTAAGTTTTAAAGAAAACATATTGAGCTATATTTTGGGAAAAATGTTTTGCAAAGAAATTGATATTCTAAAAATGTATCTAAGTTGATGTTGAAAAGAATATATATATATATATATATACACACATATCGGTAAGAGGAATATTTTTGAGATGATGGTTTAGAAAATATGAGATAAACAATTGTATAATATTTTAAGGTATTAGAAATCATTTTCTTGAGTATATATACATAAGATTTAACAATTGAAAATTTTCATAAGTGATATTATTTTGAGAGGGTAATTTAGTAAAGTTTGAAATGAAAATTCTATAATATTTTGAAGTTCTATAAATTATTTTGACTTGAGTATATGAGAGTAAGTATTAATATAGTGAGGTAACAAATTGTTTTGAAAAGTAATAAAATTTAATTTTCTATACTTGAATAATTGATGTGATAATTGTAGCCATTGAGCATTAGTGGACAACTATAGTCGATGGTGAGGCAATGTTGATCGCCTAATCAACACTGCAACCAATTGACGAAGTAAACCACTAGAAATTCATGGCGTTGCATTATCGCTAAATTGTAAATATATTTGAATTTAAAATTTTTGTGGTATGTGATGTTTTGCGATTGAATGGTTGATATATTGTATGATATTAGTGATTTGGATGTGTGTTGTAAGGATGATCTGGATGTGATGCGTCGTGGAAAAAAATGATGACGAATAAAAATAATAATAATGAACAATAAGATTTTGATGCTAATAAAATATATTGAAGTTGATTTATGACTAAATAACATATACTATTTTTCAAAGATTTGATGAAAGTTTTGGAAGTTGATTGAAAAATATTTGAAATTTTTGGAATGGTGGGATATATTTAGAAGAGATAAAATATTACTGAAAGAGAATTGTAAATTTAACGATATTTCATAAATAGTTTTGAAATTACTTTGGAAGTAAAATTGATCTATAAAATAATACAAGGTAAAAAAAATTAAATTTGAATTGAAAGCGAATAGGGTGAAGATGTTTATTCTTTTGGAATGAAATTAAAGTTGTGGTTTTTACTAATATTGTCATAACTTGTGAGTGAATGATTTGATTTTGTTGATTCTTTTTTCCATTACTTAGACAATTGCACGAGTAACAACTTTGTTATTTGCCATCTTCCAAAAATTTGAATCTTCTGAAGGTTTAAACATGAATTAATGAGAACGGTGTTTGCTGTCCCGAAATGTAAATTGCTCAAAACTAAGCTAAACCATTTTGCTAATAACTTTTGACCTGTATGTTCGATTTGGATGATTTTGCCCATTCCGGAAAGAATAAAACGTAAGCAACAAATTTTATTTGAAGTGTTTCTCAAAATATTAAGTTTTCATGGCTAAAAACATGGTATTTGTAAGTGGACCTGCACCTAATTATCCACTTCAAATTTTGACATTTTGTAAATTATCGCATACCTCTTTGTATATATTTAATGTTTTGATGATCTAAGAATAATTTATGAATACTAATACAATATGCCTCAAAATTCTTTTCTAAAATGATGATCGTTATTCTTTAAAATATTGTCGAGCGGGGCTCTAAATAAAATACATGTTACCTACACATTAAAACTATACATTCTTGTTATATCTTACTAGAAGTGACTAAGTTCAAATTTAAGTTGAGATGGGTATTCATGAAGCATGCTTGGATAGTTTGGTGATGATGACATACTTTTGCTCGCTTAATAATAAGAAAATTTGCTTTAAAATGCTAAATAAAGGTACGTTTTTATGTTATAGCGAGATATATAGTGATATTATATTGTTTCCCCATGTTTCGGAATGCGTTGTGCTGGGATGCCACTTCGAAGAAGTATATTTTGTAATCATATTATGTTTTGATTTTTCAGAATGCTCTACCTAAAAAGGAGACTCTGCTGAAATTTTCCGAAAAATACGACACTTAGGAACTTTTCATAAAAATTTGTCATATGCGAAAAATAGAAAGTCGTTAATTGACTCTATTTAAATTAGTAGCATACGATAAGAGGAGTTGAAGTGTTTGAGCCAAATAGAGAATTGAGTAGTTGTGTTGGATAGAAGAGTGTTATTACGAAGAAAGTCATGGTATGAGTGGTGTTCGTCGACTTTCCTATAGAAAATTATGAGGATGCAATTTTATTAAAGTAGGAAGTCTGTAACAGCCCGACTTTCTACGCCGTATAAATAAACAAATTTAATTAAATTAAAAGTGTTTGAATTTGATTTTTGGTGATGATTATAATTCAAAAATAAAATTTTGTTAATTAACCTCTATTTACTAGAAGATTCTGTTTTAATAGATTAAATTGCATTAATAAATCCTATTTGAATAATTTGTTAAAATCAAATGAAATGTTTTTATCAATATAAACTATTTTGAGGTGTAAATAATTTTTATATAATTGAAATAGTTGAAAATTATATTTATTATGTAGTAAAATGATGATTGATAAAATAAAAATAAGCGAACATTGAATTGAATGAAATTGGGCAATAATCTAAATATATTTAGTATAACGAAGTGTAAATGGATTTAAATCAAATTGAAATCTATTTCAAAGAATAAAATATAAATTTAAATGCATAAAAGAAATATATATATATATATATATATGTATATATATATTCAATATACATACATACATATATATATATATTCATTTAATTTTAGTTGAACAAAAAATCAAAGCCTAAAACTATATCAGCCCAAATTCGCTTCCTTTCTCCGTGCTTCTGGATATTTCTTCCTGCTTCCTGAATTAGCTTGAATCCCTGTTAATCAACCCACGCCTTATTTATCAACTATGCCCTAATTCTTTATAAGAGAAAATCACGATTTCAAAACTAAATTAAAAAATGAAGAATGACTGCACTTGGCACATGCGAGAGACGACGACATGAGGGGAGAGCACCGTGGCAGCAGGCGATGCAAAACTCGGTCAAAGACGTTGCGACTTGATGATTGCGTGGGTTCGGTCGTGACCCTATGAAGGCAGAGGTGGCTCGAGAGTTGAGCGTAGTTAGGGTTCATGCGATTTTGGGAGTGATGTGCTATGGCAGAGTGTGGCTAGCGATGGCATGGGGTGTGTGAACTTTAACTGCTCTATGTTCATGCCATATCCTTGGCATAATGGAAGTAGGTGAACTAGCAAATAGATAGAGGAGGAGCAGGTGATGTGGGAGATGGAGGCGCAAGATATGAGTGACATTGAAGCTGGGATGAAGCGTGCATAGGTGGAGATGTTGGAGGACAATTGCGAGATTGAAAGTGTGAACTAGTGTTGAATGCTGGCAATGGAAATGACAATGGCTAAGCAGTTACCTATTTGGAAGTCAACCATCGATTCGGTGAGTTTCTCTCACTCACAACTATGTCTACTTCTATTTAATTGACTCTTATTCACTTGTATATTTACTCGATTAGTTTATTGGATGGATCATTGGATGTTAATTTTTCAAATAGCGATGAGTTTGACTGTTAGTTGATTGTTGATGGTTGTTGTTGTTTGAATTGAATAGAATGATGTGGTGTATTACGATTTATTTGATGTTATGATGATTGATGTTGGATTGTTGATTTATGGGTTTTGAGTAGTAATAAGATGGTTACAACAAATGAGTGACATTGTCCCCAAATTGGAAATTGTTTGAAAAAGAAAAGTATATGAATTAAATGATGTAAATTGGAAACAAATAAATATACTTTAGAGGTAAATAACGAATGCTAGAAAGATATTTTCATTTAATATTAAGATTATTTACAACAAATGAAAAATTCAAATGAGGGATTAATTTGGGGAAAATATATAAGTAGATTAAATTAGAAGATCGTGCGAATTAAAAAATTGGTAAATGATGAGTTTTGATAATTCTATTAATAACTGAATTTTCAAAGGGTTAGATTATATGTTTATCGTTAATTATATAAATATTTGAAGGATATTTATAAAATGGAAGTTAAAGTTATACTTTTAAAATGATGAATGATTTGAATTTAATTGATGAAAGTTTATAAAATGATATCTTGATGTGATTACAAAGTGAATGTAAATTATTTTATTATTAAGTGAAAATTTGCATTTGTTATATAATGAGAAGTGAAATTGGAAGAAATATATATATTTAGTTTAACTATCGAATTATTTTGGGAGTATACTATATGAATTATTTTGGGAATATACTATATTGAATTACTTTGGGAATATACTATAGTTAACATTTAAAAACAATTTATACTTAAAATAATGGTGCGCGACATTGGTGACATGCGGCAACATTTAAAACCATGGGGAAGACTTGCAACATAA
This sequence comes from Allium fistulosum, assembly GCA_030737815.1. Lineage (NCBI taxonomy): Eukaryota > Viridiplantae > Streptophyta > Magnoliopsida > Asparagales > Amaryllidaceae > Allium > Allium fistulosum. The sequence goes on along the minus strand of CM060905.1, from coordinate 480,278,009 downwards.
TTTAGGAATGCTAAAAATTGTCGGCATTGATCACTCACGACATCAATATCATATACCCACGAGATGCGGTATTCCCATAACAACAATGGCAGATGAATGACTCAATGCATCACATAATTACGGCATAAGTACCACATGCATTGCTTCATGTCTATGCCGCTTATTTCTGAGATCACTTACAACTGTAATTGATACCACCAATTGTCAATGTCGAACGCCATGGAATGACGCATATCGGTGGCATTGTTGTAATTATCATAAAACTATTTTATTTCTATTAAAAGCAATTTCTTTTTCACAACTTTTATTCCATGTCAAATTTGATTAAAACAAAATTTACCAATTTCTTTTTAGAAAGCTTCTGCAAATCAGTTTTACACTCCCAAAAACATTAATCAACTCAATTAATTAATACTCTTAATTAATATTAATTTATATGCTTTTCTAGGTATTAAATTCATAGAAATTCATAATCACTTGGGAAAAATTCCCAAAATTCACCAAAAATCTAAATTAACATATTTTACATCTATAATTTCAGAGCCAAAATAATAATTTAACTATTTTTTAATAATTAACCGAAATAAACACTATTTCATCCAAAGGTAATTCATAAAATATTCGTTTTAACTTGGAAAATTATGAAATTAAAAACCATCAACCAAAATAATGTTTTACACAACATACCAGAAAATTATATCAATTGAAGATCAAAAACTTAGGCTATGTATGGTTTACCGTTTTTAGTTTTGAATTTTCATCCATACAAAAATACGAACAACGCATGTATGTAATGAAAAATGACCATTTTAGAAAACGAATTTAACACACAAAATAGAAAACAACTTTTTTCATTTTTCGTGTTTTGAGAAAAAACGGAAGCACGATCAACAATTCATCCTTCCGTTGTTCCTCCATTCACTTCGTGGTCCCCTCCAATCTTCCGTTCGTCCCTTCCGACCTCCCTTCATTTTTCTCATATTTTATAATTAACGTTGAAAATTCAAAACATAAAATACAAAATAAACCAAACGACCCCTTAGGTTTTACCCATAAAATCCATCTAAAGAATTCCATAATCATTATTCTATCCAAATAACGATCATACAACCATAACATGGAAAAAACAATCAAAACAGTTCGGAAATTACATATAACCGAATTTAAACATAAAATAATAGAGCCGGTTTATTATTATTTACCTTAATTTAGATGTTGGAGTTGAGATTTGATAGACTTTAGTTCCGCTAATCTTTATCTTTCGAATACCCTTTGATTTCTTCTCACTTTTACCTTGATTAATGGCCGACCTAATATTCCTTTGTGATTGTTTATGGTTGTAAAATGGGAATGAATGAGAGAATGCAGGTTTAAGGGATAAAAGGGAGATCTATTCCTATTTTGCCCTTCTCATTTATTCTTTTTTTATATGTTAAGTTTAAAACAATGTTATTACTAAATTAGTTAATGCCCGACCTTGTTAATTATCAAATGTCATCCCCATGCCCCACTACATTATTCAATTTAATATATCCAATTAAATTTCTTGAATAATGTTAAACTAAAATCAAGGGTATTACAGGCTCCCTTCCTTAAAGAATTTCATCCACGAAATTCAGTAAGGACCACACAAAAAGTAAATCAAACTTGCAAACAACTGTAACAAACATGTTATATATCCTAACAGCTACATAGTCTGTATAACAAATATAGAACATACCATCATAATAACTCAGGATAAATATCCCTAATCCTATCCTCTGTCTTCCAAGTACAGTCTTTCTTGTAGGATCAATTTCACCGTAGAGGGGGGTCAATAGGGTGATACTAATAATAATAAAAATTAATACAGAAATATATATAATAATTGCAGCACAGATAATAGTAGAATAATAAAAGCAGAAATAGAACAATACAGATTTACCCAGCTTTGGCAAAACCCTGCCTACGTGATGCCCCCAAGGTTTCTACTAGAAATTAAGTAGTCAGATGCTTATACGCGTAAACTAGCGACACCCGCTATCGACTAACCAAACTCTACACTCAAAACTCTGCCACAACTCAGCCACTGAGTTGCGAATTCTCAAACTACACCACCGTAGTTCATCACCTAGTCACACAACTAGAATTTTACAAAAGTTTAAAAGAAAATTACAAAATAAACTAAACAAAAAACAAAAACAAAACCCTTTGTATATTTAAGCCCAAATATAAAATAAATAAAGCCGACCTAAAAGGAAGCTAAAAGACATGTTTCCCTTTTTATTTTTCTCGTGTAAAACTTTTGTAGTTCTTCTTCGTAGCTTTGTAATGTCTGCTTCGTTCCTCTTAAAAAAATTAGGGCTTTGAAATTGAAGCCGCCACTTCTAGAACTGATCGATTGAGGTGTGCGTTTGCTTTGGATTGCTTTTTCAATTGATTGATGGCTTTGAAATGCTTGCGACTGCTCCAAAGTGGCTCGAATGATAAAAGTGGTATGTGATTTTGCCCCCTTTTTCTAGTTTTATTTATGCTCGACTTCGATTCGAGTTATAAATTAATTCGTGATTTTTATTGCTCTGGTATTTGCTTGAACTCGAATCAATGCCTTTGCCAATGATGATTTTTGGGTATTTACAAGGTTCGAACCCCTTAATTTTCGTTCGTATACTTCTGGTTTGAATAATTCGTGATTTTGGTCCTTGCGTTGATTTTTGATCGAACGAGCACTGTGATCTCTGACTTGTTCATTGTTGAATTTGCTTGAATATTATACAAGTCGGTTCCATTATTTTCTCTGATGCATTTGCATTTGCTCCATGAATTGCTTTGGTTTTCTTTGAGTTGGTTTCGTTCTTTTTACCTATGACTTCAGCCATTTTATTATTTGATATAAACTTAACTTGTTCACACTCGTGACTTTGTTCCAACTTTTGTGTTACTCTCTGACTTTTTCGGCTTGATCAATTTGAGAAACAAAACTGCTGCTTTTCTTTGAACTGTGACTCGCAACTGTGTTTACTATAAACATGTATATACATACATATATGTATGTATATATGTGTACGATTGTTGTCTATCCACTTGGTTTCATTGATTGTTCATGATTGAATGCTTTGTTGCACTTGTTTGATTGCTTGATCACTGTCACTGCTTGCATGGAGTTCTATGTCCAGTAGCTTGCATTGGTTTCCACTGCACATATATATGTCTACATGTGTGTTCATGCATGTATATATGTATGTTGTGATGCCTTGTTCTGCTTGATTTACATTGATATTCAAGTGTGTTTAGTTGCAGTGTTAGTAGTCTTATTGTTGTGTTCATTTGTTTGCAGTCTTCTCTGGTTTCACTGGCTTGTTGACACCGAGTGCTTGCATGTGTGTCTTTGGAGTCTGGTTGATATAGTCGTCTTTTTCATGTAGTCTGCATTCCAATCTGGTTCATTGATGATGATGATGTCTGGTTACATATTGCACTTGAACATTTTGTAGTCTGGTCTTCATATTACTTTGAGTCTATTGCTGTGCACACATATATATGTATACATGTGTGTAAACATATGTCTATATATATATATATATGTGTGTGTGTGTGTGTGTGTGTATGTACGTATGGTGGTTTCTTTGTGTAGCCTTCATCTCATGCTTGTGTACTGCTCCCATTGTTGTCTTAATACATGCCATTTCTTTGAGTCTGAAGCTTGTTGTACATATGACCAACCATGTGTACATCACTTTATACATGTGCACTGAGCATGTTGACTTGTATTCAGATGCATATGTAATTGTGTACATTTTCATTTGCGTTTATTTGAACTGGGTTGCCTTGTTGACCCATTGCTTGATGACTTTTTCTGACTTTGTTTCACTTGAGTTTGCACTGGGTTTGGTTCCACATACTTTGATCTGGTCTGGTTGTTGTATTCGGTTAATTTTGCTTTTGCATTTGAGTCTGTTTCCATTTGCATTCATGTTGCTTTGCACTCCACATGTTGTTTTGCATTATGGTTTTGCTTGTGTTCCTTGTATACATTTCTGGTCTGTACAAGTCTAGGTTGCCTGGTATTTTGGTCTGAACTTCATATTGTTCTTCGTCTCTTTGGTTTCATGTGTACTCGAGTCTCTTTGTTTCGTATGTATGCACTGTGTATATACATGTCTGAACATACATGTATATATGTATGTTGTAGCTTGATTTTAGAGTGGTCCGCACTTGATACTTTGTACATGTGGTGGTTTGGGTTCATTGATGTGTTGAGGTTGATCATGTACATTTGAGTCTGCCCATTGTATTGAACTTTTATTCATGTTCATTGACTCTCATACTTGACCATTCTATTTTTATTTTGATCGAGAGTTATATGCGCTTGAGTTGAATCCAGCTAATGGCTCGGTTTGACCTTGTGCACACATGTCCTTGTAGTTTTAACAAGCAAGTGTATATCGGTGTGCAAGGCCTTGTGGCATGTACAGTGATACATCGTGCATGTCATAAGCTGTTCGTGTAGATGAATTCAAAATAAATGATGACGAACAACCCAAATAACTGAGGCAAATGATATTTTCAAATGCACACTTTTATTGCATACTGCAAAATATTTCTTTTTCAATTTTACCACGTCAGTGTTTTTTTTGCAGATAATTCAGATGCTAGATATAAACTGGAATACAGCTGAAGATAAAAATATGAGTGTGAGTGAATATGTAGTGAGGTGAAAGTTGTAGTTGTATATTGAAAGATGTATTGTAATTAAAATCGTATTGTAATTGAAAATGTAGTGAGAGCTCAAATTTGTACTATTCAAAATTGTAATAAAATATTTGTTTGAATAAAATATTTGTTCGAATATGAATTCTGTGTTATTTATTTTATTCAACAAATATTTATTAATTATGTGGAAAATAAAATAGTACAATAACAAATACATTTAAATGAATATATATATATATATATATGTTTATTATCATCAAACAAAAATCATAGGCTATCGTATTCTACATTTCTTATTGTCACTCCATTGGACTTTCACTAATCTGACTGTCTTATTCCTTGGCTTCTTCTCATCTCTCACTACAACACGAACTGGATGCCTAACAAAAGTCAAATCTGGTTCTACTACTACTTCTAAAGCAATAAGAGCAATGGTAATCTCTAGATCATACACATACTTTCTAAGATGAGAAACATGAAAAACATTATGGACTCCTGCCAAACTACTCGGTAACTCTACTCGATACACGAGTTTCCCGATCCACTCTATAATAGGGAACGATTCAACATATCTAGGTGCCAGTTTCGCTGACTTTCCAAGTTGTACCACACCTTTCATTGGTGATACCTTTGGGTTCCTCTATCTTTGGAAGAGCCATTCGTCTAGTCCCTATTTGTTGTCGTTCTTTCTTAGATGGTTCTTTGGTATTTGTCAAAACACCACCACTCGACCATTAGTAACTCGCTTAAGACAAACACCGACCTCCTTATGAAGTTCACTATTAGAATCATCAATATCCATACACACTGATAACTTGGTATCGAGTCATGATGGTTCAATGTCGAGTTGTATTTTTTCAACCAGGGCTTTTCTAAGTCCCATTTTTTATGTCCCGGCTTCTCCCCTTTTCATCTTCTGCTTTCCATCTCTTTGATTCAAGTCTGACGAAGAAGAACCTTCTTCTTTCGAATCAAAAGATGATGACTCTCTGTGGCTCTTCTTCTGCCTTTAGGGTAGTTGAGTCATCATAGCAATACTTCTCTCCATCTCCTTTAAAATAGCGTTTTGACCCTCTAACATTTTGCTATGCATTTTGGACAACATCTGATCCAATTCCACCCTTGTGACTACCTTTGGTGCACTTGGATTTCAATTGGAGTGGGTTAATTCGTTTCCTCTCGGTGTTGAACATCCTCATTCTCTACTTCATTGATGGGTCTTGAGGTGGTGGACTTCTCCTTATCCTTCCTAATTGCCATTATTTCTACATCCAATGATAGACTTTGTTCCAAGTCTAAGTAAACGTGAATCTTCAACACCAAATGTCTTGATTTAACTTATGGATAGTTCAAATCCAAAATTCTAAGATAGATCCATAACCAAAAGTCTCAAAATTTCTCATTGAAAGCACTAAAATATTTGCACCAAAAGAGAGACAAACATCTAGTCAATTAACAACTGAAAACTAGAGAACTAAGAAATTAAAATGAGGTAAGAACACATAGGATTTATAATGGCTCGCCTAAAATCAATAGCTTACATTCACTACTAACTTTGTTACTGATTGTTTATTTCTTCTACAAGGATGATCTTACAACTTGGACGCATACAACTCGGGTTAGAATCCAACAGAGTTTCGAGTTAAATAAGATAACAAAGAAGGTAAAATGTAGATCTAAAAAGTCAAAAGTCTCTTTCCTTTGTACCTCTCCCTCTATTTATAGACAAAAACCATTACAAAGGTCAACAAACTAGGCTTCCCACATTCTCCACTACTGAGGTGAGGCTTCAGGCTAGAGATTATGATCTAATCATGAATAACGATAACTCGGTATGAAGTGGTATCATAATTGTTTTTTGTGCTTTACTTTCTTTGGCTTCCATTTCTCGGTTAAGTGCTTCGATGACTCATCAAAGATTACAAAAGTTGATGCTCATTTGTTCCATTGACTTGTAATTTCATCTTTTGTTTCCCATTACATGACTTATTTGAAAAATGGCTAATTACCTTCTCGTAGTAAGTTAGGATCGGTACTAGCTCTTGAGACTTCGCTTTAACTTGGGCATTAGGCTTGCCTTCCTGAATTCTGGTTCATCTTACGAGCATTCAACGGTTCTGATTCACCAACATATCGCTTGAGTTTAAAAGTAGGATAACTATATATTACATTATATATTATTTTAATTAATTTTAAGGCCTCAAGTAAGTAATTAATTACCACAAAATTCAATACAAAATTTGCACTAATTTTTATTATAATTTGTAACATCTATAAATTAATTTAAACTAGTTGAACTCGGAAATTAACAACTCAGTTGTGTTGACTACTAGATGTGAACTCAGCACTCATTTAATATTTAAATACTAAAGCTTATTACTGACTCTGCAGAAGTACAATATCATGCACAAGTTTAGTTGCTTTTTGATCATTTAGGTGAAATTCAAATTCTAATCTTTATTAAGTTATGCCTTTGTAATAATATTGCTTGTACGTTTTCTTTTCATCATTACTGTATCACTATCACTAAGATATCTAACATTTGGTCAATGGTCGAAAACTCCAATAACACCATTGGTTAATTGCATAAACCACTTTAAAGTCCTTGGTTCAATCCTATAACATTTATCGATATATACTTTGGTCAGGATTTTGACATTAAATTGACTATCAATTATGGTGATACTAACCTTCTACTAAAAGGAGATTAATCATCTCTGGAGTATTGGTTCACTTACATAAATTCAAAGTGTACCCAACAATGGTTTTAACATGATCAAGATGTCCTTTGATTGAACATAACCAGAATACTGCCTAGCTACTTAGGATAAATGGTACCCTTAAGTATGAAGACCACTATACATTGTTACTATTGGAACTAGCCTGCTAGGCAGTGGGTGAAATAAGTAAATTCCAAAAAAAAATTCTGTTTTGGATCTTAAGGTGCATATGTAAACTATTAGTTAGCATTTTATCCAATCTATATATTAAAATAAAATCTTATGTTTTAAACTTTGTATATATATTTATTTATTTAATAATTATAATTTTGAATATATCACATATATTCCTAAACTAACATAGCAATATAATTAATATAAGCAAGTGTATAACTATATAGAGATAAAGATATTAGGATTTATATGTATCATATGTACATGTATGTGTGTGCATATATATATATATATATATATAACTGTGTGTATGTATGTATATATCTGATAACTTCGTACACATATTAAGGGAATATAACCACCTAAGTACATGCATGTTTAAATATACTAAAAATTAATGTATATGGTTTGTATACACATATTATTAGTGCCACATATATATAGTTTAGATATATATACACATATATACATAATATTGCCATTTACATATACATACATACAAATAAACATATATATATATATATAGTCGAAATATTTATATATAAATAAAATTTAAATTTATTAAAACTTTATTTTACAAAGTTAAACATATTAATTTGAATTAAAAATTAATATCCAAAAATTTAAATCCAATTTTTACTAAGTCAAAATATTTTATATGATCAACTTATAAATCAAATTTGACTGTCTCAAAATATTTTGAAATTCAAGTTATCAAATATCTAAATATTTACTGATTCAAAATATATAAATTTAATATATATAATACTAATATTAATTTTGGCCAAATAAATAATATATTTTATATTTAATATAAATTTATATAATAATTAATATAGTTAATAATATATTATTTTAGGCATAATTTTTTAAGCCAGTGAGCAAAATAGTTTTTATAAATCGAAAACAAAAGTACAAATATATGTATATTACTTTAGCCAAAAATTAATTTAAATATAACTATATTTATAAACTCTTATTTAAAAAATTTATACAAAATAATGATATGGTCGAATATAGTATTATATATATATATACATAATTTTATATATTTGCACTTTTTTAAAGAGCGAGCGGGCTTTTATCCTAGTTCCCTACTAGTTTATTAATAAAAAGAAAATCATAGGGAAAAGCATAAAGAAAAAATACAAGGAAAAATAAGTAGTAGAAGAAGAAAATGTTGTAGATAAACATAGGGGAAAATATCGATATCATGTAACTTCCTCTCTGTCACCATACATAAATTCTTTTGCATGGGAGATGGAAAGTAATATTTTGGTGTAGAGCTCTACGTCAGTAGCTAAGAGAGATTTGAAGATTCTATTATTCCTCTCTTACCAAATTTCAACTGTAAACTTCTGAAAATTAGTAGGGTCATCTTCCTATTATCATCCTTCATCCTTGTGGTTTTATATATCCAATAACATTCAAAGTTCGATCCTCTAAAAGAATGGCGATAATCAAGGTTATTTAAGAGCCTTCTCCAAAGAGAAACAACATATGAGCAATCGAAATATAAATGGGCCGTAGATTCTATATCAGAAAGACATAAAACATAACATCTATCGGTAAGAAATCCAAGAGAGAAGAGCATGTCTCGTGTCTGAATAGAATATAACATCTATCAGATTGTCTTTGGAAGTTCTAAATTTATTCCAAATTCTATTGCTCCATGGGGATTGAATATCTTTATCATGGCATTATAGACATCACTTATAGAATGTGTTTTGTCTAAATGAGTCCAAGAAAGGTCATTTTTGCTTATGTCATAGTTGATGGTCATTAAGGAGTTCCATAGTTGTCAGACTGCAATGGAGCTGGAATAGGGAAGAATGATCCTTCCAAAGTGAATGTAGTCAGATGCTAGCGCAGAATCAGGGATGTCAGTGCTCATTTTTACATTGTATGATAGGATATTGTTTAAAATGAGGCCATGAACAACCCAAGGAGTGTTCTAGAATAAATTCGTAGGGGAGTTTGATGCATTGTGCTTTATGTGAGGTAGAGTAGTGGTTCTCAGCTTCAGCAGGCATCTCCATGGCTAGCTGATGGAAGATGGAATGACCATAATCCAAAATCTCTTATCTTTTAAACGATATTTATGCATCCAGAGGACCCAAATAGAGGAATTATCAGTGAGGATAGTGTTGGCATGTTTTGAAGAAGCAGCCAAGTTCCAAGTTCTTAGATTGATAATTCCTAGACCTCCATAGTATTTTGGGATGGAAATTTTCTTGAAGGAGATAGGGATTAGCTTCCTAAAAAAGCAATCACCATGCCATAGAAAATGATTAAAATCCCTGTTAAGATTAGATAAGAGCTTCTTCAGAAGAATAAATGTCCTAGAGTAATATGAGACCATGGCAATACCAATGGATGTAATGATTGTAAGTCTTCCATCCTGGGATAATAGATGAGTAGGCCATGAAGAAAATTTGGATATGATATGCTCAAATAAAGGAATACATTAATTAGTGGTGGTCCTAGAAGATGTTAGGGGAATGCCAAGATAAACTGAGTTGGGAGGCATAATTGCAAGACCAGAGATGCTTAACAAGTCAGTGCATTAGGCAATGGTAAAACCTGCATAGCTGGTATTGGATTTAGAATAGCTTATGGCATGGCTAGAAACTTATTGAAAGGTGATGAGAGAGTTCTTAATAGTGGAGATGCTCTCATGATCAGGCTTGGAAAAGACCAGGAGATCATCTGTAAACATCAGGCAGCATATATTAGGGTTCCTACATTTAGGATGGAGTTTTATATTTTTCAAATTGATCTGCTCTTGAAGTAAACATGTTTAAAACTCCATAATGATAATGAATAAGTAAGCGCACGTGGGATCACCCTACCTGATCCCATGTGTGGAATCTGATCCCATGTGTGGAGGAGAAATAACCTCGAGGAACGCTACTGGGTATTATGGAAAAATTGGCGGTCGAAATACAAGTGTAATTCCATGCAAGAAACGGATGTGGAAATATCATCTTAACCATGGTAGCTATTAAGGAAGACCAGCTTACAAAATAAAATGCCCTTTGAATGTCAAGCTTTATCATACATCTTGGAGATATGTTGCTGGTATTGTAGCCTTTTAGTAGTTCGTAGGTCAAAAGAATGTTGTGTTAGATATCTCTAATGGGTAAGTAGGCTACTTAGTTAGGGGAAATGATTCTTGTGAGAATAGACTTTATTCAATTGGCAATAATTTTTATAATAACAATGTAGATCACAGAGGAACATGAAATAGGCTTGTAGTGTTGAACTGATGTAGGGTTAGTTATCTTAGGAATCATGGCAAGATTGGTTGAATTAATTCCTCCAAGCAATTTTTTGGTATTGAAAAAGTGATGAATAGCTTTTGTAAAGGCGGTTCCAATGATGGACCAGGTTTGAGAGAAGAAGAAAGAGTTGAAACTATCCGGTCCACTCGTGCTTGTGGAGTTTAGCCTAAATAGTGCATCTTTAATCTCAGAGTCAGTAATAAGTGATATAAGAGACATGGTTTCTCATTGAGAGATGGTAGGAAGAGAGACATCATGTAACTTGGGCAATATGATGGAGTCGGAAATTTGAGAGTTAAAACAGCCAGAAAAGTAGTTGATAAAGGCATTGTCGCTATCATTTGACATAGTATGAGTATTTCCTTGTACAGTAGTGATGGATTGAATCCTTGTTTTGTTGTTTGTGATCTTGAGAGAATAATGAAAGAACTCAGTCTTCTTATCACCTTCAAAAATGCAATCCTTTCCTAACTTCTGTTTGAGTACCTGTAATTCATAATGCAAGGAGTTAACTAAATCAATTTCATACCATATTCTAACTTGGATAAGGCAGTATCATATCATTAGGGGCAGATAGCATTTTGGTTTGAAATATCTCTTGTTCTTTTCTGAATGCGATGTATTTCTTAGCATCTCTGCCATATTTAGTTCTGGACCATGTCCTTAAAGCAATTTTCACATTCCTAAGTTGAGTTTGTAGCGTGTACATAAGATTCCCATGGGAACCAGCAGGCCAAACCTGTAAAACAACTTTTAGAAAATCAGGATGTTTGGTCCAAATATTAAAAAAGTTAAAAGAGCAAAACTTTTTAGAAATGTCAACGTTCCATGTTAGGATTTAGGGGCTATGGTCAGGAACGCCAGGGGTAAGGATTAGGAAACTGAGAGATGGTTATAGGGAAAGAGTAGGAAGGTTGAAAAAATATGATCAATTTTACAAAATGTCCTACCAAAATGTTTTTTTATTGTTTCATGTATATAATGGTCCAGAAAAATTGATATTGTGAAGCTCAACAAGATGGAGGGAAGTGTTATGGGAAGAGATTTTATTGATGGACAGAAAAGTACCACAAGATTTCTGAAAGGTGCTTCTCATATAATTGAAATCTCCTAGGCGTAACCAAGAAGTTATCGAAGATTTGAGAGTGGGAATGGCATCAAGCATAAGCCGCCTTTGAGAGCCACCTTTGAGAGACCTGATTGGAAGCATAGATGAAGATTGTTAAAAAGAGCTATAAAGATGGGTGTGATTAATAATGAGGTGAATGTATTAGGAATGATAGGAGACAGATAAAACATGATAAACTAAAGGGTTCCACATAACAATAATTCTACCATACGAAGCCTCATGAAGAATATTAACATACTGCCAAGAGCTATTAATGTGATTACAAACTTTTTTGGTAAGGGAGCCATTGAGTTTTCTTTCTAGTAAGCTAAGAATTTGAATGTTATGAAGGTTGATGAGATACTTTACTTCATTTTGTTTAATAATTAAATGTGACCTATGAACGTTCATGCTGCTATTTTGTCAATCATCAAAAACTGATTTTGTGGGTTTGACTATAGCAGACATCTTTCTAGATCTAGTGTAGATAGCTTTGGATTCAAACTGGGATGTTTGATCAATGGAGTTGAAAAGTTTTTTGATTCTGCAGTCTTTCCCACTATCATATTTAGTTCCAGAGAGATCAACTGATATAGTCTTTTCCTTCTTCCTCTTCTTTTTCTTTTTGGCTATAGGAGATGTTTGTTGTTCCTTATCTATATGATATATTGATGTATCTTTAAGAATAGTTGAAATGACTTTGTATGAGGTAATAATAGGATCAATGTGTATGCTACCAGTAGATATAGGCAATGTAGTTGAGGAGGATGGGTCAGGAATGATGAGGTTAGTTGTAGGTGTGATATGGGTTGGGGGATTAAGGGATAGCTTATTTGAATAGAGAATCTTGGAAATATGTGGAGGGAGAGTGATGTGATAGTATGAGGACTACAGTGAATCTGAAACAGAGGGAATATTTGGGTCAGGATTGATGGGCATAAAGGTGTTTGAATTAGTAAGGGATTGATGGGCATAAAGGTGTTTGAATTAGTAAGACTGTCAATGTTTATAGAAATAGTAGAGAGGTGAGTGGGGTTATAAGTGATGGAAAGAAGGGTATCATTTGGAATATTCATAGGTTTAATGGAGGTAGAATAAGAGGGGTCATTTGATATGGCTTGATCAGAGATGTTGGTGCTGGCAATAGGAGGGGTGTGTAATATAAGGTGAGATAGAGTGTTGGGGGTTACTAGATGGTTATCATGGTCAGAGGAGAGGAGGGAAAAGGTGTTTGATGTAATGACTAGATTAATGGATTAGGAGTTGGTACCTACCGAGGAAGATGAATGGTTGTGCATAGCATGCATGTGCACATGCACAAGCATGGTGTTATGAGTGTTGTGAACATCTAAATGCTGATAGAGTTGATCATATGCTGATAGAGTTGAGTATGATCAGTTACTTGAGTAACAAATGAAGCATGTTTTCCAAGAGTGAGTTTTGTATTTGCTAGACCAGTTTGCATTGAAGAAGGGTGCTTGCCCAATATGGACTGTGCTGGCTACACCATGGTCTCATCAACAATATCAACCACATCTATTTGATTAGCAATATGAGTCTCTAGGTTATTTTTCATACTATGTGTATTTGTGACCTTCTTTCTCTCCTATCTATGTTTAGTGTTTTTCTTAGTAAACCGGACTTCACAGTTTATCACCAGTGTTTTCATAGTGTTAGTTCCTGAGATGATGGTTTTGATGACAACAACCTTAGGACTTGTTATAAAATATAAATACTAATATCATTGTCTAGATATATATGTATATGCAGGTACTGAGAATGAAGACTGTACAGTATAGAGATTCAAGACTGACGAATTTAAGATTGTAGAAATCAAGGCTGAAGACTCATGAGTATCAAGATTATCAAGAGTTCAAGATATCAAGATAAGTAATAGAGTCTAGGTTTATGTTAAAACTTCATAATAGCACTAAAATCTTTATTCGGATTTTAATTATGGAATGGAATCCACCTTCTCGCTTTAATAGTGGAATGGAACCCACGACCTCTTTAGTGGGATAGAACCCACGAAATTTTCAAAATGACTTATTTTTAGATTTTTTCAAAGCTATCTGTTTAAAAAGACATCTCTCTCGGTTTAAATATTTTAGCCTTAATTCTAAAACTATTTTTAATCATATTAATTTCAAAATCATTTCTTGTTTTTAAACTATCTCCTGGTTTTAATGTTCTAGCTTTAATCTCAAAATATTTATATATTTAGTTTTTATTACTTTTATATTTCGTAAGATCACTTTCCAAAGGTTTTTATAATCATAATGTATATTCAAAATAGTTTACAAAGTTCTAAGATTGTTTCGACAAACTTTAGAAAGAAAATCTCTTTTAAAACAAAAGTCAATTTTAAAAAAATACTAGGGGATGTCGACATGCCTATACCCTCCATGTCGATGTGGTAGCCGTAGATTTTAAAATTCAAATTTTCAAAAGAAGTGTCTATTCGTCATAACCTTTCACGAATGGACATGACCGTTATTCTCCTATATATACTAGTAGTTTTCAATGAATTTTCACTTAAGATTTCTTCGTTTTCTCTCCTCTTTCTCTTCCATTCTTATTTTCAAACATTCGTAACAAAACTCTGCTGAAATCCTAAGTGAATCAAACTCGATCGTCTCTTGTTTGATTCTCTGTCACTCTCTCTCAAAGATCTCGGTGCTATTCAGAGTTATAGGACCATTTGTAATCAAAGATTGAAAGATCGAAGTGTATCGAGTCTCTCTCTATCAAAGTGTGATTGGAAACAGTTTGATTATGGCCCATAAATCAATTGGGTGTGATTGTAGCCCATAAATCAATTAGGTGATCTTGTAGCCTGGTTAAATCAAGAGAGTTTTCCCTGGACTCGGAGACAGGAGGGTGTATCTTGTGGCCTTGAAATCGAGGTTGTAATATCGACATTATATTTGAAAAAAAAACTGCACAAGAAATTGTGTGGGACTGGATGTAGGGTAACTCCGAACAAGTATAAAATTCCAGTGTGTTCTTTCCTTTACTGCTTTTATTTACTATTTGCATCTGTGTCTGGTTCTGTGATTGTCTTTGTGTTTGTGAATTGCATCTGTTTGGGTTTAATTTGAAAAGATTTCAAAAGGATTCATAAAATTAATTAAACACTATTCACCCCCCTCTCCCTCTAGTGTTAATTCTGCCTTAAGATCCGTAATCCGTATTTCGTACATTTGGTATCAGAGCATTGGTTTTCAAAGTTATTATAATTTAAATTTTGAAAAAGTTTAAAATAGAAATTTTTGGAGATTCTGTTAACACTAGTTCAAATCTGTCCAAATCATCATTGTCTCATAAGACTGCATATTGTTAATATAGAAAATCAAGTTATCTACCGAATTGGTGTGTGTGCAGGAACAAATGTGTTATATGGCTTTTGAAGAATCAACACTCAATGGACAAATGGTGCAAATCAAGAAAAACAAATGGATACTTGATAGTGGATGTTCAAGACACATGACTGGTAATCCAGAGATACTGAATGACATAATTTATGAAGATGGAGGAATAGTCAACTTTGGAGACAATTCAAAAGGATATGTGATTAGCATCGGCAATGTCGGTAACTCTAAAACTTATACTATTTCTGATGTTCTGTTAGTTAGGAATCTAAAACACAACTTACTTAGCACTAGTCAACTATGTGACAAGGGCTACAAAATTAAATTTGAAAAGGATAAGTGTCACATCGAAGATAATAAATCAAATATTATCTTTGAAGGAATTAGGAAGAAAAATATTTATATTCTCAATATGAAAATCTCAAATGATAACCTATGTCTTTTGGCTAATACAAGTGACCATTGGATTTGGCATAAAAGATTTGGGCATTTGAATTTCAAACACTTATCTAGACTTTCAAAACTTGATCTAGTAAGAGGTCTTCCTAAAATGGATTTTAAAGTAGATAGTATATGTGATGCTTGTCAATTAGGAAAACCTAGGAAGAGTTCATTCAAATTAAAAGATATGATTTCAACTTCAAAACCTCATGAGTTACTTCATTAAGATCTATTTGGTCCATCTCAAATTCAGTCAATAAATCACAGTAAATATGTGTGGGACTGGATGTAGGGTAACTCCGAACCAGTATAAAATTCCGGTGTGTTCTTTCCTTTACTGCTTTTATTTACTATTTGCACCTGTGTCTAGTTCTGTGATTGTCTCTGTGTTTGTGAATTGCATCTGTTTGGGTTTAATTTGAAAAGATTTCAAAAAGATTCATAAAATTAATTAAGCACTATTCATCCCTCCCTCTAGTGTTAATTCTGCCTTAAGATCCGTAATCCGCATTTCCTACACATAGCAGCATCATCTATGGCATCAAGCACCATAATATCATTCTCTTTAATACAATTCGTTGTCTTATGACCAAATCATTTGCATGATGTGCAAATTAATGGCTTTCAATCAATACCTTGGAATCAGTATCACCACATAATATATACTCAGGCAGCTCTCTAGCTGGACATATCTTAACTAAGCACTTGGCATATTCGAACCTACTTAACTTCTCTGTTGCATCAGTGAAGCTAATCAATTTGTCAACATCGCATGCCAGCCAGTTGATCCTAGGAAAAGTCCATATTATCATAGGAATGTTGTATAGGTGTATCTAAATAAGGCAGTCCTAACAACAACATGTATATTATTTAAATTCGGCTGCTATGAGGAGATTATGAACATCTTACCCCTTATAAATAATGGATCAGATTTCAAAATTTTATTCCTGTCTTTAGCACTAGAAAACTCAAAGAAGAAGTTTCTTCCACCAGATTTTACTTTGAAATCACCCTTCAGTTTCCAAACAAATTGAATGTGGTTGAAAATTACTGAGTATGGCAGATTTCCATCAAGGAAAAAGCCTACTAGATGTTCCTTCCAATAGTTGATACCAACTGATAGAATAGTGCTTGGAACTTGAAGAGCTTTTCTAGTGCAATCAATGCCGAAATCAATGGGTATAAAGCTACCGGCATTCTTTGGCATGGAACTAAACAATGATAACTAAGTTTTAGGAGAAGAAGAAGTGGAAGGAGGAAGAAAGTAGTGGAAGGAGGTGGAGGAATAGCTGGTTGGCAGTGGGGAATGGAAGAAGGGCTCGGTAAAAGTTGAGGATCAGGTGGACTAGATATTGGTAGGGATACATGGGATAAGGGAGGAGGAGGTTGGATGGTGACGGTGGAGTTGGTCAGAGGAAGGAACATTGGGTCAACAGGAAGGGATGGGGTTGCGAGATTGATTGATGGGAGAGGAGGTATGATAGGTATGGTGGGGGGGTATGGTAGAGGAGGCGGACATTTTTAAAACGCTTTCAAAAAATAAAAAATAAAAATATTATATGTTATAAAGCTTAAATTTTTAATATGTTATAAAACATATATTTTTAAAATTTGAATTACTAAATAAAATAATATATATTTATATATATGGAGAATGTATATTTATATATAGGTGATTATGACATAAACATATAAATTTAAATATTATAAATGATACCATGTCGATTTTTGCCGTTCGAAACGCCTCGATTTGGAAATGCTCTTAGGATCTCATGTCCTCCACTCGAGGTTGCAAGAACCGAATGCTACCACATTTGAGTTTATATTTAGATGTTTTGTAAGAGTGGTGATCGACAAGGAGGTAATTAGATTGTGTAGGGAATTGTGGAGACTAGTGTTGATGGCAACAAGTGGAAATGTGCTAGATTTTGGTTGATATTTATAAAGGGAGAAGGGGAGCAAAATCCTACTAACTTTTACTCGTTCTCCCATACCATTCAAACCAGATACGATGCCAATTCCTATTATAGTTGGCCTCACTATGATCAAATCACAGGCCATAATTCATTCTGCCCATTTAACAAATGTTTATATTTTAAAACTGATATGTACACATATAACACTTATATATACATCCAAACAATTACTAATGGCATTTAGAAAAAATTTAAGAGCCACCTCAATTACAAAAAACATCTAAACATCAAATACATTAACAATTAATATTTATTAATTTATTTAACTTGCAACACTTCATGAACTAGTTAATTATTGTGATATTTCGAAGAATTCATAGATGTAGTTATGTGACTCGCAGATGTGAACTCAGTCGGCAATTAATATTGAACAATTCAAATATTAACGTTCACACGTTAGCTTAGCTGATTGTGTGATAGTTTGGCTGAATTCATCACTTAAAGATATTTTTTGGTAAAACAAAATTTTAAATGACCTTAAACAAAACCATAAAGTGACAATATAATATATGTACATTCGTTTAGTCAACTGTGTATCACTTTAAGATATATGGAGTTTGGTATCAGTCAAAACTCTAATAATATACGTATTCAACTATTTGGTTCATTTACAATGTCCTTGGTTCAATAATAATATTTATTGTTAACTGTTCTACTATGGCTAGAGATTTGGATTTTGAGTTGACTATAATTGACTGTGATACTTACCTCATACAACTGAAGAGTCGAATTCTCTATTAAATAGTACTTCACTTCCTATGCTTCAGCTTAGACCCAACTATAGTCGCTCAATGCTCGCGATGCCATAATTTAACTACAGTCAAAGTGGAGTATCCATGACAAAGTTTCACAATATTCTCAAGTTGACAGAACAGTGTAAGATCGTCACACTGAGATTTCCCATTTAACTAATTGTTATCAACTAACAAGAAACTCTTCACTGGGTCATTCTATGGTTATCTAGTGATAATAGTATATTTCCCTTGGAGCGCCCATCAGCTATGAGTAATACATTGTCCAATGATTAGAGAGTATTATGTACTCTAGTCTCAATGGATGTACAGATATCATTTCTACAAACACCTTGACTAGAAATATTTAAAATAAAATGTTATTTTATATGGTGATTAGCTAATCACAATTGCAACTATTTACAAATACAATCATGTAACATTTTATTTAAGAATTTTCTTATTTATATACTTTAAATTAATTACTTAATTATTTATATCACAATATGACAAAATATATAAAAGGAAAAAACACCAAATAACTTTTATTACGAACAAGATCGATTACATAGTTAGATAAATATAACAAAATTACATAATTTTCCTAAGGACATACCACTAACTCTCTCAATTTCTCACTTTCCCTTAGGGCCACTAATGGATTTCCAATCCCATCCCTTTTATCGGATTTTCAGAACTAATCAAGCTTGTCCTTTCGTGGATGGATCTACTATATTATATTAATATCTACTTTATTAGCTAACATCTCTCCATTGCCGATAAACTGCCTTTATTATGCGGAACCTTAAGAGTATGTGTCTAGATATCTTATGAGCCCTAGGTTCTTTCATCATCTATATCATGACATTTTATTGCATAACAATGTCATGAGATTCTCAACATTTGAATCACCCCTAACTCAGTCATAAATTTGTGCATATATATACACTACTTTTATTACGACGCTATACAAGGCAATGTGCTTAACCTTTTTGGTTGAATTAGCCACAACTTTTCATTTGGAACGTTTCCAACTTAAAGCTCCTTAATTAGGATTGAATATGAATTTAGGATTGACATGCTATATTTGATATCACTTTTGAAGCTCGAGTTTAAACACACCTTCATAAGGAATTCATTGTTTCCTTAAACGATTCTCTAATATTTTATAAATACTCTAGAAGGCTCTTAACTACTATTTAGTGACTTAATTTTAATTTGATATTTGTTCAATGTACCAAGTACATAAGTGAAATATGTTATAATACCTAATACAACATAAATTATTATTCCTATTATATATGCATAAGGAATCCATCTTTTATGCTCCATATTAAATACTTTAATATGGTATCTACGTATATCATTTGTGATAATCCTAACATTCTTTTATACTAATTATAAAAGATGCCCTTTCCAAACCTATATCGATAATTTAACAACAAAACTAAAACCAATTAATATGGCTACATCATTAACAATCAATTGTACTTGTTTACTTCTAGTTTTAGAAATATTTTAGTACCTCTATATATTCTTTCTTACAAACACATGTTTCCTCTACATTTGACCAGAAACCAAACATTTGAATTCTTTGTTAAAATATTTGCTTAACTATGATGCTTGTCGAACGATATTGTCATATCAATTTTTAGATCCTATTCGATACCCACAAACTCTGTTATCGCCCCCACTTACTTCGTGACATTTAGGTTATTATGTGCAAACAGTCTATTCTAAATCATTATTTAGAATTTCTGTTTCAAAATAGATATGCCAAAAAAATCATAATGGATGATAATTTCATGAATTGAATTCGAATGAACTTAAGCATGTTGACTAGTGAAATTACTTCACTAATTTAAATATTTGAAATTGATGAAGTCATTTCCTAACAACATCGCTTTATATAATTCCAATTGCATTGATTTTCTTGAAGACAAACTTGCAGCTAATGGATCATATCATTTCGGGTACAACTATCAAAATCATATTTTGATACTTGGATTCCATTTTGAATTTAAAGAATCACATCATATGGCAGAGTCTATACTCGTCATGGCTTATTGGCTACTAAGGAATTTATTATTGCTAATAATTCATTTTCTCGACATTGATAAGAAACTCATAGTTTCTTTCAATGTGCAAGAATTACTTTTAGACATTATAATTAGTTGTGTCCGTTTTAGGCTTATTTAATTTTATTTCATCATGTAATCAGTTTCTGTGTAAGAATCTTTGGATTGTATCTAAGTCAATTGTATTACACTAATTTCAAAATAAATTCTTTTGTCATAAAATTGGCATTTCTTGAATCAATAATTGTTTCAGTGCGATGGAATAAGCATTCAGAAACATTTTATGATCTGCATATGGACTTACATAATTACATAAAACTAATTCAATAGCTCTTCTCGACGATAATCCCATCACTTAATCAAATTCATCTGCATATTCCTAAACCACTAAAACTTTATTAATCTTCTCTTCTAGATTCTCCATTGTATAAAAAAATCCCGGACCTCCCCATCATCTCATCAAGAGTAACCAAGATCCTTTCTCCCCCCTTTGGGTTTCGCAAAGCAATACCCTCTTTGCACAATGAATTTTAGCATCTTTCTAGACTAACTAATCTGTACTCAAAATTACTATATACCCTACGAAGTCAAATACATATAAGGCTCAGGAAAAAATGTTCACAAAGAAAAAATTCTAAACTAGTGCACTTTAACTCGAGAGTGACATAACCCTTAATCGGATATACAATAGACAAAGAAGTAACTAGATAGGTAACATCTAACCCTATTTACCAACCAAATCTTTCAAAATGAAAGAGTGTGTTTGTAAGAATCTACCTTTCTTACTCTGAAAGATGAACCATTTGGGTAAAAAAGAAAATAAAAGACAAGGAGAAAGAATCATTGAATTTAAAAACATAAGGCAATCACATATAATAGTCAACATAAGACAATACACAGTCACTTAAAAAAACATAAGAGTGACATAGTTAAAAATTTCAGCTAGGGACAGTTATAACTGTCTGACACCATAAATGCTGACAAAAAATACATACACAGTGGAAAATAAGAAGATGAGTAGATATTGACGAAGCCACTTGCTCCATGCTCCTCTAAAATGCATCCGTGCGAACCTGGACTAATTACTACTCATACAAATTTGAGTACTCAGAATTTTTAGGGAAAGAAAATAAAACTCCGGGTCAGACATGGGTTTGGTGTGAGTAAACTTCGATAACTGAATTATTAAACTTATAAAACTCTTTTTGAACAAAAGTATCTCGCAAGACCATGCCGCATATAAACACAGATGAGTTTTTACCTTATGATAACCAAAACATTTCTATAGAATACCCAGTGATATTATAATAATGTCTAGAGTTTAAAGTAAATTATAAATGTAGCTAAAATGCTTCATCTCATATTCCAACATAATTGGGCACATCCAAGTCCGTAAAGCACTTATGGAAGTCGGGTTCCATCAATGACAAGGCTACTGGGTACTGTCTGTCACAGTACACTTCTAGATAAAATGTACTAAGGGCCTCGCATGGACCCCATGCATGGCAGGACCGGCCTACCCGTTACTGGGTAGTACCGAATATATCACCACCCCGGTTATGATCGACAACCATACCTGGGTCACTAGCATCCATAATCTTAGAATATCAATCTAGATCTGGTGGTGACTGTACCCTAATAGGTGTGACCCACATAGTCTTTCGGCACATCCCCTATTTTCGTTATTCCCATTTGTGAGGCTTGGGGCAATGCTTTACCTTAACTTAAGCAATCCCATTTGGAATGCTAACACTGCCATCTAGACGATAATGCAATGCTAGCATTCGTTCATACAAGTTATTTAGAATATGAACGAACCAAAGGCATTACTTCTACTACATCCATTTTGAAATCACCCTCAAGATTAGTAATAAGTAGCCCTTGCACTTCAAGCACTTCATCTTGAATTCTATCATTCCATATGTTACCAATTCGAACACATACGTTGATTTGAAGTGGTTTTCGGATAACTCATGCAATCTAATCCCGATCACTTCGAAACAACATTCGATAATTTTAACAGGGTCATGTTATCGATAGTGGACAATTCCACTATCAGGGGTGTGTGTAGATTTTTCATATGAAAAATAAAACATTCTATACTCATCCCTACTTCTAGATCTCAAACAGCACTATCCCTTGATTAACAATGAAGTCGAACAAGTTAAAAAACTAACATTGACTCCACATACATTCTTAATTCATGGGATAGAGTCGAGTTTCCATACCTCGGAATTTGGTGTTAAGTATACAATAAAATATCATTCAAATACTTAATTTTTCACGACCCATTTATCGAAATTAACTCAATTATATTTATCACGTTTCCAACATTTTGACTTCCCTATCTCTTGCCTAGAAACAAGTTCTAGATCTCACAAATAGAGGAAAGTTCTACTCATTGGCTATTAATGTAACATACAAGACGACTTACTTTCAACAAAACGTGTCATTGTTTTTGAATAACATGTTCATATTAGTTTGACTACTTAATGGCATAGACAAAGAGAATCCCTTGTTTAAACTCATTCGCTTATAAAAGAAAGCCACCTTTAAATAAAACTAATCCTTATAAATAAAGTAATTAAAATAAAACCTTTATTTAATAATAATTAATTTTTAATTAAATTCCCAATTAAATATTAATTAAATCTTAATAAAAATATTAATCAAACCTTAATTAAATCTTAGTTAATTAATTGATAATTAAACCTTACTTAATTAGTAATTAATAAATAATGAAACCCTAATTAATAATTAATTAAATGATTAAACCTTAATTAAATAAAATTAATGCTTAATTAGCTCTTTACTTAATTAATAATTAATTAAAACTCTCTTAATTAATTAATTATAATTATCTTACTTAATTAATACTTATGTACTAATTACCTTAACTTAATTACTAATTTAATACTAATTAACTTAACTTAATTTTTAATTAATTAATCACTAAAATTTATTCTTAATTAATAAGTAAAAAATTAGTTTTTATACTTAAAATATGCTTTGGAAATAATTTCAAAATTACTTAAAGAAAAAAACACTGTAAGTTTGCAAAAAGTGTTCGTTTTTACGAACTGCATCCATATCGACTATGCTATGGTTACCATAACTTATAAACTAGTTTATAAGCCAACACCTTCAAGCTTTTACTCTAAGATTTAACTTATTTTATAAAACATAGTATGAGTTTTGAAAACTAAAAATAAATTTTGAAACTTTGTAACTTTTCTAGTAAATTAAAATAGTAACATGATTTTAAATTTAAGGGATCTCAAAGTCACTTATACAAGTCCAAATGCTAACTTTCTTTAGAATGTACATCACATACATGAGCATAATCATTTATTCACATGTCAAAACAACTAGCCACAAACAAGATCATAACTTTCACACTATTCTCAAAATTAGACTTCATTTTCAAGTCTAAATTCAATATCACACACTAGCACATATATGCATAACCAAATCATCATTATAATCCATCAAACAACCAATTATTTATAGCATTAATGAACAACACAATAAGGGTTTAATCTTTCCCTAAAAGAAGTGAATTTTACTCATAAAAAGTTAAAGGAAATCCAAACCAAAGCACTATAACTTGTACCAACCCCGGATCTTGTATTTACTTTAGGAAAAATGTCTTATTGCTTAAGGAGGAGGGTTTTTGGGCTCGGCCTAGTGGTATAGGGCTCGTCCACGATGTGTTTGAGGGGTTTTTCAACTTGTGTTTAGAAGAAGAGGTTGTAGGAAGGAAAATGGAGGTGTTTTAAACAAGTTTTAAAAGTTAAAGTGGAAAAAGAAGGATTTTTGATTTTAACATTTTAAAAGAAGCCATGAATGGAAAAGAGAGTTTTTAAAATGATGATGAAGAAGGTTTCGAAAAATGGAAAAAGTGCAATGAGATGAGAGATGGAAAATAATGAAATTGTGTTTTATATAAAGTGATATAAGGTAAATTACCTTTTTGCCCCTTATCCTTCACCCTCCTTAAACTCTTTCCACATCACCATTCCCTCCTCCCTTTCATGTTGCACACGCAACCTACAAGGCTCCCCCTTTTTATCCAACATTTAAACTCTTTCTTTTTACTATGATGTTACGTAGTAATGTGACTTTTTATTTTATTTTTCTTTTATTTAATTTCTTGTAAAAAAGTCACATCTCCTTCTATCTTTACTTTAGTAAATAATTTTTACCATATATTATTATTAACCCTACATAAGTTGTTTGTATATGTATGAACTGTTTACAACATTTTTGACAACATTTACACGATGAAAAATCGAAAATACAGAAAACAATTTCTGGTCATGTTTTCTATTTTTCTTGAAACTAATTATATTTGTAAACAAATTTTGAAAACCATTTCACCACCACTAGTTATTATTTAAAAGTGTTTTATTTGAGTTTTATATTTCATAAATTAATTATTTAAAAATATATTAAATATTCATATTCAAAGTGATTAAATTCTGGGTCGTCGCATTCTCCCCCTTCCCCTTTAAAAGAATTTCGTCCCAAAAGTAGCACGCAAAAGATAACTCAAATATGTCAAAAAGGGCATATCATCATATATCATGAAACTCATACAAAAGGTACGCACTAAGCAACTACATCACAAACAGTGCATACACAATCCATACAACAAGCGAACAACTAGCCTATCATTAATTCAAGATAAGCTTCCCTCATACTATCCTCTGTCTCCCAAGTATAATCTCTGGGATCTTCACTCCACTAGATCTTAACCAATCCCACTACCTTATTACATGGTCTCTTCTCATCCTGATCCATAATACAAACTGGATGTCTAATCACCGTCGAGTTGGGTTCCACTTCCAAATCCTCTTGCACAGATGCCTCCACAATCAACGACGGGTCATGCACATACTTCCTCAGGCGGGACACATGGATAACATTATGGACCCTCAACAACCTCTCCAACAACTCAACTCTATAAGCAAGTGGCCTAATCGTCTCAAGAATTCGGAAAGGTCCAACATACCTCGGTTCCAACTTCCCAGCTCTCCCAAATCGAACCGCTCCTCTAATTGGCAAAGTCTTACAAACACAAAAGCTCCAACATCAAATTGCAACTCCATTCACCTTTGATTTGCGTAACTCTTTTATCAATTATGGACTTCCTTCATTCTCCTCCTGATAACCGCAACATTCTTCGTAACCTCCCGAATCATATCGAGTCCAAGCATTAGTCGATGCCTGGTCTCCATCCAACATGCTGGTGACTTGCATGGCCATCCATAAAGGGCTTCATAAGGTGCCATGTCAATGCTTACTTGATAGCTGTTATTGTAAGAGAATTCCACCAAGTGCAAATGATCTTACTACGATCCTCCAAAGTCCAAGATGCAAGCCCTCAATAGATCCTCCAAGATTTGGTTCACCTTCTCAGTTTGTCAATCGGTTTGAAGGTGGTAGGCAGTGCTTAGACTTAGCTTTGTCCCTAAAGCTACTTGCAACGCCTTCCAAAATTGGCTGGTAAAGATGGGATCACGGTCACCCACTATACTAATCAGAACTCCATGCAGTCAAACGACCTCCCTCATATAAATCTCTGCCAATGATGATGTAGTCCTCGTCGGCTTTACCAAATTAAAATGAGCACTCTTAGTTAGTCAATCCACAATGATCCATAAACCTTCATTCCCTTTCCTTGATCGAGGCAATCCATCGACAAAATCCATTAATATCCGTTCCCACTTCTAATTTGGGATCTCAAGGGTTGGAGTAGCCCAGCAGTCCTTTGGTGGTCGCCTTTGATCTGCTGACAGTTCGCACACCTGCTCATATAGATGGAGATATCCCTCTTTATTCTAGGCCACCAAAATACTCTCTTCATATCCTTGTACATCTTATTGACCCCAGGGTGGATACTTAATTTTTATTTATGGCATTCCACCAAAACTTCCAATCTAAGTCCATCAACGTCCGAAACGCACAACCTTCCATTCATCCTTAGAGCACCATGGCTATCCATATTAAAATTCGACCCTCCTCAATTCCTTCAATAAATTCAAGTAGAAGACTATCTTCCCTTTGTTTACTCGCAATCCTTTCTTGAAGAGTCAGAGTAACTTCAAATAGAGCCAACACTGCATTCCTACTCAAAGCATCAACCACCACATTTGCCTTTCCCTAGCGTATACAAAATATCCCAATCATACACCGTAAGAAATTATAACCACTTTTGTTGCCTCAAGTTCAAATCCTTTCAAGTGAAAAGATACTTCAGAGACTTATGATTTATGAAGAGTTCAAACTACTCATCCATCAAGTAATGTCTCCATATATTCAAAGCAAATAGGATCGCTAACAATTCCAAATCATGCGTAGCATAATTCTTCTTATGAGGCTTCGACTGCCTACTAGCATACACAATAACCTTCCCATGCTACATCAAAACTGCACCCAAGCCTACTTCATAAGCATCGGTATACACCATTATTCCTCCATTCAGAATGGCTAAAACTAGAGCATTGGTCAATCTCCTCTTCAACTTAACGAAGGCTTCCTTGTACTTTGGAGTCCAAACAAACTTCTCATTCTTCTTTACCAACATTGTCAAATGTAAGGCGACCATGGAGTAGTCCTGGATGAATCTCCTATAAAATCTACCTAGGCCTAAGAAACTTTGAACTTTAGTAGGAGTCTACAGTGTCTTCCATTCTTGCACAGCCGCAACCTTTACTGGATCAATTGAGATACCATATTTCTAACTGCCAAAAGTGACACTTAGAAAATTTTGCCTTCAGAACGTTTTTCCTTAACGTTTCTAACAACACTTACAAATGGTGTTGGTGCTCTTCCTCAGTATTAAAGTAGATAAGGATATTATCTATAAAGACCAATACAAACTTATTGAGAACATCCATGAAAAGTCAATTCATAAGGTTAACGAAATACATGGGTGCATTGGTTAGCCCAAAAGGCATAACCAGCCACACAAAGGAAAAGTTTGGTCCTTTGAACGTAGTTAAGGGTATACTATCTTCCACTACTCTCAACCGGTGAAATCCGGTAGCCATGTCCA
Source organism: Allium fistulosum (assembly GCA_030737815.1). NCBI lineage: Eukaryota > Viridiplantae > Streptophyta > Magnoliopsida > Asparagales > Amaryllidaceae > Allium > Allium fistulosum. Next base: position 480,250,374 of record CM060905.1, on the reverse strand, counting down.
TTTGGGAGAATACTCTAGCTTCATGAAGCTGGTCAAAAGGGCGATCTATGCAAGGTAAGGGATACTTATTCCGAATGGTCTGCTTAATTAACTCTCGGTAATCCACACACAGTCTTAAAGAACCATCTGACTTTGGGACAAAAACAACAGCTACTCCCTCATTAGAATGACTTGGTCTTATCAGACCTATTCTTAATAAATCAGTGGTTTGATCTATTCGCTCCTCCCTCTCTGTCGATGCCATTTTACACATGGGTTCAACAACAGGTATCGCATCAGGAATTAAGTTAATGCGGAACTCAATGTCTCGGTATAGAGGTAGACTATTAACTTCTTCAAAGACATCAGGAAGATTCTTAACAATTTCTATCGACCCTAACTCTTCTTTGGATGATTCTAAGGTATAAAGGTGTAACATCCCGCCTTTTTTAGACGTTTAAGCAAACACACGTGTCAACTCAAACCATACAGAAGGGCGGATTGTTATGGGGTAAATAAGAAAAAGCAAAGAAAGAAAAAAAACAAAACAGAATCTTGCAACGGAATGACAAAATATAATAATCAATTATCAGTTCATGAAGCTGTATACAAAACATTTGATTATACTTATACAATACAAAATCAGAGATACACATATCAGAGATAAATAAATAATGCAGCGGAACAGTATGAATGCAGTGGAATAAATATAGTAAATAATAGTAGTACAAATTTTCGTCTTCGTCCTCCAGAAATAAGGTCTTCAAATCCTGAAATGCACAGGCTGACCCAAGCGAATTGAAAAGACAAAACACTCGAGTCAGAACTAAAAGATCTTATGTGAGTTAAATCAACGGTAAATAACTATGAGTGGAACGACGTCAGAGATGTTTACGGGGTTTGACATCTCCTATCCAGTGTCTAACATGAGTGTAGTAACTTAAGAGATGTTCGGGATTCACATCTCCTAAGGATCCGTTAAACTATCTACTATGTAGTACAATACGCTATTATAATATGTCTACAGTAAGGTAAACTATTAAAATAGCATTAAGGCATTACATTTTTTCCCTTAACACGTTTTTATATATTCCCATAGTCTATACAGTACCGTAATCTCGCCCGTACTGGACGCCGTCAGAGGGCACTCCATAGGTATGGTACAAAACAAACTCGTAGTGGTCTCGATAGGGTAGGTGACACGGCACAACTAGGCAATGCCAGGGTAGATATACCAATTACACTTCCAGACTGGTGGTAACACATAGCATCTACTACCGCCTACCTCGGAACACTCTCCCAGATCAAAAATCGAGGGTGGCTACTAAATAATCACAAAGTCAAAATATAGTATCGAAGGAGTGTGCTCGATCGGAGGAATGACCTCACTTGGCCCGTCGATTGCTCCTGTTTTAGCCACCTTAAGCTAACTCATGGGAGTCAGGTCCATGTATATACCTCATATAGGATCGTCGCCAACCATCCTACTTCATTCTGGAATCTCCACCGCGTACACAGTTGTCAAAGTGGTTTTCGGTATTGGCATATAGTATGACAATATCTGATCCCGGTCTCTTTAACAACCAATCGCTTATTACACACCGGATGGTTCTTTACATTTCCAAAATCATTTCATAATTGATATTAAAATATCATATTCAATTCAAATCATATCATATCATTTTCGAAATCATTACTTACTTTCGAAACCATATTCACCTTTGAAATCATATCACATTTGAAATCATAGTTCGAAATTATATTTCCTTTCAAAAGTCATATTTCCAAATTAGGCTAAACTCTCATTTCAAAATATCATATTAAACCAAATATTTTATTTAATTCCCAAATTAGGTTATAACATCATTAACCATATTCACTATAAAAAATAAAGAATTTGAATATAAACCCATCCATTTTACTTAATTTGGAATTTAGAAGAAAATAGTTTAAATAGTTATAAATAGTTATAAATAGTTAATATAGATTTAAAATAGATTAAATATAATTAAAATAGATTAAACAATTTTAAAATAGATTAATTAGATTTAAAATAAGTTAAAATAGGTTAATTAGTTTAAATAAATTAAATGGTTTAAAATAGGTTAAAATGATTTAGTATAATTAATACAGGTTAAAATAGTTTAATACTTTGAAATTTTAATAATTAGAAATTTTGAAATAATATATTTTTAAAACAGTTTATATTAAAACATGAATTTGGAATTAATATCAAATTAAACTATTCATTTCATTTCAACACATTTGGACCATTTTCAATTTCCAAGTCAACAAACCAAATTCCAAACCTTTCAATTTAACATTTCAATAAACCATTGAATTTCATATCGTTTCAATCCATGTTCAAATATCAATTCGGATTACTCCAATTTCAAAATATTTCAGAGTTATTATCAAACAACTTCAATAACTTAATTTCGATCGAATTTCGTTTATACTTAAAAGTTTAACTTTAAACTTCCAATTTAATTTCTTAAAGCAATTCCTTTTAAACCATTTCACATTTCATCATAAACTTGATTTTTTAATAATACTTCAATTTAAATAAATCAAATTTTATTTCAAAATATCATTTAATTAAATTCGAAAATTAAGGATTTTAAAATCATTTAATTTAACCAATCTGGTGTCCGTATATAATTCTCTACCCTAGGGTCAAGTGATACGGATATTTATCATTTCAATCCGCAATTTACAATTTTACGGTTATATATCATTTCAAACCGCAATCCCTAATTTAATAACAAAGTCCATAAATCGCTCGAGTCTATCATTTCAACCCATAACGATTTTTCCTTAATCTATTGATCATTCGGGTATGTATCATTTCAACCCATAGTGAACTTGCAGTTTATAACGATATAAAATAAAACATCCATTCATCCAATATCAACAATCAACATCCATTACAAACATCATCCAAATCAATCAATAAATATCAATATAGAACTGATAATCAATAACAGGTATTTAACTGGAAATTTTCATTCAATAATAAATTAAATAACGATTTAATTCAAATAAATTCAAATTAACTGAGATAATGATTAAAAATATACCAAACAGCCATAAATAAATTCTAATCACATCATAAATTAAATTTAACAAACATAAGAAATTTTAGAAGTTGTGAGTGGATTAAAACACTCACCTTTGAATTTAAATTGAGTTTAAATCCAATTTAAACCAAAAATTCAAACAGTCTCAAAATTCGTCCAAACCAGCGTCAAAATGTCTGAAATTTCAATACGATCCCAAGGCAAGAACCCGCGCGTGAAACGGACCTCGTATGCAGAAGTTATATCAGTTTGAAGTTATATGATTTAAACTAGAAATAAATAAAACAAAGCATTCACCTATCAGAAACGACCACGTCATCATCTCTCTCCCACGCAACCACTCCAGTCAAACACGTGCGTACCCAACTGCTCCAATCGAAACCCTACGCCCACACACGCCGCCGATCTCAACGTTGATGTTTGCGCCAAAAATGGTCACAAACCCCGAATGTTGTGAAAGCACCAGTGTATGAATACAAATCAGCAATATTCAAACACAAATATCAGATCTAAGTAAGCAACAAACAACAATCCAGAAATAATGAACAGAGACACACTATTTATAGTGGTTCGGCTATCTCCGGCCTACGTCCACTTCAAGGTTTTTATGATTTTATTGCTCGATGCTTGAAGATTACAATTTCGTGTGTTGTATTACAACTGATTTTCTGAGCTAAGTCTGAATCTAAGGCAGCAATGGTGATCTGGAGTAAATCTGGTAGAGTCTGGGCGCTCTTTAGTTCTCAAAATTGTCCGACCCCTTTTCTGAATGACCAGGGGCTCTATTTATAGGTGTAGGAGGCTGATATTTCGCCTAAATTGAAGGGAGACCAGTTCTGGCACGTGAGGGGGCCCACATGCCCGCTTTCTGGAAATCCGGGCCCACTTTGGGATCGATCCGACCCTTGGTTCGAATCGATCAAGAAAGTGTCCAATCGAGTTGAAATTTGGTGTGAACATTCTTCATCATGTGTTTAAGCTTCTGTGAAAATTTCATAGCATTTGGACTTGTAGATCTCGAGTTATGATCGATTCAAGATTGTACTTCTGGTTGATTAGCTTACTTCGAATCGATCCCTTCGAATCGATAGGGTCGACTCGATGGTTTCGCACGTGGCATTGTTGACGTGGCGAGTTTTCTTCGCATCGATCCTACTTTCACTCCGAGTTGACTGGGTCGACTCCATGTTCTTCGCCGCTTTGACTGGGTGGATTCGTGGTAGTGGATTCGAAGACATCCCTCTTCGAATCGAATGAGCGAAGGTCTGTTCGAATCGATCAAGGTACGTTAAAGTTGATCGATTCGAAGTTGCCTCAAACAGTGTGGACTCGAAGTTTCTTACGAGATGGAGTCGAATTGATTAGCCTTTGTGGATTCGAAGGAACTTCCTTTGATGGAGTCGAAGGACTCATACCTGCAGCTCTGTGGATTCGAAGGAAGGGACGGCCTTATGGATTCGAACTAGGCCTCGCTTGATGGAGTCGAAGCTAAAGTACCCCTCGTGGATTCGAAGCAATCAGGGGAAACTTGTTGGATTCGAACGTGTTGCTTTGGGCATTTTGGTTCATTCATATCTTATGCGTACGGACTCCGATTGACTTGAAAATTGAAACATAGCCTCTCCTAGTCCTCATCATCATCTCCAATCGATTTCGTCTCGATCGGAGCCCGGTCAAATTTTGACGTTATCCATTGCAGCCTTGTTTCCAATTGCACTCCAATCCTGATATCCATCCTTTCTTGTCGATTTGTTTGATATTCCGGCTTTGACCAAAAAGCGGGATAACATTTGCCCCCCAAAACATGCCTTGTGATAAGAAGGCGTGTTTTGAATAGTTTCCAAATCCAATGTCCAAAGTCCATATCCAATTCCGTGCCCATCCAAACTCAAAGGCTAAGTTATTAGTCCATCCTTATCCAACAACCGAATCCAAGACCTCTCCGGGTCGGTATCCAAGTCCATAACCTCTCTGGGCTCTTGCCAAGCGCAATCCACACCTGACGACCATTGTCCAGTGTCCCTGGACGTTGAGCTAACCTCTCCGGGTTCTTGCCAAGCGCAATCCACACCTGACGACCGTGGCCCAGTGTCCCTGGGCGTAAGTAGTGTCGTGGCTTAAGTCCTAAGCCGAATCCTGGTCACTCCGGACCCTTGCCGAGCATAGTCCATACTCGACGACCGTGGTCCAGTGTCCCTGGACGTAAGTAATGCCATGGCTTAAGTCCTAAGCCGAATCATGGTCGCTCCGGACCCTTGTTGAGCATAGTCCATACTCAACGACCTGAAACAATAATCGATAATAGGGGGCCTAAGTCCTAGGCCGAATCCTGGTCACTCCGGACCCTTGCCGAGCATAGTCCATACTCGACGACCTGAATGAGTCAATTTACCACGTTCGGGCAAAAGGACTCACCCCTTGCCAGGCGTAATCCACACCTGACGATCGTTTATCAAAAACCAAAAAGAATCCAATCAGAATCCAATCCAAAATCCAAATCAAATCAGAAAGCCAGAAATCCATACCAGAAATCAAAATCATCATCCAAAACGGAGAACAATCATCCGAATGAATGCAAAAACCAGAAAAACAAGCAAAATCAGGAGTTCAATCCAAACCCCAAAAACAAACCAGAAAACCAAGTGTCCAATCCAAAAACAAAAGACAGATTTCGCAAACCATGGCTTTGCGGTTTATCATCACTCAGAGCATGCCTAGGGGCTATCTCCGTCCCCATACATGTGTAAATGACTCGGTTGCTCGCCAATGGTTTGTTACTTATTTCATATTATCATGATCAATTGATGACCAATCGACCATTATTCCTGTGCCTCATATCCTTGTGGTTTGAGGTAGGCGGTGGTTGCTCCTGCTCCACCGCAGTATTCCGAGCCCCAACATACTGCCTCAACTGTCCATTCCTCACATGCTCCTCAATTATGTCCTTTAGGTGCCTGCAGCTGTTGGTATCATGCCCGTCCAAATCGTGGAAGAGACAATGCTTTCCTGATGCCCTCTCCCGCTCGGATGGTTCTCTCCTAGCCGGCCTCCGGTAAGGAAGGCGATTCCGAGTTTCCATGTATATCCGCTCCAGTGTCTCGTTTAATTCTGTGTATGTGGAAAACCTTGGATCCTTCCATCGCTTCCTAGCTTTTTCAGAGTTTTCGTCCAGCTTCCTTTTTCCTTTATCTGAGCTTCCGTCGGATGGTCCTCCACCCCCGGTCACATTCACCTCCTTTAGCTTTAAATCCATACATGCGTCTTCTTGCCGAAGAAATCTTTCAGCTTCGTGAAAGAATTCCCCGAGATCCAGTGGTGGGTCTCGTACTAAAGATACCTTAAAATCTGAATCCTCTCTGACTCCCGACACTGCCGCCATCAAAACCATCGATGGATCCGGCCGATCCACCGAAGAAACCGCCGCATTAAATCGAGTTAAAAATGCTCTAAGCGATTCATCCATTCTTTGCTTTACCGATGTTAACGTCATCACGTTCTTAGGTCTTTTGATATGAACTCGAAACTGTCCCAAAAACCTGTCCACCAATTCCCTCCAATTCCTGATAGATCCTTCCTCCAGCTGCCTAAACCACATTGCCGCTAGGTCTGTCAAGTATAAAGGGAAACATCTGGCCATCACTTCCTCCGATGCCCCCAGCACTTCCATGTGTCTAGTGTATCTCATCAAGTGATCAGTCGGGTCAGCCTTTCCATTATATACTTCCATGCTAGGTAACTTGAACTTAGGTGGATTCTGAGCTATCCTGATTTCCCGAGCGAACGGACTCCTGTTCACTCCTTCCAAGTCCCTATTGGTCGAACCTCCACGCATAGTCTTCCTAATGATTTCCATTAATCCAGCGTTGCCTATTAGGAGCTGCCCCCCATGCTCCCGAGGGAACTCCGGCACATATTCTTCATGTGGCTCATTGGCCGCAACGTTGGCTCTAGCCTGCTGAACTCCTTCCAAAGGTCCTTCTGCATTGGATCCTGCGGGCCTGCCCCCAAGCCCTTGTTGATTGCCTTCCGGTTCTGTATATGTCCTACATTGGGTTCCGCAACCCTAGTTCCTTGTTCCACATTTGCAGTCGCTGTAGTTGGTCCAATGTTCTGTGTTCCTGCAGCTCTCATCTGCTCGAAGAAAGTCTGCATCATATCCTGTTGACTCTTCAGCAACCTTTCATGTAATGAATTTGCCATAGCTTCCATTTCGTCTCTGGTAATGTAAATCGGAGCTTGTCCTTCTCCAGCTCCGGAGGATGCCTCTTGACTTCCTCCCTGTTGGCTTCTCTCAGCTCTTTGTCTTGTTTGTCGAGTCATTGCCGAGTCAATCTGAATCCTTCAAACTTTCAAATCTAAACTTCAATCCGATGTAGCGGGTGTTAGTCCCTCTCAATGAAAGCACCAAAGTGTTTGTGCCAAAAATGGTCACAAACCCCGAATGTTGTGAAAGCACCAGTGTATGAATACAAATCAGCAATATTCAAACACAAATATCAGATCTAAGTAAGCAACAAACAACAATCCAAAAATAATGAACAGAGACACACAATTTATAGTGGTTCGGCTATCTCCGGCCTACGTCCACTTCAAGGTTTTTATGATTTTATTGCTCGATGCTTGAAGATTACAATTTCGTGTGTTGTATTACCACTGATTTTCTGAGCTAAGTCTGAATCTAAGGCAGCAATGGTGATCTGGAGTAAATCTGGTAGAGTCTGGGCGCTCTTTAGTTCTCAAAATTGTCTGACCCCTTTTCTGAATGACCAGGGGCTCTATTTATAGGTGTAGGAGGCTGATATTTCGCCTAAATTGAAGGGAGACCAGTTCTGGCACGTGAGGGGGCCCACATGCCCGCTTTCTGGAAATCCGGGCCTACTTTGGGATCGATCCGACCCTTGGTTCGAATCGATCAAGAAAGTGTCCAATCGAGTTGAAATTTGGTGTGAACATTCTTCATCATGTGTTTAAGCTTCTGTGAAAATTTCATAGCATTTGGACTTGTAGATCTCGAGTTATGATCGATTCAAGATTGTACTTCTGGCTGATTAGCTTACTTCAAATCGATAGGGTCGACTCGATGGTTTCGCGCGTGGCATTGTTGACGTGGCGCGTTTTCTTCGCATCGATCCTACTTTCACTCCGAGTTGACTGGGTCGACTCCATGTTCTTCGCCGCTTTGACTGGGTGGATTCGTGGTAGTGGATTCGAAAACATCCCTCTTCGAATCGAATGAGCGAAAGTCTGTTCGAATCGATCAAGGTACGTTAAAGTTGATCGATTCGAAGTTGCCTCAAACAGTGTGGACTCGAAGTTTCTTACGAGATGGAGTCGAATTGATTAGCCTTTGTGGATTCGAAGGAACTTCCTTTGATGGAGTCGAAGGACTCATACCTGCAGCTCTGTGGATTCGAAGGAAGGGATGGCCTTATGGATTCGAACTAGGCCTCGCTTGATGGAGTCGAAGCTAAAGTACCCCTCGTGGATTCGAAGCAATCAGGGGAAACTTGTTGGATTCGAACGTGCTGCTTTGGGCATTTTGGTTCATTCATATCTTGTGCGTACGGACTCCGATTGACCTGAAAATTGAAACATAGCCTCTCCTAGTCCTCATCATCATCTCCAATCGATTTCGTCTTGATTGGAGCCCGGTCAAATTTTGACGTTATCCATTGCAGCCTTGTTTCCAATTGCACTCCAATCCTGATATCCATCCTTTCTTGTCGATTTGTTTGATATTCCGGCTTTGACCAAAAAGCGGGATAACAGTTGATACCACAGGCCGCCATACGATCACCGCCCCACCACCGATCGCCTTGACCTCGCCTGCGAACCCACGTCGCTATCACGGCCAGAAGAGCCGGCTGCCGCCAAAAATTGCTAGCCCTAATGAATTTTTATGGTTGATCTAGCCGTCCGATCACCCTCCAACCTACGCAGATGAACTCCCCTCGGTTGTGCCAATGATTCGACGATCCATCGTCGTTGATCATGACACGATGAATGGTCGAAAATCAACCATCAATTTCTGGCCACACAGAAACACACATCGGAAAACAAACTGCAGATTTGACCTGCGCTCATCGAGAGCTTCAAATCGATATATAATTCGATATAGTTTGAGGAGTTTGAATTTTTGGTTTGAGATTTTGATGCAGCCCAGAATGGTGAAGTGCTAGGTCGCGAGCGACCTATCCAATTCTTGAGTCGAAAACGACCAAACGGGTCGCGAGATAAGGAAGTACGACCTATCCAGAGTCAAAAGGGGGAAGCTGCAACAGGCTGTAATAAGTCACGTGCTTTAGGTCATGAACGACCTAGCGACTTACGAGTTAACGGGCAACATGTTGTAGGTCGGGCACGACCTAGTGGGGATTCACGACCTAGTGTAGGTCGCTCGCGAGTTACCGAGCTAACACATCAGACATTCCAGCGACCTATAAAGCCAGTGCTCGTTTCTTTAGGTCGCGAACGACCTAACTCAAGTTCTGTGTCGTTAGATCGTTCAAGTAATAGATCGCGTGAAGAGTTAGGTCACGCAAGCCAATGCCGCATGCTACCAACATATACCGCATGGACTAAGGTCGCTCAACGACCTATGGAATTTGACTCACATAAAGAGATAGATCGCTCGGGCCTTAAGTCGCTACATTCTTAAGCCGCATGAAGCAGGTTTTATGCCGCAGGGGTTAGGTCGCTGAAGCAAGAGTCGTAGGTCGTTGAACCGCGTCAAAGTGTTGTATTTGTTTCTTTTAGGTCGTTCGAGCTGTTAGGTCGTATGGCTTTTGTGTTGTAAATTGTTATGTGTTCGTAACTCGTATATGTTGTATTGTATTTGTTTGTTTCTTTTAAGTCGCGTCTGCTTTTAGGTCACAAGGTGATAGGTCGTTTACGACCTAAGTGTTGTGATGTATGTGTTGTGTTGTATATATGTTGAGTCGCATTGTTGTAAGGTCGTTTGTACTGTTTGTTGCTTAGGTCGTGTGAGTTGTAACTGGGTAAGTCATTGTAATATAGGTCGTAGGTCGCGTGAACGACCTAGTGTGTTGTGATGTAAAGGCTATAAATAGTGGGTGAGTTGTAACGTTGAAGTTAGTTGATTTTTGAATAAAACTTTTGTTTGAGAGCTTTGTGCCTCTACTCCAATTGGTAGTTGAGTGTGATCTTCTATTTCCACTTTCGGTAATCGAGTGCGCTCGATTCAACGACTGCTGAAGCCGATTCACAGAATCTAGTGCGCTAGATCAACGTCGAAGAATCGTAGATCTTTAAACACGGTATCGTGCACGATCAACGTGTTTGGGATAGCTAGAATCCGGTATCTTTGGATCAACGGATTTGGGCCATTCGGTATCTTCTATTCCATCGATTGCTACTTTCATCGTCACATTCATTTTCAATAATCCGCTGCTGCGTCATTTGGTATCAGAGCTAGACTTAGCCAATCATAGCTAAGCCGAGTCTTGGAGCCAATTTTATTTGAAGAGTTTGAAGTGTTAGAGCCGAGAGGAAGTTGAAGGCCGTGCATCATTTGGTATCATTTTGAAAGTCCAAGCCGAGAATTGAAGTGTTTGTGAAGTTTCAAATCATGCCGCCAAGAAGAGCTAATCGTCATCAAAACGTTGAAGATTTGTATAAGCGAGAGGATGCCGAACAAATGGAACAACGCATTAGTAACAAATTCAATGAGAAGTTGGATGAAGGTATTGGGAGGTTAGAGAAATTGATGATGGACATGAACCAAGGACAAAGGAGGAGATCGCCAGTCTCGAACCGTGGAGGAAACAGAGTTTCGCCATCGGTTACGGAAGCGAGGAGGGTATCGCCACAATCTTATCGAGGAAGAAGAGAATCTTCAGTTTCAATGAGAAGAGAACATCATGAGTATAGAGATGAAGAGAGAAGAACTCCACGTGAGTTTGAACATGAACCATACCGTGATGATGACAGACAAAGTAGAAGAGATATGCGAGATCATAGAAATGAGGGTGGTCGAGATCGTTATCGAAGTACATCTGTTTTTTATGAAGATGGTGGTAGATGTAGTGTTCATTCGTGAGATCGAGATCAAGTACGAAATGCATATCGGGATGTTGAGGATGATCGACGATGGGAGTCGGGGATGAAAACTGAAATTCCAGAATTCAAGGGTGGAATGGTGGCTGAGGAATTTTTGGATTGGTTGTCTAATGTTGAGGAGATTTTTGACTTTAAGGAAGTTCCCGAGCATCGAAGAGTGAAGTTAGTTGCTACTCGTTTGAAAGGGAGAGCTATGGCATGGTGGCAGCAAACTAAACTTACAAGGGAGAGAATGGGGAAGTCAAAGATTGAATCATGGGGAAAGATGAAGAAAATGATGAAAGCTACATTCTTACCGTATAACTATCAGTCTCTTATGTATCAACGTTTGCAGAACCTAAGACAAGGGGCGAGATCAGTGAATGACTATGCAGATGATTTTTACCAATTGATTACGAGGAATGATATTATGGAAACAGAGGAACAGCTAACAGCTAGGTATGTTGGCGGGTTGCGAACGCAGATTCAAGACATGGTGAATATGTTTGATCCAAGATCTGTCGCTGAAGCACATCAGAAAGCACTTGCTTGGGAGAAACAAGGAAGGAGAGGTGGTGGAGTGTTCACGAATTCCAACAATCAGAACAAGAATGTTAGTAACAGCGCGGATGTTTCCAAAGTCGTCAGTAAGTCAATTGTGAATGAAGTCAACAAAGCAAAGGTCAATAGTCATTTCAAATGTTTTAATTGTCAAGAGTCGGGCCATAAAAGCAATGAATGTACGAAGCCCAAGAAGCAAGCAATGATTGCGGAGATTGAGAATGAAAATGCAGAGGTAGAGTGTGTCAATTCTGTACCAGTTGAAGAAGAAGAATTATTGTCTGGAGATGAGGGTTGTAGTTTGTTGTTGAGGAGATCTTGTTTAACACCAAAGCAAGAAGATGATTCTAGTTGGTTGAGGAGCAATATTTTCCAGTCAACATGCACTATTCTAGGGAAGATTTGTAAATTTGTGATTGACGCAGGAAGCTGTGATAATATTATTTCTTCAGAAGCTGTAAAGAAGTTGTCATTGAAAACTGAAAAGCATCCAACTCCCTACAAATTAGCTTGGTTGAGGAAAGGAGGGGAAGTGAAGGTTAATCGAAGAGCTTGTGTTAATTTTTCCATTGGGAAGAAATACAAAGACGAAATTTAGTGTGATGTGGTTGACATGGATGTATGCCATCTGTTGTTGGGAAGGCCATGGAAATACGATAGAGCTATGCAACACGATGGACGCGCAAACAGTTACAGTTTTATGTTCGAGGATACACGAATCATTTTGGTTCCTAAAAGACGTCAACAGAGTGAAAATAAATTGGAGGAAATCGAGGAGCTAAAAACTTTGTTGTCTTTAAAGGAATATGTTGATGTGGAAGATGAAATCGATTGTTTTCAATCACCAAAGTTTGACGGAGATGAAGTTGTTGATATTCAACGAACGAAATCTGATGAACATGAGGTTGAAAGTTCACAGTCAGCAAAGTTGGATGAGGGTGAAGAAAATAAGTCAGGAGATGAAGAGGGTAATTTGTTGACGAAGGAGGTGGATTTGATTAGTCTATTATCTACAGAAGGGTTTGTTAAAGAAGTGGAGAATAGAGCGGAAGAGTTTATGTTGAATGGGAATGAAACCAGTAGAGATCTCGAGACTCCTGAGGAGGTTAAGTCAATGGTGAATGATTGTGAAGAGGTAATTCCTGCTGAGTTGTCCAAGGAAATACCGCCACGGGAAAACATACATCATGTTAATCAAGTGCCAAGTGCTATTGTACCGTATATGCCACGTAACCATATGTGTCCGACAGAGCAGGTAGAATTAAGAAGATTGGTTGATGGGTTTCTGTTCAAAGGAAGGCAATTGTATACTCCTGATCGCAGTTGGCAAATAAAAGTTATCAAAGATGAGCGTGTAGAAAGACACGTGGACAGTGACCATACCATGCAGATGGTGACAATGTTTTGTTTTGGGCCGCCAATAAGGAAAGGGGTTGAAAGGCTTGTTCAGAAGAGTCAGAGTTATCAAATTTCAAAAGAGACCGCGACGAAGTCAGGATTAGGTATGTCATTACCTATACATACTAGATCATGGGTGAACGTAAATATGGACTCTGTATTGGATTTGATGAAGACACAAAGTGACAACGAATCTATCTACTTGATGGTTGAACGATTTCTTGTTGGTATGTACAATAAACTAGATGCCGGAGGAATGAGTCGTTTGGAAATTATGAAGACAATTTATGAGAATGATTGTAAGATGAGCTTGCCGGATCATCGTCCTATGGCTAATATTGACAATATCAAACACTTGGTTCCATTTCACGAGGATCAGAGTATCGAAGACGAAGAGCTGTTAAATTCGAGGACGAATTTCTTACAACAGGGGGAGGATGATGCAGCCCAGAATGGTGAAGTGCTAGGTCGCGAGCGACCTATCCAATTCTTGAGTCGAAAATGACCTAACGGGTCGCGAGATAAGGAAGTACGACCTATCCAGGGTCAAAAGGGGGAAGCTGCAACAGGCTGTAATAAGTCACGTGCTTTAGGTCATGAACGACCTAGCGACTTACGAGTTAACGGGCAACATGTTGTAGGTCGGGCGCGACCTAGTGGGGATTCATGACCTAATGTAGGTCGCTCGCGAGTTACCGAGCTAACACATCAGACAATCCAGCGACCTATAAAACCAGTGCTCATTTCTTTAGGTCGCGAACGACCTAACTCAAGTTCTGTGTCGTTAGATCGTTCAAGTAATAGATCGCGTGAAGAGTTAGGTCGCGCAAGCCAATGCCGCATGCTACCAACATATACCGCATGGACTAAGGTCGCTCAATGACCTATGGAAGTTGACTCACATAAAGAGATAGATCGCTCAGGCCTTAAGTCGCTACATTCTTAAGCCGCATGAAGCAGGTTTTATGCCGCAGGGGTTAGGTCGCTGAAGCAAGAGTCGTAGGTCGTTGAACCGCGTCAAAGTGTTGTATTTGTTTCTTTTAGGTCGTTCGAGCTGTTAGGTCGTATGGCTTTTGTGTTGTAAATTGTTATGTGTTTGTAACTCGTATATGTTGTATTGTATTTGTTTGTTTCTTTTAAGTCGCGTTTGTTTTTAGGTCACAAGGTGATAGGTCGTTTACGACCTAAGTGTTGTGATGTATGTGTTGTGTTGTATATATGTTGAGTCGCATTGTTGTAAGGTCGTTTGTACTGTTTGTTGCTTAGGTCGTGTGAGTAGTAACTGGGTAAGTCGTTGTAATATAGGTTGTAGGTCGCGTGAACGACCTAGTGTGTTGTGATGTAAAGGCTATAAATAGTGGGTGAGTTGTAACGTTGAAGTTAGTTGATTTTTGAATAAAACTTTTGTTTGAGAGCTTTGTGCCTCTACTCCAATTGGTAGTTGAGTGTGATCTCCTATCTCTACTTTCGATAATCGAGTGCGCTCGATTCAACGACTGCTGAAGCCGATTCACGGAATCTAGTGCGCTAGATCAATGTTGAAGAATCGTAGATCTTTAAACACGGTATCGGCGCGATCAATGTGTTTGGGATAGCTAGAATCCGGTATCTTTGGATCAACGGATTTGGGCCATTCAGTATCTTCTATTCCATCGATTGCTACTTTCATCGTCACATTCATTTTCAGTAATCCGCTGCTGCGTCATATTTGATTTGAAATTGAACGAAGAATTTGTTTGTCTGCCATTGGAATGAGGAGTTGAGAAGGAGATGTACATACAGACAAATGGAAATGAGGAGTGGCTAGGGTTTATAACTAGGTATTTATAGGCAGATCAGAAAATAGAATGAATGGGTACGATTGAATTGGAAATTGGACGATGAACGACCCGAAAAGCCCGTTCTGCCTCCGGAACGAAAATGGGTCAACCCATATATCAAAATGGATGTTTTCAAATATTTTAAACTCAATGGAACAAGTTTCAAGTCCTAATTCCATCGTATGAAGAAGTTATGTTAAATCAGCTTATTTCAAATTGATTTCAATTGATTTTAATTAAATTTATTTCTGGGCGTTTCGAGCCCGTATGATCAAATTTGAAATCTTACAATAATTCACCGTTACGGATCCGATGAAACTGGTTTCTTCGAAATCCGAGTCAGTGGCCAAAAGGACTAATTTCACGTTAATTAAATAAATAAATATTAAATTAATTAAATCACTTTTTAATTCAAAATTAATAACTTAACAAATTTCATCATTTTTAATCACTTAGACATTTACCATGACTTAGTACAAGTTTATATGCCCATTTCAAGTGTTAGTTATTACACTAATTACAGCGTTCAAGTCCGCTGTAATTAAATTCAATTTATTACAATTTAATTTAAATAAATTTCTTTAATTTGATTCCAAACTTTATATTCAGCCAATAAAAATCTAATAACATAGTTAACATTTGTTTTACATTTCATTACATTAATGTACCCCAATTTCCATCTTTTATTTGTATCAATTTCTATACTTCAATTATATTGGATTTCGTCAATTTCACACATTAATTATAATTAAGGGGCATTTCACCAGAAGGACAAACTTTGCGGTCCAATTAGTTTCTAGGACACACATTCAAAGAAATTACTTTCAAGGCCAAAGTCAGCAGAATAATTACTTTTAAGGACAATGTCAGTAGTCCAATTACTTTCAAGGACATAATTTCATAGGTTTTTAGGCCCTAGAAACTAATTATTTTACGTTTTGTCCTTGAAAGTAATTATTTAAGTTGTCTGTCCTTGAAACTAATTCCACTTGCTAAAGAGACCCTTGTGGCTAATTTCCACTATAATTAAAATCTCAATCAATTTATTTATCTTGATTTCGTTCTTTCATTAAATCAATTATTACTTTATGAATAAAATTAGCACCTCTATTCATTTTATTACATTCACAAATCTCAGTTATTGTCTTAATCTCATAAATGTAACATTTAATTTCATTTAAATTTTTAATTGATTTCAAATTAAATTTTATAGAAAAATTAAATAGGTAACATATAATAATTGTTACCATAAACCTTTAATCACATTCATAGGTTATTTATTTACAAACAAAGGTTATAATTACTTATATAATGCTGATTTGATTCAATTTCTATTAACTGTCTATTTCATATAAAAATTAAATATCTACATTTGTTTTCATATATTTAATGTATAACCAATTATAACAATTTACATTATTACATAATTGGAATTTCATTTCAATTGTAAAAATTAGCTTTGATTACCATTGTTACATTTCATTTTAGTATTCATTTCATTATTACATTACAACTTTTTATTTCTTCCAATATTAAATAACAAGATTCATTAAATTAACAAATTAAATTATCGAAAATTTACGGGTTGTTACAAAAGGAAACTTCTTATACATTTGGTTAGATCTTCACATGACCCTTTAAAATGATTCCCTCTCCTATTTTGAAATACTACCAACCTTTCAACACAATCTAGAACAACTTTACTATCTAACAGCCTATTTGTGCCAAGAATAACATCGAATCCCTTAAAATCTAAAACGAACAGGTCACAAGGAAAAATGTGGGTGAGGTAAGAAATCGATGTATCTTCACATACCATGCACAGATTGGTTACATCTCCTATGGGGTTTGACACACAAATATGAAATTGTACAAATTTTTGGGAAAGTTGATATTTTTCTACCAATTCTAAAGAAATGAAGCTATGGCAAACCCCGATATCAAACAATATGTAACATCCCCCATTTTAAGGCCCAAAACTAAGCACTGCAGATGCTGCAATCATCTAAAGTATTAATTTCCGATGATAAAATATGGTCATGTTAATGGTATCCATAATATCAGAAGCGCAAGAATATGTAATAATTTTAAACACAATTTCGAAGAAAATTTTCATATTTCATTTCAAAGGTAATATTCCATATTCGTTACATAATCCCAAACGCTGCCCGAGTTCAAATAAAATATAATTATTACATAATACTCCAAGAGTGACATATGAAGATACCATCTTGGTTGATCAGAGTTACTAAATAGACAGATACATCTATTGTCAATATATTCACACAACCACTAGCATAACACAACAGATATTAATAATAATAATAAATAGACTCATACATAGCTAGCTTGGCCTCATGTACGTCTTCGAAAGCTTTATTCACCAAAATATAGTTAACTTAAAAAGCCCTTACTCTCGACCTACTCAAATCAAATTTTGAGCACCCAAGAGTTCATGGGGAAAACGTAAACTTTGAGTTAGTACAAATTCCTGGTGTGAATGATAATATGCCATCTCGGTTTATAGATATCCAGAAAGACTACGGCACCGAGCGGAACAGGTTTTCTCCTTACTAATATCCCTTTTTAAAACATATCTTTTGGAAATTAAATTTCTACAACCAAACTGGTTAAAATAGATAACATAAACAATAATGTGCATGCATGCTACATGGGTAATCATGACTATCCATTAGATCAGTGGACTATCCATCTCAATATTTAGTTTCACAGGGTAACTACCAACCTATATGGTTGACTCGGGCCTACCAGATTTACCAAATTTCTTAACTGACTATTAGAAGAAAAACGGACGGTCTGTCCAAATACACTTATCATAGTGTTTACCTAACTACTTGTCAATCTCATAGTTTTTCTAAGCTTACTATGAACCTAAAGGTTTTTTAGGCTGTCCTATAACCTATCTCATCTTTATGTATTCCTTTCTGTGTGTAAACCTATGTTTTGTCTTACCTTGATAATGCCCTACATATTGGAATATTGGACTTATACCGGTTAGGGGATACAGCTAAAGTATAAGGTGCTACCTACACTAATCCCATCTTGTTTTCTAATCTCCGAGTCAAATTTATCCTATCACAATCTATCCAAAAGTGATAATAACAATAATCTCTTTAGTAAAAATTCTAGGATAAATACCCTTTTCTATTTCCTTGAAAACAAAACCTTTGCAAATGAGTTAACCCTTGAAGCCATACTTTTAAAACAAGGAAATTATAGCCCTTTACTCTATCCCAAATTATTTATGCCATGACGTATGCTTTTATAAAATAGTATTGATGGATCTCTAAATCACTTGGGAGTTACCTTGCTTCAAAACCATAGGTATATAGCCAAATTTAATAAAACTATTAAATTGTTGAAGTCGGTGACCTCATCGCCAGTAAGGGTTTTAGCCCCTCTTCAATATGAAATGTTAAAGTATTTGATTTATAAACATAAGAGTATATATTCGAAGTCAACCACTTCATATGGCATATTATAAAACCTTAAATAAATAGGGTCGACATAGATAAATATTGGCATCACTGCCTTAAGGAAAAATAAGCAGCTTCATTAGAGCCGAAGTCATCATAGCCCCCTTCAAATAAAATTTACTAGGATTAAGATCAAAAACCATTAAATTTGAGGATATAACACATGGCACTATATATAGCCGAAGTCATTAACAGCGGCATAGTTGCCTATAGAGTCGAAGTCGATATGTTTAAAACATACGGCATCATTATTACCGCTATAAACTACTTCAAAACCAATGGAGTCGGTGTCCTCAATAAGAAAATAAGCGGCATTGCTTTTGTCAATGTTAACATGGTTAAGTGCGTCATCATCATAATAAGGGTTAGAATAATACTAGCGGCATGGCTACCGATAGAGTCGGCATCATTGTTGGAAATAGGTAGCAATGCTCACTTTGAAATCCATGACGTCGGCCTCGTGCTCTACTTTGCACCTCAAACCAGGCCCATCTATTTCATACCAACCGAAGTTGGTATCCTATGCATCTCCTATTATTAACGTCGAAGATCCTAAACGCGGCATGGTGGAAGGCGATGTCATTGACTTCGGCGTGGCATTCTGGTAATTAACCTTAAAATTGCAATTTTGCTATTAAAAGTGATTTCTTTTTACCAACCCCTTCTATTTGTCAAAAGCTCATTTATTAACAACTTTCTTTATCAAATACTTTTTTAAAATTTGCATAAGCCAGAATTTATATTTCCAAAACATATTGCAAACCATTAATATTATTAATATTTTAATATTAGCAAGCTTTTCTAGCCTAATAAATTTATATAAATTCATAAACTCATCGGAAAAAATTCCAAAAATCAAAATAAATCAAATTAATCTTATTATTCAACATGTAAAAATTTCAAGACCAAAAACATTAGTATTTTTAATAATTAAAACCCAAAATAATCCATTTTTTCCACTTACGAAATTCATAATAAATTCATGCTTTCTTGAAAAATTATGAAATTAAAAACCCACTTCTAAAATAATGTTTCTAACATCATATCAAAATCTCAAGTCTTTTACGTATCATATGATAGATTTTCACACTTAAACCTATTATCTAACTTCATAAATAAATCCAAATACTCATCAATAAGCATATAATCATTCAAACTATCATAGCATGACATAATATAAGAAAAAGAATCAGATTTATACTTAAAACCGAAAATAATACTTAAAACATGAGATGCATAACTATTATTCACCTTGAATGATTAAAGTAGATTGAGATTTGTGATTTGATTCCCTTAAGCTTCCTACTTGATTTCCTAGCTTTTCTTATCCTTGAATAGTTTGTTTACGGCTGGCTTTAACCCTTTGATTTCGTTTGTGAATAATTAAGCGAGGGAGTAAATGAGAATGGGAATGGATATATTTAGGAGTTACACTCCTTTCTTATTTTTCCCTCCTCATGTATCCTCCTTCTTATTAATGTTCTAATTAATCCCATAAGTTCATTAATTAAGGCTCAACCCATTCTAATTACTAAATCCCAATCTCATATCCATTTACATTATTTTTATTTTATTTTCTGTATTAAATATCATAAATAATGTTAACCAAAATTAGGGTCG
This sequence comes from Allium fistulosum, assembly GCA_030737815.1. Taxonomy (NCBI): domain Eukaryota; kingdom Viridiplantae; phylum Streptophyta; class Magnoliopsida; order Asparagales; family Amaryllidaceae; genus Allium; species Allium fistulosum. The sequence goes on along the minus strand of CM060905.1, from coordinate 480,230,361 downwards.
TCATACAATATTATAAAAAAATCCATTAAACATTAAAGTACCTTCAAGTACTCCCTTTCCCTTCACATCCGTCGAAGTCAATGGCTCATCCTTGATAGCATATACTTTAACATAGTGCCCCTTCTTTATAACTAGGCAATCCTTTACCATATGCCCCAGCTGCTAACAGTTGTAGAAAAGCATCTTCTGAATCATTGGAGAGATGGGTCCTTCTTGTTGCTTCGAGGCTTCAGAATTCTTACAATACCTGGCCAGATGGTCCTTCTGCTTGCACTAATAGCATTCAGCATTCTAGAACATGTTTCCATGGCCTTCCTCCGGCTTCCCCTTCCCCTGATTCTTCCATTTTGAGTTAAACTTTCTCTTATTTTGGTTATTGGAATTACCACTGGATGTTGTCGCTGGCTTCTTTTTCTCCAAAACTTCATACCTCAAAGCCATGTCTACTAAATCCACAAAAGAACCCTTAAGATGGGAGGTCATCGTTTCCTAGAAACCTTCTCTCGTTCCCATTACAAACTTCTCATTCTTCTTAAGAGTCGTATTGATTAACTCTAGTCCAAAATGAGATAGCTCATTAAACTTCGTCTCATACTCAGCCACCGATAGGTCTCCTTTCTTAAGGTCCAAGAAATTCCTATACATTCGAGTTTTTCCAACTGTGGGCATGAAATGATTCTCAAATACTTCCTTAAATCTGGTTCATGAAAAATCATCCTTCGGAACATTAGTTGTAACAGAGTCCCACCATGTTGTCACTCCATCCTGCAACTGCCAAGATACTAAGAACCGCTTTTGCTCATTTGAAAGATCAAGTACCTTGAAAATCTTCTCACAAGGTTGATGCCAGGATTGAACTTCGACGATGGATTTTGTTCCCTTGAACGACTTACCTCCTAGATTTGTATAATCCTTACATATGATTGCAAAAATCACCTAGGGCTGCACTGGTGCTACCTCATCAACAATTCCCACTCTTTCATTATTCAGAGCTCGACTATTGATGGTCGTGGTGCTACTAGCTCCTCTACCTCATCATTCCCTATTGCTCGTTTCTTACTACCTAGATATAGTAAGATTAATCTTCAGAATACATAGACGGGAATAATCTTAAAGAAAAAAGTACCAATCAAACATATCAGTGTTGATCTAACTAACTTATACATATATACACACGCGAATGAAAATTACAAATACGCACTCTTAAAGACTACACTCATTCTAGGGTATTACTCGCCTATCTCTAATGAGTTTACCATAGCCAAGCCTAGGTGTTCGTTTAACCTAAGCTTTGATACCAAGTGTAACGGTCCATCTTTCTTGCTCCGAGAGAGGAGCCATTTGGGTAAAAAAAAGAAAAAAAAGAAGAAAAAATCACAGAATCTAACAATGTAAGGCAATCACATATAATAGTCGACATTAGATAATACATAGTCACTTCCATAATAATACATCAAAGTCACATAGTTACAAATTTCATCCAAGGACAGTAATAACAGCATATCCCCACAAATGCTGACATAAAATATATACACAAACACAGCGAAAAATAATAAGATAACTAGATATGAACGAAGCCACATGCACCATACTCCTCCAAAATACATCCGTATGAACCTGGACTACATGGTTACTCATACAAATTTAAGTACCCAAGAGTTTTAGGGAAAGAAAATAAAACTCCGGGTCATACATGCGTCTGGTGTGAGTAAACTTCAAACAACTAAATTATTAAAAAACTCTTTCTAAACAAAGGTATCTCGTAAGACCACACCACATATAAACACGAACATGTTTTTATCTTATAATAACTAAAACATTTCTATTAAGTATCCAGTGATATTATAATAATGTCTAGAGTCTAAAGTAAATTATGAATTTAGCTGAAATGATTGCATCTCACATTCCAACATAATTGGGCATATCTAAGTCTGTAAGGCACTTATTGAAATTTTGGTTTCATGAATGACAAGGCTATAGGGGTATCGCCTGTCATTGTACACCTCTAGATAAAATGTACCGAGGGACTCGCATGGATCCCCTACATAGGAAGATCGGCATACCCCTTACTGGATAGTACCGAATATATCACCGCCCCAGTTGTGATCAACAATCATACACGGTCACTAGCATATATAATCTGAGAATATCGATCTAGATCGGGTGATGACTATACCCAAATGGGTGCGACCCATATAGCCTTGCAGCATATCCGTTGTTTTAGTCATTCCCGGCTGTAAGGCTTAAGGCTACGATTTATCTTTTCTTTAGCAATCCCACTTGGAATGCTAACACTGCCCTCCAGGTGGTAATGCAATGCTAGCATTCATCCATACACGTCGTTCAGGATATAAACAAACCGAAGGCACTACTTCTACTACATCCAGTTTAGAATCACCCTCAGGATTAGTAGCAAGTAGCCTTTGCACTTCAAGGTCTTCATCTTGAATTCTATCATTTCAGATGTTACCAATTCGAATGCTTACATTGGTTTGAAGTGGCGTTTGGATAACTCTTGCTATCCGATCTCGGTCTCTTTGAACCAACATTCGATAATTTTAAAAGGGTCAAGTTATCGATGGTTGACAATTCTACTATCAGGGGTGTGTATAGATTTTGCATATGAAAAATAAGACATCCTATGCTTATCCCCACTTTTCGATTTCAAACAGTACTATCCCTTGATTAACAATGAAGTTATACAAGTTAGAAAATTAACCTTGACTCGATGCACGTTCTTACTTCTTGGGATAGAAATGAGTTTCCATACCTCGGAATTTGGTTTTAAGTATACAACGAAATATCATTCATATTCTTAATTTATCATGACCCTTTTATCGAAATTAACTCCATTATATTTATCACATTTTAGACATTTTGACTACCCTATCTCTCGCCTAGAAACAAGTTTTAGATCTCATAAATAGAGGAAAGTTTTACTCGTCGGCTATTAGTGTTAAATTCAAGACGACTTGCTTTCAATAAAACGTATCAATATTTTAGAATAACTTATTCATATTACTTTGACTACTTAATGGCACAGACAAAGAGAATCCTTTGTTCAAACTCATTCGCTTATAAAAGAAAGTTGCCTTTAAATAATACCGGTCCTTATAAATAAAGTAATTAAAAATAAAACCTTTATTTAATAATAAATAAATCTTAATTAGATTCCCAATTAAATCTTAAGCAAACCTTAATTAAATCTTAATTAATTAATCGATCAATAATTAAACCCTACCTAATTAGTAATTAATAAATAATTAAACCCTAACTAATTAATAATTAATTAAATAATTAAACCTTAATTAAATAAAAATTAATACTTAATTAACTCTTAACTTAATTAATAATTAATTAGAACTCTCTTAATTAACTAATTATAATTATCTTACCTAATTAATACTTCAGGACTAATTACCTTTACTAATTAGTAATTTAATACTAATTATCTTAATTTAATTAATTAATTAAATACCACTATAATTCATACTTAATTAATAAGCAATAGTTACCTTTTTATACTTAAAATATGCTTTGGAAATAATTTCAAAAGTACTTAAAGAAAAAAACGCTTTAAGTTTGCAAAAAATATTCGTTTTTACGAACTACATCCATAGCGACTATCGCTATGGACACCATAACTTATAAACTAGTTTAAAGCCAACAGCTTTAAGCTTTTACTCTTAGATTTAACTTATTTTATAAAACATAGTATTAATTTTTTAAAACTAAAAATAAAGTTTGAAACTTTGTAACTTTTCTAGTAAATTAAAATAGTAAACATGATTTTAAATTCAAGGGACCTCAAAGTCAGTTATATAAGTCCAAATGCTAACTTTCTTTAGCATATACATCACATACATGAGTATAATCATTTATTCACATGTTAAAACAAATAGCTTCAAACAAGATCATAACTTTCAAACTATTCTCAAAATTATACTTCGTTTTCAAGTCCGAATTCAACATCACACACAAGCACATATATGGATAAGCAAATCATCACTATAATCCATCAAACATCCAATTATTTACAACAATAATGAACAACATAATAAGGGTTTAATCTTTCCTTAAAAGAAGTGAATTTTACTCACAAAAGGTTAAAGGAAATCCAAACCATAACACTGTAACTTGTACCAAACCCTGATCTTGTATTTACTTTAGGAAAAATGGCTTTTTGCTTAAGGAGGAGGGTTTTTATGCTCGGCTTAGAGGTATAGAGGCACATCCATGATGTGTTTGAATAGTTTTTGAATTTATTTTGAGAAGAAGGGTTTGAAGGAGGGAAGGTGTTTTAAGTAAGTTTTAAAAGTTTAAATTGGAAAAGGAAGGATTTTTTATTTTAAAATTTTAAAAGAATCCAGGGATGGAAAAATGAGTTTTTGAAATGAAGATGACGAAATTTTTGAAAAATGAAAAAGTGAAATGAAGTGAGAGATGGAAAATAATGAAATTGTGTTTTATATAAAATGATATAAGGTAAATTAGCTTTTTTCCCCTTGTACTTTACCCTCCTTAAACTCTTGCCATATCACCAGTTCCTTCCTCTTTCATGTTGCACACACAATCTACAAGGCTCCCCTTTTTATCCAACTTTTAAACTCCTCCATTGTACTATGATGTTACATAGTAATATTACTTTTTATTTTATTTTATTTCTTGGTCACATCTCCTTCTTTCTTTACTTTAATAATATTTTTTACCATATATTATCATTAACCTTACATAAGTAATTTGTATATGTGTGTGTATATGTATATTAAAGTATTTACAACATTTTCGACAACTTTTACATGATGAAAAATCAAAAAATCAAAAAATGATTTCTGGTCATGTTTTCTATTTTTCTTCGAACTAATTATTTTTATAAACAAATTCTGATAACCATTTCACCATCACTAGTTATTATTTAAAAGAGCTTTATTTAAGTTATATGTTTAATAAATTAATTATTCAAAAATATATTAAATATTCATATCCAAGGTTTTAAATCTCGCTCATCTCGGCCGAGATCTCGGGCGAGATCTCGTTTTCAAGCCTGGGCAATTCGAAACAACTAATTTCGTTTGAATCTCGTCTGACCCAAATCTCGGACGAGATTTCAGTATCTCGTCCGGTATCTTGGACGAGATTTAACAGCGAGACATCGGCCGAATTTTTGAATTTTGGAAAAAATCAACTCTTTTTTTGTATTGGGCTAGCTCATCCTTTACCTTAATTTAAGCCTTCTTAATTGTACTTTTTTAACCCTTATTTTTTATATAAATCTCATATAATCTTCGTCTCTTATTTTACGGCAGTGACAAGTGTAAGAAGATGATAAAATCTACATCGATTATGGTCGGTATTTCACTTTATGATTTTCATTTAGGTTTCTGATCCAAATTAATTTACATCCGATTTCATTTTTCTTTTTTCGACACTTTCTTGAGTTTTTTTCCTAACCCTATTTTTTTGCGGCTATAAATTTTGGGCTTCACTTATTTAACTTTATGTTCTAAATGGATTCCCAATTTGATTTCATTTAGTCTTTGCTGCTATAATTTTTTTCCTCAACGCTTATTTTTAAGCAATAAAGGAATTCTCTTTCATCTATTAATTTCATTTGATGATTACATGTTCATTCGTACATCATTTTTTGCTTTTCTTATAATATTACTAAATGTTTGAAATTGTTTGTACTATGTATGCTATTTTCTACATTTGTTTGAAATATCTATGCTATTAGTTGCTTAATGAGATTTTGTTTGCTAATAATTAAATACTATAATCAGACATAGAATATCTTAATTCTACTTGTAGACTTTTGTATTTGAAGTTATAAAATTAAGATTTCCCTTGCAGCACTATAAATCATAAAAGGTAGAAATGAGACATTATATTGTGTAGGAAAGTTAAGTGAATGATCAAACAAAGTAAAGGTGCATATGTTATGGTTTGTATCTTGTCTACTTTATCTCATATGATATTATATTGAACATTATTCATGAAATCTAGTTATTTGTTTATTTTACATGATACAAGAGATATTTTTCCATACTAAATTACTAATGATAAGCGAGTGATATATTCAAGGTAAGTGCATAGTGTTTTCCTTAAGGTAGTGACTAGTATTATAAATTTAGGTGTATGAAAACTAATTTTCAACATGGCATATACTCCGAGATAACTCCGAAATGAATTTTAGAAACCGAGATGTAAATCCGAGATGGACGACCGAGATGCACTCATCTCGTTCGAGATCTCACCCGATACGAGATAAGCTATCTAAATTCTTCGAGACGAGATGTGACCGAAATCCGAGATTTAAAACCTTGTTCATATCCAAGGTGATTAAATTCCGGATCGTTACAGTGTTGCCTTAGTATCAAAAGAACTCTACTGAAAAACTGGAAATTAAAATCATACCTTCAAACATAACTCTCTTGCTTTTCTTCTTAGCAGATGGTCCTTCTTTCGGTCCTTCCAAAGCAAAACACTTGCCCATTTCAGCTTTGAACAATCCTTCTTATGGCCAAACTTATTACAATCAAAACACTTAACCATGACTATTCCAACTGGTTAGGGACACTTTAATGCATAGTGCTTTATCTGATTGCAATTATAACAAGTAACTTTTGAAAATACTTTTGGCCTCCTCCTTCTTATGCTTTTCCTTTCTGCTACTACCCCCATTTTACCATTTTGGTGGAGGAGAACCTCTTCATCCGCTCTTCCCTAGGCTTCCCTTTCACCTTTCCCTACCCTTGATACACGTTATCATATCTTCATGCCATATTCACAACATATTCAAAAGGAGATGCTTAATGTGCCATCACCTTATGGTCCAGACCTTGATTCACCCAAAGAATGAACTTCTTATTCTTCTTTAGTGGGGTTTTAATTATCTCTTGGTCATACTTTTCTAAAGAAATGAACTTCTGAATATACTCTTCCACCAAAAGATCTCATTGCTTCAAATCAATGAACTCTTGTAGCAACACGCCCCTTTCTGATTTAGAAATAAACTAAGCCTTGAACCTTTCCTTGAACTAATTCTAGGTAATCTCTTTTTTAGGGGTTCCAGACTTACCGTCTCTCACTAATCTAAAGCATCCTCATGCAGCTTCCTTGAGGGCATCCTTCGATTCTATGAATCATGTAACTTTAGGTCTTTGAAGATTCACTCACAAACGTATAACCAATTCAACACCTCAATAGCTTCCCTTCTATTAAACTTCTTGCCTTCTAAGTTTCAATCATATTGATTCATCTTTCAGAAGACTTCTCTAGCTACTGTCCTTAGCTCATAGCCTCGAAAATATTCTCCCTCATTATTTGTACCATAAATTACCCAAAAAAGCATTTACATCCAAGCCCATAATGTTGGTAGGTAGGATGGATTTGTTTTCAACTGTCGATGGCACTTCCCGACTGTTTCCTCCATTTGTTTGAGTACTTTCATTCTCTCTTCTAGCATTAGCTCCATCTATTGTAATCCTTCGATTTCTCATTTCCATCCTTGGTTTTTTGTTAAGAAAGTCTTCATTAAAATCAAAAGGAAAGAGGGTGAAACCATAGTAGAAAGATAGACACATCCACCTATATCTATATAGCAAAATATAAGCACATCATATAGTATCATATATCCTCCCTAAGGTGTTGTTAACTAGTCTCTACCTAAATAAATAGCTTTGTTTTACTTAAGTGTCTTCTAATATAACCTAACCTAAGCTCTAAGACTAATTGTAACCTCCCCCATTTTGAAACCCATAGATGGAACTCCTTTGTGCTACATTTACCACATTATTATCCTTCGACGACGATATGAGATCAGTTATATATATATATATATATATATATATATCAACAGTTTAAGTAATCAGAGCAGCTAATAAATGTCGGCATCAACTTTCTTACAACTTTAAATTGTTCCCATAAACGTGCCCATGTAGGGGTCAAAAATATTATACAACATAGATAATAATGTCATGTCCAACATATGAAAATATTGACAAGAACACTTCATATAGTGGAATCAAAACAATATTTATATCAACTAAACCTTCTACCTCGTCTTCGGAACTCTTCGACTGATTTTCGAAAACAAACTTCCTAAATCCATAAAATTAACCTAATCGAATAAGCACCAATGAGTTTATAGGGAAAATAATAATAAAAATGAGTTAGCCATAAAGTCTGGTATGAGCAATTTGTTACTCTAAACATAAAACATAGTGAGACCATGACACTAATGCACATAAGGGTTTTCTCCTCATTATAACACAACATTCGTTTAACAACTTGAATAGTAAATATAAATCATTATTTCATTCTTTAGGGTCTTACACATGCTATGATATCATGCCTAGTTTCAATAGCCATTTCACTAGGTACTCCATTCATTGCCTATCTGCTTTTCCTTCAAAACCTAAGCTTCAAAGCCTTTAGCTACCATTAATGTCTTATGCCTTCACCGCTTCCTTAGTTCTATTTTATATACTATCGGTTTCGCTCACCACTCCAGACCTTACACCTGTGCTTTCATGTTTTAGTTGTAACTCCAGGCCTACACATTTAGTTTCGGTAACCACCCCAGGCCTTACACCTATAATTTCTTCTTTTAGTTGCCACTCTAGGCCTTACATATATGCTTTCGTGTTTCAGTTAATACTCCTGCCCTTACACCTACACTTTTAGTTTTGTCACTCCAGGCCTTACATTCATGCTTCCATGTTTCTTAACTGCCACAGTAGGCCTTACACCATCTACCTAACCATTCGTCTATTAGGCTTTACATTTAGCTACTCATTAAGCTACTTAAAGTTATAAACAACCTTTAGTCCCCTAACCCCAGAATCATCTTTGCTGTATGTCGTATTTCATAATGTTTTAAGTACTTGTTTCATCCAACTTAAGCCTTAATATTAACCCTACCCTCCGAAAGTCAATAAATTCTAGTATTAAATTTCCATCAAAAGTTATTAGGCCTTGGCAATCACTACATGGGATCTCATCTAGGGAAGCCTTGCCTAATTCATTTATGTTCCATTATCATGTGGAATCTATATTTTTGGTATTAGAAATCACCTCCTCTGCCTATAATTCCTACTCCATCATTAATTTTTTTTCTCCTTTAGCCCTAGGTTGTTACCTTTGGTTTAATAACTAAGGCTCATTATTAGCCTTTCTAGTTCATTACACCAAGGTCTTATACTTGGTGTTATTTGGTTCCTTTTTCTTTTAGTTTGGTTACCCTAACTCGTAACTGCCTCTCGATATGTGTAGCAACCCTAATTTTTTAGTGTTGTTTAAGATAAATTAAATAAAGATTTAAACTGGAAATCTAAATAAGAAATTTGATTTCTCATTTATTGAAGTTGGAGAAATATGAATTTAAGTGTTTTATTAGAATAATAATTAAAATGAGAATTTTATAAGGTGTATTTATGGGAAAGGCAATATATGTAATTTATTGATGTTAAATTCTTGCTTTAAAACTTGTTAAACAATGTGTTAGTGTTTTCTAAATAATGTGTAATTTTATTTAAAGAGAAAATGGGAATTTTCTGTGTTAAAAATGATTTATGTGTTATGTTGTCTTATTTTAGAAAATGAAAAATACCTTATTTTCAATAATAAAAATAAGGGTTTAAAAATTATAAAAAATTATGTTTCATTAATTAATCATAAAGATTAGGTGATGAAGTTAAATTTAGTTTATTAACATTATTTTCTATGTTGAAATCAATGAGATATTAGTGTTATAAAACGGTAGAAAGTGAGAAAATGCTTAAATTTTTTTAATTTGATTGGGTTTGGGCTTAAATTTTATTATCAGCCCATTAGTGGATAAGAGAATAAGTTTTCTCTTTTTTATACTTTGCAAACGAACTACGCATTCATTCCATTTACAGTAAACAGAAAACCATCTCCTCCTTCTTGTTTCTCAACCCTATCTATCTCAAATATAAGGTTTTAAATCAAAATAAATTCCAAAAAAATGTGATAAAATCAAAGTAAGTTCTCTTTTTTCTAATTCACTTTTTAGTCTAACTGATTTCTGTAAATTATAGTGTTTTGATTTTTGTTGTTCTTTCTTCTGGCTTGAGGTATTCTAGGGTTTTCTGAAATCTTGAGATGCAAAATAGAATTCGTTGTTTGGTTAGCTAATTAAAGAGAGAAGGTGAGTTTACACTCACAACTACCTCTAATTTTAATTCTAGTTGCTACTGTGTTGAATTGATGAATATATAATTGAATTAATCTCAAGTTTGTATGCTATCTTTTATCATATGAAACCCTAATTACTGTTTTCTAAGAACCCTTATTATGTAATCATTAAATCATCAAGTTGTAGTGGTTTATAGGCTTGCATGATAGCCATATCAGTACTCCGGAGGTTGCAAGAAACAACGCTGGAGATGTAAGCGCCAACGGATCGTCGGAGGACCGTCGGCATCACCTGAGGTTCAGCTCAAGCATTGCAACCGGTCCACCGGTCTACACGACCGGTGCACCGGTCACGAACTGGGTTGAGTCCTAGGTCATGTTGTTTAACCCTCGGTCAAGCCTGTTTGATTGTTCGTTTGTCCGTTTGACTTATAGATGTTAATTGCTTGTTTGACTTGATGTTTGCGATGATTTTAGCATCGATTTGAAGTTGATTTGTGATAAACAATTTTTTCATTTTTGGGTGCTTGAATTTAATTTTGTTGAACTTGTTTGCATGGAAGTCTTGCCTATGTGGTTGTCAAACACACTATTTAATTGCACCGGTTTACGAAGTTATTTATAAAAGAAATTCTTTTTGGAAATGAATTTATTCCTATTTATATATATATATGGAAAATATAAATAGTTTGGATAAGAAGGATTTTGGAGAATATATATAGATAAATACTTTAAATTTCAAAGTAATTTCGAAGCAAGTTTCTATAAGTATAGATATGAATTAAATCGTAGTTTCTACTATATAGCATTATAAATCTTTTTGAATCAATATTTTTAAATCAAATTTAAAAGCAAAACTATTTTTATTACAAAAAATACACTATCTTACTTGAATGAGAAATTGAATAAAACGGTCTAGTAAAACAAGTAGTATGAATCGCTTGTATTTATTTCATGGTTCCAAGGACTTGTTCGAATGAACATTTATTTGCACGAGTGGAATTTACTAACTTTTAGTCAATATTCAAGCGTCGTTAAGTGGTTATGGGACATTACTCGACAGTCTTATAATTACTATAAGAAAGTGGACAGCACTTATTTGAAGGGTTTCAAACTCGATCGTAAGTGATCCTTTTAAGCGAATTAAATGGGATATCAGGCCCACTTGTGATACTCGTTTTCAAGCGAGTTATAATTGAGAAGTGCAACCTCTTATATTGACGCATGAAGTGTGTGTTGTGGGTATTGACTTGCGAAGTGCATGTCTACTTGTTTGCATATATGGATGTGATTATCTATGCTCTTATTGTTGTGGTTGCTTTGACTTTGTTGAATATTAAATGAGCATAAGTTTAACTATAAACTACAAAGTAATTAAATGAATTATTATTATGTTAGTGAAGTACAATTTGTAGATAATTATCCTTGGCATTTACGCAAGTTTATTATGATCAGTATCTCACCTTCTGTGATTATTATAGATTATCTGACCCATGTGTTATTTTAATGCTCTGGTCAGACCAAGACTTGACAGGTATAGGGACTCAATTGCCTTGGATGTGAGCTAGCTTAAGAAGTCTATTTTGATATTGTTACTATTTTTGATGTACCAGAGTCTTGTATAGATGCTTGTTTATGTCATAGACTTTTGTGGTTATGTATATATCTAAGATCTGTTAGTTTTTATTTATGTATATGGATGTAAATGTGAGTCTAGTATTTTCTTTTGTAGACTCGCACTTTTGAGAAGTATTTGATATATTTTATTTCCATTGCGATGTTCGATTCTATGTTGTATATTATATTGTGTATTGCTCTGAATTAGATTAAACTATTGTATTATTGTTTTGCGCCTGGATCGGATATGTCGAACTACCACTTGTCAGAAAAGTAAAGAAAAATATAGTCACATTATTCGACATATCCGACACTCATCCAAAGAAATTATACAGATGGTCACTCCTAACCTGCCTTATTCTCTGCATTAACAAACAGTATTACTTAGTAACATCCTTTGTTAGTGTGGGTCTCAGGGTGGGGTATTACAGTTGGTATTAAAGCATAGATTCAAAACAGTATAGAATATACGAAACATGAATTGTGGCCTTGACAGGTTTAGAGTCCCGTCCCTTGGGTGTGTTCGGTAGAGTTATGATTTATTTTCTAATTAAAATAAAAGTATAAATGATTATTGGGGATAATCATTAGGATGTATTTGTGAAAATTTTGAATTAATTTATAAATTAATTTTATAAAATGGTTTTAAGAAATTTAGTGTTGTAGTGGTGTCTTGATCTGTTAGTGATCAGAGTTGCGCGGCGGAAGCTGACAAACTGTTTCTGCTGAGTATAGTAGTTAGATATTTATTTAAGTTTGATTGCATGATGTGTGCATGGATGTGTAAAAAATTCCTATTAATAGATTTTTAATTATACGAGGATATATGATCAATAAAGAAATATTTGGAAATTAGTTTTATGTTAAATTGCCCGTTGAGTGCGTTAAGAATTCTGATCGATGTACCTGATCAACATATCGATGAGAATTCATAAATGCTTCGATGAGACAGTAGGACACAGTGCTTTGAGTTTTAATATTTTATAAATGTTTTAAGTTATAAATAATAGTTGAAAAAGAAGGTAAAGTTTTAATTGAGTTAAATATTCTTTTGAAAAAGGAAAAACATTTTTGGAAGAGTAAATCAAGGGGAGAAATTTATTTTCATGAATATACATACATACATACATACATATATATATATATATATGTTTAATAAATTTTAGTAGTTTGGAAAACTTTATTGAAAACCATAAATATATATTATATGTATTAATTTTGACGAAGGTTGCAGCCATCGAGCATTTGCAATAGTAAAGATTAATGGCGAGGCAATGTTGATTTTATGATCAACATCGCAACCATCTTACAAAGCAATTTACTAGAAATAAATGACAAGACAACGTCGTTATATTATTTTAATATATGTGAAATTGTGTGGGATGCTTATGCTTTGCTGTGTATATCATTTTATGATTTAGATGGATGTTAATTTTGAGTTCTAATTTAAAATAAGTCAAAACGGAAGATGTAAGAAATTGTGTAAATTATTTTGGAATTTCAAAGTAAAGAATTAATGGGAAAAGAAAGTTTGAATTTATAATTGATGATTTGGAATTTAAAAAGGATAAATCTTTTATTTGAATTGGTGTATGAATATTATAAGAAGTTAATATATTGCTTGAAGAATGTAGAGCTAGAAAATTATTTTGAAGAAGAGATTCATCCGATCAAATCATTTAAATTTTGAAATGAAGTTTGGAGTTTTAAACTATAAACTTTTACAAGATAAATATTTTGAGAGCCTTAGTTCTGTAATATGGGGAGTACTAATAATCGACGTATTGGTACCGATTATTTTAATTGCTCTCGAGAAATGCTTGATCGACAACTCATTGAATAGAATGTTTGAGTGGTACTTACTAGCCCATTAGTGAATACTCGAATTTCATCAGGTAGTATGAGATGTCTTGGTTAAATTCTTGTAATTTCTATTAGGAAATATTTAACAATTTGGGGTTGTTTTCTCTTTTGATGTTCGGTGGAACCGATAGATCCTTAAGGGAATATAGTTAAGGTTTTCCAATTTAAGGAAAATTCTTTTAGTTTGATTATTAGATGTTACTTGTTATTAGAAGTTAGTTTTTTAGCTACAAACTTCAAATGAAGAAATTTGAATTGAATGGAATTATAAATAAGTCATGGCTGAATATTTGTGATTTTCATGTTATGAAAAATATAATTTCTTGAATTGATGTTTGGTTGCTAATTATTGCATCTGTGGAATAAGAACTATGATTAAACAATTTGGTAATCCTAAGTGGTTATGGGACATTCGGGATTACCTTATCGATTAATTGTATGACTTGTTTTATAGAATATTGTAGTAAGTGGAGCTTATTGACTTATAGTAAATGTTTAAATAAACCCGAGTGGTTATAGGACGCACGGGCATTACTTGAATGATTACTATTAAAAGGTATTTGACACTTTGTGACGACGTGTAAAGTGCATGTCATTTGTGTTAACTTGCGAAGAGTAGTAATTTGTGATAGGCCTTGGTTCTAAACTTGCGATGTACAATCATTTATGTTAGGCTTGCGATGTGCAAGTAGACTTGTGATGTGCAGTCATTTATATTAGACTTGCGATGTGCAATCATTTATGTTAGGCTTGCATGTGGAAGTAGACTTGCAATGTGCAGTCATTTATGTTAGACTTGTGATGTGCAGGTAAACTAGCGATGTGCAGTCATTTATGTTAAACTTGCAAAGTGCAGGACCTGCAGGTAGATTTGCAATATGCAGTCATTGATCTTAGACCTGCGATGTGCAGGAAAACTTGCAAAGAGCAGTCATAATGATAGAAATTAGCCCTAGACTAGCGAGGTGTGGTCATTTGTTTAGAAAAGTACTTGCCTTTGAATATTTGACAAGCAAAGTGTTGCCTTTTGGTGTTAGCTTGCGAAGTGCATACCTTTATTGATATGTTGGATCTGTAACATACTTACATGCCAGTTTATTTGTGATGATATGAGTTGATTGTTAGCTTGAATATGATGGATGATGATTGTGGTTATAATATGATTTTAAAATATGATAAATCCATTAAAATGTTATAGATTTAAGTACAATTTGTGAAGTAAAATTTGTGAAATATAATTTATGAAGCACAAGTTTTTAAAGAAGTTAATCTTTGCTTTTAAAATGGTATAAATTGTGAAGCACAAATTTCTAGAGAATTAATTTCTTGGGAATAATTAAGAGAACCAATTTGAAATATTAATTTAAAAAGAAGTGATTATATTGGAAACTGATTGATGAAATCTAATTTTTGAAAAATCACTAGGGTAAATTTATAAAATATATGTTTTAACCTTTCGAAATTGAAAGTTAAAAGATTTTTATGAATAAGGATTTTCTTATATATGTCTTGATTATGTGGTTGTTTGGATGCTTGGTTGTTTGGGTATTAGTATATATATTGAAAAATAGAAATATTATTGTAGTAATATGTTTCTTTTAGTTATAAACTTTGCTCCGAATTAGAAATTACAAGGCCGCAATTTTTTTAAGGGGGGAAGTCTGTAACAACCCTGATTTTTCAGTGTTGTTTAAAATAAATTAAATAAAGATTTAAACTAGAAATTTAAATGAGAAATTTGATTTCCCATTTATTGAAGTTGGAGAAATTAGAATTTAAGTGCTTTATTAGAATAATAATTGAAACGAGAATTTTATAATGTGTATTTATGGAAAACATAATATATATGTAATTTATTGATGTTAAATTCTTTATTTAAAACTTGTTAAACAACGTGTTAGTGTTTTCTAAATAATGTGTGATTTTATTTAAATAGAAAACGGAATTTTTGGTGTTAAAAATGATTTATGCGTTATGTTGTCTTATTTAGAAAATGCAAAACACGTTGTTTTCAATATAAAAATAAGGGCTTAAAAATTATGTTTCATTAATTAATCATGAAGATTAGGTGATGAACTTAATTTTAGTGTATTAACATTAATTTTTCTATGTTGAAATCAATGATATATTAGTGTTTTAAAATGATAGAAAGTGAGAAAACACTTAATTCTTTTATTTGATTGGGTTTGGGCTTAAATTGCATCTTCAGCCATTAGTGCATAAGAGAATAAGTTTCCTCTCTTCGGGTACTTGGCAAATGAACTATACGTTCATTCCATTTACAGTATACAGAAAACCATCTCCTCCTCTTTGTTTCTAAACCCTAGCTATCTTAAAATTAAGGTTTTTAAATCAAAATAAATTCTAGAAAATTGTGATAAAATCAAAGTAAGTTTTCCTATTTCTAATTCACTTTTTAGTCTAATTGATCTCTGTAAATTATAGTGTTTAATGTTTGTTGTTCTTTCTTTTGGCTTGGTGCATTCTAGGGTTTTCTGAAATCTTGAGAAGCAAGGCAAAATTCGTTGTTTGGTTAGCTTAAGAGAAAAGGTGAGTTTACACTTACAACTATCTCTAATTTTAATTCCAGTTGCTACTTTGTTGAATTGATGAATATATGGTTGAATTGATCTCGAGTTTGTATGTTATCTTTTATCATATGAAACCCTAATTGATGTTTGCTAAGAACCCTTATTATATGATCATTAAATCATCAAGTTGTAGTGGTTTATAAGCTTTCATGATAGCCATATCAATATTCTAGAGGTTGCAAGAAACAACACTGGAGATGTAAGTGCCAACGGATCGTCGGAGGACTGCTGGCATCACCTAGGGTTCGGCTCAAGCATTGCAACCGGCTCATCGGTCCACGCGACAGGTGCACCGGCATTGACTTGGGTCGAGCCCCAGGTCATGCCGATGGACCCTCCGGTCAAGCCTGTTTGATTGTTCTTTTGTCTGTTTGACTTATAGATGTTAATTTTTTGTTTGACTTGATGTTTGCGATGATTTTAGCATCAATTTGAAGTTGATTTCTGATGAACTATTTGTGCATTTCTGGGTGCTTGAATTTAATTTTGTTGAACGTGTTGGCATGGAAGTCTTGCTCTATGATGGTTGTCAAACACACGATTTAATTGCACTGGTTTGTGAAGTTATTTATAAAAGAAATTCTATTTGGAAATAAATTAATTTATATATATATATATTGTTAGCATCAAAAATGGTCACTAACACCCAAATGCAGACGAAAGCACCGACTAACAGTCATAGATAACAGATAGAGTGTATGTAGAGAGTATAAATATGAAGAACAATAAATAATTAAAAAGAAAGCAGTAACAACACAGGATTTATAGTGGTTCGGCTAATTTCGGCCTACGTCCACTCCAGAAATTTCCTTTTTATTGATAGAGAATTGATTACAGTTATAATCCTAAGTTTTTAAAACAAAAAATGGCAGAGTAACTTTTACAGCCTTTGTAGAAGAAGTTGTGGAAGAACATAATGAGAATCCCTTTTCTAAAGCCCCGCCTGCCGTATTTATAGGCAAAATCCGGGTTACTGGGCTTCCTGGGCGATACGGGCCCACCAAAACCATAGTCGAGTCCATACCGTCGACCACTGATTTCCTGGAGTATAAAATATACCGACCCCAAGAGACCCGGGTAGTGACCCGAAGCAGCCTCCATTTTGAACCGAAGCAGATTGCAATGTGACTCCAAGCAAAAACATACCGACCCTTGCTTTATGCCAACCCGAAGTATTTCCATTACTGACCCAAAGCAACCAAAAAACATTCTGATCCCAACTCCTCACAGCCGACCCCAAGTGACCCGAGTCATGACCCGAAGCAAGTTGACCTGTGACTCGAAGCATATTGCAGTATGACTCGAAGCAAAAACTTACTAACCCCTTGCTTTAGGCCAACCTGATTTCCCCAAGGCCCATCTGAAGTATTTCCATTACCGACCCAAAGCAACAAAAAACATGCCGATCCCAACTCCTCACAGCCGACCCTAAGTGACCCGAGTCATGAACCGAAGCAAGTTGACTTGTGACTCGGAGCTAACTGCCATGCAACTCCAAGCAAGAACTTTCCGACCTGAGAATATGCTGATCCCATCTCCAAGCTTTTGTGCCGATCCGAGAACCTGTTGTCGAATCGAGGATGCTTGCTCCTTGACCTGAAGTAGTACCGAACCCATCATTTTATGCCGACCCCTCAAGATACATGCTGAATCCATAAAAATATGCCGACCCCAAGTGACCCGGGTAGTGACCCGAAGTAAATAGTCTGCCGACCCGAAGTTATCACCGACCCATCCAAAACTTACCGGTCCCATGTGACCCAAAGCAAAGCCTCATCCGACTCGAAGCAAACTAGGTGAAAACCCGAAGTAAACCTACAAGTGACTCGAAGCAAACTTCAACCATCCCAAAACGACCCGATTTTTGTTGAAACTCATATTTCAACTATTTCACGCCTTTTGTCCATCGACTATGCCGAATCCCAGCTTCCAAACATGTTTATCATCTGTGATTGATCGTCTATCCAACCAGTCGAGTCAAACCCATAGTATTCCAACCTCAATAACCGTGAAGTCGATTGGGTTAAACCCGCATGTATGCTGCCTTGCCAAAAGGCGTGTTAACATATATATATATATATATATATATATGGAAAATATAAATAGTTTGGACAAGAAGGATTTTGGAGAATATATATATATACTTTAAATTTCAAGGTGATTTCGAAGCAAGTTTCTATAAGTATAGATATGAATTAAATCTTAGTTTCTACTGTATAGTATTATAAATCTTTCTGAATCAATATTTTTAAATTAGATTTCAGAGCAAAACTATTTTTATTACAAAAATACACTAACTCACTTGAATGAGAAATTGAATTAAATGGTCTAGTAAAACAAATGGTATGAAACGCTTGCGTTTTTTTCACTGGTTAGTTCTAGGACTTGTTCAGATGAACATTTATTTGAACGAGTGTAATTTACTAGCTTTTAGTAAATATTTGAGCGTCGCCAAGTGGTTATAGGACATTAATCGACGCTCTTGTAATTACTAATCGAAAGTGGATAGCACTTATTTGATGGGTTTCAGACTCGTTCATGGGTGATCTGTTTAAATGAAATAAATGGGATTTTAGGCTCATCTTGTGATATTCGTTTTCAACCGAGTTATAATTGAAAAGTGCAACCTCTTGTATTGGCATGAAAAGTGTGTGTTGCGGGTATTTTCTTGCGAAGTGCATGTCTATTTGTTTGCATATATGTATACGATTATCTATGCGCTTGTTATTGCGGTTGCTTTGACTTTGTTGAATATGGTAAATGAGCATAAGTTTAACTATGAACTATGAAGTAATCAAATAAAGTATTTTTATGTTAGTGAAGTACAATTTGTAGATAATTATCCGTGGCATTTATGCAAGTTTATTATTATCAGTATCTCACCTTCTATGATATTTAGATATAGTCTGACCCGGGTATTATTTTAATGCTCGGGTCAGACCGAGACTTGACAGGTTCAGGGACTCAGTGCCTTGGATGTGAGCTAGCTTAAGAAGTCTATTTTGATATTGTTATTGTTTTTGATGTACCATTTGAGTGTTGTATAGATGCTTGTTTACGTTGTAGACTTTTGTGGTTATGTATACATTTGAGATCTGTCGGTGTTTATTTATGTATATGGATATAAATGTGAGTCTAGTATTTTCTTTTGTAGACTCGTACTTTTAAGAAGTATCTAATGTATTTTATTTCCGTTGCGATGTTCGACTCTATGTTGTATATTATATTGTGTATTGTTCTGAATTAGATTAAACCATTGTATTATTGTTTTGTGCCCAGATCAAATATGTCAAATTACCACTTGTCAAAAAAGAAAAGAAAAATATAGTCACATTATTCGATGTATTCGATACTCGTCCAAAGAAATTTTACAGATGGTCACTCTTAACTAGCCTTATTCTGTACACTAACAGACAACATTACCCAGTAATACCCTTTGTTAGTGTGGGTCTCGGGGTGGGGCATTATAATATGTGTCAAAAGCTCGCCTTTTAAGCATTTGACTCCATCTTTGCATGTGTCAACACCTAATTCATTCTGACTTCTTCCTTTTATAGTTATTATAGTAATTTCTAAATTATTCAGCATATATTGTGGATTTGGTCCCTTGACCATTATTTGAATGCTTTACTAATTTAAATTACCTCTTGGCCTCCTATATTTGCCTTTTGGCACCCATAAACCCCCCCTTTGGCTATGAGTGTTTTAATTCAGAAATTACTTATAAAACTTCCAAAAATTCTCATAAAACATGTGTGTGTGTGTGTGTCTGTATGTATTTTCTTTCATACCTGATTTCTAGCCATTTTCTATAATAAACGATTCCTTAGATAATTCATATCTAATTATTTGTTTACGGGTAATTTCTACAAATCAAAACCCCTTTCTGAAATTGTGCTTGCAACATCATATTAAATTTTTGGTTCATTTTATTCTCAAGAAGCATAAGAACCACTCATAGAATTTATGGTTATTCCCAATTATTAGAGAAGACTGGGATTAATGAAATATATTACTTACCTAAATCTTTTGTTACTCAATCTTTGTTAGTTTCCTTAGCTTTGATCTTCTTCCCCTCTTTCTCTTTCTTAGGCTGTTACCAAAATTAAAGGAATTTAAAGCTTTTGTTTTAATAAAGTGAATGAATAGAAAATGTGGTATTTCTTATTTTCCATTCCATAACAATTTAGGTCGTCGAACCTTCTTAGCCCTCTTTCCCACTTTAATTCATTCTAGTTAGTTCCATTAAATAACGACATAATAAGTAAATGTACCTCCACATCCTTATTATTTTGACAAATTTATCATGGTCTTGGGATAGACTCAGATAGAGAATTTGACAACAAAATGATGAATGGATTAAAAAGCTCAGAAGCTGTTAAGACAAAAAATGAAGAGAAATTGGCCCAGTTTGATAGAGCAAAATTGCTCAGTACCGAACGATATGGGTTGGTACTGAATGATAATAGAAAAGTGGGTTCTCACTAAAGTATGATATGCCTTGGTACTTGGAGTTAAAGAAAGACACACAAAAATGTGAAGTGAAACCGGTAGGTATCGACCGATATTGGTCGGTACCCAATGGTTTGGATTTTCTTTATTTGTGCACTTTAGAACTTAGAGACTTGGATTACATGGAAAAGTAAGAAAAATGAAAGCAAGGAATTGGTTGATACCAAATGATATTGGTAGTTGGAAATTGTCGATTTGACTTGATCTTTTTGGCTGGGATTTCATATCTGGGTACTTACCTATTCTAATTTGATTAGCCGACTTTGATGGAGGGATACATCTATAAATACCATGTTATCTTCAACTAAGAGAGAACTTTGGATCTTCTTCAATTTCTCGTAAGACCGTAAGAAAAACTGGGATCTATTTGATTCTAACTTGAAATTGATTGTAAATCGAGTATTTCGGAGAAAATAAATCAATAAAACAACTAAATGGATGTATACCAAAGATTTAGTCAAAAAACTATAAAAATATTTTTTTCTTCTATCTCTCATTGATTTCTCATATTTTATATTGGTAATTCGTGATTCAATTTCAATTTGGTGTGTTAGACTGGAAAAAGGCTAATATTTTTTAGTCCTTACACTGAGAGGAACTTGGATCTGATTTGATTGAAGATAAAGGAGCCTATAATAAGGAAAGCCATTGCAAGAGGGAATCAACCAAAGCATGGTTGCGGCTAAAGAGGTTTCCTCTAGTCATATCTACCTTCCATCTATCTGACTAAAGAACATATGGAAGGAATGATGATGGAGATGCAAATGATATTGCTTGCATAACAAGACGAGATCTTGAATAACTTCTTCCAATGAACAGAGCAATAAAGCGTAGTCGGAGTTACCGAAAACCATGACAAAAGGAGGTCTGAAAGCATAAATGATGGAACATGAGTTCAGATTCAAGAGATAAAAAAATTCTAAAAAACTTCAACCCTCCACAATCGTTCGATATTGACCGACCATGGTAAGGGGTTGGAGTCAATCTGGATGGTTAGCGTGGTATAGCACGTCAGATAGACGATTTCATGCCTTAGAAATAGGATCAGAACGCAAACCTACAACCACAAGGATTAGATCTAGAAATTCCCTTTTAGAACAAGCATCATATGGAAGCTATGGATCAAAGGCATTCTGAGCTTTAGAGATTTCAAGCGAATCAAGACGACAGAACATGTGAGATGATAAGGTAGGTGCTTTGAGATGGTGCCCTAAATAGGAATTTGGAGGATGTGAATAGAAACCCCTTCTCCCTAAACATTTGGTATGCTAGGAATCCACTTGATTTCAATCTACCTGCCTTAGAATCGTACGATAAAAGTATTGATCCTATAGTCCATTTAATGAGACACATCCAACACATATGAGTGTTGGAAGCTTCGGAGGAAGTGATGGGGCATTACTTCCCAGTAATGCAATAATCGTTGTAGTTCAAAACAAGATATGTCGATAGTTCATATGGCAGTGGTTGCTGGAGTTGTATATAAAATTGAGTTTAAGAAAGCTTTGGAAAGGGATCTACCAATGGATCTCGCAGATGTCAACTGTCAGGCAAAAAGATACTTCTGTTAGGAAGACGCAGAATCTGAGAACGATGATGTAAATGTTGTGGAAGATAGAGGACCATCTAATGCAGGATTTGGAAAGATAAATGAAAACGAAAAGCTAATTATTGCTTTGGAATTCAAAATGATCAAAGAGGGAGCTAAAGTTTTCCTCTTAACTAATTTGATTGAGACCGTGGAGAGGGTCATCTAGATGGTAGGGGCAGATCCCATATAGAAAATCCCCTGAGAGAGAGTCCATGGAATGGGAAAGGGAATCAGAGAAGTATTGTCCATTCCATAAGCTGGATGAGAATGAGACGAATGAATGTAGACACTTGATGGAGTTGATAGAAGAGAAAGTTCAGAGTAATGTAAGAATTCAAAAATTTTAACATTTCGAATGGGAATATTCAATTTATTTAACTATTCCGATTTGATTCAAATTTAATGAATAATAAGAAAATCAATTGTTAATAAAATGACTCTATTTTTATTACAGTATTTTTATTTTTATTTATAGGATTTTCCTATAATTTTTAATTTGAAAAATATTTAAATTATTGTTTGATGTATTTGTTGACAAACGATGGTATTTTTGAAATTTTGTAGAATTAGTTAACTAGTATATATTATTATTGTTTTATGATCATATCACATTTTTGTGCGCGATCGTATTTTTTGCTTCGTCGTTTGCGGTTCGTATGCGAACGAAATACAGGCGAGATGCCAAAAGAATTTGTATAAACCAAATTTCAACCAAGACTTTTCAACACAGCTTAACTTTTCTTTTTTCCCTCTCTTTTCATTTTCATTTCCTGGAAACAAAAAAAAGTAAACCCTTCATCTTCAAAAATTCAAAACAAAAGATTTACTCAATAAAAAAATATAGAGCAAGATTAATTGGGTTCTTGTTAACTAGATCTTCGAATCCCTATAATTTAGTGGCATGTGACAGATGTCTGGAAGGATCGATGTTTAATAGTGAAACTAGGGTTTCATTTGGTCGTTGATTGGAAGAGAATTTGGCAAAATGGAGAATGGATTTGGGATCGTCGTAAAGAGGAACATCTACGATGAAGTTTTGGTGTAGCTCGTTTGCGGAATGGAAGGTGCGACTTTTACGGATGTCTTGGTCGCTTGCTAGGTCAAAATGGAAGGAGATGGATCGAGCTTGGGTTGAAGGAGTGGGATGCAGAGAGGAAGAGGAGAGAAAGTCATCGGTGAATCGGAATTTGATTCCGTTGGGTGTGGGTAGAGTTGTCATGTGCGTGCATGGGTGAGGGAGTGTGTTCTCGCATGCAGGTGATTTGACTAGGCTTGGGGAGGAAGACGTATTAAGGATGGGTAATTAAATTAGTTTTGTAATTAGTGTATCAATTATATTAATAAATTCTCAAATATAAAATGTGTAACTTCTTCATACGAGGTCCAATCGAGACGCAGTCTTTTGCGTTGTACTCGAAGGAGCAATATCTATGCGCTAGAACTGTTTCGTCAAGTTTGGAGTAAGTGAAATTTTAAGCAAAAATTGAATGCCATATTTTGAAAATAAGTATTGTGAAGGGTTTTATATAAAATATTGTATAAAAGAATAGATCTGTAAATGGTATTTTATAAATAAAAGAATGAGTTTTTAAATGGTGTTTTATAAAAAGGAAGAATAGATTTATAAGTGGGAGCATATTATCGCTTCTATAGAGCCAATGGTCAGCATACCGATAATTGCCGACACTTGAAGAATGAAATTGAGAGACTAATTAAAAAGGGTTAATTAGGCAGCTATCAAAACCGAAACAATGGGAAGAAGCATGTAACATCCCGGATTTTCGACGCTCGAAAGTCGACATTAATACGTCCACTGTATCAACTGTCGAACAATCGAATGCCGAAAAACCGAATTGTTATGGTTAAAAAGAAGAGGTAAAAGAAGACAGAAGAAAAAGAAAGAAGAAACAACAGAAACAATATCAGAATCTCACATTCGCAGCGGAACAACATATAATAGATGAATGAATAATCTTTAAATCAAAGAACTATATCAGTTTATACATTACATCATCAGAGTTTACAACAACAATACAACACTGGACAGTTATATAAACTTGTCCTCATACAGGATACACAGCGGAATAAATAATATCATATACAAGTGATACGTCTCGCCATCCAGCTCGCCACTTGAGCTCCACAGCATCTCCTAAATCCAGAATGACCTGATAACCTGACTCTAGACTGCCCGTGTGGAAATTGGTGGGCACCCAGAGTTTAGGAAAGGAACAATAAACTCCAGGTCAGTCATGGGATTGGTGTGAGAACTAAAAACAATTTTTATCTTTAAAACAACAACAACAAAGGAAGTAAAAGACATCCGCAATGCTTTTGGAAAATGAAACTACCATAAGGCCTCCCGCCACACAGACAATGCAAACGCAGAATTGGAGGAGATTTCTCCTTATGATAGCCAAACATGCTTACTACGCAAAATCATTCGATATTATTATTTTTAGTGCATAGTGCAGAAAACATTTCAAAAGTATAATATTAATCTTAGCCAGCATACAACCATTATTGTATGCCTACTATAGCTACCATGTTCAATAGCAGGTTACCGCCACATTCCATGGCAGGTAATACAACTAAAACCGTACAAGGCTCGTATTGTTTCTTTGGATTTTCAACAAATGGTCAGGCAAAGGAACTTCCTTACACCGAAATGGAAACGCCTCTGGAAAGACGCCCCGAGAGTCAACCTGCTCTCTGCAAACACAAGGCCGATGCTACCTCACGATGTACAACTGTAACTAGGTAACCAACACACTGACACTACCTCACGATGTACAGTTGTAACTAGGTGACTAACACACAAGTATGCCATTCCCCAATCGTTACCGACCTTTATCCAAGGATCGTCAACCACAAAGTATAATAAATGTGCAGCATAAACATAGGTATAATATCTGGGCTCCATACCATGATATCACTTTTTATCCAGAAGGAAATGACATACCCTAGAGGCGCGACCCCTAAAAACCTTGCCGCAACATTCCTGTTTCGACCATTACCGGGTTGTGAGGCTCGATGAAGTCTCGTCCACAAAGCCACGCTTTGATCAACAAATGATCAACAGCACTTCGTATGCCACATTACCAAATTGGGAATGTATCACTAGTAACCATCAACTACATAACCTCTGAGCTCGTACGTCTCAGAGAAGGGTGTTAAGCTAAGAGAATAAATCTCCGCCACCAACAGAAATGTATTTGATAGAAACCAGCTTTACATCTCAAAGTGTAACGTCAGACACACATCCATACAAGTCCGTTCCGGGATCGAACGGAACCGAAGGCACTTCCAAAGAAGCCCTTGCAATCCGGATATTCACTAATCACGTCCGGACTTCCCATCACAAGAAGAGTGATATAAATCTCTATACCGGAGCAACTCGGTGCAGAGACATTCGACAGGTTGGCCTTTCATTTTCGAAAATACCCGGTCTTCACACCGGTCTTCAAATGTTATCCATTCACGACGTATCACTAATTCGGAATGGGTTATATGACACAAAGGTCTTTTCCCGGCTAACCCGAATAGTGAGCACAATATTTAAAAACATACGGATATTGGGATTTCAATTAAGTCACAACTTATTACCCAAATCCTTTCCTTTAAATGGTTTAAACAAATTACCATTTTAAATCTTTAAACAAAAAGATTTACTTCACAAAGTTTACCCAGTTTCACAAAGATTCATTCACAGATTTCCAAATCAATTTCCATTTCAATTGGATTAACCCATTAAATCTTTAAATTAAGATTTAATTTATAGCTTTCAAAACTATTCACAATTCAAGTCTTTTATAATATAAAAGATACACCTTTTAAAATATTCTTTGATTTCAAAATAAAGCTTAATCATCTTCACAAAGTTTAATTCATAGTTTTTCCAAACTATTTACAATTTCATTTCAACTTGAAATGTTTCGATACAAATTGGAAATCTTTTCACTTTATGAAAGCTATTATTATTTGAAAACATATAGTTTTCGTTTTGAGAAAAACTGGTTACAATTACACAGTTAAAGCCGTCCAAGTATAAAACTTGAATTTAAATTTAAATTTCCAAAACCATATTTCAAATGGTTAAAAACCCATATAACATCTTTTGCACTTGTAAAATCTTTTAAACCAAAATTCCCAAATCATTGAATTCAATTTTAAGTATTGAATTCAAAATTTAAATCAAATGATTTAAATTCCAATTTTTATTAAGTTATTTAAAATAACTTTTATTTCTGAAACTCATTTTCGAAAACTTTCAATTCCAATTCCAAAACTATTTTGGATTCAAAAATTCAATTTTTCCAAAATTGATAAACATCTGTGACTTAACCGATTTCCACGTGAAATCCACATTTGTGTGTGTATTGTGTAGTCCAAGGGTTTAACACAATAGTGCAACAACATTCAACCATCACAGATCAAATATAACAATATATTTGATAAGCGGTATAAACTATAACGCTTATCTTTCATTCACAGATCACAGATATTCATATCATATATAAATATATCACAAATCACAACACAGAACAGGATATATCACAAAACATCACATATCAGAGATGTCAAACAATTCAACATCCAATATAATCCAAATATCCATAAGTAGGATAAATTTAATTATCTGATTAATTTAAATCAGATAAATTTCTATAAATCAATTTTACTAGTTATGGTAAATCAATAATCAATTAATTTCAAATTTATTTTCCAATTTATTTCAAAATACCAAATCAAATTTTCAAAATTATTTCCTTTTTAAAATAAATTCCTTTATCTCTTCAAATCTATTAAAAAATCCAAATTTAAATAAATTCTTCAACTTTTAACAATGTTCTTCAAAATCCCTTTATTAAAGTCTTTTCCCATATTTTGGAAAAAATTCGATAAGACTACAAAAATCAACTTTTTATACTTTTAAATTCCTTCTTTCAAATTAATTCGATTCTTAAAAATAATTTTCCAAAATCCAATTTTATTAATTTCTGGTATCCAACGATACCAAAAATACATTTGGCTAAATTTTAGCCTTCAACAATTTCAATCACAAAGATAATCACATAGTGATTATAAGTAATCAACACACAACATATGAAACAAATTCAAATGTTTGAGGAATCCAGTTGGATCCCTCCAACCTGTTCCCTGCATTCACAGATGTTAGCACAATACTAATTCCAATTCATGGTGGAATTATCGTGGTATATGGGATTTATAAAATACTATCCGCTATTATGCGGCGCAATAGGGTCTCATCCGCTATATAATGCGGGAAATCATGTAACGACCCTGAATTTTTTACATTTGAAATTAGAATATTTAATTGATTTTAAATATTCGAATGATAATTTAATTTGAAATTCAAACATCAGAATGAATTTGGCAATTTAATTATTGAATTTAATTGTTAAATCTGGGTAAAAATTTGAATCTTCAGTTTTAAGCTGAGTAAAAATATTTTCAAGACTTAGAAAATTCATATTGATAATTCTGAAGGTATTGGAACTTTCAGAATTGAATTTGAAACTGTTTTGTTCAGTTTTGAATTTTATCGTTTGAATAGATATGTGAAAATAGCGTTCCGAGGTGCAGTCTCGGAATTTGACGAAACCAGTTCCATTGGATCTGTAATATTGTATTATTATCGGATTTCAATTTTCGTAATGTTTGGAGTGATCGTTTGGCCGTACGATAAGCAAACGTGCTAAAATTTATATTGAAATTTAATATTATAACTGGTCCAAAAAGCTATCTTCCCCATATGATCGAATTTGGACTCGGAACCTTTTCCATTGCGTTCGGAATAGGCATATAACATTACGAACGCCTAGCGGCACGCCTCGATAGGATATTGGAATTTTGAATTGCAAATTCGTGACGATTTGAATTTGAATTTGAATGGGATATTTATACTAGTCAACTCTCAGCCGTATTCCTTTCACATCGTTACTTTTTCCATTTCATTTCAGGGGCACTGTAGCTCATCTGCTACACGCAACATCATTTCCTCCCCTTTAATTATTTACAGCCAAGCATTTGAAAAAAATAAACGATAACTTTCTTCGTTCAAGAAAATAAATGGCCGAACAGTGCTCCCCTTTACAATTCGAAGACGAGGCTTCTTCCTTCGTTCAAATTACAAACAGTTCGAACAAAAATCCATCTCCCTCATACTTTATTCAAAATCAAGATTCACCTCAGGAAATACTCCTGCAAATCGAACGCATCCTCGTTCGAGTTTTTGAAGTCGTATTCGAATCGATGGAGGCTGGAGGCATTCTCGGTGGAGCGGCGACGACTGGAAGGGAGGACTTCACGATGGCGTTCGCGAGAAGAAGATGATGGCCGTGACTCGTCTTCGACAAGGCAGGCAGTGGCGGTTTCGGCCAGGCGAATCTAGTGCGAGGTAAAAGGGAGTGTTCGCGTGCGATGGTGGGATTGTGGGTCGACGTTGTCTTCTGGGGTGTCGCGAGTCTGAGCGGCGATGAAGCTCAGGTGGTGGTCAGGCCCGGTGATGAGGGCTTGGTCATCTCGAAATCGATCGAGTCAGTGAGGTTTGCAAATATATTTCTTTCAATTTAAAGTTTATTTAATAAATACATACATGAATATATATATTAGGAAGAGATTTACAGTAAGGTAAGCCTATTCTAGTTTTGATTCTGTATATATGTATGTATACAGTGAAGAAAATTCCTGTTTTGACATTTACAGAAGAACATATTTATAGATAAGGTTTTGAGAAAATATATAGAGATTCTAAACGTTGAAAAATTTATTATTCGATTTAATTCGAATATTAATAAATTGTATAAATTGTTATACAAGGTCAAAATTGCAAAGGAATCAAGCCGAGAATGAAAATGGATTGCAAAACGGAAATAAAGGTGAGATCTTCTCACTCAAATTGAAAGTTGGAATAGCAGTTATTGATTGATTGCTGTTTGGTTGTGATATTAGATATAGTAGGATATATCTATGTATATAGCAATATATATATATATTGGAATATGTATATATTGGAATTGATTTTCCCGCATTATATTGCGGATGAGACCCTATTGTGCCGCATAATAGCGGATGATATTTTATAAATCCCATATACCGCGATATTCCACCTCGAAGTGGAATTGGTATTGTGCTAACATCTGTGGATGCAGGGAAACAGGTTGGAGGGATCCAACTGGATTCCTCAAAATTATATGAATTTGTTTCATATGTTGTGTGATTATTTATTTATAATCTGTGAATGATTATATTTGTGATTGAATGTGTTGAAGGCTATAATTTAGCCGAATGTATTTTTGGTATCGTTGGATACCAGAAATATATGAAATTGGATTTTTGAAAATTTAAATTGGAAAATTTAAATAAATTCTTTCGAAAGGATTGGTTGAATTTCAAAGAAGGATTTTAAAAGCGTAAAGTTGATTTTTGTAATCTTATCGAATTATTTCCAAAATATGGGAAAAGATTTTTATAAATGGATTTTGAATAGTATTATTCGAAAGTTGGAAAATTTATTTAAAATGGAATTTTAAATGGTTTGGAAGAGATAAAGGAATTTATTTTAAAAGGTGATAAATTTGTTTGAAATCCAATTGATAATTGATTTAGTATTTGAAGATAAATCTTTGGGAAATCGATATGAAAATTTATTTGATGTCGAATGAAAATAGATTTTGTGTTGAAATAAATTGGGAAATCGATTTGTAAAATGATTTGAGATTTGAAATAAACTTAGAAATCAATTCGTAATTGATTTGGTGTTTTGAAATAAATGTTTGGAAAATCAATTTGGGGTTGGAAATAAATTGGAAATCAATTTATAATTGATTTGGTGTTGAAATAAAATTTGAAATCAATTTGGAAGTTGATTTGGGGTTAAAGTGAATATTTGGGAATGTAAATTCAAAATGAAATTTATAAAGGAAAGGGGAATTTGTTTTAAAAATAAACACTGATTTATTTTTAAAGTGTGGAAATAAATTTACAGATTTGGAATGTAAATTTGAAATGAATCGATAAGGATTTATTTAATTGGTTTAAATGGACCATTTTGTGATGAAGTGTGAAAATGTGATTTGAAATTTGTTTTCAAAGTGATGAAGTGTGGAAAATATATATCTTGTGAAGATATTTTGAAAATAAATAATTTGGGAAAAATTATTTAAATTGGTTGATTGTTGTGATATGTTGTTGATAGTTAAATAACCGACTATCAATATTTGCCTTTGAAATGGCACTTGATTTGTTTTAAAACAAACGCTCATTATTCGGTTAAGCCAGGAGAGGACTTTATGTCATATAACCCATTCCGAATAGTGATACGTCGTGAATGGACATTATTTGAAGACCGGTGTGAAGACCGGGTATTTTCGAAAATGAAAGGACAACCTGTCGAATGTCTCGGCACCGAGTTGCTCCGGTATAGAGATTTATATCACTCTTCTTGTGATGGGAAGTCCGGACGTGATTAGTGAATACCCGGATTGCAAGGGCTTCTTTGGAAGTGCCTTCGGTTCCGTTCGATCCCGGAACGGACTTGTATGGATGTGTGTCTGACGTTACACTTTGAGATGTAAAGTTGGTTTCTATCAAATACATTTATGTTGGTGGCGGAGAATTTATTCTCTTAACTTAACACGCTTCTCTGAGACGTACGAGCTCAGAGGTTATGTAGTTGATGGTTACTAGTGATACATTCTCAATTTGGTAATGTGGCATACGAAGTGCTGTTGATCATTTGTTGGTCAAAGCGTTGCTTTGTGAAAAAACGTTGCTTTGTGAAAAAGCGTGGCTTTGTGAAAAAGCGTGGCTTTGTGAAAAAGCGTGGCTTTGTGAAAAAGCGTGGCTTTGTCGATGAGACTTCGTCGAGCCTCACAACCCGGTAATGGTCGAAACAGGAATGTTGCGACAAAGGTTTTTAGGGGTAGCGCCCCTAGGGTATGCCATTTCCTTCTGGTTAAAAGGTGATATCATGGTATGGAGCCCAGATATTTTACCTATGTTGATGCTGCAAATTTATTATACTTTGTGGTTGTTGCTTTGTGATTGAGGATCCTCGGATAAAGGTCGGTAACGACCGGGGGATGGCATAGCTTGTGTGTTAGCTACCTAGTTACAGCTTGGTTAAAGCGTGAGGTAGCGTCGGCCTTGTGTTTGCAGAGATCCGGTTAGGTTCTCGGGGCGTCTTTCCAGAGGCGTTTCCATTTCGGTGTAAGGAAGTTCCTTAGCCTGACTATTTGTTGGAAAACCAAAGAAACAATACGCGCCCTGTACGGTTTTAGTTGTATAACCTGCTATGGAATGTGGCGGTAACCTGCTATTGAACATAGTAGCTATAGTAGGCATACAATAATGGTTGTATGTTGGCTAAGATTGATATTATACTTTCGAAATGTTTTCCACACTAGACATTAATAATAATATCAACTGATTTTGCATAATAAGCATTTTTGACTATCATAAGGAGAAATCTCCTCCAATTCTGCGTTTGCATTGTGTGCATGGCGGGAGGCCTTATGGTAGTTTCTTTTCCAAAAGCATTGCGAATTTGTTTTATTTTCTTTGTGAAAATAACTGTTTTACGATCTCACACCAGTCACCATGACTGACTCGGAGTTTATTGTTCCCTTTCTAAATTCTGGGTGCCCATAATTTTCCACACGGGCAGCCTAGAGTTATGTTATCAGGATATTCTGGAGCTTGGGAGATGAGCTGGATTGGGAGACGTACTCCCGTACTTGTTTATTTATTCCGCTGTGTATTCTGTATGTGGGCAAGTTTATATAACTGTCCAGTGATGTGTATTGTTGTAAACTCTGATGATATGATGTAATGTATAAACTGATATAGTCTTTTGTTTAAAGATTATTGATTCATCTATTGTATATTATTCCGCTGCGAATGTGAGATTCTGATATTGTTTCTGTTTCTGTTCTTTCTTTTCTTCTGTCTTCTTCTACCTCTTCTTTTTAACCCTAATGGTTCGGTTTTCCAACATTCGATTGTGCGGCATTTGATACAGTGAATGTATTAATGTCGACTTTCGAGCGTCGAAAAGTTGCAACCATTACATGTGGTATCAGAGCAGTCGGTTAAGCGATAACCCTGGCTCTGTTGGGTGTTACTCATTAGAGATAGAGTTAGTAGTACTCTAGAATGAGTGTGAGTGTAATAATAGATATGAGCGCATATTTGTTAGTGAATACAAAAAAAAATTGTATTGTGTTGACTTATCGGTTGATTGTTTATAGATTCTGGTTGGTGCAGTCTGGCCAACTGTAATCGATAGGGGTTTCTAAACTCTTAAACAAGATAAACTGACACTGTATTGTTTTGAATAGGGTAAATGAAATAATTTTACCCAAAACTATTTTTGTATAGAAAAGGAATGATTTTCTATGAATTATTATAGTATATGGATGTTTGATTGTTAGGAAGAGATAATATTGAATTATCATCATTGTTATATGGAAATTGAATAAGAAATAATGGTATAACCAAAGATTTGGAGATAAATTCATTTAACAAATGAAATTTATAAATATGAATTGAAAGGATAAGGAAATAAAATTCATATACGAATGGAATTTGTAAATATAAATTGTAAATGTGATTTATAATTGGAAATAGAACTCCAGGAAGATATTTGAAATAAAAATTCATTAATGGAATGTAAATAAGTTGATAACTTATAAAATATTTGAAATTTGATTGGAATAAGATTCAAATTGAAAATGAATGAATTTGTGAACGAACAAATGAAGCTACATTTGTAAATAAATGAATTGGAATTGAATAATGTAATAAGATTGATTTGAATCAAGTTAAAGGGAAAAAATCCAAACTTGGAGAAATAAAATAAAAATGGATTGAGTTTAAGTAAACTAATTTGATAAATTATTAATTCATGGAATAATGAATTGGAAGTTGAATTGGTTAAATTAAAGTTTAGTTGTGAGCTAAATTTGAAGATGAATTTGAATTTGCATATAAATTCAAGTAGTAAAAATATATTGTAATCACCTTGTTAAAGATAAAGTAAATTCAGGATGAATTGAAAATGGAAATTTGAAATTTAAAAATGGATAAGTGAATATACTAATTGAATTAAATTAGTAGTGGAATGGATTTGATAAATGAAAAAAATCAAATCAGAGATTTAAATTGGAAAATTGCTACAAGGAAATGAACTTAAGTTTTGGGAATGACTTAAGAAATATTTGAAGAAAAGTGTTGTTGTCGAGTTTTGTGAAATGGTTTCAAGTAAACCGAATATGAATATGAAATGCAAATTGAATTGAATGGAATCAATTGGAAATGAAATGGAATTAAAATAAATTGAGTTGGTATCAATTTAAATTAGTTATAAACTAGAATGGATATTCTATTAAGTGAATATCGTTGAATTTGCATATAGATGATTGTCGTTTGACGCAAATGAGATTGCATAAAATCTATGAGTTAATGAAAGCAAATAAATTGTGAATGAATAAATAAATTTGCAAGTGCAAGAAAATGAAATTGAATGTTGAAATTCATTTTGAATTGGTAAGTAAATAGAACTGGAATTGAATTTGATTGGTGAAAAAACAAAGTGAAGTATTGAACTAAAATTAGTAAGTGAAGCTAATTGAAGATTGACCAAATGAATAAGGTTTAAAATGAATTGAATTCAATAATTATAAATGAAAGATTGAATGAAAATGGAAATGAAACTGATATGAATTGAGTTAGAATCAATTTAAAATGGTTATGAATTCAAGTGATAGTTTATTTACATAAATCTCATCGAATTGCATAAAATTTTGTTTGCCGTTTGATGTAAACAAGATATATAAATTCTATGGCTTAATAAAAACAAATAGAATTGATTTTGGAATCGATTGAAATGAATATGAGTTGTTTGGACATAAAGAATGAATTGAATGGAAGGAAGTGAATAGTAAATCACTTGAATTGAATAGAAATGGTATGGAATGTAGTTATAAGCAATTTAATTTGTATTGAAACCTTATGAATTGCTAATGGAAAATTTTGAGTGTTTTGCTTATGAAATCTGTATATTTGTTATTGAAAATAAGTGAATTGTTAAATAGATTTCCTATATTTGTCACTTACATGTTTAAATTGAGTAAGTACAGGTTTTTGGAAGCCGTTTGGCTACATTTTGGGTTGCACAAATGCTAATAAATAAACTGCTTTGCTTAAAATGCTAAAAAGGTATGCCTACGCAATAAAAATAGGAAATATGAACTGTTTTTCTGCTTTTCCGACCAAGTGGGTCGATGTATATATATTTATATCTTTTGTCAAATTGCAAAAGCTCCTCTGTACAAAGGAGACTCCGCCAAAATTTTCCGAAAATTTTGCGAGTTAGAAAAATTTTGAAATTTTTGAAAATTTTCACTTAACGACAAATGATTTCAAAATTGAATTTGAGATAGGTAAATAGAATTCAATATCTAAAATGAAGTAAATTGAATTCAAATGGACTTGAAAATACAAAGTTGAATGGAAATGAATATATAACTTTGTTAGTGAAGTGAAAATGAATATAAGAAGTATGTAAATACTTATATTGAACTTAAGAAATGAAAGGTGAAATTCTTAAGTAAAATGGGTATTGGGAATCCAATAAGTAAATTTGGATATTATTGTGAAGTAAAATATACATGGGGTATAAAGGAAAGTGGAATTGGATTTTGATTTTGAAGATGAATTTGAATTTCTCAACAAAAGGTATGTATTTAAATTTCAGTATGAAATTTGATGAGTTTTTTATTTTGCCACTTGGCATTTTGTTTTCTATTGGGATTTGAGAGTCCATAGGGACATTTTGTAGTTGTACCGTGTTAGCCGCACAAAGGAGACGCTGGCGAAATTTCTCGAAAATTTAGGGAGTTAGAAAATTTTTGACAAAATTTTGAATTCAAAATTTGAATTTGAAATGAAATTTGAATTGTTAAGAAAACCATATTATTTGGAACTTATGGTTGATTTTGGAAAATTAGTTAAAGTAATAATGGATCTTTAATAAAAATAAGATTTGGGTTGATAAGTTGATAAAACTGTTTGGTTTTGGTAAAATGATAAACAGGTATTGGAGCATTCTTCTTTACTTGTAATTTCAAGACGAAATTCTTTTACAGGAAAATTGACACAGGGAAGAAGTTGCAAAAAAATTTAGTCTCAGGGACAACAAGTTTGCTTTTTAGTCTGAAGGACACTTTTTAGTGTAAACAGAAAATGATAGTTATAACTATCATTCGTGGTTTACACTAGAAAGTGTCCTTCAGCCTAAGAAGCAAACTTCTTGTAACGAACCTGAATTTTTGACATTTGAAATTTGAATATTTAATTGATTTTAAATATTCGAATGATAATTTAATTTGAAATTCAAATATCAGAATGAATTTGGCAATTTAATTATTGAATTTAATTGTTAAATTTGGGTAAAAATTTGAATCTTCAGTTTTAAGCTGAGTAAAAATATTTTCAAGACTTAGAAAATTCATATTGATAATTCTGAAGGTATTGGAACTTTCAGAATTGAATTTGAAACTGTTTTGTTCAGTTTTGAATTTTATCGTTTGAATCGATATTTGAAAATAGCGTTCTGAGGCACAGTCTCGGAATTTGACGAAACTAGTTCCATTGGATCCGTAATATTGTATTATTATCGGATTTCAATTTTCGTAATGTTTGAAGTGATCGTTTGGCCGTACGATAAGCAAACGCGCCGAAATTTATATTGAAATTTAATATTATAACTGGTCCAAAAAGCTATCTTCTCCATATGATCGAATTTGGACTCGGAACCTTTTCCATTGCGTTCGGAATAGGCGTATAACATTACAAACGCCTAGCGGCACGCCTCAATAGGATATTGGAATTTTGAATTGCAAATTCGTGACGATTTGAATTTGAATTTGAATGGGATATTTATACTAGTCAACTCTCAGCCATATTCCTTTCACATCGTTACTTTTTCCATTTCATTTCAAGGGCACTGTAGCTCATCTGCTACACGCAACATCATTTCCTCCCCTTTAATTATTTACAGCCGAGCATTTGAAAAAAATAAACGATTACTTTTTTCGTTCAAGAAAATAAATGGCCGAACAGTGCTCCCCTTTACAACTCGAAGACGAGGCTTCTTCCATCGTTCAAATTACAAACAATTCGAACAAAAATCCCTCTCTCTCATACTTTATTCAAAATCAAGATTCACCTCAGGAAATACTCCTGCAAATCGAACGCATCCTCGTTCGAGTTTTTGAAGTCGTATTCAAATCGATGGAGGCTGGAGGCGTTCTCAGTGGAGCGACGACGACTGGAAGGGAGGAATTCGGAATGGCGTTCGCGAGAAGAAGATGATGGCCGCGACTCGTCTTCGACAAGGTAGGCAGTAGCGGTTTGGGCCAGGCGAATCTAGTGCGAGGTAAAAGGGGGTGTTCGCATGTGATGGTGGGATTGTGGGTCGACGTTGTCTTCTGGGGTGTCGCGAGTCTGAGCGGCGACGAAGCTCAGGTGGTGGCCAGGCCCGGTGATGAGGGCTTGGTCATCTCGAAATCGATCGAGTCAGTGAGGTTGCAAATCTATTTCTTTCAATTTAAAGCTTATTCAATAAATACATACATGAATATATATATTAGGAAGAGATTTACAGTAAGGTAAGCCTATTCTAGTTTTGATTCTGTATATATGTATGTATACAGTGAAGAAAATTCCTGTTTTGACATTTACAGAAGAACATATTTATAGATAAGGTTTTGAGAAAATATATAGAGATTCTAAACGTTGAAAAATTTATTATTCGATTTAATTCGAATATTAATAAATTGTATAAATTGTTATACAAGGTCAAAATTGCAAAGGAATCAAGCCGAGAATGAAAATGGATTGCAAAACGGAAATAAAGGTGAGATCTTCTCACTCAAATTGAAAGTTGGAATTGCAGTTATTGATTGATTGCTGTTTGGTTGTGATATTAGATATAGTAGGATATATCTATGTATATAGCAATATATATATATATATGTTGGAATATGTATATATTGGAATTGATTTTCCCGCATTATATAGCGGATGAGACCCTATTGCGCCGCATAATAGCGGATGATATTTTATAAATCCCATATACCGCGATATTCCACCTCGAAGTGGAATTGGTATTGTGCTAACATCTGTGGATGCAGGGAAACAGGTTGGAGGGATCCAACTGGATTCCTCAAAATTATATGAATTTGTTTCATATGTTATGTGATTATTTATTTATAATCTGTGAATGATTATATTTGTGATTGAATGTGTTGAAGGCTATAATTTAGCCGAATGTATTTTTGGTATCGTTGGATACCAGAAATAAATGAAATTGGATTTTTGAAAATTTAAATTGGAAAATTTAAATAAATTCTTTCGAAAGGATTGGTTGAATTTCAAAGAAGGATTTTAAAAGCGTAAAGTTGATATTTGTAATCTTATCGAATTATTTCCAAAGTATGGGAAAAGATTTTTATAAATGGATTTTGAATAGTATTATTCGAAAGTTGGAAAATTTATTTAAAATGGAATTTTAAATGGTTTGGAAGAGATAAAGGAATTTATTTTTAAAAGGTGATAAATTTGTTTGAAATCCAATTGATAATTGATTTAGTATTTGAAGATAAATCTTTGGGAAATCGATATGAATATTTATTTGATGTCGAATGAAAATAGATTTTGTGTTGAAATAAATTGGGAAATCGATTTGTAAAATGATTTGGGATTTGGAATAAACTTAGAAATCAATTCGTAATTGATTTGGTGTTTTGAAATAAATGTTTGGAAAATCAATTTGGGGTTGGAAATAAATTGGAAATCAATTTATAATTGATTTGGTGTTGAAATAAAATTTGAAATCAATTTGGAAGTTGATTTGGGGTTAAAAGTGAATATTTGGGAATGTAAATTCAAAATGGAATTTATAAAGGAAAGGGGAATTTGTTTTAAAAATAAACACTGGTTTATTTTTAAAGTGTGGAAATAAATTTACAGATTTGGAATGTAAATTTGAAATAAATCGATAAGGATTTATTTAATTGGTTTAAATGGACCATTTTGTGATGAAGTGTGAAAATGTGATTTGAAATTTGTTTTCAAAGTGATGAAGTGTGGAAAATATATATCTTGTGAAGATATTTTGAAAATAAATAATTTGGGAAAAATTATTTAAATTAGTTGATTGTTGTGATATGTTGTTGATAGTTAAATAACCGACTATCAATATTTACCTTTGAAATGGCACTTGATTTGTTTTAAAACAAACGCTCATTATTCGGTTAAGCCGGGAGAGGACTTTATGTCATATAACCCATTCCGAATAGTGATACGTCGTGAATGGACATTATTTGAAGACCGGTGTGAAGACCGGGTATTTTCGAAAATTAAAGGACAACCTGTCGAATGTCTCTGCACCGAGTTGCTTCGGTATAGAGATTTATATCACTCTTCTTGTGATGGGAAGTCCGGACGTGATTAGTGAATACCCAGATTGCAAGGGCTTCTTTGGAAGTGCCTTCAGTTCCGTTCGATCCCGGAACGAACTTGTATG
Organism: Allium fistulosum; assembly: GCA_030737815.1. Classification (NCBI taxonomy): domain Eukaryota; kingdom Viridiplantae; phylum Streptophyta; class Magnoliopsida; order Asparagales; family Amaryllidaceae; genus Allium; species Allium fistulosum. Next base: position 480,191,414 of record CM060905.1, on the reverse strand, counting down.
GATGTGTGTCTGACGTTACACTTTGAGATGTAAAGCTGGTTTCTATCAAATACATATCTGTTGGTGGTGGAGAATTTATTCTCTTAGCTTAAAACCCTTCTCTGAGACGTACGAGCTCAGAGGTTATGTAGTTGATGGTTACTAGTGATACATTCCCAATTTGGTAATGTGGCATACAAAGTGTTGTTGATCATTTGTTGGTCAAAGCGTGGCTTTGTGAAAAAGCGTGGCTTTGTGAAAAAACGTGGCTTTGTGGACGAGACTTCGTCGAGCCTCACAACCCGGTAATGGTCGAAACAGAAATGTTGCGGCAAAGGTTTTTAGGGGTAGCGCCCCTAGGGTATGCCATTTCCTTCTGGTTAAAAGGTGATATCATGGTATGGAGCCCAGATATTTTACCTATGTTGATGCTGCAAATTTATTATACTTTGTGGTTGTTGCTTTGTGATTGAGGATCCTCGGATAAAGGTCATTAACGACCGGGGGATGGCATAGCTCGTGTGTTAGCTACCTAGTTACAGCTTGGTTAAAGCGTGAGGTAGTGTCGGCCTTGTGTTTGCAGAGATCCGGTTAGGTTCTCGGGGCGTCTTTCCAGAGGCGTTTCCATTTTGGTGTAAGGAAGTTCCTTAGCCTGACCATTTGTTGGAAAACCAAAGAAACAATACGCGCCATGTACGGTTTTAGTTGTATAACCTGCTATGGAATGTGGCGGTAACCTGCTATTGAACATAGTAGCTATAGTAGGCATACAATAATGGTTGTATCTTGGCTAAGATTGATATTATACTTTCGAAATGTTTTCCACACTAGACATTAATAATAATATCAACTGATTTTGCGTAATAAGCATTTTTGACTATCATAAGGAGAAATCTCCTCCAATTCTGCGTTTGCATTGTGTGTGTGGCGGGAGGCCTTATGGTAGTTTCATTTTCCAAAAGCATTGCGAATTTGTTTTATTTTCTTTGTGAAAATAACTGTTTTACGATCTCACACCAGTCACCATGACTGACTCGGAGTTTATTGTTCCCTTTCTAAACTCTGGGTGCCCATAATTTTCCACACGGGCAGCCTAGAGTTATGTTATCAGTATATTCTGGATATTCTGGAGCTTGGGAGATGAGCTGGATGGCGAGACGTACTCCCGTACTTGTTTATTTATTCCACTGTGTATTCTGTATGTGGGCAAGTTTATATAACTGTCCAGTGATGTGTATTGTTGTAAACTCTGATGATATGATGTAATGTATAAACTGATATAGTCTTTTGTTTAAAGATTATTGATTCATCTATTGTATATTATTCCGCTGCGAATGTGAGATTCTGATATTGTTTCTGTTTCTGTTTTTCTGTTCTTTCCTTTCTTCTGTCTTCTTCTACCTCTTCTTTTTAACACTAATGGTTCAGTTTTCCGGCATTTGATTGCACGGCATTTGATACAGTGAATGTATTAATGTCGACTTTCGAGCGTCGAAAAGTTGCAACCGTTACAAATCAACTTCAAATACATATATAATACCAATTCCACTTCACGGTGGAATTATCACGGTATATGTTTTTAATAAATAACATCCGCTTAATATACGGCGTATAAGGTCTATTCAACACAATAGATAACAACCATCATTCAATTCACACAATCAAGCAATTTTAAATCAAACTATTTAAAATTTAAATCGAACACATTTCGATTGAGTGAGGAGTTCTTACCTTGATTCCAATAACGGTTGCAGTATTTTATTTCGAATAAAATTAAACACGCGTTTAATTTTTACTCAAAATTTTCACTAGCTCCAAACGACTCCAAACCAGTTCCATTGCGGTGCTCGTCAAAACGAACCCGACGCAATTCGTTTCGTGCGAAACGGACCTCGCATCAAAAAGTTATGCATTTTTAAAGTTCGAACGGATTATAATATATATAAATTTACAATTTCTTTTAATTTTTAAAACCCTACTTTTATCTGAGCCGTTCAATTTTGATCAAGGCAAATCTAGCCGTGACTTCCCTTTCTTCTTCCAGGATATTCACGCGCATGCCAACCCATGAAGTCGTTCGAAATTTTTTGATCACCGCACCACCATCGCTCCACCGTAACATGATCAGACACCATCAATTCATGCGCCAAGCTCCCCCACGCCCACACCCTAGATCCGGCCTCGCCTACTGCCGCCGATGACTAGAAATCATCCCCCATAGGCATGTTGTTCGAGCTCATCCCCTGGCTGCCATGGTTCGCCAACCATGATCGTAACCGTTGACCTCATATATCTCATCGCCCTCTTCAATGTTGCAATTGAAAGTTTTTGATGAAAGTCGACGGATTTAGAGATTTGGAGGAGATAAGAATTGAATGTTTATGGCCATTGAATTATTAGGGCCGGCTGAAGCTTGTTTGCTAGGGTTTGAGAAAAATGAAAGTGTTGAGGTGCTTTTATATAAAATTGACAAAACACTATTCATCTCCAATTTTTCGAACTCGAAATCAAACATGCCGACAGACGTTCATAAGGTTTTACCCGCGTTCCGGACACAATGGAACGTGTTTCGGGAGCTAATTCGATCATATGTGCGAGTTACGGAATTAAACGATCAAATTAAAATTAAATCGATTAAAACGATTTCTATGCGTTTTGGCTTGCCCCGGACAAACCGTAAATCCGATTGACACGAAATTTGAAACCTTACAATAATTTAACATTACGGATCCAATGAAACTAGTTTCGTCGAAATCCTAGACTGTTTGAAAAATGGCTATTTTTAGTCGTCAATTAAATATTAAAATATTCAATTTTCACAAATTAACTTTTAATCCAATTTTAAAAGTATACAAACATCATTCTAACTCCAATATGATTTAATATAACTTTATAAATCATTTTTATTCACATTTAACCCAATTCCCAATTATTTACGCAATTTCAAATATTAATTATCGATTTCATTATCCAATTAAATCACTATATTCGAAATATAATTTATTCGACTTACAAATCTTACATGTCAATATTTAAAATCAATTAAATATACGAATTTCAAATGACAGAAATTCTGGGTCGTTACAAAGCCTGGGAATCTCTCTCCAGATTCGAATGAAGAACTAGCAGGAAACTCCTCCAATCTCATAGCCTTGATCTACGGAAGACTACATTTCGCTGGAAAAAGCAAGAAAGCACAGGAGCGGTATGTACAAGAGGTAAAGGAGAACAGAGAACCATATTCCATGTAAAGCAGAAGCCTGCTTAGGACATAATCTTAACTACTATTGACGTCACTAGAGTCGTGTTTCCACATCAAGACCCATTGATCATTACGGTGCAGATCTCGAACTACACCATGAAGAATAGTGGATTCTAGGAGCTATGTTAACGTCATTTTCAAATATGCATTTGAACAAGATGAAGCTTCCAGTAGAAATACTGAAGCTAAGCCCCGAACCAATTTATGGCTTCAATAATACTACGACTGTCCCTAGTGGATCAAGAAGTCTTCTCGCACTACTGGAACTGCTCCTCTTCACAAGTCATTCTATGCAAGCTTCCTGATCATTGATCAACCATCTCCATACAATGCCTTTTTGGGAAGGCCTGCACTAATTTACATAGGGGCGGTAATTTCTCAGAAGGATTTGCTTATGAAGTTCCATATTCCTGCTGGAATAGGATCAATTAGAGAGGAACAATTGTTAGATAGAGAATCATACAATGTAAATCTCAATTCTTGCAATAGAAATTTTTAAATCTATTTTATTGTCTCTTCTAATAATTATGATGACGGTAATGAAAAAGAAATCAAACGAGTTCCAAGAACTGCATCAGTACAAAGTTCCAAGGCCGATGTTGAAACAGGTCATTCTACGACCACAACATTAGTAAGGAAGCAAAAAAAGAGTATGCGCACATGATCAGCACCGATGCATATAACTCGGTCTATGCGTGGTATTTTTCTAAAGAAGCTCAGAGACAGGCTTTCTTCACCATTACCCAGCACGAATAAAAAGAAGACAGTGAAATAGATCCGAGATTAGGGAAACCAAAGAGAGTGTTGAAGCCATTGGATGATCTTGAAGGTATACAGATAGATCCTAAAGATCATCTAAAGGTTCTCAAGATAGGAAAAATCCTTAGTACAGAAACCAGGATAGAATTAATAGACTTCCTTAAGAGATTAGCAGATGTTTTCGCTTGGGCATACTTAGACATGGTAGGGATAGACCTAGTTATCATCTACCACATACTCAACATCGATCCCAATGCTCATCCGGTCAGGCAAAAGTGTTGGACTCTCGATCAGGAAAAGGATAATGCTCTACATGAAGAAGTTAAGAAGCTGAAGGCGAATGGATTTTTCAGGGAAGTGTATTGCCCAAAGTGAATCATCAACCCTGTTCCTATGAAGAAGTCTAATGGAAAATTGCGAACTTGCGTAGAATACACCAACCTTAACAAGTTCTGCCCAAAGGATAGCTTTCCTCTACCTAAAATTGATTAATTGGTAGATTGAACTAATGGACACGAACTGCCCTCATTCATGGATGCATACTCGGGTTACAATCAGATAGCTATGTTTGCGCCAAACCAGGAGCATACTAATTTGTGATGGACAAAGGCTTATACTGTTACAATTTCATGCTATTCAGACTTATGAACGGTGGAGCAATCTGATAAAGGTTAGTTAATATGATGTTCTTAGATCAGAAAGGTAAAAACGTCGAAGTATATGTGGACGACATGCTCGTCAAGTCAAAAACAACATCGAATCATGTGCAAGATTTGGATAAAAGTTTTGCAGTCCTGAGGCAATATAACATGAAGTTAAATCCCTTGAAGTATGCTTTTGCCGTTCAATCGAGAAAATTCTTGGGGTACATGGTAACCACTCGTGACATTGAAGCAAACCCAGAGCAGATTGAGGCTATAAGGATGATGGAAGTTCCAGAGTAGCCAAAAGATATCATGAGCCTAAACGGTAGAGTGGTAGCTATAAGCAGATTCATTTCCAAAGAAACCGACAAATATATAACGTTCTTCAACCAGGTGAAAAAGGGACAAAATTTCAAATGGATTGAAGAATGCAAAATCGCATTTCAAAATCTGAAGGAATATTTAATGGGTACCTATCCTCTCAAAAGCGGTAACAGGTGAGTCTTATATGTATATTTAGCTATAACTGATAAAGTTGTTAGTGTTGCAGTGGTTTGAGAAGATGAAGGAACCCAGAGGCATATATACTTTACAAGCAAGTGCTTGTTTTTGGTGGAACACAACTACTCGGTCATCGAAAAGTTAGCCTACAGCCTGCCCCATACAGTAAGAAAATTGCGACCATACTTTTAGGCGCATCCCATCAAAGTCCTCATAGACAAACCACTAAAGCAAACACTGTAGAAGTCAGAGACGTCGGATCGCTTGCTAAAATAGGCAATGGAACTTAGCCACTGTGATATCTCCAACTGCTAAGAAAAGTAATCAAAGGACAAGCATTAGTAGATTTCATTGTAGAATGTATGCTACACACTAAGCCACAATCCAAGGAAGAGATGCCCACTCCATAATTCTAGCAATTATTCGTAGATGGTGTAGGATCGTTTTCACCCTAGAGGGGGGTGAATAGGGTGTACTAAAAAATTAATGTGGAAATAAAAATAGAAGCAGAAAGTAATGCAGAAGAGATCACACACAAATTTAATCAGCTTTGGCAAAACCCTACCTACGTGCTGCCTCAAGGTTTCTTCTAGAGATTAAGTAATCAGATGCTTACAAATACACGTAAACTCGCGACACCCGCTAACCTGATTAACCTAACTCTAAGCTCAAAACCGTGCCACAACTCAGCCACTGAGTTATGAATTCTCGAACTACAAAACTGTAGTTTGTAAACAACTTAAATCTAGAGTTTGACTTTAAATAAAAACAATTTAAACAAATAAAACCCTAATTAATTTTAAAGCCCAAAGCAAATATTATATCGGCCCAATTAAAACAAGATAACACGTTCTCCCTTTTCTTATTTTCGTGGCCGCTCCCTTTTGCTTCTCTTCAAAAATTAGGGTTTTCAAATTGAGGCGCCGCTTGTGATATTGATCAATTGAAGTATGCTATTGCGTTGATTGGCTTCGTCGATCGACTTCCTTGGCTTTGTTAGCTTGCGGTTGCTCCAATTGTGTCGAGCTCGACTGGTATGAAATTGGTATGTGATTTTTCCCCTTTTTCGATTTTGATTATTGCTCAACTTGATTCGAGTTCTGGATTGGTTCGTGATTTATTTCAAGGCTTGCTCTTTGATTTTGCTTGAACTCGAATGAATGCCGGTGATGAATTTTGGGTTTAATTTATAGGGAACAAAACCCTATATTTCGTTCATATATTTCTGGTTTGAATCTTTCAGTTTATTTGCTTGGTCGTTCGATTTGTGTTTAAAAGATGGTGATGATTTTGACTTGTTCATTTGATACGTGTTACTCCATGAATTCCAATGTTCTCCGTTCTTTTCTGGTTTGACTTTGGCATTTGAATTTGATCCTCCTTTTTCTTCTACGACTTGTTCATTTGAATTTGAGATAATTTGGTTCTCTGGCTATGACTTGTTCATTTACTTGTTCAAACGTATGACCATTCGCTGCTCTGGTTTCTTTGCTGACTTGACTTTTTGAAACAATTCTTGACTTTGTTATTGCTCTGTTGCATATGCTTGTTTGTCCATTTGGTTGAGTACATTTCTGGTGGTCTGATTGTATATGAGTCTGTTGTCATTGTTTGCCTTGACGGACCATGTATATTTGGAGCCTAGTTCCTTATGGTCATGTCTGCTACTGGTTTCATATGTGGAACTGTTTGCTTGAGTGCTTGCATGTTTACAGAGTTGTATGTTGTTTCTTTTCACCAATCCTTGTGCACTTGTTGAGTCTGCACTTGGTTTGAGCATGTTTGAAGCTTTGATGTCATGTGGTCATTTTGTGTTGAGGCTGTTTTGTTACCATGTTCACCTGTTTCAAGTCTGGTCTTGTGCTTTGCACTCATGTACAGATGCACTAAAGTATGTTTGCCCATTTGGAGTCTTCATGTGTGTACATTTTGTTGAGGCTCCATGTTCACTTGTGCACTTCATGTTGACATGTGGTCTGTTGTATGCATGTGCTTCAAGTCCCTATGCACTTCATTATGTCTGGTTTCATTTAAGTGTTGTATGTGTTCATGCCTTCTTATGCACTGGCCTGTGTTTTAGTATGGTTGTGTTTATGTTGCACTTGGTTCTAGTCTGGTCTTGTTGCAGTTGTGTTGAGTTATTTTCTAAAGTCTGGTTTGCCATCCATTTCATTACTCCAATACCTACATGTCTGGGTTGAAATGTTGCAAACACCACTTTGTACATTTGAGCATATTGAACTGCTGTGTCTTTTGCATGTTTTGAACTGGTGGTAAACTTGTTCCACTGGCTTGTGTGTACATGTTGTTTTCATTTGCACCTATGTTGAATCCAGCCTCGGCTTAGGTTTGACCTTGTGCTCACATGTCCCTGTAATTTTAATAAACAAGTGTATATCGGTGTGCACGACCTTGTGGCATGTACAGTGATACACTGTGCATGTTACAAGTTGTTCGTGTGAGATGAATAAATAAAAAAATGATGACGAACAACCCAAATAACTAAGGCAAATAATATTTTTAAAAACACACTTTATTGTGTGCTGCAAAAATATTTCTTTTTCAATTTTACTGCGTCAGTGTTTATTTTTCAGATAGTTCAGATGCTGGATACAGACTGGAGCAGAGTTAAAGATTAAATACGAGTGATGGGTGAATATATGTAGTGATGTGGAAATTGTAAAGTGAAAATTGTGTTGTAATTGAAATTGTATTGAAAATGTCTAAATGTAGTGAGAGCTCAAATTTGTACTATTTGAATTTGTAATAAAATATTTGTTTGAATAAAATATTTGTTTCAATATGAATTCTGAGTTATTTATTTTATTCAACAAATATTTATTTAATTATGTGGAAAAATAAAATAGTACAATAACAAATGCATTTAAACGACTATATATATGTTTATTATCATCAAATAAAAATCATAGGCTATTGTATTCTACAATCTTTCCCTTTTGATGATAACAAACATATATTAAGATTTTGGCTCTATTAAATGTATTTGGTCTTGATGGATTCTATTAGCTCCCCTCATTTGAATGCTCCCCCTATAACAAAGCTCCCCTTCACATATGCATGAAAATAAATAAAAAATTTGCAAATAAAAAACAATAAAAATGGCAACGAGCCTAGATGGGAATATGTTGGGAATATGCAAATAAAAAATTTGAACTTATTTGCCAAAATCTTAACTTCTCTCCCCCTTTTGTTATCAGCAAAAGAATAATAGTGTTAGATAAGAGTGATAAAGTGATAAACATTAATACAACATTAATACCTAATTGAGTATAAATATTAAATTTCAATAAAAAATCAAACAAAAATCATAAATACTATATTAGGCGCATATTCCATTTTAGAGTGATAGGGGTGATGTCAGCATAAAAAACCATATAGTTGTGTCTATTTGTGATATATTTATGACAATAAATTGTTAAATACGTACTAACCTTGCATAACCGTTAGGATTTTTAAATGAGATTAGTAGTATTCTTTAAAAAAATGAATTTCAAGCATCTTCTAACCATGCATAACCGTGAGGACTTTTAAATGGAGTTAGAATCAACTCGCATATTTTATTCAATTTTGATATATGTTCCATACATGCATAACCGTGAGGACTTTTAAATGAGCATGAAAGCACATGATCAAAGATTCCAAGTACTTCACTCATGCATAACCGTGAGGACTTTTAAATGAGAGTGGGTACTTTTGAATAATTTTATTGTTAATTAATTAAAAAAGAATAATTTCCTATTTAAATACCATATTTTGACATACTATATTGGATTTTGATGAGTGATTGTCGTAGAAATATGATAGGAATAGAGATGGTCATGGAATTTTTACCAACCAAAGTTATTACAAATTTTGGTTAATTTTTTAAGAAATTTACTAAATATACCGTCTCAAGTCATAATGTATGATTAATATCAACAATCGTCACTTATTTTAGTCACTATTTATCTTTTCGATAATCAGTAGGGAGTCAGATTAGTTAACATAGACATTTAAGATCAAATCCAAAAATATAAAATAAAATTTCTAAAGTGCCTAAACTGAGATGAAGTCGACAAAAACTATTTTCTGGAAGGGGTTTGGTAAAAATGTCTACCAATTGAAAATCAGTTGAAATGAAATTTATGCAGATATTTTCTTTGGAAATGTGATGCAACTAACGAATGTCCCAAAATAAAACACGTTCCACTGGTACTTTTTCTATCAACTAGACTACCAACATAGTCTGCATCTGAATATCCTTTTAACTCAAAGTTATCATTAATTAGATATCATAGACCAAAACGTGGGGTGTGCAGCAGATACCTTATAATCCTTTTTACAGCTTTTAAATGAGATTCTTTTGGATTTGATTGAAACCGTGCACATAAACAAGCAGAGAACATAATGTTCGGTCTAGAAGCAGTAAGATAAAGAAGTGATCCAATCATACCTCGATATTTCTTTGATCTAAAGGAGGAACAAGTTTGAATACCTGTGGTAGGATTACATATTACCAATTCTGGAGGATGATCTGCTTTGAATCTCTAATTCTAGATTTCTTTGGACTTCTTCCGCAGTTGCAGTTTCTTTCGAATTTCACTTTCATCTTTTTCGTTCTCCTCTTCGACATTGCTTTTGATTGTTTCCTTTGCCTTCATCAAATTTCACATTGGTTGACTCCACGATTGTTCACACCCTTTTGTTGTATACTCTATTAGCTTTGCTTCTGAAGAGAATCCCATGAACATTCCTTCGTCACCTTTTGGCACAAATTTTCCCAGTTGATCACTGGCTGATTGAAATCAGATTATGGTGTAGATTTTCAACATATAATACATCGTTGTTGCCCATTGTGACTCTACCACCTTTTTACTTCTCTAGGCTAAGGAACATTGATTTGTCGCCCGTTGTGTGCCTAGAACAGCCAAAATCCAGGTACCACTCTTGTTGTTCCTTAGCCCGCCACCACACCTACACGAGAAAAGAATTTTGTGACCTATTTTTTTTATAGGTCCATGATTGTTAGTGACAAAAGATTTTGAAAAACAAGTTTGTGTAGAACGAAGACAATCTATGTTTGTTTCTTTTGGCATCCAGATTTGTTTAACTTTAGGAGATTTTACATTCGTGCATGTAGGAACCCAAATTAGTATGGTTTTCACGTGTTTGGGTCTATACCAGCAATTGTTTTGATTGTGTCCAATTTTTCCACAAATCGTGCACTTGGAGTTGACATGATTAATTTCTCTTCTACCTTTTTCAGATTGAGTATACCTAAGTCCTTGTTTAATATTATTAACAGTTTGTTTCCCTAATAGCATATTTAGTGAGTTTTCTCCTTTGGAGAATTTTCCTAAAGTTGTAGACAATTGTTGGACTTGTGATTTGAGAGATTCATTTTCATTCAATAATAAAGTGCACTTTTTAATAGAATTTTCTCTCCTAGTATTTTCACTTTATTTCAAAATCAGAATCTCATTTTCAAGCAATTTAATTTTTGTTTCTGATTTTTTTATTTCCTCTTCTAATGATGGACACTTATCACACTTAGGGCTCTTATTCCTATAGTTTTGAACCATTTGATCAAGCTGTTTATTTAGTTCTATCAAACTATCTCTTTGTGATTCAATTGTAGCGTACTTCTCCCTAAGTCGTTCAAAACAGCCATTTACTTTATGAAAATATATAAGCAATTGTGAGTGAGTAAGTTTTGATACCTCACTGGGCTCGTCATCATCGTTGTTGCTTGTTTCTCCTGATTAGCACAAATTTGCTTTTTCACTCTCACTGCAAGTGCTTTTATCATATTCTTCACTTTTATCCCAAGTAGCTGCAAAGCTTCTCCTTTTTGGTTTCTTTCCTTTGCTGAATTTATTTTGAGGACAATTTGGCTTGATATGACTAGGTTTATTGCACTTGTGAAAAATGATCTCCTGCTCTTCTGAGTTGTCTAGAACTTTGACGATTCTGTTCTTCAATTGTTGATTTAGGGAAGGATTTCCATATTTTCGGTTCCACTTTTTGAATCTCTTTATTATCAGTGTCAATTCAGCTGCTTCTTCATCATCATCAGCATCATCTTCACTTTCCGTTGTTCCTTTGAGAGCTATTGATTTCTTTCGCATATCTCCTCCTTCACATTCTTCCTTGAATTTGATTTCTAGCTCATAGGTGGTGAGATTTCCAATGAGTTCTTCAACTTTAACATGTTTCAGATCTTTTGATTCTTGGATGGGAGTCACATTTGCTTCAAAATTTCATGGAAGAATTCTGAGGAATTTTTGGACTATTTCCAATTCTATGTATGGCCTTCCAAGAAATTTTGATTTGTATACAAGATTAGAAAGTCCATACATTTCTTTGACACTTTCATCATTTGCCATTGTGAAGTTCTCATACTCGCTACTAAGCATGGCAAGAAGAGATTCTTTGACCTGGGAGGTTCCTTCATGAGTCACTTCAAGCGTGTGCTAGATTTCCTGCACAGTTAGACAATGTGAGACACGATTAAATTCAATTTGATCTAATGAGCAGATAATAGAATTCATAGCCTTAGCATTAGCACTTTGCAGTTTATTTTCAAGTTCTGTCCATTGATCCATCGATATTTCAACTTCTTGATTATCTACTATTACTGCTGGTGTGCTATATCCTATTTCAACGATATTCCATGCATTTATGGTTTTCAGAAAAATTTTCATTCTAGTTTTCCAAAATGCGTATTCACCATTTAACATGAGTGGCCTAGCTATGGACTGCCCTCAGCAAAAGCATTATTAAAAGAAGTCATTTAAAAAATCAAATTTTAAAAAAAAAAATTGGTTTTTTGTTCCTAGCTTTGATACCACTTGTAGGATCGTTTTCACCCTGGAGGGGGGTGAATAGGGTATACTAAAAAACTAATGCAGAAATAAAAATAAAAGCAGAAAGTAATGCAGAAGAATTGACACACAAATTTACCCAGCTTCGGCAAAACCCTACCGACGTGCTGCCCTCAAAGTTTCTACTAGAGATTAAGTAATCAGACGCTTACAAAACCACATAAACTCGCGACACCCGCTAACTTGATTAACCTAACTCTAAGCTCAAAACTCTACCACAACTCAGCCATTGAGTTGCGAATTCTCGAACTACAAAACCGTAGTTCGTAAACAACTTAAAACTAGAGTTTGACTTTAAATAAAAACAATAGAAACAAATAAAACCCTAATTATTTTTAAAGCCCAAAGCAAATATTATATCGGCCCAATTAAAACAAGATAACACGTTCTTCCTTTTCTTATTTTCGTGGCCGCTCCCTTTTGCATCTCTTCAAAAATTAGGGTTTTCAAATTGGGGTGCCGCTTGTGATATTGATCAATTGAAGTATGCTATTGCGTTGATTGGCTTCGTCAATCGACTTCCTTAGCTTTGTTAGCTTGTGGCTGCTCCAATTGTGTCGAGCTCGACTGGTACGAAATTGGTATGTGATTTTGCCCCCTTTTTCGATTTTGATTATTGCTCGACTTGATTCGAGTTCTGGATTGGTTCGTGATTTATTTCAAGGCTTGCTTTTTGATTTTTCTTGAATTCAAAAGAATTCCAATGATGACTTTTGGGTTTAATTTATAAGGAACGAAACCCTATATTTCGTTCATATATTTCTGGTTTGAATCTTTCAGTTTATTTGCTTGGTCGTTCGATTTGTGTTTGAACGATAGTGATGATTTTTGACTTGTTCATTTCATACGTGTCACTCCATGAATTCGAATGTTCTCCGTTATTTTCCGCTTTGATTTTGGCATTTGAATTTGATCCTCTTTTTTCTTCTACGACTTGTTCATTTGAATTTGAGATAATCTGGTTCTCTGGCTATAACTTGTTCATTTACTTGTTCAAACGTATGACCATTCGCTGCTCTGGTTTCTTTGCTGCCTTGACTTTTTGAAACAATTCTTGACTTTGTTATTGCTCTGTTGCATATGCTTTTTTGTCCATTTGGTTGAGACATTTATGGTGGTCTGATTGTATATGAGTCTGTAGTCATTGTTTGCCTTGACCGACTATGTATATTTGGAGTCTGGTTCCTTGTGTTCATGTCTGCTTCTGGTTTCATATGTGGAACTGTTTACTTGAGTACTTGCATGTTTGCAGAGTTGTATGTTGTTTCTTTTCACATATCCTTATGCACTTGTTGAGTCTGCGTCAGTGTTTATTTTTCAGATAGTTCAGATGCTGGATACAGGCTAGAGTAGATTTGAAGATTAAATACGAGTGATGAGTGAATATATGTAGTGAGGTGAAAATTGTAAAGTGAAAATTGTGTTGTAATTGAAATTGTATTGAAAATGTGTAAATGTAGTGAGAGCTCAAATTTGTACTATTTGAATTTGTAATAAAATATTTATTTGAATAAAATATTTGTTTAAATATGAATTCTAAGTTATTTATTTTATTCAACAAATATTTATTTAATTTTATGGAGAAATAAAATAGTACAATAACAAATACATTTAAACGACTATATATATATATATATATATATATGTTTATTATCATCAAACAAAAATCATAGGCTATTGTATTCTACAGATGGGGCATTAAAAGAATAGAGGGTAGGGATTAGATATGTACTGATCACTCTAGATGAACAAAAATTGTATGGTGCAGTGCATCTTGGGTTCAAAGCTACTAATAGCGTGACAGAATATGAAGCTCTCCACGCGGGCTTAAGGATGGCTCAGGTAATGAATGTAACCCATATTAAAATTCATTGTGATTCCCAATTAGTTGTGAATCTAGTACAAGGGAATTACCAAATGAAAGAGCCAACCTTAGCCAAATATGTAGAACTTTCCGAAAGGTTGTTAAAGCATTTTAATCAATTGGATGTAGAGCAAATTCCACGTAAGAACAATTCTTCCACGGACTCGTTGGCCAAACTTGCTTGAACTAAAGTAGCTCAGAAAATGAAATCTATGCCAATAGAACATCAAATTGAACCAAGCATCACTGAGGCCAACCAAATATTGCTCCTAACTAAAGCATAATAAGCTACGGTTAGAGAAGCTTAGAATCAAGAAATAGTTGAAAATCAGGAGTAGTTTTCGACAACGTCTATCCCCTAAAAGACAGAGGAAGGTTCATGGATGATCCCTATCAAACAATTCTTAATAAACGGAGTTCTACTTCTCAACAAGAATGAAGCCCATAATTAAGATATCAAGCTTCGTATTTTTCCTTCTTTGATGGCATATTATACAAGAGTGGGCACTCTACCCCTTACCTTAGAAGAAGAAGGAATACGAGTCTTGGGCAAAGTACATGAAGGTCGATGTGGAGGTCATTCTGAAGGAGCTAAGCTAGCAAAGAAGGTGCTAAGACATGGTTACTACTAGCCCACCGCACTTCAAGATGAGTAGGAGTATGTGAGAAAATGTGATAGATGCCAATGATTTACTAGTATCCTAAGCCTACCTTCCCATGAGCTCATCCCATTAGCCAACGCATGGTAGGTTTGATAGAACCACTTCCCATGTCGAAAGGAGGGGCAAAGTATGTTGTGGTAGCAATAGACTACTTCACCAAGTGGGTAGAAGAAGTACCCTTAGCTATTATCGCAGCAAAGAAGATAGTCACTTTTTGTTGTAAGGAACATAATGATTAGGTTTGGAATCCCCCATAAAATAATTTCTAATAATAAAACCCAATTTGAAAGTAAGGATTTCACAGAGCTATGTGAAAGGAATGGAATAATAAAAAGTTTCTCCTCTATCACGCATCCATAAGCAAACGGGCAAGTCGAAGTAGCAAACAAACCATCAAGAAGCTTCTCTAGAAAAGACTGCAAAAGGCTAATAGAAAATGGTGGTGGAGTTACTATTGGTACTATGGGCTTATAGAACCTCATCCAGATCTCCAACTGGCCATACATCTTTTTCCTTAATCTATGGATATGAAGCAATGTTCTCGATTGAAACATAGGTTCCATCACACAGAAGGATATCATACGTGGCAGAACAGAATAGGAAGTTAAAAGAGGTTGCCCTTGATCTTATTCAAGAGAGAAGAGATGAGGTGGTAGTCAGATTTGCCGCATACCGACAAAGGATGGAAAAGAATTACAATGTTGGCTGAAGGAAAAGAACTTCAACAAGGGAGACCTAGTACTACAAAGTGTAGTGGCTAACATCAAGGACCCAGTAAACGGAGCTCTGGGCCCAATTTACAAAGGTCCTCTGGTAGTAGCAGAAGTCTTAGCTAATTAGGCATACCGATTCTCAAGACCTGATGGAAATCTAATTCCGAGAATTTGGAATTTCGGGCATCTTAGGCCTTATTTTGAATAAGCAGTGTTATTTGTACAACAAAATAACAAGCATTGTAATTATTAGGAAAAGTATTAATACAATGAACTAGACGAAGGTATATAAGATGGACAAACTAGTATAAAAATCTTTCTATGTTAATTTTACTAACATAGCTAACAACGTTGAGTTGTAACTTGCACAACTCGGCTTTTTAGCCAAATGATTACATTGGACATGGGGAAAATATTCACATCGGGCTTTATGTCTGACTCGAATTTTTTGTTTCCCCTTAAACTCACGGGTGCTCAAAATTGATTTGAGTAGGCTGAGGGTTAGGGTTTTCAGGTTTAGAAATTTTGGCGAATAAAGCTTTCGGAGATGAGCAGGTGGCTGACGGATAGCTAATTAGGAGTTACAGTTTTATTTTGTTTTGATTTTGCTGTGTATGTTATGTCAGATATGACTACATTGACTTTGATCAACCAAGGAGGCATCGTCATATGTCGCCCTTGGCGTATTTTGTAATGATTGTATTTGATCTTAACCTGGGAAACGATATGGGATTATGTAATTGGATATGAATTTGTTTTGAAATGTAATTAGTAAAATGTTATTTTTGAAAACTTGTGAATTTGTTCATATTCAATTGCTTCTGATATTATGGATACCATTAGCATTACCGTATTTTGCCACCAGAAGTTAATATTATGGATGACTGCAACATCTATAGCGCTTAGCTATTGGCCTCTAGATATGGGATGTTACTACTTGGTATCAGAGCATAGGTTTATGGAATACTTTAAACTAAAAATGATTTTTAAAACATAATCCTAAGAAATTAGAGTAAGATTGGGGTATGGGATAACGCTATAGTAACATACTTGTATTTGCTATATATAAGTATACGCTTTATCTCTAATCTCCTATCTTTGTTAGGTTATTTTTCTGTATCTCATGAGATTTGAATATAGATATGGAAGGTAGAAGAGGGGGAGTTAACCCAGAAGGGGAAGGCATCGATGGGAATGTCAGGCCTAATGTGAGAAGAGGTCAAGGTCAGGCACAAACAGAGAATGTAGGTGCTGGAGTCCCGCAAGTTGGAATGGAAATTATGTATCAACTTTACAGGAATATGGTGCAGGCGGGAGTTGCAGCCGAAGTGTTAGGAGGAAATGCTGCAGGAGCATGGGTTTCAAAAGTTCCGGTAGTTAACCATTATGCTAAGCTGAGTGGAGATTACACTAAGCTTGGAGGGAAGCCGTTTGTTGGAACGGAAGATGCCATTGAGGTAGAGAATTAGTTGCTGCATTGTGAGAGGATCTTTGCAGATTTGAGGCCCAATGATGAGCAGAAGAGGAGGTTGGCATCTAGACAGCTTCAGGGAGCAGCTTTGTTCTGGTGGAATAGTGACTATGGCAATGGATGAGGAGACTATGACCTGGGAAGGTTTCAAGGAGAGTTCCAAGAGAGGTTCATGTCTGTGATGGCATAGTCAGCTCTGATAAGAAAGTTTGCTGAATTAAAGCAGGGAGAGATGTCTGTTTTGGAGTATGTTAGAAAGTTTGAGGAGTTGGCCAGATATGGGTAAGCTTCAGTGGATACAGTGATGAAGAGGAATGATAATTTTATCAGGGGGTTGAAGCCTGAATTAGCAAGGGCCACATTACCTCAAATTAGAGATCCTTCTAATTTTGTAGTGGAGATGGCCTTAAGGCATGAGGAGATGCTTGATTCTCTAGAGAAGAGTAAGGCTAAGGAGGTCCAGGATGGGCAGAATCAGAAGAGGAAGTTCTTTTCTAAGAAGGGTGCTCAGAAGGGTGGAGCAGCTAAGATAGGGAAGTCTGAGATTGTTTTCTTCAAGTGCAACAAGAAGGGGCGCTTTGCTAATGAGTGTCATGATGGAAAGGCAAAGGATATGGCTGGAAAGAAGAATGTCATGTGCTTCAACTGTGACCAGATAGGCCACTATAAGAACTAGTGCAAGGAGCCCGCTAAGGATGGAAAGGGCAAGGTGTATGCATTGGAACCTGCTGCTTCTAGGCCAACAACTCAGGAGAAAGGAAAGGCAGTTTTAGGAGGTAAGCTTTAGATTCATAGTATGTCTGTTAGCGTTCTATTTGATACTGGTGCATCGCATTCTTTTATATCTAGATGTTTGATAAATAAGCTAACCTTGAACCCACATATTTAGTTACTTCCTTACGGGTTGCGAATTCAATAGGAGGGTATACAACTCTAGGGTTGAGATGTGACCAGTTAGAGTTTGACCTGTTAGGTCATACTTTTGTTTGCAGTTTGCATGTGTTTGATTTTGTGGGGTTCGGAATCATTTTTGGTATGGATAGGTTAAGTGAGTACGATGCTAGGATATTTTACCAGGATAGGAAAATATCACTTAGACACCCAGATTGTAGTGACGGGATTGTTTATACCGTAGAAGGTTCTTGCGGTGAGATGTATGCCTTGTTGGGTGCTATGGTATTGGATGATGAGCTGAGTCGAGTTTTCGTGGTTAGAGAATTCGTATATGTTTTTTAGCCTGAAGTAGGATTTCCACCAAAATGAGCCATTGAGTTTCAGATAGATTTGGTTCCGGGAGCAGAACCAGTGAGTAGGCCACCAAGCAGGATGACCCCTTCAGAGACGAGGGAGTTGAAAGTGTAATTGTTGGATTTAGAAAGCAAGAGTTTTATCAGGCCGAGTAGTTCGCGTTGGGGAGCAGCTGCAGTGTTTGCTAAGAAGCCGGATGGATCGTTGAGGCTATGTATCGATTATCATAAGTTGAATGAAAGGACGATAAAGAATCGATATCCATTGCCGAGGATTAATGATTTTTTCGACCAATTGAGTGGAGCCAAGGTATTTTCGCAGTTGGATTTGGCGACAGGTTTCCATCAGCTCAGAGTAGTAGAGGATAATATACCTTTGACGACGTTTAGGACCAAATATGGGTCGTACGAATGGTTAGTTATGCCGTTCGGACTGACTAATGTGCCAGCTTTCTTTGTGGATTTGATGAACCGGGTTTTTTAAGAGCACTTCGATAGGTTCGTACTGGTTTTCATAGATGATATCTTGATATACTCTAAGGATGAAAAAGAGCATGAAGTTCATCTTAAAGTGGTGCTTGAGACACTAAGGCAGTATCAGCTGAAAGCGAAGTTTTCCAAGTGTCCCTTCTGGAAGAAGGAAGTGAAGTTTCTTAGTCATGTAGTCTCAGAGAAAGGGTTATCAGAATATCCAACTAAGATTGAAGCGGTGAATAGTTGGAAGAGACCCGAGACAGTGACGGAGATAAAGAGTTTCCTTGGATTGGCTAGTTATTATCGGAGGTTCATTAAGGATTTTTAGCGAATAGCAGCACCGATGACCAAGCTAATGAGAAAGGATGTAAAGTTTGTGTGGAACAATAAGTGTGAGGAAGCATTCCAGAGTTTGAAACACTTATTGACCCATGCACCTGTGTTGGTTATTTCGGAAGGGAATCAGGATTCAGTGATTTATACAGATGCGTGTGGAACAGGATTAGGAGCTGTGCTGATGCAAAGAGGTAAAGTGATTGCCTACGCTTCTAGACAGCTTAGACCGCATGAGGTCAGATATCTGATGCATGATTTAGAATTGGCTGCAATTATTTTTGCTTTGAAGGTGTGGAGACATTACCTTTTGGGAGAGTGGTTTGAGTTATATACAGATCATATGTCGCTGAAGTATCTGTTCTCTCAAAATGAGCTGAACATGAGACAATAGAGGTGGTAGAGATTATTGCCGCTTATGATTTTGGGATTGAGTACACACCGGGGAAAGGCAACAAGGTTGCAGATGTACTTAGCATGAAACATCATAATGCAGTGTTGGCGATGATTGCTGAGTGGAATGATTTGGAAGCATTGGCAGATTGCACAGTGCAGTGGAGATCCGAGGCTGGGTCTAGTGGAGATACAATTGTATTATCTTCTTTGGAAGTTCGACCAGTGATGCTCGAAAGGATTGCTTCTAAACAGATAGAGGATCCAGTGTTAGCTGAACGGATCAAGAAGTTAAGGGATGGAACCGAGAGCGATGACTTGAAAGATTTCAGTCTTGACCAGAATGGGTGGTTGAGAAAGAAAGATTATGTGTTTCGAGTGTAGAAAACATAAGGAAAGAAGTCTTGGAGGAATGCCATCGTTCGAAGTTCTCTATTCATCCAAGAGGTATTAAGATGTATCAGAATATGAAGAGGAGTTTCTTCTGGGAGGGTATGAAGCGGGATTGTAACGACCCGACTTTCCTGACCCGGAAAATCGAACCATTTTAGTTAAGAAGAAGGGGTAGAAGAAGAAAAATAGAAAACAAAATCAGAATCTAACCATCGCAGCGGAATAAAATATAATATATATTAACAGATCTTTACACAAATCAAAACTATATCAGTTTTATATAATATAGCATCAGAGTATACACCAGAGAATACATAACATACAACTGGACAATAACCATATCATGTCCTCAATACAACAGTACAACAATCAACACAGCGTAATATATATATAAACAAGTACGGGAGATACGTCTCGCCATCCAGCTCATCTCCTGGGCTCCACAGCATCACATCCTGTAACCTATAATACTCGGTCTGACCCGAGCATCATATAAAACAATACCCGAGTCAGTCTGGAAAACCAGCGTGAGAAAATCACACTCAAATTGATTATTAAAGTTTTAAAATCCTTTGAAAACAAAAGCATCTCGTAAGACCACGCCACAAATAAACATGTCGGGTTTTTACCTTACGATAGCTAAAACACTTTATATCAAAATCCTCTGATATTATAATAGTGTCTACAGAAAGTAAAATAGAATCTAGCTGAAATGCTTGCATCTCACATTTCAACAATAGTTGGGCACAATCAAAACCGTACAGGCACGTAGGGAGAATGGATTTCCAACGAATGACTAGGCACTGGGGTACCACCTGTCACAGTACGTGGCCTAGATCACAGTACCGAGGAGTACGCCCGCTCCCCTGCAACACAAGACCGGAATCATCCCTTACTGGATAATTCCAAATAAAATCACCCCACGGTTGGGATCAGCAACCGCAACACTAAGCCGAAATAAAAGGGACATCTAGACAGGGATGACTTTACTCTCAAGTGGGGGCTACCCACGAAGCCTTGCTGCATAACCCCTGATTTTCAGTCATTCCCGGTTGATGAGGCTCGAGGCTAAACGATACCTTTATAGCACATATCCCTTAGAATGCCCATCGTCCACCTGACGATGTCACGAAAGCATTCGTCCATACAAGTCCGTCCCGGGTTCGAACGGAACCGAAGGCACTATTCCTACTACATCCATTTTGGAAATATCCTCAGGATTAGTAGCGACTAGCCCTTGCACTTCACAGCTCCATCTTCGACTCTGAAATCGTTTTCACGAAACGTACAAACCGAATCGAAGTGGTATTCGAGTCTCCAGACCTAGAATCCTGGTATACGGAAACTCGATCCCGGTCTCTTCGAAACGATCAGCGCATTTGGCCAATATTGATAGTCGGTTATTTAACTATCAATTAACATCCACAAGCAACCATCACACAACAAATAATTTCCCACCTTATTTATTTGCCCAAATATCTTTCCAAGATATATTTCCAAATTTTCAAAGCTCGTTTGAAAACAATTTCAAAACAGTTCCCGCTTACGGAATACATTTCCCAAATAATTATTCCCACTGAATCACCAAGTACAAAATACTTTTAATTTTAAAATAATTTAAAAACACTTTATTTTAAATATATCTTATAACATTGAAATCAAACTACTTTAATACTTTATTAAAAATATATACTTTAAAATAAACCACTTTATAATATAAACTAAATTTCTCCTTAAAAACATAATACCAAATCTCTTTTATATACTTACTACAATAATAGATTTTTGAAAATACTACTTTAGGCTTTAACATTTAGAAATAATCAATTTTCTAAAATATGCTTTTTAAAACATATTAAAACTTTGAACTTATATTTAAAATTGCCTTGGAAAAACGTACTTGGCTATCCAGAGAAATACACTTCTCATTTCCATCTTTTAAAAATAAATCAACATTTATTTTTAAACCAATTCATATCCCTTTATAAATTCCCACCTTCCCACCTTGAATTTATATTCTCAAATATCCACTGATATTCCATTTCACTTTATAAACCCAGTTTATATCTTCAAAATCTCATTTCTCTTTAAAGTTTCAAATCCCAAAGTATTCAAATCAATTTACAATTGATTCTCCAATTTATTTTACTTTGAAATAAATTCCCTTACTTAATCCATTTATTTCCAAATTCATTAACTTCCAGATTTTATTTCTCATTATGATTTACAATCTTTAAACTGCACACAAGTCTCGGATTTTACCAAATTCTTTCTCTTCTTTTAATTTCATTTAAACATTGAATTAAAATAAATTATTTATTCTTTTAAATAATATCACATAAGTTTTCTAAATTCAATATTTCTCGGTTTATTCAAAATTCCTCTTTTCCATGTTTTATTAGAATTTTGGGAATCACTTTTATTCTTAATCAGATTTATTCTCAAATTTATTCCAAACTCTTTATAATTATTTTACTTAAAAGTTTCCTCTTTTATTTCTTCTCAAAAATTCCATTCTAGAGATTTTGGTAACTCAGCACATCCAAATCGATCCAACCAAACCATAACATCCAATTATCCATATAATTCATCACAGGATACCAAAAATCATATCACAGAATATTTAACAAAATTAAATATTTTGAGGAATCCAGTTGGATCCCTCCAACCTGTTTCCCTGCATCCACAGATGTTAGCACAATACCAATTCCACTTCAAGGTGGAATATCGCGGTATATGGATTTTATATAAAATCATCCGCTATTATGCGGCGCATAGGGTCTCATCCGCTATATAATGCGGGAATATCAACAACTCCAATATATACATATGTCAATATGTATATATGGCTATGTACTACTATATATATAGCACATCAATCAATGCAATCATCCAATCAATTATTTAAATTTAACCATTTAAATTTAAATTTAACTGAGTGAGATTAACTCACCTTTACTTTTTGTTTTGCCAATCCGATCCAATCCTGACTTGTATTTCACGATTTTGACCTTGTACAGACATTATAAAATTTTATTAACATTCTGAATAATTGAATGGTTAATTATCATTTATTAAATTAAATTTTTAACCAATTTTCCTTTAATCATTTCTATAAACCAAAATAATTATATAAGTTCATTAACCAATTTAATTTCCAAAGATACATTAACTTCAAATAATCTAGTAAATCCAAAATGTGTATTTGTAAATTCTTTATTATTTCCTTTAAAATCTTTAAATTGAAAATTAATTATCAGCTTTTACCTTACTGTAAAAAAAATCAGGGCAAAGCTATATATATACACATATATATATATTTAGTAAATTTAAATAAAAACAACCTATATCCCAATATAACTATCTTTTAAAACTTATATATATATATCTATACCTTTCTACTATTTCCTATACGCATATACTTTTTGTTTCTGTGCATATACAAATTAACTGCATTGAATAATTTGTGTTTACCCTTCTATAAAAATCTACAGGAATAATCTACAAGTTTTCAATGTTTTCTGGATATCCATATATAAATTATAATTATTTTAAACTTAAATAAATACCTCACACACTACAGGCCTGAGATCGGAGTCGTTCCACTACCCGAGCACCGAGCAAGACCCAAAATTTGACCCATCATCTGCAACTTCTACGCCACTACTCGCTTCCACCTCGCCGCCATCGATCTCATGCGGACCCTACCCCACAATCGCGAGCCGTAGATCACCCAAATCCAATTCCATCCTCATCGACCGGTTGCGCTCGAGCTCCCAACCTAGCGACACCCTTTCCCCTTCGCCTGTGGCCGAGGCCGAGCTGCGCCTTCCAGCGCTCGCGTATGCGAGGCCGACTCGAAAGTCTCGACTGCAAAGCCACGACGAGTTTGCTCGTTTTCGCCCTAGGTTCGGTTTGATTTGAACAATTTTTCCCTTTTTTTTTCTTTCTGTGAAGTATTCGATCTCGACCGAGAATTTAATTGGAGATGAGCACGATTTCTTCTTGGCGTTTTCGAATCAATTGCAGGCAATGGAGGGAACGCGGTTGAATTTGGGAAGTAGAAATAGGATTCGTGATTTGTAAATTTGAAAAATAAGGGAGTGAAATCGTTCGGCACTTAATTTCGTTCCCCCCTTGAGTTCTCTCTCGAAGTTTTGAAATTTGAAAGGCAATAGTCTCCATGAAGTGCCTTTAGAAGGAAGGAGAGGAGAACGATATAAATTTTTACTCGTTTGAAGCTTCGAGCATAATCTTTTTTTCTCGGCTGTAAATATCAAAGAGGGGAAGCGTATAGAAGCTGAAAGGAAATAATACGGCTATGATTTGATTTTTGATCAGATGTGTATATATTTAATTCGGTTAATTATTTTCTTGGCGTTTTTATCTCGTATGATCACACGACAACTCCAAACGCTACGAAAATTGAAATCCGATAATAATACAATATTACGGATCCAATGGAACTGGTTTCGTCGAATTCCGAGAACGTGCCTCGGAAGGCTGTTTTCAAATTCAATTCGAACAGAACACCTTCAATTTCAATTTTAAATCATCTACTATCTTCAGTATTATCAATATGAATTTTACAATCCTTTAAATTATTTTTAACAGGCTTAAAGCTCCAGATTCAATAATTTACCAATTTCAATAATTAAATTCAACAATTAATTATCCAATAATTAATGATATTTGAAATTCAAGTTAAAAATTAACCTTTGAATATTTAAAATTAATTAAATATTCGTATTTCAAATGTTCAAAATTTCCAGGTCGTCACAGGGATATTGGCTTATGGGTAAAGCAGTGCTTGATTTTCTAACAGGCAAAGGCCGAACACTAGAAGCCAAGTGGGTTGCTTCAGCCATTGGATATTCCGGTATGGAAGTGGAATTCTATTTCCATGGATTTTATTGACGGGTTGCGAAGGTCGAATAGAGGAAATGAAAGTATATGGGTTATAGTGGACAGACTGACCAAGAGTGCCTATTTCATTCCAGTTAAGTCAACCAGAACGGCACCTGTTTTGGCAAGGTTATTCATGAAGAATGTGGTTAAACTGCATGGAATTCCTGGTAGTATAATTAGTGATAGAGATTCCTTATTCACTAGCGAGTTCTAGAAGAGTCTACAGGAAGTTTTGATAACCAAGCTCAAGATGAGCACCGCTTACCATCCGCAGACAGACTGACAAACTGAAAGAGTTAACAAAATCTTGGAAGATTTGTTAAGAGCTTGTGTTCTAGATTTCGGGGGATCGTGGGAAGACCATATGCATTTAGTCGAGTTTTCGTATAATAACAGTTAACAAACTAGTATTGGGATGGCACCGTTTGAAGCTTTATATGGAAGGTCATGCATATCTCCCGTATGTTGGTTAGAGACCAGGGATAGATTGGTTCTTAGTCCAGATTTGGTCAGAGAAGCTACATAAAAGATTGAGGTCATTTGGGCTAGAATGAAGGAGGCTCAGTCTAGACAGAAGAGTTATGCAGATGCCAGATAAGAGATGGAAAGATTTAGAGTTCTCGGTTGGAGATCAGGTTTTCGTCAAAGTATCACCATTGAAAGGGGTGATTAGGTTTGGAAAATCGAGGAAGTTAGCACCAAGATTCGTTGGACCTTTTCCTATTGTTGAGAGGATTGGGATACTCGCATATAGGGTTGAGTTATCGAGCAGTTTGGCAGGAGTCACGATGTTTTCCATGTTTCACATCTCAGAAAGTGTGTTAGAGACCCGGAGACTACTATTGCACCGACTGTGCTAGACGACTTAGTAGTAGAACCAGATTTGACTGTAGTGAGGAAGCCTATTCGTATTGTTGCGAGAGATGAGAAGAGGCTTAGAACCAAGACGGTTAGATTAGTTAAAATCCAGTGGAGTGACGATGACAGGGACCGTACTTGGGAGATTGAGAGCGGGATTAGAGATACTTATCCTGACTTGTTTGATGGTATGTTTTACCCCTTTGATTAATTTGTTGTGTACCTTATCGTAATTTCGAGAATGAAATTCTTTAAGGAGAGGAGTTTGTAACATCCCAGATTTTTGGTAACATTCTTTTGGATATTTAATTAGTTAAATTAAATAAAATAATATGTTGATTGGGGGATTGAGATTTGATTTTAATTAAGGTGTAGTCGCGCTGTTTAACAATGAATTAAGAAAGAGTTAAAGTGAAATAGAGGAGGGGTAAAATAGAAAAGAGGTCATTCCTATATCCCTTAAACTTGGCCGTGTATTCTCCTATACACGTTCACTTTTCATTTTCAAAATTTTAAACAAGAGGCCGGCCACCATTAATAAGAAAAACGGGGAAGAATATTAAAGAAAAGATAAGAAAAAGATAATTCAAATCAAATCCATTCACATCTCAATCTCTATAATCTCTAAAGCTACGGTGAATAATGTTTACATCTTAAATTTTTATTGTTTCAGTTTTAAGATGAATTCCAAATATTTTGCATTGATTTGCCATATTTTTGAATGATGAAATGGTTATATATACTTGTTGATGAATTATGGTTGTTCATATTGAATTTATGATATGTTTTAAGGTGAAAACCTATTAAATGACATCCAAATGCCTTGCGAATTTAATCAGAAATATTATTTTGGAGATGGGTTTCAATTTTCAAAATTTTCTGATTTTATGTGGAATTTATATGAATTTTCTAGTAAAAAAATATTAATTTGGATTATAAATTATATACGGTTAAATAATATAATAATTAGGTCTGAAATTTTTATATGTTGGAAAACATATTAAAAGGGATTTTCTGGAATTTTTGTAGAATTTTCCTAAGTGTTTTAATGGTTATATAAAATTATTTAAGCTATGGGACTTAAATGTTTTATATAATTAAGAAAGGAGAAAGGGCCTTTAGTAAATTAATTTAAATTTGTTAATTCTGGAAAGTCGGCGGCACTATTGAAAAAGTACAATGGAAACCAATCAGATTTAAACAAACAAGGCAGGTTAGGTACAAAAGAAATGGTTTAAAAGTACAAATAAACATGTTTTTCACTATTTCAACGCTTTCGGCACCAGGTTTCGCCTCCTTACCTTCGCTTCCGACACAGTTAAAACCAATGCACATGGTATCAGAGAATTGGTACATAGTGAATTGGATGTAGACGGAAGGAATAGAATCGAAACCAGGGGTTCCGAAGGGGTTGAGGCATTACTTTGCTTTTAAAAGAAAATGCGCCTGCTTGCTTTCGACTAAGTAGCTTTCGACTTGGTTAGCTTTCGACTAGGTCAAATGGATTTAAAGAAATGATTTCGATTGGGTTGTGCTTTTGTTTTAAATGACTGCTTTCGACTAAGTCGAAGTCTTTAGCTGGCGCTTCCTACCTTTCAATCTAGATGGTTTCGAAAGGGTTGTTTTGTTTTCTAAAAACCTGGCCACTTCTCCAATGCTTTCGAAGGGATGGTTTTGACACCATCACTTCTTTACTTAGGAAATGGTTTCGAAACAGATGCTTTCGACTTAAATGTTTTAAAGACCATTTTTCTATGGTTGAAGTAAAACCCAAATGGTTTCGAAAGAGACAGTTTTAATGGTTTCGAAACAGATGCTTTTGACTTTAATGGATTTCTGATCATTTTGCTCTACTTGAAGGCATAATGCAAATGGTTTCGACCGAGACGATTTTCAAAGGTTTCGAAGGGGTAAATTTTTGAATGGTTTCGAAAGGTTTCCACATGTTTTAAATTGAACCCAAAATGCTTTCGAAAGGATCGAGTTTTGACTGTTTTGAAAGGTTTTAATGAATGGTTTCGAAAGGAGTAGTTCCCCAGTGTTTCGAAAGGATTGAAAGGAAAGGTTTTTCCTATGTTTTCGAAAGGAATTTTAAGGGTTTTAAAAGGATGTCTAGGATTTTAAAGCTTTCGAAGGGAAAGTTTTTATGCTTTTGAAAGAAAGAATTCGAATGGTTTCGAAAGAGAGGATTTGGTCTTTTGTCCTAAGATAAGTAAAGGGTTTTACTTGATTTCAAAAGGGGTACTTTCAAAGGTTTCTAAAGGGTTACTTTTAAGTGTTTCGAAGGGGTTGTTTAAAGTTTTTAAACAAAGGTTTCGAATATATATTAAATAGGAAGAATAGCCTAAGTGTTTCAAGTTAAAAAGGACTTTAACTTATTTTGAGTGGATAGTTAATCTTCATTAAATCTCATCAACATTATTTTGAGTAAAGTATATATAACATGGCAAAATAGCTTAGAGTAAAGCTAAGAATATATTTTCCTTGTATAAGTATGATTTAAAAGGTTAAATCATTTTAAAAAGGTTTTTAAGGAAAAAAGATAAAGGGTAGTTAACCCTAAGAAATGATTTGGACAAATAGTCCATTTTGATTCGGACAGTTAATCTAGTTTGCAGGCAGTCAACCTAGTTTTTGGACAGATAGTCCATTTATTACTTGTGGATGGATAGTCCATTAGTTACCTGATTATAGCTTAACGGACTTAGCTATTATTATTATCATTATTATATCAATTTGCTTAACCAGTTTGGTTGCAGGAAAGGATTTGCAAAATATATGTTTTAAAGAGGATATTAGTGAGGGGAAACTCGTTCCTCTAAGCGGCGTGGTCTCACTTAATGTCAGTAAACTGAGATGTAACAGAATTATTCACACCGGGTTTTATGTCTGACTCGAATTTTTTGTTTCCCCTTAAATTCTCGAGTGCTCAAAATTGATTTGAGTAGGTTGAGGGTTATGGTTTTCAAGTTTAGAAATTTTGACGAATAAAGCTTCTGGAGACGAACAGGTGGCCGACGGATAGCTAATTAGGAGTTACAGATTTATTTTGTTTTGATTCCGCTGTGTATATTATGTCAGATATGACTATATTGACTTTGATCAACCAAGAAGGCATCGTCATATATCGCTCTTGGCGTATTTTGTAATGATTGTATTTGATCTTTACCTGGGAAACGATATGGGATTATGTAATTTGGATATGAATTTGTTTTGAAATGTAATCAGTAAAATGTTGTTTTTGGAAATCTGTGAATTTGTTCATATTCAAGTGCTTTTGATATTATGGATATCATTAGCATTACCATATTTTGTCACTAGAAGTTAATACTATGGATGATTGCAGCATCTGTAGCGCTTAGCTTTTGGCCTGTAGATACGGGATGTTATTAGTAAGTAAGGTCAAACTGTTAAACTTAGTAAACAAGACTGCACCGCCATTTTGAAGCCTCGCTACATCACCAAAATCCAACCTAAGTTGTTCTAGCAATAATATGGACAGTGGCTTTGCCCTCATAGAAGAAAAGCTTAATGAAGAAAGACCAATACTGCTCAACCCTCGCAGTTCTAAGACAGATAAGAAACCCATACCAAGTCAAGGCTTATTCAAATTCAAATTTCCCGCTTCAATTTCAAGATTCCCGCTAAAGTTCATAATCCATCGACCCAAGTCAAAGTTTCTCGCCAAAGATCACGTCGGTAATCCGGGTACAGAAAATAAGAAAGACATGGTGGACACGTGGCATAATCCAAAAGAAGGAATCAAAAGGGCGGAATATAGACGGTTGCAATTCGTGTGAAACTCTGTATGCTATAAATGAATAGGGCATTGTAGTAGAAAGCGGGAAATTTTGGACTTTACTCTTTTTGAACACTGAAATAAAAAATAATACTTTTGGCCATTTTGGTTTGTACTAAAAATCAAAGAAGAAGATAAAGACATTTTTCCCATAGATGTAGGATCAATTAAGATCCAAATCACGTAAATTCTCTGTGTCCCTTATTGCTTTCAGTACATTACTTTACTATTTTTTGTCATAGGTACTTGAATTAAAATGGATTATTTTAACGATTTGATAGAGGCCATCCATAGAATTTCGAATATTTTCCCTCATAAATATATAAGAATTAAAGCTACACAATTACCTCTTTTAAAATAAATTTTAATATTGCTTAATTTTGCTGATTCATAATCACGAAAGCGTTTTACATCGTGGTTACTTCAAAAAAAATTAGATGTTTTTGTGACGAAAAATTTCATTAACAGCTATAAGATATAATAAATATTCAATATAAATGTTATATTAAATTAATATAAAATTAATTAAATAAGATTTAATTAATATAATATTATACATTAGACTATTATATAAGTATCATAAAATATAAAATTTAAATAATAATAGAACTTATATCATATGAATATATACTAAAGGTGGAACATCAAAGATACCCTAACAGACTTAAGTAGTAAATACATGCATAAATGTACGTATATCGTGATTTTAAATGTGTCTGATACTTGAATCACAAGGATATTTCAAAAGAAATACATTATTCCATTAGTTGATATCACTCAATATAATATATTGAAGATTATGAATCTTTGATATAATGTTGTCCTCTACTATATATATATATATATATATATATATATATATATTACTTACATACTCCTTAATTGTTAAGCAAACTTAAGCTAGGATGTTATATGTAGTATTATTAATATACTAAATAGACGAGGTAAGATAGCTCGACAATAATTTTTCTTTCTATCGGAACCAAAAACTTCCGCAATTGGATCATTTTCAAGATCTACTTCATCATTACCACTAGAACTACCACCCAATTTCCTCTTTTTTTCTGCTTCTTCTATAAATACCTACATGCATTCAATATCATATTAAATTGAAATTTATACTAAAAAGAATGATAACTGGTAATCAAGGAGATAGCACATGATTTAACAATAAAAGGACCTTAAATAAAACAAGCAAAAATGCAAGGACGTTAATTTGAAATAAAACAAACGGCTGTTAAGTGATAGGAAAGTAAACCAGTTTTCAATCCAAACATCCAATGAAAAAAAATGCGATAGATTATCAGTGTTACTAAGTTTTGATATAAAATATGAAAAAACTAACATAGAAAAACAAACGAACGCAGATTAAGATGACGAAACGTTTATATGAACATAGAAACCATAAATGTACTTACACAAATGGACCTCCTGTATTTCTCCCGTCAACAACACACAAATTTCCATTGTACAAAAACAATCATAACCACACCCCAAATGTACATGATATATACTAATTTGATTATCTACATTTGTAAACGATGTTTCCAGCTATAACTACATGTAAAGTTTAAAAAATTATCAGTAAAGATAATATTATAATATAATCTTTGTTATCGGATTTGGTTTTTATGCTCAAAACTATCCATATAGTTATATAATTTTTGATTAATTATTAAAAATCAACTGAACATATATATTATCATTTACATTGGTTATATGGACAGTTTCAAATATATGGTACAGTCATGAAAAGCCAAAATGATAATCAACTAAACAAAAATACAATAGTGAAATGCAATTAATTGTCTTTTCTCTTCAGAGTATACAATCAAAATAATTTCCAACTGAATAACAATTATTCCTGAATAGTCAATTGGCTTTATGCTCTACTGGATATAATCAAATAAATTTCTAAGTGTGTAGCAGCTTATTCCAATTCAAGTCAATAAATTTTCAAATGTATAACATAAAGCATATGATAAATTATTTATTTTTAAACATATACCATAAGATGCAATCTTTCCCACATGTCAAAACTATTTAGATAATTATGTTTACACATAATAGCCTATAAAACTTGAAGTTATCTATTTTGCATAAATATATTATTAAAGCTCATGGGTGAAGCTCGTAACATAATAAGACTGAAGATTAAACTATATTTTTTAAGATAGTTTTCAAATGCATATATTCAACAGGAAATTATTGTCAAGGACAAAATTTCTCAGCATTTTAGCCTCAAGGACAGACCTTCAATATTTTAGCCTGAAGTACAATTTTCTTTAAGTATTAGTTTTTACAGTTTTTAGGTATCAGTTTGTAGCTATCGGTAGCAGTTTTTAGATATCAGTTTTTAGTTCGGTAGCAGTTTTGGAAGAATGTTTGTCCTTGTTAATAAATTTTAGGAGAATGTTTGTCCTTATGGTTAAAATATTGAGGTCGTGTCCTTGAGGCTAAAAATATACAAATTTTTGTCCTTTAAATTAATTCCCCCTATATTCAATTACATTTCTACTGGCTATATGGAAAGCATAATCATTTTAAGTTTGAGAATTGTTAAAGAGAGAAACAGTTTGGCTAAGGGTAATGAAAAAACGTTTTTCTTTTATTAAATTTTTTGTTAGGGAAAATCAAAACGTTGCCTCTCCCCTTATAAAAAACTAAAAATACCTAATTGTCTATGTCATAATCAGCTTTCTTTCCACTTTCCAAACCCTAAATTCTAATTCATATTTTCCCAATTCTCTAATTTTTATATTCTCAATCTTTATTTTCTTAAATCTAAATCTCTACCAAAACATTATCATAGGGATATTTATATCTTCATTGTATCTGAAATCCCAATTATGTCTATGAATAGGGTTTAAAATAATATATTTTGAACAAATTTCAAAATTAAGTATGAAATTATCCATTAATATTTTTTTTAAATTTTCCAAACAAAATTATTATCAGTATTTTCTATGTATCTAGACTGAAAATGTTAAACATAGATTTTTAACTATAGAAAATACAAAAAATTTACATCTTTAATTGGGATAACACTACTATCATTTATTTAATATTTTTTTACATTGTAATTTCATTTTTGAGATCATTATAACATTTTAAATGCAATAGAATTATTATTTTTTGAACCTATAACTATTTAAGAATGCATTTGTTTTTTGGAATAATGTATAGCTCAAAGTTTTTTTTTTTAAACATGTAAACTTAATAATGCTTTCGTTTTTAAATTTGACCTTTTTTATGTACCTTAAAAGCTCAAAATCATATTTTTCGACCAAATTTCAAAAATAAAATATGAAATTATATAGAAAAAAATTTAATATTTTTGTTTTCGAAACATAAATTAATATCGGTATTTTCTATGTACCTAGACTGAAAATATTAAGAAAAGATTTTTAACTATAGAAAATATGGAAATTTCCCTAATCTCATGCCTAGTAAACTTCCGACGAAAAAAAATCAGCAAGGGAGGTATGTTTGTCGTATGAAGGGAGGAAGAGAGCACGATAGGGTTTTTTTGGAACAATTGGACATATATGTTATAATTTAAGCTAGTTTTATGGACAGCTTCAAATGAATGGTATGGTCATGAAAAGCCAAAATGTTAATCAATTAAACAAAAATACAATAGTTAAATGTAATCAATAAAGGTTTTGCGATGAAAAATAAAATCAGCAAGGTATATTTATTATACGAAGTAAGTAAGAGAATAGGGTATTTCTGGAACAATTGGCTATATATTGTATTATTAAAGATCGTTTATGGGGTAAATATTTCTCCCTCGATGAATCTAATCTTTTTTGTAATTTTTAATTTATCTTTCATTCCCCTTAACCAAATTAATTCTTTCTATAATAATTTACTTTAAGCGATCCCACGTAAAGGTAAGAATAACTATTTTCTTTTGATTTTATTATTTTTATGTGAATAGTAGTTATAAATTAGTGACTATTCCAAAATAATCCGAAACCTAACATTTTAAAATGACTCATATTCCAACACAAAGCAAGAACAACTTTTTTTTCCTTTGATTTTATTGTTTTGACAGGATTACTAACTATGAATTAGTGAATATTTCATAATAATCTCAAGCCTAACATTTTAACATAGCTCATATTTATGATAACATATATATTAACTGTAGAGACGATGGATAAAATCTTAATCAAAAACCCCGAGGAAGGGAGAAAAATTTGTAAATTTGTATACTTAGCAATGAAGACAATCATGATTATATAATGTATTCCTTCCCCAATAAATGTTAAAATACGTCATTCACAAATGGCAACCATATTCATATCATTTATTTTTTTTCCTATGGCAATAATGTTTATATAACTGTAGAACTATGAATAAAACATTCAAAAATCAAGACGAACAAATACGATTCAGGAAATTTGAGTTACTAAAAAAAGGAAAAAACAGTTGAGTTTATGTTATTATCCATTTCCAAGTAAATGTGAAATAGTTTATTCAAAAGATTGCAACATTTCAAAATAAGGGTTTTAGGATAACATGAATAACAAAATAGCGTTAGCACTTAGGGAACATAAATTTTAAAAATAGTTTACTTAAATTAGTTGAGCTCATTTTTAGTAAAAGTGTAATTTGAAAAACTTCAGTATCATCAAATTGATTAAAAAATGCATTACACATTAGTCCATAAGGCAAAATAATAATAACAATAACCTGGCCTCGAGTATTCCCTATGCCCAAGAAGAAACGTTCGCCAATCCTCTCCAGCTTGGCAGATCTGGATCCTTCACATGCGCGCTCAGGGCTCAGTTGTCTAAATTGAGGCAACTGAGGCCAACAGACAAATATTTGTGCACTGCCAAACGAAGTTACTAAATAGGACTGCCAGATGAAGAGTGAACAATATACTCACTGATCAGAGCTGCAACAGAGAAATAAAAGGAAATTGAAAAGTTCTTAATCCAAAAGGAAATTGAGCTAATAGTCAAATATTGGTGAGCATACGTTCCTACGGTCACAATCAAATTGAAATTACACTAGATTTGATGCCTAATAATATATTTATCCTTGACAGCCTCAGCCCTGCCAATAGTACTCTCCAATCACTCCCCAAGGAAAATGAAATAAGGGTACCGTCTCATGTTTATTACTTTTTCTGTTAACAATAATTTTTGTGCTGCAGAAAAGGAAGTCAATAACTGATACATTTATCTTGCTGCCAAAACATGAATAGCACCAAAAGATCAAAGTTTTCAAACTATGTATAATGCCTCAAACACACAGTTTGTGTAGAAAGTATTATATAATAAACTAATGGAGATAAAATGGCTCTAATAGAGATAATAGGCAGGCTATGTTACCTATATGGAATGCCATTGTCAATTTAGTGCTTGCTTCTCCCACTTGTAAACTGAGAGAAAGGTGGAAGGCAGTAAGAAATGCATTGTTTTAATTATATTCTTAGTTGCCTCAAAATTCTACATTCTGAATAGTCACTGTAAATCCACTAAGTTGCATAGCACTGCCCTGTAATAAGCATATTCTATAGTTGGATACTTCCACGGATCTCAGTTTATTACCACTCGGAAACCTGACGAATTTCAGTATAATACCACTAGTAAACCGACACACATAACATGTAAATTTACATTACATATTTTGTATATGATTCTAATTAACCTCTATATCCAAATCTGACGTGTATATGCTAAACTAACACCAACACAATGCTTTTTTACTGCTATGCAGACAACCGAAGTTGTTAAAAAACTATTGCATCTTGTCAATTATAAATTAGTTCTGTGCCATATTCATGAATTTGTCACACATGTTAATCAAATATCATTCTAAAACCACTTATTCCAAAACCACTTATTTTCCCAAACCTGTAATTTGCAAAACTTCACTATGATAATTTATTTAGTTCGTAAGATTCTAGAGTTCAAATCCTAACTTACAGAACAAAGATTGACACTTCAAAATACATATACTATGAATTCATAAGCCATACTTACGTCGAAGTAGTTGCAGCCAAGAAGGAGATTTGGTTCGAATGCCATGTATCGGAGGATTTTGGATTTGATTAGCTCGATTGGGATTTTGAACGCCATGTACCTGATGTGGAGACCAAACGCCTGAAGTCGAGAGCGAGAGCGAGCGCGGTCGAAATCTACTCCTCTGAAGTCGCGGCCGATGGAATCGCAAGTCGTTTTCTTTTTTTTGAGCAACAAAGCGAATGAGTAAGCGTTTAGAAAGGGATTAGGGTTACGGATGAGAAAGAATTCCCATTTACTGTTTTGCCTCCACAACATTTGAGTAAATTTTAATTTAACCAGATTTTCCAATCCAAATATGTGTTGGCAATCAAATAAGTGTAAATGTGTATTTTCAATCATACATTTTTAGCTTAACAACGGATATTCTTGTGATCAATTACAATACAAATAAGTGTTGGCAACTGAAAAAAATAAGTGTTAAGAAATGACATTTATGGTATAATGAAATAAGCACGTGGGGCTACTCGAGTACAATATGCATTGAAATCTCCGGGTATAGTGAAAAGCCCACCATCTACCCATCCCATGGCCTTCATACTAGCAACATAAGTCGGGGCAGCCTGAATAGATTTGTACATATCATCCCATGGAAGCAGATCAGAGGGAATGTGAACTATAACATACAACTACAACCAACACCGCTCTCCTAAATAGCAGATGAAAGGACATGTAGGAACCTAAAAGAAAACCTTATATCTTGAAATAGAATACTAGAAAGTGATGGGATTCTCGTCGCCACACTCCCTAAACTGAATATACTCATGTAAGGGACGAATAATAATGTTGTTGTGTCGCCTCATATCCATCTGCTGTCTAGCCTCCGTCAACTCATTATGCACCCCCTGTGCAGCACAGTGCACATGGATAGCATTCCCCCAACGACGTAATCTGGAGAAGTAAATATATGGAGTAACGTTCGCTTCATTAATAAGTCATAGTTGCATGTTGACTGTATAATCGTAATATCAAAATGGAAGGATATACCAAAACAAAACATCTTTCGGGATGTTGTAGCACGTTGGTATCCAATGTTATGTACATATATCCAAGGATGGAAGTACCGTATCGTAAATATGAAGTCCATCTACATCTACCAATCTGGTGGATATCCAAGTCTAATCGTGCCCTTATTGTTTGGAAAAAAATGTAGAACCAAACAGATATATAAAGAAAGGCACGTATAACAGTGACGCAGCGGATTATTCAAAAACAATGTAGATCGATGGAAGTAACGATCGATGGATTGATGAATACTGAAATGCCCAAATTCGTTGATCCGAAGATACCGAATTCTAGCTATCCCGAACTCGTTGATCGCGCACGATACCGGGTTCAAAGATCTGCGATTCTTCGCACGTTGATCTAGCGTACTAGATTCCGTGAATCGGCTTCTGCAGTCGTTGAATCGAGCGCACTCGATTAACCGAAAGAGGAGATAGGAGCTTACACTCAACTACCAATTTGGTGAAAGCACAAAGCTAACAAAACAAGAGTTTTATTTCAAATCAACTAAACTTTTACAAATGACTCAACTTGCCTATTTATAGGCTACAACTCACGCCACAAACAAAATTGTACAACACATAAGTCGTCTCCGACCTAACAACCCACGACTTAAAAAATCAGACGACTTATGACTTAAAAGACACACCAAATAGTACCTAGCGACTTAACAAAGCAACACATACAACACATCACGAATTTACAATACTTAGGTCGTTTCCGACCTATAACCTGCGACCTATGACTTAACAGGCCCAACGACTCAACAGCAACGACCTAACATTCTTCGCGACTTAAAACAATCAACGGCATAGAGTAAAGCGGCATAGGAATCCACGGCTTCAATCTTCAACGACTTAACTTAGGTCGATAACGACCTAAAACATGTAACAACTTACCATGCAGACGACTTAAGAGATAACCAGCTTCACGCGGCTTACGACCTAAAGACTTCACGAGTTAAGAATCTTCAGCGACCTATGGTAGGTCGTGGCTTCGTTAGGTCGTAACTCGTCACCGACCTATGGCATATCCCAGACGCTACCTCCTATTTTACTGCATCACCAGTAGGTCGTACCTTGTCCACACGATCTAACTGCTCGTTAACTCGCCTATCTTCACTAAGTCGTTCCAACGACTTAAAAACCTTGTTAGGTCGGAGCCTTTTTCCCTGAGCTTGGCTAAGTCGTAACCCGCGGAACTAAGTCGCAGCTCCTCACGTGACTCTATAGGTCGTCCACGACCTATAGCTTCTTCCTTAAGTCGTGTGCGACTTAGACCTTCACTTCTGGCCTGAGCTGCATCATCCTCCCCAAGTTGAGAAAAATTCGTCCTCGAATTTGTAAATTCTCCCACGTCAGATTGTTCATTCCCATAATATGGTACGAGATGTTTAACATTAAACACATCAGATGTATACACATCCTCCGGCAGCTTCAACTTATAAGCATTTTCATTAATCCGTTTCATGACTTTTACAGGACCAATTTTTCTGGCTTTTAACTTGTTATAAGCGCCCATTGGAAAACGATCTTTAGTTAATACAGCATATACCAAATCTCCTTCATTAAACTCAACACTTCTTCGCTTCAAATCTGCGGACTTTTTATACCTCTCATTCGCTTTCTCCAATCGTTCCTGAACGAGTTTATGACATTCCGTCAACCCTTCAACAAAATCAACAGCCCGTTTAACAGTTCCCTTTGGTTGTGGTACTATTGTCAAATCCAACGGCCCCTTTGGCAAACTGGAATATACAATCTGGAATGGGCTGAATCCTGTACTACGATTCACTACATGATTATGAGCAAATTCTGCCTGGCATAACTTCATGTCCCAACTCTTCAGATTATCTTTCACAAGGCATCTCAACAAATTCCCCAATGATCTGTTAACTACCTCTGTTTGCCCATTAGTTTGTGGATGGTAAGCGCTACTAAAATTCAGCTTCGTTTCGACCATCTTTCACAAACTTAGCCAGAAATAACTCTGAAAACGAGTATCCCTGTCTAACACAATCGATTCTGGCAATCCATGAAGTCGATATATCTCTTTGAAAAACAACTGAGCAACATGGACAGCATCTGCCGTCTTCTTACAAGCAATAAAATGTGTCATTTTCGAAAATCGATCAACCACCACATAAATGGAATCATTACCACGCTGCGTTCTCGGCAATCCCAACACAAAGTCCATACTCACATCAATCCATGGTTTAGTTGGTACAGGTAACGGCATATATAATCCATCATTGGTCGCAGTTCCTTTCGAAACCTGACAGATATGACATCACTCCACAAACATTTCCACTTCTTTCCTCATTGATGGCCAAAAATAAGATTGAGAAATCAGCTGTAGTGTACGGTCTCTACCCACGTGGCCTTCTCCGTGTAGCTCCTTTACAATCTTCATTCTCAAACTACAATCAAGTATGCACAATCGATTTCCTTTGAACAGAAAACCATCCACCATCACGAACTCATCCGTCTCCCCATTCTTGACTTTATCTACAAACTTCATAAAGTAAGGATCTTCAACAAATAATTCTGGTAGCACATCAAACCCTGTCACTTCGACCTTCATTGTAGTCAACAAATGATTCCTTCTGCTCAACGCATCCGCAACACAATTCGTCACTTCCGATTTGTGTTTCACAACAAACGTAAACTGTTGTAGATATGCAATCCACGATGCATGTCTTGCTGAAATCTTGTCTTGCCCTTGTAAATGCTTCAACGCCTCATGATCAGTATACAGAACAAACTCTTTCTGAAATAGATAGTGTCTCCAGTGTTTAATAGCTTGAACAACAGCATAAAATTCCACGTCATATGTACTATATCTCATCTTCGCTCCTGATAACTACTCACTGAAATATGCAATAGGACGTCCCCTCTGACTCAACACTCCTCCAATCCCAACTTTGGATGCATCAGTATGTAGTTCAAACACTAGCTGAAAATCTGGTAGCACTAGAATTGGTGCTGACGTCAAGAGTTCTTTGATTCGCTCAAAAGCAACCCCTGCTTCCTCCGTCCATGCAAACTGTTTACCCTTCATACAATCAGTCACAGGTGCCATCACACTACTAAAGTGCGGAATAAACCTTCGATAAAATGAAGCCAACCCGTGAAAACTCTGAACCTCTGTTATCGTCTTGGGTTGCGGCCAATCTCTGATAGTTTCGACTTTACTTTGGTCAACCTGTATTCCTTCTTCCGACACAACATACCCCAGAAATAAAACACTTCTCGCCATAAAAACACACTTCTTTGTAGTAGCATAGAATTGTTCTTCACGAAGAATAATTAACACTTTCTTCAAATGTTGAACATGCTCTTTTGTACTAGCACTGTAGATCAGAATATCATCAAAGTAAACCACCACAAATTTCCCAATTTACGGCCTGAAAATTTGGTTCATCACCCTCATGAATGTACTTGGTGCATTCGATAGACCAAACGGCATAACCAGCCATTCGTACAATCCTTCCCTCGTCTTGAATGTTGTCTTCCATTCGTCCCCTGGTCTAATGCGAATCTGATAATAACCGCTCTTCAAGTCAATCTTAGAAAAGATTACGGACCCACTGATTTGATCCAATAAATCATCAAGCCTCGGCATCGGAAATCTGTATCTGACTGTGATCTTATTCAATGCTCTACTATCTGTGCACATCCTCCACGTTTCATCCCTTTTGGGTACCAATAAAGCTGGTACAGCACAAGGACTTAAACTCTCCTGCACACGCCCCTGTTCAAGCAATTCTTCCACTTGCCTCCTCAATTCTTCATGTTCCTTCGGACTCATTCGATAATGTGGTCTATGCGGCAACATTGCTCCTGGAACAAGATCGATTTGATGTTGAATGTCTCTTAGTGGCGGTAACTCCTTTGGTAACTCCTCTGGAAATACATCCTCAAATTCTTTCAATACTGGTTTCACTTCTTCTGAAATTTCAACCTCTTCACTGCTCTCACGCCCAATTAACAAGAATACTTCCGGTTCTTCCTCAACCTCCTTAACAAACTCCTTCAAAGATAATAAGGTTTTCAGCTCTTCAATCTCCTCTAGTTTGTTTTCTTCTTGTGGTCGTTTCTTTCGAACTAGAGTAACCTTCGTGCCTTCAAACATGAAACTGTAACTATTGGTACGCCCATCAAGTTGCACCGCCCTATCATACTTCCACGGTCTCCCCAGCAACAAATGACAGACATCCATATCTACCACATTGCACCAGATTTCATCCTTGTATTTCTTTCCAATTGAAAAATTCACACAAGCCCTTCGTCCAACCTTCACCTCCCCGCCTTTTCTCAACCAAGACAGTTTGTACAGTTTCGGATGTTTCTCAGTCTTCAATGACAACTTCCTCATAGCCTCTGACGAAATTATATTATCACAGCTTCCAGCATCAATAACAAATTTGCAAACTTTCCCCAGAATAGTACATGTCGACTGAAATATATTGCTCCTCAACCAACTACAATCCTCCTTTAGCTTTGGTGTCAAACAAGACCTCCTCATCATCAGATTACAACCTTCGTCTCCTGACACTTCTTCTTCCTCCTCATCAGGTGGTGAATTGGAACATTCAGCTTCTTCATCCTCATCCTCTACCTCCGCTATCATAGCTCTCTTCTTCGGCTTTGGACATTCGCTACTTTTGTGGCCCATTTCTTGGCAATTATAACACTTGAAACCATTATTGACTTTCGTCTTCCCAACTGGTTTTGCAACAGCTTTTGAAACATTAGAACTTCCACTAACACCCTTCACTGGATTGTTGGAATTTGTAAACACACCACCTCCTTGTCTTCCCTGTTTCTCCCAAGTTAATGCCTTCTGGTGTGCTTCAGCAACTGATCTGGGATCAAACATGTTAACCATATCCTGTATCTGCATTCGCAACCCCCCAACAAATCTAGCTGTCAATTGTTCTTCTGTCTCCATGATATCGTTCCTTGCAATCAGTTGCTAGAATTCATCAGCATAGTCATTCACAGACTTCGTTCCTTGCCTAAGTTTTGCAGTCTCTGATACATAAGCGACTGATAGTTATAAGGTAAGAATGTGGCTTTCATCATTTTCCTCATCTTTTCCCATGATTCAACCTTTGACTTCCCCATCCGTTCACGTGTAAGTTTGGTTTGCTGCCACCACGCCAAAGCTCTACCCCTCAACCTTGTAGCAACCAACTTCACTCTACGATGTTCTGGAACTTCCTTGAAGTCAAAAATCTCCTCCACATTAGACAACCAGTCCAAAAACTCTTCAGCTTGCATACCATCCTTGAACTCTGGAATTTCAGTCTTCATCCCAGATTCCCACTTGTGATCATACTCCGACTGATTTCTTCCTTGTCCACGTCCTTGTCCATGAACACTTCTACCATCATATTCCTCTTCAAAATTAGATGTATATCGATGTCGATCCTGACCACCAACATCTCTACTGCCATAACGTCTTCCACCATCATCCCTTCTATCTACATTCCTCCGTGCTCGATCATTCACATTCCTCCCACGTCTTTGATCATCATCAACACTTCTTTCTCGATTGGAATGTGGTGAGACTCGACTTCCCCCGTGGTTAGATTCAGGTGAAACCCTTCTCCGATTCTGATTCATCTCTAACATCATCTTCTCTAATCGTCCAATCCCTTCATTAAGCTTTTCACTAAAGTTTTCATTAATCCTTTGCTCCATCTCATCAGCTTCTTCTCTTCTATACAAAGCTTCAATGTTTTGATGTCGATTAGCTCTCCTTGGCGGCATGATTGAATACTTCACAACTCTTCAATTCTCGACTCGGACAAATCAAAAGCTACCAAATGATGTACGATCTTTAACTTCAAACTTCTCTTTTGGCGCGCAAACAACCACGACCAAATTCAAACAACTTTCGAACTTTGATCCAAAATGAAATGGATCGAAAACTCCCACTTTGTTGCAAAAGTATGATGAACACGACGAACACAACTTCTAAAAATAATGCAAACTTCGATCTCCATACTTCTACTTAGCTCGGCTCTAAACTTCAAGCTCGGCTAACACTTCAACTCCCTAAACTTCTTCAAAGAATTGGCTCCAAGACTCGATTTAGCTATGATTGGCTAAAACAAGCTCTGATACCAAACTGACGCAGCGGATTATTCAAAAACAATGTAGATCGATGGAAGTAACGATCGATGGATTGATGAATACTGAAATGCCCAAATTCGTTGATCCGAAGATACCAAATTCTAGCTATCCCGAACTCGTTGATCGCGCACGATACCGGGTTCAAAGATCTGCGATTCTTCGCACGTTGATCTAGCGCACTAGATTCCGTGAATCGGCTTCTGC
The DNA here is from genome assembly GCA_030737815.1 of Allium fistulosum. Lineage (NCBI taxonomy): Eukaryota > Viridiplantae > Streptophyta > Magnoliopsida > Asparagales > Amaryllidaceae > Allium > Allium fistulosum. The sequence continues at coordinate 480,148,877 of CM060905.1, read as the reverse complement.
AGTCGTTGAATCGAGCGCACTCGATTAACCGAAAGAGGAGATAGGAGCTTACACTCAACTACCAATTTGGTGAAAGCACAAAGCTAACAAAACAAGAGTTTTATTTCAAATCAACTAAACTTTTACAAATGACTCAACTTGCCTATTTATAGGCTACAACTCACGCCACAAACAAAATTGTACAACACATAAGTCGTCTCCGACCTAACAACCCACGACTTAAAAAATCAGACGACTTACGACTTAAAAGACACACCAAATAGTACCTAGCGACTTAACAAAGCAACACATACAACACATCACGAATTTACAACACTTAGGTCTTTTCCGACCTATAACCTGCGACCTATGACTTAACAGGCCCAACGACTCAACAACAGCGACCTAACATTCTTCGCGACTTAAAACAATCAACGGCATAGAGTAAAGCGGCATAGGAATCCACGGCTTCAATCTTCAGCGACTTAACTTAGGTCGGTAACGACCTAAAACATGTAACGACTTACCATGCAGACGACTTAAGAGATAACCAGCTTCACGCGGCTTACGACCTAAAGACTTCACGAGTTAAGAATCTTCAGCGACCTATGGTAGGTCGTGGCTTCGTTAGGTCGTAACTCGTCACCGACCTATGGCATATCCTAGACGCTACCTCCTGTTTTACTGCATCACCAGTAGGTCGTACCTTGTTCACACGATCTAACTGCTCGTTAACTCGCCTATCTTCACTAAGTCGTTCCAACGACTTAAAAACCTTGTTAGGTCGGAGCCTTTTCCCCCGAGCTTGGCTAAGTCGTAACCCCCTGAAACTAAGTCGCAGCTCCTCCTCACGTGACTCTATAGGTCGTCCACGACCTATAGCTTCTTCCTTAAGTCGTGTGCGACTTAGACCTTCACCTCTGGCCTGAGTTGCATCAAACAGTGATGTATATCTCCTAAGTGTCCATATAGTCTGCTATATACCTCTGTAGACATGTAAGTGTAACAAGCCCTCCTCTAACCTCATCGTTGGTCAAGTCGGTAAAAACGTAGAATATGACTTAAAATTCTCATATGAACTATCAAAGGGTATCGGTGCATGGTCTGATCGGTCAACCTCTATACCAGTCATCATATAAAAGTCTAAAGGAGTTAATCCTAATTCAAAATTTGTGAAATGAAACTATGAGTGGTAGACTACCATCTCTAAGTAAGAGTCTCTACTACACAACGGTTGACATGTGCAAATGTAAGTAACTATTGAAAATCAACTAAATGTGATGCATATAGTCTAGTCCTAATTGGCTCGGGTAATGTGTAAAAGTGCTCAATGATGCATCTATGCCAACTAACGCACATAACTATGTGACCGACCTATATAAGTAGTTATTTAACGTTAATTGTAAACTAAGCAAACCGATAAACATTTATAGTTTATAATAGACATGTATATCTAATAATTACTTATTAAAAATATACTTGTGTCGTCGCTAGCGTTGAACTCAGTCGATGTGTGCTCGTCAGGACAGCTTGTGGAAGCATCGTAGATCATCTGGAATGATATGTGTTGCACCAGCGTCGACAACAGTCGTATAACGGATAGTCCATCTAGTAATTTTGACAGATCATGGTGACATTTCGACACATTAGTAAATAAAAGCAGAAAATCTAAAGTGAAGTTAAAAATGAAGAAAATGAGATGAAAACGGCTCATATTGACCCTGAGGTTTAGACTCTTGCATTTAAAAGAGGCATGTGTTTGTTTCACAAGCGCCCCGTCTTCACACACTTGTTGAACAAGTTCATGCGCTTGTCAAAGAAGTGTTTGTTCTTCAAAACTGTTGGGAAACCAAAGCCTTGCATTTTGTGCATTAATAAAATCTGACTTTGGATGCAAAAATGACTGGAGATGCTCGGTAACATATAATAACAAAGGAAAGAAATTGAATCTGTTTAAACCATACGTCACAAGCTCAAAATGCAAATTTTGTCCTTGTGCTGATTTGTCTTTATGCCTACAGTTGGTAGCAAAAACCATTTGTGTATTGTTTGATGTACAACCAAACTTAACTTATATGCGTTATAAGTACGACTTTTCATACTTAAAGTCTCTCTAATATTTGTTTTTTTAAACTCCCATGAAATTAAAAGCAAACTTATCCGAAATCCAAAGAAGAAGATAACACAACAAAAAACGTGTATCCTATCCCAAAGGACCTAAACTCCCATGAAATTATAAGTAAACTTCACACTATTAGTTACTTGCGAAGCAAACTAAGGAGTCGACTCACGTATCACACGTGGCACGACACACGTGGCAGAAAAATTAGACATGACGCCATGTTAACTCGCTTGTGTGCTCATCCAACATTCTTGGCCAGTTATATATCGAAGCCAAGTCATCTTAAAAATACAAGAAATTAAAAATAAAATATAAAAAGAAAAGTAAAGAAAGGGAAAATGGAGGGTGAGAAAGAAGAGTTTCAGGAGTCGGAGATACTATGGCCGGAAACAGCAAAGACGAAGGCGAAGTTAAATGTAAATACAGATGTACGGAAGGACCAAAGTGAAAAGGTAAAGGGAGTGAAAAGGAGGGTGATGGTGCCGCCTCACGTAATGATGGCTCGTAGAAGGAACTCGTGCATGGTGTGCGGCGGGAGTGGAAGAACGCTGAAAGGGAGAGATCAAAGAGAAGTTAGAGATGCTGTTTTAAGGATGACCGGCTTTATTGAGAGATGACATTTGTGTTGTCATTTTCTCTTATTCTTTTGTTATGATTTTAGTTCACTTTGTTCGATGCTTTGTCTGATTTAGATTGATTGATCTTTGAGAATGTTGTATTGTATTTTAGGGATGCTGTTATTTTTTTTAATGTATTCAGCTTGGGCAAGATTATTTGTAGTCGTGTACGCTAAAAACAATGAATTGTCTCTTTTAACTAGTGTCTTGAGTAGCTTACTCTGTTGAACAACGGTTATCTGATATATATCACAGTTGCAGACCTTGCAGCTTTCAATAAATAGATTACAGACGCATAAACATGTAGAAGAAAGCAGGAGAAAGAACGAACACATGATATTTTATTAATGCTTCAATCAATCAGTCTATGCTTTATAGTTGTTTTATCACTGAGAACGATTCTCGATACACAACATTACAACATTGATTACAAAACTGAATCTAAAAATTATAAGAGAAAGCGTCGGTAATGCTTGCAAACTATGCTTTTAATGCCGGCAAGAAGATCTCTGGAGTCCACGTATTATTTATGGATGGAGATGCATGCTTCTAGATCCGACTTCTTGAATGTATCTATTGTGAATATCCTCCAAAAGTCGTCTAGGACCATGGATATCCATATTCGGTAAACTAGGAGTCGGGTTAAGTCCCCATTAATTCGTTCATCCCTTGCTGTACAGTTGTTTGACCAAGCTTTGGTTTCATGTTGGAGTGATTCAGCATTAGAGTGGTTCGGCAAGCGTTTAGGAAGTGTAATGGTTCAACACATTAGTGGATTGGTGGAGTTAGAGTGGAGTATAGAAGCAAGGAGAGTTAAGTAGAGTGGCACACCGTTCCGTAGCTTGACCAACCCACAAAAGTGGATTAATAATAGACCTGTCAACGGATACTTTCGGATGCGGATAGTGTCATATCCGCATCCGCATCCGAAATGATTTTCGAATATTGGATATTCGCATCCGCGGATACAGACGGATATCAGATAATTATCCTATCCGCTAACACTATAAGAAAAACCATTTATAGTTGCAAAAATCGGTGGCGTTTTATTGTAAATGCAACAAAAAATAGATTACCAAATAATATAAACGTGGCAAAAAATAATTCATGTTTCCCGCTTCTAAAAAAAAGAGTCTGCGCGAACTAAATAAGCGTAACCTATCATTTTACTCTCGTACTTAACAAAATTCTCGTCCCTAATTTGCTTTCTTCTTCAGAAAAAAAATTTCCCCTTTCAATCGTGTTAAATTTTCATCGCACTCAAGTATCATCGTCAACTCCGTCGTTTCCCCCTTACTCAACATCGAGTCGCGGCAGCCAGCAGATCTAGGTATATTTAGGTATGAATCTTTTAAATCGATTAGGTATATTTAGGTATGAATCTTTTAAATCGATTTTGTGATTCTATTTGGATTTTATATGAATTTGAATGCATCTTATTTTCGTATTTTTTCCTAAACTATTACTGAAATGGTTGATTTAACCCTAATTGCAATGATCTGTTGGGATATCTGCTTTGATTTCTTTGAGTATATGAATGTTCTGTTGAAGTGGTTCAGTGAATCAATGGTTGCTTGCTGAGAGGAGGTTGAGGTTGCGTGTTTCGGGAATTTGGTGGGTTCAAGTAGCATTGATGGAGGTCGCGGGTTTGTTTGCAATTGGGTATTGGCTGGCTCGATGGTTGAGAGTGGTAAATGTTGGAGCATAAATAGTCTTTTGTGGAGTGGCAGGCACTGAAAATATGTCAGTTGTGTGGATGTGAGGTAGTGAAGAGGAGGCAGTGAAGTTGACTGTTGGTTTGGTAAGAGGAAACTGTTGGTTTGTACATTCTGAGGCTTTGAATTTATATGCAGTAATTCTATAAGTTGCTAGACTTAGGCTTTGAATTCATGCATGGATTAATTATAAATACATGTAAATCTGAGGTTAAATGCAAAATATAAGTGTAAAATTTATATTTTGGAAAAGTATTCTTTGCCTTTGTCTACTAAACCACCATGGTTATATGCAGTAGTGCTACAAGTATTTGTACTTCAACGTCTAGTTATTTTTTTGATTACAACAGATAACCAATTTATACGTCAAAGATTGGAAACTTATTTGCCTTCAAATGTCGATAATGGAAAAAGGCTGGGTTTTTTTAAACAGGTGATAAAACCATGATTAACTTAATATGTATTTTGAGAATTAGAATATATAATCTAATACTAAAGCTCACTTTTTTTTTACTTTTTTCATAGAACTAGTATAGAATACCGACAAGGAGCAATAAATTTCGTGCATGCTGCAAAGAGGAATGTAAGAAGTGTAGAAAATTTTTTATGCCCTTTCAAGGATTGTCGGAATCTTAGTCGTCATGATGATCAAATCATCATTGAACATTTAATTATAAAAGGAATGGATCCTAAATACATTGACGGTGTATGGTTTAACCATGGTGAAGAGATAAATGTAGAGAATAAAACAAATACGTTTGACATATATGAACTATTCAAGATGATTCACTATGAAGATGAAGATTTTTTGAATCAAGATTTTTTTGATGATGATAAAGACGATGTTGATTCTCGAAGAAAAGAGGATGAGTTAGTCAAGAACTTGGAAGATGCAGAAACTCCATTATATCATGGTTGTACAGATCACACAAAATTATCTGCCATCACCGTCTTGTATAATCTTAAATGCAAGACTGGCTTGTCCGATAGTGGTTTTGATAAGCTTTTAGCTGTGCAACATCTATTTCTGCCGAAGGATAACGTGCTTCCCAAAACCTTATATGAAGTCAAGAAATTTCTTAAAGCATTCGACATGGGTTTTGAAAAGATACATGCTTGTGAGAATGATTGTTGCCTTTTCAGAAAAGAATACAAAAATTTAGAAAGTTGTCCAAAATGTGGTTCCTCAAGATGGAAGAAAAATCAAGATACTGAAGAGGTTATACAAGGTGTTCCAGTTAAAGTATTGAGATATTTCCCAATCATTCCGAGGTTTAGACGAATGTATAGATCTCAAAAGATGGCTGAAGAATTAAGATGGCATTTTAATAATAAAAGTAACGATGGAAAAATGCGTCATCCCGTGGATTCTATGACATGGAAAATGGTGGATGAAAAGTATAAATCCTTTTCATCTGATCCACGCAATCTTAGGCTTGGTCTTGCTACAGATGGATTCAATCCATTTTCCATGTTGAGTTCGAAATATAGTTGCTGGCCGGTAATGCTTGTGACATACAATCTCTCGCCTATGTTGTGTATGAAGAAAGAAAATATTATGTTAACTTTACTTATTCCAGGCCCGAAGCAACCCGGGAATGATATTGATGTATATTTGGCGCCTTTGGTGGAAGACTTGCATCACTTGTGGTCTAATGGAGTTACTGCTTATGATGCATTTAGTAAAACTTTATTTAAACTGAATGCAATTTTGTTATGGACGATTAATGATTTTCCGGCTTATGGAAATCTTGCTGGATGTCGTGTGAAAGGGCAAAAAGCTTGCCCATTATGTGGTGTCAATACCCATTCTCGTTGGTTGAAACATAGTCGAAAGTTCTCCTACATGGGTCATAGAAGATTTCTACCTCCTTCAGATTCATGGAGGAAACAAAAGGCATTGTTTGATAATACCATAGAGACAGATGGTGCTCATAGAATGCTTTCTGGGAGAAACATCTATGCATTATTGAAGGATTATCCAAATGATTTTGGAAAAGGAATAGAGGAGAAAAGTAAGAAGAGAAAGCATGTCTATGATAAAGAAGATGAATATGATGATACTAACAGTTCTACAGAAGTAGAGCTATCAAGGTGGAAAAAACGATCAATTTTCTTTGATTTGCCTTATTGGGAGGTTAGTGGTTAATTTATTTATTTTCCATTGTTTTAATACAAGAAAAACCCAATAATGCATTATTGTTTTGGTTTTCATAGGAACTTCCATTACATCACAATTTAGATGTGATGCATGTGGAGAAGAACATTAGTGAAAGCCTATTGGGCACAATGTTGCATGGAAATAAATCCAAAGATGGAACCAACTGTAGAAAGGATTTAGAGGATTGGGGAATTTGAAGTGAGCTTCATACACAACCTCATGGGAATAAAACATATCTTCCACCGGCTCCATATATGTTGTTAAAATCTGAGAGAAAAATATTTTGCAAAAGACTGTATGATTTCAAAGGACCGGATGACTACTGTTCAAATTTAAAAAATCGGATTTCGTTGTTGGATTGCAAAATTAGTGGATTGAAGTCACATGATTACCATGTATTAATGCAACATTTATTGCCAGTAGCATCGAGAGGGTTCATGGCAAAGAAGGCAAGAAAAGCGATAATTCGCTTATGTTCTTTTTTCAACAAATTATGTCAACGTGTTCTTGATAGAGAGAAGGTAGAACAAATCAATGTTGAAATTATTGACGTTTTATGTGAGCTTGAAATTTTTTTTCCACCATCTTTCTTTGATATAATGATACATTTATCCATTCATCTTGGAAAAGAAGCACAAATGTGTGGACCTATTCATTTTCGATGGATGTACCCATTCGAAAGATATATGAAGACACTCAAAGATTATGTCAGAAACTATGCACGACCAGAGGGATGTATTGCAAAATCGTATCTTGCAACAGAATGCATGTTGTTTTTCAATGAATTTTTGAAGAAATCAGGACATATAGAGGAGAAAGGAGCTCGAAATGAAGATTATGAAAGTAGTAGAATATTAGAGGGACGTCCAATTTCAGTATCGAAGACAATTAAATTGCCAGTTAATGAGAAAGAAAGTGCTCATTTAGCTGTGTTAATGAATATGGCCGTGGTGGAACCGTTTATAGATTAAGTTTATGTTATATTGTTTTAAATATTTTGATGTGTTCGCAATGATATATATAACTTATAATCAATTGTTCAATACTAGGTTGCATTTGGAGGAATTAGAAAATTCAGACCAACGCATGACAAAAAATGCGACCTTACTTTGGGAAACACATACAAAAAGTTTTGTCGATTGGATTAAAAGGAAGGTTAGTTAGATTTCAAATATATTCTCATTCAACTATCAATATTACTATATAAATTTACATGCTAAATGAAATTTGTTGTAGATACCTATTACCTCCAAGGATCATAATGACATGTTAAAATGGATTGCTTATGGTCCGAAGGATGATGCCATGTCTTTCAAAGGGTATATCATCAACGAGCAACGTTTTCATGTAAAAGATTTAGGGAGAGAAACTCAGAATTGTGGGGTGACTTTTGATGCAACTACTATGTGTAGAGCAAGTGCTAAAGATATGTCCCAAGTGGTTGATGTGGTCACTTATTATGGAATATTGACAGATATAATTTTATTAGATTATCATTTGTTTTATATTCCAGTTTTCAAGTGTCGTTGGACATATAAAGGAAATAGAGTAAAAGTTGATGATGATGGGTTCACTCTTGTTAATTTACATCAAGCATCATTTTCACGAGACCCATACATACTTGCATCTCAAGCAAAACAAGTATTTTATTCAAGAGAGAACGATGTTTCTAATTGGTACGTTGTAATGAAAGCACCATCAAGAAGTTTTAATGATATAGAGGAGCACGATTGCATCGAGGAAGATATTCAAGTGGTGGAAGATGAAATAACTGAAGCGGATGATGAAGATGTTTGCTATGTTAGAGAGGATTGCAAGGGCATAATTGAGTAGATTATATGTTCTACTTGAGCATAGTTGTTCATTTGCTTTAGTGATGGTTGAACTTATATATTAAATCCGCGCTATTTGGAAATTTCATTGAACTTGTATTGATTTTCTTTAGTGATTGTTGTTCATTTGCTGCACTAATGCTTTGTTTTTTTTAATGTTGCGAATGGCTGTTAGTTTGCACCATTTAATTTTCTAATCCATTGCAAATGCATGTACCATTCAATTTTTGTTCTTTGTGTTTTGATCTTTGTATACTTCCATAGACAAAGCATTATATGTTCTTATCAATTCTGTTTGCATATATTGCTTGATAATGAGTAGTGTTCTTATCAATTCTGTTTGCATTACATGTACATTTTCTCATAAAATTACAAATCTGTTCATCATCTCAAGGCTTTTAGGCCTGCTTGTTTGGTTTGCAAACTGCCACATCTCTTTTCAGCTACATGTTGATGATATTTAAGTGTTGTTTGTTAATATTTATCGCTGCTTATTGTTTACATATGCTTATTGGTTTATACTGTGTTTTCTGTCACTTGCAGAAAAATATGTCTACAACATCTGTACGTACCCGCTTGTAGAGAAAGGCTGAAGAACAAACAGTCAAAGCTAAGAACAAACAGTCAAAGCGAAAACGTAAAGTTCCAGCTAGTATAAATGAAATAGAAGAACAACCAGACAATGTTAAGAAGCAAGCCACTGTTCACAATGAAGAAGATGAACAACCACTAGATGATATCCCCTCTGACCCAAATGATGGATTTCGCTCAGAAAATGAAACCCGTCCTGAACAAACTGCTGATGCTGAGCTGGAAATTGGGAAACAAAGTGAAGCTAAAATCGGAAGTACATCTCGAAAAAGAGGCGGTAGAGGTCCAGCAAAAGCAAAAAGACTCCCGTCATGCAGTCAGGATCGAATTGAAGTTGAGTTCAATGATCTAGGTATACCAGTAGGGAAGGGTCGGTATATTTATCCTCTTTTCTTGGACCGCTTGTGCGGGAGCAGGTTCCATACACCATTGATGATTGGAGGAATATTAGTGATGACTTAAAAGAAGTTTTGTGGCAGTCGGTTCTGGTATGAAGCAGGCATCTATTATTTAACATTCTGACTCTAATATGTTTTGAAAATGACTTCTAATATTACATGGTCTTGCCAATTATAAATTGAAATTGCCATCTAATAACTTCTGGATAAATTGAAAAATAGTTCTTGCCAATTATAAATTGAAATTGCCCTCTAATAACTTCAGAAAACCTTTCAGATTTAATTAAATCTATCGTATTTAAATTAAATAAATTTTACTAATATCATGTATTGATGTATTGTTGCAGATTAGATTTAAATTGGAAGAGGAATGGCAAAGAAAAGCTATATTTCAACAAATGGGAGTACTTTGGAGATCGTCAAAAAGCAAATTGGTTCGAAATTTGCAAAAAGCGGAGAACGATGAGGAAAAACTTAAACTGAAACCTACGAACATAAAAAGCATAACCGATTGGAGGAAGTTTGTGAAGGCGAAAACAAGTCCGGAGTTTAAGGTAAATCATTCCTACTGAACTCGTCTGGCATGTTTCTGCAAATCCATCTACATAGTTAGCGACCGATAAATTTCTTTAGAAGTGAAGTCCAAGTGTTGGTGGATGCTAAGGGTTCCTGTTTAGGTATTAGCTGCAGGAACCTATGACAGTACAAAATACAAATGCATTATGACAAGCACAGGAACATTTTAAATGAAGTAAAAAAAACACTTTGCAAGTTAGTTCAATCTATAAATATTATTAGTAGATATGGAATGCTGTATATGTCACTGAGTTATCCAACATTAATAATACCAAATAAGTATATGACCATGATGAATTGATTTTCAAATAAATTGCAATCCTCACCATACATATTTACCCTGCATTATAAATATTAGATAGTTTTTCTTTTTATGATTTTGGTTGTTAAATTCTAGCATCTTTCAATATTTTCAGCAAAAAAGTGAGAAATATTCAGCCCTTAGGTACACACAACTTCCGCATACAACCGGTCGTAGCGGAATGGCTAGAAAGACCGAAGACATGGTAAGTTAATTAACTATAGCATTATTTAACATTATTTTATACCTGTCAGTTTATTAATTTAATGTTATTCTATTTTTAGAAAAAAGAAAGTGTAGATCCATCGTCCATAAGTAGAGCTGATGTGTGGATTAGATCTCACATTAAAAAAAAATGGTGAACCAGTGAACATGGAAGCTGCGAATACTATTGTAAAATTGTTTTTAATTTTATTGGTATATTTTTTTTTGAAACTATGATATTTTTACCATTGTACATTATCTATGTGTATTTATTTATATAGGAGGAGATCAAAAAATATGGTAGCCTATCCCAATCCGGCTCGACACAGACTGATATTGGAAAAGATGCTCTTGTACATGTACTGGGACAAGATAAACCGGGACGGTTAAGGGCATTGGGTAGGGGTTGCACTTTAACCAAGCTAGCTTTGGCCCAGTCCAAAGATAAACAAGTGTCTCGGTGTCGAGAGGAAATAGCAAAATTGAAGGGAATGATACAGACTCTGATGGACCAGAAGGTAAATTTTTGGAAATTAATTTATATTCGTAGAATATTAATTTATATTCGTGCTTCGCTGCAGGGTAAAGAAAGTTTGAGAAGGAACTCACCTGATTCGGTAAAAATAATATTTATATTACTCAATAAATGAAATTTATATTTTAATTTTTTAATCCAGTAATTGATTTAATTTTCGGTTGATTAATTGTAGAGCGACAACGAAGTATGTTTGCTGTTGAATTGGGATGGAACCTCTGGAGTTGTTGCCCATGGAAGGCTGTTGTCCATGGACCCAGATGACGTTGTCAATGGCATTCGTCTTGGACCAAATGCTAGGAGCGTTGTTATAGATTCAGTGGATAAAGCAGATACTTATTTATGGAGGCCTACATCTGAAATGGCAGTCTTAGCAGACGCTAAGAATAAGGTAGTTGCTTGGCCATCCGTTTGCATCAAGGTCCCGCTGCGAACACGGTTGAACTATAGTGCAGCCAGTACGGTAATTTTTTTCACGTTAAGTATATTAGTGTAATATGCTGCGAGCTTATTGATGTCTAAAATGCAGCGAGCACACCCCCCATCTGAATAAAAATTTAACACATATTCGTTGTTTTTGTATAGCATACTAAAGTCTTGAATTTCACTTCTCATTTTTAGAGTACTAGCATCATCGAAGACACTTGCAAGATTTACGGTTGGACTAAGGGTGAAGGTGTAGTTGCCGAAGGAAGAATACACTCCACTGATCCAAAATATACTGTTAATGGTATTCCACTCGGTCCGTCTGCTGTTGTGATTTGGGTGGACAAAGTAGTAAATAAAGATGCTTATTTGTGGCGACCCACATCTGATATGTCGTGCATTGGAGATGCAGTTGGTAGGAAAGTAGCATGTCCAAGATCAAAAGTAGAAGCTGATCAAGAAAAACTAGATAAGAGTCGTGATGATACTGAAAATGTTGTGAATTCTCCCATGAAATCTGCACATATGGTCATGAATAAATCGCAAAATGTAAGTATTAATTTTCAAATTTGAAGAAGTTAACTGTGTATGAAAGTTTATTTAATGTGCATGTATACATTGTGCATAATAATCTCTTTTCTTTCAGCCGATTGCAACCATGCAAAAGAATGCCAAATGCCAGTTGATCGATTTGGGTGGAGCAGACGTAGTGGCTGAAGGAAGTATTGCATCAACTGATCTGATAACGATGGTCCATTGTCGTCCATTGGGACGTAATGCTGTAAAAGTTTGGATTGAACTGGTGATAGTTCCAGATGCAGAGATATGGAGACCAACATCGGGTCTGACGTGCATGGATGATTGCTCTGGCGTTCCCATAGCTTGGCCAATGGAAAAAATCATTATTAAGTCAAAATGAAAGGTATATAATTTTTTTATATATACATTAGGAATGCTAGCAGCTAAAGTGCAGATAGATTTTTGGTAAAATGATAAAAGTACATAAGTAGGGGTGTTATATTCGAATTGTGATTGAATGATTGTGATTGGTGGTTCAGGTTCAGGGGAGGGAAAATAATTGATGGTGAGGAGTTATGTATGGATTGTGGTGGAATGTTAGTGATGCAGTTTTAAGTTCAGGTTTTGTTTTCTCACTCTTTTGTTCTGTTCTTTATTGATAGGTAGTTCAGGTTTTGAAGAAGCAATGACAGGTAGTTCAGGTTTTTATGGTGGTTCAGGTTTTGCTCGGTACTTTGGTTATTTCAGACGTTTATTTCAGATGTATATGTACGGTTATGACACTTATGGTAGTTTGGTTGTGTATGTGTACGGGTAGCTTTTTGTCGACACCTATGTATGTGGATGTATGAATGTCTATGTATCTTGTGGATCTTCAATGCGTATACGTATTTTGTAGTTGTTTAATATATTGTGTTCAAAAGTGTATGTGCTTGCATATTCTGTTATTATATAATTGGATGCTAGATCAGGGGTAAATCTGGAGTAGCGGGTGGAGGGAAACAAACGCTACTGGATATTATTTATTTTGGTAGTGTTAAAATGTCGCTACAAAAGAGTGATTAAAAACTCAAGTACACTTATGCTGGCGTTTATTAAGCGCTACAAAAAATGTATATAACGCCATGAAAAGGTAACGTGGAGGAGAAAACCCTTTCGGTGGCGTTAAACAGGCGCTACAAAAAATTTAGATAACGCCATAAAAAAGTATCATGGAGGAGAAAACCTTTTCGGTGGCGGTAAATAGGCGCTACAAAAAAGGAATTCTATGGCGTTATAAAAACGCTATAAAAAAACAAATTTGGTGGCGTTTAAAAAGTGTAACTAATACTCGAGGATTTTTAGTGGCATGTTTTCTCGTAACGATTATCGGAACGCCACTAAAAATACGTAGTGGCGATTTTTGGGCGCTACAAAAAATCAGTTTTCTTGTAGTGCAACGACCGATAAATCAAGAAATATAAATATAAATTTTAAGTTTAACATACATTTTTTTCAATCCAATTGACCATAAAAGTGTTAAATATAAACAAATATGGCGATAATAAATAGTTTTGAGCGGTTAATAAGCATTAAATGTATATAATATAAACTATTAACTTGATAAAACAACAAATAAATATCTTTCATTATACTAAAATACACACAATTTGTACTATAATATTGACAAAGACCGGACGGATAATTTTCGGATGCGGATGTCTTCATATCCGTATCTGCATCCGTTTTTTCAGATATCGGATATTATCCGCTTTTCGGATACGGATGCGGACGGATTTTGGATTTTTCGGGTATCCATTGACAGCCCTAATTAATACAAGATAAGTTTGTCAATTGATACTTTCAGATGCAGAAAGTGCTACGTTCGCATCTACTTTCGAAATCATTTTTGAATATTGGATATTTGCATTCGCAAATATTGACGGATATCGGATAATTATCTTATTCTCTATGGTCGATGAATCAGGAAACATAAATAGAAAATTTGATTTAACGTAATTTATTTCAATACCATTAATTATAAAGTATGAAAAAGAATTGATAATAAATAGTTTTGAGTAGTTAATATGCATTTAATGTATATAATATGAAATATTAACTTAATAAAACAATAAATACATTTCTTTCATTAAAATACACATAAAATAAATTATAATCTTAACAGAAACCAACGGATAATTTTTGGATGTCGATGTCTTCATATCCGCATCTATATCTGTTTTTCTAGATATCAAATATTTATTTGTTTTTCGGATAGAAATGCAGATGGATTTTAGATTTTTGGATATCCATTTACGGACTTAATATAAGAGGCTCGGTTAGGTAAGCCAAGTCTACTTCTTAGCCGAGCCAATGTTTGAAACCACCTTGGTATCCTCCTATCTCTCAACCTAGAATCAAAAAATCTTTCGCATCAAACTCACCACAAAGATCCACAATACTAAATGCGTATGTTGTAACAACCGGCACTTCCATACAGTTTAAGTTGACAATAAACCACACATGTCCAACTCAAATGGAACGAAAAGGCGGATGATTAAGGATAAAAAGTAAAAGAAAACATAACAGAATGTCACGCGAATAAAATAACATATATTATTTCAATAATCTTTACAGTGGAAGAACTTTTAAATACATATATCAGAACCTATTCTAAGCTCGGCCTGGACAATTATAAATACTTGTTCTTACAAATGCTAAAAAACAACAAACGTAGAGGAAAGGTAAACTACGTCTATATGTTGATGAAGATCTCCAACTCTCCTTTGGAAACTCCAAGCGTCTTCAGCTAATCTTGAAACAAATTGGATCTGACCCAAGTATTAAAAATGCTAGGATCAGGCTTGGCAAACTAGTGTGAGACACAAATTATAAATATATATGACAGTGTCATAGATCAAATTTGATGTCAAACAAAACCTTTGGAAAAAAGAGTATCTCATAAGACCACGCCGCATATAAACACGGACGGGTTTTTACCTTATGATAACTAAAACATTTTTATCAAATCATTTGATATTATTTCTAATGACATTGCTTTGAAAATCATTTCAAATAACATATTAAAATTGCCGAAATTGTTACATTTGTTAAATTTAATGGCATATTTAGGTATACAATTAAGTCCGTTAAAAGCATGTATTGGAGAATGGATTCCAACAATGACAAGGTAAGGGACTACCTTCCGTATAGTACATTTATAGAGGAATGTACCAGCGCACATCCTCGTTGCCCTCTACCAACACAGGACCAGCCTACCTCTACTGTAGATAGTAACAAATATGCCATCACCCCGGTTGTTCCCGACCTATCCGTGGCCACAGCAAACACAACAAACCCGATATATAGAGGAAAATCCAGAAAAGTGGTGATACTCATAATGGTGCGACCCACATAGCACTGCCGCATATACCATGTTTTTGCCATCACCGATGTGTGAGGCTTGAGGTAACGTTTTACCTTTCTCAAAACAGCAAATTCCACTTTGAATGCCACATTTCCATATCTGACGACACACTAATTGGTTTCCACAAAAGTACAACCTCCGAGTTCATATGCCTTAGGGAAGGTTGTTAAGTATAAGAGAGGTTACCTTCTACACCTTCAAACAGATGTACGTTTGTAAAAACCAATGTACATGTTCTTAGAAATGCAATGTCAAACATTCATTGATACAAGTTATCCAGGAACATGGCAAACCGAATGTAATTTTAGTACATCCTGTTTGGGAATCATCGTTAGGATTAGTAGCGAGAATCCTTGCATTGAAGATTTCAGAATGAAGGTACTACTACAACCATATGTATATAATATAGGAATCACGAGGTTAATGGCAAACAGCCCTACATTATGAAGATCTCCATCTTCAAAATCATTGTCTTTAACATGTCTTCGCTTTCGAACGCGTACACTGGTTCGAAGTGGTTTTCGAATAGGAATCAACCAAATCCGATCCTGGACTCTCCAAACCAATTATCGATATAAAAGATGTTAAGTATATGAATGATTGGTGATCATCATTCAATCCATTAATATATTTTTATCCACTAAATATCTTTAGAGATATATTTTCAACCATTTCTTCTTGGTATACACAGATTTATTAAACCTTTTTTTACTTTGGAAATACCAAACCATTTCCTTTAAATTACTTGGAAAAAATATTTTCATCTTCTATTATTGGTATAATTTCAATCTTAATGGAGATTACTTGTTTCCAACACATACCTTTTAGTGGGTAAAAAAGAATGTTATTTAAGACATCGTTTACAGTATACCCAAACCAACTAGTACTAATTAAAAAGGATTCATAGATTTTAGATTAATTATACTCAATACTACTTTTCGTATTCAACATATACTATTCATCGAATAACAATGAAATCACCTTTTAAATTCACATGGATAGTATGGGTTCCCTCCTTGGAATTTAAAACAAAGTTTAACTAGAATATTTTCTTTTCCACCATAACCTTATTTGAAATATTGTTTAACTTTGTGGAAAAACTCCAATATCTTTTCCATTATCTTAAGAAAATATGATTCGAGTAAATCAAATTAACTATGCCCTCCGTCGGACCAATCCGGATAGCTTAGGGGAGCAGGCAATTGGTTTTTCAAACTCCAGCCTAGAGACTATCTCTATGTCACTCATAAGACGGTGAAGATATTTGATCAACTCTAAACTTTTAAAAATATTTGATTTATCTTTCGAAAATCATTTTCAAAATATTTGGGAGTAAAAACCAAAGTTTAAACTGTTTATTTAAAAGTTACAAAATTCCGTTGTTAAATTGTCGATGAATAGTGAATTTATAGCTTTATAAATCAAACACCAATTTCATTTCCTATATGTCCATTTTTATAACTCAAATTTCTTTTAAAACATTTTAATATATTTATGGAATTTATTTCATATTTTTAAAGATTAAAAAATATCAAATTTTAAAAGGTTGAAAACCATGGTTTACGAACTGCCAAAACGCGACTATTTTGAAAACTTGATTTGAACATATCTCAAACTTTATTAAATGAAAATTTTATTTTTGTTTTTCATTTGTAAACTATGATTACAACAGTCTGGAAAATTCTTATTTCAAAGAATTTGAATCATATTCCATTTCATAAATGGATTTAACTTTTTACAGCGTGAAATCGCGAACTACCGTTATGCGGCGCGCTTATTTTCACTCCATTTTCCAATCTTTTTCAAACTTTGTCGAATGAGTTTTAATGTTT
The DNA here is from genome assembly GCA_030737815.1 of Allium fistulosum. Lineage (NCBI taxonomy): Eukaryota > Viridiplantae > Streptophyta > Magnoliopsida > Asparagales > Amaryllidaceae > Allium > Allium fistulosum. The sequence continues at coordinate 480,131,663 of CM060905.1, read as the reverse complement.
ATAAAACATTTATAAACTATTTTAAATCACTTTTATCCATTTTTAAAGAGGTTAATAATGTTATATATACCATTATGATTTATAAATGGAAGTGATCCTTTGTGTAAATACGATGTATATTTTACCGTGAATCATTTCCATATCAAGCAAGCATATAATCAACATCCAAAACATGATGATCAAGCAACATAACAAGCATATAAACATATCATATCATCGTATAAGTTATTAATAAAAGGTACAGAGTTGTTCTTACTTATATAACAATCTAGACTCTGTCAATCAAGGGTCATTCCAGACCTGTAATAGCCTATGACTCTAGACTCTGCCTAAGCGTTGTCTATACATAATCACAATTCCGATTTCATTTGGAGTTATTACATCACATATCAAAATTGTTCCGTGTTCATTCGAGATTTACATCATTATCATTCTGATTTCATTTAGAGTTATTACATTACATATCAAAATCGTCCCGTTTTCATCCCGGATTTGTCTGTTTCGTTGTAATTTCAAGGCGTTCAAATTCTTTCATTGGAATCAAATCTATTTTCATTCTTAGGTTTTATCTTTTCGAATCCTTTTATATTCAGTTTAATGTGCGCTCTCTTTGGATTGGTAATCAAATTCATGGCCGTTCAGGATCGATAGTTAAATCCGCGATCTCTCCAGATCGTTAATAAAATTCGTAGCTATTCGGGGTCGATAATCAAATCCATGGTCTCTCCGGACCTTTGCTAAGCCCAATTCGCTCGCTCTCCATCGAGGGACTCAACGACAAGCAAGTCCATCCACTCAGGAGTGGCAAGGTGACTTACTTTTTGCACTTCGGTCCCGTCTTTCCAGACGGGACTTAAAGTGATCAATGTTGTGCAAGTCCAACCGCTCGTGCTCCGACGAGGGGATTTGCACCTTGCACTCTGGTCCCGTCACTCCAGACGGGACTTTATAGCGATTAATATCATACAAGTTCATATGCTTGCGCTCCGATGAGGGAACATGCACCTTGCACTCTGGTCCCGTCTCCCTGGACGGGACTTAAAGCGATCAATATCAGTTATCACGTTCAAATGATTTATAAAAACCTAATCAATTCCAAGAGGTCATCAATATCCGTTGGTCTTTCCTAATCAGTTTTGGTCATCACTCAAGGAGTCTAAGTCAAGGCATCTAGCAGACATCTAATCCTATCAAGGTTACCTTCAAACTTCCACCTCACTACGTGCCTAGGGACCGTTCAACATCCCGTAAACATATAAGCGGCCCGAGGTGACATTGTAGCATTTATTGAGAATAAAAGGCGAGATAAAGAATTCGAACCTGACCCCAAGGCATCCCGAACTTGGGGTTATCATCCATTCGAGGTCTCTGATTCATATCTTCATCATGCCCCCCATTTCTATAGGGAAATTCTAGCATGTACTCCTTCGATAGCACTTTTGTATTTCGATTCAAGTTCATACGCTCTGCATCATCTCGAGGACACACATCATTCCTTCCTAGGTCAGGACGACCATGCCCTCGAGCCTTTGTGGGTCAGTACCGACCCGTGCCTGTAGGTCGGTCATGACCTATATGTTTGTCTTGGGGTTTTCCCCTGGTCATTCTACTGCACTTTCAGTTACCTACGTTCCAACTTCTGGTTTTTTTCCTGATTTGCAGGAACTTCGGCTATTCCCATCTGTCCCATTCTCCTAAAGAAATTCTCCATCATCTCTTTCTGGCGAGCAATCATCTTATCCTATAGTCCATTCATCATAGTCCATCTCATCCCTAGTGATGTAGATTGATGGGAGGTTAGCTCCTTAGGATGCCTTTTGGCTGCCCCCTTATTGATTTCCTCTAGATACGGCCTTCCTAGTTGACTGTCTAGTCATTCTGAATCTTCCCAAGTCTTAAATCAGCGAGTTCGAGTGTTTCTCAGAGAAAGCATCAAAAAATGTTTTAAACAAAAATGACATAGACACCCAATAGGTTAAGTAGAGAATGAAAAGTGAAGAAAATAAATGAAAAATGAGTAAGAAAGTACATAGAGTTTATAGTGGTTCGGTTAATCTTGACCTACGTCCACTTAATGATTATATTGCTTATACTTGGACTTGGAGGGAGAAGTCCTTATGGGCCGGTACAATTTTGATAGGTTACAAGAAATTAGAGAAAGGAGAGTAAGAGCTAAAGATCCTTAAAAATGAGCCATACCCCTCTATTTATAGAGGTAGGGAGCCTAAAATCTTGCCCAAAAGATCTCTACCTCGTTTTCCATGCCTTAGACCGTTTCTCTACCAAAGTAGGATGCTACCTCATCAACTTATACGGGTGGGTATGACTTCAAGGGCTTGGATCGGTACGACTCTAAAATATAGCCAATCTGGTCATCTTGAAATCTTCGCTTTGGTTCGTCCTTTGGTAAGCTTTGTGATTCCACAATTGTTTGCACCAATGTTAGCTTGTTTCTGAGTCCAAAGGATGGGTCCATGGAAGAGCAGAGTAGCTGATTCAGAAGTTCATGGAGATCGATAGAGAATTGCATAGAATCGAAAAAACAACACTTGGAATAGGCTTGTATTATCAAATAGAATAGGTAGGCGGAAGATGGGCCCCACTAGATGAAGGAACATAGGTCGATACCGATCCAAGGGTTGGATCTAGCACTTTGGATTTTTGGGGATAGACTCATATTTGCTTAGTGATCTTGGCCGTAATTACTTTTGGGTTTCGCAATCATCTCCCCGGACGTCTTGCCTTGATAACTTTGAAGTTTGTTTTTTTGGGTTCGCTTGTATATTACCTGGTCAAAAGGCGGGATAACATGTGGCATGGTATATTATTGCAATTTTTATGATGGATGTTACTTTGAGTCGTATTGGTACTTAGCTTTTTAATAGCATGCTTATTATTATGTTCCCACATTGGGATTTAGATATAGTATGTCCCATTTATATTTATATGATACTCGGGTCAATCCGAGACTTTTAAGGTACAATGACATTAGCCATTTTGGATGTGGGCTTTAGAGGAGACAAGGTGTACATATATGTTATATCATGTTTGAGTTATCGATTTATATTTTTCTTTGGATATGTCCTTGTATTTATTTTGATGAGATGACCAAGAATTGTGTATAATGAAATTGACTTGATCTTTATTGTCGTATTAAGACAGACATCATTTGGTATCAGTTTGTATATATTATATTTTTTGCGGCGATCTATGACTTTATGTTCATTTATATATGTTGTATTGTTTTGTCCTGGTAAATTCATGTGTTTATTGCTTTGTGCTGATATCGAATACGTATGGATGGATTATACGAGATTTTTAATATGTACCGGTGTTGGCTCAAGGGAATTTTCATGAAATGTCGCTCTTAACAAGCTTCGTTCACCGTATTACCAAATATGATTACCTAGTAATTCTCTTTGGTAGTAAGGGTATAGAGGTAGGGCATTAGAGTTTAGTACCAGAGAAGGGTTCGGAACAATATAGAATATTTATGGCACGAGTCTTGGCCTTAGACTGACTCTAGAGTCCCCGTTTCCCTCATTGGGTGTGTGGTAGTTTCCTTATATTTAAGGGATAGCATGAGTATATGATGATTACTAGGGTAATCATCTGGTGGACATACTTGTTATTTTTCCTACTATATATATATATCACATATCTCTACCTCTTCTGTATATTTTTATTGCTGAGTGAAATGGAAGTTGTTGAGGGTGGTAGTGAAGTAGGAATGGTTAACCTGACGAGCAGTATTAGTATCGGTGATGGTATGTGTGGCTTAAATATGAATGAATTGATCCAATAGTGATCAGATTTGCACAGCGGAAGCTGATATATAGTTTTTCGCTAAAGGCTTTGTTTGTTTGTTTGGAATTGTTGCTTAATGCTTGTTTGATTTTATGGATGAATCGGAAGTATATACGAATTTTGAAAATAAAGATTTATATTCAAACAAGCAAATGATCTGGTAAAATATGAATTTGATTTTATAAAGCAATTGAAAATTATTTTAGTAGTTTATTTTGACGTTAATTTTTTCATCGAGTGATTTAAGAATTCTGGTCGATGCGGGCGCACACGTATTCGATAGGGATTCCTAAAAAAACTTAAACGAGGCAAAACCGATACGGTATTTTGGAATTATATCGGAAATATTTTGTTCAAAAATATATATATTGATTTGTGGAATAAAATATTATTTGGAGAATGAAATTATTATTTATCTTGATTTGAATATGTATTTTGATTAACGTATGCTACCATCGAATATTTAGTATGAAGTTGAGATCACCGACGAGGCAGTCTTGATATAAAATCTTAGACAGGCAATATTGTAGCCAACTGGCAAAACGAATCACTAAATTTTATGGCGCGACAACGTTGTATATTTTAATATAAATTAATTGTGAATTATTAGTATAAAGAAATATTTGTTTAAGATTGAACCAAAAGAAATTTTCTAATGAAATATGTATTTGTGGATATATATAATAGATCTGTTTTGAGTTAAAGATAAACTATCTAGAAAGAAAAACAAAGTATTTTTGTAAGATGTTTCTTGTATAAATGTTGTATAAATCATTGTGCTGGTTAGTTATTACTGGAAAACAAATATAAAAACGTGAATAAGGATGCTTGGGAATTATTTGTGAAATACTTAATTGCTTCTTCACAAATTATAATGGTAGCCTAACTGGACATTCCCAAGATGAATATACTTTAGTTAAATTAGTTGATTAGGCCTGATAACCATCTTAATTTTATTCTTTAAATATTGTTGCTTCATGCTTACTGGAATGGAATTAAACTCTATCAGGAAATTTCTTGAATTAATTTAAGAAACCTATATACCATGGAGAGTTGGTGCATTTCCTAGATAAAACTGTTCGGAATATGAAGAGAACATCACCTTCATAATCAACAATGTTGTTTAAGTTTTAATCTCTAATGGTGATGGGAATGAACTGTGTAATATGATGTGTCACATCAATGTTGAAAACTATCTCCTGTTGTAGCTAATATTCATGTTTTGAGGCCATTGAATAGTTATATTTTAAAAAAAAACTGGAATGAGTCCTTGTACGTTTATAGCTTAAATTTAATATCTTGATGCTCTGAAGTCGCTAGGACTAATATACAGCCAACAGTTGCAGTCATCTAGTATTTATTTGTTTATAATTTGAAGAAAAACCTAGAAATGGAGTTTGCCTGAGAATAGAAGAAAACTTAAATGTATATGTGGAGCATGTGAAAGTACAAACTATGTTTCATTGAATCAAGCTAGTGAAATCTAAAACTATCAAGCTATAGCTCATAGAGTTTAATTTATTTCTCAATTATATTGGCCGTATGACAGTCAACTATGCATACAAGTTTTGAACAAATTGTTGTAACCGTAGTATTAAAAAAAACCAACAGGCCTGTGTACGTGTGCAGTGTTTATTCGGCCATAAAACACAAACAATTAATACAATTTGACGATTTTAACTATTTCCGAAAGCTAAGAAGCAAAGCAACAACTTTTGTTTTGAACGTTTTATAAAATTTTGACGTTTAATAGGCTAAAAACGCACGTTTTATAGGCAGATTTGCACTTAATAATAGTTTCTGAGATTGCATTGTTTAAAAAAAATAACCATAACCTTTGATGCACTCAATATTTTGCAATTCGAAAAATATTTTGGAAAGCCAACACATTATATAACAATTCACTTTTAGAAACTATAGCTTGATTTGTGGTTTTGCAATTTAAAAATTTGTCGGAAAGTGGAGAAATATGAAGTCACTTTTCTTTTACATCACATAAGTGCATATGTACTATACTTCCCTGTATGAAGCTAATCTTTAAAGTTGAGTTGAGTATAGATATAATTGAAGCATATAAGGACTAAATGGTGACTTTCAGCTCGCTTTTGCTCGCATAAAAGTGAAATAGCTCGCTTAAATGGTAACGAAAGGGTATGTTTTTACATTTTATTGGTATATATGTGATATATGTTATTTTCGCATATTTCGAGATGCCCCATTGATTGAGATGTATATTTATATTGTGTTATATTATGTTTTGATTTTTCGAAATCCTTTCGGTGTAAAGGGGACTGTCGAAATTTTTCGAAAATTCTAACACTTAGAAAGTTTTTCAGGAATTATCATGTGTGAAAATTGAAAGTTATTGAATGAATCTATAGCATACGATAAGAGAATTTTGTGAAAGAGCCACATAAAGGATTATGTATCTTGTAGAAGTTAGTAGAATATTTAGAAAGTCAAGGTATGAGTTGTGTATGACGTTTTTCGATAAGAAATTACGAGGATCAATTTTTTATGTAGGGAAGTTTGTAACAACTCTACGTTCTATGTCGTATAAATAAATATATTTAATTAAAAAAATTTGAATTCGATTTATTTAATTATTATTTTGGAAATAAATTCTTATTTGTTAAAAGTTTATTTAATAAAAGTTTTTCATTTAATAAATTCTTTTCAAATAATTTATTTAAAATTGAATATAAAATATTTTAATGCGTAAATAATTCTTATGTGATTAGAATAGTGGAAAATAATTAAGGAGAGATCGAATTAAATAAAATTAGATAATTATTGAAATATAATCGGGTGGAATGAAGCGTAAATAAATTCAAATTAAATTGAAATTTATTTACAAACAAAAGAAAAGAGAATAAAATGAATAAAAGGAGCTATATTTTTCTTAGTTCTAGAAACTCCTCCATATTTCATCATTTAAGCCCAAAAATAAAACCAAACCTATTTAATAATCGAACCACTATTCTTTCCTCATCTTCAAACCCGTATTTGCCTTAATTCTTCCAAATCAAAAATTGCGACATTCTACAAAATAAAAAATCAATAAAATAAACGCTCGGAGGCGTGAGCCTGGTAGCGTTGAGTACACTCGAAGATGTCTACGACACGGAAGAAGGGGGTTGCGTGATTGAGGCGGCGATGTTGGGCAATCATGAACGTTCGTGTGCGGGCAAGGCAATGTTAAGGAGGCATCGCAGCTGGAGCTTGGTGGCAACCTGGAGGAAGCTAGGGTGGAGGAGCAAATGCCAATGGAGTGCGGTTGCCGTGTGGCTGCTGGTGAGGTGACTCCTTAGAGCTAAGTAATCGAGAGTTCTATTACTCTTCAACGGCTACAAGCCGAGTTATACTATATAACTCCTAGGCTAGTAGTCGAGGAATTAGTATGTTGTGAAGCTCTCATTAGGACGTGTGGCGTCGAGAGTAATTATTATCTTTACTTCCATTAGGACTCATCTCGTTGAAAGTATATTTCATTGTATCCTCTAAGGATTAGTTAGTCAAGTATCATTATCTACTCTTAGGGTAAGTAGTCGAGGATTTGTTATGTTGATATGCTCTCATCAGGACCCATATTGTCAAGAGCTGTTATTGTTACTCTCACTAGGATTTTTAGAGTCGAGAGTATAAGTTATATCTCTCATTAGGACTTATATAGTCAAGAGTATTAGTTGGAATCTACATCATAGGGTTCAAGCCACTATGGAGAGCACGTAAATTAGACCTACCAAGTAGGCTAGTTATCCATTCTTGCAGTCCTGATTGCGGGGTCGCATCTCGAATCCGTGATGTGGACTTATTGAGTTTGTAGGCTGAGAGTTATTTCTCTCATTAGAGACATTTCCCCGATGTCAGTTTAGGACCAACGGTTCATCACCAAGGGCAAGTAGGAATTATGGCTAATGCTCGGTGTAGTCCGGGAGCATGTTTATGACATGAGATGGATACAAGTGTCAGATTCTAGAAGTAACTAAGGGACTTGTAATGACCCATCCCGAAACAGGCCTAAATTCCAACCCATAAAAGGCTCATTGAAACTTAAACCCATTCCAAAGTTTGTTGTTGGTTGGTAAAAAGAAAAACAATACAGAGCTATCTATCTATTTTTTCAAAACTCACGACGGAAGGAATAAAATATATTAACAATAATAGTACCCATTTATTTTAATCCATTTCTAATGCTACAAAACATATCATAATGATAACAACAACCGTTACATCAATTTTTTCAAAAGTACATTTTATGGATACAATAGAAAATAACATGAAAATATAGATAATAACTGCCACAAGCTTCACTCTTGCCGTCTTAAAGCATCAACTCCTTCTTTACCTTTGTTGTAATGAGGAGGGAGTCAGAAGAACAAGTGTCTAGTGAATGAAAACCTCGAGCCTTACTATTTCAGTACTTGGGAAGTATATTCCATAATAAGAACATCTCTTATGTATTTAAACCATTTAATATTTCATCTAAGGAAAGGAGGAAGACCCTCAATCAACCAATTAATACCTTCCATTACGAAGTAGGTTTTCCTATCCCATAACCCATAACCAACGTCATTAATGTCTAACAATGCGAGAGATATAACCCAAACCACTTAATACCATTTAGTGGAAAATAGGTAGACTTTGATCATTTCAGACCTCAATTGAGGTAGGCCACCATCATTTAGTACCTATTCCTAAGGTAGACTCCACATAGGCATCTATCAAACTGACATTGCATGGAAATCTATTTGGACACATAATACTTCATATTGAAGCGGTCCTTTTCGAGATATCCTTAACCGTGCCTAAACCCAATCCCAACTATTTAATACTTCATTTGGGGAAGAAGACAGGCCCTCAAACAACCACTTAATACCTCCAAAACCCTGAAGCATGTCCTTCGTCTATGACCCCGTACCCACTGTGATGTCTCACATTAGCTCGACTATTCGTAGATACTGGTAGCCAGATTAACTAGAAAGATTTACCCTATAGAATTGGGACTAACCTCGCGTGATCGTAGTTACTTATCATAGGTGATGTCTCACATCAGCCTTAAAGTCACACTGCTGGTAGCCAGGTTAGTTGGACAGACTTTCGTGTGCCTCTTGACTAACCTCGTATCACTATAACTTAGTTATATTTACAACACCCTTAATATATTATCACACACCTCACCGTAACCATTAATTAGGCTGTATAATAATTCCTTCGTATTATGCTTTAACAATCAATTACTTTCCTAAGGGGGATTTAATGACAATTATTACCTAATTAACTACACAATTATATGTTATAACTTTATGCTATATACGATAATTAATATATAAATAAATACACACTTATTATTTCTATGCGTGTGGAGATTACACCCTAACTAACGTTTAAATGCCAATTCCTTTTTAACCATAATAATATAAGTCGTTTTTCCATATTATTAATGATGCCAAAATTCCAATATCCATAAGTAGGAATTCTAATATCCATAACAAGGATTAATACTCATATCCAAAATTGCAATAAATAGACTTGAATATAGAATCTAAATCCAACTTATATCATATTAAATAATAGAATAAACCAAGAATGAAAACTTATAATTTAATCAATTCTACTCTCTATTCAACTTCTTTTACATGAATTTTGACAAGAAATATTCTATTAAATTTTATAGAAATAGGCGGTGTAAACTACGAATAAAGATTCATACTTTACACATTATTGCTTAGTGAAATCACCTTAATCTCTGAAGAAAAGGAATAAGAAGTGGAATAGAAGGTAGAATACATAAACTACAAAATCTGCACAAACTCCATTATTTTAATACAAAACAATTAAGATTTCAACCTAAGAATTGATATATCGAATTAAGGGGGTTTTAGGGGATTTAATAGTGCTTTTTTTCATAATCCTAAAACCCCTTAAGGCATATCCAAGCCCATCGTACACTAATACTGTAACAATCCGCATATCTATCGATTCTATATTTAAATATTTTATTTAAATATTTTATCGTTAGTCGGATGTTAGTCCGAAAAGCTACTTTTTGCATACGGTCAAATTAGGACTCGAGACCACCCCCATTGAGTTCAAAATGACGTTTGCGATCTTTTTGAGTGTAAACTTCGATATGTTTGGAGATAGTGAAATTTTCAACACTTTTTCCCGCCTTTGACTTTGGTTTGGACTGCACCCCTTTAGTTCAGCCCAACCATCTTCCTCACTCTATCAAAACACTTCAAGCTTTGTCAAAAATGGTGGTGGGAAGTGGAAATTAAAACTCCAAACACAAATTCTATTGCAAATCCGAGATTCAACATCAAATTCACGTGAAGACCATTGATTCAAGCTTGTTGGTGTTCTTGCTTTGCTCTCAAATCTCCATCTTCATCAAATTCCGTGAAAAGGTGAGATTTTTGATCTCACATCTTGCCTATATCTATCTTGGACTGTTGGGAATGATTCCCTATCACTCTAGCATCAACATTTGCATTTGGTTTGGATTGGATTGGCGAAAAACTCCAAAATTTAGTGATTTTGGTGAAAAACTGCTACTAGGTCGTTCTGGCCATTTTTAGCTCGTTCGGAGTTAGGTCGCGCGTCCTTAAGTCATAGGTCGTATTCGTCCTTAAGTCGTAGGTCGAAACAGCTTTAAGTCTTAGGTCGTTGCCGACCTAAAATTCCAAGGCAAACCACTAAGTCGCTCGAATTTTGTTAAGTCTTAGGTCGTTGCCGACCTAAAATCCCCAGGCAAAACGTTAGGTCGTTGCCGACCTATAATCTCCAAGCAAAACGTTAGGTCGTTGCCGACCTATAATCCCCCAGGCAAACTTTAGGTCGCTCGCACTGGCTTATCTCGTAGGTCGTCTCCGACCTAAGCTTCTTTTCCATAAGTCGTTCGCGAGTCAAATGTTAGGTCGTCTCCGACCTAACGCCCTCGTCACCTTAGGTCGTAGCTCGTAAGTCGCTCGACCCTGCTAAGTCTTTAAGTCGCTCGAGTTAGGTCGGCCAGTATATCTCGTAGGTCGTCTCCGACTTATCCTCCAGTTAAGTCGTTCGACCCTCTAGGTCGTTCGAGTTAGGTCGTTGGACCATTTACCTTAGGTCGCTTGACCTTAAGTCGTAGGTCGTCTCCGACCTATGCCCCACTAAGTCGCATCCCACTTAGGTCGTAGGACTCTGTAAGTCGTAGGTCGTCGCCGACCTTACACTTGGTCTTTTTAGTTCGCGATTTCCTTAGGTCGTATGACCTATTTTTCCTTAGGTCGCTGGACCGCTTGCCTTCACTAGGTCGTATGACCTTTTTAAACTTAGGTCGCTAGGTCGAACCCCGTATTACTCTGCGTAGGCAATCTCTTCTGAAAAACATTTATCAGAATTTCTACTTTGATGGTTTTGGGATTGACTTCTTTGGACTTTACTCACGTCTTCGAACGTGAATTGATTTGTTCTACAATCGTTTTATGACTTGTCACTTTAAAGATATATGAAGGTTTCAATACTAATAGTAAATATCAAAACTCTTTCATCAAAGCGATTTCAACACTATTTTAAATATCAAAAGTTCGTTTTCTCAAACCGATTTTCAATCTACTAGTATATACAAGCCTTTACTTCACTCGAACGAGAAATCGACTTAAACGACTTAGTAAAACGAGTGGTATGAAACGCTTGCGTTCACTTCGTCGGTTAGCTCTTGGACTTGTTCGATTGAACCCTTTTCGTGACAATTTCCTAGTGAAGATTTACAGCTTGTTCGTAAATATTTAAGTTAAGCAAGTGGTTATGGGACATGAAGCTAAACTCATATATTTACTAGCTTGGTGTGATTGACACTTCTCGCTGATCATGATGATCATTTTATGATTTAGACTAGCAATTGTGCGATGTCTCTTTGTTTGCAAGGTAAGACTAGACCGCAGTAGTGTGATTCCGACTCACACACATCTCTTTGTCCGCAAGGTTAGTCTAGGCTGCAGTAGTGTGATTCCGACTCACACATATCTTTTTGTTTGCGAGGTTAGGCTAGACACCACTTGTGTGATTCCATTCACACATACCTTTTTGCTTTTTGGTTAGCCTAGGCCTCAATCAGTGTGATTCCGACTCACACATATGGGGTAGCTCCCCATGGTCTTCGGACCATCATGTGATAGGCCTCTTTCTCTTTTTTATGATTTTTGGATTTCTTGTTTGATTTCTGGATTTTTATGTCATTGACTTGTTATGAGTACAAGTTTAGGGTATGATGCCCTCTTTGGATCTTTGAGAAGATTCTCGTGATATTGATCATTTCTCATCGGTTGATCTCCTGTTGATCATCATTTTCATACTTATAGTAGTATGTCAGTATGGATATTCTATGTTTATGCCATGTCTTTTATTATATATCATGTCATCTGATATTTATAGTTAGACTGATCCGTTTATTATTTTCTTAAATAATACTCGGGTCAGACCGAGATGTTACAGGTGCTTCTGCTTGACTTCCTTCCGGGATTTGCTACTCTGACTTTTGGCTGACTATTTAGTTTAGCAGTTTTTTGTTGTATACACTTGAGATATGGACTCATAGTTGTATTCTTTTGGTATAGCACGTGTTGCTATTCTTTTGTATTATTGTGGAACTTTTTGACCACTACTCTGATGTACACTTTCATGTGTTAGTTATATATTCATATCTTCTTCCGCCTTTGTGATATGGATGTCTGTGACTGCTATGTGTTATGTTTATTTCTATTTTTGTTTCCGAAGATTATTTTATAGCCACCATGTGATAATCAATTACATGGATGGTCGCTCCTCAACAGCCTTATTCTCCGCGTTAGTTGACAGCACTACATCGTAGTGTCCTTGGCTAGCGTGGGTATTGAGGTGGGGCGTCACAAATAAATTATTTAAATAGAAAAACTAATATTTCCACTCAAAGTTGGTCCTTAGCTTTGGTTCTTTTTGGATTTGAAACGCCCACAATAATCTCATTCAGATCTCTTCTTTTTGATATATACAACAAGGGATTTGTATATATATTAAATTCAGAAAGGTTGGAGGACAAGAGGTTTAGAAATTAAATAAATAAAGATAGGTATATAGGATTCTTACTTGAAACCCTAACAGATTTTTCTGAATCTATGAAGAGATGAACCGACAGAGCTTCGTTGATGCTCCTAAAATATTTGTGAATAAAGGTTGTGGGGTCCAGGGTCTTATTTGTTGGGGTTGAGAGGCACCAAAACCGTAGGATGAAAATATGTTAAAAATGAAAAATATGATCATCACCTCAAAACCCTAGCCGCCACCTCTAGGTAGGGTAGACCGCTAGCGGTCGACTGATTGGATCGCGTGGTCGACCGCCCTCCCTTATTTTGGAGCGTTTATTTATTACCGTTGCAGAATTTATTTTATTCCTTAATTATATTTTGATGCTCACATTAACTTTAACGTTTACTTAACCCACAAGTCTAATAACATTTAATTTTTTAATTTCAAATTTGAGAATTAATTTACTAGAATTTGAATTCGAATTATGTTGTTTTAAACATGAAAAATTCAAACGCTCGTAACTTCTTCGTTCAAGCTCCGTTTTCAGCATATTATATATGGAAATTGATCAGAATTTCGCCACAAATGCAATGGTAAAACTTCCATGACCAAATTACAAATTTTACAAAATTTTAATTTTTACCCTTACCCTATTTAATCTAATTTATTAGCTTTATTTACTTGTTTACTTATTTACTTACGGTAAGTTTTACGAGGTTTTAGATTCTCCCCACTTAAAAGGACTTCACCCTGAAATCTTTTCAAGGGTCGAACAACATAACATGCAATAACATCTATGTTATACAGCCTAGTTATTTACACAACCGTGCATCTACTCAACCAAAGTGCAATGTGATTATGTATTGCACATATGTTATAAATGAGCTCAATCCTAGCATGAGTGTGTGATCATGTCATGCAAATATGTATGCAAATACCTTAAACGTGCATAAAAATTCTATACGAGTGTAAAGTGATTGTGAAAAGTTAGCAGCCATCTCCTACCATCCAATCTAGCAATCACAATGCAACCAAAATCCTAATTTTAGGGAGGAAAGTTTATCAAAGAAAAGCTTAAGCGAGAAGTCCTCATGCCTTCTACTGGATTTTCTCCCCATTGTGCTCAGACCTATCTAATTTCTTTATTATGGAGCTTCCTAGTTCTGTGCTCCACAATGCATGCAGTGGCACGGGAAGCAATTGGCTATATCTCAATGTCCCCCAATTGATTAAGGTCTACAACAATAGCTATGCTATGAAGGTATTTCCTCAAATGCAAAATGTGGAAAATATCATGGACTCCAGCTAACTTATAAGTTTTCTTATTTTTCCTAATATTGAGGAAAGCCCAATAGACCTTGGTGCTAACTTTTCCAATTTTCCAAACCTTACGACCTTCAGACGCTGCCTAACCAACTCTAACTTTCCGAAGTATCTTAATTCAAATCTGGTTCGAGTACAATTTTGTCGGTGTTTTCCCAACAACAATTTAGCGATTTATATGGCCTCCCATAAAGTGCTTCAAGGGTGCCATACCAATCGTCTATTGGTGACTACTATTATACGCGAATTCTATTGAACGTAAGTGCTGCTCCCAATGTCCTCCAAAGTCCATGATGTAAGCTCTCAACAAATCCTCCAAGTTCTCATTCACTCCTTCAGTTTGTCCGTCGACCATCGGCTGGTGAATGGTGCTAAGAGTTAACGAAGTTCCTAAAACTAACGAAGTTCCCAAGGCTGCCAACAAACTCCTCCAATTTTTCTATAAAATAAGGGGTCCTTATTACTAATAATGCATCGAAATTCCAAGAAGCTGAACCTCCTCCTTGATATGAATCTACGTTAGAGACGTTGTGGTCCTATTGTCACAAATGGAAATAAAAGGGTCTCTTTGTTGATTAGTGACATTCTATGAGCTAAATTTTTATGTTTTCCAAAATTCTAAAGTTTTGGGATTGAAACATTCATTTACCTTAGGTTGCTAACCTAATTCCATATTAACTTCCAGTCTTACCAATGGTTTATTGCTGGTTAAGTGTCCCCATAAAATTTTCTTATTCATGTTGCTTGTCAATAAGTATATATTTATCAAGTAGTCTAATCCCATTTATAAAATCAACACAGGAATAAAACATCGATATACCTTATTCCACATCATAAACTTTTCTAATAACTAAGGGAGACAACTAGCTATTACAACCCAAAAACTCTATAAAAATTTTTGTTGGAAGCTGCCATTTATTATCAAGTGGTATAAATGGTGTTGAGGTCCTACCACTCCTTACTAAATTAATATGGGTATTTCTTAATATGTCATTCCATTATTACCCATTTTCCTTAATTTTCCTTTTTGGTTCCTAATAAATGTGGTCCATCCGTTGCTTTAATTAATGTATCCATAATAGTTGATCATTGCTGTCAAAATTTGACCATCCCCAATTAATCCTTATTTAATCCCTTTGACCTTCTTCAGGTTTCAAAACCTGTCCATTACTTAGATCCAATTCTTATATAAATGTCATATTAAGTTCCCTAATCAGTCCCCATTTATTCCTCTTTCCTCTCATCAATTACAAATTTATTACTCATTAAATTTGTAATTAATGTCTATAAATCCAAATTCGTTAATCATGCATATAGTCGTAATTTATGCTATATATATATTCTTATTTCTAGTCAATAAGCGTGGTTATCCGTATATACTAATTTCTAAACTAGAGCACTTCTCCCCACATTTTTAATTTATTAGAGCTACCCTTAAAAGGAGTTACCATTAAAATCTTCCATAAATTAATCACAAATGAGATTTTTGTCTTGTTTTAATTTACAAAGAATTATTTCTTTTCTTCTATTGAAAGAGACAATGTAAATAAATGGAAAGGATATTCATATCCTATACATCTATTTCCCTTTTTGGTGCATCCTTTGTTAATTCAAACAACGCACTTTATACATATTTTGGAATATGGTAATTTCTGGAAATTTCACGGAAACCGATACAAATAAATTAAAACATAGAAATTTACATCCTAAGTTATCTATGGAAACCTAATTTACAACCCAATTATATATCTGGAATATTTTTACACGTTACTAAGATCTTCAAATAGAGGTTTGAGACTGATCAAATTTCCAGATCAGGTTGTGCACTCTATTCCTATTTTATCTATATCCTAAAAACTTTTAATTTGTTCTACCTAGTATTGATCTCTATCTACTCTATAAAAAATTGGTTTTTACCAACATTTTAGCTACATACAATAAATAAACTATTTTTATACAAATAAATTTATTTCATTAAATTCAAAATCAAAATTTATTACCCTATTTATTGTAATATTTAAATTTCACAGACATTAAGTGCCAAATTCAAAATCTCCCTCTTTGAAAATAAAAACTTATAAACCTTCGTCAAGAATTTATAATTGCTTAGTTTCAAGAAGGAGCAAAATAATTTCTTTTTTTAAAAAAACTTTCTTTAACAAAGACTTATTGTTTTAAAAGTTACACTTAATTCATAATATTCAAAAATTGCTTGGTTTTCAAAAAGGAACTATGAAAAACTTCCATTTTCAATGACTTACTATAATAAAGACTTACTCCTTTTTGAAAATAGGATTTTTAACCCAAAACATTCAAATAATTAATTATCATTCTAGAATAATAGATTAGATGTTTATTATTCCAAAGATTTTTCTGGTTACAAGACAGTTATATTATTTTAAAATATACATCAGCATCTATTGTTTTATTACTCAAAATATACTGTCATTTAACCAAAAACTTTTCATAACTTTGTTTAAAACATGCACAATCTTTTGCAATCCTTTTCTTTATCAATTCCAATTTATTTGATTTCCATTTTAAATCCAATAATATTCTTATTCAAACGAGTTCTAAGTCCAAATAAATGTATATATAAAATTCTTATGCTTTTCCTTATATACAAAATATCCATCATTCACTAATTACCATCATTTAATTCCATTCAATTGTCAAAAACACCATATATAACTTTAAACGATGGAAAAATGGAGTAAACAAAGATAACTTCTATCTTATTAATTTATTACTACCTAAATTTCAGCTATTATTCTCTGTATTTCCTTATATGGAAATGCTCCTCTTACCTACCTTATCCGATATTCTTACCCTTCTATCTTCTATTTTCATATTCCACTTATGTGTCATTTCAATTTATGTAGCCTATTAAAAAGAACTTTTTAAAAAAGAATTCCAAATTTATAAAATAGAAGAAATTATATAGAAAATAGAAGAATCAAAAAACAAAAAATCCAAAAGTTGAAAACTTTTTAATTCAATAAATTTTAAATTGAGAAGTTAACAAATGAAAACCTTCTTTTTTTTACTTTTCCAGTCATTAAATTAAAAATCATCCACCATTTTGAGTTTAAAACATTTCACCACATTTAAAATTACATCCTCTTTCCAAACTTTTCACAAAACAAACGTTAGTATATTTCCAAAGCCATCTAAAATCACATTTATCAAAGAAAATTCAACTTATAATACATAAGATCTTCATTTAATAATATTTTTAAAAACTCTTTTAAATATTCAAAGAGTTTTCAAAAACCTATTTATCAAATTCTTGGCTTTAATTGTTCTTTCGTTTGAACACTTTCCTACTCAATCTTCTTTAAAATATGGTTATCTTATTATGGTGATTAATGTACACCTTCTTATGAAAGCTTGTTTCATTCATTCTTTATACCTTACTTTCAAATTTTTACCAATATTCTGCCTTGTACTATTTAATTAATACTTAACATTTTATTCATTACCTTCATAAATGTCACTTTATCTGCATTAAATGGTTGTTATCTTAATGAACGTTTCCTAAGGACATTTACTTTCTTATTCAAATTTTACCTATTTAATTTCTTCCTTATCTTCCCATAATTACTTTAACAGTCTCATTAATCTATTTAATTTCTTGTAACTCCTCGCTTATTGCACATTCATTGTCTATTAAATTTTTAGAGTTACAACCTTTCCTTCAATGTTTTCTATCCTTTTTATTCAATGTGCTTATAGGGTCCACAATTAAAAGGAAATCTAGGTCTAACAAAGGAGTCAAGTACTACTCAGCTTCTTGGGTGCTTCCTTATGTTGTGGTCATCCCCTTCTTAGTCCCCTCCTCGCGATACGATATCCGCTTCGTAAGTAATCAGAGTAAGAGTATAAATTTAATCTACTTATTTTTTTTCCAACCCATAGTCACTTCCCCATCCTTTCGGAATATGGTCACAACTACTTCTATACTCGAAATCTAAAGAGTTAGGCATATATTCAAAATAAGTATATATATTTATAGTAAAATCGCTTGAAAAATCTTTTCAAAAATAACAAGTACGCCACTCATACGCATATTTTCCCCATCGATCACGTAACCTAAGCTCTGATACCAAACATAAAAACAGCCCTGAAATAGGCTTAAATTTCGACCTTGAAAAGGCCTATCAAAACATAGATCCATTCCAAAGCTGGCTGTTGGTTGGTAAAAAGAAAAACAACACAGAGGTATCTATCTGTTCTTTCAAAACTCACGGTAGAGGGAATAAAATATAATAGCAATAATAGTACCAATTTATTTTAAACCATTTCAAATGCCACAAAACGTATCATAATGTTAACAATAGCCGTTACATCAATTTGTTCAAAAGTACATTTTATTGGTACAATAGAAAATAACATGAAAATATAGATAATAACTGCCACAAGCATCACTCTTGCCATCTTCAAGCATCATCAACTCCTTCTCTAATCTTTGTTGTAATGAGAAGGGACACAGAACAATAAGTGTCTGATGAATAAAAACCTCAAGCCTTACTATTTCAGTACTTAGGAAGTATATTTCAAATAAGAACATGTCTTCCATATTTAAACCATTTCAAAACCACTTAATACTTCATCTAAGGAAAGGAGGCATGCCCTCAATCTACCATTTAATATCTTCCATTCCGAAGCAGGTTTTCCTATCACATAACCCCGAAGCATGTCCTTCGTCTTATAATCCATATCCACGGTGACGTCTCATATTAGCCCAACTATTTGTAGGTACTGGTAGCAAGATTAACGGGGAAGATTTACCCTATATAATTGGCACTAACCTCACGTGATCATAGTTACTTATCATGGGTGATGTCTCACATCAGCCACAAAGTCACACTATTGGTAGCCAGGTTAGTTGAGAAGTCTTTTGTGTGTCTCTTGACTGACCTCGCATCACTATGACTTAGTCATATTTACAACACTCTTAATATATTATCACACACCTCACCGTAACCATTAATTAGGATATATAAGAATTCCTTTGTATTATGCCTTAACAATCAGTTACCTTCCTAAGGGGATTTAATGACAATTATTATCTAATTAACTACACAATTATACATTATAATTGTATGCTATTTACGATAATTAATATATAAATGAATACGCACTTATTATTGTCTATGCATGCGGAGATTACGCCTTAACTAACGTTTAAATGTCAATTCCTTTTAACCATAATAATACATGTCCCTTTTCCATATTATTAATGATTCCAAAATTCTAATATCCGTAACAAGGGATTCTAATATACATAACAAGGATTCAACGCTCATATCCAAATTGCAATAAATAAACTTATATATAGAATCTAAATCCATCTTATCTCATATTACACAATAGAATAAACCAAGAATGGAAAGTTATAATTTAATCAATTCTACTCTCTATTCAAATTCTTTTACATGAATTTAAACAAGGGACATTCTATTAAAATTTATAGAAATAGACGGTGTAAAATACGAATAAATTTTCATGCTTTACACACTATTTCTTAGTGAAATCACCTTAACTGGATATAAAGAAAAGGAATAAGAAGTGGAATAGAAGGTATAATACGTAAACTGCAAAATCCACACAAACTCCATTATTTTAGCACAAAAAAAATTAAGATTCCAACCTAAGAATTGACATTTCGAATTAAAGAAGTTTTAGGGGATTTAATAGTGTTTTGTTTTCGTAATCCGAAAACTCCTTAAGGCATATCCAAATCCATCATACACTAATCAATTACTAAAATAGAAAAACTAAGATTTCTACTCACAGTTGTTCCTTAGCTTTGCTTCTCTTTGGATTTGAAACGCCCATAATAATCTCCTTCAAATCTCTTCTTTTTGATATATACAACAAGAGATTTGTGTGTGTGTGTGTGTGCGCGTTATAGATTCAGAAAGGTTAGAGGAGAAGAGATTTAGAAAGTAAATAATAAACAAAGATATGTATATAGGATTTCTTACCTGAAACCCTAATGGAGTTTTCTGAATCTAAGAAGAGATGATTAACAAGGCTTTGCTGATGCTCCCAAAATATTTTTGAATAAAAGTGAGGGGTCTAGTGTCTTATTTTTAGGGTTGAAACGGACCAGAATTGTTGAGTGAAAATATGTTACAAAGAGAAAAATCTGGTATGTTCATCACCTCAAAACCCTAGCCGCCACCCCTAGGTAGCGGTCGACACCACCCCTTGTGCACCGATCGACTGTTAACAGTTGACCGGTTGGGTCGAATGATCGATCGCTCCCCTTTTTTTGAAGCGTTTATTTGTTACCATTGCAAATTTTATTTTATTCTTTAATTATATTTTAATGTTCACGTTAACTTTAATGTTTACTTAACCCTCACCTCCAGTTACAGTTAAATTTTGAAATTCAAATTTGAGAATTAATTGTTTGTTTGAATTTGAATTATATTATTTTAAACCTGAAAACTTCAAATGCTTATAACTTCTTCATTCGATCTCCGTTTTTCACATATTATATATAGAAATTAATCAAAATTTCACCATGAACGCAATGGTAAAACTTTCATAGCCAAATTCCAAATTTTACAAATTTCCATTTTCCCCCTGTCTTATTTTATTTAATTTATTCACTTGTTTGCTTATTTACTTATGGTAAATTTTACAGGATGTTACAGGACTGTAGGAAACAGGATGTGGTTATTAGCATTTCTTGGAGCTGTGTTATGCTACGTCAATCTCCCATCTGGATGACTTAGGTAGATCTGTTATATTTGAAATATTTGATATTATTACCTCATTAGCGACAATGAATGTTTGACAATAGAGACTTGATGCGTGTCCGCCAGTCATTTAAGATACTCTAACCAAAGACAGTTGCATGTTGTTTATCTATGACATTAGAGGCTTGCTCTGAGCTTGTTTGTCGTTCTTTTATAAGAGTGTATGGCTGGGAGATCTCGTTTTTGTTTGATTTGTTATTTCTATCTCCTAGGACCTTTCAGTCGATAGTTTTGTCACTCTAAGGACTAGGGGTTGAGATATATTGTTATTCAAGTTTTTAATCCAGTAGAATTCAAAGGAAGTCGGAACAGTTTCGTCAAGCCAGAGCAACTTAAGAGCCAACCAAAAGGACTAGAAGAACCAACTAAGAAAAATTAGAGTAAAAGAAAGCAAAAACATGCTAAGGTGATGGATCGATGGCGATCAATCTCTTATGGATCGCTAGCGATCCATAAGGTTCGCTCGTAGTTCCACCAATCCTCTTGAACCATGATCCAATAGGTATTCTAGAAATGATCGCTAAGTTTGATGGAGTATCAGACTAGTTAGATTGAGAAGTGAGCATTCGTCTAATTCAATCAACAATCCAATGCAACCAGTGTATGGATCATCATCAAAACAAGGCAACAAGTGCAACGACCCATATTTTTGATAATTAAAATATAAATTTAATAAGATTTTAGAATTTAATATTATCAGAAATTAAAATTTATGATTTATTAATGATAAAAATAATTAGAATATAATTTAATATTATTGTTTGAATGTTATTGACATCGGTTTTAATGAAATTCCAATCAATTATAATTGCAAAGATTAATAAGGAATAAATTAAATGTTGTATTAAAAATAGAAATTATATGTTATTTAATTGGAATTGTTTTTAATATAGAATTTGAAATCAATTAGTTAGTAAATAAATCTATTAACCTTGTTTGTAAACAATAATTTTATTAATGTGTTTAAATTACTAAGCTGTAACTATTGTTTTATTTATCACCTTCTATTTAATCAGTTTGAAATAATTTGAAAACCAATGAAGTTAAATGTAATTAAATATTGCATTTAATATAAGAAAAGATGTTAACTGTAGAATATGAATGTAATAATTGGAAACTTATGTTAAATAAAATACATAAGGTAATGGTTGATTTAATATGAAGAACTTGTGATCAAAGTAAAAGAATTTGTTGAAATATAGATTATAATAAACTAGGATTTTATTACTATTGTAATTTGACATGAAATTAATTTAATATTTAAATATTAGATTTAACATGGAAAGTTTAATTTTAAAAAAGATCATTAAAATTCTGTGTAATCAGGAATGATGAAAATTGTTAACTTTCAAATTTGAATTTAAAAGTATTAAATTGATTTTAAAATAATAATTCAATTAATTAACGTGTAAAATTAGTCTTTTTGGGCACTGTCTCGAAATTCGACGAAACCATTTTCATCGGATCCGTAATGGTGAGATATTATAGGATTTCAAGCTTTATAGCGATCAGACTTATCATTTGATCGTGCGAACTCTAAACGCGTAGAAATCAATTAAAGAAATTTAAATGAATATAATTCGATTTTAAAAGCTAAATTCTATATATGATGGAATTAGGGTTTGAAATTGTTTTCATTGAGTTTAAAAATATTGGAAACCTATATTTCGATATATGAGATGACCTATTTTCATTTCGAAAATGAAACGGGCTTTACGGGTCTTTATTATCGCTTAAACCCCATTCGATCTGTTCCATCCATTCTTATCCATCTCTGCATATATATAGGCTGTTATAAACCCTATTTGCTTCAATTCCATTTTCTATACGTACAATTTCTATTCTTATCTGTTCCATTATCTGTTCCTTCTCAATGGCAGACATCTTAAACCCTAATTGCAATTCCAAATCAAATCGAAAAATCCAAACATCTCAAACCCTATCATATAATATATCATCGTGAAGCTCTCAACGAACATAATCTGCATTTGTAATTCATTATTGGATTGGAGGTTTCGTTTGTCTAGAAATTGGCAAAATAGTCACCGCCGTTCATGTTTGGTTTTGTCATTTAACGGTCGATCGTAGATCAATCGACGATTGGGAAGCGCTGCTGGGTAGAGGAGGATGTACGGAGTTCATCTATATGGTTGGATTGTGTGTGGGGTGCTCGAATTCGCCAGATTTTTTCCAAAAAGGCGTATGTTTTGGGCTCGGTCGAAGGCCTGGGGGGAGCGGTGCGATCGTCGAGGTGGAGCCTATAGGGGCGTCTAGTCAGGGCGAGCACGATAGTGGCTTCAGATCTTGGTGGCGTCGCGTATGTCAGCGGCGATCATGGCTTGAAGGCAGCGGATGTAGGATGGTAGCGGTCGAAGTTGAACGTACGGCTAGGGTTAGAAAGGAGGGTAATTACACTTTTGCCCTTCATCTATTTTATTTAAAATTTTAATTTTCAACCTTCTAACATGCGTAACTTTTTCATACGAACACGGATTGATGCGCGGTTTCTTCCAATGGGTTCGTATCGAAATTTCAGACAGCATGAAACTAGTTTGGTTGAATTTGGAGACTGTTCAAATTTTGGGCTTTTATTGGATTTTACGGCTATAAATCAAAGGTGAGTGATTTAACCAACTCACGCAATACTAAATCTTCTTATGTTAGTTGAATTAAATTTATGAGGTTACAAGAATTTTATTGATTATTGTCTGGTAATTTTAATTGTCATTTCAATTTAATTTGAATTTATATTGAATTAAATTGACATTTGAATTAATATTTAATTTATTGCTAGTTAAATACTTGATATTGATAACTACTTAATTGTTTTGATTTATTGGCTGATTTGGATGTTGACTGTGATGGATGTCTATTTGTTGACATTTTGGATAAGTGGATGTCTATTTATTTATATATATCCCCGTTACCAGCCTGTATATTAATTGCAAGCATATAAACCATTGTTTAAATTATTTCGAATAAATTAAGAAATAGGTTGAAATGATATAATCCTATGGCACTTTGATTTGGATTGAAATGATATATATCCATCATTATATTAAAATTGAAATAACTGATCACTTGGCCATAGGATAGAAAACTATATACGGACACTGGATTGGTTAAATTAAATGGTTTTAAAATCTTGATTTTTGGATTTTGATTAAATGACATTGTTTTAAAGGAAATAAATTGTGGATTTGTATGAATTAAATTATTTTCTAATTCAAGCTTTCGAATGTTGAAATTGAAATCGGTTAAAAGAAATTGTTTAAAGAATTAAAGTGGAAATGTGAAGTTCTAATCGAAGAATACTTTAATTTTGGAAATTGTATTATCTTAAAGATTTGGGCCTTAAAATTGAACAATGAGGTTTAATTTGATTTAAGTGTTTTAAATCGGTAAATTGAAATGGGACTTGAAATTGATATAAATTGAAATGGTTTAAAATGAGAGTTGGGTAGAAATTTAAATCATTGAATTGAATTGTTGAATCAAATTTGAAATTAAAAATGAATGTTTCGAAAATTGAAGTTAATTCGAATTGGAACCCGAAATCAAGTTGATTTGAAACTAAATCAAAATTGAGTTAATTGAATTGGAAGATTGGAAATTGAGTTTTGTTTATTTGAAACTTTGATATGGGTCCAGATTTGTTGATGTGGAAAGAAACAGTTTGATTTGATATTATTTTCAAAATAAATTATTTTAATATAAACTGTTTATAATCTATTTTTTATACTCAAATTATCTTGATTTTCCAAACTATTTTACTATATAAACCATTTTCAATACTCAAACCATTTTATATTAAACTGTTTTAAATCTCTAAACTATTCAAACTATTTATAACTATTCAAACTATTTTCTAAAAATTTCAAACTGTGCAAGTTGGAATGTTTATATTTAAATCATTGATTTAAATGCGAATGTGGTTAAATGAGGTTACAACCTAAGTTGGAATTTGAAAGGATACCTTCAAGTGAAAATGACATATTTTGAGTAAATATGATGATGTTGATGTTTTGAAGTGAATATGATATTATAATATCAAATATGAATCGTTTTGAAATGTAAAAGAACCAACCGGTGTGAAAAATGACGTTTGGTTAAAGAGACCGGGGTCTCTTATTGGCATACTCTATGTCAATATTGGAACCACTTTAACAACTGTGTACGCAGCGGATCTTATCAAGAATGGTTAAATTGGAGGTGTTTGCTAGATTTGAAGAAAGAGAACGATGATGGATGACCCCGACACTTGTGTCAATTGAAAATGACTAAAACAGGAGCCTATGTCTGGCCAAGGGGTTCGCAACCTTTTGGGGCCATCACCCCTTCGTATTATTATATTGATTTTGGACTTGATCGGTGCACCTTGATTTGATTTTGGAGGCGGTGGACTCGGTGGACGGTTGTAGCTTCGATGCGTTACCATCAGCTAGAAAGGGTAAACTGGTAAAATCCTACCTTGGGCATTGCCTCACGTGCCTTGTCATACTTTTTATCCTTGTATGCACCCACTATGGTTTTTTTTAGTATGGTACCTATTGGGGACTCACTGGCTACCGACATTACTGGTTGTGTTACAGGACCTACATAGACTACCTGCTTAAAAATGTGTTAAGGAGGATCGATGTAAAGCCTTAACACTATTTTAATATTTTACATTACTGATAGACACTACATATATAACGTATTTTACTACCTATAGATATTTTAACAGATCCTTAGGAGATGGAAAATCCCATAACATCTTTTAAGTTATTAAACTCACATTGTACACTTGATAGGAGATGTAAAACCCTGTAAACATCTCTGAAGCTATTACAATTATATTTACCTGTTATTGGTTTAACTTACATAAGAAATTTTAGTTCTGACTCGAGTGTTTTGTCTTTTCATCACACTCGGGTAAGCTTGAGTATTTCAGTGTTGAAGACATTATTCCTTGAAGATGGAGATGGAGTTGCTCGATCGTATTTACTATTATTATTCCGCATCATTATTTTGGTATGTTTATTGATTGTACTTTGATTATGTTGTAAAAATTTGTGTAATCAAATGTATATTGTAAAACAGCTTCATCAACTGTTTATTTGATTATTATATTTTATCAACTCCGTTGCGAGATTCTATGTTTTGTTTTTCTCTTCTTTCCTCTTATTTTCTTATTTACCCCATTAACAATCCTTCCTTTTGAATGGTTTGAGTTAGACATGTGTGGTTTATTATCGATTTAAACTGTCCAAAAAAGGTGGGTCGTCACAGTTGGTATCAGAGCTTTGGTTTAGAGATAGCTTAGCCTGTTTGGCGTTAACTCATTAAAGATAGGGTTAGTAATACCCTAGAATGAGTCCGAGTGTGTGTGTGTGTGTATATATATATGAAAGAACGTATTTGTTAGTGCTATAAAAATGTTTTCTATTGTGCTAATTTGTTCTGTTGAGTATTTATAAATTTTGGTCGGTACATAAGGATACTATGGCATCGATAGGGGTTTCTAAACACTTGAACAGGGTAAACCAACAAAATATTGTTTTTAAAAATTAATAAATGAAATAATTTTACCTAGTATTATATTTTGTATATGAATATATATATATGTATGTATATATATATATAATTTTTCATAAATTGATTTTGTTATTTTTGTTGTGTTGGATGTTAGTAAATGATAATATTTAATTATTGTCATTTATTGTTTAGTTAGTCAGGGTTAGTAAAACTACTGACTATTATATGTTATAAGAAAATTTAATTTTATAAATATGGTTTATAAAATAGGATTTATCAATAGAATGAATCTAAAATGGAAATTTGAGAACTTAAATTCTGGTGTTTTGAAATTGGTTTTCATAGATTTTGGAAAAATAATATTAGTATTATTTGGAAGTATTTCCGAATAAAAATGTTTTCAATAAGATTTAAAAGAAATGTTTCTAAAAGAATTTTAAACAAAATAAGTTCTATACTCCCCTCTTCTGTCGCTGGAAAATAATTTCGGTGATGATCGCCACATCATCAACGTTCATTTTCGAGTTTCAAAGTAGGAAGACTACTATAGCAGCTTTGCTACACAGTTATTTTGGTAAACCAAATTTTGATTTAAAATTTCTAAATAAATGTGATTTGATATATATATAAAATGATATCATTATATATTATTTCAAAATGATTTGAAATGAACCCGATATTTGAATTCTTAAGTTCATGTTAATTAATGATTTCAGTTGTAGAAATAAAGTAAAATCTTAATAGTTGGAAACTTCTAAAATGAGAAATAAGAAATTAGAAGCTAAGTGTTTGATGAAACTGTAAAGAAATTGGAGATTTGTAACTTGTAAATTAAAAGATAATGAAAATTATGATGAAAATTAAGAAGATGTAAACTATTGAACATCTTTGTTAACTAAAATGAATAAGATAAACTTGTATAACACTCAGTTACATTCTAAAAACATATATAAAACTTACCAAAAATGTTTAAAAAGTTGAATTGTTAAATATGAATGTAATAGAATATTATACAAGTAAAAGCTTAATAACAAAAATGCTTCAAGATAAACATATGTTTATAAATAAAAGAATTAAGATGTTACAAATTATAAACTTAAGTTAATGTTTTGAAGTGATGAATAATTAAATTGAATAGTAAAAAGTGAATACTATTTCAGTGAATGATTATAAACTTAAGAAAATGTTAAAATGATTCATTAATATATTAATATTAATTTATTCATAAGTAGATGAAATATTAAATGATATTATATATGAAGGAATAAATGTGAATTAAAAAGAATGGAGAAACTTAAATATGAAATGTTTTATTAATGAATATTAATATTAAATGGAAATCAAGTATATAAGTAAATAATAAACGTGAATTAAACTGCAATGAAATATATGTAATATCTTAATAATGGATTCATTGATGATTTCAAACATTTAGTGGAAAATAATTTATGTAAGTAAATGAATGTAAATTGATAAAAGACGACCTTGTAGAAATGAATGAGAATTAAAATAAAAGAAAGTATATGATGTGTTAAATAAACTTATAGACTAAAATTATGTAAATTGGGCGTAGATCTTTTTATTCGCATAACAGTTCTGATTCAGATTTGAATACATGATTTGTGGAAATTCACACTAGTCCGAATTAGGATTTTTCGCTCGATTCTTGACGGCGAACATTTGATACGAATTTTTGATATGATTTTGAAGTTTTCTATCATAGTTTGTAGCTATGCAAGGAGAATAAAGATTTATAATCAAGAAATTGGATCAGAGTCCGCACTAGAGTAGTCGAGTTAACAATACTAGCTCGGAAGTGAAATGTGTGTATTCAAGCAACCGATCGGAATTGATATTGTGAAAAAATGATATATATACATCGTAAAAACTTAAATAATATTTAAATTCTACGTTGTTGTCTTATGGGATGTTTAGGAAATGGTACTTCAAATTGTTTAATGTTGTTCGAATAATCTATTAAGTAATTATCTAAGGCTGTTGAGCGTAAGGTACACTTGGTAGTTTATTTATCAACCTTGTACGATGAAAAATTTCTGAACCCGGATAAACCGTTAATTTTGATTGCTATGCATGTGTAATGGATTCTTTTGTTGTATATGATGGTTGTACTGCTTTTCTTTGCATATGATTATTATATATTGTGTGTTGCTTGTGCTATTAATTGAAACAACTAATATATTACTCTTTTTACATATTTTAACTCTTTTGGACTATGTAAGTGAAATACAAGTTTATGGAAGAAATAGTTGTTGCTTTTGGTTTCATAAATAAAGTTTGTTTGTATAACAATCTGAATTTCAGTGGGTCCGAATTTCTCGCAAAAATGCTAAAACCCAAGCCCATTGAAACCCGAGTTGGGAATCTGGTATCCTGCAAATAGGCAAAGACAAATATATCAGAGCTCGATTAAATATCTCACAACGGAATTGACAATAATATAATAGTAAGTAAATACTCACCGATATAATAACACTTTCTAAACAAGTGTCTTAAAGCGAGGAAGTATCTACCATCTACCTAACATGTAGGATGTTATGAGGAGGGAGTCAGAACTAAAGTTCCGGTGAATGAATAAATTATATACTTCTAGGCTTAATTCTACATATATCGTTTTATTTCCATTTACTCTTATATTAGGTTCATTAGGTTACAATACTCTCGCCTCTGTTCGTGAACCGTGCACATCTATTCCATAATAGATTAAAACCTAATAACTAATATATACATATATGTAGCTATATGTCCAATGACCATATTGGTCCTAGGTACCACCCATGGTACCTTCCGTATCCTCCTCGAAAAGGGCTCCATCGTCTTGCTTCGAGAGCGTTCCGTAACTACATTTGTAAAGGACTGCTTTGTAAGGCCTACAATACAGATGCTACATCGTCTTGCTCCATAGCTATATCTGTAAAGGACTGTTTCATAAGGCCTACAATACAGATACTCCATCGTCTTACTCCGCGCGTGTTCCGTAGCTACATCTATAAAGGACTACTTCGTAAGGCCTACAATACAGATGCTCAGTACTTACTATGAAAACGTGTAAATCGCATCTGCACTAGTCTATGCCAGTGCTCGGACATCCACAATGTACCACCCAGTGTGTATATTGAGGACTACGTAATCGTTCTGTCTACTATTTGAATCCCTCCAACAAGGTCTACCTTGTACGAAATTCAGTCGGGGATTTTCTATATCTGTAAAGGACTGCTTCGTTAGGCCTACAATACAGATATTCTAGTTGATCTATCTCTTTTTCATCGTGGCTATGGCCCCATGCAGCCACCCCTCAACTAACCGAAAGACTTCTAAAAGTTAAGTAGCTGTGTCCTGCTGCAAATAATCTAGCATCCAAATGGTGGTGCCTCTCATCCAATGTCTCGATAGTGGAAGGATCATTGGCCTGATGGTTTAACTTTAGTCTTTCCTGAAATCGCTCTTGGTCTTAATGTTGGCTGATATCCGCATGCGACTATCTTTAAACTAACTTGCAAGTACCGGACATACGAATACCCTACTCCGAACACCAAGCCCTTCTGACTGCCTGCAAAGGTCTGCTTTGTTAGGCCTACAATGCAAATGCAGTCAAGGCATACTCTCTTGATGGAACACCTACATACCTGCCTCCGAAGGTGCAGCTTCATTAGGCCTACCCAGAGGGCCATCCTAGAGTATCCTCACGTCCCGTTAAAGTCTCATACTTCCTTGAAGCCCAAAAATACTAAGTTGGACGTGCTTCTTCATTTCTGAAATCTATGATGAACTGCTTCGTTAGACGCTTCATTCTTTGGGCTGCTCCACACGCATCTCAATTCTTTTAGTAGACCCTAAGTCTAATATTTTAATTTGCGTTTAGTTTACTTTCTTATTCTGTTGGCTACTTATTTACCCTAATTAGCATATTCTTTCCCTCGTTTCACCTCTATTAATTGTGAGATTTCCATTTATTTAATAGGGAATGTTGTTGGTATGAGCCACATTCATTATCTTGCTTATTTAACTTAATATAAATCTTAAGTTCATTAAAATAAGCCCATTTTATCATTCCTTCTTTATTTGCTTATTGAATTAATATGAATTATTTAAATAAGCTTCTACCATTATTATTGCTCATTAATTTATTCAAAGTCTCAAAATAAGCTTTTCCATTCTTATTACTTAATTATAACCTATGTTATAATTCTATCTGTAATTGTCATTTTCTCTTCTTTATAGTCTGTACATAATTCCAGCATTTCTTTTCTATTCTAATCTACCTTCTTTTATTATGATATAGAATATTATTTTATTCTCTTATATTATATAATTCACTTATCATAATTACTATCTTCTTAAATAGTCTGCGCAGTGAATGCAGACCTAGGTTCATTATCGTTTACAGCTTCAAGTTCTTATCTAACAATTTACTTGATTCATGTAATACTTTGCTTTATTATCTTCTATACTAGGAAGTAATTCTACTTTATTTGGTTGGTTATGAAAACTATATTTAAAAACCCATTTCCATATTTTAATATTAAATAATACTATAAACAATAATCCGTAACTGCTAGATATTTATTTTACTATTTTGGAATAGTGTAAAATATAGTGGTTTCTCTATTTTACACTAATTCTCTTTTCTTTCTTTTATTCTAGCAATTACGTTCATTGTTATCTTTTAAATATTAAATTATAGAGATGTATCCTATTTTCTAAACCAACCAATTAACCTTTTAGTTACTCCCAAATACAGTTATTAGATTAATTAACTTTTCTTATTTTAACGTAATTTATTACAGTAATTACATTCCTCAAACTTTTATTACTTTACATCTTATTTCCTTTTGTTTCATTATTCTTAATTATTTAATCAATATTCACGTTTAATCTATTCTAATCCATATGCGACGAAAGAGGAGAAAATAGAAGAAGAATGACGCTTGCATAGAAATCCAAAACGTAGAAACAAATGTAAATAAATACTAATACTATAAATAAACTGTAAATTCCTTATAGTTCAGCATAAATTAATTAATAGGATTAATTATTGAATAAAATTATCTAAACGGGAATTTAACGATAATATATCTTAAACTTATAAGACATATAAATAAATCCACTCACATGTCGTCTTTAGCTTCAATCTCTATCCCTTTTAATTTGCTACGCTTTCCTTTGCTTTTCCCCCTTTTTAATTCGCTGTAAATTCCCTGATTTGTTTGCGCAATCTCTGATTTGCTTGTATTTATATCCTTTCTTAATTTTATTTTTTTATTTAGGGAAAGATTTGATTGATAGAGGAGAAAGGAAGAGGGAGAAGAGAAGAGGAGTTTGTTGTAAATGACAACAGCTGATTCAGAGAAAATAGTGTGGGCTAGGGTTAAATTATGTTCACTATATAGGTGTAGTGAGCAACTATGAACCATCCGATTAGCCCTAAAAACAATCCTCACCATCATTTATTGATTTGTTTACGTTAGCTTATAACGTATAATTCTCCAATGCTATTCATTTATTCATTTGTTATACGATCCTATTAATTCACGTTTCCTTCTAAATAAGATTCTCCCATTAATTATCCAATTAATTAGATCATACATACACATATATATATATATATGTATATCCAATATTAATTGATTCTTATACGTTATAATTTCTTACCTATTTGAACACGTCAATTAATACCTCTATTAATTGATTGTATATAAAAGTTATACTTTTTAACTTATTCTTATTAACTTACCTTCATCATAAACTTAATTACTCCATTTGATTTTTATACGCATTCCAATTCTTTTTTTTCTTTTTAAGTTGGAAACAAATAATCCTATAACTAGCGTTTTCTTCTAAATAATTAATTTACATTATTAGGTATTGTAAGAAGGGCATATTTTTTGATTAATTGATACCCTTTTTAAAATGCTCAACTAATTGCCAATTAATTAATTGACACGTTTTCCCATTTTATCGATATCCAAATTAATTCTTATGCGTCACTCAATCATGCATTTACTAGTTGTATATATTTAAACTGCCAATTCGGTGCCCAATTAATTGACATATAAGTTTCTCTCTTTTATTAATTGACGCTTACTTAATGTCTTTAATTAATTTCTTAATTAATTGATTGCGTCAATTATAAATTAATATATGTATGTTATCATTTAATTTATTCCCACATACATTTCCCTTTATTAGAAGATCCTTTAATTAATTAATGTTATAAAAGTGACATATTCTCTGACTAATTGACGCCTTTGTGTTTCTTAATTAATTCCCCTTTTAATTGATTGATGCGTCAATTAATCACACACTCATTGCTTGCGTAAATTTATGTAACCTCTTAATTATTAAATGCATATATATTTGACATTTATATTCTATTTTGCAATTATGTTAATTCAATTGATTTTATTTAATTATGTAAAAATTCGGGGTGTTACATTTTACCCGACAAATAGGTATGTTTTTGGATTACGGTTTTGTAGCGGTATTTTATTATTTTTCCCGTGGTTTGGGATATTTTATTATTGAAATATGATATATATATATATATTGTAATTATTGATTTTTTTTTCCAGACCTAACCACGCAAATGAGACTCTACCGAAATTTTTCGTAAATTTAGGACTTAGATTTTTTTGCAGAAGTTGAGTTATTTTCATATTTTTATTAAACTTGAATATGTAAGTTAATTGTTTATAAATTGATTATTTTAAATATAATATACCAAATTTCTTGATTCCTTCCTGTTCCTTTTCGGGGATGAAAAGTTTTGAGAGGGGAAGGTTGTAATGACCCGTATTTTTTATAATTAAAATATTAAATTTAGTAAGATTTTAGAATTTAATATTGTCAAAAATTAAAATTTATGATTTATTAATGATAAAAATAATTAGAATATAATTTAATATTATTGTTTGAATGTTATTGACATCTATTTTAATGAAATTCTAATCAATTATAATTGCAAAGGTTAATAAGGAATAAATTAAATATTGTATTAAAAAACGGAAATTATATGTTATTTAATTGAATTTGGTTTTAATATAGAATATGAAATCAAATAGTTAGTAAATAAATCTATTAACCTTGTTTGTAAACAATAATTTTATTAATGTGTTTAAATTACTAAGATGTAACTATTTTTTTATTTATCACCTTCTATTTAGTCCGTTTGAAATAATTTGAAAATCAATGAAATTAAATGTAATTAAATATTGTATTTAATATAAGAAAAGATGTTAACCATAGAATATGAATGTAATAATTGGAAACTTATGTTAAATAAAATACATAAGGTAATGGTTGATTTAATATGAATAACTTGTGATCAAAGTAAAAGGATTTGTTGAAATATAGATTATAATAAACTAGGATTTTATTACTATCATAATTTGACGTGAAATTAATTTAATATTTAAATATTAGATTTAACATGGAAAGTTTAATTTTAAAAAAGATCATTAAATTTCTGTGTAATCAGGAATAATGAAAATGGTTAACTTTTAAATTTGAATTTAAAAGTGATTAAATTGATTTTAAAATAATAATTCATTTAATTAACGTGTAAAATTAGCCATTTTTGGCACTGTCTCGGATTTTGACGAAACTAATTTCATCGGATCTGTAATGGTGAATAATTAAAGGATTTCAAGTTTCGTAGCGATCAGACTTATCGTTTGATCGTGCGAGCTCGAAACGCGTAAAAAATCAATTAAACAAATTTAAATGAATATAATTTGATTTTAAAAGCTAACTTCTATATACGAAGGAATTAGGGTTCGAAATTGGTTTCATTGAGTTTAAAAATATTGGAAATCTATATTTCGATATATGGGATGACCTATTTTCGTTTCGGAAACAAAACGGGCTTTTCGAGTCTTTGTTATCGCTTAAACCCCATTCGATCTATTCCATCCATTCTTATCCATCTCTACCTATATATAGGTTTTTATAAACCCTAGCTGCTTATATTCCATTTTCTGTATGCACAATTTATGTTCTTATCTGTTCCATTATCTATTCCTTCTCAATGTCAGACATCTCAAACCCTATTGCAATTCCAAATCAAATCGAAAAATCCAAACAACTCAAACCCTATCGTATAATATATCATCACGAAGCTCTTGATGAAAGTAATCTATGTCTGTAATTTGTTTTTGGATTGGAGGTTCTGTTTGTCTAGAAATTGGCAAAACAGCCACGGTCGTTCATATTTGGGTTTGTCGTTTAACGGTCGATCGTCGACCAATCGACGATCGGGAAGCACTGCAGGGTAGAGAAGGATGTATGGAGTTCATCTATACAGTTGGATCATGTGTGGGGTGCTCGATTTCGCTGGATTTTTGCTAAAAAGGTACGCATTTTGGGCTTGACTGAAGGCCTGGGGGGAGTGGCACGGTCGTTGAGGTGGAGCCCAAAGGGGCGCCTGGTCAGGGCGAGCACGATGGTGGCTTTGGATCTTGGTGGCGTCACGTGTGGCAGTGGCGATTATTGCTTGAAGGCGACGGCTGTAGGATGGTAGCAGTCGAAGTTGAACGTACGGCTAGGGTTAGAGAGGAGGGTAATTACACTTTTGCCTTGCATCTTTATTTTATTTAAAAATTTAATTTTCAACCTTCGAACGTGCGTAGCTTTTGCATATGAACTCGAATTTGCGTGGTTCCTTATGTTGGGTTCGTATCGAAATTTCGGACAACATGAAACTAGTTTGGTTGAATTTGGAGAGTGTTCAAATTTTGGGCTTTTATTGGATTTATAATCGGCTATAAATCAAAGGTGAGTGATTTAACCCACTCACACAATACTAAATCTTCTTATGTTAGTTGAATTAAATTTATGAAGTGATAAGAATTTTATTGATTGTTGTTTGGTAAATTAAATTGTCATTTCAATTTAATTTGAATATATATTGAATTATATTAACATTTAAATTAATATTTAATTTATTGCTAGTTAAATACCTGATATTGATAACTAGTTAATTGTTGTGATTTATTGGCTGGATGTTGACTATGATGGATGTCTATTTGTTAACATTTTGGATGATTGGATGTCTATTTATTTATATATATCCTTGTTATCACCTGTATATTAATTGAAAGCATATAAATTGTTATTTAAATTATTTCGAATAAATTAAGAAATAGGTTAAAATGATATATACCTATAACACTTTTATTCGGATTGAAATGATATATATCCATCCCTATAATTAAAATTGAAATAACTGATCACTTGGCCGTATGATAGAAAATTATATACGGACACCGAATTGGTTAAATTAAATGGTTTTAAAATCTTGATTTTTGGATATTGATTAAATGATACTTTTTTAAAGGAAATAAATTGTGGATTTGTATGAATTAAATTATTTTCTACTTCAAGCTTTGAAATGTTGAAATTGAAATCAGTTAAAAGAAATTATTTAAAGAATTGAAGTGGAAATGTGAAGTTATAATCGAAGTATGACTTTAATTTTGGAAATTGAATTATTTTAAAGGTTTGGACCTTAAAATTGAACAGTAAAGTTTAATTTGATTTAAGTGTTTTTAATCGGTAAATTGAAATTGGACTTGAAATGGATATAAATTGAATGGTTTAAAATGAGACTTGGGTTGAAATTTAAATATTGAATTGAATTTTTGAATCAAATTTGAAGTTAAAAATGAATGTTTCGAAAATTGAAGTTAATTCGAATTGAAACTGAAATTAAGTTGATTTGAAACTAAATTGAAAGTGTTTCAATTGAATTGAAAGATTGGAAATTGAGTTTTGTTGATTTGAAACTAAATTGAAATTGTTTCAATTGAATTGAAAGATTGGAAATTGAGTTTTGTTGAAATGGAAAGAAGCAGTTTGATTTGATATTATTTTCAAAATAAATTATTTTAATATAAACTGTTTAAAATCTATTTTTTTATACTCAAATTATCTTGATTTTCCAAACAATTTTACTATATAAACCATTTTCAATACTCAAACCATTTTATATTAAATTGTTTTAAATCTTTAAACTATTCAAATTATTTTAAACTATTTATAACTATTCAAACTATTTTCTAAAAATTTCAAACTGTGCAAGTTGGAATGTTTATATTTAAATCATTGATTTAAATGCGAATGTGGTTAAATGAGGTTACAACCTAAATTGGAATTTGAAATGATACCTTCAAGTGAAAATGACGTATTTTGAGTAAATATGATGATGTTGATATTTTGAAGTGAATCAGATATTTTGATATCAAATATGAATCGGTTTTGAAATGTAAAAGAACCTACCGGTGTGAAAAATAACGTTTGGTTGTTAAAGAGATCAGGGCCTCTTATTGGCATACTCTCTGTCAATATTGGAACCACTTTAACAATTGTGTACGTGGTCGGTGTTATCCAGAATGAAGTGGTTGAATTGGAGGCGTTTGCTGAATTTGAAGAAAGAGAACGATGATGGTGACCCCAACACTTGTATCAATTGGAAATGACTAGAACAGGAGCCTATGTGTGGCCAAGGGGTTCGCAACCTTTAGGGGCCATCACCCCTTCGTATTATTATATTGATTTCGTACTTGATCGGTGCAACTTGATTTGATTTTAGGGGTTGGTGGACTCGATGGGCGGTTGTAGCTACGATGCGTTACCATCAGCTAAAAAGGGTAAACTGGTAGAATCCTACCTTGGGCATTGCCTCACATGCCTTGTCATACTTTTTATCCTTATATACGCCCACTACGGTTTTGTTTTTGTATGGTACCTATAGGGGACTCACTGGCTACCGACGTTACTGGTTGTGTTACAGGACCTGCATAGACTACCTGCTTAAATATGTGTTAAGGGTGATCAACGTAAAGCCTTAACGCTATTTTAATACTTTACATTACTGATAGACACTACATATATGGCGTATTTTACCACCTATAGATAATTTAACGGATCCTTAGGAGATGGAAAATCCCGTAACATCTCTTAAGTTATTGCACTCAAATTGTACACTTGATAGGAGATGTAAACCCCCGTAAACATCTCTGAAGCCATTACACTTATATTTACCTGTTATTGGTTTAACTTACATAAGAAATTTTAGTTCTGACTCGAGTGCTTTGTCTTTTCATTACGCTTGGGTCATCCTGAGCATTTTAGGGTTGAAGGCATTATTCCTTGAAGATGGAGATGGAGTTGCTAGATCGTATTTACTATTATTATTCCGCTGCATTATTTGGTATGTTTGTTGATTGTACTCTGATTATGTTGTAAAAATTTGTGTAATCAAATGTATATTGTAAAACAGCTTCATGAACTATTTATTTGATTATTATATTTTGTCAATTCCGCTGCGAGATTTTGCGTTTTGTTTTTCTCTTCTTTTCTCTTATTTTCTTATTTACCCCAGACAATCCTCCTTTTTGAATGGTTTGAGTTAGACATGTGTGGTTTATTGTCTATTTAAACCGTCCAAAAAAGGTGGGTCGTCATAACAAGCTATGAATTCACATGGAGAACACCAACACGAGACAACAAATGCAATTCAAAAGACATAGTTCGAAAATCCACGAAGTACATGGATCTTTAGCGATCCATATGATTGTGCTAGATGGCCATACAGTTTAAAGGAAAGGATGAAGGAGATCATCCCAAGCAGTTGAATCGCCAGTGACCCAAAAACTATGGATAGCTAGCGATCCATCGCCCATGGATCATTAGAGATCCATCAAATTAACTCGATTGGCTTTGAAACTTTCAGTGCACCTTCATATTTCCAAAGGCAAGCTTTTAGCATGGCGACCTAGCCTAATAGCTCTTCAATCCTTATAAATACAATCCTACCTACAACATAAACATGATCTTCTGGGCTGGCTGTTGAAACTCTACAGAACCTACTCTTCTTCTCCCACACAACAGTCATCTGCAGGGTTCACTGTGATTCTCCAGTAAATTCTAACGCTGGTGACTTGATCTAACTTACAAGATTCGGTCACATTGTAATTAGATTCAACTTGTAATTGCAGTCAGTCAATAATAAAAGTTATAAAGTGGACATAGGCTTCGTTAACAGTCGAACCACTATAAAAATCTCTTGTTCATTTACTCTTTTCTGTGATTTACTATTGCTTTTTTCTATTTTATTTGCCTTGATAAA
Source organism: Allium fistulosum (assembly GCA_030737815.1). Lineage (NCBI taxonomy): Eukaryota > Viridiplantae > Streptophyta > Magnoliopsida > Asparagales > Amaryllidaceae > Allium > Allium fistulosum. The sequence goes on along the minus strand of CM060905.1, from coordinate 480,093,053 downwards.
CAAGGCATGTGCTTTCATACTTGTTTAACCAAAAAATTGATCAACACCCTGGATTTAGTGTTAAAGCACCAACCCTGTTCTTACATAGCAGTAATACAGAGAATAAATGTAAAAGAGCAGAAATAGTAAAAAGACAAAAATATTTTTTAGTGGTTCGGCTTTTAATGAAGCCTACGTCCACTTTATAACTTTCTATTAACTGACTGTTGTTACAAGTTGAATCAAACTAAAATATGATTGAATCTTCTAAGTTAGATTAAGTCACAAGTACAAGAGTTCACTGGAGAATCACAGTAAACCCCTATATGACTATTGTATGGGGGGAGAAGAGTGAGGAATAATCTCTTCAAAGTTCCAGAAGATCCTTTTTATGTTGCAGGTATGATCATATTTATAAGGGTTGGAGAGCACTTGGACTAGGAGTTTAAGTGCATAAGAGTCTAGCTGTTATGCCAAGTCATCACCGAAAATCTCAAATCAAACTAAGTCATTTCTATGGATCGCTGGCTACCTATAGGAAATGGATCGCTAGCTATCCATTAACTTAGCATATTTTTTTACCAGAAGCCTTTACTTAGTGCTACGAAGGAGCTCCGAAAGTTTGAGGGCGATCCGACCTATCTTGATGGATCGCTAGCTATCCATAGAAGATGGGTCGCTAGCTATTAATAGGAGATGGATCGCTAGTTAATCATAGGGGATGGATTGTTATCTATCCATCAACTTAGCATATTTTTCTACCAGATGCCTTTACTTAGTACTATGAAGGAGCTAGGAAAGTTTGAGGATGATTCGACCTATCTTAATGGATCACTAGCTATCCATGGGGGATGGGTCGCTAGCTATCCATGGGGGATGGATCGTTAGCTATCCATCCACTTAGCTTTTTTTTGAGGGATCTTAGTTTGGTTGTCTTCTTATGTTCTATTTAAGTGCCTTGTCCAAATATATAGTCGTTTGGAGTTTGTTTGATCATCCATCTTCATGGGTCATCTGATCCAGAAGAATCATTCATAACTCACTCAAAACTTAATTAAATCAAACGAAACTTTAGAAGTACACTCTAGAGGGTGTCCGAGACCTACCACAAAATTTTTAAGTGGTGGAGCCCATTCTACATGGGTCGTTAGTGATCCATCTAGTTAAGTCGCTAGTGGCCCATCTAGCCTTATCCAATCTAGCTCATTTTTGCTGAGTATTTTCTTTTATGACTTCTAAGTATTCTACTAAAATTTCAAGTCAATACGACTTTATATGAGTTCTCTAGAGCCGTTTTAAGTTAGCTGCTTGGTCAAAAAGCGCGTAAACAGCTTAAATCATATGGATCTTTACTTCTTGAACTACGCTGCTTGGAATGCTATGAAACTTGGTAAGTATTCTTATAAGAGGTAGTAGATCATGATGCAAGAGGCTTTAACAACTTGTAATTCTTTCTTTTGGATCGCTAGTGATCCATGGATGATGGATCGCCAGCGATCCATCTACTTAGTGGATTTTTGGCCTGTTTCTCTTAAGTTCCACTGGCTTGTTCTTTTAGATGCCTTGTTCAAGTTTTAACTTATTCTAGCTTAGTCTGAATGTTCCAACTCCGGTTGAATTCTACTGGGTTAAAAACCCAGTTAACAATATTCAATCCAGAGTGTTGATCCATTTTTTGGGTTAACATTTTGGTACTTTTCACTAGGAACCCAACTCAGGCAAAGATCTAGCTATCTACTTTGGATCGGATATGTCCAAAAGTTAGATCCATAACTGTTGTTCAAAAGATCTGGTACTAAGAATCAATGGCTTTGGGAAGAAAAGAACTACTTCTGGGGCGGTAATTGCCGGAGAAGAGATGAATCATTAATAAATCGATGTAAATGGCGCCAACATAGGAGATCATGTGCTAGGATCCTCTAATCAACGCGAAGTTGTAACTAGAGATGAATTGAATAAAATGGTTGACGAAATTAATCAAAAAATGGAAATCTGTCAGGGAGATCTTATGACAAACTTAATGTCCTCTTGACCTTACAATCACATCTTGCTCCAAGAACCATGGTAGAACCTACGGTTATTGCAGAACAAGAAAATTCTTCCGTTTCTAGCCTAAACAGAAGGAACGGGAAGCAGCTGCAGAAAGGAGTGGTAGCTGGAACTATGGGAATTAACGTAGAAGGAACACAAGCACTCTACTAACCACAAGACAACTAGCTACGAACTTAAATCTTGGAGCGAAGACCCCACAAGAAGATATAGCCATGGACCTCTCCGATTCGGAAAATGGGGAAGAACTTAACGACGGCAAGTTGGAAGGAAATGCCAATGCATTCGATAATGCTAGGGATATCCAAACTGCCCCAATCAGGCCAACCCCAAGCCAATGGAATCCCGAGGAAATGGCTCTTCTGAAAACAGGAGACCTAGGCTTCAGCCTGCTTATTAAGATCGTTTTCAAAGCCAAACCCTCGGTGTAGTTGCTGTCAGCCGACCCCCGAATCACCAGACATCTGAGGTATATCACGGACATGGTCAAGCGACTGATAGATGAGAGTAAGAACAGAAGGGATGATGAATGGGGATCTGCTCCAAGTCGAACTTCTTTCATTGATGATATTTTGAATGAGTGATACCTAGAAAAATTCACCATGCCAACTATTCCGTCCTATGATGGAACAAGAGACCCGAAACCCCACTATACAAGTACAGTTAATACATGGCCGGAGCGAATGCTTTAGACGTTGTTCGATGTAGATGTTTCTAGATTTTTCTGGTGGGAATTGCTTCCATGTGGTTCACTAGGCTTCCACCAAGATCCATCTCCACTTTCGATCAACTAGCAACAAGATTCCTTGATCAATTTAGACTTAACACGGCGCAACCTAAAGATGTAATCTTTGTCCGGTCTATTCCAGGGATGAAATGAATCTCTGAAGTCTTCCATGAATCGGTTCAACACCGCAGTGAAAAAAGTAAGCAATCCGAATGAGGATATGGTTTTTATGGCCTTGGTCCACGCCATCCATCCTGAAACTGAGTTCGAAAAATAGATCAAAATGAAACAACCTACCACTAGGAAGGACTTCAATCGTAAGGCGAGTCAATACTTGAGATTAGAAGAGGCACAAGAGGTAGAAAGGAAATCTACTAGCTTACAACCGATGAATGCCAGGTAGAATGGCATGGTGATGAACCAGGACATAAATGCCTTCAGAACCGCTAAAGGAAGTAGTGCGGGAAAAGATGGAAACCAAAAAAGGAAAAAAATCAGAATTCCAATGAACGAAATGGTAACAGTAAGCGGATTAAAGGCTTCAAGCCCGAGGATTAGACCACGCTCAATGATACTATGGAAAACATCTATCTCGCAACAAATGGGACAGAGGAGTACAAGAAACCCCCTAAAAAGGAAGCAACTGAATAGCAAAAGCGTTCCGGGAAGTACTATCGCCTCCACAAAACGCATGGTCACAACACGAACGAGTGTCATCACCTAAAGAACTTTATTGAAGAGCTAATCCGGGAAAAAAAGCTTCAACAATACGTGAGGAAATTGCAAAATCCTGACTAACCCGCGGCTCCCCAAGCTCCTAGGGATCAAGGAAACAAAGCTGGAACCAGCGAAGAGGAATCTAGACGAACCGACCAAACTCTCATCATTGGAAAAATATCTGGAGGATCTTATCCCGCACAGAGGAGTTGGGGGGAAATGGAGCGATATGCGAGCTCATTAAAACACGCTCTGAAGGATTCATGCCTCACGATCGAATATGAAGCCCCTACCAAGTAGTAAAGAACCCTGAACGATGACATAGTATTCAGAAATTAGAACACTGATGGAGTGGAAGCTCCAACTCTCGATCCCATGGTCATGATAGTAGGAATTGGGCCTACTATGGTTCGACGAGTATCGGTAAACAGCGCTAGTTCTGTGAATATCCTCTTCAAACGCACCTTTGATCAAATGAAGATCAACATGAAAGACGTTTTTGCATGCCAAACCAAAATTCAAGGATTCATTGACGAACCCAAACAATCCGTCGAAATAATTGACTTGCCTGTGGAACTTCTGGTAGGCGACCGAAGAGTCACCCTCATCCAAAAATTCGTGATCGTAGATGAAACTTTCGCATATAATGCCTTCTTGGGATGACCCGTATTGGTAGATTTCATAATTGCTTTAGCCCAGTAGTGCCTTACCATGAAATTCCTTGCAAAGAATGGAGTTGGTGTGATCAAAGGAGATCAAAGTGCTACCAGAGAATGTTATATCGTAGAACTACACGAATCAAAGAGAAAGTAAAAGGGGAAGAATGTGGAAGAAATCTCCACATTCATGAACCTCCTGAATAGCAACTACAGAGCCAGCCCTCGCTTGGGGACCATAACCGATTCCACAAGGCTTTGGACCCTAGAAAGAAGAGCTCAGGGGAGGATCGGGCAGCACCGGCAGAATTGACAGTGTCTGTCCCAGCCGACATGGATGACCCAATGCGGGTTTTGAAAGTTGGATTGCACCTTGGATACAAAATGCGATTGGAACTCACTAAATTTCTTCGGGCCAACTTGGATGTGTTCTCCTAGACACATTTCGATATGTGTGGGGTATCATCGGAAATTCCATGTCACGCACTCAACATTAATCCTAAGTACACACTAGTAAAGCAGAAGAGGCATGGCCTGTGCCCCAAATGGTCCAAGGCATTGAGAGAAGAAGTAGACAAGTTGATGGCCAATGGTTTTATCCATGATGCAACCTACCCCAAATGGGTATCTAACTCGGTTTTGGTCAAGAAGTCCCAGTGGGAAATGCCGAACTTGTATCGACTACTTGGACTTAAACAAAGCTTGCCTGAAAGACAGCTTTCCTTTGCCCAGAATTGACCAGCTTGTGGACAGGATGGCTAGACATGAACTGCTATCATTTATGGATGCATACTCGAGATACAACAAGATCCCGATGCATGAACCTGATCAGGAAAACACCGGCTTCATCACCGACCTAGGATCACACTGCTACAGGGTAATGCCATTGGGTTTAGAGAATGCTGGGGCAACCTACCAAAGATTAGTAAATGCCATGTTCAAGCGTCATATTGGAAAAACCATAGAAGCTATGTGGATAACATGTTGGTTAAATCGCGAATAGCTGCCAATCACTTGGATAATCTTGCCGAAATGTTTGAAATACTCCGAAAATATGGGATGAAGCTCAATCCACTCAAATGTCACTCCGGGATAGCCTTTGGAAAGTTCTTGGGATTCATAGTGAGTGCTAGAGGCATAAAAGCAAACCCAGAGCAAATTATTGCCTTATGACAAGTCGAAGCCCCAAAGAACAGGAATGAGTTACAAAGACTGAATGGAAAAGTCTCAGCACTAAGCCGGTTCATCTCAAAAGCCACCGACAAATGTATACCGTTCTTTGATCCACTAAAAAAAGGAAAGAAGAACTTCGAATGGATTGAGGCTTGTCAAACTGCATTTGAAGCGTTGCTGCCACATATGGAAACCCCGCCGATCCTATCGAAGCCAGTAGATGGAGAATACTTGTTCATCTACTTAGCGGTCTCACCTCATGCATTAAGTGCTGCTCTTGTATGTGAAGAAGCTAGGATCCAACGACCCATGTATTACATCAGTAAACGTTTTACTAGAGCCAAGAAAAATTATCCGAAATGGGAAAAGCTAGCATATTGTCTCTTGATCACATTCAGGAAGTTATGACCATATTGCCAGGCACATCCGATCAAAGTATTGACTGATCAACCCTTGACGCAAGTATTGTACCGCCCCGAGACTTCCGGGCGGCTCATCAAATGGAATACGAATTGAGTCAATATGAAATCACTTATAGAAGGGCAATCGATGGGTAAGCATTGGCAGATTTCATCTCCGAATTTACCATATGGGATAATGAAGAGGAAATTACACCGGAAGTGGAAACATAATGGAATCTCTTCGTCGATAGCGCATCTAATAACTTCTGCTCGGGGCAAGGGTAGTGCTTGAGAATCCCGAAGGATGAGCCGTCTGCTACGCCTTATGATTAGAATTCCCAGCAACAAATAATGAAGTAGAAAACGAGGATTGATAGTTGGGCTAAAAATTATGAAAGAGTTGGAGATAAAATCCATACACATCTATAGCGACTCTCAGTTAGTCGTCTATCAAGTGAAAGGCGAATACCAGGCTCGAGGGGAGAACCTTGCACTGTATCTATCTAATGTAAGATTTTTTGAACAACATCGAACATTACACATTAACTCACATCCCAAGGGAGCAGAACACGAAACCTGACTACTTAGCTAAACTGGCTAGTTCCAAGGAAGCTCAGTTGTTGGGACTAGCTCCAGTTCAAACCCTGACCACTCCAAGCATAAGCGAAGTGGATATCAACTGGATTTTTAAGACCACCAATGAAGAAGAAACGTGGATGACGCTGATCAAAGACTACTTGCTTACAGGTTCTCTTCCCGTAGATAGGAACCAGCGGAAAAATCTTCTCCGGAAGGCACCACGATTCATGATGCAGGATGGGATACTCTACCGAAGGGGGTTCTCTACCCCCCCTGCTCAGATGTGTGACCAATGACGATGTTCAAAGGATCCTAAGAGAAGTTCACGAAGGTGACTACGGAGACCATACCCGGGGGCAAACCCTTGCAAAGAAAATCCTCTAATACGGGTATTTCTAGCCAATAGTAAACCACGATGCAGTAGATTACGCCAAACGGTGCGACCGATGCCAAAGATTCAACAAGATCAAAAGATCTCCCTCAATAGAGCTAACACAGATGGTTAGCCCATTGTAACGACCCGTATTTTTACGGATCGAAACATCGTAAAACAGTTATCATTTGGTCGCATTGTTGATAGGTTATCCATAGTCTAAGTCCTAGGTCGTAGAGTAGTTAGGTCGGAGTAGACGACCTAAGAAATGGAGCGACCTAAGGAAGTTAGCGACCTAAGGATTTTGGGGATAGGTCGTATAGGAGATAAGTTATGTGGTGGCTTAGGTCGTGGGGTAGGTTAGGTCGAGTGAGCGACCTAGGAGATTGGAGCGACCTAAGAGTTAGCAACCTAAGGTTTGGGCGACTTAAGGAAAGGCAGCGACCTATGGCAGTTAGCGACCTATAGGATTTGGCGACCTAGTGGTTAGCGACTTAAGAGCTAACGGTATAAGAGTTAGCGAGTTAGCTTAGTTAGGTCGTGAGCGACCTAAGTTCAATAGTGGAGTAGTTAGGTCGTTAGACGACCTAAGATGTTAAGTCATATCCTAGCTAAGTTAGTTAGGTCGTGAGCCTCTGTGTTGAGTTAGGTCGTGAGCTTCTGTGTGTGTTAGGTCGCGTGTGTGTTAGTCGCGTAAGAGCTAAGCCGCATCTTTGTTAGGTCGTAGGTTGCGTGGATGCGCATGCGTTAGGTCGTAGAAGCGCAGATGTGTTAGGTCGTTGGATCTGTAAGTCGCGCGCATGCGTTAGGTCGTGGGTCGTAGGGTTTCATTAGGTCATGGATGCGCATGCGTTAGGTCGTAGGTTTTAGGTCGTGGGTTCTTAGGTCATGGACGACCTAATAGCGAGCGGACGACCTAAGGGGATTTCTGCTTATAAATAGGTGGGTTCTTCTTCATTTTTTTGAGATCCGGATTTTGAAGCGACGAAGTGCTGCCATTTTGAGAGCTCGAATTCTACACTTCTTCACTTCTTTTCTCCACTTTAATCTTGTGCTTCCTTCCATCCAAATCGAAGATCGAATTGAAGATTCAAGAGCTTAGATTGAAGATCTACATCCATTAAAGAGAGATTTCATCGTTTGAAGCGGATTTGTAATAGATCGAGTTAGATTCTTCGCTGTCCAGATCTGAAGTGTGTTGCTTTTGAGGTGTTTAGGTGATTTGGTGAGTGATGATTATCTCTCACACGGATCCAAAGGAGTATATCGGATCGTTGGCTTGATTTTGTGTAAAGTAGTGATTTTCATGCATTTTTGTAAACTTAAGTATAGATCCATTGTCCATGATGATTTGACATCCATTTTACTACATGTTAACCTATGCAAGTTCATTCATCAAGATTATAGAGATATTGCTCATGTTTTCATGCTTGTTAGACTTTAGACTCTTTATTTACGAAATTGCCATTATTGTTATAATTGTTCATTAGATCATATTTGAATGCTTGATTACTTGGATTAATGTTTGACTTGATTGATTGCTATGAATTAGATGATTGATGATTTGATTTAGACAAGATGGTCAAAGATGATTCAAAAGCTAAGGGAAAGGCTCTTGAATTGGAAAAGCTGCTCGTGGCATATGTAGCGGATGATGAAGCTCATGTGGATAGATTTGATGGTGATGTTGAGATGAGGCTTTGCTATGATGAGATGAGGTGAAGCATAGTATGAGATAGTCTTGGTCTAATCCATACGGGATCATTCCAAGCATGTTGATAACTCGGTGAAATGGTTCGAGTTTGAGGATAATGGTTTGCTCGAGAGGCGCTTGAGCTAGTATGGAAATAGTTGTCGAGGAGGATGACTAGAAGGCTGAGATCTCATCGTTGTTGAAGGTTCTAGCATGCTCAAAGCAAGAGTACGTTGGGCAGATTCGATAGTCCCTGAAGGCTACTGATTGGTAGTCGAGTACTCTGGGCAGATTCGATAGTCCTAGGCACGGGTTTTGACGACGTGCAGAGTTATGTCTAGAACCGGGGTTTCCATTAGCCCTTGACGGACGGATGAAAGAATGAGCCGGTCATTCAATTAATGATTATATCGAAGCAATGATAACAGTGATAGCCAGAGTCATGGATGTTTGGTTGTATCGTCATTCGGTCTCAAGAGTGGTATTTTTTGGGTGCTTATCTGATCTTGGTTTAGGCCTTGGGGGTTTGTACTTGGAAAACATCGCCCTTGACTCGAGTGATAATTGCTTTACTTTAAATGTTTGCTTTGCTATGTTTGTTTCTTCTTAGTGTGTGTCCGGGGGCTATCACTGTAGAAAGAGGTGGAGTGGGAGGGTTGGATTCCTATTCCTTTTTCCTTTATGCTCTTTTGGTATGTTGTTAGTTAATTTACCGCTCACTAAGACTGTTGTCTGACTCAAGGCTTTATGTTTTAACTCTTATTGCCTTGGGATGTCCGTCCATTTTGGGACGGGCAGACTAGGTTGCAGGTGACAGGTGCTGTTCTTGCTTTCCACGATGCTGATGACGAAGACGAGCTGGAGGATTGCATATTTTTTTCTTACTATATGTACTGGATGTTCCACTGCTTGTATATTCTCTGAGTGTTATGTAGTGAGGCTTGATGTATTGACTATTTAGATGTTTGTATTCAACTATTATGAAGTTTTATTGATGAGATTCTATTCTGTGAAGCTTCACTATATATATATTCTATTGTATTTTTTCCATGCGCTGTGAGTAATACGATAGATTCTGCTGTTTTAATTTACCTTGACAATCGTCCATGGCTGTCTGGCACACTTTACAACGCACTATCTCTAGGTTCAGTGCATGGGTCATGGGCGGTCGTCACACCCATAGTCATTTGCAATATAGGGAATTGATCTGATTGGTGTATTGCCAATAACTAAAGGAGAGGCTAAATATGCTATAGTTGTCGTTGACTATCTCACCAAATGGGCCGAAGCGAAACCGCTGACCACTATTACCACAAAGAAAGTCATTAAAATTGTTACTAAAAACATTATTTGCAGGTTTGGTGTGCCAAATAAAATCATAACTGATAATGGGACCCAATTCGAAAGCGCCGAGTTCAAAGACTTTTGCAAATGCTTCCGAATCAAGAAGAGCTTTTTCGCAGTCACTCATCCGCAAGCATACAGGCAAGTGGAAGCAATAAACAAGATCATTAAGTCCACCATCAAAAAGCGACTAACTAAAGCTAAAGGGAATTGGATTGATGAACTTCCACTCGCAATCGATCATACCCTATTCGCCCTGGCATATGGTTTAGAAGCAATGGTCCCTGTCGAACTAGAAGTCCCCTCTCATCGAATGTAGAATTTCAATCAGAGGCAAAACGAGTAGCTCCTACTCGAGTCGCTTGATATGATTGACGAGAAGAGGAAAGAAGCCGATCGCTGCTCACCAAAAAAGGGTCGCACAGTACTTCAATTCCCATACCGGGAACTTTTGGGCCAAACTAGGAAGGGCTGTATGTGATCAGTCAAAAGCTAGGGGATGGAACATTCAAATTGACAACCGTTTGCCCAAATTCCCCGAGCATGGAACAACGAATCACTACGTCATTACTTTATCTGAAACTATCTTATGTACTTCTTATTTTTAGCTAATAAGCCATCCCAGAATACACGGGCACTGTAAATAGGCAGAATTTGCCCAACTTTTTTTAATAAAATTGCTTTGCTTTCTGAACCAAAAAAACTGTGTTTGTAAAAGTAACCTGCTGAGTCGACGGGGTCAAATCAGCTCAAAACCATCCAATCGCTACTTGAGATAGTGGAACCATGCTCAAGTATGCCGCACTTATCCGCTAGGTCGACGAAAGCAAATCGACTCAAACCGTTGGATCGGCGGAACCCGATCCTCGCCTTCTAAGAACCGGTATTGCTACGGCGACGCCGGGAAGGCCCTAATCAAAGCCATGCACTCCCAAAAGCCTCGCATTACCTTTTGAGCCATGGAATCATGCTCTTGAAGCATAAACTCCTCATGTTGCCCAAAGATCGGCAACATCGAGAAGTTCCAAAATGTTCTGGATCGACGGGTCATATCTATCACAAAAGCCGCGTGCACTTTTAAGTATCGGTATTGCCCTGGCAATACCCAAAAAATCCTCATGTTGCCCGAAGATCGGCAAGGTCAAGAAGTTCCGAACTATTCCAAATCGATGGGTTATATCGATCCCCAAAGTCGCGCACCCCATAAGCCGTGCACACTCTCAAAAGCCATGCATTTCATAAGCCGCGCATACTCTTAAGTATCGGTATTGCCTCGGATATACCAAAAAACTCGTACATTGTAAGAATAACAAGAATCAACCCACTCCCACTATCAGGAGCAATAGGTATGAATCCAACAACGCCAAACTATTACGAGTTAGTAGAAAGTTCCAATTGTTGATCGACAATAAATCTGAAATCAACCTGTACAAATCATAAGTTCTAGAAGATAGGAACCACAAAATAGGTCTGATTACAGACCCAAAAAAAACATTCGGACCTAATGTGAAAAGTGTTCAAGGTCGGGCGCAAGCAGAGAATTTGGGTGCCGAAGTCCCGTAGGTTGGAATGGAAGCTATGTATCTATTTTTTAGGAATATGGTGCAGGCAGGAGTTGTAGCCGGAGTGTTAGGAGGAAATGCTGTAGGAGCGAGGATTTCAGAAGTTTCGATAGTCAACCATTATGCAAAGCTAAATGGGGATTACACCAAGCTTGGAGGAAAGCCGTTTGTTGGAATGGAAGATTCCATTGAGGTAGAGAATTGGTTGTTGCACTGCGAAAGGATTTTTGCAGATCTGGGGCTCAATGATGAGCAGAAGAGGAGGTTGGCATCTAGGCCGCTTCAGGGAGTAGCTCTGTTCTGGTGGAATAGTGTGACTGCGGCGGTGGATGAGGAAACTATGACCTGGGAAGATTTAAGGGAAGGTTCTAGTAGAGGTTTATGTCAGCAATGGCACAGTCAGCTTTGATCAGGAAGTTTGCTGAATTAGAGCCGGGGGAGATGTTAGTTCTGGAGTATGCAAGAAAGTTCGAGGAGTTAGCCTGATATAGGTATGCTTCAGTGGACACAGTCACGAAGAGGTACGAGAAGTTTATTAGGGAGTTGAAGCCTGAGTTGGCCAGTGTTACATTACCTCATATTAGAGATCCTTCTGACTTTGTTGTAGAGAAGGCCTTGAGGCATGAGGAGTTGCTTGATTCTCTAGAGAAGAATAAGGCTAAAGAAGTCCAGGTCGAGCAGAATCAGAAAAGGAAGTTCTTTCCAAAGAAAGTTGCTTAGAAGGGTGGAGCGGCTAAGAAGGGGAAGTCTTAGATTGTATGTTTCAAGTGTGATAAAAGGGGCACTATGCTAATGAGTGTCGTGTCGGGAATGCTAAGGAAGTGGCTGGGAGGTAGAATGTCAGGTGCTACAACTGTGACCAGATTGGCCACTACAAGAGCTAGTGCAAGGAGCCCGCTAAGGATGCAAAGGGCAAGCTGTATGCATTGGAGCCTACTGCTTCTAAGCCGACAGCTCAAGAAAAAGGAAAGGCAGTCTTGGGAGGTACGCTTCTGATTCATGGTATGACTGTTAACGTTCTATTTGATACTAGTGCATCACATTCTTTTATATCTAGATGTTTAATAGATAAGCTTAACCTAGAACCTACTTATTTAGTTACTTCCTTACGGGTTGCGAATCCAATAGGAGGGTATGCAACTCTAGGGATGAGATGTGATCAGTTAGAGTTTGACTTGTTAGGTCATACTTTTGTTTGTAGTTTGCATGTGTTTGAATTTGTGGGGTTCAGAATTATTCTCGGTATGGATTGGTTAAGTGAGTACGATGCAAGGATATTTTGCCAGGATAAGAAAATATCTCTTAGACACCCAGATTGTGGTGATCAGATAGTTTATACCGCAGAAGGTTCTTGCGGTGAGATGTATGCCTTGCTGGGTGCTATGGAATTAGATGATGAGTTGAGTCGAGTTTTCATGGTTAGAGAATTCGTAGATGTTTTTGAGCCTGTAGTTGGATTTCCACTGAAATGGGCCATTGAGTTTCGAATAGATTTGGTTCCGGGAGCATAACCAGTGTATAGACCGCCAAGCAGGATGACCCCTTCAGAGATGAGGGAGTTAAAGGTGCAGTTGGTGGATTTAGAAGGCAAGAATTTTATCAGGCCGAGTAGTTTGGCTTGGGGAGCAACCGGGGTGTTTGCTAAGAATCCGGATGAATCGTTAAGATTATGTTTCGATTATCGTAAGTTGAATGAGAGGATGATACAGAATCGTTATCCATTGCCTAGGATCGACGATTTATTCGACCAGTTGAGTGGAGCCAAGGTATTCTCACAGTTGGATTTAGCGACAGGTTTCCATCAGCTCAGGGTAGCAGAGGATAGTATACCTTTAACGGAATTTAAGACCAGGTATAGGTCGTACGAATGGTTAGTCATGCCATTCGGACCGACTAGTGCGCCAGCTTTCTTTGTAGATTTGATGAACCTGGTTTTTCGAGAGCACATGGATATGTTCGTATTTGTTTTCATAGATGATATTTTGATTTACTCTAAGGATGAAAGAGAGCATGAAATTCATCTTATGGTGGTGCTTGAGATGCTTAGGCAGCATCAGCTGAAGGTGAAGTTTTCGAAGTGTCAATTCTGGAAGAAAGAAGTGAAGTTTCTTGGTTATGTAGTCTCAGAGGAAGGGTTTTCAATAGATCCGCCTAAGAATGAAGCAATGAATTGTTGGAAGAGACCCGAGACAGTGATGGAGATAAAGAGTTTCCTTGGGTTGGTTTGTTATTATCGGAGATTCATTAAGGATTTCTCGCGGATAGCGGTGTCGATGACCAAGCTGACAAGAAAAGATGTGAAGTTTGTGTGGATTGATAAGTGTGAGGAAGCATTCCAGAGTTTGAAACACTTATTAACCCATGCACCGGTGTTAGTTGTTCTGGAAGGGAACCAAGATTTGGTGGTTTACACCGATGCGTGTGGAACAGGACTAGGAGATGTGCTGATGCAGAGGGGTAAAGTGATTGCCTTTGCTTCTAGACAGTTTAAGCCGCATGAGGTCAGATATCCAATGCATGATTTGGAATTGGCTGTAGTGATTTTTTCTTTGAAGGTGTCGAGACATTACCTTTTGGGAGAAAGGTTTGAGCTATATACAGATCCTAAGTCGCCGAAGTATTTGTTCTCTCAAAAGGAGTTGAACATGAGACAACAGAGGTGGTTAGAGTTCATCGCTGCTTACGATTTTGGGATTGAGTACACACCGGGGAAAGGCAACAAGATCGCAGATGCACTTAGTAGAAAGCATCAGAATGCAATTTTGGTGATGATTGCTGAGTGGAAGGATTTGGAAGCATTAGCAGATTGTAGAGTGCAGTGGAGATCCGAGCCTAGGTCTAGTGGAGATATAGTTGTATTATCTTATTTGGAAGTTCGACCAGTGATGATCGAAAGAATTGCTTCTAAACAGGAAGAAGATCTGGTATTAGCTGAACGGATTAGGAAGTTAAGAGAAGGAACTGAGAGCGATCTTGAAATATTTCGGTCTTGACCCGAAAGGGAGGTTGAGAAAGAGAGGAAGATTATGTGTTCCGAGTGTAGAAAACATAAGGAAAGAAGTCTTGGAGGAATGCCATCGTTCAAAGTTCTCAGTTCACCCAGGAGGTACTAAGATGTATCAAGATATGAAGAGAAGTTTCTTCTGGGAAGGTATGAAGCGAGATATTGGGTTATGTGTGAAGCAGTGTATGATTTGCCAGTAGGCATAGGCCGAACACCAGAAACCAAGTGGGTTGCTTCAGCCATTGGATATTCTAGTATGGAAGTGGGATTCTATCTCCATGGATTTTATTGACGGGTTGCCAAGGTCGAACAAAGGAAATGATAGTATAGGGGTCATAGTGGTGAGATTAACCAAGAGTGCCCATTTCATTCCAGTTAGGTCAACCAGAACGGCACTTGTTTTGGCGGGGTTATTCCTGAAGAATGTACTTAGACTGCATGGAGTTCCTAGTAGCATAATTAGTGATAGAGATCCTTTGTTCACTAGTGAATTCTGGAAGAGTCTGTAGAAAGTTTTGAGAGCCAAGCTCAAGATGAGTACCGCTTACCATCTACAGACCGATGGGCAAACGGAAAGTGTTAACAAGATCTTGGAAGATTTGTTAAGAGCTTGTGTTCTGGATTTTGGGGGATCTCGGGAAGACCATCTGCATTTAGTCGAGTTTTTATATAACAACAGTTATCAAACTAGTATTGGGATGGCACCATTTGAAGCTTTGTATGGAAGGCCATGCAAATCTCTCGTTTGTTGGCCAGAGACTGGGGATAGGTTAGTTCTTGGTCAAGATTTAGTCCAAGAAGCTGCAGATAAGATTGAGGTCATTCGGGCTAGAATGAAGGAGGCTAAGTCTAGGCAGAAAAGTTATGCAGATATGAGATGGAAAGATCTAGAGTTCTCAGTTGAAGACCAGGTTTTTGTCAAAGTGTCACCAATGAAGGGTGTGATTAGATTTGGGAAATCGGGGAAGTTAGCTTTGAGATTCGTTGGACCTTTTCCTATTGTTGAGAGGATCGGGAAACTCGCATATAGGGTGAAGTTACCAAACAGTTTAGGCGGAGACCACGATGTTTTTCATGTTTCTCATCTCAGGAAGTGTATTAGGGAACCGACTGTGCTAGATGATTTAGTGGTAGAGCCGGATTTGACCATAGTGAGGAAGCCAGTTTGCATAGTTGCGAGAGATGAGAAGAGGCTTAGAACCAAGATGGTTAGATTAGTCAAAGTCCAGTGGAGCGACGATGATAGGGACTGTACTTGGAAGATTGAGAGCATGATTAGAGATACTTACCCTGACTTGTTTGATGGTATGTTCTACCTTCTTATTTGATTTGTTGCGTACCTTATCGTAATTTTGAGGACGAAATTCTTTATGGAGAGGAGTCTATAACACCCCAGATTTTTGGTAACATTATTTAGGATATTTAATTAGTTGAATTAAATAAAATAATGTGTTTATTAGGGGACCGAGATTTGATTTTTTATTTAAGGGTAGCCGTGCTATTTAATAATGAACTAAAGAAGAGTTAAAATGAAATATAAGAGAGGTAAATAGGAAAGAGGCCATTCCTATATCCTCCAAACCTTGGCCATGTAAGATTTTACACGTTCGTTTCATTTCCAAAAAATTTAAAAGAGGCTGGTCACTATTAACAAGGAAGAGAAGAAGAAAAGCTAGGAAGAAGCTAATTTAAATCAAATCCATTCACATCTCAATCTCCATAATCTCTAAAACTAAGGTGAATAATGTTTACATCTCATTTTTTATTGTGTTTTCGGTTTTAATATGAATTTCGAATATTTTGCAATGATTTGCCATGTTTTTGAATAATGGAATGAATATATATACTTGTTGATGAATTATGGTTATTCATATTGAATTCATGATATGTTTCAAGGTGAAAACCCTATAAAATGATATCCAAATGCCTTGCGAATTTTTATGAAGATTATAAATATTATTTTGGAGATGGGTTTCAATTTTCAGTTTTTTCTGACTTTTCATGGAATTAATATGAATTTTCTAGCAAAGAAAATGGTATTTTGGGTTATAAATTAATTACGGGTAATAATTAATTATTTGGGTCTAAAATTTTTATATGTTGTAAAAAATATATGATGTGATTTTATGGAATTTTTCTTGATTTTTTCCTAAGTGTTTTGATGGTTATATAAAACTATTTTAGGTATGAGACTTAAATGTTATATATAATTAAAAGAGAAGAAGGGGATTTTTGTAAAAGATTTAAATTATAAAATCTAGAAAAGTCGGTAGCACTTTTGACAAAGTGCACAACCTTTTATTGGTAAATAAAGAGGCAACCAATCACAATTAGACACGTAAGGCAGGTAAGGTGAAAAGAACTATTTGCTATAAGTTTTTCTCTGTTTCGTCTCTTTCGACACCAGGTTCCGCCTCCATACTATCGCCTCTGACACAGTCGAAACCAGTGCATATGGCATCGGGCAACTGGTACGTAATGAATTGGATGAGTGCAGAAGGTAGGGAGTTGAAACCAGGGGTTTCGAAGGGGTTGAGACAGTCCTTTGTTTTTAAATAAAAGAAATACACCTGCGTGCTTTCGACTAAAAGGCTCTCTATTAAGTATCTTTCGATCAACTCAAATAATTTAAAGGAAATGGTTTCGATTGGGCTGTGCTTCTGTTTTTAAATAATTGCTTTCGACTTAGTCGAGACCTTTTTGCTGCCGCCTTTCTACCTTTCGACCCAAATGGTTTCGAAAGGGTTGTTTTGTTTGTTTTTAACCAGGCCACCTCTCTAATGCTTTCGAACGGATGGTTTCGACACCATCACTTTATTACTTAGGAAATGGTTTTGAAGTAGTTGCTTTCGACTTAAAAGTTTTAAGACCCTTATTCTATAAGTAAAGTAAAACCAAAATGGTTTCAAAAGAGATAATTTTAAAAAGTTTCAGAACTGATGCTTTCAACTTTAATGGGTTTTTGATCCATTTGCTCTACTTGAAGGCAGAATCCAAATGGTTTCGACCGAGACGTTTTTGAATGGTTTCGAAAGGTTTCCACATGTTTTAAATTGAAACCAAAGTGCTTTCGAAAGGATTGAGTTTGACTGTTTCTAAAGGTTTAATGAATGGTTTCGAAAAGGGTGGTTCCCCAGGGTTTCGAAAGGATTGAAAGGAAGGTTTTTCTTATGTTTTTGAAAGGAAATATTTAAAAGGTTTAAAGGGGGATGTCTGTTATTTTGAAGCTTTCGAAGAAAAGAAAAGGAAGGATTTTCCAATTTTTTTCGAAAGGCGGTATTCAATGGTTTCGAAAAGGTTGTTTAATGGTTTTAAACAAAGGTTTCGAATGTAATAAATAGGCAATGTAGCCTAAGTATTTTCAAGTCACAAAGGATTTTGCCTTGTTTTAGAAGGAAAGTTAATCCTTATTAAATCTCATCAACATTATGTTTAGTAAAGTATATTTAACATGGCAAAATGGCTTAGAGTAAAGCTAAAGATATATTTTCCTTGTATATGTATATGATTTGAAGGACTAAATCATTTTGAAGATATTTTCAAGGAAAAATTCAAAAGGTAGTTAACCCTAAGAAAATAATTCGGACGTTAGTCCATTTTGCAGGCAGTCAGCCTAGATTTTGGACAGTTAGTCCAGTTTGCGGGCAGTCAGCCAAGTTGTATGGACAGATAGTCCATTGTAGCATAACGAACCTTGCAATTATAAGTGGGCAGATAGTTCACATATTACTTGTTTTACGGACAGATGGTCCATTTATTAGCATAAATGATATTTCTATTTTGATATAATCAGTTTGATTAACTAGTTTGTTTGCTTGAAAGGATTGCAAAATATACATGTTTTAAAAAGGATATTAATGAGGGGAAATCTGTTCCGCTAAGCGGCGTGGTCTTGTGAGGAATGCGGATTACGGATCTTAAGGCTAGAATAAACACTAGAGGGGGGGGTGAATAGTGTTTTTAAGAAATTACTAAATGTTTTTGAATTTATCTTAATTTGTTAACAATGTATACACTAATCAGACACAGATGTGAACACAGAATCAAACACAGATGCAAATATAAAGTAAAAGCAGTAAAGGAAAGAACACATCGGATTTTATACTGGTTCGGAGTTACCCTACATCCAGTCCCGCAACACAAGTACGGATTTCCTTTCAAAAACAATTCTTACAAATACAACCCTCGGTTTCAAGGCTATGAGGTACACCCTCCAGAATCACAATCCTCTGGGTAGAGATACTTGATTTTCGGGCAACAAGTTCACCCAATTGATTTCCAGGGCTACAATCATACCTTCTCTCGCTCAATTGATTACAAAAAGTCTATAACTCAGATTAGCACTTGGATCTTGTAGAGATAGTGGAGAGAATCAAAACTAGAAATTATCTAGTTAGATTCGATATTGATTTCGGCAGAGTAATGGTGTAATTTGTAAATAAGAAAGTGGAGAAGAAGAAGAGAAGTTAAATCAGAGAAAAAAGTAGTTAAAATTCTTTGAAAACACCCTTTATTTATAGTAGATCAATAGCCATGTCCATTGGTGAAGGGATGTGGCGAATAGACACTTCTTTCAAAAAAATAAATAACTATCACCATGTCGACAGGGGTACATGTGACCATGTCGACACACCCTTGTATTTTTTGGTGATTTGTTTTTCTTTGAAAATGATTTCTATATTATATTATACTTATATGTAAACTTTATAAATATACTTATATATAGTTATAATACATAAATAACTATAGAGAACAATATTGAAATTTATATAATAATTTTCTATACTTTTATATTTAAATCTTAAGTATAAATATATAAAACAGCTAAATATATTAATATCAGAATTATAGTTTAAAAACTTAGGATAATAATTTAAAATCAAAGATATTTAAAATTAAGGATATTTAAAACTAAGGATATTTTTGAGGCTAAAATATATTGAAAAACTAGGACAGATGATTTTGGTTTTTAAACAGGAATATTTAAAATCATTTTGAAAAACAAGCTATATATATTTTGAAAATCATTTTGAAATAAAAGTAAGTGGATACAAAAGATGTTCCACTAGATTTTTCGTAGGTTCCATCCTACTTAGGGTTCCATCCCTTTAACGAGCACGAAGTGGATTCCATTCCACGAATAAAATAGATTTTAAGATGTCAGTGTCTTTCTATGAGTTTTAACAATATTCCTAACTATATAACTTATCTTGGAAACTTGAACTCTTGAAATTCTTGATACTCATGAGTCTTGAATCTTGATATCTTCAATCTTTGATCTTGAATATTTATACTGTATAGTTCTTCATTCTTTAGTACCTGCAAACATATCTATATATATCTACACAATAATGTTAGTATTATATATTTTATAATCTAATTCTAAGTAAGGTTGTTGTCATCAAAACCAACTCCTCAGGGACTAACAATCTCCCCCTTTTTGATGATGACAACCTTTGTTTATAAAATATCACTTCTATCCTAATACTTCTAATAACTCCCCCTTAATCTATGCCTAACTATCCTATTTTATACTTCTCCCCCTTTGTCATCAAAATAAACCATATAACTCCATAATTATAATACTATATAATTCTATATAACTCTATATAACTCTATATAACTTTATATAACTCCCCCTGAAACTAAGACTACATTACTTGTGATTATAATGATAGTGTTATCATACATAATCAATACTTAACTTTAAAATAAACTCTTAATAACTACTTTTTTAACTAATAAACTATATATTCAAAAGATACGAGAATATACGAATAAGAGAACACAATTTATTATATACTGTTATATTTACATGTGTGTAAACTATGTAAACAGATATACATGTGTTTTTAATATAAACAACTATATATACAACGATACGAATGAAAGAATGAAAGAAAGAACACTAAGGAGTATTCTTGACAATATGAGATCTATGAATCGAACAATTAGGATAGTGGAGACAGAAGTTTCCACGCTGTTCGACAAGGTTTCCATCCTTATCAAAACATACTTCACCAACGCAAACTACGGTGTCGTCGTCTTCAACTTGCACTTCATGAACAGGTGCGTCCTCTTCTTCCAAGGGTGCTTCTTCCTCTTCCATTGGCTCTTCTTCATTGTCCTCTTGTGTATGGTCACTAGAAGACTCTTCTTCGATCAAGATCGGGTTCGCTTGGTTATCCATTAGGAACTTCTGCAAATTTCTAAGGATTCGGCCTTGCTTCTCCTGTTCTTTACTCATCCGAATTTGTTTGACTTGAATCTCAGTCACCATTTGCAGAATATCCTTTGTAGTGTCCTCTAATTTTATCACACGAGCGTGAATGGAACGTTGAAGAGGGTCGGGAGTAGGAGAGTGAAATGAGAAAGTCGAGTTTATGTTTGAATTTGATGGAGAAGCCATTATTTTCTTTGTTTCAGAAGTTAAACCAGAAGAAAATGAGAGAGAATGAAGAGAAAGTCGAAATATGGAAGAATATATAATCAACTTTTCAAATTTTGGTGGGAATTTTAATTTTCAAAAAATACCGTTATATGTCGACATGGTGGGATATGGGGTTGTCGACAGGGGTATTTTAATTTTGGCTTCTAATTTATTTTAAATTTATTTAATTATACTTGTTATATGTTTATGTTTTATATTTCAGTTATTGAACAAATACCTAATTCTCTTCTTAATTTAGTAAATATAGATTCATTTAATGGTTTTGTTAAGATATCAGCAGTTTGATTCTCAGAGTTTATATATTCAAGAGTAATTACTTCTTTAGTTATATTATCTCTAAGAAAATGATGTCGAATATCAATATGTTTAGTTCGAGCATGATGAGTAGGATTTTTAGATAAATTTATTGCACTAGTATTATCACAATAAATTGGCGATTTTGAGATATTTAATCCAAAATCTCTTAAGGTTTGTTGCATATATATTACTTGAGAACAAGCCAAAGCAGCATAAATATACTCTGCTTCAGTAGTTGATAGAGAAACTGTATTTTGCTTTTTACTAAACCAGTAAACCAAAGAATGTCCCAAAAAGTGACAAGTTCCACTTGTACTTTTTCGGTCTGATTTACATCCAGCATAGTCAGCATCACAGTATGATATTAAATCAAATGAATCATTTTTATGATAAAATAAGCCATAATCAGAGGTGTGTTTAATATATCTTATGATACGTTTTACAGCTTTTAAGTGAGTTTCTTTAGGATGAGATTGATATCTTGCACAGAGACATACACTATGCATGATATTAGGTCTACTAGCAGTGATATAGAGCAATGATCCGATCATTCCTCTATACAACTTTTGATCTACATCTTTTGAGAGATCTTCTTTACTTAGATATTCATTGGTTGCCATGGGAGTAGGTTTTCCACTCGCAGTAGTCAAACCAAATTTATTAACTAGTTCTTTAGCATATTTTTCTTGACTAATAAAAATACCATTATCTAACTGTTTTATTTGCAATCCTAGAAAGAAGTTTAATTCACCCATATGACTCATCTCAAACTCTTTTTTCATTATTTCAGAAAATTCTTTATTCATTTCGAAGTTAGTTGGACCAAAAATGATATCATCTACGTATACTTGAACTAGTTGAATATCATTTTTATTTCTTTTAATAAAAAGAGTATTATCTATTTTACCAATTTCAAAATTTGATTGTAATAAATAAGATCTTAGTCTATCATACCAGGCTCTAGGAGCTTGTTTTAGACCATATAAAGCCTTCTTAAGTTTGTACACATGGTTTGGTAATTTTTCATCTTCAAAAAGTGGTGGTTGTTCAACATATACTTCTTCTTTTACAAATCCATTTAAAAATGATCTTTTAACATCCATTTGAAATAATTTGAAATTATTATGATTTGCGAAAGCAAGTAGAATCCTAATGGCTTCTAATCTTGCTACATGAGCAAAGGTTTCGTCATAATCTATACCTTCTTCTTGACAATAACCTTGGGCGACTAATCGTGCTTTATTTCTAACGACCTCACCTTGTTCATTCATTTTATTTTTATAGACCCATTTAGTTCCAATTATAGTTTTATCTTCAGGTCTAGGAACAAGTTCCCAAACTTCATTTCTAGTGAATTGATTTAATTCTTCTTGCATAGCCAAAATCCATGAATCATCAGTTGATGCTTCTTTAGGATTTTTGGGTTCAATAGATGATATAAATGCTACATTACTCATTTTACTTAGTTGATTTCTAGTTGTAACAATAGATTGCATATCTCCTATTATATTTTCAATAGGATGATCTTTTAAAAGTTTAATCCTTTTATTAGGATGATTAATTTCATTATTAATTTCGGTTGATTCCTGATTTTGAGTAATTAAATCTTCTTCATCATTTGTAATTTCAAAATCTTTTAAATTTTCATCAAACGAAACATGCATTGTTTCTTCGATGGTGTTAGATCTTAAGTTAAAAACTCTATAAGCTTTACTTCTATTAGAATATCCGATAAAGATTCCTTTGTCGGATTTAGGATCTAATTTATCCAAATTATCTTTAGTATTTAAAATAAAGCATTTACTTCCAAAAATTCTGAAGTATGATACCTTAGGTTTCTTTCCATGAAGAAGTTCATAAGGTGTCTTATCAGTTAAAGGTCTAATTAAAATTCTATTCAAAATATAAAAGGCGGTAGCAACAGCTTCTGCCCAAAAGTGTTTTGGTAAATTACTATCTGAAAGCATAGTTCTCGCACACTCTTGTATCGTTCTATTTTTACGTTCAAATACTCCGTTTTGTTGTGGAGTTCTTGGAAATGAGAAATTGTGAGTTATTCCCTTTTTATTGCAGAATTCCTCAAACTTTTCATTTTCAAATTCACCACCGTGATCACTACGAATAGTTATAATTTTTAAAGATAATTGATTTTGAATCCTTTTTGTAAAGTTCTTAAAACATTCAAAAGTATCACTTTTATGTTTCAAAAATATTATCCATGTAAATCTAGAATAATCATCTACAATTACAAAAACATATTTACTATGATTTATTGACTGAATTTGAGATGGACCAAATAAATCAAGATGAAGTAACTCAAGGGGTTTTGAAGTTGAAATCATATCTTTTAATTTAAAGGAACTTTTTCTAAGCTTTCCTAATTGACATGCATCACATAAACTATCTATTTTAAAATTCATTTTAGGGAGGCCTCTTACTAGATCATGTTTTGACAGTCTAGATAAGAGTTTGAAATTCAAATGTCCAAATCTTTTATGCCAAATCCAAGGGTCACTTGTATTTGCCAAAAGACTTAGGTTATCATTTGAAACTTTCATACTAAGAATATAAATATTCTTTTTCCTAATTCCCTCAAATATTATGGTTGAGTTATTATCTTCAATATGACATTTATCTTTTTCAAATTTAATCTTATATCCTTTATCACAGAGTTGACTAATACTTAGTAGATTATGTTTTAGATTCTTAACTAGCAAAACATTAGTAATAATAGTAGTTTCAGAGTTATCGACATTGCCGATGCCAATCATGTATCCTTTCGAGTTGTCTCCAAAGTTAACCAGTCCTCCGTCTTTGTATATAATATTATTCAGCATATCCGGATTACCAGTCATGTGTCTAGAGCATCCACTATCAAGTATCCACTTATTCCTTTTGATCTGCACAGATTGTCCATTGTGGATTGATTCCTTAATACCCATAAAGCATCTTTCCTGCACATTATAAAATTTGGGTAGACAACTAGAATTTGAATAACATTCATATGCAGACTCATGGAACAATGATGATTTAAACAAATCTAAACTAGTTTTAACAGATTTTTCCAAAATAGCCATTTTAAAACTTTTCAAAATTCAGATTATGAAACTTTTGAAAACAAAGCTCTGATACCAAATGTGAGGAATGCGGATTACGGATCTTAAGGCTAGAATAAACACTAGAGGGGGGTGAATAGTGTTTTTAAGAAATTACTAAATGTTTTTGAATTTATCTTAATTTGTTAACAATGTATACACTAATCAGACACAGATATGAACACAGAATCAAACACAGATGCAAATATAAAGTAAAAGCAGTAAAGGAAAGAACACACCGGATTTTATACTGGTTCGGAGTTACCCTACATCCAGTCCCGCAACACAAGTATGGATTTCCTTTCAAAAACAATTCTTACAAATACAACACTCGGTTTCAAGGCTACGAGGTACACCCTCCAGAATCACAATCCTCTGGGTAGAGATACTTGATTTCCGGGGCAACAAGTTCACCCAATTGATTTCCAAGGCTACAATCACACCTTTTCTCGCTCAATTGATTACAAAAAGTCTATAACTCAGATTAGCACTTGGATCTTGTAGAGATAGTGGAGAGAATCAAAACCAAAAATTATCTAGTTAGATTCGATATTGATTTCGGCAGAGTAATGGTGTAATTTGTAAATAAGAAAGTGGAGAAGAAGAAGAGAAGTTAAATCAGAGAAAAAAGTAATTAAAATTCATTGAAAACACCCTTTATTTATAGTAGATCAATAGCCATGTCCATTGGTGAAGGGATGTGGCGAATAGACACTTCTTTTAAAAAACAATTTAACTGTCACCATGTCGATAGGGGTACATGTGACCATGTCGACATGCCCTTGTATTTTTTGGTGATTTGTTTTTCTTTGAAAATAATTTCTATATTATAATATACTTATATTTAAACTTTATAAATATACTTATATATAGTTATAATACATAAATAACTATAGAGAACAATATTGAAGTATATATAATAATTTTCTATACTTTTATATTTAAATCTTAAGTATAAATATATAAAACAGCTAAATATATTAATATCAGAATTATAGTTTAAAAACTTAGGATAATAATTTAAAATAAAAGATATTTAAAATTAAGGATATTTAAAACTAAGGATATTTTTTAGGCTAAAATATATTGAAAAATTAGGACAGATGATTTTGGTTTTTAAACAGAAATATTTAAAATCATTTTGAAAAACAAGCTATATATATTTTGAAAATCATTTTGAAATAAAAGTAAGTGGATACAAAAAGATGTTCCACTAGATTTTTCGTAGGTTCCATACTACTTAGGGTTCCATCCCTTTAACGAGCACGAAGTGGATTCCATTCCACGAATAAAATAGATTTTAAGATGTCAGTGCCTTTCTATGAGTTTTAACAATATTCCTAACTATATAACTTATCTTGGAAACTTGAACTCTTGAAATTCTTGATACTCATGAGTCTTGAATCTTGATATCTTCAATCTTTGATCTTGAATCTTTATACTGTACAGTTCTTCATTCTTTAGTACCTGCAAACATATCTATATATATCTACACAATAATGTTAGTATTATATATTTTATAATCTAATTCTAAGTAAGATTGTTGTCATCAAAACCAACTCCTCAGGGACTAACAGGTCTCATTTAATATCAGTAAACCAAGATGTAACAGAATTACTCACATTAGGCTTTATGTCTGGCTCGAAGTTTTTTGTTTCCCCCTAAACTCTCGGGTACTCAAAGTTGATTTGAGTAGGCTAAGGATTGAGGTTTTCAGGTTTTTATCTCTTGGCGAATAAAGCATCCGAAGACGAGTAGGTGGCTGACTGATAGCTAATTAGGATTTACCATTTCATTTTGTTTTGATTCCGCTGCGTATATAAGTCAGATATGACTATAATGCTTTGATCAACCAAGTGGGCATCGTCATATGTCGCTCTGGCGTATTTTTGTAATGATATATTTAATCATTTCTGAGAAACTTTAAGGGATTATGTAACATGGGTATGAATTATTGTTTTGAAATGTAATCAGCTAAATGTTGTTTTTTTAATCTGTGATTTTGTTTATATTTGTGTGCTTATGATATTATGGATACCATTATCATTACCATATTTTGTCACCAGAAGTTAATACTATGGATGACTGCAGCATTTGTAGTGCTTAGCAGCATATGTAGCGCTTAGCTTTTGGTCTAAATATACGGGATGTTACAGTGAAGGTGCAATGAGGAGATGATCTGGTGGAGAGTAAATAGGAGCCTTATGAGAAAATACGGGCTTCTCATCCCGCACTCTTTACTAGTACGTTCTTTTGGTTGGTGTGATTTATTAGAAAATTAGGTTTTGGTTGCTCAGATTGGAAGTTAGGACTTGTATGTGACATTTATTAGATGCTATGTTATGTACTACCTCCTATGCCACTAAAGTTTTATTTATATAGAAATGCTAGTTTTACACTAGGGTTGATATGCATTATGCCTACTATGCCATACTCTTGTATTCATATAGATTGCCTTTATCGCATTAATTGCATTATGCTTGATTTTCAAAAGATATCATAATTAATGATTATGCTCGTTATATGCCATGTTTGGATTGCCAATACTTTGACTAGGATATATGTGTGTGTGTATTTGGAAAGGCTTTAATATAAAAGGTTGCTTTTTTGAAAAGCTATGTGCATACATGAGTGATACGTTTGTGTAAACGAAAGAGTAAGCGTCTATTACATATCCCATTCCTTTGGAATTTTAGGAACGAAATTCTTTTAAATGGGGGAGAATGTAATACAACAAAATTTTATATAACTTAAATATTAATAAATAAATAATAATAAATAAATTTGAAATCTAATTGAATGGTATTATGGTAAATGTCCATTATAAGGGCAAAATAGTAATTTTTACAAACAGTTGAATTTGCTGGCGGGAATCATACCATTGCATACCTGTTGTTTTTTAGGTCGAGATGGAGTATTTATTTGGTTAAATCGTATGTCCTTTGAGTGAGATATCATTAAATTAATAAAGTGCATTGGAATTGTGTGTGGATAACGGGCCAGGTTGGGTTGAATTAGGCCATGTTTGTAATTTGAATTCAAAACTAATTATTGTTTCAATTTTCACTCCTAAAACGTATTTTAAATGTATGTAAAACTGGAAATATTTTTTTCTCATTTCTGGAAAAACTACCGAACCCTTCTTCTTCCTTCTTCCTTCATCTTAACACAAAATCCTCATTTCTCAACAAAATTTGACGAAACGAAGTGCTCTGGAATCATGAAAAGATTCTCTACCTTCTGGAGTAAAGATTGTAGGCCATTATGTAAATTTAATTTCCTTAAAATTTGGTACAACATGCGAATTCAAGTTCTTTGGGCTTGAGATTGGTGAGTGAATCTTCTTCGATCATGTATAATGCTTTGATGATGTTATAAGATGGTTTAGGGCTAACCTAGGGTTAGATTATGATGAAGTCTGAAACTATGAAATAAAAGTACATACTTTATTTGTAAGACATTGATAGAAATCTAATTTCAAAATCGGTTCGAATCAAAACCTTGTGGAAACTATAATTTGATAATATAAATATGTTAGGAACCTAAAAACCTAGTAGATGATGTATATATGTTATAGAATCACCAAAACTAAGAATGAAGTAAATAATCAAAATTTGGAACAAAAGAAAGCAAAATATTTGGAAATCTAGTAACTGGAATGTGCACCGATGCATCGGTAGGTGCACAACGGTCCACCAATGGACAACCCTGTTGGGTATTTTTGGGCTTTTAAACTCCCAAATCGACATGAAATGCTCCAACTTTCTACGTGGTGTTCTCCGACAACTCTATGTTGATATCTTGATGTGTATGGTTGCTATTTGGATGCATACTTCGGTGATAGTAAGGAGATATGGGTGTAGGGAATATGGGTTCGGAACAATAAATGAGTATAATGTATATAGTTTTGGGACGATGAGCGAATACCTAAATCATGTAGCACACTCTGTGGGTACTTGATTCATGAAATTGGCAAGCTTACTCCTGTAGAGCAATAAGGTTGGTCCAATAGGTTTGATGTGGACAAAATTCGACCTATAATGCACATGGCGAGACCAAACGTGAGTCTAATATGTATTACTATTGTAACAACCCTGCTTTCTACACCTTACTAATAAGTAAAATTTAATTAAAATTGAAATATTTGATTTTTCTTTTTGATATTTATTATTTTAAAAATAATTTTTTACTTACTTAAATTCTATTTAATAAAAGATTTTGTCTTAAAAAAATTGAAAAATTAATTAATAAATTCTTTTTAGATAATATTTTAAAATTGAATAAAATGTTTGAATAAATATGAAATATTTTTATATAGTAAATAATTTTCATATGATTGAAATAGTTGAAAATAATCTTATTTCTGAAATAGTATAATGAATGATTAAATAAGAATATACAAACATTGTATTGAATAAAATTGTGCAGCTATATTTTATAATTGAAGTGTGGATCAATTTAAATTAAATTGAAATTTAGTTACAAATAAATGCAAGAATTATTTAAAAGAAAAGAATAGAGAAATGAATTGATTAAAACTAAAGTCCAAATTAAAGCTCAAACCAAACCAGGCCCATTCCTTTTCCCCATCCTTTATTTTCCCTAAACCAGCTCATGCACTTATCTATTTTCCATCTGATAGCCCTAACTCCTCCTCTAGAAAAATCTCAAAATCAAAATTTATGACAAAAAACAATAGCACAAATATGCGAGAGCCTATACAGTGAGAGAAACATCGGGGCTAGCGACTGGTGCGATGTGACATAAGATGGAAGCGACTGCTGATGGCGAAATCGATGCCACAAAATGGGACTTTGGTGATGGAGGCATGGATCTGGCATTGCAAGATGGAAGTTATGATGGAGGCGACGAGATGAGGTAGCGGAGGTGCAGTCTTGATGAGGAATGGGAGGCAAGCTTTGTTCTGGAGGAGGAATGCATGAGGTAGTGCAAGGTAAGGTTGGAGAAATTTGGGATTTGGGGATTTGGGGATTTGGGGTTGCTTTTTGGGAGAAGGAAAGCGTTGATAAGGTGAGTAATTTGATTGTTGAACACACTAATATTATATGTCGTGCAAAATAAATAGATGCTTGCAATAGTTTGACGACACTTGAAGTTGATCGGAAGGGGATAATAAACTAAAGTTGGAAGCTTTGAATAAAATATTTTGAATATAAATTATGATTTAAAATGAAAATGTTGTTATTAATAGAAAATATAGAAGTGGGATAATTTTAAGAACTATTAGAATATAATTTATTCGGAAAGTGATGAATTTCCATATTTGATCAAATAAGTGAATCTTTGAATATACACATATTTATTTATGATTATAAAAATATTTTTGAAGGATCTTTACATTTAAAATTTATATTCTAAAGTGATGAGTTAATTTGATTTGGATTTAATAAATATGAATGCAATTTATTTAATTGTATGGGAAATTTACAAAATGATATTTTGATTTGCAAGTCTAAGAAAAGGGCTATCACATGTCTATGAAGAGAAATATCAAAAATCTAAGAGGAGGGTTATCACATATCTAAGGTAAGAGTTATTGCAAATCTAAAAGTAGGACTATCACATGCCTAAGAAAAGAACTATCACAGGTCTAAAAGAAGGTCTATCACATGTATAAGATAAGAGGTATCGTAAGTCTAAAAGAAGAGCTATCATAAGTCTAAAAGAAGGTGTGTCATATGTCTAAGATTAAGGAGCTATTACATGTAAGATTGGAAAGCTATTGCTTGTCAAAGATTGGAGATTTATCACGTGTTTAAGATTGAAGAGCTATCGCATGTATAAGTTTGAAGAATTATCGCATATGCATGATTAAAGAGCTATCACACATCTAAGTTTGAAGATCTGTCACGTGTCTACCATTGAAAGGCTATCGCATATCTAAAATTGAAGAGCTATCCACATCTAAGATTGAGGATCTATCGCATGTCCAAGATTAAAGAGATATCACACGTCTAAGATTGAGGAGATATCGTACGTCTAAGATTGAGGAGCTATCGCACGTTTAAAATTGAGTAGTTAACATATGTCTAAGATTTAAGAGCTATGGCATGTCTAAGATGAAGCCAATCACATGTGTAAAGCGGGCTATCACATATCTAAAGAGACCTATTGCATATCTAAGTCGAAAGGTATCACATGTCTAAGATTGAAGTGTTATCTTATGTATAAGCTGAAGGTTATTGCATGAATAAGACTGAAGTGCTATCGCATGTCTAAGTTGAAAGGTACCACATATCTAAGGTTGAAGTACTATCGTATGTATAAGTTGAAGGTTATTGCATGAATATGATTGAAGTGAAATCACTTGTCTAAAATGTGCTATCGAGCTTTTGTAAAATGCCATCGAAGTCATTAAGATTATTAGGGAACATCCATGTCTCAGCTTCCTATTACTGCAGCCATACAACCTTAGCATGAAGAAAGAGAAATGAAACTTGTGTCACATGTCATTTTGAAAGCAAGCCACATCATTAATTTACAAAGAAGATCTCAACTGTCCATGGGTGGCACCCGCCACGTGTCAAGAATATAATGACGTAATTTTCCTATAAATAGGCATGTACCCCACCTTTAAGAAGGTGTGCTATTCTAAAATCTCTTCTTCTTCATTTTTCATTTGTAATCAAAGCATAAATAAAAGCTCAAAAAGGGAACTAAATGTCCGGTTAGGTCAAATAATAATTGACAAATTATGACAAATGACTCTCAAACTTTATATTCACATATTTGTCCAAAAGGAAATTCTCTTGCATAAATAACTATTAATACCTCGGATATTGATTTTGATGACAACAACCATATAAATATAGATATTAATGTTTTGCCAAGTTGTATAGTATATATTGCCAAATATTACATAGGTATAAAATGATTAAACTTGAAGACCGATCAGTATAAAGACTAAAGTTCAAGATTCAGAGATGATCAAGACTCATGAGTTTAAAGACAAAGATTTGAAGAGCTCAAGACTTTAGTGCGTAGTTATGAGTCATTAGAATAAATTGATGAAGTCCCTAATAGCAGATGGCGAACAGAAACTTGATGATCAAATATCACAAATCAAGATGGAAAAATTGATACTAGACAGTGGATGCTCAAGGCATATGACTAGAAATCTAGAGATCTTAAAAGATATTATTTACAAAGATAGAGGATGATTTAACTTCGAATAAAAATCAAAAGGATATGTGATTGGCATTGGCAATGTCATTAACTCTAAAACTCATGTTTTTCTAATGTTTTGCTAGTTAGGAATTAGAAACATAACCTGCTTAGTATTAGTTAATTGTGTGATAAGGGTTTTAAATTTAAGTTTGAAAAGGATGTTTTTCACATCGAGGGTAGTGAGTCTAAAATTATCCTTGACGGTGTTAGGAAACGTAATATTTACATCTTGAGAACGAAAATGTCTAATAACAATCTTTGTCTTTTGGCTGAATTTAGTGACCCTTGGATTTGGTACAAAAGATTTGGTCATTTAAATTTTAATCACTTGTCTAAAGTTGTTAGATATGAACTTGTTAGGGGAGTTCCTAAAATGAGTTTTAGTGCCAACAACTTATTTGATGCTTGCCAACTAGGAAAACTTCAATAAATTCTTTTAAATCAAAAGGTATAATCTCAACTTCTCAACCCTTAGAACTTCTTCACCTAGATCTTTTCGAACCATGGCAAATACAATCAATAAATCATAATAGATATGTTTTCATGATAGTAGATGACTTTACAAGATACACTTGGACAATATTTTTAAGACATAAAAATAAAGCATTCAATATGTTTAAAATCTTTGCTAAGAAAACTCAAAATCAAAAATCAATTAAAATTAAACCGGTCAGGTGTGATCAAGGAGAAGAGTTTGAAAATGAAAATTTTGAAAATTTTTGTAATAAGAGAGGAATTACTCATAACTTTTCTTTCCTTAGAACTCCTTAATAATATGGAATAGTAGAATGTAAAAATAGAGCTATACAAGAACGTGCTAGGACTATGCTAAATGATGGTGATTTACCTAAACATTTCCGGGCTAAAGCAATTGCTATAACATGTTATATTTTAAATAGAATTTTTATAAGACCATTTACCAAGAAAACTCCTTATGAATTAGTTTATAATAAAAAAACCTAAAGTATCTTGTTTTAGAGTTTTCGGTAGTAAGTGTTTTGTAATAAATACAAAAGATAATTTAGACAAATTTAATGTTAAATTAGACAAGGGAATTTTTATTGGCTGTTCTAATAAAATTAAAGCTTGTAGATTTTTGAACCCCAGAACTAACACCATTGAAAGTCATTACATGTTTCATTTGATTGAAACTTTATAGTTACAATACCAGTATTAATGAAGAAGAAAATATTAATCCAAATAAAAATGGTGAAACTACAAATAATGAAACCACTAATGATGAAAATAAAGATAACTCTGAAAATTCATATCCGAATAATATAACAAAATATTTGAAAGATCATCCTATGGAGAATATTCTTGGGAATATAGAGTCAGTCGTAAAAACAAGAAATCCATTAAATAAAATGAGTAATGTAGCTTTAATCTCAACTAATGAATCTAAAAATCCAAAGGAAGCATCATTAGATGATTCAAGGGTTTTTGCTATGCATGAAAAACTAAATCAGTTTATCAGAAATGATGTTTGGGAATTAGATCCAAGACCAAAAAATAAAACTGTAATAGGAACCAAGTGGGTCCATAGAAATAAGATGAATGAAAAAGGAGAAGTCATTAGAAATAAATCATGGTTAGTTGCTCAAGGTTACAGTTAGAAGGAAGGTATAGATTTTGATGAAACTTTTGCCCCGGTAGCTAGATTAGAGGCCATTAGAATTTCACTTGCTTTTGCAAATCATAATAATTTTATTATTTCAAATGGATGTCAAAAGTGCCTTTCTGAAAGGTTTTATTAAAGTGGATGTTTATGTAGAACAACCCCCACTTTTCAAAGATGAAAAACTTCCAAATCATGTTTGTATAGCTTTATATGGATTAAAATAAGCTCCTAGAGCTAGTATGAAAGATTCAAATCCTATTTAATCCAATTAAACTTTGAAATAGGAAAAGCAGATAGTACATTATTTACCAAAAGAAATAATAATGATATTCAACTTATACAAATATATGTACATGATATTTTTTTTGGATCAACAAATGAACAGTTAAATAAAGATTTTTTTGATATAATGACTAAGGAATTTGAAATGAGTCATATGGGAGAACTAAATTTCTTTTTAGGAATACAAATAAGATAATTAAGTAATGGTATATTTATAAGTCAAGAAAAGTATGCTAAGAAACTTGTGAAGAAATTTGGTATGTCTAGTACCAATGGTAAGCCAACTCACACGACAACTAATTAAATACCGAATAAGGAAGAAAATTCAAAAGATGTAGATCAAAAACTATATAGAGATATGATAGGATCTTTGCTTTATATAATTGCCAATAGACTTGATTTAATGCATAGTGTAGGTCTCTGTGCAAGATATCAATCTCAACCTGACGAAACTCATCTAAAATTTGTAAAACGTATTCTAAGATATTTAATAAAAACACTAGACTATGGACTTTTCTACCCAAAAGAAGACTCCTTTAACTCAATATCGTATAGTGGCGCTGACTATTGTGGATGCAAATCAGACCGAAAAAGTACAAGTGGAACTTATCATTTTTTAGGAAACTCTTATATTCCTGGTTTAGCAAAATAAAGTATGTATCTCTATCCATCACGGAGGCGGAATATATCTCAACTGCATTAGCATATTCATAGGTTATCTATATGCAACAAACTTTAAATGATTTTGGTTTAAATCTAAAATAGTTGCCAATATACTTTGATAATACTAGTGCAATAAATTTGTCTAAGAACCCAACACATCATGCTAGGACCAAACAAATAAACATAAGACATCATTTTCTAGGAGACATCGTAAATAAAGGAGTTATTTCACTCGAACTTATAAATACTGAAAATTAAATAGCCGATATCTTAACAAAAACTTAGCATAAACTGCCTTCGTTAAACTAAGAAGAGAGCTAGGGATATGTTCTTTCATAAAAATCTAAATATAATAGCTTTTATTGATTAAAAAAAAGAAATTAAAAATACATTTTAGGTGCATATGTCGACATATGCTTCCTATATATGTCAACATACCTTACAGTTTTTCTGAAAACTGCCTTTCCCTTTTTAATTCATAATTTGAAATCTATATATAACCACAAAATTTCAAAGTTACTCTTATTTCCCAGTCTTCCTCTTCCTAAATTAAAATATAAATTCATGGATCCTTCAAACTCAAAAAGGCCAAGAGAGGAATCCACCCTTATAAACTTCAGTGTCTCTAGTCTATGACCCTTTCAAAACACTACCCTAGCCAAAGTCACCAAAATTGAAGACGATCTGAAGCATGTCCTTAACATACTTTCTAACATAGAAATTGTTCAAATTCTCCTTTTGAAAGAGCAAGAGAAACAAGGCAAAATTATCCGAAACTTTCAAAAGCTTATATTAGACAATGAGGCAAATCCAATAGTGATTAAGAAAGACATCCCAAGTCTTATCATTTATAACCTCATGAATGATGAGGAAGAGGAGGAAGAGGTGGAAGATGATGATATTGATGGCAATGAGGTTAAGTGTGTAGGAGAAGTTCTCTTTGACTCTGATGGAAATCTTATGGAACAAAAAGGAAATTTTTGACTCCACTATCCCAATTGTTCTATCCATAAGTCTCCGGTAATAAAAAAAGAAACATTGATTTGTATGAAGTTTGTTTAATTTTTTTGTTGTTTTATGTATATAGTTAGCTTTAGATTGTTATAGGTTTGTATGGTTTGACTTGGTTTGTTTAGGATTGGTTTTATAATAGTTTGATTTGTTAATAAAGTTTGTCTTCTCTTATTGAATGTCTTCAATATTTAGTGGTTTAAAATTTAATCATTACTCGATATATGCCTTGAATATATGTCCTATACCACATTTAAATGACAAGTATTTCCATAAATATATGTCTGATATATAATCTAATCACAATTTGTTTATAGTTTAAATCTCCAAAAATTGCTTAGAATTTAAATATTGATTTTGACTCCAAAATTCATCAATATATCACATTTAGGGGGAGTTTGTTTTTCACCCATTTTCATTAACGATAAAGGGGGAGAAAATATAAAACATAACACATGCATATACTAAGAGGGAGTTATTTAACTAATAGTAGTTATATTATATTTTATACGCAGGAATATTTACATGATTGTCATCATAAAAAAAAGGACATTGTTAATACCTCAGACATTGATTTTGATGAAAACAACCATATAAATATAGATGCTAATGTTTTACCAAGTTGTATAGTATATATTGCTGAAATTACATAAGTACGGAATGAATAAACTTGAAGACTGATCATACGGACTAAAGTTTAAGATTTAGAGATGATCAAGACTCATGAGTTTAAAGACAAAGATTTGATGAGCTCAAGACTTTAGTGTATAGTTATGAGTCATTAGAATAAATTGTTAAAATCCCTTGAAGCAAATTCTACTGAGTGATCTTGTTGCATGGTAAATCAAGAGAGTTTACCTCGGACTCATGAGACAGGAGGGTGTATGTGACGACTTAAAATTTTAATGTTTCGAATAGGAATATTTAATTTATTTAAATATTAAGATTTGATTCAAATTTAATAAATTATAAGAAATCAATTGTTAATAAAAATGACTTGATTTTTAATGATGTATTTTTAAATGAAATTATAGGATTTTCCATCATTTTTAATTTGGAAAATATTTAAATTCTTGTTTGGCGTATTTGAGGACAAACTTTGGTATTTTTGAAATTTCACAAAATAAGATAACTAATGTATTTTATTGTTGTGCACGATCGTATTTTTATTTTTGTCATTTGCGGTTCGTATGCGAACGTGATACTATGTGGCGAAGTGTTGGAAATTGTAAAAAAACAAACACCACCCTTATACTTTTCTTCACTTTTAATTTTCTCTCTTTCTTTTTCACATTCTCTCTCTTGTAAAAGATTTTAACCTAGCCTCCTTTTTAAAAATAAAAATCAAGGGCTACAGTTCACGAAAAAAATATAAAACCAGATCCATTGAGCTTGTGTAGTTGAGAGCTTCAAATCCATGTAAGCGTTGATGGGTGCGGTCATATTTGGGGTAGTCGATGTAGCCAAGTTGTGAGCTAGGGTTAGGTTTTCTTCGACTTGTAGTTAACGATCGATGGAATGGAGTGTGGATTTAGGTTTCTCGGGTGAAGAAGCATGGTTTGTGGCGAAATGGGGTAGTGCAGCCCAATGTGGTGATGTGCGACATTGCCATAGTCGTGGTGAGGGGTTTCCAAGTCGGAAGTTAGGGGGAAATCGAGCTTGGGCTCGTGGGGTTCATTGTGTCAAACAAGCGAAGGATTCGATGGAGAATTCCATTCGTCGAATGGTGGAGCGTAGCTCCGTATCATGGTGAAGTCATGCACAGTGGAGGGATGTATCCTTGTGTGTGTACATTGATTGTTTAATTTGGGAAGAAAGATTATAGGATTAAGGTGATTAGTTAAGTGTAATTAATTATTTTAATTAATCCTAAAACTTATAAAATGAATATCATCTTCATACGCAATCCAATCAAGACGCGATCTTTTTTGTTTGCACTTGTAGGAGTGTTATCTATGCAGTGAAGTTTGTTTCATCAAGTTTGGAATAAGTGAAATTTCGTCACTCGATTTCAGATCGAATAGGAACGCCTAAGCATCAGTTGGAATTATAGTGAGTTTACTAACCTTTGGATGAACACTATATGATATATAGTAGATATACATTATTTTTTTATGCTTGAATGATTTGTTGGTTTGGTTTGGCGAACTTTCACTTTGAAAAGTAAGTGACATATAAAATGAAATACAGGGAATTTTGTAAAGGAATCCGGATTCCTTGCCATTGTGGAATTTAGATTTCAATTTTATACTTGTTGTATAAATTTTTGAATGTTAAAAGTGTGGTTGTTAGCCATATTGGATATGACATTGATATATGTTAAAAGTTGAACTTTTTAATGATAAAGGTAGTAGTAGCATTGGCTAAGTGCTATTGTAGCTATTGGCCTCATTATAGTATTTTGAAATACTATGGTTTGCTATTTTTATTTGAAAATGGTTTGGATTCGGATGATGATTTTAAAAGTGATTTCAGGAATTTCTTTAGCATTTTATTTAGAAATGATTTTTGAACTTCTTTATTTTATTTCAACCTTTTTGTTAATCATTTCTAATTTATATGGAAATATTTCAAAAGTATTTCGGAAAGTGTTTATTTTAAAAGAAAGTTCATATAATAACGAATGTTTATTTTAAAGGAAAATAAAGGGGAATTTATCATTTATAATAAACCGATACTGTTTTAAAAGATGATAGAAATATTTTGGGATAAATATTAATAAAAGTTTTTAAATAAATTTTGTATTTGAAGATAGATTTATAAATGATATCTTATAAATATAAAGAGATATATAAAAAGGAGTTTCTTAAATATAAAGAGAACTATAAAAAGGAATTTTTAAAACATAAAGTGATTTATAAGAAGGAGACTTATAAATAGGAATTTAATAAATATAAAGAGATTTATGAAATGGAGTTTTGAAAATATAAAAGCGATCTATAAAAAGAAATTTTATATATAAAAAAATGTCCATTAGCTGCCTTCAATTCGAGAAAATGGCGTATGCTTTCTCCTTCTCGTGTCTTTCTTCTTCTTCTTCTTTCTCGTACTCTAATTCACCATTCCCATTTCCTCGACTTAACTATCATCCTAATCTATACCCAGATCGAATTTTTTTAGCAAATTTCTCTTACGCTCAAGTAGTAAAAGATGCGATTCATTCTGTTCCAATTTCATCTGATCGTAATTACTTATCCTTGAAGCACGAATCTATTGATTGGGTTAAGTCTATACATGGTAAGAGATTTTCTTTCGA
This sequence comes from Allium fistulosum, assembly GCA_030737815.1. NCBI lineage: Eukaryota > Viridiplantae > Streptophyta > Magnoliopsida > Asparagales > Amaryllidaceae > Allium > Allium fistulosum. The sequence goes on along the minus strand of CM060905.1, from coordinate 480,054,932 downwards.
TGTGGTGATTTTTCTCATCTGGGTAAAGAATGCAGAGATCCGGTTAGGCTTTGGATGCGGTTCTTTTGGACACAAAAAGTCGAGTGCTCGATGAAATTCATCCTGACTTCGGATAAGAACAAGAATCTCTCTATTTAAGAACATGGTTTCCAATTTGTGTTAAAATGCATGAGACTCAAGAGAATATTATTAGATCATTTATGGATCCAAAGATCAGAGGGGATTGATATTCTCGAAGAACTTTTCAGCCATTTCGAAGTGATTAATGAAGTTAATATTGGTAATGGGTATATCAAGAAGTTTGGGAATCCAAAAGATTATTTTGGAATTTCTACTTTTTATCCAATAAGGATATCTCTGATAATGGCCAGTCAATTGAACATATAATATCTTCGAGTAATTCTTTCGATGTTTTAGTGGATTCTGATGTCTCTTTTGCAGTGTTTGGGGATAATTATAATTTCTAGGATCCTATATTATTAGACCCCACCGTTGTTTCTTGTAGAAGGGATTCTCATTCTTTTTTAGGCATACCCTTTGTAGACTGTGATGCTGATCTCAAATTTGAAAATTATGTTACTCCTATTCTTCAACGAGAGAAGAAGGATGATTTTGTTTCGATTCACAACAAAGGATCCATTGCAAAATCTTGTGATGTGAGTTGTTTTAAGTTAGATACTTTTAACAGATATGATTGCCTAATGTCTAAAGGTGATGAAGGAGTAGACTCTGTTTTGATAGAAGAAGCTAATATGACTGCTAAGAGAAACATTGATGTTGGTTCTGGTAATTTGAAGAAGTAGTATTTTGATAGAAACTGTGATAAGGGTTCAGAGGCTCGTGTAGGTGATTCTGTTGGTTCTAATAATAAGATCATTAAAGCTCAAGTTTTTGAAGGTAAAATATTCTCTGCTGGTTTTGCGAAGGATTTGAGTGATAACTATGATATGAATGATTATTATATGGATGAACTTAAGTCCAATGGAGTTGTAGTGTTATGTAATGGTAATGAAAATCCTGGATGTCCGAGGGAGATCTATGATGGTAATGTTGATAAGCACAGTGGGACATGCAAAATATATACCATGAATGAAGGAATCGAATATAAGTCTGATGATGCTCTGGTTTCTGTTGTTGGTCTTATATCTAATGACAGGGTGAATGAAGTTAAGTTGTGCAGCGGGTTTCAGGTATTAAGTGATGATGTGAAGATGGGTTGTGGAGATGCACTAGACAACATGCACAGAGAAGACGAGAATTGTGTTGCTTTAGTTGACGAATTGCACAAAGACAATGAAAGTATATTGAAATGCTCGGTGATCAACGGTGATAACTTAAGGGACATGGTTGGGGTTAATACAGAAGTGGCTGCTCTGTCTATTTCTAATGCATGGTGAATGGGGTTGGTATGTCAGAGAGCTACATTGTTGAAAATTGTAGTGTTCAAGTTGGTGAAGGGATGGAGGTTATTGATGATCTGGATGGAGTAGATGGTCAGTCTTTGATGTTGATGTCAGAGATGCTCTTATTGATACTTGCAAATGTGGTGATACCAGTGTACATGATGTTGATGCACACAAATATTGTGTTTCTCCATTTGTCGAGATACACAGAAATAAGGCTGTAAATTCTAACCGTATGGTAGTCTATGATGAAAAGTTAGGTGATGTGGTAGGAGATAATAAAAAGGAGGTTGAAAGTTCTTTGTCTTTTGAAGTTTTAATGGAGGGGGTTAGCTTGCTAGTGAGATATGATGTTATGGCTGGTGGTGTTCAATCATGTGAGGAGATGGGGATCGTGGATGATGTAATTGGGGGTAGTTTGTTAATGGAGAGGCAAATAGAGGTTTTGGGTACTCTGAATGATGATGTTAATGGGAATTCAAACATGCATAAGTATATGGATAATTGTGACACTCGTCAGCATAAGGAAGTCATATTTCAGTATAAGGATCATCAGTCGGAGATGGTAGGGACACAGTTAGAGCATGCATCATGCACAACAAAGGCAGATTCTAGCATTTGTAATACTGGCAGTAAATCTGCACCTTTTTCACCATCATGAAGGAGAGGTAGGCATAGGAAATCTGTGGCCATAAGTAGGTCGGTTCGACGCAGTGCCGGCAGTGTTTGCAACCAAGTTGGCCACAAACACCCGAGAATAGATTTAAGTAGTGAAATAAATGAAGTAATTAAATGAAAACAGAAGAATAACACTAAATATCAAGAAAAATGCAGCAGAAAGCAAAAACAACAAGATTTATAGTGGTTCGGCGTTGATTGCCTACGTTCATTTTGAATATTCTCTTTATTGCTTCACAACTCACTTGATTACAATTACAATCAGTAAGAGATAGCAAGAGATCGAAAAAGAACAAAAGGAGATTGGTTACAATAATGGGAGAGTTTCCCTTGCAAGCCAAAAGTCCCTCAAAATGGACCCTGCCCCTGTATTTATCGATGAAGGCAGCCTCTAATCTCACTGAAACTTCGGCACCTGGACCCTCTTAACCACATGGGTCCACCATATGGAGGGCTAGGTCCAACTCTCAATGGATAGGGGTCGGTACCGACCCCTCCATGGGTTGATTTTGGGCTAGTGATCCCTATGGTGTCTCTTTTATGGTGTGACATGGGTGTACTTCAAGTATCATGACATTTGGACGTGTGGAACCATACTTCTTGTAATACTTTAGTTGGAATCTTGACTCGGTCTGGGTTGTGCCGATCCCTTTTGATCTTGCAGTGTATGTCAATCCCTTCCTTATATACATGCAACTCCGATCCAAACGTGCTGTGCCGACCCGTATCTTACGAATAAGCCATGCCGACCCCTTTGGTCTCACAATTTATGTCGATTCATTCACACTATGCCGATCCATATCTCTGGAGTGTAGCTGTGCCGAACCATACATGCCATGCCAACCCCTATGGTTTTCTAAATGATATGCCGATCCATTTGTGCTTCATCCATATTATGTCGAGCCAAACACACTATGCCACCCCTTTTGCATAAGCCATTAATGTGCCGATCCCATTGGTTTTACAAGTTGTGCTGACCCATCCATACTTCCTCCAAATTGTAAAACATCCTTGCCGACCCCTACTCCATCCAAACTAAATTCCATAATTCCGACATCCTGTATTATCTATCTATCGACCTTACTTACCCTGGGCTGGATACAACTGTTCAGACATTATACTCCGGTCATATGTGTTGAATCATGAGTTTTGATTCATGATAAAAAGCTTAAACAATCTAGTGATGAGACTATATGATCAAGCGACAAAAAGAGAATGAGATATGCTATTAAACTACAAAGGAGACAAGACTTCAAATCTAAGTATAGTATGTTTATTTATTGAAGTTTTAGTCATTAGATATAGGATGAAATTGTTAAAATCTATTGTAACGACCCTGAATTTTTGACATTTGAAATGTGAATATTTAATTGAGTTTAAATATTCGAATGATAGTTTAATTTGAAATTCGAGATATCAGAATGAATTGGGCAATTTAATTAGTGAATTTAATTGTATGAAATTGGGTAAAATTTTGAAATTGGAATTTCAAGCTTGTTAAAAATATTTTCAAGGCTTAGAAATCTATATTGATAATTCTGAAGGTATTGGAACTTTCAGAATTGGATTTGGAACTGTTTTGTTCAGTTTTGAGTTTTATCGTTTAAATCGATATTTAAAAATAGCTTTCCAGCGCACAGTCTTGGAATTCAACGAAACCAGTCCCATTGGATCTGTAATATTGTATTATTATCGGATTTCAAATTTCGAAACATTTGGAGTTATCGTGCAACTGTACGATATATAAACGCGCTGAAATTTATATCGAAATTCAATATAATAACTAGGTCCAAAAAGCTATCTTCTCCATATGATCGAATTTGGAGTCGAAACCTTTTCCATTGCGTTTAGAATAGGCGTATAACATTATAAACGCCTAGCGGTACGCCTTGATAGGAAGTCAAAAAATTTGGCTTCGTTTTCGAGTCGGTTCGAATTTAAATTTAAATAAAAATTAATACATTGTTTAACTGGTTGAAATTATTTCACATCAGCCCTTTCTCCAGTCTTTTTCAAATCACTATATCTAGTGTTTTCCAGCACGCTACATATCCCTTCACCTCAAATCGAGCTGCTTCTATTCCTATTTCGTTTCTTACTCACGAAGACAGATAGGAAAAAAACTATCTCGTTCGAATCAATTCACCAATAATGAGCGAAACCCCTTTTCTCGTTCAATTCAAAAATTCAAAACGAATCAATCCTCCAGTTCGTCATGTGTGAAGTCGACTTCGCAAAATAAATTTTTGAATGAGGAAAACTAATCGCGATCTGGTGACAAGCAATGGAGTAGCGCGCGTGCTCACGCACTCAAGTGAGGAGCCGAGGTGGTTCGTCACGATGGACTCAAGCTCGAACGCGCGTGGAAGGGGGTACGCGATGGGGTTCCGTTCGAATTCGAAGCTCGATTCGACAGTAAGGCGGAGCAAGTCAGAGCTCGACGATGGAACGGCGAGCGAGGTGGAGGTCGCGGCAGGTGATGGATGATGGTGTTCAAATGTCAGGGCAAAGGTTAGGGTCACCGATGATATGGGATTCTGTAATGACCCAAGATTTTAGGAATCTATTCTGAAAAATATAAATGAATTCAAAATAATTTTTGAATTAATTTTGAAAGGGGAGTGATATAGCTTGATAGTGTATCAGTATGTGTGTACATGTGTGCACAGGAAATGCACATGAACAAAAGCTAAAATCCCTGAACTCTAAGAATAAATACATATTGATATGTATGGAAATATATATATATATAAATTAAATCCTTAAAAGCTGAATGCATAAGTAAATATGCATATATGGATGCTACTGAATATTTTGAGTGTACATGTGCATGTGTGTGTCAATACAGTATGATGTATAAATATATATATATATATATAGCTGTACTAATTATTTCAGTAAGACTTATATAAATATATATATGTGTTAATAAAATACTAGAGTTCAAATTAGTAAGATAAAATATACAGACATATTTTAGTATATAGGAAGAAAGAAAGAAAAACTGAATATATAAAAAGGAGTAGTCCTCTTGTAAATAAATAAAGAAGGTACATACCATTTACATGAAAGCTAAAAATAGGAAAAATAAGACAAACAAGGAAATGTTTGCTATAGGCAAAATTAGGAAGAGTATTTGATAAATAATAAAATCAAGTCACATTTTTGGCATGATTGTAGACAAAGGAAAAAGTATTTTCTGAAAAGCAAAAATTCTGAAAAGAATGTAACCACTTTTCTCTTCACCTAAATTAAGCCGGGAAGGGTAGAACTTTGGGTTTAAATAAAATGCAGATAACATGATTTTTCTGGTGGGCAAAAATGGCTTTAGCCAATACCCAAAACCCTAAGGAAGACCCTGTATATATACATGTATATGCAGCAGCCTCCTCTTCTTCTCAGAAAAGAACTTTGAGAAAGAAAAAAAAGAAACTACACCATAGAAACCATAAGGTAAGGAAAGGAAGAGAGCTTGAGGCTAAAGGCAGAAGTTCATCAATTAATTAAGGAAGCAAAGAAGAAAGCTAGGTGAGAAAACTCACTCAAAAATCTAAGGCAATAAGTCCTAATGTAGGCAGCCAGCTATAAGTAATTTTCTTAAAAATATACTTTCATATGAGAATGCTTATCTGTGATTTTAAAACTGAAAATGTTTTGATTCTCTTTGGTTGATCACTTGTTTTATTATAAGAAAGCTTTATGCGTTGTTAGTATACATATATGTTTTATAAATCCAGATCTATGATATGTTAATGTTTAGGAACATAAACAAATACCCAGAAAATAAAATGTTGAAAATAGGCAAGTAGTATTGGTTTTGGCTCAACCCAGAAAGATGTAAATAATGTTGAGCTGCAATATACTTATGTATAAGTGCTGAGGCTTGAGACAAAAAGGAATTAGGGGTGCAATAGGGTTGCCTATGTGCTGATGCTCCTGATTCAATGAAAATATATATATGTTCATATGCATAGCAAACAAAATTTTGTGATTCAGTGGAACCAGGTCATTCTGAGTTTAACTCAAGCACAAATGTTTGCAAAAAGGAAAAACCCTCTCAAAAGCCATAAGCCAATGTTAGTTGCCTACACCCTTTTTAAAATACCAGAATGTATACATATGCATACAGAACCTTATTTATTTAGTCACCAATGGTTGTTTGCTTGCTTGTCTCTGTATGGTTTTGAATAATATGAGATGCCATGATATGGATGTTTTAGTTAGTGAAATGGATCACTGAATGGTTTAGTCATGAAAAATCAAAAGAGTTATTATTAACTTAAACCTGATTAGGAAATTTGGGGTCAAGAACACTGCAGGAATGACTTGTGTTCTTGAGTAGCACAAGTTGACACATGGCTTGTTTAAGTCCTGAGATCTTTGTGTAATGGAGTGAATTAGTTCATTACAGTGTGTCCATTGATTCATAAATATTGCAGGTGAGACCAGGATAGATAATTATACCAAGGGAATAATATTTGAGATGATGAGAAAACTAGAGTTTTTCCCAGAATTGAAATATGAGGATTGAATAAATGATTTAACTCATATTGGTTATCTTACTGTTTGGTATGAATGATTGTTTGATTATGTCTGAATTGTATGCTTGAATGTATATGTCATATTGATATATGTAGTCTCTGGAAAGGAAAATTAAAGTGTGCACATGCACAATGACACAGAGCATGCACACAAGTATGATCTGATTCCAAAGGGCAGAACTTTATGTATATGTATTTAATTTGATTTTAACCTAATTAACTAGTTGCTTTTGTGAATTTTCTCATACCAGACATGTGTCTGACCCTAGTGTGCTAATGGCATCTGGGGTGTCTCATTTAAAAATGAGGCAGTTTCAAATGCTTTTTCAGGGATTGCAGCAACTAAGTAGGAGTAGGAGCAAGGCTTTGAGAAGAGGATTATAGCATGCTAAACTTAGTTAGATAAGAGCCAAAATGATAAAATCCGCATGTATTAATGATTTAAATTGTTACTTGTATTAAGTGTTGAATATGGGATGGATATTTTGTTAAGTATTTTATTAAGAGATTGACTTGTATCTGGAATTTATGAATCTGGTTAATATCTGATATTAAAGAAGTTAATCAAAATATTGTAAGTGGATTTAGTAAGAACACCATGTTGAAGACTGAATGATTACATTTTATAAATGTATTAGTCAATTTTGAGTCTTTATAAAGGATTTAAGTTTTGGGAAATCTGGATAGTTGATTCTCAGAAAAATTAAATGGTTTTGTCTTTCAAACATGGTAAGTGTATACAAAAGATAATAGGCATAGGTTGAATGTTTTTATGACTGCAAGGTTCCCATAATCTAACTTGTTTCATACAAATGTTTCATGTCTTATTTTTAAATAAAGGAAGGATCTGTAATAAGGGAATTGAAAGCCAGATCCAAATAGTTGCAGTTATATATGCACATAAACATGTTTTGTGCAAATATTAATACACCCTTTTCCTTTGTATCTGTAATAGGAATCTGAATTTTTATTCAGATTTTAACCAAATGCATTTCAAATTCCAGACAGATTTTATAAGAAGAAAATCAAACATGAATGAAATTTTTATTGCATATAACACTGTACTATGTGTGGATTGATTAAATTCAATCAATCCAATCTCCTCTTGTTTTCCAAAACTCTGATTTAAACAAGAGAGGCATATACATCCTCACATGTATGTGCTTAACTTTGTGAAAGTACTGATATATTTATATTGGTTAATTGTTTTGATCCTGGATGTATTTTGGTTTATTGGAAAAAGAAAATGACCCTGGAAAATATAATTGTAATAAATGATCAATCTATATATCATCTCTGATAGTTCTAAGGAAGTTTAAATCGAACTTAAAAGTGTAAATGAATGTAGGTGGACATCCAGACACACATAAATTGAATGTGCATATGCATGTACATAGAAATCGAATTTAGACGACAGTCTAAATAATTTAGACGTCTGAGATTAAACTTAGACGACAGTCTAAATAATTTAGACGTCTAAGGTTAAATATAGACGTCTGTCACAAAATAATTAGATGTCTGAATTCAGTTCAAAATGTCTTTTTCTCTCTGTTTCAATCTTTGATCTATGAGCCGTCTGTCATAATTAGATAAACGTCTGTAATTAAGTTTAGACGCCTGTCATAAGAATTGAGACGTCTGAACTGCTGATTTTTCCTAATTTGCCTATTTAGAAAAGAAATAAGTGGCTATGTCAATAGCTTGTATGGCATTTTGATTTCTACGTGATTTAAATTCCCTTTGATGGAAAAAAAAATCCTTATGAAATTAGGGTAGAAATAGGAGGGTCATTTCAGTTGGTATCAGAGCTATGTTATTCAACATAGTAGAAGTAAAGATCAAGTTCTTAGATAGAAATAAAATTTAAAGGAACTAAATATATATATCAATGTTTTCAGTGTGAAAAAAAAACTACTGAAATAATAATCAAACTAACCAGCTATGTAAATTATTATTAGCAAACTATGGTAGGGAGACCACCAAATCAGGGAGCAGGATCTTCCCATGCACCCCCAATGGTCAATCTGCAAGACTTGGTGAGAGCATTTAGGGATGGGGCAGGACAAAGGCAAGAAAATCCCTATGAAGAACTCTCAAAATTACTTAAGACATATACTCATTTAGGAGGCAAAAGCTTTGAAGGGACAGAGAGTATCATGGAAATTCAAACATGGTTGAGAACATTGGAAAGAATTTTCAATGACATGCAACTTGATGATCAAAGAAAGAGGCAAGTGGCTTCAATACAGCTAAAAGGAGTAGCTTTAGGCTGGTGGGAAGTTATTATTGCAGGAAGAAATGAGAATGAAATCACTTGGAATCAATTCAAAGAGATGTTGGAAGCAAGGTTTGTACCAGCATCAGCAAAGACTACCTTGCTAAAAGAATTTATTAGACTTAGACAAGGAACCATGACTGTCACAGAATACACTCAAAAGTTTGAGGGGCTTTCCACATATGGAGCAATGCTTGTGGCAGATGAGGCATCCAAAAATGATAGGTACATAAAAGGGTTGAACCCAGGACTTAGCAGAGCCATGTTACCCTATGCAGACAGGACTTTTGACCATGTGATAGACTTAGCTTTGAGGTTGGAACAGCATGACAAGGAAAGGGAGAAGTTCAGAAATTTTAAGAGCAATAATACCAAGAAGAGTAAGGGGAGGTATCACCCTTATGATAAGAAGAAGGAAGAGGCCAGTAACAAAGGCACTGGAGAGGTCAAAGCTAAGGAAACCAAGAAGAAAATTGTGTGCCATCAGTGTGGAAAAGAAGGACATATCAAACCAAGATGTCCAGAATTGAAAGGAGGAGCTTTCAAGTGCTATCTATGTGGGAAAGAGGGGCATATGAAGAGGAATTGTCCTGAGTACAAACAGCAAGGAAAATTGGCAAATTTGGAAGGAAAAGGCAAAGCCACAGTGGAGAGTAACACTGAAAACCATAGCCAAGTGGAAGGTACATTACTTATTTGTACCATGCCCATAGCAGTAGTATATGATACTGGGGCAACTCACTCTTTAATTTCTTATGAACTAGTTAAAATGCTAAAACTGAATTGCATATTGGTTGAAACCCCATTGCATATACAAAGTCCACTGGGGAGTTCTAGTGTTTTAAATATGATTTGTGTGGATGTGGAATTAAACATAGGAGGAAATGTTTTTATTTCCAATTTATATGTTTTGAATTACCCAAATATAGGTGTTATTTTGGGGGTAGACTGGTTAAGGCAATTTAAAGCCATAATTAATTTAGACTCATCCACCATATCATTGCAAAATTCTAGAGGTCAGAGAATCACAGTTTTATGTGAAGTAGCTAAGGAAGGAAAACTATATCACTTAGTTGACTCAGAAAAAAATTCTATTGAACTAACCATTGAAGAAATTCCCATAGTCAATGAATATTTGGATGTGTTTGGTGAGGTCAAGGGTGTTCCACACCATAGACCAGTAGAGTTCCAGATCAATCTAGTTCCAGGAGCAAGCCCAGTGATTAAAAAGCCAACTAGAATGGGGCCAAATGAACTAAAGGAATTAAAGAAACAGTTAGAAGAACTGGAAGAAAAGGGTTTTATAAGACCAAGTAATTCTTGCTGGGGAGCACCAGTGGTATTTGTTAAGAAACAAGATGACTCCTTAAGACTCTGTATAGATTATAGAGAATTAAACAAGGTAACTATTAAAAATAAATACCCGTTGCCAAGAATAGATGATCTTTTTGATCAATTAGCAGGGGCAAAAGTATTTTCTAGACTAGACTTAGCATCTGGTTTTCATCAAATGAAGGTGGAAGAATCAAGCATCAAGTACACTGCCTTTAACACTAGGTATGGGTTGTATGAATTTTTGGTCATGCCATTTGGTTTGACCAATGCACCATCATACTTTGTAGATTTAATGAACAGAACCTTTAGAGATTATTTAGACAAGTTTGTGCTTATTTTTATTGATGACATTTTGATTTATTCCAAAACAGTGGAAGAACATAAGCATCATTTGCACCTGGTTTTGTCTAGGTTAAGGGAAAAAGATTTAAAGGCAAAATTTTCAAAATGTGTATTTTGGAAAGAGGAAGTACATTTCCTTGGCCATGTTATATCTGCTCAAGGAATTTCTGTGAACTCCAATAAAGTAGTAGCTATTCAAGCATGGAAGAGGCCAAGCACTGTGAGTGAAGTAAGGTCATTTATGGGGATGGCAGGGTATTATAGGAGGTTTATAAAAGATTTTTCAAAAATCTCTACACCACTCACTAACCTAACCAGGAAGAACCAAGCTTTTGTTTGGTCAGAAAAATGTGAGAAGTCTTTTGAACAGTTGAAGGAGGCATTGGTGAATGCTCCAATTTTAAAGGTACCATATGGAAATGAAGAACTAGTGGTATACACTGATGCTAGTGGATTTGGCTTGGGTGCAGTGTTGATGCAACAAGGCCAAGTCATTGCATATGCATCCAGACAACTTAAACCCCATGAAGTAAGGTATGCCACACATGATCTCGAATTAGCAGCTGTGATCTATGCTTTAAAACTTTGGAGGCATTATTTGTTAGGCACAAAGTTTGAACTGTACACTGACCACAAGTCTCTGAAATATTTATTTTCACAAAAAGATTTGAACATGAGGCAACATAGATGGGTGGAGTTCTTAGCTGCCTATGACTTTGACATACTCTATACACCAGGAAAAGCAAACAAAGTTGCAGATGCTCTAAGTAGACAGCATGCTAAATTGGCTATGATGATGATAGAAGAATTTAAAGATTTGTCTTTGCTAACTGAGTTAGAAATTGGGGAGAATGGTTGTGTGCACATGGATGAGCAGATGCATGGTGCACAAGAATATAAAGGGAAGTTAAGCTTAATGACACTCCAACTAGATTTAATTCTAAAGGTAGGAAAGATGCAAGAACAAGATGCCAACTTGTTAGAGAAGAAAGTGCTCCTCTCAAGAGGGGAGGAAGTGATGAATCACCATATTGATAAAAATGGTTATATGAGATACCAAAATAGGATGTGTGTACCAGAGGACACAGAATTGAAGAAAGAGATATTGAATGAATATCACAGAAGTAAATACTCCATACACCCAGGCAACACAAAAATGTACCAAAATTTGAAAAGAGACTTCTGGTGGAAGGGGATGAAATCTGATGTAGCTAAATACATTGCCAAATGTATGACTTGCCAACAAGTCAAGGCTGAAACCCAAAGGCCATCAGGGTTGATGCAGTCTCTTAGTGTGCCACAGTGGAAGTGGGAAGACATATCTATGGACTTCATAGATGGACTGCCTAGATCTAAGAGAGGTAATACAAGTATATTGGTGATAGTTGATAGGCTAACCAAGGTAGCACACTTCATCCCAGTCAAGTCAGAAAGAACAGCACCAAAATTAGCTCAAATTTTTATAAAGGAAGTGGTAAAGTTACATGGCATTCCCAAAACCATTGTGAGTGATAGGGATACCATCTTCACTTCAAAATTCTGGAGAAGCTTTCAAGAAGCAATGGGAAGTGAACTATGTTTAAGTACTGCCTACATTCCTCAATCAGATGGGCAGACTGAGGTAGTAAACAAAGTTTTGGAGGACATGTTGAGGGCATGTATATTGGATTTTGGAGGCAACTGGGAAGATTATCTTCATCTAGTTGAATTTACATACAACAACAGCTACCAAAGTACCATAGGAATGGCTCCATTTGAAGCCTTATATGGTAAACCCTGTTTGTCACCTGTTTGTTGGGTAGAAGCAGGAGAAAGGTCTATTTTAGGACCTGAGTACATACAAGAAACTAAGGAGAAAATTGAATTGATAAGAAGAAGAATGGCAGCAGCTCAAGATAGGCAAAAGAAATTTGCAGACATGAGAAGAAGGCAGGTAGAATATGAAGTGGGAAATTTTGTTTTCATCAAAATCTCACCTATGAAAAATGTGCTGAGGTTTGGAAAACAAGGCAAATTAACCCCAAGATATATTGGACCATACAAAATTCTGGAGAGAATTGGTCCCTTGGCATATAAGTTGGAATTACCAGAAAACATGCAAGGTATACATGATGTTTTTCATGTATCACAATTGAGAAGGTGGGTCCATGACAAGGCAGAAATTCTTGAGACCCCAACCCAAGTGCAGATAAATCCTAATTTGATTTATGAAAAGGATCCAGTGGGAATTTTGGCAAAAGATGTGAAGAAGTTGAGAAATAAATCTCTGAAACTTGTGAAGGTACAGTGGAGTCTTGATCCTAGTGATTGCACATGGGAATTAGAAGATAAAGTTAGGATAAATTATCCTAAGCTATTTTCAGATTAAAGGTAATTCTGATTTTTGATTGTTTTCTTTTGTTAGATGCATATGTTTTTAGTTATCATAGAGCTAAAAATTTATTTGGTTGAGAATGTATTTGTTCTCTAAATTAAGTTTAAAATTTATTTTAAGCTTAGGAAAATTGTGGGACACAATTCCTAAAAGGAGGGATGTATGTAATGACCCAAGATTTTAGGAATCTATTCTGAAAAATATAAATGAATTCAAAATAATTTTTGAATTAATTTTGAAAGGGGAGTGATATAGCTTGATAGTGTATCAGTATGTGTGTACATGTGTGCACAGGAAATGCACATGAACAAAAGCTAAAATCCCTGAACTCTAAGAATAAATACATATTGATATGTATGGAAATATATATATATATATATATATATAAATTAAATCCTTAAAAGCTGAATGCATAAGTAAATATGCATATATGGATGCTATTGAATATTTTGAGTGTACATGTGCATGTGTGTGTCAATACAGTATGATGTATAAATATATATATATATATATATATAAGTGTACTAATTATTTCAGTAAGACTTATATAAATATATATATGTGTTAATAAAATACTAGAGTTCAAATTAGTAAGATAAAATATACAGACATATTTTAGTATATAGGAAGAAAGAAAGAAAAACTGAATATATAAAAAGGAGTAGTCCTCTTGTAAATAAATAAAGAAGGTACATACCATTTACATGAAAGCTAAAAATAGGAAAAATAAGACAAACAAGGAAATGTTTGCTATAGGCAAAATTAGGAAGAGTATTTGATAAATAATAAAATCAAGTCACATTTTTGGCATGATTGTAGACAAAGGAAAAAGTATTTTCTGAAAAGCAAAAATTCTGAAAAGAATGTAACCACTTTTCTCTTCACCTAAATTAAGCCGGGAAGGGTAGAACTTTGGGTTTAAATAAAATGCAGATAACATGATTTTTATGGTGGGCAAAAATGGCTTTAGCCAATACCCAAAACCCTAAGGAAGACCCTGTATATATACATGTATATGCAGCAGCCTCCTCTTCTTCTCAGAAAAGAACTTTGAGAAAAAAAAAGAGAAACAACACCATAGAAACCATAAGGTAAGGAAAGGAAGAGAGCTTGAGGCTAAAGGCAGAAGTTCATCAATTAATTAAGGAAGCAAAGAAGAAAGCTAGGTGAGAAAACTCACTCAAAAATCTAAGGCAATAAGTCCTAATGTAGGCAGCCAGCTATAAGTAATTTTCTTAAAAATATACTTTCATATGAGAATGCTTATCTGTGATTTTAAAACTGAAAATGTTTTGATTCTCTTTGGTTGATCACTTGTTTTATTATAAGAAAGCTTTATGCGTTGTTAGTATACATATATGTTTTATAAATCCAGATCTATGATATGTTAATGTTTAGGAACATAAACAAATACCCAGAAAATAAAATGTTGAAAATAGGCAAGTAGTATTGGTTTTGGCTCAACCCAGAAAGATGTAAATAATGTTGAGCTGCAATATACTTATGTATAAGTGCTGAGGCTTGAGACAAAAAGGAATTAGGGGTGCAATAGGGTTGCCTATGTGCTGATGCTCCTGATTCAATGAAAATATATATATGTTCATATGCATAGCAAACAAAATTTTGTGATTCAGTGGAACCAGGTCATTCTGAGTTTAACTCAAGCACAAATGTTTGCAAAAAGGAAAAACCCTCTCAAAAGCCATAAGCCAATGTTAGTTGCCTACACCCTTTTTAAAATACCAGAATGTATACATATGCATACAGAACCTTATTTATTTAGTCACCAATGGTTGTTTGCTTGCTTGTCTCTGTATGGTTTTGAATAATATGAGATGCCATGATATGGATGTTTTAGTTAGTGAAATGGATCACTGAATGGTTTAGTCATGAAAAATCAAAAGAGTTATTATTAACTTAAACCTGATTAGGAAATTTGGGGTCAAGAACACTGCAGGAATGACTTGTGTTCTTGAGTAGCACAAGTTGACACATGGCTTGTTTAAGTCCTGAGATCTTTGTGTAATGGAGTGAATTAGTTCATTACAGTGTGTCCATTGATTCATAAATATTGCAGGTGAGACCAGGATAGATAATTATACCAAGGGAATAATATTTGAGATGATGAGAAAACTAGAGTTTTTCCCAGAATTGAAATATGAGGATTGAATAAATGATTTAACTCATATTGGTTATCTTACTGTTTGGTATGAATGATTGTTTGATTATGTCTGAATTGTATGCTTGAATGTATATGTCATATTGATATATGTAGTCTCTGGAAAGGAAAATTAAAGTGTGCACATGCACAATGACACAGAGCATGCACACAAGTATGATCTGATTCCAAAGGGTAGAACTTTATGTATATGTATTTAATTTGATTTTAACCTAATTAACTAGTTGCTTTTGTGAATTTTCTCATACCAGACATGTGTCTGACCCTAGTGTGCTAATGGCATCTGGGGTGTCTCATTTAAAAATGAGGCAGTTTCAAATGCTTTTTCAGGGATTGCAGCAACTAAGTAGGAGTAGGAGCAAGGCTTTGAGAAGAGGATTATAGCATGCTAAACTTAGTTAGATAAGAGCCAAAATGATAAAATCCGCATGTATTAATGATTTAAATTGTTACTTGTATTAAGTGTTGAATATGGGATGGATATTTTATTAAGTATTTTATTAAGAGATTGACTTGTATCTGGAATTTATGAATCTGGTTAATATCTGATATTAAAGAAGTTAATCAAAATATTGTAAGTGGATTTAGTAAGAACACCATGTTGAAGACTGAATGATTACATTTTATAAATGTATTAGTCAATTTTGAGTCTTTATAAAGGATTTAAGTTTTGGGAAATCTGGATAGTTGATTCTCAGAAAAATTAAATGGTTTTGTCTTTCAAACATGGTAAGTGTATACAAAAGATAATAGGCATAGGTTGAATGTTTTTATGACTGCAAGGTTCCCATAATCTAACTTGTTTCATACAAATGTTTCATGTCTTATTTTTAAATAAAGGAAGGATCTGTAATAAGGGAATTGAAAGCCAGATCCAAATAGTTGCAGTTATATATGCACATAAACATGTTTTGTGCAAATATTAATACACCCTTTTCCTTTGTATCTGTAATAGGAATCTGAATTTTTATTCAGATTTTAACCAAATGCATTTCAAATTCCAGACAGATTTTATAAGAAGAAAATCAAACATGAATGAAATTTTTATTGCATATAACACTGTACTATGTGTGGATTGATTAAATTCAATCAATCCAATCTCCTCTTGTTTTCCAAAACTCTGATTTAAACAAGAGAGGCATATACATCCTCACATGTATGTGCTTAACTTTGTGAAAGTACTGATATATTTATATTGGTTAATTGTTTTGATCCTGGATGTATTTTGGTTTATTGGAAAAAGAAAATGACCCTGGAAAATATAATTGTAATAAATGATCAATCTATATATCATCTCTGATAGTTCTAAGGAAGTTTAAATCGAACTTAAAAGTGTAAATGAATGTAGGTGGACATCCAGACACACATAAATTGAATGTGCATATGCATGTACATAGAAATCGAATTTAGACGACAGTCTAAATAATTTAGACGTCTGAGATTAAACTTAGACGACAGTCTAAATAATTTAGACGTCTAAGGTTAAATATAGACGTCTGTCACAAAATAATTAGATGTCTGAATTCAGTTCAAAATGTCTTTTTCTCTCTGTTTCAATCTTTGATCTATGAGCCGTCTGTCATAATTAGATAAACGTCTGTAATTAAGTTTAGACGCCTGTCATAAGAATTGAGACGTCTGAACTGCTGATTTTTCCTAATTTGCCTATTTAGAAAAGAAATAAGTGGCTATGTCAATAGCTTGTATGGCATTTTGATTTCTACGTGATTTAAATTCCCTTTGATGGAAAAAAAAAATCCTTATGAAATTAGGGTAGAAATAGGAGGGTCATTTCAGATTCATGGTGGGGCTAGGGTTCGAAGCCTGCATTCATAGTGCGGTGAGGAATTTTTTTTCTTTATTTATTAAATTCGTATGTATATATTTATATACACGCTGAAAAAATACATATACATGTAGATTTTCAATTTATATATAGGTAAGAGTTTGAAAATTTACAAGGAATTGGTTTAAAATTTAAAAGAATTAGTTTAAAATAAAATCACTGGTGAATTAAAATTATCAAATAAAAATTGATTGTTCGATTTATTCGAATATTAATAAATTGTATAAATTGTTTATACAAGGACAATATCTGAAAGAAAACAAGCGGAAGTGGAAATGGGATTGCAAAATAAAAGCAAAGGTGATATCTTCTCACTCAAATCAAAATTGGAATTTCAATTATTGATTGATTGATTGTTTTGATGTGATAGTATATATATAGTAGTATATATTTATATATTTGGAGTTGTTGATTTCCCGCATTATATAGCGGATGAGACCCTATGCGTCGCATAATAGCGGATGATATTTTATAAATCCCATATACCGCGATATTCCACCTCGAAGTGGAATGGGTATTTAATTGTTGTGCTAACATCTATGGATGCATGGAAACGGGTTGGAGGGATCCAACTGGATTCCTCAAATTGTATGAATTTGTTTCATATGTTGTATGAATTTGTTTCATATATTGTGTGATGATTTATTGATAATCTGTGAATGATTATATTGATGATTGAATTTGTTAAAGGCTATGATTTAGCCGAATGTATTTTTGGTATCGTTGGATATCAGAAATAAATAAAATTGGATTTTTGGAATTAAAGTAGGAAATGTTAAGTAAATCCTTTTGAAAGAATTGGGTGAATTTAAAAGAAGGAATTTGAAAGCATAAAGTTGATTTTTGAAATCTTATCGAATTTATTTTCAAAATATGGGAAAAGATATTAATAAATGGGTTTTGAATAATATTGTTCGAAAGTTGAAAATTTTGGAAAGAATAAAGGAATTTATTTAAAAGGAAATAAATTTTTAGAAATCAATTTGATAATGGATTTGGTATTTGAAAATAAATCTTTGGAAAATCAATATGAAAATTGATTGGCGTTCTGAATGAAAATGATTTGGTAAATGGAATTAAATTTAAAAATGGATTTGCAAATGATTCGGTATTTGGAAATAAACTTAGAAATCAATTTGTAATTGATTTGGTGCTTGAAAAGAAATTAGAAATCAATTTGGAATTTGATTTGGTGTTTGCAAGTGAATAATTGGAAATCAAATTTGAAAATCATATATCGGTGAAAATTTGGAAATTTAAATTCATAGTGGGAATTTATAAAGGAAAGGGAATTTTATTCCGCAAGTGAAAAGTGATTTGAAATTGGTTTTCAAAAATGTTGAAGTGTGGAAAAATGTATATCTTGCAAAGATATTTTGAAAATAAATAATTTGGGAAAATAATTTAAATCTAATGATTGTTGTGAATGTTGTTTGATAGTTAAATAACCGACTACCAATATTTGCCTTTGAAATGGAACTTGAATTTGTTTTTAAAACAAGCGCTCATTATTCGGTTTATCCGGGAGAGGACTTTGTGTCATATAACCCATTCCGAATAATGATACGATGTAAATGGATATCATTTGAAGACCGGTGTGAAGACCGGGTGTTTGCAAAAATGATAGGATAACCTATCGAATGTCTCTGCACTGAGTTGCTCCGGTATAGAGATCTCCACATGTGATGGGGAGTCCGATCGGGATTGTGAATACCCGGATTGCAAGGGCTTCTTTGGAAGTGCCTTCGGTTATGTTCGAACCCGAAACAGACTTGTATGGTTGTATGTCTGAGGCTACACTTTGAGATATAAAGCTGATTTCTTTCAAATACATATCTGTTGGTGGCGGAGAATTTATTCTCTTAGCTTAACACCCTTCTCTGAGACGTACGAGCTCATAGGTTATGTAGTTGAAGGTTATCAGTGATATACTCCCAATTTGGTAGTGTGGCATGCTTAGTGCTGCTATGTGTTGTTGATCATTTGTTGATCAAAGCATGGCTTTCGTGTAAAGCGTAGCTTTCTGGACGAGACCTCATCGGACCTCACATCCCGGAAATGGTCGAAACAGGAAAGATGCGGCAAGGTTATGAGGGTCGCGCCCTTTAGGGTATGTCATTTCCTTTTGGAAAAAAGTAGTATCATGGTATGGAGCCCAGATGCTTTACCTGTGTGGTTGCATCAATCTTATTTACTGTGTGATTGTTGCTTTGTGACCAAGGGCCCTCAGATAAAGGTCGCAAATGACCGGGGGGTGGCATACTCGTGTGTGGAGTTATCTAGTTACAGCTTCATTGCACCAAGAAGCGTGAGGTAACTCGGCCTTGTGTTGGTAGAGAGCAGTTGTCTCTCGGGACGTCCCTCTAGAGGCGTTCCCATGTGGCATAGGAAGTTCCTTAGCCTGACCATTTGTTGGAAAATCCAAAGAAACATTACGAACCTTGTACGGTTTTAGTTGTATAACCTGCTATGGAATGTGGCGGTAACCTGCTATTGAACATAGTAGCTATAGTAGGCATACAATAATGGTTGTATGTTGGCTAAGATTAATATTATATTTTCGAAATGTTTTCCACACTATGCACTAATAATAATATAAAAAGGATTTTGCATACGAAGCATATTTGACTATCATAAGGAGAAATCTCCTCCAGTTCTGCGTTTGCATTGTGTGTGTGGCGGGAGGCCTTATGATAGTTTCATTTTCCAAAAGCATTGCGAACAATTTTTATTTTCTTTGTGAAAATAACTGTTTTTAAGATCTCACACCAGTCCCATGACTGACCTATAATTTATTGTTCCCTTTCTAAATTCTGGATGCCCATAATTTTCCACACAGGCAGCCTATAGTCAGGTTATCAGGTCATTCTGGAATTCAAAAGTTGCTGTGGAGATCTGGTGGCGAGCTGGAGGGCGAGACGTATCACTTATACTAGTATTATTCTGTTGTGTATTATGTTATGTGGACAAGTTTATATAACTGTCCAGTGATGTGTGTTGTTGTTGTAAACTCTGATGATGTATGTATAAACTGATAGTTCTTTGTGATAAAGATTATTCATTCATCTATTATATATTGTTCCGCTGCGAATGTGAGATTCTGTTGTTGTTTCTGTTTCTTTTCTTCTGTCTTCTTCTACCTCTTCTTTTTAACCTTAATGATTCGGTTTTCCGGCATTCGATTGCGCGGCATTTGATACAGTGGACGTATTAATGTCGACTTTCGAGCGTCGAAAAGTCATATCGTTACAATGTGGTATCAGAGCAATTGGTTAAGCGACAACCCTGGCTCGGTTGGGTGTTACTCATTAGAGATAGAGTCAGTAGTACTCTAGAATGAGTGTGAGTGTAATAATAGATATGAGCGCGTAATTTTTAGTGAATATAAAAATTGTTTTGTATTGTGTTGACTTATCGGTTGATTGTTTATAGATTCTAGTCGGTGCAGTCTGGCCAACTGTAATCGATAGGGGTTTCTAAACTCTTAAACAAGATAAACTGACACAGTATTGTTTTAAAATAGGGTAAATGAAATAATTTTGCCCAAAACTATTTTTGTATAGAAAAGAAATCATTTTCCGTAAATTATTATAGTATATGGTTGCTTGGTTGTTAGGAAGTGATAATATTGAATTATTATCATTGTTATATGGAAACGGAAAAAGAAATAATGGTATAACCAAAGATTTGGAGATAAATTAATTTAACAAATGAAATTTATAAATATGAATTGGAAGTTTAAGGAAATAAAGTTCATATACAAATGAAATTTGTAAATGTAAATTGTAAATGTGATTTGTAATTTGAAATAGAATTCCAGAGAAATATTGGAAAACTGGGGATGGTTTTGGAAATTCAAAAGATAATTTGAATTGATTTCAAAAATGGTTTTGAAAAGATGGAAAAAAAAACTCTGGAATCTTATTTAAAATATTTGTAGAATATAATTGAGTTTGGAAACTTACTTTGATTTGTGATAAACAAAGTAAAGTGGAAAATTTGTCAAGCTGGACCAAATGAAGCGAAATATTGAAATAGAATTGGATTCAATATTTATGAAATGAAAGGTAAATTGAATTCATATGGAATTTGAAATCCAGTTTAAATATAAGTGGTTATTAACCAAAATGATGAAATTCTTAAGTAGAATTTAGAGTTGAGAAAATATTCTAAATTAATGAAGATTAAACTAGAAATTGTGAAATGGAAACTGTGAATAAGGGAATGAACGAATGAAAAAAATTGGAATTGAAACTGAATATTGAAATTCAGCTTAAATTGTGTAGAATAAAATGAAGTTGTAGAATTAGTTCGAAGCGGACTAATGATAATAAAGATTGGTAATAAAAATGGTTTGAATTTGCATATAAATTCAAGTAAGTAGGAGAAAATAAATTGAAATTTCCTTGTTATTGATAAAGTAAATTCAGGATGAATTGAATATGGAAATTTGAAATTTAAAAGGATAAGTGAATATACTAATTGAATTAAATTAGTAGATGGAATGGATTTGATAAATGAAAAATCAAATCAAAGATTTAAATTGGAAATTGTTTACAAGGAAACTATAATTTGAGTTTGAGTTGAAATAACTTAAGCAATATTTGGACAAAAGCGTTGTTGTCGAGTTTGGTGAAATGGTTTTGAATGAAATTTGTTTGGATTAATGAAATAAACTAAATGTGAATATAGAATGCAAATTGAATTGAATGGAATCAATTGGAAATGAAATGTAATTAAAATAAATTGAGTTGGTATCAATTTAAATTAGTAATGAACTAGAATGGATATTCTATTAAGTGAATATCGTTGAATTTGCATATAAATGGTTGTCGTTGACGCAAACTTGGTTATATAAAATTCTATGAGTTATTAAAAGAAGAAAAAATTGATTTTTGTATCAATTGAAATGGATATGAATTCGTTTCTCTTAAAAATGAATTGAATGTAAGGAACTGCGTTGTAAATCACTTGAATTGAATAGGAATGGTATGTGATTTAGTTGCAAACAATTTAAAACTAGTATCGAAACCATATAAATTGCTTATGGGAATTATTTTGAGTGCATTGCTTATGAAAACTATGTGTTTACTGTTGAGAATAAGTGAAATGTAAATGAATTTCCTATATTTGTTACTTACGTGTTTAAATTGAGTAAGTACAGGTTCAGGAAAGCCGTTTGGCTGGATTTAAGCGCGCAAATAGCTAAATAAATAGCCGCTTTGCTTAAAATGCTAATAAAGCTACGCCTATGCAATACAAAGTTAGGAAATATGAACTGTTTTTGTTTTTCCGACCAAGTGGGTCGATGTATATATATTTATATCTCTTGTCAAATTGCAAAAGCTCCTCCGTACAAAGGAGACTCCGCCAAAATTTTCTGAAAATTTAGGGAGTTAGATTTTTTTTTGAAATTTTTGGAAATTTTGACTTAACAACCAATGATTTAAAATTAGAATTTGAGATGAGGTGAATAAAACTCAATATTCAGAGTTAGAAGATGAATCGAATTCAAGTAAAATCTGAATGAAAATTTGGAAATAAAAGTATTGAGATTTGAAATGAATTAAAAAATTGAAGCAAATTGATTTTATATGGAATTGGAATCCAATTTGAATAGAAGTAAATTAAAACCAAGTGGTATAGTGAAAATAATAATATAAGGATATACAAAGTGCATATATTGAACTTAAGAAATAAATGGAGAAAGTTCTTAAGTAAATTTGGTGTTGGAAGTATACAAGGATTATAAAGGCTATAGGAAAATGGAATTGGATTTTGATTTCGAAGGTAAATTTGAATTTCTCAACAAAAGGTATGTATTTAAAATTCCTGTATGAAATTTGATTGGGTTTTTGATCTAGCCACTTGGCATTTTGTTTTCTATTGGAATCTGGTGGTCCGTAGGGACATTTTGTAGTTGTACCGAGTTAGCCGTGCAAAGGAGACGCTGGCGAAATTTTTCGAAAATTTAGAGAGTTAGTAATTTTTGAGAAAATTTGAATAATTTAAAATTTTGAATTTAAATTGAAAGTTGAATTGTTGAGAAAACAATATGGTTTGGAACTTATGGTTGAGTTTGGAAAGTTAGTTGAAATGATAATGACTCTCTAATAAAAAGATTTATTTTGGCAAGTTGTTGAAAACTGTTTGGTTTTGGGAAAATGATAAACGGGTTGAGGATCATTCTTCTTAACTTGTAATTTCGGGACGAAATTCTTTTAAGGGGGGAAGAATGTAACGACCCTGAATTTTTAACATTTGAAATGTGAATATTTAATTGAGTTTAAATATTCGAATGATAGTTTAATTTGAAATTCGAGATATTAGAATGAATTGGGCAATTTAATTAGTGAATTTAATTATATGAAATTGGGTAAAATTTTGAAATTGGAATTTCAATCTTGTTAAAAATATTTTCAAGGCTTAGAAAATCTATATTGATAATTCTGAAGGTATTGGAACTTTCAGAAATGGATTTGGAACTGTTTTGTTCAGTTTTGAGTTTTATTGTTTAAATCGATATTTAAAAATAGCTTTCCGGGGCACAGTCTCGGAATTCGACGAAACTAGTCCCATTGGATCCATAATATTGTATTATTATTGGATTTCAAATTTCGAAACATTTGGAGTTATCGTGTAACTGTACGATATATAAACGCGCTGAAATTTATATCGAAATTCAATATAATAACTGGGTCCAAAAAGCTATCTTCTCCAAACGAACGAATTTGGAGTCGAAACCTTTTCCATTGCGTTCAAAATAGGCGTATAACATTATAAACGCCTAGCGGCATGCCTTGATAGGAAGTCGAGATTTTTGGCTTCGTTTTCGAGTCGGTTCGAATTTAAATTTAAATAAAAATTAATATATTGTTTAACCGGTTGAAATTATTTCACATCAGCCCTTTCTCCAGTCTTTTTCAAATCACTATAGCTAGTGTTTTCCAGCACGCTACCTATCCCTTCACCTCAAATCAAGCTGCTTCTATTCCTATTTCGTTTCTTACTCACGAAGACAGACAGAAAAAAAACTATCTCGTTCGAATCAATTCACCAATAACGAGCGAAACCCTTTTTCTCGTTCAATTCAAAAATTCGAAATGAATCAATCCTCCAGTTCGTTATGTGTGAAGTCGACTTCGCAAAATAAATTTTTGAATGAGGAAAACTAATCGCGATCTGGTGACAAGCAATGGAGTAGCACGTGTGCTCACGCACTCGAGTGAGGAGCCGAGGTGGTTCATCACGATGGACTCAAGCTCGAACGCGCATGGAAGAGGGTACGCGATGGGGTTCCGTTTGAATTCGAAGCTCGATTCGACAGTAAGGCGGAGCAAGTCAGAGCTCGACGATGGAACGGCGAGCGAGGTGGAGGTCGCGGCAGGTGATGGATGATGGTGTTCGAATATCAGGGCAAAGGTTAGGGTCACCGATGATATGGGATTCACGGTGGGGCTAGGGTTCAAAGCCTGCATTCATAGTGCGGTGAGGAATTTTTTTTCTTTATTTATTAAATTCGTATGTATATATTTATATACACGTTGAGAAAAATACATATACATGCAGATTTTCAATTTATATATAGGTAAGAGTTTGAAAATTTAAAAGGAATTGGTTTAAAATTTAAAAGAATTAGTTTAAAATAAAATCACTAGTGAATTAAAATTATCAAATAAAAATTGATTGTTCGATTTATTCGAATATTAATAAATTGTATAAATTGTTTATACAAGGACAATATCTGAAAGAAAACAAGCGGAAGTGGAAATGGGATTGCAAAATAAAAGCAAAGGTGATATCTTCTCACTCAAATCAAAATTGGAATTTCAGTTATTGATTGATTGATTGTTTTGATGCGATAGTATATATATAGTAGTATATATTTATATATTTGGAGTTGTTGATTTCCCGCATCATATAGCGGATGAGACCCTATGCGTCGCATAATAGCAGATGATATTTTATAAATCCCATATACCGCGATATTCCACCTTGAAGTGGAATGGGTATTTAATTGTTGTGCTAACTTCCGTGGATGCAGGGAAACAGGTTGGAGGGATCCAACTGGATTCCTCAAATTGTATGAATTTGTTTCATATGTTGTATGAATTTGTTTCATCTGTTGTGTGATGATTTATTGATAATCTATGAATGATTATATTGATGATTGAATTTGTTGAAGGCTATGATTTAGCCGAATGTATTTTTGGTATTGTTGGATACCAGAAATAAATAAAATTGGATTTTTGGAATTAAAGTAGGAAATTTTAAGTAAATCCTTTTGAAAGAATTGGGTGAATTTAAAAGAAGGAATTTGAAAGCATAAAGTTGATTTTTGAAATCTTATCGAATTTATTTCCAAAATATGGGAAAAGATATTAATAAATGGGTTTTGAATAATATTGTTCAAAAGTTGAAAAATTTGGAAAGAATAAAGGAATTTATTTAAAAGGAAATAAATTTTTAGAAATAAATTTGATAATTGATTTGGTATTTGTAAATAAACCTTTGGAAAATCAATATGAAAATTGATTGGCGTTTTGAATGAAAATGATTTGGTAATTGGAATTAAATTTAAAAATGGATTTGCAAATGATTCGGTATTTGGAAATAAACTTAGAAATCAATTTGTAATTGATTTGTTGCTTGAAAAGAAATTAGAAATCAATTTGGAATTTGATTTGGTGTTTGCAAGTGAATAATTGGAAATCAAATTTGAAAATCATATATCGGTGAAAATTTGGAAATTTAAATTCACAGTGGGAATTTATAAAGGAAAGGGAATTTTATTCCACGAGTGAAAAGTGATTTGAAATTGGTTTTTAAAAATGTTGAAGTGTGGAAAAATTTATATCTTGCAAAGATATTTTGAAAATAAATAATTTGGGAAAATTATTTAAATCTGATGATTGTTGTGAATGTTGTTTGATAGTTAAATAACCGACTATCAATATTTGCCTTTGAAATGGCACTTGAATTTGTTTTTTAAAACAAGCGCTCATTATTCGGTTTAGCCGGGAGAGGACTTTGTGTCATATAACCCATTCCGAATAATGATACGACGTAAATGGATAGCATTTGAAGACCGGTGTGAAGACCGGGTGTTTGCGAAAATGATAGGATAACCTATCGAATGTCTCTACACTGAGTTGCTCCGGTATAGAGATCTCCACATGTGATGGGGAGTCCGATCGGGATTGTGAATACCCAGATTGCAAGGGCTTCTTTGGAAGTGCCTTCGGTTCTGTTCGAACCCGGAACAGACTTGTATGGTTGTATGTCTGACGCTACACTTTAAGATATAAAGCTGATTTCTTTCAAATACAAATCTGTTGGTGGCGGAGAATTTATTCTCTTAGCTTAACACCCTTCTCTGAGACGTACGAGCTCAGAGGTTATGTAGTTAAAGGTTATCAGTGATATACTCCCAATTTGGTAGTGTGGCATGCTTAGTGCTGCTGTGTGTTGTTGATCATTTGTTGATCAAAGCATGGCTTTCGTGTAAAGCGTAGCTTTGTGGACGAGACCTCATCGGACCTCACATCCTGGAAATGGTCGAAACAGGAAAGATGCGGCAAGGTTATGAGGGTCGCGCCCTTTAGGGTATGTCATTTCCTTCTGGAAAAAGGTAGTATCATGGTATGGAGCCCAGATGCTTTACCTGTGTGGTTGCATCAATCTTATTTACTGTGTGATTGTTGCTTTGTGATCGAGGGCCCTCAGATAAAGGTCGCAAACGACCAGGGGGTGGCATACTCGTGTGTGGAGTTATCTAGTTACAGCTTCATTGCACCAAGAAGCGTGAGGTAAGTCGGCCTTGTGTTGGCAGAGAGCAGTGTCTCTTGGGACGTCCCTCTAGAGGCGTTCCCATGTGGCATAGGAAGTTCCTTAGCCTGACCATTTGTTGGAAAATCCAGAGAAACAATACGAACCTTGTACGGTTTTAGTTGTATAAACTGCTATGGAATGTGGCGGTAACCTGCTATTGAACATAGTAGCTATAGTAGGCATACAATAATGGTTGTATGTTGGCTAAGATTAATATTATATTTTCGAAATGTTTTCCACACTATACACTAATAATAATATAAAAAGGATTTTGCATTCGAAGTATATTTGACTATCATAAGGAGAAATCTCCTCCAATTCTGCGTTTGCATTGTGTGTGTGGTGGGAGGCCTTATGGTAGTTTCATTTTTCAAAAGCATTGCGAACAATTTTTATTTTCTTTGTGAAAATAACTGTTTTTAAGATCTCACACCAGTCCCATGACTGACCTAGAGTTTATTGTTCCCTTTCTAAACTCTGGGTACCCATAATTTTCCACACGGGAAGCCTAGAGTCAGCTTATCAGGTCATTCTAGAATTCAGAAGTTGCTGTGGAGACCTGGAGGCGAGCTGGAGGGCGAGACGTATCACTTTTACTAGTATTATTCCGTTGTATATTTTGTTATGTGGACAAGTTTATAAAACTGTCCAGTGATGTGTGTTGTTGTTGTAAACTCTGATGATGTATGTATAATTTGATATAGTTCTTTGTGATAAAGATTATTCATTCATCTATTATATATTGTTCCGTTGTGAATGTGAGATTCTGTTGTTATTTCTGTTTCTTTTCTTCTGTCTTCTTCTACCTCTTCTTTTTAACCTTAATGATTCGGTTTTCCGGCATTCGATTGCGCGGCATTTGATACAGTGGATGTATTAATGTCGACTTTCGAGCGTCGAAAAGTCGTATCGTTACATCTATCCTCAAGTAGTTTACACAAGATCAAAGTTGTTTTAAGATTCAATTTCTTTAAGATAGTGTAAACTGTACCCTGACAACCAGGTCAGCCGACTGACAAAAAATGACCAGTTGACTGAACTTGTTCAGTTGCACAGATATACTCTGTTTTACATAGTCTTTGAATATTCAGTTGACTGGTCGATTTTGCTCAGTCGACTGAACAATTCTAACAGCTATTTTTTCTAAAAAGACACTTCCATTTGCGAAGAGTTACGATCCAAATTAAAGAGATATGGCTGCATCTTTTGATCAAAACTCTTCGTGAATAGTTGTAGCTGTTTGTCTACTATATAAACAGTCCAAAATCATTTTCCAAATCATCGAATTTCATTTTGCTTTCTGATCATACTCTCTACTTTCTATCCCTACATTCTAAAAGCAATCACAATCTTTATATTGCTTGAATCTCTGAACTAACCAATATATTCTTTGATTCTAAGCAATATCTTCCTTTCATATCTTCACACACACAATATATTCTTGAGGTTTTGATTATAGGAAGGTTGTATACTTAAAGACATATCAGTGTTATTCAGAACACAATTGTCAACTATTTTCTTATACCAGTAAAAGTCATGTTCGGTTGTTCAGGCAGTAAAAGTCCTCTTTTGGCTGTTAGAGGCAGAAAAATCATGTTCGGCTGCTCAGGTGTTGTATACCTATTCCTCCTGGTTAAGTGAGGGGTTATTGAGTTGAAATTCTAAAAGGAAGTCTGGGACTGGACGTAGAATGGGAAGTTCGAACCAGTATAAAAATCCCTAGTGTGCTTATTCTTATTTGCTTTATTATTATTATTATCTGTTTCCGCATTTAGATTATAATATATTCCATATTACACGATCCTAAGTGATAGCTAGCCACAGAGTAGTCAGTTTCATTTGGTATCAGAGCAAGGACATCCTATAACCGTAACACAGTTATTTGATAATTTTTTTAATATGGATATTAACACCAATTCTAGCATTAACATTAACTCTAGTTTCACTAAAGGTCAGTCAACTGCTCGACCACCACTATTTAATGGTCTTAACTATAATTACTGGTCAACTAGAATGAGAATATATATGCAAGATAATGGTTTCGAAACCTGGAATATTACCCAAAAGGAGTATACCATGCCAACAGAAGATTTTTCAACTTGGACTACTGCACAAAAAACTGATGCTACCTCAAATGCTAAAGCTATGAACATGTTATTCTGTGCATTAGATAAAAATGAGTTTAATAGGGTTAGTATGTGTACAACTGCTTATGAGATATGGAGAACTCTAAAAATAAGTCCTGAAGGAAATAACAAAGTCAAACAAAGAAAAATATCTATGTTGAAAAATCAGTTCCATAATTTTAAAATGAAACAAAACGAAACTATAAATGACATGTACTCTAGATTTCAAGATATATATCACTCACTATTGGCACTAGGAGAAAAAATTTCTGACTTTGAAATAGTATCAAAAATCCTAAACTCTTTAACGGATGAATGGGAAAAAAAGGTCTTAGCTATTAAAGAAGCAAACGATCTTTCCACTATGAAACCAGAAGAGTTAATAGGAAATCTAATGTCATATGAAGTGAATTTGCAGGCAAAGAAAGTTCAAGCACAAGATAAGAAGAATCTAGCATTTCAAGCAGAAAAAGATGATTCTGATTCAGATGAAGAGGATATGGCACTTATTGCTAAAATTTCAAAAAGTTTCTGAAATTCAAAAAGAATAACAAGTTCATGAGTTACAAAAATAACTCTAACAACAACAATAATAGCAATAAATCATCATCTTCTATCATGGAATGTTATGAATGTCATAAAAAGGGTCATATGAAGAAAGATTGTCCAGAGAAAAAGAAAAATAAATTCAAGAAGGAAAAATTCAAGAAGAAAGCATTTTCAGTAACATGGAATGATTCAGATTCTTCTTCATCATCAGAGAGTGACAGTGGCAGTGACACAGAGCAAGCAAATGTATGCTTCATGGCTATAAATGATGATGTAAGTGAACTAAGTTTTGAAGATTTGGTTGAAATTAATTCAAAACTAGTGGACTTTGTAAAAGAAACTAAAAAGCAAAATAAAGAGTTACAAGGAAAATTAAATAGATTTGAATTAGAAATTAGCATGCTAAGAGATGAAAGGAAAATTCTAGAAGAAGAACTTGAAATATCTCAAGAATCTAATTCTAATTTAATATCTCAACTTTCTATGATAACTTAGGAATTAGAAATTCAGAAAAATAAAAATGATGATTTATCAGCAGAAATTAATGATTTAAAATCTAACACTAAAGTATTAGAGTTAGAAAAATCTAGTCTCGAAACTAAGTTAGAAGATATTAATAAAAATATTTCCAACTTCAATAAAGGTCGAGAAAATCTTTCTACAATAATAGAAAATTCTCAGTCTACTTCAAATAAAATAGGACTGGGATATAAGAAAATTGAAAATCCAAAGAAATCTGGAAAGTTTAAAAATAAGTTTAAAAACAAAATTAAGAAAGATATTAAGAAAACAGTTTCAAATAATCTTAAAACTATTAAGATATGGATTCCTAAAACAAATAACAATTTAATTAGGAATAGACATATCAAAACATTTATGGAAACTGTTCATAAAAATAAGAATTATATTTATAAAGGGAATTCTGAACCCGCTTGGGTTTGGTTTCCTAAGACCTAACTCTTAGGACCCTAAAATGAAAAGTGGGTACCAACTTAATCTTTATTTTTTGCAGGTACCACTTAAAAAGAGAGGAAAATGGATTTTAGACAACGGTTGCTCGAAACACATGACTGGTAATAAGGTCATGTTAACTAACATTGTCTACTCAAATGGAGGATCGGTCACTTTTGGAGACAATTCAAAAGGTTATATCATCGACAAAGGTGATGTGAGCAATAACGGTATCTCTAACTTACCTCTCATTTCTGATGTTTTATTAGTTAAAAACTTAAAACATAATTTATTGAGCATAAGTCAATTATGTGATAAAGGTTTTAATATATCTTTTTCAGAAAATAAATGTAATATTTCTGATAAAAACCAAAATTTAATTTTTGAAGGTATAAGAGATAGAAATATTTATATTTTAAATATGAATGTAAATCATAACACAAACATGTGTTTAGTAGCTACAGAAAATGATTCTTGGCTATGTCATAAAAGATTTTGTCATATAAATATTAATACTATTAATAAAATAGCTAAAAATAAACTTGTTAAAGGACTACCTGATATGAAAGTTGATAACATTTGCGATGCATGTCAGTTAGGAAAATTAACAAAATCTTCTTTTAAATCTAAGAAAAGCATATCTACAACACAACCACTTGAACTACTACATATGGACCTTTTTGGACCTACTCAAGTTCAATCTATTAATCACAATAGATATGTGTTTGTTATTGTAGATGATTTTTCAAGATATACATGGACTATTTTCATGAAACATAAAAGTGATACTTTTGAGAATTTTAAAATTTTTGTAAAAAGAATTCAAAATATAAAGAATTTAAAAGTTAAAAATATTAGAAGTGATCATGGAGGTGAATTTGAAAATGAAGCTTTTGAACATTTTTGTAACAAGAAAGAATTAATCATAACTTTTCTTTTCCTAGAACACCACAACAAAATGGAGTTGTAGAAAGGAAAAACAGAACATTACAAGAATGTGCAAGAACTTTATTAAATGGAAGCACTCTACCTAAGCATTTCTGGACAGAAGCTGTTGCAACTGCTTGTTATGTTTTGAATCGTGTTTCTATTCGATCGTTAGCAAAACACACCCCATATGAACTTTTAAATGGTAGAAAACCTAATATATCTTATTTCAAAATATTTGGTTCAAAATGCTTTATACTTCACACTAAAGATCAGCTTCGGAAATTCGATCCAAAATCTGATGAAGGAATATTCATAGGATATTCGAAAAGAAGCAAAGCTTATCGATTTTTTAATATAAGAACTAAAATAATTGAAGAAACTCTTCATGTTTCATTCGATGAAAAATTCAAAATTTCCTCTATTATTACAGACTTTGAAAATAATTCTAATAAAATCATAGCAAATAATTCAGAAGTTGATGATATTATTTTTCAAAATAACAACATTAGAGAAAATGAAAACATTGTTCATAATGAAAATCCTGTAAGATCTCCTCCAAGAATTCTTAAAGATCACCTTGTTCAAAATATAATTGGAGAAGTAAATTCAAATGTAAGAATAAGACATCAATTAAATCAAATGGGCCATATAGCTTTTCTCTCTAATATAGAACCTAAAAATATTAAGGAAGCCTCCACTGATGACTATTGGATTATAGCTATGCAGGAAGAGTTAAACCAATTTGAAAGAAACGAAGTTTGGGAATTGGTTCCTAGACCAAGTGATCAATCCGTCATTGGTACAAAATGGGTTTTCAAAAACAAAGCCGATGAACTAGGTAATATAATTAGAAATAAAGCTAGATTAGTAGCACAAGAATATAATCAAGAAGAGGGAATAGACTATGAAGAAACGTTTGCTCCTGTCGCGAGATTAGAAGCTATATGTATTCTATTGGCCTTTGCATGTTTTCATAACTTTAAATTATATCAAATGGATGTTAAAAGTGATTTTTTAAATGGATATATAAAAGAAAATGTCTATGTTGAACAACCTCCTCTTTTCGCTCATGAAAAATTTCCAGACCATGTTTATAAACTTAAGAAAGCCTTATACGGTTTAAAACAGGCACCCCGTGCTTGGTATGACCGACTTAACAGCTATCTAATAGACTGGTTTTGAAATTGGAAGGTTGATCAAACTTTATTTATTAAGAAAACTAATCAAGATATTTTAATTATACAAATATATGTTGATGATATTATATTTGGTTCAACTAATGAAAAACTATGTCAGGAATTTTCGACTATCATGACAAGTGAATTTGAAATGTCACATATGGGAGAACTATCATATTTTCTTGGTCTACAAATCAAGCAAGTGCAAAATGGTATTTTTATTAATCAAGAAAAGTATTGTAATAATCTAATTAAACGTTTTGGTGTGGAACGCATTTCTGCCAAGCCAACTCCTATGAGTACAACTATACATCTCGACAGAGATGAAAATGGTAAGAGTGTCGACCAGAAACTATATCGTAGCATGATTGGATCATTACTTTACTTAACTGCAAGTCGACCTGATATTATGATGAGTGTTTGCTTATGTGCTCGATTTCAAGCAAATCCTAAAGAATCACATATGCGAGCAGTAAAACGTATAATTCGTTATCTTAGCAAGACCAACGATTTAGGACTATTTTATCCAAAAGAACGTCCTTTTGAGTTAGTATCCTATAGTGATGCTAATTTTGGAGGAAGTCGGACAGATAGAAAAAGTACAAGTGGAACTTGTCATTTCATCGGATGATCCTTAGTATCTTGGTTTAGCAAGAAACAAAACTACGTTTCACTATCGACATGTGAAGCAGAATATATATCTACAGCTTTAGCATGTGCTCAAGTAATCTACATGCAACAAACACTGCAAGATTTTAATATAAAATTAAGTAAATCTATAATATATTGTGATAACACCAGTGCAATAAATTTATCTAAAAATCCTGGCAATCACTCACGAACTAAACATATTGACATTCGTCATCATTTTCTTCGTGATAATATTGAGAAGGATATAGTAAATTTAGAATTTGTAAATTCTGAAAATCAGTTAGCTGATATTTTCACTAAACCACCCAATGAGAATTGTTTTATAAAACTAAGAAGAGAACTAGGTATAATTTCTTTAAAAGAATTATAAAATTTCAATAATAAAACTTAAAAAAAATTGCTGGTACTTGAACTCAGCACCTACCTTGGAATTTCCATGTCTTTACCATTTCACTACTTGTTATTTCACAACTGAATTGATAATACATTTTTCTTTACTTATTTCACTTTTCTCATGAATAATTCTCAACCATGAAAACTCTAATAATTTTTCCTCCTCTAATTATTTTTCTGGTTATCCTTTATTCCATCCATCTATTACTATTTTTTTCATTATATATACTTGAAGTGTGTCTGTTTATCTCTCCATCTCATTTTCTTTAATCATATATTTTTTATTTGCTTCAACAATGTCCTCCCAAGACAACTCCCCACATGGCTCTGCATATTCCTCTATTGATTTCTCCTCACCTTCCTTTGGATCTTCAAATTTACCTACACCTACTCCACATCATGAACCGGCCAGATCATCCAACTATCATACTGGTCATACTCTAGAAAAAAAGAAGGCACGTCGTTTTTTATTTTTTGGTTCTCCATTAACAAAATAAAAGATTGATGATATACATCATTATCAAAGGGAATCAATAGCAATTCAGCGAGAAATGTACTATGAACAAAAGCTAAATTCAAAACGACTTAGCTTTCAGGAGCAAATTGGCTGGAAATTTTGCGGATCGTTTTCATCCAAAGTTCATCAACCCACAATGTCTACTTATCGTCAGTCACCACAACCTCCTCCTGTGTCTCCAAATTCATGCGAGCATGGAAATCACTGGTCTCTATTAAGACCATACAAAGAAAACACTAAGGTTGAACCAGAAGATTGCAAGACTTCGCATTCATCCACTTCTTCTTCTTCTAACTAAGTTTTTTTTATTTCAATTTGTGTTGTATGCTTCGTTGATTAATATATTGAATATATTAATATCTATTTTTTAACACATGCGAAAGGACTGATAATGCTGCAAAAGAGCATTCAGTCGACTGAACGAACTAGGTTAGTCGACTGAATCTGGAAACAGAGAGTTTCGGGATATCTATCAGTCGACTGACCATATACGACCAGTCGACTGAATGACTAATCTGAACATACTAACTTCTGCTTCACCTACTTTTTTACTCTTTTAACCTACCTTCTTCTTTTTAACTTTTCACTTTTACTTTCCCTCATCATGATTTCAAAGCCCTAACTCTCAAAAATTTCGAATTCCTTAAATCAATTATCATTTCAAATGGCTCCAAGACAACCTAAAAGATCTAGACAAGCCTCATCCTCTTCCTCTGAGCCTATTGACACCCAAATAGCTCAATGGCTTTATGATGCCACAGCTATTTAAAGATGGAACAAAATGAAGGAAGCATGCTTTCTCGAAGGATCTTTTGTTGTGTTTCCTGACTTCTTTGCATACACAATTCAAGAGCTTGCTAGGAGAAGTCGTCTAGAGTCTCTTCTTGACTACAATCAGAACAAACTCAAAATTAATCATATAATGGTAAAACTCTTTTACGCCAACTTAAATTTGAGTCATCAAAATCCACGAAATCGTGACAATTGCGTATGGAGTTTAGTTTGTAGTCACCAAGTATTCTTGTCATTAGATAGAATTGGACACATTCTTCACACACCAACAAATGGTATTCCGTTAGAAGATTTAAATGTTCCTATAGGCGAACGAGATGAAGTAAGTCATAGGTTTTTGGAAGATGACATAATAGATTTAAAATCTATCACCTTGCGCCCTACAGCTCGAATTATGCATCGAGCCTTAATGCATACAATTCTTCCTTGTATTGGTTCTTATGAGCTTGTATATCCGGAGAATTATAGGGCTTTATATGCAATTTGGGGAGATGTTCAAATCAATTGGCCTAAACTTATTCTTGACAATTTCTTGTCCTTCAACCAAGGTCGAATGAACATCATCTATTACGGAGAGTATATTATGCGGCTACTTATGAACCTACAAGTTCCTATTCCAGAATCTGATGCCTCTGCTACTAAAACTCTAAATAGCCGCATAATTAGTCTGATGAAATTGCCTCCTAGACCTCTCACTATCATGTATTTTCAAGATTGGCAATCAAGACCTCGTCAGCAAGCTACTACTCCACAACAACAAAGAGATAACATTTGAAGCCCAACCCCATCCAAAAGTACCCGAGAGTCCATTGATCTACTTGCACGTAATCAAGTCATTTTGGATTCTTGCATCAAAAATCTCGACAAGAAGATCGAAAAAAAGTTTGACAAAATCAAAAGCATTTTCGGGATTTTATGGGATGCAATCTCTTGTTCCTCCTCCACAACTGTGGACACTTCACATCAAGATCCGAGCAAACATCCAGCATCTCGTTTTACTTGGTCTACATTCGAAGAACATACAAGTTCTGACACTAGTGGAAGTGGGGGTGGCAGACAATTTGTGGAAAGTTCTTCACGAGGCAAAGGACCAGTGCAAGTGGAAGAAGTAACAGATTCGGACTCTGATGAGTGATGTTGAAATTTCCTGACTGGTGGTGGTAAGTTATTTTTTTTAATTTCACAAACATTCTACTACTGTTTATTTTTTATGAGCTTGTATAAATAGCTCGGTAAAATTTGAAACAATTTGTTTGTTTGTGGTTGTTATGCTATTAGTTCGCAATGATATAATTATTGGTTATTTCCTTTTTGTCGATGACAAAGGGGGAGAAATTTGTATGACTAACCAATTCTTTGCAGGGTTAGATATGTCGCCAAATATTCAGGGGTAGATATATATAACTTCCGTTATATAATTCTTAAAATATAGTATCATCTAAAATAGGTTGTCATCAATCAAAAAGGGGGAGAATGTTGAATCATGAGTTTTGATTCATGACAAAAAGCTTAAACAATCAAGTGATGAGACTATACGATCAAGCGAAAAAAAGAGAATGAGATATGCTATTAAACTACAAATGTGACATCCCGGAATTTTAAGCAATATCAATTTAATAATCTATATTAAATATTAAATTGATTTGATATATAATTGTTAATAAGATATGAATTGATTTAGTAATTTTCTTTTAAATGGATATTTAACTGATAAATTATCTTTTAAGGCTAATAAATTGTTTTCTATTTATTTATATATATTTGTATATATGGTAAATAGTTAAAATCTGTTTCAACTTTAATAAATAAGGATATGCCTTCAAGCTCTAATCTTTTAGTAATTTGGAAAATTTGATTAAATTCAATATTTAATAAATAACTATTTGGCTTTAGAATATACTTAAGATTTAAGTTAAAATTGTTTAAATGATTTTAGCTTAGATTTAAATTAAACAAAGAATTGTCTTGTTTTATAAAAATAAGAAATGAAGTAATAATTTCATTTATAAATTTATTTTAATGTAATAATGAGCTTTATTTATAATGTGATGTCTATATAAGTAGATTTTTATTTTAAATGAAAATTGTTATATATTTTTTTTTGAAAAGAAGTTATGGTTTTTAAATATATATGAATCTCTAAAATAAATATAATAATTATAGATAATAAAATATACATTGTAAATATTTAAAGTAATTATAAAATAGAATGATAATGGGTAATTATATATTGATTGTTTATCTTTTAAAATGTCCATACCTTCATGTTAGAAATTAGAAATAAATACACTTATGTAGAGATAGAAACAAATATGCAAACTAACATAATACAATGACCATAACAACTTTAAAACTAAAACTTAAGTTAAATATGTTATACCCTATAGCAAAGACTTATGTTGTAGGCTTGAAAATCCACCTAAGTACAAGACAATAAGATAAGGCAAGTAAATATTTTTACATTTTAGCATTGTACATGAACAGGCAGTAGAAACATCTCAATGCATACGAATAGAATAGAGTATGTATGCTTAGCATCTAAGTCAAACAAGTATAAATAAATATATGCAAGTTGTACCTAAAAGGAAAAAGAATGGGCTGGTGTAAAGTTGATAAGGAGCAAGCATTTAATGCTACATCACCAAGTACATGAAACATTTCCCTTCAGCCCCAAAGAGATAAAAATCTCTGAATTTATTCGTGTACCAAAACAGTAAACAATTTTTATATTTACCAACTTGCCTCATTATATTTCGTATACAAAAGCTTTGCAACCCCAGTTTCTAAAAGTTTATACAATTACAACCTAAGTAAAAGAAAGAGTAGAAGAAATGTGCATACCTGGAAAATCAAATTAGAAAAACAAAAGCACTCCAGTTTCAATTTAAAATGGAAGCCTCTCAACTACAACAAGTTTCTGGAATCAAAACTGAAATGTATGCAAGTTTTCACATGCAAGTTTCAAACTGCCTCTTTTCAAACTAAAGAATAAAGCTCTCTGTTCTATAGTCAGGTGAGTAAACATTTTTAAATTTTACTTAATAGTCAATCTCCTGTTGTACATGAGTTCAGTGTTGAAGTTTTGTTTATACGCATGTTTGTGCAATGTTTGTGTAAGTGTGCATGTTTATGGTTTGAAACATATCATAGCCACTGCCTTAAAATTGAGAACCTGAGACAAAGCAATGTCTACCTGTTTCCAAGCTTGATCCTCTCAGCATCATAATATTTTTAATTTGTAAGTTCTATCCTTCAAAAGTTTCACAGTTCAAGTTTTTCAAAATATAAACCAGAGGTTCTGTGTCCATCAACTTAGGGTGAAATGCTCTGTGATTTTGAACATTTGTTCAGGCTTTATATTTTGATTTAAACACAATATATCCTTACTTAAATCATCTCTAAGCTTTGATTCTCGACCAAACAAGATGCTAACCTTAAGCTATGATTTTTAAAGGTTGATTACAATCATTTTCATTAATCACTTCCTTGTAATATGTATGTACAGGTAAACCAAGTGAAAATTTGTAATATTCGATGGTTGCAAAATACTGATTCAAGATTGTATATTTAATCTATACATCAGATCATGATTTTTAAAACAAAAAGATGGATTTTTAGTTAAGAAATTTGAGAGCAGTTTGAAGGTGGATAAAATGTGTATTTTCCTCAATTCCCAAAGAATTAATCCATAATAAAAGCTGTAATTTGAAATAAAGCGAGCATAGGCATCAGGGATTTCGTGAAAATTAATAGAAGAATTTTCTATTGTGTGAATCTTGGATTCGAGATCGTTTTAGGGATTGTTCTATCACGTTTTGAATGCGTCTGTAACATGACGAGAGCGTCATCCCCGAGTGATCGAGTTGGGCGAAACTCTGGTGGGTTGTTGCCTGGGGTGTTGACGTGGTATGGATGAAGTTCAGGCGGCTCTGGTGTCTTGTGTGGCGATGACGAGGTGATTCCAGTAGGGTTGGGATGATCTGTTCGTTCCAGGCTGTGGAAAGGGGAGCTCGATTTCAAGTTTTGGGTGATGGTCGAGATGTGGCGAGCGGAGAGGGACGTAGAGTCGATTTCTGACTCGTCGCGATCGTCGTTGGTAATCGCCGGCAGCTGGAGACACCGTGCATATGCACAGTGCAGGGGGTATCAGATGGTATTTGGTTTTGGAGCAGTTACGCGAGTGCCTCGAGTAGAAAGGAGGAAGAGATCGAAGTTTTTACCTGTTCGACTCGAAGTAGGTGGTGGGTGTATCACTTCGTTTAGCTGTAGGATTTTCACGGGGGAAAGCTCGGGGATTTTGAGGTTTTCTCGAAGTAACGGGCATGTTTTCTCGGGCAAGCTGAGAAGTATTGGGTTTTTATTGAATACCAGTTTTAAAGCCAGTAAAGTTTTTAAGTGATGATTTTTAAAAGTAGGATTTAATGAAGTTGAACAAAATTGAAACGTGAATTCAAATTTAAATTTGTTTCCATAGTTTAACAACAAATATAAGTTTATAAAATAAATGTTTAATAACTTTAAAAATGTTAAAGTATATTTTTAAGTGTGTTCAAATTGGAAACTTATAATTATTTGAATCTAGTGTTTGAAACGAGAATTTGTTTATGAATAAGAAATGCTTTATTCTTAAATAAAGGTAGATTTAAGGATTTGTAATTACTAAGATAGTTAAAATAAATAATTAACTAATTTAATTTATTAATGATTGAATTAATTTATTTTGTAATTATTAAGATTAAATTAGTTAGTTAAGGTAAGATAATTGATTTAGAATTAATAAAGGAATAGTTAAGAATCGTTAATTAAATGAGATTTGAACTTTAATTAATGATTAGTGATTGATTAATTTAGTAATTGAAGAGTTATTAATGAGTTATTAAAGATGAAATTTATTTGTGATTAATAATAAATCTTAATTTAATTACTTTGGAAAAAGTAATTAAAGAAGTGTTAATGATTAATAAAGATTACTAACTAGTATTATAAAATAATGGATTAATATGATCATTTGATAATTAATTAGGTTTATTAATTTAAGATAATAAATGGTGAATTATATAAGTATAATTTATTTAGGGAAGTAATTAAGAAATTAATTTCTCATTTTAATAAATTAAGTTTAATATGAATTGTTTAAGTTAATTAATTAAGTTTAATTAATTTAAATAACCATTTGTTGATGTGATAAGTATAATTACTTAAGGAAGTAATTAATTGTGATGATGTAAAAATGAAAGTAATTTGGGTATAATTACTTTGTATAAATTAATCAAGGGATTAATTAGAGAATAATTAATTATGGAGTAATTAAATTATTGATTGAAGTAATTAAGGGTAGTTAATTACTGAATGGAGTTAATCAAGGTGATTAACATTTTGTTTAATTGGAGATAAATTACTAAATGAAATAAATGTAATTAGAGATCATTAATTATTGTAATTAATGATGCAAGTTAAAATGGATTTATTTGGGAATAATTAATAAATGAAGCAATTCATTAGAGTAATTAATTAAGAAGAAATGTAATTGATTTTAGTAAATTAAAAGTTTACTTTCTATAATTGGTATAAGGTAATAAATTTGTGAAAATAAATAAAGGATAATTACACAAATGTAATTAAAGATAATTAATCTAGGAAGGTTAATTAAGATGGAAAGTAGAGAATGATTAATTAATTGACTTGTAATAAATTAATGGATGTGTAAGCTAGATTAATATTGATAAAGTAATTAATTTAATTTACTTTAAATTAATTAGAGATTTGTAATTAATTTAATTCATTTTAAATTAATTTTAAATGAGGTGATTATTAATCTTGTTTATATATGATGGATGATATTGATTTCCATGATTGATTGTGATCTCAGATATAGATCTATTGTGTTATGGATGCTTGGTTAAGTATGATGATATTGACTATCTGTTTGAGTAGATAATATGGATTATCTGTTTATGATGATGATGTTATATCTATTGTTATATTGTGATTTATCTATCTGTGTGTATATAGATAATTGAATTAAATTGTTTTAACTTTAAAACAACTTGGCCTTAAAAGACACGGTTTGGATTTCGATGAGACCGGGATCGGGTTTCCGTATACCGGAATTCCAGGTCTGGAGACCCGAATACCACATCGATCCAAAATAACGTTAGGTCGTGAAATTCAAATGGAGCAAGTGAAGACTCGAGGTATAAGAACTATACGTCAGTATAACTCTGTGGGTGATTCCGTAATGAGTTTGACGAAGATAGTACTTATAGATTCGAGATGGTGATTCAGAATGCAAGGGTTATTGTCGTTAACTCTGAGGGTGATTCCAATACGAGTGTAACGAGATAATGCCTTCGGTTTCGTTCGAACCCGGAACGAACTTGTATGGATCAAATGCTTTCAGAACATCGTCAGGTGGACGATGAGCATTCTAAGAGATGTGTACTCTAAAGGTAATCGTAGCCTCAAGCCTCATCAACCGGGAATGGCTAAAACAGGGGAGGTGCAGCAAGGCTTCGTGGGTAGCACCCACTTGAGAGCGAGATATACCCCTGTCTAGATGTCCCTTATTATTTTCGGCTTAGTGTGCGGTTGGTCATGAACAACCGTGGGGTTGTTTCGTTTGGGACTGTCCAGTAAGGGATGGTTCCGGCCTTGTGTTGCAGGGAACTTAGGGTGGGTTCTCGGTACGGTGATCTAGGCCACGTACTGTGACGGGCGGTACCCCAGTAGCCCAGCCATTGTATGGAATCCAATCTCCAATAAGCGCCGTACGTTTTGATTGTGCCCAACTATGTTGAAATGTGAGATGTAAGCATTTCAGCTATTTCTGTATTTTACTTGAAAACCCTAGACACTATTATAATATCACTGAATTTCCTATCAAAGTTTTGGTTAGCGTAAGGTAAAAACATTTCCATGTTTATGTGTGGGATGTCTTACGTGATACTTTTTGTTTTCAAAGGTTTTTGAAAGTTAAGAAACTTTAACCGTTTACTCATACCAGACCCATGTCTGACCCGAAGTTTATTTCTGTTTTTCATAAACTCTCGGGTACCCAAATTTTTACGGGTAGCCAAGGGATTCAGGTTAGCTTTGACGAATCGTGGAGGAGCAATGGAGCAGGGGGCTTCAGCGTGTAGTTATATATTGGTTCCGCTGTGCTAGTGTTTATCTGTATTTCCGCTGTGTTGTATCTCTGTGATTTGTGAGTTGTATTAACTAGACAGGTGTTTATAACTGTCTAGTATGTGTTGTATTATCTGTATAACTCTGATGTATATGATATTATGTAATCTCTTATGTGATATATTATATTTTATTCGTTCCGCTGTTGAGATTCTGTGGTTGTTTCTTCTTCTTCTCTATCTTTTCTACTTTCTCACCCCTTTCTTTCTTTCCGATGATGCGATTTTCCGGTAGTGGAATTTCGGGTCGTCACAGGTGGTATCAGAGCATTAGGTTGAGTGAATACCTAGGCTCTGGAGTGGTGTCTATCCTGAGAGAGCGTACTTGTAATTTTTATCTATATATATATATATATCTATTTCTACCTATCTGTTGGGTTACCTGTTCGGGTTTTCCAATATAAGTTATAAAGGTAGATAGGGTAGTGGTGTGTATAACACGACTACCAATGGTTGGAAGTGTATCTGTCGAGACTGTAGATCTAATACCGTCTCGAGTGAGCTTTGTTGATGTAAGAATTTCATCGATCTCTGAAGGAAACCTGTAAAGGTTCGGAGTCCATCTTTGAGTAGAGATTGGATATGTCGGTTGGACAGAAGCTAGTGATGATATCTTGATATCTCAGGGATTAGTAGCTGTGTGATGAGACGTAGTGACTATGGATGTTTCCGAAGATGTTTCTTTGGAACAAGTTTTAAGAAGTGTATCTGCTTCGGTGTAGTGGCTGTGTTCAGCAGGGTGTTTCTGTTTGGTTTGAGGTTCGAGTTTCTCGAAGAGCTTTGGACTTGGAAATTCCTTAGCATTGGTGTCAGCAGTGTAGTTCGGAAGGTCCTGTATGCTGGCAAGGAAGCTTTCTAGCTTAGCAGTGAAGTTCAGAAGCAGTAGAGTGGCTTCGTTTCTTTGTTGGATTGGCTAGTTAAGTGTGAGCTGTTCTGTTTGGTAAAGAGAGAACAGTTTTTCTTTGGAATCAGGCTAAGTTGATCGCAAAAGTGACTTGCGATAGTCTGAGTGTTCTCTTGGGATGTTAGGAATTTTTCTGGATGTCTTCAGGAAGTCAGAATTTTGTTAGCATCAGGGAGTTTGAGTTTGGTATCGACTGGATTTCCAGGAGTGATACCGATGGTTCAGCTTAGTAGTAGGATGGTTTTTGGAGAGAGTTTAGTGAAGCAGCTCGGGTTTTGGAGGAACTTTTGAGTTTTCTCTTTATGGATCTATTGAACCATATTTTCGGAATGGTTGAGAAGCTTACCAGTTGTGGCTACTGACCGACGGTTGCAAAGCCTAGGTCCGTCACAGTTGGTATCAGTGGAAGTTTGTGCTTGTGTTCGTCATCAGCATTTTCATCTGCTCGGATCAGAGTTGTGCAGCGGAAGCAGTTTGGAGAGCATCTGTTTTATCTCTTCCGGATGTGTGCAGTGAGATCTGTCTTTTGATTTTGGA
Source organism: Allium fistulosum (assembly GCA_030737815.1). Lineage (NCBI taxonomy): Eukaryota > Viridiplantae > Streptophyta > Magnoliopsida > Asparagales > Amaryllidaceae > Allium > Allium fistulosum. The sequence goes on along the minus strand of CM060905.1, from coordinate 480,011,416 downwards.
GTAGAGTGGAGTTCTGAGTTGTGGTTGATCTTGGAAAGATCATTTTGTTGATTGTTTTGGTTCAGGATGTTTCGGGAGGGCATCAGCGAAGGATAAGCTGATCAGTAAGGATATAGGAGACCCAGGATCGTCCGAAGGATTTTGTGGATAAGAATCGAAGATTTGATTTTGGATAGAGTGTTTGATCTTCAGGAGTGAATTGTTAGTTTGGATAACTGAGATTCGTTGGTTTCACGTGTCTCTGAGGGAGTACGTGTATGAGTTATCTCTGGTTGTAGAACCAACAGTTCAGGGAGTTTTGGATGTTGAGTCAGACTTGTCTATAGTTTGATATCCTATCTTGTTTTGTAGATCTAGTTGTGTGTAGCTTAGTAGTATTGATTGTTTGGATTCTATAGAGCGAGTAACCCGGTATTTATACTCAGGGAGACTCGAGGAAATTCTATCCAGTATTTTGTCTGGATAGTTAGATTTGTTTGATTGGATGGTTGATTGCTATGGTTGTTAGTATATATTGATGATATATGCTTGTATTTTTAAAATTAAATCATTAATGAGATTATTAAATTACCTTTGTTTTAAATTTCGGGGACGAAATTCTTTTAAGAGGGGAGGAATGTGACATCCCGGAATTTTGAGCAATATCAATTTAATAATCTATATTAAATATTAAATTGATTTGATATATAATTGTTAATAAGATATGAATTGATTTAGTAATTTTCTTTTAAATGGATATTTAACTGATAAATTATCTTTTAAGGCTAATAAATTGTTTTCTATTTATTTATATATATTTGTATATATGGTAAATAGTTAAAATCTGTTTCAACTTTAATAAATAAGGATATGCCTTCAAGCTCTAATCTTTTAGTAATTTGGAAAATTTGATTAAATTCAATATTTAATAAATAACTATTTGGCTTTAGAATATACTTAAGATTTAAGTTAAAATTGTTTAAATGATTTTAGCTTAGATTTAAATTAAACAAAGAATTGTCTTGTTTTATAAAAATAAGAAATGAAGTAATAATTTCATTTATAAATTTATTTTAATGTAATAATGAGCTTTATTTATAATGTGATGTCTATATAAGTAGATTTTTATTTTAAATGAAAATTGTTATATATTTTTTTTTGAAAGGAAGTTATGGTTTTTAAATATATATGAATCTCTAAAATAAATATAATAATTATAGATAATAAAATATACATTGTAAATATTTAAAGTAATTATAAAATAGAATGATAATGGGTAATTATATATTGATTGTTTATCTTTTAAAATGTACATACCTTCATGTTAGAAATTAGAAATAAATACACTTATGTAGAGATAGAAACAAATATGCAAACTAACATAATACAATGACCATAACAACTTTAAAACTAAAACTTAAGTTAAATATGTTATACCCTATAGCAAAGACTTATGTTGTAGGCTTGAAAATCCACCTAAGTACAAGACAATAAGATAAGGCAAGTAAATATTTTTACATTTTAGCATTGTACATGAACAGGCAGTAGAAACATCTCAATGCATACGAATAGAATAGAGTATGTATGCTTAGCATCTAAGTCAAACAAGTATAAATAAATATATGCAAGTTGTACCTAAAAGGAAAAAGAATGGGCTGGTGTAAAGTTGATAAGGAGCAAGCATTTAATGCTACATCACCAAGTACATGAAACATTTCCCTTCAGCCCCAAAGAGATAAAAATCTCTGAATTTATTCGTGTACCAAAACAGTAAACAATTTTTATATTTACCAACTTGCCTCATTATATTTCGTATACAAAAGCTTTGCAACCCCAGTTTCTAAAAGTTTATACAATTACAACCTAAGTAAAAGAAAGAGTAGAAGAAATGTGCATACCTGGAAAATCAAATTAGAAAAACAAAAGCACTCCAGTTTCAATTTAAAATGGAAGCCTCTCAACTACAACAAGTTTCTGGAATCAAAACTGAAATGTATGCAAGTTTTCACATGCAAGTTTCAAACTGCCTCTTTTCAAACTAAAGAATAAAGCTCTCTGTTCTATAGTCAGGTGAGTAAACATTTTTAAATTTTACTTAATAGTCAACCTCCTGTTGTACATGAGTTCAGTGTTGAAGTTTTGTTTATACGCATGTTTGTGCAATGTTTGTGTAAGTGTGCATGTTTATGGTTTGAAACATATCATAGCCACTGCCTTAAAATTGAGAACCTGAGACAAAGCAATGTCTACCTGTTTCCAAGCTTGATCCTCTCAGCATCATAATATTTTTAATTTGTAAGTTCTATCCTTCAAAAGTTTCACAGTTCAAGTTTTTCAAAATATAAACCAGAGGTTCTGTGTCCATCAACTTAGGGTGAAATGCTCTGTGATTTTGAACATTTGTTCAGGCTTTATATTTTGATTTAAACACAATATATCCTTACTTAAATCATCTCTAAGCTTTGATTCTCGACCAAACAAGATGCTAACCTTAAGCTATGATTTTTAAAGGTTGATTACAATCATTTTCATTAATCACTTCCTTGTAATATGTATGTACAGGTAAACCAAGTGAAAATTTGTAATATTCGATGGTTGCAAAATACTGATTCAAGATTGTATATTTAATCTATACATCAGATCATGATTTTTAAAACAAAAAGATGGATTTTTAGTTAAGAAATTTGAGAGCAGTTTGAAGGTGGATAAAATGTGTATTTTCCTCAATTCCCAAAGAATTAATCCATAATAAAAGCTGTAATTTGAAATAAAGCGAGCATAGGCATCAGGGATTTCGTGAAAATTAATAGAAGAATTTTCTATTGTGTGAATCTTGGATTCGAGATCGTTTTAGGGATTGTTCTATCACGTTTTGAATGCGTCTGTAACATGACGAGAGCGTCATCCCCGAGTGATCGAGTTGGGCGAAACTCTGGTGGGTTGTTGCCTGGGGTGTTGACGTGGTATGGATGAAGTTCAGGCGGCTCTGGTGTCTTGTGTGGCGATGACGAGGTGATTCCAGTAGGGTTGGGATGATCTGTTCGTTCCAGGCTGTGGAAAGGGGAGCTCGATTTCAAGTTTTGGGTGATGGTCGAGATGTGGCGAGCGGAGAGGGACGTAGAGTCGATTTCTGACTCGTCGCGATCGTCGTTGGTAATCGCCGGCAGCTGGAGACACCGTGCATATGCACAGTGCAGGGGGTATCAGATGGTATTTGGTTTTGGAGCAGTTACGCGAGTGCCTCGAGTAGAAAGGAGGAAGAGATCGAAGTTTTTACCTGTTCGACTCGAAGTAGGTGGTGGGTGTATCACTTCGTTTAGCTGTAGGATTTTCACGGGGGAAAGCTCGGGGATTTTGAGGTTTTCTCGAAGTAACGGGCATGTTTTCTCGGGCAAGCTGAGAAGTATTGGGTTTTTATTGAATACCAGTTTTAAAGCCAGTAAAGTTTTTAAGTGATGATTTTTAAAAGTAGGATTTAATGAAGTTGAACAAAATTGAAACGTGAATTCAAATTTAAATTTGTTTCCATAGTTTAACAACAAATATAAGTTTATAAAATAAATGTTTAATAACTTTAAAAATGTTAAAGTATATTTTTAAGTGTGTTCAAATTGGAAACTTATAATTATTTGAATCTAGTGTTTGAAACGAGAATTTGTTTATGAATAAGAAATGCTTTATTCTTAAATAAAGGTAGATTTAAGGATTTGTAATTACTAAGATAGTTAAAATAAATAATTAACTAATTTAATTTATTAATGATTGAATTAATTTATTTTGTAATTATTAAGATTAAATTAGTTAGTTAAGGTAAGATAATTGATTTAGAATTAATAAAGGAATAGTTAAGAATCGTTAATTAAATGAGATTTGAACTTTAATTAATGATTAGTGATTGATTAATTTAGTAATTGAAGAGTTATTAATGAGTTATTAAAGATGAAATTTATTTGTGATTAATAATAAATCTTAATTTAATTACTTTGGAAAAAGTAATTAAAGAAGTGTTAATGATTAATAAAGATTACTAACTAGTATTATAAAATAATGGATTAATATGATCATTTGATAATTAATTAGGTTTATTAATTTAAGATAATAAATGGTGAATTATATAAGTATAATTTATTTAGGGAAGTAATTAAGAAATTAATTTCTCATTTTAATAAATTAAGTTTAATATGAATTGTTTAAGTTAATTAATTAAGTTTAATTAATTTAAATAACCATTTGTTGATGTGATAAGTATAATTACTTAAGGAAGTAATTAATTGTGATGATGTAAAAATGAAAGTAATTTGGGTATAATTACTTTGTATAAATTAATCAAGGGATTAATTAGAGAATAATTAATTATGGAGTAATTAAATTATTGATTGAAGTAATTAAGGGTAGTTAATTACTGAATGGAGTTAATCAAGGTGATTAACATTTTGTTTAATTGGAGATAAATTACTAAATGAAATAAATGTAATTAGAGATCATTAATTATTGTAATTAATGATGCAAGTTAAAATGGATTTATTTGGGAATAATTAATAAATGAAGCAATTCATTAGAGTAATTAATTAAGAAGAAATGTAATTGATTTTAGTAAATTAAAAGTTTACTTTCTATAATTGGTATAAGGTAATAAATTTGTGAAAATAAATAAAGGATAATTACACAAATGTAATTAAAGATAATTAATCTAGGAAGGTTAATTAAGATGGAAAGTAGAGAATGATTAATTAATTGACTTGTAATAAATTAATGGATGTGTAAGCTAGATTAATATTGATAAAGTAATTAATTTAATTTACTTTAAATTAATTAGAGATTTGTAATTAATTTAATTCATTTTAAATTAATTTTAAATGAGGTGATTATTAATCTTGTTTATATATGATGGATGATATTGATTTCCATGATTGATTGTGATCTCAGATATAGATCTATTGTGTTATGGATGCTTGGTTAAGTATGATGATATTGACTATCTGTTTGAGTAGATAATATGGATTATCTGTTTATGATGATGATGTTATATCTATTGTTATATTGTGATTTATCTATCTGTGTGTATATAGATAATTGAATTAAATTGTTTTAACTTTAAAACAACTTGGCCTTAAAAGACACGGTTTGGATTTCGATGAGATCGGGATCGGGTTTCCGTATACCGGAATTCCAGGTCTGGAGACCCGAATACCACATCGATCCAAAATAACGTTAGGTCGTGAAATTCAAATGGAGCAAGTGAAGACTCGAGGTATAAGAACTATACGTCAGTATAACTCTGTGGGTGATTCCGTAATGAGTTTGACGAAGATAGTACTTATAGATTCGAGATGGTGATTCAGAATGCAAGGGTTATTGTCGTTAACTCTGAGGGTGATTCCAATACGAGTGTAACGAGATAATGCCTTCGGTTTCGTTCGAACCCGGAACGAACTTGTATGGATCGAATGCTTTCAGAACATCGTCAGGTGGACGATGAGCATTCTAAGAGATGTGTACTCTAAAGGTAATCGTAGCCTCAAGCCTCATCAACCGGGAATGGCTAAAACAGGGGAGGTGCAGCAAGGCTTCGTGGGTAGCACCCACTTGAGAGCGAGATATACCCCTGTCTAGATGTCCCTTATTATTTTCGGCTTAGTGTGCGGTTGGTCATGAACAACCGTGGGGTTGTTTCGTTTGGGACTGTCCAGTAAGGGATGGTTCCGGCCTTGTGTTGCAGGGAACTTAGGGTGGGTTCTCGGTACGGTGATCTAGGCCACGTACTGTGACGGGCGGTACCCTAGTAGCCCAGCCATTGTATGGAATCCAATCTCCAATAAGCGCCGTACGTTTTGATTGTGCCCAACTATGTTGAAATGTGAGATGTAAGCATTTCAGCTATTTCTGTATTTTACTTGAAAACCCTAGACACTATTATAATATCACTGAATTTCCTATCAAAGTTTTGGTTAGCGTAAGGTAAAAACATTTCCATGTTTATGTGTGGGATGTCTTACGTGATACTTTTTGTTTTCAAAGGTTTTTGAAAGTTAAGAAACTTTAACCGTTTACTCATACCAGACCCATGTCTGACCCGAAGTTTATTTCTGTTTTTCATAAACTCTCGGGTACCCAAATTTTTACGGGTAGCCAAGGGATTCAGGTTAGCTTTGACGAATCGTGGAGGAGCAATGGAGCAGGGGGCTTCAGCGTGTAGTTATATATTGGTTCCGCTGTGCTAGTGTTTATCTGTATTTCCGCTGTGTTGTATCTCTGTGATTTGTGAGTTGTATTAACTAGACAGGTGTTTATAACTGTCTAGTATGTGTTGTATTATCTGTATAACTCTGATGTATATGATATTATGTAATCTCTTATGTGATATATTATATTTTATTCGTTCCGCTGTTGAGATTCTGTGGTTGTTTCTTCTTCTTCTCTATCTTTTCTACTTTCTCACCCCTTTCTTTCTTTCCGATGATGCGATTTTCCGGTAGTGGAATTTCGGGTCGTCACAACAAAGGAGACAAGATTTCAAATCTAAGTATAGTATGTTTATTTATTGAAGTTTTAGTCATTAGATATAGGTTGAAATTGTTAAAATCTATCCTCAAGTAGTTTACACAAGATCAGAGTTGTTTTAAGATTCAATTTCTTGAAAGATAGTGTAAACTGTGCACTGACAACCAGGTCAGTCGACTGACCAAAAATGACCAGTCGACTGAACCTGTTTAGTTTCACAGATATACTTTATTTTACATAGTCTTTGAATATTCAGTTGACTGGTCGATTTTGCTCAGTCAACTGAACGATTCTAACAGCTATTTTTTCTGAAAAGACACTTCCATTTGCGAAGAGTTACGATCCAGATTGAAGCGATATGGCTGCATCTTTTGATCAAAACTCTTCGTGAGTAGTTGTAGCTGTTTGTCTACTATATAAACACTTCAAAATCATTTTCCAAATCACCAAATTTCATTTTGCTTTATGATCATACTCTTTACTTTCTATCCCTTCATTCTAAAAGCAATCATAATCTTTATATTGCTTGAATCTCTGAACTAATCAATATATTCTTTGATTCTAAGCAATATCTTCCTTACATATCTTCACACACACAATATATACTTGAGGATTTGATTATAGGAAGGTTGTATTCTTAAAGACATATCAGTGTATTCAAAACACAATTGTTAACTATTTTCTTATACCAGTAAAAGTCCTATTCGGTTGTTCAGGCGGTAAAAGTCCTCTTTCGGTTGTTAGAGGCGGAAAAATCCTATTCGGCTGCTCAGGTGTTGTATACTTATTCCTCCGGGTTAAGTGAGGGGTTATTGAGTTGAAATTCCAGAAGGAAGTCTAGGACTGGACGTAGAATGGGAAGTTCGAACTAGTATAAAAATCCCTGGTGTGCTTATTCTTATTTGCTTTATTATTATTATTTGTTTCCGCATTTAGATTATAATATATTCCATATTACACGATCCTAAGTGATAACTAGCCACACAGTAGTCACTTTCAATATGGACGTTGTCTCGTGACCATCCTTCCTATCACCAGTCGAGTCTGGCCTTCATAATCATCCTTGTGTAGCCGGGTCAAGGTACCGGGTAATAGGCAGTACTTATTCTTCTTATGCTTTGGTAGTTTGTCTTCTACTGAGTTATGTCAGTTAGCTAGAGATGCCGCTTTTATTTTTACTCATGTTGAATTAGATATTTCTTATATTAGGAATAGGGAGATAGAGAGGGCTAGATCTGATAGATCATGAGGATTATTAGCTGGAATATTATGGGTTTAAATGATTTAAATAAATGTGATAAAATTAGAGCATTTTTTAAGGACTATTCAATTGATATTGCGCTCTTACAAGAAACTAAAATAGATTGTTCCGATATTTGTTTTCATAGAAGACTAACTATCATTTTGGATACTGGGCCTGTTTACCGTCTATTGGAACTTCTGGGGGTTTACTTATAGGGTGGCGAGATAACTTTTTTAAACTTCTTCAAACTATTACTAAGAAACACTCTTTACATATTATTCTCATTAACCTTAATGATAACTCATTATTAAATATTTCAAATGCTTATGGTCCAAACTCTAAAATTGGTCGTAGAGTTATTTGGAATTAATGTTTGGAATTTAGATCATTCGGTCCTAGATCTTGGATTATGGGTGGGGACTTCAACGTTACACGTTTTTTAGGCGAGCGTTCACCTCAGGTGGGAGATTTCTCGATGGAAGAGTTTAACAAATTTATTATTAATACTAATTTAATAGAATTACCACTTTCTAATAGAGAATTCACTTGGAGTAATGCTAGAGAATCCCCATCTATGGCCCTTCTAGATAGATTTTTCGTCAGTGACGAAATTGAGGATAAATTCCATATTTGTAGAGTTTTTGGTTTTCCTTACACTTATTATGATCATTGCCCTATTATTCTTACGTGTGATCATCATAGAATTGTTAATAGAACTTTCAAATTTGAAAAAATGTGATTATTAAAATCCAATTTCTCTAATCTAATTAAAAATAAATGGATTTCAATGAATTTTTATTATATTAGAAATATGGATAATTCTGCAAAAAAAATTATTTAAAACTTAGGTGTCTAAGGAATTATCTTAAAATTTGGGGTAAGAATGTTTTTGGTAATATTAAAATTAAAAAAGAAAATTCACTTTCCGAAATGCTTAAAATTAACAAGATAGAAGAAAATAGACAACTAAATCTAGGTGAGCGTAACGTTCTCGCTAATTTAAAAGAAGAGCTTAATTCACTTTTAGAAAAAGAAGAGGTTATGTGGAAACAGAGATCTAGAATTCAATGGATTAATGAAGGTGATAATAATACAATTTTTTTATAATATGGCTAATGGTAAAAAACATAGTAACACGATAAATTCTATTTTGTGAATAATGTAGAATTGGTTGATCAAAGGGATCTTAATAAGGCATTTGCTGATTATTATAGAGATATTTTTGGTAATAAGAATAAGAATAGACTTAACGTTAAATGGAATGATCTTTATCCTTCGGAATCTAGAATTGACCTTTCTGAGTTTGATAATCCTTTTTCTGAAGAGGAAATTTTGAAGGCTATTGATGACATGCCTAGTGATAAAGCCCCAGGTCCCAATGGATTTCCTATTTTCTTTTACAAATTATTTTGGGATGTTTTAAAATTCGATTTAATCAGCATGTTTAATGAATTTTATAATGGTAAATTACAATTAGGAAGATTTAATTTTGCAAATGTAATTTTATTACATAAAAAAATCCATGCTAATAATTTAAAAGATTTTAGACTTATTTCTTTAATTAACTGTTCCGTTAAAATTATTTTAAAAGTTTTAGCTAATAGACTTAACACAATAATGAATGATCTAATTGATTGTTCACAAACTGCTTTCATTAAGGGTAGAAATATCACTGATGGATTGGCTGCTATTCAAGAATGCATAAACCACTGTTGTAAGAATAATTACTTGTGCGATTTTAAAACTGGACTTTGCGAAAGCTTTTGACCCAGTGGATTGAGATTTTCTTATTGATATGTTTCTAGCTAGAGGTTTTAGTAGAAAATGGATTAGTTGAATTATGACTTTGCTTAAAACCTATAATTCTAGTATAATGGTTAATAGTATTTTAGGAAATAAAATACAATCAAAATGTGGTTTTAGGCAGGGTGATCCTTTATCGCCTCTTTTATTTAACCTAGCTGTAGATGTTTTTGCTATGATTATTAAAAAAGCGGTCAGTAATGGATCTTTGGGGAGTGTTGGTAGTGAAATCTCTCGCAATGGTCTTTGTGTTCTTCAATTTTGCGGATGATGCGTTATTATTTATCTCTCATTTGCCTAACCATATCATTACCCTTAAATTTAATTTATACAGCTTTGAACTTCTTTCAGTGCTAAAAATAATTTCAATAAAAGTTCCGTTTTAATATTAAATGAAGTTGATAAGGTTGAAGGTTTAGTTGCTAATACGCTTAATTGTAAAACTATGACTTTCCCTTTTGATTATCTTGGTTTTTCGATTAGACCAACTAAACTTAAGCATGATGACTGGTTAATTATAAATATAAAATTAAAAAAAGAATCTCTAATTGGAATGGGTGGTTTTTATCGAGAGCGGGTAGATTAGTTCTCATCAATTCTATTCTATCTGTACTTCCGATCTATTGGATGTCTATGCATCTTTACCCTGAATGGGTGATTAACAAAATTGATGAAATTAGAAGGGACTTCTTGTGGAGTGGAGATAATTCTAACAGCAGTCTTAAATGTTTAGTTAATTGGGAAACAGTTTGTAAATCAAAAAAGGAAGGTGGTTTAGGAGTCATTAATTTGCGTAACATGAATTTGTCTTTATTAGGAAGTGGTTATGGAAAATTAAGGATGTTAACTTTATTTGAAAAGAAATCATTTCTAAACATTATTATAATGGTAGTAATAATTTATACCAAATTACACCTAATGTTACTAATAAATTGTCTAATTTTTGGAAATCAATTTTAAAATGTCATGAGATTTTTAACCTTGATACTAATACGATTGTTCATTCAGGTAATAATACTTCTTTTTGGCATGATCGTTGGATATCGGTCATTCCACTTAGGGTAGAATTTAAAGAGCTTTATGAAATTTGTAACTTTAAGAATGCTTTAATTTTAGATGTTTTTTTTGGAAAATGATCCCCTTTGGAATTTTAGTTTTAATAGAATTTTTGAAGGTACAACTCTTAGGCAATTTGATTTATTATTTGCTAGTTTAAATTTATATAATACTGATAATGAAAACGATACTATTAATTGGGAATGGGATAAGAGTATGAAATTCACTTCAAATTCTTTTTATAAATTTCTTAATTTCTTAGGTGTAACTAATAACTCTTTTAAACTTATTTGAAAAACAAACGCTCCTCCTAAATCTAAAGTTCATATGTGGTTAATCATGCATGGGAAATTAAATACTATTGAATTTTTAAAAAGAAAGAATATGCAAATTGTTAATAATGTTCTTTTTGTAATTTGTATTTTGAATATATTAAACATGTATATTATGATTGCATGGATACTTGCAACATTCTTAACAATACTCTCAACTTTAGTCTTACAACCAAAGTTAACTATTGTGATTATTATTGGAATAATCTAAGATTTAAGTTTAATAAGGAAAATAGATTTTTACTTGATACTTTATTTATTAACACTTTTTAGTATATTTGGTTTGAGAGAAACCGAAGACTTTTTAATAATAATAATAGTCATATTAATAAATTGATTTTTATAATATCATCGTTTTATTTTAATTGGATCTCAAATCCTAAATACAAATTAGCTAAAAATAATCATTTCAAAGAATATCTTAATAAGGTTAGTAATAGCATTAAGCTATTTAAGCATAAAAACAATATTTTTAACATTAATAATTATAGCATTAACATTTTCTCAAATTTGAATGATGATTTTACTAATTATCATAATGTTCTTTTGATTAAAAGAGCATGAGGATAATTTTAAAAGAGATTTTAGTTTACAGGTTTTAACTTCATAGTTTGTTAATTTTTATCTTATTGATTTTGATATCTCTTTATTACAACTTTAGAGTTGGTTAAGATGTTGCATAACGGGCTTGGATTCTTTTTTAGTTTGTTTCTAATTTTAGTTGCTTTTATGTCTTATAATTTTAGCTTCAGTTTTATTACTTTTACTTCATTAATATATATATATATATATATATATATGTGTGTGTGTGTGTGTGTATAAACTTTATTTATAAACATATACGTGTATTATTTTTATATTTTTCTTTAGTTCCTTTTACAGATACTAGTTTAGGCCAAAAATGTTGCTAGATTACTATTTGTAGGTTTTAAGGATTACTGCTGACAGGATTGTAGTGAGACGTTCATTCTGGACCTTCCGTGTTCGCAGTGAGGAGTTCTTTCCAGTTCTTCCGCGTCTACAGTGTGGCGTTTTTCATTCTGGATCATTTACAGTGAGGATTTCTTTCCAGTTCTTGCACGACTACGGTGTGGCATTCTTCATTCTGGATCATTTGCATGTGCAGTGAGGCGTTCTTTCCAGTTCTTTCACATTTGTAGTGTGGCTTCCTTCATTCTGGGTCATCCGCATTGGTAGTGAGGCATTCATTCTGGATTTTCGAAGTTTGCAGTAAGGTGTTCTTTCTCAGTTGGAGCTGTCTATCGACCTTATCCGCACTGGGTTGCATCATGGCTTTCTTGGGTACTTCTAACTCCTCATTACGGGGTGGTGGAATTTCCGGAGATCGATATTGAAATGACCCTCCTATTTCCACCCTAATTTCATAAGGATTTTTTTTTAGAGATGATATATAGATATATCATTCATTACAAATATTTTCCAAGGTCATTTTCTTTCTCCAATAAACAAAATATATCCAGGATCAAAATAACTTACCAATATAAATATATCAGTGTATATCTAATAACATACACATACATATGAAGATGTATGTGTTCCTCTTGTTTAAATTCAGAGTATATACTTTATTTTTTTTTTGTTGTACAAGAACATTCTGTTTGATTTAGATTTTAGCAATTCAGATTAATTATTGTATCCTGATTTTTGACCATAGAATCAACTGGAAACATGTACTTTAGTCTGTTATTCTAATTAAGAAATGATCAAGTAATAATCAGTGGTAAACAAGCTTATAATATAGATGATTGTCTTAAAGTCTGGATAGTATCAAACTCAGGTTAAAAGAAAGTGGATCCTAAGAGAACACAAGCAACATCTAGGCGTAATGGAAACGCGCCTAACTTATACATGAGAGGTCACGAGTTCGAGTACTATGCTGGTCGGTTCAAACACAATTTTTGTTTTTCTTTTTATTTTTCTCCTGTATGGTTTGAAATCTGATATCTACCTATATCAGCACATATATTCTTAATTTCATCCTATAATCTAACATACAAAACAAAATTTCTTGCTTTATTATTTTTAAAACCCTTTCCTACAATTGTTCTAGGAATTTATGTTTATATTTTTGTCTACACAAGCATATTGACTTGTATCACATTTCATGTCATTTTAATGTTATAGTTTCACTTGCTTATATATATATATACTTTTCAGTACTTAAAAATGTATATTTGTATACATATCTTATCTAGGCTTATTTTAATTCCTCTTTTAATTTCAGAAACATATGCACCTATATGTATACAGGTTTACAAATCCTTATGACATATACATGTATAATTTTCTTTTCTGAGTTTTAATTAAAATCCGTTTACTGATTTAAAGTAAAACTTACTTTCCTTATTTTCTAAGATGATCCATATAATTCCAGAAATCAAATATCCATGTTGCAAAATCATGTTTGTATTGCTTTTCAATTCTTGTTTTAAATCCAAGAAATCTGGAGTTCTTCCTTGTGCCATTTCAGTGTGCACGTGCACACATATACTTGCACACTATTTATTCCAGAAATTTCACCATATTTAAATCTAAATATTTCAAAAATTAAATCATTTTATAAAAATGATTTTTCACAAAATTTTGGGGTATTACATTCACCCCTCCTTTTAGGAATTGTGTCCTCACAATTTTTCTAACATTTATAATAAGCATCTTTTTCTTTTCTGAAAACTTATCAAACATATGCATAAGCAAACAAATTCAACCATATCAACCATGCATAACAAAAAAAAAATTTTTTTTCAGAAAACAAAATTACCTTTTAATTTGCAAAAAGCTTAGGATAATCCATTCTAATCTTATCCTCTAACTCCCATGTGCAGTCATTAGGATCACTACTCCACTGGATCTTAACTAGTTTCAAGGTTTTGCTCCTTAATTTCTTTTCTTCCTTGGCTATAATCCCCACTGGTTCTTTTTCATAAACCAAGTCAGGATTTATTTGAATTTTGGTAGGCTCTTCCAAAATGTCTTCTTTATCATGTACCCATCTTCTAAGTTGGGACACATGAAAAACATTATGCATTGCTTTCATTTCCTCTGGTAGTTCTAATTTGTAAGCCAATGAACCAATTCTTTCCAGAATTTTATAGGGTCCAACATACCTTGGTGTAAGCTTACCTTGCTTGCCAAATCTCATGACTTTCTTCATAGGTGAAATCTTGATGAAAACAAAGTCTCCCACTTCATATTCCACTTGCTTTCTCTTCCTATCTGCAAATTTCTTTTGCCTATCTTGAGCTGCTGCTATTCTTTTTCTTATTAACCCAATTTTCTCTGTAGTTTCTTTAACATATTCAGGTCCAAGAACAGCCCTTTCTCCAGTCTCTACCCAGCATATAGGTGATAAACATGGCTTGCCATATAAGGCTTCAAATGGTGCCATCCCTATGGTGCTTTGGTAACTGTTATTGTATGTGAGTTCAGCTAGATGGAGGTGGTCTTCCCAGTTGCCTCCAAAGTCCAGTGTACATGCTCTCAACAAATCCTCTAAGACTTTGTTCACCACCTCAGTTTGACCATCTGATTGTGGATGGTAGGCAGTGCTTAAGCACAATTCACTCCCCATGGCCTCTTGAAAACTTTTCCAAAATCTTGAGGTGAAGATGGTATCCCTATCACTCACAATGGTTTTGGGTATGCCATGCAACCTTACTACCTCTTTCATGAATATTTGAGCCAATTTTGGAGCATTTCTTTCTGCTTTAACTGGGATAAAATGTGCTACCTTAGTTAGCCTATCCACTATTACCCATATACTTGTGTTTCCCTTCTAAGATCTAGGCAGACCATCTATGAAATCCATAGATATGTCCTCCCACTTCCACTGTGGTATACTAAGGGGTTGCAATAGTCCTGATGGCCTTTGTGTCTCTGCCTTGACTTGTTGGCAAGTCATGCACTTTGCAACATGTCTGGCCACATCTGACTTCATCCCCTTCCACCAAAGATTTCTTTTCAAATTTTGATACATCTTGGTGCTACCTGGGTGTATGGAGTACTTATTCCTATGGTACTCATTTAATATTTCCTCCTTCAATTCTATATTTTCTGGAACACATATCCTATTTTTATTCCTTAAATAACCATTTTTATCAATTTGATAATTTATTACTTCCTCCCCTTTTGATATGAGCATTTTCTTTTCCACCATGTTTAGGTCTTGTTCCTGCATTTTCCCAATCTTAAGAAGTAAATCTGATTGCAGAGATATCATACTTAATTTCCCTTTACTTTCATCTTCTTCAATGGACATCATTTGTACCCCACTGTTTTCCTCAATTTCCAAATCAGTAAGTATAGACAAATCCTTAAATTCTTCCATCATCAACATGGCTACTTTGGCATGTTGTCTACTCAAGGCATCTGCAACTTTATTTGCCTTGCCTGGTGTATACAGTATATCTAGGTCATAGGCAGCTAGGAACTCTACCCATCTATGTTGCCTCATATTCAAATCTTTTTGTGAGAATAAATATTTCAGTGCCTTATGATCAGTGTACAAAATGAATTTGGCACCTAACAAATAATGTCTCCAAAGTTTCAAAGCATACACAACTGCTGCTAGTTCAAGATCATGGGTTGCATACCTGGTTTCATGTGGCTTTAATTGCCTAGATGCATAGGCTACCACCTGGTCTTGCTGCATCAACACAGCCCCTAACCCAGAGCCACTTGCATCAGTGTACACAACCAAATTTTCATTTCCTTCTGGCACTCTCAATACTGGTGCATTAATCAGAGCTTCCTTAATTTTGATAAAAGCTTGCTCACATTTTTCTGTCCATACAAAGGCTTGGTTCTTTCTAGTTAAATTGGTAAGTGGTGATGATATTTTTGAGAAATCTTTTATAAATCTCCTATAATATCCTGCCATCCCCATAAATGACCTAATCTCACTGATGGTACTAGGCCTTTTCCATGCTTGGATTGCCACTACCTTATTAGGGTTTACTGATATTCCTTTGGCAGAGATAACATGCCCAAGAAAATGCACTTCTTCTTTCCAAAATGCACATTTTGAAAATTTTGCCTTTAAATCATTTTCCCTTAGTCTTGACAAAACTAAATGCAAATGATTTTTATGCTCTTCCACTGTCTTAGAATAAATCAAAATGTCATCAATAAAAATCAGTACAAACTTGTCTAAATAATCTCTAAATATTCTATTCATTAAATCAACAAAATATGAAGGAGCATTTGTCAAACCAAATGGCATAACCAAAAATTCATATAAGCCATATCTTGTGTTAAATGCAGTATACTTAACACTTGAGTCTTCAACCTTCATTTGATGGAATCCTGATGCTAAGTCTAGCCTAGAAAATATTTTAGCTTCACTGAGTTGGTCAAAGAGATCATCTATTCTAGGCAATGGGTATTTATTCTTGATGGTTACTTTATTTAGTTCCCTGTAATCTATGCACATTCTCAAGGTACCATCATGTTTTCTTACAAACACTACTGGAGAACCCCAGCAGGAATTGCTTGGCCTTATAAATCCCTTGCCTTCTAATTCTTCCAACTGATTTTTCAATTCTTTCAGTTCACTTGGCCCCATTCTATAAGGTTTCTTGATTATTGGACTTGCTCCTGGAATGAGATTAATTTGGAACTCAAATGGTCTGTGGTGTGGAACACCCTTAACTTCCCCAAACACATCCAAGTATTCATTAACTATGGGAATTTCTTCAATGGTTAGTTCACTCAGATCTTTTTCTAAGTCAACTAAATGATACAATTTCCCTTCCTTAGCTACTTCACATAGAACTGTGATCCTCTGGCCTCTAGAATTTTGCAATGATATGGTGGATGAGTCTAAATTAATTATGGCTTTAAATTGCCTTAACCAATCTACCCCCAATATAACTCCTATATTTGGGTAATTTAAAACATATAAATTGGAAATAAAAATATTTCCTCCTATGTTTAACTCCACATCCACACAATTCATGTTCAAAACACTAGAACTCCCTAGGGGACTTTGTACAAGCAATGGGGTTTCAACCAATATGCAGTTTAATTTTAACACTTTAACTAATTCATAGGAAATCAAAGAGTGTGTTGCTCCAGTATCATATATTACTGGTATGGGTATGGCACAAATGAGTAATGTACCTTCCACTTGGCCATGATTTTCAGCATCAATTTTCACTGCAGATTTGCCTTTACCTTCCAAAGTTGCCAATTTCCCTTGCTGTTTATTCTCAGGACAGTTCCTCTTCATATGCCCCTCTTTCCCACATAGGTAGCATTTGAAGGCTCCTCCTTTTAACTCTGGGCACCTTGGTTTGATGTGTCCTTCTTTTCCACAATGATGACAAACCAATTTCTTCTTAGTATCATTGGCTTTTGTATCTTTACTCTTCCTGTTGTCTGCCTCCTCCTTCTTTTTATCATAAGGGTGATATCTTCCCTTATCCTTCTTGTTGTTGCTCTTAAAATTCCTATATTTCTCTCTTTCTTTGTCATGTTGTTCCAGTTTCAAGGCCAGATCAATTACTTGATCAAATGTTCTATCTGCATATGGTAGCATAGCTCTGCTAAGTCCTGGGTTCAGTCCTTTTATATACCTATCATTTTTGGATGATTCATCTGCCACTAGCATTGCTCCATAATTGGATAGCCCCTCAAACTTTTGAGTGTATTCAGTGACATTCAAAGTTCCCTGCCTAAGTTTGATAAATTCTTCAAGCAAAATGGTCTTGGCTGATGCTGGTACAAATCTTGCCTCCAACATCTCCTTGAACTGATTCCAAGTGATTTCATTTTCATTTCTTCCAGCTATGATCACCTCCCACCAGCTTAAAGCTACCCCTTTCAGTTGTCTAGAAGCTACTTGCCTCTTCCTTTGGTCATCCAACTGCATGTCATTGAAAATCCTATCAAGTGTTCTCAACCATGCTTGAATTTCCATCACACTCTCAGTTCCTTCAAAACTCTTGCCTCCCAAATTGGAATAAGTCTTCAGTAGTTTTGAAAGCTCTTCATGTGGGTTCTCAGGCCTATGCCCAATTCCATCTCTTAAAACCCTCACAAATTCTTGCATATCAAGCATTTGAGGTGCACTAGATCCTGCATTGTGATGAGATCCTCTTCCTACCATGGTCTGCTAACTAAATTCTGGGCAAATGGTGTTAGTATATTATGAGTACTTCTATAATTTCTATTTTCTTATCTAAATTATTTCATCCAAAACAAACAGACATAATACATTTCTATAATACTTAACAATTAATGCAACCAAGTGCTCTGATACCAACTGAAATGACCCTCCTATTTCCACCCTAATTTCATAAGGATTTTTTTTTAGAGATGATATATAGATATATCATTCATTACAAATATATTTTCCAAGGTCATTTTCTTTCTCCAATAAACAAAATATATCCAGGATCAAAATAACTTACCAATATAAATATATCAGTGTATATCTAATAACATACACATACATATGAAGATGTATGTGTTCCTCTTGTTTAAATTCAGAGTATATACTTTATTTATTTTTTGTTGTACAAGAACATTCTGTTTGATTTAGATTTTAGCAATTCAGATTAATTATTGTATCCTGATTTTTGACCATAGAATCAACTGGAAACATGTACTTTAGTCTGTTATTCTAATTAAGAAATGATCAAGTAATAATCAGTGGTAAACAAGCTTATAATATAGATGATTGTCTTAAAGTCTGGATAGTATCAAACTCAGGTTAAAAGAAAGTGGATCCTAAGAGAACACAAGCAACATCTAGGCGTAATGGAAACGCGCCTAACTTATACATGAGAGGTCACGAGTTCGAGTACTATGCTGGTCGGTTCAAACACAATTTTTGTTTTTCTTTTTATTTTTCTCCTGTATGGTTTGAAATCTGATATCTACCTATATCAGGACATATATTCTTAATTTCATCCTATAATCTAACATACAAAACAAAATTTCTTGCTTTATTATTTTTAAAACCCTTTCCTACAATTGTTCTAGGAATTTATGTTTATATTTTTGTCTACACAAGCATATTGACTTGTATCACATTTCATGTCATTTTAATGTTATAGTTTCACTTGCTTATATATATATATATACTTTTCAGTACTTAAAAATGTATATTTGTATACATATCTTATCTAGGCTTATTTTAATTCCTCTTTTAATTTTAGAAACATATGCACCTATATGTATACAGGTTTACAAATCCTTATGACATATACATGTATAATTTTCTTTTCTGAGTTTTAATTAAAATCTGTTTACTGATTTAAAGTAAAACTTACTTTCCTTATTTTCTAAGATGATCCATATAATTCCAGAAATCAAATATCCATGTTGCAAAATCATGTTTATATTGCTTTTCAATTCTTGTTTTAAATCCAAGAAATCTGGAGTTCTTCCTTGTGCCATTTCAGTGTGCACGTGCACACATATACTTGCACACTATTTATTCCAGAAATTTCACCATATTTAAATCTAAATATTTCAAAAATTAAATCATTTTATAAAAATGATTTTTCACAAAATTTTGGGGTATTACAGATATTGAGGTGTAATGGGAGGTGGCCTTGCCGGAGCTCGTTTTAGATGTACCTGAGTCCTTTTTTATTGTTTTTGTCTTATGATTAGTTACCTGTCAGGCATGTTGGCAGCACCTTGTTTTCGGTGATACACACACACACACACACACAAATGTGTGTGCTCCCCTCTACTTTTGAGGACCACACATTTCTCTCAAAAAAAGGATTTTTATAAAAGGAATAAGATTTGATTTCCATAAACGACCAGTTTAAATTATGGTGGTGTGGAAAGTATTCTTTTCATACTTAACACCAAATTCTAAGGTAAGAAAACTTGTTCCTATCTTGAGAATTAAGAATGTATGTCGAGACAAGGACAGTAAGCTAACTTGTCCGATTACATTGTTAATCAAGGGATAGTATGAGTTTGAAATTGGAAAGTAGGGGTAAGTATACTTGGTCCAATTTCCCTACGATCCATCTACTTACACAAGAAAATGAGTTTGGGTTTATAGTAAACAATGTTTTTAAATGACATTTGTTTTGATCCATTAAATATGATTTTGGAAAAAAGAAAACCTTGCTTAAGATTTGTGAATATACTTATACCATTAAGATAAGTATACAAAGACATTTTCTAAGTATTGAAAGTTAAATGGGTCGTGAATACACTTATACCGTCGAGATAAGTATATGAATATTTTTCAAGTATTGAAAAGAGTAAAGAGGTCGTGAATATATCTTTTGAAAAGGGTATTTTAAATATGAATATTTGAAAAGAGATTTTAATTAATGAAAGGATTAATTAAATATGCTTAGTAGTTGCTTATGTGTTTAACCATGCTTGGTTTCCATGTGAAATTAAATCTTTAACTGGATTATCTGTTTATTTGATAGTTAAATAACCGACTATCAAAATTTTAGTCGGTTTTGAAAACTATCGTTTGTTAGTTCGAAGAGATCGGAATTGGATAAGCATGAGTTATTTGTAAACCACTTCGAACTAACATAAGCATTCGAATAGGAGACTTCTTAAAGATGAAGGAAATTGAAGATGAAGTTCTTTGAAGTGCAAGGGCTACCTGCTACTGATCCTGAGAGTGATTCCAAATTGATGTAGAATAAATAGTGCCTTCGGTGTGTTCATATCCTGAAAAACTAGTATGAATGAATGCCGGTATTGCATTATTGCCCGGAGGACACTGTTAGCATTCCAAGTGGGATTTGCTAAAAACGTAAAACGTAGCCTCAGACCTCACACCCGGTAATGACTAAAACAGGGGATATGTAGTAAGGCTATGTGGTTCGCTACCATTAGGGTATGGTCATCACCTGTTCTAGATTGATATTGACCCATTTATGTATGTTAGTACGGTTGTTGGTCAGCAACCAAGGATATGACATATTCGAAATAATCCAGGAAGGCGTAGGCCGGTCTTGCCATGCAGGGGGTCCTGGTGAGGCCCTTGGTACATTTTACTAGAGGTGTACTATGATATGTGGTACCCAGTAGTCTTGTCATTGTATGGAATCCATTCTCCAATATGTGGCTTTATAGACTTAGTCGTATACTAAGTATGCTGTTGAATGTAACTAATGTAACAATTTCGGCCATGATTCAATATTTATATTAAACCCTAGGCATTATTATAATATTACATGATTATCAATAAAATGGTTTGGTTATTGTATGGTATTCCATTCATGTTTATGTGCGGCATGGTCTTACGAGATACATTTATTTTTGAAAGGTTTTATAACATTAAAAATCCATATGATTTGTGTTTCTCATGTTGGTTTACCAGACTGATCCGGGCATTATTTTCTTATGATGCATGGGTCAGACCCGAGTCATTTTTAGATTTAGCTGAATGCTTTGGAGCTTTAGGAGACGAGTTGGATGCCTCCAAGACGTATTCACGAATCTTTTTATTTCTACTGCATTTCTTGTTTTGTATTTATCAGCATTTGTGAGGATAGGCTGTTATAACTGTCCAGGCTGATGGTAGATTAGTTTACTCTGATTGATGTATGTATATTATAGTTTTCACTTGTAAAGATCTTGTGCATATTATATATTACTCATCACAATGTGAGATTCTATTCTGTCTTTTCTTTCCTTTTACCGTACAATTTGTCTCTTTAGCACTTGGGTGCTCGGCATGTGGATACCGTTGATGTATTAGTGTCGACTTTTGAGGGTCGAAAAGGCCGGTCATTACATGTGGTACTAGAGCTTAGGTATAGCAGACACCTAGGCTTTAGTGGGGTAAACTCATAAGAGATAGAGATAGCAACACCCTAGAATGAGTTTGAGGGGGTGTGTGTGTGTATGTATTTATGTATGTATGTATGTATGAGAACACGTAATTGTTAGTGCTATAAAAGTTGTTTTATATTGTGTTGATTGAACTGTTGCATGGTTTATGAATTTTGGTCTAGACATGAGACACCACAGTGTCGATAAGGGTTTCTATACACTTGGACAAGGTAAACTGACATAGTATTGTTTTTAAAATTGGTAAATCAAAATAATTTTACATAAATTTTATATTTGATAGATAAAAGAACAGTTTTTCAAAAATAGATATAGTTATTTTTGTATGTTAGTTTGTTAGGAAATGATAATATTCAATTATTATCATTTATAGTTTGATTAGTCATGCTTGTCTAGTTTAGGAGCATTGACTATTGTTTGTTGATCGATTATTTATGCTCAGCCAGTCTATGAGCATTTATTGTTTGATTAAATTAAATATGAATATCTTATGAACTAAGTTTCATAGTTTGAATATAAGGTGTTTGGTGATAATGTTAGGTTAAAATTTTATTCAAATTAAAGTTTATTGCTATAATCTAAACAAAGGTATACATTTGTGAAATGATTTAGATAAGAAAGTAACTTTATATACGAATGGTTTATAAATAAAAAAGATTTAAACTGAGAATTTAAGAACTTAAATTCCATTGTTTTTGAAAATTGTTTTTCAAAGTTTTGGGAAAAATAGTAATAGTATTATTTGAAGATATTTTTTAATAGAAATATTGTAAAAGGATTTTAAAGAAGATAGAAAGTACTAAACTCACTTCTTTCATTGATAATCCTGGTGATGACTGCAGCATCATCAGCGTTCATTTTTGAGTTTCTACGTGGGGGATGCTAACATAATTGTTTGCTATACAGTTGTTTTGGTAAAACAGATTTTGACTTAATCCCAAAAGTATGATTTGATATACAAAAGTAGATATGTATATTATTGTTGTTATTTCAAAATGATTTGGATTAAAACCTAGTGTTAAGTTCTTAAGTTTTCTTTTAAGTTATTTTATGGACTCATATATCCTATGCATTAGGGTAGTTTGGTTTGTTTATCTTATTATGATATGTTGTTTGGTAGTTTTCATTTGTTGAAATGAAATGGGATTTTCAACGATTTTGGACAGTCGAAAATTTTCTACATTAGTTGAGAACTTAAAGCTAAGTGATTTTGGGAAAATATAAGAAAATAATTTTTCATAATCTATAAATTTAAGATGATAGTAAGTTAAACAAATATTAAATTTATTGGACGTTCCTGTTAAGTAAAGCAAATTGATATCTTGTATATACTATTAGGACGTAGAAGAGTGTTCTACGAACATGAACTTAAGTATGGAATAGTTTTAAAATAAAGGCATGTCTTTATTAAATGTTAATATACTTAAGCAATGGTTTTGTGAAATGGTTCGTAAATGATTTTCTTATTAAATAAATGGTTTCTAAATGATTTTAGTGTTAAATAAAACACTACAAGTATAGATGATTATGGTTTAAAATGAAAAGAAATTGGTGTAGTTAAGAAACCAATGGAATAGATGCATTTGTATATAGATCATTTTATTAGCATAACTGTTATTTATTCAGATTCCAGTACATGATTTCAAGCTAATTTACACCTATCCAAACAAGGATTTTTCACCAAATTCTTGATGGTGAATACCTGATACAAATTCTTGATATGATCCTGAAATTTCCTATCATAGTATATGACTATGTAAGGAGAACGGAGGTTTCTAATCAAGAAACCCGATTGGATCTACACTAGAGAAGACGTGTGAGCCATACTAGTTTGGAAGTGGAATTTATGTTATCGAGCAAGTGATCGGATTTAATATTGCATACGGATGGTCCATGTGCATCATAGAGATGGTTTGATATGGCATGTTTATGTGAGACGATTGTTATATAAGATTTAGCATGCTTAGATTCATAATATATGATGGATGGGTGGTTGTATTGTTTCATTTGTCATGTTTAACTCTCTTTTAGGTAATGTAAGTGAAATTCAAGTATATAGTATCAAAGACTTGCTAGTTGTTATTGGTTTCATGAGTAGAGTTTAATTTCTTGCAATTAGTACGTGTTTTTGCTTAACGAGTGTGTTTGTTATGTGTTATACACACTGTATAAGATATATGATAAGTATATATTATTGTTGATGATATTATGCCCCGGTTACGGAAGGTCACTTTTGGGCTTTTGCTTTCTTTTGTTAACTAGTGCGTGGCCCGTGCTACGCACACGGGCAGTTTTCTAATTCATTATTATGAACATTATTTTGTGCAATGTCAATTTTTTCTCTATTTTTCCTTTTATGCCTGAAATATAATTGTATTTTATTACAGTTTATTATATTACAGAAAAATTTATTATGTAGACTTTATCTGTTTTATAGTTATTTTTGAATAAAGAATATATAAATTTAGATGGTTTGTTCATATAAATTGAAAAGTTAAAAGTTATGACTGTGATTTTGTTTCTCATGAGTTATTTGTGCCATATACAGTAGGAATTCAAAAACATTGTACTTTGGAGTAGATGGAGATGTTAGAATTGAAATTAAGTAGATCCATAAATCATATACGACAAAAAATTTGAAAGTATATAATACGACACAATGTTAAAGTTGATGTTAAGGTTGAATAATTGTTAGTTTGAAATGAATTTTTTAACTTAGTTGAAATGGCAGTGAGTATGTTGCTTCTGTGAATAGAACTGTAGTAGCGTTTGCATTGCCAGTTTGAATGGTAGTACCAAAATCAGTAGATCTAATAGTTAATATTAATGTGAGTGGAAGGTACATGCATGTGATGCGGGTAAACGATCCAATAAGGACACAATCAACGTTATTTTCGTTGATTGAAGCTAAGGAAAATCTTTTATTTCAATGTGGTATCCTCTTGCTTCTTACTTTTACATCTTTACCCAAAGCTGCAGCTACCACAGTAGCTTAAGGAAATTGGAGGGCACAAATCACATAAAAACAACTGTTAATGCAATTAATTTTAGTACAGTAGTCCCTATTAAGTGTACTTGCACCAAAACAAAACAGCACAAATAGTAAAATAAAACATTCAAACCTAAACCAGTATAGAAATAAGTTGATTTGAGAACATGCAAAAGAATTATTTTGTGTTATCATGCCTCTATCAGTACGATATCCATGGAAAGCATAACCGCCGCATGCACGACCACCCATTGGAACTAAGTTTGCCTTCCATTTAGTACATTTTCCAACTAAGGATCTTTCATTATTTCACAAACTCAGCTTCCGTAACAACATTTGCATAGTCTTCTTAGCAATTGATGGTTTTCCTACAAAATCTGCAACATAATTAATGAGTAACCCAACAGTGATATTTACACAACACTATACACTTTGACCAGTTGCACACTTCTGCTTGAGATCAGTAAAAAAAAGATGGATCAATACCAATATAGTCACAAAGCTGTTGAATGCAGGCATTAGAAAATGAATTCATAAACACCTATGATTTTCTCCTATTCGATAACAAAACAGCAGAGCTACCCATTCTAAAAAAGCAGTTCGGTATTAACATCGACCTATTCTTTCTAGGATACCATGTAAAATTAATAGCTTTCGTGCTCACCACAACTGCATAGTTGTTAGGATTCGCCTGCAAGATAAATATTACTTGATAATTTTAATGTTATTTTTAATGGCCATTGTACTGTGATTAACTTATGATCATTGTACAATAATTGATAATTTTACTGTTAAGCATTTCACTGTTTAAAATCACAGTACTGTGATTTGTCTAAAAATAACAGAAAAATCACAGTACTATGATTTGTCTAAAAATCACAGTGCAATGTTAACAGAAAAATTCAAGAATTCTGTGAGTATCAACAGAATAATTCAATGGCCATTGGATGATATTCGGTCCTTGTAATAGAATAAAATATAACTTTACTGAGCTAACATGTGATTGTACTTCTATTGAAAGGCTATCAACAGAATAATTCCAGAAACACATAGAGTAATTTGGTCCAACTTTATGATTCTTCCTTATCATGCATGAATAAATATTATAATTCTAATAGAATAAAACAGTGCTCTAAACTTTATGATGTCATTTCCGTTACAGGCAGTTGGAAGTATCTGAATAAAGTGTACCCAAAAGGGGGTTGCCGATTAGAAAACCAAAAATTACAAATCGAATTTCAGCAAATAAACAGACGGAACAATGCTGAAAATATGCAATCTTCATTTAGCCTTTACACTATGCAAAGTATAATTAATTAAAGGATACCAATTCAAGTGGAATGAATCTGTTTCATCTCCTAAAATTATATAAAGTGGTTCCTTCCAATTGGGTTGATGCCATAATTTCCACTGTGAATAGATCAATGCATTAGATTTTACATGTAACCATGCTTTCTTAAAACCTTTTTAGAGAAAATCCAGAAGTAGTGCATACTTAATTATATAGGTTAGATACAATTTATTAGTGAAGTATTCGAAGGGTTGTACCTCCGGTTATAATATATTGAACTCGGTAGAAATAATTTCCACTTGCTGCCTTCCTTAATCAGTGGGCAACATAGCCAAAATGATGAAACCTGCATAACCAATGTATTTAGAAGTGAGATCGTAGTAACTAAAAAGGAATAAAATACAATGGTAGGATAAAAGAAATAAAAAAAAACTATTACCAGGACACAGTCTAAAACTGCGGGAACTTCATGCAAAATAATATTATTCTCCAATGGATGAGAATATTCAAAAATACATGGCCCAGATTTACTTATATTTAGGAAAAGAAACATGAACATAAGAATTTAAAAGCTGAAAATATAGACATAATAGTAAACACAACTTTGAGAGGAGCACAAATGATTGGAGCACGCATTTCTTCTGATCCATAAGGAATTAAATCTCCGAAACATTATTTTAGTATAAAGGCATGAGGGGAGCTATAGTTCAGCTAAACCTTAAACTGTAAATAACAATGATGAATGCCTACTATTTTTTAAATACATCAGCAGCCGTTTGCCATTCACTCCTAAATAACTGTAGGAGATGTTTGTTGTCAGTACAACATGGAAGCACAAATGTTGTGGAGGATAGGTGCATTTGTTTGTTAAGAGAAATAAAATCATCATGCAACTGGTTGATTAACAGATCATAACAGAAATACATAACCTTTGTAAACTATTTTTATGTTCAAGAGAGAATTTTTTTTTTATTGAAGAAGCATAAAATCATCTTCCATGATCCTGGTTCACCACTATATGTTTCATGTAACCACCTAACATAAGATGGAAATAAAAAAGTAGCCCACTGTACACATGGTATTTCATATTTCCTTATACGGCACATTATATGAATACAAAAGGGTTGACATAAAGAACCTCACTCGTTTGCAACTCACACTGCAGTTAACCAATTATGAAAGGTAGAACAATGCCGAAGTAAAATAAACAGAAGTTGAACTACTGTATCAGTGGTAGTTAAATATTTTGGATCATATTTGGGGTTTAAAATCATATTCATACAGAAACCTGTAGACATGAGTGCTGTATAGAAAATAAATATAGGTGCATTTATCTTCTATCTCAAAACTCATAAGCATAAATTGAAATCCGAATTTATAATGTATGAACAGTATACGAATCATCAAAACTTTCTGGATAATCGTTAGCTATGTTATCCCAATTTATAAATAATTGATGTCCAAATTCGGACAACCACAAAAGTAGTATATTCTATTCTATGTTTCATAGTTATATTAAAAAAATTCATATGTGATTTACTGTACCGATCAAGATCATACTTTCTATTTTAAATTAATAAAATCTCCAGCTTAATATTCTATTCAAAAGTTTGTAGTTTATTATTTATCTAGTTATGAACTTCTAACTTAATAAACCAATAAATAGATATCTTTTATTGTATTAACATACACGTAATTTAAATTTAAAAAAAAACACAACGGATAATTTTCGAATGCGGATGTCTTCATATCTGCATCCCCATTCGCTTTTTTGGATATCGAATATTCATCCGTTATTCGGATACGGACGCGAACAGATTTCGGATTTTTTGGGTATCCATTGACAGCCCTATGTGCGCATGTTCTACGGTTGACCAATCGCTTGAAAGGAGTTTTACAGAGCATGCTGAAATATATCCTCACTTTAAAAATTCAGTCATTTCAATTAGAGTTTGATAGTTCCAGCTATATACGATTTAGGTCTCTGATAATATATAAAATTTCCATATGAGTTTAAAGGGCATAAAATATATACTTATCAAGCTAATTTTCTATTACTTCAGTTAGAATTTTACAGTCCCAACTACATACAATTCATATTTTTGATGCAATGTAAAATGTTCAATTAATTTAAAAATTAAAATCAAATCAATAATATTAAATGTCCATGTTAGAGTGGAACACCAACTACATGGGTATGTGATTTGTTCTGAAAAAAATACCATGCAATACAAATGTAAGGTGAGTAATTCGATAGTTGTAGAATAATTAACAACATATTGCTTGTATGCTCTTATGCTCTCTCGAACTTTCGTAGCGACTTACTTTATATATGAGTCTAGACCAATTATCTTTCTTCCTTGCCTAACACAATATTGCAATTCAATTGGGCATAAAAAAATTTCTTAAACTCTATCTACAATGCAAGATAATTGTAATAATAGAAATGATATTAAAATATGCAATACCAAGTTTAGAAAATGTGACCTGATATTAGTTTCATTTTGAAATTCCATTATGTATTGACATGCGATCTTCACTACCTTCAGCTTGTGCAATTTTAGAGTGACACTTGCACCAAGTATATGATCTGCTATGTCCTAAGATGGATTAAATGAGATTAAAATATAATAACATACAACTAAGAAAGGCTGCTAAAATTTTGTCCATAAAAACCATGACTTACTCCTAGTAAGATATGTACTTATATATCATGTGACGACTGTTGAAACTCGATCCATCTTCTCTACAATTTGAAGAAAAAAAATCCTGCAATAGACCTAATTTTCAGTAGTAAGGGTGAAAATATCATATATTTCATGTGTTCAAATTTAACACATTAATATGCAGTGCTGTGTCGTAGAGTAAAATTTATAGCCAACCTGTTCAAAAAAATTAGAAAAATTGAGATATTTATATATATATTTATATAGTAGTACAACCAAATCTACTTTATACTCCAAACAAAATCATGTGCAATATAAGTTATTCCAACGTTTCACAAACTGTAGTTTCACTTCATGGTGAAGGTTAAATGATGTAAATTTATGGATGTTCAAGGAACAATGCGTTTTTGGAGAGAGAAACCTAACTTTGAGTCACTTTCGTATAATATATTCCTAAAACATTGCACTAATAAATGAGTTGAGGTGTGGATTCAACCAATGAAACTAAGATTCCTTAGTGTAAATGTGTGGAGACAATTTTGGAATCAATCATAACTTTACAAACATACAAAGGAAAGTATCAACAGTGATGATATTTTTAAGTGTAGTCACATGATACATTCTATAGAATCTATACCTTCATTTCAACTTAATGTATGCTCAAATGCATCATAGCCGAGGATACTTATGATACTTCTGTAAATGATCATTTTGATTATTTTTAAGATGGCTAAATGGATAAATATGAACTAAAATAACATAAATATTAATCAAACAGTTTACTTACATTAACATAAGTAATTATTAATTAAGTAGTATAATGCTGGTGGGAAAGTAAGGCAAACATCAATGTATTGGGTACAAATTGGTATGGTTACTTATTGTAAAATATAAATAAATTAGTAACATACAATATTAAAGTAGTCACCAAGTCATGGCATATGAATATTTGAATTATCAAGGTCCAGTGTACCTTTATATACATCAATAAACAATCATTAAGTGAGCCATAGATAGTAAACATACTTAATGTCAACGGAGAATAAATTGGAATTTTATATTATAAGTAGGTTTCCAAATTTAAAAGACACACTATATTAGCAACATGTAATAAAATTGAATATTATATACATAACATTGAAATTAGTTACATTAAATCTAAATTCAGAGTCCCAAAACTTTAATTAAATATACACTGGGTAACCTTGTCCTATGAAACCTGATAATCAAATTCCAAATTTTTTTGATTAGTTCCTAAAATAATTGCACACTTCAATGCTTGAATAACAAAAAAATGAAGGATCGGGGCTGAAATTGAAAGTCGAAGAAAAAAAATACATAGAAGCCAATCCAGAGGCAAAAACATGGCCATAGAATAACCTACTAACACCATATATTTTGAGTAAATAGGAATAATACTAACTGCCCCTAAAAAAAGATTATTTGGACGTAATTGAGATAACATAGGCATAAATTTAAAATAAGTTAGAAGCTATGCGAAGATGATAATAGCAACTGAACAAAAAATGTATGGGTAAACGTATAGTTTGAGATGGTGTAGATTTGGTTGTTGGAGAGAGAAGGAATATGCTAAAATATCGGACTGATTAAGGCATAAAGCATTGCTTGCCTGTAAATATTTTTCTTTGATGTACAATGCAGAATGCCAAGTACTTCGGACATTCAAGCTTGGGGAAATATTTCATTTTATAGTAATAGCATAAATGATTCAATTAAATTTTCAAAATAACTGTTATAAAAATGAATCATTTTGAATGAACAGAAATGTTAGTGCATAATCTGGTTATAGGTGAACATAGCGTTAACTTTAACAAAAGAAAATTTTGAGTGGGATGCATAGTGTTATTAAACCTTGATGAAAAAACATATGGTTGTAAAAGAATAAACATGCCTCTAATTTTCGGCTGGTAAAGAACCTTCTAAATAATCGTAAAGTAATAGTTGCAAACAAAATGCAAATTATGAAGAGGAAAAGCATGGACATTCTGTAATCAGATTTGGGAAAAAAATAAAAGATAAGCTGAGGTTATGGTCTGATTATCTGCATAAAATTTCAACCTTTACAGATTGAGTAATATGGACATTCTCCATATAGTTGATAATTAAAAAAAAATGTTTTAAATTGCATGTTGCTTATGAAAAATTAAATCTTGAAAATAACAATAATTAAACTTACCATGTTTTCTTCCAGTCCATGTATCCACTGCTTGCATTTGCTGTTTGCGTGAAAAACCCTCTGTTTTTTGCAGTGGGTTCTTACAATTCGAGAATATGTAATCAACAACCAAATGTCGAAATCAGTTATTTTTTCCACAAAAGATAGAGTAAAAACATAAGTTTTCTACAAAATATTAAAGATATCTTCAAATAATAGAAAGGACATCAGATTCATACATCAATTCATCCAATGAACCAAAGCGAAGATCCATCTTGAAATCCCAAGATCTGATGAGTATTTGAAGAAAGTTGAGGATGTGTAGAAGGGATCCGAAGAATGACGATGGATGAATTATTGTTTTCGTGAAAACCCCTCTATGATATGTACACCAGTACAATAGACTATAGTACATTATAGCTATTACTGTGAACTGCTCTAGAACAACACATCAAAAACCATGTGAATCATATAATGGTCAGTCAGTCTTCTAAGTGCACCAAATCAGCTTCAATGCCATGTCAACGTAGTCTTATTTTTCCAACAAAAAAATAACTATGATATTTCTAAGTTGATTTTGTTAAAACTTTTGGATTTGGTTCAAGAATATTTCTCTCATCCACACAAAACACGGTATTGCTATTTTTAGGTTTAAAAGATGGAAGTGCAACTGCAAACCTTGTCCAATTATTCATATCAAACCTAAAAAAATTGTTTATGATGGGTTGTTGATATATTAATGATATATTTATACTTGCTGGAACACCTAACAGACATGGATCCACAAAGTCCTGTAGTTCTTTTAGTTAAGATGAGCGGATTGAAAGTTCACTTTTTAATTATAAAAGTGAGTTCACCTTTTAGTACAGATCAACCAAAAATCGCTTCATTCGGTTAGAGTTGAAGATTGTGGCCGCTCATTATTTTGTAGAGCGATTCATAAGACTGTAATTCTCAAATGATGTTCATGCCATCGCATGTTACGACTAATCACAATGTACAACATTGGTGTGTAATAATTATACATTATCTTTGAAAAGAATGCTATGTAAAACTAAATGTATATTATAAGTAATAAATTCTATATTAAATTTAAAGTAAGATATCATTTTGGATTAAGTAGAAATTTAATATGTAGGAAATTAATTGTAGAAAAGTTAAAATAAACATTATCTGATGAAGATATTCATTATTACCTGACTTACTGTGAACAATTTTTTAGATAGATACAAACTTGTTCTATTATTATTTCCATAAAATATTAAAACTTGTTATAAGATTTTGTAAATTATTCTCCGATAATACATCTATGTAATTAAAAACTATTAGAATTGGCAGGCTCAAAAATTACCATGACATGGGCATCATTGTAAGCATCAACCCAGTTTAAATTTTAAAGATCCTCCATTCTTTTGGATGTCTTCATGGAGCAACATAATGAAACAGTGTAAGGATATTAACGACTGCATTGACTGCATTATCAGAATTTGAGTTTTTAGTTAAACAAAGTACATAAAACTACCAAGAATCCATAAATCATGCAAGGTCAAACGATGGCTTAGGAAAGATATAAAATTCATTGTTATACAATCATGATTAAATAACATTATTACCCAATGGCTTATGAGCGAAAATGGAGTAATAAGCGCTAACACAGTTAGTTGTTAACATATTTCAATCTTTCAACTAATATATAACCTCGGCCTGTTGTAGCAATATTACAGGATGAAGTAAGACATGCAAGTTAATAAGCTAATTAGTTGTAACTAATGAAAGGAAATTGGAGAAGTAACCAAAAGCATGTAGTATAAAACTAATGAATAAATAATATACTTTCGAGTAGTTTTATTTAGCATATGTAATCTATAATACTGACTTAATTATTTATAGAGATTTGGGCCTGTAAATGACCTATTGAATAAGTAGAGCTTTGCATGATTATTTTATACTCCACCGCCTCTGAATATTTAGATCTCTTGATCATCAGGTAATAGCGAACAATAATATAAAATATTACCTTGCAAAATGTCCAATTGACTCAAATCCTCTAAAACATTAAATATCAGACAAACGCATAATAAATGAACTTAAAAAAATTAATATTTCGTAATAGCGATTTATACCTTCACTTTAATACCATGTAACCGAGACTCTTTGCACGATCATGGTGACACTCTTTAAAAGATTATTATAGGCAGCAGTTAATGCTTAATCCCTAATGATTTTACATTTTATAGCTTATGAACTCGAATATAAAAGACTTCGGAAAACTTGTTTACATTGAAAAAAGATTTACAGTATACATTTACCATTTCTAGCAAGGAATTTATGGCTCAAGTGTATAAGAATTATTACTACTCCATTGATATTCTTACATATTCATACTAAAATTTAATAATACATTAACTATAGTATTATAACTTACATATGTATTACTTCTCAAGGATATTTAAGTAAATATTTATCATCGTTTTACTTTATTTGAATTTCAAGACACTATAAAAGAGCTAAATAATGAAAATATGATTGATTCAACTTTTGTTTTTACCTGGTTACCTCATGTGATTCATATTTAGAGCAATGCTATTTGGTTTACAGACTTTCCTCTAATATACGTGCTCAATTAAAAAAACGATTATTCTGATGTTTGATCCATATTAACATAGCATGGTATTATCTATTTTCGTAGGACATGATACTCACGTTATAAGTATGGTCCAAACATAACTAAACCAACTAAACACAACGTCAAATTTTATATTTTCATATGAGGGTCCATTTTCAACTGAAACAAAAATTCCTGTCTTTAAATTCACTGCTCAACATATATACCTTTAAATCATTTCTTCAATTATTACTCATGTAGCAAGACTATGTTGCGTCAAAGAATCCTAAAGAATCCTGAATAATATATGTAGGCCCATAAGGAGGGCAAATACATAAAATTCATCATAAAAACTATCATCCGATAAATTTATTCTCTTCAGCTTTTTTTTATATTGTGACATTTTCAAAATCTCCTTTTGTAAGTAGAAGATGGTATAATAATACAATAATGATTCTACTTAAATTCACAGTGATATTTGAAAAAGAGGGAGAAAGTTCCATTCCTTGAATTAGTCATTTTCCTTTTTTTATGAGCCAGAAAATATGAAGCAAGAATGTTATCACATAAAAGAAATTCCTTTTAAGTTAAGAGTTTTTAAATCATCCAATTCTTCATTTATTCAGCAAGAAGAAATCAAACATGAACAAAATTGCTATAACAGGCCGTTGAGTTCTTGAATTGAAGAACCAGAGCCAATGATGTTTTCAAAGGTCCAAGTAAAACAGACGTGAATAGGGAAACTTAGGATGTTATACTATTTTATACAGAAATATAATTTTTATCTTTGCTGAATCTACAATTTACGAAAAAGGGAAAAAAGTAGCATTGACATAATGGATTTACCAATACAATCAAGTAAAACTAAAATCAGATCCAGTTTTGAGCATAAATTTTAAACTACATAAAACGAACGGAAATAAAACTCATAAACTGTGAATGATCAGTGAATCGATGAAGATAAATGAGTCAATGCCCATAAAGAGAATGACTTCTGGTTCAACTAATTTTTTTTACAGCAAAAACCTTTCTTCTCTACAACAAAAGTTCAATCGTATTATATATTTTTTCCATGATAAAAATTTGGC
Organism: Allium fistulosum; assembly: GCA_030737815.1. Classification (NCBI taxonomy): domain Eukaryota; kingdom Viridiplantae; phylum Streptophyta; class Magnoliopsida; order Asparagales; family Amaryllidaceae; genus Allium; species Allium fistulosum. The sequence continues at coordinate 479,976,875 of CM060905.1, read as the reverse complement.
ACCTGAAATTGCATTCATGTATTACTCACTCTATAGATATTTGTACAAAATATACTCATTGGAATTTTCCTTAAATCTATGCATAGATAAATATAAACATATATGATGGAAATTAACCCTTGCGTTAGGAGGCAATTAAGGTAAAATCCATTAGCAAAATGTATTCTGTAGATCCAGAAGTTAACTCAATTAGAAACTTTTATAAGGCAAAGTATCTTTAACTGAAGGTCACCAATAGAATGTGATGTTTCCCATATTCATTGCAAATTTGTAGGATAATTATTTTCATTTATATAATCAAAGATAACATCCAATGAAGCAATTATCTATTATCTATTTTCATTTGGTGTTAAAATAAGAATCGTAATAAAAAACTTATTACTGACCACAAAAAAATGAACAGAATAGAAGTGGTTATAACCTAACATACTCTTAGTTAATTGTGTCCAAACTTAAAATATTCCCAAAAATAAAAGGTGTTGGATACCTTCTAAAATCAAATAGGCGAGGTTGTATTTGTTAAACATTCGGTATCCTTATATAGTCGATCAAAATAAACATCAAATAGAAAATGCAGTATTTTATGAGATTCCTTATTTGCTATGATTAAATATTTCTACCAGAAAACTATCAATTAAACCAAATACAGTTTTTCATGCAATGGAGTCATCATTCTACAAAAACAATTAAAATGCAATAAATTGCGAAGAAGTAAAACAAATAATAATCTCACCCTTTTCTTAATGTTGACAAAGAATAATCATAGGTTAAAATAAAAGATATATAGGCTGAAGCATATCATAATACACTATTATACAAAAGAAGAGCCAAAATCAAAACCAAAGCATGCAATAATAGACAATAGATAGCCGCCATTTATGAAACATGAACAAAAATATTTGCAGTTTAATGATTAAATGTAAAATTATGGACTCGACTCGTAAAAGGTGTAAGAATATATTTGATTTGCATATTGTTAAAAGCTAGACCAAACTTCAAATCGATTGCTACAAAAAGGAATGTCCAAATCAAGTTAAACTTGAGAAAGAAAATACTTCATAGCAATAAAAAAGAAAAACTAAAATTTACTATCTTCCTAGAGAAACCATAGCAAACTTGAAAATAATGTTACCAATTTTTTGCAGAAATTTTTTGTATAAAATAAGCAAGCAACTTACTTGCAAAAGGAAATTCTGCAATAAATTTTCAGAAAACGGAAACTTTTTTTCTAAAAAAGGAAAGAAAAAAAAATCTCAATCAATTTCAACCTGTATTTTTGGATCGGCTTTGGGCTTTGCTCCTCCATATCATCCACATTATTTACTTTTTTGCTGAACTAACTTTTGAAGTCTGTCCATTTTCAAACAATGTATACTTGTTAATATTTAATCTGGAATATATGTTGAAAGAAGTTTGCAATGAAAAAAGTGATAATTTGGCCCTCATGTTATATATTGCTCATTTGATCCATTTTCACTTATGGAACCAAGTTTAAGATAATTCCATTTTCAAGCAGTACGTACTTCTTAATAAATAATCTGAAAGATGTTAAAAAGTGGTTGTAATGAAAAGAAAAAAAAATTAGAGCATAGGTAGAAGAATCAGAAGCATGATAAAATAGCCTATTATTACACATATACATTGAAGAAAATAATGGCATATTCATTATCCATGTCAAAGCTATAGGTATCCATCTATTGCTTGTTCAGTATATATCAAATTCCTTCAAAAAGTAAGGTTCGCGATTCTAATGACTAACATTTTAAATCAAAGACGACATAATATTTACCTGTAGAAACACAGTACGTGAAACCTGGTGAGATGTCAATCTAATTTTTAATTGTTCCTTCTAAACCTACCAAATATGTCAAGAAAAATTAAAATAATTCATGCATTAAAAAATACACATATAATGAAAGTTTTTCCAATTCAAATGTTAACGCAAAAATTCTCTAAGCGATAGTAGCATCCCATGTTTTATCTTTTGATTATGCTAACTATGTGTGCTTTAACATGGTGAGAGAAATTTAAGCTTAAAATTAGTAGAACCATTTAAAACAACAAATGAGGAAATTCATTCGGAAATGGTAGACAACAGTCAACCAGACTGAAAATTGGTTGAATATTTCTTGTATGCAAACCAGAAATTTATATGTATAAATGGTACATGTGCAGAAAATAAAACAATATTTATTCAGAATATCCGTTCATAATAGAAGATGGTATAATAATACAATAATGATTCTGCTTAAATTCACAGTCATATTTGAAAAAGAGGGAGGAAGTTCCATTCCTTGAATTAGTCATTTTCCTTTCTGCTATGAGCCAGAAAATATGAAGCAAGAATGTTATCACCTAAAAGAATTTCCTTTTCAGTTAAGATTTTTTAAATCATCCAATTCTTCATTTATTCACCAAGAAGAAATCAAACATGAACAAAACTGTTATAACAGGCTGTTGAGTTCTTGAATTGAAGAACCAGCGACAATGATGTTTTCAAAGGTCCAAGTAAAACAGACGTGAATAGTGAAACTTAGGATGTTATACTATTTTATACAGAAATATAATTTTTATCATTGCTGAAATCTTAATTTACAAAAAAGGGAAAAAAGTAGCATTGACATAATGGATTTACTACTACAGTGAAGTAAAACTAAAGTCAAATCCAGTTTTGACCATAAATTTTAAGCTACATAAAATAAACGGAAATACAACTCATAAAACTGTGAATGATTACTGAATCGGTGAAGGCAAATAAGTCGTACCATTTGGTGTTGTTGCTCCGTAAGCGTCGCGTAAGTGTATCCCACACACCAGCTGTACCCATATAGGAAGTAAAGGATAGAGGACCAGACTCCATTATGGACTGTGAATGGGTAGATGTGGGAGGAGAACGAAGCAAATTTTTGTTCGAGGAAAAAGAAAGGGTAACTGACTGCGATTTGAGAATTGGAAAGGAATGCGGTTAGGGAAGAGGAAATTGAAATGGGGGAAACGAATGGATTTGGTATGCCATCTCCAGTCGCCACATCTTAGTGAACACGTGTCGCCCAAATAAACGATTGGTTTCTGTTTTCCTTTATAAGTAATAGATTTGGACCAGTTGTGGCAAGCTATAGCTTTTCTGCAGCAAGCCATGCAAAGGAGGTGCTACCGACATTTCCGTAACTTAAGGGATTTTATAAGCTTAATAACTCATTTTAGTCAATTGATTTTGAAAATCTGAGGGTCTGATGATGTTTTCTTCCTTTGAGAATTTTGGGGACGAAATTTTTTTAAAGGGGTAGAATATAACAACCTGGAAATTTTAATGTTTCAATAGGAAATATTCAACTTATTTAAATATTAAGATTTGATTCAAATTTAATAAATTATAAGAAATCAATTGTAAATAAAATGACTTTATTTTTAATGAAGTGTTTTTAAATGAATTTATAGGATTTTTCCATAATTTTTAATTTGGAAAGTATTTAAATTACCATTTGACGTATTTTTGGCAAACGTTGGTATTTTTTTAAATTTAATAGAATAAGATAACCGGTGTATTTAATTGTTGTTTTGTGATCATTTTGCATTGTTATGTACGATAGTATTTTTATTTCTGTCACTTGTAGTTCATACACAAACGTGATATTGTGTGGCGAAGTGCGGGAAATTGTAAAATGAACAAATCCACCCTTATAATTTTCTACACTTTCTTTTTTCCCACTTTCTTTTTCACTTTCCCTTTCTTGTAAAATATTTTAACCAAGCATCCTCTTTAAAAAATCAAAATCAAGAGCTACGGTTCATGAAAAAATATATAACCAGATCCATTGAGCTCATGTAGTTGAGAGCTTCAAATCCATGTAAGATGGGTACGGACATGTTTGGGGTAGTCGATGTAGCCAAGGCGTGAGCTAGGGTTAGGTTTTCCCGGAGTTGTAATCGATGATTGGTGGAATAGAGAGTGGATTTGGATTTCTCAGGTGAAGGAACATGGTTGGTGGCGAAATGGGGTGGTGCGGCTTAATGTGGTGATGTGTGACATTGCTACAGTTGGAGTGAGGGGTTCTAGGTTGGAAGTCAAAGGGGGCAATCGAGCTTGGGCTCGTAGGGTTCACCGCATCGAGCGTGCGAAGAGGAGTCGATGGCGAAGTCCATTCGTCGAACGGTGGAGCATAGCTTTGTATCATGGTGAAGTCATGCACGGTGGAGGGGTGTATCCTTGTACATGTACATGGATTGTTTAATGTGGGAAGAAGGATTAGAGGATAAGGTAATTAGTTAACAGTAATTAATTATTTTAATTAATTTAAAAATTATAAAATGAATATCTTCTTTATACGAGGCCAAATCGAGACATGGTCTTTTGCGTTGCGCTCGTAGGAGCATTATCTATGCACTGGAGTTGTTTTTGTCAAGTTTAGAGCAAGTGAAATTTTGAACTAAAATCGAACGTCGATCGAATAAGAACGCCTAACTATCAACTGGAATTTTGGTGAGTTAACTCACCTTTGGATGAGCAGCATATGATATATAGTAGATTAAATTATTATTTTTATGCTTGAATGATTTATTGGTTTGATTTGATTGAATTTCCGCTTCGAAAAGCGAGTGACATATAAAATGAAATATATGGAATTTTATAGAGGAATCCAGATTCCTCACCATTGTCGATTTTAAATTTTAGTTATATACTTGTAAAAATTATTGAATGCTAAAAGTCTGGTAGTTGGCCATATTGGATATGGCATTGACATATGTTAAAAGTTGAACCTTTTTAATGAAGTATGTAGTAGTAACATTGGTTAAGTGTTATGGTATTTATTGGCTTTATTATAGTATTTTAAAATATTATGGTTTGCTATTTTGATATGAAAATGGTTTGGATTCGGATGATGATTTTAAAAGTGATTTTTGGAATTTCCTATGGCATTTAATTAGAAATGGTTTTTGAGCTTCTTTGTTTTATTTCAACCTTTTTGTTAATCTTTTCTAATTTATGTGGAAATGTTTTAAAAGTATTGTGGGAATTATTTATTGTACAGGAAAGTTCACATAATAATGAATGTTTATTTTAAAGGAAAATAAAAGGGAATTTATCGTTTATCATAAACTAATTTTGTTTTAAAAGAAGATGGAAATATTTTGGGATAAATATAGATAAAACATTTTATGTAAAATGTTGTATAGAATGATAGATTTATAAATGGTATTTTATAGATATAAAGAGATTTATAAAGAAATTTATGAAAAGGAATTTTATAAACATAAAGAGATTTATAAAAAGGAGTTCCATAAATATAAAGGAGATCTATAAAAATGAGTTTTTATAAATATAAAGAGATTTATAAAATGGAGTTTTGTAAATATAAAAGAGATTTATTTAAAGGTGTTTTATAAAAGAAACGAAATTTGATTTCCATGAATGAACAATTTAAATTATGGCGGTCTGGAATGTATTCTTTTCATACTTAACACCAAATACCAAGGTAAGGAAACTTGTCCCTATCTTGAGAATTAAGAATGTATGTCGAGGCAAGGATAGTAAGCTAACTTGTTCGCTACATTGTTAATCAAGGACAGTATGAGTTTGAAATTGGAAAGAGGGGGTGAGTATACTTGGCCTAATTCCTTACGATCTATCTACTTACACTAGAAAATGAGTTTGGGGTTTATAGTAAATAATGTTTTTGAATGACATTTGTTTTGATCTATTAAATATGATTTTGGAAAAAGGGAAATCTTACATAAGATTTGTGAATATACTTGCACCATTGAGATATGTATACAGAGATATTTTCCAAGTATTGAAAGTGAAATGGGTTGTGAATATACTTATATTGTCGAGATAAGTATATGAATATTTTTCAAGTATTGACAAGATTAAAGAGGGTTGTGAATATATCTTTAGAAAAAAGGTATTTTAAATACGAATATTTGAAAAGAGATTTTAATTAATGAAAGGATTAATTAAAGAGACTTAGTGGTTGTTTATGTGCCTAACCATGCTTGGCTTTCATGTGAAATTAAATCTTTAATTAGATTGTTCGTTTATTTGATAGTCAAATAACCGACTATCAAAATCTTTGCCATTTTTGAAAACTACCGTTTGTTGGTTCAAGGAGACCGCAAACAGATAAGCATGAGTTATCCGAAAACTACTTCGAACCGACATAAGCATTCGAATTGGAGACATCTTGAAGATGAAGAAAATCAACGATGGAGTTCTTTGAAGTGCAAGGGCTATTTGCTACTAATCCTGAGGGAGATTCCAAATAGATGTTGTAGAAGTAGTGCCTTCACTTTGTTCACATTCTGAACAACTAGTATGGATGAATGCTGACATTGCATTGTTGTCTAGAGGGCAGTGTCGGCATTCCAAGTTGGATTTGCTAAAAAAGGTAAAACGTAGCCTTAACCTCACACCCGGTAATGACTAAATTAAGGGATATGCCTCAAGGCTATGTGGTTCGCTACCATTAGAATATAGTCATCACCCGATCTAGATCGATATTGACCCAATTATGTATACTAGTGACTTAGTATGGTTGTTAGCCGACAACCGGGGTGATGACATTTTCGGAATTATCCAGGAAGGGGTAGGCCGGTTTGCCATACAAGGGGTCCCGATGAGGTCCTCGGTACATTTTTCTAGAGGTGTATTATGATAGGCGGTACCCCAGTAGCCTTGTCATTATATGCAATCCATTCTCCAATATGTGGCTTTACGGACTTAGTTGTACGCTAAATATGTTGTTGAATGTAATTAATGTAACCATTTCGGCTACGATTCTATATTTATTTTAAACCCTAGAGATTATTATAATACCACAAGATTTCCTATAAATGGTTTGGTTATCGTAAGGTAAAAACCCTCCGTGTTTACTTGCAGCATAGTCTTACGAGATACTTTCATTTTTGAAAGGTTTTATAACATTAAAAATCAATATGATTTGTATTTCTCATGCTGGTTTACCAGACTAATACGGACATTATTTTCTTATGATGCTCGAGTCAGACCCGAGTCATTTCCAGATTTAGCTGGATACTTTGGAGCTTCAGGAGATGAGCTAGACACCTCTAAGACGTATTCACGTATCTTTTATTTCGCTTGCATTCCTTATTTTGTATTTATCAGCATTTGTGAGGATAGGATGTTATAACTATCCAGGCCGATGAAAGATTAGTTTACTCTGATTAATGTATGTACATTATGTTTTTCTCTTGTAAACTTCCTGTGTATATTATAAATTACTTGTCACGATGTGATATTCTGTTATGTCTTTTCTTTCCTTCCGCCCCAACAATCTTTCTTTTCGACACTTGGATGCTCGGCACATGAATTCCAAGGATGTATTAATGTCGACTGTTGAGGGTCGGAAAGGCCGGTCGTTACATTGTCTCTCATAGCCTTGAAATCGAGAATGTATTCTGTTTACTTGCTACCTGGTTAAAGTAGACGATTGAAAATAAATCTGTACAGTATTGTATAGGACTGGATGTAGGATTGGTTAATTCAAACCAATATAAAATTCATATTGTCATCTCTCTTACTTTAGTTTTTGTTATTGCTTTTATATTTATCTACAATTGCATCTGTGACTGCTTGATTAGTATAGATCTGTGTTGATAATTTGTGATTTGATTTGAATCTCGAAACAAAATTAAAAAGATTCATAAAAGGTTATAAAACACTATTCACCCCCCTCTAGTGTTAAAGTAGCCTTAAGATCTGTTACACCGTAATCCACATTTGGTATCAGAGCATTTGGATTTTCAAAATTACATAATTTGATTTTTGAAACGTATAAATGACTAGTAATACTGTTAGTACACTGTTCAACACTTTTGTAGAAAAATAAAATTATAAAATCTGAATGTTACTAGAAACTAAATATTCTAAAAAGTCAGTTGATGTTTTGAAAAGGTACAATGTGAAATTTCAGGAACAAGAATGTTATATAACCGATGGCGAACAGACACTTGATATTCATACATCACTCAAGAAGGACAAATGGATACTAGACAGTGGATGCTCAAGATACATGATTGGAAATTCGAAGATCTTAAAAGATATAGTTTATAAAGATGGAGGATTAGTTTACTTTAGAGAACTCTCAAAAGGATATGTTATTGGCATCGACCATGTCATTAACTCTAAAACTCATATTATTTCTAATGTTTTGCTAGCTACGAATTAGAAACATAACCTGCTTAGTATTAGTCAATTGTATGATAAGGGTTTTAAAATTAAGTTTGTAAAAGATATTTGCCACATCGAGGATAGTGAGATTATCTTTAAACGTGTTAGGAAACGTAATATTTACATCTTGAGAATTAAAGTGTCTAATGACAATCTTTGTCTTTTGGTTGAATCCAGTGACCCTTGGATTTGGCACAAAAGATTTGATCGTTTAAATTTTAATCACTTGACTAATGTTGTTAGATATGAACTTGTTAGAGGACTTCCTAAAATGTTTTTTAATGTCAACAACTTATGTGATGCTTGCCAACAAGGAAAGCTTCAATAAATTATTTTAAATCAAAAGGTATGATCTCAACTTCTCAACCCTTAGAACTTCTTCAACTAGATCTTTTTGGACCATGGCAAATACAATCAATAAATCGTAATAGATATATTTTCATAATAGTAAATGAATTTTCAAGATAGACTTTGACAACATTTCTAAAATATAAAAGTAAAACATTCAAAATGTTTAAAATCTTTGCTAAGAAAACACAAAATCAAAAATCAATTAAAATTAAAACGATCAAGAGTGATCATAGAGGAGAGTTCAAAAATGAAAATTTTAAAAACTTTTGTAATAAGAAAGGAATTACACATAACTTTTCTTTCCCTAGAACTCCTCAACAAAATGGAGTAGTAGAACCTAAAAAAAGAACTATACAAGAACATGCTAGGACTATGCATAGTAATTTACCTAAAAATTTCTAGGCTAAAGCAATTGTTGCAGCATGCTGTATTTTAAATTGAATTTTAATAAGATCGTTTACCAAGAAAACTCCTTATGGATTATTTTATGATAAAAAGCTTAAAGTGTATTATTTTACAGTTTTTGGTAGTAAATGTTTTATATTAAATACAAAATATAATTTACACAAATTTGATGCTAAATTAGAGAGAGGAATTTTTATTGGCTATTCCAATAGAAGTAAAGCTTATAGATTTTTTTTAACCCCAGAACTAACACCATTAAAATCATAAATTTTTCATTTGATTGAAACTTTAAAGTAAATAATACTAGTATTGATGAAGAAGAAAATATTAATCCAAATAAAAGTAATAAAATTACAATAATGAAACCACTAATAATGAAAATAATGATAACTCTAAAAATTCATATCCAAATAAAATAATAAAATATTTGAAAGATCATCCTATAGAGAATATTCTAGGGAATTTAGAGTTAGTTGTAATAACAAGAAATCAATAAAATAAAATGAGTAATGTAGCCTTTATCTCATGTAACGACCCGCTATTTCGAACCATTCGCATCCGCACATGTCGGGCTTGAATTGCTCAAAACAACAGATTGTTAATTTGTATTTGGCAAAACTCAACATATACAGTAAATAAATCAATCACAGGATCACAAACACAGAGTAATATAACAATAAGCAGCGGAATAGATAAATGGTAGTTCATGAAGCTACTATATAAACATCAGAGTTTGAAATAAAATACAACAGAATATCTCAAATACACAGTAGTCTCAAATACAGAAGTAACTGACGAGTCTGAACATAAATGACTGGAATAACTGAAACAAGTGAAAACTGGATAGATAGATCTTCAAACAAAGCTCCAATCTCCAAAGGTGAGTCTCAAATGCTATGACACTCAGTCTGACCCGAGTATAAAGAAAAACACAATACACTCGAGTCAGGATTAACATTCTTATATTAATAAATTCAACTCAAGTGAAATGTCAACTGAAATACAAGTAACTTAAAGGATAGTTGGGATTTCCATCCTCTAAGGATCCGTGGAACTATCTACTATGTAGTAATATACGCTATTATAATATGTCTATAGTAAAGTAAACTATTAAAATAGCGTTAACGCGTTACCCATATCCCCCTTAACACATTTTATATATTCCCATAGTCTATACAATGCCGTACGCTCCACCAAACCGGTGGTTTACCCAGAGGACACCACATAAGTACGGTACAAAACAAACTCGTAGAAGGCGCGATAAGGCATGCGAGAAGGCACTCGAAGCAATGCCAGGTTAGATATACCATTTCACTCCCGGACTGGTGGTAATGCAAAGCAGCTACTACCGCCCACCTCGTGACACACTCCCAAATCAAAGGTGCACCCAATCAAATCACAAAAGCAATAGAATGGTATCGAAGAAATGTGCTCGATCGAGGGAATGACTCCACTTGGCCCGGTATAGCTCCTGTTTTAGCCACATCAAGATGACTCACGGGAGTCAGGGCTATGTAAATACCATATAGAATCGTCGTCAAACCATCCTACCTTGTTCTGGAATCTCCACAATGTACACAGTTGTTAAAGTGGTTTTCGGTATTGGCAGAGAGTATGACAATATCTGATCCGGGTCTTTAACAACCAAACGCTTATTTCACACCATGGTCATTTCATTTCAAATAGTTCAAAATATCTTATTCATTTCAAAACCATATCAATTTCGATATCATCATTCACTTTAAATAATATCCATTTCCAAAAATCGTAACACTTTCGAAATTATAACACTTTCGAAATCATAACACTTTTGAAATCATAATACTTTTGAAATCATAATACTTAGGGAATCATAACACTTTTGACTTAAACAGTTCAGATATTGAAATAGTGTATATATTAAAATAGTTATAAATTAAAATAGTTTATATATTAAAATAATTTATATATTAGAATAGTTTATATATATTAAAAATAGTTTTATATATTAAAAATAGTTTATATATATTAAAAATACTTTATATAATAAAGGTAGTTTCTTCCAATTTCACAAATCGATTCAAATCACCTCAAATTCCAAAAATTCAATTTAATTCTATCCCAGTTCATTAATTTCAATTCAATTCAACTTCTCACTAAACCATTTTAATTTATATCGACTTCAAATATAGATTTGAACTACATATTAAACCATTTCAATTTCAATAGATTTCAAAGTTTAAATATTCAAACATTTGCAATATAGGTTTCATTTATATTTCAACATTCAATTTTAATTTTATTCAAATTGGAAAATATTTACTTAATAATTTTAATAACAATAAAATAAAATCCCAATTTATTTTAATCAATATTAAATATTCAGTCTCCGTTTTATTTAAAGTTATAAATCATACCTTTCAAATCTTAAAATCAATGAGCTCAAATAAATTCTTATTTAAATTCAATTATTACCCAATTTAATTTCAAGTCAATTTTTCTTTATTTTCCAACCTCTATTTATTTAAAGTTATTACAAAATATATTTTTAAAATATAATTTTAAATAAATACCTAAACATATTATATACTACTTAAATTAAATTTTATTAAATTAAATCTTATTATTAAATTTATTTTATATTAAATCTATTTTTACATATTTTAAAATAGTAAAATTATAAGTAAAATCTTAAAAATTATAATTTCAAAACTAACTTATAAATTTAAAATTTCCAAAACATATAATTTTAAAATCTAAAATTTAGACATATATAAAAATAACATTTATACATATTATATTTTAAAAACCAATATTTATTAAAACCATATATTTCATTTCAAAACTTTGGAAATCATTTCAAAATATAGACCAACGGTGTCCGTATATAATTTTCTATCCTATGGTCAAGTGATACAGATATTTATCATTTCAATCCGCAATTTAAATTTAATATTTACGGGTATATATCATTTCAACGCGCAATCCCAAAATTTCAAAATAAATGAAAATCGCTTGGGTTTATCATTTCAACCCATAACGATTTTCCCTTATTCTACAAGATCGTTCGGGTATATATCATTTCAACCCATAGGGATTTTCTAAACTAACAGGGAACTTGTAGAGTGAAAACAATAAAATAATAATAATATAACATATCAATGAAGAGCATATATCACAATAACAAATTTAATTATAATATAAATAATAGGTTATGGTGTCAGATGTCATAGGTGAATAATTACAGATAATGGCATATCATACATAGCAATTAAATAATTAATAGTTCAAATTTAACAGCATATTTTAATTGTCATTTCAATGTGAATTAAATTTATTTAATATAAGAATGTTAATCATGAGTGATTCTCACCTTCGAGGCTAGAGAAACACGAGAACAAGATGGAAATGGGCACAGATAATCGACAAATCACTAAACTGATACGGATAAGCACGAAGTGATAATGGGATGTGACGCCCCACCTCTATACCCACGCTAACCAAGAACACTACGATGTAGTGCTGTCAATTAGCGCGGAGAATAAGGCTGTGGAGGAGCGACCATCCATGTAACTTCTTTGTGCGAGCACCGATACGTCAGATAGAATAGAATGCATATCTTTTAAGGAGGAAATCCGACATACCGATACAAACACAAAGCTATCACACGGTGGCTATATATAATCTTCGGAAAACAAACATAGAAATAATCATAACATAAATCAGTCACAGACATCCATATCACAAAGGCGGAAGAAGATATGAATAAATATATAACACATGAAAGTGTACATCAGAGTAGTGGTCAGAAAGATCCACGATAATACAAAAGAATAGCATCACGTGCTATACAAAAGAATAAGTACACAACATAGGGTCTATATCTCAAAGGTGTACATCCAAAAACTACAAATCTATGTAGTTAGCCAAAAGTCAGAAATATCCTGAAGAGAAGTCAAGCAGAAGCACCTGTAACATCTCGGTCTGACCCGAGTATTATTTATAAGAAAATAATAAACGGATCAGTCTAACTATAAATATTAGATGATATGGTATAAAGTAAATGGCATGACATGAACATGAAATAACTATTACGACATACTACTATAAGTATGTAAATGATAATCAACAAAAGATTAATCAATATCACAAGAATCTTCTCAAAGATAAGGTAGGGTATCATACCCTAAACTTGTATTCATAACAAGTCAATAACACATGAATTCACCAATGCACAAAAACTGATATCATATCAATGAAAATCATGAAAATTGGTGAAGCACAAAATTCCAGAAATCATCATCAGAAATCCAGAAAACACATAAAAAAAGGGGGAGGCCTAACACATGAATGGGAGCATGAAAACTCACCTACGCGTAAACACATGACGAGAAGCTATCTCATGGAAGCTATCCATTAAATTTTCACACAGGAATGGCCCGAAGACCGTAGGGTGCTACCCTAGAAATGTGATGGCGAAACATCACATGATCGGGGTATAGTCTCCCACGTAGACAAAGAGACATCGCTCAATCGCTAGTCTAAATCACAAAAATGATCGTCATGATCATAAGGAAGTGTCAATCACACCAAGCTAGTAAATATATGAGTTTAGCTTCATGTCCCATAACCACTTGCTTAACTTAAATATTTACGAACAAGCTGTAAATCTTCACTAGGAAATTGTCACAAAAAGGGTTCAATCGAACAAGTCCAAGAGCTAACCGACGAAGTGAACGCAAGTGTTTCATACCACCCGTTTTACTAAGTCGTTTAAGTCGATTTCTCATTCGAGTGAAGTAAAGGCTTGTATATACTAGTAGATTTGAAAATCGGTTTGAGAAAACGAACTTTTGATATTTAAAATAGTGTTGAAATCGCTTTGATGAAAGAGTTTTGATATTTACTATTAGTATTGAAACCTTCATATATCTTTAAAGTGACAAGTCATAAAACGATGGTAGAAACAAATCAATTCACGTTCGAAGACGTGAGTAAAGTCCAAAGAAGTCAGTCCCAAAACCATCAAAGTAGAAATTCTGACAAATGTTTTTCAGATGAGATTGCCTACGCAGAGTAATACGGGGTTCGACCTAGCGACCTAAGTTTAAAAAGGCGGGCGACTTAACAAAGTGGCCGATAATAAATGATAACAACAAAAAGGGAATCAACCCGATTTGATTAGAGTTGGATATTCAAGCTAAAAAAAACAACTAGGCAAAACACAACAGATTCAGACGTCTGAGATCAAGAATTCAGACGTCTGAATCTGGAAAATAAACTATTTTCCAGAACAGAATTCAGACGTCTGAATCCTAGATTTCAGACGTCTGAAATAGGCACTTTTTAGCCTATTCCTTTTTTGGTCCAAAACGAACCAATTCAGACGTCTGAAATTTTGATTCAGGCGTCTGAATGCTGGAAGAAGAAAATTCCCAGTATTCCATTCAGACGTCTGAATCCTACGTTCAGACGTCTGAAACTGTTATTCAGGGCATTCCCTGAACCTAGGCCAAAAAATGGCCAAACGACATCGATAACGATCGGTCGAGCCACAACGACTCAGGAATTGCACAAGGATAAGTGTTAGGAATTCATACCTAACAATCGAAGATAATTATTGACTTAGATGTGAGATAAAAATCTCACCTTTTCACAAAATCAATGAAGAAGAAGCTATAGAGCAATGGCAAGAACAATCTCTTCAATTCCAACCCAACAAGCTTGAAACTAAGCTTAAAAGAGAATCATTTTCAAAATTAGGTTTAGGAAATTTCTGAAATTGAATGGAGAAGGAGTTGGAGAAGATGAAGGGAAGGCTTACCAAAGCTTCTTCTTGAATTTGGAGGTAGGAGCTTGAATTTGCAATGGAACTAGGGCTTAGGAATTTCCATTTCCAATCTTTTCCCCCATTATTCTCTTGAGCTTAAGAGAGTTAGGAAATGAGGAATGAATGAAGAGAAGAAGAGAGGGGCTGGGTTGATATAACCAGAATTGGGCAAATGGGCTAAACCAAACACAAAGTCCAAAGTGAAAAAGTAGCGAAATTCGACTTACTCCAAACATATCAAAGATTATACTTAAAAAGATCGCAAACGGCATTTTGAACTCAATGGAAGTGGTCCCGAGTCCTAATTCGACTGTTTGCAAAAAGTAGCTTTTCGGACTAAAATCCGACGAACGATGTTATATTTAAATATAAAATCGACAAATATGCGGGTTGTTACATGGGACATCGACAAAGCAAAGAAAAGATAGATGAACTGGATTCGGTGGAAACAAAATATAAATTATATTATTATTTTCTTCTTTAAAAAAACAATATTTACAAAATCCAAATATGCAAATGAAGCTGGATACTCACAAGCTTGTATGTGATTCACTTTAAATCCACATGTATATAAACCATTATATTTGAAAACCCAGGTGTGTACATAACTTTATATTTGCAAAACCAAACTTACATATACTTATATAACTTATATTTAACAACCCAACTTATCTACAACAGATTATATTTTAGTATACTATATAAATATGCACCCCATTGTAGTTTATACACTATAAAATCAAAACTTGTAATTTGAATATACTTTGTTTATACAAACCTAACTTATGCCATATATCAACCATATAAGCAATATATCAACCATATATATACAAAGTAAATATATTTAAAAGTCATGTTGTATCTAAAAGCTACTGTTTATGATGCAAAAGAAGACATAAGAGTTACTTCTATTCTTTTTTTTCCATCTATTTCCTTTTCACTTTCTTTATTTTAACAGTTACTTGTAGTTATGCGCTCCATTAACTTCCAAATCCTCCCCTTAACTTCTAAAATCATCATCATATATAAAAAGTAAATATGAACATAGCCTTAAGGTGTTAGAGAATTAGGTAAACATATTCTTAAAGTTCTTCATAGCTGTTCGCAAATTTTGAAATAGTTAAAAGTAAGTTCAAATTATATTTCATATAGTAATTCTTGTATATAAGATAATATATATATATATACAAGCAAAATATATGCAAACTTGAGTATATAGAATATATATATATATATATATGCGTAACTTGAACTATATGCAGACTTAATAACATTATATACCATACCCCTTAAAGTATACTTTCATTTATAACAAAAACATAATATATATACCTTTTTATTCTCGATATATATACGCATGGAGGATGAAACAGCTGCCCTGAAGGGACGAACTGAGCTCAGGCGCATGGGGTTCGGTGGCGGGGGTAGGTGGGCCGGTGGAGTGCTGCTGGCTATCTCGGCTGCGGTATGGAGGAGCGGAGCCGGAGGAGTGTGGTCGGGTCAGTCGAGGCCGATGTTGGCTAAAGGCCGAGTGAGAGAGGGATGTCAGGGGCTTGGGTCGCTTGGTGGAAGTGGCGACTAGGACGGTGGAGGGGCTGACTTGGATCGGTGGTTTCATATGGGGTGGTTGTCGAGAGGACGTGAGGTTCAGGTGGAAGCGGGTATGGCTGGAGCGAAGTAAGTTGATGCTTGTTGTGGCGTGAGTGTTAGAGCGGAGGAGGGAAATCTGGAGGGGAAGAGACATGCATGCGAATGGAAGTGAAGGAGCAGATCGGTTTTGGTGAGTGGTGGTGGCGTGCAAGGGAGGAACGGACAAGAAAGCTACGGCCACATATACATAAAATGTTATATATAATATTATATTTCTTTAAGTAATATCAGAGAAGAAGATAGAACGTTTGAAAATGGAACGCATAGAAAAGGAACGAACCAGAATACATTGGAACCAATGTGGAAAAGTAAAAGTCACTGTAAAAAATAAAGGCTAGTGGCTATTGATTTTGTATGGTAGATAATTGAATGGTCACGGAAAACCAATGGACTCGAACGAGTACCGATATGGTTGACCGTTTCACGATTTTCGCCCCGTACCGGATTCCAAAATGCACAAATGAATATACTGCGGAGATCAGCACGACGAGACGAATAAAATGGTACAAAAATATGAGCGATACGATCATCCTATCAAAAGTCGATATTCGGTACTGAAAATGCTGCTAAAACGCCGAAAATAAGATAAACGGGGCTAGAGAAGTCCAAATTTGAAGAAACGAATTATGACGTCTCACTCAGAAGATAGTTTATATTTTTAGTATATAAAAATATTCAGATTTCAAAAATATTTTATTTTCATCAAATTAAATGATTTTAAAAATTGAAATTGAAATTTTTACAACAGAACTAACTTCCATATTTTACCAATGAAAATTTTCCATTTGCTATGTTTAAATAGACGCATTCTAAATATCGAATTTTCATTGCTAAATTTAATTGTTTATTTTCAAGCAAAAATTTCAGTTAATTACGTTATAAAAACCGTTAAAATTTCCGGGTCGTTACATCTCAACTAATGAACCTAAAAATCCAAAGGAAGTATCATTAGATGATTTATGGATTCTTGCTATGCAAGAAGAACTGAATCAGTTTACCAGAAATGTTGTTTGGGAATTAGTTCCAAGACTTGAAAATAAATCTGTAATAGGAACTAAGTCGGTCTATAGAAATAAAATGAATGAACAAGGAGAAGTCATTAGAAATAAAACATGGTTGGTTGCTGAAGGTTATAGTCAGGAAGAAGGTATAGGTTTTGATGAAACTTTTTCCCATTTTGCTAGATTAGTGGCCATTAGAATTTTACTTGTTTTGCAAATCATAATAATTTTAAATTATTTCAAATGGATGTCAAAAGTGTCTTTCTGAATGGTTTTATTAAAGTGGATGTTTATGTAGAACAACCCCAACATTTCAAAGATCAAAAACTTCCAAATCATGTTTATAAACCAAGGAAAGCTTTATATGGATTAAAACAAACTCCTAGAGCCTGGTATGAAAGACTCAAATCTTATTTAATTCAATTTGACTTTGAAATAGGAAAAGTAGATAATACACTATTTTATTAAAAGAAATAATAATGATATTCAACTTATACGAATATATGTAGATTATATTATTTTTCTATCAACAAATGAACGGTTAAAGAAAGAATTTTCTAATATAATGACTAATGAATTTGAAATGAATCATATAGGTGGACTAAATTTCTTTTTAGGATTACAAATAAGACAATTAAGTAACGGTATATTATAAGTCAAGAAAAGTATGCTAAGAAACTAGTAAAGAAATTTGGTATGTCTGATACTAGTGATAAACCAACTCTCATGGCAACTAATTAAAAACTAAATAAGGAAGAAAATTCAAGAGATATAGATCAAAAACTATATAAAGGTATGATAGGATCTTTATTTTATATAACTACTAGTAGACCTGATATAATGTATAGTGTATGTCTCTATGAAAGATAACAATCTCAACCTAAGGAAACTCATCTAAAAGCCGTAAAACGTATTTTAAGATATGTAAACAACATACTAGACAACAGACTCTTCTACCCAAAAGAAGACTCCTTTAATTCAATAACATAAACTAGCACTGACTATGCTAGATGCAAATCAGATCGGAAAAGTACAAGTGGAACTTGTCACTTTTTAAGACACTCTCTTGTTTCCTAGTTTAGTAAAAAAACAAAATCATGTATCTATATCCACAACAAAGGCATAATATATTTAACTACAGTAGCATGCTTACAAGTTATCTATATGCAACAAACTTTAAAAGATTATTGTTTAAATTTGAAACAGTCACCAATCTATTGTAATAATACTGTTACAATAAATTTTTCTAAGAACCCAATGCATCATGCTAGGACAAAACATATAGATATAAGACATCAATTAATAAGAGACAACATAAATAAAGGAGTTATTTCACTCGAATTTATAAATACTTAAAATCAAGTAGTCGATATTTTAACAAAACCTTTAGCACAAACTTCCTTCATTAAACTAAGAAGAGAGCTAGGAATATGTTCTTTAATAGAAATCTAAATATAATAGCTTCTATTGATTAAAATAAAAAGAATATGAAAATTACATTTTAGGTGCATATGTCGACATATGCTTCCTATATATGTCGACACACCTGGTTTTTTTGAAAACTACCTTTCCCTCTTTAATTCAAAATTTGAAATCTATTTATATAACCACCAAATTTTGAATTTACTCAAATTTCCCAGTCTTCTTCTTCCTGAAAACTCAAATTAAAAAATAAATTCATGGATCCTTCAAATTCCAAAAGGCAAAGAGAGGAATCTACCCCTATAAACTTCAATGTCTCTAGTCTAGGAACCTTTAAAAATACTACCCTAGCCAAACTCACCAAAATTGAAGATGATCTAAAGCATGTTCTTAACATATTTTCTGAAATAGAAGTTGTTTAAATTCGCCTCTTGAAAGAGAAAGAGAAACAAGTAATATTCTTCGAAACCTTCAAAAACATATATTGGACAACAAGGCTAATCCAATGGTGATTGAGGAAGATATCCTCAATCTTGTCATTCAGAAACCCATGAATGATGAGGAAGATAGGGAAGAGGAGGAAGAGGAGGAAGATGATGATATAGATGGCGACATGGTTAGTGTGTAGGAGAAGTTCTCTTTGACTCTAATGGAAATCTTGTGGAACAAAAAGGAAATTTTTGCCTCCATTCTTCCAATTGTTCTATCCATAGTCTCCAATAATATAAAAACATTGATTTATATGAAGTTTGTTTAATTTGGTTTGTTGGTTTATGTATATAATTAAGTTTGGATTGTTATAGGTCTGTATGGTTTAACTTGGTTTGGTTAGACTGTTTTTATAATAGTTTGATTTATTAATAAAGTTTGTGTTGTCTTATTTAATGTCTTCAATATTTAGTATATGATTTAGAAATTAATCATTGCTCAATATATATCTTGAATATATATCCTATACCACATTTAAATGACTAGTATTTCCATAAATATATGCCTTATATATAATTTAATCCTAATTTGTTTATAGTTTAAATCTCTAAAAATTGCTTAGAATTTGAATATTGATTTTGGCTCCATAATTCATCAATATATCACATTTGGGGAGAGTTTGTTTTTCACTCATTTTTGTTGATGGAAAGGAGGAGGAAAATGTAAAATATAACACGTGCATATACTAAGAGAGTTATTTAACTCAGGGGGAGTTATATTATATTTTATATACATAAATATTTACATTGTTGTCATCATCAAAAAGGGGGATATTGTTCATGCGTCATATATTGATTTTGATGAAACCAACCATATAAATATAGATACTAATGTTTTTCCAAGTTGTATAGTATATATTACAGAATATTACACAGGTACAGAATGATTAAACTTGAAGATTGATCAGCATAAAGACTAAAGTTTAAGATTCAGAGATGATCAAGACTCGTGAGTATAAAGACAAAGATTTGAAAAGCTAAAGAATTTAGTGTATAGTTATGAGTCATTAGAATAAATTGCTAAAGTCCCTAATAGCATATTCTGATCATTATCACAAAATTCCGATCTTTAATATTTTATCAAAATAAATTATTTAAAATTCAAAATATATTTTTATAAATATTTTATTGAAAATATTATGTGTTGAGAGTATTTAAAAACTAGGTTAAAATTAGTTTACAAAAATATAGAAGACTGAAAACAATTTAAAAGAAAATCGATTTTTCAAGGGTATGTCGATATACCCCTCCTAGATTTGTTGACATTGTGACCGTTGGTTTGTTTTTTAAAATTTAAAAAGAAGTGTATTTTGGACACACCTCTTCATGAATGGATACATCTATTCATTCACTATATAAAACAGAGTACAAATGAATTGTTCTAACCAATTTCTCTTACTTTCTTCTTATTCTTACTCCCTTGAAATATTTCTTGAAATCTAATTACCAAATTCTTCAAAACTACATGGAATCAATCGATACACTACTAGATTGGTTCTTTATAAATTATTTACCAATTGGAAGCATTCTCTCTGCAAACTCAAAGATCAAACCACTATCAGAAGGCTATAAGATATCTTGTACTTTAAGTACAATGGTTTGTATTTGGAAATCAACAACTCTACTCTTATTTGTTTGGGTGTGCTTAACGCCCGTTCAAATCAAGTAGGTGTGCTTGTTGATCGTTCAAATGAAACGGGTGTATTTAGTAGCTCGACTAAATCTAGTAGGTTATCTTGTTGCCCAGTATATCAAGAGAGTTTACCGGGACTCGTGAGACAGGAGGGTGTATCTCGTAGCCCTGAAATTGAGACTGTATTCTGGTTTGCATGCTACCTGGTTAAAGTAGGCGATTGAAAACAAATATGTATAGTATTTTCTGGACTGGATATAGGATTGGTTAATCCAAACTAGTATATAATTTCTAGTGTCATTTCTCTTACTTTACTTTTTATTGTTGCTTTTATATTTATCTGTGATTGCTTGATTAATATAGATTTGTGTTAATAATTTGTGATTTGGTTTAAATCTTGAAACAAAGTTAAAAAGACTCATAAAAAGTTATAAAACACTATCCACCCTCCCCACTAGTGTTATAAAGTAGCCTTAAGATCCATTACACCATAACCCACAATAACATATAATCCTATTTCATAATCTTTTAGGCTAAGCCAAATCCAATGGTTAACTCCCATAAATTAGCTCCTGGTTATTTTAGTTAATTGATTTTGAATTAAATTAGATTTTTAGGAATAACCAAAAATTCAAATTTTGAAGACGATTGAATTGGGGCTTGTGACCACATTCATTGCTTCTGAAACACTATTTTAAAGCTTTTTAAGCTTTTTGAGTATGATCATTGATATGTTTAGGATTTTAGATTTTGAGTTAGATGTCAGGAATTGACTAATAAATGATCTAAAAATCCAATTAAGTTGAATAGTAAGCCCTAAGACCTTAATCTTATCATTTGATATCTGTTGTTTGTTTATGAGTGGTATATATGTGCATGAGCGTAATGGATTAATCTACACTCATTATTTCATTGGTAACTAGTTAAATAAAGAACCCTTAATGTGTTTAGTAAAATACTATATGAAAGTTTGGGATGCAATTAATAAAGTGTAACAACCCAAAATTTTGGTCATTACATTTTAAATATTTAATTAATTTTAAATACTTAAATAATTGGATTTTGGAATTTAAGAACTTATATTCAATTATAGAGATTATTTAAAATACTTGAATTATGAATTAATATTTGAATAGCGTTTCAAATAACTGTATTTTAAATTGAATAATAACATAATGGATTGAATAATATTATTTAACTCCTTTTAATTTATAAATAATGACTGTGAATTAATTTTGTAAACTCAATTGCAGCAATAAACAGTTTGAATAAATAATCAAAAAAATTTATTTTTACGAATCAATTCCTATTGACATATTTATAATTTAATTTAATTAATTTTTCCATAATTTTATTTTGGAAAATATTGAAATTTTTATTTGACAATTTATCGGCAAACGACGGTATTTTTGGTGATTTTTTTAGAATCAATAACGAGTGTATATTTTTATTGTTTTGGGGTCACGTCGTTGTTCTGAGCATGACAATATTTTTGTTTTGTTGTTCACCATTCATATGTGAAGGAAAATCTATATGGCGGGATGTCGAAAAATTTCAATATATAGTAAATCAAAAGTATCAAGCCGACCAAAACACTACATGCTTTTTCTTCTTTGTCGTTCCATTCCTTTCGTTTCACTGAAACAAGAAAAAAGTTGCAAACCATAGATAAATATATTGCATGTACTTGTTTCAACATTTTGGTGGCCAAGAAAAATGTGTTTTTTGATAAACCAATGTCAGCAAACACTTTACTCAATTTCTTTATTCTCTCGTTCCTCTTTTATCCACTCCAGTAAAATGAAACATGGCCGATCCTTCAAAAAAAAATCAATGCATATAGTCAACAAACAAAATAAATATTTCGAACTACACTCCACTAAAAATCCCAAGACTTGTCCCGTTGAATTCGTTTAGGCATAGGCTTCGATTCAATGTGATGTTTGTATTGTTCGACGTCCTTGGGTGGAGTTCGAATTTTAATAGCCGAATTAGGGCTGGATGGGGTTGGAGTTTGAGGCATCAAGAGGCTAATCAGAGCTTGGTCTGGGATTGGTGGTGTTGAGGGGTAGTTATGGTCGCATTTTAGTGGAGCTTGGCCTTCCGAGGACGAACGCGACATTTCTATTATCGCGCATGGTTGCCCAGTCGGATCTTGGAGGAGTGGAGCATACTACAGGTGATGGTGGGGGATCGACAGCTCGGGTGATGAGGAGTTCATCGGAGTTGCTGGATTTTGTTTTTGTTGAGAGAAGGCGAAGTTATCGCGTGTGTGTACATGTAGAAGGTGCACCGTGTTCAGATGTCAGGTGGAGGCAACTGCTTTATGATTTTGGGGAAGAAATATATGAGTGTAATTTTGTAATTAAAGTGTGTTTAGTAATTGATTATTAAAATTAATTCTCAAAACTTATAAATTTAATATCTATTTCATACAAGGTCAGATTCTGACGCATCAGTCGTGTTGGACTCGTATCAACGATATTTTCGCAATGGAATTGGATTGGTTGAAATTGGAGCTGACTAAATTTTGGGCTAAAATGAATGTTGTTCGATTTAAGACCAAACCGGAACTCATCAGCGATAACTGGAATTTCAGTGAGTTTACTCACCTTTAAATTAGCTAAATAATATCTGTGATGCTATAAATTTATTATTGAATGCTTGGTTGATAGTTTAGATATTGTTGAAACTCCCATTTTGAAAAACGGATGACATAACTTAATTGTTGTGAACCCGTATGGTTATATATATTGTCTGTAACCATTGTTTTGTAGGGAATATTTGAAGAGAGATCCTAAGATGTTTCTCGCCAATAATTATTATTATTATCTTATGCGGCTTGTATTGATGTTTAGTTGAAATTAAACGTGATATTCTATTTAAATTGTTTAGGTGTTGTTATAGCAATTTTCTTCATATCGACAATTATTTAATATCATCTCCTAAACCCTTTATGTATGTTGAACTTTAACTTGTATTTTCACAAAATTAGATGTTTACAATTCATTAATCATTTTAGTTAATGATATTTTAATTTAGTTAATGATTTTAATTAATGATTATTTTAATTTAATAAATTGTTTTAATTAATGATGTTTTAAAAGCAATTAATCATTTTAATTAACGATATTTGAGTTTAATAAATCATTTTAATTAATGATGTTGAAAAGTAATTTACTTTTTTAAATAATGATATTTGAGTTTAATTAAGGGGTCGACTATTTGGACACAATTTGGTGACAGGGTGACACATAAGATATGGACCATCGAATCTTTTTGTCTTTATATAAAAAGTGGAATTCAGGGGGCAATCCAATGGTGGAGATTCTTTATGTCACCAATTGTGTCACAAAATTGTGTTTAAATAGACTTTCCCTTTAATTAATGATGTTCTAAATTTAGTAATCTTTAATTTAATGATGTTTGAACCTAATGATATTTGAATTTAGTTAATATTTTTAATTAACGGTGTTCTAAAAGTTTATTAATTGATTTTATAAAATAGTTTTAAAGTAAATTAATTGATTTAAAGTTAATTATCTGATTTACTGTATTAAAGTTAATGAACTGATTTAATAAGGTTTAAAGGTTAATTTACTAATTAAATAAAGGTGTTTTGAGATAATTAACTATTCAATAAAGATATTTGATTGGTTTATCAAAAGAGATTATAAATTTTATAAAACATCTTTCGAGATAATTAATATTGTTTTTAAAATTATGAAAGAGTATAAATGTGGTTAATTATCTTTCAGGATAATTAATATTGGTTTAAATTTATAAAAGGGATTTTTAATTTGGTTTATTTTGTTTGAGGAAAATTAGTGTGGTTTTAAAAGTTATAAAAAGGTTATATAAATTATCCTTCGGGATGATTAACCATTGATTTAAAATTTATAAAATTAATTTAATTGATTTATTATCTTTTGGGATAATAAATATTGTTTTAAAATTTATAAATAATAGTTTATAAATAAGAAGATCTTTAAAAAAAATTATTTCAAATAAAGCTAAGTGTAAATTGTTTTGGGTTTATAATAAACAATATTTTGACATTTGTTTTGACATTGGTTTTAACACACTTAGAAAATATAGTTTGCCCTTTAAAAAGAATATTTTAAAAAGTAATTTTAAAATTTCATTAAAAGTGTCGTGATGTGAAAATCAAGAGCAAGAAAATAACCATCTTATCATTCCCGATAGTCGATTTATCGACTATCGACTTTGATTCTGCTTTCTTCTTTATTTTCTGTCACTCTAAGACGATGTGTTGCTCATTTGAGGCTTGTCTTTGTTGGAAATGACTAAACCCAAAGAGCGAGTGAGGGCCAAGCTTTGTGGGGTTGCTCCTATTAAGATATTTTCACATCTACTCTAGATTGGATTCGGTGTTGCGCTTTGAGATCTGAAATACTCGGATTCTCGGTAATAGTTGGCGGGGTTCGGCTTGGAGGTTTTCGAGAGCCATCGGAGTTCTCAAGTATATTTCTAGAGGTATACTTTGGGTAAGCGGGCCTCCTAGTCATTGTTGGAAAATTTTCTCTTTCCCTTGTTGTTAATTCAAATCTTTGAATTTTTCCTTAATTGCATGGAGAACTGCGTTGTGCTCTTCTCTATGTTCAGTTATTTATGACCATCCTTTCAAGTCTGGAATTTAATATTATTTATGCTCATTCATTCAGTATGGGATTTGTTCTTACTAGTAAGCATCCATTTATTTGGGTTGTTTCTGTTGTTTATTTTCATTCTTTCTTGACGGAGTTTTTGCTCTGATTTGTTTCCCATATTTTCATTTATGGATGTTATTCTTCTAAGGTAAAAACCTGTTTCCCATTAGCGGCGTAGTCTCATAGGATTTTTATATGTTCATCATATTACTTGACTTTTCTCACGTTGGTTTTCCAAATTGACCAGAGTGTTATTTTATTATAATGCTTGGCTCAGATCGAGTTTTTCCTAGGTTGGCTTTGGTGATATGGAATTATTGGAGAAGAACTGGAGATTCACCTATCATAGTGTTTTATTTCTGCTGTATTATATTGTATAACTATCAACAATTGTAAGATCAGAATTTATAATTGTCCAGCTAATAAGGTTTGTTTTTAACTTTGATGTACTCTGTATTTTTGAGTGCCGGTTTTTACCATCTTTGTTATATTATATGTTGTCGATTCCGCTGTGAGATTCTGAGTTCCCTGTTATTTGTTCTTTTCTTTTTATTTTAGCCTAACAATCTGCATTTCTGGCGACTGGATGTTCGGCATTTGAATATCGTGGATGTATTCGGTGTCGACTTTTGATGGTCGAAAAGGTGGGTTGTTACTTAAAAAATGAGATCTTAATAAATGATATGAAATGTTTAAATTAATCATTTGAATATATTGTATGAACTTATAAGTAAGTTAGTAACCTTATTTACTGATATTAATAGTTACATAAAGTGCTTACGAACGTTTGATTATTTAATGAATAAACTAATATACCTAAGACTGCAATGAATGTGATACCTTAAATGTTTGAATTTAATTATGTTATATGCATTCGATTATGGTTGAGTTGAATGCATAGAAACTATGTTAGAATGATATGAAATGGATTTTATTGATGACTTGTTGAGTTTGGATAATACCGGGTGGTTGTCCGCTTACGATAGTCAATTGGTGTTTCATATCTCAAAGTTATTTATCCAATTGCCAAAGAGAAGAGTTATCTGTCCAAATGATGAATAACTTAAAAATAATGCTTGGATATGAGCAGCGAGACATACATGAGAAGTGTTGTGTTTATACTTATAACATGTTTGTTGAAATTTCATCACATTAAAACGGGTAAGAATTCACCCCATGTGGTGTTTATATAGTGTATGTGATTGCTTGTGCAGCTTGTTATGTATGTTTTGCTCTCTACGTGGTGTTTGAGTAAGTTATCATTTTTGATAGCCTGATAAAGCTACCGATGTCTTTTTTCCTCACACCATATTAATCTGTAAAAATGGTACGACCATTAATAATCTAGCTTGCTAGTGTAAAATAATAATATTTTGTTTTACCTACAAAGATGGTAGGAATTCAAAATATAGTATATCAAGATCAAAGAGAATTTCATCACGATCGCAACAGAAGAAATAACAAGTCACTTGAGCTATGGATAAAAAGAAATGGCAGTTTAAATGTCAAGTTCTCTAGATGGTTGGATTCAGCCAACCAATCGATTTGTTGAACTAGTCAGTCGACTAGTAGAAGCCCGAATCAAAGAAGAAAAGTTAAATTGCAATTTAGTAGGTTTTCATTCGACCAATGAAGGTGACCGATCAACTGAGTAACTGTTTAGTCAACTTTTGTTTCAGGGTCATAATGGTGCCCGCTTCGATACGTATTCCAAAACTAAAGGCTTGATAAGGTTCAAGAGGATGCATTAGTGACGTTGGACAAAATGGGGACCACGGAGGATGCTTGTAACACATTTCGACTCGTGTGATAATTTTGATGGTGTCGTTTGGTGGTTTTTGAGATGAGACGACTGAGATGTTTTGATATCGACGTAATACGGCATATTACTTGTATGCAGTAAATTTATGTTCCTTAGCTTCAGCCTTGGGACTTGATATTACTATACCATTGGTCGTGAGAAGTGACGTTGTCTTGATCGGGTGTGTTTATGCAATGTCAAGTCGGAGGTAGGAGATGTCCTATATTGGTAACATGAGCTTTGTCACCTCGGGTTACTTGACTTTTGACCTCATATGTAACTCAATGGGTAATGGTGAGGCACATGATGTATATATTCATGTTTTATACGATAAAAGGTGGCGGTGCACATGCTTTGGTGCATCACTATATTAGTATTATATTAGTTACCGTACTTGATGGGTCTTGTAACGACCTGGAATTTTATCGTTTTAATTTTTGAATATTTAATTAATTAGGAAAATAGGCACAAGGGCAAACTTAGAAAAAAAATTAGGCTGAAGGACAGCAAGTTTGTTTTTTAGGCTGAAGGGCAATGTTAGTTAAAACTAGCATTTTGTATAGTGTAAAACTGAATATAATGCTAGATATAAATAACATTTTGTATAGTGTAAAAGTTGAAGATAATGCTAATTATAACTAGCATTTGTCCTTCAGCCTAAAAATAAAACTTGTTATCTTCAGCCTATTTTTTTTTCAAAGTTTGTCTTTTTCCCTAATTCGCTCTAGAATTTTAAATATTTAAATAATTGATTTTGAAGCTTAATAACCCCTTTTAATTAATAGATAATAATGGTGAACTGGTTATAGAAAAATATTTACAAAATAAATAGTTCGAATTAATATTGATAGTGTGACCAAAGATCATTTTATCAATAAACGATCGCGAAACGTGTGAAATTGTCATTCTAAGGCACGATCTCGGATTTTGACGAAACTAGTGCTAGGAAAAGGAATAATAAGGGGATGTATGCCGTCGAGTTTCGTGGCGATCAGATGTGATGTGTGGTCGTGCAAGCTCAAAACGTATTACTTTTTAACAAGAAAATTAAAATAATAATATAAATTATTATATAAACTAAGCCTCACTTCTCTCACTCCTCACTTTTCCTTTTCTTTTCGTTTTCTTTTTCCTTTGCCTATAAGTGAAAAATGAGCTTCCTCCTATTTTTTAATTTTTCTTTAGGTTTTGCTCAATGAAATCGAGCGATGTCAGATCCATTGAGTTCGTACGAGCGAGGGCTTCATCTCCATGTAGTCGATGATGGGTGCAGTTGACTTTTGAGGCGAACAACGTTAGCTTGATCGATCCAGGGTTGGTTTTGTTAAGAGATTTTGGCGACGATTTGCAAAACGGAGTGCGGATTTGGATTTCTCATGTGAAGGAGCATCTTCCCACAAGTTTTCATCATCTTCAAAGGACTATAGCAAAACATGAAAATTGAAGGGAGGGACTCGACTTCCAGGTTGTGTAGAGAAGGAGGGGATCGACCGTAATGATTTTGGGTCGGTCGCAAAGCATCTTCGAAGTGGAGTTGATTGCAAGTGGTTTTGATCGGTTTCGTCGACCATAGCTCCATTGGTGGTAGTGCGTGTATGGTGGAGGCTGGGTATATGCATGAACGGTCGTGTACAGGCATTTGGGAAGAATGATTAGAGGAAGGAGGTAATTAACTAATTAATTAATTTACTTAATTACAAATTTTAATTCAACAACTTATAAAATCAATAACTTCTTCATACGAGGTCCAATCGAGACGCGGTCTTTTGCGTTGCACTCATAAAAGAATTATCTTTGTACATGTGTTAATTTCGTCAAGTTCAGAGCAAGTGAATTTTGATCTAAAATCGAATTAGATCGAGCAAGAATGCATAAGCATCAGCTGGAATAAATGTGAGTTAACTCACCTTTAGTTTAAGCTATATGATATATGCATTGTGGTAAATTATTATTTGTATGCTTGGATGTTTTATTGTTTGGTTTTGGGTGAGAGTAATTATTTGTTTAGTTGTTTAATTATATTAACTAAATACATCAAAGTTAAAATGAGATATCTTGTTCATTTTAAATCCGATTAACCCGCAGATTTTTGCATTAGATTCATATCCCTTTAGAAAACGATAGTATAACTTGCTGATAGTTTTAACGAAGTATAAAATATTGATAAATTAATAGTGGTAAAATATAATTACATTGATTTGAATAATAATGTATTTAAATTAATTATACTTCTTTGTGATGTCTATTTGGTAGAATAAAACGTCATTCTACTGTAATTAAATTGTATAGATTAATTTGAACATCTATCGAGTAGAATAAACCCTGTTCTATGCTTGCGAAGTAAAAATATGATTTTTCTAGTTAAATAATATGTGGATTAATTAATATTTGATAAATAATGTGTGAGCTATCGATTGTTAATTGTTGATAATAATAATGTGTTTGTTATCATTGTTGTTTGGTTGTTTGGTTTGGTTGAATTCTCGTTTTGGAAAGCGGATAACATATGAAATGAAATACAGAGAAACTTATAGAGGGATCCAGATTCCTCATCACTATTGACTTTAATTTCGTTTATATATCTATTGTATAAATTATTAAATGTCAAAAGCTTAGTAGCTTGGCCTTATTGGATGTGATTTTGATATATGACTTGATATTCGCCTTTTTGTTGTTACATTTGTCACATTTATATAGAAAGTACTTATTAAGTGTTATGGTAGCTCTAAGCCTTATTATAGTATTTTGAAATACAATTATTAGCTGTTTTGATTGGAAAATGGTTTTGATTCGGAGATGATTTTAAATGTGCCTTTTGGAATTTTCTATGGCATTTTATCTAGAAATGGTTTTTGAACTTCTCTATTTCACTTCAACTTTTTTATTAGCCTTTTCTAATAATATGTAAATATCTGAAAGTATTTTGGGAAGTATTTATTTTATAAAAAAGTTAATATAATAACGGATGTTTATTCATAAAGATAAAGGGAAAGTTATCTTTTATAATAAAGTGATTTTGATTTTAAAGAAGATAGAAGTATTTTAAAATAAATCTTTGTGAAATGATTTATATGAAATATTGTATAGAAAGATAGATTTATAAATGGTATTTTATCAATAAAAAATAGATTTATAAATGGTATTTTGGAAAAAAAAAAGCGATATGATATCATTTTGATAAATTGGAAAAAATAAATCCTTTTTTGAATTTATAGTGATATATGGAATAATCATTTATTTAATATAAAAGGAGATTTAAGAAAGGATTTTTACAAATACAAAGGAGATTTATAAAAGGAGTTTTGTAAATATAAAGGAGATTTACAAAGGTAGTTTTATAAACATAAATGGAGATTTATAAAAGGAGTTTTATAAATATAAAAAGAGATTTATAAAAAGGAATTTTATAAAAGGAATAAGATTTGATTTCTATAAATGATCATTTTAATTTATGGTGGTATAGAAAGTATTCTTTTCATACTTAACACCAAATTTTGAGGTCAGGAAACTCATCAGTATCCTGAGAATTAGGAATGCATGTCGAGGCAATGATAGTTCTCTAACTTGTCCGACTTTATATTTATTCTCGGGATAGTATAAGTTTGAAATCAGGAAGTGGGGGTTAGTATAATTGGTCTAATTCTTATACGATCCATTTACTTACACCAAAAGAAAAGTGTTTTGGGTTGATAATAAACAATGTTTTTAAATGATATTTGTTTTAACCCATATAAGTGTGGTTTTGAAAGTGAAATCTTTCTTAAGATTTTGTGAATATACTTACACCATTGAGATAAGTATATGGTTACATTTTCTAAGTATTGAAAATGTAGTGTTTTTGTGAATATACTTATACTGATGAGATAAGTATAGGGATAGTTTTCTAAGCACAGAAAGTGTATAAATGAATAGTGAATGAGTAGTATACATAGGTATATCTTTTTAAAATTATTTTGATATAAGTATTTACAAAGTGATTTTAATTAATGAAAGAATTAATTAAAGAGGCTTAGTGGTTGCTTATATACTTAACCATGCTTAGTTTCTATACGAAGTTAAATCTCTAATTTGATTGTGTTATCCCGCCTTTTGGCAAGGCCGTGACACCAAGGACTTGACTAGGGACTAGAGACAATCTACCCCGGAGATCGGTTATCTACTTGTACATGATGGATACATGCAAACTTGGTCCGAATCAGGATCGAGCTACAATTAGCATGGTATGACAAGAAAAGCTATGAAAGGAAACATTCCAAATTTCAGGTCAATCGGATTTCGTATGCTCGAGTTATGAATCGATCACAATCCATGTAATACATGTTCATTTCATATCCCTCAACCCATATCCATCATTTTGTATCCATCCAGATCGATACAAAATGAGCACAACCCCATCCATTGGAATCCATCATTCGTATCCATCAGATTTCAATAGCCTTCAGCACTTCCTGGATCGATCATAGTCCACTCGTTCACCAACTACACATTTCGTATCAATCACATCAACCAACTGCTACGTATTTTGTATCAATCAGCTAATCGATCGATTCGAAGAGAGGAGCCAGGGATCGATATGAAGGAAAGAGTTCAGCATCGATACGAAAGAAAAGACATAGCATAGATGTGAGGAGAAATTATAGGATGGATACGAAGGAAGAGGTCAACTCGAAGGAAGCGGTCACTAAGCTTGAAATATGGGTCTCCATAGAATACTCGTGCCACTTCATCAACACGAGATGATCGATACGAATTGTATCGATATGAAGAGGTTCAATGGCAATTGATCGATATGAAGCCTTCAGCTTTCCTAGCACATTTAACCTTTGATCGATCATATCTCTCAAACTACACGTCCAAATGCCATGATATTTTCACAGAAGCTTGCATATCAACTCAAGAACCGCCATGATCGATCGCAGCTCAATTGGGCCATATCTTGATTGATACAAAGCATGCATGGATCGATCAGGGATCAATCCCAAACGACTCTAGATCGATCATGTGAGCCCACCTACGTATGAGAAAGGGCATTCCAAGATTTGTGGCAGATATTTCTAGCTCTTCACCTATAAATAGCACCCCTACGCCAACTAAAAGAGGACTTTTTTTGTAACTTCTACACTGCTGCTCTACTGAAACTCCATTGTAACTTGAGTGCTAGCTATTGTACTATTGTAACTCAGTTGAGAATCAGCAATAAACATCAAACTCTTCAAAGTGCACGTAGGCTACAATGTCGAACCACTATAAATTCTTGTCCTTTTCTATTATTGCTTACTTTTCTTAGTGTGAATGTTAGATTAGCCTCATTTTCTATTTAATTTCTTCATTCTAATCTCTTTAATTACACCCGAAGAGAGTTTTACCCATTTTTGGTACAAACACTTTGGTGCTTTCACTGAGAAAACTATGTTTTTCTCTGATTCCGTGGATCCCCAGCCGTTGTTAGATTGCTAAAATCTAAGGAGGAGATCCAGATCTATCTTCCAGTATTTCCTTCCATTCTACTCAAATTACTCCAGATCTAGTAAGAGCTACATTCAACATGGTGCGCACTACCAGAACTACTTCCAATGCTGCAGATCCAAAAGGAAGGGATAGGCAAAATCCCACACAGCTGACCACAGCAGGCTAAACGTCAGCTGGAGCTCAAGACCCACTTGGTCCGGTGACTAGAGAGGAGTTCCAAACCCTTATGCAAGAGCTTACTTAGAGCCATTAGGAGCTCACTCAGCAGATCTGTGCCAACACGGAGCTCGTAAACCAGCTGAACGAGGAATGGTAAGGGAGATCTAGGAGGGAACATACATCTTATTCCTTGTCTGAAAGCTCGGTGTCATCTGACCTCAATCATAGATCTACATGCCACCGATTAGATGGGAATTACACGGAAGTCCCCGGGCACTCGTACGCTGCGAATTCCGGACAGGCCGAAATAGGTCCTACAACAGGGCATCAAGCTGCACCCTCCTCCCGAGGAGAGACACTTCCTAACAACACTACCCATGACCACGCAACAACTGCTGCTATAGCTCTGGATGCCAAGATCCGGAACCAACCAAATCCATCCCCTCGCCACCACATTCATACTCAGGATCCTCACTTTCATGAAGCCCGAGAGCCAAGGAGGCGTGGAACGGACCGTAGACAGCGACCAGACCGTTCTCGTGGCACGGAACCCGACCATGCCTTGATCCTGAATATCCAAATGCCCGATATTCCAACTATGATATGCCAAATTATAGGAGAAAGTCAAGGCCTCACGAATGATGGCTGGGGAATCTCTAGAAGTCAAACCCCGTTCACTAATGACATTCTCTATGTAGAGCCACCCCGTCAATTCAGGATGTCGACCTTGCCGATGTACGAAGGAAATTCGAACCCTAACCAACATATCTTGAAATATGAATGGCTGATGAACGCCGCTCGAGCTGACAACGCGGTTAAGTGTAGAAGCTTTCCTATCTCCTTAGGAGGAATCATGACTATGTGGTTCACCCGTTTACCGCCCCGATCCATTTCGTGTTTTGACCAGTTAGCTACTAAGTTTGTTGAGTAGTTTTGCATGCATGCTACTAGACCGAAAGATGTTAATACCTTGCCCAGTGTTACTCAAGCTCCAGGAGAGAATCTAAGGCATTATCTGGAAAGGTTCCATGCTACTTGTGCCAAAGGCATTATCTGGAAAGGATGTTAATACATTGACGAAGGGGATCGATCCTGATTCTGAATTTAGCGATTGGTTGGCTGGGAAACTCCTTGCTTCGTTGGATCGTTTCTATGCTAAGGAAGCCCGGTTTTTGAGGAGATAAGACGTTAGACGATCTAAGAAGCAGGACGTTGCGGGGACCGATGGTGAAGATATCTGGAGAAATGTTGCAGTGAAGCTGGCCAAGGAGAGTTCCGGTAAACTACAGTTGAATATTCAGAATAAGCAAAGTCAGCAGAAGGGTGATGAATGTCAAGGAAAGAAGAGAGACCCACACTGTGGGAGACCCAGAGCTCCTATGTTTGATCGATATACTCCTTTGAACACGTCACTAGAGAATGTTTACCTTCAAACCTGCAATAAAGGGCAGTACAAGAAGCCAACTTCGAAACCATCGTCAGAGAAGCAGATTCAGACTGGAAAGTTCTGTAGGTTCCACAATTGCTACGGCCATAACACTAATGAATGCCATCATTTGCAAGATATCAACGAGAGATTGATTAGAGAAAGAAAGTTAGAACAGTTCGTTCGGGCCCCGCAGGATGGAGGTGCGGGTCCGTCTAATCCGAATCAAGGTCAAAGCCAAGCTAGGCCTGAAGAACTCGCATGTACTGGCGGGAGGTTGGTAATTAATACTGTGAGTGGTGGTCCTCGTCCGGCTGATCGGAGCTAGAAGGAAATGGAGTCATATGCTAGTTCGATTAGGCATGTGGACTTCAAATGTTGTAGTAGTACTGATAAAGGGGCCCCGGCAAAGCAACAAAGGATGACGAGAGATGACATCGTTTTCGGAAACTGAGATGCCAACAGAGTTGAGGCCCCCACTATTGATCCATTGGTCATTTCTGCCCAGATAGGTCTTAATTGAATGAAGAGGATCTTAGTTGACAGCGGAAGTTCTGTAAACATACTTTTCAAGCATGCTTATGACCAAGTGATGATGGAAGCGAAAGACCTAAAACTGTGTCAGTCACGTATACATGTTTTCAATGGTAGTGCAACCATACCAACTGGAATGGTGGAGTTACCCGTCGAGTTGGTTATTGGTGATCGCCGGAGAGTCCGGATGTTGAGTTTGTTGTGTTAAATATCATTCTCCTTATAATGATTTCCTAGGTCGACAGGCCCTTGCGGAGTTTAGGGCAACGATTTCCCCTTGGTGTTTGACTTTAAATTCCCCACTGATAATAGAGTCTGGGTAGTACATGGTGATCAGGCAGCTGGATGCACCTGTTATGTTGTAAAACTGAGAGCATGGAATAGCGAAATTCTTCGCCGCTATTACATATGATTGGCTTTCATTCATTTAGTCTGCTTTCCTTTTTCAAGTTTGTTTATGCAATTCGAGAATTTGTATTTGTAATAAGGCAACTAATTTTTCCATGATTTCTTATTTCAGCGATAAAGCGCAGACTCATTAAGCCAGACTAACGATTCTTGAAATGCATCGTGCGACCGTCACGATGTACGAAGAGCTAAGTTCCATCTTACAGTGGGACTTATTCAAGTAGAGAGTGATCGTGATCCGACCGGTCACTCTCTAAGTGAAACCCTGAGCTCGGGGGCAAGCAACGATAAAATAAAGAAGGATTGAAACACGACGATCCTCCGATGAACTCCAGCTCCCAGAGTGCGAGCTAAAGTGCAAAAACCCAAAACCTAAGCTCGAGGAGGATGGATCTGTCCATCCATGACCTCGCTTATTTCCAAAAGCTCGAGTAGGATGGATCCATCCATCCACGACCTCGCTTATTTCCAAAAGCTCGAGGAGGATGGATCCGTCCACCCACGACCTCGCTTATTTCCAAAAGCTTGAGGAGGATGGATCCGTCCATCCATGACCTCGCTTATTTCCAAAAGCTCGAGGAGGATGGATCCGTCCACCCATGACCTCGCTTATTTCCTAAAGCTCGAGGAGGATGGATCCATCCATCCACGACCTCGCTTGTTTCGGAAAGCTCGAGGAGGATGGATCCATCCATCCACGACCTCGCTTATTTCCAAAAGCTTGAGGAGGACGTATCCCATGACCTCGCTTATTTCCAAAAGCTCGAGGAGGATGGATCCGTCCATCCACGACCTCGCTTATTTCTAAAAGCTCGAGGTGGATGGAACCGTCCATCCACGACCTCGCTTATTTCCAAAAGCTCGAGGAGGATGGATCCGTCCATCCATGACCTCGCTTATTTCCAAAAGCTCGAGGAGGATGGATCCGTCCATCTACGACTTCGCTTACCCAATCAAGAAGGATGCGATCCGACCATCCACAACCTTGACCAAATCCTTATTCCTAGAGCGTGAATAAGATCCTAATACTTAAGCAAATGTGATCGACCTCTGTCAACTGACTTTAGATTCCCGGAGTGTGAACTAGAGTGTAAACATTAAACGGACGTGACCGATTGCTCGTAAAATAACCTATGTCTCCGGAGAGTGGATGTAATTCTAAAACAACGAGTAGGTGTGATTGACCGCCGACGTACAAGTCTAATCCCCAGAATGTAGATGTGAATACTAGCAAATGAGCGAGCATGATCCGACCACTCAAACTTGTGCCACTTTAACTTCGTTCCGACTAAGTTAAATTAAAGTTAGTGAGGATGGAGGACGACTGCTAACTAACAACTTCAATTCTCCCCAGAACTGGGGGCATAACTCAAGTACTTGTCACTGACCGAGACAACACAACATTGGGACTCGACTCAACGTTTGATTATGACCCGAAGCCATGACTTCAGGATCTAAAGATCGGATTTAAGTTCGACTCAGAGACTGAAACTTCACAAGTACATTGAATGGAAATGTGAGTGCTAAACTAATTAGACAAATGAGCATAGAGTTATGCTGGAAAAAAAAATTTATTCACACTGTTCTTTGAGAAAGTAAGTGCAAAATCTGTTCAAAGAATTCCTATAAGCGGGGGCCAAGCCCGCATCTGTACATGGCCTACAAAAAGAAAAAGAGAAGCTTATTCTAATCATCTACAAAAGAGAAAGAAAAAATGCAAATCTACGCTTTCGGTTTATTCTTGACTTTTTTCGACGTAGACCCGCTCGAGCTCTCGCCCGAGCCTCTCTTTGAACCTTTACCTCCCCGGCCTACTCCAACTGGCTTGTCTCCGGCCGGGGGAATTGACGCAGTCTCCTCTTAAGAACTTATAGGGACTGAAGTATCCTTTATGTGCGGAACCAGTGGAATGGTTGCACTCTCGACACCAAAAGAATGAGGTACTCCAGTTTCAATTATGTTGCCACCCTGGGAAAGCATGAAGATCGGGACCGGACCGGGACCCGCCATACCTTCGCCGACCCTACGAGCTTGCTCGGCCTGCTCTATCTCGGCTTTTATTTCTTCCATTATTTGCTCCTCTCGCTCCATGCGCTCACCCATCAGAACACTGCCGGTCGGACCCGAGGACCCCGCGATAACTACGTCTTCTTCTATGTTGAAGGGCACTTCAATACTCGGATCGCGTTGATGGCCAAGGAGCGCTTCCATTAGCTGGTCATTAATCACATAGGTGCTATCGTGTATCTCCCCAGCCGAAGAAGTAGCTGTCATAGTTCTAGCCTCCATTGTTAAAGCCTCCTGCTTGTGATGAACTTCTTGAGTTGCAAAAGGGTCAGCTGGTGCAGAATCTAAGACTGAACAAAGATAAGAGAATATATTAGTAATATCATCTGATAATGCTCCTGCATTTTGAGGAATAGGAGAAGTGTCCAGAATACCTTCCTCAAGTTGGCTCCCAGGTTGGGTCGGTGGGCCTTCCGAGTTACGCTTGGTGATCGGAGAGAGATGCGGCCTACCGGGATCATAACCCGGGATGACCGGAGGATCAACAGAGGAAGTAGGCTCAGTCTGAGATGCTGGAGGCACTTCGGAACTAACTTTGCGGTGTTCACTCTCGGATCCTTCTCCGGCTTTCGGATACTTAGCGGCCAGGTCCTCTCTCTGAAGTGTGATCGCTGTGCCATGAAGGACTTTAGGCTCATCTCTGATCAGCACTTGAGTTTCTAGTTCAAACTCATCAACGGGTGCAACATTACGGATCGTCTTTTCGTCCTCAAGCAAGCGATTCCACGCCATATATAATTGAAAAGGGTAGTCTTCGCCGAGTCAGTTAAGGTTGCAGTTTTTCAAGACATTAGCATTGTAAGTGGCCAGAAGATCTTCAAATTCGCTTTCCATCCTGGCCTTTACAGCTTTTATTTCCTTTTCAACCCTGGCATCAGCTTCCTCGGCCTTTTGGTTCGCAGCATCCCTCTCTTACCTAAGCCTAACCGCCTCCTTACAGGCCTCTTGGGTCACTTTGTTAGCTTCGTCTTTCTCTTTAAGGGCCTTAGTCAGCTTAGCCTTTAGCTCATCAACTTCTTTCCGTGCAGAGTCCATTTCCCGAATAATGACGGTGTGACGGTGACCCATCTCCTGCACTAAGTCCATATGAGTCTTTCTCATGTTTTCCATGGACTTCCTGGCCTCCTTGGCTCTCTAACCAGCCTCTATCTCGGTCTTCCTTGAAGATTCAAGATCGTTGGTGAGCGCCGTTATTATTCTGCCTTTTTGAGAAAGGTCGCCTTCCAGTTTTTCAATCGTTTTAGCCCGCTTAAAAGACACTGCCGAAACCCGTTTTGCCGTTTTGACCCATTACCGATACTGGTTGTACGCATCATGAACACCTTGTACCAGTTTTTCTGTGTCATTTGGGATCCTTTTCAAGTTAGGAGGGAAGTGGAATCCGTTGAAGCAAATGTTCGGAAAATCTTTCTTCAACTTGGTGATACGGATAGCTCCCTCCCCTATGGGCTCTATGGCAGTCTGTTCTGTGATGACAGGGGATTCTATTTCAGTTCTACGGCGCTAATCGCTGGATTTCGGAGTGTGAGACGGCCCCATTTGATGTGCAGTTTTGGAAGGTGGTCTACCGAAGCCAGATGGTTTTGAAGGTCCTTTTGATGGTGGAGATCGCAACCGATAGCGGCGCTTGCTTTGATATGACCTTTCCTTCTCCCTATCATGGCGCTCGCGCTCTTGGCTAGAGTGATAGTCGCGACCATAGTCTCTCCCACTTTCACGCTGATGTGATTCAGAGTGTGAACTGGAAGAATGGCATGAAGAGCGAAGCTTGCTGAGCATGAAGCCTTGTTTCACTATTGTATCTGCAAAAACGAAGAAAGGAATAGAATTAGATGTCGCCATAAATTAAGAAGCATGTGATTAGAAGTCGTGTGGTGCCGTAAAGTGTGTGTATGCTTGTGAAAACCCCCCAACTGACCAATTGTGAAAGCCTTGCTTGTTGGAGTTGGCTCCCTATATCTATTGAAGGTAGGCCTGCGCCAGTTCTTGATGGGGAGTGAAGCCCCTCTAGCCCGAGATCCGAGAATGGCAATATATCATCCAGGATAGGAATGTCCAACAACCCTTTCAATGCACTTTCCATCTACGGAGAAGAAGTCTCCTGACCTATAGAAGTTACAACGGGCTGAGTTGTTTCAATAATCTTTTGCCTCTTAGCTTTGTGGGCGAGAGTTTTGCCCCCTTCTTTTTGATTCTAATGACTAAAGGCCCAGTAGAGGCATGACCGTGGGCTCATGTCTAGCTTCTATACTCTCATTATCGTCTAGTTTGATGATTGTGACTCTAGGTGTACTCTGAGCTCCCTCGATTGGGGGCACGACAGGAGCCCGTCTTCCACTTTGTCTTACTAGAGCCGCTCTGCGAACCCCTGCCAGCCCTATACTCTAGCCTCTTTCTATAAGCCCAATGGTGATCAAGTTATCGTCAGTAAGAACTTCGTCTATTTCTCTAAGTTCAGTAGGCACCGCTTGGAGTGTCCTTACTATCTCCTTGAATCGTGCTCCTTCGGGCCTTGGAATTGAAGCTATAAAAGAAATGCAAAAATGAGTTCAACATTGATTTATATGACCCAGTTAATTGACGAACAAGTTAAAGTACTTACGTCTGACTAACCACCGTCTAGCAAACCCCGGTGGGCATCTCACAAAGAACCACTTTGTCTTGAAGTAGCTCAACTTACTCCAAGCACCTGCCACCACTTGGCAGTTCTTGACCACTTGTAAAAAGGTGAACGATGGATTATCCCCTCGACAATTGACAATGAATAAGTATCTGATCTCATCAACGGTCAGGGGTCGAAGGAGATGTTCCATAAATATGATGTATAGACTGTTGAGAAGCACGTATCCATTGGGATGTAGTTGAGAAGGCGTGATCCTCAAGAAAAGTATTACGTCCCGAATGAATTGGTTAAACGGGGGCAATGTCCCAGCTATGCACATGAATCTATTGCACGTGGTAAACCCCTCCTGGGGATTATGCGCTCTATCTTCTGACCCCGGTAATAGAACTTCTTCTAAAGATAGTCCATGCCTAAGACAAATTCTGCCTAGCATTTCCTCTGAAATCTTGGACCGGACGGAGTCCTCCGGATTGATAACCAAGACTGCGTCCGCCAGTTCATTCGGAGCAGAGTATATTGTATCTGCCGCGATGTTTGGCCTTTTTATTCTAGGAAAAGGAGGACTCTATTCCTGCTGCTCGGAGCTTCCGAGATCCATAGCTATTGAACTCGGTAAAAACCATTATTAGATGGTAAGAAACCTGTGTTCCCTCCGGTGCAAGGTAGGTGATTGTGTTGTGTAGTGAAGTGCTACATAATACTCTAAATTTCTACAAGTTTGAAAGATGGTAAAGCGATAAGACTTCAAGATTCGACCAGAGTGACTGTTATCGCTGACCGTCTCAACTGTGCCATCCTGACTTCGAAGAATGATCCATGTTCCCCTGAAGCTTGAGTTCATATCGATCCAACGATAACCTATTCGTATCGATACGTTTCGTATTGATAGCTCATTCGTATCGATCATCTTCGTGTCGATCGGTCCGTATCAATCCAAGGCAATTAGTTTCGTATCTATCAATCTGCATTGATACAAATTTCCACGATTCTAGATCAATCATGGAGGCAGCCTTCCATCTCCTATCGATACGAATTTGAAGAAGACTTGAAGTCAGTGACTACTTCGATTCCCTCCAATGCTCTCCTTCTTCCCCAAACCGCCAAGTCGCCATTAACTACTTCCTTAACCTAACTCTAGCCCCACTCTGGCACTAACAACGCCGGAGATGGCCATCACCATGAACGGAGTGACGTGGAGCTCGAATCTCATCGCTTTAAGAATGGTCTTAGCCGATCGATTACCTAGTTTGAAGAATTTGGATTAAGGATTGATGATTGGTTGTTTGGAAGAAGAAGGCTCTATAGTTCTTTTTCTCTCTTCGAATCAATACGAAGTAATAGCAAAAGCGAGTGAAAATATTCTAAGTCCAAAAAACTATTTATATGCCTTCGTATCCAAAGAAAAACGTTTCGCATCCCAGTCACAAAACTGATAGAGGCGGTCAACACCCCCATCAATACGAAGAGCTTTGCACAATCATGACTGGACTGTTCATATCCATCGATACGAAGCCCGACTTTCGTATCTATCAACACAAGGCAATCTGGAGCCTAACATCTCGTATCCATCAATGTGAAGCCAGCACTTTGTATCCATCGATTCAAATCGATCCAAAGCCTAATATTTCGTATCCATCGATATGAAGATCACTGCATGATTATGTCTAGACCGTTAAATTCCATCGATACGAAAAATCACTTTTGTGTCCATCAATTCGAGACCCAAAGTTTCATATCCAGCGATACGAAGGGCACTTTATACAATAACTCAAGCAAGCAAAGTCACATCCATCTCGTATCGATCGCCATCGATACGAGTCTATCATGATGCATCCCAGATCGATCCAGGAGAGGATCGATATGAAGAAATGGATCAAGGCAACCATCGATCGTTGTTGCAACTCGGATTTCACATTGATCCAGGAGAGGATCGATACGAAACTTGATCCAAACATGAAAAATAACTTGAAAATGACCCGTGAATGTGCAAACATGAACGGGAGTTAGGTTAACATACGTGCATGTATGCCATATTAACATTAGATTTTTAAAGTTAATAGTAATTGAATGCTTGCCTGGTGACAACCAGCACAATGAACAACAAATTGCTAGCACTCGACCTTCAATTACACACAAAAACTACGTGATCATTGACAGTCTACAACTCAACGTTTATACTACTGGAATTCTACCAAAAGTCACGTTACCTGATGAAAGAACGACAACTGTTCAGCAAATCGGATATAATCGTTTTTGAATGTAGATTGCAGCTTTTCAAAGCATGTAATGTTCACATAGGACGTACTTTGGGGGAAAATGTTATCTCGCCTTTTGGCAAGGCCGTGACACCAAGGACTTGACTAGGGACTGGAGACAATCTGCCCCAGAGATCGGTTATCTATAGGTCCATGATGGATACAGGCAAACTTGGTCCGAGTCCGGATCAAGCTACAATTTAGCATGGTATGACAAGCAAAGCTATGGAAGGCAACATTCCAAATTTCAGGTCAATCGGAATTCGTATGCCCGAGTTATGAATCGATCAAAATCCATGTAATACATGTCTGTTTCGTATTCCATCAACCCATATCCATCATTTCGTACCCATCTAGATCGATACGAAATGAGCATAACTCCATCCATTGGAATCCATCATTCGTATCCATCGAATTTCAATAGCCTTCAGCACTTCCTGTATCGATCATAGTCTACTCGCTCACCAACTACACATTTCGTATCGATCACATCAACCAACTGCTATGCATTTCGTATCGATCAGCTAATCGATCGATATGAAGAGAGGGGCCAGTGATCGATATGAAGGAAAGAGTTCAGCATCGATACGAAAGCAAAGACATAACATCGATGCGAGGAGCAATGTATATGATGTATATGAAGGAAGAGGTCAACTCGAAGGAAGCAGTCACTAAGTTTGAAATATGGATCTCTAGGGCCTTGATCGATACGAATTGTATACGAAGAGGTTCGATGCGCAATTGATCGATATGAAGCCTTTAGCCTTCCTAGCAAATTCAACCTTGGATCGATCATATCTCTCAAACTACAAGTCCAAATGCCATGAAATTTTCACAGAAGCTTGCATATCAACTCAAGAACCGCCATGATAGATTGTAGCTCAGTTGGGCCATTTCTTGATCGATACGAAGCATGCATGGATTGATCAGGGATCGATCTCAAACGAGTATAGATCGATCATGTGGGCCCACCTACGTATGAGAAAGGGTATTCCAAAATTTGTGGCAGATATATCCAGCTCTTCACCTGTAAATAGCACCCCTACACTAACTAAAAGAGGACCTTTTTTGGAACTTCTATGTTGCTGCTCTGTTGAAACTCCATTGTACTTGAGTGCTAGCTATTGTATTGTTGTAACTCAGTTGAGAATCAGCAACAAACATCAAACTCTTTAAAGTGGACGTAGGCTACAACGCTGAACCACTATAAATTCTTGTCTTTTTCTATTATTGCTTACTTTTCTTGGTATGATTGTTAGATTAGCCTTATTTTTCATTTAATTTCTTCATTCTAATCTCTTCAATTACATCCAGAGAGTGGTGTGTCCATTTTTGGTACAAACGGATTGTTTGTTTGTTTGATATTTAAATAACTGACTATCAAATCTTGGCCAGTTTTAAAACAATTGATTATTGGTTCAAATAGACTAGGATCAGATAGGTATGAGAGTTATCAAAAAACCACTTCGAAATGGCATAAGCGTTCGGATTTTAGACATCTTGAATATAATTGAAGATGGAATTCTTTGAAGTGCAAGGACTACTTTCTACTAATCCTGAGGACGATTCCAAAATGAATGTAATAGTAGTGCCTTTGGTTTGTTCATATCCTGAACAACTTGTATGGATTAATACTGGCATTGCATTGTTGCTTGGAGGGTAGTGTTAGCATTCTAATTGGGATTTGCTAAAAAGGTAAAACTTAGACTCAAGCCTCGCATCCAAAAATGACTAAAATAAGAGTTATGCTGTAGGGCTATGTGGGTCGCTTCCATTAGGGTATGGTCATCACACATGGTATTAGAGCTTAGGTTGAGCGAACACCTAAGCCTTGGTGGGGTAAACTTATTAGAGATAGGGTTAGTAACACCCTATAATGAGTTTGAGTGTGTGTGTGTATGAGAGCGCATATTTTTTAGTGCTATATAAATGTTTAATATTGTGTTAATTAATCTGTTGAGTGGTTTATGAATTTTAGTCGAAACGTGGGACGCCAAGGTATCAATAAGGGTTTCTATACACTTTAACAAGGCAAACCCACACAGTATTATTTTGAAAATTGTTAAATGAAATGATTTCACCTAGGATAATATTTTATATATAAAAGAATAATTTTCAAAAGATGATGTAGTTGTTTATGATGATTTTGTTTGTTGGGAAATGATAATATTCAATTATTATAATTATTATTTGATTAGTCATGCTCATCCAGTTTAGGAGCATTGACTATTGTTTGTTGATTAATTATTTATGCTCGGCATGTTTATGAGCATTTATCATTTGATTAAATAAAATACGAATACCATGTGAATTAAGTTTCATAGTTTGATTATAAGGCATTCAGTGATAATGTTGAGCTAAAATTTAATTTTAATAAAAGTTGTTTATTACAATCTAAACAAAGATA
Organism: Allium fistulosum; assembly: GCA_030737815.1. Lineage (NCBI taxonomy): Eukaryota > Viridiplantae > Streptophyta > Magnoliopsida > Asparagales > Amaryllidaceae > Allium > Allium fistulosum. Next base: position 479,932,109 of record CM060905.1, on the reverse strand, counting down.
TATTTACAAAATGATTTTAGATAAGGAAGCAACTTTATATAGGTTTGATTTACAAATAAAAAAGATTTAAGCTGAAAATTTGAGAACTTAAATCCTGGTGTTTTTTTAAAATTGTTTTTCAAAGTTTTGGGAAAATAATAGTAGTAATTATGAATAGAAATATTTTAAAGGGGTTTTTTAGGAGATAGAAAGTACTGAACTTACTTCGGACATTGGAAAATAATTCTGGTGATGACTGCTACATCATTGGCATTCATTTTTGAATTTCTAAGTGGATGATGCTACTATAGCAGTTTGATACATAGTTGTTTTAAAACAAATTTTGATTTAATCCCAAAAGTATGATTTGATATACAAAAGGAGATATGTATATTATTATTATTATTTCAAAATGATTTGAAATAAAACCCAGTGTTTGGTTCTAAAGTTTACTTTAAAGAAATTGGACAAATGTATCCTATGCATTAGGGTAGTTCAGTTTGTGCATCTCATTATGATATGATGTTTGGTAGTTTTCATTTGTTGTAAGGAAATGGAATTTTCAATGATTTTGGATAGTCGGAAAACTTCCAAATTAGTTGGGAACTTGAAGCTAATTGTTTGTGAAAATATAAGAGTACAGTTTTGTCAATCTAGAATGGGAAGACAACAAATTAAGACTAGCTTTAAATTTGTTGAAAATCTTGGTTAAGTAACACAAATCTGATATGGTATATATACTCTTAGGATGTTGAAGAGTATTATATGAATACGAACTTGAGATAAAATGTTAATAACTTAAGTAATGGTTTTACAAAATGGTTCATAAATGATTTTAGTATTAAAGGAAATATACTAAGTAAAAAATGAATGTGATTTAAAGTAAAAATAAATTAGTGTAATTAAGAAACCAATGGAATAAATATGTAATTTGTACCTAGATCACTTTATTTGCTTGACTATTCTTGATCCAAATTGAGTACATGATTTCGAGGTGATTCACACTGATCCAAACAAGGATTTTTCACTCGACTCTTGACGACGAATACTTGATACAGATTCTTGATATTATTCTGAGGTTTTCTATCATAGTATATGGCTATACAAGAAAAACAACCAATGAACCTGATCGGAGTTTGCACTATAGAAGTTGAGTGAGCAATACTAGTTCAAAAGAGAAGTTTATGTGATCGAGAAAGTGATTGGATTTTATATTGCGTACGAATGATATAGGTACATCATACAGGCTTTAATGTAATTTTGTACTTCTTACCTTAGAAATTTAAGTTATATGGTTAAATGGCATGTTGACATGTGATGGTTGCTATATATGATTTAACATGCTTATATTAATGATATATGATGGATGAGTTGTATTGTTTCATTTGTCATGTTTAACTCTCTTTTGAGTTATGTAAGTGAAATTCAGGTACATGTCAACAATGGCTTACTGGTTGCTATTGGTTTCATAAGTAGAGTTTGATGCTAACAATCGGTATGTGTTTATGCTTAACGGGTGTATTTACTATGTGACGTATACACTCTATAAGGTATATCATAAGTATCTATTGTTGTTGTGTTGTCCCCAGATATTGGAGGTCGTAGATATGGGCTTATGTTAATATTGTGACTTTTCTGAACCTAGTTGGTCAAAGGAGGTGTTGCTGAAATTTTCTATAACATTAGAAGTTTTTAAAGTTTAAGGGTTTGGAGACATTTTCTTTCTTTAGGAATTTTGAGGACGAAATTCTTTTAAGAGAAGAAGAATGTAACCACCCGGAATTTTATCGTTTTGATTTTTAAATATTTAATTAATTTTAAATATTTAAATAATTGATTTTATAAGCTTAATAATTCCTTTCAATTAATAAATAATAATGGTGAAATAGTTATAGAAAAATATTTACAAAAATAAACATCTCAAATTAATATCGATAGTGTGGTCAAAAATCGTTTTATCGATAAACGATCTCGAAATGCGTGAAATTGTCATTCCGGGACACTATCTCGGAATTTGACAAAACTATTGCCATCAAAACCAGAATAATAAGACGATATATGCCGTCAAGTTTCGTGGCGATCGGACGTGTTGTGTGGTCATGCGAGCTCGAAACATGTAAAGTATTAATAAGAAAATTAAAATAATAATATAAATTATTATATAAACTAACCCTCATTTCTCTCTCCTCACTTTTCCCTTTTCTTTTCTTTTCTTTTCTTTTTCATTTTCCTTTTCCTGGAAGTGAAAAATGAGCCGCCTCCTATTTTTTAAATTTTTTCCGAATATTCGCTCAATGAAATCGAGCGACGTCGGATCTGTTGAGTTCATACGAGCACGGGCTTTAAATCCATGTAGCTGATGATAGGTGCGGTTGAATTTGGAGGTGATCAACATTAGCTTGGCCGAGCTACGGTTGGGGTTTTCCAAAGATTTAGGCGATGATTGATGAAATATACTATGGATTTGGGTTTATCGTGTGAAGGAGCATCTTCCCGTAAGTTTTCATCATCTCTGGAGGACTAGAGCAAAATGCGACAATTGAAAGGGGGAACATGACTTCCAGGATTTATGGAGGAGGAGGGGATCAAGCTTAACATTTTAGATCGATCGTGGAGCATCTTTAAAGTAGAGTTGATTGCAAGTGGTTTCTGTTGATTTCGTCAACCATATAGCTCCGTTGGTGATAAACTAATTAATTAAGTTAATTAATTACAAATTTTAATTTAAAAACTTATAAAATCAATAACTTCTTCATATGAGGTCCAATCAAGATGCAGTATTTTGCGTTGCGCTTGTAGAAGCGTTACCTACGCATTGGATTTGATTTCGTCAAGTTTGGAGTAAGTGAAATTTTTAGCTAAAATCGAACTTTAGGTCGAGCAGGAACGCATAAGCATTTGCTAGATTAAATGTGAGTTAACTCACCTTTGGTTTAACGTTATATGGTATATGTGTTGAGATAAATTGCTATTTGTATGTTTGAACGTTTGATTGTTTGGTTTTGCGCGAGATTTATTATTTATTTAGTTGTTTAATTATATTAACTAAATGTGTTAACGTTAAAATGAGATATCTTGTTCGTTTTAAATCCAGTTAAATTTTTACATTAGGTTTGTATCGACATTTAGAAAACAAAAGTATAACTTGTTGATAGTTTTATGAAGTATAAAATATTGATAAATTAACAGTAGAAAAATATAATTATGTTGATTTGAATAATAACGTAATTAAATTAATTATACTTCGTTTGTTATGCCTATTTGGCAGAATAAAATGTCATTCTGCTATTATTAATATTATTTTAGACATCTATCGAGTAGAATAAATCCATGTTCTATACTTGCGAAGTAAAAAGATGATTTTTGTAGTTAATTAATATGTGGATTAATTAATATTGGATAACGATGTGTTAGCTATCGATTGTTAATTGTTGATAATAATGTGTTTGTTATCATTGTTGTTTGGTTTGGCTGAATTTCCATTTTGCAAAGTGGATATCATATGGAATGAAATACTAGAAATTTTGTAGAAGGATCAAGATTCCTCGTCACTGTTGACTTTAATTTAATTTATATATTTATTGTATAAATTGTTAAATGTCAAAAGCCTGGTAGCTTGGCCGTATTGGATGTGATTTTGATATGTTACTTGATATTGGCCTTATTGTTGTTACACTTGTAACATTTATATGGAAAGCGCTTGTTAAGTGCTATGGTAGCTCTAAGTCTCATTATTGTATTTTGAAATACTATTATTAGCTATTCTGTTTGGAAAATGGTTTTGATTCGGAGAATGAATTTAAATGTGACTTTTGGAATTTTCTATGGCATTTTATTCAGAAATGGTTTTTGAACTTCTCTATTTCACTTCAACCTTTTTATTAGTCTTGTCTAACATATACGAAAATAGTTTAAAAGTACTTCGGGAAGTATTTATTTTATAGAAAAGTTAATATAATAACAGATGTTTATTTATAAAGAAGAGGAAATTTATTTTTTATAATAATGTGATTCTATTTTAAAAGAAGATAGAAATATTTTGGAATAAATAATTGTGAAATGATTTATAAAAAATGTTATATAGAAGGATATATTTATAAAGGCATTTTATAAATAAAATAATAGATTTATAAAAGGTATTTTGCAAAAAAGAAAATGATATCATTTTGATAAATTGGAAAAATAAATCACATTTATGAATTTATAGTGATATATGAAATGATCGTTTTATGGAATATAAAAGGAGTTTTACAAATATAAAGGAGATTTATAAAAGGAGTTTTATAAACATTAAAGGATTTATAAAAGGAGTTTTATAAATATAAAAGGAGTTTTATAAATATAAAAAGAGATTTATAAAAAGGAATTTTATAAAAGAAATAAGGTTTGATTTCTACAAATGATCATTTTAAATTACAGTGGTATAGAAAGTATTCTTTCATACTTAACACTAAATTGGAGGTACGAAAACTCATCCTTATCCTGAGAATTAAGAATGTATGTCGAGGCAATGATAGTTCTCTAACTTGTCTAATTTCATTATTAATCTTAGGATGGTACAAGTTTGAAATCGGGAAGTGGAGGTAAGTATAATTAGTCTAGTTCCCATACGATCCATTTACTTACACCAAAAGGGTAGTGGTTTAGGTTTATAATAAATAATGTTTTTAAATGACATTTGTTTTAACCCAAATAAGTGTGGTTTTGGAACTGAAACCTTTCTTAAAATTTTGTGAATATACTTATACCGTTGAGATAAGTATATAATTAGTTTTTCTAAGTACTGAAAGTTTAGTGCTTTGTGGATATACTTATACCAATGAGATAAGTATAAGGATAGTTTTCCAAGCATTGAAAGAGAATAAATGAATAGTGAATGAGTAGTATACATATGATTACCTTTGTAAAAGTATTTTGATACAAGTATTTACAAAGTGATTTTAATTAATGAAAGGATTAATTAAATAGGCTTAGTGGTTGCTTATGTGCTTAACCATGTTTGGTTTGTATATGAAGTTAAATCTCTAATTTGATTGTTTTTTTATTTGATAGTTAAATAACCGACTATCAAATCTTAGCCAGTGTATCGATTGTTGGTTCGGAGAGACTGAGATCGGATAAGTATGAGTTTTCCAAAATCACTTCGAACCGGCGTAGGCGTTCGATTTTCAGATATCTTGAAGACAATCGAAGATGGAGTTCTTTGAAGTGCAAGAGATACTTGCTACTAATCCTGAGGATTATTCTAAAATGGATCTAATAGAAGTGGTGCCTTCGGTTTGTTTATATCCTGAACAACTTGTGTGGATGAATGTTGATATTGCATTATTGCATGGAGGGCAATGTTAGCATTCCAAGTGAGATTTGCTAAAAAGGTTAAAATGTAGGCTCAAGCCTCACACTCGGAAATGACTGAAACATAAGTTATGCCACAAGGCTATATGGGTCGCTCCCGTTAGGGTATGGTCGTCACAGGTCTTGGCCTTGTTGAAAGACGTAAGACCCACTAGCTTATAGTTATGTGTTTTCTTTGCACTTAGGGTGTCGCTATGATTTTAGTAGTTTGATAGACCTATCACATATTGTGTAGCACTATTATAGAAATATGATAACTTGTTGTATGTAGGAGAAGATAAAGGTTGAGTTACGGTTTCGTTACCTCATATGTATACCACTTATTATATTGGTCATGAAATACTTGTAGTTTAGAGATATTTTTCACTCATCGGGCTTCATGTCCAACTCTTTCTATATTTTCTCTTTTTTTAATCTATTCCTTGGATAGGATGACTTAGGGAAGGAAACATTATTAGCTAGAGGAGAGTTTAGAGCGATAACCATTACCACTATTTTATCTATCCAACAGTTGTGGTTATAGACATGCTAAACTTATTCATGTATGTAAGATTTATCGTATATGGGATTTAATGTATTTATTAGACATCACCTGCTTGGTGTGTTATGTTCCATTGTGTGGTTCCTTTTGTCTCATCCATACACATATAGATATATGTATGTATGTATGTATGTATGTATATGTATGTATGTATGTATGTATGTATGTATGTATGCATGTATATGAATTCCTTTTAGTCTTGCAATTGTATATTGTAGTCCCATTAGTATTGCAATTGTATTCCATTTATATTATACTTTATTCCTTCCGTCGTGATGTTATTATAAACATGTGATAGATAAACTCCATTTAGTTTAAGTTTTACTTGAAGAACCATCTTCCATTGAATTTGTTGATCATTGGGTCATTTTGCGCATCAATTCAAGATGGTATGAATGACTTACCTTTACATTAACCATAATTTTTAACATGGAATCTACGTTAATAGCTTCAAATTAACCCATGTAGGTAGGAACTCTTGTTCATGACTGGTCATTGCCCCAAGAAGGATTGTATTTTTAAAGAATTGGAAATTTTGGAATCGTTAGAGGCAAGCAAAGAGGGAATATGTATTCTTAGAATACCCAACGATCAAAATCAATGAAGTCCTTGAAATCAACACATCCAACTCAATTGATCGGCATTGATCGGTATAAGGTTTAATGATTAATGAAAGTGTATTGATATTAATGAGGAGATCGATGTTAGATACTTATGACGTGACACACAGTGTCAAATCAACAAAGAATGACACTCAATTGGTATGGATTAGGCACGCCTGAATTTGCATGGAGTTGAAGCGAAATTAGTATGGATTAAGCGGAAATAGATGAGAATCATCCACTAGAGTTGACTGCAATGATCTAGGATGGATTGGAAGGAATTTGGATCAATTTTGGGTCCCTAGGTCGGAGGTAGTATTGATAAAAGGAAAATTCGATGGCAAAGAAAGTGAATGACTTAAAATTTGGTTTAGGACCATCGATTGGTACTAACTGATCAAAATTGATTATTTTGCGATTTTCTTCAAGTAACTTCGTATCATGATGTTTACAACTGGATTTTGGTGTAATATGGATTATAGTCCACCTATGGATGGATGAAGTTCTCGTTGGAAAAGATGAGTTCTTCTAATAGTAAAGATTTGAAAATTAAATCGACTAAATAGACGTGACTCGATGACTTTCTGAAGCTAAAGTGTTCTTTGAAAGACACGACTCTTTATGGAAACGGTTTGAGTAATGGTATCATCTAATCAACTCAGGATTCGATCGCTTGACTCTTAGTAAAGCATACTTTGAATACACAAAAGCATATTTAGGGGCTAGTGTTATACATGATTTCGCACACACGATGATTTGAAGATGTTGGACTTCAAACTGATGAAAGGGTGAATGCAAAGCTCATGGATGATCAAGTGAAAAATGGTACAAAATAAAATTGAAGAAACAATGAAGTACCATCGATCGGTACCGATCGATAGCGTGTATCAATATCTATTGATTGATTTCTCAATTCTCAATTAAATATTGATGTATTCTAGTCTTGGAGCATTGTTTGGAGCTAAGACATGAAGCAATGATGGATCAATGGAAAATACACTACAAAGTAGAACAAAATAAATTTTTTATTTAAGTCCATCAATCGGTACCGACCGATAGAATATTGATTGGTATTAATTGATGTGGCCGAGTCAATGATTCCCCTGATAGTTCTCCTATTTTTGCAGATCTAAAGGAGATATTTTTATAGTTGACTTCTAAATTAAGAGGTTAATCGTAGCCTACTAATTCATCCCTCTACGCCTATAAATACAGAGGGACATCAATCAAAAAGAGATCAAACAATTTTTCACCAAGAGAAGAATTTGCCAAATTTTTAACTCAAATCCGGCCTTGATTTTTAGTTATTAATTGTAACCCTCTCTGAAAATTATTAGAAACAAGTAATGAAATCATAATAAAGTGGACATAGGTAAACCACTAGAAAATTCTTATGTGACTTTCTCTTGCTTTCCTTTCCGCTTCCATATACTTTACTTGATTGCATAGGTTGAACTCTTGATAAATGTAAATTAGAGGCTCAATACACAAATAAACAATAATCAATGATTACATTCCATATTGTTTGTCCTCCGTGCAGAAGCATGGGTGTTAGACCAATTTTAGGTCCAACGGTAGTAAAACAAATATACTATAAAATTGCATTGAAACATAAAAAAATTAAACTTTTGTTTGTGAAAGTAAGTTTAACCCACAATTGAAAAAACATGATTTACAAACTTTGTTTTATGTGTAACATATATCCCTGGAAAACTTACAAAATTTGCGATTTAACGATGAAAATAGCTTTTAAATTCGATATTTCTACAAAGTGATATTATAAGTTGGAGGTTCAAATTAAATGTTTTTGGAGGTAAAAATATCGAACAACTGCTAAGTAAACTAGACTTAATGCACAATTTTTTGGATATAAAGTGACTTGTTTTATATTTAGATTATCGAATTAAATTTTCAGTTTATATAATTTATTATAATTGCAAAGTTATGATGTCTAATATTATTTCTTGTACTAAAATAAAGGAAACTTTTGTAAAAAACATTATCTTTAAGTTTTAAACTACATAGCCGCTCATCCTCAAAAACAAGCTTTGAAAAACACCTTTGTTTTTTGTTTCAGCCAGATAGTGCATATATTTGCAATTTAAACTGCAAATATGCAAATTTTTCATTAACTTATGTATTTATTTACCTCCTCAAGATTAGTTAGAACTAGCAGACAGATAAGTTAATATTTGACATAAAATAGCTCATGGTTTGGTTCTAAGTATTATTTTATTTCTTTTCCCAGTAGAATTTTATTTTCCAAATATTTGCATTTTTTGGAACTGCGTTTGCAATAAAAACTGCAAATATTTACACATTTTAAAAAAAGAATGAATTTGTTTTGATCATAGAAAATACGATTAAGTTCAAATATAATTTCTGGAAAAAAAAGAAGAAGATAAAATTCTTTTACCGAAATGAGAATATGGTGCAATTTAAAACATTTAAAAAAAGTTTTTCATCTATGAAAATTGAAAATAAGAAACGGATCCTAATTTCTATTAAAATAAATATTGTCTTATTAGCTTTCTGCCATAAAAGAGATTCATAACATAGAATTTATAAAAATAAATAAAATGTTCTTCTCTACCCTTGCATATATGTGGTTCGAATAAATATAAGAATAATGAGCGGCCGCATATCTTTCTTATGTTTTATGTTTGGGTATATAGGATAGCGGGTTCTTGTCAAAGCCCATTAGCCCAAATATCTGTTAAAATATGCTATTTATACCAAAGCTTGTATTCATGAACTGCGTTGAAAATCATTCAGCATATATCATCAATAAAGATCATTTTCTTCAATTCTTTCTATTCAAAATCATATAAGTATGAAACCATACTCAATTTCTAACATGGTATCAGAACCATATTAGGCAAAACTCATTGAAATCTTAAAAAGGAAGAAGAAAAGCTAATCTCCATCAGAGAAACCTCATCATTTGGAGATTAGTTACCCATCAGCAATTTTTCATCATCTGGGCAGTATTGAATTTGTCTCCAAAGACTGCTGCCTCGCCAAAAGTTTCTTGCCTGCAATCAATCTTCTTTACTGATCAAATTATGGCTTAAAGATATCAGAAACCAATCAAGAAATCAAGAATCTCAACAATTCAGAAAAGAAGTAAGTGCCATACCACTGGTCTATCAGAAACAGTTTCATCACTTAAACCCGGTTGCAACATACCTGATTTCTGCAGAGGCAAGATTTCTTATTATTTCTATATTGATTTCTGACCTGTTAAGCACATTCTTGATTCAAGAAACTTCATCATGGTTGAAGGCAGTTCAGCAACCTCTGATTGTCCTCCAAACTCATCTCAACAAGCCTCTACAATTGCAAAGAGCTTTCTGAAAGCCATCATTATTCCCCAAACACAACTCATCACTGCTCAACTCGAGGAAGACAACTATCTTCTCTGGAAAATACAAGTTGAAACTGCAGCCAGAGGTTATGGCTTGGAAGGATTTATTCTTGGAACTACTACTATTCCTCTCAGATTCATCACTAATCAAGAAAACAAGACTATAAGTAATGAAGAATTTGCAAAATATCAAAGGCAAGACAGTCTAATAAGTTCTTGGCTACTTTCATCAATAAATGTGAAATTACTGCCTCAAGTAATTTGTTGCAGAACTGCTAATGAGATCTGGCTGACAGTTGAAAGAATATTTAATACCCAATCTGCAGCCAGAGTAATGCATTACAAAAGGCAACTACAAAATGTAAAGAAAGACAATCAAGCAATGAGAGATTATCTTGCAAAAGTCAATAACATATGTGATATGCTTGAAACTGTAGAGCATAAATTTTCTAATACTGAGAAAGCACTGACTATTCTAAATGACCTAAGTGATAAGTATGAGGCTGTGGTGGTAGTTATATCTTCTCAAGAAACTCTACCATCTCTTGAGTATGTTCACTCCATTCTCCTTGCACATGAAGGAAGACTGGATTTCAAGAAACCCATAGATATTGACATGTCTATTAATTATGCCTCAAATAACAAGACCAGAAATCAAAATTATGGTAATCAACATATCAAAGAGGAAACTCCACTGCCAGGGGCAGAGGCAGAGGGAGATGGAGTGGTGACAACAAACCAAAATGTCAAATATGTGAAAAAGTTGGTTACACTGCACCAAAGTTTATTTTAGATTTAATGCTAACTATGTTCCTGGACCGAGTTCAATCAAAGAAATGACAATTACAGTGCTAATTTGACACAAGTTCAACAAGAACCAAACAAACAATCCAGTGGCAACAAGAATCAGTACCAGGATGAGATCACTAAGCCTGAACATATACAAAATGAGGCATGGTACCCAGACTCGGGAGCAACCAATCATTTGACAAGCAATCTTGACAACTTAAATCTAGGCAACAAGGAGTATAGAGGTAAACAGTCCATTTTCATGGAAAATGGTAAGTCTATTGAAATCACTCGTATTGGTAATGCCTACATCAAAGGTGAAAGGCAATTATATCTTAATAATCTTTTAAGAGTTCTAAAAATAAAGAAAAATCTTACGAGTGTCTCTCAATTTGCTCATGATAATAATGTTTATTTTGAATCCAAAATATTGCTTAGTGAAAGATATACTGACTGGTGAAATACTTTTGTAGGGTGATGCAGTAAATGGATTGTACAAGTTTACTTTGACTAAATGCAGAAACTCTGTTGAGAAAGTAAAGTGTTGTAATAACAGTGAAATGTCATCTACTGAAAACAACAAAAATGTATTTGATCTTTGGCATTGCAAGTTAGAACATCCTAATGCAAGTGTTGTGAAACAGGTTCTGGTAGAAAACAAAATTTCCTTTAAAGATTTTCCTTTACCTTATGTCTGCACTTATTGTCAAATGGGCAAAAGTCATAAATTAGCTTTTGCAGATTCCTCAACTGAATATAAGATGCCTTTAGAATTGGTTGCAACTGATCTCTGGGGTCCAGCACCCATTAATTCAGATTATGGCTATAAATATTGAATATCTTTTGTTGATGCACACACTAGATACACATGGATTTACTTTCTGAAAACAAAGGCAGAAGCCTATAATGTTGTCATGTATTTTATTACTCAAGCTGAAAAGCAAACTGGTCACAAAGTCAAAATTATTCAAAGTGATGGTGGTATCGAATATAGATCACTTGACAAATATTTTTTAGACAAGGGTATAATGCATAGAACTACTTGTCCCTACACTTCTGAACGGAATGGCCTTGTTGAGAGAAAACACGGACACATAATTGAAACTGGTCTAACTTTACTTGCATATGCTTCTCTACCTTTAAATTTTTGGCTAGATTCCTTTAGTACTACTGTGTATTTAATCAATAGACTTTCAACAAAAGTACTGAATGGAGTAAGTCCACTTGAGAATCTCATAGGAACTAAACCTAATTATGATGGCTTAAGGACATTTGGATGTCAATGCTTCCCATACTTAAGGCCATATAACTGACACAAATTGGACTTTAGATCCCAACCATGTACATTTTTAGGTTATGCAACCAAGCAGAAAGGGCATAAATGTCTAGATAGAACTGGGAAAATAATTATAAGTAGACATGTGGTCTTTAATGAAAAAATATTTCCCTTTGCTTGCACTAATGTTAGAACAACACAGAAAGTATACAATCCTAGAATATCTATACCTACTGTACCTGTGTATTCCAACACATGGAATCAGAATGAGACTGAGAAGAAGGCAGGAGCCACTGAACCACAACACACAGTGTTATTTGAACCAGGTCATGGAACAGAGGAGCAGCCTAACATGCATGCTCAGTCACCTGTTGAGTCAAGCAATCAAAATCAAAGCATAAGTGACAACATTCAACAAAATCAATCTCTAGACAACACTGATCAGGATAGCAATTCAGTATCAACTAATATTGAATTACCAAACAGAACAGGTCATCATATGATAACAAGATCTAAAAGTGGAATATTCAAACCAAAGATCTACACTACAACATCCAATATTGATGAGCTTGAATTTTTTGAGCAAGCTCTTAAAGATGAAAACTGGAAAGCAGCAATGGATGAGGAATATCAAGCACTTATGAAAAATATAACATGGAGCCTAGTATATCCTCCAGCAAACAAGAACATAATAGGATGTAAGTGGACCTACAAACTGAAGAAAAATCCAGATGGAACTGTGTCAAGGTACAAGGCAAGACTTGTTGCTAAAGGATATACTCAGCAGTATGGTTTTGACTTCGATGAAACTTTTTCACCAGTGGTGAAACCAACAACTATCAGAGTTGTTCTTACTATTGCTCTAAGCAAGAACTGGAATATAAGGCAATTGGATGTTAATAATGCATTTCTTAATGGCATTTTACAGGAAGAAATTTATATGGCGCAGCCATAGGGATACAAACAAGATGTTCATCATGTGTGCAAACTAAACAAAGCAATATATGGTTTGAAGTAGGCATCAAGAGTATGGTTTGATAGACTGAAAGCCACATTGATTACTCTGGGCTATCAGTCCACCAAATCTGATAACTCCTTATTTGTTAAAATTTATAACAATCATAATATTTACATTCTAATATATGTTGATGACTTGACTATAACAGGTGATGATACAAGTGAGATCAACAATATAATACATTATCTCAACAAACAATTTTCTATCAAGGATCTTGGCAACCTTAACTATTTCTTGGGTATAGAAGTCAACAGAAAATCAGAATCAGAAATACTGTTGAGCCAAAGGAAATATATCAAAGAAATACTTGTCAGATCAAAAATGCATGAAGCAAAGCCATAGCCTACACCAATGAGCAGTCATCAACAACTTTCCAGAAACAGGGGAGAATCCATATCAAATATTAAACAATATAGGAGTATTGTAGGAGCACTACAATATACTACTGTAACCAGACCAGACATTTCATTCAGTATTAACAAGGTGTCTCAATTTATGCAGGAACCCCATGATGAACATTGGAAAGCAGTAAAAAGAATTCTCAGATACCTCAAAGGAACCGCAGACTATGGGATCACTTTAAAGAGATGCAACAACTTAAATATCATAGCATATGCAGACTGGGCTACAGACATTGATGATAGAAAATCTACAACTGGATATTACATTTACATTGGAGATAATTCTGTATCTTGATGTTCAAAGAAATAAACTACTATTTCAAGATCAAGCACAGAGGCAGAGTACATGAGTGTTGGTAGTGCCACAGCAGAGATAATGTGGTTACAATCTTTATTAAAAGAACTACAGATCAAAGCTGAAGCCAAACCAATATTATGGTGTGACAATCAGAGTACTGTATACATGACAGCAAACCCAATATTGCATGCTAGAACAAAACACATCGAGGTTGATCTGTATTTTGTTTGAGAGAAAATACAAAGAGGAGTTTACAAGTTAATCACATACCTTCAACTTGCCAATGTGCTGACATTCTTACCAAAGCTCTGTCAACAAGGGACTTTTTAAAGTTTCGAGCTGGGCTAAAAGAGGAACAAGGTGGACAACATGCAGATCCAGTATACAACAAGAAGTTGGACGCTCCGCCACAATCTCTCTAAATCAGTGAAGCCGTTGTTGTCGATTCTCACCTCAGTACTCTCAGATCAAGCTTTGAATAGAGCTAAGGGTGAATCAAGGCTAAAAAGCATGCAAATCTAGCTTGCAACAGTTGTATGAACTCTCAGGCTCAGCCGCTTCAAAATTGATGAAGCCGTTGCTATCAATTTATGCTTTTAAGCTTTATGATGAAGATTCTTTGCTGGAAATCTAAGGAGAAAGACTTTTTTTTTTAATCGCCGCCGAAGCCCTAAAAAATCGCCTTCGTAACCCTAAACCTAATATTGGATTGAGGGGAAATGATAAAAATGAGCGGCCGCATATCTTTCTTGTGTTTTATGTTTGGGTATATAGGATAGCGGGTTCTTGTCAAAGCCCATTAGCCCAAATATCTGTTAAAATATGCTATTTATACCATAGCTTGTATTCATGAACTGTATTGAAAATCATTCAGCATATATCATCAATAAAGATCATTTTCTTCAATTCTTTCTATTCAAAATCATATACGTATGAAATCATACTCAATTTCTAACAAAATCTGGAATACTTGATTCAGTTACGATCCCTGATGCCTAAAAGCAATTTAGTGACCAGCAACTAATTGCAAACTTAGTAGGAAATACATAAATCTTGACCTCCGTCCCATTTCTAGTGCTTGCCTTGCCAAATAACGAAATGCCATCCGATAAATTATGGTATCATGGTCTTCGTCACTTTATAGCAAGTAAAAATAACTTATCTAAGTGAGTAAACTCTTTCCTGCAGTTTTGTTTATAGGTGTATCATCAATCAATTTTCTTGTATCTAATGAAGAATCCCACAACCCAGCAGCAGCATATATATTCGATAAAACGATATAATTCACTGACTTTTCAGGGTCTAAATCAAAAAGCTGCGATGCAGCAATTTTCCCTAGTGATAAGTTTCCATGCATGCTACAAGCTCCCAGCAAAGAACCCCAAAGTGAAGTGTTTGGTTTAACATTCATACTGTATGCAACTTCATATGCCTGTTTCAGTAAACCTCCTCGAGCAAGAAGATCAACAATGCATGTATAATGTTCACCTCTAGGGTTAATACCATATTTACTCATCATCAAATTGAAATAATTCATTCCTTTGTTAGTCAACCCACAATGACTACATGCAAATAAAAGGGAAAGAAACGTGACTTCATTTGGCTTTACACCACTATCCTCCATTCTGGAAAACAAAGTAATTGCACCTTCTCCATAGCCATGCTTTGCATAACCTGTTATCAAAGAAGTCCACGATACCACATTCTGTTGTTGTGTTTCATTAAAAGATTTATGAGCATCCTCAAGTTCTCCAGATTTTGAATACATATCGATAAGTGAATTGCTTAAGGCTACATCATAGCTAGGTTTGTCCTTGACAACAAGAGCATGGATTTGCCTACCCATGCATAAAAAAGCTTCATCGGCGCATATACTTAACATGGAACATAAGATGAAATCATCAAGTGACATTCCCATCCTATGTATTTCACAAAAAATTCCAAATGCTTCCTTGCAGTTAGACCTTTTCTCTAATGCATATCCATTGATTAATGCGGTGCAAGATACGATGTCATTTGTGGGTGTCAGATCGTAAAGTAATCTTGCACTGCACATTTTTCTACATTTTGCATATGCATCTATAAGCGATCCAGTGACCATTTCGTGTTTATGGTATCCTAATTTAATTACAAAAACATGGATCTGAATGACATTAGATGAAGACTGAGTAGAACTGCTGCGACATGCTCGTAGAATATTAGTAAATGTGAAATGGTCAGGAAGAAAATCATCTTCTAACATAGAGCAAAACAATTCGAATGCAGTATGACTTAGTCCTCTAATTGCATAACCTCCGATTATTGAATTCCAAGACACAACATCCTTTCTCTTCATTCTATGAAATAACCTTTGTGCATCATCAACCAATCCATGTTTTAAATGTAAATCTAAAAGTGCACTTTGCACGATTATATCATGTGAAAATCTAGTCTTTTCAACTCGTGCATGAATTTGCTCTCCTATTTGAAAATCACCCATTCTAGTACAAGCTTGAAGAGTGCTTCCAAACGTAAACTGATTTGGGACAGAACTCGAATTCTGCATTAAAGAGAATAGATTGACAGCTTCTTTAAACATGCCATTTTTAGAATAACCTGAAATCATGGCGGTCCAGGAAACCACATTCCTCTCTGGCATATCATCAAATATTTTTCGTGCAGTGTCCAAGTAGGCAAATTTGGAGTAAAAGATGATAAATTTAGTGTTCAAATTCAAATCTGGAACTAACCCAGTTGCTGATATATGATTATGAAGAGATATTCCATCTTCTTTCGAGTTAGAATCAATGCAAGATTGGAGAATAGAGGAGTAAGATTGTGTAGGAGTATCTGGTATAGAAGGGTTTAGTGGTGGAAGAAATTTATCAAATTTGTTCAATGGCTGGTTAAGGACTTGGAAAGTAGAATATTTTCTTACTGAATATTTGAGAAATAAATTAGTTTTCGTGTTCATGGAGGCTGACCATTTATTTGAATAAGGGGGGTATGGATGAGAATAAGGAAAAGGAGGAGAGGGTGACGTTTGATTTCTATGACCTTACTCCGCTTAAACTTTTAAAGAATTCCCAAAAGGCCGTTCTATTAGCATTCCAAATTTTGTATGCTCCACTTCAGCTTTTACAAAATAAATGTGAAATCCAACAATTTTTTATTTTCCACCCTGTTATATTCCATAACCATCCTTCTTCTTCCCTTTTACAATTTCAACTTTTTCTTTTTCCTTTTTCCTAATTTCTTTACTTTACTTTAGCGTGTTCAATCTATCTTTTCATCCATATATATTTCTTCTTGCTTCTTTCAACTCTTAATCATAACACGGTTTAATAGATTTTTTTTTCTCCAATATTAAGTTTGTAATTAAGTCTCTTGTTATCAAAAAAAAAATTGTAATTAAGTCAATGGAAATATGAGTGCTTCTATACTAGGTTCTCATTGATTCCAAGCCTCTAGTTAACTAGTTTTCATCGACTTCCGGTAAGTAAGAACACATTTCCCTAACATGCTAAGCAAAGCGCAAAAAACCAAGAAACAAGATTTGAAGAAGAATAGTGATTCATCGTCATTACAAAATAGAAGTCGTGATGAGGAATGCATAATTCAAAATTAGAATAAGCATCATTGTACAAATTAGTAAAAGTTTCTCTACTATTTCAATTCGTTGTTTTGTCTTTCAGTATAAGAAAGTAGAAATGAAACATTTAAACATTCAAGGCTATGTATTTAATAAGGATAAATAGTCATTTTGTTCTTTTTAATTTTTCATGGAGTGGAAAAGGCAAAATTAATGGTGTTATTAGAATTAGCCTTCCAAAAATTCACAAATTTCAGTTGAAAATTTAATTTGAGGTAACACTATCTTAACTTCTTTTTAAAAGAGCATCATCATATACTAAAATTAACATATTCTTGCATCACAAAACTTGTCCAAGCACAAACTTTGGTAGATCTTTTAGCTCAACGACACCGACTTTGTTTTTTAGCACCAAGACAAAGTTATTGCAAAAATAAAGCAGAAATCCAAAAGCTTAATCTCCGATCATGCTCATCTTTTCATGATAAATATGTTGGAACCAGGTCGTCAACAGCGGAAGAAATAGATAGATTTTAAAAGAAATTCTTATTTTGGATTATAGTGGACCTATGAAGTGAAATTGGTTGTACTTGATCTAATCTAGTAATTTAAATAAAATCCAATATTACTAAGTTTTCTGATTTATTTGATTAATGATTTTAATTAATCAATAATTATATAGTTTATGAGTATATCATGATATACTCATTTGTGTATGGCGTGCATGTGCAACATATATCAAAGCGTACATAGTTAATGTCAATGTATATAGATGTTGGGATTTTATATATATATATATATATATATATATATATATATATTCGACCAGATATATTTATTTAATTACTTAAATGTACATATGTGTGTAAATAAATAAATATATATTATAAACAGGAAAATATGCACAAGGACAAACTTAGAAAAATAATTAGGCTGAAGAACAACAATTTTGGTTTTTAGGCTGAAGGACAATGCTAGTTATAACTAGCATTTTGTATAGTGTAAAACTGAATATAATGCTAGATATAACTAGCATTTTGTATAGTGTAAAAGTTGAATATAATGTTAATTATAAATAGCATTTGTCCTTCAGCCTAAAAATAAAACTTCATGTCCTTCAGCTTCATTTTTTTTCAAAGTTTGTCATTTTCCCTAATTCCCTCTATTATAAAATAGTATTTTAAAATTGTACAAATAAAAAATATAATTTAATAAAAATTTCTGCTATTAAATTAATTTTTCTTAAAACGATAAATTTTTAACTAAATAAAAATATATATGATATATATGTGTGCGTACGCTACAATATAGGTTTGGCCGATTTTTTATAAATATTTTATAAATGCAATTAAAATTAATTTATTATATTTATGAATTTTAAACATGTATTAATGGAATTTTAGTTTAAAATTGTTAAATAATTATTTAAATCATTAAATTATATATAATATTGGAAAATTATATAAACCGTATAGTCTAAAAAAATAAGTTATGTGATAAAAATTATTATTTTATCACAACATATTTGTGGCAACTATTTAAGGAGAACAAAATAAAGACATAGTTGGGTGAAATGATTATGCATATGTAAAATTGTTATTCAAATACAAAACTAATGTAAAATTGTTATTCAAATACAAAACTAACTAACATATGATTATAAAATTAAAATAGAATTTATACCTTATCAAGATAAAGCCGTTGAATGCACGTTTGTTGAAGATAACTCCTAGATTCACCATGAATCGGTCTCTAAACCTTGCGACGATTAAGAGCACTACGATGTTTATTTAATTTAATGTGTATTTGGGCTATTAGAAGGCGTGGGTATGGGGCAATGAGAGTTGGAGAACGGCAAGAAAGATAGGGATGGTTTTAGGAATAAAATAGTGAGAAGATAAGTTGATTTATACAAAGGGGGAGGAGTGAGAGGCAAATTGTACTCCTTTTACTAATTCTCCTCTTATTAATTATGAGATAAGATTTAGAATTCAAATAAAAAATATCTCCACTCCTCCCTTTGTTATGGTTGGCCATGACTAAGGCTATATCGGTCATGATTAAAATGTATTTAGATGTGTATCGATATCGTATATCGATACATACATATATGACTTTTATATATGCTTCCAATTAATTACTAATGACACCTAAACAATACTAATGGCATCCAATACATCAACCAAATAAATAATTAGCAGTTTATAAATATTAATTAATTTATTACAATCATAAATCAATTAAATCGTGTGGTATTTCAAAGAAATTAATAACCCTATTATGCAACTCGTCGGTGTAAAGTCAACCAGCGATTAATATTGAACAATTCGAATATTAACGTTCATATATCATGTTAGCTAATGGTATAATAGTTTAGTTGAATTTATCGCTTGCAATTCTTCATCGGTAAAATCTGAATTTACAATTTAATTACATCAATTTTCTTCACATTGGGACTTACTGAATTTATTTTTGGTCAAAATTTCAATATCATCCATATTCAACTCGATTGGTTCATAAACATTTATTATTAACCGTACTACTCTAGCCAAAGATTTTGACTTTGAGTTGACTAAAGTCAATATGATACTAACCTAATACAGCTGAGGAGATGAATTTTCTATTGAACAATATTTCACTTCTAATGCTTCAACTCAAACCCAATTATAGTCGTCCAATGGTCACCATATTTAACTATAATCAATGTGGAGTATTTGTAACAACGTGCATTTTTGCGACTGGATATTTAAATAATTACTTTAAACATTGAATCGCTAATTAATTAAAGATCCAAAATCTTATATTTTTCACATACGGTCGTATTAGAATTCGGACTACTTCTGTTGAATCTGGATCGATGTTGCAAATCAAAATGAGTATAAATATCAATATAATCATGGTATTTTTATGATTTACATATTGTTATATATATATTACAAAATATGCATGTAGTTGGGTCCAGTGGGATCTCGACTGATGGCTTGTGTTTCTACGATGAGGACTTTACTATGAGACTTCGGTTGAAATATTTTAGGAATCGAACAATTTAATGGTTAAAACGACTTTGAAATGTGTGAAGTTATCATCGTGGAGCTCCATCTCGGATAGCAATGAAATGTATACCATTGGGATCGGAAAAATGAGGTGATGTGCATGGATGAGTTTCGCGGCGATCTTATGTATCGTATGATTGTATGAGCTCAAAACTTGTGGCTATTTATTTGAGAAATTTAGTAGTACATACATACATACATACATACATACATACATACATACATACATACATATATAAATATATATATATATATTATCTCCTCACGTTTACTTCTTCGGCTCCTTACTCAAGCTTAGCATCCTCCTTCTTCGAATTCAATCAAGAGCTATGGGCAAAGATAGAAGTTAGCATTGGATCCATTAAACTCGTGGGGAGGAGGGCATCAAATCTATGGCATCATTCGGGTGTACGACAGTGCATAGCCGAGACCTATGAGTGAACCTACCGCCTAGGGTTGAACGTCATCGAAGTTAAAGAGGGTTTGGGTGAAAACGAAGTGCGTCATTGTGTTCCCTGTGGTGATGTGCATCTTTCTCCACATCATTTATAGCTTCGGCCTTGGATGCCTTGGATTGAGGTTCCCAACATAGCGTAGCTGAAGGAGGATGTGGTAGGTCGCAAATTGAAAGAGGGGGTCGAACTTGTCAAGCTTGGTTCCATCGCAAAGAGCTTATGTAGTGGAGCACATTGGAGCTTGTTGTTCATCGTTTTGTGGTGTGTGGAAGAAGAATTTAGAGAGGGAGTGCGCACAGCTATGGGTTGTGCACGTTTTCTAGTATGTAGGTTTGCAGAAGAAGAAGGATTAGTGGTCGATGAGGCAATTAAGTTAATTAATTATTTTAATTGATCTTATTTCATGTTTAATTCGTATCTCTTGTATACAAGGTCCAATCGAGATGCGGTCTTCACCATTGCACTCATAGTGAGATTATCTATAATATGGTATAGATTTGGACTAGATTCGAATAGTTGAGAAATTACGTTTCGAGTGAGTAGAATTATAACTCTGAATTTATTTTTTAGTATAAATCCCCGTAATTATATATATTAAAAATTATTACCTAGAAGAGGTATAATATATATATAGGTAATTGTTCCCCTATTTGATTGGATTGAATGAAACTGATACTTGGGATAATTGATTAAAATCCCATATATATAAATATTGTGTTCTATTCGTATTGAATAGAGTTAGATAAAGTTGATATTAATTTGTAACATGATTTTAAATTAATTAAACTCAAATTTGTTGTTATATTAGTGAGAGAAATAATGTTATATATTTTACTACTAATCAGAAGTTATATGACCTTTAAAAATAGCTATAATGCTAATATAATTGTTTAGGCAAGTTAAACTTATATTAAAATGGCTTTGAAGTTTATCTGGCCTTCGTATTGGTTTATTATAGTGTAATTTAATAATTAATTAATTAGTGAATTTTTATAAAGGTGATTTGAAAAGTTAAAAATTACAAAAGAAGCGTCGTATTATTTAATAGGGTTTGGTTAAGGTTATAAAATCCTAAATATTGTTATAACATGATTTATTAACTTTAGACCCTTAGGAATGTTTGTGATATATATGTATAATATTTTGAGGCCTTATTAATAGCTAAACTTAATTTTAATAGAAGAATTAAGTGATATTAAGATATAATAAGATTGAAAGGTGAGAGTATTTAAAATAAGTTTGAGACATTTATAAAATAATACGAAGAAGATATAATTGTTAGATTGGTTACTTACATAAGATGCATTTTTGTTATATTGTTAATATGATTGTATGTGTGAATTGTCATTGATCATGAGACGATGGATTTTTTACTTTGGTTATGTATTGCCTTTGTGTATGTAAATGTGCATGCTATGTGTTTATTAGTTCACTATAGTTGGACTAGTTATACACACACACACTCACACTTGCATACAATTTATGTGATTTACATATGTCTATATGTATAAATATAGTTTTGTTGTGTCCGACTTAGGGCTACTGGGAGATGCACGGAATAATATATATATATATATATATATATATGTATGTATGTGTGTGTGTGTGTGTTTGTGTTTGTATATGCGGTTTAAAGCGTTTATATATAATTGCGGTATATTCTACTTGAGTTTACCGATTGGTTCATGGAATCCACTGTACCATTGGGATGCACGACCTGCAAACATGGTCCTAGAACAGGGTGGAGAGAGATTGAGATGCCAGTCTAGAGGATGTCATATATTGTTCCATAGTATGATTGGGGGTCGCGACAGGATCTACAAGCCAAATTCTTTTGAAGTGTTAGTTTTCATGGGAGTCCACAAGCTAGTAGTGGCTCTCAATGGGTCTTTTTAGTAGCTAATGACAATTCGACATAATTTTTCAATATGCAATTTAAGCGTATGTATAGTTCGGTATTCTCGACTTGGGGTTACTGAATAGTGGTCGAAATATATTATATAGATGTATAAATATGTGGCTCAAGTTATATATATATATATATGTATGCATGCATGTATGTATGTATGTATGTATGTATATGTATATGTAATTATAGATGCATGGTTTGAGCGACTTATATATATTGGTTTGGTATGCCTGACTTGGGGCAACTGGATAGTGTGAGACACTTCAAGAATGAACCACGATCCATACGACGATGATAATTCTTTCGTGTTGTATATACGTGTGGGAAGGGTGTACGTGAGTTTTAGCATTTACATATGGTTGTAGTATGTCGGTGAAGACAACCGGAAGAAAATAACACTAGTGAGGGAATCCATTATACCATTGGGATGCACGACCTGTAGATGTAGTCTCAGAGTAGGGGTAGAGAGAGATTGAAATGTCAGTCTAGAGCAGATCATATACTGTTTCGTAGAACGATTGGGAAAACAACAGGACCTATAAGCAAACTTCTTTTGAGGTGTTGGTTTTCAAAGGAGTCCAAAAGTTAGTTGTGGCTCTCGAAGGTCTCTTTGGTTGCTAATGGCAATTCGACATGGGTATTGGTTATAGATATTCTTATTTTATGTTTTAGGTATATAGATGTTATATTGGTAGCATTATTATATCATTGTATTTGTTTTGCATTTCAAATGCTTCGATAGGGATTGAGATATCTATGGCATCGTTGCTTATAAAGTGTAGTGTTACCCCTACACTTGTTTTTCATATTCAGTAGCATGCTCTATAAAATAAATAGCAGTAAATTAAAGAGAACTAATAAAAAATTATTAATGCTTAAAAATGGAATTTTTGGAAACATAAGAATTTGACCATGAAACTTACACTATTGTGTTCGCGACAATTTCTAGGTAACTTTCATATATAAAGTTTTGTAATTGGAATTTAAAAGAAGAAGTTATAAATGTTTGAAGTTTTAGATCAAAAATAATTAAAAAGGAATTAAGGAAAAAATCAAAATTAATGCTTGGACCCACCAGTCGACACCCTGGGCACAATCGATCGACCCCTAGTGGTCGACCACCACCTACGATCGGTTGACCTAGGGCCGGAGTGCCTTGAACCTAGGCATAATGACCCGGATTTAGTAAATATTAATCTAACGGATAGAATTGATTCAGCGCCTATAAGTACAGCCCCTCACTTTTCTTCTCATATTTTCTGAATAGAGCAGCGGAGCTCTACCATTTTCTGTTCTCCACTATTTCTAGAAATTATAAAAATATTATATATATATATATATACGAGAAGGGCGGAAAATAGAAGGGAAGAAGAGGAGTAAATCAATTCTGCATAAAATTTAAATTTTATAACTGTAAATCTATATTTCACTTAACTCAAATCTCATTCTCAGATCTATAATTATAATGGGTATGTATATATCTTGTTATACGTATTTTGGGATGTAAAGGAAAAAGGAGTGAATTAAAGGAATGAATTCGAATTTGGGAGATTTGAAAAGCCAGAAATATGAGTGGAAAATTATATTATTTATATATATCACTGAATTTATGTCTTTGAATTTTATTTGACTATTATGCCTCTATTGAATTGTAGGCCTAAAATGAATATATCTAATTGAAATCTCACCTACATATTCTGTAAGTTATGTAATTATGATGGAAATATATATGCACCATAATCTGGAAATTTTGGAAATTAGTCCCTTAAAATTTTAAAGTATGATGTTGATGAGATTGTGAAGTTTATTCCATTTTTATGTTAGCAGAGTTGTAAATTGTTAAATATTCATTTGAAATGCCCTAATTTGACTTGGAATGTGAATTTCTGTGTTTTAGTTTATTGGAAGCATTGAAGGTACAATTTAGTTATATCTATTTCCACGTAAATCTCCATAGGCTACTAACTTCACAACTATGTATAAAAAGTGCATCGATGGCAATAATAAGGAATATACTAAAATGAAAGAGATGTGTTAAGTACGGATGTCCTTCCTCGGTAGTTTTCACTGTCTTTTTCAATAGAAATGAAAGAGATAATTTCTTGTAATTTCAAACAGAGGAAAAGTCTCACTTTTAGGTAGTTTATGGAAAGTTGTAATTATAATAAATTCCTTTTTGGGAAGGATGGTTCTAATACATTAAAATGTGGAAACTAATGTTCTTTATAGAATGTACATATAAGTGTATATTCTAAAGTCCCTAAACATAGGAATTGGCGATTTAAGAATATATATATATATATAACGTATAACTTTGCCTACTAATTAAAATTATATATATACATAAGGTAAATAATAAAGCATAATAAATAAATATACATTGGTACTCATATTAGTTACAATAAGGACAATTAAGAATTAATAATGTAATCAATCATAGGAATAGGAGGTTGCAATGTAAAAGATGTAGTAACTCCAACATTTATGAATAATGATTGCAATAATAATGGGCAATAGATATGCAGTTCATAGGGAGTTACAAAAACCAAATGAGCAGATAAATGTGTTTAAGAGGATTAATTGTAGAATTAAACATGACATTTATAGAGAAAACGGAATAGACATAAAAAGTTAGATTTGAAATGAATAAGTAAATGCCATTAGTAATTGTCTAATTTGAATAATAATGACAATTTATTAAGGACGATTAATTAGAGGTAAAGAAATAAGTGACGTTTAAGTGACATAAAAAGGAAATGAAGAATAGAGGAAATAAGTGTATAAGAAAAGAATAGGTTCACAGCAAATAAATAAACGAGTACTAATAAATAAACTTAGGAGGCAAGATAATTTTCATAGTGGAAATTATATAGCCTCAATAATAAGTTAATGATAAGCGTGAATTAGTGGGCCTAGCCTAATATTTAGGTTTAGGATAAATGGTTTGGTTTAGTATGGATTGGGACACGAGGTTAGTAGAGTTACACAAAAGAAGTCTTCCCTTCACCTAGAGGCTACCGGCAATTTTTCATACATACTACTGATGTGGGACATCTCCAACTATAGGACCCATGAGGAAGGGGTATACGTTCGTGTATAGGTGTGTAAGGGTTTGCCATGGATTTGAAGCATTAAATGGCATGGTACCTTTAAGGAATGTCAATGGGTTTACGTTGGGGTGGAAGGTATTAAATGGCCGTTGGGCTTGCCTCCTCCCTATATAAGAAGTCTTAAACAACCTACGACGGTACCTAATAGGGAAATTGGTTTGTTTTATTTCCAAACTAGAGCTATTCAATAACCAGAACGAGCATTTTCCTTGACTTGTATTAGGCAAGTCTAAAATGGATTTTGGTTGTGGGAGGTCAGTGGACAATTTCAGTATTGTTGATAGACCAATATTTAGAAGTAGGATTAACATATAAGCTTTGATTCTACTGGTCCAGAGCAGTTGTTAACAAAGTCGTGGGTTACGCCCTGATGGATTTTGCTTCCTACTAGTGTAGAATCCATAAGACATGCAACGACCTTAAAGTTTAATTAATTGTTTGGTTATCGAAGTTGGGCTATTTAATCCTTAGATAAGTTTTTTAGATGCATTAGTAATATGCATCTAGGGATCATTAGCCTTCATAGCTAGGGCCGATTGACGAGCAATTGTGCTATGGAGGGCCCACTTCATGGTTGAGGTATTAGATGGCCATTGGGTTTGCCTTCTCCTATTTAAGAAGTATTAAGTGGCTGGGGTTTCCTTTTTGGATAGTACAACGCTTATATATAGGCATATATATAGTTATACCTCGGAGAAGGTTGGATATATCGTACGCACATATGGAAGTAAATGCATAAACCATAAATAATAGATGTGATGCTTAAATAGAAATCAATCGGTATAAACTAGTGTTATGGGTAAAGTATGTATTTTTCCAATCAGTAGAATGTTGTTATGACCCCTCCTCATTACAACCCACTAGATAGATTTAAAGGGACAGACTACTGGAGCAAGACGGGTATGGTAGGTGGAGAGGTCTTCTCATTCATGCTCGGCACTGACAAGGCAACTAGATATTCAAGGAATAATATTGAGTCCAAGGTAGTGGCCTTAGTTGGTATATGTGTTTTATTAAATTTTACTATTTCGCTATGAGTTCGCTCTCTGATATACTTAGTTTATTACAGGTTACCAATACCAACGATCTGTACCCTAATGGACTTGGGTTTCAATTTGGTCGAATTTCAGGCCTATTAAGGTTTAGGTTGTTACACATGGCTAGTTATAGTATATACTATTTTAATAAGAGAACTAGTATTATGTATCATCCTGACTTTTTGGTGTACTAATAACGTAGGGTAATGTATGATTAGTATTACCCATTGATCCTTGCTCATGTTTATTAGATGTATATATGTTGCATGTATATGCATTGCTTAGAGATAGCTCCCCTCACACATGGCTTTATGTCGGACCCATGTTTTGCCTTTGCATGTTTATTTCATGACAAGTCTCAGGTACTAGATTGAGTAGTTTGGAAGTCAGGTGCTTTTGAGGATAGGCTTACAGGAAAGGCATGACATTCTAAAGGCATGAAGTAAAAATATTGGATATGTATTGTTATTGATGATGTAGTACTTGGAAGTTATGCTATTTTGTATATGAGACTTATGATATCAGATACTATATTTAGAAATTCATATGAATGGAGTTAATGTATTATGTCTTTCTATATTGATATTTATTTATTAGTTCTTTCGCTAATGCGGTCTTTTATATATTGTTTATCATATTTTGTTCATGTATACATTATGTTATCTTTCTGTTATGATATTGTATCAATGTGCCTTGCTATGGTGTTTTTTTTTTTAATTTTGCCCCTAATGGACTGTCTTTTATGGTATTCATTAGTCAGACATTATCATTTGAAGTTGATTAAGGGTATTACAAAGGATAGGTCATCACGGTTGGTATCAGAGCTGAGGCTCAACACTCAGGACAAAGTAGACCTATTTGAGTAAGAAACCTAGTAGGGGAAGATATGTTGAGAGAGCGTACCTATATTTTTATAGTATATAATACTACATACACCACTTGTCTCTTGAACTTTGATTTATTTGGTTGTTAGTAGCTAAGTTATCTTTGGTTAAGGCTATCTGTATGAGCTAATGGGGTGCACGAGCGACTATGAATAAGCAGTTTGTGATGCCTGATTGGTTTAGAGACTATTAGGATACCTCATGGAGTGTTCAACCATCCATGAACATTCCAGTAGAGTCAATGGTTATCGCAGGTGGTATAGCCCTTAGGGCATAGCAGTAGAAGTGGTGGACGAACAGACTATGAATTATATTTATTCTAGATGCTGTTTTGAGTCTTGGTTTATTCCTGAGATCAAAAGGGACGTGCAGCTTAAGTGTTTCACCTAGTTGCAATAGGGTGGCTTGTCAGTGAAGGAGTATATTAGCCAATTTAACCTTTTGGGTAAATTTATGATGGAGATGCTTATTACTCCTTTGAAGTAGGCAAGCACGCTTTCCTAAGGCCTTAGTGCTTAGATTTGGGATTTACTGCTTAGTCATATCCCAGTTTGGCCACTTTAGAGAGTCTAGTGGGGATGGCTCTCCTTTGTGAGAGCACCATAAGGCACTATTAGAGGTATTGAAGGCCAAGTGTGAGTACTTCAATTGCGATCAGCTCGGTCGCTTGAAGAAGAATTGTCTTGTATGGGTAACCTTGGTTGTTGAGCTAATGTATAATAGCCGAGAGTACTACCATTCGAACTTAATGCACAAGCTTTCGAGTAGAGTGGAGCTATCGGTAAAGCGTGACTGGGAATTTGTATCTAAGTAGGATCCCATGGTTGATTAGAAATGAGCAGGGACCGAGAAGATGACTTCTACATTTTATACTAAGTCATTCATGTTAGAAGTGTTTAACCTTGAGTTAGCACACCTTCAATGATGGGATTAATCTCATGAACTACATTGGTATTTTATAAGGATCGGTCCATTCATGTACCAGTTCTTAATCCGTAGTTTGAGAGTGGGG
Organism: Allium fistulosum; assembly: GCA_030737815.1. NCBI lineage: Eukaryota > Viridiplantae > Streptophyta > Magnoliopsida > Asparagales > Amaryllidaceae > Allium > Allium fistulosum. Next base: position 479,903,452 of record CM060905.1, on the reverse strand, counting down.
TTTCTAGGTGATTTACACTAGTTGGGTAAGGGTTTTTCACTCGGTTCTTAAAGATAAGCACTTGAGTTAGATTCTCAAGGTGACTTAGAGATTTTTGAAGCACGACTATAGTCATGCAGGGAAATTTTAGTGGTTGAACCAAGAAATTGGATCGAAATTCGCATAAGAGGAATCGGGTGGCTAACCCTAGTTTAACAAGGAAATCTTGCAAGAGAAAAAGGGATTGGATCGGGCATCTTATAATATTTTGGATAATCTTAATTCGTTGTAAAATTATTTATAGTATAGTATAGTTAACATCGCTTGAGATAGTTCAAAGAAGGACTTCTCGACTAGTTTTGTGATGATTCGGGTAATCTTTTAAGTGTTTAAATGATACTTACCAGGGTGAGCATCGTAATACACTTAGTATATCATCCTTATTATCAATGTGCGGTTGAGGTGAGTTTGAACCCAAGAAAACCTACAGATTTATAGATTGTCATTTAATAATGAGTTCCATTGGAACGGAAAGGAAAGTTGAGACTTAGACTGCTGGGTTTGATTCGAGAGTTTTGTGGATTGGTGATTCAACCTATCATAAATTTTCCTTTTAAGAGTTGGATATGTGATAGTCTTTCATGTATTGTATTCATGAAAGGGAGTTGCACCACTTAAACATTTGGGTCATCTTGGATGTCGAACAAACTCATAGTAGTTTATAGCATGTCATGCATGCTTTGACTATTATTGTTTACTGTTCTTGTTTAGACTCCTTTTGAATAATTAGTTGTTTATATGGTAATCATTATTGATTTTTGTTTCTTATTGTTGACTATTGATTGATGATTATTCTAGTTTATTAATTTTTGTTGCTTATTGATTTCTTGTTGTTGCTTGACTATTGGTTAATTGTTTGTGCTTGTTTATTAATTTTTATTGCTTATCAATTGCTTGATTATTTATTTATGCTGATTGATTTTTGTTGCTTATTGATTGCTCATTGTTGATTGTTATTGCTAGCATATTGTGTTATTTCCTTTCCCGTAGAAGGAGTACACGATGAATTTTATGAATTCATTTCATATAAGTGTGTAATTCTAGTGATGTGGTCGTGATGAGTCGACTAGAGAATGTGGAAGTGAACCAGATATGGCTTTAGACCTCAAGAGCCTATTTAGTTTTAAGAATATGGCTATACGGCTTCAGATCGATGGGGTTTAGCTTGTCCGTGTTGGATGGAGCTTTTTATTTCAATTACTGAAGGAAATTTTATTTTCCTTTTTGTTTTGTAAAAATGTAACAAAACACCTTGTAAAGCTTGCTTTGTTATTGCTTGTGTTTTACAAGTGTGCTTATTGTTTTCGATGGTAACTTATTTGTTAGAGATGCCTGTTACATTAAAGATGCATGTTGCATTAGGGATGCATGTTACACAGTTTGTTATATCATGTTTATTTGAGATGTTTGTTGCATTGTAGATGCTTATTGCATTAGATGTATTAGTTGCATAATTGGTTGTAACATATTTATTTGAGATGCTTGTTGATTGATTTGATATAACATATTTATTTGAGGTGATTACTATGTATGATTTAGCATGCTTAAATCCATGGTTTAATATTGCAATTATGTTTAATCATCTTTATTGAGTACATGATTAGGTAAATGGAATTAATGCTACAATTATGTTTAATCTTCTATGTTGAGTACATGATTAGGTAAATGGAAGAAGTTATGCGCTACTGGGATGTTTATTACTTGGATTCGCATCTAAGTGACATGCTCTTGCTGTGAAAGAGGTACGTGAGATCTATAGTGTAGATGGTATATATATATATGCTTGTATATCTTCGAAAATGAGAAGTCTTGGATATAGGATGTCTCAGAAAAGAGATGTATGTGTGTGCCTATGCGTGTATGTTTGTGTTTGTGTGTTGTTTTGAGTTTTTTCTGAACCTAGCCGTGCAAAGGAGGTTCTTGCGAATATTGTTGAAACAAGAGGGGTTTTAGAGTCCTAAGGTTAGAGTTATACTCTATGCTTTTGGAAGTTCCATGACGCTAGCCACATAAGGGAAAATCTGTTGAAATTTATAGAAGCAAATGCTTGGAAATTTTGGTCGGTCGGGTTGCATTATCATACAAATAGGAATTACGAGGATGAAATACTTTTAAGGAGAGGAGAATGTAACAACCTGCTTTTTTATGACTAGATATTTAAATAATTAATTTAAATATTGAATTGTTAATTTATTGAAGGCCCAAAATATGATTTTGTTTTCACATACATCGAAATGGAATTCGAGACTACTTATGTTGATTCTAGATCAACATTGCGAATCAAAATGAGTATAAATATTGCTATATTTGGAGTCACTATATTTTTACAATTTACGTATTGTTATATGTATTATATAAAAATACATATGTAGTCCGGTTCAGTGGGATCTTGATTGACGGCTTGTGTTTTTAGGATGGGGACTTCACCATGAGACATGCAGTTGAAGAAGTTTTAAAATCAAACTATCCAATGGCCAAATGACCTTAAAATACATGAGATTATCATCCTAGAGTATCACCTTGTATGGCGATGAAATGTATATCATCAGGACTATCGAAATGAGGTAACGTGCACGGGCAAGTTTCATGGCGATCCGATGTACTGTAACACCCAACCAAATATTATCGAAAATTTAGTAAAATAAATTAAATATAAAATGGATAAAAATAGAATTTTCACAAACATTCGAATTTTGCTACGGAACTTGCATAATTGCGTTCGTAGCAATTTCTTGGACAACTTTCATTTATAAAGTTTTGTAATCCGAGTTCATACGAAAAAGTTACCGAAGTTTAAAGATTTGAATTCAAAAATAATTAAGGAATTACAACAATAATAATAATTAATATTAAATTATTCAATCGGTCGACACCACAGTCGGGATCGGTTGACACCTAGCAGTCGACCAGTTGGCACTTGTCAACTAGGGTTACCCTAGGCCGAATGGCCCGAATTTAATCCTATTAAATCAATGGCTTTCATCGTTTCGTGTAGCTATAAATAAGATGTTAATCCAAACCCTAATCCCTCACCAGTAGTATGTCCAAATTCTTTCTCTTCTCCAAATCTTTGTCTCCTCTAGAAAAATTTCTGAAATAAAGTAAAAATAAGTTGAAAATAAAATCAAGCAAAAAGGAGAGATTAACAGGTAGAAGAAAAGGTGACTCCACACGAATCAAAGAGGGAAAAACTAATAAGAGGTGAGTGAGTTTATAATTAATACGATGATTTATATGTAATTAAGTTTGTTTATACCTTATTTGATCAATAACTGTTTTAATTTAATTAGAGACAAATAACTATAGTAGATTGAGAATTTGATAGTAATTTAACCTATATAAATGTGATCCTCTTTTTAATATAAATCTATTTAAAGTAAAATTGGTTGGGTAAAAGTTGATTTAGGTTGAACATGCTATTTTTGTTAAATTGAATATAGATTGATATTCTGTACCCATTGGTTCTAAACTTAAGTTAATTGAAATTGATGACAAACACTGTTATAAAATTATGAAATGATTATAAATTGAAATTGAGAATAATGTGAATTGTACGTTTATACATTAGGGTTTATTGTAAAACAAAATCAACAAAACAAACGTGGGAAAAAATCCGCAATAATTAACTCCGACCGGTCAACAGGCTCACTAGAGTCGGTCAACTTCTCCAATAGCAAGCGGTCGATCGGTTAACGGTTTACAACGCAATCTAAACCTCGGCCTAAGGGCCAGTTTATAATTTTATATATGTATATGTGTTATATATATATATATTTGTGTGTTATATATGAATGTTAGTATATTAATAGGAAAATTAGTTCCCTAAGTTTACAACCCTTGGACGTTACGGGATTGGATAGATGTATATGCTTGTAATTAGGCTTAAACACTATATATTCGGTATAGTCGATATTCAATAGGGGAAATTGATCATAAATTGCACTCATACGAGATTCTACGGTGTGCGTGCAATACCGACAATGATGCTTGGAGAAGTGTGTGGTCGGACACTAATGGGAGGTTCCTTGATATACGCAGCGATGAGAACGTGATACCATAGTTGTTGATGGATGTCCTACGCGATGCAATAAGTGGCGTTACGTTACTATTGAGAGTGGACACGAATGCAACAAACCCTAAGATGTCTTTGGCACGAGTCGACATTGCGGGCTCCTCCTCAATGCGTAAGTATAATATGTGCAATCACAATTTGGGAATATAGTTCCAAGGTTGATATTATATATGCGATCCTATTTTAGAATAGTTACTGTAGTTATGGGCCCGGTCCACCATTGTTTTCGAGGTTCAATTAGTTGTTCGAACCTAAGTATAAACCTTCACAAGATGTTGGTGTAGGTGCATTTAGAAACTATACCCCTTAGATAAATGAAACTAAACTCAGTAAGGGATCACAAACACAAGTTGGACACCTTGGTCACTTAGAGTATTAATGAAGTAAATTGCATGTGATAACCGTACATTAATGATATAACTCATTCACGGGACTTCGTCTGACCTACTCCTTTTCTTCTTCCCCCACCACAGAAGGACATGGTAGTAGGTGATTGGCCTAGATCTAGTACACGGAGAGGCGAGCTTAGCGTTGGCAGTTCTTATTACTTTTCATTACTATCCATGTAATTATTTATCGTACTTAGTATTTATCAGACTATATGTTGTATTTTCTATAAATTATGGATTATGACTACGTATGTTTTATGACCGTGTATTTTGGGATATTTTGTAAGATAACTATTTTGTATTTATATTTTACTGCCTTCCACTGTGATCTGAAAGTGTAGAATGTCTTAGATTTTATTCTCATATTCTTAGTCTCTGTAATGTTTTAAAAACATGATAGCTCGTAGGTATGACGTACGTCCAAAAGTCACCCTAGGCCATGGATCAATGTGCATGGAGGTGCAGGTTGTCACACTTAGTGGCAAAGCATAGGCTTAAAATTCCTTAGGAGCTAGATATGTATTGAGAGAACGTATTCTAATATTTTGAAAAAGAATAATGGTTTTCCAAAAGGTTTTCAAAAGTTCTTCAAAATGGGTTTCTAAAAGTGTGTATATGTAAATGTATAGATAAAAAAATTCAATGATTTTATATATAAGTATAATACGAAAAAAACGCTATCACTTATTCTTGCCAATACCATCTGTGGAAAAGTTGCTAATAATTCCTAAATCACAGATAGAGAGGATGAGCGATCATGTTGGTTGCGTCTCAGGTGATGCAGTTGAGATTCCAAATGTGAATGTCCTCATATGGCTCTACCGATAACTGTAAGCGAGAGGACAAGCTGAGCTTAACCCTAATATGGAATCCGCAGAGTGGGCACCAAGTGCAGTTTCTTCCCACCCACCTACCGTCGATTTCGTTAAACTATGTAAGGACTCATGAGTCTATAAGGGAAGCTGTATATGGGGATCGAGTCGTATATGGACTCAAAAGCATGGATTGGTACTTATGAGAGGATTTTCGGATTAATGGGTCTTAGAGATGGCATTAGGAGACAGCTTGCTACCTGGCATTTATAGGGAGAGGTTCAGAATTCTTAGGACATAGTAGTGGCGAAGATCGATGAAGGAGAGATTAGTTAAGGAGAGTTTAGGAGGCGTTTTGAGAAAAAGTTCCTTTCCATGGCAGAGCAAAGGAGTACAGCTGGAGAGTTTCATACATTTGTAGTAAGGACAGATGTCGGTGAAGGAATATGTAAATTAGTTCGACGAGTTAGCTAGGTTTGGTTTGGATCTGATCAATACCCTTCATAAGAAAACTTTGAAGTTTACAAAGGGGATGAATCAATCTCTTCAAGATTTGTCCCTTAGTCACATTCCCATTTATGCAACTTTCGAGGGTTTAGTGGAGATGGCCTTACTGAATACTATTTCCAAAGAGGAAGTGAAGAGTGAGCCCAAGAAGTCAGGAGAAAAGATACCCTGGTAGAATCAGCGCATGGGCAGAATAGGGGCCCATGGGAAGATTAAGTAGCAAGAGCTCCAGTGTAGAAGATGGGGTAAGTGGGGCATTTTACGAAGTACAAGATAGAAATATCAAAAATTAAAATTTTCAACTGCAACCAATTCGGGCACATGAGGAAGCAGTGTCCGGCACCACCAAAGACCTCTACCTAAGTGGTTTCAGCTTATGCACTAGATGTTGTTCCCAGCTCGAGTGCACCTTCAGTAGTAGATAAATGGGGAAAAGGTCATAATTGAGGGTGTGTTAACTTTATCTAATTTACTTGTTCATACCTTATTTGACATGGGGGCATCACATTCTTTTATCTCAAGTAGACTTGAAGATGAGTTACACTTCACTAGCATATCAAGTCTCCACTATGCCCACAAAACACAAGACGGTCTCTTCGTCCCTGAAACTGAAATGTTTTGGACTGACCCGAGCATTATGCAAATAACACACGGGTTAGACTATGTATAAATATAGAGGTCAATATACATATATAACTTAGTATATGCATGGAATAATAATATGGTAAACAACATCAAAATAACTCAACGTACATTCACATAACCATAAATAAAGATTTCATCACCCACATCAAATCACATCAAATCAGAAATCTTGGATCAATGTCAAATGGGTGAATCATACATATCAAAATAAAATTAAAGTCTAGAAAACATCAATACTAGAGATATCATCAAAGTATAGTCAGGCTAGCATACATCAATGCCCAAGTATATCTCTCAATCTCATATAATAAAATATCATCATCAAATCATAGAAATCAACAAAAAAGATTAGGCTAGCACACAACAATGCCCTAAATAAATATGAAGTAACATTACTAGGTCTGATGAACTCATAAAGATATAATAAATAACATCCATATATTCAATAAAATAAGAATAGGATGTCTATCTAAAAAGGATAGGCCGTCTGCCCATCAGTCATATAGATGTGACATATGGGGATTGCCCATACACTGAACATGGTCTCAGCTCTAATCATAGCTCATCATCTCATGTGAGGTGTATAAGTAATACGTGTCTATCTACCACACATCAGAACCAAACAGGAGATTGATGGCTGTCTGTGTGACGCTCCACCTCTTACTCACACTGGCCAAGGACACTACGGGGTAATGTCGTCGACTAGCACGAAGAATAAGGCTGTTGAGGAGCGACCATCTGTGTAATTGCTTTGTGCGAGTACCGATATGTCAGATAATATAGCTTACATTTCATTCCTGGAGGAAATCCGACATATCTAATACAAACTCAAAGCTACCACAGAGTGGCTAAATAGTCTTCGGAAACAAATATGAAATAACATAACACAAATCAGTCACAGACGTTCATATCTCAAAGGCGGAAACAGATATGAATATAACACATAAATGTGTACATCAGAGAAGTGGTCAAACAAGATCCACAATATCACAAAGGAATAGTTACAAGTGCTAGACAAAAGAATAAGTATACATCATGGAGTCTATATCTCGAATGTTTAACAACAAAAACTACCAATCTAGTGTAGTTAGACAAAAGTCAGAAGATGATCCCAGATAAGGAGTCAAGCAGAAGTACCTGTATCATCTCGGTCTAACCCGGGTATTATTTAAGAAGAAAATAATAAACGGATCAGTCTAACTATAATTATCATTTATAAAATGAGATATGAGTAGAGATATAAAAAAAATCGTATGATAACAACAAAGTCAAACAGTGACAAGTATACTTTAAACAACAACAAAATCATACAATATCTCAAGAATCTCAAAGCACCAAAAAGAATGTCATATTCTTTATTTTATTCACCAAACCCAAAATATTGACAAACATATCATTGCCAATCACAAAAGGAGGTGAAGCACAAATTCTAAAAATCATCAACTAGAAATCCAGAAATCACAAAAGGGGGAGGCCTATCACAAACGGGAGCATGAAAACTCATCAACACGTGTATCACAAACGGAACGCTATTCCATGGTCGCTAACCATAAATTTTGAGCCGAAGCTCCACAAACGGCCGGAAGACCATGGGACGCTACCCCGCCAAATTGAACCGAAGTTCCACAAACGGGGATTGTAATCCCCAAACAACAAATAGACATCGCACATCGCTAGTCTAAATCACAAAATGATCGTCATCGATCAATAAAAAGTGTGAATTACACTAAGCCAGTAAATATAAGAGTTTAGCTTCATGTCCCATAACCACTAGCTTAACTCAAATATTTACGAACAGATTGTAGATTTCCACTCGAAATTGTCACAAGATTTCAATCGAACAAGTCCAAGAATTAACCGACGAAGTAAACGCAAGTGTTTCATACCACTTGTTTTACTAAGTCATTTAATTAGATTTCTCGTACGAATGAGGTAAAGGTTTGTATATACTAATAGATTGGAAAACAGTTTTAAAACGAGCTTTGTATTTAAAAGTAGTGTTGAAATCGTTTTGATGAAAGAGTTTGAGTATTTACTACTAGTATAGAAACCTTTTCGTTTTAAAGTGATAAACCATAAAAATGATTGTAAAAACAATCAATCACCAAAATTTCACGTTCGAAGACGTGAATTAAATCCAAAGAAATCGATACCAAATCCATCAAAATGGATACTCCCAAAAATCCATAAAAATAAGTCATCAAAGACGATAATAGTGATAACAACTAATCGAATCGACAAAAATCGATTAACACTGGAATTTTACTCAAAATTAGGCAAATAGGCAAAACTAGGAATTTCCAGATGTCTGAGGGTTGTTCCAGACGTCTGGATTTGGTTTCTGGAAATATTCCAGAAAACCATCCAAATGTCTGAAGCCTAAAATCAGACGTCTGACATCCTTTCAGACGTTTGGAACGATAATTCAGACGTCTGAAATTAGTCACTGCCCTTTTTATTTTTCTACCGCGTATTATTTTTTATCCAGAGGCAAAACCAGACGTCTGGCATTGGTATCCAGACGTCTGAACACCTGATAAAGGCAACAATTTGCCTAGGCCATAATTGCCAAATCGATTCGGGAGCGATCGAGCAAGCAACGATGACTAAGGATTTACGTCAAATGACAACCCGGCCTTATAAGCTCTTCGATACGCCCCAAACAACATATCCAAACATCCATTGTAGGATTTTCACAAAAATTGGACTTCAAATTCAAAAATTGGTAATCAACAATATCAATTCAAATCAAAAGCAAATGATCATGAATAGATGTTAGGAATTCATTCCTAACAACAAAGATAGATATAGATATAGATGTGAGATAAAAATCTCACCTTTTACACAAAAACAAGGAAGAAGAAGCTTGAAAACAAAGGAGGATCAACCACTCTTCAATCTCAACTCTAAAAGCTCCAAACTAAGATCAAAAGCAAGTATTTCCTAAGTTAGGTTATATGAAATTTCTGAAATTGAAGAGGGGTTGAGATGGAGAAGAAGAAGGAGATACTTACCTAAGCTTCACTTTGAATTTGAAGCTAAAACTTGGATTTGCTAAAGAAACTAGGGTTTAGGATTTTAATTTCCCCTCTCTTCCACCATTTCTGCTTTAGCTAGAGAGTATAAGGAGAATGAGAATTAATGAAGGAGCTTGAGTGGAGTATAGGGTATTCAGTTGGGTTAAAAGGGCTGAAACCCAATCCAAAGCCCAATAGAAAAATAGCAAAATTCACCCAACTCCAAACATATCGATGTTTATACTCAAAAAAGTTGTAAATGCCATTTTGGACTCATTGGAGGTGGTCTCGAGTCCCAATTCGACTGTTTACAAAAGGTAGCTTTTCGGACTTCAATCCGATTAACAATTCTATATTTAAATAAAACATTTAAATATTCAATCGTAAAATATACGGATTGTTACAGACTCTCCTCCTTAAAGAAATTGCGTCCTCGCAATACTTTCGAAAAAGAAATAAAAAGTAACAACCATACAAAGGCATAACAACACAAAAGAAGAAATTTTGAAATTAGAAGTTCACCTTAATGAGCACGAGAGAGTAAGTCCGGATGTGTTCGCTCGATGAATTCTCTGGATCTCCAAGAGCAATCCTTAGGATTTGAGGACCATTGAACTTTCACAAGAGGAACATCTTTATTTCGAAGGCGTTTAACCTCCGAAGCAATGATACGAATAGGATGTTGCTCATAAGTTAAATTTGGCGAAACTTCGATTTCTTAAATAACACCGGGCTCAAGAATAGAATCGGAATCTCGAAGGCATTTCCGTAGCTGAGAGACGTGGAATACGTCATGAATAGCAGAAAATTGAGCCGGTAATAAAAGGCGATAAGCCACAGAACCAATGCGTTCGGTGATGGGAAATGGACCAATATAAAGAGGAGCTAATTTTCCCGATCGACTGAAATGCACAACGGCCTTCATAGGTGAAACACGAATAAACACAAAATCTCCCATAGAAAATTCTAATTTCCTTCTTCGATTATCGGCATAGGATTTTTGTCTACTTTGAGCTTCTTTCATCCTATGACGAATAAGGTCAATCTTTTCTGTGGCATCCCGAATAAAATCTGGACCTAAAACCAGTTTCTCACCGGCTTCAAGCCAACACGAAGGGGATCGGCATGGCCTTCCGTAGAGTGCCTCGAAAGGATCCATCCCAATACTAGATTGGAAGCTATTATTATAGGAAAACTCAACAAGAGAAATATGATCTTCCCAACTTCCACCAAAATCAAGAACACATGCACGAAGAAGATCTTCAAGAGTTTGATTCACACGCTCGGTTTGTCCATCGGACTGAGGATGATAAGCGGTGCTAAAATTAAGCTTTGTTCCCAAAGCTTTCTGAAGACCCTTCCAAAATCCACTAGTGAACAATGGATCACGATCGCTAACAATAGAAGTAGGGACCCCATGTAATTTAACAATTTCTTTGACAAAAAGTTTAGCCAAAATAGGTACGGTCTGATTGGACCGAACGGAAAGAAAATGGGTGGATTTTGTAAGTCTATCTACTATCACCCATAGGCTATCATGGCCTGAACGAGAACGGGGAAGACCGTCAATAAAGTCCATGAAAATTTGATCCCACTTCCATATTGGAATTTCCAAAGGTTGCAATAACCCACCGGGCCTTTGATGCTCGGCCTTAATGAGTTGGCAAGTCATGCAAAGCTTAACAAAGTTAGCAATATCGGATTTCATTCCATCCCAATAATAAAGTCGCTTCATATCCGCGTACATTTTACAACTACCGGGATGAATGGTAAATTTAGAACGATGAGAATCTTCTAAAATGTCTTTACGAAGATCAATAATATTTGGCACAATAAGTCTACCAAATTTTCGAATACCGCCACGAACATCAATATCAAAGTCTTTCAAACCTTCAATATCGGTTTTATCCCTACAACTTTGGCTAAGAAGAACCAATTCGGGATTGTGCTTTTGAGCTTCAAGAATGCGGTCTAAAAGAGAAGGATGAGCCTCAAGGCTACATAAAACAAGCGGTGAACATATATTGGATTCACGATCTCGAATCTCACAAGTGGATAAAGTCCCGAGATCATTCCACTCAGATATCATCATAGAAACAACCTCTTGTTGCTTATGACTAAGGGCATCAGCAACAAGATTTCCCTTTCCGGGAGTATAAAGAATATCAAGATCATAAGATGCAAGGAACTCGAGCCAACGTTGTTGACGCAAATTAAGTTCCTTTTGAGAAAATAAATACTTCAAAGATTTATGATCGGTGTAGAGAACAAATTTCTCTCCCAAAAGATAATGACGCCAAATTCTAAGGGTGAAAACAATAGCCGCGAGTTCTAAATCATGAGTGGCATATCTAGTCTCGGCAGGCTTTAATGGCCTAGAAGCATAAGCAATAACACGTTCCCTTTGCATGAGAACGGCTTTGTAACGACCCAATATTTTGGACCATTCGCATCCGCACATGTCGAACTTGAATGATTCAAAATACCGAATTGTTAATTATATTTGGCAAAACTAAGCATATACAGTAAATAAATAATCACAGACACAGAGTAATAAATGCAGTGGAAATAAAAGATAGTAGTTCATGAAGCTACTATATACATATTAGAGTTAAATAAGGTACAACAGATGTCTCGGATACAATAGTCAAATACAATATCAGAATACATCACTGGAATCAACTGAATATCTGAAAGCTGGATAGATAGCTGGATCTCCAAGCGAATCTCCAACTCTAAAGGTGAGTCTCGAATACTGGTATACTCGGTCTGACCCGAGCGTAAAGCAAAACACAAAACACTCGAGTCAGGATTAACATTCTTATATCAATAAATCCAACTCAAGTGAAATAGCAACTGAAATACAAGTAACTCAAAGGATGTTGGAATAACCATCCTTTAAGGATCCGTTAAACTATCTACTATGTAGTAGTGTACGATAAGTAAATAATGCCTATCAGTAATATAAAATATCAAAATAGTGTTAAGGCGTTACCATTATCCCCCTTAACACATTTTATATAAGCGTTATAGTCTATACAGCACTGTAAACTCCACCGTAAACTAGTGGGCTATCAGGGAGTACTCCGTAGGTATAACACAAAACAATTCATAGTGGTTGCGTATATAGGGATACAAGTATGACAAGGCACATGAGGCAATACCCAAGGTAGTGAAACTACCGTTTGCCTGATCCGGACTGGTGAGAACGCATCGCCGCAGCGATCGCAACACCGCGAAACAACACTCCCAAATCAAGGGTGCACCAATCGACAACAAGTAATGAGTAGTTTTCGAAGAAGTGTGTTCGCTCGAGGTAGCTAACCCCCATTTGGCCCGGCACGGCTCCTGTTTTAGTCATTTCCAATTTGACACAAGTGTCAAGGCTATCCATTATCGTTCTCTTTCTTCAGTCATCACGTACATCATTCCAACCACTTCATTCTGGATCACACTCCGCGTATAGTTATTAAAGTGGTTTTCGATTTAGACAGTGAGTATGTCCCTAACCGATTCCGGTCTCTTTAATAACCTTCGTAATTATTACACCGATTGGTCGTTTATTTATTTCAAAACCAAATCAATTTCAATTTCAATTAGAATTTGTAAACCAACATTCCATTCGTCCTTCTAAAACAATTCCCATAATTTACTTTCAAAAACTTCCAAATTACTATTTCAAAATCTTATAATTCAAATCCAATTTCTATTTAAAATAATTCAAATATTGATTTAAATTCATATATAAGTTTCATTCCGAAATCTTTTAAATTAATTTAATTTAATATTCAAATCAATTTAAATTCATTGATCGATTCTATTCAATATTCATTAAGTAAATTTGTCATTCAAAATAATTTTCTATTTAATTTCCAATTCATTAAATCAATTACTTAAGTTCAACTTCATTATATCAAAACTTCAAATTGAATTAAACTAGATTCGTAAAATCAACCCTTTAAATCACAAGTCTTACATTAATTTCAAAAATCACATTTGCATTTCTTGATAAAGAAATTCAATTTCACATATTCATTTACTTAGTTACAATTTCAAAGCTCAATTAAATAAGAACTAAATTTCACTAATTAAAAGTTCAATTTTAATTATCAAAGGATTCAATTCAATTTAATTATTAAATAATTCAATCTCATTAAATTATTAAATAATTTCAAAACTTAATTCAACCATTTCTTAAATTAAACAACATTCTTTCATCAATTTCTTTATTAATATTTATTTCAGATTATTAAATATTCACATTTAAATTTCATTAAAATTCCATTTCCAACTTCGTTTCAAAACCATATTATTTATTCGAATAAAATCTTCATTTTATTTTTAAATCAAATTATTGACCAATCGGATTTTATTTAATTCTCTATCCTAGGTCAAAGTTCAATTTGGGTATTTATCATTTCAACCCGATTCCAATTCAATTCAAAATCAAAGCATAACAAAGGGAACTTGCAGTGTGATAACTGGGATGATGTCAAAGTAAATAAACAAGCAATAACAACAATCAATAACCATCCAATAATTAATTCAAATAATCCCGAAATAATCGTATCAATTCACATTGTTGTTTGTGCAAATTAATATAATTATTTCTAGAATCTACACTATCATTTCATGTAGATTAAAGATTATTTCACTAATTATTCATACGGTTCTTTACTTGTCATTCAATTTCAATTTTATACTACAACAATTATACAACATACATTCAATGGTTCAAGGTGTAGTTATCACTATTCTACGTGTCAGTTCATTTAACATTTAAAGGGGGTCATATTATACAACTTTAACTAATTAAATTCAACATTTAACTATCCTATATCAAGTTCAATTGCATATTATTTATCACTTTAACAATAACAATTAACATCCAATTTCAACATCACATAACAATCATTCATCAACCAAACTTTTATAAATAACAGATAATATGTCAGATGTCACATGTGAACTGATACAGGTAATAACATATATAACAGTGTAAATAACTATCAGCAGCATATTTCAATTGTCGTTTCAATTGAAATCAAATTTAATAAATAAAAGAACATTAATCGTGAGTGATTGCTCACCTTTCGAGGCTAGAGCGATAGACGATGAAGTTGAGTTACGAAATGCAAGCACGGCTTCCAAAACAAAACAAGATTGGTACGAATTCGAAGATTAAAGCTGATGACAAGGAATCGATGAATCAATTAGAATCACTTTGATATGAATTGAACTAAATAATAAAATATATTTCCTTTTCCTTGAAATCGATATGTTAGTTTAAGACAAAATTTTAAAATAAAGTAAATATATATGTAAATAAAATCATTGTTTTAAATTTAAAACACCTATAATAAAGTCAACATATATGTATCATATAATCTGAAATAAACGGACTTGTATATATATATACTTGTAATTACGTAAATTACATAACAGCTAACAACAAAATCATTATAAAAAGATATATATAAAACTGTTTCAAAATACTTCATAACCTCTGAGAATACACAGAACTATTTATATTGCCTTTGAAATTTAAAACTTCTGTACTAAAGCCTTTACAACTTATTTATATATTAAAACTAACATCCCTTTTTATATATGCGTAAGAAGACTGTATGATACTTATAAGTATATATATAAAGTTCGTAACAGACAGCATCCATCTATACTTCCTAAACAGATATATATACATCAAGATATTTATAATAGATTGAATATTATAGCAAAATCTTGTTATATAAACAAACATAATATATATATATATCCACATAACCATATATATATTAAACACCAAATCTATACTTGTAACTCAAACTGTAAATAACAAACTATATAAACAACTTTAAAATAAATGTTCATAAACTGAAATATAAATATTTAATACGAAACTGATATGAACAACACTTCATTAGAACTTATATATACACCTGCTGACATGCCTTATTCACTGACCGGACTATTTATATATATCATATATAACTCATGTGTATAACTATTAACTAATGTATATCCAATATACAACTTACATACGTGATATAATTTAGTACCCATGTGTAAATATATATGTCTTCAAACAATTAAATATATACAATAAAATATATAAACATATATTTTGTAAACACTTTCCAACTAAATTTGGACTAAACCAGAGATCAAAAATAGGTACAGGCTTATATAACATCATATATATATATTTATACTAGATATAACAACCACTAACTATGTATACTTAAATATATAAGAAAAAACTACAAAACAAATTTATATAAAACCAATATGCAAGAGATTTGAAAACGTGTATATGTACATATACAGATTTGCCTTACGATTTCGTTCAGAAGAACTGCTGCTCGGTCAAGTGAGAGGGCAGAGGGTATGAGCAGTCTGGGTTGAGTGGCGTGAGGGGTGGAGCACGGCAGGTAGGAGGATGATGGATGGGAAAAACAAGGCTGAGGGAGTGGGTGCTGTGAGGTAGGTTGGGTTTGCATTCGGTGAAGTGGCGGTCTCGGCCGAGTATGGTTGGTGAGAGTATGTTGCATGGGTTGGAGTTTGCAAGCCGAAGTGGAATGGCGGTGCTTGGCCGAGGAGGCGGTCAGGGGAGGCATATGGCTGCGATTGGGAATCGCGTGGAGGGAAGTCGGCTGTCGTGGCAACGACCATGAGTTTGGGCAGTGGGATTTGCTCGGGTTTTGGTGGAAGGCTTGGGTTCGGCACTTGAGGCCGTGGGGTTGCTGTTGCCATGGCTTCGTGGCAAGGGAGGAGCCGCTATGCCGAGGAGGCGGTCAGGGGAGGCACATGGCTGCGTTTGGGAATCGCGTGGAGGGAAGTCGGCTGTCGTGGAAACGGCCATGAGTTTGGGCAGTGGGATTTGCTCGGGTTTTGGTGGAAGGCTTGGGTTCGGCACTTGAGGCCGTGGGGTTGCTGTTGCCATGGCTTCGTGGCAAGGGAGGAGCCGCTATGCCGATGGAGGCACACGTGTCAGTGAAAGGTGGAGGTCGGCTTGGGTTTGCTGCTGAGGTTGGAGGAAGATGGCTCGATTTTGGTGTAGGGAACGAGGTGAGTTCCGGAAGGAATGGGTGCGAATCCATGAAGGCAAGAGGAGCAACTACAGAGAAGAAGATGAACAAGTTTTAATACAACTTCTTTTATTATATTTTCTCTTCGAAATGAACAGTATGGAACAGAAAAATATATGTTGGAACCATGGAATGGAATAGAAAAGGTCAAAAGCTACAATAATAAATGTTTATGGCTGCTTGATTTCGCGTGGATAAGAGAAAACAAAGAAACCAAAAGTCTCCAATGTGAAACCGGTACGACTGATCGGCTCATCGATTTCTTAGTATTACGAACTCCGTAGCACACGAATGAATATACCGTAGAGATCAGCACGACGAGACGATCAAAACGGTATACAGATACAAGTGGTATGATTTAATTATAAAAATTCGAATTTTCTACTAGCGGAAAATGCAGCAAAAACGCAGAAAAATAAGATCGACGGAGCTAAAGAAGTCCGAATTTGGAAAAACGAAAAATGACGTCTTGCTCAGAAGATGGTTTAGAATTTTTCTATATAAAATATTTAGGTTCTGAAAACATTTTATTTTCATCGCTTTTTAACTGATTAAATTGAAGTAAATTTACGCACGAAATAAACTTTCATATTTTCGAACGAAAATTTACCAGTTGCTATGTTTAACTAGACGCATTCCAAATATCAAATTTATATTTCAAAATTTTATCGTTTAAAATTTCACAAAATTTCAACTAATTACGATATTAAAAGAGTTAAAATTTACGGGTCGTTACAGGCTCCCAAACCAACACGACTAGCATCGGTGTAAACAATAAAGTCTTGGTTCCCATCGGGAATCACAAGAATAGGAGCATCAGAAAGGAGTTCTTTTAGTTTCTGAAAAGCAGCTTCACATTTGTTAGACCAAATGTATTTAACTACCTTCTTTGTCAAATTAGTAAGAGGTACGGAAATTTTAGAAAAGTCTTTTATGAACCGACGGTAATAGCCCGCCAATCCGAGAAAGCTACGAATTTCCGTCACACTCTCCGATCTCATCCAATTTTGAATCGCTTCAATCTTTGAAGGATCCACGGAAATTCCGGATTCAGAAATGATATGTCCCAAAAATTTCACACGAGATTGCCAAAAGTGGCATTTAGAAAATTTTGCTTTTAATTGATTGCTCCTAAGAGTTTCCAACACAATCCGAAGATGATTTTCATGCTCTTTCTCGGTTTTAGAATAAATAAGAATATCATCTATAAAGATGAGAACAAATCGATCGAGGAAGTCTTTGAAAACTCAATTCATAAGGTCAACGAAATAAGCTGGAGCATTCGTCAAACCAAATGGCATAACAAGCCACTCATAAGATCCATAATGAGTACGGAACGATGTCAAAGGAATGCTATCCTCTGCAATACGGAGCTGATGAAAACCGGTTGCTAAGTCTAACTGTGAAAAGACTTTAGCACCACTAAGCTAATTGAATAAATCATCAATCCGAGGCAAGGGATATTTATTCTTGATGGTGAGATCATTAAGCTTGTGGTAGTCAACACAAAGCCTAAGTGTACTATCAGACTTCTTTACAAAAATAGCCGAAGCTCCCCATGGAGAGGAACTAGATTGAATAAATTTCTTTGCTTCCAATTCGGATAATTGTTTACGCATCTTCTCATTTTCCTTATTGGACATACGATAAGGAGGACGAGTAATAGGTTGAGCTCTAGGGATTAGATTAATTCTGAACTCAATTGCTCGCTTAGGTGGTAATCCTAAAACGGGCTCAAATATGTCGGAAAATTCACGACTAATGTGAATGAGAGAAATGACATCTTCCTCATCATCATTACCGTCATCATGAGGATTTAGAGAATACAAGGATGCTTTCGAATTAGAATCTGAATCTTTCAGAATGAGAGAAATCTGCTTAACAGATTGAGGATGCCGAAGATATATAGTCCGTTCAGGACATAGAATATGGGCTTCATAACGGTTAAGCCAATCCATCCCCAAAATCATTCCGAAACCAAGGTAACGCATAACATGCAAATTGGCATGGAAAGAGTAATCACACAAAATAATTTCGACATCTTTACATAATAAACTGAGTGTTGCGGATCCACCAACCGGATTCGCAATCCTCAAAGAAGTCATCAAGCCAATAACATTCAAAGACAAAGCATCAACAAGTTCTTTTGATATAAAAGAGTGAGATGCACCCATATCAAAAAGAACTCGAATAGGAAGATCACGAAATATAATAATGCCATTAAGGATAGAATGAGAAATACCTTGACTACGAGAAGTGTTAGCAGGGGTTTGTACAACATTTAGCTTGCCCTCCTTCTTGCCCTGAAGTTTGGGACACAAAGATATGGTATGACCCGAACTCTTGCAATAGCGGCAAGAAAGAGACTTCGGGCACTAGTTTGCATAGCGGTCCTTGGAACCACAATTGTAACATTCTCCTCGGCGAGAGGTAGGAGTATTTGCTACCGGTGTTGCTTGCTTTCCCTTCTTGTTGGGATTAGGCTTGAATTAAAAAGGTCTCTTCTTGTTGATATTTTGTTTGACCTCAGCATCGCTATCTTCATCAGCCTCTTCGAGACGAAGAGCAATATCAAAAAGCTGATCAAAAGAAACTTCTAATTTCAGAAGTAATGGCTTTTTGAGGCTCTTGTTCAAGCCATAAACAAATCTCTGGTTTTTCTTCAATGGGGTATTGATGTACTCGACCCCATATTTTGAGAGAGATTCGAAAGATGCGACGTAGTCGGTCACGGAAGATTCACCTTGAACAAGGTCGATAAAGCGTCGAGCTAAAGATACTTTCTCAGCTTCCAGCATGAATTTCAACTCGAACCTTTCCCAGAATTGCTCCCAAGTATGGTCCGCTTCAATAATTTCAGAGATCAAAAGCTCGTGCCAGTCTAATGCTCTTTCTTGGAGCATACTAGAAGCCACTTGGACTCGATGGAGATCATTAAGATTCGTGCGAGAAAAGATGCGGTCGCATGTTCGAAGCCAATCCTGGACTTCTATAACGCTCTCGGAACCTTTGAATGGCTTTCCACATAAACTGGTGTAATCACTGCACAAGCGTGCAAACCCAGATTTAGGATGGGTGGGCTCTGGAGTGGGTCCGACAACTTGAGCATTTCTTACAAGATCTAGAAGTTGCTAAGCAGACATAAATACTCCATCCTGGGGAGTAGCACTAGATTGACCGGCGCTGGGACGACCAGGTCTAACCATTTCTTTTCTTTAAGAAAGAAAGAAAAGAGAAAAAAGGTTAATCTCAAAATGAATATCGAACAAACTTGATTGATAAAGCAAGGCATCACAAAATAAAATAGGATAGAACGGTACGAAGACTCGAATTAAATCCTATGGCACGATTCCTAAGAAAGACTTAGGACAATGATCCTTGCTAGATTATTCTACATTATTCTGAAGTTTGGCTCTGATACCAAGCTATGACGCCCCACCTCTATACTCACACTGGCCAAGGACACTATAGGGTAATGCCGTTGACTAGCATGAAGAATAAGGCTGTTGAGGAGCGACCATCTGTGCAAATGCTTTGTGCGAGTACCGATATGTCAGATAATATAGCTTACATTTCATTTCTGGAGGAAATCCGACATATCTAATACAAACTCAAATCTACCACACAGTGGCTAAATAGTCTTCGGAAACAAATATAGAAATAACATAACACAAATCAGTCACAGACATTCATATCTCAAAGGCGGAAACAGATATGAATATAACACATAAATGTGTACATCATAGTAGTGGTCAAACAAGATCCACAATATCACAAAGGAATAGTTACAAGTGCTAGACAAAAGAATAAGTATACATCATGGAGTCTATATCTCGAATGTATAACAACAAAAACTACCAATCTAGTGTAGGTAGACAAAAGTCAGAAGATGGTCCCAGATAAGGAGTCAAGCAGAAGCACCTGTAACATCTCGGTCTGACCCGAGTATTATTTAAGAAGAAAATAATAAACGGATCAGTCTAACTATAATTATCATTTATAAAATGAGATATGAGTAGAGATATAACAAAAATCGTATGATAACAACAAAGTCAAACAGTGACAAGTGTACTTTAAACAACAAGAAAATCATACAATATCTCAAGAATCTCAAAGCACCAAAAAGAATGTCATATTCTTTATTTTATTCACCAAACCCCAAATATTGACAAACATATCATTGCCAATCACAAAAGGAGGTGAAACACAAATTCTAAAAATCATCAACTAGAAATCCAGAAATCACAAAAGGGGGAGGCCTATCACAAACGGGAGCATGAAAACTCACCAACATGTGTATCACAAACGGAACGCTATTCCTTGGTCGCTAACCATAAATTTTGAGCCGAAGCTCCACAAACGGCCCGAAGACCACGGGTCGCTACCCCGCCAAATTGAACCAAAGTTCCACAAACGGGGATTGTAATCCCCAAACAACAAATAGACATCGCACATCGCTAGTCTAAATCACAAAATGATCGTCATCGATTAATAA
Source organism: Allium fistulosum (assembly GCA_030737815.1). Taxonomy (NCBI): domain Eukaryota; kingdom Viridiplantae; phylum Streptophyta; class Magnoliopsida; order Asparagales; family Amaryllidaceae; genus Allium; species Allium fistulosum. The sequence goes on along the minus strand of CM060905.1, from coordinate 479,882,388 downwards.
AAAGTGTGAATTACACTAAGCCAGTAAATATAAGAGTTTAGCTTCATGTCCCATAACCACTAGCTTAACTCAAATATTTACGAACAGATTGTAGATTTCCACTCGAAAATTGTCACAAGATTTCAATCGAACAAGTCCAAGAATTAACCGACGAAGTAAACGCTAGCGTTTCATACCACTTGTTTTACTAAGTCGTTTAATTAGATTTCTCGTACGAATGAGGTAAAGGTTTTTATATACTAATAGATTGGAAAACAGTTTTAAAACGAGCTTTGTATTTAAAAGTAGTGTTGAAATCGTTTTGATGAAAGAGTTTGAGTATTTACTACTAGTATAGAACCTTTGCGTTTTAAAGTGACAAACCATAAAAATGATTGTAAAAACAATCAATCACCAAAATTTCACGTTCGAAGACGTGAATTAAATCCAAAGAAATCGATACCAAATCCATCAAAATGGATATTCCCAAAAATCCATAAAAATAAGTCATCAAAGACGATAATAGTGATAACAACTAATCGGATCGACAAAAATCGATTAACACTGGAATTTTACTCAAAATTAGGCAAATAGGTAAAACTGGGAATTTCCAGACGTCTGAGGGGTTGTTCCAGACGTCTGGATATGGTTTATGGAAATATTCCAGAAAACCATCCAGACGTCTGAAGCCTAAAATCTGACGTCTGGCATCCTTTCAGACGTCTGGAACGATAATTCAGACGTTTGAAATTAATCACTGCCCTTTTTATTTTTCTGCCATGTATTATTTTTTCTCCAGGAGGCAAAACCAGACGTCTGGCATTGGTATCCAGACGTCTGAACACCTGGTAAAGGCAACAATTTGCCTAGGCCATAATGGCCAAATCGATTCGGGAGCGATCGAGCAAGCAACGACCACTAAGGATTTACGCCAAACGACAACCCGGCCTTATAAGCTCTTCGATACGCCCCAAACAATATATCCAAACATCCATTGTAGGATTTTCACAAAAATTGGACTTCAAATTCAAAAATTGGTAATCAACCATATCAATTCAAATCAAAAGCAAATGATCATGAATAGATGTTAGGAATTCATTCCTAACAGCAAAGATAGATATAGATATAGATGTGAGATAAAAATCTCACCTTTTACACAAAAACAAGGAAGAAGAAGCTTGAAAACAAAGGAGGATCAACCACTCTTCAATCTCAACTCTAAAAGCTCCAAACTAAGATCAAAAGCAAGTATTTCCTAAGTTAGGTTATAGGAAATTTCTGAAATTGAAGAGGGGTTGAGATGGAGAAGAAGAATGAGATACTTACCTAAGCTTCACTTTGAATTTGAAGCTAAAACTTGGATTTGCTAAAGAAACTAGGGTTTAGGATTTTAATTTCCCCTCTCTTCCACCATTTCTGCTTTAGCTAGAGAGTATAAGGAGAATGAGAATTAATGAAGGAGCTTGAGTGGAGTATAGGGTATTCAGTTGGGTTAAAGGGGCTGAAACCCAATCCAAAGCCCAATAGAAAATAGCAAAATTCACCCAACTCCAAACATATCGATGTTTATACTCAAAAAAGTTGTAAATGCCATTTTGGACTCAATGGAGGTGTTCTCGAGTCCCAATTCGACTGTTTACAAAAAGTAGTTTTTCAGACTTCAATCTGATTAACGATTCTATATTTAAATAAAACATTTAACTATTCAATTGTAAAATATACGGGTTGTTGCAGTCTGCCTTCTCCAGAAGCCACATGTTTGTCCATTTGACACGACTCCCATAGTCTTTGGTTACTTTCCCTCGAAATTGTGAAAATATTATAACAACCTGCATTTTAACGACTAGATATTTAAATAATTAGTTTAAATATTGAATTGTTAATAAATTGATGGTCCAAAATTTAATTTTTTACATATGAGTGAATTAGGACTCGAGAACGCTTCCATTGAGTTCGGATTGACATTGTGAATCAAAATGTGTAAATATATCCATATTTGAAGTCATGGCATTTTATGATTTACATATCATTATACGTATTTTGTAAAGATACATGCATAGTCGAGTCCAGTGGGATCTCGACTGATAGCTTGTGATTCTAGGATTAGGACTTCGTTATGAGACATACTATTGAGGAATTTTTTTTAATTGGGCAATTCGATGGCAAAAACAACCTCGAAATGCATGAAATTATCAATTCAAAGCGCTATCCTGGATAGTGAAAAAATTTATACCATTGGGACTAGAAAAATGAGGTGATGCACAACTGTGTAGTTAATGCCCCGCATAACCCTACTATATCGTATAGCTGATTTCTACCACTACGATTTTTCCATATAGCCCCAAATATAGTCTTTCCGCTATAAGCCCCGCTATATCCGTTATTCTCGGTATATTCCGCTATTTCCGCTATATCTTCTTTAAAAGAAATGAATTGAAAAATTATATTTATACATTATAAAAATATTATGAAATTAATTTATTTAATTGAAATTTTAATATATTTTCAGAAATGAAAATTCCGTAATATTCTACTAAATTCAATTTGTTATATAATAGTTTTATATTTATTTATAGTATATTCACACATGTCTTTATTTAAAATTATTTATGTATTAATTATAATCCAATTGAATGTTAATTTTTCATTGAATTACCATTTATATATTTGTAAAAACAATAAGTACGAGTTTTATATGCTATTTTAAAGTCATCCGCTATATCCCGTTATATCCTCGCTATATCCCCGCTATGACTTTTTGCACCTCCGTCGCATTAAATCTATCGAGTGCTTTAACTGCACAGAATTGCATGCCGACGAGTTTCATGATGATTCGATGTGTGTGTGATCACACGAGTTCAAAACATATGGCAATTTATTTAAGAATTAAATTGTAATATATATATATAATATAGCAAATCCCCCACACACAGCTCCTCACTTTCTCTTGCTCCCTCCTTTATAATATCCAAATTGGGTTACATATATGGGTAACGGGTCCTCTTCGATTCACGGAGCTACGAGTGACAATAAGGATTGAGGATGGATCCATTGGACTCGTGGAGGGGAGAGCATCACATCTATGGTGGTGGCATTTGGTGTGGTGAACCGTGGTTGAGTTCCACTTTTACTTGTGTTTGCTAGGGTTATATTTTTTGAGGCTAGAGGAGGAGTTAGGGGAATTGGATGGTACCATCATATTTCTCTTCAGGGTGGGCTTCTTCCTACGTCATTACTTTGAAGTTCGATTGTCTTAGGTGGTGTGCAACATTTGGTGGCTACAGAGGAGAGACCAGATCGCATTCTACAGGAGGGAGATAGACATGAACAAGAGGAGTGTGTTGCAGAGAGCACACTATGAGAGTGCGATGGAGCCGACAATGCATCAATTCATGGAGCATAGGTTGAGATTTGGAAGAGAGAAGGTGGGGCTATGATTGTGTGTGCACGTTTGTGTACTAGGGTATGGATTTGGGGATGAAGGATTATACAAGTAATTAAGTTAATTAATTAATTAAGTTATTAATTAATATTTATTATCCTTATTACTATAAAATTAGTATCTTTCGCATACGAGGTCCAATCGAGACGTGGACTTCACCATTGCACTCATAGTGAGATTATCCACAACATAGTATGGGCTTGGAATAGATTCAAATACTTGAGAAATTACAGTTCAGGTGAATGGAATTATAACTTCGAATGATTATTTATAAAATCTTCGTGATTATATATATATAAGATTATTCCCCTATTTGGTTGATAGTTTGTGTAGATATTTGGGATAGTTCACTGAGATCCTGAATATATAAATTTTGTTCTATTCATATTGAATAGTGTTAGATAGGGTTGATATTAAGTTATAACATCATTATAAATTAATAAAACTCTAGTTTGTTGTCATGTTAATGATAGGAATATTATTATATATTTCATAATTAATCGAAAGTTAAATTATGACTTTTAAAATTAGTTGTAATGCTTATTAAAGCTTTACTAGTACTTATAAATATTTTTAAGATAAACAAATGATTTTTATAAGTGAATGTTTTATTTATAAATATTATTTATGTAAAGGAATAATTTTATAAATAAAAGAGATTTTATAAAACGATATAAAAGAGATATTTTATAAAATATCGTGAGATTTTATAAAATAGTATAAAAGAGATATTTTATAAAGTAGTATGAGATTTTATAAAATAGTATGAAAGAGATATTTAATAAATAGTATATGTGTATGTATATATACATAGACCTAGGTAATAAGCCTAGTAGTGTGCGTTCAAATGGGGATTCTTCCCCCGTTTCGGACTCGAGTCGATGCAAGGCTTCTAGATAACTTCAGGGAAGACTTCTGGCTACTCGAAGAAGTGAAGAGCAAGACAAAGTTCGGGATCTAGATGCAATGTATAGTGATGCATGTGCGATCAATAATGATCGGATATGGTATCGATACAACAATTGGTTGTGTAGTCACATCTAGTGGGCGTGTACGAATGAGCGGAGTTAGTTCATGCCCTTTGGATTTGACCTGGGGTAGATATGCTTTGATTAATGGTATTGGTCTTATATTAGTGACCATACCCAGTATCAGTCTTATATTAGTGACCGTACGTTGTATTGGTATTATATTAGCGGTTGTACATATTATTGGTTTTCTAATGGAGACCACACATATAGATAGACAATGACAAGATATCGGTCTTCACTGTGCTAGGTGTATTTAATCACGTGACATTATAATTGGTATATTTTTGTACGTGTATATGTATATATATGGCATCGGTGTTCCTTTCTGGCCCCTATGATATATTATACAGAATACGGGGTGTCGTTCTCTTTTGTAGACATTATGTGAAGTTATTAAGAAATCCATGATGGCAGAGGGGGAGATAATGATGATCATCTACGAGTAGATCATAGATCACTTATGCTCACTAAGGGGTACGGTGAGATCCACGTAGGCTATAAGTAAATAAAGTAGGTTATGTATCACATATGTTCATTAAGGGGTATGGTGAGACCTACACGAGTTCGATCACTGAGGATGTAGCTCGAGGTGTATGGTACATTGAGGTGTCGTCTCAATTTATTTTATGCCCTCAACGGGAATCATTGGATAACGATAATTTGAATTATAGATTGATGTCTAACACGGACTCAGGTTTCAATTATATAGAGTAGGTCATACATCACTTATGCTCACTAAAGGGTACGGTGAGATCTACATGAGTTCAATCACATTGGATGTGACTCGAGGTCTATGGTACATTGAGGTACCGACTCTATTTATCTTGGGCACAAGTCCATTGTGGACTTTACTCGTCGGCAATAATGAGTATCAATTTGTATTCTCTGTCTATCGCTTATTGTTAGATTGTGTATGTTATATTAGTTGGTTGATAATATTATTGTGTATTCTAGGATATGCTATATTGTGATATTTATGTTATCTCTGCATTTGTAATTTGGATTGCTTATTATGGTATACTGTAACATATTAGTCACATTATATTAGTGTGCTGACTCATTGATGACAGGTGAAGAGGGGGCTATGGTATGATTCCCTACATTTGAGATGGATTTGCTTTACTTATTTATAGGTACTCCGGATTATTCCTAAGCCACGTTTGTAGAGAGGACCAGATGTGCCTTAGTAGTTTCCTATTTAATATATGTATATAGTTTTGATATACAGTATTTAGAGGTAGTTCCCCTTGGACCAAGCTTTATGTCTGACCCGCATTTTGTCCTTGTCTATTTATGTCATGGCAACTTTCAGGTACTCGATTAAGTAGTTTGGAAGTCGGGTGCTTTTTAGGAATACATTTCCAGGACGGCTGGAGCTTTGGAGGCAAAAACAAAACTTTGGATATATACTTAATATTGTAGTAGTACATGACATATGTTATTTGTATACAAGACTTATTATATCAGATATTCCATTCCGACTTGCTGTATTGATATTTATTTATCAGCTACTTCCTCCAGTGCAGTCTCTTATATATTATTCATCATATTATGTTCATGTATATTCAGTATATTATATATTATCATTCCACTATGAGATTATCGTCACTACAACAAAAAGACTCTACGATAGCGTCAAAAAAACGCAATTAAAGCCTATAATAGCAGTTTAATAAACGTTGTATAACGACGTGTTATTAAAAACAGTGAACAATTTATAGCGCATAATAAGCGCTATAAAAAGTACTAATATAATAGCGCAAAAAATCCGTTATTTTAAACATTTTATAGCGCCAAATTATGTGTTATTGATTACTATAATAATAGCATCTTTTTCCGCTATGAAATTCGTTATTAGCCACAATATATTTTTTGCTTTTTCTAAGATAGCACCAATAATTCGCTACGAAAAATATTAATAGCGGATTATGTGTGTTATACTCGGTTATGATGTGTTCTTTTATAGCGCTTTTTATAATACCATAGCGCTTTTTCTATTGAGCATCTTTAACACCGACGGATTTAAAGCGGTCATTCAACGCTATTAAATATTTATAGCGCTTTTCAAGTGCTATGGTTTAGTTTCACAATTCAAATATTTTATGCATCCTATTCATAAACTACAGTGTTAAATACCAATATCAGAATGCACAATAAAAATCATTTTAAACTTAAAATCATTTAAATAATGCAAGAATCATAAAAGATAATAAATATAGAGAAGTAACACATTACATTAAACATATCAGATATTCATACACATAATATCTTCCAGCTTAAACCACATGAATCAAAATGTAGTAGCAAATGTTTTAAGCACACCCCAAAAAATAGCAGCAAAGTTTGACAAAAAAACAAGTACATATTTGGTTGTTTGCATTAAAAAGAAGACCACAACTTTCGCATCCTTCTTCTTTCACACCTGCAAATAAGTAAAAATGCTTGTTTTCAAACTAAACGGATATCACACTACAGGTGCAATGCTCTTAGGCTTAAGCCAAATGCGGTCATGTTACAAAGTTAATGCATATACCGTACAAGCTATCATGTTCATACTTTTTCTGATCTGTACAATAGAGATTCTTAATGTTTAACACGTGAACTTAATTTAATGTATAATTAGCTGGATTGTGAAATCGGTGCAGCCATATCCATTAAAAATTACTTCCAGATCGGCCTCTCTATGTATAATTAGTTTTATTAAATGTCACTAAACTATAGCCAAACACAGTGATAAAAGAAACGTAGAATTTTATCATTTTATTCATTGCATAAACACATAAAAACTAATTTCCATGTGATTACATTAACATCATATGTGATCTGTTTTACTACAATATTCACCCGATCAACATACTGTGATATCAAGATTTACCTTCAGAGTGTTGAGCTTTCAAACGAAATTCAAGATTGAAGATCACCAAAATAACTAAAAATCTGCATACCCTGAGAATGTACCTATGAACAAAACCTGAAATACACCAACAACAGTAGGTGAATATATTATATCATAATACATAATCATTTACTTATCATAAAAACCCATACAATTAACCATGTATCTTCAACCTTGAAAAGATCCAGTAAGGATGTCAAATATGGAAAGAACACGGTGTTTTCAACTTATGGTATGGGCAAAAGTAACTGGACTACAAGGAAAATATCATACAAAGTATGAGTGAAGGATAAGTTTCGCTAAAAACTCTAGTCTTACCCCTCTCAGACACCTTCTATCTTTTTTATATCAAAATATAAAGTGCAGGCAAAGTGCATGAATGTCCTATCAAGTATTAAAATCAGGATTAGCTTTTGAAGTTTGTGCAAGGCAGATTGAGATTATCTCTTCACTATCTTAGCTTGCCATCTGAAGTTCCTATTAGCAGTAGAACTTCCTTTAACTCCTCATTCTCCAAACAACACATTTCCATAAAACTGCATCACTCTGCAACTCTCCCCTCATCAATTTCATTAAACATCAAAAAACTGCAATTCAACCCATCTCCTTCAAATCCCCAAACTGCTACAAATACAACCCATCATTACTATATGTGTATTAACTTATTCATGTCCCACTGAAATCATCTTGCTGATCATGGGAAGCTTTTTAATAAAGCAACATTGCATAGATGTCGTATTTCCGAATTTACAACAATTATTTATTATATAAACAAAATAATTGTGTCTAATAAAGTTAACATTAATCAGAACCTACCGATCTGCATAATTGTGTCTAATAAAGTTAATAGTAATCATAAATTAATTGTTTTTATAGATTGCATAACTATATGAGATCTGATTTTATAAGATGATGCAAAATTAATATGTTTATAAACAAAGTAGATTATACTTACTGAAAATTCATGTCATTACAATGTGCGCAGCAGGCCAAGCTATTATAGAACTAATGGAGTCTTCCATGTATTGTAATTCAGATGTTTGTCTCCATAGCGCCGCAATAATTAATTCATGTTATAAATATAGAACCTTTATTTTAATTATCATCAGTTACCATACACTACTGCAGGTGAATTTTTTTTAATTAGAAATAATGCTCAAAGGTTGTATAAGCAATTTCCATTTTATTTATTTTTTATTTCTTATTTTGATTATATCATTAAAATTAATTATTTCAACCTCTTTATTGAAGGTCGTGTAAATTTTTATTAAACTTATAGTTAATTTATTACTGTTTCGTCGTCGTTGTTGTATTAGTAAATTAGTTAATCTTCATAAACATTAGTTGTTATTATTGTATTATTACATAAATTTAGTTAATTCTTATAAACTTAGTTAATTGTTGTTATTATATAAATTTAGTTAATTCTTATAAACTTAGTTAATTATTATTATTATAATATAAATTAAGTTAATTTTATAAAACTTAGTTAGCTTAGTTAATTTTTTATAATTTATTATTATTGTTATTAGTATCATTATTACTAGAAACTTAGTTTTTTAACTTATAGTTAATTTATTATTATTTATGGTTGTTGTTAGTATTATTATTACGAAATTAGTTAATTTTTATAAGCATTAGTAATTATTATTGTGTTATTGTATAAATTTAGTTAATTTTGTATAAAACTTAATTAACTTGGTTAATATTTTATAATTTATTATTAATCTTATTAGTATCATTAATATTATAAGCTAAGTTAGTTTCTATAAAACTTATAGTTAATTTATTATTATTATTTATGATTGTTGTTGTTGTTAGTATTATTATTATAAAATTAGTTAATTTTCATAAACATTAGTAATTATTATTGTATTATTATATAAATAAATTTAGTTATTTTAATAAACTTAGTTAATTATTTTTATTTATTTATTATTATTAGTATTATAAACTTAGTTAACTTTCATAAACATTAGTTAAATTATTATTGTTACTATCGACTTAGTTATTTTTATAAGCTTATTTATATTTTATATAACTTAATACACAAAGTAAATTTTTATAATCTTAGTTAATTTATTATTATTATTATTATATAAATTTAGTTAATTTTTTTATAAAACTTAGCTAAATATATTTATTTTTATTATAAACCTAGAAATTTTATTCTTATTACTAAGTTTAGTAAATGATAAATATATATTTGCAAAGCATTATCAAAGTTGAATATGACTAAAGAGCAAAGGGATGAACGGAAGCCGGTAATGATTGTAAATGTCTGCATAGAATATTAAGGAAAATTGTAGTTTTTGAGATATGAACAAGAAATGGGAACTTGTCAAATTTCATTATCGCAAGCATTAAGGAAAAATTATTAGTATTATAAACTTACCCTAAGCTGAATTTTAACTACTTGATTTTTATTATTATTATAAAGTTAGCTATTTTTCATAAACATTAATTAAGTTATTATTATTATAAAACTTAGTTAATTTATTATTATTATAAACTGTTTTAATATTATAGGAAATTTTAATTTTTATAAAACTTAATTAATGATGTTAATTTTTAAAATTTAGTTAATTTATTATTATTATTCTATAAATTTAGTTAAGTTTTATAAAACTTAGTTAAAATTATTAATACTTTATCATTTATCATTATTAATGTTGTTGTTGCTGCTATTATAAACTCGGTTAATTTTTATGAAACTTAGTTAAATTTATGAACTTAATTTGTTTATTGGTATTATTATTATTATGATTATTATTGTTGTTAGTATTATTATTATAAACTGTAAGTTAATTTATTAATTTTAGAAAAGTAAGTTAACTTGATTAATATTTTATAATTGATAACTTTATCATTATTATCATTATAAACTTAGTTAAACTATGTTGTTGTTATTATAAACTTAGTTAATTTTTATAAAACTTAATTAATGAAGTTAATTTTTATAAACTTGGTTAATCTATTTTAATTATTAGTGTTAGTTTTATTATATTATAAACCTCACCATTGCTTTTAGAAACATTATTACTGACCCAAAGTCATGTACTACATCAACTACATACCACTTTCCATCTAACCTTATGTATAAATGCGCATACATGGTTATAGAAGAGCACAAAATATCACAAAACACATAAGGCCGCTCTTTAGGGTGGATGTGCCACTTAGAAACTAGCAAATGGTCCATAAAACTGTATTTGGGACCCGACCCCAAATGGTAGAAATACAATGGAAGCACAAAAATATGATTATGCACATGCCTAATAGGATTGTACAAAATAATTGTTTCAATATTTAGTCCCTTGAAAAGCCTCAAAAGCTAACCTGGAAGAACTTAGGTGATTTTCCTCCACCATTCTCTTGTATAAACTGGCATAGGTATATAACACCATCGCAAAGTGAATTTCAACATGACATATACAATCAGTTAGGAAAGATAAAAAAATCATAAAAAGTTTATGACCGAGTACTTTGAACTATCCAATGAAGTTCAAATTCTAGGATGAACGGACTGAAATATATTCTCTACAATCACTTTATATGACGGTTTGCAGTTTGAGAAGAAATAGAAAGCACTAGTCATGTATATCAAATTTACATGCTTGTACTCAATTGCATTGATCTTTCCATCCTGTGAGAGAAACAGCTTACTTGATTCCGGCTAACTATACATTCTGGTCAAGTATTTCTAACTTTGTGATTTTAATAACACTGACACTCATTAAATCTTCGACCGGCTCCTGGAGCGAATTTAACTCGAAACCAACTTTGGAAATTTTATGCTGGACATCAAATATTTAATTTACCAAATAAAAGGACATAGGTGTTTGCAAGCATTCATGAATATAGAACATTAAATAATATTTACTGAAGTGACTACCACACACATTCAATTGAATTAAAAATGCTTTAGTTCAAAACGGGCTAACATGATAGGAATGGATGACACTGCCCATGACCGCAAAGAACAAAATATATGCATGTGGGAGCTCACTAACATCATTATTATGGTATGTAGTTACGAGAATTAAGTAGAGCAAGCACGGGATTATATCATACAATAAAATTTAGCTATCAGCCTATGTTATTTACAAGTTCGAAGTGCGTATTTATGAGTATATGACAAATCTAATATAAGGAGGAAAATATAATATTATCATAATTTATAATTATTTACAAGTTAGGTTTTATATTGACATTGGAAAACGTAAAAAATACGCATATATGTATATGTGCATGTGTGTATGTATGTATATGTATATCAAATAGAGAAACTCTCTCATATAAATAAATAAAAGAATAATAGAGAACCTAATAGTTCCGCTAGCAACATTTCAACCAGCTCAGAAAATAGTTATGCATTGTCCTTACTTATCTAAGCTAATCTAGCGGTATTTTCATGCCTCAACACTCCAGAACCATACTCCAGAACCATGCAATCTGGTTTAGTCAGTACATGCCAGTTTAGTGCATTAGGAACTCCATTTTCATCTCTGCATTTAAGCTATTAATGCATCTCTAGATAAAGCATTTGCTCAGAAAATTGTAAATTTAGGTGTCTTGTTTCCAGAACTGCATTAAATAGTTAGAAATGACATTACTTATGCATTATCTTCTTTATGGAAAAAATAGCTATAATATATTCAAAGTTTTAATTTGTTAACTAGATAAATCATGTAACCAGATCATAATAAGCATATTTTACTATCTGTAGACTTGTGATATCATTATCTAATTTTTCAAATTGTAATATCTACATTAGTAATATCCATACCTGTGAATTGTAATATCTACACTTGTAACTCTTCTCATTTCATTAATTATACTACCACATGCCTAAGAACACAACTGACTTTGCTCGATGAAACAATAAAGCAAATATAACCATGTAGTAAAACTTAAAGCACTTGAAGCATGCATTGTTTTTCATTGTTTTTTGCTAAGAACCGTAAACTTTATGTATGTACAAAAATTGAGACTGATTTTTACTGTATCCAATAGAATCAATTGGGTTCTTTGATGTGCAGACCCAAGTATTTGTCCATGACACTCTGTAGTGACTGGAACACAAAAAAGAAAAAATAAATAAATAAGATTTAGACGTTAATTAAATTTAACTACAAATATCAAACACATTATAGAAGAAGAGATGATACCTGAAAGGCAGAGGCTTCTTTCCCTTTGATAATAGCAACCATTGCTGCATTTGGATCATCAAATACGCTGTAAAATAACTGGTGAAACTCATGCCTGTATTTGCATTTACAGCAGCATCTCGTTAAATTTTCTGACCCTAAAAAAACTATTTGGCAGATGCATATAACTTGCTAAAAAACTTTAATGCACTTACTGATCTTCTTCGCTCATAAGATGATCCATCTCTTCGAACTTACGAGCTAGTAGCTCTGCACTTTCAGGTGAAAGTGCATGCAGGATAAGCGCTTCTAAAGTTCTTGGAAACTGGTTCTGTACTTATCAAAAGGTCCGACGAATCATTTTAAAAACAGAAAACGGATAAATATATAAAATAAAGAAGAAAAATGAGAAATAATACGAACCCCCATGGCTGCCAAAACTTTCTTCAGCACAAGTGGTTCAATAACATGGAAGATTTTAGCAATTGGATAGTCTCTAATAGAAGATGATTCATTCATTGCACCTTGATTGCATCCATCTATTGGACTGAGAGACGTCTCTTTCAAAGAAGAGCAGGCGTTGGTTTCATTTTGACTTCCAACCTTAACACCATTGTGAACTGCAGAAATGAGGCCATGAAGTATGTTGATAGCATAGGGATTTAAGTGCTCCACTATCTAACAATCAGTTTTACACATAGAAAGGAATATAACATGTAGTAAAACTTAAAGCACTTAAAGAAAATATAGGCCATTAATTAATTTTTCAAAACTTAAAGCATGTAACCATGTACACATAGAAAGGAATATAACATGCATTGCCAACCAAATATAAATAAAGCAAAGACTAATACATTATGGATTATACTTAGTCTCACATTATGGCACAAGCATGAACATTTTCATCGCTAAACAACTTCATTCCATTCTCTTTATTGGAGTATCCCGACCTCTGACTGTATTCATGCAGATATGGCTCATCACCATAACCATGTTTCTTATAGTTATACGAGGATGTAGAAGCATAGGCATAAGGATGAGCACCATATAGCAAACTACATTATGAACAACTCATTTGCAGGTGGTGATTGTTGTACTGCTGATTATTTCCATAACCGTAGTTGTATTCTGCATTGTATGGATGTGGCCAAAATACTGCAGTCCTTCCAGTTTTCCTCACTGCTTTTAGCACCTTTTTCTGCTCTACCTATACTGTAACCGTCACTTTTTGTCTCACCATATATATGCTTATCTCATCAACACCTACATCATCATAGCACTAAATAAAAAAGAAGAAGAAAATGGGAGAAGAAGAAAAAGAAGAAATCTATGTTCAAATGGTTAAGAATAATAAATGAATATCTTGAGTTTTTACTATAATATGAGAACCAAATGCTTGTTGAAAAATACACCTCTCAGCTTTAGAAGAGCCTTCCTTATTTTCTTCTCACAGCCTGCACAATCCATATGCACACACATCTCAACAATCTGCATGTACAACCCAAAATAAAATATAGATCAGGCTTCTTTCATGTTAATAATAACTAAACCAGTATCAAATTGTTAAGAGAAAAGATGATCACATACAGTTATCTTGGCAATAAAGTAGAGATAAATTGTTTCTCTGTCTTTTGATAGAAGCTAGTTTCATTTTTTATGATTGAGTTTGTAAATGACATCACTTGGTTCTCAAACATGCTATATATATATATATATGTATACACATATATGTATATACATACACACACACACATATGTATATACATATATATATATATACATATATATATATATATACATATATATATATATATGTTGTATATGTGTGAAACTGATTGACTACTCCAATACTGAAACTGAAGATAACGTGTTTGAATCAAGTGTAGACAAAATTTAAAAGCGTCATTCAGAAGTAACCGCCACCGACTCTTCTCAAATTCATTTAATACATACTCAACATTTTCCTATTGCAACAGCATTACGTAGAAACGGATGATAGATAGATGTACGATTAGGCACTTGGGCTAATATTTTTGTTCATGTCAATCCATTGAATATGTTTAGAAAATGTTTACTCCTTAATGACCATGTACTTAATTAGTAAGCATGTGAAGTTTGCTAATTAACATTAGTCATAACAGTGAGCAAAATGTACAAGTAACCAGCTATTAATTGACGTAAATAGTAGGCATAATTATATTTTACAACAAATGATAAACCTAACATGACCAAAAATAAGCGTAGAGATGCCAGTGGAGAACCTTGATAGCCATACTAAGCATACTGTACAAGTAAAGTAACATCTATTGAAGTGTATCCATCTCAAGCATTAGAGTAGATATTTGTGGAATATCTCCATTTGTTAATTTTCGATATTATTCATATTCTCCCCACTTAAGAAATCCTCATAGCCAATAAACCCAGATCACATAATATTACTAGATTCAAGCTGTAACTATATAAAAATGATGAACCGACCATGTAGTATAGGAAGAATATAAATTTATAACTTGTTTACTAAACTCATGTCGGTAGAACAAAAATATACTCTCTCTCACTTGTAACACTTACGAATGGAAAATAATTTAAAATAATAATAATAATAATAATAAAGGAATACAAAGTATGATCGACTGCTAGCTTTATCAGGGAATATCCATCATAGATTTAAAAAAGCAAGATAAATGATTGAGGTCTACTTTCACTTTCTACACAATATACTTAATTCTTAAATTTTGTTGGCATAAACATAAAGATCTACTTTTACTTTCTACTCAATATACTTAATTCTTAAGGCATACATTCAAGCGCTTAAATTATGCATGAATAATAATATTGAGGTCTTCTATAGGAGTACTATTGAGTATCATGAGCAGATTAATCGAGCATGAGTCTTTGCAATATCTATAAATAACTGTAGAATTGGTAATTTGGTACAAGTCTAATGATTCTAATAAATTTGTATTTCAGAAAAATCAATGTGAAAAAAGTCAAATGCTGTTGGATTAAATACCTTTTGAAAGTTCAGTCACTGAAAAGAATACCATAATATATAAAGCAAAGACCGAATAAATTGACCGACCCACCGAAATAATAGTCAACGTTCACACAAACCTTTTCATTACTGTACAAAAGTGGCAATGGAAACACCTAAAACCGAATCCTCTTCTCTTGTTGCCCTAGGCCGCTTTTGCCTATGCCTGGCGGTTGTGAGACGGCAAAATTGAAGGAGGTAAAAGTGTTGTAGAGGATGAGGCCGCTGCCTTGGAAATAGAAGATGATGAGGAAGGGAGTTTCGGTGGTGACAGTTTGATAGAGAATTTAAGTTTGAGGATTGAGGTTGAGGAAGAGGGAACTGGAGAAATAGATTGGGGTTTGAGGAAGAGGGAAATGGAGAAATAATTTAAGAACCAGCGGCAATGAAAATAAATGCCCGCTTACAATGTGTTACAACCAATTTCTCTTTAAATGGAACAAACTAACCCACACAATAACACTATAAAATAAAGGGCTATGTATTGGCGCTATGAAAATCCACTTTTCTTGTAGTGCGTTATGCCTTGGAATAGTATTTTTTTTTATTTTACCCCAACAATCCGTCTTTTGTGGTACTCGAAAGTTAGACATTGGTATGAGGTGCTGATTTTTAGGTGTTACGAAGGACGGGTTGTTATAATATCCACAAGCATGCTCGTCAATGCGAGGACTAAACTTGGTCATGACCCAGCACATGCCCTTATGGTAACATAATGCTAGCCTAGGTGACACAGGGACGAACGCACACAAAGATAACACACAGTTAGATAAATATAGTAGTGTTATGGATTTGGGGCATGACCTCGCAATCAGGCTACCATGGTAGATACTGGCCTAATCTAGTTCACTTACACATCATAAAGAAAGCAAGATAGTGATAGAAAAACATATACTACCTATATATATACACACATTGGCCGACACATAACCATATAAATATGTCGACACATGGCAATAGTTATAAAGCCTAGCTCACCGCAGCGAGCTCCATATCTCAGTCTCGTCATGCTTATCCCCGTATGAGTGTCATCCACGAGCAAAAAATAACCAAATAAATATCACAACGACATCCCATACAACCGTGTGTTACTAGCCTTTTATTGAGTGCTCATAAGTCATAGTCGCTCCATCATATTTTCTATATCATGAGTCATAAGAGTAACCGAAAAAATATTATCAAATGTCTAAAGAATAAGTGAAGAAATATTAACGAAAGTCCAATACCAGATGGTATTATAACTCCGTTTATTCATATTCCTCGTCGCATAGAAATAAATTCGTCAATAACATTTAGATTAGTATAATAAATCTTCTCGAAATAGACAATAAAATATATTTACTAAATTTACCATATAATCTACAATACTCAATATTCAAATAAAGATTAAATAATTCTTATACAATATTCAATCTTTATATATATTTATATGAAGCTACCAAATCTCAATAAATATCTCAATATAATTCATAAAAACCTCCTTTTAATTTTCCCATTTTCAAATACTACTTTTTAAAATAAATTTATAAACTTCAACATAATTTCTTTTATTTCCAAACCTTAAGTTTATCTCAAATCCTTTGTTTTATATGCAAAATCATTTATAACACTCACTTAATAGTATCCAGAAACCCACTTATGATTTTCATAGAATTAAATTGGATATTTTGATGAATTTGTATATACTGAATACAAATTTTCCTTTTATTTAAATAGCTTAAATACGTTTATAAAAACACTCATTATAACTTATAAATTATGAAATATACTTCCAAAACACTTAAAATATTATTTATAAACCATTTTCTAAATTTCCAAGAATTATTTAAGATCTTACATAACTATTTAATACCATAAATCAAATTTCTTATTATATAATTATCCTTTAATAATATTTAATATCAAATTTAAATAATCTTTTCTTAAAATTATTTAAGTAGATATAAAATCCTTAACAATATTTTGTATTTAAAACATATAAACTAATCGTATATTTATTTAAAAAAATTATAACAAACAAAATAATATGAATAAAACAATATTTTGGGTTTTAGGTCGCCGCTAGTCGACCGGTAGGGGATCGATCGGTGGATGCCCCTTGTCACAATTCCCTGAAGCCATAATTCGATCATTTTGATCCCAATTCAAACATAACATGCCCAATTCAATCATCACCAAGAGTAGAAATGACATACAATTCGCTAAACTAACATATAACAAGGAATTCATACAATATAGACATACATAGACATAGATTAGTGGGTAAAATTACTCACCTTAGCTTCAAGAAGCTTCTACTTCTTCTCCTCTTTCTCACTTACTATAAATTTTTCTATGCTCTAAATCTTGATCTAAACTTGAATCTCTTCTTAGCAATTGGCGTAGATCGATGTTAAGAAGCTCATATTTAAATCTTAAATTTATATAAATTTATTTGATTTTATTTTGATTTATTAAGGAGGAGAAGGGTTTTGTTAGTTCATGTTTCCTAAAGTAGAAAGCTTCCTCAATGTAGAAAGTAACATATATAGAATGAATATTATAGTGAGATGGATAATTATCTAGACAAAGAAAAATCTAGGTACACATCACATGGGTGGGCTTGCATTCTTAGGCTTGGTCTTAGCTTCACTTAATTTCCCAAGCTCACTTTAATTTAATTCTTCTTTTAACTCAAGATTTAATTTAAATTTCCACTTAAAATTATTACTAACTCAAATCCATATCATTCATCCATTACATAATTTTACAAAATATTATTTCCATATGTTAACGTATTTTAATTTAATTACCACTTATTTACATTTTCAACCCATTTATTAAATCAATTCCAAACTTATTCACATTTAATCTTTAAAAATCCATTTTAATTACTTAAATCATTATTAATAATTTTTAATTAATTATCTCTTAACACTAAGTTTTTACACATTCGCTTGGTCCTTGCTCATTATTGGGAATCCACCAAACCCTACTTGGATGCAAATCCAAGTCACACTTCATCGGCTAACCCTACTCAACTTGAAAGCTCATGCATCAAGTTTGAATGGCATTACTGTAACGTTATACCTTTTCGATCCTCAGCAGTCGACACTAATACATCCAGGTATTCATGTGCCGAACATCCAAGTGCCGAAAAGGCAGATCATTAGGGTGAAAGAAAGTAAGACGGAATATAATCTCACAACATGACGAGTAATATATAATATACCAATGGTCTTTACAAAAGAAAACTAAACTTTAATATATATATACACACACACACACACACATACACACACACATCAATCAGAGTATAATTATCTTATGATCAGCCCCTGGACAGTTATAGCAACATGTCCTTGCAATTGCTGATAAATACAACAAGAAAAAAACAATGGAAGATAAAATACGGTAATACATCTTGGAGGATCCAGCTCATCTCCTGAAGCTCCAAAGTTTCCAGCTAAATCTGGAAAATATGCTCGTGGTGACCCCGAGCATTATAAGAAAAATAACGTCCGGATCAGTCTGGTAAAACCAGCATGAAAAACACAATCAAATGGATTACTTAATGTAATAAAAACCTTTCAGAAATAAAGGTATCCCGCAAGATCGCACCGCACATAAACATGGATGAGTTTTTATCTTATGATAACCAAATCATTTTTATTATAACATCCAGTGATATTATAATAATGTCTAGGGGTTGAAAAAAATATAAAATAGCTGAAATGCTTGGATCTCACATTCCAACATAGTTGGGCGCAACTAAATTCGTAAAGGCACTTATTGGAGATTGGATTTCCATCAATGACAACGCCACTAGGGTACTGCCTGCCATAGTACACCTCTAGACAAATGTACCGAGGGCCTCACATGGACCCCCTGCCAACACAGGACCGGCCTAACCCTTACTCAATAGTACTGAATATGTCATTACCTCGGATGCTTTACAATCTTTTCTCGAGATCTCTCATGCACAACCAAATCCATATATATATATATAGACACACACACACATATATATATATATAAGGGTGATGACAATACCCTAATGGGTGCGACCCACATAGCCCTATTACATATCCTATGTTTTAGTCATTCCTAGTTGTGAGGCTTGAGGCTACATTTACCTTTCCATATAGCAATCCCACTTGAAATGCTAACACTGCCTTCCAAGCAATAATGCAATGCTAGCATTCGTCCATACAAATGATAACGAGATTGGAAAGTAGTGTTAGCATTTATATGGACGAATGTTAGCATTGCATTATTTCTTGGAAGGCAGTGTTAGCATTTCAAGGAAAGGTAAATGTAGCCTCAAACCTCACAACCAGGAATGACTAAAACATGGGATATGTAGCAGGGCTATGTGGGTCGCACCCATTAGGGTATTGCCATCACCCTTTCTATATACATATGTGTGTGTGTGTGTATATATATATGGATTTGGTTGTGCATGAGAGCTCTCGAGAAAAGGTTGCAAAGCAACCGAGTTAATGAAATATTCAGTACTATCGAGTAAGGGCTAGGCCGGTCCTGTGTTGGCAGGGGGTCCAAGTGAGGCCTCGGTACATTTGTCTAAATGTGTACTATGGCAGGCGGTACCCCAGTGGCCTTGTCATTGATGGAAATCTAATCTCCAATATGTGCCTTTACGAATTTAGTTGTGCCCAACTATTTGGAATGTGAGATGCAAGCATTTTAGCTATTATATTTTTTTCAAACCTAGACATTATTATAATATCATTGGATTTTATAATAAAAATGATTTGGTTATCGTAATATAAAAACTCGTCCGTGTTTATGCACGGCGTGGTCTTACGAGATACCTTTATTTCTGAAAGGTTTTTATTAAGTAATCCATTTAATTATGTTTCTCATACTGGTTTTACCAGACTAATCCGGCTGTTATTTTTCTTATAATGTTTGGGTCAACCCGAGCATATTTTACAGATTTAGTTGGACAATTTGGAGCTTCAGGAGACAAGCTGGATCCTCCAAGCCGTATTATCGTATTTTATCTTCCGTTATTTTTTTCTTGTTGTATTTATCAACAAGTGCAAGGACAGGTTGCTATAACTGTCCAAGAGCTGATGATAGGATAATTGTACTCTGATTGATGTATGTATATTAAAGTTAGGTTTTCTTTTGTAAAAACCATTGGCATATTATATATTACTTGTCATGTTATGAGATTATATTCTGCCTTTCTTTCTTCTACCCTAACGATCTGTCTTTCCGGCACTTGAATGTTCGGCACCTGAATATCGTGGATGTATTATTGTCGACTTCTGAGGATCGAAAAGGCGGAATGTTACAGTTAGTATCAGAGCCAGGTTAAGCGAGAACCTTGGCACTGGTGAGGTAAACTCATTAGAGATAGGGTTAGTAACACCCTAAAATGAGTTTGAGTGTATATATAAGAGCGCGTATTTGTTAGTACTATAAAAATGTTTTATATTGTATGGATTGATCCATTGAGGTTTTATGGATTCTGGTCAATAAGAGTAGCTAACGTTATTGATAGGAATCTCTAAACACTTGGACAAGGCCAACTAATACATTATTGTTTTTAAACTAGTAAATGAAATAATTTTACCTAGGAATATATTTTACATATAAATGTATAGTTTTCAAAAGTATAATATTGTTATTTTGATGTGTTTGTTTGTTAGTAAATGATAATATGCAATTATTATCATTTTGGATTTGATTAGTCATGCTCGTCCAGTTTTAGGCATTGACTAGTCTTGTTAATTTATCTGTAATTCTTCTTTTCTTAAGCACGGGTTGGGTAAGTAGAAATTATGAAAACATTTAAACGAATATCTTGTGAATTAAGTTTCAATTTCATTATAAGTTGTTCGGTGATAATGTCCGGTTAAAAAATTCGATGTTAATAGTGGGTATTTATTTAAAGAAAGCTAAAATATTTTAGGATAAATATTTAGAAATGATTTTATATAAGAAGGTGATTTTATGAAATTGATTTATAAAAATGTGGTTTATAAATAAAAAAGATTTAAAACTGGGAATTTGAGAAATTAAAATCCGGGTATTTTGAAAATTGTTTTTCCAAAGTTTGGAAGAAAATAATCATAATATTATTTGAAAGTATTTACAAATAGAAATATTTCTATGGGATTTTGAAGGGAGATAGAAAGCACTAAACTCATTTCTGTCGCTGAAAAATAATTCTGGTGGTGACTGTAGTATCATCGGTGTTCATTTTCGAGTTTCTAAGTGGGAAAATGCTACCATAGCAATTTGTTATAGAATTGTTTAATAAAGCGGATTTTGATTTGATCCCAAAAGCATGATTTGACTTACAAAAGGAAAATTGTATATTATTATTTCAAATGATTTTTGGGAAATAGTAGTAATAGTTTACTTGAAAATATTTTTTTTACGTGTAAATATTTTGGGAAGGAATATTTAAAGTAGATGCATTTTCTTTGGATTGGTTTGGAAAATGTGCCTTGATATGTTTTGTGATAATAAGAATAATATTCTAAGTGAAAATTGGATGTTTGCCTAGGCGAATGTTGTAGTGCACTTAGTAAATTATTCTCTTTATCATTGTATAATCGAAACAAGTTCAAATCCAAACGAACCCAAAACAAGTTGGTAATAGATATTTTGTTAAAACTTTTTATGATAACTAGTTCGACTAACTCGAAAATAACTGCAAATAGAGAAGATATGTGTTCGGATGGTAAATATTTCTCTTAATTATTACCCTTCTGGTAAGGGAATATATGATACTATTTGGTAGTACCCAGTTCCTTAATATCATTTTTGGGTTTCTCGGGCTATATGTATATTATCTACGGTTAAAATGTATAGTAGCATTTCAAAAAGGGTTTTGAAATGAAACTAGGTATTTGGATCTTGAGTTTACTTAAGGGAAATAAATTCAAATTAAAAAAGTTTAAACCAAATAATGGTATATCCTCAGGAAGTAGTGGGGTATTATACAGGTTTGTGAACTTAAGTTGGGTTTTATGAAAATGTTCTCATAAATAGTTATGGAAGTAAAATGCTTATGTTTTGTGTTAACTAGTTTCCTTCTTTGTTTGTTTGAGATGAAATTTCAATGATAAAATTCTTTAAGGGGAAGATTGTAACGACCTGGAATTTTATCGCTTTGACATGAGAATATTTAATTTAAATTCAAGTATTCAATTCAGGTTTTTAATAATTAAATAGCTCTCTTTTAATTTATAACTAATTAAATAGCCCTCTTTCAATGTCACCTTCGCTTTGCCACATGACCATCCCATCGTCGGAAATCAATTTATGACCAGAAAAGGGTTCGTCGCCTCTTACAACCAACTCCGACCACATCGTCACCTACGACCACTCCCAAAAATAATGGCTTGGCAAGATGAATGCGACCATGCCCTCCATTCGCAATTTCGTTCCTATCGAATTTTGATAAACACTACACCGTCGACGGTCATAAATTCGCCATGGCTTCCTCGCTTGACGAACCTTGCACGACTATTTTTGTAGAATACTATGGGACATGCTCTACAACTTTATAGTTGAGAGATTTAGCTAATTGTTGATGATTTGGGAGTTGTTGATTTTTGAATTAAGGGAGATGGTATTGTTTTCATTGTTTTGAGTTGTATAGGAAGATGAAGAACAAAATACTAATGACAGTGAGAAGGAGGGAAAATGAAGTGATAAATTTTGAGCTAAAAGATGTATTTTCACAAATGAAAAGAAAGTAGAGAAGATGGAGTTAAGAACTATGAAGATGAAGAAAATGAAATATAGAAATGAAAAGTGGGTATATATATAAGATGAAAATAAAAATATATAATAAAAATAAAAATAGGAAAAGCAAAAGACCAAAATGCCCTTTTACTCAATTTCCACTTTACCATCATAACTTTAGCCACCCAACGTACAAACGCTTATGTAAATATGGTAGATATTAGGAAGTACCATGTATTTAAGTTGATTTTCACACTTAAGTCGTCATTTCTTTTCAAATCCATTTTATCATATTTTCAAATTTAAACAAAATCAATTCTTATTAGTATTATTTCTCTTCCTTATACATTTCAAAATAAAAGTGTTCCCTTTAATCATTTTTAATGTTGTTTATTATTTAAAGTATAAACAAAGGATTTACACCATTTTACAACTTGTCATTCGATAAAAAGCTGAAAATTCAAAAAGCGGGTTTCGGTCACATTTTCAATTTTCCATTGAACTACCTATTTTTCTAAAAAAAATTCAAAAATGAATTCTCCATCATTATTTATAAATTAAAAGAGGGATGTTTAATTATTAAAAACCTTAATTGAATATTTGAATTATAACTAAATATTCTTTAATCAAAGCAATAAAATTCAGGGTTGTTACAATTACTCTCGGTCGCTTCACCTTAGCTTAGCAACTAAGGTTACTCATACAAAGATTATCTCCACAAAATAATTTACCCACTGTGGAAGGTGTTAGTTTTAGCCTATCTACCAAGTAGCTAGCAATAGATGAATATAAAGCTCGAGCATTGAAAAGAACAGAGGTGAGTACCTCAAATATAAATCAAACCTTGCTACATAAGCTTCTTCCTTTTTTCCTAAGCAGTATGCCTGCTAGGACTTGATAATGCCTGCAAGGAATAAGTCATCATCACTTGTGCACTCCACTGGAATATAGGACAATTCTTCCTCAAGTGATTGGGCTAATCGCAATGGAAGCACTTACGCTTCTCTTTAGCTGAATGACATTTCATAGCGAAATGCCCACATATACCACGTAAGTGACATACTAGGCCAGCTCTCTTCTTCGCATAAGCTTGATCTTTCCTTTTATCTTGGCCTTTGCGCTTCGGTTAGAACTTCGATTTTGCTTTCCACCTCTGCTACCTCTAATGGTACCTTACAGATGCTCTTATGGAGAAGAGTCATCCTAGCGAGACTCTCAAAAGTGGCTCCAACATAGAGATATGATTAAGCAATGAATCTCCAATCGATGCTTTAAGCCCTTGACAAATTTATTTGTCCTCACCAATGGAATGCTGACCATCTCAATCTCGAATTAAACCAAAAGATTGAAATGGGTTGACATACTCCTTCACTTACGAGCTACCCCACTGAAAATGGATGAAATACTCAAACTATATGCCCTTCTCAATCTCAGAAATGAACCGAGACCCAAAGCGATATCTATATTCAATCTAAGTCACAGCCTGGTCATCAACCTCCTCTACCATGATGTTCCACCAAGCCAAAGCATTCCTTTCTAAGATGCAAGGAAACAAATTTTCTTATGAGAACATTCTCAATGTCCATACTGGCAAAAGCCCTCTCATATGCATAAATCCAAGCTTGTGTCTCAGCAACAGTCTCAAAACTCAAATAAGGCTTCCTGCCAAGGCTAAGGACATCCTAGAATAGCTTGGAAAAATCTAAAACTGGTGTAGCAAGAAATACTGGTGCCCCGAGGGCTACACCACCCCTAACACCAATTGTAATAGTTGGAAATGTTCACGGGTGGTGGAACATTCTGTGCGATAGCTAAATAGTCTTTGATCCAAATTGGACATCTCAGACTGCCCATCCGCAGTCGCTTGCATACCCCGTTTGCTCATACTGATAGCCCGACGAAGATACCTTAGAAACTAGTGATAGAAGTAAATCAAAGTCTAGAGGGCAAGTAGTGTATAGTAGAAAAAATACAAGTATGCTCTCTTAGTGTATCTCCTTCCACCAAATTGTTTAACTTAATTTAGTCTCCTTGGCCTTGAGTGTTGAACCAAGGCTCCGATACCAAATGTAATAACCTGCTCTTCGTAATATCCTAAAATCAGTATCGAATATTAACGTCTAACTCTCGAATACCACAAAAGACAGATTGTCAAGGAAAGAAAATTTAAACCAAATGTTATCCTAAAGGGTGTCAATAGAATCACATGGCGGAGTGATAACATATAATATACATGAATATGATAGGATAACAACATATACAAAAGAGACTGAACTGGTGGAGATAAATGATAGATGAATATCAATATAGAAAGTCATAATACATCAAAGTCCCCATAATATGGGGTTCTGAATATTATATATGATACATCAAATCTCATATACAAATACATATCTATCATGTACTACTACAATATCAAGTATATATACAAAGTATTGACATTGCCTCCATAGAATGCTCCAATTGTCCTAAGGGCGTATCTCCAAAAGCACCGACTCCCAAACTACTCAATCGAGTACTCGAAAGGTGTCATGATATAAATAGACAAAGACAAGAAGTGGGTCAGACATAAAGCTTGGTATGAGGGAGCTATCTCAAAATACTATATATTAAAAGTATATACAAATAAATAGGAACTATTATGGAACAACCGGTCCCCTTCATGAATGTGGCTCAGGGGTAAGCCAGATTGTCCATAAACAAGTAATGTAAACCTATCCCAAAGATAGGAAATCATACCATAACTTGATCTTCTTCTGTGATCAACAAGTCTACACAACTAATATAATGTGAATGCCACGTACCAATATACCATGATATAGATAACCAAACATACAATGGTAGAGTAATCATGATATAAGTCTATCATGAAATACATAATAATAATAAGTAGTAGCAATAATAATCTTAACTAACTAATAACACGTACAACATAACAATAAAAGAGAATACAAATCGGTACCCATCATTACTGATGGGTTAAGTCTGCTACGAACATCTAACATGGTCCATTTATCCCTATGTAGTATCCAAAATAAATAGAGTTGGTCGCTCATTGTACGTAGACCTCAAGTCGCATCTAGTGTGATCGAACTCATGTAGATGTCACTGTACCCTATAGTGAGCATAAGTGATATATAACCTACTCTAGATATTGACACCTATATAGAACTCACCATAAACCAATGATTCTTGTTAAAGGTCCAAAGTAAATAGAGTCAGTATCTAAATGTACCATAGACCCCAAGCAGCATCCTCGGTGATGGGTCTTGTGTAGATCTCACTGTACCCCTCAGTGAGCATAGGTAATATATGACCTACTCTATATTCTTGAAGCATACATGGATCTCACCATGTCCCTCATTGAGCATAGGTGATAATTAACCCACTTTCTATACTTGGTTTCAATAGCCTAAAAGAACTAGAGTTGGTACCTCAGTATACCATAAACCCTAAGTTGCACCCAGAGTGGTCGAACTCATGTTGGTCTCACCGTACCCTATAACAAGCATAAGTGATATATGAAATAGTCTAGATATTTGAGACGTATACGGACCTCATTGTACCCTACATTAAGCATAAGTGATATATGAACCACTCATAGATGGTCATCATCATCCATCATCGTATCCCTCGATGAGAATAGGTGATATGTGACCCATTCGCAGATGATCATCATCTACCAACATGTATGGTTACTCATATAAGACTAATATGATATACAATCACTAATATATGACCAGTACTAGGTACAGTCACTAATATAAGACCAATACCATTCATAAAAACATATATACCCCAAGGTCAAAGCCAAGAGGTGCGAACTTACTTTGTTGGATCGTACATGCTCGTCAGACGTGATCGTACAACCAAGTATCGTGATGATTTAATGCCTAATTGTTATGGATCGCTATTGATCACATAAACATCACTTACATAAGCATCTGAATCTTAAGCATCACCTTACATCCCATTTCCTCGAGTAGCCGGCAGTCTCCCCCAAAGTCATGTAGAAGCCTTACGGCAACTTACATTTGGAACTGGGGAAGAAACTCCTATCAACTTGCCTATCAATCTTATTATAACTCAATATCACTTAATTATTTTCTTAAAGTTAAGTTTGGCTATCAACAAGGCTTTAAAAAATTATATAGCTCATGTATATAATACATATGCACACATACACATATATATCACAAACCATTTCTTAGGATCTAATGTTAGTAAATCACATTATAACAATATTCAGGATTTTATAACCTTAATCAAACCCTAGTAAATAACACAATACTTCTTTTGTAATTCGTAACTAAACCACCTTTATAAAAATTCACTACTTAGTTAATTACTGAATCACACCATAATAAACCAATATCAAGGCCAAATAAACTTCAAAGCCATTTTAATTTAAGTTTAACCTGCCTAAAACATTATTTTAGCCTTACAGCATATTTAAAAGTCAAACTTTTAACTTTTGATTACTAATAAAAATATAATAATTTTTATATCACTAATACCACTACAAATTAGTTTTTAATTAATTTATATCCAAGTTATAAATAAATATCAACTTCATCTAACTCTATTCAATATGAATAGAACACAATATTTATATATACATGATCTTAATAAATTATCCAGTTATCTTGCCTTTTGGCATAGCCGTGATACCATTGATTTAACCTAATGAATCTTGTAATCATCAAGGCAGGAAGCCTGAGAGATGATTGTCAGGTTCAGAGATCAGTTATAAGTAAGGCCATGGATGATAGTCAAGCGGATTCAAGCAAATAACATGCAAGAATTGGCTAAGTATGGAATAGGCACTTTCCCTAGGCAGGGATCCGATCAGATCGATAGGATGGAGTAGGGATTAGACCGGATTAATATGGCTATGGATTACATGGATCGGCAGTGCAACTCAATGATGATCGCCCAATAACTCAACAAACACCACACCAACTCAGGAAACAACTTTGGAAACATGAAGTAGAGATGAAGCGGGACCCACTCTAGGGATTGCAGACGCCATGTGGCGTTCTATACTGATCGGGGCTGATCCCTCATAGGGGGTGCGGTTGGTCTCGTACATCCTGGATCGGTTCGTCTTGGTATAGATATTCTTCATGCGAATTTTCAGTCGGATATTTGTACGTCTTCTCCTATAAATACAGGATTATTGGTTCATTGCAAAGGATCTTCTTTTGGCTCATCTTAATTGTTTCTCTTTCCTTTATCCATTATTTTTCTTAGGCTAAAACGAACTTTTTTTGTAATCCTATGTATAATAAAAGGATTACTGGAGTGAACATAGGCCAGAGTTTGCTGAACCACTATAAAATTCGTTTGTTCGTTTACTTTTTTGCAATTGAGTCTATGATCTGGTCATTTATTTCTCTATTTGGATATTTAATACTGGATTAGTGGTGCTTCTATACTATTTGGGTGTTGACCACTTTCTAGTGTCAACATTTTGGTGTTTTCACTGAGAAAATTAGCACCCACTGATTTGAAAAGGATTTGGAGCTTAGATTTGGATCAATGGTGAAGCAATCAACAAGGAGAGCACTTGCAGATAGGAGTTACCATGAAGGGAGTCAGGAGGCTTCCACTAGAGCTAGAGCTAAGCTAATCAAACCTCCATCTGCATCATTGGGAATGAGATGACGACTATGATGGATGCTATGCAGGAACGTATGATAAAGAGGTGAGAGGAGACGATGCAAAATTTTCTCAGGCAAATTGGACAATCTGGAGCACAAAACCAAAGGATTAGAGTAGCAAAAACTGATGGAATTATGGATCAGGGAGTTGGAGCAGCAGGAGCTGTAGAAAATCAGGAACAGGGAAATATAGCTATTAAATAGGAGAACGAAGTGGAACAGCCGGAAGCATTCCCCCGATCAACAACATAGGATCGGCCTTGATCCCCTTATAGGATCGACACCGATCGCCTAGGATTCGGGGGCATGCCCCTGATCGGGCTAGATCGGTTCATGGAAGGCCTGTGGATGGTGCTGTACAGTTTGGTGCGGATCGGAATGCAGATGCACGTCATAGAGAGTATGTTCCAGAATACCCACGTAGAGTCAGGAGGTAGGCTAGGAATATGGATTGGAGACCACCTATGGATGATAATGAAAGGATGGCTAAGCTGATACGTCGGATAATGAGAGGTGGATTGCTCAATAGGAGTCTAGAGGATGTCAATCGAAGTCCATTCACTTCGAATATCAGGAATGCTAGAAACATACCGGAGTTCAAACTACAAACACTGGAGGTATATGAAGAAAAGTCGGATCCAACAGTGCATATGATAAGGTATATCCGGCATATGGAAGTGCTGGAGGAATCAGAAGAGGTTATGGGAAGGTGTTTTCCTTTACACTTGATGGAATTAGCTATGCTCTGGTTCATGCAGTTGGAAAATGGATCAATCAGAACATGGAGCGAGTTGGTAGATCGGTTCATAAGGTATTTTAGGGTCCACATCTCTAGACCTAAGAACGTAATGACATTGGAGGAACTAAAACATAGTGCTAGAGAGTGCTTGAGGAGTTTCTTAACACGGTTTAATGAGGCGGTGCTTCGGTGGATCAGCCGGATCCGTCGATGGTTTTAATGGTAGCGGTATCTGGAATTGCCAACAACACGGACTTTAGGGATTCACTGGCTCGGGATCCTCCAATGGATCTTGGGAATTTTATCATGAAGCGGAAAGGTTACTATGGCAAAAGAGGGCACGAACCAACAAACAGGAAGTTAACGCTGCTCAAGGTGAAGGATCATCTGGAAATGGAACGAGGAAGGATAAGGGTAAATGAAAACTGGACGATGGATATGATGGATCGAATAGGCAAAGGAAGGAATGGGAGCCAAAGTTCTCTTCCTACTCAGAATTGACAGATAATTTGGAACGGATTTATCTGGACACAAGAAGAAACACCCTTATTGGAGACCGACAAGGAGGGATCCCTCGGAGCGGGAGCGCAAATCTAGAAAATATTGCATGCTCCATGAATTGGATAAGCACACCACGGATGAATGGAAACACTTGAAGGATATGATCAAAGAACACGTCAGGAATGGAAGGCTGCCATAGTAGTTGAGGACTCGGGCAATGGTGATGGAACAGAAGCAGCCATCAAGCATGGCAAATCGGAGTAGGCCCAGCTTTAGGGCACAACTTGTCATCTCCTGATAGGGATGGCAAGAGCGGAATAGTAATAATAAACTCCATAATAAAACGGCTAAGTCACTTACATATGCACGGGACGGAGAACGGACCCTAGACATGCGCTGAGATGATGACAACCCGTCATGCTCGAAGAGGCGATATTTGGTTTTCTTTGTTTTTTGGATTTCTGGCTGTATAAACTTAAATTTAATAACTTAGTTTAAATATGCATTGATGCGATGAAAAAAACAGGTCACGGTCATCCCGAACGGAGAGATGGGGCGATAACCGCAAGGTGCGAATCCTTTCACCGGAGAGCGACAAGATGGATTCGTACATCATGGATTAAGCCCTCGACCGAAGAGTCGAGGCCGAAGTAAGAAAGTCAGCATGGAATTGATGACTTTATATCCCTGACTGGAGAGTCAGGGACCAGGGTGCAAGAAGTGAATCGCTTCATTAGAGAGCGACAGGATCGACTCACTTGTCGTTGTTCCCCCTATCACCAAAGAGTGACTGGATAGGGTTCAACAAGGGTCCGGAGAGACCATGATCGGCCTAGGGAGGCCATCACATTGCTTTAAGTTCAAGGACACTGAACCGGAGTGCAGGAAGTAATGCCGCCTCGCCGGAGAGCGACATGATCGGCTTACTTGTCGTTGTTTCCCCTTCATCGAAGAGTGATAGAATGGGATCCAGCAAGAGCTTGGGAAGGCTATAATCGGTCCAGAAGGATCATGACATCGCTATATGCCCTAAAGGGGTCGGAGTGAAAGGGGTAGGATGCTTCGCCCAAGAGCGACAGAATTGGCCTACTCGTTGTTAAATTTGGATTAAGCTCAGTAAGGGTCTAGAGAGACCATCGATTGGTCCAGAGAGACTATGAACTAGGCTATTGGTCCGACGAGACCTTGGATTGGCAAACGATCCGATGGGATCATGGATTTGGTTATTGGCTTTGGATGGAAATGGATTCGGCTAAGGACTTGGAATTGTTTTGGAGTTGGCTATCGACTTGAAACAGTCATGGACTATGATAATTTGGTTTGGCAAAGGATTGGATTCTGAATTAGAAACATGGCTACCAATGGATTATAGATTACGAATTTCGGACTTATGGCAATTCAGAACACGCCTTCCTATCGCAAGCCATGTTTTAGGAGGTAAATATTATCCCGTCTTTTGGCAAGGCCATGATATCATGGATTCAACCCAATGAATCTCGTAATCATCAAGGAAGAAAGGCTAGAGGGATGACTATCAGGTTCAGAGATTAGTTATAAGCATGGCCATAGATGACAGTCAAGCGAATTCAAGAAAATGACATCCAAGAATTGGCTAAGTATGGAATTGGCACTTCCCTTGGGCAGAGGATCGGATCAGATCAATAGGATGGAGTAGGGATCAGTTCAGATTAATATGGCTATGGATCACATGGATCGGTAGTGCAACCCAATTACAATCACTCAACAACTTAGCAAACACCACACCAACTCAGCAAAAAACTTTGGAATCATGAAGTATAGATGGATTAGGACCCACTCTACGGATCGCACACTACCATGTGTCATTCTATACCGATCAGAGACAATCCCTCATAGGGGATGCGATCGGGCTCGTACTTCCTGGATCGGTCCTTCTTGGTTTGGAGGTTCTTCATGCAGATTTTCAGCTGGATATTTGCATGTCTTCTCCTATAAATACAGGATCATTGGCTTATTGCAAAGGATCTTCTTTTAGCTCTTCTTGATTGTTTCTCTTTCCTTCCTCCATTAATTTTCTAAGGCTAAAACAAATTGTATTTGTAATCCTATAGTATAATAAAACGATTATTGGAGTGGACGTAGGCCAGAGTTTGCCAAATCACTACAAAATTCATGTGTTCATTTTTTGTGATTGAATCTGTGATCTGCGCATTTATTTCTCTATTTGGAAATTTAATATTTAATTGGTGGTGCTTTCACACTATTTGGGTGTTGACCACTTTCTAGCATCAACATATCCCAAATATCTACTCAAACCAATTCAATCAAACAGGGGAATATATATATATATATATATATATATAATTATACCTCTTCTAGGTAATATTTTCTAATATATATAATTATAGGGATTTATATTGCAATATAAATTCAGAGTAATAATTACGCTCACCTAAGCTATTCAACTGTCTGAATCTAGTCCAAGCCAATACTATGTCGTAGATAATCTCCCTATAAGTGCAATGGTAAAGACCGCATCTCAATTGGATCTCGTATGCAAGAGATATAAATTTTATAAGAATCCAAAATATAAATATTAATTAATTAACTTAATTGATTAATAATTACCTTAACTATCCCTTTAATCCTTCTTCCCCTTTTATTTAAATTCCCGTTTATAGCTCACCATTTATAAACCCAGTAGGATCGTGCACTCTTTCATCCCCAATAGAGCTATGATCGAAGAAATCGAGTGCAACCTTCTCCGTTCATCTCGTTGAGCGACGACGAACCCAACTATGCCGGAGTTGCCATGTTTGATTACCCCTAGCTAGTCGCGATTTCCCTTTTCCCTATCCAGGCTCACGAGAACGTGATTTGCCATGGTCCACTCGAGCTCCCTCGACCAACGCCAAACGACTCTCCTTCTAACTAATTTCACCACGGCGCCCTATATATCCCCCACCATTTCCTCTAACACCACCACCTCATCATCAATGTCACGGCAAAGAGGAGTGGCGCTCGACCAACCACCACTGGAACTGCCAACGCCTGCATGGATTCAATGCCCATCGCTCCACGAGTCTAACGAATCAGGTCTCACCACCTAAAAGGGCTTGTAGCTTCCGCTATTGGGATGGACTCGATATCCATTAATGTTAAACAATTTGATTTTGCAAAGAGAGGAAAAATATAAGGAAGAATGGTTTGAGGCTGTATGAACACACACACACACACACATTATTAAATTTCTCAAATAAATCGCAATACATTTTGAGCTCGTATGATCACATAGCACGTGAGATCATCATGAAACTCATCATTGCACATCACCTTATTTTTGCGATCTCGATTAATAAACTTCGTCGTCATCCGAGGTGACACTCTAGGATGACAATTTCATGCATTTTGAGGTCGTTTTGGCCATTGGATCGCCTAATTCCAAATATTCTTCAACATACGTCTCATAATGAAGTACTCATCCCACAATCACAAGCTGTCTATCGATATCCCATTGTTGTATGCAATCGTATTTTTATTCTGTCATTCATGGCTCATACGGGAATGGGATATTATGCAGCGGAGTAACCCAAAACTTCTTATTTTAAAAAACAAACATAAGTACATACAAGCACATAAACATGCTTCTTGCATTGTCTCTCCCCTTGCCAGGAAATATTTGTTTTAGAGAAACATAATAATTATGTTTTTTTATATTATTTTATTTGGTTATAAAACTATGCAAACTCATTTCTCCTTTCAATTTTTGTTCCTTTTTCTCCTTTATGTCTGATTTCGTTTCCAGTAAAACGAAACATGGACGATCCTTTAAAAATAAAAAATAATTCGTATAGTCAACGAAAAAATATAAAAACTTGGATCGTCGAACTTATTTGAATAGATCTTCAATCCTATATACATAGTGGAAGGTGCGGCTGCCATTTTGGGAGATTTTCGTTTTGGGTAGCATATTAGGGTTAGAGTAAACCAGCGATTTAGGGAGTGATTTGCGAATCTGAGTTTGGCGTCGGCTTCGAGAAGGCTAGGCGAGTTTGTGGGCATTTTTTGTGGAATGCGATCCTCATTTAGGAAATGTGTTGGAGCAAGGGGGATTTGCTATGCCGAGGTCGCATTTTAGGATGGTGGATCGAAGGTTGGATAGTGAAGATGGTCGCGGAGAGGAGGTGAGGTGGAGAACGATGGTGGAGGGGGATTTGGAAATTGTTTAGTGTTGGGGGTAGGGGAGTGTGCATGTACGGGTAGGTACACTGTGCCTGTACAAGCAGGGAACGGTGTGGAGGGTAGAGGAAGAAAGGTGAGGCAGAGAGGATTGGTGTTTAATTAGGTAATTAGTAAGTGATTAGTGATTAAAATATATTAATTAATATCGAACACTTATACAATTCCTATCTCTCTCCTGCGAGGTCGGAGTTGGACGCTGTCAGTCGCGTTGAGCTCATATCGTCATAATAAACAATGTTTTGACATTATTTTTGACCTTGGTTTTAATACATTTAGAAAATATAATTTGCCCCTTTAAAAGAATATTTTAAAGAGTAATTTTAAAGTGTCTTTAAAAGTGTTGTGATGTGAAAATCACGCGCAAGTGAAAACAACCATCTTATCATTCCCAATAGTTAATTTATCAACTATCGACTTTAATTCTTCTTTCTTATTTATATTTCATCACTCTAAGACGATGTGTTGCTCATTTGAACGTTGTTATCCTTTATCAAAAATGACTAAACCCAAAGAGCGAGTGGGGCCAAGCTATGTGAGGTTACTTCCATTAGGGTATTTTTACATCCACTTTAGATTGGATTCGTGTTGTGCATTGAGATGTGAAATACCCGCATTCTTGGTAACAGTTGCCGGGGTTCAGCTTAGAGGTTTCCGAGAGCCATTGGAGTTCTCAAATATATTTTAGAGGTATACTTTCGGTAAGGGAGGCGCACCCTTCTAGTTGTTGTTGGAAAAAATTCTCTTTTCTTTGTTGTTAATTCAAATCTTTGAATTGTTTCCTTAGTTGCATTGAGAACTGCCTTGAGCTCTTCTCTATGTTTAATTATTTGTGTCCATTCTTTCAAGTTTGGAATTCGATATTATTTATTCCCATTCATTAAGTATGAGTTGTTCTTACTAGTACCCACCCTTTTTTGGGATTCTTTTTGTTGTTTATTTCCATTCTTTCTTGATTGGATTATTGTTCTGATTTGTTTTCCATTTCTTCATCTATGGATGTTATTCTTGTGAGGTAAAAACTCATTCTGCGTTAACGGCGTGGCCTCGTAGACTTTTTATATGTTTATCGTATTATTTGAGTTTTCTCACGCTGGTTTTCAAGACTGACTAGGTGTTATTTTATTATAATGCCCGGGTCAGACCGAGTTTTTCCCATGTTGGCTTTGATGATATGGAATTATTGGAGAAGAGCTGGATGTTCACCTATCGTACTTTTTTATTTTTCGTTGTATTATATTGTATACCTATCAGCAATTGTAAGGTCATGATTTTATTATTGTCCAGCTGATAAGATTTGTCTTTAACTCTGATGTACTCTGTATTTTGAAGTGACAGTTTTTACCGTCTTTGTTATATTATATGTTGTCGATTCCGCTATGAGATTCTAATTTCTCAGTTCTTTGTTCTTTTCTTTTTATTTTACCCTAATAATCTGCCTTTTCGACGATTGGATGTTTGGCATTTGAATACCGTGGATGTATCGGTGTCGACTTTCGATGATCGAAAAGGCGGGTCGTTACAGATCCCTTGTTAGATTTCTTTCCGCTATTATCTTAAAATTTGTTTTCTTAGCAACTTCAGAAACTATCGCTATCAGAACTATTGATGAGTCTGGCTTCTGTACTACAGCAACTGCTGCATTGAATCTAGTCAAATAGCTTTGTATGGTCTCACCTACCATTTGTGATGCAGCCCAGAATGATACCCAAGATGATGCAGCCCAATTTGGTGAAGTGTTAGGTCGCGAACGACCTAACGAATCTTTTAAGTCGCTCCAGCGACTTAGTGAAGCTCGCAAACGACCTAGTGGAGACTCGCAACATAACGAAGGTCGCTCGCAAGTTAACGGGCTAAGCATGAAGACACTCGCGCGAGTTAATGAGATAGGTCGCTCAAGCGAGCTACAACCTAGCAAGGAAAACAAATCAAAGTTAGGTCGCGAACGACCTAACTCTCACATGCCGCTCATTTTAGGTCGCTCCGATCTTTCGAGTACCAGCTTTGGCGAGTTACGACCTAAGTTAGGTCGCGAGATAGTTTTACGACTTATGATGGGTCGCTGATGAGGATGCCTTTTTATTTTAGGTCGCTCGACCTTTATACACTGGAAGTTAGGTCGCTGCCATCCATTTTTAGGTCGCTCAAGAATAGGTCGCAAGACTTAGGTCGCTGGAGGAACTTAAGTCGCTGCTGTCGTGGGTGTGTTGTATTTTAGGTCGTTATGTTGTATTTGTTATGTCGTGTGTTGTAATTTTCTTAACTCATATGATTGTAACTGATGTAAATACTATAAGTCGTAAGTCGCGGGTATGTTAAGCGCTTGATGTTGTAATAGTTAGGTCGTGTGAGTTGAGTCGCTTTTGTGTTAGGTTGCAAATGTTAGGTCGTTGCCGACCTATGAGTTGTGATGTAAATATTATGTTGTAAGCCTATAAATAGGCGGGTAGTGTCACTTGTAATAGTTTAGTTGATTTTGAATAAAATTTGTTTGTGTGCTTTTTGCCACTTCTTCAATTGGTAGTTGAGTGTGATCTCCTATCTCCACCTTCGGTATTCAAGTGCGCTTGAATCAACGATCGCTGAAGCCGATTCACGGTATCTAGTGCGCTAGATCAACGTACGAAGAATTGTAGATCTTTGAACACGGTATCGTGCGCGATCAACGTGTTTGAGATAGCTAAAATCCGGTATCTTTGGATCAACGGATTTGGGCCATTCGGTATCTTCTATTCCACAATCGCTACTTTTACAGATTCATCGTTTTTGTTATCCGCTGCTGCATCATTTGGTATCAGAGCTAGACTTAGCCAATCATAGCTAAGCCGAGTCTTGGAGCCAATTCTTATTGAAGAAGTTTGAGGAGTTAGTGAAGCCGAGCTACATCAAGCAAAGCCGAGCTAAGTGAAGTATTTGGGGTTAGAGCCGAGAGCAAGTGAAGGCCGTGCATCATATTTGTTCACACCGAGAGTTGAAGTTCGTTTCATTTAACAATGCCGCCGAGGAGAGCTAATCGACATCAAAATATTGAAGCTTTGTATAGAAGAGAAGAAGCCGATGAGATGGAGCAAAGAATTAATGAAAACTTTAGTGAGAAGCTTAATGAAGGGATTGGACGATTAGAGAAGATGATGTTGGAAATGAATCAAAATCAGAGAAGGGTTTCACCTGAATCTAACCATGGAGGAAGTAGAGTTTCACCATATTCCAATCGAGAGAGAAGTGTCGATAATGATCATAGAAGTGTGAGTCGAGATTGTTATAGAAATGATGATGATCGAAGTCGTGATAGGAATGTGAATGATCGTGATCGGAGGAATGTAGATCGAAGGGATGTTGGTGGAAGAAATGATGGTAGTAGAGATGTTGGTGGTCGGGATAGACATCGATATACATCAGATTTTGAAGAGGAGTTTGATGGTGGTAGTGTTCACGGACGAGGACGGGGTCAAGGAAGAAATCAGTTGGAGTATGATCACAAGTGGGAGTCTGGAATGAAAACTGAAATACCGGAATTCAAGGGAGGTATGCAAGCCGAGGAATTTCTTGATTGGTTAGCTTATGTTGAGGAAATATTTGACTTTAAGGAGGTTCCAGAGGACCGTAAAGTGAAGTTGGTTGCTACTAGGTTGAGGGGGATAGCTATGGCATGGTGGTAGCAAACCAAACTGACTAGAGAGCGGATGGGGAAGTCAAGGATTGTTGCTTGGGAAAAGATGAAGAAATTGATGAAGGCTACTTTCTTACCCTATAATTACCAATCACTAATGTATCAGAGATTACAAAACCTGAGGCAAGGGACGAAGACTGTTACTGATTATGCCGATGAGTTCTACCAGTTGATTGCTCGAAATGACATTATGGAAATAGAAGAACAATTGACCGCTAGGTTTGTGGGTGGACTTAGAACACAGATCCAGGATATGGTGAACATGTTCGACCCTAGATGTGTGGCAGAAGCACATCAAAAGGCGTTGGCTTGGGAGAAACAAGGAAGATGTGGGGGAGGTGTGTTTCCAAGTTTTACAGGGCAGAACAAAGGAGCGGGTAGTAGTTCTAATGTTCCTAAAGCATCGAGTAAGTCGATTATTCATGAAGTGGCTAAACCAAAAGTCAAACCCAATTTCAAATGCTATAACTGCCAGGAAGTGGAACACAAGAGCAACGAATGTACAAAACCGAAGAAGAGAACTATGATTGCTGAAGTAGAAGATGAGGATGCCGAGGCTGAATGTTCTAATTCACTACATGATGAGGAGGAAGAAAATGTGTCGGGAGATGAAGGGTACTCATTGATGATGAAGAGGTCGTGTTTAACACCAAAACAGGAGGAAGAAACTAGCTGGTTGAGGAGTAACATCTTTCAGTCAACATGCACTATCTTGGGAAGGGTTTGCAAGTTTGTTATTGATGCAGGAAGTTGCGACAATATTATCTCTACAGAAGCTGTGAAGAAGTTATCATTGAAGACAGAGAAACATCCAAAACCTTATAAGTTAGCTTGGTTGAGGAAAGGCGGGGAGGTGAAAGTTGGACGAAGAGCTTGTGTTAATTTTTCAATTGAGAAGAAATACAAAGATGAAATCTGGTGTGATGTTGTGGACATGGATGTATGTCATCTGTTGTTGGGAAGACCGTGGCAGTATGATAGGGCTGTGCAACATGACGGACGTGCTAACAGTTACAGTTTCATGTTTGAGGGTACAAAGATTACTTTAATTCCTAAAAAGCGAAAACACGAAGAAAGCAAGTTGGAGGAGATTGAAGAGTTGAAAACTTTGTTATCATTGAAGGAGTTTGTTAAGGAGGTAGAAGAGGAGCCTGAAGTATTCTTGTTGATTGGACGTGAGAGTCATGAAGTGGTTGAGATCCCTGAAGAAGTGAAACCAGTGCTGGGAGAGTTTGACGATGTATTTCCTGAGGAGCTAACAACGGAGTTACCGCCGTTGAGAGACATTCAACATCAAATTGATCTTGTTCCAGGAGCTATGTTACCTCATAGACCACATTACAGAATGAGTCCAAAAGAACATGAGGAGTTGAGAAGGCAAGTGGAAGAATTGCTTGAACAGGGGCGTGTACAGGAAAGTTTAAGTCCTTGTGCGGTGCCAGCTCTGTTAGTACCGAAGAAGGATGGAACATGGAGGATGTGTACGGATAGCACGGCACTCAATAAAATCACTGTCAGATACAGATTTCCGATGCCGAGGCTTGATGATTTGTTGGATCAGTTGAGCGGGGCTACTATCTTTTCGAAAATTGATTTGAAGAGTGGTTATCATCAGATTCGAATAAGACCAGGGGATGAATGGAAGACAGCCTTCAAGACGAGAGAAGGATTATATGAATGGCTGGTTATGCCGTTTGGTCTTTTGAATGCACCAAGTACATTTATGCGGGTGATGAATCAAATTTTTAGACCATTCATTGGGAAATTCGTGGTGGTGTATTTTGATGATATACTGATATATAGTAGAAGCTCAGAAGAACACTTGCAACATCTGAGGGAAGTGTTGATGATATTGCAACAGGAACAATTTTATGCTACAACGAAGAAATGCGTGTTCATGACGCATAGTGTTTTATTTTTGGGATATGTTATTTCGGATGGAGGTATACAGGTGGATCAGAATAAAGTTGAAGCAATCAGAAATTGGCCACAACACAGGACGATTACAGAAGTTAGAAGCTTTCATGGTTTGGCATCATTCTACCAAAGGTTTATTCCACAATTCAGTAGCGTGATGGCTCCAGTTACTGATTGTATGAAAGGGAAGCAATTTTCATGGTCGGAGGAAGCACGATTTGCTTTTGAGAGAATCAAAGGACTTTTGACGACAGCACCGATTCTAGTGTTGCCGGATTTTCAGTTGTTGTTTGAATTACATACTGATGCATCGAAGGTTGGAATTGGAGGGGTGTTGAGTCAGAAAGGACGTCCTATTGCATATTTCAGTGAGAAGTTATCAGGAGCAAAGATGAGATATAATACTTACGATGTGGAGTTTTATGCTATCGTGCAAGCTGTGAAACATTGGAGACATTATTTGTTTCATAAAGAATTTGTTTTATATACTGATCATGAAGTATTGAAGCATATGCATGGACAGGACAAGATCGCAGCTAGGCATGCTTCGTGGATTGCATACTTACAACAATTTACATTTGTGGTGAAGCATAAATCGAGAATTATGAATCGAGTGGCAGATGCATTGAGTCGAAGGAATCATTTGCTGACTACAATGAAAGTTGAAGTGACGGGGTTTGATATATTGCCAGAATTATTTGTTGATGACCCTTACTTTGCGAAGTATGTAGATGAAGTCAAGGAGGGAAAGTCGGATGAGTTTGTAATGGTGGATGGTTTTCTTTTTAAAGGGAATCGATTGTGCATACCAGAGTGCAGCTTACGTATGAAGATTGTAAAGGAGTTGCATGAGAAAGGTCATGTGGGCCGAGATCATACTTTGCAATTGATTTCTCAATCTTATTATTGGCCTTCGTTGAAATGGGAAGTTGGAAGGTTTGTGGAGAGATGTCATATTTGCCAAATTTCCAAAGGGACATCGACGAATGAGGGATTGTATATACCGTTACCCGTGCCGGTTAGACCATGGGTTGATATCAGTATGGATTTTGTTTTGGGATTACCGAGAACTCAGAGGGGGAATGACTCGATATATGTTGTAGTGGACAGGTTTTTAAAGATGGCGCATTTCATCGCTTGTAAGAAGACAGCTGATGCCGTCCGTGTTGCCGAGTTATTCTTTAAAGAAGTGTATCGCTTACATGGTTTACCAGAATCCATTGTTTTTGATCGGGATACTAGATTTCTAAGCCATTTTTGGTTAAGTTTGTGGAAGATGGTTGGAACGAAGCTGAATTTTAGTAGCGCCTATCACCCGTAGACAGATGGGCAAACGGAAGTGGTGAACAGATCATTGGGAAATTTGTTGCGGTGCCTTGTGAAGGATAATCTGAAGAGTTGGGATGTGAAGTTATGTCAAGCGGAATTTGCTCATAATCATGCTATAAACCATAGTACGGGTTTCAGTCCATTCCAGATAGTGTATTCAAGTTTACCAAAGGGTCCCTTGGATTTGACGATAGTACCACAACCTAAGGGAACAGTTAAACGGGCTATTGATTTTGTTGATGGATTGGTAGAATGTCATAAAATCGTTCAGAAACGATTGGAGAAAGAAAATGAAAAGTATAAACGATCTGCAGATTTGAAACGAAGAAGCGTTGAATTTAATGAAGGAGATTTAGTATATGCTATACTAACGAAAGATCGTTTTCCCGTAGGAGCATATAATAAACTTAAAGCTCGAAAGATTGGTCCTATAACAATCGTGAAACGGATCAATGAAAACGCTTATAGGTTGAAGCTGCCGGAGGATATATACACTTCTGACGTGTTTAATGTTAAACATCTTATACCATATCATGGGGATGAGCTTGTTGTGGAAGAGGTGGGTGTAAATTCGAGGACGAATTTTTCCCAACCAGGGGAGGATGATGCAGCCCAGAATGATACCCAAGATGATGCAGCCCAATTTGGTGAAGTGTTAGGTCGTGAACGACCTAACGAATCCTTTAAGTCGCTCCAGCGACTTAGTAAAGCTCGCAAACGACCTAGTGGAGACTCGCAACATAACGAAAGTCGCTCGCAAGTTAACGGGCTAAGCATGAAGACCCTCGTGCGAGTTAATGAGATAGGTCGCTCAAACGAGCTACGACCTAGCAAGGAAAACAAATCAAAGTTAGGTCGCGAACAACCTAACTCTCACATGCCGCTCATTTTAGGTCGCTCCGATCTTTCGAGTACCAGCTTTGGCGAGTTACGACCTAAGTTAGGTCGTGAGATAGTTTTACGACCTATGATGGGTCGCTGATGAGGATGTCGTTTTATTTTAGGTTGCTCGACCTTTATACACTGGGAAGTTAGGTCGCTACCATCCATTTTTAGGTCGCTCAAGAATAGGTTGCAAGACTTAGGTCACTGGAGGAACTTAAGTCGCTGCTGCCGTGGGTGTGTTGTATTTTAGGTCGTTATGTTGTATTTGTTATGTCATGTGTTGTAATTTTCTTAACTCATATGATTGTAACTGATGTAAATACTATAAGTCGTAATTCGCGAGTATGTTAAGTCGCTTGATATTGTAATAGTTAGGTCATGTGAGTTGAGTC
This sequence comes from Allium fistulosum, assembly GCA_030737815.1. Lineage (NCBI taxonomy): Eukaryota > Viridiplantae > Streptophyta > Magnoliopsida > Asparagales > Amaryllidaceae > Allium > Allium fistulosum. The sequence goes on along the minus strand of CM060905.1, from coordinate 479,839,832 downwards.
ACTTTTGTGTTAGGTCGCAAATGTTAGGTCGTTGCCGACCTATGAGTTGTGATGTAAGCCTATAAATAGGCGGGTAGTGTCACTTGTAATAGTTTAGTTGATTTTGAATAAAATTTGTTTGTGTTCTTTTTGCCACTTCTTTATTTGGTAGTTGAGTGTGATCTCCTATCTCCACCTTCGGTATTCAAGTGCGCTTGAATCAACGATCGCTGAAGCCGATTCACGGTATCTAGTGCGCTAGATCAACGTACGAAGAATCGTAGATCTTTGAACACGGTATCATGCGCGATCAACGTGTTTGAGATAGCTAAAATCCGGTATCTTTGGATCAACGGATTTGGGCCATTCGGTATCTTCTATTCCACAATCTCTACTTTTACAGATTCATCGTTTTTGTTATCCGCTGCTGCATCATTTGGTATCAGAGCTAGACTTAGCCAATCATAGCTAAGCCGAGTCTTGGAGCCAATTCTTATTGAAGAAGTTTGAGGAGTTAGTGAAGCCGAGCTACATCAAGCAAAGCCGAGCTAAGTGAAGTATTTGGGGTTAGAGCCGAGAGCAAGTGAAGGCCGTGCATCATATTTGTTCACACCGAGAGTTGAAGTTCGTTTCATTTAACAATGCCGCCGAGGAGAGCTAATCGACATCAAAATATTGAAGCTTTGTATAGAAGAGAAGAAGACGATGAGATGGAGCAAAGAATTAATGAAAACTTTAGTGAGAAGCTTAATGAAGGGATTGGACGATTAGAGAAGATGATGTTGGAAATGAATCAAAATCAGAGAAGGGTTTCACCTGAATCTAACCATGGAGGAAGTAGAGTTTCACCACATTCCAATCGAGAGAGAAGTGTCGATAATGATCATAGAAGTGTGAGTCGAGATTGTTATAGAAATGATGATGATCGAAGTCGTGATAGGAATGTGAATGATCGTGATCGGAGGAATGTAGATTGAAGGGATGTTGGTGGAAGAAATGATGGTAGTAGAGATGTTGGTGGTCGGGATAGACATCGATATACATCAGATTTTGAAGAGGAGTTTGATGGTGGTAGTGTTCACGGACGAGGACGGGGTCAAGGAAGAAATCAGTCAGAGTATGATCACAAGTGGGAGTCTGGAATGAAAACTGAAATACCAGAATTCAAGGGAGGTATGCAAGCCGAGGAATTTCTTGATTGGTTAGCTTATGTTGAGGAAATATTTGACTTCAAGGAGGTTCCGGAGGACCGTAAAGTGAAGTTGGTTGCTACTAGTTTGAGGGGGATAGCTATGGCATGGTGGTAGCAAACCAAACTGACTAGAGAGCGGATGGGGAAGTCAAGGATTGTTGCTTGGGAAAAGATGAAGAAATTGATGAAGGCTACTTTCTTACCCTATAATTACCAATCACTAATGTATCAGAGATTACAAAACCTAAGGCAAGGGACGAAGACTGTTACTGATTATGCCGATGAGTTCTACCAGTTGATTGCTCGAAATGACATTATGGAAACAGAAGAACAATTGACCGCTAGGTTTGTGGGTGGACTTAGAACACAGATCCAGGATATGGTGAACATGTTCGACCCTAGATCTGTGGCAGAAGCACATCAAAAGGCGTTGGCTTGGGAGAAACAAGGAAGATGTAGGGGAGGTGTGTTTCCAAGTTTTACAGGGCAGAACAAAGGAGCAGGTAGTAGTTCTAATGTTCCTAAAGCATCGAGTAAGTCGGTTATTCATGAAGTGGCTAAACCAAAAGTCAACCCCAATTTCAAATGCTATAACTGCCAGGAAGTGGGACACAAGAGCAACGAATGTACAAAACCGAAGAAGAGAACTATGATTGCTGAAGTAGAAGATGAGGATGCCGAGGCTGAATGTTCTAATTCACTACATGATGAGGAGGAAGAAAATGTGTCGGGAGATGAAGGGTACTCATTGATGATGAAGAGGTCGTGTTTAACACCAAAACAGGAGGAAGAAACTAGCTGGTTGAGGAGTAACATCTTTCAGTCAACATGCACTATCTTGGGAAGGGTTTGCAAGTTTGTTATTGATGCAGGAAGTTGCGACAATATTATCTCTACAGAAGCTGTGAAGAAGTTACCATTGAAGACAGAGAAACATCCGAAACCTTACAAGTTAGCTTGGTTTAGGAAAGGCGGGGAGGTGAAAGTTGGACGAAGAGCTTGTGTTAATTTTTCAATTGAGAAGAAATACAAAGATGAAATCTGGTGTGATGTTATGGACATGGATGTATGTCATCTGTTGCTGGGAAGACCGTGGCAGTATGATAGGGCTGTGCAACAAGACGGACGTGCTAACAGTTACAGTTTCATGTTTGAGGGTACAAAGATTACTTTAATTCCTAAAAAGCGACAACACGAAGAAAGCAAGTTGGAGGAGATTGAAGAGTTGAAAACTTTGTTATCATTGAAGGAGTTTGTTAAGGAGGTAGAAGAGGAGGCTGAAGTATTCTTGTTGATTGGACGTGAGAGTCATGAAGTGGTTGAGATCCCTGAAGAAGTGAAACCAGTGCTGGGAGAGTTTGACGATGTATTTCCTGAGGAGCTACCAACGGAGTTACCGCCGTTGAGAGACATTCAACATCAAATTGATCTTGTTCCAGGAGCTATGTTACCTCATAGACCACATTACAGAATGAGTCCAAAATAACATGAGGAGTTGAGAAGGCAAGTGGAAGAATTGCTTGAACAGGGGCGTGTACAGGAAAGTTTAAGTCCTTGTGCGGTGCCAGCTCTGTTTGTATCGAAGAAGGATGGAACATGGAGGATGTGTACGGATAGCAGGGCACTCAATAAAATCACTGTCAGATACAAATTTCCAATGCCGAGGCTTAATGATTTGTTGGATCAGTTGAGCGGGGCTACTATCTTTTCGAAAATTGATTTGAAGAGTGGTTATCATCAGATTCGAATAAGACCAGGGGATGAATGGAAGACAGCCTTCAAGACGAGAGAAGGATTATATGAATGGTTGGTTATGCCGTTTGGTCTTTCGAATGCACCAAGTACATTTATGCGGGTGATGAATCAAATTTTTAGACCATTCATTGGGAAATTCATGGTGGTGTATTTTGATGATATACTGATATATAGTAGAAGCTCAGAAGAACACTTGCAACATCTGAGGGAAGTGTTGATGATATTGCGACAGGAACAATTTTATGCTGCAACGAAGAAATGCGTGTTCATAACGCATAGTGTTTTATTTTTGGGATATGTTATTTCGGATGGAGGTATACAAGTGGATCAGAATAAAGTTGAAGCAATCAGAAATTGGCCACAACCCAGGACGATTACAGAAGTTAGAAGCTTTCATGGTTTGGCATCATTCGACCGAAGGTTTATTCCAAAATTCAGTAGCGTGATGGCTTCAGTTACTGATTGTATGAAAGGGAAGCAATTTTCATGGTCGAAGGAAGTAAGATTTTCTTTTGAGAGAATCAAAGGACTTTTGACGACAGCACCGATTCTAGTATTGCCGGATTTTCAGTTGTTGTTTGAATTACATACTGATGCATCGAAGGTTGGAATTGGAGGGGTGTTGAGTCAGAAAGGACGTCCTATTGCATATTTCAGTGAGAAGTTATCAGGAGCAAAGATGAGATATAATACTTACGATGTGGAGTTTTATGCTATCGTGCAAGCTGTGAAACATTGGAGACATTATTTGTTTCATAAAGAATTTGTTTTATATACTGATCATGAAGCATTGAAGCATATGCAGGGACATGACAAGATCGCAGCTAGGCATGCTTCGTGGATTGCATACTTACAACAATTTACATTTGTGGTGAAGCATAAATCGGGAATTACGAATCGAGTGGCAGATGCATTGAGTCGAAGGAATCATTTGCTGACTACAATGAAGGTTGAAGTGACGGGGTTTGATATATTGCCAGAATTATTTGTTGATGACCCTTACTTTGCGAAGTATGTAGATGAAGTCAAGGAGGGAAAGTCGGATGAGTTTGTAATGGTGGATGGTTTTCTTTTTAAAGGGAATCGATTGTGCATACCAGAGTGCAGTTTACGTATGAAGATTGTAAAGGAGTTGCATGAGGAAGGTCATGTGGGCCGAGATCGTACTTTGCAATTGATTTCTCAATCTTATTATTGGCCTTCGTTGAAACGGGAAGTTGGAAGGTTTGTGGAGAGATGTCATATTTGCCAAATTTCCAAAGGGACGGCGACGAATGCGGGATTGTATATGCCATTACCCGTGCCGGTTAGACCATGGGTTGATATCAGTATGGATTTTTTTTTGGGATTACCGAGAACTCAGAGGGGGAATGACTCGATATATGTTGTAGTGGACAGGTTTTCAAAGATGGCGCATTTCATCGCTTGTAAGAAGACAGCTGATGTCGTCCGTGTTGCCGAGTTATTCTTTAAAGAAGTGTATCGCTTACATGGTTTACCAGAATCCATTGTTTCTGATCGGGATACTAGATTTCTAAGCCATTTTTGGTTAAGTTTGTGGAAGATGGTTGGAACGAAGCTGAATTTTAGTAGCGCCTATCATCCGCAGACAGATGGGCAAACAGAAGTGGTGAACAGATCATTGGGAAATTTGTTGCGGTGCCTTGTGAAGGATAATCTGAAGAGTTGGGATGTGAAGTTATGTCAAGCGGAATTTGCTCATAATCATGCTATAAACCGTAGTACGGGTTTCAGTCCATTCCAGATAGTGTATTCAAGTTTACCAAAGGGGCCGTTGGATTTGACGATAGTACCACAACCTAAGGGAACAGTTAAACGGGCTGTTGATTTTGTTGATGGATTGGCAGAATGTCATAAAATCGTTCAGAAACGATTGGAGAAAGCAAATGAAAAGTATAAATGATCTGCGGATTTGAAACGAAGAAGCGTTGAATTTAATGAAGGAGATTTAATATATGCTATACTAACGAAAGATCGTTTTCCAATAAGAGCATATAATAAACTTAAAGCTCAAAAGATTGGTCCTGTAACGATCGTGAAACGGATTAATGAAAACGCTTATAGGTTGAAGCTGCCGGAGGATATATACACTTCTGACGTGTTTAATGTTAAACATCTTATACCATATCATGGGGATGAGCTTGTTGTGGAAGAGGAGGGTGTAAATTCGAGGACGAATTTTTCCCAACCAGGGGAGGATGATGCAGCCCAGAATGATACCCAAGATGATGCAGCCCAATTTGGTGAAGTGTTAGGTCGCGAACGACCTAACGAATCCTTTAAGTCGCTCCAGCGACTTAGTGAAGCTCGCAAACGACCTAGTGGAGACTCGCAACATAACGAAGGTCGCTCGCAAGTTAACGGGCTAAGCATGAAGACACTCGCGCGAGTTAATGAGATAGGTCGCTCAAGCGAGCTACGACCTAGCAAGGAAAACAAATCAAAGTTTGGTCGCGAACGACCTAACTCTCACATGCCGCTCATTTTAGGTCGCTCCGATCTTTCGAGTACCAGCTTTGGCGAGTTACGACCTAAGTTAGGTCACGAGATAGTTTTACGACCTATGATGGGTCGCTGATGAGGATGTCGTTTTATTTTAGGTCGCTCGACCTTTATACACTGGGAAGTTAGGTCGCTGCCATCCATTTTTAGGTCGCTCAAGAATAGGTCGCAAGACTTAGGTCGCTGGAGGAACTTAAGTCGCTGCTGCCGTGGGTGTGTTGTATTTTAGGTCGTTATGTTGTATTTGTTATGTCGTGTGGTGTAATTTTCTTAACTCATATGATTGTAACTGATGTAAATACTATAAGTCGTAAGTCGCGAGTATGTTAAGTCGCTTGATGTTGTAATAGTTAGGTCGTGTGAGTTGAGTCGCTTTTGTGTTAGGTCGCAAATGTTAGGTCGTTGCCGACCTATGAGTTGTGATGTAAATATTGTGTTGTAAGCCTATAAATAGGCGGGTAGTGTCACTTGTAATAGTTTAGTTGATTTTGAATAAAATTTGTTTGTGTGCTTTTTGCCACTTCTTCAATTGGTAGTTGAGTGTGATCTCCTATCTCCACCTTCGGTATTCAAGTGCGCTTGAATCAACGATCGCTGAAGCCGATTCACGGTATCTAGTGCGCTAGATCAACGTACGAAGAATCGTAGATCTTTGAACACGGTATCGTGCGCGATCAACGTGTTTGAGATAGCTAAAATCCGGTATCTTTGGATCAACGGATTTGGGCCATTCGGTATCTTCTATTCCACAATCGCTACTTTTACAGATTCATCGTTTTTGTTATCCGCTGCTGCATCATTTGGTATCAGAGCTAGACTTAGCCAATCATAGCTAAGCCGAGTCTTGGAGCCAATTCTTATTGAAGAAGTTTGAGGAGTTAGTGAAGCCGAGCTACATCAAGCAAAGCCGAGCTAAGTGAAGTATTTGGGGTTAGAGCCGAGAGCAAGTGAAGGCCGTGCATCATATTTGTTCACACCGAGAGTTGAAGTTCGTTTCATTTAACAATGCCGCCGAGGAGAGCTAATCGACATCAAAATATTGAAGCTTTGTATAGAAGAGAAGAAGCCGATGAGATGGAGCAAAGAATTAATGAAAACTTTAGTGAGAATCTTAATGAAGGGATTGGACGATTAGAGAAGATGATGTTGGAAATGAATCAAAATCAGAGAAGAGTATCACCTGAATCTAACCATGGAGGAAGTAGAGTTTCACCACATTCCAATCGAGAGAGAAGTGTCGATAATGATCATAGAAGTGTGAGTCGAGATTGTTATAGAAATGATGATGATCGAAGTCGTGATAGGAATGTGAATGATCGTGATCGGAGGAATGTAGATCGAAGGGATGTTGGTGGAAGAAATGATGGTAGTAGAGATGTTGGTGGTCGGGATAGACATCGATATACATCAGATTTTGAAGAGGAGTTTGATGGTGGTAGTGTTCACGGACGAGGACGGGGTCAAGGAAGAAATCAGTCGGAGTATGATCACAAGTGGGAGTCTGGAATGAAAACTGAAATACCGGAATTCAAGGGAGGTATGCAAGCCGAGGAATTTCTTGATTGGTTAGCTTATGTTGAGGAAATATTTGACTTCAAGGAGGTTCCGGAGGACCGTAAAGTGAAGTTGGTTGCTACTAGGTTGAGGGGAATAGCTATGGCATGGTGGTAGCAAACCAAACTGACTAGAGAGCGGATGGGGAAGTCAAGGATTGTTGCTTGGGAAAAGATGAAGAAATTGATGAAGGCTACTTTCTTACCCTATAATTACCAATCACTAATGTATCAGAGATTACAAAACCTGAGGCAAGGGACGAAGACTGTTACTGATTATGCCGATGAGTTCTACCAGTTGATTGCTCGAAATGACATTATGGAAACAGAAGAACAATTGACCGCTAGGTTTGTGGGTGGACTTAGAACACAGATCCAGGATATGGTGAACATGTTCGACCCTAGATCTGTGGCAGAAGCACATCAAAAGGCGTTGGCTTGGGAGAAACAAGGAAGATGTAGGGGAGGCGTGTTTCCAAGTTTTACAGGGCAGAACAAAGGAGCGGGTAGTAGTTCTAATGTTCCTAAAGCATCGAGTAAGTCGGTTATTCATGAAGTGGCTAAACCAAAAGTCAACCCCAATTTCAAATGCTATAACTGCCAGGAAGTGGGACACAAGAGCAACGAATGTACAAAACCGAAGAAGAGAACTATGATTGCTGAAGTAGAAGATGAGGATGCCGAGGCTGAATGTTCTAATTCACTACATGATGAGGAGGAAGAAAATGTGTCGGGAGATGAAGGGTACTCATTGATGATGAAGAGGTCGTGTTTAACACCAAAACAGGAGGAAGAAACTAGCTGGTTGAGGAGTAACATCTTTCAGTCAACATGCACTATCTTGGGAAGGGTTTGCAAGTTTGTTATTGATGCAGGAAGTTGCGACAATATTATCTCTACAGAAGCTGTGAAGAAGTTATCATTGAAGACAGAGAAACATCCGAAACCTTACAAGTTAGCTTGGTTGAGGAAAGGCGGGGAGGTGAAAGTTGGACGAAGAGCTTGTGTTAATTTTTCAATTGGGAAGAAATACAAAGATGAAATCTGGTGTGATGTTGTGGACATGGATGTATGTCATCTGTTGCTTGGAAAACCGTGGCAGTATGATAGGGCTGTGCAACATGACGGACGTGCTAACAGTTACAGTTTCATGTTTGAGGGTACAAAGATTACTTTAATTCCTAAAAAGCGACAACACGAAGAAAGCAAGTTGGAGGAGATTGAAGAGTTGAAAACTTTGTTATCATTGAAGGAGTTTGTTAAGGAGGTAGAAGAGGAGCCTGAAGTATTCTTGTTGATTGGACGTAAGAGTCATGAAGTGGTTGAGATCCCTGAAGAAGTGAAACCAGTGCTGGGAGAGTTTGACGATGTATTTCATGAGGAGCTACTAACGGAGTTACCGCCATTGAGAGACATTCAACATCAAATTGATCTTGTTCCAGGAGCTATGTTACCTCATAGACCACATTACAGAATGAGTCCAAAAGAACATGAGGAGTTGAGAAGGCAAGTGGAAGAATTGCTTGAACAGGGGCGTGTACAGGAAAGTTTAAGTCCTTGTGCGGTGCCAGCTCTGTTAGTACCGAAGAAGGATGGAACATGGAGGATGTGTACGGATAGCAGGGCACTCAATAAAATCACTGTCAGATACAGATTTCCAATGCCGAGGCTTAATGATTTGTTGGATCAGTTGAGCGGGGCTACTATCTTTTCGAAAATTGATTTGAAGAGTGGTTATCATCAGATTCGAATAAGACCAGGGGATGAATGGAAGACAGCCTTCAAGATGAGAGAAGGATTATATGAATGGCTGGTTATGCCGTTTGGTCTTTCGAATGCACCAAGTACATTTATGCGGGTGATGAATCAAATTTTTAGACCATTCATTGGGAAATTCGTGGTGGTGTATTTTGATGATATACTGATATATAGTAGAAGCTCAGAAGAACACTTGCAACATCTGAGGGAAGTGTTGATGATATTGCGACAGGAACAATTTTATGCTGCAACGAAGAAATGCGTGTTCATGACGCATAGTGTTTTATTTTTGGGATATGTTATTTCGGATGGAGGTATACAGGTGGATCAGAATAAAGTTGAAGCAATCAGAAATTGGCCACAACCCAGAACGATTACAGAAGTTAGAAGCTTTCATGGTTTGCATCATTCTACCGAAGGTTTATTCCACAATTCAGTAGCGTGATGGCTCCAGTTACTGATTGTATGAAAGGGAAGCAATTTTCATGGTCGGAGGAAGCAGGATTTGCTTTTGAGAGAATCAAAGGACTTTTGACGACAGCACCGATTCTAGTGTTGCCGGATTTTCAGTTGTTGTTTGAATTACATACTGATGCATCGAAGGTTGGAATTGGAGGGGTGTTGAGTCAGAAAGGACGTCCTATTGCATATTTCAGTGAGAAGTTATCAGGAGCAAAGATGAGATATAATACTTACGATGTGGAGTTTTATGCTATCGTGCAAGCTGTGAAACATTGGAGACATTATTTGTTTCATAAAGAATTTGTTTTATATACTGATCATGAAGCATTGAAGCATATGCAGGGACAGGACAAGATCGCAGCTAGGCATGCTTCGTGGATTGCATACTTACAACAATTTACATTTGTGGTGAAGCATAAATCGGGAATTACGAATCGAGTGGCAGATGCATTGAGTCGAAGGAATCATTTGCTGACTACAATGAAGGTTGAAGTGACGGGGTTTGATATATTGCCAGAATTATTTGTTGATGACCCTTACTTTGCGAAGTATGTAGATGAAGTCAAGGAGGGAAAGTCGGATGAGTTTGTAATGGTGGATGGTTTTCTTTTTAAAGGGAATCGATTGTGCATACTAGAGTGCAGCTTACGTATGAAGATTGTAAAGGAGTTGCATGAGGAAGGTCATGTGGGCCGAGATCGTACTTTGAAATTGATTTCTCAATCTTATTATTGGCCTTCGTTGAAACGGGAAGTTGGAAGGTTTGTGGAGAGATGTCATATTTGCCAAATTTCCAAAGGGACAACGACGAATGCGGGATTGTATATGCCGTTACCCGTGCCGGTTAGACCATGGGTTGATATCCGTATGGATTTTGTTTTGGGATTACCGAGAACTCAGAGGGGGAATGACTCGATATATGTTGTAGTGGACAGGTTTTCAAAGATGGCGCATTTCATCGCTTGTAAGAAGACAGCTGATGCCGTCCGTGTTGCCGAGTTATTCTTTAAAGAAGTGTATCGCTTACATGGTTTACCAGAATCCATTGTTTCTGATCGGGATACTAGATTTCTAAGCCATTTTTGGTTAAGTTTGTGGAAGATGGTTGGAACGAAGCTGAATTTTAGTAGCGCCTATCATCCGCAGACAGATGGGCAAACGGAAGTGGTGAACAGATCATTGGGAAATTTGTTGCGGTGCCTTGTGAAGGATAATCTGAAGAGTTGGGATGTGAAGTTATGTCAAGCGGAATTTGCTCATAATCATGCTATAAACCGTAGTACGGGTTTCAGTCCATTCCAGATAGTGTATTCAAGTTTACCAAAGGGGCCGTTGGATTTGACGATAGTACCACAACCTAAGGGAACAGTTAAACGGGCTGTTGATTTTGTTGATGGATTGGCAGAATGTCATAAAATCGTTCAGAAACGATTGGAGAAAGCAAATGAAAAGTATAAACGATCTGCGGATTTGAAACGAAGAAGCGTTGAATTTAATGAAGGAGATTTAGTATATGCTATACTAACGAAAGATCGTTTTCCAGTAGGAGCATATAATAAACTTAAAGCTCGAAAGATTGGTCCTATAACGATCGTGAAATGGATCAATGAAAACGCTTATAGGTTGAAGCTGCCGGAGGATATATACACTTCTGACGTGTTTAATGTTAAACATCTTATACCATATCATGGGGATAAGCTTGTTGTGGAAGAGGAGGGTGTAAATTCGAGGACGAATTTTTCCCAACCATGGGAGGATGATGCAGCCCAGAATGATACCCCAGATGATGCAGCCCAATTTGGTGAAGTGTTAGGTCGCAAACGACCTAACGAATCCTTTAAGTCGCTCCAGCGACTTAGTGAAGCTCGCAAACGACCTAGTGGAGACTCGCAACATAACGAAGGTCGCTCGCAAGTTAACGGGCTAAGCATGAAGACACTCGCGTGAGTTAATGAGATAGGTCGCTCAAGCGAGCTACGACCTAGCAAGTAAAACAAATCAAAGTTAGGTCGCGAACGACCTAACTCTCACATGCCGCTCATTTTAGGTCGCTCCGATCTTTTGAGTACCAGCTTTGGCGAGTTACGACCTAAGTTAGGTCGCGAGATAGTTTTACGACTTATGATGGGTCGCTGATGAGGATGCCGTTTTATTTTAGGTCGTTCGACCTTTATACACTGGGAAGTTAGGTCGCTGCCATCCATTTTTAGGTCGCTCAAGAATAGGTCGCAAGACTTAGGTCGCTGGAGGAACTTAAGTCGCTGCTGCCGTGGGTGTGTTGTATTTTAGGTCGTTATGTTGTATTTGTTATGTCGTGTGCTGTAATTTTCTTAACTCATATGATTGTAACTGATGTAAATACTATAAGTCGTAAGTCGCGAGTATGTTAAGTCGCTTGATGTTGTAATAGTTAGGTCGTGTGAGTTGAGTCGCTTTTGTGTTAGGTCGAAAATGTTAGGTCGTTGCCGACCTATGAGTTGTGATGTAAATATTGTGTTGTAAGCCTATAAATAGGCGGGTAGTGTCACTTGTAATAGTTTAGTTGATTTTGAATAAAATTTGTTTTTGTGCTTTTTGCCACTTCTTCAATTGGTAGTTGAGTGTGATCTCCTATCTCCACCTTCGGTATTCAAGTGCGCTTGAATCAACGATCGCTGAAGCCGATTCACGGTATCTAGTGCGCTAGATCAACGTACGAAGAATCGTAGATCTTTGAACACGGTATCGTGCGCGATCAACGTGTTTGAGATAGCTAAAATCCGGTATCTTTGGATCAACGGATTTGGGCCATTCGGTATCTTCTATTCCACAATCGCTACTTTCACAGATTCATCATTTTTGTTATCCGCTGCTGCATCAATTTGCTTCATGCTACACAGCGCCATCACATTCCTCAACTGATCAATGTGAACTATAAACTGGTTCGTGAATCTTTCCACTAATTCGGTCCATGTTGATGGACCCATTATCCAATTGGTGAACCTCATGGCTATCAAATCAGGCAAATGCAACGGGAAGCACCGTCCCATCACCTCTTCCAAAGCTCCCAACACTTCCATGTGTGCTGGATATATCTCATTAAGTGAACTGTTGGATTCGTCATTCCATCATACGGCTCTATAGTTGGTAATTGAAACCTAATGGATTCTTAGCATATCGTATGTTTGTGATGAAAAGGTTTATGTTTACATTTTCTAAACTCCGATAAGGAGCTCCACCTCTAACCACATGTCTTATAGTATCAGCAATTCTATTGTTATCATTTAACTGGTATCTCTATGGCCTCATGCACCTTTAATTCAAATCTTCGCCGTGCCCTCTGTTCCTACGAGGACCTTTTGGTTCTAATCATTACGGTTGTATGTTTGCATCCATTCCCGAGTCTCATGTCATCCTTTCCAAGCATCCTTGCTCGCTCCAGATCTGGATCGACTATGCCCCCATACAAAAAAGGTTGGTACTAACCTATCTTGAATGGTCAGTACCGAGTCATTGCACCTTCGGGGGATTTGGATGACCTTGCTCTGCTCCATTTCCTGATAAACCTACATCACCTTCTGGCCTTCGATTCTGATTTCCTGATGCTCTAGTTGTCCTTTGTTGCTCCATCATCTGGAAGAACTCATTCATCATTTTCTCTTGTAGAACCATCAATCTCGCTTGCATCCTTGTCATTATCCCTTGCATCTCTTCCCTAGTCACATAGATAGAAGGAAGGTTTGAATTTGAAGAAACCTATTGGCCGCTCCCATGCACTAGTTGACTTGGTCTAGCAATGGCACTTCTAGTAGGCATTTTCATTTTTTTCAATTTGAGGTCCAAGTTTTTCTCGGTGAAAGCACAAAAAATATTATACCAAAAATTGACACAACACCCCAATATTAATGAAATCCAAATCAAACAATATAAAATTGAAGAAATCAAAGGGAAAAATAAGAAAGACATGAAATTTTTATAGTGGTTCGACGAAATTTTTGGCCTATGCCCACCTATCTTTTTTTATTGATGAATTCTCTCTAGAATACCACAATTTACAATCAATTTCCAATAGGTCTAGTAGATCTCGGATTTGCCTAGAAGATATAAATGAAAGAGCCCCCCTCTTAGTAGAAGCTTCCTTGCTATTTATAGACAAAAAAGAAATGCTACTCTGATGGAAAAATATGGCTTTGGGATTTACAGAGGGAGAAATGCAACATAATATATGGTGGATATTAGGAATGGAGTTATAATTGTAAGGTGAGATTTGATGCTTTGATTTTTGATAAAAATTCTTTCGGTCAAAATAGTATATTTGATAGACAAATCATATCCCGAATCTCGTCATTTCAGGCTTGAACAAGTCTTTTTCTTCAAATTCAAAAGTCCAGCGCAAAGAACAGTTTGTCGTGCATGAATTCCAAGGACACGAAACAACTTGGTATCGACAATATTAGGTTGGTACCGAAATATTTTTGTCCATCCATTCTTCAGGCTTTGCTTCACGGTGGGGCCCCCATCTTATTTGCATGCATACGATCGGTACTGACCATAATAAGTCAGTGCCGACTTATTTAGTACTTCAGATTTCCTAATAGACCCCATGACTTAAGCTCCTAAGTTCAAAGCACGCAATCCAAAGCAACCAATTAACACGATATCGATCAAAACAACTCGATGCCAAGCTGTTTTCCTTGTCCATTCTTGGCCAAATTAATGAGTTCCTTCATCTTGTCATTCTTAATGAAATCTAAGTCTCCGATTTCATTCCTTTATTATTTTACGGTTAAGTTTATCTGTTTGAGTTTGTTGAAAATTTGTCAAAAACAAAGAGTGCTTGGATGATCAAAACCTTTTGAATTAGCTTATTTTAGAGACAGTTTATATCATCAATGAATGAGTGGAAAATGTTGTTTAAGTTTGTTTATTCAAGGTATGCCTGTTTTTATAAAAAATTACAATCCAGGAATCCAAACGCTAATTTTAGTAGGATATAATTCCATGGTATATACGTGATTTTACCATTTTATGTGAAGCCGAGAAAATTAAGCTCGTAAGCATGGTTTCTTATGCTATGAAACGATCGTGAAAAGTCTCTGTAAACCGAACCATTTATCAACAGATAAATCTGCTAACGTCAAAACCTTTTCCAAAAATGCTTCCAAAAACCCACGATGAGCTTAAGGATAAGGTTTAATTGTCATGTGACTGCAGGCCGGCCTTCCTCAAAGGATCAGCGCCCCTTAATACAAAGTATGGAGTCTTCCACTGTGAAGCCTTTTAGTTTTCAAACTTTGGATTGTGGATATAGAAATTTTAGGATCGAAACTTTAGATTGTAAAATTTGTATATAGGCTGTTTTAGTGAAGCTCCAGCTCTTTTGGTGTATTTGTTAATTGAAATTGCTGAAAGCTGTATCTTGCTTGGTTAAGCCAGCGTAAGTGATGCAATTGTTGAGGCTTATTAGCCTTACTCTTTTTAAAATTGTTTAATAAATCCGGGACTGTCCATTATAAAAAGCCGATTTGTCTTCTAAATAAATAAATAAACATATAAAATTATGAAGGTCGTGGATTGTTAGGCTTAAGCTTTTGGTTTCGAACAAACGCAATTTCTCATCCAAATCAAAATTCAGATCATCTTTTTCTTTCTATTTCACAGTTGTGCAGACGAGAAGAACGATTTCTCGCTTTCCAACAGACGAGAAATACAATAAGCAACAATGCAATAAACAAATTCATTCAATAATGTATTCTTTTCAGCATATGAAACAAATTAGTACCGTCAATTATACTCGAAAAATCTGAAATCTGTCAATATCCGTATTCAATTTGATATCCAAAAAACAGATGCGGAAATAAAGACATCCGCATTCAAAAATTATCCGTTCGATTTTCTTTAAAACTATAATTTAAATCATATGTATTTTATTATAATGGAAAATATTTATTTATTGTTTTATTAAGTTAGAAGTTCATATTATATGCACTAAATGCATATTAACTGTTCAAAACTATTTATTATCGTTATATTTGTTTATTTTTAAAACTTTAATAATCAATGGAATTGAAAAATGTTTATGTTAACCTAAAATTTTTCATTTATGTTTTTTGATTTATCGGTCGTTGACGGATAGAAAATCATCCGATATCTGTCCATATCCGTATATGCGGATATCCGAAAATAATTTTGAATACATTCAAAAGTATCATTTAACATGCCTAAAACAAATTTGTGCTTCCGAGTTCACACTGCAGTCCAAAATCTTAAAGCAACAATACATACTTTGTATTATTACATTGACAACTTAAAACTATATCACAACTGTAATTAAATTTATGTGCCTAGATGGACCACTACTTTAAAAAACTCTGATGCTATCCTGGTTGTGACTAGAGGTGATGATGGCCTTGCCAGAAAGGAATAATTTATAACAACAAATTATACTACATTGAGAACTATATCCTACACCTCATATTTACATATATTATCAAAACCCATGTACTCATGATTCCCAATCTTGGTAATTATGTTTGAAATGCCCACTCCACCTGTCATAAGTACACAGTTAGTATATTGCACATTGAAAAAACAAAAAACAATAAAAGGTTTTAAAGATGGATTATTTGGAGTTTTGAAGAATTGAACTATACTATACCTAGAGAAATCGCACTGATGAAAATTGTAAAAGCTAAGATAAAGATGATGATCGATGCTCTTCCCAGCACGATAATGATCTTTCTCACTACATGTTGGCCTACGAATGCAGCAATAGTTGCCACAACAACAAAATATATAGCTGCCAAAACAAAACAAAAAATAAATAACTTCATTTATTTATGGGTTCTGAATAACAAAAATCGTTGAATTTACTTTATGTATTTAATACCATATGGAACAGGGAAACGACGAAGAAGGTAGTATTCAACTACAGACATGGATGCTGAGAACGTCATGGCAAAGGTGGCTGTAGCACTTGACACCTGCGGTCAAAATTAAGCAGTTGATACAGATGTACAATTTTTCGTTTTCTTTTTATTGCATATATATCATGCAGTATAATGCTATTTTAATAATATACGTAGAATGTAAACAAACCTGAGGAGGAATTCCTAATTCCAAAAAAAGAGGCCCTAAAATAAACCCTCCTCCTAAACCCAGCAAACCTCCTACTATACCAGCTACAACACCAGATATGCAGTATAATACTAGCTGACTGATTTTTAACTGAGTTTCTGCATCTCCTTTGGAAGCAATTGCGCTTTTGCCTGTGTATAAATTTACTGCTTCATACGAGCTTACCCCTACAGCCACTGGAATCTGAAAGAAAACATTAAAAAGAAGATTTATCATTGATAAAAAGTGTGTATCATGTGGTTCTTGTCAAAGTGTAATGTCTGTTCACCTGAAGCAGATTCAACAACCAGTACCAAGTCGAACAGGTTGTAGTGTAATTCTGCAGTAATACAAAAAGTCAGTAATAGTTAAAGACTATCAATACACTAGCAGAAAAATTATGTTACCTTAGCAATCTGCAAAATTAGAAAAACAACCCATACAAAGACAAGAAGACCGAGTTCTTTCCAACAAACATTTTCAAGAATTGGGACCTGCATTATTATTAAAGTAAGTTTACATAATTTTGGTATATTCAAATATGTATTGCTACAGATTATGCTTGAATACCTCTGTTCTCAAGGTTGACTTGACATCTTGATGATTTCCAGGACCTGTAGGTATAGCTGTGTATTCTATTTCATCTGCAACGTGTACCATTATGTTTCAGATGAATGCATTCACTGGTATTTTGCAAATTATAATACATATTTAAAAGGAAACGTAGTAGTTTTTACAGCTCACCGTTACTATCTTTTTCTTTAGCAGACTCCTGCAGTTAGAAACTAGTAGTTGTAAATCAAATGTGGTGTAAGCAATAAAAGAAAAGTATGACAAATGGTTACCTTCAAAGTTATCGTCTCTTTCTTCCATGTATCGACCCCTTTTAAAAATGCTTTCGTTGATGTAACTAGAAAATACACGTGAAAAATATAAGACTTATTTTCCAAAATTAATGGAAGATAAGTGGGGTATAGATTAAGCAATTACTTACAGATGAAGATTATTATTAGCAGAACTGTTACCAACCAGTCAGGGAATACTACATTGAAGATGACTCCAATGCTAATCCCAAGCACAAGCATTGGTTGAATAAGAAGAGCCAAGTTGTAGTCGATAATTGGCATATCCAAAGTAGGATGCCTAAGCTTAAGATTATAGTAAACAGTTGAGCCTGCAGCGCCTGTTATCATGCCTGATCACGCAAATATCATGCTCTTGTGTCAAACTAAAAGTGAACTAATTATTGCTCATATAATTAATTTTCTACTATATATAGATTAGATAAAGAAAGTCAAATTTAAAGACACAGGTCAAAAACTAAAAATGAACTGGAGAAAGCATTTATCATCTAACAAAATCACATTCAGAACAAATCTAAATTCAGGAAGTAAAACATAAAGTTTCCTGTTTAGTTGCTGTCTGTGCTTTCCCCTAATCTCGAAAAGTGGCAGGTATCCCAAAGTTGGAGAGAGGGGAACAAATGAATGGACAAACTAGCAAAAGGTGTCATAGGGTTAAAGAAGAAGAAGAAAAATACAAACAAACTACACTATAAAAAGGTACCATACTCAAATTATTCAAAATTATCAAGATTATTACAAGACAAACACTTTGACTGGAATTGCATTACAAAGAATAATGCAAAACCCAGTGCTATTCCAAAAAAAAGTCGGTGTTTCAAATTAGTATCACATACACATATATAGTATATCAGGAAGTCATGTTCAAGGCTCAAATCCACAATATATGAAAGCATATTTATCATAATTTTCGTTTCGTTTGAACCCCTTGATAGGAAGTAACAACATCGCTTGCATGATTATGTAATTAATACTCCCTATGCATATAAAAATATCATTTTAGGCTTTTATTTTGTCCTTTTGGAAATATACAATCAATATTTATTTGCAATCAAGTTCAAATTAAAATGTTAGATTGTTCCTATTTGGAAGTTGAGGTTTGGAACCTGTAAAAAATTATATAACAATTTGCTTTGAAAGATGAAAAGAGTATAATACTCAATAAATTCTAAAACAATTTGCTTTGAATGATAAAGGGACTGTAATACTCAGTTTGATGTTAATCTTTCTTAATAGAGGCTTGTTTCATTTTGTACGAAGAGCTGAGATTCTCCATCCTCCTTTTTTGTGTCACTATATGTTTACTTGTATCTCAACCATCTGTTAGAATGATTTGATTAATACTTGAGATTCACCATATTAAAAGTGAATGTCATGATAGAGAAATCAATGACTGATATGTAGTTGGCACATGGGGACATTAAGAATGAGGACGGAGGAATTGAGCTATTTTTTTAAATACAGCAAGAGCATAGTTGGATTTTGTTGACGTGGATAACAAATGGTGTCAACTTTTCAAACTAAAATCTCTCGCCATTAGATTTTAATTCCACGTTAGGTGGGGCTACCAAAATTGATTCCACGAGGGCATGTGCTATACAGCACAACATTTAAGTTGATCTTGATAAACAAGATAAGAGTCACAGGTCTCTGTTTTTGATGTTGTTATACAAAAAGTCCCTGCAGAAATGAATTTGTAAATTTGGTTCCTATTTTTCAAAAATAAAAAAAAACGCAAAGCGTCTTGCACTTTTCTGACAGAAAATGCAAGATAACTTGCACTTTTCTAATTTTGAAATATTTTTCGAAATTTTCTAAAATTTGAAAATTTTGAAAAACGCAAGTTAACTTGCACTTTCTATCAGGAAAGTGCAAGCTAGTTTGCGCTTTCTAATTTTGAAAATTTTGAAAAGTGTAAGGTAATTTGCGCTTTCTAATTTTGAAATTTTTGAAAAGCGCAAGTTATTTCTATCAGGAAAACGCAAGCTGGTTTGCGCTTTCTGATTTTGAAATTTTAAAAAGCGAAAGCTAACTTGCATTTTCTGATTAGAAAAAACAAGGACTAAATTTACATACTTATTTCTACAGGGACTTTTCTTGTAACACAATCAGAAATATGGACCTTTCGTGCAAAGCCCCCTTGATAAAAGCCCGTTTCTGTTTTGTATGAATACAGCAAGGGCACGTGCTACAAAATAAATAGCATTTAACATGCCACTTAATTAGATCCAACAACCAAACTTCAACCACTCCAATAAGAGAGAGATTCCAAGATTTAGAAAAAGACCTGCTATCCATTCTTCATTTGTATTAACATACTACATCTTTTTCAAATTACTTCTTGTAAAATTCTAAATGTGGAACATGAAAGTACAAGGCTCCAAGAGAAATAATATCAACACAGAATCTTGCACTCCTATACCCCATTGTTCCTCAAATTACTCCACTATCATTCATACTATTATTTTAGTATATTTGGTGTACTTGCAAATAAAAATTACCTTTGGAAGAAAATTAAAATTTCTGAGAACTGTAAAAAACATCACATAATCAAACGTATTTAGCATGAAATATTAATTGTGTTTTACATCTGAAAGATACACATTTCTGCATTTCAATTGACATGTAAACTTATTTGATTGCTATCACTTAATAGAATTATAATTTTTAAATGTTTGGTTTTACATATATAGCTTTCTAGTTGTCTGTAAATTAATATTTTGTATAAAAATGAACAAACCAATTTATAACATATTTTTAAAGAAGTTGATAATTTTTAAATTAACTTTTAAATGCCTTCTTTGATTGAGTTAAAACTTTTTGAATTTTTAATACATTGCTAATTTTACCGTTAAGGCTATAAAATAAATTAACAAAATCAATTATAAATAGTAAAAAAGATCTTGAAAAAGATAGATACTTTTTTTTTCTTTGAATCCAGGAACCAATTAAGTAAACCTAGGAGAGACCGAACCCACTTGCATAATCATCATACCAGTCAAAAAGATATAATGTATTTGTTAAATTTTGGTGATACAAAATCACAATAGAAGGAAACAAATATGCAAAAGGGAAAGTAATCACGTTTGTTCATTATGGAAATGCATTAATAATTGGATTGCATTTGAATGAGATGGCAAGGAAATTTATGCATGCGCACGTTATGGAATAATATATATGCAAAAGATATGCATATTATTTCTTTCTTCGTAATCGCATTGCTTAGGGATTATTTTCTTCCATCTTTGGAATGAGTGAATTACTTGCTATGTTTGCGTGATTTGTTACCGTTGTAATTTGCCTCCATTATCTTCTTACCATATTTTGGTAATTTGATTGATGACTCACATGAATTTATATTGGCTATATATTGAGGGTAGACTTCATTGTAAACCCATCCTGGTATTCAGCCAGTGATCTTCAGATAGAGTGTCTCTTTTTTATCCCTAATTGGGGCTTTGGTATGTAAACTCTTATCTTGTAATCTCTTGTAATTCTCTTATGTGGAATAAAATCTCTCTCCTTTGGACTGGACGTACACTATCTAGATGATAGTGGAACCAGTATAAATATTGTGTCTACTTTTTCTTTATAGTTATTTGCTATTTATTTGGAGTATAGAATAATTGCTGCTAGTTAAGTGATGTTCAAATTGGCAAATCTAGATCCTGTTTATTGTCTTTCCGCATTGGTGCAATTTTCTGCACAACAGATTGGTATCGGAGCCAGGCGATTTGTTTCAATTTGTTCATCAGATTGGTATCAGAGCCAGGCGATTTGTTTCAATTTGTTCATCAATGGCTTCTTGAAAGAGCGGTAGATCTGATGGTGATTATGCTATTACTCATTTGGATGGAAAAAGAGACTGTGCAATATTGAAGATAAAGACGGAGGAGATTATGTTGAGAGAGAGAAGAGTGTTCCAGTCTTGGAAATTTGATGATAAGGAGTTTACTGTGTTGAAGAGACATCTGGATTTGGGAACTTGTATCTGCTTTATGGCTCGATGTTGATGTGAGAGTCTTATGTTGATTTCCATGGGAAATTTGTTGTTTGGTAGATAAGTGGATTTGGAAACTTGTATCTGTTTTATGGCTCGATGTTGATGTGAGAGTCTTATGTTGATTTTCATGGAAAAATTGTTGTTGGCAGATAAAGTATGTGGAAGGAGAGAGATCTGTCTTGTATACAGAGATTTGGATTAGCCTTATCTATTGGCTTTTGTTTTTTGGCTCTGTATTTGGATTGGTGATTGAGAGAATATATTTTTTTTGGCTTTGGTGGCTTTGAGATTATTTTGGTATCTACCTTCTTTTGATTTTGGATATTTGCAACATTTTTGTTGGCGGGCGGGGACATAGTCTGAGCTCGTTAGCAATGTGTGATGGGGGGTGGCTTTGCTGGAACCCATTGGGTAAATATTCATTTTTGGTCTGTATCTCGTTAAGAGATTTTAGTTGAAGGTAGAGTTTGATTTGAAGAGTTTTATGTTGAGAAGAGAATTTGACTCGAGGTGGAGTGTTGGAAATATGTGATTTTGCATCAAGGTGGAGTGTTAAATTTTGGTGATACAAAATCACAATAGAAGGAAACAAATATGCAAAAGGGAAAGTAATCACGTTTGTTCATTATGGAAATGCATTAATAATTGGATTGCATTTGAATGAGATGGCAAGGAAATTTATGCATGCGCACGTTATGGAATAATATATATGCAAAAGATATGCATATTATTTCTTTCTTCGTAATCGCATTGCTTAGGGATTATTTTCTTCCATCTTTGGAATGAGTGAATTACTTGCTATGTTTGCGTGATTTGTTACCGTTGTAATTTGCCTCCATTATCTTCTTACCATATTTTGGTAATTTGATTGATGACTCACATGAATTTATATTGGCTATATATTGAGGGTAGACTTCATTGTAAACCCATCCTGGTATTCAGCCAGTGATCTCCAGATAGAGTGTCTCTTTTTTATCCCTAATTGGGGCTTTGGTATGTAAACTCTTATCTTGTAATCTCTTGTAATTCTCTTATGTGGAATAAAATCTCTCTCCTTTGGACTGGACGTACACTATCTAGATGATAGTGGAACCAGTATAAATATTGTGTCCACTTTTTCTTTATAGTTATTTGCTATTTATTTGGAGTATAGAATAATTGCTGCTAGTTAAGTGATGTTCAAATTGGCAAATCTAGATCCTGTTTATTGTCTTTCCGCATTGGTGCAATTTTCTGCACAACAGTATTCTTAACAGTTATGAAGCATCCATTAAAGCCATTTGTTATAGAACTAAATTAATCCAATTTTTTCTACAATTAATAAATGAACAATTAACATAATCAAAATATAAATAAAAATTGCTGTATTTGTACCTTCAATCATGGTTAATTAATCTTTATTCTTTACTGTTATTTTGAAATCATTGTCTCAATAATAAATTATAAATATGTTTTTAATATTTATGATGCATCCATTAAAGCTATTTGTTATAAGACTATAACACTAATAAGATTTCTAAAATTAACAACTAAACAATTATGAAGATCAAAGGATAAAAAAAATGTAGTATTTGTAATATTCTGAAGAGAGATATTATTAGAGAGGAAAAGATTGATAAAATATTTTGAATCACAAATTCCTGAAGAATATTTCAATATATTCTGAAAATAATTTAAGAAACGTAAACTTTTTATACGCATTTTCTACCAATATCACTCTCCTTTCATATTGTTAAAAGCATATTGTTTAAAGTGCGAAGGTGGCATGACAGGTAAAAGGAGAGAACGAGAAGCAATAAACTTTTTATATACATCTTTTACCAATTGTTTACAGTCTGAAGGTATTGTGACAGGGAAAAAAGGGGAAAAAAACAGAGAGACACTGTTATTTTCAACTTATTTTTTCTGACGTTATCTAAACATCTCACCTATACATTAAAAAATATTTTGACATTGACATTTGTTCACAATCCTAATTATTGAATGTACGTGTGTGTGTCTCTGTATATATGTATGTGTATGTGTATGTGTATACATATGCATGCATACACACACATATACATACATATAGAGAGACACACAAATGCATATACATAGATAAACGGGCTTATTACCTTTTATGGCAAAAGTTGCGAGCAGTTTATACATTTTACAAAGAAAAATCAATGAAACTTTTATTGCAAAGTGAAAGATAAGTCATACAAAATACTTTGACTTAAATTAGAACTTATGTCTCTTTTACATCAAAATTTGATGAGATGCCATACACTTAAAAAACATTGTATATTGAAGATTTTTCAATGTTAAAATAGAAATACTGTACTCGTTACACGTCACATTTAAAAAATTGTGCACCCACTCTGTCGTGGTCAGAAAACCAAAAACTTTATAAATTAAAGGAACTGAAATATTTTACATCTTTAAAATTTTCATATACTTCCCTTAATCCTCTTATCAACACTTTCACCCAACAACTCTACATCTTCATCTAATCATTCACTTCATTCAATGATATCATCTATATTTTCACTAAAGTTATCCACATCGTCAAGATTACCATTCATTTGAGTACGGTTTTCTTTTCCTTTCTAATTATAGATCTATTCATTATTTATCATTTATCTACACACCCTCTCTGTGTAAGCAAATTAGACACAAAATTCAAAAGTTACTCAAATAAATACAAATACCTATTTTAACAACTAACAAATTTTAAAGTACTCAAAAACGTAATTAAACTACAATTCATTTTTTCACATAAAAATAATAAATCCTAAAAATACAGATTTCATCCATACTTTATTTACCTTAGAGAATATAAGAAAGTTAAATTGGTTTTTTCACATGTAAAATGTATAAATCAAATAACAAAATACAGAATATTTAGATTTTTAACACTATTATTTTTCTAATGTTTACCACATATGATTCATAAGTAACAAGTATTTTTCATCTTTTCTTCACTAATTCTCTAATTGTATTTATCATTTATTTTCTCCAGAACATATACAAAATCATTATCATTCCACTTAATCCCTCCTCAATATTGGCACATAAGCCATCCACATCTTCAAAAATTCTCATTCGCTTACTTTAATATCATCACCATATTTTCTCTTTTATTCTTTGTATTTTCAAATTTAGTATTCACCTTAAAGTAAAATTTCCAATCTGTTCATCGTTTATCTATAGATTAAGTAAAAATTAGAAAATTTCCGAAATAAAGCTTTACGTCAAAAAATAGCTAAATTTTGAATTTTCAGTCAATCAAGCAAACACAATCAGTTAATGTTTATATATTCACATAACAAATATTAGATCCAAGGAAAAGCATAAACTAACTATATCTTATATGTCCCAATAAAGATCACATATAAAAACGTATAAATCACATAACAATATGCAAATAAAATATAAAAATTTATAATATTGTTTACGCAAGGTACAGGTTGCATAAAAATTTAAACTCTAATGCAATTTCAACTATTAAATCACCTTATTGATGTATCTTGCTTTAATACGGAGAAAAGAGAGTCCTAGCTGCATTGGAGAGAATTTCCAATACATGTAAAAAATCATATTTGATCTTGTTCATCAGAGATTGATCTACCCAGTTATCAATTGCACCATGGCTTCGACAGCATAATTTATTTTTTATTTGAGAAGTATTTTATGGTTGAACCATTAATAATAGAGTAATGCTAACTACAGCCACTAGAGTGTGGTTATGCTCTCTACCTTATTGGTGGAAAGTATAACCACCTACATTTTAACAATGATTGCCTACACTCTCTAGCAATAAGATAGAAGTACAACTGCAGTCTTTCTAAGAGTGGCTAGCCTGATTTTAGTAATATTTGTGTTATGTTAGAGGTCTGACATTGCACATAATTAAATAGGAGAAACCATAATTTTATTTTTACATAGCATAATGCCATTATGCACAGTTTGAGATAATACTAAAACAATTAATTAAGAAGGAACATGGAAAACAGAATATAAGTAATAAGTGGGGAGCAAATTGGAAAATGGAGTCAAAGATTCATCGTTAATTATAAAGATAATAAGGTAAGGGCCCAAATAAAAGATTCTAAATAGCAATCATCTGTTGGAATAACAATCCAATACGTAACTAAATGAAAGATTATCATTAAAAAAAGAACAGTATTCTTACATTTGGACATAGCAGTAGACGATTTGGGATCAAAGCCAATAATCAAAGCAAGCATTGGAACAAAAATTCCACCACCGCCAACTCCTCCTACACTCCCAAAAGCCGCCCCCAAAAATGCAATAATCGTTCCCACTATTATCCTCCATCCGAACTCCATATCCTGTTATACATTTGTGTTTAATTTTTAATTCGAAAACCAAGGGTTGATCACAAATTCACAACTAAAAGAGGAAAGAGCAACAAGTAAAATTGGGTAATCACGGACAAATTACCGGCCAAACATGCTGATACGAAGACCCATCAGCCGCCCATAAGAAATTCAAAACCCTCTTAAGCTGATTCAAACTATAAATGGGTCCCACATCATCGATCTCCACTGCGGCAGCCGCCAGAGCAAGGAAGAAGAAGATGGAGATTACCTGGCTGCCCCTCATTTCGCGTGGCGAAAAATCGATGATGGAGCGAGAAATCGAAGAAAAGCAAAGAAGAATTTGAGTGCAGGATTGGTTAGTGGAGTTCATTTATAGGATTTTTACGTGGTTGGGTTAGCTTAACGTCAAATAATTTGGAATACGGAGATGACGATAGTACCCTTATTGATAAGGCCGTTTGGACTATGTGGTACGATCAAGGTCATGCGGGTCCAAATTTATTAATTTATCTGAGTCCAAATATATTAATTCGTCCGTCCTGTTCGTTTAGAGAAACGTGAAAAGCAACCACCACCTCTTCTTCCAAGCAACAACCTCTTCTTCCTGCCAAATTCTTCCATGGTCAGCAACGATCATTAAGGTTGACTCATTTGCTACTTGGTTCTGATTCAGTTGTCAAAATACTGACTTGTTAAATGGAAGGTGCAAAGATTGCTTCTTCTTTTTATAATTTTTAGCATGGCTGCAATTCCAATCATACACAACTGCACATAAAAGTGGTTAACATTGCCAGTC
The DNA here is from genome assembly GCA_030737815.1 of Allium fistulosum. Taxonomy (NCBI): domain Eukaryota; kingdom Viridiplantae; phylum Streptophyta; class Magnoliopsida; order Asparagales; family Amaryllidaceae; genus Allium; species Allium fistulosum. Next base: position 479,813,528 of record CM060905.1, on the reverse strand, counting down.
TAACATTAACAATTTAAAAGTAGGACATCCAAGTAACTTTCATAGGACTATAGGAGTGTTTTCACTTTCCAAGTTGATATATATTGTGATTTGTGAGGGTTTTATAAAATACAGTTTAAAATTAGGTTTATGGACATTATACGATTCGGTGACGTATTAATAAAAATGTAAGTAAAAATAACACCAATTGGTATGTCTTTTACTAAGAAAACAAATTTTAATCTGCATACGATTAACCAACGTGCTTTATTCAGTTACAACAATCTATAGGAACTTATTATTTCATCAGTTAGGAACTTAGGATAGTTCCAGGTAGCTTCGCTTTAGTATTAGCGGGATCCAGTACTCCATAAAGTTTAAGGAAAAGATATTCTGCAACAGATGAATTGCTATTGAATTTTCTGTGCAACATTTGACAAACTTTCGTATGTACAGGGAGATTAATTGAAAGCCCAACCATCGAGACATTGACATTCATTTGATAGGAAGATCGCTGAAAACTGTTTGAGAATTCTTACAGTGTGTGAATGCTAACATAATTGGGCTCGTGAACGCTTACGGCTTATCACATCAATATCAAGATTGAGAATGAAAAATATTTCATTCAGGTATAATTTTGGGAGAGTCGGTCAACTTTCAATTCCATAAGAATGGGTTCAAACAGACGATGGAATTTCTAGAAGAGAATAAATGCATCGCATATAAGAAAATTGGACATGGAATAGTACCAAATGTCGAATATTAAATCATAGATGTAAAGCAGGTGAAATAGTTAAGACATTGAGAAGATTTAATCACCCATACCATCCCTCTCACTTCCTACGTCCTTTACTTTTAGATCATAAACTATTATAATTTTTTTATATTATTAATAGTAATAATATGTTTAACTCTAATGGGTAACGCAGTAGTTGGTTTAAACATGCAGCACTCGTATTAAAAGTCGAGAGTTCAATCCTCGTCAACTGCATGTCACTATGAGTATGCTAGAAGTAAGTATTGTAAGTTCCGTACATACTTCCTTGAAGTCCATAAGTAAAGCTTAGTTCTCTGGGACTTCAAATAATAATAATAATGTAATTTAGTTATATCATTTAACAGTTTATTTAATATTTATCTTTTATTATACTTGCATCATCAACATGGTAATACACATAAGGGAATGCCCTAGGGACGGTTATGTAGTTTACATTTGTGTATATATATGCTTATGATTATGAGATGTTTGGATGAATATATGTGACATATATAATGTTTTACGGAAGTGTCCGTATAGCGACTATCGCTATATCGACACTTTGAAAATATCATCTCTTTTGAAATCTTTTGTCTGCGATTTCATGCTTCAGTTTTACAAAGTTAATTGATCATTTTAATAATGATGTTTAAAGTTAATTAATCATTTTAATAATGATGTTTTAAAGTTTATTAATCATTTAAAAATGATGTTTAAAGTTAATTAATCATTTTAATAATGACGTTTAAAGTTAATTAATCATTTTACTAATGACGTTTAAAATTAATTAATCACTTTAGTAAAGATGTTTAAAGTTAATATTTGTGATGTGAATACTATGCAAAAATTCGATTTTTAAAAATTTAAAAGTTTGATTCGGTTATGGAAAGGATAAAAAAATTAATTTTCGTAAACGATATCACTCATACGGAAAGGATTTAGTCATATTCTCAACACTAAACATCGAGTTATGGAAACTCGTTTCTATCGTGAAGGTTAAAAATGTCGTCAATGCAAGGCTTAGAGGTAACACTACCTTGTTAACTCCTCTTTTGAAGCGACCTAAATTTACAAGCGACCTAACGACCTAAAATTCCAACGACCTATAGCTCTAGCGACCTAACATCACAAAGCAACCTAGCGACCTAAAGACGGAACAGTTTAACAACCTAACAGAGACAGCGACCTAAAGTGCGAAGTAACCCAGCAACCTAAAGACTTCACGACCTAACAACTTAACACACAAGCGACCTAACAGAGAAGAAGTTCTACAACGAGCTGATGTGAGACGACCTAAGTACCTAGAGAGCTAGCGACCTAAAGGATGGAACGAGCTAGCGACCTAAAAGGGCAGCGACCTAGCGAGTTATCACAGAATAATGCTGCTCGCTTATAGGCCGCTCCCAACTTTAAGTCGCTAACCTTTTTCCTTAGGTCGCTCACGACCTAAACAAACCCAAACAAATTCTTATGCCGCTCCTCTCCTAGGTCACTCACGACCTACGACATATCCAAGGTCGCTCACGACCTACAACTTAGCAACTCATTCAGACAGAACAAGTGCAATTCCGCTTCTAGGACTCTGGCGACCTACGACCTACCTTAGGTCGTTCACGATCTATGACTATTAATATGTTCAAATGATCAAGTGCAAAACTATTAAGTCGTAGCCCGTACTCCTTAGGTCGCTCACGACCTACGACCTATCCAAGGTCGCTCACGACCTACGACCTAATTCCATAATTCTCCTATAAATACCCCACCTACTCCCACTGAAGGGGGACTTTTGGATGATTTCTGGAGCGCCTATACTCTGCTGTTCTTTCGATTCATCGGACACTTCAAGCACTCCAAACACCGAAGACGCTTCAACGAACTTCAAGAAGAGATCAAACACATTCAACATGAATTCGAAAGATTCTTCTCCATACAAGTTCTAGCTACCCGTCTAAAGTGTGTTGTAATCGAAGTGTATTGTAAGGAATTGTAATCAAATCATAAATAAAGGAGATTAAAGTGGACGTAGGCTAAATCTTAAGCCGAACCACTATAAAACTGTTGTCTTTTTACCGCTTTTCTGTGATTTCTCTGCTTATATTCTGTTCCCGTACCAACGGGTGATGCTTTCACATTACTAATACTCACACCGGGGTGTTAGCGTCGATTTTTACGTTAACATACCTTAACTGGCCCGACTTCATTTTTAATTGAGGGATAGTACAAGTTTGAAATTAGTGAGTGGTGATAAGGATAAGAAATTTAATTTCCATATATGATCATTTTGATTATTCCCGATAGTTGATTTATTGATTATCGATTCTGTTATCTTTTGTGTTTCGTCGATCCAAGATGATTTGTTGCTCATTTGGAGCATTAATATCCTTTGTCGGAAATGACAAAAACAAAAAAGCGAGCGGGGGCCAAGATATGTAGTGTTGCTCCAATTAGGGTATTATCACATCTACTCCAAATTGGTTTTGGTTATACGCGCACTGAGATGTAAAATATTTGGATTCTCGGTAAGGTCGGCGGGGTCCGGCTAGGAGCTTTCCAAGAGCCATCGTAGTTCTTAAGTATATTCTAGAGGTATACTTTCAGTAAAGGGGGCGCACCCTCCTTGTCATTATTGAAAATTTTCTCTTTCCTTATTTTTGATTCAAACCTATGAATTAATTCTTTCTTAATTGCATCGGGAAGTTGCGCACTTCGCGATGTTTAATTATTGTGTCCACTCTTTAAGCTTGGATGTTATTCTTATGAGAGGAAACCTGTTCGATGATTTGTCGCGTGGTCTCACATGTTGTTTATGTGTTCCATTTTTATTTGGAGTTTATTCATACTAGACTTATTGTCTGACCCAAGTTGTTTATTTTTCCCTAAACACTCGGGTACTCATTTATATTTGAGTAGTCCGAAAGTGACAGGTTTCTTATGGCTGTTTTGAAGACGATAGACGAGCATGGGGCTCCTAATCTATCTAGCCATCCATTTCCTTTATTTATTAATTTATGTATGTATATGTTATATCAGAAGTGTAAAGGCAGGCTGTTATAACTGCCTAGGCCGATGGTAGTACTTTATTGTAACTCTGATACTCCATGTGGGGGAGTAACCTTATGTACTATTTAACCGTTCCATTGTGATATTTGTGTTCTTTTATTTTACCCCATGACAACTCGTCATTCGAATGCTTCGGCAATGACACACGAATACTGTGGATGTATTAAGTGTCATTCTCAGAGGTCATAAATGTGGGTCGTCAAAACTCAAGTCAGAATCTTTGGCCGGAGTGGAATGGTTAATGATAAATGTTATTATTGAACCAAGGACTTTGTAGATGGACTAAACAGTTGTATACAGATATTGTTGGGGTTTTGATCGATACCAAACTCCATATATCTTAAAGTGATATAGTATTGACAAAGAGAACGTGCATGTATTATATCATTACTTAATGGAACAACTTTGGTTGATTTAAAATTTGATTTTAGTGAAATGATCTGTAAGTGATGAATTCAGCTAAACTATCACACTATTAGTGTCACGACCCAGAATTTTTGATAATTAAAATTCGAATATTTAATTAATTTTAAATACAAATAAATGGAATTTAGAAGTCGAATGATTTATTTTTCGAATATTGGATTTAATTGGATAATTTAATCGATAAATTAAATAATTGAAATTCCAGAGATAATGGAAAATCAAGTTTAAAATGATTGAAAATGATTTGTAAAATTTTATTTAATCATACTGGAGTTATAGAAATATTTTAGAACTCTTAAAATTGAATTGGGAGTTAATCTGTGAAAATCGAATATTTTAATATTTAATTATCGACTGTAAAAATAGCCAATTTTCGAACAGTCTCAGAATTGAACGAGACCAGTTCCATTGGATCCGTAATAGTTAGTTATTATCGGATTCCAATTTTCGTATCAATCGGAGTTGTCGTTTGACCGTGGCAGCTCGAAACGCATCGATATCGTTTTAATTTTTTTTATCGTCGAGTTAAAATAGTCATTTTTCAAACGATCTCGGATTTCGACGAAACCAGTTTCATCGGATCCGTAATGTGGTATTATTGTAAGATTTCAAATTTCGTAATTTTTGGATTTACCGTTTGTCCGGTACAAATTAAAACGCCTCGAAATCGATTTAAATCGGTTTAATTTAAATTGATCGTTTATTGTCATATCTCACACAGACGATCGAATTAGCTTTCGAAACCTGCTCCATTGTGTCCGGAACGCGGGGTAAACCCCAGGAACGCCAGTTACCGCGCGTAAATCGGAGTTTGAAAAACCCGGATGAATAGTGTTTGAGAAAACTCTATAAATATACCCATTTTTTTCACAAAAATAAAGGAAAATAAAATCCCTAGGGTTTGTTAACAGCTGCCGCCTCCATTGAAACGAACGGCCAGCAAGTTCCCTCGTTCTTCCTTTCATTTCTTAAAATCCATAAACAATTTGCAAAATCTTCCAACAACAAAGTTAAAGAGCATCTCGAGCTCGACAGATCCGTACGGTGAAGAGGCGTATCACTCGACGAGGAGGCCGGAATCTGGTCGCGTTCGTGCTCGCTTTCGTACGTTTTTTGGAGCTGAGGGGACCACCGAGTTCGAAGCCACTCCGGTTGTTGGTGGAGCACGTGGAGGCGAGTGGAACGGCACTTCCTGATCGTCGTCGAAGTCATCGAAGCGGTCGCGTGTATTAGGGTTCTATGGCGGCTGATGGGTGTGCCGTTCAATTTATTCACGTATTGGGGAAGAAGGCACGAACGACCGAGATTAGGGGGGTAGCAGATCTAATGGCCAGATTAGGTTGATGTTTAAAAATTATAAAAGAAATTGTATTTAAATTTGTATTAAGTTTAAAATATCATAACTTTGTCATATATTGTCAGAAAATTACGAATCCAGTTGCGTTGGAATCGTATTGTCGAGCTCTTCGATATGGAACTGGATTGGGAACGATCGGGGTCAGTGAAAATTTTGAGTGAAATTAAACGTCCGTTTAATTTCATTCGAAATAAACGCTGGAATCAGAATTAAAATCAAGGTGAGATCTTCTCACTCAAATTTGAATGTGGAATTATTTACAGTTATTGATTGATGATTGACTGTTTGAATGTGCTATTAGATATGATAGGATATATCTATATATATATAGCAGTATATACATATTGGCATATGTATATATTGGATTGATGATTTCCCGCCTCGTATAGCGGATGAGACCCTATTGCGCCGTTAGTAAGCGGATTTATAAAAACCCATATACCGCGATAATTCCGTACTGGAGCGGAATTGGTATTGTGCTGACGTTTTTGGATGCAGGGAAATAGGTTGGAGGGATCCAACTGGATTCCTCACCAGTATTTATTTATTTACAGATATTGATGAATATTCTGTTATCATATTGATATATGATATTGACTGTTGTGATGGACTGATTGGTGTTGTGACATCATCGGATTCGGTTTTGAAGTTTAAAAATAACGACTTTTATTTTAAAAGATTTTAAAGTGATTTTTGAAAAGTAGACGTTTATCGAATTTTTGAATTGATTTATTTCAGAAAAATAAACGTCTAGAATTTTAAAGTTATAAAAGTTATATTTTTTGGTGAAATTTAACCAAAGTGTGATTTTTGAAATAAATAGTTGATTTATTTATAAAATGATTAAAGTTGGGATTTTTGAATTTGTATAAAAAGATTTATAAAATTTATATTTTGTAAATCAAAATATTGGACTTATAAAACGAATTTTTATAAGTGTTAAAAAGAAGTATAAAAAGGATTTCATAAGTGAATGAAATAAATAGATTTATAACGTGAAGTTATAAAGTGAATAGATGTTGTAGAATAAACGATTTATAAGTAATTTACTTATAAATTAGATTTTTTGCACTTAATTGGGATATAAATAGAAATTGCAAAATGAAATGATTTTGTAAGTTGAAATCGTTATAAAGTACAAAATGTGATTTATAAACGTTGTTTTATAAATCCGAAATCACTTATTCTTATAAGTGAATTTTTGAAGATTAATAAAATGAGATTATAAACCAGAGTTGTTATAGAAAATAGAAAATGGAATTTATAAACGTTGTTTTATAAATTCGGAAACAAATCGATTGAATTTGATAAATTAAATATAGAAGATTATCAAAGGAGATATATTCGCGATTTTGGATAGCGAATTATTATCAAAATAAAACGTGTAGAAAATAGTGAAATGTAAATAGTAAAGTATATTCACGATTTTGGATAGTGAATATATTGTTAAGTAAAATGAACTTGTTTTGGGAAAGCGATATTACAGAAATGAAAATTGTTTTGAAAGATGTTTTAAAACGTGATAAGTATCGAATACATAGATTTCAACATTTATTGTTGAAATAGACGTTTTCGAGGAATAAGGAAATGATGGACTATAACACTGTTGTTATAGTAAATGGTTTCCGAAAGGAAATATTTTTGTATGGTATTGGGATTCATATATCTATCTAAATTTCGAATCCCTATACTAGTGATTTTGAGTCGTCGTAACGATGTTTTACGCAACATTCGTTTTGACTCAAATAGATGTAAAATTTATGATTTCCTTAAAGAATGAATATATACTTAATATTGATTTAAGTATATCGAATATTTTCAAATGTTGAAAATAAATGATTTGTGAAATACTTATTTTTACATAAGTAAGGAAATGCTTTTCCAATGTGAAATGAACTGTTTTGAGTTTTTATCTTTTAAAGATAAATTAAAATGTGGAAATTAATTTGAAGTTGTTTTCAAACGGTTAAGTGTGGAAATTATATATCTAGTAAAGATATTTTTGAAGATGAAATAATTTGGAAAATTATTTGGAATCTGATGATGTTGCGCATCTTTATTGATAGTTAAATAACCGACTATCAATAATTACCCTGAATGGATGTATTGTTGTGAATTGGATGAATTTGAATGCCACACTTGTTTTAAATATACGCTCACTATTCGGGTTAGCCGGGAAAGGACCATGGGGTCGTATAACCCATTCCGAATATGTGATACGTCGTTATGAATCGCATTTGAAGACCGGTGTTGAAGACCGGATATTTTTGAAAACGGAAGGATTACCGTCGAGTTACTCTACACCGACTGATCTTCGGTTTAGAGGTTTTATCACCCTTAGTGACGGGAAGTCCTGACGTGATTGAAAATTATCCGGATATGCAAGGGCTTCGTGAGAAGTGCCTTCGGTTCTGTTCGATCCCGGAACAGACTTGTATGGATTGTGTGTCAGACGTTACAATTTGAGATATAAAGCTGATTTCTTTCAAATACATTTCTGTTGGTGGCGGAGAATTTATTCTCTTAGCTTAACACCCTTCTCTGAGACGTACGAGCTTAGAGGTTATGTAGTTGAAATTTATCAGCGATATATCCCAATTTGGTAACGTGGCATACTGAGTGTTGCTGTGAAATGGTCAGTGTTTGATCATTTGTGATATGATCATTTGTTTGATCTTATATCTTTGTGATCATAGGTTGATCATTTTGTTTGACCCGAAGCAGGGCTTTTTGAGAAAGCGTAGCTTTGTGGACGAGACTTCGTCGAGCCTCACACCCCCGAAATGGTCGAAACAGGAAGAATGCAGCAAGGTTCTAGGGAGTAGCGCCCCTTAGTGTATGTCATTCCTTCTGGATAAAGGTGGTATCATGGTATGGAGCCCAGATACTTAACCTCTGTGGTTGCTGCAAAATTTATTTCTTTGTGGTTTGTTGGAAATCGGGGATCCTCGGAAAGATCGGTGACGATCGGGGGATGGCATACGCGTGTCAGTAGTTACCTATTTTTGCAGAGGTAACCCGGCCTTGTGTTGGCAGAGATCCGGTTAGGTTCTCGGGTCGTCTATTCCAGGGACGTACCCATCGTGGATAGGAAGTTCCTTAGCCTGACCATTTGTTGGAAATCCAAAGAAACAATACGTGACTTGTACGGTTTTAGTTGTAGAACCTGCCATTTAATATGGTAGCTATAGCAAGCATACTATAATGGTACCTATGCTGGCTAAGATTTATATTCTACTTTCGAAATGTTTTCTACACTATGCACTAATAATAATATCAAAAATGATTTGATTTTGCGTAGTAAGCATCTTTGACTATCATAAGAAGAAATCTCCTCCAAGTCTGCGTTTGCATTGTGTGTGTGGCGGGAGGTCTTATGGTAGTTTCATTTTCCAAAAGCATTTCGAATTGACTTAAAAAATTATTTTGTTGTTATAAAGAATAACTGTTTTACGATCTCACACCAGTCACCATGACTGACTCGGAGTTTATTGTTCCCTTCTAAACTCTGGGTGCCCACCAATTTCCACACGGGCAGCCTAGAGTTATATTATCAGGATATTCTGGATATTCTGGAGCTTGGAGATAGGCTGGATGACGAGACGTAGTATTTGTATCTGATAGTATTTATTCCGCTGTGTATTCTGTATGAGGACAAGTTTATATAACTGTCCATTTTTGTATATTGACTCTGATGATTGATGTATGTATAAAATGATATAGTTCTTTGTTTTAAAAGACTAGTAATTATCTATTGTATATTATTCCGCTGCGATGTGTAAGATTCTGATATTGTTTTCTGTTGCTGTTCTGTTGTTCTGTTGTTGTTCTTCTTTCTTTTTCTTCTATCTTCTTCTTCTACCTTTTTCTTCTTTCTTAAAACCATAACTTTTCGGGTTTCCGGCATTCGATGGCTCAGCAGTCGATAAAGTGAGTATCGATGTTGAATTTTCGAAAGTCGAAAATTTTCGGGATGTTACAAGTGGTATCAGAGCATATGGTTAAGCGACAACCCTGCTCTGTTGGGTGTTACTCATTAGAGATAGAGTCAGTAGTACTCTAGAATGAGTTGAGTGTAATAATAGATACGAGTGCGTATTTGTTAGTGAATATAAAAAAAAATTGCTTTATATTGTGATGATTGGTTTGTTGAGTGGTATATGGATTCTGGTCGGTATTGTCCGTACAACTCTATCGATAGGGATCTCTAAACACTTATATAGAACAATTCGGCACAGTATTGTTTTAAATAGGGTAAATGAGATAATTTTGCCCAAAACTATTTTTGTATAGAAAATAAATGTTTTTCTATAAAGTACTATAGTATATGGTTGCATGGATGTTAGGAAGTAATAATAGTGAATTATTATCAATGAAATTGAATAAGAAATTGGAATCATAACTCCAAAGTTAAGAGATAAATCCATATACTAATGAAATTTGAGAATGTAAATTATAAATGTGATTTGTAATTTAAAACGGAATTCCAGAGAAGTTTTTCGAAATGTTTGAAAAGAATTTGAAAATTTTGGAGATTTGGAAGTTTAAATCATTTTTGATTTGAAAATGGATTTCGAAGGTTTTGAAAAGTATTTTGGAAGAGATGAGAGCTCTAAACTCTTTTCGGTCGCTGGAAAATAACTTCGATGATGACCGCGGCATCATTGGTGTTCATTTTCGGGTTTCCAAAAGAGGAATTGCTGCCAAATCATTTTAAATGGAAGTTGTTTTGGAAATTTGGGTTTTGTTTTGGAAATTCAAATGGAATTTGAATTGTTTTCAAAATGGCTTTGAAATATTGGTAAGACTCTGGGATACCATATTTATGAAATATTATTAAGTTGATAACTTATACAATTTGAATTGATAGAATAAATTCAACTTAAAGGATGAAGTTAAATTTAAGTAAGTATAAGTGAATCAATTAAATCTAAGTTGAGATTGTGGAATATGAAATCTGGATTTAATATGAATTTTGAATAAGTGAAGAAATTTGACCTTGGTAAAAGCTAAATAGGATTGAAATTTGAATTTTGGATTTATAAGTGGAAATGTAAGTTAAGTTAAACAAACGATGTTTAATGGGATATAACTTAAGTGTTGATTGGAATTGATTTTGGTGTCGAAGTAAATAATCAATATGAAATAATGAATATAAGTGTTAATTCATTAAAAGCTAATGAAGTTGAGAAATTAAATAAATTGAATGGAAGTCAATTTAATTTAAAAGTGTTGAACCAAATCGAATGTAAAATTTATAATTTGGTTGTGTTGAATATACATTGGTTGTTATTTGATTGTTAGTTGATTGTGTATGAAAATTCATTAAGTATTAATGAAATTGAATTAGCAAATTGGAAAGCTATGTGATTAAATTCAAATTGGAAGTGAACGAATGTGAATTAGTGAATGTAAACTAATTGAATTGAAAGAGAATGTTGATTAAATCCAATGTAAATGAATCGAATATGATTTAAAATTGAAAACCAATTCAATGAATGTTAATGAGAAGTGAATCTATATTGATTTGGTTATGAAGTAGTTGGATGTTATAACTAGATATTATGGCTAGTAGGATATACAGGTATAAAGGAATTGGAATTTAATTTCGAAGATAAATTTGAATGGCTCGACAAAAGGTAAGTATTTGAATTCGAATATGAGATTTGACGATTTCTTGTCTAGCCGCTTGGCTTTTTCTTTTTCTTTTTGAAATCTGAGAGTCCGTAGGGACGTTTTGTAGTCGTGCCGTATTAGCCGCGCAAAGGAGACGCTGGCGAAATTTTTCGGAAATTTAGGGCGTTAGAGATTTTTGAGAAAAATTTGAAAGTTTGAAATTTGAATTTAAACTCGAATTTGAATTGAAAGTAAACAATGTTGTTTTAAACTTATAATTGAAGTTGAAATTTGGTTGAACTAATAACGAAGCTCTAGTAGAGAGATTTGTTTTGATAGATTGATAAAACTATTGATTGTGAAAAATAGTAGACGAGTTAAGGACCTTTTCTTCCTAACTTGTAATTTCGAGGACGAAATTCTTTTAAGGGGGGAAGTTTGTCACGACCCAGAATTTTTGATAATTAAAATTCGAATATTTAATTAATTTTAAATACAAATAAATGGAATTTAGAAGTCGAATGATTTATTTTTCGAATATTGGATTTAATTGGATAATTTAATCGATAAATTAAATAATTGAAATTCCAGAGATAATGGAAAATCGAGTTTAAAATGATTGAAAATGATTTGTAAAATTTTATTTAATCATACTGGAGTTATAGAAATATTTTAGAACTCTTAAAATTGAATTGGGAGTTAATCTGTGAAAATCGAATATTTTAATATTTAATTATCGACTGTAAAAATAGCCAATTTTCGAACAGTCTCAGAATTGAACGAGACCAGTTCCATTGGATCCGTAATAGATAGTTATTATCGGATTCCAATTTTCGTATCAATCGGAGTTGTCGTTTGACCGTGGCAGCTCGAAACGCATCGATATCGTTTTAATTTTTTTTATCGTCGAGTTAAAATAGTCATTTTTCAAACGATCTCGGATTTCGACGAAACCAGTTTCATCGGATCCGTAATGTGGTATTATTGTAAGATTTCAAATTTCGTAATTTTTGGATTTACCGTTTGTCCGGTACAAATTAAAACGCCTCGAAATCGATTTAAATCGGTTTAATTTAAATTGATCGTTTATTGTCATATCTCACACAGACGATCGAATTAGCTTTCGAAACCTGCTCCATTGTGTCCGGAACGCGGGGTAAACCCCAGGAACGCCAGTTACCGCGCGTAAATCGGAGTTTGAAAAACCCGGATGAATAGTGTTTGAGAAAACTCTATAAATATACCCATTTTTTTCACAAAAATAAAGGAAAATAAAATCCCTAGGGTTTGTTAACAGCTGCCGCCTCCATTGAAACGAACGGCCAGCAAGTTCCCTCGTTCTTCCTTTCATTTCTTAAAATCCATAAACAATTTGCAAAATCTTCCAACAACAAAGTTAAAGAGCATCTCGAGCTCGACAGATCCGTACGGTGAAGAGGCGTATCACTCGACGAGGAGGCCGGAATCTGGTCGCGTTCGTGCTCGCTTTCGTACGTTTTTTGGAGCTGAGGGGACCACCGAGTTCGAAGCCACTCCGGTTGTTGGTGGAGCACGTGGAGGCGAGTGGAACGGCACTTCCTGATCGTCGTCGAAGTCATCGAAGCGGTCGCGTGTATTAGGGTTCTATGGCGGCTGATGGGTGTGCCGTTCAATTTATTCACGTATTGGGGAAGAAGGCACGAACGACCGAGATTAGGGGGGTAGCAGATCTAATGGCCAGATTAGGTTGATGTTTAAAAATTATAAAAGAAATTGTATTTAAATTTGTATTAAGTTTAAAATATCATAACTTTGTCATATATTGTCAGAAAATTACGAATCCAGTTGCGTTGGAATCGTATTGTCGAGCTCTTCGATATGGAACTGGATTGGGAACGATCGGGGTCAGTGAAAATTTTGAGTGAAATTAAACGTCCGTTTAATTTCATTCGAAATAAACGCTGGAATCAGAATTAAAATCAAGGTGAGATCTTCTCACTCAAATTTGAATGTGGAATTATTTACAGTTATTGATTGATGATTGACTGTTTGAATGTGCTATTAGATATGATAGGATATATCTATATATATATAGCAGTATATACATATTGGCATATGTATATATTGGATTGATGATTTCCCGCCTCGTATAGCGGATGAGACCCTATTGCGCCGTTAGTAAGCGGATTTATAAAAACCCATATACCGCGATAATTCCGTACTGGAGCGGAATTGGTATTGTGCTGACGTTTTTGGATGCAGGGAAACAGGTTGGAGGGATCCAACTGGATTCCTCACCAGTATTTATTTATTTACAGATATTGATGAATATTCTGTTATCATATTGATATATGATATTGACTGTTGTGATGGACTGATTGGTGTTGTGACATCATCGGATTCGGTTTTGAAGTTTAAAAATAACGACTTTTATTTTAAAAGATTTTAAAGTGATTTTTGAAAAGTAGACGTTTATCGAATTTTTGAATTGATTTATTTCAGAAAAATAAACGTCTAGAATTTTAAAGTTATAAAAGTTATATTTTTTGGTGAAATTTAACCAAAGTGTGATTTTTGAAATAAATAGTTGATTTATTTATAAAATGATTAAAGTTGGGATTTTTGAATTTGTATAAAAAGATTTATAAAATTTATATTTTGTAAATCAAAATATTGGACTTATAAAACGAATTTTTATAAGTGTTAAAAAGAAGTATAAAAAGGATTTCATAAGTGAATGAAATAAATAGATTTATAACGTGAAGTTATAAAGTGAATAGATGTTGTAGAATAAACGATTTATAAGTAATTTACTTATAAATTAGATTTTTTGCACTTAATTGGGATATAAATAGAAATTGCAAAATGAAATGATTTTGTAAGTTGAAATCGTTATAAAGTACAAAATGTGATTTATAAACGTTGTTTTATAAATCCGAAATCACTTATTCTTATAAGTGAATTTTTGAAGATTAATAAAATGAGATTATAAACCAGAGTTGTTATAGAAAATAGAAAATGGAATTTATAAACGTTGTTTTATAAATTCGGAAACAAATCGATTGAATTTGATAAATTAAATATAGAAGATTATCAAAGGAGATATATTCGCGATTTTGGATAGCGAATTATTATCAAAATAAAACGTGTAGAAAATAGTGAAATGTAAATAGTAAAGTATATTCACGATTTTGGATAGTGAATATATTGTTAAGTAAAATGAACTTGTTTTGGGAAAGCGATATTACAGAAATGAAAATTGTTTTGAAAGATGTTTTAAAACGTGATAAGTATCGAATACATAGATTTCAACATTTATTGTTGAAATAGACGTTTTCGAGGAATAAGGAAATGATGGACTATAACACTGTTGTTATAGTAAATGGTTTCCGAAAGGAAATATTTTTGTATGGTATTGGGATTCATATATCTATCTAAATTTCGAATCCCTATACTAGTGATTTTGAGTCGTCGTAACGATGTTTTACGCAACATTCGTTTTGACTCAAATAGATGTAAAATTTATGATTTCCTTAAAGAATGAATATATACTTAATATTGATTTAAGTATATCGAATATTTTCAAATGTTGAAAATAAATGATTTGTGAAATACTTATTTTTACATAAGTAAGGAAATGCTTTTCCAATGTGAAATGAACTGTTTTGAGTTTTTATCTTTTAAAGATAAATTAAAATGTGGAAATTAATTTGAAGTTGTTTTCAAACGGTTAAGTGTGGAAATTATATATCTAGTAAAGATATTTTTGAAGATGAAATAATTTGGAAAATTATTTGGAATCTGATGATGTTGCGCATCTTTATTGATAGTTAAATAACCGACTATCAATAATTACCCTGAATGGATGTATTGTTGTGAATTGGATGAATTTGAATGCCACACTTGTTTTAAATATACGCTCACTATTCGGGTTAGCCGGGAAAGGACCATGGGGTCGTATAACCCATTCCGAATATGTGATACGTCGTTATGAATCGCATTTGAAGACCGGTGTTGAAGACCGGATATTTTTGAAAACGGAAGGATTACCGTCGAGTTACTCTACACCGACTGATCTTCGGTTTAGAGGTTTTATCACCCTTAGTGACGGGAAGTCCTGACGTGATTGAAAATTATCCGGATATGCAAGGGCTTCGTGAGAAGTGCCTTCGGTTCTGTTCGATCCCGGAACAGACTTGTATGGATTGTGTGTCAGACGTTACAATTTGAGATATAAAGCTGATTTCTTTCAAATACATTTCTGTTGGTGGCGGAGAATTTATTCTCTTAGCTTAACACCCTTCTCTGAGACGTACGAGCTTAGAGGTTATGTAGTTGAAATTTATCAGCGATATATCCCAATTTGGTAACGTGGCATACTGAGTGTTGCTGTGAAATGGTCAGTGTTTGATCATTTGTGATATGATCATTTGTTTGATCTTATATCTTTGTGATCATAGGTTGATCATTTTGTTTGACCCGAAGCAGGGCTTTTTGAGAAAGCGTAGCTTTGTGGACGAGACTTCGTCGAGCCTCACACCCCGGAAATGGTCGAAACAGGAAGAATGCAGCAAGGTTCTAGGGAGTAGCGCCCCTTAGTGTATGTCATTCCTTCTGGATAAAGGTGGTATCATGGTATGGAGCCCAGATACTTAACCTCTGTGGTTGCTGCAAAATTTATTTCTTTGTGGTTTGTTGGAAATCGGGGATCCTCGGGAAGATCGGTGACGATCGGGGGATGGCATACGCGTGTCAGTAGTTACCTATTTTTGCAGAGGTAACCCGGCCTTGTGTTGGCAGAGATCCGGTTAGGTTCTCGGGTCGTCTATTCCAGGGACGTACGCATCGTGGATAGGAAGTTCCTTAGCCTGACCATTTGTTGGAAATCCAAAGAAACAATACGTGACTTGTACGGTTTTAGTTGTAGAACCTGCCATTTAATATGGTAGCTATAGCAAGCATACTATAATGGTACCTATGCTGGCTAAGATTTATATTCTACTTTCGAAATGTTTTCTACACTATGCACTAATAATAATATCAAAAATGATTTGATTTTGCGTAGTAAGCATCTTTGACTATCATAAGAAGAAATCTCCTCCAAGTCTGCGTTTGCATTGTGTGTGTGGCGGGAGGTCTTATGGTAGTTTCATTTTCCAAAAGCATTTCGAATTGACTTAAAAAATTATTTTGTTGTTATAAAGAATAACTGTTTTACGATCTCACACCAGTCACCATGACTGACTCGGAGTTTATTGTTCCCTTCTAAACTCTGGGTGCCCACCAATTTCCACACGGGCAGCCTAGAGTTATATTATCAGGATATTCTGGATATTCTGGAGCTTGGAGATAGGCTGGATGACGAGACGTAGTATTTGTATCTGATAGTATTTATTCCGCTGTGTATTCTGTATGAGGACAAGTTTATATAACTGTCCATTTTTGTATATTGACTCTGATGATTGATGTATGTATAAAATGATATAGTTCTTTGTTTTAAAAGACTAGTAATTATCTATTGTATATTATTCCGCTGCGATGTGTAAGATTCTGATATTGTTTTCTGTTGCTGTTCTGTTGTTCTGTTGTTGTTCTTCTTTCTTTTTCTTCTATCTTCTTCTTCTACCTTTTTCTTCTTTCTTAAAACCATAACTTTTCGGGTTTCCGGCATTCGATGGCTCAGCAGTCGATAAAGTGAGTATCGATGTTGAATTTTCGAAAGTCGAAAATTTTCGGGATGTTACAATTAGCTAAGGTGACGTATGAACATTAATATTTGTACTGTTTAATATTAATCGCCGACTAAATTCACATATGTGAACCACACAACCATATTTGTGCGATCTTTGAAATTACCTACAATTTATTTAGTTCATAATGTGTTATAAATTAATTAATATTTAAAAAATATTAATTATAAGTGCATTTATAATTGGGGTACCTATAGCAATTGGGAGCTCCTATTAACTTTTTGAGTGCCATTAGTGATCGTTTGGGTGTATATATAAATGTTATATATGCACATATCAATATCTGATATTGATATATATATATATATATAATGGGTTTTAAATATATACAAATGATAAATTGGGATGGAAATATATTGACCCAATTGTCAATATAGGGCTAGCTATACATGGTCAATTGGAGGGTTTAAGAGAGTTTGAATTGGTTTTGGAGACCAAGTAAAGAGGGCTAAATATTTTTCTTTTGGTTCTCCCTATCGATACTCCCTTATTTCCTCTCTTGCCTCCACTTAATGAAAGCTTGATCGCCTATTCTATCATATAGCTGAACCCTATCACTCCCTCTCCTCCAAATCAAAGTGCATCCTATTAGTGATTTATCTCATTCCTTACAAGCTTGAGTGGTGGATTTTAATCCAAAGGGATTAAAGCAAATCAAGGTGTTACAAGCAACTAGATCTTCAAAGGTAACATCCTTTTCAATAGATATAATATACATATCTAATCACATGTCATTATCTAAATCTTAAAATATTTGTTTTCATGTATATGATTTTAAATAATAACTTAGGATTAATAACAATCAATATGATTTCTATACACAAGTATGTATTACTTTAGAAAACAAAATAGAATATATTTTTCAACCATAGAATATAAATCTATTTTATATACACTTATTTGATGGAAAGTTATTTTATTATTGTTATATATATACATATATTATTTCTAGTGGAGAACATTATTTTCGGCTTTAGTATATATGTACATACACACACATATATATATACATATCTATGTGTGTGTGTGTTTATGTGTGTTAATTAATTAATGTAAATGTATGTATGTAAGTGTGCATGTGTATGTGTGTGTATTAACAATAAAACTTGCTGCTTGCATTAAAATAAATCAATTTTTGTTTCGATCATAATTTAATATTAATATACATTAATTAATATAAATATATTTTATTTATAATTTATATGTGTGTATGTGTATATATATTATGGTAAAATAATTTTGGCTACAAAATAAATGTATGTATTTTGTAAAACAAAACTGTTTGAATTAGTCAAAATATAAGATTTTATTTTCATAATTTTAAATTTACATGATTTTGGAATTGTTAAATTGATTTTAAAATCGCAGTTGAAATTATATCTCTGACCTAGTCAAATAATTTTGAAGTTTAAAATCAAATTTAAACTAAAGTTTTTACTTAGTCAAGCTAATAAAATTTTGTAAAATTTAAATTTTAAATATATACAATATATCTTGAAATTATATTTTGCCTATACATACACACACACATACACACACAACAACAACAATAACTATTCAAACATGGTAATATATATTATATATATATGGTATTAAGAATATGTGTATACAAACCATATGCATATATCTTGTTACATTCAAACATATATATATAAATACTTAGATATATACATATTGATGGAATTGGGCCAGCACATAATGGGTTAAATGGGTGAATTTTGAAAAGAAAAATTCCCATTTTAGATCTTATTGGCATATTAAGTCTAAATTAATTCAGATCTGATCTAAATAATTTTAAATAAAATCTTTATTTTATTTAATTAATTTATATAAAGATTTGATTTATTATATATATAGTATATAATGTATATGTATATCAAATACACATATATGTTAACGTGTACATGCAAAATATAGATGTGTACATGCTTTAATGTGCCTGTAAATACGTAACACCCCCATGTTTTAAGGCCCGAAAATAAGCGCTATTGATGCTGCAGTCATCAATAGTATTATTCCCCGGTGACAAAATGAGATCAGTTAATAGTGTCTATAACATCAGAAGCACAGAAATATGAAAATTTTCAAAACACATTTCATTAATAAACTTTCATGTTCATTACATAATCTCGTCGATCTCACGTTCAAATAAAATATAATATAATTTATATTTCAAGAGCAACATATAGCGATGCTCCATTGGATGATCATAGTCTAAATACTAACACTTACAAAGCCTGTCATTACATCCATTCAAACATGGCAAAAACAACATAGCAGAAAATAAACTCCTAATATAGCTTGTTTCCTGCACGTCTTCGGAAACTTATTTGTCAAAACCTGAAAGCCTTACTTTCGCCCTACTCAAATGAACACCCGAGAGTTAAAAGGGAAAAACGAAAACTTCGGGTCAGATAAAAAGTCTGGTGTGAATAATAATATACCATCTTGACCAAAACAAATATCTAGTGAGACCATGCCGCTGAGTGGAACTGGTTTCCCCTTACTAGTATCTTATCAAAATATGTCAATGATAACATAAATCCTACACCTGCAACCACAATGGTTCAAACAAAATATGATATGATCATATGCATGCAATGTGTGTAAAGGTGAGTAGTCTGTCATTAAGGGTTATGCATTCCCAAAGTTTACCCATCCAAAAAATTCTGTCTGTCTCAAGTCATGGTTTTCCTAGGATCACTATGAACCTATTAGTTTTCACAGGCCAACTAGGCTGACTCAAGCCAAAACATAATCAGATGTCCAAAAATCTCTAAATATAGTTAAGAGTAAAACATATTAAATAATATAGTGAGCATATAGAGCTACGAGTTCATTTTTGTGCGTAAACATCTTTTAGTCTCACTACTGATAAAGCCTAATGCACTGGAATCGCGGACCTTTACTAACCGAAGGCTAATGGCTGAAACATAGGGCGCGACCCTACACCAATCCCATCTAAAATCTTATATGTTTTAAATCCATGAGTCATATCTTCCTATTAGTTCATGGCATCCTAACACAGTTGATCTACCCAATCTCCTGGATGCAATTCTACTCACTCGGGAGTTTAGTCTGACTATACTCACCACTGGGACAACCTAATTAGTAATTCTGTTTTCCAATCCCAAGATGCAATGTGGGTTAATTCGGATGTGAGTATGATAAATGATTAAACATGTAAATTTAACTGATCTATATATAACATCACTCATCAAAACATGTTCAATCGATAGTCACATTCTTACATAGCTTCTAAAACATTCACTACAAAACAGGGCTATTGAGCTTCTAAAATACATAAGCAATATAAGGTAAAGAGCCTCTAAAATGCATAAGCAATGTGAGGTAAAGAGCCTCTAAAATATGAGATAAAGAGTTTCTAGATATGAGGTGTCATGCCTCTAAAATATGAGATAAAAAGTTTCTACATATGAGGTGCCATGCCTCTAAAATATTAGATATAGAGTTTCTAGATATGAGGTGTCGTACCTCTAAAATATAAGATAAAGAGTTTCTAGATATGAGGCGTTGTTCCTATAAAAATGAGATAAAGAATCTCTAAAATATGAGTTGTGGTGCCTCTAAAATATGAGATAAAGAGTTTCTAGATATGAGGTGTCGTGCCTCTAAAATATGAGATATAGAGTTTCTAAATATGAGGCGTCGTACGTATAAAATAAGAGGTAAAGAGTTTCTAGATATGAGGTTTTGTACCACTAAAATATGAGATAAAGAGTCTCTAAAATATGAGGTGTCGTAATCCAACATACCCTATCTTAAGGCCCGAAGCTAAGCGCTACAGATGTTGCAATCATCCATAGTATTGACTTCCGGTGACAAAATACGGTAATGTTAATGGTATCCATAATATCAGAAGCACATGAATATGAAATAAAATCATCACAGATTAAAACAACTTCTCTGATTACATTTCAAAGCAATATTTAATATTCAATTTACATAATCCCATAATCGATTCTTAGGTTTTGACTAAATATAATTATTACAAAATACGTCAAGGCGACATATGAAGATGCCCCCTTGGATGATCAGAGTACTAAATAGACACAAAAGTCTTAGTAAATCACAGCGGAAATAAAACTAAATAGCAACTCCTAAGTAGCTAACTTTGCCTCTTGCACGTCTTTGGAAGCTTTATTCGTCCACCTACTAAACCTATAAAACCTTAACTCTCAATCGACTCAAATTAATTTTGAGCACCTAAGAGTTTAAAGGGAAAACGTAAACTTCGAGTCAGACATGAAGCTTGGTGTGAATAATACTATTACATCTCGGTTTAGTGATATTAAGTGAGACCATGCCACTTAGTGGAATGGGTTTCCCCTCACTAATATTCCTTTAAAACATATCTTTTGCAAATCATAATCCTACAATCAAACTGATTAAAACAATAATGGCAATATCATATATGCTCATAAATCAGGTAATAAAAGATCATCTGTCCGAACAATATAGTTTTGTTTGGCTAATTACTAACGTTTGGCTAACTACTAACAATTGGCTGACTCAAGCCTACCAGACAAAATAAATAATCTAACATCTGTTAGACAAACTTCTGGACGGTCTGTCCTTAACTTATTTCTCCTAGGTTCACCTGATCCTAATGGTTTTTCGGGCTCACCAATAACCAATTATTCTTCTCTGTATATATTCCATTCTGTGTTTAACCATCATTTAACTCTTACCTATGACTAAGCCCTACACACTGGAATTTTGGACTAAATTAGCGAGGGGCTATAGCTAATGTATAGGGCGCGGCCCTATACCAATCTCATCTGCTATAAAAATATCTAAGTCATGTACTTAGGGTTAACTACCCATCAAAATTTTCCTTGAAAACCTTTTCAAATTGATTTAGCCCTTTAAATCATACTTAAGCAAGGAAAACATACTATTTGCTTTACTCAAATCTCTTTGCCAAGATATATGCTTTACTCAAAACATTGTTGATGAAAACATTCGAAACCTTTGTTTAAAAGCATTAAACAACCTCTTTCGAAACCTTTGAAAGTACCCCTTTCGAAACCATTGAAAGTACCTCTTTCAAAACATTTTAACTACTTTACTTCTAAACCTTAGGCCATAAGGACAAAACATACCTTTTGAAAACATTGAAAGCGTCCTTTTCGAAAGCTTTATAAAACCTTAGGCATCCTCCTTCCAAACACTTTAAACATGCCTTTCGAAAACATTGGAAACCCTCCATTTAAACACTAAAGCTAAACCTTTCGAAAACATTGGGGGAACCACCCCTTCGAAACCTTTATCATATACCTTTCGAAAACATTAAGTCCTTTACATAAATCAAACCTTTCGCAAGCACTGGGTTCAAGTAAATATGTGTGGAACATAGTTTCGAAACCTTTAAAACCATTCCTTTGAAACCTTTGGTTTTAACTTTCAAAATATAAAAAAAGTCTTAAAACAACTGGGGCAAAAGCCACTCTTTCAAAGCATTTTCCTAAATAAAAGAAGTGGATGGTGTCGAAACCAACCCCCTCGAAAGTATTAGAGAAGCAGCTCCAGGTTTAAAGCGAAAGAACCCTTTCGAAGGCATTGCTTCGAAAGGTAACATGCGACAACAGGGGTTTCGGCCCCTCCAAAAGCTCATTTATACAACAAAGGCAGCAACCTCTTTCGAAAGCTATTTTCTTTAAAATATTTGACCAAGTCAAAAGCTATCTCATTCGAAATCATTCTTTTTCGAAAGAAAAACAAGCGGTATATCCTTTTAAAAGAAAAACAAGGTCTCGACCCCTTCGAAAGCCCTGTTTCGACTCTATACCTTTCGCCTATCCCCAATCCACTATGTACCAAGCCTTTGATACCATGTGTATTGGTTTCGAACTGGTTAGAGGTGGAAGTATGAAGTCGAAAGGTAGCTGCCGAAAGTGGCGAAACAGCAAAACCTTGTAAAACTGATTTTTAACTTTATAAAGTAATTTATTTCTAACTAACTTGCTTTGTTTGTCAACATATGATTGGTTGCCAATATTTTTCCAAAATCTTTTCTAAAAAAACTACCGAATTTAAGATTTTAACATTTTAAAACATTTACAAATTGCCCCTTCTCCTTTTATAAACATATAAAAAATTAGGTCCCATACCTTAAATAATTTTATATGCTATTTAAAACATTTAGGAAAATTCTCCAAAAATTTCCATAAATCACTTTTAATATGTTTTCAAACATATTTAAATTTTTGACCCAAAGCTAACATATAATAGTCATAATTAATTTAAACCCAATTTAACTATTTTATACACTAGAAAATTCATAATAAATCCACATTAATTCAGAAAATTATGAAACTTGAAACCCATCCCTAAAATATTATTTCTGACCTTATATCAAAACTGCAAGGCATTTGGATGTCATTTGATAGGATTTTCAATCATAAATTATCATAAAAATCTATATGAACAAGCAAAATTCATCAACAAGCATATATCTATTTATCATACGAAACATGGCATAATACTTTGCAAAACATATTCAAATCTAATCTAGAACCGAAAATAAGAAAATATAACATATAACATGTTATTCACCTTTAGCTTGTGATTAAGGAGTTTGAGATTTGCTTCTTGAATTTGATTGATTAAGCTTCCTTCCTCTTAATTTTTGCTTATCTTTCTCTTGCTTTCTCCTAATGGTGGTCGGCCTCTTCTTGGTCTAGTTTTGGTTTGTGAATGTGTAAAATGAAAGAGGTATGAGGGTTTAGGGTATAAGAATATTACTTATTCCTATTCGCCCATATCTATTAGACTTACTTATTTCATTTTAATTCCTTTTTGTTCATTGTTTAACTAGGCATGACTACCCATTACTATTCAAATCTCAATTCCTTAACCATTTACATTATTTTATTTTATTTAACTAATTAAATGTCTTAAATAATGTTAATCAAAATTAGAGTCGTTACACGTAAGTCTAAAACAGGATAAAGAGTTTCAAAAGCATGATGATGTTGTAAGTCTAAAATAGGATTCAGAGTTTCAACAACATGATGATGTCATAAGTCTAAAACAGGATAAAAAGTTTCTAAAACAGGATAAAGAGTTTCAACATCATGACGATGTCATAAGTCTAAAATAGTATAAAGAGTTTCAATGGCATGATGATGTAGTTAGTCTAAAACATGGAATGAAAATTCTGTAAATAGTTTGAAAACTGATTTATTTCCTTTTAAGATAATACTTTCCACCAACTCTTACCTCTTGTCAAATTTTTATCGGATAACAAAATCTCTTTTCATATACTTTTCAGTGTTTGTTGGAAGATCGTATTTTGCTTTCCCAAAACAATTTGCAAACCTTTATAATTAATATCATTAATTAATATTAATTAAAAGCTTTTCTATTATCAAAAATTCATAGAAAATCATAATCACTTAGGAAAAATCCCCATAAATACTAAAAGTATGATTTCCATCTTCTTTCATATATAAAAATGTCGGGACTAAAATATTAATTTTATTATTTTTTAATAATTAAAACCTGAAATAAACACTTTTTCCATCTTAGAAAATCATAAAATATCCATACGAACTTGGAAAATTATGAAATTAAAACCCTATCTCCAAAATAATGTTTTACACAACATATTCGAATTTCAAGCCAATTAGAGATCAAAAGCTAGGTTTTTACCTTTAAAACCTTAAGCATAATTCCATAAAAATTTCGATAAATTATCATTCCTTCAAACAATGATAAACTATCCAGTCATGACATAGCATCACAATATTTCAGAAATCAAAAATAGGTCTGGAAATAAATATAAATAAATGATACTATTATTCATCTTAGATTGGATAAGAGAGATTGAGATTTGATGTAAATTAGTTTCCTTAAGTTTTTCCTTTTGAATTCTTTAAAATTTCCTCTTCTTTTCTTCTTGGTAATGGCCGGCCTACTTTAGGTTTAGTTTTATTTATGTGAAAATGAAATAAGAATGAATGAGAGAGGAAGGGTTTAGAGAATGAATGAAGGAGTTATTCTCATTATGCCCCTCTCATTAACTCTTTCATATTCTATATTTAAAACAATCTTATTAATTGATTACTTAAAGCCTAACCCAAATTAGTTAACAAATCTCATTCTCCTTATCACCTCATATTGTTCCATTTTATTTATCTAATTAAATTTCCTGAATAATGTTAAACAAAAATTAGTAGTGTTACAAAATAAGTACTGGGATTTACACTACAACGGACACAATTGCCCCTTTATATAAATATTTATTGTTTATAATTAGTTTACTATCACATACATGTGTATATACACACATATAAATACACACACAGATATATATATATATATATATATATATAATAGTGTTTACATAAAAGATATTGACCAATTCAAAATAATAGCTTAAATATCTAAAGATATATTTAAATTAGAAAACAGATCTAAATCTAGAATAAAATCTATTTCAGATTTAAAATTCAAATTTTGAATGTTGATATTTTTAAATATATATACATGCATATATGTATATATATATATATATAAATTTTAACTTCTGAAGAAAAAAATATATATGTAATTTAAAAATTATTTATAAAATAATAATTGGTAACTATGAAAAAAATATGTTTAAAAATTAAAAAAAATTCAGATCGAATTGATTTAAATAAAAAAAATTATTTTATTTTACAAATCCATACAGATTTGTAAAAATATTTCTTTTAATATAAACTCCATATGGATTTTATATAAAAACTTATTTTTTTAAATCTTATGGATTCCTTTTTGGAATCACAATAAATCTGGCTTCGCTGGCAGCATCTGGGGGATACAGAAGAAGGCTAGCCACAACTACATCCCCAATTTAAGCCAGCCTTTTTAAATGACTGAGTGTGGTTGCTAAGAAGCGAACCCTCTTCCTTCTAAGAGGGAGTCTGATGCTCCTGCCAACTTCACTAACCCCGTGGACAAACCGTAAGGATTTTATTTATAATATATATATATAATTTTATTTAATACATTATATTAAAAAAAGTTTTAAATATATTTACAAATTATTATTTTTATTCCTTTTGGATATAATTATAAAATATAGATAATGTTTTTTGTTGATATAAATATAATTTCGTATGGAATACACACACACATACATACATACATACATACATACATACATACATACATATAATGTATAGATCTACAAATTAAAAAAATCAAAATTTTAATTTTAAAAACTATTTTAAAGCATTTTAAATTTCAAAGATAAGATATTATTTATTTATTAAAATGGTCGAAATGAATTATACATGTATATATTGTTATTATTTTTAATCAATTTAAATATGTTTGTATGTGTATATTGATCTGACAGCAAATAAATATACAAATTCATGATATAATAAGGTTCTAATCTACACACATGTATTGACATAAATAAATATGTATATAACTGAATAAAAATTAAATGTTACCAATGTTGTGGCCTTTATTATGCACCTTGAATACCGAATCCAAACTCCTTAGATCGAATCTATACTCTTCCAAATAGGTTTGTCAATGGATATTTTCAGATATGAATAGTATCTTATCCGTATCGCATTCAAAATCAATTCTGGATTTCAGATATCTACATCCACGTGTACGAGTGGATATCAGATAATTATCTTATCCATTAATGATCTATAAATCAAGAAACATATATAGAAAATTTTAGTTTTAATAAAGAATTTCTTCAATCCAATTGATATAAAAGTACGAAAAATAAACAAATATAAAGATAATAAATAGTTTCGAGTAGAAAACGCATATAATATAAACGATTAACTCAATAAAACAATAAATACATATTTTTTTACACATAATATAAACTTTGATTTTGACAAAAAACAAGACGAATAAATTTCGGATGCAGATATCTTCATATCTGCATCCTTATCTATTTCTTTTGATATTGGATATTTATTATTCGAATTCAGATTTGGATTTGTATACAGGCGGATTCCGGATTTTTCGGTTATCCATTGACATAACTACTTCTAGAAAATCAGCTAACTAAAGAGATCGCTGCACCTTTGCACTAGATTGAATTTGATTTTATTTTATTTTGGAAAGAAAGAGGGGGAGGGCTCTTGTAGCTTATGGCCTTGGGGTTCAAGGAGAAGGCAAAAGTAAAAAGTAAAAGAATAGGGATGGTTGGTTTAAATAGGTAAGACAATGAAATAAAAAGAGGGGATCTAGATCTCCTTGTTTACTTCTTCTCCTTACCAATTCGAAACTCATATTTCAAACCCCTCCCCTCCAAGCATGGCCAACCATAACTATGAGCAAAGGGGCGCATATATATTGCCAAATCTGATCAATATTTAAACATTTTAAATCCAATATAAATGTTTATTTATAGCGTATATCGATAAGTGTATATATAACTTCTATATACACAATTGATTCAAATAAATCAAATAAAATTTTTATAATTAATATTTCATAAATTAATTATAATATAATTAAATCGTGTGGTATTTCGGAATGTTCAACGTTTCGATTGTGCGACCCATAGGTATAAATTTAGTCAATGAATAATACCGAACAAATCGAATATTAATGTTCACGCATCATCTTAGCTAGTAGTGTGGCAGTTTGGTTAAATTTATCGCTTACAAAATTATGATAAAATCTAATCTTACGATTTTAAGCGGTCCCTGGTAGTAAAGATTATATACACCATTCTCTTTGTTAAAACTATATCACATTAGAACTTATGGAATCTGGTTTTGGTCAAAATTCCAATATCGTCCATATTCAACTTGTATAATCCAAAAACAAAGTATTTGGTTCAACGGTAACAATTATTATTAATCGAACTGCTCTGACCAGAGACTTTGACTTTGAGTTGACTATATTTGACCATGATACTAACCTCATATAACTAAGAACATGAATTCTCTATTAATTGTGTTTCACTTTCAATGCCTCAACTCAGACTCAACAATAGTCCTTCAATAAACATCATGCCAGGACTTAATTATAATCAAAGTGGAGTGTCCACATTGAAGTTTAACAATATTCACAAGTTGAGAGAACCGTGTAATATTATCATTCGATATACTTTGTTTGATTTTAGTTATATTAAACAACAGAAAACTATCGAGTGATTCATTCCATAGTTATCCAATAACTATCAATACGTAATCCCTTAGTGCCCCCAACAGCTATGAGTAATATGCTGCCTAACATTTGGCTAATGTTACGTACTCTAGTCTCAAATGATGTATCGATATCATGTCTTGATACATCTTGGCAAGGAATATTATAAAAAATATGTTATTTTCATTATGGTAAATTTTTGATGTTTATAACACCTTGTAATTACTATCAAAAATATATCGTTTAAAGATTTCTATTAAGGATAATTAAATAAAAAAATAATCAACATAACACATTATGGTAAGTATATAATAGAAAGAAAAACACCTTTTATTTCGAGCGAGATTTTGTTACAGAGTGAATAATTTATAATAAATATGGAATTAACCCTAAGACATACCTATAACTCTATCGATCTCCCACTTGCACTTAGGGCCAATTATGGGATCTCAATCCCATCCCTTTGATTAGTTTCCTTGGAACTGATCAAGCCAAACCTTTCTAGAATACGTCTGCTATGTTGTCATTTGTATCTACTCAGTCGATCAACTCTTTATGATGCTAATAAACAACCTTTATCATGTGGAACTTTTCAGCGTATTTTTCTCAACTTATAATACCTCTAGGTTCATTCATGATCTATATCACAACGTTTTTATCATGTAACAATGACGTAGTGTTCTCGATACTTGGAATCACCTCAAGCTAAATTATAAATTTATGCACTTATATTTATATATACATTACTTTTATTGTGTCATTATTCTGGATGATGTACTTTACATTTTGGTTAAATCAGTCATAACCATTTTGTTTGGAACATTTTCACCTTAAAGCTCCTTAACTAAGGCTTGAACATGAATTTAATATTGCTATATTATACCCGATGTCATTTATGAAGTTTGAATCCGAGCCCTCCTTTATAAGGAGTTCGTTGTTTCTATAAATAATAATCTAGTATTTCATAAATACCCGAGAACACTCTAAACTACCATATAGTAATTTTAATTTGGATTTGATACTCGCTCAATATACTAAATACATAAGCGTAATGTAATATAGTCGATTACATAGAAAATGTGATAATTCCTATTGTCAACGCATAAGGAATCCATCTCATATGCTCTACATAAAACATTTTAATATGTTCTCTATGTATACCATATGGGATTATCCCAACATCCATTTATACCGATTACGAAAGATGTGATTTTCAGGTCCAATATCGATAATTAAACAACCAAACTAAAATGATTCTAACACGAGTACATCGTCATTGATATTAAGTTTGTTGTTTACTTACAGTTTTGGAATATATATAAGTACCTTTTAGTATCGTTTCTTATAGAAACACGCTTCCTCTGTATTCTAACTGAAAATCAAACTATGTGATTTTTGTCAAAATACTTGTCAACTTCGATGCTTAACGAAAAACACTTTCATATCAGTTATTGGATCGTATCCAAAACTCATAAACTAAGTATCGCCCCTACTGACTTTGAGGCACTTTCGTCGTTATATGTAAACAGTCTATTCTAAATCGTTATTTAGAATTTTATATTTCAACACACATGTACAAAAAACTAAAAGTCATACCACGCGATAATGTTGTGAGTAAAATCCAAATTGACTTAAGCATATTAAATGATGAGTATGTTATGTTAATTTCAACAGCTGAAATTTACGATGTTATTCCTATCTGTTGGATCTAGGCCGGCATGAGTGGGTTAAATGGTGAAATTTCAAAAAAAATGCCATTTGGATCTTATTATGCTTATAAAGTCTAAATTTATTTAAATCGGATCTAAATTAATTTTCAATAAAATTGTTATTCTATTTTTTTGCAAATAAAGTTTTATTTTGATATTATAATTGTATTATATAATATGAACATGCATATCATATACACATATGTGTGCATGTGCACAAGCAACATATACAGTGTACATGGTTTAACATGCCTGTATATAAGCATTGCGATTTACACCACAATGGAAATATTAGCCCCTCCATATATATATACATTGTCTAATATATATATATATAATGATAAAATTATATTTATAACAGTGTATATATATATGTATAAATATAACATTGCAAAATAATAATAATTGTAAATACAAGTATAAACAATTTCAAATTTAAATTCAAATTCAAATTCAAATTTCAAATTCAGATCTGAATCTAGATTATAAAATATCGTAAATTCAAATTCAAAACTAGTTTATGATAAACTATACATAAAAACATAATATATATGTATTTCTTTGAATGAAAATATGTATAATATAAATATATATTTTGTATATTAAAAATTAAAATATATATAAAAGGATGATATATATGTATATATGTCTGTGCAGTTAAAGTCTTGCTAAAGCCCCGCAAAATCCTTGTTATAGCCCATAGCGCTCTTCGACCGCTACACTATTTCAATATAGCACTGTTAAACAGTAGAACAGCTTTAAGCCCTGCTACTTTTTGCCATACCCACTAAATCAAGGTTTTTTAGCATCCTCTTTAGCAACCTTAGTATCCAAGGTTGATTTGACTAGTTATTGTTTAAACCAAATCAACAAAGTTAAGGCAAAACCCAATTTTAAAGCATAAGTGCTCAATATGAGTTAGAAATCGATTGTGTACGCTAAATCTAGTGTGCATAAATCAAGATATTCTTTGGTTTTCTTATACAAAATTAAAATTATTTTCCTACACAAATTATGTGAGAATGAGAATAAATTAACTTTAAGTATTTGATTTTAATAATGAAGATTTTTGCACCTTCATTATTTTCTCTAAATTCCAGCTATAACTTTTAGCACCTCCACCTCTATAGAACCGCTAAGCGTTTTAACTACATTGATATATATATATATATATATGTGTGTGTGTGTTCATACATAAAATTTTGGCCAAAACAAAATTATTACCTAAAACATACGGTTTTAAAATTTGTTTAATTTTTTTTATTGAAACAATTTCCATACGAAAATTGATTTGTGTATATATATACACACACACATGTTTAATTCCACAACATTTAAATTTTGTTTTTATTAAACATATATTTACATGTATTATAAGATATACACACACTAAATTAAGTTAATACATCATATTTCAAAATATATATTAATATATTTATATTTGGTTTAATAAATTAATATATATTCATAATAAAATGTATTCTGTATTATTATTATGCACATGATTTAATAAATTTTTATATGTAATGTATGTATGTATGTATGTTTGTATACATTAAAAAGTCAAATTTTGTTTTTAAAATCCTTTTGAGAGTATTATTTAAATTCAACTTTTTTTCTTTTCTGGCCTTGATCTACATATACACATACCTATAAAAAAATTAATTATAGTACACACACAGATAATTACATATGCACACATTGTACGTTGACAGCACATATATATACAGGGATTTGTTATATTATGATCTAAACTAAGAAAATATATTTCAAGATAATTATCATATAATATATAAATCACAAATATAAGAGTTACCTTGACTATAGCTTAATTAGTACATGCTGAATGCTGAATCGATTGACTCCTTTGAATCTATATTTGTATCTTCCAAAGAGAGCTGCCTAAT
Organism: Allium fistulosum; assembly: GCA_030737815.1. NCBI lineage: Eukaryota > Viridiplantae > Streptophyta > Magnoliopsida > Asparagales > Amaryllidaceae > Allium > Allium fistulosum. The sequence continues at coordinate 479,781,846 of CM060905.1, read as the reverse complement.
TGAAAACACTATGCACCGTTGTTGAATATGATTTTATTGTGTGTTTTTAAAATTAGAATTAATGGAGGAGGGTGGTAGCAAATTTTGTCGATAAATGGGGTGGAATGGAGGCTGAGAGAGAGAGAGAGAGACAAATGAGGGGTTAAGACTATTTAAATAGCAGAGAGATAGAGGAGTCAAAAGTGGATCTAGATCCACTATTTCCTCATTTCATTTCAAAACGTTTTGAATCAAAATCCAACCTCATATTCTATCATGTATATCCAGCCACATCTGCCCCTTAATGGGCCTCCATATTGCTTCAAGCCCGATAGGAAAATTATACATTTAAATCTAATTAAACACACATCGATATCGTAAATCGATGTGCGTATATACAACTTTTTATATACACTATCTTCAATACTATACACAAATCAAATAAATTTTTAATTAATATTTCAAAAATATTAATTAATTTATTAATTTACAACAATTTTAGTTTAATTAAATCATGTGGTAGTCAGAGTATTCTACATTTCGATTTTGTGACTCTTATGTATAAATTTGGTCAACGATTAATATTGAACAGTTAGAGTATTAACGTTTATATGTCACCTTAGCAAGTGTGTGATATTTATGACCCAATTTATCACTTACATAGCTTCGGTGAAATCCAATTTTACTTATTTTAACCGCTATTCGGTAATGACAATTGTTTACACTGATTCTCTTCGTTGAAACTATATCACAATAGGATTTATGGAATTTGGTAATTGTCAAAATTCAAATATCATCCACATTCAACTTTATAATTCAAACACATAGTCCTTGGTTCAATAATAACAATTATTATTAGCTGAACTGCTCTGCCCAGAAACTTTGACTTTGGATTGACTTCAGTTGACCGTGATACTAATCCCACATAACCGAGAAGACAAATTCTCTCTTAAATAGTGTTTCACTTCCATTACTTTCACTCGACCCAACTATAGTCATTCAATGGATGTCGTGCGACGATTTAACTATAATTAAAGCAGAGTTTTCACATTGAAGTTCGATAGTATTCTCAAGTTGGGAGAATTTTTAATATTGTCACATCGATATAAATTTTCTATTTGACCTTAGTTATATTAACCATCAGAAAACCACTGAGTGAGTCATTCCATAGTTATGCAATAACTATCAATAATAACCCCTTGGTGCCCCTAATAGTCATGGGTAATACACTATCCAACATTTGGAGAACTTTATGTACTCTAGTCTCAATGGAAGCATCGATATCCTATCTCGATACATCTTGACTAGGAATTTATAAAATGATGCGTTTATTATTGTGATAAATTGCTCATGATTACAACAACTTGTAGTTACTATCACAATACACACCATTTATGGATTTTCTGTTAAATATACTTAAATTAAGTAATCATAATCATAACACATTATAACAAGTTTGAACGAGAATTTATTAAAGAGTTAATAATTTATAATAAATTAGAGTATTACCTCTAGAGCATAGCCGTAAATCTATCATTCTCCCATTTGCGCTTGAGGCTAATTATGGAATCTCAATCCTATCTCTTCGATCAGCTTGATGAGAATTGAACGAGTCCATCCCTTCATGAATGGATTTACTATATTGTTTTAATTTTTTACTCTATCAATTAACCTTCTTCGATGCGAATAAACTACTTTTACCATATGGAACTATTCGGTGTATGTTTCTCGACTTCTAGTGAGTTCTTATCATTAATTTTTATCATATAACAATGATGTAGTATTCTCAATACTTGGTGTCTGTAACAACCCGTATTTTTGATAATTAAAAATATTAAATTTATTTAGATTTTTGGAATTTAATATTGTGAGAATTAAAATTTATGATTTATAAATGGAGAAAAATTATTAGAATATATTTTAATAATGTTGATTGGATGTAATTGACAACTATTAATGTGATTTCAATTAATTGTAATAATAAAGGTTAATGAGGAATAAAATAAATGTTGTATTAAAAAGGACAAATTATATGAAATTAATTGAAATTCATTAATATAGAATGGAATCAATATTTGGTAAGTGATTTATCAACCTTTGTTTGTAAACAATAAGTTAATAGAGATAAATTATTAATGTATAACACTTGATTTATTCCCATCTTATTATTTAATCCGTTGAAATTAATTTGGAAATTAATGGAATTAAATGTAATTAAATATTGTAGTTAATAGGGTAAAAGACGTTAACTGTAGAATTATGTGAATAATAAGATGGAAACTTATGTTAAATATATTCACAGGGTATTGGATGATTTAATAATAAGGACTTAAATCAAAAATAAAAGGATATGTTGGAATTTAAATTATAATAAACTAGGTTTTATTACTGTTGTAATTAAACGGTGAAATTAATGTAATATTTAAATCTTGACTTTAACATGAAAAATTTAATTTTAAAAATATTATTAATTTCTATTTAATCACGAATGATGAAATGTTAACTTTTAAATTTTGAATTTAAAAGTGATTGAATTGATTTTAAAATAATAATTTATTTAATTAACGTGTAAAATTAGTGTTTTTGCCACTGTCTCGGTTTTGATGAAACCAGTTTCATCGGATCCATAATAGTGAATTATTATTGGATTTCAAGTTTCGTAGCGATCAGACTTATCATTTGATCGTGTGGGCTCGAAACGCGTAGAAATCAATTAAATGAATTTAATTAAAATAATTTGATTTTTGAAAGCTAACTTCTATATACAATAGAATTAGGGTTTGAAACTAGTTCCAATGAGTTTTAAAATATTGAAAACCTATATTTAGATATATTGGATGACCTACATTCGTTTCGGGAACGAAACGGGCTTTTCGGGTCTTTATTATCGCGTCGACCCATTCGATCTGTTCCATCCGTTCTTATCCATCTCTGCCTATATATAGGCTGTTATAAACCCTATCAGCTTTCTAATTTCACTTTATGCACGTACATTTCTTTCTCATTTGTTTCTTCTCAAATGGCTATCATTTCAAACCCAAATCCCCAATTCCAAATCAAAATTGAAAATTCAAACTCCACAAACCCTATCGAATTATATATCGCCGTGAAGCTCTCGACAAACGTAATCTATCTCTGTAATTCATTTTGCTATTGGAGGCTCTGCTCATCAAGGAATTAGTGAAACATTCTCGGCCAACCGTTTTGGTGGTTGATGAACGACGGTGATGCCTCGATCTAAGGGTGCTATCGTGTGGAGATTGATATGGGGAGCTCATCTGGGTAATTAGTTGGGTAAAATGATGGTCAGATCGGCGTCAAAAATTCAATTAGGGTTTGATTTTGGGCGGAGGCTACTCGATTTTGGACGTCGATCGGCGGCGTCTGGGGGGTCGTGAGTGGTTGAGGAGCACACAGCAGGTGTATGCGGTTCGTGTGGAGGTGGGTTGTGACGCCCCACCTCTATACCCACGCTAGCCAAGAACACTACGGTGTAATGTTGTCAACTAGCACGGAGAATAAGGCTGTTGAGGAGCGACCATCCGTGTAATTGCTTTGTGCGAGCACCGATATGTCAGATAGTAAAACATGCATTTCATTTTTAGAGGAAATCCGACATACCGATACAAACTCAAAGCTACTACACAGTGGCTATAATAGTTTAGAACAATAGATATAAAAATAACACAGATAACATAAATGTGGAATACAGATGGAACAAAAAGTCTCATATATATATAATAACTGATGTCAGTTACAATACATTTGACACGGTACATATGATACAACTACAACTGTCGACTCTGGAAGTTATATATACAAATACATTATCAACTAATGTACATGAATACACATCATCCTATACAATGACACGACTTCTACAAAACGACGAAGACTACTTCAGAAGATATAAAAAGTCTTCATATCCCGAACAGCAACTCAAAACAAGAAATCTACAACCTGAAATAACTCGGGTCTGACCCGAGTATTAAATTCAAAAGAAAATAATACACGGGTCAGTCTAATTCAAACTCAGTTATTAGTGCATAGCAGCAATATGAACATGTAATAGTGAAACCCAAGTCTGATGGTCAGAAAGTAAACAGACTCAAAAGATATCACAAGAGATACAAGTGAAGCTACAACATAAGCATCAACAAGCATAGGAAAATGTGCAGTGAAAATCACAAAGGCTACAGCATCAATGTAAACTTAGGCAAAGCATAGGAACATGAACAGCTAAAGACAGCAACAAGAAAGGGCGGACATGACTATGCATCAGTTCACCCAAGTCCAAGTGAAAGCAAGACAAGTCGAAATTACAAAGTGAACCAGTGCTTAGTTCGAACAAATACATCAACATTATAAGAATCAGTGCTAAGGCCGAAGCCATCAAATAATGTACAACCAACCGGAACGGTGGACAGATCCATCAGGTATGCAATGTGCAGACTACAAAAATGATCAAAGCAAGCACTGAAGGATATATGGCCAGAGCCAAAGTTTACAATGAATCCGAATGCAAAATGGAGACGATAGAGACCAGAGACAAGCATACATGAAGGCCACATACTTGAAACAGTGGTAACTACACAGAGCTCAGTGCAACTGAATGGAATGCAATTACAAGATGCAAACAGATGCATGCCACTATGATTACAACTAACCAAGATAAGATGATATGTACTAACAAATGAAGTACTGAAACAACACTAGTTAATGCACAGACTACATGAAAATGCAACTCAGGTCAAGCTAGAGTGATATATGTAACAGTGACTTAAGAAGCATACAGATCATCAGAATACAGTGGCTACAGGTGAAACAATGATGCAGACCAAAAGGCAAAGACTCAAGTATATGGATGCAAAACAAATCAACTAGATGATAGTGTAACAGTGCACCATCTAGACCAGGGACAAGAAATAGTTTTGTAACCAGACAAATCTTCAAACTGAAACAAGTCAAAACTGTCTCAGAAATCAAAACATAAACCAGAGTGGAACTGGACCCCAAAAGAATCCAGATTAAATACAAGTGCTAGACCAAGCTGCTACAAAATACACATATGCAGACTCGACTATAAGAGCATATGTAGGCAACTCGACTAACAAACTAAACCATAACAACATCAAAGTCCAGGTCTGTCCAAACATCAAAGACCAGTGATGAAAATAGTGAACCAAAAGCAACACAACTACACTAAGGCTCAAGTGATATCAAAACTCAGTGCAACAGGGAGTATGCAACATGACAAGTGCTTAGTGATCGAACATGGAAACAACAGTTAATGGCCGAGGTTATGAAACAACAAATAAAATCGAACAAGGATAAAAATACTACCAGAGGCAGTAAAGAGTATAGTCGAAACCAATAAGGTCGACACCATTCTCTTAATAAATTAGAGCATCGAAGCACAGTTCAATAAAATCTCAAGCCAAGGAAATCAAACATCTGAAGTATGAAATAGATGTGAGTAAACTCACAGTGAAGAGGATAGCAATGTCGACGAGTATGATACCAGAAAAAATGTCAAAGCCGAGTATATCATACTGTGGTGGCCAAGCAAAGTCAGAAGAAATCAAATATACGCATATGGAAAAGGTCAGAATTCATCGCAATCATCCAAACAATATCGAACAGCCAAAGACGAATTCAACATAGAATATACGAACGAGAAAACAGGATTTCGAACCCATATAAACTCAAACCCAAAAACACGCACTGGAGAATTGAATTAGATGTGAGTACAAGTTTACTCACCATTTCTCGACGAGGCAGCTGAACGCGACCCATCTCTCGCTCGAGCAAGACGACGTCACGGTACACAGAATCGAACGAAGCCCTAAAACAAGCTATAGGGAGACGAACAATCCTCCCAGGCGCGGCTTCGAAGATAACCACGAGGCCCTAATTGAAAGGAGGAACGGTCGAGAAGAACAGGTAGCCGCCATTTTCAATTTTCTTTTCGATTTAGGGTTGAAATGTAAATGAATGAAAGGGGGAATGGGGACGGGTTGTCTTTGATGAATACGGCACCAAGAAAGAATGGATCAAGATGATTTGTAAAGCCCACAACCCCTTTTAAACAAAATTTTATCCCTGAATTTCAATTCGATTAAAATGCCAATAGCTATTAGCAATCAGATTAAATCGTCAAGAGACGATAATTAAATGGGTACGAAATACCGGGTTGTTACAGACTCCCCTCCTTAAAGGAATTGCGTCCTCGCAATCCCAAGGGATAAGTGGGAAAAAGTTAACAACCATAAGAACATAACAATGTCGAATGCATAAGCAAAGCAAAGGTAATCAGGGAAGTGTTGGAATTATGGAAGTATCAGATATAAAATCAAAAGGTTCGACTGCTTCAAATCAAAAGAATCAACATCGTGGGGATCAAGGAATCAAAATCAGACGACTATCAAAAGCAAGAATCAATCAAGTTCCAGCAATTAAAAGAAAAGGAAAACAGAGCAGAAATCACGTACTGCACAAATTGAATGTGAGTAAATCAAATTACTCACCTGAATCGCCAGAGAAAAAGACGAAGCTTAAATCTCAAAATCGCAAATATTCAATCATCAAAAACGATAATCGAATTTTTCAAATCGAAAATATTTAATTATCAAAACGACAATTAGAATCTCAAATATCTAATTATCACAAGCGATAACCAGAACGACACGATTATCAAAAATGATAATCAGAAATTACAAATATTCGATTAATCAAATCGAAAAATATTTAATTATCTCAAACGATAATTAAATCAAAAAATATTTAATTATCACAAATGATAATCAAATTTCACAAATATCTGATTATCAAAAACGATAATCAGAAATCACAAATATCCGATTATCAAAAACGATAATCAGAAATCACAAATATTCAATTAACGAGTCCGGAATTAACCGAAGTAGTAAAAGTATGGTTCCATACTCCGTACTTTTGCTAAATCGTTTAAATCTCTTTATCGTTTCCTTGAAAGTGCAAAATTGTGTGTTTTAAAAAATTAACATTTCACATTCTCAAACGGACAAGTCCGGAATTAAACGAATTAGTAAAAGAAAGGGGTCATAGTCCTCGATTTTGCTGAAACGTTTAAATTGCTTCCTCATTCTTTTGAAAATGCAAATTGTAAAAATTTTGAAAACAATTTTAATTTATATTTTTGAAACAACCTTTAAAAATAAAGAATTTTGAAAACACGTGATTAAATTAGCAATATTAGTATTGCGGGAGAACCGCTTGTAAATCCATTTCAAAATTGACGGTTAATGAAGTTAACACGTCAAAATTTCATCAAAATAACTGGCATCAAAGTATAATACCAATGAATTTTCATTCATCAAAAAATGTCACAAGAATCTTCTCAAAGATAGAAAGGGATATCATACCCTAAACCTGTATTCATAACAAGTCAATAACACATGAATTCACCAATGCACAAAAATTGATAAAACTTATCAACAGAAATCACGAAAATTGGTGAAGCACAAATTCTAGAAATCATCACAAGAAATCCAGAAATCACAAAAAGAGAAAGAAAGAGGCCTATCACATGACGGTCCGAAGACCATGGGGAGCTACCCCATATGTGTGAGTCGGAATCACACAGATTGAGGTCTAGACTAACCAAAAAGCAAAATGGTATGTGTGAGTGGAATCACACAAGTGGTGTCTAGTCTAACCTCGCAAACAAAAAGGCATGTGTGAGTGGAATCACACAAATTGGGGTCTAGACTAGCCAAAAAGCAAAAAGGTATGTGTGAGTGGAATCACACAAGTGGTGTCTAGTCTAACCTCGCAAACAAAAAGGCATGTGTGAGTGGAATCACACAAATTGGGGTCTAGACTAACCAAAAAGCAAAAAGGTATGTGTGAGTGGAATCACACAAGTGGTGTCTAGTCTAACCAAAAAGCAAAAAGGTATGTGTGAATGGAATCACACAAATGGTGTCTAGACAATCCTCAAAGCCCAAGAGATATGTGTGAGACGGAATCACACCGATGAGGCCTAGTCTAACCAAAAAGCAAAAAGGTATGTGTGAATGGAATCACACAAATGGTGTCTAGACAATCCTCAAAGCCCAAGAGATATGTGTGAGACGGAATCACACCGATGAGGCCTAGTCTAACCAAAAAGCAAAAAGGTATGTGTGAATGGAATCACACAAATGGTGTCTAGACAATCCCCAAAGCCCAAGAAATATGTGTGAGACGGAATCACACCGATGAGGCCTAGTCTAACCAAAAAGCAAAAAGGTATGTGTGAATGGAATCACACAAATGGTGTCTAGACAATCCTCAAAGCCCAAGAGATATGTGTGAGACGGAATCACACCGATGAGGCCTAGTCTAACCAAAAAGCAAAAAGGTATGTGTGAATGGAATCACACAAATGGTGTCTAGACAATCCTCAAAGCCCAAGAGATATGTGTGAGACGGAATCACACCGATGAGGCCTAGTCTAACCAAAAAGCAAAAAGGTATGTGTGAATGGAATCACACAAATGGTGTCTAGACAATCCTCAAAGCCCAAGAGATATGTGTGAGACGGAATCACACCGATGAGGCCTAGTCTAACCAAAAAGCAAAAAGGTATGTGTGAATGGAATCACACAAATGGTGTCTAGACAATCCTCAAAGCCCAAGAGATATGTGTGAGACGGAATCACACCGATGAGGTCTAGTCTAACCTTGCAAACAAAGAGACATCGCACAATGGCTAGTCTAAATCATAAAATGATCGTCATGATCAACAAGAAGTGTCAATTACACTAAGCTAGTAAATATAAAAGTTTAGCTTCATGTCCCATAACCACTTGCTTAACTTAAATATTTACGAACAAACTGTAAATCTACACTAGAAAATTGTCACAAAAGGTTCAATCGAACAAGTCGAGGAGTTAACCGACGAAGTAAACGCAAGCGTTTCATACCACTTGTTTTACTAGGCCGTTTAATTCAATTTCTCATACGAGTGAAATAAAGGCTTGTATATACTAATAGATTGGAAAACGGTTTAGGAAAAGAGCTTCGTAATAAAATAGTTTTGAAATCATTTGGAGGAAAGGATTTTAATACTTACTACTAGTTTAGAAAACCTTTATATTTTTAAAGTGACAAATCACAAAAATGATTGTAGAAACAACCAATCACAAGAATTCACATACAAAGATGTGAATAGAATCCAAAGAAATCGATACTGAATCCATCAAAAAGTATGTTCACAAAAATCCCGAAGAAAATGTCATCAAAGTTGCTAATAAATGATAGCAACAATTCGGGGAACTAATCAAGAATCGATTAAATTTGGAAACAAATCAATTCACTAAAATTCACATTCGAAGACGTGAATAAAATCCAAAGAATTCGATTCCAATTTCATCAAAGTAGAAATACCCAAAAATTCCAGAAATAGAAGTTATCGAAGTCGACAAAAGTGATAACAACCAATTGGAAAAGAAGAATCGATTAACACTTGGAAAAACGAAGCACAACAAGCATAAATGCAGAAATGACTTCAACAAAATAAAAATCAAGTCAATGTCGAAGTCAACAATTAATGGTCGCAGTCGAGTACAAAATGAATCAATCATTATCATCAAAGAATCCAACGGCAAACAAAATCAGTGTCTTGGAAATCAAGAAATTAGCAATTTCACAAAAACAAAGTGACCGAAGTCGAATAGAAATCAAACCGAGGAAAACACAAAATATCCAGTTCAAAATTGCTGAGATTCGAACAAAATCAACATCGGCTAAATCAATTCAAAGCCGAAAACACAAGAACAAAATTTTCATCATCAAAAACCCAACTTGAGTTCGTAAAGCAAACGGAGGCAGAAGCCAAAAATACTTTCACAAAATCAAAATCAAACATAGGCAAAGATGAGAGATAAAACATCGACAAATAGTTGTAACACATGCTCCATCTAAGTTATGTTTTATAATTGTCCTAAACCCCAGGCTCTGATACCAAGCTGTGACGCCCCACCTCTATACCCGCGCTAGCCAAGAACACTACGGTGTAATGTTGTCAACTAGCACGGAGAATAAGGCTGTTGAGGAGCGACCATCCGTGTAATTGCTTTGTGCGAGCACCGATATGTCAGATAGTAAAACATGCATTTCATTTTTAGAGGAAATCCGACATACCGATACAAACTCAAAGCTACTACACAGTGGCTATAATAGTTTAGGACAATAGATATAAAAATAACACAGATAACATAAATGCGGAATACAGATGGAACAAAAAGTCTCATATATATATAATAACTGATGTCAGTTACAATACATTTGACACGGTACATATGATACAACTACAACTGTCGACTCTGGAAGTTATATATACAAATACATTATCAACTAATGTACATGAATACACATCATCCTATACAATGACACGACTTCTACAAAACGACGAAGACTACTTCAGAAGATATAAAAAGTCTTCATATCCCGAACAGCAACTCAAAACAAGAAATCTACAACCTGAAATAACTCGGGTCTGACCCGAGTATTAAATTCAAAAGAAAATAATACACGGGTCAGTCTAATTCAAACTCAGTTATTAGTGCATAGCAGCAATATGAACATGTAATAGTGAAACCCAAGTCTGATGGTCAGAAAGTAAACAGACTCAAAAGATATCACAAGAGATACAAGTGAAGCTACAACATAAGCATCAACAAGCATAGGAAAATGTGCAGTGAAAATCACAAAGGCTACAGCATCAATGTAAACTTAGGCAAAGCATAGGAACATGAACAGCTAAAGACAGCAACAAGAAAGGGCAGACATGACTACACATCAGTTCACCCAAGTCCAAGTGAAAGCAAGACAAGTCGAAATTACAAAGTGAACCAGTGCTTAGTTCGAACAAATACATCAACATTATAAGAATTAGTGCTAAGGCCGAAGCCATCAAATAATGTACAACCAACCGGAACGGTGGACAGATCCATCAGGTATGCAATGTGCAGGCTACAAAAATGATCAAAGCAAGCACTGAAGGATAGATGGCCAGAGCCAAATTTTACAATGAAATCCGAATGCAAAATGGAGACGACAGAGACCAGAGACAAGCATACATGAAGGCCACATACTTGAAACAGTGGTAACTACACAAAGCTTAGTGCAACTGAATGGAATGCAATTACAAGATGCAAACAGATGCATGCCACTATGATTACAACTAACCAAGATAAGATGATATGTACTAACAAATGAAGTACTGAAACAACACTAGTTAATGCACAGACTACATGAAAATGCAACTCAGGTCAAGCTAGAGTGATATATGTAACAGTGACTTAAGAAGCATACAGATCATCAGAATACAGTGGCTACAGGTGAAACAATGATGCAGACCAAAAGGCAAAGACTCAAGTATATGGATGCAAAACAAATCAACTAGATGATAGTGTAACAGTGCACCATCTAGACCAGGGACAAGAAATAGTTTTGTAACCAGACAAATCTTCAAACTGAAACAAGTCAAAACTGTCTCAGAAATCAAAACATAAACCAAAGTGGAACTGGACCCCAAAAGAATCCAGATTAAATACAAGTGCTAGACCAAGCTGCTACAAAATACACATATGCAGACTCGACTATAAGAGCATATGTAGGCAACTCGACTAACAAACTAAACCATAACAACATCAAAGTCCAGGTCTGTCCAAACATCAAAGACCAGTGATGAAAATAGTGAACCAAAAGCAACACAACTACACTAAGGTTCAAGTGATATCAAAACTCAGTGCAACAGGGAGTATGAAACATGACAAGTGCTTAGTGATCGAACATGGAAACAACAGTTAATGGCCGAGGTTATGAAACAACAAATAAAATCGAACAAGGATAAAAATACTACCAGAGGCAGTAAAGAGTATAGTCGAAACCAATAAGGTCGACACCATTCTCTTAATAAATTAGAGTATCGAAGCACAGTTCAATAAAATCTCAAGCCAAGGAAATCAAACATCTGAAGTATGAAATAGATGTGAGTAAACTCACAGTGAAGAGGATAGCAATGTCGACGAGTATGATACCAGAAAAAATGTCAAAGCCGAGTATATCATACTGTGGTGGCCAAGCAAAGTCAGAAGAAATCAAATATACGCATATGGAAAAGGTCAGAATTCATCGCAATCATCCAAACAATATCGAACAGCCAAAGACGAATTCAACATAGAATATACGAACGAGAAAACAGGATTTCGAACCCATATAAACTCAAACCCAAAAACACGCACTGGAGAATTGAATTAGATGTGAGTACAAGTTTACTCACCATTTCTCGACGAGGCAGCTGAACGCGACCCATCTCTCGCTCGAGCAAGACGACGTCACGGTACACAGAATCGAACGAAGCCCTAAAACAAGCTATAGGGAGACGAACAATCCTCCCAGGCGCGGCTTCGAAGATAACCACGAGGCCCTAATTGAAAGGAGGAACGGTCGAGAAGAACAGGTAGCCGCCATTTTCAATTTTCTTTTCGATTTAGGGTTAAAACGCAAATGAATGAAAGGGGGAATGGGGACGGGTTGTCTTTGATGAATACGGCACCAAGAAAGAATGGATCAAGATGATTTGTAAAGCCCACAACCCCTTTTAAACAAAATTTTATCCCTGAATTTCAATTCGATTAAAATGCCAATAGCTATTAGCAATCAGATTAAATCGTCAAGAGACGATAATTAAATGGGTACGAAATACCGAGTTGTTACATGGGTGGCGTGGCCGCGACTGGCCGTAGTGGTGGTGATCTGGAGTAGGGGTTGGCGGCAGATGGGTGCTATGTTCGAGCGTAGGCGTAGGGTTTGGGAGAAGGTAGTATTTACGGTTTTTCCATTTTACTTTTATTCTAATTTAAATTTAAATTTATAACGTTCTAACTCGTATATCTTTTGCATACAAACTCCGATTGATGCGCGGTTTCTTCCGTTTCATTCGTATCGAAATTTCGGACGATATGAAACTGGTTTGGCTGCATTTGGAGACCGTTCAAATTTGGGCGTTCTTTTGGATTTTAATTCGACTAAAAATCAAAGGTGAGTGTTCAAACCACTCACAAAATACTTAAATATTTTGATGTCCATTAAATTGAAATCATGAAGTGATTTAAATTTATTGATTGTTGTTTGATGGTTTAAAATTGACATTTTTATTGAATTGCATCGATAGTGTGTTTTAATTTGACAGTTAAACTGAAACTGAAGTTGAAATTGACATTTAAATTGAAATTGGAATTTAATTTGCTAGTTAAACACCCGAGAATTTATAACTAGTAATCTGTTATGATATGTGACTGCTTGGATGTTAACTGTGATGGATGCCTAATGATTGATATGTTAGACGTTTGGATGTTTATTTATGCTGATCTATTCCTGTTATTCACCCTAGATGTTTTATGCTGATTTATTCCTGTTATTCACCTAGATGTTACGGGCATCAAATAAATCTGAAATTTAATAAATTAAGAAATAGGTTGAAATAATATATACCTATGACGCCTGATTTGGATTGAAATGATATATATCCATCCCTGAAATTAAGATTAAAATTTAAATTTAACCGATCACTTGGCCAAAGGATAGAAAATTATATACGGACACCGCTGGTCGATTTTAAATTATTTTCTAAAATTGTAAAGTATGTTTTGATTTAATAAATTCGATTTTAAAATTTAATTTAAAGATTTTATTTAAAATTTATATTTTAGTTAATATAAGTTTTAAAAAAATCTAGATTTTAAGATTTTAACTTATAATTTTATTTAGTTTTAAAATATATAATTTATATAATGTAATATTATAAAAAAACTTTAAAATTTTAATTCAATAAAATATTCAATATAGTTTTATAAGATTTATTTAAAAATTTAATTTAAGATAATAAATATAGACTTTTATAATAACTTTAATAGATAAAAGATTTTAAAATTTTGTAAAAGGTTTTGTAAGGAATTTATAAAAGTTTTGTAAGAGATTTTATAATGGATTTTATAAAAGAATTTTATAAAATATTTTTTATAAAGGATTTTATAATGGATTTTATAAAAGGTTTTAAAGGATTTCATAAAGAGTTTTACAAAAGAACTTGTATAAAGGGATTTGGAAGCGTTTTAAAGGAATTTGCGTAGAAGTTTATGGAAAGGGGAAGAGTTGTAAACTGTTTTGGAATTTATAAATAGCTTTATAAATGGTTCTAAAGCATATAAATAGTTTATAAATGGTTTAAAAGAGATTTATAAATTATTTTCGAAATTGATTGAAAGAAAATCTTCCTCGGTATTTATGAATACATTTATACTTATGGAATAAGTATATGGATATCTTGATATGAAGGTATAAACTATTTTATGGATTTTTTTTACCACGATGTCAAATAAGCAGTTGGTTGTTAAAGAGACCGGGGTCGGATATTGTCATACCCTCTGCCAATGCCGAAACCACTTTAACAACTGTGCACGTGGTGGAGAATTCAAAACAAAGTAGGATGGTTTGGCGAACGCTGTCGGTATGAGGTAAGAACGCAGCCCTGACCTTCGGGTCAGCTTGATATGACTAAAACAGGTTCTATACCGGACCATGTGAGGTTGATCCTCCTATCAGACATGCTTCTTCGATACCATATATGTTACTTTGTGATTGATTGATGACCACCCTCAATTTGATTATGGGAGTGTGACTCGAGGTAGGCGGTAGTAGCTGCTATGCGTTACCACCAGTCCGGGAATGCAAAACGGTAGAATCCTACCCTAGGCATTGCCTCGCATGCCTTGTCATATGCCTTATCGAGCCCACTATGATTTTGGTTTGTGTCGTACCTACGGAGTTCTCCCTGATAGCCCACCAGTTTACGGTGGAGTTTCCAGTACTGTATAGACTACGATGCTTATATAAAATGTGTTAAGAGGGATATGGGTAACGCCTTAACGCTATTTTCAATATTATACTTTACCGATAGACACTACATATATACCGTATAGTACTACATATAGATAGTTTGACGGATCCTTAAGAGATGGAAAAATCCCGTAACATCTCTTAAGTTATTGTACTCACGTTATACACCGGATAGGAGATGAAAATCCCGTAACATCTCTAACGCCATTACACTCATTTTCCACGTGATATTGATTTGATTTACATGAGAATATTTTAGTTCTGACTCGAGTCTTTTGTCTTTTCATTACGCTCGGGTCAGCCTAAGCATTTCAGTGTTGAAGACTTTATTTCTGGAGGACAAAGACGGAGTTTGTTATATTATATTATTCGTATTATTCTGCTGCATCATTATTGGTATGTTGTTGTTGTACTCTTATTAAGTTGTAAAAATTGTGTAATCAAATGTATATTGTAAAACAGCTTCATGAACTGTTTATTTGATTATTATATTTTGTCATTCCGCTGTGAGATTCTGTGTTTGCTTTTCCTTCTTTTCTCTTATTTTCTTATTTATCACATTGAAAATCTTCCCTTTTAAATTGTTTGAGTTAGACATATGTGGTTTATTGTCGATTCAAACCATCCAAAAAGGTGGGTCGTCACAGTTGGTATCAGGGCTTTAGTTTATAGATACCTTAGCATGTTGGGGTTTAACTCATTAGAGATAGGGTTAGTAATACCCTAGAATGAGTTTGAGTGTATATGAGAGAGCGTATTTGTTAGTGTTATAAAAATGTTTTTATATTGTGTTAATTTGTTCTGTTTAGTATTTATAAATTCTGGTCGGTACATAGGACGCTATGACATCGATATGGATTTCTAAACACTTAATAGGGTAGACCGGCATAATATTGTTTTTGAAAATAAGTAAATGAAATAATTTTACCTTGTAGTATATTTTGTATATATATATATATATAATTTTTCATTAATTGATTTTGTTATTTTTGTTGTGTTGTTGGTTAGGGAATGATAATATTCAATTATTGTCATTTAGTGTTTGGTTAGTCATAGTTCTTAAAACCATTAACTACTGTATGTTATAAGAAAATGTAATTTTATAAATATGGTATTAATTTTAATTTACAAATAAAATAAATTTAAATGGAAATTTGAGAACTTAAATGCTGGTGTTTTGGAATTGGTTTTCAAAGATTTTGAAAAAAATATTAGTATTATTTGGAAGTGTTTTCGGATATAAATATTTTCGATGTGATTTGAAAGAATTATTTTAAAAGAATTTTAAAAAGGAAATAAGTTATGTATTCCCTATTTCTATCGTTGGAAAATAATTTCGGTGATGATCGCGACATCATCGACTTTCATTTTCGAGTTTCAAAGTGGAAAGAACGCTATAGTAGTTTTGCTACACATTTGTTTTGATAAACTAATCCTAATTTCAAATTTCTAAATAAGATTTGATATATATATATATATATATATATATTTCACGATGATTTGAAATGGAACCCGGTATTTAGTTCTTAAGTTTCTATAAATTAGGGATTTCAATTATTGTAATGAAATGAAATCTTAACTATTTTAATAGTTGGAAACTTTTAAAATGGGAAATAAGAAATTAGAAGCTAAGTGTTTAATGAAACTGTAAAGAAATTGGAGATTTTTCACTTGAAAATTAAAGGATAATGAAAAATTAAGAATATGTAAACTATTGAACATTTTTGTAACTAAATGAATAAGATAAATTTGTATAACATTCAATTACATTCTAAAAACATATATAAAACTTACCAAAAATGTTTAAAAGGTTGAATGTTAATATGAATATGTAATAGAATATTATACAAGTAAATGTTTAATAACAAAAATGCTTCAAAATGAACATATGTTTATAATTGAAAATTTAAGATGTACAAGAAATGTTATAAACATAAGGTAATATTTGAAATGCTTAATAGTTAAATTGAATAGTTAAAAGTGAAGGTTATTTAAGTAAATGATTATAAACTCATGAAAATGTTGAAATGATTCATAACTATTTTAATATTGAATGACACTATATATTAAGAAAAGTGTGAATTAAAAATCAGAGAAACTTAAGTATGAATTGATTCGCTAATGAATACTAATCTTAATTAGAAATCAAGTTATATCAGTAAATGAATGTGAATTAAATTGCAAGTAAACTTATATAATACTTTAAGAATTGATCTATTGATGTTCTAAATAATTGAATGGAAAATAATTTATGTAAGTAAATGAATGAAGAAGAAAAATAGAGAAAAAATGATATTGTATGAATGAATGAAAATGAATAAAAGGTCAATAATGTGAAAAGAAACCAATATAATAAACTTAAATAATATTTAAAATCCCATGTGTTTGGCTTATGGGATGTTTGGGGAATGATACATTAAATTGTTTAAGGTTGTATGAATAATCTATTAAGTAATTATCTAAGGCTGTTGAGCGTAAGATACACTTGATAGTTTATTTATCACCCTTGTATGATGAAAAGTTTCTGAACCTGAACAAACCATTTGTTTTGGTTGCTATGGATGTGTGATGGATTTTTTTGGTTGCATATGATTATTATATATGTCGTGTTTCTTGTGCAATTGATTGAAGCAACTAAAATATTGTTCTTTTTTTTCATAATTATAAGTCTTTTGGATTATGTAAGTGAAATACAAGTTTATGGAAGTAATAGCTACTGCTTTTGGTTTCATAAATAAAGTTTGTTTGCCTGACAAATAGGTACATTTTCGGATTACGGTTTTTGGAACGATATTTTATTGTTTTTCCTACGGTTTGGGATGTTTTATTATATAAATATGATACACATATATATTGAAATTATTGATATTATTATTTTTCCGGACCTAACCGCGCAAAGGAGACTCTGCCGAAATTTTTCATAAATTTAGGACTTAGAATTTTTTGTGCAAATGTGGTTATTTTCAAGTTTTTACTAAACTTAATTATGTAAGTTTAAAGTGTTTATAAACTGAATATTTGGAATAAAATTATATCAAAACTCTTGATTCTTTCTTGTTCCTTTTCGGGGATGAAACATTTTGAGTGGGGGAGATTGTAACGTCTCGTATTTTTAATAATTAAAAATGTTAAATTTAATAAGATTTTCGGAATTTAATATTGTGAGAAATTAAAATTTATGATTTATAAATGGAGAAAAATTATTAGAATATATTTTAATAATGTTGATTGGATGTAATTGAAAACTATTAATGTGATTTCAATTAATGGTAATAATGTTAACGAGGAATAAAATAAATGTCATATTAAAAAAGAGAAATTATATGAAATTAATTGAAATTGGTTAATATTGAATGGAATCAATATTTGGTAAGTGATTTATCAACCTTTGTTTGTAAACAATAAGTTAATGGAGATAAATTATTAATTTATAACAATTGATTTATTCCCATCTTATTATTTAATCCGTTGAAATTAATTCAGAAATTAATGGAATTAAATGTAATTAAGTATTGCAGTTAATAGGGTAAAGACGTTAACTGTAGAATTATGTGAATAATAAGATGGAAACTTATGTTAAATATATTCACAAGGTATTGGATGATTTAATAATAAGAACTTAAATCAAAAATAAAAGAATATGTTGAAATTTAAATTATAATAAACTAGGTTTTATTACTGTTGTAATTAAACGGTGAAATTAATGTAATATTTAAATCTTGACTTTAATATGGAAAATTTAATTTTAAAAATATTATTAATTTCTGTTTAATCAAGAATGATGAAACAGTTAACTTTTAAATTTTGAATTTAAAAGTGATTGAATTGATTCTAAAATAATAATTTATTTAATTAACGTGTAAAATTAGTGTTTTTTCCATTGTCTCGGTTTTCGATGAAACCAGTTTCATCGGATCCATAATAGTGAATTATTATAGGATTTCAAGTTTCGTAGCGATCAGACTTATCATTTGATCGTGTGGGCTTGAAATGCGTAGAAATCAATTAAATGAATTTAATTAAAATAATTTGATTTTTAAAAGCTAACTTCTATATACAATAGAATTAGGGTTTGAAACTAGTTCCATTGAGTTTTAAAATATTGAAAACCTATATTTCGATATATTGGACGACCTACATTCGTTTCGGGAACGAAACAGGTTTTTTGGGTCTTTGTTATTGCGTCGACCCATTCGATCTGTTCCATCCGTTCTTATCCATCTCTGCCTATATATAGGCTGTTATAAACCCTAGCAGCTCTCTAATTTCACTTTCTGTACGTACATTTCTTTCTCATATGTTCCTTCTCAAATGGCTGTTATCTCAAACCCTAATCCCCAATTCCAAATCAAAATTAAAAATTTAAACTCCTCAAACCCTATCGAATTATATATCATCGCGAAGCTCTCGATGAATGTAATATATCGCTGCAATTCGTTTTCCTATTGGAAGTTCCATTCTTTAAGGAATCGGTGAAACATTCTCGGCCATCCGTTTTGGTGGTTGATTAACGGCGGTGATGCCTCGATCCAAGGGTGCTATCGTGTGGAGATTGACATGGGGAGCTCATCTGTTAGTTAGTTGGGTAAAACAATGGTCAGATCGCCGTCAAAAATTCAATTAAGGTTCGATTTTGGGCGGCGGGTGCTCGATTTTGAACGTTGATCGGCGGTGTTTGGGGGGTCGAGGAGCGTAGAGCAGTTGTAGGCGGTTCGTGTAGAGGTGGGTGGCGTGGCCGCGAATGGCCGTAGCGGTGGCAATATGGAGCAAGGGTTGGCGACAGATGCATGCTGTGTTCAAGCGTAGGCGTAGGGTTTGGGAGAAGGTAGTATTTACTGTTTTGCCATTTTACTTTTATTCTAATTTAAATTTAAATTTCTAACGTTCTAATTCGTATATCTTTAGCATACGAACTCCGATTGGCGCGCGGTTTCTTCCATTGCATTCTTATCGAAATTTTGAACGATATGAAACTAGTTTGGTTGCACTTGAAGATTGTTCAAATTTGGGTGTTCTTTTGGATTTTAATTTGACTAAAAATCAAAGGTGAGTGTTCAAACCACTCACAAAATACTAAAATATTTTGATGTCCATTAAATTGAAATCATGAAGTGATTTAAATTTATTGATTGTTGTTTGATGGTTTAAAATTAACATTTTTATTGAATTGCATCGATAGTGTGATTTAATTTGATAGTTAAATTGAAACTGAAGTTGAAATTGACATTTTAATTGAAATTGGAATTTAATTTGCTAGTTAAACATCCGAGAATTTATAGCTAGTAATCTGTTATGATATGTGACTGTTTTGGATGTTGATTGTGATGGATGCCTAATGATTGATATGTTAGATGTTTGGATGTTTGTTTATACTGATCTATTCCTGTTATTCACCCTAGATGTTTTATGCTGATTTATTCATGTTATTCACCCTTGATGTTACGGGCATCAAATAAATCTGAAAATTATAAAATTAAGAAATAGGCTGAAATGATATATACCTATGACACCTGATTTGGATTGAAATGTTATATATCCATCCCTAAAATTTAAATTTAAATTTAAATTTAACTGATCACTTGGCCGTAGGATAGAAAATTATATACGGACACCGTTGGTCGATTTTAAATTATTTTCTAAAATTGTAAAGTATGTTTTGATTTAATAAATTCGATTTTAAAATTTAATTTAAAGATTTTATTTAAAATTTATATTTTAGTTAATATAAGTTTTTAAAAAATCTAGATTTTAAGATTTTAACTTATAATTTTATTTAGTTTTAAAATGTATAAGTTAAATAATGTAATATTATAAAAACACTTTAAAATTTTAATTTAATAAAATATTCAATATAGTTTTAAAAGATTTATTTAAAAATTTAATTTAAGATAATAAATACAGACTTTTATAACAACTTTAACAGATAAAAGGATTTTGTAAAAGATTTTAAAATTTTGTAAAAGGTTTTGTAAGGAATTCATAAAAGTTTTGTTAGAGATTTTATAATGAATTTTATAAAAGTTTTGTTATAAAGGATTTTATAATGGATTTTATAAAAGGATTTTATAAAAGGTTTTAAAGGATTTTATAAAGAGTTTTACAAAAGAACTTGTATAAAGGGATTTGTAAGCGTTTTAAAGGAATTTGCGTAGAGGTTTATGAAAAGGGGAAGAGTTGTAAACTGTTTTGGAATTTATAAATAGCTTTATAACTGGTTCTAAAGCATAAAAATAGTTTACAAATGGTTTAAAAGAGATTTATAAATTAGTTTCGAAATTAATTGAAAGATAATCTTCCTCGGTATTTATGAATATATTTATACTTTTGGAATAAGTATATAGATATCTTGATATGAAGGTATAAACTGTTTTATGGATTTTTATTGACCACTGTGTGAAATAAGCGGTTGGTTGTTAAAGAGACTGTGGTCGGATATTGTCATACTCTCTGCCAATGCCGAAACCACTTTAACAACTATGCACGTGGTGGAGAATCCAAAACGAAGTAGGATGGTTTGGCGAACGCTGCCGGTATGAGGTAAGAACCCAGCCATGACCTTCGGGTCAGCTTGATATGACTAAAACAGGAGCTATACCGGGCCAAGTGAGGTCGCTCCTCCTATCGGACACGCTTCTTCGACACCATATCTGTTACTTTGTGATTGATTGTTGGCCAACCTCGATTTGATTATGGGAGTGTGTCTCGAGGTGGGCGGTAGTAGCTGCTATGCGTTACAACCAGTCTAGGAGTGCAAAACGGTAGAATCCTACCCTGGGCATTGCCTCGCATGCCTTGTCATATGCCTTATTGAGCCTACTATGATTTTGGTTTGTGTCGTACCTATGGAGTGCTCCCAGATACCCCACCAGTTTACGGTGGAGTTTTACAGTACTGTATAGACTACGATGCTTATATAAAATGTGTAAAGGGGGATATGGGTAACTGATGCAGCGCATACCTTAAGTCGCGAACGAAGCCCTAGGTCACTCCAGCCTAAGTCGCGAACGAGCAGATCTTCCTTAGGTCGCGAGCAGAGCAGATCTTCCAGTAGGTCGCAAGCTCCAGAACTCCTTAGGTCGCGAGCTTTCCTTATGTCGCTTCTAGTAGGTCGCGAGCTCCAGAGTTTCTTATGTCGCGAAGCTTAGGTCGCTGAAGATTCCTATGTCGCTAAAGTTCTTATGTCGCTTCTCCTTAGGTCGCGAACGACATTCCTTAGGTCGCGAAGCTTCTTATGTCGCTCCAGAATTTCTTATGTCGCTCCAGTAGGTCGAAGTTCCTTATGTCGCTCCAGAATTCTTATGTCGCTCCAGTAGGTCGAAGTCTTATGTCGCTGCCGAAGCCTTATGTCGCTGCTTGGTTTTATTTGTCATTGTGATGTGTATTGTTGAGTCATTGAATGTTTGTATTTTCTTAAGTCATATGTTATAACTCGTATGTTGTAACTCGTGGTTTGTTAAGTCATGTTGTAATTGTGTTGAGTCGTGTGATGTTGTACTTTCCCTATAAATAGGGGTGTATGGTCATTTGTAAAGGGAGTTGAATTTTGAATAAAATTTGTTGAGAGGTTTGTGCCTCCATTAAAATTGGAAGTTGAGTGTGATCTCCGTTCTCCATCTTCGGATATTCGAGTGCGCTCGAATCAATGAGTTTGAAGCCGATTCATGGAATCTCGTGCGCGAGATCAACGTCGAAGAATCGTAGATCTTCTAACGCGGTATCGTGCGCGATCAACGTGTTGAAGATAGCTAGAATCTGGTATCTCGAGAGATCAACGGATTTGGGCACTTGGGTATCTTCAATTCATCAATTTATCTTGTTTCTTCGATTCACTTTTTTCCGCAATTCGTGATTGGATCCTGGATAAATTTGACCGTTAGTTTAGATCTACTTCCGGGCTGCGTCATTTTGGTATTGGAGCAAGGAGACGAACTTTTCCAAGTTCGTTGGGGAGTTTTGATTCGAGATTATTTTTGGATCGAAGTGAAGTTTGTGTTTGGATTTGTTGAAGATTTGATCATGCCTTCGAGACGTGCTAACCGCTATCAAAATGTTGAAGATTTGTATAGAAGACAAGAAGCTGAGCAGATGGAGCAACGTATCAATGAAAAGTTCAATGAGGGTATTGAAAAATTGGAAAAATTGATGATTGACATGAATCAAAATCAAAGGAGAACGTCACCAGTTTCGAACCAGGGTGGAAACAGGGTTTCGCCATCGGTTTAGGAAGAAAGGAGGATGTCACCCCAGTCGTATCGAGATAGGAGAGAATCATCAGTTTCAATGATGCGAGACCACCATGGGTATCGAAATGAAGAGGGAGGAACTCAACGTGGTTTCGAAAATGAACCATATCGTGATGCTGAAAGACAAGGTAGAAGGAGCATGCGTGATCGTAGGGATGTAGATGGTCAGGATCGATATTGAAATACATCTGATTTTGAGGAAGATGGTGATGGAGGTAGTATTCATTATCGAAATCAAGGCCAAGTGCAAAATCAATTTCGGGATTTGGAAAGTGATCGTAAATGGGAGTCAGGTATGAGGATGGAAATTCCAGAATTCAAAGGTGGTATGCAAGCAAAAGAATTTCTTGATTGGTTATCGAATGTAGAAGAAATTTTGGAATTCAAGGATGTGCCTGAGAATCACCGAGTCCAATTAATTACTACAAGACTAAGGGGAAGAGCTATGGCTTGGTGGCGACAAACTAAACTAACTCGGGAGAGAATGGGAAAATCAAAAGTTGTTACTTGGGAGAAGATGAGAAAGATGATGAAAGCGACCTTTTTGCCGTACAATTATCAATCTCTTATGTATCAACGTCTGCAGAATCTGAGACAAGGGACGAAGACAGTGAATGACTATGCAAATGAATTCTATCAATTGATTGCAAGGAATGATATTATGGAAACCGAGGAACAGCTAATGGCTAGATATGTTGGAGGGTTACGAATGCAAATTCAAGACATGGTTAATATGTTTAATCCAATGTCTGTTGCTGAAGCACATCAGAAAGCTCTAGCTTGGGAGAAACAAGGGAGACGAGGAAGTGGTGTGTTTACGAGTTCCAACAACCAGAATAAGGGTGCTAGTAGCAGTGCTAATGTTTCCAAGGCAGTCAATAAACCAATTGTCAATGAAGCCGCTAAAGCAAAGGTTAATAACAGTATCAAGTGCTATAATTGTCAGGAGTTTGGCCATAAAAGTAATGAATGTACAAAGCCAAAGAAAAGAGCATTAGTTGCAGAGGAATGTGAGTGTGAGGATGTGGAAGCTGAAATTGATTACTCTCAACCACCGAAGTTTGATGAAGATGAAGAAGTTGTGTCAGGAGACGAAGGGTGTAACTTGATGATGAGGAGGTCTTGTTTAACGCCAAAGCATGAGGATGATTCTAGTTGGCTGAGAAGCAATATCTTTCGGTCTACATGTACTATCGTGGGAAAGGTTTGTCGATTTGTTATTGATGCGGGAAGCTGCGATAATATTATTTCTGAAGAAGCCATCAAGAAGTTAGGGTTGAAGACTGAAAAACACCCTAGATCTTATAAACTAGCATGGCTAAAGAAAGGTGGAGAAGTGACAGTGGGAAGACGAGCATTTGTTACATTTTCTATTGGGAAGAAGTACAAAGATGAAATATGGTGTGATGTTGTCGATATGGATGTGTGTCATCTACTATTGGGAAGACCATGGCAATATGATAGAGCTGTACAATATAATGGTCGCACCAACAGCTATAGTTTCATGTTCGAAGGTACTCAAATCACCTTAGTTCCTAAGAAGCGTGAACAAAGTGAAAGCAAGTCAGAGAAGAAAATGGAACCAACTAGTCTATTATCTTCGAGAGAATTTGTTAAAGAAGTGGAAGATAGTGCTGAACTGTTTATGTTGATTGGGTATGAAACAAGTAAAGATCTTGAAATTCCTGCGGAGGTTAGACCAGTGTTAAATGAATTTGAAGATGTCTTTCCTGCAGAATTACCCAAGGATTTACCGCCACTAAGGGACATACAACATCAAATTGATCTAGTGCCAGGTGTTGTTTTACCGCATAGGCCGCATTATCGTATGAGTCCGAAAGAGCATGAAGAGTTGAGGAGACAGGTTGAGGAGTTGCTTGAGCAAGGGCATGTTCAAGAGAGTCTCAGTCCTTGTGCTGTACTAGCTCTGTTGGTGCCAAAGAAAGATGGTTCGTGGAGAATGTGTACAGACAGCAGGGCACTCAACAAAATAACTGTCAGATACAGATTTCCTATGCCAAGACTTGATGATCTATTGGATCAACTTAGTGGGTCTGTAATCTTTTCTAAGATCGACCTTAAGAGTGGTTATCATCAGATTCGCATAAGACCAGGTGATGAATGGAAGACAACATTCAAGACTCGGGAAGGATTATATGAATGGCTGGTCATGCCATTTAGTCTATCTAATGCACCTAGTACATTTATGAGGGTGATGAATCAAATTTTCAGACCTTACATCGGGAAGTTTGTTGTAGTCTACTTTGATGATATCTTGATATATAGTGCTAGCATAGAGGAGCACGTTCAACACTTGCGAAAGGTGTTAACTATTCTTCGTCAAAAACAGTTCTATGCAGCGACGAAGAAATGCGTGTTCATGACGCCGAGTGTTTTATTTCGAGGTTATGTCGTGTCCAAGGAAGGGATACAACTGGACCAGAGTAAAGTAGCCGCAATCAGAAATTGGCCACAGCCCAAAACTATAACAGAAGTCAGAAGTTTCCATTGGTTAGCTTCATTTTATCGAAGATTTATACCGCACTTTAGTAGTGTGATGGCTCCTGTTACTGATTGTATGAAAGGAAAGCAGTTTTCATGGACGAAAGAGGCAGGATCTGCTTTTGAACAGATCAAGAAACTTTGAACATCAGCACCGATTCTAGTGTTTCTAGATTTTCAGTTACTATTTGAGTTACATACAGATGCGTCCAAAGTTGAAATTGGAGGAGTGTTGAGTCAGAAGGGTCGTCCAATTTCCTATTTCAGTGATAAACTTTCTGGAGCAAAGATGAGATACAGTACTTATGATGTGGAGTTTTATGCTATTGTGCAGGCCGTGAAGCATTGGAGACATTACTTGTTCCACAAAGAATTTGTTTTGTATACGGATCATGAAGCATTGAAACATTTACAAGGGCAAGATAAAATTGCAGCTAGGCATGCAATGTGGATAGCTTATTTGCAGCAATTTACATTCGCGTAAAGCACAAGTCTGGAGTAACTAATCGCGTCGCCGATGCATTGAGTCGGAGGAATAATTTACTAACAACCATGCGAGTAGAGGTGATGGGTTTTGACTTACTTCCAGATTTGCTTACTTCAGATTCATATTTTTCCAAGATCCTAGACAAAGTCAAGCAGGGAAACATGAATGGATATATGCTGGTTGATGGTTTTCTATTCAAAGGAAATCAGTTGTGTATTCTAGATTGCAGTCTGCGAATGAAAATCATCAAAGAATTACATGAAGAAGGACACGTGGGCCGTGACCGTACTATGCAGTTGATCTCAAAGTCTTATTTTTGGCCGTCAGTAAGGAAGGAGGTTGAAAAGTTCGTTCAGAGGTGCCATATTTGTCAAGTTTCAAAGGGAACCGCAACAAATGCAGGTTTATATATACCGTTGCCTATACCTACTAAACCATGGGTGGATGTTAGTATGGACTTTGTATTGGGATTGCCGAGAACGCAACGTGGCAATGATTCCATCTACGTGGTGGTTGATCGGTTTTCAAAAATGGTACATTTTATCGCATGCAAGAAGACGGCAGATGCAGCTAATGTCGCACAGTTATATTTCAAAGAGATCTATCGTCTTCATGGGTTGCCTGAATTATTATATCGGATAGAGATACTCGTTTTCTGAGTCATTTTCGGACGAGTCTATGGAGAATGGTCGGGACAAAGCTGAAATTCAGTAGTGCTTATCATCCACAGACGGATGGACAGACAGAAGTTGTGAATAGATCCCTAGGTAATCTATTGAGATGCCTCGTAAATGACAATTTGAAGAGTTGGGATTCCAAGCTGTGTCAAGCTGAGTTTGCACACAACCATGCAGTTAATCGTAGTACTGGGTTCAGTCCATTCTAGGTCATTTACTCAACAATGCCTAAGGGACCATTAGATTTATCTACAGTGCCACAGTAGAACGGAGTGATCAAACGAGCTAGTGATTTTGTGAACGAATTGCAAGAGTGCCACAAGGTTGTGCAGGAACGATTGCTTAAGACGAATGAGAAATATAAGCAATCTACAGATATTAAGCGATGAAATGTTGAGTTCAAAGAAGGAGATTTTGTATATGCAATATTGACTAAGGATCGATTTCCTATTGGTACTTACAACAAACTGGCTGCTAGAAAGATTGGCCCTTTGGAAATCGTAAAAAAGATTAATGAGAATGCTTATCGGTTAAGATTGCCAGATCATATCCATACTGCTGACGTTTTCAATGTCAAACACTTGATTCCATATCATAAGAATAAGCAGGTCGAAGAAGAGGAAAGTGTGAATTCGAGGTCGAATTCTTTTCAACCAGGGGAGGATGATGCAGCGCATACCTTAAGTCGTAAACGAAGCCCTAGGTCGCTCCAGCCTAAGTCGTGAACGAGCAGATCTTCCTTAGGTCGCGAGCAGAGCAGATCTTCCAGTAGGTCGTGAGCTCCAGAACTCCTTAGGTCGCGAGCTTTCCTTATGTCGCTTCCTGTAGGTCGCGAGCTCCAGAGTTTCTTATGTCGTGAAGCTTAGGTCGCTGAAGATTCCTATGTCGCTAAAGTTCTTATGTCGCTTCTCCTTAGGTCGCGAACGACATTCCTTAGGTCGCGAAGCTTCTTATGTCGCTCCAGAATTTCTTATGTCGCTCCAGTAGGTCGAAGTTCCTTATGTCGCTCCAGAATTCTTATGTCGCTCCAGAATTTCTTATGTCGCTCCAGTAGGTCGAAGTTCCTTATGTCACTCCAGAATTCTTATGTCACTCCGGTAGGTCGAAGTCTTATGTCGCTGCCGAAGCCTTATGTCGCTGCTTGGTTTTATTTGTCATTGTGATGTGTATTGTTGAGTCATTGAATGTTTGTATTTTCTTAAGTCATATGTTGTAACTCGTATGTTGTAACTCGTGGTTTGTTAAGTCGTGTTGTAATTGTGTTGTGTCGTGTGGTGTTGTACTTTCCCTATAAATAGGGGTGTATGGTCATTTGTAAAGGAAGTTGAATTTTGAATAAAATTTGTTGAGAGCTTTGTGCCTCCATTAAAATTGGAAGTTGAGTGTGATCTCCTTTCTCCATCTTCGGATATTCGAGTGCGCTCGAATCAATGAGTTTGAAGCCGATTCACGGAATCTTGTGCGCGAGATCAACGTCGAAGAATCGTAGATCTTCTAATGCGGTATCGTGCGCGATCAACGTGTTGAAGATAGCTAGAATCTGGTATCTCGAGAGATCAACGGATTTGGGCACTTGGGTATCTTCAATTCATCAATTTATCTTGTTTCATCGATTCACTTTTTTCCGCAGTTCGTGATTGGATCCTGGATAGATTTGACCGTTGGTTCAGATCTACTTCCGGGCTGCATCAGTAACGCCTTAACATTATTTTCAATATTATACTTTACTGATAGACACTACATATATAGCCAATACTACTACATATAGATAGTTTGACGGATCCTTAAGAGATGGAAAAATCTCGTAACATCTCTTAAGTTATTGTGCTCACTATATACACCGAATAGGAGACGAAAATCCTGTAACATCTCTGACGCCATTACACTCATTTTCCACGTGATATTGATTTGACTTACATGAGAATATTTTAGTTCTGACTCGAGTGTTTTGTGTTTTCATTATGCTTGGGTCAGCCTGATCATTTTAGTGTTGAAGACTTTATTTCTAGAGGACGATGACAGAGTTTGTTATATTATATTATTCATATTATTCCATTGCATCATTATTGGCATATTGTTGTTGTACTTTGATTAAGTTGTAAAAATTGTGTAATCAAATGTATATTGTAAAACAGCTTCGTGAACTGTTTATTTGATTATTATATTTTGTCATTCCACTGTCAGATTTTGTGTTTGCTTTTCCTTCTTTTCTCTTATTTTCTTATTTAACCTATTGACAATCCTCCCTTTTGAATGGTTTGAGTTAGACATGTGTGGTTTATTGTCGATTCAAACCATCCAAAAAGATGGGTCGTCACAGTGTCATCCCTGGCTCAGCTATAAATTATGCATTTATATTTATACATTGCTTTTATTATGGTGCTATTCAAGGCGATATGCTTATCCTTTTCATTGAATTAGCCACAACATTTTGTTTGAAAAATTTCTGACTTAAAGCCCCTTAGCTAAGGCTTAAACGTGAATCTAATATTGACATATTATATTCAATATCACTTATGAAGTTTAAGTTTGAATACTCCTTGTTAAGGAGTTCATTGTTTCTACAAACAATTCTCTTATATTTCATAAATTTTCAAGAACACTCTAAATGACCATTTAATGATCTTAAATTGGATTTAATATTTGCTTAATATATCAAATACATTAACTAGAAATGATATTTTATAAAATACATCACGTATGATGATTCCTATTGCCAATGCATAAGGAAACCATCATACATGATCCATATTAAACATTTAAATGCAGTGT
This sequence comes from Allium fistulosum, assembly GCA_030737815.1. Taxonomy (NCBI): domain Eukaryota; kingdom Viridiplantae; phylum Streptophyta; class Magnoliopsida; order Asparagales; family Amaryllidaceae; genus Allium; species Allium fistulosum. Next base: position 479,752,258 of record CM060905.1, on the reverse strand, counting down.
CTGTGTATATCGCTTGGGACAATCACAACATCGTTTTTATACCGATTATAAATGATATCATCTACAAACCCAATGTTGAGTTTAAACAACCAAACTATAATGACTTTCACTCGAGTACATCATTAGTAATCATAACTTTTTCTTTACCTTTTAGAAATACCATACTACCTTTATATTTCTTTTTATAGAAACATGTTTCCTCAGCGTTTTGATTGAAAATCAAACTATTTAATATTTATCAGAATACTTGTTCAGCTCGGATGCTTTACAAACGATACTTTTGCATCCATTCTTGGTTCATATTTGAAAATCCACAAACCCGGTATCGTTCCCATTGACTTCGAGACACTTTGGTTGTTATATGCAAACAGTCTACTGTAAATCATTATTTAGAATTTTCCGTTTCAACACATATGTACCCAAACTGAAAGTCATAGTAGGCGATAATTTTGTAAGTAAAATTAGAACTAACTTGAGCATATTGAATGGAGAATCTGTTATGCTGATTTCAACAATTGAAATTTAATGTTTTCTTATCAATGTTGCTCACTATATTCCAACTACACTAGTCTTTCTCTTGAAGAAAAATTTGTGGCTGATGAATCATATCTCTTCGGTACAACTATCAAAATTATATTTTGATAATGTACTTGGAATCTTTTTGAAGTTGTGCATCATACCATATGGTAGAGTCAATACTTTTAATGGTTTAATTGATAGTCGAGGATTATCTATTCTCGATAGTGATAAGAAACTCATAGTTTCTCTTCAATATGCGAGAAACTTTCTAGACACTCTAATGTGTAATGTTCGTTTAGGTTTGGTTAATTTCATTTCACTCCATGTAATCGGTTTCATCTTTGGATTGCATCCAAATCCTTTTTACTACCAATAATTCTAAAGGAAATTCTTTCGCTACAAAATTGGTATTTCTTGAAACAACAATTGTTTCTCAATTCAACAAAATAGGTATTCGTAAACACTTTATGAGTTGCCTTATATATAAAACTGATTTTGTTTTTACGATACATTTGTTCAAAATATAAATTGATCATCCAATGACGATCGTTCTCAAATTCCTTTTAGGGCGATCCATACAAGATCCCTCATGAAAAATCATTATATGTAGTCTTCCGACTCGCACAACCTATTGACTCCTTGACCTAGGATATGTTAGGGTTTCTTATAAACCCTTATCTTGTATGATTTCGTAAACTATGCATTTGATGAAATTAATTTCAATCTCATGTACTACTCTTAAGTACACGATCTTATAAGAAAAGGTTAACTCAACTTTACTCATTGTCAATCGTACTTTGTTCAACAAAATCTGATTACTCAATATTGATGCATCATTATGTATCAAATTGAGGAGTGACTTTTGAGATTTAATCTTTATTCATTTTTAGGTACGTTCAAAACTCTTTCCAATATACCCACCTATTTGATCAAATCAAATCATTTTATTTTCCTTTGCACGTTATTTTATTTCCTTATATTTTATATTGTGAATTTATTATAGACATACTACATGTATACCAAATGCATATGTTCATGTTTATGATATTTCATTGGTAAATTAAGTGAAGTACGTGGAATCGTTCTGGTATTACTAGACTTACGATTACATACATCTACATGTTTTTGCGCCAAAAATGGTCACAAACACCCAATGCCGTGAAAGCACCAGTGTATGAACACAAATCAGCCGTATATAATCACAGATCTCAGATCTAAGCAATGTAGAGGATAAAAAGTGAAGAATAATGAATTTAAAATGTAGAGAGATAGACAGAAACACAAGTTTTATAGTGGTTCGGCGATCTTGCCTACGTCCACTCTGAAGTTGATGATTTTAGTGATCTTTCTTTGATGTTTACAATTGATTTCAGCAAATTACAGTGAATGACAATGATTTGCAGCAATGAAATTCGTTGGCAGCAGCAGCAATGGAGTTCAGATCTGGATCTGGCGGAGTCTGGGCGTTGGAGATCTCAAAGAGAAAGAAGAACCCCTTTTCTGTTGGCTTTGGGGTCTATTTATAGGTGTAGGAGGCTGATATTCCGCTCAGATCTCAGGAGACCCTCTCTGGCACATGACCAGGCCCGCACGCCCAAGCCCATGAAGTTTCGGTCCGATCCGTGATCGACACGAACAGATTTCGACTCGATCAAGATTTCATCCAATGGAGTCGAAATTTGGTGTGGACATTCTTTAGCATGTACGTAGTCTTCTGCGAAAATTTCATAGCATTTGGACTTGTAGATTGGGAGATATGATCGACACGAATTGGGATTCTCGGTTGGCTGTTGCGTTCGACTCGCTCCCCTTTCGACTCGCTTTCGTTCGACTCGATAGCTAGGCGCGATTGTCAGATGACGTGGCGATCATTCCTCATGTCGATCCACTTCCTTGGCCGAGTCATTCTTGAATCTCACTTTGTTTGTATCGATGGCGATAGGCTTTGTTCGTATCGGCTGTGTGCTTCGCTTCGCTTCGATGGATATGAAGTAGAAGTCTTCAGATGGATGCGAGGCTGATCGAGTCGAAGTGTTGTTTTCCGAAGGACGCGGAGCGAGTCAAAGTGTGATTATGTGTTGGAGTTGAAGCGGAGAAGGCGGAGCGAGTCGAAGTAAGCGAGTCGACATAAGCAAACGGAGCGAGTCGAAATTATCACCTCTGTCTGTTGCGAAGCGAGTCGAAACTGTCACCCATGTTTGTTGTGAAGCGAGTCGAAATGTGCACTCCCTATGGATTCGAAATGGAGCGAGTCGAAGGAGGCTGTTCTTAACCAGTTTTGTATCGTTCACAACTTGAGCATACGAACTCGGATTGACTTGAGATTTGGAACGTTGATTCTCATAGCTTAGGTTGTCATGTCATATCAATTCTGGCTTGATCCGGACTCGGACAAAATTCTTCGATATCCATAGTGAGCCTACGTATAACCGATTTTCTAGACGAACTGTCTTTGATCTCTAGTCAAGTTCTTAGTGTCGCGGCCTTGCCAAAGGGCGGGATAACATTTGCCCCCCAAAACATGCCTTGTGGTAAGAAGGTGTGTTTTGTAATGCCATAAGCTGGACGTTCATATCCTGTTGATGACCTGCAAAGAAATTGATAGTTTTATTTGACCTCGGATGACAATCTTTCGGGATCGTATGTCATTCAAGGTGATATGTGACCGTTCGCGGTCGGATGCCGTTCGCGGCGAATGATGATCGTTCGCGGTCGGGGTGTCGTTCGAGGCGATTTGGGATCGTTCGCGATCAGGTGCCGTTTGAGGCGAATTGTGATCGTTCGCGGTCGGGTGCCGTTCGCGGCGATTTCTGACCGTTCGCGGTCGGGTGCCGTTCGCGACGATTTGTGACCGTTCGTGGTCGGGTGCCGTTCGAGGCGATTTGTGACCGTTCGCGGTCGGGTGCTGTTCGAGGCGATTTGTGAAAGTTCGTGGTCGGGTGCCGTTCGAGGCGATTTGTGACCGTTCGCGGTCGGGTGTCGTTCGAGGCGATTTGTGACCGTTCGTGGTCGGGTGCTGTTCGCGGCGATTTTTGACCGTTCGTGGTCGAGTGCCGTTCGAGGCAATTTGTGACCATTCGCGGTCGGGTGCCGTTCGAGGCAATTTGTGACCGTTCGTGGTCGGGTGCCGTTCGAGGCAAATTGTGACCGTTCGCGGTCGGGTGCCGTTCGAGGTGAATTTTGTGTGCCCGGGGTGGACTTAGTGTTAACAACGTCAGATTTCACGTTCGAGTGAGTCTCTTAGTTGTTTATGGTGGCGGTTTATCGCCGTCTCAGAGCATGCCTGAGGACCGTTCGCGATCCCTTACATGTGTAAGTGGCTTAGCCGCCATGGTATCACAAATGGCATGCTTTTATTCAAAACGGGTTTTTCAACAGAAATGTTCAACAAAATCAGGTTCAAATATCAGAAATGGAAAATAAAAGGAAAACAAGGACATCAAAGTGCAAACACCTACACCATTGCGATTAGTAGTCGTATCTGAGCATGCTCGAGGATCATTCGCGGTCCTGTATATGTGTAAATGACTTAATCGCGTTGGTGTGGAGTTTGCTACTTATTCGTCATTACCCCGATCAATTGATGACAAGCTGACGCCTCGATCCTGAGCCGTCCCCATTAGGTGTAGGTGGTGGTCGCTCCCGTTCCACCATTGTTGTTCCCCTTCTTACATACTGTGATAGCATACCATCCCGGATATGTCCCTCAACCTCATCCTTCAAGTGTCTGCAGTCGTTCGTGTTATGACCATTCAGCTCGTGGAATAAGCAATACTTGTCAGATCTCCTTTCATTGTTGGTTGGATCCCTTCTCATCGGCCTTCGATAGGGAATCTGCCCCCTAGTATCTTGGTAGATTCGCTCCAAAGTCTCATTCAACTCCGTGTAAGAGGTGAATCTTGGTTCCTTACGGGGCCGTGTCGGTTCGTCACTATTATCTTCAGCCTTTCGTTTCTCTTTACCAGTCCCTGAATCTGATCTAGGAGGATTTTCACCCTTGACTGTGTAAACCTCAGTTCCTTCTCCTTCCTCTCTTTCAGCATTTGCATCCTCTAATCGTAAAAATCCTTCAGCCTCATGGTAAAACTCTCCTAGATCCATAGGGGGATCCCTTGTTAATGAATTCTTGAACTCTGTGCCATCAGCTATGCCAGATACAGCTGCCATCAAAACCATGGATGGATCAGGTCGATCCACCGAAGCTGCCGCTGCATTGAATCGCGTCAGAAAGTTCCTCAAAGACTCCCCGGTTCTTTGCTTTAGTGTTGCCAAACTCATCACATTTTTGGGTCTTGAAATGTGAACCCTGAACTGCCTCATGAACCTTTCATTCAAATTGGTCCATGTTCGAATGGAACCGCTCTCCAGTTGTCTGAACCATAATGCTGCTATGTATGCTAGGTACAATGGGAAGCACTGGGCCATGACCTCCTCCGATGCCCCCAGCACTTCCATGTGCCTCATGTACTTCGTTACATGAACCGCAGGATCCATCCTCCCATCATACATGTCCAATGTTGGTAACTTGAATTCTGGTGGATTCCTGGCTTGTCTGATCGTAGGAGCAAAGGGACTCCTATTCACATCTTCCAGATCTCTATTCACTAGTCCGCCTCTCATGGCTCGTCTTACCATCTCCGCCAGTCTGTCACTATCTCCAAGTTGTAGTCCTGGTCCATCGTTTTCGATTTGCCCCCTGAGTGCACGAGGGATTCCTGGAGTCTGCTCTCCTGAACGAGCATTTGCTTCTTTATTGACGCCGCGCTGCGCAGCTCCTCCTGGGATCAGGTCAACATGCCCTGGGTAAGTGCCCCCTAGTTCTGGGGCTGTGCCGGATGGTCCTGCTCCGTTCTGAACTCTGGTTGCTCTTTGATTTTGCGCTCCAAGTTGCCCAATCTGAAGAAGCAAGTTCTGGATCATTTCCTCTTGTCTTTTCATCATTGTCTCTATCTCATCCCTGGTGATGTAGATTGATGTCTGATTTGCACCTGAGGAAGCCTCTTGACTCCCTTCATGCTGACCTCTCTCCGCCCTTTGTCTTCTATTTGATTGCCTTGTCATAGCTTCTCAGATCTGTATTCTTCAAGCCTTCAAATTCAATTTCCAAATGATAGAATTCCTAAGTTCAGCCTTCTCAGTGAAAGCACCAAAATGTTTGCGCCAAAAATGGTCACAAACACCCAATGTCGTGAAAGCACCAGTGTATGAACACAAGTCAGCAGTATATAATCACAGATATCAGATCTAAGTAATATAGAGGATAAAAAGTGAAGAATAATGAATTTAAAATGTAGAGAGATAGACAGAAACACAAGTTTTATAGTGGTTCGGCGATCTTGCCTACGTCCACTCTGAAGTTGATGATTTTATTGATCTTTCTTTGATGTTTACAATTGATTTTAGCAAATTACAGTGAATGACAATGATTTGCAGCAATGAAATTCGTTGGCAACAGCAGCAATGGAGTTTAGATCTGGATCTGGCGGAGTCTGGGCGTTGGAGATCTCAAAGAGGAAGAAGAACCCCTTTTCTGTTGGCTTTGGGGGTCTATTTATAGGTGTAGGAGGCTAATATTCCGCTCAGATCTCGGGAGACCCTCTCTGGCACGTGACCAGGCCCGCACGCCCAAGCCCATGAAGTTTCGGTACGATCCGTGATCGACACGAACAGATTTCAACTCGATCAAGATTTCATCCAATGGAGTCAAAATTTGGTGTGGACATTCTTTAGCATGTACGTAGTCTTCTGCGAAAATTTCATGGTATTTGGACTTGTAGATTGGGAGCTATGATTGACACAAATTGGGATTTTCGGTTGGCTGTTGCGTTCGACTCGCTCCCCTTTCGACTCGCTTTCGTTCGACTCGATAGCTAGGCGCGATTGTCAGATGATGTGGCGAGCATTCCTCATGTTGATCCACTTCCTTGGCCGAGTCATTCTTGAATCTCACTTTTTTGTATCGATGGCGATAGGCTTTGTTCGTATCGGCTGTGTGCTTTGCTTTGCTTCGATGGATACGAAGTAGAAGTCTTCAGATGGATGCGAGGCAGATCGAGTCGAAGTGTTGTTTTGATCGATCGAGTCGAAGTGTTGTTTTCCGAAGGATGCGGAGCGAGTCGAAGTGTGATTCTGTGTTGGAGTTGAAGCGGAGAAGGCGGAGCGAGTCGAAGTAAGCAGACGGAGCGAGTCGAAGTAAGCAAACGGAGCGAGTCGAAATTGTCACCTCTGTCTGTTGCGAAGCGAGTCGAAACTGTCACCTCTGTCTGTTGCGAAGCTAGTCGAAATGTGCACTCCCTATGGATTCGAAATGGAGCGAGTCAAAGGAGGCTGTTCTTAATCAATTTTGTATCGTTCACAACTTGAGCATACGAACTCGAATTGACTTGAGATTTGGAACATTGATTCTCATAGCTTAGGTTGTCATGTCATATCAATTCTGGTTTGATCCGGACTCGGACAAAATTCATCGATATCCATAGTGAGCCTGCGTATAACCGATTTTCTACACGAACTGTCTTTGATCTCTAGTCAAGTTCTTGGTGTCGCGGCCTTGCCAAAGGGCGGGATAACAACATGTAGCAGTCTGAAGAGTTCATCAGACCTTATGTTGCTCTCACTGAATGGATGCTTTGCCCTTAATTGTTTGAGATATAATTCACTAGTATCATATGATTCACAATCATATAATCAATGAATTATTCTCAAAACTAAGAGTTAGTCTTTAATTCCAAAATAATTACGAATAGTTTCAAATACTTCTATATTTTCCAATACATCACTTTAGTTATGAAAACAAATACAACTAATGTAGTTTTACTTTATAACGAATATTCATAATATTTATATTGAATAAAACTATGTTTATTTTTCAGTCAACATTGGAAAAAAATTGTTATTTCATAGATAACATTTGGTATGTTTTACTATCGATTATCTATACTTATTATTCCATATACAATTTGTACATCGACGTTGGTGTGTGGAGAATAAAGTTAGCATAATTGTATTGTTATGGTTCACTTTACATTCAGATTGGACGTAGACAAACCTTGGACACCATTGACCATTGTGGGTAGTATTACCCCTACACTTGTTTATCATGTCGTTATTAGCATATCTTGTTATTGTATGTATATACTATATTATTCTGACTTGTTCGGTGCAAGAAAAAAGCGAGAAGGGTTATGTTAGTATTAAAACGATATAGATTCATCCTCGCGTTTTAGTATATATATTCATGTATAATATTTTGAGGTTAGTTCCGCTCACTAGACATTTGTTTCATTCTCATTTTCTCTCCTTTTTTTTATTTTGGACAACTTTCAGATACTTTTTTATGTAGGTCGAGAGTCAAGTTCTTTTGATGGTACACTAGCCGGACAGCTGGACTGTTGAAGGCATAGTGATCGATGTTATAAATTTGTATTTCGGTTTTACGCATGACAAACTCGATTATTTATGTATATGACTATATATTATATTTATGTGGTACTCTGTATGTATTTAGTTAGTGTACCCCGTTTATGTATATTTATGATTTTATCGATTTTTTACTTGAACACAAACGCATGAATGTGTGTGTGTCACACTATCAATAAAGAGAATTCAATAAATAAGATTTCCACCATGTTTTCTGAAATTCCAAAAATACCATACCATCCATCAATGGAATCTCACTAACGATTTGCAACCTCCACCACCATCCTTTCCGACCATCCATTAATAAATATCATTATCAATTTGCATCCGACACCACCAACAAAATTGCTTGAAATTAAGGTGTTGTGACCATTAATAATTTTGCAACACATCCGTTCATTAATTTTTATTAAATAAATAATAAGTTTCTCCAGTTATTAGATTCACGTACGTGTGATTTATACCAATATATATAGTAATGTTTATGTGTATTTTAGATATTATATTCCATCGGTCTGTTGTAAAATTATATCAATATGTCATGTTAAATAGTTTTGTTTAAATTTCCTAAACGGTTGGTCACTTAAGATATTTGGAATCATGTGTGGTTGTTTAGGATTGATTCATGTTATTGTATATGATAGATCCTTATACTACGTACGAAAATCTTTAGTTGTTACTGTGGTAGACGTTAATAGTATGAATTGCTAAACCGCTCCCACAACTAGCATCAATAATAGTTCCTCCTATTTTAGGATGAAGAAAATCTTTAGCCATTTCAAACTGCATATTATATCAAATAATATCTTGTACCATTTTATGGTGAAGTAAGACATTAACAAAACTTGGTGAAAGGGCTAACTCTTCTTCCCTAGAAATAAGAGAAAATTTTAATGAAAGCCTCTGATCAGAATCTCAAGAGCTCTTTGACCCTTTCCATTGATTCTCCACCAACCTCTAATCTTCCCTTTTCTCCAAATCAAAAGGAAAAACCCCCAGACCTTGACGAGGATAGGCTTTAACCTGTAAGAAATCCTAAAAGAAACCCACCAATGAAGATTTAGCGATCTGCTCAAATATCAACAAGAAACTCATCGAAAGGGTTCAATTACAACCAAAATGTTCCAAAATAACAATCGATAATGAATAGGCACAACCGAAACATCACAAGAAACCCTCTAAATAATCCTGACAATCAAGCAAATCCTCATCTTCTTAGGCAGATCTGCTAAGAAATGGCGGTCTAAATTCCAATTTTGGTTTGGGCTTGTTGCGCCTATCAAAGTAGGCGATAAATGAGTAGTTGCAGTAAAGGAAGCATTCAACAAAAGAACCGAAAGTAAGTGGGAAAATTCAGTCATAGCCAATATATTTGGAACATGCCCTTACTATCATCATTTCAGAACTTTTGTCATTAGAACATGGAAGACTTCGAACAAATTCGAAATCTATATAAGAAAGAATGGTTTCTTTGTTAATAAGGTTCTCTAATGCAACCGACTGTAATAAGGTGATTAATGGTGGACCATATTTTATCTATGGTAAGTTGATCATTCTGAAAAAATGGAACAAGAAAATGGTTGTTGACAGATATCTGCTACCAACAATTCCAATTTGGATCAGATTACCGGAGCAAAACTTGAAATTATGGGACAAAGAAGCATTTAGTGTTGTAGTAAGTATAGTGTATCCCACTAAAAATGAATGTGCCAAAGGCTAGTGAATCAAGACTATGTTTTGCAAGAATATTAGTAGAAATCAAAGCCGATATAGAATTGCCTGATGAATCCTACATTACAATGTATGATGGTGAAAATCTGATTTAGAAAATTGAATACGAATGGATCCCTCCTAGATTTATGAAATGTATTTGTTTTGGGCATCTCACAGAAATCTGCTCAATGAGGCAAGTATGGAAAGAAAAGGAAAATTCTAGTTTGGTTTCAGAAATGAGTAAACCATAGTTTTCAGAAAATTCAAGTAAGGGGAAAAAAATTTAAATCAAGAAAGGTTTGAATTCGTAAGTAGCTTTTAGGTAAACAATTTAGAAAATCGCGTAAGAAACATTCAGATGGAAGAATAAGAAAATCTTGATAATAATACAGTTTCAGAGAAAATTCATTTCTTTGAAAGTATAAGAAATCGTTCAGGTGCAAATAAAATGTCAGATATTTTAAAAAACACCAAGGATGTTGAGCAAATGGAGATTACCCTACCACAAGCAGCATCAAATAACAATGATGATCAAGTAAATAATGTTACTGTAGCCATTCAACCTATATAGCAAAGTCACAATGAAAACTTCACTGAAGGGAATGGTTTAAATGGCATAATCAATAACAATTCAGAAGCTATAAAAAAGAATTCAAGGGATTATAATGTTCAATTCATTGAGCACCCCCTACAGTATAACGACCCTCAATATTTAACATTTCGAGTTTGAATATTTATGTTATTTAAATATTCGGATTTGATTCAAATATAATAAATAATAAGAAAATCAATTTTTGATAAAATGACTTGATTTTTAATAAATTATCTTTAAACGTATTTATAGGATTTTTCCTTAATTTTTAATTTGAAAAATATTTAAATTTCTGTTTGACATATTTTATGGCAAACATTGCTATTTTCAAAATTTCACAGAATTTGATAACCGATGTATTTTATAATTGTTTTGGGATTGTGTCGCATTCCGGGCATGATCGTATTTTTATTTATATTGTTCGTAGTCCATACACTAACGTGATATTGTGTAGCGGTGTACCGTAGTAGTTTCTTTTAAAAAAATTCAAAAATAAAATCAAAACCAAAATTTTAAACAAACCTTAAATGTGATTTGATCTTGATATGGTGTTGGCTTGAATTTTTGGGCTTGTTTGACCTTTAAGTAATGGCGTTGGTTTTTGTGTATATGTATGTATAAGTGTGCTCATCACATCATTTCTTTCACTACCTTACTTTTGCATCTCTCTCCCTTCTATTTTCTTTGTTTTCCTTTCCTTTCCTTTCTTTCTTCCTTATCTTTTCTTTCTTAGCTGGCTTTGTGCTGGTTGATGACCTATGTTGGGTAGATTGGTAGAGTGACACCATTTTGTTGTTAAGCTTGTTATTTAAATTTTAATACTCTTCTTATATGTATATATCTTAGACTTGTGTTTGCTGTTATAATTTTTATTTCCCTACTTCCTGTAACTCAAACCAAAGAAAATAATTCCTCCTCCTTACTTCAAAAATCCCTAACTCCCAATCTATTCACATTTTGATAAATCCTCCAACATGAAAGTTGTTCATTTCCTCCTCTAGTTTCTTTTAAAATTAACCGCTCTTCGTTTTGTTGAGCAGGGAGGCCAGAATCGGTTGAAAATGGTAAGTGGTTGAATATTGGTGTGATTTCGATGAGCGCGAATGGCGAAAGGGGAGTATGGTTGGGTTCGTATCGGGAAGACGTGATTTTTGGTGGTGGTCGCATGATTTTAAGGAGCCGAAGTTGGCCGTAGATGGTGGTTGATCGTTTTTCGATCAACTATTTTTTTCCAACGAACCGATGGTCAAGGGAGGTAGCAGAGGTGATTGGAATTAAGCTCAAGTCGAGGCTTAAGCGATGGAGTTGGTCGCATGAAGTCCGGTGGACCATGGCGGTGGGTCGAAGTGGATCTAGGGTTTTGGGGCTTGGATTGTTATGGGTTCGTTTTTTCTCACTTTTTGGTCGATGGTGGCGTTGAGCTGGCCATGGCGGTAGCTGAGGGTGCTCAGGTCGATGACAGAGCGAATGGCAGTGGCAGCGCTTGCCATGGGTTGTCGGAGGTGGAGCGGTGTTAAACGAGGTGGGTCGCATTTTTGAATTGGGCGTGTGATTTTGTTTGGAAAGGAAGGCTCCCGTAGATGCGGGTCGGGTTATAAAGTGGGTTTGGGGTGGGAGGGTGCTAAGGGGTTCGGGTCTTTGGGTAGTTGGGCTTTGGCCGGGCTCTGTTTAGATGGTGTGAAAATGATTTTTATTTATTTGTTTAAATTTTATAAATTAAGTTGTTAACTTTGAAATGTCATAACTCATTCATTTTAAATACGTTTAAACCGCAGATTTTTGCATTAGACTCATATTGACGATTACAACATTATGGTATAACTAGTTAATAGTTTTGATGAAGTATAAATTTATGATATAATAATAGTGATTGAACGTAATTACGTTATTTTAAATAATAACGTAGTTAAATTAATTATACTTCATTGGTGACATTTATTTGGCCAAATAAATCCTCATTCTGCTAATTTAATTAGGTAGATTATTTTGAATATTTGTTTAGTAGAATAAACCACTGTTCTGCTATATTTAACTGAATAGATTATTTTGGACAAATATAGAACATAATAAATCTCCGTTCTGCTATTATGTTAATTTGGACATTTACTCATATGCCAGTTAATTTATACGTGGATTTATCAGATAAGTGAGGTGTTAGTTTTTTTACTGTTAATTGTTGTTTTTTACATAAACGCTTGCTTATGTAAATACCAATAGTATGACTTGGAAAGTTGGATTAAAATAAATGGTGGCTTGTTTAAGTACCACAGTGGTTGCTAAGCCTCTTTTCGAATCTGAAAGGTTATGGATTTAAATTAACTTCAATTTTATAGCAATACGAGATTAAGTGTTTATTTAATTATAAATTATTTTAATTATTTTATATAATGATGTTAAAGATAATTAATTATTTTATTTAATGATGTTAAAGTTAATTAATTATTTTATTTAATGATGTTTTAAATTTAATTAATTATGTTTTATTTTATTAATGATGTTTTAAAGTTAATTAGTTTTTTTATTAATGATGTTTTAAAGTTAATTAATTATTTTATTAATGATGTTTTAAAGTTAATTAATTATTTATTAATGATGTTTAAAGGTAATTAATCAATTTAATAAAGATGTTTATAAATAATAAATTGTTTTATAGATGATATTTTGTAAGAGAGATTTATAAATGGTATTTTATAAATAAAAGAGAGATTTATAAATGGTAATTTATAAATAAAAGAATGGAACGATAAGTGATGTTTTAATAACAACAAGGATTTGTGCCCAATATATATAAGATTTATAAAAATGAGTTTAAATTTCTAATAAGATTTTTATGAAAGCTTTTTGAAAAGGAATTTTTTAAAACAGTTTTATAGTTATATTTGGATATTTATAAAAGGAGTTTTACAAATAATTTAAGAGATTTATAAAAGAAGTTATGCAAATTATATTTGGAGATTTATAAAAGGATTTGCAAATATGGAATGGGTTTATAAAATTGAAATTTATAAAAAGAATGAGATTTGATTTTGATAAATGATCCATCTTAATTATAGTGGTATGGAAGCAATCTTTCCATACTTAACACCGAAGGAAAATTGGTTTTGGTTTATAGTAACAATGCTTTATAATGACATTTGTCTTGGCCCGGTTAAATATGATTTTGGAAAATTAGAAAATATTTTCTAAGTATTGAAATAATTTGTGAACATACTTATACTGTAACGACCCAGATTTTTCTATTGTTTAATTTTGAATATTTAAATGGTTTAAATATTGGACATGGAATTATAATTGAGTTAGAAAGTTTTTAAAACTGAAAATTTTAAACGATTTCGTAAAAATAGAAAATCGTCGATCTAATCGACGATTTAAAATAGCGATCCGGGGCACAGTCTCGGAATTTGACGAAACTAGTTCCATTGGATTCGTAATAGTGTAGTATTATCCGATTTCAAATTTTGTAGCATTTGGATTTACTGTTTGATCGTATGGGATATAAACGCGTTGAATTTAGTATCGAAAATTCAGTATAATAATTGAGTCCAAAAAAGCTATCTTCTCCATACGATCGAATTAGGGCTCGAAACCTTTTTCATTGCGTTCGAAATAGGGGTATAACATTATAAACGCCTAGCGGCATACCTCCATAGGGGTTCAAAATTTTGTGATACGTAAACTGGAATATTTGGAATATATATATATATATATATATATATGTATATGTTCAAGTCAAAGTCAAATCATAGCCGTCTTCCTCAATTTAAATGTATACACTTCCTTTACCTTTTCATTTAAATTACGTCCTCCTCTTTTCAATTAAATCACGTATATTCTTTCCTCTCGTTTAAATTCAGTTCGAAGATAAAAAAAGAGGGGAAACAAAAATCAAAAAAATTCGACCGAATAAAAATCGATCCTCTTCTCCCCTCCTTCAGTTTAACGAAATCGAAGTCATTCAAGGAAAAAAATATGTGGCGTGCGAGCGCCTGGAAATCGGAAGCAGCAATCGAAGGGTCGAAGTCGCGATGGGAATCAATGGCGAAAATCTCGGGTCGAGGCGCTTTTCAAACTATTGTGGACATCGTCGAGTGCGGTGGAGGTTTGGGCAGGGCAAGTTCATCCAATCGTGAGTGGGTTTGGGTTCGCCTAGGGTTTTCCGGCATTTTCTTCGAGCAACTTTTGGGTGGTAGTCGATGTTAGGGGGAAACGAACGAAATTTCTATTGGCGCACGCGTCTCGAGATGATGGTCGCAATGGCAGGGAGTGGGGTGCGCTTCAAGGTTAGCCGCGACCTGTTGGTGGGCACGAGCAAGAAGGAATTTTTTTGTCAGAGCTCGGTGGTAAGCCAACTGGACTTCATCAAAGGTGAAAGGGAGGAGGCCAGACCTTGGGTGTTCGGTTCATATGAGCAAGGCAGCCTCCATGGTGGCCTTAGGTGAAGGTTCAGTGGTCGGAGATCGTGCGTGGAGGCGTTAGTAAGTGTTCGAATTCGCGTTCATGTTCTTGGTATAGCCTGTTATTCAGCTTAATTTATGGCGTGTTAGAAATTAATTAATCTATTTATTAATTTGGAAATCTTAAAAATGCCATATTTAGATTCTTACCATGTTAGAATTGAACGTAACGGGTTGCGTTGGATTCGTAGCTGCAAGATATACAATCTAGAATTTTTAGATTAAATCGAACATCGTTCGATTTAATTTCAAAATTGGAATGGATTTGCAAATTAAAATCAAGGTGAGAAATTCTCACTCATTTGGATTACCGAGAAAAATTTTAATAGTTAAAATAAATTATTGGATTCTTGGTTGAATTAAATAATTATTATCAGTACGGGTGATATTGTATATATAGTATATATATATATATATTAATAGTTGGATTGATATTTCCGCACATTATAGCGGATGAGACCCTATGCGTCCCGCATAATAGCGGATGACCCTATATACCGCGATATCCTCCTTGAAGTGGAATTGGTATTTTTATGTTGTATTAACATCTCTAGATGCAAGGAAACAGGTTGGAGGGATTCAACTGGATTCCTCAAAATGTTAAGTTTAATTTCATATATTG
The DNA here is from genome assembly GCA_030737815.1 of Allium fistulosum. Classification (NCBI taxonomy): domain Eukaryota; kingdom Viridiplantae; phylum Streptophyta; class Magnoliopsida; order Asparagales; family Amaryllidaceae; genus Allium; species Allium fistulosum. The sequence continues at coordinate 479,736,939 of CM060905.1, read as the reverse complement.
TGATATATGAATTGTGTAGAAAAATCTATTATAGATTATTGTAGTGATTGGAATTATTGGATGCTATTGTAGCACTGGCCTGAATTTTGATATTTTAAATACCATAAATATATTTTAAAATTGAAGGAACTAAAGGAAATTTTTGATATATAAATATTTATATTGGAATTGGGGTTATTTTAAAGAAATTGGGTTGGAAAAAAATATATTTGATTTTGGTTATACTCAACTATTGTGAATTATTAAATCGAGATTTTGAAAAATGAATTATATATAAAAAGAATTTATAAATGATATTTTGGAAATAAAAAAAAATTGAAGTCAATATTAAAAATAGATTCGAAAAAATGGAATTATTAAAGTAATGGATTTATAAAAAATGAAATTCGATAAACGAGATTAGTTTTATAAAAGTGAAACTCAAAGGAGTTATAAAATTTATAAACGATGTTTATAAATAAGGGAAATCGATATCGAATGATAAATTGGAAATATAAATTTACAGGGAGAATTTATATTAGAATATGGAAATAGAGTGAGAAAAATAGTGGATACTATTTTTGAAAAGTGAAAAATGGTTAAGGAAATCGGAATGGAAGTGATGTGATTCGAGAGGAATTTATAAAATTGAATTGGTTATTGAGGTTTTAAAAATATATTTTTAATTCTAAGAAGTTAAGTTTAAAAGGATTTATTTTAAAACTATGGAATTTTAAACTAGTTAGGATTGAAATACTTCGGTAAGTAGATTTTCAAATATTAAGTATTTATTTTAGTAAATTATAACTTTTAAAATCAGCTTTGAAAATGTATTTGTTTATCTAAAAATGAGTTATTGATGTTTATAAAAGTGTTTCGATATTTTAAATAATTACTTGAACATGTTTTAAAAATAAATTATTATCCTTTTTAAATACTAATTATATATATATATAGAGTTTTGAAGTGACTGGAAAAATTTATTTATCAATTCTCTCGAGATTCGTAAATGAGGCTTATAAACAGATATGATTTTGAGGAGAGGAATTTTATAAGGGATTTGGAGCAATGGAATTTCAAAATGTTGAATATGGGAACTTTGAAACTGAAATATGAATACTACTACAAAACAGGCCATTTGCATCGGTTGTTTACTCCCCTTTTGCATCAGTTCAACATCCGATGTATATGCAACCGATGCAACAGGCTTAACAGTTTTGCATCAGTTCTAAAATCGATGCAAAACGGTCCTTTTTGCATCGGTTGTTACTAACAATTGGTGCAAAATACAGTTGGTTGCTTGGACACAGCCCTCATGTTGCATCGGTTGTAATGAAAACTGATGCAACAAAGGAACTTGTTGCATAGGTTGTTGTTGGAAACCGATGCAACATAAGAGTCTTTGGGTTTAAAAGGCTTCTTTGTTGCATCAGTTTTTTATAACAACCGGTGCAAACTAATCCCTCAATTGCATCAGCTATTTATACCTAATGCAAAAAATCCATTCTCAGAAATCATTATTACAGTACTCAAGTAGACAATATATATATATATATATATATATATATTATTGATTATAACAAACAATTATTGCATGCAATATTACAATCATTCAAAATTAAATTTGATGGCAAATACAAACTAAATAACATAATACCAAAATAAACATATATCAATTATAGTGTTAATAATCTATACAAAATAATGGTACATACATTCATTTTAGCAGCATAATTCAGATCTTTAGTACAATCATTAAGGGGTATAGTCTTAATTCAGATCTTTAATTAGTACAACCATTAATAAATAGTATAGTGAAAACCTTAAAAACTTCATGGAATATTGAAAACCCAAATTTTTAGGCTTCAGCTCAAAACCATATGCTGCATTCCATGTTTCCAATGTCAACTTGAACCTAGGAAAACAAGAAATAAACATGTTTTGGCAATTTGGTCAATATATAAGACCTTGTGTTCAATTCTACGCAATTACTAGCTAGCACATGATAAATGATTCTCACCAAAATAACAAACCCCATTGTTTAAAATGAAATAAAGACCAACTAACTTAAAACCAAACTGAAGTTGATGTGACGCTGACATATATAATATTTACCTGTATATTAAAGTACCAACAATAGTAATTCTTTAAAGGCTCTAGTTCCGAAGAAAGTTGGCAGCAGGTTCTTTCTTTATATTTGACTGTCGAAACTGTTTAACCCTGCTTGATAGTATCAGTTACCAAACATAGATGATTAGTTTGTGTATGGTTTTCCATTCACATTCAGTTTGATATCATAAAATTATTTGAAACCAAGAATGCTAAATTAGTCTAAAATTTGACATATATTCCTGTGGAGGCACATTTTAGAAGAACAATCTGATATGAGGTCAGAAGCATCTTTCTTTTCTATTTCCACACGGTTCACACACTAGACTTATCAGAACCCTCTACATAAATAGATAAACAAGGACCTAAGTCGTGTGGATTTTATAAACTTGCTTACTTTAAGTCTTGCTTTTCGTACACGGATATTAAGAACATTATATGTAGATTTGCTTAAAGTTTTGAGACAGGAAATGAAATAGAAATTTATATTTGTAACCATCAATCAACCAAACTCCATCTACCAGACCTGCACCATTTCCAGATATATAGAATTACGATATCTACAATGTAGAACTTTAAGGTGACTTCTAAGAATTCTGTCCGACAATTTCCTAGCTTTCTCAATAGCTTCATTAATGAATTTATTAGAGATCGAAGCAATAATCTTATTAGTTTTGAATTTCAATCGAAGCAGTGGTACATAAAAAAAAGTGTTGCCTTACAATGAAGCTATAGCTGTAGAATTGAAAGAAGAGTGCTAACTTATTTTTGTAGCTTTCGTATTAGTTTTGTTAGCTTTTGTATAGCAATACCTTTGAATTTTTTAAATTTCAGCACTTATTATGATATTTATTGCATTTATTGTACTTGCATTTTGATTGATAACTTCTGTTACTATTACAAAAGCATTCTTCTAAAATGCTTCATGTATAACATGCTTTATCTTTTCTTCAAACTCTCAATATACAATCTGAAACGGAGAGAATATCACCATGTTAATACTGATACCGTGCCATAACCCGATACTGAAACAAAGCTTCTACTGCGCCTAAAAGTCAAGCTAATACTGATCATCACCATGTTAATTCGTATCTCCCTGCTAGTCTATCACAACCCCTTCCTTCCCTAACATCACAAAATAGAAGTGCCTCCTCCATACACCCACTAACCCGAACCTCTTTCCGCAACAACAATTAACCCACCATCATCCTCATAAAAGACGACCAGCAAATCCACCCAAAAGCAGACCAGCATCAGCCTCATTACCCAAACTGTCACATTTCCACAATTGAGCACCTGCCCATCTGCCATGCCTACCTCCGACCTCCATCTACTGTGATTTCCAAACCACGATTTTGTTTTTATTTTTCTTTTGACTTCCGAACCACAATCAGTTCACCACTTTCTTCCAATCTTTTTTAGTTTTGATTTCGTGTGACAATAAAGAGAGGGTTGAGGGAAAAAGACGCGTACTGGGCATCGTCCTTACATTCTTAATTGGTCTAAATTCATTCAATCAAACACATGAACCGACACCATTCCATCAAAACCACATGAACCGACCTCTGCCAAACACCCTGTTCATTCAATGCAATCCACCAACAGCGACAAAACAACAAAACCCAGTCACCACATTTCCCCTTCACCTGGACCCAAACTCATTAAATCACACAACCATCACCCTATGCAGCCAACAAACCCACTAATTAACCCAATCACCTGCCACCAACCCACAATCAACAATCCAACCACGCACTACCCATGTCTGCAACCCCATATCTCATGCTGCAATCACCGAAATCAAATTGCCTGCCTACCCGACACACTTCAAACTCCACCTCAGCTAACCACGACCTTATCTCAATCCAAAACAATCAGAAAAACTCTCAAAATCACAACCGCGACCAAACGAGATTCATTTCAACTGAAATCGAACAACTCGAACAAACGTTTCTTCTTATTTTTCAAATTGCGATTTTAACTTATTAATATTCAAATATAACAATGGGACACTATAAATTACTTTCACATTTCTTGACTGCAACAGTTTAGTCACTTATTTATATGATCCTTTAATATAAAAATTGGGCCTTAAAATTAGTCACATGTTTATATGATCAAAGTCATAGCCGGCAACACAACTTAAACATATGGGAGCAAAAACATTTTGATGTTTTTCAGGTGCAAACAATGATATAAACAAGGTCAATTTAAATCATGTAATGCTGAAAGTATGAAAGAGACAAGAATAAACTCACCATATAGTAGCATATAAGAAGACTACATCCAGTTATGCATGATATAACTAGCTAAATTATCGCGAACCTCATCTATCTGTTGTTGGCTATAAGAACCATATTGTACAAAGTACTGTAATTACAAGATTGTTTCGAAACATTAATCGTATAACTACTTAACAAAAATTATGAAGGAAAAAATTAAAGTGGTACCTCATGTATATCGGTGCTTTGATCGTGGTTTTTTACTATATCTGTAACGACCCGAAATTTTCGACCCCGATAATTCGACACTAATACGTTCACTGTAGAAGTGCCGAGCAATCGAACGCCGAAAATTTCTGATTGTTAGGGTAAAGAAGAAAAGAGATAGAAGAAGAAATAGAAAACAAAACATAGAATCTCACATTCGCAGCGGATCAAAATATAATATCAAATAACAACATTTACACAAAAAACTCTGTAACTGCCTATTTACAGACAATATATCAAAGTACAACCATTCACATATAAAATGGACAGTTGTAACAACTTGTCCCAGACTACTATCAATACAATCTCAAATACTCAACGGAAAATACTCCATACGTCTCTGCCATCTAGCTTGTCTCCTGAACTCCAGAACGTCCTAACCTGGAAATCTGTAATACTCGGTCTGACCCGAGCATTACAATAAAGTAACACCCGAGTCAGGCTAGAAACTAGCGTGAGTAAACCCATATATCCTGAAATACTAAGTTATAAAACTTATTTTGAAAACCAGGGTAACTCGTCCATCACTACGAGTTCTTATCTTGTTATAGTCAAACACTTATTTCACAAAATAATATCTAAGTACCATTTCTTAGTTTCAATGGTCCAGTTGCTTAATTTATTCCATTCCAGCCCATTTGATTCCATAATCAAATCTATAAAGAATTATAGATTATTAATCAAAGTGGTTCCGGATAACACTGATATCCGATCCCGGTCTCTTCGAATTCAATATCATCTTTTTAAGCCAAGTTGTTTAAGTTTAAACAATTCAATTTAACTTCAGAATGTCATATTCTCACAGCAATTAATCACAGATACATAAATTACATTATCACAGTTCAACCAAAGTATTTCATAACACAGAACATCATAATTTATCAGACTAGAGATATTAATCACTCAAAGCATTCAATACAATTTAATCATCCATAAGCAAGATAACTAGTTGTACAATTCTAATTAATTTAATTAACACAAATAAATTAATTACTTTTAAATCCTGCTTAATTAACATTAATTAATTACAAACCATTTATTTTATTATAATTAATTATTGACATTAATTAATTATCCTTTAATTACCTAAGTCCTTAATTAATTTAAGATAAACCATTTATCTTAATCATTTACTTAATTATCATTTAAATTTCATTTTTGAAAACACTTAGGAATTAATTTAATTAATTAACTAATATATGATTATTCAAAACCCAAAACAATTTTAAAATCATTTAACTTTAAATTTGGAGTTTGCTTTGAAAACTTGTTCAAGAAATTTTGCTTTAAAACTTTGATCAATACTTTGCTTTGGAACTTTGTTCATCTCTTTTTTGCTTTGAAACTTTGTTTATAAATTACTACCATTTTTCTAAAAATTTAAGAAAACCCGAGCCCTAGACCAAATTTCCCAAGCCAACACCCGATCCTTCTCTCTCGATAAAACTCGCGAACAAATCCGGGCTTGACCCGATGAAATCTCCTTCTTCCCCCGACTCTCTCTTCTTCCCTCCACTATTACGAACATTACCCAGACACCATGCACACGCGTGCACCGTCCATACCCATCTGGTCATCTCCGACCATTGCTGGGACCTCCAGCAAGTCGCCGACGTTCCCCTCAGTCGACCCGACCACCCAGAACATCGATCGCGCCTGCCAATCAAAATCGAGCTAGACGAGCACTTCACATAACCCAGACCTGATCGTCGAAATCACCTCGCGCCGCCCAAACCCGATCACTAGAACTCTCGCCGCCGCGTCCAACCCTTCGTCACGAAACCACGCTTCCATCCCCCTCACTCCGGTCCATTCCGATGCACCCACGTCGTCGAAATCGCCTTGCAAACATCATCGATCAAAACAGGTCGATAAACCATAGATCGCCGTTGCTAGGCCACCCCGACGATCTAAAAATACTCTTACTATTTTTCCCTCAATCCTCAATACTCAAGCTACCTCTAGGAAAGAGCACGACACTCAACCCTCCCCCGATTGCCAGAAATCGACGAAAGTTCGATTTCCGTTCATCTCGCAAATTCTCAACAACCACAAACTTAAAAATCAAGAAATCTTTATTAAAAATCACCGTTTCTAAGCACGAATCAGATTATAAAATCAAAATGTGGAATTTAATCCATCGATTTTCTGACTTGAATTAGCTTTCACTTTGATTTCTTATTTTCTAAATAGTTACTCAACATATTCACTTGAAACTACTTTTAAAAATAATATTACATTCTTACAATCATTTTCTCTTTAATGATCATAGCTTAAATTTGTTTAAGTGAAGAGATATGAATTTATTTTGATTTTTCTTGAGCCTGTTATACAAACAGAGGCATATATATACATATACACAGACATGCATAGATATTTCATATTTATACACATGCAACCACATTAATTCATCCATGCAACAACATTGCTTTAATTAATTATCACATGCATCCAGATATAATCAGGTTAAGCTTTTAAAAAAATGTTTACTCACCGTATTATGATAAACAGAGAATAGAGCTTTGAAGATTTGAAATATGCACTTGATTTGGTCTAATCCTTGAAACTGTAACTTGATTTAGTTGAGATAAACTTAAATCTTTGCTTGCTTAGGTTGAAAACTTGGAATTGTTTGATTTAGTTTCCTTTTTAGTTTTAGTTTTTGGTTTGTTTGAGAGAATGAGAGAAGAAAGAAAAGGAGAAAGACTGGTTTGTAAAAATAAAAGACTTGTATACAGCTTTGTTCTCTAAAACATGTTATTTATATTTTTCAATTTAAAAGAAAATAAATGCCACTTGTAAACATATATCTTTCATAAGCCTACACATGTCCAAAACATTTATTTTATATTTACTTTATGTTTTATGTTTATAATATATATATATATATATATATATATATCCACACTTTTACAAACTTCCATATATCCTACTTCTCATGACATATATATACATATGTATATACACACACTTATATACTTGTATATGTGTACACTTAAAATTTTCAACATTTATTATAGTTTCAAATCCATTTATATATCCAGATATTTTTAACTACTAGAATTTTATTTGTTCAACTAAATAAAATCAGTATCTCAATAGTTTAAAATCAGTTAATTATCCGATGTCCAAAAATCCGGGTTATCACATTCCTCCCCCCTTAATATCTTTTCGTCCTCGAAAAGGAACGAAGCCAGAATTTTATTAAAATGTTTATTATCATATAAATTACTCTTTGAACATTTTTAACTCTTAACCCTTTTTATTTTAAATTTTTAAAACACTTTAAAAATTTACATAATATTATCAAAATAGTTTTTAAAAATACTTTTTATAACTTGACGTTTCAACAAATCCATCCTTGTTCTCATAGAAATTCGGTCATACGTTGATCAAGCGTAGGACTGAAAATCTATAAGTACTTAGCAGACCCGTTTTCAACACCCAGTGAAAATACTTAGAATACTTTTGTGAAAATATAGAAAACATTTTTGGTGAGAATGCTCTGGAAATCATCACCCCCATCGTCGCAGTTAACCCGATGATTACGTTGCCATCACGGCAAAACCATAGAAAACTGTAGGTACTCCGCGCCCCTCGACTACACCATGAAACCCGCCACAGATCGCAGCTACACCCAGGGTTATGTTGCCATCACGACAAAAACCCATGTAACTGTAGGCATCAGCGCCCTCGAATTTCGCTGCCAAATGAAACTTCTCCACTCCTACCATAGATCGCAGTCTACCGACGTTACGTTGCCGTCACGGCAAAATCAAACGTAGACCGTTGACACTCACCTCCACACGATTTTCACTATGGTCCATAGTAGATCGCAGTGACATCGAGTTACACTGTCGTCACAACATAACCCAAATGCCTCTGTAGGCATCAGCGCCCTCGACTTTCGCTACCCACACATAATCCTCAGGAACTTTAGTTTGTCCAGACTTCCTCCCAAGATCCAATTTATAGCCTCCCCCTTAGGGCTCAAGGCGGAACCACCCCATGGATCTCCTAAGAAGTTCATCTCATGGGAGCGCCTTTTTCCCCAGAGCTAATCTCAAAACATTTTATACTATACACATATAGTATCTTTCAAATCATACTCTTTATGATTTACATATAAATCTCCTTTACACAAAATCGATATCTCAAAATCGATAGTTCCAAACTTGGCTTTCCAAATTCCAAAAATTGATTTTTCCCAAAAGTCAAAAGCCCTTCAAAATCAGTGAGTTCCAAAAACCTTTTTCCCAAGATCATTCTCATAAAATCCTTTATATATATATATATAAGTTTATCCCTTTATTTAAAACAAAATACTATGGATTACATCTTACTTATATAAATCCCTTTTCAATTCAACCCATTTAACTTTCCCAAGTTAAATCTCAATTTATTTAATCCAGTCAACCTTACTCAATTTGAATTCTCCATTTCAAATTTTAAACTTCTTATCAATATCCTTTCCCACTTATAAGTTCAAACTTATTTTTCTTTGGGTTTTTAAATCACATTTCAGGGGAAAATTCAAAATTCAACACTTAGAGTTTGTTTCAAATGATCTTTTGAAATTATGTATATCCCACATATATACATATTTATTTATTAGCACAACAAGTCATACTTAAATTTTAAACCATTCTAGGTTTTAACTCAAAACAATTTCCCTTGAAATTTTCAAAACAACTCTTGTTTTATTCAAAATATATTATGAATAATACTATTCATTATTTCTTATAACACTTTGAAACAATTCCAAAATTTCCTTGGGTGTTAGATTTAAGATTTTCAAATTTAAAATCAATTTCAATTTATAAGTCATACTTATCTAAATGTTTAATTCCTTAAAACATTTCATTTTTCTTTATCCTTGTTTATCTAGTTCATATTACCCAATTTATGATAATTATCATGTCTAGAAATCATACACACTATATATTCCATATCATTTGCTGGAAAATCTAATCAAGGTAATTTATTTCAATACTTTGAAAATTCTTTTAAATTTCTTAGGATTTAAGTTCAGTTTTGAATCCATTTTTTAGCTCAACTTATTTGCATAGTTAATCCTTACCCAAATCCCTATTTGGTTGTATTTCTATTACCACTTAATTCTTATTATTATATTTAATTTCAATAATCAACAACCAATTACCTTAATATATATAATAATTAGAAAAATTATTGCTTTATATATCAAAATATAAGCTTATATGCAAATCATTTTTAAAACCGTTTTAAAATCTTTATATAAGAAAATAACAAATACGCCCTCATATATAATACACTCAACTCATCCTAGGGTACTACTGACCCTATCCTTAATGAGTAAACCCACCAGAGCCAAGGTTCTCGCTTAACCTTCAGCTCTGATACCAAATGTAACAACCCGAAATTTTCGACCCCGATAATTCGACACTAATACGTTCACTGTAGAAGTGTCGAGCAATCGAACGCCAAAAATTTCAGATTGTTAGGGTAAAGAAGAAAAGAGGTAGAAGAAGAAACAAAAAACAAAACACAGAATCTCACATTCGCAGCGGATCAAAATATAATATCAAATAACAACATTTACACAAAAAAAGCTGTAACTACCTATTTACAGACAATTTATCAGAGTACAACCATTCACATATAAACTGGACAGTTGTAACAACTTGTCCCAGACTACTATCAATACAATCTCAAATACACAGCGGAATATACTCCATACGTCTCTGCCATCTAGCTCGTCTCCTGAACTCCAGAACATCCTAACCTGGAAATCTGTAATACTCGGTCTGACCCGAGCATTACAATAAAGTAACACCCGAGTCAGGCTAGAAACCAGCGTGAGTAAACCCATATATCCTGAAATACTAAGTTATAAAACTTATTTTGAAAACCAGGGTAACTCGTCCATCACTACGAGTTCTTATCTTGTTATAGTCAAACACTTATTTCACAAAATAATATCTAAGTACCGTTTCTTAGTTTCAATGGTCCAGTTACTTAATTTATTCCATTCCACCCCATTTGATTCCATAATCAAATCTATAAAGAATTATAGATTAATAATCGAAGTGGTTCTGGATATCGCTGATATCTGATTCCGGTCTCTTCGAATTCAATATCATCTTTTTAAGCCAAGCTGTTTAAGTTTAAACAATTCAATTTAACTTCAGAATGTCAATATTCTCACAGCAATTCATCACAGATAAATAACTTACATTATCACAGTTCAACCAAAGCATTTCATATCATAGAACATCATAATTTATCAGACTAGAGATATTAATCACTCCAAGCATTCAATACAATTTAATCATCCATAAGCAAGATAACTAGTTATACAATTATAATTTATTTAATTAACACAAATAAATTAATTACTTTTAAATCCTGCTTAATTAACATTAATTAATTACAAACCATTTATTTTATTATAATTAATTATTGACATTAATTAATTATCCTTTAATTACCTAAGTCCTTAATTAATTTAAGATAAACCATTTATCTTAATCATTTACTTAATTATCATTTAAATTTCATTTTTGAAAACACTTAGGAATTAATTTAATTAATTAACTAATATATGATTATTCAAAACCCAAAACAATTTTAGAATCATTTAACTTTAAATTTGGAGTTTGCTTTGAAAACTTGTTCAAGAAATGTTGCTTTAAAACTTTGATCAATACTTTGCTTTGGAACTTTGTTCATCTCGTTTTGCTTTGAAACTTTGTTTATAAATTACTCCCATTTTTCTAAAAATTTAAGAAAACCCGAGCCCTAGACCAAATTTCCCGAGCCAACACCCGATCCTTCTCTCTCAATAAAACTCGCGAACAAACCCGTGCTTGACCCGATGAAATCTCCTTCTTCCCCCGACTCTCTCTTCTTCCCTCCTCTATTACGAACATTACCCAGACACCATGCACACACGTGCACCGTGCACACCCATCTGGTCATCTCCGACCATTGCTGCGACCTCCAACAAGTCGCCGACGTTCCCCTCAGTCGACCCGACCACCCAGAACATCGATCGTGCCTGCCAATCAAAATCGAGCTAGACGAGCACTTCACAGAACCCAGACCTGATCGTCGAAATCACCTCGCGCCGCCCAAACCCGATCACCAGAACTCTTGCCGCCGCGTCCAATCATTCATCACGAAACCACGCTTCCATCCCATTCACTCCGGTCCATTCCGATGCAACCACGTCGTCGAAATCGCCTCGCAAACATCATCGATCAAAATAGGTCGATAAACCCTAGATCGTCGTCGCCAGGCCACCCCGACGATCTAAAAATCCTTTGACTATTTTTCCCTTAATCCTCGATACTCAAGCTACCTCGAGGAAAGAGCACGACACTCAACCCTCCCCTGATTGCCAGAAATCGACGAAAGTTCGATTTCCGTTCATCTCGCAAATTCTCAACAACCACAAACTTAAAAATCAAGAAATCTTTATTAAAAATCACCGTTTCTAAGCACGAATCGGATTATAAAATCAAAACGTGAAATTTAATCCATCGATTTTCTGACTTGAATTAGCTTTCACTGTGATTTCTTATTTTATAAATAGTTACTCAACATATTCACTTGAAACTACTTTTAAAAATAATATTACATTCTTACGATCATTTTCTCTTTAATGATCATAGCTTAAATTTGTTTAAGTGAAAAGATATGAATTTATTTTGATTGTTCTTGAGCTTGTTATACAAACAGAGGCATATATATACGTATACACAGACATGCACAGATATTTCATATTTATACACATGCAACCACATTAATTCATCTATGCAACAACATTACTTTAATTACTTATCACATGCATCTAGATATAATCAGGTTAAGCTTTTAAAAAAATGTTTACTCACCGTATTATGATAAACAGAGAACAGAGCTTTGAAGATTTGAAATTTGCACTTGATTTGATCTGATCCTTGAAACTGTATCTTGATTTAGTTGAGATAAACTTAAATCTTTGCTTGCTTAGGTTGAAAACTTGGAGTTGTTTGATTTAGTTTCCTTTTTAGTTTTAGTTTTTGGTTTGTTTGAGAGAATGAGAGAAGAAAGAAAAAGAGAAAGACTGGTTTGTAAAAATAAAAGAGTTGTATACAACTTTGTTCTCTAAAACATGTTATTTATATTTTTCAATTTAAAAGAAAATAAATGCCACTTGTAAACATATATCTTTCATAAGTCTACACATGTCCAAAACATTTATTTTATATTTACTTTATGTTTTATGTTTATATTATATATATATAGGGCTGCACACAACCCATATCCAACCCGACCCAACCCACCAACCCGACCCAACCCACATAAACCCAACCCAACCCATCCTAGTTCGGGTTGGATATGGGTTACAATTTGTAACCCATACTATATATGGGTCGGGTGTGTTATTTTGTTCAACCCAACCCTACTTTAACCCAACCCAACCCTATATTAAAAACCTAATTTAATATCAATACACTTAAACTTAGAATAGTCTAATCCTAGAATAATGTTTATGTATCCTATAGTAAATATACGAAAAAGCATATTTTATGTCAACCCAAACAAGATAGAATTTAGCAAAGATATTCCAAAGGGCATTTTAATGTATTTTAAAATGAAACACTTGTTCTACTATGTAGTGAATTAATTTCATATGATGTGTTTTACAATGAAATTTTAATAAAATATATGTTATAATGAATTAGTTAGTTTAAGTGCGTTATGCTAGCTAAAATCTAATATATTATGTTGAACATTTTAATGTTATTTTTTGAAAATATTCCCTTATATTCTCATTTTTTATTAGATTCATGCAACCCAACCCAACCCTACTAAACCCGACCCAACCCATACTTCGACCCAACCCATATCCAACCTTATATAGGGTCAGATACGGGTTGAGCTACCTTAAACCCATACCTATGCGGGTCGGATGAAATATTTGGTCTGACCCGACCCAACCCATACTTTGTGCAGCCCTATATATATATATATATCCACACTTTTACAAACTTCCATATATCCTACTTCTCATGACATATATATACATATGTATATACACACACTTATATACTTGTATATGTGTACACTTAAAATTTTCAACATTTATTATAGTTTCAAATCCATTTATATATCCAGGTATTTTTAACTACCAGAATTTTATTTGTTCAACTAAATAAAATCAGTATCTCAATAGTTTAAAATCAGTCAATTATCCAATTATCCGATGTCTAAAAATCCGGGTTATCACAATATCATACATATACCTCATCGCATAATATACACAATCTTTCGATCTAGATTGTTGAGGACACTACAACAATATTACACAATAATTTAATAGTTAGGTTAAGTTGAATTTATATCCAACATAGATGTTTATTTTTATTTTGTACAAAATAAATCACCTTAACAGTCTTCCATTTCAAGTAAGTTCCTCAAGATTTGCCACCATATGCCTTATAAGTTTTAAAGGCCCTACACATAAAAGAAAATTTTAAATACAACGTACATATTCACTTGCATCAAGCAATAAAGATATCAGAAGGCAAATAAATAAAACGTACATATTCACTTGTGGTCTAATTTCCATTTTAGATTTGCGTTCGACTTGGGGATCCAAAACATAAACCTCATTCTTTTCTATACGAAAAACAAGCAGTAGATAATGTTTCCTACATTATAAGATTTATATGAAGTTAATATCAACATTAGATTTGTAAACTAGTTTCTAAAAGTTTATTGTTCATACCCTTTGTAGTGTGGGGCTAAGAGTAAGCTCTTCGATTGTGACGCACGTCAGGTGTTGGAAATATATATATTTGTCGCGTTTGGATATTTCTGCACTTGAGACAGCTTATATGGACACATAAACCCGATGGTCTCCACTCCGAGGTCATTGCACATATGATTTAACCACCTAAAAATAAGTACAACAAACAAATATTGTTATTCTACCATTTCATGTATAATACATAATATAAAATATAACATATACAATGAATTTTTAAGCTATTTGTTGTAAATGAAACCTAAGTATTTCACATAGTAGCTATATTAATGCACAGATAGAAATATTCATCTTATATATATATATATAATACTCACATGATGCAAATTTTCCACCATTCTCCATTCAACCATCTCATACTAAGGAATTGGATAATGTCATCCATGGTTATATGGATTTCAAAGTCCTCATCGTACGTAAATAAATCCTTGTTCACATGAATTGCATTGATGAAATTATTATCATGGGATGGCACTTGAACTATCAGGTCATGGAAATATCTGCACTCATCCGTTAAAGTATTGATGATCTCTTCACCTACGATCGTCCTACGCTTTGCAGGCTTATTTGTCATCTTTTTGTTATTATTCATGTCCATAGCAACACACCCTTCCACTTTGTCTTTGCTCCCAATATGTGTAGCCTCCACACAAAAAAATCATAAGCAGCATGGAGTCTGCATATTTTATTTAACTATAGCAACATGGAGTCTGAATATAGGATTTTGGTTTCAATGGTTTAATATGATATCATAGTTGTGTAAATAACATGCTTCTTTCCAAATAAATATTACAGTAGACAACTACTTCAGTTGCTTAGTACATTACAATTATTCTTTTTGGTTATTAATTTATAGTCATGGCTTTGTTCACATTTCCATTTCCATGTCATTTGGTTGGGAGTTTAGTTTCAGATTCATTGAAGACTTGCTTTCTGCCATTAAGACTTAAGCATCAATCTCAGCAGCAGTATAGACTTCTTAAGGTTTGCCACTATTTGCTTGTTTAATGTTTGTTATCCTTTAGACCAGTTTGAAAATCACTTTCCAATTTAGCTTAGAATCTACTTCTCAAATCTATCAATCTAGAAACACAAAAGAACTTAGAACTGTTGTTGTTTCAGAAGCAATTTAGAATCATTTTCAGCTTCAATGAGTATTTTCTTAGCTAACGGTACTTCAAGATTTTCTAATAGTCAATCCTAATATTGGAGCATGTTACCCTCGACACTTATGAGTAATGACTAATTCCTAAGGTACAGTGTCAGATTTGGTATGCAATTGAGACTATATATTTAATTAGGCACAATATATCCAAGACAAAAAATAATATTACAAAGTCAAAACTTCTTTTAATCAGTTATGCCTTCAAAACTCCACTATTTTGAATTTTGCTCTTCTCATCCTGACGCTTCGTATAAAATACATACCCACTCATATCATATCCTTCCTATGAATTGACATGAAATCGAGGCCCATATGCTAACCATTTTATTGTATCCGAAATACCATGATTTGTTTGAGACAATTGAGACATTACCGTATGTTTAAACCATATGACAAAAGAGCGGTTATGTTCATTCGTCAACCACCTTTCATTCTTTGAAGGATTCTGGGACTTTAGAATTGCCATGTGCTCCTCCAAGTAAGGATGTACCTCACTAAGGTGATGCAAAACAAGTAGCTAAGCTTTGTGAAACATCTCATCACCAATTGAAATCAATTTTGATCCAATTATGCCCTGGCCGTCAAGTCGTCCTTCATGTCGAGACTTGCGAAGTCCAATAGGTTCAACACCAGTTAAGTGTGGAGTGACAAATTCAATAACCTCCTCAGCTACAGTAGCTTCTACGATACTAGCTTCAGATCTATATCTATTTTTTGTTTTTCTTTTTAAAGTTCCTATATGCATTTCAAACGGATACATATATCTCATAAATACAGGACCACAAATTTTGATTTCTCTTACAAGATGAACAACCAAATGCAACATAACGTCGAAAAATGAAGGTGGAAAATACATCTCAAATTGGCATAAGGTAACAATAACATCGGCTTGTTGAGCATCCAATGTATCAGGATCAATTACCTTGCTACAAATTATATTAAAAAAGAGACAAAGCTTTGTAATAACATGTCTAACATGTTTAGGCAATATACCTCTAATTGCAACATGTAATAAATGTTACATTAACACATGGCAATCATGAGACTTCATACCGGTCAATTTCAAATCCTTCACTGACACACGACTGCTAATGTTTGAAGAATAACCTGTTGGAACCTTCACACCATGAAGACACTCACATAAACTAGTTTTCTCTTTTTTGGACAATGTATAACATGCGGGGAGAAAATAGGTACGTTTACCTTTCTGCACCGGTGCTAACTCCTTCCGGATACCCATTTTCAACATATCTTGCCTAGGTTTCTCACCATCCTTTGTCTTACCAGGTATATTCAAGAGTGTCCCAACGATACTGTCGCAAACATTTTTTTCTATATACATTACATCTAGACAATGTCTAACCTGTAAATGTCTCCAATACGGAAGTTCCCAAAATATAGATTTCTTCTTCCACGAGCCTTCTAAAAGAGGAAATACTTTGCCAAATGCATTTTCAATATCCTTGACCCGTTCGTAAGCATCATTTCCTGTTAATGGAAAACGAGCAACTCCATTCTCTATCTCCCCATTAAAAGGCTTCTTCTTTTTACGATAAGGATGATTAGGAGGGAGAAATCTACGATGATGCATATACACATTTTTTTGCAATAACGTAAACGCTCAACAACCATATCATCTTGATAAATTAGGCATGCTTTGGCACCTTTTGTACTATAGCCAGACAAGTTACCATACGCAGGAAAATCATTTATGGTAAAAAAATCATGGCGCGCAATGTAAAATTACTTTGACTATATGCGTCAAACACATGCACACCTTTATCCCATAGAAGTTTTAGATCATCAATAAGAGGAGTTAGGTAAACATCGATGTCGTTTCCTGGTTGTCGTGGTCCAGAGATTAAAAGAGACAACATGATATACTTGCGCTTCATACTCAAATGAGTTGGAAGATTGTAAATAACCAAAAGAACAGGCCAAGTACTATATTGACTACTTAAGTTGCCAAATGGGTTTATGCCATCTGTGCAAAGACCAAGTCTGAGATTTCTAATTTCTTCACCAAAATCAGGATACATTGTATCAATGTTTCTCCACTGTGGAGAATCGGCTGGATGCCTCAATAATCCATCATTTTTCCTCACATCTGCATGCCACCTTAAGGTTTTTGCATTTTCTTTATTTGCAAATAAACGTTTAAACCTTGGTATAATTGGCAAATACCATAAGACTTTTGCTGGGGGCCATTTCTTATCTGGATCATTGTGAACGTTCCCTCACGACTTGTAACGGGATAATCCACACTTGGGACACTCGTGCAAGTTCTCATATTCATTTCGATACAATATACAATCATTTGGACATGCATGTATCTTTTTATATCCTATACCAATTGGGCACATAATTTTCTTTGCCTCATAGTTATAAGTTGGAAGCTCATTACCTTCCGGAAGCATGTCATTCAAAAGTTCCAACAAAGATGTAAAACTTTTATCACTCTACCCATGCTTTGCTTTTAAATTGAAAAGCTTGAGCACAACAGATAATGTTGTGAACTTAGCACAATTAGGAAACAAAGGCTTTTCGGCATCAATTAATATTCTTTCATACAACTTTGGCTCTTCCATCAAATGTTCTTCAGCATCACGAAACATCTCATGAACACAATCATTCTCATCATTCACCTCATTATTCATGTTATCTTCTCGATCATTCTCATCATTCTCATGATTATTAGAACTAGCTCTACTAAGTATACTTTCAGCATGCCATATCCACCGCGTATAATTTTGCTTAAACCCATAACGGATTATGTGATCTCTAATCTGATCTATGTTACGAAGTCTCCTCTTATTTTTGCAGTGTCTACAAGGACAAAAAATAGTTTCTTCCCCTCTTCTTAATTGATCATTCAGTGCACAATTGATGAACTCTTCAATTTTGTTTAGGAACTCATCATTGTTACGTTTTACGTTGTACATCCAACTATGATCCATGTGCAAATGCTAGAGACACACTACACAAGCAAAAAAAAACATTGGATAAGTCAAGCAAGAACTGAAATAATATGTTTGTTGAGACCATAACTGGACTTTGTATGATATTTGGTTTATTTAATCCTACATCCTTCATATTTATGCAAATAGTTTGTTAAGATTGAAACTAAATTCTTTTATGCTTATTCTATTATTTTGCAGACTTCATATCTTGAGCAATGATGCATAAAATAACCAACGTCTTTGGTAATGCTTATTCTTTGGCACTTGGATCTTGCTACAGTTGCTCATGTCCTCTCAATGTGCTTCCTTTAAGGAGAAATTCAATGATTAACGATAGATCTCTTTACTACTTTTTTTACAATATTTGGATATTACATTGTCTGTTTGTTATTCAAATTTATGTTCAGTGTCATCTTGATTGTGAGATTTATGTATTTTCTTTTGCAATATATCAGTACTGTAACTGACAGGGAAGATTCAAAATGTAGGAATAAACATCTATAATTTAATATTGAGTTTGTGAACCATTTGACTTGTTTGTGCATTTTACATGGGTGTCATATGAAACAAGAATATATATTTGTTTTACATGATTCTTTAAAATAATAATATTAGCATGTTAAGTATGTTAAGGATCAAAACATAACACATGGCTATTTGACATTGATATTGAACAACAAGTAGTACAGTTCGAAAATGTTTTTATCTATAGTTTCCATTTCATAAAGTTTAAAATATGATATCATGTTAACAGTGTGAATTTTTGCATTTTGTTTAGTGAAATAGAATAATATATATGACAAAGTATGAATTCTTAGGGAATTGATATACAGTTATTGAAATTTTATTTTGTAAACTAATTCGAAAGAAACGAACTATGAATTAATAACTGATACATCAAATCAAGAACATGAGCAAGACAAACCAATATATGCGGATGGATCCAGCCATCATAATGATATGGAGAAGTGAAACACGATAGCTAATACACAGTTATTTAAAAAAGTAAAACATGAAGCTGGTATACATGGGAATGGTACACGAAGTATTGGTTTGTGTGAAAAATAAATTACACGCATTCAGATTAGACAGTAAATTTAATATTTGTTACAGCAAGTTAATGAGCAGTGCAACTTTGGAAAAAAAGTAATGTATAGGACCACTAACTATATTATGCAATTCAAATGGGGGATAAAATCGATTTCATAGATGATGCACAGAAGTGCAAGCAAACAGAGTACACAATATCAACATGTTACAGTTGTTTCATAATGGACCAAACTATTAAGTAAACAAACATTCCATGTAAGAAGATTCACATGATTTCTCAGTTCTGGCCATGCATTGCTCAGTCAATACATACAACAAAAGATATTTAATTAAAACGCAGGAATTTATATATCTCCAAGATTTCTTGCATGCATTTGTTCAAAGTTGGGTATTCAAACCAAAACTCGTGTAACGTTCAGTACTTTTAAAGCTTAGATACATGCAAAAATCTCTCATTTTAAAACTGGATTGTTATTCATTTCATCATGAATCATTAATCAGATTGTTATTCATTTCACCTTAACGTATGTAAAGATCTATCACGGTAGAATCTGAAAATATGAATCCGACATTTCAAAATTAATAAAGAGGTCAGATACACACAGGATTAATGCAGAAATCTCTAACATAAGAAAAATAAGCTGGCATTAAATCCAAATCATTTACCTAACGAAGTGAAACATAAAAAACAATCAACTACATGACAATAAACTACCATTCATTCGCGAAATCCAATTCGGCCAACTTAAAAAGGAATACAATTCGAGTAACGTAAAAAAGGAAGATTTGGTACCTTGATAATGAGAAGCCATGGCCAAATATAATCCACGAAATCACGTTTGAAATTAACGGTGAAAATCAATTTCTAAGGTTTTTTTTTTGAAGCAGGCAAAATACTTTTTAGGGGAAATGAATGGGAAAATAAGCGGCTGAAAAAATTGGGATGGCAGGAATTAACGGGTGCGTAACGAAAGTGGTTTGATCTGACCTTGACAAACTAAATAATTTGAAATTGCATCGCCTTCGCTAGTGAACTGATGCGAAAATGATTATTTTGGATCCACCGAACAAAACTATGTTGGTAAGGGATGCAAATTAATGTAGTTGCATCGGTTGACTTTAAAACCGATGTGACTAAAACTATTTGCATCGATGTATTTTCTTCGGTTGTTGGTGACAACTGATGCAAATTTGATTTTTTATTACCTATTGATTTCCACATACCAATTAAACCGGTTATCAAGATAGAACTGATGCAAATAGTACTTCAATCGATTCAAATGAGGCGAAGCAATATGCACTTTTTGTACTAGTGGAACTCATAAAAGAAGTTATAAATTGTTGAATGGGGTTATAAATAAGTATACTAGGTTTTGGAAATTGAAAAAAGGAATTTATTAGTGATTCTGAAGACTTATGAGATAAGTTATGAAATATTATCTTAAGTGTTGATATTTGAAAAGATTTTGGAAAATAAGACTTATAATATTTTCCTAAGTATAAAAATGGAAATTTGGAAATATTTCCCAAGTGTTGAGATGGTTTGGAAATATCTTGTAACGGATTTAAGTATTTGAAATTATTTTCAAATGTTGGAAGGGATTGATATATCTTATAAAGATATTTTGAAAATAAATATTTTGGAAAAATTTATAATAAGGCCTAATGACTGCTTATGGATGTTTTATCGATAGTTAAATAACCGACTATCAATATTAGCCAATTTCGTTAATCGTTTCGAAGAGACCGGGATCGGATTTAATTATCCGAAAACCACTTCGATCCGGTTTGAACGTCACGACTGAATACCGTGAAGATGATAAAGACGGTGATTCGGTTTGTCCAGACCCAGGACGGCTTGTATGGACGAATGATATCATAACATCATCATTGGAGGACGATGAACATTCTAAGTGGAATTGTTCTTGAAAGGTAATCGTTAACCTCAAGCCTCATCAACCGGGAATGACTAAAACATGGGAGATGCATCAAGGCTAAGTGGGTCGCACCCAATTAGTGTATGTTATCACTTTTATAGATATCCTCGGAAATATATAAACTATGGATATGGTTGTGCATTAAAGAGGGAGCGCTCGATTTTTAAGGGTGGGAACACCCAGGGTGATAACATATTTGGTCTATCCAGGTTAGGGTTAGGCCGGTCTTGTGTAGCAGAGGATCCCGGTGAGGTCCTCGGTACATTTTTCTAGAGGTGTACTGTGATGGACGGTACCCTAGTGGCCCAGTCATTGTATGAGATCCATTCTCCAATACGAGCCTTTACGATTCTGTTTGTAGAGCCTAGTATGCTAGAATTTAATTAATGTAACAATTTCAGCTATTTAAATAAGTATTTGTACCTAGACACTATTATAATATCAGATGATTTTGATATAAAACGTTTTGGTTATCGTAAGGTAAAAACCCGTCGTGTTTATGTATGACGCGGTCTTACGAGATACCTTTGTTTCTCAAAGGATTTTGATAACTCCAACAATTCAAATTGAGTGTGTTTTCTCACGCTGGTTTTCCAGACTAACTCGGGTGTTATTTTATTATAATACTCAGGTTAGACCGAGTATTACAGTTTCAGGTTAGAATGCTATGAAGCTCAGGAGACGAGCTAGAGGAGTTCGGACATATTTCTGTACTTGGTTTATATTTCCGCTGTGTGAGGATAAGTGATTATAACTGTCCAGATTGATGTACTGATATTTGTACTCTGATGATTGTAAGTATAAACAGATACAGATTATTTTTTATAAAAATCTATTATTATATAATATATTTTGTTCTGCTGCGATTGTGAGGTTCTGTGTTGTTGTTTAATTTTCTTCTACCTCTTTCTTCTTCTTTACCCTAGTTATTCGCTCTTACGTACACTTTGGGTTAAACAAGAGTGAATTATTGTCAGCTCAAAGGGGTACAAAACTGCGGGTTGCTACATTTGGTATCAGAGCTGAAGGTTAAGCGAGAACCTTGGCTCTGCTGGGGATTACTCATTAGAGATAGAGTTAGTAGTACTCTAGAATGAGCTGAGTGTATTAATAGATATGAGCGCGTATTTGTTAGTGAATATAAATTGTTTTATATTATGTTGATTTATCTGTTGAGTGGTATATAAATTATGTTCGAGTAGTGGGACGCCACTAAATCGATGGGAGTTTCTTAACATTTAAACACGGTAAACCGACATAATATGGTTTTAAAGTGGGTAAATGAAATAATTTTACCCAAATTATATTATAATATAAAAGAAATAATTTTCTGAAATTATAGTATATTGGTGTGTTTAGATGTTATTATTATAATCAAGACAAGATTATAAAATTGGAAATAGTTATATATAACTAAATAGAAATTGTATAAGTTATACAAATGAGTTCAAACCAGAATTTGGAAAATTTAAATCCTGGAGATTTTTAGAAGTATTTTCCAAAAAGTGTTTGAAGATAAATAACAGTATTATTATTCTGGAGATATTTTTGAATATAAAAATGGTTTTAAATGGATTTTGGAAGTGATATAGCACTGAACTCACTTCAGTCGCTGGAAAATAATCCTCGTGATGACTGTAGCATCATCAGTATTCATTTTCGAGTTTCCAAGTGACGGATTGCTACCATAGTAAATTGATTTGGAGAATTTTGGTGAAAACACGTGTTGTTTTAGAAATTCCGAAGGGAAATTGTTTTGGAATGGAACCAAGTGAATTTTGAAAATGCAAGAAAGTGGTTTGTTAAACTAAAAAGAGTATATATATATATATATTTGATTTCATAGTGATTTGAAATAAATACTTGGCGTTTAAAAATTCTAGAATCCTTTGGAAGATGATATTTATAAGGAGGGAAGTATGAAAAATTAGAGTTTGAATAAAATTTAAAGTGAGAAAGTTAAAATGGAATTCAACTTCAGTTATGTTGGATAAATTAAATTTTAGAAATTTAATTTACTGGATTTGAATTGGATTAATATAGTGTATTAATGAAATAGAAGTTAACTTAAGCAAAGTAATTGAAATATATAATGAAATTGAATGAATTAAAAATAATTTTTTTGGAGTGAAATTAGTTTAAGTATGAATAACTCGGGTATGGTTTTGAAATGTTGGTAAAAAAGGAATTGAAATTTAGGTAAAATAAAGTTGATTGGATTAGAAATAATATCGAATGGAAGTAAATATAAATTATGAGTGGTAAAATAATTATATAACCATAAGTTATAAATTTTTGAATGA
The DNA here is from genome assembly GCA_030737815.1 of Allium fistulosum. Taxonomy (NCBI): domain Eukaryota; kingdom Viridiplantae; phylum Streptophyta; class Magnoliopsida; order Asparagales; family Amaryllidaceae; genus Allium; species Allium fistulosum. The sequence continues at coordinate 479,713,151 of CM060905.1, read as the reverse complement.
AATGAAATTTAAGTGATAAATATGTAATTGTGAATAAATGAGTTTGTGTAGCTTGAAAATTTTGAATTAGTAGAATAAGAATATACTTAGGCTATAAAGTAATGTACGATCTTGAGTTAAGAATAAAATGTGAATATACTCGAGTGTAGAATTTATGAAAATGAGAAAAATAAGTTGTAAAGTTTATAAAATTGGAAAGTGAAATAGAACAACCAAAACAAAAATGGTGTGATATTTTAAAGTGAAGAAGTAAAATCCAAACTTGAATTATAAAAGGAATTTGAACTCAAGAAAATTAGATGAAGTGATTTTTGAAGTAAAATCAGATGTGGAATTATAAAATGGCAGTGAACTAATTAGATAATTAATTAGTTAATTGAATACAAAAATGGAACTTAGCTTGGTTGAATAAAAATTGGACTGTGGATTAAAAGTGAATAATGGAATTGGAACTTGAGTTATAAATTAAATTCGACTTAAAAAGTAAGCGAATTAAATAAAATTGAAAATGTGGTCAAATAAAATGGAATTGGATTGAAATGGTGATGACTCGAGTTATAAATAAATTCAATTGAAGAGTAGATAAATTGAATATGACTTGGGGTATTAATAAAATGAATGTGGATGTGAATGGAATGTAAATGAATTGATTGAGAATCAATTTGAAATGGAATAGAATTGAATATAAATTGATTTGGAATCAATTTAAAATAGCTATAAACTGAAATGGGTATGAATATCGCCAAATTTGCATAGAAAAATTGTCGTTGACGTAAACGAAAGCAAATAAAAATTCTATGAATTAATAAAAAGTGAATAAATTGATTTTTAATCAATTTGGAATAAATATAATTATAATGTGTGTAATTATGAAGTGAATGCAAGTAAATTGGGTTGTAAATCATTTGAATTGAATATGGATTAATTGAAAGCAATTAAATTAGTATCGGAACCTTATAAATTGCTTATAATATATGGTTGGCATGATTGGGTTATGAAGTTTATGTGTTGTCATTATTTAAATAAGTGAAATGTTATTGAATTTGATGTTTTGGTACTTACGTGGTTTAAATTGAGTAAGTACAGGTACCCGGAGGCCATTTGGCTAGATTTTGGTGGTGCAAACTGCATATAAAATAAGTCGCTCGCTTAAAAATGCTAAAATAAGGTACATTTTTGGATTAAATACCGAAAAATATAAATATCGATATTTGTATTTTATTTTCCGACCGTGTGGGTCGATGTATATATATTTATCTCTCTTGTCATATTGCAAAAGGCTCTCAGTATAAAGGAGACTCTGCCAAAAAAATTCGGAAATTTAGGGTGTTAGAAAAAATTTAAAAAATTTTGGAAAATTTTTGTTAACGACAATTTGATTTCGAATTGTAATTGGAATAAAGGATTTTAGAATTAGAATTGAAAACTAATTATTTTGGTTGGAACTAAAAGATTAGAAAAGTGAAATATCGAATTTTCACTAAGTGGGTTTGGATAAGTTAATGAGTTTGGAGCATTTTTCCTGCCTTAGCAATTTAGGGGACGAAATTCTTTTAAGGGGGAAGGAATGTAACGACCCGAATTTTTCTGTCGTTTAATTTTGAATATTTAAATGGTTTAAATATTGGATTTGGAATTATAATTGAGTTAGAAAGTTTTTAAAACTGAAAATTTTAAGCGATTTCTTAAAAATAGAAAATCGACGATTTAAAATAGCGATCCGGGGCATAGTCTCGGAATTCGACGAAACCAGTTCCATTGGATCCGTAATAGTGTACTATTATCGAATTTCAAATTTCGTAGCGTTTGGATTTACTGTTTGATCGTACGAGATATAAACGCGTTGAATTTAATATCGAAAATTCATTATAATAATTAAGTCCAAAAAAGCTATCTTCTCCATATGATCGAATTAGAACTCGAAACCTTTTCCATTGCGTTCGGAATAGGGGTATAACATTATGAACGCCTAGCGGCATGCCTCCATAGGGGTTCAAAATTTCGTGATACGTATAATGGAATATTTGGAATATATATATATATATATATATATATATATGTTCAAGTCAAAGTCAAATCATAGCCGTCTTCCTTAATTTAAACGTATACGCTTCCTTTACCTTTTCATTTAAATCACGTTCCCCTCTTTTCAATTAAATCACGTATATTCTTTCCTCTCGTTTAAATTCAGTTCGAAGATAAAAAAGGGGGAAAAAATCGAATGAATAAAAATCGCTCCTCTTCTCTCCTCCTTCAGTTTAACGAAATCGATTTCGTTCAAGGAAAAAAAATATGCGGCGCACGAGCGCCTGGAAATCAGAAGCAGCAATCGAAGGGTCGAAGTCGCGATGAGAATCGGTGGCGAAAATCTCGGGTTGCGGTGCTCTTCAAACTATTGTGGACATCGTTGAGTGCGATGGAGGTTTGGTGACGGTGAGTTCATCCAGTCGTGAGTGGGTTTGGGTACGCCTAGGGTTTTCCGGCGTTGTCTTCGAGCAACTTTTGGGTGGCAGTCGATGTTAGGAGGAAACGAACGAAATTTCTATTAGCGCACGCGTCTCGAGATGATGGTCGCAATGGTAGGGAGTGGGGCACGCTTCCAAGTTTGCAGCGACCTGCTTGTGGGCATGAGGAAGAAGGAATTTTTTTTGGTCAGAGCTCGGTGGTGAGCCACCTGGACTTTGTCGAAGGTGAAAGGGAGAAGGCCAGACCCTGGGTGTTCGGTGCATTGAGCAAGGCAGCGTCCATGGTGGCCTTAGGTGAAGGTTCAGTGGTCGGAGATCGTGCGTGGAGGCATTAGTAAGTGTTCGAATTCGCGTTCGTGTTCTTGGTATAACCTGGAAATCAGCTTAATTTATGATGTGTTAGAAATTAATTAATCTATTTATTAATTTGGAAATCTTAAAAATGCCATATTTAGATTCATACCATGTCAGAATTGAACGTGACGGGTTGCGTTGGATTCGTAGCTGCAAGATATACAATCTAGAATTTTTAGATTGAATCGAACATCGTTCGATTTAATTTAAAAATTGGAACAGATTTGCAAATTAAAATCAAGGTGAGAAAGTCTCACTCATTTGGATTACCGAGAAAATTTTTAATAGTTAAAATAAATTATTAGATGCCTGGTTGAATTAAATAATTATTATCAGTGTGGATGATATTGTATATATAGTAGTATATATATATTAATAGTTGGATTGATATTTCCGCACATTATAGCAAATGAGACCCTATGCGCCCCGCATAATAGCGGATGACCCTATATGCCGCGATATCTTCCTCGAAGTGGGATTGTTATTTTTATGTTGTATTAACATCTATGGATGTAGGGAAACAGGTTGGAGGGATCCAACTGGATTCCTCAAAATGTTGAGTTTAATTTCATATATTGTGATATATGGATTGTGTAGAAAAATCTATTATAGATTATTGTAGTGATTGGAATTATTGGATGCTATTGTAGCACTGACCTGAATTTTGATATTTTAAATACTATAAATATATTTTTAAAATTAAAGGAATTAAAGGAAACTTTTGATATATAAATATTTATATTGGAATTGGGGTTATTTTAAAGAAATTGGGTTAGAAAAAAATATATTTGATTTTGGTTGTACTCAACTATTGTGAATTATTAAATGAAGATTTTTTAAAAATGAATTATATATAAAAAGAATTTATAAATGATATTCTGGAAATGAAAAAAAAGTTGAAGTCAATATTAAAAATATATTTGAAAAAAAGGAATTATTAAAGTAATGGATTTATAAAAAATGAAATTTTATAAACGAGGTTAGTTTTATAAAAAGTGAAACTCAAAGGAGTTATAAAATTTATAAACGATGTTTATAAATAAGGGAAATCGATATCGGATGATAGATTGGAAATATAAATTTACAGGGAGAATTTATATTATGGAAATAGGGTGAGAAAAATAGTGGATACTATTTTTGAAAAGTGAAAAATGGTTAAGGAGATTAGAATGGAAGTGATGTGATGTGATTCGAGAGGAATTTATAAAATTGAATTGTTATTGAGGTTTTAAAAATATATTTTTAATTCTAAGAAGTTAAGTTCGTTTTTAAAAGGAATATTTTATTTTTTTAAAACTATGGAATTTTAAACTAGTCAGGATTGAAATACTTCGGTAAGTAGATTTTCAAATATTAAGTATTTATTTTAGTAAATTCTAACTTTTAAAATCAGCTTTGAAAATTTATTTGTTTATCTAAAAATGAGTTATTGATGTTTATAAAAGTGTTTTGATATTTTAAATATTACTTGAACATGTTTTAAAAATAAATTATTATCCTTTTTAAATACTTATTATATATATATATATAGAGTTTTGAAGTGATTGAAATTTTTTATTTATAAATTCTCTCGAGATTCGTAAATGAGGCTTATAAATGGATATGATTTTGAGGAGAGGAATTTTATAAGGGATTTGGAGGAAATGGAATTTCAATATGTTGAATATGGAAATTTTGAAAATGAAATCTGAACTCATAAAAGAAGTTATAAATTGTTGAATGGGGTTATAAATAAGTATACTGGGTTTTGAAAATTGAAAAAAAGGAATTTATTAGTGATTCTGAAGACTTATGAGATAATTTACGAAATATTCTCTTAACTGTTGATATTTGAAAAGATATTGGAAAATAAGACTTATAATATTTTCCTAAGTACAAAAATGGAAATTTGGAAATATTTCCAAGTGTTGAGATGGTTTGGAAATATCCTGTTACGGATTTAAGTATTTGAAATTGTTTTCAAATGTTGGAAGGGATTGATATATCGTATAAAGATATTTTGAAAATAAATATTTTGGAAAAATTTATAATAAGGCCTAGTGACTGCTTATGGATGTTTTATTGATAGTTAAATAACCGACTATCAATATTGGCCAATTTCGTTATTCGTTTCGAAGAGACCGGGATCATATTTAATTATCCGAAAACCACTTTGATCCGGTTTGAACGTTACGAATGAATATAGTGAAGATGATGAAGACGGTGATTCAGTTTCTCCAGACCCAGGGCAACTTGTATGGATGAATGTTATAAGAACATCGTCATTGGAGGACGATGAGCATTCTAAGTGGAATTGTTCTTGAAAGGTAATCGTTAGCCTCAAGCCTCATCAATCGGGGATGACTAAAATAGGGGAGATGCATCAAGGCTAAGTGGGTCGCACCCAATTAAGGTATGTTATCACTTTTCTAGGTATCCTCGGAAATATATAAACTATGGATATGGTTGTGCATGAAAGAGGGAGCGCTCAATTTTTAAGGGTGGGAACACGCGGGGTGATAACATATTCGGTCTATCCAGGTTTGGGGTAGGCCGGTCTTGCGTAGCTGGGGATCTCGCGCGAGGTCCTCGTTACATTTTTCTAGAGGTGTACTATGATGGGCGGTACCCCAGTGGCCCAGTCATTGTATGGGATCCATTCTCCAATACGAGCCTTTACGGTTTTGTTTGTAGAGCCTAGTATGCTGGAATTTAATTAATGTAACAATTTCGGCTATTTGAATAAGTATTTTTACCTAGACACTATTATAATATCAGATGATTTTGATATAAGACGTTTTGGTTATCTTAAGGTAAAAACCCGTCATGTTTATGTGTGACGCGGTCTTACGAGATACCTTTGTTTCTCAAAGGATTTTGATAACTCTAATAATTCAAATTGAGTGTGTTTTCTCACGTTGGTTTTCCAGACTGACTCGGGTGTTATTTTATTATAATACTCGGGTCAGACCGAGTATTACAGTTTTAGGTTAGAATGCTATGGGGCTCAGGAGACGAGCTGGTGGAGTTCGGACGTATTTCCGTACTTGGTTTATATTTTCGCTGTGTGAGGACAAGTGATTATAACTGTCCAGATTGATGTATTGATTTTTGTACTCTGATGATTGTAAGTATAAACAGATACAGATTCTTTTGTTTAAAAATATGTTATTATATATTATATTTTGTTCCGCTGCGATTGTGAGATTCTGTGTTGTTGTTTAATTTTCTTCTACCTCTTTCTTCTTCTTTACCCTAGTTATTCTCTCTTCCTACACTTTGGGTTGAACAAGAGTGAATTATTGTCAACTCAAAAGGGTACAAAACTATGGGTTGCTACATATACCGTTGAGATAAGTATATGAATATTTTTTAAGTATTTTCAAAGTGATTTTCAATTAATGAAAGAATTAATTAAAGAGGCTTAGTGGTTGTTTATTTGGTTAACCGTTCTTGGGTTCTTATGAAATTAAATCTCTGATTAGATTGTTTTTTTATTTGATAATTAAGTAACTGACTATCAAACCTTGGCCAAATATAACTCTGGAAATATCTAGAAGAAACACGGGAATTATATGGGACAGTTATCTTCAGTGATGCTATACTGTACGTGTAAACCTGTTGTGTTTTTCTAGGACAAATGATAAGGAAATCTGTCCACTTAAACGGTTAGGAGGTGATCTCCGCTCTTATGTATTGTCTATTTATTTTCAAAAGAACCGGAGTTGAGTTTACCGGAAATATCGATTGGTTTTGGAGTAACTGATAAATGGGGGAGTGTACTTATATGAGATGACTCAAAGCCATAACACTCCAAAACCATATACGTATTCGATGCTAGGGAAGACATCTTGAAGATGGTGGAGTCGAATACGGAGTTCTCTGAAGTGTAAGGGCTACTTGCTACTAATCTTGTGGGTGGTTCCAAATTGGGTGTAGTAAAAGTATTACCTTTGGTTTGTTCATATCCTAAACAACTCGTATAAATGAATGCTGGCATTGCATTGTGCCTGGAGGGTAGTGTTAACATTTCTAATGGGACTTGCTAAGAGAGGAAAAAGGTAAAAACGCGACCTCACAAGCCTCACAACCCAGTAATAATTAAAAAATGAGATATGCTTCAGAGGTATGTAGTTTGGTATCATTAGGATCATCATTCCTCGATCTAAAATCGATATTTATGGATTTGGTATGCATGCGCATGGAAAGAGTGGGGCCAGGTGCAATAGGTTTGCAGCCTTGGTGCCCAAAGAATGATGTAATCCGGTATGCCATGTTAAAGGGGCACCGGCTTTGATTTGCAGGGGGTCCATGTGAGGGCCTTGATACATAATCTAGAAATGTACCGTGACATGCGGTACCCCAGTAGTCTTGTCATTGATGGAATCCAATCTCCAATACGTGCCCTACGAACTTAGTTGTGGCCAACTACTCGAATGTGACATGCAAGCATTTTAGCTATGTTAATATTTATTTTAAACCCTATATATTATTATAATATCACAAGATTTCCTATAAAATGATTTGGTTATCGTAAGGTAAAAATCCATCTGTGTTTATATGCGGAATGGTCTCACGAGATACCTTTATTTTGAAAGGTTTCTAAAATATTAAAAATCTATTTGATTGTGTTTCTCACGTTGGTTTACTAGACTTATCCAGGCATTATTTCTTATAGTGCTCGGGTCAGCCCGAGCATATTTCTAGATCTAGATATGGATGCTTTGGAGTTTCAAAAGACGAGCTGGATATCTCCAAGATGTATTCACGTATCTTTATTTCCCCTGCATTTGTTGTGTTGTATTTATCAGCATTTGTAAGAATATGCTGTTATAACTGTTCAGGCTGATGATATGTTAGTTTTGCTTCGATGATAATATGTATATTAAAGTTCTTTTTCTTTTTGTAAAGACATGTTGTATTTTATATATTACTTGTCGCATTGTGAGATTCTATTTTATCCTTTCTTTCTTCCACCCCAACAATATGTCTTTCCGGCACTTGGATATTCAGTACGTGAATATCATGGATATATTAGTGTTGACTTCTAAAGATCGTAAAGGCGGGTTGTTGCATATAGGGTAGCCCAAGTTTAGTTACAAATAATGACAATACAAATAAGATCCTAAACTTAAATTTAATTAGCATGGCCAATACTAGCTTGCAAAAGGCTGTTATATCCAACCCATAAATATTAATTTAGAATGCTGCCAAACTCTTGTCCCCTTCCTCCTCTCATGTCAACAACAAAAGGGAAAAGAGTAGAAAGAAAAGCATATAATATATTATGGCCAGTAGTAATGAGGATAGTAAAAGTCACAAGAATTTTAAAGAAAACTATATCATTAAAAATCCAAAATGGGAAGAGCATCTCAAAATTCAGGACAAGTAGGCTTGTAAAAGAAGAGGAGCAAAAACTTCTGAGAATATAGCAGTTCTAGTTTCTCACTGTAGCTGCTTGAGATATCCTTTAGATATCCTTTATAATAATATTTATATATGTTTATTATTGCTTGAAATGTTAGGAGATTAAATTCTCCAGAAATAAAATTAGACATTTCTGATTTGCTTGCTTCATGTAAACCTAGCATTGTTGGTATACTTGAACACAAACTTGATGATCATAATTTAACTAATTATCAAAATAGATACTTAAATAATTGGGGTGTTGTTAATAACAATTCAATGGGGGGTAATGGTAGAATAATAGTAATTTGGGACCTCAATATCTGGGAATTATATCAGCATTTTTCAAATTTACAATACATTAATTATAGATTTAAAAATAAGGATGGTTTACAGTTGGAAATAACCTTTGTTTATGCTTTAAATATGAAAAAGGTAGAAAATTGTTATGCAATCACTTGGAGCTTCTAAATAATTAAATTGTTAACCGTTGGATTCTAATTGGGGACTTTAACACAGTGTTACATGCATTTGAAAAAAAAGTGGAGGTATTCCAATTCTTTTTAAGAAATTGAAATTTCTCACCAACTTTTATGTTAAAAAAGGGTTTGGTTGTACCTATTATAATGGGAAACAAACATATTTGGAAATCTAATGAATTTAGAAATATTCAATGTATACTTGATAGAATTTTAGTTAATCAGATTTTTACCAATCTTTTCCTAGATTTTAAATGTAATGCTCTACCATAAGCAACAAGTGATCATACTTCATTACAACTAATTTTATCAAGAAAATTAATCAAAATTAACTTTCCTTTTAGATTCAAAAATGGTTAGACTATGATAAGGAGTATATATTGGTAGTTAAAAATAGTTTTCGAACTCAAATAGAGGGTACAACTCAATTCAAATTTAGAAAATTTCTCCAAAAAACAAAGGAAAATATGAAACAGTAGAATAAAAATAAAAACAACAATGAAAAAATCAATTTAGACAGAAATGTGTGAGATTGCAGGATAGTATTGATTTTGATAGCTCGGACAACATGCAAATTAATAATTTTTTTCATATGCACAAGAAATTAATCAAAGAATTGCATGTTGAAGCTGTTAATATCAAACAAAAAGCAAAAATTGATTGGCTTACAAATGGGGATGCACCAAGTAAATTTTTCTATGCCAAAATGTCAAATAGAAAATACAAAAATGACGTACGAAAATTATTCAATGATAAGGGTGTAATCATAAATGAAGCCTGACAATTAGAGTAGGAAGATATCAAGTATGTCTCTGATTTATATAATTCCGAGGGGTCCAGTTGATTTTCCAAGCATTACTACTCAATTCTTGCTGCATACTCATAGTGAGGAAATATTACTTGCTCAATTTTGTTTAGAGGATATCAAAAATATTATATTTAACGCCAATGATGGTAAAAGCCCTAAACCAGATGGTTTTGATGATAAATTTTATAAAACTCACGAAGAAAATAAAATTTATTCTTTTTGAAGCTATTAATGAATTTTTTTCCACTAGAAAAATATTGAAAAATATTAATCATACTTTTTTAACCCTTCTGCCAAAAGTGAAAGTTCCAAACTTCCTAGGGGATTATAGGCCTATAGCCTGTTGTAACTTTATTTACAAAATAATAGCTACTATTTTGGGTGATAGAATTTTTTTTTTCTAAAATATCTAATTTCAGAAAACCAAAGTGCTTTAATCCTAAACAGACTTATTGTTGAAAACAATCTATTGGCTCATGAAATTCTCGGAAATTTTAACCAGGGTGGAAAAAATAAAATGTGCATTGAAGTTGATTTGCACAGGGCATCTGATAAGATAAACTGGCACTTTATCATACATATAACGAAGCAACTAAGCTTTCACGAAAAATTCTGTAATCTTCTTAAAGAATGTATTATTAATGTTACATATTCCATTCTTATTAGTAGATCCCCTTGTGGATTTATACACAATATAAGAAATTAGGCAAGGAGATCATCTCTCCTTACTTATTCACTATAGCTATGAAATATTTTTCATTACAAATGAAAAAAGGAACGGTTGAATAAAAAAATTAAAACCTCCAAATACAACCGTTCCATGTATTACCCATTTGTTGTATGCGGATGATTTATTGATTTTTTAAATGCAAATATCCAGAATGCAAAAATCATTGGAAAGATATTTGATAATCTCAAACTCTATGCTGGACTGCAAATAAATAAAAGCAAGAGCAAAGTGTATTTCAACAAAGCATGCAACAGAAAGGAGGAGATCCTCAGAATTTTAAAATTTCAAGAAAATGAACTTCCAGTTAAATATTTGGGACTCCTCTCAGTTCGAATCAAATTAAGGACAGAGACTTTGCTAGATTACATGATACCATCCAGAGCAAATTAGATAACTGGTCTAGCAAGCTATTATCAATAGCAGGTCGAATAGAGCTCTCTCGTACAATCATCACAACTATAATAATGTACTGGATACAATCTCACAACATTTCAACAAAAACAATGAAAAATATAGAAAGATTATGTGCAAACTTTATATGGAGGGGAAAACATTACAAAATTGCTTGGAATAGAATAACAAAAACAAAGAAGGCTGGTGGCTTAGGTCAAAGAAATTTTAAAGACCTAAGTGAAGCTTGTAACTTCAAATAAGTCTGAAAATTCATTGAAGGCAAATCACTTTGGGCTAAATTGATGAAAGCAAAATATGTCAAAAACAAAAATTTCTGGACAATGCTAGTGAAAATCATTATTCACATATTTGAAAAAGTATATTGAAATGCAGAGAAACATGCCCAAAACTTATAGAAAGAAAATTTTAAAAAGGAAAACAAACCAGCATTTGGTTTGACCATTGGATGAATTGAAAATCCCTGATCAATACGTTAGGCTGGAACAATCTTTATCGGTTTGACGGAACAAAGGAGAAAGTTGAAAGTATCGTACAAAATGCATCATGGAATACACAAATACAGCCACCATCATCTATATTTAATGCAACAATTAGCAAATTGGAAATTGATACAAACCTTAAAGAAGACAGTTGGAATTAGAAATTAACAACCAAAGGAAAATTCCCATTCAAAAATACTTGGGAATTTATCAAAGGTGAAGAGATGGAAGTGGAATGGCATAAAACAATTTGGAATAATGTAAATTGCCCAAAAATGGTTCTCTGTGCATACTTTGCCATATTAAATCGATGCCAACAAGAGCATATGTATAAAATGGAACAAAAATGAAAGCATCAACTGTTCTTATGTAATAATGAGCCAGAAAGCATAGTCATAGTCATGTAATTTTCTATTGCATCTACTCAAGGAATCTATGGTTTATAGCCAAAAACATATTAAAGCTCAACCAACATCTGGCTTTACGAAACATTAGACATAGCATCCAACTTATTTAGAAGGTGTTCAGAAAAAAGAAAAAAGAATTCAACCGAGTATGTATTATCTTAACCATTGTTATATACTTCATATGAAAGGAAAGAAATGACAGACTGCATAAAGGAACATAATTTGAGACATTGGAAATCCATAGAAACTGAATATAATATTCTGTTTTTAATAACTTGCAAGGAAGTAAACTTCAGTAGCCAAATTCAGAGCATATGTGATTTAGATAACTACGAGGAAAGAGTGGAAGGTTACTTACAAAGTGGGAAATTCTTCTTAAAGATCACCCGAGGAAAAAGTTCCGACAATTACTTTCAATATAGTGATAATCACTTATAAAAAAACATCCCAGTTGGAGGCGACCATTTCAACGTCCAAACCAGAAATAATTTTTGCAAGGGAAGTGAACAAGCGATTAATAAATATAACTCAGATTATAATCTAAGTAAAAACACTAATTATAAATTTTTATCACCTGATTTGGACAGAAGCTACCGCACGTTCAACGACAGGCTAGAGGAGTTAATATTTTTGTAGTAAGACAGAAATTTGCAGCTTGAGATTAACAATCAAAAATTGGGCGAAAGCTATTACAGAAACAAACTTAACAATCAAGCATATCACTTATTTGTATGGAATAGAGGAGAAAGCAACAAGCTTCAAGGTCACGTAAAGCAAGCAACAGGTGAATACGATAGCTAAAGCAAATCCAGAGAAAATCCTTCGATTCGGAGACGAGTGTTGCTAATAATAGCGATGAGAGGATCTGGAAGCCCCAAGAAGAAAGCGCAAAACTTACAAATTGGGGATTGTGAAGAATCGCCTCAAACTGCAATAACTTTAATTTTCTAAATTTAGGAGCTTTTTCTTTACTGAAGAGGATCGAAAGTTTGAAGTACAAAAATGCGGCTAGGGTTGTAGTGAAGTATAACTTATGTTGTGATTAGGTAGTTGTAAATGGGTAGGGTATTTTACCCGGTTTGTATGGGCCTTGGATCAATTTTTTTTTTAACATTTTCAAAAGTAAAAAAAATCATGTATGAATTGTTATATCAAATTGAATGATTGATGGTTCAACCACAAGAGTCCTAATTGATTGTTCTATTATCTAAGAGAGCATCCTAAATATGCATATTATCTAAGAGAGCATCCTTAATAAGCATGTTGAGCTATTAGCAACAAAGACCACAAACATATTCTGAAACAGGTTTTGCTACTTTAATATGCATGTTATTTTGTTATTCTAGCACATGCATCCGTACAAAATTGAACTCCTAAAATGGAATAAGAACGGGAAACATATGATGTATAAATTCAAATCACCAGCTATTCATTAAAACGCATAAAAACTGAAAATGAAGTAAAGGCGAGAGAGGAAGCCATCTTACGACAGCAATTCCAACAACTAAAATTACAATAGAGATACTAGTTTCAGTCTGTCACGTAACGATAACTCTTGTCTTTTTTTGTTCAAAATTTAGTAGATCATTTTACTGTCTTAAACTTCGCTTGGACCTCTGCCATCAAACAACTACTTGACACGTTACATTCAACATGATTGCAAGTTACATGTGCTCTTTAATCGTTTTCAAACTTGTGTCCTTTCCTATAAATAAATAACCAGATAAAAATCATTTTCCTAAACAAATTACAATGTACGTAACACTTTCCAATCAATTTCATACTTTGCATATAATATTTTGTTTTAAACAAATGTAACATTTCTTAAACGTGTGTGACTCAAATATTTATACATAAGTTTATCATCACCCACCGACAAAATTGGTGCAGGTTATCACAGTACACAAAACCACCAATTCATACACACAACGTTACAATATCAAATCCATTTACTTGTGCTTAGTAAATTATTTGATTTTCAGAATTCGTATTCATATAAATTGCCAGAGCAGACAAGGAAGAACATTTTAGTCGGAAACTTTAGCAAACAATGTGTCTCCACTTGGACTTCTCTCTTCAAAATATTCATTCTTATCTAAAATGCACTTGTTATCCCATTGTTGGATAACTACGATAATACTTGGTCTTTTTATTTATCCGACTTTTTATATTTTTCATTAATGAATGACCCTTATAACTCATTTGATAAACAAATCTATCTTCTTCATTTTCTTTCATTCAAAAATTCACTAAAAACAAAATCATCTTCAAAATACAACTAAACCTCATGGATAATCTATCATTTTTTAATTCTTCAATCTTGAGTGTGCAAGTTTGAGAGATTGTTTTATTTATCTTGATGAGCGGACGACATCATCGACTGTATCATAGTTGTGCCAAATCTCACTTTAAAGACAATAGCTTATCTATGACATAACAATGTTTTATCAATTGTTCGCTGTTATTGTCACTCCAAAATTCCAACTCTCAAATTATCCAAACGTGGTTATAGCTAAAGAATAGAGATGCAAAAAAAGAAACCAATTCCCACTTTTATTTCTTTTCTCAAGTTCCGGCGGTTGAAATTTGAGCATAGAAAAGAAGAGAAAGTAGGAATCTTTTTAATTTTTTACAAGTGTAAAGCACTAAATGAAAATCTATAAACCGTTTAATTTTTAGATAATTTTCAGCTTTTAGAAATAAAAATATATCTTTTAACGTAAAATACACCAAATGGTTTTTTCAAAACCGTTCAATGAATTAATTCTTTCTATAAGAAAATCTAAGCTCAACTGCTGGAATGATGATAATTCATGCTCAAAATCCAGCAGTGGAGATGCTATAAGATAGCGTTTTGAAATTGCTTTTTTGAGTTACAGCGATGTAATATCATTAATGAATAATAATTCTGCTAAAGACTAAGATGCTGTTCTGAAACAAAAGCAATGAATAATAGTACTAATGAATAATAATTCTGCTAAAGACTAAGATGCTTTTCTGAAACAAAAGCAATGAATAATAGTACTAATGAATAATAATTCTGCTGGATACAAATCATGGTAGCAATACAAAAATTCACAAGTTTTGGTAAAATTAAGATTTCATCAGCTAGAGAGGGAGGAGAAAAATGTATTTACAATAAAACAATAATAATCTATTCACTTTTTTATTTTCCACAAATCAATTTAAATACATCCTATCTAAACAAAACCGCAAAACTCCCTTATTAAACACCTTTGTCAGATAATATCAAAATGCTTAAGTTAACAGGGTGATCTGGCAAAACTGATTTATTAAACTCGATCTCAACTGCTTAAACTATGACTGTGTTTCTTGTCTTTTGCCACTTTCGCTTCCACTGGCTGTTGGTACAGTGTATTCGCTGCTTGCTTCATCTGTGCTTGATAATGCTAAATTCCTAAATTTTCTCATATCTTCCTCATATTGCATTTTATCATAGTCGGTGCTACCGTATAAAGAGCATTGACCGGGTCTAATGCCGTCGTTCAGATCATTGAGTGAAACATCTCCCTCCAGTGCCCGAACTATCTGTTTATGTGAAGTGAAATGTCGAATTAAACAAGCAATATAGTTTATGATTTCATGTTTAAAAGCTACGTCCTTAGTCTTTTGTTGCTAGGTAAAATATTGTTTATAGATGCTTTTATTATTAAGACGGTGTGATTAAATAAACTAAAGAGGTAAATTCAGCACTAGAAACATAATTTGCTTTCTTGGTCCACTGGAGTTTTGATGATTTATGAACAGCATATGTCCTCTCTTATGGAGATGCATCTCATAAATATTGTGCCTAAAACAGAGAGAGAAGTGCTAAGAAAACTAATTTGCTAAAATTGCAATCATTTCTCCTGCCTAGGAATAAGAATCTCATGATTCTAATAAAATGACAACGAACTTTTTGAGAAAATCATCCTTAGATTGCAGGCTAAACAAGTGTTTCCAGAGTGTTGTGTAGTACCATTGGAAAAGGTGGAATATTTAAACTGTGTGCTTGTATGGGTGTGTTTATTACAAAAATTAGATTGATCATGTAATTTAATCTGTTTTACATAACGTACGTACAAAAATTGAAAGCGTGTTTATGGATTCTAACTTTTAAAAGCTTGTTTATCATAATCGTCCATCATGAATGGTGCACTTGGTTGAGAAAGCAGACTTCGAGAGTTCGATTCACACCGACTACATTATCCATGTGATTTATCCGAAATATGGGTCAGATGCACGATTCATACTTCCATGGAGTTTACAAGCAAAATATTAATTCTTTGGTCTAAAAAAAAAGGGTAATTGAGCATAGTTTTTCCTGCTTCAATAAGTATATAATCATTCCTTAACTTCATTTTTATACGTTTCTCCTGCTTCAATAAATACATAATCATTGCTTGAATGCTAAAGTTATCGTCAGATTATAGCAGGATATAACTGATGGTTCCAAAATAACATATAACACTTTATTTAAATTTGTTTACATATATAAGTAGCAATTTAGTGTGAAGTTAACATTTTTAAAATCAATATATTATTAGAGAAAACTTATTGTTAAGCTTATGTTTAAATAAATAAATAATTTTGTGTAAATATGTTCATTTTCAATTTTAGTTAACGGAACATCCAGTGATTCAAATTAATTGTTATTACACACAAATTCATGATACAACAATGAATCTAACCGTCCATTTTATACCAATTGGCGAACATCAATAGCCTTCAATCAGATGTTGCCACATGTAGAAGATATAAATAGCCTGCACATATTCGAGCGATAATAACTGGCCAATCCAACAGCCACGATCTTATGCATCCAGCGATTAAAAAATGTGAAAATTGAGCTTATTATACATACGATAGCAGCCGTTGTTTCCATCTACCAAACTGGGCTGCAATGCTCAGAATGTGAAAATAAATTTCCATATCGGTTTGAAAACAAATGGACAAATTCCAGTGTAGTGGGAAACATTCATTATTCGAGGGCCTTAATTCTTCTTCTTCAGTGAGAAATGGACAAATTCAAGTGTAGTAGGATTTCTCTGGTCCCAATTGTGGATCTTAATTTTCCATTACACATACATATAACCTTCTTTTTTTTTAATTTTACAGATTTATATCTATATCAGAAACATGCAGGTCCCAGTACCAATATAGGGCTCTAAGAACTTGCTTAGTCAGTTTTGCTATTGACCTGTCTTTGCACATATAACCAACTTCATTTATCAGGAATTCAGGGTAAGCTTGAAATTAAGATGAAAATGATGATATGGACAGTTTATAGTGATACACATGAAATCTAAATCAAAGTTTTAAACTACGAATACCTTGCTCATCATTGGCCTGCGTCGAGCAGAGTGACGTACACAAGATGCAGCACATGCAACCATTCGTGCTATTTCATCTTTGTTGTAGTTATCTCCAAGCTTTGGGTCAATGAGATCAACATAGTCATCATCTTTCATAGCTTTGCTCAGCAATGGCCTTGCCTACAAGAAATTAACCCTAAATCATCCAAGATCTGATGAATATATCACAAAATTATCTAACCACATAACACTAACCCAGTCAACTAAGCTATCATATCCATAAAACTGGATTGAGTCGACTGGTCTCTTTCCAGTAATTATCTCCAAAAGCATGACTCCAAAAGAAAAGACATCAGATTTCTCGGTGAGTTTACCAGAAGATGCATACTCTGGTGCAAGATACCTGTATTCAAAAATTAGGTAAAAGACCAATGAATACGATTAAAAGATCATGCAGGTTCATACACACATACGGCATTTTATAATTCAATACAAGAGCTCGATGTCTCCAACGAGATAATACTGCCTGGAAAAAATGTCTCTTACCATTAAATTACCGCAATTTTTGATTTAAAATGTTCTAAAACTTCAACTGTTGAAGCATGCTATAAACATGACTTGGTCAACATATCTGATCTTTGGAGTAGAAATTTAAAACAAATTTTGAACATACAATTAATTAGACTTAGAGACTGGAATCACATTTCTTTGTAAGAACTGCATTTCAAAGTTCTTTTTGGCACTTGGAAATTCTATGGGAACAGAATTCTAGGTAAAGGATGACACATTTGAAAACGATAAGAACACATTCTTTACAACAAGAACATCTGAAATAACATGATAGGCTAAAATTTCAAATAATAATAATAACTCTATATAAAATACAATACAAAATTATTTGAACAATATTTTCAAATATTTTAATATACTTTATCATTAAAATAAGATCACTTTCGGTTCCTACTTTAGATATTCAGAATCAAGTCTCCTGTCTATGTTCCCACAGTCCACATGCATCTTTGTACCATTCAGTATAAAAATGAATTTTTTTTCCTCCCAAGTTCAATACATTTGCTATCTCATTTTCTCTCTCAATCAAATATAGTATTCGTTCGCAGCCTTTTCGTGGCCCGTTATAATTTTTGACGCGTCTGATACGTCAGAAATTGAAACAAACCACGTGGATCGAATGCACCATTCAATTATAGCGGTTCGAATTGGACCGTTTGGTCGGATGCATCGAGACCCAACGGTCCAATTCGAACCGTTGTTTTCTAGCTACATAAACCCCCAACTTCATTCTCTCCTCCACCATCCTAAATCCGAAAATACAAACCTAATTTTAGCTTCTTCCAATCACAAATGAGATAATTTCTTTTCCATGTTTATTTCACTATTTTGTGCAACACGTATATTTTATACTTATTTTATTTTTTAAATTCTAGAATGTCAACCTTCTACACCGACTATTTGACAGTACACGGTCATCGATTGGAATGTCCAAAACGCTTGCTTTCATAGACATGTGCTCAACACGAATATCTATTTATGTTGGAAGAGTTGACAATTGGTACCAAGAAATTGTGAATGATTTCAACGGACGCTTAGGCCTTACTTTCACCGTTATCCATATGAAATAAACGAGATAATTTGAAACATATTTGGACGCCATGAAATCAATTACTGCAAACAGCAGGGGATGTTTGGGTGGTTTAACAAGATTGCATTCAAGAAGACGAAGAATGGTGGAAGACAGTTGTCTCACGATTTCACTGCTTTAAAGACCATGCTTTCCCCAACTTTAGGTAGCCGAATAGATATACGATGGTGCAATAAAGAAAGACAAGCGCATTTACAACATTAGTCCAAAACCTCTGGTCCACTTCGACGATCAACTCTGATATTCTTAATGGGTTAGTGTAAATGAGCTGCTTTCTAGTTCTACTACCATGTACAGTTAAAACGTTTAACGGTGCTGTACCGATGGTGTAAAAAGTTATAACGAAAATAAAGCGGGAATATAACGAAAAATAGCGAGGTGCAACAAACTTCATTAGATATAAAATCAAATATTTAAATTTAATTTATCTCATTCTCACATCATTTGCGCAGGGAAAAAAATATTGTTTAATATTATATAACAAAACCGAAGGGTATCATGATTTGTGCAATCCAAATTTGGTGACTACAACGGATTTCAACTTATATTGAGCACTTATACCTCAAAATTAGATCTTTATTCTAACTTTGTTGATTTGGTTTAAAAGAGAAACAGTCAAATCAATCTTTTTATATTAATGTTGCTATAACGGATGCTAAAAAACCTTGATTTAGCGGATGTAGTGGAAAATAACAGGGTTTAAAGCAAATCTACTATTTAATAGTGCTAAATTGAAAAAGCATAGCAATCGAAAAGCGCTATGCGCTATCGCGACAATTTTGCAGGGCTTTAACTGCAGAGGTACTGGCGATACTCCACAACGGATTTCAAAACTGCTTCAAAGTCTAGACAAGGTAATGGAGATCCTCTATTTTGAGACGATCCGAATTCCGACGTGACAAACTATTGAATATTGTATCAGAATTTGGTCGCCGCTCGACAATTATGAAGAGTGAGAGCTTGGAGTAATATTTGTGAATGAAACAAAATATAATCAGCCGATTCGTTCTATGTTGAACAAGGAGAATTAACTTAGACGCGTGTTGAATTATTTTTTCCAGCAATTTAGATCAAAATAGATGCGATGTACCGATATTTTCAAACATATTTTTTTTTAAATTAAATATACCAATACTCTTTTCCTCAGTGTACAAACTTTTTTTCCTTCGCATTTTTTACGTGATTTATAATTTATTTCAGTTACAGATATTTATTCAAGAATACATAAAAATATTTAAAACAAATAAAAAATATAAAGTCATACAAACAATCATTCACCATTCCCTGCCGCTTTCGCAGCACATAAACGGATTTTCTTTTCGGTAAATTTTCACCATTCATGTCCCGTTCAGAATGTTGAAAGTTTTTCACAAAATTGTCTAAATTGATTGTCGTTAGATAGGGTCGGGGGTGAAGGGTGGCGACCCCCTAAGTGGAGGTGCGGGGACAACGCCCCCGTCGACGACAATCGACATGGTCGGTTAGATCGGGGGGATTCAGGAGGTAGCGTTCCGTCCTAAAAACGGTACATCCCGTTTATGTTTGAATTTGAATTCAAACAGCAAACGGTTATGACCGTTGGAATCAAAAGGTGTTTGTTCATTTCAACAATCACCACCAATAGAAGTATCCTCCATATATATATATACACAGTAACACGATAATACTTCGTCACCGTAACATAACTTATATTCTGCATTCATGAGTCTAGAAATTAATACAGCATCATCTGACCATTTCGAGTATTTTTCTGATTTGTGCAAGTGATCACAATTTGCATAAATTTACTCCAACGTACCCTAAAAAAACCTTTTTTGACAACCCTCTGTGATCTGAAATAGGAGAAAACAATCTTAAAAGAGAGCGATTCAATCGTGCCTTGAAGTGAGATATACACACACATCATTTCACAACACAGAATACCCTCTCGGGTGGCCCTTTCGCTTTGTAAAAAATACGCCCAGTCTTGGTAAACTGGGGCGATACGTTAACTTTTAAACCTCTTTCAACTCAATGCCAAAATATCACAATACGTTAACTTGTATGTTCATATTTATCTGTGAGGTCTAGCTTATAGTAAAACCATAGTTTTGTGAGTTATGATAGATTGAAAGTAAAAAAATCAATGTCGCATTATAAACCTGAAGTTATAAATAATGTTATCTAAATATTTTAGGGAAATTTTACTGTATATACTTCAGCAGGAAGCATATGTTATAAAACAAAAGAAATAACATTTTTTACTTGCACACCGTCTTTGTTGTGTAAAACAAGCAAGTACTCTGATCACCAAAGAACAAACACACACAAATCACCAAAGAACAAACAAATTTAGCAGATGCATGCAGATGGGGTAGTAGGAAGAAGCAATTGCTCTGGTCAATTAAGGACTTAGTGATGAAGCAATTAGTCAATGGTATAATTAACGAAGATTACATGGATGTCAAAAAGTACTGCATTATCATGCATGGAGAAGATGTTCAGGTCATATACATTGGCAATGGGTTCTACTCTCATACTGATTGTCATACCAATTCACTTTTATTTCAGTACTTATCAGTTTGAGACGTTCATCTAAAAAATGTGGGTATATATCTTAAATTTATGCCAATGTTTCATAGTCAGAAAACTTAGACACAAAAAGTAACAAGGATAAAAATCTAATGGAAATTTAGATGTATTTTTATCTGGGAGCTCATACCCAAATGTTCCCATAACACGTGTAGAAACATGGGTGTTATTTTCAGTATTTGGTTTTGCCAGGCCAAAATCTGCAACCTACAAGGAATACGAAATACTACAAAATTAATTTTTGCACCTATAATAGAGCTTCAAGTATCATATGTCAGGTCTAGGCCTACCTTCGCGTCAAAGTTTAACTCAAGAAGAATATTAGCTGCTTTGATATCACGATGGATAATCTTCGGTCGGCCTTCACAAAAGGAAGATAAGTTGAAAATATTTCATTACAATCATATTGAAAGATAAAAGTATTAATAAACTTACAATCCTCGTGTAGATATGCTAAACCCTTAGCAGAAGCCAAGGCAATTTTCAACCGTGTTGGCCAATCCATAGGGGGTACATTCTTTGCTGTAAAATGTATATTATGAGAATGAAAATAATACAACTATATGACAGAAGAAGAAGGATAGCTACTAAGGTGTATCTTAATTTTGTTTAAACTCTGGGTATACGAGAAAAGGACAGGGGGAGAGAGAAGAGGACAAGGGAGGGAGGGACTGAAGCATCATAAATTCCATAACATGCAATTCAAATTTTTTGGTTTTTATTCAACCATAGAAATAAAAATAAAATAATTGTTAAAGGACAAATGGAAGCAAATTGGAGACTGGTGCATGGATTTTGATAAAATGCTATAAAAACAGGAGGCCTTGGTTACCAGAATTAAGCTTATATATCAAAATAACATGAAAATCTGTGTGCTATAAAAAGATCATTTGCATGCTGATCATGATGAAATCTGGTTGTAAGTGTTATTTTTGGAGCACTGTAGAAAAATCCAATTGAAAGCTAAAAAAAATCAGCTATTACCCAAAAAAAATGTATAGCTCAAAATTTGCATTTTGTACCCTCAAAAGTCAAAACTGATTTAAAGTAAACATCACCATTGTATAACTTAAATATATATCCTACAACGGCTTGCGTGCTCAGTCAAAACAACCACATACTATGTATGCATACTGTTTAGCAACTCACGTATGTACTTAGGTTTGATTTCTCTCGCAACTGATCTACATGGCAATTTCATTCCAGCTTGTTCGCTAAAGAAATAAGTGGAAAAAAAAAAATCTTGAAACCACATTCAAAATATTTACCTCTTAGGATTCAATTCCATCATCATTTATGTCTTTTGAATATCATTAACTACAATTGAATAGCGTTGCAAATATATATATATATATATATATATATATATATATATATATATATATATATATATATATATATATGAGTTATTGGGGTTTTTAGAGCCTGAGTTACTATAATAATGATTCAAGAGTAGTAAACAAAGGATGATGATTTGGTCGGTAAAAAAATTATAACTTTATAAGCGGATACGAAAGGCAGTTTGACAGGTTAAAAAAGAACTGACCTAACATATGATCAAATTCCAGCTAACTAATTGAAATGTGTGAGAGTACACTGTTAACTGTTAATACAGATGATGTAGATGGCATGTTTCGGATCCATGACTGGTGTAGATGTCATTAGTCATTACTATAACATGCCAGGAAAACAAGTTTGTTAAATAATTTTATCCAGAGTTATGTTAATGTGTGTTCACTTGGCCAATGTCTAACATGCAAGGATAAACAAAGGAAACGGGGAGAAAACTAAAAAAATCATAAACAGACATAAACCATCAGGATGGTTAGCAAAATTATACAGATTAAATTTTCTCAACCGATGCATTTTCCATTTTACGAAGAATTTGCAGGACGGGTGTTTTTTCTGACTACCAGTGTAGTGTGTAACAACCAAACAATTACAATACTACACAGATACAAACACATTCCAGCAGAAAGAAGAAAAGAAAGCTTACCATGCAAATGGAACTCGAGAGTCTTGTTAGGAACATATTCATACACAAGCAATCTGTGATATCCAGAAATGCAATAACCAACTAACGAAACCAAATGTCTATGATGCACACGACTGATAATTTCAACTTCTGCTTGGAACTCACGTTCTCCTTGTCCACTACCTGCTTTTAATTGCTTGATTGCAACTTCTTTACCATTTGGAAGTACTCCTCTGTGCACATATCCAAATCCACCTTGTCCAAGAAGATTAAATTCAGAAAATCCATTTGCAGCGACTGATAGTTCTTCATATGTAAAACTGCTGTTTGCGTAAGACGGAGTAAAATTAGGGGTTGGCGGAGCAAAATTAGGAGTTAATGGTTCAGATCCGGAATTATTACCACCAGATGCACTACTAAATTGTACATGTGGCGGCAGTGGCGGCGGTGGATAAGGCAAATGTGGAGAAGCATAAGGTGGTGGTGGAGCAGGAGGTCTTGGTTGCACTTCACCTTGTGATGCATCATTATGTTGCCAGCGGGGTTTTACATCATGAGAATTGTCTACAAACAAACACACAATATTGAACAAAGAACTTGAGAAATTTAGTTTCAGTAGAAATTATATAAATTTTGAATAGTAACCGCTAATAATTGCAAAAAAATGTTTTAAAAACAAGTAGACGAATTTTAAATCACCATACAATGCAAAAAAAGGGTATGTCTCTTTCTAGCTTAAAAAAGATAAAATTAAAACTCTAAAAAAAGTTTTGAATCTTCTTTACTATTAACTTAAAAATCATCAATCTAGTACTGTATGTAGTAAGCAATAATATACAGTTGTTTATGATTTACTAGTTACTTTTACTGTTTCACCAGAGTGAGTTGTAAGAAAATTGGTTTTTGTTTTATGTGGAAAAATTGATTCAAAAACATGCGTTTAAAAAAGCACAATCCAAAATTTATCTAATCAAACAATATTTAATTGTTCTGAAAAACTTAAACTCCATTGGAAAAAAAAACCGAACATGCACTTAAATTTTCAATGTAGATGAGCACATGTGAACATTTCTCTATGTTCTATACAAAAAAAAAAATGCAAAGATTTGCATATTTATAGCTGTTAAATACACTTCAAAACCTCTAACTGTGCTAAGAGCATCTCCAACCCAAGTGGCTTGTAGCGTGAACTAAATCCTATGTGTCAAGTATTGTTCACAATTGTGTAAGTAAAATAATTAGACATGACATTGAAAATAAAACATCCACTCCAATGTTAACTTCTTGGTATAAATGACTTTGCCTACATGTCCCAATTATATTATAGATAAATAAAAATTATTTGTAAAATAATATTTTTTTATTTATATTTTATTGCTCACAATGTGAAGTGGAATGTCTAAAAGTAGACATTTCATTTGACAATGTCTATTTAATTTTATGTCACGTCAACATTACATTCTAATTAACATTAGCATGGGAGAATACAATTTAAATAATTTGATGTTTTGATGATGTGTAATTGACATTACATTGTATTTAGACAAGGATTGGAGATGCTCTAAGATGTGAAAGTTGAAAGTGAAATGTGAGAGTATCTATTTGGAGTGAGGATAACAATTTTTATATCTTATGGTGGGCTATAGAATATCCTTATTTATTAAAACAACAGAGAAGAGACACTCTTTCATTTTGACTGATGAATTAAAAAATAAATGAATGAAATCAAAAATAAGTATGGATGCAATATAATAATTTTACATGGATAAATTATGACATATTAATTTAGACCGTTGGATTCTATTCTCAACTTTTTTAGTGGAGAAGGAGATCAAAATCTTTTATGAGCTACATCAAGATATGCTCTACTTAACATCAAGATATCGCTTTGTTTAACATGAAGAGCTACTCTACCATTTTCTAGTTACAAACTTATTAAATTGTATTGACATGCCTATGTTAACTGGTTCAGTAGCAGTACCTTTCATTGTTTTGAATATTTATTCATATTTCTCTTCACCATTATCTATCAACACTTTATTTTCTTTTATTGCATGTTTTAGATAGAGATTTTTATGAAGATGTTAGTGTCCAAAATAAATATATGTTTCTAAAACAAAATTGTGAATAATGAACACATTATATTTAAATATGTTCGACGATAATAACAAGGATAAAGTGGAAAAATAGAAAGTGAAAATATAAGCACTTTTTGTGACGATCAATA
This sequence comes from Allium fistulosum, assembly GCA_030737815.1. Classification (NCBI taxonomy): domain Eukaryota; kingdom Viridiplantae; phylum Streptophyta; class Magnoliopsida; order Asparagales; family Amaryllidaceae; genus Allium; species Allium fistulosum. The sequence continues at coordinate 479,687,882 of CM060905.1, read as the reverse complement.
TCCGAACATGTGATTTTGGTGATCTATGAAAATTCCTAACTAAAAATAAAAGTTTATTTTTGTTATAACTGGAGTTCGAGTTTGAGACTGTATTTGTAAAACAAGAGTGCTTTTGAAACTTCATGTCCAGATCTAAAAGCTGATATGTGCATAAAAGCATTCTTGTAAAAGAATTCAATTTCAAGATTTAAATTACAAAATTATATATCGATCATGCAAATGGAGAGTAAAATAAATATAATACTGAATGTATGAACGTAAAACAAAACCGTGACAAATTATATAGCATAAGCATTGGACTTTGTTTGTGATATAAGAAATTTGAATAAACATCAACCCTTTATCATAGATTTGGATTCACATCTCAAGCATTATTTCACTTCATTTAGTGTATTTAATTATTTTTGGTATTCAATTTCTGAGAAGTTCACTTTTAATTTCATTCTCTATTATGATTAACAATAAAACCTAACTAGAGCAGTTACAAAATTAGATGGACAAAGAATGTTTTAAAAGAAAAGATAACGTACATTCATTGCATGTAATTTCAAGGTTGAAGAAACATTAAAGAGGTAAATCGTACCTTGACAATGATGATGGCTCCTTTTCTTCTTCCTGTTATAAAAGAACAAGCACAAAAGAACCAAGATAGCTGCAGCTCCAATTGAAATCCCCGCTATGGCACCCTTGGATATCCAAATCTTAGAACGATCAGAATCGGACGGTGTATTCTCACTTGAGGGCGGTGATGGAATCACCGTAGGCGATCCGCCACGTGGTGCCGGCGGAGACGGCACAGTTGGGATCAACGGTGGCGATCCTCCAGGCGTTCCAGGTGGTAAGGGCATTATCGGAGTCGTAGAGTTCGATGGGGGCGGCACAGATGGAGTGACTGGAACTGAAGGTGGCGGTGAATATGGAGGGGATGGAAGTGGACGTGACGGTAAAGTAGGAGTGACTGGAGGTGAGGGTGGCGGTGAATATGGAGGGGATGGAAGTGGACGAGGCGGTAAAGTAGGAGTGACTGGAATCTTCGGTGGTGGAGAGGATGGGGTGGCTGGAGTCGACGAATTCGAAGGTGGCGACGGTGATGGGTCCGATGGTTTCGGTGGTGGGGGCGTAGGTTGAGGCGGCAACCGTGGGGCAGACGGAATTCGGGGAGGTGGCGATGTGGAATTCGGAGGCGGATGATCGGACGAAGGCGGAGATGTGGCATTTGTCGGAGAAGCTTCCAACCACCGTGCCAACGGCATTGTTGATTTAATTTGAAGTTGATGGATTAGAATTAAAGATACATTATTAAACAAAACAATTATTTAAGATATTTTGTGAGTAAAATTGGAGTAGGGAACAAAGAATGCGGACACTGGTTACCTTTTTATGCCAAAACTGATTTTGGATTGCTGCTTCAGGGATTTCAGAATATACCAGGCGATCCTTTCAAATATTTGCCTCCCACTCAAAATATCTATCCAGTTAAGTGGGATTAACAAAAAAAGGAAGCAATATAAATGCTTTTTCTTTCAATTATTAATTTTGGAGATACTGAGCGTATCAAATACTCAATTCTCCCTATTAAAAACAGTCTAAATTACTAACTAATATTTATTTTTCCAAAAAATAAAAAGGAATCATTTAGATCCCTATTTCCAAAAAAACATCATAAAACAATATTCAAAAGGTAAATAAAACAGCAAAGTATTTGCCATTTTATTTAGTTGGCTTGCAAAATCAATTTTTGCAATAAAATAACAATCTCTTCGTTGTTTTAACCACCAGTCTCTTGTTCGGTTTAGTAGCCACAAAACCAAAGAAAACTAATCACGGTTAACTGAATAAGTCATACTTGGTTGCATGATGACTGGTTCAGTTTACTTTTTCCATGGAACAAGGAATTGCTGTTTGTGCTCCTAAAGTGTTATTCGGACCAATAAAAGATTTTATAAAAGAAAGGTGGATTTAAAATTAGTTTTTACTATTGAATCACAAAGTTTTTTACTTTTTAAACTTTATAACGCTCCTTGTTAATGCATCAATATCACTTTGAAAAAATCATATTTGTTGAGTCTTTCACAATGACGTTTAAATTTTTAAATGTGTCTAGAAAGTGCACTAAATTTGCATATTCATTCATTCTCGATTGTATTGAATGAATTTTGATTAGTTACATGAGAACCTTTAATTATGAAGCGTTATTTTCGACATTACAAATAGCAAGAACAAGTTTAATTAGTAAAAAAAATATAAAGAAAAACACTATGAACTTAAAAAGTAAACAAGTGAAATTGTTTATTATTTATTTGCATATCAATATCCTCGAGTAAAATCATTCTCTTAAGGCAGTTAATTTCACATTTAAGGCACTTAAACCTTTAACTGAATCCATCGAATATGTTAAAGTTTAAATTACCTTTTGTTAGTCCACTAACTTTTAACTTCGTAAAATATCATTATTTTTAATTTAAATTGGGTCGTATGGAGCTATAACTTTGGAAAATGCTGAGTATTGATATTTTGACCACTAAAATTTTTATTGAACGATTTTGACGCTGAAAACTTGAATGGCCTATAACTGTTGATCGGAGCCAAATTATGATCTAAACCTCTCCCAGATGAAAGATATTAAAAAATTTCTTTGTATAGAGCGATCATAATAGCTTTTTGGACTTGCCAATAAGGAGATATGGTCATTTGAAGTTATACGGTTTTGGAACATATTAGTGGGTGATTAATGAGGCCCATATTAGGCCCAATAGTTCATTTTGGGATTTGTGCCAAATAGAGCTGATGGGACAACCTCCATTCATTATTCCACTTCCCAAAACAATTAAAAACCACCATTAATCATCTCCTTAGCCAAAAAGCAACTATAATCCTTACTTTAATTGTCTAAATCTAATCGTCAAAGAGAGATTAGCATATTCACCATTAGGGTGCATTGGGATTCATGGAGATTACCGTTCACTTTAGATTTGCTTCGATTTGTGTGCATTTGGGTATTTTGATGAGTGATTTATCCTTCTCACTTTACTATGCTGGTTAATATAGTTAAGAATGACTTTTCTGAAATGATTTTAAATGTTGAAACGATTTCTATGATAAACTTAAGTCTAGCATCAGTTTCAAAACGGTTTTAAAAAGATCAATGTTGGTTTTAATTCATTTTTGACTATTGACCAAACTTATCGCCATTTTCCATTTTTATTAACTTAGGACGGTATGATTATTCGAATATTGTTTATATTGCTTAAAAATGATGTTTAGATGCTATGTAATGCTTGTATATAGTCGATTGTGTGTAGTTAGGTTCGTTTGAGTGTAATTGGTGATTGGTAATCATTTGAGTGAACCGAGGAGCAAAAATGCTCAAAATATGACGAGACCAAGATAGGGTGTTCATAATGGCCTAGGAAAGCCATATTTTTGATTGCATGAAGATAGGAGTCGGCATGATAAAGTTTTTGAGTGGTCGGTGGTGATGCATACTTTGGGCTTTTGGTGACTTACTTCGAGATTTAGGGTGCACAACTTCGGTCTTGGGTGCATTTTTCTTCGGGCAAGGAGAATGATGAGAGGTTCGGTACTTAGCAAAAATTTGCTAAGTGTTGAAGTAGAAAAGAGGTCGGCACAGAGTGATTTGGGGATGTGAGCTTTTGGACTTGGGGCTTGGCACGTAGAAACTTCGGGTCACATGGAGTTGTACTTTAGGAAAATGAAGGGAATCGATAGGTTTTAGCTTGCTAGTACTTAGCCAAAATTGGCTAGGTACCGAGCTAAACTAGTCAGTGTTGACCACTCTAGAGTCGTCGGTATCGACCACAATTGATGGTGGTCGAAAATTTAAGGATTACAAAGGGGAGTCTAGGGGACATGTCACGCTTGTTCATGTATTCGTTCGACACTTGGTTTTGAAGTTATGGCACTATGATAAGCAGTTTGACTAATGAAGCAATGACGCGACGTTTTGACTTGGCGGCTTCGATACTTTGATGCGATGACTTTACAACTCATGTTGGGTGTTTATAGATGTTTGGATGATGACGATTCGACGATGGAAGTGTTGAAACTGGATCAACATGCAAGCGGGTTAAATGTGCGAATTTAATTTTTTTTTACCATTTTAGATCTTATTTGGCCTATGAAGTCTAAATTGATTTAGATACAATCTAAATTCATTTTAGATAAAATCTTTATTTTATTTTATTGATTAATATAAGGTTTGATTTGTTTATATATGTGATATATAATGTGTACATGTGTATCAAATACACATGTATGTGTATGTGAATGTACAACATATAATGTGTACATAGTTTAATATGCACGTATATAAGTGCTAAGATTTATAACACAACAGAATCATTATCCCCTTTATATAAGTATTTGCTATCTATTATTATTTTAAAACTAATATAATATAAACTATACTTATATATATAATAAATATATATACTATGTACAAATTATTTTAAATATAAACCAGTTCAAAATTCAATACTTAAAATAGCCTATGAAATATTCAAATTTGGAAAACATATCTAGATCCAAAAGTAATATCTGATTTGGAGTTTTAATTTTAATTTGAAAATTATATATTTAATATACATAAAAAGATAAACATATAAACACACACACACACACATATATATCTCTCTTCGTATGTGTATAAATTATTTTTTTATTAATTCAAACAAACATTAAAACATATGCATATATGTATATATATTATAATTTATATAATTCTAGTTTGTATATATATATAAATATATATAAATATATATAAATATATATAAATATATATAAATATATATATAATATTATATATTATACATAAAAGAAATTTTTTTACTTTCGGCCAAGAAAATGTTTTTGACAAAACTATTTTTTATTATTTATTAGAATCTATTCTGATTAAAACAAAATGATTTTTTTTAATTTCCATACGAATTTCACATTAATTTTCTTTATAAATTATAATTTTGAATGTAGTTCGTGTTATAACACACACACACACACTTATATGTATATTAAAATTTTATAACCAAACTTTAGAAATATATACATATAAAGTAATGTTTTCATTTTGGTTTTATATATATATATATATATACAAAAAAATATTCTATGCAAAAATATTTTATATGAAATTTATTAAATAAATTATGTATATATATATGTATGTATATAAAAGGAATATAATATCAATTTAAACTCAAATTCAAATTTTAAAACTAAATTACTTTTAGAATTTTTTATATTTGTTTAGTATGGCTAAAAACAAAATATTCATATGCAAGAATTTTTTTTATACACTTACATATATAGATTTAGCAACAAACAAAAATAATAAATTTGTGATAATTTAAAATCCTATTATATATATAATGGCATAGATGAATATATAAATGAATAGATATAAAATTAGATGTTACCTAAACCATGGTTTTGATAAAACACTTTGAATGTTAAATCAGGAAAGCTTCTTGAATCAGATTCAATCTCTTCCTTAAAAGCTATTAAACTAGAGATCACCACACCTTTTGATATAGATTGAATTTTATTTAATTTAATCTAGAAACATATAAGGAGAAGGTCCTAAGATTTTCATCCTAAACAAGATGGAGGAGGAGGCTAAAGTCAAAAAATAAACGAGGGGGATGTTGAGTTTAAACAGAGAAAAGAAAGGAGAGAAAAGGGGGATCTAGATCTCCTTTTTTTATACTCGTTCTCCTTTTCTAATTCAAACTCCATATATCAATGAAACATAATGTCCCTTCCCCTCCATATATGCCCGACCATAACAATGGGTAAAAGGACCCAAAACCATTTCCAAATCCAATCAGTACTTATACAATTTAAGTCTAATTTAAACGTTTATCAATATCCTATATCGATACATATACATATACATATACATATACATATACATATATATATATATATATAACTTTTATGCATGCACTTTATTAAACACTAATTCAAATAAATCAAATAAAATTTTATAATTAATATTTCACAAATGTTAATTGATTTAATTAATTAATAATAATTATAATTTAATTAAATCATGTGGTATTTTAGAGTATTCAATATTAAAGTTGTGTGACTCATAGGTGTAAATTAAGCAAGCTATTAATATTGAACTATTTAAGTAATAACATTCACATGTCACCTTAGCTAGTGGTGTGATAGTTTAGCCAAATTTATCACTTATACAATTTTAGTCAAATCAAATTTTACTATTTTAAGCGACCCCCGGCAGTGACAATTATTTTCTCCAATTTTCTTCATCAAAACTATGTCACATTAGGACTTAAGGAATTTGGTTTTGTCAAATTATAATATCGTCCACATTCAGCTTATATTCCCATCTTTTTGTCTTAGTATAGTCTTTTAGTGGCATGTTACGGTCCTCTTTTCCATTACTTAAAAGTACCCCTGGTTGGGGAGGATGAATTGCCGACGCTTAAGTTTTAATGAGTCTGATGCTTACTAATTATGTGTAGGTCTCAGATAAATGGAAATTTTATTAATAACACCTCCTCAGTTATAGCTAATATTTTGTTACGAATAATTCCGATTCTTTGGTTCAATAATAACAATTATTATTAACCGAACTGCTTTGGTCGAAGATTTTGACTTTAAACTATAGGGATGCGAGGTCAGTCAAAAGCACACGGAAGTCTGTCTAGCTAATCCAGCTACCAACAGTGTGACATTAGGACTGATGTAAGACATCGTCTATAATAAATAATTATGAGGATGTGAGGTTAGTCCTAAATTCTATAGGATAAATCTATCCACCTAATCTGCCTATGGGTACCTATGAATAATCGGACTAATGTGACACATCACCATGATTATGGGTCGTAATATGAAGGACATGCTTCAGAGACTAAAGGTATTAAGTGGTTGTGTAAGGGCCCGCCTCTTCTCTATATAGGAAAGTAATAAATGGTCGGGTGTTATAGGTTAGGCACGCTAGAGGATATCCTAGTAGAAGGCCCGCTTCAATATGAAGTATTAAATGGCTGAAAGGATTCCATGCAATGTCAAGTAGATATTTACTAGTGAAGCCGCTTTGGGTTATAGGTCATAAATGACGTGGACCTACCTTATATAAGGTAATAAATGATCAAAGTCTGCCTAATTCCCATTAAAAGATATTAAGTGACTTGGGTACTATCTCTTGCATTAATAGGACATTATTGACGGTAGATATGGGTTTATATTTGGAAAGCCTTTTATTTAAGTTTGAGATAAGCCTTTGGGCTTACATTTGAAAGGACTTATGATGTAGGTAGAAATCGTAAGACATATTCCTATTTAAATTATGCTGACCAAGTACTAATATAGTAAGGCTTGAGATTTTTATTCACTAAACATATGTTGTTCTGACTCCCTCCTCATTACAACATGGGTTAGAAAAGATGATGATGTTGGAGGCGATGGCGTGGAGTAAACTTGTGACTATCTACCTATTTATCTATTCATGTTATTTTCAGATGTACCCATTGGAAAATGTTGTTGTAATTTTGAATATTACGAATATGTATGGTTATTGTTGGGCTTTGACATTATGAACATTTTAACATGGTTTTGAAATTTGAATGAAATGAGTACTGTTGTTATTATTATATTTTACCCTTCCGTTGTGAGATTCTGAATGTGTAGATAAATAGCTCTATATCGTTCTTTTACCAACCAATAGCAAGCTTTGAGATGGTTCTAAGTTTCGATGGGTCTTTTCTGGGTCGGAATTTAAGCCCATTCAAGGCAGGTTGTTACATTCGGTATCACAGCCTAGGTTACCCGATCAACGGGGAAGAGTAGACGTATGAGAGATGTACTTGTTACTTTTGGAAAGATTTTTCCAAAAACCCTTATTATATGTATGTACTTTATTATGAGCATATGCATATACACTAGGAAACTCTTTCTTTCAGTGTATAATACTATCTTAGGAAATTATAAATAAAAGTTTAACCTACAGATAGTAGACTATGGCTGAAAATCCTTCCTTTTCTGAGACTGGGATCCCACCAAAGGAATGCCCACCACTCGATGAATTCTTGAATGGTTTAAACAATACCTCAAGCACACTGAACAAGTCCATATTCCTCAACAAACTGCACCGACAGCACCCGTCATTCCGCTTGCCGAGGCAGCAACTCATCCCATCGATTTTCCTAAAATGTGTAAAGATTTTATGAATATGGGTGGTAGAATATATTCTGGAAAGGAAAGCTTCTTAGAGACTAAGGCATGGATAAATGACCGCGAGAGGATATTTCAGGAGATTGGTTGGGAGGATTAAGTAAAGCAAAGAATAATAGCTTGGCAGCTTAAAAGAGAAGCCTTGGATTGGTGGAATTTGGTGGTTGGAGAGAATGTTGGTAGGATTGTCACTTGGGATGAGTCCAAGAACCGATTTGAGACAATGTTTACGTCAAGGGTAAAAGCGAGCTTGCAACTAGAGAAATTCATTCGGCTTATGTAGGAAGATGTTCGTCGACGAATTTTCTATCGATTTAGAAAACCGTCGAACGAATTTAGAAATAAAATTAACCGCAAGCGCACGGTGTACGAATGTAGCACGTGGCGAATACAGGTCGATCCGTAGGGAATTGATGATTTTAAAATTCTATTCAATCAAATTAAACCAAAGTCGAGTGATTGTTAACTAACTAAAAGAAAGTAAAAATAAACTAAAACTAAGGAGAATAAAAAGATGGGATTAAAGAGCAATTTAGAGGCAAATCCACTCTAATGATCACATAACTCAACATAATGAAATTATGATATCTTTTTGGTCATTTTTGACATTAGTTGATGCATTTATCATAAGCATGGCCTAATTGTGTTATTAATTAACACACTTAAACCATCAAACTTTAATGCACCCTCTAACCCGCTTACTAACTTCAATGAAAATGATATGAAATTAAAAGTAGAATATATTTTAAGCATGGTTTATTAACTATTGAATTAGAAACATAAACCATCAAATTTTGATTCCAAATCCACTTCCATTACCATGATCATATGTAGATGAAGAGGTAATTAGTGATTCATATGACTAAACATAGCCTATTTGTTTTGAACAACATAAGCTATCAAACTCAATATTAAACACAAAAGCACACACACATCCAACTTTCCATTAAGCACAAAAGAGACATAAATGAGAAATTATGTTGCATCTACATGATTCAAGAGAGCATCATTACCCCTAAATTGTAGGGATTAGCCTCTCATTTGTGTTATTATGTCAACACTAGTAGAAAGCAACATGAAATAAACAAAAATAAAAAGAAGAGGAAAATGAAAGCTAATGGAAAAGAGAACTAATTTAATTGCATAAAATAAAAGAGATCTACACTACAACATGAAAGGAAATAAACAAGAAAATGAAAAGAACATGTATTAAATTGCATAAAAAGTTACATGAAAAGAAGAAATGGCTAAGAAGCCATGAAAAGAAAGAGAGCTCTTATTTTATTTTCCTAAGAGAAGAGAGCCTAAAAGAGAGACTAAGGGAAGAGGTTACATGAAACATAAGGGGATTTTATACATGTGTTAAACCCTAATTCATATTTTTGGGGAATGCCCAAAATACCCTCTTAGGAAGTATGGAGGCCAAGTAATCATTAACATCCACTAATCCCCCACTTAAATGTACATGAAGCTTTAATGTCCTTTTATCATGTGCTTAGCTCCTAATTTGAAAATCAAGGTAAGTGGGTGGGGTCCTCCATTATCTTCACTTTGAATTATTTCCATCTTCATTTGTTCTCTTCACTCTTGTGCATGCATATATCATCATAAAACCACTTGTATATGAATTTAAATTCCTACAAAATAATATAGAAATTTTCAATTAAATTTTAGAAAATTAATATATGCAAAAAATGACCATTTTGCCCTTGGATGAAGATGAATATGTGACAATTTGAAATAATTTGAATTTTGGTTTAAACAAGTTAAAATACCCGATATGATCATTTATTTAATTTAAATAGATTAAATATGGTGGTAAAAATATGCACATTTACGTGCACATCAAATACCCCCACACTTATCTTTTTATTCGTCCTCGAATAAACTAAAAACTAAGATAAATCCATTTTCGTAGGGAGCACGATTGCATTGAGCGTATGCAACAAGCCATTAAACCTCTGGGTGTCCCTAGTAGGACGAGTGTTGTCTCGTGAGGGTTTTCAGCGGATACTACCCACAAAATTCAAATGCAGGATGAAAATATTTACAAAATGCAAGATTTATTTACAAAGAGATGAATGCAAGTTTTTGAAAATATATACAAATGAAGGGTTTACTTTTAAATCGACACAAATAAGTTAAATATAGGTTTTGGTCATTATCTTGAAATTTAAGTCATTTACTCGTCAAAATTTCCAACAAAAATTAAGTTATCATAACAAATAGACTATAGTTTAACTCGTTGTTTTGGTTGATAACAAAGTGTAATTATAAAATGGATCCTTAGTTGATTATCAAAGTTTATCAAAGTGGTATTTTCATTTCTTTTCAATAACAAGTCAAATCAAATAAGTTAAAATAGTGCTTGGATTTCATTTGCTTACTCTCTCCAATTTTTTTTAGAAATTTTATTGATATTAACAATATTTACATATACCTAACTCAGATAAACTGAGGCCAGATATATTACCCATGCACTGCCTTGCGGACTGATGTGAGGGGAATACAGAGCGTGGCGAGTGAACACACAAGTGTGAGCACTTATCGACTGTAGGCATTATTAATAAAAGAATTTTTATATACATACACCTAGCTCAGATAAACTGAGGCCAGATATACCGATCGTGCACTGCCTTTCGGGCTTACGTGAGAAGGGTACAGAGCATGGCGAGTGAACACACAAGTGTGAACACCTGTCGACCGTAGGTGTTAATAGAAAATATTCACATATATACAAAAAAAAATTATATGTTTTTCTTTTCAATTTTTTTTTAATTTTTTTGGAAAGAGAGAGTTTTGCAAAATCATCTTAGCACCACTTAACTTAGAAGACAAAAAATGTCATATCCTTTACTTTAAATCAACCACTTTTTAAAACAATGATTTTCAATTAGGATATATTCATAATTATCACGTATGAACCTTCCTATATACTAGTTAAACTATTGTTATTTGTAATCAAACTTTATTTTTATTTTTGTTAAGACAAATAAATTTTCAAAAATTTCAATTTAATAAACCAAAACCATATATTTACCTAAAGTGTTTCTTTAAAAATAAATCAAAAGAACATTTGTTTTTGGATTTTTTTTTTGAGTTTTAAAAGAAAAAGAAAAAGAAAACCATGAAAAAAAAAACAAAAATGAAGATGAGTCTTCCCCCACACTTGATTTTGACCGTGTCCCCACAGTCAACCCAATTGGAAGGAGAAAAATAAAAAACATAACCTTTATTTAAATGAAAATGATAAGATGATTATTTACATGACATCAGAAAGTATATCGTTAAAAAGTAAATGAAACGGTCTTCCAAAGACCGATTCATTTGTCTCATCAAGTATACGAGACACAACTTAAGCTCGAAAAACCAAACCGTAAAAGATTTCAAAATTGAATGTTGATTTGGAAAAACGAATGTTGTTTTATTAAAATCGTACGAGTTGTTTGTTTTCGATAATGTTTGGGATAGATATAACGATTGATTGAAATTCAAGTTTATTTTCACCAAATTTTAATTCAAGCTCTTCATTGAAAAATTCTTCAAAATTATTGATTTCAAAATTAAAATGGTGTTTTAAATCTTCCCCGTCGCAATTTAACAACTCATCATCGAAAATTCCAAAAAATTCGTGTTCATTAAATTTGTCTTCCTTTGTTGGATTATCAACAACTTCATTGCATATCTCAAGTTCAAAATCCAAAGTGGTTGTATTCAAATTTTCAAAATCGAGAAAAGGAAGATCGAATTTTAAATTTGGTTCCACACCCTCAAAAGAATTGAAATCCAACTCAATTACCGTGTTTTCAACAACTTCATTAAGATTATTATTTTCAATTTCAAAAGTTGTTATTTGAAAACCGTTGATTTGGGTAAAAGATGGATTATTGTTTGACTCGTTACACGTTGGAATTTGATTTTGTTTCACGTTGTTTCATATATGTTTCAAATAACGAATCCGTGTGATCATCGTAAATTTCGTTCATTTGCTCAATAAAATCCAATTTATAGTTATTAACTTGAGAATTTTCGATTTGGATTTGTTGAGAACAAAGATTTTCACTTGCATCATAGTCGAGATGATTCCCATTGCCAAAAATATTTTAAAAGTGGATCACATTTTCGTTTTGATTTTGAAATTCATTTTGGAGTTCAAAATTGAATTGGCATGGTTTATATTCGAAATCGTTTGAATTTTGAAGTGAATTCAAATTTTGATTATTTTGAAAACTTTGATTTGAGTTATCGCACAAATATGAATTACACAAATCATTTATCATTTGATTTTGTTGTGTGGAGATTTCAAGTAAAGACGAAATGCTCTTTTCAAGACTTGAGGGTTGGTCATCGTTTTGAAAATTTTGTGGTTCAAAATTTGAATCATTTAAGCAATAGTTGTTGTTAAAATATCCATACGAATTTGGAGTGAAATCATATGGACTATATTGATTTTCACAACTATTGTAAAATTCACGTAAGTGGGGAAACTCGGACATTTTCAAGAATGTTTTTGGGGTTTTTTTTTGAAGGAAAAATATTTACAAATGAAATTTATTTTTCAAAAGAAAAATTGATTTTTGTTTTGTTTTTTTGGTTTTTAATTTTTTTTTGTTTTTGAAAAGGTTTTACAATTTTTTTTTGAATTTTTGGTTTTTCTAATTTTTTTTTGATTTGTGAAATTTCAAAGAAAAAGGATTTAAAAATTTCAAAGAAAAAGGAATATATAATTTTTTTTTAGTTTTGGATTTTGAATTTTTTTTTAAATATGCATGAACTAATGCAACTAAATGAATGCAAAGGTTAATTACAAATGATTTATCCTAAGTTAACCCAAAATTGTATAATCACAAATTGTCTTAGATAAACAAGATAGTTCTCAACCAGATAACAGACAGGATTTATCGGTGCACCACGAATCACCGTAGCAATGCAGCCGAAGGTTTAAGTACCTTCAGAGAAACAACCACTATAATATTTACGAATCACCGTAATATTTATAAATGGTTATTACTCTGCCGTAGCCTAGACACGAAGAAATTAAATTGTTCAAAGAAGACAATTTGTCAATATACAATTAAAAGTTATCGATGTCTAATCGTTATTATTAATCAAAATCTTGGATGAAACGAAAAGCAGAAAATAAACATGTATTAACAATGCAACTACGAATGTAAGTTTTTTGTTTTTTAATTTTTGATTTTTTTTAAATATATATATATGCAAATGCAAGCAATCAACAATGCAACTAAAATAAAAACAAGAGATATATACAATGCAAGGAAAATAAAAACAATAGATATATCAAGCAAGCAATTTTTTTTTATAAAGCAAAGCGAAGCAATTATTTTTGGGCAACACTGAAGCAAGCAACTTTTCCAATCTGCTTTGGCAACCTGAAATTTAAAACAAGATATAAACAATTGGTTTTTTTTAATAATTTTTTTTTGAAAAGAAAACTTAAAAGTGAGGTTTTACTTAAATTTTTTTTTGTTTTTTTTGTTATGTTTATCAAACAGGTCAAAAACAAAACAAATGAAATTAAAACAATTTTTTTTCTCTTGAAAACAACTTGTTTGTTTTTTTACAAACAAATGAATAAACACTAACAAAAAATAAATTCAAATACTCAGGCCCATAGACCCAAAAGCAAGGCCAACTTTTAAACTCAGCCCAAAACAAAATTTAATACACACAAAATTAAAGTTAACACTCAACCCCCAGTGCATAACAACAGAGATCCCAAAACAAAAATAAAAACCACACTCACAACGTATTCACTTCTTCAAAAAAAAAATCTGAACTCGAAAACTCGAAAATCCCTAAAAACAAAATAACCGAACTTGTTCGGATGTTCACTTCAGATCGTGGAGGATTGAATTGAGTCGATTGTAGAGGATTTGGTTATGAATTTGCGTAGGTTGATTGCAGAAATCGCAAAGGTGGTTTGGCATATTCATTTTGAATTTGAGGAGAAATCGAGTTTGGTTGCGATTGGGGTATGGGAGCAGAAAGAAAGTCAGTTTGGGAAGAGAGATTTGGTTGCAGCAGTGGTTTTGGAGGGGTTCGTCGAGGCGATAGCAGAGGTTTTGGGTTGCGGTTTGTGTTCGAGTTCACGATGTTGGGTTGAGGCGCGAATGTTGATGACGTTGTGGGAGCTGTTGACTGAGGGTTCTTCTACACGTAAATGAAGTATTAGTGAAAAATTTGCACGTAAATGGTTGATGAGCAGAAATTGAACTGGGTGATGGCAGAAATTGAACTGGAATATGAGCTTGCTGGATGTTGTAATTTTGAAGAGGTGGTGACGAGGAAGACTTGAATGGAATAGATAGTATTGACTGTAATGATGGTGCAGTAGTGTAAATTGGCAGTAATGTGTTAGATTTTGGTACATGATATGCACAATGGTGATCAAGTGGAAATGAAGTAAGTTGTAGTTGCCAGTTGTTTGGTTTGTGGGGTGAAGGTATGGTCTACTGTGTGCAGTTTTGTATGATGGTTGTGAGTTGTCAATCGCTGTTTGTTTAGTAGCTGTGTACAGGCATGATAGTTGTGAGATTGAATGTGTACAGGCGTGATAGTTGTGAGATTGAAGTACTGTAAGGCTGTGAGATTGAATGGTATTGATGTTAAGAAGTGAAGCAAGGTTGACAGTAGGAGAGGTGGTTTGAAATGAAGCTGTGGGAAGTTTGTGCAACTGTAAATGTTTGAAGCACTGAAAGGTGGGGGTATTTGCACTGAAAGTGGTGATGTAGTGAAGTCAGGTCACACGTGATAGTTGTGTTTGATGGCGGTTTGAATTGGTGGTAGACTTTGGGGTTCAGCAGTTCGTGGATGCAGTGCAGTTCTGCTTTGGGTTGCAGTGCTTTGGTTCAGGAAGATGTTTGATGTGGTATAGGAAGATGTTTGATTGAGGAGCAGTGATATGTTTGCACTGTATATGGTATAGGAAGATGGTCGAGTTGTTGATAGGGAGATGCAACAGTAAGGCAGAGGTATGTTGATGGAATGATGGTCTCTGGTGGTAGTAGAGGGACGGGAATGCAAGAAGTGTTGGTATGTGATGTTGGCTGCACTGTGCTTTGTGGTGAGGAGTATGGAGGTAGTAAGATTGAATGGTGTTGAATGGGAAGAAGTTTTGTGATACTGGATGAATGTCAGTGAGAAGGCAGGAAAAGAGGCAGTAAGGAAGAGTTGTTTGAAGTAGTTTCAAGTGTTTGTTGAAGATGCAAGTGGTAATGGTTTATGGAGGAGTTTGAGCTATGGTGGTTTGTGTGAAGGTTAGAGGAGTGGTTGTAGAAGTTAGTGATGGCAGAAATTTTGACAGTTTGGTTAGTGTTGAAGGCAGATTGCAGTGAGCAAGTGACTGTCTTGGTAGTGTTTGAGGTTGGTGTAACTGAATGCGGTGAGCAGAGGGGAGGTTGATGAGCACTGCAGTTTTGATGAAAGTGGAATGTAGGGGAAAAGCAGTAGAGGGTAGACAGCGAAGTTAACAGGAGTGGTGTAGTCAAGGTGCCGGAGAACTGTGGTTATCGTATGGTATGGAAGGGCAGTGAAGTAGAAAATGCAGTAGTGGTATGTTGAGATGTAGAACTGTTGATGATGTAGAACTGTTGCAGTTTGTTGATGATGTAAGTGTGGGCAGGGGATGTTGTTTGTATTGCCGCTGACAGGCAGTGGAGTTAGTGCAGTTTTGATGGGTTGTTGAATTGAGTTTTGGTGGAGGATGTGGTAGGCAATTGAAATGAGGTTGGAGTTGCTTGTTTGGATGTGAGGCAGTGGCTTTTTTGTGGAAGGAAGGTAGCAGAAGGTATGGACAGGCAATAGAGTTGCTGGCAAGTGCAAGGAAATGTTGTGAGTTTGTTGTGCACTAGAATGTGATGGATGTATGTGTGATGACAGTGGGTTATGGGAGGTGCTCTGTAGTGAAGATAGTAGTAGAATTTGGAAATGAAGATCAGTTGTAGAAAGGAGTACATTAGTAAGTTTACATAATTAGCTAAATTTGGAATGAGCTTGATTGCTATACCCATGAGAAAGGCCATGAAGTTTGTTAAGGGTCTGAACTCCCTGCTTAGGGAATGGTTGTTGACTCAGATATCCATTGGAGCTACCTACGAGATGCTGGTTGAGATGGCTTTACTGTAGACATTAAATGCTTAGGAGAAAGAGATAGAGAAGGAAAAGGAGAAGGCAGGACCCACACAAAATCAAGGTTGGGCCAAGAAAGGAAATTTTTGGGCAAATAAGAAGTCAAAGGGGAAGTTTAAGAAGGAAGGTAAAGTGTGTAATAGATGCCAAAAGAAAGGACACCTTGCAAAGGATTGTAGAGTGAATCTGTTGAAGGAAGCTTTTAAGGGGAAGTGTAACCACTGCCACGCCGAAGGGCATTTCAAAAATCAGTGTCCGAAGATGGTGAAGGAAGGATAGAGTGGACAAGCCTATGCCATTAAGGCTGCCCCTATTTCGTGTAGACCACCCTCAAGAGACCAAGAAAAGTCGGCTATGGAAGGTATGACTCTCATTTTAGGAAATAAAATTTGTTCTCTATTTGACTCTGGAGCATCACATTCATTCATATCTAGGAAATATGATTAACTCCTTAAATCTTCAAACCCAAACTGTCACCCACCCAATAGTAGTTTCAAATTCTATTGGGGGAACAACGCATCTTTTCTCAATTTGCAAAGACCTAGTGTTAGACATATGTGACATTGATTTCATATGCAATGCGTATGTTCTAAATTTCGAGGGGTGTGGACTTATTTTGGGTATGGATTGGTTGTCACACTACGGAGCAATCCTAGACTGCGATAAAAAGGTAGTATGGTTAAAAAGTTGTAAAGGGCAAGACCTAGACGTTCATTGTACACCCTTGAATTCAACCGAGTTAAGTTCACTATGATCATTAAGCCTATCACAAGATGAACTTTCATCCGTACCTATAGTTCGAGAATTCTTTGATGTCTTTGAAGACGTTTTGCGGCTTCACCTCGAAGGAAGGTTGAGTTTTGGATTAATCTGGAGAAGGATGCTAGACCAGTCGCTCCGCTATTGAGACACACGGCCCCCAAGGAGAAGCAAGAGTTTGATAAGCAGATCTCGAAGCTACTATAGGAAGGTTTCATTCAACGAAGTACCTTAGAATGGGGAGCCCCTGTTATCTTTGCCACTAAGGCTGACGGCTCATTAAAGCTCTGTGTTGATTATAGGGAATTCAGTTAGTTGACGAAGAAGAATAGTTATTCCTTACCTAGGATAGATGATTTTTTTGATCAAATTGTGGGAGCTAAAGTCTTCTCTCAATTGGACTTGGTAACTGGATTTCATCATTTAAGGATTGTAGAGGAAAGTAATCCTAAGACTGCATTTCACACACCAGATGGACTCTATGAATGGGACGTGATGCCTTTTGGATTGACAAATGCCTCTACATACTTTATAGATTTGATGAGTGGAGTATCTATGGGACAGATAAACAAATTTGTTGTAGTTTTTGTAGATGACATCTTGGTATTTTCCAAAAGTGAAAAGCAACATGAAAGTCACTTAAGGGACATATTAGGAACCTTGAAAAGTCACCAACTTAAAACCAAATTCTTAAAACGCTACTTTTGGAAGAAGGAAGTGAGATTTATTATGCGTATTGTTTCGAAACATGCATTAGCGGTAGACCCTGCAAAGCGGAAGCTATTCAAAATTGGAAGACTCCAAAGTATGCCATGGAGGTTAAAAGCTTTCTAGTGTTAGAAGGTTATTATAGGAAATTCACAAAAGATTTTGCAAAGATAGCAGTTCCTCTAACCCATTTGACCAAAAAGAATTTTGTATTCACTTGGAATGAGAAATGCGCGAAAGCATTCGGGTAGTTAAAGGAGCTATTGGCAAGTGCACTAGTACTCGTCATTCCTAATGAAACGAAGCCTTTTATGGTTTATACAGACGCATGTGGCATAAGATTAGGAGCAGTTTTTATGCAAGAAGGAAGGGTGAGATCTTATACTAGTAGACAACTGAAGGACCATGCGAAGAGATACCCAGTGCACTACTTAGAGCTGACAACCATTGTTTTCGCCTTAAAGATGTGGAGTCACTATCTTTTAGGGGAAAGGTTTGAGTTGTTTACTGACCATAAATCACTCAAATATCTATTTTCCCAAAAGGACTTAAATCTTAGGCAGCAGAGGTGGATGGAGTTTATAGAATCCTACGACTTTGGGATACTGTATACCCCCAAAAAAGGGAATGTCGTCGCTGACACCCTTAGCCAGAAGCATGCTACCTTGGGTGCTATATATGAGTGGAGGCAGTTGGAGTTCCTCTCGAATTTCAACTTTCGACCACCAATAGAACCCACTCAAAACTATTTGGTAGTGATGAATGTTAGACCTGTGTTGATGTATCGTATTGGATTTGAGCAAAACAAGGATGAGGAGGTAGTGGATATCTTAGATTAGCTAAGGAGAGGAGAACAATTTCCTCACGTCAGTAGATATACAGTTAACGAGAAGGGATGTTTAAGGAGAAATGGATGCTTATGCATCCCAAAAATTGATAGTATATTGGAGGAAGTGCTTATAGAATGTCACCGTTCATGAATGACTATTCACCCTGGAGGAGATAAGATGTATAGGAACATGAAACAGATATTCTATTAGCCAGGAATAAAGAAGAAAGTAGCTGAATTTGTTTCTAGATGTTTAACGTGTCAAAGGATTAAAGTTGAGCAAGGGAAGCCCAAAGGATTGTTATTACCATTAGAAATTCCGACTGGGAAATGGGAACACACATTAGTAAATTTCATAGGTGGGTTGCCTAGAAGTCAAAGAGGTAATGAAGCAATTAGGGTAATAGTTGATAGACTCACTAAAAGCGTCCATTTTATTCCTGTTAGGAGCAATTGGACCACAACATCTTTAGCACATATTTATCTTAAGGAAGTGGTGCGATTTCATGGAATTTTGGTCAGCATTGTTAGTGATAGAGACCCTTTTTTTACTAGCGAGTTTTGGAGGAGTTTGCAAACACCTTTAGGAACATCGTTGAATCTCGGTACCACTTACTACCCATAGACAGATGGTCAAACGGAAAGAGTGAATAGGATCTTGAAAGACTTGCTGAGAGCATGCATCATGGACTTTGGAGGACATTGGGAGCAGTGCCTACCTTTAGTGGAATTTACTTATAATAATAGTTATCCATCGATGATTGGTATGGCACCCTTTGAAGCGCTTTATGGGAGGCCATGCAAATCGTCAAATTGTTGGTGAGAAACCATCGACAAAATTTCACTCGGACTAGATTTGATTCGCGAAACTTTGATGAAGGTAGAGTTGATTAGGTGGTGAATGAAGGCAGCACAAGATCGTAAGAAATTCTACATGGATAAGAGAAGGAAAGAATTGGAGTTCGAGGTTGGGAATATGATATTTATCAAAGTCTCCCCTCATAGGAAGGTCGTGAGATTCGAAAAATTAGGAAAGTTGGCACCAAGATTTGTTGGGCCTTTTCAAGTTATGGAAAGAATAGGAAGACTAGCTTACCATGTGGAATTATCCGATAAACCAGTAGGAGTCCATGACGTTTTTCATGTCTCACTTGAGGAAAATGCGTTCCTGACACAGCTTGTAACGACCCACAAATTTACCATTTTGATAAATGATATTTAATTTTGAAATATTCAAATACAAGGTTTTATAACACCAACTATAAAGATTTAAACCCTAAAATTATGATAGGAAACTTGTTTTAAAATATAATTGTGGAATATAGTTTAATAAATAAAGCACGTGCTTTATACACAAATCTTCATCGATACATGATTTTTAGTAGAAAGGAGATTTTCTTAGTATTTGAGTGCACAAGTCTGGATACATACACTTATTTATATACTTAAACAAGAATATGAAATAAAATTACTTATTTTATTTTTGGTAAATAAATTATATTTATGACATCATCAATAATGGCATCATATTTAATAATTGATTTATGAATTTAAATTGAGATTTAATGATTTAATAATTATTATAATTATTCAAATAATTGTTTTAAAATGATAGTAATTCATTTTAATTAGTTATATGGTGATAATAAATTATTTATAATAGTTCTATAAAATATATACTTGATTTGAAAATATAAAGGAAAATTGTTATTGCTTTATCGATAATAGCACTTTTTGTAAACAATTATTTAATATGGATTTTTATGGTTTTATAATTCAAATGAGATTATTTTAGTTAATTAATAATGATAAGAAATTAGTTTTCAAATTTTATGTAATGGCCGGGATTTTCGACCCTCGAAAATCGAAACTAATACGTCCACTGTATTGCGTGCCGAGCAATCAAATGCCGGAAAAACGATTGTTAGGGGAAAAGAAAGAAGAAAGAAGAGAGAGAAAACAAACAACACAGAATCTGACAGTGGAGTGAATAATCTATAATATACAATAATCCTTTACACAAAGAAGAAATGTAATATACATACATCAATCAGAGTATACTAATCTATTTCAGCCCGGATAGTTATAACAACATATCCTCACAATTGCTGATAAATACAACAATGAATGCAGTGGAGAAATAACCAAATACGCGAATATGTCTCTGGGCCTCCAGCTCGTCTCCTGAAGCTCCAAAGCATCCAAACTAAATATGTAATATGCTTGGTAGTATTATAATAAAATAACACCCGAGTTAGTCTGGAAAACCAGCGTGAGAAAATACACCCAACTGGATTTTAAAGGTATAAAAACCTTTGAACTCAAAAGTATCTCATAAGAAAATGCCGCGCATAAACACATATGGGTTTTTACCTTACAATAACCAAGCCATTTCATATGAAATTCTCTGATATTATAATAGTGTCGAAGATACAGATACTTATTAATCTTAGCCAAAATTGTTACATTAATTAAATTCCAACATAATAGGTATACAACTAAAACCGTAAAGGCTTGGAGAATGGATTCCATACAATGACTGGGAAACTGGGGTACCGTCCGTCACGGTTCATCTCTAGATAAAATAACACCGAGAACCTCGCTGGGATCCCCTACCAACACAGACCCAGCCTACCACTTGACTAGTAGTACCGAATATGATCACCCCTCCGTTATTGGGCCCCGAAGCATACAGATGAGAGATAATATCGACTCTAGATAGTGATGAGCATACCCTACTTGGGAGCCACCCACTTAGCCCTACTGCATCTTCCATGTTTTAGTCATTCCCGATCGATGAGGCTTGAGGCTACGTTTTACCTTTAAATAGCACTTCCCACATAGAATGCTAACACTGCCCTCCAGATAGAAATGCAGTGACAACATTCATCCATACAAGTTCGTTTTGGGACTGAACGAAATGCTTAGGAGCTCCGTCTTCAATTTCCATCATCTTCAAGATATCTTTACTTTAAAACGCTTGAGTTGGATCGAAGTGGTTTTCGGATAACATACCCGATCCCGGTCTCTTCGAAAACAACTTCCGATAATTTCTGATACACTTAACCCCGGTTCTTTAGGAAATAAACAGTCAAATATAAAAGCGGAGTCACCTCCTAATCGTTAGTGGACGGATTTCCTTATCAACTATCCTAGGAGAATGAAACGAGATTTATATGCATAGTACATCATCATCGGAGATGACTGTGCCATATAACTCACATTTTTCTTCTAGATATTTCCAAAGTTACGTTTTGGGTCCATATTTGATAGTCGGTTATTTAATTATCCACAAACACACATTCAAATTAGGGGTTTAATTAAAAAGGGAAAACCAACATTGGTTAACCACATAAGCAAATGCTAACCTTTTTAATAAATCTCTTCATTAACTAAAATCACTTTGTAATATTTTTATACCATACCTTTACAAAGATTCATTCATAAACCCTTATTTCAATATTTGGAAAATATCTATATACTTATCTTAACGATATAAGTATATTCATAAAAACTGAGACATAATTTCTTTCTATACAATTCTAAAATCATTTATAAATCACTTATAGATCCCAAAAACCATTTATAAAACTATTTTATAAATCTCTGAAATCGTTTATAAACTCTTCATAGAAACCTCTTATAAATCCAACCTCCATTTCCAATTATAAACTCTTTTACAAATTTTCAAAAAATTTATAAACTCTTTATAAATCCATAAAACTATTTATAAAACTCTTTTTATAAATCCATAAACCCATTTCTAAAATTCTGTTAATATCTAAACCATTTATAAAACTCTTTTATTTTGTAGATAATCTTCCTTTGAGTCTTTAAACCCTTTTATAAGACTCCTCTTATAAATTTATAAACCCAATTCTGTTTATAAACTCTATTTATACGTCTCGAAGGCATTTATAAATAAATAAAAATCATTTTCTTCAAAAAATATATTATATAATAATTAATAATAATAATAATAATTATTAATAATAAACATTATAAGTAGTAATTATTAACTTTAAAACATCTTAAAATAATAATTAATAATTTCAAACATTATTAAATAAACAATAATAATTAACCTTTACCATTATTTTAAATAGTAATAATTAATTTCCAAAACATTATTAATAAATCATTATTATAAATTTCAAGCCATATTTATTTTTAAAATAATTAACTTTCAAAATATTAAAATATTGATAAATAACTTTAAAATAACAGTAAGTAAAATAAATAATCTTTAAAATAGTATTAAATAAAAATAACCTCAAAACACTATAAAATATAAAAATCTTAAAACAATATTAATTATAAGTAAATAACCTTTAAAACAATATTAAATATAAATAAGTAATTTTTAAAATAATATTTCGAAACCCAAATTCAGATTTTGAAATCATTTCCTGTCTCAAATTATACTCCAACTCTAACGACAATTTATAGTATTTTTAAAATACTAATTCAAGGCCAATAGCTACCTAACGCTTAACTAATATTGATATTGATTTTCTATTACTACATGTTTTTAGTTTTGAACATAAACAACATCATAACCAATAGTGTCCATAAATCAGGTTTGATATCCAATAATTCATATAACAGGAATTTTATTGGAAATAAATCAACAATAGCGAGGAATCTCGTTGGATCCCTCCAACATATTCCCCTACATGGCTACATCACAAACAATATATAATTATATAATATGGGTCATCCGCTACTAGAGGCGGGAATAAATCCAAACCAGCTGATAAAACAGTAAATCATCCAAACATCTAATCAACAATTTTTATCAACTATATAACATTTCTGGTTAACCAAAAAGGTGAGATTAACTCACTAAAATTTTCAGTTGTCGCCAAAACTTTCTTGTTTAGAGCTAAAATCAAACGACGTCCGATTTTAGCCTAAATTTCAACTATCTTGAAATTCATCCAAACCTATTCTATTGTGAAGCTATCGTCACCATGAGCGTAACACAAAAATCTGCGCCTCGATTAGACCTCGTATGCAAAAGTTATTTAAATTTCAATTTATCGATATTTTAAATTATAATATAATAAACTAATTAAATAATTAATATACTAATTAACCTTATATTATAATCCATCTTCTTCCCCTTTAATTTATTCTTCCCGCTTCAGGTTATAGTGCTCTACCATGGCCGTGTACTTTCCCCTCGATGTTCTCCCTTCCCCGACCATGAATTTTCAAACCGTTGTCGCCGTTCTCTTCCTGGTCGAGTCCTCGACCTTCCCGTCTCCTACATTCACGACCCGATTACACCAGAAAATCCATGAATTTCCCCCAATCCATGCAGCCGTACACATGTCGCCCGACCATCCTTAGAGCCGCACCACCCTATACTTCTCCTCCAGCTGCTCCTAGCCTCGTTGAATCCAAATCCATCCTCATATCCACCCATTGATGACTACAAGTTGCATAACCTCTAACCCTAGCTCTCCATTATTGCTTCAGGTTCACTATAAATTTGTCGAGCACCATAAAAAATTGTCGCACCCCTCATTTTGCATAATTACATGTAGATCTCAGTCTCACAAACTCAAAGATAGCATGTTTTAATTTTTTTCCATTTTCCTTCGATTTTATTTTGAATTTTGAAGCTAAATAAACTTGGTTTTTCTTTTCTTTCTGGAAGAAGAAAAGGAGGGTAGTATTTTAAAAGAGAGGGGGTATGGCTAAAGCAAGGGAGGTATGGCAAGAAGTATGATGAATATTATATATATACATATTCAAAATATATAGCTCGACGCACTCAAAAATCTCGAACTCCAAACAAGGCGCCACCTGGCATTTTATATGTAATACCGCTATTCTGAACTCAATGGAATAAGTCTCGAGACCTAATTCGATTATATACAAAAGGTAGCTTTTCAAACTTAGTTATATTATATTAATTCCTAAAATTAATTTATATGCATTTCAAATTCGTATGACCACACGATACATCCAATCGCCACGAAAATTCTCGGCGAATAATAACTCACTATTACAGATCCAATGAAACCGGTTTCGTCAAAATCCGAGACAGTGCCCCGAAAGACTATTTTTATACGTTAATTAAAACGAATTATTATAAAAACCAATTTAATCGCTTTTGAATCTAAATTAAAACTTTACTATCTTCATACTCATTTAAATATAATTTAAATCAACTTTTGAAATCATTTTTAGTCACATTAAATTCAGGATTTAATTATTTAAACAATTCCAAATATTAAATTGAACAATTTAATCATCAATAAATCGTTATATTTGAAATTCAAGTTATTTAATACATAAAATTACTTTTTAATATTTTAAAATCGATTAAATATTCCAAATTCAATTAACTGAAATTATGGGTCGTTACATTTATATGAAATTCAAATAAGAAGTAAAAACATGACCGGAGATCGGAATCGGAATTCATAACGGTTTAACGTATAGAAGTTGTAAACAAATCAATACAACATTATGATATACATGCATGAACTACATATATACATTTAATTATGTTTAGGAATTAGTCAAATCAAGCACTGAAAATATCCAAACACATATGCATATATACAAGCTCCTTATGTGTAAACAAGAGATAAGAACAAAGCAACACATCACATCACAAGCCAAGCACATGGGGAGGGGGGGTGAGTGGGCTTCATGGTCAGCCAAAGTGATGGGGGTGGTGGCATATGGTGGTGAGGTGTAAAGATGATGTGAAAGATGGTGAAAATATCATAATATTTGTTTTCAAACATTTGCCTATATATACAAGGCCTTAGCTCTCTCATTTCAGCCATCCATTCACTTATCCTTCCTCATTTTTCTTAAAGCTCTAAGAGCTCTTCTTTAATGACTTCCATGCCTTGAAAAAATTATTTGCAAAGTTATGGAAAAATAAAGTAAAATATATACACATATATATACCATGTCGATCCACATCCAAACCAAAGCCAAATCACTCTACATCTCCACTCAAAGCTCACGGCCACCACCATCCATCACTTTGGCCGAGCACTCCACTTCCTTTCAAGCTAGCCCAAGCTTTCCAAAGGTCCAGGGCTCGACTCCATAGACTTTGGTTCGATCGTAGCGAAGCTATAGTCCGTTTTCCTAAGTTTGATATCCAATAAAGGTGAGAAAGCTCTATAAAACTTTATATATATATATATGATGTGATATGATTGATATAGATGTTTACTATGCTTTGATCATCAAGTTTGGCTGTTTACTATAGTTATTTAACGGTGTTAACAAGTCACGTTAATACACGTCGAATATCACAAGGGAAATTATTTTTCTTTATTAAATGAAAATGCTATATATGAGCTTGTTAAACCTCTTTAAAATTTAGAAATGTTTGATAAAAATGTAAAAGTATGTCAAAAAAGTTTGAAAAGAAAATGAAATTTGAGTTAAAGTTGGCACGTCGCTTAACGGTAGTTCGCGATTTCACGCCACAGAAAGTTAAATCCATTTATACAATGGATTCAGAGTCGGAATTCTTTGGAATAAGAATTTTCTGAACTTTTATAATCATAGTTTTCAAAAAAAAAAGAAAAATATCGAGATTTCATTTAGTAGATTTTGAAATATGAGAAAATCAAGTTTTCAAAATAGTTGCGGCTTGGCAATTCGTAAACCAAAGCGATAAATTCTTTAAAAATGATATTTTTAATTCTTTAAAAATATGGAATAAATTCTATAAATATTTTAAAATGTTTTAAAAGAGACTTGAGTTATAAAAAATGGATTTCTAAATGATATAAAAGTTGTTTTGATCAAATAAGCTTTGAAACACTATTCGTAGTACTTTTTGCAGCACTTTTAATAACTTTTGAAATATGGCTTTAAACTTAAGTATTCTTTCCCAAATCTTTTATAAATGTTTTCAAATAAATAGTTAAGTACTTAAAGATGATTTGGAGGTTTTATAATTTATTTTAAAAAGTTTAAATAAATTATTTAAAGAAAAGCTGTTATAATCAAGTAATTTAATCTTGGCTCAAAAAGCAGATGAGTAGACTGAATTTTTCTATTCATGAGATCTAGATGTGAGGTGCTTAAACTAAGGAGATGTTCAAGAGAAATCAGTGCCTTGGCTCACCTGGCCTCTTTCCTGGACGAGGGATAGATAAGGTCGAAATGTCGGAAACGAGACAAGTATAAAAGATTTAATTTTTATAATTAATTAATTATAGCTTGGATTGAATAGAGATAATCTTATTATACTTGGTGTTAATCCTAAGGAGGTAACTCGTACTAATCGTATGAATTTAAAAGGTGATTCCACCGTTATTAGATGAACAATACAAATTGAATATGGAAATTAGTATTGAGTAAAATTAGTATAATTTCTATGGATCCATTTTACTTGAATACTAACTAATTTGGATTTACCATCTTAGATAACATAGTTTCAACATATTGAAAAGATATGTGTTAGAAATAAGAAATCTTCATTAAAGATTTAAATAAATGATTTCGAAATATTTTCCTAAGTAAATGATGAAATGATTTGGAATTATTCCAAGATTTAAAAAGGTTTTAAGTAACCGAAGGATTTTATAAGAGAGTTTTAACGATCCCATATATACTGAAAAGAAATGGTTTTAAAAGATATATATCTCTAAGAAGATATTTTGGATAAAATGATACAAATTAATGGAATATTAATCACCCACTTAACATCTTTTTATCGATAATTGGTTCGGAGAAACCTGGGTTAGATTTGGGCAATTCCTTTTCGAAAACTACTTCAAACCAATTTACAAGTTCAAAAGTGAAGATATGTTGAAGACAATGAAGTTTTAGGCGGGGATCTTCATAACGGAAGGACTGCTTGTTGATAATTTTGGAGTAGCTCTCGAGATAAATAAATAGCAGTGGTCCCTTCATTTTGGGATCTTCGTATGCAAGGACTACTCGCTACTAATCCTAGGTGTGATGCCCAACAGGATGTGGTAGGAGAGTGCCTTCGGTTTGTCCTATTCTTGGACAACTTATACGGATGGATGTCTAACATTGCATTTCTAAGATCACAGTGCATTGATCTCTACAAACGTACATCTATTTGGTGGTGTAGAAGGTAATCCCACTTATGCTGAACACCCTTCTCTAAGATGTACGAGCTCAGAGGTTGTACATTTGTTGAAATCAATAGTGTGTTGTTGGAAATAGCAATGTAGCATTTTAAGTGAATATGTTCTAATAAAGATAAATGTTACCTCAAGCCTCACACTTGGGAAATTGTGAAACAGGGGTTGCTTTAAGGCTAAGTGGTTCGCAACCATTAGGGTATTGTATCACCTTCCTAGATTTATTTATTTCTATCCTCTATAACGTCGGGTTTAAATTTTGTAGTGTATGCTATGAGATGTCTCGGAGAGGTCATGAACGGCCGAGGTTATATCATATTCAGTGCTATCTGTACCATCTGTTGGTCTTGGGTAGGCTGGCCTTATTTTGTAGAGGACCATCTATTGATGGCCTTGGTACATTCCTCTAGAAATGTACTGTACGGGAGGTAGTCCCTTACCTCGCTATTTATTGGAAATCCATTCTTCAATAAGTGCCCTAGGACTTAGTTGTAAACCTATTATGCCATCAAATTTAACCAATGTAACAATTTCAGCCATTTGAATATATTTATTTGAAAGGTTTTCAAAGAATGTCATTAAAAATAATATAACTGGATTTTACATAGAAATGATTTGTTTATCATAAGGTAAAAACTGGTTCAGTGTTTATGTGCAACATGGTCTTATGAGATACCCTTTGTTTTTAAATACTCGTATTTTGAGTTTCTCACACTAGTCCCACGACTGATTCAGAGTTTATTTTCTTTCCCTTAAACTCTGGGTGTCTTATTTTTTCGGGCAGCCTAGTAGTCGGGTTTAGTTTAGAGCATTTTGAAAGAGCTTGGAGCATGAGCTAGAAGATTCTTCTAAAGATTGTTATCCATTTCCACCACACTTATGTACTATTATATTTCGCATTTGTAGGGATGGAGTTTTATAACTGTCCATGTTGATGTTAAGTTAAACTTTGATAAATATATTTAAAATTTTCCGTTGTAAAGATTATATGTTCAAATAATATATGTTATTCCATTTGTGTAAGATTATGTTCTATATTTATTTTCTTTTCCCCATAACTATCCACCTTTTCATTCAAATTGAGTTGGATATATGTAGTTTATTGTCAACTTAAAGTATAGAATTGTGGGTCATAACACAGCTATTATGGTAGAGCCCGATCAATATGGGGATATTGAGACGGAGTCAATGATATCCCGTGCCATGACATGCATTGTGAAGCATGGAACTAGGAAGCTCCGCAAGAAAGAAATTAGGTTGGTTTGACTACAATGGGGAGATAACCCGGCGGAAAGCACATATGAAACTGAAGAGAAGATGAAAATCTCTCATTTTGAGCTTTTCACTCGGAAACTTTTCTCTCTAAATTTATATTTTGGTTGCATTGCAGTTGCTGGATTAGATGGTAGGAAATGGTTGCTACACTTTTCACCGTCACTTTTGCACTCATGTAGAAATTTCCATGCATATTTAGGGTGTTTTGCATACATATTTATATACCATAGTCACACATTCATGCTAGGATTGAGCTCATTTATAGTATGTCTACAATACATAGTCACATTGCACTAATAGTTAAGTAGATGGATGTGTAGATAACTTGGTTGTATAACATGGATGTTTAGTGCGCGTTATGCTGTTCGCCTCTTGGAAAATATTTCGGGGATGAAATCCTTTTTATGGGGGAAAGAATGTAACACTCCGTAAAATCAATCATAAGATAAATTAGATAAATTAAATAAGATAAGGGTAAAAATGAAAAAATTCCAAAAGTTCAAATTTAACCACGAAAGTTATGTAGTTGTGTTCGTGGCGAAATTTTGATCAATTTCATATATAATATGTTGAAAACGGATCTTAAACGGAAAAGTTATGGACATTTGAAGTTTCGGATTTAAAATAATTTAAATAAAATTCAAATTCAAATGGGTAATTAATTTTAAAAATTTGAAATTCAGAAATTAACATTAGAAAACTTGGGGATTAAGGAAACGTTAAAGTTAAAAATCAATTAAGGAATATAATAAATAAAACAACGGCAAAAATCAAACGTCCCTAAAATCAGGGAAAAGGTCGACCCCTGACCTCGACCGGTCGACCACCACCCGTCAACCGATGGTGGGGACGGTTGACCGCTTACCATATAATGGCGGTTAGGGTTTTGCAATTTTGGACGTTCCAGATTTAATTATTTAAATCCAACGGTTCTCTTTCTTTCTCATCACTATAAGTAAGACTCTAGACCCCTCACTTTTTCACACAATAGACTGGGAACATTAACGAAGCTCTATTAGTTCATCTCTTCCAAGATTCTGAAAACTTCATTAGGGTTTCAGGTAAGCAATTCTATATATCTGTCTTTGTTTATTATTTATTTTCTCAACTTCTTATCCTCCAAACCTTTAGTTTTCTGAATCTAACATATATACAAATCCATTACTATATATATGTATAAAAAAGAAGAGATCTGATAAGAGATTGTCAAAGGCGTGTCAAATCCAAAGGGGGCGAAGCTAAGGCTATACTGTGAGTGGAAATCTTAGCTTTTCTATTTTAGTAAATGATTAGTATAATTTGGATTTGAATATGCCTTGGGGAGTTTTGGTTTATGAAAACATCATATTATAAACCTGCAAAACTCCTTCAATGTGAAATGTCAATTCTAGGTTGAAATCTCAATTGTTGTATTAAAATAATGGAAATTGTGTGGATTTGCTGTTTTTATTATTTTTCCCTTCTATTCCACTCCTTATTATTTTTCTTTGAATTTGATTAAAGGATTTTGATTAAGGAATAGTGTGTACGGTATGAATTTATTCGTAGTTTGCATCACTTATTCCCATAAATTAAATGGAAATTCTTTTGCTTATTTTTATGTGAAAAGGGAGTTGAATAGTGCTTAAGAATTGAAATTGTATGTTTCTATTATAAAAATATTCCATTGTTTTGGTGTATAAATTGAGTTTAGATTTCTATTCTATACAAGTCTGTTTATTGGAAATCTTGGATATGAATATTAGAAGTTTGTTATTGTTGATCATATGGAATAAGATTTATATAATTAGTTAAAGAGTTGACATTTAAACGCTAGTTTCAGGCTTATACTGCGCATGTTTAGAAATTTCTAGGCATGTTTTTTTTTTGGCAAAGCCAGCGAAGGGTGTGTATGTATACACTTGCGTAATTAACGTATAATTAGAACGTATAATTGTGTAGTTAAGTAGGTTATTATTCTTATTAAATCACTCTTAGGAAGGTAATTAATGTTAAAAGGCGTAATAAGAAAGATTTCTTATAAGGCCTTGATTATGGAAATGGTGAGATGTATGATAATATATGTAGAGTGTATAAAGATTATGACTAAGTTATAGGATGCGAGGTTAGTCAAAAGCACGTAGAAGTCTGGCCAGCTAATCTAGCTACCAACAATGTGACTTTGAGGCTGATGTGAGACATCGTCCATAAAAATAACTATAAGGACGCAAGGTTAGTCCCAAATTCTGTAGGATAAATCTGCCCAGCTAATCTAGTTACCGGTACCTATGAATAGTCGGACTAATATGAGAAGTCATCATGGTTATGGGTCATATACAAAGGACCTGTTTCAAAGACTGAAGGTATTAAGTGGTTTTGTGAGGCCTGCCTCTTCTCCATATTGGAAGTAGCAAATGGTTAGGGTTATGGGTTAGGCATGGTCGAGGATATCCTAGTAGAAGGCTCGCTTCAATAGGAAGTATTCAGTGGCTGAAAGGATTCCATGCAATGTCAGGCAGATAGTAACTAGTGAGGAGTCCAGCTTCGAATTATAGGTGGTAAATGACATGGACTTACCATATATAAGGTAGTAAATGGTTGGAGTATACCTAATTATCATTAAAAAGTATTAAGTCACTTGGGTAATATCTCTTGCATTGATAGGACATTATTGACGGTAGATATGAGTTTATGGAAGATAACAAGTTAGCTATGGGCTTATATTCGGAAAGCCTTTTATTTAAGTTTGAGAAAAGCCTTTGGACTTACATTTGAAAGGACTTATGATGTAAGTAGAAATCGTAAGATATATATTCCTATTTAAATTGTACTGCATAAGTACTAATATAGTAAGGTTGAGATTTTTATTCACCGGATATATGTAACAACCCAATATTTTGAAATTATTTTTATTTGAATTTATTTCATTTGAAAATATTTTTATAGTGAAGTAGAAATCTTTCTAGAATTAATGGTATTTTGTTGTAATTTTCATGTTCTGTTTCCTATTTTTAAACAATTTCTTCAGTTCTTTTGCTATTTTCTCTGAATTTAATTATTTATTTCACTTTGAAAATGTTTTAAAAATAATTTTTATTTCAAATTTTGTGTTAGAATATTTTTAAAATGAAGTAAATAATTTTCCAAAGTCAATGGTGATTTATTTGTAATTTCTGGACACTGTTTTCAATTTTTGAGTAATTTCTTATATTCTTTTTCCATTTTCATTAAAATTAATTATTTATTTTTATTTTATTTTACTTTGTTTTAGTTTTTAAAATTAAATTACTGATTTTATTTTGTTTTAAATTGAATTAAAGAAAAGGAAATATGAAAGGTTTTAAAAGCTTGGAAACTTAAGTCTTTTCATTTCCAAAAACTTTTCATTTTCCTCAACTCCTCATTACTACTTTGGCCGTGAATTTTTACTTGGTTAGCCGTGCATTTTGTCTTCATTTCACGCAAAGAAAAATCATCTTCCTCATTTCTTATTCACGGCTAGCACAAGTATTGGTAATGGCATCTTAATTTTTTCTCTTTTTCTTACTTTTCCTATATTTTTGCCTTGTTCTCTCCAAAGTTTTGCTCGGCCTCCTCCTTGTTTTCATGGCCACCACCTCCTACATCTCTTCCCTGCCATCACCACCACCTACACCCCAGGCCTTGACCATGGCTGAGCCCACCATGATGCCAAAACTCCACAAAAATTGCAACACAAGCCATAAAAACATGTTGTTTGACCACTACTTGTTCACCACTCAACTTTCCACCACCACCACCACCTTAGGCCGCCACCACCATCACTGACCAGACCACCACACACCCCTCCAGCCCGTGACCTGACCCATACCCCTCTTACCTGAACCATTTGCCCATGGCCGAGCCCATTTGGATGAACAAAACAATGTTTTGCCTAAAAACTCTTCATATTCTACATGGTGTGACTCCTCTACATCTTCTAGCTTGTACCCGAGCCATGCCTAGCCCAAACCTGAGCCATGTCTTGATCAAACCTGAACCAAAATGTACCCTAGGCCTTCAAAACATTGTAGAAAGCAAGGCAAAAGTTGTGTGTTCGATTTGCTTTTCAATTAAAAGTTATACAATTTCAATGTTGTATTGAATTTTAAATTGTTTTGATTTTTGTTTTGGGTTGTAACACAAGAGTTGTAGCATTGGATCTCGCTCTCCACTCAAATTCGTAGTCTTGTCTTTGTGCTCTTGATTCCGTTGTGTCGGTTGTTTTGCAATCTCCAGCATTTAGAGGTGAGTAAATCTCACACGACACTATATACTTATCCAATTGTGAAGCGACAACATTTGAATGTGTAGAATTATAAATGATGCTATAATTGCCTGTGATTATTTATGAATGATGTTAAACCTGTAAATTACATGTCATATCACCTGTTACTGTTGTATATTGTTAAACTGTTCATTTATATCTGTTTATCACACTACAAGTTCCCTGTAGAATAGAATCACTATGGATTGAAATGATACACACCCGAACGGACTTTAGAATAGGGAAAGATCGTTATGGGCTGAAATGATAAGCCTGAGCGACTTTTAATTAATTTTATTTACTTGGGATTGCGGTTTTGAAATGATAAAACCCGGATTTTCTTGGTAAACTACGGATTGAAATGATATATTATCCGTATCACTTGACTTAGGCTAGAAAATATTATACAGACCCGTGGTTATTATATATTTTTTTTGGAAATTTTTAAGTATTTTAAAAATGTAAAAATAGGATAAATGGATTTAAATTGAATTTTAAAATGATTTATTAAAGTGGAAATGATTTTTTCTATGTGTTAAATGTAAAATAAATGGATAGAAATTGTGATTTTAAAGTGTAACTTAATTTGGAAATTTTGATTTGATTTTTAAATGGAAATTTAAGTTAATTAAATTAAAAATGAAAATTAAGTTTTAAATGGTGAAAAATGGAGATTTAAATTTAAGTGTTGAAGTAAATTGTTAAAAATGAAAAATGCGAATTGACACACTTGAATTTAATAAGTGAACTTTAGAAAATTAGATTTTTATTTGTAAAATTTTTCTTTATAAAACCATAAGTTAAAGGTATATAAATGAACACTTTTGGTGTGGGAAAATATGATTTTCATAAGTTTAAATGATATAAATTGAATTTTATTTGTGGTTGGAATTGTATTTAAAATCTGGAAATTCAATTAATAGCACTTCAGAAATGCTATCATTTCTGGAAATGAACTAATTCTGAACTAAGTAGAATCTGTAGCACTTGGTAAGTGCTGTGGTTGCATAAATGAACTAAAAGACTAAAAATTTAACTAAGGCTATGACAGCACTTGGTAAGTGCTGTAGTGGCAGGAACTAAAATTGAACCTGAAACTAATGAAAGACTATTGTAGCACTTGTTAAGTGATGTAGTTGGCTGAAATGGGATTTTTGAATATAATTGAACTTTTACAACAGTTTTAAAACGCTGTCTTTGCTGAATTGAATAAAAACCTTTAATTTGAACCCTGAACTATTACAACAGTTCTATAAATGCTGTCTTTTCTGAATTGAACTATTTTTCCTTTAAAACTAAACTGTTACAGCAGTTTATAAATGTTGTCTTTGCTGAATTGAATTGTTTTCAAATATAACTTACCGCAGCACTGTTTAAATGCTTTGAAAGCTGGAATTTTAATGTTTTATTGTTTTTAAGTGAATAAATGAACTCAGAAAAGGCTAAAATTTTGGGAATTGAATATTTGATTTAAAAGAATAATGACTTTGTTTTTAAATGGTTTAATTGAAGTATTTTGATTTGAAATATAAACTGCTTTTAAATTTATAACCACAGGTTATAATAACGATTGATTGTTAAAGAGACCGGGATCAGATATGGACATACTCTCTGTTGATTCCGAAAACCACTTTGACAACTGTGTACGCGGTGGAGTTTCCAAAATGAAGTAGGATGGTGGTGACGATCCTAAGGTATATACGTGGACCCAACTCCCATGAGTTGGCATAAGGCGGCTAAAACAAGAGCGATTGACGTACCAATGAGGTAGCACCTCTGATCGGACACACTTCTTCGATACCATTCTATTACTTGTGATTGATTTGGTGCGCACCCTTGATTTGGGAGTGTTGTTCGAGGTGGGCGGTAGTGGCTGCTATACGTCACCACCAGTCCGGATGCGTAATTGGTATATCTACCCTGGCATTGCCTAGTTGTGCCGTGTCACCTACCATAGCGAGCTTTACTACGAGTTGTGATTTCTCCCGTAGCCTGTGGAGTATCGAGGTAGCCCCCATTTTGGGAGTATGCTAATACTGGATAGACTACTGGGACTATTACGTGTTAAGGGCTATATGGGTAACCCCTTGACGCTATTAAAAAGTATGTTTATTTTATATTAGACATTATTATAATAGCGAATATTACTACATAGTAGATAGTTTAACGGATCCTTAAAGAATGGGCGATCCCAAGCATTCTTTAAGTTACTTGTACTTTTATTACAGTTCACTTGAGTTGGTTTACATTGTATAAGTATGTATGTCCTGACTCGAGTGTTTGTGTTTTATTTACGCTCGGGTCAGCCTGAGTATTCACAGCTTTGGATTTCACTTTTTAGGAGCTAGGAATCGCTGGAGTTTCTGCTTATCTAGTTATTCATCTATTTCAGTTTCAGTTGTTCTATTTCAGCTTTTGTATTAGAGACTTATGTATTTGGATTTCTTTTGTACTTGTTTCAGAACTGTATTGGCTTTCAGACTATGTATTTTGTATCTGTTTTTGAGACTCTGTATTTTAGTGGCTTCATGAACCACTATTTATTTTATTTCCGCTGTGAGTTATTCTGATATTTCTGTGTATGTGATTCTGTGAATGATTTTATTTGCTCCAAATTTTATTACAATCTGTTATTTTGTATTATTCAAGTCTGACATGTGTGGATTATTGTCGATTTGAATGGTCCAAAATAGTGGGTTGTTACATTTGGTATCAGAGCTTTGGTTTTAGGCAAACCTTAGCCTATGGAGCAAAAACTCATTAGAGATAGGGTAGAAATACCCTAGAATGAGTGAAATCAAACTCAGAATCATTTCTTTGTGAGTGAACGTATTTTCAAAGTATAAAATGATTTTAAAATGATTTTAAAATGATTTTCAAATGATTTTCAAAGATTATTTTGATATAAAATTTTCTTGTTTAAAAGCAAATTTTTCTAAACTTCCTTCTTTTCGTATCTACCTTGTTAGAAATTTCTATTATTAGGATATTCATCCAAGTGATTTTATCTTATCTTATCTTAGCTTATCTTTGTCTTCTCTGTACCTTTTGTCCTAAAATTCATTCTTGATTTTTCAGGATGAATCGTGGAAATGCTAGAGGTAGGGGTCGTGGTACTGCCTCAGCTCCTCAACCTGTTGCACCTGTTAGGTTTACTGTTCTCTGTAAGGAATTCTCTCAGCTCGGTGGTACTAAGTTCACCGGTTCAGAGAGCATTATCGAAGCCCAGCAATGGTTACGGAGTTTAGAGAGGATCTTTACTGGTCTTGAGATTACTGATGCCCAGAAGCGTCAGTTAGCAGCTTGGTAGCTACAAGAGTCAACCTTAGATTGGTGGGAGTCTGTTACAGCTCATACTAATGAGGGTGATTTTTTCCTGGGAGCAGTTCAGGTATCCTTTGTGTTATCTTGAAATTTTTCCCATTTTTCTTTTCTTTTGAATCTATCTTAAGTCTTGTTTTGTATCTTCTTTCCAAAGAGGCTTTTGTGGAAAAATGGATGCCCGAAGCCGGGAAATCCCAGCTTTATCGAGAATTCATGGATCTTAAGCAGGGTACCATGTCTTTTTCTGAGTACGAGCGGAAGTTCAACGAACTCTCCAAGTTTGGTCCTGGTCTTATCGACACCCAGCTTAAGAAAAATGAGAAGTTCATAGCTGGAGCTCGCCCAGAGTTCTACGATCGTCTTATTTCACATGTTCATGGCACTTTTACTGAGCTTATGGATATGGCTATTCGTTATGAGAACCCTACTTCCAAGGCTCCTGCTGCTTCTAGTGCTCATGTATCTCAGTCTTCCTCTGCAAATTCTAAGAAGAGAAAGCCCAATTTCCACCAGTAGAAGAAGAATTGGCTCAAGAATCCGGGCTTGGGATCTTCATCATCTTCTCCTTCTCAGAGGCACCCTATTGATCTATCTACCATTACCTGCTTCAAATGTGACCAGAAGGGACACTATGCTAATAGTTGCCCTACTTCGGTTAGTGCTACTATTCCTCCACCTCAAGTTACCAGGAACAATCTTTGTCATGTTTGTCTTCATCCAGGTCATTTTAAGAATGATTGTCCTTTGTATCAGAAGGGAAAGCCATTTGGTGTTTTTGCTGTCACATCTGCTTCTTCACCTGATGCACCTGATCCTGCTCCTAGTGATGATCAAGGTACTCTTCAGGGCACCTTTACTTTATTTCATCTTCCTGTTCGTGTTTTATTTGATACTTGAGCTTCACACAGTTTTATTTCTGATGATTTGTGTGATAAGTTTGAACATCTCCTTTCTCCTGATTATGCTTCTGTTCCTTTATGTGTTTCAAATCCTATTAGTGGTCCTACAAATCTTAATAAGATTTGTAAGCAAGTGAGACTCTTCTATTCTGGCCATAAATTTTCCGGTGATTTCTATGTTCTTGGTTTCGATGCTTTTGGTTTGTTGCTTGGAGGTGATTGGCTTGATGGGCATGATGCCCGTATCTCTTGTAAATCCCGAATTGTTTCTCTTAAGGATGATCGTGGAAATTCTTTGGTTATTCAGTGTCGTATGCCTCATGATTATGCTGGCAGTTTATCTTTTCTATGGATGCTTCTCCTGTTGATCTTCAGTCGACTCGTGTAGTCAAACTCTATCCCGATGTATTTGGTGAAGTCACTGCTCTACCTCCTAAGCGGGAAATTGATTTCCGCATTGATCTTATTCCTGGAGCTCGACCTGTAGTTCTACCTCTTAGAAGAATGGCACCCCGCGAGAAGGTTGAGTTAGGGAAGCAAATTGAGGACCTGTCTTCCAAGGGTCTGATTAGACCTAGCTTTTCTGAATGGGGAGCAGCGGTGGTTTTTGTCACCAAGTCCGATGGTTCTCTCTAGATGTGTGTTGATTATAGGGAGCTGAACAAGCTCACTATGAAAAACAAATATCCAATGCCTCGCATCAATGATATGTTTGATCAGCTTTATGGTGCCACTGTTTTCTCTCAGCTTGATCTTGCCACAGGTTTTCACCAGCTCAGAGTTGCTGAGGAAAGTATTCCCAAGACTGCTTTCCGTACTGAGAATGGATTCTTTGAATGGTTAGTCATGCCTTTTGGTTTGACTAATGCTCCTGCTTTCTTTGTTGATTTGATGAATCGTGTTTTTCGTGATGTGCTTAATAAATTTGTTCTAGTCTTTGTTGATGATATTCTCATTTTCTCTAAGTCTGAGGAAGAGCATGAGTCACATTTGAAATCTGTTCTTGAAACTCTTAGAAATCATCAGTTGAAGGCTAAATTTTCTAAATGCCGTTTCTGGAAGGATGAAGTCCGATTCCTCGGGCATATTATTTCCGGTAATGGAGTTTCTGTTGATCCAGTCAAGATCGTTGCGATCAATGTAAGTCTTTCTTTCCTTCTCTTTCCTTGTGCATTCAATTTATTCTATCTTTCTCGTTGTCCTTATCTATCCCTATTATGTACAGGATTGGGAAACTCCTAAGGCTCCTACTGATATCCGTAGTTTTCTGGGCCTTGCCGGTTATTACTGGAGATTCATTGAGAATTTCACTCGGATTGCTGCACCTTTCACTGCTTTGACTCGGAAGAATGCTAAGTTTATTTGGAGTGATGAGTGTAAGGCTGCATTCAGTGAGTTAAAACACAAGCTTACTTCCGCACCAGTTCTTACCGTTCCAAATGGAAATGAGGGATTAACGGTATACACTGATGCTTGTCGAGAAGGTTTGGGAGCTGTTCTGATGCAAGATGGTAAGGTGATTGCTTATGCTAGTCGTCAGTTGAAGACCCATGAAGTAAATTATGTTGCCCATGATTTAGAGTTGCTTGCTGTTGTTTTTGCTTTGAAGCTTTGGAGACATCATCTTTTGGGTACTAAGTTTGAGCTTTTCACAAATCATCGGTCTTTGAGATATATTTTCACTCAAAAGGATTTGAATCAGAGACAAGTTAGGTGGTTAGAATTCCTTGCTTCTTATGACCTCGACATCAACTATACCCCTAGGAAGCTAATGCTGTGGCAGATGCTTT
This sequence comes from Allium fistulosum, assembly GCA_030737815.1. NCBI lineage: Eukaryota > Viridiplantae > Streptophyta > Magnoliopsida > Asparagales > Amaryllidaceae > Allium > Allium fistulosum. The sequence continues at coordinate 479,648,559 of CM060905.1, read as the reverse complement.
GAATAGGAAGAAGGCTTTCTTGTGTCAGTTGGTTGTTTCTTCTTCTCTTGTGGATCGTATCATGGCTAAGCAGGATGAGGATGAGATGCTTAGATTGATGAAGGAGAATGTTCGTAGCAGGGTTGGTAGTAGTAGTCTTGATGGCAGTGGAGCTCAGATAGATGATAAGGGTATTTTGAGGATTAATAATAGGATTTGTGTCCCGAATGTTGATGGATTGAGACAGGAGTTACTTTGGGAGAATCATCAGTCCAGACTTTCTATTCATCCGGGTGTGACCAAGATGTATCAGGATATGAAGAAGTTGTACTGGTGGAAGGGTATGAGGTGAGATATCTCCATTTTTGTTAGTAGATGTGTGACTTGTCAGCAAGTCAAGGCAGATCATCAGAAGACCCCTGGTTTGTTGCAGCCTGTTGAGATTCCCAATTGGAAGTGGGAACAGGTTTCTATGGATTTCGTTGATGGATTACCGAGGACTAGGAGGGGTAATGAGAGTATCTGGGTTATTGTGGATAGATTGATCAAATCAGCTCATTTCATTCCGGTCAAGTCTACCCATTCTGCTTCTAGTTTGTTTGAGGTTTACATGAGGGAGATTGTTCGTCTCCATGGTGTTCCTCTCAGTATTGTTTGTGATCGTGATCCTATCTTCACTAGTCAGTTTTGGAAAGCCTTTCAGGATTCTTTGGGTACTCGTCTGAATCTGAGCAATGCTTACCATCCACAGACCGACGGTCAAACGAAAAGGGTGAATTAGATTCTCGAAGATCTTCTTCATGCTTGTGTACTTGATTATGGAGGATCTTGGGAAGATCATCTCCATCTTGTCGAATTCACCTATAACAATAGTTATTAGGTATAATTTCTATCTTCTGTTTTAATCTTACCCTAATCTTTTATCTATCTCATTTCTATCTTTGAATTCAGGCCAGTATCAAGACGTCTCTGTTTGCTGCTCTTTACGGACGACCTTATAGATCTCCTTCTTGCTGGATCGAATCCGGTAATTGTTTGGTTCTTGGTCGGCTCCTGAGAGAGTTGAGGAGATTAGGAGGAAGATGAGGAAAGCTCAGGATAGGCAGAAGAAGTATGCTGATCGTCGTAGGCGGAGTTTGGAGTTTGCTGTTGGTGATTTGGTTTTCCTTAAGGTTTCTCCCTTAAGGAATGTTATTCGATTTGGTCGTAGAGGGAAGCTTTCTCCTAGATTTGTGGGTCCTTTCCGCATTTCGGAAAGAATTGGTTCTTTGGCTTACCATCTGGATTTTCCCGAGAAATTATCTGGACTACATAATGTATTCCACGTTTCTCATCTTCGTCGCTATCTGCATGATCCATCTCTTATTGTTCAGCCATCTGCTCTTGATAGTTTGGATATTGAGCCTAATCTGACTGTTGAGAGGAAGCCACTTCATATTGTCGACAGAGGTACGAAGCAGCTAAGAAGGAAATCTATTAGTCTGGTCAAAGTACAGTGGAGTACTGATGATCGTGATTGTACTTGGGAGAGGGAGGAAATCATTTATGCTTCGAATTCGTAATTATTCATTCCAGGTACTATTTGCTCTCTATCTTGTTTTCTTATTTTCTTTGTTTCCGTTCTTTTCGAGGACGAAAAGGTTTGAGTGGGGGAGAGTGTAACAACCCAATATTTTGAAATTATTTTTATTTGAATTTATTTCATTTGAAAATATTTTTATAGTGAAGTAGAAATCTTTCTAGAATTAATGGTATTTTGTTGTAATTTTCATGTTCTGTTTCCTATTTTTAAACAATTTCTTCAGTTCTTTTGCTATTTTCTCTGAATTTAATTATTTATTTCACTTTGAAAATGTTTTAAAAATCATTTTTATTTCAAATTTTGTGTTACAATATTTTTAAAATGAAGTAAATAATTTTCCAAAGTCAATGGTGATTTATTTGTAATTTCTGGACACTGTTTTCAATTTTTGAGTAATGTCTTATATTCTTTTTCCATTTTCATTAAAATTAATTAATTATTTTTATTTTATTTTACTTTGTTTCAGTTTTTAAAAGTAAATTACTGATTTTATTTTTGTTTTAAATTGAATTAAAGAAAAGGAAATATGAAAGGTTTTAAAAGCTTGGAAACTTAAGTCTTTTCATTTCCAAAAACTTTTCATTTTCCTCAACTCCTCATTGCTACTTTGGCCGTGCATTTTTACTTGGTTAGCCATGTATTTTGTCTTCATTTCACGCAAAGAAAAATCATCTTCCTCATTTCTTATTCACGGCTAGCACAAGTATTGGTAATGGAATCTTATTTTTTCTCTTTTTCTTACTTTTCCTATATTTTCACCTTGTTCTCTCCATAGTTTTGCTCGGCCTCCTCCTTGTTTTCATGGCCACCACCCCCTACATCTCTTCCCTGCCATCACCACCACCTACACCCCAGGCCTTGACCATGGCCGAGCCCACCATGATGCCAAAACTCCACAAAAATTGCAACACAAGCCATAAAAACATGTTGTTTGACCACTACTTGTTCACCACTCCACTTTCCACCACCACCACCACCTTAGGCCGCCACCACCATCACTGACCAGACCACCACACATCCCTCCAGCCCCTGACCTAACCCATACCCCTCTGACCTGACCCAATTGCCCATGGCCGAGCCCATTTGGATGAACAAAACAATGTTTTGCCTAAAAACTCTTCATATTCTACATGGTGTAACTCCTCTACATCTTCTAGCTTGTACCCGAGCCATGCCTAGCCCAAACCTGAGCCATGTCTTGATCAAACCTGAACCAAAATGTACCCTAGGCCGTGCAAAACATTGTAGAAAGCAAGGCAAAAGTTGTGTGTTCGATTTGCTTTTCAATTAAAAGTTATACAATTTCAATGTTGTATTGAATTTTAAATTGTTTTGATTTTTGTTTTGGGTTGTAACACAAGAGTTGTAGCATTGGATCTCGCTCTCCACTCAAATCCATAGTATTGTCTTTGTGCTCTTGATTCCGTTGTGTCAGTTGTATTGCAATCTCCAGCATTTAGAGGTGAGTAAATCTCACACGACACTATATACTTATGCAATTGTGAAGCGACAATATTTGAATGTGTAGAATTATAAATGATGCTATAATTGCCTGTGATTATTTATGTATGATGTTAAACCTGTAAATTACATGTCATATCACCTGTTACTATTGTATATTGTTAAACTGTTCATTTATATCTGTTTATCACACTACAAGTTCCCTGTAGAATAGAATCACTATGGATTGAAATGATACACACCCGAACGGACTTTAGAATAGGGAAAGATCGTTATGGGCTAAAATGATAAGCCTGAGCGACTTTTAATTAATTTTATTTACTTGGGATTATGGGTTTGAAATGATAAAACCCAGATTTTCTTGGTAAACTACAGATTGAAATGATATATTATCCGTATCACTTGACTTAGGCTAGAAAATATTATACAGACCCGTGGTTATTATATATTTTTTTCTGGAAATTTTTAAGTATTTTAAAAATGTAAAAATAGGATAAATGGATTTAAATTGAATTTCAAAATGATTTATTAAAGTGGAAATGTTTTTTTCTATGTGTTAAATGTAAAATAAATGGATAGAAATTGTGATTTTAAAGTGTAACTTAATTTGGAAATTTTGATTTGATTTTTAAATGGAAATTTAAGTTAATTAAATTAAAAATGAAAATTAAGTTTTAGATGGTGAAAAATGGAGATTTAAATTTAAGTATTGAAGTAAATTGTTAAAAATGAAAAATGCGAATTGACATACTTGAATTTAATAAGTGAACTTTGGAAAATTTGATTTTCATAAGTTTAAAAGATTTAAATTGAAGTTTATTTGTGGCTGGAATTGTATTTAAAATCTGGAAATTCAATTAATAGCACTTTAGAAATGCTATCATTTCTGGAAATGAACTAATTCTGAACTAAGTAGAATCTGCAACACTTGGTAAGTGCTGTGGTTGCATAAATGAACTAAAAGACTAAAAATTTAACAAAGGCTATGACAGCGCTTGGTAAGTGCTGTAGTGGCAGGAACTAAAATTGAACTTGAAACTAATGAAAAGGCTATTCTAGCACTTGTTAAGTGCTGTAGTTGGCTGAAATGGGATTTTTGAATATAATTGAACTTTTACAGCAGTTTTAAAACGCTGTCTTTGCTGAATTGAATTAAAACCTTTAATTTGAACCCTGAACTATTACAGCAGTTCTGTAAATGCTGTCTTTTCTGAATTGAACTATTTTTCCTTTAAAACTGAACTGTTACAGCAGTTTATAAATGCTGTCTTTGCTGAGTTGAATTGTTTTCAAATATAACTTACCGCAGCACTGTTTAAATGATGTGAAAGCTGGAATTTTAATGTTTTATTGTTTTTAAGTGAATAAATGAACTCAGAAAAGGCTAAAATTTTGGAAATTGAATATTTGTTTTAAAAGAATAACGACTTTGTTTTTAAATGGTTTAATTGAAGTATTTTGATTTGAAATATAAACTGTTTTTAAATTTATAACCAAGGGTTATAATAACTATTGGTTGTTAAAGAGACCGCGATCAGATATGGGCATACTCTCTGTCGATACCGAAAACCACTTTGACAATTGTGTACGCGGTGGAGTTTCCAGAATGAAGTAGGATGGTGGCGACGATCCTAAGGTATATACGTGGACCCAACTCCCGTGAGTTGGCATAAGGTGGCTAAAACAAGAGCGATTGACGGACCAATGAGGTAACACCTCTGATCGGACACACTTCTTCGATACCATTCTATTACTTGTGATTGATTTGGTGCGCACCCTTGATTTGGGAGTGTTGTTCGAGGTGGGCGGTAGTGGCTGCTATGCGTCACCACCAGTCCGGATGCGTAATTGGTATATCTACCCTGGCATTGCCTAGTTGTGCCGTGTCACCTACCATAGCGAGCTTTACTACGAGTTGTGATTTCTCCCATAGCCTGTGGAGTATCGAGGGTAGCCCCCATTTTGGGAGTATGCTAATACTGGATAGACTACTGGGACTATTACGTGTTAAGGGCTATATGGGTAAACCCTTGACGCTATTAAAAAGTATGTTTATTTTATATTAGACATTATTATAATAGCGAATATTACTACATAGTAGATAGTTTAATGGATCCTTAAAGAATGGGTGATCCCAAGCATTCTTTAAGTTACTTGTACTTTTATTACAGTTCACTTGAGTTGGTTTACATTGTATAAGTATGTATGTCCTGACTCGAGTGTTTGTGTTTTATTTACGCTCGGGTCAGCCTGAGTATTCACAGCTTTGGATTTCACTTTTCTGGAGCTAGGAATCGCTGGAGTTTCTGCTTATCTAGTTATTCATCTATTTCAGTTTCAGTTGTTCTATTTCAGCTTTTGTATTGGAGACTTATGTATTTGGATTTCTTCTGTACTTGTTTCAGAACTGTATTGGCCTTCAGACTATGTATTTTGTATCTGTTTTTGAGACTCTGTATTTTAGTGGCTTCATGAACCACTATTTATTTTATTTCCGCTGCGAGTTATTCTGATATTTTTGTGTCTGTGATTCTATGAATGATTTTATTTGCTCCAAATTTTATTACAATCTGTTATTTTGTATTATTCAAGTCTGACATGTGTGGATTATTGTCGATTTGAATGGTCCAAAATAGTGGGTCGTTATAATATATGTTGTTCTGACTCCGTTCTCATTATAACACAGGTTAGGAAAGATGTTGATGTTGAAGGCGAAGGCGTGGAGTAAGCTTGTGGTAATCTATCTATTTATCTATTCATGTTATTTTCAAATGTACCCGTTGGAAAATGTTGTTGTAATTTTGAATATTGTGGATATGTATGGTTATTGTTAGGTTTTGACATTATGGATATTTTAAAATGGTTTTGAAATTTGAATGAAATGGTTACTGTTGTTATTATTATATTTTATCCTTCCATCGTGAGATTTTGAATGTGTAGATAAATAGCTCTGTATTGTTCTTTTTACCAACCAACAGCAGTTTTGAGATGGTTCTAAGTTTTGATGGGCGTTTTCTAAGTTAGAATTTAGGCTCATTTCAAGTAGGTTTGTTACATAGATGTTACTATAAACAATGAGCTGTAAATGGACTTTATCTTGGGCTTTCTCACTCCACAATTTTAGCCATTCACATTGAACTACAATATGAACCAGTTGAATGTATGCCTCGAGGAGTTGATCAATATTTTGAGATCAACCGAGAGCTCATCCAAGGATCATGGCACAATGCTTGCTTTAAAGGGAAAGAGTTAGAAGAAGAGAAAGCATGTTAATAATAAGAGTAAAAAGATTGCTCCTAACGATAAGGGTAAATATGTCACCATTATCACAAGAAGGGGCATTAGAAACATAATTGTCTGAACTGCTTAAACTTAAGAGAAGAAAATGAATGGGTTTTCTACTCCTACTGGTATGTTTACGATTTAAAATTGTTTTGCAATCAATAAATTATTTGGGTTTTAAATACTGGATATGAGGCTCGTATCTATAATTTGTTACAACGACTTAGGAGCAGACGACATGAGGCAAAAGGTGAAATGAGGCTTCAAGTCTCTAATGGATCTATTGTAGATGCAACTACAGTTGGAGACTACTATTTACTTTTTCCTAGTGATTTTTATTTAGTCTTGAATTATTTTTATTATGTATGGAACTTTATTTGTAGTATTATTTATGTGTCAAGATTGTCAAAAACTATTTAAGGTTTTCACTGTAATAAAAGTATTATGAATGTTGTGTTTGGTGGAAATAATGTTTATGATGGTGTTCTGGATAATGGTATTTATGTACTTGATATCAATTGAATTTATGATGTAAATAATTTTTATAACGTTGATACAAATAATATATATCTATAGCGCAGTAGGCTACGTCATATTAGTGATGAATGACTGCACAAATTGAAAACTGATGGTTTTCTGCCATTATTTGATTCCAAATTATTTGATACTTGTAAGCCATGTCTAAAAGTAAAATGATAAAGCACCCCTTCGGTAGGAGCAACGATAGAGTTGATGAACTCTTAGGTCTTGTACATATTGATATATATGGCCCAATGCCTATGGTTACCGAAGACAATTCTTCTTACTTTGTAACTTTTACTAATGATTTCTCGAGACTTGGATATGTATATCTTACAAAGAATAAATTCGATGTCTATGAGAAACTAAAAGATTATAAGAACGTGGTTGAAAATCGAATAAACCATAGGATTAAAGTACCTCGATCTGATCGAGGATGCAAGTACATGGGACAAGAGCTCTAATGGTACGTAAAAGATAATGGGATTATCTCTTAGGTTACTCCACCCATTGAGGAACAAAAGTATATTGTTTCTCCACATGCTGTCTTTTTGGAAAAGGAATTTTATCGAAAGAAATTAACAACAATGTTGTAGACTGGGATGAGTTCCAAGAAGTAAACACGGATGCTGGACTAGTGGAAGAATCAAATTCACTAGTATACAAAAATACTTAACCTATTCGAAGGTCTAGTAGGGAACCTCGCACTACAAAGAGATACTATGGATTTCTCGTGGATGGCGAGAAAGAGGATATTGTCTTAGAAGATGACACTCCACTCTCATTCCAACAAGCACCACCGAGTAAAGACTATATACCTTGGCTTAAAGCTATGAAATTTGAAATGGATTCCATGTTTGACAACATAGTTTGGACTTTGGCTGACATACTTGGAAGGATTAAATCCATTAGTTGCAGATTGATTTTTAAGAAAAAACTAAATGCAGATGGATAGGTAGAGACTTATAAGGCAAGGCTGGCTGTGAAAGGGTTTTGTCAAATTTAAGGTGTTGATAACGACGAAACGTTTTCGCAAGTAGCTATGCTTAAATCCAATCTGATAATGCTTGTTGCTGCTGCATTTTATAACTACGAAATATGGCGAATGGAAATAAAATGGAATTTCTAAACTGTAATTTAGAAGAAACCATTTACATGTCACAGCCGGAGGATTTTGTAGTCAATGGGAGCGAGGGCAAGGCTTGCAAATTGTTAAGATCAATTTACGATATTAAGGAAGATTTGAGGAGTTGGAATTAGTTGTAACATCCCAAAATTTTATCATTTTGATTTTGAATATTTAAATAATTGGATTTTAAAGTTTAATAACTTATATTCAAATATAGGGATTGTTAAATATTTTAATTATGAATTAAGTATTAATTAGATGGATTTTATAGCCTTATTTAACTCCTTTTAGTTGATAAAAAATAATGGTAAACTCATATTGTAAATTTATTTATAATAGTAAATAGTTTGAATAAATAAAAAAGAAAATCAATTCTTAATAAAATGACTTGATTTTTAATGATGTGTTTTTATTTTAATTTATTAGATTTTTCCATATTTTTTAATTTGGAAAATAATTATATTTTCATTTGACGTATTTTACGGCAAACGATATTATTTTTGAAATTTTACAGAATAAAATAATATGTGTATTTTACTATTGTTTTGTGATCGTGTCACATTTTAGTGCACGATCCTATTTTTATTTTTGTCGTTTGTGGTTCGTACGCAAACAGAATATTATGTAGCGAGATACCACAAAAACCTTCTTTTCAAATCTCTTCAAATCAAATCAAATTCCAAATTTTCAACTAACCTTAATGGCGATGTAGTGATGGCTTGAAAATTTTGGTTAACTTGAGTTTGAAGTAAAGAAATTAATTTTGTTTATAAATATGAAAATGTCAACATAACACCACACTTAGAATTTTCAACGTCCTGACTTTTCACTTTTCCCTTCTCTCTATCTCTCTCAATTTTCATTCCCAGTAAACCAAAATGGCTGTCAAGCTTCAAAGACTAAATCCCGGAACTACACTCATTAATAAATTGCAAGATTAGAATCATTGAACTCGTGTTGACTAGAGCTTCGATCTGTGGCGAGGTTGGGGGTGTGCGATGGAAGGTGGCCGTGATGACATGAACATGGCAAAGGCGAGGTTGGGGGTGTGCGATGGAAGGTGGCCGTGATGACATGAACATGGCAAATGCGAGGTTGGGGGTGTGCGATGGAAGGTGGCCGTGATGAGTTGGGGGTTTTTTTTGGGCGATTGGGGAGGAGATTGGCAAAGGCGAGGTTGGATCTGGGTTTGTGGAGGAAAATAGCACCTCGTGGCCGAGAATGGGAAGGTGCGGTGGTCATTTGGTGTGCATCATTTGCTGTGCATGGGAAGGAGTAGCACAGTCGTAATTTGATGGGAGACATCGGAGGTGAACTTGAGGGGTCGGTTGCGGAGCTCGTGTTAAGCTAGAATCGATGGTGAAGTTGGATTACGTTTTCATTGAGTGTGGGTCGTGTTTGAGCATGTGTGCACAGAGTTGGCATCGTATGTGTATATGGAGGTGATTTGGATGTTAGAGAAGATGATTTAGTGTGGTAATTAATTAATAATTAGTTGATTAATTATATTAATTAATTCAAAACTTATAAAATCAATATCTCTCACGTAGGTCGGATTTGAACGTGGTGTTTTACGTTGGACTCGTATCGATGATATCTCTGCATTGGAGTTGGATTCAACGAATTTGGAGCTTGTGAAATTTCGAGCTAAGTTGTTTGATTTTAGATCAAAATAGAATGCGAAAGCATCAAATGGAATTTTGGTGAGTTCACTCGCCTCTAAATAAACTATATGATATCTATGTTGCTATAAATTATTGTTGAATGTTTGGATGATAGTTTATATATTGTTGTTTGATTGTTTGTTTGGATTTGATTCGTGCTTAGAAGCAGATGGTATAAATAACTATTGTCTTGTAGGGAATAAAAGCTAGTGGAAGTCGAAGTGTACGTAGCGAATAGGTCACTACGAAACACTTTGAAATACACATCATATATGTGATTTACATAGGACTTTTGTAGAGAGACCCTAAGGGGTTTCTCACCAGTATTGATTTACTTATATTCTTATGTTGCTTATATTGATGTTCGGTTGAAATATTTGTGACATACTGTTTGATTTGTGTAAGTGTTGTTATAGCGATTATCGCTAACCGTCACTTATGAAATATCATCAACCTTTGTGTGTGTTGAACTTGTGCTTGTGTTTTTACAAAATAAATGTTTGCTAAGTATTTTTGAGAATTTTGAAATAAAGGGTAAGTGTTGTTTTAAATTTATAAAAAGATTATAAATTTGGTTAATTATCTTTTAGGATAATGAATGTTGTTTTAAATTTATAAAAATATTATAAACTAGATTAATTTTCTTTCGAGATAACTAATGTTGTTTTAAATTTATAAAAAGTTTATAAATTTGATTAATTATCTTCCGGGATAATTAATGTTATTTGAAATTTATAAAAAGATTATAAATTTGATTAATTAACTTTCAGGATAATTAATGTTGTTTAAAATTTATAAAAACATTATACATTTGATTAGTTATCTTTCAAGATAATTAATGTTGTTTAAAATTTATAAAAGGATTGTAAATTTGATTAATTTTCTTTTGAGATAATTATCGTGGTTTTAAATTTATGAAAGGGTTATATTAATTATCTTTCAGGATGATTAACATTGTTTTAAATTTATAAAAGCATTATATCAAATTATCTTTCAGGATGATTAACATTATTGTAAATTTATAAAAGTATTTTATGTTAATAATAAATGTTGTTTTAAATTGATTATAAAAGAGTTATAAGAGCTATGTCAATTATCTTCCTGGATAATAAATGTTAGTTTTAAAGTTATAAATGATAGTGTATAAATAAGAAAATATTTAAAAAGGGAATGTTTAATAATAAAGCTAAGTGTGAAATGTTTTGGGTTTATAGTAAATGATGTTTTAATGACATTTGATTTTTACCCTACTTTTAATACACTTAGAAATATAATTTTCTCTTTAAATGAATATTTTAAAGAGTGGTTTTAAATGTTCTTTATAAATGTTTGGACATGAAAAACCATGCATAAGTTCGATTTTTAAAGGTCTAAAAGTTTGATTCATAATGGAAAGGAATAGTAATTTGATTTCCATGAACGGTATCATTTATATAGAAAGGATTTAGTCGTTTCTGGCTTGGAAGTTAAAAATGTAGTTAAGGCAAGGCTTTGAAATAACACTACCTTAACTATCTCGACTTCATTTTTAACCAAGGGATGGTACAAGTTGGAAATAGCAAATTGTGATAATGATATGAGATTTAATTTCCATATACAATCATTTTGATTATTTTCGATAGTTGATTTATTACTATCGATTGTTCTATCCTTTTATGTTTCGTCAATCTAAGATGATTTGTTGCTCATTTGAGCATTGATATCCTTTGTCGAAAATGGCTATAACAATAGCGCATGTGGACGTCAAGCTATGTGTGGTTGCTCTTATTAGGGTATATTCACATCTACTCTAGATTGAATTCGGTTGTATGCGCACAGAGATGTGAAATACTCAGATTTTCGGTATGGTTGGCAGGGTACAGCTTGTATATTTCTAAGAGGGTCATAGAGTAAATGACCCTCTCAAGTATATTATTTAGAGGTATACTTTAGGTAAAGGGGGGCGAACCCTCCTAGTCATTGTTGGATAATTTTCCTTTTCTTATTTTTAATTCAAACCTTTGAATTGATTCTTTTTTAATTGCATTGGGAAGTGTCTTGCACTCTTCACGATGTTTAATTATTTATGTCCAATCTTTAAGTTTGGGTATTGTTCTAATTTATTTCCATCTTTCATGTATGGATTTTTTCTTGTGAGGTAAAACATGTTTCGTGTTTAGCAGCGTGGTCTCACAATAGTATTATATGTTCACCATATTTCTTTAGTTTTCTCACGTTGGTTTTCCAGACCGATCTAGGTGTTATTTTGTTACAATGCTCGAGTCAGACCGAGTTTTCCAGGTTGTCGTTGGTGGGACATGGAGCTCATGGAGTAGAGTTGGATGTTCACCTGTGCAGTATTTTATTTCCACAGTACTATTATATATACCCATTAGCAATTGTAAGGTCAGGAAGTTATAACTGTCCGCGCTGATGAGGTTTGTTTTTAACTCTGATATACCATGTATTTTAGAGTGGCATATCAGAGTGACATCTTTTAGTGTCTTTGTTATATTATATGTTATTGTTTCGCTATGAGATTTTGCTTTTCCTGTTCTTTTTCTTTTTACCCTAACAATCTGCCTTTCCGACACTTGGATGCTTGACTTTTGAATACCGTGGATGTATTAAGTGTCGAATGTCGAGGGTCGAAAAGGCGGGTCGTTACATTTGGTATCAGAGCTGAAGGTTAAGCAAGAACCTTGGCTTTGTTGGGGTAAACTCATTTGAGATAGGATAAGTGACACCTTAGAATGACTTGAGAGTATTATATATATGAGAGCGTATTTCTTATTGCTATAAAAACATATTGTGTTAATTGGTCTATTGAGTTGTCTATGTATTCTGGTCAAGACATGGGACGCTACAGAGTCTATAGGATTTCTAAATACTCGAACAAGGAAAACAGACACAATATTGATTTTTGAAAATTTGGTAAATAAAATATTTTACCTAGGATTGTATATTTGATATGTATAAAGGAATAATTTTCAAATTTATATAGTTACTTATGGTATGTTTGTTTGTTAATGATAATATCTCTTTAATATCATTATTGTTTTATTTGTCATGCTCGGATAGTTTAGGAGCATTGACTATTGTTTGTTGATTTTTGATTTATGCTCGACCTGTTTATAAGAATTTATTGTTTTGATAATTGTGAGTGCATTAAAACGAACCCCTTGTGAATTAAGTTTCAAAGTTTGACTATAAGGTGTTTAGTGAAAATGTTAAATTAAAATCCATCTTCTAATAAAGTTGTTTAATATAATCTAAATGAAAAGATAAGACATTTAGAGGATAAATATTTAATAAAAGTTTATTATAATAAAGGGAAGTTATTATAATATAAGATGATTTTAATAGCACATTTTATATGAATATGGTATATAAAATGATTTATATGATTTTTAAAGGGTTTTTGAGAATTTAAATCTCGGTATTGGTTGAAATGATTTCAAAATGATTTTGAGAAAAGTAGTGGTAGTATTACTTGGAAGTATTTATAAGTATAAATATTTCAAAGAGAACTTTTAAGAAATATACATCTTCTTTGGATAGTTTGGGGAAAACATCTCGATTAGTTTTGTGGTAATCCGAATAAATTTCCAAGTGACGATTGAATGTTGCTTAGGCGAACATTGTAGTGCTCTTAGTAAATTATTCACTTTATCATTGTGTGATCGAAATGAGGTTGAATCTGAACGAACCCAAAGTAAGTGTTAGTGAATAAATTGTTAAAGTTATTATATATATATAAATATATATATATATATATAGTATGATTAAAAAAGGGGTTTTGAAATAAAATCGGGTATTTAGTCCTTGAGTTTCCTAAATGGAAATTGATTTAAATTAAAAGGTATTAGAATGTTTTGATAAATAAAAATTTTAACTTTTGCATAGAGAAGAGATAATTTAACACAAGCTTTGAATGGGTTAAATTGGATAGGAAGGTTTTAATAATCATTATTTTATTAAAACTGTAGTTTTTGTTTAAACATCCAAGTCTCATAAACTATTTGATGTTATCGGGCCGACTAATAAACATCTTTACCTTAGGGATGTTTAAGGAAAATAGACTATGGGACTGAGTTTGGATACCAGCATCCCACTTTTCTTAGCTACTTACCAGACAGGATAGGGAAAGAGGTCAGAGTTAAAAAGCTCAGTTTTAAGACCCATATTTTATTTGGGCCTCCATTTGAATTTTGAAAAATAAAATAAATAAATAAAATCGACATTTTGTATATAATCTTAGAATGCAGAAGAGTATTATACAAGTAAATAAAAGAGGAGTAAGTTTTAATTCAATGTTTTATAAATTGTGTCTTTGTAAAATGTTTATAAACTTAAGTGGAAATTTATAAAGTAATTCATAAATAATTTTAGTATTGAATAAGATACTATAAATGAAAATGAAAGTGATTTAGAAAAAGATTGGTGTAGTCACCAATAGGACTAAGTACGTAAGTTATACGCAGATTATTTTATTCGTACGTTTCTTGATCTAGGATTGAAATACATAACTTCAGGGTAATTCACACTAGTTCGAAAAAGGATTTCTCACTTGATTCCTATCAGCGAACACTTGATTCGAATTCTCGATATGATACTGAAGTTTTCCCTTATAGTATATGGCTATGTAAGGAGAATAGAGGTTTGAAATTAAGGAACCTGATCCGAGTCCACATTAGGGAGGTCGAGTGAGCGATACTCGTTCGAAAGTAAAGTTTATGTATCCGAGCAAGTGGTCAGATAGGATATTGTGTACGGATGATTTATGTATATCATATAGGCTTAAGTACATTTGTATGCTTTGTTGTGTGGCTAGGAAAGTTTAGGGAGTGACTTTCAATTTTGTTTGAGGGAGCTTAGATAATCTTCTAAGCAATAACCAGAGGTTGATAAGCGTAGTTGTACATTTAGGAAATTATGTATATCCTTAGACGATCGAGAAAGTTATGAACCTAAGCAAAATTCTAAATCTTGTTTGTTAGTCTTTTAGCATTTTAAATAATGGTAAGTGCTATTTTATTCCTTTATGGAATTTGATTTGATTGATAGTGTGATTTTATATACTATGGTTCATAAAGCCTGAATTTATAAACAAATGGTTTTATTATTATTACCTATTAGGACTTAAATCCCAATGCCTTTAAAATGTAATTCGAAAGAATTTGTGAAAGAAATAATAATATTATTTTAAAAACTTTGGTGAACCATTATTATATTAGGATATTTGAAAGGAGTTTTTTGTGAAGTGGTTTTCAACTGTTTTTGTTGTGACTAAAGTTGGCGATTGGGGGTTTTCCGATTTGGGAGACTATCTAAATATATTTGTTTACTCTAATTATTATTTTAGGAGGAACCGAAATACCACTGGATGCTCTATGTTGTTTTGATTCTAGAGTTATACCATTCTTCGGTAGGAGGAGACCCCACCTTGTCATGATTTATTTTGCTTTTGATATATTTCTCTTTGGAGGAATTTGAAAATATATTTTGAATATAAAAACCCGGGCATTTAGTTCTAAATTTATCTTTTGAGAAGACCTGATGCTTAGTATTATATTACAGAGTATTTTCTTTACTTTTATTGCATATGGTTGTTATATTGCTTTTGGTTGCATGTGGCTTTATATCACACTATAGTTGCATCATTATTATAAATTGCATCATATTGCCTTGTCACATATGGTTATTATACTATTTATGTCTTTAGTGTATTGCTTTTTGTCAGCATAGTTTTCTTGTGGATTATGTAAATACAAGATAGGTACAGGAAAGCAAGATATCACTATTTGATTGCTTGTGCACCTGCATTTGCATCGAGATAATAAGTTGCTTGCAAAAATAAAAATCAAATGCAAAAGAGGTATGTAGTAGATTTAGAAATTGGGGATTGATTGATGATTTTAAGCCCTAAAATAGGAGGCCACTTGGCTTTTGTTTCCTTTATCGATTTTGGACCAGCTGTAGAGAGCTGTAGTTTTTTACGGATCTAGGCTCGCAAATGAGGCGCTACCGAAATTTTGGGTATAATAAGGACCTTTAAAAACCTAAGGGTGAGAGCATATTTTCTTCCTTTGGGAATTTCAGGGATGAAAATTCTTTTAAGAGAGGAGAATGTAACATCCTGAAATTTATTGTTTGGATTTTGAATATTTAATTAATTTTAAATATTTAAATAACTGGATTTTAAAGTTTAATAACTTATATTCAAATATAGAGGTTATTAAATATTTGAATTGTGAATTAAATATTAATTAAATGGATTTAATAGCCTTATTTAACTCCTTTTAATAAATAAATAATAATGGTAAACTCATTTTGTAAATTTATTTACAATAATAAATAGTTTGAATAAAAAATCAATTGTTAATAAAATGACTTGATTTTTAATGACGTATTTTTAATTTAATTTATCAGATTTTTCTATAATTTTTAGTTTGGAAAATAATTATATTTTCGTTTGATGTATTTTACGACAAACTTTAAAATTTCATAGAATGAAATAATCTGTGTGTTTAATTGTTGGTTTGTGATCGTATTAGATTTTGGTGCATGATCGTATTTTTATTTTTGTCGTTTGTGGGTTTGTAAGCAAACAGAATATTATGTAGCGAGATATCGCAAAAACCTTCTTTTCAAACCTTTTCAAATCAAATCAAATTCAAAATTTTCAACTAACCTATCGTTCCTGCTTCCAAAATTAAGACGAACAAGAAACAATGGCGTCCAATTATTATCGTTCCTGCTTCCAAAATTCATCAATCTTGTCTCATTCATCGTCGCTCTTTCCAATCTATCGATCTCCTTCTATCAATCGATCTTATGCGCAAGTGGTGAAGGATCGATGTCCTTTGAGTTATCATTGTTTGCCAAATAGATTTCAAATTTCTTCGACTCAATCTACAAACAAGAACTGGATTGAATCAAAAACCAAAAAACATTTCTGTTTCAGATGTGGCGATTATAATCATTTCGCCTCACAGTGTCGAGATCCTACTAGATGTTTTTCTTATGGTAAATTTGGTCATAAGAGGCATGAATGTTCGTTCAATTTCAACAATGTCGTCTCCTCTGCATCTCTGGTAGAACATGGGTTCCTGTTTGTCCTTAAATTCATGCTGCTGAAAGGGATTCTTTTGGATCATCTCTGGCAAAAAAGAGAAGAAGGAATCAAGCTTCTTGAATATCTGTTGTCTCATTTTAACATCATTAATTCGACAAACATTGGCAAAGGATACAAAAAAATTTTTGGCGATCCAGAAGTGTATTTTGGCAAACTGGAATCATCATCCTCTATTCCCATTTCTTCATCAGTTTTGGTCGAAAATGGTTTTCAACTAGTTCTTAAATGCTTGCGATTGAAAGGGATTTTATTGGATCACCTTTGGTTAAAAAGACTCGAGGGTATTAATCATCTTGAAGACTTGATCTTTCATTTCAACATCGTCAATTCACCTAATATAGGTATGGGGTACAAAGATAGATTTGGTATTGATAAATCTGATTCTTCTTCCAATATCTCTAAAGTGAATCATGCGAGCAAGGGGGATAATGATTTTTTTTGTCATTAATGAAAGATCTCTTCGTTTTGATCCTTTGATGCTTGATCCTGATGTTGCTCTTTGCAATGCTTATTCCTGTTCATCTAATGCAGAGGTTAGTAGAAAAGATTTTGAAGGTTTTATTCAAATAAAGAAAAAAGGTAAATCTTATCCTCGTAATTTGAAAACTTTTGAGATTCATACTGCAAACAAATTCTAATGTCTTAACTCTGAGACCATTTCGGATTTTAATGGAAATGTAAGTGATATAGCTGTTTTATTTTCGTCTAATGGCTTTACTGCAAATCTTATCGGAGAAGAAAACTTTCATGATGATGATTTTTCTATAGTTAATAATGGTGTTAGTTCCAAAGTCTGTTTCTTAAGTGAATTTTTGTTAGATTATGATATTGATCTTCAGAAAGCTATATTTGATGACAGTAGAACTCATGCGAGTCGAATAGAGTTTGAGAAGTTGTTTATGTCCTATGAAGCCCAAGGTTCCGATTTTAGGTTGTTAGCTTTGGAGATTGATATGTCGTACACTATCGAACCTAATGTTCAAATTGGTTTGTTGGATTTTGGCAAATGGGATGGAAAGTTTCTGGAAAAACTTGGTGATTCTTTTGTTATTGATGATACTGCTCCCTCGGTCGATGAGTTGTTCATTCAATCTGATGATTTCTGTGATTGGATTGGGCTTTCAGATAAGCAGTTTGTGATAGACAATGGCACCAAACTGGAAGAGTATGTTTGTTTTGATAATTTGTTTGATATTTCGTCAAAAGTGAGCTCTCTTATGAACGCTGATTCCAAGGCAAACATGTACGATTCTCCAAATGTGCATGATGCACAGATGCAGTCTTTGGTTGATGCTTTAAATTCTCCATATATACCCTTAGATATTGACAATCATCTAGAAGCAAATAGTCAATCAATTGGTTTGGCTGACATTCTTCAAAAAGTTGTATCCACCGATATTGTTGTATATAATGAAAATGGAGTTATTGTTGAGTCTCCTGTTGTGAATATTAATGGTGGAGATCTTGCTTCAGGCCTCGTGGCAGAGCTTGGAAATGTTGATAATTGTGACAGTCTGGAATACGTTGAGGGTGAGACTGTTTTGGAGAGAAAATGGGATGGTTATGCTTTTGTTTGTCTGCAAAATTGCGAGTCAGTTATTGGTGCTCAGAATGATACTCCAGTTGGTGTGAATTTAGTGACAGCAATAATGTCTTGATCTCTAAGGATAAGTCTGTCATTCTTTCTGATTTTCATTCTGGTGAGTCTGGCAACAAAGCAACATCTCGATCCACTTCGTCGAAGAGAGGTAGACGTAGAAAGACTATGATAGCTAGCTGTTATGTTTGTCGTAGTGTCAGAATTCGTTGTAGCAATTCTCAGTCCATTGGTAAGATTCCTGATTCGAGTACCGCGAGAGGTGCTACGAACTCAGGCACAAGTATGCACTCTAGTTTAGCTAGTACTTATTCTTCTTATGCCTTAGGTAATATGTCTTCCTCTGAGTTTAGTCAGTTAGCTAGGGACACTGCTTTCATCTTTTCTGATATTGAGGTAGATTGTGAGTATATTAGAAGTAAGGAACTTGATAGGGCTAGATCTATTGGTTTATGAGGATCATTAGTTGGAACATTAGAGGTTTGAATGACTTAAATAAATGCGATAAGGTTAGAATCTTTTTTAAAATATTCTATTGACATTGCTCTCCTTCAAGAGACCAAAATTGACTGTCCCGATATTCGTTTTTTTAGAAGACTAGGTGGTTATCATTTTAGAAAATGGGTTTTTTTACCTTCTATGGGTTCTTCTGGGGGTTTAATGATTGGTTGGAGGGATAATCTTTTTAAATTACTTCAGTGTATTTACAAACAGCACTCTTTACACATTATTTTAATTAATCTAACTGATAATTCTATTTTAAATATTTCTAATGTTTATGGGCCTAACTCAAAAATAGATAGACAGATTCTTTGGAATGAATGCCTCGAGTTTAGATCTTTTGCTCCTGGATCTTGGATATTGGGGGGTGATTTTAATGTTACTCGTTTTATAAGGGAGCGTGCTCCTCGTGAGGGAGACTATTCTGCTATGGAGGAATTTGACCACTTTATTATTAATTCTAATTTGATTGAAATTCCTCTTTCTAATAGAGAATTTACTTGGAGTAATAACAGGGAGTCTCCCTCCATGGCTCTCTTAGATAGGTTTTTAGTTAGCGATATAATAGAGGATAAATTTCCTTTATGTAGAGTGTCTGGTTTGCCTTACACTTTTTCAGACCATTGTCCTATTATCCTCACATGTGATCGCCATAGAGCTATTAGTAGATCTTTTAAGTTTGAAAAAATGTGGTTACTAGATCCTAGCTTATCAAATTATATTATTAATAAATGGTTGTAAATGAGTTTTTATAATATTAAATATAGAGATAATTCTGCAAAAGCTTTTGTTCTAAAACTTAGAGAACTCAGGTTTTCACTTAAAAATTGGAAATAAAATATTTTTGCCAATATTAAAATTAAAAAAGAAAATATTCTTAATGAGATGTTTAAATTAAACAAAATTGAAGAAACTAGACATTTAAATATTGGCGAGCGGAATATTCTCACTAACTTAAAAGAAGAACTTAACTCTATTCTTGAAAAAGAGGAAGTTATGTGGAAGCAAAGATCTAGAATCCAGTGGATTAATGAAGGTGATAATAATACTAAATTTTTTCATAATATGGCCAATTGTAGAAAACGTAGTAATACAATTAACTCGATTTTAGTTAATAATGTAGAATTAGTTGACCAAAGAGACCTCAAGAAGGCTTTTACAGATTATTATAAAGATATTTTTGGCAATAAAAATAAATGCAGAATTAATGTTAGATGGAATGATCTTTATCCGGTTGGCTCTAATTTTAATCTTTCTGATTTAGATGTTCCTTTTACTGAAGAAAAAATCCGAAAAGCCATTTTTTATTTACCGGGTGATAAATTCCCGGGTCCGGACGGTTTTCCAATTTTCTTCTATAAATTTTTTTGGGATGTTTTAAAATTTGACCTTATTAGTATGTTTAGTGATTTTTATAATGAAAATCTTCAATTAGGTGGATTTAGTTTTGCAAATGTTATTTTATTACACAAAAAAGCAGGTGCTAATAATCTAAAAGATTTTAGACCCATTTCATTGATTAATTGCTCCGTTAAAATTATTTCTAAAGTTTTAGCTAATAGACTTAATACAAAAATGAATGACCTAATTGACTGTTCACAATCAGCATTCATAAAAGGAAGAAATATCACAGATGGCGTGGCAGTTGTTCAAGAATATATTAATCATTGTTGTAAAAATAACATTACTTGTGCTATTTTAAAATTAGATTTCGCTAAAGCTTTTGACTCGGTTGATTGGAATTTTCTTGAAGATATTTTTCATGCTAGAGGCTTTAGTAATAGATGGATTAACTGGATCATGAATTTGCTTAAAACTGGCAACTCTAGTATTATGGTAAATTGTATTTTAGGTAATAAAATTCAGTCTAAGAGAGGTTTAAGGCAAGGGGACCCTTTATCGCCCCTTCTGTTTAACTTAGTTTCTGATGTTTTTGCTAAGATTATTAAAAAAGCAGTCAATAATGGTTCTCTGGGTAATATAGGTAATGATATATCGAGTTATGGTGTATCAGTCCTAAAATTTGCAGATGATACCTTGCTTTTTTCCTCTCATCTTCCTAGACACATAATTACTCTTAAGTTTATTCTATATAGTTTTGAGCTTTTATCGGGTTTAAAAATAAACTTTGATAAAAGTTCTGTTTTAGTTTTAAATGATTTTGAGAAAGTTGAAAATTTAGTTGCTAATACATTAAATTGTAAAATTATGAATTTTCCGTTTGACTATCTAGGTTTTGTTATTAGACCCACTAAACTTAAACATGATGATTGGTTAATAATCATTGATAAAATCAAAAATAGGATTTCTAACTGGAATGGGAGATTTTTATCTAGAGCAGGTAGAATGGTTTTAATTAATTCTGTTTTATCAGCTCTCCCAATTTATTGGATGACTATGCATCTTTTTCCTGATTGGGTGATAGATAAAATAGATAAAATTAGAAGAGATTACCTATGGAGTGGCGATAATCCAAACAGTTGCATCAAATGTTTAGTAAATTGGGAAACTATTTGTAAATCCAAAAAGGATGGTGGTTTAGGAGTCATTAATTTGCATAATATGAATTTGGCTCTTCTAGGTAAATGGTTATGGAAATTTAGAGATACCAATGATAATGCCACTTGGAAGGAGATTATTTCTAAATATTACTATAATGGTAGTAATAATCTTTATCAGATTAGTCCTGCGATTTCTCGTAAGCAATCTTATTTTTGGAAATCCATTTTAAAATGTAGTGAAATTTTTAACTTAGGTATTAATATTATAGTTCACTCAGGTAATAATACATCTTTTTGGCATGATAGTTGGATTTCTGCTACTCCTCTTAGGAATGAGTTTTATGAATTGTATGATATTTGTAACTTCAAATATGCATTTATATCTGAAGTTTTTGATTTTGAAAATGACCCTTCTTGGATTTTAATTTTAACAGAATTTTAGTAGGTTCAACTCTTTGACAACTCAATTTGCTTTTTGCTAGATTAAATCTTTATAATATTGATAATGATAATGATTATATTAGTTGGGAATGGGATAAAAGCAAGAAATATTCCACTAATTCATTCTATAGTTTTATCAACTTTTCTGGTGTAACTAATAGTTTTTTTAAGTTTATTTGGAAATCTAACGCTGCTCCAAAATCTAAATTACACATGTGGCTTATTATTCATGGTAAATTAAATACTATAGAATTTTTAAAAAAGAAAAATATTTGCATTGATAATAAATGTTATTTTTGTAATTGTTAGCACCAAAATTGGTCACTAACCTCGTTGAGAAAGATTGTGAAGAGATATGAATGATGAAGATAAATTAAACAAAGAAGAATATGCTAATTCAAATGTAGAAAGTAAGAACACCAGATTTATAGTGGTTCAGCGTAATTGCCTACGTCCACTTTGAGGTTAAACTTTATTGATCTTCTTAATGGTTGATTACAAATACAATCCGTAGATCAAATGCTTGAATGGAGTTGCTAAGTAAAGAAGATGAGTCTGAAAAATGGCAGAGTCTCCCTAGTGTTCCCAAAAAAAGGTCCCTTTTCACTGTGCCCCTGCCCCACTATTTATAGACAAAGATGGGTTGGACTTCCCAGGTGGGCTCGGCAGCCGAACATCTTGGCCCAAATATAGTGGCCGCCGTATGCCGAACCAAATAGGCCGACCACTTGGATGCCGAACCACCCTCTCTATGCCGAACGATACGCTTGCTGTGAAAGAGTAGAACGAATATCAGTCGAAGCCGAACGTGCCTCTGGCCGAATGAAGCGCTTGACCGAACATTGTCTCTGGTCGAACGTTGGTGGTGGCCGAACGATAGCTTTAGCAGAACAATGCTTCTGGCCGAACAATGTCCCTGGCCGAACGATGCTTTAGCCGAACAATGCTTCTGGCCGAACAATGTCCCTGGCCGAACGACGCCTTAGCCGAACGATGCCTTTTGGCCGAATGATGGTTCTGGCCGAATAATACAGCCATGCCGAGCAGTTGTACATGCCGAATGTCTTCCGATGCCGAGCGCTTACAGACGCCGAGTGCTACTGAATGCCGAGTAGTCCTCGATGCCGAGTACTCCTGGACGCCGAGTGCTACTGAATGCCGAGTAGTCCTTAGAGCCGAGTACTGCCGGATGCCGAGTTCTTGCCAATGCCGGGTACTCAGTTGCCTGGTCAAATCTCTAGGAAACACTCACCCCCCAAAGTGTATTACGTGACTGAACGTGATGCGCTTTGAATTACGTATCCTCCATGTTTTGTTTCAAATCCTTGATTAAGTCCAGATGCCTCCTTGAGATTGTGGTGTGTGCCTAATATGGTATAAATGCTGAACAATACGCTCGAAGCCGAACGTTCCTTACGCGCCGAACAATTCTACATTTTAAAGCCAAACGATACAGCTTTGACCGGTTCTACCGGATATAGCCCCTTCGACTTCCACTTTTTCCCCTATAAAACCAGGTTCTTCCCCTCTTCTCTCCTTTACTCTTTTACTTCTGTCACTCCACAAAGATTTGCAATTCTCGCCAGTCGACCAGACTTAAAACCTAACTACTCCTTCCTAAGCTCCAATCTACAAACTAGGTATTATTCCTTGTACGATTCAAATAGTTTCAAACGAGACGGCCGAGTGTGTCATGTAGAAAACTTTCGAGTAGGTCATCTTTATTGCGTCTTTATTGCTGAACGATGGTGCAAGGCGAGGAGGGATGATTAGGAGTGTTCGCACATAAGACCATTGGCCTTAGCTTCTACGTGTCGAACCGAAGTTAAAGGAGACGAAAGAAGAATGAAAGTGTTGGAGGTGGTAAGGGTGTTGAACAGCATAGCTCTGGTTCGGCGTATGTTGTCATGCGCCGGACGGTGAAATGGAGGGCTGCCGAACAGTATTTTAGCCGAACAAACCAAGGCCGAACACTTACTCAAATGCCGAACAACAACTTAGCCGAACAAAACCAAGGCCGAACACACTTAAATGCCGAACCATATCAAGGCCGAACAATACAAATGCCGAACAACATCTTAGCCGAACAAAACCAAGGCCGAACACACTTAAACGCCGAACCATATCAAGGCCGAACAATACAAATGCCGAACAATCATAAACGCCGAACAACACTTAGGCCGAACACCACTTAAATGCCGAACAGTATAAATGCTGAACCAGACTTAAGCTGAGCAAGCATAAATGCTGAACTACACTTAGGCCGACCAATTCAAATGCCAAACCAAACCTAGGCCCAACAATACAAATGCCGACCAATTGTAAATGCCGAACAGCATAAATGCTGAACCATTCTAAGGCCGACCAATACAAATCCTGAACTACACTTAACAAAACAGGGACAAGGACCCGGGCGTGCCAGCATATGAGACTGACCTGGATCATTAACTCTCTGGTTTTTACAGACATAAATCTGAACTTAGATTAACACACGTTTTCTGAATCTGGAACTGTAATCACCACAAGGCGGGCTTTTTGGGACGGTCAGCGATGACGGTATTCGAAGGCGACGATTCGAAACTCATTTTCGTATCTTTGTAATCTCTAGATTCTCATCGCTTATACACGATTGCTTGCACTAGTTTACACACCACGTGGGGGGAATACTCGTATTGTTAATTCTAACATTCAACGTTTTTCAAGTATAGTTTTCACAGGCACTTAGACAAATTCATTATTTATTGGGGATGTCTAAAAAGTCTAGCTCCGCCACTATATCTGATAGGCCTGGGCCGTCATCAAGGCAAGAAGCCGCTGATACTTCAAATCCGTCGACTTCCCCTGCCCATAACTTAGCTCCTGATGCCCTGGAGGCAACAATTCTCTTAGACAATCCGATCGACTCACAGGCTTCGAAGATTAATGAAGTCGCACTTCGACGAATATACTCCATCCATGGGATTCCTTTCGCCGATGTGTTAGTCCCGTCGCTACACGATCGTCCTCACCTGCCCCCAGTCGGATATACCACCTGCAACAAGTTCATGTGCTGGATGGGCAGCGTGCCTCCATTCAATTTATTTCTTCGGGACGTGTTGTAGTACATAGACATTGCCCCGTCCCAGCTGCATCCAAACGGTCACGCGTTTATATATGGGACCTACCTACTCTTCATGACCGTCTTCTCTAGACCTCCAACTTCTGGCGACATCAGATACATTTATATGATCAAGAAGCGGAAAGATAACCCCTCCTTCATGTTCCTCGAGCCGTACCACAAATGCCAGATCTTAACCGGGGCATGTAGCAAATTCGCCCTGTACAAACAGGAATGGTTCTACGTGCGTTGCCCTCCTGGTTTCGCGAGGAGATGGGTCGAAGGCAGTAAGTCTCTTCCTTGAGTCATCTTTCGTGCTCGATTAGAGCTATACTTTTTCTAACTCCTTGTTCCATATTTTCAGGTATTAACCCGCGTCCTGAGGGCCGAGGATATTCTGAGGCCGTCGAGGCCATTAGGGCTCTTCCCGTCGAGGATCGGGACATCCGAACCATCATTTCAAATGAATCATTGTCAAGGTTCGGCTTGCTAGCCCCAGGTCGCCGGATTAGCCTCCCGGAGGGCATTTCCATTCCCAAGCCAGCATCCGGTAAAGGGAAAAAACAAGTTGGATAGTCGTCACGCCACACTCCCGATGCACACGAAGAGGGTGAGCACAAGGAGGATGAAGCTCTTGAGACTCAAGGCGAGAATGTGGGTCCCGCTTGGAATTCGGCGGTCGAAGTACACGACATTGAAACGTCATCCTCCCCTTCGAAGGGAAAGAAGAAGTTAAAATAACAGATACGGAAGGAGAAAGTTGGCGGAACTTCAAAAGTTACGCTCATCCCGCCAGAGAAAGAGGCTTCCTCACAACATATGGAAAGTTCTCTAAGGGGTCTATCGAATCTTTCCATCTCCGACGATATACTTAATTATGGTTTTGACGACCCTAAAGCCCTCAAGTTTTCTTCGCCCGCTAGAGTCAATGCGGGAGTTCAACTCCTAGCCCAGGGAGACAATAATCCGATCAGTAAAGATAGAAGAACCGGTCCGTCGGGGGGAACACTAGGACACACACGCACATACGCATTCCATCATACACTTCAAGTTTTTTATTATTTCCCGGATTTTTCTTAACTCGTTGTAACCTTTATTCTTTGTAGGTGACATGGGGCGCTCCCACGGACTCGATCGCCTTCACGGCTCTTCCATATTTCATCATCCGGGACGGGATTCAGGTTCGGGCAGACGCAGGGACAGAGATGATTACGAAGATCGAGACAACCGTCCCCTCGATTCGTCTTATCGTAAGAAGGCATATTCCCAATCTTCACAGTCCCGTGACTCTCTTCCTCCAACTGAGCTGGATAGAGAGAAACCTTTACAGAAGGGGTCCCAACCCGATGTTTCCCAAGAACAACACTCCGGTTCGTCGAGTACAAGGCAAACTCGGGAGCATCGAAAAAGAGCGGAACTTTCAAAGCCTCTTCCCCTACTCCCGCGGTTGACCCAACTGTAGCAGAGAAGATGGTCGATCTTAAGGCCAAATTCCCAAAAATTTGTTTTGATGGTCTGAAATTCCTCCCAGCTATTCACCATATCCCTGGGCACGTGAAGCAAAGTGTCATTGCTTGTAACAACGACGTCTATGTTCAACATGATGGTTTGTACACTTGGTTGAAAAGATCTCGGAGGTGTTTGTCGAGCGACAATATGAAATTGATCGTCTGAAACTGGAGGCTGGTTGTGAAAAGAACATCATCAAGCATCAAGACGAAGAGCTCGCTTCGTATAAGTCGAAGCTTGAAGCCACTGAGCAAAGTGCAAAAGATACCGCTGAGGCAGTCACTCGTTTAGAGATGGCCCACAAGAAGGAACTCGATGAAGCAGTCCAGCGCAGCGGTGCCCTTGCCTTAGAAAAAGATTCTATCCAAAAAGAAAGGGATGCGCTTGCCATACAAGTCAAAGAGTTGAAAGAATTACTCTCCAAGGAGAAAGAAGATAAAGTAGCTGCTCAAGAAGAGTAACAACGATATTGTGACGAAATCGTTGCTACTCGGCTCTTGAAAACGAAGCTCGATGACGAAGTTGCTGGGGTTGAAAAAATGAAAGACGAAGCCCATGAGGAGGGCAAAAGAAAAGCTGCGGAGGAGATTGACTCTCGCCTCGAGGCGGCCGCAGAGGCCGGCAGGGAAGAGGTCAAGTGCATGTTTGACCTGTTGATTGCTGAGTATGGCGCCCGCGTCCTTATGCATCGCGACTTGACATTCTTGGGCGAGGGCTATCTCGAATCCCTAGCTGAGGCCTGGGAAACTTTAGTGAAGATTAGGAAAATCGAGTCGGGTTCTGAAGAAGTCGATGAGGATGCCCTGGTGAAGGAGTTTCTTAGAGGGAACGAGCCAGCGGATTTATCCGCAGCTTTGGCGCTTTATAGCAAAGGCTCTCCCCTTCCAAAAGAGAAAAGTGATGAAGCTGGCCCATCTGGGGCTAAGGCTACGGCTCCTCATATTGCTGCTCCTCCCACTGCTCAACCGGCGGGTCGGTCGACACTTGACCCATTCGATCAGCATGCCGGCTACGACCCTGAAGATCCTAGGCTCGGCGTTCATGTGCTATCTCCTATTCTGGAGGGTGAAACTCCACGCGCAACTGATAGCCAGCCTGAACCCGGTAGGAAACTCTTCTTTTTTAGAAGTTAAAAGATCTGTCACTTTCCAACAGTGGTTATTCGTCCTAATGTTCATTCTTTATGTTTTCATGCAGGCTGCTCTGACCCCGAGCCAACTCCGAGGAGCGATGACGCCAAGGAGGACGTAGAGAAAATAAGCGATGTTGCTCATGCGGGGGTAACTCCTGGCCCTGACGCTCAAGTGATCGGGGCGCTAGATGATGATAAGCTTGACACCTCATCTCCCGCCGAAGGGAGTGATGAAATCGAAATCACTGGCGCCTATGAACATACCTCGAAGATGAGCATGAAAGAGCGTCTCGCCGAAGAGGAGAAGAAAAAAGTCGAGGTCAAAGTTGAGCCTGAAATACTGGAACTCACCGACCCACGGAACAGACCTTTGAAGATCATTCTCCCGGGCAGGTCCAAACCACTGGATGTTCCTTCTCCTACTCCTGACTCCGCTTCTTTAGCAAGCAAGAAATCCAAGAAGAAACGTGAGGGAGAGGAGTCATCGGAAAAAACAAAAGAAGACAAGAAGAAGAAACCGAAGAAATAATCGCTATACTCGTTCAACGAATTTTTTGCTTAGTCTTGTAACTACTTTTATCTTTTGTCTCTGTAGTTTGTATAAATAGGTTCTTGACTCCAAGTTTTGGAGGGATAACTGTGTAACCTCATTTTGGACTGTTCAATAAAGTTCAGTTACTTAATCGTTTGAACGATCCTTTTACTTTTTTAGCTTTCTGAATAACTGCGGTCAAAACTCAAGCACTTATGAGTTGTATATTTCCCAGTCCATTCTCGCGTTGTTCGAACATTCTTCAGAGTGGCATACTTCTTGTTCTACATTTCTTGGGTACTTAGAATTTTTTCTAAATTCGCGTTCCAGGGACTTATAGTAAGTTGACCTGTATTCAGGGGATTCGAAGATTGAGATTGTTAATACTCTAATCCGCGCTCTGGGGACTTAGAGTACTCCGGTTCACACTCTGGGGACTCGGAGATTGAGATCGTTTATACCTAATCCACGCTCTGGGGACTTAGAGTACTCCGGTCCACACTCTGGGGACTCGGAGATTGAAATCGTTTATACTCTAGTCCGCGCTCCGGGGACTTAGAGTGCTCCGGTCCGCACTCTGGGGACTCGGAGGTTGAAATCGTTTATACTCTAGTCCGCGCTTCGGGGACTTAGAGTATTCCGGTCTGCACTCTGGGGACTCGGAGATTGAAATCGTTTATACTCTAGTCCGCGCTCCGGGGACTTAGAGTACTCCGGTCCGCATTTTGGGGACTCGGAGATTGAGATCGTTTATACCTTAGCCCGCGCTCCGGGGACTTAGAGTACTCCGGTCCGCAGTCTGGGGACTCAGAGATTGAAATCATTTATACTCTAATCCGCGCTCCGGGGACTTAGAGTACTCCGGTCCGCACTCTAGGGACTCGGAGATTGAAATCATTTATACTCTAGTCCGCGCTTCGGGGACTTAGAGTATTCCGGTCCGCACTCTGGGGACTCGGAGATTGAAATCGTTTATACTCTAGTCCGCGCTCCGGGGACTTAGAGTACTCCGGTCCGCATTCTGGGGACTCGGAGATTGAGATTGTTTATACTCTAATCCGCGCTCCGGGGACTTAGAGTACTCCGGTCCGCACTCTGGGGACTCGGAGATTGAAATCGTTTATACTCTAATCCGCGCTCCGGGGACTTAGAGTACTCCGGTCCGCACTCTGGGGACTCGGAGATTGTAATCGTTTATACGAGTTTGCACATCATACAGAATAATGTAGCTCTAGTAATTCATCACCCGATTATGAGATATAGAAACGTTAGTAATTTATGAAAAATACGGCTTCAAGCCTTTATTAATGAAAAACAACTAAACTGCCTGATTACATGGCTGAAAGGAAACTAAGTTATGACTAAACGAAAACATACAGGAAATAACTATGCCTAAAACAGGGAAGAAACATGCTAAATGTAATAATGTCGCAAATGTTCACTGTTCCATGCTCAGGGGAGTGTCGTGCCATCAACGGTCGCTAGCTTGAATGTTCCTTCTCCAAGCTTCCGTTCAATGACGTATGGACCCTCCCAGTTGGGATTCATACGTGATGGTATCGGGAAAACTCGTTTCAAAACGAGATCACCTACATCAAAAATCCTTGGGCGGACTCTGCTGTCGTAGTAACGTTTGACTCAGTGCCTATGCACTGCCGCCCTTAATTCGGCCTCTTCACGTTTTTCATCGATGCAGTCCAAAGATTCCAACAAGAGGTCCTGATTCATCTTGGGATCGTAGTATGTCACTCGGTGCGATGTAACTTCAAGTTCCACGGGTATAACGGCTTCCGAGCCGTATGCCAAGGCGAATGGAGTGTGGCCGGTCGCGGACTTGTGGGTAGTTCTATAAGCCCATAATGCTGTTGGGAGTTCATCTACCCACTTGCCTCCGACCTTCTCCAAACGCTTCTTCAGTATGGACTTGATTATTTTGTTAACGGCCTCAACTTGTCCGTTAGCTTTTGGGTGTGCAACGGCGGTGAACTTCTTCTCAATGCCATACTTTAAACAGAAATCTTTGAACTCTCTGCTTTCAAACTGCGTTCCGTTGTCCATAATGATGGTTCGAGGGAGACCAAAGCGGCATATAATGTTTCGTACAACGAAATTAATGACCTTCTTGGAGGTGATTGTGGCTAAAGGCTCCGCCTTGGCCCACTTTGTGAAATAGTCGACTGCAACTATCGCGTATTTCGCACCACCTTTGGATATAGGCAAAGAGCCGATTATTTCGATTCCATAGATTGCAAACGGCCAGGGACTAACCATTTGTGTGAGTTCCGTTGGTGGAGCTCTCAGGATTTTCGCATATTTTTGACACTTGTCACATTTTCTTACATAATCTACAGCATCCCGATTCACAGTTGGCTAATAGTATCCATAGCGGAGGATCTTCTTTGCTAGCGTTTGCCCCCCAATATGGTCACCACATTCTCCTTCGTTAACCTCCTTCAAGACCCGCGCTTCGTCTCATCATGCATGATGCATCGTAATAAGGGGACCGAGAACCCCTTTCGATACATTAGTCCATCCTGCATCACATATCGTGCGGCCTTTCGAATTACCTGCCGTCTTTCGCTCCTTTTTTCTGGTAAAACCCCGGTTGTTAGGTATAGTTTGAACGGGGTTATCCATGATTCCATCTCGATTCCTGTTTCCAACACAGAATCAACTTTCATTGTGTCTATGCTTGGGGCACGCAAGGCCTCAACGGGAAACAATCCCATTTGCTAAGCATCGCCAGTGCTTGCGAATTTCGCCAATGAGTCGGCTTCTTTGTTCTGTTCATGCGGGACATGCGAAATGTCAGAACGCTCAAGGTTTGACAGCAGTTCTTGAACCAGAACAAGGTATGGAGCAAGCTTCTGTCCCTTTGCTTGATAATCTCCTCGCACTTGGTAGACCACCAACTGTGAGTCACAAAAGATTTCAACTGATTTTACCCCGAGTTCTCCGGTGAGTTTTAAGCCAACAATCAGTGCTTCATATTCTGCTTCGTTATTTGTAGCCGGGAAATCGAGCTTCAAAGCGTAACAAATCGACCGATTTTCCGAAGTTACAAGAACTACGCCCGCGCCAGAGCAACGGTCGTTTGATGCCCCATTGGTGTATAATTTCCATCGAACGGGGGGCATGACGTTGTGACCATCTGGTTCGTCAGATACAGCAAACTCAGCGATGAAATCTGCTAAGGTGCGCCCTTGTATGGCTCTTCGTGGCAAGTAGGCGATATCGAACTGGCTCAACTCGATGTTCCATTTCAACAATCTTCCAGAAGTTTCTGGCCGCTGGAGTACCTGTCGTAGGGGTTGATCGGTATAGACACTGATTGAGTGTGCTTGAAAGTATGGGCGCAGCTTACATGATGCAATCACCAAGCAATAGGCCAATTTTTCGATTTTAGGGTAATTTCTTTCTGCCCCCGTTAAACGCTTGCTAATGTAATACACCGGCTTTTGGATTCGGTCCTCCTCGCGGACCAAGGCCACACTTATAGCATGTGGGGATACGGCCAAGTACACGTACAACATCTCATGGTCTAGTAGTTTTGACAGCACTGGTGGACTCTCCAGATGCCTCACCAGATCCCGGAATGCTTCCTCACAATCGGATGTCCACTCGAAATTCCTCTTCCCTTTCTTTATTATATCAAAGAAAGGGATGCACTTGTCCATGGCCCTGGATATGAATCGACTCAGTGCAGCTACTTTTCCATTCAAGCTCTGTACCTGTTTTATAGTCCTGGGCACTTGCACATCTCGAATAGCTTGAATCTTTTCTGGGTTAGCTTCAATTCCCCTAGCATTGACGATGAATCCCAAAAACTTCTCCGACGCAACGCCGAAGGAACACTTCAGAGGGTTGATCTTCATCCTATAATATCTGAGTATGTCGAACATTTCAGCCAAGTCTCGGATGTGGTCGTTTGACTGTCGTGACTTCACGAGCATGTCATCCACATAGACTTCCATCGTTCTACCAAGCTGGTCTTTGAACATTCGATTCACTAAACGCTGATAAGTCGCTCCTGCGTTTTTCAATCCAAAGGGCATTACTACATAGCAATATAGCCCAACGTCTGTGACGAAACTGGTGTGTTCTTGGTCCGGAATATGCATCAGAATTTGATTGTAGCCCGAGTATGCATCCATGAATGATAATAGCTCGTGTCCTGCCGTGGAGTCAACCAACTGATCAATCCTAGGCAACGGGAAACTGTCCTTGGGGCAAGCTTTGTTCAGGTCGGAATAATCTATGCAAGTTCTCCATTTCCCATTCGCCTTTTTTACCAGCACGGGATTCGATACCCATTCAGGGTAGAGGGCGTCGCGGACGAACCCATTGGCTTTGAGTTTGTCCACTTCCTCTTTGAGAGCAGCGGACCTCTCTGGGTCCATTCCTCTCCTCTTTTGTTTAACTGGGACGTATTTCGGGTCTATGTTCAACATATGACTCGTAATGGCGGGAGAAATCCCGCACATATCAGAATGCACCCAGGCAAAAACATCAAGGTTTGCCCGGAGGAAATCACTAAGGTCTTCAGTCATTGCGAGGCTGAGTTGTGATCCGATCTTTAGCACTCGCGATGGATCGTCTCGGCTGACTGAAATGTCAATTGTTAATTCAGCCGGTGCTGCCTTTTCTTCCCTAGGCTTCTCATCGTCATCTCTCGGATCTATGTCTCTGAAGATTCGAGAATTATGCCCGAGCCAGGGCTCGGGCACTACCTGTCA
This sequence comes from Allium fistulosum, assembly GCA_030737815.1. Taxonomy (NCBI): domain Eukaryota; kingdom Viridiplantae; phylum Streptophyta; class Magnoliopsida; order Asparagales; family Amaryllidaceae; genus Allium; species Allium fistulosum. The sequence goes on along the minus strand of CM060905.1, from coordinate 479,615,780 downwards.
ATCATCATTATTAAGGATGCGGATACGAATGTCCGCAACCTTTCCTTTCTCCCTCCGATGGGCCTCTCTGAGCTCTGCCACATAACATGCACGACCGGTCGCCTGGTCGCCATGAACAACTCCTACTCCTTTATCAGTTGGGAATTTCAAAGTCAAGCACCACGGGGCTAGTGCTGCCCTAAACTCAGCCAGGGCCGGTCGGCCCAGGAATACATTATACGGAGAATCCACATCCAAAACTACGAAGGGCAGGATTCGCACCCTCCGACGTTCGCCTTGTCCCAGTTCAACTGGTAACTCAACATACCCTACAACATCGGTTGCTGCACCATTAAAGCCATGTATGCGAGCCTTGGACGGTTTCAAGTCCTTTGTTTCCATTTTCATTTGGTCATAAGCCTTCTTGAAGATGATGTTGACAGAACTTCCACAATCAATCAAAATTCTTTTCACATACGTCGGACCGATCGTTGCAGATATGACCATCGGGTCGATGGTTGGAGCCTCCACTTGGTCAGCATCTCTGTTTCTGAACACTATATCGTCTGTCATTACGTGATGCTGCTTAGCAGGGGTCCCATCCTCCGTGTTCGAACAACATTCGAAATTTGCATGCTTCAGGGCACTAGCATACCGCTCCATCTCCTGCCAATTCTTATCCGCGGGGTGAGGCCCGCGATGATCGTGTTTATGACTAGCCTACCCACAGTCCGGGTAGGTTCATCGGGATGACGCAGAGCTGGAGCATGACCTGGGTTGGATGTTCCCTGTCTTCCTTCCTGAGGATCCTTCACAAATTCCTGCAACTTTTTCTGCCTGATCAACTTCTCTATAGCGTCGTGTAGGTGTCTGCACTCTTCCGTATTATGCCCATAAGTCTCATGGAAGCGGCAATATTTCCCGGTCCGCTTCTATTCCTCGGTTGATTCTTTTGGACGTGGCTTTCTGTACTGAAAAGTATTGCAGGTTGATAGGTAAATGTTCTCAAGAGATGCATTCAGCGGGGTATACTCGTTGTAGCTTGGAATTCTCGGTTTCCACTTCCCCTCTTCTCTCTTCTTCCCTTGATTTCTTCCTCCGGACTCCTTAGGCTGCCCAGGCTTGTTCTGGACATTGACTTGGACCTTTCCCGAGTTGTCTCCGGACTGCTTCACAGCAATGTTGCTTTTCATGGACTCTTGGACAGGTCCTGGTGCCTTATCTTGCCTTACCCACCTAGCTTCCTCTCTTCTTATGAACTGGTGTGCCTTTGAGTAGAAACGCTCTAGCGTAGTCGGAGGTTTTCCTGCCAACCAGTCTCCAAATTCAGAATCCAGATCCACACCTCTCATTACAGCCATTAGAATTGCATGATCATTGGGATTACTGACTTCAGTTGCCGCAACATGGAATCTTTGTAAATATTCCTTCAATGACTCCCCAGGATTTTGGATTATACTTGACAGAGACATTACATCCTTTGGACGAGTAGTGTGTATCCTGAACTGCTCAATAAACTTCTTTGCCAACTCCTCAAAATTGGATACGGACCGCAGAGGAAGTCGGGTGAACCACATAGTAGCGATCCCAGATAGAGTAATTGGAAAGCATCTACACTTGGTTGCATCATTTGCTCTAGCTGAATCCATCATCCACTCGTACCTCATGACATGTTGTCTGGGGTCGGTCTTTCCCTCATACGCAGGGATAGTTGGCATACTAAACTTTCTGGGGTACGCCGCCTGCAGCACAATATGTGTGAACGGAGTATGACTTCTTGATACTCCCCAATCGTCATTCGATAAGCCCTGATTTTCTTTCATCAATTGCCTGACCATGGCTGTCAGATCTGGTGTTTGTATGGAAGGTGGAAGGTTAGAATCTGTTCTACGTGACTGTCCATGCTGATGCCTCCTCTCCTGGCGATCTGCCAAACGTGCCTCTTGAGGTTCGACATCGTTAGCGTTTTGATGGTCTAGGTCTCCAACCTCCACCCGCACTCCGATTCCGAAGTTTCCAGCTCCTGCTTGGTCACGGTCTCCAGCTGTTTGATCAGCAGCACCAGCCCATGCAGCTTCAGTCTTACGGCGTCTGCGCCTGGGAGGTTCATCAGAGGAAGTTGAGCTGTCGGATGAGGAATAAGGAGCGGGATTGCCCCCATCATTATGTTGCTGCTGTTGAGTGAGTTGTGCCATCAGGTTGGCGTTAGCTTGCATCTGCTCTCCTAGTTGTCTCCTGCTTTCCCTGAGTTCTCTCATCAAGTCGTTGAACTCTATTCTGCTTACAACTGGAGTCTGGTCCTGGGTGGCAATTCCTACACCCGGAATCGCTGGCTGATTGCTAGGTCCTGCTTGTTGCACGCTAGCAGTCTCATGGGCATTCGTATTATGAGAAGCTGACCTGGTACGTGGTCTTGCCATTGTAGAGTTATTGGTATGAACTCTGAGTAGAATCAACAGATGTCCTATCAATGAGTCGGATCTTCTTTGGGGGATTTGTTCAATCCAGTAGTTTCAAAGCAGATCCTTGAGGTCTGAGAATTCAATTCTCAGTGAAAGCACCAAAGTGTTACCACCAAAATTGGTCACTAACCTCGTTGAGAAAGATTGTGAAGAGATATGAATGATGAAGATAAATTAAACAAAGAAGAATATGCTAATTCAAATGCAGAAAGTAAGAACACCAGATTTATAGTGGTTCAGCGTAATTGCTTACATCCACTTTGAGGTTAAACTTTATTGATCTTCTTAATGATTGATTACAAATACAATCCGTAGATCAAATGCTTGAATGGAGTTGCTAAGTAAAGAAGATGAGTCTGAAAAATGGCAGAGTCTCCCCAGTGTTCCCGAAAAAAGGTCCCTTTTCACTATGCCCCTGCCCCTCTATTTATAGACAAAGATGGGTTGGACTTCCCAGTTGGCTCGGTAGCCGAACATCTTGGCCCAAATATAGTGGCCGCCGTATGCCGAACCAAATAGGCCGACCACTTGGATGCCGAATCACCCTCTCTATGCCGAACGATACGCTTGCTGTGGAAGAGTAGAACGAATATCAGTCGAAGCCGAACGTGCCTCTGGCCGAACGAAGCGCTTGACCGAACATTGTCTCTGGCCGAACGTTGGTGCTGGCTGAACGATAGCTTTAGCCGAACAATGCTTCTGGCCGAACAATGTCCCTGGCCGAACGATGCTTTAGCCGAACAATGCTTCTGGCCGAACAATGTCCCTGGCCGAACGATGCCTTAGCCGAACGATGCCTTTTGGCCGAATGATGGTTCTGGCCGAATAATACAGCCATGCCGAGCAGTTGTATATGCCGAATGTCTTCCGATGCCGAGCGCTTACAGACGCCGAGTGCTACTGAATGCCGAGTAGTCCTGGATGCCGAGTAATCCTAGACGCCGAGTGCTACTGAATGCCGAGTAGTCCTGGATGCCGAGTACTCCTGGACGCCGAGTGCTACTGAATGCCGAGTAGTCCTGAGAGCCGAGTACTGCTGGATGCCGAGTTCTTGCCAATGCCGAGTACTCAGTTGCCTGGTCAAATCTCCAGGAAACAGTAATATACATTTAGAAGATATTAATCATATGTACTATGATTGTATGGAACTTATTTTATTCTTATGAATACCCTTAATATATTTGAATTTAATATAAGTACTAGAATCACTGATTGTGTTTTCTATTGGAATACTTTTAGAGTTAAGTTTAATAAGGATAATAGATACTTGCTTGATACTTTATTCACCATATCTAGTTGGTACATTTGGTTTGAAAGAAATCAAAGAATTTTTAATAATAACTATAATCACATTAATAAATTGATATTTTTAATTTCATCTTTTTTCTTAAATGGGATCTCTAATCCTAAATATAAACTAGCCAAAAATAATCTTTTTAAGGAATATCTTAATAAGGTTAGCTATAATATTAATATTTTCAAACATAACAATAATAACTTTTCCTTTTCTAACTTAATTGATGATAATTCGATGTATAATAATCTGCTTCCTATTGTAGGTCCTTAAGGTTTTTTTTGGGATCATATTACCCTTTCTTTTTAGAATTGTTAGTTTTAGTTTTAGATTATCTTATTAGATTTTGTTCAAGCATATATGTATATAAATTCTATTTATATACATATATGTGACTTTTACTAATTTGTTTCCTAGTTTTGTTTCAGGTCTGGAATAGATAGGTTGCTAGTGTCTCTTTTCAGGTTTGCAGAATAGCTTGCGGTTTCATGCAGGTGTTCAGGATAGCTTTTTCCAGGAGCATTGATTACATCAGATATTTCCTTCTGCTTTATGGTGTCTTTAGAGTGGTGTTCTTCTTCATGGATCAGTTTTTTCTCCAGATTAGCCTTTTTTTCAGAGGCAGCTTCTTAGAGTCTTCTTTCAGATGGATCAGTTTTCCAAGTACTTCTAACACCTCATTATCGGGCGGTGGCCATGCCGGAGCTCGATACTGGGATGTAATGGGCGGTGGCTTTGCCGGAGCTCATTTTTGGGGTACCTATTTTTACTCTGTTATCAGTATATAGATATGTCACCTGCCAGGCATGTTGGCAGCACCATATTATGTGTTATATATATAGTTTCATGTGTGCTCTCCTCTTTTATTAGAGGATCACACATTGTTCTCAAAAAAAAATTCAACTAACCTTAATACTGATGTGATGATGGCTTGAAAATTTTGGTTACTTGAGTTTGAAGTAAAGAAATTGATTTTGTTTACAAATATGAAAATGTTAACATAACACCACACTTAGAATTTTCAACTCCCAAATTTTCACTTTTCCCTCTCTCTCTCTCAATTTTCATTCCCCGTAAATAAAAATGGCCGCCGAGCTTCAAAACAAAACCCCGGAGCTACACTCATTAATAATCGGCAAGACAAGATTCGTTGAACTTGTGTTGGCTAGAGCTTCGATCTATGCACACATTGTGGTGTGCAATGTAAGGTGGCCGTGATGACGTGAACATGGCATGAGCTAGGGTTTTGTTTTTTGGGCGATTGGGGAGGCAATTGGCTAAGGTGAGGTTGGATCCAGAGTTGTGGAGGAAAATAGCACCTCGTGGCCGAGAATGGGAAGGTGCGGTGGTAATCTGAGTTGTGCATCATTTGCTATGCATGGAGAGGAGCAGCACTGTCGCGATTTGATAAGGGACATTGGAGGTGAACTTGAGGGATCATTTGCAGAGCTCACGTGAAGGGAGAATCATTGGTGAAGTCTGATTGAATTTCCATTGAGTGTGGGTCATGTTTGAGAATGCATGCACAGAGTTGGCATTGTGCGTGTACAGGGAGGTGATTAGGAGGTTGGGAAGATGAGTTAGTGTGGTAATTAATTGATTAATTATATTAATTAATTCTAAAATGTATAAAAACAATATCTCTCTCGTATGAGGTCGGCTTCGAACGTAGTCTTTTGCATTGGACTCGTATCTATAGTATCTACGCATTGGAATTGGATTCGTTGAATTTGGATCTAGCGAAATTTCAAGCTAAAATCGAACGTCGTTCGATTTTAGATCCAAACGGAATGCAAAAGCATCAACTGGAATTTTGGCGAGTTTACTCACCTTTAAATAACCTATATGATATCTGCGTTACTATAAGTTATTGTTGAATGTTTGGATGATGGTTTATAAATTGTTGTTTGATTGATTATTTGGCTTGGATTCCCGCTTGGAAGCAAATAGTTCACTATGGAACGCTTTGAAATACACGTACATATATGTGATTTACATGAGACTTTTGTAGAGAGACCCTAAGGGGTTTCTCGCCAATATTAATCTACTTGTATTCTTATGTTGCTTATATTGATGTTTGGTTGAAATATTTAAGGCACACCGTTTAATTTATGTAAGTGTCGTTATAGCGATTATCGAGATACCGTCACTTATGAAATATCATCTCCTTAAAATCTTTGTATGTATTGAACTTGTGCTTGTATTTTTATAAATTAAATATTTGGTTGCGTTTTTGCACTTTGAAAGTTGTTTAACTATAATTTCAAGTATTTTTGAGAATTCTGAAATAGAGGATAAGTGTAGTTTTAAATTTATAAAAACATTATAAATTTTATTAATTATCTTTTGGGATAATTAATGTTGTTTTAAATTTATAAAAAGGTTGTAAATTTGATTTATTTTCTTTCGGGATAATTAGTGTTGTTTTAAATTTATAAAAAGACTATAAATTTGATTAACTATCTTTCAAGATAATTGGCTTTGTTTAAAATTTATAAAAAGATTATAAATTTGATTAATTATTTTTCGAGATAATTAAATGTTGTTTAAAATTTGTAAAAAGATCATAAATTTGATTAATTTTCTTTGAGGATAATTATTGTTGTATTAAATTTATAAAAATATTATAAATTTGATTAATTATCTTTCGGGATAATAATGTTGTTTAAAATTTATAAAACGATTACAAATTTGTTTAATTACCTTTCGGGATAATTAATGTTGTTTAAAATTTATAAAAAGATTATAAATTTGATTAATTTTCTTTTGGGATAATTAACATGGTTTTAAATTTATAAAAGAGCTATATTAATTATCTTTCAGGATGATTAACATTGTTTTAAATTTATAAAAGTATTATATCAAACTATCTTTTAGGATGATTAATATTGTTTCAAATTTATAAAAGTATTTTAAGTTTATTACAAATGTTGTTTTAAATTGATTATAAAAGAATTATTAGAGTTATATCAATTATCTTCCGGGGTAATAAATGTTATTTTTAAAGTTATAAATGATAGTTAAGCTAAGCGTGAATTGTTTTGGGTTTATAGTAAATGATGTTTTAATAACATTTTTTACCCTTCTTTTTAATACACTTAGAAATATAATTTTCTCTTTAAAAAGAATATTTTAAAGAGTGTTTTTAAATGTGCTTTATAAATGTTTGTGATGTGAAAAACCAAGCACAAGTTCGGTTTTTAAAAGTCTAAAAGTTTGATTCGGTTATGGAAAGGATAAGTAATTTGATTTACATAATTGATATCACTTATATGGAAAGAATTTAGTCATATTTTTAGCACTAAACGTCGAGGTATGGAAACTCGTTTCTGGCTCGATGTTTAATAGTGTCGTTAAGGCAAGGCTTTGAGGTAGCACTACCTTAACTGGCCCGACTTCATTTTTAACAAAGGGACAGTACAAGTTTGAAATCGATGAGTGGTGATAAAGATATGAGATTTAATTTTCATATACGATCATTTTGATTATTCCCGATAGTTGATTTATTGACTATCAATTTTTCTATATTTTCATGTTTCATCAATCTAAGATGATTTGTTGCTCATTTGAGCACTGATATCCTTTGTCGGAAATGACTATAACCAAAGTGCGAGTGGACATAAAGTTATGTGCGGTTGCCCCTATTAGGGTATATTCACATCTACTCTAGATTGGATGTGGTTGTTTGCGTGTGGAGATGTGAAATACTCGGAGTCTCAGCAAGGTTGGCAGGGTCTGGCATGTACATTTCCGAGAGAGTCACAAAGTAAATGAACCTCTCAAATGTATTGTCTAGAGGTATACTTTCGGTAAAGGGGCGCTTCCTCCTAGTCATTGTTGGAAAATTTCTCTTTCCTTGTTTTCTATTCAAACCTTTGAATTGATTCTTTCTTAATTGCATCGAGAATTTTCCCGCACTCTTCGCGATGTTTAATTATTTATGTCCATTCCTTAAGTTTGGGTTTTTTTTCTAAATTGTCTCAATTCTTTCATGTATGGACATTGTTCTTGCGAGGTAAAACTCATTCCGTGTTTAGTGGTGTAATCTCACAACAGTATTATATATTCACCATATTTCTTGAGTTTTCTCATGCTGGTTTTACTGATTGATCCAGGTGTTATTTTGTTACAATGCTTGGGTTAGACCTAGTTTTCCAAGTTGCTGTTGGTGGGACATGGAGCTCATGGAGTAGAGCTAGATGTTCACCTACCATGGTATTTTTATTTCCACTATATTGTTATATATACCCATCAACAATTATAAGGTCGGGAAGCTATAACTATCCAAGTTGACGAGGTTTGTTTTTAACTCTGATATACCGTATTTTAGAGTGACAACTTTTACTATCTTTATTATATTATATGTTGTCGTTTCATTGTGAGATTCTGTTTCCCTGTTCCTTTTCTTTTTACTATAACAATCGGCCTTTCTGGCACTTGGATGTTCAACATTTGAATACCGTGGACGTATTAAGTGTCGACTTTTAAGGGTCGAAGAGGCGGGTCTTTACATAAGTGTTTTGATGAAGTAATCAAACATTTTGGTTTTTATCAGAATACAGAGGAAGCGTGTGCATATCGGAAATAACAGTATAGTGCTATAGTGTTCATAGCCCTATACGTCAATGTGATACTCCTAATTGGCAATGAAAACCCGTTATTGCAATTAGTAAAAGCATGGTTGCCTATGACAATCTTCACAAAGGATTTGGGAGAAGCAGCCTACATACTTATATCAAAATCTATACAGGTAGACCTAAAAGGTTGTTGCATTGTCCCAATCCATGTATATAGATACCATACTGAAATGATTCAGTATAGAGAATTCCAAATGCAGAAACATTCCAATGCAATCTAGAATCGTTCTTTCTAAAAGGGATGCTCCTCGTATTGATAAAGGGAAGGAGCATGTGAACAGGATATTATAATCATCTATAATCGATTCCATAATGTACGCTATGTTATATACCAGACTGGATTTGGTTTATGCATTAGTATGTGTAAACCAATACCAGTGTATTCCTCATATACGATAATGAAGACTTCCTTTTGAAGGGGTATACAAATTCTAGCTTTTAAATTGATATTGATGATAGTAAGTCTATGTCTCGTTATGTTTTACATTAAATGGTGGGACTGTTAGTTGGAAAAGTTGCAAACAAGAAACAATAGCTAATTCAACCATGGAGGCCGAATATATCATCTTTAATGAAGCAACTAAAGAAGTGGTCTAGATACACAAATTTATTACTAAGCAAGGGGTGGTTCCAAACATTAAGAATCTAATGACATTGCTTTCTGACAATAATGTTGCGATGCAGAGTGCAAAGGAACCAAGAGCTCATAAGAAGTCAAGGCAATTTTTCGAAAGTTACACCTTATCAAAAGTCCATCGTTAATAAAGAATTTGTGATTAATATAGTAGATACCAAGGACAACATAGAGATCCATTCACCAAGGGACTAGCTCGATGAGTTCTCGGCAAACTGATCAAAGGGATGGTATGGAGATTACATAGTTCGCACCAAGTGAAAATAGAAGATTGGTAGAGTTAGGTAGGGGTGGGCATTTAACCGACCTAACCGATTTAACCGACGTCGATCGAACCGACTTAACCGATAAATTCGGTTAACCGACATCATTGGTTAACCAACCGACCAAAACCGAACATTTTCGGTTCGGTTAACGGTTAACAAAATCTGGATGGTCGGCTAACCGTTAACCGACCAAAAAATTATGTTTTTTTTAAATCGCAACCCAAACTAGCCCATTTATAAATAAAGCATACCCGAACCAAACAAGTACTTAGCGTGCCCAATTATTCCTCTTTCTAGTTCTATTCCTATTCTTATTTTCCAGATGAAATTTAAAAAAGGGGAAGTTCGAAACCTAGATCTAATCTACATGCTCGTCTCGTCTGCTAATCTCCCATGTTAGTCATGACGCTTCACAACGCTAGTGAAGACCATCACCACCATCGAGCTGTTGCAGCAATTAATGGCTTCAAGAAGGAAACTAGAGATTGTGAGTATGCTTTTCTAGAATTAATGAAATAGTTATTCTATTTTATGTGAAAATAGCTTATGTCAAACAATCTACTGTATAGAAAGTCATCTGGTTTAACAATCTATTGTGGAGGAACTAAATTCATTATGCTTATATCTGGTTTAACAATCTACTGTCAAAATCATTATTTATTGATTTTTTACCTTTCTTTCCTTTTTTGGTTGTGTACGAAAAGAGTTAATGGGTTAGTTACTTAGTTCTACTTACTGTTATATAAAACTTCTTAGTAATATACCAACGTGTGATCTGTTCAGTTAGCTGATGTGTACAAAATAATCTAATACTACGCAATAAGATCACCAGCTGACGGTATCACATAAGAATAGGAGTATCATAAGAGTGTGTATACTATGAATATAGCTCTTAAATCTTTTAGCTTAAATCGGACATTGTCATAGGTTAGCATGTTTGTTTTCCTATCCTTTATGATGGGTTTATTCCAATCTACCAACACTTGCTGCCTCACTTTGATTAAGTGTATTACTGTATTTAATAAGTAACCGCGTGACAACGAACTTGCATGACTCTATGGCTTCAATTAACACAATGCTTTAACTTAGGTATCACTTTTCAAACATATTTTCAAAGTTCCCTTTCCCCCTTTCTTTCATATCTTCCAAAAAATGGCATAAATAGGTTTATTTTTGACAAATTACTGCATTTAGCGTTCTTAGTGTCATAGTTACGTTGTTTTATTTTTCAATTTGTCGTAACTTTAATTGGACTGTCACGGTTAGAAATGCGTGGCATAATGGGAAGTCGGATATCATCAAAGTTCTACAACTATTTTTCTTAATCAATTATCAATATGTAAATGACTCATAAGCTTGACATGTGACCATATAACCTGTATGTTAGTTCTATTGTAAAGAAGAATTCTCTCAATTGTTGTGAATCTCGAGTTAGTAAAGTAGAAATTGGCTTTTTTTTAAACTACTATAACGTATTTTACATTGTACTACGAACAAAGCTCGAACTATGTTTTACAGCAAACTGTCCTTAATTTCTTTTCTTCATTGCCATATTTTAAATTGTTGTAATAGTTTGATATCATCGTCAGTTTAGCAGATTTGTTGTTCCTCAATACTAAAACCATCAAATAAACCATCCTTAGGAAAAAGGTCATTATAATGAGCATGATGTTTATGCTTTTTTTGTAACCAAGTTATTATTGATATGCTCATCTCCCTATCTGAATGATTAGTCAACCAACACACACTTCAACTAATAATGGAACAATAGATATATCACAATCAATTAGTACATAATAAGTTTAAATAGTTACATTAACTAACATACATTGCTATCGTTCTAGACCAACACTACAGTTTCCCACTTATGACTTCCTTTTGCTGGTTGTTTATGAGAATGGAGCCAACAACTACAGAAACTGGTTGTTACTAGGTACTTTTCAATTGAGAAATGTATATTTGGTTTCCTAATATATTCATTTAAATAGTTTACCCAAACTATGATGTTATTGCCCTTATATCTTATTCCTATTTTCATTTTCAATGTTCAAAAAAAGTTTCATGACAAAGTTTAGTCACTGGTTTAATACTCTTCCATCATGATTACAAGAGATGTCAATTGATCATCCACTGCCATTTTACATCAGTATATTAAATCTTTATAATCTATAACCTCATATTCAATCTTAAATGATTTTCTACCTGGGTAAAATTAACTATATCATCATTTAATTAAAATATACACTGATTAAAGTATAAAATTGTAACAAACATGAGCATGACTCATGCACTTTTGTTGCAACTCTTATATATGCCGCCATTTATATATGAGCTAATATTGGCACTGTTAGTAACTTATATTATGCTTTATTTCTAATTAGACAAATGAATAAGGTGCCCGCCTCATTATGATGCAACATAAAACGACTTGGAAAGGCAGTGACTACATATCACTTGTTCATAGTAAATATGTGTATTATACTTGACCTATGTTATGAACTAATATGCAGTAATATATGTGAAATGTGTACTGAATGTCATAAAACTAGACTATGAGTTCATTTAATCTCGTGTGTGTGTTAATCTTATATTCAGTAAATATGCAGCATAGTGATCTTATTTTCTTATTACTCAAGTCTCAATCATACATGTTAATTGCTCATTTATATATGTTTATATATGGACAGAACTGGAGAATATAAACTGGAGTTAACATATGATATCTTTGGACTTGGAGAATGGAGTCTTTAGTTTGCAACTTTGCAGTAACTCGGTCTTATTATATTCATTCTCATCATATTATATGCTTATGTTATTCAGACTTTGGAGTTAAAATTTTTGAATCACTAATATATGTATTGCTGGTAATGTATTAGCTATCTAAACGAACTTTAAATATTTGTTAGTACATTGTTGTGTTTATGTATTTTTATAGTTTACTACTGCACTGTTATAATTGATATTTATCTTAGTTTGGTTAGTTAACCAGTTAATTCAAACGGTTAATCGATTAATTTAACCATTTAAACATTAACGGTTAACCGATTAATTAACCGGTTAACCGCGGCTAAAATTAACCGGGTCGGTCGGTATACCTCCATCGATATTAACCGAATAACGGTTAACCGAACCGAACTTAATATACGGTTAATCAAACATATTAACCGATTGGGTCGGTTAATCGACCGTGCCCACCCCTAGAGTTAGGGGTATGCCCTAAGGGAAATTTAGTAATTTATTGTAAATTATTAACTCTGTAAAAAAATCTCATTTGAAATAAAAGGTGTTTGTCTTTCTATTATATACTTGTCATATTATGATATGCTTATTAATTATATAATTTAAGTATTTTAAAAGAAAATCCTTGAATGATATGTTATGTGACAGTAATTACATTGTGTTGTAATCATGATAAAATTATCACACTAAAAACAACATATTATTTTAATATTCGTGGTCAAGATATTTAAAGATGAGATTTTGATACATCTGTTGAGACTAAAGTACGTGATGCTCTTTAAAAGTTGGGAGGTGCATTAATATTGGTTGTTGGGGGCACTAAGGGTTACGTATTGACAATTATTGAACAACTATGGAATGACTCACTTGAGAGTTTTATGTTGGTTAAAAACTTATATCAAACCGAGAATCTTGAAGTGATGATGTTACACGGTTCTCTCGATCTATGGAACTTTTGTATGGATACTCCACTTCTATTATTGTTAAATCATGGCATGACGATCCATAGAGCAAAAATAGTTGGGTTTGAGTTGAAGCATTGAAAGTGAAACACTATTTAATAGAGAATTCGACTCCTCGGTTACAAGGGGCTAGTATCACGGTCAACTTTAGTTAGTTCAAAGTCAATGTCTTTAGTTAGAGCATTACGGTAAATTATTATTATTAATTGTTATTATTGAACCAAGCATTTTATGTTTGGACTAATCATGTTTAATGTAAAGGATGTTGGAATTTTGACCAAAACCAAATCCTATAAGTCCTAAGGAGATATAGTTTGACAAAGAGAATTGCCGTAAATAATCGTTACTACCGGATACTACTTATAATAGTAAAACTCTATTTTACTAAAAAGATGTGTAAGCAATAAATTCAACTGAATTTTCACATCACTAGCTAAGTTGACATGTGAACGTTAATATTCGAATTATTCAATATTAATTGGCAATTAAATTTACGTCTTTAAGTCACATAACCGTAATGACGAATACTCTGAAAAACCATATGATTTAATTAAGTTATAATCATTGTAAATTAATCAAATTAATTAATATTTATGAAATATTAATTATTTGATTTAATGTTTGAATGCCATTAGTATTTAATGAAATGAGTATACATAAAAGTTGTGTATGCATGTATCGATATACTATATCGACAAAATATTTAAATATGATTTAAATCTATTAGTTATTAAATGGGTTTAAAAATTTGAAAGCTTGGCTAGTCATACATGGATGTGGAGATTTGATTTGATTGAGAATTGATGAAGAATTAAAAAGGGAAGGTTTTAAGGAAGGAATTAGAAAGGTTTCAATTATTCCATAAACACAAAATTTCTTTCATTCATTTGTTAAATCTTTCGCACAACCAATTTCCAGGCTCTGCTCCTCTCTCCTTTTCCAGTCGAAAATCCATGGTACCAAAGCCATAAAATAATACCTAAAACAAATTAGAACAAAATCAAATTAATACAAGGTGGTATTTGTCTCTATATTATTGAGAAATTCAGAGGCTAATTTGATCAAATCTAAGAGTATTCTTCATTCATGGTGTGTTTTTGGCTACTTTATAAGGTAATCGTCTAATCTCTTTTAGTATATGTTACATTATGTTATAATAGTTTAGATCCCCTACTATACATCTCATCATGACTAATGTTACATCTTGTTAATGTACTTTAGATCTCATATCTTATATAACAAATTTATATCTATTAATGTTGTCCAATCTATTGCTTGCTATTGTTTTAGAAATTAAAGTTTAATGAAGAAAATTTTAGATTTAAAGCTAATATTGATTATTTGAAATAAATTTTCCAATAGCAAGTAGACTATTTGACCTAGAGTGCATTTCACCAACTAGCTCGCTTCGCACCTTGATATCCATCACTTTTGAGTTTTCCCACATACGATCCATAGTTTGAATAAAGGGGAGGTATGTTGCGAGATGTTTAAAACCTTATTATAGGATGCACATTAAAGAATCACTTACTAGACTAGGTTCTGATATACGCTACTGAATATCAATATGACTACGAAGATTTGGCGCTATGAGCTACCTCTTTTTTGCGATCAAATTCAAATTCTAGCTTCTACATGTAACATATTTTATATACAAATATAAGTGAAATACATAAATTAACTATTTGGAAATATCTTATGAAAATGAATGTAAGTTTCATGTGTATGTGTATTATTTTGAATATTAAATACTTTTGGTTGTTATATACATATGTTTATTTATATTATTTTAATTCAAAATCTGTAAAAGGATCTGTGTGTAAAATTATAAATATAATGTTGAATTCCTTTCTAATTCAAAACTAGACTTCAAATAGTCAATTTTAAATTTAAAAACAAAATTATAAGTTTTACACACACATACACACACTAGTGCAAATCGCACGTACGTGCATCTAATAGCTAGAAATATTTTCTTTTTATTTAATAAAATTTGATGGATGGATGTATGCTATAAGTGTAAAAGTTTTAGTGGTCAAAACATTTTTGTTTCTAGTAGTTTTGTTAACCAGTTATGAGATTCCATTGATGGACGTATGATATTTTCGAAATTTCAAAAAGATACCATGGAAATCATATTCATTGAATTCTCTTTATTAATAGTAAATATGTGTGTGCATGTGTGTTATTTTGAATTTAAATATAGTTTATCATTATATATATATATATATCTCTGTGTGTGTGTAATTTCAACTCATAATTTATAGAAGGACTTTTATGTAGAAGATCTAATGATGAACACCTTTTTAAGTATAAACTAGATTTCAAATTGTTAATCTTATATTTCAAAGCATGTAGAGTAGTCAAAATCAATTTTAATATGCATATATTTATATACAAATTTTATTTTACATATAATTAAAAAACTATGGACAATAAAGGCATATATAAAAGGGCGATTATGTCCATTACGGTGTAAATCCCAAGACATATAAACATACATATTAACCATGTATACTATTTATATGTTGCACTTGCACTATATACATATATGAGTGTATTTGATATGCTAATTATATTATATTTAAATTAAATTAAATTTAAACTCCTTTTAAACAATTAAATAAAATAAGGTTTTATTCTAAACAGAATTTAAATTGGATTTAAAATCAACTAAACTTCAGAGGTCCAACAAAGATCCAAAATGGAATATTTTTTGAAATTCACCCATTTAAACCGCTTCGATCTGGCCTAATTCCTTCAAATCATATGTTAGAGGATCTCTTGTGAGCCTGTGTACTTGACTTTTAGGGATTGTGGGACGATTGATTGTGTCTTGTTGAGTTCGTATACAATAGTACTTACTAGTCTTACATTGGTATGACACCATTTGAGGCATTATGTACCCGACTATACAATGCTCTTTTAAGTTGATGGGAAGCAGGTGAGAAACTGATACTTGGACCAAATATGATCAGGGAAACTTCGAAGAAGATCAATACCATTTGGCAACAAATGAAAGATGCTTAAGAAAGAAGAGTCGTGCTAATAAGAGAAGACCTGACTTGGAGCTATCTGCTGGCGATATGGTGTTAGTCAAGATCTCTCCATTGAAGAATGTAGTTCGACTCTATACTATAGGGAAGTTGGCACTGAGATTTGTATGTCCTTTTTCGATACTCGAGAGGATTGAGAACCTAGCTTATAGAGTCGACTTCCTCTTAGAAGGGCGGGTGTGCATGATGTGTTCCACGTTTCTCATTTGTGGAAGCATGACTCAAACGTAACTATTACACTGGATCAACTGGACGATATTGAGATTGAACCGTAAGTTTCAAGACTTTGTAAGCCTATTCATATCGTTGCACGTGATACAAAGTAGCTTTGGAGGAAGACGATGGAGTTGCTGAAGGTTCAATAAGGTGAAAGCAAGCACCTGGGGGACCAAGGAGGGCATGAAGACCACTTATCCAGACCTCTTTACTTTGTAACATTTTCTGTTTATCGTGTTGCTTTCACTTTGGATATAATTAGAGTAGTTTAGTGCTCTTCATTCTAGGATAGGCGTAGATTATATTTCTTGCTTATATATGCTTGTTCGATGTCTGATGTGCTTGCTTGTGATTGTTAGGCATGCATGATAACTATGTTGTTTGAATTTACCTTGTGCTGATGGGTTTTCGGGGGAGAAATTCCTAAAACAAGAGAGTGTGATGACTAGTATTTTACATATAGGAGAATCGTAAAGTATTACTTCTAAATCCAAATTGGGTTGTAAAAGCTATAACTTTGGGAAATGTTGAGTATTAATATTTTTTACCCTTAGAAATTTTAGGACAACTTTTGACCCTGAAAACTTGTAAGGCCTATAATTTTTGATAGTAGCTGAATTAGGGTCTGAAACAACTTCTAGATGAAAGATATTAAGGTTTCTTACTTCATTGAGTGGTCACGGTAACTTTTTAGACTTACCGTTTAAGAGATTTTACCATTATAAGTTAGACAATCTTTGGATAGGTCGGTAGGTAATTAGTGAGGTTCATGTTAGGCCCAATAGCCATTTAAGGATTTGTGCTTAGTTGAGCTGATAGGATAGCCTACATTCATTATTCCACTTCCCAAAAATAGTTAAAGACCACCATTAGTCATCTCCTTAGGCAATAAGCAACTATAATCCTTAAAACTTACTTTAACTAGCCAAATTTAACCATTAAAGGGAGTTTAGCAAAGGGATTAGCATATTTAATGTTGGGATGCATTGGAATTTGTGTAGATTACCGTTCACTCCAGATTTTATTCGATTTGTATGCATTTGGTTATTTTGATGAGTGGTTTATCCTTCTCTTTATAATGTTAGTTAATATAGTTAAAAATGATGTTTTTGTAATGACTTTAAATGTTGAAACTATTACTATGAAAAATTTGATTCTAACATCATTTTTAAAATGGTTTTAGAAAGATAAATGTTGATTTAATCCATTTTTAACCATTTGACTAAACCAATCGTCATTTTCCATTTTTGTTAACTTAGGATGATATGATTGTTTGGATATTGTTTGTATTGCTTAAAAAAATGTTTGCATGTTATGTAATGCTTGTATGTAGTTTTTTAGTTTGAGTGTAATTGGTGACCGGTCGTTATTTGAGTAAATCGAGGTGTAAAAATATTTAAAATATGATGCGACCAAGGTTGAGTGTTCATGATGGCCTAGGGAAACCATATTTTTACCACATCAAGATAGGAGTTGGCATGGTAATATTTTTGAGTAGTCGGTGGTATGACATGGAGTGGTCGATGGAGATGCATACTTCGGGGTTTTGGTGATTTACTTCAGGATTTAGGGTGCATGACATCAGGCTTTAGTATGTTTCGCTTCAGGCAAGGGAGAATGATGAGAAGTTTGGAGCTTAGTAAAATTTTGCTAAGTGTTGAAGTATGGAAAAGAGGTCGGCATCGAGAGCTTTGTAAGCGTTAGATTTTGGGCTTTAGGCTTAGCATACAGAAACTTTGGGTCATACAATGTTATGCTTCGGGAAAATGAAAGGGACCGAGAGGTTTTAGCTTTGGCTAGTACTTAGCCAAAATTAGCTAAATGCTAAGGCCAAAGTGGTCGGTGCCAGCCACTCTGGAGTGGTCGTTGCCAACCAGAATTGAAGGTGGTCAAAAATTTAGGGATTCCAAGGGTGAGTCTAGGAGACGTGCCACAGTTATTCACATGTTCGTTTGACGCCTTGTTTTGGAGTTATGACTCCATGACGAGCGGTCTTAGCCAACATAGCAGTGACGTGATGCTTTGACTTGGCGGCTTTGAGACTTTGGTGTGATAACCCAATGACTCATGATCGGTGTTTAGAGGTGTTTTGGATGCGACGACTCGTTGATAGGAGTTGCGATGATGATTTGATGTGAACTTGTGGGTGAAACACTGATGTGTTCTACTATGGAGATGAATGAAATGGAAAGATGATGTGTTCTACTATGGAGACATGTGCAAAGGGATCACTGATACTTGGGGATTTTGAATATGCTCATAAAGAGGTGGTATGCGAGGACACTCACTGTAACACCGAGTAATATTTAGGTTAATAATTTAATAACTAATAAGACTGCAAAAATGGAATATGAGAAAATGATGGAATTTTGCCATGAAACTTGCACCATTACATTTGTAGCAATTTTCTGAGCAACTTTCATATTTGGAGTTTTGTGATCGGAGTTCAAACGAAGAAGTTGCGAGCGTTTTAAGAATTCAAAACGAAAATAATTAAATACCAAAATATACTATTCAATATATTAATTCACCGAACCCACCGGTCGAACCCCTCTCTATGGGTCGGCCGCTCATAGGGGTGTGGTTGACTGGTCATGCAAACGGCGGCTAGGGTTAAACCTAGGCCAATAGCCCGAATTTAATATGTTTAATCGAACAGATACGATTGATTCGAGCGCCTACAAATTCATGCCTAACCACACACTTCTCTTCTCATATTTTTTGATTCAAGCAACGAAGCTCTACCACTTTCCCTTCTCCACTGTTCCTCCTAAGTATAAAATAATTTGTATTTATACAAATTGGAGAAGCACAGAAAATAATAAAGAAGAGAGAAAAAGCGAATTAGCGTTGCACAATAAAAATGTAAATTTCAATATTTCTCTTAACCCCAAATCTCTCCTTAGATCTGTAATTATAATGGTATGTATATACCCTTTTATACATATTTCTTTGGATTATAAAGGAAATGGAGTTGATTCAAAGAATCAGGTTCAGATCTGGGGATTTGGAAAGCTTTTAAAGGTGAGTGGAAAATTAAGTAATTTACTTATAATATTGGAATTTCATTTGATGTTTATGCCTAAATAAAGATCTAAAAGTTGTAGGCTTGAATTAAACGCCTAAAACACCGCCTACATATTCCGTAAATGAATGGGAATGTTATTTACACTCAGATCTAGAAATTAGTCCCCAAGTTATTAAAAGTTGAATATAATAAAATATAGAATTTGTTCCAAATCTACAATTGGGTTATAGAAATATTAGTATTTTAAATTTGTTCTGATTCTATTAGAATATGAATTCTATATTTTAATTTGTTGGAAGTGTCCGTTTAACCTCCATGAAATTGTCCAACATCTTAATTTCATAAAAAAGGTGCAATGTTTGATTTGATAAGGAATATACATCAAAAAAAGATAGAGAAGTGTAAAGCATGGATTTTCTTTCCAAAGTTTACACTATTTGTTTCAATAAAGAGGAAATAAATAATTCCTTATAAATTCAAACCAAGCAAATCTCTTAATTTAGGTTAATTTATGGAAGATTATAACAGAAAATCTTTTTGGAAGGATAATTCTAACATAAAAAAACATAGAAACTATTCTAGTTAAGGATTAATAACCGAAAACATAATAATAAATTTATACATATATATATATATATATAACCGCGCTAAAACATTCAAAATAAAAATATAATTAATGCGACGTACTATACATTAATGTTCGTATTAAATGTCGTTTGAATGTTAGAATAGATCACATAATAAATGGTAAGATTAGAAAATGAAGATGGAAGAACTCCAAAAATGAATAGGCAATAAATGTGTAATGATTTGGGAGTTACAAGAAATTAAATAGGTTATAAATGGGGGAAATAGGACTGTTTAATGAAATTGGTAGGATAATTATGGAAAGGATAAGGAAGAAATAATGGTAAAATTTGAATATGTAAATAAATGTCTTTAGGAAATGTTTGTTAAGATAATAAACATTTATTACGGACAAAAGGGACATTTATAGAGATAGTAAATAAAACATGCTAAGTAGTGAATGAAATATTATAAGGCAGTATAATTTTCATTGGAGTAAATTATATAGCCTTAAATATGCAAATAGAGATTAGTGGGCTTTGCCCAACATTAAATCTTAGAATAATTAATTTGATTTAGTGAGTTAGGATGCGAGGTCAGTAGAGTTACATAACAGAAGTTTACCCTTCACTCGGAGGCTACTAGGAATTGTGTATACTTACTACTGATGTGAGATGTCTCCGACCTTAGGACCCATAGGAAAGGGATTTACGTTGCGGATAGATTAAGGGGAAATATGTCCGGGAGTCGTCCTCGGATTTGAAGTATTGAATGCCCGGTACCTTTTGGGAAACGGGGTCTGCTTCATATCCAATAGGAGGTAGTAAGTAACCAAAGGAGGTATTTTCCTAGACTTACTTAGTCTAAACAAGGATGTCGGCTGTGGAGGGTCGACGGGCTATGTCAGTAGTTGGTACCAATATTTAGCAGTAGGTCTAGCATATAGCCTTGGACGACCATCGATCCCAAAATGAGTGGTAGCAAAGACTTGGGTTACGTCTTGACGGATTTCGCTTCCTATCTGTCTAGAATTTGTATGGGATACGCATGGACCTCATGATTGGGAGTTAGTTGAAATTTATTTAGTACAGGTGGGCAAGTTAACCCTTAGATGAGTCTTTCAATACGATAGTGGTATGACAATCAAATTATATATTATAGTAAAGCCATATATAGTAGTCATCGGTCTCTGTAGCTACGATCAATAGATTAGCGATAACAATGCATAAGGCCCACTTCATAATTAAGAACACTGTTCTGACCCCTTCTTCATTACAAACACATGATAGATTTAGAGGAACATGTCTCTGGAGCAAGACGAAACGGTTGACGAAGAAGTCTTCTTATTCATGCTCGGTACTAATAGGGCGATTGGATATACATGGAATACCATTGATTCCGAGGTAGTGGCTTCTGTCAGTATTTATATCCTATTATATCTTATAGGTTGCTGTGAGTTTATTTTGATCGATCTATGATATAATTATATTTACTACAGGTTACCAAAACCAACGAACTGTACCCTAATGGACTTGGATTTCGATTTGTTGAAATTCGGCCCATTAAGTTGTGGGTTGTTACACTCACCTAGATTTTTGATGTTTATCCTTGGTCATTTGATGTGATCTGTCTTAGCTTAGACTTTTTTATGTTAGTCTAGTCCTGGTCTTATGACTTGGGATGAAACCAAGATGTTGTATATCTTTGGGCTGTTTGATGAGGCCATACAAGCTATCATATATCCAACGCACTCGAGTGGTGTGAGGATTGTTTGATGGATGTGATGTTGCTATATTTTCTTTATCACTCTAGGGATGTCACATAACTTAGGTATTATTGACTTAGATGACTAAACATCTGACATCGTACTTTGACTTGTAGTACACCCATATGATGATGATAGTAGATTAGCATATACTATTATGTTCTAACTCTATGGATGCAGGGATAGCTTAGATATGATTCTCCATACCATGTGTCCTATATTTCACTATATTGACTTTTATAGTATTTTGAAGTTGTAGATTTCTCATACTGGACTATTGTCTGGCTTGAGGTTTTATGCTTTTCTTTTTATTATCTCGGGTGCTCTTAAATGAGTAGACTAGATAGCAAGTATGAGACATTGCATGGCTTTGTGCAGATGGACTAGTAGGAGGCTAAACTTTTAGATATACTTACTTTTAGGCTTATAATTGCTTATATTCCATTGTGCATCACTGTAGGGCTTTATCAGTGCTTTAACTCTATTTAGAAATAGTGCATTTGGGTTATTATTTGATGTATGAACTCTGTGATCTGTGTATATGACTATGGTGAAGTTGTTCCACTCTAATTATGCAGTTCATTTTAGTTATTACTACCTTGCATGTTTTATACCTTTGTTGATTATTATATTTTTATCCTTGTGATGTGAGATGTACGGCAGGTTTTGTTTGGATGATTTTTATTTTATCTATATCCTACCTTGATAAACGTCCTACAACGGTCGGTTATGGTTACAGCGCACTCTATAAGTTATATATTGGGTACTGAAGGTATATGACGGTCATCATAACAAATTGAGTAACTTTTAACTTCATTGTATGTTGTTTAAATTTCAATTTAACTATGTTAAACAAGTGTATCTTTAACAATATTTATTTAATGTACTTAAGACTACATCTTTGTACTGCAATTTTAAATACATCTATATAATGCAATTTTAATTACACGAATGCAGTTAAGACAGTTGGATTAGATGCATGGTGTAGCATTGTAAAAGAGATAAATTTGAAAATAATTCGTTTTAATTCAATATGCACTAGATCTTTATAGTGTTATCACGAATAATATGATTATCACTAATCATATTTAATATTCATTTGAGACGATGGATATTTTATGATTTAAAATTTAATTTTACTTTAATGAAAATTATATTATAATTAAGTTTACAAATCATATGTATTATTATTAATATGAATAACATTTGTCCGAATATGAGACTCATAAATAATTTCATTGTTGATTCGTATAAGATTTATTTAGAGTATCATGTTTAAAATAGTTTTATCATTAACTTAAATAACATATATTCTAATATAGTATTTAACAATAGCGATTTTATTATAATTGAATGATTTTTGTTGTAATATAATATTAGATTAATATCCTAATAATGAATTAATATATTAACGTCTTATTCGCAGTGTCCTCCTCTATAGGTGTATGATACATAGCTAATACTATTAGTATTTCCTCGATTTCAATACAAATCTAATGACGCAAAGTGCACATAAAATGGAGCTTGTATGTAAAAGTTATAAATGGCACAAATTTTGAGGGTTAAATTGCAGTTATTATAAATATTAGGGGTTGTTTAAGAAATTACCTTCCCCGTTTCATCTTCCACAAGGCATCCATGTGACATTATTGGGAATTTCCAATGCCTATAGTTCGTTGTGTGGACCACCTGGGATTGCGACACTTCTGCCATTCACTATGTCTCTCCGTGATGAGTTAGACGACCCATACCATCAATTATGTTTCCTCTACCATTGGTTAGGGTTCTAGGTGAAACATTAATGTCTTTATCATTGCCACCTTTATTTGCTCCAGAAACTGATTCCAACGGTGAAGAAGTGACTTGAAATGAAGCTTTGATGATTTCAGCTATTGCTCCTCCAGTGAGGTTTTGGTGCATTGATTTGGTCTTGTGATGGCTGATCAAGGCACAGAAACAGTGTTTGCACAATTATGTGCACATATAGTTAATTACAAAATCATTTTTGATTTCAAATTTGATAGTTTTGATTTTATTTTGAAAACTATAAAATAAAATTTTGTGATAATCCTACCGCTCAATTACACCTTGAACCATTAGCTTCGCCTTTGAGAGAATGATTCACTAACTCAATGATGAATTACAAAGTCCACAATTAAGATATAATTTATGAATAGAGAACAAAGAAAAGTTTACTGTGTTAAATGAAGGCTTGATGGTTTTATTTATAGCGTTGGATGCTACAAAATACCTTCTTAATATATTTTCACATGTCATACTTTTATTACCAGTTAGGTCCATTAACCCAACTAAATAATAAACCATTTAACCATTATCAATATGGCTAATCCTCTAATTATCAATCAATATTAATAATTTGAACTACCATATAATATTTACTAGTTAATAAATATTATTTATGACTTGTACAAATAAATAAATAAATATATAATAATTATAGTTTATTAATAAATTTTCAACTGTCTAACAAATTTAAAATAATAACTAAATCTATATATAAATTATACTCATTTCTCAATAATAATTTAGAACTTTTACAAACTTATTTCATTAATTATTTTCGGTTAAAAATTGGGAGTTTTAGTTTTGTGACTCCTAAGAGTAAACTCAGCCATTAGTAATATATTTTTGACAATAAGGGTGGTACTTTATTCAAGTAGTGCACTTATTTTGATTTTTCCAAGTGCGATCCCGTGACCTTTTAAACCTCAATCTAAAGCATCATATCACTTGCCACTTGAGCTAGTGGACCTTGACCAACCCTCTGTAACATTTAAACAATTTAAATATTAAAGCATGTATGGACTTTCTTGAACACGGTAGTGGACATGAGTTCAGTTACATACAAATTATCTATGTAAGTGTAACATCCCATAAATTAACGATAATTAATAAATAATTAATAAGGCTCCAAAAATGGAATTTGAGCAAACAATGGAATTTGGTCATGAAACTTACACCACTGCGTTCATGACAATTTTCTGAGCAACTTTCATATTTGGAGTTTCGCGACCGGAGCTCAAATGAAAAAAATTATTAGCGTTTGAAGTTTTGAGACAGAAAATAATTAAATAAGAAAAGGAAATAAATTATAATAAATGCGGAACCTTATTGGTCGACCCCTCCTTGAGACGGGAGCGGTCGACCGGTTGTGTAGTGGTGGCTAGGGTATGAACATTGGCTAACGATACTGATTTAATTATTTTAATCTAACGATTACAATTGATTCGTGCACCTATAAATAAAGGCCTTACCCTCATTTTTCTTCTCATATTTTTTGATTCGAGCAACGAAGCTCTACCATTTTCCTTCTCTACTATTTTAAAAAATTATAAAATATTACACACTCACACATACACAAAAAAACGAAGAAGGGCGGAAATTTAAAAAAGAAGAAGAGAAGAAGCGAATTAATATCGCAGAAAAGGGTAAATTTCAATCTATATTCCCCTTAACCTCCAATTTCTTCTCAGATCTGTAATTCCTATAATATATATATACCTTGTTATACATATTCTTTTTTATTAGAATGGAAAAAGGAGTCAAGTAAAGGATTGGATTCAGCTTTGGGAGATTTGGAAAGCTTTGAAGGTATGTGAGAAATTATATAATTTATTTATAATATCGTTGAATTCTTATTCAATTATTATGCCTAAATAAGTTCCGATGAATTGTAGGCTTAAAACAAATATATGATTATCGCCTACATATTTAATAAAATAGGTAATTGGAATAGTATATAAGCTTTGATGCCCAGCAATCCTGAGCGAGTAGCAACAAAGACTCGGGTTATATCTTGATGTAACGACCCGACTTTCCAGACCCGGAAAATCGAACCATTTTAGTTAAGAAGAAGAGGTAGAAGAAGAAAAATAGAAAACAACATCAGAATCTAACCATCGCAGCGGAATAAAATATAATATATATTAACAGATCTTTACACAAATCAAAACTATATCTGTTTTATACAATATATCATCAGAGTACATCAACAGCCATAACATACAACTGAATACACAGCGGAAAAATAATAGCAAGTACGGAAGTACGTATCGTCATCCAGCTCGTCTCCTGAGCTCCACAGCATCATATCATGAACCTGTTTATCTCGGTCTGACCCGAGCATCATATAAAACAATACCCGAGTCAGTCTGGAAAACCAGCGTGAGAAAATCACACTCAAATTGATTATTTAAGTTTCAAAATCCTTTGAAAACAAAAGCATCTCGTAAGACCACGCCACAAATAAACATGTCGGGTTTTTACCTTACGATAGCTAAAACACTTTATATCAAAATCCTCTGATATTATAATAGTGTCTACAGAAAGTAAAATAGAATCTAGCTGAAATGCTTGCATCTCACATTTCAACAATAGTTGGGCACAATCAAAACCGTACAGGCACGTAGGGAGAATAGATTTCCAACGAATGACTAGGCACTGGGGTACCACCTGTCACAGTACGTGGCCTAGATCACAGTACCGAGGAGTACGCCCGCTCCCCTGCAACACAAGGCCGGAATCATCCCTTACTGGATAATTCCAAATAAAATCACCCCACGGTTGGGATCAGCAACCGCAACACTAAGCCGAAATAAAAGGGACATCTAGACAGGGATGACCTTACTCTCAAGTGGGGGCTACCCACGAAGCCTTGCTGCATAACCCCTGATTTTCAGTCATTCCCGGTTGATGAGGTTCGAGGCTAAACGATACCTTTATAGCACATATCCCTTAGAATGCCCATCGTCCACCTGACGATGTCACGAAAGCATTCGTCCATACAAGTCCGTCCCGGGTCCGAACGGAACCGAAGGCACTATTCCTACTACATCCATTTTGGAAATACCCTCAGGATTAGTAGCGACTAGCCCTTGCACTTCACTGCTCCATCTTCGACTCTGAACACGTTACACGAAACGTACAAACCGAATCGAAGTGGTATTCGAGTCTCCAGACCTAGAATCCTGGTATACGGAAACTCGATCCCGGTCTCTTCGAAACGATCAGCGCATTTGGCCAATATTGATAGTCGGTTATTTAACTATCAATTAACATCCACAAGCAACCATCACACACAATAAATAATTTACCACATTATTTATTTACCCAAATATCTTTCCAAGATATATTTCTATTTTCAAACTCCTTTTGAAAACAATTTCAAACAGTTTCCGCTTACGGAATACATTTCCCAAATAATTATTTCCACTGAATCACCAAGTACAAAATACTTTTAATTTTTTAAAATAATTTGAAAACACTTTATTTAAATATACTTTATAACATTGAAATCAAACTACTTTAATACTTTATTAAAAATATATACTTTAAAATAAACCACTTTATAATTATAGACTAAATTTCTCCTTTATAAAACATAATAGCAAATCACTTTTATATAATTACTACAATAATAGATTTTTGAAAATACTTACTTAGGAAATTAACATTTAGAAATAATCAATTTTCTAAAACATGCTTTTAAAAACACAATTAGAACTTTTAACTTATATTAAAAATTGCTTTGAAAACGTACTTGGCTACCCAGAGAAATACACTTCTCCTTCCCATCTTTTAAAAATAAATCAACATTTATTTTTAAACCAAATCATATCCTTTCATAAATTCCCATCTTGAATTTATATTCTCAAATATCCACTGATATTTTATTTTACTTTATAAACCCAGTTTCCAAAATCTCACTTCTCTTTAAATTTCAAATCCCAAAGTATTTAAATCAATTTACAATTGATTCTCCAATTTACTTTGAAATAAATTTCCTTACTTAATCCATTTATTTCCAAATTCATTAACTTCCAGATTTTATTTCTCATTATAATTTAAAATCTTTGAATCGAAACACAAGTTTCAGATTTCCCAAATTCCTTCTTTGGTTTTAATTACATTTAAACATTGAATTAAAATAAATTATTTATTCTTTTAAATAATATCACATAAGTTTTTAAATTCAATATTTCTCGGTTTATTCAAAATTCTTCTTTTCCATATTTATTAGAATTTTGGGAATCACTTTTATTCTTAATCAGATTCATTCTCAAATTTATTCCAAACTCTTTATAATTATTTTACTTAAGAATTTACTCTTTTATTTCTTTTCAAAAATTCCATTCTAGAGATTTTGATAATTCAGCATATCCAAATCGGTCCAACCAAACCATAACATCCAATTATCCATATAATTCATCACAGGATATCAAAAATCATATCACAGAATATTTAAACAAAATTAAATATTTTGAGGAATCCAGTTGGATCCCTCCAACCTGTTTCCCTGCATCCACAGACGTTAGCACAATACCAATTCCACTTCAAGGTGGAATATCGCGGTATATGGGTTTTATAAAATCATCCGCTATTATGCGGCGTATAGGGTCTCATCCACTATATAATGTGGGAATATCAACAACTCCAATATATACATATGCCAATATATATATATATTGGTATATACTACTATATACCATATCAATCAAATCAATCAATTCAATCATCCATCAATATTTAAATTTAACCAATTAAATTTAAATTATAATTTAACTGAGTGAGATTAACTCACCTTTAATTACGTTTGCAGTCCACTTCATTATTGCCTTGGTTTTCCCATTTTTGACCTTGAATAAACAATTTATATGATTTATTAATATTCGAAACAAATCGAACAACCCAATTACATATATTTATTTTCTTTTGGAACTTCATATATAAATTTATAAAAATAATCTATATAGATTTTTGAAATCTAACCTTATATATAAATTTCTATATTTTCCAAATCTAAAATAATTTCTGTTTACCTATATATGTATATACATTATATGTTTTATTAACACTTGGAAAAATCAAACGATTAATTACCATTTAATAAATTTACTTAACTAGCTTCTTTTTTTCTTTTCTTTTCTGGTTTAAACTAAAAATTGATTTATTTAATCATTTAACTTTTAATCTAACAATCTTTTTAATAAAAATATTTTGTATCTAAAAAAAATTAAACTAATTAAACTATTTTATCTCCATTATTTAAAATTAAACTTAATGAGTGAAAATATGTATATATGGATTATATTATTATACTTTTGAAACTAAAAACAACCTATATACATTTTAAAAATATAATTTTTTTTTATATATCACTTCCAGACATTTAAAAGTCCCCTCTTTTCTTTCAGACTTTATCTATAAAGAATTTCTGTTTATTTATATACCTTTAAACGAAAATGGATATGTGTATATATTTATATACTATCTTTGCTTGGAAATAACATCAGTAATTACTTATTGTATGTATATATAAAAAAAACGATTAAAAAAAACAACCATTACCTAACAGCCCCAAAGAGAACCCAGACTCGAACATGCTGATCACCTTGCTATCAACGTCTCGCCGAAACTCATTCCTCTTAACGCACGCGAGCCACCGTGCTCCATCGCAGCGCGTACGAACTCCCAAGCAACATCGACATGCCGGCCAAGCCAATCGCCAACTCCATCCCTGCGCTTCTAGGTCACCGCACGCGAACGCCTCCCTCGCCTTCAACCGCGAGTCGATCGCGAGTCTCGAAATCAACCCACTCTCTAGCCTCGATGCTGCCCTTGGCTATCGCTGATTGAACTCGTGAGGACGGCTTCGATTGAATTCAATTCGAGATTCTCGAGCCACCGAACTCGAGAAGAGGCAAGATCAATTTACTGATCGTCCTCCATTTTGAACGAAACCCTATCTTTATTTTATTTTATAAAGAATCATTCTCCAGCCATTTTTATTCGAATGTTTTGATTCTCAAGAAGTGTTTTTTTTAAAGAATAGACTTTCGGTTGAATTGAAAATGAAGGAGAGGAGGTGGATGATTTTAGAACGGCCCTTATTATGATTTCTTATATTATTGAACGAAGAAGAATTCTTTTGACTGTTCGCGTTAAAGAAAGAATGGGGGAACAGGATTTGACGTTTTGCGTGCTGAAGGACACCACAGTATTTTCGAAAAAGCAAAAGCTGCTGCTGAAGAAAAGAAAAAAGTTTGATGTGTTATAAATTCAACTGAATTTGACTAGGATAAAATATAGTTTAAATTTAAATTCAAGTTTAAAGGTTCTATCACCTTCAGCATTATAAATACGAATTTTCTGAGCTTCCAAAATATTTTTAATTAGCTTAGAATACCAGATTTACTATTTTATCCAACTTCAAATAAATTTAATTTAATTATTAAATTACTCAATAAATAGCAATATTTAAAATTTAAGTTTATAATTAACCTCTGAATATTTAAAATTAATTAAATATTCCAATTTCAAATGCCTCAAAATTCCGGGTCGTCACATTCCTTCCCCCTTAAAAGAATTTCGTCCCCGAAATTACTAGTTAGGAAGAATGATTCAATACCCGTTAACTATTCCTCAAATCCAAACAGTTTTAATAATACCCAAACAATCTTTTATTAATTATACACTAATCATCTTTTAACTTCCCAAACTTATTCATAAGTTCAACCCATACCACCTACTTATCCATTCAAATTTAAATTTGAATTCAAATTTTTGAATTATCAAACTTTTCTCAAAATTTTTCTAACTCCCTAAATTTTCGAAAAATTTCGCCAGCGTCTCCTTTGCGCGGCTAGCTCGGTACTACTACAAAATGGCTCTACGGCCTCCCAATCTCAAAAAGAAAACAAAAAGCCAAGTGGCTGGATCAAAAACCCAATCAAATTTCATATAGAAATTCAAATACATACCTTTTGTCGGGCCATTAAATTTTATCTTCTAAAATCAAAATCCCAATTTATCCATTGCTTTTATACACCTGTATATCCTACTAAGCAATAATATTCAATCACAATTCCAAAGTCATTTTATACTTTCCTTTACAAATTTACAATATTTGTTTTACTTAAGCCCGTACGATGCACATATATCATCCGTACGCAATATCACATTCGATCGCTAAATCGATCACACAATTTCACTTCCGAACTAGTATCGTCCACCCGACTTCCTAGTGCGGACTCAGATCTGGTTTCTTGATCAGAAACCGTCATTCTCCTTGCATAGCCACCAACTATGATAGAGAATATCCAGAATCAATCAACAATCCATATCCAGGCTCGCCGTTGAAAATCGAGTGAAAAATCCTAATTCGGATCGATAAAATTATCTCGAAATCCTGTGTTCGACATCTGGACCAAATAGCTATGCGAATAAAATAATATACGTACATCTTACGTATAAATTCCAATTGATTACCAATTATATCAATTTCTTTTATTCACATCCATTTTGATTGTTATTCACTTATCCACAATCATCCATTTCACAACTTCCAGTTTTTGTCTTCATTCAACTATTCTCTTAGTATATATATTTTTTTTCCATTCCAAAAATTACTAAGTATATTTCCACTACAAATTTTCTTAAGAATTTCATTCTTCAATTCTTAAGTTCAATATAAACTTTTCTTATATTTATTTACTACTTCACCACTGAAGTGTATATATTCAAATTGAACTCCCATTTCATATGAATTTCAACTTACTTCAATTTACTACTTCATTTCAAATATAAATACTTATTCCACATTTCATTCATATTTTTTCCTTAAATTCAATTCATCTCCAACTTCCAAAAATTGAATTTTATTTAGCTCGAAAACAATCCAAATTAATTCATTCAATAACTATTTCTCAACTTATTTAAACCACTCCTCTGTTTGAGTTCAATTTCCATTCAACATTTACTTAAGTCAATAACTTAAGTTTATTTTCCATTTAACCAACCCTTTAAAGTTTTATTTCCATCTTTCATTTGATTCTTATTTAATCAAATTCCATCCATTCATTTATTTAATATAATTGGTTCATTCACTCAATCATTATGAATTTTATTTCCCAAACTCAATTCATCTGGAATTATTTTATTAATAACCAGGCCATTTCCAATTTATTTTCACTTATTTGGATTCCATTCGCAATTCAAACCGTCACTATGTTAATCCAATTTCATTAACTCACAATTCAATTTCATTAACTAATTTATTATCTAATTAGTTCCTCCGCTGGTTAAAATTAAATACTTGCTTTTTTTTTATTCCAAATATCACTTCACTTAATTATCTTAAGTTCAATTTATTTTATAATTTCAAGTTTGGATTTATTTAAAAATTAAGATTGCTCATCTTATCGTTTCCATTTGATAATTACAATTTCAAATTATAACTCTTAATGGTTCAAAGTAATGGATTCCCATTTATGACTTACAATTTCATTTCTATTCATAAGTTTTAACTTACTTACTTAAGATCTGGGACTATTCATTTAAGTCCATTTTCATCTTTATAATCAAATTTCAAATTATTACACTCAAGAACTTAAGAATATGAATTTCTTTACACAATTATAAGCATTTACATTTAATTCAATTCCAATTCTCAATTTCTATTTAACTTATCTTAAGTTAAATTCAAATATATTTTATTCACCTTCATATACTCGAATTAAATTTTAATTCCAGGATACAAATTTATACAAGTTTTACAATTCATTCACCTTCAAGTTCTCTAACTCTTTTATCTACCAGCTTATATTACTCATTTAGTTATTTTCATCTCATAATTATAATCCCAAAATTAAACTTTCATTCCCTTCTTATTTCAATCAACTTCATTCTATACTTTATATTGTTGATTCATTTAAATTTCCACATTTTTATTTTAAATAGAATTCCCAGAATTCAATTGCCCGGTTTTATTTCAAAACCATTTTGAATCCATAAATAACTCATACATATCTGGTATATCACATCAAATCCCAATTTCCAAAACAAATCTGCTTTTACCAAACAATTTTCCCTTTGAATTTCAAAACCAACCCAGTTCACAATCACTTCCAATTTAAAACAGTTTGGTTAGCAATTTCTCTTTGGAAACTCGAAAATAGACATCGATGATGCTGCAGTCATCACCGAAATTATTTTCCAGCGACCGAAAGAGAATTAAATGCTTTTATCACTTTAAAACTTTTCAAACATTTTTAAATCCCAAATCCTACCAGATTTCAATTCAATTTCAAAAATATTCATGAAATAATATCACCATTATTTCCCCAAAACCTTTAAAACTATTTTTAAATCCAAAGGAATTTAAACCTTTCCCAAAACTTCAAAATCCATTCAATTTTATATCCAAACATTACTCTGGAATTCTATCACATTTTATTTCAAGTTATAAGTCACATTTACAAATTTCATTTGTTTATGAATTTATCTCATTTGATTATAAATCACATTTGTAATTCACATTTGTATATATAAAGTTTATTTCACTTTATAAATTCCATTTATAGTCTATATTTCAAATTCCATTTTGTTATATAAATTTATTCTTCAACTTAGGTTATAAGTTTTCAATTTCTGATTCAATTTTTACACAATGATGATAATATTCTAATATCATCGCTTTCTAACAACCAAGCAACCAAATATATAATTTACAAAAAGTTATCCTTTTATATATAAAAATAATTTGGGCAAAATTATTTCATTCACCCATTTAAAACAATACTGTGTCGAACTGTTCTATTCAAGTGTTTAGAAACCCCTTCGATACAGTTGCGCAGACTGTGCCGACGAAGGTTCATATGCCACTCAATAAACCAACCAACACAATATAAAACCATTTTATATTCACTAACAAATACGCGCTCATATCTATTAATACTCTCAAAATTCCCACCAGAGCCAAGGTTATCGCCAACCTTTGCTCTGATACCACTGTAACGACCCGACTTTCCAGACCCGGAAAATCGAACCATTTTAGTTAAGAAGAAGAGGTAGAAGAAGAAAAATAGAAAACAACATCAGAATCTAACCATCGCAGCGGAATAAAATATAATATATATTAACAGATCTTTACACAAATCAAAACTATATCTGTTTTATACAATATATCATCAGAGTACATCAACAGCCATAACATACAACTGAATACACAGCGGAAAAATAATAGCAAGTACGGAAGTACGTATCGTCATCCAGCTCGTCTCCTGAGCTCCACAGCATCATATCATGAACCTGTTTATCTCGGTCTGACCCGAGCATCATATAAAACAATACCCGAGTCAGTCTGGAAAACCAGCGTGAGAAAATCACACTCAAATTGATTATTTAAGTTTCAAAATCCTTTGAAAACAAAAGCATCTCGTAAGACCACGCCACAAATAAACATGTCGGGTTTTTACCTTACGATAGCTAAAACACTTTATATCAAAATCCTCTGATATTATAATAGTGTCTACAGAAAGTAAAATAGAATCTAGCTGAAATGCTTGCATCTCACATTTCAACAATAGTTGGGCACAATCAAAACCGTACAGGCACGTAGGGAGAATGGATTTCCAACGAATGACTAGGCACTGGGGTACCACCTGTCACAGTACGTGGCCTAGATCACAGTACCGAGGAGTACGCCCGCTCCCCTGCAACACAAGGCCGGAATCATCCCTTACTGGATAATTCCAAATAAAATCACCCCACGGTTGGGATCAGCAACCGCAACACTAAGCCGAAATAAAAGGGACATCTAGACAGGGATGACCTTACTCTCAAGTGGGGGCTACCCACGAAGCCTTGCTGCATAACCCCTGATTTTCAGTCATTCCCGGTTGATGAGGTTCGAGGCTAAACGATACCTTTATAGCACATATCCCTTAGAATGCCCATCGTCCACCTGACGATGTCACGAAAGCATTCGTCCATACAAGTCCGTCCCGGGTCCGAACGGAACCGAAGGCACTATTCCTACTACATCCATTTTGGAAATACCCTCAGGATTAGTAGCGACTAGCCCTTGCACTTCACTGCTCCATCTTCGACTCTGAACACGTTACACGAAACGTACAAACCGAATCGAAGTGGTATTCGAGTCTCCAGACCTAGAATCCTGGTATACGGAAAATCGATCCCGGTCTCTTCGAAACGATCAGCGCATTTGGCCAATATTGATAGTCGGTTATTTAACTATCAATTAACATCCACAAGCAACCATCACACACAATAAATAATTTACCACATTATTTATTTACCCAAATATCTTTCCAAGATATATTTCTATTTTCAAACTCCTTTTGAAAACAATTTCAAACAGTTTCCGCTTATGGAATACATTTCCCAAATAATTATTTCCACTGAATCACCAAGTACAAAATACTTTTAATTTTTTAAAATAATTTGAAAACACTTTATTTAAATATACTTTATAACATTGAAATCAAACTACTTTAATACTTTATTAAAAATATATACTTTAAAATAAACCACTTTATAATTATAGACTAAATTTCTCCTTTATAAAACATAATAGCAAATCACTTTTATATAATTACTACAATAATAGATTTTTGAAAATACTTACTTAGGAAATTAACATTTAGAAATAATCAATTTTCTAAAACATGCTTTTAAAAACACAATTAGAACTTTTAACTTATATTAAAAATTGCTTTGAAAACGTACTTGGCTACCCAGAGAAATACACTTCTCCTTCCCATCTTTTAAAAATAAATCAACATTTATTTTTAAACCAAATCATATCCTTTCATAAATTCCCATCTTGAATTTATATTCTCAAATATCCACTGATATTTTATTTTACTTTATAAACCCAGTTTCAAAAATCTCACTTCTCTTTAAATTTCAAATCCCAAAGTATTTAAATCAATTTACAATTGATTCTCCAATTTACTTTGAAATAAATTTCCTTACTTAATCCATTTATTTCCAAATTCATTAACTTCCAGATTTTATTTCTCATTATAATTTAAAATCTTTGAATCGAAACACAAGTTTCAGATTTCCCAAATTCCTTCTTTGGTTTTAATTACATTTAAACATTGAATTAAAATAAATTATTTATTCTTTTAAATAATATCACATAAGTTTTTAAATTCAATATTTCTCGGTTTATTCAAAATTCTTCTTTTCCATATTTATTAGAATTTTGGGAATCACTTTTATTCTTAATCAGATTCATTCTCAAATTTATTCCAAACTCTTTATAATTATTTTACTTAAGAATTTACTCTTTTATTTCTTTTCAAAAATTCCATTCTAGAGATTTTGATAATTCAGCATATCCAAATCGGTCCAACCAAACCATAACATCCAATTATCCATATAATTCATCACAGGATATCAAAAATCATATCACAGAATATTTAAACAAAATTAAATATTTTGAGGAATCCAGTTGGATCCCTCCAACCTGTTTCCCTGCATCCACAGACGTTAGCACAATACCAATTCCACTTCAAGGTGGAATATCGCGGTATATGGGTTTTATAAAATCATCCGCTATTATGCGGCGCATAGGGTCTCATCCACTATATAATGTGGGAATATCAACAACTCCAATATATACATATGCCAATATATATATATATTGGTATATACTACTATATACCATATCAATCAAATCAATCAATTCAATCATCCATCAATATTTAAATTTAACCAATTAAATTTAAATTATAATTTAACTGAGTGAGATTAACTCACCTTTAATTACGTTTGCAGTCCACTTCATTATTGCCTTGGTTTTCCCATTTTTGACCTTGAATAAACAATTTATATGATTTATTAATATTCGAAACAAATCGAACAACCCAATTACATATATTTATTTTCTTTTGGAACTTCATATATAAATTTATAAAAATAATCTATATAGATTTTTGAAATCTAACCTTATATATAAATTTCTATATTTTCCAAATCTAAAATAATTTCTGTTTACCTATATATGTATATACATTATATTTTTTATTAACACTTGGAAAAATCAAACGATTAATTACCATTTAATAAATTTACTTAACTAGCTTCTTTTTTTCTTTTCTTTTCTGGTTTAAACTAAAAATTGATTTATTTAATCATTTAACTTTTAATCTAACAATCTTTTTAATAAAAATATTTTGTGTCTAAAAAAAATTAAACTAATTAAACTATTTTATCTCCATTATTTAAAATTAAACTTAATGAGTGAAAATATGTATATATGGATTATATTATTATACTTTTGCAACTAAAAACAACCTATATACATTTTAAAAATATAATTTTTTTTTATATATCACTTCCAGACATTTAAAAGTCCCCTCTTTTCTTTCAGACTTTATCTATAAAGAATTTCTGTTTATTTATATACCTTTAAACGAAAATGGATATGTGTATATATTTATATACTATCTTTGCTTGGAAATAACATCAGTAATTACTTATTGTATGTATATATAAAAAAAACGATTAAAAAAACAACCATTACCTAACAGCCCCAAAGAGAACCCAGACTCGAACATGCTGATCACCTTGCTATCAACGTCTCGCCGAAACTCGTTCCTCTTAACGCACGCGAGCCACCGTGCTCCATCGCAGCGCGTACGAACTCCCAAGCAACATCGACATGCCGGCCAAGCCAATCGCCAACTCCATCCCTACGCTTCTAGGTCACCGCACGCAAACGCCTCCCTCGCCTTCAACCGCGAGTCGATCGCGAGTCTCGAAATCAACCCACTCTCTAGCCTCGATGCTGCCCTTGGCTATCGCTGATTGAACTCGTGAGGACGGCTTCGATTGAATTCAATTCGAGATTCTCGAGCCACCGAACTCGAGAAGAGGCAAGATCAATTTACTGATCGTCCTCCATTTCGAACGAAACCCTATCTTTATTTTATTTTATAAAGAATCATTCTCCAGCCATTTTTATTCGAATGTTTTGATTCTCAAGAAGTGTTTTTTTTAAAGAATAGACTTTCGGTTGAATTGAAAATGAAGGAGAGGAGGTGGATGATTTTAGAATGGCCCTTATTATGATTTCTTATATTATTGAACGAAGAAGAATTCTTTTGACTGTTCGCGTTAAAGAAAGAATGGGGGAACAGGATTTGACGTTTTGCGTGCTGAAGGACACCACAGTATTTTTGAAAAAGCAAAAGCTGCTGCTGAAGAAAAGAAAAAAGTTTGATGTGTTATAAATTCAACTGAATTTGACTAGGATAAAATATAGTTTAAATTTAAATTCAAGTTTAAAGGTTCTATCACCTTCAGCATTATAAATACGAATTTTCTGAGCTTCCAAAATATTTTTAATTAGCTTAGAATACCAGATTTACTATTTTATCCAACTTCAAATAAATTTAATTTAATTATTAAATTACTCAATAAATAGCAATATTTAAAATTTAAGTTTATAATTAACCTCTGAATATTTAAAATTAATTAAATATTCCAATTTCAAATGCCTCAAAATTCCGGGTCGTCACATTCCTTCCCCCTTAAAAGAATTTCGTCCCCGAAATTACTAGTTAGGAAGAATGATTCAATACCCGTTAACTATTCCTCAAATCCAAACAGTTTTAATAATACCCAAACAATCTTTTATTAATTATACACTAATCATCTTTTAACTTCCCAAACTTATTCATAAGTTCAACCCATACCACCTACTTATCCATTCAAATTTAAATTTGAATTCAAATTTTTGAATTATCAAACTTTTCTCAAAATTTTTCTAACTCCCTAAATTTTCGAAAAGTTTCGCCAGCGTCTCCTTTGCGCGGCTAGCTCGGTACTACTACAAAATGGCTCTACGGCCTCCCAATCTCAAAAAGAAAACAAAAAGCCAAGTGGCTGGATCAAAAACCCAATCAAATTTCATATAGAAATTCAAATACATACCTTTTGTCGGGCCATTAAATTTTATCTTCTAAAATCAAAATCCCAATTTATCCATTGCTTTTATACACCTGTATATCCTACTAAGCAATAATATTCAATCACAATTCCAAAGTCATTTTATACTTTCCTTTACAAATTTACAATATTTGTTTTACTTAAGCCCGTACGATGCACATATATCATCCGTACGCAATATCACATTCGATCGCTAAATCGATCACACAATTTCACTTCCGAACTAGTATCGTCCACCCGACTTCCTAGTGCGGACTCAGATCTGGTTTCTTGATCAGAAACCGTCATTCTCCTTGCATAGCCACCAACTATGATAGAGAATATCCAGAATCAATCAACAATCCATATCCAGGCTCGCCGTTGAAAATCGAGTGAAAAATCCTAATTCGGATCGATAAAATTATCTCGAAATCCTGTGTTCGACATCTGGACCAAATAGCTATGCGAATAAAATAATATACGTACATCTTACGTATAAATTCCAATTGATTACCAATTATATCAATTTCTTTTATTCACATCCATTTTGATTGTTATTCACTTATCCACAATCATCCATTTCACAACTTCCAGTTTTTGTCTTCATTCAACTATTCTCTTAGTATATTTTTTTTTCCATTCCAAAAATTACTAAGTATATTTCCACTACAAATTTTCTTAAGAATTTCATTCTTCAATTCTTAAGTTCAATATAAACTTTTCTTATATTTATTTACTACTTCACCACTGAAGTGTATATATTCAAATTGAACTCCCATTTCATATGAATTTCAACTTACTTCAATTTACTACTTCATTTCAAATATAAATACTTATTCCACATTTCATTCATATTTTTTCCTTAAATTCAATTCATCTCCAACTTCCAAAAATTGAATTTTATTTAGCTCGAAAACAATCCAAATTAATTCATTCAATAACTATTTCTCAACTTATTTAAACCACTCCTCTGTTTGAGTTCAATTTCCATTCAACATTTACTTAAGTCAATAACTTAAGTTTATTTTCCATTTAACCAACCCTTTAAAGTTTTATTTCCATCTTTCATTTGATTCTTATTTAATCAAATTCCATCCATTCATTTATTTAATATAATTGGTTCATTCACTCAATCATTATGAATTTTATTTCCCAAACTCAATTCATCTGGAATTATTTTATTAATAACCAGGCCATTTCCAATTTATTTTCACTTATTTGGATTCCATTCGCAATTCAAACCGTCACTATGTTAATCCAATTTCATTAACTCACAATTCAATTTCATTAACTAATTTATTATCTAATTAGTTCCTCCGCTGGTTAAAATTAAATACTTGCTTTTTTTTTATTCCAAATATCACTTCACTTAATTATCTTAAGTTCAATTTATTTTATAATTTCAAGTTTGGATTTATTTAAAAATTAAGATTGCTCATCTTATCGTTTCCATTTGATAATTACAATTTCAAATTATAACTCTTAATGGTTCAAAGTAATGGATTCCCATTTATGACTTACAATTTCATTTCTATTCATAAGTTTTAACTTACTTACTTAAGATCTGGGACTATTCATTTAAGTCCATTTTCATCTTTATAATCAAATTTCAAATTATTACACTCAAGAACTTAAGAATATGAATTTCTTTACACAATTATAAGCATTTACATTTAATTCAATTCCAATTCTCAATTTCTATTTAACTTATCTTAAGTTAAATTCAAATATATTTTATTCACCTTCATATACTCGAATTAAATTTTAATTCCAGGATACAAATTTATACAAGTTTTACAATTCATTCACCTTCAAGTTCTCTAACTCTTTTATCTACCAGCTTATATTACTCATTTAGTTATTTTCATCTCATAATTATAATCCCAAAATTAAACTTTCATTCCCTTCTTATTTCAATCAACTTCATTCTATACTTTATATTGTTGATTCATTTAAATTTCCACATTTTTATTTTAAATAGAATTCCCAGAATTCAATTGCCCGGTTTTATTTCAAAACCATTTTGAATCCATAAATAACTCATACATATCTGGTATATCACATCAAATCCCAATTTCCAAAACAAATCTGCTTTTACCAAACAATTTTCCCTTTGAATTTCAAAACCAACCCAGTTCACAATCACTTCCAATTTAAAACAGTTTGGTTAGCAATTTCTCTTTGGAAACTCGAAAATAGACATCGATGATGCTGCAGTCATCACCGAAATTATTTTCCAGCGACCGAAAGAGAATTAAATGCTTTTATCACTTTAAAACTTTTCAAACATTTTTAAATCCCAAATCCTACCAGATTTCAATTCAATTTCAAAAATATTCATGAAATAATATCACCATTATTTCCCCAAAACCTTTAAAACTATTTTTAAATCCAAAGGAATTTAAACCTTTCCCAAAACTTCAAAATCCATTCAATTTTATATCCAAACATTACTCTGGAATTCTATCACATTTTATTTCAAGTTATAAGTCACATTTACAAATTTCATTTGTTTATGAATTTATCTCATTTGATTATAAATCACATTTGTAATTCACATTTGTATATATAAAGTTTAATTCAATTTATAAATTCCATTTATAGTCTATATTTCAAATTCCATTTTGTTATATAAATTTATTCTTCAACTTAGGTTATAAGTTTTCAATTTCTGATTCAATTTTTACACAATGATGATAATATTCTAATATCATCGCTTTCTAACAACCAAGCAACCAAATATATAATTTACAAAAAGTTATCCTTTTATATATAAAAATAATTTGGGCAAAATTATTTCATTCACCCATTTAAAACAATACTGTGTCGAACTGTTCTATTCAAGTGTTTAGAAACCCCTTCGATACAGTTGCGCAGACTGTGCCGACGAAGGTTCATATGCCACTCAATAAACCAACCAACACAATATAAAACCATTTTATATTCACTAACAAATACGCGCTCATATCTATTAATACTCTCAAAATTCCCACCAGAGCCAAGGTTATCGCCAACCTTTGCTCTGATACCACTGTAACGACCCGACTTTCCAGACCCGGAAAATCGAACCATTTTAGTTAAGAAGAAGAGGTAGAAGAAGAAAAATAGAAAACAACATCAGAATCTAACCATCGCAGCGGAATAAAATATAATATATATTAACAGATCTTTACACAAATCAAAACTATATCTGTTTTATACAATATATCATCAGAGTACATCAACAGCCATAACATACAACTGAATACACAGCGGAAAAATAATAGCAAGTACGGAAGTACGTATCGTCATCCAGCTCGTCTCCTGAGCTCCACAGCATCATATCATGAACCTGTTTATCTCGGTCTGACCCGAGCATCATATAAAACAATACCCGAGTCAGTCTGGAAAACCAGCGTGAGAAAATCACACTCAAATTGATTATTTAAGTTTCAAAATCCTTTGAAAACAAAAGCATCTCGTAAGACCACGCCACAAATAAACATGTCGGGTTTTTACCTTACGATAGCTAAAACACTTTATATCAAAATCCTCTGATATTATAATAGTGTCTACAGAAAGTAAAATAGAATCTAGCTGAAATGCTTGCATCTCACATTTCAACAATAGTTGGGCACAATCAAAACCGTACAGGCACGTAGGGAGAATGGATTTCCAACGAATGACTAGGCACTGGGGTACCACCTGTCACAGTACGTGGCCTAGATCACAGTACCGAGGAGTACGCCCGCTCCCCTGCAACACAAGGCCGGAATCATCCCTTACTGGATAATTCCAAATAAAATCACCCCACGGTTGGGATCATCAACCGCAACACTAAGCCGAAATAAAAGGGACATCTAGACAGGGATGACCTTACTCTCAAGTGGGGGCTACCCACGAAGCCTTGCTGCATAACCCCTGATTTTCAGTCATTCCCGGTTGATGAGGTTCGAGGCTAAACGATACCTTTATAGCACATATCCCTTAGAATGCCCATCGTCCACCTGACGATGTCACGAAAGCATTCGTCCATACAAGTCCGTCCCGGGTCCGAACGGAACCGAAGGCACTATTCCTACTACATCCATTTTGGAAATACCCTCAGGATTAGTAGCGACTAGCCCTTGCACTTCACTGCTCCATCTTCGACTCTGAACACGTTACACGAAACGTACAAACCGAATCGAAGTGGTATTCGAGTCTCCAGACCTAGAATCCTGGTATACGGAAAATCGATCCCGGTCTCTTCGAAACGATCAGCGCATTTGGCCAATATTGATAGTCGGTTATTTAACTATCAATTAACATCCACAAGCAACCATCACACACAATAAATAATTTACCACATTATTTATTTATCCAAATATCTTTCCAAGATATATTTCTATTTTCAAACTCCTTTTGAAAACAATTTCAAACAGTTTCCGCTTACGGAATACATTTCCCAAATAATTATTTCCACTGAATCACCAAGTACAAAATACTTTTAATTTTTTAAAATAATTTGAAAACACTTTATTTAAATATACTTTATAACATTGAAATCAAACTACTTTAATACTTTATTAAAAATATATACTTTAAAATAAACCACTTTATAATTATAGACTAAATTTCTCCTTTATAAAACATAATAGCAAATCACTTTTATATAATTACTACAATAATAGATTTTTGAAAATACTTACTTAGGAAATTAACATTTAGAAATAATCAATTTTCTAAAACATGCTTTTAAAAACACAATTAGAACTTTTAACTTATATTAAAAATTGCTTTGAAAACGTACTTGGCTACCCAGAGAAATACACTTCTCCTTCCCATCTTTTAAAAATAAATCAACATTTATTTTTAAACCAAATCATATCCTTTCATAAATTCCCATCTTGAATTTAT
Organism: Allium fistulosum; assembly: GCA_030737815.1. Lineage (NCBI taxonomy): Eukaryota > Viridiplantae > Streptophyta > Magnoliopsida > Asparagales > Amaryllidaceae > Allium > Allium fistulosum. The sequence goes on along the minus strand of CM060905.1, from coordinate 479,572,536 downwards.
ATTCTCAAATATCCACTGATATTTTATTTTACTTTATAAACCCAGTTTCCAAAATCTCACTTCTCTTTAAATTTCAAATCCCAAAGTATTTAAATCAATTTACAATTGATTCTCCAATTTACTTTGAAATAAATTTCCTTACTTAATCCATTTATTTCCAAATTCATTAACTTCCAGATTTTATTTCTCATTATAATTTAAAATCTTTGAATCGAAACACAAGTTTCAGATTTCCCAAATTCCTTCTTTGGTTTTAATTACATTTAAACATTGAATTAAAATAAATTATTTATTCTTTTAAATAATATCACATAAGTTTTTAAATTCAATATTTCTCGGTTTATTCAAAATTCTTCTTTTCCATATTTATTAGAATTTTGGGAATCACTTTTATTCTTAATCAGATTCATTCTCAAATTTATTCCAAACTCTTTATAATTATTTTACTTAAGAATTTACTCTTTTATTTCTTTTCAAAAATTCCATTCTAGAGATTTTGATAATTCAGCATATCCAAATCGGTCCAACCAAACCATAACATCCAATTATCCATATAATTCATCACAGGATATCAAAAATCATATCACAGAATATTTAAACAAAATTAAATATTTTGAGGAATCCAGTTGGATCCCTCCAACCTGTTTCCCTGCATCCACAGACGTTAGCACAATACCAATTCCACTTCAAGGTGGAATATCGCGGTATATGGGTTTTATAAAATCATCCGCTATTATGCGGCGCATAGGGTCTCATCCACTATATAATGTGGGAATATCAACAACTCCAATATATACATATGCCAATATATATATATTGGTATATACTACTATATACCATATCAATCAAATCAATCAATTCAATCATCCATCAATATTTAAATTTAACCAATTAAATTTAAATTATAATTTAACTGAGTGAGATTAACTCACCTTTAATTACGTTTGCAGTCCACTTCATTATTGCCTTGGTTTTCCCATTTTTGACCTTGAATAAACAATTTATATGATTTATTAATATTCGAAACAAATCGAACAACCCAATTACATATATTTATTTTCTTTTGGAACTTCATATATAAATTTATAAAAATAATCTATATAGGTTTTTGAAATCTAACCTTATATATAAATTTCTATATTTTCCAAATCTAAAATAATTTCTGTTTACCTATATATGTATATACATTATATGTTTTATTAACACTTGGAAAAATCAAACGATTAATTACCATTTAATAAATTTACTTAACTAGCTTCTTTTTTTCTTTTCTTTTCTGGTTTAAACTAAAAATTGATTTATTTAATCATTTAACTTTTAATCTAACAATCTTTTTAATAAAAATATTTTGTGTCTAAAAAAAATTAAACTAATTAAACTATTTTATCTCCATTATTTAAAATTAAACTTAATGAGTGAAAATATGTATATATGGATTATATTATTATACTTTTGAAACTAAAAACAACCTATATACATTTTAAAAATATAATTTTTTTTTATATATCACTTCCAGACATTTAAAAGTCCCGTCTTTTCTTTCAGACTTTATCTATAAAGAATTTCTGTTTATTTATATACCTTTAAACGAAAATGGATATGTGTATATATTTATATACTATCTTTGCTTGGAAATAACATCAGTAATTACTTATTGTATGTATATATAAAAAAAACGATTAAAAAAAACAACCATTACCTAACAGCCCCAAAGAGAACCCAGACTCGAACATGCTGATCACCTTGCTATCAACGTCTCGCCGAAACTCGTTCCTCTTAACGCATGCGAGCCACCGTGCTCCATCGCAGCGCGTACGAACTCCCAAGCAACATCGACATGCCGGCCAAGCCAATCGCCAACTCCATCCCTGCGCTTCTAGGTCACCGCACGCGAACGCCTCCCTCGCCTTCAACCGCGAGTCGATCGCGAGTCTCGAAATCAACCCACTCTCTAGCCTCGATGCTGCCCTTGGCTATCGCTGATTGAACTCGTGAGGACGGCTTCGATTGAATTCAATTCGAGATTCTCGAGCCACCGAACTCGAGAAGAGGCAAGATCAATTTACTGATCGTCCTCCATTTCGAACGAAACCCTATCTTTATTTTATTTTATAAAGAATCATTCTCCAGCCATTTTTATTCGAATGTTTTGATTCTCAAGAAGTGTTTTTTTTTAAAGAATAGACTTTCGGTTGAATTGAAAATGAAGGAGAGGAGGTGGATGATTTTAGAACGGCCCTTATTATGATTTCTTATATTATTGAACGAAGAAGAATTCTTTTGACTGTTCGCGTTAAAGAAAGAATGGGGGAACAGGATTTGACGTTTTGCGTGCTGAAGGACACCACAGTATTTTTGAAAAAGCAAAAGCTGCTGCTGAAGAAAAGAAAAAAGTTTGATGTGTTATAAATTCAACTGAATTTGACTAGGATAAAATATAGTCTAAATTTAAATTCAAGTTTAAAGGTTCTATCACCTTCAGCATTATAAATACGAATTTTCTGAGCTTCCAAAATATTTTTAATTAGCTTAGAATACCAGATTTACTATTTTATCCAACTTCAAATAAATTTAATTTAATTATTAAATTACTCAATAAATAGCAATATTTAAAATTTAGGTTTATAATTAACCTCTGAATATTTAAAATTAATTAAATATTCCAATTTCAAATGCCTCAAAATTCCAGGTCGTCACACTTGACGAATTTCATTTCCTAATAGTGTAGAATCCATATAGGAGGTGCATAAACGTCAAGGTAGATGGTTAGGTGAAAAATTAGTTTAGTGTATGTGGGCTAGTTAACCCTTAGATGAGTCTTTGAGTTGCACTAGTTGCATGAAAATTAAATTATATATTATATTACAAAGCCGTATATAGGTGTCATCGGTCTCTGTAGTTAGAACCGATTGACTACCGTTGACATTGCAAAGGGCCCGCTTTAAGGACTTGAAATAGTAAACGGCCGATGAGTCTACCTCCTCCCTATTTAAGAAGTATTAAGTAGCTGGAGTTTTGGATGTGTGTGTGTGTGTGTATGTATGTATGTATGTATGTATGTGTATATATGTATATATTTGTGCGTTTATATGCACATTTATATATAATGATACCTCGAAGAACTTAGGTTAGGCATATTATACGCACATATATGATTTAACGGATTAGCCATAAAATATATACATAACACTTAAATGGAATCAATCGACATAAATTTATGTTATGGATGCAATGTACAATTTTCCAGTCACCACAACATTATTCTGAACCCCTCCTTATAACAACCCATATGTTAGATTTAAAAGGACTGCATATTGGAGCAAGACAGGAATGGGAGATGGTGAAGTCTTCTTGTTCATCCTCGATGATGACATGGCAACCAAATATCTAAGGAATAATATTCCAAGGTGCAACCTTAGTAAATATGTATGCTATATTATATTTTTCAATTCTGCTGTGAGTTTTTATTTATCACATTTTGATATACTTGTATTTGTTACAAGTTACCAAAACTATTGATCCGTGCTCCACTGGACGTGGGTTTCGATTTAGTCCAAATTTGAGCCCATTAAGGTGTGGGTTGTTATATTTAGTAGTAGAGCTTAGGTTAATCAATCATAGGAATTAGGATACGTCGAGAGAATGTATTTGTATATTTACCTATAATTATATAAACATTATATGCCAAAATCTATAAATTCTAACTATAGAAGTAGTTGCGACCATATTCTGAAAGGATGGACGAGGCAACTATGAGTTAGGCCGATAAATAGAGTTAAATTTATACTTCTATCCCGATTACCCTAACGAGTGGAGCTCATATTATAAGAGTGGACCAAGATGAGCATGACCACGTGTAACTCCCCACTCCGAGACCCACATTAGCAAAGAGAAGTACAAGGTAACACCGTTTGCTAATGCGGAGAATAGAGCTGGTTAGGAGCGACCATCTATAGCCTTGTCTTAATTATCTATTGAATACGCCGACAATGCCACTTCTTACTTAAATGGATCGACATATCCAATAAATACTTAATACAAAGCCATAAATGGCAGAGGATCTATCAGAATAAAATATAACAACTCAAATGTAATACACATCATAGAACAGTAGATCATCACATACATTTTCACATATACAGATACATCACAGAGTTTACAAAATGATACATGTCAAGTGGTAAAGCAAACCACAATATACAGGCGAGTCAATAGAGTACATATCAGAGTTACAGACAAAAAGGACTACTCAAATAGCTATAAGAAAAGGAGCTAGTGGAATAGTCTATGTGGAAGCAAAATAGGCTAAGTCCAATATACCTAACCTGAAACATCTCGGTCTGACCCGAGTATAAAATACCCGGGTCAGTCTAGCTAAACAAATCAGTTAGATCAACTAAATGATAATGAACATACAAGATCATAAAGTACCACAAATATCTCCAAAAGAGATAACCAAATCATCTAACAAAAGATGAACCAAAACAAGCCTCATATCATAGGCAACTCAATTAAACCAAGGACATACATATCCCAAAATAAGCCAAAAGGCAAATGACAAACACCAATAAAGGTAACACAAGTTTCCACAAGGTAATCGCTATATATCATGTGGTTCAAAGAACCTATAACGAAGGGCGATACTCTAGGGAAATATAATTGTCAAAGAAACAAAAGATGCTCGAGCTTAGTACTGTAACAAGGATCCATACACCCGAAGGCAACGCCCGAAGGCAACGCCAAAAGGCAACAAACCGTAGTGGCGATACTGAACACCACTGTCTGGCGGAATGTGTCACAACTCTCAGAAAGGAACCCGGAAAATGTTAACGTGAGTCCCATACCCCACGTTCGCACTAAACAGTTTACTAACCGTTAGTCATTTTCACACTCAAAGCAGTATAAAGTTCACCTCATCTCATCGGTAAACCAGACCCAGAGGTCAAAACGGTCAAACGAATAGATTAGGAATTAACTGAAAAGATGAACGCACGTGTTCATAGCACGTGTTTTATCTAGTCATTTAATTCTCCTCCCTCTTCGCTCGGAGTGCAAAATTGTGTGTGTGTTTTAAATAGAAATTATAAATTGGAGAAAAGAGCTTTTAATACAATTTAAAGAGATCATTTATAAAAACACGTGTGCGAAATCTAAAAAGAATCGTCAAAGTCAAAGAATGCAATAACAACTAATTGGATCAACACGAATCGATTAAACAATGGAAATTCAATCAAAAATAGGCAAATAGGCAAAAATAGGCAATCCCAGACGTCTAGGGGTCAATCCAGACGTCTGGATTTAGGTTCTGGAAATTCAGAAACCATTCAGACATCTGGAGGGTGGCTTAAGACGTCTGACAGGGTGGTTCAGAGGTCTGAAAGGGTGGTTCAGACATCTGACAGGGTGGTTCAGACGTCTGAAAGGGTGGTTTAGACGTCTGACAAGGTGTTTCAGACGTTTGAAAGGTTGTTTCAGACATCTGACTCTGTTTTTTGCCATTTTTATAAATCTTTGCTGTATTTATTTTTGTTCCAGGTTTAAAACCAGACGTCTGAACTTGCATTTCAGACGTCTGAAGACCTGGTCTGGGCAACAATTTGCCTAGGCCATGATGGCCAAAACGATTCGGGAGCGATCGATCGAGCAATGACGACCAAGGATTTACGCCAAACGATAACCCGGCCTTATAGGCTCTTCGATACACCCTAAACATCAAAGTCCAAACATCCAAAAGAGGATTTCCATAAAATTGGATCAAAACATAATTTTTTTTGGAATATTCACCAAATCAATCCAAATCAAAAACAAATGAACATGAATAGATGTTAGGAATTCATACCTAATAACAACAAAAGCTATAGGCTTGGATGTGAGTTCACAAACTCACCTTTTTACTCCAAAACAACAAAGGAGAAGCTTGAAAACAAAAGAAGATCAACTACTCTTCCAATTCAACTCTCTATACTCCAATCTAAGATCAAAACAAGTGTTTCCTAAGTTAGGGTTTAGGAATTTTCTGAAATTGGAGAGAGAGATAGATGGAGAAGGAGATGGAGATGCTTACCTTAGCTTCTCTTTGAATTTGGAGCAAGAATTTGGATTTGCAAATGAAAACCAGGGCTTGGAGTTTCTATTTCACATTCCTCTACCCATTTTCAGTTGAAGCTTGAGTTTAAAGAAATGAAATGAGAATGAATGGATGAAGAGAGGGCTGAGTTAGGTTATAGAGTGAGTTGGGGTGAAACCCAAACCCAAAAGCCCACTTAGAAAATAGCAAAATTCAACTTACACCAAACATATCGAAGCTTATACTCAAAAAAGTCACAAACGCCATTTTGGACTCAATGGAAGTGGTCTCAAGTCCGAACTCGACCGTTTGCAAAAAGTGACATTTCGGACTTTAATCCGACTGACGATGTTATATTTAAATAAAATATTTAAATATACAATCATAAATATGCGGGTTGTTACACCACGACATATAGAAGTACCCCAAAAAGTGGATGGTACTTGACTCCTTTGTTAGACCTAGGCTGCCTTATGACTGTGGATTTTGATGGATTGCCGATTGAAGATATACATTTCATCCAGACAAATGGGAGATAAGAACCTATATGTTGCAAGCATCCAGAAGTAAGGAATGATAAGAGTGGAGCAAGATGTAAAGAAGAAGTGTAGCAAGTTTCCACAAGAAGGTGTGCACTAATCACCATAAGAAGATAAGCCGGATTTATGGACGGAGATGAGTTAAGGATGAAAGGAAAAGAAGGAGAGTCAAAAGGATGGCAACTACAGTCAATTTCTAAGTCTAACCCGATGTGAAAGAATTTGACAAAAAGATTTTTGGGGAATTCCTTGAAATGTTTTGAATAGGTTTTTTAAAGGATTTAGTAGGAAGTTGTTGTTTTGGAAAAGCAAGGAAATTTGAAAATTTGTCGAGTCAAAAGTTTCTGATTTAAAGGTTTTTGGTAAAAAGGATTTTTTTTTCATTTTTGAAACTCTTAGTTTAAAATTGACCGAGTCAAAAAAAATTTGGGTTTAAAGATTTTCAATAAAGGGATATTTTGTTTTTGAATTAAAAGTAAAATCGGGCGTAGGTTGGGGTCGATGATTTTTCCTATTTTGTAAGTTTGGAATTCCATTTTAAAAATTATTTTTGTAAAAGGTGGATAAATGGAAATGGTACTTGATTCAAATGCAGTATAGATTATAAAAGGGTAAGAACACCTGACAATTTAGCTAGAAATAGCATTAGGAAGTTATATATATAGGATTAGTAATTGAGTTAGAAATAATATAGGTGAAAAACAATAGGAATATGATTGGAGGAATGGATGAATTTCATGGATATTTAGTAATTGCACATGCACTTCAAATAGATGCTTAGATAGGTGTTGTAGTTACTCGTATCTTTTAGAAGTTCACCTCTTATGCTATTAAAATCTCCATCAAAGGTGGAAGAGGAAATAGCATGAGTAGTAAGAAATAATATGATGGAAGTTATCCTCGTCTACTTCAGTTTTCGTTGATTAAATTTATAAAAGATTTTTTCTAAAAAATGGTTTGGTATAATAATCGGGTTTAAACGTGATAAATGCTTTGGGGATAAAAATCCTACTTTTAAAGATATATGTCTTTGATGTAGAAAATCTTTGGAAAGGGAAATTTTTGATAGCTCTTTTTTGGAAACCAAGCAACTTTTGGGATTTTGAATTGGATAAAAGGTTTCTAAGTTTATATTTTTAAATATAATTTTTTTGGATCAAGTACTTCATGATCATGAAGTTTTGATATTATAAAGAATGGTGGGAACCATACCATGTTTTCAATATGAAGTGGATAGAGATCACTACCTAGATAAGAGGAGGTAAAGGCTTTAGGCTATGAATAAAATAGCTACAATGCTCGTAGGGTAGCAATAGGAAATCCCTATCGAATTTAAGGAATATTAGTATGAACCTAGGAATATTTTATTAGAGATGTGTGAAAGCCATGGGAAGAACCCTCAAAGTAATAGGGAAGGGTACCAAAGTACAATTTTACGTGTCCAATGGTATACTTGCATGAAGGATCAAAGATATAAAGGAAGTAAATACCAAAGTTTGAGGATGCTATCAAGAGATTTCGATAGGGAGAAGATAGCCGTATGATTGGAGAAGAAAATAATAAGATGACACAACACCCAAAGGATGTTGGTTGACTTAAGGATTAATGAAGGCAAGATATGTAGTAGGAGTTAATTCCACCAAATTTTTTTTCCAATAAGTTATTCCGATTGTGCATAGTTCATATTTCTTACCCACTATCGTGTGGGGATGCACAATTTATCCCCTAATCGGGTATAATAATTGGAGTAATGGATGGACCACATTTAGTAGAAGCCAAGAAGAGAGTCAAGGAGGATGTGTGATAATTGAATGACATACTAGGAATGTCAATCTTAATTTAGTAAGGAGTGTTAGGGCCACAACATCATTAACACCAGTTGATGATGAATGGCAGCTTCCAGCAATTTTCTTTTAGGGTTTTTAGGTTGTAATCGCTAGTTGTTTCCCTTATGTTATTAGAAAAACGTACGATATTGTATGACATATGTTCCTATTTTATCATTGTGTTGATTTTATGGACGGGATTAGGCCGCTATATAAATATAAATATATTGAGAAACAGTGTAAATAGGGAAATCTCATAAGGACAGTTAATTAGCAATAAAATAGAGGTAAGACTAAAAATTCATAAAATAAATTAGGAAATTAAGTTAGCAACTAGAAACTAAAAATACATAGATCCCAATACTTTAGAAGTTTGTGAAAAATAAATTTAAGCAAGTGGAGGAAAGGGAAAGGTTGTTGTGGAATCACGGGTCACTATCCCTATGCCTTAAAAGCTAAAATTTATTTATATGCTTGTAGGTAGTTTGTTATTTTTGAATAAAAGTAAATGTTCCCCAAATTTAGGATTAACTGCACCATACTAGGGTCAATCATATGCATTAACTCATTGACCGAGTCCCGATTTCGTTAAGATGTGGCTTGATTTGTTTTTAAGGATATAGTGGCAAATGTTTTAAAAAAACATCGAAAGCTTTGGAAATTTTGTTTAAGTGCTTTTGAAAAGTTGGTTTCGAAGTATTTGAAAATTGTGAAATGGTGGTAGTATATTTAGAAGTGATATGAAATATTTTAGAAAGGGATTTGGAAGTTTAATGATTGTTCAATAAATAGTTTTGGAAATGTTTTGGAAGTAATTTTAAAAGCGGTGGAATGTTTTAGAAACAAAATGGTGGATGAATTTTGTATAAAAGAATTTCAAGTAATTTGGAAAAGTTGGTATAAGTTTTGAGAATTTGGGTTCAAATATTTTTGGAAGGTTTGTACAAGTGCTTTTGGAAATAAATAAAATAAAATATGGTGTTTAAATGCTTTTGGAAATTTAATTCTTTAAACAGTTTTGCATGTTGGAAATTCTTTTGAAAATTGTGTTTAAAATTTTTCATTTGAAATGAGAAAATTTCTGAATTTCAAATGCCATATACTAATGCAAGGAGCATCGATGTGTTAGTAAGTATGAGTTTAACTGTCCGACAAGAGTGACAGTATACATTGATAATAATAACAGAAAAGGCTGTTTTAGCTTTGGAATTTCTATTTCCATACCTTGTTGATAGTGAAACGAAACTTGAGCTTAGGATAATTACGCTTTAACATCCAAAAATAAACCTCCTTATGCAAATTGTACTTGGAAAAGTTGGAAAAGTATTGGGGCCAGAAGAGAAGGTTTTAAGTTAAAATTGAATAGGTATCCAAAAGAAGGGTGGAAGTGTAAGATTTTCATCTAAATTCCTTTTTTGGCTAAACAGTAAAGATTTAGAAATCTAAATTTTCAAAAATTTTGGATGTTAAAAATTGTGTTCTAGGTTTTGGATGCAAAATTGGTTGAACCATACTCCTACCCGTGGGGGTGTGGAAATTATTATGCGAAAAATGATTTATGACAAATTGCATACATATAGAACTGTCAGTATATCTAGGTTATATCCATCATATTTTCAAAAAGATTTTAGAATGCATTCATATAGGAGGCATCGATTTAGAATCATTCTGCATACATGTCTTATATGTTGTGCTACACATACACTTTACACGTTTGGCTGCAAAATCGGTTGTACACTAATTAGTTGGTTAGCTTAGATTGGTTGTGTGTTATGTTACATGATTCAACCCTTAGGAAATTTCGGGACGAAACTCTTTTAGGAGGGGAAGAATTTAACACTATAAAATTAATGATAATTAATAAATAGTTAATAAGGCTACAAAAATGGAATTTGAGCAAACATTGGTAATTGGTCATGAAATTTGCACCATTGCATTCCTGATTATTCTCTAAGCATCTTTCATATTTGGAGTTACACGAGCTCAAATGAAAAAGTATTAGAATTTGAAGTTTCGGGAGCGAAAATAATTAAATACGAAAAAGGAAATAAATTATAATAAATGCGGGACCCCATTGGTCAACCCCTTCCTTGGGACGATCGACCGCCTATATGGGAGTGGTCAACCGGTCGCATAGTGGTGGCTAGGGTTTGAACCTTGGCAAACGGCCCAGATTTAATTATTTTAATCTAACGGCTATGATTGATTTGTGTGTCTATAAATAAAGGCCTTACCCCTCACTTCTTTTCTCATATTTTCTATTTCGAATAGCGAAGCTCTGCAATTTTCACTTCTCCACTATTTCTAAAAAATATAAAATATTCTATATATACATATACACACACACAAAAATCGAAGAGTGGCGGAAAATAAAAAAGAAGAAGAGAAGAAGCGAATCAATATGTGGAAAAATGTAAATTTCAATCTATATTCCCCTTAACCTCCAATCGCTTCTCAGGTATGTATTTCTTATAATATGTATATACATACCTTGTTCTACATATTATTTTGGATTAGAATGGAAAATGGATTTAAGTAAAGGATTTGATTCAGATTTGGGAGATTTGGAAATCTTTAAATATGAGTGGAAATTCATATAATTCATTTATAACATTAAAATTTATCTCGTTGAATCCTTATTTAATTATTATGCCTGAATAAGATATGATGAATTTTAAGCTTAAGACAAAAGTATATGATTATCGCCTACATATTCATAAAAATGATAATTGGAATAGGAATAGTATGTACAATCTGATCTGGAAATTTGAAATTAGTCCCAAATAATTATTTGTAGAATGATGGTAAAGTTGTAAAATTACTCCAGATCTAAAATTTGTGTTGTAAATTAGGTTGCCTTGGTTAAATTGGAATGTGAATTTCTATGTTTTGGTTTATTTGGAGCAGGTTTTCTGTAATTTCCATAAATTATTCAATTCCAAAATCTATATATATGCATGTCATTTGAATTAAAAAGGAATATACCAAAAAGGTAAAGAGATGTGTAAGATATGGACATTCTTTTCCGTAGTTTACACTCTCTATTTTAATAAAAGAAAGGAAATAATTCCATATAATTTCAAACGAAGCAAAGATATCACTTTTGGTTAATTTAAGAAAAATTATAACGATAATCCTTTATAGAAGGATAGTTCTGATAAATTAAGATGTGGAAATGAATGTTCTAGTTTAAAAATTAATAATTGGAAAAAAAAATATAAACACGAATAATCATGCTTAACATTCAAAAAAAATAGTGTAATCTACGACAATATTCGTATTAGTTATTAACAATGTAGAAATTATAGGACTAGGATTTATGAACATTAATTTTAGATTTAATGGACAATAAATGTAATTAATAGAGAATTAAAAAGGAATTAAATGGAGATTGATTAGGGAATTTTATATGGCATTTATGGAGGAATTGAATAGGCGTAATAGGTGGATTTTGAGATTTGTACATAGGTTAAATGAATTAAATGAGGATTGATTAGAGATTGTCCAATTTTGACATTAATGACTAATTGTTATAGGTAATAGACATTTATTAGATATTACAAGGAAACCAAAGCCTAAGCGTATAAATTAGGAATAATAATAATGTAGCGAATAAGTAAGTATTAATACTATCAATTATATGTAGAAAACAATATAATTAGGAAATTTTATAGCTTAAATTATATGTTTAGGACAAATGTGAATTGGTGGGCCTAGTCCAACACTTAGGCTTTGGGTGGTAGGTTTGATTTAGTGGGTTAGGATACGATGATAGTAGAGTTACACAACAGAAGTCTGCCCTTTACTAAAGGCAACCAAAAGTTTTGTACACTTACTACTGATGTGGGACATCTCCAAACATGGGACAGGTAGGGAAGAGATATGCATTGTGTAACGACCCGCCTTTTCGACCATCGAAAGTTGACAGCAAATATATCCACGATATTCAAATGTCGAACATTCAATCGTCGGAAAGGCAGATTGTTATGGTAAAATAAAAAGAAAAGAACAGAGAACAGGGAAATCAGAATCTCACAACGGAATCGACAACATATAATATAACAAAGACGGTAAAAACTATCACTCCAAAATACAGAGTACATCAAAGTTAAAAACAAACTTATCACCTAGATAGTTATAAAATTCCGACCTTACAATTGCTGATAGGTATATAATATAATACAATGGAAATAAAACACTAGGATAGGAGAACATCCAGCTCTTCTCTAATAACCCGATATCACCAAAGGCAACCTAGGAAAAACTTGGTCTGACCCAGTATTATAATAAAATAACACCCGGGTCAATCTGGAAAACCACCATGAGAAAACTCAAGTAATATGATGAACATATAAAAAATTTGTGAGACCATGCTGCTAACGGGGAACGAGTTTTTGCTTCACAAGAACAACATCCATAAATAAAGAATTGGGAAACAAATCAGAACAATAATCCAATCATCTCCCTTTCATCATTCAACTCCATCTTGGCACCGCCACCATGCTCCTCCAGTCGCCGCATTATCCCCGAAGCATGCACTCGCATATGCCGTCCTAACGCCACCAACCACAACCGCTACCATCGCCTAAATCTTCAATACCGAACCAAAATGGCCGTCGTAGTCAAACGCGATTTTTGGCCTTCTCGAGTCAAAATAGCATGATCCAACCAGTCATCAACTTCCCCTCCTCCCCGTGCATCTTTTCCTAGTTGTGGTCGAGGCTTGAAAATGCCACAGGTGGCCGAGATGAACGACTGCCATTGATTTCTAGGATTAGGGTTTGAAAATAATGGCGGCTAGGTCTAGAGAAGGGTTTTGGAAACAAGAATGAGGGGTTGTAGTCCTTGTATATGATTTCTAACTGGCACTATTCACGTCGTTAAAATCTCAGACTCCAATCGAAACGTGCTCACTAGCGTCCAAGCTAATTACCCATATTCCGAACACAATGAAATAATTATCAAGACCTAATTTTGAAGTCTATAAAAGTCAACTTTTAAAATCCAATTATATTATTTTAAATCTCTAAAATTGAACGTTACAAGTTTTGAGCGCACACGATCACACAGTACGTCCGATCGTCACAAAACTCGTCGGCATACAACAATTCATCATTCCGGATCTAATGGTACTAGTTGCGTCAAAATCCGAGACAGCGCCTCGGAATGATAATTTCATACATTTTAAATATCGTTTTATATTTTCGATCCAATTATCAATATTTATCCAATCTATTTAATTTTGTAACTAAATTTACAAATTGAATTCACCAATATTATTTATTAATTAAAAGGATTTAAATTAAATCATTAAATTCATTTAATTAATATTTAATTCACAAATTCAAATATTCAAGTAATCCTATATATAAATATAAGTTATTAAGTTCTATAATCCAATTATTTAAAATTAATTAAATATTAAAAATTCAACGACCAGAATTCTATGTTGTTACATTCTCCCTCCTTAAAAGAATTTCATCCTTGAAATTCCCAAGGAAGAAAATGTTTCCTAATCCTTAAGTTTCAAAAACTATTAATTAAAATGTAACTCTTAAAGTCTTTAAATTTACGGAAAAAATCAGCAGCACCTCCTTTGCGTAGTTGATCCAGAAAAACTACAAATTGCCACTACGAGCCCCAAGTCAACAAAAGAAAACAGAAGCCAAGTGGCCTCCCATATCTAGGGCATAAAATCATCAACCAATTCCATTTTCTAGTTCTACTACATACCTTTTTGCCTTTAATTATTAAATTTTTACAAGCAACTTATTATCTTTATGCAAATGCAGGTATACAATAATCAAATAGCAACTTGTTGCTTACTTGTGCTTATGCTAGCTATCTCTATCGTAACCTCAAACAGCATAAGCAATATAACATTCATAGGAAACAAGGCAATATGGTGCAACTAATAATAATGAGGCAACCCTACATGCAAACACTAGCATAATTTTGATCTATATACAACTCTAGTATGAAATAAAGCTACATGCAACCAAAAAGCAATATATCAACAATATGCAACAAAATACAGAGAATACTCTAAAATCAAAACTACACATCCAATTTTTCCAGAAGAAAATTTTTAGAACTAAATGCCCGGATTTTATATTCAAAATATTTTCCAAATTTACTTCGAAGAGAATTAAATCAAAATCAAAATCAATTATGACAAGGAGAGGGCTCACCCTACCGAAGCATGGTATAACTCTAGAATCAAAACAACATGGAGCATCCAGTGGTATTTCGGTTTCTCCTAAAACAACAACTAGAGTAAATAAATGTAGCTGGTGAGTCTCCCGAATCGGAAAACTCCCAATTGCCCACCTTTAGTCATAACTAAAAATATTTGAAAACTCACTTCAACCAATATATTTCTTTTTTTTCTTTCAATTATATTGAAAATAATATTACCATTTCACCAAAATTTCAAAAATAACACTATTATTATTCCTTTCACAAATTATTTTGGAATCATTTTTTTCGAAAGCACCGAGATTCAATTCCTAATAAACAAAATTTTAAACCGTAGTCTATAAAATCACACAATCAATCAATTCAAATCAATTAGATTCCATAAAGGAATTAATTAACGCTATCAATCAGTCAAATTTCATAAGGGAAAAATCTATCACTTAACATTATTTAAAATGTCAAATGACTAACAACCAAATTTAGAATTTTGCTTAAACTCACACTTCCTTAAGTCACACACCAATTATCTAAATATACTCAAGCTCGTATGATATACATAAATCATCTGTATGCTATATTTGATCTGGTCACTCGCTCAGATACATAGACTTCTACTTCCGAACTAGTATCGCTCACTCGACCTCCCTAGTGCGGACTCCGATCAGGTTCCTCAATTAGAAACCTCAGTTCTCCTTGCATAGCCGTATAATATGATAGAAAACTTTAGTATCACATCGAGAATCCAAATCAAGTGTTCGCTGACAAGAATCAAGTGAGGAATCCTTTTTCAACTAGTGTGAATCACCCGAAGCTGTGTATTTGAATCGTAAATCAAGAACCGTGCGAATAAAATTATCTACGTATAATTTATGTCCTTAATTTGATTGTTTTCTTAATTATAGCAATCCCTTTCATTCTCATTAATAGTACTTCATCAATACTAACATTATTTAAAAAATTTATTTCACAAATTTTCACTTAAGTTTATAAACATTTTATAAAAACACAACTTTATAAAACATTAGGTCCAAAAATTTATTCCACTCTTATTTACTTGTATAACATTCTTCTACATCCTAAGAGTGTATACAAATATAAATTTTATTTTATTTATTTGTTATTTGCTTTTATTTTTTTCATAATTTAATTGGAGGCCCAAACAAAATATGGGTCTTTAAAACCGAGTCAACCCTTCGATCTCTTTACCTTGGAGTGCTCTGAGGAAAAATGTTCATGGGTTGGCTCAATATCACTAAATAATTTACACAACTTATATGATTAACAAAAAATATGGTTTTAATTAAATAAATTTACCAAAACCTTTCTATCTAATTTAACCCATTCAAAACTTGAGTTAATTTATTTCTTTTCTATCCAAGAGTTTAAGATTTTCATTTTTCAAATTATTATTCAAAATAATTTTTATTTTAAACCAATTTCCTTTAAGGAAACTTAAGAATAATTACCCGATTTTTACTTTGAATCTCCTTTTTGAAAACATTCCACAAGTATTTCTATATGAATTAACTTCAACAATTTATTTATTAAAACTCTCTTTAGGTTCGTCCAGATTTTGAACTCATTTTGATCGCACAATGAAAAGGAGAAAATTTACTAAGTGCCCCACAATGTTTGGCTAAGCCAGCATCTTACCGTCACTTAGAAGATTATTCAGATTACCACAAAACTAATCGAGACAATTTCTTTCGAATTACCCTAAAGAAAATGCATTCCATTTAAAATTTTCACTTCCAAAATATTTTTATTTATAAATACACCCAAATAATATTACTATTATTTTTCCCAAAATCCTTTTGAATTTATTTCAAATAATTCCAGGTTTTAAATTCAAAAATCCTTTTTAAAACACATTTTATAAACCAATATAAAATTGCCTCTACATAAAACCATCTCATATTATAATAATTCTCTTTATTATAATAATTTTTTTAAAATATTTATTCTCTAAATGTCTTATCCTAAAATTTAGATTGTTTTAAATAACTTTTATTAAAATTTTACTTTTAACCCAACATTATAATCGAATACCTTACAGTCAAATTGTGAAATTTAATTCACAAGGGGTTCGTTTATAATCAAAATAATAAATTCTCAAAAATAAGCTGAGCATAGATAACTAGCAATCAACAAATGACAATCAACGCTCATATTTAATCAAGCATGACTGATCAAAAAATAGTGATAATAAATAAATATTATCACTTTCAAACAAACACACTCTATAACTATACAAATTTTTGAAATTTTTTCCTTTATATATAAAAATATAAAACAAGGTAAAGTATTTCATTTACAAATTTTCAAAAGTCAATATCATGCATGTTTGCCTTATTCAAGTATTTAGAAATCCCTATCGACTCCGTAGCATCCCACATCTCGACCAGAATTCATAAACAACTCAATAGGAAAATTAACACAATACGTATTTATAACAATAAAAAATATGCCCTCGTTAATACACTCAACTTATTCTAGGGTGCCACTTACCATATCTCTAATGAGTTACTCATTCTAGAGCATTACTAACCCTATCTCTATTGAGCCATACCTTACCAAAGCCAAAGTTCTCGCGTAACCTTCAACTCTGATACCAAATTGTAACGACCTGCCTTTTTGACCATTGAAAGTCGACACCGAATACATCTACGATAGTCAAATGTTGAACATCTCATCGAAAAGACAAATTGTTATGGTAAAATAAAACGAAAAGAGCAGAGAAATCAGAATCTCATAGAGAAATCAACAGCATGTTATATAACAAAGACATTAAAAACTGTCACTCCAAACTATAGAGTACATCAGAGTTAAAAATAAACCTTGTCAGCTGGACAGTTATAAAATTCTGACCTTACAATTGCCGATAGGTATACAATATAATACAGCGGATATAAAACACTATAATATGTGAACATCCAGTTCTTCTCCAATAACTCCATACTACCAAAGTCAATCTTGGAAAAACTCGGTCTGACTCGAGCATTATAATAAAATAACACCCGGGTCAGTTTGGAAAACCAACTTGAGAAAACTCAAGTAATATGATGAACATATAAAAATTCTATGAGGTCACATCGCTAAAGTAGAATAGGTTTTTACCTCACAAGAACAACATCCATAAATGAAGAAATGGAAAACAAATCAGAACAACAATCCAATCAAGAAAGAAGGGAAATAAACAACAAAAACAATCCAAATAAAAGGGTAGGTACTAATAAAAACAAGCCCCATACCGACTGAATGAGCATAAATAATATCAAATTCCAGACTTGAAAGAATGGCCACAAATAACTGAACATAGAGAAAAGCACAAGGCAGTCCTCCCTACAATTAAGAAATTAATTCAAATATTTGAATTAACAACAAGGGAAAGAGAAGTTTTTCCAATAATGGCTAGGAGGATGCGCCTCACTTACCAAAAGTATACCTCTAGAAATATACTTAAGAACTCCGATGGCTCTCAAAAACCTCCAATCCGGACCCCGCCAACTGTTACTGAGTATCTGAGTATTTCGCATCTCAATGCGCAACACCGAATCCAATCTATAGTGGATGTGAAAATATCCTAATAGGAGCAACCCCACATAGCTTGGGCCCCACTTTCTCTTTGGGTTTTTTTATTTTCGACAAAGGAAAATAGGGATCAAATGAGCAACACATCGTCTTAGAGTGACGAAATATAAAGAAGAAAGCAGAATCAAAGTCGATAGTCGATAAATCAACTATAGGGAATGATAAGATGGTTGTTTTCACTTGCGCTTGATGTTTACATCACAATAATTTTAAAGACACTTTAAATACACTCTTTAAAATATTCTTTAAAGGAGCAAATTATATATTATAAGTGTATTAGAACGATGGTCAAGACATTATTTATTATAAACCCAAAACAATTTACACTTAGCTTTATTTGAAACAATTCTTTTTTAAAAGATCTTCTTGTTTATAAACTATTATTTATAAAATTTAAAATAATACTTATTATCCTAAAAGATAATAAATCAAATTTAAATTACTTTCATCAATTTTAAATCAAAGGTTAATCATCCCAAAGGATAATTTATATAACCTTTTTATAACTTTTAAAACCAAATTAATTTTCCCAAACAAAATATATCAAACTAAAAATCCCTTTTATAAATTTAAACCAACATTAATTGTCCTGAAAGATAATTAATCACATTTATACTCTTTCATAATTTTAAAAAATATTAATTATCCCGAAAGATATTTTATCAAATTTATGATCTCTTTTAAGAAACCAATCAAATGTCTTTATTAAATAGTTATTTATCTCAAAAACACCATTATTTCATCAGTAAATTAATTTTTAGACCTTATTACATCAGTTCATTATCTTTAATACACTAAATAAGTTAATTAACTTTAAAACACTTTTATTTATTTAATTAATTTACTTTAAATTCTGTTATTAAATCAATTGCTTAACTTTTAAAACACCATTAATTAAAAACATTAACAAAATTCAAATATCATTAATTAAAATGATAAATTAGATTCAGACATCGTTGATTAAAACGTTAACTAAATTTAAAACGTCATTAATTAAAATAATTAATTAAACTCAAATTTCATTATTTAAAATGGTTAATTACTTTTAAACATCATTAATTAAAATGATTTATTAAACTCAAATATCAATAATTAAAATGATTAATAAAATTTAAACATTATTAATTAAAACAATTTATTAAATTCAAATAATCATTAATTAAAATGATTAATTAAAATATCATTAATTAAAATGATTAATAAATTTTAAACATCTAATTTTGTGAGAATACAAGCTCAAGTTCAACAAATACAAATGGTTTAGGAGATGATTTTCAATAATTGATGATATAGCGAAAATTGCTATAACGACGCTTAAACTATTTAAAAAGAATATCATGATTAATTACAACTAAATATCAATGTAAGCAGCATAAGGAAATAAAGAACAATTATTGGCAAGAAACCCCATAGGGTCTCCCTACAAATATTCCCTGTAAAACAATGGTTGCGGACAATATATATATATATATATATTAACTTAATTGCTGTGAACCCATATGATTATATATATATATATATAATCATATGGGTTCACAGCAATTAAGTTAATATGTCATATGTTTTCCAAAACGGGATTTCCAACCAAACAAGCAATTAAACAACAACAATATCTAAACTATCAACCAAGCATTCAATAATAAATTTATAGCCACAGATATTATATAGCTAATTTAAAGGTGAGTAAACTCACTGAAATTCAAGTTATTGCCTAAGCGTTCTGGTGTGGACTAAAATCGAAAGGGCGTTTGATTTTAGCATAAAATTCTACAAGCTCCTAACCCAACCAATCTAATTCCAAATTGTAGATACTGCTTTCACAAGTACAACGCAACTCACCCTGTTTGATTTGGACTGTGACGCCCCACCTCTATACCCACGCCAGCCAAGAACACTACGAGGTAATGCCGTCAACTAGCATGGAGAATAAGGCTGTTGAGGGGCGACCATCCATGTAACTTCTTTGTGCGAGCACCGATATGTCAGATAGAATAGAATGCATATCTTTTAAGGAGGAAATCCGACATACCGATACAAACTCAAAGCTACTACACAGTGGCTATATGGACTTCGGAAACAAATATAGAAATAAACATAACACAAATCAGTCACAGACAATTCATATCACAAAGGCGGAAATAGATATGAATATAACACATGAAAGTGTACATCAGAGTAGTGGTCAAATAAGATCCACAATAACACAAAAGAATAGATACAAGTGCAAGCCAAAAGAATATGTATACATCAAGGAGTCTAATCTCAAATGTATACAACAAAAACTACTAAACTAGAGTAGTTAGCCAAAAGTCAGAAGATGGCTCCAGATAAGAAGTCACGAGGAAGCACCTGTAAAATCTCAGTCTGACCCGAGTATTATTTAAGAAGAAAATAATAAACGGATCAGTCTAGCTATAATTATCAGATAAAGTGATATAGAATAAGAGATATGACAAAAACGTATCATAACCATAATACCATACTGTGATAAGTACGTAATTGAAAATCAACAAGAGATTAATCAATATCACAAGAATCTTCTCAAAGATTAAAAAGAATGTCATATTCTTAATTTAGTTCACCAAGCCACAATAAATGACATACATATCAATGCCCATCGTAAATGCTGGTGAAACATAAATTCCAGAAAATCAATATCCAGAAATCAAATAATCCGAAGCAACGACGTCGTACAGCGTAACGTCCGATGATCCAGAGACAAAATAAATAGGAACAACGACGTCGTACAGCGTAACGTCCGATGAACCAAAGCAAAATAAAAGGGAACAACGATGTCGTACAAGGTAACATCCGATGAACCAACACGTAGTAAAATGGAACAACGACGTCATACAGCGTAACGTCCGATGAACCGAAGCAAAATAAAAAGGAACAACGATGTCGTACAGCGTAACATCCGATGAACCAACACATAGGAAAATGGAACAACGACGTCGTACAGCGTAACGTCCGATGAACCGAAGCAAAATAAAAAGGAACAACGATGTCGTACAGCGTAACATCCGATGAACCAACACGTAGTAAGATGGAACAACGACGTCGTACAGCGTAACGTCCGATGAACCAAATCACGATAAAACGGAACAACGACGTCGTACAGCATAACGACCGATGAACCGAATCAAAGAGACATCGCACATTGCTAGTCTAAACCATAAAATGATCATCATCGATCATAAAGAAGTGTCGATTACACTAAGCTAGTAAATATAAGAGTTTAGCTTCATGTCCCGTAACCACTTACTTAACTCAAATATTTACGAACAGATTATAGATCTCCACTAGAAAATTGTCACAAGAGTTTCAATCGAACAAGTCCATCAATTAACCGACGAAGTAAACGCAAGCGTTTCATACCACTTGTTTTGCTAAGCCATTTAATTATATTTTCTCATACGAATGAGGTAAAGGTTTGTATATACTAATAGATTGGAAAACAGTTTTATAAACGAGTTTGATATTGAAAATAGAGTTGAAATCGTTTTGATGAAGAAGTTTTGATATTTAATACTAGTATAGAAAACCTTTATATTTTGAAGTGACAAATCATAGAAGTGATTGTAGAAACAATCAATCATAAAAATTCACATTCGAAGACGTGAATAAAATCCAAAGAAATCGATACCGAATCCATCAAATGGATATTCCCAAAAATGCCGAAGAAAAGAAGTCATCAAAGTCGGTAATAAATGATAACAACAAAAGGGAAACAACACGAATCGATTAAAGTTGGAAATTCATACAAATAGGCAATATAGGAAAAATTGGCAAATAGGAGCAGGTCGGTCAACCGGACCCTGAGGTCGGTTGACCGGACCAGAGACAGAAATTCTCGGGTAGCAAGTCGGTCGACCGGACTTCCTGGTCGGTCAGCCGGAGTCAAAATTCCTGCACTCCCAAAACAGAGGCAGGGAAGTGCTCAAGCAGCAGGTCGGTCGACCGGACCCTGCATTCGGTCGGCCGGAGCCTGATTTCCAGCACTTCTTGCCATATTAATGAATACTAATTCTTTCCAAATCAAAAGCATTTGCACAAGAATAAGTATTAGGAATTCATACCTAACAATCGAAGATAAATATAGTTTAAGATGTGAGATAAAAATCTCACCTTTGAACCCAAATCAATGAAGAAGAAGCTTGAAAGCAATGGCAAGGGCGATCACTCTTCAATTCCAACTCAACAAGCTTGAATCAAAGCTTTAAAGAAGGACATTCCCAAAGTTAGGATTAGGAATAAACTGAAATTGAAGAGGAGAAGAAGATAGAGAAGATGAAGAGGAGACTTACCAATGGGTTCTCTTTGAATTTGGAGCTAAACTTGGATTTGCAAATGAAAACTAGGGTTTTGGAATTTTAATTTCCCATTCCACTCACCATTAATCTCTTTAGAACTGAAATGAAGAGGGGGAGGGAGTGAATGAAGAGGGGGTTTCAGTTTGGAGTGTTAAGTTAAAACATAGGGCTGAACCAAACCCAAACCCAAAGTGAAAATGATCAAATTTTTGACTAGCTCCAAACATATCGAAGCTTACACTCAAAAAGATCGCAAACGACATTTTGAACTCAATGGAAGTGGTCTCGAGTCCTAATTCGACTGTTTGCAAAAAGTAGCTTTTCGGACAAACATCCAACGAATGATGAAATATTTAAATAAAATATTTAAATATAAAATCGACAAATATGTGGGTTGTTACAGACTCCCCTCCTTAAAGAAATTGCATCCTCGCAATACTTAAGAAGAAAATAAAGAGTAACAACCATAGAAGCATATCAACACAAAAGAAAATTTGAAATAAGAAGTTCACCATGAGCACGAAAGAGTTAATCCGAACGTGTTTGCTCGATGAGTTCTCTGGATTTCCCAAGAGAAATCCTTGGGATTTGAGAACCATAGTACTCACACAAAAAGAGCATCTTTATTACGAAGGCACTCAACCCCCGAAGAAATGATGCGAATAGAATGTTGCTCAAAAGTCAAATCTGGTGAAACTTCAAACGCTACAATAACACCAAGCTCAAGAATAAAAATCGAAAACCTTAAGGCATTTCCGTAGAAGAAAGACGTAAGAAAACGTCGTGAATAACAGAAAATTGAGTTGGTGCAACGGCGTAGTACAATAACGGTACACCAGATGAACCAAAGCTCAAATAATTCAGAACATCGACGTAGTGCAAACGGTACGTCAAATGAACCGAACACCATAAAAGAACATCGGACGTTAGTCCATAAAAGAAATGAGATAAAGCTCAATAAAACGAAGTATATCAAAACGTCCGATGGACTTGATAAAAAGATAATTCCATTCAGACATCATCAAAGAATCAACCACTTGTTGTTTACAACAAAGTGCATTGGCAACTCGGTTCCCCTTTCCGGGAATATACAAAGAGTATCAAGATCATAAGATGCAAGGAACTCGATCCAATATTAAGTTCCTTATGAGAAAATAAATATTCCAAAGATTTATGATCAGGGTAGAGAACAAATTTCTCACCCTAAAATAATGATGCCAAATTTTTAAAAGCGAAATCGATAGCCACGAGCACTAGATCATGAGTGGCATATCTAGTCTCAATAGGCATTAATGATTTAAAAGCAAAAGAAAGAGAATGACATCCAAACCAATACGATTAGCATTGGTACAAAAGATAAAGTCTTGGTTCCCTACGGGAATAACAAGAATTAGGAATATTGAAAAGAAAGAGTTCTTTTAAAATAATCTTCTTTCCCAAAAAGCTAAGACTTTCAAAATTACAATTATCTTTATGTAATAATTCTTTTTAGAAAAATTTACTTATTCCAAATCAATTTACTGTGTCTGTTTGTCTCATCAAAGCGTTTAGGAGATTTCTATCGATAACGTTGATCAAGCGCATCGACCAAAATTCTTAAAGCACTCAATGGGCAATACAATCACAAAATCATCTTCAAGATAATAAACATGTTTCTTAAAAACTTTTAAGAATAGTCTTTGCTCGCTTAAGAGCAAAAATCAAATTGTACTTATAAATAAATCTTATGAAAAAGATTTACAAAATTTTAAATTTTTATTTCCATCCAAAATCAATATATACAAGAATGGAGTCATCGAGATACTCATAGAAGACTCGATTTATAGAATGGATGAAATATGTTGGATAAACTGAATGACATAACAAGTCATTCATAAGAATCATAACGAGTGCGGAATGCGATAAGTGGAATGCTAACTCCAACAACTCGTAGCAAATGAAAATTGGTGGCAAGGTCGAGCTAAAAAGACCTTATCACTACTCAAAAGACTGCTTAGGCGATAATCCTAAGACAAACTCAAAAATACCAGAAAATCCTCAACTACACGAATGAAAGAAATAACACTTTCCTAATCATGTGAACCTAAAGAATAAAATGTGGCCATCAAATTGGAATCAAAATCACAAAGGAAAAACAGAAATCTGTTTAACAGATTGAAAATGTCGAAGATGAATGTCCACTCGGGACATTGGATATGGCTATATAAAAATTAAGTCAATCCTTACCAAAAATCAATTCCAAAGCCTAAGTAGAAATCGGTTCGGAAAGAAAAATCACATAAAATAATTTCGACATCAATAAAAAGCAAATTGAGTGTTGCGGATCCACCAACCGGATTTGCAATCCTCAAAGAAGTCAACAACCCCAAAAATGTCTAAAGAAAAAGAATCGCAAGTTCTTTTGATATAAAAATAATGAGATGAAACCCATATCAAAAAGAACTCGAATAAGATAATCTCAAAAGAAATATCGCCAAAAATAGAAGGAGAATTACCTTAACCAAGAGAAGTGTCACCGGGGGCTTGAACAACATTTAGCTCTCCCTCTCTCCTACTTTTAAGAATGGGACATGTAGATATAAGATGACCCGAACTTTTGCAATAATGACAGAAGAGAGGTTTCAGGCACTCCCTTGCATAGTGGTCCGAAAGACCACAATTGTAGCATCGTCCATGACTAGAGGTAGGAGTCTTTGCTACCAGAATTTGTTGCTTCCCTTTCTTGATGGGATTGGGGCCTGAGAATTTAATAGGCCTTTTCATGTTGTCGTTGAAGTTCTGTTTGGCACGCACAATTCAATATCGCTTTCTCTATCGGCCTCTTCAAGGCGAAGAGCGATGTCAATAAGCTGATCAAATGAAACCTCGAGTTTCAGGAGTAATGGCTTCTTGAGGTTCTTATTCAACCCATAGACAAACCTCTGATTTTTCTTCATCGGGGTATTAATATACTCAACCCCGTATTTGGAAAGAGATTCGAAAGATGCGACATAGTCTGTCACAGAAGATTCACCTTGAACAAGGTCGATAAAACACCGGGCCAAAGTTACCTTTTCAGCCTCCGGCACAAATTTCAATTCGAATCTTTCCCGGAATTGCTCCCAAGTGAGATCCACTTCAACGATTTCAGAAATAAGAAGCTCATACCAATCCAATGCTCTTTCTTGGAGCATGCTAGAAGCCACTTGGACTCGGTGGAGGTCAACAAGATTCATGCGAGAAAAGATGCGATCGCATGATTTGAGCCAAGCTTGAATTTCGATAACACTCTCGGATCCCCGGAATGGCCTTCCACCCAAATTGGCATAATCTCTACACAAGCGTGCAAAACCGGATCTAGGATGAGTAGGCTCTGGTATGGGTCCGATAGCTTGAGCATTCTTAACAAGATCTAGAAGCTGCTGAGCAGACATAAATACTCCCTCATGAGGAGTAGTACTGGATTGACCGACGTTGGTACGGCCAGATCTAACCATTTCTCTTCTTTAAGAAAGAAAGTAGAAGAAAAAGTTATTCTCAGAATGAATATCAAACAATCTTGATTGATAAAACAAGGGATCATAAAAGAAAATAGGATAGAACGGTACGAAGACACGAATAAAATCCTAAGGCACAACTCCTAAGAAAGACTTAGGACATGATCCTTGCTAGATAATTCTACATTGTTCCGAAGTTTGGCTCTGATACCAAGCTGTGATGCCCCACCTCTATACCCACGCCAGCCAAGAACACTACGAGGTAATGCCATCAACTAGCACGGAGAATAAGGCTGTTGAGGGGCGACCATTCATGTAACTTCTTTGTGCGAGCACCGATATGTCAGATAGAATAGAATGCATATCTTTTAAGGAGGAAATCCGACATACCGATACAAACTCAAAGCTACTACACAGTGGCTATATGGACTTCGGAAACAAATATAGAAATAAACATAACACAAATCAGTCACAGACAATTCATATCACAAAGGCGGAAATATATATGAATATAACACATGAAAGTGTACATCGAAGTAGTGGTCAAATAAGATCCACAATAACACAAAAGAATAGATACAAGTGCAAGCCAAAAGAATATGTATACATCAAGGAGTCTAATCTCAAATGTATACAACAAAAACTACTAAACTAGAGTAGTTAGCCAAAAGTCAGAAGATGGCTCCAGATAAGAAGTCACGAGGAAGCACCTGTAAAATCTCAGTCTGACCCGAGTACTATTTAAGAAGAAAATAATAAACGGATCAGTCTAGCTATAATTATCAGATAAAGTGATATAGAATAAGAGATATGACAAAAACGTATCATAACCATAATACCATACTGTGATAAGTACATAATTGAAAATCAACAAGAGATTAATCAATATCACAAGAATCTTCTCAAAGATTAAAAAGAATGTCATATTCTTAATTTAATTCACCAAGCCACAATAAATGACATACATATCAATGCCCATCGTAAATGCTGGTGAAACATAAATTCCAGAAAATCAATATCCAGAAATCAAATAATCCGAAGCAACGACGTCGTACAGCGTAACGTCCGATGATCCAGAGACAAAATAAATAGGAACAACGACGTCGTACAGCATAACGTCCGATGAACCAAAGCAAAATAAAAAGGAACAATGATGTCGTACAGCGTAACATCCGATGAACCAACACGTAGTAAAATTGAACAACGACATCGTACAGCGTAACGTCCGATGAACCGAAGCAAAATAAAAAGGAACAACGATGTCGTACAGCGTAACATCCGATGAACCAACACATAGGAAAATGGAACAACGACGTCGTACAGCGTAACGTCCGATGAACCGAAGCAAAATAAAAAGGAACAACGATGTCGTACAGCGTAACATCCGATGAACCAACACGTAGTAAAATGGAACAACGACGTCGTACAGCGTAACGTCCGATGAACCAAATCACGATAAAACGGAACAACGACGTCGTACAGCGTAACGTCCGATGAACCGAATCAAAGAGACATCGCACATTGCTAGTCTAAACCATAAAATGATCATCATCGATCGTAAAGAAGTGTCGATTACACTAAGCTAGTAAATATAAGAGTTTAGCTTCATGTCCCATAACCACTTGCTTAACTCAAATATTTACGAACAGATTGTAGATCTCCACTAGAAAATTATCACAAGAGTTTCAATCGAACAAGTCCATCAATTAACCGACGAAGTAAACGCAAGCGTTTCATACCACTTGTTTTGCTAAGCCGTTTAATTATATTTTCTCATACGAATGAGGTAAAGGTTTGTATATACTAATAGATTGGAAAACAGTTTTATAAACGAGTTTGATATTGAAAATAGAGTTGAAATCGTTCTGATGAAGAAGTTTTGATATTTAATACTAGTATAGAAAACCTTTATATTTTGAAGTGACAAATCATAGAAGTGATTGTAGAAACAATCAATCATAAAAATTCACATTCGAAGACGTGAATAAAATCCAAAGAAATCGATACTGAATCCATCAAATGGATATTCCCAAAAATTCCGAAGAAAAGAAGTCATCAAAGTCGGTAATAAATGATAACAACAAAAGGGAAACAACACGAATCGATTAAAGTTGGAAATTCATACAAATAGGCAATATAGGAAAAATTGGCAAATAGGAGCAGGTCGATCAACCGGACCCTGAGGTCGGTTGACCGAACCAGAGACAGAAATTCTCGGGTAGCAGGTCGGTCGACCGGACTTCCTGGTCGGTCAGCCGGAGTCAAAATTCCTGCACTCCCAAAACAGAGGCAGGGAAGTGCTCAAGCAGCAGGTCGGTCGACCGGACCTTGCATTCGGTCGGCCGGAGCCTGATTTCCAGCACTTCTTGCCATATCAATGAATACTAATTCTTTCCAAATCAAAAGCATTTGCACAAGAATAAGTATTAGGAATTCATACCTAACAATCGAAGATAAATATAGTTTAAGATGTGAGATAAAAATCTCACCTTTGAACCCAAATCAATGAAGAAGAAGCTTGAAAGCAATGGCAAGGGCGATCACTCTTCAATTCCAACTCAACAAGCTTGAATCAAAGCTTTAAAGGACATTCCCAAAGTTAGGTTTAGGAATAAACTGAAATTGAAGAGGAGAAGAAGATAGAGAAGATGAAGAGGAGACTTACCAATGGGTTCTCTTTGAATTTGGAGCTAAACTTGGATTTGCAAATGAAAACTAGGGTTTTGGAATTTTAATTTCCCATTCCACTCAACATTAATCTCTTTAGAACTGAAATGAAGAGGGGGAGGGAGTGAATGAAGAGGGGGTTTCAGTTTGGAGTGTTAAGTTAAAACATAGGGCTGAACCAAACCCAAACCCAAAGTGAAAATGACCAAATTTTTGACTAGCTCCAAACATATCGAAGCTTACACTCAAAAAGATCGCAAACGACATTTTGAACTCAATGGAAGTGGTCTCGAGTCCTAATTCGACTGTTTGCAAAAAGTAGCTTTTCGGACAAACATCCGACGAATGATGAAATATTTAAATAAAATATTTAAATATAAAATCGACAAATATGCGGGTTGTTACATGGACCTTGTATGAAATATATCTGAGTTTAATAAGATTTTGAATTAATTAATATAATTAATTCTCAATTACAACACCAATTACCCTTCTCTAAAACCCTAATCACGCTTGCTAATACCAGCCGCACGCTTCTCAAACTCATGATTGAAACCCACTTCCAAATTTCTTCGTTCAACTTCATCTTGGCACCGCCACCGTGCTCCTCCAGTTTTCTCATTATCCCCGAAGCATGCTCTCGCTAATGCCTTCCTAACGCCACAAACCACGGCCGCTACCATCGCCTGAAACGCTATAATAGGATATAACAGCGTTGTTAGAAACGCTATATAACGACATGTGGTCGTAGATACAAAATTAATAATAGCAAAAAGTAAATGCTATTGAAAACTATATTAGAAGCGTTCTTTTACCACTGTATATAATTTTCTACAGCATTTATTATTTGCTTTCAAAAACGTTAATATTTTTTTATCAGCAGTTAATAAAAGCTGTTATTAATTTTTCACAGCATTTTTGTTATGTTGTTGGAGCAATGTGCATTATTTTTTCATAGAATTGACAATATGGTTTGAATGCTATTGTTTATTCCTACTATTTTTACAGCATTCCACCATTGCAATATTTACACACATGTATCATTAATCTAAATTGCATTTTATTATATTTCAACCGGATAATATACATAACATATACAAATCAAACTTAAAAATATCATATAAAACCATAACAATTAACTATTTCCATAAATTAAGTTGAATACAATATCCATAAACAAAGTTTGCATAAATTCATAAACAACGATAATATTTATAAACCAATTTCATACAACAATGGACAAAAGCACAATACCTGCACCGGCAACCAAGACAACAAATGCAACTGCAGATACTTCAGACTGACATATGGTAGAAGACACACATTAGTTATCAAATTTGTCATCATGAAGTCTGTATATATCCAGATTTAAATTGCTTTGTAAATATGCATAACATACCATCAGTAAACAAGCTCACGCCCTCAGCAAGTACATTGAATACAGTACCTGATCCATCAATCGTAAATGAAAGACTTTTTATCCATTCAACCTTTAGTTATGGCATATATCGCTTCAGCACGTTAAAAACAAACCTATTAAAACATCAAAAAAGAAACGATAAGCAAAAATATACACTGGAAAAGAGATAAGAGTGGAATACATAAGGCAAAGTTTTTATTATGTAGAATAAATTGGTCTATCTGTCTATAGAAACACAGTTACATAATTGTCCATATATGATAGCAATGATCTCTTTTTTATATCAATAAAACCCTGCCCAAAAAAATCAGTATTTGTATATACCATGTTCAATTTTGTATCACGTCAAAAGTTGGAAATTAACCATTATTTTAGACTCAATTAGCAAGGTGCACTTTGAATACTGACATCTAACCATCATATTCATGAGACAATTATTACTTCATTGTTACGGTGCTCTGAAGGTGATAACCTATGATGCTAAACTAGATACATGTATTGATTTATGATGGATGAAGGATGCCATACAGGAATACAACAATGACACTGAAATTCATAAAAGTTTAAAAACTGTTCAGAAGCTTGTAGAATTTTGTTGTAGTTGCATATTCTAAAATAGTTTCTCAAAACTTCTTAACAGATGCACGGGGATGTAAATTTCTTTGGTTAAATTTTAGTTCTTATCGATCAGAACACGCACGCTTTTCACATGTTTATGTTCGCCTTTCTACAAGTAACTATTTTCCGTCTCACTCGGACTTGTTTTGATTGAAAAAAGTGAAGCAACGTGTGCAAGTCAAAAACTTGATTGTATATATGAAAATGGTAAACGGTTCCTAATTCCAAAATGCATGGTATGGAGCAACTATTTGATCGTTCGGGCATGTTATATAGCAAGATTACAAGATTTGTGCTGA
Source organism: Allium fistulosum (assembly GCA_030737815.1). Taxonomy (NCBI): domain Eukaryota; kingdom Viridiplantae; phylum Streptophyta; class Magnoliopsida; order Asparagales; family Amaryllidaceae; genus Allium; species Allium fistulosum. The sequence goes on along the minus strand of CM060905.1, from coordinate 479,541,522 downwards.
GAATACTAGGAATAAGGACAAAGGCGAATAAGATGCAGCAAGAACTAGGACCTGGCAGCCAATAACACCTAAATATGCAGCAATAGCAGCAACAGTATATCATTTGAGAATGACAGAGTCAAATGCCTTGTTGTTGTCAAGTTTGAAGATAACACAAGATACTCTTTGAGAATGACAGTGTGAGATGGTTTCTTAGGCCATAACGACATAATCAAGTTATTATTATTATGTATAAATCTTGTTGTAGAATGGTTTCCAGAGTCAAAAGCCTTGCTGTAGGATACACTTATTTAATATTTTTAAATCTTGGTTAATTTATTATTATTATAAATCTTAGTTATTATTATTATTATAGAAGATTTAGTTATATTTTATATTTTTATATACTTAGTTAATTTGTATAAACTAAACTTGTTAATTTTTATTAAACTTAGTTAACTTCGTTAAAAAATTTATATACTTATTTAATATTTATAAACCTTAGTTAACTTATTATTATTATAAATCTAAGTTAATAATAACAACAACAATAGTAATAGTAATAATAATAATTATTGTTGTTATTGTTACTATTACTATTATATAAGATTTAGTTATATTTTACATTTTTACATACTTATTTAATTTTTATAAAGTAAACTTGTCAATTTTTATAAAACTTAGTTAACTTGGTTAAATTTTATAATACTTGGTTAATTTTTATAAACTTATTTAATATTTATACATCTTATTTAACTTATTATACTATTATTATAAATCTTAGTTAATTATTATTGTTATTATAGAAGATTTAGTTATATTTTATATTTTTATATACTTATTTAATTTTTATAAAACTTACTTATTTAAGTTTTTATAATACTTAGTTAATTTTTATAAAATTATTTAATATTTTTAAATCTGTGTTAACTTAGTATTATTATTTTGAATCTTAGTTAATTATTATAATTATAATTATTATAGAAGATTTTTATATACTTAGTTAATTTTTATAAAACTTAGTTAACTTCGTTAAATTTTTATAATACTTAGTTACTTTTTATAAACTTATTTAATATTTATATACCTTAGTGAACTTATTATTATTATTTACATTTTTATAATACTTAGTTAATTTTTATAAACTTATTAGTATTTATAAATCTTTGTTAACTACATTATTATTATTATAGAAGATTTAGTTATATTTTTATTATACTTGGTTAATTTTTATAAACTTATTGAATTTTTATAAAACTTAGTTGATTTTTATAAACTTGTTAATTTATTATTATTATTATTATTTTAGACTCGTTTAATTTTTATAATATAATATAATTTTCATAAAAAAAATTAACTTAGTTAAATTTTATAATATTAGGTAGTGGTTTTATATTTTATATTTTATTATGTTAGCTGTAATTTGATGTACATATTATTGAAATGGAACGGTTATATATACATATATATGTGCAGTTTAATAAGCAAATAAATAATAAAAATATGAGAGAAATAGTAATTAGGTAATGTTTAGTGCATGCAAAGTTGTGTTTCAGTTGTCAGGCCATAATATTAAATATAAAGTGCCACTATATTTGGCCACGGGATTCAACGATTAATAGAAGAAAAAAGAGCATAAAATGATCTCAAAAATAACATTCATAACTTGTTACCTGTCCTTGGCGATAATGATGAGCACAAGCTCTCAACATTTTCATGATAACATCCGAGGCAAGCTGAAGTGGCATCTCTGGAGACAGTTTCTATGACAGAAAGGAATTAGATGTGAATGAAATTTTACATATACACACACGGTTAAATTACTTTTGCTATGGAATGCAGAACGCCTGTTTGAATTTGGAACAATGTCTATAGGTGTTGAAGTAGATGACTCATTCCCTTTCTAAAAGAGGTTCAGTTTAGTTATACCAACATGCTCATTCAAATTAGATGATGATGTGCAATGAACTGCGGTTGGTTTCACAATAGAAGGTGCATTGTTGATACTCATAGGAATAGGTGCAGCAAGTTCACGGTCGATGCTGCCTAAGGAAGGATAGTAGGGAATAAATGGAACACAGTAAAGATGGTAAAAAGGTGATGAAAAGTTACTGGTAGCTGGAGCATTTGGAACAACTAAGGAGTTCCTTTTGTGTTCTCTTTCCAAGTTTTGAGGAGGAGTAGCAGCAGCAGCAGCACTCAAAACATCAGCTCCGAGTTCTTGTTCTTGATTATGCACGTCTAAGGTTCCAGCATCACCAAGCTGGAATAAGCGCAAATTGCAGTTAACATCTTTAAAATGTATAAAACAATTGTCAATCTCTAAAGGATATTCCCATTAGCTTGGATATTCTTATTTGATGGAAAACCCGACAAATCTCAGTCATTCTAGAGTGCATATAGTCGATGGGTTGTGCTTCCAATGAAACAAAAATAGGGATGCGATTCATTTCTAAATTAAACCAATCAAGATTTGGATTTCTTTCTAAGGTATAAAAACCGTTTAAAAAATTATAACTTTGCAATAATGAAAGAGGGGGCAAAATAGAAAAAAAAGAATGCTTTCTTATTTCCTTGCTTTACAAGGCTCCAAATAAGAAGACCCAACCATATATACATTTTTCCACACCAATATTTTACGGATTCTTTGGTTCTATATTTATTTTTATGAATTCAAAATTACGGTGGAATAACATGCTTATGAATTCATAATTATATAAGCCTTCTAAACATTGAAATGTGGCACTTAAATCAATAATCAAAAGTAGTGAAGAAGGTAGCTTGATAGATCATTACTTGTCTATTAAGCTGTTGTTTGAACCATCAATGCTAAACAAGCTACTATCAGATTATAACGTACTGAGACGAAATGAAGCGCCTTCATCCACTGCGCTAACTTTGTGCGATCGTAGTATAACTAGAGGAAGTAATGTTTAGAACATGCAAAGCAAAAACACAATTCTATTAAACCTGCAGTTAAATAAAATTAACATCATCATTCTGATGAGTACCTAACATCCAGTTCAATCAAAAGAATCCTTCACTAATTAGGGCTGATGAAGTGGACCACTCCCCTAGTTTAACTTTCCTAGTTCAGTAACACTTCAATCACAATATATACATAACGAAGTACTGTACATGTTACTAGATCATAACTAATTATAGAAAATATTTTGAAGTTTTTCCAAAGCTGGTATATACCTCGGGACTTGCAAAGGGTCCAGAGATTCCCCATGATTGTGAAGAAAATAGACAACAACATTAAACATAAGTGCTCTATTGCCTTGGAATATTCTATCTTCCTTGAAACCATTGAAATAAAATATTATTAAAAAAATTGGCAGATGATGTTAGATGACTGTAGAGATACAAACATAACTATGGTATTGTCTTCATTTAGGAATCTTGTAAAGACAAAAAAACAAAATGTTACCATTGTATGTATTGTCTAGCAATCTTCTTCCAGTTAATGAAGCAATAAATCCATATGTATGTTGTTGCAGAGCCTAAACAAAGTGCATCTAGACCTGTTCAGCAATAGGCAAATGGAGAGCAGATTGGAAATTAAGGAGCACTTTCTATAGTAAAATATGTTAAATCGCAAGTGCATCTGCTCATACTAACTGTTAAGTGCACATGCACATTAGTTTATTTGGTCATTTTTAGACATGTACATCATCTCACATCACTTGATTTTCTTTAGTATTAATGGAGCTTTGCACAAAGATATAGTTGGAATTATAACTTGGAAAATGAAATCAGTGGCGTTTAATCCCTTGACCTATTGATGAAAAGTTCTTTTCTCTTTCAGTTCCATTTCATGAAGGCTTCATAACTGAATTACTAGCTAATGTAAAGAACTGAACATAACAAACTATCAAACCTGACATATTGACAAACCAAGGGTATTCAGAGAAGGATGACATTTTTCATATCCACATGGATGACTAAACTTGCATGTTGGTCCATATTTGCATGTACCTGTCTTCAAATAGAACTGCAGAAATAATGAAACCAATAACTTTACAGACAACCAAGCATGAAAATGACCTACACTATATTTTGGTTCAAATCTTTGAATTTAAAGTTACTTTATAGTTTATAGGACCTGTAGCATTTCATTACAGAAGCAACTATTTTTGTAAACAAAAATAACTATTTTCACTGTTACACCACAAATTTAATTTTTTTCCGCTTGAGCAGCATTAAATCATATGTAAAAATACCATAACTATCAGGTCCCGCTTTAGTGGTGAATTTGGTACAATAATCGTTGATGATTTGATGGCAAAAATTCAATTTGCAATTGAATAAAGAACTGCACTGTAAACAATAAATGAAAATGAATCATCATCATACCATATCATATAAAAAACCAAAAGCAACCACAACCATAGCCAAAACAAAACCAAACACCACAACACCACTTCCTCTCAACCTAAAACTGGTAGGATCCATATTAGGCTTAACACACTCTTCCCCATTAAACCAAACCCATTATTGATTAACCCTACCATATAAAGACATATCTTCTTCGTTTTCTAGAGGTTGTAAACATAACTTGCAATATATAAATAGTAGTAACAAAAATAATTAATTTTAAATGTTGAATCTAAAGATTAGAAAATTACCTCAAATCGGGCTTCTAAAGAGAATCAATCGACAATTTTGAAGCGAATGGCGCTCCTAGTTATTGAGTGAATTCATAATTGGATTCATTTTCTTATTTATTCAAGGATGGATTCAAGGTGTTAGGGCTAGAGCAAACTGGATGTTGTAGGTGAAACTAGAGAACGAACGAAATTTCATGGGAGATTTCACATATATCTGGGGTTTTAATTAGATTTAAAATAATTTTAGGGAAGATTGGTAGTCGACTGTTTTCTTGCTTTATGCAGGAGAGAAGAAATTAAGGTGGCCAGGTAATCGTGTAATAAAAAGAATCTAAAAATAAAGTGGGTCAATTTAAACAGCGTTTCGGATTCCAAAATTTACTTCACTAAATACTTTTATCAGCATTCATAATGGAAATGTTGTCCATTATTTGTAACAACCTGTAAATTTCAACTATTTTAATAACGTAATTAGTTGAAATTTTTCGAAATTTTAAACGATAAAGTTTTGAAATAAAAATTTGATATTTGGAATGCGTCTAGTTAAACATAGCAACTGGTAAATTTTCGTCCGAAAATATGAAAGTTTATTTCGCGCGTAAATTTACTTCAATTTAATTAGTTAAAAAGCGATGAAAATAAAATGTTTTCGAAACCTAAATAATTTTACATAGAAAAATTATAAACCATCTTCTGAGCAAGACGTCAGTTTGTCGTTTTTCCAAATTCGGACATCTTTGGCTCCGTCGATCTTATTTTTCAGCGTTTTTCTTGCATTTTCCGCTATTAGAAAATTCGAATTTTTATAATTCAATCATACCACTAATATCTGTATACCGTTTTGATCGTCTCATCGTGTTGATCTCTGCGGTATATTCATTTCTGTATTTTGAGGTCCGATATGCAACGGAAACCATAAAATAGCTCGTCATAGCAGTACCACTTTTGGTGTCCATTCGGATTTCAAACGGCTGGAGTCATTTATTATCATCTATTACCTTTCCATCTTTTCAATGCATTGATGCCGTGCCATGCCATCTCATTTATCTGTGTACGTTTGGATTTCTTTAATTGTACGTTACATCCATTAGTTGAACCGTTCATATCCTTTATAACTTCATCTCCCAGGATCCATTCCATTTTACTCACGTCCTTCTCTCAAATTTCCCCTGTTCACTTTCTCTGTTGCATTCATTTCATTGAAGACTATTTCCCAAATTTCCTACCAAGCTCCTCTCTTCCCCCTCCTCTCTTGTTCCACCCGAGACCGCACCCCCTCCACCCTCTCGGCCGAACGTCGCAAACACCCCGGCGACTCGGGCCCAGCCATCCTCTGGCATCGGCCTCCCCATGCAACCAACCTTTACAACCTGAACCGCTCTCCGATCCACCACTTGCCTAGCATCCCGAAGCATTGGCCTCTGCCACCTCCGCCACTTTCTCTCTTCGTCCTTTCCCTCTCAAACCCGAGCACCATCTCGACAGCCATCACCACAGCACACCGAAGTTCCGCCTTCCCCTTTCCTCTCTCCGCCACGCCCACTTTCTCCTCCGCTGTCCTCCCTCTGACCCGCCACCTAAACCACGTTCGGCTACTCAACCTCACCCGCTTGAACCGGCCTCCTCCCTCACCCTCGTCTGTGGACCCCAGCGGCATGCCGAACCATACCCATGACCTCCACGGCCTTCACCCCGTCTTCCCAGCTGTTAGCCGCCCCTACCCAGCCGACCACCCTCCGCCGAAGTTCACAACCCAGCGCCCTCCACCTCTCAACTGCAGCCAACGCCTCAAGTCCTTCCCCTCTTCATATAAACAAGGTGATTTGCTTTCTGCATTTATAATTAGTTATGTGTGGTAAAATATGTGTTATAGTTTGTTATATGCTTTGTGTAAATGTTAATCTATATATTATAATTAGAAAGGAAGTTTTGCTTATATGTCTGTTATGTCTTTGTATATATAAGTACACTAGTTTATATATTTTGTTAGTTGTATAAATTTTACAAACAACATTTACTTACAACGATTTATTTGCATATATTATTGTGTAAAACAGTGTTTATAAAATATACAAAGTAATTTATGTATATAGTTTCAATTGTATGAGTTTTTATATAAGTTGTCAAGTGTGCTGTTATGTACGAGTCATGTATTATATATATTCTTGTTGTTAGGTACTTTATTGTATGGGTTTTAAAGTATATATATATATATATATATATATTTAATAGTTTGTAGATTCTATAACCTGGTAGAGATACGCAATGAAGTTAGTTCATCGATAAGTTTATATTTTACATTATATAAAATGTTGGTTAGTGATATATATATACAGATTATAAGTTTAGTATATAAAGAAAATTGTTAATGTGATTTTATATATATAGTTTACATTGGAATCTGTTAGGCAGTGTATATGGGAATCCGTTTATATGCGCACAGTGTATACAATGTTTTGTACGCTAATGATATATGAGTCTACCGTATAGTAGTTTATTGTTTATGTTGAGTCCTGTTAAAATAGATGTGCGAGATATTAAGTTTTAATCTATATTAAAGTCTGTGAATATGTATTTTGGAAGTTGATTTGAAAGCAAAGGTGGGATGGGAAAGTTTATTAACGTTGTTTATATATATGTTCGTAGGTATGTACACTTTAACGTATTATGGATTTACTAGTTATCATTAGTATATTGTTTACACATGTTCTAGCTGTTGTTTTATAAAAGGAGTCGTATTATGTATTTTGTTATTATAAAATTTTATATTAGTTTATAAAGTCATATTAGTATAATTTTGAAACAATGTATTTTGAAATAAATGTATATGTGTTTAATTTAGAATATCATTGAATTCATATACAGTTATATTTAGCCGCATATAAGCCCACTTATCCTATTTATTTTTCTCGATCCAACTCTGATTTGACTTCGTCGATTCCTCTTTATAAATCAGCTTTGCCACCAAAATTGTGCCAACCCTGTTTTTCCTTGCTTGGATTCGAGATTCAAATCTCAATGTGCATATCCGTATCTCCTTCTGTATTCTCCAGCCTCGAAGGTGAGCACTCACTCACGATTAACGTTCTTTTATTTATTAAATTTGATTTCAATTGGAACGACAATTGAAATATGCTGCTATCAGTTATTTACACTGTTATATGTATGCTATTACCTATATCAGTTCACCTGTGACATCTGACACCATTATTTGTTAATTATATGATGATAATCCTGTTTGATTGATAATTGATGGATTGTTTGTTGTTTATATTGGATGTTAAATTGAAATGTATAAAGTGATAAATATTATGCAAGTAAATTTGACGTAGGATAATTTAAATTTGAATCGACATATATGTCGAATTTGATTAGTTGAATATGACCCCTTTTATTTGTTAAATTAATTGACATGTAGAATAGTAATAATTACACTTTGAACCATTGAACGTATATTGGATTAATTATTGTAGTGTTAAAATTGAAATCGAATGACAAGTGAAGAACCGTATGAATAATTAGTGTAATAATCTTTAATCTACATGAAATGATAGTGTAGATTCTAGAAATAATTATATTAATTTGCATAAACAACAATGTGAATTAATATGATTATTTCGGGATTATTTGAATTAATTATTGGATTATTATTGATTGTTGTTATTGCTTGTTTATTTACTTTGACACCATCCCAGTTATCACACTGCAAGTTCCCTTTGCTATGCTTTGATTTTGAATTGAATTGGAATCGGGTTGAAATGATAAATACCCAAAATTTAACTTTGACTTAGGGTAGAGAATTAAATAAAACCCGATTGGTCAATAATTTGATTTAAAAATAAAATGAAGATTTTATTTGAATAAATAATACGGTTTTGGAATTTGAATTTTATGAAAGGAAAATGTTAATATTTAATAATATGAAACAAAATATTAACAATGTAATTGATGAAAGAACGTTTTTTTTTAATTTGAGAAACGATTGAATTAAGTTTGAATTTTAATAATTAAGTTTGAAATTATTAATAATTAAGTTTTGAAATTATTTAAATAATTAAGTTTTGAATTATTTAATAATTAAATAAGATTGAATTATTTAATGATTAAATTGAATTGAATTCTTTAATAAGTGAAATTGAACTTTGAATAAGTGAATTTTACTTCGTAAATAATTGAAATTGAGTTTCTTTATTAATTAAGTTTTGGAAAATTATTTAAGTAAGTAAATAAGTGAAATTGAATTTCTTTAACAAGAAATAAAATGTGATTTATTGAAATTAATGTAAGACTTGAAATTTAAAGAATTTGATTTGATGAATTTAATTTAATTCAATTTGTAAGTTTTGATATAATGAAGTTGAATTTTAAAAATGGATTTAATGAATTGGAAATTTAATAGAAATTGTTTTGAATGGAAAATTTACTTAATGAATATTGAATGAAATCGATAAATGAATTTAAATTGATTTGAATGTTAAATTAAATTAATTTAAATGTTTTCGAAATGAAACTTATATTCGAACTTGAATCAATATTTGAATTGTTTAAATAAAGATGGAAATTGAATTATAAGATTTTGAAAATATGAATTTGGAAGTTTTGAAACGTAAAGTATGGTAATTGATTTAGAAAGACAAATGAAAGGTTGATTTACAAATTCTATTTGAAATTGAAATTGTTTTGGTTTTGAAATATATAAACGACCAATGGTGAAATAATTACGGAAGTTATTAAAGAGACCGGAATCGGTTATGGACATACTCTATGTCTAAACCGAAACCACTTTAATAACTATACGCGGAGTGTGATCCAGAATGAAGTGGTTGGAATGATGTACGTGATGACTGAAGAAAGAGAACGATAATGGATAGCCTTGACACTTGTGTCAAATTGGAAATGACTAAAACAGGAGCCGTGCCGGGCCAATGGAGGTCAGCTACCTCAAGCGAACACACTTCTTCGAACTACTCATTACTTGTTGTCGATTGGTGCACCCTTGATTTTGGGAGTGTTGCGGTCGTTGCGGCGATGCGTTCTCACCAGTCCGGATCAGGCAAACGGTAGTTTCACTACCTTGGGTATTGCCTCATGTGCCTTGTCATACTTGTGTTCCTATATACGCGACCACTACGATTTGTTTTGCGTTATACCTATGGAGTACTCCCTGATAGCCCACTAGTTTACGGTGGAGTTTACAGTGCTGTATAGACTATGATGCTTATAAAAATGTGTTAAGGGGGATAATGGTAACGCCTTTACACTATTTTGATACTTTATATTACTGATAGACATTATCTACTTATCATACACTACTACATAGTAGATAGTTTAACGGATCCTTAAAGGATGGTTATTCCAAACATCCTTTGAGTTACTTGTATTTCAGTTGCTATTTCACTTGAGTTGGATTTATAAATATAAGAATGTTAATCCTGACTCGAGTGTTTTGTGTTTTCTTTACGCTCGGGTCAGACTGAGTGTATCAGTATTCGAGACTCACCTTTGAAGTTGGAGCTTTGCTTGAAGATCCAGCCATCCATTCTGTTTTCAGTATTCGATGATTCCAGTGATGTATTCTGATTTGTATCTGATGTATCGTATTACTCTTCCGTTGTATTTGGTTTAACTCTGATGTAACTTATACATTTATATAGTAGCTTCATGAACTACTATCTCTTTTATTTCCGCTGCATCTTTTACTCTGTGTCTGTGATCTGTGATTATTTATTTACTGTATATGTTCAGTTTTGCCAATTTAAATTAACAATTCGGTATTTTGAATCATTCAAGTTCGACATGTGTGGTGGCGAATGGTCCAAAATAGCGGGTCGTTACATTATTGCAATGAAAAGCGCATTTTCTTGTAGTGGAAATAGCATGATCTAACTGGACTTCATCTTCCCCTCCTCCCCGCGCATCTTTTCCTAGTTGAGGTCGAGGCTTAAAAATGTCACAGATGGCCGCAATGAACGACAGCCATTGATTTCTAGGGTTAGGGTTTGAAAATAATGGCGGCTAGGTTTAGAGAAGGATTTTGGAAACAAGAATGAGGGGTTGTGGTCCTTATATAGGATTTCTAACTGGCACTATTCATGTCCTTAAAAATCTCGGATTCCAATCGAGACGTGCTCACTGGTGTTCCTATCTAATTACTCCTATTCCGAACACGATGGAACAATTATCGAGACCTAATTCCGAAGTATATGAAAGTTAAATTTTCAAATCCAATTATATTATTTTAATTCTCTAAAATTAACCGTTACACGTTTCGAGCTCGCACGATCACATAGTACGTCCGATCATCACGAAACTCGTCGGCGTACAACAATTCATTATTCCAGATCCAATGGCACTAGTTTAGTCAAAATCTAAGATAATACCCCGGAATAATAATTTCACAAATTTTAAATATCGTTTTATATTTTGGATCCAATTATCGATATTTATCCAACCTATTTATTTTTGTGATTAACTGTACAAATTGAATTCACCAATATTATTTATTAATTAAAAGGAGTTAAATAGAATCATTAAATATATTTAATTAATATTTAATCCACAAATTCAAATTTTCAAGTAATCCTATATAAAAAAGTTATTAAGTTCCAAAATCCAATTACTTAAATATTTAAAATTAATTAAATATTTAAAATTCAATAATCAAAATTCTGGGTTGTTACACATTGCGATAGGAAGGGGAAAATATACGGAGGGTTCGCTTCAGATTTGAAGTATTAAATAGACCAGCACCTTTTGGAAAATGTGGCCTACTTCATATCTAATACGAGGTAGTAATTAACCGAAAGGGGCATTTTCCTTGACTTACTTAGGTTGGTCAAAAAGGGGTGTCAACTATGGTGGGTCGGCGGCTTATGCCTGTTTTTGGCACCAATATTCATTAGTAGGTTTGGCATATAGGATTTGACGCCCAATGATCCCGAGTGAGCGGTAGCAAAGACTCAGGTTATTCCCTTATGGATTTCGCTTCGTACTAGTGTAGAATCCGTACAGGAGACGCACAGACCTCAAGGTAGATGTTTAGGTGAAAAATTAGTCTAGTGGAGGTGGGCTAGTTAACCCTTAGATGAGCCTTTGAGTTGCATTAGTAGTACAACAATTAAATTATATATTATATTACAAAGCCTTATATAGGGGTCATCGGTCTCTATAGCAAGAATCGATTTACTAGCGTTAACATTGCGAAGGGTCCGCTTCGAGGACTTGGGGTAGTAAATGGCTAATGGGTCTAGCTCCTCCCTATTTAATAAGTATTAAGTTGATGGGGTTTTGGGTTATATATATACATATTGATACCTTGGAGAAGGTTAGGTTAGGCATATCGTACATGCATATAGGATTTAACAGAATAGCCGTAAAATATATACATAATACTTAAATGGAATTAATCGACATAGATTTATGTTATGCATGAAGTATACAATTTTCAGTCACCAGAAAGTTGTTCTGACCCCCTCCTCATAACAACCATATGTTAGATTTAGACGGACCGAATATTGGAGCAAGATGGAAGTGGTTGACGGTGAAGTCTTCTTATTCACGCTCGACGCTGACAAGGAAATTAAATAGCCAGGGAATAATATTCCAAGGTAGTAGCCTTAGTTAATATGTATGTTATATATTTTTTTCAATTCCACTGTGAGTTTATATTTATCATACTCTGATATACTTGTTTATATTACAGGCTACCAAAACCAACGATTCATGCTCTAATGACTTAGGTTTCGATTTAGTCGAAATTTGGGCCCATTAAGGTGCGAATTATTACAATAAGATCCAATTTTTATCTTTAAAGTGACATCTTAAGCAACAATATATTTGATAGAGTTAAGGGTGTGCCTTAGGGGCAATTATGTAATTCATTATATAATTTTACTCTTATAAAAGAATATTGTTTGAAATTAAGTATGCTTTTGGTTTTATTTTCTTTTATATATATTGTTATACAGAGGTATAATGAAAGTTGATTAACACATTAAACATATATAAGTTGAAAATCCTTAAGAGAAATGTTTTATCAATTGCAGTTATGAATGTGTTTATAACCATTTGTATTGAATCGATATTTAAACACTAACTCTTTAATTGTTCCTAGTCAAGATGTATTGATAAAATGATATCGATATATCCGTTGGGACTAGTGTACGTACGATGAATTACTCATGATTATTAAGGGCACCAAGGGATTACTTACTTGTGGTATCATCGTAATTGGTAATCAACTTAAAAGTCAGAATCTCTTGCCAGAGTAATCAATTAATCGATAAATGTTATCGGATTAAATCAAAGACTTTAAATTAATCTACTTAATTAAATACAAATACTAATAGAGTTTTTGACCTTTGACTATGATAACTAAGTGATACGGTGATGACAAAAAGAATACGTATACAAAATGTTGTTACTAAGTGAGTTTTTTGCTGATTTGAAGTTGGATTTCGCCCAAATGATTTGTAAGCGTTGAACTTGTGCACAATTTGCGCTTTAACAAAATCTGTATAGGCTTCAAAATTTAAATTGTTTAAATATTGACCAAGGACTAAGTTCAAATCAAAGAGTCAAAACAACCATATTGTTAGTTATTTTCGAATTTGACCAATGTAAACTAATTTATAAATGTTATAAATTAACAATAAAATTAATCCAAATGTTGTATTAAAATATTATGTAATTTTTAGCCATTTATTTGAAGCTTAAAATAGATTAGAACGATGTATAAAATTTATAGGTTGGTTCAATTGAAAAAGGAGCTTAAATAAAATAATAAAATAATTGATTCAAAGTGAGTCAGATGAGCATTTTGACAAAGCAAGAGCCAAAGCTATGTCGACCATAGAAGAGGAGATATTTTGATACCTTTTGGTCTATAAATAGATAACATCCATTCTCTTTCTCCCTACACTCAACCAACACAAACCCTAGCCTTCAACGGATATTGGTGAAGCTAAGGTGATGACAATGCATCTCATAGCCCAGGAGACAAACGAGAGAACAGAGCAACCGACGTGTTTGAAAATCGATGGGATCAAAAAGAGGAGCTAACGCCTTCTTTTAGTATATATATATATATATATTTATATATATATATATAAACGTGTTCATTCTAGTTTGTCTCCCTTATGATTAATTTGGCCATGGTAATAAAATGAATATTTTTTAAATTATTTATGGTACTTTTTAATTAATTAGTAAATCGGACATTTTAAATACATATATTATAATTAATATAAAATTGCTCGTGGCTTAAAGAAAAAAAATCAAATCAGATGTATATATCATAAAAAATATATTTGATTTTAAATATTAAACTATTACGATTTTATAAAAACAATAATTTTTCCAATTGTTGCTCTCGGCTGTTTAAAGAATTATACACATACACGCACACACACACATACATACACATAGTTCTCGTATGGAAATTTATAAACAAAAAAAATATTTTTACCTTGAAGCTTTCAGCTTCTAAAAATTAAAAAAAACATTTTTTTGTTTAAAAACCAAATAAGTTTAAAATTTTAATATTTTGAAAAATTTTAAAATAAAATATCTGATCGATATAGATATGCATGGAATATAAGAATTTTTGTTTGGTGAAATTATTTTGTCCATGTAACTTTTTATTCTATTGCGAATTATGATGGCTATGATCTTATAGATCACGTTACAACATAAGATTGGCCTAAAATCTAATATAGACTTTGCCCTTATTTTTTTGGAATGGAATTGATGAAAGTGTGATTAATTTTGTTAATTAGACTACCGGTAGAAAATACTCCCTGAATTATAGTTATGATGTCATTTTTGTTGAGATCCTAATGATATTTGATAAAAAATTTGACCCAAATCCATCCGAGCTGCTGTCATCTTTTATTTAAAATGTTGCTCATTTAATATCCTCCATCGTGATTGCAGTGTCCAACTTGTTTCTTACATGTTCAGATAGGATTTTATTGCAAAGAATGTAAGGACAACTAGTGGTGACATTATCATAATTAAATAAAGTAGAGAAGTAAGGGATGGCAGTGTGTTTTAATTCAAAAATATTAGCGATAGGGTAACTGTATGCGTCCAAGAGTTGTCTAATGCAGTTGTGGTTGTTGTTAATATACATACATGCGTGGAAAAATTTAAAGCATTGATGAACATCATATAGCCATCTTATTTTCGATATTTGACGATTTTCCATCACATGGTTGTGCATTATTCTCTCAAGACTGAAAATGCTATCTTTTATTTCTCGACCATGTTAGTGTCAACAAGGTTATCTACCAATTTTAAATATAGAACATTGCATTTCTCCCTCAAATCATCAAGCATTTGTTCTATGCTTAAGGTCCCTTTGTTCCACTCTTTTAGAGAATGCTTTGTTTAATTCAGTTTTTGAAGAACTCGAGTAGGGTATTACCAGTAGTATTAAGCTGCCATGCTTTTTTGTGCCGAAAATCTGTTGAGACTTCTGAAACTCCATTTCGCTGCGATTTCTTTGTGTTAAAAAGTTGGCTCTATGCTCTCTTGTTTCTCTAGTAGACGTCTCTAAAGTTCCTACAAAACTTGAAAATTCCACACTCCGCTGCTCCAACTGAATTGACTTGTTTCTACCAAGAGGACGTCCGTCACTGTTTCCAAATAGTGGCAATCTTTCCTGAGAACTATGATCACTCCTTGGACTTGAATCTAAATAATTCATTCTTTTGGCCTTATTTTGCTGCACAAACATGAAGTTGTTAGGGTTCTTCCATTTTGATAGAGAGAAGAGAAGCTCAAAGCACGTTTTAAACTTGAATGGATGGCCGTATTGAAGTTGATAAGCCTTACGTGCTTCTTATATTTGTAGAAAAAAGCCAAAAGTGTGAATATACAAAAAAAATTCAAAAAACCATACCATTTAAAAAATGCAATAAAACAATATTTCACTTACAACTTCATAAGAAGTGACACTGCTTTGCCGTTTATTCTCCAACTTGGTAAGTATTGCCAAATAGTTTTGGCATGCTGAGGTCTTAATTTGATATCATCCTCTAAGCGAACCCTAGGTTCTCTTTAACGGCTCCAAAGTATTATAAAAATCCACAACTCTTTTCCAAAAAATTTGGCCTTTCATATTATTGCCGGTAATATTATCTTATGAAATTCATATCCATGATTTAGCAAGTGAAAATATTGTTGAGAAGTAAACTTAACTTGCTTTTTTCTATCGTCAGCTACTACAGCTTCCTCTTCGGCATTTTGCATGTCAATGTCTTCTATGCCAACGTCCAATTCAGCTGCAATTGAATCTCTACGTCGATTGATGAACATGCCGCTTAAGGATTTCTACTTCTTCTTGTTCTTCTTGTTATATTCCGGGCTCTAAGGCGCATGCATCTCTTCAACAGCTTCATTGTTGCCATCTTCCATATTTTCTACATTATCTTCTTGATCTTCATCTTCCTCCTCCTCCTCCCCCGAACTGCTAATGATTTCTTCATTAGTAGGAGCTTTGTGTGTGTACGAATATTGTCTTAAGAGATTTTGCATTGCTTCACGATCATAAGTCTCTAACTATTTTGCACTAAGATGATGGTGTTGTAGTTGGTCATTTTGCATCATTAGAGACATATACGGAGAATGATATTGGCATGTGCTAAAAGGAGGACGTTGTTGGTAATACCGTTGTGGAGCTATAGAATGGAAATAAGGTGGTTGTTTAGGAGGAAAACTAGAAGGAGCGTGCGGTTGGTATTGTTGGCTACATGCAACATTTGAATATGGCGTATAGCCATATGCGTGCGATGGACGAAGCATTTGTTGTTAGTTTGGTGGACGTTGGTCGGAAAAGCCGGTGGAAGGGTATGTAGACATGGGTATAGGTTTTTTCTCATGACTTTTTTGCAAGATGTTTGGATGAGGAAGACATTGGCAAAATTAATGTGATTAGAGGAGAAAGAAGTGATGAAGAGGTGGTGTGGAAGGAGGAGGGGATTGGTTTATAGAGGTAAGAGAAGTAGCCATTGAGACTAATCGTTGTTGGCTCAACGAATAGTTTTTTTAATGGCGAAGTTTTCACCATTGTAAATTTATAACGGCGAAGTCTTCGCCATTATAAACAAATAACAGCGAAAGCTTCGCATTATAAAAACTAGCCACTGTTCAGCGAACTAGCTATGAAATTGGTTTGAACTAGCCATGGAGAAGTGAACAAGCCACACCTGGTTGTTCCGTGGCTAGTTTTTCAACTGAACAAGCCATTATTGGTTATGCCTCAACAATATCGTTATATCTATAAATTTGAACCCATACATCGTTGAACCTGAAAGGCATACTTTTTGAATGTGTATTCTTCCCGACTAAACTAATGAGTATGAGGCAGTAGTCGCTCGTGGGATGGTTAAGTATATGTACATAGGAAAATGGATTTTTTTGCATAAATTCATTATTAACAAAATTTCTATCTATTGTACTATGAATTGAATGATTTCTGCCACCTCTCCATGTGAAACTGCTGCCTTGTATTGCATCTCATGTAGGTTAGATAAAGAAATTGTGTCAAAAAAATTGTCATCGGCATTTTTTGCATTATTACAAGTGTTAATTCTGTCACCATTATATAGAATGCAATTGAAATCGCCTAAAGGAATCCGTAGGATGACTGTGTTGCTTGCTATACGTGTTATATGCTCTCATATATTGTTTCTTTGAGTTTGGATACATAATCTATATGTCAAAATATATATAAGCCTAAATCCTCTTTATTTGGAAAAGCACAAGTAATCGCTTGTGATTCACTAAAGTGATTCTACTTTTCTCTTTAGTTAAAGTGTTAAAAACATACACCTGGCCCGGTTTGCAACTTTTAATGAAAGCATGAATATCATTATCACTGAGTTTGTGCTTTGAAATGCCAACATCTGAGGGATTAAGCCAGTTAAATATGTTCTAATAAATCATATTTCCTCGTAGGGGAGTTTATTACCCTGAAATTCCAAATGAGGAATGTCATTTAATTGTTGGTTGTTTGTGTTTCCCTTTTTTTCAGAAATATTCACGAGAGAACTCTCCTTACTTTTTTTGTTTCTCCTGCATTTAGCTTTGACCTTTCTAGACACTATATTACTCATGGTTGCCGGGGGCACCAAGGGGTTGTGTACTGATAATTATTGGATAACAATGGAATGAATCACTCGATGATTTTCTGTTGGTTAATATAACTAAGGTCAAACAGAAAATATCAATGTGATAATATTACACAATTCCCTCTACTTGGGAATACTATCGAGCTTCAATATGGAAACTCCACTTTGATTATGGTTAAATCATGGCACGAGGTCCATAGAATGACTATAGTTGGGTCAAGTGAAAGCATTGGAAGTGAGACACTATTCAAGACAGAAATCGTCTCCTCAGTTATATGGAATTAGTATCACGGTCAACTGAAGTCAAGTAAAAGTCAAAGTCTTTGACCAGAGCAATACAATTAATAATAATTGTTATTGTTGAACAATGGACTATGTTTGGACTATAAAGTTGAATATGGATGATATTTGAACTTTGACCATTACCAAACTCCATAAGTCCTAATGTGATAGTCTTGATGAAGATAATTAGTGCAAATAATTGCCACAACCGGGTAACGTTTAATATAGTAAAATTGGATTTTACCGATGCCAAGTAAGCAATAAATATGGTCATAATGTCAAGCCATCTGCTAAGTGAAGTGTGAACTTTAATATTTGAATGGTTTGATATTAATCGTTGAGAAAATTTACACCTAATAGTCACATAACTGAAACATTGAACACTTCTGTTACCACATGATTTAATTAACTTATAATTATTATAAATTAATTCAATTGATTAATATTTATGAAATATTAATTATAATATTTTATTTGATGTGTGAACAATATTGAAAAGTGTGTATATAAAAGTTATAAATATACTTATCGATATACAATATTGATACACATTTAAATTGGATTTAAGTGTGTTAAATATTATTCGGGTTCAAAGTGATTTTGACGCCCATATGGGTGCTTTCTATAGTCCATTGTATGAGAGAATATGAGGCTGGCTATGTGATGGTTAGGATGAAGTTAGACTTTGAATTAAAAAGAGGAGAAAAGGTAAGAGAAAAATAGTACTCCAGATCCACATTTTTTCCTTGGTATCTCCTCTATTTAAAGCTCTTTAACCCTCATTTTGGAAAAAGGAAAAATTTTGCTCTCCTCTACTACAACAAAGGCCGACCATACCTTCTTCCCACACCTCAAAATTTCAAGCTTTAAGACATCAAATAAAATTTAATTCGATTGTCGGTGGTAGCTACATTCGGAGAGATACCATCTTCTGCATGCAGAATTCAATTCAAGGAGTTCAGATTCAATTAGCAAAGGTATATTCTCATTTATAATTTTATATATTGTATATATTAATCATTATGGCATATATGCTTTAGTTAGAAATTTAAATATCACGAATCTGCATATGTTAGTGCTATCACCATAGGATGGTTTGTATATGTAGATACGTTAGCCTAAAAAATTATACACTTACAGATCATAAAACACATGGCCAGATTAAACAAAACATTATTTATTTATTATATTATTAAATTATTTTTAAAGAATGGAAAATTAATACAGTATAAATAAGTGCATAATGCAAGATTTTATTTCATAAATATTTATATAAAAATATGTATAGTATTTGGATTTAAAAAAAATTATTTATAAATTTTTTAAATCCAGTTATTTAAAAAAGATAAATTCATTACTTTATTTAAATTAAATTTATATATAAACATATATATGAAATAAATACATTTGGAATTATATAATATATTTGTAATTACTGTAATATAAAGTGTAATCGCTTAAAACTATTTTCGGATTTTAAAATTAAAATTTTATTTTATTTATATAATTTCGTATGGAATTTAATAAAAAGAAACTTTAAAATTATATATATATATTACCTAGTATAGCCGGAAGTAATTTAAAAAATTCTTTATTAAATATAATCACATGTATTTATTTATGTTATATATATATAAAGTTTAAGCATTATTTTATATATATAACAAAAATATATATACATATATATTACTTTATAATTTTGAAATATATTATATATTTATATTTCAAAATTAATTTACTGCAGTAAACATAGAATTGTTTTTAAAATACATATAACCATTTAAAATTAATTTTATTATGTTAAATAGTGTAAATTAATGTATAGTATATATATAATTTTATAATACTTTATATTCTGCAGTTAATATTTATAACATATAAAATTATATATATATATATACACATACAAACTTTACATATATATGTATATGTACACACATTGACAACACTCATGTATATAGAGGTGCTAGCATGTCCATTGAAGTGTAAATCCCAACTCTATATACGGGCATGTTAAACCATGTACACCTTATTATATTGCATATGCATGCACACACATATATGTATATGATACACATATCATCTAACACAATGCAAATTCAATAATAAATATTTATAAATTAAATAAATTATTGATTTTATTTAGAATAAATTTTGATAAGATTTAAATAAATTTAGACTTCATAGGCCCAATAAGACCCAAAAGGAATAATTTTTTTGAACTTTACCCATTTGTTCCGCTACATGCCGGCCTAGTTTAAACAATGGTATCAGAGCCAAATAGTCTATGTAGTCTAAATTAGCAGTATCAAGGCTAACTTACCAAAACATACCCATATAGTAGGGTGTCCAAAAAATTAGCGTCGAAGGTTGGGTTTGGATAATCAAGTACTCTGCTTTACCTGGCTACCGAGCTGGCCTAAAAGGATTAGGCAAGCCCAAAGATTATCCTTAATAGAAATGGCCCAGAATCGGGTCTTAGGCTAATTTCAAAATTGTTTTGAAATTAAAATAAAAGTTTCAATTTTAATAGTTAAATTTAAAATAAGAAAAATATTATAAATATTATAATATAGATTTTCATATTGTTTTAAAATTTAAAATCAAAGTTTTAAATTTAAAATAAAACACATACTATAAAAGTTATGATATAAATTTTCAAAATGTTATAAAATTAATTCAAAAATATTATTTATTAATAATATTAATAATGTAAATGAATTAATTAAATAGGTTAACTAATTAAATTTATATAAAGGTATAATATATATAATGATATATGTTATGTTGTCTTGAATTGTTTAGGACAATATGAGTGTACATGTGTGTATAAAAGAATTTTCAAAATTAATTAAATTTAATTAAAATTGTTTAATTAAATTAATTAATTAAAAGTTAATTAGTAAATTAAAATACATTTACATATATATATATAAGATATATGTGAATTACTATAAAGGTTGTAGTATATATATTCAATATAATATGCTATAATTGGATAATATGATAATTAATTTAATTAATTACATAAGCTTTAATTAATATACTATTATACATAAAACATTATCTAAGTTGAATAAAGTATAAAAGTTATGTAATAATAAAATTTATATAATATAAATGTATAAACTAAAGGTGAAGCATTAAAGAAATCCTAAATAGACTTGAGGAATAAATACATATGTAAAAGTTCGTATACCATGATTTTTCGATGTGTTTGATACTTAATCACGAGGGTATTTCATAAGAAATACATTATTTCATAAGTCGATATCACTCAATTAAATATATTAAAGATTATGAATCTTTAATATAAATATTGTCTTGTACCATTTATCTATTAATAAATTACTTGCATACTCTCTAGTTTTTGAGCAAACTCAAGCTAAAGGTGTTATATGTAGTATTATTAATATATAGACTAGATGAGGTAAGATAACTATATGCATTTGCAGAGCAAACTTACGGTACATATACTATACTTAGGCCATCGTGAAATGGTAGTTACAAGTGAATAAGTTCTTTCGATTTGTTATGCAAACTCAATGTCAAAATGAGATTAAGACAAGCAACCATGGGTTAGGAATTGTACAAGATACAATCAATAAGGAGTTATCCATCGTTTGTGGGGTTATGGCTTGTTGAGAAAACTCAAGGTCGGAATCCCAAGACAAATATGTCCTAACACCCAGTATTGAAGTCGAAAGGTTTCTATTTTTCATCTTAGGGACTTGAGAAACATAACAGATTAGTGGGAGCCTTACTAGAAGATTGAAATGGCAACATTTAACCTTTCTAATATTGTAAGAACATCTGCTGTGTATAAATGAAACTAATCTACATCGATAAATTCATATAATTGATAAAATGTTCATCAATTAAAATATACAAATGAACTAAATTAATATTGACAAATAAAAATATAAAATATACTTATTAATAATTTTTTACATGTTGATCCATGCATGTGCCTAATTATACAACTATTAAATACATTCGTAACTTGGTCACTTACGAGTTTACTTGCATGAGACTGATAATTTCTTCAAAGAGTTTCAAACTCTAAAGCAATGCCAAAATATGGATATTAATCTATATACATCACATATAAATGTTATATGGTGAACGATTATAATTCGTAATGTATGAAATCTCGATGAAATTAGTTCACTAAAATAAGCAAGTAAACTATAGTGTGAAATCATGTATTCAACATGATTGATTAAAATAATGATCTTGTTGTGTTAAATATAACACTGGACCAAAGATTACAAAATAGAACTAAGAATTCGATCATTGAAATGTTAGTTTGATAAGTTTACGTAAAGTGCAATTTATTTGATATCCTTAAAAGTTAAGGATGACCAAATGCACTTTTGTAAAGAGTTTGTTATGATATTGTAGTAAGGATATCTTTTGAATGGTTCGATTGTGTAGAAAGAAAATCGAATGTATAAGAGTCGATGTAACCTAAGGTATATAGAAATTCAGATATAAGAATTGTAAAAAACAATAGATTCTTAATATTGGAATGAGAAATATGATTTATTTTCCAAAATTATTTTCACATTGAATTTTTTTTCTATAATATTTATTTCTTTAAATTTAAGATACTTGATCCGCTAATTCTCAATTGTAAACTGGTTACAATAAATGAAATAAATAGTCGATATTAAGTGGTTGAATGAAGCTTCGTATTTATATGCTATTATGGTAATGGTAGAAATAGTGAGAGTATGTAATATAACACTTATTAGTCGCATCAACTACAAAAATTGTTTTCGTAAAAATACCAAATATTATTTATGAAATAAACCATCTTTAAGTGTTGACTAAAAAACAGACATAGTTTTATCTTCATATGATTGCTATAAGTATCTTTATAATATGAAACTATAGTATTGGTATTTGCAATGCATTCGAAATTGCAGAAGTATCTAAATTTATTTGCAATTATTTTGAAATTATGGACTAATCCACAGTTTTGAGAAATAATTTTTAATTATATGACTATGAATCATATGGTACTAGCAAATTATATCTCAAACAATTAAGGGAAAAGCACCTATTCAGTGGGAGCATCATAAGAGTTGATGAACTCTATGGATTGATACATATAGATGTATGTAATCGAAATACTATTAATTCTAAAACGGTTACACATACTTTATTATATTCACCAATGAGTTATCACTGGCATGGACATGTGTACTTGATACACATGTAGTATGTCTATGATAAGCTTATAGAGTATAAAACAGAAGAAAATAAAATAAAATGCAATGGAAAATAAAATTAATTTGATTTGATCGAACAAGTGAGTATATTGGAAAGTGTTCTGAATGTACCTAAAAATGAATAAAGATTCAATCTCAAAAGACATTCCTCCCAACGATACATAATGATGTATCGATAAGGTGTAATCGAACTTTGTTGAACAAAGTATGATTAATTGTGAGTGAAGTTGAGTTAACTTCTTTCTATATGGTCGTGTAATTAAGAGTAGTACACAAGGTTAAAATTAATTTCATCTAAAGAATGGTTACAAAATCATACAAGGTAAGGGTTTATAAGAAACCCCAACATATCCTAGGCTAAGGAGTTGGCAGCTTGTGCGAGTCAAAAGACCGCACATAATAATCGTTCGTGAGGGACCTTGTATGAATCGCCTCAAAAGGAGTTTGGGAAGGATTATAATTGGATGACCAATTTATGTTTTGAACATAAGTATTGTAAACTAAAATAAAATTAGTTTTGTATTAAGGCAATTCATAAAGTGTTTGTGAATACCTATTTCTTTGCACTGAGAAACAACTATTGTTTCAAGAAATACCAACTTTGTAGCGAAGGATTTTTTTACAAATTATTGTTAGTAAAATGGATTTGGATACAATTCGAAGATGAAACTGATTACATGAGATGAAATGAAATTAACCAAACCTAAACGAACACATCACATTAGAATGACTAACAAATATTCTTACACATTATAGAGAAAATATGAGTTTCTTATCAATGTCGAGAATGCATGATTCTCTACAGTCAATTAAACAATTAAGCGTATTTACTAATATGGTATGATGCGCAAAGTCGAAATAGATTCCAAGTACAATATCAAAATATGATTTTGATAGTTATACCCAAAGGGATATGATCCATCGGCTGCGAATGTGTCTTCAAGAGCAAGACTAATGTAGTTAGAATATTATGAGCTATATTGATAAGAATGCCACCGTAAATTTCAAATGACGAAATTAAAGTAATAGATTCACTATTTGACGTGCTCAAGTTAATTCAGATTTTACTCATAAAATTATTGTTAGGTATGACTTTGTTTTTTGGTACATGTGTATTGAAATGGAAAATTATAAATATTGGTTTAGAATAGACAGTTTGCACATAACAACCAAAGTGTCTCGAAATCAGT
Organism: Allium fistulosum; assembly: GCA_030737815.1. Taxonomy (NCBI): domain Eukaryota; kingdom Viridiplantae; phylum Streptophyta; class Magnoliopsida; order Asparagales; family Amaryllidaceae; genus Allium; species Allium fistulosum. The sequence goes on along the minus strand of CM060905.1, from coordinate 479,517,088 downwards.
AGGAGCGATATTTTGTTTGTGTGTTTTTCAGGTATGATTCAAGAAATGATATGAAAGTGTCATTCTTTAAGCATCAGAATTGAGAAGTATTTTGATAGAAATATCATATAGTTTTATTTTCAGTCAAAATGCAGACGAAGCATTGTGTCCATAGTAAAGAACCATTAAAGGTACTAAAATATTTCTAAAAATCTAAACCACATACTGTTGATTGTTAACAATATACTTATACAGTTAAAGAACTTAGCGGTTCCATAGCGATGGAGGTGCAAAAAGTTATAGCCGGGATAAAGCAGTGATATATCGAGAAATAACGGAGGTGCAAAAAGCTTCATTAGATATAAAATCAAATATTTAAAGTTAATTTATTTTCATTCACACATCATTTGTGAGGAAAAGGAAATATTACTTAATCTTATATAACAAAATCGAAGAATTTCATGGTTTATGCATATTGGATTTGTAGACTATAATATATTTCTAACTAATATTGAGCACTTATGCCTTATAATTAGGTCTTTATCATAAATTTGTTGATTTAGTTTAAATTAGAAGTAGTCAAATCAACCTTTTTATATTAATGTTGCTAAAGAGGATGCTAAAAAGCCTTGATTTAGCGGGTGTTGGGCTTAAAGAGGATCTATTGTTTAACAGCTAAATTGAAATAGTGTAGCGGTCGAAGAGCGCTATGCTCTATAGCCAGGATTTTACGGGGCTTTAATTGCGCGACGATGTACTTATATTAAAATCAATAATAGTTTGGTTGTTTAGTACTCGTTATTGGATTTGTAATAATAAGTATAAAGGATGTTGGGAATATCCTAAACAATAAGCAAAGATAGATTATTAAAATGTTTAATATGGAACATGTAAGATGGATTCCTTATGTACTGATACTAGGAATGATCATACATGTTGTATTGTTTACAGCATTGTATTTAGCACACACATTTGATACATGAAGTGTTAGTACCAACAAATGACATAAACACCCGATAGATTATGTAGAGAATAAAATGTGATGAAAAGTGAATTAAAATAAGGGAAAACGGAACAATATACGTTTATAGTGGTTTGGCTAATCATTGCCTATATCCACTTGAGATTTTATTGATGATATCTTTGTTTTACAACTATAGTTCTTATCATTTGGTACTACTTGATAGCCAAGTATAAGAAATATATGTAAATTTATTAGAGAGCTCAAAAGAACCCCAAAATGAAGCCCCTCTGTAACATCCTGAAATTTTCAACCATTCGCATCCATACATGTCGGACTTAAATTACTCAAAATATCAGATTGTTAATTTAAATTTGGCAAAACTCAACATATACAGTAAATAAATAATCACAGAATCATAGACACAGAGTAATATAAAAATAATGCAGCGGAAACAAAAGAATAGTAGTTCATGAAGCTACCATATATATAACAGAGTTAAACAAGATACAACAGAAGTCACGAATACAAAGATGTCTCAATACAAAAATCAAATACAAGATCAGAATACATCACTGGAATCAACTGAATAACTGAAAGCTGGATAAATAGTTGGATCTCCAAGCGAAGCTCCAACTCCAAAGGTGAGTCTCGAACACTGAGCCACTCAGTCTAACCCGAGCGTAAAGCAAAACACAAAACACTCGAGTCAGGATTAACATTCTTATATCAATAAATCCAACTCAAGTGAAATATCAACTAAAATACAAGTAACTCAAAGGATGTTTGGGATAACCATCCTCTAAGGATCCGTTAAATTATCTACTATGTAGTAATATACGCTATTATAATAATGTCTATAGTAAAGTAAACTATTAAAATAGCGTTAAGGCATTACCCATATCCCCCTTAACACATTTTATAGTGCCAATAGTCTATACAGTACCGTAATACCCCGTAAACTGGGGCTACCAGAGGATACTCCATAGGTACGACACAAATCAAACTCGTAGTAAAGCGCGCTAGGGTAGGTGACATGGCACAACTAGGTAATACCAGGGTAGATATACCAATTACACTTCCGGGCCGGTGGTAACACAGTTGTTAAAGTGGTTTTCGGTATCGACAGAGAGTATGCCCATATTCGATCCCGGTCTCTTTAACAACCAAACGTTATTATAACACCGCGGTCATTTCAAAATAGTTTATACTTCAAAATCAAAATATCATTTCATTTCAAAAACCAAATCAATACGATATCATTTTTCACTTCAAATATATTCATTTCCAAAATAATAGTACTTTCAAAGTTATAACACTTTCGAAACCAAAACACTTGAAATTATAACACTTTGGAAATCACAACATTTTTGAAATCATAGCACTTTGGAAATTATAACACTTTGAAATCATAACACTTTCCTTTAAATAGTTTAGATATAAAAATTAGTATATATAATAAAATAGTTTATAAAATAGAATAGTTTATATATAATAGTTATAAGTTAAAATAGTTTATAATAAAATAATTTATATTGAAAATGATTTATATTAAAATAGTTTATATTAAAATAATTTATAAAGTAAAATATAAATAGTTTTAGATATAGTTTAAAAATACTTTATAAAATAAAATAGCTTCCTCAATTTCACAAATCGATTCAAATCAACTCGAATTCCAAAATTCAAATTTAATCAAATCTCAAATCATCAATTTCAATTCGATTCAGTTTCTAAATAAACCATTTCAAATTATCGATTTCAAATACATATTTGAACCATAAAATAAGCCAGTTCAATTTCAATATATTTCAAAGCTTTAAATATTCAACATTTCAAAACTAAATTCGATAATTTCATATATATATATCAAATTCAGTTTACTATTATTTAGTTTCGAAATATTTACTTAATCATTTCAATAACTTCTAAATACAACTTCAATTTACAAATTTAAATAAACAAAACATCCCATTTAAATTTATATAAGTTTGAAATATTCATTTAAGTCACTTTTAATCAAATTCAAGTTATAAAACATATCTTTAAAATTTCAAATTTAATAAATTTCAAATCAAACTTATTTAAGTAAAATTATTAAATAAATAAAATTTCAAATCGATTTCAAATTTATCTTTCCAACCTGAATCATTATAAACTCTATATTTGAAAATATATATATTACATAAATACTTAAACATATTATATATCAACTTTATTAAATCAACCTTAATAAATCTTTTAAAATCAATCTTTATTAAAACCATATATTTCTTTTCAAAAACCATAGAAATCATTTCCAAAGTATTTATATATAGACCAACGGTGTCTGTATATAATTTTCTATCCTATGGTCAAGTGATACAGATATTTATCATTTCAATCCACAATTTAAATATATACGGGTATATATCATTTCAACCCGTAATCCCAAATTCAATTCAATGAAAATCGCTTGGGTTTATCATTTCAACCCATAACGATTTTCTCCTATTCTACAGATCGTTCGGGTATGTATCATTTCAACCCATGGTGATTCTATACTAACAGGGAACTTGCAGAGTGATAACAGATATGATAATAATATAACAGACATATATCATCAATATAAATAACAGAAAATGGTGTCAGATGTCACAGGTGAACAGATAGAGATAATGGCATATATAACAATGTAAATAACTAACAGCAGCATATTTCAATTGTCGTTTCAATTGAAATCAAATTTAATAAATATAAGAACATTAATCGTGAGTGATTGCTCATTTTTCGAGGCTATAGATGGACAATGAAGTTGAGTTACGAAATCCAAGCACGAATCTCAAAACAAGGCAAGATTGAACTCGAATCGACGAACGAAGCTGATAAATAGGAATTGACGAAATCAAGTCAGAACTGGATCGATGAAGATTAGTTATAAATGGACTAATATATGTGACTGTATATAACTATACATATATGAAATCATATACTAAATTCAAACACATATTAAATTAATTATATATACGAGTATAAAAGCACGTCTAGGTGGACCTGCATCTAATCACAATGTGTATATGTGAACTCATCAATGCACTTTGTAGCATTTTTCGAAGCATGAACAAAGTTTTGTTTACAGATATAGTAAACGTTTCCTTAATGAATATGTACCCAAATTCATAATTAATTAAATATATTATACTCAATAATTTATTGGCGGTTGGAAATAGGAAGAATTATGGATATAAAACTCACTTAAATTACTGTCATGCAGTTAGCAAAAATTAATACTGATGCTAAAAGCATTTTCATTGTTTTTACATAAGACAATTTCTTTCTATACGTAATCTCAATTTAATATTTCATTCGGCTAGACCCTACACAATTGAATCACGGACTTGACCAAATGTGGGCTGAACAATTAGAGGATAGGATGCAACCTTACCCCAGTCACAAACCCCAACCCATTATATGCTATACGGTCAATTTGTTGGCAAACATGCTATTTTTATCTAGCACATAAACACATATTCAATATTATCACTATTATTACAAAGCTGCCTAGTTGGAAAGCGATGTTTGATAAATGCAAATAATTTCACCAGACATGTGTTAAAGGTCGAAACCAATCGTTGTTGTGTTTTCCGCTTATTTTTCTACTCAGAGCAACATAGGTCCTGCAAACATTATCACGTGTTAAATATAAAAAGAAAAAAGATGACAATAATTTACAGATCTAAGTATTAGTGGTGGATATGGGGGGAGTAGGAAAATTTGAGGTTTAGATCCCACAATTTGTTATCTCGGACCGCTTAGATTTCTCATCATGGTACATTAATCACATCATAATTCTCATATGCTAAACTAACTATTAGCATTGTTTGCACCAAAATTGGTCACAAACACCCGATAGTCTTGTAAAGCACCAGTACGCAATCATAATTCACAGATAACAAATATGTAGAGAAACAAAAATAAAGAACACTCAGAAAATTGAAAAGAACAGCAATGAACAACACAAATTTTATAGTGGTTCGGCGATCTTGCCTATGTCCACTCTGAAGCTTATGATGTTATTGATTCACTTGATAACTTCAATCTGTTAGTGCGGATTACAATTGATGATAGCTCTGAAATTCAAATACAACCGTGATCATAAGATGTAGAATTGAATCCGGAAGAGTCTGGACGTTGAATCGTCAAAAAGCCCTCTTTTCTGTTAGCTTCAGGGGGCAATTTATAGGCGTAGGAGGCTGAGATCGCGCTCAAACTTTGGGAGACTTCTTCTGGCACATGAGTGGGCCCACGCGACCGGTCCCACCAAGTTTCGACTCGATCTATGATCGATACGAATTGATTTCGTATCCATCAAGAATTAGTCCAATCGAGCTGAAACTTGGCAGGAACATTCTTTACCTTGTACGCCAGCTTCTATGAAAATTTCGTTGCATTTGGATCTGTGGTTTGGGAGATATGATCGATTCAAGATTGCGTTTTCACAAGTACTGTCGCGTTCGAATCCATGTTTCGTACCCATCTGTTCGACTTGATCAGTGCACGTGCGCGTGGGGTGATGTGGCGCGCACTCCCTACATCGATCCACTTGTTACTCCAAGTTGACCGCGTCGTATCCCTTAATCTCGCCTTGTTCGTACCAAGTGCCGTTATCCAGTTTGTATCGATGGATACGATTATTGATCGATACGAACTAGGTCGAGGCGAACCGAGGTATGGATACGAACAGGGAAGACATTTCATGGATGGGAAGTAGTGACTTGTCGCTTTTGATGGATGCGAAGTAGTCACCAGCCGACCGATACGAAGCGTGCTACCAGTTGATGGATGCGGAGCTGATCGATGCGAAGCAGTGCTTGGGGATGGATACGAGACTGACCGACTCGAAGTAGGATGTGAAGCGATGTGGTCTGATCGATGCGCACGCCATCGGTTTGAACTGATATGGACTGATGGATACAAATCTGATGGATTCGAACAGACCGTTACCTCGACTTTTTGATGGATACGAATAGCGTATTTTCTCTAACTTGTATCGATCATATCTCATTCATACGAACTCCGATTAACCTGAAATTTGAACCACTGGCTTTCGTGGCTTTGCTTGTCATGTCCTATCAATTGTAGCCTGATCCGGGCTCGGACAAAATTCATCGATATCCATGGTGAAACAGTGTATAACGAACTTTTACGACGAACTGTCTTTAGTTTTCCAGTCAACTTTTTGGTGTCACGGCCTTGCCAAAAGGCGGGATAACATTTGCCCCCCCAAAACATGCCTTGCGATAGGAAGGTGTGTTTTGTAGTTCCATAAGCTGGATGTTCATATCCTATTATCGACCTGTAAAGAACTTGATAGTCTTTCCTGACCACGAATGACGATCGTTCGCGACCGTATGTCATTTGAGGTAATATGGGACCGTTCGAGGTCGGATGCCGTTCGCGGAAAATAACGAAATGGGACCGTTCGCGGTCGGATACCGTTCGCGGCAAATAAAGAAATGGGACCGTTTGCGGTCGGATACCGTTCGTGGCAAATAAAGAAATGGGACCGTTCGCGGTCGGATGTCGTTCTAGACGAGTTGTGACCATTCGCGATCGGGTGTCGTTCTAGACGAATTATGACCGTTCGCGGTCGGGTGATGTGGAAAGAAGAATGTGATTGTTCACGATCGTGTGCCGTACGAGGCAAAAATGTGATCGTTCGCGATCGAATGTCATATTAGGTGAATTGTGACCGTTCGTGGTCGGGTGCCGCACGAGGCAGTGTGTGATTGTTCGCGATCGAATGTTATATTAGATGAAGTGTGACCGTTCGCGGTCGAGTGCCATACGAGGCAAACGATGATCGTTCGTGGTCGGGTGCCGTTCGAGGCTGATTGTGACCGCTCGATGTCGGCTGCCATTCGAGGCAAATGAGTGTGCCCTGGGGGGGCTTAGTATTATCGATGTCAGGTTCACGTTCGGGTGAATTTCTGAATCAGCGATCGTGGCGGTTCGTCGCCATACAAGGTGTGCTTGTGGACCGTTCGCGATCCAAAGCATACGCGAGTAACTTCTTCTACAGAATTGCAAATATCAAATTAACGTTCACATGAATTCCATAACAGAAATGTCCAAACAAGCAAAGTCTAAGTGTCTAAATCAACATGAAACAAAAGCAAAGCAAGGATGTCAAAGTGTAAATTCTCACTATGAGACGGTCAATAATCATTCAGAGCATGCCTGTGGATCGTTCACGATCTCATACATGTGTAATTGGTTTGATGGTGTTAGTGAGAAGTTTACGACTTGTTCATCGTTATTTAAATCAATTGATAACCATACGGTGCCCCGACTCGGGGTCACCCCTAGCTGATGTAGACGGTGGTCGCTCTGGTTCCACCGTTGGAGCTCGCCTCCTCACATACTGAAGTAGCCTACCGTTCCTGATATGCCCTTCTACCTCATCCTTCAGGTGTCTACAGTCATTTGTGCTATGTCCATTCAGCTCGTGGAATAAGCAATATTTGTCTGATTTTCTCTCGTCGGTAGTTGGATCTCGTCGCATTGGTCTATGATAGGCAACTTGCTCTCGGGTGTCTTGGTAGATTCGCTCCAAACCCTCGTTCAGTTCTGAATAGGTGGTAAATCGCGGCTCCCTCCATTGCCGCTTTGACCTGTCATTATTTTCTTCAGCCTTTCGCTTCCCTTTACCAGTCTCTGCACCTTTTCCAGGTGAATTACCGCCTCTAATTGCGTAAACATCGATTTCTTCTTCTCTTTCCGTACGAGCATCCTCTAATCGTAAAAACTTTTCGGCTTCATGATAGAACTCTCCCAGGTCCGTAGGTGGATCCTTAGTTAGTGAATTCTTGAACTCCGTGCCATCAGCTATTCCGGACACAGCGGCCATCATAATCATGGATGGATCTGGCCGATCCACCGATGCTGCTGCTGCATTGAATCGCGTTAGAAAATTCCTCAAAGACTCCCCAGCTTTCTGCTTTAGCGTTGCCAAACTCATCACATTCTTGGGTCTTGCAATGTGGACCCTAAATTGCTCCATGAATCTTTCAGTTAAATCTGCCCATGTTCTTATGGAGCCATTCTCCAACTGCCTAAACCATAATGATGTGATATCTTTTAAATACAATGGAAAGCACCGGGCCATGACTTCCTGTGATGCCCCCAGTACCTCCATATGCCTCATATACTTCATCAGATGGACCGCAGGGTCCGTCCTCCCATCGTACATCTCCACTGATGGTAGCTTGAAGTTTGGTGGATTCCTGGCCTGCCTGATCGTAGGAGTAAAGGGAATCCTATGTACATCCTCCAGATCTCTATTGACTAGTCCGCCTCTCATGGCCCGTCTGACCATCTCTGCCAACCTGTCATTGTCGTCAGGCTGTGATCTTTGAGTGTTACCTTCGTTCTGCCCCCCTAGCTGAGCATTCATCCCTCTATTGCCATCAGGTTGCTCGGATGTCCCTGGATCTCTTCCCGGGATTGGATCAACATGCTCTAAGTGTGTGCCCCCCAGCTCCGGCGCTGCGCCAGATGGTCCTGCTCCGTTCTGGACTCTGGTAGCTCCTTGATTTTGCGCTCCAAGTTGTCCAATCTGTTGAAGCAAATTCTGGATCATTTCCTCTTGTCTTTTCATCATTGTCTCTATTTCATCCCTGGTGATGAACATCGATGCTTGGTTTTCCCCTGAGGAAGCCTCTTGACTCCCTTCATGCTGACTTTGCTCTGGTCTCTGCCTTCTACTTGTTTGTCTTGTCATGATTCTTCGGATCTGAATCTCTTAGCCTTCTGATTCAACTTCAAATGATAGAACTCCTGAATTAGCGTTCTCAGTGAAAGCACCAAAATGTTTGCACCAAAATTGGTCACAAACACCCGATAGTCTTGTAAAGCACCAGTACGCAATCACAATTCACAGGTAACAAATATGTAGAGAAACAAAAATGAAGAACACTCAGAAAATTAAAAAGAACAACAATGAACAACACAAATTTTATAGTGGTTCGGCGATCTTGCCTACATCCACTCTGAAGCTTATGATTTTATTGATTCACTTGATAACTTCAATCTGTTAGTGCGGATTACAATTGATGATAGCTCTGAAATTCGAATACAACCGTGATCATAAGATGTAGAATCAAATCCGGCAGAGTCTGGACGTTGAATCGTCAAAAAGCCCTCTTTTCTGTTGGCTTCAGGGGGCTATTTATAGGCGTAGGAGGCTGAGATCGCGCTCAAACTTCGGGAGACTTCTTCTGGCACGTGAGTGGGCCCACACGACCGGTCCCAACATGTTTCGACTCGATCTGTGATCGATACGAATTGATTTCGTATCCATCAAGAATTGGTCCAATCGAGCTGAAACTTGGCAGGAACATTCTTTACCTTGTGCGCCAGCTTCTGTGAAAATTTCGTTGCATTTGGATCTGTGGTTTGGGAGATATGATCGATTCAAGATTGCGATTTCACAAGTACTGTCACGTTCGAATCCATGTTTCGTACCCATCTGTTTGACTCGATCAGTGCACGTGCGCGTGGGGTGACGTGGCGCGCACTCCCTGCATCGATCCACTTGTTACTCCGAGTTGACCGCGTCGTATCCCTTAATCTCGCCTTGTTCGTACCAAGTGCCGTTATTCAGTTTGTATCGATGGATACGATTATTGATCGATACGAACTAGGTCGAGGCGAACCGAGGTATGGATACGAATAGGGAAGACATTTCATGGATGCGAAATAGTGACTTGTCGCTTTTGATGGATGCAAAGTAGTCACCAGCCGACCGATACGAAGCGTGCTACCAGTTGATGGATGCGGAGCTGATCGATGTGAAGCAGTGCTTGGGGATGGATACGAGACTGAACGACTCGAAGTAGAATGTGAAGCAATGTGGTCTGATCGATGCGCACGCCATCGGTTCGAACTAATATGGACTGATGGATACGAATATGATGGATTCGAACAGACCGTTACCTCGACTTTTTGATGGATACGAACATCGTATTTTCTCTAACTTGTATCGATCATATCTCATTCATACGAACTCCGATTAACCTGAAATTTGAACCGCTGGCTTTCATGGCTTTGCTTGTCATGTCCTATCAATTGTAGCCCGATCCAGGCTCAGACAAAATTCATCGATATCCATGGTGAAACAGTGTATAACGAACTTTTACGACGAACTGTCTTTAGTTTTCCAGTCAACTTTTTGGTGTCACGGCCTTGCCAAAAGACAGGATAACAAGCATATCGATCGAGTCAATGGGTAGTCATTCATCTTGCATTTAATTTATCCTTCATAAAGTAACGGTTATAAAAAATTTTCCATTTTACCTCTGTAACACCGATGTCACTTCCTTTGTCATCTGAATGCTCACTTCCGGCATATATATCATCAATACAGAACTCAATTCCAACATCATTGCTAACATCAACATACAGAAAAAATTTGTAATTCTAAATAATATGATTACATCAACTAACTGAGCATAAAAATATCTTCTACTGAATTCATTTTAGAGAAAAATGGAGTGAAAAAGTGAATATGAGATGTTTTTTTGGGTTTATCGGTGAAAATGACGATTATAAAGGGGTAAGATGAAATTTTTGCTTTGCACCGAATAAAGACTGAATTTATTGAATATGACAGTGATATTCGATATTATCACTGTCACTCCATTTCGTAGTATATTTGTTTTAATTTGCTTTACATATTATAGTCAATCATCAATGCATTTCCATATATAAAACATTAAAGAGTATGGTATGATTGAAAGTATAGGGGCATAAGTTATTTGTTATGTTAAATAAATGAACATGGTTACGAAAATTTATGTCCTATAAATGCCTAAAGCTTATCCATGTTTTCTAGTGCATTCACGTTGAAACAATAACAAGGTACAACCATAATTAAATTCGGATTTGCTAGAAAATTAAAGAAGTGGCAACAGAGGTATGGCTCATACCAAACAATTCTCTGAATGGAAGAATCAAGGGATAGAAATGCACACCTCAAAACTGATATGCGAACAGCAACTAGACTCTTGCATCGTACACAATAAGAACATATGGACTTTTAACATTGATTATAGATGTCAACCATCAATGAATATTTAACATTTAACTTTGAATTACTATAGGATGTGAAATATCAATTTAATGGGTAAGGATAAACCATATCTTAGGATGAAGTTATCTCTCTTGCAGAAAATGTAAAGTACTACAATTTAATTAGTCCCACATGCTAAAATATAATAATTCTTATTGAATATAAGCTAAAAGGTGAAAGGGTAAATTGTTCTAATAACGTCTAGCAATGGTGAGATGGTGCCTTAAAATTTAATTTAGCCCATGAGCAATTTGATGCAAATTGCAATTGCTTAAATAATTTTAACTACTGCAACTGCACTGTAAATTCACAGCCCGTCCAACCAAGGGTCCAAATATTGCCATGCTTATATTGATACAAATGTAAAGGGTATTTTGGGAAACTCAAAAAGACACGGTTGAATTCTATTCATGGAATTCTCATTATTAGTAGTAAAGATATATATGTATTTCAAAAATCAATATGAAATCCCAACACATACAACTTATATATGTATGATTGAAAACCAAATTCACATATATATAAAACAGAATATATATAAGCTAATGACATATCAGTATAAATGTAGTTAACATATAACAAAACCCAAAAGATTATATAAATGTAAACATAACATACAATATAAATATGCACATACCAAACTGTTAATCAACATATATTTACACAATTCAAATATCAACCTTTATTATGACATGAAATGCATAACATACAGTGCGCACACATAATAAATCAAGTAAAAATGAAAATAACTTATAAATATGCTAACCTATAGACTTAAAACTTGCCTATGTAATACTATATATTATAATACTGTAAGCATTATAAGATATACCGGATTTATATAACTATCCTATAATTTACATACTTAAATATATGTATATAAGCTGTCATAATAACCTATACTGATAACGTTTTAAAATCAATATATAAACAATATATACCACTTGCAAACTTACATTTATTTAAATACGTATAAACAAATATATATATATATACACACTATATAAATCTGAACTTATAAAATATACATATGTACAACAACGTATTATACAAAATCTTATCCAAATTTTAAATATAAACCGAATATATATATTATAAAGTACAAATCTGGATTACCAAACTCATAATGTGAACAAACGGCTATATATATAACTATTATACAAACTAACTAAAGAATCAAAACTATATAGTACTATAAATATATAACAGTATAACATATACAACAACAAATAACTAATGTATATGGGCCATATGCAAACCTACTTTAAGATCAAACATATTATACATGCGGCTATGGACCCTGTGCAGCCTTACCTTATTTACTAACATACGTAAATATATATGACTAACGTATATATGTACTGCACCACATAAATATATAAGATTAATATAGCTTGCTATTATATATAATACTTGAAAAGACTCCAAACTGTTATATACATTCATTTTAAAATAGTAACGACTATTATAAACATATACTTTTAAAATAAAAACACGGTACTATATAATAACAGCATATATCTCTACCAATACCTCATCAGAAAGAAAATGCTCGGCTAGTGATGAACTCGACAAGATGAGATAAAGGCGGGTGGAAGAGGAAGGGCTGCTGATGGTGAGATTGAGGCGATGGTGACTTGCGGGGTAGGTGAGCTGGAGGGAAAAAGGGGATGATGTGGCGAACAGTCTTGGTGGCCGCTATTGGCAGAGGGGATGAGGGTGTCAGCGGCATACACGAGATTTGAGGAGAGAGAAAAAAAATCATGTCGGTTTGGTTACCAAGTGGAAGGAAGAAACTTTGAACAAATTATTTCCTTCTGTCAAATGAACGGATACAAAAAATGAATAACCCGAAATAAATTCAAAATGGGGAATAGCAAAACGATAAAGTAGTTGAACCAGAAATAATAATAGAAAACAGCTGTTTGGTTATACGATAGATAGATGAAGGGTCAGGAGCAGTTTAAAAGCCTAAAACTTCAGAACCGATACAGTTGACCGTTTCACGGTTTTTGCTGTGTACCGGACTTCAAAATACAGAATTGAATATACCGTATAAATCGGCGCGACGAGACAATCAAAACGGTATATAGATGTCAGTGGTATGATCATCCGATCAAAAATCGATAATCGGTACCGAAAATGCTGCAAATTTGTCAGAAATAAGATAAACGGAGCAATAGAAGTCCAAATTTGGAGAAACAAAATATGACGTCTCACTCAGAAGATGATTTACAAATTTTCTGTATAAAAATATTCAGGTTTGGAAAATATTTTATCATCATCAAATATTAACTGATTTAAATTGAAATAGAATTACACAAGAAAATAAACTTTCATATTATCAGATGAAAATTTACCATTTACTATGTTTAAGTGAATGTATTCCAAATATCAAATTTTTATTTCAAAATTTAATCATTTAAAATTTCACAAAAATTAAATAAATAAAACCATTAAAAATTTACGGGTCATTACACCCTCAATGTCTATTTATAGCTGTAGGTTAGCGAGAAAGGCTCCAAGATGTTCATCCCCACTCTCTTCACGATCTCCAAGTAGTTGCTCAATAGAAGACATAGTCAGCTCAGCAATATGGATGGATCGGTACCGATCCATGGCTATGGATTGGTACCGATCCATATAACTTGCTCATGGATCGTTTTGACCACCTTGGGATGGATCAATATGTCGATAGCTTGATTTTTCTTGACTTGTTTGTATAGCTATAGGCTTGTTTCGGAACCAATTGGATGGATCGGTGGAGGAGTAGAGTTTTTGATTCCTTATGCTTGAGTTATTCGATATAAGACGAAAGGCGATCGGTAAATAGAGTTGGGAATGAGCTTCTAGCATCAACACTTGGTAGTAGGAGGAAATTGAAGTGGTTCTAAGGAGATCCCATGGATCAGTATCGACCCCCCCATGGATTGGTACCGATCCATCAGATTGATGGATCGACCTTGGAACTTTTGGAATGATCTTGTTGTCTCATGATCTTGGATTTACTTAGTTTTTGAACTTTATGGCTATCTCTCCGCACCTTCCATTTCGATAGCTTTTAAGTTATGTTCGTCAAGTCAGTTTAGATACTTCCTAGTCAAAAGGCTGGATAATACTTGCCCCCCAAAGCATGCGTTGCGAATGGAAGGTGTGCTTTGCTTAAGAACAAATGTTGAAGTTGATTGAACTTTAGTGGTTGAATTTTTTGGTTATTAGTCGATAAAGCGGTGGTGAATCATCCTGTTCCTTTGGATTCACCTATAAACCGAAGGTCGTTTCAGATCGAGATAGCTATGGATTCGAGTCCTTGCTTGAGTGTCAATCATAGATAATGATTCCGTGTTCTACAAATCGTTAGTGAAATCCATGGCCTTTCCCAACCGATAGCTGAATTTTGATCCCTCTGGATCGTGAATGGAATCCTTGGCATGTCCGGACTGATCGAACCCACGATCTCTTCGAATCGTTAATCAAATCCATGGCCATTCAGGGTCGATAGTTAAATCCGCCATCCCTCCAGATCGTTAATTGAATTCATGGTCGTTCAGGGCCGATAGTTAAATCCACGCTCTCTCCGGAACGTTAATCCACGGTGGTCGTTCCGGGTCGATAATCAAATCCATGGTCTCTCCGGGCCGTTAATCAAATTCATGGCCGTTCGGGGTAAATAATCAATCCATGGCCACTTTGGAACCTTGCTGAGCCCAATCTGCTCACTCTCTGGTGTGGGGGCTCAATGACAAGCAAGCCCATCCACTCACTCTCCGCTGTGGGGTCTCAACAACAAGCAAGCCCATCCGCTCACTCTCTAGTGAGGGGACTTACTTTTTGCACTCTGGTCTCGACTCTCTAGTCAGGATTTAATGCGATTAATATCATGTGAGTCCATCCATTTCCAACTTCGGCAACTTGAAATCAAGCGGATTCTGAATGTACCAAATATTTGGAGTGAATGGACTCATGTTCACATCCTCCGGGCTTCGGTTAGGAAATTCTCCACTCATAGCTTGTCTCACCATCTCTACAAGTATGTCATCATCATTCAAAAGAATGCTCAAGTTCACATTCTCAGTTTGCCCCCCTATTTCCACAAGGGAATTCTGGCACGTACTCCTCCGGCCGTGCATCCACAGTCTGATTCATATCCCATTATTCAACATTATTCCCTAGACATGCACCATTTTTGCCCTAGGCAACATGGGGTATCCCTTGAGTTCTTGGGGTTCAGTACTGATCGGTCCTCGGGGATTGGTACCGCTCCGTCTAACTTCGTCGGGGGTTGTTCCATGTTGCTTCGTTCTGATCCCAGGTGCTTTTTCTCTAGCTTCAGGACTTCGATTCTGGGTTGCAGCAACTTCGGTTGTTTCTGTTTGTCCCATCCTCCTAAAGAAATTTTCTATCATCTCTTCCTGACAGGCTATCATACTTTCCTAGATTTCGTCCATCATGTTCTTCATCTCATCCTTGGTTATGTAGATGGATGGGGGTTAGCTCCTAAGGATGCCTCTTGGCTGCCCCCTTGTTGATTTCCCCTAATAGTAGTCTTTCTAGTAGATTGTCTCATCATTCTAAACCTTTTCAAATCTCAAATCAACGAGTTCAAGTATCTCTCACTGAAAGCACCAAAATGTTAGTACCAAAAAATGGTACAAACACTCGATAGATTATGTAGAAAACAAAAGGTAATGAAAATGAGAGAAAACAAAACAAAACATGTTTACAGTGGCTCGGCTAATCGTTGCCTACATCCACTTGAGATTTTATTGATGATATCTCTGTTTTACAACTGCTATTTTTATTGTCCGGTACCAATCGATACCCAAGTACAAGAAATATATGTTTAATTTTTAGAGAGTTCAAAAGATCTTCGAAATGAAGCCCCTTCATGTCTATTTATAGCTATAGGTCGACGGAAAAGGCTTCAGCACGTTTATCCCCACTTTCTCCACGATCTCTCGGTAATTGCTCAAGAGAAGACGTGGCCAGCTCAGCAATATGGATGGATCGGTACCGATTCATAAAACTTGGTCATGTATCGTTTTAACCACCATGGAATGGATCAATCTATCGATAGCTTGATATTTTCTTAGCTTGTTCATATAGCTATAGTGTCACATACCGAAATTTTCGACTTTCGAAAATTCGACATCGATACTCACTTTATCGACTGCCGAGCAATCGATTGCCGGAAACTCGAATAGTGATGGTTTTAAAAGAAGAAAAAGGTAGAAGAAGAAGGAAGCAGAAGAAAGAGAGAAGAACAACAGAAACACATCAGAAACAGAAACAATTACAGAATCTTACACATCGCAGCGGAACAATATATAATAGATAAACACTAGTCTTTTAAATCAAAGAACTATATCAGTTTATACATACATCAATCAGAGTCAATATACAACTCAATACAACAATGGACAGTTATATAAACTTGTCCTCATACAGAATACACAGCAGAATAAATAATATCAGATACAAATACTACGTCTCGTCATCCAGCTTGCTTCCAAAGTTCCAGAATATCCTGATAATATAACTCTAGGCTGCCCGTGTGGAAATTGGTGGGCACCCAGAGTTTAGAAGGGAAACAATAAACTCCGAGTCAGTCATGGTGACTGGTGTGAGATCGTAAAAAAGTTTTATCTTTAAAACAACAAGAAGATTTAAAGTCAATTCTCAATGTTTTTGGAAATTGAAACTACCATAAGACCTCCCACCACACACACAATGCAAACGCAGACTTGGAGGAGATTTCTTCTTATGTTAGTCAAAGATGTTTACTACGCAAAAATCAAATCATTTTGGATATTATTATTAGTGCATAGTGGAAAACATTTCGAAAGTAGAATATAAATCTTAGCCAGCATAGGTACCATTATATTATGCCTGCTATAGCTGCCTCCTGAGGAGACAGGTTCTACAATTTGCAATCGTAAAGGCTCGTATTGTTTCTTTGGATTTCCAACAAATGGGCAGGCTAAGGAACTTCCTATGCCACGATGGGTACGTCCCTGGAATAGACGACCCGAGAACCTAACCGGATCTCTGCCAACACAAGGCCGGGTTACCTCTGCTGTAACGATCCCGATTTTTAAACAAATTCAAATTGGTAATTAATTAAATTTTTGGAATTAAATTGTGAATTTACTTGTTATTTTCCAAAGTAAGCAGATATTTGTTTCTAAATAGAATTTTTAATTGGAAATTCGAAATGTATTCAAAATGAATTTTCTTTAAAAAGGTTGTAAACAAAAATATATAACGAACAAGATATTATGTTAAACTATAAAATAAAATGACATGAAATACATACGAGTTGCATGTAAATTATGCAAACCAGGAAAACAAACCATAACAAAGCCTGAAAACAATAACCAAAACAAAAACAAGACTTAGTCTTACAAAAATAAAGTAAGATTGTAAACCAGTAAACAAAAAAAATTAAAAGCAAACATTTGTTAATAAAATAAAAATAAAATGTATTTATAATAATCAAATTAAAACATAACATGCTGAAAGTACACAAAGAAACCATGCTTGCATTAAATGCATTTACTCCTTAGCCATAAACAAGATCTGCCAAGCAACCAAAGGTGTGAACCGGGTAACAAGGCAAGTAGATAAACAATTACAAAACAAACAAAATTAGTACTTACTAGGAAATTAAATAAGATGCATGTAAACTTAGATGGGAACAAGAGCATTTAATGCCACCAGCTCAAGCAAGAAAAAGAATCATATCAGCCTCTTTAGTACACGAACCAGCCACCAACACAAAGAAAATATCCCTGCTCATTTTGTACAAGCAAATATATCGACCTGTACAAAAGAAAATTTTCACCTGTAAAACTTGCTTTCTTTTATCCATCAAGCTTTCCATCATTTTCATTTCAAGTTCATTCGTTCAAAACAACTCAACAAAGAAAAAAGAAAAACAGATCATTACCTTATATTCAAGCTTGAAAACAAATTACTGAAGAAAGAAAAAAAAAAGAAAACAGAGGAAGACTTAAATCTGCAGTTTCAAAAAAAAAACCACAAAGTCTCTGTTTCAAAAACTTGTTTCAGGTGAGTAAACGAATCACTTTGTATTTAAGTAAAATTGGTATATATATGATTCATGGTCAAATGTTGCTCTATACGTGTACATATTTGTGAAGCTTTGATATATCTATTTAACTGCTTTGTGTATAAAAAGAAAAAAAAATTCTGTTCTTCTCTGTTTAGGATTCACAGGGAGGAAAATAATCGAGCAAATGGAATATATCTCCATTTAATCACTAGTGAGCTTACATCTTAAACCAAACTAGTTGTTAAAACATAAATTAATAGAAAAAAATTTGTATCAACCATGTTGGTGAGACATCACAGCTGAAATCCTGGTTTTACAAAGCAAATTGCAAATATATGTTGAATTCGAATCTCACGAAATATTAATTCAATTATAGGGTCTGAATCCTTACTCAAAGATATGATTTTTAAGCTAGGTTTGGTAATTTTTAGAAGTCTGGTTGGAGAGCAGTTCCAGGTTGATCGAAAATCACGTTTTAACAAATTTCTGGCAATCTAACCTAATCTGGTTGATGAAATTCTGTTCGAAGCTAGTTTATTAATCAATGACTCCAGGAAAATTATCAAATAATTTTTCGAATGCGTGAAGTTGTTGATCGAACCCAAAGTAGGGTTTAAGCTCAACGTTTGCAGTGGAAAAAAAATGAGGTGACTTCATCACCTCGAAGGCGTCGAGCTTCGCGTGGTTCTGGGGGATGATGGCTTGGGGTGCTGACGTGGTATGACCGGAAGCGTGGATTTTCTGGTGGACGGTGCGAGGAGAACGAGGCGAATTTGTCTGAGATATTTGAGCTCCAGTTTTCAACGAGAGGGTGAATTCTCTTTTTCAAATTTTCTGGGTCGAATCGAAGCTCGATTTCGTGTTTATGAGGATTTTCCGACTTGCTGGCCATCGCGATGGCCACCGGAGTGGCGCCGCGATGATGTGCACGTGCACGCGTCGACCTTCGTATCATCGATATATGTGGGTTGGGGAAGACATAGTTTTCTCGGGTTCGAATCGATGTAGGCTTTGGGTTACTCGAAGAAACTGGTGGTGAAACCCAAAGTCGAACGCGGGGATGATTGTTTTGGCACGGGGGAGGAAGAAGATTGGCTCGGGGAAATCACGAGCGTGACTCGGTGAAAAACTAGGTTTTACTCGGGTTATTTTAAATATGGGTTTTGGCCCAAATAAAATTTAAGTTTTACTATTAACGGATTTTAGACTTGTGAAAAAAATAATAATATTAACTATATTGAATTAAAAGCTGATTACCATTTTCAATGAACCAAGTGGATACTTAAAAATCTAATTTATACTTTAAATAATTGAATTTAAAGATATGAATTGAAGTTAATTTACCTTAAATTTTAATGTAACAATAAATTGATTTTTGGTGCAAAGTAAATTCTTAACTGATAATTAAGGTAAATAACTTTCATAAAGTAACGAATTTGAAAAGAAATTAAGAATGATTCATAATTTAAAAAAAATGATTAGTAAAGATATCTAAGTGGTTAATTCAGTTTAATCCCAATTACTTGAATCAATTATGATTGACCATCATCAAATATTCTGTTTTAGATTGATATTTCTGTTATGATACCGTGATTGTTTTGTATTGCACTGTGATCTGTGATTTTGTTTTGTATAAATGTGAAAACCTTGTTTGTCCGTAAACAGCATTTAAACTTCGATGCGGCAGGGAGTCGGATTCCCGTTGGTTATCCGAAACCCACATCGAATTGTAATGATTTATCTTTGTGACTGATAAATTTATTTTATCTATGAATCTGTAAATGAAGATAAGCGTTGTGGATTATACCGCTTATCGATATATCTGTGATGATTGATGTTGCACTATTGTGTGTAAAACCCCTAGACTACACCATACACACACAAATATGGATTTCACGTGGAAATCGGTTAAGTCACAGATGATGTAAATTTAATATTTTTGAAATTTAAATTTTAATTTCAATTGATTTTGAAATTGGAAAATTGGGTTTAAAGTGAAAAGTTTTTGAAATGGGATTTCAAAGATAAAAGTTATTTTGAATAACTTAATTGAGTTTGGAAAATTTAAATAATTTGATTTAAATTTGAATTCGAGTTTGAAATGGAATTGAAGTATTTTGAAAACTATGAAATGAGTCTTTAATTCAAAGACCGGACGAGTTAATCCAACTTGAATTGGAATTGTTTTGGAAAACTATGAATGAATCTTTGGAAATGAATTTTGAAAGCTATAGGTTAAATCTTGATTTAAAGATTTAACGAGTTAATTCAATTGAAATGGAAATCGTTTTGAAATCCATGAATGGATACTTGTGAATGGGTGAACTTTTTGAATTAAATCTTTTTGTTTAAAAGATTGGAAATGGTAATTTGTTTTAACCATTCGAATGAAAAGTTTTGGGCTTTAAGCTGTGATTTAACTGAGACCCCAGTATCCATATGATTTTTAATTGCGCTCGTTATTCGGTTTAGCCGGGAGAGGACCTTTGTGTCGTATAACCCATTCCGAATAACGATACGACGATATGGATAGCATTTGAAGACCGGTGTTGAAGACCGGGTATTTGCGAGAGCGATAGGATGACTTATCGATTGTCTCTGCACTGAGTAGCTACGGTATAGAGATTCCCTAAGTGATAGGAAGTCCGATCGGGATTGTGAATACCCGGAGTGCAAGGGCTTCTTCGGAAGTGCCTTCGGTTCTGTTCGAACCCGGAACAGACTTGTATGGATGTGTGTCTGACATTACACTTTGAGATGTAAAGCTGGTTTCTATCAAATACATTTCTGTTGGTGGCGGAGAATTTATTCTCTTAGCTTAACACCCTTCTCTGAGACGTACGAGCTCAGAGGTTATGTAGTTGATGGTTACTAGTGATACATTCCCAATTTGGTAATGTGGCATACGAAGTGCTGCAGATCATTTGTTGATCGAAGCATGGCTTTGTGAAAAAGCGTAGCTTTGTGGACGAGACTTCGTCGAGCCTCACAGATCGGTAATGGTCGAAACAGGAATGTGCGGCAAGGTTTTTAGGGGTCGCGCCCCTAGGGTATGTCCATTTTCTTCTGGATAAAGGGTGGTATCATGGTATGGAGCCCAGATACTTAACTCGTGTGGACACTATACATTATCACTTTGTGATGTTGTTTTGTTGGTTGAGGGGCCCCTCGGATAAAGGTCGGTAACGACCGGGAATGGCATACTCGTGTGGTAGTTACCTAGTTACAGCTTGATTAAAGCGTGAGGCAGCGTCGGCCTTGTTTAGCAGAGATCCGGTTAGGTTCTCGGGGCGTCCTTCCAGAGGCGTTCCCATTTCGGTAAGGAAGTTCCTTTGCCTGACCATTTGTTGGAAATCCAAAGAAACAATACGAACCCTGTACGGTTTTAGTTGTAGAACCTGCCATTTAATTATGGTGGTCACCACTGCTTAGATGGTAGCTATAGTAGGCATACAATAATGGTTGTATGCTGGCTAAGATTTATATTGTATCTTCGAAATGGCTTTCTACACTATGCACTAGTAATAATATCAAAGAATTTTTCTCGTATTAAGCATATTTGACTATCATAAGGGGAAATCTCCTCCAATTCTGCGTTTGCATTGTGTGTGTGGCGGGAGGCCTTATGGTAGTTTCATTTTCCGAAAGCATGAACGATTTTTTTTTTTAAAGATCTGTTTATATAAAGAAACTACTTTTGTTTACTCATACCAGTCCCATGACTGATCCGGAGTTTATTGTTTCCTTCCTAAACTCTGGGTGCCCATAATTTCCACACGGGCAGCCTAGTAGCAGGTTTTCCGTGCTTTGGTGTTAGCTGGATTTTGGAGTCTTTTGGGTTTAGAAGCTATCGGATTTTGGGAAGCTTTTGTCTTGGATGTCTTTTGAAGCGCTTGGAGTTCTGAAGGCCTTATCAAGTTGAAGTATGTTGGAAACTTTTGGAGTATCTGTTGTTCTGTTGTGGAGTTATTATCTTCCTGTTATTGTATCTGTATGTAGTGCTCTAGTATGGATGACAGATGTATTATGAACTCTGATGTAGTATGGTTATTATGATGATGTTGTATCTGTGTTGTATGATACTCAGTTTATTTCCGCTGTTTATTTTCATCTGATGTTGTTATAAGCTCCGGCGAATCGGATTTGAACGGTCGAATCTGCGGCATTCTAGTACAATGTGAAGTACGGATGTTGATTTTCGAGCGCGAAAATCCGGGTCGTTACAAGTGGTATCAGAGCTGAAGGTTGAGTAAGAACTTTAGCTAAGGAGTATAACACATTAGATGGCTCATTAGAGATAGGGTGAAGTATACCCTAGAATGAGTATAACTGAAACCTTGAATTTTTCTAGTCTATTTCTTTTTACTGCTGATATTCCTTGAGATATTTTGTCCGTGGGTCTAAATCCAGTTTTCTTACTAATTACAGATAGTGAGAATGAGCGGACGAAGAGGAAGAACTAGGGGTCAAGCAAATGCTACAACAGCTAATCAAATTCCCCCAACAGCGGAGGCAGCAATGCCTACTCAGCATCAGCCGAATCTGGCTGATTTATATAGAAATTTCTCGAAACTTGGTGGTAAGCCGTTCACCGGCAAGGAGTCTATTATTGAGGCCCAAGCTTGGATTAGATCGAGTGAAAGGATTTTTAAAGGGCTAAAGTTGGAAGATGATCAAATGCGACTAATAGCTTCCTGGCAACTTCAAGAAGAAGCCTTAGCATGGTGGGAGACAGCCACTGTGGATAAGCCAGAAGACGAGTTTACTTGGGATAAATTTAAAGAAGTATTTGAGGAGCGTTATATGCCATCGGCTGGTATTTCTCAAATGTACCAGGAATTTATGGATTTGAAGCAAGGAAGTTTGACATTTGAAGAATATCTAAACAAATTCAATGAATTATCTCGTTTTGGTCCCGAACTGGTAAACACACATTTGAAAAAGAACGAAAGGTTCATTCGTGGGATGAATAAGAAATTCCACGAAAGGATGATTGGTCATGTCAAGGAATCCTTTTCAGATTTGGTTGATATGGGGTACAGATATGCTACACTTGATATGCAAGAAACCCCAAGGGAAGAAGGAGATACGAGCAATCAAAATTGGAAGAAAAGAAAGCTCGGGAACAAGAAACCATATCAAGGCAAGGAAAAGAAGGACAGTCAGGGAAACCCAGCGAAAGATGTAACTTGTTACAATTGCCAAGAAAAGGGCCATTATGCAAACAACTGCAAGAATCCAAGGAAACAAGTTAAGAAAGAACAACTTGTGGAGACTGGTCAGGGAGTTAAGGAATGCTATTACTGTCACAAACCAGGACATGAAGTTAAAGATTGCATGAAAAGGAAGCAAGCTCATGCAGCAAAGGTGTATGCAATCAAAGATGATCCTTCAACCTCAAAGGCTGATAAGGGAAAAGGAATTTTGGAAGGTAACTTTCTCATTTACGATAAAAGTCTTGGATTTTTTCCAACACGGGAACTATTCATAGTTTTATTCCTCAGCAAATCGTAAGTGAGTTAAATCTTGAATCTGAGAGCGTAATCGAATCTATTTCTGTCTGTTTCATTGGGTTTCGATATAATCTACGAATGGTTAGTTATCCTTTCGAACTAACCAATACCCGTATACTTCGTAGATCAGATAACCCAATTGTTGCAGAGTTGATTGAGTTTGTTCTCATATCTATTGTTGATCATTCTGATTTGGTAAACCAAATGCAGAATTGATATCCGATTTGATCTGAAAAGATATTTCTCTATCTTTTATCTGTTCTTTGTTATCTCCTTGGCAAATTTCGGGGACGAAATTTCTTAAGGAGGGAAGGTTGTAACGATCCCGATTTTTAAACAAATTCAAATTGGTAATTAATTAAATTTTTGGAATTAAATTGTGAATTTACTTGTTATTTTCCAAAGTAAGCAGATATTTGTTTCTAAATAGAATTTTTAATTGGAAATTCGAAATGTATTCAAAATGAATTTTCTTTAAAAAGGTTGTAAACAAAAATATATAACGAACAAGATATTATGTTAAACTATAAAATAAAATGACATGAAATACATACGAGTTGCATGTAAATTATGCAAACCAGGAAAACAAACCATAACAAAGCCTGAAAACAATAACCAAAACAAAAACAAGACTTAGTCTTACAAAAATAAAGTAAGATTGTAAACCAGTAAACAAAAAAAATTAAAAGCAAACATTTGTTAATAAAATAAAAATAAAATGTATTTATAATAATCAAATTAAAACATAACATGCTGAAAGTACACAAAGAAACCATGCTTGCATTAAATGCATTTACTCCTTAGCCATAAACAAGATCTGCCAAGCAACCAAAGGTGTGAACCGGGTAACAAGGCAAGTAGATAAACAATTACAAAACAAACAAAATTAGTACTTACTAGGAAATTAAATAAGATGCATGTAAACTTAGATGGGAACAAGAGCATTTAATGCCACCAGCTCAAGCAAGAAAAAGAATCATATCAGCCTCTTTAGTACACGAACCAGCCACCAACACAAAGAAAATATCCCTGCTCATTTTGTACAAGCAAATATATCGACCTGTACAAAAGAAAATTTTCACCTGTAAAACTTGCTTTCTTTTATCCATCAAGCTTTCCATCATTTTCATTTCAAGTTCATTCGTTCAAAACAACTCAACAAAGAAAAAAGAAAAACAGATCATTACCTTATATTCAAGCTTGAAAACAAATTACTGAAGAAAGAAAAAAAAAAAGAAAACAGAGGAAGACTTAAATCTGCAGTTTCAAAAAAAAAAACCACAAAGTCTCTGTTTCAAAAACTTGTTTCAGGTGAGTAAACGAATCACTTTGTATTTAAGTAAAATTGGTATATATATGATTTATGGTCAAATGTTGCTCTATACGTGTACATATTTGTGAAGCTTTGATATATCTATTTAACTGCTTTGTGTATAAAAAGAAAAAAAAATTTCTGTTCTTCTCTGTTTAGGATTCACAGGGAGGAAAATAATCGAGCAAATGGAATATATCTCCATTTAATCACTAGTGAGCTTACATCTTAAACCAAACTAGTTGTTAAAACATAAATTAATAGAAAAAAATTTGTATCAACCATGTTGGTGAGACATCACAGCTGAAATCCTGGTTTTACAAAGCAAATTGCAAATATATGTTGAATTCGAATCTCACGAAATATTAATTCAATTATAGGGTCTGAATCCTTACTCAAAGATATGATTTTTAAGCTAGGTTTGGTAATTTTTAGAAGTCTGGTTGGAGAGCAGTTCCAGGTTGATCGAAAATCACGTTTTAACAAATTTCTGGCAATCTAACCTAATCTGGTTGATGAAATTCTGTTCGAAGCTAGTTTATTAATCAATGACTCCAGGAAAATTATCAAATAATTTTTCGAATGCGTGAAGTTGTTGATCGAACCCAAAGTAGGGTTTAAGCTCAACGTTTGCAGTGGAAAAAAAATGAGGTGACTTCATCACCTCGAAGGCGTCGAGCTTCGCGTGGTTCTGGGGGATGATGGCTTGGGGTGCTGACGTGGTATGACCGGAAGCGTGGATTTTCTGGTGGACGGTGCGAGGAGAACGAGGCGAATTTGTCTGAGATATTTGAGCTCCAGTTTTCAACGAGAGGGTGAATTCTCTTTTTCAAATTTTCTGGGTCGAATCGAAGCTCGATTTCGTGTTTATGAGGATTTTCCGACTTGCTGGCCATCGCGATGGCCACCGGAGTGGCGCCGCGATGATGTGCACGTGCACGCGTCGACCTTCGTATCATCGATATATGTGGGTTGGGGAAGACATAGTTTTCTCGGGTTCGAATCGATGTAGGCTTTGGGTTACTCGAAGAAACTGGTGGTGAAACCCAAAGTCGAACGCGGGGATGATTGTTTTGGCACGGGGGAGGAAGAAGATTGGCTCGGGGAAATCACGAGCGTGACTCGGTGAAAAACTAGGTTTTACTCGGGTTATTTTAAATATGGGTTTTGGCCCAAATAAAATTTAAGTTTTACTATTAACGGATTTTAGACTTGTGAAAAAAATAATAATATTAACTATATTGAATTAAAAGCTGATTACCATTTTCAATGAACCAAGTGGATACTTAAAAATCTAATTTATACTTTAAATAATTGAATTTAAAGATATGAATTGAAGTTAATTTACCTTAAATTTTAATGTAACAATAAATTGATTTTTGGTGCAAAGTAAATTCTTAACTGATAATTAAGGTAAATAACTTTCATAAAGTAACGAATTTGAAAAGAAATTAAGAATGATTCATAATTTAAAAAAAATGATTAGTAAAGATATCTAAGTGGTTAATTCAGTTTAATCCCAATTACTTGAATCAATTATGATTGACCATCATCAAATATTCTGTTTTAGATTGATATTTCTGTTATGATACCGTGATTGTTTTGTATTGCACTGTGATCTGTGATTTTGTTTTGTATAAATGTGAAAACCCTGTTTGTCCGTAAACAGCATTTAAACTTCGATGCGGCAGGGAGTCGGATTCCCGTTGGTTATCCGAAACCCACATCGAATTGTAATGATTTATCTTTGTGACTGATAAATTTATTTTATCTATGAATCTGTAAATGAAGATAAGCGTTGTGGATTATACCGCTTATCGATATATCTGTGATGATTGATGTTGCACTATTGTGTGTAAAACCCCTAGACTACACCATACACACACAAATATGGATTTCACGTGGAAATCGGTTAAGTCACAAATGATGTAAATTTAATATTTTTGAAATTTAAATTTTAATTTCAATTGATTTTGAAATTGGAAAATTGGGTTTAAAGTGAAAAGTTTTTGAAATGGGATTTCAAAGATAAAAGTTATTTTGAATAACTTAATTGAGTTTGGAAAATTTAAATAATTTGATTTAAATTTGAATTCGAGTTTGAAATGGAATTGAAGTATTTTGAAAACTATGAAATGAGTCTTTAATTCAAAGACCGGACGAGTTAATCCAACTTGAATTGGAATTGTTTTGGAAAACTATGAATGAATCTTTGGAAATGAATTTTGAAAGCTATAGGTTAAATCTTGATTTAAAGATTTAACGAGTTAATTCAATTGAAATGGAAATCGTTTTGAAATCCATGAATGGATACTTGTGAATGGGTGAACTTTTTGAATTAAATCTTTTTGTTTAAAAGATTGGAAATGGTAATTTGTTTTAACCATTCGAATGAAAAGTTTTGGGCTTTAAGCTGTGATTTAACTGAGACCCCAGTATCCATATGATTTTTAATTGCGCTCGTTATTCGGTTTAGCCGGGAGAGGACCTTTGTGTCGTATAACCCATTCCGAATAACGATACGACGATATGGATAGCATTTGAAGACCGGTGTTGAAGACCGGGTATTTGCGAGAGCGATAGGATGACCTATCGATTATCTCTGCACTGAGTAGCTACGGTATAGAGATTCCCTAAGTGATAGGAAGTCCGATCAGGATTGTGAATACCCGGAGTGCAAGGGCTTCTTCGGAAGTGCCTTCGGTTCTGTTCGAACCCGGAACAGACTTGTATGGATGTGTGTCTGACATTACACTTTGAGATGTAAAGCTGGTTTCTATCAAATACATTTCTGTTGGTGGCGGAGAATTTATTCTCTTAGCTTAACACCCTTCTCTGAGACGTACGAGCTCAGAGGTTATGTAGTTGATGGTTACTAGTGATACATTCCCAATTTGGTAATGTGGCATACGAAGTGCTGCAGATCATTTGTTGATCGAAGCATGGCTTTGTGAAAAAGCGTAGCTTTGTGGACGAGACTTCGTCGAGCCTCACAGATCGGTAATGGTCGAAACAGGAATGTGCGGCAAGGTTTTTAGGGGTCGCGCCCCTAGGGTATGTCCATTTTCTTCTGGATAAAGGGTGGTATCATGGTATGGAGCCCAGATACTTAACTCGTGTGGACACTATACATTATCACTTTGTGATGTTGTTTTGTTGGTTGAGGGGCCCCTCGGATAAAGGTCGGTAACGACCGGGAATGGCATACTCGTGTGGTAGTTACCTAGTTACAGCTTGATTAAAGCGTGAGGTAGCGTCGGCCTTGTTTAGCAGAGATCCGGTTAGGTTCTCGGGGCGTCCTTCCAGAGGCGTTCCCATTTCGGTAAGGAAGTTCCTTTGCCTGACCATTTGTTGGAAATCCAAAGAAACAATACGAACCCTGTACGGTTTAGTTGTAGAACCTGCCATTTAATTATGGTGGTCACCACTGCTTAGATGGTAGCTATAGTAGGCATACAATAATGGTTGTATGCTGGCTAAGATTTATATTGTATCTTCGAAATGGCTTTCTACACTATGCACTAGTAATAATATCAAAGAATTTTTCTCGTATTAAGCATATTTGACTATCATAAGGGGAAATCTCCTCCAATTCTGCGTTTGCATTGTGTGTGTGGCGGGAGGCCTTATGGTAGTTTCATTTTCCGAAAGCATGAACGATTTTTTTTTTTTTAAAGATCTGTTTATATAAAGCAACTACTTTTGTTTACTCATACCAGTCCCATGACTGATCCGGAGTTTATTGTTTCCTTCCTAAACTTTGGGTGCCCATAATTTCCACACGGGCAGCCTAGTAGCAGGTTTTCCGTGCTTTGGTGTTAGCTGGATTTTGGAGTCTTTTGGGTTTAGAAGCTATCGGATTTTGGGAAGCTTTTGTCTTGGATGTCTTTTGAAGCGCTTGGAGTTCTGAAGGCCTTATCAAGTTGAAGTATGTTGGAAACTTTTGGAGTATCTGTTGTTCTGTTGTGGAGTTATTATCTTCCTGTTATTGTATCTGTATGTAGTGCTCTAGTATGGATGACAGATGTATTATGAACTCTGATGTAGTATGGTTATTATGATGATGTTGTATCTGTGTTGTATGATACTCAGTTTATTTCCGCTGTTTATTTTCATCTGATGTTGTTATAAGCTCCGGCGAATCGGATTTGAACGGTCGAATCTGCGGCATTCTAGTACAATGTGAAGTACGGATGTTGATTTTCGAGCGCGAAAATCCGGGTCGTTACATCTGCAAAAATAGGTAACTACTGACACGCGTATGCCATCCCCCGATCGTCACCTATCTTCCCGAGGATCCCCGATTCGCAACAAACCACATAATAATAATAATGCAGTAACCACAGAGGTTAAGTATCTGGGCTCCATACCATGATACCACCTTTATCCAGAAGGAATGACATACACTAAGGGGCGCTACTCCCTAGAACCTTGCCGCATCCTTCCTGTTTTGACCATTTCCGGGGTGTGAGGCTCGACGAAGTCTCGTCCACAAAGCTACGCTTCTCAAAAAGCCATGCTTCGGGTCAAACAAATGATCATATCGCAAATGATCAAACATTGTTTCACAGCAACACTCAGTATGCCACGTTACCAAATTGGGATATATCGCTGATAAATTTCAACTACATAACCTCTGAGCTCGTACGTCTCAGAGAAGGGTGTTAAGCTAAGAGAATAAATCCTCCACCACCAACAGATATGTATTTGAAAGAAATCAGCTTTATATCTCAATTTGTAACGTCAGACACACAATCCATACAAGTCTGTTCCGGGATCGAACAGAACCGAAGGCACTTCTCACGAAGCCCTTGCACATCCGGATAAATTTCTAATCACGTCCGGACTTCCCGTCACTAAGGGTGATAAAACCTCTAAACCGGAGATCAGCCGATGTAGAGTAACTCGACGGTAATCCTTCCGTTTTCAAAAATATCCGGTCTTCAACACCGGTCTTCGAATGCAATCATAACGACGTATCACATATTCGGAATGGGTTATACGACCCCATGGTCCTTTCCCGGCTAACCCGAATAGTGAGCGTTTATTTAAAAACAAGTGTGGCATTCAAATTCATCCAATTCACAACAAATATCCATTCAAGGTAATTATTGATAGTCGGTTATTTAACTATCAATAAAGATGTGTAACATCATCAGATTCCAAATAATTTTCCCAAATTATTTTATCTTCCAAAATAACTTTACTAGATATAAAATTTCCACACTTCAAAAATAAATCAATATTTATTTTTTTTCTAAACAATTTCCATTTCCTTTATAAATTCCATAGTGAATTTATATTTCAAAATATCTACGGATATACGATTTTCAAATCGATTTCAATATTCACTTTCAATTTATCTTTAAGAAGATAAATTCTCAAAACGTTTCATTTCATATTGGAAAAGCAATTCCATACTTATTTAATAATAAGTAGTTCACAAATCTATTTTATTTTCAACACTTGAAAATATTCAATATACTTAAATCAATATTAAGTACATATTTCATTCTTTAAGGAAATCATTTATTTTAACAACATCTATTTGAGTCAAAACGAATGTTACGTAAAACATCGTTACGACGACTCAAAATCACTAGTATAGGGATTCGAAAATTAAGATAGATATTTAAATCACAATACTAGATAAAAACATTTCCTTTCGGAAATCATTTACTATAACAACAGTGTTATAGTCCACCATTTCCTTATTTTTCGAAAACGTCTATTTCAACAATAAAAATGTTGAAATCTATGTATTCGATATCATAATACATTTTAAAACATCTTTTAAAATAATTAACTTCATTTCAAATATCACTTTCCCAAAACCATATCCATTTCCTTAAGAATATATTCACTGTCCAAAATCGTGAATATACTTCACTAACCAATTTTCAATAATCTCTACACCTTTTATGTCAATAATTACCCACTATCCAAAATCGTGGATAAAATTCCCTTAATAACCTTCTATATTAAATTCCACAATTTTGATTGATTTCGAATTTATAAAACAACGTTTATAAATTCTATTTCTATTTTCTAACAACTTTGATTTATAAATCTCCTTTATTAACAAATTCGATCAATATTCCCTTTAAAGGCAAAAATCCAATTCATAAGTTAATTTCTTATAAATCTCATATTTGACAGTTTCATCCATTTTATAACTTCACAATTTATAAATTTATAAATTTCATTTACTTACGAATTCCATAAATATTTCATTTTTAACACTTATAAAAACTCGTTTTATAATTCCAATATTTTTAATTTACAGATATCAATTGTTTAAACCTTTTATATAAACCGTTTACAATAATTCAAAAATCTACATTTAAACCATCTTATAAATCAATCAACTATTTACTTCAAAAATCTCTTTTCGGTTATATTTCCCAAAGATCTTAATTTTTATAACTTTCGAAAATTTAAACGTTTATTTATTTAAAGTAAATCAATTCAAAAATTGAATAAAACGTCTACTTTCAAAAATCACTTCAAAATCCTTTTTAAGGTAAAAATCGTTATTTTTAATTTTCAAAATTTGAATCCGATGATGCAACAGCATCAATTAGTCAATCATAACATTCAATATCATATATCAATATGATAACAGCATATACATCAATATCTGTAAATGAATAAATACAATTGAGGAATCCAGTTGGATCCCTCCAACCTGTTTTCCTGCATCCAAAGACGTTAGCACAATACCAATTCCACTTCGAGGTGGAATATCGCGGTATATGGGTTTTATAAAAAAAATCATCCGCTTACTAACGGCGCAATAGGGTCTCATCCGCTATACGAGGCGGGAAATCAATCAATCCAATATATACTTATGCCAATATGTATATATTGCTATATATATAGATATATCCTACTATATCTAATATCACATCCAATATCAATCATCAATCAATAACTGCAATCCAAGTTTATTTTGAGTGAGAAAAATCTCACCTTAGCTTTTATTTAGCAATCCGTTTCCAATCCAGTTTATTTCTCCATTTCAGACCTTGTATCAAACAGTTTTATACAGTTTATCAATATTCGAAATAATCGAATAATTAAATTTCCATTTTATCAAATTTAATCCAACATTTACTTTATAAAATATCTTTATCGATTTATTAAACAAGTTCATTAACAGATTAATCCCATATTAAATTGTTTAAATAAAATTAGTAATTCAACAAATGAACATATCGCATTATTTAACAGATTATTCTTTACTGCTTCAAATTTATTTCCTGCATACATATATACATTTAAAATTTTAAACTGCTTAATTAAAACGTTACCCTTATACATATGTATATATATATTAAGACATTAATGTTTATACTTTACTGCAAACATTAATTTTTTTCCTTTTTATTTTTAAAATAAATTTCTTTCTTTTAAATGTTTATCTATATATATATACCACTTTGAACAAAACAGTAATTTATTTCACTGTAGAATATATATATATATAGATCGAAAAATCTATTTTCACATAGCTTCAATCCTTTAAAATTTCCTGTTATCATCATCAATATTTAAAATACATAACTGCATATAAAATATACACTTAACTGTTTACTGTCCATTTTTAAATGTATTATATTTACATTTTCAAACTAAAACTTATTTGCTGTAAAAATTTATCTCTACATACATACGTATATTTATCTTTAAACTTCATATAAAAAAAATTCTTGATAAAAATCCAATCTTTATATAATCTTCTATATTTAAATTTATATATTTTCTGTATAACTCTTTATTATAGATTAAAGCTTACTTATCAAAAACATGTCTTTTATCAAATTTAAATAGAAAGAAGAAACTACCTCATTGGAATAACTCAGGCCTTCACCACGCTCGACTCGAGATCGCTGCCACGAACGCCCCAGACTCCGAGCTTCCCAATCTAACACGACTCGGAACCCTAGCTTGTTTGCCGCACTGCTCGAATCGAGTCATTCGACTCCGCCTCCAGGCGCCTCGCGACCATCGCCACGCTGGCCACCAGCTCCTGCTCGTCGAGCTCTTCCATCGTACGCGACCACCTCCCTAGGTCGTACCACCTCTTCTCTCCAGGCTGCGAGCTTCCATCGGCTCGTCGTTGAGCACGAGTTCCCCTCCATTTCGATGATGGCGACGTGATACTCTCGCGTGTAAGCATGCGAGTTTCCCCCCATTTATGTGAAATCGATGAGAACTGGGGACTTGATTTTTTTGGGAAACGAGGCTTCGACCGATAATTTGATTTTTTTTCTTGCTTCCGTTTTAAACTGAGAGAGAGGGCTTCGTTTTTTATTTTAAAATTTGGAAGGGGGTTGTTTATCGCGGCCATTGTTTTTATCTCGTTCTGCTTTGATTTGAAACCAGGGAGAGGCGTATTTGAAAATGAAGAAGGATGGGTTGCGTGAATTTAGGCTGAAACAAAGGGGCGTGTTTTTAGGCGTGGTTGAGGGGAGAACGTGTGTGCGTTGACAAATATTTAAAATTAATTAAATATTTCCAATTTAATTTGTTCAAAATTCTGGGTCGTTACAAACTTCCCTCCTTAAAAGAATTTCGTCCCGAAATTACAAGTCAGGAAGAAAAAGTCCTTAACTCGTCTACTATTTTTCAACATCCAAATAGTTTTATCAAATTTATCAAAACAAATCTTTCTACTAAAGATTCGTTATCATTTCAACTAACTTTCTAAACCTTTCATAGTTTTCATACAACATTGTTTACTTCAAAATTCAAATTCAAATTTAAACTTCCAAAATTTACAAAAATTTTCTAACGCCCTAAATTTTCAAAAAAATTCGCCAGCGTCTCCTTTGCGCGGATAATATGGTACAACTACAAAACATCCCTACGGACTCTCAGATTTCAAAAAGAAAAAGAAACAGCCAAGCGGCTTAGACAAGAAATCAGCAAATCTCATATTGAAATTCAAATACTTACCTTTAGTCGAGCAATTCAAATTTATCTTCAAAATTAAAATCCCAATTTCTTTTTATAACCTGTATATCCTACTAGCCATAATATCTAGTTACACATTCAAACCATTTTGCAAATCCTATTACAAAATTTTCAATATAAATCGCTTATACATTCAATTTTACATTTCACATTCATTTGAATTCAATTCACAATTCCAATCTAATTTGGATTCAGTTTACACTACTAGAAAATACTACATTTTCCTACGTAAAATTTCCGACGTCTTTCCTACGCCAAAAGGCGGGGCGTAGGGTAGGCGTAGGAAACTGGTAGAAAGAGGTAAAGACGTAGGGAAGACATAAGAAAATTTCCTACGCTTCTCCTACGCCAAATTAGACATGTAGAAAAAAAATCGTGGCGTAAGTAAAGCGTAGGAAATTGTCTACAGTAAAATGATACTGTAGAAAAGGCGTAGATAATCTCCTACGCCATTTCCACGCCTCTTTTAATTTTATACAATTCCACAGCGACGTAGGAAAGACGTAGGAAATTTCCCACACCGTCCCTACGCATGCAATTTTTTTTTTTTTCATTACTCACCGTATACTTCCTTCTCCTAAAATCAGTTTCTACCGAACAAAAAAAACCTACTTCTACGAGATGCTTGAACCCAAAAAAACTAGGGTTTCAAAAATCAAAGCCTTCTAAATAATCATCGTTGCATACTCGGCTATTCCATCAGCCATCGTCGGCTCATCCTTGCCTCCTACGCGATATTTTCTACTGCTGATTTGAAGTTCGCTACAGTCTCTCTATACTGCCACTGCTAATTAGGTATGCGAATTTCTTGTTTTAAGTTGTCTAATTTTCTAAAATTGAGTCGCCCTTTTACTGCTTTAGATTTCATGCGACTATGACAAAGTGGTTTGAAATCGAAATCAAAATGATTTATATGGCAAATTTGGAAGGAAATAGAAGGAACAAAATATTCATGTTAATGTTCTACATAGTTCGTTCGGTTCAAATCTTGATTTGATTTCATACAGAATAACTAGCCAAATATAAGTATGGTCCACGTTAGTAGCATACCAATTAAACCACCGTAGTGCTTCATCCCTTACGTAAAAAGCACATGCTTGTACCCAGTCAACATGAGGAACTTCATGGTATAATAGTACTTATTCTACTTGTTTTAACCATTCCAACACATTACATGCCATGTCGTGCTTCGCTCTCCCATGCTGCAGCCTCCAACGCGTTGCAATTTCAATAGGGTAGAAATTGAGCGTACATGTTTTTGTTTTTCTTTTGATTTCGATTCCGTAATGGTGCTTGGGCATGTTAAAGTGTGGGCTAGAGATTTGCTTTCTTGTTCCGGAATGAAATGTACAGGAACAAAATTTATTACGTAAAACTAGGTGCAGGCCTTAATTTTATTAACTAGGGAAGCTTCATTTTTTACTAGGGCCTAAATAGCCAAACTAACGTTATATTTCCTTTTTATTAAGGCTTGTAGGCTTCATTTGTATAAGGTTCAAACTATAATTACCTGGAACGAAAATAGCCATGTGAGAATATTTGCCTAGAACGAATTATGGAAGGCACGGGATTTATGAAAAATAGATTAGAATGTGCTTAGGTAAACAAGTATTTGGTTGGTTTCATTAACCATTATTGCACTTCTCCATTACTCACCTCTGATCACTTCTGATCACTGCTCCTGCTGCCCCTTGCACAAAAAACAAACCACATTACTACCTTACAACATTACTTCAATTGATAAAATATAGACCACTTTCAAACTTATTTACAAATATAGACCTATTTTTTGTTTTCTGGACTTTAAATTTCCTAAAATTAAATATAATTTAATTTATTTGTAATTATGCAGTAAAAGATGGATTATATGAAAGTTCGAACTTGGATGTATGAGCCTGGATGGAAAAGAGGATCAATATCATTGCATTTTAGAAACGGCGTGGAAGCATTTCTAAAAGTGGCGTCTTGTAATAAAACAAAGATGATAGAAATTCGATGCCCGTGTAAGAAATGCCATTGCATGAAACTTCAAGATTACGAAACTATAACTTTTCACTTGCATAATTATGGTTTTATGCCAAATTATTACGTGTGGAGATATCACGGTGAATCGAGGACAAAGCATGATTCGACAGTGGTAGTTGAAGATGCAACCGAAACCATCGATGCTAATTTTGATGACTATAGTATGGAAGATAGAATGACAGAAATGGTCC
Source organism: Allium fistulosum (assembly GCA_030737815.1). Lineage (NCBI taxonomy): Eukaryota > Viridiplantae > Streptophyta > Magnoliopsida > Asparagales > Amaryllidaceae > Allium > Allium fistulosum. Next base: position 479,480,942 of record CM060905.1, on the reverse strand, counting down.
ATGATGCTGCCGGTCCAAGTTTGTGGACTGATGAACCTGAAGCAGAAGAACTTGACTCGGAAGCTAAAAAGTTTTTTGATTTGTTAAAAGCATCGAAACGACCGCTTTATAAAGGTTGTACAATGACACACTTGTTGGCTACATCTAGGTTAATCACTATAAAATCCGAATACAATGCATCGGAAAACATGATGAATGCGATTTTAAGTCTGTGTAAAGAAATGCTTCCACCTGACAATGTGTTGGCATGTAATTGGTATTCATTAAAAAAGGAAGTATCTGCATTTGGTTTGCCGTATGAAAAAATTGACACATGCCCAAGTGGATGCATGATATATTGGAAGGAAGATCAAAACCTTACGAATTGTAAATTCTCCAATAAAAAAAGATATAAGTCTACAAAAACCAATGGAAAAGGTGTACCTTTCACTCGTATGCATTATTTTCCGCTTACACCCAGATTACAAAGGTTATATGCATCTTGTGCTACCGCAAAACACATGCGATGGCACAATGAACGACAACGAGAGGAAGGGATTTTATGTCATCCTTCTGATGGCGAGGCGTGGAAACATTTTGATAAAGTTTATCCCGATTTTGCTAAAGAATCACGAAATGTCCGACTTGGTTTGTGTACGGATGGTTTCGCGCCTTTTGCGTAGTTCGGAAAACCTTATTCGACATGGCCAGTTATTGTAACACCTTATAATTTACCTCTGTGGATGTGTATGAAGAATTCATACATGTTTTTAACTGTGATTGTTCCTGGACCAAAGAATCCCAAAAACGGAATAGATGTATATTTGCAACCTTTAGTTAATGAGCTGAAAAAACTGTGGATAGATGGCGTTGTTACTTACGACGTGTCAAGGAAAAAAAATTTCAGAATGTTTGCTTCTTTATTATGGACAATAAGTGATTTTCCAGCATATGGGATGCTTTCTGGCTGGAGTACTAGCGGCAAGTTCGCTTGTCCTATCTGTATGGATTCAACTGAATCCTTTCGATTAAAATATGGCGGAAAATAGTGTTGGTGGGATCGTCATCGTCGTTTTTTGCATCCAAACGACCGTTTTAGATTTGATAAGAAAAACTTCAGGGCAAATACAACTATTACTTTAGAGCCACCTGACATTTTGAGTAGTGAACAAGTGTACGAGATCGTGCGAGATTATCCTAAAATGCATGAGATAGGAAGAGAGCCAAAAATCCCTGGTAAAGGACAAATTCATAATTGGTGCAAACAAAGTATATTTTGGGAGCTACCATATTGGAAGAATCTGAAACTTCGGCACAATCTGGACGTAATGCATAATGAAAAAAATGTGTTTGAGAACTACTTTAACACAATTATGAATGTTAAAGGAAAAACAAAAGATGATTTGAAGTCAAGGAAGGATATTGCATTCTACTGTAATCGTCCTGAACTAAAAATTGATAGTGAACGTCCAAATTTCAAACGTTTAGCTTGTTATGAGTTGGAAAATATTCGTCGTAAAAAAGTATTAGAGTGGGTAGAAAATTTGAAGTTACCAGATGGAATTGCTTCTAATATGAAACGATGTGTTGACATGAAGGACCTTCAACTATCGGGAATGAAGAGTCACGATTGTCATGTATTTCTTGAGACTCTATTTCCGATAGTTTTTAAGGAGCTATTACCACAAAAGGTTTGGATGCCCATAACCGAGCTTAGCTTAATGTACAAAGATTTATGTTCGACTACTCTTATTAAAGCTCATTTGGAGAAACTAGAGAAGGATGTACCGAAGTTATTGTGTAAATTGGAAAAAATATTTCCTCCTGGAGTTTTTAATAGCATGGAACATCTACCTGTACATCTACCAACTGAAGCTTTAATGCGAGGACCGGTACAATATGGATGGATGTACCCTTTTGAGAGGTATATATATATATATAACTAAGGTGGACTTTTTTTTTCTTCATATTTTCATCATATCATTATGAGAATGTTATATTTAATATTTCATGTATTCATATTAAGGTATCTTGGTCACCTTAAAAAAAGGTGAAACAAAAAGCACGCGTTGAAGGTTCAATTTGCCAAGCATACATTACTGAAGAAGCATCCACATTTTTCAATTACTATTTTGAAGACCATATCAAGATTTCTAGCAGTGGCCACCGTAATGAGGATGAAATGGATGATTCATCTGATATATCTCTATCCATATTTCAGAAACGGGGACGTCCATATGGTAAATGGAAAGATGGAGGTTTTCAGACAATTAAAGATTTTACTTTAGCTAAATCAACCGTGCTTCTCAATTGTGAAGAGCTATCAAATCTTATTTGGTATGTAACACAACTTCAATCAATTAAAATGATTTATGTTTTATATTATAAATTTTCCTTGGTAATTTTTATCGTCCAACAGTCAATTTGAAGAAGCAAATTCTGATGTTGAGCCCAGTAAAGGATTTGAGAAATGGTTTAAGAAATATGTGAGCATGATTTATTATATATTAATCGCGTTTTATATCATAAATCTTTATAATATTATAATGTATGTGAATTTATTTTAATAGGTTGATGATAATGGAATCACTGATGTTTGTTATGCAAAACTTGCATTTGGTCCTATGATGAAGTATAGAAAATGTCCAATTATGTACGTTAACGGCTATAAATTTCACACAACTGAATTTGGAGCAAATAAAACAACTTACAACAGTGGGGTGTATGTTAAAGGAGGCAACGGGGATGATGATCTAGAAGATTATTATGGCATGTTACAGGAAATAATTGAACTTACTTACTCGATGGCACCAGAGCTTAAAACCTTTTTGTTCAAATGTGAATGGTTCGACAATAGAAAAGATGTAGGAATACGTCGTGCACATAAAGATTATCCACTTATTGAAATAAATCACAAAAGATGATACCAAGGTTATGATCCATTTGTGTTAGCGATGCAAGCGACTCAAGTTTATTATGTACCATATCCTGCTATGAACAACAATAAAGCGGATTGGTGGGCTGTCGTTAAAACAAAGCCAAGATGGTCATTCAATTCGAACATGATCGTAAGCGAAGATCAACCATATCAGAATGATTTGGACCATAATGGACTACTGCAAATCACTGAAGACATTGACGACATCGGACCACTTCATAATGAAGTATTTGATGGAGTAGAGGTTGACGATGATGTCGAAGTTGATTATGATATCGAAGCTGCTGAAAATGATACTGAAGATGAAATTGGCGAAGTTGATGAATGTGAAGATGAATATGATAATGTTGATTGGTAGCATGCTTTCATTAATATACTTGTTTGATTTTTCCACTAGTATGAATTTTTACTTCAAATCAATCTTGTATGCTTAGTTATCTTTGGGTATTTGGTCTTCAGTTCATGTTGTTTTAATTGGTTTGTTGTATATTTAATTCTTCAAATCATATGTATTTCTCTATGTTATAGTAATTGCATTTAACAGGACATGTCTACTCGAGCTGATCGTCATCGTCGTTCCGTGAAACGACCCGCTCTACGTCTTTCTAGCAATAACACATCTGACACAATACAACCTAGTGCATCTCCTATCGGTCAAGATGGATCGGGATCACAGTCAGCAGAGCAGCATAATATCATGTCTCCCATTGTTCATCCTACTTCCCTTGAAGTTGATGCTACCAATCCATCGACTAATGCATCCGTGTCGGACTCCTCCTCCGTAACAAGGGTCGGAGTTTTCTGGCAAGCCAATGTTGGGTAAGAATTCTTGCAAAATAAGTAATTGATGTTGACTTTTGTGACTCTGTTTAATTTACTTTGACTAATTTGAAATAAGCTAGGTGAGAACATAAATATATATTTATGCTTTACATTTATATGTTTCAGATATGAGTTCACTTCCAGGGCTACATCTTATGCTATTCGAGTAGGTTTGTTAGCACGGGTTAACGATTTTTGGCCCAATTTTAAAAGTATACCCGATGATGTTAAGAAAGTGATGTTTCAGGAGTTTCTGGTAAAATAATATTAGTGTATTTGGTGTTACATCTATTTTTTGGTCATTACATTTTCCACTACATGTACAGGAGTCATTTCAATGGACAGATGATGCTTCACCCGCAATTGTGAAGCAGATATGGAATAGAAAAGCAAGTTTGAAGTATCGAGACTGGATTCACAGTATGAAAGAGTCAGGCAAGAAGCATCCGAACCTACCCCAGGAGATATATGAGCAGTTTTTGGCATATTGGGAGCTTCCTGAAGTAAAAGCTCAGGCAGAAAAAGCTGCAAACTCTAGGGCTCAAAACCAAAAGCGACATTGTGGTGGTTCGAGATCCTTTGCGGATTATCGAAACGATTTGGTTTGATCTCTAAAATCTTGTTTTAACGTTAATTTACACCAGCTTTCACATTTTTACTCTATTTTTATCTTTATTTTCTAGACCGATGAACTTAATAGGGAGCCAACTACTTGGGAAGTGTATTGTAGGACTCACAAGGTCACTTCGGACAGCGGATCTACCACTAGTGGATGGATTGATGAAGCATCGATGGAATTTGCAGTAAGTGATTCTTATACCTCAGTTTTAGTCAATGCAAATCAGTTCTATCAAACTATGCAATTATTTTTGTTTCCAAATCCAGACCACTTACCCTTAGCTGTCATGTTTTCTTATATGTGTTGGAGTCATCATGATACAATTTTATACCGAGTCAGGTGAAGAAGTGGTCAGGAGATATGCAAGTTGTTGATGAGTGGTGAAGTTGTATTGGTTGAAGAGACTGTTGTTGTTGGTTTTATGTGTTTTGCTGTAGCTTGAATGGTTATAAGTATGACAGTGGTTATGGAGGTGGGTGGTCTATGAGATGGTTAAGTGTGAGTAGTGTTGAAATATGAAGATGGTTTACAGTATATATATTACCATAAATATTATCCCCACTTGAAGGAAAAAGGAAACTGTAGTCATTTTCTACACATCTACTCACGTTTATATTAAATAAAACTTTAAAGGTGAAAGCCATTTTGGAAAGCAGAAGGTCATTTAAGGGCCTGTCATATAAGGAAACCTGAATAAAGTACTCATCTGCCAGACCATACACTTTCCAGGCGATTAATCTCTGCTTTGATGATGAGAAACGTGCTGATGGGTACTTGTGGTCTGTGTATTGTAATATTTAGGTTATATATAATGAATTTAGCTGATGGGTGCTTTCAGGTTAAGATGATCTTGTCAGGTTGATTCATTTGGGTCTGTGTAACGTGTATACGAATTTTAGGTGGCGGGATAAGTGTTTTGATGGTATGTATTGAGTAAATAGTTTTGAGTAACAAAAAGTCATGCTGAATTATATGGTTAAGTGTGAGTAGTGTTGCTTGGTTGCTGTGAGTGATATCTGATGTAGGAAGAAGGCAGTTTTGTGAAGGAAATGGAGTTCAGTTGTTAAGGCAGAAGGTGAGAAGTTGTTGACTGTGTGGCAGTTGTTAACGGTGTTTGAACCTGCGCATGCATCTTAATGCGAAAAACAAAAAAGACGACCTTTGTGTGTTTATAGCAACGAAGGAGATGTCAGCAGAGATAAATATTATGCAAGTAAAAAATGAGATGATAATGCCCAAGTACTAGACCTGTATACATTCACACCCATGTATCCACTGTAAACGAATGCGCATTGATTCTGTTATGTCAAAAATAATGTATATACATCTACATCTCAAATGTTAAACTAATCTGTATATTTCAGTACGAAGCTTGTTTTAAACCATAATAATAGGATCGGCACGTGTTAGTGGCACGTGGACGTTTGAAATACCGAGAAAATAGGGGTCAATATAAGGGTGCCCGATGAATGCTCTGCTGACGTTGTTGGCTGTTCTCATCAATCCATCCAATTTGCCATACCCAAATGAATATCTTCCTTCTTTCGTCCACTTGAATAACACGAGGTGGTCAATGTCATCATTCCACCTATTTTATGTATTTCCAACAAATTTAGTACAAATCAGTCCTTTTCTTATAATATTTATCAAAATTATTGTAAACTGTACATGAAATGGTTAAGGAGGTTAGGAAGAAATGAAGGAGACAGGTTGTATGAAGTGATGATGTTGATCATGTAGTTTCTTTTGTGAAGTGATATGATATGGGATGTAGTGATGCAGCAAGGTGGCAGTTTTGAAGTGGGGTTGCAGTTGAACAATGGAATGGCAGTAACTATAGGTAAATGCAGCGGCGATGGCAGTTGTAGTTGCTTGTTTGTAGTAATGGTTTATGTAAGTTGTAGTTGCTTGTATGAGGTGATGGTTTGTTTTAGATGACGATTTATGAATTTAAATGTCATATTCATCACCGTGCCATCTGATTAAAACTAACCAGAGTAGGAGAGTAATTGCTACTACTAATGGTAAATATTCAATATCACACTCCAGTAACTGTTGGAATTTATTCGTCTTTTTTGTTGGGATTCCCATGCTACATTGTTGACTAAAAGTTCTATTTTAACCTTTCTAGTTTGTTGCTTTCCTTGGCAGTTGAGGTGGTATGAGTGTTAATGAATGGTTTGAGGCAGTTGCTTGAAACAGTGATATGTAGTTGTACCTGGGTTAATAAAAGATGAAGTTTGCATGGTGATGAACGTGTCTGTGAATGCACTTGGTAGGGGATGTATGTGCAGACAATATGTGAAGCAGTGTATAGTAATATGGTTATGACAATATGTAATATGCCATGGGAATATGTCGTAGGTTTTGTCAGGATGTTTTGCTCAAATATGTATAATTTTTTTTACCTATTCTTTAATATCTTTACCACAGCATGTTGAGACTCAAGTTCAAATATGTATTTATGTTTTTGTTCTTATATTTGGAAAATCACAAATACAGGCACAATATCAAGCTAGAATTGAAGAATTGAAAAATCAAGGCATAGTAATTTCGTATGATGTCGAGGAAGAAGTATTCGACAAGCTTACCGGTGCTATAGCTAAAAGAAAGGACCGTAGGCCATATTATGGCAATATCCCTGGAGTAAGTATTTAAACTTTCAACAAAACATTATTTTAATTAGTTTAAAATGCAGAAATTGATGCAATATTTGATAAAATGCAGAAATACAAAGACGCTACTTATAGCATTAATAAGGGAGAAGCACAGACTAGAGCCAAACTAGAGGAAAAGGTGGAGCGTCAAGAAGGGGAGATTCAAATGCTGAAGATGCAGTATGAACAACTCACCGAGATGCTTCGACAGCGATTTGATGAAGAGCCGAACGATCGTCATGAGGAATGAGGGTATTGAAAACTTTTTAATGGTATCTGTATGATGTCATGTATCATGAACATATTATCATATTATTTTAACATGTAGGAACTTGATTAATATTGTTTGACTTTGTAATATGAATGAGATATTTGTTTTTTGAATTAAAGATGAATGGTTTGACGTTAATCTTTTTGTTGGAATGTGTGTATATATAAAATAAGTTGATTTTAGTTTCTATTTAATGTGGTGAAAAGAAATAGAATGGTAATATATCAAAATTGCTTTAGAAAAGACGTAGGGAAGGCGTAGGTAAATGAAATATTAATGCAGCAAAAAGTCTTATGCATGGCGTAGGAAAAACATTAAAAACACAGGCGTAGGTAAACCGTAGATAAATGAATGACGTAGAAAAGACGTAGGAAACGTAATATGTAAGAATGACGTAGGGAAAGCGTAGGAAAACTGGGCGTAGGGAAGACGTAGGTAAACAAATGACGTAGGAAAGACGTGAGCACTTAAAGAAGTAAAAATGTCGTAACAAAACCGTAGGTACAACATGGCGTGGGGAAGGCGTAAGAAAATTATGGCGTAGGAAAGACGTAGGAAACAAACCAACGGATAGCGTAGGTAGAGCGTAGGTATTTTATTAGCTACGCAAGTTTTACCCACGCCAAAGTTGGCGTAGGGGTTACGTAGTTAATGCATTTACCTACGCCGCGCCTACGCCATTTTGGCGTAGGTAAACCGCAGTTTTCTTGTAGTGTTAACTTCTGAATATTTTATTTTCATCGATTAACTTTCATTTATAACTGCTTATTTTGGATTAGTTTCAATTACTAATTCATTTCAAATTCTAATCCACTTATTCAAATCTGTTTCTACTTACTTGAATTTATCTTTAAATTCGAACCATCTCTTTTATTTAGTTCACAATTCAAGTTTCAATTTAACTAACTCAACTTTCATTTCTAATTATTCAATTCAATTCAATGCTTACAACTTCAAAATGAATCTCAACTTTCAATTTCATTTTCGTTTAATCATAATTGTAAATTTATTCATTCATTTGTTACTATTCCAAATTTATTTTCAACTTAATAAATTTCCTTTAAGTAATCATTTCACTTCGTCTCCTTAGACATTTCTTCAAATTCACTTTATTCAAATTTATTCACTTATAATTACTTTAATTTAACTCCATTCATTAAATTGAATTTATTCTATCAATATTCAAATTCCATAAGTTATCAACTTAATAATATTTCATAAATATCTTTATATAGCATTCCAGAGTCTTTTCAACATTTCAAAGCCATTTTGAAAACAATCCAAATTATCCTTTTGAATTTCCAAAACAAAACCCAAATTTTCCAAACAACTTCCATTTAAAACAATTTGGCAGCAATTCCTCTTTTGGAAACCCGAAAATGAACATCAGTGATGCTGCAGTCATTACCGAAGTTATTTTCCAGCGACCGAAAAGAGTTTAGAGCTTTTATCTCTCCAAAATACTTTTTACACCTTTGAAATTCATTTTCAAATCAAAAAGATTTAAACTTTCCAAATCTTCAAAATTTTCAAATTCTTTTCAAAACATTTCCAAAAACTTCTCTGGAATTCCGTTTTCATTTATAAATCACATTTATAATTTACATTCTTAAATTTCATTTGTAAGTGAATTTATTTCTTAACTTTGGAGTTACGATTTCAATTTCTTGTTTAATTTCATATAATAATGATAACATTTCAACATTATCACTTTCCTAACAAACAAGCATCCATATATTGTAATAATTCATAGAAAATCATTTCTTTTCTATACAAAAATAGTTTTGGGCAAAATTATCTCATTCACCCTATTTAAAACAATACTGTGTCGGTTTATCTTGTTTAAGAGTTTAGAAACCCCTATCGATTACAGTTAGCTAGACTGCACCGACCAGAATCCATAAACAATCAACCGATAAGTCAACACAATACAAAACAATTTTATATTCACTAACAAATACGCACTCGTATCTATTATTACACTCAAACTCATTCTAGAGTACTGCTGACTCTATCTCTAATGAGTAACACCCAACAGAGCAGGGTTGTCGCTTAACCATATGCTCTGATACCACGCTGTCACATACCGGAGTAAGCGGCCACCGGTAGGCTTTGCAACCATCCCAGTCCCACCGTGGCTGACAATGGTACCCCAAACTTGCTTTTACGGCCAGCCTCTCGACTGTCACGGCCTCTGCCTAACCAACCCATCCCTCTCAGGGACATGTAGGGGTAAGAGTCTCCCGTTCGCCACCAAACCGCGAAGCGAGAATCCCCTATCATGCTGTAATATAGCAAGACTGGTGTGAGATCGTAAAACAGTTTTATCTTTAAAACAACAAGAAGATTTAAAGTCAATTCGCAATGTTTTTGGAAAATGAAACTACCATAAGACCTCCCACCACACACACAATGCAAACGCAGACTTGGAGGAGATTTCTTCTTATGTTAGTCAAAGATGTTTACTGCGCAAAAATCAAATCATTTTGGATATTATTATTAGTGCATAGTGGAAAACATTTTGAAAGTAGAATATAAATCTTAGCCAGCATAGGTACCATTATATTATGCCTGCTATAGCTGCCTCCTGAGGAGACAGGTTCTACAATTTGCAATCGTAAAGGCTCGTATTGTTTCTTTGGATTTCCAACAAATGGTCAGGCTAAGGAACTTCCTATGCCACGATGGGTACGTCCCTGGAATAGACGACCCGAGAACCTAACCGGATCTCTGCCAACACAAGGCCGGGTTACCTCTGCAAAAATAGGTAACTACTAGCACGCGTATGCCATCCCCCGATCGTCACCGATCTTCCCGAGGATCCCCGATTCGCAACAAACCACATAATAATAATAATGCAGTAACCACAGAGGTTAAGTATCTGGGCTCCATACCATGATACCACCTTTATCCAGAAGGAATGTCATACACTAAGGGGCGCTACTCCCTAGAACCTTGCCGCATCCTTCCTGTTTTGACCATTTCCGGGGTGTGAGGCTCGACGAAGTCTCATCCACAAAGCTACGCTTCTCAAAAAGCCATGCTTCGGGTCAAACAAATGATCAACCTATGATCACAAAGATATAAGATCAAACAAATGATCATATCGCAAATGATCAAACATTGTTTCACAGCAACACTCAGTATGCCACGTTACCAAATTGGGATATATCGCTGATAAATTTCAACTACATAACCTCTGAGATCGTACGTCTCAGAGAAGGGTGTTAAGCTAAGAGAATAAATCCTCCGCCACCAACAGATATGTATTTGAAAGAAATCAGCTTTATATCTCAATTTGTAACGTCAGACACACAATCCATACAAGTCTGTTCCGGGATCGAACAGAACCGAAGGCACTTCTCACGAAGCCCTTGCACATCCGGATAAATTTCTAATCACGTCCGGACTTCCCGTCACTAAGGGTGATAAAACCTCTAAACCGGAGATCAGCCGATGTAGAGTAACTCGACGGTAATCCTTCCGTTTTCAAAAATATCCGGTCTTCAACACCGGTCTTCGAATGCAATCATAACGACGTATCACATATTCGGAATGGGTTATACGACCCCATGGTCCTTTCCCGGCTAACCCGAATAGTGAGCGTTTATTTAAAAACAAGTGTGGCATTCAAATTCATCCAATTCACAACAAATATCCATTCAAGGTAATTATTGATAGTCGGTTATTTAACTATCAATAAAGATGTGTAACATCATCAGATTCCAAATAATTTTCCCAAATTATTTTATCTTCCAAAATAACTTTACTAGATATAAAATTTCCACACTTCAAAAATAAATCAATATTTATTTTTTTTCTAAACAATTTCCATTTCCTTTATAAATTCCATAGTGAATTTATATTTCAAAATATCTACGGATATACGATTTTCAAATCGATTTCAATATTCACTTTCAATTTATCTTTAAGAAGATAAATTCTCAAAACGTTTCATTTCATATTGGAAAAGCAATTCCATACTTATTTAATAATAAGTAGTTCACAAATCTATTTTATTTTCAACACTTGAAAATATTCGATATACTTAAATCAATATTAAGTACATATTTCATTCTTTAAGGAAATCATTTATTTTAACAACATCTATTTGAGTCAAAACGAATGTTACGTAAAACATCGTTACGACGACTCAAAATCACTAGTATAGGGATTCGAAAATTAAGATAGATATTTAAATCACAATACTAGATAAAAACATTTCCTTTCGGAAATCATTTACTATAACAACAGTGTTATAGTCCACCATTTCCTTATTTTTCGAAAACGTCTATTTCAACAATAAAAATATTGAAATCTATGCATTCGATATCATAATACATTTTAAAACATCTTTTAAAATAATTAACTTCATTTCAAATATCACTTTCCCAAAACCATATCCATTTTCCTTAAGAATATATTCACTGTCCAAAATCGTGAATATACTTCACTAACCAATTTTCAATAATCTCTACACCTTTTATTTCAATAATTACCCACTATCCAAAATCGTGGATAAAATTCCCTTAATAACCTTCTATATTAAATTCCTCAATTTTGATTGATTTCGAATTTATAAAACAACGTTTATAAATTCTATTTCTATTTTCTAACAACTTTGATTTATAAATCTCCTTTATTAACAAATTCGATCAATATTCCCTTTAAAGGCAAAAATGCAATTCATAAGTTAATTTATTATAAATCTCATATTTGACAGTTTCATCCATTTTATAACTTCACAATTTATAAATTTCATTTACTTACGAATTCCATAAATATTTCATTTTTAACACTTATAAAAACTCGTTTTATAATTCCAATATTTTTAATTTACAGATATCAATTGTTTAAACCTTTTATATAAACCGTTTACAATAATTCAAAAATCTACATTTAAACCATCTTATAAATCAATCAACTATTTACTTCAAAAATCGCTTTTCGGTTATATTTCCCAAAGATCTTAATTTTTATAACTTTCGAAAATTTAAACGTTTATTTATTTAAAGTAAATCAATTCAAAAATTGAATAAAACGTCTACTTTCAAAAATCACTTCAAAATCCTTTTTAAGGTAAAAATCGTTATTTTTAAATTTCAAAATTTGAATCCGATGATGCAACAGCATCAATTAGTCAATCATAACATTCAATATCATATATCAATATGATAACAGCATATACATCAACATCTGTAAATGAATAAATACAATTGAGGAATCCAGTTGGATCCCTCCAACCTGTTTCCCTGCATCCAAAGACGTTAGCACAATACCAATTCCACTTCGAGGTGGAATATCGCGGTATATGGGTTTTATAAAAAAAATCATCCGCTTACTAACGGCGCAATAGGGTCTCATCCGCTATACGAGGCGGGAAATCAATCAATCCAATATATACATATGCCAATATGTATATATTGCTATATATATATATAGATATATCCTACTATATCTAATATCACATCCAATATCAATCATCAATCAATAACTGCAATCCAAATTTATTTTGAGTGAGAAAAATCTCACCTTAGCTTTTATTTAGCAATCCGTTTCCAATCCAGTTTATTTCTCCATTTCAGACCTTGTATCAAACAGTTTTATACAGTTTATCAATATTCGAAATAATCGAATAATTAAATTTCCATTTTATCAAATTTAATCCAACATTTACTTTATAAAATATCTTTATCGATTTATTAAACAAGTTCATTAACAGATTAATCCCATATTAAATTGTTTAAATAAAATTAGTAATTCAACAAATGAACATATCGCATTATTTAACAGATTATTCTTTACTGCTTCAAATTTATTTCCTGCATACATATATACATTTAAAATTTTAAACTGCTTAATTAAAACGTTACCCTTATACATATGTATATATATATTAAGACATTAATGTTTATACTTTACTGCAAACATTAATTTTTTTCCTTTTTATTTTTAAAATAAATTTCTTTCTTTTAAATGTTTATCTACATATATATACCACTTTGAACAAAACAGTAATTTATTTCACTGTAAAATATATATATATATAGATCGAAAAATCTATTTTCACATAGCTTCAATCCTTTAAAATTTCCTGTTATCATCATCAATATTTAAAATACATAACTGCATATAAAATATATACTTAACTGTTTACTGTCCATTTTTAAATGTATTATATTTACATTTTCAAACTAAAACTTATTTGCTGTAAAAATTTATCTCTACATACATACGTATATTTATCTTTAAACTTCATATAAAAAAAATTCTTGATAAAAATCCAATCTTTATATAATCTTCTATATTTAAATTTATATATTTTCTGTATAACTCTTTATTATAGATTAAAGCTTACTTATCAAAAACATGTCTTTTATCAAATTTAAATAGAAAGAAGAAACTACCTCACTGGAATAACTCAGGCCTTCACCACGCTCGACTCGAGATCGCTGCCACGAACGCCCCAGACTCCGAGCTTCCCAATCGAACACGACTCGGAACCCTAGCTTGTTTGTCGCACTGCTCGAATCGAGTCATTCGACTCCGCCTCCAGGCGCCTCGCGACCATCACCACGCTGGCCACCAGCTCCTGCTCGTCGAGCTCTTCCATCGTACGCGACCACCTCCCTAGGTCGTACCACCTCTTCTCTCCAGGCTGCGAGCTTCCATCGGCTCGTCGTTGAGCACGAGTTCCCCTCCAGTTCGATGATGGCGACGTGATACTCTCGCGTGTAAGCACGCGAGTTTCCCCCCATTTATGTGAAATCGATGAGAACTGGGGACTTGATTTTTTTGGGAAACGAGGCTTTGGCCGATAATTTGATTTTTTTTCTTGCTTCCGTTTTAAACTGAGAGAGAGGGCTTCGTTTTTGATTTTAAAATTTGGAAGGGGGTTGTTTGTCGCGGCCATTGTTTTTATCTCGTTCTGCTTTGATTTGAAACTAGGGAGAGGCGTATTTGAAAATGAAGAAGGATGGGTTGCGTGAATTTAGGCTGAAACAAAGGGGCGTGTTTTTAGGCGTGGTTGAGGGGAGAACGTGTGTGCGTTGACAAATATTTAAAATTAATTAAATATTTCTAATTTAATTTGTTCAAAATTCTGGGTCGTTACATATAGGCTTGTTTCAGAATCAACCTGATGGATCGTTGGAGGAGTGGATTTGTTGATTCCTTGTGCTTGAGCTATTCAATATCAGGCGATAGGCAGTCAGTATATGGAGTTGGAAATGGGCTTCTAGCATCAACACTTGGTAGTAGGAGCAAATTGAAATGGTTTTGAGGAGATCCTATGGATCGGTACCGATCCATCAGATTGATGGATCGAGTCATGGAACTTTTGGAATGATCTTGTTCTTGCCTTGTGATCTTGGTTTTACTTAGTTTATGCACTTTACGGCTATCTCTCCGGGCTTTCCATCTCGATAGCTTTCAAGTTCTCTTCATCAAGTTAGTCTAGATACTGCCCGGTCAAAAGGCTGGATACCACGAAGCAAATATCAAATCCAAAATAAGATCATTAAATGGTAGTTTAGAATGTTCTTGAGTATTTACAAAATACTAGAGAATTATTTACACAAACAACAAACTCCTTATGAAGGAGTGTTCGGACTTGAACATCATAAGTGTTATCGATTATAATATGTCAATATTAAATTCATGTTTGAATCTTTAGTTAAGAAGCTTTAAGTTAGAAATGTTACTAATGAAATAAAAGGTTGCAAGTGATTCAACGAAAAGGCTGAGTACATCGCCTTGAATAGTGCCAAAATAAAAGCAATGTATATAAATATAAATTCACAAATCAATAACCGAGCTAGGGGTGATTTCAAGTATTAAGAATAGTATACCATTGTCTTATTATAACAATGTAATAATAATAGCTTACTAGAAGTCGAGAAACATACTTCGAACAGTTCCACATGATAAAGGTGGTTTATCAGCATCGAAGAGAGTTTATTGGCAGAGTAAATAATTAATCAACATAGCAGATCTATTCATGAAGGGTCTAACTCAATCAGTTCTAATCAATCCAATGGAAGAGATGAGACTGAGATTCCATAATTGGCCCCAAGTGCAAGTGGGAGAATTATAGAGCTGGAGGAATGCCATAGAGGCAATTATATAATTATTATGTATATTTAACTCAATAAGTAATCTTGTTCAAAATAAAAGATGTTTTCTTTCTATTATATACTTGATATAATATGTTAAATTAATTGATAAATTTAGTTAAAAGTATATTCAATAAAAAATCCATAAATAGTATGTTTTGTGATAGTAGGTACAATATGTTATGACCTTGAGTGATTTATCACAATAAAATTAACACATCACTTTAAATATTCATAGTCAAGATGTATCGAGACTGGATATCGATACATTCGTTGTGACTAGAGTACGTAATTCTCTCTAAATGTTAGGCAGTGTATTACTCATGGCTGCTGGAGGCACTAACGGGTTACATACTGATAGTTATTGGATAACAATGGAATGACTCACTCGATAATTTTCTGTTGGTTAATATAATTAAGATCAAACAGAAATATCGAAGTGAGAATATTACTCAATCCCCTCGACTTGGGAATACTGTCGAGCTTCAACATGGAAACTCCGCTTTGATTTATAGTTAAATCGTGGCAAGTGGTCCATCAAACGACTATAGTTGGGTCAAGTGAAAGCACTGGAAGTGAGATACTATTCAAAAGAGAATTCTTCTTCTCGGTTATATGGGGTTAGTATCACAGTTAATTGAAGTCAATCCAAAGTCAAAGTTTTTGGCCAGAGCAATTCAGTTAATGATAATTGTTATTATTGAACCAAGGACTTTGTGTTTGGATTATAAAGTTGAATATGGACAACATTATTGGAATTTTGACCATTACCAAATTTCATAAGTCATAATGTGATATAGTTTCGACGAAGAAAATTAGTGTAAATAGTTTTCACAATCGGGTAATGCTTAATAAAGTTAAACTGGATTTTACCGATGCCAAGTAAGTGATAAATTTGGTCATAATGTCAAGCCACCTGCTAAGTGACGTGTGAACGTCAATATTCAAATGGTTCGATATTAATCGTTGACCAAATTTACCCGAAACGTTGAATACTCCTATTACCATGCGATTTAATTAAATATAATTGTTATAAATTAATTAAATTAATTAATATTTATGGAATATTAATTATAGGATTTTATTTGATGTGTTGAACAATATTAAAATGTATGTAATAGTTATAAAAACACTTATGGATATGCATTGAAATTGGATTTAAGTGTGTTAACTATTGTTCGGGTTCGAAGTGATTTTGATGCCCATATGGGGGCTTGTTATAGCCAGCTATAGAAAAGCACATGGAGCTGGCCATGTGATGGCAAGGATGAGGTTAGACTTTGAATTAAAACGAAGAGAAAAATAGGGTTTCGAATCCACAATTTTCTCCTTGGTATCTCCTTTATTTAAGGCTCTTTAACCCTCAATTTTTTTATAAATATTTGCTCTCCTCCACTATAGCAAAGGCCGGCCATGCCTCCCCCCACACCTTAAAAATTCAAGCTTTAAAACATCAAATAAAATTCAATTCGATTTTCGGTGGTAGCAGCATTCGGTAAGGTATCATCTTCTGAATACAAATTCAATTAAGGGAGTTCGGATTCAACGTTGTAAGATATGCCATCTAGGCAATAGGCAGAGGTATATTCTACTTTATAATTTTATATATTCTATTTATTAATCATTATGACATATATGCTTTAGTTAGAAATTTAAATATCATGAATCTGGATATATTAATTCTGCACCATAGGATCGTTTGTATATGTTTATATGTTTGCCTACTTTTTTTTGTATATATATGTATCATAAATCACACGGCGAGATTAAAAAAACAATTTATTTATAAAATTGTTTTTAAAGAATGGATAAATTAATACATTATTAATAAATACATAATGCAAGTTTTTTATTTCATAAATATTCACATAAAATATGTTCGAATTAAAAAAAAGGTTTTTTAAAATAATATTTATGATTGTTTATTTAAAATAGATAAATCCAATATTTTATTTAGATTAAATTTATATATAAACATATATATGAAATAAATACATTTGAAATTATATAATATATTTATAGTTACTGTAATGTAAAGTGTAATCACTTAAAACTACTTTCGGATTTTAAAATTATTTTTTGTTTTATTTATATAATTCCTCAGGGAATTTAATTACAAAAAGCTTTTAAATTACACACATACACATATACATACATCTTTATTAATAGTTGGCTTGGAAGCGCAATCTTTTAGTCCGACCGTGAAGTTCCAAAATCGCCGTTTATATACGATTCTTTAAAAATTCGCCCTATTAATTGAACCTAAAAATAGCATCTGCATATCTATTCCTAAACTCGGTGCATCTATTAATTGGTTTTAAAAAATAGCATCCGCATACCTGATCCTAAACTCGATGCATATAACACCGCACTTATATTACGTGTAATATTATTGCCAACTGCATACTATAGTGAGTAGCATTAAGAAGCTCAACCTTTTATTATACGTTAGATTCAAAACAGATTGAAATAGGGAGTAAATAAACTATTATTATAATTTTTTGTTCCTAAGTTTAAGTGAAAGCATGATATTTGTTATAGTTCTGATGCATTTATTCAATCACTGCTCATAGTTGTTGGCCACCATTGCTTTCACACATCATAACTTTTAGGTTAGTTTTATTCAGTTGTCTATTATTATTTCTACTTACTATAGAAGTATTCAGTCACTGTTTATATTCCATTTTTTGTTTATTTTTTTCTTTTCTCTCTATTTTTTTTTATTAAACCAAGATGACA
Source organism: Allium fistulosum (assembly GCA_030737815.1). Taxonomy (NCBI): domain Eukaryota; kingdom Viridiplantae; phylum Streptophyta; class Magnoliopsida; order Asparagales; family Amaryllidaceae; genus Allium; species Allium fistulosum. The sequence goes on along the minus strand of CM060905.1, from coordinate 479,462,803 downwards.
ACTTTAGCATAATAGAGTACAAGCCGAGACATCTGCACACCACGATTGTTTTTTGTATTGTGTTATAACTCTAAATCATGCTATGCACGTAGTTTGTTTTGAATTATATGTAGTGAATATAAATTATACGGTAGAGGTAGTTATGATGATTATATTACGTTTTGGTTTATACTGGACAAGATTTTGTAAGTTGCTCTTTAGAAATGTAATGAAGTTGAAGCCCTCAATTTGAAAGTATTATTTTGAAAAATAAAGTTAAAGGGTTAAGTAACAAATCTATTATTGTGAATAATGTAATAAACCATATATTTGGAGAGAAGATATGGAATACACAAATGCAAAAAAAATCATACCTAAATAAATTGTCGCAGCTAAAGTGATGAAATTTAATCAAAAGTAATTTAGACATTGAAATCGGTAACGAAGACGACTAGAAACACAGTCTATCATCTATGTGTCTCCATCATACAATGATATACCTTTATACCTAAATAAAAACGTATACTACTAGGAAATACTTCAAATGATGTTTTGAAGCTTTAAAAGAGACAAAATATAAATTTAAATTATAGGTGAAATCATACTAAAAATGAATTTGACAAGTGATTTATAGACATCGATAGGTATTCTATAAAGAAAGGACAGAATTTATAGGAAGCAAAAAAATGTTATAATGCTCTTGCATTATGCCTCCTCTTTCGTGGATCTACTATTTTTGGTTGGATACATAACGTTAAATAAACCAAGTTTACACATGTTAAACCATATTCATATGATTATATTACATACTTGAATCTGAAAATTGTAGCTAACCACTTTTATAAGTTTATCATTATATTACATACTTGTAGTTTTCATATTGTCCTGTAAATATTATACTTATTTGTTTATAATAACAATTGTATATATTATAATATATAATATAATTAAATTTTCTCTCAAATTAAAACGTTTGTGTCGTTTGTACTATTTAAATGCATGCGCGTATCGTGTGCCATTAAGACTTGAATATAATAGCTTCAGTGTAGCACTTTTTTGGTATTAATGTCAACTTGCAAAATTGTCTCTCTATAGATATTAACAAATGTTAATATTACTTAAAAATAGGATTTAGCAAATATACTTTTTTGCAAATTCATAACGCTCTTTTACATATATTACCAAACTTAATATCATTTAAAAATATGATCTAACAAATAAACTTCACATATGTTTTCGCATTTTATTTTGATAACGTAAACAACAATTCAAACTATAAAAAAATTAAATGATGAATCTTAGAAATAAAAATTCAAACTGACTACACATGATTCCAACGCAAAAACACAGTTAAATATTTATGAAAATCATTTCCCTTGAATATGTTAAGCACATATAATTTGTAAAAATATTAATTTATCCACAAAGGGTGTGCTACTGTCACGCGCAAAGCGCGTGCCATAACACTCGTGTGTGTGTGTAAAACCTAGTGGCTTAGAGTAATTTCTTTAAAAAAAAAATTTATTAAATATATAATTACATGTATATATTTATGTTATATATAAAACATTTAAACATTATTTTATATATATATATATATATATATATATATGTAATAATAGTAGTAATAATAATACTATATTACTTTATAATTTCGAAATATATTTATATTTACAAATTAATTTATTGCAATAAACTTAGAGTGGTTTTAAAAATACATATAAACATCTAAAATTAATTTTATTCTATTAAATAGCGTTAATTAATGTGTGTGTATATGTGCATGTGTGTGTGTGTGTGTGTGTGTGTGTGTGTGTGTATATATATATTTGTATGTGTATGTGTGTGTGTATTGACAGCATGTCCATTGCGGTGTAAAGCATCTTTATACGGACATGTTAAACCATGTGCACCTTACTATGCTGCACGTGCAGGTAGACACATATGTGTATATGATACACATATCATATAATATAATACAAATTCAATAATAAATGAAACTTTATTTATAAATAAATAAAATATTAATTTTATTTAAAACAAATTTATATAAAATCTAAATAAATTTAGACTTCATAAACCCATTAAAGATTCAAATGTAATAATTTTTTGAAATTTAACCATTTATTCCATTGTGTGCTTTCTCAGTTTTAATAAATAGATGATTAAATTTGCTTACTATATATCCAGCCAGATTGGGCTGGCGGTTCTCAGAAGGGTTTCTACCTCTGGAGAAGGAGTGACCATGACTTTTTGTCCAACATTTACAGCGTCAGGTGATAATGTTAAAGTATCATCTACAACTTCTTCAATGACCATCTCAAGTGTAACAAGATGAATACTCCGATTATTTACCTCTTTACTATGATTTTCGAGTTGACGCTCATTTTCTATAAAACTATTGTCTAATGTATTGTTATTTGTGTTTTGATGCTGTAATAATTCAGACATCGTATTGGACTGTAAAATTGTTCTCTTTGTATTATATTGATTTTGAGCCTGTGCGTTTACTGCAATGTACTGATCTTGAGTTGACGAAGGCATGGATGGTATAACATAAGTGTTACTATGATTAATATGCTCATCCACATTCATTAAGCTCTTTGGGAATCCATTATTTATGCGAGTTGCAACGCTTTTCAGCATGTCTAAAGCAGTGGCATTTGACACACTACATTGGTTGCCATTCATCTAATAGTTGTTGCCAAAATAGATTGTCGTTTTCGTCTAAAATAGGGACTCTGTTTGGAAAAGTAAATTCTGAAATAACTTCAACTAATACCCGGGTGCAGGCATTGAAGTAGTGATAGTACGGTTTAGGGTCCATCGTTAGGGCTGTCAAAAGATACTCGAAAAATCCATCCGTGTCCGTATCCGAAAAACAGATATATATATGATATCTTCAAAAACGGATGCGAATGCGGATACGAAGACATCCACATCCGGAATTATCCGTTCGATTTTTTTAAAGATTATACTTTGTATTATATGTATTTTAGTACAATGAAAATATTTATTTATTGTTTTATTAAGTTAAAAGTTCATATTATACGCACTAAATGCATATTAACTACTCAAAATTATTTATTATTATCATATTTGTTTATTTTTAACACTTTAATAATCAATGAGATTAAAAAAGTTTATGACCCAATGAGATATATAATGAATCATCATTCAGTGTAAAAGTATATCAAATTATTATTTTTTTAGACAAACGGTAATTTGTCATTATCAGTGCAACGGTTACCAGTTTATCGGTATACCAGTTATTGGTTTGCTCCCCCAAAGATGGCTACCTGTGTTTATTTAGCAAGCATAAATAAACTAAAAACACTGGATAACTTCAACGATAACATCAACAAGTGGAACAGTGTCCAAAACACATAATTGTAGACTATGCAGCAAAGAAAGTGAATCAAGTGAGCACTTAGTTTTCAACTGTGACTATGCATCATTCATCTAGAATCAACTAAAACAGAAACTGAACTTACAATCAATCCAGAACTGGAGCATCAACTCAACACTTGAGTATCTTGGAACAAACCACACAAGCAAAAGTTTTCATAACGACTTGACTGACACAGGTATAGCAGTTACATATGGACGAAAGGAAACGCCAGAATATTCAACAACAAATGTCTATCTAAAGAAACGAGAATAGCCCTAAGCATTCAAGATTGTCAATGTATCATTACTAAATCTAAATTCTTTATTGTTGAAAGCAACAAACAAATTAAGCATGCTATGTAAGAGTTTCAATCTTATCAGAGCTATATAGGCGACGCCTCCAACCAGAGTGCTTTCAGTTCAATCTGAGTTCTGATATGGATGAAACAGGAATTCTAAAGCTCGGTCTCAAGGTGGAAGCCGATGACTTTTGGCGATTTTTCTCCAGATCTGTAAGTGTTCCAACCACACGTGTGCTAGGTAGGAGAAGCCTTCAAATAACGAATGCTAGAAGTTGTCTTGGCTCTCATGCAGCTAAATCGAGTGGACGTGGTAATAGATTTGAAGAGAAAGCTGACGAAAGACGTCAAATTTGGCATAGATCTACAGTAAAAGCTAGTGCAGGGAGCCATGGTTTTTCTTTTTGGAAAGATGGAATGGGGAGAAATAATGTGTTTTTTAAGGAATTGCAGTTGCATGGCATGAGGAGTCCCAGCATTTTCCATGTATCTAATCATGCATTTTAATGAAGGATTTTTTTTCATTTTGGTCTAGTTTTTAAAGTCATTATCATAAATAGCTCGGTTTTAAAACTAATATCAAATATAGTCCCGTTTTGACCAGTTTAGCGCTGAACTGGCCAAAATGCACTAGCGACTTTTCAATTGACTTTTAAAAAGTCGCCAGTGCATTTTGGCCAGTTAAGCGCTGAGCTGGTCAAAACATGGCTGTATTTGATATTAGTTTTAAAACGAGGCTATTTGCGATAATAAGTTTAAAAACGAAGCCAAATCGAAAAAAATCCTTTAATGAATTGCAGTTGCTAGATTTCCATACTCCCTTGCAGCTATGCATTCTTCAGATCATGCGTTGGAATCATGCTCTCCAGCTTCACACGGTCTTTTAGACTCTGCTTAAAATCTGATAGACCTTAATACACTGACTCCTAATCAAGCATATCAGATAGCTAAAAAGGAACGTAAAAAAAATGAGTTACCATTTGCATATGAAGATCATTCTATATTGTATTTCTTATATAAAGAGCACTGTATTGTATTCGAGACATATATGAAATACAGAGATCAGTTTTCCTTTGCATTCTGTTTTCTTTCTTCATTACGATCTTCAATTCCTCAATACAATTCTCTGGTTCATTCAATCAAAACACAAATACAATAATACTCAAAACTTTAACATGGTATCGAAGCCATTGCTACAAGCCTAACGGCATTGATGAATTCAAGCTTTGAAGCATTTCAGAAACTCTGTCAAAATCAGAGTTGTTTTCATACGAAAAATTTCAAAATTCAAAGTTCTTTGGAGCATTTCTGAAATTCGTTTTGAAAACAGAAGTTTTTGATATTCAAGAAATAATCAGAGGAGCTTCATCATCTGATTTCTTGAAACCCATCAGGTATCATTCATCATTTGGATTTATAAAATTGAATTTGCCTATAAAACAGGTGTCGTGCCAAAGAAATAGATAAATTTCTGGCTGCAATAAGTTTTATAAAGAGAGAGAGAGAGAGAGCAAATTCTGTTGCAAGAAGCATCTTAAAAGTCAGTTTCAGAAAACAAGAAAGCAATCATAGCAGAAAGAAGGTTATTGCCCTGCCAAGAATCCATTAGATTTTATTCATCATCATTGGAATCGGCTGCAACATACCTGATCTATCTGCAATCAAGCTTTCTTGAATTTGCAAGTTCTTTTGTTTCCTCTGTGACCGTTTCTTTTTAATCGATTTCTTCATGGCTGAAGGAGATAACTCTTTAGCAACATCAGATAGTAACTCCATCTCTCAACAGCAAATAGTTGATGCAACAGAGAAGTTGATCAAAACTATCATTAGTCCCGAAAGTCAGCTTATTACCATCCATCGAGAAGAAGATAATTATCTTCTATGGAAGCTTCAAGTTGAAACTGCTATACAAGGATATGGGCTTGAAATTTTTATTCTTGGCACCAGTTCAATTCCCCCAAGGTTCATTGTTGATCCACAAGGCAAAATGGTTAACAATGAAGAATACACAAGATATTATAGGCAAGATAGATTAATAAGTTCTTGGTCGCTATCATCCATCAATACAAAACTGTTATCACAAGTTATAGGCTGTAAATCTGTTAATGAAATTTGGATTAGATTTGAGAGAATATTCAATACTCAATCTGCTGCAAAGATTATGCACTACAAGAGACAACTTCAAAGTGTCAGCAAGGATAATCAGGCCATGTGAGATTATTTGGCATAGGTTAATAACATATGTAATATGTTAGAAGCTGCTGGGCTTAAGATTACAGAAACTGAACTTGTATTATCTATATTGAATGGTCTCAGTGATGAGTATGAGGCTGTAGTTGCAGTTTTATCATCTCAACCCACCTTACCATTTGTGGAGTATGTTCACTCAACACTGCTCGCTTATGAAGCAAGAATTGATCATAAGAGACCTCAAGATTCAGATCTATCAATCAATTATGCTACTACTAATAAAAATAGAGGTTCAAGTATCAATAAACAAGGCCAATCTTATCAAAGAGGCGGTAATTCAAATAGATCCAGAGGCAGAGGAAGGTGAGGAAATAACAACAATAATAGACCAAGATTCCAAATATGTGAGAAATTGGGTCATACAGCAATGAAGTGTTACTTTAGATTTAATGCTAATTACATGCCTAATCAAAATCAAAATAATCAGAGAAGTGGTAATCCTAGTATCAATATAGCACAGGTGTAGTCAGATACAAACAGTCTAACAGACAATAGCAGAGCAACCAATCAAGATACTACAGCAAAGTCAGAACATATACATGATGAAAGCTGGTATCCAGATTCAGGAGCTACAAATCACATTACTAGCAATCTTGACAATTTGAATCTTGGAAATAAAGACTACAAAAGTAAACAAACAATTTGCATGGGAAATGGTGAGTCTATTAGTATTACTCATACTGGAAATGCATCAATCAAAGGTGCAAGATAGTTATTCTTAAATAATTTGTTAAGAGTGCCAAAGATAAAGAAAAATCTCATGAGTGTCTCTCAATTTGCTAAAGATAATAATGTTTATCCAAATTACTGTTTAGTCAGAGACATTCTAACTAAAGAAATTTTGTTACAGGGTGATGCTGTGAGAGGTCTATATAGATTCAATCTTATTAGTTCAGACAAGTTTGTGAGAAAACATCAATGTTGCAACATAGCTGAAGTTAGTCAGACAAAGAAAAATAAGATGTATTTGATCTTTGGCATTATAAACTTGGCCATCCTAATGAAAATGTAGTTAAACAAGTACTCAGTGAAAATAAAATTAATTCTGTTGATATATCTTTATCATATATATGTTCTTATTGTCAAATGGGTAAGAGTCACAAATTAGCATTCAGTGATTCTTTAACTGTGTATTCAAAACCATTGGAATTGGTTGCAACAGACCTATGAGGTCCTGCTCCAATATATTTTGACTATGGCTACAGGTATTGTATATCTTTTATTGATGTTTTTCAAGGCATACATGGATATATATTTTGGAGTCTAAATATGAAACATGTAATGTTGTTATTCATTTTATATCCCTAGTAGAAAAGCAAACTGGTTGTCAAGTTAAAATCATGCAAACTGATGGTGAGACTGAATATAAACAACTCAGTAGTTATTTCAATAAATAAGGGAATAGTTCATAGAACTACTTGTCCCTATACATCTGAAAAAATGGGTTAATTGAGAGAAAACATAGACATATTATAGAGACGGATCTTACTTTATTAGCTCAAGCATCTTTGCCATTGAAATTGTGGCCTGAGTCATTTAACACAGCTGTGTATCTAATTAATAGATTGCCAACAAAGGTTCTCAAAGGAATATCACCTACAGAAAAATTATTTGGAATTAAACCTGATTATCAATACTTGAGAACCTTTGGATATCTATGTTTTCCCTACTTAGGATCATACAATAGCAATAAATTAAATTTCAGATCAAAACCATGTACATTCTTGGGGTATGGAACCAATCAAAAGGGTTATAAATGTCTTGATGATAATGGAAGAATATATGTTAGTAGATATGTTGTTTTTAATGAGCAGGTATTTCCTTTCAGCAATTCAACAATGAAAACAAGCAGAAAGATTTATAATCCAAATGTATCCATACCTGACATACCTATATATACTGATGATCTGCAAACTTAGAAGACTGAAAGGATTGTTGGAACTGATGATTCTCAACACACGGTTCTAGATCAACTAGGTTATTAATCATCTGAGCAGCCCAACTATCACAGCCAATCTCCTGCAAATTCAAATATGCAATCACAGCAAGTAAGTGATACCTATACAAAAAATCAAGAAGATCAATCAGAAAATAGCAACACAAATGAAAAGTACAACCATAAGCAAGAGCAGCTTATCCCATGATCACAAGAGAAAAAAGTGGTATTTTCAAACCGAAGTTATATACTGTTGTAACTAGTATAGAAGAGCCTGAAACTTTTGAACAAGCTACTGTTGACAAGAACTAGAAAGCAGCTATGGATGAGGAGTATAATGCTCTCATGAAAAACAAAACATGGAGTTTAGTATATCCTCCAAAGAATAAAAATATAATTGGATGCAAATGGATCTTCAAAATAAAGAAAAATCCAGATGGAACAGTAGCTAGATACAAGGCCAGACTTGTGGCTAAGGGTTACACATAGGAGTATGGATTTGACTACAATGAGACTTTTTCTCCTGTAGTCAAACCTACAACCATAAGAATTATCTTGTCTATTGCTTTATATAAACATTGGAATATTGGACAACTTGATGTCAATAATGTATTTTTGAATGGCACTTTACAAGAAGAAATATTTATGGAGCAACCACAAGGGTATAAGCAAGATATGAATCTTGTCTGTAAATTAAATAAGGTTATATATGGTTTTAAACAGGCTCCAAGAGTCTGGTTTGATAGACTAAAACCCGCATTATCTACACTAGGCTATCAGTCTACCAAATCAGATAATTCTTTATTCATCAAGCTCAATAAAAATTCAAGTATATACATTCTGATATATGTTGATGATTTAATTATTGCAGGGGATGTTGAAAATGAAATCAACAAACTCACTCAGTATTTTAATGAACAATTTTCAATTAAGGATCTTGGTGACTTAAGTTATTTTTTGGGCATAGAAGTCAAAAGGTGGTCAAACTCAGCAATGTTCTTAAGTCAACAGAAACATATTTCAGAGCTACTATTCAAAACTAAAAGATAAAGCAAAGCCTTAGCCAACACCAATGATAAGGAGTCAGCAATTGACCAAAAACAGGGGAGAACCCATAACTAATATCAAACAATATAGAAGTGTTGTTGGTGCTTTGTAGTATGCAACAATCAATAGACCAGATATATCATTTAGTGTTAATAAAGTTTGTAAATTTATGTAGGAACCATTGGATAGTCATTGGAAAGCAGTTAAAAGAATATTGAGATATCTAAAAGGAACTGCTAATTTTGGTCTACTGCTAAAGTATTGCAACAATCTTAGTTTAACTGGATATTCAGATGCAGATTGGGCTACTGATTTAGATGTCTGTAACATGATATTGCATTTATCTTGGCAACAATCCTATATTATGGTGTTCGAAAAAGCAGTCTACAATATCCAGATCTAGCACAGAAGCAGAATATAAAAGTGTTGCTAGTGCAACAGTAAAGATAATTTGGATTCAGTCATTATCCAGTGAATTAAACATCAAGTTACAGACCAAACCAACATTGTGGTGTGATAATCAAAGCGCAGTAGACATGGCATCTAACCCTATTCAACATTCAAAGACAAAACATATAGAATTGATATCTATTTTGTTCGAGAGCATGTGTTAAAGGGAAACTTACAAATAAACTATGTACCTGCACCTTACCAACGAGCCGATGCTCCCACGAAGGCTTTATCAGCTCAAAATTTTGTCAAATTTCGAAGCAACTTGAAGGTGAAAGAAATTCCAGATGATACAAGAGAAGCTACTGGTTGATTTGACTTTTTCAGAGCAAAAATCATCATCGATTTCTATTTTTCTGCAAGTTTGGGTTTTTAAACTGCAAAAGAGCTGAGATACATATGAAATTCGTGTAGATCTACTCATTTGAATTCATTTTCTTCCTGAAAGACTGGATTTTTGTAAAGATTTGAAGCCGCTGACAAAAAAAATTGAGACGCCATGATCTAACACTAACTTCGGTTTGAGGGGGGTAAAAGAAATGATTTACCGTTTGCATCTGAAGGCTATTTCATCTCATCACTTATTTGGTATGGGCCGGGTTGTTTGGTTTAGCCCAAGATCATTCTATATTGTATTTCTTATATAAAGAGCACTGTATTGTATGCGAGACATATATGAAGTACAGAGATCAGTTTTCCTTTGCATTCTGTTTCTTTCTTCATACAATCTTCAATTCCTCAATACAATTCTTTGATTCATTCAATCAAAACACAAATACAATAATAGTCAAAACTTTAACAGAAAGTATTGTTTATGATTCAAACAAATATTTTGAACATGTTAAAGCAAAAGAGATTGAAAAGGCTAGCCTCTATACTAAATGAAAGTACTGAGTGGGAACGTCATAGGTTTAGATACAATGATCAAATGCTCTTGAATAAAACGATACATCGAAGACTATGTAGTTGATATTATTTTGCTATAGGAAACTAAAATAGGATTGCCTAATATTAACTTTCTCAGATCAATTGGTGGAAATTTTATATGGGGTGGTCATTTGTTCCTACTACTGGTAGTTCATGGGGTGTTATGACAGGGCAATGCAAAGGTAGGTATAAGCTACTTTAATTTATCACTAAATGTCATTCATTACACATTATATTTGACAGTAGTCATGATATCCTGATAACTAACATAATAAATGCTTATGTACCGAACAACAAAACTCTTTGATGTACTCTAGGGCATGAATGCACCACTTTAGGCATCTCTCTTATGGTCTTTGGATTATACGAGGTACTTTAATGTCATAAGACTTATTGGTGAGCATTTACTGAAGTTAGTAGTATGCCTTAGAGGCAATTATGTAACTATTACATATATCTAACTTTATAATCAATCTTGTACGTAATAAAGGTGTTTGCTTTTCTTTTATATACTTTTTTATATCTTTGATATAAATGATTAAGTAATTAATTTAAGGTATATAGTTACGAAAATCCTTAAATAAAATGTTATGTAATTATAGTTGCAAATAGTTGCAATCGTAAGTAATTAATCAAAAAATAAAATAATATTTTGTTTTCAAAATTTCTGATCAAGATGTTTCAAGAATGGATATCAATACATCCATTAAGACCAAAGTATGTAACGCTCTCCAAATATTGGTAAATATACTACTCATGGCTGCTATGGGCACCAAGGGGTTATGTACTTATAGTTATTGGATGAACATGGAATGACTCACTAAGAGTTTCTTGTTGGTTGATAACAACTAGGACAAACAGGAAATCTCAGTATGATGATGTTACAAAGTTCCGTCAACTTGATAATACTGTGGAACTTTAATGAGGATACTCTACTTTGATTATACTTAAATCATGGCATGACAATCCATCAAGCGACTATAGTTGGGTCTGAGTTGAAGCATTAGAAGTATTCCCTATTCAACTGAGAATTCGCCTCCTCGATTATATGAGGTTAGTACCATGGTCAACTGTAGTCAACTCAAAATCTCTGGCCAAAGTAGAACGGTTAATAATAAATGTTACTACTGAACCAAAGACTTTCTTATGGACTAATCGAGTTGAATTTCAATAATATTAGAGTTTTAACCAATACCAAACTCTACATATCCTAATGTGATATAGTGTTTACGAAGAGAATGTGTGTAAATTATTGTCAATATTGATGCCACTTAAGATAATATAAAAGATGATATTATTTCCAAAAGGAGGGTAAGCGATGAATTTTGCCAAACTGTCACACCACTAGCTAAGGCGATGTGCGGATGTTAATATTTGTATTGTTCAACATTAATCGTTGACTAAATTCACACCTCCGAGTCACACAACCGTATTTATCAATTCCCTAAAAACCACAAGGTTTAATTAGTTTATAAAGTGCTATAAATTAATTGATATTTGAAGAATATTAATTATTACTTTATTTGATATTTTGAGTGTTTTTAATAATTATTTAGGGTGTGTATAAAAGTTATATATATATATATATGTATATGTGTATGTATGTATGTATGTATCGATATACGATGTCGGTATATATTTAAATGGGTTTTAAATATAGTTAATTACTTAACGGAATTAGGAAATATTGATCCATGTGATCAAAAGATATGGCCTGCCATACTAGTGAGAGAAGGGATTTGTATGAGTAAACTGATAATAATTTAGGGAATTAAAAGATAAAGTATTAAAGAAAGAATGGGAGATGATTATATTCTCTCCTTAAAACAAAATAATCACATTCATTTCAATTTTAATTTTGTTCCCTCCTTCCTGGTCATTCTTTAATGGTTGTCACCTCCATTAGTTTATAGAGCCGAATTTTTCGTTTTAAAAATAAAAATATCAAACTAACTTAAATCATGTAGTTCATTCGATTCTAGTAAGGTCGGGTGACAATTCAAGCAATCTAGAAGATAATTTGTGAATCAAGGTGTTAGAAAGGGCAAGACTCGCTCAGGTTCGATTCCGTTTATATTTCATTCATCCATGATGTTTAACCCTGACCTAATTCACATATATGTATATTATATTGCCACTTATTAGATTTGATTTGAAACTATTTGTTTGTTGTCATTTTAACATAAAACCAATTTTTGTTTGATTTTAAATTTATGTATTGTTAATGTTTATTGGACCTACAACTATTTGTTAATGTAAATTTGATTTTGCTATAATAAAATTTACAAGTGTACTCTCAATTTAGTTTACTTATAATTATGGGTTTGATATTAAAATAATTGAATTGTATATATATATTTGTCTCAATTAGTAAAACAATGTTAAGTTAAATCTTTAATTAAGTTAATTTTATTTTCAAACTAATTATTCAATGTTTGTTGTCTAATAAAATATTTATATTTGGATTTTAAATTTTAAATTACAATAAACATACATACATACATACATACATACATACATACATACATACATACATACATGGAATGTTTGAATTAATTAGTCATGTCGTTGGAGCAGTATATTAATCATGACAATGTTTTATAATAATCTAGTTTACATATGTGTTCATAAGTTATTTCCGATCTGAGATATTAAAGCTAAGATAATTTTGATTACGAATAATTATAGAATTATTTTTATATAGAGATTGGATGGTATTAATTAGGTGTTTGCAAAAGGGGAAGGTGGAATCAATTAAATGTATCACCTTTTACTCTTTCCTCTTCAGATCTTGATTTGATTAGATCCACATCTAATATATATTTTTATTCTCATCTTATCTCAAACATGAAGTATTCACCTATTTTGAAGATATCTATTTTTATTATATATATTTATTTTTCAAATATAAGTGTATACATAAATATATAAGTGGAAATATAGATGTCACATATATGTATATATATGTCTAAACTATATATATATGTATGTCTAAACTATATATATATATATATTTGTGTGTGTATGTATGTATATATAGTACTATAAATATTTGTATACAAACAATATACACATAGGTATTTATATTCCTGATATTCATATGAAATAATTTTATGCATAAGTAATTGTTACATATATATAAGATTCCGATTTTGGTCACTCAGAAATAACACCTATGGATGACTGCAGCATCCGTAACAGTTAGTTTTGAGCCTCCGGAAGTGGGATGTTACAAAGTTGGTATCAGAGCATGGTTTATGTACTTAAAAGGAATTTAAAGCTTAAAAGATTTTTAAAACATAATCTAATGAATCTAAAATATGGTTGGGCTTGGGTAAGCGTTATAGTAACATATGTGTACTTTGCTATAAATACCTAAGTATGTATTCCCTACTCTCTTAGACCGTTCTTCTATATCTTACTAAGATTGGATTTCAGGTAGTAGGGAAGTAAGATATGGAGGCAGGAAACAGAAGAGTGAATCAAGGTGGGAGACGCACTACAACACGTGGAAATGTTCGACCCAATACTAGGAGCAACCAGGGTCGACAGGCAAATGCAAACCCAGAAGCAAATGCCAATGTTGGTGCTAAGATTCCACCGGTTGATATGGGGATGATGTATCAGTTCTTTGTGAATATGATGCAAGCTGGAGCAGCTGCAGGAGTGGCTGTGGGGAATGATGGAGGAGCTACTCAGGTGGCCTCAGTTGGCAATAATTATGCCAAGCTGAGTAGGGATTACGCTAGTCTTGGAGGGAAGCCTTTTCTAGGAACTGAGGATACAGTAGGAGTGGAGAACTGGCTATTGCAATATGAAAGGATATTTGCAGATCTCAGCTTGACGGATATGCAGAAGAGGAGACTTGCTTCAAGGCAATTGCAGGGAGCAGCGTTGTTTTGGTGGAACGGAGTTACCGTGGGAGAGCCAGAGGAAGATCTGACTTGGGCTGAATTTCGAAGGAGGTTCGAAGAAAGATTTCTATTAGAGGTTGCCAAGTCAGCATTGCTAAAGAAATTTGCAGATTTAGTCCAGAGGGATAGATCGGTGATTGAGTATGCTACAGAGTTTGATGAGTTGTCCCGTTACGGATATACTACTGTGGATACTATCATTCGGAGGAATGATAAGTTTATCAGGGGTTGAATCCTGAAATTGCCAGAGCAACCAGTTTATCAGGGGATATACTACTGTGGATACTGTCATTCGGAGGAATGATAGGTTTATGTAGCAAGAGAGTTTGTGGATGTGTTTGAACCAGTTTCAGGCTTGCCGCCGAAAAGAGCTATCGAGTTTCGGATAGATCTCATATTGGGAGCTGAACCCGTAAGTAGACCACCTAGCAGGATGTCACCAACCGAGATGAATGAATTGAAGGTGCAGCTAGTGGAATTGGAAGGAAATAATTTCATCTGGTCAAGCAGTTCGCCTTGGGGAACGGTCGCAGTATTCGTGAAGAAGCCAGATGAGCAGTTAAGGATGTGTCTCGACTATCATATACTGAACGAGAGGACAATCAAGAATATGTATCCTTTGCCGAGAACCGACGATTTATTCAATCAGTTGAGTGGAGCCAGAGTGTTTTTTCAGCTGGATTTGGCGACAGGTTTACATCAGCTAAGAGTGGCAGAGGACAGTATTTCTTTGACGGAGTTTAGGACCAGATATGGGTCTTATGAGTGGTTGGTTATGCCATTCGGGCTTACTAATGCGCCAGCTTTGTTTGTGGATTTGATGAACCAGGTTTTCCGAGAGTACTTGGATAGGTTCGTGTTGGTTTTTATTGATGACAATTTGGAATATTCTAAAAATGAAAAGGATCATGCAGATCGTCTTAGAATAGTGTTGGAGACACTAAGGCAACATTAGCTGAAAGCGAAGTTCTCAAAGTGTCATTTCTGGAAGAAGGAAGTGAAGTTCCTTGGTCATGTAGTTTCCGAGGAAGGTTTAGCAGTAGATCCGGATAAGATCAAACTGTTAACAATTGGAAGAGACCAGAGACGGTAAGTGAGATTAGAAGTTTTCTTGGTCTTGCGGGATACTACCGAAGGTTCATTAATGATTTCTTGCGGATAGCGGAATCCTTGACTATGCTAACCAGGAAGGACATGAAGTTTGTTTGGTCTGACAAATGTGAGGAGGCATTCCTTTAGTTGAAACATTTGTTAACCAATGCGCCTGTGTTAGTAGTTCCTGATGGGAATTGGGGGTTGGTAGTTTACACCGATGCTTGTGCAACTGGGTTAGGTGCTGTGCTAATGCAGAATGGAAAGGTTAATACCTATGCTTCTAGATAGCTTAGAGCGCATGAAGTAAGATACCCTACTCATGATTTGGAGTTGGCAGCGGTAATCTTTGCATTGAAGTTGTGGAGACATTATCTTTTGGGAGAAAGGTTTGAGCTTTTTACGGATCTTAAGTCTCTATGGTATTTATTCTCTTAGAAGGAGCTGAACATGAGACAGCAGAGATGGCTGGAGTTTGTTGCAGCTTATGATTTTAGCATCGAGTATACACTGGGAAAAATAAATAAGGTGGCGGATGCGCTTAGCAGGAAACATCAGGATGTGGTTTTAGCTATGTTGGCGGAATGGAAAGACTTGGAAGCACCGGCTGCTTGCAGTGTGCAGTTAAGGTCGACTGTTGGATCTTGTCAGAATATCGCCATGATGTCTTGTTTGGAAGTTCGACTAGTTTTGATCGAACGGATTGCTTCTAGGCAGAAAGAGGATCCAGTGTTAGCCGAGAGGATTAGAAGGTTAGAAATTGGAGCCGAGATTGATGACTTAAAGGATTTTATTCTTGACCGTAGGGAATGGTTGAGAAAGAAGGAACGGTTATGTGTTCCGGATGTTGGAAACCTTAGGAAGGAAGTTCTTAGGGAATGTCATCGATCGAAGTTTACGATTCATCCTGGGGAAACCAAGATGTATCAGGATATGAAGAGAAGTTTCTTCTAGGAAGAAATGAAGAGGGATGTTGGCTTATGGGTAAAACAGTGTTTGAACTTTCAACAAGTAAAAGCCGAACATCAGAAGCCAAGTGGGTTGCTTCGACCTTTGGATATTCTAGTTTGGAAGTGGGACTCGATATCCATGGAATTATTGACGGGTTGCCAAGGTCAAACCGGGGTATGGGTCATAATGGACAGATTGACCAAAAGTGCCCATTTCATTCCGGTAAGGTCAACCAGGACGGCAGCTGTTTTGGCTAAGTTTTTCATGAAGAACATCGTTAGACTGCATGGAATTCCTACTAGTATCATCAGTGATAGAGATGCTTTGTTTACTAGCGAGTTCTGGAAGAGCCTGCAGAGTGTGTTAGGCACTAAGCTCAAGATGAGTACCGCATATCATCCTCGGACTGATGAGTAGACAGAGAGAGTCAACAAGGTACTAGAAGATCTGTTGAGGGCTTGTGTGCTGGATTTTAGTGGTTCTTGGGAAGATCACACTACAACAAATATGACCTTTAACAGCATTTCAAAAACGCTATAAAAGCTATTAACAGCGTTTTTACATACGCTGTATATCGACATGCAGTTATATGTCAGAGATATACAATGACAAGGTATAAACGCTGTTAAACGTCCTTTTTACAACGTTTCCCTGGTGTCATGAAATCATTTAACAGCGTTTGGTCTAATTTAACGGCATTTTTAAAAAACGATGTTAAAACAATTCAACGGCATTTTTAAAATGCTGTTAAAACATTCAACGGCGTTTAAAAAACGTCGTGGAATGTTTTAACAGCGTTTTAAAAACGCCGTTAAATTGTATTTGGTTATGTTTTTAGATACAATTTAGCGGCATTTTTAAAACGCTATTAAAACATTCAACGGCATTTAAAAAACGCCGTGGAATGTTTTAACAGCGTTTTCAAAACGCCGTTAAATTGTATACAAAGCTAAGTCAATTAGGCTTTTTCTACTTTTCTATAAATTCCATTTTAGTAAACATCGGTCACAATGTGTGTATATACCACATTTCAAAATTAGCATATTATATCAATACCACATTTCAAAATCAACATATTGTATCAATACCACATTTTGGACACATATTTGATAACCAACCTATGAAATTTCATAATCAGAATACACAATATTCTTACACCAAATATAAATAGTTCATAAACAAAATATAGAACAAGTAGCAATAGCAAAACAAAAGCAAGTACTACATACGTTAAAACCAAAAAGTAGTTCTAGCAGCAAAAATAACTTCGATCCATAACTCGTTGCAATCTTTTTTTGCATCACAGTCATCTATCTACCTATAAAGCAAAAGTAATGCTTGAGAATCAATTCATCAAAAAAGTGTACACAAAGTTAAATCGGATTCATAATGCAAACACTAAATATTCATCACACTATTTCATTAGGCGATTGACTAATACAAAGTATACAACATGCCATAAAATCAAGTAGCATTTACAAGTGAAGTAGAGTAAAAAATAATAAACGAACTCGGTAATTTACTTGGAGTAAAATCAAGCTGCATATTATCGACGTGTTCCAAATTCCAATACTCAAACTGCAAACAACATATCTGACAACATATCTGAAACTTTTACGGTCAAGTCTGAACATAGATTAAAAGAAGACTATTATTCAAATGTAAAATGCATTACACCAACTTTTATCATATTCTTTGAGGAGAAATAAACTCATGCTCCTTAGTTAACTAGTAAAACAATATAAACATTGCCACTATCGATGAGGTTACGAACATGGTATGACTGTGTGCATGCGCTGAGTTTATGCATGCAATCAATTGTGCTCGTAAATATGATTGAGAATAAGTAGAAAAATCTACTTCATTTAATTACTGATGTGAACTTAACTCGGTGATCACTTATGGTATATTAATTTACAATGTAAGATTGAGAATAAGTAGAAAACAAGAAAATAATACCTGCATTCTTCCTTGTAAATGAATTTCAAAAAGCAATTTTACTTCATTTACTTCCAATAATGGATTGTTCCGACTTCTTGTGTAGAGCATTAGTCTAAATAACATAAGGTCCAAAACATTCAAGTAATGGATACATTAAGCTACTACAAGCTGTCAAATCCAAAGATATTGTAACTTAACTCCAGTCTCCGTTCCCCAAGTCCTCCCAATGAATAAAGATAGACAAATACAAGTTAACAATTAACATGCATAATTGACTGAAGCATGTATAATAAACTGATTTAATGCATTAACATAAATTAAGTTACACAATAATACATTTAACTAATTGAAGCATGGCATTTGTTACCGAAGCATTAGAACTGAACTAAGTTAGGCTAGACTGAACTTTTTGTACCTGCTTCAGAAACGATAGAACTAAACTAAGCTAAGCATTAGAACTGAACTAAGTTACGCAATAATTTACACATGCTTCACTAACCATTAGAACTAAACTAAGATAGGTTAGACTGCACATTATATAGACTTATAACTTATGGGTGATAACATAAAAGCAAATAAGTACACAATTATTGAAACTGCGCATTTTTATTACTTATAGGTGACAACATATATGCAAGTAAGTATATATTTATCAACACTATATATTTATATGAACTGTTATATAGTTCAGTTATATAACCTGTTATATATTT
Source organism: Allium fistulosum (assembly GCA_030737815.1). NCBI lineage: Eukaryota > Viridiplantae > Streptophyta > Magnoliopsida > Asparagales > Amaryllidaceae > Allium > Allium fistulosum. Next base: position 479,443,914 of record CM060905.1, on the reverse strand, counting down.
TAGCTTATTTTAATGATAAGAGATGGGGACCAATGTACAAATTTATTTCACTCTAGAATGATAAGCACCAAAAAAAGAAAATCCATTAACTACTTATTAAATATTAATGAAGATCCTATTTCTGACCCTATAGAGCTTTTAGGGGTACCTGTCAATTACTGAAATCTGATTTTAACTGAAACTGCATACACATAGGAGACTATTGCCACCGAGTCCACTAGAAATCTGATTTTAACTGAAACTGACCACAATTTGTAGACTAGTCCATGGAAAGCCTGACATCATGACCACCAAATACCATGGATTAAAACAAAGTAGCCAAACACTGAACTCTAACTATCCACCAGTTACCACTAAGCTTAATGAAACTTCCAAACACAGAACAATACCTTCAGTTGAACAAAAATGATGAGACTTCAAACCAAGCAATAATCAAACACTGATCTAAACTGTCAACTACTCATTGAGCTTATAAGTTAATCAAATGCATTAAAAACAACAACTCTAAGGATCCTATGAGAGAAACTATGTACAAAATGAACTGTTGATCAGTTCACATTATTTCTTTTTAAAGTAGCTTCTAAGAATTCTGCCCGATAAGGCCTTAGATTTCTCAATCACTTCACTTTCATCCAACCGTTGATCAATTCCTACATCGGTAATTAAATATACCTACACACTCACTACAAAGCAGAGAGGCGACACATAAAACGTACGTATAAATACAAAATTGAGAAAAGCAAACCAGCAGGCGTTAAATTTTTTAGTTAATAAACGTCACACTGTTACTGCACCTGCTACGAAATGGTAGTTAACTTAATTAAATTAGTAATTCAAGGTTGGTCACTTAATCACATTTTTTAAAGTATTATGTGGAGATAGCTGTAGGCGCAAATTTAGATGAGTAATGAATATTATGCATGATCCATCATATTTCATTCGGCCACATCATTATGGCATTTTATATTTCCTCGACGGATTTGCTCAGCTAATACTAGAACCCATACTTAACTGATTACCAACAAATCATTCTCAAAACTCATATCCATTTAAACAGCTAAGGAAATGAAGTTCTTCAAAAAAAACAAAAAAGTTTAACCACCGACTAAATAAGCAGGTTATCTTTCAAACTTTTGAAGGCTCCATAGTTTTCTTTGGTTCTCATATTCACTGTGGACTACTAATATACTTAATAACTAATTGAGGAAGAGGAAAATCACTAACAAGATGAAAACATTGAGTGACTAGTAAAGTAAAATGAATATTAGTTAAAAAAATTCTTGGAATTACTAAATTGATTAATTAATCAAATAGGGAGCTAGACTTGAATGCCATACTGTGTATCTATGTATAGTTTGATGATTGGTTTACTGGTTGTCAACTTCAGTAAAAATTTAGAGTGTACAGATCGAAACAGCCAATGAACAAAACTTTACGGTAGCATACTTGCCTGAGGTGCACTGATAACCCAATACCCTTTCTAGTCGATCTGATCTGAAGTACCTACATTTTTGAGTCATCATCATCAAATGGTGATACTAAATAGTACCACCTATATTGACGTTACAGGTTAAAGAATATATAGAACTACATGGAACCAGTTAACATAATTTTAAAAATGATAAATTATTTGAACTGAATGGATGCGATAAATATAGACATCAAGGTGATACTTATTGAGAACTATCCAATTGTAAAATCAAGAACATAGTGTTTACCATTTGGGCCACCAAAACCAGTCGGCTCTTCTCTATTAAGTTCCTGGTAATAGTTTATGATCAATTTGCATTTACAATGCATTCGCAAGAATAAAACACATGTATGTGGATTCTATTGTTATTTTGTAAGAGTGTTGATTCAGCTGGAAAGGGGGAAAAGAGTTTATAGAGTTGTCTGTACGTCATGAAAATTCATGACCACGATAACTCATCAGTGAGCACATACACCCTCCACAACCCCCCCCCCCCCCTAAAATAATAATGAAGTTCAAATATCAGCAACTTCAAAAGCTTCTAGAGTGGGACAAATATAATTTACAGAATTTTATGATCTTAACCATTAGTTTTGAAGGGAATGTATTTTAACTTTATGCTTAAAAACCAAGCTCTGTCTAAGTTTAATTTTTTTAGCTAGGCTCTCAAGCCATTAAAAGGATAACAAATGCTCCACCCTACTTTTAGTAGTATCGTTTATGGGGACCGTGCAATTTTTGAAATAAACCCAACCCAAGTGATTTGCCATAACAGCATAGCTTAGAAAAGGATCTTATGGACCAAAAAACATTTTTGCACATTGGATGATTTTCTAATACTAATATAAGCTGATCTTAAGGTTCTAACTTTTATGAGTGTGATTATACGTTACCTTAATCTAGATTCCAGTATATCTGCTAAATACTTCTAAAGTTCTGCAACAAAATCAGCCTCCAATGCCTGATCAAGCACAACTGCCTGCATGTCATACGAGCGAAAAATACTAATAAGGTTGATTAGATAAAGATGTACATCCAACTCTTGAAAACAAAAATGAAAGAAAGACTTAGATGAACATGTAAATTCATGATCTGAAGTGCGAATATATTTGAATAAAATAAGATGCATATACATTAGTATTCACCTACATAAGAGTATATAGTGAAGTTATAATATCATGCCTTTTTGCATACCACATGCCTGCTGCAAGGCAGAAAATCTCCAAGGGCTCCCGGCCAAGTAAAACCCACCAAAGACATATGAGGCCAAACTAAGTCCTGAGACTGTCCATGTCTAAAATGAAGCATATGCTACACTTTGATGCTCCAAGTTGACTTGCTTCCGACCTGTTTCAATCCAGCTATAGATTCCAGTCATTTATGTTGCAATGATTATATGATTTGGCTTTCAGTCGAAGAAATCAAAAACTAAAGATTGTCTCACAAGTACTTATAATTTATAGGAGTTTCCATCTCTTTTTATCCGACAATTATCAGAATAAGTCATAAAAACACGACCAAGAGATTTGAAAAAAAGCAAAAACCCCTTTGCTCAAACTATGCTCATTAACCTATCTTCTTTGTCCCAATAAAGCATCCCTTCATAATATAACTGAGTTGGTCACAAGATAGATTATTGTGCCCAAACTATAGTTCACAGCACATGCCCAAAATATCAGCATATCAAGCTTCAAGATACAATATGATGAACAGTTATTGGATAGAAACCACTAAATAAGTGCTCTTGAGATGCAATTGTCATATTTTCCTATCCAAAATCATTTTCAGAAAAGGATGAAAAGAGTAACCACGCTCCAATTATAACAAAATCTTGCTCATTCTTGCACGCGTCATGATTGCATAGAAACTATGGACATACACACAGATCCATTATGCATCTGAATTGATATAAGATCTTTGTTATAAAAATATATACAGTTTGAAATCAAATAATTCATCATTATTCTCTACCCAGTGCATAGAATTTTCACTTAAGTGGGGTCAAAGCTTTCAAATATAGTTAAATCAGGCATAATATAAAGTCTTTCTATATGTAAATAAATAAATACATCAAACCGCTAGTACAAGAATAATTTATGAACCAATAGCGGACACAAATACGTAGTGAAGAAAGAGGTACAACACTTCTATTAACATATTTAATCTTCTGTTTAATTCGTACAATATGTGATAAATAGTTCAACAAGGTCAATAAATTCAACTTTAATTCAAAAGTTGGAAGCATCCATTTACTACCCAGTTTACAACATAATAGTTTGACTTAGCTGATCAAAAATAATTGAAGCAAAAACAACATGGACTCCAAAAAGCTGAAAATTCCTTATTAAAATTTTAAGGAAGGAACTCTAACCTTAGAAAAGTCGAAGCTTCCCAAAAATTTATGTCATGGGATTCAAGGTTCTAATTTGAAAAAAAGATGTGACTCCAAGTTGTGTGTAGCCATAGCAGGAACGATTGACTCAGTGAACGCCAACTCTCCAACGCAAGCACCAGAGCATAGCGAAGTAACTATAAGGATCTCTTTTATGATGGCATCAAGTGTAATATATGGGCATTATTTTTAGGGATTTGAACAATGAAGCATCGAGGATTTAATTTTAGAGATGTAGGAATGGATGATTTGAGATTTGGTTGTTATCACAGGGGAAGGGGAAAATAGTTCAAGCGGCAAATGAATATAATAGAGGGAACTTTGTTGGCTTTAAAAATTTACTAGACTGATACGTTAATATGGCGTTTTGTTCTGATGTCTTTAGCATTTTTTGTTCTGATGTTTCACCATTTACATTTAGGAAAGGATCGACGGCAGCAAGTAGCACCTAACGCTGTGCAATTTTGCAATTAAAAGCAACTTTTCTTGTAGTGTCACTTGCACTTAGTGGAGTTTTCCTATAATAATAGTTATCAGACTACTATAGGAATGGCGCCTTTTGAAGCTTTGTATGGAAGGCCATGCAAATCACCAATATGTTGGTTAGAGACCGAAGATAGGTTGGTCCTTGGTCCAGATTTGGTGAGAGAGGTGACGGAAAAGATCGAGTTGATACGGAAAAGAATGAAGGAAGCTCAGTGTAGGCAGAAGAGTTACGCAGACAAAAGGCGTAAGAACCTAGAGTTCTCAGTTGGAGATAGAGTTTTCATCAAGGTATCACCGATGAAAGGTGTGTTTCGGTTCGGGAAGACTGGGAAGCTAGCACCGAGATATGTTGGACCATTTTCTATATCAGAGAGGATTGGGAGACTCGCATACCGAGTAGATTTGCCGACCAGTTTGATCGGGGTCCACGATGTGTTTCATGTTTCTCATCTTAGGAAGTATGTTCATGATCTCGAAACTACTATCGCTTCGATGGCACTGGAGGACTTAGTGGTGGAACCGGATATGACTTTTGCGAGGAAACCAGTTCGTGTTGTGGAAAAAGATGAGAAGAGGTTAAGGAATAAGACAGTCAGGTTGGTGAAAGTTCAGTGTAGCGACAACGTGAAGGACTGTACTTGGGAGATAGAAGACAGGATTAGGGCTACTTTTACTGAGCTGTTTTAGATGGTATGTTCTATATAGGGTTTATATAGAATTTGGCTGGTAGGTTATACTAGCTTTACTTGCATGGGCTATATGCTTGTTGTTTTGTGCTTACTGAATTTCGAGGACGAAATTCTTTAAGGGAGGAGTCTGTAATGCCCCTAAATTTTAATTAGCATTATTCGAGATATTTAATTGGATAAATTAAATAGAATAATGTGAATAATTAGGGAGATGAGATAAATAAATCACTACATCAGAAAAGACTTTTGGTAGCGTTGAAAAAACGCTACCATAACTTATGGTAGCGTTTTAGAGAACGCTGTTATACGACATGCAACTAAAAGTCTAAAACTTTTTGTTGCGTTGTAGTAAACGCTACCAAAAGTCACTTTTAAATGCAACTATAGTTATTTTCTGTAGGATTTAAAAAACGCTACCAAAAGTCACTTTTAAATGCAGCTATAGGTTTTTTCTGTAGGGTTAAAAAACGCTACCATAAGTCTTCATTTTTTGGTTGCATTTTTTGTTTATATGCTTTTTTTGATTTTTAGTAGCGTTTTTAAAATGCAACTGTATAATTTTTATATTAGTTTACATTTATTTCTGTAGCATTTCTGAAATGCTACTAAAAGTTATTGGTTGTTTGGTAGCATATTTTAAATGCTCTTATTTACGGTTTATGGTTTATACCATTTCCAGCAATCGCTTATATACTATTTGTATTAAAACGAACGATCAATCGCATAATTTTCATATATTCAAACAAACAATTAAATCACATAATTAGCATATACAAACAATCAATCATATGATCATCATATTCAAATAATTGCAAAAACATGCTAATCTCACAATCAAATATAATATCCATAATCAATTTGACAGTAGTTTTTCAACAAAATAAGTCACATACTACAAGCATTCACAGACAAGTTTCCACAAATGGTACTAACAAAATACGACAACATATATAACAATTAAATTCATGTTCGTTGCTTGATTACCAATAGTTCTTTGTTGTCGACAGTCTTCGCTTCACTCAAACCACCTTCGCAACTTCCTACAATCACCTCAACCCTAATCCACAATCAAAAGCCATGATCGAAACCCTATCGATCAGAGTTTCGACTTCAATTTCAAACTTTGAAACTGGAATAAGTTTTGAAAGCTGATCGTTAGGAAAAAAAAGAGTTCGAATTTGGGTAAAAATTTGAGAAGACCGATTTTTCTATTATCTGATACTTTGCTGGTTCGTGGGTCTGGATTTCTTGTTGGGCCGAAATGTAATATTTTTTTTAGTTTAGTTTATTTAAGTTTTTATTTTGCTAATTTAAGTCTCTCTTTTAGTTTAGTTTACTGCAATCAGCTTTGTACACATAGTTTTGCCCCTTCTGCCCTTTTAATGTTTTATGTTTACTTACAGCTATTTTTTATGTTTACTTGTAGCTATTTTTTATGTTTACTTGTAGCTGATGGTTCCTTGATCCAGAGATAAAGTTTATATTGTTATTTGCATCCTTACTTATTGCATGTGCACTTAGGGTGCGTTCTTTCTGAAAATATGTGTATAATTTAATTAATTTAGTGAGTTAGCTATATATAGTAATCATCTATTTTTCCTTTTGCATTTTGACTTGAGTGCATCGTTGGAACAAGCTTTTTATAAATATATCAATTTTTTGAGAAAACATTTATTCATTTATCTTTTTCAAAAAGAAAATCTTTTTTTGCAAAACGTGCAAATGCATTTACTTTTTTTTGTAAATTATAAAAGCACTTAGTTTACCAATATAATATAATATTCACTTGCTCTCGTAATCATGTAAATCTTCGTTTGTTTTAAGTCACTAGAAAAAATAACGAGTGAATAACTTCTATCTCATTAAACACTTATAAGAATAGAAGAGCATGCTTGTTTTTCCTACTGTATGTGGAAAAAATAACATTAAACACTTATATATAAGAATAGTGTAATTATTTTACAATAGTATATATCGCAAATCATCATTAAACACTTATAAGAATAGTGCATTACTTTATTTAGTATTTCCTCGGTTATACTCTGTGTATTTTAGGTCTAGTCATCTTGACTTTAACATGTTTTAATGCAGCTTTTGAGTAAAAGTCTAGTATTTGGTTGCTTCTTCGTAAACCAAGTAACTTTTGAAAACTTAAATGTATCAACTACAAAACAATAATGTATCAACTTAAATATATAAATGATGTATATGAAAAATTACTTGGTGACTCCTTTATAGATGGAACTTCTAATCCGTTGGCCAGTTTGCTGACCATCTTCACATTTTCAAACTCGTCGAACTCCTCTTGGTTTTGTAGCAGGCATGGAAGGATCCTTTCCAAACAAAGGAATTAACAATTTGTAGGATTCATCAACGCCATAAGTCAGCTGTAAAATTGATAAATTGATTTACAACAAGCCAAGATCTGGGAACACTATTGACAAAATTCATGTAATCCAAATAAATAATAAAAATCCAGATATACTTCAAAAACTGCTACCTGATTCATTTGCAATTGCCAATACATGATCTGCATATCACCACTACTATAACCTTAAGAAAAACCAACTTCAGGGTACCTCTTTTGAAAATTAATATTATGACATATGAATCACTGCAAAGGTCGTGGATGACTGTTTTGACGACACGTGACAATATTAAAGCACCATTTATGCAACAAGTTCATAATGCATTATTATAGCCTAATAAGAAATGGTGGTTATCTAAAATCCAAAAACGAAGCATGAAAAAAATAAAACCTGATAGAGAAAAGGAAGTAATCCATGAGCCAAGTGGACCCATCTTCATGGAGCTGTATCTAAATGAGGTGAGTATATCTGTAATGATAATAAATACCAATAGTTTTGACTATTTTATCCACTTGAATAACCCAAAAAAATGAATCACTTCCTAGGAAAAGTTATAATAAAACCATACATGGTCTGCACGATGGAAAACAAACTAACAGCCTATAACAAATAAATTGAAACTGACGTTATGTTTAAAAGAGATAATAAAACAAATAAAGTTCTGACTATTATGTGCAAACCGAAACCAATGTTATATAATAAAGCCATACATGGTATGCAAATATAACATGAAATTAATGAATGAAACTAACATCATGTGTAGCATTATTGCATTAATGGTTAAAAACACACATCCTGCTGTCAAATATACTGAAACAAGTATAATATTATTGCATTAACTTTTGAAGTAAGTCGAAGATGTGTACATCCTCCTCCTACGACACTTCATTCTTCTATAGCAGCCTAAACACAAAAAAGAAGGGTAGCTTCTAATTGAGACTATCAACTACAAGGTAGAACTAATGCAAATAAACTGGAAACCATTTTTGAGCAAAAGAATATTGCACACCAAGTAGAAAATGAAATAGAAAAAAATACACTTCCCTTATATTTTTCTATTCTTTCTCTATTTATTCACTTCCATTCCTTTCTTCCCATCCATTTTTGCAATCGCCAAATATTAATTATTCTTTGAAATATTGGTACTAATTTGCTCAACCTATAACTTGGACACGAATTCTGATATATACCTTTATAAGTGCTAAGGGAACTTGCTGAAACTAAAATACCTACAACCCATTGCATTCACTAAATAAATAAATCAAATTAACCCTTAAAATATGGTGAGCAAGATTCCTGATGCATCTTACACTTCAAAAATGTTTAACACTTGATAGGAAACAAAAGTCATGTTGCTGACTAGGCTATAACATCAAAACCTAACATCACTAATTTATGAAGACAAGTACTAACACAAAGTCCAAACTCAATCAGATCAAAACAGGCATATATAATATTAGGATAATATGAAGACTTCCAAATATATAGGCTTTCTATTTTGTATGGTGTTCTATCAAAAATACTACATGATATGAAACAAAAAAGAATTAAAATAATACCCGTGCTTCTTTCAGGGTGTACCGCTCTAAATTTTTTCCTTTCCCTCTACAGTAAGGACCCGATGCTCTGGAACTAGAATATTCCTTGCTAAGCTCCAAAAAATATGCTTTTGCAAAATTTGTGAGATTATGCTAAACAACTAAAACGGCTCTTGGAACATTTTCAGATTTCATTAATTTCACATATTTCTTTATATGTTTCCTCCCAAACTTTACATCTTTTGGAAAATGAACATAAATCTGATCAGAAAGAATACCTTGGTAGTATGTAAAGCATATTTAACCTTCAGTTTCTTCTCTTTCAATTATGTTTCTGTTTATGCTCCAACCTGCAATTAAGTATGAAAAGAGCTTCAGTAATACACTTATCATTAGGTAATACCGTTAGCAAAACTAGTATTCATTTACTTATGAGAATTAAAATCAATTTAGTTTCATGTGTAATATGAAAACATAATTTATTCATATTGTAGTGCAGTATTTGGAAGAATATAATATTCAAATAAGTAGACCTTCAAACTTTGATTTCATATGTTAATTGTTGAAACTTCCTAAAGACTAAAAATATTCTGAATGAAAGCACCCATATTATTAAATCATGCTTTCAAGCATATTATACTTAAAACTTTATGTTGAATTTATTTTGACTAGTTATAAAAAAAAAATCCTCGGATAGACTAACATGATACGTAACATAGTTCATACAAGTATTTCGCATGTGCTAATAGAAATTTATGGCAACACATTTTTTTATGTCATGCTAAACATAATTCATTTGAGCTTATGATATGATAGCTTATGATAATATATCATAATTCACTTGAGCTTATGTTAAGAGGAAGCAAACATGAAGAAACAACTCCAATTTGTGATCATGAAAGACTAATAAGTATAGTTTTGTTCAGATCCCTAACCAAATATACAATCATATTATCTTTATTGAAAAGTTGATAAAATCCAATTAAAAAGCTTTCGGAAAATATCCCAAAATAATCTTATTCATCAGCACTCATATCATCTACAATGTAAAACAGTTTAGTTCAAAACATTTGAACCAATTGCTTTTTAACCAAATTGAATTAGTGTACAATATAACATATTCAAAACTTCTAAGTTTAGGATTTCCTATACAAACAATTTCACCTTTATAAACTATTCCCAAGTAAGACTAGAACCAGCTAAACACACTACAAAATTACATAGCCCGAAGTATGGATATTGACTTGTTCAAAAGATATCTATTCTACTTTGCTGCCCACAGTTTTGCATCCAATTCACTTCTAAACCAGTCGAAATTTTCAACCCATAGCTTTAATATATGTCGTAAAAGTTATAATGGGTCACACTCTTAAAGGTACTCCAAAATCTGGATTAAATTTCTATTTTCACTAATCAATTATAGCACATAACCTAAGTCTGACTAATCAACTGTTGTAAGTTTATTATGTAAAACATGAGAGGATGTATATGTTAAAATTGTTTAAAAAAGGGAAAACTACATACGGAATATGTAATCAACTTCGGCACATACTTCGGTTATTCAACAGCGGCAACCCAGTCAACGACGATGCAAGACGACGAACTTCAATAAGACACGAGCAACATCATTCAGATCTCGATTAGAATCTTCTGACCACGACAACATCTCCGACGAAGCAATTTCTACCGACAACTGCCTCAAGGTTCACACGACTATAGATCCAACGATTCAAAATAAAGAGCAACAGCATGACGACTTCCCTAACAATCTATACTAGAACCAACGGCAACTTGGAGGAGCATAGGGCATGAGTTTTTTTAGTCTGAAATCTTTTTAGGCAGCGTGATTTTGAGATTTAGGAGACTGTGATTTTTTTTGAATGAAGGAGAACAAGATTAAAATAGAAGAAAGCGTAAAAAGGATTTGTGCAGATTGTGAATTTCTTTTGGTTTTCTTTTTCAGGTAAATAGAATAGCACGAAGAGAAAAAGAATAAAAGTAGCGGTAGAGGAATTTTTTTAACCCAAATTATTCGCGGGACGGGCGGCAAACATTTTCGCAGCGGCAGGGGAATTTTTTTTATTAACGGAAGCTATATTAGTTGCACATTGAAAGAAACGCTACCAATATTTGCTACCGAAACTAGATTTTCTTGTAGTGAATCCTATGGTCGTGTCTAAATAAATGAGCTAAAATAAGACTTAACTAAATCTAGAAGGAGGAACTTCCTAAGGGGTAAACTTGGAAATGGGGCTACATTTCTTTGTATATATCTCTTCCTCCACTTAAATAAACTTCCACTTTCTCATTCTTAACTCCCACATATTGCGGCCGGCCATTAAAAAGCTCCATGAAGAGTTTAAATTGAAGAATAAGCTAAGAAATTAAAGTTAGGAAATTATCTCATTCTCCAATCAACTAATTAAGGTGAATAATCATGTTTATCATCTCGTTTTTCTGTATTTGAATCGGTTATGGGCTATACTCGATTCATGTTTGTGATTTTGGTTAGGATATAACCATTTAAACCTTTGTTTGGATAAGACATAGGTGTTTTAAAATGTTAATGGGATAATTAACACGTTTTCATTCGGTTTTGGTTAAATTCTGAGTTGTTTTGATCTTCAAATGCTTTGAAATTTTAATATGTAGAAGTATATGATTTATCTGATTTTTGGTGATTTTTGGGAATTTTCCGTAGTGATTTACTAAGGTAATTAAATTATTTAAGCCCAAGGGCGAAACTGAAAATTTGATTCCAAAATTACTTAAATTCGGAAGGAAATTGCTTTTGGAAATATTTGAGGAAGGAGTACAGTGTTTTGAGAAAAATGTTGACTTTTGTATACTTTTTACTATTTGGAAGTACAGGAGAAGGTTCCTCAGCCAATCAAAATTATACAAACAAGATAAAAACATCACTTCAGTGGGCCCAGTTCTGCCTTCGACTCCAACAAGCCCGCTTTTACCCTTTTGATGAATTCGAAAGGTACTTTTCGCCTAAGACGGAAGGTAAACAGTTACCCTCCGTCAAAGTCGAAAGGTAGGCACGGGGTCGAAGGGAAGAAAAGGGTGAAGGGATAGAGAGGCAGCTTCTTTTGCTTTCGGATAGAAATATAATTGCTTTCGAATTAGTTGAAGGGGGATCCTTTGACTCTAACATTTTATAAGAGATTAATTTTTTTATATATTAAAGATGGGGTTTCGAAGGGGATATTAGAAAGCTTAAACCTTCAAGAGTACTGCTTTAAAATGTTTTCTGAAAAGGTGTTTTAATACCTTTCGGCAAGCCGAAGGGTTAACCTTCCAACAAGGTCGGAAGTATACTTTTGAAGGGCTGGTTCCAACACCAACACTTCATCGTTTTTGATTGATTTCAAAAGGTTTGATTGCGAAAGGTTTTGATTTCGAAAGGTTTGATTTCGAAAGGTTTGATTTCGAAAGGTTTTGATTTCGAAAGGTTTGATTTCGAAAGGTTTTGAAGGGGTTATCTTCAATGATTGCGAAAGGTTTTGATTTCGAAAGGGTTTGAAGGGGTTATCTTCAATGATTGCGAAAGGTTTTGAAGGGTTTACCTTCAATGATTGCGAAAGGTATGATTTTTTGATGCTTTCAAAAGGAAGGTTTTCGACGGGGCTAACTTCGGAGGGTTATTTGCTTTCAAATGAGACTTCATTCGAAGGGTTTTAAAAGGGTTGTTTTAGCCATTTTTCCTTAAGTAAAATTTTGCTAATTTGAAGGGGTTACTTCGAAGGGTTATAGCATAAAATACTTATTTTGTTTGAACATGTAGGGGGGCCTTATATAAATTTGATGTTATTAAACCTTGGGGATACCTGGGTGGGATTACTGATTTCGATACATAGTTTGGGGTTACAAACAGAAATATGCTTTCGAAATTATACATCGGGGCTATCAATGTGTTTTTATTTAATTTAACCTAATTGGAGCTACCAATGGGAATAGGTTAAATAGGTGGAATACCTGGGGAAAAATATATAATCATGGGGATCATGAGTTTTTATAAATAATCATGGGAATCATGATGTTTTAATTGGCCAAGTGATGGGTTCTCGATTAACTTAGGAAAACTGTGGAATGTGTGGTGGATTGTCCACATCAAATTTCTAAAGTAAAGAATGTTTTGTCAGAGGTGGTTAGCCTCGGGATTAAGCACCCAAGGGTTCATAGTCATCCTAGGAAAACTATGGAGTGTGTAGTAGAAAGCTCACACCATCTTTTATAAAACAATATACGATGGATAATTTGCATTTATTTTAAAGGGATTTGGGACAGGCAGTCCTATTAAATTATGACTGATGGTCATTTTAAAGATTTTAGAGGGGAACTCTAATAATTGATTTTAGATGGGATATCTAATAAATGGGTGGATGGGATATCCAATACATATGATTTATGGATTTATTTCATATTATGTTAAGACTAATCATTTTGGGTCAGGGGCATAGTAAATGATTTGCATGTTTATTTTGGATACGAGTGAGGGGAAAACCCGTTCTGCTAAGCAGCGTGGTCTCACTAGATATCTATTTAAGATAAGAGATGATAGGGGAATATTCATACCAGACTTATTGTCTGACTCGAAGTTTGTGTTTCTCCACAAACTCTCGAGTACTCAAAATTAATTTGAGTAGTCTAAGAGTGTGAGACTTTTAGGTTTTTGGATGAATAAGCTTCAGGAGACATGCAGGAGGCAGTATTAGCTATATAGGAGCTATTTTGTGTATTCCGCAGTGATGTACTAAGAACTGTAAAGTTCATATTTATTAGTTCTCTGATCAACATAAGGGGACATCTTCATATATCACTCTTATCGTTTTGTACATGTATATGTGATCCGAACATGGTTAATGTCTGGGATTATGTAATTAAATCTTAATCATAAGAAATGAGAAATTCTGTTTTGTTGAAGTTATTTTTCATATTCTTGTGTTTCTGTGTTGCCAATAGTTTCAAGATTTAGATTTCGATCACTCAGAAATAACACCTATGGATGACTACAGCATCTGTAGCAGTTAATTTTGAGCCTCTGGAAGCGGGATGTTACAACCATCTACTCAACCAAAGTGCAATGTAATTATGTACTGCAGACATACTAAAATAAACTTAATACTACCGTGAGTGTGTAAATCATGTCATGCAAGTATGTATGCAAATACCCTAAACATGGATGAAAATTTCTACATGAGTGTAAAGTGATTGTGAAAAAGTGTGGAAACCATCTCCTACCATCAAATCTAGCAACCACATGTAACCAAAATCCTAATTTTGGAGAGAAAATTTACCTATGAAAAGCTCTAGATGGGTGATCTTCATCTTCTCCTCGTTTCCCATGTGCTTTCCGCCGGGTTGTCTCCCCATTATATCGGACCAGCCTAATTATTTTTTTACGAAGTCTTCTAGTTTCGTGCTCCACAATACGGGCGGTGGCATGTGGCACTGTGGACCCCATCTCTAATTCCCCTAATTGATCAGGCTCAATCTAATAGCGGTCTTACGAAGGCATTTCCTAAGGTGAGAAACGTGGAAAACATTATGAATTTCTACCAATCTGTCAGGAAGCTCCATGCGATAAGCAAGTTTTTCTTTCCTTTCCAAAACTCTGAATGGCCCAATGGATCTAGCAGCAATTTTCCAGACTTGCCAAACCTAACCACTTTTCTAAAAGTGGAGACTTTGACAAATACCATATCTCCAACCTCAAACTCAAGCTCTTTCTATCTTCTATCCACATAAGATTTATGATGGTCTTACGCTGCCATCATTCATTGTCTGATCAATTCTGCTTTTTCCATGGTATCACGGATCAAATCGGGTCTGAATAATACTTTGTCGGTGATTTCCCACCAACAACTTGGCAATTTGCATGGTCTCCCATAAAGTGCTTCAAAAGGGGCCATATCAATCGTCACTTCATAGTTATTATTATACACAAACTCGACCAATGGTAGGTACTGCTCTCAATGTCCTCCGAAATCCAAAACACAAGCTCTCAACTAATCTTCCAATATTCTATTCACCCTCTCTGTTTGACCATTGGTCTTTGGGTGATATGCAGTGTTGAGATTCAAAGAAGTTCCCAAAGTTGCTTGTAGGCTCCTCCAAAACACACTGGTGAACAAGGAGTCCCTATCACTAACTATGCTTACAAGAATTCCAAGTAATCGAACTACCTCCTTGATGTAGATCTTTACCCAGAGAAGTGGCAGTTCTATTGTTGCAAACCGGAATAAAATGGGCCTCTTAGTGAGTCTATCCACAACAACCCAAATAGCTTTATCACCTCTCTGACTTCTAGGCAATCCTTCCACAAAATCCATCGATATATGCTCCCACTTCCAAGTTGGAATTTCCAAAGGCAATAGTAATCCACCAAGCTTCCGTTGCTCATCTTTTACTCTCTAACATGTCAAGCACTTAGCAACTAACTCGTCTACATTCTTCTTCATTCCATGCCAAAAGAAAATCTTCTTCATATCCTTGTACATCTTATCTCCTTCGGAGTGAATGGTCTTCTTTGAGTAGTGGCACTGCATAAGCACCTCTCTCAATAAACTATTAACCATAGGGACACAAAAGCATCCATCCCTTCTTAAGCATCCCTTCTCATCAACTGAATACCTACTAGAATGGGATAAAAGCTCTCCTTTCCTCAACTTTTCCAAAGTCTCTACTAACTTTTCGTCCTTCGCTTGCTCAAACCCCGGTCCGTCAAGGCTGTTCTAATCTCCATAACTGCTAAAAAGCCTTGGATGGGTTCCATTGGCAGTTAAAAGTTAAAATTTGAGAGGTACTCCAAATGCCTACATTCATATATAGCATCTAGGGTAGTGTGCCTCCGACTAAGGGCGTCGGCGACTACATTCCCTTTTCCAGAGGTATACTAAATACTAAAGTCGAATGATGTTATATATTCCATCCATATCTACTGCCTAAGATTCAAATCTTTTTGGGAAAACAGGTATTTAAGTGATTTGTTCAGTGAATAACTCAAACCTTTCTCCCAAAAGATAATGCCTCCACGTCTTCAAGGCAAAGAAGATAGCTTCCAACTCCAAGTCATGAATCAGATATCTTTTCTCGTGATCCTTTAGTTGCCTACTAACATAAGCAACTACTTTTCCTTCTTGCATTAGAACTGCTCCTAACCGTATGCCACAAGCATCTGTGAAAACTGTAAACAGTTTGGTTCCATCGAAAATAGTAAGCTCATGTGCACTAGTCAATAGCTCCTTAAGCTTCTTAATTGCCTTAGTGCATATATCGCCAAAGAAAAGATCAGGTTCTTCTTAGTTAATTTGGTTAAAGGAGCTGCTATTCTTGCAAAGTTCTTAATGAACTTTCTATAGTAGCCTGCCAACTCAAGAAAACTTCTAACCTCCGATGCATTCCTAGGAGTCTTCCATCCTTGAATAGCTTCTACTTTGGTGGGGTCTACAACCAATCCTTGGTCAGAAACAATATGCCTAAGAAATCTAACTTCTTTTCTCCAAAAGTGGCATTTAGCAAATTTGGCCTTGAGCTGCTGCCTTCTTAAGGTTCCTAATACCTCTCTTAGGTGATCCTCATGCTCCTCTTTGCTCTTGGAGAAAACCAAAATATCATCAACGAACACAACAACAAATTTATTGAGTTACCACCTAAATACTCTACTCATCAAATCCTTAAGTATGATGGGGATTCATAAATCCAAAAGACATCACTTCCCACTTATAGAGTCCATCTGGTGTGTGAAATACGGTCTTTGACTTGCTTCCTTTAGCAATCCTTAACTGATGGAATCCAGTTGCTAAGTCTAATTGAGAAAATACTCTAGCTCCTCCAAGTTGATCGAACAAGTCGTATATCCTAGGTAAAGGGTACCTATTCTTCCTTGTCAACTTGTCCAATTCCCTATAGTCGACGCAAAGTATCAAAAAACTGTCTGCCTTAGTGGCGAAAAGGATAGGGGCTCCCCACTTCATAGTACTCCTACGGATGAATCCTTTCTTTAATAGCTTAGAGATTTGCTTATCCAATTCCCTTCTTTCTTTGAAGGCTATGTGTCTTAAAGGCAGGGCGACTGGCCTTGTGTTCTTCTCTTAATTTATTTGAAACCCGATCTCCTTTCGGGGTGGGAGTCCCGAGACTTCCTCAAAGACATCATGAAATTCACAAACTACGCGTACAGACGATAGTTCTCCAACAATAGATAGACTTAGTAAGTATAGATGTCTTAACTCATCTAAATCTTAGGGTGTACAAAATAATTTCTAGGTCAAGGCCTCCACAACTTCTTAATCGTACAACCCTCCTATCACAATCAAGAATTGCTCCATAATATGCTAACCAATCCATACCTAAGATAAGTCCATACCACTCAAAATTTAGAACGTATGCATTACATATGAAATCAACGTTGTTTATGTCCAATATTAGGTCTTTGCAGATAAAAGAGAGATATGTCAAACCCCAACAGGATTAGAGACCACTATTGGGCCGGTAACAATCTGGGTTTGAAGGTTTAGGAAGTTTACTACATTCCTAGCTATAAAGGTATGTGATGCCACTGAATCAAATAGGGTATGAATTGTAACCCTATAAAGAAGAGTTATACCTTCTAATGTTGCCTTCCTTGGTCTCTCGTTGGTCCACTTGCAATAGGGACGGCTTCAATAGCATAAACTTGTCCCCTTGATCCTTCATTTTCCAACTTAGGGCATTGATTCTTGAGGTACCCTTCCTCGTGGTAATTAAAGCACTTCCCTTTAAAAGTTTCCTTCATTAGACTCACTCTACAATCTTTAGCCTCGTGACCTTTGTTCCGACATCGCTTGCATACCTTACCATCCTTCTTAAATTTCCCCTTCGACTTCTTGTTAGATCGAAAGCTTCCTTTCTTGGACCCTTCTTACATTTGGGTTGGTGTGGCTTTCTCCCTTTCTACCTCCTTATCGTCCACATTGGCCATGTATAGCATTGTCGTCTCCACCAGCATCTCATATGTGGCACCAATGGGTACTTAGGTCAACAACATTTCTCTTAGCAGAGAATTTAGGTCCTTCACGAGCTTCATGGCCTTTTTCATAGGTGTATCTATCAATCACATCCCAAATTTAGCTAACTCTGTAACTTAGCTATGTACTGCTTAAGGGTGGAGTCTCCTTGCCTAAGCTAAATAAATTTCTCCAGTTGTAGACTCACTTCTTCCCTAGGCATAAACCTTATCCCAAATCTATTCTTGAGTTCCTCCCATGAGAAAATCCTTCCATAATTTTACTCAATCACCAAGTTCCACCAATCTAAAGCTTCTCCTTTGAGATGCCAAACTGGCATCCTCCTCTTTAGCTAATCTTCCCAACCAAGCTTTCTAAATACCCTCTCGCAGTCATTAACCCATGCTTTAGCTTCCAGATATTCCTCGTTTCCAGAGGATGTCTTCCCTCCCATATTAAAAAAGTCCTTACACAACTTAGGAAAGTCAATAGGACGGGGTGTTGCATCGGCAGGCTAGGCCGCAGGTGCTACCAGTGCAGTTGGAGGAGTAGGAAATTGCTCGACGATCCTAAGATATTGTCTAAACCATTTGGGCAATCCACGAATATGAGGTCTTCCATGGGAAAGGATCCCATTTTTGGAAGAAGATTGATTATCAACCATATCAACAATCTATAGGTTAAATCTTTAGTGACGATTTTCTAAGATAGTATTATATGATAAAAGAAAAGGGTTGCCTAGTGTGTGCACGTATGTTCAAAAAAATAAGGGTATATATATAGGAAGAATTTTTGAAAATCCTTTATGGAAAACCTTTTCAAAAATAACAAGTACACCACTCATACCTATAGTTTTCCTATTGATCGGGTAACCTAAGCTCTGATACCAACTATAACAACCTACATGGTAACATGCCTAAATTTCGATCCAGAAAAAGCCTATTGAAACTTAGGTCCATTCTAAGGTTGGATATTGGTTAGAAAAGGAAGCAACAATATAGAGAAATAACTATTCTTTCAGCACTCATGGTGAAGGGAATAAAATATAATATCAAATTTTACTTATTTATTTCAGAATCATTTGAGATGTCATAATACAAAACATCATAAAACTGTCACATAAGATCCATTACATCAGATGTCCAAATACATGGGTAAAATATAAAAATATCATAAAAGATAATAACAAATGTCACAAGCCTAAGCCTCTCTACCTTCTAGCATCATCGTCGTCATCACTCCGTCCTTAACCTGTGTTGTAATTAAGAGAGATTCAGAACAATAAATATCGAGTGAATAAAAACCTCAAGTCTAACCATTTCAGTACTTGGACGGTATACTTCAAAATAAGAATGTCTACGTACATAAAACCATTTAATACTTCTTATAAGGAAAGGAGGTGGGTCCTCAATCAACTACTTAATACCTTCCATTCCTAAAGTAGTTTTCTAAATCCCACAACCCAAATTCCACGTCATAAATATCTAACATTGCGAGAGATAATACTCAAGCCACTTAATACCTTTTATTGGAAAATAGGCAGACTCTGACCATTTAAGACTCAATTAAGGCAGACCCCATCATTTAATATCTATTCCCAAGGCGGACCCCTCAAAGGTAACTATGTAGCTGACATCGCATGGAATCCCTTGAGCTAATTAATACTTCTTTATGGAAAGATGGACCCTAAATCAATCACTTAATACCTTATCCCGAAGTGGACCCCTGTCGAGATACCACATATCGTGCCAAATGATTAGCCCCATGGCCATTTAATACTTCATTTGGGGAAAAGAGACGGGCCCTCAAACAACCACTTAATACCTCAAGACCCCAAAGCAGGCCCTTCGTATTATGGCCCATACTCATAATGACGTCTCGCATTAGTCCGACTATTCGTAGGATAGCTAGATTAACTAAGCAGGTTTACCTTACAAAATTTGGGACTAACCACGCGTTATCACAAATATTTATCATAGGAGATGTCTCACATCAATAGAAAGTGTACACAACTGCTGGTAGCCTCAAAGTGAAGGGCGGAATTCTGTCATGCAACTCTACTGACCTCGCATCCCTATGACTTAGCCATGAGTTAAAAACTCTCCATACATATAATAGTTATCCCGTTGTTTCATAATTAATGCCTTATAAGGAATCTTCCTTATTACGTCTTAAAATATCAGTTACCTTCATAAAGGGGGAAATTAATGACAATTACTACCTAATTAACTACGCAATTATACGCCATAATTATATATTTATTACACTAATAGAAATAATATATATTTTTGTCTAATAAATCCTAAGCATGCAGTTTATACGCCCTAAACTAGCGTTAAATGTCAATTCTTTTAACCATAATACTAACACAAGTCTTTTTCCTTCAAATTCCCGAAATGTCAATATCCATAACAATGGATTATAATATTTATAACATGGATGAAATATTCATAATCAAAACTACAATAAATAGACTAGTAAATTGAAATAGAAACCTAATTTATTACATCAATTAAATGGAACATCCTAAACAATAGGAATTACAATTCTAATTCATATTCTATTCAACTCTTCTTTTACAACGAAATAAATGAAGGAATTTTTGTGTGGAATAAGTGGTGTAAACTATGAATAGGATTTGTGCTCTACACCCTTATCCATTATTGAAAACTCACAATTAAAATCAAAGAAGGAGGAGAAGTGGAATAGACTATGAAATTATCAAAAATTGCAGAACAATATAAATTCCATCAAATTAACATAATAATTAAGAATCTCCATCTAGAATTGACATTTTGAAATAAAAAGGAATTTCGGAGGATTTTATCTATCTTGTTTTCGCAATTCCAAAATTCCTAAGGCATATTCAATTCCATATAGATATACTAATCAATTGCTACAAAAGAAATACTAAGGTTTCCACTCATAGATTATCCTTAGCTTCTCTTGTATGGATTTACAACGCTAAAGCAATTCTTTTCTAGATCTCCTTCTTTTGATATAAATACAGAGCGAAGGATGTGTGTGTGTGTGTGTAATTTTGTTAGATTCAGAGAGGTTGGAGGAGAAGAAAAGAGATTAAAAGAATAATTAGAAAAGGGTTAGAACCCTTACCTAAATCCCTAATAGAATTGTTGAATCTAATTAAAGAAAGAAAATGGCAGAGCTTCATGGAGTTCCCAAATATTCATGAATAAAACGTTGAGAGGATAGGGTTCTTTTATTGGAGTTGAAACGCACCAGAACCGTAGGATGGAGTCGGTAAAAAAAAATAGATAAATCTGGAGTGGTTGTATGCTGAAAAAGCCTAGACGCCACCCTAAATAGGGGTCGACTGCCCCCTCATAGACTTGTCGATCGCTAAAGATCGACCGCTTGGGGTTGGTGGTGTCGACATCTTCACTTATCTAGGATGCACTGATTTGTTTCCGTTGTTTGATTATTTTATTCCCTGATTAACTTTTAACGTTAATAGTTTAACTTAGTGCTTACTTGAACCCCAAGTAGACCTATAGTTAGTTTATGAATTTCAAACCACAAATTTGAATATTCATTTGAATTTGAATTCAAACTAAATTAATTTAAATCTGAAAACTTCAAACACTCATAATTTCTTTGTTTGAGCTTCGTTTTCAACATCTTATATATGGAAACAGATCAAAATTTTGCCACGAATCAAATGGAATAACTTTCGTAGTTAAATTCCAACTTTTATAAAAATTTCTATTTTCAACCTTACCTTATTTAATTTAATTCACTAAATTCATTTATGGTTGATTTTACGGGGTGTTATAAGATTCGTCAATCAACATGCCTAAGTTAATTCAAATTCTACTCGTAAATTATCACCTAATATGACTTTGAATTTTGGTACATCATTGTTAAATCGAAAATTCTTAATAATGATTTATACTAGACTATTTGCACGTGATAACCAAAATGTTACGATGTCAGCGGGAGTGATGACCAAGTTTGTAAGCGTTGGAAGAGATACAAGAGCTAATATGACAGTATCATTCGACAAGCATCGAAATTAAGCAAATACTTTGAAAGAAAAATCAAATTGTTTGATTATCGGTCAAAATGCAAAGAAGCGTGTGTTTGTAAGAATGAATATTAGAAATAGTAAAATATTTCTAAAAACTATAAGTAAGCAACATATTATTGATTGTTAATGATGCACCCATGTTAAAATTGGTTCTAGTTTGATTGTTTAATTCTCCATATAGGATTGAAAAAGACATCTTCTATAATAAATACGAGTGTATATGCACGCCTAGGTGGGCCCGCTCTAATAACAATGTGCATGCATGGGTAACTTTCTTGACATCATCCAATTATGGAAGCATAAGCTATAACACATTAATTCAAAGAGGGCCGATAAGCTTAAAAAGGTAAGAGAAGCAAACTTGATTAAAAATGTACAGGAATATAAAAAATAAAGGTAGGTTGCATTGCAAGGTGAAAGTATATTTGAGCATGGTCATTACCTGATTATAGAGGTCCACAGGATCAACTTCAAGGTTGCTACAAAAATTGATTACAATTTACAACAATCTATTACTCGTATTCAAAAAGGACATCAACATGCATCAATTTTCTCATTAGACTAACTAAAGAAGAGGTAAAATTAGCCAGCATATGCATTTCACCTTGATTTTTCGCTTTCGAAAGAACACCATGAATGACTAATTTCAAAAGGTTTGGGCATCTATCAATCAGTTCAAATACCCAATACCCAAACTGGTCACTTATTACATGCATCCAAATTCTCATATTTTCACGTTACATTAATGTGGTTCACATTGTATTCCATAATGCAACAATCCATCTCTTAAATCGTAAAATAATTATGATAGTGACAGTTTTAGTACATCAGACATCCTTCTTCTGACATTTATCACGATGCTTGCTTACCATTCCTGTGTGCTTGGATGATGCAAATTCCTGAAGCTTTGTCTTTCACAACCACACCATGCCTTGCATAATTAATTTAAAACAACTTAACAATGTAATGTGAAAAATAAAATAGAACAATGAACTAACAGTTAACAGTTGGAGTTTATTCATTCTCCAGTTTGAACTTTTTGACAAAAAGTTAACCGAATTAAACTTATGCTACCATGGTCTGGCATTGTATAGATTAAATATTTTAAATTATACTGAAGAATTAAAGTGAGATAAACATATTTGTCAAAATCATATATTTTTACAGAACTTTTAAGAAATAATTCGTATACTGTCACTTTTCCAACAATGCCTTGTGCCAATTCGACAAATTTAAGATTGGTACTTGAACCAAAGCATTAAACACAACGTAAATACAAACTATTTAATGCATTGTACCTTTTCTATGTTAATCATCAAGCCTGCTTATTCTGTTACTAATTATATTTCTCCGTTATATTAAAAAAACAAAAAACAAAAATAAAACATTGAATAACTTGTTACATTAATATGATATAACTTAATGTAAAGTGCAATTGACCATGAACACATAGATCATAACACATTAATGCAATCCAATTAATGACTTATTAACTTAGAGATATGTTTAGGAAAATACAAATATTAAGAAATTGTTTCCAAAAAAAATAAGCCTATTAGTTAGCAAACATAATTGTCAGTAACAACCTCACATAGAATGCTACGATAAAACCTTACATAGAAATTATTTTCTTTCGTTTCTCCCTCAAACCCACGTCTATAGAGGACAAAAACGCAATGACAAAATAATTTACATAGTTCATATTGTCATGAATATATAACAAATAGCATTGTAGCACTGTAGCATATCGTTATATGAGATTAATCGATAGAAAATATAGAAAATTGTTCCTACATTAAATAGAACAAATATGATATTATATGAGATTGGTCTTTGTAAAATATAATAAATGTGTAAATAATTTAAATTCTCGTTCATTTATCTAAATGCAAAATGCATGTATACATGAATATACATAATAGAATGCATATAATATTTAGTTTAACATGACAAAGTTTTTATATTTCCG
Source organism: Allium fistulosum (assembly GCA_030737815.1). Taxonomy (NCBI): domain Eukaryota; kingdom Viridiplantae; phylum Streptophyta; class Magnoliopsida; order Asparagales; family Amaryllidaceae; genus Allium; species Allium fistulosum. The sequence goes on along the minus strand of CM060905.1, from coordinate 479,419,956 downwards.
TCCGAAGGCATGGCACACATAAAATTGGCACCTAGATCTGTTAATATACTCAGGTTCGAACCCTACCTTGCACACACTTCTCGCAAAAAATAGTACTCGAGAGGTTATAGATGTCATGAGTTGAAGCATATTAAAAAAAAATTTGTAGTTTCCTAGGCACTTAATATTATTTTAGTTAATATGAAATGGATTTTTTAATCTATAACAAATCGTAAATTAATTAATTTTTTTTCAAGTCGAATACATTAAAGACAATATGGAATTTTATGTAGAAGTTACCTGGTTTGAAAATTAGCCATGCTTGTATATGGATGATTGTCATACTTTGTATCTATCCAATATTCAACTCCTCATTTTGTAGTTAAGAGATTAAAATGCAGTTTACTATACGTGGGACAAAATAAAATTTCATTATACTATCACAATGTTTATTGACTTAATCCTATAGTTGATTTTTCTTCTTATGAAATCATGAGATTCAGATTTAAAGGAAACTGTTAACCTGCCTTTTGGCAAGGCTGTAGACATGCGGATTTAACTAAATCGGTTGCTCGGTTGTTGAGAATGGAATACGATGGGTTAGTCAATTGGATGGATAGACGATCAATCACGGATGGTAATCATGATTATGAACCCGGGATTTGGCATATTCGATGGACAAAAGTCGTGGGATACTCGAAATACGAGTTTTGACAAAAATTGAGTTGTCGCGGGTTGCTTGGAGTTTGCTTCGAGTCATATTTGGGCTTGCTTCGGGTTTGCATGATGGTTTCTCCGAGTCATCCAGGGTAATGCATCGGGTCGGTTGGAAGCTGGGTCGGTAGGAAGCTGGGTCGGTTGGAAGCTAGGTCGGTTGGAAGCTGGGTCGGTAGAAATCTGGGTCGGTAGGAATCTGGGTCGGCTGGAAGCTGGGTCGGCTAGAAGCTGGGTCGGTAGGAAGCTGGGTCGGTAGGAATCTTGGTCGGTTGGAAGCTGAGTAGGCTATATGGACTCGACTATGGTCTTAATGGGCCCGGATCACTCAAGAAGCCCAGTAACTCGGATTTTGCCTATAAATACAGCAAGCGGGGCTGTAGAAAAGGGATCTTCATTCTGTTTCCCTTATCCTTCCTCATTAAGGCTACTCTGCCATTATTATTTTGAAAACTCCGGATTGTAACTGTAATTGATTCTCATATCAATAAAAAGGAAAATTTTGGAGTGGATGTAAGCCAGAGTCAGCCGAACCACTATAGATCCACTGTTTTTTCTGCTTTCTTTTTAATTTTTACCGTTCTTTATATTTATACTCTCTACATACACTCTATCTGTTATCTGTGACTGTTAGTTGGTGCTTTCATTTACGTTTGGGTGTTAGTGACCCATTTTGGCGCTAACAAAAACCTAGTAGTAACATCGATTTTATTCATGTGTACTGCCCTTATATGCTATTTATCATCATGTTTGATTGAAACTTAATTTGACTATATGTTTTTCCATAAAAGAAAATAACAATATAATAGTACCCAGGTATCAATTTTATATTTTTAAATTCCAACAAAATGCAGTTTGCATACATTATTATAAAGAAAATACAAATATAATATTACATAGAGATCGAATTTGATATGTTCAAACAAACAGTTCAACAAAATATAGTTTGTATACATTATTATAGTTATCATGTGAAAGAAAATATACATCTAATACATGCCACTAAAACCAAGCCATCATAATTTCATTTAATCAAATATCATTATGAAACTTTCAACTTTTTGTATACTTTCAGAATTGTATTCATACAATTATATATTCTCAACATATCCATATGAAGCAACTTGGATTTAGAAACAGACTTGATGCCTTTATAAACAGTATTATAAATTGGTTGTAGATTGAAGCATGCATATAATATCCTTTTACGTAGGCGGTATATGATTAAACATCACATACAAAATCTATTTTGAAAGTCTTATTACTAGAGTCATCTGCAATGCCTAGAAACTTACCAAACTTGATGATTAAGTGAGATGATATATTAAATACATACTAATTGTTTTAATTTGTCTCACATCATCAAAAATACATTAATTGTTGTTGTATATAAGTTAGGGGATGAAGAAAGAAGTTGTTCCAATAACATCTAAGTGAGTTGAGATAATGCCATGAAGTTTAATAATATGGCCCAGGAACAGATGGCATGCAAATTGAGAAACACTATGGAGATGTAAAGGATATTTTAGGAAATTCAAAAAGACACGGTTGAATCCTATTCATGGAATTCTCATTATTATTAATAGTAGAGGTAGAGATAGAGATAAATGTAAAAAAATAAAATAAAAAAAAAAGCCCTCGTATAATTTAGGGAGAAAATATTCATCCCTATGGCATAGACATAATCGAGATGCATAGTAAGGGGAAGTGGTATGCATAGCACATGCAGGATAATATAGTTTAAGATCAATTTCTAGTGGTGACTATCTCCGTTCTTGGTTGGGTCATCTATCTCAACTGAGGATTAGATAGTGTCTCTGGTGTTATTCCTCAAAATACAGTACATGATCTTTTATGGCCTTGTAAAAGTGGCTACTTTTATAAAGCAACTAAGGAAGTCAATAATTAGCTACAGGAGGATATCCAATCTTTTGGATGCTCGATCAGGTCTAACCATCAACCTGTCTTTTAGCTGGTACCATGTACTACTTATTTTTTTGTAGATAATTTTGAGTTAGTCTATTGTAATTATTTGAGTCAAACAAACAATATATCAAATGAATAAAAAGTGATTCACAAAAGATAAGGTGAAACCGGTAAAGTTTGTTCTGGCCTACCATACGTTAAATAAATAAACTTATAAGGTGAAACCAATGAGGCTAGAATTTGCAAGAGACAATGCTTGAAAATAAAGTCATCACCTACAGTTAGACTTTTTATCAGAGCAACTCAAATTTTAATATATTTTGCTATTGGATTACTTGATAACAGCCTGCTCAACATCTACAGGGTGATCAGTACCATATTGAATTATCGTTAAATTGTTAATTCTGAATTTAACCTTTCTATTGAATTCATGTTGCAATAATATTGATCCATTTTGAGTTTTTTAATTTGTCCCACATCGTCAAAAATACATTAATTGCTGTTCCAATAACATCTAATTGAGTTGAGATGATGCCGTGAAGTTTAATAATACGGCCCATGAATAGATGGCATGCAAATTGAGAGACAAATAATTTTAGCTACCATGGAGATGTAAAGGGTATTTTAGGAAATTCAAAAAGACAGGGTTGAATCCTATTCATGGAATTATCATTATTAATAGTAGAGATAAAGGAATGTTGGGATTATCCCAAGTGATATGCACAAACACCATAATAAAATGTTTGAGCAGATGAGATGGATTACTTATGTAATTGATATATTAAGTGAGTATCTGATCCAAATTAAGATTACTAAATGGTAGTCATAAGTATGCTTGAAAATTTACGAAATATTAGAGAATTGTTTGTGGAAACAATAAACACCTTATGAAGGAGTATTCTAACTCAATCTTTATAGGTGATATCAAATATAGTTTTTCATTCCTTAATTCATGTCCAATCTTAATTAGGTGGCTTTAAGTTGCAAATGTTCCAAGTAAGATGTGGTGGTTGATTCAACCGCTAATTACATCACCTTGAATAGCGCTGCAACAAATATAGTATAAAAATAAACGTAAAGGTTTATAACCGAGCTAGGGGTGATTCAAAATATTGAGAATCTCATGGCATTGCTTTTTGAAAACAATCTTATGTTATAGATCATGAAATAACCTAGGGCTTACAAGATGTCTAAAAACATACTTTGAAAGTTCCACATGATAAAGGCATTTTATAAATAACAGAGAGATGTTGTCAGATAGAGTAGATAATAAGGCATAGTAGAACCGTCCACTAAGGGATTAGCTCAGTCGGTTCTGAACTAATAAGATAAATGGATTAAGATTCCATAATTGACCTCAAGTGTAAGTCGGAAATTGAAATAGTAGCGGTATACCCTAGGGGAAATTATGTAACCGTTACATATATCTAGCTCTATAATCAATCTTGTTCATAATAAAGGTGTTTGTTTTTCTTTTGTATACTTTGTTATATTATGATATAAATAATTAAGTAACTAATTTAAGGTATATAATTAAGAAAACCTTTAAAAAAATATCATGTGATTGTAGTGCAAATATTTGCAATCGTGAGTAATTAATTGTAACGACCCACAAATTTATCACTTGGATAAATTATATTTATTATTAAAATATTTAGATATGGGTTTAAAAGTAAGAAATAATCATGTTTTAAGTGGTATATAATAATATTTATTTTTTTTGGGAAAACTATTTGTGAACAAATTACCGAGGTAAAATATTGAAAATTTGTAAATATCGTCCTAGGTAAAATATCGATAAAACAACCAAAAATCATATTATCGATAAAACTGCTTTTAAACAATAAGAATCATGAATGGCTCTGGATACTTACACTAATATATGTATTCAAACAAGATCATGAAATACCATAATTTATTTTATTTTTGGAAAATAAAATGTATTTATGACATCGACCGTTGATATCATCGGTTATATATATTTCTTTGGAAATTCAAGTTAAGTTTAAATAATAAATAAATGGGTTTTTATTAATAGATAAACATATTACAATCATTTAATAATGATGGTAATATAGTTTTTAAAATTTGTTTACCAAAATAGATAGTTCGTAGAAAAATAGAAAATATGACCGAAGAACATTTTCCGAAATTTCGACTTTTCGACACCGGAAAGTTATCGGGAACGTTGTTCATCTTTATGCACTATACACACACATATATAGTAGATAATTAACCATATAAAAATATACTTAATTATGTTTTATCTTATATTAATTATTATTAGCAAGTGATGTGACAAGACATGGTTTTAAAATAATAACTTATATATACTAAGTACATATCATTATCTCTTGTCATTTCTTTAAGTACAATCATCATTATCCATCATGGCCTAGGGGATGTGACTGGAGAGGGGGAGATGTGATATATGAGGGGGAGGAAGGTGGTGATGTGACTTGTCAAAATAATAACATATTAGGATATTTTAATCTAAGGTTAGTTTGGTAATTTTCCTACTTTTTTTGTCTATAAATACACATCCATTTCACCAAATTTTCATTTAATTCTCCATTTCTATTTTCCTAAATCTTTCTTCACAATTTCATGGCTTCTTATGTTAGTTTAAGTTTGTTTAAAAATCAAAAGATTTAAATTGTTTTAAAGATGCAAACTTGTTTTTAAATTCTTTCTTCTCCATTTTTCCTCCACTTTATTCGGCCATAACTTCCTCTATTTTACACCAAATCAAGATTTTATTTTTTTGAATCGTATATAATTTCAGTAGCTACAACTTTATTTTTTACCACTTTTTCTAATTTCAAGCTTAGGTTTGTCAAAATCTCATTTCTTTCGGTGTACTTTTAAACTCAGAAATTCAGGTCCGAAAATAGATCTCCTTCTTTCGACCATATCTACCTCAAACGAAATCTAATTTGAGTGATTCTTTTTTTAAATTGTAGAGAAACGAATTTCTAAAACTATTCTTTTGATCACCTTTTCAAAATTCAAGAGTAATATGTCCAAAACTCAAGTGGAAGATGACATATTTTTTGGGTGATTTTTGGTGCATCAAAGGCATTTCAGGTTTCAAAGATTTTCGGTGAGTAAAACTACTTTGTTTTGGAAATTTTTTTGACTTTATTATGATGTGTTATTGTGGTGATAATATGATGAGAAAATTGAATGGTTATTATGTTGGTCGATGGTGATTTGATGGATGTTATGTTTGGTATTGAATTTGAGATTTGAATGTGATGTTGTCGAGTTAGTAAGCATATAACCTTATGTTTATATGTGTGTTTCATTGTGATGCTAAGAATATGGTATTATAGATGTATGGTTGTGATTTAAGAATCAATTATGTTAAGTTGAAACAAAGTTAACAACTTTGTGTGTTGCGACGGACGTGAGATCCGATTTGAAATCAAAACTATGATTTCTAGTTTCAAAGTTTGGAAATGGTTTTAAGTTTTATCTTGGTTTAAGGTTTAAAAAAATTTCTAAATATTATTTCAAAACATGTAGGAGCAAGAATTTAAGTGAAGTATTTCACTTAAAATAAGATAGAGCGAACTGCGCTCATAAAGATAGTCGCTATGGATGCAGTTCGACAAAAATTCACGATTTCCATCTTTAAGCGATTCATTTTGGAATTATTTCTCAGAAGTTTTCCAAACTTAATTAGTAACATAAAAAGGTATTAAGTTTAGATTATTTAATATTTTATTTATTTAATAAAATAATTAAAGGTAATTAGCACTTAATTAGTAATTAAGTAAGTGATTAAGGTTTAAGTAACACTTAAGGAAGGTTAATGATTAATTAGTGATTAATAAAGTTTTTAATTAGTGATTTATGAAGTTAAGAAGTAATTAAATGGTTAATTATTATTTAATTTATTTAATTAATTAATTAATTATTATTTAATTAAGTGATCATTTAATTAATTTTTAATTAATTAGGGTTTAACTAATAATGAATTGTTTAAACCTTAACTACGATACATTAGGAAGTTAATTAGGACTTAACCAAGTTCATTAAGTTAATTAAAGTTTAATTATGAATTAGTCTTGATTTAATTAAGATATAATTAGGGTTTAAGATAATTGAATATACTTTAGTCTTTTCAAAGCTATTTTTAAACTTAATCGGTCATGTTTTAAACCAATTTTCATTTTAAGATTAATTGATTTTAAATCAAATAATCTCTCATCTAGACCATTAAGTAGCCAAATGAATTAAAGTAGTGATTATAAAACGTTGACACTTTTTATGGGAAGTAAGTGACTTGTGTTTAGCACAAATGTTGAATATCGGTAACGTGATAAACACAAGGAAGTTAATTTCAATAAGCGGGTTATGGTAATTTAAGCATATAGAATATACTTCTACATGTATATTTTTCACCGATAATAGATGTATCTATATTTGTAACTTGGACATCTTCCTATGATTGATTGTATGTTATGTGTGGATCCCTTACATATCTGATGTTAGGCAATACCCATGATATAACTTGGATAAGTAAACCCAAATTTAATGATCCATTGTATCCATTATGCATCCGTTTGGTTTTGGAAAGTTAATATTTCATTTCCTTTCAAATGGTCTTCAAGGTTATTCTATTTTGAACAAGATATTTGAAGAATGATTTGACAATTGTCTTGAATATTATATAAAGAAGTTTACGAATAATTTTGGGGTATTCATAAAAGGAGTTTTAGAAATAGTTTTGAATATTTATAAAAAGATTTTATAAATGGGTTTGGATGTCTATAAAGGGAAGTTTTATACAAGGTTTGAAAGTTTATAAAGAAGTTTACATAACCGGGTTAGAATATTTGTAAAGAGTCTCATAAATGAGTATGGAGGTTGATAAAGGTTTTGTAAATGGGTTTGGGTTAAAGCAAAAAGGATTTCATGGATAAAGAAATTTATAAAAGAATTTATTTAAATAACTACAGCAGGAATTCGAGGTTTGGGTTTCTCGAGGTTGACCTTTTAAAAAAATGGTGGTATGGAACATCCGTTCCACACTTAACACCGAAGGAATAGTGCTTAGAGTTATCCTTCTCTCCAATTTAAATAATGTAGTTAAATCCGTTTAAGAGATTTGGAAATGGGAAATCTTATAAATGTTTTGTGAATATACTTATGTAAAGGAGATAAGTATATGAATGTTGATAAATGTTTGGGAAAAGTGATTTATAAATGAAAATGGTTTTAAGGCTTAATGATTGCTTTGGGTAATTAAATCTCTAGATTTTGTTGCTATTATTTGATAGTTAAATAACCGACTATCAAATTTGGCCTAACTTGACTTAGGAAGTATGAATTAAAATTTGAGTTTCCAACAAGGACTCGAATACTTACTTCCAAAAGAACCGGAAATGAGTCAACCGAAAATTATCGGTTGTTGGTATGAAGAGACCGAGATCAGATTTATATATCTGAAAACCACTCCGAACCAACATGTTCGTTCGAGTGGACATCTTGGTGATGATTGAAGATGGTGCTCTTTGAAGTGCAAGGGCTACTGCTACTAATCCTGAGGGTGATTCCAAAATGGATGTGGTAGAGTTAGTGCCTTCGGTTTTGTTCAAACCCAGAATGAACTTGTATGGATGAATGCTGGCATTGCATTGATGCCTGGAGGGCAGTGTTAGCATTCCAAGATGGATTACTATTCAGAAAGGTAAAACGTACCCTCAAGCCTCATCAACCAGGAATGACTAAAACAAGGGATATGTAGTAGGGCTATGTGGGTCGCACCCATTAAGGTATATGATTCACCCTTCTAGATATATACACAATCATCAATGAATTCGTGTACGTGGGAGCGCTCGGTTAAAGGTTGCAAAGCAACCAAAGGGATGATATATTCGGTACTATCCAGCAAGGGGTAGGCCAGTTCTGTGCTGGCAAGGGTCATTATGTACAATCTCGGTATATTTTTCTAGAGGTGTACTATGGCGGACAGTGCCCCAGTAACCCAGTCATTAGTTGGAATCTAATCTCCAATACGTGCCTTACGTTTTTGATTGTAGAGCCTAGTATGTTGGAATCTGAGATGCAAGCATTTTAGCTATTTTATCTATTTACTTTAAACCTAGACACTATGATAATATCACTGGATTTTGATATAAAATGTTTTGGTTATCGTAAGGTAAAAACCAGTCCTTTTTATGTGCGGTGTGGTCTTACGAGATACCCTTTGTTTGAAAAGGTTTCAAATGTAGAAATCAGTTTGGTTGTTACTTGTTATCGAGTTTTACTCACGCTGGTTTACCAGACTGACCCGGGCGTTGTTCCATGTAATGCTCAGGTCAGACCGAGCACGTTTTCCCAGGTTTAGCTAGATACTTTGGAGTTGGACAGGAGCTGGATGATCAAGACGTATTCACGTATATTTTTCTTCCGTTGTAATATAGAGTCTATATGTTTGTCCATGTAAGGACAGGTTTCTATAACTGTCCAAATTTAGGATAAGTCTATTGTAATGTTGTATATATGAATGAAAATGTTTCCTTTTTGTAAAGATCATTGTTGTATTATATATTATTCGCTGCATTATGAGATTCTGTGTTGTTTAGTTTTCTTTTATCTTCTACCTTCTTCTTTCACCCTAACAAATCAGTATTTCCGGCACTTGAGTGTTCGACATATGATATAGTGGACGTATTAGTGTCAATTTTCAAGGGTTGAAAATCCAATTCGTTACATTATTGATCAAATAAAATAAAATTTTGTTTTAAATATTCCTGGTCAAGATGTTTCGAGAAAGAATATCTATACGTTCGTTAAGATCAGTGTATGTAACGCTCTTCAAATATTGGACAGTGTATTACTCATGACTTTTTGGAGGCACCAAAAGGTTACGTACTCATAGCCATTGGATAACCCTAGAACGACTCGGTTCAGTTAGTTTATAACAACTAGGTTAAATAGGAAATTCAATGTGATGATGTTCATAGTTCCCTTGACTTGAAAATACTATGGAACTTCAATGTGGATACTCTACTTTGATTATAGTTAAATCATGGCATAGCGATCCATCGAGCGACTATAGTTGGGTATGAGTTGAAGCATTAGAAGTGAAGCACTATTCAATAGAAAATTCAATTACTCGATTGTATGAGGTTAGTATCACGGTCAGTTGTAGGTCAACTCAAATTCAAAATCTCTCGTCCAAGTAAAACAGTTAATAATAGAAGTAATTATTGAACCAAGGAATTTGTTTACAAACTAATTAAGTTGAATGTCGATAATATTAGTGTTTTAACCAACAACAAATTTCATAAATCCTAATATGATATAGTGTCGGTGAAGAGAACATTATCATTGTTGGTACTGCTTAAGATAATATAAAATATGATATTTTTTTGAAAGGTCTATAGGTGAAATTTGGCCAAATTGTCACCCCATTGGCAAAGGTGACGAGTGAACTTTAATATTTGAATTGTTAATATTCATTGCCGATTGAATTCATACCTCTTGATTTGACACCTCTTAGTCACATAACCCTATTTGTGAATTCTCCAAAGAACCACATCACATTTAATTAGTTTATAAAGTGTTATAAATTAATTAATATTTAAGAAAATTTATTAAATTATTAGATGTTTCGGGTGTTGTTAATAATTATTTGATGTGTATATAAAAGTTATATGTACACGTATTGATACACGATGTCCGTATATATTTAAACGAGTTTCAAATATAGTTAATTACTTAACAGATTTTGGAAGTATTGATCCATGTAATGGAAAGATATGGTTGGCCATAGTATAGAGAGAGGAAGGGATTTGATGAGATATAGTTAAGAATTAACTAGTGAACTAAAAAAGGAAGTTTAAAGAGAGAATGAGAAAGATATTAATTCTCTCCTTAAAACAAAATCCTCTCATTCATTTCAACTTTAATTTTCTTTTCTCCTTCTTGCTCATTTTTGCATGGCGCCACCTCCACTCTTTCCTAGAATCGAATTTTTTATCAACATAAAACATAAAATAAAATTTAACCATGTGGTTTATTCAATTCTAGCAAGGTCAGGTGTTGATTCAAGCAATCTAGGAGATGATTTGTAAATCGAAGTGTTACAAAGGGTAAGACTCTCTCAGGTTCAATTCCATTTTTATTTTATTCATTAATGATATTTAACCCTGACCTAAATTCACATATATCTATATTGTATTTCCACTTATTGGATTTTATTTGAAACTATATTTGTACTGTCATTTAAACAAAAAAAACAAATTTTTGTTTGATTTTAAATTTATGTGCTGTTAATTTTCATTGGACCTAAAACTATTTTTTAATGTACACATGTTCTCATAATTTGTTTATTCATAATTATGGATTTGATATTTAAATAATTGAATTATATGTTTGTATGTGTATTCATCTTTATGTTATTAAATTAGTAAAAGAATGTTAAGTTAAATCTTTTAGTTAAGTTAATTTTATTATTCAAACAAATATATTCAATGTTTTATTGTTTAATCAAATATATGTATTTGAAATTTAAATTTTAAATTACAACACACACACACACATATATATATATATAATATTTTAATTAATTAATCACATTGTTGGAGAAATATATTAAACAATGCTTTATAATAATCTTGTTTAGATATGTGTTCATGTGATATTTTGGATCTGAAATATTAAAGCTAAGATAATTTTGATTATGAGTAAGCATAGAATCATTTTTCATACAGAGATTGGATATAGTATTAATTATGTGTTTGTAAAAGAGAAAGGTGGAATCAATTAAATGTATCACCTTTTTCTCTTTCCTCTTTAGATCCTGATTTGTTTAGATCTAAATCTAATATATATTTTTATTCCCGTCTTCTCTTAAACACCAAGCATTCGCCTATTTTGAAGATATATGAATTCTATTATAAAGGTTTACTTTTCAAATAAATACATAATATATATATAAATATATAAGTGGCAATATAGATATCACATATAGGTATATATTTGTTTAAACCATACGTATGGTGATATAAATATATGTATACGAAAAATTTACACATATTACAATATATTTAAATATATATATGTATGTATATACTTAGACATTTATATCCTTGATATTTGTATGGAATTATCATGTTCATATGTAAGTATAACATCTATGTATATACAATATATATAAATCCCAGTATCTATGTGTGTGTGTATGGTTATATAGATGTGTATACTTCATTGTGCGATTTTATCTGGTTATTGAATATATACATGATATATTTGAATAAAAATTAAGTTAAAGTAATTAATACGACATGATTAATTAATATATAAAACATTTTTACATAAAATATGATTTTATTTAATAAATAGATTGTATCTAATACTGGTTAATAGACTTCATAGGCCCATTTAGATCCAAACAACTTTATTTTTAAATGTACCCATTTCATAGGCCCACTAAATAAATAAATTTAAAATAATTTTATGAATTTTTGAAATTTACACAAACTTATTTTAAGAAAATTATTTTATTATTGTATAGATCTGTATTTATTATTTAAAGCACATAATTATTTTCGACTTTTAAATTAATATGTGTGTGTATATATATATTCATTAATTAAAGTTAATGTATATGCATATACATAATAATATAAACTCACGCTTGTTTAATAAAAAACAATTTTTTTTATTATGCATTAATCTTAATTTATATAAATATCCTATATTTATAATATGTGTATATATTCATACATATATATTAATTATATTTGTAAAATAATTTTGGCCAAAAATTAATGTCTGTATTTTATGAAACTAAAATTTTCAATTAGACAAAATGTTAGATTTTAAATTTTATGATTATAAATATAAAATTTATATAATTTTGAAATAGTCAAACTGATTTAAATTCCATCATAATATATCTTTGACTTAGTCAATTGATTTTAAATTAAGAAATTTTTAATTTTAGAATTTAAATTAATATTTTACTCGGTCAATTAATTAGATTTTTACAAAATTTAAATTATATATATAATATGTTTTGAAATTATATTTTATTCATATCTTTATTGATAGTTGGAATAGAAACGCAATCTTTTGGTTCGACCGCACAGTTCCAAAATTGCCCTTTATATGTAGATATTTTCGTCAGTTGAAGCTTACGAATTGTATTTATTTTTACCAACCGTATATTACCATAACTTTTAAGTGTGGGACCGAATCAATCTTATATTATCCTTATATTCTTAACCGTAGGACCGAATCACGTGTAAATTGAATAGAAAGACCTAATCAATAGTTTTTTAAATTTGTATGTGACTGGAAGTCCATATCAGCAAACTAGGACCTAATCAAGCATAAATATCATATGACCAAATCTGGTTGCAAAGACATATTCAATCCTTTATCATAAGAATATAGAATTCTAGAAAATGCTATAACCGCTATAAATATCATATGAAATTTTCTTCTCCTCTTCACTTTGTCATTCACAATCAATCCATCTTTCATTACCACTCCATCACTTCTACTCCACGGTTTCCCCTCTTCGCCGTTCAATATTGTAGTTGGTTTCACCGAGGAAGACAATTTGCTGGTTTAGGTAAAGCATAAAATATTTTGCTAAAAAATTACTGTTAGTGTAAGGGTATGTAATAATTTACAGCGAGGTATACAAATATGAGCAATCATTACACACTGCTAACTAAACATACACGTATACAAACCCCAGCTTACATTGCTATAAACTATTTACTCGACACTATATAACATATAATATTATAATCCACATTTTTGCTGCAATCTTGTCCCTTTTTACAAACATTTATAATATCCATACATTGTTTACAAAGTTATATATGTATAGAAAAAAATTGAAAGTATAAGCTATATGGCTTGCTCTACATAGGAAATTTAAATTTGCATTAATATATTATGCTTTTTCTCTGAATTATGTTTATATAGCATGTATATTAATATAGCTTTGTATAAAGTAAGGCTATATAAATTTTGAATTCTCATATTAAATAGTAAATCGTAGATTTGCTACATGCTTCAGACTGCACTTACACCCAATTAAAAGAGCGTTGTATTAGGTAATTTCGTGCAACAATATTTAAGTATAATTGTGTTTTTTAAGGCATACTGAATGTAAATTTGTGATCGATTTGTGAAATGTGAGCACCCAGTTAAATGATTGTTTATTGATTCAAACGGCACAGTATATGTTTTCGATATGAAGTAGTTTGTTTTTTTCTGAAGTTTGGCGTTGCTTTTAGTGTTAGTAGTGCATATTTTCTTGAATAATCGCTGATTTTTTTAAATCTTTTTTATATTAATTACGTACCCTTATTTGAAAGTGTATCAAGATTCAAAGATGTTTATTTGTCAAATAGAATTTGTAATCACATTACTAAATGCTGTAAAAATTATCAAATATGCATCTGTTTTCAATATATTTCTGAATTTCTGGATATCTTTGCTTTCGTATTTAACGATTATCCATAAATAGAAGTAGTCTGTAGGTTTTTATATCATATATGGAACATCTTTGAACCAACCAAAATACAAAAGCAGCTCATTTTAATACAAAAGTAGTTCATTTTAATACTTACAAATCATGTATTTTTATACTACATATATATTCTTGCATTTCTGATACATATGTCGTTTGTACTATTTAAATGCACGTGCATAACGCGTGCCCTTAGGACTTAAATATAATAGCTTTGGTGTAAAACTTTTTGGTATTGGCACGAACTTCCAAAAACATCTCTCTATAGTTATTACCAAATGTTAATATCACTTAAAAATAAGACCTATAAAATATATTTTTTTACTAATTCAAAATGTTCTTTTATATGTATTACCAAATATCACTTAAAAATAGGATCTAACAAATAAAATTCTTATACATTTTCACTCTTTATTAATTGATAACAGAAACAAAATTTTAAACTAACAAAAAAAGTTGCAACTTAGAAACAAAAATTCAAACTAGCTACACATGATTCCAACGCAAAAACATAGCTAAATATTTATGCAGATTATTTCTCTTGAATATGTAAAACACGTATAATTTGAAGAAAATTCAATTTACACGTGAAGCGTGTGCTATCCTTACGCGCGAAGCGCGTGCCGTAACGCTCATATCTTTAATTATAGTTGTAATAGCTTTGGTCTCACACTTTTTCGGTATCAACGTAAACCACCAAAAACGCCCCTCTATGTATTATCAAATCTTAATCGCTTAGAAATAGGATCTAATATTAAATTTCTTTTACAAATTCAAACGCGCCTAAAAGTAGGATCTAACAATTAAACATGCTTTACAAATTCAAAACCCTTCTAAAAATAGGATCTAAAATTAAACTTCCTTTACAAATTCAAAATACTTCTTTACAAATATACAAATCTTAATATTACTTGAAAATTTTAAAAAAAAAATGACTTATTTAAACATATACAATTTATAAGGAAAACGATTCACGCGCGTACCGTACCACTTTTAAAAATAGTTGTAATATTTTTGGTGTCACGCTTTTTTAGTGCCAACGTGAACTACCAAAATCGCCCATTTATATATATTACCAAATATATATCACTTAAAAATAGGATATAACAAATAACATTTCTTTACCACTTCACAACGCCCCTTTACAAATATTATCAAATCTTAATATCGCTTAAAACTAGGATCTAACAAATAAACTTCTTTTACAAATTCATTCTTTACTAATTAAAAATCAAATTAAATATTCAAACTAATAAAAAGTTAAATGCAACGACTTAAAAATTAAAATTAAAACTAACTGATTTCAACATAAAATTATAGCTAAATTTTTGTGCAAATGATTTTCATTTTCTTTTGAGCGGGTTAAACATATAAATTTTGTTGAAAAATAAGTTCGCGCATGCTCATATAAAATAATGACAATGGCATCTAGTGGTAATTTTCCCCCTTGTCTTCTTCTCATCTCCTTATGCTAAGATTTCCTCCTTCCCTCGTTCTCTCTCCAACTCTATTTGTGGCCAACCGTTCCTATGTTGACATTACCAAGGCTCTACCAACTTATCATCACCCTAACCCATATCCACCCTATGTGCGACGTGCTCCCTGGATCCAATATCAAAATGGAAAGCGAATATGTTTTAGATGCGGGAGTAAGTCGTGCTTTGTTTAGAACTGCAGAGAGCTCATCAAATGTTTGGGATGCAGGTTTCTTGGCTATAAGCGTGCTACCTACTGCTCAGCGTCCAACTAGATCCCAAGCGAGAAGCACCACGATCAACCATCAAGAGGAGAATGGGGATTTCAATTTGTTCTAAAAAGCATGAAACTTAAACGTCTTTTGCTTGATGGTTTTGTGGTTTATTAGGAACGTAGGCATCGGTCTCATAGAGGAGCTATTCTAGCATTTTAGCGCTATTTCTGGAAGGAATAGGAGGTGAAACAATCAAGTAACAACATGGCCCAAATTCAACTAGAGATTGGTTGTAGAAGCCATTCACAGAAAACTTTCAAGATAAGCGGGGCAAAGGAATCGAACGCAAACATCATGCTCGACGAAATGCATTCGAAATTCTCCTATATGTATGTACCTCCTTCGTTGGCATCGGATCCACACTGGATAAATCATGTGGTTTCTCAACTAGTACAACCATCGTTAAACTGTAAAGCATTGGTTTTTAACTCCAACAAAGATTCAATTGCAAATGGAAAAAAAGTGGGCTCGCTGACACATTTGGCACTTCAAATAGATTTTTATTGTTGGTTGGACTAACGGATGATAAGCTCATCAAGACGATGCCTTGGGATTGGTGAATGGGTTGGAAGCTGCTAGATGTAGGGGAACAGCGTATGCTGTAAGGGACCGGAGGGAGTTACTTTGTGGGAAACCACTGGTTTTGGGTTTATTAAAATTTTCTAATAAGGAAGGGGAAGTAAGTGGAACTCAGGTTGTGGAGCAGGTGTTGATGAGGCTGAAGGCAATTTTGCTAATGGTGGGAAGGCATTGAATGATCATTTGGGTCGGATAGTGCAGGCTGAAATGAATTGATGTACTGAAACTTTCTTGGTGGGGAGGGGGTAGGGTGTGATAATGTACTAGTTGGAAATGGAATGGATGTTGCTGCTTTTAATGTAGATACTGTGTCTGATGGCTTGGATGTTGAATTGGAAGGATGTACCGTGAATAATCTTGAAATGAGGTTTGGGAAAGTGTTAATGGATGGTGAGGTTGGATGATAGTTATAGTGAAAAAGTTGGGGATATGGGTGGTAGTTTTGGTGAAAAAGTGGGGGGTCTTGTACAATATGTGGAGAAGATGATAAATGAAAGGATTTTGAAGAAGTGGGGGTGCAGGGTGCTTTGGTAGATAATATTAGTTTTGTGCATGAGTGCATGGATATAGTGAAAGGGGGTGTGCTAGGAGAGGGAACGGGTATGGAGAAAGTGGAAGTGGGAGACCATGCTGTGTGAGTGTGTGGGGTTTACAGTGGGAAATGTATGAATCTGGTGGTGTTTGACGCTGGCTGATTCAGATCAGAGCTTTATTCAGAGATTGCAGAGTAGGATTCATTGAGTTATGTTGCAATTGTCAATGCATCCAGGGAGTCAAAACGTTTTTCCAAGGAAAACTCTCTTCATCTAGGCGGTTTAGTTAGGAGGAGTGTGCAGCTTAAAGCAGCTACTAGAGCCTTAGGCTCTAGCTTAGGTTCGATTGAATTTTTAGGTAGCATTTATTGTCATTTTGTATTGAATGAATTATCTAGTAGTTTATGTTTGACTTAACTAGGAGGGTGCATTTTTTTTGAAATAGATCGGTCTTATATAGAATGTATTACAAACAACGAGTTTAAGAGGGCCATATCACTTAGATTATGAGATTCATTGAATGTTAGAGGTTTACACAACCCAGATAAATGCAATGAAATTAGGTCCTTTTGAACGATAATTAAATAAATATAGTATTTTTGCTAGAAACTATAATAAAGTGACACAATTACCATTGAAATCTAGTGGTTTTTTATCTTAGTAACTAGGGCTATCTTTCAGCCAGAGGTAGCTCGGGTGGCTTAATGGTGAGTTGAAAACATAACTGTGCTAAACTTATGCAAATTATTATTAACATTCATTCGATGCATGTTATTTTCCCGAGTTTGAAAGACGATTCGCTTTTAAATGTCAGTAATATTTATGGGCCATATGATAGTTAATATATGGGTACTTAGGAGCAAATGTCTAGAGTCTAGATCCCTCACCATTGGTCATTGGGTTGTAGGGTGATTTTAATTTGACTAGGTTTTAGGATAGCATTCGCCTAGAGAAGGCGGCATTTCTACCATGGAAAAGTTCGACCAGTTTTATTATTGATGGTAACTTAATCAAATTATCACCTAGTAATATGTGGTTTACTTGGTCCAACTCAAAAGAAATGCCTTTTTTGGCACTCCTCGATCGCTTTCTCATTAGCGAAGAAATGGAAGAAAGTTTCCCGGTTTTGCGTGTTAATGGGCTCCCAACAATGTTTTCTAATCATTGTCCTACTATTCTCTCTTGCGAGAGAGCCATCATCCTACTTTACTTTTAGATTTGAATATCTGTGGCTTTTAGAAATCGCTTTTACCAATTTAGTTGTTAATAAATGGCTTTATATGGCCTATGATAACATTAAATAATAGGATGTTAAAGTTATCATAGAGACTTAAGAATATTTCTTAGGCCTATGATAGCATTAAATATCGATTTTACCATTTCATGTGCCCTTTTAAAACTTGATTTTGCTAAATCTTTAGACTATATTGACTGGTTTTTTCTTAAAATTTTATTTCTGGTTAGAGGCTTTAATTCTAGATGGGTGAATTGGATTATGACTTTGCTCAAAACTGGAAACTCGGGTATACTGGTCAAAGATATTCTAAGAAATAAAATTCAAGCTAAATGCAGACTAAGACAAGGTAATCCTTTATCGCCTTTGTTGTTCAATTCAGCAGGGGATGTATTCGCAAGAATAATAAAGTTATCTATTACAAACGGGGTTCTAGTTAGCATAGGTAATGATATCACTAGTTATGGTCTCTTATTACTATAATTTATTGATGACACCATGTTATTTACCTCGCCACATTACCACCCTTAAATTTATTGTATAAAGCATTAAAATGCTCTCAGGTCATAAAAAATTAATTCTAACAAAAGCTCAGTTTTATTTTTAAACGATGTCGATGATGTTGAAAATGTTGTCGCTAATAGCCTGAATATGAAGTTTCTTATAGAATACTTAAGGTTCATGATTAGACCATCTAAGCTCAAAACTGAAGATTAAAGGGTGGTAATTGATAAAATAAAATGAAAATTATTGAATTAGAACCGTAGAATTTTATCTGAAGAACACGGAACATACTAGTTAACTCTATTTTATCGGCTCTACCGATTTATTGGATTTTGTATTATCTCTTCCCAAAATGGGTAATTGACAATATATACAAACTTAGAAGAAATTTTCTTTGGAGTGGGGATTACTCCTATAGCAGTATTAACTGCCTTGTTAATTTTGGAACAGTTTTTATATCCAAAGAGGAAGGAGGCCTAGGAACACTAAATCTTCATAATCTTATCGTGTTTTTACTAGGAAAATGCCTTCAAAATTCAGCATTAATAGCAAAAACCTTGCTTTGAAAGAATGATTTTGTTAACCCGCTTTTTGGCAAGGCAATATACAGACGGATTTAACCCAACAGGCTTCAAGGTTATCAAGGCCGATGGGTACAAAACGACGGTTCTAGAACCTGAAGGTAAAGTACAAATAGTTATTCGAAGCCAGAGTTGGATGGAGTTGGTAGATAAACGATGCAGGACGCTTGAAATATGAATATTGGCTTGGATAAGTTAACGATCAACATGACTTAGTGGAAGCCTAGGGATCGACATAGCATGGATCAACATGGAATGGAAGTACCATAGGGCTCGGCATAGCTTTGTAGCATAGGAGGGACTGGCATACCTTCATGGAGTAGGAGGTATCGGCACGCTTCATGGAGGATGGATTGACATACTCCATAAAGGAAGGATCATCATAGTCAGTTGGATAAAGAGTCAACATGGATGAAGTTATGGAGGGATCGGCATAGGAGATGACGCATGGATCGGTATAGATGGTTATCAGAAGGATCGGCATAATATATGTGGACAAGAGGGATTGGCATAGCATTATCGAAGAAGATGGATCGGGATAGCATTATGGAAAAGGAAGGATCGACATGGTGTTATGGAAGAGGAGGGATCGGCATGGAGGAAACATAAGAGAACTCGGCAAAGGAATGGATCGGCATATCTGGATAAACTAAGGAGGGATCGGCATGTATTATAAAACATGAGCATTCTAGCATTTGGGAATCAAAAGCATGAGCTCTAATGGTCCAATCAACATGATATTTAGAGAGCCATTATATATAAGCATGAAGAAGCCACTATAGGGATCACTGCCCCAGAATCAACCAATGGAGGGATTGGTACCGATCCCTCTTCATTGCAAATGGGCTTAGCGACCCCTATGGTGGGCCCATATGGATAAGAAGGTCCTGTAGCCGAAGTTTCAGAGAGATGGGTGGTCGTATTCCCCTATAAATACAACAGGCATGGCTTCAGAAAAAAGATCTTCATTCTGCTTCTCTTCATCTTCTACCTAGGCTATACTCTGCCATTTTTATTCTTGAATTTCATGGATTTGTAACTGTAATCAGCAGTATAACTAATAAAAAGGAAAATCTTTGGAGTGGACGTAGGCCGGAGTTAGCCGAAGCACTATAAATTTGTGTCTCTATTTACTTGCTTTCTGCTTATTTTAATTTTGTTCTTCATTTATTTCTCTTCATATTTCTGTGACTAGATTGGATATTGGTGCTTTCACATAATTGGGTGTTGGTGGTCAATTCTGACGCCAACATTTTGGTGTTTCATTGAGAGGCCTTGCACCCGCTGGTTTGGAAGCTTGAATACTTAGATCTAGAAAGCAATGGCTAAGCAATCAACAAGGAGAGTGCTACCGGAAAGGAGCCACCATGGAGGGAGTCAGTAGGCTTCCTCAAGAGCTGGAGCTAATCAAGCATCTATCTACATCACCAGGGATGAAATGGAAACAAGGATGGATGTTATGCAGGAAAGGATGCTGAAAAGGCAGAAGGAGATGATGTAGAATCTACTCCGACAAATTGGACAGGATGGAGCCATAGGAGCTGTTGTAATGCAGAATTAAGGAGTTGAAGCAACATGAATTGCTGGAAATCAAAATCAGGAACATGGAAATGGAGCTAATAGACAGAGGAGTGGAACAGAGCAGCCGGGGGCAGTTCCCTGCCATCCTAGAGGGATCAACACCGATCCCCAAAGGCTAGGGGGCATGCCCCCAGGTCTGGTTGATCGTGATGTTGGAGGACCTGCAATCGACCCCATGGAGCTTGGTGCGAATCGAAATTTGGATGCTCGACTGGAGCAGCATGTTCTAGAATTCTCTCGTAGACTTGAGGGGGCAGCTTGGGCATGATGATAGGAGACTACCATTGGAAGACAATGACAGGTTTGCAGAGATGATAAGGCGAGCTATGCGTGGAGGATTGGTGAACAGGGATCTCGAGGATGTAAATAAAATTCCATTCGCTCCAAATATCAGGCAAGCTAGGAATCCACCGGAGTTCAAACTACCAACGCATGAGGCATGTGATGGAAAGACAGATCCCGCTGTTCATTTGACGAGGTACATGAGACACATGGAAGTGCTGGGGGCATCGGAGGAAGTCATGGCACGGTGCTTCCCCTTATGCTTAACAGATATAGGTGCACTATGGTTCAGACAGTTGGAAAGCGGCTCTATTGGCACGTGGATGGAATTGATTGAAAGGTTTATGAGGCAGTTTAGGGTTCACATCTCGAGACCCAAAAATGTAATGAGTTTGGCAACACTGAAACAGAGGACCGGAGAGTCCCTGAGGAGTTTCTTAACACGGTTTAATGCCGCCGCGACATCGATGGATTGTCCGGATCCATCCATGGTTTTGATAGCAGTTGTATCTGGAATTGCTGATGGCGCGGAGTTCAAGGATTCACTGGCGCGGAATCCACCTATAGATCTCGGGGATTTTTATCATGAAGCAAAAAGGTTCCTGTGGCAGGAAGACGCATGAGCAAACAAACCAGAGGTGAATGTTGTACAGAGTGGAGGATTATCAGGAGATGTAAACAAGAATGATAAAGGGAAACGGAAAATGAATGATGGCATTAATGTGTCGAAGTGGCAATGAAGAGAACCAAAATTCTCTTCTTACACAAATTTGAGCGAATCTCTGGAAAGGATTTATTTGGATACTCGAGGACATCTTATGTATCGAAGGCCGGCAAGGAGGGAACCCTCTGAACGTGAGAGGGCGTCGGGAAAGCATTGCCTATTCCATGAGCTAGATCGGCACAATACAAATGACTACAGGCATTTGAAGGATATCATTGAGGAACACGTGAAGAATGGTCAGCTACAACAATACATTAGGACTCGGGCTGCGGCGGTGGAACAGGGGCAGCCACTGTCCACCTCGAACGAAAATGGCACTAGATCAAGGCATCATCGTCAACTTGTCATCAATTGATCAGGATGACACATAATAAGTAATAAACACTGCAGTAATATGGCTAAGTCACTTACACATGTACAGGATCAAGGACGGTCCCTAGGCATGCTCTGAGATGACGATAAACCATTGTGCTCGGATTTGTGAAATTCGTTTTATTTCTTCTTATTTTCTTCGAACTTTGGTTTATTGGTTGTATGGAATTTTATTTTATGGACTTAAAGATGCTTAAGTCTGGATCAATGTAATAAATAACACAGGACATGGTTATGGCCTCGACTGGAGAGACGGGGCAAAAACCACGAGTCACGAGTCCCTTCACCGGAAAGCAACGGGATGGATTCGTACACGGACTAAGTCCTCGACTGGGGATCGAGGCCGGAGAAGGATACCCCACGGTTTAAGTCCTCGATTGGGAACCGAGGCCGGAAAAGGACACCCCATGGATTAAGCCCTCGACCAGAGAGTCGAGGCCAGAGAATAAAACCTAACAGGTCGTCAAGTATGGATTGTGCTTGGCAATGATCCAGAGAGATCAAGGTCATTGGGTGTGGACTATGCCTGGCAAGGGGTAGGTCGCTTCACCAGAGAGCGATAGGATCGACCTACACAGATTGTCAAGTATGGATTGTGCTCGGCAAGGATCCGGTGAGATCAAGGATTTGGATTAGGCTAATGACCCGGAGAGGTCTGTAGATTTGGATATGGACCCGGAGCGGTCCTGGATTTGGATAAAATGACCTGGAGTGGTCTATGGATTTGGATATGGACCCGGAGCGGTCCTGGATTTGAATAAAATGACCCGAACGGGTCTATAGATTTGGAGAGGTCTTGGATTTGGATAAAACAACCCGGAAAGGTCTATGGATTTGGATATGGGCCCGGAGCGGTCCTA
Source organism: Allium fistulosum (assembly GCA_030737815.1). NCBI lineage: Eukaryota > Viridiplantae > Streptophyta > Magnoliopsida > Asparagales > Amaryllidaceae > Allium > Allium fistulosum. Next base: position 479,396,828 of record CM060905.1, on the reverse strand, counting down.
GATTTGGATAAAACGACCCGAAGATGTCTATGGATTTGGATAAGGACCCGAAGCGGTCCTGGATTTGGATAAAACGATCCGGAGAGGTCTATGGATTTGGATATCGACCCAGAGCGGTCCCGGATTTGGATAAAAGGATCCGGAGAGATCGTGTATTTGGTTAATGAATTTGGAACGGATTCAGAATTGGATATCGACTCATAACAGTCATGGATTTCGCTAGTGACCGGAGAGATCGGGAAATTGGATTAGCAACGGATTGGATTTTGGATTGGATAATATGGCAATTAACAGATTATGGACTTTAGATTTTGAATTTATGGCAATTCAAAACACGCCTTCCTCTTGCAAGGCATGTTTTGGGGGGCAAAGTGTTAACCGGCCTTTTGGCAAGGCAGTATACAGGTGGATTTAACCCAATAGACTTCAAGGTTTTCAAGGTCGATGGGTACAAAACGACGGTTCTTGAACCTGAAGGTAAAGTACAAATGGTTATACAAAGCCAGAGTTGGATGGAGTTGGTAGATAAATGATGCAGGACGCTTGAAATATGAATATTGGCTTGGGTAAGTTAGGGATCGGTGTGACTTAGTGGAAGCCTAGGGATCAGCATAACATGGATAGACATGGAATGGAAGTACCATAGGGCTCGGCATAGCTTTGTAGCATAGGAGGGATCGACATACCTTTATGGAGTAGGAGGGATCGGCGCGCTTCATGGAAGATGGATCGGCATACTCCATAAAGGAAGGATCGGCATAGTCAGTTGGATGAAGATTCAACATGGATGAAGTTATGGAGGGATCGGCATAGGTGATGGCGCATGGATCAGTATAGATGGTTATCAGAGGGATTAGCATAATATATTGGAACAAGAGGGATCGACATAACATTATGGAAGAAGATGGATCGACATAACATTATGGAAAAGGAGGGATCGACATGGTGTTATGGAAGAGAAGGGATGGGCATGGAGGAAACATAGGAGAGCTCAGCAAAGGAATGGATCGGCATATCTGGATAAACCAAGGAGGGATCTGCGTGTTTTATAAAACATGAGCATTTTAGCATTTAGCAATCAAAAGCATGAGCTCTAATGGTCCAATCAACATGATATTTGGAGAGCCATCGTATATAAGCATGAAGAAGCCACTATAGGGATCGCTGCCCCAGAATCAACCAATGGAGGGATCAATACCGATCCCTCTTCATTAGGATTCGGGCCTAGCGACCCCTATGGTGGGCCCATATGGATAAGAAGGTCCTGTAGCCGAAGTTTCGGAGAGATGGTGGTCGTCTTCCCTAAAAATACAGCAGTCATGGCTTTAGAAAAAGGATCTTTATTCTACTTCTCTTCATCTTCTACCTAGGCTATACTCTATTATTTTTATTATTGAATTTCATGGATTTGTAACTGTAATCAGTAGTATAAACTAATAAAAAGGAAAATCTTTGGGGTGGACGTAGGCTGGAGTTAGCCGAACCATTATAAATATATGTCTTTATTTACTTGCTTTCTGGTTGTTTTAATTTTGTTCTTTATTTATTTCTCTTCATATTTCTGTAACTAGATTTGATATTGGTGCTTTCACATAATTGGGTGTTGGTGGTCAATTTTGACTCCAACAGATTTCGAATTAATTTTATGGTAGAACCTTTAACCTTCACCATATTTCTTCTAATACTAATTACTTGCCTCGCTTTTGGAATCCATTCTAATAAGTTTTAATATTTATAACCTTGGTATTAATAATATAGTTCATTTTGAAAATAACACATCATTTGGGAATGATAGTTGGATTTTTGCTATACCATTGAAAGTGAATTCAAAGAACATTTTGATATTTGTAAGTTCAAAAATGCCTTAATCTTTGACATCTCTAGACCTAACAACAAATTTTCTTGAAATATTAATTTAACCATGCCCTAGAAGGTATTACCTTGACCCAATTTGTGACACTTTGTACTAAACTTGAATACTATAACTTAGATAATGAGAGCGATACTAAAATTTTGGTGTTCGGAAAATAATAATATATACTCCTTAAACTCAGTTTACAAGTTTTTAAATTTCTTTAGGAATAGGCAAAAGATCTTCAAATTTATATGGAAAGTTGACGCTCTCCTAAAATAAAGTTAGACATATGGTTAATTCTACACAAGAAATTAAAAACAACTAAATATTTAATGAAAACGAATATGGTAATAGTCAAAAAATGTTTCATTTGTAATTTAAGCTCAGAAAACATGACACATCTATATTAAAATTATCTCTTAATTAACTATATCCCTGTAAAAACTCTTACTATTTTCAACTTTAACATGACCAAGACTGATTTTAACTACGACCAATATTGGAATGATCTCAGATTTCGGCATGCAAAATGTTATAAAATTTTACTTGACACCTTCTTGATAATTACTAGTTGGTATTTATAGTTTGAAAGTAACCAAAAGATATTTAATAATGTTAACGTTCCTTCTGATTGACAATTTGAAGGTAAATATTGTTTACAACAATGGAAGACGTAATTTGGACTTAAGCACCGACCTAGTCGATCCTTGTAACGAAGATAACTACTCGAATGTCTTACTATTGATTGAAAACTAAGTTCATTTTACTTTCTTCTAGCTTTATTTTGTTCACACACACAGATACACACACATGCACACGCACTTGCTCACACATTTTTATATACATATATATGTTCTGGACTCATGTTTTTTGTAGAGTTTTTTCAGGTTTAGTAATCTTTTTTGGATTGAATTGCTTAAGCTATGGCGCTACAATAGTTGGAATATGGATCTTTAAAGCTACCTTTGATAGCCTATCATGGATTTAGTTTGTTGAGATAGCTTATGATCATGCTACTTTTATTTTTTTATTTTGCTCTTGTTTATCCAACTGTATGATAGCCGTGTTTTTGCAGTCCAAGGGACTACTTTAATTATTTGATTTACCTATTTATTCACAAGTTTAACATCTTCCTTATGGACTTAGTTTACATGATTTAGGAGGGATTTTTCTTTTATTTTTCTTTTACGAGGTTATTTTCTTCCTACTAAACTTGTTGGCAACACCTTTAATAAGCGTGGAATAAAATTAAATAATTGCTCTCCTCTACGAGAGGATCAATTCATTTTCCTCAATGTGTGTGTGTGTGTCTATATAATACACACACACACACACATACTGTATATATGTGGTATTAAGAATATGTGTATACAAAACCATACGCACATGCCTTGATAAATTCAAACATATATATACGCGCGTGTGTGTGTATTACCCCTTGATATGTATATGAAATTATCATACATACACACACACATATATATATATATATATATATAAGTTTAATATATATGTATATGCAATATTTTTAAATGCCAATATCTATATGTGCTTATATATATACACACATATATCAAAGTCGTTCGGGTAGTCTTAAGCCAACGCCCACTATCAATTTTATTACTGGTTTACACTTGCCATTACAATCAAATTACAACATTTTTAATGTTTAAATTGATGAGTCTGGAATTTGATTGAGTTCTTCTTGCAAAATCAGTAGAAAATTAGAGATCCATTTCTAGTTGTTGTAGGTTCTATATTTATAGACCTATTCGGCCACCAAAATTGCTAGGATGGGTTTGAATGAGCAAATATCCTCAAATTTGAAAGTTCGACATGAAGAACCTATCAAAACGCATGAAACCCAGTAATCAACTTGGTTTGTTACCATCGACATGGATTGGTACGATGCATTTCTTTGAATTTTCTTTGTGTTCTTCTATGACATAGTACAATTCTTCACCCCTTAACAGTACAGACTTTAAATGATACCACATGGTTCGGTGCCGATCGATATGGGTTGGTACCGATCCATGTCAAAATTTGGCACTCTATCATTTTTCTATCATCTTCAAGTATCATTTCTTGCTTAAGTTAGTGGATGAAATAATTTATATGGTTCGGTACCGATTCATATAGTTCAGTACCATTCATTTTCATTCTCCACTCTTAGCCAAAATTCATGCATTCTCCAATCTTGATATCTTCCAAGCTTCTTGATCCATTTCTTCATCATTCTATAGTCCAAATCCATTGAAATGTGGTTTGGTTTAAATTCGAGATACCACTTGCCCTCATCATATGCTTTTGTGATAACAAAGCATGCTTTAGATTGAGACAAGCAACCAAATCTGGTTTTGCTAAGACGCTTCTACCACTTGAATTGTTTTCATGAAACGTTGCATCTTCTTTGAGAATATCAGCACTCTGTTTTCAGACAATTGTTGGTCACATCTCTTTGAAAGATATAAATGTTGAAGTCTTCAATCTGAAGACTTCGCTCATCATTGGGAGTTTCTAAAAGCTATTTGATCTATTGGTCAGGTAGACACCTCACTTCTTTTCCATTTTAACATCACTCATTTTAAATTTTTTTACACAAGAACTCATATGGATCAAGACTAATTGATTGGCAAGTTTTCATGTATGTGACAACAATTAAAAAATTTCCCTTGGTTCACATCACATTCCAGCCATCTTCTACCTAGTGCCTTATGACTTTGCTTTACTATGACTTCAATCTTGTTGCCGCGTCAAGCTTTCACCGCCGCAACCATCACCAGATCTAGCCCACCTTTTGTCATCGGTCCATATGAGCGACGATGAACCACAAGAATCCATATTTTTACCTTGAGTTCATTAACGATTTTGAACGCCGTCTATCTTGTTCCATATTTGGATACTTAGGTAAGTTGCACCTAGGTTGCTGCTCGTGACTAATGAACTCTACCTCCTATCGACCACGAACTTTGGTGCCTCCTTTAATCTGAGGGTGCCATCACCAATCCACACCATGGACCATGCCACCTTTCACCATCATCACCTCCTCATCCCACCTAGTCACCGTGAATCCGATTGTTTTTATAAGATGGAGATAATGAAGGGTTGGGAAATCTTCTTTAGTTCAATTAATGGCAATGAATCGATGCTCTATGTCTTTGATTGAGATGATTAGCGAAATCGCCTCATTGAACACATTGACATTATCCAAATTCAAGTGTCAACACAATCTACGACCTCCATCCTATCGATGCTCAGAGTCGAATATCATATTTATGCAAAGAAAAGCTCTGGATCGCTTTGGAGATTATCTAGTTTCGTTAATGTAAATCCTACATTAACAGGTAACATCCGACACACAGCTCAATCGTGTCCTAGAGCTTGTTTTCTAACACGAGTAGGCTCTCTAAACAGAGCGTATCCATCATTGTTCCAAGGACACTAGGCACACACTTCATAGATTGCATCACACATCACTGCCCTGGTCAATGTATAAAACCCCATTGCTCAATACATAGCAATATTCGTTGGATTCTATACATTGGCTATATAGGACTTAATCAAAGTACACATTGAATTTAAATCGTACATGACCATGCTCGTCTTAGGCTTTCAGTACCAAATGAAACTTTTAGACACTCTGGGCGTATTTTTGCCACAACTGCAGGCCCTTTCCATCCTGGTTCTACCCCTCCAATGGCTTGCTCCTCCTTTGCCCGGGCTTCCACCTTGACTCCATCTAAGGCTTAACAATCTTGTAGTCACTTGAAAAACCTTTACAAGTCGTTCCACTTGCGGTTATGGTGGAACTTTACATTGGCATCACTCCCGACACCAATCATCATGGCGTGATGATCCTCGACAACCCCTGTACTCTCTGACCTCAAGGTTAACAGCCAAAGATGTTAAAAGGGTCTACGAACACCATGGTATCCACATAGAAGAAACTCTAACTATGCTAACACATCAAAGAGCACACAGCCCTTCGAAAGGTTACACTGCATGTAAATGATATATGTTCCTCTCTTGAGTTATCCCTCCATTAAATCACTTTCTTCGATTGATTCTCCAGTTTGTGTAACTTGCCCCAGCCCAACTTCACCCGAATGGGTATGTTGCCTTAAATTTCATATATATGATCTCCATCAGACACCTAGGCAGGGTTCTTACCTTTGAAGAAATCAGATATCTTTACAATTTCAAGAAGAGAGCCGACCACCCATCTTTAACCTTCCTCGAGCCATTTAAGTGCTGCTAAGTCCTCGTCGACCTCCATAACAAGCTTGGTAATTCAAGGATGGGTATTTCTTTGTCCATTGCCTTAACGGCTTCACCCATAGGTGGTTGCCAGTTGTCAGTTCCAATTTCTCACATCCCATTCTAATAGGGTTCATCTAACTCAATTATTGATTTCTCCTTTCTGCTCTTCTTACAGATATTCCTTTAAGGATTACAAATACTTCTTTCGCCCAACCACACCAACTTTTAAAGAATTTCCTTGAGGAAAATAGAAAAATAATGAACCTCCTTAACCACCTTCAACTTCAACATTTTTGGCTACTACGTAATGGATGAAAGGTCAACAACATTCGTCTCGCACCAAGGACTTTCCAAGCTGCCCAAGAAGTTGAAATTGATCCCCTAGCCCCTACACACCAAGATGCTCCAAATGTAGCATATGAAATATCTAGCGGCAATAAGAAGGACAAAGAGAAGGAGGAAGAAGAAAGAGAAGACAAAGGCGAAGATGAAGGTGGGGATGAGGATGAAGAGACTAATAATGAATACGAGAGAGAACTTCACCTCCTGCTCCTCGACCAAAAAGGATAAGAATTTGATCCCCTCGACTAACTATGAGCTACATCAGCCTCTAGTCATAGAGTCAACTCTTCTCTCAACCGTTGATGATATCTATGGTCGCTTGGCGACTTTGGGAGCATTCCTAACTTCATCCAAGAATTTGACATTGGAAACTTTAGCATCCCTGATATTCCTTTCTCCAACCGAACTGCGATCGATGTGCTTTTACTTCTTTGGGAGTAGTTACTCTGGTCACTCGACCCCATGAGCATGGTATGTAAAATCAATAGGACACACTAACACTCTAAACATAGCTTAATATTAAAGCATGCTCAATCTACACGTACCTTAATCTGATTCCCAAGTTCTGACTCAATCCTATTTCCTTTTCAGGTATAATGGGATGCTTCAATCTCTTTGAAGGTCTCGATAGCAAATTGGGGAAATTCTACAACCGCAATTCTATGAGCTCCTCTTACTGCAAACGTGAATCATCTTGAGAATCTGATTCTAAGCAAGTCCAAAGGAAGGAAAGGGAAAAGATAGATGAAGAAGAGAGGAGGTATTGCACGCACTATGATCGAGGCTCATGTGACTGCTCCAAGCAAATAAGTAGATCACACTCCCCACACCTTGAGCTCTCTCCACTTTCTAAATCCCTAGATCCCCACTCTCGGACCCAAGGTAGCCCTCTTCCAACTTCTAATGCTCGTACTGCTTTAGTTTGTGTAACACCTCCACATTGAGCTTTGGTGCTTTCCTAAAAATACTAACAAGCTTCGAAGCCCACACACCCTTATACTTCCAACTATTTCCTTCCGAGGTCTTGTAAAGAGCATGTTTCTAAGGAACCTCTCACGCAATTTACTTCCACCCTATTTGTCAGCCCAACTACTGGTGCTATATTGGAGATGAATGCTTGCATCCCGGCCTTTGCTTCACTAGGGAAAATTTTAATTATAATCTAAAGAACATACCTAGGGAAGTAGCCAACAAAGGCACTGCTATCTTCAATGACATCACAGAGAAATATTATATTTGGAAATGGTTGGCTAAATTAATGTTAGATACCAACAAATCCAACCAACTCATTATTCAGCAATGCAAGTCCAAGAAAAAGGACTACGGAAGAATCTGTGAATTATATTCCAAAGAGATGGATTAATTGAAGGGGGTAGTGGGAAATAAAGACAAGCCGATAGAAGATGTTGAAAAGAAGCATCAAGATGAATTAAAGGCCATTTAGGACAAGTTTAAAGTGATAAAAGAGCAGGTTCAGAATGCCTTAAACAAGAGCAACAAGTTGGCTAAAGAAAAATCTGCACTACAAGCCATCATCGACACTCAAGCTCTTACCATAATAAACCTCAAGGTAAAAATGGACAATGAAAAGAGGAAAAAAGATGAGGCGCTAACCTTGGCTAAGGAACACATGCTCGAGATCATCTAAACCAACGATGAAAAGAAACTCTTAGAAGCTCACGCCATCAAGGCCGAAGAAAAAGGATGTGCTTCATGATAAGATCAAAGCCAACTTGATATGCTTTTACGCCAATGTTATCAAAACTGGAAATATCAAGTGGCTGGAAGAGGGGTACTCCCAGGCATTAGCTCTCGCATAGGAAGAAATACTTAGACAAAAGAGGGAACATGTCAGTGAATTTGTTAAAGAGAAACTCAAAACTGACCTCCTCGATGAAGAAGATTTGAAGACCCTAGCCAAGTGTCGGGCCGAGTGGGCTCTAGAAGCTTCCACCTCTATCCCAGCGACTGTTGGGATTCTAGTAGAATATGTCTCTAAGGATTTGACCAAAAATTTAGCTCCTATCCAACAGGAACCCCAAACAGAGAATGTCACTCGAACGACGGTCGGCTTCGCGGTCGCTGCAATTCCTATACTTGGGTCATCTGCACCTGTATCTTCCATCCCTACCTCAACAATAGTTGTAGCAATAACAACAATAATAGTGAACACCATTGTGCCAGCCTTAGCTTCCGATAGGTACAACCCTAAGGACCCTTAGCTTCATGCCACCAGCAAATGCCCCTAAACTTCCTGCTTTATCTCTTATTCTTGAGGAAGGGAAAATTGAGGCACAATCTCATATTCCAACATCGACCCTCAAAGGTATATCTCTGTCATCCCCTATATTTGAGAAGCTTCAAATGTCTCTAGGGATGTCTTTATCTTTACTTTTGTCTCTATCAATTATAAGTTCAGCCACCCCTAACACCTCTAGTTGATGTAAACTTGCTCTAGGCCCTAAAGCTTTTGCCATTTCATCCATCATCGTCTTTGCTTCACCCTTTATTCTAGCCTCCTCCACTGGGTTTGATACTGGACCCGATTTAGAAAAGATTAGTGCTCTAATAAAGGAAAGCATAGATATAATCTCATTGTACCTACAATAAAAGATCTGATTATATAGTGATTCATATATTTATGTGTCGATGTTTGTAATGCCTATCTCTCGGCATCTACCTATAACCTCACATACCTCTAGGCATTGGCCAATGATAAGATATGCAAGGGAAAATTATCCGATCGACCCCCAGTCTGATTATACTCCAATGGTCTGATCATGGACCAAAGGGGTTGGTTGGTACCTATTTATAGGTACCTAGATTTTTAGTTTTCAAAACACAGAATGTCTAATTCTATTACTACTCTTGGAGCACAAAGTCAGACTTTAAGAATGCAGTTCCATTGATTCAAAAAGTTAACTTTATTTATGAATAAATGGAAATTATCGCCTTACTGCATCAAATTTGATGAATATGATGCCTTATTTATAGAAATAAAATCAAGCTAAATGACAGCGCTAATGCTCGTTATTCAATGCTTACGGAATTGGGGTCCCATCTACAGTTGATAGCTTGAACGTGTCATTTCCATGCTTCTATGCAAACACATAGGGACCTTCCCAATTCAGAACAAGTGCCACTGTACTCGAAAAGACTCGTTTCAAACCGATATTTCCTATTATGAAGGTACGGTTTCTACCCTTGGCATTAAACTGCTTTGCTACACTTTGTCGGTAAGCGACTACCCTTAGATCATCTTTTCTCCTCTTCCTTCGACCAAGTCAAGGGACTCAAGCAATATTTTATAATTCATCTTGGGATCGTAGTGAAATCTTCTATGAGAAGAGACTTCAACTTCAATCAGCATCATGACCTATGTTCCATAGACCAAAACAATGGAGTGTGATCGATTGTAGACTTCTGGGTTATCCCATAACTCCATAATGCCAATGGTAACTCATCCACCCAGTTGCCTTTATCTCTCTTTAGTCTTTTTTTAATTATGAATCTTATGATTTTATTCACCATCTTCACTTGTCCATTTGCCTATGGGTGTGCCACTGTTGCGATGCTCTTTTCAATTCGACATCGTGCATAGAATTATTGAAATTATGCACTTTCAGATTGAGTTATATTATCAGTGATTATCTTCTATGAGACTTCAAATCTACAAAATATGTTCTTCACCACTAAGCTGATCATTTTCGTAGAAGTGATCATCGTAAGCAGTTCTACTTCAGCATATTTTGTGAAGTAGTCCACAACCACTATTGCATACTTCGCTCCATCTCTCAACATCACTAGCACTCCAATGTTGTCTATTCCCCAAACCGTAAATAGCCACGGGCTAACTATTTACGTAATCTCATTGGATGGGGCTCTAAAAATTTTCGTAAATCTATGACACTTGTTACATCTCCTAGAATAATTAGCTGCATCCCACTGATAGTCAGCCAGAAATATCTATATCGAATGATCTTCTTTGCTAAAGTTTTCCTCTAGTGTGATCATCACAACTTTCTTCATGTATATCCATAAGGATCTTCTTAGCCTCATCTTTGGCGACATACCTTAGCAAGGGGGTTGAGAATCCTCTCCTATATAGAACTCCTTGCATAATGAATTGAGGTACTTTACGCAAGAGGTTCCATTATTCATTCCTTTTTTTAGGAGAGTCCTCTTTAACAAATAATCTTTAATTAGATTCATCCATAACTCTTCTCTTCCTCGACCTAAAAAATCCAATTGACATTCATCTCGACAATGCTTGGAGTCATCAAAATCTCCACTAGCACGATTCCCAATGATTGCACATCCCCAAAAATGGCCAATTATACTAATGACTTGGCATATGTATTCCCTTCTTTAGGGATATGTGTTATCGTGTAGTGCTCTATATCACCCAGTAGTTCCAACACTTTCAAAAGGTAAGGGGCTAGTCTTGCACCCCTAGCCTGAAATTTTTTTTTTCACCTGGAAAACCACCAATTGAGAGTCACTAAATATATGCAGTGTCTTGACTCCCAGTTCTTTTGATATCTTGAGTCCCGCAATCAACGCTTCATATTTAGCCTCATTGTTTATCGCTTGGTGTGCTAGCTTTAAAGCATAACAGATTCTCCAACCCTCCAAGTTATCAAAACTACTCTAGCCCCAAAATCATGGTGATTGGATTTTCTATCAACGTATAACTTCCATTAAGAAAGCTCGAACAACTCTTCTTCCACTTCATCATCCTAGATGGTGAATGCGGCAATGAAATCTTCTAGTACCTACCATGAATTGCCTTCCTAGGATGGTAAGCTATATAATAATGGCTCAACTCGATGTTTCATTATAACACCTCGTGAAATCAAACATAAATAAATTGGATAAATTAAATAAGATAAGGATAAAAATAGAAAATTTCAAGATGACCATGAAATTTATGTCGTGTTCGTGGTGAAATTCTGATCAATTTTCATATATAATATGTTGAAAACGGAGCTCAAACGAAAATGTTATAGACGTTTGAAGTTTTCAGGTTTAAAATAATTTAAATAGAATTCAAATTCAAATGAACAATTAATTTTAAATTTTGAAATTCAAAAATTAACAAGAAATAGACTTGGAGGTTAAGTAAATGTTAAATTAACGTTAATGTTAAAATATAATTAAGGAATAGAATAATTAAAATTCAGCGGTAAAACAAACTTCCCAAAATAAGAACGTACCGGTCGACCGGTAGGAAGTGGCGGTCAACTAATCGAGAGCATTAACAGCTAGGATTTTTTGTACGATGAACATACTATATAATATAATATTAAACTAACTTGAATCCGATGGTTCCGGTACATTTCAACCACTACAAACAGGACCCTAGCCCCCTCGCTTTTATTCACAAAATATTTTGGGAACATTAGCGAAGCTCTGTCAGTTCATCTCTTCATAGATTTAGAAAATTCTGTTAGGCTTTCAGGTAAAAAATCCTATATATCTATCTTTGTTTATTGTTTATTTTCTCAACTTAATCTCCTCCAAACCTCTAATTTTCTGAATCTAACATATATACAAATCCCTTGCTCTATGTGTGTATGCGTGTGTGTATTATATATATATATATATGTATGTATATGTATATCAAAGAAGAGATCTGATAGAGATTGTTAAAGGCATGTCAAATCCAAAGGAGGAAAAATTAAGGAAATACTGTGAGTAGAAATCTTAGCTTTTCTATTTTAGCAGTTGATGAATATAGTTTGGATTTGAATATGCCTTAGGGGGTTTTGGTTTGCGAAAACATCATATTATAAACCCCTAAAACTTCTTCAATGTAAAATGTCAATTCTAGGTGGAAACTCAATTTGTTGTATCAAAATAATGGAAATTGTGCAGATTTGTAGTTTGATAATTTTACCTTCTATTCCACTTCTTATTCTTTTTCTTTGAATTTGATTAAATGGTTTTTATTAACGAATAGTGTATATAGTGTGAATTTTATTCGTAGTTTGCATCGCTTATTCCCATGAATTAAATAAAAATTCCTTTGTTTTTTTATATGAAAAAGGAGTTAAATAGAGCGTAAAATTGGAATTGCATATGTCTATTATTAATATATTCCATTATTTTGATGTAATTAGTTGAGTTTAAATTTTAATTGTATATAAGTCTATTGATTGGAATTTTTGATATGAATATTGGAATTTTGGTATTATTGATAATATGGGATGAGACTTGTATAATTGTTTAAAGAGTTGACATTTAAACGCTAGTTTAGGGCGTATATTTGGCACGCTTAGAAATTACTAGGCATGTGTGTATGTACTAGCGTAATTAACGTATAATTACATAGTTAAATAGGTTATTAATTTTATTAAATCCCTCTTAGGAAGGTAATTGATGTTAAAAGCGAACTAAGAAAGAATTCTTATAAGCATTGATTATGGAAATGGTGAGATATGTGATAATATATGTAGAGTGTGATATCGATTATGACTAAGTTATAGGGATGCAAGGTTAGCCAAAAGCACACGGAAGTCTGCCCAGCTAATCTGCTATCAGTAGTGTGACTTTAGGTCTAATGTGAGACACCGCCTATAATAAGTAACTACGATGATGCGAGGTTAGTCCAGAATTGTGACGACCGCCTCATACCACCCCCATATTAATGACCTAAAAGAGCGATGTAAACGTGTTAGGCTAATATGGGACGATCATCAAGGGTTGAAATTTAAAACACAAAAATCTGCTGCATGTCTCACAGCGCATGGATAAAATATAGTACAGAAAATATATAGCAGAATATAGTGAGCCATAACAAATGAAAGTAACATCTCCACTAAATCATGAGTTATGGATACAAATGTCATATAAAATGAATACAACATTCGTCACTACAACCCTCTCAGAGTACATAGAACAGATCACGAATATATCTACGAATATAGAGTAATACGACATAGCTTCTCCAAGCTCATCTTCGTATAGTAGCTGCGACTCCAGACCTATCATCTAGTCTACTCATTTAAGAGTATCCAAGAAGATAAGAGGGAACATAAAACCGTGGATCAGACAACAGTCTGGTGTGAGCAGTAAATGACTACCAAAAGCTATATTGGAAATTATGGTACTAGACAGGTACAAAAAACTATACCTGACATATCCCTGCAACCAAAGAGTTTGCACGTAATAATAAGATATAATATGCTACTCAAATAAACGACAATAGGATACTGTAACATAACAGGATAAAAGAATCTAAACAGCCTCCTCCATTGACCCTATTCCCAATCCTTTCTCCAGCATTCCTATAGATGATAGCCTACCCAAGAGAAATAGCAAACATAGCAACCATAACATCTATCAACCAAAAACTAGTTATCATCTTCTAAAACCTTGAATATATGATAACTCGTATGACCCCGCCCTCCTTTGCCGGTGACTAATGGAAATCGCGGTTCTCGATAGTGTTCTCCCATACTTTCAGGTCCAAAACCCGCACGGTTGTCTCCTGCAGTACCTTCATACCATTTGACACTAGTCCCTCTCGGAGTGGTCTAGGATATACGATTGGCACTACCAACCCTCGGGTGCCTCCGCATATAGTACCCCTGCTTAAACACAACCAGAACGCTCCGAGTTATCAATGATTCCTTGGCACTCCCAAAGATTTAGAGCTTTCACAACTCCAATCCATTTCCGAGCATGAGTCCTACCAATCAACCCAGTCCATTATACCATAGCCTCGTTCCATCCCGAGCTGTCTAACAACTTCTTTGATCCTACTCCTTATCCGAGCCCCCAACCGAAGAGCCGAAACTTCATCATGTTATAACTTCAAAAAAGTAGAAGCAATTAGCGAGTCACAACTTCCAACATGATCCACCACAACCCCAGAGTCTTCACCCCGGACCGCATCTCCATTAGAGCAACTCTAAAATCCATGCTCATTTTCCTCTGTTGATCTCACTTCAATTGGCACGCTAATTTTGGATCGATATCGATCCAATTCAAATGGATCGGTCTTGATCCAAATAATTAGCTTCAATTGTTATGAAATTTTCTGGGTGTCTTCCTGTTGTGCTCCAGACCCTATCCTCCAAGTTTCGTGTGATTCCGACGAACTTTGCTCTCAATATGCTCCAATCAAGAATCTAAGTCCTAAAACATGCACAACAGTAGCAAACAAATCAAGTATAGCAAGTAATTCAAACATAACAATGAAGCAAACATAGCAAAACATCTAATTACATACAATATGAATATACAAATCATCCAATTCAATCTACCATCACAATTCTAGCATAGATCTAATCTAACACATATAATTTCATAGCCAAATATACACATATGACACTAGCCAATGATCTAATCTCAATTACATGTTTAATTAGGTTAATCTAGGATTTCTAAATCTAAAATTACCTAAGTCTAATCAATTTAATTTGATAGTTCTAACCTATAATCACCTAAGTACAACATATAATCCACAATAGACTAGTGAGAGATCATAAGCACTCACCAAATCTACCAAACCTATGAAATATAATGAAGATCCAATCCGGACAGCAAGCAATCGGATGAAGATGCAACCAAAGTGATGAGATCAAGCTCCTAGTTGAAGATCAAGCCTCTAATTTGCAATTAGCGACGATTTGAGATAAAATCCAATGAGATGAATGGAGAATTGGAGAGGAGTTAGGGTTTGGGGCTGATTTGAAATGAGAGATAAACTTTCAAATGGTCTTTCTCACCTCATATTCATAGCCAAATCTAATTAGACTAATGGGCTTACTAATTCGGCCCATTAATCCCCTTCTAATTCTGGCCAGCGGATTTTAAAACTTAAAACTGCTATAACTTCCTAATCACTTATCGATTTTCCTATATGACCACTCTACAGAATGGGAAACCACCGTCTCGAAGCAATGAAATAGGTTAGAGAATCTAATTCGTCTCCTATCAAAAGTTATAGCTGAAATAAGATATCTAGGGGGAAAATGGTCAAATAGAAATTCAGGAAAAATCATAGATGTGTAAAACATCCCAAAAAACCATATCCCAAAATATTAGAATCATACAACTACAAATGAATTAAATAAAAATATTTTATGATCCTCCGATACGTAAAATACTGATCGTTACATTCTCCCCCTTTAGGAATTTCGCCCCCGAAATACCTAAACATACATAAGCAACCAAGGTTATCTCGCATGCCTACCAGTCACTAGCAAGCACTTAACAATCCAACTAAACAGTTAGATCAACAATAACAAACAAAACATATCCTAGCATGCGAAATTCTAATAGTATAAGATACAATGGTGCAAGTAGATACAACATATGGGTCTTACCACTCGAAGAGTTCTGGATAGGCTGTCCTCATACTCTCTTCAGTCTCCCACGTACACTCGCTATCATCCTCACTCCATTGCACCTTAACTAGCTTAACTACCTTCCTCCTAAGTCGTTTCGTCTCATTCCCAATGGTTTGAAGCGGCTTACGAAGTCTTGAAACTTTTGGCTCAACCTTTATTTATTCCAACTGATCCTGTGCTACCACGATACCTGAGTCAAGAACAAATTTCCATAGATAGGAGATATGAAAAACACTGTGAACACCCACCATCTTTGGAGGTAGGTCCACTCTATAAGCCAACTTCTAAATTCTCTCAATAATTGGAAACGGTCCAACAAATTTGGGTGCTAACTTTCCCTTCCTACCAAAACAAACAACATTCTATAAAGAAGAAATCTTAACAAATATCATGTCTCCAACTGAGAATTGCAAATCTCTTCTTCTCTTATTTGCATAACTCTTCTAACGGGCTTGAGCAGTCCTCATTCGTTGTCGAATGATCTCTATCTTCTCAGATAAAATCATTTCTGACCTAAGTATTGGTTTCTCACCTGCTTCCTACCAATATGAAGGCGAATTACAAGGTCATCCATACAATACTTCGTATCGTGCCATGCCAATACTTGACTGATAACTATTGTTATATGCAAACTCTACCAAATGCAAACGATCTTCACAAAATCCTCCAAAATCTATAATACAAGCTCGAAGAAGATCTTCCAGAATTTGATTCACTCTCTCGATCTGGCCATCCATATGTGGGTGATAAGCTGTGCTCAAGTGCAGCTTGGTTCCCAAAATATCTTATAAACTCTTCAAGAATCCGTTGGTAAACAACGGGTCTCTATTGCATACAATACTCTTTGGCACACCATGGAATCGAACAATCCACTTAACATACAATTCTGCCAACTTGGATGTCGTTCTATTAGACCTGACAGGTATGAATCTTGCCCTCTTGGTTAGTCGATCTACCACTACCCAAATACTATCATATCCTGCTCTAGTCTATGGCAATCCATCTTTAAAATCCATAGATGTCTATTCCCATTTCCATTCGGGAATATCTAGTGGTTGTAGCAATCCACTGGGCTTCTTCTGCTCAACCTTCACTAACAGGCAATTCATACACTTCGAGATGAATTTTCCAACATCCTTCTTCATACCTTCCCAGTAGTAAGTCCTCTTCATGTCTCTATACATCTTGTTACTACTAGGGTGAATGGTCAATCTGGAATGATGGCATTCCCTTAGTACTTCATCTCGTAATCCATCAACATCTAGAACAACCAGTCTCTTATCCTTACGAAGCCAACCATCTCGGTTAATCTCGTACTACCTCAAATCTTCAGATTCCAATCCCATCTCAATCTTTGCCTTGATCTCTACTAGCTTAGAATCTTGCTTCTAACTAGTACTAATCCTTTCTATGAGAGTAGGTCTGGTCGATAGACTTGCCAACATCTCAGGCTCGCGCTCACAACGTGGCCTGAAATCAAATCCAGTAATATACTCTATGTGCTTCCATTCAAAAAAACATAGTTCCCAATCCAACATCTGCTTAGTGCACCTGCCACTGCATTACCTTTCCCAGGAGTGTAGGAAATATCAAAGTCATAAAAGGAAAAAACTCTAACCACCGTTGTTGTCGAAGATAAAAGATACTTCAAGAATTTATGGTACATGAATAGCTCAAATCTTTCTCCCAACAAATAGTGCCTCCACATCTTCAAAGCAAACACAATCGCCGCCAACTCTAATTCATGGGTTGGATAATTCCTTTCATGCGGTTTCAACTATCAACTAGCATAAGCGACAACTCTCCCTTTCTACATCAACACAGCTTCAAGACCAGTACCACAGGCATCCATGTATACTGTCATCTCTTCATTCCCACTTGGAATAACCAATACAGGTGCACTCGGTAATCTCTCCTTCAGAACCACAAATGCAAGCCCACATCTAGCATCCCAAGTAAAAGTATGTTCTTCTTGGCCAAGTTGGTTAACAGTGCTGCAATCTTTGAGAAGTACTTTATGAAATGCCTGTAATATCCTACCAATCTTAGGAAACTTCTCACATCCCTAGCATTCTTGGGCTGGTTCCAATCTTGGATCGCTGCCACCATTACGAGATCCATTGTTATTCCTTTTCCTGACATAACATAACCCAAGAATCTCACTTCTTCCTTCTAGAAGTGACACTTAGAGAACTTAGCTCTCAACTTGTGCTTTCTCAAAATCTCAAGCACAATCCTCAAGTGCGTCTTGTGCTCTTCCTCGGTCTGGAGTAAATCAGAATGTCATCCATAAACACAAGCACGAACTCATTCAACTGATTTCTAAAGACTCTATTCATAAGATCCACAAAGTATGTTGGAACGCTGATCAACCCAAAAGGCATCACCAACCACTCGTAGAAACCCAACGGTGTCCGAAATATAGTAATAGGCACACTTTCTTTAGCCACTCTCAACTAGTGAAATCTCCTTGCCAGATCCATCTGAGAAAACACTTTTGCATCGTGCAGCTGATCAAACAAATCATCAATCCGTGGAAGCGGATACTTATTCTTCTTTGTAACCTTGTTTAGCTCACGATAATCCACAATTAACCTCAAAGAACCATCCGCCTTAGTCGCAAATACAACAGGTGCGCTCCATTCGGATATGCTTCTTCGAATGAATCCTTTCTTCAGCAGATCATCCACTTGCACCTCTAACTCTTTCTGCTCTCTGGGTGCCATATGCCTCAAAGGCATCACCATGTGTCTGGCTCCATCCACTAAGTCAATCTAAAACTCGATCTCTTTATGTGGTGGCAATCCTATCACTTCCTCGAAGACATCGAGGTACTCTCTAGCGATAAGCACAGATGACAATCCTTCCTGTGGAATCTAGAGAGAATATAGAAAGCTGACCAATACTCCATCCTCTGGTAAGCATCATATCACTACCGTTCACCTTCCACGTTCCCAATTGTCACCTTTAGCTTCTCGCAATGCACAACAGCCGCATACCTCTTAAGCCAATCTATTCCCAAAATAATCCCAAACCGAACAAAATTAAGAACAAAGCAATCACAAGTAAAAGAACATCCATGACTCGATAATACTAATCCACAAAAAATCATACAAAGACTAGTAGATCCTTCAACAGAGTTCGTCATAATCAAAGGTTAGTCTACTATCTCAGGTTCGAAATCTAGTCTGTATACTAAATCACCACAGATGAAAGAATGCAAAGCTTCAATATCAAAAAGAACTCTCACAGAAACATCTTTGATGGAAAGCATACCTTGCACCATGACTCCTTTCCCCTTATCCTTAGCAGTAGGAGCACAAGATGAAGTCGGGACTGCATCCAAAGCATATGCCTTCACAATCTTCTCATCTTTAGGCGGTTCCGGACAATCCTTCTTAATATACCCTAGCTTATCACAGTTATAGCATTTCTTAACAACCTTGCATTCCTTAATATAGTGGCCCTTCTCCTTGCAACCATGGCAAACAATTTCAATACTAATCTTTTTCTGACCCCATTTTCCTTGTTGTTGCTTCCTTTTTCCATTCCACTTCTTCTTACCTCCATCGCTCTACTGCATTTTTGATTCCTCATTCTCAACAATAGCAATAATAGCAGTCTTATTCTTCAGGTACAGACACTCATGTCGAAGGGCTTTCTCCACAAATTTCTCAAAAGACACTTTAATGTGGTCCACCAACTTCTCTCCTAAGTGGTCGTCCAATCCAGTGATAAACTTTTCATTTTTCTATAAAGGTGTATCAATAAAAGACATCCCATACTTCAAAAAAGCATCAAATTCTACAACATACTCAGAAACAGGCATCTCCCCTTGCTTCAACTCGGCAAATTTCTTGAACAGCACGGACTTCTAAGCCATAGGAATGAACTTCTCCTCAAATCTAGTCTTAAACTGATCCCAAGAAATCTAATCCTCTGGAGTAGCAATGGTAACAGCATTCCACCAATTCATTGCTTGACACTGTAGCTGTCTTGAAGCAAGCTTCCTCTTTATAGCATCTTCTATATCCATATCCTTGAAAATGCATTCACAGGTATATATCCAATCTTACACTTCAATTGTTGATTCTGTTCCCAAGAACGACTTCCCTCCAAGAGTAGAATAATCCTTGAAAATCTTGGCAAAGTCAATCCTACGCACTTGCAAAGGAGCACCACCACCTAAAGCCACGCCAAGAGTAGTTCGGGCTATCCTCACCAGCGAAGCCACCATTGCATCTTACATGGCTTGAAAATCGGGTGTAGCAGCTCGCGATCTCGTTCCCTCTTTCTACTTCTGAAGTGGAGTTATTCCTAGCAGCATTCGTTATGTTCTGATTCATTCTTATCTGTAATAAGAATGATTAGCCTCATTCCAAGAAAAGCTATAATGGTACTCAAGTGCATACTATACTATATAATATTACTATATAGCATAATATCTTCATTAACATATGCTCCCTCCTTTAGTGTATGCTCTCGACTTGCTTCGGTTAACTCGTAACCAAAGCTCTGATACCAAATGTGACGACCGCCCCATACCACTTCCACATAAATGACCTAAAAGTGCGTTGTCAACGTGCCAGGTTGATATGGGACGATCATTAGGGGTTGAAATTTAAAGCAGAAAAACTTGTTGCATATTACAGAAAATATACAACAGAATATAGTGAGCCATAACAAATGAAAGTAACATCTCCATTAAATCATGAGCTATGGATACAAATGTCATATAAACTGAATACATTATTCCTCGCTACATTCCTCTCAGAGTGCATAGAATAGACAACGAAAATATCTACAAATATAGAGTAATATGTCATAGCTTCTCCAAGCTCGTCTTCATACACCAACTGCGACTCCAGACCTATCATCTAGTCTACTCATTTAAGAGTACCCAAGATAATAAGAGGGAATATAAAACCTTGGGTCAGACAACTGTCTGGTGTGAGCGGTAAATGACTATCAAAAGCTATACTGAAAAATATGGTACTAAACAGGTACAAAAAACCATAGCTGGCCTGTCCCTGCAACCAAAGAGTTAGCACATAATTATAAGATATAATATGCTACTCAAATAAACGACAATAGGATACTGTAATAGAACGGGATAGAAGAATCTAAGAAGCCTTCTCCATTGAACCTATTCCAAATCTCTTCTCCAACATTCCTATAAATGATAGCCTACCCGAGAGAAATAGCAAACATAGCAACCATAGCATCCATTAACCAAAATCTAGCTATCATCTTCTAAAACCTTGAATATATGATAACTCGTTTGGCCCCGCCCTCGCTCGCCAAAGACTAATGGAAATCTCAGTTCTCGATTGTGTTATACCGTACTTTCAGGTCCGAAACCCTGCTCGGTTGTCTCCTACAGTACCTTAGTACCGTCTAACACCAGACCCTCTCGGAGCGGTCCAGGGTACACGACTGGCGTTACCAGCCCTCGGGTGACCCCGCATATAGTACCCCTGCTTGAACACAACTAGAACACTCCGAGTTATCAATGATTCCTTGTTACTCCAAAATCTTCAGAGCTTTCACAGCTCCAATCCATTTCCGGGCACGAGTCTTGCCACTCAACCCAATCCATTATACCACAGCCTTGTTCCATCCTGAGCTGTCTATCAACTCCTTTGATCATATTCCTTATCCGAGCCCCCGACCGAAGAGCCAAAACTTCATCATGCTATAGCCTCCAAACCGTAGAAGCAATCAATGAGCCACAACTTCCAACATGATCCACTAAAACCCTAGAGTCTCCACCTCGAACCGCATCACCATTGGAGCCAACAACTTGGATCGGTGCTGATCCGATCCAATTGGACCAGTGCTGATCCAAAACCTTAGCTATTTCCAACTCCAATTCTCTTGCAACCTCTATTACATTTCCCCTTGATGCCTTAGACCCCGATCCATCTCTCTTAGCCCTTAGGTCTTCTTTTTCATGCATCATGGTTCAATCCGTTGAAGACGATCCATCCAATCTTCAATAGTTGGCCAATCCTCCGATCCAACTTCAGAGAGCAACTCTAAAATCCATGCCCATTTTCCCCCATGGATCTCACTTTAATTGGCACGCTAGTTTTGGATCGGTATCAATCTAATTCAATCGGATCGGTGTCGATCCAAATAATTAACTCCAATTATCATGAAATTTTCAAGGTGTCTTCCTGTCGTGCTCTAGAGCCTATCCTTCAAGTTTTGTGCGATTACGATGAACTTTGCTCCCATATGCTCCGATCACCAATCTAAGTCCTAAAACATGCAAAACACTAGCAAACGAATCAAGCATAGCAAGCAATTTGAACATAACAGTGAATCAAACATACCAAATCATCCAATTACATCCACTATGAACATACAAATCATCCAATTCAATCTACCATTATAATTCTAGCATAGATCTAATCTAACACGTAGAATTTCATAGTCAAATATACACAAATGACACTAGCCAATGATCTAATCCCAATTATATGTTTAATTAGGTTAATCTAGGGTTTCTAAATCTAAAATTACCTAAGTTTAATTAATTTAATTTGATAATTCTAACCTATAATCACCTAACTACAACATATAATCCATCATAAACTAGTGAGAGACCATAACCACTCATCAAATCTACCAAACCTATGAAATATGACGAAGATCCAACCCGGACAGCGAGAAATCGGATGAAGATGCAACCAGTTGAAGATCTAGTCTCTAATTTGCAATTAGAGACGATTTGAGATGAAACCCAATGAGATGAATGGAGAATTAGAGGGGAGTTAGGGTTTGGGGCGGATTTGAAATGAGAGATAAACTTTCAAATGGTCTCTCTCACCTCATATTTATATCCAAACCTGATTAGACTATTGGGTTTGCTAATTCGGCTCATTAACCCCCTTCTAATTCTGGCTAGTAGATTTTAAAACTTAAAACTGCTATAACTTCCTAACCACTTATTTGATTTTCCTATATGACCACTCTACGGAATGGAAAACCACCATCCCGAAGCCATGAAATAGGTTAGGGCATCTAATTCAGCTCCTATCAAAAGTTATAGCTGAAATAAGATCTCTAGGGGAAAATGGTCAAATAGAAATTCGGGAAAAATCATAGATATGTAAAACATCCCTAAAAACCATTCCCAAAATATTAGAATCATACGACCACAAATGAATTAAATAAAATTATTTTACGATCCTCCGATACATAAAATACGGGTCGTTACACAAATTCTATAGGGTAAGTCTGCCCAGCTAATCTGGCTACCAATGCATACGAATAGTCGGACTAATGTGAGACGTCACCATGGGATACGTGTCATAATACGAAGGACCAACTTCAGAGGTTGAAGGTATTAAGTGGTTGCGTGAGGGCATGCCTCTTCTCTATGTAAGAAGCAGTCAATTGTCTAGATAATGGGTTAAGCATGGTAGAGGATATCTCAGAAAAGGGCACGCTTCAATAGGAAGTATTAAGTAGATGAAGAGATTCCATGCAATGTCAGCTAGATAGTTACTAGTAAGGAGTCCGCCTTGGGATTATAGGTAGTAAATGTCGTGGACCTGCCTTAAATAAGATATTAAATAGTCAGAGTCTGCCTAATTCTCATTAAAAGGTATTAAGTGACTTGAGTACCATCTCTTACATTGATAGGACATTATGGATGATAGATATGGGTTGTTTGGTTGATAGCAAATTGGTTATGGGCTTATATTTGGACAAGCCTTTTATTTAAGTTTGAGGAAATCCCTCGGGCATATATTTGAAAGACTTATGATGTAGGTAGAAAACATAAGACATATTCCTATTTAAATTATACTTCCCAAGTACTAATATAGTAAGGCTCAAGATTTTTATTCATCAGACATATGTTGTTATGACTCCCTCCTCATTACAACATAGGCTAAGAAGGGTGATGCTGAAGGTGGAGACATTGATGAGACTTGTGGCAGTAGTCTATTTATTTACTTGTTATTTGTTGTAGTTTCTAATGTACCAATGAAATAAAATGATGTTGTAATTTTGGAATATTGTACCACGGATATGTAATGGTGATTATGGATATTTTGAAGTTTGAATAAAATTGGTATTGTTGTTATTATTATATTTTATCCTTTCGATGTGAAATTCTAAATGCGTAGATAAATAACTTGTATTGTTCTTTATACGAACCAACAGTCGGTTTTGGAGTGGGTTTAAGTTTCGATGGGTCTTTTCTGGATTGGAATTTAGGTCCATTTAAGGGCAGGCTGTTATATTTTGTATCAAAGCCTAGGTCATCAGATCAATGGGGATAGGTATACGTATGAGAGACGTACTTGTTATTTTAAAAAGTATTTCTCAAAAATCCTACTTTATATAAATATATACACACGCACTTATTTTAAACATATGCAAAAACACTAGGAAAATCTTCACTTTAACATATAATATTATCTTAGAAAATGTAGATGGAAAAGATTGTAACTCCAAGGCAATAAATGTGCAGTAAATATGGAGTTACAAGATTTTAATAAGGATATAAATGGACCAACTAAAGAGATTATTAGAGTAATTATGGAAAGATAAGGAAGGCATAATGGGAAAATTAGAATGTCTTTAAATTTGTCCATTAGAATAATGATCATTTATTACGGACAATTGACATTTATAGAAGTAGAAAATAAACCTGTTAGATAGTAATTAAATATTATAAGGCAGTATAATCGTCATTATGGTAAATTATATAGCCTTAATTATGCAAATAAAGATTAGTGGGCCTAGCCCAATACATAAAAATAGATGGGAGATAAGAATTTATGTGTTTTAAACAACTGGAAGTAAGATGTGAAGAAAGAGTGGAGCGAGCTCCCACAAGAAGGTGTACATTAATCACCATAAGAAGATAATTGGATTTTTATAGAGATTGAGTAGGGAAGAAGCAAAGTTCAATAGAAAGGACAATTAAAATCAATTTCCAAATCCAACCCCGCGTGAAAAAATTTGATAAAAGATTTTTGGAAAATTCTTTGAAATGTTTTGAATAGGTTTTCAAAGGATTTATTGGAAAGTTGTTTTGAAAAGGTAAGGAAATTTAAAAACTCATAATTTAAAGAATTTATTGAGTCGAAAGTTTCTGATTAAAAGGTTTATAGTAAAAAGAATTTTTCATTTTTGAAGTTATAATTTAAAATTAGTCGAGTTAAAAAGTTTTAGGTTTTTTAAGAAAGGGATTCTTCATTTTTTTTAAATAAATGTATAATAAAGCATAGGTTGAGTTTGATGAGTTTTCTTCTATTTCATAAATTTGGAAGTTCCTTTTAAAAAAAATCTTTCCAAAAAGGGGAATAAATGCAAATGGAACTTAATTAAATTTAGGAATAGAGAATAGAAGGATAAGAATAACTAGGACAGAGGAATAATTCTGTATATGGAAAATACGGAGAATAATAGCTGAAGTAGTAGTCAATTAGTTAGAAGAAATATAAATAGAGGCAATGTTGGGAGATTTGAGTAGAAATACGATTAGTAATCTAATTAGAAATTTATAGGATAGAAATTATCCGTGTCTACTCCACTTTTCATTATTTAAAGTTATAGAAGATGTTTATGAAATTGTTTTTTACAATTGGACAGAATTAAATGATGATAGCTAATAAATGAGTTGGGATAATTTTTTGAATGTTACAAGGAGGATGAGAATTATATATGTAGATGTGTGTGTGTATTGTTTGAATAAGAATAAAATATTATTGAATTTAAAATGGTAATAAAAGAGAAATAAATTGGGATTGATAAGGAAAGGATTGCGAAAGATTATAGGAGTCTAAATCAGACTTAAACAAAGTTATAAAAAGTATTTAGTTAAGAAATAGTACATTTTGAGTAATAAAGCAATAGATGTTGATATATTTTTGGGATAATATAACAACTTGAAATTAGAAATTTGACATGCATGTAAACAGATTGCAGTTTGATGTCTACTAAAATAATTGTCTTGTAAGTAGAAATATCTTTGAAATAATGAACGTTTAAAAAAGGAAAATATGTTATTTTGAAATGCTATTGAAGTTATAATCTTTGTAATGGATTTAAAAGCAGCTTAATTTCAGTAAATAATAATAATATATCCTTAATATGGTACTAAATGAACTTTTCATAAGTATAGGCCATAATTTCATGAAGTAGTAAGTGCCATTTCCGAATTTAATGTAAAAGGTTTAGTTGTATGAAAATAATTTATTGAAAATTATTTCGTATATTGTAGAAGATTTTTGAGAAGGGAAATTATTTTGATCCTTTATGGAATTAAGCAATTTTTAAAAATTTTGATTAATAATAGTTTGGTTTGATAATTGAGTTTTAAATGTTTTGAATTAAAAGTCCATCTTTTAAAGAAATAAATCTCTGGGTAGAAAGTTCTTAAAAAGAAAAAGTTGGTTAGAAAAAGAAAAAAATTCCATGATTCATTTGGGGAACTGCGCAATTTTTTAAAATTGATAAAAAGGGTTCCCAAGTTTATATCTTTAAAGGTAAAGGTTTCAGATAAGGTATTTTATAATTGTGAAATTTTAGTTTTAAGAATGGTGAGAACTAAACAAAAAAAATTTCCAAAGTAGATAGGGACCACTATCTAGATAAGGCAGCGTAAAGTTTTTAAGATATGAATAAAATACGAATAGTATGTACAACCTGATCTGAAAATTTGAAGTTGGTCCCAAATATTTAATTGTAGAATGTTGGTAAAGTTGTGAAGAGTTTTAAAAGAAGCAATTTGTTTTTTAAGGTGTTTTATATATATAAAAAGGTGGAAATGGTTTGAAATATTTTTCTAAGTGAAAAAAGTATTTTTGTTAAATTTTAAAAGTCAAAAGTCGGACGAAAAAAAAACATAAAAATGCATAAATTTATATTTTTAAAACATTTTTATTATTAAAATCCTTTATTTCACAAAAATACAATATTTTCGCAATAAAATGTTGTGACGCCCCACTCCGAGACCCACATTAACAAAGAGAATTACTAGGTAATTCTGTCTGCTAATGTGGAGAATACGGTTGGTTAAGGGCGACCATCATAGTCTTGCATTAGATAAGAGCTAAAGTATGTCGGTATTTGCACTCAAATTTTTTTTCCGTTTCATCTTGAGTATTCGACATACTTAATTCCTATCTAGTACACTACTATGGTGGCTATAGGATCGATTCAGAAATAAAATATAATAATTATAACAATCGACAGTCATGGAACAACAACACGGATAATATACATATACATACATTAAATGTAATACAACATGTACCAAGTGGTATTCAACCACGATATATATATATATATATATATATATATATATATATGTATGTATGTATGTATTTCAGATTTATAACTGGGTTGTAAGTTAGGTTGTCCTAATTGACTTGGAATGTGAATTTCGATGTTTTGATTTAGTTGAAGCGAATTCCATGTAAATTCCATAAATTATCCAACTCCAATGTATGTATAAAAGCGTACCTTTAAATTAACAAGGGATATACCAAAAAGGAAAGAGATGTGTAAGATATGTATATTCTTTTCCATAGTTTACAATGTCTATTTCGTTAAAAAGAAAAGAAACAATTCCTTGTAGTTTCAAACGAAGCAAAGATCTCACTTTGGTTAATTTATGGAAAAATTATAATGGTAATTGTTTTTAAAAGGACAGCTTTGACAAATTAAAATGTGAAAATGAATGTTCTAGTTTAGAAATTAATATATAGACACACATATAACTGCGCTTAATGTATAAAAGTAGAAATATATAAATAGTGTAATTTATGACTATATACGTATTAGTTAGTAATTAATGGATTAGGATTTATGGACATTAATTACAAATTTAATGGGTAATAAATTTGTAATTAATGGGAGTTAAGAAGGAATTAAATGGGGACCGATTAAGGAATTTAATATGGCATCAGTGGAGGAATTGAATTGGCATACTAAATGGATTTTAAATCTGGTAAAAATATTTAAGGGATTTAAATGAGGATTATTAGAGATGGTCCAACTTTGACATTGATGATCAATTATTACAGATATATTAACTGAAGTAATGGATAGACTGCATTTATTAGAAACCAAAATGAGGAATTAAGGAAGATGGAAAATTAAGTGGAATAACATACAAAGGATGTTCATCTTAATTTGGTAAGGAATATTAGGGCTCCAACATCATTAACATCACTTAATGATAAGTTGCAGCTTCCAGAAAAATTTTCTTTTGGAGTTTTTGATTGTTATCGCTAGTTGTGTTCCTTAGATTATTGGAAAAACGTATGATATGGTGTAAGATATGTTCCTCTTTTATCATTTGGTTGATTTTGTGGATGGGGTTAGACCACTAGATAAATATCTATATATATGGAGAAAAATCGTAAATAAAGAAATTTCATAAGGGCACTTGACTAGTGATAAACTATAGATAAGACTGGAAGTTAACGAGAAAATTAGGTTAGCAACCAAAAATAAAAGAATGCTTTAATCTCAAAAAATTTAAGATTTTGGAAAAAGTAAATTTTAGCTTACGGAGAGACACCATTCAAGGATGACCCTTCATCTTGGAGGGGATAAGATGAATAGGGATATGAAGAGAATTTTTTATTGAATAGAGATAAAGAAGTAGGTGACAGAATTTTCCACTAGGTGTTTGACGCACCAAAATGAAAAAGATGGAATTGATTAGGCAGCGAATGAAGGCCGCACAAGATTGCTAGAAGTCCTATTTGGACAAGCGAAGAAAGAGTTAGAGTTTGAGGTAGGGGATACAGCGTTTATCAAAATTTCTCCTTTTAGAAAGGTCGTGATATTTGGAAAGTCAGGAAAGTTGGCACCAAAGATTTGTTGGGCCTTTCCTAATTTTATAAAGAATAGGAAAACTTGCTTAGCACGTGGAGCTACCGGATAAGTTGGCAGGAGACCGTGATTTTTCCACATTTCACACCTGAGGAAATTCCTTCACAAAACAGCCGTTATGGTAGAGCCTGATCAATTGGGGGATATTAAGATGCAGCCAATAACATCTTGTGCCACCACAAGTAGTGTGGAGCATGGAACTAGGAAACTCCGCGACGATGAAATTAGGCTGTTTCGAGTGCAATGAAGGGAAAATCCGACGGAAAGCATGAGGACTTCTCATCCTAAGTTTTTCACCGGTACACTTTTCTCTCCAAAATTAGATTTTGGTTGCATCGTAGTTGCTAGATTTTATGATAAGAGATAGTTACTGCACTTTTCATCATCACTTTGCACTCATGTAGAAATTTTATGCATGTTTAGGGTGTTTTGCATACATAATTATATGTCACATTCACACACTCACGCTAGGATTGAGCTCATTTATAGTATGTCTGCAATACATAATCACATTGCACTTTTGGACGTGTTGATGGATGTGTAGATAACTTGGTGTAAAACATGGATGTTCAGTGCGTGATACGCTACTCGCCGCTAGGAAAAGATTTCCGGGACGAAATCCTTTTTAAAGGAGGAAAAACGTAACATCCCGTAAAATCAACCATAAATAAATTAGATAATGTAAATTAAATAAGATAGAAATAAAAATGAAAATTTTGTAAAAGTTGAAATTTGACCACAAAAGTTATGCTTTGCATTCATGACGAAATTCTGATCAATTTCCATATATAATATGTTAAAACGGAGCTCAAACGGAAAAGTTATGGACGTTCGAAATTTTCGGGTTTAAAATAATTTAAATAGAATTCAAATTCAGATAAATAATTAATTTTAAAATCTGAAATTCAAAAGTTAACAATAATAAGACATGGGGTTAAGTAAACGTTAAAATTAACGTTAACGTTAAAATGTAATTAAGGAATAGAATAATTAAAAATCAATGCAACACAAATTTCCAAAAATAAGAATGTATCGGTTGACCGCTCCCCTTTGGCTGGTCGAACTGTGGGAAGCGGCGGTAAACCGATCGAGAGCTTTAGCGGCTAAGGGTTTTTTGTACGACGAACATATCGGATTATATAATATTAAACCGACTTAAATCTGATGGTTCTGGTACATTTCAACCACTATAAATAGGAGCCTAGCCCCTTACTTTTATTCATAAAATATTTTGGAAACATTAGCGAAGCTCTATCAGTTTGTCTCTTCATAGATTCAGAAAACTCCATTAGGGTTTCAGGTAAGAAATCCTATATATATATATATATATATATATATATCTTTGTTTATTGTTTGTTTTCTCAACTTATTCTCCTTCAAACCTCTAATTTTCTAAATCTAACATATATACAAATCCCTTGATAATATATATATATATCAGAAGAGATCTGATAGAGATTGTCAAAGGTGTGTCAAATCCAAAAGAGGACAAGCTAAGGAAATACCGTGAGTGAAAATCTTAGCTTTTCTATTTTTGTAGTTGATTAGTATAGTTTGGGTTTGAATATACCTTGGGGATTTTTGGTTTGCAAAAAAAATATCATATTATAAACCCCCCAAAACTCATTTAATGTGAAATCTCAATTCTAGGTGGAAATCTCAATTATTTATGTCAAAATAATGGAAATTGTGTAGATTTGCAGTTTTGATAATTTTACCTTATATTCCACTTCTTATTCTTTTTCATTGAATTTGATTAAAGGTTTTGATTAAGGAATAGTGCGTAAGATATGAATTTTATTCGTAGTTTCCACCGCTTATTCCCATGAATTAGATAGAAATTCCTTTATTTATTTTTATGTGAAAAATGAGTTGAATAGAGCGTAAAATTGGAATTGTAAGTGCCCACTATCAATATATTTCATTATTTTGATGTAGTAAGTTGAGTTTAGATTTTAATTGTACACAATCTATTAATTGGAATTTTTTATATGAATACTGGAATTTCAGTATTGTTGATAATATGGATGAGAGTTACATAATTGTTTAAAAAGTTGACATTTAAACGCTATTTTAGGGTGTATATTCCACATGCTTAGAAATTACTAGACGTGCGTGTGTGTGT
Source organism: Allium fistulosum (assembly GCA_030737815.1). Lineage (NCBI taxonomy): Eukaryota > Viridiplantae > Streptophyta > Magnoliopsida > Asparagales > Amaryllidaceae > Allium > Allium fistulosum. Next base: position 479,366,017 of record CM060905.1, on the reverse strand, counting down.
GTCTATATATTAGCATAATTAACGTATAATTATAACTTATAACCGTGTAGTTAAATATGTTATAAATTTTATTAAATCCCCTTAGGAAGGTAAATAATGTTAAAGGCAAAATAAGAAATATTTCTTATAAGGCCTTGATTATGGAAACAGTGAGATGTGTGATAATATATGTAGAGTGATATAGATTATGACTGGGTTATAGGGATGCAAGGTCAGTCAAAAGCACACGGAAGTCTATCCAGTTAATCTGGCTACCAGCAGTGTGACTTTGGGGCTGATGTGAGATATCGCCTATAATAAATAACTACGATGACGTAAGGTTAGTCCCAAATTATGTAGGGTAAGTCTTCCCAACTAATCTGGCTACCAGTGCCTACGAATAATCGAACTAATGTGAGACATCGCCGTGGGTTATGGATCATAATATGAAGGACCTGCTTTAGAGGTTGAAGGTATTAAGTGGTTGTGTGAGTGCCCACCTCTTCTCTATGTAGGAAGTAGTAAACGATCAAGATTATGGGTTAGGCACGGTAGAGGATATCTCAGAAATGGCCCACTTTAATAGGAAGTATTAGGTGGCTGAAGAGATTCTATGCAATGCCAGCTAGATAGTAACTAGTGAGGAGTCCGCCTTGAGATTATATGTAGTAAATGACATGGACCTGTCTTAAATAAGGTATTAAATTGTCGGACTCTTCCTAATTTCCATTAAAAAGTATTATGTGACTTTAGTACTATCTCTTACATTGATAGGACATTATGGACGATAGATACGGGCTATTGGGTTGATAGCAAATTGATTATGGGCTTATATTTGGAAAAGCCTTTTATTTAAGTTTGAGAAAAGTCGTCGGGCTTATATTTGAAAGACTTATGATGTAGGTAGAAAACGTAAGACATATTCCTATTTAAATTATACTGCCCAAGTACTAATATAGTAAGGCTCCAGATTTTTATTCACTAGACATATGTTGTTCTCACTCCCTCCTCATTACAACACAGGTTAAGAAGGGCGATGCTGAAGGCGGACATGGTGATGAGACTTGTGGCAATAGTATATTTATTTACTTGTTATTTTTTGTAGTTGCTGATGTATCCTGAAATAAAAATGATGTTGTAATTTTGGAATACTGTACCATGGATATTTTATTATGGTTTTCAATGACATTTTGAAGTTTGAATAAAATGGGTATTGTTGTTGTTATTATATTTTACCTTTTCGCCGTGAGATCCTGAATGAGTAGATAAATAGCTACGTATTGTTCTTTATACCAACCAACAGCCAACTTTGAAGTGGGCCTAAGTTTCGATGGACCTTTTCTGTGTCGGAATTTAGGTCTGTTTTAGGAAGGGTTGTTACATGTACTTTATCAATCTCCCCGAAGTCTCAGGATGATGTAGCATTTGTTTAACCGACTGATCAGTCAAAAACTCATTGGATGAACGTGGAAGTATGGTCTTAACTTCCTTGATGCAATTAATAAATAGTATGACAATTTCTCTAGCTTTAGATAATTCCTTTTCGCTTTAGTAAACTATTTGCTAATATAAGAAACTGGCCTTTGGATTTTGCACTCTTCACGCACCAAAGTTGCACTGGGTGCTAATTCGATGTTGCTAGGTAAAAGTACAAATCTTCTCCCTCCAAGGCTCAGACGATATATGTGGTTTCTTCAGCTGTTCCAATAGATTATGGAAAGCAACTTCACATTCACTCGTCCATTTAAACTTTCCAATTTCTTTCTTGAGGGCTTTAAAGATCGATATGCACTTGTTGGTCGCTTTTGAGATTAACCAACTCAAAGCAGTGACTTTACATTCAAACTCTGCATTTTCCTCCTCGTCTTTGGACCTGTCACCAGTTTTAATGCTTCGATCTATTCTGGATTCGCTTCAATTTCCCTCGAGTTTACAATAAAACTCAAAAACTTTCCTAATGCAACTCTAATGGAACACTTTAGTGGATTCGGTCTTGTTCCATATTTTCGAAGCACATTGAACATCTCTAAAAGGTCACCCATGTGATCCACCAATTGCTGTAACTTCACGAGCATATCTTCCACATAGACTTCCATCATCCATCTGATCTATTCTTTGAACATTTTGTTGATCAAGCACTAGTAAGTAGCTCCAGCATTCTTCAGATCAAACGACATAACTATATAGCAATATAGCTCCAAATTAGTATTAAAACTTTTATGCTCTTGATTTGGGACGTGTATTACAATCTAGTTGTAACTGGGGTGCGCATCCAAGTAAGATAGTAGTTCATATATGGTCGTTCCATCCACCAATTATTATATCCATGGCAAAGGGAAGCAATCCTTCAGGCATACCTTATTCAAATCAGAATAATCAATGCATGTTGTTATTTCCCATTCGCCTTCTTGACCAATACTGAATTTGGTACCCACTTCGAGTATAATGCATCATGGATGAAGCTATTTACCTTCACCTTATCCACTTCTTCTTTCAACACAGTGGATTGCTCCGGTTCCATACTGCATTTTTCTGTTTTATTGGAGGGTAACTTGGGATCACATTCAGTGCATGATACACAACTTCAGGCGATATCCTACATGTATCGAAATGTGTCCAAGAAAATACATTTGTGTTTTCCTAGAGAAATCCTGCCAACTCCTTTCTCATATTCAAGCTGAGTTGAGATCCGACTTTGACAACCTTTGGGGAATCGTCATCTTCAATCGGGACATCAATCATTAGCTCCACCAGGGCCGCCCTCGCCTTTTCTGACTCCTTCTGTGAGTCCATAGATTTGTAGAATTTGTTATTGGAATAAAGCTAAGGTTTGGGTAGTAGCTGCTATGCATCTGGGAATTTTATGCAAAGAAGCTTCGCTGCATCTTTTCTTTTATCATGTCGCCTTGCTTCTCTTATCTCGACAATGTAGCACTCTTGGTCAATGCTCTAGTATCCTTGAATCGCTCCCACTCCATTCTCTGTCGGGAACTTCATCATCAAGCATCATAGAGCAAGTGTGATTTCAAAATTAACAACGGTTGGTCGGCCCAAAAAAAATTTATAGACAGAAAATCCATCTACTACCACAAAATTCTACAATTGTACCACCTTGCAATCTCCTTCTCCAAGTTTAACAGACAATTTGATGCATCCGATTAGATCTTTGGCCTCTTTTGTAAATCCTTAAATGCGGGATTTACAAGGCCACTGATCCTTCTCATCAAGGTGCGTCTTATTAAAGGTCTGTTTAAACAAGATATTCAGCAAGCTCCCACAATCAATAAAGACTCAATACACTACGGCCGGCACTAACGTGGTCGTAATCATCATCGACTCAAGTGTCGGCGCTTCGACCTCGTCAGATTCTCTTTTTCTAATGACAATGTCATCATCAATTCTCTTCTGTTGCTTCGTTGGAACACCCTTTTTTATGGCATAACACATCCCTTGAGGTGCATGACTCAAGGAGCTACCATAGCGCTCTATCTTGTTCCAACTTTTTTCCATAGGATGCAGACCTCCAAAGATAGTTTTAATAGCTATACCCTTAGTCGGCTGCCTTGGCCCCTCTCCATTGGACCCAGCATAAGTTCCTTAAGTAGATTGCTTTTGGGGTTGACTATTTGCTTTCCCCCTAGGCGGGTTCCTAACTTATTGGTGTAGTTTCTTCTTATGAATCGAATCTTCTTTGACATCCTTCAAATGCCTACATTCATTCGTATTGTGCCCATAGGTTTCATGAAAGCGACAATACTTTCCATGATGCTTCTCCTTTCCAATATCCTCCATCAGTGGTGGCCTCTTGTAACGCTTTGTACCTTCTGTAGCAAGGTAAAATATTCTCAAAAGAGTCGGTTAGCTCTATATAATTCCCATCATGGACATATCTCGAACGCTTCTGTTTATCTTGCTTTTTATTCATACCGTTTTGGTTCTTCCGCTTGTTGTTATTGTTTTCGACATTCATCGCAACATTTCCAACACTATCATTTCCTTGCTCGACAATTATGTTGCATTGAATCATACTACATGGCCCTTTTTGACTGCCAATAGCCAATCTTGCCTCCAGATCTGCCTCTTCCAAGCGTAAATACTGGGATTCCTTTCGATAAAACTCTTTCAAAGAAGCTGACTCCTTCCTCTTGAGCCATCTTCCAAAGTCAGTCTACAAATGAACCCCATTCATAGGTGCCATCAATGTTATCTCCTATTTAAGGTTACTCACTTCCGTTACAGCAACATTATATCTTTTCAAGGTCTGTCCGGACCGCTAATGCTCATTCAACAAGGATATGGAATCCTTCGGCCAAAAAGTATGAACCTAAAAATGCTCCATAAATCGCTTTGCCAATTAATCATACGATGGTATGGATGGGTTCAACCCCACTGAACCACATCGTTCCCAGCTCTTTAAGAAAAATGGTAAAACATCTACATCACACAACATCCGTTGCACGAGAACTATCCATGTGTCATCCATACTTCAATGGATGTTATCTAGGATTAGTCATTCCATTGTAGCTTGGCATGACCATCATCACCAACGTCTTCGGAAACCTTGCTTCAGTAATGTCTTCCATGAATGGTGTTCGACTTGCTGATGAATCCTACTCGTCATCTCATCGCTGATGGCTCTGATTAATCAATGTCTTTATTATATCGGCAATATACTCTTCATTGCCTTAGCCCATTGAATAATAATCATCATGAACATCCCCAAGTGTTTGGCTTGACAAATGGACTCGGTTAGTTTTATAACGTCTAGGTTCCTCTATCTCTGGAGAAACCATTTATCCAGGTCCACGTTGGCGCCTTGTCAGACTTCGTCCCCTTCTAGCCAGCTCGCTAGTGTTAGCTCCTGCATAACCAGCCTTGGGATTAATAACTTGTCCACTCTCAGCATCAACCACTTGTAAGTCCTCCTCACTACCAGAGAGAAGTAGTCTCTCAACTGACCAATGAACAGACATCGTCCCCTTCTAGCCGGCTCGCTAGTGTTAGCACCTACATCACCAGCCTTAGGATCAATAACTTATCCATCCTCAGCATCAACCGGTTGTAAGTCCTCCTCACTACCAGAGAGACGTAGTCTCTCAACCGACCATCGAACATTCGGTACCAACCGGTTGTGACCGATCGGTACAGACTGACTTTGACTTTGGCTTAGTGGCTACATCTCTTAGTACCTTCTTCTGCGTTGCCCCAACCTCTTTCTACATAGGGCTTTTATCTGGTCTCTTATCATGTTCTATTAAAGAAGAACTTTCTTCACTAGAATCGAAAGGCGATGAATCTCTTCTACTCTTTCTTCACCTGCGAGATTCACGTTGTTGTAGGGGTTAAGCCAATGCCACCAGCTGCTCTTGCAACTTTGTCATTGTGTCCATTTGAACCTTCTGTTGCTGCTACATCTTCAAGTTCATCTCCAACGTCATCTTTTCCATCTCATCCTTTATCACAAAGGCCTACTGAGATGAATATTCCGACAAGGCCGCTGGCTGATTAGTTTCTTCTTTATTGTGGTGGGATCCTTCATTATCCCCTTCCATGATAGATCTAGATCTGGTAGTCTTCTTTGGAGCCATTATCTTCTGGACATGCCTTATAGATTTTCTTCAAATCCAAATAACAATAATAGATGTATGCCAAAAAAAATATTTCAGTGAAAGCACCAAAAAATGTTTGCTCAAAATATGGGCAAACACTTCCAAAGTATGAAGAAAAAAAATTAAGAGCACTAGAATTAAAATCAAAGAGAGAAAACATAGGATTTTTAAAGTGATTCTGCTAGAATCTTAAGTCTAGATCCATTATTTATTTGATTCTCGATTTACATTTGCAATTAATCTAACTACAATGATCTTAATGTTTAAATCGATGGGTCTTGAATTTGATAGAGTTTCCTTACAAAATCAGTAAAAGATCAAAGAACTGTTTCTAGTTGTTATAGGTTATGTATTTATAGACCAATTCGACCGTCAAAATTGATAGGATTAGTTTGAACGAGAAAATATCCTTAAATCTGAAAGTTTGACATGAAGAACCTATTAAAAATCAGAAAACCCAGTAATCAACATGGTTCGGTACGGATCGGCATGGATCGGTACCGATCCATTTTTTAACTTTTCCTTGTGTTCTTATATGACATAGTACTAGTCTTCATGCATTAGTCGTAGAACCTTCAAATGGTACCATATTGTTTGGTACCAATCGGTATGGGTCGGTACTAATCCATGTCAAAACTTGGCACTCTATCTTTATTTTATCTTCAAGTATCACTTCTTGCTTAAGTTAGTGGGGGAAATAATTCGTATGGTTTGGTACCTATCTATTTGTCCTTCTCCACTCTTAGCCTAAATTCATGCATACCCCTATCTTGATCTTCCAAGCTTCTTGATCCTTTTCTTCATCATTCTATAGTTCATAACAAAATGTCGCTTAGTTCAAATGCGAGATAACAATATTGTTATATTAATATATGTGTATGTGTGTGTATCAAAATATAAAATATAAAATATAAAAAATTTAAAATAAATAATGATATCACTCTAAAATATAGACTGGATCTAAATGCTAACAAATAATTCACATAGGCCCATTAAGATCCAACTAGGAATTTTTTTTTAAAATTCACCCCACTTCACCCGCTGTCAAACAGGCTAGATCCAAAAAAAAGTTACTATTTAACTTGGTCTTTCCATTCATCCCAATTTATTGGCTTTCATACTAAAGATTCCCTAATTGGGTAATTAAAAAATGGTTAGATTGGAACGAGCTTTCTATGGAAGTAGATTTTTAGAATTCTAACTAAAGCTTCCTTAGTTGTTGGGATTAGGTCTACAAACCTAAAAACTGAGAAGGCATAGAAATTAATAACCTAAAAAATATTAATATTTCTTTATTATTGTTAGCACCAAAATTGGTCACTAACACCCTAAGAGAGATTTGTGTAGAGAGATTAATGAAGATGAAAAATTGAAACAGAGGAATGTATGCAAAATTAACTACAGAGGCTTGAACACCAGATTTATAGTGGTTCGGCGTAACTGCCTACGTCCACTTTGAGTTTAATCTTTATTGCTTTTTCAATAATTGAATACAGATACAATCCGTACCCCCAACAACTTGAATACAAGTTCTAACTGAAAAGGAATGAGTCTTGAAAATGGCAGAGTCTCCCTCGTGTTCTCCCAAAAAAAAGAATGCTAAGTTCTAGCCCTAAGACATGTCCGAACCTCAATTCGTCTTCCTCATCTACACGCCTCCTACTGTCCACAGTCTAAAGGGAATTCGGGATAATTTCTTTCTTCCCCCGTTAAACATTTACTAACATAGTACACCTGCTTTTGAACTCGGTCCTCCTCGCAAACCAAAGCCGTACTGATGGCATGTTGAGATACGGCCAAGTATACATATAATACTTCGTGGTCTATAGGCTTCGACAGCATCGGGGGACTTTCCAAATGTCTTACGAGAGCTCAGAATGCGTCTTCGCAGTTGGGCGTCCATTCAAAATTTCTCTTCCCTTTCTTTATTACATTGAATAAAGGAATGCACTTGTCAGTCGCTTTGAATATGAATCGACTCAGCGCGGCCACTTTTTCGTTCAGGCTTTGTACTTGCTTTATAGTTCTAGGCACTTGAATGTCTCGAATAGCCTAAATCCTCTCTGGGTTAGCTTCAATTCCTCATGCGTTAATGATGAAACCCAGGAACTTCCCTGACGCAACGCCGAAGGAACACTTCAAAGGATTGATTTTCATCCCGTAATACCTGAGTATATCAAACATTTCCGCTAAGTCTCGAATGTGGTCGTTTGACTGTCGTGACTTCACGAGCATGTCATCCACATAGACTTCCATCGTCCTACCGATTTGGTCTTTAAACATCTGATTCACCAGACGTTGATAGGTTGCTCCCGCATTTTTCAATCCGAAAGGCATCACTACGTAACAGTACAGTCCGACGTTCGTGACAAAACTAGTGTGTTCCTGATCCGGGCATCGGGATTTGATTGTATCCCGAGTACGCGTCCATAAATAACAGCAACTCGTGCCCAGCAGTTGAATCGACCAGCTGGTCAATTCTGGGTAAAGGGAAACTATCTTTAGGGCATGCCTTGTTCAAGTCTGAGTAATCAACACAGGTCCTCCATTTCCCGTTCGCTTTTCTCACTAGCACGGGGTTAGATACCCATTCAGGGTAGAGGGCGTCGCGGACGAACCCATTAGCTTTGAGTTTGTCCACCTCCTCTTTGAGAGCGGCGGACCTCTCCGAGTCCATCCCTCTCCTTTTTTGCTTTATTGATACGTATTTTGGGTCTATGTTCAACATATGACTCGCAACGGCGGGAGAAATCCCGCACATATCAGAATGTGTCCAAGCGAAAATATCCAGATTCGCTCGGAGGAAATCAGTAAGATCCTCGATCATTGAGGGGTCAAGTTGTGATCCAATCTTAAGTACTCGCGATGGGTTATCATGGCTGATTGGAATGTCAGTTGTCAGTTCAGCCGGTGCTGCTTTTGCCTCCTTGGGTTCCTCATCATCATCTCTCGGATCTATGTCTCTATAGATCCGACCATGTTGCCCGAGCCAAGGCTCGGGCACTACTTGTCAATCTTTGTTGAATACATAAGAAATAAATGTTAGAATACATTTATCACTCGCTGAAAGCAAAAACCCCTTGGACTTTGAAGGAAAAGTTATGTACCAGTCTCTGGTTGACTCTCAATTGTTCGGGGAGTTTCGCCTTCTGGGATAGGTGATAGAACGTGAATATTAAGTCCAGGATCCTCTGGATCATAGCCAATATGTTGCTCGAAAGGGTCAAGTGGTGGACGACTGGACGACAGAGTAGGGGGAGGAACCAGAGACTCGGTTCCGGACGGACCGGCAATGGTGTCTTTTCCTTTTGATAAAGGGGAGTCTCTGCTGTAAAGATCCTTCGCCGCAGACAAGTCCGAAGGCTCATTCCCCTGAAGAAATTCCTTCACTAAAGCATCTTCGTCAATCTCTTCCTTTCTCAACTCAACCTTTTTGATTTTGATTAAAGTGTCCCATGCTTCGGCCAAAGATTCAAGGTAACCCTCGCCAAGAAATGTTAAGTCGCGATGCATGAGAACTCGAGCATTATATTCGGCTATGAGCGGATCAAACATGCACTTGATTTCCTCCCTACCAGCCTCGGTAGCCGCCTCGAGGCGAGAATCGACTCTTGAGAGTGCTATTCTTTTACTCTCCTCATGGGCATCATCTTTCAGTGCTTCGACCTTGGAGAGTTCTTCATCGAGCTTTGTTTTCAAGAGTCGCGTGGCAACAATTTCATCGCAATATCGTTGCGACTCCTCTTGAGCAGCAACCTTTTCTTCCTTCTCTTTGAGAAATAGCTCTTCCAACTCTTTGACTCGTTGAGCGAACATGTCTCTCTCCTTTTGAACGGAGTCTTTCTCTAAAGCTAAAGCGCCACAGCGTTGGATAGCTTCATCGATCTCCTTTTTGTGTGTGGCCTCCAGGCGACTGACTGCCTCTGCAGTATTTTTAGCGTTCTTCTGGGCAGCCTCAAGTTGAGATTTATACGTGGATAGCTCTTTATCTCTGGCCCTAATGATGTCTTTTTCATGGATGGCCTCGAGCTTCAGACGATCGATTTCATGTTGGCATTCCATAGAAACTTCAGAAACTTTTTCTACCAAGTGAACAAATGCGTCGTGTTGGACATAAACATCATTGGTGCAAGCAAGGGCACTCTGTTTAACATTCCCCGGAATAGGATGGATGGCTGGAAGAAATTTTAGTCCGTCAAAACATATTTTTGGGAATGTCGCTTTAAGCTCGGCAAGTTTCTCTGCTATCGACGAATTAGGTGCAGGAGTAGAGGAGGTTTGCTTTGTCGAAACTGCGGACTTCTTATGAACCTCCCGAGACTGCCTAGTACTTGAGGAACCCGAGTGTTGGTCGCGAGGAGTTTCAAATTGTGGTCCCCTTTGACCTAATTTCTCCCTGCCTTGTTCCGTTGGAGGTGGGGGATCGTTGGAGTACGATGAGTGACTGTGAATTTTCCTTCGAGAAGATGAATCTCGAGAGCGATAATCTCTATCGCTATCATCACCTCTATCTTGGCGTTTGCCATATCCAAAGTCTCGGTCGGAAGGATGGAAAATGGAAGAGCCGCGTAGGCGGTCGAATCCATGTGAGCGTCCCATATCACCTGCGCAGAAGTTAAGTGATGACAAGTTAGCAAAAATGGCATGACGGCTGAAGTTTAAGTGCAAGGTGAAGTGTGAATGTTCGTGTGTGTCCTAGTGTTTCCCCCCAACGGAACAGTTTCTTTAGCTCTACTTATCGGAGTTTTTTCTCCTTGGTGATGGCCTTGAACGCCTTCACTGCCTCTCGCCGGCGAATGAAGTTTTATGGCTTCTGGGTCGTCGAAACCATAGTTGAGCAAATCATCAGGAATTGTAAGGTCAGACAAGCCTTTCAATGAACTCTCTAAGTGTTGTGGAGACGGCTCTTTCTCCATCGAAGTAATTGTCACTTTCGAAGTTCCGCCCACTACCTTCTTCCTCAACTTGTAAGCTAGTTTCTTCTTTCCTTTTGAAGGGGGAGGTGGTTCATCGGTGCTATGTGCTTCAAGTGCTGGTTCTGAAGCAGGACTTACACCCTCACCCGGAGCTTCAGACTCCTTTATTTCACCTTCCTCGGATACATCGGTAGTCTCTCTTGTCGAAGGCACCGAAGGCCCAGCTTGCCTTTTGCCTTTATCCAAGGCAGGTCCGGTTGTGGTGGCACTATGAGGAAGACTTATCCAGCGACCTTCCGCCAACAATCCATCTCGAAAGCGATTCATTGGAAATGATGGATCTGATGTCCCGGTCTTCCGCGGGAACAGCTCGGATAGCTTCGACGGCCTCAGAGTACCCGGATCCTTCGGGACGTGGAATGATACCTGTAAAAGTCAAGAAAGGGTTTAGAAAAATGCACTTTCTGCTACATACAAGTATTGATCTAGAAAAGAAACTTACTCCCTTCTAGCCATCTCCTAACAAAGCCAGTGGGACAATGCACATAAAACCATTCTTGCTTGTATTGGGCGAATTTGCTCCACGCCCCCGTAAGGATTTGACACTTGTTATGTGGCTCAAGGAATACGAAAGATGGGCTGTCGGACCGTCTCTTGAAGCGATAAATGTAGCGGATATCGCCGGGAGTAGGGAGCCTGAATAGAATGCCCATGAAAAGAATGCATGTGCGATATATGAATGCGTGACTGTTGGGATGTAACTATGCTGGGGCGATCTCAATATATTGCAACACATCGCGGAGGAAAGAGTTAAATGGTGGCACGCTACCAACCCAGCACATAAATTTGTTGCAAGCAGTATATCCGGCTGGGGGCAGGTGGGGACGATCTTGCCCTGATGGGACCAGTACATCGTCAAAAGGAATTCCATGTATCGAGCATAATCGGCGAAGGGCGCTTTCATTAATTCTCGAAGCTTGAGAATCGACCGGATTGTCTAGAAAGATCGTTGCATCTAGGGCATCGGGATCCAGGTCAACAGATGTGATCGTGGGACTCGGAATATCTTGTATAGGAGTTGTCGGTGGATTTGAAGTTCCAACCACTTCCTGTTGAGAACTCGGCCCGGGTTTATCTGAAACTGTGGCGGAGCTTGACTTTCTAGACATCTTCAATGAATATTGAATTTAATTAAACACATGTTTGAACTATACTTGAAAGACAATCAATATTAGACATAACGGCAAAAGTGCTCCACCCACCGTGTGGTGTGCAAACTAGTGCAATTGTTCGAGTATAAGCATAAAAGAATTAAAAGTCATGAAGCTGATAAAATAAAGTTAAGCTTTGAACTGTCATCTTCGAAGACCATCATCGTTGACCGTCTCTGATAGCCTGTCGTATGATGGTTTCAATTTTGAACTCAGCATTGGCACTGTATGTTGAAGGCTATTATTTGTTTTAATCGAGTTAAACTCAGGATTACAGTTGTTGAAACTGGGAAGTTATCAGTCCGAATTAGTTCGATATGCTTGTTTGCTTAAGTCCTTGTCCTTGTTTTTTGTCATATGATTAGGCATGGGAGGTAAGTGAATTCGGCATGGGTTATGTTCAAGTTGGAATGATTTCGACTGTCGTTGCCCACTTCAAGGATCAAGGCCGAGTGACACTCGAAACACACGGTCTAAATGCCGCTCGGCCTAAGTCCATCGCTCGGCACTCTCTGTTTCGACCAACATCGCTCGGCATTTTAGTTTCAAACGCCTTCGCTCGGCATTCTCTGGTTCGACCGCTTAAGCCAGATACGCCGACCCACTCATTCAACACCAACCTACTTACTTCCTACCTCCCTAATGTCACTCTCGCATAAAGACTACCGAGCAACATACTTCGTAGTTGACCGTTCTCCACTCAAAGTACAAGGGTCGAACGGCCACACTCATTTCTTCTTCGTTCCTTGATTACCGAACGACCTCGAACAACAGTCCAGTTCCACTTCAACATCCTAACTCCAACGCTCAGTGACCCAGCAGAAACCTACGACCTGGAAACGGCCGATGTCCTTTTCCCTTCTCCTCTCCATACCACCAGCCTTGAAATCGACTAAAGTCATGCTAAGTTCTAGCCCTAAGACATGTCCGAACCTCGATTCGTCTTCCTCATCTACACGCCTCCTACCGTCCACGGTCTAAAGAGAATTCGCGAATTCGAATTTCGTACTATACTTCCTAGTTTGAAAGAACGTTTGAACGAGAGATTCTTACCTAAGAGAATGGTTGAAGCTTAGGGATCTGATAGGCTTGAGATTGAAAGTCGTTTGGGCTCAATCTGGGGAGGAGCTGTAGGGAGAGCTAGCTAGATTCAGGGTAGGAAGGGAAGATTGGAGAGGTAGCCGAAGTTTAAGGGGAGGTAAGTTACGAGTTCCTGTAGAATCGAGGTAAAGGTAGAGAAGTGATGAAGAGTAGTATCGGTTTTTATATGTGATGAAGGGCAGGTGAACAGGCATCAACCAGTCGACCCGGTCAAGGCAGTTCAGTGGTTCGGTGAACAGTTATGCCGAGCGACTGGGAACTTGCCAAACGAGTGGTTCGGCGCACGAATATCGACCGAGCCGTGTTGAAGGCATGGTAGGATGAGGAAACAAATTCAATCTGATGGGAGGAGAAGAGTGAGAAGCATGGTTTGCTTATGGTTCAAAGCGTGTCGTGTATGACTCACACGAAACACTTTGGGGGGCAAATGTTACCCGATTGCTCGGCCCGACTACTAGAAGCAACTGTTGAGTGCCGTTCGACCTAAATGCTGCTCGACCTAAATGCCTCTTGGCCTGAGTGTCGCTCGGCCTAAATGTCGCTCGGCCTAAGTCCATCGCTCGACATTGTTAGTTGGAACTGCATCGTTCGGCATCCTTTGTTTGACCAATGTTGCTCGGCACAGGAGGGTTCGGCATCTATCATTCGGCATGACCTAGATTCGATCCAACTACCCAAAGTTCACCGTTCGGTCCATTACCGCTCGGTGTAAAATTGTTCCTTAGAAGTGCAACCATCTCGGTTATCGCCGCCCGGCATCCATCGTTCGGCCAATGTCGTTCGGCAACCCTCTTTGACAACATCGTCTGGCAAAGTTACTCAGCAAGGTCGCTTGGCAACTGCCGTTCGGCATCCCTGGCTCGGTGCATATTAACAGAGTTAACGAGTGGTCAAGCCGACAACAAAGTAAGGGCGTTCGGCATAACTATACTTCGAGTCACTTGATGATCGCCGCAGACAGTCCTCTACCGGCATCCCTCGCTCGGCAACTGCCATTCGGCGTCCCTGGCTCGGTGTGCAGAAGCCGCTCACTACGGGCCGAAGTACCTTGTTCCTGGGCCCGCGAAGGAAGTCCGACCTATCTTCGCCTATAAATAGAAGGGCAGGGGCATAGTGAAAGGGACCTTTTTTCGAGAACTCCAGGGAGACTCTGCCATCTTTAAGACTCACTTATTTTCTGTTCAAACTTGTATTCAAGTTGTTGGTGTACGGATTGTATTTGTATTCAGTTATTTGAAAAAGCAATAAAGATTAAACTCAAAGTGGATGTAGGCAGTTACGCCGAACCACTATAATTCCGGTGTTCTCGTTTGTTGCATTAAGTTTTGCATACATTCCTCTATTTTAATTCTTTATCTTCATTGATCTCTCTACACAAATCTTTCTTCGGGTGTTAGTGACCAATTTTGGTGCTAACAATTATGTAAGTGGATATGGAAGTTTTTAAATGAGAATAACAAAACGTGGAAACAAATAGTATCAAATTCGTATTATAATGGCACATACAACTTATATAAACCTACCATCTGAGAAGCTTATTCTTTTGAAAGGACATATCTAATTTATTCCATATATTTAGGCTAGGAATCATCTACGATGTTCACTCAGGAGATAGAACTTCCTTTTGGCATGATCCTTGATCATCACCTATTTCACCGAAGCAGGAATTTCCAGACCTCTTCACGATCTCTAACAACAAAAATGATCTTATTAGTGACCGGTATAAAGCATAAGATGAATTTAAATGGAACCCCACTTTCATGCACAATGTTGTAGGGAATTCTCTTAGACAATTTCAAATGTTAATAACAAGAATTGTGCATATGAATTTGGTTGAGCTACAAGGTACTATGGAACGGTTGGAATAAAAAGAAAAGATGTACATCTACATCAGTGTATAACTTTTTGAACTTTTCTAGGATTAAATTAAAATATTTTAAATATAGTTGAAAGGTCCACTTCCCTTTGAAAGCCCAACCACATATGTGGATTGTGTTACATGAAAAACTAAAGCAATCTAAATGCTAAAATCCAGAATACCAAATAAAAAGAGCATAAACTTTTGCTACTTCTGTAATGACTTCCGTGAAATGACTAAACACTTATATTACAAGTGCCAGTGTACCCAAAACATCATTAAAATTCTAGTTTCTCTTTACGGTCAATTAAGCAACTCTGTCCCTTCTCCACTCAAATATTGGTCTATCTTTAGATTTAACTAGTGCGAACCCGTGCTTCGCACACGGATGTTGAAAAAATATTGTTGTTGCATAGGTCATATCCAAATGTATAAGAAATTTAATACGGTGGTAATGAAAAAACATTGTTAAACGATAGTGTTACATCATGAATAACAATTTGGTAGGATAAAGAATACATAGATATATTTGGTTATGATAATCACAATTAAAATCGAACAAAATAATTACAGTGAATATGTTAAAGTTCACAGACTATTTAGAGTATAATATGTTAAAAATTTATCCGCTAATGCATAGATATATTCACTGTGGCATATAACGCCAATGTTGTTGCTTTTGCAATTACACAGCTGCTTCAATGTGCATAGATATAGTTGAAGTATTCACTGTGAACTGCAGACACAAAGACACAGTGCAGTTCGATTCAATTAAATAAGAGTAACAAAAGTTTTTTGCAATGGGGAGAAATATAGTAATATGATGAAATTTGTAAACAGTCAGGAAAAGTATTTGTCAACAGCTGAAAAAAGGGAGCAAAAGAAAAAAGAAAAAAGCAACAGATGTAGTACAAGGGAAAAGTAGTAAAACAGAAGATTCAATTGAAATAGAAATGATGATGCAATAAGAAAATAACATGGGTTCCAATATAAATTACTATTGTTCACCGAATCTGATCTATGTCGATGCAGGGTACAAAACACGGCATACAGCTGGTCGTAGTAACCAATATTTGAAAATATCCAAAACATACAGAAGAGAACAATTGTGAGAAGTCCATTCATTTTTTAGCCTCAGAAATAACTGCTAGCAACGCGTGTATGATATTGGCTTGAGCGCAAATAGGTGATGTTTTCTTGGCCTTAATAGATGCATTACATCAGTCAATTATTTTAACCATTGAAGGTATTTGTACCTGCAGCCAAAAAAGGCAAAAGTGTCATTGATGCAGTATTATTATTAAATTCCCTCACTGCTCGTCTGACCTATTAACTATATCTAATAATCAAACTATGACTACATAATCATCTATACAAAGATACATTCATCAATTGTTTTCTAGAAGTTTTCCGACGGTGGTGGTGCAAGTGATTTTAGAATTTACTGCAAAAAATAAAAAATAAACTCTTTTAGGTGGTTATCAACATTATTCTCACTACAACGCATGTTTTGACCCAGCACTTAAATTGTGCATCTACCTTAAGCCTGAATACAACAACTTATATGCTTATTGGATTATTGATCATCGTAATTGTAAACGAAATTGAGTAAACTTAGCCAAATTATGTCATCAAACCTGGAAGCAATGTATTAAACGCTGAGCTGCACGGTTGAATCAAGCATTAATTATGTGAAGTCATTATTTAATCATCTCAAGCTATCAAAAATCAAAATTCATTTTTCAATTATATTTTCATAATGCGGTTAAATAACTATCGTTAACATCAAACAAAATTATTACTACAGCTAAATTAGTATTGCATCACACAAATGCAGTTAAAATATTCAAAAACAATAATTTCTTAATTCCAAAAATACTGCAAAATAATAACCGCTTTTGCTTAATGCATTTAAATTTTAACTACAGTAAGCTCGAATAAATCATCGTGTACAACCAAAATTATTGCTGCATCACATAAATATAGCTGAAATATTTAATTTCTACCATGCATAATTCAAAATTGTCATTAAATTATAACTGCATTTTATTAATGTAGTTAAATTTTAATTGTATTAAGATTGAATAAATTCCTGAAATGTAGCCAAATTTATTACTTCATCACATAAATGTGGTTAAAAATCTTCAAATATAGTTAAATTTACCCAAAACTTGCTAGTAAATTATAATTGCATTTTCTTAATTTCATTAATTTATAACTGTTTTAAAATTGAATAAAATTATCAAATACAGTCAAAATCATCAATAGTAAATGCAATAAAAATATGCTAACGTAGTTAAATTAATTCAAAAAATGCCTATAAATTATTACACCATTTTTTGATGGGGTTAAATTATAACTGCACTAAGTTTGAATACTATCAAACACAATCAAGATTATTACTTTATTACATAATGTAGTTACAATATTCAAAGGCAACCATAATTGTATAATTCAAAAAAAAATATTCCTTTCAAATATGTTAAAATATAATAAATACATTATAATAATCTAGGTAAAACTACTATGTAATGTTTATGATCATCATAATAATGCTGTTACAGAAACGCGGTACACAGCGGTGACACAAAATAATTGTCCAATTAAAGCTGCTATATAAAATTATGATTTTAAAAAATTTATGTTTAGCTATCAACAATGGATATCATTGGAAAGCAAATTAAATTTGAAATTTAATAGTGAAAACGATTCTTAAATCCAATCAATGTAGAAAAAGTTATCACATTTTAAAGTTTGGAATATAAAAAAATTAAAAATGCGACTGTTCAGTTGCCAAATTTCAAGAGGGCCTGTGTGAGCTTGAAATTCAACTCACTAATAATAATATAGTATAGATAATAGCCTTTCACATAGAAGTCTTTTGGACGGTATTCACACTATTACTGGTTGGTGTTTGTGGACTAAAAGTAATCAATGGGTATTTAATAACAATTACAAAAATATTTCGTCTCTTTTATTCTCTACTACATGGAAAATATTCCTATGGACAGGTTATGACCACAATAATTAAACGTATATAAGATAAAGTCTGGCCGGGTTACTGGAAACATGTATGCATATTTTGGCGCTACATATCTCTTCATAACCTCAAGTTCCCAACATGCCTCTATAGAGTGGTGCTAGCTTTTCAGTCAGCGATGCACTCTGATTTCGTACATACCAGCAACTTACCTCGTAGCTCACTTGATGATTTCTCCGGCAGCTCCATCTTTAGTATAGCAGCAGTGCAGTTCAGTTGCTCTTAGGCCTGACTAGTGCTATTCAAAAGTCCGGTCTCAATATCTCAATTCAAAACACTTCAGACCTGTTTATCTCTGCCACTGCTACCCAAATAGTGGGTCAATTTAGATCAGTTCTTTCATCCTAGTTCAAGTTTAGACCAAAGCTGCCTCAATTCAGTATCCTCAATGTAGCTATACTCGGTTCTAATTTGACGAATGTTGTACATCAGCAATGTTCAGGCGCGCAAGTCTAACGATCTCTTCAGCTTGTCTCGGCTTGTAAGGTCTGATTCAGGCATCTTTTTTCTCAGCATTATGACTCATACTTCTATTGTGTGATTCATACTATCTCACAACTGTTGCATCATCTCAACATGCTTCTTGATATGGATACATCACATGCATACACCTCACGACTCTAATCATTAGCTCTGTCTCTCTATTCCAGTACTACTGCCTCTAACATCATTTATTGTCAACTACAACATTCAGTCAAGTTTTAGTTTTTCTCTAGCCACATCATAGAATATCACATTAGCATTTAAAACTACATATATTCCAGGGTATTGTTCCTTCCGTAGTAGTACCGCATGATCGCAAGTCTGGTGCACTTCCAATTCGGCGCACTATTGCATGCTTCGACCCCTTTGCATACTGTATCGGTCGCCTTTTAATGCATAATTATTGCCGCAGATTCTGCTTGATACCCCAGCATTGCAAATTATTTTTAAGCTACCATGTTTTTATGATCATATTCTACACAAATGCTTTTATTTATAAATATATAGTTAGCAATTAACAAGAACTTTGTATATTGATCAATCAAAATGCTGATCGTGTAACAGTTGGAATATTATGGCATTTTTGATCTTATAGGGTACACCATCTACCGGGCTTGTTGGTAGCCCTTTCTACTAGTAATGTAATACATTATATCTTTGAGTGTTCTCCTTGTTCATAGGATCACTTTTACATCAAAAAGTAGATAAACATGTATCCTCTAAGTACCCTGCAAATATGGGTATAACACTTTGTAAAAACTAGCTTATTATACAAAAGGAAGACAATAAAGTGTTTATGACTATGGAAAATCTTATCAGGTTTATTGTAGTAAAATCTCATCGTTAAATTTTGAGGAACCTTATCGAATTCCTTAAAGTTCCATAAGGTTTTATTATAAGAAAATCCCATCCAAATATGATTTGTTCCTTATCCAATATATCATCTTAAAGGTCTATTAGATCCAAATATAAAGGACCGTTGAATCTTTATTTAGTCTCATAAAGATTTTGTAATGGTTAAGTCCCATTGAAGATAAAATAACCTAGCCAAACATAGTCTTTTAAGTTATATGTAGCTAAAAAATCTAGTTGGAACCATAATGAAACTCTACCGAAAAGATGCTTAAAGTGTTGATTATATATTGACAAAAATCATATATTAGCGAAAAAGTTATACTCTCAACGAAACTGGAGATAACAATGCCAATTATAGTTATATAAGGATTGAATACACGATTATTGGTATTTAATATCTCGCCGAAGCTTTAAGTACCATCCAGTCAATATTTACGTTCATTTCTTTTTATTTAAAATAAGTGAAAGCCCCTCGCAGAAGTTATTTAAGAGGTCCTATTGTTAAGTAAGATCTTAATAGAGAATTGTTTCGATCTAATGTTGATATCACATAGTCCCATTGGAAATTTTGTTAAAGTTACCATCGAAGTCTTCATGTGAAATCTTAGATTGAAGCTTGTAGTAATTAAAGTCGATAACTTTTTTACATAATTCTCATCAAACTTCCATTTTTAAATGTATAATAGGGCTAAGGCAACCTACTAGAATAAAAATCTAGATCCGGAGTGAGGTTAATAACATTAAAGTATAAATAATGCAACAACATACAACATATGGTAAATCTCAAACATCATTCGTATCAACAGCCGTATAACTGAAACATAATTAGCATCGATTAATCTAAATGAAACGAATAAAAAAACATGAAAGCAATATCTTAACAAGTTCTTTATGTTTTTAATCACTAAAACTTTGACTTTGCAATGATAAGATATAATTATCAAGCTAAACCAGTCTAAACATGAGTTTCCGAACATTAAATTCATACCTGTAACCAGTAAACCTCAAATCATATTTTTTATTTAATTTGAATGACTTGTAATCGTAACAAGCATAAAACTTGAATTTTGAATCACAAACGCATAAATCGCATGGATTTGAACAGGGGCGAATCCAGGATTATAGTTGAGAAGGGTCGAAAAATAAATAAAAAATGTCATCCATCGAAAAGCAATATTATATTGATAGGCTAAAAATTTATCTCAATTGTTGGTGAATACCAACAGTAAGATTTGATCATACAACGTTTCTAATTACAAAAGTTTTGGAAGATCGGAAGATTGAGATAATCAATTAATTTTCTAATTAGCTCATTAAAGAAAGAATCTTATTATGCGCATGTAAATTGGGGAAAACTGTAAAATCAAATGGATAAACGTTTCCCGTATGAATAGGAGAATTAACAAAGCATTGTTTTATGACCATAAATCAATTACTTCAACTTCAAGTAATAATCTCTATATAAAGGCAGAGATTGACATGGGTAGAATTATCTCCCTCGGTTGTATTTCTTATTCTTTTTCTTCATTATCAATCTTGTAAAATTTTCTCCTTTTAAAAGTAATAAAATCTCCTCTCCCCAAGTAGATGTACACTACCTCGTGGTAGTGGACTCACTGTAAATCACGTGTGTTATTTTCATTTATTGCTTGATCTGTGATTGCTTTTAGCTGGTGACTATCTATTGTTTGTTTTGTCTCACCATCAATCCGATCCTATTTATTTTTCTGCAAAGTTGAGTTTTTTGTTCCTAAAGCGACCTTGAGGGATTTTTCTCCGACGGTCTAGTATCAGAGCAACAAGGATAATTGACAAAGGGTGTTAGACATTATGGCAGGAGATGAGGAGACTCCAACGGTTGTACCAAGAACCTATGTTAGAGGGACCTATATTGCGTCAGGATCTAGTTTAATAATAGAGAAGTGGAATGGTGATAAAGACTTCGAGAAGTGGCAATGGAGGATGAAAGCTGTTCTGATGAGAAACGAAGTTCATCCTGTGGTGTTGCTCCTGATGAGTTGACGGTTGAAATTTTAGCCGCGGAAAGGAAGGAGATGGAAAAATGGGCATTTACTACTTTGCAATTAGCTATGGGAGAAAATGTTATTTCTGAGATCAGCGATGAAATTACTGCTAAGGGCATTTGGACCAAGCTGGAAAATCTCTATTTGAAGAAATCTTTAACTAACCATCTGATTTTGTTGAATACATTTTTCACCATGAGGATGAGAGATGATACTTCAATCAAAGAGCATTTGGGTTTCTTTGACGATCTAGTGATGAAGATGAAGACTGTGGATTTGAAGGTAGATGAAGAGAATATGGCTATGATGCTCTTGTGTTCCCTTTCGGAGCATTACACAGATTTCGCTAACAGCCTTATCTTTATGAGAGATACTTTGACCGTTGAAGATGTGAAGCCGGATCTTCTATTTGAGGACTTGAAGGATCGGATGAAGGAGATAGGTGAAGGTAGAGGAGGAAGTAGTAGTCAAGGCCTTGCTGAGAGAGGAAGAGAGGAGAGGAAGAATTGGAATTCTATGGGGTGTTCCAAATCTAGAAAGCCATGTAATAATTATAGAGGAATATCTAAGGATTGAAAGTGTCACCATTGTAAGAAACCAGACCATTGGAAAAGAGACTGTCCGGATTGGAAGAAGAAGAAGGAAGAAGATGGTTCTTCATCATTTGCGGTGGAGAAAGTTGTATCTGATAATGTATTATCTGCAGTGATATCAGATGTATTAAATCATTGGGTGCTTGATTCGGGGGCGTCTTTTCATATGACGCCTAATAGGAATTATTTCAGTTCTTTAGTCAATAGAAAGGGAAGTGCAATCCTTATGGGTAATGATGCTAGTTGTAGAGCCATGGGAGTGTGGATTCGAATGTTTGACGAAGTGATACGCACTTTGACAGGTGTTCGGTATGTTCCGGGTCTTTGAAAGTCCTTGATTTCTTTGGGGCAGTTGGCATCCATAGGATGCAAGGTCGCCTTAGAGAAGGATGGTTTGAAGGATTCAAGGGTTTCTCTTGTTCTTATGAAGGGAGATGTGTTATGGAATCTGTATTTTCTTAAAGGGACCATAGTTCTTAGAGAGTCGTGTATGGAAGTTGATAGTTCTCGTGCTTTGGATGCCACCAGACTTTGGCATCTTAGCTTGGGTCGTATTTCTGAGAAGGATTAGGATTGCTTCGTAGACGAAAGATGATCAAAGGTGACTTCGACAAGTTGGATTTCTTCCAGGAGTGTGTGTTAGGTAAGCAGACTAAGGTATCCTTTGGAGTTGGACTCCACAGATCAAAGAGGGTACTTGATTATGTGCATACAAATGACCGGGGACCAATTGCTACTACTTCAATTAGGGGAGCAAAATATTTCTCTCTTTTGTTGGTGATTTTTCTCGGAAAGCTTAGGTGTATGTGATGAAGGCCAAATCAGAGAGCTTTAAGAAGTTTAAGGTTTGGAAGGTGCTTGTTGAGAACCAGTCTGGTTCTAAGTTGAAAGTGCCGAGATCTGATAGCGGTGGCGAGTTTGTCTCTGGGGAGTTCCTCGACTTTTGTAGACAGCATGGCATTGAGAGACATTTCACTACACCAGGTGATCCACAATCCAATAGGATTGCTGAGAGGATGAATAGGAGTTTACTTGAGAAAGCTCGTTGCTTGAGATTGACGGCGGACTTATCTAGAGGCTTTTGGGTTGAGGCATTATCGACTGTGATGCATATTATTAATCGGATTCCATCTCAGCTATAGATGGGAAGATTCCAGAAGAGAAGGGGAGTGGTAAAGCATTCTACCTTGCTTATTTTTGTATTTTTGGTAGTCATGTGTATGTTCACCATACAGGTGATGATAAGTTGGAGACTAGAGCATACAAGGGCATCCTTTTAGGATACACAGATGGTATCAAAGGGTATCATATTTGGCAACCTGTTGATAGAAAGATTGTTCGTTCCAGACATGTTACTTTTGATGAGTCGGCAATGTTCAATTCTAAGAAAGACTTACCTACCACATCAGATGTTTTCGATAGGCCTAAGGAGATGGAAGAGGTTCTCATTTTATAGCCTAATAGTAGAGTTGTTCATACTATTGAGAGTGAGATAGATGTAGTTGATGTGAAATCGCAGAGTAGTTCACAAGTGCCTTCTAGTGGTATTGGTGATGTGGAGGAAGTTCAATTCAAGGTGGACTTGAAAGGAGTTTAGGCGAAGTAGTACCTACTCAGACCAGTTATATGACTATTAGGCCGCCTGAGAGATATTGTGATTGGCAGTATGCAAACCTTAGCCTTAGTGACATGTTTGATTAGTTCACACAAGTGGTTCATGAGGAGCCGCTTGACCTTAATGAAGCTTTGAAGTCATGTGAAAGTTCGAAGTGGATATGCACTATGGAAGAGGAGCTACAGTCGTTGAAGAAGAACAAGACTTGGGATTTTGTACCTCCTCCTCAAGGAAGCCGAGCCATAGGTTGCAAGTGGGTGTTCAAGGTGAAGGATGATGGAAGATACAAGGCTAGACTTGTTGCTAAAAGGTTTTCAAAAAGGAAGGAATTGGAGTATGATGAGATTTTTTTCTCCTATAGTGAGACACACCTCCATCCGTATTTTTCTTGCTATAGTTGGCGCTCGTGATTTGGAGTTGGAGCAACTTGATGTGAAGACCGCTTTCTTGCATGGAGACTTGGATGAGACCATTTACATGAAGTATCCAGACGAATATGTCGTAGATGGAAAAGAGAATTGGGTTTGCAAGCTAAAGAAGTCATTGTTTGGACTTAAGCAGTCGCCTGGACAGTGGTACAAGAGGTTTGATTCTTTTATGCTTTCACTTGGTTTTGATCGTAGCATCAAAAACGCTTGTGTGTACTTCAAGCATTTGAAGAATGGTTATTTGGTGTATTTACTTTTGTATGTGGATGATATGTTGATTACTTCCAAGGATAAAGCTGAAATTGATAGTTTGAAGTTGAAACTTAAGACGGAATTCGAGATGAAAGACCATGGAGAAGCAAGGAAGATTTTGGGTATGGAAATCCAAAGGGATAGGAAGCTTGCACTACAACAAAATAGCCTTTTAACAGCGTTTAAAAACTGCTGTTAAATGATATAACAGCGTTGTGAAGAACGCTGTATAACGACATGCGGTCGTTGATATGTAATTTCAAACAGCGAAAAAACAACGCTGTCAAAAATAATTTTCCACAGCGTTATTTTGTCGTTGTTTATTTAGTTTCTACAGCGTTTATATTTTGCTGTGGAAAAGTGTTTAGAGTGGTATTTTACATTTCTACAGCGTTTAAAATACCCTATCTAAAACAAACTCACTAGTTTTCAACAGCGACAGGAAAACGCTGTTACTACTTATTCATCAGCGTTTGTAAAACGCTATTGTATTAATGTGATTTATGTTTTTAAATAACTTACAGCAAGGCTTTAACGCTGTCGTATTATCATGAGTTATTGTCCCAAAATACAGACCGCACTTCTTTTGTAGGGTTAATTGGATTAAGACAATCGTGCAGTCATCGTAACTACTATTGACGCATCATAATGCATGTGTAATTAACTTTGAAATAACAAGTATCATAAATGCATTTGTATTTGCTTTATTGGAATAATAAATGTCATTTAGTAATAATAGACAAGTGCAACATTTCTTATCTGTGAAGTGGTACACGAAATCATTCGTTATCTGCTAACATATAGTCGAACACACACACATGTATAATTCCAATATTCTCCACTTGAAGTCAATTTTTCATTAACATATATACTTTATTTTCTCTCTAAAGAAACATTCTGACTATCCCTAAAGGCAATAAGAAAACACCTTAAAATTAACTAAAGGGAATAAGTAAAACTGATGCGGTATATACTAATAGAACCTTTTGTTTATTTGTATATTTAATACTTAGTGTCCACCTTCTTCTTTCTCCTAATATTATTGTTATTACATCAGCTAACTGGTTGACTGTCTTTGTTTATGAAGATATATGATCCAAGTTAAACCGTAGTTGATGATATCTTTGACTTTGACTTTTTAAGAAGAAAAAAACGCTCTGATAGATAAATTACAGTGCCATTAAAAAAAGATTTGAGAAAGTGTGGATTATTACATTATCAAGTTGGGAAACTGATTTTTACCTGTTGTGTATTGGTTGCGCCTCTACTGCAAAACATGTGGGAAGAAGGAAATCAAAACTCATGCTGTTAATAGAAATAAACAATGCAAAACCTCACAAATAAAAAGGTTGTCCAGTTTTCGTGCATGGTATGTTTCAGAACCTAGTTAAAAAGTCAATACCTGAGACTCTTAGGAAAATAAACATATAATGATGACGTTAGTATTTTGTACATATTGTACTTAAATGTCTAATAACTTCAAATTTTGGTTAATGTGTGCATGTATGTATTCTTCACTGTGTGTGTTGACTTCTACAATTACGATCTACTATTTATGTTTTCAGCTATAATTTTGATTTGACTATGATACGTTCACAGTTCTATCTGATCAATTTAACATATCATTCGTAGAGGGTGCATAGAAACTAGATGCGAGCCATGTGGCATGAGCCAAACCTATTTGTTACACTATAAGGAGTACACATTGAAATTCAAAGGTTTGTTTAAAGACAGGTTGGAGGACATCTATAGACTGCAACTAATAGAATGCTCAACTTGTAACCTAGCCAATTAATGCTATTATTTTTCTTTTCTTTTTTATTTCAATACCAGTGGTTTTATACTTCTACACTATATTACAATCCAGATAAAGGGCTTCAGAAGGGTCAATTTGTATTGGAATAAAGAAAAACACTGGACATCAAACTAAATAATAAAGGGTATAAAATTAAACATGGCTTAAAGATATCATCCATGTTATATCCTCTGTTATACAATTTAGTGGTTATGTCTTCTTTATATCAGTGCATTTAAACAGATCAAGCTCAACAAACATAAGAGAAGCAAAGGGTAATGCGAGAATAGGACATACCTGATCTGACACTTTGATGAAGCATGTGAGTTTGGAATCATACTTAATGTTGAAACAATGAAAATAGATATGGAAAGATAAGTCAGCAGAGTCCAAAAAATGGCAGCTATTGTCATTGTAAACATCTAAAGCGATGTTGGTGTGAGGGGTTTGTTGAATGATCTTTTTATATCCATCAGATATAATGAGCCCACCGTCTCTGATCATGCATTTCAGCATTGCCTGTATTGGGTATGTATGTGGATCAAATTGTGAGACCAATATGTTTGTTTGTTTATACAAAATGAGAGTTGTAATAAAGATGATATTTTGTTGGTAATGACTCGAATTCTCTAAAAGTCAGAAAATGTCTTTAATTAATAACATGACTCGGATTCTCTGAAATTCGGAAATGATGTTTTGTTACTGATATTCATCATTTTGATTTTCTTTAAAAATAAAGGGTGCAAACTAACTCACAGTATCAGTTTTAGCACATGCCGATATCTTAGAACTGTACTAATATAAGTTATATTTCTGCAGAGTACTGCTCAATACCAAACTTGGAAAAATGAGGTTTAGGTCACCTCCTATTTACAATTTTTCAACCAAAGCTGTAAACAAAAAAATTTGAAGAAACATTGTATTTTAAAAAAATAAGCATAAAATAGTTAAAATCAGAAGTTTGTTGTCAGCAGTACTTGAAATTCCTAGCTTGGCTATTGTCCTTAAGTTATTGTTCAAAGATTCGTTAATCATAACTATACCTCTATCACTCAAAGTGGAACCTTATTCTCCTTGTCTAGATTGACATGAACATTTAACATAAAAAAATAGCCAGGTAAGACACTATGCGAAATAAATTCAATTCCCATGCAATAACATTGATGTACAAAACCTGAATCTAAAGCTTTAATGTTGTCATCCCCCATAAAACATTCTTATCGATGTGGGCAAGGATTCTAATCACATTCATTACTTGAATGAAAAATGAACATAAAACATTGGTATCGTGAAGGTAGTTGTGTGATCCTATGCTAAAATTACAATGAAATTATTTTAGTTTTTAGGTCTAATTTTAACAAAGGTATAAACAAATTTACACTATGTAGAAAAGCATATAAATAAAAAATAGTTATAAAAATCTTCTAAAGCTTCAATGTGCATTCCACATATTCGTACAGGATGATGTGGACTGCATGACTGGTACACTTACCTTCAACAAATGCTTCAATGCGTTCAGTGCTAATACCTTATTAGAAACTTGCTTAATTATCCTTAACATAATTAATTGACAACATATACAGTGAACTATTAATGGACAACATTCATGGTGAGTTAGTTATGTTATCACATATATATTTACCATTATACCTCTCTGCTATATTAGTAGTTATCTAAATTTGATCAACCCGTATATAATCACTAAATTGTATATCAAAAAATTATATATATATATATACATATACATACCTACACATATGCATACATACACACATGAGTAAAATGTCCAAATATCAAATATTTAAAGCTTCTTACTTTATATAGAGATGAAAGAACAAACTATAATCCAAACAAGTACCATTGTATATCTTCTGATAAATTATGCATAATAGAGACCATGATGCATCATAAACATACAACACAACAATCGATAAGTATAAAGTTAGAAGGCAGGAAACAAAAAGATGAAGAAAGAGATAACCAATCCCTTTACCTGAATCAACAAAACTGGAATTCTAGAATTCACAATTCTCAAAGGAGGTGAAGCAACCAACAGAAGATAAATAATACAAACACCACAAATGAAACCCAGAGCCCAAATTTTGCAGTTGAATGAGTTGCTCATCTGTGTTGCTCTTTGAGATATGATCCTTTCTTGTTTTTTCTGAGGTGAGGTTTCCATTTCTTTTTTTCTCTGTTTCCTTCTTCACACACCTAACTGATAAGCACCCAAACTGTTAACATTTAAAGAAGATACTAATGACTTTGTGTGAGTTGCTTTATTGAGCTCTCACACTTTTTCACTTTTTAAGTCCCTCAATTAATGTGGATCATTTTCACCTCTCTTCAGTTTCACCTGCACATATCACATTCAACCAACTAACATCGAATTGATTGACAAGTTAAGGACTTAAGGTTTATATTTCTATCCCTATCTCTACTCTTTGTATAAACAAATGCTGAATTGGATGTTTTAGGTGTAATAAAATGGAACAAAGGTTCTTCTAAATCTTTGATAAATATTCTTCTAAAGGTATAAAACTAACCCTAAACAATTACAAATATTCTTATAAAGTTTCAATGGCTTTCAGATTTATTAAATAATCATATTAAAAATGATATGTTGAATTGATGGTTGAAATAATAGTTTAATCATAAATACCTGATTTAACATTTTAAACATAAAAGTTTTGATAACATTAGCTCATTAATAATTTATAATAATTTCAAATAAATATATTTAATATATTATAAGTGAACTAAAAGCATCATGATAATATACTTATTCTTGCAACTTTGAATACCAGAAATCAAAGTGGACACAGATTGTAAAGTTTAAAATAAAAACACCTACTGGTACACTGCTTACAAATAAGTTATATAAATTATCTAACCATTCTAAACTTTGCAGCTAGTTATAAAAAGTAAGCTACCGGATATAATGGTGTTGTTTTAGTTAAAAAGTAACAAGTTTTTCTAGATAATTGTGATCTTCTTTTCAACTAACTTACATAGAGAATTGGATTAATTTCTAGCACCCAAAACTGCTAAACTCAAAGCCATTGATTCCAGTGGTGCCATGAGCTATGGTTTTCTACACCAGCACTTGCATGTAAGCCAATATATCTTGTCTCTTCAAAATTCATAAACCATGTGTATTGAAACAGTGATAAATTAGAATTCCAAAGTATTCTTTAAATACAAATAATACCATTTAATTATAGGTAGCGTAAACTTTAAACTCAATCAGAATAAAAATTAGGCTAAACTCGATCAGATAAGCAAGATTTTGATAC
This sequence comes from Allium fistulosum, assembly GCA_030737815.1. NCBI lineage: Eukaryota > Viridiplantae > Streptophyta > Magnoliopsida > Asparagales > Amaryllidaceae > Allium > Allium fistulosum. The sequence continues at coordinate 479,336,962 of CM060905.1, read as the reverse complement.
TTTGCAATGTTTCAAACTTAACTGAAAACTAGGGTTAAGAAATTAATGCTCACCAATTCCGCCCAGTTTAGGGCAATCAAATCCGAAATCGATGCGGATAAAAGCGCCAGCGACAAAGATGCTTAATCAAAATCGATGCGGAGGATGAAGGAAGATGTGATCTAGTACTAGGCGAATTGAAATCGAAATGGATGAGAGGGAAAATGAAAATTGATGGAGAGGGAAATGAATTATTAAGAGACGAGGGAAATAGAATTGTTTTCATAAGTAAATGTGAGTTCGCGGCAAACCAAAATAAACCTAGCGGGACTAGTTTTTTCAGCGTTTATCACTAGATATTACTCTCTGAAAATATGTACTACAGCATTCAACGGTGGAACGCTGATAGCAAATGCAGTGAAAACATACTTTTGTTGTAGTGTTGGCCTTTTGAGGCTCACTCGAAAGGAATATATTCTAAAAGTGCTTGCTCGGTTTAGTATGGAAGGAGCAAAGGCAATTAGCACACCCATGTCTTTGCACATACAGCTTTCTAGTAGAGGCTCTCCAATCTCGGAGAAGGACAAGACTTATATGGAGAAGGTTCCCTATGCGAGTGTAGTTGGTAGTCTGATGTATGCCATGGTTTGCACTAGGCCTGACGTTGCACAAGAAGTTGGATTGATGAGTAGATTCATGTCAAATTCAGAAAAGACGCATTGGGAGGCAGTGAAGTATATTTTTAGATATTTTAGAGGGACTCCAGACCATGGGCTTGTCTTTGGCCGTAGTGGTAGAGATTTCAGCTTGGTTGGATTTTGTGATTCCGACTATGCCGATGATAGAGATTGAAGGAAGTCAACCTCAGGTTATGTGCTCACCATTGGTAGGATAGCTATTAGTTGGAGAACGAGGTTACATACGATTGTGGCTTTGTCTACTATAGAGACAGAGCTTGTAGCTGCGGTTGAAGCGGCTAAGGAGGCGATTTACTTGAAGCGTTTGTTGTATGACTTGGGCTTCGTGTATGAAGGTATAGAAGTGAATTATGATAGCCGAAGTGCAATTCACTTAGCTGAAAATCTGTCTTTCAGCTTAAGGACGAAGCATATTGAGGTGAGAGAGTCATTTCTTATCTCTATGGATGAAGAGAAGCTTGTACGTCTTTAGAAGGTTCACACAGAGGAGAATGTAGCGGATATGTTTACCAAGTCGTTCCCCGTTGCAATACTTTGCTCGAACTTGATTCGCTTGGTGAAGTGTTAGGTGCCATAGGGTGGCACGGGGGAGAGTGAGTTGGTAGATGGAGATGTTTGTTTTCATGTTGGAGATTGATATGTCCTACTTGGAGAGGGTAATTTCAACACTTTATTGGCGGACGGTGGCCTTGCCGGAGTTCGTTAACAAAGTGCAATGGGTGATGGCTATACCGAAGCTCATTGAGAAAGTATCTATGGTGTCTTGTCCGAGAGCTACTTGGAGTAAGAGGATGTAGGTGGAGTTGATAGGCTTGCGGGGAAATATAGTATCAAGATGGAGATTGTAAGATATGGTGATACAATATTTCTAATTGCAGAAGATTTGGAAGATATTTTTGATTTTCGTAATACAATATTTTCAATTGCAGAAGATTTGAAAAATATTCGAGATAATTACTCAAATAAATATTGCCTCTTTTATAGCATTAAAGAGAGTAATAAATTACCTACGTGAGAAGAAGAATTATTTTGGGAGATTGAGGTAATCAATTAATTCCCTAATTAGCTGATTAAAGAAGGAATCTTATCAGGCGCATGTAAATTGGGGGAAACTGAAAAATCAAATGGTTAAATGTTTCATGTATGAATAGGAGAATTAATGAGGCATTGATTTATGACCATGAATCGATTACTTCAACCCAAGTAATAATCTCTATATAAAGGCAGAGATTAGCATGAGTAGAATTATCTCTCTCAGTTTTATTTCTTATTCTTCTTCTCCGTTATCGATCTTGTAAAATTTTATCCTCTTAGAAAGTAATAAAATATCCTCTCCCCAAGTGGATGTACACTACCTCGTGGTGTGGAACCAATATAAATCACGTGTGTTATTTTCTTTTACTATTTGATATGTGATTGCTTTTAGCCGGTGACTATCTGTTGTTTGTTTTGTCTCACCATCATTCCAGTCCTATTTGGTTTTCTACAAGGTTGAGTTTTTTGTTCCTAAGGTGATCTTGAGGGATTTTTCTCCAACACCAAAAGGTTTCTTTGACAACTAACTTTCAATTATAATTGTTCATATCGAGCTTTCATAATTTGAAACCATGCACAATGGCTTGATTATCGGTTTCTTTGAAAATAACTTATCAATATCAAAAGTTGTAGTTAATTTTTTTAAAATTTAGGAGCAGTCGTAATTTATCAATTTGTAACAAAATATAATTTTATTTAAAATTTAATCCCAACTCCCAAAATATAATCACAACTTTAAAAGCATACAAAAATATGTACCTGGATACTTTATTTAAACGAACAAATAAGTACACAAAAGTATGGATTGATCAATATTACCACAACATTCAATTTCATTTTCACCAACATCCAATTTCAATCATTTTAAAATCTGGACAAAGCATTCAATCAGAACCATATTAGAAAATCAACTTTCAATCTAGCACTTAGAACTATAAAAAAATTAATAAATTTGCATTCATTTCGCAGTTCGCAATTTTATTACTTTCTAAATTTGAGAAACATTCAAATAAATGTGAATTAGAATGAAACTAAGGTCAACACAATCGAGGAAATAATATAACATAAATGAATACCTTAACAAAGATGGTTCGAGGGGACATTTAGAGCAAGGAAGTGGTGAAGCAACGACTAGGATTTCAACACAAGGAATTTAAATTATCGAATGATTTAATAAATTAAGGCTTATATGTTAGAAGGTAACAAGGCTAGTAATATTTCCTTTTTGTAGTGAGAAGTGAGAATCAAAATATGTGAGGGAGCAATTAGTATGTATGTTTACAGAAAAGTGTTAATCGCTATGCACATGATCTAAGATGGCCAACAGTTGTAAACAATGTAAAGCAGAAATAAAACAGTAGATAACACAGTCGATCTTATACTGGTTCGGAGCACCTCTCCTACGTCCAGTCCCTAAGCACCTCTTAGGAATTTCACTATCAACACTCTCACTTCACTCGGAGGAATAGGTTTACAGACTCCGCCAGAACAATCAAACAGGACTTCAACGGCAGTTACAAGTAGTGTAACAAATGTTACTTTCTGATACAGTGTATCTTGATATACAGAATGTCACTTTGATGTACAATAACTTCTATAACCAGACCAAACTATATTGAGTGAAGGTGTAGAGGCTAAGGAGTTTATTAGACTAGAATATGGGATGTGGAGATGAGGCACACTAGTATTACTTAGGAATTCATAGTATTACTTAGGAATTGAGAGTTTCAGGCCTAGAATTCAAAGCATAGAGTTTTATTTTAATGTATGTTGATTCAGGAATGGTTAAGGAATTATATAGTTGTTGTAGAAATGCCAATGTAAGGGTGCAACCTTCCAAATTCGCCATTGAAGAAGAGAAGTAGCTGTAAGAGCGAAGAGATGCAACTTCTAGAGCGAAGAGACACGAAGGCACCAATTAAAAAAATAGCCGTTTTTGTACTAGCTCGGTCGCCGACGATCAAATTCAGTCGACTGAAAGTGGCCAATTTTGGTCCAGAGCTTCGGGCTTGATTCGGTCGGTGGTTTTTTACAAGTTAGTCAACTTAGACTAGTTCAGTAGACTGAGCAAGGATTTCAGTCGACTGAATAAACATAATTTCCAAAAGCTTGCTTAGTTCGGTGGTAAAAGCATGCGCTCATCTCTCAGCCTACCTGGGTTCAAGTCCTAACTTTGAATATTTTTAGCCAATTTATTTTTCACCTTTTCCATCATCATTTTGACCTGAAATAACTTGAAAAATATATTAGTAGCATTGTTGTATGGTTGTTATCATCAAAACACCATATATATATATGGTTCTAACAATCTCCCCCTTTTGATGATGACAACCACACAACCTTATAATATAAAATAATAGCTCCCCCTAAATATATGTTATGTATAATAAGTTTATTTCCCTCAACTTTATATAGATGCTAATATAAAATATTTAATACATGCGTTCTTCTCTCCCTTTGTCATCAACAAAAAGGGATAAAAGCATTGGTACACTATATGATAAAAAAAACCCTAAAGATAATATTTCTCTTTAACTTTTAATTATGTACTCCCCCTATCAATATGCTTATTATTTCTCCCTATTTGTAATTAACAAAAAGTATGAGAAAATAAAAAAATGGAGAATATCATAGAGAAGTCATAAATAATATTTTTTTAACATTATTGTAAAGCGATGAGTATTTAATAGATATGTCAACTGTAAGCAAAATGATACTCATTTTACAATAGATATAAGTTTTACGACTTAGGAAAGCATATACAGTTGGATGCGGTTGATCTCTTAAAAATATAATTTTCACTATTAATCACAGTTTCGTAATAATTGCTAATGTATGATTGTCTATTATAATCAGTTAGATTAGTAGGAACCCATATATCAATATTAATTGTCATTGATTTAGTATTCAAAGGATTTTTTTTATTTTTAAGCATGATACTATCATGACATGGATTAATTTTAGAACTATCTCTACTTTTAGTACTAGCATTAAAATGTGTATACAGGAATGCATATCTAGTACTTTTTCTACAATTATCTTGTTTATAGTCTGAATCAGTTCTATTATTGTGAGTTTTGCTATTAGTATTTAAGAAAGATAAATCATCTTTTTCTCTATTAAAATTTGTGATTTTTTCATTTAATTTAAAAACAGCTTTGGAATCACAAATTTCTTTTTGCAAAACAATTTTTTTTTTAAAATTCACATTCTTTAATTAATTCTAGATTCTTATCATTTAAAGCCCTATTCTCTTTTTCAAGAGATAAAAGTTTACAATTAGAATCGTTTAAAGAATTTTCCAAAAATATATTTTTATTTTGCAAAACTTCAATTTCCTTTAAAAGATCAGTATTTTTATCGTTTAAGCACTCATTTTCCTATAAGAAAATCTTTTTGTAAAACAAGTTCTTCCAATGTATTTTCAAAAACTTCAGTTTGTTTTACTAAAAACTTATTTTTTTTCCCATTAAAATTAGGGCTGTTATGGTAACTGTAAATTTACCATTACCATATCATTACCAGTCAATCGGTTAATATTTTAAAGTAAATCGGTATACCAGTATAATCGGTATGGTAACGGTAAATTTACCATTTTATACGGTAAAACATCGGTAATATTTTTTCAAAACCAACGGTAACGGTAATTTACCAGTCCGTTCATAATACATTGATATTCATGTAAGATGTTGTAATACGGACATTTAGAAGCAAGAAAATAGTTCAATTTATTTCAGTAATTCAACTCAAATGATGATAAATACACTTCTTTTCTATGTCCTTTATTAAGTGACCCAATGAGATATATAATGAAGCATCGTTCAGTGTAAAAATATATCAATTTATTATTTTTCTAGACAAACGGTAATTTACCATTACCAGTGTAACAGTTTCCAGTTTATCGATATACCAGTCATCAGTATACCAGTCAATCGGTAACGGTAATGGTAAACAATTTTAGTTTACCAGTAAAAACGGTACGGTAACGGTATTTACAAAATGGTAACGGTAACCACTACCATAACAGCCCTAATTAAAATACTAATTTTACGCTCACAATCATTCAATTTAGCTAAAGCAATAGAATTGACCTTTTGTGATCTTTTAAAATCTTTTAATAACTTCTTATGCATTTGTAAAAGATCATTATATATAGAATCTAAGCGTACCGATTTTGATCTGAGATTAGCCATACAACACATGTACCTTGTATCTACTGATTGTTGCTCGCTTCCAGAAACTTGCTTTTTCCCGATTGTCTTTGAGCTTTGACTGGATCTTCTCTTTCTGGCCATTATTCTATGATGTTGTGACGATCGATAGAATTTCAGGCTCTGATACCACTTGTTAATTGCTATGCACAGGATCAAAGATGGCCAACAGTTGTAAACAATGTAAATGCAGAGAAAATAAATAGTAGATAACACAGTCGATCTTATACTGGTTCGGAGCACCTCTCCTACGTCCAGCCCTAAGCACCTCTTAGGAATTTCACTTTCAACACCCTCACTTCACCCGAAGGAACAGGTTTACAGACTCCGACTGAACAACCAAACAGGACTTCAACAGCAGTTACAAGTAGTGTAACAAATGTTACTTTCTGACACAGTGTATCTTGATATACAGAATGTCACTTTGATGTACAATAACTCCTATAACCAGACCAAACTATATTGAGTGGAGGTGCAGATGCTAAGAAGTTTATTAGACTAGAATATGGGATGTGGAGATGAAGCACACTAGTGGAAATCTCTGAATCACATGAATTTCGTGGAATTTGGAGTATTGCTTAGGAATTGAGAGTTTGAGGCCTAGAATTCAAAGCATAGAGTTTTATTTCAATGTATGTTGATTCAGGAATAGTTAGGGGATTATATAGTTGTTGTAGGGATGCCAATGTAGGGGTGCAACCTTTCAAATTTGCCATTGATGAAGAGAAGTGGCTGTAGGAGCGAAGAGATGCAACTTCTGGAGCGAAGAGATACGAAGGCACCAATTCAAAAAAATAGTCGTTTTTGGACTAGCTTAGTCGACTGAAGATCAAATTCAGTCGACTGAAAGTGGCCAATTTTGGTCTAGAGCTTCGGGCTTGATTCAGTCGGCTGTTTTTTATAAGTTAGTCAACTTAGACTAGTTCAGTCGACTAAGTAAGGATTTCAGTCGACTGAATAACCATAATTTCCAAAAGCTTGCTTAGTTCAGTGGTAAAAGCATGTGCTCATCTCTCAGACCACCTGGGTTCGAGTCCCAATTTTGCATATTTTTAGCCAATTTATTTTTCGCCTTTTCCATCATCGTTTTGACCTGAAATAACTTGATAAACATATTAGCAGCATTATTGTATGGTTGTTATCATCAAAACACCATATATATGGTTCTAACATATTAGCCCTTTACAGTTTTATATTTTAAGGGAGGTAAAAAAAATCATTTTTTAAAGCTTGGTGCAAACATTTGAAAATTGAGGGGGGTTCCCTAATCTATGCATGTATTCGCCCCTAGATTTGACTAGGAAAATGAGAAAGATAAAGAGATTAAACTAGTATAAACGTAAAAACTAAGATTTTTTTGAGTTGTTTTAATATTTTAGAATCTTAGTTATGGAATCAAAAGTTTTGCACTGAAGATGATAAATCATCATCATCATCCTTGCCTTATTCCCAAATGATTGAGTTGGCCACATGAATTCTCAATTTCCATAGCTTTTGATCTTGAGCCATATTATTAGTTAAATTTTATCTATGTAGACCATTTTTAGTATTCTCCTCTCATGTCAATTTAGGTCTTCCTTTCTGTCTTTTTCCTTCAATATAATATTATGTCCTCTTCTTACCAATGTGGTTTTTTTGTCTTTTTTGTATGTGTTTATACCATATAAATCTGCTTTGCCTAATTCTCTCATGTATAGGTATCACTTCCAATCTTTCTCTCGTCTCGTTTCTAATTCTGTCTTTTTTTGCAATTCTACTCATACTCTTGGCATTCTCATTTCCTTTGTATTTAACTTATTTTCTTGTTTCTTTTTTAAAGGCCAGCATTTGGCTCCGTGCGATAACACAGGTCTAATCATTATCAATAAAAATTTCCGTTTTAGTTTCTATGGTATTCTTCTATCACATGGAATGACACTAGCTTATCTCCATTTTACCCAACATGTGCTAACTTAGTTTGTTATATCTCTTCTATCTTCCCATATAATATAGAACCTACACATGGCTGACTCTCTAGTTCTGGATGCCCTAGGCAACTTGTGAAAAAATAAAATAACTTAATTAGTTATTTCCAGAATCGAAGCTGCACCACCCTTTCCAATGCTTTGGTTTTCCTACCAGGTGAGCTAAAGATAACTATGCAAATGGTTTACATATTATCCTTCATATTTTCTACCTTTGCTTTTGACATCACCAGCCCTGATTGCCCCGTCGATGGGGTTTCCCTATGCGGTCGCTTAGCTTGCCTAGCCCTAAAACCAGGCCTGAGCCTATATATCTAAACGCATTTGTTTTGTTAATTATACGATCTTGTATCTTTATCGTATTAATTTCTCTAGTTTATTTACTGAAAATTAATGACATATACTCTGTCTTAGTCCTACTAATCTTTAGTCCTTTTGATTCTAGTGCATTTCTCCATTTTTTTTAATTTTATTCTACCTTCGCTTTAGTGGTACCAATCAACACAATGTCGTTGGCAACAATCATACACTAAGGTATCTCATCTTGGAAATCGTTTATTTCATCCAAAATTAGCATGAATAAATATGGGCTTAAACCGATCCCTGATATTACCCTACCTTTACTGGAAATTCGCTAGTCTCTTCATGTTAATGTTAATCGCATTTTGTCTTAGATACATCATATATATCTTGCATTATCTTTATCATGTGTGTTGATATTTGTTTCGTTATTTAATGTCCATCAAGTTACATCTCTTGGTACTCTATTACATGCTTTTTCCAAATCTATGAACACCATATGCAAATATTTTTGTTTACTCTTAAATTTCCCTATTAATCTTCTTATTAAGCGTATAGCTTCTATTGTAGATCGTCCTGACATAAAACTGAACTGGTTATAGATACAGCATACTCATTTCATAATCGTCGTTGTTCTACCACTTCTATCCCATAATTTTATTATGTGACTCGGAAGTTAAATGCATCCATATTTGCCTCAATTTTGTATATCAAAAACTAGTATTAGTGTATTTTTCCTCCACTCATATGGTATTCTTCCTTCTGTTAATATTTTACTAAATAAATTTGTAAGCCATTCAGCATTTTTACTTCCTAATGCCCTTCGTACCTTTATAGATATATTATCCGGCACCACTACTTTATTATTCACCATTCTTTTAATTGTTTTTTCTACTTCTTTATTTTATATTTTATTTATCATCCCTATGTTACTATCTATTTGTTCTGCTTATTCTCTAGGATTTTCGTCGTTTAGTAGTTGTTTAAAATAACGTTTCCACTTATTTAGTATATCTACGTCTTTTACTAAAATACTATTTTAACATCTTTATTGTAATTTATTTGCTCCAAATCATTTATCAATCTATTTCTACTCTTAGCTACTCTATAAATATCCTTTTCCCCATCTTTTGTACCTACTTTTTGATATAAGTTTTTGTAAGCATTTTATTTGGCAATACTGACAGTCTTTTTGGCTTCATTTTTTACCTTTTTATAGTTAACTAAATCTTCTTGTCCCTTACTATTTTGTCATAGCTTAAAAGCATTTTTCTTTACTTGTATTACTTTCTTCACTTATTCCTCCAACCATATTTCTTTTTTGTAAAAAAAAATTCCTTCTGTTTTGCCTAATATTTCTTTACCATTTTCTCTGGTACAATTAGCGATATTAGTCCATGATCTATTTATATCATCATTCCAGTTCCATTTGGTTTCTTTCGTTATACGTTCATTTAACTTAATTTTATTGCTACCTTTTAACTCTTTCCATTCAATATTTTTAGGTCCTTTACTTACGTTCCCTAACTTCACTACCTTGGTTAGTATATCTAATATTAACAATCGATGTTTATTTATTAAGTTTTCCCTGGTATTACTTTTACAATCGTTATATACTGTTAAATCCCTCCTCCTGTATAAATAATAGCCAATTTGGGTCTTATTTGATCCGCTTTTGTATGTTATCAAATGTTCTTCTCTCTTTAAAAAAACATTTATAATAGCTAAACCATATGTTCTGGAAAAATCTAAGAGTGGTTCTCCTTCCTCATTTCTCGTACCATAACCAAAATCTCTATATATTCATTGTTCTCTTTGTTATTTATTTCCTCATAACCATTAAAACCCCCCAATAAAAATTTGCTCATGCCTTGGTATTGACTGAATAATTTCACTTAACGAATCCTAAGAAAGTTGTTTTGTGTTATCATCTAATCCTACATAGAGGCATATATAATGATAATATTCCAGTTTTGGTCACAAAAACTAGTTTAATATATATTAACCTACCCCTTTTCCTCTTTGATTCCATAACCTTGTCTCATACATATTTATATACTACTATAACTACATCATTTCTCTTGTTATCTACATCGCCCGAACAAAACAATTCGTACCCCTCTCAATTTCCTAACTTTAACCCCCTTTCCATTTAGTTTCTTGTAAGAAAATTATGTTAATTTTTCATTTTTTAATAGAATATCTGCTAACTCATGTCATTTTCCTGTCAAACTTCCTATATTCCATGTTGTTTTTCTAATTTTACTTTTAGCACTTGTTGACTAGTTTTCTAGTCAACCTTGGAATGATATGAGTGCGTTATGAAAAATAAAGGTTAGTTGCTAATCAATAGGCATAAATAGAAAAAATGAGGAGTTAAATACGCAGTTGAAAGGTAAATAACACAAGATATATAGTGGTTCAGCAAAGCTGCCTACGTCCACTTTGAAGGTCTCTTACTGTATATTTCTCCTATAACTACAGGGATCACAAGAGAATAATAAGAAATAGTGTAACATCCCCCACTTTGAGACTCGAAAATAGACGCCGATGATGTTGCAGTCATCACCAAAATTATTTTCCAACGACAAAGTGAGTTTGGTATATTTTTTCCTACAACATAAGTAAACAGAGCAGCTAAATATCTTTTCCATTACATCAATTTAAATTACAAGATTCATTACATCATTAAACCCAAATCATTCACACGCAGTGATAAATATATAATAAGAAAATCAAAGTAGTGTGTCCAACATATAAAGATGCCAACACCACACCTAACTAGTTATAATTCCTGGTTTTACATAGCGAAAATTTCAAAATACTTTTATTTAAATAGCAAGCCTCCTACTTTATCTTTGAAATCTTTGTTTATCTTCAAAAGATATTTGTTTAATCCATAAATTTAGCTTACTCGAATGAGTACCCATGAATTTATGGAAAATAATAAAAATACGGGTCAGACAATAAGTTTGGTATGAGTAAATCCGTTACCCTGACCATCCATAGTGAGACCATGCCGCTAACGCAGAACATGTTTTCCCCTCACGTTATCAACACAACATAATATGCATCAATATATAATAACAACAATATATACATGCATATATATAGAGAAAGAAGCGTTCAACGACACCCCAAATAGTGCAGCGCCCCATTAGCCGCCTGATTTTCACCATAAGTTCCGAATTAAATAATAGCACTAGTGGAAAGAGAGAGAAAGTGTTATTATTTAATTCGGAACTTGTGGTGGAAATCAAGAGGCTAGAGGGGTGCCGCAAAATAGGGGTGCCATTGAATGCTCCTCATATATATATATATATATATATATATATATATATATATCACAGAAAGCAACCTTGTGCATATATTCAGTCAATAAGTGTTCCCTGCACTTGTCATCTAATCATGTCAAACATTTACATCAATTCAAGTCAAGTATGTCCTATACATATCCCTTAAATATGAACCAAGTCATATGATCATTCGTCATTTGTTCATCAATCACCTAATCTCCTGTTTTAGGCTTTCTTCATTAAGTTATCATTAACTTATTTTAGTGATCACCCCCTAGGACTTCCTATCACTAATTTAATCTTTGGTTCGAAGAATGTCGTCGGATGAAAATGTCGACTCGTTTCCCTATAGAAGCCACACTGACTAGAATCCCTTGGACTATCATAAGAGATTTAATGAAAACATTCTAAATATATTCTAGTAAGCGTCCCTACTAGGCGTCAATAGCCTCTCTTAGTCCTTGAATTGCAACCGTTTACATTGCCGATTTATTTATAACATCCTTCTCACATGTTTTGGCTCTCCATCATGGCACTCTGCCTTAACTCCTCTGTAGAGTTTTTTATAATATTCTTAGGTTGAACCCTACCGCGACTCGCTGTCTTATTCTATTGGATTTTAGACTGTTAGTCAAGGCTCTCCGTCATCCAATAACTTCATGAGTTGGTATATGTTTACTATCGTGGTTCAACATTTTTCTTTTAATTATTAATCGTGTACACTAAACATTTATTAGATAAAACATTTTTACCTTTTATTTAAATGATTCCCTATCATTTATTAACTTCTCTAAGCGTACTTTATTTCAAAAATAAGTTAACACAATTTTAACTTATCAAATCTTCCATTTATTTCATCCATATGAAATAGTTCAACAACACTTGGAAATTGTATTCCAAAGTGCATAAAGTATTTGTTATTTTACTTAGAAAAATACAGTCTCCCAAGCTACTACAAGTTACATTCCATTTATTATATCCCTATGAAATAGTTCAATAACACCTGGAAACTGTCTTCCAATGTGCCTTAAGTATATGTTATTTTAGAAAAATATAGCTTCCCAAATAATTACAAGTTGCATTATACTTGTTGTATATCGATTATCTCATAGTCGTCATGTTTAATTGAAACGTTATTAATGGTTGCACGCAAATCCCCAAATTATCTAGCGTTACGACCATTTTTAATTCCTATCTAGACATCACGTTCAATTTCTCCACAACCGTCGCATGCATTTTTATATTCGAAGCCTTCGTATCTTGTTTTCAAATAGCAATCGCGATCCATTATTTTATTTCCTGTGTGTTATTTATATACATTCATGTGCAGTACTCTTGTTCATCGTAGGTAAAAATTTGGTTTATGTATTGAAATATTGGGTCTCCGTGTGGTTTTCACTACTCTTATTCTAACTTTCAGGGACAATTTTTTAATTCAGTATAATGTTTAGCCTATGTTATTATATTTTACTGGATCAAAAATGGTTCAATGACAGTTTTGTAATTAGATTAAAAATGGATTCATTACCCCCTTAAATAACATCTTTTTACCAAATAAATTTTGGTGTCAACTTTTTATCGGTCAATTTCCTTGTCATTGCAGTTTCTTTTTAGAAAATTTTGAACACCCAAATTAACTAAATAATCAATTAACTAATTTTCCTTAATTAATTAGTGCTTTCCTTTATTAAATAATTCATATAAAATATAAAATAATGAAAAACATCCCCAAAATTCACCGAAAATCTCTTTTATCATAGTTTACCTCCTATAAAAATTTCAGATCAAAATAATTTTTATTATTTTTAATACTTAATTAACCCGTAATTAACCTTTTTCCTCACCTTAGGAAATTCATAAATATTCTCATTAATTCAAAAAATTATGAAATTAACATACCATCTCTATTTCATCATAAATCATTTCATATCAAAATTTCATGGCAGATGTAAATAAACCATGTTTTTCCCTAAAACATACATTAAATCACTCTAACTAAATTTTAAACCATAGTTAAAATAATATTCAAACATATAAATATGCTTAACATCATCAAAACATTCCAATGAACGTCAAATTCGAACCCAATAGGTTAGGATAGGTTTTAAAGAATGATTTTACTCACCAAGAAAACTTTCGAACGTTGAAGAAAGAAAAATAATGGCGACCAAGTTCTCAAAAAAAGCAAACGTCTCTACAAATCCTTTGTTCTGTTATCAACAACACCGTCACAATCATCACCAACCTCTCTCCAATTCTCACTCATCTCGTACTAATCCACATCTTCTCTCTACAGACAACCTCCCACCATTTTCCTTTCAACCTTTCAAAATGGAGAACGTCTCCTTCCAACCTTTCAATTTGTTATATCCTTGCTAAAGCTTCGTCAAAGTCATGCCCAACAAAAGCTATGCTAAGGTTATCAGATCTGATATCCATTTACCTTCGCAACCCCAAAAATCCCGACCAAAACCTAGTCGGACAGAGTCATGAATCAAGCGACGAGCTAGTAAATCTTATTGCTTCAGATGTTGGGCACTCGATCACCTGTCTTCTGATTGCCATGACATGATTCGATGTTTTCAATGAGGTATATTTGGGCATAAATGATTCAACTGCAAGAGGAAACAAGAGTTTCCAGCTTCTCAATCTCAACCTCCGATGATCTCGTCACCTGATGTTAATTATGTGTTGCCCCTATTATCTGTCGAAAATTTGCGCTTCCAATTCCACATCAAATACTTGGAACTACACTCAATGATTTGTACGCATTCAATCGCTTCTAGTCCCTTGCTAAGCTGATCGCCTGCTGTTATTGCATCAGACACTGCTAGACCAAAACGTGCAATACGTAAACCAGCAAGATACATGGGCTACCACGCAAACAATTAGTAAAGGCTGAAGGGACCACGTCTGGCAGTAAAAACAAAATGTTAGTTATAACAAATTCCAGCATTTTCTTTTGTTTTAGCAATGTACGGTGGTCACACCTGAAACAATATTGTATGGCCACTTTTCTTTAGTTTGTTACAAATCAGTGGCTAAGAATCCTAGGTAGCAGCTATAATAAGGGGAATATGTAATTGAGATGATATGAAAAATATATGCTATTTCTTCTTCGAATTCTTTCTTCTTCCCTGTCACTCTTCTTTCCTCAAAAAAATGCCTGCTGTTAGTTATTGAATCTTATCAATTTGGTGCTTTCATTTCCCTTACTCTCCTCCCACTCCTCTACCACAATGATGCAGTCAGCACAAGACCGAAACCGGGCCATCGATGAGGCCATTTCCCAACTCCGCGACGACTCCACCAATCATACAACCTCCATGGATTCCATGCGCTCCGACATTGCTCACCTTCAAAACTCTATGACCACACTAACACAAATGATACAAGACCTCACCACTAAAGTCACTTCTCCACCACCTCAATCACAAATGAACCCTCAACACTCACCAAACAATGGCCGACCACCACCACTTCTTACAACTCCACTCCACCCAACCTTTCAACCCAACCCAATTGCAATTCGAACCCCAAAATGTGAACTATCCCGGTTTAGTGGATCTAATCCCTTAGATTGGATATTCCAAGCGGAACGATTCTTCACTTATCATGCCACACCGGAAGAACAACGGATCGAACTCTCAAGCTTCTACATGGAAGGACAAACGTTGACATGGTTTCAATGGATGTACCGGAACAATCAACTTTCTTCATGGCCGGCTCTCACTAGATCAATCGAGCAAAGGTTCGGCCCCTCCACTTTCATTAACCCCCAATCTTCTCTATTCAAGCTCCGACAAACCGGATCCGTAGACGACTACCAAGCAACATTCGAGACCCTAAGCAACCGGATCACATCCCTTTCCCCCGACTCATTCCTCCATTGCTTCCTCTCCGGCCTCAAAACACCTATCAAAAACGAACTACACATACTTCAACCGACGTCACTCTCTCAAGCAATCGATTTAGAAAAGCTCATTGAAACAAAACTCAACGACCAACGCTCCACCTCCTATAAACCAAGCTCACGTTTTCCATATCCAAACCCACCTCTATTATTACCAGCACCTCCCACTCAGTCATCCCAACCACAAACTTCTCAAAATAATTCACAAAATAATCAATCAACCTCCACAAACTACCCTATTCGCCGTTCTACGTCGTCCGAAATGGCCCAACGAAAAGCCCAAGGACTGTGTTTTTACTGTGACAGCAAATACACCCTCGGCCACCGCTGCTCCACCCCGCGTGCCCTCCTTCTTCTTCCCGACACTGCTCATGATTCACACGAACCAGATTCAACCACACCCGAATCAACCCTTGAGCCAACTACCGACGTCACCGACCCACTTAACCAACCACCAGCCGTAGACG
Source organism: Allium fistulosum (assembly GCA_030737815.1). NCBI lineage: Eukaryota > Viridiplantae > Streptophyta > Magnoliopsida > Asparagales > Amaryllidaceae > Allium > Allium fistulosum. Next base: position 479,321,099 of record CM060905.1, on the reverse strand, counting down.
ACCTCATTGACCTCTCTGCCAACCCCGCCGACTTTAGCCTTCACTCCATGGTCGGCGCCGCCAGTCCCCGCGCCCTGCGCTTCGCAGCTAACATTTTGGGACAGCAGATCCTAGCCCTAGTCGACACAGGATCGACTCACAACTACATCCATCCGCGTGTCGCCTCGTTTCTTAAATTACCAGTTGAAGAGAAATCTCAATTTTATGTTACAGTTGGGAATGGGGCTAAATTGTGTAGCAAAGGGATCTGCAGAAATGTCCAATTCAAGGTACAGCAATTTACATTTATGGCCGACTTTTATTTATTGGAGTTTACGGGCGCTGATATTGTTTTGGAAATACAATGGCTGGAAACATTGGGTCCAATTACTACTGATTTAAAGACACTCACCATGAGTTTTGTCTACAACCAACAATTTATTACCCTATCCGGGCTTTCTAATTTTTCACATCCCAAAGAAATTTCTCTACACCAACTAAAACGCCTCGACTCTACAAATTTCATTGCCTCATACTTCCACTTACAACTCACCCCGTCACCACCTTTTACTCACAACCCGACCAAACACATTCCACCACCTATTCAAAAGCTTCTTGACCAACACACCACCATCTTCCAAAAACCAACCGAATTACTTCCCCATCGTTCCCTTGACCACCACATCAACTTAAAACCCAACCAACCGCCGGTAAACGTCCGTCCATACCGATATCCCTATTTCCAAAAAAATGAAATCGAAAAACAAATCCGTGAAATGCTCCTCACAAAGCTTATCCAACCATCCACTAGTCCATTTTCATCACCCGTCCTCCTCGCAAAAAAAAAGATGGAACATGGCGTTTTTGTGTTGATTACCGCGCTCTCAACGCCATCACAATCAAAGACAGATTTCCCATTCCAACCATCGACGAACTATTGGATGAACTTCATGGTGCTACATACTTCACCAAACTAGATTTGCGAAGCGGTTACTTTCAAGTTCGTGTACATCCTCCCGACATCCCCAAAACAGCGTTCCGAACACATGAAGGACACTACGAGTTTGTCGTTATGCCCTTTGGACTCACAAATGCCCCGTCAACCTTCCAAGCAACCATGAACAACATCTTTAAACCACACCTTCGAAAATTTATTTTAGTATTTTTTGATGACATCCTCATATATAGCCCTACCCTTTACCACTCACATTTCCCACCTCAAAACCACCCTCCAAATATTATCCACCCATAAATTCTTTATCAACCTCTCCAAATGCGCCTTCGCCCTCACCTAAATTGATTACTTAGGTCACATTATATCGGGGCAAGGAGTTCGAGTTGACCCTAACAAAATCCAAGCCATGATTGATTGGCCCATTCCAAAAAATACTACGGAACTTCGTGGATTCTTAGGTCTCACGGGTTATTACCGTAAGTTCATCCAAAACTATGCAAAAATAGCCAACCCACTCACCGATCTCCTAAAAAAAGATGCTTTCCTTTGGACCAACTCCGCCACCGAAGCTTTCAACACCCTCAAACATGCCGTTACCACCACTCCAATCTTGGCCCTACCCGATTTCACTCAAACATTCACCATCCACACCGACGCTTCCATCACCGCCATAGGCGCCGTTCTCTCTCAAAATAAACATCCAATTTCTTACTTTAGCAAAACACTCCCTCCTCTCCTTCAAAGGGCATCCACCTATAGCCGAGAAATGTATGCCATTACTTCCGCCGTTAGACGTTGGCGTCATTACCTCCTTGGCCGCCATTTTATTATAATCACCGACCACCAAAGCTTACGCCAACTCACCACACAAATTATACAAACCCCGGAGCAACAACGCTGGCTGACTAAATTACCGGGATTTGATTTTACCATACTCTACCAACCAGGTCCGTCTAACACTGTAGCAGACGCACTATCCCGTTGGACTTCTACAGCCCAGCCCAACTCCACATATACCTTGCAGGCCCAATTCCCCACTTTTTCACCACCCACACAGTCAACATTTCACAAGCCTTCAAACCAAATAAACTCACGTCCTATTTCTCCTGCATCTGCAGCTCCACCATTACCTCGGTTCCCACCGCCGCCGCCACACATCCCACCACCTCAACCGCAAACCCAGCACTCAACCCTAAACTCGCACGCTCCACTAGAATCGCCCGACCCAAACCCTACACACAGCCAGCAACAACCTACCCCCGCCGATCTCCACTTTCCCCTGTCGTCCACTTCCGCAACCTCGCCCCATCTCCACTCCATCCTCACACCTAAATTTCTTCTCACCGAACAAATTAAGGCAGCCACAGCAACTGATCCGCTCGCTCAACAACTTCGGCAGCAAACTGCCACTGGATCCACTTCGATTCAATTTCGCAATGGTCTTCTCCTATATGACGGCAGAATCTTCGTTCCAGACACCCAGAATCTGCGTCAGCGTATTATCACCACCCTCCATGGATCCAAACTCGGTGGACACTCAGGTATCAAAGCCACTATTGCCCGAATCTCTTCTAACTTTTACTGGCCCAAATTGTCTACTTCTGTCAAACAATTTGTTAATCAGTGTTCTACATGCCTGCAATCGAAACCTGAAAACACCCCACCCAAAGGACTATTACAACCATTACCCATCCCCTCTCGCATATGGGAAGATATTTCCATGGATTTTATTACGCATCTACCACCGTCATCCGGGAAAACCTCTATTTGGGTCATCGTCGACCGTTTGTCCAAATATAGCCACTTTATCGCCTCCCAACATCCAACTCCGCAGCCCAACTAGCCCGCTATTTCATACAAGACTACGTACGTCTACACGGTTTCCCTCGCTCTATTGTCTCCGATAGAGATCGAGTTTTCATCAACCACTTTTGGAAAGAACTTTGCCGCATACATGGCACGGACCTGAAAATGAGCAGCGCCTACCACCCGCAAACGGACGGCCAAACCGAAGTTGTAAATCGCTGCTTGGAAACCTACTTACGAGCACTGGTTGGTGATACACCCAACCGTTGGGTTCAATTACTTCCGTGGGCTGAATGGTGGTACAACACCAATCACCACTCGTCCCTTGGCACCTCTCCGTTTCAGGTTGTGTACGGTAGACCCCCTCCAATTCTGGCTGACTACAGTGTAGGAACCACCAACTTACACGAACTTGACGAATGGCTCCTTGACCGCGATTGCCTACTCAAACAAATCAAAACCAACCTGGAAAAAGCTCAAACAAGAATGACGAATCACACCAACCAACACCGCACGGATAAAGAATTTAGCATCGGCACATGGGTCTTTGTTCGCCTCCAACCATATCGACAAATCTCCCTCGGCACCACTCACCACAAACTTGCCCGCAAATACTTCGGACCTTATGAAATTATAGAAAAAATAGGTGTTGTCGCATATAAACTCCAACTTCCTCATGACTCCAAAATCCACCCGGTATTCCACATCTCCCTCCTCAAACACTGCCCTAACCCACACTCAACTACCCCCACCACCCTACCCCCACTGTCCCATGAAGGTCACCCAGTTTACCAACCTGCCAAGATCCTCGCTCATCGTCAACTAAACCCCTTCACACACCAAGTACTTATCCAATGGCAAGGCCTTGACCCAGCTGAAGCCACCTGGGAAGATTACACTCAACTGACCCAAAGTTTTCCCCACCTCAACCTTGAGGACAAGGTTGCTTCTGCAGAGGAAGGTATTGATGCGCCTGCTGTTATTGCATCAGACACTGCTAGACCAAAACGTGCAATACGTAAATCAGCAAGATACATGGGCTACCATGCAAACAATTAGTAAAGGCTGAAGGGACCACGTCTGGCAGTAAAAACAAAATGTTAGTTATAACAAATTCCAGCATTTTCTTTTGTTTTAGCAATGTACGGTGGTCACACCTGAAACAATATTGTATGGCCACTTTTCTTTAGTTTGTTACAAATCAGTGGCTAAGAATCCTAGGTAGCAGCTATAATAAGGGGAATATGTAATTGAGATGATATGAAAAATATATGCTATTTCTTCTCCGAATTCTTTCTTCTTCCCTGTCACTCTTCTTTCCTCAAAAAAATACCTGTTGTTAGTTATTGAATCTTATCATAAGCCAATCTGAACTCTTGCTTGTGATTTTTGACTCTTTATCAGAGAGTATGAAGGTGCCTAAAAAATCGCTCCCAGTTGTTTCGAGTTCTATGAACTCTGAAATATATGAAGATGAACATTGGCTTGATTCTTCCTTTGGTGATTCCTATGATTTTTCTGATATGCTCAATGATAAGGATGTGTTATTATTGGACCCAGATGTCCAAAATCACCGTGAGTCTAAGAGAACAGAGGCGAACCGAACAACTGCAGTAGCAAATGACTTTATTGGCTACAATGGCGTAGATGTAGAAATTACCATCTCTAGTGATGCTGATTTACAACCTAATAGAGCTATTGAAGTATTTGCACAAGATGTAGTATCGTTAGCAGATCCTACAGCCTGGATTCTAGCTTCTATCATCGAGCACTACGAAACCAATTCGCCAATTGTTGATATTACCCTTGAAAGAGCTTACGGATCTGAAAGTGCTAGGCAAAGCCACAAATCTAAAAGCACTCCCAATGAATTCGTGCGCAAAAGTCTTAGGCATTTATCTATCTTAGCCCTTAGGTAACCACGTTCTTCTTAGAAGCACTTACACACCTATTATTTTAAATACACCAACTCCTAATCAAGCATATCAAATCGCTAAAAATACTGGTTTCATTTATAATTAAGTTAATGATGATTTTGAATACATTAAAAAAATGGAACTTGAGAGGGCTGCTAATGTAGGTAGATGAAGATATTAAGTTAGAATATGAAGGGTCTAGAGTCACCTTTAAAGAGATCTAGAATTAAAAGATTTATACAAGATTTTTCTGTAGATATCGTCCTTATTTTGGAAACTAAAACTGAAATCCCCAATCAATTCTTTATTAGGTCGATTGGAGGGAAGTTTCTATCGAGATGGACTTCCGTTCCATCTATTGGAAGTTCAAGCGGGATTCTAATGATGTGGAGGGAAGATAAATGCAAACTTTTACAAACTATTCCTAATTGTTATTCACTACATGTTCTTCTTCAAGACTTATAAGATGATAATATCATTAACATCACTAATGTGTACGCTCCTACTAACAGATATATTTGACAAATTCTATGGACAGGATGTTCCGATTTTAGAAATCTTCCTTATGGACCTTGGATTGTAAATGGAGATTTCAATGTGACTAGACACTTTGGAGAGCGGCCTCCTAGGAGGGTAATTACATCTATATGGAGGAATTTAATGAGTTTATTAACTCAAACAATCTTAAAGAACTACCGCTCATTGGAAGGAGATTCCCCTGGTCTATTTTAAAGAGGGGCCGTCGATGGCTTTACTAGATAGATTTTTCATGAGTGTGAAATGGGAGGATAAATTCCCTCTTTCTAAAGCATATGGTCTAGCTAACCTCAGATCTGATCACTGTCATATCTTATTAAATTCACACGATCAACTTCCAAAAATCAAATCATTTAAACTCGAAAAAATGTGGCTTAAAGAGGAAAATTTGAGGGACTTATAACAATGAAATGAAACTCTATGAATAATCATATCCACAAAAATGCAGCAAAAAATTAGTTTACAAATTTCGAGAATTAAGAAACTTCTTAAAGAATTGGAACACTACGTTTGGCAATATTTTTATTTTAAAAAAATGGGATTTTAATTGAAATTTTGCAATTAGACAGTATAGGTGAGAACATGACTCTTAATTATGATGAAAAGATCAAACTAAACTACTTGAAAAGAGATTTGAACAAACTAATGGATCAGGAAGAAATTATGTTGAAACAACGTTCTCGAATTAACTGGACCAATGAAGAGGATAAAAATACAAATTTCTTTCATCGAATGGCTAATGGTCGAAGATGATAAAATACTATCAAACATATTACAATTAACGAAATGGAAATTTCTGATCAATCTGAGTTAAATTCTACTTTCACCAATCATTATACAATTGTAGACGCAAAATTTAGGCTGACTGGTCACTTTTATATCCAATGATGGATTCCTCCTTACGGGAATTAGACTTGCCATTCACAGAAGAGGAGCTCTTAGTGGTCATAAAAGGATCATGGAGACAAGGCTCTTGGACCATATGGTATTCTAATGTTTTTCTACCAAAAGTTTTGGCACACCATTAAAGATGATATAATGGATTTATTTGATGAACTTTACAATGGTAGACTTCAAGTAGGTAGCTTTAACTTTGCAGATGTTATTCTCATTCCAAAAAAGAAAAATCCCCAAGAGCTTACTGACTTTAGACCGATTTCTCTAATTAACTACTCAATAAAATTATCACCAAAGTTCTAGCTAATAGGTTAAGAAATAGGATGGATAAATTAATTGATAAATCTCAAACAACTTTCAGTCAAGTTAGACACATTACTTATGGTATTGCCACTGCCCAAGAATTTATTAACTTCTGTCATAAAGAGAATATCACAGTGTTTAATGACTCTCTGTTCTCTGTTATTGTTTTATATCGTAACGACATATATTTTACGTATCGGAGAATTGTAAAATATTTTAATTTTATTCATATGAGGTCGTATGATTCTAAAATTTTGAAAAATGATTTTTATGGACATTTTTACACATCTATGATTTTTGTTGAATTTTTATGTGACCATGTCGACATTGAGAATCTTGTATAGACTATAACTTTTGATGGTAGCCGATTTAGAGTCTCAAACCACTTCACTTGCTTCAGGATAATGGTTTCACGTTTCGTAGAGTGATCATAATAGAAAAACGGTCTTATTATCTGAGAGTTATGGCTTTTAAATTTTTGGTTGTTGCTGGCCTCCATTAATGGGTAATAAACTAAGTCCATACTTATGCCCACTAATGAATTTCGGGAATTATGCCAAGGGAAGGCTGTAGGAACTGATCTAAGTTCTATTATTGATATTGGATACCACTATCATGATATGCTCCTTTATTGACGTTGAAGAAAACCATATTAGGCTCGTTTTCACCCTGGCGGCCTGATCTTGGGAACATGCCCTAGGTCCGCGGCACCTTATATCATTGGATTAGGTGACCCATATGATAGGTGTCCTACAGTCCATTGTGTTGCATAGGCCGGCAGTCTATTACCTATAAGGACAAAGCAAGGCATGATCGAGGCTACGCGTTGACGAACCAACGATGGATAAGAATCACAATATCTGTCAAGATAACTAAAGACCATATGTACAGATCCGATTAGATGACCCTGAGTCGTAGAACAGGCATACGGCCATCAATCTTCCATCTGGTTCTACGCAGAATGATAGACGGACTTATATTGATTCTTACTCCTCACTTAAGTACAAATTCCGGTTAGACGAACCGAGGTTAGATGACCCTCATATTGAGATGACTCTACCTGAGACCATGAGTCTGGGGTACAGTTGATAAACGTTACTCTATTTAAAATGGGCATGCATTTAGCATGCAAAATTTTCCTCTTCCATAAAATTTACACTCCCTGCACCCACGCATAAGGTTTACGTATCACCAAAACAAAATCATCAAACTTTTCACTTGTAGAATGCAAAATGGGCCTGAGGTAGTTGAATTAACTCAAGCTAGCTTTCCTAGGTTAAAAAAATATACAATCAACCGTCAAGCCTAGTAAAATACAGACTTGTTAGACAATTTTATATTGCAAGAACTATGTTAAAAATATTTCAAACTAGTCCTTCCTCAACCTCAATGAAAATCCTCGGATTACAATCTAAAATCAAGCCCGAAAATATGATCCAGTTAAGATAAATAGAAAGAAAATAAAAACTGAAAAGGCCACGTCTAATCCATTCTTCCTTTGATGGTCACTTCCCTTGCTTCGTTAGGTGTCCTGCATTGTATAAAAAAATGCATATTAAAAAAAACGAATCAAAATCCTTATAAAATCACATGAGATTTATTAAGCACAGTGAATCAAAGAGATCATTTTTGTGAGAGATAGCAAATACTGTTTCCCAAACCTTAACAATGACCGAAGCAAGATATAAATTATATTTGGGCATAAAAAATGGATTCCAAATTAATTAATAGCGGGGCCTAAACTTCTTGTACACTAAAACAGTAAAATACTTGAAATAACATTTTTGCAAGACAAAAGTTGCTTAATCAGTTTGAAACAAGTATTTCATCCATCACAATAACCACTATGTAGACCCAAATCATTCTTCCAATATATATTTTCTCTGGATCTTTTTTGCAGTAGATAGAGCAAGTATATACATATAGTAATAAGAAGTTTGATGTCATGCAAGAGATGTGTAATGTGTTTATATAAACAGAAAAAAAAAAAGAAATTTGAGCTTACACAATAAGAACATGTCCTCCCCATCCACTCAAGCAATCACGATCAACTGATGACAATAAGGCTTGAGAAATAACTTCAAATAGTTCTTCAGCTCCCTATTGATGTTCAAAGTGGGTGTACTAAGATGGTAAAATATTTGAATATCGTACAACCGAAACATATGTTGCACATATGTGCACTGTCAGGTCTAACCGAGTTTAATTGATTCAATGCTAAATCAAATTAAACAAAAGAAGAACTGAAAACTTATGAGCATTTAGGCAGTTAGGTGAAAAGAATGCATATCATTGAGATAAAATTTGTGTAGATATCATACAACCTAAGCATATGTTGCAAACACGCACGCAATCTAGGTTGAATTGACTAAACTGATCCAGGGCTAAATTCAAATGAAAATAAACTGAAAAGTAATGGACATTCAAGTGAAAAGATTTGCCTCATTGTTGGTAAGCATGCCCAAAAGAAAACAAATTTTTTGCATAGTACCGATCACGAACAATACACTCTCACATATTATTTATTATATAGACTAGTAAACCAATATGTATATGCAAAATGTGCATATATGCCCACCATTTACTCTACACCATTCAATTTAAGTTTACTCAATTGTATATCAACATATAAAATATATATTTGGAAGACACGTCCCAGTTACTATTTTAATATTTTCTTTTGGTCTACGTTAAAAAAATTTGTCTAAAGACTTAGTTGGAAAGATAGCAAGTTTTATGACTAGAGAAACAGATATTATCATATAGGTACAAAAAACACAAATAAATACAGCATCGTCGTTGTCGTTCTCTACCCAGTGCACAAAGCTTCCGCTCTTGAGTGAGGTCTGGAGTGGGCAAGACGTACGGAGTTTACCCTAATTACTGGAGACTTTCTGAAAATTAAGCACCCACAAAATCCGAATCCAACGATTCGTGAATAAAACGGACAATAGGCTTAACATCATAACAAATAAATCAAACATCAAATTCAGAATTAAATGATAATTAGTGAAAAGCAGTTTGAAATTTTTAAGTACCACATAGAAATGAAACAATTGAAGTTAGGAACAATATTTATTGTGTTCCGTTTGTTAGTAGCATTTACTTCCCTGCCCTTATTAAATGCAAAGAATTGATTCAATATAAAGGGTACAGTTGTATTTAAACACTGAAATTTTGTCTTCCTATGTAATTAACTATTGTCATTATTTGTGTTATTAAATGAACCATAACGAGTACCCACTGCACATGTTGACACAACCCTATGTATGTACATGTATACATAGTTGAACACATGAACATCTAAAAAAATTGCCTCTCATAGATAGTGACATAGTGTGATTGGTTGTATATCGGCTTCCACCGATTACATCGAAGGTTTTGTCTACGCTGCCTACACCATTCATGTGATTTACCCCGAATATGTGTTGGGGTACAGTGCAGACTTCCTCAAAGTTTATAACCAAAGCTCGGTTCTCTGAGTCTTCAAAACATGTGTTGATATATATTTATTTTACAAAATTCCAAAGATGTTTGAGTATGTGCATGTTAGTGCGCTTGCGAGTGTGAACATTACTATGATGAATACAGTTCAAATCTACAAGTTATCACCTACACACAAGCACGCCCACGCATGCATGCACATTTGTATTATCCTTGTCTAGATCGATTACTTTTGCGGTCACAAGTTTCGTAAATCTCATTTCACATTAATATTAGTCAGGAGCAACATAATGCTCAAACATACGTAATGCGTACAAAACATAAAAGGGAAAAAAGTTTCCTCGCAGCTGATACATCAATAAGTATATGGTAACCAGCTCAGGGAAGTATTAGGTGTTTCACTCATATTTTAAGATTATTATTTAGTGTTAAACCCGTGTAGAAACTAATAAATAATATTGTATTTAGTTGCCAAGCGATGATATAGTATTGCTAGTTGCTACTGTATCAAGTTGATTTTTGGTGGGATAGTTGCAACAAGCCAACAAGAATAATTGCAGAGGACAAGTTTGCAATGTTAGTAAAGGCTCAACTAACCAAAACTAGAACTAAAGAACGCAGAAAGCAAGAATACCATATCAGGCTTGTACATAGATTCACAAGCACCATAAAGTGATTCAGATGCAGTACCAGAAACAACAAAATCCTTGGCAAGTTCTCTGCACAAATGAAAGCAAATTGAGTGTAAAGCTATAAAAAATTAATCATGACAGTTCAAAATAAGACACTCAAAGTCAGATGATTTGATGAATATTTATAACTACCCTGGAACACCGTTGCTACTTAACTGCTATAAATCAAGATTTTATCTTTCATTTTTAAGTTTGTCAGCTTGCTCAGCATGAAGAATTTCACCTTCTCAGCTTTACTCGGTATGAAGAATATACACAGTTTGTGCTAGTGAAATGATTCTGTTTTAGTTTCACTTATATTTTGCTTAACCATCATTTGGATTTTTGAGGGAATGAAATGCTATTATTTCCATTTATGTGTACATTTCTACCACAGCTAACAATTTACCAAACATACACTTCACCAAGCAAAAGAAAGGAAATATATCGGTATTATGGTAGTAATATATTATGGACACTCTGCAGTAAGAATGACTCGTGCATTTATTGAATAATATTGATGTTTGTACATGGCTAAAATGTTAAGTGGAAAAGGAAAAAGAAAACAGAGGGAGAATACAAGTTCTTCAGCACTACTTCCGCACAGAGCTACTTAATCGAAGTGGTGATAAAAGATATACCATAACATATTGTACTCTAAACATAAATGTTAAACCAGATAATTTTCAATTTAATAACTAGTGGGTAGAGATAAATCATACTTGGCACCAAGGCAATCCATGGTGCAAATGAAAGGAACATCATCATCTCCCAATCCTGCAATCACAGGCTGGCAGAAATATGGTCCAAATCTACCAGACAAAATGCATCATAGAAGTATGTCAGCATCAATCCACAATTAGTAAATGAATAAGTAAAAATGGACAGCTTACTAAGCTAACAAATATAATCACAGATCAGACGAAGAATAAAAAGTATATCTAGTTTCAGCACAGTAATTGAATTTCCCTTTTTTTTTCCTTTTTATGAATGTTGAAATAACAAAAAGCTTAGAATACATTGAATGAATATAGTAAGATGATATCCCAACATCATGTTCCAAATCTCAGGTTTCATACAATCATCAGTACCAGTCCAATAAAGTGAAGCCAGTAAAACACATGCACAATAAGGGGGTAAATTTTGAATCACTCAACCGGCAATAGCTATACCCTCATATGGAATTAGGTGAGTTAACAATCGCAGTAGTAACACCAGGATGTGCATATCAAGGAAAATCAAAGCACAAGTGTCACATATATTCAGTACCAGATTAATATGTAATGACACCAAAGATAAACTTTCAAAAAATGTAACCCAAGCATTTTTATCAAATGCTGAAGGAAAGGAGTATCCATATATTTACAAAAACAAAGGAAGATGCTTGACTGGCTCAAACTTAGGACTTCTGCATTGCATAAATCAGGTCTGCTTCTATTGTATCACATGGTATTCCAACAATTTTTTTGGAAAATCATTGTGATTTTGTCCTTGATTTTATGTTGTTAAAACTGAGCATAAGCTTGGCTCAAGCAAAATATCACTGTTTCACAATCATGTTTCAAATTTTGGGTTAAAAAGTCAAATAGCACTTAAATGACACTTAATGATGCTTCAGTGATGCTAAATGTGACTCAAGTGATGTGTCATGATGCTTAGGCAGTGCTTAAACTACTAATAAAGCAGAATAAGCGATGGATTTGGTTTTTATATGTTTTGTTTCACTTTGATATAATAGTTCTACATTGATTTTTTAATAACATATAATAATAATGTATATAAAGAGAATGCTATGCTAAAAATCAGAGCTAAAACGAACACAGACAACTCAGAGGTGATTTGAACCGGAGCTTGAGAAAAATAATTGAGGTGTAAGATCAAGAAGACAACCAAAGTATATAGATATAACCAAGTATAAGATGAATATTGAGGTGTATGAGCATAGAAGATCGCCACTGCCTTTTGATAAAGAATAATTTGTTCTAAAATACAACGTTTTACGACTGCAAAAAATAGAGGCTTATGAACACCTCCACTTAAATTATTCAATTAGGTCAAAACATATGCATTTCCTTTAAAAAAAAGTATACGCAAACATAAATTAACAAATATCGATTATCAACACTCCCAAAGGGCCCAAACCTTTGAAAATGCTGACACAAAACGTTTTTTCCAATACATACAAATGTCTCTCTGTGTGTGTAAGAGGAACGATCCATAGTCCAACTTCTTTTAGCCCCTTCATATCGAGCATTAGATTTTGCAAATTGGTGGGTAAGACTTAATGCATTGTCGCATTTTATCATGTTTTCCTCTCTCTTACATTATCGTCGAATTCATCCATTAATTTACAAAACACACGCGTGTGCATGCAGGGAAAGGGAGAGAGGGAGAGGGAGAGAGAGAGGGGGGGAGAGAGAGAGGGGGGGGGGAGGGAGGGATTGGAATCATGAGAAATTCTTGATCCATTTACAGGAATTTGTTTTGACTTAAGGCAGTAGAAATGGTACTGTTTGTTCCGCAAATACTTCACTAACAAATGTTAGCCGCACACTTCCATCAGCACAAACTATACTTAATATTTCTAAAATGTGCATCTTAAAAGTCCTGAATAGAAATTTTGAAGCAAAAGTGATTTACAGTTACATATTTTTTCACACTAGTTAATCAAAAATTTCAAAATAGAAAAAGAAATTTCGTGTGTGAAGAGTGTGTTCAGCATTAATTATTTGGTTACCATCCAACCTAATCCTATTATCTAGTTTTAGCTAATTATAATTAGATATATTAACAATGTTTCGCAACCGCTTTCATGAACCAAAATGAAGTTAAACAACCTCTGATAATGACGCTTCACCGTCGTGACTGCAAACTATTTGATGAGACTGACAAAAATAGAAGATTAATACCATCTATCCACGATGATTTAGATTACTAGTTTTTGTAGAACATATGCCATGAAAATAGAAGTAAAAGTTGATGAAAATATTGGAAGGATAGATGATATGAAGAGAAAGACTTATGGCATGCAGGTTTTCTACTTAAAAGTCGAAAGCAGAAAGCACAGAGCCAGACAACTGATGTCCAGCCAAGTGCAATGGCTATCTTATAATCGATTCTGGCTTTGGATCAAAAGCGGCCACATCAGCTTAATCCAAGGCAATTTTCTAAATGGTATTTAGAACCCGAAAAACCATAGTTTTTGCTACACATGTACTCTTTGATACACCTATGAACAACATGTACTCTTTGATACACCTATGAACTCAATACAGCAGACCAACCAAACAAAATTGCCAGAATTCAACCTAGATAATATACATCTGCCAGCCACAAATCAAATAATATTATTTCAATTAAACACAAAACAAAATCCTTCGCTAAGAAAAAGGATGCTAACCCGAACCTTTTCTCATAGAGAATAGCTGAAACTAGACTAGCAAAAGTTTCGGGCTTCATATCCCTCTCTTCCCTCAACTTATACAACTTGTGACGGTACACCAACCTCTGATACCTACAAATCACAAAATTTGAAAGTTCTGTACACGATAACAAAATCCAAACCATGCACAATTAGGAACAATTTCTAGCTATTTACAATGTCTGTACGTCGGTGGCAAGGCCAGAAAGCCCAATGTAAAGCTTGTCGTGGATCTTAAATACTCGCTGAAAATCCGTGGCGACGGTCTGGAGGTTGACTCCAAGGCGGCGATCGCTGGCAATGGCGAAACAGTTTCTTCCGACCATAGCGACTACAGCGCTGCCGTTGTACTCGAATATCTGCAAAGTAAAAGGAGGGTATTTGGTGGATTAGTTTATTAGGGAGTGGGATTATAAGAGGTTAGGAGTCTGGATTCAGAGAGACTTACAGACATGGCGAAATGGAGATACTGGAAATCTGATTTGTCTGATTTGAGAAAAGGGTTTTGATGTGATCAATATAACTTGGGGCTTGATCTAAAAACAAATTTAGGCTCCCTTTGTTTACAAAGGAAAATCTGGATCCAATAAAGGATAAAAGAGATTGTTGACTTGTTTTCAAATAAGTAATCTCCTCTTTAATTAAAATTTTCAAAAGAAGAGTCACAGGTCCATGTTTTTGATGTTGTTATACAAAAAGTCCCTGCAAAAATGAATATGTAAATTTGGTCCCTATTTTTCAAAAATAAAAAACGCAAAGTGTCTTATACTTTTCTGACAGAAAATGCAAGATAACTTGCAGTTTTTCTAATTTTGAAATATTTTTCGAAATTTTCGAAAATTTTGAAAATTTTGAAAAACGCAAGTTAACTTGCACTTTCTATCAGAAAAGCACAAGCTAGTTTGCGCTTTCTAATTTTGAAAATTTTAAAATTTTTAAAATTTTTGAAAAGCGCAAGGTAACTTGCGCTTTCTATCAGGAAAGCGCAAGCTAGTTTGCGCTTTCTAATTTTGAAATTTTTTTGAAAATTTTAAAATTTTTAAAATTTTTGAAAAGCGCAAGGTAACTTGCGTTTTCTATCAGGAAAGCGCAAGCTAATTTGCGCTTTCTAATTTTGAAAATTTTTTGAAAATTTTAAAATTTTTGAAATTTTTGAAAAGCGCAAGGTAACTTGCGCTTTCTATCAAGAAAACGCAAGCTAGTTTGCGCTTTCTGATTTTGAAAATTCTGAAATTTTAAAAAGCGCAAGCTAACTTGCGTTTTCTTATTTAAAAAAAACAGGGACTTAATTTGCATACTTATTTCTACATGAACTTTTCTTGTAACACCATCAAAAATAGGGACCTTTCGTGCAAAGCCCCTAAAATTTTAGTATTTATTATTTATTACTAGTATGGATCATTTATTACATCACATTTTCTAGTTATATCCATGTGTAACACAAACTTTTTAAAGTTCTCGATCATAATTTAATTATTTTATAAACCTTTTTTAGGGCGTTACTATTTACATTCATCTAAACACTTACTAACGCCACTTAAACGTCAATAAAATTAAATCGTGAAATTTACTTCAAAAACCTACCTATAGTTTAAAAGACGATTTGAAAATAAATGATAATCGGACAACATATAAATAATGAAATCTAAACTCGGACATAATTATTTTCAATCCTATTTATCATTAATGGTAGAAAAAAGAGATAAAAAAACGTGAGTAAATTTTCTTCTATGAATTTCAGATTAAAAATTGATTAATTAAGATATTTAATTCTATTTAGAATATGAATGTAAATCGATATTTTTGTAAACCTGTTAATATTCTAGGGAATAGATTATCATAAATAAATATATTTGACTACATATTATTTTCTACTACAATTGGTTTCATCGTTTTTCCCTTTTTTATTCAACCAACAACAAAACAATAATAATTGGATATTTTCTATCGAAGTAGTAATGAACGTTCTTTAATATGTTACACCGTAACACCTAATTTGAGCTGCAAATTATTCTTTACTATATTAATCTTAGTTATGATTACATAGTTTAAAAAAAATGGAAATTCTAATTACAATTAAAGTCGATAAAACCTTAAGTGTAATAAAATTAGTTGGATTTATGTATCCCGGTGAAACATCAAATTAAAGAAAGACCGGCTATGGAGAAATTCTGATTTTATTGTTTGAAGAAAGATTGAGAGAAGAAGTTGAGTTATACTTTTGAAAGAAATAAGAAGATTATGAAGAGGTGGGGGTAGGTGGATGATTGAAGAGAATAAGTGGGTGAGAGAAGAGTTTAGGTGGATGTAAAAAGTAACATCCTTTTTTATGGTAGCAAACAATTAGAAAATGTCAAACAGAACATTAATTTTTATTTTTTTTAGAAACTCTCCGATACAGAGGACCTCTGGAAGGGACGGTGGACCGACCAACTCTAAGGGGGATTAAATTGTGTTTATCCGCTTCAACTCATGGCACGTATAACCTCCAGGATACTGTTTATTGCGAGAAGTGTGTGCAAGGCAAGCCTCGAACCTGTATCCGTTACCAGATCTAGACACCTCGTTTCCATTGCGCCACACCTATGGATATTAATTTTCTTTTCAGTTCTATCTCCTTCTATATTGAGATGAATCTTTTTTGGGTTTAATTTTGTTTTACTTTATACCCTTTAGGGTTTTTTAGAATGGTTCATTAATGCCAACAAATATTAATCTCGAGGATCGAACTCGTGACTGTTAATCTCGTAATCTGAACTGAAAATGTAAACAGATCGTATATAATATGGCTAATATGTATATCCAAGTGTATATTCAAAATGAAGCACTGCTAAATAACAGAGTATAGTAAAGTAAAGTAAATAAAAGCAATCACGCTATATTTTTTATACTGGTTCGGACATCCCGTCCTACGTTCAGTCCCAGATTCCTTCTGGAATTAACTAACCAACCCTCACTTAACCCGGATGAACTTGTATCTTACAAAATGCTTGAGCAGCCAAACATGACTTCAACCTTTGCTTGAAGATCTCCAACAGGACTTCACAAAACAAGAATAATTCTCTTACTTCTGATGAGTTCTTAATAACTCGAATACAGTCAATTATAGTACAAGACTTCCTATAATCTCCTTGATGATTTAAGATGCGTACTCCATGATTATGGAAGTAAATTAGATGTTTCCTAAATAAAGAATTGAATTGAATGCAATAGAGTTGTAAGTATGCTCAAGAGAATAGAGACCATGAAATATGAATTTAGAAAAGTTAAAAATAATTTCAGACGTTGGTCTCTATATATAGATATCAAAGAGTTGTGATGAATAGTTGTAATCGTTCAATCGCAGCCATTACCATTCGTAGAGATGCTCATGAACGATCGCAACTATTGGAGATGAATTTTCAAAAAATAGCCATTACAGGGTAATCAGTCGACTGAGTGTAAAAAGTCAGTGTACTGAATAAAAATGTTGAAGTACGTGCCAATTTTTTAAAAAGATGTTTATATAATAAAACAATGAAGTTGAGTCGACTGAATAGTATTCTCAATCGACTGCCCTCAGTCGACTGAGAATAGTATTCAATCGACTCAACAGTGAAAAACCTGTTTTTATAAAATTCTACTTTTTAAAACTTGTTAATCCTCTTTGATAATTAAAAGTATTTGTATGCATATGTGTGCGTGTGCGTGTGCGTGTGTGCATATGAACTACCAAGGAGATTTTACAAGTGTACATAATTTCGACTTAACGAACCATATTTTTGTAGCTTTTGAAATGTAGACGATCCTTCTTGCTTTCTCCTTGATTCTCCGGTTCAATAGCTCGTTATACCTACACAGTTTTGTCCACTGGATATACAAAGATATAGTTGTCATCATTAAAACATAAAACCGGAGTTCTAACAATCTCCTCCTTTTTTATGATGACAACTATATGATTTATTGATTAAAATGTATGTATCTCTACCCCTTTGGCATTAACAAAAAGGTGAGAATACAACAAAGATTACAGAATACAAGGATATATCATACGGGATGATGGTGAAGTAAAATAATACTTAAGCAAATGTATAACCATATATTTGATAGACTAGACGAACAACAACAACATATAACTTAATAAATATCCATATAGCAACTCTAAATATATATGATTAATTGAACATCAACAATCCACAAGAGAAAACATGAGTTAACATCAAGCTAAAAAACAAATTTCAATAATACATTGTTCAAAGGCACACATTTATGAGTTTAATTGCCAATGACAAAAACTAACACAGTAGTTTGATACATACATCACAAGTTAAACAAAAAATGCAAACCACAAACATTCGACACAAATGACCATAATACCAACATAAGATGCAAATAAAAAGACACAAGTTCAACAAGCAACAAAACAAATAACTCTAACATAACAAACCATAAGTACAATAAGTCCAATACAAAATGCAAGAAACAAAACAAGGTAAGGACCATCACCAAACCATTCAAAGTAAAAGCTTACCAAACCAAAGTAGCATATCTAACTGTCTGGTTCTGAGTCATGAGGTGAGGATGGTCATGAGCATGAGGAGAGCTTGTTCTATATCTTCTCCAAGAAACCAAGCGTAGTCTTCTCAAACGCCTTTTGGCACTTAATTATTTTTCGTTGTTGTTTGTAGAGAATTTCTTGGTTTTTTAGAATGGCGGCATTGGTAGACACGGTTTTGGATGGCTCAACAAACGTAAGCTCTTTGTCGCTATTAGAAGACCACTCCACCTCTTTGGCAATCTCTTGTTGTTATTGAACGGTCGGTTAAGGTTGGGAAGAAGATTAGGCTATGCTATCTTGTACAATCCGAGATAGATGAACATTATATTGGGTTATGTTATCTTGTACAATCTGAGATAGATGAACATTATATGGCACAAGAGTTTTCATCCTTACCAGTAACTTCATTAGTGAAATGGATTTTTGGTCCATAACTTTGGGCAAGGTGAAATCTTGCAGGCTAGCTATGTCAATGTCATATGCAACAAAAATCTTGGTCAAGTATGAAGCAAAGAACATTGTGTGTCTTGAAAGAGCATGAAACTGATAGTTCGGTTAGGGTAATCGGTAAGTCGACTGAAATCTTACAGGGTGGTTTCCCAAGAGAAAAGTGAAAAAATTTAGTCGACTGTTAAATATTTAGTTAGCCAATTGAAATGTATGAGCTCAGTCAACTGGAATGTTGTCCAGTCGACTGAACTGGGTGATTTTTGAAACCCATCAGACAGAGAATTATTCTAGTTTTTGTGAAGTCATGTTGGAGATCTTCGGGAAAAGGTTGAGGTCATGTTCGGTTGCTTAGGCATTTTGTAAGATACATGTTCCTCCGAGTTAAGTGAGGGTTGGTTAATTAACTCCAAAAGGAGTCTAAGACTGGACGTAGGATGGGAGGTCCGAAGTAGTATAAAAACTCTGGTGTAATAGCTTTTATTTGCTTTATTATACTCTACCAGTCAGTATTGCTTAATTTTGAATATACCTATTAGCCATATTATATATGATCCATTTACACTTTCATTTGGTATCAGAGCAAGGTCTTTTAAATTACCATAACATAGTATTTGAATAATCATCATAATATGGCAAGTACTTTTCAAGAAGGTCGGTCAACTGCACGTCCTTCACTATTCACTGGATCTAGCTATGGTTACTGGTTCACACGTATGAGAATATTTATGGAAGCTAATGGTCTAGAAACCTGGAAAGCTACTCAAACTAAATACAAAGCCCCCACTACTAATGTGAGTACTTGGTCAGATGTCCAAAAGACCGCAGCCACCAACAATGCTAAAGCTATGAATGTCTTATTTTATTCACTTGATAAAAACGAGTTCTCAAGGATTATGCTTTGTAAAACTGCTTATGATGTCTGGTGTACATTACAAGTTACTCATGAAGGCACGAATAAAGTAAAACAAACCAAAATATCGATTTTACAAAATCGGTTCTCTTCATTCAAAATGAAAGCAAATGAGACCATTATTGACATGCATGTTAGATTTCAAATTGTAACGTTTCGATCTTTCGACGCTCGAAAGTCGACATCAATACGTCCACTGTATCAAATGCCGCACAATCGAATGCCGGAAAATTGAATCATTAGGGTTAAAAAGAAGAGGTAGAAGAAGACAGAAGAAAAAGAACAGAAACAATAACAGAATCTCACATTCGCAGCGGAACAATATATAATAGATGAATGAATAATCTTTATCATAAAGAACTATATCAGTTTATACATACATCATCAGATTTTACAACAACAACAGCATCACTGGACAGTTATATAAACTTGTCCACATAACATAATACACAGCGGAATAATACTAGTATAAGTGATACGTCTCGCCATCCAGCTCGCCTCCAGATCTCCACAGCAACTTCTGAATTCCAAAATGACCTGATAACTTGACTCTAGGCTATCCGTGTGGAAAATTATGGGCACCCAGAGTTTAGAAAGGGAACAATAAACTCCAGGTCAGTCATGGGACTGGTGTGAGATCTCAAAAACAGTTATTTTCACAAAGAAAATAAAAATTGTTCGCAATGCTTTTGGAAAATGAAACTACCATAAGGCCTCCCGCCACACACACACAATGCAAACGCAGAATTGGAGGAGATTTCTCCTTATGATAGTCAAATATGCTTAATACGCAAAATCCTTTTAATATTATCATTAGTGCCTAGTGTGGAAAACATTTCGAAAGTATAATATTAATCTTAGCCAGCATACAACCATTATTGTATGCCTATTATAGCTACTATGTTCAATAGTAGGTTACCGCCACATTCCATAGCAGGTTATACAACTAAAACCGTACAAGGTTCGTATTGTTTCTTTAGATTTTCCAACAAATGGTCAGGCTAAGGAACTTCCTACTGCCACATGGGAACGCCTCCGGAGGGACGTCCCGAGAACTAACTAGCTCTCTGCCAACACAAGGCCGGGTTACCTCTTACTAGGTAACTACTACACGAGTATGCCACCCCCCGGTCGTTTGCGACCTTTATCCGAGGGCCCTCGATCACAAAGCAACAATCACACAGTAAATGAGATTGGAGCAACCACACAGGTAAAATATCTGGGCTCCATACCATGATACCACCTTTTTCCAGAAGGAAATGACATACCCTAAAGGGAGCGGCCCTCATAACCTTGCCGCATCTTTCCTGTTTCGACCATTTCCGGGGTGTGAGGTTCGATAAGGTCTCGTCCACAAAGCTACGCTTTACAAAAAAGCCATGCTTTGATCAACAAATGATCAGCAACACACAACAACACTTAGCATGCCACACTACCAAATTGGGAGTATATCACTGATAACCTTCAACTACATAACCTCTGAGCTCGTACGTCTCAGAGAAGGGTGTTAAGCTAAGAGAATAAATTCTCCGCCACCAACAGATATGTATTTGAAAGAAATTTGCTTTATATCTCAAAGTGTAGTGTCAGACATACGACCATACAAATCTGTTCCGGGTTCGAACAGAATCGAAGGCACTTCCAAAGAAGCCCTTGCAAATCCGGGTATTCACAATCCCGATCGGACTTCCCATCACATAGGGAATCTCTATACCGTAGCTACTCGGTGCAGAGACAATCGATAGGTTATCCTATCGTTCTCGCAAACGCCCGGTCTTTAACACCGGTCTTCAAATGATATCCATTTACGTCGTATCACTATTCGGAATGGGTTATATGACACAAAGTCCTCTCCCGGCTAAACCGAATAATGAGCGCTTGGTTTTAAAAAAACAAATTCAAATGCCATTTCAAAGGCAAATATTGATAGTCGGTTATTTAGCTATCAAACAACATTTACAACAATCAACCAATTTAAATAATTTTCCCAAATTATTAGATTTCAAAATATCTTTGCAAGATATATATTTTCCACACTTCATCACTTTGAAAACAAATTTCAAATCACTTTTCACTCGCGGAATAAAATTCCCGATATTATTTATTTCCCTTTTTCTTTATAAATTCCATTGTGAATTTAAATTTCCAAATATTCACTTTCAAACACCAATCAAATTCCAAATACCAAATCATTTACAAATTTATTTCTGAGTTTATTTCCAAATACCAAATCATTTGCAAATTTATTTCCCAAAGATTTATTTCAACACAAAATCCATTTTCATTCGAAACACCAATCAATTTCCATATTGATTTTCCAAATTATTTTTCAATTACTAAATCAATTATCAAATTGATTTCAACAAATTTATCACCTTTTAAATGAATCCCTTTATTCTTTCCAAATTATTTAAAATTCCATTTTTCAATGAAGTCTTCAACTTTTAAACAATATTCTTTAAAACCCATTTATTAATATCTTTTCCCATATTTTGGAATTAATTCGATAAGATTTCAAAAATCAACTTTATGCTTTTAAATTCCTTCTTTTAAATTTACTCAATTCTTTCAAAAGGAATTTACTTAAAATTCCCTACTTTAATTTCAAAAATCCAATTTTATTTATTTCTGGTATCTAACGATACCAAAAATACATTCGGCTAAATTACAGCCTTCAACAAATTCAATCATCAATATAATCATTCATAGATTTCAATAAATCATCACACAACGTATGAAACAAATTCATACAACATATGAAACAAATTCATACAATTTGGGGAATCCAGTTGGATCTCTCCAACCTATTTACATGCATCCACAGATGTTAGCACAACAATTAAATACCCATTCCACTTCGAGGTGGAATATCGCGGTATATGGGATTTATATAATATCATCCGCTATTATGCGGCGCATAGGGTCTCATCCGCTATATAATGCGGGAAATCAATCACCAATATATATATATATACTACTATCATATGTACTACCACATCCAAACAGTCAATCAATAACTGCAATTTCAATTTTATTTGAGTGAGAAGATCTCACCTTGAGTTTAAAACGCCGAGCGTTCCAATTTCAAATTAAATCGAGCGCCTTCGATTTAATCTAAAATTTTCACAAGCTTTAATCATTCCCAAATCTGCTTCACTACATAGCGCTCGCCGCTGCGATTCCGGCGTCACCAAAATCGTCGAATTCTGATAATATATGCATGAGATATGTTATTTCAAAGTTTGTATATACTTTTATAAACAATTTCTAT
Organism: Allium fistulosum; assembly: GCA_030737815.1. NCBI lineage: Eukaryota > Viridiplantae > Streptophyta > Magnoliopsida > Asparagales > Amaryllidaceae > Allium > Allium fistulosum. The sequence goes on along the minus strand of CM060905.1, from coordinate 479,298,002 downwards.
TTTTATTTTAAACCAACAGATCCTGGCCATACATCGCGAAGAAGAAATCAAGGCAGAAGATCCTTTGTTCCATCTTTGTTTCCCCCCCATGACAAACGAAACCCACCATCGCCAATCTTTCGCGACCACCACTCCTTCCCCAAAGCACTAGAACCCGATCAACAACCTTCACTCGAAAGCCCTTCGTGCCTCCCCCCATCGACCAAAACCCGGTTGAACTCGACCTCAAATTCAACTCGAAAACTGAACTCGAACGCGGCCCCTTCGTGGCGTGATTTCCGTCAATCCACACAATGATTTCCGATCACCACCGTTCGAGACTTAGTGCTCAACGAGCTCTCGATCTTTGCAGTTGAAGATTTCATCAAAAAGTTGATGGATCTCGAAATATTTGAGGGGAAACGAAGTGTTTTCTCGGCCATTGAAGCTTAAGCTGGCGGCTGAGAGAGATAGATCTAGGGTTTCGGTGTTATACGTGTATATATACGTATTATAAACATTATTTTAATATTAAATCCACTTTAAAACAACTTTTTCAAACGATCTCCAAACAACGCGTGCCGACAGGCGTTTATAAGATTTTACCCGCATTCCGAACACAATGGAACGTGTTTCGGAGGCTAATTCGGTCATATACGCGAGTTACGGAAATAAACGCTCAATTTAAATTAAATCAATTAAAATAATTTCTATGCGTTTTGAGCTGCCACGGTCAAACGACAACTCCGATTGCTACGAAAATTGAAATTCGATTATAATTAACTATTATGGATCTAATGGAACTGGTTTCGTCGAATTCCGAGACTGTGCCCCGAAAGGCTATTTTGACTCGTCGATAAATTCGACCGATTTCCAAAATCGTCGAAATCATTTAAAATTTCACTTTTAAAATTTTACTAACATAATTATAAATCATATAGAATTTATAATCACATTAGAAATCATTTTGATTCATTCCGAATCAAAATCTGATTATTTGCATTATTATATTATTAAATTCCATTATTAAATTAATATAAAATTCCAAATTCAACTCATCGACTTTCGATTTCATCCAAAAGTCCAACAACATTATTTAAATCCAAATAGACTTAAAATAAATCTTAGAAACCATTTCATACCCATCATCCAGATTCACAATTTATCCAAATCCAATTAAATCATTATATTTGAAATTATAACCCATTTTTATTACTTCAACCAAACCTTTGTATTTCAAAATCAAATAAAAATTCACATTCAACATTTAAAATGAATTAAATGTTCAAAATTTAACGACCAAAATTCCGGATCGTTACACAAATGATACAACATGATCTCGTAGCACTAGGAGTCACTTTTACATACATTGATATAGTCACACGTATTTTGAATTCTTTGACTGCTAAATTGGAAAGAAAATTTTTAGCTATAGAAGAAGCTAATGATCATTCTCAACTCAAAATTAAAGAATTGAGTGGAAATTTGATGTTGTATGAAGCCAACTTGCAGGCCAGGAAAGAGCGAAATCAAGAGAAAAAGAGTATAGCATTCCAAGGTAATGACAATGACTCAGATTTGGATGACGATGAGATTGTATTCAATGCCAAAAAATATAACAAGTTCATGAAGTTCAAGAAGTTTAAAAAGGCACAAGACAATGGCAATTCAAATTCACCTAACCTAACATCTATCAAGTGTTATGCATGCGACAAGTTTGGCCATATGAAGAAAGATTGTCCACTACTAAACAACGATAAGAAGAAAAACAAGTTCAAAAAATTCAAGAAAAAGAGAAAGGCATTCCAGGTGACATGAGATGATTAAGACTTATCCTCATCCGAAAGTGATAGCAGTAGTGATTCAAAACAAGCAAATTTCTGCTTTATGGCCACCACAGTAGAGGTAAATCCCTAACTCTCTTATAATGAGATTTTGGAAATAAGTAAGAATTAGATGATAAACTTACAGATCTAAAGAAATTATATAAATAAAATATAGGAAAATTAAATAAAGCTGAATTAGAAATTGGCTTATTAAAAGATGAGAGAAGTATTCTAGAGAAGGAGCTAGAAATTTCACAAAAATCTTGTGAAAACTTGTCTTCTCAAAAGCAGCTCTAACCAATGAACTTAAAGCTTGCAAATCCGAGAATGATAAACTTAGCAATGAGAATTGTGAACTAAAATCTATTTCAGACTCAGCTTGAAGTGAAGTGTTTGAACTGAAACAAAAATTAGAACAAATTACTAGTAATGTTTCTAAATTTAATAAAGGAAAGGAGAATTTTGAAATTTTAATTAAAATTTCAAAACCATTTGGCAAAAGAAACGGACTTGGTTTCAAAGATAAACAAAGTAATAAGAAATATAGTACTTTGTATATTAAGTTTAAGAAGTCCAAAGATAGTGTTAAAACAAGTAATTCGAATTCAAAAAGTTTAAAATTTTGGATTCCAAAAACTAATAATAAATTGATTTGGTAGAAATATATAGATGACTATCTAATCAATGTTGTTAATAATAGTAATTATATCTCTAAGGGTTCCAAACCCACTCGGGTATGGTTACCTTCTTTTACTAACACTTAGGACCCTAACATAAGGAGTGGGTACCAATAAAATTCATATTCTTTTGCAGGTACGCAAAAGCAAAAACAAGGAAAAATGGATACTCGATAGTGGATGCTCCAAACACATGGTAGAAAATCCGAATATGTTATCTAATATAACGTATATTGATGGAGGTATCGTGACATTCAGAGACAACTCGAAGGGATTCGTAGTTGAAATTGGAGACGTCATCAATACCTCTCTTATAATTTCTAACATGTTATTAGTAGAAAATTTAAAACACAATCTTCTAAGTATAAGTCAGCTTTGTGATAAAGGATTTAAAATAGATTTTGAAAATGATAAATGCAACATTTTTTATCATTTTTTTTATTTTTGAGGGAATAAGAAAATGCAATATATATATATATTAAATACAAATATTAAACATGATAATGACTTATGTCCAGTCACCAATCACAATGATCCATGGCTCCGGCACAAACGATTTTGTCGCATAAACTTTAAATATATTGATAAATTAGCTAAGAAGGAACTAGTTAGAGGATTACCGAAAATAAATTTTAAAGTTAAAAACTTATGTGATATGTGTCAATATGGAAAACCAAAGAAAAAATCTTTTAAATCCAAGAAAGAAATATCATCAAAATAACCACTATAACTACTTCATTATATTTATTTAGTCCTACTCAGGTACATCGATAAATCATAATAAGTATATTTTGTGATTGTTGATGATTATTTGAGATTTACTTGGACTTTATTTTTGAAACACAAGAATGATATTTTTTAAATGTTTAAAAGAAATTCTAAAAGAATGCAAAATTTAAGAAATTTAAAAATTAAATATAAGAAGTGGTTATGGAGGCAAGTTTGAGAATGAACTCTTCGAGAATTTTTGTAACAAAAAAGGCATTAGTCATAAATTTTCTTTTCCATGAACACCACAATAAAACAGTATAGTTGAAAGAAAAAATCGTACTCTACAAGAATGTGTACGAACATTGTTCAGTAGCAGTAGTTTATCAAAGAATTATTGGGCTAAAGCTGTTGCTACTGCTTGCTATGTGCTTAATCGTGTATCAATGAGACAAATGACTAAAAATACTTGTTATGAAACATTCTTTGTAAAGAAACCAAAAGTCTCCTACTTTCGAATTTTTGGCTCTAAATGTTTTATACTAAATACTAAAGATCAATTAGACAAACTTGATCCGAAAGCCGATAAAGGAATTTTTATTGGATATTCGAAACGAAGCAAAGCCTATTGAATTTTTAACAAATAAACAAATACCATTAAAGAGAGTTTACATGTCTCCTTTGATGAAAATTTCAAAAATAGAAGAGATAACGACGATGAAGAAATATTGGATATTAACCAAACTCTTGTTCAAGATAATAATAACAATAATGAAAATGAAAATACAAATACAAATGATAATAATGACAGTAATGTTTTGAGGTCACCCCATAGAATCTTAAATGACCATCTAATAGACGATATAATAGATGATGTAAACAGTTAGTTACAACTAGAAGTCAATTAAATCAAATGAGTCGCGTAGCATCTATTTATAATATGAACCAAAAAACTATAAAGATGCTGCTAAAGATGATTTTGGGATTTTACCAATGCAAGAGGAATTGAACCAATTTGAACGTAATAAAGTTTGGGAACTTATACCAAGACCGAATAATCAATCCGTAATTGTAACTAAATGGGTATTTAAAAACAAATCTGAGAAAAATGGAAATATAATTCATAATAAGGCTAGATTAGTAGCTCGGGGGTATAATCAATAAGAAGGAAGCTATAAGAACATCACTCACTTTTTCATGTCACCATAATTTCAAGTTATATCAAATGGATATCAAAAGTGCATTTTTAAATGGCTTTATTAAGGAAAATGTTTATATTGAACAACCACCATTGTTTGCTCACGAAAAATATCATGATCATGTTTTCAAGCTCAAGAAGTCATTAAATGGTCTAAAACATGCACCCGTACTTGGTACGATAGACTTAAATATCAGTTATTAAATTCTGGTATTCAAATTGGTAACATAGACACTACATTATTTATAAAAAAGGAAAATGATTATATACTAGTTGTTCAAATCTATGTAGATGATATAATATTTGAATCTACAAATGAAAATCTATGTAATGACTTTGCGAATATTATGAAAAATGAATTTGAAATATCACATATGCGAGAATTAAATTTCTTTTTGGCTCTACAAATCAAACAATTGCAAAACAGAATCTTTATTTATCAAGAAAAATATTGCAGAGAGTTATTAGAACAGTTTGGAATGGATAACAAGTCGAGTAAACCAGCTCCAATGAGCACAAGCTTACATTTATATAAAGATGAAAGCGGAAAAGATTTTCATCAAAAATTATATCGTAGTATGTAGGATCATTGCTATATCTAACTGCTAGTAGACCAGACATTGTGATGAGCATTAGTTTATGTGCTAGATTTCAAGCATAACTTAAGGAATCACATCATCGGGCTGTGAAAAGAATTTTGCTTTACGTAACTAACACCAATGATTATGGGCTCCTTTACCTGAAAGGCGGCTCTTTCGAATTAGTCTTGTATAGTGTGCTAATTTTGGAGGTTGCAAAACGATCAAAAGAGTACAAGTGGCACATAACACTTTATCAGTGAATCTCTAGTTTTGTGGTTTACTAAGAAACAAAATTGTGTTTCACTATCGACTTGTGAAGCTGAATATATTTCAGCTGCCTTAGCATGTGCACAAGTGATATATATGCAACAAACTCTCAAAAAATTTGGAAAAATATTTACTAAATCTCATATATATTGTGATAACACGAGTGCGATCAATTTATCAAAAAATCCTATTAATCACTCTCGAACTAAACATATTGATATTCGACATCATTTTCTTCGAAATAATGTAGAAAAGGAACTATCTCTCTTGAATTTGTTAATATTGAAAATCAAATTGCCGATATATTTACTAAGCCTCTATGTGAATCTACTTTTATAAAATTACGTAGAGATCTAGAGATATGTTCACTAAATGAATTAATTTAATAATCGTTTGATTAATATGATCTAATTAATATCTAAAACTAAAACTATGGCTAACTAATATTCTAACAACGAAAATATGGATTTTAAGACTATGGATTCTTATTGGTTCTAATAATTTTTTGGCTTTTGATTTTAGAACCAGAAAATTACATTAGTGTAATAATTAATAGGATAATAATTAACAAACTTTCTAAGTAAATTTGCAATTACTGAATTTTTTTTGTTTGATTCATATTCATTTACTATAAGATCTTTGGAATTTGAGTTGAATTAAATAACAACTATTAAATTTTGAGTGGTGTTAGTTTGTCTACCAATAAATTTTGAACTACTATTTTTAGCAACTACCTTCATATATAATTCATAATCCAGTAGAAAAAAATTTCTCCATCCAAAATTGAAACTTTCTAAACTCTTTAACAACAATGTCATCATCAGAGAACGCTACTTCCTACATAAAGATAACCACTTCTCCATCCAGAAAATTGGGTATTCACCAAAAGGAAAGAAGGTGTAACATCCTGTAACTAGAGGCCAAAAGCTAAGCGCTACAGATGCTGCAGTCATCCATAGTATTAACTTCTGGTGATAAAATATGGCAATGCTAATGGTATCCATAATATCAGAAGCACTTGAATATGAAAAAGATCGCGGGTTTTAAAAAGCACAACATTTTACTGATTATATTTCAAAACAAATTCATATCCAAATTACATAATCCCATATTGTTTCCCCGGTAAAGATTAATTATAATCATTACAAAAATACGCCAAGAGCGACATGTGTCGATGCCCCCTTGGTTGATCAAAGCAATATAGTCATATCTGACTTAATACACAGCAGAAACAAACAAAATAATCTGCAACTCGTAATTAGCTATCCATCAGCCACCTGCTTGCCTCCAAAAGCTTTATTCGCCAAAATTTCTAAAACCTGAAAACTTTAACCCTCAGCCTACTCAAATCAATTTTGAGCACCCGAGAGTTTAAGGGAAAACAAAAACTTCGAGTCGGACATAAAGCCTGGTGTGAATAATTTTGTTACATCTCGGTTTACTGATATTAAGTGAGACCACACCGCTTAGCAGAACGGGTTTTCCCTCACTAATATCCTCTTTAAAATATATATCTTGCAATTCCTTTCTTGCAACCAATCTGGTTAATCAAACTGATTATATCAAAATAGCAATATCCTTTATACTAATAAATGGACTATCGGTCCATAAAACAGGTAATAAGTGGACTATCTGTCCATAACATAATAGCAAAGTCCGTTATGCTATGAAATGGACTATTTGTCCAAAAAACTGGGCTGACTGCCCGCAAACTGGACTAATTGTCCGTAAACTGGACTAACTGTCTGGATCAAAATGGACTAACTGTCCGAATCATTTTCTTAGGGTTAACTACCCTACATCTTTTTCCTTGAAAATCTTTTCATAATGATTTAACCTCTTAAATCATACTTATACAAGGAAAATATATTCTTAGCTTTACTACAAGCTATTTTGCCTTGATATTTATACTTTACTCAAAATAATGCTGATGATATTTAATAAGGATTTCCTATCCTTCCAAAATAAGTTAAAGTTCTTTTAACTTGAAAACACTTAGGCTATTCTGCATATTTAATATATTTGAAACCTATGTTTAAAATCTTTGAACAACCCATTTGAAACCCTTGAAAGTAACCATTTCGAAACCATTGAAAGTACCCCTTTCGAAACCATTGAAAGTCACTCTTTCGAAACCAATAAAAGTCTTTCCTTCGAAAGCTTTAATATATTAGACATCCTCCTTTAAATTATTTTAAACATTGCCTTTCGAAAACAAAGGAAAAACCTTCTCTTTCGACCCTGTCGAAACCCTAGGGAACCACCCCTTCGAAACCATTCATTAAAACCTTTTCGAAAGCATTAAAATACTAAACCTTTAGAAAGCCTTTGGGTTCAATTTAAAACATGTGGAAACCTTTCAAAACCATTCAAAAATTCACCCCTTCAAAACCTTTGAAAATCATCTTGGTTGAAACCATTTGGATTTTTCCTTCAAATAGAGCAAAAGGATCAGAGAAACCCATTAAAGTCGAAAGCATCTATTTCGAAACCATTTAAAACTGTCTCTTTCAAAACCATTTGGGTTTTACTCCAATTATAGAAAAAGGTCTTTAAAACATTTAAGTCGAAAGCACCTGTTTCGAAACCATTTCCTAAGTAAAGAATTGATGGTGTCGAAACCATCCCTTCGAAAGCATTGGAGAAGTGGCCAAAATTTTAGAAAATAGAGTATACAACCCTTTCGAGACCATCTGGGTCGAAAGGTAGAAAGCGGCAGTAAAAAGGCTTCGACTTAGTCGAAAGCGATCATTTAAAAAAAAGTGCAACCCAATCAAAACCATTTCTTTAAATCCATTAAACCCAGTCGAAAGCTAACTGAGTCGAAAGCTACTCAGTCGAAAGCCATTTAGTCGAAAGCAAGCAGGTGCATTTTTAATTTAAAAACAAAGTAATACCTCAACCCCTTCGGAACCCCTGGTTTCGACTTCATACCTTCCGCCTATATCCAATTCACTATGTACCAGTTCCCTGATACTATGTGCATTAGTTTTGACTTTGTCAGAAGCGAAGATGAGGAGGCGGAACCTGGTTCCGAAAGCATCGAAACAGTGAAAAATACATAGCAAATAGTTCTTTTCACCTAACCTGCTTTACGTGTCTAATTTTGATTGGTTGCCTCTTTTCATTACCACTAAAAAGTGCTGCAATTTCCTAATCCTCTCAGTAATAAGAAAAGGTCCAACGAATCTCGGTGTCAACTTTCCTGATCTTCCAAATTTGATCACACCCTTCATCAGTGACACCTTAACAAAAACCTGTTCTCCAACTGAGAACTCTAAATCTTTCCGTCTCTTATTTGCATAACTCTTCTTCCTAGACCGAGCCTCCTTCATTCTAGCTCGAATGACCTCCATATTTTCTGCAGCTTCTCTGACCAAATCTGGACCAAGAACCAACTTATCCCCGGTCTCTAACTAACATACGGAAGATTTGCACGGCCTTCCATATAAAGCTTCAAACGGCGCCATACCAATACTAGTCTGATAACTGTTATTATACGAAAACTCGACTAAATGCAGATGTTCTTCCCATGATCCCCCGAAACTAGAACACAAGCCCTTAACAAATCTTCCAAGATTTTGTTAACCCTTTTCGTTTTTTGATCTGTCTGCGGATGGTAAGCGGTACTCATCTTAAGCTTGGTTCTCAAAACTTCCTGCAGACTCTTCAGAACTCGCTAGTGAATAAGGGATCTCTATCACTAACTATACTACTAGGAATTCCATGCAGTCTAACCACATTCTTCATAAACAACTTTGCCAAAACATGTGCCATTCTGGTTGACTTAATTGGAACGAAATAGGCACTCTTGGTCAATCTGTCCACTATGACCCATATACTATCATTTCCTAGATTTGACCTTGGCAACTCGTCAATGAAATCCATAGAAATAGAATCCCACTTCCATACTGGAATATCCAACGGTTGAAGCAACCCACTTGGCTTCTGGTGTTCGGCCTTTTCCTGTTGGCAAATCAAGCACTGCTTTACCCATAAACCAATATCTCGCTTCATACCTTCTCAGAAAAAACTTCTCGTCATATCCTCATACATCTTAGTACCTCTTAGATGAATAGAGAACTTCGAATGGTGGCATTCCTCCAAGACTTCTTTCCTTATGTTTTCTACACTCGGAACACATAATCTTCCTTCTTTCTCAACCTCCTATTCTGGTCAAGACTAAAATCTTTCAAGTCATCGCTCTCGGTTCCGTCTCTTAACTTCCTGATCCGTTCAGCTAATACCGGATCTTCTTCCTGTTTAGAAGCAATCTTCTCGATCATCACAGGACGAACTTCCAAACAAGATAACACTACAGTTTCTCTGCTAGACCCAGCCTCAGATCTCCACTGCACTCTACAATCTGCTAATGCTTCCAAATCTTTCCACTCAGCGATCATCGCCAACACTGCATTCTGATGTTTCCTGCTAAGTGCATCTGCAACCTTGTTGCCTTTCCCTGGTGCGTACTCAATTCCAAAATCAAAAGCAGTGATAAACTCTTACCACCTCTGTTGTCTTATGTTCAACTCCTTCTGAGAGAACAAATACTTCAGCGACTTATGGTCTATATATAACTCAAACCTCTCTCCTAAAAGGTAATGTCTCCACACCTTCAATGCAAAAATCACTGCTGCCAATTCCAAATCATGCATCGGATACCAGACCTCATGTGGTCTAAGTTGTCTAGAAGCATAGGCAATCACTTTACCTCTTTGCATCAACACAGCTCCTAATCATGTTCCACATGTATAAATTATTAAATCCTGATTCCCCTCCGAAACCACCAACACAGTGTTTTCAAACTCTGGAATGCTTCCTCACACTTATCGGTCCACACAAACTTCACATCCTTTCTTGTTAGCTTGGTCATCGGTGCCACTATCCGCGAAAAATCCTTAATGAACCTCCGATAATAACCAGCCAACCCAATGAAACTCTTTATCTCCGTCACTGTCTCGGGTCTCTTCAAACTATTCACCGCTTCAATCTTATTCAGATTTAATGACAACCCTTTCTATGAGACTACATGACCCAGAAACTTCACTTCCTTCTTCTAGAAATGATACTTTGAAAACTTCGTCTTCAGCTGATGTTGCCTCAGCATCTCAAGCACCACTCTAAGATGAACTTCATGCTCTCTTTCATCCTTAGAGTATATCAAGATATCATCTATGAAAACCAATACGAACCTATCCAAGCGCTCTCGGAAAACTCGGTTCATCAAATCCACAAAGAATGTCGGCGCATTAGTCAGTCCGAACGACATAACTAACCATTCATACGACCCATATTTGGTCCTAAACGCCGTCAAAGGTATACTATCCTCTACTACTCTGAGCTGATGGAAACCTGTCGCCAAATCCAACTACGAGAAAACCTTGGCTCCACTCAACTGGTCGAACAAATCGTCAATCCTCGGCAATGAATATCGATTCTTTATCGTCCTCTCATTCAACTTACAATAATCGATACATAGCCTTAATGATCCATCCGACTTCTTAGCAAACACTGCGGCTGCTCCCCAAGGCAAACTACTCGGCTTAATAAAACTCTTGCCTTCCAAATCCACCAACTGCACCTTTAACTCCCTCATCTCTGTAGGGGTCATCCTGCTCGGCTGTCTACTCACTAGTTCTGCTTCCGGAACCATCTATTTGAAACTCAATGGCTCGTTTCGGCGGCAATTCAACTACAGGCTAAAAAACATTTGCGAATTCTCTAACCACAAAAACTCGACTCGACTCAACCCATAATCCAATTCCATAACACCCAATAAAGAATTCACCTCACCACTAGAACCTTCTATGGTATAAACAATCCGGTCGCTACAATCAGGGTGTCTAAGTGATATTTTACTATCTTGGCAAAATATTTTAGCATCGTACCCACTTAACCAATCCATCCCAAGAATAATCCCGAACCCTACAAAATCAAACATATGCAAACTGCAAACAAAAGTATGACCTAACAAGTCAAACTCTAACTGGTCACATCTCAACCCTAGAGTTGCATACCCGCTTATTGGATTCACAACTAGTAAAGAAGTAACTAAATATGTGGGTTCTATGTTAAACTTATCCATCAAACATCTAGATATAAAAGAATGCGATGCACCGGTATCAAATAGAACGCTAACAGACATACCATGAATCTGAATCGTACCTCCCAAAACTGCCTTTCCTTTCTCCTCAGGTGTTGACTTCGAAGTAGCAGACTCCAATGCATACACCTTGCCCTTTCCATCCTTAGCGGGCTCCTTGCACCGGCTCTTATAATGACCAATCTGGTCATAATTAAAGCACCTGACATTCATCTTTCCAGCCACTTCCTTAGACTTTCCAGCACGACACTCACTAGCAAAGTGCCCCTTCTTGTCGCACTTGAAGAAAACAATCTCAGACTTCCCTTTCTTAGCTGCTCCACTCTTTTGAGCACCCCTTTTAGGAAAGAACTTTCTCTTCTGAGTCTACCCAATCTGGACTTCTTTAGCCTTACTCTTCTCTAGAGAATCAAGAATCTCCTCATGCCTTAAGCTATCTCCAAAACAAAATCAGAAGGATATGAGGTAATGTAGCCCTTGCTAACTCAGGCTACAACCCCCTGATAAACTTCTCATTCCTCTTTATCACTGTATCCATCGAAGCATATCCATATCTGGCCAACTCCTCAAACCTTCTGGCATACTCCAAAACAGACATCTCCCCCTGCTCTAACTCGGCAAATTTTCTAATCAGAGCTGACTGTGCCATCACAGACATGAACCTCTCCTGGATCCTCCACTTAAAATCTACCCATGATAAGGTTTCCTCATCCACACCAGCCATCACATTGTTCCACCAGAACAAAGCCGCTCCTTGAAGTTGTCTCAAAGCAAGCCTCCTCTTCTGCTCATCATTGAGCCCCAAGTCTGCAAAGATTATCTCACAATGCAGCAATCAATTTTCCACCTCTATAGCATCCTCCGTTCCCGGAAATGGCTTCCCTCCAAGCATAGCGTAATCTCCGCTCAGCTTAGCATAATGGTTAACTACCAGAACTTCCGGAACTCCTGCCCCTGCAACATCTCCTCCTACCACTCCAACTGCAATTCCAGCTTGCATCATATTCACAAACTGATACATAGCTCCCATGTCCACTTGCGGGACTCCAACACCTACATTCTCTACTTGTGCCTGACCTTGACCTCTCCTTGCATTAAGTCTGGCATTCCCATCGGTGCCCTCCGCTCCTGGGTTAACTCTTCCTCTTATACCATCCATATATGTATTCAAACCTCATGATATATAAAAAATAACCTAACAAAGATAAGAGACTAGAGATAAGACGTAAACTTATATATATCAAATACAAGTACGTTACTATAGCGTTATCCCATACCCCAATCTTACTCTAATTCCTTAGGATTATGTTTTAAAAATCATTTTTAGTTTAAAGTTTTTCATAAACCCATGCTCTAATATCAAGTTGTAATATCCCATATCTAGAGGCCAAAAGCTAAGCGCTACAGATGCTGCAGTCATCCATAGTATTAACTTCTGGTGACAAAATACGGTAATGCTAATGGTATCCATAATATCAGAAGCACTTGAATATGAACAAAATCACAGATTTTAAAAAGCATAACATTTTACTGATTACATTTCAAAACAAATTCATATCCAAATTACATAATCTCATATCGTTTCCCAGGTAAAGATTAATTATAATCATTACAAAAATATGCCAAGAGCGACATATGACGATGCCCCCTTGGTTGATCAAAGCAATATAGTCATAGTTGACTTAATACACAGTGGAAACAAACAAAATAATCTACAACTCCTAATTAGCTATCCATTAGCCACATGTTCGTCTTCGAAAGCTTTATTCGCCAAAATTTCTAAAACTTGAAAACCTTAACCCTCAGCCTACTCAAATCAATTTTGAGCACTCGAGAATTTAAGGGGAAACAAAAACTTCAAGTCAGACATAAAGCCTGGTGTGAATAATTCTGTTACATCTTGGTTTACTGATACTAAGTGAGACCGCGCCGCTTAGCGAAATGAGTTTCTCCTCACTAATATCCTCTTTAAAACATATATTTTGCAATTCCTTTCCTAGCGATCATTTAAAACAAAAGCGCAACCCAATCGAAACCATTTCTTTAAATCCATTAAACCCAGCTGAAAGCTAACCGAGTCGAAAGCTACTCAGTCGAAAGCCATTTAGTCGAAAGCAAACAGGTGCATTTTTAATTTAAAAACAAAGAAATGCCTCAACCCCTTCGGAACCCCTGGTTTCGACTCCATGCCTTCCGCCTACATCCAATTCACTACGTACTAGTTCCATGATACCATGTGCATTGGTTTTGACTTTGTCGGAAGCGAAAATGAGGAGGCGAAACCTGGTGTCGAAAGCATCGAAATAGTGACAAACATGTAGCAAATAGTTCTTTTCGCCTAACCTACTTTACGTGTCTAATTTTGATTGGTTGCCTCTTTTCTTTACCAGTAAAAAGTACTGCAATTTTTAGAACTAACTATTTTGATTATTTGTAAAAAGCCCCTTCTCCTTCATTAATTATATAAAACATTTAAGTTCCATACCTTAAATAATTTTACATAACCATTAAAACACTTAGGAAAATTCTACAAAAATTCCATCAAATCTCTTTTGATATGTTTTCCAACATATAAAAATTTCAAATCCAAATCTTTTATTATTTAACAGAAAATAATTTATAAACCAAAATAACATTTTCTTCACTATAAAATTCATATAAATTCCACAAAAATTCAGAAAATTCTGAAAATTGAAACCCATCTCTAAATATCATTTATGACGTTCATAAAAATTCGCAAGGCATTTGGGTGTCATTTAATAGGGTTTTCATATCAAAACATGTCATAAAATCTATATGAACAACCATAAATCATCAACAAGTATATATAATTATTCCATCATTCAAAAACATGGCAAATTAATCTAAAATATTCGGAATTCATCTTAAAACCGAAACAATAAAATTTGAGATGTAAACATTATTCACCTTAGCTTTAGAGATTAAAGAGATTGAGATGTGAATGGATTAGATTTGAATTAGCTTTTCCTACTCTTCTTCCCTTTTTCCTTGTTAATGGTCATCGGCCTTAGTTTTAAAACTTTTGATAAAAATGAAACGAACATGTATAGGTATACACAGCCAAGTTTTAGGGATATAGAAATGACCTCTTTTCTATTTCCCCCTCCTCTATTTCAATTTAGCTCTCATTTTAATTCATAGGTTAAATGCCACGACTACCCTTTGATTAAATCAAGTCTCAATCCCTTAATCAACACATTATTTTATTTTATTTAACTAATTAAATATTCAAAATAATGTTACCAAAAATATGGGGTGTTACAGAAGGTGAGGCAATCAATTACGTTTCAAGGCCAAATTGCTACAGCTCAAGATGAGTATATTGATGATTTAGCTCATTACCAAGGAGAATCTATAAGATTGCAAAAAGAAATGAATTGGGAGCAACGTCGTCAGGGAGAACGTTTGAATTTATAGAAAAAGCTGTATTGCGTTTTCATGGGAAATCTCCAACAAAGAATTGCATTCGCTCAACTAGAAGTCCCTCCAAACAACTTACTCCTTCAAATAACCTTCCCCATCAAAGAACCTTCTTAGCCTATCAAAATCACCATCAACTCCAAAAATGATATTTGAATCATATATTGAAAACTCGTGGGAAACTGAACCATCCAAAGAAGAATCGAGTCCATCAATGAATTAAGTTTGATATTAAGCCCTATATATATATATCTAAATGGAATTTTATAAGTTGCGATATATATGTGTAATATATGTATTTGTGTTTCAATATATATATATATATATATATATATATATATATATATAGGTTCTCAAATATCGATACACAAATGATATAAAGTATATATTAGTATAAAATTTTAATAAATAACTCAACTTTCTAATAAAAAACACTTAGAACAGGCTTCGGTCGACTAAACATAATTCTCCAATCGACTAAACCCATATATGTTTTGTAGAAATTAAGCTCAGTCAACTAAACATTGATAAAATAGATGCCTAAACTCAACCTCATTCTTTGGAAACAAAAATGTCTAGTTAAGTCAACTGAAATGTAAGGCCAGTCGACTGAACGTAGGCAAATTCAATAAAAGGTTGACTAACTTGTAATAAAACAGTCGACCAAACCAACCTCTATACTCTAATACCAAATGAAAGTGTAAATGGATCGTATATAATATGGCTAACATGTATATTCAATATTATGCAATACTAACTAGTAGAGTATAGTAAAGTAAAGTAAATAAAAGCAATCACACCAGAGTTTTTATACTACTTCGGACCTCCCGTCCTACGTCCAGTCCTAGACTCCTTCTATAATTAACTAACCAACCCTTACTTAACCCAGAGGAATATGTATCTTACAAAATGCTCGAGCAGCCGAACAAGACTTCGACCTTTGTCTAAAGATCTCCAAAAGGACTTCACAAAACAAGAATAATTCTCCAACTTCCGATGAGTTCTTGATAACACGAATACAATCAATTATAGTACAAGACTTTCTATAATCTCCTTAATGGTTCAAGATGCGTGCTCCATGATTATGGAAGTAAATTAGATGTTTCCTGAGTAAAGAATTGAATTTGAATGTAATAGAGTTGTAAATATGCTCAAGAGAATAGAGGCCAAGAAAGATAGATTCGAAAAGTTAAAAATGGTTTCAAATGTTGGTCTCTATATATAGATATCAAAGAGTTATGGTGAATAGTTGTAATCGTTCAATCGTAGCCATTAACATTCACAAAGATGCCCACGAAGGATCGTAACTATTGGAGCTGTACAGTTAAAGCATTTAACAGTTCCATAGTGGTAGAGGTTCAAAAAGATAAAGAGGGGATATAGTAGAAAATAGCAGACATGCAAAAAGCTTTATTAGATATAAAACCAAATATTTAAAGTTATTTTATTCTCATTCTCACATCATTTGTGTAGGAAAAAGAATTATAGTTTAATGTTATATAACAAAACCGAAGAATATCGTAATTTTTGCAATCCAGAATTAGTGACTATAATAGATGTCTAACTTATATTGAACATTTATGCCTTAAAATTAGGTCTTTACCTTATTTTTGTTGATTTTGTTTAAAAGAAAACTAGTCAAATCAATATTTTATATTAATGTTGCTAAAGCGGGTACTAAAAAACTTTGATTTAGTGGGTGTAGCGGAAAATAGCGGAGATTAAGCGGATCTACTATTTAATAGCGCTATATCAAAAAAGCATAGCGGTCGAAGAGCATTATACGCTATAGCGGGGATTTCATGGGGCTTTAGCAGAGCTTTAACTGCACAGTATTGAAGATGACTTTCCACAAAATAGCCGTTACAGGGTAATCTGTCGACTGAGTGTAAAAAGTCAGTCTATTGAATAAGAATGTTGAATCACACACCAATTTTTTAAAAAGAAGTTTGTATAATAAAACAATGAAGTTAAGTCGACTGAATAGTATTCTCAGTCGACTGCCCTCAGTCAACTGAAAATAGTACTCAGTCGACTTAACAGTGAAAAACCTGTTTTTATAAAATTCTACTTTTCAAAGCTTGTTGATCCTCTTTGATAATTAAAAGTATTTGTATGCATATGTGCGTGCACGCGCATATGAACTACCGAGAAGATTTTACAAGTGTATCTAGGACCAAATACATACATTTGACTTAACGAACCATATTTTCGTAGCTTTTGAAATATAGACGATCCTTCTTGCTTTCTCATTGATTCTCTGATTCAATATCTTGTTATACCTGCACAGTTTTGTATACTAGATATACAGAGATATAGTTGTCGTCATTAAAACATAAAACGGAGTTCTAACGTGAACTACCAACCAACTGAGTCAAACTTGATGGCCTTTTTATACAAAAAAATAATGAAACTGAAAGAAAAAAATGATGACAACCTACGTATTATTTAAACACAATTTGAAGTTAAACTATGATAATTTATAAATTGATTAATAAGATTGAGAATGAAATAATATGCTTTTACGATATATTTTTGCAATACACATTTAAAAATAGAATATATTGAATAACTATGAAAAGTTGGACAATATTTTGAGATATTTTTATAATAACTTATTTTAACACGTTGAACATATTGTAAGAATCTTGGAAAAATTTAATTAATGACCTACACGCGTCATAAGTTTCAACTATCATAATGAAACATTTTCGCCTCGACCATGCTTTTATAAATGTATTGCTGCCATCAAATTTTTATTTTTACCATGTTTGTAAATCTAGTAATACTTAAATATGCGAACCTTTAACTTTTGGTATGTATATATGATAGAAGGCATAAGATAAGATGATTAAGTGTGTTTTGTATGTCAATTGCACAAGAAAATATTTAAAAACCGAGGGTAATATTATCAAGGCAATAATTTATGTTCACAGAACAAATTTCTAATCAATTTTTTTTGAAATATTCAGCAATCAATATTCAGTATTCATCATTCATCATTTAGCATTCAACATTTTAAATAAACGATACCTTAATTTATTGTGCATAAAAAATAGTCTAATTTCCTCGATTTTCAACTTGGCGGATTTGTACGTTGCGAATTTTCACCAGCTTCTCTCTTCAATTGATAAGGCTGCATTTTCGTTATGTGGAAAGGGCACCCAAAAAGGATATTTTGAACGGGGCACGAAATGGGAAAGTTCGTCGTTGACGAACTTTGCCTTATTTATTTTTTGAAGCTTGTACAAACCATTGATGTTGCTCTGAAGCTATCATCAAGGAAAATATTCGATTATTGGGCTATCGTCAACTTAAACCAAGCCATCACCAATATTAGCTAGCCATCGCAATTAGAAATTGATGATCCTCCGGCTATCGTTGATGTAGAATCAACGATCGCTAAGCTATTGTCGATCAAAGAAATAAGTTATTGACATTTTGATGTGTGTGCTATCTTCAACCAAAGCTAGCTGTCGACTGCATAAGATCAATGGTCATAGAGCTATCGTGGATATAAAGTGGACGGTCCTGAAGCTGTTGCACACTTAACAATTGGAAGAAAGAAGAAGATGTGGTATCATAAGTTTAAAAGAAAGAGAACGATATGTGTGATAACTTGTTTTAAAATTTAAAATTCTTTAAATAAAGAAAAAAATCGTATCTTCCTATGTAATTATCGAATTCGAAGATTCTTCAACCAGCATACTCACAAAAATATTTACTATTTCCCAGAATTGTTAAAAAGGTTCATTTTTTTCGAAATTAGAAGTATTTTTGTTATTTTTCAAAAAATTAAGTGTGGATTCTCAATGAAAGCACCAAAATGTTAAATTGATTTTTGGTTTAGCACTCAAATATTTTTAAAAGATATAATATTTTATATAAATTCCAAATACCTCCATAGTCAAATAAATATTTAAATAATGTTCAAAGTTCAAATCATATTCCATTCATAGGCAAAAGGTACAAGATTCAAGTTCATATGCAATGTCCTTTGTTCACTAGTCCATATGTCAAAAATACAATTCTTCTTCTTTCTCGTCGTTTAAAATGTCAAAATATGACTTATATGCAATTTCCTATTTCTATTGGTCCTTATGTCAAAAGTTCAAAGCATCTTCTTCCTCATCGGCTATTAAAATAATCCTCAAGCTCACATGCGGGCTTAGAAATGCCAAGTTCAAAAAATGATTTAGGCTAAGAATGAGAAAGAAGAGACAGGTCCCTTCTTATATAGGGATATGTCCATATTTATAGTAGTTGACGAGTAGCATGACTTGCTCGTATTAGCCTATTGAAGTTGACGTAGATTGATGACTTGACAAGATGAACGATATTGATGGTGACATATGTCACAGTCCTAAAATCTGAGCAGTTCATGCAGATCAATATCTTTGCAGTGCCATTGACAAAGGTGACATGGTTGTATAAGAATGCTCTGAAGCTTTATCGGTAGTTAGATATAAACTTCTTCTAATATTAATACATTGACTTTTAATTTAATTGATTTATCTCCATTTATTTGTGTTGAATATCGTACATATCTCATTCCTTTGTATATTCCTATATTAATTTATTTGATGAGAATCCATTGATAGACTTTAATAAGTATATCTCCCCACAATATCCTTAATGTCTACATTTCTTTCATAACTTCTTCAACTTAATTGCATCTCTTCATATATCTTCGATACCTCTTCTATGTCTTCGATGGCTCTTTTATATCTTCGATAGCTCCTTCATATTTTCGATAGCTCATAAACCCTAGGTATGTGATAGATTCATTTCTTATCTTACGATAACTTCATTCTTTGATTTATGATAGTTCCATTTCTCGTCTTACGAAAGCTTCATTCCATGATTAACGACAACTCTATTTCTCGTCGTATAATAACTTCATTCCTTGATTTACGATAGCTCTATTTCTTGATTTTCGGTAGCTCCATTTCTCATTTTACGATAATTTCATTACTTTATTTATGATAGCTCCAATTTTTTTCTTATGATGGCTTCATTCTTTGATTTACGATAGCTTCATTTATTGTCTTACGATGGCTTCATTCCTTGATTTATGATAGCCGCATTTCTTGTTTTACGATAGTTGCATTCCTAGATTTACGATAGCTCCATTTTTATGCTTACAATAGGCTATTTCTTACACTTACGATAGCCTACATATCTATCCTTGCGTAGTTGTTCCTTATACAAATTCCATAGCATCTTCAACACAATAACTTCAAATTCATAACAACCTTTCGATCACCTTCTGATGCAGCGCGAGATAAAGATGAACGAATTACCTTAAGTCGTTTTTCCCGCCAAAATCACTTCCCTGAATCACGCCTCCACCAAAGTCGCGAACGACATAGCAATCAACGAGGTTGCGAACGACATAGCTTCCCCAGGTCGCGAAGGCGAAGAAACCCTAGATCGCTCGAGCTTCTAAGTCGCGAATTCCAGTCGCGAAGCGCGATCTCCAGTAGGTTGTTCCAGTTAACTCGCGAGATTCCTTATGTCGCACTCCTCCTTAGGTCGCTGAAGAATTTTAGGTCGCTGATGCTTTGTTTCTTAAGTCGTTCCTGAAGCTTATGCCGCATCATTCTTAAGTCGTTAAGTCGCCAAGTCGTTCCTGAAGCTTATGCCGCGTTACTCTTATGTCGTCCCGAAGCTTATGCCGAAGTTCTTAAGTCGTGAAGTATCTTTGGTCGTGTGGAAGTTAAGTCGCTATGCCCAAGTTGTTGTGTCGCATTTGTTGAGTCGTTTGTTTGTATTTCTTAAGTCATTTGTTTGTATTTTCTTAAGTCGATTGTTTGTTTGTTAAGTCGTATTGTAACTGTTGAGTTGTGTGTGTGTTGTACTTTCCCTATAAATAGGGGTGTGTTGTCATTTGTAAAGAAGTTGATTTTTGAATAAAATTTGGTTTGTGCTTTGTGCCACCATTAAAATTGGAAGTTGAGTGTTATCTCCTTTCTCCATCTTCGGATATTCGAGTGCGCTCGAATCAACGAACTTGAAGCCGATTCACGGAATCTCGTGCGTGAGATCAACGTCGAAGAATCGTAGATCTTCTAACACGGCATCGTGCGCGATCAACGTGTTAAAGATAGCTAGAATCCGGTATCTCGAGAGATCAACGGATTTGGGCACTTGGGTATCTTCAATTCATCGATTCATTTGTTTCATCAATTCATTTTCCGCAAATTCATCAATTCTGGAGTTGTGTGATCCTGTATGCTGCGTCATTTGGTATCAAAGCAAGGAAACGAACTTTTCCAAGTTCGTTGGATTTCAAGTTTGCGTGATTTGAAGTTTGTGGAATTCGAATGTGAGTTTGCTTGTCCTTTGTGTTTGTGAAGATTCAAACAAGTTGGAAGTTTTGATTCTGAAAGTTTTGGATCGAAGTGGGAAAGTTGTACAGAGCTTGAAGAGCTTGTTTGGAGCTAGAAGTTTGCATCTTTTCGTATCGAAGCTAGAATTCGGAGTTGGAAGCATCATTTTGGTATTATTTGAAATCATGCCTTCGAGAAGAGTTAATCGTCATTAGAATATTGAAGATGTGTATAGAAGACAAGATGCTGAACAGACGGGACAACGTATCGATGAAAGGTTCAATAAGGGTTTCGAGAGAGTAGAGAGAATGATGTCTGGCATGAATCGAAATCAAAGGAGAGTGTCGCCACATTATGGTAGAGAAAGGAGAGAACCATCCTTGTCGATAAATCAAGATCGTGGATTTTGAGACAATCATGATTATCGGAATGAAGAAAGGAGAGCTTCTCGTGGTTACAAGCATGAGCCATATTGTAATTATGAAAGATTTCGAGTAGATGAAAGAAAAAGTAGAGAGGACGTGCATGTACATAGAAGAGTCAATGTTCAGAATCAACATCGAAGCTCATCTAATTTTGAAGAAGATAGTTACGGTGATAGTGTTCACTTTCGGTATCCAGGTCAAGGGCAAAATCGATATAGGAATGTTGAAGAGAATGGTCATACACGGGAGTCAAGGAGGGACACAGAAATTCCAGAATTCCGAGGTGGTCTACAAGTAGAGGAATTCTTTGATTGGTTATCAAAGGTTGAAAAGATTTTTGAACTCAACAATGTGTCTGAAGATTGTCAAGTTAAGTTAGTTGCTACAAGACTGAGAGAAAGAGCTATGGATTGGTGGCAACAAACTAAATCAACCAGAGAGAGAATGAGAAAATCCAAAGTTGTCACGTGGGATAAGATGAAAAGGATGATGAAGGCAAATTTCTTACCCTACAACTATCAAGCTCGTATGAACCAACAGTTGCAGAAGTTGGGTCAAGGGAGTCGAGAAAAGGGTGTGGTTACAAGCCCCGGCAATCAGAATAAATGTGTTAATTGCAGTATAAATGTTTCTAAGAGAGTCAACAAACCAGTTGTACATGGAATCACTAAGACGAATGTTGATGATCGAATTAAGCGCTATCATTATCAGGAGTCTGATCATAGAAGTATTGAATGTACGGAGTCCAAGAAGAAAACCTTAGTTGTAGAAGAATGTGAAAATGAGGATGTGGATGATTCTACTGAAAGCGAGCCGGAAAAGGAAGAGGAACCGACTAGTCCATTATCTTTCAGCGAAAGTGTTGGAGAAGCGGAAGGTAGTGTTGAATCATTGGTTAGGTATGAGGCAAGTAAAGAACTTAAAACTCCTGAGAAGGTTAAACCAATGTTAGAAGAGTTTGAAGAGGTCGGTCCTACGGAATCGTTCGAAGAATTACCACCAAAGATTGACAACGAAGATGAAGAGGTCGAGTTAGAGAACGATGAATGTAATTTGTTGATGGGATTTTATTCAACGTCAAAGTATGTGGATGTAGAAGTTGATTACTCTTCACAGCCAAAGATTGATGTCGATAATATGGAAGAAGAAATTGTGTTCGGAGTTGAGGGAAATAGCTTGATGATGGAGGATTCTTGCTTAACACCTGAGCTTATGGATGAGAGCCAGCCAAGTGTAAATTTCTTAGTTTCCGAAAAGCCCGAACAAAGTGAAAGTGAAACAGAAGAGAAGGCAGAATCAGATAGTTCATTGTCTTTGAAAGAGTTCGTCAATAAAATGAAAGATAGTGATGAATTATCAATGTTGATTGAATCTGGAGGAAGGTCTGATTTTGAGAATCCTAAAGAGATTGAAGTATTTGAAGAGTTTGAGGATGAGATTTCCGAGGAACTGCCTGAAGAAACTAGTCTTGTATTTTTGGAAGAGTCTGTTGAAAAGGTGAAAAATAGTAATGAATTGTTTGTGTTGACCGGGCAAGGAACGAGTAAAGATCTTGAGGTTTTTGAGGAAGTGGGATCAGAATTCGATGAGTCTGAAGTCGAATATCCTGAGGTCCTGAGGAATTACCCGAAGAGTTACCACCACCACAGGACATTCAACATCAAACTGAACTAGTACTAGATGCTATTTTACTGCGGAGATTATATGATCTTGTGAATCTGAAAGAACATGAAGAGTGGAAAAGACAGGAGGAAGAGAAAGATTGTCAGTTGGAGTTGCCTGATCATGTCCGCACTGCTGACGTTGTCAACGTCAACTGCTTGGAACCGTTTAATGAAAATAAACATGTCAAAGAAGAAGCGGGTGGGAATTCATTTCAATCAGGGGAAATTGATGCAACACATCAAGGGAAGATTCTAAATGAGGAGACACTTGAACGAGATAAGGAAAGACAAGAATCTGGGCATGAGTCATCACACTTCTTCAGTCGTAACTTCCTAAGTCGCTCCGCGATTTTAAATTTCCTTATATCATCCCGCATTTTCGTCACGATTTGGTTCTATATCACACCTTCCTATTGGCACAAGCATCATGAGGTCATCTCCCTCAGATCACTTCCTTATGCCGCCTGCCTAATGCCACGTCTGCTTATTGCCATACGTTCCTTATGTCGAGCCACATCATCAAAGAGTCAAGACAAGATCAATCTCAAGAGTGGTTATCACTAGAGCCGCATCAGACCAGATAATGAATGGAAGACAGCGTCTCGAAGAAGAAAAAAAATGAATTCAGGATGAATTCTTTTCAACCAGGGGAGGATGATGCAGCGCGAGATAAAGATGAACGAATTACCTTAAGTCGTTTTTCCCGCCAAAATCACTTCCCTGAATCGCGCCTCCACCAAAGTCGCGAACGACATAGCAATCAGCGAGGTCGCGAACGACATAGCTTCTCCAGGTCGCGAAGGCAAAGAAACCCTAGATCGCTCGAGCTTCTAAGTCGTGAATTCCAGTAGGTCGCGAAGCGCGATCTCCAGTAGGTCGTTCCAGTTAACTCGCGAGATTCCTTATGTCGCACTCCTCCTTAGGTCGTTGAAGAATTTTAGGTCGTTGATGCTTTCTTTCTTAAGTCGTTCCTAAAGCTTATGCCGCATCATTCTTAAGTCGTTAAGTCGCTAAGTCGTTCCTGAAGCTTATGCCGCATTACTCTTAAGTCGTCCTAAAGCTTATGCCGAAGTTCTTAAGTCGTGAAGTATCTTAGGTCGTGTGGAAGTTAAGTCGCTCTGCCCAAGTTGTTGTGTCGCATTTGTTGAGTCGTTTGTTTGTATTTTCTTAAGTCGATTGTTTGTTTGTTAAGTCATATTGTAACTGTTGAGTTGTGTGTGTGTTGTACTTTCCCTATAAATAGGGGTGTGTTGTCATTTGTAAAAAAGTTGATTTTTGAATAAAATTTGGTTTGTGCTTTGTGCCACCATTGAAATTGGAAGTTGAGTGTTATCTCCTTTCTCCATCTTCGGATATTCGAGTGCGCTCAAATCAACGAACTTGAAGCCGATTCACGGAATCTCGTGCGCGAGATCAACGTCGAAGAATCGTAGATCTTCTAACACGGCATCGTGCGCGATCAACGTGTCAAAGATAGCTAGAATCCGGTGTCTCGAGAGATCAACGGATTTGGGCACTTGGATATCCTCAATTCATCGATTCATTTGTTTCATCAATTCATTTTCCGCGAATTCATCAATTCGGGAGTTGTGTGATCCTGTATGCTGCGTCACATTCCTTAAGAAAGTTGGGTATAACAAGTGGAATTGTATGTTGATTTTCGATATTTTGACATGATTTATGCGAATAAAAAAAATAAAGGTGTAATTTATATGGTTTTATTGAAAGGTGTGTTTTACCTATTTTGAAACCTTATAAGGATGTTTTGAAAAAAATTCTTTTGTTTAATTGTACGTTTATTTCTCCAAAACGATTGAAACATCTTAAAAACATTTAAAACAAAAAAACAAAAAATGTGAATACTAAGAAATTGTCATGAAATTTAAGTTTCATTCACCTAGATTAAAAAACATTCAAAAGTTAAAAAGAGTAAATGGAATCAATCATTTTCTAAGAATTATTTATTTATAGAGGACTGAAATTTTCGGATAAAAACACACTATATATATATATATATATATATATATATATAATGATGTAAAGTGAATGATAAAACATGCATAGTGGGTATTTTTTATGGTGCTGTAATAGTAAGAAACTACAAATAGTAATTTTAAGTAGTTTAAATAATGATTTATACTTAAAAGCGTTTGTAAGTAATTTCAATTTAAAGTTAAAGTAAGTAAAATAATGTACAGCAAAACCGTTATCAAATATGTTTACAAAATGTGAAACAATAATTTGTTGCTTATGGAAATATTCTTTTGACGGACTATTTTACTTACCTTTTAAAATTACGTACAAAAGCTTTTAGTTACCGGTCACTAGAAATACTTTGAAATTGTGGCATTTTGTTCTTTAACAAACGGCCCCTCTCGTTATTTGCAATGATAAGAATTTTTTTTTTTTTTGGAAAATCGAACGAACCAAATCCTTCAGGACCCAAACCCTATTCTGAACATGATATAAATTGCTCGCAGCTGAATTTAGTTCGTCTCTTTTCTTTATCAAAGCCCTAGCCGCCAATTCTCATACTCAAACCTTAATCTCTAAGCCATGGCAGAAACCCTAACCCTAAAAGGAGTGATGCGAGGCCACTCAGACCATGTAACCGCCATAGCAACTCCCATAGACAACACGAACATGATCGTCTCCTCCTCCCGGGACAAATCCATCCTTGTCTGGACCCTCACCAAGGACAACATCCCAACTACTCAGGACACCCTCCCCGACTACGGCGTACCCAAGCGCCGTTTGACTGGCCACTCCCATTTCGTGCAGGATGTTGTTCTTTCGAGTGACGGTCAGTTCGCACTTTCTGGGAGTTGGGATGGTGAGCTAAGATTGTGGGATCTGAATACTGGGTTGACTACTAGGCGATTTGTTGGTCATTCTAAAGATGTGCTTTCTGTTGCCTTTTCTATCGACAACAGGCAAATTGTTTCTGCATCCAGGGACCGAACAATTAAGCTCTGGAACACTCTTGGTATGATTTTCTCATTATGTTTTTCTTTTCAATATTTTCAATAGTAAGGAACTGCGTTAATTTGGACGTAGATAGCAGCAACCTGAAACAACTTATAAGTTGCTTTCTAAATTAGCTTTACAGCATATATGAAGGAAAACTAAAATTTTGAATTATGAATCGAAATAAAAGTTGTTTCCCCACATTTATGGAACAAAGTGAAAAGGTGGATAGAATGTATTAGTTATTGTCAAACAACCCTTAACGCCTTAGGTGGTGTTCATGAATCATTGATAATGCTTATGTTTGTATGTGTTGTAGTGTACTCATGATGTTGTTCAACACTATATTTGTTACTTTTGTGACTTGGACTTGGTGTTTATTTGCATCTGTATTAATATACATGTCTACTTATCATAAATAAACTGATTGGATATACATTAGAGGGAATGCAGTAACTAAGTGTAGCTGATATACAAATGCATTATTCAAGATTTCTCGTGTACAAATATAATCTCTTACATACAAATATAATCTCTAGCATACAAATATTTAAGCTAAGTGTAAGTGAGTGTTTAAGCTACGTAAAGAAAAATTTATCGTATACAAATAGACACAGAAATATAAAAATTAAGATTCCAAAATTCGTAGTATATACCTAGTTTAGATTTGAAATTTGAACTATACAATTTATGATTTGAATTTCAGTTTGAAAACATCGTTGCTTATTGTTGTTCATATGAAAGTACAAATTGTGATCAGATTTACTTTATATCGAGACCACACCATGATTTAGCGAACACTAAATATTTGATGTTTTGACCTTAGGTGCCAAACCTGTCCTAGTTCTTGGGTAAAGCACAGATAGGCTGTGAAATCTTGCAACTTTCCCACCATACAAAAGAAATTAACAATTTATTGTAGTATTTGTTACACATTGTCTATAATGATGTGCATTCATACTCTTATCTATCGAAGAATGTTATTACAGTTTTTGATTAATTACTACTGTCTAAAATGTTGCATTAACTAAAAAAAGTAGGGTAGACAGTAATTAATGAACGTCTACTAAAAATTATATCTTAAAAGCATGATGTCTAATATGTTTTAAGAGTAATTTATTTAAAGCGAGTGTACCGAACTAGTATTAGTTCATCAAAAAGTGTATCTAACAGCATAAAAAACACGTCTACCAAAGAACATGTTAACTAGCTATATAACATTCTTGTTAATTGAAAATAAAGAAAGAACTGAAACCAAGTGCTTGAATGTATTATTGAGAACTGATTGTTAATCTGCCTACCAAAAATTCCCTGGCCTGGTCTCCATTGAATGTATTATGGAGAACCCCAAACCCCTACCCCCCAACAAATACACTGCCCTGGTCTCCACTGCAAAAATATACATGTTTGAACATTATATAAAATGAATGCACCCATCAAAATGAGAATCAAAAGTTTGCATGGTCGACACATGAATAGTCGTCAAATTTCTGAGTATATTTCATAAATTTTATAGGGGAATGCAAGTACACTATCCAAGATGCTGATGGACACACTAACTGGGTTAGCTGTGTTCGCTTCAGTCCCAACATTCTCCAGCCAACTATTGTGTCTGCATCTTGGGACAGAACTGTCAAAGTATGGAACTTGACCAACTGCAAAATTCGTTGCACACTAACTGGACATGGTGGTTATGTTAACACTGTAGCTGTCAGTCCTGATGGTTCCCTTTGTGCAAGTGGTGGAAAAGATGGTGTGACTTTGCTTTGGGATTTAGCCGAAGGGAAGAAGTTGTATTCCTTAGATGCTGGTGCCATCATTCATTCTCTGTGTTTCAGTCCTAATAGGTATTGGCTTTGTGCTGCTACACAGGATTGCATCAAAATTTGGGATCTTGAGAGCAAATCCATTGTTCAGGATTTGAAGCCTGAACCTGTGGTCCATGGCAAGAATCAGGTATATTTTTTTTCTTCTTTTTTTGCTTTATTTCTCAGCATTCTATAATAATTTTATCATTAAGTTGTTAAGAACAACATTTTAGAGCTGTTATAATGTTTGGTTATCTAGTGGTCGTATTGTTTTATTATTAAACTTTGCATTTATGTTTTGTACTGGACATAAATAATGTCCTGAAGTAAAGGATGTTTAATTGAAACATACTGGATTAAATACAACTTTGTTATGCTTAATCAGCTGACACCACAACTGTAGTAGTTGTTTATTGAAACATTTATTAACTATTCATGCAAACTAAGGTGTTAAATTTGTCTTTTAGTTGTTCTGAGTATTGAGTTTTTACTGATACTAAAAATGCTCTGCTTTATTGTTATTCAAAATGTGTTTTAGAGAATATTTGTTTATTAAAATTAAGGCAACTCTTCAAATTATAATAATTTTTCCTGTTTTGAATATTTCTAAACATAAATTAATAGAAGAGGAAACCAAAGTTGAAATATGGAAAACAAGTCGAAAACGGGGAGAACACTTGGGTTTTAAGTCGAGTTTTCTGAACAAAAATAAGTCAAAAACAGATACACAAAAGTTTAAGCTAAGCACGTTTTCTAAGTATTTTAGATATAAAATTTCTGACCAATTAAACTTCAAATCGTGTAATGTTGTGTTTTCATTTTGAAAATTGATTTTCGCTCAAACCAAGTTCTATTCAAAAAATTTGAAATACCTCATGACTACATCTTAGCATTTCCATTTAATGGATGTACTCTCTGCTGAATAGGCCTACATTTTTGCTAACTCCGTCTCTGAAATAAGTTGAATGCCATAGATGAAAAAACTCTCAAAAGAAAGCTTTTGAGCAAAAATACAAATGAAGTTGGATGCCATAAATTCTGAAAAGGAAATTCAAAGAAAGAAATAGAACAAATTTCTTAAAGGATTAACAAATATAAGTTATGCTCAAAGAATACAACAAAATCAAGCAGTTGAACGAATAAAATGTGGAGAAATCAGTTGAGCAAACTGTTAAATTCTGCAACCAACCTTTTAATATGAAGGTCTTTCTCATGTGATACATCATGGAAAACATTGTTTTTCTTCTTGTCATATATCAAACCATGAAAATGGAAAATACTTCATAACTTGTGGATTATAGCAAATTATTTCAATATTGAATGCAGAAAATGCTGTACTGCTCAAGCTTGGCATGGAGCTCTGATGGAAGCACTCTTTTTGCTGGCTGTACTGATGGAAACATCAGAGTTTGGGAAATCACTCGCTACTAGAGATGGCTAGCTAGCAACATTCTACTCTTTTAGCTACTGGCATGAGACACTTGTTTGTTTGTCTTCAATTTTTGCAAATCAACTTTTGTAGTTTGTGTTCTGTTTACCCTTGTTTTTGGAGTTTCACCAAGTCCTTTTATTTTATGTGGATGTTTCTTGTTCCTGAACTTTTACAAGGACCTCGTTTTCTTTTGTTAATTGCTTTGTTAGTCGGTCTGCATTGCTTGGATTTAAGATGGTTGTTAACCGTTTCCCTTATGGCTTGGGTCAGTCTTGCTCGTTTAGGTATCACTTGTCATTGTTAAGCAAACTCTATTGTAATCGTTCTGTTGCATCAAAATTTTTAAAAATTAGGTGGATTAAAATGCCTGTCAAAAGCGATTTAACACCGTAGAACAAGTGTGTGGTAGGCACTTAAATAGCGTACTTGCGCTGCATGGTTGTTTCTTAATCTCCATAGGCGTCTTATGTGGTGTTCAAAAACATTTTTTTTAAAAAAAATTCAATGAAGGGCATCTTAGTTTAATTTCTTTTTAAAGCTTTAGAGGGGCTACCTTTTGCTTTAGTTCAATGAAGGGCGCTTAATATATTTATGGTTTTGAGTAGAATTTGCTTTTTTTTTGTTGCTGTTAAACTTAGCTTGATTTCATTCTACTTTATGATTAGTTGGGTTTTAATGCCATAACATTTCTGAGGTTTGCAAGGGTTTTCTTGTATTATTTTATCTGTTTAAAAGGGTGGATTATCGGAGACTTGTATGTGGTTGAAATTTAGTTAGTTTATTTCGTGGTTGAATGATAAAAAGCTGCACATGGCATGTGGTTGAAATTTTTTGTTAATAAATATTTTTGAATAAAGAATTTATTATGCAATACATGTTGAATTTGTTAGAATAAATGAATTCAATAATAATTTGTTGGAATAAATGAGTTATACGTTAAACTTAAAACATGTTTGGCTACTCTGTATGAACAGTCGGAACTACGTACAAGTAGTTTTTTCCAATAATTATGTTCTAGAACTTCTTACAAGTAACTTGCAAAAGTAACTAATAAGCAGAAAATAGAAAAGCAACCATTTGTTACTTATGACTTATGAAATAATTTCACAAGTTATTTTGATCAAATATTTTTACTTGAAAGTTATTCAAACGCTTCTATTTGTAAATTGATATTTTAAACTATTTAGAGGTTACTATTCAAAACTCCTTTTAAGGAGTTTCAAGATAAGGTGTTACCAAACAAGTTTTAATATATGTTTAGATGTGTAATTTTTGTTATGAAATTTACGTACTTTTATAATTGAAAAAAAATTAAATCATTATTTTTGTTGATAAAAATGAGATATATTGATTTATCATTTTTTAGGATTCAATATTTTCTAAAAATCGAAAATTAGCATTCTCAATTAATTTTGGTATTAGCACTTGTAAAAATTTATGGATAAATGTTCATATTCGTACATTTTGAAATTAGCGTTAAACTTTTGATACATTTGACTAAAAGATAATTAATATATGGATTGAAATCCAAGTATTACTTGAGAATTGGCGAAAAGACCTCAAAATGGAAGTGTAATATTAACGAATCAATATATTTATATGCATTTGAAGTTTTTACTGTCAAAAATAAGTATATAGTATCATCAAAGTGATGAACCTACTAAAAGAAATATTAAGTGAGAATAAGATCTATAGCGTCACAGATAACATTTGTTATTTGTCTTTTAATTAAAAAAAAAATGATTTTAGTCTAAGTGTTTCATACCCCAATAATTTTAATTTATAACAAAAATTTCAAAAAGTATTTAACATTTACTTCTGAAAATAATATAATACAAGAAAATTATTTTTAATCAACATGTGTTATAATTTTTGTTCATTGATCATCGTAAGTTATGAACATAAATAGTCAAAATGTAACCTTTGTACAAAAACATTGTAATTGATTATTTATTTATTTTTCTCCATCATATGATATAAACATTCACTAATTATCATCAATTGCATTGACATTCTTCACCAAAATATATTTTAGTAATGCCAAAGAATCCAATTGACATATTTAATTTGGACAAGAAAATTATTATATATGTTTGTAATCATATACCTATTTTTTTGTAATGTAACACCAACTTTAGGAAGGAAAATTTATTTGTATTAAAATACTAATTTTAGAAAGAAAGAAATTTTGTGAGCTTGAATTTAGAATAATGTAATGGTATTTAATAAATTTTTATATGCAACTCTAAATTTTTTGAATCGTATGGGCTTGAATGTATAAAGTTTTACCATTTTATCAATAAGAATGTGTATACTTCTTGAATTGTCATTTTTATGATTTGTTAGATCAATTAATAAATATTTGTTAATTGGATTTATTTAATAAGTTTAAATTTATGATCACTTAATAAGCTAAAATATATGAAAGTGAATGTAAAATGATACAAGTACCGTAAATTATTGTAAAAACCGTTAAATGATGGTATTTAAATGTAAAATGAAAGAGGAAAAAAATTAGTGGAACAGCATAACAATTTGTATATAATTATGAAAATTTTAAACTATATGAACTTGAAAGAAAAATTAATTTTATCATTTTATCAATATGAATGTGGAACGCATATTGAATCATCATTTCTTAAATAATCTATTAGATATATTAATGAATATTTGTTAATTGTATTTATTTAAAAAGTTTAAATTTAATATTATCTAATACTTTAATGCAAAATAATAGAATAAAACTTTAGGAGAAACTAATAAATGATTGTAAATATTATTACATGTTGGCATTTAAATGTAAAACAATAAAAAATAGAACCAGTAGAAATATTGTAATAATTATAATATTGGTGAATTGAAGGAATTTGAAAACAAAATATTCAAAGAGAACGAAAATGATAGAAGGAAATACCCTAGAATCAACGAAAACATAAAAATTTTCTGCTTTAAATAATGGATACTATGTATCTTTTTTTCTATGAATATTGCACGCTAAAGCCACAACCACTTTCAACATTTAGTTTTCGAAATTATTTTGGTTGTAAATGTTATTGTTTCACTCTACTCCCAATTTTATTATTTTATTCATGTCTGTACAAAATTTCCACAAATTGTTTGACGACGTTAGATTTCAAATTTAAAAACGTGAGAATTTACGGTGCGGTGCTAAGGATGACATAGTTTCTTTTTTCTACTATCATTTCTTAGATAATACCATATTTTACCGTTTAATACAAAAAACCGTGTACATAGAAATAAGCAGCTGTAAAATGATATACAGTGATTTTTCAATTGCAAGTGATCTTTCAATTGTCAACACATTTGTACAATTATCCGCTGTCAAACGGCGGCTTTCAACCAAACGGGCGCTTTCAACCAAGTAAAATAACAGAAATAATAATAGCAAGCATATCAATTTTTTATTAAAATTATCATCATTGAGTTAAAATGTGGTGCCCTTTTACACCGTACTGTTTATATTTTACATCGTGAATCAAACATCACTTCTATCCATTCAAACGTCCAAGCTCCACCAACTACTCCCAACCAATAAATAGAATATTAATTTTTTTAATTTTAATCGTATTTTATAAAACCAGCTAAAGTGGATCACGTGGATTTCAACTTCTGTCTGCACGATTGCAATCCGTGTGGTGGGATATAATCCCATCTTAGTTTGATTTTATAAAGCCGGTGATAAGAGCAATCCACTATCCGCTGGAGGTGAGTCATGTCCCAACCTACTCTTGGTGATACAATGTGCTTGAATTTTCTCACGGCACATTTACCCTTTTAAATTCTTTACACTGAAATAAAATAGTAAAATGACTTAACGAACCCTCTCCAACGGTTATTTCCAAATGAATATCGTCATTTAAAAGAAGGAAACGCCGGACTTAACGAGTGCTATACGAGCGTTATTATTCCACGTAGGCAATTACTTTCTCATATTTTATGTGAACGGAAGACCGAATAGGAAAATTGTTTACTTTCTCATGTTTCTACAACCTTTTGCACATCATGTAAAACATTAAGAATAAAACACAGTGAAACTAAGGTGAGCATAGCTAGATGAGTGGTTTATATTTAGACAAGTCTGGCATCGGAAGATTTTTCATAAAAGTTTGCTAAATTTTCACCGTGAGGACAACGAATTTTGATAGGGGGGTGGAATAAAACTCCGTCTCAAAATGATATACATTGTTGATGTTGGCTATTAAGGAACATCGCAATGCATGTTAGTTTCTACGTAAATAACAAATCAATCTGCCACAACCAACATATTTTCCATTTTAAATTTTTTAAAATAAAGAAAACGAGTGTTCTTTAAGCTGTGAAATCTCAGAATTTGCATAATTGTTCACTTTTTTTTTATCATGGAAGAACTTATTTATATGAACGATCATTCAAATACTATTTCATCCATCGATGCATACTCGGAAAATCTGAAATCCGTTTACAACCGCATATGGAAAACCGATGAACATTTGATATATAAAAAAAGAATACAAATACGGATACGAAAACATCCGCTTCGGTTTTCATTCAAAATTACAATTTATATTATGTCTATTTTACCATAATGAAAACGGCTGCGTATTTATTGATAGACTAAGTTAATAGTATATATAGTGCCGGTCTTGAGATGTATGGGTCCTAGGCGAAATTTTGTATAGGAAAAAAATTGTTAGTGTTGGGATTTAAACTAATTTTTATTTAACTTGAGGTCCCTATAATAATATTATATAAATTTGAGCCCCTATAATCAAAGGCGAGATCTCCTCCGGATCGGACGCTGTAGGCGACCGCCTAGCCAGCCTATGCCCAGGGCTGGCCCTGAGTATATATTATATTTATTTGATGCAACACTATTTATTAACATAATATTTGTATATTTTCCACAATTTTATAATCAGCGAGATTGGAAAAAATTATGTTAAATCAAATTTTTTATTTATATTTTTTAATTTATCAAATATCGGTGGAAATGATAAATATCCGATATCCGTTTGAATCCGTGGATGCGGATATTCAATATGCGATAATTATTTCAAAGCGGATGTAGACGCAACCATGACACTATACGCATTCGAATGCATTCGTTAACAGATCCGGATTTTTAATCTCGTTCCACACGATAATGTTGTAAAAATATAATTTTACCCAAAATTTATGGATGTATCCAAATAAAATAATATCTGTTACCTTGGCAGAGCTTTAAATGATCACATATTTGATCCATTAAGGGTGAATTGGTCAAACTGAACTATTTGTTTACGATGCTAATAGTCATTAATGTCAAACAGTTATTAATATCTTGACCCATTTTCAACGTAAATAACTAATACACTCAAACATAATTAATAATAATAAAATACTTAGATGTGTTCGTACACAAATAAGATTAGAGATTATAGATTAGAGTTTAGAAATCATAGTATTCGTGGACAACCTTTTTAGTTAGAGGTTACATAATAGTGTTGGTGAACAACTTTGAGGTTTGAAGCAAAGATTTGAGAGCGTTTTAAATCCCTCTTCAGTTTCAAACCTTTGTCCGCACTTGACAATATCTCATCGAACATAATCTTTCGTTGCCACTTTTCTCAAATCCACTTGCGGGCAGTGACCACACCGTTAATTTTCCTTTCAAATACCCCTTTTATTATTTTTTCAATACACACGGATACGTCCTTCTTTTCCATAAGCTTCCCCTTCCAGATGCTTATTTCCCATGGTTCAATCGTGTCGCACGCACAACGCATCCTAAATGTAGAACATCTCTGCCCAAAGTAGGATAACCATTAGTTAGCACAAATATAAACATAAAAAGTAAAGTTGATCATTTCTGCGATTTAACTAATATCTTATCATAATAGTAGTTGAAATGTTGAATACATTCGATTTTCTCTCCCTTGGTTGTCTCTTTCTTGTACAGTAGTGCAAACGGCATGGAACATGTAGCCGAAATCCTTTATTCTTCATCAAATCAGATATGGACGAAAATCATCGTTATTCTAAACAACAAGTACAGGAATACGTCTTCTAGTAAAACATGGGCATAATTGTAACTGCATGAATGTACGAGTAGGTTTGCTTGTAAAACGTCGGCCATATCATCTAATCTTTTGTTGCAACAAACAAATAATTTTACATACTAAACCTACCGGGCGGACTTGTCCTTACGGTTACAAATATTTTTAATCTAGCTGCATTATTTCCTAGTGTAATGCAACATTTAT
The DNA here is from genome assembly GCA_030737815.1 of Allium fistulosum. Classification (NCBI taxonomy): domain Eukaryota; kingdom Viridiplantae; phylum Streptophyta; class Magnoliopsida; order Asparagales; family Amaryllidaceae; genus Allium; species Allium fistulosum. The sequence continues at coordinate 479,262,349 of CM060905.1, read as the reverse complement.
TTCTCATTTTTACCCTTTTCAAGTCGTATCAAACATCAAATATCATCATGCGGCTGCGACAGTAGATGATCAACTGTGTTTGTATACTTTATTTTCTTCTTTTACGAGTTTCAGACATTATAAAGTTTCCTTTGAACCGTTCTTCTTCTTCCCCACATGGTTAAGCTCTTCCTTTTATTAACATAAAGTTATATTCAGGTACTAGCTAGTCACCGCATGCTGTTTTTATTCTTTTCAGGTGAATAGTTTATGGACATTGACTGAAATTCTTGTCTTTTATTCATTGTAGTATAATTAATCAAGGATGATAAACAGAGGAGACATATTTGAAGTCATATCCGCCCTTATGCCATTATACGTAGCAATGTTCCTAGGCTACGGATCCGTAAGATGGTGGAAAATCTTCACACCCGATCAATGTTCTGGAATAAACAGATTCGTAGCAACATTTGCAATTCCTCTTCTCTTCTTCCATTCCATATCTACAAACAATGTCTACGACATGAACTTCCGCTTCATGGCTGCCGACTCACTTCAAAAACTCCTCATCCTTCTTCTTCTTCTCCCCTTCAACTTCTCAAAGTGGCATGATCCCGATTGGTCAATTACGTTCTACTCCATATCCACTTTACCAAACACAATATTAATGGGGATTCCTCTTCTCAAGGCAATGTATGGTCAGTTTGCAGTTGGTCTCATGGTTCAAGTTATCGTTTTACAAAGCGTGATATGGACTACTATATTGTTGTTTATGTTGGAGTATAGGAAAGCAAAGGCCCTGCTTTCTGAGAATTTTCCATCTAATGTGATTAATCCTATAGTAGTAGAGGTTGAGTTGGACATTAGTTCGTTTAAGGCTGAAGAGTTAGGTTTACAGGATGAAGATAAGCCTGTTATATATGCTATTAATGTATCAGAAACTTTACCCAAGTCTCATGGTTCAGATTTGAATGATAAGGAAACATTGACAAAACCACGTGTAGCCACGAGCCATGTGATTATCAAGGTTTGGAGGAAACTTAGCATGAATCCTACTATATATGGGAGTATAATTGGACTTATATGGTCACTTGTATCTTTCAGGTGGAGAACTTTATCATCATCTTTCTGAAACATTATTTTTGTACTATAGAATTTCTTATGGTTGATTGAAAATCGTATATGTTAGATGGAACATTAGATTGCCGAAGATGATAGATGGATCGATCAGTATAATGTCAAATACAAGCATAGGGATGGCCATGTTCAGCATAGGTAGCTTTATGTTCTTTACTTGATCAATTATTCTACGGCTTATCGTCGTCGTTACTATCATCTTTGCTTTATTCCCATATAATCGATGTCTGTCATATCTTCTTTATCACAAATTTCTATCATTAATCATATCTCTAGTTAAGTTTTATTTTTAATCTTGTTTAACACTTCCTTTTCATGTTAATTAATTTAAGTATTTCATTTTGTCCTTTTCTTGAATCTTTGAAATTAAGTACCAAATAAAATTTATTGACTACTACAGGTCTGTTCATGGCTTTGCAAAAGAAAATAATAACATGTGGAAGAAAAGAAGCTTTAATTTCCATGGCAATTCGGTTTATGGTGAGTCCCTTCATAATGGCAGTTGCTTCAATAGCCGTTGGCCTTCGAGGAAACCTCTTGCGTGTTGCAATTATTGAGGTATATACATACATATATATATATATATGTTTGAATATTTACATATTTGAGGAAAGTAATCTGTCAAATCAAATACCTCAATTTATATTTGCTTAATAACAAGTGTATATTCGTAGGCTAGTCTTCCTCAAGCGGTTTTTACATTTGTGTTTGCGAAGGAATATGACTGTCATGCAGGCATTCTTTGCACAGCGTAAATAAAACACCTTCTCTCATAGTAAATTCTTCAACAGTGTATATGTTCTTAAGATTTTGATATAGTATTGATGTTAATTTTGCAGGGTAATTTTTGGAATGGCAGTAGCAGTTCCAGTTACAATTATGTACTACGTTCTCCTTGGACTGAAATTATAATGAACACAGATGCGCAAAATATTAGTAACGTCAACACACTATATATGAACTTCATAGCTTGCTAAAGAAACAGTTTCCATTCCATCTCAGCTATGTGTATTCATGTATATGAATGATGAGTATAGATTACATAGTTTTTGTTTTGTTGCGAATTTCTATTGAATTTCATTTTATATAAACTCAAATGATTGTACAGAACAATAAGAGAAAATATAATTATTTTATTCTAACTCAAATTTCTTGCATTCTTCTTTGTTTACTTGCTTACGTCCTCAAAACATATCACAACCTGAACTCGGTTTCGTTCTCGGTTTCGCTCATTGAAAATTTTGTTAGTTTCTGATGATTTCGGAAATTTCGAAAGTTTCGGTTTTGGTTTCGGTCTTGATTTCGATTTTTAATGGTTTGTTAAGAGAAATGAATAATTATCTTTGTCGATAAATATAAAATATAGTCTATAATAAATTAAAATGCAACATTGTAAATTTATTACATTTAAAAATTAATTCTTGAAGCTGCATATAACTTTATTACATTCAAAAGCTTTACAACAAAAGTTTAAGTTCAATCCAATATCACTAAACCAAATTATATAATTTCATTACCACTTAAACAAAAGCTACACAACAACGTACTAAACTAAATAATATAATTTCAGCCCATAAGTTTAATAACAGCCCATTTAATAACAGCCCACTATAAAAAGCCACACAACTCAATATAACTTCACCGAATTTTGACAACAGTAGTCAGCTTGAACAGCTAGGGCAAAAAAAAAGAAAGCGCTGCTAAAGAAAAGAAAAACGCGCAGCTAGTTTACTGTCGACTCGACCTTTGACTCCCGCCAAAGCTAGGGTTTTCGACCCTCGACCAAAGCAGCTCAGGTAATTTGGATTTGGATTTTGATCTTCCATCTGTTTTTACTCTAATTTACGCTTTATTTCGATCGTTAATTTGATTTCATTTTTTCGTTTACATAGTTACCGAAACCGATTTTTTTGGTCGGTTTCGGATCGTCGACCATCGGTACCGGTACGGTACCACCGAAATTTCGGAGTACCGTCCGGTACCTCAAACCATGATCACAACATGTATATACTATTTTAGAAGTCCTTGCAAATGAACACGAATTTTCATTCGGACATAGTTTCCTAATAGTCTACTCACTTAAACACCAATTGCCAATGGACATAACTCTTCATGAACTCACACTTATATCATAAATCATTAGTTAAATTCAAGAATATAACTGAGCTGTCACATTCATTCACTAAAGAACAACAAACGTGCATAACCATAATTGACCACAGGGCAACCCAAAATTTGCCAAAAAAAAAACCAATTGAAATAGTGTCGCTCCAAGCAGCCGGAAGGAAATAATTGCCCAAGCAAGGAATTGAACCTAGGACTTCGGTACTGAGAAGCTTGCCTACTACCAACGCACCAATACCAACTATTAGTTATAGTAAACAATAGAGTACTTAAAATATGAAATTACTTAAACCTTTTCCCTTCTCCACCTGCTGCCCCCACCCGGGGGGTTGCCCTAGGCGGCCGCCTGGCTCGCCTAGCCCTAAAACCGGGCCTGATTGACCAACACAAAATTGGGTTTAGTATTCGACATCCTCCTTACACCCAATTCTTGATGGAGGTCTCATGCCAAACATCATCTAACTTTTGTCGATGAGGTTTTTTAAATTCTAACATATTGGTTTACAACATTTTGTATCTTACATGTTTTCACAAGAAAATGAATATTGTTAGTAGTGTCATCTTGATTGCCTTGAACTTGCTATCCAAGGTGGTTCCAAAACAAATTGATATTTCTTTATTTCACAATGCTTATGTCTCCATTTTTTAAAAGAAATATTTTGTAACTCACAGACCCTTTTAAATCAACTTATTTCCATCCTCACTAATTTTCAGTCAACAGTTCGTGTTGTCTTTCCATACTTTTCTTTCCCTCTTTTGCTAAAACTTTCAAGAAAATGATATAAAAATAAAACGTTTAGTAACATTAGTCATTATATCTTTTCTTACTTTTTTTGATTAGTTTGCATTTGACCTTTTAGTCCTGACTCCATATGAACTTCAGGATCTCCAAATCTTTGAATCTTTTAACCTTAATAACTAAGCTGGTTTATTTCCCTTCCTCCTTTTCTTTCATTCCTACCTTAGCCTCTTCAAAATTTTCTTACTCGATCTCCTCCTTTTTCACTTCTTCAGTTTTTGTAGGATCTTCTTCCTCCACTTTGTCGAATCCATAGTCTTTTACTTCTTCGTATTTTAGGAGATTCTTGGATAGAATTTTTCTTATCTTTTTCGTAGAGTTAACAGTGTGAGCTAGAGGCAATTATGTAATTTATTGTATAATTTATCTCTTGCAAAAAATTATTGTTCGAAATAAAATAGGTTTTTGGTTTTGTTTTCAATTGTATGTGTTGTTATATTGTTATATAACAAATTATCTAAATACATTAAACGTATATAAATAGAAAATCCTTAGGAAAAATATTTAACTGATTGCACTTGCGAATGTGTCAACCATGATTTTGAATTAAACATTAAAATACTTATCCTTTAATTGTTCCTAGTCAAGATATATCGAGAAATGATATCGATACATCTGTGTATGTAATGTTCTTCATACGATGACGGTGAATTACTCATGACAGTTGGAGACTATAAGAGACTGCGTATCTGTAGATGTTCTGAACAATCACAAAATAACCCAACAAGAGTGGTTGATATAACCAAGTCAAAATATAAGATCTCATGTAACGATGTGCAGTAATAATCGGACTTGAGACTGCCTTTTGTCTTTAGCATCCACAATGTACTTCGATTAAGGTCAATCACAGACATCATGATCATCTTACAATCATAGTTGGATACACACTAAACTACTTGAAGTGAAGCACCACTCAAGATAGAATTCTTCTCTTTCGTCATAAAAAGGTTACTATTACCGTAATTGATAATCAACGTAAATCAAAATTCTTGCCAAAGTAAATCCGTTAATCGATAAATGTTATTGGATTGAACCAAGAACTTTAAAGCGACACTATGCAATCAACTACAAAAATTATTGGATTTATTTTTATCATTGACCAAACTAGAGATATCTTGGTGATATAGCTATGAATAAAATAAAACATGCACAAAATATAGTTACCTAGTTGTAGCATAATAAAGATAAGAAATTAGACTTCGCGTAAATGATATATAAACAGCTGAACTCGTGCTGAATACTATAGTTCAACAAAGTACGTACATGAGTTAGTATTTAAAATGTTCAAATATCACCGAGGACTGACTTCACATTAGGGAGTTAACACAACAATGTTAGCTGTATTATGAGTTTTCAGTTTGTTTAAATTAATTTTTAAATCTTATAAACCAATAGTTAATATTAGTACAAATGTTATCTTGAATTTTGATGGCTTTTAATTATTTTTTTAAGACCTTAAAATTAATTAAAATAATATATAATTGTTATATATTAATTTAGTTAAACATAAGGGCCGATATAAATATTTTGATAATTAATATATGATGTTAATTAGGCCTAAAGTCACGGGATTAATTCCCAAGAGGTGGCTATATACTTGAGGGGATAAGGGTTGTATTTCGAGTTTTACATAGTATATAATATACTATAGTCAACAATGTCTAGTGGTTTTATAATGACCCGCAAATTTACCAATATGATAAATTATATTTATTTTTAAAGTATTCAAATATAAGATTTTTTAACATAGATTATGATGTTTTGAATAATAAATAATAATGGTAATCTTATTTTGAATAAGTATTTACGAAAATATTTCCTTTAGAATTTTATCGATAAAATGGCCGAAAACCGTTTTATCGATAAACAACTCTAAAATCGTAAAACATCGTGCACAAAGCTGGATACATAAAATTATTTTTATATTTGAACAAGAATATGAAATAAAATTATTTATTTTATTTTTGGAAATTAAATGAATATATAGTGATGCCCTTATATTTAATTTGAATTGAGATTTAATGATTTAATAATTATTATAATTATTCAAATAATTGTTTTTTAATGATAGTAATTCATTCTAAATAGTTATAAAGTGATAATAAATGATTTATAATAGTTTTATAAAGATATTTAAGCAATTTGAAATTATGAAGAAAATCGATATCGGTTTATCGGTATAAATGCACTTTTTGTAAGTAATTGCTAATATTGATTTATATGATTTTATAATTCAAATGTGATCACTTTTATTTATTAAAACTGATTAGGAATTTATTTTCAAACTTTGTTTACAAATATATGTACATAAAATAAGTGATCGGGAATCGGTTTCCCGATTTTCAACGATTTAACGAACGGAAGTTGTTCGAAAGTTGTTGCAACCTTGTTTATATGTCATGTGCACATATATAACATAAAAATGCATCCACTGACATATACATGAACACATATATACATACATATAACAAATATACATTTATATATACATATATTAAAAATATCTAAGATATTTTAGGAAAACTTCACCCTTAAGCTTTCATAAAGTTAACAATTAGGACATGAAGTGATTTGAGGTGATGAATGATGATGAGGAGAGGCGTGGGCATGTGAAACGATGGAGGTGAAAGGAGGCACATGGGTGATGTGATGGGAAGGAAGTGATGTAGGGTATTTTGTAAAATTTTGGCTATAAATATGTGCATACATTCATTCACATTTTCACACAACTTTCCATCTTCTTCTTCCTCTTTTCTCAAGCTTTCTCCTTCTCTTTAATGGTCTCTCATCTTAGAAAAATTATGGAGAAAATTATAGCAAATAATATTTAAATATATATAGTATATCTATATATACATAAACACTTCAAAAATCTTCTCAATCTCCTCCTCCACCCCTTAGAAGCTCACGGCCACCCTATCTCCACCTCAAAGCCGAGAGCCCCACCACCTAAGGAGCGTGGTCAAGCACTCTTAGGCCTTGGTCGAACACATATAGGAAGAAGGAAGGAGTTCGAAAGGCTCCGAAGTAAGTAAAAGAGGAGGAAGTGCTGCCGTAATCAATTCAATAAGCTACAGAAAAGACTGGTGGAGTGGAGCCATAAGTGAGTACTCGATTTACTTACATTTAGAAAATAATTATATGAATTTTTAAATTTAAATACTTGGTTGATAACTTGGTTGATTATATAATTGATTATATGGATGTTGATATGGTTGATAACTTGGTTGTGATAAATTATGAGAAATCATAATAGAAATGGTTAGTAATTAACCATAGTTAATTAGATGTAAATTTAATCCATAAATAATTTGTGTATAGAGTTGTTTATCAAGCCTGATCCGGATATTTTTAATACTCGGGTCAGATCTGAGTAGTTTCAGGTTTAGTTAAAGATGCTTGGAGTTTCCAGAGGAGAGCTGGAGATCTTTGTCTATGTATGAACATATTCTATTATCCTCTGCCTATACTGAATTTGTTTTGTTGTTTGTCAGCATTTGTAAGGACAGAGGATTTATAACTGTCCAGGCTGAATCTAGGTTAGACTCTTTTATTTTATTCAAAATTTTCCGTTGTAAAGATTTTATATTGATATAATATATGTTATTCCATTCGTGTGAGATTCTGTTTTATCTTTATTTTGTTTTTCCCCTAACAATTGGGCTTTCCGGCACTTGGATTTTCGGCACGTGAATACCAAGGATGTATTAATGTCGATTTTCAAGGGTCGAAAACCCCCGGTCGTTACGGGTTTGAATCATGTACTTTGCAGGACTCGAACCCGTGACCTCTTGGACCAAAGCCAGATTGCCTAACCATAGGGACAATAGTGCTGGACTTAAAAATGAAGAAAATGTAGAGACATTTGTGATATCTAGCGGCTATAAATAACCCCAACTTCTCTCATTCTAAAATTATATAAAAATAACTCTAGTTGCTGTTAAACTTGTTAGAGCCTTAAAGATGAGATTTGTGGGTTGCAGAATTATGGATCTTAAGGCTAATTAAACACTAGAGAGGCAGAGGGGGTGAATAGTGTTTTCTAATTTTTATGAATCTTTTTAAAATTCTTTCAAGATTATTAATCAACACAGAATGAACAATCACAAATGTAAACACAGACAAGTATAAATGTAGTAAAGTAAAAACTATAGAATTAGAGAGATCACACCAGGGATGTTTATACCAGTTCAGAGTAACTCTACATCCAGTCTCATACAATTGCTTGTACATATTTCTGTTCAAATGCAAATCTTTAAATGGGTAGAAGGCAAACCCAATACAATCTCGATTTTAAGACTATGAGACACACCCTCTAGATTTTCAGAGCTCTGGGTACACTCACTTGATTTGGATGGGACACAAGCACACCCACTTGGATTTTTAGGACACCACGTACACCCAATTGATTTGAATGGGCTACAATCACACCCACGCAAATACAACTAGAGTTTGATGGTTTTTCTAAAGATAATTTCTTGATCTTTGGTTACAATTGATTCTATAGCCACTTGGATAACACTTTGATCTTTTATTAAGAGAGAGAGATGGTTGGAATTAGAGAGTAAATAGTACAAAATCAATACAATGAAGATTGAATTGATTCTGCTTTGAATTTGAGAATTTTTGAATAAATTTTCACTTGAAATTTTGGCAGAGTAAGAGGAGAGAAGATAATAAGAAAGTAGTTGTTAAAAAATTCATTTGAAACCCCCATATATAGAAAATAAACAAACATGTCCATTCTCGAAGAGTTACGACAAATAGACACTTATTTCAAAATTTGAATTTCAAATTAGCGGCATGTATGTCGACATATCATCTGCCTATATGTCAACATAGGCTAGTGAACTTTTTTATTTTAAAATGTTCTGAAAATCTTATGCTTTGTAAAATATTTTGATACTTTGTAAAATAATTTAACATAGTTTATAAACATTTTAAACTTTTAATTTTTTTATAAAATATTTTCAAATATATTTTAAAAATATACTTTGTTTTAAAAATAATGAATAAGAAAATGAGAAGATAGAGATCGAAGATTGCTACAAGGGATTTTAACAATATTCTATGACTCTGTATACTATACCATAGTCTTGAGATCTTCATATCTTGATCTTTATACTCATGAGTCTTCATGTCCATTTCTTGAGTCTCTATACCGTACAATTTTCAATCTAATACATGTATAATATCCTGCACTACATTCGATATAACTTAAAAAAACCATTAGTATCCATATTTCATATGAATGTATTATTGTTACTAAGGTTGTTACCATCAAAATCAATAACTGAAGTATTAACAATCTCCCTCCTTTTGATGAAGACAATCATTAATATTTTGTACATATAAAATATGATATAACTCCCCCTGAGCTGAATAACGACCACTAAGTAAGTGCATATGTATTTTATATTTTCTCCCCATTTGTCATCAACAAAAACGGGTGGAAAACTAAGAAAAACTAAGGAAAGAAAACTTAATAAAATAAACACCCCCTAACTAATATATGATGATATATGATTCAAAATCAATAATCTAACTTTAAAATGATATATAAGATTATATGTATTATAAAGTAAAATTTATTAATATAATTTCAAACTATACAATTTCAATATATTTAAGTCAATCGAACCAAATCATACAAACAATCCAAACTAATCAAATTCAATCCAAATACACACCAAGCTATTCAAACAAAATCCTAAGAGTATTTATATATATTTACATATTAAATCCAAACCTAATAACTAGATGTTTCTTGGAACTTCAACCTAACCATCAGACCCAAAGATTGGATCAGATTTATTGGCATTCAAATCTTCATTATCCTTATTAATAGTACATTCTGGGTTGTTGGTTAGTTCGCCTTTGATTAAAGAAGAAATCATCCACCGAATCGCATTAAAGTGCTTTTCTTGTTCCTTTATCATTTGCATTTGACTTAATTCTAAGTGCCTTTGACTTTGTAGGATAAAGGAGAGATTATCTTTGAAAGATTGAAGAGTTTGTTTAAGATTTTTACATAATATTTGATGTGGAGAAGACATATTTGCAATAATATGTTTGAGAATGAAAATAGAGTATAGAATAAAATGATGAATGAGTTTTCTGAAAGAAATAGACTTATATAAGAGTAGAAAGCCATTTGGAATGGATGGATGGATGGTAGTTATTTTTATTTTGAAATTTAAAAAAATTTACTTTCTAACCGTTATATGTCGATATATCAAACGCATGTATGTCGACATACATACCTATATTTTCAAAATTAAAGATTTGTTATAGATTTTGTTTTTATCTTATACTATTATACATTTATAACTTCTAGAGACTAACAAAAAATATAAAACAATAATAGATACTTTTCATTACTTAGAATTTGAAGGATACATGGATTTCATTCGAAATAAAGGAAAATACATAAGAACAACATGAATTTTAAACTAAAAACACACAATACAAAGCTAGATAACACAAGTAAACAACTAGATAGATTTAGAAGGATGTTGATGATGATGATAAAGAGCCACCAAGTTTGCGAATGATCTTTCCAAAGTATTTATCCACTTTGTTGGAAAGAGATGTGAATTTCTTACTAAATGATCGTTTCTTTTGATTTTTAAGAAGTTTTTCTTAGTTTCTAATGATCTCTTTATTGGCTGGTGGACTGGTTTGTCAAAACTTTCTAAGGAAGTTTCCATTTCTTCTTTCTCCTCATCCTCTTCTTCCATTTCCATTTCATCTCCCTATTCCTCCTCTTCTTGTTCTTCTTCCCATCCAACCTTTGCACTCTTTTGGGAAGAGTGTGATAAGGTTCGAAAAATGGTTGAATATGCATAAGAGAGACATTTGCTTTGTCAATTTTTTTTCGAGGAATGGATTTTTCTCCTCTTAAATCCACACCAAAATATAATAAATTCTAGTAAGATACCATAAAAGAGTGTGTTCTCATGTCTAGAAATATTCTTTTGAACAAAGTCATCTAAAATGACTTGTGCCTAATTTATGCTGTAACGACCATAAATTGCAAAAGGAGCTTTGAAAACCTTTTGAGTAGGGTTATTATAATTACGCGTCCTCGAAGTAATACTTTGTTGTACAATGAGACTCATAAGTATCGATTTTGGACAAAGATTTTTGTGTTTAAATTCAAAATCATCATTATTTTCGAAAAGATCATGAAAAACTCCACGATTTTGATCATCAATTTAAAAAGTGGAGAGGTCAATTCCACTAGACTTACAGCCAATAATATGGCCCAAAAATTCACAATTTAAAACTATTGGGTGCTATTAATGTTACACCAAACTTGACCTTTTTCTCCTTGATAAATTTTCCGTTTAAATTCGCATAAAACATTTTGACCAAATCGGAGTAACAAACAAAATCATTTTGAGAAGATTTAATCAAACTAAGAATATTATTTTCAAAACAGAGATCATGTAAACTATAAGAAGAAAAATCTTTGAATTTAGCAAATATTTTGGGAGAAACTTTCCTGAAAGTAGTATATTCCATATAGGCTTCAATTACATCTTTCTCATTGAAGAGAAAACATTTTGTTTTCTTAGACAGCCTAATAGTTTTTGGGTTTTAACTAAAGGAAGCCATTTTTGAGTTTTTGAAGAGAAATGAGAGTGAAACGATATTTGAATTTTGAAATAAAGAGAATGAAATGGTAGGATAGAGATGGAGTAAATAAGTAGAGAATCAAATGACATATTCTCTGGTCAAAAAGGCATCTTTTAAGAACATAGGAGTAAGTGTAAAAAAAAAGAGAAATTTGAATGTTGAATTTTGAATTCAGATTTCAACTTTCAGTTTTATGGCATGTATGTCGACAGATTTCTTTTCAAATGCCAATCTTTAAATGGGCAGAAGGCAAACCCAATACAATCTCGATTTTAAGACTACGAGACACACCCTTTAGATTTTTCGAGCTATGGATACACTCACTTGATTTGGACGGGACAAAAGCACACCTACTTTGATTTTTGGGACACCACGCACACCTAATTGATTTGAACGGGCTATAATTACACCCACGCAAATACAACTAGAGTTTGATGGTTTTTCCAAAGATAATTTCTGGATCTTTTGTTACAATTGAACCTATAGCCTCTTGGACAACGCTTTGATCTTTGATTGAGAGAAAGATGATTGAACTTGGAGAGTAAATAGTACAAAATCAATGCAATGAAGATTGAACTGATTCTGCTTTGAATTTGAGAATTTTTGAATAAATTTTCACTTGAAATTTTAGCAGAGTAAAAGGAGAGAAGATAATAAGAAAGTAGTTGTTAAAAAATTCATTTGAAACCCCTATATATAGAGAATAAACAAACATGTCCATTCGCGAAGAGTTAAGACAAATAGACACTTCATTTCAAAATTTGAATTTCAAATTAGCGGCATGTATGTCGACATATCATCTGCCTATATGTCAACATAGGCTAGTGTATTTTGAAAACTTTTCTATTTTGAAATGATTTGAAAATCTTATGCTTTGTAAAATATTTTGATACTTTGTAAAATAATTTAAGGTAGTTTATAAACATTTTAAAATTTAAATTTTTTTATAAATATATTTTAAAAATATACTTTGTTTTAAAAATAAAGAATAAGAAAATGAGAAGATAGAGATCAAAGATTGCTACCAGGGACTTTAACAATATTCTATGACTCTGTATACTATACTATAGTCTTGAGATCTTCATATCCTGATATTTATACTCATTAGTCTTCATGTCCATTTCTTGAGTCTCTATACTGTACAATTTTCAATCTAATACATGTATAATATCTTGCACTATTTCGATATAGCTTGACAAAACCATTAGTATCCATATTTTATACGAATGTATTATTATTACTAAGGTTGTTATCATCAATATCAATAACTGAGGTATTAACAATCTCCATCCTTTTGATGATGACAACCATTAATATTTTGTATATATAAATTATGATATACTCTTCCCTGAGTTGGATAACTCCGCCTGAATAAGTGCATATGTATTTTATATTTTTCTCCTGCTTTGTCATCAACAAAAATGGGTGGAAAACAAAGAAGAACTAAGGAAAAAAAACTTAATTAAAAAAGCACCCACTAACTAGTATATGATGATATATGATTCAAAATCAATAATCTAACTTTAAAATGATATATATGATTATATATTATAAAGTAAATTTCACTAATATAATTTCGAACTATACAATTTTAATATATTCAAGTCAATCGAACCAAATCATTTAAACAATCCAAACCAATCAAATTCAATCCAAATACACACCAAGCTATTCAAACCAAATCCTAAGAGTATTTATATATATTTACATATTAAATCCAAACCTAATAACTAGACGTTTTGTGGAACTTCAACCCAACCATTGGACCTAAACATTGGATCTGCTTTGATGGCATTCCAATCTTCATTATCCTTGTTAATAGTACATTCCAGCTTGTTGGTTGGTTCGCCTTCGATTAAAGAAGAAATCATCCACCAAATCGCATCAAAATGCTTTTCTTTGACTTTTATCATCTGCATTTGACTTAATTCTAAGTGCCTTTGATTTCGTAGGATAAAGGAGGGAATATCTTTGAAAGATTGAAGAGTTTGTTCAAGATTTTTACATAATTTTTGATGTGGAGAAGACATATTTGTAAAAATATGTTTGAGAATGAAAATAGAGTATAGAATAAAACGATGAATGAGTATTTATAAGAAATAGACTTATATAAGAGTTGAAAGCCGTTTGGAATGGATGGATGGTAGTTATTTTTATTTTGAAATTTTAAAAAATTACTTTCTAACCGTTATATGTTGACATATCAAATGCATATATGTCAACATGCATACTATATTTTCAAAACTAAAGTATTTGTTATAGATTTTGTTTTTATCTTATACTATTATACATTTATAACTTCCAAAGACTAACAAAAAAAATAGAGCAATATAGATACTTTTCATTACTTAGAATTTGAAGGATACATGGATTTCATTCGAAATAAAGGAAAATACATGAGAACGACATGAATTTTAAGCTAAAAACACACAATACAAAGCTAGATAACACAAGTAAACAACTAGATAGATTTAGAAGGATGTTGTTGATGATGATAAAGAGCCACCAAGTTTGCAAATGATCTTTCCAAAATATTTATCTACTTTGTTGGAAAGAGAAGTGAACTTCTTACTAAATGATTGCTTAAGCTTCTTTTGGTTTTTAAGAAGTTTTTCTTGAATTCTAATAATCAATTTGTTGGATTAGTGGACTGGTTTTTTCAAAACTTTCTAAGGAAGTTTCCATTTCTCCTCCTTCCTCCTCCTCCTCCTCCTCTTCTTCCACTTCCATTTCATCTCCCTCTTCCTCCTCTTCTTGTCGAATCTCTTATTCTTCTTCCCATCCAACCTTTGCTCTTTTTCGGCAAGAGTCTTATAAGGTTCGAAAAATGGTGGAATATGAATAAGAGAGACATTTGCTTTGTCGAATTTTTTTCGAGGAATGGATTTTTATCCTCTTAAATCCACACCAAAATATAAGAAATTCTTGTAAGATACCATGAAAGAGTGTGTTCTCATATCTAGAAACGTTCTTTTGAACAAAGTCATCTAAAATGATTTGTGCTTAATTTATGCTATAACGACCATAAATAGTAAAAAGAGCTTTAAAAACCTTTTGAGTAGGGTTATTATAATTACACGTCCTCGGAGTAATACTTTGTCGTACAATATGACTCATAAGTCTCGATTTTGGACCAAATTTTTTGTGTTTAAATTCAAAATCATCATCATTTTCGAAAAGATCATGAAAAACTCCATGATTTTGAACAATATTTTAAAAAGTGGAGAGGTCAATTCTACTAGACTTACAACTAAGAATATGACCCAAAAGTTCACAATTTAAAATTATTTGGGTGCCATTAACGTTACTCCAAACTTGACCTTCTTCTCCTTGATAAAATTTTCTGTTTAAATTCGCACAAAACATTTTGACCAAATCGGGGTAACAAACAAAATCATTTTGAAAAGATTTAATCAAACTAAGAATATTATTTTCAAAACAGAGATCATGTAAACCATACGAAGAAAAATCTTCGAATTTAGCAAACCTTCTGGGAGAAACTTTTCTAGAAGTAGTATATTCCATATAGGCTTCAATTGCATCTTTCTCATTGAAAAGAAAGCATTTTGTTTTCTTAAACAGCCTAATAGTTTTTGGGTTTTGACTAAAGGAAGCCATTTTTGTGTTTTTGAAGAGATATGAGAGTGAAAGGATATTTGAATTTTGAAATAAAGAGAATGAAATGATAGGATAGAGATGGAGTAAATAAATAGAGAATCTAAGGACATATTCTCTGGTCAAAAAGGCATCTTTTCAGAACATAGGAGCAAGTGTAAAAAGAGAAGGAAGTTTAAAATTTGAATTTTGAATTCAAATTTCAACTGTCAGTTTTATGGCATGTATGTCGACATACGTCATGGGATATGTCGACATATAGCCCGAAATTTCCAAAAATAAAACTATGCTAATATATTCCTAAATACACACACATACGCACACACACACACACACTCTCTCTCTCTTATATACTTATACTCATCCAATATAATTATTAATGTATATGTTATTTTTATCAATCAAAAGCAACCAAAAAAAAGTAAAATGCACCCATTTTTGCTGCTTTTTGTTGATCAGCTTTAACTATTTGTTGTTGTCGTGAAGCACATATTCACATTTTCAGTATTAGGTTCATTGTCGCTAGAGGAAATGTTTGAATCATCCAAAGTTGCTGTCTAAGCCCTTTTTCTTCTTCCGGATGATTCATTTGCTGGTGAGATCTTTGATTTATTCGAATGTGGGCAGTATCTTTGAAAATGACAAGGTGCATCATAGTTAAAGCATCTAGTCGCAGTTCTAGTTTCATTGGTCTTGTTTTTAGGTTTTCGAAAGCTGTTCATTTTTCTATACTTCAGAATTTTTTTGAAATTTCTGATCATGAATGCAATTTTTCCGTCATTGTCATCGTCAGAATCCTAATCGTCATTTACAGCATTGAAAGCGATGAATTTCTTTTCCGTTGTCTAGCTTTCCCCTACCCTTCATTTGTGCTTCATAGGACATTAGATTTCCTATTAACTCTTCAATTTTCAGAGTACTAATAACATCAGCCTCTTCTATTGCTAGTGTCTTTTGATCCCACTTTGAAGAGAGTGAATTGAGGATTTTTCTAACTTGATCCTTTTCAGAAAAGTTTTTCCCTAATGCAACTAATGATGCACTATATCTTGAAATCTATAGTACATGTCAGAAATGGACTCATTTGGATTCATTTTAAAATTTTGAAACTAATTAGTTAACATGGAATTTTTAGTTTGTTTTACTTTACTAGTGCCCTTATGTATAACTTGTAGTGTCCTCCAAATTTCATATGTAGACTTACAAATAAACACTCTATCAAACTCATTTTTGAACAAAATAAAATATTCATGGTTTTAGAATTATTCTGCGCAAGTGCCTTTTGATTAGCAGTCCATTAGGCAAAATTAGTTTGTGGTTTAGTGCACTTATTTTGTGTAACATTCCAAATATCTAAACCATTAGAATGTAAATAGATCTTCATCCTACATGACCAATAACTGTAATTATTGCCATTAAAAAGTGAGGGTCTAATAGTAGATTGTCCTTCGATACAAGTGTTAACAAATGTACTAACAGTATCGTTAGCCATTAAAACTTTTCAAAAATCAAATTACGAGTTTTTGAAAACCAAATGCTCTGATACCAAGTGTGGGTTGCGGAATTATGGAACTTAAGGCTAATTAAACACTAGGGGGTGAATAGTGTTTTCTAATTTTTATGAATCTTTTTAAAATTCTTTAAAGATTATTATTAATCAACACAGAATGAACAATCATAGATGCAAACATAGATAAATATAAATTCAGTAAAGTAAAAAAGTAGAGAATTAGAGAGATCACACCAGGGATTTTTATACTGGTTCGGAGTTAACCTACATCCAGGCCTATAAAATTGCTTGTACAGATTTCTTTTCAAATGCCATCTTTAAACGGGCAGAAGGCAAACTCAATATAATCTTGATTTCAAGGCTACGAGATACACTCTCTAGATTTTCTGAGATCTGGGTACACTCACTTGATTTGGACGGGACACAAGCACACCCACTTGGATTTTTAGGACACCACGAACACCCAATTGATTTGAACGGGCTACAATCACACCCATGCAAGAGTTTGATGGTTTTTCCAGAGATAATTTCTTGATCTTTGGTTACAATTGGTTTTATAGCCTCCTGGACAACACTTCGATCTTTGTTTGAGAGAGAGATGATTAAAATCAGAGAGTAAATAGTATAGAATCAATACAATGAAGATTGAATTGCTTCTGGTTTGAATTTGAGAAATTTTGAATAAATTTTCACTTGAAATTCTAGCAGAGTAAGAGAAGAGATGATAATAAGAAAGTAGTGTTAAAAAATTCGTTTGAAACCCCCTATATATAAAAAATAAACAGACGTCCATTCGCGAAGAGTTACGATGAATAAACACTTCATTTCAAAATTTGAATTTCAAATTAGTGGCTTGTATGTCGACATATCATCTGCCTATATGTCGACATAGGCTAGTGTATTTTGAAAACTTTTTTATTTTAAAATGTTTTTAAGAATTATGCTTTGTAAAATATTTTGATATTTTGTAGAATAATTTAAACATAGTTTATAAACATTTTGAACTTTAAAATTTTTTTATAAAATTTTTTTAGATATATTTTAAAAATATACTTTGTTTCAAAAATAAATAATACGAAAATGATAAAATGGAGATCAAAGATTCCTAATAGGGACTTTAACAATATTCTATGACTCTATATACTATACATAGTCTTGAGATCTTCATATCTTGATCTTTATACTCATGAATCTTCATGTCCATTTCTTGAGTTTCTATATTGTACAGTCTTTGATTTAATACTTATATAATATCCTGCACTATATTCTATATAACTTGACAAAAACATTAGTATCCATATTTTATATGAATGTATTATTGTAACTAAGATTGTTGTTATCAAAATCAATAACTGAGGTATTAACAAGATTTTGACACCTAGTTAGAATGAAGAAGGAATTACAACCCGAAGAGGAATAACTGACAACACAACATATCAACAACCATTAGA
Source organism: Allium fistulosum (assembly GCA_030737815.1). Taxonomy (NCBI): domain Eukaryota; kingdom Viridiplantae; phylum Streptophyta; class Magnoliopsida; order Asparagales; family Amaryllidaceae; genus Allium; species Allium fistulosum. Next base: position 479,244,093 of record CM060905.1, on the reverse strand, counting down.
CCAGAGGTAAATGTTCATTCTAAAATAATTATACATGTACATCTTAAATGATTAAGCCATATTCTAAAATATTCGAAGTTAAATTATTTTAAATCATATTTACATATACTAATAAATATTACACATACACACATACATACATACATAATATCATATTTATATACAAGGAAAAAACTAATTTGGTTTCAGCCTTAACACTAATATATAATACATATATTTCAAAATAATATAATTTTAAAATCATACACACACACTTTTGCTCAAGGGTTTAAAATAAAAGTTTGTTTAACATCTTAATATATATATATATATATATATATATATATATATATATATTTGTGTGTGTATATATGTTAGCTCTCTGGTTATATATATATAATTCCTTTCGTCCTAATTTATATAATTTTTTTAATATATACAATCTGATATTAACATGGATTAATTTAGACTTAAATTTTTAAATTTTGATATTCAGATTTATATATAATTTAAAAATTGTGCTTGATACAATACTTCAACATACTCCATACAGATTTTAACATTTTTTAATATTACTAAGATCGAGTTCACATAAGGGAGTCAACACATTAGTACTGTTGGAAAATTTCCAAGTTCAATTTGTTTAAATTTGTTTATAAATGTTATAAATTAATAAAAATGGCGTATTAATTTTTTACGGCTTTTAATTACTTATTTAGGGCTTTAGAATTAAGTAAAAATAAAAATAATAATTATTATATCTTAATTTAGTTAAATATATTGGTCATAATAAATATTTATTTAATTAATATATATGATATTAATTAGATTTAACATTAGATATGGTTGTGAGACGACGCAGAGGAATGGAAGTTTGAATATTTCTTTTGAATACATGAGATCTAGAATAAAGAAACGAGAAAAAGGAGGAGATATATTGAATACCTATGGTTATAAATACCACATCTCTTTCTTATTTTTAGATACACAATCGAAACTCAAAACCCCTAGAATCCATTGCCTACAGTTTGAACATATAGCTGGGATTTTCTAATCAAGCTTGCAGGAAGGAACCATACTCCAAAAGGAAAGGTTAACAATACGAAGTGTCAACAATTAGCCAGATCTAAATGTAAAAAACTTAAATTTAACTTTTTTTCAAGGCAAGCCACATTTACAGTGGTTCGTCCAATTTCTATAAATATGAAAAACAGGTGCAATACAAAAACGCCTGAGCAACTTCATACAACTCACGCAAACATATCCCACCATTCACACACCAGTTACATACACATACTACAAAATACATAACAAAAGGATTCCAAATGCACAAGCAATCCAAGAGAAAGCACGAGCAAATTACCACGCTAGAGATTTAACAATGAGGATTTCACAAATGAGCTACCATCCAAACAAATTACTAGGAAAACTAGCATTCCATGCCAAGAGATAGGTTTATAACACTTTCAGGTGGTCGAAAGCATCTCATCAACAACCCAAATGCCCGAGAAAGCAGGACAAGCATCACCATAAAGGAACCGCACAAGTTGCTCATGGCAATCACCATATAGGCCTAAGGAAGACGTGATAAGATGGCAACACATCAACAAGTAAACCACCAGAGTGTACATTTACAATAGCAAAGACACACCATTCCCCAACTTTGCACACAATAAAAGCACCTAAAAATTTAAGGAACAAGATAAGCCCAGAATTACTATTTCAATAAGTCACCGAACAACTAGAAAACTTGACAGACAATCCCAAAATGCCATAGAAAATCAACATGCCACCAGACATCAGTCACCGGCATAAGCAACATCAATAGCAAAGTAAGAAACTCACGGTGCCGAATCCAGAAAAGGTATATCTCAGACCAAAACTGCATCATAGGTAGAGGAAAATGGAATGAATTTCACAATTGGATCAAGGAGACTGCGATTCTCGAGGAATTATAGCGACACTGGAAATCTTGCATAGAGAAAAGGTAGTTTTGACTTGCGTTGCGTCTATAGGCGAAAGGAGGGATTTGGAACTGGAAAAGTGGTTGAACATATGGAATATGGAAAGGCAGTGAGAGGCATAAGGTAGGGCAACTGAAAAAAGACAACACAAAACAGTAGTATAAGGGGAGGAAACTAGAAAGAGAAAGGGGGAAAGCGAGGAAATAGAAGGGGAAGGAAACAGACGGAGTGTCGATTGATTTTGTAAAGGAAGAAGCGGTTGACGAAATAAAAGAGGCGGAAAAGAAACTTAGCTTGCCATTAGACTACATTTTGAAGATTATTTGATATTTAATTTTAACTTGAATTTCTCACACACACACACACCCCCATGCCCTCCCTCCATACACCCCACCACCACCCCTCAAACCCCTCACACACACATATATTTTATTTATGTACACGTTTAATATTAAAAAGGGAATTCCTTTTGGCCAAAAAAGGTATTTCGACTTAAAAAACACACACACATATATTTATAATTTAATAATGTTAACAAATTTCAAATTTAAATATTAAATATACTATGTAATTAGTCAAAGACTACTAGCTTAAGTGACAATTGGTTTGATGCTTTAGGGAGACATCAAAACAAGTGCTTTGCTTGAATAAAGTAACACTCTTATTATCAAAAACATACTTAATTATATATAGGTATATATATATAACATTCTGGTTAGGAGCAGAATAAAGTAACTATAATTTAATATATTTCTGAGATTAAATTGAGAATTTGAAATAAAGGTGAGGATTTTTGAATTTAAATTGGATTTTGGAAAATAATTGATTAAATTTTTTTGAAATGTCTAAATGGATACAAATGTGGAAAATATAATAATAAGATTAAAATTATTATTTTGGAATTTTAATTGAAATAAGTTTGATAAATATGAATTTGAAATTGTTTTGGAAGGAATTAACAAATATTAAATTAATTTTGAGATATTGAGTTAAATATCAAATTAAAAGTTAAAAATGGGTTTTTGGGGATTTAAAAGCTATTTAAATTTGTATGTAGTAAGTATAATATTGAAGTAATAAATTATTTTGGTGCATAATAACTATTTAGAAAAATATTTTTAAGGGACAAAAATTTGTGTTTGGCTATTGAAAAATTACATTAGGTAAAAATAAATTTAGGAAAACTAATGTAATGAATTGGAATTTTTTTTATAAGTATCAAAATGATTTAAAATAAAAAAGAAAGGGTTGGTAAGCATTTCAAGGTAAAAGAAAAGCGTTTGTTTTGGGTTATTTGGGCATTTTCATGGTCGATTACCCATTTTATTAGCTTAAGACAACCAAGAGAAAGTATTCCCTTCATTTTTATTTTATTTTATTTCTAAATCCTAAGCAGCTTAAAAACCATCGTTAGTGGCTGCCTAGGGTTAGAGATTCATCATATTTAGCATTTTCAAGCTAATTTCAAAGGTAATATGCTCCTACCTCCTTCTAACCTTGCAACACCATCATATCGTGTAGAATATCAAATTTTAATGAGGATTTTAGATCTTATCGGTAAAAATATCACTTTATTTTGGTTGTTTGAAGCAAGAGGAAGTGGTTCTAAGCTTCAATTTGGAAGAAAGTTGAGTGTAACACTTTAATTTTTGTATTGCATGTTATATGATGTTGAATTTCTTGCTATTATGAATGGAATTATGCTTGTATAAGTTTGTAGGTGATGAAGATTGATCAACATGTGTAAAATGTTAGTTTGTCTTCATGGTTAACTTGAAATATTTGAAAACCCTTATAGAAAATCACCAATCTCTTCACCTATGTAACTAGATATGTTTGCATGCCTATTCCAGAAAATAGAGCACCTAAACGTAGGGCTAGTCACACTGGAGTTTGTTGGAATCAACGACTGGAAGTTGACGATCTCCTGTAAACCCCATGATTAATTAATCAACCGATCGACTGTTTGGTACTAAAAATAGGCACTGTACCTATGGCCGAAAGGTTTTATGTTTAAATTATTGTAAAATCCCTATTTATTTGTTTTAATATTACCTAAATGGTTTCTAAAAATATATTTATCTGTTTTAAAAGTATATTTGATACTTATTAAATTGCTTTGATATGAAAATACTAATATTATTTCAAAAAGATATGTATCTAAGGTACCCTTTGCAATAAAAACGATATTTTGATGATAAAATGAGTTCAAAATCAGTTCTAAAAATCTATTTTTATAGAAATAAAAAAAGTGCTTTGGAATTTATTTGCATATATACATCTTTATATAAATTGTGAGATAATTATGACATTTGTTTATATAAATAGAAATTTAAAAATGAAGTGATTTTGAATGCAAGATGGAATGTACATATGTTATAACTATTTTCTTGTTTTGTTGAATAGTTTCTGTGAAGCAATAAGTAAATCTTGGACATTGTAATGAATAGTTGTCTCTTGCTATGTATTATACAAGTTCATATTATGTTTGGCCTCTTTGTCATTCTTACTTTGATATATTGACATGCCTTGTCTTATGCTATGTGTATTTCCATTTGATAATGAATTGCTATAATTTGTTATCCTATGCTATGTTGTGATTAATAACTTGATATAAGTACACGATACTTGTGATATGAAAACTTAATGAAATTGAGATAAATAAACGTCAAATGACATTATTGAGGCCGTTTGTTGATATATGATTATTAAGTGTTGATCGGTATGAGGTGAGTTACTAGACATGCTAGTATCCATCCTAGTTGGATTGATTCGAGGTCGCACACTAAATCGTGTGATTTGGTTCATCGCCACTAATAGTCCAAACTATCTACTACACGTACACACCATGAGGCAACACTAGTGCTATGATGACATCGATGATGGTAACGAGGTAAGATATACATATATTCAGCTCAACAAAGGAAGCACCAACGAGGACGAGAGACGACGGTGTGAGGGGATGGTATAACCTAATTTATACTAAAGCGGAATGGATCTTAAGGCTAATTTACACTAGAGTGGGCTTGAATAATGTATTTAAATTGAATAATGTATTTAAACTTTTTAATGACACACTTGCAGATTTCAAACTTTACGATAGAAAATTCAAACACTTGTAAATAATATAATCACAGATCAATCAGAGAACAATAAGAAAATGTGGTAAAAGTAAAGGTAAAGAAAACACCAAGAATTTTATACTAGTTCGAATTTCCAATCCTACATCTCATCCTGTACCCATACATAATTTCACTAATCACATCTTAGCTTTAAACCAAGTGGCAAGAACACCCTTTACATGTTCTGGCTTTGACTCAGGTGGAAAGAAACACCTACTAGAATTTGACTGGGTAACCAGAACATCCTCTGGAATTTGACTCAGGTAACCAAAATACCTATCATGCCTTTAACTCATGAGGTAGGACAACACCATTTACAAGACTGCCTTTGTTGGAACTAGGCCAGCATGCAGCGGGGTAAATATGTAAATTTCAATATTTTATTACAATTTGGATCTTTTGAGCCTATGAAGTCAAAATTTATGTGGATCTAATCTAAATTTACTTTATATAAAATCAAAATTTCATTTAATTTTTAAATAAAGTTTTATTTTGCTATTATATTTATATTATATAATATAAAATAGCATATCATATACACATGTGTATGTACGTGTGCGCGCAAATTATACAATGTGCATGGGTTAACATACCTGTAGATAGATGTTGAGATTTACACCGCAACAGATATGTTAGCCCTCTGTACACATATGTGCTATCAAATATATATATATATTAATGTGATAAAAAATATATTTATAAGAGAGAGTGTGTGTATATATTATTGGGGTCAAAATTGGCCACCAACACCCAGTTGTATGAAAGCACCATATCTTATCCAATCACATAAATACAAAGAGAAATAAATGAAGAACAAAATTAAAACTATTAGAAAGCAAGTAAATAGAGACACATATTTATAGTGGTTCGGCTAACTTCAACCTACGTCCATATCAAAGATTTTCCTTTTATTAGTTTATACTGCTGATTACAGTTATAAACATGTGAATTCAAGAATAAAATTGACAGAGTATAGCCTAGGTAGAAGATAAAGGGAAGCAGAAGATTATCCCTTTTCTGATGCCATGCCAGCTATATTTATAGGGGAAGACGTGCATGGATCGAGCTGAAATTTTGACAGAAGGTTCGGGAGACCAAGACGAGGCCACCTAAAAATTTTCAGGCCCATTAGGGCCTACTATAGGGATCGGTATTGATCCCTTTTTTGGTGTCCAATGGGGTGTGATCCTTGTGATTCTTCATGATGTTAGCTACTTACCCTCCAAATTTTGTGCCATTTTGACTTACGGGTTGTGAGATATCGCATTTTTCATGAAGTGGTGTTGTTTAAATCCCGACTTCTGCCGATCCCTATGAAGGGATAGGTACCGATCCCTCCAACTTCTTCCTAATGCCATGCGATCCCTTTGGAAGCTTCTCCACGTTGTATTATGCTTAGCTTCCAAGTTTCATGCCAATTGGATTAGTTGAACTTGAGTTATTGACCGATCTTTGTTGCAATATGGTGTTAAAGCTAATTATAGCCGATCCCTATGGAGGGATAGGTAGAGATCCCTCCAACTTGCTCCAAATGCTATGCGATCCCTATGGGTGTTCTACATGTTTTAATTAGCTTGTCCTCCAAGTTTCATGTCAATTAGACGTGTAGATGTTGAGATATTGACTGATCATTGTTATAAAGTTGGGTTTAGCCGATCCCTAAGAGGGATAGGTACCGATCCTTATGAGGGATATATGCCGATCCCTCCAACTTCTCCAAATGTCATATGATACCTAGGGTAGACTCCCTAGGGTCCCCTCTTCTTGTTTCCAAAGTTTCACTTCAATCCGCATTGTGGTTGTTGAGTTATGGGGCGATCATCGTTTTGAGTTGTGTTGTTGAGCTGAATATGATCCAATCCCTCTTCTTTTCCCCATAACTCTAGCATACGAACTCCGATCGACTTAAAATTTGAAATGTAGCCTCACAAGACCTACCTTATCACTTTGTATCTATTTCACCTTGATTTGGACAAAAATTAGGGATCTGATCCGAATCCGCTTGACCATCGTTCATAGTTTGGTTTATAGCCGATCTCCAAGCCTGGTAACCATTTCTCCGGGCCTCCCGCCTTGATAACCATGATGTCCGTTGGGTTAAATCTGCCTATTTACTGCTTTTCCAAAAGGCAAGTTAACACTCTACCCCCAAAACATGCCTTGCGATAGAAAGGCTTATTTTGAATTGCCATAAATCCAAAATCCGAAGTCCATAATCCATCGATAGCCATATTATCCAATCCGTTGCCAATCCAAATCCATGATCTATTTGGATCGTTAGTGAAGTCCATGACCATTCCAAATAAATGTCTAATTCTGAATCTACGATCTCTCCGGATTTTTTTATCCAAACCCCCGACCTCACCGGGACGTTTGCCAAATCCCAAACTGCTCCGGGCCCGTATCCAAATCCATAGCTGTTCGAAGCTGATATACAAATCCATAACCTCTCTGGGTTGTTATCCTAATCCAAATCCTCGATCTCACCGGATCCTTGCCGAGAACAACCGGTACTCAACGACCTGATCAGGCCGATTCATCGCATTCGAGCGAAGCGACCTGCCCTTTGCCAGGCATAGTCCATACCTGACGACCTTGATCTCTCCGGATCCTTGCCGAGCACAATCCATACCCAACGACCTGAGTAGGTCCATCCATTGCATTCGAGCGAAGCGACCTACCCCTTACCAGACATAGTCCATAGCTGACGACCTTGATCTCTCTAGATCCTTTCCGAGCACAATCCATACTCGACGACCTAAGTAGGTCAGTCCATCGTGTACGAGCGAAGCGACCTACCCCTTGCCAGACATAATTCATACCTGACGACCTGTGTTACCCATTACATTGATCCAAATTTAAGCATTCCTAAATCCATAAATAAGAACCCGTACAACCAATAAACCAGAGTTCAAATAAAACTAGAAAAACAAGAGTTCGAAGCAAATAAGAAGAAAGAAAAAAAAACAAATTTCACAAACCCTAGCACTACGGTTTATCATCATCTCAGAGCATGCCTAGGGACCGTCCTTGGTCCCGTACATGTGTAAGGGACTTAGTCGTCTTACTATGGAGTTTGCTACTTATTCCATGCCATCCTATCAATTGTTGATAACTTAATGATGATGCCTTGATCTAGTGCCATTTTCATTCGAGGTGGACGGTGGTCGCTCCTGTTCCATAGTCGCAGCCCGAGCCCTTACGTATTGTTATAACTGACCATTGCTCACGTGTTCCTCAATGATATCCTTCAAATGCCCACATCCATTTGTATTGTTCCCATCCAGCTCATGGAATAGGCAGCGCTTTCCTGATGTCCGTTCGAGTTTGAATGGTTCCCTACTTGCCGGCCTCCGATATGGAAGGCGCCCTCGAGTATCCAGATATATCTGTTCTAGGGTTTCATTCAGTTCTGAGTAAGTAGAGAATTTGGGTTCCCCCTCTATCACTTCGATCCATCGAAGCTATTATCCATGTTCCGTTTACCTTTGTCCTTTCCTGAGTTTTCACCGGGCAATTCTCCACCCTGTACCGTATTAACTTCCATTGCCTTTCTATCATCTTTTGCATCCTCTTATCACAGAAACCTTTCTGCTTCATGGTAGAATTCCCCGAGATTTATCGGTGGATTCCATATTAGTGGTATCTTAAAATCTTAATTATCGGCAACTCCTGACACTGCCGCCATCAAAACCATTGATGGATCTGGTCGGTCCATCGAAACAATTGCCATATTAAACTTGGTTAATAAATTCTTGAGTGATTCTCCTACCCATCGCTTTACTAACGTCAATTTCATCACATTCTTGGGTTTTGTAATGTGAATCTTTCAACCAATTCCTTCCATGTGCTAATAGAATTGCTCTCCAACCGTCTAAACCATAGCGTAGCTACATACGTTAAGTACAGGAGGAAACATCGTGCCAGGACTTCTTCCAATGTTCCCAGTACTTCCATGTGCCGTATATACCTCATCCTATGCATAGTTGGATCTAACTTTCCATCATAAGCTTCCAGTGTTGGTAGTTTGAATTCTAGCGGATTCCCAGCATTCCTGATATTAGAAGCGAATGGACTTCTATCTACATCCTCGAAATCCCTGTTCACCAATCTTCCATGCATAGCTCGCCTTATCATCTCTGCAAACCTGTTATTATCTTCCAGTGGTAGTTTTTTATCATCATGTCCAAGTTGTCCCCTGAGTCTAAGAGGGAATTTAGGAACATATTCCTCCAAACGAGCATCCAAATTTCGATTCACACCAAGCTCCATGGGATTGACCGCAGATCCTCCAGCATCACGACCAACCAGACCTAGGGGCATGATCTCTTTCCTTTGGGGATCAGTACTGATCCCTTTGGAGGGATTGGTGCCGATCCCTCCAGGATGGCAGGGGACTGCCCTAACCTGCTTTGTTCTATTCCATTGTATATTGGCTTCATCTCTATGTTCCTGGTTCTGATTTCCAACGATTCCTGCTGCTTCAACTCCTTGATTCTATGCTCCAGCTTATCCAATCTGTTGGAGTGAATTCTGCATCATCTCCTCCTGTCTTTTCAACATCCTCTCCTGCATAGCATCCATCATCGTTTTCATTTCATCCCTGGTGATGTAAATAGATGCTTGATTAGCTCTAGCTCCTGAGGAAGCCTCCTGACTCCCCCCATGGTAGCTCCTTTTTGGCAGCACTCTCTTTGTTGATTGCCTAGCCATTACTTTCTAGATCCTAATATCCAAGCTTTCAAATCTAAGATCCTAGCTTCCAGATCCGCGGGTGCAAGTCTTCTCAGTGAAAGCACCAAAATGTTGGGGTCAAATTGGCCACCGACACCTAGTTATATGAAAGCACTGATATCCAATCCAATTACATAAATATGACGAGAAATAAATGAAGAACAAAATTAAAACTATCAGAAAGCAAGTAAATAGAGACATAGATTTATAGTGGTTCAGCTAACTCCAGCCTACGTCCACTCCATAGATTTTCCTTTTATTAGTTTATATTGCTGATTATAGTTATAAATCCGTGAATTCAAGAATAAAATTGATAGAGTATAGCCTAGGTAGAAGACAAAGAGAAGCAGAAAGAAGATGCCTTTTCTGATACCATGCCTTCTGTATTTATAGGGGAAGACGTGCATGGATCGAGCTGAAATTTTGATAGAAGGTTTGAGAGACCAAGACGAGGCCACCCAAAAATTTCCAAACCTATTGAGGCCTACAATAGGGATCGATATCGATCCCTATTTTTGTATCTAAATGGGGTGCAATCCCTTTGGTGATTCCCTATGATGTTAGCTACTCCCTCCAAATTTCGTGCCATTTCGACTTACGGTTTGTGAGATATCGCATTTTCCGTGAAGTTGGGTTTAGCCGATCCCTAAGAGGGATAGGTACCAATCCCTATTGAGGGATAGATGCCGATCCCTCCAACTTTTCCAAATGTCATGTGATCCCTAGGGTAACTCCCTAGGATCCCCTCTTCTTGTTTCCAAAGTTTTACTTCAATCCGCCTTGTGGTTGTTGAGTTATGGAGCGATCATCGTTGAGTTATGCTATTGAGCTGAATATGATTCGATCGCTCTTCTTTTGCACACAACTCTAGCATACGACCTCCGATCAACTTAAAATTTGAAATGTAGCCTCACAAGGCCTTCCTTACAATTTGTACCAATTGCACCTTGATTAGGATAAAAATTAGGGATCCGATCTGAATCCGCTTGACCATCGTTTATAGTCCCATTTATAGCCAATCTCCAAGCTTGGTAACCGTTTCTCCTGGCCTCCGGCCTTGATGACCATGATGTCAGTTAGGTTAAATCCACTTGTGTACTGCTTTGCCAAAAGGCGGGTTAACACACACACACACACACACACACACACACATATATATATATATATTTATAATAACGAAAAATAATTATATTTGAAAATGCAAATATTAATAATTACAAATTTAAATTCAAAATTCAAAATTCAAATTTTAGATCTAAATCTAGAATTTAAAACATTTTCTAATTTCAAATTTAAATCAAACATAATATTTTGATAAAATAAAACAAATAAATGCAAATATATGGAATTAATATTTTTTTGGAAATATACACACACACATATATATACTTAAATTTCAAATATAAATTATCATTATACATTTAAATATATACGGATAAAATTATATATATTCACACATATTTTTGGCTTATAATATATTTGACAAAATTTAATTTTTAAAAAATCCTTTACGGTTTTAAAATTTGTTTTTTTATATAAATCTTTTAAGTATGGAAATGTCTAAAATTATTATTTTTTAAATAAATTTCGTAATAATTGGTATAATTAATGTACATTGAAACATATATACATATATATATGTATATATATATAGTATTAAAGTAACATCTTGTATTATAAAATAAACATAAATATATATATATAGTTAAGGTTTTAAATAATTTTTTTTTAATTTTGAAAATTATTACATGTATATTGTTTAACAAAATTTTACTTGTACTTTATATATATATTTATACGTTAACATATCAAATTTTGTTTTAAAATCCCTTTTAAAATTAGTATTTAAGCCGAAAAAATTATTATTTTTTACTTGAGCCAAGAGCTATATATGCATATATATATATGTATATATTACTTTTTTAAATCACAATACGTATATACATATTCATATACAATGTTGACAACACACATATATAGTGATTCGTGATATTGAGATCTAATCTAAGCACATATGATTCAAGATAATTATTAAATAAATATATATAATTTTAAATAAACAAGTTGAAAGAGTCTATGCGGTAGGATCGTATAATATGGAATAGTGAAATGGTCTAGGTAGATAGTAGTAAGCAGTAAGTAAAGTAGACACCAAGATTTTATACTGGTTCGGACCTCTTGTCCTACGTCCAGTCCCTAAGCTCCTCTTAGGAATTCAACTAACCAATAACCCTCACTTAACCCGGAGGAATATGTTTACAACTTACCCGAACAACCGAACGGGATTTCTTGCCTTAACTACCGAAGAGGACTTCAACTTGGATACAAAAAGTATTTCTGACTTGTTGTGTTCTTGATAACACTAATAAGTCAATTCAGTACAACTTTCCTATAATCTTATCCTCGAGAGTGTACAAAGTGTTTGTGAAGATTTAGGAAATGTGAATTGCTATGAATCAAGAGATGTTATAGTTAAAACAGAGATTCAAGCAATTGGTTTGCTTTTGAAAATTTAAAAGAATCTGAAAGTATGTTCAAGTAAGTAGAGAGATTAAAGCAAGTAGAATTGGTAATTTGCAATTGTTAAAACCGAGTATTTATACTTGTAGAAGAGGTGCATTTGTTTGCTAAAGGTGCATGCAAGAGATGCTTCCATTTCCATTGGAGAATGGTTGCAACTCTTGGGAAGAGGAAGGTGTCTATTCAGAGAAAATTCACAGTTACAAATTCAGTCGACTGAGCAGGAAATTCAGTCGACTGAAAATACAAAGAGAAATTTTCAGGAATGCATTCAGTCGACTGTACAGGAAATTCAGTCGACTGAAACTGTGTATATTTGTAATTCTGTGCCAGTTTCAGTCGACTGGCCATGCCTGTTCAGTCGACTGAAATATAAAAATCTGCACAGTGAATGTGTACACAAAAATGTAGTTTTACGGATGTGTTTTAATGTTCGTGCAAATCTCTTGAGGATAGATTTTAACAAATAATCTAGACTTTAGACCTATAAAAAATCATACTTATGTTTATACTTTGGTCTTCATAGTCCTTCCTTTAGCCTTGCACATATCTCTTCCTTTTTGTTGAAGCACATTGTCATTGATCAAAATATAGCGTATCAACATTCTCCCCCTTTTTGATTGATGACAATACTTATGTTTATAGAGATGTAATTATCTTTCCTCCCCTTGAATATATGCACTTATCTTTCCTACAAAACAAAGTTAGTAACATAGATTTCTCCCCCTTTGTCATCGACAAAAAGGAAGTAATAATTTGTAGAAGTATATAATTGTCAAACAAAGCAACCACTATCCAAAATCCATTTTCTTTTCTTGAGTGGGACCTGCAAAAAATAAATACAATATTGGTACCCACCTTTCAATAGGGTCCTAAAAGTTAGAACTTAGGAAACCAAACCCAATTTGGTTCAGTATCCTTTTTATAAATATAATTTTTATTATTATGAACACTATCCATAAATGCTTTAATATATTTATTCCTAATTAAAATATTGTTAGTCTTTGGAACCCAAATTTTAACTATCTTAGTTTCTTCTTTTGTTCTAATAGGTTCTCTTAATATCATTTGTTGTTTTGAATCAATATTCCTCTTAAAATTTGTATTTTTCTTTTTAGGAATTTTTGACTCTTTTATATATCCTAATCCATGTTTATTTGAGGAGGATTGAGAATTTTCTAAAATCTTAGATAAATTTTCTCTTCCTTTGTTAAAATTAGAGACATTTTTAGTGATGTTATCGAATCTAACTTGAAGACTATTATTTTCTAACTCAACTTGTCTAATCTTAGTTTTTTAACTCATGATTTTCACAGACAATTATATCATTCTTTGTCTTTTGAGTTTCAATTTCTTGACTTAAAAGTGATAATTGAGTTTCCGAATTTAAAAGAGACTCTTGAACTTTTTCAAGTTCTTCTTCTAGAATTTTCTTTTCATCTTTTAACATATCTCTTTCAAATTCAGCTTTGTTTTGATTTTCACGAGTTTCCTTGAGTTTCTTTTAAAGAGTTTTTATTGTGCTCAAAAGTTCTGTGTTTACATCAATTAAATCGTCGAAAGTTAAATTACTAACCTCAGATTCTTGAGCCATAAAGCATATATTCGCTTGTTCATTGTCGCTATTATTACCACTTTCAGATGAAGATGAATCTGAATCGTCCCATGTTACAGAGAATGCCTTCTTTTTACATTTGTCTTTCTTATTCTTGTTGTTGAAGTTTTTTCTGATTCTCCTTCTTTAGCTCCGGACAGTCTTTTATCATATGACCTTTCTTGTGACAATTAAAACATTCCATATTTGAGGATGAAGGTTTGTTCAAGAAATTCTTTTTGAAACCGTTTTCATTTCCTTTTCTATATTTTAAGAATTTCTTGAAATTTTTGGCAATAAATTCTAGATCCTCATTTTCAGACTCTGATTCTTCCTTTTCTGCGTGAAAAGCCACATTTTTTTTCCTGTGTTTGATCTTTCTTAGCTTGCATGTTAACTTCATAAGACATAAGGTTTCCAATTAATTCTTCTGGTTTCATTGTAGATAGATCGTTTGCTTCTTCGATTGCTAAGACTTTTCTCTCCCATTCATCAGTGAGTGAATTTAGAACTTTAGATACAATATCAAAATCTGTGTATTTTTCTCCTAGTCCTATTAAGGCATGATGAATGTCTTGAAATCTCGAGTACATGTCATTGATGGATTCATTCTGTCGCATTCTAAAGTTTTGGAACTGGTTCTTTAGCATGGAAATCTTTGTTTGTTTGACCTTGTTTGTGCCTTCATGTATGGTTCTAAGTGTACTTCATATCTGATGTGCAGTAGTACAAATGCTAACACGATTAAACTCATTTATATCCAAAGCGCAAAATAACATATTCATAGCTTTGGCATTTGCACTAGCTTCATTCTTCTGAGTATGTGTCCATGTAGAATATTCCGTTGTGGGTATAATGAGTTCTGCTTGTGTTGCATTCCAGGCTTCAAAACTTGTTGCTTGCATATAAATCCTCATCCTTGTAGCCCAATAATTATAGTTTAGTCCATTGAATAGAGGAGGTCTTTGGGTAGATTGTCCTTCCGCAAATGTAGAGTTATAGGCAGATGTTGTGCTTGTGTTGTTTTCCATATTATCAATATATCAAATAACGGTGTTATGGTTATAAGACGGCCTTGCTCTGATACCAATTGAAAGAGTCTATGCGGTAGGATCGTATAATATGGAATAGTGAAATGGTCTAGGTAGATAGTAGTAAGCAGTAAGTAAAGTAGACACCAAGATTTTATACTGGTTCGGACCTCTTGTCCTACGTCCAGTCCCTAAGCTCCTCTTAGGAATTCAACTAACCAACAACCCTCACTTAACCCAGAGGAATAGGTTTACAACTTACCCGAACAACCGAATGGGATTTCTTGCCTCAACTACCGAAGAGGACTTCAACTTGGATACAAAAAGTATTTCTGACTTGTTGTGTTCTTGATAACACTAATAAGTCAATTCAGTACAACTTTCCTATAATCTTATCCTCGAGAGTGTACAAAGTGTTTGTGAAGATTTAGGAAATGTGAATTGCTATGAATCAAGAGATGTTATAGTTAAAACAGAGATTCAAGCAATTGGTTTGCTTTTGAAAATTTAAAAGAATCTGAAAGTATGTTCAAGTAAGTAGAGAGATTAAAGCAAGTAGAATTGGTAATTTGCAATTGTTAAAACCGAGTATTTATACTTGTAGAAGAGGTGCATTTGTTTGCTAGAGGTGCATGCAAGAGATGCTTCCATTTCCATTGGAGAATGGTTGCAACTCTTGGGAAGAGGAAGGTGTCTATTCAGAGAAAATTCGCAGTTACAGATTCAGTCGACTGAGCAGGAAATTCCGTCGACTGAAAATACAAAGAGAAATTTTCAGGAATGCATTCAGTCGACTGTACAGGAAATTCAGTCGACTGAAACTGTGTATATTTGTAATTCTGTGCCAGTTTCAGTCGACTGGCCATGCCTGTTCAGTCGACTGAAATATAAAAATCTGCACAGTGAATGTGTACACAAAAATGTAGTTTTACGGATGTGTTTTAATGTTCGTGCAAATCTCTTGAGGATAGATTTTAACAAATAATCTAGACTTTAGACCTATAAAAAATCATACTTATGTTTATACTTTGGTCTTCATAGTCCTTCCTTTAGCCTTGCACATATCTCTTCCTTTTTGTTGAAGCACATTGTCATTGATCAAAATATAGCGTATCAACACAAGTTACCTTGACTATAGTCAAATTTGTACACTGAATGCTGAATCAATCGACTTTATTTGAATCTGAATTCAAATCTTTCCAGAGAGAGCTACAAAATTGAAAGCAGTACACACTATTATTATGATTTCACTTGAATTTATTTTTAATGCTTTAATCAATGGAGGAACGGGACTGTCTTTTTGGCTAGATATGGATGTACTGGAGGCCTAAAATATGGCAACAAATGAGGGCTAAAGGATGTTTAAATAATAGAGGAAGAGAGGAGCGAAAAATGGATCCGGATCCATAAATATCTCTACTAATTCAAACCTCTTTTTTGAATCAAATCCAACACCTCGTCCTACACCTGTAACTGGACAAATAAGGTCCTTTTATGGGCCTCCGAATCACTTCAAGCCCGATCAAATAAAATACATTTAAATCTAATTTAAACGTACATCGATATCGTATATCGATACGTGTATATCTAACTTTTATATACACACATCATGCTCAATACAAGTCAAATAAGATTTTATAATTAATATTTCTTAATGTCGATTAATTTAATTAATTGATTTATAACGATTATAATTAATTAAATCAGGTGGTAGTCAGAGTATTTAACATTACGGTTGTGTGACTCTTAATTATAATTTACATCAATAATTAATATCGAACAGTTTGAATATTAACGTTTACACGTCACTTAGTTGGTAGTGTGACATTATGGCTAAATTTATTGCTAACATAGCTTCGATAAAATCCAATTTTACTTAATTTAGCATTACTCCGTAGTGACAATTATTTACACCAATTCTCTTCGTTAAAACTATAACACTTTGGACTTATGGAATTTGGTAATGGTCAAAATTCCAATATCATCTATATTCAACACTATAGTCCAAACACAAAGTGCTTTGTAACTGTACTGCCCTGGCCAGAGACTTTGACTTTGATTTGACTTCAGTTGACCGTGATATTAATTTTTGTAACCAAGGAGACGAATTCTCTTTTGAATAATGTTTCACTTTTAATGCTTTCACTCGACCAAAATATAGTCATTCGATGGAGACCGTGCCATAATTTAGTTATAGTCAAAGTTGAGCTTTCACATTGAAGATCTATAGTATTCTCAAGTCAAGAGAACTGTGTAATTTTGTCTCATCGATATTTTCTGTTTGACCTTAGTTATACTAACTAACAGAAAACTATCGAGTGAGTCATTCTATAGTTATCCAATACCTATCAGTACACAATCTTTTACTGTCTTCAATAGTCATGAGTACTACACTACCCAACATTTGGAAAGTGTTACATACTTTAGTCTCAATGGTTGCATCGATATCTAGTCTCGATAAATCTTGAGTAGGAATATCTAAAACAGTATATTTATTTTATTGTGATAAATCACTCATGCAATACATTGTAACTACTATCACAAAACATACCTTTAATGGATTTTATAATAAATATACTTTTAATCAAATCAGTTAATAAATATAACACATTATATCAAGTATACAACAAAAAGAAAACACCTTTTATTTTGAACAAGATTGATTAGCGAGTTAAATATATGTAACGAATTACATAATTGTCCTAAGGGCATACCCCTCACTCTATCAATCTTCCACTTGCACTTGAGGTCAATTATGGAACCTCTATCCCATCCCTTTAGCCACTTTGATGAGAACTGATGATTTAGATCCTTCGTGAATGGATCTGCTATGTTGTTTTAATTATCTACTCTATCAATCAACCTCTCCGATGCTACTAAACTACCTTTATAATGTGGAAGTATTCGAAGTATGTCTCTTGACTTTCAGTGAGCTCTTATCTTTACATTATTATCATACAACAATAATGTAGTATTCTCAATACCTAGAATCACTCTAGCTCAGTTTTAAATTTGTGCATTTATATTTATACATTGCTTTTATCATGATGCTATTCAAAGCGATTTACTTAGCCTTTTCATTGAATTAGCCACAACTTCCTGTTTGGAACATTTCCAACTTAAGGCTTCTTAACTAAGGTTTAAACATGGATTTAATATTAACATATTATACTTGATATCACTAAATTTTTTTGACTCCGAGCACTCCTTCATAAGAAGTTTGTTGTTTCCATAAACAATTCTCTAGTATTTCGTAAATACTCAAGAACAATCTAAACTACCATTTAATGATCTCAATTTGGATTTGATATTTTTTTTCATGCATCAAATACATAAGAAAATTGCGGTGTTGTAGACAACGCAACATGAAGAATAATTCCTATTGCTAAAGCAAAAGGAATCCATTTTACATTCTTCTTATTAAACATTTTAATAATGTGTCTTTGCATATTGTTTGGGACATTGCCAACATCCTTTATACTTATATTAATAATATAATTTACAAATCTAATATCGAGTATTAAACAACCAAAGTGTTACTGAATTTAACATAAGTACACCGTTAATAATTAACGGTTGTAATCTAGAAATATCTATGTATCTTTTAATGGTTCTTTCTTATGGACACGCACTTCCTCTGTATTTTGACTGAAAACCAAACCATTTGATATTTTTATCAAAATACTTATTAAGTTCTGATGCTTATAAAATGATACTTTCGTATCATCTCATTCGATCCTAAAACCCACATACTTAATATCGCTCCCACCGACTTTGAGACACTTTGGTTTTTATGTGCAAACAATCCATTCTAAGTCATTTTTTTAGTATTTTCCATCTCAACACATATGTACCAAACACAAATTCATACAAATGATAATCTTGTTAGTAAATCAGAATTAACCTAAGCCCATTGGATAACAAATTTATTACGCCAATTTCAACAATCGAAATTTACGATGTTATTCTTATTAACGTTGCCCATTATATTCCAACTGCATTGCTATTACTCTTGAAGGCTAATTCATGGTCGATGGATCATATCGCTTTGGGTAAAACTACCAAAATCATATTTTGATAACGTACTTGGAATCCTTTTTATATTTGTGCATCATACTATATCGTAAGATAATACTTTTAATGGCTTAATTGACAAATGAGGATTATCCATTCCCAATATTGATAAGAAACTCATAGTTTCTCTTCGACGTGTGAGAGTATTTATTAGACACTCTGATGCGATGTGTTTATTTAGATTAGGTTAATTTCATTTCATCCTATGTAATCAGTTTTATCTTTGGATCATATCAAAATCCATTTTATACCAATAATTTCTCAAAGAAATTCCTTTGCTACGAAGTTGTTATTTTTTGATATAATAGTTGTTTATCGGTGAAAGGGAATATGTATTCATAAACACTTTATGAATTGCCTTATATATAAAATTGATTTGGTTATATTTTACGATACTTTTGTTCAAAATATAAGTTAGTCATCCAATGACGATCGTTCCCAAAATTCTTTTAGCGTGATTCATATAAGATCCCTCAGATATAATTATTACGTGTAATCTTTCAACTCATACAACCTGTTAATACCTTGGCTTAGGATATATTAGGATTTTTATAAACCCTTATCATGTATGATTTTGTAAACTATTCTTTAAATGAAATTAATTTTAATCTTGTGTACTACTCTTAAATACTTGACCTTATAGAAAGAAATTAACTTAACTTCACTCACCATTAATCGTGCTTTGTTAAACAAAGTTAATTACTCCTTATTTATATATTATTATGTATCGCAGGTAGGAGTGACTATTAAAATTGAATCTTTATTCATTATTAGGTATGTTCAAAACTCTTTCCAATATACTCACCGATTCAATTAAATTGAATCATTTTTATTTTCTATTGGAAGTTATTTTATGTACTTTCGATTTATATTCTATGAACTCATCATTAACATACCACGTGTGTATGATATACACATGTCCGTGTTTACGCTAAATCATCGGTTAAGACCAAAAAGTACATGGAACCATTTTGGAATTAATAGACTTTCGATTGCATACATCTATATGTATCAATCTGTAGAGTTTATTTACTCTTATAACTCCCACTGAATGAGTGTTTTGCCTTAATTGTCGGAGATATAATATACTAGTGCTATATGATTCATAATTATATAAAAATTATTTCTCAAAATTGTGGCTTAGTCCATAATTCCAAAATAGTTGCAAATAAATTTAGATACTTCTGTATTTTTCAATGCATCACAAATTCTAGCATTATAGTTTTATTTTATAATGAATATTCATAATATTCATATTGAAATAAAACTATATCTATATTCCAGTCAATAATAAAAAGTAATAATTATTTCATAAATAATGTTTGGTACATTTTAGGAAAACAATTTTCGTAACATGATGCGACCAATAAGTGTTATGTGGTAAGCGCCCATTATTTCCAGCATTACTATAATAGCGTATGAAGTGGGAATCTCTATTCAACCACTTAATATGGGCCATTTATTTCATTTACTATAGCTGGTACACAGTCGGGAATTTTCAGATCTAGTATCTTAAATTCAAATAAATAAATATCATATAAAATAATTTTCTATGCGAAAATATTTTTTGGAATGAAAACATATTACTCGTTTCAGTGTTAAGTATCTATTATTATTTTGCAATTCTTGTTTTAAATTTTCTTTATGAAGCAGAAATAACCATTCACTCTCTTCATCCCAACTGTGCCATATATTACATCCACTCTTAAATATTCGATTTCCTTTCAAAATAGTCGAACCATTCAAAGGAAATCCTTACTACGATATCATAACGAACTCTTTACAGAAGTGCATTTGGTTATCCTTAACTTTTAAGGATATTAAATAAATTGCACTTTACATAAACTGATCAGATTGACATTTCAAAGATCAAATTTTTAGAACAATCTTGTAGCCTTTGGTCCAGTGTTACATTTAACACAACAAGATCATTATTATGATCAAGCATATTGAATACATGATAACACACTATAGTTTACTTTCTTATTTTAATGAACTAATTTGATTGAGGTTTCGTACATTATGAACTATGACCATTCACCATATAACATTTATATGTGATCGTATGTGGATCAAATATATATATATATATATATATATATATTCTTGTATTGCTTTTAGAGTTCGAAACTCATTGGAGTCAATGCACAGTTTCAAGAAAGTAAACTTACAAGTGATCATGTTATGTACATATTTGGTGGTTGTATAAAAAGGCACTTGGATAGGTAAACATGAAATTTTTTATTGGTAAATATATTTTATAATTCTATTTGTCAATATTAATTCAGTTCATTTGTTTATTTAATTGGTAAACGTTTTATAAATTATATTAATTGTACAAATTTATCAATATAGATTATTATAACTTTATATAACATATGTTCTTACAATATTAGAAAGGTTAAATATTACAATTTTATTTTTCTAATAAGGCTCCTACTAGTCTTTTATGTTTCTCCAAACCCTAAGGCGAAACATAGAAGTCTTTCTACTTCACCGGTGGCCATTATTTTTTATGAAATATCCATAATCTTTAATATATTATATTGAGTGATATCGACTTATAGAATAATGCATTTCTTATGAAATACCCTAATGATTCAAGTGTCAAACACATTGGAAATCATGGTATATGTGTTAGGATTGTGCAATATACCTAGAGGGAGGGTGAATATAGTATTTAAAATATTTCGCAGACAAACAGATAAATAATACTGAAACGTAAATGCGAAAAATAAAGAATACACAGATACACTCAGCTTCTATCACTAACCCGTTAGTGCTTACTGCTACCCTCAAAGTTACTACTAGAATTATATATTTGATGTTTACCACACCTATAAACTTGCACTCTTTGCTAACCTGAATATACTTACACTATGCCTAGCAGCCCTTGTTCGTCGATGGAAAATCTATCGGTTTAGAAAACCGTCGATCGAATTTCAAATTAAAATATAACTGCAAGCGCACAGTGTACACTTGTAGTACGTGGCGAATACGGGTCGATCCGCAGGGAATTGATGATTTTAAAATTCTATTCAATCAAATTAAACCAAAGTCGAGTGATTGTTAACTAACTAAAAGAAAGTAAAAACAAACTAAAACTAAGGATAATAAAACGATGAGATTAAAGAGCAATTTAGAGGCAAATACCCTCTCATGATCATATAAATCAACATAATGACATTATGATCTCTTTTTGGTCATGTATGAGTTTAATTGATGCATTTATCATAAGCATGGCCTAATTGTGTTATTAATTAACACACTTAAACCATCAAACTTCAATGCACCCTCTAACCCACTTACTAACTTCAATGAAAATGATATGAAATCAAAAGTAGAATCTATTTTAAGCATGGTTTATTAACTATTCAATTAGAAACATAAACCATCAAATTTTGATTCTAAATCCACTTCCATTACCAATGTCATATGTAGATGAAGAGGTAATTAATGATTCATATGACTAAGCATAGCCTATTTTTTTTGAACAATATAAGCTATCAAACTCAATATTAAACACAAAACCACACAAACATCTACTTTCCATTAAGCACAAAAGAGACATAAATGAGAAATTATGTTGCATCTACATAATTCAAGAGAGCATCATTACCTCTAAATTGTAGGGATTAGCCTCTCATTTTTATTATCAAATCAACAAATGTAGAAAGCAACATTAAACAAACAAGAGAAAAAAGAAAGGAAAAACTAATCTACTTGCATGAAATAAGAGAGATCTACACTACAACATGAAAGGAAAAGAAGCATGTAAAAGAAAAGAGAGCACTAATTAACATTAAAAAAATGAAAGTTACATGAAATAAAAATATGGCTAAGTAGCCATGAAAAGAGAAAGAGAGCTTTGAGTTTTATTTTTGAGCCTAAACTAAACTAAGAGAAAGTAAGAGGAGGAGAGGGTTACATGAAACATAAGGGGTACTTATACATGTGTTAAACCCTAATTCATATTTTTGGGGAATGCCTAAAATACCCTCTTAGGAAGTGTGGAGGCCAAGTAATCATTAGCTTCAAATAATACTCATTTAAGTGTACATGAAGCCATTAATTCCATAAGCATGTGCATTAGCCTCTAATTTGTACATTAAGGTAGATGGGTAGGTGGGGTCCTCCATTATCTTCACTTTGAATTATTTCCATCTTCATTTGTTTTCTTCACTCTTGTGCATGCATATATCATCATGTAACCACTTGTAAAATTCACCAAATTTCCTACAAAACAATATAGAAAATTCCAAGTAAATTTTCACAATTTAATAAATACATAAAAATGACCATTTTGCCCCTATATGAAGATGAATATGTGACAATTTCAAATAATTTGAATTTTGGTTTAAACAAGTTAAAATACCCAATATGATCATTTATTTAATTTAAATAGATTAAATATGGTGGTAAAAATATGCACATTTACGTGCACATCAGCCCTGCTTGGACTCAATACCTTGAGACTAGAATACCTGAACTACACCACGTAGCTCACCTAAAGAAATTTAAAGTCCGAAATTAAAAACAAATAAATGCCCTTGAAATTAATACAAATGCTCAATGTGAAGTTTAATCAATGGAGGGGCCAAAATTAAAATTTCACTCCCTTTTGTCTTCTGTTGAATTTGCCGTTGAGTCCCCAAGTAAACCAATTGGTTCAATTTCTGCATCTCGTAACCAACAAACTAATTTCTTTTACTCTTCAAGAAGAATCATACCTTCCTCCTTTAGTTCAATTTCTGCACAAAAAATGGCTTCGCCCGAAAAATAGAAAACGCTGATCTCCTCATTAGCTTGTGTCGCCCGAATCAACACTGCCTCTGCCTTCTATTTTCTCGTCTTTTGGTGATGGTTATCGTGAACTAGAAAACTGTCGCCTTAAGATATGAACCACCGCCAAAGAGCTTGTCGATTCCTTGTCACGTTTCTGAAGTTTCGCCTGAGATAATTGAATAAGTGTAGAGATGCTATAGGGGTTGCTAACGACGAGATCTGGAAGTTGCGAGATCTGATCCGAGACTGGTATACGATGAGTCGAGTTGATCTTATATCAGAGATGCTAAGAGTTTTGGCCCCGGTTGATCTATAGCTTGAAGCTTTGGTTGATATTGTCGCTTTTACTTTTTTGTCTTCGTGTGTGTGGTCACGTTGCCCGTGTGACAACCAAACTTTACTTGATATGCTAGTGGAAAGATACAGCAGTTCAACAGCAAAAATGGATGAAGAAACTTCAATTGACCGAAGTTCATCAGAGCTAGCCTCATAAGCGTTGACAGCAGGCAGGTGGCGCGAGACTAAGAAGATGAAAATGTGATATGGATAAAGAACTGTTGGCTGTGCAGGTGTGTGCATGTGTGCACGTGCACACTTAATGTTACAAGATCTAAAGCCTTGAGTGTTTGAAGAGTGTTTGAATTTCTTTGTTTGTTGTTGTATATTTGATTTGTAAGTTGGTTGGGCTATTATTGGGTCTATTGTGCGATTTGGGTCCATTGTTGATCAGATTACATATATAGGCAGTATTGTATTTGTTATGAAATAGAGAAGAAATCTGAATATCAATTTCATCTTCATTTTTCATTCCAGTTTGCAATTTCAATACAATTCTGTTAAAATTTGTTACTTTCTCTTGGAACTGTAAATTTACCATTTCTTAACTTGTTACTTCTAGTTTCATATTACCTGTACTTCATTTCTTCCTTTTTTCAATTCTTGGTACTTCTTGTGTTCTTTTTGTTGTTCATTTTCCTGCAATTTACAATATACAGTATTGTTCCTTCTTACAATTTGTTCTTGTTCAATGTACTGTAATTTACAATTCATTTGCCATATCAATTCTAAGTTTTTATCCCCATTTCTTCCAATTCTTGCATTTAAATTCATGTTCTTGCTTTAATTCCAGTAGTTTTAATGTCTCTAGTTCTTTAATTCTTGCAATTTGATCTTATATCTAGTTAGTTCCTTGTTATTTTGATATTACATCCAGTCATTTGCTTAAATTCTGTTAAACCACTGTTGAATTACATGTTCTTCTTGTTTTTTTGTACATGATACATGTATCCGTCTGTGTCCTCTTCAATTACCACATCAGTTCGAAAAACCTGATCTTCTTTTTCTTCAAGTTCTTGCTTCAAATTCTTTCTTTTGCATCATCATTTCATAAGTGTCAATCATTTCTTGTGAATTCTTGCTTAAGTTCTTCCTCTGCATTTCAAACTGCACCATCCTCTTCACTATATTTCCTCTCCAATTCCATCGAACACCTTCTCTTTCATTAAAGAATCCACCCAAATCTCCATGGCGACCAATGCAGATCCACCCGCGCCTTCCAATTTGGTATCAGAGCCTTCAGCCGAGATGAACCCTAATCCTAATCCTTAGATCGATTCCGATAATCCAGAGAATCAAGACCAAGAAGTAACTCCAGATCAAGTAGCAGATCAACAATGGCAATTGCAACATGAATTCAACAGCAAAACTAATGAGATCCTGAATAGTCTCTAGCAAAAATTTGAAGGATTTAATAATGTTCTGAATACTTTAGCTCGGCAACAACGTCGAGAACATACATCCACATCACTACCACCACCACCTCCATCGATTGTTGCTCCACCGTCCATGAATTATACCACAACACTAATTAATCCCAATTATGTACCACCACCACAACTACCAAATGAACCACCCCTTTATTATCAATATATGCCACCATCTGCTCCTCCAGTACCACATCCATCTCCAAGAAATATGGCTCCTCCAACCAGAAATGCTATGCCACCTCCAAGAAATCCCCACCCTCCTCCAAGAAATGTTCAGGCACCTGTGTACCCTCCTCTACGACCACAAGAACCACCTCAACAACCAAGAAACTGCTACCCTAACTACCCTGTTCCTGAATACCCCAATTATAATTACTCACTTCCTTATCATCCACACGTTCCCACTATGAAACTTGACTTTCCTATATTCACCGGCGAAGAAATTGTTACTGATTGGTTAAGACAAGTGGAGCAGTATTTTCAATTCCATCACACTGATGTAAGCCAATGGGTATAAATCACTTCATTTTCCTTGAAGAAAGAAGCCCTACAATGGTACCATTAGTACACTAATACAGTAGAAAATTTTGAGTTGTGGCCTGCGTTTAAAGAAGAAATATTGGTGAGATTCAATTCAGAGGAAATGGAGCGACCATATGAAACATTATCCAAGCTAAAACAATATACCACTGTCAGAGCTTACTTGAGTAGATTCGAGCAGTTACAGGCTGTAATTGAAACCTTACCACCCAAATTCTTGCTTGACCGTTTTATTGGTGGATTGAAGGAGGAGATACGATATGATGTGTTGACTTCCAGACCCCATGATTTCAGAGAAGCTGTAGCCTTAGCCAAGATGTTTGAGTGTAAATATATGCAAGTGAAGAAAGGCCATAAAAACAGTAACCCCCCTTTGCCTAAAAATAACCAGACCACTTCTACTCTACCCATCAAACCTATTCCAAACAACCCCACTACCTCAGACCCTAAAGAGAGTACTAATACCTTAGAGAACTTGGCTCGTAATAAGGGTCTTACTCCTGCTGAGATTGTTGAGATGAGGAGGCAAGGCCTATGTTATGGCTGCAAACAAAGATGGCATAGGGATCATAAATGTCCTACTCCCCGAGTATATATGTTAGAAGGGGTTATGACACTTAAAGATGAGGAAACAAATGATGATAATGTGACTGAGGAGATTGGTGAAACAGAAGATGAATCTGCTGTGGAAGAGACTCTCTCTATAACACTTCAAGCTATGTGTGGAATTCCAGCATTATCTACCATCAAAGTCAGAGGAGTTATCAATAAGAAACAAGTGCAAATCTTGATTGACTCAGGGTCAACTCATAGCTTTATTAATGAGGAATTGGCAAGAAAACTGAAGTTAAAAATTAATGAGTCTAAGGTGTATGAAGTGACAGTAGCTAATGGGGAGAAATTGACTGGATCAGGAATTTGTAGAGATGTTTTGTTGAAGTGCCAAGGGTGTAAAATGCCAGTAGAATTACTCCTATTGCCTTTAGAGGGCTGTCAAGTGGTACTTGGTGCTCAATGGATGAGAAGTCTTGGTGAAATCACTTTGAATCTGGAACACTTGCAAGTGAAATTTCAATATAATAACAAGCTTTATGTGTGGCAAGGCATTAAGCCAGAGGATGTGAAAATGATTGACAGAAAGACTATGGATAAAGAGGGTACCCATGGTCAAACTACCATGTTGTTATGCCTTCACATGCTATAGAACCTTGATCTGGACCCCAGTATTCCAACTGAAATTGACAAACTACTGAACTAATTCCCTGAGATTACCACTGACCGTCCTACCTTTCCACCTCAAAGAACACATGATCATAAAATCCCTCTTCAACCTAACTCCAAACCCATTTGCATAAAACCATACCGACATTCTTACCACCTGAAAAATGAACTGGAAAAGATTATTGAGGACATGCTAGAATCAGGACTCATCAGAACTAGTAGTAGCTCTTACTCTTCCCCTGTTGTAATGGTTAAAAAGAAAGATGGCACGTGGAGATTATGTGTTGATTACAGAAGCTTGAATTCTCATACTTTAAAGGATAAATTCCATATTCCCTTGATTGATGACCTCTTTGATGAACTTCAGGGTTCCAAGTGGTTTTCTAAGATTGATTTAAGATCAGGCTATCATTAGATTCGTATGTATGAACCAGACATACACAAGACTGCCTTCAGAACTCATCATGGGCATTATGAATTTCTCGTGATGCCTTTTGGTCTAGTTAATGCTCCTTCCACATTCCAGTCCTTGATGAATGATGTCTTTAAACCATATTTGAGGAAACTTATATTGGTATTCTTCGATGATATATTAGTATATAGCAAAACATGGGTTGAACATCTGCAACATCTTTAAAAAACCTTCCAAGTCTTGCAGGAGAATAAATTAGTAGTCAAGCTATCAAAATGTGGCTTTGCTAAAGAAGATTTAGAGTACTTGGGACATGTGATCTCTTCAAAAGGCTTAGCGGTTGACCCCACAAAAATTCAAGCTATAGTAGACTGGCCTCTACCTCACTCATCAAAAGCATTGAGAGGATTCTTAGGACTCACTGGTTACTACAGAAAGTTTATAAAAAATTATGGGATAATAGCCAAGCCTATGACAGAGATGTTGAAGAAAAATTCTTTTAAATGGAATGAAATATCAAAACAGTATTTGAACAGTTGAAACAGTGTTTGATTAACCCACCTATTCTAGCTACGCCTGACTTTAACCTACCTTTTATTTTGGAGTGTGATGCTAGTGGACATGGAGTAGGTGCTGTGTTGTCTCAGAATAATAGACCACTTGCATTTTTGAGTAAAGCTTTACATGGAAAGAATTTAACCTTGTCCACTTATGAAAAAGAGCTGCTAGCTATTATTATAGCCATGAAGAAATGGAGCCAATACTTATTAGGAAGACAGTTTGTAATCAAAACAGACCATCAAAGCCTCAAATACCTATTAACACAAAAGTAACATACCGGGTTATAACACAAGTGGTTAGCCAAATTGCATGGCTTTGATTACAAAGTTGAATACAGAAGTGGAAAAGAAAATGTAGCAGATGCTTTGTCTAGGAGAGATGAAATAGAAGAGGAGCATGGGCATAACATTAATCTACACTTGCAGTCTATAACCATAGTACAAGCACCTTGGTTCCAGGAACTTAAAAAGACATTGCATTCTTCAACATGGTACAAGCAACAGTCGTTACAGATACTAAGCTAGACCCCATCTAACAACAAATATCAAGTAGTGGATGAAGTGATATATCATAAAGGAAAATTGTTGATTGATCATAACATAAAGGAGCTGTTATTACCACTCATAAAGGAACATCATTCAACTCCTCTGGGGGGACATTCAGGCATTAAGGCTACTCTGAAAAAAATTAAACAGGTTTTCTATTGGAAGAAAATGAAAAGAGATGTGGAGACCTTCGTGAAGACTTGTGATGAGTGTCAGAGGAATAAAGAAGAAAACATATTAGTTCCTGGTCTTCTGCAACCTCTGCCAATTCCAGAAAGGATTTGGGTGGATATTTCCATGGACTTTATTACTTGCTTTCCAAAAAGTCACAAGTACACAGTTATCTTTGTAGTGGTGGATAGATTGAGTAAATATGCACACTTCTTTCCCCTAAGTCACCCATTCACAGCCAAGGAAGTAGCTGCTGTATTCTTTGATGGTGTTTTCAAACTGCATGGTCTATCCAAATCTATAGTAAGTGATAGGGATGCTATTTTTACAAGTAATTTTTAGCAGGAGCTGTTTAAATTGCAGGGTTGCACATTGAAGTTGAGCACTGCCTATCATCCACAAAGTGATGGCCAAACCAAAGTAGTGAACAAAATACTAGAAAGCTATTTGAGATGCTTCATATGTCACAAGCCATAGGAATGGGTTAAGTGGTCATCATAGCAGAGTATTGGTACAATTATACTTGGAAGAATCCTACCAATTCAACTCCATATAAAGCAGTGTATGGTGTAGACCCCCAATATGTTGTCCTATGTACCTAACACAGCCAAAGTGGAGCAAGTAGAGGAAGCACTTTACTCTAGAGACATCATCATAGAATTCTTAAAGGATAGTTTAAAGCTTGCGCAGAGTAGAATGAAAAAGTATGCAGACAACAGAAGAACAGACAGAGAATTCGATCAAGGAGATTGCGTGTACTTAAAGCTTCAACCATATAAACAAATCACTGCAAGAACCCAGAGAACTCACAAGCTAGCTCCTAAATATTATGGCCCATATTTGATACTCGAGAAAATTGGAAAGGTTGCGTACAAGCTACAGATGCCAGCTGAAGCCAAGATACATCCAGTATTCCATGTCTCTCAATTAAAGAAAAGACTTGGGAATGATATTGTAATACAAGAAAATGCTCCTAGCTTTACTGAAGAGATTGTGGAACAACCAGAAGCTATTCTTGATAGGAGAATGATCCCTCGAAACAATGATGTAGTGGTACAAATCTTGGTGAAATGGAAAGACAAACCAATAGAAGAAGCCACATGGGAAGATTACTGACCAACTATTTGAAAGTTCCCCACCTTGGACCTTGGGACAAGGTCCATTCTTGAAGGAGAAGGGAGATGTAACAACCAAACTTTACTTGATATGCTAGTGGAAAGAGACAACAGTTCAATAACAAAAATGGATGAAGAAACTTCAACTGACCGAAGTTCATCAGAGCTAGCCTCATCAGTGTTGACAACAGGCAGGTGGCGCGAGACTAAGAAGATGAAAATGTGATATGGATAAAGAACTGTTGGCTATGCAGGTGTATGCATGTGTGCATGTGCACACTTAATGTTACAAGATCTAAAGCCTTGAGTGTTCGAAGAGTGTTTGAATTTCTTTGTTTGTTGTTGTATATTTGATTTGTAAGTTGGTTGGGCTATTATTGGGTCTGTTATGCGATTTGGATCCATTGTTGATCAGACTGCATATATAGGCAGTATTGTATTTGTTATGAAACAGAGAAGAAATTTGAATATCAATTTCATCTTCATTTTTCATTCCAGTTTGCAATTTCAATACAATTCTGTTAAAATTTGTTACTTTCTCTTAGAACTGTAAATTTACCATTTCTTAACTTGTTACTTCTAGTTTCATATTACCTGTACTTCATTTCTTCCTTTTTTCAATTCTTGGTACTTCTTGTGTTCTTTTTGTTGTTCATTTTCCTGCAATTTACAATATACAGTATTGTTCCTTCTTACAATTTGTTCTTGTTCAATGTACTGTAATTTACAATTCATTTGCCATATCAATTCTAAGTTTTTATCCCCATTTCTTCCGATTCTTGCATTTAAATTCATTTTCTTGCTTTAATTCCAGTAGTTATAATGTCCCGAGTTCTTTAATTCTTGCAATTTGATCTTGTATCTAGTTAGTTCCTTGTTATTTTGATATTACATCCAGTCATTTGCTTAAATTCTGTTAAACCACTGTTGAATTACATGTTCTTCTTGTTTTTTTGTACATGATACATGTATCAGTCTGTGTCCTCTTCAATTACCACATCAGTTCGAAAAACCTGATCTTCTTTTTCTTCAAGTTCTTGCTTCAAATTCTTTCTTTTGCATCATCATTTCATAAGTGTCAATCATTTCTTGTGAATTCTTGCTTAAGTTCTTCCTCTGCATTTCAAACTGCACCATCCTCTTCACTATATTTCCTCTCCAATTCCATCGAACACCTTCTCTTTCATTAAAGAACCCACCCAAATCTCCATGGCGATATGTGGAAGATGATAAGGTTGTGCTTGCTATTCTAATAAGGTGGAGATGATAGGTCTGGTGATTGGCTTGAGAATGTGAGGAGTTTGATAGTGATTTGGTTGGTATAAATTTGCCGTCGATGAACCGAGTTGCTAATAAGGTAGGAGAGTTGATCTGACCGATTTGTTTTTTAGATTAGTTGTGATAGGCATGATGAAGCATGATGCTCGGTTTGAAGAAGATAGAATGAACTGTGGTTGTTGTAATGACTTGTTGTACGAAGATGCACTAATTTGATTTGAGATAATAGAGTTTAATGAATCAGAGCTTCTTTCTAAGGGGATGATTGGATTTGGAGTGATGAATGTATATGATTTTTTTTTTCTTTGAGAAGTTGATTTTTGATCAGATGATTTTTTTCTTCTTTTGAGCACTTGAGTTTATATAGGCTCAATGAGGAGTGTATGCATGGAAAATATAAGGAAGAAGATATTGATGAGGATTTGTGAGAGTTTGTTTCCCATGTTGAAAATAAATCTATATATAATGGGTAATAAACTCCGTTGTATCTTCCAAAATATAACGTCTGATTGTGTGTACAATTCTTTGCTTCTAATCTCTATTTATTTCCCTTTCTTCATATATACTTCAGCCTTTTATTGCACTAAAATGAAACTTCTTCACAAACAATATTTTATAACAAAAACCTATAAATATACAACTCTAGAGAAACGCATTAGATATGCCATATATTTATTATTATCATTAAAATGAAATTTACTGCAATATCTAACAATATTTCCTTTTTAATAATAATAATAAATATATATTATTTTACAAATAAAAATAGATGTGTTTGAAATGTAATATGTGTAAATCAAACATATGAGATGAAGTGGATGGCAATTCAATTAGAAACAAAATTGTGCTGTGACGGTTTTAAATTGTCACACATTCTGAAAACAAAATCAATTATAAATTATATTTGTTATCATCAAACAAGACATATACTTCACAATCTTCCCCTTTTGATGATAACATATAAGCAGTTAACATTTAACAAGCGTAAAATGTGTTGAGTGTGTACTCAATATCATAAAAACAAAATCATAACATAATGTTTTGATATATACAACATGCTCCTACTATTGATATGCTTCCCTACATATGCAGCATCGGTGTTCTAGAATAAAATATTAAACCAATAATATTAGTTTCAATATTAACAATGAATTCATAATGTCACCAAATCTTAACTGCTCTCTCCCCATTTTGTTTTCATCAAAAGTATAAATATCAAATTAACACGATAAAAAAGTGATACTGAATGATGAAACTCGATGAAAATATGACAATAAATATTTAACGAAAAATTAGTCACAAGTCATAAGTCACAGTAGCTATATTGATCAAAATCACATCCCATGGGTGGAAAGAGTTGACAAAAATGTGGTTATATGCAGTAGGATTCAAATGACATAGCCCATAAGATATTTCATAATTAAATAGCTTATTTTAATTCATTAAGAGATTAAGTCACTTTCATCCATGCATTGCCACGAGGTCTCTTAGATGAGAATGGATGCGACAAATATATATATTATTTAAGCGAAAATAAATTATCCCTAACTCATCGTAGATGAGATCAAGAACCTTCAATTCATGCATTGCCGTGAGGTCTGTTAGATGAGGATGTACGTTATTTGATGAGTACCGGCACACCTATTTCATAGGCAAGCTAGGGCTTAGGGAGTCTGTTATATCATATATGCCATTATATTGATTTCCAAAAGCTTTTAATAAACAATTTTGGGTGCGTCAATTTAACCAACACTAGCATAAAAATTGAAAAATATTAGTCGATAGAATATGAATATCAAATGGTATATTTAGAGATGATATAGGATCTGCAATAAGCAAAATAGAATTGTAAGGTATGCTTGATTATCAAAAGATACAATAATGTCATTATTTAATTAAGTACAAATGTAATATCCATAATCATCCGTGTAATCAATATAAACTTTTGAAAATAGCATAAGAAAGTTCAATCGATTATAATATGATTTCAAAAGTAAATTCTCTGTAAATACTTCAAAAATATTTTCATTTTTACATTTTATCCTTGAACATACAATATGAATTAGTTTTAGAGCTATTATTGTAAAGAGGAGCACATAGACTGAGGGTATACATATTAATATATCAAAACAAAAATCAAAGGCTCATTCTCAGAAAATTTCATCTCAAAGCTTAATAAGTTTTCTCTAACTACCGTCTCAAGTTTTGAATATCAATAACCCATCTCAAGAAGATTCAGCATTTATGATTCCCATATCAAAAGAAGTTTTTCATCAAAAATCCATGTCAAAAAATATAGTCAAAGTGTCTCATTTAAAAATATTCACACCACAAATAAATATGGAGAGCAAAAACAAAAAATATCCTAAGAGAGAAAAACATATTTTTGGATTTTTCAATAAAAAAATTCTAAGGAGGAAAAAACATGTTTTTGGATTTTTGTTTTGAATAAAATTAAAAATTAAAAAGCAAAAATGCAAGCTCTCCACATGCGCATGAAATAAAATCTGTGAAATATCAATCACCTTGTAAGACATATGAGCTATTAAAATATCAGACTGGAGCAATCACAAAGGTTAAAAATCATACCAGATGTCCTCACAAGAAATAACAAATTACACTTTCACGATACCACTTGTTATCTTAGCTACCTATGGTGGTGAACAACGGTGCCACTTGTACTCTCTACGTGTCAGTGGTGGCGTACAATGATGTTACTTTAGGCTTCCTATGATGACATGCAATGATATCTGATACTACTTGTTAACGGGGCTACCCATGGTGGTAAACAATAGTACCTTAGACATTGGTTTTACATCTGGCCTCTCATCATCAAAGTCAAGCAAGAAAGATAAGTATCATCAAAACAAATGTATTGCATACTCCACAATGTTAATCGAGTTGGCTCCAACATGTGAATTTTCTAGCAAAGTAATCTTTAATGTTGCATTTTCATTCACCATTTTAATCTAAAGTGCATTGACATCCACCCAATTTTCCTGAGCTAAGAAACATTGCAGTATCTCTCCTAAAATGTGTAGAACAACTCAAAAACAACCCAAGTCCTTTTCTTTTATTCGGAAAGGGTTGATTTCCTAATAACATATTAAATGATTTTTCTCTAGTGGAATTTTTTCGAACAACCAACTCGAGTTCATTAAATTTGGATTTTAAAAGATTATTCTCATTTATTTTCTTCGAACAACGACTAGCAATCTTTTCCTTTTCAGAATCATTCTGCTTTAAGACCATAATTTCATTTTTAAGCTCTTTTATTTTGATCTTAATTTCAACCATCTCAATTTCAAAACCTTAGCGCTTCTCAACTTCAAGTTTTTCAAAAACCTTGATTTTTCAATCACTTTTTCTAATTCGTGATTAATCGAATAATTTTAGTTTTGCAATTTTCAAAATCACGTTTTCAATTTCAAGGGTTTTGATATTTTCTTTGATTGTAATCAAATAATTTTTGAATTCCGCACATTTACCGCAATCAAGATTTTTAAGCTTTTCAATTTCGTTTTCTTGCCCATCTAGAATTATCTCAGTTTTCACCAAATTTTCTTTTTCAAAATTTTCACATTTGGAATTTTCAAACACCTTAAAAATCTCCAACTCTTTTTGTAAAACGTTATTCTTGCAAATTAGCTCAGTTTCGTTTTACTTCAAAATCAGAATTTCATTGTCAAGCTTTTGAAAATTTTCATTGAAGTGAACATATTCATTTTTGCATTTCGAACATTTTTCGCAATCAAAAATTTCAATTTTCTTAATTTTTTCAAGTTCAGTTTCCAATTTATCATTTTTCAAACGAAGTTTAAAATTTTCGCTTTTCAACTTGTTGTTTTTCATTCAAGATCATCAACCATTTTAGTTAATTTGCGACACAAAAGAACTAAATCTTTAAATGAAAAATCAATTGTCTTATCATCTATCGAGTTGCTCACTGTCATCGTCTGAATCTTCTTTTGTGTATCCCATCAAATAAAGTTCTGCTCCCGTATCAACATTGCAAGGTTCTTCTTCATCATTAAATTACCACCATATTTTACATCGAGAGTGCTCCAAATTTCTTATGCAGTTAAACAATGAGAGATATGGTTAAATTCAGATGTAACGACCCGCATTTTTCGATAATTAAAAATATTAAATTTAATAAGATTTTTGTGTTTATTATTGAAAGAAATTAAAATTTGTGATTTATTAATAAGAAAAATATATTTTGAATATGATTTAATAATGTTGTTTGAATGTTATTGACAACTATTTTAATGTAATTTCAATCAATCAGATAATTATGAAGTTAATTTGATTATAAATTGTAAATAAGGGAAATTTTAAATGTTGTATTTAAGGGCGAATTCTATGTAATTAATTGAAATTGAATATGAAAACCAGTGATGTGTAAGTAGTTATAACATTTGTTTGTAAATAATAAAATTATATGATTGAAGTACTTAAAAGTAAAAATTGTTTATTGATCATCTCATTTTTAATATGATTGAAATAGTTTGGAAATCGATAAAATTTAATATAATTGAAATATTGCAATTAATATGGTAAAGGATGATAACTGTAGAATATTGATGTAATGAAGTGTAAGAAAATGTTAATTATATTCATATTGGTATTGGATGATTAAATAATAAGATGTAAATCAAATTAAATGAATTTATTTGAATTTAAATTATAATTAAGAATTTATTTTAATTGAAATTGAAAACTGTAATTAGTGCAATATTTAACATTGTATTTGACATGGAAATTTATTTTAAAGGATTATAAATTATTAGGTAATCAATAATGATGAAAATTGTTAACAATTTAATTTGAATTTGAAAAGTGATTTTATCAATTCAATAATAATTTATTATTTAATGTGTAAAATACCCATTTTGGCCACTGTTTCGGATTTCGATGAAACTAATTTCATCGGATCCGTAATGGTGAATTATTGTAGGATTTCAAGTTCCGTAGCGATCGGACTTGTCGTTTAGCCGTGCGAGCTTGAAAGGCGTAGAAATCAATTTAATGAACTAATTAAAATAATTTGATTTTAAAAGCTAAATTCTATATACTTTTGAATTTGGGATTTAAACTAGTTTCATTAAGTTTAAAAATATCGAAAACCTATATTTTGATATATTGGATGACCCATTTTCGTTTCGGGAACGAAACGTGCTTTTTGGGTCATTGCTATCGTTTCAATCCAAATCGATCTGGTCGATCCTTTTCTATTTCAGCTCTGCCTATATATAGGCTGTTATAAACTCTAGTTGTTTCTCATTTCTTATTTCTGTACATATCTACCTATTCAATTATCTGCTACTTCTTCCTTCTTCAATGACTGCAAATCCAAAACCCCAATTCAATTTCAAATCAAAAATCAAACTCCTCAAAACTATGTCATATTATATATCGTTGAAAAGCTCTCGATGAGTGCAATCTAAATCTATTGTTCATTTTTGCAATCGAATTTTGATTTGTCAGGAAATGGTCAAAACATTCTCGGTCGTTCATTTCAGTGGTTGATCAACGACGATGATGCCCGGATTCAAGGGTGCTGTAGTGTGGAGTTGGACATGGGGAGTTCATCGCAGTTGGTCGTTTGGGTCGGTAGTGGCCAGATCAGTGGCGAAAATTCAATTAGGGCTTCAATATGGTGGCCGTGGCTGGGGCTTTTGGGATTCGATCGAAGGCGGTAGAGATCGTTGATGGTCGTGGTGAGAGGCGCATGTGGATGGTCGGGGTTTGGCATGGCCGCGATCAGCTTTGAGGCATGTTCGACCTAGGGTTTCGTGGCGGCCGTGCTTGATTTTGGGTTCGAGCGTTCATGCTTGAGAGGTGAGGTAAGCGACGTGTCAAATTCTTATTTGCCTTTTATTTTTAATTAAATTTAAAAAATTTAAACTTCTAACTCGAATATCTTTTGCATACGAGCTCAGATTCACGCGCGGTTTCCTTTGTTGCAATCGTAAATTAAATACCTGATGATGATAACAGTTAATTGTTGTGATTATTGGTTGATTTGAATGATGATCGTGATGGATGTTTAATTGTTGATATTTGGATGATTGGATGTATATTTATTCATATGTTGTTATCACACTGCAAGTTCCCTAAGTTTGTCGTTAGAAATCACTATGGGTTGAAATGATACATATCCGAATGGTCTTATTGGTTAGGGAAAAATCGTTATGGGTTGAAATGACAAACTCGAGCGATTTTATGGATTTTGAATTTTACTCGGGATTGCGGGTTGAAATGATATATATCTGTAAATTTTAAATATATTGCGGATTGAAATGATATATATCCGTATCACTTGACCATATAGTAGAAAATTATATACGGACACCAGATTGGTTAAATTAAATGATTGTAAAACCTAAGTTTTGAATTCAAATAAAATTTGATTTATAACCAAATTAGTTTCAAAAATAAAAGCTTTAAAATGTTGAAATTGAAATCGGTTTAATTGAATTGTTTAAAGAATCGAAATCGAAATTTTAAAGTTGAATTTTGAAATATAAATGAAATTTATCAAAATTGAGTTATTGTAAATGTTTGAATATTTAAACTTTGAAATCTATTGAATTTGAAGTGGTTTAAATTTATAGTTCAAACATGGACTTAAAATCAATATAGATTTAAATGGTTTAATGAGAATCTGAATTGAAAGATTAAAATTGAGTTTTGTTGATTTGAAACCTGGATATGGTCCGGATTTGTTAAAATGGAAGAAATATTTTAATTTGATTTTACTTTTAAATAAATTATTTTAATATAAAGTGTTTAAAAATATATTATTTTAAATTTAGATTTATTTAGATTTTAACTATTTACTATATAAACCATTTCCAATAATCAAACCATTTTATATTAAAACTATTCTAAACTATCTTAAACTATATTTAAACTATTAAAACTATATTTTAAACTATTTTAATCTATCTTAAACTATTTTAATCTATTTTAAACTACCTTAAACTATTTTAATCTATTTTAAACTATTTTAATCTATTTTAATCTATTTTAATCTATTTTAAACTATTTGAAATTATTTTAAACTAATTATGACTATCTAAACTATTTTCAAAAATTCAAACGGTGGAAGGTTGAATCGTTTATATTTAAATCCTTGATTCAAAAAGATATATGGTTAAATGATATTATAACCTACGTTTGAATTTGAAATGATATTTTCTGGTGAAACGACATATTTTGAGTAAATATGATGATTTTAGAATGAAGGTTTGACCTTTTTTGTGGATATGATTTCGAAAGTGAATAATGATTTCGATGGTGAATATGATTTCGAAAGTGATATGATTTGAAATGAATAAGATATTTTGATATCAATTATGAATCAGTTTTGGAAATGTAAAAGAACCAACCGGTGTAAATAAGCGTTTGGTTGTTAAAGAGACCGGGATCAGATATTGTCATTGTTTGTACCAAAATTGAGCACAACACTCTTCGGAA
The DNA here is from genome assembly GCA_030737815.1 of Allium fistulosum. Taxonomy (NCBI): domain Eukaryota; kingdom Viridiplantae; phylum Streptophyta; class Magnoliopsida; order Asparagales; family Amaryllidaceae; genus Allium; species Allium fistulosum. Next base: position 479,205,196 of record CM060905.1, on the reverse strand, counting down.
GTATTTGAAGAGATAAACTGAAGAAGTTAAATGGAAAAAGAGGATTATCTAACAAACACTTCAAAAACAAATAAGAAAGTATGCAGAAACACAGGGATTTAGAGTGGTTCGGCGTGTTGCCTACGTCCACTATGAAATGATTGACTTTATTAACTTTTCTCTGCTGGTTACAACGTATTACAACAGTAAATCTCGAATGCAATAGTGAAATTCTAATACAATGGTGAATTCGACAGAGTCTGGACGTCAAAAAGCTAAAAGATCCCTTCTCTGTAGGTTCTGGGCTGCTATTTATAGGCGTAGGTTGCAAATATCTCACTCAGATCTCGGGAGACCTTTTTTGGCACGTGGGTGAGCCCACGCGATCAATCCCATGCGATTTGCACTCGATCCGTGATCGATGCGAATGAATTTCGTATTGATCAAGATTTGACCCAATCGAGTCGAAATCGGGCATGAGCATTCCTTTGGTTGTACGCAAGCTTCTGTGAAAATTTCGTAGCATTTGGACTTGTAGATTGTGAGTTATGATCGATGCAAGCTCGGGTTTTATGTAGGCTGCCTTGTTCGAATTGATATCTTCGTATCGATCAGTTCGAATCGCTTTTGAGCACGTACGTGCAAGTTGACGTGGCGCTAACTCCTCGGATCGATCCGCTTTTCATGCTGCGTTGACTGCTTCCTTATTCGTACCCATAATCTAAGCCTTGTTCGTATCGATCTGAATGGCTTCGTTCTGTTCATATCAGTCGCCTTACTCTATTCGTATCGATCGGTTGCTCTGTCATATTCGTATCGATCGATTGTTCTGTTATATTCGTACTAATTGAGTGCTTGGGTTCGTTCGTAACTATGGGAAGCGTCTACTTCGTATCGATCTGTGGTTGATCGATACAAAGTATGTATGTTGTTTGATCGACACGAACTAGACACTTGTATTGCAGTCGATGGATCCAAAATAGGCAATAGCCAGTTGATTTGAAGTGGGCCTACCTTCTGATGGATACGAAGAAGGCCATCCTCGATGGATACGAACAAGACGACTGCTGATCGATACGAAGTGGAGTTGTTTGCTGACGGAGTCGAATAGACCGATACGAATAAAGCATATTCCCCTGATGGATACGAAGCAATGCGTTTTGATGGATGCAAATAGATGGATGCGAATAGATGGACCTGAATTGATGGAGACGGCCTAACCGATACGAAATGATGGATGCGACTGAGATGATTTCTTTAGCTTGCATCGATCATATCTTGAGCATACGAACTCGGATTGACTTGAAATTTGGAATGTTGGCTTTCATAGCTTTGCTTGTCATGTCTTGTCATTTGTAACTTGATCCGAACTCAGACAAAATTCATCGATATCCATAGTGAGCCTGCATATAACCGATCTTCGGGACAGACTGTCCTTGGTTTCCAGTTAAGTTCCTGGTATCACGGCCTTGCCAAAAGACGAGATAACATTTGCCTTCCAAAGTACGTCCTGTGAGAATACGACGTGCTTTGAAAAGCTGCAATCTTTATTCTGAATAGTTCCATCTGACTTGCTAAACACATCGTCTATTCGTTGAATGCTGTGACCTTTGATTAATCCACAGAAACATAAATCATGAACTGCCGACTGCCAATTATTGTACCGTGTACTATTGTAACTGATTGCTGTACGATAGCGATTTGTTGTTTGTTGTTGTAATCATCACCAGACGAGTATTCAATTCCTGCGAATTCTAAAAAATTGGATGTCAGTCCATTATGCAGGAATGTATGTTAGCCTGACTCCCGTTAACGTTCGCACGTTCACGAGTCGTTGTCAGTTTTTTAGTTTTTTTTGAATTGAGTTTCGTATCGATCCTCTCCTGAATCGATGTGAAATTCAAGTTGTAATGACGCTTGATGGTCATTTTGAAATGTCCCTTCGTATCGATCCTCTCCTGGATCGGTTCGGGATGAATGAAAGTAAATTTCATATTGATGGACTTAGGAGGGATACGAATAGAGCAGTTGGTTCTCTGGGTACCATTCGTATCGATGGATACGAGTTTTCATGGTCTGTGTGTTGATGGATACAAATAAAGCAATTCGTATCGATGCGTTTCATGTGGATTTGAATTTCTGCAGCCTCAAAAGCAGTGGATACGAAGTACGCGTTTCGTATCGGTAGGATCCAGTGATTCAGATAAGTCAAAATTATAGGTTCCATATTGATAGGACTTGAGTCGATGGATACGAATAACTCCTTCGTATCGCTTTGAGGAGTAACCTGTCGAAACCGGTTGCAATGACTGGGATATGAATCGTTTTTCTTCTTTCCTTGGGTCCATTTATAAATGTTTTGTACTTAGCCAAATTTTCACTTATTGCTATTTTCCTCTGACCTTCGTATCGATAGAGAACACGAGAAAGAAGAAAACTGTTTTTCCCCTTGAATCGAACCAAACGTTAATCCTTCCAATCAATTACTAAAACTAGGTAAATTAAGTATGCAATTGTATCGAAGACGAAGAGACTTCGAATTCCATGCTGTCCCGCTTACCTCCCTGATCGTTTCTGACGATGTAGTGGCTGGAGGCGATTGACATGAGACCGAGGAAGGGAAAGATGACACTCGAGTTTTGGAGAAGATGAAGTGTGGTGGACAACACGACTTCAATTTCGTATTGGTGAAAGGAAGGAGAAGACTCTGCTTCGTATCGATTTGAGGCATAAGTTTCGTATCGATGAAAAGTGAACTGATAGAATGGTGAATTTCGCATCGATCCGGGGTCATGATAGTTCGGGTCGATCAGAATCGATCGATTCGAAGTCAAATGGCCTCCAATTGAAACAAAACCTGCTACAAGCGATCGATACGAACTTTACGGCTATAACTGATACGAACTTCGTGGTTGGAGATCGGTACAAAACTAGCAAGTGTTCGATCGATACGAAATGGTAGCTCTGAACCGACATGAACTTCGCCGCAACCCGACCATTGTAAAGACAACGTGACTTGATCGATACGAAATAGAAAGCGTATCGATCGATACGAAGTTGCTGATTCTCGATCGATACGAAGTTAACAAGCTTTTAATCGATACGAGACTGAAGTTTCTGACCGATACGAAATTGAAGCTTTTGAAACGAACGATCCGAACTTCGACTTTGATGGATACGAACTTCGTGAAGGTTCGAACGTTTGACTCCGACGAGCTTCAGCCTTGCATAACTGAACTTAACTGCTAAATTGCATACTTGACTACCTTTCGAAGCTCGTCGATGGAACTGTAACTCAACAAAATATTAACAAACTGTAACTTGGATCAGTCTCTAAAGTCTGGATGGCATGGTTGTGACGGTCAGCAATGACGGTCACTCCAGTTGAATTTTGAAATATTGTCGTTTGCATATTTTCTTGAACTTTGTAGAATTTCTCAAGTCATATGTAGCACTGCACTGCACAACACATTCACGCACTTTACTCTGGGGAACACACGGGCTCACTATCATCTAACGATTGTTTTTAATAAGTTGATTAGCTATGGAATCCACAAGTTCCCAACAACAGGAGCTTCAGAGTTCACCTCCTTTTGTCCTAGAGATACCTACCATCGCGGCCGAAGTTATAGATCTAGCTCCAAACGAGCTTCTTGGAGCCACTATAATTCTGAATCCGCAAGATTCTGTTTTGTCGAACATCTCCGAATATATGCTAGGCAGAATCTGTCTACGCCATGGGCTGTTATTCAATGACGTACTGCTTCCAGGGCCAAATGACAGGCCACATGCTCCCCCAGAGGGGTATACAGCCTTCAATCGACATTCTTGCACCGCCTGGACACTTCCCCCTTTTAATCAGTATATACGGGAAGTATTGGCTTTTTTAGGGATCGCCCCATCGCAATTGCATCCCAACGGATATGCGTTGTTGAACAACACCTTCATCGTCTTCATGGAGCATCTTCTGCGGCCCCCAACTTTGGAGGAAATCAGATACATATTCAATATCAAAAGTCGGGGAGATAGTCCCTCTTTTACATTCTTGGAGGCAGTTAAAAACTGCCAAGTGGTGACAAGCTCTTGGACCAGATTAAGTTACTTCAAAACTGAATGGTTCTACGTTCGATGTCCACCGGGCTTCGCCAGGCGATGGATAACTAGATGTAAGTGCTTCAACTTTACATGACTTGACTTTGTGACATCACTTGACATGCACTCTAACATTTTATGTCTTTTGCAGGCTCAATTCCGCGGCCAGAGGGCGCCCACTTTAAAGAGATGATTCGAACTCTTCAAGAAGTGCCGATCGAGATGAGAGAAATCGAGTCGGTACTCACAGATGAGAATTTGAGAATCGTTGGGCTGATCGATCAAGATCAAAGAATTAGACCTGAAGGATCGATCGGAATAGTCTCGAAAAAACAGGCAAAACGTAGAGCGCCAAAACTTGTGATAGCCGAGGAGGGCGATGATGAAAGTACGCCTACAGATGATGAACTCGTTGTTGAGCCTTCTGCCGAATTTCAAGCGACAGAAGGAAGGAGAAAAGGCAAGGCCGTTGCTTACAAACGCCTTAAGTCTTCTAGGTGGAAATTAGTTGTGGTTTCTTTGCCGGCCTCCGGCATTAGAATCTCAGAGGATCCTCCCTCGCTAATAGAGAGTCCTTTTGAAGGGCTTGCCGATATTCTGATTCCGGACTTTGTGTCACTTCCACATGATACCAGATTGGAGGAGCTTCAAAATGCTCTAGATTTAAGCGAGTCTGTACCCATCAATGCGACCGACATTACCGGTTGGTCGGGGGGTTGCACACACATATACACTTCACGACACTACACGGTTTCCAGCCTTAAATTGCCTATTTCAAGAATTCACTAACTCCATTTTTATTTTACCTTACAAATACGATGAACAGGCGAGATTCTATGCTCAGGAGTCTTCGTTCAGCACACCAATCGTCAGGCTCGTATTATGAGTCCCGTCGGAGGAAGGATGACAGAAACCGCGATCGCGGTTATTCTAGTCAGGAACGCTACGAAAGGGATATAGACAGGGATTACAGAGAATAGAGATATCGATCCCGATCACGTTCTCCACCCCCTCGACTCCCCACGCAACCTTCAGGCCAAGAAAAACATCCGGTAGAGCCCTTCATCACAGACCATCTTTGCAAACTTTTTGGCCTAAGTCGCAATGTCATAGAGCTAGGGTTGAGTCTCCAGTCGTCGCTGAACAAGCTATCACTGAGCCTACTGGGGAAGGGGCTATTAGAATTGCTCCTCACTTAAAAGATAATTCCCTCAGAAGTAGAGAACATAATGCATGACTACATTCATGACATCTATACCCAGTACAAAGAGTGGGCGAAGGTTGCAGAGAAAGCATCGAAGGTGGCCTTCGAGCGGGCTAAAATAATTGAAAAGTTAGAATCTGATCTCGCCCAGAAGGACTGCATTATCCAAGTGCTTAATGATGAAGCCGAGTCCTCTCGGAAATCAAAGATAGAGGCCACCAAAAAGGCCGATGTGGCAAACTTGGCTATGGAGAGGATGAGGCAGACACACTTTGCCTTGGTGGAGCAGATGGGCCACCAAAACACCACTCTCACAACTGAACGGGACGCTGCTCTGAAAGAACTTGCTGAGCTTAAAGCTAAAATTTCCGAAATCATCAAAGAAAAGGATGATGCAAACAAAGCTGCCAAGGAAGCATGTGAACAGGCCGTTGTGCTTCGGGGCGAACGGGATGCGGCAATGGCTAAGGTCCGGGTGGTGGAGACTGAGGTCGAGGAGAAAGTCCGAATGCCAGAGTCTAGGCTAGAAGCTGATATTGAAGATCTCCTTATTGTTTATAACGCTAATGTCTTGAAGCACAAAAATCTAGCCTGGCTCGACAATTATCCGACGCATCTACACAACGCTTGGGGCCGATTGGTGGAGGATGAAAAGGTCGCCACCAAGTCGAATCAATTGATGAGTTCGAGCTCGAAAACCGAGTGTTGAGCAAAGACGAGCGGAAAGTTCTCCACGATGCCATGATTTCATATGAGAAGGAGAAGCTTGGCGCTCAGCACTCGGAAGTTGGAGAAGGTTCTGGCGTCGAGCATCATGATATAAGTTTTGAAACTCTTGTTCCGACTCAGTCTGAATCTACACCTGCGGTTGATCCTCAGCCCGTTCTTGCTTATAATCCGGATCAACCACAGATGTCTCCAGCTCGCGAGCAAGTTTCTGAGGTCGTTCATCTGCCAACAAGTCAAACTGAGGAAGGTACTCTGAACATTCTGTATGCTTATCTGAAATCGGAATTGTCATACGAAGTAGTTATTAACAGTTCTTCATTTGTTTTTGTCCAGTGATTGATGCTACACCGGTCGTGCCTCCTGCCACTTAAGAATCACATCATATGCAGGAGGCCATTATAACTGAAGCAACCACCACAACGACCACGACACCGACTGATGGAACGCAGGGGAGCATGCTTATTTTTGATGACCAGATGATGGAGGAACTCCTCGGTCATCACAGCGATCCTTTTGCAGATTTGCCGTTCGTTATGGGCGGAAGTGCACCGATGACAAGTTCTTCAGCTCCAACCGCAGGAGTTCCGGACGATGCAAAAATGCTTCATGAGGAGGAAATAATAGCTGAAATCAATGCCGAAATGGAGGCAGCCGCGTGGGACAGTGGTTTTGGCGGTGGAATGGCTGGGCCTGGTCCGGCTCCTTTGCGGATGATATCTCCGGGAGGAACGGTTATTGAGACGAGCGCGCTTGCCCCACCTCCTTCTGTTGATCCTGTCCCTCCGACTCAGCCTGTAGGAAGCGTTCCAATACATTTGAGTTCGAAGGAGGATGTTGACATAATGCCCCCTACTGGAGACCGGCCGCCGAAAGGAAAGGCTCAAAGAGAAAACTAAGCAGAAGCTCCAGTGGGTCCACACCAAAGGGGAAACCGAAAAAGAAGAAAGAATAGACATGCTTCTTTGGTGAAATTTTGAGTAGATAGGAATTTCTTTTGTTCTTTTTTGCTGGCCGTGTATAGATGCGGGTTCGGCCCCTGCTAGTAGAATTTTTTGGATAAACTTGTACTTAGTTTCCTCTGCAAACAGTTGAAATGAAATTCCATTTTATCTTTAACTCAATTTTCGTTTATTTCTTTAAGTTTTTCAGCAGTTGAACTCTAGTCTAGTGTACTTGTTGAGTTTCAACCTTTGGTTTTTGACCCAAGTTTGACCGTTGAGTACTGCAATCACGACTATGAGTGATGACTGAATGTTAAATTGAACTCCGGTGCCACACCATCTCAATTGGTGATTGGCGCTTAAGTCCCGCCCCTAGTTTTAGGGATGAATTGCAAGACCAAGTGGCAATCGCACTCCGCTTTCAACTCAATGAGCATAACGTCGTTGAACTGATGCTAAAATAAGGGAATTCGAGTGATCGAATCATACTCGCTTATCTATTGATTATTGCATCCACACTCTGGGGATCTGAATCGGTATGTCGGTGGTCAGTCACGCCTGCTTAAATTTCAAGGATACGTCCACGCTCCGGGGACTTAAGTCAATTTCACGGGTGGTCAGTCACACTCGACTTGCATTTACACTCTAACCACGCTTCGGGAACTTAGAGTTGTATTACGGACGGTCGATCCCAGTCCGGTTCGTGCTTAAACTGCAATCCACTCTTTAGGGATTTCGAGTTAACATTTATACTCCAATTCGCACTCTGGAAACTTGGAGTTGGTGCTTATGTTGATGCTCCGGTTCACACTCTGGGAACTCGGAGTTAGTTGACATTTATACTCCTGTTCGAGCTCTGGGAACTTGGAGTCGGCCGACATATGGTCAGTCACATCTGTACGGGCTTTAGGATTTCGTTCGCACTCCGGGAACGACGAATCTATCAAGATCGTGGATGGTCGGTTCACATCCACCTCGAGTTAACAAGCGAGGTCGTTAGATGGATGGATCCATCTTCCTCAAACTTGGTCAAGGTACGGGCAAAGTCGTTAGGTGGATGGATCCACCCTCTTCGGAACCGTATTTGTAAGTTTATACTCCAGTTCATAATCTGGGAACCTGGAGTTAGTTAAAGGAATGTCATGTATCAATCCTTTTTTGACTCCAGTGTGATGGCTTGTCCCCGAGCTTGGGTTTCACTTAGCAAGTGACCGGTTGTATCACAGTCACTCCCTATTTGAATAAATTCCACCGTATGATGGAACTTAGCTCTCCATGCATAGTGATGGTCATATGAAGTATTTCAAGTAAATCACAGCTCTGGCTCGAAGAGATTGCACTTTATTGCTAAAATAAGAAAATATGGCAAAATCAGTTGCCTTATTACAAATTCAAATTTCAAAGTGCATAAAAATCTTTCAAATGAAAAATAGACTGAATAAATAAATAGAGCCTGTTATGTGTAGTAGTGACGAAGACTCTCGCTGTTCCAAGCTCCCGGAAGAGTGAGACCGTCAAAGGTCGATAATTTGAGTGCCATCTCCGAGCTTTCGTTCAATAACATATGGCCCTTCCCAAGTTGGCTTCATATGCAAAGAGACCGGATAAATTATTTTAAGGATGAGATCGCCGAGTTCAAAGGTTTGGGGTCGGACCTTGGCATTATATAATCGGGCGACTCGACTTCGGTACGCGGCTGCCCTCAAATCAGCCTCTTCACGCTTCTCATCCAATAAATCCAGGGATTCAGCAAGCAATATAGCATTTTGTCTTCGGATCATAGTAAGTCACGCGATGAGAAGGCACTTCTAATTCGACTAGAATAACAGCTTCTAAACCATAAGAAAGAGAAAACGGAGTGTGGCCGGTCGCAGACTTGTGGGTTGTTCGGTAGGCCCATAAGGCCATAGGAAGTTCATCGACCCATTTGCCCCCGGCTTTTTCCAGTCGTTTCTTTAGAATAGACTTTATAACTTTATTAACAGCTTCGACCTATCCATTTGCTTGAGGGTGTGCGACTGTGAAGAATTTCTCTGGATGTGGAATCATTGATAGAAATCCTTAAATTTAGCACTGTCGAACCGGGTCCCGTTGTCAGTGATGTTAGTATGTGGGAGACCAAATCGACAGATGATGTTGCGCACCACAAAGTTGATCACCTTCTTCGTTGTGATTGTAGCAAGGGGTTCAACTTCCGCCCACTTGGTGAAGTAATCAACTACTACGGTGGCATACTTCGCACTGCCTTTGGCTAGAGGTAGAGAGCCAATAATGTCAATGCCCCATACTACAAACGGCCATGGACTGACCATTTGGGTTATTTCGGTAGGTGGGGCCCTTGGAATCCGAGCATGCTTCTGGCATTTATCGCACTTTCTGGCGTAGTCTGATGCATCGCGACTTACGGTTGGCCAATAGTATCCATATTTGAGCACTTTCTTGGCAAGGGCTTGCCCCCCGGTGTGATCGCCACATTCTCCTTCATGCACATCATACAATACGCATTTGATTTCATCATGAGTGATACACCGGGGTAAGGGAACAGAGTATCATCTTCTATACATAACTCCGTTTTGAATAGTGAACCGTGAGGCTTTTCGAAGAATCTGTCTCTTTTCACTCCTAAGCTCTGGCAGGGTTCCGTGCTTAAGATAATTTCTGAACGGAGTCATCCATGACTCCTTATCATGAACAACCTCAAATATCCAATCTGTCTCCATCCGATCGATGCTCGGGGAAGCTAATGTCTCTACGGGAACGAGTCCCATTTGTTGTGCCTCGCCTGTGCTGGCTAACTTTGCTAATGAATCGGCTTTTTGATTGCGCTCTCGGGGAATGTAGTAGATGACATAGTAATCAAACTGATTTAGTATTTCTTGATCCTGAGCAAGGTAAGTAGCCAGTCTTCGGTCCTTAGCCTGGTATTCCCCCCGAACTTGATGCACGACCAATTGTGAATCACAATAAATCTCCACAGCAATGATTTTCAAATCTCTAGCAAGCCTCAATCCGGCAAGTAGGGCTTCTTACTCAGCTTCATTGTTGGTCGCGCGAAAATCAAAATTTAAAGCATAGCATATTGATTGACCTTCAGGAGTTTCAAGCATAACTCCTGCACCGAAGCAGCGATCATTAGATGCACCATCAGTATGCAGCTTCCAGATATACTTGGAATATTCGCTTGTTTCGGGAAAGTCCTCTGGGATGGTAAATTCAGCTATGAAATATGCTAGGACTTGTCCTTGAATGGCTCGCCTTGGAGTGTAAGTAATGTCAAACTGACTTAACTCGATATTCCATTTGAATAACCTACCAGTCATCTCAGGCCGCATAAGGACCTGTCGTAATGGCTGGTCGGTGTAAACAGTGATTGGATGAGCTTAGAAATACAGATGGAGCTTCCTCGAGGCAATAAGCCAACTTCTCTAGCTTTGGGTAATTTCTCTCAGCTCCGGTTAGTCGCTTGCTTATATAGTAGACCGACTTTTGTATTCGGTCTTCCTCCCGAACTAGGGCAGCACTGATTGCGTTTTCTGATACCGCCAAGTAAATGTACAATTTCTCGTGATCGATAGGCTTTGACAAAATTGGCGTGTGGAGAGATGTTGAATTAGTGCTCGGAATGTGCCCTCACATTCCGTAGTCCATTCAAAGTTTTGCTTTCCTTTTCGGATCAGATCGAAGAAAGGAATGCATTTGTCAGTAGACTTTGAAATGAACCTGTTCAGTGCTGCTACTTTCCCATTGAGACTCTGGACTTGATTTATAGTTTTCGGGGTTTCGAGATTTCTGATCGCTTAGATCTTTTAAGGATTGGCTTCGATTCCTCGAGCGTTGACGATAAACCCAAGGAATTTTCCAGAGGATATTAAACATTGACTCCAGGTCCCTGATGTGATCAGTGGAAAATCGTGACTTGACTAGCATGTCGTCTACATACACCTCCATGGTTTTTCCAATCTGGTTAGCGAACATTCGATTAACTAACCGTTGATAAGTTGCCCCAGCATTCTTGAGTCCAAAAGGCATAACTTTATAGCAATAGAGTCCCATATTGGTTACAAAGCTGGTATGCTCCTGGTCGGGCAAGTGCATGGGTATTTGATTATAGCTAGAGTACGCATCCAGGAAGGATAAAAGTTCATGTCCAGCCGTTGAGTCCACAAGTTGATCAATTCGAGGAAGTGGAAAACTGTCTTTGGGGGCAAGCTTTATTCAAGTCCAAGTAGTCAACACATGTTCTCCATTTCCCATTTGGCTTTCAGACAAGTACAGGATTGGATACCCATTCTGGGTATAATGCATCTCAAATGAATCCATTCGTTTTAAGCTTATCTACCTCTTCTTTAAGGGAGGCAGATCTCTCTAGATCCATACCACGCCGTTTTTGCTTGACCGCGACGTGCCGCGGGTCAATATTCAATGTGTGGCTCGCGATGTCCGGCAAGATCCCACACATATCAGAGTGCGTCCAGGCAAACACATCAAGGTTTACCTAGAGAAATTCAACCAATTCCTCTTGCATTTGTTGGCTCAGTTGAGATCCAATCTTTATCATTCTTGAATCGTCATTATCGTCGATTGGAACATCGATCATCAGTTCGCCCGGAGAAGCTTGACTGTCTTTACTTTCGTCTTCACTTTCGGTGTCTCTCGGGTCAAGATCTCTTTGGAATTGGTTGGGGGTGCCCGTGCTCGGGCCCAGGCGTTAATTGTCAATTATCAGCAAAGCAGAGGCAGTGAGATTCCTCTTCGCCCTTCCCTTTTTCTTTTCACTGCGCCTTGCGCAGCTCAGCAACATATCATGCTCGTCCTGCGGCCTGATCCCCTTGAACAACTCCGACACCATTGTCGGTAGGGAATTTAAAAGTCAAACACCATGGGGCGATGGCAGCCCTGAACTTAGCTAGGGCTGGTCGGCCCAAGAAAGCATTATATGAGGAGTTTATATCCAAAACAACAAACTGCAGTATCCGGACTCTCCGATGTTCACCAATTCCTAACTCCACTGGCAATTCCACCACTCCAGTGGGTATAGTTGCACTCCCGTTGAAGCCATGAATATGGGACTGACATGGCTTCAAGTCTTTAGTCTCCATTCTCATCTGGTCATAGGCTCGTTTAAACAAGATATTCACAGTACTTCCGCTGTCTACCAAGATCCTTTTCATCCAGCAGGACCTACTTGAGCTGATATGACAAGCGGATCAATAGTGGGGGCTTCGATCCTGTCGGCATCCCGACCTCGAAATATGATGTCATATGCCATCATTCTTTGTTGCTTGGCCGGAGCCTCATCTTCGAAATTACTACAACATTCAAAGTCCGCATGCCTGATAGAGCTGGCATACGACTCCATTTCCTTCCAGCTTCAGTCTGCTGGATGAGGACCACCACTAACAATGTTTATCACCAACCCCCCGCCAGTACTAGCGGGTTCTTCCTATCTAGCCGGATTCGGTACATGATTTTGATTCGATGGGCCCACACCTCCGGACCGTGGCGCTCGCACAAACTATTCTAACTTTCTCTCTCTTATCAACTTTTCGATGAGATCCTGCAAGTGACGACATTCATTTGTGTTATGGTCGTAGCTTTTATGGAATCTACAAAACTTTCCCGTCTGAATTTGCTTCTCCGATGACTGTTTCGGAGCAAGCTTCTTGTACTGAATGGTATTGCAGGTTTGTAGATATACGTTTTATAGCGACGTATTCAGAGGAGTATAATTATCAAACATAGGAGCTCTACGTCGTGGACCACGGTTCTGATCCCGTTTTCTATTTTGGTTACCATTGCCTTTTTGCTGATCTTGTTTATTCTGAATGTTCAATTGCACTTTCCCGAAGCTCTCCCCAAATTTTTTAAGAGCAATATTACTCTGAATTCCTTCCACACTAGGCCCCGCATCATCCTTCTTCCTAGACTATTTCGCATCCTCCCTTCTCAAGAATTGGGCTGCCTTGGAATAGAAACGATCCAATGATGTAGGGGATTTTCCGGCCAACCAGTTGTCGAACTTAGAATCGGGTTTAATCCCCTTAGTCAGTGCCATAAGGATAGAGTTATCATTTGGGTTGCTGATCTCAGCACATGCAGCATGAAATCTTTCTAAATAACGCCTGAGTGTCTCTCCAGGAGCTTGAGTGACACTAGATAAAGTATTAACATCCTTCGGTCTCGTGACATTGACGCAGCGGCGGAATACAAAAATTGATGATACGATGAACGTAGCAATCGGTGGATTGATGGATGCTGAAAAGCTCAAATTCGTTGATCCGAAGATGCCGAATTCTAGCTATCTCTGACACGTTGATCGCGCACGATAACGTGAAGAGAGATCTACAATTCTTCGAGCGTTGATCAAGCGCACCTGATTCCGCGAATTGGCTTCAACGATCGAAGATTAGAGCGCACTCGAATGTCGAAGGTGGAGATAGGAGATACACTCAACTACCGATTTTTAATTGAAAGCACAAAGCTAACAAAGGAAATTTTATTCAAAATCAACAACTTTTTACAATGACATTATGTCCCTATTTATAGGGTTTACAACACGGCACAATGACTTAAGAAAAATTACAACACTTTACACAAACGCATAAGAAAACAAACACCAATGTATAACGACTTATCAACAGTACTTCATGACTTAAATTTCATCTCGCGACTTAAAGTATTTCGCGACTTATCAACAGTACTTCACGAGTTATCACTTCTTCTTCCGACTTATCAAATCTTCTCACGACTTATCTCTTCACGTGACTTAAATTAATTCTGGAGCTTGTTCGCGACATGAAAATCTTCAGTAGCTTCGGCTTCATGAGCAACTTAAGAGAATACAGCAGCGACCTACTGGAATTCACGACATAAGAAACTCGGCGACCTACTGGCGATGCCGCGACTTAAGCAATGTCACTAGCAATTTATCTGGAAACGACTTAAGCTTCGATCGCGACCTAAGGAAATCAGTAGCTCGCGACCTTCTGGAAGCGACATAAGGATTATGGAGCGGCTTCGACTTATCTTCTGCTCGCGACTTAACAAACTGGAGCGACCTAAGGAAGAATCTTGTCTTGAGGATTAGGTCGTTCGCGATTCATACCTCGTTCGCGACTTACTGGAGGTGATTTAGGTCGTTCTCGAATCAAGCCTGGAAGCTCGCGACACAAGGAGGAGGGGCGACTCACTGGAATTAAGTCGCTGGCGACATAAGGCGTACGACCTATCAGGCTTTCGCGAATCAGAGCTTCGCAATTCAGGTATGTTTCGCGATTTAGGGGATCTTCTTTTTTTTTGCGACTTATGTTTCGTGATTGATGTTTTGCGCGCTGCACCATCCTCCCCTGGTTGAAAAGAATTCGTCCCGAATTCACACTTTCTTCTTCTTCGAGACACTGTCTTCCATTCATTATCTGGTTTGGTGCGGTTCTGGTGATAACCACTCTTGAGATTGATCTTGACTTGACCCTTTGAAGATGTGGCCCGACATAAGGAACGCATTGCGTAAAACCGACGTGGCATTAGGCAGGCGGCATAAGGAAGTGATCTGAGGGAGATGACATATGAAAAAGTGTGGCATGAACTAAGCACTAGGTTCCATATCCAATTCATGTAGCACAGAACTTCATAAGAATAGTGTCTTATACCATATTGCTTGTGCCAATAGGAAGACGTGATACAGAACCAAAACGTGTCGAAAATGTGAGACGATATAAGGAAGTTTAAAATCATGGAGCGACTTAGGAAATCACGACCGAAAAAGTGTGAGGACTCTTGCTCAGATTCTCGTCTTTCCTTATGTCGTTCAAGTGTGTCATCATTTAGAATATTCCCTTGATGTGTTGCATCAATTCTCCCTGACTGAAATGAATTCCCTCTCGCTCCTCCTTCAACCTGTTTATTCTCATGAAACGATTCCACGCAATTGACATTGATAACGTTAGCAGTGCGGATATGATCAGGCAATTCCAACTGACAATCATTCTCTTCATCTTGTCTTTTCAACTCTTCCTGTTCTTTCAGATTCTGAAGATCATACGATCCCTGTAGTAGAATGGCAACTGGTACTAGTTCAATGTGAGGTTGATTGTCCTATAGTGATGGTAACTCTTCGGTTAATGCCTCAGAATATTCGACTTCAGATCCGTCGAATTCTGATCCAACTTCCTCGAAAACATCAAGATTTTCACTCGTGCCTTGCCTGGTCAATACAAACAAGCCATTACTAATTTCCATATACTCCTCCAATAAAACAGGATTAGTTTCTTCAAGCAGTTCCCCAGACATGTCATCTTCACATTCTTCAAATACTTCAATCTCTTCAGGATTCTTAAAATCAGAACTTCCTCCAGATTCAATCAACATTGATGATTCATCACCATCTTTTATTTCACTGTCGAACTCTTTCAAAGATAATAAATCATCTGATTCTGCCTTCTCTTATGTTTCATGTTTACTTTGTTCGGACTCCTCGAAAACTAAAAAAGTTTTACTTCGCTGGTCTTCCTCCATAAACTCATGTGTCAAGCAAGAATCCTTCATCGTCAAATTATTTCCTTCAACTCCGAACACAATTTCTTCTTCCATACTATCAACATCAATCTTTGGTGGTGACGAATAATCAACTTCTACATCCACATAATTTGACTCAATTTCTTCATCATCATCAAATTTCGATGGTTGATAAAAGTCAATTTCAACAGTCCTCCTCAACAAGTTACCTCCTTTCTCTATTGACAAAACTTCTACTTCCCCTGACAAAGATTCCTCAAATCCTGGCAGAAATTCTTCATCATCGTCAAATTGTGGTGGTTGATAAAAGTTAACTTCATCAATCCTCCTCAACAAATTACATTCTTCGTTCTCCAACTCGACCTCTTCATCTTCGTTGTCAAACTTTAGTGGTAATGCTGCGAATGATTCTGTAGGACCGACCTCTTCAAATTCTTCTAACATTGGCTTAACCTCCTCGAGAGTTTTAAGCTCTTCACTTGCCTCATACCTAATCAAGGTTTCAGCACTACCTTTCGATTCTTCAGCACTTTCGCCGAAAGGTAATGGATTAGTTGGTTCCTCTTCCTCTTCTGTCTCATTTTCAGTAGAATCATCCACATCCTCGCTTTCACATTCTTATACAACAAAGGCTTTCATCTTGGGCTCCGTACATTCAATACTTCTATGGTCAGACTCCTGATAATGATAGCGCTTAATTCGGTCATTAACACTTGCCTTCGTGATTCCATATACAACTGGTTCGTTGACTCTCTTAATAACACCTTTACTCTGATTGTTGAAGCTTGTAACCACACCCTGTCCTTGACTCCTTTGACTCAACTTCTGCATCTGTTGATCCATACGAGCTTGATAATTGTAGGGTAAGAAATTTGCCTTCATCATCCTTTTCATCTTATCCCACTTGACAACTTTAGACTTCTTCATCCTCTCTCTGGTTGATTTAGTTTGTTGCCACCAGTCCATGGCTTTTCCTTTCAAACTTGCAGCAACTAACTTCACTTGACGATCCTCAAGAACGTAGTTGAGCTCAAAAACATTTTCAATCGTGGATAACCAGTCCAAGAATTCCTCTGCTTGTAGTCCACCTCGGAATTCTGGAATCTCCGAATCCTTTCTTGATTTCCATGTATAACCATCCTCTTCGATATTCTTGTATCGATTTTGCCCTTGATCAGAATATCGAAAATGAACACGATCACCATAACTTTCCTCTTCAAAATTAGTTGAACTTCGTCGTCGATTCTGAACATCGACACTTCTATGCCCATGCACGTCCTCTCTACTTCTTTTCTCATAATCATAAGATGGCTCATGCTCGTAACCACGATACGCTCTTCTTTCTTCCTTCTGATAATCACGATTGTCTCGAGCTCCACGATCTCGATTTATTGACAAAGATGATTCTCTTCTTACTCTATCATAACGTGGCGACACTCTCCATTGATTTCGATTCATGTCAAACTTCATTCTCTCTACTTTCTCGAAATTCTTATTGAATCTTTCATCACTACGTTGCTTCATCTGTTCAGGATCTTCTCTCCTATACAAATCTGCAACACTATGATGACGGTTATCATATCTCGGAGGCATGATCAAGTCTTCAACAGATCCAAACAAAAACTTCACTTTGATCCAAAAATTTTCGAATCAAACTTTCCCACTTGTTTGAAATTCACGAACACCCACATAAACAAACGACTTCAATCGAACTCCAAACTTCAAATCCAAAATTGATGCCTAATGAACTTGAACAAATCTCCCACACACTTGAACAAGTTCGCCTCTAGCTCTTCTACACTTCAAAGAAAATTCAAACACAATTCAAATCCACGTTTGGCGTGCAAACTTCCACGGTCAACTCAAACACTTTTCCCTCCTTAGATCCAAAATGAAATGGATCGAAATCTTCCAAGTTGTTGCAACTTTATGATGAACACGACGCACACCAAAAGATGCACGGCTTCACTTCAAGCTCTCGGCTTTAAACAACAAATGATGTATGACTTGAATTCTTCGATAGATATTGGCTCCAAGACTCGGCTTAGCTATGATTGGCTAAGTCTCGCTTTGATACCAAATGACGCAGCGGCGGAATACAAAAATTGATGATACGATGAACGTAGCAATCGGTGGATTGATGGATGCTGAAAAGCCCAAATTCGTTGATCCGAAGATGCCGAATTCTAGCTATCTCTGACACGTTGATCGCGCACGATACCGTGAAGAGAGATCTATAATTCTTCGAGTGTTGATCAAGCGCACTTGATTCCGCGAATTGGCTTCAACGATCGAAGATTCGAGCGCACTCGAATGTCGAAGGTGGAGATAGGAGATACACTCAACTATCGATTTTTAATTGAAAGCACAAAGCTAACAAAGGAAATTTTATTCAAAATCAACAACTTTTTACAATGACATTACGTCCCTATTTATAGGGTTTACAACACGGCACAATGACTTAAGAAAAATTACAACACTTTACACAAACGGCATAAGAAAACAAACACCAATGTATAACGACTTATCAACAGTACTTCACGACTTAAAAATCATCTCGTGACTTAAAGTATTTCGCGACTTATCAACAGTACTTCACGAGTTATCACTTCTTCTTCCGACTTATCAAATCTTCTCACGACTTATCTCTTCACGCGACTTAAAGTAATTCTGGAGCTTGTTCGCGACATGAAAATCTTCAGTAGCTTCGACTTTATGAGCAACTTAAGAGAATACAGCAGCGACCTACTGGAATTCACGACATAAGAAACTCGGCGACCTACTGGCGATGCCGTGACTTAAGCAATGTCGCTCGCAATTTATCTGGAAACGACTTAAGCTTCGATCGCGACCTAAGGAAATCAGTAGCTCGCGACCTTCTAGAAGCGACATAAGGATTCTGGAGCGGCTTCGACTTATCTTCTGCTCGCGACTTAACAAACTGGAGCGACCTAAGGAAGAAGCTTGTCTTGAGGATTAGGTCGTTCGCGATTCAAACCTCGTTCGCGACTTACTGGAGGTGATTTAGGTCGTTCTCGAATCAAGCCTGGAAGCTCGCGACACAAGAAGGAGGGGCGACTCACTGGAATTAAGTCGCTGGCGACATAAGGCGTACGACCTATCAGGCTTTCGCGAATCAGAGCTTCTCAATTCAGGTATGTTTTGCGATTTAGGGGATCTTCTTTTTTTTTGCGACTTATGTTTCGTGATTGATGTTTTGCGCGCTGCATCAGACATGCATACGAAATTGCTCAATAAACTTTGTTGCCAACTGATCAAAGCATGAGATAGATCGAGGTGGTAGTCGGGTAAACCACATAGTCACTATGCCCCTAGAGAGATCGGGAAGCAGCGGCACTTGACTGCATCATCAGCTCGTGCAACATTCATCAACCACTCATACTTCAGTATATGCTGATTAGGATCAGAGCTCCCTTCATAAACGGGTAAAGTCGGAATCTTGAATCGTCGAGGTGGTTCAGCATAGGGTATCTCATCAGTAAAAGGGGTATGACTCTGGGCGATTCCCCAGTCGTCATTGCTAAGACCCTGACTTTCATGGATCATCTGACGGATCATTGTCGGTAGGTCGGGCATCTGGACATTTTGAGCAGGTTGGGCCAAGGTGTGGTCGGGTTCCGCAATGCGAGGAGGGGCCGGTCGCTGTCGACGGTCCATGTCTCGCCTCCTTGGTTCTATGTCTTCGGGGACGTAAGGCTCAGGATGGTATTCATGTTGATGGGGGATCAGATTTGTCCTTCGAGTCTTAACTCCTAGCTTAGTAGCAGTGGTGGCAGTGCGATTGTCGGTGACATAATGAGGAATAGTACCTCCTCGGGAAGTGGGTTCAGTCTGATGGCTGGTTGATGGACCGACTCTCAGTTGCCCAACACTTAATGTATGCGAATGCCCAGTGGCCTGTGTGTAACATCCGTCCAATCGCGGGCGCGTGGATCTATGATGATAATCAAAAGAGGCTGAACATTCAGTGGATGAATAAGAAGCTTGATCCCTCCTGGATATCCTTCGTCTCTGACGGTTTAGCTGGTTGGTCAGTTCTGCATTGGCACGGAGCTATTGAGTGAGCTGTTGGTAGCTCTGAGTCAACTCTTGCATTAGCATTTGGAATTCTTCCCTAGTAACAGGGCCTTGCGGATCTGATGGTCCGGAAGCATTCTGATCAGTCGGAGGCAGTTGCATGGGATTCTGTCGATCCCGTCCTTCTGGATCTGCAGCAGTAGAAGTAGTCCTTGTGTTAACCATGATGAGTAGTGAAGCTCTTTTGTAACAGGCTGAAATTTTCAACTATTCGCATCCATACATGTCGGATTTGAATTGCTCAAAATATTAGATTGTTAATTTAAAATTTGGCAAAACTCAGAATATATAGTAAATAAATAAATAATCACAGAATCACAGACACAGAGCAATATAAAATAATGCAGCGAAAACAAAAGAACAGTAGTTCATGAAGCTACCATATATATATGTAACAGAGTTAAACAAGATACAGCAGAAGTCTCAAATACATAGATGTCTCAATACAAGAGTCAAATACAAGATCTGAATACATCACTGGAATCACCTGAATAACTAAAAGCTGGATAGATAGCTGGATCTCCAAGCGAAGCTCCAACTCCAAAGGTGAGTCTCGAATACTATATCACTCAGTCTGACCCGAGCGTAAAGCAAAACACAAAACACTCGAGTTAGGATTAACATTCTTATATCAATAAATCCAACTCAAATGAAATATCAACTGAAATACAGTAACTTAAAGGATGTTTGGGATAACCATCCACTAAGGATCCGTTAAACTATCTACTATGTAGTAATATACGCTATTATAATAATGTCTAATAGTAAAATAAACTTACTTAAAAATAGCGTTAAGGCTTTACATTTTCCACCTTAACACATAAATAGTCCCAGTAGTCTATCCAGTATTAGCGTACCTCCAGATCGGGAGGCTACCCTGTACAAAACCAAACTCGTATAAGGCTCGCTAGGGTAGGTGACACGGCACAACTAGGCAATGCCAGGGTAGATATACCAATTACACTTCCGGGACGGTGGTAACGCATAGCAGCCACTACCGCCCACCTCGAGCCACACTCCCGAAAATCCGAAGGTGCGCACCAAATCAATCACAAAGTAATAGAATGGCATACGATGGAGTGTGTTCGATCAGAGGTGCTACCTCATTAGCCCGTCAATTGCTCCTGTTTTAGCCACCTTATGCCAACTCACGGGAGTTGGGTCTTCATATATACCTCATATAGGATCGTCGCCACCATTCTACTTCATTCTGGAATCTCCACCACGTACACGGTTGTTAAAGTGGTTTTCGGTATCGACAAAGAGTATGCCCATATCTGATCCCCGTCTCTTTAACAACCAATCGTTATTATAACACCACGGTAATTTCAAAATAGTTTATACTTCAAAAACCAAAATATCATTTTAATTTCAAAACCAAATCAATACGATATCATTTTCACTTTAAATATATATCCATTTTCAAAAATTATATCACTTTCAAAGTTATAATACTTTCGAAACCAACAATTTGAAATGATAATACTTTGGAAATCATAATACTTTGAAATTCATAACTTTGGAAATCATAACAATTCAAAATCATAACACTTTCCTTCAAACAGTTGAGATATTAATAATAGTATATAAAATAAAAAAGTTTACAAAATAAAATAATTTATATAAAATAGTTATAAGTTAAAACAATTTACATTAAAATAATTAGTATATTTAGAATAATTTATAAAATAAAATGGTTTATATTAAAAATAATTTATTAAGTTAAAATATATAAATAATTTAAATATAGTTTAAAATTACTTTATATAATAAAATAGTTTCCCTCAATTTCACAAATCGATTCAAAATTTACTCGAATTCCAAAATTCAAATTTAATCAAATCTCAAATCATCAGTTTCAAATTATCGATTTTCAAATACATATTTGAACCATAAAATAATCCATTCAAATTTCAATATATTTCAAAGTTTATATACATTCAACATTTCTAAACTAAATTCGAAAATTTCATATATATATATATATATATCAAATTCGCTTTACTATTATTTAGAAATATTCACTTAATAAACCCAATATCATTTAAATAAAATCCCAAATTTCAAACCACTAAATATTCCCTTCGATTTATTAAACATGAAATATTCATTTAATTACTTTAAAAAAAAAGGTCAAGTTAAAAAAACATATCTTTAAAATCTCAAATTTTAAAGATTTCAAATCAAACTAATTTAAGTATAATTCTTAAATAAATATAATCCCAAATCAAATTCAAATTTATCTTTCCAACCTGAATCATTATAAACTCTATATTTAAAATATAGATATTAAATAAATACTTTAAAAATATTATATATCAACTTTATTAAATCAACTTTAATAAATCTTTAAAATCAATATTTATCAAAACCATATATTTCTTTTCAAAGCCAAAGGAATCATTTTCAAAATATTTATATATAGACCAACACTGTCTGTATATAATTTTCTACCCTATGGTCAAGTGATACAGATATTTATCATTTCAATCTGCAAATTAAATATATACAAGTATATATCATTTCAACCCGTAATCCCAAATTCAATTCAATTGAAAATCGCTTGGGTTTATCATTTCAACCCATAACGATTTTCCCCTATTCTACAGATCGTTCGGGTATGTATCATTTCAACCCATAGAGAATTCTAGACTAACAGGGAACTTGCAGAGTGATAAAAGATATGATAATAATGTAACAATCTGTAAAAGGCATACATCATTAGTGATAAATAACAGATAATGGTATCAGATGTCACAGGTGAACAGATACAAATAAAAACATATATATATATATATCAATGTACATAACTAACAACAACATATTTGGACAAGGCTTCAAACTCGGAAACATACTCAAGAACTAGTCTTCCACCTTGCTTGAGCTCCACAAACTTCTTAAACAGAACAGATTTCTGAGCTGTAGAAATGAACTTAGCTTCAAATCTGGCTTGGAATTGCTCCCAAGTAATTTCTTCCTCCGGAGTATCAATGGTGATAGAGTTCCACCAATCAGAAGCTCTCCCTTGAAGCTGTCTTGATGCAAGCTTCCTTTTAGTTGCATCCTCGATTCCCAAATCACCAAAGATCCTTCTACAAGCATCTATCCATCTCTGAACTTCAATGGTTGACTCTGTTCCCAAGAAAACCTTTCCTCCAAGAGCAGTATAGTCTTTACACAGCTTAGCAAAATCCACCGGTCTTGGAGCTTGAACTTGAACTCCAACATCAACTGCTGGCCCCGGAGCTGGCATCCTTCTCATGATCGAAGTCATCATAGCCTCGAATATAGCAGCATAATCAGCAGCCCCCTCAGCAGCACGGCCTTCCCTAGCAGCTGGTCTCCCTCTTCGACTCATTCTTAATATCTATAAAAAGGAATGATTAATACACCTTGAGAAACAACTGCATAAAGGACTCAAATCCTTCTAAGCTACTATATTATATATAGTAATCATCCATCAAAATAAAATTACGTCTCTCATACGTAGTTACGTCAGCGAGCGTTGGCTAAAATCGATTAACCAAAGCTCTGATACCAAATGTGACGACCGCCCATGACCCCTGCACTGAACATAGAGATAATGCGCTGTAAAGTGTGCCGGGCAGCCAAGGACGATTGCCAAGGTTAAGTTAAAACAGCAGAATCTATCGTATTACTCACAGCGCATGGATAAAATACAATAGAGAATATATATAGTGAAGCTTCACAAAATAGAATATCATCAATTAAGCTTCATAATAGTTGAATACAAACATCTGAATAGTCAATACATCAAGCCTCACTACATATCAATCAGAGAATTATACAAGCAGCGGAACATCCAGTACATATAGTAAGAAAATAATATGCAAGCCTCCAGCTCGTCTTCGTCATCAGCATCGTTGGAAACTAAGAACAGCACCTGTCACCTGCTACCTAGTCTGCCCATCCCAAAATGGATGAACAACCCAAGGTAATAAGAGTTGAACATAAAACCTTGAGTCAGACAACAGTCTTAGTGAGCGGTAAATTAACTAACAACATACCAAAAGAGCATAAAGGTAAAAGGAATAGGAATCCAACCCTCCCACTCCACCTCTTTCTACAGTGATAGCCCCCAGACACACTAAGCAGAAGTAAACATAGCAATCAGAAAATTAAAGTAAAGCAATTATCACTTGAGTCAAGGTCGGTGTTTTCTAAGTACAAACCCCCAAGGCCTAAACCAAGATCAGATAAGCACCCAGAAAACATCGCTCTTAAGACCGAATGACGATACAACCAAAGATCCATGACTCTGTCTATCACTGTTATCATTGCTTCAATACCACCGTTAATTGAATGACCGGCACATTCTTTCAGCCGTCCGTCAAGGGTTAATGGTAACCCCGGTTCTAGACAGAACTCCGCACGTCGTCGCAGCCCGTGCCTAGGACTATCGAATCTGCCCAGAGTACTCGACCACCAACAGTAGTCTTTTGGGACTATCGAATCTGCCCAGCGTACTCTTGCTTTGAGCCTGCTAGAACCTTCAACAACGATGAAATCTCAGCCTTCTAGTCATCCTCCTCGACGACTATTCTCATACTAGCTCAAGCGCCTCTCGAGCCAACCATTATCCTCAAACTCGAACCCTTTCACCGAGTCATCAACATGCTTGGAATGATCCCGTCTGGATTAAACAAAGGCTATCTAACATCATGCCTCTCTTCATCTCATCATAGTAAAGCCTCATCTCAACATCGTCATCAAATCTATCCATATGAGCTTTATCATCCGCGTCATATGCCACGAGCAGCTTTTCTTATTCAAGAGCCTTTCCCTTAGCTTTTGAATCATCTTCGACCATCTTGTCTAAATCAAATCATCAATCAACTAATTTATAACAATCAATCAAGTCAATCATTAATCCAAGTAATCAAGCATTCAAACATGATCTAATAAACAATTGTAACAATAATGGTGTAACAACCCGTATATTTGGACCATTTAAATTGACAATAATCCACACATGTCAACTTAAATAGTGCAAAATACGAATCATTAATGGAGTATAAATATATAAATGAGAATCATCACAGAATCACAGAAAATATAACATAACAGAATAGTGCAGCGGAATTACAACAATGTCATAATAGTAGTTCATGAAGCTACTAAGAAAATACAACAATGTCTCAAATAAAAGAAATACAACAACATAGATGTCCAAATAGAAAGAACAATACTGATAAAGATAAGATAGTCTTCAAGTCTTCAGCTCCAAATAAGCAGCAGCAACAATCCTCAGTCTGATCCGAGCATATGCACAAACAAACACTCGAATCAGGACATATATTCTTATACAGATAATATGGTTAGAAATTTTGAAATAACAATAACTCAAAGATGATTGGAATAAGCATCTTTCAGGATCCGATAAACTATCTATATGTAGTAGAGTACGATAAGTAGATAATGTCTATCAGTAATAATAAAGGTATCAAAATAGTGTTAAGTCATGGCCCATTCCACCCTTAACACATTTTTATTCCCAAAAGCATATACAAGACCGTAGTTTCCCCAAAACCGGAAGTCACCAGAGGGCAATACATATACTAAAGGTAGAAATCAAAATCGTAGTGGTCGCGCATAAATGGAATACAAGTATGACAAGGCACATGAGGCTATACCCAAGATAGTGATACTACCGTTCGCCTGATCCGGGCTGGTGAGAACGCAACGCCGCAGCGCCCGCAACACCGTGAGACAACACTCCCAATTCAAGGGTGCGCACCAATCAATCACAAAGTAAGAGAATAGTTTACGAAGAAGTGTGTCCACTTGAGGTAGCTAATCCTCCGTTGGCCCGGCACAGCTCCTGTTTAAGTCATTTCCAATTTGACACAAGTGTCAAGGCTATCCATTATCGTTCACTTTCTTCAATCATCAACGTTCGCCAATCCAACCACTTCATTCTGGATCATCACTTCGCGTATAGTTATTAAAGTGGTTTCCGGTTTAGACAGTGAGTATGTCCCAAACCGACTCCGGTTCCTTTAATAACCTTCGTGATTATAACACCGATTGGTCGTTATTATATTTCAAAATCATTTCTATTTGAATTCGTAAATCGATAATTCGTTAGTCTTTCGAAATCAATTTCCAAAATTACGTTTCGAACTTTCCAATTTCAATTTCAACATTTCCTTAATTCAATTTCAAGTTTCAATCAAATAATTCAAATATTCACTGCATTTTGTATATAAGTTCATTCCAAAATCGTTTAACTAAATTTATGTTCAAAATGATTTAAATCAATTATCGCCTCCATTCGATATTCATTAAATTAATTTAACATCAATCAATTTCAATTCAATTTCTAATTCATTTCGTTACGTTTTAAGTTTGATTACATTATCAAAGTTTACAACTTATTTACAATTACACTTATCAAATCCAATTCTTTAAATTACAATTCTTTCATTTGTTTTCGATAAAGCGCATTAAATTTCTTATCAAAGATATTCCTTTCAAATTTCAAACTTAGTTTAAAACTTATTTTCACTTGTTCAAAAATTCAATTTTTTCTTAATAAAGATATTCAATTCAATTTTAATTATAATTCGGTCTCATCAAATTTCAATAATTTCAAATCTTATTTATTAATTTTTCAAACTCATTCATTAGTAATTTCAAACTTAATTGTTAATAAATTCAAAAATTTAATTATTAATTATTTCAAACTACGTTATCTACAATTTCACACTTAACTATTAATAAGTTCAAAGGTTAATTTATTAATAATTTCAAAACTTAATTATTAATAATTTCAAAATTTATTTTCAACTAATTCTAAATTTAATTATTAAATAATTAATTTTAAACAATATTCCTTTGTCAATTACTACTTTAATATTCGTTCCAAATTCAAATATTCACATTTACATTTATTCCAATTTAAATTCCAAATTATCCAAAACTTTGTTATTCGTCAAATAAAACTTATTTTTATTTAAAACAAAAATTTACCAATCGGGTTTTTTTATTTTAATTTTCTATCCTAAGTCAAATTTTTTTTGGGTATTTATCATTTCAACCCGATTCCATTTAGATTTAAAAAATCAAAACATACAAAGGGAACTTGCAATGTGATAGCTGGGATGGTGTCAAAGTAAATAAACAAGCAATAGCATCCATTCACAACGATTCAACAATTTCAAATAATCCCGAAATAATCGTATTAATTCGCGTTTGTTATTTACGCCAATTAATATAACTATTTCTAGAATCTACTCTATCATTTCAAGTAGATTAAAGATTATAACATTTCGGTTTCACTTGTCGTTCAATATCAATTACAACAGTTAATTCAATACGTTCAATAGTCCAAAGTGACATTACTCAAATTCTACGCGTCAATTAACTTAACAATTTAAAGGGTCAATTTAATTAATCAATATTCATCATATAAAAAAGGTCAAGTTAACAATCAAAATTCGACATATATAATTCATTTTAAATCGTTAATCATCCTATATCCAATTTTTAACTTGCAATTAATTTATCACTTAACAATAACAATTTACATCCAATTCAACATCACATAGCAATCATTATCAATTTAAACTAGCATAAGAATATATTCGTGAAAATTAATTCACCTTTCGTGGATAAGAAATTTGACGACGAAACAAAAGAAGCACGAAAAGAGTCGGTACAGCACGAACAACGAACACTGTAATATCGACAAAAGAGAATGATGTTAATTCAATGAACGGTCATATAAAAAAAAAATTATATAAATGCGTTTACCGATAACGAAGGAAAGAACGAAGGGTTGAGAGATCGATGCTGCTGCGAAAGACACTTAGTCGGTTGCTGCAACAATAACAGTGAAATGAAAATTTGATTACAACCCTAACATATACATCAACTCATATACCCCCGTATATAAATATGTGTCAGTAAACAATGAAACACATTTCCCCCACGCACTCATGAAATAAACGTGCTGGCACAATATAATTTCCCATATAAACAACTTCTACCTATAACGCACGCACTTTTATTTTTATTTATATTATTTTCGTGTACAAACCCAATCATGCGCCACCCAGATGCACTCTTAATTTCCACTTCAATGCACACGGCATACCCAACACTTCATGACACACGACCACACACACTCACTCGTGAGGCCAGGAAGGATGGTGGCTGAGGCGTGGAGACGAGGTGGGTGATGGGGACGACGTGGCAGGTTGGGCGCGTGGTGGTTGCAGGCTGGGTCAGGAAGTGGGCGGTCAGTACATCAGGCTGGAGGTCGAGTAGCATGTGGGGTGACGGGCTGAGTGGTACGGGGCAGGTGGTTGACTAGGAGGGTCGGTTTGGGAAGGTGGTTGGCTGCGTGGTCGAAGGAGGCAGGGGCGGTTGGCTGTGTGGACATGGTGGGTTGGCAGTGGAGTGTAGCTTGGGTTGTAGCCATTTATTATTTTCAGAAGAGAAAGAAAAGAAAATAAGGGAGAGGAGGAAATGTTACCTGTTGCCTTTGAATTTTGTGAAGAGAATAGTGAACGAGAATGGACTTGACAGTGGGATGGAATAGATAATGAAGTGTTTTCATTCACTTTAAACTTCAATACGTAATAAATTTTCCTTTAATTCCCAACGTTTCGTACACTCCGTTTCACAACAAAATTTCAAAAGTCTTCACAACCCTTCACCCTTCAGCCAACCCTTTCGTATTCCCAAGCAACTCCTAGCTACTATCTCCCAACTAACTCATTTAATTTCAGCTGAGATAAATTTTGTATTGCTTGTGAACGGCTGAAGGAAATTTGGGCTGAGTATTATTTAACTGGTCCGTCCGGAACCGATGAATTAACACGAATAATTTTACGTCGGACTCCGATTCACACAAATGAGTATACCGTTTTGATCAGTGCGACGACGCGGTTCCAACGGTACACAGATTATGGCGATACGATGATTTTATAAAAATTGCATTACGCCGCTTAAATTGTACGATTTGCAAAACAATTTAAACGGAGCAGGCGATGACAGTTTTAGACGAAACGAATTATAAAATCTTGATCAGAATAATTTTTACAAGCAGACTGTGTAAAAATATTTGGATTTGGAAGATAAATTTTACGCAGCTTTATATGGACTGATATACAGTAAAATGTGAACGGATTTTACTGTAATATTTTTCAACGAAACTTTTTCTGTGTCCATATCTAACTAGACGTATGTCACAAATAAAGTTTGGACGTAAATTGAGATCGTTTAAAATTTCAAAATTTTTATTGAAACGATGAATTCTAAATTTTATATTTGGTCGAAAATTTAGGGTCGTTACAATCTCCCCCACTCAAAACTTTTCGTCCTCAAAAAGGAACGAGACGAGTGAAGTAGAAATGAAATAAGTAGAAAAATTAAGATAGATTTCGAGAAATTTGAATAATACCTGAAATTAATAGTTCGGGGTTTGAATCCCGAATACTATCCTCAGTTTCCCACGTGCAATCTCGCTCATCTGTGCTCCACTGTACTTTGACGAGATTTACCGACTTCCTTCTGAGTTGTTTTGTCTCACGATCGACTATCCGAAGTGGCTTTCGCTCAATAGTCAAGTCAGGCTCAATAACTATCTCTTCCAACTGGGCAGTAGGGATGGTCATAGATGGATCGTGTACAACTTTGCGAAGATGTGAGACGTGGAACACGTTGTGAACACCGGCGAACTTCTCTGGTAATGCCACTCTATATGCCAATGTTCCAACTCTTTCCGTAATCTCAAACGGACCAACAAATCTAGGAGCTAGCTTTCCCTGCCTTCCAAATCGAACAATATTCCTCAAAGGCGACACTTTCAGAAATACTTTGTCTCCTACACTGAATTCAAGATCTCTTCTCCTTTTGTCAGCATAGCTCTTCTGTCTATCCTGTGCCGTCTTTATCTTCTCCCTGATTTCTTCGACTTTTTCAGAAGCTTCCATAATCATTTCTGGTCCAAGCACTAATCGATCTCCAGACTCGATCCAACAAGCTGGCGACTTGCATGGCCGTCCATATAAGGCTTCGAACGGTGCCATACCAATACTTGCCTGGTTTATAAAGGATAATTAATTCAAATTCAAATATACTTATTCAAATTTGAAATTCAAATTCTTTACCTGGTAACTATTATTATAAGTGAATTCTACCAAGTGAAGATGGTCTTCCCAAGATCCACCAAAGTCAATAATACAAGCCCGGAGAAGATCTTCTAAAATCTGATTTACCCTCTCAGTTTGGCCATCTGTCTGAGGATGATAAGCGGTGCTCAGATTCAGTTTGGTGCCCAAAGTATCCTGAAATGCCTTCCAGAATTTACTAGTGAAAATAGGATCTCGATCGCATACAATACTAGATGGTACACCATGAAGTTTAACAACTTCCCTCATGTATATCTCGGCCAAACTCGAAGCTGTACGAGTGGTCTTGACTGGAATAAAGTGTGCGGACTTCGTCAGTCTGTCGACAATCACCCATATACTTTCGTTACCATTTCTAGTCCTTGGTAGCCCATCAATAAAGTCCATAGAAATCTGCTCCCATTTCCAACCTGGAATCTCTAGAGGTTGAAGCAATACTGCTGTCTTTCTGTGATCAGCTTTAACTTGTTGGCAAGTGGTACACCTGCTAACATAGGTAGAAATATCGCGCTTCATCCCACTCCACCAATATAACTTCTTCATATTCTGGTACATTTTAGTGACACCGGGATGAAATGAAAGCGAAGACTTATGATTTTCTCGCAGTACTTCCTGTCTAAGACCATCAACATTAGGAACACAAATTCGATTATCAATCCTCAAGATTCCATTACTATCAACATGTGCACCCACTTTATTATCAGCATTTTCAACTCTGCCAAGAACTATTTCTTTGATGCGATAAAGCAAAGTGTCCTCGTACTGCTTGGCTATAATACGATCCATAAGAGCTGGGGAGACGGAAAGCTGGAATAACATTCCTTCAACAAGATTACAACATATCATAGCTTGGTTTCTGCTCAAAGCATCGGCTACGACATTTGCTTTCCCCGGAGTGTAGTTAATATCAAGATCATATGCAGCTAGAAATTCGAGCCATCGGACTTGCCTCTGGTTCAAGTCCTTTTGCGAGAAGATATACCTCAATGACTTATGGTCAGTGAATAACTCGAATTTTGTTCCCAATAAATAGTGCCTCCATAGCTTAAGAGCAAATACAACCGCAAGGAGCTCTAAATCGTGGGTTGCGTAGTTTGTTTCATGGATCTTTAACCGACGACCAGCATAGGCAATAACCTTCCCTTTCTGCATTAAAACTGCTCCAAGTCCATCTCGACAAGCATCTGTATATACAGTCAATCCTTCGCTACCATCAATAACTGTAAGAACTGGGGCAGAGGTCAACTTTCGCTTCGTCTCATTGAAAGCTGCTTCGCACTTTTCGCTCCAAATAAATTTCACATTCTTTCTGGTCAGTGCGGTAAGTGGTGCGGCAATATGGGCAAAGTTTTCTATAAATCTGCGGTAATAGCCGGCCAAACCCAAGAAACTGCGGATGTCTGTAGGAGTTTTGGGAGTCTCCCAATCCTGCAAATTCCAAAGATTCGAATTAAGAAAAGATAAGTTGTTTTTGATAGAATTTGACGAGTAAGAATAGAACTTACATTGATTACGGCGATCTTAGCTGGATCGACCGAAATCCCATTCTCTGAAACAATATGGCCAAGGAATCGAACTTCATCCTTCCAAAAGTGACATTTTGAAAACTTGGCTTTAAGCTGATGACTGCGTAGAGTTTTGAGAACAAAAGCCAAATGCGACCTATGCTCTTCCTCATCCTTAGAGAAGACGAGAATGTCATCGATGAAAACAAGAACAGAGTTGTTAAGAACATCCCGGAAAACTCTATTCATCAAATCGACGAAATAAGCTAGAGCATTAGTAAGACCGAACGGCATAACCAGCCATTCAAAGAAACCAGTCCAGTGCGGAATGCTGTCTTAGGAATACTCTCCTCGGCAATTCTGAGTTGGTGAAAGCCAGTAGCCAGATCGAGTTGATAAAATACTTTAGCTCCATGAAGCTGGTCGAATAGATCGTTGATGCGGGGCATCGGATATCTGTTCTTGTGTGTGAGCTTGTTCAGCTCTCTATAGTCCACACACATTCTGAGGGAACCATCTGATTTTGTGACGAACATTATTGCAGCACCCCATTCTGAATGACTTCGCCGAATCAAGCCTTTAGAAAATAAGTCTTCAATTTGAGCATTCAGCTCAGCTTTTTCTTTAGGAGCCATTCTCCGAGGAGGGAGAACTACTGGTCGGGCACCAGGAATAAGGTCAATGCGGAATTCGATTTCCCGCGGTGGTGGTAGAGAATTGACTTCTCCAAATACATCAGAAAAAGATTGGACCACTGGAGTAGAGCTTAGTTCATTTGGATGGGAGTCAAGTGAAAATATAAAACTCCCAGCATATTCTTGAGGTGATTTGCCTTCTATAACCAAAGACATACCCTGGTTATCGATGAGAGAGACTGTTCGAGCTTTGCATGAGATATTGGCTTCGAATTTCCGTAGCCAATCAATGCCTAATAGTATATCGAATGCTTCGAATCCGAGGACATAGAAATCCCAAGTGAAGTGGTGAATGCCATGCATAAGAGTGACATATTTACAAACCCTTCTAAGATTAGCGGGCCCTCCAATAGGGTTTGATACACATAAGAAGGTAGATGAAAGAATGGGTTCCAAACCAAGTTTATTACACAAATCAATAGATATGAAACTATGTGTTGCTCCGGTATCAAATAGAACTTTAACTGGTAAAGTATGCAACATAAAAATACCCTGTAGTGTACCTTGGTCATCAGTAGGAGCAGGTGGGGTAGGTGGATCATGGGCTGAAGAAGTCATAGCAAAAACCCCGGCCGTCTTTCCCTTTTTGTACATAGGACAATCCCTCTTAAAATGGCCTGGCTGTAGACATACGTGACAGAGATCGTTCCTAGTATTCTGAGGAGGCGGAACAGCGGCACCGGCAGATGTTGGACAGCTGTTGGCGTAGTGACCCCTCTGGTCGCACTTGAAACAAGTGATGGAGGATATGTCAATAGGCTTCTTCTGAGAATAGCCAATTCCAGATTTCTGCTGCCAATTCTTCTTCTGTTGCTCAAAATTTTGCTTCCTCTTTCCCGACTGATTAGCTGGTGTCTGAGTAACTGGGGCTTTGGGGACAGATGTTCCCTTGGGCTTTCCCTCGTATCGAAGAGCGAAATCCATCAACTCAGTGAAAGTTCCATGGACATGAGCGGTGAGTAGCTCGTAATACTCTGGGCGTGCTCCATGTATGAACTTCTCGTTCTTCAGCAGAGGCGTGTCAATCAAGCCCGGTCCGAACTTGGAGAGTTCGTTAAACCTCCTTTCGTACTCAGTAAAGGTCATGCTGCCCTGCTTGAGATCCATGAAAGACCGATAGAGTTGGGCCTTCCCAGCAGCTGTCATCCACTGAGCCATGAAAGAATCCCTATTACAAAAGGTATGAAACGAATCAAAATTGTAACGAGATAAGATAGAAATTTTATTTAGTAGGAATTTAGATAGATTACTACCTAAACTGGGCCCAAGTGATGGTTTCCTCATCAGTTCGAGAAGTGACTGATTCCCACCAATCTTGAGCAGCATCCTAAAGCTGCCAAGCGGCCAACTTGCGCTTCTGAGCATCTGCGATCTCTAAGCCAGAAAAGATCCTCTCCAAACTCTTTAGCCATTGTTGTGCTTCGATAATACTTTCGGAGCCAGTAAATTTGACTCCTCCAAGCTGAGTATACTCCTTGCTAAGAGTGGAGAATCGGACTGCGGGAGCTGGAGCATGTGGACCAGGAGCGTTTCCACCCCTGCCTCTAACATTTCTTCTGGTAGCCATCCTGGAATACCAAAAGTGATTTAGAATCAAAGATAGAAATTTATAGAACTTAAGGAAATTCTATTCAACGATTTCAATAAAAAGACGAATCAAAGGATGTGGATTCTGAAATGATTCTCCTCATTCTAGGGTATGTTTACCCTATCTCTAATGAGCTTTAAACTCCACAGGCTAAGGTTATCGGGAACCAAAGCTCTGATACCAACTGTAACAACCCGTATATTTGGACCATTTAAATTGACAATAATCCACACATGTCAACTTAAATAGTGCAAAATACGAATCATTAATGGAGTATAAATATATAAATGAGAATCATCACAGAATCACAGAAAATATAACATAACAGAATAGTGCAGCGGAATTACAACAATGTCATAATAGTAGTTCATGAAGCTACTAAGAAAATACAACAATGTCTCAAATAAAAGAAATACAACAACATAGATGTCCAAATGGAAAGAACAATACTGATAAAGATAAGATAGTCTTCAAGTCTTCAGCTCCAAATAAGCAGCAGCAACAATCCTCAGTCTGATCCGAGCATATGCACAAACAAACACTCGAATCAGGACATATATTCTTATACAGATAATATGGTTAGAAATTTTGAAATAACAATAACTCAAAGATGATTGGAATAAGCATCTTTCAGGATCCGATAAACTATCTATATGTAGTAGAGTACGATAAGTAGATAATGTCTATCAGTAATAATAAAGGTATCAAAATAGTGTTAAGTCATGGCCCATTCCACCCTTAACACATTTTTATTCCCAAAAGCATATACAAGACCGTAGTTTCCCCAAAACCGGAAGTCACCAGAGGGCAATACATATACTAAAGGTACAAATCAAAATCGTAGTGGTCGCGCATAAATGGAATACAAGTATGACAAGGCACATGAGGCTATACCCAAGATAGTGATACTACCGTTCGCCTGATCCGGGCTGGTGAGAACGCAATGCCGCAGCGTCCGCAACACCGTGAGACAACACTCCCAATTCAAGGGTGCGCACCAATCAATCACAAAGTAAGAGAATAGTTTACGAAGAAGTGTGTCCACTTGAGGTAGCTAATCCTCTGTTGGCCCGGCACAGCTCCTGTTTAAGTCATTTCCAATTTGACACAAGTGTCAAGGCTATCCATTATCGTTCACTTTCTTCAATCATCAACGTTCGCCAATCCAACCACTTCATTCTGGATCATCACTTCGCGTATAGTTATTAAAGTGGTTTCCGGTTTAGACAGTGAGTATGTCCCAAACCGACTCCGGTTCCTTTAATAACCTTCGTGATTATAACACCGATTGGTCGTTATTATATTTCAAAATCATTTCTATTTGAATTCGTAAATCGACAATTCGTTAGTCTTTCGAAATCAATTTCCAAAATTACGTTTTGAACTTTCCAATTTCAATTTCAACATTTCCTTAATTCAATTTCAAGTTTCAATCAAATAATTCGAATATTCACTGCATTTTGTATATAAGTTCATTCCAAAATCGTTTAACTAAATTTACGTTCAAAATGATTTAAATCAATTATCGCCTCCATTCGATATTCATTAAATTAATTTAACATCAATCAATTTCAATTCAATTTCTAATTCATTTCGTTACGTTTTAAGTTTGATTACATTATCAAAGTTTACAACTTATTTACAATTACACTTATCAAATCCAATTCTTTAAATTACAATTCTTTCATTTGTTTTCGATAAAGCGCATTAAATTTCTTATCAAAGATATTCCTTTCAAATTTCAAACTTAGTTTAAAACTTATTTTCACTTGTTCAAGAATTCAATTTTTTCTTAATAAAGATATTCAATTCAATTTTAATTATAATTCGGTCTCATCAAATTTCAATAATTTCAAATCTTATTTATTAATTTTTCAAACTCATTCATTAGTAATTTCAAACTTAATTGTTAATAAATTCAAAAATTTAATTATTAATTATTTCAAACTACGTTATCTACAATTTCACACTTAACTATTAATAAGTTCAAAAGTTAATTTATTAATAATTTCAAAACTTAATTATTAATAATTTCAAAATTTATTTTCAACTAATTCTAAATTTAATTATTAAATAATTAATTTTAAACAATATTCCTTTGTCAATTACTACTTTAATATTCGTTCCAAATTCAAATATTCACATTTACATTTATTCCAATTTAAATTCCAAATTATCCAAAACTTTGTTATTCGTCAAATAAAACTTATTTTTATTTAAAACAAAAATTTACCAATCGGGTTTTTTTATTTTAATTTTCTATCCTAAGTCAAATTTTTTTTGGGTATTTATCATTTCAACCCGATTCCATT
Source organism: Allium fistulosum (assembly GCA_030737815.1). Taxonomy (NCBI): domain Eukaryota; kingdom Viridiplantae; phylum Streptophyta; class Magnoliopsida; order Asparagales; family Amaryllidaceae; genus Allium; species Allium fistulosum. Next base: position 479,169,379 of record CM060905.1, on the reverse strand, counting down.
TAGATTCAAAAAATCAAAACATACAAAGGGAACTTGCAATGTGATAGCTGGGATGGTGTCAAAGTAAATAAACAAGCAATAGCATCCATTCACAACGATTCAACAATTTCAAATAATCCCGAAATAATCGTATTAATTCGCGTTTGTTATTTACGCCAATTAATATAACTATTTCTAGAATCTACTCTATCATTTCAAGTAGATTAAAGATTATAACATTTCGGTTTCACTTGTCGTTCAATATCAATTACAACAGTTAATTCAATACGTTCAATAGTCCAAAGTGACATTACTCAAATTCTACGCGTCAATTAACTTAACAATTTAAAGGGTCAATTTAATTAATCAATATTCATCATATAAAAGGGGTCAAGTTAACAATCAAAATTCGACATATATAATTCATTTTAAATCGTTAATCATCCTATATCCAATTGTTAACTTGCAATTAATTTATCACTTAACAATAACAATTTACATCCAATTCAACATCACATAGCAATCATTATCAATTTAAACTAGCATAAGAATATAGTCGTGAAAATTAATTCACCTTTCGTGGATAAGAAATTTGACGACGAAACAAAAGAAGCACGAAAAGAGTCGGTACAGCACGAACAACGGACACTGTAATATCGACAAAAGAGAACGATGTTAATTCAATGAACGCTCATATAAAAAAAAAATTATATAAATGCGTTTACCGATAACGAAGGAAAGAACGAAGGGTTGAGAGATCGATGCTGCTGCGAAAGACACTTAGTCGGTTGCTGCAACAATAACAGTGAAATGAAAATTTGATTACAACCCTAACATATACATCAACTCATATACCCCCGTATATAAATATGTGTCAGTAAACAATGAAACACATTTCCCCCACGCACTCATGAAATAAACGTGCTGGCACAATATAATTTCCCATTTAAACAACTTCTACCTATAACGCACGCACTTTTATTTTTATTTATATTATTTTCGTGTACAAACCCAATCATGCGCCACCCAGATGCACTCTTAATTTCCACTTCAATGCACACGGCATACCCAACACTTCATGACACACGACCACACACACTCACTCGCGAGGCCAGGAAGGATGGTGGCTGAGGCGTGGAGACGAGGTGGGTGATGGGGACGACGTGGCAGGTTGGGCGCGTGGTGGTTGCAGGCTGGGTCAGGAAGTGGGCGGTCAGTACATCAGGCTGGAGGTCGAGTAGCATGTGGGGTGACGGGCTGAGTGGTACGGGGCAGGTGGTTGACTAGGAGGGTCGGTTTGGGAAGGTGGTTGGCTGCGTGGTCGAAGGAGGCAGGGGCGGTTGGCTGCGTGGACATGGTGGGTTGGCAGTGGAGTGTAGCTTGGGTTGTAGCCATTTATTATTTTCAGAAGAGAAAGAAAAGAAAATAAGGGAGAGGAGGAAATGTTACCTGTTGCCTTTGAATTTTGTGAAGAGAATAGTGAACGAGAATGGACTTGATAGTGGGATGGAATAGATAATGAAGTGTTTTCATTCACTTTAAACTTCAATACGTAATAAATTTTCCTTTAATTCCCAACGTTTCGTACACTCCGTTTCACAAAAAAATTTCAAAAGTCTTCACAACCCTTCACCCTTCAGCCAACCCTTTCGTATTCCCAAGCAACTCCTAGCTACTATCTCCCAACTAACTCATTTAATTTCAGCTGAGATAAATTTTGTATTGCTTGTGAACGGCTGAAGGAAATTTGGGCTGAGTATTATTTAACTGGTCCGTCCGGAACCGATGAATTAACACGAATAATTTTACATCGGACTCCGATTCACACAAATGAGTATACCGTTTTGATCAGTGCGACGACGTGGTTCCAACGGTACACAGATTATGGCGATACGATGATTTTATAAAAATTGCATTACGCCGCTTAAATTGTACGATTTGCAAAACAATTTAAACGGAGCAGGCGATGACAGTTTTAGACGAAACGAATTATAAAATCTTGATCAGAATAATTTTTACAAGCAGACTGTGTAAAAATATTTGGATTTGGAAGATAAATTTTACGCAGCTTTATATGGACTGATATACAGTAAAATGTGAACGGATTTTACTGTAATATTTTTCAACGAAACTTTTTCTGTGTCCATATCTAACTAGACGTATGTCACAAATAAAGTTTGGACGTAAATTGAGATCGTTTAAAATTTCAAAATTTTTATTGAAACGATGAATTCTAAATTTTATATTTGGTCGAAAATTTAAGGTCGTTACAAATGGCAATCTTGTAAATAAAGAGTCCAAATCTAACAAGCATGAAACATGAGCAATATCTCTACAACTTGATGAATGAACTTGCATAGGTTAACATGTAGTAAAATGGATGTCAAATCATCATGAACAATAGATCTACACGTAAGTTTATGTAAATGCATGGAAATCACTATTTTAACACCAAATCAAGCCATCAATCTGATATACTCCTTTGGATCCGTGCGAGAGATAACCACCACTCACCAAATCACCTAAACACCTTAAAAGCAACACACTTCAGATCTGGACAGCGAAGAATCTAACTTGATCCATCAAAATTCCGCTTCAAACGATGAAATCTCTCTTTGATGATTGAAGATCTTCAATCTAAGCCCTTGGATCTTCGATTTGATCTTCGATTTGGATGGAAGGAATCACAAGATTAGAGTGGAGAAAAGAAGTGAAGAAGTGCGCACTCGAGCTCTCAAAATGGCAGGACTTCGTCGCTTCAAAATCCGGATCCCAAAAAGTGAGGAAATGGACGTGTATTTATAGGCTGAAATCCCTAAGTCGTCCGCCCCCTTAAGTCGTCCACGACTTATCTCCTCCGACTTACGACCTAACAAACCCTACGACTTATCCATCCCCTTCGACCTACGACTTATCAGGTCCTACGACTTAAGCCATAACACACGCGCGCGCGAACCAGGACTCAACGACTCAACGACTCAACAACTCAACGACTCAACAACTCAACGACTCAACAAATCCTACGACTTAACCTTGCGCGACTTAACACATATGTGCGACTTAGTGACCTTGCGACTTAACGCTATACGACTTAACTCTAACGTAAGTGCGCGACTCAACGACCCAACGACCTAAGCCTTAACACTAATGCGCGACTTACGACCTAACTCCAACACAGGGTCCCCAACGACTTATGACCTATAATCCTTAAGTCGCTCGAACGATCTAACTTCCTTAAGTCGTTAACCCGCTTATCCCCTAGGTCGTTAACTTGCTAACTCCTATACTGCTAATCCTTAAGCCGCTAACTACTAGGTCGTTGCCGCTAATCCTTAAGTCGCTACCCTCCCTAAGTCGTCTACTCCTTAAGTCGTCTACTCCTTAAGTCGGTCCACGACCTAACCTCCTTCACGACCTAAGCTCCAATACGACCAAACTCCTTAGGTCTCTTCTATCTCTTAAGTCGCTCCACGACTTAAGCTACAACACGGCTTAAGCTACAACACGGCTTATCTTTGAACGACCTAACTTCTACACGACTCAAGCTCTAGTCTACTTAACAACACTACGACCTAATGACAACTGTTTTACGATCTTTCGATCCGTAAAAATATGGGTCGTTACATTCTCTCCCCCTTAGGAATTTCGCCACCGAAATTCCTAACAAACAAGAGCAATCAAAAACTATTCCGCATGCCTACCATCCATTGCAATCAACAAACCATGCGTCCAATTCTAGCCTAGCATGCAGAATTCTAAAACTAGAACAAGTTACAATGTTGTGAGATGACACGACACCTTATGGCCATACCTCGAAGAGTTCAGGATGAGCTGCCTTCATCCTCTCTTCCACCTCCCATGTACAGTCGTTAACATCATCACTCCATTGTATCTTGAGCAACTTAACTACCTTCCTCCTAAGCTGTTTCGTGTCAGTTTCCACAACACGAAGCGACTTACGAGGTCTCTCAACAACTGGATCAATCTCAAAATCTTCACAACAATCAGCAGAAACCACTGTATTCGAGTCGTGCACATACTTCTGTAGATACGATACATGAAAAACATTGTTCACACCCGACATCTTTTCTGGTAACTCCAATTTATAGGCAAGCTTTCCAATTCGCTCGATGATCGGGAATGGTCCAACAAATCTCGGAGTCAATTTTCCTTTCTTCCCGAATCGAATAACATCCTTCAGTGGAGAAATCTTCACAAAAACCATATCACCTACGTCGAATTCCAAATCCTTACGATGCTTATCAACATAACTTTTCTGTCGGTCTTGGGCTGCCTTCATTCGTTGCCAAATGATCTCTATGCAATCCGAAGTCTGTCGAATCATTTCTGGCCCAAGTATCAGCTTTTCTCCTGTTTCTAACCAACACGTCAGAGAGTTACACGGTCTTCCATACAATGCTTCATACGGTGCCATACCAATGCTTGACTGGTAACTGTTATTAAACGAAAATTCCACCAAATGAAGGTGATCTTCCCATGATCCTCCGAAATCTAAAACACAAGCTCTAAGGAGATCTTCCAAACTCGGTTGACTCTCTCGGTCTGACCATTTGTTTGGGGATGATAAGCTGTACTCAAACACAACTCGGTTCCCAAAACTTCCTTAAAGCTCTTCCAAAATCCACTAGTGAACAATGGGTCTCGATCGCTCACTATACTCTTTGGAATACCATGGAATCGAACTATCCACTCAACATACAGCTCAGCCAACTTTGATGCAGTCCTGGTTGATCGAACAGGAATGAATCTTGCACTCTTAGTCAAATGATCTACGATGACCCAAATCCCTTCATTTCTCATTCTGGTTCTAGGTAGTCCATCGATAAAATCCATCGATATTTGCTCCCACTTCCATGTAGGAACTTCTAATGGCTGAAGCAATCCACTTGGCTTCTTCTGTTCGGCTTTTACGAACTGGCAGTTTATGCACTTGGAAATAAAATTTCCAACATCCTTCTTCATACCTTCCCAGTAATAAGTTCTCTTCATATCCCGATACATCTTATTTCCACCTGGATGAATTGTCAACTTCGAGTGATGACTTTCCTTCAGAACTTCATTTCTCAATTCATCTATATCAGGAACAACTAGTCGTCCTTGCTTCCGAAGCCAACCCTCTCGATCGACCTCGAATCCTTTATCCTTCTCTGGGTCCAATCCAGATTCCAAATCACGGATGATCTTGACAAGCTTATCGTCTCGCTTTTGGTTCTCGCCAATTCTTTCCACAAGAGTCGGTCTTTTCAATAAGTTTGCCAACGTCTCAGGTTCCAATTCACATCTGGGCCTGAAGTCAAATCCAGCTAAATACTCGAGACTCTTCCATTCTGAAAACATGGCTCCCAATCCTGCATGTCTTCGACTTAACACATCTGCCATTGCGTTACCCTTTCCCGGAGTATAGGCTATACCAAAATCATATGATGCCAAAAACTCTAGCCATCGTTGCTGCCTAAGATTCAAATCCTTTTGGGAGAAAAGATACTTCAACGACTTATGATCTGTAAACAACTCGAATCGAACTCCCAGTAGATAATGTCTCCACATCTTCAGAGCAAATACAATCGCTGCCAACTCCAAATCATGGGTCGGATAATTCCTTTCATGCGGCTTCAGTTGTCGACTTGCATACGCAACAACTTTACCCTTCTGCATCAGCACTGCTCCAAGTCCAGTACCACATGCATCGGTGTAAACCACCATCTCATCATTTCCACTTGGAATAGTCAAAATAGGAGCACTTGTTAATAGCTCTTTCAGGATTCCGAAAGCTTGCTCACACTTAACATCCCATATGAATACTTGGTTCTTTTTCGTCAATCCTGTTAATGGTGCAGCTACCTTGGAAAAGTCTTTGATAAATCGACGATAGTATCCTGCTAATCTAAGAAAACTTCTCATATCAGATGCATTATTAGATCTACCCCAATCCTGGATTGCTGCTATCTTGACGGGATCAACCGCTATTCCGCTTCCAGAGATAATATGGCCTAATAACCTCACTTCACTCTTCCAGAAGTGACACTTCGAAAACTTAGCCTTCAGCTGCTGTTTCCGTAAGATTTCCAAAACAATACGCAAGTGCGTCTTGTGCTCTTCTTCAGTTCTGGAATAAATCAAAATATCATCCACGAACACTAGTACGAACTTGTTAAACTGATCTCTGAACACTCTATTCATAAGATCCACAAAATATGCTGGCGCATTGGTCAATCCAAACGGCATTACCAGCCACTCAAAGAAACCGGATGGTGTCCTGAAAGCAGTCTTCAGCACACTATCCTTTGCCACTCTTAACTGGTGAAATCCCGTTTCCAAATCCATCTAAGAAAACACCTTAGCTTCGTGAAGCTGGTCAAACAAGTCATCTATTCTCGGCAATGGATACTTGTTCTTCTTAGTCACTTTATTCAGCTCACGATAATCCACACACAATCTCAACGATCCATCCGCTTTGGTTACAAACACAACTGGTGCACCCCATTCGGACACACTACGCCGAATGAATCCTTTCTGTAAAAGATCATCAACTTGCACCCTCAACTCTTGCTGTTCCCTAGGCGCTATCCGCCTAAGAGGCATCACAACAGGTCTGGCTCCTTCAACTAAATCGATACGAAACTCGATCTCTCTATGCGGCGGTAACCCTTTGACCTCATCAAAGACATCCTCAAATCCATTAGCGATTGGCAGCGATGACAGTCCATCCCGTGGAACAACCAGCGAATACATGAAGCTCATGAAGACGCCTTCCTCATGCTTACATCGTATCACAACCTTTCGCCCTTCCACATTCTCGACTATCACCTCCAACCTTTCACAATCAACCTTTGCCGCATACTTCCTAAGCCAGTCCATACCCAAAATAATTCCAAACCCCGCAAAGTTCAGAACAAAACAATCACAAACAAAAGAGCAATCATGACTCGATACAACCAGACCACGGCATAGCATACACAGACAGGACGAACCCCCAACTGGATTAGTCACAACCAATGGTCTATCAACGATATCTGGTTCTAAACCCAACCGGCCTACAAGTTCATTACAAACAAAAGAATGCGACGCCCCAGTATCGAATAACACTCTAACTGGAACACCACATATGGAAAGAGTACCTTGAACCACCACACTCTTTCCTTTCTCTTCAGCGGTAGGAGCTTTTGAAGATGATGGAACAGCCCCCAAAGCATAAGCTTGCACAATCTGCTTGTCCTTCCGTGGTTCTGGACAATTCTTCTTAATATGCCCCGGCTTGTCACAGTTGTGGCACTTCACCGGCACCTTCGGATTCTTGCAATCTCTGGAGAAATGGCCCTTCTGCTGACAATTGTAGCAGGTCACTTCGCCCTTCGGCTTCTTCTGGCCATCCTTACCCTTTTGCTACTGCTGCTTCCTCTTCTTGTTTCCACCCTGCTGTGGTTTAGACTCTTCCTTGGTCACAGCAACAACAGATCCTTCTTTAGGAAACAGATTCTCGTGCCTGAGAGCTTTCTCCACAAGCTTCTCAAATGGATCGTCCAAATGATTCACCAACTGCCTCCCAAGATAACTGTCCAAGCCTGTCACAAACTTCTCATTCTTCTGATATGAAGATTCAATATATGACCGGGCATACTTGGACAAGGCTTCAAACTCGGAAACATACTCAAGAACTGGTCTTCCACCTTGCTTGAGCTCCACAAACTTCTTAAACAGAACAGATTTCTGAGCTGTAGAAATGAACTTAGCTTCAAATCTGGCTTGGAATTGCTCCCAAGTAATTTCTTCCTTCGGAGTATCAATGGTGATAGAGTTCCACCAATCAGAAGCTCTCCCTTAAAGCTGTCTTGATGCAAGCTTCCTTTTAGTTGCATCCTCGATTCCCAAATCACCAAAGATCCTTCTACAAGCATCTATCCATCTCTGAACTTTAATGGTTGACTCTGTTCCCAAGAAAACCTTTCCTCCAAGAGCAGTATAGTCTTTACACAGCTTAGCAAAATCCACCAGTCTTGGAGCTTGAACTTGAACTCCAACATCAACTGCTGGCCCCAGAGCTGGCATCCTTCTCATGATCGAAGTCATCATAGCCTCGAACATAGCAGCATAATCAGCAGCCCCCTCAGCAGCATGACCTTCCCTAGCAGCTGGTCTCCCTCTTCGACTCATTCTTAATATCTATAAAAAGGAATGATTAATACACCTTGAGAAACAACTGCATAAAGGACTCAAATCCTTCTAAGCTACTATATTATATATAGTAATCATCCATCAAAATACAATTACGTCTCTCATACGTAGTTACGTCAGCGAGCGTTGGCTAAAATCGATTAACCAAAGCTCTGATACCAAATGTGACGACCGCCCATGACCCCTGCACTAAACATAGAGATAATGCGCTGTAAAGTGTGCCAGGCAGCCATGGACGATTGCCAAGGTTAAGTTAAAACAGCAGAATCTATCGTATTACTCACAACACATGGATAAAATACAATAGAGAATATATATAGTGAAGCTTCACAAAATAGAATCTCATCAATTAAGCTTCATAATAGTTGAATACAAACATCTGAATAGTCAATACATCAAGCCTCACTACATATCACTCAGAGAATTATACAAGCAGCGGAACATCCAGTACATATAGTAAGAAAATAATATGCAAGCCTCCAGCTCGTCTTCGTCATCAGCATCGTTGGAAACTAAGAACAACACCTGTCACCTGCTACCTAGTCCGCCCATCCCAAAATGGATGAACATCCCAAGGTAATAAGAGTTGAACATAAAACCTTGAGTCAGACAACAGTCTTAGTGAGCAGTAAGTTAACTAACAACATACCAAAAGAGCATAAAGGTAAAAGGAATAGGAATCCAACCCTCCCACTCCACCTCTTTTTACAGTGATAGCCCCCAGACACACTAAGAAGAAGTAAACATAGCAATCAGACAATTAAAGTAAAGCAATTATCACTCGAGTCAAGGTCGGTGTTTTCCAAGTACAAACCCCTAAGGCCTGAACCAAGATCAGATAAGCAACAAGAAAACATCGCTCTTGAGACCGAATGACGATACAACCAAACATCCATGACTCTGGCTATCACTGTTATCATTGCTTCGATACCACCGTTAATTGAATGACCGGCACATTCTTTCAGCCGTCCGTCAAGGGTTAATGGTAACCCCGGTTCTAGACAGAACTCCGCACGTCGTCGCAGCCCGTGCCTAGGACTATCGAATCTGCCCAGAGTACTCGACCACCAACAGTAGTCTTTTGGGACTATCGAATCTGCCCAGCGTACTCTTGCTTTGAGCCTGCTAGAACCTTCAACAACGATGAAATCTCAGCCTTCTAGTCATCCTCCTCGACGACTATTCTCATACTAGCTCAAGCGCCTCTCGAGCCAACCATTATCCTCAAACTCGAACCCTTTCACCGAGTCATCAACATGCTTGGAATGATCCCATCTGGATTAAACCAAGGCTATCTCACATCACGCCTCGCTTCGTCTCATCATAGCAAAGCCTCATCTCAACATCGTCATCAAATCTATCTATATGAGCTTTATCATCCGCGTCATATGCCACGAGCAACTTTTTTTATTCAAGAGCCTTTCCCTTAGCTTTTGAATCATCTTCGACCATCTTGTCTAAATCAAATCATCAATCAACTAATTTATAACAATCAATCAAGTCAATCATTAATCCAAGTAATCAAGCATTCAAACATGATCTAATAAACAATTATAACAATAATGGCAATCTTGTAAATAAAGAGTCCAAATCTAACAAGCATGAAACATGAGCAATATCTCTACAACTTGATGAATGAACTTGCATAGGTTAACATGTAGTAAAATGGATGTCAAATCATCATGAACAATAGATCTACACTTAAGTTTATGTAAATGCATGGAAATCACTATTTTAACACCAAATCAAGCCATCAATCCGATATACTCCTTTGGATCCGTGTGAGAGATAACCACCACTCACCAAATCACCTAAACACCTTAAAAGCAACACACTTCAGATCTGGACAGCGAAGAATCTAACTTGATCCGTCAAAATTCCGCTTCAAACGATGAAATCTCTCTTCGATGATTGAAGATCTTCAATCTAAGCTCTTGGATCTTCGATTTGATCTTCGATTTGGATGGAAGGAATCACAAGATTAGAGTGGAGAAAAGAAGTGAAGAAGTGCGCACTCGTGCTCTCAAAATGGCAGGACTTCGTCGCTTCAAAATCCGGATCCCAAAAAGTGAGGAAATGGACGTGTATTTATAGGCTGAAATCCCTAAGTCATCCGCCCCCTTAAGTCGTCCACGACTTATCTCCTTTGACTTACGACCTAACAAACCCTACGACTTATCCATCCCCTTCGACCTACGACTTATCAGGTCCTACGACTTAAGCCATAACACACGCGCGTGCGAACCAGGACTCAACAACTCAACAACTCAACGACTCAACAACTCAACGACTCAACAAATCCTACGACTTAACCTTGCACGACTTAACACATATGTGCGACTTAGTGACCTTGCGACTTAACGCTATACGACTTAACTCTAACGCAAGTGCGCGACTCAACGACCCAACGACCTAAGCCTTAACACTAATGCGCGACTTACGACCTAACTCCAAAACAAAGTCCCCAACGACTTATGACCTATAATCCTTAAGTCGCTCGAACGACCTAACTACCTTAAGTCGTTAACCCGCTTATCCCTTAGGTCGTTAACTTGCTAACTCCTATACTGCTAATCCTTAAGCCGCTAACTACTAGGTCGTTGCCGCTAATCCTTAAGTCGCTACCCTCCCTAAGTCGTCTACTCCTTAAGTCGTCTACTCCTTAAGTCGGTCCACGACCTAACCTCCTTCACGACCTAAGCTCCAACACGACCAAACTCCTTAGGTCTCTTCTATCTCTTAAGTCGCTCCACGACTTAAGCTACAACACGGCTTAAGCTACAACACGACTTATCTCCGAACGACCTAACTTCTACACGACTCAAGCTCTAGTCGACTTAACAACACTATGACCTAATGACAACTGTTTTACGATCTTTCGATCCGTAAAAATATGGGTCGTTACATATATTACAAACTACAAGATATATAACCATAACACAAAATACATACATATATATATTTCAATATATATATATACTAACTTTGTCAACATCACATAAACAGTGCTCGAATACCGAAAATAATGAAAAGGAAAATAGTGGAAGAGAAAACAGGACCTACAGATTATATAAAAGCAAAACATATATACAAACTGTAAAACATATAAACTATCAGATATGTTCTCAAAATCAATATTTATATGTATTTTAAAATATCAAAGTTCAATTCAACAACTGATAAAACAAAATCCTCATATCTATATAACTTGACTTATCTATACAAACTTATACAATGAATCAAACATAATATGTAGAAATCATTCTATAGATATAGCAGTCTGCACACCATATTGACTATACAACTTTATACTTTAAAACTTATAATCATGATATAATTTTAAGCTTATAACTCTTATATAACAGTAAAATAGATTCGAACGAAATATGTTTGCAAACATATAAAATAAACTGTAAGGTATATATAAGCAATTATATAAATAAATAAACTTAATCAACCCTTAACTTCAACACGTACAAAAAATTTAGATCACTATAATATATACAAATATGTATATACGTGCTGTATATATAAATTAACTTAAGACTGAACTACAATATAACAAAGAAAAGCAGAGTAATACTCACGGCTTTGGTTGATGGTGGAAGAGCCGGAGAAGGTGAAGACGAGGAGGTTTGCAAAACATGGAGGAAGGAAACAAGATCGACTGGTTGGCTCGGCTTTTTGGCTTTATCAGGGCGACACGAAATGATGAAGGCTGGGCTTCGGTTTTGTGAGAGGCGAGTGGAGGAGAGGTGAATGCGTGGGGGGAAGGTGGCGCGCGTGGCAGTAAGGAGAACAAGCGAATGATGATTCATGAACAAAGTGAACGAACTATGAGCGTATGCCCCTTTTAATATTTATTTTAAATGGAACTAGAGGATGAAGAAAACGAACCATCCCTATATGTTAAACAGAGGAAAAATACCAAAAGTCAGAATTTATGAGTAGTTGGAATATTGATAACAGGTGGCTATTCATTCTCCCAGCTGGGCAATTGAAAGGTCAGAACAAAATAGTTCATCGAGTATCGATAAGATTGGCTGTTTTGCGAGTTCCACCACGTACCAGAACTCCAAAACACAAAAGTGAATATATCACAGAGATCAGCACGACGAGACGATCAAAACATTATACAGATATCAGTGGCACGATCATCCGATCAAAAGTCGATATCGGTACCGAAAATGCTGCTATAATGTTAGAAATAAAATGAACGGAGCAATATCAATCAAATTTTGAAGAAACGAAATATGACGTCGCACTCAGAAGATGATTTACAAATTTTCTGTATAAAAATATTCAGGTTTGAAAAATAGTTTATTATCACCAAATATTAACTTATATAAATTAATATAGAACTACACAAGAAAATAAACTTCAATATTATTTGGTGAAAATTTACCAGTTGCTATGTTAAAATAGATGTATTTCCAAATATTAAATTTTTATTTAAAAATTTAATTATTTAAAATTTCACAAAAATTCAGTTAATTACATTATTAAAACAATTAAAATTTACGGGTCGTTACACTCTCCCCCACTCAAAACTTTTCGTCCCCGAAAAGGAAGAAGGTAGGAGAATAAAACTACCAGAAAGAAAGAATAGATTTGAAATTTAAAATAACAATAAATTTAAAACCATATAAATTTCAAATTAAACTAATTAATATTCAACATTTTGGTTTAATTATTAGAGTTCGCTTAAGTTAAATCAATCTATTTATTTCTAAATTCATTATCTTGTTATCTAGTCATCCTAAATCAACAATTTATTAATCAATCAATTTGTATAATCATTTATTACACTCATATTTTATTCAACACATTTAATTCTTTTATTACAAATTATTATTAACTTTATTCTGCTTAATATATCTTATTACATATATTTAAACCACATAAATTAATTTAAACTATATAAATTTCAATTTAAATTAACTTATATTCAATAATTGATTTTAAATTCAAGATATTTCTATAAGTTAATCTAATTTCAATTTATTAATTCCTTCAAAACAATTTTATTTGTCTCATCTATTATTCAATTAACTTATTATTCTATTTATCTCTATTAACATCTTTATAATCAAAATTTAGTGTATAACATTTATTATACACACTCAAATTTTATTTATAAAGACATTTTATATACTATATTATCCAATTACATTTTTAACTTCTAGATAATTTAGGTAAGTTATATATAGAATGTAATTGAGTATTATAAAAATAAAATTTTACAATTCAGTTATTCCCAGTTAAATATTTATCCAAGAATTTTGACTTCAGTTTATAATTGAAATCATCATAAATTTAAGAATTTAAACCTCCGATTAACTTCAAACCATTAAGAGAAAATTATATATATTTTCAAATCAAATTTATAAACATATACCTATATATACATTATAAATCAATCATACCACAGAAATTCAAATCAAATTCAAATTCCAAAACAAAAGTGTAGCAAAGCTACTGAGTGGCCTCTCGTCTTCGAAACTCGAAAATGAATATCGATGATGCTGTAGACATCACCGAAATTATTTTCCAGTGAGAAAGAGAAGAGTACTGATTTAAAACTTTTAAAATTCTTTGAAACGATTTCAATTTGAAATTACTTTAAATAATATACACTTTAAACTTTAAAACCAGAGTTTGAAATCATCAGAAATTAAATTCTCAGATTCCTGATTTAAATTCATTTCAATTTCAAATCAATTTATAAACAATGTTTATAAATTCATTTATAGAACAATGATAACCAAATATTATCATTTCAAACAACCAATTTAATTAACTTATTAAATTCCAGAAAATTTTACTTATATATTTATAATATAATCATACAAATTTATTTCATTGACCAAATTTGAAAATAATATTGTGTCAGTTTGCTCTGTTCAAGTGTTTTGGAAATCCTATCGATATCGCTGATCAGACGAATCGATTGAAAACCCAAATCAACATCAACAACTCAAACAACACAATATATAAAACATTTTAATATTAATTACAAATACACTCCTTCACTCGATAATACAGACTGATTTCAAGGCAAGAATAGAGATCCAAATTAAAGGGACCTAAATCAAAGAATTCAAATTCGAAGATAGGCTCGATAGGGAGATAAGATGATTAAATAACAAGGTAGAAAGATGGGTATACTGATGTTAATCGCAGACGACCTTAACCGGGTCAACCGTGACTTTAAGATAAGATCGAGGTAGAATTCTGGAGCAAATCGACATTCGATCGCCAGAGATAGAATTCAGGTATAACAAAAGATAACAGCATCGTAAACCGACGATACAAAATCTCTGGTGAATCAATGCTTATAGTAAAGGAGTTACACCCCTTTACAAATCATTCAGAGATTGGCGAGACCGCCGATTTATTATAGAGATCATTCAAAGTGGAGTTATGGGATACTTCGGAATCAAAAGACACGAATGGACTTTGGAACTGAAGGGAACGTTCCAAAATTCAAAGAAACCGAGTCAAAAAAGAAGGAATTCAAGCTCGAATGAAAGTGATTCTGTAATTGAATTTTACTTTATATGCTGAGTTTTGCCTAAAATCAGAGCTCTGATACCAAATGTAACGGCCTGAAATTTTCAACCATTCGCATCCATACATGTCAGATTTGAATTGCTCAAAATACCAAATTGTTAATTTAAAATTTGGCAAAACTCAGCATATATAGTAAATAAATAAATAATCACAGAATCACAAACACAGAGTAATATAAAATAATGCAGCGGAAACAAAAGAACAGTAGTCCATGAAGCTACCATATATATATAATAGAGTTAAGCAAGATACAACAAAAGTCTCGAATACATAGATGTCTCAATACAAGAGTCAAATACAAAATCTGAATACATCACTGGAATCAACTGAATAACTGAAAGCTGGATAGATAGCTGGATAGATAGCTGGATCTCAAAGCAAAGCTCCAACTCCAAAGGTGAGTCTCGAATACTGTATCACTCAATCTGATCCGAGCGTAAAGCAAAACACAAAACACTCGAGTCAGGATTAACATTCTTATTTCAATAAATCCAACTCAAATGAAATATCAACTGAAATACAGTAACTTAAAGGATGTTTGGGATAACCATCCTCTAAGAATCCGTTAAACTATCTACTATGTAGTAAGATACGCTACTATAATAATGTCTAATAGTAAAATAAACTTACTCAAAAATAGCGTTAAGGCTTTACATTTTCCACCTTAACACATAAATAGTCCCAGTAGTCTATCCAGTATCAGCGTACCTCCAGATCGGGAGGCTACCCTAAATACTCCACAGGCTACGGCACAAAACCAAACTCGTAGAAGGCTTGCTAGGGTAGGTGACACGACACAACTAGGCAATGCCAGGGTAGGTATACCAATTATACTTCCAGGCCGGTGGTAACGCATAGCAGCCACTACCGCCCACCTCGAGCCACTCCCGAAAATCCGAAGGAGCGCACCAAATCAATCACAAAGTAATAGAATGACATACGATGGAGTGTGTCCGATCAGAGGTGCTACCTCATTAGCCCGTCAATTGCTCCTGTTTTAACCACCTTATGCCAACTCACGGAGTGTGGTCCACGTATATACCTCATATAGGATCGTCGCCACCATCCTACTTCATTCTGGAATCTCCACCGCATACACGGTTGTTAAAGTGGTTTTCGGTATTGACAAAGAGTATGCCCATAGCCGATCTCGGTCTCTTTAACAACCAATCGTTATTACAACACCGCGGTCATTTCAAAATAGTTTATACTTCAAAAACCAAAATATCATTTTCATTTCAAAACCAAATCAATACGATATCATTTTCACTTCAAATATATATCCATTTCCAAAAATTATATCACTTTCAAAGTTATAATACTTTCGAAACCAACAATTTGAAATAATAATACTTTGGAAATCATAATACTTTTAAATTCATAACTTTGGAAATCATAACACTTCGAAATCATAACACTTTCCTTCAAATAGTTGAGATATTAATAATAGTATATACAATAAAATAGTTTATAAAATAAAATAACTTATATAAAATAGTTATAAGTTAAAACAATTTGTATTAAAATAATTAGTATATTTAGAATAACTTATAAAATAAAATGGTTTATATTAAAAATAATTTATTAAGTTTGAAAGTCTATATGGATCAATAATATAGTTAATCTACGACTAGAAAGTGCGGAATTACAAATAATAGTAAATGGCAGTAATAAAAAATGACACCAGGGATTTTTATACTGGTTCGAACTTCTCGTTCTACGTCCAGTCCCAGACTTCTTCTGGAATTTCTCGAATAACCCTCACTTAACCCGGAGGAACAGGTATTACACCGCCTGAGCAACCGAACAGGACTTTTCTGCCTAAGCAACCGAATAGGACTTTTCCGCCTAAGCAACCGAATAGGACTTCAAATACAATTTGGTAAATTGTTTCTTGACTTGTGTGTTCTTTGAATAACACGAATATAGTCAATGTAGTACACCCTTCCTATAATCTTCTTGATATGATGATTTGAATGTGCAAAGATAGGAAGTAGAGAATTGAAAATCACTTGATATTATAATAATATAAGATCAGAAAAGATAGAAAGAATTAGTTGTTGAAATAGTGAATTTTCATCTCTATTTATAGTGTTGAATAGTTTTAATTCAATAGTTGCAACTATTAGAAGGAGTGCAACTGTTGGTGAAGAAAACAACTCTTCAGATTTTGATATTTTATGAAGAGATGCTTCAGTTCGTCAAGTTCAGATGTCTGAGATAAAAGTGACAGATGTCTGAATAATTTTGAATTTTGAAAAAGTAAAAGGAAAACAAAAACAGTTAGTTTAGACGTCTGTCTTTTAATTCAGACGTCTGTCTAGGGTGACAGACGTCTGTTATTTAAATGACAGACGTCTATTTCATATAGAAATAGAGGCATTAACAACATAGTGTTCAGACGTCTGTTATCTTAATTTAGACGTCTGATATTGATGTCAGACGTCTGAATTAATATACAAACGTCTATTTCTGTACTGTTATGTTCCTTTGTCCATTTTAGTATTTTTGAACTTGAGAAAATATATAATTTTGAAAATACCTTTTTATATTTATTTTAAAGCATGATTTTCAAAAGTATATTTGTGTGTGTGTGTGTTTCATCACCATATCAGAGATTGTACATATATATCTAAATAGATTTTATAAAGAACTTTAATCTTGTTGATGATAATAGCTTCTTTTGACGATTCCTGCAAGAATATTTGACATAATAGTATATAGATTGAAATATATAGTTGTCGCATTAAAATCGAAGAAGGCAGGTTTCAACATTCTCCCCCTTTTTGATGATGACAACTATATAATTCATCGATTAGTATAATCATACCTTTTGCTCCCCCTGTCAATATGACCATATTATATAGCAGAAATATAATTATTTCTCCCACTTTGTCATTAACAAAAAGAATTGTTGGGGTTGTTTTGGATAAAAAGAAGTAACAAAACTGTGAATAACACACTAATTAAGAGATGTAAACAAACCAAGCAAGATAATAACAAAACAATGTTTAGACTACATCATTTGTTTACCTAACATAGTTGATTTAAAAAAGACAGATAAAATTATACAATCTTATCATTCACCATTGTTTGAACCAAAGGAAAATTTTTTTTTATGAGAGAAGACATTGATTGAACCAAAAGAGAAATCAAAAGAGAACCATCTTCATTCACCATCATTCACCATTCTCCCCAAGTTGGAGAAGAAGGAGGTGAGGATCCATGAGACTTTTTCCATAATTGACGAAGAATTGTCTTGATATTTCTCAATTCTCGTGCATTCTCTTCGACTTTGGCATCTAAGTAATCGAATCTAGAATTGATGGAAGAAAAGCCTTGTGCTATTTGTTGAGAAATTTTCTTTTGATTTTTAGAAATAATGATGTCGGATTTGAGCTTTTCATTTTTAGTATACGAGCGAGAAGTACCAGAAATTAGTTCTATCTCGAAATTTTCTGAATTTGGGCTTTGGATGAAAGCTTGCTCAAAAGCTTCATCTTCATCTTGTTCTTCATCTTCCCTTTCTTCATCATCCTTTTCTTTTTCAGTATCGCCTTCATCTCCATTATGTCCGGAACTACTTACTTTTGCTTTTCCTTTTTCTTTTTGTAAAGCAAGTTGTTCCGCTTTATAATCATTAAATGTTGGAAATGTCGGAGGAGATTCTGGTAATCCCATTAAACTGAAGAAGCGAATGTTGGATACCTTGATTTTTTCAAATTCAATTGATGGACTTTGAATAGAGAAGGCAGTTAGAATTCGAGTAATATAGGGAGCATAGATAATTGAGCGTTTCTTGGAGTCATGATAAGTGCGAAAAGCATCATAAAAGTATTGAGCCCAATTGATTTGAGTATTGGATAGAATTGATTGAAGTGCCTTATCTTCATCATCATAAATGACCTCATGGCTTCCTTGTCGGGGAAAAATTGTTTTTATTAGCATTCTAAGCAATAGTCGAGGTCGAGGACAAAGATGATTTGATCTATCTGTGGATTTTTCAGGTTCAAAAAGATAATATTCGATTTGTTTAAGTTCCTCTCCTTCTAACTTAAAGTCATCTATGTCGACTCCTTCCGAGCTACATTTTAAAATTCATCCAATGTCAGAAGGAGTTATTTGCAGAATGTTTCCAAAAACGCTTGTCCAAAGCATTCCTTTTTCTCGATGAAGTCTAATTTTTGGATTGTTAACATTTGCTAGAAATAATAAAACACTAAGTCTGCAAATGTTGACTTGATTATCTTTGAAATCAATAAGGCTTGTAATCTGAGATCTATCAGTATAGAGCCTAAGTTTGTAGAAAGGAAAATGATCAAGATTATGAAAAATACCATGAAATGATTGAAGAGAACATAAATGCTTGTAACGAGCCATGCTTCGAGGTTCGTGGTATAACCAAGCTTCAATTTGATCTTCCGAAGGAAGAATGTGAGGAGGTTGTTGAGATGAATCTCCTTTTTGTTTCTTAGATTTGGGCGCCATATGATTAATTGGAAAAAGCTAGGGTTTCGAGTTTGAGAGACGAGAAGAAGAAAATAAACCGTTTGGAATAACGTATATAGATTTCTTCTTAACAGGGTTTCGGACGTGTGAAAATTAAACAGACGTCTGAGATTCTGTAGAATAAAATCAAAGATAAGAAGATCAGACGTCTAAAAATTTATGACAGACGTCTAAGACGTATGACAGACGTCTAAAAATAATTGACAGACGGCTCAGAAGGTTTAAAATGAAACAGAGAGTAAAAAACATTTTGCACTAAATTCAGACGTCTGATAGTTTTATGTTTAGACGTCTATTATGAATAACAGACGTCTGTTATCTTTAAACAGACAGTTAATTGTTGGCTGCAAAAGTATAGTCAGATTTAGACGTCTGTGAAATTGATTCAGACGTCTGTGTGGCTGAAAATAGTAAAAATAGTTGTTTTTACAGACGGCTGTTGAAAAATATAGACGTCTGTCTGTCTGATAAAAGATTTTATTTAGGCTTAAAAAAAAATTTAATAGTTTATTTATTTATATTGATAAGAACATAAAACAAGTATAAATCAACAAATCAAACATACAGACATTTATATTATCTATTTAGGAGTCTTTGGAGTTTTTGGAGACTTCGGAGACTTCCCTTTGGATGATTCGTGTTGATTTTGTTCAGCAGACTGATAAATAGGAGACCATTGAGGTTGACGTTCCCATGAATTTGGGGATACATGAGGACGTTGAGGTGAGAGAATATGTGCATTTGTGTTGATCGGAGATGAACCACATATTTTTGCAGCACATCGTTCAAGAAAGCTAAGTCGTCTTCCATGACTCTTTTGTTCAAAATACATTTCTCGCTGAAGATCAAGTGTTTCCCTCTGATAGTGATGTAAATCATCTATCTTTTCCTTAGTAGATGGAGATGGAAATAAATTTCTTCGCGTACGTTTATTTTCCGGCGTATATCCCGTATGATGACTTTGTGGTGGACATATCGGAATATAAGCTAGAGTTGGAGTTGGAAGTTCGGAAGACCCAGAACTAGGAGTTTCAAAATTAATTGAAGAAAATTCAGATGTATAGGAGGGCTCATCTAAAGATGAACCAGCCATGGTATATAAGAATAATGCCAAGTTAAAAAACATATTTGAATAATTTTTTGCTTTCACCTTTGTAAAAAGAATAGATAAGCTGAATGATAATTTTCTTTGGTAAGAAGAAATTTATAGACAACTAAAAGCTAAAAAATAAATGGTTAAGATTAAAAGAAGAGAAAATTTAATGTTAACCAGAAACAATATGTGTGGGTAAAAAAAATTTAAATAAAGATAGAATAGCTGAATTATACTTCATAAATTGTTGAGAGAGATAATACCACGTTCTCGTCTCAATTTTACAAAAATGTTTTCATTTAAAGGTTTGGTAAAAATATCTGCTAATTGATTTTCCGAAGATATAAATTCTAGATTGATTATATCTTTTTCAATATTATCACGAAGAAAATGATGACGAATATCAATATGTTTTGTCCGTGAATGATTTACTGGATTTTTAGATAAATTAATAGCACTAGATTTATCACAGAAAATTGTAGATTTAGATAAGTTAAAACCAAAATCTTGAAGAGTTTGTTGCATATAAATTACTTGAGCACATGCCAAGGCTGCAGATATATATTCTGCTTCACAAGTAGAAAGTGATACGCAATTTTGTTTCTTACTGAACCAAGATACTAGAGACCGTCCAATGAAGTGACAAGTCCCACTTGTACTTTTTATATCCGTCCGACTTCCTCCAAAATCAGCATCACTATATGATACTAATTCAAAAGGACATTCTTTCGAATAAAATAGTCCAAAATCTTTGGTTTTGTTGAGATAACGTAAAATACGTTTCACTGCTCTAATATGTGATTCTTTAGGATCGGCTTGAAATCGTGCACACAAACAGACACTCATCATTATATCGGGTCTACTAGCAGTTAAATATAATAACGATCCAATCATACTTCGATATAACTTTTGGTCTACACTCTTGCCATTTTCATCTTTTTCAAGATGTATGGTTGTACTCATAGGAGTTGGTTTGGCAGAGGTATTTTCCATATCAAAGCGTTTGATTAAATTATTACAATATTTTTCTTGATTTATAAAAATACCATTATTAATTTGTTTAATTTGAAGTCCAAGAAAATATGTTAATTCTCCCATATGAGACATTTCAAATTCATTTGTCATTATTTTAGAAAATTATTGACATAATTTATCATTAGTTGATCCAAAAATAATATCATCTACATAAATTTGAACAATTAAAATATCATGTTTCTTTTTCTTAATAAAAAGAGTTTGATCAACCTTTCCAATTTCAAAACCAGAATTGATTAAATAAGTTTTTAAACGATCATACCAAGCACGAGGTGCTTGTTTCAAACCATATAAAGCCTTTTTAAGTTTATAAACATGTTCTGGAAATTGTTCGTGTATAAACAAGGGAGGTTGTTCAACATAAACATTTTCTTTAATAAATCCATTTAAAAAAGCACTTTTAACATCCATTTGATATAATTTGAAATCATGAAAGCAAGCATAGGCTAATAGAATTCGTATTGCTTCTAATCTTGCGACAGGAGCAAATGTTTCTTCATAGTCAATTCCTTCTTCCTGATTATATCCTTGAGCAACTAATCTAGCTTTATTTCTAGTGATATTACCATTTTCATCAGCTTTATTTTTAAAAACCCATTTAGTGCCAATAACTGTTTGATTATTTGGCCGTGGAACTAAATCCCAAACGTCATTTCTTTCGAATTGGTTTAGTTCTTCTTGCATCGCAATAATCCAATAATCATCAGTTGAGGCTTCCTTAATATTTTTAGGTTCTATATTAGAAAGAAACGCTATATGACCCATTTGATTTAGCTGATTTCTTGTTTTAACTCTTTCATCAATTTCTCCTATAATATTTTGAATTGGATGATCTTTTAAAATTCTTGGTGGAGATTTTAATTCAGTTTCAAATTGATTTATAGAAGTGATATTGTCAGGTGTATTGTTGTCAAAAGTAGAATTTGAATTTGTTACAATGTCTTCATCATCATTTGTTTTAATTTTGAAATTTTCATCAAATGATACATGAAGTGTTTCTTCAATAGATTTAGTTCTTAAATTATAGATTCTATATGCTTTGCTTCGTTCGGAATATCCGATGAATATACATTCATCCGATTTTGGATCAAACTTACCTAATTGATCTTTTGTATTTAAAGCAAAACATTTAGAACCAAAAATTTTAAAGTAAGATATATTAGGTATTCTACCGATGAAGAGTTCATATGGAGTATGTTTAGTTAAAGGTCGAATAGATACACGATTTAGGACATAACAAGCAGTAGCAACGGCTTCTGCCCAAAATTGTTTTGGAAGAGTGGTTCCATTCAATAAAGTCCTAGCACATTCTTGAAGTGTTCTATTTTTACGTTCAACAACTCCATTTTGTTGAGGCGTTCTTGGAAATGAAAAGTTATGAAATATTCCTTTTTTATTACAAAACTTCTCAAACATTTCATTTTCAAATTCTCCTCCATGATCACTTCTAATATTTTTAATTTTTAGATTTTTAATATTTTGAATACGTTTAGCAAAGATTTTGAAATTTTCAAAAGTATCACTTTTGTTTTTCATAAATAAAGTCCAAGTATATCTAGAGAAGTCATCAACTATTACAAAGACATATCTATTGTGATTAATAGATTGAGTCTGAGTTGGTCCAAATAAGTCTAGATGCAACAATTCAAGAGGTTGCAAAGTTGAGATGATCTTCTTGGATTTAAAAGTAGATTTAGTTAGCTTTCCTAGTTGACAAGCATCACAAATGCTATTTACCTTAAAATTCATTTTAGGTAATCCTTTTACCAAATTATTTTTGGATAATTTATTAATTGCTTTGAAATTTATATGACAAAATCTTTTATGCCATAGCCAAGGATCATTTTCTTTGACTAATAAGCACATATTTGTATTATGATTTATTTTCATATTTAAAATATAAATATTTTCATATTTAAAATATAAATATTATGATCTCTTACTCCTTCGAAAAAAATATTGCATTTATTTTCAGAAAATACTATGTTAAAGCCTTTATCACATAATTGACTAATACTGAGTAAGTTATGTCTTAAATTTTTAACTAATAAGACATTTGTAATAAGAGGTAATTTAGATGTACCGTCATTGCTCACATCGCCTTTGCCGATGATGTAACCTTTTGAATTATCTCCAAAAGTGACAGATCCTCCATCTAAGTAGATAATGTTAGTTAACATATTTTTGTCGCCTGTCATATGTTTTGAGCAACCACTGTCTAGAATCCATTTTCCTCTTTTCTTAATCGGTACCTGCAAAAAATATTGAAATTCTATTGGTACCCACTTCCTCTATAGGGTCCTAAGGGTTAAATCTTAGGAAGCCAAACCCAGTTGGGTTTAGAGTTCCCTTTAAAAATAAAATTTTCATTCTTATGAACAGACATAATAAAAGATTTAATGTAGTTTTTCTTAATCAAATTATTATTCGTTTTTGGAACCCAAATCATAATTGATTTTGGATGAATAATTTTTGAAGAAGATTTTTGAGCAGATATAGATTCCTTTTTCTTAAAATTAGTATATAAAGACCCAATATTTTTAGAATGCTTTTGTATTGGTTTTTTATATCCTAATCCCTTTTTATTTGAACAAGTTTGAGAATTCTCAATTATTTTAGAGAGACTCTCTCTTCCACTGTTAAATTTAGAAACATTTTTAGAAATATTTTCCAGTTTTGTTTTAAGATTAGATACTTCTATATCAAGTGTTTTAATATTAGAGTTTAAATCATAATTCTCTTTTGCTAATTTAACATTCTCATATTTCTGTTTTTCTATTTCACTGCTTAAATCAGTCAATTGAGATGTTATATTAACATAAGATTCTTGAGATTTTACTAACTCTTCCTCTAATATTTTCTTTTCATCTTTTAACATGTCAGTTTCTATTTCAGTTCTATTTAATTTTCCTAAAGCATCTTTATATTTACTCTTTAGAATTCTAAGTTTATCTAACAATTCAGAGTTTATTTCTATTAAATCGTCAAAAGTTAGATCACTTACTTCATCATTTGTTGCCATAAAACAAACGTTGGCTTGTTCTGAATCACTGTCATTTTCACTGTCTGATGAAGAAGATTCTATATCATCCCATGTAACTGAGAAGTCTTGTTTCTTTTTATATTTGTCCTTTTTGAGATTATTTTCTTTCTTCCGATCAGGACAATCTTTCTTTATGTGGCCCTTCTTGTGACATTCGTAGCATTCAAGAGATGAACTTGATGGCTTATTAAAACCTTTGTTATTTCCAAATTTATTACCCTTTTTGAATTTTAAAAACTTTTTGAAATTCTTAGCTATAAATGCCATATCATCTTCTGATTCAGAGTCTTCTTTTTCTGCTTGAAAAGCGATAGTTTTCTTGTCCTGTGCTTGTGCTCGTCTTGCCTGCAAATTTACTTCATAGGACATTAGATTTCCTATTAACTCTTCTGTTTTTATGGTTGAAATATCATTAGCTTCCTCGATAGCTAAGACTTTTCGTTCCCATTCATCAGTTAAAGAGTTAAGGATTTTTGATACAACATCAGATTCAGTAAAAGTGACTTCTAAAGCTAAAAGAGAGTGATAAATATCCTGGAATCTAGAATACATTTCACTAATACTTTCTCCTTGTTTCATCCTAAAATTTTGAAATTGGTTTTTAAGCATGGAGATCTTGCTTTGTTTTACTTTATTTGTTCCTTCGTGTGTAACCTTAAGAGTATTCCAAATTTCATATCCAGTTTTACAAATACTAACTCGATTAAATTCATTTTTGTCTAATGCGCAAAATAACATGTTCATTGCTTTTGCGTTTGTAGTAGCATCTAGTTTTTGTGTATTAGACAAAGTAGCATATCCTGTAGTAGGAATATGATATTCAGTTTGAATGATATTCCAAGTTTCAAATCCACTTGCTTGCATAAAAATTCTCATTCTAGTTGACCAATAACTATAATTTAATCCGTTAAACAATGGTGGTCGTGTAGTGGCTTGTCCCTCAGTAAAACTGTTGCTAGTGTTATTGTCCATATTCAAAAAATATATCAGATAACTGTGTTATAGTTATGTGATGACCTTGCTTTGATACCAAATGAAAGTCTATATGGATCGATAATATAGTTAATCTACGACTAGCAAGTGCGGAATTACAAATAATAGTAAATGGCAGTAATAAAAAATGACACCAGGGATTTTTATACTGGTTCGAACTTCTCATTCTACGTCCAGTCCCAGACTGCTTCTGGAATTTCTCGAATAACCCTCACTTAACCCGGAGGAACAGGTATTACACCGCCTGAGCAACCGAACAGGACTTTTCCGCCTAAGCAACCGAATAGGACTTTTCCGCCTAAGCAACCGAATAGGACTTCAAATACAATTTGGTAAATTGTTTCTTGACTTGTGTGTTCTTTGAATAACACGAATATAGTCAATGTAGTACACCCTTCCTATAATCTTCTTGATATGATGATTTGAATGTGCAAAGATAGGAAGTAGAGAATTGAAAATCACTTGATATTATAATAATATAAGATCAGAAAAGATAGAAAGAATTAGTTGTTGAAATAGTGAATTTTCATCTCTATTTATAGTGTTGAATAGTTTTAATTCAATAGTTGCAACTATTAGAAGGAGTGCAGCTGTTGGTGAAGAAAACAACTCTTCATATTTTGATATTTTATGAAGAGATGCTTCAGTTCGTCAAGTTCAGATGTCTGAGATAAAAGTGACAGATGTCTGAATAATTTTGAATTTTGAAAAAGTAAAAGGAAAACAAAAACAGTTAGTTTAGACGTCTGTCTTTTAATTCAGACGTCTGTCTAGGGTGACAGACGTCTGTTATTTAAATGACAGACGTCTATTTCATATAGAAATAGAGGCATTAACAACATAGTGTTCAGACGTCTGTTATCTTATATTGATGTCAGACGTCTGAATTAATATACAGACGTCTATTTCTGTACTGTTCTGTTCCTTTGTCCATTTTAGTATTTTTGAACTTGAGAAAATATATAATTTTGAAAATACCTTTTTATATTTATTTTAAAGCATGATTTTCAAAAGTATATTTGTGTGTGTGTGTTTCATCACCATATCAGAGATTGTACATATATATCTAAATAGATTTTATAAAGAACTTTAATCTTGTTGATGATAATAGCTTCTTTTGACGATTCCTGCAAGAATATTTGACATAATAGTATATAGATTGAAATATATAGTTGTCGCATTAAAATCGAAGAAGGCAGGTTTCAACAAAGTTAAAATATATAAATAGTTTAAATATAATTTAAAATTACTTTATATAATAAAATAGTTTCCCTCAATTTCACAAATCGATTCAAAATTTATTCGAATTCCAAAATTCAAATTTAATCAAATCTCAAATCATCAATTTCAAATTATCGATTTTCAAATACATATTTGAACCATAAAATAATCCATTCAAATTTCAATATATTTCAAAGTTTATATACATTCAACATTTCAAAACTAAATTCAAAAATTTCATTCGCTTTACTATTATTTAGAAATATTCACTTAATAAACCCAATATCATTTAAATAAAATCCCTAATTTCAAACCACTAAATATTCCCTTCGATTTATTAAACTTGAAATATTCATTTAATTACTTTAAACAAAAAAAAGTCAAGTTATAAAATCATATCTTAAAATCTCAAATTTTAAAGATTTCAAATCAAACTAATTTAAGTATAATTCTTAAATAAATATAATCCCAAATCAAATTCAAATTTATCTTTCCAACCTGAATCATTATAAACTCTATATTTAAAAAATATATATTAAATAAATACTTTAAACATATTATATATCAACTTTATTAAATCAAATTTAATAAATCTTTAAAATCAATATTTATTAAAACCATATATTTCTTTTCAAAGCCAAAGGAACCATTTTCAAAATATTTATATATAGACCAACGGTGTATGTATATAATTTTCTACCCTATGGTCAAGTGATACAGTTATTTATCATTTCAATCCGCAAATTAAATATATACGGGTATATATCATTTCAACCTGCAATCCCAAATTCAATTCAATTTAAAATCGCTTGGGTTTATCATTTCAACCCATAACGATTTTCCCCTATTCTACAGATCGTTCGGGTATGTATCATTTCAACCCATAGTGAATTCTAGACTAACAGGGAACTTGTAGAGTGATAACATAAATGATAATAATATAACAATCAGTAACAGGCATATATCATTAGTGATAAATAACAGATAATGGTGTCAGATGTCACAGTTGAACAAATACAGATAAAAACATAAATATATATAGCAATGTAAATAACTAACAGCATCATATTTCCATTGACGTTTCAATTGAAATCAAATTTAATAAATATAAGAACGTTAATTATGAGTGATTGCTCACCTTTCGAGGCTAGATAGACTTGACAAAGAGATGAGCTACGAGTTCCAAAGCAACGCTAGATGGACACGATTCGACGAACAAAGCTGATGGATAGATATTGACGAAATCAAATCAGAACGGGATCGATGAGGATAATTGATATAAGTGAACTTATATATAACCATATATATAACTATATATATACAAAATCATATTTAAATTCAAACGTATGCTAAAATAAGATATACATATTTATTTTCAAATCAAAAATGCAACTTTAATATCAAAAATAATATATATATATATATATATAAATATAAATATATATATATATACACAAATCCAAATTCACTTATACACTGAAACCAGATCATACGTATATATACTAACTACAAAAGAAATCTTCAACAAAGCTTATATAAACTATATACATATACTAACATCTATAAATCTGAATAATTTATTCTTATATGCATATACTTCCACACAATATATATTATAAAATCTATACTTTTATAAAACAATTAAACATGCCAAAATTATGTGTACTTTTATATATGTAACTAACATATGAACAGGGACCAAAAGAAAATGACACTTTTTTTCAAAGTTCCCAAAATATATATATATATATATATATATATATATATATATATATACACGCACATCAAGATATATATAACAAATTGAATACTATAGCAAAATCTTGTTATATAAACAAACATTTACAAATTAATATATATATATATACTCACATAACCATAGATTATGTACAGCTAATATAACTTGTGTATTAAAACCCAGCAAGTCCTATATATATAAACAAATATGTTTACTAATGGTATACAACTGCAAACTATTGTATATATAAGGCTCATATAATATAGCACTTTGAATAGATCAGCCTATAAGTATAGTTGCAAATATATATATTACAAACTACAAGATATATAAAATACCATAACATAAAATACATACATACATATATACTTTAATATATATATATATACTAACTTTGTCAACATCATATAAACAGAGCTCGAATACCGAAAATAATGAAAAGGAAAATAGTGGAAGAGAAAACAGGACCTACAGATTATATAAAAGCAAAACATATATACAAACTGTAAAACATATAAACTATCAGATATGTTCTCAAAATCAATATTTATATGTATTTTAAAATATCATAGTTCAATTCAACAACTGATAAAACAAAATCCTCATATCTATATAACTTCACTTATTTATACAAACTTATACAGTGAATCAAACATAATATGTAGAAATCATTCTATAGATATAGCAGTCTGCACCCCATATTGGCTGTACAACTTTATACTTTAAAACTTATAATCATGATATAATTTTAAGCTTATAACTCTTATATAACAGTAAAACAGATTCGAATGAAATATGTTTGCAAACATATAAAATAAACTGTAAGGTATATATAAGCAATTATATAAATAAATAAACTTAATCAACCCTTAACTTCAACACGTACAAAAATTTAGATCACTATAATATATACAAATATGTATATACGTGCTGTATATATAAATTAACTTAAGACTGAACTACAATATAACAAAGAAAAGCAGAGTAATACTCATGGCTTTGGTTGATGGTGGAAGAGCCGGAGAAGGTAAAGACGAGGAGGTTTGCAAAACGTGGAGGAAGGAAACAAAATCGACTGGTTGGCTCGGCTTTCTGGCTTTATCAGGGCGACACGAAATGATGAAGGCTGGGCTTCGATTGTGTGAGAGGCGAGTGGAGGAGAGGTGAACGCGTGGGGGGGGGGGGGAGGTGGCGCGCGTGGCAGTGAGGAGAACAAACGAATGATGATTCATGAACAAACTGAACGAACTATGAGCGTATGCCCCTTTTAATATTTATTTTAAATGAAACTAGAGGATGAAGAAAACAAACCATCCCTATATGTTAAACAGAGGAAAAATACCAAAAGTCAGAATTTTTGAGTAGCTGGAATATTGATAACAGGTGGCTATTCATTCTCTCAGCTGGGAGATTGAAAGGTCAGAACAAAATAGTTCAACGAGTATCGATAAGATTGGCTGTTTTGCGAGTTCCGCCACGTACCAGAACTCTAAAACACAGATGTGAATATACCACAGAGATCAGCACGACGAGATGATCAAAATGGTATACAGATATCAGTGGCACGATCATCGGATCAAAAGTCGATATCGGTACCAAAAATGCTGCTATAATGTCAGAAATAAGATGATCGGAGCAATAGCAGTCAAATTTTGAAGAAACGAAATATGACGTCGCACTCAGAAGATGATTTACAAATTTTCTGTATAAAAATATTCAGGTTTGGAAAATAGTTTATTATCACCAAATATTAACTGATATAAATTGAAATAGAACTACACAAGAAAATAAACTTCAATATTATTTGATGAAAATTTACCAGTTGCTATGTTAAAATAGACGTATTCCAAATATTAAATTTTTATTTCAAAATTTAATTATTTAAAATTTCACAAAAATTCAGTTAATTACGTTATTAAAATAATTAAAATTTACGGGTCGTTACATCTTTCCAAGACTTGATGCAAATCTGAATAGGATGGAAGAACTTTAGTCTTTGAGATCTGGATCTTCTTCTTAGATTTGTGCAATCCGATATTGATAGTAGATCCAACGAGTAGGAGAAAAACTAAGTTTTCTCAGTGAAAGCACCAAAGTGTTTGTACCAAAATTGGGCACAACACTCTTCGGAAGTATTTGAAGAGATAAAATGAAGAAGTTAAATGGAAAAAGAGGATTATCTAATAAACACTTCAAAAACAAACAAGAAAGTACGCAGAAACACAGAGATTTAGAGTGGTTCGGCGTGTTGCCTACATCCACTATGAAATGATTGACTTTTATTAACTTTTCTCTGCTGATTACAACGGATTACAACAGTAAATCTCGAATGCAACAGTGAAATTTGAATACAATGGTGAATTCCAGAGTCTGGAAGTCAAAGAGCCAAAAGATCCCTTCTCTGTAGGTTCTGGGCTGTTATTTATAGGCGTAGGCTGCAAATATCTGGCTCAGATCTCGAGAGACCCCTTTTGGCACATGGGTGGGCCCACACGATCGATCCCACGCGATTTGCACTCGGTCCGTGATCGATGCGAACGAATTTCGTATCGATCAAGATTTGACCCAATCGAGTCGAAATCGGGCATGAGCATTCCTTAGGTTGTATTTGCAAGCTTCTATGAAAATTTCGTAGCATTTGGACTTGTAGATTGTGAGTTATGATCGATGCAAGCTCGGGTTTTATGTAGGCTGCCTTGTTCGAATCGATATCTTCGTATCGATCAGTTCGAATCGCTTTTGAGCACGTGCCTGCAAGTTGACGTGGCGCTAACTCCTCGGATCGATCCACTTTTCGTGCCGTGTTGACTGCTTCCTTATTCGTATCCATAATCTAAGCCTTGTTCGTATTGATCTGAATGGCTTCGTTCTGTTCGTATCGGTCGCCTTATTCTATTTGTATCGATCGGTTGCTCTGTCATATTCGTATCGATCGATTGTTCTGTTATATTCGTACTAATCGAGTGCTTGGGTTCGTTCGTATCGATGGGAAGCGTCTACTTCATATCGATCTGTGGTTGATCGAAACGAAGTATGTATGATGTTTGATCGGCACGAACTAGACACTTGTATTGTAGTCGATGGATACAAAATGGGCAATAGCTAGTCGATTCGAAGTGGGCCTGCCTTCTGATGGATACGAAGAAGGCCATCCTCGATGGATACGAACAAGACGATTGCTGATCGATACGAAGTGGAGTTGTTTGCTGATGGAGTCGAATAGACCGATACGAATAAAGCATATTCCCTTGATGGATACGAAGCAATGCGTTTTGATGGATGCGAATAGATGGACGTGAATTGATGGAGACAGCCTAACCGATACGAAATGATGGATGCGACTAAGATGATTTCTTTGGCTTGCATCGATCATATCTTGAGCATACGAACTCGGATTGACTTGAAATTTGGAATGTTGGCTTTCATAGCTTTGCTTGTCATGTCTTGTCAATTGTAGCTTGATTCGGACTCGGACAAAATTCATCGATATCCATAGTGAGCCTGCGTATAACCGATCTTCGGGACACACTGTCCTTGGTTTCCATTAAGTTCCTGGTATCATGGCCTTGCCAAAAGTCGGGATAACAGTCATACTCTCCGCTAATACCGAAAACCACTTTAACAACTGTGCACGTGGTGGAGAATCCATAACGAAGTAGTATGGTTTGGCGAACGATTCTGTATAAGGTATGAACGTAGCCCTAACCCCCTCGGGTCATCTTGATATGACTAAAACAAGAGCCATGTCGAGCCAAGTGAGGTCGCACCTCCGATCGGATATGCTTCTTTGATACCATATTATGACTTTGTGATTGATTTGGTGGCCACCCCTCGATTGATTTAGGAGTGTGTTTCGAGGTGGACGGTAGTAGCTTCTATGCATTACCACCAGTCCGGATCCACAAAATGGTAGTATCATTCCCTGGGCATTGCCTCACGTGCCTTGTCATATGCCTTATCGAACCCATTATGAGTTTGGTTTGTGTCATACACTATGGAGTGCCCTTTGATAGCCCTCCAGTTTATGGAGGAATTACGGTACTGTATAGACTACGACATTTATAAAAATGTGTTAAGGGGTATATGGGTAACGCCTTAATGCTATTTTAATATTTTACTTTACTGATAGACATATTATAATAGCGTATATTACTACATAGTAAATAGTTTAACGGATCCTTAGGAGATGGAAATCCCGAACATTTCTTAAGTTATTGCACGCACGTTAGACAATGGATAGGAGATGTAATGTAACAACCCGCATATTTTACGATTATACATTTAGATGTTGAATTTAAATATAGCATCGTTAGTTGAATTTGAAGTTCGAAATGTGACTTTTTGTAAACGATCGAATCTGGACTCGAGACCATTTCCATTGAGTCCAAAATGGCGTTTGCGACCTTTTTGAGTATAAACATCGATATGTTTGGAGTTGATTAGAATTTTGAATTTTCATTTGGGGCTTTGGATTTGGGTTTCAGCCCACTAACCTAACAAGGTAACCCCAACTCCTCTACCTAATAACTCCCACTCCACTCCTCTTCATTCATTCATAACATTTCCTAACACTCAAGCTAAAGAAAAGAATGGGAAAAAAGATGGAAAATTAAAATTCCTAAGCCCTAGTTTTCTTAGGAAATTCAACTTCTTGCTCTAAAATCAAAGAGAAGCTTAGGTAAGCATCCTCTTCATCTTCTCCATCTCAATATCTCTTCAATTTTCAGAAATTCCTATAACCTAACTTAGGAAAAACTTCACATTTGATAATAGATTGAAGATTCTAGAGGTGTATTGAAGAGGAATTGATCTTGCCTTGTTTTAGAACTTCTCATTCGTTGTTTTTGAGTTTTAAAGGTGAGTTCTTGAACTCACATCTATATCTATAGCTTTCATTTGTTGTTAGGTATGAATTCCTAACATCTATTTCATGTTCAATTGCTTTTGATTTGAATTGATTTGGTGAATTTTCCAATTTTGGTATTTTGAAGTCAAAATATTTAAAGATCCTATCTTGGATGTTTTGACATGTTTTTGGTGGTGTATCGAAGAGCCTATAGGGCTGGGTTATCGATTGGCATAAATCCCTAGCATCCATCGCTCGTTCGATCGCTTCCGGTTTGGATTTTTACCCTTTTTGGGCTAGGTTGATTTTTGCCTAGCAGGAAAATCCAGACGTTTGGAAGAAAATCCAGACGTCTAGAAGGAAATCCAGACGTTTGGATGAAAAATCCAGACATCTGGAAGGGGTCCCTGGAAAAAGAAAAAAGGCATAGACAAAATCCAAACGTTTGGTTCCCCAAACAGACGTCTGGTTCTGTGCAGTTTTGCCTATTTTGGCTGTTTTTGAGTGGATTTCCAATTTTTATCGATTTTTGTTGATCCGGTTAGTTGTTGTCAATTATTATCGACTTTGATGACTTCATTTATGGATTTTTGAGAATATTCATTTTATTGGGATTTGATATCGATTTTTATGGTTGGAATTCACGTCGTCGAATGTGGATTTTTGTGATAGATTGTTTTTACAATCATTTCTATGATTTGTCACTTTTAAATACAAAGGTTTCTATACTAGTAGTAAATACTCAAACTCTTCCACAAAACCGATTTCAATGTTACTTTTAATACAAAGTTCATTTTTAAAACCATTTTCCAATCTATTAGTATATACAAACCTTTACCGCATTCGTATGAGAAATCTAATTAACCGACTTAGCAAAACAAGTGGTATGAAACGCTTGCGTTTGCTTCGTCGGTTAATTCTTGGACTTGTTTGATTGAAATCTCGTGACAATTTTCAAGTGGAAATCTACAATCTGTTCATAAATATTTAAGTTAAGCCAGTGGTTATGGGACATGAAGCTAAACTCATTTATTTACTAGCTTAGAGTAAATTACACTTATCGATCAATGATGACCAGTTTGTGATTTAGACTAGCGATGTGCGATGTCTCTTTGTTTATGTTGGGGACTAAACCCCGTTTCAGTGGAGCTTCGGCTCAAATTGGTGGGGTAGCGATCCATGGCCTTCAGGCCGTTTGTGGAGCCTCGGCTCAAACTTGATGGTTAGCGACCATGGAATAGCGTTCCATTTGTGATACACGTGTTGGTGAGTTTTCATGCTCCCGTTTGTGATAGGCCTCCCCTTTGTGTTTTCTGGATTTCTAATTGTTGATTTCTAGAATTTGTGTTTCACCAATTTTTGCGATTGACATTGATATGTTTTGTCAATATTTGGGGTTTGGTGAATAGCTAAAGAATGTGATATTCTTTTTGGATATTTGACGAGATTTGAGATATTGTATGAATTTTATTTTTATCGAATGTATACTTGTCACAGTATGGCATTATTGTTATCATACATTTTTATGGTATCTCTTATCCTTTCTCATCTCATATGATATTTATAGCTAGACTGATCCGTTTATTATTTTTCTTTTTAAATAATACTCGAGTCAGACCGAGGTGTTACAGGTGCTTCCACTTGACTTCTTAGCAAGGGCTAGCTTCTGACTTTTGGCTTACTACTTTAGCTTAACAGTTTTTGATTTTATACATTTGAGATAGAGACTCTTGATGTATACATATTCTTTTGCTTAGCACCTGTACCTATTCTTTTATGATGTAGTGGATCTTGTATGACCACATTTTGATGTACACTTTTGTGTGTTATATTCATATCTGTTTCCGCCTTAGTGATATGAATATCCGTGACTGATTTGTGTTATGCTTATTTTATATTTGTTTCCAGAGGCCTCATAGCCATTGTGTAGTAGATTTGAGTTTGGATTGGATATGTCGGATTTCCTCTGATATACTATCTGACATATCGGTTCTCGCTCAAATCAATTATACAATTGGTCACTCCTCAACAGCCTTATTCTTCGTACTAATTGACGGCATTACCCAGTAGTGTCCTTGGTTAGTGTGACTATAGAGGTAGGGCGTCACAGCTTGGTATCAGAGCCAAACTTTGGAACAATGTAGAATAATCTGGCAAGGATCATTGTCCTAAGTCTCTCTTAGGAATCGTGCCTTAAGATTTAATTCGAGTCTTAAGACCCGTTCTATCCTATTTTCCTTTATGATGCCTTGTTTTATCAATCAAGTTTGTTTGATATTCATTCTGAGAATAACATTTTTCATCTTCTTTCTTTCTTTTTTTTAAAGAAGAGAAATGGTTAGACCTGGCCGTCCCAGTGCTGGTCAATCTAGCGCTACTCTTCAGGATGGCGTATTCATGTCTGCCCAATAGCTTTTGGATCTTGTAAAGAATGCCCAGGCTGCCGGACCCATTCCAGAGCCTACTCATCCTAAATCTGGGTTTGCACGCTTGTGCAGTGATTACACCAATTTGGGTGGAAGGCCATTCAAGGGTTTCGAAAGCGTTATTGAAGTCCAAGCTTGGCTTAGAACATGCGATCGCATCTTTTCTCGCATGAACCTTGTGGATCTACATCGTGTCCAAGTGGCTTCTAGCATGCTCTAGGAAAGAGCATTAGATTGGTATGAGGTTTTGATTTCGGAAATTATTGGAGCGGATCTTACTTGGGAGCAATTCCGGGAGAGGTTCGAGTTAAAATTTGTGCCGGAGGTTGAAAAAGTAACTTTGGCCCGATGCTTTATTGACCTTGTTCAAGGTGAATCTTCTATGATGGATTACGTCGCATCTTTTGAATCTCTCTCTAAATATGGGGTCGAGTATAATACACCATTGAAGAAAAATCAAAGGTTTGTCTATGGGTTAAATAAGAACCTCAAAAAGCCTTTACTTCTGAAACTAGAAGTTTCTTTTGATCAGCTTGTTGATATCACTCTTCGGCTTGAAGAGGCCGATAAAGAAAGTGATGTTGAAGTTGTGGGTGCCAAACAGAACTTCAACAACAACAAGAAGAGGCCTATTAAGTTCAAAGGCCCTAATCCCAACAAGGAAGGGAGGTAAGCAACTTCGGTGGCAAAGACTTCCTACTTCTAGTCATGGAGAATGCTAATATTGTGGTTCTAAGGACCACTATGCAAATAAGTGCCCGAAGCCCGTTACTTGTCACTATTGCAAGGTTTTGGGTCATATTATATCTTCTTGTCCCAAACTTCAAAGCAAGAAAGAGGGAAAGCTAAATGTTGTGCAAGCTCCTAGTAACACTTCTCTTGGTCAAGGTATTTCTCATTCTGTCCTTGATGGCATTATTATATTTCGTGATCTTCCTATTCGAGTTCTTTTTGATACGGGTGCATCTCACTCTTTTATGTCAAAAGGACTTGTTGATGCTTTGTCTCTAAATGTTACGGGCTTGATGACTTCATTGAGAATTGCGAATCCGGGATCCGCAACACTTAGTTTGTTTTGTAAAGATGTCGATATTCTTTTATGTGATTATGCTTTCCATGCCGATTTGCAAGTTACGCGTTACCTAGGTTTCGGAATGATTTTGGGAATGGATTGGCTTAACCGTTATGAAGCCCACATCCTATGTCCCGAGAGGACTATCCATCTTCGACATCCTCAATCTGTTAAGCAGGTTTATATTGTTCTTAAAGATTCAGATTCCAATTCGGTAGCATCCTTATATTCTCTAAATCCACATGATGATGATAATGATGATGAGGAAGATATCATTTCCCTCATTCACGTTGTTCGTGAATTTTCCGATATATTTGAACCCATTTTAGGATTACCACCTAAGCGAGCAATTAAGTTCAGAATTAATCTAATTCCCGGAGCTCTACCTATCACTCATCCTCCTTATCGTATGTCCAATAAGGAAAATGAGAAGATGTGTAAACAATTATCCGAATTGGAAGCAAAACAGTTTATTCGTTCTAGTTCCTCTCCATGGGGAGCTTCGGCTATTTTTGTAAAGAAATCTGACGGTACACTTAGGTTTTGCGTTTACTACCGCAAGCTTAATGATATCAACATCAAGAATAAATATCCCTTACCTCGGATTGATGATCTATTCGATCAACTTTGTGGTGCTAGAGTCTTTTCACAATTAGACTTAGCAACCGATTTTCATTAGCTTCATATTGCAGAGGATAACATTCCTTTGACATCGTTCCGTACTCGTTATGGATCTTATGAATGGCTTGTTATGCCATTTAGTTTAACGAATGCTCCAACTTATTTCGTTGACCTTATGAATCGAGTTTTCAAAGACTTCCTCGATTAATTTGTTCTCATCTTTATCGACGATATTCTTGTTTATTCTAAAACCGAGGAAGAGCACGAAAAACATCTTCGGATTGTGTTGGAAACTCTTAGGAGCAATCAATTGAAAGCAAAATTTTCTAGGTGCCACTTTTGGCAATCTCATGTGAAATTTTTAGGACATATCATTTCTGAATCCGAAATTTCCATGGATCCTTCAAAGATTGAGGCGATTCAAAATTGGAAGAGACCGAAGAGTGTAACGGAAATTCGTAGCTTTCTTGGATTGGCGGGCTATTACCGTCGTTTCATAAAAGACTTTTCTAAAATTTCCGTGCCTTTTACTAGTTTAACAAAGAAGGGAATTAAGTACATTTGGTCAGACAAATGTGAAGCTGCTTTTCAGAAATTGAAGGAATTCCTTTCCGATGCTCCTATTCTTGTGATTCCCGAAGGGAATCAAGACTTTATTGTTTATACCGATGCTAGTCGTGTTGGTTTGGGAGCCGTTCTCATGCAAAGGGAATGTGTTATCGCTTATGTTTCTAGGCAATTAAAGCATGCCGAGACTAGATATGCCACTCATGATTTAGAGCTGGCGGCCATTGTTTTTGCCCTTAGAATTTGGTGTCATTATCTTTTGGGGAGGGAAATTTGTTCTCTACACCGATTATAAATCTTTAAAGTATCTGTTCTCTCAAAAGGAACTCAATTTGTGTCAACAATGTTGGCTCGAATTCCTTGCATCTTATGATCTTGATATTGTCTATACTCCCAGAAAGGGAAATCGTGTTGCCGATGCCCTTAGTCGTAAGCAACAAGCGGTTGTTTCCATGATGATATCCGAATGGAATGATCTTGCACTACACCACAAAAGGCTTTTAACAGCGTTTGATAAACGCTGTAATATGATACAACAGCGATTTTACAAATGCTGTATAACGACATGCTGTCGTATATACATAACTTACAACAGCTTTTCTATAAACGCTGTTGAAACATCTCTGTAACAGCGTTTATTACGAGCTGTCAATAATCTTTTTACAGCGTTTTCATACATGCTGTATTATGTTTCAACAGCGTTTATAATTTAGTTGTCGAAGATGTTCAAATTCTACTTTAACTGTTTACAATAGCTTTTTCTAAACGCTGTTACTGAATCATCAACAATTTCGACAGCATGTTAAAAACGCTATTACTGAATCATCAACAATTTCGACAGCATGTTAAAAACGCTGTGATTGAATCATCAACTATTTCGACAGCATGTAATAAACGCTGTTATTGACAGTTTCAAGATAATTACAGCACGAATTAAACGCTGTTGTTTCTTCATTGACAGCATTAATAAAACGCTGTCTTCTATTTATACAACAGCTTTAATATTCCACTCTATTTTTGAATATTCCAAAACTATATTTTAAGCATATTCAAGCAACTAGTATATATAACAGGTTCTAATAACTATTAATTGGTTACATAAACTAGTTAAGATAATATTAATAAACAAAAGACATCCATAAACCAAGTTTCAATAATATCCATAAACAAAAATAACAAAGTAAACCAAGTTGCCACAAATTCTGTTAAACAAAGACACGTTATATGTTAAGTAAAAGTATAATATCAATACTGTAAATCCACACCAAATGCCAACAACAAAACGTGCATCTAAAAAGTTTCATATGCTTGCTACTTGCTACGGAAGAAGAATGTGTCATCGCCATCTTTAATTACCTACAATGAAGAAATTTGAAATGATCAGTGAGTAAACGCCATCTAAAAATTTGAAGTTTCATATGCTAAAATGCTTAACTGCTCCAAAATTTATATCCAGTGGATAAAATCCATTTTTAGAAAAGATGGAACAGAAATAATGATTTATACACACTAGGTTTCAACAGATTCCAAAGCTTGAATTGTACTATGCTTCTATGATTTCCAAGCTTGTATTCAACTATGTTCCTTATTTCTAGCATTCAAGGCACTAGGTTTTCATTTTTTAACACAGAACATGTTTTGTGGTTATGATTCTTGCTGGGAAAATCAGAAAAGAAGAAAAACGTGAAAACAAAAATGGAGTACATGGTAATGGTATAGATTTATAGAAGGGCAATGTATTGAATAAATTTTATTACTTTTAGTGTAAAGAAAATAAGGGGAGGATAATACAATACAAGTTAACTCTGGTCATATCCAAACATTTTGGTCCAGATATATTTTCCATTTTGATCATATTTTATCAGGGGCACCAATAGGTTTTCCTCGAGAAGTAGTTATTAACTGGTAATTCTGGTAAACTGAATGAGGATTTAGTATATGTTTCTAATTTTTTTGCTTCATTTTTCTGTAAGCCTGTAACATTTGGACTTGGACATTAGCCTTCACCAAAACTGTACGCGGTCACAGCCAAACCAAACACATCCCCTTGCATACTCCCTATTCCATACAGAGAAATTGCCTTTTCCATTCTCTGCCATCT
Source organism: Allium fistulosum (assembly GCA_030737815.1). Taxonomy (NCBI): domain Eukaryota; kingdom Viridiplantae; phylum Streptophyta; class Magnoliopsida; order Asparagales; family Amaryllidaceae; genus Allium; species Allium fistulosum. The sequence continues at coordinate 479,129,369 of CM060905.1, read as the reverse complement.
CCATTACAAATTTCATCAGCACATTCTACCATCCAGAGCAACTTCCACACAATCATCCTTTGCCTGAACTTGCACTCCAACCTACACCAAAGCTACAACAACACATCGCCATCCAACATCCTCCTATTCAAACACTGCAAACACCTTCCTCAAACTGCTACGACCACAAAGCTTCCTACTTCCATACATAACCAACTCACAATATTAACAGATGGAAAACTACTCCTATTATCGATGGAAAACTACTCCTATTATCGATGGAAAACTCACAATATTAACAGATGGACCGCAAATGGGCCACAAGAACCAGGTCGAACCGATATTCGAACTCAAGAAAATTCAATTTTGACCAACTAAATTTAAACTGCAAACATCTCCACAGGCCGTAATACAAGGTGCGTGTAAAAGCTAAGGCCGCAGTATACTAGATTAGATAGGAGCGAGGTCAGTTCTTTTACTTTATTTTAGCCGATGTGGGATAATATCCCTGTCACTGGAACTGAATTTAAAATACTAAATCAAGAATCAGGTTGTTTCTGTTTATCACTTAACCTAGTTCCGAAGCTTATACTTCAAACTGAAACATATATTTTACCTGAAACATTTGATTAAAATATCATAGAAATTGATTTAAACTGAAATTACTTGTTCAGACATTATTCTACGTAATTATTTGTTTGACATCATTCTAGGCATACCCTGACGTGTGAAATATATATAATGGATGGTTAATAATACGTTCTTAGTAATTAATCATGAAAAAAAAAGAATTACTCAAATATTAATTTACTTGCTAAAATATTCTAAATATATAACTAAATCATTCGGTAAAATTCGATATTGCATGTTACATGTGGCTAGTTAATTGGAGGTTCGAATTATTTAATTTCAATAGGCTTGCATAGTAATAAAATAACAACAAAAGAAGAACAGGTGAATTATTAATAGATAAAAACTGGGAACAATAATATTATTTCTGTTTGTATATGCAACTAACCCAACAGTCGGCATTGATAAATAAATGCATTGGGTTGTACGGTTCAGTTATGGGATCACATGTCTAATGAAACTTAGAAAGCAGTCACTCACTGGCAAGGACAAATTTATATTTTAGTTACTTTCATGGACCTTAAATGTCCACCATTACAGACTCTAAAAAGTAAAAAATAAACATGGCTCGACTACTGAAATTCCACTACATCGATATTATACCATGGATCATGGAATAAGGTATTTGAAATTTGAGCAGATAGTCAGCGAATCAGGTATTTGAACTAGTGCTAGCATTGAAACAAAGTGCCTGTGTAGGAACAACTTTGTTTGCAAGTACTTAATAATGGCTTTGAATTTTAAACTGATAGTAGAAGCGTCTGAAACTTTGAATAGATAAGTAATCATTTCAATAAAACGAAATGCTCCCCGGTTCAACCTTGAATATTAAAGCTATTAATCAGTTTTCAATTTAGAAAACTGAATTGGACTTGTCAAATTAAGTTGATGTCAAACCCTTCAGCCAATCAACCTCAACCACATCCAATTTCGCAATCACTACCTCCTCTTACAGTGAACACAACCATACAACCAGCATCACCTCAACCATACAACCATACATTTAGTACATGGTAATGGATTCTACTGAAGGTATATATTTTCTTTCTTTAGAGGCGAATTTTTGGTACATACCTTAAATGTCAATAAATGTGATCTTGTAAGAAAAGCTAAGGCTAATAGTGTTTTACCTAGAGCAAGTAAAAATTGATTTATAATTCTTTCGGTATATTTCATGAATCCTGGAATTCTTGTAATTGTTGATAATGATTAAATCATTAAACACATAATTTTAGTAAATAGATAAGGTCTTAAAAGTCAAACTGATAATTTGGGGAGGTTTTCTCAAGGCTAAATTACATTATTACTCATCAAATCTTATTTAACTATTTAAAATAGACAGTTTTTTTTAAGTCGAAAAAAAAACAAAAATAGATATGTTTAACTAAACTAAATATTAAGTCCAAAATTTATTGATTTAGAATAAGTATTTCACCTTTTATAATGTAATTTTAAATATTTTCGAATTTCTTCAAAAGCTCAATTTTTCTTAATCTTTTTCCTAACTTTTAAGTTGGAATTAAGAAATTGAAAAACAAAATATCTTTTCTGGAATAAAATAAATTTTAAAATATTCCTTTTCAATGCAATTATATCAGTATATTTTAAAGTTACTTGTACTCTCTATATATATTTTGCGTGCTCACACACAAATCAAGTATTCTCCTCTTATTTCAACTTCAGTTGATAATCTCTGCCTCCATTTATTCCTTGGGCTGCCTAAAAATTAGTAATCAATTCTTTCTTCATTATAGTAAAACTTGTCTATTATTTGTTAGTGTTCGTCAAAATCTGGGTTTTTTAATTTTGAAAATATGGTGGGATAAGGCTATGTGGAAATTAGGACCCGTCTCTTATTTTCAAACTTAATACACAAAAAACCTTCTCAAAAACAAGTTTTAAATTACATCCTGTAATTATTTTCAACATAATTTTTTTTTAGTTTTTTATATAAAAAATCAAATCCGCACAGACGAAGTTTAATATGAGCAAAATTAAACTCCTCTGCTTTTTTTTGTGTGCAAACATTTACAGTCTAAGAAACAGCAAATATTTGTAGTTTGACTGAAATTAAAGAATAGAGGTGCTTTTTGAAACTTGTTTTTGGAAGGGGCGACTATGTATTTTGAAATTACAAAAGTTCTCTATGGCTATTTAATTTTGGTACTATGTGCTTATTATTTCTGAAAAATGCTTTCAGGTTGCTCGAGGATTTTCACGTGGGGAATTTGAACTGAAACCGTTCACGGAAGAAAATGCAAAGGATGACTCTTAAGTTGCAATATCAAGATTAAGGCCTACAGAATCTAGAAATTACATTTCAAGCACGAAATTAACTCTCTTCCCAGTCAAAAAATGGAAAGGCAGAGGAAAATGATTTTTATTTTTTATTTTTTTATTTTATAAATTGTGACATGCAAAAGTTTTCCTCACTGAAAATAGATTCAAGATGCACTTCGGTTCTGTTTAATAGCAATTCTGCTGCAATATGTAAACTCTGTTACATTCAGTTCTTGGTTACATGTTAACATGTAAAAATTTTGTATTTGTTCAAAGAGAAAATAAAGTTTTACTTTTCTTGAGTGCACACCAACTTGAAATGCCTGTAGAATGACAAAATTGGTTGTAAGAATGAGATTTATACATCTTATGTGCATGGTCAGGTCAGGGTTGGCCCTGAGCTAGGCCTCAAAATGATCGTTTTAAACTAGCATTTCATAGTATTTGGTAGTGCCGTGGATCGTCTAAATAGTGAGTCACGTCCGTGTTTTTTTTTGCAAATATGAGATTGTTGATAGTCCACTTGATCCTAACCTAGAAATCTCCACTTTTTTATGCAAATTTATCATTCTACCGAGAAGAAACAACTAAAAATGCTAAAAGTGATAAAAGATTAATGTATGATATAAACAAGATGTGAAACTTACATGGAAGTTGAGCCAATTCTAACATTCGCAACAGGCCATGCTACAGTCGAGCCAATAGCATCTGATAAGCATTCCATGAAGGATGTAGGCCGCCATATAGGTGCATTTGGGACTTTTACAACATCCACCCAAACTCTTATCGCATTTGGTCCCAGTGGAACAGAATGTACCAAAGCATTTGGATCTGTTGAAGACACGGTTCCTTCTGCTACTATTTTTCCCGTACCCTCTAAATCAATCAACTTGCATTTGGTATTTGCAGAAAAATTTGCACTCTATCACATAACAAAAAAAATGGTAATACGATATCAACAATTCTTTGAGAGAAATATTAGCAATATGAACATGTTACCGTAAGAGATGTTGGAGCATTGATCATAGGAGCAGGACATGTGCTAGCGTTAACCGTTTCAACAACCATTGTTGATTCTGGCCATGCTATTTTCTTACCAATAGCTTCTCCAATACATGTCATGCCAACTATAGGCCTCCATAAAAATGCATCTTCTTTTTTCGGATTGTCCACCCAAACTATCTTGGCATCTGGTCCAAGAGGAATACCATTAATTATCTGATTTGGATCACTCGAGTACACTCGTCCTTCAGCAACCAGTTCTTTGCTCCCACCCCAATCATACAGCTTGCAATTGGTTTCCATGCTATTAGTTTTACTCTATTAAAAAAAATGGATAGAGATTATTATCCACGATGGCCCTACATATTAAAAAAATGCTAATTAGTGTTAAACTTACCTTGTTTTGTTTTCTGGAGTCCTCACTTTTGTGTATAACAACTTTATCAGCTGGCCATGCTACTATCTCATCCTTGGCATCTCTTATATATACCAAACCAGGAGAAGGCCTCCATAAGAAAACATCTAATTTTTTTGGATGGACAATCAAATTTTTTTTGGCATTTGGACCTAAAGGGACTTCATTGCACAGTTCTTTCGGATCGCTTGACACAATTTTTCCTTCGGCGACAACCTCGTCATCATCTCCATGCCAAGGCAGTAAACTACAATTATCACCTGTTTGACTATACTTACTCTGCAATTAACCAAAACTATATTATATTGATTATTGATTTAGATATCAAATTATGTATGATGTTGCAACCGTTGGATTTTTACCACTACGGATGTGTTCTCTTCTCCCCAACTTCCTTTATCCTGCCAAATCAATAATATTGCAAATTAATGGTAAAAATAAATAGACGTTCATTTAACCAAAGAATAAATTGTCGAAATAATCACAGAAACTTATCTCCATGAAATTGAAAATCATTCTCAAAATTTCTGAACACCAAAAACATTTAAATTATAAATTAAAAGTCGTACAAGACGCTTCATTAACATGTAAACCACTTGCTTTAGTTCTGAGACACTATGTTGACATTGAGCTACTTGAGTATCTTTGATTTGTGAGAGAACCGCCTTGGTCGCAGTCATGCCTCTTCCCATTCCACGTAGTCGTCCCGGTCTATCTTGTCCCAACACTTGTGAGAGAGCATCATCTTTGAAATTACATGTTAAGCTAGGTTGTGATTCATTTTCCACCTTTTTTATTTTCTCCTACAAAAAATATATTTTAAATATGAGTTCTAATTTATATTATTTTCAAAATAATTACTTTAATAAAGGTCAAAAGCACTTACAAGAGTTTCGGCAACATGTGCATTCACGGGTTCGCCATTCTTATGAGTGTGAGATTTAACCCAAACATCAACTCTAGAAATGGAAGAAGGCTTTACACTTTCCTCTTTCTGCATTAAAATTGACATAACATTAGATAAAACAACTAATCATAGTAAATTAATCAAATATTGTTTCTCACCATATCTTCAGTTAATCGTGCCATTCCTCGACGACTACAAGTATGTGGCATTTGTTTACCCCTCATGGATTTGAATTTTTCGCTTCGTAACTATGTATAAAGATTTATCACATTTATTAGTTAATTTTCATTCTTTGTGCACTTATATTTTATATATAGAAATGATTAAAACAATTACTATATAATTACCTTAAACTCATTACTAGTTCTGGACTCAACAAAGCTTTTCCATTCCTTCATAGTTTTGACATTATCTGGTTTTAGTCGAAGCCGTTCCTCCATGTTTTTTGCCTTTAATAACTTGTCAACTAGTTTGCTTTTTGAACACCTCCAAATACATCCCATTTGCCAAAGAATGGGAACCTTTTGCCATTCTTCATCTAGTTTAAATCTAGCCCGTAACAAAGAAAAATATCAAAATATAGTAATTTTATTTAAAAACTGAATAAAGAAATTAGTAACAGCCCTGGGACAAATGCATAGCAGAGTGGGTTATTATTTTTTTTAAAATATAAAACAGCGACTGATCTAAAACGACAATAATATCATTAATAGTAAAAATAAAACTGATGTATCCATCATAAATACATTCAGATTGGTCACATTACATTCAATGATAGCTAGTTGACAGTTTGCATGCACTCCTAGGCTCCTAGCTACTTATTATGGTACCTAAACAATAATCCACATGTATGTAAAAAATTTATGTTGTAGACTGAACAAAAATCATTCACACTAAAATATAGCCCAGCACCTATTTAATTTGTTTTGAGAAAACAGAGCCTTGAAATCATATTAGACTTTGGCACAGTAAACTAGAAACTAAAAAACAAATTGTTTCTTTGATGCAGTTCTTTACTAATATATAACTTATGAAATGCCTGATGCTTGAACTATACATAAGCTTAAAGTATTACTACATACAGATCCAGCAATTCACTTCATGGTCCAGCAATTCACTTCAAGTATTACTACATACATAAAGTCCTATTTTAATGTATAATATAACAATTATTCAATTAACTAACCAAATTATTTAAATTAACAGCATAATTCACTTCATGGTCTGTGCAATCATGATATGTGAAGGTGAAACATAGATTTCCAACGAGGGCAATAAATCCATCTATTAATGGTTCAAAGTGCAAAGATCTCATGGTACTCTCCAACGATTGTGAAGAATGTTTGATTTACGTCGGTAGTTTAAAAAATGGGAAAAAAAAGTTTACAGTCATGTAAATCCACTGAATCATGAACCCATCCATTCACTGTATTCTGTGTCACTGCCTCAAATCTAAGACCACTGACAACCAACCCTAAAATAAAATTATTAAACGATTAATTTGGTCAAACATAAGAAATGAGAAGCAGTAGTGTATTTATCAACTTATTATCCTTCAGTTTTCGCAAAAATCAAGGTAGTAAAATAATTAAACAAATAATGCTGTTAGGAAAAAATAAAGGGTAAGAGGTAAAGCAAAAGGATGAGACTGCAAATCATTTTCCTAACTATATAGCAAGAATGCATCACTGTATGTTGGATGCTTGGATCATGCTTTTCGTTTTCTTGGCAAAATATTAAAAAAGAATAAGCAATGTTGTATCGAACTCAATTGACTCAGTTTCTCTCTTCTTTCTCCCTGTTATTTTTGTTATCATATTCTTCATGATTATTAGAAAAATGTTCTCTTTTTTTCTTTATACAGTTGTAAGAAACACATGCACTGTATTGTGAATGTATTCGCTGTTAGTGACATATCGCCAATATTCCACTGTTTCATATGGTCACTGGGTTGCTGATGTATAAAAAGTAAAGAAGTAAATAGATTTAATAGCAGTAATCAGTATACAGTAACTAAGAACATTGCAAGATAAGCAAACCTGAACGGATTCCCATAGAACTGATTTCAATTCTTCACCAAGTTGCCTCCAGTCCTCAAGTGTAAATGGAACATGCTCGCGCACAAGTGGCCCCAGATAAGAAGATAGCTTCACTAACCCTTTTCCTATCGGTTCGCCCGATGAGTTAAACTCGACTTCGATTCGGCTTGCAACATCTGAAGGAAGTCTTTTCACTTTGGTTGGGCCTCTAGTCTTCTTTTTCGAAATCTGATTTGCATCAATGTCTTCAATTGTTCTCTCGATTTCCATTGTTGTTTCAGGATTTCCATCGACTTGCATAGTAGTGTCTGCGATTGAGTTGTTTGCATTCCCAACATCATTGTTTTCCAAAGGTGGCTCAATATGCTCTCCTATTGCATTAGACCCATCGACTGCATATGTGGATTGTTCGAGTCTTTTTTGATTGCGCGTAATCCTCTTATTCATTGTCTTTTTCGTACTTCTAACCATTTTCTACAAGTATAACATATCAACATATGAATTTCAAGTTATAAGAGCATATTCTAGGTAAAACTTTTAAGGTACAAATAAAAAAGACTTTGTCAGAGCATGCAGTATGCACTATATATTGCTGCATGACGTAACATTTTTGACTTGTATCACTTGACCTAGTCAATGTTATTTCTGGTTCAAATTGATGATCATCCTTGTAATTAAACTAATTATTTATTTCATTACGTTACTAATTCTTTGCATTGGTACAGTGCACTTGATTGTCAAGGGAATCTAGTACATAATTATCAGGAGTGTTTTTTTTTAAATTAATCATCCACTATATTTTCATAACCAAAAATCAGTTTGCCTTACAAAAATTGTAACATATAGAAAGTACAAATTGGCCTGCGTCTTACCAAAATCAGAACTCAGGTCCAACTTCGATCATGCGAGGAGCAGTTAAGTCTTTGAGCAGTAGGCCTTGTAAAAAATGCAATATATAAAACAAACAATATTTGCAAGAATATACAACTGCAATTAGTATACACTATACATTTATGTAGCCATCTTAGGAAAAAAAATCACAGGCTTTGTGTTGATTATAGCAATTAGCAAGAAAACCATATGAAACATATATACTACTATAATTTTAATATATTGGTGGGTCATCTGCATCCATATCGTTTCCAAAGTTGCTACTGACATCACCATATACATACATCAAAGTTCAAAACAAAATTTCAAATTTCAACATTTAATAAGACTTCATTATCTAACTTAAACTTCTCATAAGAAAACAAGACATCAAAACTACTCAAGTATGCCTTCGCAATCCTCTCTGACATAACTAACATTCTCAACTAAATCATCTGCATCCATATCGTTTTCTTCAGGGCCGCTCGCAACATAGTTAGCTTCTTCAACAAAATCATCTATCTCTAATTCATGAAAACCTCTTGGCGGTGCTTTCATTACAACATACCAATTAGAAGAATAATTTTCTCTTGAATAAAAGACTTGTTTCGCTTGAGATGCGAGGATATAAGGATCTTTTGAAAATGAAACCTGACTTTGATGTAAATTAACAAGAGTGAATCCATCTTCAACTTTTATCCCGTTTCCTATGTTCGCCCAATGACACTTAAAAACAGGAATATAAAAAACATTATAATCTAGTAAAATTATTTCAGTCAGTATCCCATAGTACGTAACCACATCAACCACTTGAGAAATGTCTTTTGCACTTGCTCTACACATGGTAGTCGCGTCATAAGTTACTCCGCTATTCTGGGTTTCTCTATCAACATCTTTTGTATGAAATCGTTGTCCATTAATAATATATCCTTTGCAGGAGAATGCCGTCTTTTTAGGACCGTATGCAATCCATTTTAATATTTTATCATGATCCTTTGAGTCAACAGGTATCTAAAAAATATTCAAACATATTAAACAAGTAATTTCATTTATTCATATATGAAAATATTGAAATTCTTTAACAAACCTTCCTTTTAATCCAATCAGCAAAGCTATCTCTATGGGTTTTCCACAGTAAGGTCGCATTTTTTTCTAAGCGCTTGTTTGAATTTTGCAACTCCTCCAAATGCAAACTAGTACAGTAAAAGTGATGTTAAATTATAGTTGCCAATACAAGCACATCAAATCAATGAAAGTGGGACATAACTTATACTCACTCTAAAAATGGTTCCACCATAGCCATATTCATTAACACAGCTAAATGAGCAATTTCTTTCTCATTGGAAGACAATGTAATTGATTTGGACATTGAAATTGGACGCCCTTCAAGTATTGCGTTATCTTCATAATCTTCATTTCGATCTTTTTTTTCAATATCTACCGACTTACTCAAAAATTCACTAAAAAATTTCATGCATTCTTCGGCAAGATATGATTCTGCAATGCACCCCTCAGGTCGTGCATAATTTCTTACGTAGTCTTTGAGTGTTTTCATATACCTTTCAAAAGGATACATCCAACGAAAATGAACTGGTCCGCACAATCGTGCTTCTCTTCCAAAATGAATTGTCAAGTGTATCATAATATCGAAAAATGAGGGTGGAAAATATCTTTCAAGTTCACACAATATTTTAACGATATCATCAAGTTGTTGCAACTTCTCCCTATCAAGAACACGTTGACATATTTTATTGAAAAATGAACATAGACGAATTATTGCATTTCGGGGTCTGGTTGGCAATAAACCTCTTACTGCAACCGATAATAATTGTTGCATTAAAACATGATAATCATGAGACTTCAAACCACTAATTTTACAATCCACCAACGACACGCATTTTTTGAAATTTGAACAATAACCATCGGGACCTTTGAAATCATACAACCTTTTGCAAAATATTTTTTTCTCCAATTTTGATAATGTATACGGAGCTGGTGGAAGATATGTTTTGGTTCCACGGGGTTGTGCATAAAGACCATGCCGAATACCCCAATCCTCTAAATCATGTCTACAATTAATCCCATCTTTTGATTTGTTATCATGCAACATTGTACTTAGTGTGCTTTCACAAACATTTTTCTCAACATGCATTACGTCCAAATTATGACGCAATGGAAGTTCCTACAAAAAAAATTAACATTTAAATTTTCTATATATTCTTTTTTTAGATTAATAAATAAAAAAGAGATTTGAATACTAACCTCCCAATATGGCAAGTCAAAAAAAATTGATCTTTTTTTCCACCTTGATAGCTCCTTTTTTACAGAATTATCATCTTCATTATCTTCATCCTCACTACTGTCATCGATCTTCCTTTTCTTACTTTTTCCCTTAATCTGCTCTTTTCCAAAATCATTTGGAAAGTCCTTCAAAATAAGAAAGATGTTTTTACCTGTTAGAATTCTAGGCATCTTTCCATCCTCTATAGTATTATCAAACCAAGCTTTTTTTTCCTCAACGGATGTGAAATAGGAAAAAATCTTCTATGACCCATATAAACATTCTTTCGACTATATTTCAACCATCGACGATGAGTATTGACACCACATAATGGACAAGCCTTTTTACCCTTTACACAACATCCAGCAAGATTACCATAAGCTGGAAAATCATTTATCGTCCATAATAAAATAGCTCTCATATTAAAAAGTGTCTTACTAAATGCATCGTACGTCTCAACTCCACTACTCCACAAGTAATGCAAATCCTCTACTAATGGCGCCATATATACATCAATATCATTCCCCGGTTGCTTTGGACCTGGAATTAGAAGTGTTAGCATAATATTTTCCTTCTTCATGCACAACATAGGCGACAAATTATATGTCACAAGCATTACTGGCCAACAACTATATTTGGAACTCAACATGGAAAATGGATTAAACCCATCTGTAGCAAGACCAAGTCTGAGACTACGTGGATCGGCTGAAAATGATTCCCAATTTTCATCAATTGTGCTCCATGTTACAGAATCTACGGGATGTCGCATCTTTCCATCACTGCTTTTATTATTGAAATGCCACCTTAATGCTTCTGCCATCTTTTCAGATCTGAACATTCTTCTGAATCTTGGAATTATTGGAAAATATCTCAACACCTTAACCGGGATACCCTGCATAATCTCATTTGTATCCTGATTCATTTTCCATCTTGAGGAACCACATTTCGGACAGTCATTCAAATTTTTATACTCTTTACGAAAAAGACAACAATCATTCTCACATGCATGAATCTTTTCAAACCCCATATCAAATAGTTTGAGGAATTTCTTTACTTCATATAAAGTCTTAGGAAGTACATTATTCTTTGGCAAAAACAGTTGTTGCACATTAAGAAGCTTATCAAAACCAGAATCGGATAATCCAGTTTCACATTTAAGGTTATACAAAATAGTGATGGCAGATAACTTTGTATGATCTATGCAACCAGGATATAATGGGGTTTCTGCATCTTCCAAGTTCTTAAGTAAATCATCGTGTCGTCTCTGTGCATCATCCTTATCTTTATCATCATCAAAAAAATTATGATTAAAGTAGTCTTCATCTTCATAGTGAATTGCTTTGAGTAAGTCGTACACCTCACTCTTTTTATTATTATTTTCAACATCTACTTGCTCGCCATGATTATACCACCTACCATCTTTGTACTTAGGATCCATTCCCTTTATAATTAAATGCTCAATGACGGTTTCACCATAATGATGACTAAGATTTCGACAATCTAAACAAGGACACAAAATTTTCTCTACATCCCCTAACTTTTTCTTCGCAACACGTACAAAATTTTGAGCTCCTTTTCCATACTCTTTACTGGTTCTATGTTTAAAATTGAAAGCAACAAGAATGTTAGCTTTCATTTTCAAAACATGTTAAGTCTAAAGTTATGTGTAAATTTACTTGTATATGATTACCTGTGTAGACGCAACCAGTCTTTCTCCATCATCATATATAATATGGAAGCAATCAAGTATCTAAAATTCAAAATAGTAATGGGAAATTAGACTATTTAAACAAGTAATGAATGCTAGAAGAGTTTCTGGGCCTTTTAGTTAGCTTGTTTAAATGTGAATACTCATTATGAGTTTCTTCTTGAGACGTATAGAAAATAATATACACATCAAGAAATACTTCATTAATATACACATCAAAAAATGGGGAGAAGAGGATGAAAAAAAGAACAGAAACCTAGGTTCTTCAAGTCGTCATGAGCTTCAAATATATGTTGTAAAATATCGGCTTATCATTTTAACATTTTTTATAAATACAATCAACTGACGATGCAAGGATAAACACAAGAGCTCAGAGTACTAAAGTGTGTAGAATTTGTTTATTTGATCGAATTTAAGTAAAGCAAAGTAATCAAAATTCGAGGAAGCAATCTAATGTAGCAATTATTTGATACTATGTAACCAAAAATAAAGAACAAAAACTGAAAAAAGAAGTAATTAACTTTAATTGATTACCTTTAAACATCATAAATGAACAATTAATTTAACTTTAAACCATCGTTAAAGTAATTAAATATCTTTACACAAGTCATTAATAAAATAATTAATTAACTAATTTCAACCATAACTAAAACGATTGATTTTTTTTGGCAAGGCCAACCGTTTTTTATTGAGGACCGTCCACTTTTATCACAACAAAAGTAATAAATACGTATTAAAAACAGGAGTTAGGTCGATTGTCTGAATGACTAAACTTACTCAAGCACCACGTATGGTGCAACATACAAACCAGGTTGCAAAAGAAAACGCATATAAGCTCCACGCTGGAAGCAACTCGTAGAAACAAACGTATCTAACAAACTTAGATACGATAGGACACTACTATCTATGAAAATTGACCCAAACCAACTACAAATTTCCAACACAGCTAGCTAAAAAATATAGCCTAAGCTAGCATTCAGAAGACAACCAGATTGCCAACAAGCAACATAACATATTTCATAGAGATGCAAATTTCAAAGATGGTCAATTACCTTGGTTTATAGAGATGCATATTTTATACATAAAGTAGAACACTGCATAAACCAACTACAAATCTCTATGAAAGATGGCCAATTACCTTCTGACATTTAGTTGTTATGTATAAACATTGAAAAGCTACACTGGGAAACATCCACATGAATTTAGGCCACAAACCAAAAGGAATTATGTAAGCCAAACTGTTTCCAAAAAATTTGCCATTACAACGGCGCTATTTTGTAGCACCGGAGTAATGTCTATGCATTACCCCTCTCCTGATACTTGGCTTGCGCCATTAACAATAAATTTGGTTCCTGATACTTGATGTCAGTAAAGAGTCTGATCATTTGCTTCCATTTACATAATTCTTCATTAATGAACCCTTTGGTTGAACATCATCAAAAACTTTAAGCAAGTACTTTTTCATACCTAATTTAGATCTTATATTTACATGTTCACATTACTTATTCGAGACTTTCTGAAGTACATCATAGCTAAATTGTACTCCATATTGTACCTTTCGAATATTCAAAAAACATGTTAACTGCAATGCGTAATGTGGTGAAGCAAAATTTTAAATAAAGACTACAGATAGTAGTTTTAAGTTTTAACTTTCAATAACATCTTGTCAGCAGAGGCGGTAGATAATTTAGTGGGTCATTGAAGAATTTGCAACAGTAAGAAACTTCAATTCTTTTTTCATGAGAAGGAAAAGTTTCTTTGTTATGGAAATGAGAAGGAAAGATTTCAAAAGTTAAATTTAGGAAAGTGCTATACAATTGAATATACTAACAATACCTACCTCAAATTTGCATCACCCAGTCTTGAAGCAATTTGACAAATTAATTGTTTGAACTTGAACGATTGAACCTAACAAATTAGTGCCTTATCATAGATTGATTTTGTATTATGCAAAAAACCCAGACCTGACTATGCAAAAAATCACTACACCGTATGCATATAAAGGTTTTGTATTATAATTCTTATGATGTGGGACAATTAGTATCTTATCATAAATTGGTTCCATATTATCCAAATAGCATTCACAGAAAATCCATTTCAAAATTTCACTAATTAGCATTTAGTATCTTTCTAATTCTTACAGTGATTAAAAATAGATATATTAGCAAACTTACAACAATTGTTAACTTAGGGCTATTATTAATTACTTTTCTTAGGACATTCAGCTCTACAGTGTAGTCAGTCACCTTTCTCATGTCGCTTGTATAACATCTGTGCAACTCTCCTCAATTCTAAAATACAGTCAACTTTAAACTGAAATTTTCATATTACTGTATAGAAAAGCTAGTTTGTAAAATTGATATTTTCTGTAAACGCGACAAATTACTTTCATTTTTTGCTGTTTGTATTTTGTGCTGGTTAATGGGTATAACTGTTGTAATTACCATGATTGTGCCCTGTTATTTTGAATCAGCTAATTTCACCAACAGCTAAATTTGAATCAGCAAGTGATTTAAAAATCAATAATCGATTGATTGTTGATCATCTACCAGAGTTATAATATGGCTAATTGTGGAAAAGCTAGTAAAGATGCTATAGTAAATTTCACATAGATTTAATAAAAATAATGCAATTCAAAAAAAAAAACAACAACGAGTCATAGTCTCTAAAGAAACCACTGGAGAGCAACACAAGTTCAAAGTCAGTAATTCATTAACTACATAAGCCATGTATTAGACAAATCAGGTCTGAATATTATATACAGATAAGAAAAGCAAATAGTTATATTTACAAGAACATATGTACAGCTTAAGTTTTTAAAGACTAAATATGTAGTAGTGGTGAAGTTTGTCCAAATGTCTTCTCAGTGCTGTAGCACATATACAAAAACCCATCTTCATCTTTGTACATCTCATAAACTGAGTCAAAAAGGCAAAGGAAATATGACAAATACTTTAAAAGGTGATTTAAAGCTCAACAAAACTCCATCTCAGCTACATCAGAGATGGAATCTTCTACGAAAATTAACAATGGTAAAGGAGCTAAATGTAGCAGCTTGGCTACAAATGAGGTGAGGTTGGCAATGCAAATAGCAAACAACATATCCATTTGACATGCCTATGACTGTAAGAATATCGGCGTATTGAAGGATGGCACTTTAGACATATCTTCTATGTTAACAGCTGCGGCTTCACAAGCATCACAGGCTTATGCAACTCAATTGTTGAAATAATCACAAGACGATACAACACCAAATATTTTCACAAAACCTCACCTTCTTATTAGAAAAGCATCATTTACTACAATGAAACATACAACAGAGCCCAACCCTCTAATACAAGCTGCAGCCTTTCACCTTTGCTGTTGGGGGCCGCCGACCGCATTTCAAATCCTTCTACCACTACCTCACTCTTAAAGGTTGCACACTCCAAAAATGCAGCACGTATAAGACCTAGAGTTCAAATATGTACAAGTATACCAAATAATAATGCTAGACCTTCTATGAATCAACCAATTTGGCCTTCATCAACTCCAGTTTCATCAGGTTCAAGTTTTGGCATGATTGAGTTCCTTGAAATCAATAGATTCCAAGGACAAGGTAGTAGACAATCTTGAGGAGAAAAGGATTGGTGCCAGTTATAATAGTAATTATTATAATGCAAAAGATTTATTGAATAAGGAAAGAGTTGCTAAGAAATCCAAAGTAGGTGAAGTTGAGATTATGACTGAGAAGGAAATCAAAAGTGACATTAATGAAACTAAAACTGAGGTTAAGAAGTCAAAAGATATTGGAACTGAGAGAAGTGAATAGACAACTAAAAGAATCCACGAATTATCCATAAATGCAAACAAAACAAATAAAAGATGGAAACTATAATTTATTCCACATGAAAAATGGTGATTGGTATTTTTCTAGTGATAAGTTTTTCTTTTTAAAAAGGAGAAAATTATACATGTGATGAGAGGAGTGAATACTAGAGTGAACCAAGATAAGTCCAAGCAAAAAGACTCAATTATAATAGTATAGTATAGATAATCTACTATTACAGATTGACCTAATATTAAGGGACAAAACATTAGAGGTTGCAATTAAAGATGTCAATTATGGATTCTATGCTACCATATTTGGAGATGAGATTCATCATAGAAATAAGCAAGTCCCCCATGCATTTTACAAAGTCGCCCTCAGCACCCTATTGTTTGAATCTGAATTTGCAGGATGGAATCCCAGAAATATATAGAATATTACAAAAGCCTCACCCAACGCAAGAAACATAATGACATACATGCTAAATGACAAAAAATATTCATTAATTACTCTATTTTTCATCATGTGAATGAAGCCATTAGTGCCTGCAAAATTACATTTTATTGTTCATCATTGGTTGTTAGAAATTTGTACCATGTTTTTTTAATTATTTTTAATTCAACTTTGGCATATTTAACTTTTATTTAGAAAAATAATATTATAATATAATTTCTTGAATGTTTATTATATCTACAGGTCAAATTTGATAGCTATAAAAAAAGAGATTAATCTGTACATACTACTTAAAAATATATGTGCTTCAGCAGGTAACTCGTTTAATCCTCATCCAAAGGTTTGAGTCATAAATACAAGGCTTTCCAAAAAAAATGTGCCTATATTAACTCGTTTAATCCTCATCCAAAGGTTTGAGTCATAAATACAAGGCTTTCCAAAAAAATGTGCCTATATTAACTCGTTTAATCCTCATCCAAAGGTTTGCGTCATAAATACAAGGCTTTCCAAAAAAATGTGCCTATATTAACTCGTTTAATCCTCATCCAAAGGTTTGCGTCATAAAAACAAGGCTTTCCAAAAAAATTGTGTCTATATTAACCACAAGATAATAAACACATAGACTAAAGTATGGTTTAAAGCATAAAGTGGTTGAGCCGAAAAAGTAATGGAATTTCGATTAGTTCTACATCACACCAACAATAAGCATAAAATACAAGAGAAAACGACAAGGTGAATGCTAATATCCAAAAAAGATGAAAGATAATGAAGAATAGACTCCCAAACATCAAGTACTTTCAAAGCAAGGTCAAACTGATTCATGGGAATGTGAGATAAAAATCAAGTTTTTAACTAATTCTTTTTATCAACTTCAAATAGGAATCTATGAAACAGATTTATTTCATGCTACGACTTTGAAAGCAAGAATCCTTGCGTGAGATAGCAATCAAAAAAATTACCAAACACCGAATAAGAATCAATTAAATTTGGAGAATTTTTACCTGAGATAGCAAGCTAATCAGAGTTAGAGTTGGAATTATTCCAGTTGGGTGGTGAGTTGTTTATCATAGTAGAGTTGGGCAGCGTATAGGCAGAGGAAGGCTAAGTAGAGTGTGGATTGCGGACCTCTGGTGAACTACGCCTAGGTGAAGATGAGAGCGGACGTGTTCGAGGGAGTAATTTTTGGTGAAAATGATGAGAAATGGGGACCTGCTGCGGTTATAAGAGAGAATGAAATGAAATGAAATAATTTAGGGCATAGAAGATGAAATTTCAGAACAGCCCTCATTTTTTATTCCTGCTTAGATATCATAATCTTTTCTCAGCGTTTTGTTTAATTTCTTATTTTTTTATCAAAACTAAAACAGCATTTCGTGTATGAACGCTGAGTTCAATTGCTGTTAATAATGCATTTTCTTATAGTGTCGAGACTTTGTCCACTTGTGAGATTCGAGATAGTGAATCCGATTCATGTTCATCTCTTGTTTTATGTAGCCTTGAGGCTCATCCTTCTCTTTTGGACTGCATCCTTGAAGCTCAAAAGCAAGATCCCGAATTGGCTCTTCTTAGCCAAAGTTGTAGGGATCAAAATAAAGTTGATGGTTTGAAAGACTTTGATATTAATGCTCGCGGGGGCATTCGAAAATTTGGTAGACTTATTGTGCCTAATATTAGTGATCTCCGTAAAGACATATTAGAAGATTCTCATCGTTCCAAATTTACCATTCATCTCGGTAGTAGTAAAATGTACGCGGACATGAAGCGACTTTATTATTGGGATGGAATGAAATCTGATATTGCTAACTTTATTAAGCGTTGCATGACTTACCAAATCGTTAAGGCCGAGCATCAAAGGCCCGGTGGGTTATTGTAACCTTTGGACATTCCAGTTTGGAAGTGGGATCACATTTCCATGGACTTTATTGACGGTCTTCCCCGTTCTCATTTGGGTCATGACAGTTTATGGGTGATTGTAGATAGACTTACAAAATCCTTCCATTTTATTCCTGTTCGGTCCAATCGGACCGTACCTCTTTTGGCCAAACTCTATGTTAAATAAATTGTTAAATTGCATGGAGTTCCTACTTCTATTGTTAGCGATCGTGATCCATTATTTACTAGAGGATTTTGGAAGGGTCTTCAATAAGCTTTGGGAACAAAGCTTAATTTTAGCACCGCTTATCATCCTCAGTCCAATGGACAAACAGAGCGGGTGAATCAAACTCTTGAAGATCTCCTTCGTGCATGTGTTCTTGATTTTGGTGGAAGTTGGGAAGATCATATTTCTCTTGTTGAGTTTTTCTATAATAATAGCTTCCAATCTAGTATTCGTATGGCACCTTTTGAGGCACTCTACGGAAGGCTGTGCCGATCTCCTTTGTGTTGGCTTGAAGCCGGTGACAAGCTGGTTTTAGGTCAAGATTTTATTCGTGATGCCACAGAAAAGATTGATCTTATTCATCATAGGATGAAAGAAACTTAAAGTAGACAAAAATCCAATGCCGATAACCGAAGAAGGAAATTAGAATTTTCTGTGGGAGATTTGGTATTCATTCATGTTTCACCTATGAAGGGTGTTGTGCGTTTCAGTCGATCAGGAAAGTTAGCACCTCGATATATTGGCCCATTTCCCATCATCGAACGCATTGGTTCCGTGGCTTATCGCCTTTTATTACCGGCTCACTTTTATTCTATTCATGTCGTATTCCACGTTTCTTAACTACGGAAATGCTTTAGAGATTCTGAGTCTGTTCTTGAGCCCGGTGTTATTGAAGAAATTGAAGTTTCACCTAATTTGACTTATGAGCAACATCCAATTCGCATCATTGCTTTGGAGGTTAAACGCCTTCGTAATAAAAATGTCCCGCTTGTGAAAGTCCAATGGTCCTCAAATCCTAAGGATTGTTCTTGGGAATCCAGAGAATTCATCGAGCTAACACATCCGGACTTACTCTCTCGTGGTGAACTTCTCATTTCAAAATTTCTTCTTTTGTGTTGTTATACCTTAGAGTGGTTGTTACTCTTTATTTTCTTCTTAAGTATTGCGAGGACGCAGTTTCTTTAAGGAGGGGAGTTTGTAACAACCCGCATATTTTACGATTATATATTTAAACGTTGAATTTAAATATAGCATCGTTAGTTGAATTTGAAGTCCGAAATGTGACTTTTTGTAAACGGTCGAATTTGGACTCGAGACCATTTCCATTGAGTCCAAATTGGCGTTTGCGACCTTTTTTAGTATAAACATCGATATGTTTGGAGTTGATTAGAATTTTGATATTTTCATTTGGGGCTTTGGATTTGGATTTCAGCCCACTAACCTAACAAGGTAACCCCAACTCCTCTACCTAATAACTCCCACTCCACTCCTATTCATTAATTCATAACATTTCCTAACACTCAAGCTAAATGAAAGAATGAGGGAAAAGATGGGAAATTAAAATCCTAAGCCCTAGTTTTCTTAGGAAATTCAACTTCTTGCTCTAAAATCAAAGAGAAGCTTAGGTAAGCATCCTCTTCATCTTCTCCGTCTCAATCTCTCTTCAATTTTCAGAAATTCCTATAACCTAAGGAAAAACTTCACCTTTGATAATAGAATGAAGATTCTAGAGGTGTATTAAAGAGGAATTGATCTTACCTTGTTTTAGAGCTTCTCATTCGTTGTTTTTGAGTTTTAAGGGTGTGTTCTTGAACTCATATCTATGTCTATAGCTTTCATTTGTTGTTAGGTATGAATTTCTAACATCTATTTCATGTTCAATTACTTTTGATTTGAATTGATTTGGTGAGTTTTCCAATTTTGGTATTTTGAAGTCAAAATCTTTAAAGATCCTATCTTGGATGTTTTGACATGTTTTTGGTGGTGTATCGAAGAGCCTATAGGGATGGGCTGTCGATTGGCATAAATCCCTAGCATCCATCACTCGTTCGATCGCTTCCGGTTTGGATTTTTGCCCTTTTTGGGCTAGGCTGATTTTTGCCTAGCAGGAAAATCCAGACGTTTGGAAGAAAATTCAGACGTCTGGTTGAAAAATCCAGACGTTTGGAAGGGGTCACTGGAAAATGAAAAAAAGGCAGAGACAAAATCCAGACGTCTGGTTCCACAGCCAGACGTATGGTTCTGTGCAGTTTTATCTATTTTTGCTGTTTTTGAGTGGATTTCCAATTTTTATCAATTTTTGTTGATCCAGTTAGTTGTTGTCAATTATTATCGACTTTGATGACTTCATTTATGGATTTTTGGGAATATCCATTTGATATCGATTTTTATGGTTGGAATTCACGTCGTCGAATGTGAATTTTTGGTGATAGATTGTTTTTACAATCATTTCTGTGATTTGTCACTTTTAAATACAAAGGTTTCTATACTAGTAGTAAATACTCAAACTCTTTCACAAAACCGATTTCAACGTTAATTTTAATACAAAGTTCGTTTTTAAAACCATTTTCCAATCTGTTAGTATATACAAACCTTTACCTCATTCGTATGAGAAATCTAATTAAATGACTTAGCAAAACAAGTGATATGAAACGCTTGCGTTTACTTCATCGATTAATTCTTGGACTTGTTCAATTGAAATCTCGTGACAATTTTCGAGTGGAAATCTACAATCTGTTCGTAAATATTTAAGTTAAGCCAGTGATTATGGGACATGAAGCTAAACTCATTTATTTACTAGCTTAGAGTAATTTACACTTATCGATCAATGATGATCATTTTGTGATTTAGACTAGCGATGTGCGATGTCTCTTTGTTTGTGTGGGGGACTAAACCCCATTTCAGTGGAGCTTCGGCTCAAATTGGTGGGGTAGCGACCCCTGACTTTCAGGCCGTTTGTGGAGCCTCGGCTCAAACTTGATGGTTAGCACCATGGAATAGCGTTCCGTTTGTGATACACGTGTTGGTGAGTTTTCATGCTCCCGTTTGTGATAGGCCTCCTCCTTTGTGTTTTTTGGATTTCTAATTGTTGATTTCTAGAATTTGTGTTTCACCAATTTTTGCGATTGATATTGATATGTTTTGTCAATATTTGGGGTTTGGTGAATAGCTAAAGAATGTGATATTCTTTTTGGATATTTGACGAGATTTGAGATATTGTATGAATTTTATTATTATCAAATGTATACTTGTCACAGTATGGCATTATTGTTATCATACATTTTTGTGGTATCTCTTATCCTTTCTCATCTCATATGATATTTATAGCTAGACTGATCGTTTATTATTTTTCTTCTTAAATAATACTCAGATCAGACCGAGGTGTTACAGGTGCTTCCACTTGACTTCTTAGCAGGGGCTAGCTTCTAACTTTTAGCTAACTACTTTAGCTTAGTAGTTTTTTCTTTTATACATTTGAGATAGAGACTCTTGATGTATACATATTTTTTGCTTAGCACTTGTACCTATTCTTTTGTGATGTAGTGGATCTTGTATGACCACTATTTTGATGTACACTTTTGTGTGTTATATTCATATCTGTTTCCGCCTTAGTGATATGAATATATGTGACTGATTTGTGTTATGCTTATTTTATATTTGTTTCCGGAGGCCTCATAGCCACTGTGTAGTAGATTTGAGTTTGGATTGGATATGTCGGATTTCCTCTGATATGCTATCTGACATATCGGTTCTCGCTTAAATCAATTATACAGTTGGTCGCTCCTCAACTGCCTTATTCTTCGTACTAATTGACAGCATTATCCAGTATTGTCCTTGGTTAGTGTAAATATAGAGGTGGGGCGTCACATGTAAAATCCCGTAAACATCTCTGAAGCCGCTACACTCATATTTACTATTGATTTAACTTACATAAGATCTTTTAGTTCTGACTCGAGTGTTTTGTCTTTTCATTATGCTCGGGTAAGTCTGAGCTTTTTCAGTGTATTGAAGATCATTTTATTTGGAGGATGAAGACAAAGATTAGTCTACTGCATCATATTGTTCCATTGAATTATTTATTTATTCCTGCGGTATGTGTAACTCTGATTTGTATTGTAAAAGTGTAATCAAATGTTATTTGAAAATCAGCTTCATGAGCTGTTTATTTGATTATTATATTTTGTCATTCCGCTGTGAGATTCTGTGTTTTGTTTTTTCCTTCTTTTCTCTTATTTTTTTATTTATACCAATACCATTCCTCCCTTTTGAATGGTTTGAGCTGACATGTTTGGTTTATTGTCGATTTAAACCATCCAAAAAGGCAGATCGTTACATCAGATTTTTCAAGTCCAGAGATAAGAATATTCATAGCATTAGCATTAAGTAAAAAATTGTTCCCATCTACCATATCCAATCCATTTTTAGTGATATTCCAAATATGAAAATCAACATATTTTAAATAAATTTCCATTCTATATTTCCAAAATGAAAAATCTATTTTATTAAAAATAGGTGGATTGAAAATCGACAGGCTCTCGCTAAAACTATTGTAGGTAGGGTAAGATATGATATCAGGTTTTTCCCAACAACCCACTCTGATACCACTTGTTAGGATCATGTAATATACACTGGGGGGGAGGGGTGAATAGGGTATTTAAAATATTTCACAAAAAAACAGATAAATAACTTGGAAATGTAAACACGAAATATAAAGAACACACAAATATACCCAACATCGATCACTAACACGTTGGTGCCTACTGCGACCCCAAAGTTACTACTAGAGTTATATATTCGATGCTTATAACACCTGTAAACTCGCACTCTCTGCTAATCTGAATATACCAACCCTATGCCTAGTAACCCTGCGTGGACTCAATACCCCGAGACTAGAATCCCTGAACTACACCACTTAGCTCACCTAAAGAAATCTAGAGTTCAAAATTAAAAACAAAAGTGCAAAAACTAATAAATGCCCTTGAAATTAATACAAATGCTCAATGCAAAGTTTAATCAATAAAGGGTCTAAATAAAATTTCCACTCCCTTTTGTCTTTTGTTGAATTTGCTGTTGAGTCCCCAAGTAAGCAATTCGTTCATGCTTCTTGTAACCAACAAAATATTTCTTTTCCTTTTCAAGAATAATCATGCCTTCATCCTTTAGTTCAATTTCTCCACAAAAAAGGCTTCGCCTGAAAAATAGAAAACGTTGATCTCCTCAATAGCTTATGTAGCTCGAATTAACACTGCCTCCGCCTTCTATTTTCTCATCTTCTGGTGATGATTGTCGTGGACTAAAAAACTGCCGCCTTAAGGTCTGAATCGCCACCAAAGATTTTTCCTATTCCTTGCCGTGTTTATGAAGTTTTTCCTGAGATAATTGAATCAGTGTAGAGATTATAGAGTATAATGAGTCGGAGCTTCATTCTAAGGGGATGATCGGATTTAGAGTGATGAATGTATATGAAGTTTTTTTCTTTCAGAAGTTGATTTTTGATCCGATGATTTTTTTTCTTCTTTTGAGTACTTGAGCCTATATAGGCTAAAAAGAAGGTGTCTATGTATGGAAAATATATGGAAGAAGATATTGATGAGGATTTGTGAGAGTTTGTTTCCCATGTTGAAAATAAAATTAATAAACTCCGCTGTATCATTCAAAAGATAACGTCTGATTGTGTATATAATTTTTTGCTTCAAATCTCTATTTATTTCCCTTTCTTCATATATACTACAACCTTTTATTGCACCAAAAAGGAAACTTCTATAGAAACAATATTTTATAACAAAAACCTGTATATATACAACTTTAGACAAACATATTAGATATACCATATATTTACTATTATCATTAAAAGGAAATTTACTACAATATATGACAGTATTCCTTTTTGATAATAATAAAAAATATATATTATTTTATAAATAAAAATAGATGTGTTTCAAAAGTAATATGCGTAAATTAGGCATATGAGATGAAGTGGATGACAATTTAATTAGAAACAAAATTGTGCCGTGATGGTTTTTAAATTGTAAAACACTATGAAAACAAAATCAAATATAAAGTATATTTGTTATCATCAAACAAGACGTATACTCCACAATATGCACTATATGTACGTATATATTTCTTAAATCTAATTGGGTTTCTTACCATTCCATCTTTAATTTATACATTGGTATTATATAAGTTTAATTATTATATAACTTTTATAATTTAATTAACTTATATAATAGTCTTATGTATAACATTATATTAATTAAATCTTATTTAATTAATTTTATCAATTAATATTTTAATTAATTTTATTTTATCCATTTTAAACGTTTTAATTGAATATGCGCACTATGATATTTACAGTAATACACATATATCTTGTATACATATGTATTATATTATTTATCAATTAACATTAAATTAATATATCTAATTAAAACATCTAAAGATAATGTTGTATATATCAATATATATATATGTTATTTGATTTAATCAGTTAACTTTTAATTAATTATATTAATCCAATTAATAATTAATAATTTTTGAAAATAATTAATTTTAATTTCAAAACAATTCTGAAAATTATTTTATAACATTTATAAAATCATTACTTATTTTAAATTTATCCTTTTAAATTTAAAATATTATTTTTATTTATTTTAAACTTAACCTTTTAGATTTAAAATTTTGTTTTAATTTCAATATAGTTTTGAAAATTAGCCTAACACCCGAATCATTTTAGGCCTTTACATTGGGGTAACCTTTGGGCTTACATCATCCTTTCTGGCAAGCTAGTAACCAGATATGACAAAGTACTTGATTATGCAAACCCAAACTTCGACACTACTTTTCTAAATACCCCACTATATGTGTAAGATTAATAAGGCAGCCTTAATACTGCTACTTTAGACCGCATAGGCTATTTGACTTTAATTCCATTATTGGAAATAGGCCAGCATGCAGTAGCGTAAATGGGTAAATTTCAACAAATTTATTCCATTCTGGACCATTTGAACCTATAAAGTTTAAATTTATTTTAAATAAAACCAATATTTTATTTAATTTATAAATAATTTTTTATATTATATAATATGAACATGCGTATCGTATACACATGTGTGTGTACGTGCACGCACAACATATATAGTGTGCATGGTTTAATATACCCGCATATAGATGTTGGATTTACATTACAATAGATATGTTAACCCCACCGTATACATATGTGCTGTCCAATATACACACACACACACACACATTAATGCGATATAAAATATATCTATAAGAGCATAAATATTACACACACACACACAGAGAGACATATATTATAATAATGTAAACTAATTATATTTGAAAATGAAAACATTAATAATTACAAATTTAAATTTCAAATTTTAGATCTAGATCTAGACTTTAAAATATTTTTTAGTTTCAAACTTAATCAAAAATAATATTTTAATAAAATAAATAAATGTAAATATACGAATATAAAATATTATTTTTTCTTTGGAAATATACAATTATATATAAAATTAATATTTAAATTTCAAATATAAATTATCATTATATGTTTAAACATAAATGGATAAAATTATATATATAATCACATATATTTCTGGCCTATAATAGGTTTGAAAAAATCTATTTTTTTAAATCCTTTATGGTTTTATTTTTTCAAATAAATATTTTCCGTATGGAAATGTTTAATTTTTTTAAAATAAACTTTGTAATTATTGGTATAATTAATGTAAATTAATATATATACACAAAAAAACACACACATACACAGAGACACACACACATTATACTAAAGTAACATCCTGTATTTTAAAATAAATGAATGCACACACACACACATAAGGTTTTAAATAATATTTTTTCTAATTTTTGAAAATTATTACATGTATATGATTTAAAAAAATTTTTACATGTAATTTATATATACACTTATACGTTAAAAAATCAAATTTGGTTTAAAAATCCATTTTAAAATTAATATTCAATTTGAAAAAAATTATTTTTTTTACTTACCAAGAGCTATATATGCGCACACACACACACACACACACACACACACACACACACACATATATATATATATATATATATATATAAGTTTTTTAAATCATAATACATATATACATACTCACATACAATGTTGACACTACACATATCTAACGATTCGCAATATTGAGATCTAATCTAAGCACATATGATTCAAGATAATTATCAAATAAATATATATAATTGTAAATAATTAAGTTACATTGACTATAGCCTAATTAGTACATGTTGAATTCCGAATCGTTCGACTCTGTTTGAATCAAAATTCAAATCCTTCCAAAGAGAGCTGCCATATTGAAAGTACTACGCACTTTGTTCTGATTTTACTTAAATTTGTGTTTTTACTGCTTAAATCAATGGAAGAAGAGGGCTACCATTCTTGACCAGATATGGATGTAGTGGCGGCTCAAATGATGGCAACAAATGAGGGGTTTATGGTGTTTAAATAATAGAGAAAGATAGGAGCAAAAAGTGGATCTAAATCCATAAATATCTCTATTAATTCAAACCCTTTTTGAATCAAATCCAACCCCTCCTCCTACACCTATGGTCAGTCAAATCAAGTCCCTTTATGGGTCTCTTAATCACTTCAAGTCCAATCAAATAAAATACATTTAAATCTAATTTAAACTACATCGATATCGTATATCGATACATGTGTATACAACTTTTATGTACGCATCGTTTTCAACACAAATCAAATAAAACTTTATAATTAATATTTCATAAATATTAATTAATTTATAAAAATTATAATTAATTAAATCATGTGGTAGTCGAGTATTCAACATTACGGTTGTGTGGCTCTTATGTGCAAATTCGTTCAGCGATTGATATCGAGTAATTCGAATATTAATGTTCACACGTCACTTAGTAGCTGGTGTGACATTGTGGCCAAATTTATCGCCCACATAGCTTTGGTAAAATATAATTTTACTTAATTAAGCGATACCTAATGGTGACAATTATTTACACCAATTCCTTTTGTCAAAACTATATCACTTTGGACTTATGGAATTTGGTAATGGTTAAAATTCCAACATCATCCATATTCCACACTATAGTCCAAACACAAAGTCCTTGGTTCAATAATAATAATTATTTTTAACCATACTGCCCTAGCTAAAGACTTTGTATAAGCTGCCATAATAATTATTTTTAACCTTGTATAACTGAAGAGACGAATCCTCTTTTGAAGTGTTTCACTTCCAATGCTTTCATTCGACCTAACTATAGTTGTTCGATGGACATTATGCCATGATTTAAGTATAATCAAAGTGTAGCTTCCACATTGAACATCAATAGTATGCTAAGTTAAGAGAATTGTGTAATTTTGTCACATCGATAGTATCTGTTTGACCTTGGTTATATTACCCAATAGAAAACTATCATGTGAGTCATTCCATAGTTATCCAATAACTATCAGTACACGAACCCCTTGTGACTCCCTATCCTGAGACAAACTTCAAATTCTTCTTGTAAAAGATGTTGATATATTCAAGACCATATTTGGATAAGGCCTCAAAGGAAGATACATAATCAGAAATGGAAGATTTCCCTTGCTTCAACTCGAGGAAGCGACGGGCTAATAAAGCTTTTTCTGATTCGGGAACGAACTTAAGCTCGAATCTTTCCCTAAACTAGACCCAAGTAAAAGTGGACTCATCAAGCTCGGCTATGAGATGCTCGTACCAGTCGAGGGCACGCTCTTGCAGCATACTCGATGCTACAAGTACTCTATGGTGGTCAGAAAGATCCATGCGAGAGAAGATGCGCTCGCATGTGCGAATCCAAGCTTGGACCCCTAGAACAGACTCGGAGCCTTTGAACGGCTTTCCTCCGAGATGGGAGAAATCACTACAAATGCGCACAAAAGCAGACTTGCGTGGAGGAGATGATGGAGTAGGAGCTAGAGGCTGAGTGCTCCTAAATAACTCCATAAATTGATAGGTAGACATATACACGCCATCCGGATGTGAGCTGCTGGATTGCCCAGCATCCGAGCGACATCCTCTGCCTCTTCTAGCCATTAGTTGAAAGTTAAGATAAGATAAAGATTATTCATGGGGTAGATATTATTAATTCAAATATGGAATACTACGGAATCAAAATACATTCCTATATGTATTCCCAACTTCTATCTACCCCAAAGGAAACGAAAAGGACAAGGCACGATGATTAAGGGATTTATAACACTTGTACTACACTTGGATGTACCGTAATATGTGTTTATGTTCTGTGTTTATCATATTTTGTTTCGAACTCAGCTCTGATACCAAATAAATTAAAGTTTGAAATCTTATTTCTCATTTTTAATTTCAAAATTCATTGTTTATTCTAAATAAACAATTTAAAATCTCCAATTTTGATTTAAATCACAATATTAAATTTTAATTACCATTATAATTTAATATTGACAGGTAATCTCCAAACCAGGGTTGTTACACCCATGGTGCCCAAATAGTCATGAGAAATACACTGCCTAACATTTGGAGAGTTTTACGTACTCTAGATTCAATTTATGTATCAATATCCAGTCTTGATACATCTTGACTAGGAATATTTAAAATGATATGTTTATTTTATTGTAATAAATAACTCATGTTTACAACACATTGTAACTACTATCATAAAACATACCATTTATTTATTTTATACTAAATCTATTTTTAATTAAATTAATATAACATATTATGTCATGTATATGATAAAAGTGCACAGGGATCTTGTATAATATGGCTTAGATGTATATTCAAGTGTATATTCTATATTAAGCAATACTATCTAGTAGAGTATAGTAAAGTAAATAAAAACGACCACAATAGGGTTTTTATACTGGTTCATATCTCCTGTTCTACATCTAGTCCCAAACTCCTTCTGGAATTAACTAACTAACCCTTACTTAACCCGGAGGAACATGTATCTTACAAAATGCCTGAGTAGCCGAACATGACTTCAACTTTTGGCTGAAGATATCCAAAAGGACTTCACAAAACAAGAATAATTCTCTGATTTCTAATGAGTTCTTCATAACTCGAATATAGTCAAGTGTAGTACAATACTTCCTATAATCTCCTTGATGATTTAGAATGCGTGCTCCATGATTATGGAATTGTAGTAAGTGATTCTTGAGTAAAGAATAAGATTTGAATGCAATAGTTCAAGAGTGCTCAAGTGAGAGAATAGAGATCAAGATAGCAAGTAGAAAAGTTAAAAATGATTTTAGATGTTGATCTCTATATATAGATATCAAAGAGTTACATTGAATAGTTGTAATCGTTCAATCACAACCATTACCATTTGCAGAGATGCTCACGAACGATCACAACTATTTTGGGAAGGTACAAGTTGAATGCGGAAATTAGCGTTGAGTATAATTAGTCTAATTTCAATGATCTTTTTTTACTCAATACTAACTAGTTTGGGTTTACAGTAAATAATGTCTTAAATAACATTGTTTTTGACCCATTAAAGATATGTTTTGGAAATGTGAAATCTTCATTAAGATTTGATTTATACTATTAATAGAATATGGAAATATTTTTCCTAAGTAATTAAATAAAAATGATTCAGTATTTCCAATGATGAAAAGAGGTTTTAATTAACCAAAAGATTTGATAAAAGAGACTTAATAATCCCATATATATTGAAAGAAATGGAAATGTTTTAAAACTTATATCTCTAAAGAGATATTTATTTGGGTGAAAATATTTATAAATTGGATGATGTATAATAATCACCTGTATAATTGACATCTTTTTATCGTTTGGTTCGAAGAGACTGGGATCAGATTTGGATGATTCCTATCTGAAAACCACTTCGAACCAACATATGCGTTCTAAAGTGAAGACATGTTAGAGATAATGATTTTTGAAGACGGAGATCTTCATAATGTAGGGCTGCTTGCCGTAACCTCTGGGGTAATTCCCATATTATATATATATATATATATATATATATATATATATGTGTGTGTGTGTGTGTGTGTGTGTGGAAGTAGTGCCTTCATTATGAAAATATTCGATTTGCAAAGACTACTTGCTACTAATACTAGGGGTGATTCCCAAACAGGATTGAGTATAAGGAGTGCCTTCGGTGTTTCCTTCACTTGGACAACCTATATAGATGAAAATCTGACATTGCATTTATAAGACCACGTACATTGGCTTTTACAGACGTACATCTGTTTGGTGGCGTAGGAGGTAACACCTCTTATACTTAACACCTTTACCTGAGGCGTATGAACTCGGGGGTTATGCTTTTGTGGAAATCAATAGTGTGTTGTTAGAAATGGCAATGTGGCACTCTGAGTGGAATTTGCTTTGTGAAAAGCAAAACGTGGCTGTAACGACCCAGAATTTCTATCATTTGAAATTCGTATATTTAATTAATTTTAAATATTAAATAATAAGAATTATAAGACAAATGAATTTAAATTCGAATATAGTGATTTAATTATATGATTAAATCGATAATTTAAATTTGAAATTCCAGAAATAATTGAAATCTGGATCAAAAGTGTACAAAAATGATTTATAAAGTTATATTAAATCATATTGGAGTTAGAATGATGTTATAGAACTTTTAAAATTAATTTAAAAGTTAAATTATGAAAATTGAATATTTTAATATTTAATTGACTAGTAAAAATAGTCATTTTTCAAACAGTCTCAGATTTCGACGAAACTAGTTTCATCGGATTTGTAATGTGATATTATTGTAAGGTTTCAAATTTCGTGTCAATCGGATGTACGGTTTGTCCGGGGCAAGCCAAAACGCATCGAAATCGGTTTAAATCGATTTGATTTAAATTTGATCGTTTAATTCCGTAACTCGCACATATGATCGAATTAGCTCCCGAAACATGTTCCATTGTGTTCGGAACATGGGGTAAACCTTAGAAATGCCAGCCGGCACGTTTGATTTCGAGTTCGAAAATTTTGGAGATGAATAGTGATTTGCAATTTTGTATAAAAGGACCCATTGTTTCCATATTTTCACAAATCTAAGCCCTTAGGGTTTCAGCCGCCGTTCTCTATTTTTCAATGGCCGAAAATTGTTCTACTTCCTCCTCAATTTTCTTCACATCCATAAATTGATTCACAAAACTTTCAACTACGAAGTTGTAGAGCGCGATGGGAGCTACGAGATCAACGGTTGTGATCGGATTTGGAGCGACGAGGTGGGAGCTAGGGGGCCGCGTCGGCTGGCTGTTCGAGCACGAAAATCAAGGCGAAATGGCAGCCAAGTAGGGCCGCTCTCTGGCCGTTGGTGCGTGAGGCTACGGGCTTCGTAGTGGCATCATCTGATCGTTGTGGAGTCGAACGTTGTGGTCACAAAAATTTAAGGGAAGAGGCGGCTTTGGGTTTGTTTTTCGCGTTCGAAACCTAGGTATATTGCATGGGTGGAGAAGATACAAGGGGCGGCCACGATTCCATCATGTGAAAATCAAAGGCTGAGATCATTTCGAGGTTTAAAAATAAAAATAAATATTGAAATTGATTTATATTAAATCGTACAATGTTTAAAACTGTGTAACTTGTTTATACGAGGTCGAAAAATTACAAAACCTTTTGCGTTGGAATCGTTTCGACGAGCTCTTTGCAATGGAGCTGGTTTGGAGTCAATTGGAGCTAGTGAAAATTTTGAGTAAAATTAAACGTGCGTTTAATTTTATTTGAAATAAAATATTACAACCGTTATTGAAAGCAAGGTGAGAACTTCTCACTCAATCGAATATTGTATTTCGATTTAAATTTTAAATAGTTAGATTTAAAATTGTTGATAACTTTGATTGTGATGATTGGATGATAAATTGTTAAATAGACCCTATACGCCGTATATTAAGCGGATGTTATTTATTAAAAACATATACCGCGATAATTCCACCGTGAAGTGGAATTGGTATTATATATGTATTTGGAGTTGATTTCCCGCATTATATAGCGGATGAGACCCTATTGCGCCGCATAATAGCGGATATTTTATAAATCCCATATACCGCGATATTCCACATTGAAGTGGAATTGGTATTGTGCTAACATATGTGGATGCAGGGAAACAGGTTGGAGGGATCCAACTGGATTCCTCAAATAATTGATTTTATTTCAATGTTGTGTGTTGTTTTATTTATAATCGCCGTGTGATTATATTGTGATTGAAATCGTCGACGGCTATAAATTAGCCGAAGATATTTTTGGTATCGTTGGATACCGAAAATGAATAAAATTTGGATTTTCAAAATTAAGTTGAAATTTATCGATTTTTTTTTGATAATTGGATAAATTTAAAAGGAGTTTTAAAAGATAAAAGTTTTATTTTTGAACTGTATGGAATTAAATTTCAAATTTGGAAAAAAGGGCTTAATAAATGGATTTCAAAATTATTATTTGTAAATTGAGAATTTATTTAAAATTTGGATTTTTGAATAGTTTGGAAAATAAAGGAATTTATCTGTTTAAAAAGGAATTTATTTTAAAAAGGAAATAATTTAGAAATCCATTTGGTAATTGATTTGGTGATTGAAAATAAATCTTTTGAAAATGTTTGGAAAATTTGATTCGGTGTTTGGAAATTAATTTGAAAATCAATTTGAAATCAATTGATTATTAATTTACTATAACTAGTAAAATTGATTTATTAAAATTTATCTGATTTAAATTAATCAGATAATTAAATTAATCCTACTTATGGATGTTTGGATTGTATTGGATGTTGGATTGTTTAACATCTTTGATGTGTGATGTTTTGTGATATATCCTGATTTGTGTGTGATCTGTAATTTGTTTATCTGTGATATTTATATATCTGTGATCTGTGAATGAAAGATAAGTGTTATCGTTTATACCGCTTATCAATTATATTGTTATATTTGATCTGTGATGGTTGAATGTTGTTGCACTATTGTGTTAAACCCGTGGACTACACAATACACACACAAATGTAGATTTCATGGGGAAATCGGTTAAGTCACAGATTTTTATCAATTTTGAAAATTGAATTGTTGAATCCAAAATAGTTTGGAATTGGAATTTAAAGTTTTTGAAAATGAGTTTCAAAAATAAAATTTATTTTAAATAACTTAATAGAATTGGAATTTAAATCATTTGATTTAAGTTTGAATTCAATATTTTGAAATTGAATTCAATGATTTGGGAATTTTGGTCTAAAGGATTTTATAAGTATAAAAGGTGTTTATATGGGTTTTTAACCAATTAAAATAAGGCTTTGGAAAAATTTAAATTTATAATCAAGTTTTATACTTAAATGGCTTTAACCTGTGTAATTGTAACCAGTTTTTCCCAAAACGAAAACTATTTGTTTTCAAATAATAATAGCTTTCATAAAGTAAAAAGATTTCCAATTTGTATCGAAACAGTTCAAGTTGAAATGAAATTGTGAATAGTTAGAAAAACTATAAATTAACTTTTGTGAAGATGATTAAACTTTATTTTGAAATAAAGAGTATTTCAAATAGTGTATCTTTTATATTATAAAAGACTTGAATTGTGAATAGTTTGAAAGCTATAAATTAAATCTTAATTTAAAGATTTAATTGGTTAATCCAATTTAAATGGAAATTGCTTTGGAAATCTGTGAATGAATCTTTGTGAAACTGGGTAAACTTTGTGAAGTAAATCTTTTTGTTTAAAGATTTAAAATGGTAATTTGTTTAAACCATTTAAAGGAAAGGATTTGGGTAATAAGTTGTGACTTAATTGAAATCCCTATATCCATATGTTTTATTTATTGTGCTCACTATTCGGGTTAGCCGGGAAAAGACCTTTGTGTCATATAACCCATTCCAAATTAGTGATACGACGATATGGATCGTATTGAAGACCGGTGGTGAAGACCGTGTATTTGTGAAAATGATAGGATGACCTATCGATTATCTCTACACCGTTCGCTACGGTATAGAGATTTCCTTTGTGATGGGAAGTTTTATCGGGATTGTGAATACCCGGATTTCAAGGGCTTCTTCGGAAGTGCCTTCGGTTCTGTTCGAACCCGGAACAGACTTGTATGGTTACATGTCTGACATTACATTTTGAGATATAAAGCTGATTTCTTTCAAATACATTTCTGTTTGGTGGCCGAGAATTTATTCTCTTAGCTTAACAACCTTCTCTGAGACGTACGAGCTCAGAGGTTATGTAGTTGAAATTTATCAATGATATACTCCCAATTTGGTAGTGTGGCATGCTGAGTGTTGTTGTGTGATGATCATTTATTGATCATTTGTGATCAAAGCGTGGCTTTGTGAAAAGCGTAGCTTTGTGGACGAGACCTCTTCGGACCTCACAATCCGAAAATGGTCGAAACATGAATGATGCGGCAAGGTTATGAGGGTCGCTCCCTTTAGGGTATGTCATTTCCTTCTGGAAAAGGGTGGTATTAGGTATGGAGCCCTGGTATTTAACCTATGTGGATACTCCAATCTCATTTATTGTGTGGTTGTTGTTTGATCGAGGCGCCTCGGATAAAGGTCCCAAAGGACCGGGGAATTACATATTCGTGAGTTACCTAGTTACAGGGGTAACCCGGCCTTGTGTTGGCAGAGAGCTAGTTAGTTCTCTGGACGTCCAGCCAGAGGCGATCCCATGTGGCAGTAGGAAGTTCCTTAGCCCGACCATTTGTTGGAAATCCAAAGAAACAATACGAACCCTGTACGGTTTTAGTTGTATAACCTGCTATGGAATGTGGCGGTAACCTGCTATTGAACATAGTAGCTATAGTAGGCATAACGTGAAATGCCTATGCTGGCTAAGATTAATATTATACTTTTGAAATGTTTTCCACTATGCACTAATAATAATAATAATCCAATGATTTGCGTAGTAAGCATGTTTGACTATCATAAGAAGAAATCTTCTCCAATTCTGCGTTTGCATTGTGTGTGTGGCGGTCTTATGGTAGTTTCATTTTCCAAAAGCATTGCGGATATTTTCTACTTCCTTTTTTGTTGTTGTTTTAAAGATAAATAACTGTTTTAAGTTCTCACACCAGTCACCATGACTGACCTGGAGTTTATTGTTTCCTTCCTAAACTCTGGGTGCCCACCAGTTTCCATACGGGCAGTCTAGAGTCAGGTTATCAAGTCATTCTAGATTCAGGAGATGCTGTGGAGCTCAGTGGCGAGCTGGATAGCGAGACGTAGCATTTGTATATGATATTATTTATTCCGCTGTGTATTCTGTATGAGGACAAGTTTATATAACTGTCCAGTATTGTGTTGTATATTGTTTTGTAAACTCTGATGATGATGTAATGTATAAAATGATATAGTTCTTTGATTTAAAGATTATTCATTTATCTATTATATGTTGTTCCGCTGCGAATGTGAGATTCTGATATTGTTTCTGTTGTTTCTTCTTTCCTTTTCTTCTATTTTCTTCTACCTCTTCTTTTTCTCCATAACAATTCGGTTTTCCGGCATTCGATTGCTCGGTAGTTGATACAGTGGATGTATTAATGTCGACTTTTGAGCGACGAAAGATCGAGTTCGTTACATTTGGTATCAGAGCATATGGTTAAGCGATAACCTTGGCTCTGTTGGGAATTACTCATTAGAGATAGAGTCAGTAGTACTCTAGAATGAGTATGAGTGTAATAATAGATACGAGTGCGTATTTGTTAGTGAATATGAAAGTGTTTTATATTGTGTTTGCTTATCCGTTGAGCTGTTTATGAATTCTAGTCGGTATGTGGGACGCCATATTATCGATAGGGGTTTCTAAACACTTAAACGAGGCAAGTCGACATAGTATCATTTTAAATTGGGTAAATGAAATAATTTTACCTTGGTTATATTTTGTATATAAAGGAAATAATTTTTCAGAATTATTAAAGTGTGTATAAATTGATTGTTTGGTTGTTGAAAATGTAAGGATATATATGAATTAATGAAAGTTGTTTGAATAAATTATATAAAAGCAACAATTGTAAAAGAATAACTTATATAAGCAAATGAATTATAAGTATGGAATTATAATTAAAATGATTTAAAATTGTGAAATAATCTTGTATAAGTAAAGTTAAATAGTGAAATTATATAAGAAAAAGATTTATGAATGTGATTTATAAATAAAAGGAAATTTTGAAAGAATATTTAAGCACTGAATTCACTATTGTTGCTGGGAAATAATAAGGGTGATGACTGCAGCATCATCAGTATCATTTTCGAGTTTCTGTGTGATGGATTTGCTACCATAGTAAATTGAAAAATTGGAGTTTTGTTGTGATAAGCAAAATTTAAATTAAAATCCAAGTTGTAATTGATAATTATAAGTGAAATGAGTTTTATACTTATAATATGATTTGGGAAATTAAATAAATAAGTTGTGTAACTTATAAAATGAATGAATAAAAGTGAAACCAATTGTTAAAATGGTTAAACAATTTTGTTAAGCAAAATGAGATATGAATTTGAATAATTGATGAAATTTAGCTTTGGTAAAAGTTAAATAGAATTTTCTGTAGAATTGGAATCTGAATTGGATTTATAAGTGGAAATTTAAGTTAAGATAAACAAATAATGTTTAAATGGAATATAACTTAAGTAATGTTGAATGAAGTTGATTTTAATATCGAAGTAAATTAATAAAGTGAATTTATTAAATGAATGTGAACTTGAGTTATGTAAATAAAATTCAACTTTATTTGTTAAATGAATTAGCAATTGAATTGAACTAATGGATTGAATGTTAATCAACCGAATGTAAATAAGTTGATATGGAATAATGAATGTAAGTATTAATTCATTAAAGCTAATAAATTGGAAATTGAATGGAAACCAATTTAATATTAAACCAATTGGAATTAAAAGTGTTGGACCAAATTGAATGTAAGTAAAGTAAATAAATTTGGTTGTGTTGAATATACATTGATTGTTATATGATTGTTGGTTGATTGTATATAATTCATTAAGTATTAATGAAATTGAATTAGTGAAATTGGAAGCTATGTAATTGAATCCAAATTGAAAGCGAACCAACTTGAATTTAAATTAGTGAATGTAAACTAATTTAAAATGTATAATTGAATGTCGTTGTATATGAATTGGTTGTAAACAATTACAAGTGATGTTGAAATTTTATAAGTTGCTTATAAACCTTGTTTAGTATGCATTTCTTTTAATATGCATATGTTGTAGTTGTTTAAAATAGTAAATTGTTAATAACTTTGTATATATGTTACTTACATATTTAAATTGAGTAAGTACAGGTGCCGTGGCTGCCGTTCGGCTGATTTGGCCGCGCTAATAAGCTAATAAATAACTGCTTTGCTTAAAAATGCTAAAAAGGTACGCCTACGCAATAAAAATAGGAAATATGAACTATTTTTCTGCTTTTCCGACCGGGTGGGTCGATGTATATATATTTATGTCTATTGTGATCCTACTACGATTGAACCGCGCAAAGGAGACGCTGGCGAATTTTTCTGAAAATTTAAGGCGTTTGAAAAATTTTGGAAAATTTTTGTTGATGAAAAGTCAATTTACAAATTGAAATGAAAACGTAGGAATTGAACTAGGAAATGGAAACCATTATTTTGGTTGAAGTTAAAGGTATTGGAAAAAGGTGAATATAAAATTTTCACTAAGTGGATTTTTGAAAAGTTAAACTAATTTGGGGCATTTTTCCCTACTTTGCAATTTCGAGGACGGAATTCTTTTAAGGGGGAAGATTGTAACGACCCAGAATTTCTGTCATTTGAAATTCGTATATTTAATTAATTTTAAATATTAAATAATAAGAATTATAAGCCGAATGAATTTAAATTCGAATATAGTGATTTAATTATATGATTAAATCGATAATTTAAATTTGAAATTCCAGAAATAATTGAAATCTGGATCAAAAGTGTATAAAAATGATTTATAAAGTTATATTAAATCATATTGGAGTTAGAATGATGTTATAGAACTTTTAAAATTAATTTAAAAGTTAAATTGTGAAAATTGAATATTTTAATATTTAATTGACTAGTAAAAATACTCAATTTTCAAACAGTCTCGGATTTCGATGAAACCCTTTTCATCGGATCCGTAATGTGATATTATTGTAAGCTTTCAAATTTCGTGTCAATCGGATGTACGGTTTGTCCGGGGCAAGCCAAAACGCATCGAAATCGGTTTAAATCGATTTGATTTAAATTTGATCGTTTAATTCCGTAACTCGCACATATGATCGAATTAGCTTTCGAAACATGTTCCATTCTGTTCGGAATGCGAGGTAAACCTTAGAAACGCCAGCCGGCACGTTTGATTTCGAGTTCGAAAATTTTGGAGATGAATAGTGATTTGCAATTTTGTATAAAAGGACCCGTTGTTTCCATATTTTCACAAATCTAAGCCCTTAGGGTTTCAGCCGCCATTCTCTATTGTTCAATGGTCGAAAATTGTTCTACTTCCTCCTCAATTTTCTTCACATCCATAAATCGATTCACAAAACTTTCAACTACGAAGTTGTAGAGCGCGATGGGAGCTACGAGATCAACGGTTGTGATCGGATTTGGAGCGACGAGGTGGGAGCTAGGGGGCCGCATCGGCCGGCTGTTTGAGCATGAAAATCGAGGCGAAATGGCAGCCGAGTAGGGCCGCTCTCTGGCTGTTGGTGCGTGAGGCTGCGGGCTTCGTAGTGGCATCATCTGATCGTCGTGGAGTCGAACGTTGTGGTCACAAAAATTCAAGGGAAGAGGCGGCTTTGGGTTTATTTTTCACGTTCGAAACCTGGGTATATTGTGTGGGTGGAGAAGATACAAGGGGCGGCTACGATTCCATCACGTGAAGATCAAAGGCTGAGATCATTTCGAGGTTTAAAAATAAAAATAAATATTGAAATTGATTTATATTAAATCGTACAATGTTTAAAACTGTGTAACTTGTTCATACGAGGTCGAAAAATTACGAAACTTTTTGCGTTGGAATCATTTCGACGAGCTCTTCGCAATGGAGCTAGTTTGGAGTCAATTGGAGCAAGTGAAAATTTTGAGTAAATTAAATGTGCGTTTAATTTTATTTGAAATAAAATACTGCAACCGTTATTGAAAACAAGGTGAGAACTTCTCACTCAATCGAATATTGTATTTCGATTTAAATTTTAAATAGTTAGATTTAAAATTGTTGATAGCGTTGATTGTGATGATTTTATGATAAATTGTTAAATAGACCCTATACGCCGTATATTAAGCGGATGTTATTTATTAAAAACATATACCGCGATAATTCCACCGTCAAGTGGAATTGGTATTATATATGTATTTGGAGTTGATTTCCCGCATTATATAGCGGATGTGACCCTATTGCACCGCATAATAGCGGGTATTTTATAAATCCCATATACCGCGATATAAATCGTTTATACCGCTTATCAATTATATTGTTATATTTGATCTGTGATGGTTGAATGTTGTTGCACTATTGTGTTAAACCCATGGACTACACAATACACACACAAATGTGGATTTCACATGGAAATCGGTTAAGTCGCATATTTTTATCAATTTTGAAAATTGAATTTTTGAATCCAAAATAGTTTGGAATTGGAATTGAAAGTTTTTGAAAATGAGTTTCAAAAATAAAAGTTATTTTAAATAACTTAATAGAATTGGAATTTAAATCATTTGATGTAAGTTTGAATTCAATATTTTGAAATTGAATTCAATATTTTGAAATTGAATTCAATGATTTGGGAATTTTGGTCTAAAGGATTTTATAAGTATAAAATGTGTTTATATGGGTTTTTAACCAATTAAAATACGGCTTTGGAAAAATTTAAATTTATAATCAAGTTTTATACTTAAATGGCTTTAACTTGTGTAATTGTAACCAGTTTTTCCCAAAACGAAAACTATTTGTTTTCAAATAATAATAGCTTTCGTAAAGTAAAAAGATTTCCAATTTGTATCGAAATAGTTCAAGTTGAAATGAAATTGTGAATAGTTAGAAAAACTATAAATTAACTTTTGTGAAGATGATTAAACTTTATTTTGAAATAAAGAGTATTTCAAATAGTGTATCTTTTATATTATAAAAGAGTTGAATTGTGAATAGTTTGAAAGCTATAAATTAAATCTTAATTTAAAGATTTAATGGGTTAATCCAATTTAAATGGAAATTTCTTTGGAAATCTATGAATGAATCTTTGTGAAACTGGGTAAACTTTGTGAAGTAAATCTTTTTGTTTAAAGATTTAAAATGGTAATTTGTTTAAACCATTTAAAGGAAAGGATTTGGGTAATAAGTTGTGACTTAATTGAAATCCCTATATCCATATGTTTTATTTATTGTGCTCACTATTCGGGTTAGCCGGGAAAAGACCTTTGTGTCATATAACCCATTCCGAATTAGTGATACGACGATATGGATCGTATTGAAGATCGGTGGTGAAGACCGGGTATTTGTGAAAACGATAGGATGACCTATCGATTGTCTCTGCACCGTTAGCTACGGTATAGAGATTTCCTTTGTGATGGGAAGTTTTATCGGGATTGTGAATACCCGGATTTCAAGGGCTTCTTCGGAAGTGCCTTCGGTTCTGTTCGAACCCGGAACAGACTTGTATGGTTACATGTCTGACATTACATTTTGAGATATAAAGATGATTTCTTTCAAAAACATTTCTGTTTGGTGGCGGAGAATTTATTCTCTTAGCTTAACACCCTTCTCTGAGACGTACGAGCTCAGAGGTTATGTAGTTGAAATTTATCAGTGATATACTCCCAATTTGGTAGTGTGGCATGCTGAGTGTTGTTATGTGATGATCATTTATTGATCATTTGTGATCAAAGCGTGGCTTTGTGAAAAGTGTAGCTTTGTGGACGAGACCTCTTCGGACCTCACAACCCGGAAATGGTCGAAACAGGAATGATGCGGCAAGGTTATGAGGGTCGCTCCCTTTAGGGTATGTCATTTCCTTCTGGAAAAGGGTGGTATC
Organism: Allium fistulosum; assembly: GCA_030737815.1. Lineage (NCBI taxonomy): Eukaryota > Viridiplantae > Streptophyta > Magnoliopsida > Asparagales > Amaryllidaceae > Allium > Allium fistulosum. The sequence goes on along the minus strand of CM060905.1, from coordinate 479,088,121 downwards.
AGGTATGGAGCCCTGGTATTTAACCTATGTGGATACTCCGATCTCATTTATTGTGTGATTGTTGTTTGATCGAGGCGCCTTGGGAGGTGGCATATTCGTCTAGTAGTTACCTAGTTATATAGGTAACCCGGCCTTGTGTTGGCAGAGAGCAGTTGTCTCTTGGGACATCCATCCAGAGGCGATCCCATGTGGTAGTAGGAAGTTCCTTAGCCTGACCATTTGTTGGAAATCCAAAGAAACAATACGAACCCTATACGGTTTTAATTGTATAACCTGCTATGGAATGTGGCGGTAACCTGCTATTGAACATAGTAGCTATAGTAGGCATAACGTGAAATGCCTATGTTGGCTAAGATTAATATTATACTTTCGAAATGTTTTCCACTATGCACTAATAATAATAATAATAATAATAATAATAATAATCCAATGATTTGCGTAGTAAGCATGTTTGACTATCATAAGAAGAAATCTTCTCCAATTCTGCATTTGCATTATGTGTGTGGCGGGAGGTCTTATGGTAGTTTCATTTTCCAAAAGCATTGCGGATATTTTCTACTTCCTTTGTTGTTGTTGTTTTAAAGATAAATAATTGTTTTAAGTTCTCACACCAGTCACCATGACTGACCTGGAGTTTATTGTTTCCTTCCTAAACTCTGGGTGCCCACCAATTTCCACACGGGCAGTCTAGAGTCAGGTTATCAAGTCATTCTGGATTCAGGAGATGCTGTGGAGCTCAGTGGCGAGCTGGATAGCGAGACGTAGCATTTGTATATGATATTATTTATTCCGCTGTGTATTCTGTATGAGGACAAGTTTGTATAACTGTCCAGTATTGTGTTGTATATTGTTGTGTAAACTCTGATGATGATGTAATGTATAAATGATATAGTTCTTTGATTTAAAGATTGTTCATTTATCTATTATATGTTGTTCCGCTGGGAATGTGAGATTCTGATGTTGTTTCTATTGTTTCTTCTTTCTTTTTCTTCTGTTTTCTTCTACCTCTTCTTTTTCTCCATAACAATTCGGTTTTCCGGCATTCGATTGCTCGGTAGTTGATACAGTGGATGTATTAACGTCGACTTTCGAGCGACGAAAGATCACATTCGTTACAGTGGCTTTATGGAAAGCAAAGTGTGGCTTTGTGGAAAATAGAGCGTAGCCTCACGAGCCTCACACCTCGGGGATGGTACGGGTAATTATGTGGTTTACAGGACATATTCGGGCTATCGGATTTATTGTGGATAGAGGAGTCCAGTATCTGGACCCTCAACGGTATAAATGGATAGGTATTTGAGGCTCGACTGAGACAGAGAAAAGCTCATGAGATATGCTATTCCATAGTAGTGTAACAATGTAGTACGGAGGCTTGCTTGAGATAAGTGAATAGTCACTGTGGACTAGGATTGTTATGCATGGATTTTGCATAAAAAGAAAAAGCCACTAGGTCCCTATCATGTTGGAAATCTTGTTCCAATACTAGCATTATGGTTTTATTTGTATTCGCAATGTAGCTGTAATGCCCTGCAAACATTTTAGCTACCCCTTGGCATCATATACACCATTATTCTGGTACCGATACCTACCTTCTTTATATATTTATTTGGAAAGTGTTTTCAAACCAATGTCATTAGAGGTAATATCAAAATGTTTTCGATATAAAGTATTTCACTTATCATAAGGTAAAAAACCGTCTATGTTTATGTGCGGCATGGTCTTACGAGATACCCTTCTTTTCAAAGGTTTTGTTTAACATCAATCTGACATATGACATTGCCATATATATTTATAATTCGTGTCTCATACTGGTTTGCCAAGCTGATCTGAGTATTTTTAATACTCGAGTCAGATTTGAGTAGTTTCAAGATTAGCTGAAGATGCTTGGAGTTTCCAGAGGAGAGCTGGAGATCTTCATCAACGTATGGACGTAGTTTGCTTTCCCTTTGTGTTTATTATTTTTTAGCATTTGTAAGGATAGGTATTTATAACTATGCAGGCTGAGCTTAGGTTAGACTCTAATATATGTATTTTCAAATTGTCCGCTATAAAGATGATTGATATTATAAATTATTCCATTCGGGTGAGATTCTGTTGTCTTTATTTCCTTTTACCATTAACAATTGGTTTATCCGACACTTGAATGCTTGGCAGCAATACAATGGACGTATTAGTGTTGATTTTCGAGGGTCGAAAATCCTGGTCGTTACATTTGGTATCAGAGCTTAGGTTGAGCAAAACCTGAGCCTAGTAGGGGTAAGACTCATCAGAGATAGGGTTAGTAATGCCCCAAGATGAGTAACTCATTAGAGATAGGGTAAGTGGCATCCTATAATGAGTTTGATTGTATTATACATATGATCACAAAATTATTAGTGACTAATAAAATGTTTTGTGTTGATTGGTCTACTAAGTGGTTTATGAATTCTGATCGATGCATGGTGGCCACATGTATTCGATAGGATTCCTAAATACTTAACAAGGCAAAGCGACATACTATTTTTGAAAGGACTATATTTTATATATAAAAGAACATCTTTCAAAAAGATATAGATATTTATGTGTGTTCATTTGTGGTTAAGGAAGTAATAACACTCAGTTATTATCATTTTTTAATTGAATGAACACCTTATGAATTAAGTTTCACAATTTGACTATAAGGTGTTTGATAATAATGTTGGGTTAAGGATAATAAATTTATATAAGATAATAAATGAGCATGTTGTATAAAAGTGTGTTTTACAAAAATAAAATGATTCGGTAAAAGATGGTTTTAGAAGATATGTTTTATAAAAAGAAATTTTGAGAATTTAAATCCTGGTATTTTGGAAAAGCTTTGAAAAATTTAAAATGATTTAGTAGAAGTTATAATTTAGGAGTAGAGTTTATAAATTGGAAAGTTTATATTTATAAAAGATTTTTTAAAAAGTTAAAATATCTTTTAAGGGAAATGATTTGAAAGTGATATTTTAAATGAGATTTAAACTATATTGTTAAAAGTGATTTAGAAAGGGCTTAAGTGGAAGAAGACATGTATTTCAACATCATTGTCGTAAATAAATGTTTTTGGGAAAGTGAGGAAGACATAGACTATAACACTATTGTTATAATAAGTGATTTTCGAAAGGAGATATTTTATATAGTATATGGGATTTATACATATCCTAAATTTGATGTTAAGATTCGAGGTGGGTAACTTATATCTATTTTTAAGTTAAGAATATCATCCACTCAAGGTCTCAGAGGTAATTACCCCAACTTGATCAGCTTCATTGTTAAGTAATAAATAGTTTAAGTTTGACATTGAAAATTAATATTAAGTATAATTAATCAGATCCCCATACTAGTGTTTTTTGGTTGTCGTAACGATGTTTTACGCAACATTCGTTTTGACCCAATAAAGTGTGTCTTGGAAAATATGAAACTTTCCTCAAAGATTTTTATGGATTTAAGTATATAGATGTATTTCCTAAGTGTTGAAATTGAAATGGTCTCTTTGGAAAGAAGATAGAAAATTTTGGTGAATAAAAAAAATTAAAGTAATTATGTATAAAGAAACATCTTTATAAAAATGTTTGAATAAAATGAAATGATTTTCATAAAATTTTTGGGAAGGTTAATAAGTGCGTATTATATATGTAGATCATTTCGTTGCACGATTTTGATCCATGGTTCGAGTATGTTCGAAAAAGTATTTATCACTCGATTCTTGACGGCGAACATCGATGAGGGTTTGTGGTTGGGTACTCACATTTTCTATCATAGTTGAGAGCTATGTAAGGAAAATGAAGGTTTCTGATCAAGAAGCCTGATTAGAGTCCGTACTAGAGGATCAAAGGATCGATACTAGATCGAAAGTAAAGTTGTGTATTCAAATAAGAGATTGAATCAGATATTTCATACAGATGATCTATATACATCATACGGATTTAAGCTTAAAGATAATATTTTGGGTAAACTGTTTTAGGTTCGGGGTTGTGGTTAAATTTCGGAGATGAAATTCTTTTAAGGGGGAAAAAATGTAACGATCCATAAATTTATCACTTTGAAAAATAATATTTACTTTTAAATATTCAAATGCAAGATTTTTTAACACAAATTATAAGGTTCTGAACAATAATTAATGAGGGTAAACATGTTTTAAAATTATATTTACAAATATAGATATTTGGGATTTTCGTTAGAAAAACAATGAAAATCAGTTTTCGTTAAAATTAAGATTTTCTCAATATTAGATGATACAAAATTGGATACATACACTTATTTCTCCATTTAATCAAGAGTATGTAATAAAATTATTTATTTTATTTTTGGAAATAAAATGCCTTTATGACATCATCAAGGATATCACCACTTTTATTATTTTCTGGAATTTTAAATTATGTTTAAATATTCAAATAATTGTTTTAAATGAGAATAATCCATTTTAATTATTATATATTGATAATAATTGATTTATAATAGATTTATAGATGTATAAACTTGTTTTATAAAGATATGCAAATTTCATTGCACTTTAGCAGTTTACGGCAGGATTTGCAACACTTGTCTGAATATTGATTTAAATGATATGATAATTCAAATGAGCGCATTTTAATTATTCTACAATGATAAGAAATTTATTTTCAAGTTTTGTTTACATAAATAAATAGTTTGATCAAAAACTGAAAGTATGACTAGAATTCGAATCTCGGATTCACAACAGTTTGACGAATAGAAGTTGTATCGAAACGTTGCTACTTGGTCTGCCAAAAGTAACATATAGACACTTATTTACAAGCACATGTATGCACATACATTTACATATATAATTACCATTCACATTTACAAATTTACTTAAGGTAAAATAAACAAAAATCTAGATATTCTCCTAAGCAAATAAAAAAAACTCACCATCACTCAAGAGAAGACAAGTGCACATGGAGGTGCACAAGGGGAGGCACATGGGTGAGGTGAAATGTGTCATGATGTGGGAGGGTATTCATGGTCTTTAGCCACATTTCCTAACACTATAAATACATGCGCACACACACTCACTTCATTCCTTACCAAATCTTCACTTCTTTCACTTCTTTCCTCCTTCTTCCTTTGAGCGTGAGTTATGGGGGGGTTGTGAATGGCCTTTGGCCCTGAGTAATATGGGGTGGTAGTGGCCTTAGGCCATGAGAAAGCTTGGGAGAAGTGGTGATGGATGTGAGTGTGGAATAAGGAATGACGCCTTAGGGACGTGAGCATAAGGGAGAGCGAAGAAGGTGGCTGTGAGCTTTATGAAAGTGGTGGTAATGGCCATGTGGTTTAAGAAGGTGGAAGATGGTTTTGGGTGATGTTTTGATGAAGTATGATATGTTATTGAAGTGTCATTATGATGAATGTTGGTAGGAAGAATTTGGTTTGAAAAAAAGCGAGTACTTAATTTACATACACCTTAAAATGTTTAGAAAATAATAATATGCATATTTAATTGGTAAATTAATATGCTTGGATGATTAATATGTTTGAATATTGGTTGATAATTTGGTTGTGATAAATATAAAAAATAATGAGAAAATCATATTTATTAAAATAGAAATGGTTAACTAATTAACCATAGTTTATTCATGGAAAATAAATCCATATTAATATGTGTATGGAGTTTATTAAGCCTCTTTATGGTTTTGTATTTAAAAAGAAAATTTATTTGGATGGTTTAAAACAGAAAAGATATCACTTTGAAATTTATTTAAAAGGAGTAATTTTGATTTATTTTGGAAAAATAAATTATAATGGTTGATTTGGAAAATGAGAATTTGAAACTTTGAAATTTCATATAAGATATCACACAAGAATTTTATAAATGGATTTTCAGATAAAAAGATAGTAAATTGAATTTTATAAATGGATTTGTCCGCAAGCAGTGGCATAGTGGTAAGATACTTGCTTCATGGTAAGCGGGTTGCAGGTTTGATTCCCGTTTGCCCTACTCCCATTTTCAAGGCACGGAGATGGGTCCCCATAAAACCGCATAACATGGTTGGGGGCATCAAATCTTTGTGCTGGGCTGACCGAAAACCCTCCTGTCTATGGTCGGACCAGGCTAAGGGGGAGCTCATCTCATCCCTTCGATTTCATCAGGGCTCTAGGTTGAGTTTTTTATTTAAAAAATATAATATTATAATATGGAATAAAAGCGAATATGAGTTTTAATATGAAAAATATTGTCCAAAAATAGTTAAAAATGGTTTAAAATGATTTATTATGATTTCAAAATAGTTTAAAAGTGTTTCGGACAAGTTTCATAAAATTTGACTAAAGTGGTAAAAATAAGCCATCGCATTTCGAAAATTCGCGATTTCGCAGCCCGAAAAGTTAAACGAGTGTGTAGGGTGGATTATAAGTCAGAATTCTTTGAAATAAAGTTTTTTTGGACCCTTGGGGTTATAGTTTTCAAATGAAAAAGAAAAATTGAGATTTCCTTTAGCATAGTTTGAGATATGTGCAAATCAAGTTTTCAAAAACATCGCGTTTTGGCAGTTCGAAAACCAAAGTGGTAAATTCTTTAAAAATGGATATTTTTATCTTTAAAAACATGAAATAAATTCCATAATTATGTTAAAATGTTTTAAAAGGAATTTAAGTTATAAAATAGACTTATATGAATTGGAAAACGTGGTTTGATCAAAGAAGCTTTAATTCACTATTCATAGCGGTTTTTGCAATGATTTTGGTAACTTTTAAGAATTAGGATTTTAGCTTAATTATTCTTCCCAATCTTTTTAACAATCTTTTCAAATGAATAATTAAGTATTTTGAAGGTGATTTAGAAGTTATACAATTATTTTGAAGGAGTTTAAAATAAATGGTTAAAAAGAAATTATTTATAAAACTTGAGTTTTTCTTCCAAAATCTTTTGTGAATGTTTTTCAAATAATTAATCAACTATTCTAAAGAAAATTAAGAAGTTTGAAAATTATTAAGGTTAGAGTCGATTAACTTGACCGGCTTATGGGTGACAAAGAGATAGTCTCTAGGCTTGAATTTGGAAAACCAGTTTCTTGCTCTCCATAGCTATCTAGACTGGCCCGACGGAGTGGATAACTAATTTGATTTAGTCAGACTACATCTTCCTAAGATAAGAGAAAAGGAGATTTGGAGTTTTCCAAAGGATAAACAAGATTTTAAAATAATAAAGATTTTGGAAGCATAGAAAACATTCTAGTTAAACTCTATGTTAAAGTTTGAGGGGGAAACTCGTACTACCCATGTGAATTTAAAAGTTGATTTCACCGTTATTCGAAGAACAGTACGGGTTGAATACAGAAATTATTATTGAGTATAATTAGTCTAATTTCTATGGATCCATTTTTACTCAGTACTAACTGGTTTGTATTTATAGTAAACGATGTCTTAAATAACATTGTTTTTGTCCCATTAAAAATATGTTTTGGAAATGTGAAATCTTCATTAAGATTTGAATTATACTAATAATAGAAATATTTTTCCTAAGTAATTAAAAGAAAAATGATTTGGTATTTCCACAGATGAAAAAGGGTTTTAATTAACCAAAGGATTTGATAAAAGAAGCTTAATAATCCCATATATACCAAAAGAAATGGACATGTTTTGAAACTTATATCTCAAAAGAGATATCTATTTGGGTGAAAAGATTTATAAATTGGATGATGTTTAATAGTCATCTATATACTTGACATCGTTTTATCGTTGATTGGTTCAAAGAGACCGGGATCAGGTTTGGATGATTCCTATTCGAAAACCACTTCTAACCAACATACGCGTTTGAAAGTGAAGACATGTTAGAGATAATGATTTTTGAAGATGGAGATCTTCATAATATAGGGCTGCTTGCCACTAACCTCTAGGGTAATTCCCATAATATATATATGGTGGAAATAGTGCCTTCATTCTGAAAATCTTTGATTTGCAATGGCACTTGCCACTAATTCTAGGGGTGATTCCCAAACAGGATTGAGTAGAAGGAGTGCCTTCGGTTTGTCCTTTACCTGAATATCCTGTATGGATGAAAATCTGACATTGCATTTATAAGACCACGTACATTGGCTTTTACAGACGTACATCTATTTGGTGGCGTAGGAGGTAACCCCTCTTATACTTAACACCTTTACCTGAGGCATATGAACTCGGGGGTTTTACTTTTGTGGAAATCAATAGCGTGTTGTTAGAAATGACAATGTGGCATTCTAAGTGGATTTGCTTTGTGGAAAGTAAAGCATGGCTTTGTGGAAAATAGAGCGTAGCCTTATGAGCCTCACATCCCGGAGATGATACAGGTAGTTATGTGGTCTGCATGACATATTTCAGGCTATTAGTTTTATTGTGGATAGAGGAGTCTAGTATTTGGACCCTTAACGGTTTAAATGGATAGGTATTAAAGGATCGACTGTGACAGAGCAAAGCCACAAAGATACGCTGTTCCATAGTAGAGTAACAATGTAGTACGAAGGCTTACTTGAGACAAGTGAATAGTCACTGGGGACTAGGATTGTTATGCATGGATTTCGCATCGGAGGAAATGGCCACTAGTTCCCTATCATGCCGGAAATCCAATTCCAATATGAGCTTTACGGTTTTGGTTGTATCCCCAAAATAGCTGTAATGCCTTTCAAACATTTTGGCTACCCTTTGGTATCATATACACCGTTATTCGGGTATTGATACCTACTTTCATTATATAATTATTTAGAAAGTGTTTTCAAACCAATGTCATTAGAGATAATATCGAAATGTTTTCGATATAAAGTATTTTTGTTATCGTAAGGTATAAACCCGTCCATGTTTATGTGCGGCGTAGTCTTACAAGATACTCATCTTTTCAAAGGTTTTATTTGACATCGGTCTAACATATGACACTGCCATATATATTTATAATTCGTGTCTCATGCTGGTTTGCTAAGCCTGATCCGGGTATTTTTTTAATACTCGAGTCAGATCCGAGTAGTTTTAGGATTAGCTAAAGACACTTGGAGTTTTTAGAGGAGAGCTGGAGATCTTCATCAACGTATGGACGTAGTTTGCTTTCCCGTTGTGTTTGTTGCTTTTCAACATTTGTAAGGACATGTATTTATAACTGTCTAGGTTGAGCTTAGGTTAGACTATGATATATGTATTTTCAAATTCTCCACTATAAAGATGATTGATATTATAAATTGTTCAATTTGGGTGAGATTCTATTCTATCTTTATTTTCTTTTACCCTTAACAATTGGTTTTTCTGGCACTTGAATGCTCGGCATGCAATACAGTGGATGGATTGGTGTCGATTTTCGAGGGTTTAAAATCCTTGCTATTACAATATATCATAGGGGATGATGATGATATTCAAAAATTTATTGTAAGTTAATGCAAAGCATATAAGAAAATGCACAAACGCATACTTGACAAACTAGTAGAACATAACATAAACATGAGTTCATGTTTAAAGTTCATAAGCAAATTACAACACCATATTGTTTAAAACACAATTAAATGACCACAAGTCCAACACACTAGTTTGAAAGTTATACATCACAAATTCTAGACCAAATACAAACCCCAGACACAAATATGATAAGTTTAACATACAACAAAACACAAATACCACATGATCAAGACAAGATGCAAACATCAAAAGAAAGACAAGGCCATCACCAAACCATGAAAAGCTTACCAACCCAAGAAGCATGTTTAACTCTCCGGCTTTGAGTCATGGGGTGAGGAAGATCGTGAGTAAGAGGATAGCTTGTTCCATATCTTCTCTAAGAAACCAAGCATCATCTTCTCGAAAGTCTTTTCATACTTAATTATTTTCCTTTGCTGTGTGTAGAGGATTTCTTGGATTTTTAGAATGGTGGCAGTGGCGAAAATGTTCTTGGATGACTCAACAAATGTAAATTCCTTATCGCTTTTAGAACTCAAATTAATCTCTTCAATAATCTCTTGTTGTATAGGTTGTTCAGATGTTTGTGGTTGCAATGAGGATTGAACTTTGTTCTCCTGAACTAAGTGGGATAGATAAACATTGTATGACACAAAATGCTCTATTTTCGATGGTAATTTTATGAGAGAGATGGGTTTTGGTTCGTGATCATAAGTAAGGTATAATCTTGCAAACTCTCCACATTAATACCAAAGTGAACGAAAATTTTAGTCAGCTAGGATCAAAGAACATGGTATGTCAAGAGCGGGCATGAAAGCTTTTGATCTCGTTGTGAATTATTTTTGACCAATACAATTTCTTTTTGGAATAAATAACACATAAGACATTGTATTTTTATCGTACATTTTCTCGTAACTACCAGTTCTTGGCAATATGGTGTGTATTATCATTTTGTTGAGAATTCGAGCTTAGGGACGTAGCTTAACCGAAGTGTTAGGAGTTTGGTCGGTATAAAATAGATAGCCAGTTGGATTATAAGCAAATTCATTATGATTAGTGTCATCTAAATCATAGCCGGAACAAGCAAAACTTAATATTATCCCAAAATCTTCCATAGATAACTTAATTTCAATGCCTAAAACTTTGGTCCAGAACAAACCATCATCATTATCAGGTTTATAAAAGTTCCCACACAAGTTTGCATAAACATTCGTTCTAAGAAAGGATAGATTTTGACCTTGTTATGGTTTGCATCAATCAAAGAGAGAAACTCATGTTCCCTAGCAATTGCTTCAATTCCAAAAGCTTCGAAATATGATGTTTTGTAAAATGTTTCTTGAAATACCCTCTTATAGTTCAAGTTGTTGAAGTGTTTCAATGCGATCTTGCTGCCATTTAACCATTGTAGGATTTGGTCGTTGGATGAAAACTCAGGATGAGAGGGATTAGACGAGGAAGCTAGAGCTTTGTTGTTTTGTTGTCTCTTCTTAGTGATGGTGAATTTATGGAGTTTCTTCTTTGGAGCCACTGACTCATTGGTGAAAGCTTTAAAGAGACTAGGGTTAGAAATTTGAAAAGGTAAAGTGATGATTTAGATGAAGAGGTATGACCTTTTACATTTTAAGAATAGCAAACTACTAGTTCTATAGGTCGGTCAAACTAATCAATCAACTTAATATATACAGAGTGGTTACCCAAGAGTAAATTGTAATTTTTATTCGACTAAAATATATAGATTTAATCTTCTAAACTACCTTGGTTCATAGTAAACATATAGATATTTAGTTTTTTGTGGGTACCTGCAAAAAAAGTAGGAGTTTCATTGGTACCTATTTCTGTTGTTTAAGTCCTACATGTTAGCAGAGGAAGATAGCCATACCCAAGAAGGTTTGGAGCCTTTATATATACAATTATCATTATAGACAACATTTACTAGATAATCATCTATATATTTTTGCCTAGTCAATTTATTATTAGTTTTAGGAATCCAAAATTTTAAGATTTTTGAGTTTGAATTACTTGAGTTTACACTATTTCTGGACTTCATGAACCTTGTATACAAAGTACTATATTTTTGTTTAGCTTTAAAACCAAGTCCATTTCTATTACCAGACAGTTTTGAAACTTTAATTAAATTTTCTAAATTCTGCTTTCTTTTATTTAATTTCGAAACATTTTCAGTAATTTGTTCCAATTTTTGCTTTAGTTCAAAATTTTCATCTCTAGCTAAGTCTAGGCTAGATTTTAATTCACAATTCTCTTTGCCAAGTTTATCATTCTCAGTTTTGCTAGCCTTAAGTTCATCGGTTAGAGCAGCATTTTGAGAAGACAAGTTTTACAAGATTTTTGTGAAATTTCTAGTTCCTCCTCTAAAATACTTTTCTCATATTTTAACAAGCCAATTTCTAGTTCATCTTGAATTAACTTACCTATATTTACTTTATATAATTTCTTCAGATCTTTAAGTTTTTCATCTAATTCAATACTAATTTCTAGAATATCATTATAAGAGAGTTCAGAATTTACCACTCTAGTAGACATGAAACAAACGTTTGCTTATTTCGTGTCACTATCACTATCACTGTAAGAAGAAGACTAGTCCGAATCATCCCATGTAACTTGAAATGCTTTTCTTTTCTTCTCAATTTTTCCCTTGTTCTTTTCCTTGTTTAGTTATTGACAGTCCTTCTTTATGTGTTCGAAATTGTCACATTCGAGGCATTTGATTGGGGTAAAAATTTCGCCATTTTGAGCCTTTGTGAACTTCTTGAATTTATTGTAGTTCTTGGCGATAAACATAATCTCATCTTTATCTAAGTCTGAGTCATCATCATTGGCTTGGAAGGCTACATTCCTTTTATCTTAATTTTCTATTTCCTTGCCTGCAAATTAGCTTTGTATGACATCAAATTTCCTATTAATTCTTCAACCTTGAGTTGAGAAAGATCATTAGCATCTTCGATAGCTAAAACTTTTCCTTCCTATTCAATAGTTAAAGAGTTTAAAATGCCTGTGACTAGATAAAATTTTGTAAAAGTAACTCCTAGTGCCATGAGATCGTGTTGTATTGTTTGAAATCTAGCATAAATTTCTAAGATCATCTTATTTACTTTCATTTTGAATGACAAGACCCGATTCTATAAAATAGATATTTTGGTTTGTTTTACTTATTCGTGCCTTCATGCATAACTTGTAGTTTACGCCAGATATCATATGCAGTTTAGAAAGCATAACTCTTGAGAACTCGTTTTTATCAAGTGAACAGAATAAGACATTCATAGCTTTAGCATTATTGGTCACTGCGGTCTTTTGAGCGTTTGTCCAAGTACTCATTTTAGTAGTAGGAGCTTCGTACTTAGTTTGAGTAGCTTGCTAAATTTCAAGACCGTTAGCTTCCATAAAAATTCACATATGTGTAGACCAATAAGTAGGCCTGTCAATGTTACGCGTTTCAGCCTGAGCCCGGCCGAACCCGCCCTATTAATGTGGGTACGGGTTTTACCTTTTACTACCCAAGCCCGACCCTGGCCCGACCTGACCCGGTTACGATTAGGGTCAGGTATGGTTTTATCAAAACCCGGCCCGGTTAGGGCCAGATCTAATTATTAGTCTTCCATTGTATCAAAACATGAGTGTGCATGTTATTGGTTTCCATTTTTTTGTTTACATGTAGAAGTTTTTGCATTCTTTTATTGTGAACTTGACTACATCACCGCCCAATTTATACATTAACGTTGTTTGTATAATTTTTTTACTAAATTTGCAATTTGAAAATATGGTTTTAGCATAAATATTCAGAGTTAGGTATATGTGTATTACCCAGTGGGCTTAAAACCCTGACGGGCCGAGCTCGGGTACTGGTTTGAAATACCCTATGGGTTCGGGGCCGGGCTCGGCTTTATTAATTATTGTAATCGGACTCGGGTCCGGGTTTTAGTATATCCAGACCGAACCCGATCCATTGACAGGCCTACCAATAAGCATATTTAGATATAGTGAATAGTGGACATGCAATTGATTGACCCTCTAGAAAAGTGCTTGCCATATTATGATGATTATTCAAATACTTTATTACGGTAATTTGAAATGGCCATACTCTGATACCAACTGAAAGTGCACATGGATCTCATATAATATGGCTTAGATGTATATTCAACTGTATATTCAAAATTAAGCAATACTAACTAGCGGAGTATAGTAAAGTAAAGTAAATAAACACGATCACACTAGGGTTTTTATACTGGTTTGGACAGCCCATTCTACATCCAATCCCAGACTTCTTCTAGAATTAACTAACCAACCCTCACTTAACTCGGATGAATATGTATCTTACAAAATGCCAAAGTAGCCGAACATGACTTCAACTTTTGGCCGAAGATCTCCAAAAGGACTTTACAAAACAAGAATAATTCTCCGACTCTTGATGAGTTCTTCATAACTCGAATTTAGTCAAGTGTAGTACAATACTTCCTATAATCTCCTTGATGATTTAAATGCATGCTCGGTGATTACGGATTGTAGTACGTGATTATTGAGTAAAGAATAAGATTTGAATGCAATAGTTCAAGAGTGCTTAAGAGAGAGAATAGAGATCAAGAAAGCAAGTGGAAAAGTTAAAAATGATTTTATATGTTGATCTCTATTTATAGATATCAAAGAGTTACGTTGAATAGTTGTAAGCGTTCAATCGCTGCCATTACCATTCGTAGAGTTGCTCATTGCCGATTGCGACTATTGGAGAAGACTTTTCAAAAAATAGCCATTACAGGGTAATCAATCGACCGAGTGTAAAAAATCAGCCGACTGAATAAAAACATTAAATTACGTGGAAAAATTTGAAAACCAATATATCTAATAAAATATTGAAGTTCAGTTGACTGAGATTATTTTCAGTCGACTACCCTTAGTCGATTGAAAATAATCTTAGTCAACTGAACAGTGTAAAAACTGTTTTTATAAAATCAATATTTTAAAACTTGTTTCTTCTCTTTAACATATGAAATTATTTGTATGCAGGTGTGCGTACGTGCGTACATATGAACTATCAATTAGATTTTACAAGTGTATCTTAGACCAAATACGTACATTTGACTTGATGATCCATATTTTCATAGCTTTTGAAATGTAGTCGATCAGCTTCTCTCTCCTTGATTCTCTGATTTAATAGCTCCTTCTACCTACATGATATTATATACTAGATATACACAGAGATATAGTTGTCATCATTAAAATATAAAAAGGGTTCTAACATGTAATAGAAAGAAAACACCTTTTATTTCAAAAAAGATTGGTTTTCGAGTTAGATATATGTAATAAATTAACTAACCGTCTCTAGGGTGTATCCTTAAATCTATTACTTTCACTCGGGTTGTTAAGATCACCCTTTATCAAGTAGTAGTAGCGAACTACCATAAATTGAATCTTTTATTCACAATTTCTAGTAGTTTGTTGATGCAATTTCCTATTGACCTTTTGAAGTGGAATATCTTTGCTTCAAAGTAGAAAAGAATAAGGATCAGAGAGTTAATGGTCTATAGCAGAAATGAATCTTCTCTGATATTTTGAGTATATGTTGAGAGAGAGAGAGTGAGAATTGATGTAGGATTCGGTAGAACTTTGTTGAAGTATTAAAGAGAATCAAAGAAAAGAAGAAGATAAAGAAAGTAATGAAAGTTGTTATATAAAATCCAAATTCAGTACACTTTAAATATAGATTGAATAGACGCGTCTATTGGTGAAAGGGTGGTGCAAAAAATCACCTCTTTTTTCTTTTTAAAAAACCGACCAACGGTCACTATGTCGACATACATATATTTATATGTCGACATATACGTTATAATTTGTATAGTTTTAGAAACAATTTAAATATATTTCAAAATAAATATTTTTATGAAAACTCTATTAAAATTGGTTTTAATATATAAATTATAAAAATATTTTGAGTGTTAAACAATAATTTTCGAAGTAAAGATAGCCAAAGATATGATACTGCTCAGGTCTATAACATTTAAACTAAAACTCAATAAAAAATGACACACATTTCTTGAGCTCTTCATACTTTTATTCTTGAACTCTTCAAAACTCGTGATTCTTCATATATATCTTGATCAGCTTTTGAATTCTTTATAACAATAGTTCTTCAAGCTTTTATTTAATCAACACTTTGTATAAACCTATTAAATATTTCTTATATCCTGCACAATATGCTATATAACTTAGGAAACATTAGTCATAATATTTATATGGTTTTTGTTTTCAAAATCAATTCTTTGGGTATTAACAATCTCTTTCTTTTTGATGATGACAACAATTAAATATTTGGTTATAAAATATAATTATGTTTAAGTAAAACTCCCCTTGAATATGTGCTATACAACTCCCTCTATCTTTTGCCTGTTATATTTTATATAATTTCTCTCCCTTTGTCATTAATAAAAATTGGCGAATAAGTTGTGTAACCGTATAATATATATAAGGAGTTATTATATTTCCACTCTAAGTGATGAACATTTGCATATATGATAATTATAGATTATATATAAGGAGTTATAAGTTTATCTTTATATAAGTGAAGTATCATTCTATAAAGTCATCAAAAATCAATAAATCATTAGTTTTATTAATATATTTACATATATACATATATATCTATGACAACGATATGTGTACATTTACTAATTTAGGAAATAAAAACATAAAGTACATAAAACAAAACAATACAAGGAAAATACCTAAACTATTATTTTGCAGACTTCATGGGTTCTTCGATGGAACTTTTACCCATCCCTTGTCTGGGCTAAAAATCCCATCAACAAAATTTTCCACCCATTCTTTGAGACTTTCCATATCCACATCCATGCCTTCATTATCAAACTTCTTATTACTAGTCTTTTCAGAAATGGTAAAATTTTGTTCCCTTAAGACATAGCATATGAAGTATCAAAGAAATGCGAGTTATCTTTTAAGTTCATGAATCATTTGCTTCTGATTCATTTCCAGATGTTTTTGATTTCTCAAAATCATGTGGAAGGCTTTCTTGAAAGATGTAGAGTCTCTTCTATATTGTCACTTATATTTTCTTTATAAACACTCCTTCATAAATCCATATTTCTTTGAAAATAAATTAGAATTATTAAAGAAGAAGATATATTCGTTTCTCTGTGTTTGTCTACTGTATTTATAGATAAAGATTGTAATCAGTAATTATTTCCTCTTAAAAATGACTAGCATTTTAAATTTTGAAAATTGACTGTTATATGCCGACATATGTATTTTCTTATATCAACATACAGGTTTTTGTTTAGAAGTTTCTGAATTTTCTTTTGGTTTAATATTTATTATTTTATAATTTTACAGTAATTACAGTTCCAGAAAGTAAATTAGTAGGTACGAATAATAATTATTAGAAGATAATTAATTTTTATATTAAAATTAACTTTATTTATTTGTTATATATACCATAAAATTTGTTAATAATATGTTATACTATAAACTTTAATATAAAACGAAATCTTATATACGAAAGTACTAGTTATACAAGGTACACATTTAATTATCATATATAACAAAAGATTTACAAACTTTTAACAGTGACATTTTCTAATAAAACAAACAAACATACACACGTTTAAATAAACTACCAAAGATCCTATCCGTGCTTTTTAATGATTGGGGATTTGTCAATGCTGCAATTTAGATAATGAAAAAAATTCCCTTTTTTTCCACTAGATTTCCATTAGCATTGAAAATTACTTCTCCAACACATCTAACCTCATTTTCGTAGTCAACTTCCATTTCTACTTCCTCTTCTTCTTCCTCCTTCTCCTCTTTTTCTTCCTCCTCTTCCTCTTTGGATTCCTATCCCGTGTCAGTGGGATAATGGACAACCAAATTTTGAGGTTTTTCCCCTACTATTATAGTAGGATCCATTTGATTGTTCAGAAAATGATTCTGAAGATTTCTTATAATCCTACCATGCCTCTCTTGTTCATTTTTCATTTGGATTTAAAGTATTTCATCTTCACAAGATATCATTCAGGAAGGAGTCATGTACAGAATGGATTTTTCCATTCCCTTGCTCCGGTGTATCGCTCATGATGAAATAAAACGAGTCCATAGGGAATTTCATGAAGGGAAATGTGGCCATCACATAAGGGGCAAACCCTAGCTAAGAAAGTACTCCATTATGGGTATTACTGGCAAACTGTCAATTGAGATGCTGCTGATTACGCTAAGTGATGCGACAAGTGGCAAATGCATGTAAAAGTTCTGACAGCTCTGCTAATGGAAATTACACAAATGGCCAGTCCATGGCCGTTTTCCACATGGGGCATAGATATTATAGGTTCCCTACCGATCTCTAAAGGTGGTGCAAAGTACGCCATTATAGTAGTTGATTACTTCACCAAATGGGCTGAAGCAGAACCTTTAACCATGATCATGACGAAAAAAGCAATCAACTTCATTGTCCGAAACATCATCTGTCGTTTTGGCCTTTGATGAACCATTGTAACTGATAATGGACCCAATTCGACAGCGTTGAATTCAAAGACTTTTGCCGTTAGCATCGTATTGAAAAGAGATTTGCGACAGTTGCTCACCCTCAAGAAAATGGATAAGTTGAAGCTGTGAAAAAAAATCATAAAGTCTATTTTGAAGAAGCATTTAGAAAAGGCTAGATGCAAGTGGGTGGATGAACTTCCAATAACATTATGGGCTTACAGAACTACCCACAAGTCCGCGACCGACCATACTCCATTCGCCCTTGCATACGGCTCTGAAGCCGTCATTCCTGTTGAACTCGAAGTCCCTTCTCATCAGTGACCTACTATGGTCCCAGAATGAATAGAGAGCTCCTCCTAGAATCTCTAGACTTGGTAGATGAGAAGCGTGAAAAAGCTGATTTGAAGGCAACCGCACATCGATATCGAGTCACTTAATACTACAACACTAAAGTCCAACCTAGACCTTTGAAATCAGCAATCTCATCTTGAAAGGTTTTCCTTGTCTCATCACACATGAATCCTACTTAGGAGGGACCATACAACATTGAGCAGAGGTTTGGAGAAGAAACTTTCAAGCTATCAACTGTTGATGGCATCACACTCCCAAGGGCGAGAATAATAAGCATTTACGACGCTATATCACTTAGTTTATTCTTTTTCATTCAGTTGTATTTAAATTCCGAATTTGCTTTAGCATTTGATTTTCCAGATATGTAATAAGACAAATTATGCCATTTCTTTCAATTTGGCAAATAAAATTTGAAATTTTCTTCATATCTGTGATTGCTGTAGCACTATATATTAGTTATGATACCCAACTAACTGATGCTGACATGTCTGAGCAGGTTCCTAGAGTTTGGAGCCAACTGATTATAGAAGTTCACGATTGGACTAAAAAAATTAAATATGGTTTGACCGTTCATTTAATGATTCTCACTCATAGCCCAATGGGCGGAGTACCCAATGAGAAATGAATATGACTTGACCATCCGGTAAGTAAATTAATCCCACCAAGTAATGGGACAAACATGAATCAAAAAGTGATCATAACATGACTGATCGCTCTCCAAGTTAAACTTCGGGCATAGGGCCGAGGCAATCCATCAAGGAAAATATGGTTCGACAATTTTCTGAAATAACTCTAAAGTCCCCAGAGCGTGGACCGAAGTATAAACACAAACTGGGTGCGATCCGACCATTCACCAACGAACTCTTATCCCTAGAGTGCGAATATGAGTATAAATAAATAGATAAGTGTGATTCGACCACTCAACATTCCATTAACTCCGACTTGAAATTGACAGAAGGAGTATAAATTCGCTATAGATGGATTTTGACCATCCACTATCCAACTCCTTTAACATGAGAACTGAGGGCAGGAGTATAATCACTTAAACCACTGAACCCAATAGCATAGCACTAGGGATTGAGCCTAGTGTCTAGTACGACTCGAGGCCACGACCGTATGGAGGCCTTGGGATAAAATTAATGAATTATCATTCGAATTAATGATCAACGAATTACAAGTACATTGAATGGAAAATGTAATAGCTCAACTACTTAAGCAAATTCATATAAAAGTTCGAAAAAAGTAAAATAACTTTATTTATATAAGCTTGGAAAGTCAGGTACAAGTATTCATAGCCAAAGAATCAAAAAACGAGGCCAATCCCATACAAATTCAGCCAACAAAACCCAAAAGACTTGGAAGCATGAGTACACGAAAAGAATCACTTCCTCCTTGGCTTCCTCTTCATCTTCTTGGAATCGGGAGAGATTTCACTCGAGCTTTCGCCACTCCTCTTCTCTCCTCTCTTCCCGCTTTCTTGGCCTTTCGTTGGAGTAGTCTGGGTTGACCCAATACCTTGAGCAGGTTCTGGATGAGGAGTGAATGCATGCATAGTTTCTCCAGGCGAAATGATGGAGATGGGAGGGGGAACGAGCTCCATTTTCTCTTGCTTGACTTTCGTCTCAAGGGTAATGTCTGCCTCGAGTTTCCATGCTATTTCTTGCATAGAGGGGCCTGACAAGGATTTGGAAGCTCCAATGATCACAATGTCGTCATCAACAGAAATCTCTTGACGCGAATTGCTTTCTTCCCTCAACAAAGCGTCCACCAATTTCTCGTCGATTACAAAAGCTTCCTCTTTCGGGACATCTTAGGTTGTTGTCGAAGCCATGACTGTAATGAACCCCATTGCAGGCACCTAAGGTCTTGGTTGAGGTTTTTGAGGAAGAGGTGGAATTGCAGTCGGTGGATCTAAAGCCGAGGAAACATAACTAAAGAGATTAGATATATCGACCAAGGACACTCCAGATTTCTAAAGGATGAGTGAGTTTAGTGAAATACCTTCTTCAGAATGGTCCCCCACGAGAGCTGGAGTGCCACTGGAACCTCCTTTCATAATCGGGGAGAGGCCACTAGATGTATCAAATATGTGGCTTCTCCAGACTGTAACCAGGCTCTTTAGAAGAATCCATAGTGGTGTTGGGAATAGCTTGGGTCATTGGATTCTGGTCATTTGCGACATTGTATGACACAGATCCGGAACCTTCACCGGCTTCATGTTGAGAGGTTGTGGTGTGCTCTTTTCGGAGTACAAGATGGGTTTCATGTAGAACCTTGGGTTCGTCACCCAGTAGGATTTCGCCTTCCAGCCTTGTCAGATTGATTTCTTCAGTGCCGAGAGCCTTTTTCTCCTCCTAAACAAGATGCTTCCAAGCACACACAAGATGGTAAGGGTAGTCAGCCCGAAGCCACTCTAAGTTTCTGTGCTTTAGGACGTTGGCGTTGTAAAGAATAAGTAGTAGATCTAGTTCTTCCATAACCTCCTCCCTAGCCTTTTCTTTCGCATCCTCCACTTCATGTTTAACAAGGGCATTAATATCGTTGGCCTTTTCAACGGACGCATCTCTTTCAAGTCTGACGATAACTAATTAATCATAGGCATCCTGGTCGATTTTCAGCGCTTTCTCTTTATCTTTTTATTCATGCTCAAACTTTGTTTTGTACTCAGCTATGCTTCTTTAAGACGCATCCCTTTCTAACACCTGTTTATGGTTCCAATGATGAAGCGCTTCAACCTCGGCCAAGTGCCCAGCTTTCTCATCCTTAAGTGCCTTAATGATCATTTCTTCTTTTTTCTCGACTTCTGCTTGTGAGCTCCTTGAAGATTCTAACTCATTGGTTAGGGTTTCGATGATCAGCTTGTCCTAAGCCTCTTGACGTTTCAGTTTCTCAATCTTTGCCTCACTCTCCCAAAATACTTTAGAAATCCTCTCCGCCACATTCATCCTCTCATTATACTACTGTAGATATCATTCACACAATCCATAGTCATTTGCAGGACATTTTCAAGAACTTTCTTAAGATTAGGTACAAAGAAATATCCATTGAGACATACATTTGGAAAATTTGACTTACGATGAGCCATACGAGCGGCGCCATCGACTTGTTGAGCTTCAGTGACAACTTAGGTGTCAACGCTTTCTTTGCCCGGCCTTTGTTGTGAAAGTACTGCTATGGATCATAATATGGAATATAATCTAAGTTATCTACTAGTGCAGAATATAAATATAAGAAGTAAACAATAAAGTAAATGACACCGGGGATTTTTATACTGGTTCGAACTCTCGTTCTACGTCTAGTCCCAGAATCCTTTTGGAATTTAACTATCAATCCTCACTTAACCCAGAGGAACATGTATTACACTGCCTAAGCAACCGAACAGGACTTCTACCGCCTAGACAACCGAATAGGACTTCTACCGCCTGAGCAACCGAATATGACTTCAATAATACAATGAGTTTTCTTGACTGATTGTGCTCTGTAGATAGCATGAATATGTCTTTAGAGTACACCCTTCCTATAATCTTTTCCTTTATGGTATATAGTGTAGTATGTGAAGATTGGAAGTAATTTTAACCACAAATAAATTTGTGCTTGAATGTGCAAGTGATTTGAATGCATTTATGAAAGAAAATGGTAGAATTTAGATAGCAAGAATATAGAATAGAATTAGAGAATTAAGTTATTGAAACAACTAAATTCAAGGCTATATATAGAGTTAAAAAGATGTAATCATTCATCGAAAGTTTTGACCAAGGGATACAGAAACAGCTGTTGGATTAAAAGTTGTTTCTGTTCGTTGAAAGATGGTGGCCATTTAGAAAATAGCCGTTTTGAGTATTCAGTTGACCGAGGAAAGAAATTCAATCATCTGAACATTCAAAAATTTTCAAAATTTAAATTTATTTTGAAAAGACTCCTGGTTCAGTCGACTGAATTAGGGTGTTTAGTCGACTGAACCTTCAAAATAATTTGTGCACCTGTGCATGTTTCAGTCGATTGCACACCCTTGTTCAGTCGACTGAAACAGGTGTTTTCTGCCATATAAACTTCTTGTTGAAAGGTTTTCGTTTAGTAACTTATTATAATTAATTTCTAAGGTATGTATATGTTTTTTGAATGTAATTTTAAACCATGTGTGTATGCATATACCACTTAGCAGAGATTTTAACATTGATTAACTACTAACTAGACTATAGACAAACCATTTATAAATTTTGAAACTTTTTCTTTGAAATCTTGGTCTTCGATCTATCATCGAGTAGAATAGTATCTTCTCCTGCAAATTTGGTTAGTTTATATAATATATATTTATATAGTTGTCATGATCAAAACATCAAAAACAAGGTTCTAACATTATCCCCCCTTTTGATGATGACAACCATGTAAGTTTTAAAAGATTATAAAATTTATAAAAAGCAATTAAAAACCCCCTCTGAATCAATGAACTACCTGCTTATCTTCATATTTCTCCCCCTTAGTCATCGACAAAAAGGAATATCAATTGTATAACCATGAGAATATGGATGAATATGAATATTACTTTAACAACGATAATATGAATAATGTGAATCAAGAACAGAAGAAATTAACAAAACATTAAGAGAACACCATTGATTTGAAAAAACAAACAACATACATAATAATAATTGTTCATGGATACGTCATAACAAACAACAAAAGAAAATAGAAAAACATGCATAAACATAAGATAAAAAATGAATTAATCTTCCTCGCTATTAGATTCTTCCTCTTCCTCTTCTTCCTCCTCGGATGTTGTCCAAGGAAAAGGAGCAGGAAGATTTTCAGCAACACTTGTGGAAGTAGAGCTGGTGCAAGAGATTTTTTCCCAAATTTTAATTAAGAAGCCCTTGATGGAGTTAAGCTTCGTATTGGTCTTGACGATGGTTTTCTCAACGTTGACCAATCATCGATTTGATTTGCTTTGATTCCTTGAGAGAGTGATTAAACCTTGCTCTAAAGGAAAATCACTATGGAGCTCTATGATGTCGTCTTCTTCTTCTTCTTCGACTTGATGGGAGGTTGGGAGGAGGAGTCGATACGAATCTCATGGGGTTGCGGAATCCCTTGAGTCCGATTAATCACCCATTGTTGGAAGCTAATTATTTCTTGAGGCGGTTGGCGTTTTGGCAAGCCCATAAGACTTAACATCTTAGTCTTTAGCTCACCGACGGTAATGAAATCGACATCGGGGATGGAAACACGAAGTTCATGAGAATCTGCATAATGTAGGCTCCATAGAAGATTGTTTTGTAGTTCCGCCTGTGATTAACCGTGAGTAATTCATCGAGAATTACTCTAGCCCAATTGACGTTTTGAGAGGAGTAGATGGCATAGAGGGTTTGGAAGTCTTTCTTGTAGACTTTCTCTGGTACAAGGTTAGATTAAGCAGATAAAAGCACGATGAAGGATCTGTTGGTCGCAAGGTGACGGATTTGAGAACAGTCATGTCGTCGGAGAGGAAACGATGAGAGACCTCATCCTAGTTGTCCATATCTACTTCAACATCATTGATGTCGACGCCTTCGTAGGGACAACGAAGAATATAGCCAAGGCATTGAAGAGGAAGTTAGATTCGTACACTGCAAACAAGTGTCTAGATGCAATCGTCCTTGTTTCTTGGATCTTGGTGATCCAAGTTCATATTGGCAAATAAGAGTTTGATTAAAAGGGGGTAGATCTTTACGTTGTTGGCATCAAAACTAAGGAAGCTCTCAAGACCACTTGCCTCCATAGTTTCTCGGATTGTGTAGGCACTGAAATCTAGATACTTGACAAATGAACCATCAAAGCTCTAGAGCTCTGCATGGCATTGTATTGGGTGATGGCAGTTTCATTGTGGAGCCAAGACCTAATTTGGCTTTCGGATGGTCGGACGGATGATTGGCGAGGTCCTTTTGTTCTTGGAGCCATTTGATTTGAGTAGATTTGAAGTAAATAAATTTGATTGAAGAAAATGAGGGCTAGGGTTTGTTTGCTGGAAAAGAAGTTAGGTTTTGGAATGGAGGAGATGTATTTATATAGTTGGTGAAAAGGTGGATTGGTAGATGTGCCATAATATTTTTAAAAAATTGGAACTGAACAATTAGGTCGACTAAAGCAAGGGGGCAGTCGACTGAAATACTTAGTTTTTCAACCTGAAAGTTTTTGCCTAGAAATTGCCTAATTCAGTCGACTCAAAAAAACAGAACCAGTCGACTGAAATATGGAAATTTTCAAGTACTTTTGGATGTTCAGTCGACTGAAATTAAAATTCATTCTATAATGTGTAGAGAAAATTTTCCCGCATCAAATAACCTAAAAAAGTTCAAATTCAGCCAACTGAAATCCATAAGGCGGTCGACTGAGTTGCCTTATAAAAAAAAATTTGCATTGAAGTTTCAGTCGACTGGATTTGTAGGTTGAGTCGACTGAAATTTGCTTATTTTCCTTTTAAACCTATTTGACTAAAGATTTTCTTAAAAAACAAAATAATATTAAAACTTGGGTAATCTTATAATTGTTATATACGGTAAACATTATTTTAAAACAATATATAACATAACAAATACAACACTTATTGATATACACAAAAATCTAATTTCTTGAGGAGTGAGAGTCGTCAGAGTGCGGTTTAATCTTCGTTATTTATTGTAATGGTTGGATTGGTGAACAAACATTACTGTGTTTCCAGGAGTTCGATGACACCTGAGGACATTGTGAGCTTCGTTCCCAAGAATTTGGTGGAGCTTGAGAACGGTTTGGCAAAGGTTGTTGTACGCTCTCTTTTGATGAAGACCCGTAGAACTTTAACGCAACTTGTTCCAGAAAACTTAAACGCTTAGCGTTTACTTTCTGTTCGTAGTATAGTTCACGCCGTAGTTCCCGAGTCTCCCTCTGGTAATGATGAATATCATCAATTTTCTCCTTCGTTGATGAACCAAAACATAAAGTACGTTTAGTTCTTTTTCCTTGAGGAGTATATCCAGTATGATGAGTAGGAGATGGTGTGATTTTAACTGTATTATAAACCGGTGTGGATTTGTTGGAGTGTTTTGACGATTCTGAGGAAGGTGTGCTGATAATGATAAACGATTGATTGGATTCATCCTGTGAAGGCATGTTGATGTTTGAGGGAAGAAATAATAACGAGGATTTAAGCTTAGAAATTTTTATTGAGGAATGTAGATGAAAAAAAGGAGATATAAGCCTTTATATACAAGAGTAAAGGCTATTTTCAGGTAAGTAAAGTTGAGAATGAAAATTACTGAACAATTATGGCCAGAAACATATATGAGGTAGGAAAATGTTAAGAGATAAGAACCATTCAGGTAATATGGGGAAGATAGTGGTTAGTGTAATAAGAAATACTATAGCATAATGGAAAAACATGTAACTCCCTTACCAGCAACCCGAGTTCAAGTGCCAACAGTAACAATTTTTGAATTTTTTTTATCTTAAAAAATTTAAATTATAAATCATGTAAAGATATAATACCTAATTCTCGACGTAATTTTATAAATATATTTTCATTTAAAGGTTTTGTAAAATGTCAGCTATCTGATTTTCTGAATTTACAAATTCTAATGAAATATTGCCTTTTTCTATACTATCTCTGAGGAAATGATGTCTTATATCTATGTATTCTAGAATGATTTATTGGATTTTTTGATAAATTTAATGCATTTGTATTATCACAGTAAATAGTTGAATTTGAGAGATTTACTCCAAAATCTTGTAGTATTTGCTGCATGTAGATTACTTGAGCACATGCCAAAGTAGCAGAGATGTATTCTGCTTCACACGTCGAAAGTGAAACACAATTTTGTTTCTTACTAAACCAAAATACTTAAGATTGTCCAATAAAGTGACAAGTACCACCAATACTCTTTCGATCCGTTTGACATCCTCCAAAATCAGCATCATTATATGATACTAATTGATAAGGACATTTATTTGGATAAAAGAGACCGTAGCCTTTAGTTTTGCTTTAGTATCGCAAAATTCGCTTCACTGCCCGAAAATGTGATTCTTTGGGATTTGCTTGAAATCGTACACACATGCAGACACTCATCATTATGTCTAGTCTACTAGCAGTTAAATATAGTAATGAACCAATCATACTACGATATAGTTTTTGGTTAACATTTTTGCCATTTTCATCTCTACCGAGATGTAATGTAGTACTCATAGGAGTGTTTAACAGAAGTATATTCCATACCAAATCGTTTTATGAGATTATTACAATTTCTTTATTAATAAAAATTCCATTTTTTAATTGTTTAATTTGTAAGCCAAGAAAATATGAAAGTTTTCTCATGTGAGACATTTCAAATTCTCTTATCATAATTTCTGAAAATTCTTGACATAATTTTTCGTTAGTGGAACCAAAAATAATGTCATATACATAAATTTAAATTATTAAAATATCATTTTTATCTTGTTTTATAAATAGAGTCTGATGTACTTTTCCAATTTTAGAACCAAAATTAATTAAATAACTTTTAAGACAGTCATACCAAGCACGAGGTGCTTGTTTTAAACCGTATCAAACCTTTTTTCATTTGAAAACATGATCTGGATATATTTCATGTGTAAATAAAGGAGGTTGTTCTGCATATACATTTTATTTTATATAACCATTTAAGAAAGCACTTTTTACATCCATTTGATAAAGTTTAAAATTATTATAACACATAAAAGCTAATAAAATACGTATAGCTTTTAGACGAGCTACGGGTGCAAATGTTTCATCATAGTCAGTTCCTTCTTCTTGATTATAACCTTGAGCAACTAGTCTAGCTTTATTTCTAATAAATTCCTTGCTCATCAGCTTTATTTTTATAAACCCATTTTGTACCGATAACCGCTTGATTACTTGGTCTAGGAACTAAGTCCCAAACTTCATTACATTCAAATTGATTTAATTCTTCTTGCATAGCTATAATCTAGTAGTCATCAGTTAAAGCTTCTTTAGGACTTTTAGGTTAAATATTTGAGAAAAAAGCTACGTGATCCATTTGATTTAGTTGATTTCGAGTTCTTACATTGGTACGAATTTCTCCAATTATATTTTCAGTAGGGTGATTTCTTAAAAGTTTTGGTGGGGATCTAATATTATTATTATTTTGTAAATTGTTGTCAGTGTTATTTTTAGTATTATCAAGATCATCATCCGAGTCATTTGATTTAGAAATAATTTCTTCATCCTTTATTTTATGGTTAACTTTGAAATTTTTATCGAATGACACATGGAGTGTTTCTTCAATTACTTTAGTTCTTTTATTATAAATTCTGTAAGCTTTGCTTCGTTCCGAATAACCAATGAATATTCCTTCATCAGATTTTGGATCGAATTTTCCAAGCTTATCTTTTGTATTTAATATAAAATATTTTGAACCAAAAATTTTAAAATATGATATGTTAGGTTTTCTTCCATTAAAAAGTTCATATGGTGTATGTTTAGTTAATGGTCCAATGGAAACTCTATTTAAAACATAACAAGCAGTTGCTACAGCATCTGCCAAAAATGTTTTGATAGAGTACTTCCATTTAATAATGTTCTAGCACATTCTTGAAGAGTTCTATTTTTTCTTTCTACAACTCCATTTTGTTGTGGAGTTTTAGGAAATGAAAAATTATGAACAATTCTTTCCTTATCAAAGTAATTTTCAAAAGATTCATTTTCGAATTCACCACTGATCACTCCGGATATTTTTAATTTTTAAATTCTTAATATTTTGAATTCTTTTAGCAAATATTTTGAAGTTCTCAAAAGTATCACTTTTATTTTTCAAAAATATTGTCCAGGTATATCTTGAAAAATCATCTACTATTACAAAAACATATCTATTATGGTTTATAGATTGAGTTTGAGTTGGTCCAAAAAGATCCAAATGTAATAACTCAAGAGGTTGTAATGTAGACATCATTTTCTTTGATTTAAAAGAAGATTTAGTGAATTTTCCTAATTGACACACATCACAAATATTTTTTACTTTAAATTTCATCTTTGGTAAACCTCTAACTAAATTATTCTTAGATAATTTGTTAATAGCTTTAAAATTCAAGTGACAAAATCTTTTGTGCCATAACCAAGGATCATTATCTTTGGCTACTAAAAACATATTTGTGTTATGATTGACTTTCATATTTAATATATAAATATTTCTCTCTCTGGTTCCTTCAAAAATAAGGTTATTATTTTGATAAAAAATGTTGCATTTATTTTCAGAAAATGTTATATTAAAACCTTTATCACATAGCTGACTTATACTTAGTAAATTATGTTTTAATTTTTTAACTAGTACAACATTTGTAATAAGAGGTAAGTTAGATGTACCATCATTGCTCACATTGCCTTTGCCGATGATATAGCCTTTGGAAATATCTCCAAATGTGATAGATCCTCCATCCGAGTAGATAATGTTGGTCAGCATATCTTTATTTCCTATCATATGTTTTAAGTAACCACTATCTAATCCACTTTCCTCTTTTCTTAGTTGGTGCCTGCAAGAAATATATAAATAACGTTGGTACCCAAATTTTTATTAGGGTCCTAAGAGTTAGATTTTAGGAAGCCATACCCAAGAGGGTTTAGAATTCCCTTTATAAGTAAAATCTTTATTTTTATGAACTAAAGTTATAAAAGATTTTATATACTTGTTTCTGATTAAATTATTATTAGTTTTTGGTACCAAAAATTTCATAGTATTTGTTTTACCAATTTCTTTCTTTTGAGTAACAACCTTTGGCTTTGTTTTTGCTTTTACAAAACTATTATGCAAATTGAAATTTTCATATGATGTATTATTCTTCTTTGAAATTATTTTTGAAGAATTTTATATGCTAATCCATTCCTATTGAAAGTAGTTTGACAACTAATAATAATTTTAGAAAGATTCTCTCTTCCTTTATTAAAATTAGTTACATTTTTAGTAATATTTTCCAACTCAGTATTGAGACCGGTATTTTTTAATTCAAGAATTTTGACATTTGATTTTAATCATGATTTTCTAAAGCTAATATCATATTCTTTTCTTTTTGCACTTCTACTTCATTTGTTAGCATAGTGAGTTGAGAAGAAACATTAGACAAAGATTCTTGTGTATTAATAAGTTCTTCTTCTAAAATTTTATTTTCATCTCTTAGCATATCAACTTCTATATCAGTTCTGTTTAATTATTCTAGTGCATCTTTATACCTTCTTTTAACCTTTTTAAGTTTATCTAACGGTTTTGAATTTATACCAATTAGATCATCAAAGTATAAATCACTTACATCATTGGTTGAAGCTATAAAGCAGACGTTAGCTTGTTCAGAATCGCTGTTTGATGATGAAGACGATTCTAAATCATCCCATGTAACTGAGAATGCCTGCTTCTTTTTGTACTTGTCCTTCTTATTCTTGAATCTGTCTTTATTTCTATTAGGACAATCTTACTTCATATGACCTTTCTTATGACATTCGTAGCATTCGAGATTTGAGACTGGCAGTTTGCTGGAGTCGTCTCTCCTATTGTTTCCAAACTTCTTGTTCTTTCTGAATTTTAGAAACCTTTTGAAATTCTTTGCGATCAATGCCATGCCATCTTCATCTGAATCTAAATCCTCTTGTTCAGCTTTGAATGCAATTTTCTTTTTGTCTTGTGCTTGATCTCGCTTAGCCTGCAAATTTACTTCATATGACATAAGATTTCCAATTAACTCTTCAGGTTTGATAGTAGAAATGTCATTAGCTTCTTCAATAGCTAAGACTATTTGTTCCCATTCATCTGTTAAAGAGTTTAAAATTTTAGAGACAATATTAAAATTTGAAAAAAATTCTCCTAATGCTAATAGTGAATGATGTATGTCTTGAAATCAAGAGTAAATGTCATTTATAGTTTCATCTGGCCTCATTCTAAAATTTTGGAACTGATTTTTAAGCATAGAATTCTTGCTTTGTTTAACTTTGTTAGTTCCTTCATGTGTGACTTTAAGAGTTCTCCAAATTTGATAAGCAGTTGTACACATGCTAACTTTATTAAAATCATTTTTGTCTAAGGCACAAAATAGCATATTCATAGCTTTTGCAGTTGATGTAGCATCTATCTTTTGTGTATTTGACCATTCTTCAAAGGGTGTAGTAGGTATAGTGTATTCATTTTGAGTAATATTCCAAGTATCATATCCATTTGCTTGCATAAAAATTCTTATTCTAGTTGACCAGTAATTATAGTTCAAACCATTAAATAGTGGAGGTCGTGTAGTGGATTGACCTTCAACAAAACTTGTGTTAGTGTTATTTTCCATATTAATCTATATATCAAATAACTGTGTTACGGTTATAAGATGGCCTCGCTCTGATACCAAATGAAAGTACTGATATGGATTGTAATATGTAATATAATCTAAGTTATCTACTAGTGCAGAATATAAATATAAAAAGTAAACAATAAAGTAAATGACACCAGGGATTTTTATACTGGTTCGAACTCTCGTTCTACGTCCAATCCTTGACTCCTTCTGGAATTTAACTATCAACCCTCATTTAACCTGGAGGAACAAGTATTACACTGCCTGAGCAACCGAACATGACTTCTACCGCCTAGACAACCAAATAGGACTTCTACCGCCTGAGCAATCGAATAGGACTTCAACTATACAATGAGTTTTCTTGACTGATTGTGCTCTGTAGATAGCAAGGATATGTCTTTAGAGTACACTCTTCCTATAATCTTCTCCTTTGTGGTATATAGTGTAGTACGTGAAGATTGGAAGTAATTTTAATCACAAATAAATTTGTGCTTGAATGTGCAAGTGATTTGAATGCGTTTATGAAAGAAATGGCAGAATTTAGATAGCAAGGATATAGAATAGAATCAGAGAATTAAGTTATTAAAACAACTGAATTCAAGGCTACATATAGAGTTAAAAAGATGTAATCGTTCGTGAAAAGTTTTGGCCAAGAGATGCAGAAACAACTTTTGGATTAAAAGTTGTTTCTGTTTGTCGAAAGATGGTGGCCATTCCGAAAATAACCGTTATGAATATTCAGTCGACTAAGGAAAAAAATTCAGTCATCTGAACATTAAACAAATTTCAAAATTTAAATTTATTTTGAAAAGACACCTGGTTCAGTCGATTGAATTGGGGTGCTTAGTCGACTAAACCTTCAAAATAATTTGTGCACCTATGCATCTTTCAGTCAACTGCACACCCCTGTTCAGTCGACTGAAACCGACGTTTTCTACCATATAAACTTCTTGTTGAAAGGTTTTCATTTAGTAACTTATTATAATTAATTTCTAAGGTGTGTATATGTTTTTTGAAAGTAATTTTAAACCATGTGTGTGTGCATATACCACTTAGGAGAGATTTTAACATTGATTAACTACTAACTAGACATAGACAAACCATTTACAAAATTTGAAACTTTCTCTTGAAATCTTGGTCTTCGATCCATCGTCGAGTAGAATAGTATCATCTCCTACAAATTTGGTTAGTTCATATAATATATATTTATATAGTTGTCATGATCAAAACATCAAAAACAAGGTTCTAACATATTGGTGAACGTCATGCTCACTATGATGCCGACCATTGTTGGGTTGCTGAGGATGAGATGGAACAACGGACTGTGAAGAAACTGAAGTGGAGGGGGACCATGAGAGGCATCAATAGGAGGAATGTCGTCACGGGGATCTTGTTTCCTTTCAGAGCTTTTAGGAGGAGGAGTTCTAGACTTGGATCGATGTTTATCACGAGAAGACCTATCTCTGTCACCTCTATTTTGGTAATCCCTCTCCTGGCTGGAGCGATAGCTAAGGTCGCATTCACGACCACTAACTTGGCGGTATGAGCCCGAACAAGAACCAAGAGTCTGGCGTGATATTTCCTGTAGAGACTGAAACATGTGCTTCTTTCTCACCATTTTTTCTACAAAGAAAAACAAAGAATGAATTAGCTCTATGTATTGAAGGACACAAGATAAGTGCAAAGCGATATTGTAAAGTGCGTGCGGATGTGTGTGTCCTTGTGCCCCCCAACGGACCAGTTATAGAAGCTTTACTAGTAGGAGTAACATCTCCACTAGTGATAGAAGGGATTCCAGCCCCAGCTTTGAAAGGAGATTCTGATCTACCGACGCTCGTGTCAGTAAAATGAAAGGCATCAGCATCACCTGGTATCGAAAGATCAGATAATACCTCAAATGTTTCTTCCAAATGTTCCGAAGGTTGAGAAGTAAATCGATCTGGAATAAACTGAGGGGTGATGGATAGCTTGGCTGTTTAAATAGGCAACTCTTAGGAACCTACAAATGAGTTTCTTCCTTTTTCCTTTTTTGAGAGCGGAGGGCTGTGAGGTTTGCGAGGATCCGACAACAACCCCAAAACTAGAACCAAAGTGATCACCACCAGGGTTGTCACCCTTATCTCCTGCTGTAGCTTTATTGGTAACTTCCTAAGCTCCCTTAACTTGGGGCATGACTGGATCAGCTTGATCGCCTTCATCATCATCCGTATCCCACTGCTCAGTCACTGTAACTCTAGCAGTGACCGGTAGCCTTATGCTATGATCCAATTCCATCAAATAGTAGGTAATGAGGTGTTCATCAATAAGGAGATTCTCAATGTCTCTATCTTCTGATGGAACCCTTTTGAGCGCCAAGACTGCGTCTGTGTATTGTTTTCCATTGGGTCATGGATAAGAACCTGCACAAACCAGAAAAGTTTCTTTATTCAGGATACGACCTGGATACAAGCACTCAAGAAATTAAGCAAGGAGTAATACTTATGTCCTTCTAATCACCGCTTGGAAAAGTTGGGTGGGCAGCGGATATAAAACCACTCACTTTTAAAAGCGCTCAACTTGTTCCAAGTACCAGTCAGGATCTGGCACTTCTTGGCCGACTTGAGGAATATGAACGAAAGGCTTCCATTTCATCGCTTGAAGGTTAAAAGAAATCGAATGCCTTCAGGAGTTGGAGGACAAAATAAAAACTCCATGAATGCCATGTAGGTATAGTTAAGTAAGGCATAGCCGTTTGGATGTAGTTGTGTCGGTGCAAACCTCGGATGATGTAGCATCTCCAGAATAAATGAATTGAAGGGTGGGATGCATCCAGCCCAAAACATGAACTTGTTGCATGCAATGAAGCCCTCAAGGGGCATATGAGCTCTGTCATTCCAAGTCAGGACTCGCACACATCAAACGAAATCCCTTGTCTGGCATAAATTCTACAAAGAGAGGCTTCATTAATTTTCGATGCCACAGAATCCTCTGGATCTTCCAAAAATATCGCATCTTCTATAGTGTTGGGAGCAGGAACTATCACTTCTACTTGAAGGACAGGAACGAAAGAGAAAAGGTCAAGTAATGGACAAGAACTTTCCGATTGTTCAGCCTGATGTCCTAGGGAGAGTCTATCGGAAGCAGTTGTAGAGCTCAATTCGGCACTTGTATTGTTGTGCTTTAAAAGCTCTCCAAAAGACATGGTAGCTAAACGCTCCGGGCGTTTGGAACCCACGACTACTAAACTCAGTAGATAATCATCATTAAAAAAAATAACCCGTTCCCCTGCGCAAAGTGTGTGCTAGTGCAGAGTGGTGTAGTGTCGTGCAATGCAGCGAAAAATAGTTCAGAATTAAAGACTATGACTATGACGAGACCCCAGGGTTCGATCGGAGTAACCGTCATTACTGATCGTCTCAACTGATTCTCCACGTCACCGAGTAAAGATTCAGTCAAAACTTCAGAATTAGTTATTGGCATGTTAAAATTCGACTTGTGTGTTTAGAAGTGGGTGAGCTTTTTAAAATTTGTCTAAGGCATAGGCAACAAAGACAAATATGCAAGAGATTAGTCAAGTTTGTTCCACAGTTCGATTGTCATATACATCTGAATATGCAAGTCATATACGACCATTCAAGCGTTCAAGGCCGAAGCTCATCACTAAGTTATTTAAATATTAAATAAATAATAATTTTTTATAAAACCTTGAATAAAACATGTACTAGTATATACATATAAAAAAAAATATTTTATATTTATTTTAATATATACACATACACTAATATATTTATAATATATATATACATATTAATTAATAAAACTAAATTTTTTATATTTCAGATCGTGTGTCCAGCGCAGATAAATTTTACTATTATTTTTATTATTTTAAAATATATTTTAATGGAATATTCATTTGAAATTACATAAAATATTAATAAAAATTATTTTTGAAATCTATTTTTTCAAATTTTAAATTTCCAACAAATTACGAATGATATTTTGAAGTTTGGAAAAAAATTTCACCTTTTTTGGTTAAATTTATTTTTAATTAATTTATTAAATTTTGGCTGATTTGAATAATATTTTTAAAAATAAGATAATAACGTTTTTTAATTATTTTCTGGCCAAGAGCTTATCTAATGTTGAAATAATTTTATAAAATTAAAAAATCAATTTAATAACATATTTAATTTTATATGATTTATTTATGTAGTATATTAATTTAAATAATATTAAGTAATAATAAAATATATTTTTTCTATCGAAGTTGCTATTTCCATGAATTTACATATATAAAATTTTATGATCAATTTTAAACATAGTATAATGTTGTGATTAAATATAATCAAATTTATGTAATTAAGTAGTATATATATAATTTAATAAAGTATTAATTAATATGTATATTATGATGCTGTTTGATCTGATATGTAAAAACATGGTTTTATTTATTTATTTATTTATTTTATTTTATAAGTATATACATACATATAACCAAACAAATTTATGACAACATTAATTCATATCAGAATCTTCACCTAACTAACAATGTAATAATAACATATATATATATATATATATATATAATAAAATATTATTCAGAGAATTATAAATTATAATTGGATAAAACATACCTAATAACAAAAGCCTTGAAGTACACCTTGAAAGGATGAACTCTCCCCTTTATAACCTTTTCCGATTCGGTAGATTGCTAGTCCTTACACCATTGACCTTTGACAATTGGATAATGATTCACTTTCAGTTGATTTGAACTCGATAAGGAGAAGTAATGGAGTAATTTCGCCTAGCAAGATATGATGGAGATGGCAGCCATAAAAGTCTTAATCAAATTAGTTTAGGTTTGCTTATATAGTGGATAGAAAGGAAGAAAAAGTGGATCTCATCCCATACTATTTCTCCCTGATCCGAGCCATCCAAAATCTAGCATCTAGACCCTATTTTGAGCTGCTCCCATGTCATTTTGCTACCTAAAATTTCACCCATCAAGATGGGCCAAAAAACCAATTTAATTCCAAAAAAATATTATTGAATTAAATCTAATTTAATCGCTTATCAATATCGTATATCGATTAATATATTTATAACTATTATAAATATATTTAATAATATTTATTCCTCATTTCATAATCAAACTTTTATAATTAATATTTCATAATTATTAATTAATTTAATTAATCTATCACAATTATAAACTAATTAAATCGTTTGTTCAAAAGAGAATTCATCGTTTTGGTTGTGTGATTCGTTAGGTGTAAATTTGGTCAGTGATTAATATTAACTATTCGAATAGTAACGACCACACATCATTTAGAAAGTGATATGACATTCTGGCCAAATTTATCACTTGGTTTCGGTAAAATCCAATTTTAATTTGTTAAGCATCATTCGATTGTGACTTTTATTTACACCAATTCACTTCGTCAAAACTATATCACTTTGGACTTGTGGAATTTGGTAATGGTCAAAATTCCAATATCGTCCATATTCAGCTCTATAGTCCAAAGGCAGCATCCTTAGTTCAATAATAACAATTATTATCAACCGAACTGCTTTGGCCAAAGACTTTGACTTTGAATTGACTTATGTTGGTAATGATACTAACGCCATATAACCGAGGAGACAAATCATCTTTCGAATAATGCTTCACTTCCAATACTTCCACTTGACCCAACTTTAGTCACTCGATGGTCGTCGTGCCTTGATTTGATTATAATCAAAATGGAGCTTTTATATTGAAGATTAATAGTATTATCAAGTTAACAGAACGGTGTAAGTCATTCACATCGATATTTTCTTTTTGACCTCAGTTATATTAACCAACAGAAAACCATCGAGTAAGTCATTCCATAGTTATCCAATAACTATCAGTACGTAACCCTTAGGTGCCCCCAGCAGTCATGAGTAATACACTGCCCAACATTTGGAGAGCGTTATGTACTCTAGTCTCAATCGATACATCGATATCCAGTCTCGATGCATCTTGATTGGGAACATTTAAAATGGTATATTTGTTTTCACTGTGATAAATTACTCACGGTCACAACACTTTATAACTACTATCACAAAACATACCATTTATGGATTTTCAATTAATATACTTTTAATTAAATTAATTAATTAATATAACACAGTATATCAAGTATAATAGAAATAAAATACCTTTTATTTTGAACAAGATTGGTTATCGTGTTAGATATATGTAACAAATTACATAGTTGTCCCTAGGCAATTCCCCTAACTCAATGAATCTCCCCCTTTCTTTTGGGATCAATTATGGAATCAGATTCTAACTTCTTCAATCGCTTTCCTCAAAACCAACTGGGTCAGGTCTTCAGTGAATAAGTATGCTATTGTGTTTCAATTATCTACTCTGTTAATCAACTCTCTCCGACACTGATAAACTATTTTATTACATGGAACAATTCAGAGTATGTATCTCGACATTTAGTAAGCTTTAAGTTCTATTACGAACTATATCGCGACTCTATTATCATATAATAATGTTATGGGATTCTCAAATTTTGGAATTACCGTCGACTCAGTTATAAATTTGTGCATTTATTATACACATTGCTTTTTTGTAGAGCTATTGAAGTCATTGTATGTAGCCTTTTCATCGAATCAGCCACAATCTCTTCTATTTGGAATATTTCCAACTTAAAGATTCTTAACTGAATTTATTATTGACTCATTATACTCAATATCACTTATGAAGTTTGAGTCCGAACACTTCTTCATAAAGAGTTCGTTGTTTTTCTAAACAATTCTCTAGCATTTCATAAATACACTAGAACACTCTAAACTACCATTTAGCGATATCAATTTGGATTTGATATTTACTTCATGCATCAAATACATAAACAAATCACAATATTATAGACAACATAACATGTACGATAATACCTATTGTCAATGCATAAGGAATCCATCTTACATGTTCCGTATTAAATTTTTAGTAAGGTGTCGTTGCATATTGGTTAGGACATTCCCTAAATCTTTTATACTTACTATAAATGACATCAGTTACAAATCAACCGTCGTGTATTAAAACAACTAAAGCTAATTTTAACACAAGTACATCGTTAGTAATCAACAGTGTGTTGTTTACTTATACTTTAGAAATATCCATGTATCTTTTAATGTTCTTTCTTATGAACACGCGCTTCCTCTGCATTTTGATTGGTAGTCAAACTATTTGATATTTCTGTCAAAACACTTGTTCAATTTTGATGATTTTCTCAATGATACTATGACGACCGCCCTATATCACTAGCAAAAATAGTATATAAATAGTGTTCTGCAGTCGTGCCCGACCGATATAGGACGATCATCAAGGTGAACAATAATAAACACAGCATATAACCGGTTATATATCTCACAACACATGGATAAATAAAATTTCACAAATACAATAAAAGAGATAGAAATAATAATGTGAACCAATTATCAAAATATAATATCCACAGAGTTATACATCAAATGTCATAGAGTATACAACATGATCAACTCAAATAAA
Source organism: Allium fistulosum (assembly GCA_030737815.1). Taxonomy (NCBI): domain Eukaryota; kingdom Viridiplantae; phylum Streptophyta; class Magnoliopsida; order Asparagales; family Amaryllidaceae; genus Allium; species Allium fistulosum. Next base: position 479,050,086 of record CM060905.1, on the reverse strand, counting down.
CTATCTTAACAAATAGAAACAAGCAAGCACTCCCACAAGCTCTATAGTGTGGATCAACGAAAAAGCATAGAAATCCATATATAATATGCTACTCTATAATACGAGATAGCTCCATCCAGCTCTTCGTTCGAACAGCTACTACGTCACCTAGACCTGTTATCTAGTCCACCCATTTAAGAGTACCCAAGATAATAAGAAGTAAAGCATAAAACCTTGGGTTAGACAACAGTCTAGTGTAAACGGTAAATGAATCTCAAAATACTATACAGATAAATATAGTTAGGAACAAGAGTGCACCTATCATACTTGACCCGTCCCTACAACCAAAGAGTTAGCACATAATATTATAATATGCTAATCCATAATATCATAAAGGTACTATATAGAGAATAGAATGACGGGTGTCCAGACGTCCGCATCTCTAGTACATACCCCTATGATATCTCCGAGTGATAGCCTAGAAAGCACTAAAGAAAACATACCAAACATAGCATCCATCAAGCAATCCCCATTATCACACTATGTGCTCTAAATATATGATAACTCATATGGCCCCATGCCAAGGACTAATGGAAATCCTGGTTTTCAATGTATTCTCCTATCACGCAGCTCAAAGCTCAATACGTGTCTCGTAGCCCAAAGCTAGACAATAGACACAAAGCCACTGGTCTAGGGTATATAGGTCCCTGAACTAACCCATGAGTATTGCTAATTACAATACCCCTGCTTCTAGTACACAAGAAAACACTCCGAGCATCAATGATTCCTTAGCACGTACTCATCCGAGCCCTTCTTTGTTCCATTCGGATCTAAGCCCTTTGCTCAATCCAGTTTCCATTATTTAGGAACCTACCATGTTCCCCATTCTACGGCTCCCTCATTTATCGAGCCACTAACTTCATTACTTATTCCCACCACGAGTGCAAAATGAAGATTTTAGCATTCATCTTGCTGTTACATCGTCATTTGTCCTAATGCGAATGAGCCAACACCTCCAGCACGACCTATAAATCTTCCACTTGATACCTTGAAAATTCCACTTTCATCCAGTGCAATATGATAACTCGGTACCGAGTTATAAATAACTCGATACCAGGTTATATACTTAGCCACTTGGCTAAGTTTTCCTCCCTGCTCCTAGTTCCCCTTTCCCAAGAGCTTTAGAAACCAACCTATCCTCCCTCGATAACTCGACCCCAACCTATAGCCTTTATCTTCTAACTTCTAGGGATAACTTGGTATATCCTCCAATACTTAACCAAATTTCTTGTTTCAAGCCATGAACCACCTCCACTAGCCAAGCTCTACCTGCCCATGCCAATGACTGACTTATAGGGCCCACCATTACAACTTTGTACCGAGTTATATAACTCGGTACCAGGTTATACCCTTAGCAAATTTTGAGGTGCAGTTTTTCCAACAAGCTCCTCCCATGCTTTAGAGCCTCTCCTCCAAGTTTCGTCCAATTCCGACTAACCATTATAACTCGGTACCGAGTTCTAAGTAACCCGGTACCAGTTTATACCCTTAGCAAATTTTGAGGCACAATTTTCCAGCAAGCTCCTCCTATGCTTTAGAGCCTCTCTTTCAAGTTTCGTTCAATTCTGACCAACTTTGCCTCCGGTTTGCCCAATTCACCAACCTATCTTCCTAAACATCCAAAAAAAGTAGCAAAAAACATCAACGCACAATATGCAAGCATAAAATAGCATGCAATTACATCCATTCGAACAAGCAATACATAGAATTATAGCAATCAAACAAATTCTAATCCAAATCTAAGAAATCCATGAACATATGAGTATGAATAAGGTGAATTACAAAGCCAATTCTACAAATCATATTACAATTCATCTATTTAGGACATAAACATATGTTAACATTTGATTAAAATTGAAAAAGAATTTTAAGATCAAAATTCATGTTAAAACCTATAATTCTACCAAATAAACATGCTTAGGAAAGTGAGAAGTCATAAACCACTCACCAATTACCGAATTCAACCAATTTGAGTCTCAACCAAAAGTGGACATCGATCAAAAGTAATGAAAATAAACCAAGTGATCTTTATCTTTTAATCAATAATCTATTCACTAATCTTCAATTTGGTTTGATTTAGAGAGTAATTTGGGTGATTTTGGATGAATATAGGGTTAATGGGGGTTTAGATCTGATTTGGGAGAGAGGAAAAAGTTTTAATTTGGCTCTTCAACCTCTATTTATAGTGATCTTTAATTAGACAAATGGGCCTATTTATGGGCTTAATTAATTACACACTAATCTTGGCTAGCAGCTATTAAAACTTAAAACAACCATAACTTCCTAACCGTAAGTCCGTTTTTCTATTATAACCACTCGACGGCACAGGAAATCATCATCCTAAAGCAGTGGAACTAATTTGAGACCCTAATTCAACTCCCATAAAAGTTATAGCAAAAACAAGGTTTTTAGGGTCAAAATGGTCACATAGAAATTTGAGAAAAATCATATGTGTGTAAAATGCCCTAAGAGTCATATCCTAAAATTATAGAATCATACGACCTTATACGAACAACATAAAAATATTTTTTGATCCTCTAATACGTAAAATACGACTCGTTACTTTCTCCCATCCCCCTTTAGGAATTTCACCTTGGAAATCCTTAAAAAATCAAGTATAAGCGACCTTAGTTATCCCATATGCCTACCAATCATAAGCAACCATCAAACATCTCAAATAAGTTGCCATGTAATCAATAGTATTGGTGAACTTACCCTAGCATGCAGAATACTAACCTATCACATACAATACAGTAGTGAAAGTAGATACGATAAACTGTGAATTTTACCATTCAAAGAGCTCCGAACACGTATTCCTTATGCTCCCTTTAGTCTCCTATGTGCAATTGCCGTTATTTCCGCTCCATTGTACCTTTAATAGTCTCGCTGACTTTCTTCTAAGCTATTTCGTATCATACCCAACAACATGAAGCGACCTACGAGATCTAGAAACTTCTGGTTCTATCTCAACATCTTCTACCTGATCTGATGTAATTATCATGCCTGAGTCATACACAAACTTCCATAGATAAGAGATATGAAAAACGTTGTGCATGCCCACCATCTTCCTGAGATAAGCCGACCCTATATGCTAGCTTTCCAATCTTCTCAAATATTGGAAAAGGACCTATGAATCTCGATGCAAACTTCCACTTTCTACCGAATTGAACTACATTCTTTAAAGGAGAAACCTTCATAAATACCATATCTCCAACAAAAAATTCCATCTCTTCGTCTCTTATCCGTGTAGCTTTTCTATCGATCCTGAGCAGCTTTAATTCGTTGCCGAATGACCTCAATCTTCTCCGATGTCTCTCTAATCATATCTGGCCCAAGTATCAGTTTCTTGCCCGCTTCCTACCAACATAAAGGAGCATTACATGGACGGCCAAACAATGTTGGACTGATAAATATTGTTGTATGCGAACTCCACTAGATGTGGATGGTCATCCCATGATCCTCCGAAATCTATAATACATGCTCACAAGAGATCTTCCAATATATGATTTACTCCTTCAGTCTGCCCATCCGTTTGCGAGTGATAAGCTGTACAACAATGTAGCTCGATCCCTAACGCCTCTGGTAAAATATTCCAAAACCTACTAGTGAACAACAGGTCTCAGTCGCTCACAATTCTCTTTGGCACATCACGAAATCATACTGAGCATTTTATATACAACTCTACCAACTTGGTTGTCGTTCTACTTGACTTGACAGGTATGAATATAGCGCTCTTGGTCAGCCGACCAACCATGACCCAAATGCTATCGTACCCTGCTCGAATCCTCAACAGTCCATCTATAAAATCCATCGATACTTGCTCCTATTTCCAATCAGGAATATCTAGCGGTTACAGCAGTCCACTAGGTTTCTTTTGCTCTGCCTTCACCAATTGGGAGTTCATATAATTCAAGATGAATGCCTCTATATCCCTCTCCAAACTTTCCCAGTAATAAGTTTGCTTCATATTTGGGTACATCTTGTTAGTGCTGGGATGAATGGTCAACCTAGAATAACGACACTCTCATAACACTTCATCTCTTAATCTATCAACATCCGAGAACAAATAGTCTTCCATTCTTATGAAGCCAAACTTCTCGATCGAGTTCATATTGCTTCATGTCTTCAGATTCTACTCCTTCTACTATCTTCTCCATGATCTCCGCCAACCTAGCATCTCACTTCTGACTAGCAGGATCCTTTCAATTAGAGTAGGTCTGAGTGATAAACTTGATAACATATTTGGTTCCAGCTTACAATGAGGCCTGAAATCATATCCAACAATATACTTAATTTGATTCCATTCCAAGAACATTGCTCCCAAACTGGCATGTCTTCTACTCAATGCATCGACGACTGCATTCCCTTTTCCTGGTGTATTGGAAATACCAAAATCCTATCGTTGCCAATTCCAAATCATAAGTCGGATAATTCCTTTCGTGCGGCTTTAGCCGTCGACTAGCATAGGCAACAACTTTTCCTTTCTACAACAATACTACACCCAATCTAGTACCACAAGCATCTGTATGTACTGTCAACTCCTCATTTCCAGTTGGAATGGTAAACACCGATGCACTCGTCAACCTCTCCTTCAGAATCACAAATGCATGCTAACACTTTGCTTCCCATATATATAAAAGTATGATTCTTCTTCATCAAATTGGTCAACTATGCCACTACCTTGGGAAGTCCTTAATGAACGTCTATAATATCCTACCAACCCTACGAAACTTCTCACGTCCATAACATTCTTGGGCTGGTTCCAACCTTGGACCACTTCCACTTTCGTAGGATCCACTACTATACCTTGTCGAGAAATGACATGATCCAAGAATCCCACATCTTCTGTCTAGAGGTGACACTTAGAGAACTTCGCTCTTAACTTTTACTTTCTTAATATCTCTAGCACAATCCTCAAGTGCGTCTTGTGCTCCTCTTCAGTTCAGGAATAGATCAGAATATCATCCATGAATACAATCAAGAACTTGTTCAACCGGTCTCTGAAAAGTCGATTCATAAGATCCACAAAGTATGCCGGAGCGTTGGTCAACCTAAATGGCATCACTAACCACCTATAAAAATGACATGGGATTTGAAACACATTAATATGCACACTCTCCTTTGCTACCCTAAGCTTGTGAAATCCCGTCGCTAAATCCATCCGAGAGAACACCTTCGCACCATGCAACCGATCAAACAAGTCATCAATACATAGAAGTAGATACTTTTTCTTCTTTATCACTTTATTCAGCTCACGACAATCCACACACAACAATCCACACACAACCTCAAAGAGCCATATGCCTTAGTTGCGAATACTACATGTGCACCCCACTCAGATATACTCCTTCGAATGAACCCTTTCCTTAAAAGGTCATTCACTTGCACCTCTAATTCCCTTTGGTCTATGGGTTCCATATGCCTTAGAGGCATAACTATGATCTGGCTTTTTTCACTAAGTCTATCCGAAATGCGACAGCAATCCGGTCACTTCCTCAAATACGTCCGGATACTCTCTAGCGATCGACACAGATGACAACCCCTCCCGTGGAACCTCTAGAAAATATAGAAAGCTAATCATCACCCCATCCTCTTGTAGGCAGCCAATCGCTACCGTCCGCCCTTCCACATCTCCGATTGTCACTAATAGCTTCTCACAATCCACTATCATCGCATACTTCTTAAGCCAGTCCATTACCAAGGTAATCCCAAACCCAACGAAATTCAAAACAAAGCAATCACATACAAAAGAGCATCCATGACTCGATAAAAATAAACTACTACAAACCATGCACAGGCTAGTAGAGCTTCCAATAGGGTTTGACATGATCAAGGACCGGTCTACTATCTCGGGTCTCAATCCCAATCTGTCTATTAGGTCACTACATATGAATGAATGTGAAGTCCCGGTATCAAACATAACTCGAATAGGAACATCACCAATAGAAAGCATACCTTGTATAACGACTCCTTTCCATTTTTCCTTCATAGAGGGAGCATTTAATGAAGCAAGGACTGCATCCAAAGCATAAGCTACCACAACTTGCTTATTCTTCACCGGTTCTGGACAATTCTTCTTCAATTGCCAAGGCTTGTCACAATTGTAGCACTTCTTCTTATTGCTCACTTTATAGTCCTTGATCAAGCCTTTCTCCTTGCACTCATAGCAAGTAGGTTCCCACTTACCCTTCTTCTAGCCATTCTACCCTTAAGACTGCTTCCTCTTTCCGTTCCACTTCTTCTTGCCTCCATCATTTGCTACGTTTTTGGCTATTCCTTCTCAGTGGAAACAACAATAGCTGTCCTAGCTTTAAGATACAGATTCTCATGATGAAGTGCTTTCTCAACAAGCTTCTCAAATGCTCATCAATATGGTCTACCAATTTCTCCCCAAGAAAGTCATCCATACCAATGATGAACTTCTTATTCTTCCTCAATGGAGTGTCGATAAATGACATCCTATACTTTGACAAAGCATCAAAATCTGCAACATACTCAGAAACTAACATCTTTCCTTGCTTAAGATCAGCAAACTTCCTGAACAACACTGACTTTTGGGCAGCCGAAATGAACTTCTCCTTGAACCTTGTCTTAAATTGTTCCAACTGAACTTATCTTTAGGTTTAGCTACAGTAACAGCGTTCCACCAATTCATGGCCCGCCCTTGAAGTTGTCTAGAAGCCAACTTTGTCGTCATAGCGTCATCCACTTCCATATCACTGAAGATGCGTTCACAAGTATCAATTCAATCTTGTACTTCTATGACTCATTCCGTTCCATAGAATAACTTTCCACCGAAAGTAGAGTAATCTTTGCTCTCTACTTGGAAAAATTAGCCCTAGGTGCTTGCATGGGAGAACCTCTAGCAACAGCCGTGCCAGGAGCATTTCTCATCATATTCACTATCATAGCATTGAACATAGCTTAAAAATCAGGTGTAGCAGGTCTTGATCCTGCTCCTTCTTCAACTCCTAAAGCAGAATTCCTCACAGTATTCCTTGTATGCCGGCTTATTCTTTTCTGTAACAAGAATGATCAGTGTCTCATAAAGAAAATTGTGTCTATGGTGCTCATGTGTATGTGACTTATACTATATAATATGTTATTATATAGCTTTGAAAACCAAAGCACATAACAAGTAAACACTCTCTCGTATATTTACACTCTAGATCTAGTCTAAGGTGATAACTCCTTCCTTATCTCTACTGGATCACTATATCAACTCAAGTTAATCACGTAACCAAAGCTCTAATACCAAATATGACGACCACCCACACCACCGGCACCAAAGTATACAAATAATGCACTGCAGTCATGCCTGGCCGATATAGGACGCTCATCAAGATGAATAATAAAAAATACAACATATAACCTGTTGTATATCTTGCAGCGCATGGATAAAATATAATTTCATAGATACAACAAAAGAGATAGTAATAACAATGTGAACCAATCATCAAAGTATAATATCCATAGAGTTATACTTCAAATGTCATAGAGCATACAATAGGATTAACTCAAATAAAATGTTTCAACAAGTAGAAATAAGCAAGCACTACCACGGGCTCCACAGTATTGCTCAGCGGAAAAGCATAGAAATCCATATATGTATACAATACGAGATAACTCCATCCAGTTCGTCCTTCGAACAGCTACTGCGTCACCTAGACGCGTTATCTAGTCTACTAATTTAAGAGCACCCAAGATAGTAAGAAGCTAAGCACAAAACCTTAGGTCAAACAACAGTCTAGTGTGAGCGGTAAATAAATCTCAGAATACTATGCAGGTAAATATGGAAAGGAATAAGGGTGCACGAACCATACCTGACCTGTCCCTGCAACCAATGAGTTTGCACATAACAATATAATATGATACTCTATAATATCATAAAGGTACTACATACAGAATAGAATGATGGGTGTCCAGACGTCCATATCTATGGTACTTACTCCCATAATATCTCCGAGTAATAGCTTAGAAAGCACTAAAGAAAACATAGCAACCATAACATCCATCAAGCAGTCCCCACTATCACTCCATGTGCTCCGAATATATGATAAGTCATATGGCCCTCATGCCAAGGACTAATGGAAATCCCAGTTTTCTATGTATTCTCTTATCACGCAGCCCAAAGTTCGATACATGTCTTGTAGCCTAAAGCTAAATACTAGACCCTACTTGTCCGTGGTATACAGTTCCTCAATTGACCCATGGGCATCCCCACTTACAATACCCCTGCTTCGAGTACACAAGAAAACACTCCGAGCATCAACGATTCCTTAGCATGTACTCATCCGAGTCCTTCTTTGCTCCATTCAGATCTGAGTCCTTCCTTTGCTCAATCCACTTTCTATTATTCAAGAACCCACCACGTTCCCCACGCTACGACTTCTTCCTTTATTAAGTTGCTATCCTTGATACCTACTCCCACCATGAGTCACAAACCAAAGATTTTATCTTTTATCATGCTGTTACATTGCCATCAGTCCGCATGCGAACGAGCCAACACCTCCAGCATGACCTACAGGGCTTCCACTCTAGACCATAAAAATTCTACTTTCATCTAGTGCAATATGATAACTCGGTACCGAGTGGTAGATAAATCGGTACCAGGTTATATACTTAGCCACTTTTGGCTAAGTTTTCCTCCTCGCTCCTAGTAACCCTTTCCCAAGTGCTTTAGACACCGACCTATCACCACTTGATAACTCGGCCCTAACCTGTAGCCTTTATCTTCTAACTTCAAGGGATAGCTTGGTATATCACCTAACACTTAACCAAATCTCTTACTTTAAGCCATGAACCACCTCCACTAGCCAGCCTCTACCTGCCCATGCCAAAAACCAACTTATAGGACCCACCATTAAAACTTAGTACCGAGTTATCTAACTCGGTACTAGCTTATACCCTTAGCAAATTTTGAGTCGCAATTTTTTCAACAAGCTCCTACCATGCTTTAGAGTCTCTCCTCTAAGTTTTGTTCAATTCCGACCAACCATTATAATTCGGTACCAAGTTATAGATAACTCGGTACCATGTTATACCCTTAGCAAATGTCGAGGAACAATTTTTCCAACAAGCTCCTCCCATGCTTTAGAGCCGCTCCTCCAAGTTTCGTCCAATTCCGACGAACTTTGCCTCCGATTTGACCAATTCACCAACCTATCTTCTTAAACAACCAAAACACTAGCAAACAACATCAAAGCACAACATACAAGCATAGAATAACATGAAATTACATCCATTCAAATAAGAAATACATAAAATTATAGCAATCCAACAAATTCTATCCAAATCTAAGAACATATGAGTATGAATAAGGTGAATTTTTAAAGCCAATTCTACAGATCATATTAGAATTCATCAATTTAGATCATAAACATATGTTAACATGTGATTAAAGTTACTAAATGATTCTAAGATCAAAAATCATATTGAAACCTATAATTCTACCATGCAAACATGCATAGGATAGCGAGAAGTCATAAATCACTCACCAATTACCGAATTCAACCAATTTGAGTCTTAATCAAAAGTGGACAGCAATCAAAGTAATGCAAATCAACTAAATCAGTGATCTCTATCTTCTAATCAATGATTTATTCACTAATCTTCAATTTGGTTTGATTTAGAGAGTAATTTTGGTGATTTTGGATGAATCTAATGTTTATGGGGGTTTAGATCTGATTTAGGAGAGAGGGAAAAGTTTTAGTTTGGCTCTTCGACCCTATATTTATAGTGATCACTTATTAGAATAATGGGCCTACTTATGGGCTTAATTAATTATACATTAATCCTGGCCAGCAGCTATTAAAACTTAAAACAACCATAACTTCCTAACCTTAAGTCTATTTTTCTATTATGACCACTCTACAAAATGAGAAACCATCATCCTGAAGAAATGGAATTGGTTTGAGATCCTAGTTCAACCCGTATTAAAAGTTATAACCCAAACAATATTTTCAAGGTTAAAATGGTCACATAGAAATTCATAAAAAATCATCGGTGTGTAAATTACCCTAGGAGTCATATCCTAATATTATCGAATCATACGACCTTATACGGACAACATAAAAATATTTTACGATCCTCCAATATGCAAAATACAGGTCATTATAGATACTTTCGTATCCGTTCTCGGATCATATCCAAAAACACACAAACTCAATATCACTCCAATTGACTCCAAGATATTTTGGTTATTATGTGTAAACGGTTTAGTCAAACCATTATTTAGAATTTTCTATTTCAACACATATGTGCCAATACATAAAGTCATACCATGGGATAATTTTGTGAGTAAAATCTGAACCAACTTGAGCATATCGAATGGTGAATCTGTTACGTTAATTTCACCAATTGAAATTCATGTTATTATTCTTTTCAATGTGGCTCGCTATATTCCAACTGCAATTGTCTTTCTCTTAAAGACGCATTTGTGGCTAATGGATCATATCCCTTTGGCTACAATTATCAAAATCATATTTTGATAATGTGCTTGGAATCTTATTTCAGATCTGCGGATCGTACCATGTCTAGAGTCAATACTCTTAATTTTTTAATTCAACAACCGAGGATTAATTTATTCTTGACAATGACAAGAAATTCACAGTTTCTCTTTAATATACAAGAATACTCATTAGGCGTTCTTATGTTTTTATGTTTATTCAGGTTTGTTCAATTTCATTTCATCCCTTATAATCAGTTTTATCACTGGATCATATCTAAATCCATTTTACAACCAATAATTTCTCAAAGAAATTCCTTTGCTATGAAGTTGGTATTTCTTGAAAACAACTGTTGTTTCTCAGTGCAATGAAACGGGTATTCATAACCCTTTTTTTGAATTGCCTTATATCAAACTGACTTTTGATTAGTTCACAATTAAATTAGTCATCCAATGACTCTCATACCCAAACTTTTTTTAGGTAATTCGTACAAGATCATTTACGTATAATATTACGTGCAGTCTTTCGACTCACACAACCCGCCAACTCCTTAGCTTAGGATATGTTGGGTTATTTTATAAACTCTTATCTTATATGGTTTTGTACTATATTCTTTGGATGGTATTAATTTTAATCATGTGTACTACTCTTAAGTACACACCTTATAGAAAGAATTTTAACTTAACTTCACTCATCATTAATCGTGCTTTGTCCAACAAAGTTCAATTACTCCTTATCAATGCATCATTATGTATTATAAAGATTAGTGACATTTGAGACTGAAACTTTATTAATATTAGGTACACATGGAAATCTTTCCAATATACTCTTCTATTCAATCAAATTGAATCATTTTATTTTCTATTGTACATTGTTTTATTTACTTCTATTTCATACCCTATGAGCTTATCATATACATAATCAAATACACATGTCCATGTAGGTGATAACTCATCGGTGAATATAACGAAGTATATGGAACCATTTTAGTATTAATAGACTTATGGCTACATACATCTATATGTATCTATCTGAAAAATCCATAAACTCTTATGACGCTCCCACTAAATAGGTGCATAGCACTTTAACTATTTGAGATATAACTAACCAGTATCATATGATTCATAATTACATAATAAATATTATTTCTTGAAATTATGGATTAGTCTATATTTCCAAAATAATTGTAAATAATTTTAGATACTTCAGTGTTTTCGATTGCATCATTTTTATTGTGAAAATAAATACCATATTATAGTTTTATTTCGTAACAAATATTCTTATTGAAATATAACTATGTCTATATTTTTGTCGACATTGAAAAATAGTCATTTTTTCATAAATAATATTCGGTATGTTTTACGAGAATAATTTTTGTATGCAATCAATAAGTGCTATTTGGCATGCTCCTACTATTTTCGTCATTGCTATAATAGCGTACTAAATTCGAAGGTCCATTATTTATTTAATATAGATTATTTATTTCATATACTACAACTAGTTTATAGCGGAAAGTTCTTTGATCAAATATCTTGAACACAAAGAAATAAATTTCATAGGAAACAATATTCTATATGAAAATATATTTTAGAATAGAAATCGTATTTCTCATTCTAATGTTAAGTACCAATTATTATTATTACAATTCTTATTTCTGATGTTCCCTTATAAAGCATAAGCGACTATTCACTCTTTTTATTTCAATTGTACCTTAAATCACATCTATGCCTATACACTCGTTTTTCTTTCTAAATGGTCTAACCATTCAAAAGAATACCCTTACTACAACATCATAACGAACTCTTTACAAAAGCGCACTCGATCATCCTTAATTTAAGGACATCAAATATGTTGCACTTTGCGTAAATCGATCAAACTAACATTTCAGCGATCGATTCTTAGATTTATATTGTAGTTTTGGTCTTGTCTTACATTTAACACAATATTATCTTTATTGTACTCAATCAAATTGAATACTCGATCTCACAGTACGGTTTATTTTCTTATTTTTGATGAACTAATTTCATCGAAATATCGTACATTACAAAATGGTGTTGTTCATCATGTAACATTTATATACGATTTTATATAAATCAAATATTCATAGTCTTGTATTGCTTTTGAGTTCGGAACTCATAGAATGCAATACACAGTCTCGACCAAATAAACACATTGGCGATCAAATTACGAATATATTTAGTAGTTGTAAAATGAGGCGCTTGCATGGGTATTAAAATATTAACACGCAAGAAGCATTTATTAGTAAGTATATGTTATATTTCTATTTGTCAATCTTTAATTTAATTCATTTGTATATTGTTAGCACCAAAATTGGTCACTAACACCCAAAGAGAGTTTTGTGTAGAGAGATTAACGAAGAAGATAAATTAAAACAGAGGGATGCAAGCTAAATTAACTGCAGAGAATAAGAACACCAGATTTATAGTGGTTCGGCGTAACTGCCTACGTCCACTTTGAGTTTTAATCTTTATTGCTTTCACAAGTAGTTGAATACAAATACAATCCGTACCCTAATGACTTGAATACAAGTTTGAACTGAAAAGAATGAGTCTTGAAAGTGGCAGAGTCTCCCAAGTGTTCTCGAAAAAAGGTCTATTTCACTGTGCCCCTGCCCTTATATTTATAGACGAAGATGGGTTGGACTCCCCTCATGGGCCTAGGAACAAGGTACCTCGGCCCGTGGTAAGTAACTTCTACGCACCAAGCCATAGATGTCGAACGGCAATTGCCGAGCAAGGTTGGTCGAACCAGAGAATGTCGAGCGAGGCCTCAGCTCCGAACGACACTCGTATGCCGAGCCACACATCCAAACCGAATGGCATTCGTATGCCGAGTGAGGGATGTGTGTTGAACAGCACTCGTATGCCGAATGAGGCATTATGTCGAACGACCCTTCCATGTCGAGCAAGGCTTCATGCCGAGCGACCCCTCAATGCCGAACGAGGCAAGATGCCGAGCGACCTTCCATGCCGAGCGAGGCTTCATGCCGAGAAACCCATAAATGTCTAACAAGGCAAGATGCCGAGCGACTTTCCTATGCCAAGCGAGGCTTCATGCCATGTGACCCCTCAATGTCGAGCGACCTTCCTATGCCGAGCGACCCCTCAATGCCGAACAAGGCAAGATGCCGAGCGACCTTCCTATCCCGAGCCTCTTGTCACATGGTCAAACAACCAGGTAACACTTGCCCCCTAAAGTGTATCATGTGGATGAACATGATGCTCTTTGAACCATGAGCACTTCGCGTTTCTCTCTTTAAGCCCTTGTTCTGTCTCCTCGATATTGGACCCTTACAAACTCCTGGATGCAGAGGGAGGCTTGAATGCCGAACGAGGTATGGATGCCGAATGAGGCATAGATGCCGAACGAGGCATGGATGCCGAACGACATACTGATGCCGAACGAGGTATGGATGCTGAACGACATACTAATGCCGAACGACCGAGGTGCCTTGATCGGCTCTACCGGTTACTGCCTCTTCACCTTCTTTCGTTTCTACTATAAAAACCAATACCTCTCCTCTTACTCCCTTTTACCTTTTACCTCCGCTCTAACACCCTTACGAACTCACCTTTCCCCAAACTCTTGCTAACATCTCAACCTTTCTTTAAATCCCCGAGTCCTATACTTTACCTCTCGACTGCCCTCAACAGCAAGCCTGAGTGGATTCCACTTCTAAATCGAGTACTTCACTAGACTTCGACCCCTTCTTCTAGGTATGAACCCCTTCCTTGTTCGACCTTCTCCAATTAGGGGCCTCGTACAAAATTTGAATTTGTGACTTTTGTTTAACTCAAAAATGATGGAAGTCGTATAGATTAGGAAGATGGATCTGGGGCTTAAACGAGCCTTAGGATTAGATGGAGAGGAGGAAGGAAGTGGGCGTCGGCTCAGTAAGAATCGGCGAGGGTAGGGACTGTTGGTCGAGGATGGCATGTGAGTTAAAGTGGTGATATTTAGTTTATTTGAAGAAATGAGTTGGAGGAAGACGTATGGTTGTGGCTCGCCATGACTTCCACATGCCGAACGATGGAGATGGAGTGTAGGAGTGAAGTTGAAGTTGGGTCTAAAGTGCCGAGCGATGCGGTTCGGTATGGCCACGGCTCGGCATGACTCCCTTATGCCGAACGAGGTACAAGGGAGTGCAGGAGAGAAGTAGGAGTTAAGGGCAAAGTGCCGAGCGATGCGGCTCGGCATGACTGCGGTTCGGCATGACTTGCCACATACCGAACGATGGAGAGGGAAGGTAGGAGAGTGACGCATGCAATAAATAGTCGAGTCTTTGCGGTGTCGTTCGGCGTTAAGTCTGGTAGTAGGCCACAACAGTCAGAACCATCTCAACTCGAACATAATACATGTTGACTTAACTTATTTCCTATGCCCGAACATATGACAATGAACAAGGACAAGGACTTAAGCGAATAAGCATATCAAACTAATCCGTACTAATAATCTCTTTGTTTTAACAACTATAAACCTGGACTTAATCTGACTAAAACAGATGATAAACTTTCACGTACAGTGTCGAAGCCGAGTTCAAAATAGAAACCATAATACGACAAGCTCTCGGAGACGGTCCGCGATGACGGTCTTCGAAGATGAAAGTTCAAAGCTTAACTTTATTTCATCAACTTTACGACTTGTAATTCTTTGGCACTTATTCTTGAATGGTTGCACTAGTTCATAGACCACACAGGGGGAGTATTTTTGTTGTTATGTCTAATGTCGATCGTTTTTCAAGTATAGTTCAAGTAGGTGTTTTATCAAATCCAACATTCATCAGAAATGTCTAGAAAATCCAGCTCTTCCACAGTCTAAGATAGACCTGAGCTAACTTCACGACAGGAAGTAGTTGGAACTTCAAATCCATCAACTACTCCTGTATAAGATATTTCGGGTTCCACGATCGCATCCGTCGACTTGGCTCCCGATGCCTTGGATGTAGTGATCTTTCTAGATAACCCGGTCGATTCTCAAGCTTTGAGAATTAACGAAAGCGCTCTTCGTTGCATATGCTCAATACACGGGATTACTTTCGACGATGTGTTGGTTCCATCGGGATAAGATCGTCCACACTTGCCCCCAATCGGATATACGGCCTATAATAAATTTATGTGCTGGGTTGGTAGCATGCCACCATTCAATTCCTTCCTTGTCGACCTGCTACAGTATATTGAGATAGCTCCATCACAGTTACATCCTAACAGTCACGCGTTCGTATATGGCACGTGCATTCTCTTCATGAGCGTCCTTTTTATGCTCCCAACTCCTGGCGATATCAACTATATTTATCATTTCAAGAGACGATCTGACAGCCCATCCTTTGTATTTCTTGAGCCGCATAGCAAGTGTCAAATTCTGACTGGGGCATGGAGCAAATTCGCCCAGTATAAGTAGGAATGGTTCTACGTGCGCTGTCCCTCTGGCTTTGCAAGGAGATGGGTGAAAGGGAGCGAGTCTCTTTTCTAGATCAATACTTGCATTCGGTGGGAATTCCACAATTTCTAATTCTTTCTTTACTTTTACAGGTATCAGCCCACGTCCTGAAGGCTCCGGGTACTCTAAGGCCATTGAAGCTATCCGAGCTGTTCCCACGGAAGATCGGGATATTAGGTCTATCATTTCTAATGAAATGCTCTCGAAATTCGGCTTGCTAGCAGAAGGTCGCCGAATAAGTCTTCCTCACGGCGTCACTATAATCGGTTCTGCCTTGGATAAAGGCAAAAGGCAAGATGGGCCTTCAACACGTGATGCCCTTGACACACCTAAGGAGGGGGAGATTAGAGAAGCTAAAATGCCCGAAGTTCCGGGTAAGAATGTTAGTCCTGCTCAAGAGCCGGTAGTTGAGGTTCACGACATTGAAGTAATGCCTCCTCCTTCAAAGGGAAAGAAGAAATTGACTTACAAATTGAGGAAAAAGACAGCGGGTGGAACCTCTAAGGTCACAATCACTCCAATAGAGAGAGAGCCCTCTCCTCAACACTTAGAGAGTTCATTGAAAGGCTTGTCGGACCTCACTATTCCCGACAATTTGCTTAATTATGGCTTCGATGATCCGGAAGCCTTGAAGCTTCGCTCGCCTGCGAAATGCGATGATAGCGCTCAAGTCCAAAATCAAGGAGAGAAAACTCCAATTAGTAAAGCTAAAAAAACTGGTCCGTTGGGGGGAAACACTAGGACACACACGATAACACTTACACTTCACCCTGCACTCAATCTTCAGTCACCATGTGATTCTGGCTAACCCATGTTCATTTAATTTCTGTGCAGGTGATATGGGGCATTCTCACGAATTTGACCGCCTCCTCGGTTCCTCTATTTTCCATCATTCTGGACGAGATTCGGCTTCGGCAATCGTTGAGATAGAGATGATGACAGCAACAGAGATTACCGCTCCCGGGATTCGTCATCCCGAAGGAAAACTTACCATCAGCCTTCATCTCATTACGATTCTCCTTCTCACCCGGAACAAGGCAGGGAGAAATCTGGCCATAAAGGGTCCCAGTCCGATACTTCCCGCGATCAACACTCAGGCTCTTCCAGCACAAGGCCTCACAATAAAACTTTAGTTTCGAAACCAACTCATTCTACTCCTACACAAGATCCTTCGGTATCGGAAAAGCTAGCCGAGCTCAAGGCTATGTTCCCCAAAATATGCTTTGATGGTTTGAAGTTCCTTCCGGCAATCCATCCCATTCCGGGACACGTCAAGCAATGCGCCATTGCATGTAACAACGACATCTACGTTCAACATGACACATTCGTCCATTTGGTTGAAAAAGTCTCGGAAGTCTCTATTGAGCGTCAACATGAAATCGACCATCTGAAGCTTGCGGCTATTCATGACAAAGACATCATTAAAGCTCAGGATGAAGAGCTTTCTTCATACAAGTCTCGACTTGAAGCTACCCAAAAGAATCCTAAAGACACAGCGGAGGCTGTTAGTCGTCTGGAGACGACACATAAGAAAGAAATTAATGAAGCGGTTCAACGTTGCGGGGCCTTAGCTTTAGAGAAAGATTCTGTTCAAAAGGATAGAGATGTGCTCGCTCAACGAGTCAAAGAACTGGAAGAGCTATTTCTCAAAGAGGAAAAAGAGAAGGTTGCTGCTCAAGAGGAGTCGTAACGTTACTGCAACGAGATTGTCGCTACACGAATCCTGACGACAAAGCTCGAAGAAGAACTCTCTAAGGCTGAGACGCTGAAGGATGAAGCCCGCGAAGAGGGCAAAAGGATAGCGTTTATGGAGATGGATTCTCGCCTCGAGGCGGCTACCAAAGCGGGTAGGGAGGAGATCAAATGCTTATTTGATCCGCTTATAGCCGAGTACAACGCTCGAGTCCTCATGCATCGTGACTTAACATTTCTTGGCGAGAGTTATCTCGAATCTTTGGCCGAAGATGATCCGTCGCTCAATCTTTGGCCGAAGACAAATCCGACAAATCCGACAATCCAACAAATCCGACAAATCGAGACTCGCAGACCTAACGCTCAAGTGATTGAGGCGCTTAACGAAGAAAAATCCGACAATCCGTCGCCCGTCGAAGAACATTAGGAAGTTGAAATTACTAGCGCCTCCAAACAAACTGCAAAGCTAAGCATGAAGGAACAGGTCGCCGAAGAGGGGAGAAAGAAGGCCGAAATTAAGGTCGAGCCTCAAGTGGTAGAACTCGACGACCCACTGAACAGGCCTTTGAAGATTATTCTTCCAGGTGGGACCAGGCCGTTAGAAGTTCCTCCTTCCTCTGACACCCCTTCCCAGGTGAGCAAAATGTCCAAGAGAAATGCATGGGGGAGGAGTCGTCTGAGAAATCGAAGAAGGAGAAGAAGTCAAAGAAGTAAATATCATGCACGTTCAACGAGAATTAGCCTGGATTATGTAATTATTATTTTTTATTTTCATAGCCGTTGTAGATAGACTTTTTGCCCCGAGTTTGGAAGAAGTTGTAGTAGGACTTCATTTTGAATTAATGAATAAAATTTCATTCTTTGTCTTTCAAATGACTTCTGTTGTTCAGCTCACTGTATAACTTGTAGTCAAAATTTGAAACCTTGTTAGTTATATAAGCCCTAGTTCACTTCTATATGACTCGGAGATTTTTTGAATCGCTTATACTCTGATCCGTACTCTGGGAACTTAGAACATTCTAGTCTACGCTCAGGGGACTTTGGAGATTTATCAGTCGTTTATACTCTAGTCCGCACTCTGGGGACTAAGAGATTTTTCAGTCATTTATACTCTAGTCTGCACTCTGGGGACTTAGAGTACTCTAGTCTGCACTCTGGGGACTTCGAGATTTATCAGTCGTTTATACTCTAGTCCGCACTCTGGGGACTCAGAGTACTCTAGTCCGCACTCTGGGGACTTAGAGATTTTTCAGTCGTTTATACTCTAGTCCGCACTCTGGGGACTCAAAGTACTCTAGTCCATATTCTGGGGACTTCAAGATTTATCAGTCATTTATACTCTAGTCTGCACTCTGGGGACTTAGAGATTTATCAGTCGTTTATACTCTAGTCCACACTCTGGGGACTTAGAGATTTTTCAGTCGTTTATACTCTAGTCCGCACTCTGGGGACTCAGAGTACTCTAGTCCACACTCTGGAGACTTAGAGATTTTTCAGTCGTTTATACTCTAGTCTACACTCTGGGGACTCAGAGTACTCTAGTCCGCACTCTGGGGACTTGAGATTTATCAGTCGTTTATACTCTAGTCCACACTATGGGGACTTAGAGATTTTTCAGTCGTTTATACTCTAGTCCGCACTCTGGAGACTCAGAGTACTCTTGTCCGCACTCTAGGGACTTCGAGATTTATCAGTCATTTATACTCTAGTACGCACTTTGGGGACTTAGAGATTTTTCAGTCGTTTATACTCTAGTCCGCACTTTGGGGACTCAGAGTACTCTAGTTCGCACTCTAGGGACTTAGAGATTTTTCAGTTGTTTATACTCTAGTCTGCACTCTGAGGACTTAGAGTACTCTAGTCCGCACTCTGGGGACTTCGAGATTTATCAATCATTTATACTCTAGTCCGCACTCTGGGGACTCAGAGTACTCTAGTCCGCACTCTGGGGACTTAGATATTTTTCATTCGTTTATACTCTAGTCCGCACTCTGATTACTCAGAGTACTCTAGTCCGCACTCTGGGGACTTTGAGATTTATCAATCGTTTATACTCTTGTCCGCACTTTGGGGACTCAGGTACTCTAGTCCGCAATCTGGGGACTTAAAGATTTTTCAGTTGTTTATACTCTAGTCCGTACTCTGGGGACTCAAAGTACTCTAGTCCGCACTCTAGGGACTTAGAGATTTTTTAGTTTTGAATGCGCGTTCATACGCCAGACATAATAACGCAATTTAAACTTCGTCACTAAAGTCCACTATATGGTAACAGCAATAGTTCATGGAAAAGATGGCTTCAAGCCTATATTGATCATAACAAATAAAAACAGACTAAATTGTCTTATTACATGCTGACAACTAAAAACAACGAAAGGAACGTAAACTGGAAATAATTACAACTAAAATGTGAAATAATTGTGCTAAGTGTAATAACGGCACAGGTGTTCGCCATTCCATGCTCGGGGGAGTGTCGCGCCATCTATGGTCGCTAGCTTGAAAGTTCCTTCTCCAAGCTTCCGTTCGATGACATATGGACCTTCCTATGTGGGATTCATATGTGATGGGGCCGGAAAGACTCGCTTCAAATCAAGATCGCCCACATCGAAACTTCTTCGTCGGACTTTTTCATTATAATATCGAGCAATTCTGTTCCTATGTGTAGCCACTCTCAAATCAGCTGTTATCCCACCTTTTGGCAAGGCCGAGATATCAAGGAACTGATTGAAAACAAAGTATCGCTTGTCAGAGATATCAATGAATTTTGTCCGAGTCCGGATTGAGCTACGATTAATAAGACATGACAAGAAAATCCAGGAAAGCCAACATTCCAAATTTCAAGTCGATCTGAGTTCGTATGCTTGGGTTATGATCGATTCAAATTAGAAGGAACTGGCTCGTTTTCGTATCCATCAGATCGGCCCTGCCTTCGTATCCATCAAGCTTGGAAGTACTTCGAATCCATAGAAGTATTCTTCTTCGAATCCATTCTGCAACCCCCTATTCGTATCGATCAACTAGAAACCATCGAGATCGATACGAACAAAGCTATGCATTGACTCCATAAACAATGATACGTTCGTATCCACTAGAGCATCTCACTTCGAATCCATCCAGTATGGTCATTTCGTATCGATCCACTGGAACGAGACATGATCGATACAAACGAGAGCTTGTTCGAATCCAGGTGTGGTCGAAGCCTTCGAATCCATCGAGTCAAAGCGGTGAAGTCTCCGGGATGACTCGATCAAACTGGCGAAAAAAGCGGATCGATGCGAAGTTCGCGCTCCACGTCATCACAGAAGCACGCTCCGCCATCGATTCGAAGCAATCGATTCGAGCGAATCGATTCGAACGAGGCAAGCAGTTCAGAAAATACTATTTCGAATCGATGATATCTCACGATCTACGAATCCAAATAATATGAAATTTTCACAAAAGCTTACGAACATGTTGAAGAATGCCCACACCAAATTTCAGCTTGATTGGATGATTCTTTAATCGATTCGAATGGATTTCGAATCGATCCCGAAGTGGGCCCAACTTTCCTGAGGCCGGGCATGTGGGCCCCCTCACGTGCCAAAAGTGGTCTCTCAAAATTTAGGCGAAATATCAGCCTCCTACACCTATAAATAGAGACCCTGGTCATTCGGAAAAAGGGTCGAACAATTTTAAGAGCTAAGGAGCGCCCAAATTCTGCCAGATTTACTCCAGATCACCATTGTTGTCTTAGATTCAAATTATAATCATAAAATTTGTTGTACTACGCTATAAGAAATTGTAATCTTCAAGTATCGAGCAATAAAATCATCAAACTTCATAGTGAACGTAGGCAAAATGCCGAACCACTTTAAATTGTTGTCTTCTATGCAATTTCCTTTCTGTTATTTGGAGTTTTTGTTAGATAATCCTCATTTTCAATTTTCATTCTTCACTTTTATCTCTTCAAAAACTTCCAAAGAGTGTTGTGCCCATTTTTGGTACAAACTTTCACTGAGAGAAACCAGTTTTTCTCCTGCTCCTTGGATCTCCCATTGACACCGGATTGCATAAATCCAAGAGGAAGATCCAGATCTCTAATTCGGAATCCTTCCATCCTATTCAGATTTGCGTAAAGTCTAGGCAAGGACTCCACCACTCAAGATGGTTAGTACAAGACTGCCTCTACGGCTGCTGATCAAGAAGGTCGGGATAGACAGAATCCCACACAACAGCCACCATCCAATCAAGACAACACTGCTCATTCAGACCCGTCAGGACCAGTCACCAGACAAGAGTTCCAAGTGTTGCTCTAAGAACTGACTCAAAGTCGGCAACAATTAACTGAACAGCTGCGCGCTAACGCTGAATTGACCAACCAATTAAACCGCCGAAGGCGCAGGAGGACCAGGAGGGATGATGCTTCCCACTCGTCCACGGAAAGTTCCGCCTCATCTGACTATCACGGCAGATCTACCCATCCCCGATTAGATGCGAGTCACACTCAAGCTACCGGATATCAACCTGCCTTGACTGTAGGAAAATTGAGGGTTAGGCCTTCAACCAGCTTCCAGACCGGGCCCTCATCACGAGGAGGTGCTGTTCCACAATATACCACGGACAATCGCACTACAACCGCTGCGGTAGAAACAAGGGTTGATACCCGAAATCTATCAGATCCGAATAATCAGCAATGTGGGCGTACTCCTAAACCATACGTCCCGGAAGATGCCGAGCCAAGGAGGCGAGACATAGGCTGTCGACAGCGTCCGGTACAAACTCGCATTGTGGAACCCAACCACACCTTAGCTCAACATGCACAGAATGTGCCGATGCCGGATATTTCAACCATGATACGTCAGATGATTCGCGAAAGTCAAGGGCTTACCAATGACGATTGGGGAATCTCCCGTAGTCATACTCCTTTCACAGACGAAATATTACACGCTGATCCTCCTCGGCGATTCAGAATGCCAACTCTCCTAATGTACGAAGGAAGTAGTGACCCCAATCAACATATTTTGAAATATGAATGGTCAATGAGCACTGCAAGAGCTGATGATGCAGTGAAGTGTCGAAGTTTCCCTATATCTCTAGGGGGAATCGTAACAATGTGGTTTACAAGGTTGCCACCTAGATCTATCTCTTCTTTCGATCAGCTGGCTAAGAAGTTCGTAGAACAATTCCGTATGCATGTTGCTAGACCTAAAGATGTGAACACCCTATCTAGTGTCAATCAAGCTCCTGGAGAGACACTCAGGCGTTATTTAGAGAGATTCCATGCAGCATGTGTGGAAATTAGTAATCTTAACGATAACTCGATCTTGATGGCATTAACCAAAGGGATCGATCCTGATTCTGAGTTTGGAAATTGGTTCGCTGGGAAACCACCCGCATCGTTGGACCGTTTCTACTCCAAGGCCGCTCAATTCTTATGGCAAGAGGATGCGAAACAGTCTAGGAAGCAGGACGATGCGAGGCCTAGAAGTGAAGGAATACAAAGTAACGTAGCAGTTAAGTAGACCGGTGAGAGTTCCGAAAAAGTTCAGTTGAATATACAGAACAAACAAACCCAGCCAAGAGGCAACAATGGTCAGGATAAAAAAAGAGATCAGAACCGAGGCCCACGGCGTAGGGATCCAATGTTTGATAATTACACACCGCTGAACACGTCATTGGAGAACGTGTACTTATAGACTTGCAACATTATGCAATATAAAAAGCCGGCTCCGAAGCAATCATCGGAGAGGCAGATTCAAACAGGGAAGTTTTGTAGATTCCACGAGAGTTATGGCCACAAT
The DNA here is from genome assembly GCA_030737815.1 of Allium fistulosum. Lineage (NCBI taxonomy): Eukaryota > Viridiplantae > Streptophyta > Magnoliopsida > Asparagales > Amaryllidaceae > Allium > Allium fistulosum. The sequence goes on along the minus strand of CM060905.1, from coordinate 479,026,673 downwards.
ACCAATGAGTGTCGACATTTGCAGGACCTCATTGAGAAGTTGATCAGGGAGAGAAAGTTAGACCAGTTTGTGCGGGCGCCGCAGTCTGGTGGTGCGGGCCCTTCAAATCAAAATCATGCACCGAATCAAGAAAGACAGGAAGAACCCACTCGTTAGGGCGGAAGGCTAGTTATAAACACAATAAGTGGTGGTCCCCACCCAGTAGACAGGAGCTGGAGAGAAATGGAGTCGTATGCCAGCTCTATCAGGCATGCAGACTTCGAGTGTTGCAGTAATTGTGAAGATGGGGCTCCGACCAAACAACAAAAAACGATGACTGATGATATTGTATTTAGAAACCGAGACGCTGATAAGATCGAAGCCCCCACGATCGACCAACTGGTCATATCCGCCCAGGTAGGTCCTGCTTGGATGAAGAGGATCCTGGTTGACAGTGGGAGTTCCGTAAATATCTTGGTAAAACGGGCTTATGATTTAATGAAAATGGAAGCGAAGGACTTGAAACCTTGCCAGTCTCGAGTCCACGGCTTCAACGGAAGTGCTACAATACCCACTGGAGTGGTGGAACTGCCAGTGGAGTTGGGAGTTGGAGAACGCCGGAGAGTCTGGATGTTGTAGTTTGTCGTTCTAGATATTTATTCACCTTACAATGCATTTTTGGGCCGATTGGCCCTTGTTGAGTTTAGGGCGGCCATTGCCCCATGGTGTTTAACTCTGAAATTCCCCACTGATTGTGGGGTTGGAGTCATTCAAGGAGATCAGGCAGCAGGGAGAGCCTGCTATGTTGCTGAACTGCGCGAGGCGCAAAGAAAGGAGAAAGGAAAGGGCGTAGAGGAATCTCTCTGCGTCCGTTTTGCTGATGATTGACAATTAGTGCCTGGGCCCCGGCCCGGGCACCACGACCAATTCCATAAAGACCTTGACCCTAGAGACAACGAAGATAAAGACGAATCTAAAGAGAATCAAGCTTCCCCGGCCGAACTGACTGTGGACATCCCAATCAGTGAGGGTGATGATTCGAGGATGCTAAAAATTGGGTCTCAATTGGGCCAGCAGACTCAACAGGAATTGGTTGAATTTCTCCAGGCGAATCTCGACGTTTTCACCTAGACACACTCTGATATGTGTGGGATCTCGCCGGACATCGCAAGTCACTCCCTGAATATTGATCCACGGTATGTCCCGGTCAAGCAGAAAAGGCGTGGTATGGATCCAGAGAGATCTGCTGCCCTTAAAGAGGAGGTTGATAAGTTACAATCAAATGGGTTCATCCGAGATGCTTTGTATCCAGAATGGGTGTCAAATCCAGTATTGGTTCGAAAACCGAATGGAAAATGGAGAACTTGCATCGACTACTCAGACTTAAACAAGGCTTGTCCAAAGGATAGTTTTCCACTTCCTCGAATTGACCAGCTCGTAGATTCAACAGCTGGACATGAGTTATTATCTTTCATGGATGCTTATTCTGGCTACAATCAAATACCTATGCATTTGCCTGATCAAGAACATACCAGTTTCGTGACCGATCTGGGACTCTACTGCTACAGAGTCATGCCTTTTGGTTTAAAAAATGCCGGAGCAACATATCAACGCTTAGTCAACCGGATGTTCGCCGACCAGATCGGGAAGACCATGGAGGTTTATGTGGATGACATGCTAGTAAAGTCTCGATTCTCCATGGATCACGACAGAGATTTAGATTCGATGTTTTGCAACCTCCGAGAATATGGAATGAAGCTCAATCCATTAAAGTGTCATTTCGGTGTCGCATCTGGAAAGTTCCTCGGGTTCATCGTTAACGCTCGAGGTATAGAAGCAAATCCCGAAAAGATCTGGGCAATAAGGAACCTACAAACTCCAAGAACTATAAAGCAAGTCCAGAGTCTCAACGGGAAAGTAGCAGCATTAAGCAGGTTCATTTCGAAATCCACCGATAAATGCATTCCTTTCTTCGATCTGATCCGGAAAGGGAAGCGAAACTTTGAATGGACCGTAGAGTGTGAAGACGCATTCTGATCGCTGGTTCAACATCTTTCCACAGCACCGATCTTGTCGAAACCAATTGACCACGAGCAATTGTACCTTTATCTGGCAGTATCAGAGCATGCAATCAGCGCTGCTTTAGTTCGGGAAGAAGACCGAGTGCAGAAACCAGTCTACTATGTTAGTAAACGACTAACAGGGGCTGAAAGAAATTATCCAAGACTAGAGAACTGGCTTATTTCCTAGTCATTGCCTCAAGAAAGCTTCGCCCTTATTTCCAAGCTCATTCCCTTACTGTGTACACCGATCAGCCGTTACGACAGGTCCTCACGTGGCCTGAGACGTCTGGTAGGCTACTCAAGTGGAACATTGAACTGAGTCAATTTGATATCACTTATGCTCCGCGAAGAGCCATTCAAGGGCAAGTCCTAGCGGATTTTATAGCCGAATTTACTGTTTCAGAGGATCTGCCTAAAACCACTATACCTCCTAAATACATTTGGAAGCTGCACACCGATGGTGCATCGAACGATCAGTGTTCGGGTGTCGGAATAGTACTTGAAACTCCCGAAGGCCGATCCATATGCTACGCTTTGAGGTTTGAATTTCATGCAACCAACAATGAAGCCGAATACGAAGCTTTGCTTGCAGGGTTAAAACTTGCTTGCGATCTGAAGATTGTTGCTGTGGAGATCTACTGTGATTCCCAGTTAGTTGTATATCAAGTTCGGGGCGAATATCAGGCCAAGGATCGACAACTAGCTGCCTATCTAGCCCGAGTTCAAGAAGCACTAAGTCATTTCGATTACTATGCTATTTACCATATACCCCAAGAACATAATCAAAAGGCTGACTCATTAGCAAAGCTGGCAAGTACAGGCGAAGCACAGCAAATGGGACTTGTCCCCGTCGAAACTTTGTCCTCTCCAAGCATCGATCAAATAGAGACAAATTTTGTGTTTGAAACCGCTCCCAGTAGAGAATCATGGATGACTCCGTACCGAAATTACATCGAGAATGGGACTTTGCCTGAACATAGAAACGAGAAAAGACAAATTCTACGAAAAGCTTCACGCTTCGTCATTCAGAACGGAGTTATGTATAGAAGAGGGTATTCTGTTCCTCTCCTCCGATGTATCACACATGATGAAATCAAACAAGTGTTACATGACGTACACGAAGGAGAATGTGGCGATCATATCGGTGGGCAAGCTCTCACTAAGAAGATACTCCGATACGGATACTACTGGCCAACTGTGAATCGAGATGCAGCGAACTATGCTAGAAAATGTGATAGGTGCCAGAAACACATGAGAATTCCAAGAGCCCCACCTACCGAGATAACCCAAATGGTCAGTCCCTGGCCATTCGCGATGTGGGGCATCGATATCATCGGCACACTACCGCTGGCTAAAGGCGGGGCAAGATATGCCATCGTTGCAGTTGATTACTTCACCAAATGGGCTGAAGCTGAACCCCTTGCAACCATTACGACAAAGAAAGTTATCAATTTCATAGTTCGCAACATCATTTGTCGATTTGGACTCCCGAATACCATCATCACCGATAATGGAGCCCAATTCTGCAGCACGGAATTCAAGAATTTCTATCAACGGTTTCATATCCATAAGAAATTCTTGGCAGTTGCACATCCTCAGGCAAACGGTCAGGTTGAAGCTGTTAATAAAGTCATAAAGTCCATTCTAAAGAAACGACTGGAAAAGGCCGGGGGAAAATGGGTTGACGAACTGCCTATGGCTTTTTGGGCTTATCGAACGACTCACAAGACAGCAACCAAACACACCCTGTTTTCCCTATCTTATGGCTCTGAAGCCGTAATTCCAGTCGAAATGGAAGTGTTTTCCCATCGCGTGACTTATTATGATCCGAAAACAAACGCTATATTGCTTGCTGAATCTTTGGATCTACTTGATGAGAAACGGGAAGAGGCTGATTTGAGATTGGCCGCACATCGAAGTCGAGTCGCCCGATTGTACAATGCCAAAGTTCGACCTCGAACCTTTGAACTCGGCGATCTCGTCCTCAAGAGAATCTATCCGGTCCCCTCACACATGAAACCAAACTGGGAAGGACCATACGTGATTACACAAAGACTCGGAGATGGCACATTCAATCTATCGTCAGTTGACGGTCTTGACTTTCCAAGGGCCTGGAATAGCGAGAGTCTTCGTCGCTATTACACATGACAGGCTTTATTTGTTTCATTGCATCTTTCCATTTTTTGCGATTTTGCTTTTGCATTTAGAAATTAGAACTTGTAATAAGGCCACTGACTTTGCCATATTTTCTTATTTCAGCAATAAAATGCCATTTCTTCGAGCCAGAGCTGTGATTCATTGAATACAATGTACAACATCACGATGCACGGAGAGCTGAATTCCATCATGCAGTGGAATTTATTTAAGTAGGGAGTGGCTGTGATACGACCGGCCACTCGCTAAGTGAAACCCGAGCTCGGGGGCAAGCCATCACATCAAGGCTAAAAACAGGGTGACACACGACAATCCCTCACTCAACTCCGTACTCTCGAAGTGTGAGACGGAGTATAAACGTACAACCACTCCGTACTCCCAGAGTGCAAGACGGAGTGTAAACATTAATCAACTCCGTACTCCCAGAGTGCGGGACGGAGTATAAACATACGTCAACTCCGTACTCCCAGAGTGTGAGACGGAGCATAAACATCAATCAACTCCGTACTCCCAGAGTGCGAGACGGAGTATAAACATCAACCAACTCCGTACTCCCAAAGTGCGAGGCGGAGTATAAACATTCAACAACTCCGTATTCCCAGAGTGTGAGATGGAGTATAAACATTCATCAACTCCGTATTCCCAGAGTGCGAGACGGAGTATAAACTTTACTCAACTCCGTACTCCCAGAGTGCGATACGAAGTATAAACATTAGACAACTCCATACTCCCAGAGTGCGAGACGGAGTATAAACATACATCGACTCCATACTCCCAGAGTGCGAGACGTAGTATAAACATTAAACTACTCTGTCCTCCCAGAGTGCGGGACGGAGCATAAACATAAAAGCAAAATCCCCAGAGTATGGATGTTAACACTAAACCATGGATAATTTCGCACAACGCCTATTACGGCTTATCCCCGAGGCTGGGGCCAGAACTAAAACAAATATTGAGTTGAAGACAAAAGAGAATATGTTTTCATTTCAATTATCAACAAAAGGAATCCAATTACAAGCTAATTCAAAAAATTCCTACTAACGGGGGCCGAGCCCGCATCTATACACGGCTACAGAAAACCAAAAAGACAAAACAAAATGCCACCCCCGAATACGACAGAGCAAACTAAAAAAGCACTCAATCTTTCTTCTTCCTCAGTTTTTTTTCCGGGGTAGTCCCACTGGATCCACTACCCGACTTCCTCCGCAGTCTCTTGCTTTTCTCCGGTTTGTCTCTTGGTTCTAACATGATATCGACATCCTCCTCGGAGCTCGAGGCGACAGAAATTCTCCGGGAGGAGGGAATTGGAGGCATGGAAGCTGTAACAGGAAGTGGAGCAGGAGCACTTGCGATAACCACAGTGCCGCCCGGCGATATCATCATTAATGGAGCTGGGCCAGACAGAGCCGTACCACCCTCAGAAACGCTAGCTGCTGTCACGGCCGCTATCTCAGCATTGATCTCAGCAAAAATCTCATCCTCACGAGATGCTGGGGCCGCGCTGGACGTACTAGTGGCTAGCATGAAGGAGCTAATAGCTGGAGTAACCCCGCTCATGGCAAAAGATGGATCTGCGAAGGGGTCGCTGGGTTGACTAAGAAGTTCCTCAATCATTTGTGCGTAAAAAGATAACATGCTCGTTTCTCTCTCTTCGCCGACCACGGTGGCTGTCATAATCACCTTGGTAATAATAGCCTCCTGCGCTTGATAAAGGACTTGAGATGCAGGAGGCATAGAGATAACGGCCTCAGTCACTGAATGTGAAAAAGCAAAGATTGTTAGTTAAATGTATTGCTTCAGATTTACCACACTAAGTATATACGGGAGGCGTTCAAATACCTTCCTTAGTGCGACCCGGAGTGTGGGCAGGTGCAGAGATAGATGCTCCGATGGGAGACAACTGCGGCCGATCCAGATTATAAGCGGGGACAGGCTGGAGATCCACCGCGGCAGTGGCTTCGGGCATTGTCGGAATTAAAACTTCAGCACTTGTTTCATGATGCTCGACCCCCGAGCCCTCACCGGTCTCCCTCTGCCGAACACCAAGCCTCTCCTTCTCCACGGAAATCATCGCCTCATGGAGGACCTTCCTCTCCTCCTCAGTGAGCAAGCGCGTCTCAAGTTCAAAATCATCCAGTGCTTCGTCCGGACGCGCAGCTTTCTTTTTCTTTATCAGCCTAGTCCAGGCATTGTACAAGAGCATAAAGTAATCCCCAAGCCAAGATAAGTTTCTGTGTTCCAGCACGTTGGCATTATATGTGATCAGGAGATCGTAAAAGTCAGCCTCCATCCTGCACTGCTCCGCCTTAATTTTTTCCTCGGCTTCTACTTCCACGGACTTAGCCTTTGCCACCGCCGCATGAAGTTCAGCTCGAAGTGATACAGATTGATCGCATGCATCCTGAGCAGCGGTGTTTGCATCATCTTTTTCTTTCACCATTTCAGCGAATTTGGCTTTAAGCTCATTCAGCTCTTTAATGGCGGTGTCCCGTTCGGCTAAGACGGTGGTACAGCGATGGCCCATCCCTTCTACTAAGGCACAATGTGCCTGTTGCATCCTTGCCATCTTCGCCACGGCCTCTTCAGCCTTTTTGAGTGCCTGAATTTCCGAACTTCGGGACGACTCGGTCTCTGCTCGGAGAACCTGGATGATGCGATCTTTCCGAGAAAGGTCAGCATCACGTTTCTCAATAATTTTTGCCCGATCAAAAGCTACTTTTGAAGCTTTTATAGCTGCCTTGTACCACTCTTTGTATTGAGCGTAAAAATCAAGAATGTAATCGTGCGCGATATTCTCGGCATCCGGAGGAATCCTCTTGAGATGGGGAGGGAAGACGTATGCATCCAGACAAATTTCTGGAAAATCCTTTTTCATCTGAGCAAGCTTGATGGCTCCTTCACTCGTCAGTTCTGCCGGAGCCTGTTCAACAATGACAGATGTCTATGGTTCAACTCTTTGCCGCTAAGTTTCGGGCCTTGAAGATTGAGAAGGCTGTTGTTGCTACGAAGACTCAGGGGGATCTATAGGGGCCCTAGGAGGCGGAGTAGAACGAGACCGTGATCGATATTAATGGCCTCTATCTCTATCAAAACGCACTTGACCAGAAAGGCCGCGCCAGTAATCTCGATCTCTGTCGTAACGCTCCTGGCTGGTGTAGCCACGTGCGTAATCCCTATCTGATTCCCTCCTACGGGACTCATAATATGTGGAAGATCGGCGAACATTGCAGAGCCTATCTAATGTGGATCCACGACCTGACATTTCACCTGCGATAAGAAGAAACTACCGTTAAGCATCCTATAAAAATAATGTCCAATATGCGGAAATCGTGTAGTACTGTGGAAGCGTGTGTAAATGTGTAAACCCCCTGACCAACCGGAAGTGTTGACCGCACTAAAAGGAAAGGGCTCGTTCATATCTAAAACATCTTGGAATTCTTCCAACCCGGGATTGTGATGAATTGATATATAATCCGGGATGGGAATATCACCAAGCCCTTTGAAAGTATCTCTCGATTGAGAAGGGGCGGCCTCAGAAATTATGATTCTGGAAGCGAAAGGAGACACATCTACAGACTTCCATGCCTTAGATTTAAGTTTTTTGGAAACGACAGCCTTGCTTTTCCGTCTCTCTCCCAATTCTTCGAAATTGCCTGAAAAATCAGCCATCGGCTCGAGGTTTGTGTGAGTTCGTTCTTCGTCGCTCACTTCGGTTATCACGACTCCGAGCATTTTCTTGGCCATTTTCTTCTTCTTCTTCTTCTTCTTCTTCTTTTTCTCCTTTGGGACAGGCCTTAGCATCCTTCAGTGACTATGCTTTGACTTACTTCAATCAAGCCAAGAGCTCTTAAGTTATAGTCAGTCAACACCAAGTCAATGTGCCTCAAATCGCTCGGGACCTCTTGAAGGCTCCGAACCATGCCCTTGTAATATCCGTCGTTGGGTCTGGAGACAATGGCTGTAAGAAAAGTAGGATGTCAATACCAGATTTGAAAAACCATTAGTCAAGGAAATCATCGACGGGTTACGACACTTACGCCTAGACAGCCACCGCCTGGCAAAACCTGGAGGACACCGGATATAAAACCATTCGTTCTTGAAGTAGCTGAGTCTGGTCTAGGCTCCGGTTATGACCTGGCAGTTCCTGACTGCCTCCAAAAACGTAAAGGATGGACTATCACCTCTACTCTTGAAATTAAATAGATATCTGATTTCCGTTGGCCTTGGTGGACGGAAGAGATGGTCCATAAATACGATGAACGCACTGTTCAGCAGCGCATGCCCGTTGGGGTGTAATTGAGAGGGAGCAATTCCAAGAAATGATAACATCTCCCTAATATATTGATTAAATGGAGGGAGTGTTCCAGCCGCACAAGCATGGCGATAAAAGGCGGTGTACCCTTCGGGCGGACAGTGAGGTCTGTCGCTAGATCCCGGCAATAGCACATCATCCGAAGAAATGTTGTGTCTTGTGCATATCCTACCCAACAAGTTTTCAGAAATATTGGATTGAATGGAATCTATAGGATCCTCAATAAATATAGCATCTTGCAGCTCGTCAGGAGCTGGATCTACTATCTCCGCTGGGATGTTTGGAATTTCGAGGACCGGAGGGGGAGAACTCTGAATCTCATGCTGTTGAGAGCTCGAAGACTCCATCACTGACTAACTCATCAGAAAGTAACGTTAAGCAAATGGAAAACCTGTTCATCTTCCCGTGTAAAGTGTGTGTTGTGCAGTGTAGTGCAACTAATACTTAGGAAATTCAGCATAGTTGAAGAAAGTACGAGATCAACAAGAAATTCGAAAACCCAGTCGGAGTGACCATCATCGCTGACCGTCACGACCATACCATACAAACCCGTAAAATTCGGGTCAAGTTGGAGTTTTGTTTTGTCAGGATACAGTTCCATCGACGAGCTTCACAGGCCAGTCAAGTATGCAGTTTAACAAGTTCAGTCTAAATATGCAAGGATGAAGCTCGTTGGAATCATGCTATCGATCATGTAAAAACTCGAACCCATGAAGCTTTGTTCGTATCGATCAAGGTCTGTTTTAATTTCGAATCGACCAGAGAAGTATTACTCACGAATCGATCTCAGACGAATCGATGCCTTTCGCATCGATCACAATAGAACTTTCGAATCGATCTGGAACCCTAGGTTTCGCATCCATCATCAACTGAGCTTTCGAATCGATTCCCAGAAACAAAAATTTGCAAACAGTTGAGTGACCCAAGATTCGAATCGATCTCAAGGGAGAAACTCCATCGTATCGATCGTAATGGATCGATACGATGACCCAACACCCCCGACCAATTCAACCCATGAATCTCCACTTCATACATGTTGATCGATACGAATGTCAAAAGTAAACTCACGTCTCCTAGATCGATTCGATCACCGTTATTCCAGATCGACATGAAGGACTCACTCATACTTCTTCTCCAACCAACCGTTCTTGGTTTCGACCTCGATCTCGACTCCATCAATATCGACACGAACAGGAATGGGCGAGGGTTTCGAATCTTGGAACCTCCAATACTTAGTCAAATTACCTACCTAAATGTGAAGTTAGATTATAAAAACTTGGGTGCTTGTTCGATTCGAAGAAGGAAGTAGTTCGTTCGTCTTTGTTTTTGAAATCTGGAATCGATTCGAAGCGCACAAGGAAACGAAGGTAAAAGGTAAAAAGTGAAAAGTGAATGAGGTCTCGGTATTTATAGGGACTTTGTGGCGATTCGTATCCCAGTAGACGAAACCGGTAGTAGCCGGTGAAACCATTGAACGATTCGAAGCGTAAAATTCGAATCCATAGACTAAAGCGCCGTAATCGATTCAAAGGGAAGCAAACATCTGCATAGAGCCGCGTTTCGAATCCATCTCTTCGACTCCATCTAAACGATACGAAGTACATTGTTAAAGAGATCCAGAGATCGTTCGACTGCGTCGATTTGAAGTGCCCTATTCGAATCCATCGACCTGAGCATTTGACCGAGACGAAACAGACGCTTGTGCCCACCAAGTTGAAACCACCCATCGGTTCGAGTCCATTAATGCTTGACCCATGGCGACAAGAGCTAATCGATACGAATTAGAATTTCGTATCCATTGAAGATTTTCGTGTCTATCAAAGCAAGGCACACTGGTTGAACATTTGTTTAAAAGAAGATTACAACAAATCGGTTACGGCAGCACACATTACACCATCCTAACAATTAACAATCCATGAATCTAAAGGAATGATCAGAGATTATAGTTTTTAGCATGAAAGACTGCAGCTTTTCAAAGCACATCATGTTCACACAAGACGTACTTTAGGGGGCAAATGTTATCCCGCCTTTTGGCAAGGCCGAGATATCAAGGAACTGATTGAAAACAAAGTATCGCTTGTCAGAGATATCGATGAATTTTGTCCGAGTCCGGATCGAGCCACGATTAATAAGACATGACAAGCAAAGCCAGGAAAGCCAACGTTCCAAATTTCAAGTCGATCCGAGTTCGTATGCTTGGGTTATGATCGATTCAAATTAGAAGGAACTGGCTTGTTTTCGTATCCATCAGATCGGCCCAGCCTTCGTATCCATCAAGCTTGGAAGTACTTCGAATCCATAGAAGTATTCTTCTTCGAATCCATTCTACAACCCCCTATTTGTATCAATCAACTGGAAACCATCGAGATCGATACGAACAAAGCTATGCATTGACTCCATAAACAATGATACGTTCGTATCCACTAGAATATCTCACTTCGAATCCATCCAGTATGGTCATTTCGTATCGATCCACTGGAACGAGACAGGATCGATACAAACGAGAGCTTGTTCGAATCCAGGTGTGGTCGAAGCCTTCGAATCCATCGAGTCAAAGCGACGAAGTCTTCGGGAAGACTCGATCAAACTGGCGAAAAAAGCGGATCGATGCGAAGTTCGCGCTCCACGTCATCACAGAAGCACGCTCCGCCATCGATTCGAAGTAATCGATTCGAGCGAATCGATTCGAACGAGGCAAGCAGTTCAGAAAATACTATTTCGAATCGATGATATCTCATGATCTACGAATCCAAATAATATGAAATTTTCACAAAAGCTTACGAACATGTTGAAGAATGCCCACACCAAATTTCAGCTTGATTGGATGATTCTTTGATCGATTCGAATGGATTTCGAATCGATCCCGAAGTGGACCCAACTTTCCTGAGGCCGGGCATGTGGGCCCCCTCACGTGCCAAAAGTGGTCTCCCAAAATTTAGGTGAAATATCAGCCTCCTACACCTATAAATAGAGCCCCTGGTCATTCAGAAAAGGGGTCGGACAATTTTAAGAGCTAAGGAGCGCCCAGATTCTGCCAGATTTACTCCAGATCACCATTGCTGCCTTAGATTCAGATATAATCATAAAATCTGTTGTACTACGCTATAAGAAATTGTAATCTTCAAGTATCGAGCAATAAAATAATCAAACTTCATAGTGGACGTAGGCAAAACGCCGAACCGCTCTAAATTGTTGTCTTCTGTGCAATTTCCTTTCTTTTATTTAGAGTTTTTGTTTGATAATCCTCATTTTCAATTTTCATTCTTCACTTTTATCTCTTCAAAAACTTCCGAAGAGTGTTGTGCCCATTTTTGGTACAAACATCAGCTTCTTCACGTTTTTCATCAACAAAGTCCAGTGATTCCAATAAGAGATTCTGATTCGTCTTAGGATCATAATAGGTTACCCGATGAGAAGGAACTTCAAGTTCGACGGGTATCACAGCTTCATCGTCGTATGCCAAGGTGAATGGAGTATGGCCAGTCGTGGACTTGTGGGTGGTTCTGTAAGCCTAGAGCGCTGTCAGAAGCTCATCCACCCACTTGCATCTAGCCTTTTCTAAACGTTTCTTTAATATTGACTTGATTATTTTATTTACGGCTTCCACTTGTTCATTTGTTTTAGGGTGAGCGACCGCAAAAAATCTTTTCTCAATGTGATATTTTTGGCAAAAATCTTTGAACTCCCTACTTTCAAATTGAGTTCCATTGTCCATAATGATAGTTCATGGGAGACCAAAATGGCATATAATGTTTCGTACAATGAAATTGATGACCTTTTTGGTGATGATTGTGGCTAAAGGCTTGGCTTCCGCCCATTTGGTAAAATAATCAACTGCAACAATTGCATATTTTGTACCACCTTTAGAAATAGGTAAGGAACCGATTATATCGATCCCCCAAATCGCAAATGGCCAAGGACTAACCATTTGCATGAGTTCCGTTGGCGGAGCTCTTGGGATTTTCGCAAACTTTTGGCATTTGTCGCACTTTCTCGTATAGTCTACAGCATCCCGATTTACAGTTGGCCAATAATATCCATAGCGGAGGATCTTTTTTGCGAGTGTTTGCCCCCTAGTATGGTCGCTACATTCTCCTTCATGCACTTCCATCAAAACTGGTTTTACCTCGTCATGGGTGATGCACCGGAGTAGGGGAACCGAGAACCCCCTCCGATACATTATTCCATCTTGCAATATGTATCTTGAAGCTTTACAAAGGACTTGTCGTCTCTCGTTCTTTCTATCGGGCAAGGTTCCGTGTAGTATGTATTGTTTGAATGGGGTCATCCACGACTCCTTTTCAATTTCTGTTTCTAGAACAAAATCTATCTCCATTTCGTCTATACTTGGAAATTGCAAAACTTGGACGGGAACCAAGCCCATTTTCTATGCATCGCCTGTACTTGCGAACTTTGCCAATGAATCGGCCTCCTTGTTTTGCTCGCGCGGGACATGGGAAATATCGTAGTATTGAAGGTCCGCCAACTGAACTCGTGCAAGGTATGAGGCGAGTCTCTGCCCCTTTGCTTGATAGTCTCCACGAACTTGGTACACTACCAATTGTGAGTCACAAAAGATTTCAATCGATTTTATTCCGAGTTCCCTGATAAGTTTCAATCCAGCAATCAACACTTCATACTTAGCTTCATTGTTTGTGGCTGGGAAATTGAGTTTCAAAGCGTAACAAATTGATCGGTTTTCGGGAGTCACAAGAATTATACCAGCCCCAGAACAACGGTTGTTGGATGCTCCATCAGTGTACAGTTTCCATCGAATAGGCGGAATGACATCATAATCGTTTGATTCGTCTGACACGGTGAATTCAACAATGAAGTCTGCTAGCGCTTGCCCTTGTATGGCTCTTCACGGCAGGTAGGTAATATCGAACTGACTCAACTCGATATTCCATTTTAACATCCTTCCAGAGGTTTCTGGTCGTTGGAGTACCTGTCGCAAGGGTTGATCGGTATAAACATTGATCGAGTGTGCCTGGAAGTACGGACGTAGCTTGCGTGATGCAATCACCAAGCAGTAGGCCAATTTCTCAATTTTGGGATAATTTCTTTCTTCCCCCGTTAGACGTTTACTAGCATAATACACCGGCTTTTGAACTCGATCCTCCTCGCGCACCAAAGCTCTACTGATAGCGTGTTGGGACACAGCCAAGTATACATACAATACTTCATGGTTTACAGGCTTCGACAGCACCGAGGGACTTTCCAAATGCCTTACCAGAGCTCGGAATGCATCTTCGCAATCGGGCGTCCATTCAAAATTTCTCTTTCCCTTCTTTATTACATCGAAGAATGGAATACACTTATCTGTGGCCCTAGATATGAATCGACTCAACGCGGCTACTTTCCAATTCAAGCTTTGTACTTGCTTTATAGTTCTGGGTACTTGTATGTCTCGGATAGCTTGAATCTTCTCCGGGTTAGCTTCGATTCCTCGTGCATTGAAACCCAAAAACTTTCTTGATGCAACACCAGAGGAACACTTCAGTGGGTTGATTTTCATTCCATAATTTCTGAGTATATCAAACATCTCCGCCAAGTCTCGAATGTGGTCGTTTGACTGTCGTGACTTCACGAGCATGTCATCCACATAGACTTCCATTGTTCTACCAATTTGGTCTTTAAACATCCAATTCACCAAGCGCTGATAAGTCGCCCCAGCGTTTTTTAGCCCAAAAGGCATCACTACATAACAGCACAGTCTAACATCTGTGATGAAACTGGTGTGTTCTTGATCTGGAATGTGCATCGGGAATTGATTATATCCCGAGTACGCATCCATAAATGATAATAACTCGTGCCCTGCCGTTGAATCAACCAGCTGATCAATTCTAGGTAATGGGAAACTATCCTTAGGGCATGCTTTGTTTAAATCCGAGTAATCAACATAAGTCCTCCATTTCCCATTCGATTTTCTCACTAGTACAGGGTTAGAGACCAATTCTGGGTAGAGGGCGTCGCGGACGAACCCATTGGCTTTGAGTTTGTCCACATCCTCTTTGAGAGCCACGGACCTCTCCGGGTCCATGCCTCTCCTTTTCTGCTTTACCGGAACGTACTTTGGGTCTATTTTCAACATATGACTCGCAATAGCGGGTGAAATCCCGCACATATCAGAATGTGTCCAAGCGAAAACATCCAGATTCGCTCGGAGGAAATCAGTGAGATCCTTGGTCATCGAGGGGTAGAGTTATGACACAATCTTAAGTACTCGCGACGGATCGTCTCGGCTGACTGAAATGTCAATCGTCAGTTCAGCCGGCGCTGCTTTTTCTTCCCTGGGTTCCTCATTATCATCTCTCGGATCTATCTCTCTATAGGTCCGATCATGTTTCCCGAGCCAGGGCTTGGGCATTACTTGTTAATTTTCAACGACTCAGTTGTGGACGGAGGTGTCCATAACCTTTCCCTTCTCTCTTCACTGGGCCTCTCTTAGCTCAGCCACATAGCATGCACGACCAGTCGCCTGATCGCCATGTACAACACCAACTCCTTTGTCTGTCGGAAATTTCAGAGTTAAACACCACGGGGCCAAAGCTGCCATGAATTCCGCCAAGGTCGGTCGACTTAGAAATACATTGTATGGAGAATCAACATCCAAAACTATGAAATGTAGGATTCGCACCCTCCTATGTTCACCTTGCCCTAGTTCAACTGGTAATTCAACATAACCCATCGCATCGGTTGCAGCACCATTAAAGCCATGGATACGAGCTTTAGATGGTTTTAAATCTTTCGTCTCCATCTTCATCTAGTCATATGGTTTTTTGAAGATGATATTAACAGAACTTCTACAATCAATCGGAATTCTTTTCACAAATGCTGGCCCGATTGTCGTGGATATGACCATCAGGTTAACGGTAGGAGCCTCCACCTAATCAGCATCTCTGCTCCCGAATACTATATCATCCGTCATCATGCATTGTTGTTTAGCAGGGGTCCCATCCTCCACATTCGAACAACACTCAAATCCACATGCCTCAAGGAGTTAGCGTACCGCTCCATTTCTTGCCAGTTCTTATCTACAGGGTGAGGTCCACCTACTATCGTGTTTATGACCAATCTACCTACAGCCCGAGCAGGCTCCTCAGGGTGACGTGGACCTGGTGCGCGACCGGGATTGGACGTTCCATGTCCATCCTCTTGAGGATTGTTTACAAACTCCTGCAACTTTTTCTGTCTAATCAACTTTTCTATAGCGTCATGGAGGTGCCTACACTCCTCGGTATTATGCCCGTAAGTCTCATGGAAGCGGCAATACTTCCCAGTCCGCTTTTTCTCTTCAGTAGACTCTTTTGGCCGTGGCTTCCGATTTTGGAAAGTATTATAAGTTGACAAGTAAATATTTTCCAAAGATGCATTCAAAGGAGTGTATTCGTTGTAAGTTGGGATCCTTGGTTTCCACTTTACAACCTCCCTTTTCTTTCCGGGATTTCCCCCACCGGATCCCTTAGGTTGTTCAGGCTTGTTTTGAACATTGACTTGTACCTTTCCAGAGTTGTCACCGGATTGTCTTACAGCAATGTTACTCTACACAGCCTCCTTGCCATGTACCAGTGCATTATCTCGCCTTGTCCACCTAGCTTCCTCCCTTCCTCCCTTCCTATAAATTGGTGTGCTTTTGAATAAAAATGTTCTAGCATAGTCGGAGGCTTTCCCGCCAGCCAATCTCTAAACTCTGAGTCTGGATTTACCCCTCGCATCACGGCCATTAAAATAGCATGGTCGTTGGGGTTGCTAACTTCAGTCACGGCAACATGAAATCTTTGCAAGTACTCTTTCAACGACTCCCCTGGAGCCTGAATTACAGTGGACAAGGACATCACATCCTTGAGACAAGTGGCATGAATCCTGAATTGTTCTACAAATTTCGTTGCTAACTCATCAAAGTTGGAGATAGTCCGCGGAGGAAGTCGGGTGAACCACATGGTAGCGATTCCAGATAAAGTTATTGGGAAACATCTACATTTTGTTGCATCGTTCGGTCTAGCTGAGTCCATCATCCATTCATACCTCATCACATGCTGTCGAGGATCAGTCTTTCCTTCATAGGCCAAAATAGTCGGCATGTTAAACTTCCTGGGGTACTCGGCCTGTAAGATAACATCTGTGAACGGAGTATGACTTCTGGATATTCCCCAATCATCATTTGATAAGTCTTGATTCTCTTTCATCAGCTATCTGACCATAGCTAACAGGTCTGGGGTTTGTATGGAAGATGGCAGGTTGGTGCCTGTCCTGTGAGACCGTTCTGGTCGGTGTCTCCTCCGTTGGCGATCTACCAAGTGTGTATCCTGGAGATCAACATCATTAAGACCTTGGTGTGCCAGCTGTCCAGCTTCCACTCGCACTCCAGATCCTAAGTTTCCCGTTCCAGCTTGAGTGTGATTTTCTTGGTGTAAGTGAGGAGCCATTGCTCCAGGTAGAGAACCCGGACCATCCCTGGTTGATCGATCAGCAGCACCTGTCTGCGTTGTTTCTGTTCTACGAAGTCTACGCCTAGGAGGTTCATTAGACGAAGCAAAGCTATCAGATAAGGAATAAGGAGCGGGGCTTCCTCCAGCATTCTGATGCTGTTGTTGAGTAAGCTGAGTCATAAGGTTGGCGTTGGCTTGGATATGTTCGCTAAGTTGTCTCCTGCTTTCCATGAGTTCTCTCATTAGCTTGTTGAACTCTGTCCTAGTGACAGCTTCCATCTAGTTTTGGGCGGCCATAGTTCCCGCGCCAAGATTAGCTTGTTGATTACTGGGTCCTATTTGCTGGACGTTGGCAGTCTCGTTGACATCCGCGTTATGAGAGGCTGATCTGGTACGAGGTCTTTCCATCGTAGAGTTATTGGTAGAAACTCTTAGTAGAATCAAGAGACTTCTTATAAATGACTTGGATCTCATTCGGGGTATTTCTTCAATCTAGTAGCTACAAAGTAGATCCTAATGACCTAAGAATGCTGTTCTCAGTGAAAGCACCAAAATGTTAGCACCAAAATTGGTCACTAACACCCAAAGAGAGTTTTGTGTAGAGAGATTAACGAAGAAGATAAATTAAAATAGAGGGATGCAAGCTAAATTAGCTGTAGAGAATAAGAACACCAGATTTATAGTGGTTTGGCGTAACTGCCTACGTCCACTTTGAGTTTTAATCTTTATTGCTTTCACAAGTAGTTGAATACACATACAATCCGTACCCTAATGACTTGAATACAAGTTTGAACTGAAAAGAATAAGTCTTGAAAGTGGCAGAGTCTCCCAAGTGTTCTCGAAAAAAGGTCCATTTCACTGTGCCCCTGCCCTTCTATTTATAGACGAAGATGGGTTGGACTCCCCTCATGGGCCTAGGAACAAGGTACCTCGGCCCGTGGTAAGTAACTTCTGCACATCGAGCCATAGATGTCGAACGGTAATTGCTGAGCGAGGTTGGTCGAACCAGAGAATGCCGAGCGAGGCCTCAGCGCCGAACGACACTCGTATGCCGAGCCACACATCCAAACCGAACGGCATTCTTATGCTGAGCGAGGGATGTGTGTTGAACCGCACTCGTATGCCGAACGACCCTTCCATGCCGAGCGAGGCTTCATGCCGAGCGACCCCTCAATGCCGAACGAGGCAAGATGCCGAGCGACCTTCCTATGCCGAGCGAGGTTTCATGCCGAGCGACCCCTCAATGCCGAACGAGGCAAGATGCCGAGCGACCTTCCTATGCCGAGCGAGGCTTCATGCCGAGCGACCCCTCAATGCCGAACGAGGCAAGATGCCGAGCGACCTTCCTATGCCAAGCGAGGCTTCATGCCGAGCGACCCCTCAATGCCGAACGAGGCAAGATGCCGAGCGACCTTCCTATGCCGAGCGAGGCTTCATGTCGAGCGACCCCTTAATGCCGAACGAGGCAAGATGCCGAGCGACCTTCCTATGCCGAGCCTCTTGTCACATGGTCAAAAAACCGGGTAACATATATTTTAATTGATAAACATTTTATCAATAATATTAAATGCACAAATTTATCTATGTAGATTATTATATAGCATATGTTCTTACAATATCATAAAAGTTAAATGTTATCATTTCATTTTTCTAATAACGCTCCTACAAGTCTTTTATGTTTCACCAAACCCTAAGTCGAAACATAGAAGTCTTTTGACTTCACTAGTAGGTGTTAGGACTTGTTCGTCTTGGAATTCTAACCTTGACTTTGCTTAACAAGTCATAGCTCCACGGACGATGGATAATCTTCAATATGTTATATTGAGTGATATCGACTTATGGAATAATATATTCCTTATGAAACACCCTCGTGATCTAAGTGTCAGACACATCTGAAATCATGGTATACGTACAATATGTATGTATTTATCCCTTCAGTCTATTAGTTTTCTATGGTGCTCCACCTTTAATTTATACGTTCATATCATATAACTTTTATATGTCATACTTATATAATAGTCTTATGTATAATATTATATTAATTAAATCATATTTAATTAAATTAATTAACATTGTAATTAATTTTATATTTTCATAATATAACATCCACAACAATATTTTTTATATACTATAACCTTTATTATATAGCACACATATCATATATATGTGTATATTATTTAATTAATTAACCTTTTAATTAATTTATATAATTAATTAACCTTTTAATTAATTTATTGAATTAAACAATTTTTATTAAATTTGTATTAATATCGAAATTCATTTATATACATACATGTATACTTATTTTATTTTAACATTTTAAAACAACATAACATATATCATAGTATATAATACATACATATATTTATTAATTAATTAACTCATTTAATTAATATATTTTATTAATCTTATCATATATATATATATACGTATATTCTTTAATTAATTAACCTTTTAATTTATTTATTTAATTAATTAACCTTTTAATTAATTTATTTAATTAAATAATTTTAATTAATATCGAAATTCATTTATATACATACATGTATACTTATTTTATTTTAACATTTTAGAACAACATAACATATAGCATACTATATAATACATGTATATATTTATTAAATAATTAACTCATTTAGTTAATATATTTTATTAATCTTATTAATAAATTTTAAATGTCGAAATTAACTTATATTAATTTTCAAACATTTTTAAAAAGATACTATAACATTTATAATACGTGCTTTATTATAAATTTTAATTTTAACTTTTAAATTTTAAATTTTATTTTAGTTTCCAAAACAATTTGAATATCTATATTATAAAATTTATAATATTTTTCTTATTTTGAATTTAAATTTTAAATTAAAACTTTTATTTTAATTTCAAAACAATTCTGAAATTAGCCCAAGCCCAATTCGAATTGGCCCTTTTCTATTTGCGATAACCTTTTGGGCTTACCTCATCATTTCGAGCCAAGCTAGTAGCAAGGTAGGGCAGAGTACTTGATTACCTAAACCCAACCTTAAACACTACTTTTCTAAATACTATACTATACGGGTAGACTTTAATTAGTTAACCCTAACATGACTAATTCAGATCACATAGGCTATTGGGCTTTGATACCATTGTTGGAATTGGGCCAGCCTGTAGCAGAAGTTATTAATGAATTTCAAAAAAATTCCCTTTCTGGATCTATATTGGTTTTATGAAGTTTAATTCATTTAGAACGTCTCTAAATATTATTTAAATAAAATAATATAAAATTTTAAATTATAATAATTTTATTTAATTTATATATTAATGCATACATGGATATATATATATATATATATTTGTGTGTGTATGTATCATATACTATATATGTGCGCATGAGTAACATGTCAACCCATGCAAGGTATAACATGTCCATGTATAGACGATGAGATTCACATCGCAATGGACACGTTTGTTCATTCGATATGCAAATATATGTTGTCCAGATATACGTATGTATAAAAACTATTACTTATATATAAATGTTGTATATATATATAAGTATACATATTAAGTTTGTTTAAATAATTTTATGCAAATGTATATAATATATATATCTAAAATTTTATAAATAAAATAATAATAACATATATGTCTATATTATTATAATATATCTATTTAAATGTAAATAAGTTATTTAAATATTTAATGAAAAATAAGATTTTATTTAATAAAACCATAAATAAAACACGTACTAGTATATACATAATAATAAAATAATATTTTACATTTACCTTAATTTATATACACACATAAAGATGTTTATAATATATATTAATTAAATTAAACTATTTTAGATTCTACATTGTGTGAAAAAGCATAGTTAAATTTTACTATTATTTTTACTATCTTAAAATATATTTTAATTGAATATTCATTCGAAATTAAATAAAATTTATTTTTGAAACGTTTTTCAAAATTTAAATTTCTAGTAAATCACAAATGATATTTTGAAGTTGGTTAAATTTTATTTTTAATTAATTTATTAAATTTTGGATTATTTGAATAATAATTTTTAAAAATAACAAAGAAATGTTTTTAATTTTTCCTTTGTGACCAAGAGCTGATCTGATGTTACAATAATTTTACAAAATAAAAAAAATATAATTTTCATAACATATTTGATTTTATATGATATATTTATGCAGTATACTAATTTAAATAATAATAAATAATTATAAAAAAAAATTTCTTTCGAAAATTACTATTACCATGAATTTACATATATAAAATTATACGATCAATTTAAACCATAGTATAATGTTGTAATTAAATATAAACCATATATATGTAATTAAATAACATACACACATACATATAATTTAATGAAATATTAACTAAACGGTATACTATGCTATTGTACCGATCTAATATAAATAAAATGATTTTTATTTATTTATTTTATTTTATAAGTATATATATACATATAACCAAACCAATTTGTGAAAACATTAATTCATATCAGAAACATCATCTTAACAATATAATAATAATAATTTATAATTGAGTATTATTCAAAGAATTATAAATTATAAATTTGATAAAACATGCCTATAAACCAAAGCCTTGATGTACACCTTGAAAGAATGAACTCTACCCTTTGAAACCTTTTCCGATTCGGTAGATTGCTAGCCCTTGAACCGCTGACCTTTGACTATCGGATAACGACCAACTTTGAGTTGATTTGAACTTGATATAATGGAGCACCAATGGAGTAATTTTTTCTAGTTAGATATGATGGAGATGGCAGCCAAAAAAGTCTTAATCAAATTAGTTTAGGTTATAGATATATAGTGGATAGAAAGGAGGAAAAAGTGGATCTCATCCCATACTAATTCTCCCTTGATCTAAGCTATCAAAAATCTAGCACTAAACCCTATTTTGAGACGCTCCCATGTCATGTTGCTGCCAAAAATTTCACCTACCATGATGGGCCAAAAAACCCATTTAAGCCAAAAGAAGATATTATTTAATTAAATCCAATTTAATAGCTTATCTATATCGTATGTCGATTAATATATTAATAACTGTTATAAATACACTTAATATATTTATTCCTCAAATCATAATCAAAATTTTATAATTTATATTCCATAAATATTAATTAATTTATAGCAATTATAATCTAATTAAATCGTTTGGTCAAAGGAGAATCCAACGTTCTGGTTGTGTGACTCATCAGGTATAAATTTGGTCAGCGTTAATATCGAACTATTCGAATATTAACATTCATACATCATTTTGTAGGTGGTCTAACATTTTGGCCAAATTTATCACTTACTTAGTTTCAGTAAAATCCAATTTTACTTTGTTAAGCGTTACCCAGTTGTGGCTTTTGTTTACACCAATTCTCTTCGTCAAAACTATATCACTTTGGACTAATGGAATTTGGTAATGATCAAATTTCCAATATCATCCACATTAAACTCTATAGTCCAAACACAAAGTCCTTGGTTTAGTAATAATAATTATTATTAACCAAACTACTCCGACCAGTGACTTTGACTTCACGTTGACTTAAGTTGACCATGATACTAACCCCATATAACTGAGCAGACGAATCCTCTCTTGGATAGTGCTTCACTTCCAATACTTCTACTCGATAGTTACTCAATGGATGCCGTGCCATAATTTGACAATAATCAAAGCAGAGCTTTTATATTGAGGATCAATAGTATTTTCAAGTTGAGACAACTATATAAATCAGTCTCAGCGATATTTTCTATTTGACCTTAGTTATATTAACCAATAGAAAAATATCGAGTGAGTTATTCCATGGTTATCCAATAACTATTAGTACGTAACCCCTAGGTACCCCAGTAGTCATGAGTAAATACTGCCCAACATTTGGAGAGCATTATATACTCTAGTCTCAATGGATACATCGATACCCAATCTTGATGCATCTTGATTAGGATCATTTAAAAATGGTATATTTGTTTTTATTGTGATAAATTACTCGTGGTTACAACACATTGTAACTTCTATCACAAAATATACTGTTTATGGATTTTCTGTTAATATACTTCTAACTGAATTAATTAGTTAATATAACACATTATATTAAGTATATAATAGAAAGAAAACACCATTTATTTGAACAAGATTGGTTATCGAGTTAGACACGATGGTCCGCCTTTTCGACTCTCAAAAGTCGAGACTAATACATCAACAGTATTCACATGCCGAGCATCCAAAGTGTCGGAAAGACATATTGTTTGGGTGAAAGAAAAGATAGAACATAATCTCATATCGTGATAGGTAATATATAATATCCAAATGATCTTTACAAAAGAAAACTTTAATATTCATACAACAATTAGAATCTAACCTATCATCAGCTTGGACAGATATAACAGCCTATCCTCACAAATGCTGGTTAATTCAAAACAAGAGATGCATCGAAAATAAAAATACGTAAATAGGTCTTGGAGGCACCCAACTCGTCTCATGAAGCTCCAAAGCATCCAAAACTAACTTTGGAAAATATACTCAAATCTGACCCGAGTATTATAAGAAAATAAAACCCGGATCAGTCTGGTAAACTAGCGTGAGAAACTCAAATCATATAGATTTATATATTTATAAAGCCCATTTAAAAATAAAGGTATCACATAAGAACACAACGCACACAAACATGGATGGGTTTTTAACCTTACGTTAATCACACCATTTTTTTAGGAAATCATATGATATTCTAATAATGTCTAGAGTTTAAAATAAATAAAAAATCATAGCCAGAATGCAATATTAATTACATTCAACAATATATTTAGTATACAACTAAGTCTGTAAAGGCACGTATCGGAGAATGAATTCCATAAATAACAAGGCTACGGGTTACCGCCTGCCCAGTACACCTCTAGATAAAATGCATCAAGGTCACAAACCTTGTGACCCATGCCAACAAAAAATTGGCCTACAGCTTCCTGGATAGTACCCAATATCACATCATCCCGTTGCTCCCAACCTTTTCGATGAGCTCGCAGCATACATAAATCTATAGATAATGATCTAGAAAGGTGATGATCAAAACTGTAACGGCCCGTAATCTTAACACTTTGAAAATGGGATATTTAATTATTTTAAATATTCAAATGTAGAATTTTCAAACTTAAACAATCATGTTTTATATAATAAATAAGAATGGTAAACTTATTTTTGATATTGAATAAAGATTTTGGATTCCCATTGTAAAATTGACAAAAGTCGGATTCCGACAAAGTAGGATAAATATTCGAGAAATTTGTTTAGAAGATAAAAAATTCCTTTTAAATATATATAATCAATATCAAACTCATTTGATAATAATAGTAATTTAATTTATAATGGTTCGATAAATATATAAAACTTGTTTTATAACATTGACAAATTTCGTCGCATATCGATAAATCGATGTCGTATTTTTATAAAAGATTTGGATATTGTTTTATATTATTTTATAAGTCAAATATGCATTTTTTAATTATTTAAAGATAATAAGAAATTTATTTTGAAGTTTAGTTTACATGAATAAATAGTTTAACAAAAACGACAAAATGTGATCGGAAAACGTTTTGTCGAAAATCAATGTTTTATTCAAAATAAGTTGCCGCAACGTTATCGCACCTTTGTTAACATGTTTTAACATATATATTACACATTTTAATAAATAAACATGTTTACTTTTATTAAATAGGATTAGAAAACTTCTAGAAGTCATTAGTAAAAGTAAGTAAGAATTAACAAAAGTAAGAAAAGTAAACATCAAATCACATCAAATCAAAATCCAACAAAACAATTACTTTTCCTTACTTAATCTTTAATGACTAAGACATAAAGTAAGAAGTGAAAGAATGATATTAAGTATTGAAAAAGTGAATGTTGCTTTAGGTTGAAGTAAGGATAGTTTGGTAATTTGGTAAGAGGTTATTTTGGTAAATTTACCACTTCTTACTTTTTCTATAAATACCCACCTCCTTCTCTCATTTCATTCACATTTCTTCTTCCTCTTTTTTCAAGCTTCTTCACCTTTTTCCTCTCCACTTTAATGGCTTCCAAGCCATAGGAAAAAATTATAAATAAATAATATCAAAATATTCAAATAAAATCGATATCCATTCTCTTCAAAATCAAACTCTTCTTTTTTCATATTTGACCTCTTCTTCTCACGGCCATAACTTTATCAAAACTAATCCAAATCAGAAAATTATTTTTTTTCAAACTCAATATAATTTAGTTTGAAACAACTTTAATTTACATCATTTCTTCAAAATCTAAAAGTCACCATGGAAAAATTTCAGTTCTTTCAAAGTCATTTTCAGACCAGATTTTATGGCCGAAAATACCTCAGTTTTTTATTATCATAACTGCTACAAAAATAATCCAAATAAAGAAATTGTTTTTTAGAACATAAAAAATTCCAATGGTTACAACTTTTATGTTGAGCACTTCTTCCAGTTTTGAACTTAGCTATGTCAAAATTCCATTCTTTGTAGTGCATTTTTTGGGCTTCATTTTTTGTCAATCCAAGAATACCCTTTTTTCTTTATATCATAACTTCCTCATAACTAGTCGAAATCTAGTGTTTCTTTTTTTCAAATTCAATAGAAAAGAAATAGCAACAACTTTATAGTGAACTACATTTTCAAATTCTGTGAGTAAGAGGGTCAAAAACTAGAGAGAAAATGACCTATTTTTTGGGTCTAATTTTGAGAATTCAAGGTCAAAGCTCCACCACTTCTTCTCTATACTTTCGGCCAACCTCCATCTCAAGCCTAGGCCAAGCACTAAGAAGGAGGAAATCGGGCTTATTTTGATTTAGGTTCCAAGCATGGAGGAAGTATGGGTTAGATCTTAATTTCCTTGCGTCAAAGTTTGACGGAGTGGAATCCAAAGTGAGTTATTTCTTCCTTTAAGTTCGTTAAAATCATTGCTAAGTTGAAGGAACTTTAAGTGTTAAGTGCTGTTTTAACACCTTTGTTGAATGCTTGTTTACTTTGTTTGCTAAAAAATGGTTTTATTTCCTTGTTTGACTATTTGGATGGTTAATTAATTATTTTAAAATTTAGAAGTTAAATACTAAATGGGGTATGTGGAAACGACTAGTACATGTGTTTCGTCTGTGAGATCCAAGGAGACTTGGACAAGGGACGGAACATGTCGAAGGTAAAGCTCGGATGCTCTAAAAGAATATATTTAAGTTTTTCCAAGATAAAAGAAAAGAAACAAATTCTTTGAATGTTAATTAACCACTTAACACCTTTTATTCGATGATTGGTACGAAGGAACCGGGATCAGATTTGGGTGATTCCTATCCGAAGAACAGGGATAGGATTTGGGTGATTCCTATCCAAAGAACCCTTCAAACTAATTTTCGAAATAAAACATATTGAAGACAAAGATCGTGGAAGACAAAGATATTCATGATGTAGGATTACCTGCCATCCCTGGAGGTGAAATTTACCATATCTAAAGTGGCAGTAGTGCTCTGTTATGAAAATCTTCGATTTGAAAGAATATAATTTGAAGTTAAGAAGAAAATCTTTGATTAATATTTAATAAATGATTTGGAAATATTTTCCCTAAGTTAAAAGTTATAACTTGAATGAAAGAAATCTTTGATTAAGATTTAAAAGAATGATTTGGAAAAGTTTTCCTAAGTAAAAGAGAAAATGATTTGGAATTATTCTAGGATTTAAGAAACATTTAAATAAACCAAATGATTTAATAAATGAGGCTTAATGATTCCATATACTCTTGAAAAGAAAATGGAATAAATTGAAGAGAATATATCTAAGAAAGATATTTGATTTAAATAAAAGATGAAGTAATTGATTTATGATTGATATCCACATATGAACTTAACATCTTTTAAAGTGATGATTGGCTTTGAAGAAACCAGGGTCGGATTTGGGTGATTCCTATTCAAAAACCACTTCGAACCAATTTACGTGTTCGAAAAATGAAGATGTTTGAAGACGGAGATATTGAGACAAATAATAATGAAGGACTACTTGTTGATTAATTGGGGATAAATTCTCAATTCACTATATTGTAGCAGTGGTCTCTTTGTTATGAAAAACCTCAAAACCACAAGGGCTTCTCGCCTAGTAATGGCCGAGGAAAGTTCCTTCTGTTTCGTTTGGTCCCAGAACGAACTTGTATGGATGAATGTCTGACCTTGCATTCCAAATCATAATGACTGATTTCTATAAAAGTATGTCAGTCGGTGGCGGAGAAGACACCTTCTCTTAGCTTAACGCGCTTTCTCGAGACATGCGAGCTCAGGAAGTTATACATTTGTAGAAATCAGTCGTGTGAATGTGGAATGGTAATGTGGCATTCAAAGTGAAAGAAGACGTGTTATGTGAAAATGTAATCGTTGCCTCAAGCCTCATCAACCGAAAATGACAGAAACATGGTTAGATGTAGCAAGGCTAAGTGGGTCATTCCCAATTAGGGTATGATCATTCCCTTCTAGATATATTACTTCCCGCTATGAAGTTCATGATGTAAATTAATGTGGATGTATGTGAAGAGAGCTCTCGGATAAAGGTCGGTAACGACCAGGGGATGAAATATTCGGTATTATCTAGTTATAGAGATAAGCCAGTCTTTTGTTGGTAGAGGAGCTTTGTGATGGTTCCTCGGGACATCCATCTAGAGGTGTACCCATCTGAAGGTAGTCCCTTCACCTGGTCATTTGTATGGAAATACATTCTTCAATAAGAACTTGTGGTTTTGTTTGTAGAGCCTAGTATGCTGGAATTTAATAATGGTAACAATTTTGGCTAAGATTAATAAGTTTATTTGCAAATATTTTCAAAGAAATATCATTAGAAATAATATCAAATGTTTTGATATATAAAAGTGTTTTAAGTTATCATAAGTTAAAAACCCGTCCGTGTTTATATGTGGGCGTGGTCTTATGAGATACTCTTTCTTTTCAAAGGATTTTATTTAAAGGCTGATATATGACACTGTCATCTATTATTGAGTTTTTCTCACGCTGGTTTATCAAGCCTGATCCGAGTATTTTCAATACTCGGGTCAGATCCGAGTAGTTACAGGTTTAGTTGAAGACGGTTGAAGTTTCCAAAGTAGAGCTGGAGATATCCATCTACGTATGGACATATTCTCTTATCCACCAGGGTTTGTTGGTTTTAGTTTGATGTTGTCGGCAATTGTAAGGACAGATGTTTATAACTGTCTAAAGCTGAATTTAAGTTAGACTCTGATATATGTAATGTAAAAGTTTTCCGCTATAAAGATATTTGTTCAATATTATATATTATTCCATTCGAGTGAGATTCTGTTCTGTCTTATTTTCTTTATTACCCTTCATGTTCCGTCTTTTCGTGCAATTTGAGTTGGACATGTGTGGTATATTGTTGATTCAAAGGGTACGGAAAAACGGGTCATGACATCTGGTATCAGAGCTGAAGGTTAAGCAAGAACCTTGGCTTTGGTGGAGTAAAGACTCATCAAAGATAGGGTTAGTAATATCCTATGATGAGTAACTCATTATAGATAGGGTTAGTAACACCCTGGAATGAGTTGAGAGTATTATATATGAGCACATATTTGTTAATGTTATATATAAAGGTTTTGTGTTGGAAAATTTGTAAATGAAATAATTTTACCTAGGATTATATTTTGATTACAAAGTATATATTTTGAAAAGTTATATAGTTAGAAATCAAAATTAGTGAAATTTAAATATGAACATCTTGTGATTAGAATTTCACAGTTTGAGTATAAGATGTTTGATAATAAGATTGGTTTAAGAAATGAAAATATAAGATAAAAATGTATTTAACAAATAGAAAATGATTATGTAAAAGGTAAATGTAAAAGGAATGAGAATTTAAATTTGAGCAATTTAAAAGAATTATGGTAATTTAAGTGAATTTAATTAATATAAGATAAATTTATAAAAAGAACTTATAAGATAGGTTTTATAAGCAAAAGTAATCTCTAAAGGATTTTGAAAATGGTATTATTTAAAAAAAAAAGAGATATTTTATGATAACTAGTTCGAATGGCTCGAAAATAAACTAAAATGGGCAGGAGATGTGTTCGGATGGTAAGCACTTCTCTTAAGTATTACTCTTCTTGTTAAGAGGATATGTAACGACCCGGTATTTTCAACCATTCGCATCCGCACATGTCGGACTTGAATTGCTCAAAATATCAGATTGTTAATTTATATTTGGCAAAACTCAGCATATACAGTAAATAAAATAATCACAGAATCACAGACACAGAGTATTACAACAGAATGTAGCGGAATAGATTAATAAATAGTAGTTCATGAAGCTACTATATAAACATCAGAGTTAGAAATAATATACAGCAGAATATCTCAAATACAATTGAGTCTCGAATACAAACAGATGACATCTCTGAACAAATCAACTGGAAAAGCTGAAAGCTGAATCAATAGTTGGATCTCCAAGCGAAGCTCCAAACTCCAAAGGTGAGTCCCAAATGCTGTATCACTCAGTCTGACCCGAGCGTAAAGCAAAACACAAAAACACTCAAGTCAGGATTAACATTCTTATATCAATAAATCCGACTCAAGTGAAATATCAACTGAAATACAAGTAACTTAAAGGATGTTTGGGATAACCATCCTCTAAGGATCCGTGGAACTATCTACTAAGTAGAAATATACGCTATTAACATCCAAACGTCATTATAACACCGTGTCCATTTCAAAATAATTTATACTTTAAAACCAAAATATCATTTCCATTTCAAATATATATTTTTTCAAATTATAGCACTTTTAAAACTAAATTGATAATTTCATATATATCTTATTTTAACTTCATTATTATTTAGTTTTGAAGCATTCACTTAATAAATTCAGTATTATTTAAATAACCTTAAATTACATTTTTCTAAATATTCCTTCAATTTATTTAAACGTGAAATATTCATTAAATTACTTAAATCAAAATTAGGTTAGAAAATCATATCATTATTCTTCAAATTCAATGAGTTTCAAATCGATTTATTTAAATGAAATTCTTAATTAAATATAGTTTCAAATAAATTCAAATTTATCTTCCCAACCTTATTTATAAAATAAATTTCAAAACTAACTTATAACCTTAAATTTCAACATATAAATTTAAAAGTCTAAATTTTAAACCCTTATAAAATTACATATATATATAATATCTTAAAATCAATATTTATTAAAACCAAGATATTCATTTCAAAACCTTGGAAATCATTTTTAATATATATATATATATATATATATATATATATATATAGACCAACGATGTCTGTATATAATTTTCTATCCTATGGTCAAGTGATACGGATATTTATCATTTCAATCCGTAATTTAAATATATACAGGTATATATCATTTCAACCCGCAATCCCAAATTCAATTCAAATGAAAATCGTTTGGGTTTATCATTTCAACCCATAATGATTTTCTCCTATTCTACAGATCGTTCGGGTATGTATCATTTCAACCCATATGGAATTCTATACTAACAGGAAACTTGCAGAGTGATAACAGATATGAAAATAATATAACATGCATATATCATCAATAATAATATAATATAAACAACAGGATATGGTGTTATATCCCATAGGTGAACAGTTACAGATAATAGCATATATAACAATTTAAATAACTAACAGTAGCATATTTCAACCGTCGTTTCAATTGAAATCAAATTTAATAAATATAAGAACGTTAATCGTGAGTGAATGCTCACCTTTCGAGGCTAGAGGAGTTTTGACAAAGAAATTGAGTTACGAAATCCAAAGCAACGCTAGATGGACACGATTTGATGAAGAAAACAGGCACGACGGACAAAGCTGATAATGGGAAATCGATGAGAACGATTAGAATTAGTTGATATAAGTCGAACAAATATATATGTTATTTTTCTGAAATCAATTTAGAACATATATTTTTCTAATTTATATTTAATCCCATACTTATAAAATAGAATATATACATTTATAACTTATAAAACATATTACTCAGAACACACATATATATACACACTATATAACAACCGATAAACATATACTACATACTTAATATATATTAACACACGACTTATATTATATATTAAACAAATAAAAATGATAACTTTATAAACTTATAACAGTATAAGCAAACATAACCTGGTTACTTCTAACTATTTGAATAGAAAACCATATAGACATAACATTCATAAAATACAATACTGTTATGAAATTATATATATATATATATATATATATATATCAACAAATAAATCAAAATACATATAATATCTCTTGTACAAACAAATATATGTAGCATATTTGAAAGCTTATATAAAACATATATATAAATATATCTATATATACACCGACTTACAAGCTCTATAACATCCATACGAATCTTTAAAACAAAACTCTATCAATACATTACCTAACATACCTACCCATAACAACACTTACAGTACATTAAAGTTTTTAACAATTTACAACTTATATACCCTAACATACAAACCTGGGCATGCACAGACACAATGTATAAATTCATAAATTCTAGCATATTTTTGGTAAAGCCGAGTATACGTACATAATATGGTTATACAATAATATATACATACTTTATAAACAATATATATATATATATATAAATGAATATTAATATATATATCCCCTTACAAAAGTTACTATAAAATAATATATATGATACTGTAAGTATTGTAAACTTAGAAATCAAACAGTATTCTTATACTTTAAACAATCTGTATATTATATACTTTATATGTAACCAACAAATCCTTCTCTGACATTCTTTCCTAAAGCCAAATAACTTAACATAACTTATATATATAACCTCTATATATACGCAGTACTATTATATGAAATGAGATAACAACTAATATATATTTAAACATATAATGCACATATAATACCTTGACTAACACACGCACTTCTGGAGATATGAAAAGAAAAATCGGGGATGGAGCAAGTTGCGTGGAGGAAGGCTTAAAGTGGATGGTGTCGTGGCCGAAGACGTGGAGGCTTGCGTGGGACTAGGTTGCGACAGTTGAGGAGGCGGCGGTTCCGAGTTTGGGTGAAGCAAAATATTTCGACGTGGGTGCTTGCTGCGTGGAGGTCTGGAGCACGGTCGGGAATGGTGGCGGATCGCGGAGGGCTGCTGTGTTTGCGCGCCAGGGTGGAGCGTTGGGTGAGGCGGCTGTCGGCTTAGGCACGGGGTGGTGAGAGTTAGGAGGGACGGACGACGATTGGCCACAAGAGGCGCGGGAAGGTGACATTGGAGATGAAGGCGGAGGGTGCAGGTTAGCAGCAGCTATAGGTGATATATATATATATATATATATATTTATTATTATTTTTTAACAGACTTGGCCGAAACAAAAAGAGAAGAGGGGAAGGGAAGAATTGAGAATGAAATGAACCAACCAAAAGATAGAATTTTAATATGAGGTGGTTTTTGGGAAATAAAGGGTCGGGAAAAATAATGGACGTGAGTTTGAAAAGAATAAAGGTATGTAACTCAATATATTTATTGAGATGAAGTTCAAAAGCATACCTATAAATGTAATGTGTTCAAAAGTTATACAGTGGAAAGCTGAATAGAAACAAGGAAGCCCAGAAGTTAAAAGAAAAACGTGTACCAGTACGGAATCGTTTTCACGGATTCCACTGTGTACCGGACTTCAAAACACATAATTGAATATACCACAGAGATCAGCACGACGAGACAATCAAAACGGTATATAGATATTAGTAGTACGATCATCCGATCAAAAATCGATGTCGGTACGAAAATGCTGCTATTTCGTTGAAAATAAGATCGACGGAGCAATAACAGTCCAAATTTTGAAGAAACGAAATATGACGTCTTACTCAGAAGATGATTTACAAATTTTCTATGTAAAAATATTCCGGTTTGAAAAACATTTTATTGTCATCAATTTTAACTGATTTGAATTGAAAAAATGAATTATACAATAAAATAAACTTTCATATTATTTGATGAAAATTACCATTTTCTATATATATAAAAATAGACGTATTCCAAATATCAAATTTTCATTTAATTACGTTATAAAACTATTAAAATTTCCGGGTTGTTACACTGACACTACTATACGTTGCTATCCCGTACGAAAAATGTAACGACCCACTATTTTGGACCATTCAAATCGACAATAATCCACACATGTCCGACTTGAATAATACAAAATAACAGATTGTAGTAAATTTGGAGCAAATGAAATACAATCACAGAATCACAAACACAGAAACATCAGAATAACTCGCAGCGGAAATTAAAATACCATAGTAGTTCATGAAGCTACTATAACAAACTCTCAAAACATAATACATAATATCAGTCTGAAAACATATACAATAGAAATCTCCAATACATAGAAAATACCAGAGCTGAAATAGAACAACTGGAACTGAAAAGGAATAGATAATTAGACAAGCGGAATCTCCAGCGATTCCTAGCTCCAGAATGAAATCCAAAGCTAAGCTGTAAATACTCAGGCTGACCCGAGCGTAAAGTAAAACACAAAACACTCGAGTCAGGACAATATATACTTATATAATATAAACCAACTCAAGTGAACTGTAGCAGTAATGCACAATAACTTAAAGGATGCTTGGACCGCACATCCTTTAAGGATCAGTTAAACTATAAATTAAATACATCCCATGATTAAAATTTCAAAATAGTAATTTATATTTTTGAAATCAAATATCATTTCAAAATTCGATATCATGCAAAGATCCATTTCAAAATATCATAGTACCATACCTTTTCAAAACTACATAATATCATTCCAAACATCATTCATTTGAACATCAATCAATTTATTTAATTTAAAATACCATTTAAATCTATTCATTTTATTAAGAAATTAATTACTCTTCAATCTCACATTAAAAGTTAAATTCTTTCATTTAAAACCATTTAAAGCCAATTCCTTATTTTTATTAATTACATATTAAATTTGAAAAAAAAATTTAATCCTTTCCCAATGATTATTTCCATTAGAATTTATTAAACAACCAAATTCAGTTTTCCACAGCACTTATAAAATGCTACGTAAAGTTTTAGTTTAAAACAGTTCATTTACAAAAGACAACGTTTAAGTGCTGTAATAGGTTTTCTCTATTTTTAACTAAGTTTTAGTTATCTTTATCAATTATAGCACTTGCAAAGTGCTATAATAGCTTCAAGTTTAAATTAGTCTTTAAGTTCATTTATTTTTAACTACAGCATTTACAAATGCTGTAATATCCTTTATATTTAAAATTTTCAAGATTTTAAATATAGTTTCAAAACTAAGTAAATTTTATTTACGTCATATTTAACTTATAAAATCGTACAATTTCACATTATAAAGTCATTATTTCATTTCTTATATTTTCATAATTTACATAAGTTAAATTTCTTACAAAATCCGATTTTTATATTACTTCTTATTTAAATTCAAGTATTACATACCATTTCTTTAATTTAATTATTAAATTAACAATTAAGTTTTAAATTCCAAAATATAACTTATTTCCATTTATTTTACTTAAATAAAATTTCACTTTTTAACCAAAAATTCAAAATTCCCAATTTAAGTTATATTCCAAAATTTAACTTAAACATTTATTCATTCAACATTTTTACTTATCTAAAAATCATTAATATAGTATAAAATCATTTTAAATTCATTTTAATTCAAAATATCATAAATTTATCATATTTCATATTAAATTTAAATTCTATTTCATCATCAAATTAGGATTTCCAAAATAACTTACATTTCAAATTTCCAACTTTACCATTTATTTATTTTACTTAAAAATTCTCAGAAAATCAATAATACTTTACAAAAATCATTTTTATTTAAGTTTAAATCAAAATATTATAATATTTACATTTCTAAAATAATTTAAAAATTTTAGAAAACATATTTTAACCACGGGTCTGTATATCATTTATAGCCTAGGTAAGGTGATACGAATACTATATCATTTCAATCCGTAATTTAAAATGAAAAATTTGGGTTTGTCATTTCAAACCCGCAATCCCACGTAAGAATGAAGTAAATAAATATCGTTCAGGCCTACATTTCAGCCCATAACGATTTTCCCCTATTCTAAAGTCTGTTCGGGTATGTATCATTTCAACCCATAGTGATCCTAGTCTACATGGAACTTGCAATGGTGATAACTGAAATAAATAACAGAATAGCATGAAATAATAGTGACATATGGTATAACAGGTGTAATAACAGGTATGAACATCATTTGATAATAATATAGCAGTGATAACAGGATGATATGCATTACAGATTCAAGCGATATTAGTTTATCAACTACATAAGTACATATTAGTCTGGTGAGATTTACTCACCTCTAAATGCTGGAGATAACAAAACCAATGACAGAACGGAAACAAAAGCACGATGACAAGACTACGGACTTGAGTGGAGAGCGAGATCCAATGCTACAAGTCTTGTGTTACAACCCAAAACAAACATCAAAACAGACATAAATTCAATACACTCTGAAATGGAATAACTTTGGAATAAAAAGAGATTTGAATGCCAAGTCTTTTGCCTTGCTTTCGCTACTATTTGGCACGGCCTAGGGATGTTGTTTGGCTTAGGTTTGAAAAAGTTTGGCTCAGGTTTGGGCTAGGAAATGCACGGCGTAAGCGAGAACATGTAGAGGAAGTTACAACATAAGAATGTCAAGAGGCTAGGCAACATTGGAAGGTTTGTGTTCACACTTTGGGCTCGGCTAATGGTCAAATGGCTCGGCCATGTCATGCTACAGGTCTGGCCAGAGATAGGAGGGGTGAGTAAGGGTCTGGACAGAGGTGGTGGTGGTGGCCTAAGGTGATGGTGGTGGTGGAAATGGAAGTGGTGTTCAAACAACATGGTTTTAAGGAAATTAACATAGTTTTTGTGGAGTTTCTCTTCATAGATTGTGAGGCCATGGTTCAGACCTGAGGAGTAGGTGGTGATGATGGCAGGGAAGAGGCGTAGGAGGTGGTGGCCGTGGATATGGAGTGGAGGCCGTTCAAAGAAGCAAAGAAAACAAGGCAAAAATACATGAAAAATGAGAAGAAAAGTGTAAAAAAGTAGCCATTACCCATAGATTTTTCTTGAAGCCATGAATGAATGAGAAGGTAAAATGTTTTTGGGTGAATGGAGGCTGAAAACTCACGGCTACAAACCAAAAATGCACAGCCAGGATAGTAATTGAGGAGTTATGGCAAATGAAAGGACAAAGGAGATGAAAGGACTTAAGGTAAATAAGCTTTTAAAACTCTTCATATTTCTTTTTCTTTAAATTCATATAAAACAAAAATAAAATCAGTAAATTGACTTTAAAAACCGAAACAAAGTAATATAAAATAAAATAAATAATAATTTTAAAGAAAATGGAAAAAGAAAATAAGAAATTGCTTAAAAATCCAAAATAGTGTCCAGAAATTACAAATAAATCACTATTGACTTTGGAAAATTATTAACTTCATTTTAAAAATATTCTAAAATAAAATTTGAAATAAAAATGATTTTTAAACATTTTCAAAGTAAAATAAATAATTAATTTCAGATCAAATAGCAAAATAATTGAAGAAATTGTTTAAAAATAGCAAAATAGGACATGAAAATTTCTAATAAATTACTATAACTGTAGAAAAATTTATACTTCACTTAAAAATATTTTAAAACCAAAATATATACATACCAAGTTATTTTACCCATATAAACATAATTTAGAACATTACATGACCAAATAAAATATTATTTATATAATTTGAAATAAACAATTTGGTTAAATACAGCAAATTACACACAAAATTGAAAACAATATAACTTCCACAATGTAAATCCGTTTTCAACAAAACGAAAAGCAGTATTCATGATATTAAATCTATTTTCATAATAAAAGATAAAATTCAAGAATTTAAATATTTATATTTTAAAATTAAAAGTCAAAGTTTGACTAGTTTGACCACAAATCCACTTTTCAGGAAAATATTCCATTTATACAAGTTTGGAATTATAATTCATATAATAATCAAAATTCATATTTAAAAATGAAATATTTAAACTAAACAAGTTTAAAATAATTTAAAAATAAAAATAAAGTCAAAATAAAATATGCAAAAATTAGGGTTGTTACACTCTCCCCCACTCAAATCTTTTTGTCCTCGAAAAGGAAGGAAGCGGAGAAACAACTAGAAAGAACAATAGGTTTGAAGACATTCTCGAAAAGAAGGTAGGGAAAAAGTAGCTAGGAGGGAAATCAGGTTGAAAGAGAAGGATGAACCATTATTTAAAATTGTTGATTAAAGAGGTAAAATATTTAAAACACTTTAAAATCCTTTAAAAAGGAAATAACTGATCAAAGTATCATTTATATAATATTTTATCAAAATACTTCTATAACTCGATGTCTTAACAAGTTTATCCTCGTTCTTGCAGACTATGGCAGTGCGTTGATCATGCGCAAAGCTAGAATTCTCCAGGTACTTAGTAGACTTGTTTCAACACCCAGTGAAAATACTGGAAAAGTTTTAAAAACAGATATGGAAAGTACAATCCAAAAAAAACAAAACATGTCGATCATGGATCGCGGATACACAATGGTTTCGCTTAGATCCCCCAGGAAACATCTATACCCTTAGGCCGCCCCAAACCTTGCGATTACGCCATGAAGACTGGTAGTACTCCAGATACACAATGGTTACGCCTGGATCTCCCAGGAAACATCCGTACCCTAGGCTCTCGTAGCCCCTGCTGATTACGCTACCAAGCGACTTAATAGATCGCAAATACACAATGGTTACGCCTGGATCTCCTAGGAAACATCCGTACCCATAGGCCGCCCCCAACCTTGCGATTACGCTATGAAGTCGTGCTCGTAAGACCATGGAGATTTCAATGGAATTCGATGGAAACTCGAGTATCATATCCGGAAAACCAAAATCAGAGAAATATCGATAGAATGAATCCACAATGTGGCCACAAAGCGGATATCAAGCAGAAGGCACTTTCCATATCTTTACTTCGAAAATATGTATCATATAGTACCTTTTTTAAATCACTTTCAAATATCATACTTATATAAAGTCCATTATATAAGATTTCATTTTCAAATCAAATACTTTCCAAAATCAATAGTATATCAAATCATACTTATATAGACTTCAATTATATAAGATTTCACTTTTCAAATTGGGTACCTTTTCAAATCCATAGTCTTCGAATCAATAACAGACTTATACAAACCAATTTTTATGTAAGTTCGATAACTCCCAAATCAAGTATTTAGTAACACAAGGTTCTCAAATTTCATTTTGTTTCAATATCAGTTTAGTTTCAAAATCATATACAATTCCACCAAATTATTTCTTCTCAATTTAAATATCTTCAGTTTCAAAGTTTCCAAAATAATAAATTTAGAAAATAAATCCAAATTTCCAAATCAATATAATTTAAGTCAAACAATTCATTTCCAAAATCATCTTATATTTACATAAAGTCCATCTTATATAAGGATCAATTTTTAAAAAAATAAGTTTCACTGCATGAAGAGCCATATGGGATTGAACATCTTTGCTTACTAAATTTTTTTTTAGAATAGTTTTGTATATAAAATAGTTTGTAAAATAGTTTGTATGTAAAATAGAATAAAACAGTTTGTTTAAGAAGAATAAAAAAATAGTTTTGAAAAATGATTTTAAATTGATAGTAGTTTTTCATAAAAGAAAATTTTCAATTAGATTACAAAGATATCCAACCCAACAACTTCCAATTTCAGTGCCAAGTATATCACTGATATTAGAATATAAGATGTACATATGTCATCATTTCGCAAAATCACATTCGATCGCTCGCTCGATCACACAAGTTCGCTTCCTAACAGACTACTGATTTTGCCATACCCAAAATAAATTCCTAACAACAATGGATCTAGATCAATCAAGAGAGAAGTTATATTTTTTAGAGGATCCTAATCAAAGAAATTGCTAACAAGGTGGATACGAAAGGAATGAAGCTTAAGAAATATTTTACTTTCAAAGCAAGAAAATTTATATCAAATAATCTTTGAAAATTCTTTAAAAATCATATGAAAATCATTTTATACTTCGAAAATATGTTTTCTCACAAAGAAATGATTCTGAGATTGATTTCACTCATTCCAGGGTATTTCTACCCTATCTCTAATGAGTTTTTGCTCCGTAGGCTAAGGTTTGCCTAAAACCAAAGCTCTGATACCAATTGTAACGACCCACTATTTTGGACCATTCAAATCGACAATAATCCACACATGTCCGACTTGAATAATACAAAATAACAGATTGTAGTAAATTTGGAGCAAATGAAATACAATCACAGAATCACAAACACAGAAACATCAGAATAACTCGCAGCGGAAATTAAAATACCATAGTAGTTCATGAAGCTACTATAACAAACTCTCAAAACATAATACATAATATCAGTCTGAAAACATATACAATTGAAATCTCCAATATATAGAAAATACCAGAGCTGAAATAGAACAACTAGAACTGAAAAGGAATAGATAATTAGACAAGCGGAATCTCCAGCGATTCCTAGCTCCAGAATGAAATCCAAAGCTAAGCTGTAAATACTCAGGCTGACCCGAGCGTAAAGTAAAACACAAAACACTCGAGCCAGGATAATATATACTTATATAATATAAACCAACTCAAGTGAACTGTAGCAGTAATGCACAATAACTTAAAGGATGCTTGGGACCGCACATCCTTTAAGGATCAGTTAAACTATAAATTAAATACATCCCGTGGTTAAAATTTCAAAATAGTAATTTATATTTTTGAAATCAAATATCATTTCAAAATTCGATATCATGCAAAGATCCATTTCAAAATATCATAGTACCATACCTTTTCAAAACTACATAATATCATTCCAAACATCATTCATTTGAACATCAATCAATTTATTTAATTTAAAATACCATTTAAATCTATTAATTTTATTAAGAAATTAATTACCCTTCAATCTCACATTAAAAGTTAAATTCTTTCATTTAAAACCATTTAAAGCCAATTCCTTATTTTTATTAATTAAGGAGTGCTTTGTCATCAGATTGCAGACAACCCTGTGGGAAACCAATCTCACAAATGCAACTTCCTCACTGCTCATTACCTTGGGCCGTAGCCGACCTACCTTGGGTCGTAGCCGATCTATCACTTGGTGATAAACTTCTGCTCAGAAACCCACCCTATAAATACACCACCATCTCCAACGAGTAGAGGACTTTTGGCCGATCATTTCTCAAAGCATCGTTACTCTGCCGAACTCTCAACTCATTCGACAATTGAAGATCTTCAAACATTCGAGACACTACAACAAGCTTCGAGAGGAATTTCTTACATCCAACACGGATTCATCAAGTTTCATCATCGAAGTTTGAGCTAGTAGTCGAGATTGTCTTTGTGATCAAATTGTATTGTTTTGATAAGTGTATTGTATCGTCTTGTAACCGGATTCAGTAATAAAGATATTCAAAGTGGACGTAGGCTCGATCTCAAGCCGAACCACTATAAACTGCTGTCTTTTACTGCTTTTTCGCTATTTTACTGCTTACTTCTTGTTCCCGTCACACGGGAGGTGCTTTCACAATTCTACTACACACACCGGGTGTTAGCGTTCACTTTTCAGCGTTAACATTTTGGTGCTTTCACTGAGAACCCAACTCAGGCGATCATTCACCATTGCTTCACGGAAGTTTGTTGAAAGAATTTCCTTCAAAACCAGAAGCCTATCAAACATAATGGCTCCTGGGAGAAAACATAAGTCTGTCAGATCTGATGATGACCGTGACAATACTGCCACTTCTCTTTCTCCAAGTCAGGCAGCTCCGAGCGTCGGGGTGACGCGAGAGGAGTTGGATGCTGCTGTGTCCGGATTGTACCAGCAGATTGAAACTCAGAATAATCTGATGATGGAAAAATTGAATGCTCTGCTCGGAGCTAATCAAAGACCAGTAAATAATGATGAAAACTTTGCTGATGCTGCTCCAAACTCCAAAGGGAGAAATATTCCTCAGAACAGGTCTGGTGCCACTGAAGGGGCACCTCCCCAAGCTTAAGGATCCAGGCCATCGCCAGCTCTCCCTGAACGTTTGCCCGGACAAACTTCTGAGAAAATGGCCGAAGCCTATTCTGCAAAGTCGCTAAACAATGAGGAG
The DNA here is from genome assembly GCA_030737815.1 of Allium fistulosum. Lineage (NCBI taxonomy): Eukaryota > Viridiplantae > Streptophyta > Magnoliopsida > Asparagales > Amaryllidaceae > Allium > Allium fistulosum. The sequence goes on along the minus strand of CM060905.1, from coordinate 478,985,460 downwards.
TATCTCTTCGGTATGATTCGACAGATAATGAAAGAAAGCATGCAGAGAAACGAAGATGAGATTGATTGGGGATTCGCTCCGAGTAAAACTCCATTTACTGAAAGGATCCTAAAGGCTGAGTTTCCCAGAAAATTCATTCCTCCTACCATTCCTCCTTATCGAGGAACGAGTGATCCAAATCAATTCCTGTACAAATATGATTGGCACATGACTGGCGCCAGAGCAACTGATGAGATCAAATGCCGATATTTCCCGGTATACTTGGAAGGAGTGGCGTTACTTTGGTTTACCAAGCTTCCTGTGCGATCTGTTGACCAATTTTCTGATCTGACCCGTAAATTCAAGGAACAATTCAGATTGTATATTTCAAGAGCAAAGGATATAATGTCTCTCTCAAGTCTTGAACAGAATCCTGGAGAGCCCATCAAATCATTCCTGAATCGATTTAATTTAGCCCTAGCAGAAGTTGATAACGCGGAACCGTGAATGATCTTGACCTACTTAATGCGGGCTATTGACAAGTCAAGCGAGTTTGGAAAATGGTTAAAAATGAAGGAACCAAATTCGTTCGAAAAGTTCTACAAAAAGGCTGATGAGTTCATGCGCCTAGAGAATCTTTCCGCTTCAGCTAAAGTTGTGACAACAGTGGTGGAAAATAATGCTATAGGTCAGAACAAGAAAGAATCTGCAAATCAGAAAAGGGAGAGTAATGGTGGAAAGAAGCAGAAAGATCTTAAAAAGCCTCGCTTCCTCAAACCTTCGGATTTTACCCCTCTGACTGATACACCGGAGAATATTTTCATCGCCGCTAAGGATGCTGTTGAATTTCCAAAACCACCGGCAGTTAAAGTTGGGAAAAATGCTGCTCAAAGCGGAAGATTTTGCAAATTCCATAACCAACCAGGCCATGATACCAACGAGTGCCGCCACTTGAAAAGCCTGATTGAAGAATTGTTAAGAGAGAATAAGTTGCAGCAGTACGTTAAAAGGAATAGAAAAGACCCGTCTTCATCTAACCAGGGGCAACTACTCCTAGCTCATTTATCTAGTTCAGGAGACAGGCCTGCTGAAAAGGAAAGACCTGTTATCAATGTGATCACAGGAGGACCTCATCCGGCTGGCAGGAGTTGGGGTGAGATGGAAAGGTATGCTAGAGCCTTGAAGTATGCCCCAACTGAAGAAAGTGTCTTAATCTTGGAAGATGATGCACCTCTAAAGCAGCAGAAGACTATTCATGATGATATTATGTTCAGAACCAGGGATTCTATTGATGTGGAAGCTCCTACCGAGGACCCTTTAGTTGTCTCTGTCGGTATTGGGCCGGCTATTGTCAGAAGAGTGCTGGTTGATAGTGGTGCCTCGTGCAACATACTCTTTAAAAAGACATTTGACCAAATGAAAATTCCAATGACAGACGTACAAGCTTCTTCACACAAGATTGCCGGATTTACAGGAGAGCTGAAATAGCCAATTGGAACGGTGGACTTGTTTGTTGAAATGGGCGAAGGACATAAGAAGTTGGTTCGGAAGCAAACTTTTGTAATTGTTGATTGATTCTCCGCCTATAATGCTTTCTTGGGTCGGCCTACTCTTGCTGCTTTCAGGGCCGTCCTCGCTCCGTGGTGTTTAACAATGAAATATCCCACTGATAATGGGGTTGCTGTCATTAAGGGAGATCAGAACGCGGGGCGAGAATGTTATCTTGTAGAGCTCCAAGAGGCCAGGAAAAGAGAAATGGGAAAAGATGCGGTAGCTCCGCTCCGCATCAAAGAATCAACCTTGTAGCAGCTACGGGGTGGCCCCTGTACTGGCGAACATAGCAATGCAAGGAAAGAAATGGACCCCAGGAAAGCCAGTACAGGGGAGAATAGAGTGGTACCTATGGAAGTAACGGTACCAATATCTGTTGACTCGAAAGACCCGAACAAAGTACTCAATGTGGGTCCACAGCTAAGCATAGCAGTTCAAAACACGCTGATATCATTCTTAAAAGCCAATCTGGATGTGTTCGCCTGGTGTCATGCTGATATGCGTGGGATCTCCCCGGAAATTATTGTACATACTCTGAACATTGATCCAAAATTCATGCCAGTGAAACAGAAAAGAAGAACTCAAGGTCCAGAAAGGTCGCCAGCACTAAAGGAAGAAGTCGATCGGCTCATGGAAAATGGCTTCATCAGAAACTCCACTTATCCAAATTGGGTTTCAAATCCAGTACTGGTTAAAAAGGCAAATGGGAAGTGGAGAGTCTGCATCGATTTTTCGGACCTAAACAAAGTTTGCCCCAAAGATTGCTTCCCGCTGCCCAGAATCGATCAGTTGGTAGATGGAACAGCTGGGCATGAGTTGTTATCATTTATGGACGCTTACTCCGGGTACAATCAGATAATGATGCATGAGCCGGATTAGGAAGACACAAGCTTTATCACAGATGTGGGTCTCTACTGCTACAAAGTTATGCCTTTCGGATTGAAGAATGCTGGGGAAACCTACCAAAGGCTCGTCAATGCGATGTTCAAACCTCAGATTGGTAGAACCATGGAAGTTTATGTTGACGATATGTTGGTAAAGTCAAAGAAAGCTGTAGACCACATGGGTCACTTGGAGGAAATGTTTGCAATTCTTCGAAAGTACGGAATGAAACTCAATCCATTGAAATGTTCATTCGGAGTAGAGTCCGGGAAATTCTTGGGTTTCATTGTGAGCGCTAGGGGCATCGAAGCCAATCCTACTCAAATCACAGCTCTAAGGGAAGTCAAAGCTCCTAAAACAAAGAAAGAAATGCAAAGCCTCAATGGAAAAGTCGCTGCTCTGAGTCGTTTCATTTCCAAGGCCACAGACAAATGCATTCCCTTCTTTGACGCTCTAAAGAAAGGAAAGAAATTTTTTGAATGGACTCCCGAATGCCAGAATGCTTTCGATGAACTAATTCGTCATATGGAAACACCTCCGGTTCTTTCCAAGCCTACTGATGGTGAAGACCTTTTCATCTATTTAGCAATTTCATCTCACGCCCTCAGTGCAGCACTTGTACGAGAAGATATGAAAATACAACGTCCAGTCTATTACATCAGCAAACAGTTCACTGGGGCAGAGATGAACTATTCAAAGATAGAAAAGCTCGCCTATTGTTTGTTAATTGCTTCTAGGAAGTTGAGGCCATACTTTCAAGCCATCCTATCAAGGTCCTTACCGATCAACCTATAAAGCAAGTCCTGTTTCGTCCTGAAACTTCGGGCCGTCTTTTGAAATGGAACATTGAACTCAGCCAATATGATATCACTTACCATCCCCGGAGAGCAATCAACGGACAAGCTTTAGCAGATTTCATCGTAGAATTTACTGACAAAGGTGATAGTGAGAATGAAATAACTGATGGCATTCCAATCCAGTGGAAGTTGTATGTTGACGGATCGAGAAATGATTACTGTTCTGGGGCAGGGGTTGTGCTCGAAACCCCCGAAGGACGATCGTTGTGTTATGCATTGAGACTGGAATTTCCTTCAACGAACAATGAAGCAGAGTATGAAGCTCTAATTACTGGTTTAAAAATTGCCAAGGAACTAAACATCAAAGTGTTACAGATCTTCAGCGATTCTCAACTTATTGTTTGCCAGGTAAAGAAAGAGTTTCAAGCTAAAGGTGGAAATCTGCCCGCGTACTTGTCAAAGGCATGTGAACTTCTCGAAGATTTCGATCATTATACGATAAGTCATATTCCTCGGGTAGAAAACATGAAAGCGGATTCTCTAGCAAAGTACGCAAGTTCTGGAGAAGCTCAATTACTGGGATTAGTTCCTGTAGAAGTTCTGTCAGCTCCAAGCATTGATGAAATGGATGTTGATTGGATTATGGCTGCGTCTCAAGAGCATGAATCATGGATGACTCCAATCAAAGAATACCTACTCAATAATTCACTACCGGAAAGTTTTAAGGAACGTCGAAAGCTGTTAAGGAAAGCGTCAAGATATATAATTCAAGATGGCCGATTATATAGACGGGGATTTTCAATGCCACTTCTCCGATGTGTAACTAAGGAAGAAGCCAAGACAATTCTAGCTGAGATACACGGAGGAGAATGTGGAGATCATTCAGCCGGTCAAACTCTAGCCAAGAAAGTTCTCCGATATGGGTATTTCTGGCCGGATATTAATCGAGATGCTGCTATTTACTCCAGAAAGTGCGACAAATGCCAAAGATTTGCAAAAATACCAAAGGCGCCTTCCACCGAACTCACGCAAATGGTTAGCCCATGGTCGTTCGCCATTTAGGGAATAGACTTGATTGGACCTTTACTGATCGCTAAATCTGGAATCAAATATGCTATTGTTACTGTTGATTATTTCACGAAATGGGCTGAAGCTGAACCCTTAGCCACTATTACCTCTAAAAAGATGTTAAATTTCGTAACTAAAAATATCATTTGTAGGTATGGTGTGCCGCAGAAAATAATCACAGACAACGACACTCAGTTTGAAAGTGAAGAATTCCAAGACTTTTGCAAACGGTTCAGAATTCGAAAAAGCTTCTCAGCAGTGGCTCAGCCGCAGGCAAACGAGCAAGGGGAAGCAGTAAACAAAATCATCAAGTCAACCATCAAAAAGCAACTCGAAAAAGCAAAAGGTGGTTGGGTTGATAAGCTTCCATTAGCACTATGGGCATACAGAACTACTCACAAAACTGCGACTGGGCACACTCCATTTTCACTGGCATACGGATCAAAAGCAATGATTCCAGTAGAAGTAGAAGTTCCTTCACACAGGAGAATTCATTTCAACGAAACTAAAAATGAAAAGCTACAACTTGAAGCACTTGATTTTCTTGATGAAAAAAGAGAAGAAGCTAGGCTCAGAGTTTTAGCTTATCAGCAAAGGATAGCCAGGCACTTCAACTCTAAAGTTCGCCAATGCAGCTTTGAGATCGGAGATTTAGTCTTGAAAAGGATCATGACAGCAACTGGGGTGTTTGGGCCAAACTGGGAAGGGCCATATGTCATAGGCAATAAACTTCTTGATGGCACTTTCAAACTCATAACTGTCGAAGGAGATCCAATTCCAAGAGCCTGGAACAGCAACCACTTACGTCCTTATTTTACTTGAAAAAAAAAAGCTTTGCTCAAAATTGTAAAATAGTGATGAATGTATCAGTTGTATTGAAAGACATTGTAAATCAGTGCAAGTGAATAAAAGCTATAAAGTGGATGTAGGCCCGATTCTCGGCCGAACCACTATAAATCTTGTGTTCTTTACTATTTCATAATGCCTGTTTCATTTCGATATGTAAATACTTTAAATGTATTGCTAAAATGTCAATTCAAAATTGCAGGACATTAAAACAAGGCTTGCTCGTCACAAAGCCAAGCGACCTCTATAAATCACCTACTAAGCAAATACCAAGCGACAAAAATTCCAAATTCAAATCCTATGCAAGAAGAACTTCACATAAAAAGTTGGCGACTCCACTGTGGCAAGCCTTCATTAATTGGTTGTGATTGTCGATATGAACAAGACATCCAACTAGGTAACTCGCGTTTGTCCCGTGAAGTTATTTAACAGTGATGTCCACTTCTTCGGATAAGGCAATTTACTTGCAAAAGGAAAGAAGATGCGCTTGAAAATGATAATAAAATATCGCTAATGAGCAGATGATGAGAGAACATGGCCAAGCAAACACAGAAGCAGCCAAAAGGAAGTATGCCTCTCAATAAAAGGGCCGATAGAACCACCGAATGGACACCTTCCCAAGCAGAAGGAACAGGGCCCTTGCTAACTGATCGTGATGCATCCGATCAGGCAGCTTGCGTTCGTCCCGTGGATCTACTCACCCCTGAGACGCAACCTTCCTGGCACACCAACCAACCAATGCTCCTTCCCAAAGGTCAACAAAGCCCTCTAACAAGGCACGCAAAAAAATGAAAGTGCTTCTCTCAATCAAAAAAGATTGGTGGAACCACCGGAGGGGCACCTTCCCAAGCTGAAGGAACAGGGCCCTTGTTAATTGATTGCGATCGTTTGTGTAAACGAACATCCAATCAAACAACTTGCGTCCGCCCCGTGGATCCATCCAACCATGAGAAAGTAACTTCCAGGCAATCAAAAAGCCCTCTTCAGAGGCACAAGCCCTCTTCGGAGGCACAAGCCCTCTTCGGAGGCACAAGCCCTCTTCGGAGGCACAAGCCCTCTTCGAAGGTAAAAGCCCTCTCCCGAGGCACCACAAGCCCTCTTCGGAGGCACATGCCCTCTACGGAGGCGAAAGCCCTCTCCCGAGGCACCACAAGCCCTCTTCGGAGGCACAAGCCCTCTTCGGAGGCACAAGCTCTCTTCGGAGGCACAACTCTTTAAGAGGAGCCCTCTCCGGAGGCATGTCCCAAAATAGAATACTCAAACAAAAAAGCCTTCTCCGGAAGCACATTTCAACTCTCAAAGGAAGGTTAACTTATTCATCTCAAAAAAGTTCTTCCTAAAAAGTTGAAATGCTTCAAAAAGACCTCTTCAGAGGCAAACTTCACCGTGCTCAAAGTACCAAAAATAAGCCCTTTACTGGGGCACAAAATCAAAACCTTCTTCAAAAACTCATTTCACTGCGTAGGGAAATCCACTTTTTAACAAATAAAAGTGATCATCTCTGAAAGTTGAAGTGTTCTTCAAGGAAGAAAGAGAAAGTAAAAATTTCTCCAAAAACGAGATATAATCTATTAAAAGCAGAATGATTCTTCCCTTAAAAGTGGAATAGTTATTCTCTGAAATAAGAGTATCAGTCTCGTAAAAGCTAGAAATGTTGCAATGCACTTGTGGTATGGGGGCAACACTATACAATTCAGTTATATTAATAAAAGTAACACGCAAGCAACATACCACAAGTTCATTGCAATATCACGAAAAATAGATGTGGAATAAATGCATTCTCAAACACAGAAAAAAAAAGTTTGTACAAGTGAAAAGAATCGTTTACTCTACACTAAAAATGAGAAATAAATATACTCACGCATACATAAGAATTTGTACAAGTGAAGGAACTATTTTATTCAATACTATGAAAATTCTTTACATGTGCAGATATCTCAAAAAAAAGCAAAAGCAGGGACCGGTACCCGCACAATCTCCGGTCAATACATCCAAAAAAGCAAAACAAGAAGCATAAGGTCTAGCTTGTCATTCCTTCTTCCGACCACCCTTGGAACTCTTTCCTGGCCTGATAATCAGTTTTGAAAGCCGTTGTGAATGAGTTGGGGAAGGAGGGGCAGCCGGATCTTCTTCAATGTTCTTCTCATCAGCCGAAGCGCTCTTCTTCTTCTTCATCGCGCGCTTCCCTTTCCTCTTGGAAGAAGACTCGCTTCCCGGACTAAGAAACTCAGAAAGTTTTGTATCGTCATCATGAGTTTGCTCCGGGGTCTTTTCGCCTTCTTCAAGTCCTCCAATCTTTTGCTCTTGCGAAACAACCGGATCATCCAAGTCTTTGAGGGCTTCTATTTTCTCTTCTTGTGATCCTGGTTGAGAAACAGAAAGGGGAGTAACTTGGGAAGGAGGAGGAACAGCAGCTGGAGAAGGAGAAGTTGGTATAGCTTTCGGAATTTCCGCTGCAGAAGAAAAGAAGTTAAAATCGGTATTCTCCGAGAAAAGAGAAGTTATTAGTTCATCAAGCTCGGTTAAATCGAATAAGTGATTCACTGGATCCGGGTCGATGCCAAAATTACCTAAAGAAGTCGGTTTTGTAAAATTAATCTCGAATTTCTCGGCCTCAATATCTTCCAGGGCTTCGTCCTCAGTAGGAGTAGTCACAATTTCAGTGTCTACTTTAGCAGGAAGCATAGAATGGGCACTGGAATCTATAATATTGACGTCAGCTGAAGTTGAAGTATGAACAGGGGCAGTTGAAGGAGCTTCCTCTTTCGGGTGTTCATCTCCTGTAGACTCAGCTTGCGCCCTGGCAAGTTGCTCTTTTCCTCTAACAAGAGCGGCACGAGCTTCATCGTCAAGGTAACGCGCCTCAAGTCCTGCTTCATCATAGCCGGCACCGCCCAACATATCAACTGCGGCTTCCCACACCTCAGCCAGAGTAATCTCATATTCAGGGCCCAGAAAAGAGAGACTTCCATGACCCAGAACGCTGTGTAAATAAAAGTCTAATAAGGTAGAGCTGACTTTAGCTTTTGTTGCCTCGTGCGACTGCTCGGCCGCTTCTTTTTCGGCAATGGCTGCAACTCGACCAGCAACAGCCTCATCACGCTCTTTCTCAACTTTAGCAAGTCGAAACTTTAGCAATTCGATCTCCACGTTCTGGGAGTTAACTGTTTCCCGCAACTGAGTGTTATTTTTGCGGTATTCTTCAACAACGAACTGCTCAGCCGCAAATTTCATCTCAGCATCTCTTTGAGCAGCGTGCGCATCCCGCACTTGTTTTCGAAACACTTCTTCTTTCTGAGATTGCAAATCAGAAGAAGCGGCGAGATCTTCCTTGAGTTTTTTAACCTCGGACTCAAGTCTCGCATTATCATCAGCAATACTCGTCATTTCCGCGTCATGCTGCTTGCAAATTTTAGCCCATTCAGTCTTATCATTCTCCATGGTCAGCATGTTTTCAAGATTCATATGGTTGACTCTTTAGAGTTCATCAACGAGTTTCTGCCATTGCGACATCCTCTCAATGTTAAGCCTAACTGTATCAAGACTTTTAAGCATGTCTTGCTTATGGATCGGGACCAAATCTAGGTCAAAGCGCACTCCTTTTAAGCACCAATTTGGAATTCGGCTTTGAAGCGTTGGAGGGCCATCTTTAACCTGATACTGGGGTCTGTTGATGATCGCTTGGATATCAGACTTCTTTAAAGGAGGAGAGCCAGACGGGATATTAGGAGAGATGGGAGCATCGATCTTTTCCGAAATTGCAGACGTGTCCTATTCGCTAAGCTTGGTCCGCTTGCTAGAACCATCAGCAATGTGACTTTTCCCCTTGTCGTCGTAAGATTTCCTTTTTTGAGAATCGTCACTTCTGCGGGAAGAGTCGTACCGCTCATCCCTACTCCCATAGTGCTGTTCATCTTCTCTTTTGCGGCGCTCTTCATAGTCCCGCTTCTCTCGAGCTTTCCTAATAGCTCTTTCTTCGTCCGTTTCCCTCGGGGCATCGAGGTATTGCCTAAAATCATAAGCTCCGCGGCCTCCATAGCACTGAAATTTGTCGTAATATGAACCAGTGCGCCCCATCGGAGAATCTGAAAATGGAAAAGAAATGAAGTTTAGAAATTTCCAGAAAAAAGAGGATAAGTGCGTATAAGTGCTGAGAAAATCCTAAGTGTGTGCGGCGTGCAAACTACGTGCATCAAACTACAAACCACGCTTTAATGTGGAAACGGAGATGACTGGTGTAGAAGGTGTCAAAGCTTGTTTCAAAGAGGAAGTCGCTTCAACAACGGGAGAGATCGCTTTTGAGATATTATCTTTAAAAAGCTCCTGAGAAGTTATCATTTTATCACTCAAATTATCAAAAACATCATCGCCGAGATGCCCAGCAGAACTCTCTTTTTCGACTTCCATGTCGGCCGTCTTCTCAGAAATGTGAGGATTTTCCTCCTCTTCGATAACTGGGGAAAGCATTGACTTGTTGGACGACCCCGCAACATCGATAGGAGTAGAACACTTTACTAATGCAGTGTCTGTAGTTGGCTCCTTTAGAGCCATCTCTTCCATTGAAGCTGGGGCATCTGATGTCTGTGTTGGAAAATTAGAAACTTCACGAGGCTGAGTAAAGCGGGAAGAGTGTAAAAGCCTGAATTGATGTAAAAATTCATCTGTCAATAGGAATTGGATACTCCTCTCTTCAACTGGCACCGCCATAAGCCTCTCAAAAGTCGCTTTGTGACCGGGATCTCTAGAAGGAGGAGGAAGTGCTGAAAAGAAAAAAAGGGCAAAGTTAACACTTGACAACTCGGACTTCGGCAAGTTCGAAAAAACATAAGAAACAGAGACAAGCGATCTTACTTCCTACTCTCCAGATAGTGTAAAATCCCGGAGGACAGCGAACGTAGAAAAACTGGCTTAGAAAACTGTGAACACTGTCAGGGAGACCGATGATCAACTTACGGTTTCTAGCACTTCTCACAACTGTGATGGAAGGATGGTCTTTGTTTTTAGTGAAAGTGCACTAATAACAAATTTCGTAGAAGCTTGGAAGGCGATCGAGTGTCCTCCTAAAGAGCACGCATAACCCCGTTAAGATAGCATATCCATTGGGATGCAGTTGGAAAGGGGAGATGGTTAATCGTAGAAGAAGTGTTAGCAAGAAGTCATTAAAAGGAGGGATAGCTCCATTCTGGCACATTTGTCGATTTACCGCAACAAAACCACGAGGAGGTCTATCAGCATTATCAGGCTTCCCGGGTAGTTGTGCGTCTGCTTCAGCAATTCCGAATTGAGTACACAACTGGTTAAAGGTTCTGTAGTTCAAAGTGGTCGAGACCCTTTCTGGAGGATCATTCAACGGAACAACAACTGGAAAAGTCCCTTCAACTTGCTCTATTTCTTCTTGTTGAGAAGACATTCTACACAATCAACTGGATGTTCAAATGTGAAGGTGCACGTTTCCTAAAAAGTGTGAAGTGTTGTGCAAAACTAATGAAAATAAAAAAGCAAACATAACTGGAATTAAACTAGCTGACAATCAGTCGATTACAAGATTTTAGAACTTGTTAATGCTCAAGTGCAGTGTTAATGCAAACAAATCAGTTTCAGCTGACTATTACGATTTTACTTTAATACTTCACTTGAATTGGTTATTGTATAGCATTTCATTCATACAGTTCATTTAATTTGATTTTTTCTTTATCAACTAATCTGTCATTCGATGTGGGCAGTCAGTGGCAGTATATTCGTCCCGGTTTTCTGTAAATGTTATAACAGGTAATTAGAATTATAGATAATCTGTAAAAGAATGCAACAAAGTTCAACAGTCCAGAGTTCAAAGTTCAGGCAATTCAAGTCTTGAAGTTCAAGACAGTGAAAAATATGTTTGAGTTCTAACTCGTTCACGACTTAGCATGGGTCGAAAATTCTTCAAGTTCTAGCCCGTCCACGGTCTAAAGGATATGCTACGAGTCAGGTTGAGTCGTAACTCTTAAGGCATAATACATATGAAGGCTTCAAGTCTGAACAGCACTATTTTCTCAAAGTCCAAGCTTGGCCGCGACTTATGGTCTATGCCGCAAACTAATTAGGTCGTAGGAAAGTTAGGTCGGAAGGGTTCTTGAACCGGACAAAGTTCTAAATCGTGAATATTTTAGATCGTGAATTTTTTGGGTTGTCTCCGATGGGATTTCAAGCTATCTCCTGCTCGAATCAAAAACCCTAAGTTATGTCTCCTAATCGCATCTCACAACATCATCAAATCATCCCAAATCCATCGTGAAACTGGTACGCGGCAGTGAATTCGAGGATCACACTGACATCGTGGCTAAAGGAAGTCGAGAGTCGGATGCGACATGACTCGTGATAAAGCATGATGAACAAACTCAGATTAGGGGCGATGAACACGGGATCCTCGATTCAACGATGATCATGTTTAGATATTAGTTGAATTCACTTACGCAGTGTAATACTGATGATAACTGATGATCGAGTAGTGGGATTTGTCTTCGAGAGCTCGAATATTCGTTAATGGCTGAGCAGAATAATAAAACAGGTGAAGTGAAAGAGGAGACGACCTAAGCTATTTATACACTGGGGCATTGGAATGTGAATCGACCCATGATCTACGACCTACGACTTATATTAAGTCGCTTCCGACCTAACCAAAAAGCGAGTTAAGAAAATCGAAGCACACGACCTACGACTTAGGCGTATACTTCGAGGGGCAAATGTTAATCCTCTTTTGTTCGCGACTTAGGACCTACGACATAACGACTTAAGAGTTGCCAACCTAAAAGGACTTACGACTTACCGACCCAATAGTTGCCGACCTAACAATTAAACGACCTAAGAGATGCCACAACTTAAGGGAAGCTCCGACCTAACTACTGTAAGTAGTTACCGACCAAAGGAGTTAAGAGGACTCACGACTTAGCTTAAGTCGTCCACGACCTGAAAGCTAACGAGTTAACTCCATGTCGACCTAAGAGGCTACCGACTTAAGAGAAGTCTACGACTTAAGAGTCTGGACGACCTAAATACATACGATCTAAAGAAAGTTGCGACCTAGCAACTTAAGGGATATAACAGCTTAGAGCAATCAACGGCCTATGTTAGATCACATACGACCTAAGGAGACGAAGGCAATACCGCATCTTTTAGGTCGCTGCCGACTTGCGCGACTTATCAACTTGTGCAGAAGAATCAAAGGCAGCCGAAGTAAGTCAGACTCCTTATTCTGCCACCAACTTACGATCTACGACCTACCTTGGGCCGTAGCCGACCTACCTTGGGTCGTAGCCGATCTATCACTTGGTGATAAACTTCTGCTCAGAAACCCACCCTATAAATACACCACCATCTCCAACGAGTAGAGGACTTTTGGCCGATCATTTCTCAAAGCATCGTTACTCTGCCGAACTCTCAACTCATTCGACAATTGAAGATCTTCAAACATTCGAGACACTACAACAAGCTTCGAGAGGAATTTCTTACATCCAACACGGATTCATCAAGTTTCATCATCGAAGTTTGAGCTAGTAGTCGAGATTGTCTTTGTGATCAAATTGTATTGTTTTGATAAGTGTATTGTATCGTCTTGTAACCGGATTCAGTAATAAAGATATTCAAAGTGGACGTAGGCTCGATCTCAAGCCGAACCACTATAAACTGCTGTCTTTTACTGCTTTTTCGCTATTTTACTGCTTACTTCTTGTTCCCGTCACACGGGAGGTGCTTTCACAATTCTACTACACACACCGGGTGTTAGCGTTCACTTTTCAGCGTTAACACATATTAAATTTCAAAAAAAAAATTTAATCCTTTCCCAATGATTATTTCCATTAAAATTTATTAAACAACCAAATTCAGTTTTCCGTAGCACTTATAAAATGCTAAGTAAAGTTTTAGTTTAAAACAGTTCATTTACAAAAGACAACGTTTAAGTGCTGTAATAGGTTTTCTCTATTTTTAACTAAGTTTTAGTTATCTTTATCAATTATAGCACTTGCAAAGTGCTATAATAGCTTCAAGTTTAAATTAGTCTTTAAGTTCATTTATTTTTAACTACAGCATTTACAAATGCTGTAATATCCTTTATATTTAAAATTTTCAAGATTTTAAATATAATTTCAAAACTAAGTAAATTTTATTTACGTCATATTTAACTTATAAAATCGTACAATTTCACATTATAAAGTCATTATTTCATTTCTTATATTTTCATAATTTACATAAGTTAAATTTCTTACAAAATCCAATTTTTATTTTACTTCTTATTTAAATTCAAGTATTACATACCATTTCTTTAATTTAATTATTAAATTAACAATTAAGTTTTAAATTCCAAAATATAACTTATTTCCATTTATTTTACTTAAATAAAATTTCACTTTTTAACCAAAAATTCAAAATTCCCAATTTAAGTTATATTCCAAAATTTAACTTAAACATTTATTCATTCAACATTTTTACTTATCTAAAAATCATTAATATATTATAAAATCATTTTAAATTCATTTTAAATCAAAATATCATAAATTTATCATATTTCATATTAAATTTAAATTCTATTTCATCATCAAATTAGGATTTCCAAAATAACTTACATTTCAAATTTCCAACTTTACCATTTATTTATTTTACTTAAAAATTCTCAGAAAATCAATAATACTTTACAAAAATCATTTTTATTTAAGTTTAAATCAAAATATTATAATATTTACATTTCTAAAATAATTTAAAAATTTTAGAAAACATATTTTAACCACGGGTCTGTATATCATTTATAGCCTAGGTAAGGTGATACGAATACTATATAATTTCAATCCGTAATTTAAAATGAAAAATCCGGGTTTGTCATTTCAAACCCGCAATCCCAAGTAAGAATGAAGTAAATAAATATCGTTCAGGCCTACATTTCAGCCCATAACGATTTTCCCCTATTCTAAAGTCCGTTCGGGTATGTATCATTTCAACCCATAGTGATCCTAGTCTACAGGGAACTTGCAATGGTGATAACTGATATAAATAACAGAATAGCATGAAATAACAGTGACATATGATATAACAGGTGTAATAACAGGTATGAACATCATTTGATAATAATATAGCAGTTATAACAGGATGATATGCATTACAGTTCAAGCGATATCAGTTTATCAACTACATAAGTACATATTAGTCTGGTGAGATTTACTCACCTCTAATTGCTGGAGATAACAAAACCAATGACACAACGGAAACAAAAGCACGATGAAAAGACAACGGACTTGAGTGGGGAGCGAGATCCAATGCTACAAGTCTTGTGTTACAACCCAAAACAAACATCAAAACAGACATAAATTCAATACACTCTGAAATGGAATAACTTTGGAATAAAAAGAGATTTGAACGCCAAGTCTTTTGCCTTGCTTTCGCTACTATTTGGCACGGCCTAGGGATGTTGTTTGGCTCAGGTTTGGGCTAGGAAATGCACGGCGTAAGTGAGAACATGTAGAGGAAGTTACAACATAAGAATGTCAAGAGGCTAGACAACATTGGAAGGTTTGTGTTCACACTTTGGGCTCGGCTAATGGTCAAATGGCTCGGCCATGTCATGCTACAGGTCTGGCCAGAGCTAGGAGGGGTGAGTAAGGGTCTGGACAGAGGTGGTGTTGGCGGCCTAAGGTGATGGTGGTGGTGGAAATGGAAGTGGTGAACAAGTGGTGTTCAAACAACATGGTTTTAAGGGAATTAACATAGTTTTTGTGGAGTTTCTCTTCATAGATTGTGAGGCCATGGTTCAGATCTGAGGAGTAGGTGGTGATGATGGCAGGGAAGAGGTGTAGGAGGTGGTGGCCGTGGATATGGAGTGGAGGCCGTTCAAAGAAGCAAAGAAAACAAGGCAAAAATACATGAAAAATGAGAAGAAAAGTGTAAAAAAGTAGCCATTACCCATAGATTTTTCTTGAAGCCATGAACGAATGAGAAGGTATAATGTTTTTGGGTGAATGGAGGTTGAAAACTCACGGCTACAAACCAAAAATGCACAGCCAGGATAGTAATTGAGGAGTTATGGCAAATGAAAGGACAAAGGAGATGAAAGGACTTAAGGTAAATAAGCTTTTAAAACTCTTCATATTTCTTTTTCTTTAAATTCATATAAAACAAAAATAAAATCAGTAAATTGACTTTAAAAACCGAAACAAAGTAATATAAAATAAAAATAACTAAAATTTTTAAAGAAAATGGAAAAAGAAAACAAGAAATTGCTTAAAAATCCAAAACAGTGTCCAGAAATTACAAATAAATCACTATTGACTTTGGAAAATTATTAACTTCATTTTAAAAATATTCTAAAATAAAATTTGAAATAAAAATGATTTATAAACATTTTCAAAGTAAAATAAATAATTAATTTCAGATAAAATAGCAAAATAATTGAAGAAATTGTTTAAAAATAGCAAAATAGGACATGAAAATTTCAAATAAATTACTATAACTCTAGAAAAATTTATACTTCACTTAAAAATATTTTAAAACCAAAATATATACATACCAAGTTTTTTTACCCATATAAACATAATTTAGAACATTACATGACCAAATAAAATATTATTTATATAATTTGAAATAAACAATTTGGTTAAATACAGCAATTTACACACAAAATTGAAAATAGTATAACTTCCACAATGTAAATCTGTTTTCAACGAAACGAAAAGCAGTATTCATGATATTAAATCTATTTTCATAATAAAAGATAAAATTCAAGAATTTAAATATTTATATTTAAAAATTAAAAGTCAAAGTTTGACTAGTTTGACCACAAATCCACTTTTCAGGAAAATATTCCATTTATACAAGTTTGGAATTATAATTCATATAATAATCAAAATTCATATTTAAAAATGAAATATTTGAACTAAACAAGTTTAAAATAATTTAAAAATAAAGTCAAAATAAAATATGCAAAAATTAGGGTTGTTACACTCTCCCCCACTCAAATCTTTTCATCCTCGAAAAGGAAGGAAGCGGAGAAACAACTAGAAAGAACAATAGGTTTGAAGACATCCCCGAGAAGAAGGTAGGAAAAAAGTAGCTAGGAGGGAAAGTAGGTTGAAAGAGAAGGATGAACCATTATTTAAAATTGTTGGTTAAAGAGGTAAAATATTTAAAACACTTTAAAATCCTTTAAAAAGGAAATAACTGATCAAAGTATCATTTATATAATATTTTATCAAAATACTTCTATAACTCGATGTCTTAACAAGTTTATCCTCGTTCTTGCAGACTCTGGCAGTGCGTTGATCAGGCGCAATGCTAGAATTCTCCAGGTACTTAGTAGACTTGTTTCAACACCCAGTGAAAATACTGGAAAACTTTTAAAAACAGATATGGAAAGTACAATCCAAAAAAAAACATGTCGATCATGGATCACGGATACACAATGGTTTCGCTTAGATCCCCCAGGAAACATCTGTACCCTTAGGCCGCACCCAAACCTTGCGATTACGCCATGAAGACTGGTAGTACTCCAAATACACAATGGTTACGCATGGATCTCCCAGGAAACATCCGTACCCTAGGCTCTCGCAGCCCCTGCTGATTACGCTACCAAGCGACTTAATAGATCGCTGATACACAATGGTTATGCCTGGATCTCCTAGGATACATCTGTACCCGTAGGCCGCCCCCCAACCTTGCGATTACGCTATGAAGTCGCGCTCGTAAGACCATGGAGATTTCAATGGAATTCGATGGAAACTCGAGTATCATATCCGGAAAACCCAAATCAGAGAAATATCGATAGAATGAATCCACAATGTGGCCACAAAGCGGATATCAAGCAGAAGGCACTTTCCATATCTTTACTTCGAAAATATGTATCATATAGTACCTTTTTTAAATCACTTTCAAATATCATACTTATATAAAGTCCATTATATTAGATTTCATTTTCAAATCAAATACTTTCCAAAATCAATAGTATATCAAATCATACTTATATAGACTTCAATTATATAAGATTTCACTTTTCAAATCCATAGTCTTCGAATCAATAACAGACTTATACAAACCAATTTTTATGTAAGTTCGATAACTCCCAAATCAAGTATTTAGTAACACAAGGTTCTCAAATTTCAATTTGTTTCAATATCAGTTTAGTTTCAAAATCATATACAATTCCACCAAATTATTTCTTCTCAATTTAAATATCTTCAGTTTCAAAGTTTCCAAAATAATAAATTTAGAAAATAAATCCAAATTTCCAAATCAATATAATTTAAGTCAAACAATTCATTTCCAAAATCATCTTATATTTACATAAAGTCCATCTTATATAAGGATCAAATTTTTTAAAAATAGGTTTCGCTACATGAAGAGCCATATGGGATTGAACATCTTTGCTTACTAAATTTTTTTTAGAATAGTTTTGTATATGAAATAGTTTGTAAAATAGTTTGTATGTAAAATAGAATAAAACAATTTGTTTAAGAAGAATAAAAAAATAGTTTTGAAAAATGGTTTTAAATTGATAGTAGTTTTTCATAAAAGAAAATTTTCAATTAGATTACAAAGATATCCAACCCAACAACTTCCAATTTCAGTGCCAAGTATATCAATGATATTAGAATATAAGATGTACATTTGTCATCATTTCGCAAAATCACATTCGATCGCTCGCTCGATCACACAAGTTCGCTTTCGAACTAGTATTGTCCATTCGACTTCCCTAATGCGGATTTCGATATGGTTTCTCGACTAGAAAACATCAGTCTCCTTGCATAGCCATATACTATGATAGGGAATTCTAGAATCAAGCCCAAAATCCATATCAAATATTCACCATCAAGAATCAAATGAAAAATCCTAACACGAAATGGTGTAATTTACCTCGAACTTGTGTACTCAAACTTGGATCAATTTAATTATGCGAATAAAACAGCATACATACAACTTATGTATCTATTCCAACTTTTTAAATATATAGTTTCATAAAGATGTTACTAAGTTAAACATTTAAACTAAATTTTATTTAAAGTATTTTGAAGACCAAATTCTTCTCAAAACATTTCAAATCTAAATTTCATATTAGAAAAAATTCAAAATAGTCTTATTCATTTACTTAACAAAACAGTTTCAACCTATTTAAATCATATTACTACATAATTTAAACATACATACCAAACTTATATACTTTATACTTTTCAAAATTACTTAGCTTTGAAAAGTTAACCTGGATTTGGAAGTGCTCGAACCTTCAAAATAGTTGAAGAAATCATTTTCAAATTCAAGAGTTAGAAATCTCGAACAAATTAGTAAATCAATTCCAAAAGTAGGGTTATATCAAATCAAATCAAAACTCAAGAACTGAACACCAGCTTATTTCAAATTGTTCAAATATATATACATATATCTTTCAAATATCTCATCACACTTCGGAATTTGAAATCAAAATTAGTTTCACAAGTCACCCACATAACAAAGCTACCGAAGTGGCCTCTCCCCCACTTTGAAACTCGAAAATCAATGTTAATGATGCATGCATTCATCACCGAAATTATTTTCCAGCAACATAAGTGGGTTCTGGACTTCTATTTTCTCAAATTTCTTTTGAAATTTCTTCGAAATCATTTGAAACTCATTAAAATAATTTGAAACTTTTCATATTTGGAAAATACTTTCAAATCATATTATTTATTATTTCAAAATCTTAAAACCAGTTCCAAAATGCCGGAGTTCAATCACTCAAATTCAGATTCAAAACCTTTAGTTATAAATCATTTTATATGAAACCATTCCTTATAAATTTTCAAAATTTTCTAATCCTTTCAAAACTTCAAATTCTCATTTAAAAGGTATATAGATCCTTATAGAAAACATTTCACCTTTATATATATAACATGGTCATCCTTATCAAAATAATAACTTTGATTAATACACAATTTTCAAAAGACAATCAACCACAAATTTTTCAAGGGATGATTGAAGGATGGATTTCAAAGCAAAACAGAGATTCAAATTTAGAGGGACTCTAGTCAAATAGAATTCCGATTCAAAGATAAGCACAAATGAATATAAGATCATTAAATTGCCAAATAGAAGATGGATAAGCTCATATAAATCACGGGTTACCTTAACCGGTCAATCGTGACTTCAAGAATAATCGATGCGAAAATCTAAGGCAAATCGACCTTCGATCGCCAGAGATAGAATCCAGGTATAGCAGAAGATAGAAAACATCGTAAACTGAGGATACAGAAATCTCCAATGAATCAATACTAATTATAAGGGAGTTTCACCCTTTTATAAATCATTCAAAGATTGGCGGAATCGCCACCTTATAAAGGTCATTCAAAGTGGGGTTATGGAATGCTCCAAAAATCAAAAGAGTATAATTAGGGGAGACATGAATGGATTTCAGAACAAGTGGGAGCGTTCCAAAATTCAAAGGAATCTTATTCGATAAGAATCCAAACCAAGATTAGAGATATATAACCTATATCGATACAAAAGAATTCCCATTCAAAATTTGGAAAGACTCGAATTCATAACGTACGAAAACAGAAGCATAAAGATCATTAGTTGGACAACTTCAGCTAAGCAAAAGATACAACAGAGTTTACTCAAAGCAACCTAACAGACTACTGATTTTGCCATACCCAAAATAAATTCCTAACAACAATGGATCTAGATCAATCAAGAGAGAAGTTAAAATTTTTAGAGGATCCTAATCAAAGAAATTGCTAACAAGGTGGATACGAAAGGAATGAACCTTAAGAAATATTTTACTTTCAAAGCAAGAAAATTTATATCAAATAATCTTTGAAAATTCTTTAAAAATCATATGAAAATCATTTTATACTTCGAAAATATGTTTTCTCACAAAGAAATGATTCTGAGATTGATTTCACTCATTCTAGGGTATTTCTACCTTATCTCTAATGAGTTTTTGCTCCGTAGGCTAAGGTTTGCCTAAAACCAAAGCTCTGATACCAATTGTAACGACCCACTATTTTGGACCATTCAAATCGACAATAATCCACACATGTCCGACTTGAATAATACAAAATAACAGATTGTAGTAAATTTGGAGCAAATGAAATACAATCACAGAATCACAAACACAGAAACATCAGAATAACTCGCAGCGGAAATTAAAATACCATAGTAGTTCATGAAGCTACTATAACAAATTCTCAAAACATAATACATAATATCAGTCTGAAAACATATACAATAGAAATCTCCAATACATAGAAAATACCAGAGCTGAAATAGAACAACTGGAACTGAAAAGGAATAGATAATTAGACAAGCGGAATCTCCAGCGATTCCTAGCTCCAGAATGAAATCCAAAGCTAAGCTGTAAATACTCAGGCTGACCCGAGCGTAAAGTAAAACACAAAACACTCGAGCCAGGATAATATATACTTATATAATATAAACCAACTCAAGTGAACTGTAGCAGTAATGCACAATAACTTAAAGGATGCTTGGGACCGCACATCCTTTAAGGATCAGTTAAACTATAAATTAAATACATCTAGTGGTTAAAATTTCAAAATAGTAATTTATATTTTTGAAATCAAATATCATTTCAAAATTCGATATCATGCAAAGATCCATTTCAAAATATCATATTACCATACCTTTTCAAAACTACATAATATCATTCCAAACATCATTCATTTGAACATCAATCAATTTATTTAATTTAAAATACCATTTAAATCTATTCATTTTATTAAGAAATTAATTACCCTTCAATCTCACATTAAAAGTTAAATTCTTTCATTTAAAACCATTTAAAGTCAATTCCTTATTTTTATTAATTACATATTAAATTTCAAAAAAAAAAATTAATCCTTTCCCAATGATTATTTCCATTAAAATTTATTAAACAACCAAATTCAGTTTTCCGTAGCACTTATAAAATGCTACGTAAAGTTTTAGTTTAAAACAGTTCATTTACAAAAGACAGCGTTTAACTAGGTTTTCTCTATTTTTAACTAAGTTCTAGTTATCATTATCAATTATAGCACTTGCAAAGTGCTATAATAGCTTCAAGTTTAAATTAGTCTTTAAGTTCATTTATTTTTAACTACAACATTTACAAATGCTGTAATATCCTTTATATTTAAAATTTTCAAGATTTTAAATATAATTTCAAAACTAAGTAAATTTTATTTACGTCATATTTAACTTATAAAATCGTACAATTTCACATTATAAAGTCATTATTTCATTTCTTATATTTTCATAATTTACATAAGTTAAATTTCTTACAAAATCCAATTTTTATTTTACTTCTTATTTAAATTCAAGTATTACATACCATTTCTTTAATTTAATTATTAAATTAACAATTAAGTTTTAAATTCCAAAATATAACTTATTTCCATTTATTTTACTTAAATAAAATTTCACTTTTTAACCAAAAATTCAAAATTCCCAATTTAAGTTATATTCCAAAATTTAACTTAAACATTTATTCATTCAACATTTTTACTTATCTAAAAATCATTAATATATTATAAAATCATTTTAAATTCATTTTAAATCAAAATATCATAAATTTATCATATTTCATATTAAATTTAAATTCTATTTCATCATCAAATTAGGATTTCCAAAATAACTTACATTTCAAATTTCCAACTTTACCATTTATTTATTTTACTTAAAAATTCTCAGAAAATCAATAATACTTTACAAAAATCATTTTTATTTAAGTTTAAATCAAAATATTATAATATTTACATTTCTAAAATAATTTAAAAATTTTAGAAAACATATTTTAACCACGGGTCTGTATATCATTTATAGCCTAGGTAAGGTGATACGAATACTATATCATTTCAATCCGTAATTTAAAATGAAAAATCCGGGTTTGTCATTTCAAACCCGCAATCCCAAGTAAGAATAAAGTAAATAAATATCGTTCAGGCCTATATTTCAGCCCATAACGATTTTCCCCTATTCTAAAGTCCGTTCGGGTATGTATCATTTCAACCCATAGTGATCCTAGTCTACAGGGAACTTGCAATGGTGATAACTGATATAAATAACAGAATAGCATGAAATAACAGTGACATATGATATAACAGGTGTAATAACAGGTACGAACATCATTTGATAATAATATAGCAGTTATAACAGGATGATATGCATTACAGATTCAAGCGATATCAGTTTATCAACTACATAAGTACATATTAGTCTGGTGAGATTTACTCACCTCTAAATGCTGGAGATAACAAAACCAATGACACAACGGAAACAAAATCATGATGACAAGACTACGGACTTGAGTGGAGAGCGAGATCCAATGCTACAAGTCTTGTGTTACAACCCAAAACAAACATCAAAACAGACATAAATTCAATACACTCTGAAATGGAATAACTTTGGAATAAAAAGAGATTTGAATGCCAAGTCTTTTGCCTTGCTTTCTCTACTATTTGGCACGGCCTAGGGATGTTGTTTGGCTCAGATTTGAACAAGTTTGGCTCAGGTTTGGGCTAGGAAATGCACGGCGTAAGCGAGAACATGTAGAGGAAGTTACAACATAAGAATGTCAAGAGGCTAGGCAACATTGGAAGGTTTGTGTTCACACTTTGGGCTCGGCTAATGGTCAAATGGCTCGGCCATGTCATGCTACAGGTCTGGCCAAAGCTAGGAGGGGTGAGTAAGGGTCTGGACAGAGGTGGTGGTGGTAGTCTAAGGTGATGGTGGTGGTGGAAATGGAAGTGGTGAACAAGTGGTGTTCAAACAACATGGTTTTAAGGGAATTAACATAGTTTTTGTGGAGTTTCTCTTCATAGTTTGTGAGTCCATGGTTCAGACATGAGGAGTTGGTGGTGATGATGGCAGGGAAGAGGTGTAGGAGGTGGTGGCCATGGATATGGAGTGGAGGCCGTTCAAAGAAGCAAAGAAAACAAGGCAAAAATACATGAAAAATGAGAAGAAAAGTGTAAAAAAGTAGCCATTACCCATAGATTTTTCTTGAAGCCATGAATGAATGAGAAGGTAAAATGTTTTTGGGTGAATGGAGGTTGAAAACTCACGGCTACAAACCAAAAATGCACAGCCAAGATAGTAATTGAGGAGTTATGGCAAATGAAAGGACAAAGGAGATGAAAGGACTTAAGGTAAATAAGTTTTAAAACTCTTCATATTTCTTTTTCTTTAAATTCATATAAAACAAAAATAAAATCAGTAAATTGAATTTAAAAACCGAAACAAAGTAATATAAAATAAAAATAAATAATAATTTTAAAGAAAATGGAAAAAGAAAACAAGAAATTGCTTAAAAATCCAAACAGTGTCCAGAAATTACAAATAAATCACTATTGACTTTGGAAAATTATTAACTTCATTTTAAAAATATTCTAAAATAAAATTTGAAATAAAAATGATTTTTAAACATTTTCAAAGTAAAATAAATAATTAATTTCATATAAAATAGCAAAATAATTGAAGAAATTGTTTAAAAATAGCAAAACAGGACATGAAAATTTCAAATAAATTACTATAACTCTAGAAAAATTTATACTTCACTTAAAAATATTTTAAAACCAAAATATATACATACCAAGTTTTTTTACCCATATAAACATAATTTAGAACATTACATGACCAAATAAAATATTATTTATATAATTTGAAATAAACAATTTGGTTAAATACAGCAAATTACACACAAAATTGAAAATAGTATAACTTCCACAATGTAAATCCGTTTTCAACGAAACGAAAAGCAGTATTCCTGATATTAAATCTATTTTCATAATAAAAGATAAAATTCAAGAATTTAAATATTTATATTTAAAAATTAAAAGTCAAAGTTTGACTAGTTTGACCACAAATCCACTTTTTAGGAAAATATTCCATTTATACAAGTTTGGAATTATAATTCATATAATAATCAAAATTCATATTTAAAAATGAAATATTTGAACTAAACAAGTTTAAAATAATTTAAAAATAAAAATAAAGTCAAAATAAAATATGCAAAAATCTAGGGTTGTTACAGAAAAATCCAAACGGAGCTAGAAACGTCCGAATTTCGTGAAACGGATTACGCAGTTTTATTTAGAGTGTTCTAACTCATGTTGACATATTTAGATTTCAGAACACTTTTAAATTCAACTGTTATCAACTGATTTAAACTGAATTTCTAGCGACTGATATAACATCTATATTATTCGACGAAAATTTTCCATTTGCTATGTCTAGATGGACGCATAGCAAATATCAAGTTTCGATCATAAAATTCTATTGTTTGTTTTAAATGGTAGATTACAGTTTATTATATTGAATCAAATTCACCTTTATTTAATTTCAAAATAAGCTATATTTCAAATTAATATAATTGAATATTCATTGGTTTATAATTTCTAGTTCCTTAATTAAAATGCTAATATTAGCTAATGCAGTATTAAATTCTCAATTTTCTCAATTTCTGAATCATTTAACTAATTAAGTCTTATTAAATAAAAATTTGTATTTATATCCTTTTATGTAAAATCCAATTATACTAAATTTTATTAACAAATTAATTTCAATAGGTTGATATGTAAGATGAGCAAAACCCAAGACTAAAGTTTAAATAAGTTTGAATACATAATTATACATTTATTGTTTACAAATAGATTAGAAGTTAATTTACAATTAAAACCCAATTCCAGTTAATCATAAATTTATTTCATGCTTTACACAATATTAAATCTATCCAATTAAACTTTTATTAAACCATACGTTTGAAATCACATAAAATAGTTGTCACTTTATCAAATCAAAATCAGATGTTATGATTCAAAGTAATTTTTTTAAAAAAATCATGAACTTTTAATTTCTTACTGTATTAAATTCAAAATTTGAATTTCTTCTTTTTCGAAAAATACGGGTCGTTACAGGATATATGATAGTATTGGTAGTATCATATTCCTTGGTATTATTTTGGAGTTACTCGATCAATATAATTTTCTGAAGTTAAAGAGATAATGTGAATCATTAATTGATAAATTGATTAGTAATATTCATAAAAGTGTTTAAACCAAAGATGAATTTGGAATCACTAATTGATAAGATAAAGCTGGATTCTCGATGATTTTGGGCAGTCGAAAATTTCTGAATCACACCAAACTCAAAGCTAAGGAATTTATGGAATATTCTGGTAAAAGATAAACCATTGCCAAATGTTTTAAGTAAATGAAATTGGATAAGTATAATTTATAAATGTGATTATAAATAAAAAGGATTTAAAAGTGGAGAAATTTATAATATCGTTGAATCAGAAATAAATTTTGTAATTATGAATTTGAAAGGATAGCAACCTACAACAAACTGTAAATCATCCGGATATAAAACCGATTGGGAATTTAGGATGTGTATATATATACTGTTAGGATGTAGAAAGGTATTATATAAAACTAGATTTAAGTCATGAACTATTTATACACTTAAGTAAAATCATGACTCTTTAAAATGTAGTTATAAACTGGAAAAAGTGTTATTAATGAATTCTACCATCAATTAAGGATTTGGACTTAAGTTTTTTAAAAGTGATGGATTTACATAGTTATGTTCATAAGATATAATAAACTTAAGTAATAGTTTTACGAATTGATTCATAAACAATATTAGTATTAAAGAAAATATGCTAAAAATAAAATGAATGTGACAAAAATAAAGGATGTGAATAAAGAGAATTTGGTATAACTGAGAAAAACCAATAGGAATAAATACGTAATTTATACGTAAATCATTTCATCACACAAATTTTGATCTAATATCTGAGTACGGAACTTTGAGGTGTTTACAGTGATCCGGAAAAGAATTTTTCACTCGATTCTTGATGGCAAGCATTGATGATGTTTTGTGGTTAGTTACTCGAGTTTTCTATCATAGTTGAGAACTATGCAAGGAAAGCAAGTGTATCTGATCTATAAGCTCGATCAGAATCCGCACGAGAGGATCAGGGAATCGATATTAGTTCGAAAATAAAGTTACGGATTCAAATAGAAGATCAAATCAGATATTTTATACAGATGATTTGGGTACATCTTATGGGTTTAAGTTTGTGAAATAATGATTTAGGTAAAAGATTGTGAGTTTACGTTCAGGGTAATTTCGAGGACGAAATTCTTTTAAGTTGGGGAGAATGCAACGACCCATAATTTTAACACTTTGAAAATGGGATATTTTATTATTTTAAATATTCAAATGTAGAATTTTCAAACTTAAACAATCATGTTTTATATAATAAATAAGAATGGTAAACTTATTTTTGATATTGAATAAAGATTTTGGATTACCATTGTAACATTGACAAAAGTCGGATTTTGATAAAGTGGGATAAATATTCGAGAAATTTATTTAAAGGATAAATAATTCCTTTTAAATATATATACAATCGATATCAAACTCATTTGATAATAATAGAAATTTAATTTATAATGGTTCGATAAATATATTAAACTTGTTTTATAAAATTGACAAATTTTGTCCCATATCGATAAATCGATGTCGTATTTTTATAAGAAGATTTGGATATTGTTTTATATTATTTTATAAGTCATATATGCTTGTTTTAATTATTTAAAGATAATAAGAAATTTATTTTGAAGTTTGGTTTACATGAATAAATAGTTTAACAAAAACGTCAAAATGTGACCGGAAAACGTTTTGTCGAAAATCAACGTTTTTCAAAATAAGTTGCCGCAACGTTATCGCACCTTTGTTAACATGTTTTAATATATATTACTCATTTTAATAACTAAACATGTTTAATTTACTAATTAGGATTAGAAAACGTCTAGAAGTCATTAGTAAAAGTAAGTAAGAATTAACAAAAGTAAGAAAAGTAAACATCAAATCACATCAAATCAAAATCCAACAAAATAATTACTTTTCTTTACTTAATCTTTAAGCGAATAAGACATAAAGTAAGAAGTGAAAGGATGATAATAAGTATTGAAAATGTGAATGTTTCTTTAGATTGAAGTAAGGATAGTTTGGTAATTTGATAAGAAGTTATTTTGGTAAATTTACCACTTCTTACTTTTTCTATAAATACTCACCTCCTTCTCTCATTTCATTCACACTTCTTCTTCCTCTTTTCTCAAGCTTCTTCACCTTCTTTCTCTCCTCTTTAATGACTTTCAAGCCATAGGAAAAATTATAAAGAAATAATGTCAAAATATTTACCAAATGTTCAAATAAAATCAATATCCATTTTCTTCAAAATCAAACTCTTCTTTTTTCATATTTTACCTCTTCTTCTCACGGCCATCACTTTCTCAAAACTAATCCAAATCGGAAAATTATTTTTTTCAAACTCAACAGAATTTAGTTGGCAATAACTTTAATTTACATCATTTCTTCAAAATCTAAGAGTCACCATGGAAAATTTTCAATTCTTTCAAAGTCATTTTCGGCCCATATTTTATGGCCGAAATACCTCTGTTTCTTATTATCATAACTTCTACAAAATGATCAGAATAAAGAATTTTTTTTCAAATCATATAAAATTCTGGTTGCTACAACTTTTATGTTGAGCACTTCTTCCAGTTTTGAACTTAGCTCTGTCAAAATTCCAATTCTTTGCAGTGCATTTTTTGGCAGTCCGAGAATACCCTTTCTTTTGTTGATCATAACTTCCTCATAACTAGTCGAAATCTAGTGTTTCTTTTTTTCAAATTCAATAAAAAAATAAATTGCAACAACTTTATAGTGAACTACCTTTTCAAATTCTATGAGTAAGAGGGTCAAAAACTAGAGAGAAAATGACTTATTTTTCGGGTCTAATTTTGAGAATTCAAGGTCAAAGCTCCACCACTTCTTCTCCTTACTTTTGGCCAACCTCCATCTCGCCTTGGCCAAGCACTAAGAAGGAGGAAATCAGGCTTATTTTGATTTGGTTTCCAAGCATGGTAGGAAGTATGGCTTAGATCTTAATTTCCTTGCCTTAAAGTTTGACGGAGTGGAATGCAAAGTGAGTTATTTCTTCCTTTAAGTTCGTTGAAATCATTGCTAAGTTGAAGGAACTTTAAGTGTTAAGTGATGTTTGAAAACCCTTGTTGAATGCTTGTTTACTTTGTTTGCTAAAAAATATTTTTATTTCCTTGTTTGACTATTTGGATAGTTAATTAATTATTTTAAAATTTAGAAGTTAAATACTTAATGGGGTATGCAGAAATGACTAGTACACGTGTTTCGTCTATGAGATCCAAGGAGACTTGGACGAGGGACATAACATGTCGAAGGGAAAGCCCGGATGCTCCAAAATAAATATCAAATCGTTTTAACTCAAGATAAAATAAAACGTGTTATAAATATTTGATAGAATGAAGCGTTAATTTATCATTTATTATTGTGTTTATTTTATTAGTTGATTGTTTGGTTGTTTGGATTGCGCTCGACCAGTTTATGAGCACTGATTATTATTTATTTATTGTTGACTTTGCTCAACCAGTTTATGAGCAATTAATTATCCATATGCATGGGCTAGGTAGAAAACAATTGTAGGCTAACACCTTGTGATTTATTTCACGATTTGACTATAAGGCGTTTAGCGGTAATATTTGGTTCACTTCAATTTAATGAATTGTTTTGAAAATTGGTTTTCAAGTTGAAATGTTATGAAATGTTTTCCCTTTAAAAGAAATATAAATGTTTGGTAATGAAAATTTTGAAGTTATATTTTATAAAAGTGATTTATATAAGAATGGTTTTATAAAAATGTTTTATAAAACAGAAAGAATTTCGAGGACTAAACCCAATGGTTTTAAGATGATTTTTGAACGGATTTGGGAAATTAAAATTATTATAGATTTGAAAGTACTTGAGAATATTAGTATGAAATGATATATCGCTTCGGGATATATAATGATTTGTTATGTTACCGATGATTTGGGTAACCCGTAACTAAAAAATGGGCATATGTTTTTGGTATAGTCCGCTCTTGGAATAGAGGGATGTACTTATTATCGTTTGTATGAAGGCTAGGACCCAGTTGCCTTGTTATTAGGAGAAACCTCCCGATCTGGTTGCATATGGTTCGATATGCTTTTATTATAGTATTTGGGATTTCCACATAAACTTTTCAAAAGTGATTTGATCTAAGATCCCGAAGTAAAGTATAATTTGAATATAAAAGATATATATATTTCAAAAGTTTTGAAATAAGAATTCGAGAATAAAGTCCAAAGAGATAATTTCCGTAAAGGTAATTAGATTTGAAAATCTAAAATTGAAGATTAAGCCTAAGTGGGTAGTTTTAGGAATTGCATATTGTTTGTTGCATCGTAGTCTCCATGAGTCCTATTTGCGGTAGGAGAACTATTTGGCTTGATCCCGTATCTAATTGGGTATCCAATTAGATAGGGGTACGTAGGCAATCGCAAGTGGTAGTGATGCAACCTCTAAAATAATATAACCCTTTCATGTTTATCTGTTTTGGTTGTTGTTTATCTTGTGTTATTGTATCTTTCCTGCTTACTATTTTATTCCGCATTTACATTGTTTATTGAGTTCGCAGGTAAGGATAATATTGTCTCTCTCATTAGAGTTGTGTAGTGGTAGATTTATAGTCATTGTATTTGGTATGTATTAAAGCACACTTTGTAGGATTAATAAATTAATTAATTACTCTGATACGTTGTATAATTGAAATTGTATCTTATACATTTAGTAATGTTGAATATTTATCAAATATGGTGTATAAGTTGGTAGTTTTCATTAGTAGTTTTAGAATGGATGGATTTTTCGGCAATTTTAACTGGTCCGAAAATCTAGGTCGTCACAATAACCTAATGGATGAAACCCACACAGCCCTACCACATCTCCCTTGTTTTAGTCATTACCGCATTGTGAGGCTTGCGAGGCCACGATTACCTTTTCCTCTTAGCAAATACTCTTGGAATGCTAACACTTCCCTCTAGGCTGTGCAGTTAAAGCGCTCGGCGGATTCAAAGCGGTGGAGGTGCAAAAAGTCATAGCGGGGATATAGTGAGGATATAGCGGGATATAGCGGATGGCTCTAAAATAGCATATAAAACTCATACTTAATGTTTTTTCAAATATATAAATGGTAATTAAATGAAAAAATACCATTCAATTGAATTATAATTAATACATAAATAATTTTAAATAAAAACATGTGCGAATATACTTTAAATAAACATAAAACTGTTATATAACATAATTGAATTTATTAGAATATTAGAGTATTTTCATTTCTAAAAATATATTAAAAATTAAATCAAATAAACTAGTTTCATAATTTTTATAATGTATAAATGCAATTTTTCAATTCATTTTATTAAAGAAGATATAGCGGAAATTGCGGAGTATAGCGGGAATAACGGGATATTGCGGAAATAGCGGGGCTTAAAGCGGAAAGCTATATTTTGGGGCTATATGGAAAATCGTAGCGGTTGAAATCCGCTATGAGATATAGCGGGGTTATAGCGGGGTAATAGCGGGGCATTAACTGCACAACCTCTAGGTAACAATACAATGTCAGCATTTATCCATATAAGTTGTTCAGGATATGAACAAACCGAATGTACTACTTCTACTATATCCTTTTTGAATCATTCTCAAGATTAGTGGAAAGTAGCCCTTGAACTTCCCATCTTCAATTCAATCATCTTCAAGATGTCTCCAATTCTAACACTTATGCTAGTTCGAAGTGGTTTTCGGATAACTCATGCTTATCCGATCCCAGTCTCTCCAAATCAACAATCGATAGTTTCTAGTTGACCCAATCCCAGTTCTTTCAGAAGTAAGTGGACGATATAAGAGTCCCAAGGGGATCTTGAATATCCACCCTTAAAGGGAGAGATGTTTCACTGAAATGAGTTCTTCCTAGGGAATCATAAACCGTATGAAATCACGAAAATTTCATATACTTCGTAAGTTAAAATAGGTCAAGTTATCGATAGCGGACAGACCATTATCTGGTGTTAGTTTGCATATGGAAAATTAGACATCATATAATTATCACCACTTTTCGATTACAACCCCATACTATCCCTCGATTAACAATAAAGTTGGACAAGTTAGAGAACTACACTTGTCTCGACATACATTCTTAAACTATCACAGATAGAAACGGGCTTCCATACCTTAAAATTTAATGTCGAGTATAAGATGAAGTACCTTCCATATTTTTAATTAATCACAACCTATTTATAGAAATTAAACCCCATTATACTTATCACGTTTCCGACATTTTGACTTCTCTATCCATCACCCAGAATCAAAGCCATGTATCAGGGCATTGGTTGTGTCTGGCCTTGCCTTAGTTAAAGCATTCCTATTCTAAATCTCACAGATAGAGGAAAGTTTACTCATCGGGTTTTAGTGATAAATAAAAGATGACATACTTTCCATAAACGCGTCAACATTTTAGCACTACTTATCATATATTTTTTAATGTTACTTAATGGCACCGACAAAGAAATTCCTTGCATAAAACAAAGTCTTTTTAAAATAATCTAGAAACCAACTCTAAAATCTTATTACTAGTCTTCGATTTCAAAATAGTTATCGGAAACATTTTCCAAACTCACTTATTTAAACCAAAGTTTGATTTGAAAAGGCAACATCTTTCCTTTTCATAAAGTAAATAACTTATTTAATAATAAAAGGTTATAAACCAAACTTTCTTTCCAATTTCCCAAAACCATTTACAATAACAAGAATATTATAGTCCATAATCTTTTTCTTTTTCTTGAAACATTTCTTACAACAATAGTGTTGTAATCTATGCTTTCTTCTTACTTACAATCATATTTAAAACACTTTAACCACCATATAAAACTTCCAATCAAACATCACTTAAAAGCCACCACTTTTGGAATATAATTTGACTTTGGAAAATAAAGGAGTTTCCTTTATATAAAATAAACCCTTACTTAAATATTTCAAACAAATCCTTTTAGAAATATATTTAATTTCCAAACCACCTTTAAAAATACTTATATACTTTTGTAAACTATATTTGAAAGGAATTTACAAAATATCTAAAGTTGATAAATTTTACTAAAATCGTAGATTTTGAAATGCATCCATAGCGACTATCGCTATATGGACCGTAACTTTTAAAACTTTGTTTAGTAAATCAAATAGCTTTTAAATCCCATATATTTTTTCTATATTTTAAACCACTTTGATACCTTTGCAAAAAGGTTTGAATACAAAAGTCATGTTCGAAAATCAATTACAAACACTTTTAGAAAACAAAGTTGTAAACCACTTAAAAAGCGTAAAGGATTTCAATATCGCATAAAAAACAACAAGTAGGTCGACTACA
This sequence comes from Allium fistulosum, assembly GCA_030737815.1. Lineage (NCBI taxonomy): Eukaryota > Viridiplantae > Streptophyta > Magnoliopsida > Asparagales > Amaryllidaceae > Allium > Allium fistulosum. The sequence goes on along the minus strand of CM060905.1, from coordinate 478,953,033 downwards.
ACTATGCAATATTCACTTTCCATATATGTAACAACCCGCATATTTATTGATTTGATATTTAAATATTTTATTTAAATATTTTATCGTTAGTCAGATGTTCGTCCGAAAAGCTACTTTTTGCATACGGTCAAATTAGGACTCGAGACCACCCCCATTGAGTTCAAAATAACATTTGCGATCTTTTTGAGTGTAAACTTCGATATGTTTGGAGTAAGTGGAATTTTCGTCACTTTTTCCCGCCTTTGACTTGAGTTGGACCGCACCTTCTAACTCAGCACCAACCCACCTCCTCTTCCCCATTTTATCAAACACTTCAAGCTTCATCAAAAATGGTGGTGGGAAGGGGAAATTAAAATTCCAAACTCAAATTCAATTGCAAATCCAACTTTCAACTCCAAACTCAAGTAGAAGATAGTGGATTCAAGCATTGGATTGCTTCTCCTTGCTTTCAATCTCCATCTTCATCCATTTTAGTGAAAAGGTGAGATTTTTAATCTCACATCTTGCCTATAATCGTCATTGGACTGTTGGGAATGATTCCCCATCACTTTAGCATGTTTGTTTGTATTGGATTTGGATTGAATGGGCGAAAAGCCCCAATTTTCAGTGTTTTTGGTGATTTTCTGCACTAGGTCGCTCTGGAGTGTTAGCTCGCTGGCCTTAGGTCGTTTCCGACCTACTATCACTCGCCTGCAGTTAGGTCGTAGGTCGCTGCACCACCCTTAAGTCGCAAACCCATTTAGGTCGCCTGACCTTGTTCATGTTAGGTCGCTTCCGACCTTATTCCACTTGGCAGCACTAGGTCGAAGCAACTCTAGGTCGTTAGGTCGTCTCCGACCTTATATCGCCTGGCTTGTTTGAGTTAGGTCGCGCCACTTTAAAGTCGCGTCGCTTTTAAGTCGCGAGTTCCTTAAGTCGCTCGCCTCTTGACCCTTTTAGGTTGCTCGGCATTTGATACCACTAGGTCGTTTGACCTGTATCTTGTTAGGTCGCTCGACCTTGCTTAGGTCGTTGGTCCTTACTACCTTTAGGTCACGCCCACTTAGGTCATAGGTCGCCCTGCTTCTTTTACCACGCTAGGTCGTTTGACTTATTTACTTTTAGGTCGTTCGACAATTAGGTCGTTCGAGAGTCTTTAGGTCGCGAGTCCCTTAGGTCGCTCGCCCCTGTTTTGCCGTTCCATTGTTTAGCTCGGCAATGAGTTAGGTCGCTCGCGAGTTAACCCTTAGATCGCTTGGCATTGTGCCGTTAGGTCGCTCGACACTGTAAATCCTTAGGTCGCTCGGAACTTTGGCGTTAGGTCGTTAGACCTTGTTTTCTACTAGGTCGCTTGACCCCTTCGACTCCTTGGTCGTATCCGTTAGGTCGTTCGACCTATTTGACTTAAAGTTTTTTTGCACTTTAATTCGACCACGTTAGGTCGCAAGTATACTTCTACTTTGATGGTTTTGGGATTGATTCTTTTGGACTTTACTCACGTCTTCGAATGTGAAATTTTGTGATGCGATTTGTTTCAACAATCGTTTTGTGACTTGTCACTTCAAAAATGTGAAGGCTTCAATACTAGTAGTGAATATCATAACTCTTTCATCAAAGCGATTTCAACACTGTTTTAAAAATATAAAGCTCGTTTTCTCAAACCATTTTCTAATCTACTAGTATATACAAGCCTTTACTTCACTCGGATGAGAAATCGAATTAAACGACTTAGTAAAACGAGTGGTATGAAACGCTTGCGTTCACTTCGTCGGTTAGCTCTTGGACTTGTTCGATTGAACCCTTTTTGTGACAATTTCCTAGTGGAGATCTATAGTTTGTTCGTAAATATTTAAGTTAAGCTAGTGGTTATGGGACATGAAGCTAAACTCATATATTTACTGGCTTAGTGTAATTGACACTTCCTTATGATCATGACGATCATTTTTGTGATTTAGACTAGCGATTGAGCGATGTCTCTTTGTCTGCGAGGGAGACTAGACCCCGCTTTCGTGATGTTTCGCCATCACATATATGGGGTAGCACCCCATGGTCTTCGGGCCATTTCTGTGTGGAAATTTAATGGATAGCTTCCATGAGATAGCTTCTCGTTCATGTGTTTACGCGTTGGTGAGTTTTCATGCTCCCGTTGATGTGTTAGGCCTCCCCCTTTTTATGTGTTTTCTGGATTTCTAGTGATGATTTCTGGAATTTTGTACTTCACCAATTTTCATGATTTTCATTGATATGATATCAGTTTTTGTGCATTGGTGAATTTATGTGTTATTGACTTGTTATGAATAGAAGTTTAGGGTATGATACCCTATTTTATCTTTGAGAAGATTCTTGTGATATTGATTGATCTTTTGTTGATTATCATTTACATACTTATAGTAGTATGCCGTTATGGTTGTTACATGTTCATGCCATATTATTTATCATATACCTTATCATCTGATATTTATAGCTAGACTGATCCGTTTATTATTTTCTTATAAATAATACTCAGGTCAGACCGAGATGTTACAGGTGCTTCTGCTTGACTTCTCTTCAGGATTATTCTGACTTTTGGCTAACTACATAGATTAGTAGTTTTTAGATGTACACATTTGAGATATAGACTCTATGTAGTGTACTTATTCTTTTGTATAGCACATGATGCTATTCTTTTGTATTATCGTGGATCTTTCCGACCACTACTCTGATGTACACTTTCATGTGTTATATATTTATTCATATCTTCTTCCGCCTTTGTGATATGGATGTCTGTGACTGATTTATGTTATGATTATTTCTATGTTTGTTTCCGAAGATCATATATAGCCATCGGGTGATAGCTTTGTGTTTGTACCGGTATGTCGGCTTTCCTCTTTAAAAGATATGCATTATATTCTATCTGACATATTGGTGCTCGCACAAAGAAGTTACATGGATGGTCGCTCCTCCACAGCCTTATTCTCCGTGCTAATTGACAGCACTACATCGTAGTGTTCTTGGTTAGTGTGGGTATAGAGGTGGGGCGTTACAATATACATAAGAATTTTACATAACCAAGAATATATGTAAATAAAAATCACATGGTGGTGAATCATTTAGGATCGCTCTACAAAATTTCCATTCTTCGAAGTGCTTCCATAGCGACCTATTCGCTATGGAACACTTCAACTTCCTTTTGCTTTAGTCCCCTACAAAACAATGGTTATTTATTACATCCACTTCTAAGCGAGAATCAAATCTAAACAAGAAATATACACAAGTATAAATAACATAAACAACAACTTATATTTTATAAATATTTGTCTATTATTTTTAAAACTATTTTAAAGTGGTACTAAGTGAGAAATCTCACTTCCAAATTCTATCAAACTTCGGACAAAAGCCATAACTCCTTGCAACACCTAAACCTCCAATCAACACACCCTTAAAGAAAGCTCTAAGACCTCCTTCCTCCTCCTATAGCTCATGCCCAAATCCCATCTTCCCTCTTTGCACTCGAGCATGGGCCAATTTGGGTTCTCGGCTTCAAAGCTTCAAGCTTTGGGATAATGGTGGGGTGTACCAAGTGTATTAAGGCTTATGCAAGAATTTAGAGGAGAAAAGAAGTGTTTTTGATGTGGTTTGGACATAGGAAATAAAATGAAGTGTAGGAGGATGAGAGCAAAAACAGAAAATGAAAACAAGATGAAAAGTGAAGTGATGGTGCTACTTTTATAGAAATGGAAAAGTGGAAAATTACATCCACTACCCCTTAGCCAAAATACCACTCTACCCCTCCACTACGCTTCCTCCCAAGGACTACATGTGATCAAGTACTTCCATAATGATGACACACAAAAGCACTTAAATCTATGTACAAAAGTCTTCTTCTTTACTTAAACAAAAAGTAAAAGTCACATCACTTAATTAATTTAACTTTATTAACCTCTAGAACCTATTTCTATTTGTTATATTAATATGTGCACAATATTTGTGTGTGTGTCGAAAAACAACTTTCGTTCGATGAAAAGTAGAAAATCCAAAAAATGATTTTCGAACACTTTTTTGGGTTTTCATTGAACTATTTATTTTTATAAACAAACTTTCAAAATGAGTTCCCCGTTATTATTTACTAATTAAAAGAGGGTTATTTGATCATTAAAATCCAATAATTGAATATTTAAAATTAATTAAAATATTCACAAATCAAAATGATAAAATTTTGGGTCGTTACATTTTTCCTCCTTAAAAGAATTTCGACCCCAAAATTTCATCATAAGCAAACAACCAAAAAACAAGTCATAATAATACCTAACATTTCCCCGAATGTTAAATGACTAACGAAAAAACTTAGAGTTTGTCGAGGTTTACTACCTTCTCCTCACACAAGGATGATGAACAATCTACTGAGCATACCTCATGCTTAACAGCCAAAGGTTATTACTCAATTAATACCTCATGACAAATCGTAGAGTCATCTATCCAACTCCTCATAAACCATAAAACATTAAAGGCAAATATACTTAAGCTCGTACGATGTGCATGAATCATCCATACATAATATCCGACCCGATCACTTGCTCAGGAACCTAAATCTCTTATTCAAACTAGAATAGATCACTTAACTTCTTCATTATGGAACTCTGATCCGATTCCTTGATCCGATACTTATGTTTTCCTTACATAGTCCTAAACTATAATAGAAAACACTCAAATCATCCCAAGTACTCACCGTCGAGAAATCGAGTGAAAATGCCTAGTTCGGACTGGTGTATAACACCCAGAAATTATAACAGCCTGCCTTTTCGATCCTCAGAAGTCGACACTAATACATCCACGGTACTCACATGCCAGACATCTAAGTGCTAGAAAGACATATCATTGGGTTAAAGAAAGAAACACAAAACATAATCTCACAATGTGACGAGTAATATATAATACACCAATGGTCGTTACAAAAAAACTGAACTTTAATATACATACATAAAATTAGAGTAACTAAACTGTCATCAGCCTGGATAGTTATAATAGTCTATCCTTACAATTTGCTGATAAATACAGATAAGAATAAATAGTTGAAGAAAAGTATGGGAATACATTTTGGAGAATCCAGCTCGTCTCCTCAAGCTCCAAAGTGTCCAGCTAAATCTGAAAAATATGCTCGGGCTGACCCAAGAATTATGAGAAAAATAACACCAGAATTTGTCTCGTAAAAATAGCATAATAAACACAATCAAATGGATTTTTAATATTATAAAACCTTTCAAAATAAAGGATCTCATAAGACCATGCTGCACATAAACACAGACGAGTTTTTGCCTTATGATAACCATACCATTTTATAGAAAATCTTGTGATATAATAATAATGTCTAGAGGGGAAAATAAATGTATAAAATAGCTGAAATGCTTGTATGTCACATTTCAACATAGTTGGGCATAACTAAATCCATAAAGGCATGTATGGGAGACTGGATTTCCATCAATGACAAGGCTACTGGGTACCGCCTGCTATAGTACACCTCCAGAAAATGTACAAAGGGCCACATATTGACCCATGCCAATATAGAGCCGGCTGCCCCTTTAACATAACATACTGGATTACATCATTCCCCGGGTACCAAGGCTACAAAACAATGTGCACCAGTCATGGCCCCACTTTTCCCATGCTCATGCATACCAAATCCATAAATACAGATTCTAGATTAAGGAATAACTACTCCTAATGGTAACGAACCACATAGCTCTGCTTTATATCCCCTATTTTTGTCATTACCAGGTTGTGAGGCTTGTGAGGTCACAGTTACCTTTTTCCTCTCTTAGCAAATCCCACTTGGAATGCTAACACTACCTTCCAAGCATAATGCAATGCTAGGATTCGTCCATATAAGTTGTTCTAGATAAGAACAAATCCAAGGCAATACTTCAACTACATCCATTTTGGAATCACCCTTTGGATTAGTAGCAAGTAGCCCTTGCACTTCAAAGAGCTCCGTCTTCGTTATCTCGAACTAGGCTTGAAACCTCTTCCAAAGCGTCAAACGCGCATATGATTTTGGAGTGGTTATATTTTCGAGTCATCTCATATAAGTACACTCCTCCACTTATCGGTCACTTCAAAACCGAATCGATAGTTCTGATAAACTCAACCTTGGTTCTTTTGGAAATAATTAGGCAATACATAAGAGAGAAAATCACCTCCTAACCATTTAGGTGGACGGATTTACATACTATTTATCCTAGTAGAACAAACCAAAATTTATACGTGTAGTACAACATCATTGTAGATGACTGTGCCATATAACTCCCGTGTTTCTTCCAGATATTTCCATAGTTATATTTTAGCCAACATTTGATAGTTGGTTATTCAACTATCAACAAACAATCAAATACAAATTTAATTCCATGTGGGATCCACTAAGCCTCTATTAATAAATCTTTCATTAATTAAAATCTCTTTCAATTATTTGATTTAAAATACCTTCACAAAGGATATTTTCACAAACCCCTTATACTCCTTCCAATACTAGGAAAACATTTATATACTTATCTCACCGGTATAGTATATTCACAACCCATTATACTTTCAATACTTAGAAAATATATTCATATACTTATGTCAATGGTATAAGTATATTAACAAAACTTAAGGAAGATTTCCTCTTTTCCAAATTCATATTTAAATGGGGCATAACAAATATCATTTAAACGTTTCTTACTATAAACCAAACCACCCATCCTTCGATGTCAAGTATGAAAAGAATGTTTCTATACCACATTTATTAAGAAGGATTAATCATGAAAATCATATCTCATTCCTTGTATAAAATTTCCTTTTATAAGCTCATTTCATACTTACAAATCCTTTTATAAGTCTCCAAATTAATTTATAAAACTTCTTTTATAGATCTTCAAAAATTATTTATAAAATTCCTTTCTAGTTATAAAACTCTTTGCAAATCTTCCTTTATAAACTCCATTATACAAATCTTTTATACAATCATTAATAAAAATCCGTTTGTAAATCCAAAACCCATTCTTTTACAAATCAAATATATTTAACACAATCTATGTTATCTTTAAAAATATCACTTATAGATCCATTCTTCTGTTTATAAGTTGCCATTTATAAATCTCTTTTACAAATATCACTTATAAAACTCCTTTACAAAATATCATTTGTAAATCTTCTTTATAAAATATCATCTGTAAAACTCCTTTAAATAAATTCTCTTTATTAAGTACGGTCCTTTTTATAAAAAAAATTATTATTTATAAACACCTTTATTAAATTAATTAATTACCCTTAAACATCTTAATTAATTAATTAATTAACTTTAAAACATCATTAATAAAAAAATTAACTTAAACATCATTTACAAAATAATTAATTAACTTACTTGAAAACATCGTATATAAGATAATTAATTAACTAACTTTAAAACATCATTTATAATTATATAAACACTTAACCTCAAATTTTTATGAAATTGAAGTTAGTTTAAATTCATAACTTTACAAATTCGGACAGAGGCTTAGCGATCACAATGGTACTAAATCAAGCTACCATTATATTCAATTTGAATTTTCAAGTCACATAACTGGTATTTACATAAGCAACATATTTGTAAAATCGAATCCATAATTAACAATCACTAGCCTATCCATTACTTATCCAATATTAATTAATCCATATATAAATTAACTTGCATATGAATAAATGTCCAAATAAATAGAATACCATAACGAAATTTATTCTGCTAAACAAATGTCATTAATAATCTATTTATTTTAATTATAGCAGAACGATATTTATTTCTGCTAAATAGATGTCCAAAAATAATTTATTCAATTATAATGATGTTTTATTCGGCCAAATAGACATTGCCAATGAAGTATGACTTTATTAACTACATTATTATCTAAAACAATGTAATTATATCCAATCAGTGTTATCTTATCATTAACTTATACTTTACAAAACTATCAACTATTTATATCCTAGTGTTCCACGAGTCCATACAAACCTAATGCAACAATCCATGTGTAACGACCCCAGAATTTTTATAAATTTAAATTGATAATTAAAATTAATTTTTGAATAAAAATTGTGAAATAAATCGATAAAGTGATGCGAGTTTCCCCGAATCCAAATGAATTTGGTATAAATCATTTAAATTTAAAAAAATATTATAAATATTATATATATATGAATATATATGTATTTGAGCATATATGAGTAAATTTGAAATTATAAATAATATATATGTATATACATTTGATTTGAATTTAAATTGTAAATAAATGGTTTAATAATAAATGATAATAATAAATATTAGAATTGATGGTTAATAATAATTTGAATTTATAAATTAAATACAAGACAATAAATATTAAAGTAAAATAATAATAAATATTTGAGTTATAAATAGAGATGAATAAATAAAAGATAAGTTATAAAATACAAAGTATATACATTTGATAAAATCTAATAACAAATTAAAATCTAGAAATTCACTTATATTACCAAATGAATATAAGTATAATTAGTATTAAATTTAGAAATAAATAATTGTCATGGAGATAAATATAAAAATACATAAGATAAATTTATAGAAAATTTATATAGTAAACAAATTAAATAAATTAAACAATCTATATTAAATATAGAAATTCATTATAAATTATCAAATAAAATAAAATAAATACCTTAGATAAATTATAACAACGTGTTTAAATATGAAAATAAATATATGTATACACTTGTAAAAGAAAAAGATAAAACAAAACCAAATATATATGATAAAAATATATACATGAATTAGCTTATAAAAGAAAATAAAATATACATTTAAATATGAAGCAAGTAAATATGTATGTGTAGTAGTATACAAGACAATAAAATACATTCAGTATGAACAAATAAATCTAAGTATGAACACTTGAGAAAAATAATATACATATGAAATGGCTTGCAAAGGAAGACAAAGCAAGGTACAAAATAAAATAAAGCAAATAAAGGTAAGTTTGTACATGATAATAAATACCGGCCTCCTTAGTACACGAGGAAAACATCACCAGCCACCAAAAAGATATCATATCAGCTAAGAAGAAGGAAAATCTCTGATATACTTGTACAAAAGAAAATTAAAATATACATCACCCTGTACAAAAACAACATACCCTGTAACCCAATTTTTATATATCCATCCTCATCATAGTTTCGACCATTTAAAACTGAAAGGAAAAAAAATGAATGAAGTAAAAAAACCATTTCAAACTTAAACAATACTTCAACCTAAAACAAATGCAAACCAGAGATCAAAAGGCAGAGCAACTCAAAGCAAAGATCAGTTTTCAAATGCAAAGCCTGTTCTCTGCTATTCAAAACATCCAGGTGAGTAAACTCTTTTTAAAAACCTGATTCATGCTTGATGTATGTGAAGTAAGTGGTGGAAATTGGTTGCATAAAAGTAAATGTGTTGTATATATGTATATACATACAAATATATGTATGAATGTCTGTGAACAGGGTATATTTATACCTGTTCTTAGTTTACAGGTTCTAAAAGTAAGATTTAAAATTTAAAATTCAATTCCACCTTCCTCAATCATTTCTAGCTTGTGATGTTAAGACAAAACATGTTTAAAATCACCCTAACTTAATTTTTAAAATAAAATTTCAAGATAATATGAAATGGTTTTGTCTGGAAGTAGGAATATAGTGGAAATTCAAACTTTATCCAATTTTTAACCTACATGAATTTAAGATTCATTTATATAATCCTAATCCATTTTGAAAATGATGATTTTTAAAACAAAAATCAAGTTTTTTACTTACGAATTGAGGTCGTACTTATTAGATGATCAGGAAATGGGTTTGAACGAAATGCCGGCGATCAAAGTCGAACTGGATGTCGTGGTCATTGGTGGAGGTGGCTAGAGTATCGGTGATCGTAGGAAAAATAGTGGAAGGTGTTAAAGGTGGCCGTGGCGGCGGAAATTGGTCGGAGTAGGGTTTTATCCTAGTTTTAAGTCGATGTCGGAAAATGGGTTCATGCGACATCGTGGGGAATCTGGAAATGATCGCACCAGGGGGGATCGTCGTGTGGTCTCGCGACGCAGCTATGGTCGAGGTGGCGACGATTCTGGTGGCCGGTGGTGGCTATACGAGGTGGATTTATGGATTGGGGTTGGTTCCAGTTGGGTGCTCGTATGCTCGATTTTGAATAACGATGAAAATATCGAACCTGGGTGGCCGTAGCGTTTGTAGGGGTTGTCGACGACATGTCGAAGGTCGCGGCAGTGACCGGAGGTGATCAAAACGATCGTGCACGTGCATGATGTATTGCCTGTACCTGGTTGATCAAAATGATTTGGGGAAAAAGGAGGAGCTCGGGGATGGTCTCGAGAAAACGATGGCTGGACTCGAAGCAGGTGGAAACGCGAAAAACTCGAAGTAGAGCTCGTGATTTATGCAGTTTGTCTCGGGTCTTTTGATTTTTATGTTAAAACAGTTTTAAACTTTAAAACCAGATCAAGTTTTTAAAACAATTTTTTTTTGTAAAATAGTCCTTTTGCAAATGATAAATGTTTATCCAAGTTGAATTGGTCAAAAGGTTTAAAAGTAAATTATTTCAAAATTTATTAAGTTGAAAGTGTTTTCAGTCTATATAACTTTTAATTTTAAAAAGTTTATAAACTTAATTTTTGTAATTAAGTGAATGATTGAAGAAAATGAAATGGTTTTTATAATCCTTAATCTAACTTAAAGATTTTAAGTTAATAAATGTATTAATGAGGGCCTATTTCCAAAGGATTATTAAATAAGGATTAAATGAAAAAATAATAATAAAGAAAATGGTTTATCTTTTAGTTGATGAAATCTTAAATAATTAAAGAATTATTAATTAATTAATGAAAGGGATTAAGAAGAATTGGTTTAATGAAGGTGATTAAGGTATGATAATTAATTGAGGAATAATTAATTAAAGTAATTAATTAAAGATAATTAATTAAAGGATAGTGAAATAATTAAAAGTTAATTATTTAATAATTAAAGGTTGATTGAATTATAATTAAAGGTTAATTAATTTATTATTAAAAGTTAATTAATAAATGATTGAAGGTTAATTAATTAAAATGGTTTGTAATTAATTAAGGTTAACTAACCAAGATTAGTAATTTATTCATAAGTAATTAATCTTGTTTAGAAATTAATCAGATAACTAATTGATCTTACCTATGAATGTTTGGACCTGACTGAATGCTTTGAATTGTTTGATATTCTGATCTGTGATGCTATGTAATATATATTCTGATTTGTGTGTGATCTGTATTGTAGCTATTTATCTGGGATGAATGTAAATTATTATCTGTAATATTTATATATCTGTGATATGTGATCTGTGAATAAAAGATAAGCGTTATAGTTATACCGCTTATCAACTATATTTCTGTATTTTGATCTGTGATGATTCATTGATGTTGCACCATTGTGTTAAACCCCTGGACTACAGCATACACACACAAATATAGATTTCACGAGGAAATCGATTAAGTCACAGATAATTTAAATTTAATGTTTTTGAAATTAAAATTTTAATTTCAATTGATTTTGGAAATGGATTTGGGTTAAATGTTAAAGCTTTCGAAAAGGTGTTTTCAAAGATAAAAGCTATTTTGAATAACTTGGTAAAGTTCCAATTTAAATAATTTAATTTGAATTTGAATTGAAAGTAAGGAATTGAATTCCATGTTTGGAAATTATGGTTAAAAATGTTATAAATGTGTTTATATGAAGTTAAACCATTTTAAAAGTATAATTTTGAGAATTTGAATTTAACCCAAGAACCTTAACTCATATAAATGAATTAGATTTCCAAAAATGAAAACTGTTTGTTTTCAAAGAATAAAAGCTTTCAGATAAGAAATGAAATTCCAGTTTAATTAAAGGAATTTCAAGATTGAATTGAAAAATGGTTTTCCAAGTTATGAATGAATTCTTTTTGAAAGCTATGAATTGAATATGTTTATTTTTAACAGATTTAAAATGGTGATTTGTTTAAACCATTCGAAATGGCAATTTGTTTATACCATTTAAAGAGAAGTTTGAATAATTAGTTGTGACTTAATTGAAATCCCATATCCATATGTTTTTTTAAATATTGCGTTCACTATTCGGTTTTGTCGGGAGAGGACCTTTGTGTCATATAACCCATTCCGAATAAGTGATACGTCGTATGTGGATAGCATTTGAAGACCGGTGGTGAAGACCGGGTATTTGTGAAAACAATAGGATAACCTATCGATTGTCTCAGCACCGAGTAGCTATGGTATAGAGATTCCCTAAGTGATGGGAAATCCGATCGGGATTGTGAATACCCGGATTGCAAGGGCTTCTTCGGAAGTGCCTTCGAATCTGTTCGAACCCGAAACAGACTTGTATGGTTACATGTCTGACATTACATTTTGAGATATAAAGCAGATTTCTTTCAAATACATTTCTGTTTGGTGGCGGAGAATTTATTCTCTTAGCTTAACACCCTTCTCTGAGACGTACGAGCTCAGAGGTTATGTAGTTGAAGGTTATCAGCGATATACTCCAAATTTGGTAATGTGGCATGCTGAGTGTTGCTGTGTGTTGATCATTTATTGATCAAAGCGTGGCTTTGTGAAAAAGCGTAGCTTTGTGGACGAGACCTCATCGAACCTCACAGACCGAAAATGGTCGAAACAGGAATGATGTGGCAAGGTTATGAGGGTCGCGCCCTTTAGGGTATGTCATTTCATTCTGGAAAAGGGTGGTATCATGGTATAGAGCCCAAATACTTACTCATGTGGACACTATATTTATTACTGTATGATGTTGGTTATCGAGTGCTCGAATAAAGGTCCCAAAGGACCGGGAGGTGGCATATTCGTGTAGTAGTTTCCTAGTTATAGAGGTAACCCGGCCTTGTGTTTGCAGAGAGCTAGTTAGTTCTCGGGACGTCCAGCCAGAGGCGATCCCATGTGGTAGGAGGAAGTTCCTTAGCCCGATCATTTGTTGGAAATCCAATTTCCAATACGAACCCTATACGGTTTTAGTTGTAGAACCTGCCATTTACTTATGGTGGCGCCCCACTGTTTAGATGGTAGCTATAGTAGGCATACAATAATGGTTGTATGTTAGCTAAGGTTAATATTATACTTTCGAAATGGTTTCGACACTATGCACTAATAATAATATCAAAGAGTTTTTCTTTGCGTAGTAAGCATGTTAGACTATCATAAGAAGAAATCTCCTCCAATTCTGCGTTTGCATTGTGTGTGTGGCGGGAGATCTTATGGTAGTTTCATTTTCCAAAAGCATTGCGGATTCCAATGTTTAAAGTTCTTTTGTGTTTGTTTAAAGATAAACTGTTTTTGTTGCTCACACCAGTCCCACGACTGACTCGGAGTTTATTGTTCCCTTCCTAAACTCTGGGTGCCCACAATTTTCCACACAGGCAGTCTAGAGTTGGGTTTTTTTCTTTTAGATATTCAGGTTTAGTAGACTAGTTGGAGCTAGTTCAGTTCATCGGAGATCAGGACTGACGTTGCTCATCTTTGTGCATCATGATGGTGGTTCGAATTGATGTTGGAGTGTTTGGAGTCATTCTCTTTTGTAGATCATTTGGAGTGATCTCTTCCGTTATTTTTATTTCCGCTGTAGCTTTGTATCATATCTCTGATATTGTTGTATCATATTGATATCATTGTTGTATATCATTCTGAATATTGTATTCATTGGAGTTGTATACGATATCATCTGTTTCTTTATTCCACTGTGTTGTTATACTTAATGGTGTTATAAGTTCTGAGGAGCCAGATTCGACGTTTGAATCTACGGCATTTTTAGTACTAGTGAAGTACGGGTGCCGATTTTCGAAGGTCGAGTTTTTGGATCTTCACAAGTGGTATCAGAGCTGAGGGTTAAAACTTTAGCTCAGGAGTATAACACATTAAGTAACTCATTAGAGATATGGTGAAGTATACCCTAGAATGAGTATCCTTAAGATATCTGTTCGAATGCCTCAGTAAATTCTCTTGTTATTCACTGATAGTAAGTATGAGTGCAAGAAGAGGATGAGATAGGGGACAGGGGAATATGACTATAAATGGTCAATACTCTGTAACAACAAGGAAACAATCTTTTCCCTATCAATCTCTTTTGTTCAACATCTCTTTCCAATTCTTCAATAATTTCTGGTAGATCCAGGAAGAAGAAATTCGATATATTAAATATGGGACATAAACTCCGGATAGACCAAAATTGTTTGTTTGGATGTATTGGTTGTTTCGTTTGCTTTGATTGCTATGGTTGATAGGTATACTTTAGTTCTAAACTAAAGAAAGTTTTGAAATTGTACCCATATATATAAATATATATCTATTCTTTGGGTCCGGATATATTCTACGGATGGTTAGTTATCCTTTTGAACTGACCAATGTCACTGCATATTTCGTAGATCTGGATAACAGAGTATCTTGAAGAAAATTAAATAGATTCGTTCTTGTAGTTGTTGTTGATATTCTGATTTGGTAAGCCAAATGCAGAATAGATGTTTAGTTGATTTGATGAAATATTCTTCATCTATCCTTGTGTCTCCCTGGCAATTTCGAGGACGAAATTCTTTTAAGGGGGGAAGTCTATAATGACCCCAGAATTTTTATAAATTTAAATTGATAATTAAAATTAATTTTTGAATAAAAATTGTGAAATAAATTGATAAAGTGATGCGAGTTTCCCCGAATCCAAATGAATTTGGTATAAATCATTTAAATTTAAAAAAATATTGTAAATATTGTATATAGGTGAATATATATGTATTTGAGCATATATGAGTAAATTTGAAATTATAAATAATATATTTGTATATACATTTGATTTGAATTTAAATTGTAAATAAATTGTTTAATAATAAATGATAATAATAAATATTAGAATTGATGGTTAATAATAATTTGAATTTATAAATTAAATACAAGACAATAAATATTAAAGTAAAATAATAATAAATATTTGAGTTATAAATAGAGATGAATAAATAAAAGATAAGTTATAAAATACAAAGTAAATACATTGGATAAAATCTAATAACAAATTAAAATCTAGAAATTCACTTATATTACCAAATGAATATAAGTATAGTTAGTATTAAATTTAGAAATAATTAATTATGATGGAGATAAATATAAAAATACATAAGATAAATTTATAGAAAATTTATATAGTAAACAAATTAAATAAATTAAACAATCTATATTAAATATAGAAATTCATTATAAATTATCAAACAAAATAAAATAAATACCTTAGATAAATTATAACAACGTATTTAAATATGAAAATAAATATATGTATACACTTGTAAAAGAAAAAGATAAAACAAAACCAAATATATATATGATAAAAATATATACATGAATTAGCTTATAAAAGAAAATAAAATATACATTTAAATATGAAGCAAGTAAATATGTATGTGTAGTAGTATACAAGATAATAAAATACATTCAGTATGAACAAATAAATCTAAGTATGAACACTTGAGAAAAATAATATACATATGAAATGGCTTGCAAAGGAAGACAAAGCACGGTACAAAATAAAATAAAGCAAATAAAGGTAAGTTTGTACATGATAATAAATGCTGGCCTCCTTAGTACACGAGGAAAACATCACCAGCCACAAAAAAGATATCATATTAGCCAAGAAGACGGAAAATCTCTGATATAATTGTACAAAAGAAAATTAAAATATACATCACCCTGTACAAAAACAACATACCCCGTAACCCAATTTTTATATATCCATCCTCATCACAGTTTCGTCCATTTAAAACTGAAAGGAAAAAAAATGAATGAAGTAAAAAAACCATTTCAAACTTAAACAATACTTCAACCTAAAACAAATGCAAACCAGAGATCAAAAGGCAGAGCAACTCAAAGCAAAGATCAGTTTTCAAATGCAAAGCCTGTTCTCTGCTATTCAAAACATCCAGGTGAGTAAACACTTTTTAAAAACCTGATTCATGCTTGATGTATGTGAAGTAAGTGGTGGAAATTGGTTGCATAAAGTAAATGTGTTGTATATATGTATATACATACAAATATATGTATGAATGTCTGTGAACAGGGTATATTTATACCTGTTCTTAGTTTACAGGTTCTAAAAGTAAGATTTAAAAGTTCAAAATTCAATTCCACCTTCCTCAATCATTTCTGGCTTGTGATGTTAAGACAAAACATGTTTAAAATCACCCTAACTTAATTTTTAAAATAAAATTTCAAGATAATATGAATTGGTTTTGTTTGGAAGTAGGAATATAGTGGAAATTCAAACTTTATCCAATTTTTAACCTACATGAATTTAAGATTCATTTATATAATCCTAATCCATTTCGAAAATGATGATTTTTAAAACAAAAATCAAGTTTTTTACTTACGAATTGAGGTCGTACTTATTAAATGATCAGGAAATGGGTTTGAACGAAATGCCGACGATCAAAGTCGAACTGGATGTCGTGGTCATTGGTGGAGGTGGCTAGAGTATCGGTGATCATAGGAAAAATAGTGGAAGGTGTTAAAGGTGGCCGTGGGGGCGGAAATTGGTCGGAGTAGGGTTTTAACCTAGTTTTAAGTCGATGTCGGAAAATGGGTTCATGCGACGTCGTGGGGAATCTAGAAGTGATCGCACCAGGGGGATCGTCGTGTGGTCTCGCGACGCAGGTATGGACGAGGTGGCGACGATTCTGGTGGCCGGTGGTGGCTATATGAGGTGGATTTATGGATTGGGGTTGGTTCCAGTTGGGTGCTCGTATGCTCGATTTTGAATAACGATGAAAATATCGAACCTGGGTGGCCGTAGCGTTTGTAGGGGTTGTCGACGACATGTCGAAGGTCGCGGCAGTGACCGGAGGTGATCAAAACGATCATGCACGTGCACGATGTATCGCCTGTACCTGGTTGATAAAAATGATTTGGGGAAGAAGGAGGAGCTCGGGGATGGTCTCGAGAAAACGATGGCTGGACTCGAAACAGGTGGAAACGCGAAAAACTCGAAGTAGAGCTCGTGATTTTTGCAGTTTGTCTCGGGTCTATTGATTTTTATGTTAAAACAGTTTAAAACTTTAAAACCAGATCAAGTTTTTAAAACGATTTTTTTTGTAAAATAGTTCTTTTGCAAATGATAAATGTTTATCCAAGTTGAATTGGTCAAAAGGTTTAAAAGTAAATTATTTCAAAAATTATTAAGTTGAAAGTGTTTTCAATCTATATAAATTTTAATTTTAAAAAGTTTATTAACTTAATTTTTGTAATTAAGTGAATGACTGAAGAAAATGAAATGGTTTTTATAATCCTTAATCTAACTTAAAGATTTTAAGTTAATAAATGTATTAATGAGGGCCTATTTCCAAAGGATTATTAAATAAGGACTAAATGAAAATAATAATAATAATAATAAATAAAATGGTTTATCCTTTAGTTGATGAAATCTTAAATAATTAAAGAATTATTAATTAATTAATGAAAGGGATTAAGAAGAATTAGTTTATTGAAGGGGATTAAGGAATGATAATTAATTGAGGAATAATTAATTAAAGTAATTAATTAAAGATAATTAATTAAAGGATAGTGAAATAATTAAAAGTTAATTATTTAATAATTAAAGGTTGATTGAATTATAATTAAAGGTTAATTAATTTATTATTAAAAGTTAATTAATAAATGATTAAAGGTTAATTAATTAAAATGGTTTGTAATTAATTAAGATTAACTAACCAGGATTAGTAATTTATTCATAAGTAATTAATCTTGTTTAGAAATTAATCAGATAACTAATTGATCTTACCTATGAATGTTTGGACCTGACTGAATGCTTTGAATTGTTTGATATTCTGATCTGTGATGCTGTGCGATATATATTCTGATTTGTGTGTGATCTGTATTATTGCTATTTATCCGGGAAGAATGTAAATTATTATCTGTAATATTTATATATCTGTGATCTCTGATTTATGAATAAAAGATAAGCGTTATAGTTATGCCGCTTATCAATTATATTTCTGTATTTTGATCTGTGATGATTCATTGATGTTGCACTATTGTGTTAAACCCTTAGACTACAACATACACACACAAATATGGATTTCACGAGGAAATCGGTTAAGTCATAGATAATTTAAATTTAATGTTTTTGAAATTGAAATTTTAATTTCAATTGATTTTGGAAATGGATTTGGGTTAAATGTTAAAGCTTTTGAAAAGGTGTTTTCAAAGATAAAAGCTATTTTGAATAACTTGGTAAAGTTCCAATTTAAATAATTTAATTTGAATTTGAATTCAAAATAAGGAATTGAATTCCATGTTTGGAAATTATGGTTAAAAATGTTATAAATGTGTTTATATGAAGTTAAACCATTTTAAAAGTATAATTTTGAGAATTTGAATTTAACCCAAGAACCTTAACTCGTATAAATGAATCAGATTTCCAAAAATGAAAACTGTTTGTTTTCAAAGAATAAAAGCTTTCAGATAAGAAATGAAATTCCAGTTTAATTAAAGGAATTTCAAGATTGAATTGAAAAATGGTTTTCCAAGTTATGAATGATTTCTTTTTGAAAGCTATGAATTGAATCTGTTTATTTTTAATAGATTAAAATGGTGATTTGTTTAAACCATTCGAAATGGTAATTTGTTTATACCATTTAAAGAGAAGTTTGAATAATCAGTTGTGACTTAATTGAAATCCGATATCCATATTTTTTTTTAAATATTGCGTTCACTATTCGGTTTTGCCGGGAGAGGACCTTTGTGTCATATAACCCATTCCGAATAAGTGATACGTCGTATGTGGATAGCATTTGAAGACCGGTGGTGAAGACCGGGTATTTGTGAAAACAATAGGATAACCTATCGATTGTCTCAGCACCGAGTTGCTACGGTATAGAGATTCCCTAAGTGATGGGAAATCCGATCGGGATTGTGAATACCCGGATTGCAAGGGCTTCTTCGGAAGTGCCTTCGGTTCTGTACGAACCCGGAACAGACTTGTATGGTTACATGTCTGACATTACATTTTGAGATATAAAGCAGATTTCTTTCAAATACATTTCTGTTTGGTGGCGGAGAATTTATTCTCTTAGCTTAACACTCTTCTATGAGACGTACGAGCTCAGAGGTTATGTAGTTGAAGGTTATCAGCGATATACTCCCAATTTGGTAATGTGGCATGCCGAGTGTTGCTGTGTGTTGATCATTTATTGATCATTTGTTGATCAAAGCGTGGCTTTGTGAAAAAGCGTAGCTTTGTGGACGAGACCTCATCGAACCTCACAGACCGGAAATGGTCGAAACAGGAATGATGCGGCAAGGTTATGAGGGTCGCGCCCTTTAGGGTATGTCATTTCCTTTTGGAAAAGGGTGGTATCATGGTATGGAGCCCAGATACTTACTCATGTGGATACACTATATTTATTACTGTGTGATGTTGGTTATCGAGCGCTTGAATAAAGGTCCCAAAGGACCGGGAGGTGGCATATTCGTGTAGTAGTTACCTAGTTATAGAGGTAACCCGACCTTGTGTTGGCAGAGAGCTAGTTAGTTCTCGGGAAATCCAGCCAGAGGCGATCCCATGTGGCAGGAGGAAGTTCCTTAGCCTGATCATTTGTCGGAAATCCAATTTCCAATACGAACCCTGTACGGTTCTAGTTGTAGAACCTGCCATTTACTTATGGTGGCGCCCCACTGTTTAGATGGTAGCTATAGTAGGCATACAATAATGGTTGTATATTGGGTAAGATTAATATTATACTTTCGAAATGGTTTCGACACTATGCACTAATAATGTAACGACCGTGATCCTATTACCGTCGTGATAAATATTCTAAAAATCTTTATCGAACGTGATTTTTGGGTTACGGTCAGAATAAATAATTTAAATAGGAATTTTAAATTAACAATTTTGGAAAAAAAAATCTGTTGCCAAGTCAGTACCTTCTTGCTAACGGTTGCACGTTGATAGGTAGGGCACCTTTGTCTTCACGTGAAAAATTAATGCAAGTAGGAAAAAATTTTGCTCCGCAGCAACAAAGATTGATAAAACAAATAATGTGAACACTTCACATTTTTCTTACTTCATATATTGCATTGCTGTCAGTTTAGGTGTGAAAGCAAATTCACGTTGCTGACACTACTTTTCCAAATGAAATATATGAACTTAATGTCACCACATTATTTTATAAAAAGCAAACGTTTAGACTTACAGCCATCAAGTGGCCGTGTACCACAAGTGCAAAAGCACGTTTGCATTTAATCAATGTGTACCCTAAAACTTTTGAGCACTCATTATCTTGACTAATATTTTCTCTGCAATATTTTTTCATCCTTCAAAAATGCTCTGCAGACATTAATGGCCGAGTGATAACTTTCTCTTTCAGATCTGGGATGTATTTGGCTTCAAAACAAATTAAAGTGAGTTAACTACTCACACTTCTAATATATGGGCATCACATCTTTAACTTGGTTTCAAAATATGGCTTTAGTTGATTTTGGAATTCTATTTACTGCGATTTTTACATCACTACTACCGTGATTTTGCGTGATTTTGCACTGCATGTTATATTTGCATACCAGAGTCAGTTGCATCCTCCCTGAAGTCATTCGCATGTCATAGTTGCATTCTCTGTCCCTGCCATGTTTTAGTCGCATGCGTTATTTGTGTTGTGTGCAGGCATTATTTTGTTCAAAATTTGCAGCTAATTAAACATGCGTGTGCATTATTTGGTACTGCATGTGTATTATCTATGGTACATGCAATTGAGTATAGTACACACGTTCATTTATGTTAGGTATAATTGATGTTTTGAAGTCAGGCCGTGTTCCTCCTTATGCTTGTGTAATGCGTGCCCATTTCATGTCTTGAATATAACTTTTGTTTTCATCATACTAGTAGCTATAATCAAGCCCTGCTATATATAGCATAAGTGTTCAGGGAGTATATAGTCCAGGCATGTAAAAATGTTTCATGCGAAAATTGTTTAGAACCTGGTTTGTTTCTACACGTGCATGCATACATTATGAAGTGGGAAAAAATGTTCAGAACCACGTTTCTATGCATGCAAGTGTACAGGT
This sequence comes from Allium fistulosum, assembly GCA_030737815.1. Lineage (NCBI taxonomy): Eukaryota > Viridiplantae > Streptophyta > Magnoliopsida > Asparagales > Amaryllidaceae > Allium > Allium fistulosum. The sequence continues at coordinate 478,931,923 of CM060905.1, read as the reverse complement.
TATAACTTGAAAATACTGTGTTTCTCATTATATAGGTAGCTATACCAGGCAATGTAAATATGACATAGTGTTTAAGGGGTTTAGTTTCTTTCTTTTTAATTTTTTTGTTTTGTTTTGTGAGATGGGTTACGTGTAAGAGTGGGCTACAACCTGTTTTTATCACTTTAGCTTTGGGTACGTGATGCTTGTTGTATCGCATGTTTGCACAGTAGCGGGTATAAGAAGCATTGCCAAGCCTAATCTATTTAGTGTACGTGTGTTTTGATTCAGGTGTATCAAAAATTTCCGGACATCATATTTTAAGGTGTACATGCATTTAGATGTGTTACGTGCAAATGGGGAGTATAATAATTTCAGGTCTCATATTTTCACGTTTAATTTTTTTTAATGCAGTCCGTTATTTAATTTGCATAGAACCGGTGTTACGTTGTAAAACGTAATTTGTTGCCGTTATTTTTATAACGGAATTTGTACGCCGGTACTATATTTTTGATGCGTGTTATTTTGATGAACGAAAATTCACCGTTATTTTAACATCTGTAACCGTTAATTTAAAGTGACTTTTCAAACGGTTATCCCGCAACGCTGATTGGGTATCCGTTTTTATGGTGTTTTGTGATACGCAATTTACTCGTCGAAATTGTTATAGATGTTGCTGTTTTAATCACGTGTTTTAAAAATCGTTTTAAAATAAAATTATTTCCATTTTATTTTTTACAGTTTGCGCTTTCAAAAGAATGAGGAAGCGATTTAAACGATTTAGCAAAATCGAGGACTATGAACCCTTTCTTTTACTGATTCGTTTAATTCCGGACTTGTCCGTTTGAGAACGTAAAATGTTATTTTATAAAATACACAATTTTTGCACTTTCAAGGAACGATGAAGAGATTTAAACGATTTAGCAAAAGTATGGAATATGGAACCATGCTTTTACTATTTCGATTAATTCCGGACTCGTTAATTGAAATATTTGCTGTTTGATGATTTTGATGATTTTGTGTGCTTTCGAGCCACTATGTTGGACCTTCGGGTCATATGTTGGACCTTCGGGTCAAATACCAGTACTAGACCTTCGGGTCATATGTTGGACCTTCGGGTCATATGTTGGGCGCCAAAAATTATGTTGACAGTACTTGGTAGGCTTCGGCCATATATTGATGCACGTGCGGCGTAGCTAAAACTCGCCATTTGTTAGGATCGATCCACTTTTATGTTGATTTTCTAGTTATCTATTTTTGATTTCTAGATTTTGTGAATTGTTGTTTTGAATTCAATTGTGAATTTGAAAGTTGATTTTGATGGAGTTTGATGTGATTTCTTCATTTAATTATGTCGATTTCTTGTGTTGAATAGTCTCATTCGAGATTATTATTTTGATTTATGTTGTTTACGATGCATTCACTTCTAAGAATAAATTAGACTGATCCATTTATTATTTTCTTTTAAATAATACTCGGGTTAAACCGAGTTATTTCAGGATAGTCGCTATCTCTGAATCAGTAGCAGCTTCGGCTTTTGGGATCTCACATCATCTTTTATCTAGCCTTCGAGGAGTTCTTTTGGTTACTTGACTCCCATCTTATGTATGTTGATGTATATGTATATCTACATTTGGTTATTGTGAACTATGGATTGTTGTAGCATGTATTCCAGACTTATCTTCTGCTATGTATCTGATATTTCTGTTCTGCTGTGATTATGTTATCATTATTGTTGATATTATGAGTTGTTCTAGATTTTTCGTAAGCCACCGTAGTTTCGTTTTAGATTTGGATTGAATATATATCTTTGGGAGTAATTCACACAACTCCTATCGATGTAATCAATACTCGTCTAAGGCATAACTTACGGATGGTCACTTCTAACAAGCCTTATTCTTCGCAATAGCAGACGTTATTCCTTATAATAACCTTTGTTATTGTGAGCATAGAGGTGGGGCGTCACAAATAATAATATCAAAGAGTTTTTCTTTGCGTAGTAAGCATGTTTGACTATCATAAGAAGAAATCTCCTCCAATTCTGCGTTTGCATTGTGTGTGTGGCGGGAGGTCTTATGGTAGTTTCATTTTCCAAAAGCATTGTGGATTCCAATGTTTAAAGTTCTTTTGTGTTTGTTCAAAGATAAACTGTTTTTGTTGCTCACACCAGTCCCACGACTGACTCGGAGTTTATTGTTCCCTTTCTAAACTCTGGGTGCCCACAATTTTCAACACGGGCAGTCTAGAGTTGGGTTTTTTTCCAGATATTCAGGTTTAGTAGACTAGTTGGAGCTAGTTCAGTTCATCGGAGATCAGGACTGACGTTGCTCATCTTTGTGCATCATGATGGTGGTTCGAGTTGATGTTGGAGTGTTTGGAGTCATTCTCTTTTGTAGATCATTTGGAGTGATCTCTTCCGTTATTGTTATTTCCGCTGTAGCATTGTATCATATCTCTGATACTGTTGTATCATATTGATATCATTGTTGTATATCATTATGAATATTGTATTCATTGGAGTTGTATATGATATCATCTGTTTCTTTATTCTGCTGTGTTGTTATACTTAATGGTGTTATAAGCTCCGGGGAGCCAGATTCGGCGTTTGAATCTACGACATTTTTAGTGCTAGTGAAGTACGGGTGCCGATTTTTGAAGGCCGAGTTTTTGGATCTTCTCACCATGGGTCAAACAAGTGAAAAATGAAGGAGTTATCACTATTTTAAAACTAACAGCTTAGCTTTTAACTTAAAAAAAACAAAACAAATATTTCCACCCAAGCATGCAGGCCTAAGGCCCAAACTCTAAACCCGCAAGGAATAGCGTCTTTTCCCCAAACTCCATAGCCTGTACATGTACAAGCTCCTCAAGTTGTGCATGCACGCCGCATCTCCATGCACACTCAACCATGTGAAGAACTGAGACTATCGATCGACTTTACTATGCGAGCTACACCCTACTAGCCCCGCCATTTTCCATCTGCACCTCTCCTTCTAAGACCGACCTGGGGCTCCCCTCTTTGCTGTGTAGAGTGACGCACTGAGCTTCCCATGACTGCAAATCACCGAATTCGACCCCTAAATGCAACTCTTCTTCAAAAACCCAACGCCAATCTCTGCTTCACCTATTGTCTCCTCTAGCTCCGACGATCTCAAACCCTAGCTTTCCATCACCCTCGTCGGCCATCACCAAACACTGCTGAAACTTCTATAAAAATATTACGTTGCATCACGAAGCCAATGGCTCAAACAACATTATCTAATCCTAATCGAATCTCACAAGACCATGCCGCAAATAAACACGGACGGGTTTTTACATTACGATAACCAAACCATTTTACAGAAAATCTTGTGATATTATATAACGTCTAAAGAGGAAAATAAATGTATAAAATAGCTAAATACTTGCATCTCACATTTCAACATAGTTGGGCACAACTAAATCCAAAAAGGCACGTATTGGAGATTGGATTTCCAGTAATGACAAGGCTACTGGGTACTGCCTACCACAGTACACCTCTAGAAAACTATACAAAGGGCCACACATGGACCCATGCAAATACAAAGCCGGCTGCCCCTTCAGCATGGCATACTGGATTACATCATTCCCCTAGTACCAAGGCTACAGAACAATGTGCCCCAGCCATGGCCCACTTTTTCCATGCACACGCATACCAAAACTATAAATATCGATGCTAGATTGAGGAGTGACTACTCCTAATGGTAACGAACCACATAGCTCTACTGCATATCTCCTTTTTTAGTTATTACTAGGTTCTGAGGCTTGTGAGGTCATGATTACCTTTTTCCTCTCTTAGCAAATCCCTCCTGGAAATCTAACACTAACTTTGGCATAGTGTAATGCTATCATTTTTCCATACAAGTTGTTCAAGATAAGAACAAACCGAAGGCACTACTTCTACTACGTCCATTTTGGAATCACCCTCCGGATTAGTAGCAAGTAATCCTTGGACTTCAAAGAGTTCCATCTTCGTTATCTCAAACCGGTCTTGGGGCTTCTTCCAAATCGTCGAAGGCGCATGTGATTTTGGAGTGGTTACATTTTCGAGTCATCTCATATAAGTACACTCCCACTCTTACCGATCGCTCTAAAACCAAAACGATAGTTCCGGTAAATTCAACCCTAGTTCTTTTGGAAATAATCAGACAATACATAAGAGCGGAGATCACCTATTAACCTTTTAAGTGGATGGATTTCCTTATAAATTTATCTTAGGAGAACAAAACAAGATTTATACGCATAGCATAGCATAACATCATCAAAGATGACTGTGCCATATAACTCCCGTGTTTCTCCTAGACATTTCCAGAGTTATATTTTAGCAATCATTGGATAGTTGGTTATTTAACTATCAAACAAACAATCAAATATAGATTTAATTCCATGTGGGATCCACTAAGCCTCTATTAATAAATCTTTCATTAATTAAAATTTCTTTCAATTATTTGATTTAAAATACCTTCACAAAGGATATTTTCACAAACCCCTTATACTCCTTCCAATGCTTAGAAAACATTCATATACTTATCTCATAGGTATAAGCATATTCATAACTCATTACACATTCAATACTTAGAAAATATATTCATATACTTATGTCAATGGTATAAGTATATTAACAAAACTTAAGGATATTTCATCTTTTCCAAATTCATATTTAAATAGGCCACAACAAATATCATTTAAACGTTTCTAGGTATAAACCAAACCACTCATCCTTTGGGGTTAAGTATGAAAAATATGTTTTCATACCACCATAATTAAAAATGATTAATCATGAAAATCATATCTCATTCCTTTTATAAAATTCCCTTTTTATAAACTTATTTCATACTTACAAATCCTTCTATAAGTCTCCAAATTAATTTATAAAACTTCTTTTATAGATCTTCAAAAATTATTTATAAAATTCCTTTCTATTTATAAAACTCTTTAAAAATCTTCCTTTATAAACTCCTTTATATAACTCTTTTATACAATCCTTAATAAAAATCCTTTTATAAATCCAAAACCCATTTTTTTATAAATTAAATATATTTAACACAATCTACGTTATCTTTAAAAATATCACTTATAAATACATTCTTTTGTTTATAAGTTACCATTATTCCTTTACAAATATTACTTATAAAACTCCTTTACAAAATATCGTTTGTAAATATCCTTTGCAAAATATCATCTGTAAAACTCCTTTAAATAAATCCTCATTATTAAGTACAGTCATTTTTATAAAATGATTTATTGTTTATAAACACCTTTATTAAATTAATTAATTACCCTTAAACATCTTAAATAAATAATTTATTAACTTTAAAATATCATTAATTAAAAAAATTAACTTAAACATCATTTATAAAATAATTAATTAACTTACTTTAAAAATTTGTGTGACGACCCGGAATTTTAAGATATTTGGAATTGGGATATTTAATTGATTTTAAATATTCAAAAGTAAATTTTTAACTTGAATTTCAAAATATCACTATTTATTGAATAATTTAATTATTAAATTAAATGATTTTAAGTTGGGTAAAATATTGAATCTGGAATTTTAAGCCTGTTAAAAATAATTTGAAGGCTTGTAAAATTTATACTGATAATACTGAGGGTGATAGAACTTTTAAAATTGAAATTAAAGGTATTCTGTTCAGTTTTGAAAATATATCGGTTAAATTGATATTTAAAAATAGCCTTCCGGGGCACGGTCTCGGAATTCGACGAAACCAGTTCCATTGAATCCGAAATATTGTATTATTATCGGATTTCAAATTTCGTAGTGATTGGAGTTGTTGTGTGAGTGTACGAGATATAAACGCGCTGAATTTATATCGAATTCAATATAATAATCGGGTCCAAAAAGCTATCTTCTCCATACGATCGAGTTAGGACTCGAAACCTTTTCCATTGCGTTCAGTATAGGGGTATAACATTATGAACGCCTGGCGGCACGCCTTGATAGGATGTCGAGATTTTGAGTTGCAATTTTCGAAATAATTTGAATTTAAATTTGATATATATATATATATATATATATATATATATATATATATATATATATCTTATACACTGGTCAAATTTTCATCTGTATTTCTGTCCCATCAGCTTTTGCTATTTCAAGATGTCACTGTAGCAAAGCAATTCAAACACGCTTATATCAAATCGTGTCTCCCCTTTTCCTTTAAGACCGCAGATAGATATTTCAAAAAAATAATAATAAATAAATAAATATATGCTGATCGAATTCGCTCAGCTCAAAACCCAGGCTCTCTCTTCATTCCTTCCACTCGAAACCGATATCGATTAAAGAAAATGACAGGATGGTGAATGCGAAATCAAACTGAAATTTCCTTAGTTAAAAAAACAAAAAAAGAAGGGGGGGGGCGACAGCGATTCGAAATCGAATCAAAGCCAAGTTCAAAGTCAAGGCGATGGCAGTGGGGTAAGGGTCGCGTACGGGGTCTTGTAGCGCGAGGTAGCAGGCAGTGGTCAGAGCAACAGTAGAGGATGGAAGTCGCGATGCTTGATGGCGGTGGCTTCGCAGGCGTCTAAGGTTTTGGAATTGATGGATGAAGGCGCTTCGGCTAGCACGCGTGCGACATCTTTGGTAGGAGGCGTGAAGAGTGGGTGATGGCGGTTGGGTTTGGTGTTGTGGATTTCACGTGGGGCCAAAGTTCGTCGCACGCATATTGGTCGTGGTGGCGGTCGAGGTGGTATGGCCTGGGTTGTTTTCTTTGCAGTAAGGTAAAGATTTCTATTTCAATAAAAAAAATGTATATACAGTTTTGGTTTTCATCTTTAATCAGTTGTATATATATAGATAGGACAATAAAGTATATTATTTCACTTATCAAATGCTAACTATGTTTAGTGTAGTGTGTGTGTGTGTGTGTGTGTGTGTGTGTGTGTATATATATTTGGAAGATATACATATAGGAATTGTAAAGAATATTGAAAGTTTATTAGATATTTTTGAGATCTATGAATTATTTTCAAAGGAGAATAAATACACATATATACCTGTTTTCATTTACAAGTTTAGTTTTAATAATGTGTTATGGAGACAGATTTGTTTAATAAACTTATTTAATTTTTGTTTAATTGCTAAAAAAATATTTTATTAAAAGGAAGTAAGTTTAAAATTAAATCATTTGTTTAGAATAAAAACATTGGTTAATCAAATTGTTAAATGGAAATTGATAGTTCGATTTACTTCGAATATTTATAAACCGTAAATTTTATACAAGGTCGGAAATCGCGAAGCAAATCGAGATGGAAATGGATTGCAAACAAAATCAAAGGTGAGTTAATCTCACTCATCTGGGTTCGATTTAAATTTAAATAGTTAAATTTAAATTTTGGTTGAATGATTGGATTGATTTGGTTGTGATATATTATATACAGTAGTGTATGTATATATATATATATATATTGGAGTGATTGATTTCGCGCATTATATAGCGGATGAGACCCTATGCGCCGCATAATAGCGGATGATAATATTTAAAATCCATATACCATGATATTCCACCTCGAAGTGGAATTGGTATTGTGTGCTAACATTTGTGGATGCAGGGAAACAGGTTGGAGGGTTCCAACTGGATTCCTCAAAATTTTATTTACATTGTTTAATATTCTCTGTTATGAATATTTGATACTCTGTGATTAATTATATTGATAACTGAAATGTTGAATGCTATGGATGGCTTGAATATATTTCAATACTCTGAGTTATCAAAATCTATAAAATTGGATTTTTGAAGGGAAAATAAAGGAGTGAATTTCCTTTAGTAAAATAATTATAGAGAATTTAAATAAATTAAAGAAATGAATTGGAAAGAATAAAAGTGATTTTTAAATTCTAGTAAATAAATTACGAGTAAGGAAAGGAGATTTCGATTAAAAAGGGAAAATAATAAATTTTAAACTTATGTGTTATTATTTTAAAGAAATAAAGAATTTAATTTAAATTTCAAAGGTTAAATTTATTTTAAAGAATAAGAAAGGAATTTTGGGAAATCTGAATTGGTATTCTCAGTTAAAGAGATTTTTAAATCATAAATAAGAAATAAAATGGATTTGAAATAAATGGAGTAAGTAAGAAAATTTATTTCAAAATGAAGTAAATTGGAAACCAATTGTAAATTTGACTCAAGTGTTTGAAATTTGAATTTAAAAGAAAAGTGAGATTTTGAGATTTATAAACTGGGTTTATAAAGTGAATATTTGGAAGTATAAATTTCACGGTGGGAATTTATAAAGGAGTGGGAATTTGTTTTAAAAATAAATAGTGATTTATTTATTAGGTATGGAAATGGGAAGTGTATTTCACTGGAAAGCCGAGTATATTTTAAAGGAGACTTTTATGTAAAAGTTAAAGGCTTTAAAATTTGTTATTAAGAAATGTTTTAGAAAATTTATTATTTTTAAATGTTTAAAGTATATTTTATAATAAAGTGTTTTAAGTTATATTTTTTTAAAAAGTCTAAAGTATGTTTCAGAGCAAATTTTAAAATATAGGTTAAAAGTTTTAATGATTATTTCATAAAGCATGTTTTAGAAATTTATTATTTCTAAATGTTTAAATTCTAAAGGAAGTAAATTTAAAATCTATTGTAGCTGTAAATATTAAAAGTGACTTGATATTTGTTTTAAAGGATAAAAATTTAGTTTATATTTTATTAAGAAACTTTATTTTAAATATTCTTAAAGTTTATATCTTGAAATAAAGTATTAAAGTAGTTTAATTTAAATGTTTTGTTTAAAGTATATTCTATAGTATAGTGTTTAAAATTATTTTAAATCTTAAGTGTTTATACTTAGAATTTTTCAGGGGAAATAGAAAAATGTTTGGGAAATATATTTCCGAAAAGGGAAGATGCTTAAACTATCTCCAAAAGGATTGAAAACGGGAATATATCTTGTAAAGATATTTTGAGGAAATAAATAATTTGGCAAATTATTTATTGTTTAATGGATGTTTGTGAATGTTATTTGATAGTTAAATAACCGACTATCAATATTGGCCAATGCGCTGATCGTTTCGAAGAGACCGGGATCGAGATTAATTTCTCGAAAACCACTTCGATCCGGTTTGTACGTTTCCGTAGGGAAAAAGAGTTTGATATCGAAGATGGAATAGTGCCTTCGGTTCCGTTCAAACCCGGAATGGACTTGTATGGATGAATGCTTTCGGAACATCGTCACGTGGACGATGGGCATTCTAAGTGAAACATTCTAAAAAGGTAACGCTTAGCCTCAAGCCTCATCAACTGGGAATGACTGAAAATCAGGGGTTATGCAGCAAGGCTATGTGGGTAGTGCCCATTAGGGTGAGGTCATCCCTGTCTAGATGTGTAACGACCCTGAATTTCGAACAAATTAAATTGGAAATATTTAATTAATTTTAAATATTTGAATGATAATTTAATTTGAATCCCAAAAATAACTTTGAATTTGACGATTTAATTTTAAAATTTAATCGATTGAAGTTAAATAAAAATTTGTATCTTCAATTTAAAGCCGAAGATTAATATTTCGGAAGCTTTTAAATTTCGTGTTGATATTACTGAAGATAACAGAAGCTTCAGAATCGAATTTAAAACTGTTTTGTTCAGTTTTGAGAATTAAATCGTTCGAATCGAATTTAAAAATAGCCGTCCGAGGCACAGTCTCGGAATTCGACGAAACCAGTTCCATTGGGTCCGTAATATTGAATTATTACCGGATTTCAATTTTCGTATTTTTCAGAGTTGTTATGTGTGCACATGATAGTTAAACGTGTTGAAATTAAATCGAATTCAATTTTAAATTTAAATTTAAAAAAATTTGTCAACACCAGCCTTGTTTCCCCATACTGTTATCTTCCTTTATTCACGCCAAGAATCAAGGGAGAAAATCGTGCAAACACGTTCTCCTTCCTTTAGCCTGGAATCACGTCTGTTCCCTATTTATCAGAAAGAGAAATAAAGTCATGGCCGAGTTCCCCTTTTCAAATTCTTTAAATTCATTCGTTCAAATACAAAGCATAGAGCTGCAAAGTAAGGCAATGGCCAACCCCCCTCTTCGAATCGAAGAAACAAAAGAAAATCAACGCCTTCATTATAATCATCGCTATATACTCAGCTATTCCATCAGTCATCGCGACTCATCCTTGCCCCTACGCGATATTTCTACTGCCGATTTGAAGTTTTGCTATAGTCTCAATTCGAGGTCGCGATTCAGAGGGGGGGTAGCACGGTTTCACGACTGAAGGCGACAGATGCACGTGCGATTCGAGGCAGCGTCGCGAGCCAAGTGGAGCTGGGCGATCGAGAGGAGGAGAGAGTCGTGTTCGTCGTCACGCATGGGGATGGGTGAAGCTCACGAATCGAGGTGTGGATTCAGGAGGGATGCTCGACATCGATTGTTGAACGAGCTCGAAGTCGTAGTCGCAGCGCGCGTAGTGGAAGGGCGAATTAGTGGGCGAGGCGATTGCGGCAGCATCACGTTCGATTTTGGGCAGCGACTCAGGCGAAGTCTGATTGTTGTTGGGAGGCTCGAGTTTGGAAAATTTCATCAGTAAGGTATAATTAGTTCTATTCAATCCTTAAGCATTTTTGTTTTAAAAATTTACAGTAAAATAAATTATTAGTTGGGTTGTTTTCTGAAAGAAAATAAATAAATAAAATATAAGTGTACAAATAAATTGTAATCTACTAAATGTTGTTTTAAATAATAAATTGTGATGGATAATTAATTTAATTTATTCATTTAATTTTAATTACCCAAGGGATTTAGTTTGAAATTTATTTAAAAAGGGACTTTTTTTAAATATTAGAGGAATTTATATATAAGTAAAATAATTGAAATATTTATGTAAAGGAGATTTTAGTTTAGATTTAAAAGGAAAGTTAGTTTGAAATTAAAATGTTTAGTTAAATAAATTTATCTAACAGAAACTTGTTTAAAAGGGAAAATAATGATGAAGAAGAAAATTTGTTTAATTTAAAAGTGATAACTTTTAGAAATCAAAGTTGTAATTAATTTGTTAAGAGAAATTGGTTAATTGAAATAATGGAACTGGTAAATAAAATTATTAAGTTGACCTGTTTAATTTTTCTAAGTACCCAAAAGATTTTCAGAGGAAAGATAAATATGCAAGTATACACTTTTAATTTATTAGCTTGGTTTAAGTAAAACTATCAGTTAATTTAACTATTAAAAATGAAATCACCGATGAATCAAAATTTTCAAATGAAAATTTATTATTCGATCTGTTCGAATATTAATAAATTGTATAATTGCTTATACAAGGTCAAAACTGTGGAATCAAGTTGGAAATGGAAAATGGATCGCAAATAAAAAGCTAAGGTGAGATTTTTCTCACTCAAAAATTGATTGCAGTTATTGATTGTTTGATATGATTGCTATGTGGATGTGATATTAGATATAGTAGGATATATCTATATATATATAGCAATATATACATATTGGCATATGTATATATTGGATTGATGATTTCCCGCCTCGTATAGCGGATGAGACCCTATTGCGCCGTTAGTAAGCGGATTTTTATAAAACCTATATACTGCGATATTCCACCTCGAAGTGGAATTGGTATTGTGCTAACGTCTTTGGATACAGGGAAACAGGTTGGAGGGATCCAACTGGACCCCTCATATTGATTGAATTTATTTATACTGTGATATGAATCTGTGAATGATTATATTGATGTTATCGATCATATTGATGTTTGGAAATTATTTCAATGCTAAAATTTAGCTGAATGGATGTTTGATATCATTGGATTCCAAAAATAAACGAAGTTGAATTTTTGGAAATCAAAATAGAAATTTCTAAGTGAATTGATTTTTAGAAATTGAATAAAATTTGAAGAAAAGAATTTAAAGGTATAAAAGTTGATTTTTATAGTATTATCGAATTTATTCCAGAATAAAATGGAAATGATTTAATAAATGGATTTCGTATAATAGTGATTTTAAATTGAGAAATTTAGTTTAAAATTTGGATTTTTAAATAGATTGAAAGAAACAATTGAAATTTATTTTCCTAAGAAGGAATTTATTTAAAAAGGAGATAAGTTGGAAATCCAATTAGAAATTTAATTGGTAAATTGAAATAATTTGGGAAACCAATATAAAAATGATTTCAATTTGAAGAATCCATTTTAAAACAGAATATTGAATAACTTGAGAAAAATAAGGAATTTATTTAGTAGGGATAAATACAATTAGAGATCAATCTGAAATTGATTTAATATTTGGAAATGAATTCTTGAGAAATCAGTATGGAAATTTTATTTAAAATTGAAAATAAATTTAGAAATCAATATTGAAATTGATTTGGTATTGAAGTTTTTATAAATAGAATTGGAATTTATAAAATTTGTTTATAAATCCGAAATCACTTATTTTGATAAGTAAAAATATAGAAGTTGATAAAAAGAAGATTTATAAGTCGAGGTTGTTATTAAAATAGAAATAGAATTTATAACTGTGTTTATAAATTCGAAATAGATTGAATTGGATAAATTTAATATAGAAAATTTCTAAAGAAGATATATCCGTGATTTCAGATAGCGAATTTTTATTGTAATAAAAATGTGTAGAAATGATTGAAATTGGGTTAAGTGAATTATATTCACGATTTTGGACAGTGAATATATTGTTAAGTAAAATGGATTTATTTTTGAAGAAGTGATATTAAAAATGAAGTAAACATTTTTAAAGATGTTTTAAAATGTGTTAAATATCGAAATCATTGATTTCAACATTTATTGTTGAAATAGACGTTTTCGAGAAATAAGGAAATGGTGGACTATAACACTGTTGTTATAGTAAATGATTTCCGAAAGGAAATGTTTTATATAGTATTGGGATTTATATATCTATCTAAATTTCGAATCCCTATACTAGTGATTTTGAGTCGTCGTAACGATGTTTTACGTAACATTCGTTTTGACTCAATTAGATGTTGTTATAGTAAATGTTTTCCTTAAAGAATGAACTATATACTTAATTTGGTTTAAGTATATCGAATATTTTCAAATGTTGAAAATAAATAGATTTGTGAAATACTTATTATTAAATAAGTATGGAAATGCTTTTCCAATATGAAATGAAACGAAATGTGTTTTGAGAGTTTATCTTTGAAAAGATAAAATTGAAAGTGAATATTGAAATCGACTTGAAGATCGTATATCAGTAGATATTTTGAAATATAAATTCACTATGGAATTTATAAAAGAAACGGGAAATTGTTTTAGAAAAATAAATATCGATTTATTTTTGAAGTGTGAAAATTATATATCTAGTAAAGATATTTTGGAGATAAAATAACTTGGAAAATTATTTGGAATCTGATGATGTTGCGCATCTTTATTGATAGTTAAATAACCGACTATCAATAATTACCTTGAATGGTATTTGTTGTGAATTGGATGAATTTGAATGCCACACTTGTTTTTAAATAAACGCTCACTATTCGGGTTAGCCGGGAAAGGACCATGGGGTCGTATAACCCATTCCGAATATGTGATACGTCGTTATGAATTGCATTCGAAGACCGGTGTTGAAGACCGGATATTTTTAAAAACGGAAGGATTATCGTCGAGTTACTCAACATCGGCTGATCTCCGGTTTAGAGGTTTTATCACCCTTAGTGACGGGAAGTCTAAACGTGATTAGAAATTTATCCGGATATGCAAGGGCTTCGTGAGAAGTGCCTTCGGTTCTGTTCGATCCCGGAACAGACTTGTATGGATTGTGTGTCTGACGTTACAATTTGAGATGTAAAGCTGATTTTTTTCAAATACATTTCTGTTGGTGGCGGAGAATTTATTCTCTTAGCTTAACACCCTTCTCTGAGACGTACGAGCTCAGAGGTTATGTAGTTGAAATTCATCAGCGATATATCCCAAATTGGTAACGTGGCATACTGAGTGTTGCTATGAAATGATCAGTGTTTGATCATTTGTGATATGATCATTTGTTTGATCTTATATCTTTGTGATCATAGGTTGATCATTTTGTTTGACCCGAAGCAGGGCTTTGTAGAAAGCGTAGCTTTGTGGACGAGACTTCGTCGAGCCTCACACCCCGGAAATGGTCGAAACAGGAAGAATGCGGCAAGGTTCTAGGGAGTAGCGCCCCTTAGTGTATGTCATTCCTTCTAGATAGAGGTGGTATCATGGTATGGAGCCCAGATACTTAACCTATGTGGTTGCTGCATTATTATCTATGTGGTTTGTTGGAAATCGGGGATCCTCGGGAAGATCGGGGGATGGCATACGCGTGTCAATAGTTACCTATTTTTGCAGAGGTAACCCGGCCTTGTGTTGGCAGAGATCCGGTTAGGTTCTCGGGTCGTCTATTCCAGGGACGTACCCATCGTGGATAGGAAGTTCCTTAGCCTGACCATTTGTTGGAAATCCAAAGAAACAATACGATCTTGTACGGTTTTAGTTGTAGAACCTATCATTCACTTATGGTGGTCACCACTATTTGGATGGTAGCTATAGTAGGCATAAGTGCGGAATGCCTATGCTGGCTAAGATTAATATTATACTTTCGAAATGATTTCTACACTATGCACTAATAATAATATCAAAAAGAATTTGATTTTGCGTAGTAAGCATCTTTAACTATCATAAGAAGAAATCTCCTCCAATTCTGCGTTTGCATTGTGTGTGTGGTGGGAGGTCTTATGGTAGTTTCATTTTCCAAAAGCATTGCGAATTGACTTTAAAAAAAATATTCCTTTGTTTATTTTAAAGATAAACTGTTTTACGATCTCACACCAGTCACCATGACTGACTCGGAGTTTATTGTTCCCTTCTAAACTCTGGGTGCCCACCAATTTCCACACGGGCAGCCTAGAGTTATGTTATCAGGATATGCTGGATATTCTGGAGCTTTGGAGATAAGCTGGATGACGAGACGTAGTATTTGTATCTGATATTATTTATTCCGCTATGTATTCTGTATGAGGACAAGTTTATAAAACTGTCCCTTGTTGTATATTGACTCTGATTGATGTATGTATAAATTGATATAGCTCTTTGTTTTAAAAGACTAGTGTTTAGTTATTATATATTGTTCCGCTGCGATATGTGAGATTCTGATATTGTTTTCTGTTCTATTGTTGTTCTTTTCTTCTTCTTCTCTTTTTCTTCTATTTCTTCTTTCTAAAACCCTCACTATTGGAGTTTCCGGCACTCGATTTCTCGGCAGTCGATAAAGTGAGTATCGATGTCGAATTTTCGAAAGTCGAAAATTTCGGTATGTGACAAGATGTCCCTTTATTTCGGCTTAGTGGTGCGGTTGCTGATCACAACCGTAGGGTGATCTTACTTGGAATTATCCAGTAAGGGGTAGTTTCGGTCTTGTGTTGTAGGGGATCGGGCGTGATCCTCAGTACGCTGATCTAGACCAGGTACTGTGACAGGTGGTACCCCAGTGCCTAGTCATTAGTTGGAAATCCATTCTCCCTACGTGCCTTTACTTATTTTGTTTGTAGAACCCACTTTGTGGCTAGTATGCTGGAATTTAATAGATGTAACAATTTCAGCTATTTTAATAAGTATTTGTATATAGACACTATTATAATATCAGAGGATTTTGATAAAAAGTGTTTTGGCTATCGTAAGGTAAAAACCCGACATGTTTATTTGTGGCGTGGTCTTACAAGATGCCTTTGATTTCAAAGGATTTTGAAACTTTATTAATCAATTTGAGTGTGGTTTTCTCACGCTGGTATGCCAGACTAACTCGGGTGTTATTTAACCAAAATGCTCGGGTCAGACCGAGTATTATGGGATACAGGATATGATGCTGTGGAGCTCAGGAGAAGAGCTGGATGGCGATATGTACTTATGTACTTGTTTAAAATATTCTGCTGTGTTGGTTAGTTGTGTATTGTAACAACCCTAGATTTTGTATAATATTTAAATTGGACTTTCTTTTATTTTTAAATTATTTTTAATTTGTTTTTTTTCAAACATTTCATTTTTAAATATAAATGATGATTATTATGTGATTTATAGTTCAAATTAGTATAATTTGAATATTTTACTGTAAAGTGAATTTCTGGCCAAACCATTCAAACTTTGACTTTTAAACTTCAAATTTAAATTATTTTAAAATTTTAAATTTTATCTTTTATTATGAAAATAGATGTAATAACTTGAACACTGCTTTTCGTTTCGTTGAAAATGGAGTTAAACAGTGAAAGTTATGTATATTTCAATATTGACTGCAATTTGTTTATTCTGCAATTTTGTTATTTTTAAATTGTATAAATTATATTTTTATTGTCATATTTCATTTTAATCTGGGTCAATATGTTATTTTATGAATATTTTGACTTTCAAATATTTTTAAAATGATAATAGGATTTTTCCAAAATTTACTGTAATTATTCCCTATTTTTAAAAGGCTGTTTTCTATTCTTCTGCTAATTTTTTCATTTAATTTTTATTTAAATTAAAATTTATATATTAATTTGTGAATGCATTTTAACTTTTATGTTGTTATCTTTGTTATAAATATTTTTACAAGTCCATATAAATTTTCCAAAGTTCATTCTGTTTATTTTCCATTTTTGTAGACTAGGTTTGCAATTTTGTGCTATTTTCTTATTTTAACCTTATATAATTAATAAATATTTATATATATTTCATATTTTGTTATATTTTCGAATTTTTAACTGAAATTATTATTATTTTCAGTAAGGTAAACTTATATGAATAAATTAAGGAAATTTGAAAGGTTTTAAAAGCTTTTGAAACGTAAAGTCGTTTCACCTCCTAAGTCGTTTCTTTTACCGTTTCCTCATTTACTCTTTGGACATTTTTTTTTCTATTGTATAGACTTGTATTTTCCTTCCTATTCACGTGAGAAACTTCTAACTTTCCATCATCAAACTCACGGCTAGAAGTATTGAAGGTAATGGCTTCCATTTCATCTTCTTCTTCCTTTGTTTTTCTACTTTTCTATATGAATTTTTGTACTTGTTCTCACCTTCATAGCTTGGCTCCTCCTCAACCAGATCTGACCTGACCTCCACCACCCCCTTCCTCTGACCATCACCCATCCTACTACCTCTCCATTTCAGGCCGAGACAATCCAAGGTGAAGACCACCACAAAATCCACCAAAAACCATCACAAACTATCACTTATGGCCTAGAATTGTCATCTCCTCCTTCTACCACCATTTGCCGCCACTACCACCACCACCTCTGACCTGACCTCCACCCTCTGCCACATCACAAAAACACCACCTGGACCCACTGGCCATGCTCCACAGCTTCTGGCCGAGCCAAACTTTAGCAAAGAAATGATGTACTTGCCTTGTTCTTGCCTTGTTGTTGAAGTTTATGCACCTAGACCTATGCACCATCTCCAAACCCACCTAGGCCGACCTGTTTGGACCCAAACCCAGCCTTAGTCCTTGCCTTAGCTGAGCTTATTCCATCACTAACCGAACCATGTGAAGTTGAGAACAAGTGCAAACCATTCGATATGATTTTGGGTATTGATTCCTTGAATTATTTGGTGATAATTTGTGTTGAAAACTTATATCTATCCTATTGTTTTGTTTAAATGTTTGAACAAGGCAAATTTGCTTTGGCTCTCCACTCTCAAGTTGTCTTTGTGCTATCGTGCCTTCGTAATGTCAGTATTGTTGCTTTGGTGGATATCTCCAGCTTTGAACATGTGAGTAAATCTCACCAGACTAATATGTACTTATATAATTGATAAACTGACATCACTTGAATTTGTAAATTTATATCATCCTGTTATAACTGTTATATTATGATTATATGATGTTCATCCATGTTTATACATATGTTATATCATCTGTTACTGTTATATATTGTATACTGTTTATTTATATCAGTTTATCACACTACAAGTTCCCTGTAGACTAGAAATCACTATGGGTTGAAATGATACATACCCGAACGGACTATAGAATAGGGAAAAATCGTTATGGGCTGTAATGATAGGCCTGAACGGTTTTTATTTATTTTTATTTAACTTGGGATTGCGGGTTTGAAATTATAAAACCCGGTTTTTCTTTGTAAACTGCGGATTGAAATGATACATATCCGTATCACTTGACCTAGGCTAGAAAATTATATACAGACCCGTGGTTTATTTATTTTTCTAAAATTTTTAAAATATTTTAAAAATGTAAATATCATGATATTTTGATTTAAATTTTATTAAAATGATTTCTATAAAAATATTTGTGATTTTCTACAAATTAAATAAGTAAATTAAGTAAATGGTGAAGTAGAATTTGAAATATAAGTTAATTTTGGAATTTATGATTTTGTTTATAAATGGAATTTATGTAAAGTAAGAAAATATGGCAAATTTGATTTAAAAGATGAATTTAATGATTTTTATTAAGTAATAATAATTTTTTAAAAGTGTTGATGATTTTGTATAATTTAAATTATGAAATAAATGAATATTTAAGCTGAATTTGGAAATATAACTTAAATTGAAAAAAATTGTGAATTTTGTTTAAAGTGAAATTTTAATTAAGTAAAATAAATGGAAATAAGTTATATTTCGGAAATTTAAACTTAGTTGTTAAGTTAAGAATTTAATTAAAGAAATGAAAATTTAATTGTTATTTAATTTGATTTTTTGTATGGAAATGCGACTTTATAAAATCATAGAAATAAAGGTATTTAAATGATCGTTTTTAAAATGTGAAAATATATGATTTTATAAGTTAAAATGATTTATATTAAAAGTTAATTATGTGTGAAATTGTAAATAAAACTCTGAATTTGATTTGACAACATTCTTGAAATGTAATGTAAAAGATATTACAGCATTTTTAAATTGCTGTAGTAGTTTTAAATGAACTAAAAGGCTAATTTGAACTAAAGGTTATTATAGCACTTTGTAAGTGCTATAGTTGTTTAATTTAACCAAAGTTTACTTGAAATTAAAAGAAACCTATTACAGCATTTAACTGCTGTCTTTTGTTAATGAACTATTTTTAAACATAACATTTCGTAGCATTTTCTAAGTGCTGCGAAAGTTGAATTTTCTTTGTTTAATAAATTCAAATGAATAAATGATCTTTGAAAAAGATTAAATTTTGGAAATTAAATATTTAATTATTAAATATAATGAATTGACTGTAAATGGAATAGTTGATTTGGGA
Organism: Allium fistulosum; assembly: GCA_030737815.1. NCBI lineage: Eukaryota > Viridiplantae > Streptophyta > Magnoliopsida > Asparagales > Amaryllidaceae > Allium > Allium fistulosum. Next base: position 478,912,734 of record CM060905.1, on the reverse strand, counting down.
AATACAACTATTTTGAAATGTGATTAAATGGTATTTAAATTTTAATTAAATAAATGATGTTTTGAAATGATATTTTGATATTTTGGAAGGAATTTGAAATGATATTTTGGAAGGAATTTGAAATGATATTAAATCTTGGAATGAATAATTGAAGTTTATATTAGTATGGAAAATATTTGGTTTACTTGTAATTTGAATCTATTTAAAGGATATTGGACTTATGAAATATAGGATATTAAAGCTTTGGAATTTATTTTATAATTTGAATAGTTATTTTATGGATTAAATCTATATTTGAAATTTATAAGATTTGAAATGCTCTATGGAAATTTAATTGAAATAAATGTTTGAATTTAATTGAAACTTTGAAAATTTTAATAGTTGATTTGAAAGTATAATATTTACACTTTTAAATGGTTTAAATGAATTATTTTGATTGAAATATAAACTATTTAAAAGGTGACTTGAAATGATAATACATGAATGATATCTTTGAATTTAAAAGGTATTTAAAGTTGAATATTTGGATTTGAACTCAAATGATGATTTGATAATGAAGTTTTCAAAGATATGATATTTTGATATATATTAAAATGATTTGAATGAAGTTTTGAAAGGATATGATATTTTGATATATATTAAAATGATTTGAAATGAAGTTTTGAAAGGATATGATATTTTATGTATTAAAATGATTTGAATGAAGTTTTGAAAGGATATGATATTTTGATATATATTAAAATGATTTGAAATGAAGTTTTGAAAGGATATGATATTTTATATATTAAATTGATTTGAATGAAGTTTTAAAAGGATATGATATTTTGATATATATTAAAATGATTTGAAATGAAGTTTTGAAAGGATATGATATTTTATATATTAAAATGATTTGAATGAAGTTTTGAAAGGATATGATATTTTGATATATTGAAATGATTTGAGATGAAGTTTTGGAAAGATTTGATATTTTAAAAATATTGAAATGGTTTGGAATTGATTTAATATTTATTTTGATAAAGATTTGGATTTGAAATGATATTCTATTTTGAAGTATAAAATATTATTTTAAAATTATAACCACAGGTTATAATAACGATTGGTTGTTAAAGAGACCGGGATCGGATATGGACATACTCTCTGTCGATACCGAAAACCACTTTGACAACTGTGCACGTGGTGGAGTTTCCAGAATGAAGTAGGATGGTGACGACGATCCTAAGGTATATATACGTGGACCCAACTCCCGTGAGTTGGCATAAGGTAGCTAAAATAGGAGCGATCGACGGGCCAAGGAGGTAGCACCTCTTATCGGACACACTTCTTCGATACCATTCTATTACTTGTGATTGATTTGGTGCGCACCCTTGATTTGGGAGTGTTGTTCGAGGTTGGCGGTAGTGGCTGCTATTCGTCACCACCAGTCCGGATGCGTAATTGGTATATATACCCTGGCATTGCCTTGTGTGCCGTGTCACCTACCATATCGAGCTTTACTACGATTTGTGATTTCTCCCGTAGCCTGTGGAGTATCTAGAGTAGCCCCCATTTTGGGAGTATGCTAATACTGGATAGACTACTGGGACTATTATGTGTTAAGGGCTATATGGGTAACCCCTTGACGCTATTAAAAAGTATTTTTATTTTATATTAGACATTATTATAATAGCGAATATTACTACATAGTAGATAGTTTAACGGATCCTTAAAGAATGGGCGATCCCAAGCATTCTTTAAGTTACTTGTACCTTTATTATAGTTCACTTGAGTTGGTTTACATTGTATAAGTATGTATGTCCTGACTCGAGTGTTTGTATTTTTTTTATTTACGCTCGGGTCAGCTTGAGTATTCACAGATTTGGATTCCACTTTCTGGAGATTGGAATCGCTGGAGATTATCTGCTTATCTAGTTTTATCTATCTCAGTTCTGTTGTTCTATTCAGCTTGTACTTGGTTATCATATTGAGACTTATGTTCTACTTTATTTCTTCTATTGTATCTTATTTAACTCTGATATATTTACATAGTAGCTTCATGAACTACTATTTCTTTTACTTCCGCTGCACTTCTTACTCTATGTCTGTGATTATATTTATTTACTGTATATTCTGAGATTTGCCAAATTTTATTTACAACGCGGTATTTTGATCAATTCAAGTTCGACATGTGCAGATGCGAATGGTTGATAATATCGGGTCGTTAAAGTTGGTATCAGAGCTTTGGCTTTGAGGCAAAACTTAGAATGTATGGTAAATTCATTTACAGAATCACTTTCATTCGAGCTTGAATCTCTTCCTTTTGATTTGAATTTCCTTTGAATTTTGGAACGTTCCCTGCGGTTTGAAAATCCATTCTTGCCCCTCACTATTTATCTTCTTTTGATTCTGGAGTATCCCATAACTCCGCTTCGAATGATCTTTATAGTGAATTGGCGGTCCCGCCAATCTCAAAATTTGAATTGTAAAAGGGTGAAACTCCTTTACAATCAGCATCGATTCACCAGAGATTTATATCTATCCTTGGTTTAGATGCTAATATCTTTTGTTATTCCAAACTCTAACACTTGAGATCGAATATAGATTTAACCCAGAAAAATCCACATTTGATCTTATTCATTAAGTCACGGTTGACCCGGTTAAGGTTGCCCGCGATTTATCTAAGCTTATCCATCTTCATATTTTGCCAATTAATCATCTTGTCTTTTGTTTCCAAACTATCTCCAAACATTTTTTTTAATTATGCTTGTAAATCTATGTTTTGTTTTATATATGGTGTTGTTTGAGTTGTTGACGTTGATTTGGGCTTCCGATCGATTCGTCCGATCAACGCTATCGATAAGATTTCCAAAACACTTTGACAGAACAAACTGACACAATATTATTTTAAAATTTGGTTAATGAAATAAAATTTGGATATATATATTTATGGAACTTAATAAAATGATTTAAACTGATAATTTGAAATGATAATACTTGATTTATCATTTATTGTTCTACAAATGAATCTATAAATAGTTGTTTATAAATTGATTTGGGAACTCAAATAAATTTAAAACAAGAATTTGAGAATTTAAATTCCGATTATTTCGAACTTTGGTTTAAAGTTTTAAAAAGGGATGTATTATTTAAAGTATTTTCAAATAGAATTTGTTTCCAAAGAATTTTAAAGTGCTCTTCTCTTTGTCGCTGGAAAATAACTTCGGTGATGATCGCGATATCATCGACGTTCATTTTCGAGTTTCGAAGTTAAGAGACTGTTCTATAGTCTTGCTACAGTTTTGTTTTGGGGAATTTAATTGATTTGAATTTCTAAAATATGACTTGATTTATAATATATATAGATATATGATTTAAAATTGATTTGATAAATTATGTACATACATTTATTTATCTCTAAATGGTTTGAAGAAATCAGAAATTTAATTCTTAAATTCAATTATAAAAAGAAAATCAAAAATTTGGATAAATGATTCAAACTTGAGATAATTGAATTGGAAATTTTTATTTGTATAACACAATTGCATTCAAATATAACTTACCTTAATTTCAGAAGTTAACAGTGTAATTGGATAATTTACAATATAAAAAGATTTTATAAATGAAATTTGAGTGGTTATAATAAATGTTATACACTTAAATTTTAATTATAAAATGATTAACAGAGGTAAATATAATAAGGGTAATTGAATAACTTACAATAAAATAATGTTAAATGAACTAAGGATAAAAGAAAGCAGTTATAATAAGTGTAAGTATATTTAACATGAGTGATAAATATATTGAGAGGAATAAATTTAATTTTAATTAGGAATAAAGAAGAATAAAATTTATTAAGTACATTGTGAGTGTAATAAATGATTATTTTTTTCAAACACATGGTTTTAAAAATTGTTAATTTAAGATGATTGGATAATAAGATAATGAAATTTGAGATAGTTAAGATTTATTTAACTTGTGTAAACATTTATTCTCTATTTAAGTTGAAATTTCCGTGCTTTCAAATTTATTTCCTTATTTTGTTTTTCAAACTATCTTTTAGTTGTCCTTATCATCCTTATCTTGCTATAGACTGGTATAGGCATCTTTCTATAATCTTTCTGTTTAGAAATCTTTCTATAATCTTTGATAATATTTGGCACTCATTTGGAATCTATTTTGCATGCTTGTGTTCTTGATTTTGGAGAATCTTTGAAAGATCATCTCCACCTTGTTAAACATACCTATAACAATAGTTATCGGGTATAATTTAAATCTCCTTGTCATCTTACCTTAATTTTATTTCACTCTATTTTTTCTGTGCTTTCCCGTACCTCATTCCTTTTCGGGGACGAAAAGTTTTGAGTGGGGGAGAGTGTAACAACCCTAGATTTTGTATAAAATTTAAATTGGGCTTTCTTTTATTTTTAAATTATTTTTAATTTGTTTTATTTCAAACATTTCATTTTTAAATATAAATGATGATTATTAAGTGATTTATAGTTCAAATTAGTATAATTTGAATATTTTACTGTAAATTGAATTTCTGGTCAAACCATTCAAACTTTGACTTTTAAACTTCAAATTTAAATTATTTTAAAATCTTAAATTTTATCTTTTATTATGAAAATAGATGTAATAACTTGAACACTGATTTTCGTTTCGTTGAAAATGGAGTTAAACAGTGAAAGTTATGTATATTTCAATATTGACTGCGATTTGTTTATTCTACAATTTTGTTATTTTTAAATTGTATAAATTATATTTTTATTGCCATATTTCATTTTAATCTGGGTCAATATGTTATTTTATGAATATTTTGACTTTCAAATATTTTTAAAATGATAATAGGATTTTTCCAAAATTTACTGTAATTATTCCCTATTTTTAAAAGGCTGATTTCTATTCTTCTACTAATTTCTTCATTTAAATTTTATTTAAATTAAAATTTATATATTTATTTGTGAATGCATTTTTACTTTTATGTTGTTATCTTTGTTATAAATATTTTTACAAGTCCATATAAATTTTCCAAAGTTCATTCTGTTTATTTTCCATTTTTGTAGACTAGGTTTGCAATTTTGTGCTATTTTCTTATTTTAACCTTATATAATTAATAAATATTTATATATATTTTATATTTTGTTATATTTTCGAATTTGTAACTGAAATTATTATTATTTTCAGTAAGGTAAACTTATATGAATAAATTAAGGAAATTTGAAAGGTTTTAAAAGCTTTTGAAACGTAAAGTCGTTTCACCTCCTAAGTCGTTTCTTTTACCGTTTCCTCATTTACTCTTTGGCCGTTTTTTTTTTCTATTGTATAGCCGTGTATTTTCCTTCCTATTCACGTGAGAAACTTCTCACTTTCCATCATCAAACTCACGGCTAGAAGTATTAAAGGTAATGGCTTCCATTTCATCTTCTTCTTCCTTTGTTTTTCTACTTTTCTATTTGAATTTTTGTACTTGTTCTCACCTTCATAGCTTGGCTCCTCCTCAACCAGATCTGACCTGACCTCCACCACCCCCTTCCTCTGACCATCACCCATCCTACTACCTCTCCATTTCAGGCCGAGACAATCCAAGGTGAAGACCACCACAAAATCCACCAAAAACCATCACAAACTATCACTTATGGCCTAGAATTGTCATCTCCTCCTTCTACCACCATTTGCCGCCACTACCACCACCACCACCTCTGACCGGACCTCCACCCTTTGCCACATCACCCAACACCACCTGGACCCACTGGCCATGCCCCATAGCTTCTGGCCAAGCCAAACTTTAGCAAAGAAATGATGTACTTGCCTTGTTCTTGCCTTGTTGTTGAAGTTTATGCACCTAGACCTATGCACCATCTCCAAACCCACCTAGGCCGACCTGTTTGGACCCAAACCCAGCCCTTAGTCCCTGCCTTAGCTGAGCTTATTCCATCACTAACCGAACCATGTGAAGTTGAGAACAAGTGCAAACCATTCGATATGGTTTTGGGTATTGATTCCTTGAATTATTTGGTGATAATTTGTGTTGAAAACTTATATCTATCCTATTGTTTTGTTTAAATGTTTGAACAAGGCAAATTTGCTTTGGCTCTCCACTCTCAAGTTGTCTTTGTGCTATCGTGCCTTCGTAATGTCAGTATTGTTGCTTTGGTGGATATCTCCAGCTTTGAACATGTGAGTAAATCTCACCAGACTAATATGTACTTATATAATTGATAAACTGACATCACTTGAATCTGTAAATTTATATCATCCTGTTATAACTGTTATATTATGATTATATGATGTTCATCCCTGTTTATACACATGTTATATCATCTGTTACTGTTATATATTGTATACTGTTTATTTATATCAGTTTATCACACTGCAAGTTCCCTGTAGACTAGAAATCACTATGGGTTGAAATGATACATTCCCGAACGGACTTTAGAATAGGGAAAAATCGTTATGGGCTGAAATGATAGGCCTGAACGGTTTTTATTTATTTTTATTTAACTTGGGATTGCGGGTTTGAAATTATGAAACCCGGTTTTTCTTTGTAAACCGCGGATTGAAATGATACATATCTGTATCACTTGACCTAGGCTAGAAAATTATATACAGACCCGTGGTTTATATATTTTTCTAAAATTTTTAAAATATTTTAAAAATGTAAATATCATGATATTTTGATTTAAATTTTATTAAAATGATTTCTATAAAAATATTTGTGATTTTCTACAAATTAAATAAGTGAATTAAGTAAATGGTGAAGTAGAATTTGAAATATAAGTTAATTTTGGAATTTATGATTTTGTTTATAAATGGAATTTATGTAAAGTAAGAAAATATGATTTAAAAGATGAATTTAATGATTTTTATTAAGTAATAATAATTTTTTTAAAGTGTTAATGATTTTGTATAAATTAAATTATGAAATAAATGAATATTTAAGCTGAATTTGGAAATATAACTTAAATTGAAAAAAATTGTGAATTTTGTTTAAAGTGAAATTTTAATTAAGTAAAATAAATGGAAATAAGTTATATTTTGGAAATTTAAACTTAGTTTTTAAGTTAAGAATTTAATTAAAGAAATGAAAATTTAATTGTTAGTTAATCTGATTTTTTGTATGGAAATGCGACTTTATAAAATCAAAGAAATAAAGGTATTTAAATGATTATTTTTAAAATGTGAAAATATATGATTTTATAAGTTAAAATGATTTATATTAAAAGTTAATTATGTGTGAAATTGTAAATAAAACTCTGAATTTGATTTGACAGTATTCTTGAAATGTAATGTAAAAGATATTACAGCATTTTTAAATTGCTGTAGTAGTTTTAAATGAACTAAAAGGCTAATTTGAACTAAAGGTTATTATAGCACTTTGTAAGTGCTATAGTTGTTTAATTTAACCAAAGTTTACTTGAAATTAAAAGAAACCTATTACAGCATTTAAGTGCTGTCTTTTGTTAATGAACTATTTTAAAACATAACATTTCGTAGCATTTTCTAAGTGCTGCGAAAGTTGAATTTTCTTTGTTTAATAAATTCAAATGAATAAATGATCTTTGAAAAAGATTAAATTTTGGAAATTAAATATTTAATTATTAAATATAATGAATTGACTTTAAATGATTTAAATGGAATAGTTGATTTGGGAAATACAACTATTTTTAAATGTGATTAAATGGAATTTTAATTTTAATTAAATAAATGATGTTTTGAAATGATATTTTGATATTTTGGAAGGAATTTGAAATGATATTTTGGAAGGAATTTGAAATGATATTAAATCTTGGAATGAATAATTGAAGTTTATATTAGTATGGAAAATATTTGGTTTACTTGTAATTTGAATCTATTTAAAGGATATTGGACTTATGAAATATAGGATATTAAAGCTTTGGAATTTATTTTATAATTTGAATAGTTATTTTGTGGATTAAATCTATATTTGAAATTTTTAAGATTTGAAATGGTCTATGGAAATTTAATTGAAATAAATGTTTGAATTGAATTGAAACTTTGAAAATTTTAATACTTGATTTGAAATTATAATATTTACACTTTTAAAAGGTTTAAATGAATTATTTTGATTGAAATATAAACTATTTAAAAGGTGACTTGAAATGATAATAAATGAATGATATCTTTGAATTTAAAAGGTATTTAAAGTTGAATATTTGGGTTTGAACTCAAATGATGATTTGATAATGAAGTTTTGAAAGATATGATATTTTGATATATATTAAAATGATTTGAATGAAGTTTTGAAAGGATATGATATTTTGATATATATTAAAATGATTTGAAATGAAGTTTTGAAAGGATATGATATTTTATATATTAAAATGATTTGAATGAAGTTTTGAAAGGATATGATATTTTGATATATATTAAAATGATTTGAAATGAAGTTTTGAAAGGATATGATATTTTATATATTAAAATGATTTGAATGAAGTTTTGAAAGGATATGATATTTTGATATATATTAAAATGATTTGAAATGAAGTTTTGAAAGGATATGATATTTTATATATTAAAATGATTTGAATGAAGTTTTGAAAGGTTATGATATTTTGATATATTGAAATGATTTGAAATGAAGTTTTGGAAAGATTTTATATTTTAAAAATATTGAAATGGTTTGGAATTGATTTAATCTTTATTTTGATAAAGATTTGGATTTGAAATGATATTCTATTTTGAAGTATAAAATATTATTTTAAAATTATAACCACGGGTTATAATAACGATTGGTTGTTAAAGAGACCGGGATCAGATATGGACATACTCCCTGTCGATACCGAAAACCACTTTGACAACTGTGTACGCGGTGGAGTTTCCAGAATGAAGTAGGATAGTGACGACGATCCTAAGGTATATATACGTGGACCCAACTCCCGTGAGTTGGCATAAGGTGGCTAAAACAGGAGCGATCGACGGGCCAAGGAGGTAGCACCTCTTATCGGACACACTTCTTCGATACCATTCTATTATTTGTGATTGATTTAGTGCGCACCCTTGATTTGGGAGTGTTGTTCGAGGTGGGTGGTAGTGGCTGCTATGCGTCACCACCAGTCCGGATGCGTAATTGGTATATCTACTCTGGCATTGCCTTGTGTGCCGTGTCACCTACCATATCGAGCTTTACTACGATTTGTGATTTCTCCCGTAGCCTGTGGAGTATCGAGGGTAGCCCCCATTTTGGGAGTATGCTAATACTGGATAGACTACTGGGACTATTACGTGTTAAGGGCTATATGGGTAACCCCTCGACGCTATTAAAAAGTATGTTTATTTTATATTAGACATTATTATAATAGCGAATATTACTACATAATAGATAGTTTAACGGATCCTTAAAGAATGGGCGATCCCAAGCATTCTTTAAGTTACTTGTACCTTTATTACAGTTCACTTGAGTTGGTTTACATTGTATAAGTATGTATGTCCTGACTCGAGTGTTTGTATTTTTTTTATTTACGCTCGGGTCAGCTTGAGTATTCACAAATTTGGATTCCACTTTCTGGAGATTGGAATCGCTGGAGATTATCTGCTTATCTAGTTTTATCTATCTCAGTTCTGTTGTTCTATTCAGCTTGTACTTGGTTATCATATTGAGACTTCTGTTCTACTTTATTTCTTCTGTTGTATCTTATTTAACTCTGATATATTTACATAGTAGCTTCATGAACTACTATTTCTTTTACTTCTGCTGCACTTCTTACTCTGTGTCTGTGATCTGTGATTATATTTATTTACTGTATATTCTGAGATTTGCCAAATTTTATTTACAACGCGGTATTTTGAGCAATTCAAGTCCGACATGTGCGGATGCGAATGGTTGATAATATCGGGTCGTTACATGTATTCAGTTTTGTAAGGACAAGCCGTGATAGCTGTCCAGTGGTGTGTATTGTGGTTATTGTACTCTGATGATGTAATGTATAAACAGATACATTTTTCCTTTGTGTAAAGATCAGTTAATATCTATTATAATTTGTTCCGCTGCGATGGTTAGATTCTGATGTTGTCTTCTATTTTCTTCTTCTACCTCTTCTTCTCCAACCCAAATGGTTCGTATTTCCGTGCTTCTTAAGTTCATTAATGGAGATTGATGTCAATTCAAATGGGTACGGAACTACGGGCTGTTACAGTGGTATCAGAGCTTAGGCTAGTAATAACCTTGGCTCTGGAGGGAAATTACTCATTGAAATAGAGTCTGTAGTACTCTAGAATGGGTTTGAGTGTATTAATAGATATGAGCGCGTATTTGTTAGTGAATATAAAATGGTTTTATATTGTGTTGATTGGTTTATCGAGTAGTTTATGGATTCTGGTCAATACGAGTAATTAACGTTATTGATAGGGATCTCTAAACACTTGAATAGAACAATTCGACATAATATTGTTTTAAAATGGGTAAATGAAATAATTTTACCCAAATTATTTTTGTATATGAAAGAAATAATTTTTTGTAATTATTATATATGTATGGTTGCTTGGTTGTTAGGGAGTGATAATAATAAATTATTATCACTATTGTGAGGAAATTAAATAAGAAATTGAAATAAAAATCAAAGGTTAAGAAATAAATTTATGTACGAATGGGATTTGTAAAGGAAAAATTATAAATGTGATTTATAATAAAATAAAAATTCCAGAGTAATACTTGAATATGAATTGAAAGAATTTGGGATTCGAAATTTTGGGAATAAAATTCCTTTGAGTTTGAAAATGGTTTTCAAAGGTTTTGGAGAAATAATGGTGATATTATTTCGGTAATATTTTTGAAATTGGATTGAAAACTGGAGAGATTTGGAATTTAAAAACACTTGAGGGATTTTTAAGAGATAAAAGCATTTGACTCTCTTTCGGTCGCTGGAAAATAACTTCGGTGATGACTGCAGCATCATCGATGTTCATTTTCGAGTTTCTAGAAGAGAAATTGCTGCCAAATTGTTTTAAATCGGGATTGTTTGCAAAACTGGGTTTGATTTTGAAATTCAAATAGATAATTGAATTTACCAAAGAATTTTGGATATAATTGATTTCAAATGATTTTTGAAATACTTAAGTGATTATTGAAGACCCTGGAATTGGTTTAAAAATGTTATGGATTATAAACAGGTTTAGAAATTTATAAAGTTTTAAAAAAATTCCTAGAATGAAATTAACTTACAAAAGGTTAATAAAATTAGAAAGATAAACAAATTAAATAAAGTAAACTAAAGAAGGTTAGTAAAGTGGAATTGAAAAATATAGTTTGAGTGGATTAAAAGAACAAAGTTCTAAGAATTAAAAATTTATTGGAATTTGAAATAAATTAGTAAATGTAACTAGTTTAAAATAAGTGTAAAACGGAATAAGTTACAAGAATAAGTTGAATTAAATGAACTTAAGCCAAGTTTAATAATATTTTGATTAGATTTGAATTAGAGTCGAAATATAATTGAACTAGAAATGTATCACATGGTGGATACATTAAATAAAATTAAGCTCTTACTTAATAAAATTTGAATAAATAAACTTCGATGGCTTATCAAAAGAATTTAAATGCTTGAAATAAAGTATACTTGGCTTAATAAAGGTAAAATCTTGAATTAAAAATGAAAGATGGATACGATTGAGTGTAAATGGATGTAAGCGTGAAAAATAAATGAGTGTGTGACTTATAAAATTAAAAAGTGGACTAAATAAGACAAAATAAAATTGCTTTGTATTTTAGCAATGAAATAGAAATCCAAACTTGAATTACAAAATGGAATTGAACTCAAGAAATGTAATGAAGTGATTTTTGTAATAAAAATCAAATATTGACTTGAAAGTGGAAGTAAACTAATTTGGAATTATTTATTCACATGAATATCGTCGAAGTGCATAAGAAATTGGTCATTCGATGTAAATGGAAGTAAATAAAAATTCTATGAATGGATAGAAGTAAACAAAAGTGATTTTTGAATTAATTAACATGAATATGAGTTGTTTGGAATTATAAATGAATTGGAGGTAGGTAAGTGAGTTGTACATCACTTAAATTGAATGCAAGAGTAAGAAAAGCGAGTAAAAGCAATTGAATTAATATGGAAACCTTACTAATTGCTTATGAAAACTGTTTTGTGTATATTGCTTATGGAAATGGCCCTATTATTAATAAATTTGAATGGAACGGAATTGAATAAAATACTATAAACTGATAGAAGTGAAATAGATTGATTTTGAAATCAATTCAATTGGAGTGGGTTTGTTTGGACTTAAAAATGAATTGAAGTTAAGTAAGGGAGTTGTAAAACCACTTAAATTGTATAGGACGGTTTGAACATTGAATTGAAAGCAGTTAAAATAAGTGTCGAAAACATTACATATGTGCTTATGGAAGTTATAACATGCATTGTTTATAGAATCCAAGTTTTAGCTATTTAAGTATAAGTGAAATGCTATAAACTTCTTATATATAGTGCTTATATGTTTAAATTGAGTAAGTACAGGTACCGGAAGACCATTTAGCGAGATTATGGACGCGCAAATTTCTAAAATAATAAGCCGCTTGCTTAAAAATGCTAAATAAGGTACGCCTACGCAATAAAAATAGGAAATATGAACTGTTATTGTTTTCCGACCGTGTGGGTCGATGTATATATATTTATATCTCTTGTCAAATTGCAAAAGCTCCTCCGTACAAAGGGGACTCTACCAAAATTTTCCGAAAATTTTTGGAGTTCGAAATTTTTTTAATTTTTTTTTGAAATTGTCACTAACGACAAATGGTTTGAAAATTGGAATTTTAGATAAAGGTAAATAAAATTCAATAATCAAAGTTAAAGATAAATTGAATCCAAGTAAAATTGGAAATGAAAATCTGAATGCAATTCGAGAGAGAGTATTTAGATTTGAAAATAACTAATAAATTGAAGCAAATTGATTTTATATGGAATTGTAATCCAATTTGAATAAAGGTAAATTAAAACCAAGTGGTATAGTGAAAGTAATAATATAAGGGTATACAAAGTGCCTATATTGAACTTAAGAAATGAATGGAGAAACTAAAGTAAATTTGGTATTGGAAGTATACTAAGTTAATAATTTGATGAAAATCAAATTTGAATGTTGTGATTGATATTATTATAGAGTAGTATACATATAATTTAAAAGCAGGAGAAATTGGGATTTTGATTGCAGATGGTAAATAAAATTTCTCAACAAAAGGTATGTATTTAAATTTCTGTATGAAATTTGATTGGGTTTTTGATCTAGCCACTTGGCGTTTTGTTTTCTTTTGAAATTTGGAAGCCCGTAGAGGCATTTTGTAGTTGTACTGAGCTAGCCGTGCAAAGGAGACGCTGGCAAAAAAATTCGAAAATTTAAGGAGTTAGGAAAAATTGAGAAAATTTTGATAATTCAAAATTTGGTTTCAAATTTAAATTTAAATTGTTAAGTAAGTGATATTGATTGGAACTAATGGATAAGTTTGGGAAGTTAGAAGAGGATTAGTGTATCTTCAATAAAAAGGGTTGCTTTGGGTATGGTTAAAGCAGTTGGTTTTGGAAAGTGGTTAAAACTATTTGGATTGGGAAATAGTAACGGGTATTGAATCATTCTTTTTAACTAGTAATTTCGGGGACGAAATTCTTTTAAGGGGGAAGGAATGTGACGACCCGGAATTTTTGGATATTTGGAATTGGGATATTTAATTGATTTTAAATATTCAAAAGTAAATTTTTAACTTGAATTTCAAAATATCACTATTTATTGAATAATTTAATTATTAAATTAAATGATTTGAAGTTGGGTAAAATAATGAATCTGGAATTTTAAGCCTGTAAAAATAATTTGAAGGCTTGTAAAATGTATACTGATAATGCTGAGGGTGATAGAACTTTTAAAATTGAAATTAAAGGTGTTTTGTTCAGTTTTGAAAATATATCGGTTAAATTGATATTTAAAAAGAGCCTTCCGGGGCACGGTCTCGGAATTCATCGAAACCAGTTACATTGAATCCGCAATATTGTATTTTTATTGGTTTTCAAATTTCATAGTGATTGGAGTTGTTGTGTGAGCGTATGAGATATAAACGTGCTGAATTTATATCAAATTCAATATAATAATCGGGTCCAAAAAGCTATCTTCTCCATACGATCGAGTTAGGACTTGAAACCTTTTACATTGCATTCAGTATAGGGGTATAACATTATGAACGCCTGGCGGCACGCCTCGATAGGATGTCGAGATTTTGAGTTCCAATTTTGAAATAATTTGAATTTAAATTTGATATATATATATCTTATACACTGGTCAAATTTTCATCTGTATTTCCGTCCCATCAGCTTTTGCAATTTCAAGATGTCACTGTAGCAAAGCAATTCAAACAGGCTTATATCAAATCGTGTCTCCCCTTTTCCTTTAAGACCGCGGACAGATATTTCAAAAAATAAAAAAAATAAAAAAAATGCTGATCGAATTTGCTCAGCTCAAAACCCAGGCTCTCTCTTCATTCCTTCCACTCGAAACTGATATCGATTGAAGAAAATGACAGGATGGTGAATGCGAAATCAAATTGAAATTTCCTCGGTTAAAAAAACAAAAAAAGAAAGGGGGGCGATAGCGATTCGAAATCGAATCAAAGCCAAGTTCAAAGTCGAAGGCGATGGCAGTGGGGTAAGGGTCGCATACGGGGTCGTGTAGCACGAAGTGGCAAGCAGTGGTCAGAGCAACAGTGGAGGATGGAAGTCGCGATGCTTGATGGCGGTGGCTTCGCAGGCGTCTAGGGTTTTGGAATTGATGGATGAAGGCGCTCCGGCTAGCACGCGCGCGACATCTTTGGTTGGAGGCGTGAAGAGTGGGTGATGGCGACTGGGTTTGGTATTGTGGATTTCGCGTGGGGCCAAAGTTCATCGCATGCATATTGGTCGTGGTGGCGGTCGAGGTGGTATGGCCTGGGTTGTTTTCTTTGCAGTAAGGTAAAGATTTCTGTTTCAATAAAAAAAATGTATATACAGTTTTGGTTTTCATCTTTAATCAGTTGTATATATGTAGGACAGTAAAGTATATTATTTCACTTATCAAATGCTAATTATGTTTAGTATATATATATATGGAAGATATACATATAGGAATTGTAAAGAATGTTGAAAGTTTATTAGATATTTTTGAGATCTATGAATTATTTTCAAAGGAGAATAAATATACATATATACCTGTTTTCATTTACAAGTTTATTTTTAATAATGTGTTATGGAGACAGATTTGTTTAATAAACTTATTTAATTTTGTTTAATTGCTAAAACAATATTTTATTAAAAGGAAGTAATTTTAAAATTAAATCATTTGTTTCGAATAAAATCATTGGTTAATCAAATTGTTAAATGGAAATTGATAGATCGATTTACTTCGAATATTTATAAACCGTAAATTTTATACAAGGTCGGAAATCGTGAAGTAAGTCGAGATGGAAATGGATTGCAAACAAAATCAAAGGTGAGTTAATCTCACTCATCTGGGTTCGATTTAAATTCAAATAGTTAAATTTAAATTTTGGTTGAATGATTGGATTGATTTGGTTGTGATATATTATATACAGTAGTAAGTATATATATATATATATATTGGAGTGATTGATTTCCCGCATTATATAGCGGATGAGATCCTATGCGCCGCACAATAGCGGATGATAATATTTAAAACCCACATACCGCGATATTCCACCTCGAAGTGGAATTGGTATTGTGCTAACATTTATGGATGCAGGGAAACAGGTCGGAGGGATCAAACTGGATTCCTCAAAAATTTATTTAGATTGTTTAATATTCTCTGTTATGAATATTTGATACTCTGTGATTAATTGTATTGATAATTGAAATGTTGAATGCTATGGATGGCTTGAATATATTTCAATACTCTGAGTTATCAAAATCTATAAAATTGGATTTTTGAAGGGAAAATAAAGGAGTGAATTTCCTTTAGTAAAATAATTATAGAGAATTTAAATAAATTAAAGAAATGAATTGGAAAGAATAAAAGTGATTTTTAAATTCTAGTAAATAAATTACGAGTAAGGAAAGGAGATTTCGATTAAAAAGGGAAAATAATAAATTTTAAACTTAAGTGTTATTATTTTAAAGAAATAAAGAATTTAATTTAAATTTCAAAGGTTAAATTTATTTTAAAGAATAAGAAAGGAATTTTAGGAAATCTGAATTGGTATTCTCAGTTAAAGAGATTTTTAAATCATAAATAAGAAATAAAATGGATTTGAAATAAATGGAGTAAGTAAGAAAATTTATTTCAAAATGAAGTAAATTGGAAATCAATTGTAAATTTGATTCAAGTGTTTGAAATTTGAATTTAAAAGAAAAGTAAGATTTTGAGATTTATAAACTGGGTTTATAAAGTGAAGTAAAATATCAGTGAATATTTGGAAGTATAAATTTCACAGTGGGAATTTATAAAGGAATGGGAATTTGTTTTAAAAATAAATAGTGATTTATTTTTTAGGTATGGAAATGGGAAGTGTATTTCACTGGAAAGCCGAGTATATTTTAAAGGAGACTTTTATGTAAAAGTTAAAGGCTTTAAAATTTGTTATTAAGAAATGTTTTAGAAAATTAATTATTTTTAAATGTTTAAAGTATATTTTATAATAAAGTGTTTTAAGTTATATATATTTTTAAAAGTCTAAAGTACGTTTCAAAGCAAATTTTAAAATATAGGTTAAAAGTTTTAATGATTGTTTCATAAAGCATGTTTTAGAAATTTATTATTTCTAAATGTTTAAATTCTAAAGGAAGTAAATTTCAAATCTATTGTAGCTATAAATATTAAAAGTGACTTGATATTTGTTTTAAAGAATAAAAAATTAGTTTATATTTTATTAAGAAACTTTATTTTAAATATTCTTAAAGTTTATATCTTGAAATAAAGTATTAAAGTATTTTAATTTAAATGTTTTGTTTAAAGTATATTCTATAGTATATAGTTTAAAATTATTTTAAATCTTAAGTGTTTATACTTAGAAATTTTCAGGGGAAATAGAAAAATGTTTGGGAAATATATTTCCGAAAAGGGAAGATGCTTAAACTGTCTCTAAAAGGATTGAAAACGGGAATATATATTGTAAAGATATTTTGAGGAAATAAATAATTTGGCAAATTATTTATTGTTTGGTGGATGTTTGTGAATGTTATTTGATAGTTAAATAACTAACTATCAATATTGGCCAATGCGCTGATCGTTTCGAAGAGACCGGGATCGAGATTAATTTCTCGAAAACCACTTCGATCCGGTTTGTACGTTTCCGAGGGGAAAACGAGTTTGATATCGAAGATGGAATAGAGCCTTCGGTTCCGTTCGAACCCGGAATGGACTTGTATGGATGAATGCTTTTGGAACATCGTCAGGTGGACGATGGGCATTCTAAGTGAAATGTTCTAAAAAGGTAATGCTTAGCCTCAAGCCTCATCAACCGGGAATGACTGAAAATCAGGGGTTATGCAGCAATGCTATGTGGGTAGCGCCCATTAGGGTGAGGTCATCCCTGTCTAAATGTCCCTTTATTTCGGCTTAGTGGTGCGGTTGCTGATCATAACCGTGGGGTGATCTTACTCAGAATTATCCAGTAAGGGGTAGTTCCGGTCTTGTGTTGCAGGGGATCGGGCGTGATCCT
The DNA here is from genome assembly GCA_030737815.1 of Allium fistulosum. NCBI lineage: Eukaryota > Viridiplantae > Streptophyta > Magnoliopsida > Asparagales > Amaryllidaceae > Allium > Allium fistulosum. The sequence continues at coordinate 478,895,099 of CM060905.1, read as the reverse complement.
CGGTACGCTGATCTAGACTAGGTATTGTGACAGGTGGTACCCCAGTGCCTAGTCATTAGTTGGAAATCCATTCTCCCTACGCGCCTTTACGAATTTTGTTTGTAGAACCCACTTTGTGGCTAGTATGCTGGACTTTAATAGATGTAACAATTTCAGCTATTTTAATAAGTATTTGTATATAGACACTATTATAATATCAGAGGATTTTGATAAAAAGTGTTTTGGCTATCGTAAGGTAAAAACCCGACATGTTTATTTGTGGCGTGGTCTTACGAGATGCCTTTGATTTCAAAGGTTTTTGAAACTTTAATAATCAATTTGAGTGTGGTTTTCTCACGCTGGTATGCCAGACTGACTTGGGTGTTATTTAACCATAATGCTCGGGTCAGACCGAGTATTATGGGATACAGGATATGATGCTGTGGAGCTCAGGAGAAGAGCTGGATGGCGATATGTACTTACATACTTGTTTAAAATATTCCGCTGTGTTGGTTAGTTGTGTATTCAGTTTTGTAAGGACAAGCTGTGATAGCTGTCCAGTGGTGTGTATTGTGGTTATTGTACTCTGATGATGTAATGTATAAACAGATACATTTTTCCTTTGTGTAAAAATCAGTTAATATCTATTATATTTTGTTCCACTGCGATGGTTAGATTTTGATGTTGTCTTCTATTTTCTTCTTCCACCTCTTCTTCTCCAACCCAAATGGTTCGTACTTTCGTGCTTCTTGAGTTCATTAATGGAGATTAATGTCAATTCAAAGAGATATGGAACTGCGGGCTGTTACAATTTATCAATAAGATAATTAATTAACTAATTTTAAAACATCATTTATAATTATATAAACACTTAACCTCAAATTTTTATAAAATTGTAGTTTATTTAAATTCATAACTTTACAAATTCGGACAGAGGCTTAACGACCACAATGGTACAAAATCAAGCTACCATTATATTCAATTTGAATTTTCAAGTCACATAACCGATATTTACATAAGTAACATGTAACGGATGGGATTTTCGACCCTTGAAAAAATCGACACTAATACATCCATTGTATCTCATGCTGAGAAATCGAATGCCGGAAAACCCGATTGTTAGGGCGAAAGAAAAAGAAAGATAGAAGAAGAAACAGAATCAACAATACAAAATCTCACAATCGTAGCAGAACAATATATAATCTATATCAATAGATCTTGTTCAAAGAAAAACTATAACTGTTAATGTACATACCAATCATCAGAGTACAACAGTGAACAAACCAATACTGGACAATTATAATAACTTGTCCTCACAAGTGCTGAATATGCAGCCTATAATAAACAGCGAAATATAATCAAGTACGTGTAATATGTCATCGTCGTCCAGCTTGTCTCCTTAGCTCATAGCATCCTAACCTGAATCTGTAATACTCGGTCTGACCCGAGCATTATAATAAAATAACACCCGAGTCAGTCTGGAAAACCGACGTGAGAAATCACACTCAATTTGAATTATTAAAGTTATCAAAATCCTTTGAAAACAAAGGTATCTTGTCAGACCGCGTCACACATAAACATGACAGGTTTTTCCCTTACGATAACCAAAACATTTCATAGAAAATCCAGTGATATTATAATAGTGTCTAAGTACAAATACTTATTTAAATATCCGAAATTGTTACATTAATTAAATTCCAGCATACTAGGCTCTACAAACAAAACCATAAAGGCTCGTATTGGAGAATGGATTCCATATAAGACAGAGCTACTGTGGTACCGCCCATCACAGTACACCTCTAGAAAAATGTACCGAGGACCTCGCCGGGATCACCTACTAATACGGGACCAATTCTGCCCCTAACCTGGATAGTACCGAATATGTTATCACCCCGGGTGTTCCCCTCCTTATTGAGAGCTCTTCTTTTTTCGTGCACACCCATATCCATAATTTATAATATATCCGAGGGTATCTAGAAAGGTGATAAACATACCCTAATTGGGTGCGACCCACTTAGCCCTGCTGCATCTCCCTTGTTTTAGTCATTCCCGATTGATGAGGTTCGAGGCTAACATTTACCTTTAGAATAGCATTCATACTTGGAATGCTAACACTGCCTTCCAGGCAACGATGCAATGATAGCATTCGTCCATACAAGTTGTCCTGGGTCTGGACAAACCGAATCGCCATCTTCACTGTCTACACGATATCCGTCCGTAACCCTCAAACTAGATCGAAGTGGTTTTCAGATAATTAAATCCGATCCCGGGCCCTTCGAAACGATCAACGGATTAGGCCAAATTTTGATAGTCGGTTATTTATCCAATTACACACATAAGCAATCACTAGGCCCATTTAAATTTCTTTCAAATATTTATTTCAAAATATCTTAACAAAGATGTATATATTCAAACCTCTTCAATATTTCAATATTTGAAAACCATTTCAAATTCTTATATCCCCAACATGGTATCCCAAACCATATCATTCTTTAGAAATATTTCCAATTATAATTTATGACCCATTACTTAGAAAAATATTTCTATATAAATCCTTTCATACTTAGAATAATTCCAAAACCATTTAATTCCAATACTTAGGAATATTTCTTCTTATCTCACCAATCTTTGGAATTTTTATTAGTTCCTTTTGTAATTTCCAAAAATTATCGATTTTACTCCATTAATATCCAACTAACAATTTATAACTCCTTTAATAAATTCAGATTTATTTCCGAAGATTCCGAGTCTAACTGTTTTTTTGGAAATCTCCTAAACTTCCAGAAATCTCACTATACTTTTCGCTTATATCATCACATCTGTTTAACAAATCAGGTTCACAAATCTCGAGAAAATTTATAAATAAAAATTCAACTTTCTACCTTTAAATTATGTGTATAATAATAATAAATTTCAAAGATATAGTTAAATAATTATCTTAATGGAAATCAAAGTATTTTAAAATAAATATCAATATCTAATCCCCATCTGTTTATAAAATTCCTAATAAATTTACAGAACTTGGTTATAAACTTAAAATTTACTTCAACAAGGTTTAAATATTTAAATAACTAACTTTTAAAAATATTTCAGTGTTAAAAAGGTTTAAATTACATAGTGTAAAAATTAAAATACTCTTTTGAAAAACAAACTTAACTCTTTGAGAAAAAAAATATCTTTAGTTCATATATAACCAATCCAATTTATCAATCGCTCTCTCGATTTATAACACATCGACCACATCCTAGTTTCATAACCTTTCACATTCTAGAAAATATAATCTACCATTTCCTTTTTAAACCATTCACTCTGTCTCCAATTTATCATTGATAGTTTTTCCACTTTATTTATAAATATTGTTTATAAAATTCTTAATCCCATTTCCAATTTACAACGATTCCCTCTTCATTTGAATCCATTTATAAATCAATTTCTACTTAAAATTCCATTTATAAATTTATTCCTTAAATAACCCAAATTATATTCCAAACCCATCTAATCTCGAATTCCAGTTCCCATTTCATATTTTCCAGAATCCTATTAAAATCCAAAATAACCAATTTTATATTTTATTCCCAAATCCCCTTTTTCCTCTCCAAATCTATTATACATTTTGATTCTTAAAACCCTTTAACATTTAACAAATATCGCTTAAATTTATTGTTAAAATAATCTTTTATACACATCATTTTAAAATCTCTATTTAAATTATTTCATGAAATAGTTAAGTATAAATTTAAAATCAAATCATTTATTTTACCCAAAACAAACCCTCCGAAATTAAATATAATATCTTACTTCCAAAATTTCCTTTTTATTTTCTTTCCAATTTCAAAAACAATGTTTACGGTATTTTAAAATACCAAAATTATGGACCAGTGCAACTATAGCATCCAATAAATCAACCAATATCATAATATATCACAGATTATTTAACACAGCATACATAACTTATATATAAAATTAAATTCAACATTTTTGAGGAATCCAGTTGGATCCCTCCAACCTGTTTCCCTGCATCCACAAATGTTAGATAACATAAAGTACCAATCCCACTTCGAGGGGGATATCACGGTAATATAGGGTCATCCGCTATTATGCGGTGTTCGTAGGGTCTCATCCGCTCCAATCGACGGGAAATATATCCAACTACTATTATATATATACTAATATATATATATATATGTAATGACATCCAACTGATAATTATTCGTCAATCCATCAAATCAACTAATAAATAAATTACTATTTAAAATTTACAATTATCCAAGATGAGTGAGATTAACTCACCTTATTGCCCGTAGCCTCCCTCTCCCAATACGCCACTAAATAGCCAAAAATCAAAGCCCTAATCATACCCAAAAAAATTTCGTTGTAGTAAGGTCGTCCAAAGGCGCTTAGTGATATCATTAAGTAGATGCATAACCAAAGGCCTCCAAGCAGTGCTTACAACCATCATGCTATATATATTTTGATCAGTCATATCTAAAAATGTTAATCCTCCAAACTGAACATCCAATATAATGCGAACCTTGTCCCTTTGCAATATGGTACAACTCAAGTCTTGCAATAGATTCAGCAAGTAACAGACTTGAACATATCTGCTAAGAGACACATCATGTTTGTACCTCTCCACCATATCAAAGCCACCATAAAATCCTATGACTTTTGGTTATCTCCCCTACTACTTCACATGGCATGAACGTCATTCCAGAATTCAACGACTACCTCGTATCAATAAAAAATGCCTTTCACACATTACGATAATTTCCAATCGATGTTACCTTCAAATTTCAGATCTCGACGGCGGAGGCTTCAAATCTCAAGCGATAATTCTTTTGGCGAAGACAACGACACTTCAAGTGGGAACTACAAGCTCCTTAGACGACGACGAGGTTGAATAGTTGAGGGTTTTTGTTCGCGACCGAGGGAGTTAGGCGGCAGGCGGCAACGTATAGAGGAAGGAGCATATTGATTTTATATATTTTTTCTCTTACTGTGTCGTGATTTTTTTTTAAAAGAGGAAGCGGATACATGATTTAAAAGAAGGAGAGAGGGAAGCGTACATAACGATCACCTCTGATTGGATAGAATATACGGTAGGATTGACTTAAAATAATATAAAATATTATTTAATTTTCAAATATCTCATTTAAAAGAAGCTTAAAATTTCAAACTCCTATCGAGGCGTGACGCTAGGCGTTCATAATGTTATTCCCTTATTCTGAATGCAATGGAAAAAGTTTCAAGTCCTAATTCGATCGTGTAATGGCCCATCTTTTAGGACGGTTTAAATCGATGATAAATCACACACGTCAGACTCAAACCATTTAAAAGGGAGGATTGTTAAGGGGTAAATAAGAAAAAGAAGAGAAAGAAATAAAACAAATACCGAATCTCACAGCGGAATGACAAAATATAAAATCAAATAACAATTCATAAAGTGTTACAAATAACATTTGATTACACATTTACAATACATATCAGAGTATATACAACAGAAATAAAATGCAATAGAACAACATGATGCTGCGGAATAAATATAATAAATAACAATAGCTCCGTCTTCGTCCTCCAGAAATGCAGTCTTCGATATACTGAAAATGTGACGCCCCACCTCTATGCTCATAATAACAAAGAGTATTAAAAGAAATACTGTCTATTATTACGAAGAATAAGGCTGGATAGGAGCGACCATCCGTAGTTGGCCTTACACTAATATTGGTTATCTCGATAGGAGTGGTATATACTTTTTATTTTTCATCTATTATTTATTTACTCCCATCGACACACCCAATTATCAGTATAAAACAAACTACGATAGTTCATAATAGTTTAGGACATTAGATATAACAATAACACAGATAATATAAATGCGGAACACAGATTAACAAAAATCTCATATATATATAACCGATGTCAGTTACAATATAGTTGACACGATACATATGATACAACTACAACTGCCGACTCTAGAAGTTATATATACAAGTACATTATCGACTAATATACATGAATACATATCGTTCTATACAATGACACGACTACTACAAAATGACACTGACAACTACAGAAGATGTGAAAAGTCTTCATATCCTGAACAGCAACTCAAAGAAGAAAATCTACAACCTGAAATAACTCGGGTCTGACCCGAGTATTACATTCAAAAGAAAATAATACACGGGTCAGTCTAATTCAAACTCAGTTATTAGTGCATAGAAGCAATAATAATCTCAAATAGATGACAAACACAGAAATCACGTATATCCAACTCTCGATACGAGAATTGGATAACGGCAGGTATAACACTAAACAGTGTTAAACAATAAATCAGCAATCCAGATCAATTTAAACAATTGAAATGTCAATTTAAAATAACAGTGCTGGTTGGCTGTAGTACACGCTAACGTGTACTGCCTCGCCAATATAGTCTATCAAATACTCAGAAGATCTATGAATCCAACAAGGGCAAAACTGCAACCAAAAACTGCAGCCACCACTAGATATAAAGATAGTGAAATCAAGGTAACACGCAGTGCTACCAAACCACAGAATCAAATAAATGGTGACAGTGATGCATCAATGAACTAACTCAATGGAATTGGACCAAATTCAACTCAAATACAAACCATATCATAACTGATATAGTGACAGTACGGATGCAAGCAAATACATTTGATTCCAGTAGATGAAAAGGTTAAAGTCCAGATTGATGTCAATAGTTAATGGCCAAAGTCATGGATTTTCATAAACAAGTACAAATGTACTACAGGAAAAAATGCAACATGATTCTGGGCAGTGCAATATGAGACTCGACTGGACAGCCTCACAATAAAATAACCATGTTCAACACTTGACACAGGGAACTGCATGATTAACAAGTGTAGGAAAATGGTCAGGACATCTAAAACAATGTCCAACTCAGATGAACATGGCTAAATGCATAAGGCATAGTAACTGCATCACCAACCATACTATATGCAAGCAAGATGGTGATCAATATGCAGTACAGTGAAGTATACATCAAGATCAAATGCAAATGAATAATGCAATGTATCAGTTTCTAACAAGTGACCACGTGTAAATGCTATATGAACCTGACTGTACGCAAGTAAAACTGTGAAGGAACAGCAGTGCAATTCTATTACAACCAACGACAGGGGCCAAAGACTTGATGAACAAATGCAAGAACCACAGTGGATACAAATGCATTACTAAAACACGAGCATAAGATACTTGATCTACTTCGAATCAGTATATAAGTGTGCAGAAATCACAGGACAATGGACTGCAAATTTTACGAGAACCCAATAACGAAACCCAGAGTAATAACTTCACAAAAACAAGTAAGGGGTTTCAAAGTGCCAAAGCCATGCAACAGCAGTACCACTTCACAAACGACCAAGACGAAACAACAAGTGACCGAAGTCCAGAATTTCGCAAAACCAAATCACAATAGTTCAAATGTCGAAACCAACCAAAATAAGTTCAAACACTAATAAGAACCCAAAGTCACCATGAACAGAGCAAGGTTACAACTGACTCGACATCATCAAAAATCAAAGCCGAAGGCAGGAGTAAACTCGAGAATTCAAGGGTTACGAACCCCATATGCATCATCGACAAATTAATCCAAAACCAAAGATTACAAGAAATAAAATCAATTCCAGATGAACGAGGGCAACTGGCTGAGACGAAGCAACAATGAAGCAAAGAAAAATCGAAACTGCAAAAGCATCAAACGAGTATGAAAAAGATGTGAGTAAACTCACCTTAACAATCGGTCGAAAGCATCTCAGAGGCGATCCATCGAAAGAGCAAGAAAAATCGAATTCGAGCGAACGTCTGATATCGGCAACCACGAATTTCGTGAAACCCCCAAATTTTCCGATCGAACAAGCGCGGCCATTAACGTTGCTTTTTGGGTTTTAGGGTTAGCTTTCGTTTTGGTTTCGAGCGAGAGAATGAATGAAAAGGAGAACGATTCTCTTTGATATCATCTCAGCAACAAGCTAAAGAAAGTGGACCATCATCTTCTTAAAGCCCACACACTTTAATCAAGTTTTTAAAGAATTTAAACCCAAGTCTTTAAAAGAATTCAACCGATTTAAAATACCTAACAGCAATTAATAATCGCTTAATTATCGTTTTAAAAGAAAATATGGACTACCACATTAAATTTTTAAAGCCCATATCCCCTTCACCAAATCATACAAGAATTTCAACTCGAATAAATTTCGAACTGCAATGGCTAAACAATTTAAATCGCCATTTAGAGGATGATTCAAAATTTCAAACTCCCGGGTTGTTACAGAAAAGCTCAGACTGACCCAAGCGAATTGAAAAGACAAACGAGTCAGAACTAAAAGATCTTATGTAAGTTAAATCAACAATAAGTGTAACAACCCTGTATTTTGTGATTATTTTAATTGTATATTTTAATTATCTTAATTGAATCTATGATTTAAAAACTTTATTTTATTTATTTAAATTAGATAATTTTGTTATTTTAAATATAAATTGTGTTTTGAATGTGAATTATAATTTCAAACATGAATAAATAATAAATTTTCCAAAAATATGAATTTTGGTCAATATAGTCAAACTTTGACTTTTAATATAAAAAATATAAAATGATGAAATTTTGAATTTTATCTTTTATTCTGAAAGTAAATAAAATTTCAAGAATACTGCTTTTTGTTTCGTTGAAATCTGATTTATAGTGTGAAAGTTATGCTTTTTACAATATTGTGTAAATTATTTTATTTAACAAAATTGTTTATTTTAATTTATATAAATAATATTTTGTTTATCATATCTTGTGTATATATGTGTTATGAGATATGTTATATATTTATTTTATTTTTAAAACATTTTATAAGTGTAGTTATAATTTTCCTATGTTAAGTGTACATTGTTTATATTTTAAATGCTAGTTTCAATATATTAGCTATTTTCTTAATTATTTTCTATTTTTACTTAAATTATTTATTTATTTTCTTTTTCACTTTATTTGGTTCAGCTTTTTATATTTTATTTACTGAAATATATATGGTTTATTTTTAATTTAAAAGAAAATAGAAATACAAAGAGTCAAAACCCTTTCATATACCGTGACTTTTCATTTACTTGTCTTTTCATTTCTTTTGGCTTTTCATTTCTAGCCTTGGCCGTCCATTTTCTTTTGTATTGCCGTGTATTCCTCTTCACAATTCACGTGAAAAATGTTCTTCCTCATCTCCTAAAACTCATGGCCATTAAAATATTTTTTTTTTGTAATGGCTTCTTTTGTTATCTCTTCTCCTCTTCATTTCCTATGATTTTAGCCCTTCCTCTCCTACCTTGTTTGCTCGGCTAGCCTCTTCCTCCTTCAGCTCCACTCACCTCCACCATCTATAGAAGCAAACACTCCCCTCCCTCTGACCATGATAGGCCATGACCTTCCACTTGAAGCCATCACAAAAATTTGCCAAAAACTTCACTAAAATTGCCTTAGCCGACCAATGCTTCAGCACCACCTTCATAGTTTGCCTTTGGCCACCCTTAGCCGCCACCACCATCATCTACTTCACCTCTGGCCACCCCTTTCACTACTTTACAGATCTGACTTGACATGAAGACCCCATGGCCGAGCCTATATGTGGTCATAGCCGAGCCAAAATGCACCAAAACTTCACCTATTTGCCTTGAACCCATGTATGCTCCATGTTGTAACTCTTCCACCACCTTCATCCACTTGTAACCTGACCTATATGATACCATACCTGACCCAAACACACATCAATGGCCGAGCAAAAGATCCCCTTGGTCGAGCTCTTGAATGGTTAAAGAAAGGTCGAATCACTTTGTCGTTTGTTGCTTTTTATTTCTAGTCATTTCGATATTGTTTTGTGTTATATATTTATGTATACATTGTCTTGTTGGTTTGTTGCTTACAAGATCATCTAGGCTCCCATTCATTCAAATCAAAAGTCGTGTTGTATCGTTCTTGTCGTGCCTTTGGAATCATTTTGTTGTCGTAGTGGTCTGCAGCTTAAAAAAGTGAGTCTTTCTCACTCTGACATATTTACTTATGAAATGGTGAATCGATAACAAGTGCTTAGTAATTTAAAATGTTATGAAAGTTTATGATGATCATATGATATACTATGCCATGTTATTTCCATGTTTAAACTGTTAATTATCACCTGACATCTGATATATGACATTTTATTGTGATATTGACATTGTTTATATTGTTTATGCATATATTCACACTGCAAGTTCCCTGTAGATTAGATTCACTATGGGTTGAAATGATACATACCCGAACGGACTTTAGAATAGGAAAAAATCGTTTTGGGTTGAAATGATAGGCCTGAACGGTTTTTATTTTATTTTAACTTGGGATTACGGGTTTGAAATGATAGAACCCAGATTTTTGCTTTTTAAACTACGGATTGAAATGATATATATCCGTATCACTTGACCTTGGTTAGAAAACTATATACAGGCCCGTGGTTATTTTTATAAAGTATTTTGAATATTTTAAATTTTTTTTAGTGTAAAATTATGAAAATTTGATTTAAATTAGATTTTTAATGTTTAAATAAAGAAATTTGGATTTTTCTAGAAGTTAAAAATGTAATTTAAATGAATGGTAAAAGTGAATTTTTGAAATATAACTTAAGTTTGGAAATTTGGAATTTTGGTTTTAAAATGATATTTAAGTTATATAAATAAAATGGAAATTTAATTCTATTTGGAAAATGGTAAATATGATAATTTGATTTGAATTTAAATGATTTAATAAAGTGTTATTGAGTTTTCTATGTATTAAAATGGTTAAATAAATAAATGCTTAAAAGTGTAATTTTAAAATATAACTTGACTTGGAAATGTGAATTTGGTTTTATTTAAAGGTTTAAGTTAATTAAATCAAATTGAAAATTTAGTTTAATTTTTGAAATGGAAATAAAATATAAGTGTTAAGTTTATTGGTTAAAAATGTGAAGAAAAGAAAATTGTACATTTGGATTTGTTAAGTAAAATTATTGGAAATTTGGATTTTACTGTAAATGTTTCATATAAAAATCATAAATTAAAAGAGTAAATTTAATGAACATTTTTGAATGTCAAATTATGATTTTTATAATGTTTAAAAGGTTTAATATGGAAGGTTATTATTTGCTGGGAATACAGTAAAATCTGGAAATTACTTTTTATAACATTTAGAAATGTTATGGTTTCTGTAAATAAACTAAAAGTTTTATAAAGAGGCTATTACAGCAGTTCTGTATTGCTGTAGTTGCTGAAGTAAATAAAAAGGCTAAAACTTAATAAAAGCTATTACAGCAGTTCTGTAATGATGTAGTTGCTGAAGTAAATAAAAAGGCTAAAACTTAATAAAGGCCTATTACAGCAGTTCTGTAAATGCAGTAGTGGTCTGCTGTCTTTGCTGAAGTTAATTAAAACCTTTAATTTGAAACCCGAGCTATTACAGCATTTCTGGAAATGTTGTCCTTGCTGTTTTAAACTAAATTGAGATTTAACAGCAGTTTTAAAATGTTGTCTTTGCTGAATAAAAATGTTTTCAAGAATAACTTATAACAGCATTTTCTGAATGTTGTGAAAGGATGAAATTTTCAATGTTTATGGTTTTTAACTTAGTAAATGAACTCAGAATAGTTTAAACTTTGGAAATTGAATACTTTATTTGAAGGTATAATAATTACACTTTTAAATGGTTTGAATGAATTATTTTGATTGAAATATAAAGTATTAAAAGGTGACTTGAAATGATAATAAATGAATGATATCTCTAAATTTAAAAAGTATTTAAAGTTGAATATTTAGATTTGAACTCAAATGATATTTTGATATATTAAAATGATTTGAAATGAAGTTTTGGAAAGATATGATATTTTGACATATTAAAATGATTTGAAATGAAGTTTTGAAATGATACGATGTTTTGACATATTAAAATTATTTGAAATGAAGTTTTGAAATGATATGATGTTTTGATATATTAAAATGATTTGAAATGAAGTTTTGAAATGATATGATATTTTCAATATATTGAAATGGTTTGGAATTGATTTAATCTTTATTTTGATAAAGATTTGGATTTGAAATGATATTCTATTTTGAAGTATAAAATATTATTTTAAAATTATAACCACGGGTTATAATAACGATTGGTTGTTAAAGAGACCGGGATCGGACATGGACATACTCTCTGTCGATACCGAAAACCACTTTAACAACTGTGTACGCGGTGGAGTATTCAGAATGAAGTAGGATGTTGGCGACGACCCTAAGGTATATACGTGGACCCAACTCCCATGAGTTGGCATAAGGTGGCTAAACAGGAGCAATCTCGGACCAATGAGGTAGCACCTCTTATCGGACGCACTTCTTCGATACCATTCTATTACTATGTGATTGTTTGGGTGCACCCCTTGATTTGGGAGTGTTGTTCGAGGTGGAGCGGTAATGGCTGCTATGCGTTTTCATCAGTCCGTGTGCGTAATTGGTATATTTACCCTGGCATTGCCTTGTGTGCCGTGTCACCTACCATATCGAGCTTTACTACGAGTTTCTATTTGTGTCGTACCTATGGAGTATCTTCTCATAGCCTTTCGAGGTATGCAGGTACTGTGTAGACTATTGGCATTTTACGTGTTAAGGTGGAAAATGTAAAGCCTTAACGCTATTTAAAAGTATGTTTATTTTATGATTAGACATTATTATAATAGCGAATATTACTACATAGTAGATAGTTTAACGGATCCTTAAAGAATGGGCGATCCCAAGCATTCTTTAAGTTACTTGTACTTTTATTACAATTCACTTGAGTTGGTTTACACTGAATAAGTATGTATGTCCTGACTCGAGTGTTTTGTATTTTGCTTTACGCTTGGGTCATACTAAGTGATACAGCATTAGAGACTCACCTTTGGAGCTGGAGTTTTGCTTTGAAGATCCAGATATCTATTCATTTTGTTATCAAGTTGATTCCAGTTGTATTCTGAGTTGTACCTGATTTTCATACTTTACTCCTGTTGTAACTTGGTATTCCTATTGTATCTTACTTAACTCTGTTGTATTTGTATAGTAGCTTCATGAACTACTATTTCTTTGTTTCCGCTGCATTATTTTACTATGTGTCTGTGATCTGTGATTATTTATTTACTGTATATGATGAGTTTGCCAAATTTTTATTTACAACGCGGTATTTTAAGCAATTCAAGTCCGACATGTGCGGATGCGAATGGTTGAAAATATCGGGTCGTTACAGTTGGTATCAAAGCTCTGGTTTTAGGCAAACTTAGCATATAGGGTAAATTTAATTACAGAATCACTTTCGTTCGAACTTGAATTCCTTCTTCTTCGATTCGATTTCCTTGGAATTTTGGAATGTTCCCTTCGGTTCCAAAGTCCATTCTTGTCCTTCCCTATTCATGTCTTCTTTATTCTGGAGTGTCCCATAACTCCACTCCGAATAATATTTCTAATGAATTGGCGGTCCCGCCAATATTCTAATGACTTGTAAAGGGGTGAAACTTCTTTACAAAAAGCATTGATCCACCGAAGACTTCTGTATCCTCGGTTTACAATGCTACTATCTCTTGCTATGCCTGATTTCTATCTCTTCAGATCGAATGTATATTTACCCTAGAAAATCCACATCGATCTTATTCATTAAGTCATGGTTGACCTGGTTAAGGTGGCCCGCGATATATATAAGCTTATCCATACTCCCTATTCTGTTGTTTAATCATCTTATCTTTTGTCTCTAAATTATATTCAAATCAGAGTTCTCTTTGATTTGAGACCATCAAATCTGAATCCCTATCCTTATTTTTTTGAAAATTAATCTTGTATTTGAAATTTTATATTTTAAAGATGTTTTATATATTGTGTTGTTTGAGTTGTTGATGTTGATTTGGGTTTTCGATCGGTTCGTCTGATCAACGCTATCGATAGGATCTCCAAAACACTTAAACAAAGCAAACTGACATAATATGGTTTTTAAAATGAGTAGATGGATAAATTTTGTACAATTATAATATGTATAAGGTTAATTTTCTGAATTTTGATAATTAATGGAATTGGGTGTTAAGAAATAATATTTAACTTTGTATGTATTTTATAATCATTGGCTTTAGTTTCATATCTAAATAATTAAACATGGTTATAAATTAATTTGGAAATTTAAATGGATTTAAATTAAGCATGTGAGAATTTAATTTCCGATGATTTCGAACTTTGTTTTGAAAGTTTTAAAAGGAATTATTATTTAAAAGTATTTGTAGTAGAAATTGTTTCAAAGGATTTTTAAATCAGTGCTCTTTTCTTTGTCATTGGAAAATAATTTCGGTAATGACTGCAGCATCATCGACATTCATTTTTGGGTTTCGAAGTGAAGAGACTATTCTGTAGCTTTGCTACAGTTTTGCTTTGAAATTTAATTGATTTGAATTTCAAAATATGACTTGACTTATATTATATAGATACATGATTTAAATTTGATTTCATATATATTGTGTATGTATATATATTTATTTCTAAATAGTTTGAAGTTTATCGGAAATTTAATTCTTAAATTTTATCTTAAAGGATAATTTCAATTATAAAAGGAAATCAAGATTTGAATAAATATGTAAACTTGAATAATTGAAATTGGAGAATTTATTTGTATAATATTCTATTACATTCAAATATAACTTACCTTAATTATTTAGAAGTTAACAATGTAATCGGATAATATACAATATAAAAAGATTTTATAAATAGAATTTGAGTGGTTATAATAAATGTTATACACTTAAATTTTAGTTATAAAAGATTAACAGAGGTAAATAGAGTAAAAGAGTAATGGAATAATTTACACAATAAAATTATGTTAAAGGAACTAAGAATAAATTAAAGCAGTTATAATAAATGTAAACATATTTAACATAGGTGATAAAATATATTTAGGAATAAATTTAATTTTAATTAGGAATAAAGAAGAATTAAATTCATTGAATACATTATGAGTATAATAAATAATTTTTTTTCAAATCCTTGATCTTAGAGATTGTTAAATTAAGAAAATTGGATGATAAGATAATGAAATTTGAGATAGTTAAGATTTATTTAACTTGTGTAAAATTAATTATCAATTTAAGTTGAAAAATTCCATGGTTTCAAACTTATTATCCTATTTTGTTTTTCAAACCATCTCTTAGTTTTCCTTATTTTCCTTATCTTTTTTTTTTGTTTTCAAACTATCTTTTGAATGTCCTTATTTTCCCTCATCTTGCTACAGAATGGGAAGGCTATTGCTTATACTAGTCTGTTTAGACATCTTTCCATAATCTTTGATAATCTTTAGTACTCATTTTGAATCTGAGCACTGCTTTCCATCCACAGACCGTTGGTCAAATAGAAAGGGTGAATCTGATTTTAGAGGATCTTTTTCATGCTTGTGTCCTTGATTTTGGGGGATCTTGGGAAGATCATCTCCATCTTGTTAAACTTACCTATAACCACAGTTATCAGGTATAATTTCAATCTTCTTGTCATCTTGTCTTAATCTTATTTCATTTTATCTTTTTTGTGCTTTTCCCGTACCTCATTCCTTTTCGGGGACGAAAAGTTTTGAGTGGGGGAGAGCGTAACAACCCTGTATTTTGTGATTATTTTAATTGTATATTTTAATTATCTTAATTGAATCTATAATTTAAAAACTTTATTTTATTTATTTAAATTAGATAATTTTGTTATTTTAAATATAAATTGTGTTTTGAATGTGAATTATAATTTCAAACATGAATAAATAAGATATTTTCCAAAAATGTGAATTTTGGTCAATATAGTCAAACTTTGACTTTTAATATAAAAAATATAAAATGATGAAATTTTGAATTTTATCTTTTATTATGAAAGTAAATAAAATTTCAAGAATACTGCTTTTCGTTTCGTTGAAATCTGATTTATAGTGTGAAAGTTATGCTTTTTACAATATTGTGTGTAAATTGTTTTATTTAACAAAATTGTTTATTTTAATTTATATAAATAATATTTTTTTATCATATCTTGTGTATATATGTGTTATGTGATATGTTATATATTTATTTTATTTTTAAAACATTTTATAAGTAGTTATAATTTTCCTATGTTAAGTGTACATTGTTTATATTTTAAATGATAGTTTCAATATATTAGCTATTTTCTTAATTATTTTCTATTTTTACTTAAATTATTTATTTATTTTCTTTTTCACTTTATTTGGTTCAGCTTTTTATATTTTATTTACTGAAATATATATGGTTTATTTTTAATTTAAAAAAAATAGAAATACAAAGAGTCAAAACCCTTTCATATACCATGACTTTTCATTTACTTGTCTTTTCATTTCTTTTGGCTTTTCATTTCTAGCCTTGGCCGTCCATTTTCTTTTGTATTGCCGTGTATTCCTCTTCACAATTCACGTGAAAAATGTTCTTCCTCATCTCCTAAAACTCATGGCCATGAAAAGAAATTTTTTTGTAATGGCTTCTTTTGTTATCTCTTCTCCTCTTCATTTCCTATGATTTTAGCCCTTCCTCTCCTACCTTGTTTGCTTGGCTAGCCTCTTCCTCCTTCAGCTCCACTCACCTCCACCATCTACAGCAGCAAATACTCCCCTCCCTCTGACCATGACAGGTCATGACCTTCCACTTGAAGCCAACACAAAAATTTGCCAAAAACTTCACTAAAATTGCCTTAGCCGACAAATGCTTCAGCACCACCTTCATAGTTTGCCTTTGGCCACCCTTAGCCACCACCACCATCATCTACTTCACCTCTGGCCACCCCTTTCACTACTTTCCAGATCTGACCTGACATGAAGACCCCATGGCCGAGCCTATATGTGGTCATAGCCGAGCCAAAATGCACCAAAACTTCACCTATTTGCCTTGAACCCATGTATGCTCCATGTTGTAACTCTTCCACCACCTTCATCCACTTGTAACCTGACCTATATGATACCATACCTGACCCAAACACACATCAATGGCCAAGCAAAAGATCCCCTTGGTCGAGCTCTTGAATGGTTAAAGAACGGTCGAATCACTTTGTCGTTTGTTGCTTTTTATTTCTAGTCATTTCGATATTGTTTTGTGTTATATATTTATGTATACATTGTCTTGTTGGTTTGTTGCTTACAAGATCATCTAGGCTCCCATTCATTCAAATCAAAAGTCGTGTTGTATCGTGCTTGTCGTGCCTTTGGAATCATTTTGTTGTCGTAGTGGTCTTCAGCTTAAAAAAGTGAATCTTTCTCACTCTGACATATTTACTTATGAAATGGTGAATCGATAACAAGTGCTTACTAATTTAAAATGTTATGAAAGTTTATGATGATCATATGATATACTATGCCATGTTATTTCCATGTTTAAACTGTTAATTATCACCTGACATCTGATATATGACATTTTATTGTGATATTGACATTGTTTATATTATTTATGCATATGTAACGACCCGCCTTTTTCGACCGTTCAAGTCGACAAATCAAACACATGTCCAACTCAAACCGTTCAAAAAGGCAGATGGTTATTGGGATTAAATAAGAAAAGGAAAGAAAGAACAGAAGCAAACTGAGAATCTTGCAGTGGAAGGAACAAGATATAATAATAAAATAACAGTTCATGAAGCTGTTAAATAAATAAATTTGATTATTATTATACATCATAAATCAGAGTTACATACATATCAGAGATAATACAATAATGCAGCGGAAAAATAATATGGTAGTAGAATACAAATGATGTAATACCAAACTTCGTCTTCGTCCTCCAGAATAGATCTTCAACCTTATCTGAAATGCTCAGGCTGACCCGAGCGTAATGAAAAAACAAAACACTCGAGTCAGGACTAAAATATCTCATGTAAGTCAAATCGAATAAGAAATATGAGTGTGATGGCGTCAGAGATGTTTACGGGGTTTGACATCTCCTACCCAGTGTCAACGTGAGTGCAATAACTTAAGAGATGTTACGGGATTTTCCATCTCTCAAGGATCCGTTAAACTATCTACTATGTAGTACAATACGCTATTATAATATGTCTACATTAAAGTAAAAGTATTAAAATAGTGTTAAGTCATGGCTCATTCCACCCTTAACACATTTTTATTCCCAAGAGTATATACAAGACCGTAGTTTCCCCAAAACCGGAAGTCACCAGAGGGCAATCCATATACTAAAGGTACAAACCAAAATCGTAGTGGTCGCGAATAGGATAATCAGTATGACAAGGTACATGAGGCAATACCAACTAGGATACTAGTAGTTGCGTGATCCGGACTGATGTTGGGCATAGCAGCTACTACCCCAACACCGCGAAACAACACTCCCAAAATCGCGGGGTGCACCCAAATCGAATCACAAAAGTAATAGACATGGTATCGAAGAAGTGTGTCCGCTAGAGGTGGCGAACCTCAATGGCCCGGCGCGGCTCCTGTTTTAGTCATGTCAGGGGTCATCCAAAATCGTTCTCTTTCTTCAGTCAACACGTTCATCAAACCATCCACTTCATTCTGGATCAACACTCCACGAATATAGTTATTAACGTGGTTTTCGGTATCGACAGAGAGTATGTCCATATCCGATCCCGGTCTCTTTAATAACTACGTTATATTTTTCACACCGGTTGGATCTTTTACATTTCAAATCGATTCATAATTGATATCAAAATATCATATTCGCTTCAAAATCAAATCCATTTCAAAATCATCATATCTACTCAAATATACGATTTCATTTCAAAATCATTTTTCGCCTCAATATCTCATTTCGATTTCAAAATCAATTTTCGCCACAATATCTCATTTCGATTTCAAAATCATTTTTCGCCTCAAAATCTCATTTCGATTTCAAAATCATTTTTCGCCTCAAAATCTCATTTCGATTTCAAAATCATTTTTCGCCTCAAAATCTCACAAAACGATTCACATAAACTCGAATTCCAAAATTTAAAATTTAATCAAATTTCAAATCATCAATTTCAACTCGATTCAGCTTCTCAATAAACCATTTCAAATTATCAATTTCAAATACATATTTGAACCACAAAATAAGCCATTTCACTTTCAATATATTTCGAAACTTTAAATATTTCACATTTCAAACAGTTCATATATTTATATAAGAATATAAGATTCGCTTTAAAACCATTTCGTATTCAAATTAGAATATTCTTCAAATTAAACATCCGTATTAAGTAGTTTACTTAATTTCTGGAACAATTCCAATTCAATAAACTTAGATTAACATTCGGATTTCAAGAATTCATTTAAGTATTACATTCCAAATCAATTTAAGTTCAAATCCTATTCAAATCAATTTTATCTTCAAATTTAATTCAATAGTTTCAATTTAGTCCAATTCACAAATTTCTTTGAATTTCAATTAAATTCCAAATTAATTAAATCTCAATTTCAAATCAATTTTCAATTCCAAACTCCACTTGAAATATCATTTCATATAAATTTTCTTAGAAATATTCAGAGTTCGATTAAAAGTCCAATCTTTTAAAACAAATCAATCTTTCGAAAATTTACGCCGTATTTCAACTTTTTCTTCAAAATCTAAACTTCGAATAATTAAACAAATTCATTTACCAAGTTTAAATTCCAACATCTCGATCTTCAACTCAAAATAATTCAATTTCCATAAATTGGATTTTATTCTTAAAATCAATTCATTTAAATAATTTCAAAACAACTTTTAAAATCATTTAATTTAACCAACCCGGTGTCCGTATATAGTTTTCTATCCTATGGCCAAGTGGTTAGTTATTTCAATTAAATGTCACGGATGAATATATATCACTTAACAAAATCACGGTGTCATATGTATGTATAACAGGATATATATAAGCAAATAAACATCCAAACATCTAAATATCAACCAATAGCATCCATCGAAATACATCATCCAATAGCCAATACAATTCACGGCAATTTCATAGTTATCAATATCGGGAAATTTGATTTCAATTAAATCCTAATTTCAATTTACTGTCAATTTAAATTTTCAACGGTGAATTCACACGACAATCTATATGACAATTAAATTTTTATCAAACAACGACAAATAAATTCATATCACTTCATAATGTCAAATTTAACTACCATAAAGATATTTTAGTCAATTGTGAGCATATAAACACTCACCTTGAGTTTCGATTTTTAAATCAAATCGAACAACGTTCGATTTAACCTAAAATTTTAACGAGCTCCAAATGTCTTCGGATCTAAACTGCAGCGTAGCTCTCGTCGCCGCGATTCCAACGCCACCTGTTTCGCCCGAACGGACCTCGTATGCAAAAGTTACGCTTAAATTAATATAACGATATAATTTAAAACATGATTAGCAATTAATTAATCGTTTAACCTTCTTCTTCTTCTTTACGCGCATTAGCACAGCCGAACCCATGAACGCAACAACCACCACAAAACGCACGCAACTCGAGGCAGCCGGAGTTCGATCAAGATGTCCCCATGCGAGCGCCTCCAGGAGAGCCACCAACGCCAGAAGTTTCGCATCACCAGTCGCCGCCGTTTGCACGCAAACCAAGAAAATACGCACGACTTCAAAGCCAGATCTGGACCAATCCGTGACGAATTAGCACGAATCAACCGTATGGATTTGAAGAGCTCGCCGAGATCTACACTTTTGCTTTTGGAATTTTTCGATTTCGTTGAACGGATTGAGAGATATTAAGGAAAGAAGTTCGAGCGATTTCAGCCATGGAATAGGTGGCGGCCATGGTTTGAAATTAGGGTTTCTGAAATGAAAAATGATAAAACTGTCTCGGTTTTGAGTGCGTTTTTATAAAGTTGGGTCCAAAATCGTCCGAACTCCAAACGAGACGTGCCGCCAGGCGTTTATAAGGTTTTACCCCCATTCCGGACGCAATGGAACTAGTCCCAAGGCCTAATTCAATCGTATGTGGAAGATAGCTTTTTGAAGTCGATTATTTTAATTAACGACGTTAAATTTCTACGCGTTTCAAGCTCGCACGACCAAACGACAAGTCCGATTGCTACGAAAATTGAAACCTTACAATAATTCACTGTTACGGATCCGATGAAACTGGTTTCGTCGAAATCCGAGGCAGTTGTAAAAATGGCTATTTCTACCGTCTAATTTCAATATAAAATTCCCAATTTTAAATTATTAACTTTTAAATCAAATTTCAATTGTTCACAAATTTCATTTTTTTATTTCACAGTAATTAACAATCTTTTACAATGCAGTTTTCCCATTATAAATCCAGTATAAAATATTACATTAGATTCAGCGTTCAATTATATTGTAATTCAAATTCAAGTTATTTAATTCCAATTGAATTCTTTTATTTCAATTTACACTTTCATTATTGAATCAACCATTTACTTATACATTATTGTCAATAGTTTATAATTCATTTACTTTCATTTTCTTCAACTATCATCTTATTTAAATTCACAGTAATATTAAATTACATTCATTTACGTTGATTTCAATATTATAACTTCAATATTAAATGTAACATTTTATTTATTTCGTTGGTTTACAATCAAATTCAATTCATTATTTACATTCACTACAAGTTAACATCCATATTAAATTTACAAATAAGTTATTTCAGAATTCAGTTTTGTATTTTACTTGTAATTCACATTTAACAACACAAAATTTTATTTCCTTCGGATTTTTATCCAAAATTTTTATTTTAATTCGTATTTTTAAAGTGTTAAAAATACGGGTTGTTACATTCTCCCCCACTTAAAACTTTTCGTCCTCGAAAAGGAACGGAGAAAAGGAAACCATCATTTAGATATAATTCATTCAAAATATTCGACTTATTTGCAAAATTTTGTTATAGGATTTTTTTTTTATCTCAAAATTTTCTAACTCCTGGATTTTTGAAAAATTTCGGCAGCACCTCCTTTGCGCGGCTAGGACCGAAAAATTTCACCGTGGTAATAATTGCATGATATACATCTCATTACAAGAATGAGGCATCCCAAAACATGGGGAACACAATAATATACCACAACATAAACTGTAATCCGAGAACATACCAATTATTAAGCGTTTATTAGCATTTTAACTTATATTTTGCATTTAGCGCAGAAGCGAGCTCCACAGGCGAAGCGCAACCCCTTTGCTACCTACTAAAGTGCTCAATAACCAAGTTAGAACCATGCATATAAAGATAGATCGATATACTTATCATAAACAACACACATATTACATGTTTAGCTTCAAAACTGAAATTCCAATTCCAGGACAGCAAACGAATCTCAGTTTTTGGTCACCTAAACTATAAAATTTGACAATGGAATATAAACAAAAGTTGTTGCATTCGTTTCAGGCTTTCCGGAATGTCCAAAATAATTGAATTCGGACCTTCCGTTCAAAAGTTACGACCGTTTTACTACGAGAATACGTTTCAGGTCCGTGCAGGTCAGCGACCTTCACGCACACTTTCGACATTCTAAACTTCAGCAAAATGCAAGGCTTCTAAAACAAAAGTTGGAGAATAGGTTCTGAGGTTTCCAGAAAGTACAAGATCATGAAAATCCGATAAACCAGTAAAAAGTTATGTCATAAATACTAAGGTCAAATGCTATTGGTTTTGCTTATTCTTACACAGGACAGCGATAGACATTTACATTTTTAACCTAGTAAACCAATGAATTTTCTGAAATACTCTAAACAAAAGTCGTGCTACAGATTCTAAGCTTTCCGAAAAGTCCAAGATCATCAAATTCCGATTATTCATTTAAAAGTTATGGTACTTTTAGTTTCAGCACATACCGGACAATTTTAGATTTCCACATTTGTTTGTTATTACAAATACAAACTATCCAATTTAAAGTTTCCGGAAAATCAAGCATTAACACAAAGTTGTTAATTTCTTTTATATTTTTATGAAATAAGTTTACATTAAATTTGTTTTCCGGTTTATTCACTTTATTACATCCACATTTAACTCAAGACAATTTTCTTCAAATTAAATTGATTACAATTATATTCAACATCACCTTACTTCAAATTGAATTTAATTATTTAAATTTATATTCCATTTATTCAATTTATTAACAAAATGAATCATACTTAATCAATTAACATCCATCTAACAACCAATGCATATCAAACATTAACCTCCATCCAAATCTATAATAAATCAATTATACATTTCCAAGTCAAAATTTTAATTTCATACACTTCCAAGTTTATTGACATTTAGTTTTATTCAAATTTAATTAGTTTCCATTTACTAATTCTATATTTAATTAATTTTAAATTTAATTCACTTTACAACTTAAATTTCCTTTATATTTACAACTATCAATAGATCTTCACATTTTATTATTCGCAATCACACTTGTATATTATTCATTTACTTATCCATATTAGCATTTTAAACTTTTTAAGTATTTGGTAAGTTATAGCTATGCAAATAGAATGTAGTTAAACAATATACAACTTCTTTTCATTCAATTTGAGTGTTATACCTATTAAATAAATTTCCAATTTATTATTTTCCAAATTAAGGGTTACTCCTACAATTTTAATAATTTTTTTTTAACACTTAAATTCAATTTCACCTTTTTCAATTCATAAGTTTCTAACAATTCAAGATTTACTTTAGTTTAATAATTAAAATCATTCCTTATTAGAGAACTTAAGAATTTCAACACCGGATTCGATTAAACCCTTTTTTTTAAATAAATAAATATATATATACTAATATCTTTATATCTCAAATCATACTTTTAGAAAATTTTTAATCAGCATTGAAATATATATATATATATATACTTATTTTCATTACATACTTTAGAAAATTTCAATTCAAGTTCTATTTAATCCAAAAGAGTACAGTTTCTAGTTTATTTCAATAGTTTAAAGTCATTAAATATTAAAGAACTTAAAAATTTCAACTCCGGTTTCATTTCAAATCAAGTTTGAAATAATATATACTTATATAATTTATATATCAAATCATACTATAGAGAATACACAATAAAACTCAATTTTAATCAAAACAGGGTTTAGAAAAACTATTAAGTGATCTCCCCCACTTAGACTCTCGGAAATAAATGTCGATGATGCGTGCACTCATCACCGAAATCATTCTCTAGTGTCAAGAGGGGAGTATAACACTTACTTCATTTGAAAATCCTTTGAAAACCATTTCTAATCGAATATACTATCATATAATACTTGTATTATACATTTCAAATTTTTGTTAATAAATTTTCAAAACACCGGAATTTAAATTCTCCATCTTAATTTAAATTCATTTTTATTTTATTTGATTTACCATTTATATTCATTGTCAATCATATTTACAAGTTTCATTTCTTAAAATCATTCAATAGTCAATAGTTAGAAATATTGACTAATCAACAATAAACGATGGTAATCTAATATTATCATCTCTAACCAATACAATCAAAATTTATAAATTTTCAAGATAAGTCTTTTATATATAGAATATAATCCAAAACAATATTATGTCAATCTGTCCTATTCGAGTGTTTAAAAATTCCTATCGATGCCTTGGCGTCCCAAGTACCAACCAGAATTCATAAATACTCAACGGAACAAATTAACACAATATAAAATCATTTTTATATCAAAAATACAAATACGCTCTCTCATATACACTCAAACTCATTCATAAGGTTTAACCCTATTTCAATGAGTTATTCCCCACTAGAGCCAAGGTAATCTAAACCAAAGCTCTGATACCAACTGTAACGACCCGCCTTTTTCGACCGTTCAAGTCGACAAATCAAACACATGTCCAACTCAAACCGTTCAAAAAGGCAGATGGTTATTGGGATTAAATAAGAAAAGGAAAGAAAGAACAGAAGCAAACTCAGAATCTTGCAGCGGAAGGAACAAGATATAATAATAAAATAACAGTTCATGAAGCTGTTAAATAAATAAATTTGATTATTATTATACATCATAAATCAGAGTTACATACATATCAGAGATAATACAATAATGCAGCGGAAAAATAATATGGTAGTAGAATACAAATGATGTAATACCAAACTTCGTCTTCGTCCTCCAGAATAGATCTTCAACCTTATCTGAAATGCTCAGGCTGACCCGAGCGTAATGAAAAGACAAAACACTCGAGTCAGGACTAAAATATCTCATGTAAGTCAAATCGAATAAGAAATATGAGTGTGACGGCGTCAGAGATGTTTACGGGGTTTGACATCTCCTACCCAGTGTCAACGTGAGTGCAATAACTTAAGAGATGTTACGGGATTTTCCATCTCTCAAGGATCCGTTAAACTATCTACTATGTAGTACAATACGCTATTATAATATGTCTACATTAAAGTAAAAGTATTAAAATAGCGTTAAGTCATGGCCCATTCCACCCTTAACACATTTTTATTCCCAAGAGTATATACAAGACCGTAGTTTCCTCAAAACCGGAAGTCACCAGAGGGCAATCCATATACTAAAGGTACAAACCAAAATCGTAGTGGTCGCGAATAGGATAATCAGTATGACAAGGTACATGAGGCAATACCAACTAGGATACTAGTAGTTGCGTGATCCGGACTGATGTTGGGCATAGCAGCTACTACCCCAACACCGCGAAACAACACTCCCAAAATCGCGGGGTGCACCCAAATCGAATCACAAAAGTTATAGACATGGTATCGAAGAAGTGTGTCCGCTAGAGGTGGCGAACCTCAATGGCCCGGCGCGGCTCCTGTTTTAGTCATGTCAGGGGTCATCCAAAATCGTTCTCTTTCTTCAGTCAACACGTTCATCAAACCATCCACTTCATTCTGGATCAACACTCCACGAATATAGTTATTAAAGTGGTTTTCGGTATCGACAGAGAGTATGTCCATATCCGATCCCGGTCTCTTTAATAACTACGTTATATTTTTCACACCGGTTGGATCTTTTACATTTCAAATCGATTCATAATTGATATCAAAATATCATATTCGCTTCAAAATCAAATCCATTTCAAAATCATCATATCAACTCAAATATACGATTTCATTTCAAAATCATTTTTCGCCTCAATATCTCATTTCGATTTCAAAATCAATTTTCGCCACAATATCTCATTTCGATTTCAAAATCATTTTTCGCCTCAAAATCTCATTTCGATTTCAAAATCATTTTTCGCCTCAAAATCTCACAAAACGATTCACATAAACTCGAATTCCAAAATTTAAAATTTAATCAAATTTCAAATCATCAATTTCAACTCGATTCAGCTTCTCAATAAACCATTTCAAATTATCAATTTCAAATACATATTTGAACCACAAAATAAGCCATTTCACTTTCAATATATTTCGAAACTTTAAATATTTCACATTTCAAACCGTTCATATATTTATATAAGAATATAAGATTCGCTTTAAAACCATTTCGTATTCAAATTAGAATATTCTTCAAATTAAACATCCGTATTAAGTAGTTTACTTAATTTCTGGAACAATTCCAATTCAATAAACTTAGATTAACATTCGGATTTCAAGAATTCATTTAAGTATTACATTCCAAATCAATTTAAGTTCAAATCCTATTCAAATCAATTTTATCTTCAAATTTAATTCAATAGTTTCAATTTAGTCCAATTCACAAATTTCTTTGAATTTCAATTAAATTCCAAATTAATTAAATCTCAATTTCAAATCAATTTTCAATTCCAAACTCCACTTGAAATATCATTTCGTATAAATTTTCTTAGAAATATTCAGAGTTCGATTAAAAGTCCAATCTTTTAAAACAAATCAATCTTTCGAAAATTTACGCCGTATTTCAACTTTTTCTTCAAAATCTAAACTTCGAATAATTAAACAAATTCATTTACCAAGTTTAAATTCCAACATCTCGATCTTCAACTCAAAATAATTCAATTTCCATAAATTGGATTTTATTCTTAAAATCAATTCATTTAAATAATTTCAAAACAACTTTTAAAATCATTTAATTTAACCAACCCGGTGTCCGTATATAGTTTTCTATCCTATGGCCAAGTGGTTAGTTATTTCAATTAAATGTCACGGATGAATATATATTACTTAACAAAATCACGGTGTCATATGTATGTATAACAGGATATATATAAGCAAATAAACATCCAAACATCTAAATATCAACCAATAGCATCCATCGAAATACATCATCCAATAGCCAATACAATTCACGGCAATTTCATAGTTATCAATATCGGGAAATTTGATTTCAATTAAATCCTAATTTCAATTTACTGTCAATTTAAATTTTCAACGGTGAATTCACACGACAATCTATATGACAATTAAATGTTTATCAAACAACGACAAATAAATTCATATCACTTCATAATGTCAAATTTAACTACCATAAAGATATTTTAGTCAATTGTGAGCGTATAAACACTCACCTTGAGTTTCAATTTTTAAATCAAATCGAACAACGTTCGATTTAACCTAAAATTTTAACGAGCTCCAAATGTCTTCGGATCTAAACTGCAGCGTAGCTCTCGTCGCCGCGATTCCAACGCCACCTGTTTCGCTCGAACGGACCTCGTATGCAAAAGTTACGCTTAAATTAATATAACGATATAATTTAAAACATGATTAGCAATTAATTAATCGTTTAACCTTCTTCTTCTTCTTTACGCGCATTAGCACAGCCGAACCCATGAACGCAACAACCACCACAAAACGCACGCAACTCGAGGCAGCCGGAGTTCGATCAAGATGTCCCCATGCGAGCGCCTCCAGGAGAGCCACAAACGCCAGAAGTTTCGCATCACCAGTCGCCGCCGTTTGCACGCAAACCAAGAAAATACGCACGACTTCAAAGCCAGATCTGGACCAATCCGTGACGAATTAGCACGAATCAACCGTATGGATTTGAAGAGCTCGCCGAGATCTATACTTTTTCTTTTGGAATTTTTCGATTTCGTTGAACGGATTGAGAGATATTAAGGAAAGAAGTTCGAACGATTTCAGCCATGGAATAGGTGGCGGCCATGGTTTGAAATTAGGGTTTCTGAAATGAAAAATGATAAAACTGTCTCGGTTTTGAGTGCGTATTTATAAAGTTAGGTCCAAAATCGTCCGAACTCCAAACGAGACGTGCCGCCAGACGTTTATAAGGTTTTACCCCCGTTCCGGACGCAATGGAACTAGTCCCAAGGCCTAATTCAATCGTATGTGGAAGATAGCTTTTTGAAGTCGATTATTTTAATTAACGACGTTAAATTTCTACGCGTTTCAAGCTCGCACGACCAAACGACAAGTCCGATTGCTACGAAAATTGAAACCTTACAATAATTCACTGTTACGGATCCGATGAAACTGGTTTCGTCGAAATCCGAGGCAGTTGTAAAAATGGCTATTTCTACAGTTTAATTTCAATATAAAATTCCCAATTTTAAATTATTAACTTTTAAATCAAATTTCAATTGTTCACAAATTTCATTTTTTTATTTCACAGTAATTAACAATCTTTTACAATGCAGTTTTCCCATTATAAATCCAGTATAAAATATTACATTAGATTCAGCGTTCAATTATATTGTAATTCAAATTCAAGTTATTTAATTCCAATTGAATTCTTTTATTTCGATTTACACTTTCATTATTGAATCAACCATTTACTTATACATTATTGTCAATAGTTTATAATTCATTTACTTTCATTTTCTTCAACTATCATCTTATTTAAATTCACAGTAATATTAAATTACATTCATTTACGTTGATTTCAATATTATAACTTCAATATTAAATGTAACATTTTATTTATTTCGTTGGTTTACAATCAAATTCAATTCATTATTTACATTCACTACAAGTTAACATCCATATTAAATTTACAAATAAGTTATTTCAGAATTCAGTTTTGTATTTTACTTGTAATTCACATTTAACAACACAAAATTTTATTTCCTTCGGATTTTTATCCAAATTTTTTATTTTAATTCGTATTTTTAAAGTGTTAAAAATACGGGTTGTTACATTCTCCCCCACTTAAAACTTTTCGTCCTCGAAAAGGAACGGAGAAGGGGAAACCATCATTTAGATATAATTCATTCAAAATATTCGACTTATTTGCAAAATTTTGTTATAGGATTTTTTTTTATCTCAAAATTTTCTAACTCCCGGATTTTTGAAAAATTTCGGCAGCACCTCCTTTGCGCGGCTAGGACCGAAAAATTTCACCGTGGTAATAATTGCATGATATACATCTCATTACAAGAATGAGGCATCCCAAAACATGGGGAACACAATAATATACCACAACATAAACTGTAATCCGAGAACATACCTATTATTAAGCGTTTATTAGCATTTTAACTTATATTTTGCATTTAGCGCAGAAGCGAGCTCCACAGGCGAAGCGCAACCCCTTTGCTACCTACTAAAGTGCTCAATAACCAAGTTAGAACCGTGCATATAAAGATAGATCGATATACTTATCATAAACGACACACATATTACATGTTTAGCTTCAAAACTGATATTCCAATTCCAGGACAGCAAACGAATCTCAGTTTTTGGTCACCTAAACTATAAAATTTGACAATAGAATATAAACAAAAGTTGTTGCATTCGTTTCAGGCTTTCCGGAATGTCCAAAATCATTGAATTCGGACCTTCCGTTCAAAAGTTACGACCGTTTTACTACGAGAATACGTTTCAGGTCCGTGCAGGTCAGCGACCTTCACGCACACTTTCGACATTCTAAACTTCAGCAAAATACAATGCTTCTAAAACAAAAGTTGGAGCATAGGTTCTGAGGTTTCCAGAAAGTACAAGATCATGAAAATCCGATAAATCAGTAAAAAGTTATGTCATAAATACTAAGGTCAAATGCTATTGGTTTTGCTTATTCTTACACAGGACAACGATAGACATTTACATTTTTAACCTAGTAAACCAATGAATTTTCTGAAATACTCTAAACAAAAGTTGTGCTACAGATTCTAAGCTTTCCGAAAAGTCCAAGATCATCAAATTCCGATTATTCATTTAAAAGTTATGGTACTTTTAGTTTCAGCACATACCGGACAATTTTAGATTTCCACATTTGTTTGTTATTACAAATACAAACTATCCAATTTAAAGTTTCCGGAAAATCAAGCATTAACACAAAGTTGTTAATTTCTTTTATATTTTTATGAAATTAGTTTACATTAAATTTGTTTTCCGGTTTATTCACTTTATTACATCCACATTTAACTCAAGACAATTTTCTTCAAATTAAATTGATTACAATTATATTCAACATCATCTTACTTCAAATTGAATTTAATTATTTAAATTATATTCCATTTATTCAATTTATTAACAAAATGAATCATACTTAATCAATTAACATCCATCTAACAACCAATGCATATCAAACATTAACCTCCATCCAAATCTATAATAAATCAATTATACATTTCCAAGTCAAAATTTTAATTTCATACACTTCCAAGTTTATTGACATTTAGTTTTATTCAAATTTAATTAGTTTCCATTTACTAATTCTATATTTAATTAATTTTAAATTTAATTCACTTTACAACTTAAATTTCCTTTATATTTACAACTATCAATAGATCTTCACATTTTATTATTCGCAATCACACTTGTATATTATTCATTTACTTATCCATATTAGCATTTTAAACTTTTTAAGTATTTGGTAAGTTATAGCTATGCAAATAGAATGTAGTTAAACAATATACAACTTCTTTTCATTCAATTTGAGTGTTATACCTATTAAATAAATTTCCAATTTATTATTTTCCAAATTAAGGGTTACTCCTACAATTTTAATAATTTTTTTTTAACACTTAAATTCAATTTCACCTTTTTCAATTCATAAGTTTCTAACAATTCAAGATTTACTTTAGTTTAATAATTAAAATCATTCCTTATTAGAGAACTTAAGAATTTCAACACCGGATTCGATTAAACCCTTTTTTTTAAATAAATAAATAAATATATATATATATACTAATATCTTTATATCTCAAATCATACTTTTAGAAAATTTTTAATCAGCATTGAAATATATATATATATACTTATTTTCATTACATACTTTAGAAAATTTCAGTTCAAGTTCTATTTAATCCAAAAGAGTACAGTTTCTAGTTTATTTCAATAGTTTAAAGTCATTAAATATTAAAGAACTTAAAAATTTTAACTCCGGTTTCATTTCAAATCAAGTTTGAAATAATATATACTTATATAATTTATATATCAAATCATACTATAGAGAATACACAATAAAACTCAATTTTAATCAAAACAGGGTTTAGAAAAACTATTAAGTGATCTCCCCCACTTAGACTCTCGGAAATAAATGTCGATGATGCGTGCACTCATCACCGAAATCATTCTCTAGTGTCAAGAGGGGAGTATAACACTTACTTCATTTGAAAATCCTTTGAAAACCATTTCTAATCGAATATACTATCATATAATACTTGTATTATACATTTCAAATTTTTGTTAATAAATTTTCAAAACACCGGAATTTAAATTCTCCATCTTAATTTAAATTCATTTTTATTTTATTTGATTTACCATTTATATTCATTGTCAATCATATTTACAAGTTTCATTTCTTAAAATCATTCAATAGTCAATAGTTAGAAATATTGACTAATCAACAATAAACGATGATAATCTAATATTATCATCTCTAACCAATACAATCAAAATTTATAAATTTTCAAGATAAGTCTTTTATATATAGAATATAATCCAAAACAATATTATGTCAATCTGTCCTATTCGAGTGTTTAGAAATTCCTATCGATGCCTTGGCGTCCTAAGTACCAACCAGAATTCATAAATACTCAACGGAACAAATTAACACAATATAAAATCATTTTTATATCAAAAATACAAATACGCTCTCTCATATACACTCAAACTCATTCATAAGGTTTAACCCTATTTCAATGAGTTATTCCCCACTAGAGCCAAGGTAATCTAAACCAAAGCTCTGATACCAACTGTAACGACCCGCCTTTTTCGACCGTTCAAGTCGACAAATCAAACACATGTCCAACTCAAACCGTTCAAAAAGGCAGATGGTTATTGGGATTAAATAAGAAAAGGAAAGAAAGAACAGAAGCAAACTCAGAATCTTGCAGCGGAAGGAACAAGATATAATAATAAAATAACAGTTCATGAAGCTGTTAAATAAATAAATTTGATTATTATTATACATCATAAATCAGAGTTACATACATATCAGAGATAATACAATAATGCAGCGGAAAAATAATATGGTAGTAGAATACAAATGATGTAATACCAAACTTCGTCTTCGTCCTCCAGAATAGATCTTCAACCTTATCTGAAATGCTCAGGCTGACCCGAGCGTAATGAAAAGACAAAACACTCGAGTCAGGACTAAAATATCTCATGTAAGTCAAATCGAATAAGAAATATGAGTGTGACGGCGTCAGAGATGTTTACGGGGTTTGACATCTCCTACCCAGTGTCAACGTGAGTGCAATAACTTAAGAGATGTTACGGGATTTTCCATCTCTCAAGGATCCGTTAAACTATCTACTATGTAGTACAATACGCTATTATAATATGTCTACATTAAAGTAAAAGTATTAAAATAGCGTTAAGTCATGGCCCATTCCACCCTTAACACATTTTTATTCCCAAGAG
The DNA here is from genome assembly GCA_030737815.1 of Allium fistulosum. Lineage (NCBI taxonomy): Eukaryota > Viridiplantae > Streptophyta > Magnoliopsida > Asparagales > Amaryllidaceae > Allium > Allium fistulosum. The sequence continues at coordinate 478,862,416 of CM060905.1, read as the reverse complement.
TATATACAAGACCGTAGTTTTCCCAAAACCGGAAGTCACCAGAGGGCAATCCATATACTAAAGGTACAAACCAAAATCGTAGTGGTCGCGAATAGGATAATCAGTATGACAAGGTACATGAGGCAATACCAACTAGGATACTAGTAGTTGCGTGATCCGGACTGATGTTGGGCATAGCAGCTACTACCCCAACACCGCGAAACAACACTCCCAAAATCGCGGGGTGCACCCAAATCGAATCACAAAAGTAATAGACATGGTATCGAAGAAGTGTGTCCGCTAGAGGTGACGAACCTCAATGGCCCGGCGTGGCTCCTGTTTTAGTCATGTCAGGGGTCATCCAAAATCGTTCTCTTTCTTCAGTCAACACGTTCATCAAACCATCCACTTCATTCTGGATCAACACTCCACGAATATAGTTATTAAAGTGGTTTTCGGTATCGACAGAGAGTATGTCCATATCCGATCCCGGTCTCTTTAATAACTACGTTATATTTTTCACACCGGTTGGATCTTTTACATTTCAAATCGATTCATAATTGATATCAAAATATCATATTCGCTTCAAAATCAAATCCATTTCAAAATCATCATATCTACTCAAATATACGATTTCATTTCAAAATCATTTTTCGCCTCAATATCTCATTTCGATTTCAAAATCAATTTTCGCCACAATATCTCATTTCGATTTCAAAATCATTTTTCGCCTCAAAATCTCATTTCGATTTCAAAATCATTTTTCGCCTCCAAATCTCACAAAACGATTCACATAAACTCGAATTCCAAAATTTAAAATTTAATCAAATTTCAAATCATCAATTTCAACTCGATTCAGCTTCTCAATAAACCATTTCAAATTATCAATTTCAAATACATATTTGAACCACAAAATAAGCCATTTCACTTTCAATATATTTCGAAACTTTAAATATTTCACATTTCAAACCGTTCATATATTTATATAAGAATATAAGATTCGCTTTAAAACCATTTCGTATTCAAATTAGAATATTCTTCAAATTAAACATCCGTATTAAGTAGTTTACTTAATTTCTGGAACAATTCCAATTCAATAAACTTAGATTAACATTCGGATTTCAAGAATTCATTTAAGTATTACATTCCAAATCAATTTCAGTTCAAATCCTATTCAAATCAATTTTATCTTCAAATTTAATTCAATAGTTTCAATTTAGTCCAATTCACAAATTTCTTTGAATTTCAATTAAATTCCAAATTAATTAAATCTCAATTTCAAATCAATTTTCAATTCCAAACTCCACTTGAAATATCATTTCATATAAATTTTCTTAGAAATATTCAGAGTTCGATTAAAAGTCCAATCTTTTAAAACAAATCAATCTTTCGAAAATTTACGCCGTATTTCAACTTTTTCTTCAAAATCTAAACTTCGAATAATTAAACAAATTCATTTACCAAGTTTAAATTCCAACATCTCGATCTTCAACTCAAAATAATTCAATTTCCATAAATTGGATTTTATTCTTAAAATCAATTCATTTAAATAATTTCAAAACAACTTTTAAAATCATTTAATTTAACCAACCCGGTGTCCGTATATAGTTTTCTATCCTATGGCCAAGTGGTTAGTTATTTCAATTAAATGTCACGGATGAATATATATTACTTAACAAAATCACGGTGTCATATGTATGTATAACAGGATATATATAAGCAAATAAACATCCAAACATCTAAATATCAACCAATAGCATCCATCGAAATACATCATCCAATAGCCAATACAATTCACGGCAATTTCATAGTTATCAATATCGGGAAATTTGATTTCAATTAAATCCTAATTTCAATTTACTGTCAATTTAAATTTTCAACGGTGAATTCACACGACAATCTATATGACAATTAAATTTTTATCAAACAACGACAAATAAATTCATATCACTTCATAATGTCAAATTTAACTACCATAAAGATATTTTAGTCAATTGTGAGCGTATAAACACTCACCTTGAGTTTCGATTTTTAAATCAAATCGAACAACGTTCGATTTAACCTAAAATTTTAACGAGCTCCAAATGTCTTCGGATCTAAACTACAGCGTAGCTCTCGTCGCCGCGATTCCAACGCTACCTGTTTCGCCCGAACGGACCTCGTATGCAAAAGTTACGCTTAAATTAATATAACGATATAATTTAAAACATGATTAGCAATTAATTAATCGTTTAACCTTCTTCTTCTTCTTTACGCGCATTAGCACAGCCGAACCCATGAACGCAACAACCACCACAAAACACACGCAACTCGAGGCAGCCGGAGTTCGATCAAGATGTCCCCATGCGAGCGCCTCCAGGAGAGCCACCAACGCCAGAAGTTTCGCATCACCAGTCGCCGCTGTTTGCACGCAAACCAAGAAAATACGCACGACTTCAAAGCCAGATCTGGACCAATCCGTGACGAATTAGCACGAATCAACCGTATGGATTTGAAGAGCTCGCCGAGATCTACACTTTTGCTTTTGGAATTTTTTGATTTCGTTGAACGGATTGAGAGATATTAAGGAAAGAAGTTCGAGCGATTTCAGCCATGGAATAGGTGGCGGCCATGTTTGAAATTAGGGTTTCTGAAATGAAAAATGATAAAACTGTCTCGGTTTTGAGTGCGTATTTATAAAGTTAGGTCCAAAATCGTCCGAACTCCAAACGAGACGTGCCGCCAGGCGTTTATAAGGTTTTACCCCCGTTCCGGACGCAATGGAACTAGTCCCAAGGCCTAATTCAATCGTATGTGGAAGATAGCTTTTTGAAGTCGATTATTTTAATTAACGACGTTAAATTTCTACGCGTTTCAAGCTTGCACGACCAAACGACAAGTCCGATTGCTACGAAAATTGAAACCTTACAATAATTCACTGTTACGGATCCGATGAAACTGGTTTCGTCGAAATCCGAGGCAGTTGTAAAAATGGCTATTTCTACAGTCTAATTTCAATATAAAATTCCCAATTTTAAATTATTAACTTTTAAATCAAATTTCAATTGTTCACAAATTTCATTTTTTTATTTCACAGTAATTAACAATCTTTTACAATGCAGTTTTCCCATTATAAATCCAGTATAAAATATTACATTAGATTCAGCGTTCAATTATATTGTAATTCAAATTCAAGTTATTTAATTCCAATTGAATTCTTTTATTTCGATTTACACTTTCATTATTGAATCAACCATTTACTTATACATTATTGTCAATAGTTTATAATTCATTTACTTTCATTTTCTTCAACTATCATCTTATTTAAATTCACAGTAATATTAAATTACATTCATTTACGTTGATTTCAATATTATAACTTCAATATTAAATGTAACATTTTATTTATTTCGTTGGTTTACAATCAAATTCAATTCATTATTTACATTCACTACAAGTTAACATCCATATTAAATTTACAAATAAGTTATTTCAGAATTCAGTTTTGTATTTTACTTGTAATTCACATTTAACAACACAAAATTTTATTTCCTTCGGATTTTTATCCAAAATTTTTATTTTAATTCGTATTTTTAAAGTGTTAAAAATACGGGTTGTTACAGCATATATTCTGTAACGACCCAGAATTTTGACCAAATTAAATTGAGAATATTTAATTAATTTTAAATATTCGAACGATGATTTAATTTGTATCCCGAATATAACTTTGAAAATTTGCGATTAAACTATAAAATTTAATCGATTGAAGTTAAATAAAAATTTGAATCTACAATTTTAAGCTGAAGAAAAATATTTCGAAAGCTTTTAAAATTCGTATTGATAATACTGAAGATAACAGAAGCTTCAGAAATCGAATTTGGGAGTGAATTGTTCAGTTTTGAATTTAATTGTTTGAATCGATATTTAAAAATAGTCATTTTTCAAACAGTCTCGGAATTCGACGAAACCAGTCCCATTGGGTCCGTAACATTGAATTTTTGTCGGATTTCAATTTTCGTATTTTTCGGAGTTGATACGTGGCTATACGGCGAGCAAACGAATCGAAATTTAAATCAAATTCAATTAAAAATTTAAAACTTTAAATATTTGGTCAAATGTCAGTATATTATCTCCCTTGATTCACGCAGGGAATCACGTAGAAATAAGGCAAGCACGACTCCTCTCTGCTTAAACACGATCCCTTGTCTCCCCACCCCTTTCAGTTCAAAATCGCAATTCGCTCCTCTCTGTTAATTAAGATCGAAACAATGGCCGCACTCTTCCTATTCAATTCAAATCGAACCCAACCTGACTCCTTTTCTCTCTTCCTTCTTTTCAAAAATTAAAATCGAACGCAGCCTTCTCGTTATTTTTCTCTGGCAATCGCGAGTTGCTCGCTTGAAGGCGATTCATCACGCACACGTACGGCAGGTCGCGCGCGTGCGAGGTGATAGCGCGAAGTAGGGTTTCGCGATGACTGGAGGAGCTCGCGAGCGAAGAGGGACGTAGGCGATGTCGAGGCCAAAGTCGAATAGCAGTGCGACGAATGGAAGTCAGGCGAAGTCGAGCGTCGCGAGTTTGTCAAGTTCACTGAGAGGGAGGCGCTATCGCGAAGGAGCGGAGGTGCTCGAATTGGGGCGGTCATTGGTAGGCGAAGTCACGAATGGCGGCGACAGTAATCAGGGGAGGCAGCGCGCGTGTGTGCGATGAAACCTAGGGCACGGTCGCGAGTCCAATCTCGTATATGAAGATAGCGAGGAAGGGTTTGGACGATGGCCAGTAAAGGTATATCGTTTTTTTGTATCGATTTAATTTTATTTATGTAGAGTTTAGTTGGTAGAAAAAAATATATAGAGTTAAAACAGGAAAATATTAATAAGGTATTTTCTAATTTTAAAAGTAAACTGTATATTCAAGAAATATACAGTAAGAAATTTTAAAATGTTTCTGAGTTTGTGTGGGAATAGATTTTGAAAACTATAAAATTTTTGTTTTAAGGCTATATATACATATGTAATTCTAAAAGAAAAATGTATATATTTCAACTACATATTGTTTAGGAGATTTTTTACAGTAAAGTTTGTTTAAAATAAATTTAGTTTTAAATTTAAATTGTTAGTTAGATAAAATTATTTAAAGGAGAAAATGTTGGTCTAAATAAAATTATCAATTTATCTAACTATTAAAATGAAACCACCGATGAATCAAAATTATCAAATGAAAATTATTTTTCGATTTAATTCGAATATTAATAGATTTTATAAAATTGTTTATACCAGGTTAAAATCGAGAAAACAAAACTGAAATGGAAACGGATTGCTAAATAAAAGCGAAGGTGAGATTTTTCTCACTCAAAAATTGATTGCAGTTATTGATTGTTTGATATGATTGCTATGTTGATTGTGATATTAGATATTTTAGGATATATCTATATATAGCAATATATACATATTGGCATATGTATATATTGGATTGATGATTTCCCGCCTCGTATAGCGGATGAGACCCTATTGCGCCGTTAGTAAGCGGATTTTTATAAAACCCATATACCGCGATAATTCCGTACTGGAGCAGAATTGGTATTGTGCTAACGTCTTTGGATGCAGGGAAACAGGTTGGAGGGATCCAACTGGACCCCTCACATTGATTGATTTTATTTATACTGTGGTATGAATCTGTGAATGATTATTGATGTTATTAATCATATTGATGTCTGGAAACTGTTTGAAAGCTAAAATTTAGCTGAACGGATGTTTGATATCATTGGATTCCAAAGATAAACGAAATTGAATTTTTGAAATTCAAGTAGAAAATTTCTAAGTGAATCAATTTTTGAAATTTAAGAAATTTTGAAGAAAGGAATTTTTTTAAAGTATAAAAAGTAAATTTTTATATAATCTTATCGAATTAATTCCAGAATCAAGTGAAAATGTTAAATAAATGGATCTCGTAAAATAGTGATTATAAATTGAAGAATTAATTTAAGAATCTGGATTTTTAAATAGATTGAAAGAAACGATTGAAATTTATTTTCTTAAAAAGGAATTTATTAAAAGAAGATAATTTGGAAATCCGACTAGAAATTTACTTGGTAAATTGAAATGATTTGAGAAGTCAATGTAAAATGACTTCAATTTAAAGAATCCATTTAAAAACAGGATATTGAAAAATTTGAAGAAAAATAAGGATTTTATTTTAGTAGTGATAAATAAAATTTGAAATCAATCTGTAATTGATTTAATATTTAGAAATGAATTTTTGAGAAATCAATATGGAAATTTTATTCAAACGTTGAAAATAAAATTAGAAATCAATATTGAAATTGATTTGGTATTGAAGCTTTTATAAATAGAATTAAAATTTATAAAAGTTGTTTATAAACCCAAAGTCACTTATTTTGATAAGTTAAATATAGAAGTTGATAAAAGAAGGTTTATAAGTCGAAGTTGTTATTAAAAGGAGAAATAGAATTTATAAACGTGCTTATAAATTCGAAAATAGATTGAATGTGATAAATTTAATAGAAAATTATTTTAGAAGATATATTCACGATTTTGAATAGCGAATTTTTATTGAAATAAAAATGTGTAGGAATGATTGAAATGGGGTTAAGTAAATTTTATTCACGATTTTGGACAGTGAATATATTGTTAAGTAAAATGGATTCATTTTTGAAGAAGTAATATTTTAAAAATGAAGTTAAACATTTTAAAGGTGTTTTAAAATGTGTTATGAATCGAAAGCATAGATTTCAACATTTATTGTTGAAAATAGACGTTTTCGAGAAATATAAGGAAATGGTGGACTATAACACTATTGTTATAGTAAATGATTTCCGAGAGGAAATGTTTTTATCTAGTATTGGGATTTACATATCTATTTTTAATTTCGAATCCCTATACTAGTGATTTTTGAGTCGTCGTAACGATGTTTTACGCAACATTCGTTTTGACTCAAATTGATGTTGTTATAGAAAATAGATTTCCTTAAAGAATGAAATATATACTTAATTTGATTTAAGTATATCGAATATTTTCCAAGTGTTGAAAATAAATGATTTGTGAAATACTTATTATTAAATAAGTATGGAAATGCATTTCCAAAATGAAATGAAACGTTTTGAGATTTTATCTTCTTAAAGATAAAATGAAATTGAATACTTGAAATCGATTTGAGAATCGTATATCAGTAGATATTTTGAAGATATAAATTCACTATGGAATTTATAAATGGAATGGGAATTTGTTTTAAAAATAAATGTTGATTTATTTCTAAAGTATGGAAATTTTATATCTAGTAAAGATATTTTTGAAGATGAAATAATTTGGAAAATTATTTGGAATCTGATGATGTTGCGCATCTTTATTGATAGTTAAATAACCGACTATCAATAATTACCTTTAGATAGGTATTTGTTGTGAATTGGATGAATTTGAATGCCACACTTATTTTCGAATATTCGCTCACTATTCGGGTTAGCCGGGAAAGGACCATGGGGTCGTATAACCCATTCCGAATATGTGATACGTCGTTATGAATTGCATTTGAAGACCGGTGTTGAAGACCGGATATTTTTGAAAACGGAAGGATTACCGTCGAGTTACTCTACATCGACTGATCTTCGATTTAGAGGTTTTATCACCCTTAGTGACGGGAAGTTCTGACGTGATTGAAAATTATCCGGAAATGCAAGGGCTTCGTGAGAAGTGCCTTCGGTTCTGTTCGATCCCGGAACAGACTTGGATGGATTGTGTGTCTGACGTTACAATTTGAGATATAAAGCTGATCTCTTTCAAATACATTTCTGTTGGTGGCGGAGAATTTATTCTCTTAGCTTAACACCCTTCTCTGAGACGTACGAGCTCAGAGGTTATGTAGTTGAAATTTATCAGCGATATATCCCAATTTGGTAACGTGGCATACTGAGTGTTGCTGTGAAATGATCAGTGTTTGATCACTTGTGATATGATCATTTGTTTGATCTTATATCTTTGTGATCATAGGTTGATCATTTTGTTTGACCCGAAGCAGGGATTTTTGAGAAAGCGTAGCTTTGTGGACGAGACTTCGTCGAGCCTCACACCCCGGAAATGGTCGAAACAGGACGAATGCAGCAAGGTTCTAGGGAGTAGCACCCGTTAGTGTATGTCATTCCTTCTGGATAAAGGTGGTATCATGGTATGGAGCCCAGATACTTAACCTCTGTGGTTGCTGCACAGTTATTATTACTTTGTGGTTTGTTGGAAATCGGGGATCCTCGGGAAGATCGGTGACGATCGGGGGATGGCATATGCGTGTCAGTAGTTACCTATTTTTGCAGAGGTAACCCGGCCTTGTGTTGGCAGAGATCCGGTTAGGTTCTCGGGTCGTCTATTCCAGGGACGTACCCATCGTGGATAGGAAGTTCCTTAGCCTGACCATTTGTTGGAAATCCAAAGAAACAATACGTGACTTGTACGGTTTTAGTTGTAGAACCTGCCATTTAATATGGTAGCTATAGCAAGCATACTATAATGGTACCTATGCTGGCTAAGATTTATATTGTACTTTCGAAATGTTTTCTACACTATGCACTAATAATAATATCAAAAAGAATTTGATTTTTGCGTAGTAAGCATCTTTGATTATCATAAGAAGAAATCTCCTCCAAGTCTGCGTTTGCATTGTGTGTGTGGCGGGTGGTCTTATGGTAGTTTCATTTTCCAAAAGCATTGCGAATTGACTTAAAAAATTTTCTGTTGTTTATTTTAAAGATAAATAACTGTTTTACGATCTCACACCAGTCACCATGACTGACTCGGAGTTTATTGTTCCCTTCTAAACTCTGGGTGCCCACCAATTTCCACACGGGCAGCCTAGAGTTATATTATCAGGATATTCTGGATATTCTGGAGCTTTGGAAGCAAGCTGGATGACGAAACGTAGTATTTGTATCTGATAGTATCTATTCCGCTGTGTATTCTGTATGAGGACAAGTATAAAATTGTCCATTGTTGTACTGAGTTGTATATTGACTCTGATGATTGATGTATGTAATAACAGATATAATTCTTTTGTTTTTAAATGATATTCATTTATCTATTATATATTGTTCCGCTGCGATATGTGAGATTCTGATATTGTTTTCTGTTCTGATGTGTTTTCTGTTGTTTTTCTTTCTTCTTCTTCTCTTTTTCTTCTACTTCTTCTTTCTAAAACCCTCACTATTGGAGTTTCCGGCGTTCGATTGCTCGGCAGTCGATAAAGTGAGTATCGATGTCGAATTTTCGAAAGTCGAAAATTTTGGTATGTGACAAGTGGTATCGGAGCATATGGTTAAGCGACAACCCTGCTATGTTGGGTGTTACTCATTAGAGATAGAGTCAGTAGTACTCTAGAATGAGTTGAGTGTAATAATAGATATGAGCGCGTATTTGTTATTGAATATAAAATTGTTTTGTATTGTGATGATTGGTTTATTGAGTGGTATATGAACCTTCGTCGGCACAGTCTTGCAAAACTGTATCGAAGGGGTTTCTAAATACTTGAATAGAACAATTCGGCACAATATTGTTTTGAATAGGGTAAATGAAATAATTTTACCCAAAACTATTTTTGTATAGAATAGAAATGATTTTCTGTAAATTATTACAGTATATGGTTGCATGGATGTTAGGAAGAAATAATAGTGAGTTATCCTCACTGGAATTGAATAAGAAATTGAAATTTATAAATGTGAATTTAAGCATAAGGAATGAATCCATATACAAATGAAATTTGAGAATATAAATTATAAAAGTGATTTGTAATTTAAAACGGAATTCCAGAGAAGTTTTTGGAAATGTTTAGAAAAGAATTTGAAAATTTTGGAGATCTGGAAAGTTTAAATTCTTTTTTGATTTGAAAATGAATTTCTAAGGTTTTGAAAAGTATTTTGGAGAATTGAAAAGCTCTAAACTCTTTTCGGTCGCTGGAAAATAACTTCGATGATGACCGCGGCATCGTTGGTGTTCATTTTCGGGTTTCCAAAAGAGAAATTGCTGTCAAATTGTTTTAAATAGGAGTTGTTTGAAAATTTGGGTCTTTGATTTGGAAACTCAAATGGAATTTGAATTGTTTTCAAATGGTTTTGAAAAAAAAAAAGTGGAAACGACTCTGGAATCCTATTTAAAATACTTATGAAATATTAATAAGTTAATAACTTATAGAATATTTGAATTTTGATTAGAATGAAATTCAAAGTGAAAACGAATGAATTAGTGAATGGATGAATAAATTGGCGATTGCAAGTGCCAGAAAATGAAAATGAATGTTAAACTTCTTTTGAATTTGGTAGTAAATGAAGTTGAAACCGAATGAAAATATGAAATGCAAATTAAATTGAATGGAATCAATTGCCAATGAAGTGAACTAAAGATAATTGATAAATTCAATATTCAGAATAGAAGATAAAGTTGAATTCAAATGGAATTTTGAAATGAAAGTTGAATGGAAATATATGTAACTTCAACAGTGAAGTAAAAATGTATAAGCAGTTTATATTGAAAATTTTGTAATAGAATTTGCAAAATGGTTTGGATATATGCAACTAGATATTATGGCTAGTAGGATATACAGGTATAAAGGGATTGGAAAATTTATTTCACAGATAATTCGAATTGCTCAAAAAAGGTATGTATTTGAATTATAATATGAGTTTTGATGATTTCTCTCTAGCCGCTTGGCTTTTTCTTTTTCTTTTTGAAATCTGAGAGTCCGTAGGGACGTTTTGTAGTCGTGCCGTATTAGCCGCGCAAAGGAGACGCTGGCGAAATTTTTCGAAAATCTTGAGTGTTAGAAAATTTTTGAGAAAATTTTGAAAGTTAAAATTTGAATTTAAACTTAAAATTGAATTTTGAAGTAAAACAATGCTGTTGAAACTTATAATTGAAGTTAGAAATTTAGTTGAATGATAACGAATCTTTAGTAGAAAGATTTGTTTTGATAAATTTGATAAAACTATTGATTGTGAAAAATAGTAGACGAGTTAAGGACCTTTTTCCCTAACTTGTAATTTTGAGGACGAAATTCTTTTAAGGAGGGAAGTTTGTAACGACCCATAATTTTGACCAAATTAAATTGAGAATATTTAATTAATTTTAAATATTCGAACGATGATTTAATTTGTATCCCGAATATAACTTTGAAAATTTGCGATTAAACTATAAAATTTAATCGATTGAAGTTAAATAAAAATTTGAATCTACAATTTTAAGCTGAAGAAAAATATTTCGAAAGCTTTTAAAATTCGTATTGATAATACTGAAGATAACAGAAGCTTCAGAAATCGAATTTGGGAGTGAATTGTTCAGTTTTGAATTTAATTGTTTGAATCGATATTTAAAAATAGTCATTTTTCAAACAGTCTCGAAATTCGACGAAACCAGTCCCATTGGGTCCGTAACATTGAATTTTTGTCGGATTTCAATTTTCGTATTTTTCGGAGTTGATACGTGGCTATACGGCGAGCAAACGAATCGAAATTTAAATCAAATTCAATTAAAAATTTAAAACTTTAAATATTTGGTCAAATGTCAGTATATTATCTCCCTTGATTCACGCAGGGAATCACGTAGAAATAAGGCAAGCACGACTCCTCTCTGCTTAAACACGATCCCTTGTCTCCCCACCCCTTTCAGTTCAAAATCGCAATTCGCTCCTCTCTGTTAATTAAGATCGAAACAATGGCCGCACTCTTCCTATTCAATTCAAATCGAACCCAACCTGACTCCTTTTCTCTCTTCCTTCTTTTCAAAAATTAAAATCGAACGCAGCCTTCTCGTTATTTTTCTCTGGCAATCGCGAGTTGCTCGCTTGAAGGCGATTCATCACGCACACTTACGGCAGGTCGCGCGCGTGCGAGGTGATAGCGCGAAGTAGGGTTTCGCGATGACTGGAGGAGCTCGCGAGCGAAGAGGGACGTAGGCGATGTCGAGGCCAAAGTCGAATAGCAGTGCGACGAATGGAAGTCAGGCGAAGTCGAGCGTCGCGAGTTTGTCAAGTTCACTGAGAGGGAGGCGCTATCGCGAAGGAGCGGAGGTGCTCGAATTGGGGCGGTCATTGGTAGGCGAAGTCACGAACGGCGGCGACAGTAATCAGGGGAGGCAGCGCGCGTGTGTGCGATGACACCTAGGGCACGGTCGCGAGTCCAATCTCGTATATGAAGATAGCGAGGAAGGGTTTGGACGATTGCCAGTAAAGGTATATCGTTTTTTTGTATCGATTTAATTTTATTTATGTAGAGTTTAGTTGGTAGAAAAAAATATATAGAGTTAAAACAGGAAAATATTAATAAGGTATTTTCTAATTTTAAAAGTAAACTGTATATTCAAGAAATATACAGTAAGGAATTTTAAAATGTTTCTGAGTTTGTGTGGGAATAGATTTTGAAAACTATAAAATTTTTGTTTTAAGGCTATATATACATATGTAATTCTAAAAGAAAAATGTATATATTTGAACTACATATTGTTTAGGAGATTTTTTACAGTAAAGTTTGTTTAAAATAAATTTAGTTTTAAATTTAAATTGTTAGTTAGATAAAATTATTTAAAGGAGAAAATGTTGGTCTAAATAAAATTATCAATTTATCTAACTATTAAAATGAAACCACCGATGAATCAAAATTATCAAATGAAAATTATTTTTCGATTTAATTCGAATATTAATAGATTTTATAAAATTGTTTATACCAGGTTAAAATCGAGAAAACAAAACTGAAATGGAAACGGATTGCTAAATAAAAGCGAAGGTGAGATTTTTCTCACTCAAAAATTGATTGCAGTTATTGATTGTTTGATATGATTGCTATGTTGATTGTGATATTAGATATTTTAGGATATCTCTATATATAGCAATATATACATATTGGCATATGTATATATTGGATTGATGATTTCCCGCCTCGTATAGCGGATGAGACCCTATTGCGCCGTTAGTAAGCGGATTTTTATAAAACCCATATACCGCGATAATTCCGTACTGGAGCGGAATTGGTATTGTGCTAACGTCTTTGGATGCAGGGAAACAGGTTGGAGGGATCCAACTGGACCCCTCACATTGATTGATTTTATTTATACTGTGGTATGAATCTGTGAATGATTATTGATGTTATTAATCATATTGATGTCTGGAAACTGTTTGAAAGCTAAAATTTAGCTGAACGGATGTTTGATATCATTGGATTCCAAAGATAAACGAAATTGAATTTTTGAAATTCAAGTAGAAAATTTCTAAGTGAATCAATTTTTGAAATTTAAGAAATTTTGAAGAAAGGAATTTTTTTAAAGTATAAAAAGTAAATTTTTATATAATCTTATCGAATTAATTCCAGAATCAAGTGAAAATGTTAAATAAATGGATCTCGTAAAATAGTGATTATAAATTGAAGAATTAATTTAAGAATCTGGATTTTTAAATAGATTGAAAGAAACGATTGAAATTTATTTTCTTAAAAAGGAATTTATTAAAAGAAGATAAGTTGGAAATCCGACTAGAAATTTACTTGGTAAATTGAAATGATTTGAGAAGTCAATGTAAAATGACTTCAATTTAAAGAATCCATTTAAAAACAGGATATTGAAAAATTTGAAGAAAAATAAGGATTTTATTTTAGTAGTGATAAATAAAATTTGAAATCAATCTGTAATTGATTTAATATTTAGAAATGAATTTTTGAGAAATCAATATGGAAATTTTATTTAAACGTTTAAAATAAAATTAGAAATCAATATTGAAATTGATTTGGTATTGAAGCTTTTATAAATAGAATTAAAATTTATAAAAGTTGTTTATAAACCCAAAGTCACTTATTTTGATAAGTTAAATATAGAAGTTGATAAAAGAAGGTTTATAAGTCGAAGTTGTTATTAAAAGGAGAAATAGAATTTATAAACGTGCTTATAAATTCGAAAATAGATTGAATGTGATAAATTTAATAGAAAATTATTTTAGAAGATATATTCACGATTTTGAATAGCGAATTTTTATTGAAATAAAAATGTGTAGGAATGATTGAAATGGGGTTAAGTAAATTTTATTCACGATTTTGGACAGTGAATATATTGTTAAGTAAAATGGATTCATTTTTGAAGAAGTAATATTTTAAAAATGAAGTTAAACATTTTAAAGGTGTTTTAAAATGTGTTATGAATCGAAAGCATAGATTTCAACATTTATTGTTGAAAATAGACGTTTTCGAGAAATATAAGGAAATGGTGGACTATAACACTATTGTTATAGTAAATGATTTCCGAGAGGAAATGTTTTTATCTAGTATTTGGATTTACATATCTATTTTTAATTTCGAATCCCTATACTAGTGATTTTTGAGTCGTCGTAACGATGTTTTACGCAACATTCGTTTTGACTCAAATTGATGTTGTTATAGAAAATAGATTTCCTTAAAGAATGAAATATATACTTAATTTGATTTAAGTATATCGAATATTTTCCAAGTGTTGAAAATAAATGATTTGTGAAATACTTATTATTAAATAAGTATGGAAATGCATTTCCAAAATGAAATGAAACGTTTTGAGATTTTATCTTCTTAAAGATAAAATGAAATTGAATACTTGAAATCGATTTGAGAATCGTATATCAGTAGATATTTTGAAGATATAAATTCACTATGGAATTTATAAATGGAATGGGAATTTGTTTTAAAAATAAACGTTGATTTATTTCTAAAGTATGGAAATTTTATATCTAGTAAAGATATTTTTGAAGATGAAATAATTTGGAAAATTATTTGGAATCTGATGATGTTGCGCATCTTTATTGATAGTTAAATAACCGACTATCAATAATTACCTTTAGATAGGTATTTGTTGTGAATTGGATGAATTTGAATGCCACACTTATTTTTGAATATTCGCTCACTATTCGGGTTAGCCGGGAAAGGACCATGGGGTCGTATAACCCATTCCGAATATGTGATACGTCGTTATGAATTGCATTTGAAGACCGGTGTTGAAGACCGGATATTTTTGAAAACGGAAGGATTACCGTCGAGTTACTCTACATCGACTGATCTTCGATTTAGAGGTTTTATCACCCTTAGTGACGGGAAGTTCTGACGTGATTGAAAATTATCCGGAAATGCAAGGGCTTCGTGAGAAGTGCCTTCGGTTCTGTTCGATCCCGGAACAGACTTGGATGGATTGTGTGTCTGACGTTACAATTTGAGATATAAAGCTGATCTCTTTCAAATACATTTCTGTTGGTGGCGGAGAATTTATTCTCTTAGCTTAACACCCTTCTCTGAGACGTACGAGCTCAGAGGTTATGTAGTTGAAATTTATCAGCGATATATCCCAATTTGGTAACGTGGCATACTGAGTGTTGCTGTGAAATGATCAGTGTTTGATCACTTGTGATATGATCATTTGTTTGATCTTATATCTTTGTGATCATAGGTTGATCATTTTGTTTGACCCGAAGCAGGGCTTTTTGAGAAAGCGTAGCTTTGTGGACGAGACTTCGTCGAGCCTCACACCCCGGAAATGGTCGAAACATGACGAATGCAGCAAGGTTCTAGGGAGTAGCGCCCCTTAGTGTATGTCATTCCTTCTGGATAAAGGTGGTATCATGGTATGGAGCCCAGATACTTAACCTCTGTGGTTGCTGCACAGTTATTATTACTTTGTGGTTTGTTGGAAATCGGGGATCCTCGGGAAGATCGGTGACGATCGGGGGATGGCATATGCGTGTCAGTAGTTACCTATTTTTGCAGAGGTAACCCGGCCTTGTGTTGGCAGAGATCCGGTTAGGTTCTCGGGTCGTCTATTCCAGGGACGTACCCATCGTGGATAGGAAGTTCCTTAGCCTGACCATTTGTTGGAAATCCAAAGAAACAATACGTGACTTGTACGGTTTTAGTTGTAGAACCTGCCATTTAATATGGTAGCTATAGCAAGCATACTATAATGGTACCTATGCTGGCTAAGATTTATATTGTACTTTCGAAATGTTTTCTACACTATGCACTAATAATAATATCAAAAAGAATTTGATTTTTGCGTAGTAAGCATCTTTGATTATCATAAGAAGAAATCTCCTCCAAGTCTGCGTTTGCATTGTGTGTGTGGCGGGAGTTCTTATGGTAGTTTCATTTTCCAAAAGCATTGCGAATTGACTTAAAATATTTTCTGTTGTTTATTTTAAAGATAAATAACTGTTTTACGATCTCACACTAGTCACCATGACTGACTCGGAGTTTATTGTTCCCTTCTAAACTCTGGGTGCCCACCAATTTCCACACGGGCAGCCTAGAGTTATATTATCAGGATATTCTGGATATTCTGGAGCTTTGGAAGCAAGCTGGATGACGGAACGTAGTATTTGTATCTGATAGTATCTATTCCGCTGTGTATTCTGTATGAGGACAAGTATAAAACTGTCCATTGTTGTACTGAGTTGTATATTGACTCTGATGATTGATGTATGTAATAACAGATATAATTCTTTTGTTTTTAAATGATATTCATTTATCTATTATATATTGTTCCGCTGCGATATGTGAGATTCTGATATTGTTTTCTGTTCTGATGTGTTTTCTGTTGTTTTTCTTTCTTCTTCTTCTCTTTTTCTTCTACTTCTTCTTTCTAAAACCCTCACTATTGGAGTTTCCGGCGTTCGATTGCTCGGCAGTCGATAAAGTGAGTATCGATGTCGAATTTTCGAAAGTCGAAAATTTCGGTATGTGACATATTCACACTGCAAGTTCCCTGTAGATTAGATTCACTATGGGTTGAAATGATACATACCCAAACGGAATTTAGAATAGGGAATAATCGTTATTGGCTGAAATGATAGGCCTAAACGGTTTTTATTTATTTTATTTTAACTTGGGATTACGGGTTTGAAATGATAGAACCCAGATTTTTGCTTTTTAAACTACGGATTGAAATGATATATATCTGTATCACTTGACCTAGGTTAGAAAAATATATACAGGCCTGTGGTTATTTTTATAAAGTATTTTGAATATTGTATTTTTTTTTAAGTGTAAAATTATGAAAATTTGATTTAAATTGGATTTTTAATGTTTAAATAAAGAAATTTGGATTTTTCTAGAAGTTAAAAATGTAATTTAAATGAATGGTAAAAGTGAATTTTTGAAATATAACTTAAGTTTGGAAATTTGGAATTTTGGTTTTAAAATGATATTTAAGTTATATAAATAAAATGGAAATTTAATTATATTTGGAAAATGGTAAATATGATAATTTGATTTGAATTGAATTTAAATGATTTAATAAAGTGTTATTGAGTTTTCTATGTATTAAAATGGTTAAATAAATAAGTGCTTAAAAGTGTAATTTTAAAATATAACTTGACTTGGAAATGTGAATTTGGTTTTATTTAAAGGTTTAAGTTAATTAAATAAAATTGAAAATTTAGTTTAATTTTTGAAATGGAAATAAAATATAAGTGTTAAGTTTATTGGTTAAAAATGTGAAGAAAAGAAAATTGTACATTTGGATTTGTTAAGTAAAATTATTGGAAATTTGGATTTTACTGTAAATGTTTCATATAAAAATCATAATTTAAAAGAGTAAATTTAATGAACATTTTTGAATGTCAAATTATGATTTTATAATGTTTAAAAGGTTTAATATGGAAGGTTATTATTTGCTGGGAATACAGTAAAATCTGGAAATTACTTTTTATAGCATTTAGAAATGTTATGGTTTCTGTAAATAAACTAAAAGCTTTATAAAGAGGCTATTACAGCAGTTCTGTAATGCTGTAGTTGCTGAAGTAAATAAAAAGGCTAAAACTTAATAAAGGCCTATTACAGCAGTTCTGTAAATGCTGTAGTGGTCTGCTGTCTTTGTTGAATTTAATTAAAACCTTTAATTTGAAACCTGAGCTATTACAGCATTTCCGGAAACGTTTTCCTTGTTGTTTTAAACTAAATTTCAACTAAACTGAGATTTAACAACAGTTTTAAAATGCTGTCTTTGCTGAATTAAAATGTTTTCAAGAATAACTTATAACAGCTTTTTCTAAATGTTGTGAAAAGCTGAAATTTTCAATATTTATGGTTTTTAACTTAGTAAATGAACTCAGAATAGTTTAAGCTTTGGAAATTGAATACTTGATTTGAAGGTATAATAATTACACTTTTAAATGGTTTGAATGAATTATTTTGATTGAAATATAAAGTATTTAAAAGGTGACTTGAAATGATAATAAATGAATGATATCTCTAAATTTAAAAAGTATTTAAAGTTGAATATTTAGATTTGAACTCAAATGATATTTTGATATATTAAAATGATTTGAAATGAAGTTTTGGAAAGATATTTTGACATATTAAAATGATTTGAAATGAAGTTTTGAAATGATATGATGTTTTGATATATTAAAATGATTTGAAATGAAGTTTTGAAATGATATGATATTTTAAATATATTGAAATGGTTTGGAATTGATTTAATCTTTATTTTGATAAAGATTTGGATTTGAAATGATATTCTATTTTGAAGTATAAAATATTATTTTAAAATTATAACCACTGGTTATAATAACGATTGGTTGTTAAAGAGACCGGGTTCGGATATGGACATACTCTCTGTCGATACCGAAAACCACTTTAACAACTGTGTACGCGGTGGAGTTTCTAGAATGAAGTAGGATGGTGGCGACGACCCTAAGGTATATACGTGGACCCAACTCCCGTGAGTTGGCATAAGGTGGCTAAAACAGGAGCAATCTCGGACCAGTGAGGTAGCACCTCTTATCGGACGCACTTCTTCGATACCATTCTATTACTTTGTGATTGTTTGGGTGCACCCCTTGATTTGGGAGTGTTGTTCGAGGTGGAGCGGTAGTGGCTGCTATGCGTTTCCATCAGTCCGTGTGCGTAATTGGTATATCTACCCTGGCATTGCCTTGTGTGCCGTGTCACCTACCATATCGAGCTTTACTACGAGTTTCTATTTGTGTCGTACCTATGGAGTATCTTCTCATAGCCTTTCGAGGTATGCAGGTACTGTGTAGACTATTGGCATTTTACGTGTTAAGGTGGAAAATGTAAAGCCTTAACGCTATTTAAAAGTATGTTTATTTTATGATTAGACATTATTATAATAGCGAATATTACTACATAGTAGATAGTTTAACGGATCCTTAAAGAATGGGCGATCCCAAGCATTCTTTAAGTTACTTGTACTTTTATTACAGTTCACTTGAGTTGGTTTACATTGAATAAGTATGTATGTCCTGACTCGAGTGTTTTGTGTTTTGCTTTACGCTTGGGTCAGACTAAGTGATACAGCATTAGAGACTCACCTTTGGAGCTGGAGTTTTGCTTTGAAGATCCAAATATCTATTCATTTTGTTATCAAGTTGATTCCAGTTGTATTCTGAGTTATACCTGATTTTCATACTTTACTCCTGTTGTATCTTGGTATTCCTATTGTATCTTACTTAACTCTGATGTATTTGTATAGTAGCTTCATGAACTACTATTTCTTTGTTCCCGCTGCATTATATTACTCTATGTCTGTGATCTGTGGTTATTTATTTACTATATATGATGAGTTTGCCAAATTTTTATTTACAACGCGGTATTTTGAGCAATTCAAGTCCGACATATGCGGATGCGAATGGTTGAAAATATCGGGTCGTTACAATAAATAAATATGATTGTAAGGGCCTCAGAGATGTTTACGGGGTTTGACGTCTCCTATCCACTTTCTAACGTGAGTGCAATCACTTAAGGGATGTTCAGGATTTCCTTCTCCTAAGGATCCGTTAAACTATCTACTATGTAGTACAATACCCTATTATAATATGTCTACAGTAAAGTAAAGCATCAAAATAGCGTTAAAGCGTTACCCATATCCCCTTTAACACATTTTATATATTCCCATAGTCTATACAATATCGTAAGCTCCACCAAACCGGTGGATTACATAGAGGGCACTCCATAGGTATGGTACAAAAAAAATCATAGAAAGCGCGATAAGGCAAGTGACAAGGCACGTGAGGCAATGTCCAGGGTAGGATACTACCGTTTTGCAGATCCGGACTAGTGGTAACGCATAGCAACTACTACCGCCCACCTCGGAACACACTCCCATAATCAAAATCAAGGGGTAGCCACCAAATCAATCACAAAGTCATAATATGGTATCGAAGAAGCATGTCCGATCGGAGGTGCGACCTAACTTGGCCTGGCGTGGCTCTTGTTTAAGTCACATCAAGCTGACTCACGGGAGTCAGGGTTATGTAAATACTTTAAACATAATCATTCTCCAAACCATCCTACTTCATTCTGGAATCTCCACCACGTACATAGTTGTTAATGGTTTTCGGTATTGGTAGAGAGTATGACAATATCCGATCCCTTTCTCTTTAACAACCAAACGCTTATTTCACACCGGATGGTTCTTTTAAATTTCCAAAACCGTTTCATAATCGATATCAAAATATCATATTCAATTCAATCCATATCACTTTTGAAATCATATTCACTTTTGAAATTATCGATAAGATAGGTTACGACTTAAGTTATAACATCATTTAACCATATTCGCTTTAAAAATCAAGGTTTAAATATAAACACTTCCACTTTACACAATCTAAAATTTAGAAAATAATTTAGATAGTTATAAATAGTTTAGCATAGTTTAAAATAAATTTTTAGACAGCTAAAGTACTCTAAAATAGTTTAAAAATAGATTAAATTAATTTAAAAGGGTTTAAGATAGTTTTAATAGGTTTAAAATAGTTTAAATAGATTTAAAATAGATTAAATAGATTTAAAATAGATTAAATAGATTTAAAATAGGTTAAATAGATTTAAAATTGATTAAATAATTTAAATGATTAAATAAATTTAAGATAGATTAAATAGATTTAAAATATATTAAAATGGATTAATTAGTTTAAAATAAGTAAAATAGATTAAATTGGATTAAATAGATTTTAATAAATTAAAATAGTTTAAATTGATTACAATAGTTTAAAATAGATTAAATTAGTTTTAAAATAGTTTTAATAGTTTAAAATAGATTAAATATAGTTTAATAGTTTAATATAAATTAGTTTGGTTATTGAAATGGTTTATATATAGTAAATATTTTGAAAAATCTAAATAAATCTAAATTTTAAAATAATATATTTTTAAACAGTTTACAATAAAATAATTAATTTGAAATTAATATCAAACTAGACTATTTCATCCATTTCAACACATCTGGACCATGTCCAGCTTTCAATTCAACTAACTAAAACTAGTTTTTAAATTTAGATTCTCATTAACCATTTAATCAATATCGATTTCAAATCCATGTTTGAATTATCAATTTAAACCACTTCAAATTTAAATAGATTTCAAAGTTATATTCAAACAATTTCACTAATTAAATTTTGATAATTTTATTTATGCTTCAAAAATTCAACTTTGAAATTTCCATTTTAATTCTTTAAACAATTCATTCAATCAATTCCAATTTTAAACATTTAAAGCTTGGATTTCGAAAATAATTCAGTTTATACAAATCAAATTTTATTTCAAAATATCGTTTAACTGAACTCAAATTTTAAGGATTTAAAATCGTTTAATTTAACCATACCGGTGTCCGTACATAATTCTCCACCCTATGGTCAAGTGATACAGATATTTATCATTTCAATCCGCAATTATTTTATATTTATGGATATATTTCATTCCAACCCGCAATCCCGAATTTAATTACAAATCCATGAAATCGCTTGAGTCTATCATTTCAACTCATAACGATTTCTCCTTAATCTATTAGATCGTTCGGGTAATTATCATTTCAACCCATAGGGAACTTGCAGTGTTATAACGATATAAAATGTAACATCCAGTCATCCAATATCAACAACCGAACATCCATCACAATCATCATCCAAATCAACAATAAATAACAATAATTTACTGATTATCAATAACAGGTATTAACTGGAAATTTAAAATTCAATATTAATTTAAATGGCGATTAAATCTAAATAAATTCATATTTAACTAGAATGACAATTTAAATATACCAAACATCAACCAATCAATTTCAAATCACATCATAAATTCAATTTAACTAATATAGGGTAATTTAGTAATTGTGAGTGGGTTAAAACACTCACCTTTGATTTCAAATCGATTTGAAATCCAAAATAAGCTCAAAATTAAACAGTCTTAGAATTTGTCTAAACTAGTTCCATAATGTCCGGAAATTCGATACGAACCCAGCAGCACAAACCGCGCGTAAATCCGAGTTCGTATGCAAAAGATATCGATGTCAGAACGTTTAAAAATCCAATTTAAATTAAATAAACAAAACAAAATATACCTCGCCACGTCATCATCTCTACACTACAAAAAATCGTAGCCTGCCCTCCGTTCGATCATTTGTAACACGTGCATGCAACCCCCTCTTCGGCGCCGCCACCCACGCCATTGATCGAACGCGCCACGCCAGAGGGCCGCTGATCCCTGCTCCATCCACGACTTCCCCCACGGCCACCTCGACGTTGATCTAGACGTGAAAATAACCCAGCCGACGCCACTTATGATAAACGCTAGCTCAATTTTAGGCAATTATTTGGCTATTGAACTGACGAACTACCATCACCGATGCACTACCCTCGACCATCTCTACGTCGATGAAGATCAAACCTCGATGAAGGACCAAAAATGAATCTCCCATTTCTGGCCAAAAAATGATCCGAATCAAAAAACAAATCATTGCAGAAGATTGCGCTCGTCGAGTGCTTTGAATCGGTATATATAATAGGGTTTTCAGAAGTTTGAATTTTTGAAATTGGTTATGATTTGAAATTGGTTTGGGATTTAGGGTTTTGTAACGACCTGAAATTTTCAACCATTCGCATCCATACATGTCGGATTTGAATTGCTCAAAATATCATATTGTTAATTTAAATTTGGCAAAACTCAGCATATACAGTAAATAAATAATCACAGAATCACAGACACAGAGTAATATAACAATAAGCAGCGGAAACAAAAGAATAGTAGTTCATGAAGCTACTATATATATAACAGAGTTAAATAAGATACAACAGAGGTCTCGAATATATAGATGTCTCAATACAATAGTCAAATACAAAATCTAAATACATCATTGGAATCAGTTGAATAACTGAAAGCTGGATAGATAGCTGGATCTCCAAGTGAAGCTCCAACTCCAAAGGTGAGTCTCAAATGCTGTATCACTCAGTCTAACCCGAGCGTAAAGCAAAACACAAAACACTCGAGTCAGGATTAACATTCTTATATCAATAAATCCAACTCAAGTGAAATATCAACTGCAATACAGTAACATAAAGGATGTTTGGGATAACCATCCTCTAAGGATCCGTTAAACTATCTACTATGTAGTAATATACACTATTATAATATGTCTAAAGTAAAGTAAACTATCAAAATAGCGTTAAGGCTTTACATTTTCCACCTTAACACATTTTATATATTCCCATAGTCTATACAGTACCGTAATCTCCCCTGTAATGGGCATCATCAGAGGGCACTCCATAGGTATGGTACAAAACAAACTCGTAGTAAAGCACGCTAGGGTAGGTGACACGGCACAACAAGGCAATGCCAGGGTAGATATACCAATTACGCATCCGGACTGGTGGTAACACAGAGTCGCAGCAATCTGAAAGTTCGGTGCGGATCGTGCTATATGGAATAGTACAAAAGCAGTGCGGAATAAAAGAACAATTAGCAGATAATAGTAAATAATAAACGAGCACACCAGGAATTTTTATACTGGTTCGAACTTCCCGTTCTACGTCCAGTCCCAGACTCCTTCTGGAATTTCACTAACTACAATCCTCACTTAACCCGGAGGAACAGGTTTACAACAACCCTTGAACAGCCGAACAAGGGACCTGAGCAACAGAATAGGATTTTGCCTCAACAGCCGAAGAGGACTTCACACGCCTGAACAGCAGAACAGGACTTCAACTTATACAAAAGGTATTTGACACTATGTGTTCTCAATAACACGAATTTGTCTCTTGATAGTACAATCTTCCTATAATCTTCTCCTTTAGGATATATAGTGATGTGCTTTGAGAATAGTGGAAGATAGAGTGATCAACGATCAGAGAATGTATTCAGTTTGAGTGCAGTTTGAAAATATAGAATAGATAAGAATTCAAGAACATTAAAATTAGATTCGGTGAATTGTTTGTTGAATTCTGTAATCTATTTATAGTGTATAAAGAGTTGCAACTATAGATGAAAAGTTATATTGAAAAGAACAGTTGCAACCATTGATATTGAAAGAGTTTCTCTTAGGTGAAGAGAAGTGTCTTTTCACAAAAATAGCAATTGTAGAGATTCAGCTGTCTGAAAATAAATTTTAGACTTCTGAAATTTGAAGCGTGCAAAACAGAAAGTAAATAGGCTATTTTTATCTATATTCAGACGTCTGAAATAACAGAACCAGACGTCTGAATATTGTTAAAAAATTGAATTTTAACTTCAGATTCAGACGTCTGAATAGGTTATTTCAGACGTCTGAATTCAGCCTGAAATTGAGTTTTATTCTTTGGCACTGGTGTGTATTTATATATATCTTAAAGGAGAGATTTTAACAATATTTTAATTCTAAATAATGACCCAAAACAACATATATGCAGCATGAAGATAATATGAATCCAGTCTTGTGGCTATTCCTGCAAAACATATGTTAGTACATAATGTATATAGTTGTCGTTTGTCAAAATACATAGTAGACATCGAAACCGAGGTCTTAACATTCTCCCCCTTTTTGACGATGACAACTATATACTAAAACTCCCCCTGTCAAAAAGAATTAATACCATTTTATCAACTAAATACGAAAACTTCCCCTGTTAAAAAGAATTAACACCATATTCTCCCCCTTTGTCATTGCAAAAAGGTAATCAGTAATCTTACAAGATAGATCAAAGTAGACATAAATTAAAGAAGTTGCAAAAGATAGTTTAAGATACATAACAAACAACATAAAAGACACATAACAAATAACATAAAAGAGCAAAAAAGATCAGAATCTAGGACTGGAGTCACTTCCAACTTCATCATCATCATCACCACTAATTTTATTCTCTGAACTTGATGACCATTGAAAAGGAGTGGGGTTGAAAACATCGGTAGATGAAGAGGTTGAACAACCAATACGTTCCCAAATTTTGTTAAGAAAGCCTCGAATGGAATTAAAACGTTTTTCAGATTTTCGTTCTATTGATTTCATTCGGTTTTGAAGTTTTGCTTGATTTTGGGAAAGTGTTACCAAGGCATTCCTTGAGTTAGAGTCGGGAGAAAGAATCACAATATCATTATCATCTTCTTCTTCCGATGGAGGGATAGATGATTGAGTATGAGAATCGTGCCGACGAGGTTGTGGCTGGTTTTGATCACGGTTGGCAACCCATTCTTGGAAAGAGATATATGCTAAACTTTCCGGGCGTTTTGGTAATCCCATAAGACCTAATGTTTTAGACCCAAGTTCTTTGATCGAAGAGAATTCGGACTCAGGAAAAGGAATGTTAAAATTTTGAAGTATTTTCATAATATAAGCACCATAGTGGAAGGTCTTATATCGTCTCCTATGATTGACATCCATGAATTCTTCCAAAATTATTTGAGCCCAATTTATAGGTTGACCGGAGTATACAGCATATAGGGCTTGAAAATTTCTTTTATTAACTATCTCATAACTTCCTGTCCTTGGAATAACAGAACGAATTAATGCTCTATGAAGAATGCGAGCTTGAGGACGAAGTTGAATAGAAGTGAGTCGATTAATATCATCATTCAAGAATTGATGTGAAACTTCATCTCTATTAGTTAAATCTAAAGACACATCAATCTCATCTAAATCAATTCCGGTTGATGGACAACGTAGAATTTCACCAAGCCTTGAAATTGGCAGATATATTTTAACTCCACAAACCAAAGTCCAAATACAATCATTGCGATTGTGAGGAGTATGATGGTCTAGATTCATGTTTGCAAAAAATAATTTTACTAAAAGATGATTAATTTTGATATTGTTGGCATCAAAAGAGACTAGAGACTCTAACCCATTAGCTCTTACAAATTGATGAATACGATAAGCGCTGAATTCTTCGAATTTGATGAAGGCTCCAGGGAAAAAATTGGATCTATTCATTTGAGCAAATCGTTGCCTTGCTTGGTCGTTCCATAGCCACTGATCAATGTTTGGTGTAGATGAAGAGGATGATGGTCTTGATCTTTTTGATTTAGGTGCCATTTGAGTTTTTTTGAGAAGGAGATGATAACAATGGAGAAGAAATGACTGAAAGAAGAAGATGAAGAAGAGCAAAAAAGCAAAGGACGGGAGGAATAAAAGGGTTTGGTGTCTTGAAATTCGTGTAATATTAATTTGAAATTTTTTTTTCCAGTTTTCAGACGTCTGAATAAATACTTTCAGACGGCTGAATATAAGAAAATTGAAACAGAAAGAAAACAGTGCAAAAAAGCCTATTTTAAGACGTCTGAAATCATAGTTTAAGACGTCTGAAACTGTTATAAACATTATTCTCTTACACTGTTCAGACGTCTGTAATAAAGGGTTCAGTCGTCTGAAATTTTTCTTTTTACCAAAAAATAGAAATACACAAAATATATAAAAAGAATCTATAAGAAATTATTTATCCGAGTCACTTGGAGTTTTACATTCTTCTGGTTCGATCTTGGTTATCTCTGTGTATGGTCGCAAGGGAGCCCAATATGGTTGACGTTCCCAAGAGTTTTGTGGAACCGAAGGAGTTTGTGGACTCGGCTCCCATGAATTCCATCCAGATGAAGTTATTTGTTGAGATGTTGAAGGTTGAACTACATCTTTCTTAGGAGATGTTCCACAGAATTTCAAAGCCACTTGTTCAATAAAACTAAGTCGTTTGGAATTAACTTTTTGTTCGTAATACATCTCTCGTTGTAAATCCAACTGTTCTCTTTGGTAATGATGCATCTCTGATATTTTCTCTTTGGTTGATGGAGAACCAAAGAAAAGAAACCGGCGAGATTTCTTTTTTTCAGGAGTATAGCTAGAACGTTCACGAGAAGGACAAGGTCTATTTTTCTCATGAGGTGTTGGAGTTACTAAAATTTCAAGAGATGATGTAGAATAAGATGATGGAGAATCATCGGATTCAGAAGCCATGGAGAGAAGTAATATGAACAAGTTGATTTTCATTGTAGAGGGAATTTTCTATTAGAAAACAGAAAATAGAAATGACTTTGATGAAAAAGAAGATTAGAATTGAACAATTTATAATAAGATAGAAAGTTCAAAAATAGTATAAAAGGAATGGCTGAAACCCATTTGTTAGTAATATCCGTCTGTTAAAACAAAAGGTAAAAATAGTAAAAAGGATATTAGCCAAAACAAAAAAAAAATTTAAATAGTATAAAATTTATCAGAAGAAAATCATAAATTTTGAAGAGACACAATACCAAGTTCTCGCCTTAGTTTTACAAAAATATTTTCTAAAAGAGGTTTTGTAAAAATATCAGCTAACTGATTTTCAGAAGAAACAAAATCTAAAATAATTGTCCCTTTTTCAACATTATCACGAAGAAAATGATGACGAATGTCAATATGTTTTGTTCGTGAATGATTAATAGGATTTTTAGATAAGTTAATAGCACTAGAGTTGTCACAATATATAGTTGAATTTGATAAATTTATATTTAAATCTTTGAGTGTTTGTTGCATATAGATTACTTGAGTACAAGCCAAAGCAGCAGAAATATATTCTGCTTCACATGTAGAAAGAGAAACACAATTTTGTTTCTTACTAAACCAAGATACAAGTGATTTTCCAATAAAATGGCACGTACCACTTGTACTTTTTCGGTCTGTTCGAGAACCACCGAAATCAGCATCACTATATGAAACTAATTCAAATGGACATTCTTTAGGATAGAATAGACCAAAATCCTTTGTGTTTGTTAGATAACGTAGAATACGTTTCACTGCTCTTAAATGTGATTCTTTTGGATTGGCTTGGAATCTAGCACACAAACAGACACTCATCATTATGTCAGGACGACTTGCAGTTAAATATAGTAATGATCCAATCATACTTCGGTATTGTTTCTGATCAACACTTTTGCCATTTTCATCTTTTTCAAGATGTGTTGTTGTACTCATAGGAGTTGGTTTGGCAGAAGTATTTTCCATTCCGAAGCGTTTGATTAGATTATTACAATATTTTTCTTGATTAAAAAATATACCATTCGGTAATTGCTTAATCTGTAGACCAAGAAAGTATGATAATTCTCCCATATGGGACATTTCAAATTCCTTAGTCATAATATCCGAAAAATCCTGACATAATTTTTCGTTGGTGGAACCAAATATGATATCATCAACGTAGATTTGAACTATTAAAATATCCCTTTTTGAATTTTTAATGAATAATGTTTGATCAACCTTTCCAATTTGAAATCCCGAAGAGATTAGATAGCTCTTAAGTCGTTCGTACCAAGCACGTGGTGCTTGTTTTAAACCATATAGAGCCTTCTTAAGTCTATATACATGATTGGGATATTTTTCATGAGCAAATAAGGGAGGTTGTTCAACATACACATTTTCTTTAATATATCCATTCAGAAAGGCACTTTTAACGTCCATCTGATAAAGTTTAAAATTATGAAAACACGCATAGGCCAGTAGTATTCGAATTGCTTCTAGTCTTGCTACAGGAGCGAATGTCTCTTCATAGTCGATACCTTCTTCCTGATTGTATCCTTGAGCCACCAATCTTGCTTTATTTCTAGTGATATTTCCTTGTTCGTCCGCCTTGTTTTTGTAAACCCATTTTGTTCCAATAACAGTTTGATTACTTGGTCTAGGAACTAATTCCCAAACTTCATTGCGCTCAAACTGATTTAGTTCTTCTTGCATTGCAATGATCCAGTATTCGTCGGTAGAAGCTTCCTTTGGGTTCTTAGGCTCGATAGTAGATAAGAATGCTACATGGCCCATTTGGTTTAATTGATTCCTAGTTCGAACGTTTGAATTAATTTCTCCAATAATGTTTTGAACAGGATGATCCCGTAAGATATGTGGTGGAGATTTTAATTCATTTTGAATATTATTGTTCTCATTAGGATTATCAATTTCGTTTTCATTTATTTTAACATTTTCAGATTCTGTATTTATGATGTTATCATCATCATCATTATTTATACTTGTTATTTGTTGAAAATTTTCATCAAACGATACATGTAGAGTTTCCTCAACAGTATTTGTTCTTTTATTAAACACTCGATAGGCCTTGCTTCGATCCGAATATCCTAGGAAGAAACCTTCGTCAGATTTCGCATCAAATTTGCCAAGCTGATCTTTAGTGTTTAATATAAAACATTTTGAACCAAAAACTTTGAAATAGGATATGTTTGGTTTTCTGCTATTAAAGAGTTCATACGGAGTATTCTTAGTGAGAGGTCGAATGGAAACCCTGTTTAAAACATAACAGGCAGTTGCTACAGCTTCTGCCCAAAAATGTTTTGGAAGTGTGCTTCCATTTAACAAAGTTCTTGCACATTCCTGTAAAGTTCTATTCTTTCGTTCTACAACTCCATTTTGTTGTGGAGTTCTAGGAAACGAGAAATTATGAGAAATTCCTTTCTTTTTACAGAATTGTTCAAAAGCTTCATTTTCGAACTCTCCTCCATGATCACTCCGAATATTCTTAATTTTTAATTCCTTCAAGTTTTGGATTTTCTTGACGAAAATTTTAAAGTGATCAAAAGTATCACTTTTATTTTTCATAAAAATTGTCCAAGTATATCTAGAAAAATCATCGACAATTACAAACACATATTTGTTATGATTTATGGATTGCACTTGTGTTGGTCCAAATAGATCCATATGAAGTAACTCTAGTGGTTGTAATGTCGAAATGACCTTTTTAGATTTAAATGATGATTTTGTTAATTTACCTAATTGACAGGCATCACAAATATGATCTACTTTAAAGTTCATTTTTGGTAACCCCTTTACTAAGTTATTTTTGGATAACTTATTAATGGATTTGAAGTTAATATGACAGAAACGTTTGTGCCATAACCAAGGATCATTTTCATTAGCTATTAAGCACATATCTGAATTATAATTGACTTTCATATTCAGAACATATATATTTCTGTTTCTATTACCTTCAAATATGAGATTTCCACTATGATCTAAAATGCTACACTTATCTTCGGAAAAAGAGATTTTGAATCCTTTGTCACACAATTGGCTGATACTCAACAAATTGTGCTTCAGGTTTTTAACAAGTAAAACATTAGAGATAAGAGGAGTTTTAGAGTTACCGAAGTTGCTCACATCGCCTTTGCCGATGATATAACCTTTGGAATTATCTCCAAATGTGACTGATCCTTCATTTGTGTAGGTAATATTTGTCAGCATACTTTTGTCTCCAGTCATATGTTTAGAGCAACCACTATCTAGAATCCACTTTCCTCTCTTTTTAAGTGGGACCTGCAAAAAATAGAATTAAGACCATTGGTACCCACCTTTTTATAGGGTCCTAAGAGTTAGGTCTTAGGAAACCAAACCCATTCGGATCCGGTATTCCCTTTGTAAATATAATTCTGACTTTTATGAACAGTTTCCAAAAAGGATTTTATATATTTATTCCTAATCAAACTATTGTTTGTTTTAGGAACCCATATTTTTATGGTTTTAGATATCTGTATCCTTTTTGGTTTATATATAGAAGCTTTCAGTTCTTGATTTCTTTTAGATTGAACTGATGTGGATTTTGATTTAACAAACTGTCTCCAATTATTTTGAGGAGCTATTTGTTTCTTAATATATCCTAGTCCCTTTTTACTGGTAGAAGGCTGAGAGTTTTCAATTATCTTAGATAAATTTTCTCTCCCCTTATTAAAATTAGAGATATTTTTAGAAATATCTTCTAATTTAGCCTTTAATCCAGTATTTTCCAACTCAATCAGTTTGACTTTAGATTTTAGCTCATGATTTTCAGAAGACAAAGCATCGTTCTTTCCTTTTTGAGTTTCAATTTCTTGACTCAAGAAGGTTAATTGAGAATCATTATTAGAAGATGAAAGTTGAATTTTCTCTAATTCCTCTTCTAATATTTTCTTCTCGTCTTTAAGCATATCTCTTTCGAATTCTGCTTTGTTCTTTTGTTCAACAGCTTCTTTATACTTTTTCTTGAGATTTTTCATAGTACTAATTAATTCAGTATTAATTTCAACCATATCATCGAAGGTAAAATTTGATACCTCATTTTCAGTAGCCATGAAGCATATATTAGCTTGTTCATTTTCGCTTTCACTGCTACTATCAGAAGACGAAGAGTCTGAATCATCCCAAGTGACAGAGAATGCTTTCTTCTTGATCTTGTCCTTCTTAAACTTGTTGTAATTCGATTTCTTCTGGTCTGGACAATCTTTTTGCATGTGTCCTTTCTTGTGACAGTTGAAGCATTCTAGAACTGATGAAGAAGGTTTATTAAAGTTCCTTTTTCCATTGTTTCTATTTCCCTTATTGTGTTTGAGAAACTTTTTGAAATTTTTAGCAATAAATGCTAAATCTTCATCATCTGATTCTGATTCATCTTTTTCAGCATGGAAGGCTATATTCTTCCTGTCTTGAGTTTGAACTCGTTTTGCCTGTAGATTGACTTCGTATGACATTAGATTTCCTATTAATTCTTCTGGCTTCATTTCTGAAATATCGTTAGCTTCTTCAATTGCCAAAACTTTTCTTTCCCACTCGTCAGTAAGAGAGTTTAGGATTTTCGAGACAACATCAGCATCTGAATATGTTACACCAAGTCCGATCAAGGCATGATGGATATCTTGAAATCTAGAGTACATATCATTTATGGACTCGTCTTGCTTCATTCGGAAATTTTGGAACTGATTTTTGAGCATAGATATCTTGCTTTGCTTGACTTTGCTTGTTCCTTCATGAGTTGTTTTTAATGTTTGCCATATTTGATATGCAGTGGTGCATATGCTAACACGATTGAATTCATTTCTATCTAGAGCACAAAACAACATGTTCATAGCCTTGGCATTTAGGGTAGCTTCTGCTTTTTGGGCTGTCGACCAAGTAGTATAATCAGTGGTTGGTGCAGTGTATTCGGCTTGTGTGATATTCCAAGCATCAAAACCATTAGCCTGCATATAAATACGCATTCGTGTCGCCCAATAGTTATAATTTAATCCATTGAAGAAAGGAGGTCGTCCAGTGGCTTGTCCTTCTACGATGCCAGAGTTAGTGACAGGATTTGGAATAGCGTTGTTATCCATGTTGGCCATATGAGCAGATTATCAAATAACTGTGTAACGGTTATTAGATTCTAGCTTTGATACCAAATGAAAGTTCGGTGCGGATCGTGCTATATGGAATAGTACAAAAGCAGTGCGGAATAAAAGAACAATTAGCAGATAATAGTAAATAATAAACGAGCACACCAGGAATTTTTATACTGGTTCGAACTTCCCGTTCTACGTCCAGTCCCAGACTCCTTCTGGAATTTCACTAACTACAATCCTCACTTAACCCGGAGGAACAGGTTTACAACAACCCTTGAACAGCCGAACAAGGGACCTGAGCAACAGAACAGGATTTTGCCTCAACAGCCGAAGAGGACTTCACACGCCTGAACAGCAGAACAGGACTTCAACTTATACAAAAGGTATTTGACACTATGTGTTCTCAATAACACGAATTTGTCTCTTGATAGTACAATCTTCCTATAATCTTCTCCTTTAGGATATATAGTGATGTGCTTTGAGAATAGTGGAAGATAGAGTGATCAACGATCAGAGAATGTATTCAGTTTGAGTGCAGTTTGAAAATATAGAATAGATAAGAATTCAAGAACATTAAAATTAGATTCGGTGAATTGTTTGTTGAATTCTGTAATCTATTTATAGTGTATAAAGAGTTGCAACTATAGATGAAAAGTTATATTGAAAAGAACAGTTGCAACCATTGATATTGAAAGAGTTTCTCTTAGGTGAAGAGAAGTGTCTTTTCACAAAAATAGCAGTTGTAGAGATTCAGCCGTCTGAAAATAAATTTTAGACTTCTGAAATTTGAAGCGTGCAAAACAGAAAGTAAATAGGCTATTTTTATCTATATTCAGACGTCTGAAATAACAGAACCAGACGTCTGAATATTGTTAAAAAATTGAATTTTAACTTCAGATTCAGACGTCTGAATAGGTTATTTCAGACGTCTGAATTCAGCCTGAAATTGAGTTTTATTCTTTGGCACTGGTGTGTATTTATATATATCTTAAAGGAGAGATTTTAACAATATTTTAATTCTAAATAATGACCCAAAACAACATATATGCAGCATGAAGATAATATGAATCCAGTCTTGTGGCTATTCCTGCAAAACATATGTTAGTACATAATGTATATAGTTGTCGTTTGTCAAAATACATAGTAGACATCGAAACCGAGGTCTTAACACAATCACCCACCTCGAGCCACACTCCCGAATCAAGGGTGCACACCAAATCAATCACAAAGTAATAGAATGGCATACGATGGAGTGTGTCCGATCAGAGGAGCTACCTCATTGGCCCGGAATCGCTCCTGTTTTAGCCACCTTATGCCAACTCACGGGAGTCGGGTCCACGTATATACCTCATATAGGATCGTCGCCACCATCCTACTTCATTCTAGAATCTCCACCGCGTACAAAGTTGTTAAAGTAGTTTTCGGTATTGACAGAGAGCATGCCTATATCCGATCCCGGTCTCTTTAACAACCAAACGTTATTATAACACCGCGGTCATTTCAAAATAGTTTATACTTCAAAACCAAAATATCATTTCCATTTCAAACCCATATCAAAACGATATCATTTTCACTTCAAATATCCATTTCCAAAATCATAGCATTTTCCAAAGATATAATACTTTAGAAACCAAAACAATTTGAAATAATAATACTTTGGAAATCATAATACTTTGAAATTCATAACTTTGGAAATCATAACACTTTGAAATCATAACACTTTCCTTTAAACAGTTTAGATATTAATAATAGTATATAAAATAAAACAGTTTATAAAATAAAATAATTTATATAAAATAGTTATAAGTTAAAACAATTTATATTAAAATAATTAGTATTTTTTAAAATAGTTTATATTAAAAATAGTTATATTAGAAATAGTTTATAAAAAAAATAGTTATATTAGAAATAGTTTATAAAAAATAGTTTATAAAATAATATAAAATAGTTTTAAATATAATTTAAAATACTTTATATAATAAAATAGTTTCCTCAAATTTCACAAATTGATTCAACTCAACTCGAATTCCAAAATCCAAATTTAATTAAATCTCAAATCATCAACTTCAATTCAATTCAGTTTCTCAATAAACCATTTCAAATTATCGATTTTCAAATACATATTTAAACCATAAAATAAGCCATTTCAATTCAATATATTTCAAAGCTTTAAATATTCAACATTTCATATATATATATATATATATATATATATCAGATTCACTTTACTATTATTTAGTTTTGAAATATTTACTTAATCATTTCAATAACATCTAAATACAGCTTCAGTTTACAAATTTAAATAAACAAAATATCCCATTTAAATTTATGTAAATTTGTAATATTCATTTAAGTCACTTTTAATCAAATCCAAGTTATAAAACCATATCTCTAAAATTTCAAATTTAAAAAAAAATCAAATCAACCTTATTTAAGTAAAATTCTTAAATAAATATAATTTCAAATCAAATTCAAATTTATCTTTTCGACTTGAATCATTATAACCTCTATATTTGAATATATATATATATTAAACAAATACTTAAACATATTATATATCGACTTTATTAAATCAACTTTAATAAATCTTTAAAATCAATATTTATTAAAACCATATATTTCTTTTCAAAACCATAGAAATCATTTTCAAAATATTTATATGTAGACCAACGGTGTCTGTATATAATTTTCTACCCTATGGTCAAGTGATACAGATATTTATCATTTCAATCCGTAATTTAAATATATACGGGTATATACCTTTTCAACCCGCAATCCCAAATTCAATGTCAATGAAAATCACTTGGGTTTATCATTTCAAACCATAACGATTTTCTCCTATTCTACAGATCGTTCGGGTACGTATCATTTCAACCCATAGTGAATTCTATACTAATAGGGAACTTGCAGAGTGATAACAGATATGATAATAATATAACAATCAGCAACAGGCATATATCATCAATGATAACAGATAATGGTGTCAAATGTCATAGGTGAACAGATAGCATATATATAATAGTGTAAATAACTAACAGTAGCATATTTCAATTGTCGTTTCAATTGAAATCAAATTTAATAAATATAAGAAAATTAATCATGAGTGATTGCTTACCTTTCGAGGCTAGAGAGGATAGACAACACAAAAGGCTACAATTTGAACTGCGAAATTGACCAATCCAAATGACGATTTCCAAAGCAAAGAAAGATTGGCACGAATACGACGAATATAGCTGATAAAGTGGAATTGATAAGATGAATCAGAACCATCTAAATATAACTGAAACAATTATAAATTTTCCTTTAAAACCAAATTTTAAAATACACATTTAAAATAAGATTTATATATATATATATATAATTTCAAATAAATATTTTAACTCGACACCAAATTCATGTATAAATGGTATATATATAGCATTTACATACAATACATATGAATGCAAAATTATATAGCCAAATAAATGCAGACCCATAAATAACTGGTACGAAATATATGCAGACCTATATATATATATATATATATATATATATAAGCTACCTAATCATATACAGACATATATATTTAAACAACTTTCATAACTTTTCCAATTATAAACTTCTATAGCCAACATACAACCAACATACACAACGTACATATAAACATACCTTATGATATAAATCATAGACTGACATAAATATAAAAACTTTACTTAACATATATATATATATATATGCAGACTTACAATAATCAAATATATATATATATATCCAACTATACACAACATGCAGACTACAAAATCTTATGCAAACTTTGATATTCACAAAAATACAGCTATATATGTAAACAACCTTTAACTATAGTTATATACTATTGTGATATCCCGGAATTTTGGCAATATCAATTTAATAATCTTTATTTATAATTAAATTGATTTGTTGATTTTATTTTGTAAATTGACAAGTTTATTCATTTTAAAGGTTAATAATATTTTAAATTGGTAATATTTATTAATATCTTTTCTAACAATTTAAATTGGTAAGATTTATCTTTCAAAGCTAATATAAAATGTTTTCTATTTATAATGTATATATATATATATTGGTATATATATAGGAAGTCTTTAATTTAATAAAAGTTATGTTTTCAAATTTTAATATATATGTATATATATATTATGATTTGGAGTTATGTTATAAAATTCAATATAGTAATTATCAAAAACTAATGTTAAAAATATTTTCCATTTAGAATATATATATTTGTATATATTAAAATGGAAAAGTATTGGATTTGAATTTAATTAAGATGTTTTCAAACTTTAAATATATATATATATATAATTTGTAATTTGGAAACTATATTTTAACATAATACTTTTCAAGTGATAATTTCTTATTTATTTATAAATATATATTTTAAGCTTAAGTTTTAAATAAGATTTAAATTAAGAAGTTCATTTGTTTTTAAGATTCTTTCATTTTTAAAATTCAAACATAAGATAAATTGTTTTGTGAAAATATATATATATATATATATATAGTTAAAATAAATCTCTCAAGCATATAAATATACGATACATTAAAATTTATCAAAACATAAGTAATTTATAATTGTTTACATGAATTCACATTTGTATATTTATTAAATCTAAAAGCTTAATTATAAAAAGATAAATACATTATATACATATAAATATTTCATAAATACATATGTATTACTTAAATAAATTAATAAAAGACAAGTTTAACACTTGTAAACATATGGAAGCTTGGAGTGTTTAGGTGTAAGTTAATTAACATCTAAGAAGGACAAATGTCAACATTCTTTTTAATAATTAAAATAAATAAATTAAAATAAGAAGAAGAAATATATTTTTACTTTCAGCTGAACTCTTGTTCTCTTCATTACAACCAAAAACTAAAAAAACTAATTTCGAATCTAAAATCAAAAGAAGAAATAAAGTCTGGAAATCAAAATGCAAAGAAGAAATGTAAATCTGGAAATTCAAATATGAGAAAAGCTTCACCTGTGATCATGCAAACTTAAAGAAGATGGAGGCAATTCAATTGCAGTTCCAAATCTATCAACAAGTATTCAAAGATCAACAGCTAGAATTTAAAATCAAAAAGCAAAACAAAAGAAGTTCAAAACTGGAACAAGCCTGGAAACAAAAATATGTTATCTGCTTCTCTGTTCAACATGCCTGGTGAGTAAACATATTTTTAAAAACAGTTTTAAATTATGGAATTCCACTTTAAGATGTATGAAACTCTGGTTGCTTGTTTGAATACTTGGATTGGAATGAATGCATGTATGTACAAGTATTTAATGTCTGTATATTGTTTAATATAAACTTTGTTGTGTGATAACAGGTTTCAATTCCTCTATAAATCTAGTATCTCACTTTTGAATCACTGTTAGATTTTTATTTGTAAATGAAAAATGTTTGAAATCGTGAAACATCCCTACTAGGATTCATTCCTGAAATTTACATTGAATATTTGACTCGGAAATTTATAAATAACAGAGAAATATAGTTTGGGTCAAAATTTTTATCAATTAGATTTTGTGATTAGATTGCATGATTGAAATAGTAATATAAAATCATGAATTTTGATAAGTATATCATGATTTTTAGTTTGAATATTAGTGTGTATTCTCGAGTTTTCCGTTTTGGACAAATGGATAGATTGTCGTCGATCGGAGGCGAGGGAAGATGCGATTTTTGGTCTGGAGATAGTTGAGATGTTGACGAAGGCAGGAAAATTGTTGATGTATTTTATCAATGGTCGAGTTGACCAGAAATTGACGAAGTAGGGTCTAAGACTCTGTTTTTACGTTGTTGTTCAAACGAGTTTCGCGACGTCGTGACAATACCGGAGGCGATCGCGTGTTGTTCTGAAGGTGCTGGTAGTCGAGACGGAGCTATGGGGAGAAGGGCGAAGTTTCTCGTGGCATAGATCGTCGGTGGCGAGTGGATCATCTGGTAATGTCGTTTCCAGGTGATGGATTTTGAGCTCGATTTTGTTTCTCGTTCGAATCGTGATATTGGGGTGGTCGATCGTGTTGCCGTGGATGAAGATGACTTGTCAGAGGCCAAGGCGAAGTTCGTCGTCAATCAGGGAAGGTGTTCACATGCACGTACACGTTTGCGTGTATCTGTAAGAATTGGGTTTGGGGAAGAAAGCGAATGATCGGGCGTTCGTTCGAGAATTATCGAGTTTTACTCAAAGCAGGGTGTAAGTGGGTTTTGTCTCGTGTTTCGTTCGAGTAATTAGAAGTTTTGCTCGAGTTTAGGTGAGGCAGATTTTTAGTGGTTCAGGTTTTAGAAATTTAACAGAAATGTACAAGTTTTTAAAACAAGTTTATGCTTGTAAAATAAATGGTTTTCAAAATAAATGTTTTTAACAAGTTTTAAATATTTAAATAGATAAGTTTTGAAAGGGTAGATAAGTAGATTTTCAAAAATGCTTTTTGTAGTAAAGTTAATTTAATAACTTTGGAAGTTTAAAGATTTGAAAGTTGAAGTAGAAGTTTATAATGTTTTAATTATAATTGATTTCTAAAATGTTTTATTTTAAATAAGTTTAACGATAAGGATTTAGTAAATCAATTATAATAAGGATTTATCTTAAGTAATTAAGAGTTTGATTTATTAAAGATAATTAATATGGGAAGATAATTAAATGGGGATTTTCACTTCAAGGGCTTATTTATGCAGGTAATAAGTTTTAAGGACACTATTTCTAAAAAATTAGTTTTAAGGACATTTTACAGGAAAAAGATAAAAGAATTTATCATTTTCAGTTATACAGAAATAATGATAAAAAGATTTATCATTTTCCTGTATAACTTAAAAAGATAAATGAATTTATCGTTATCCTGTAAATTGTCCTTAAAACTAATTATTTAGAAGTGTTGTCCTTAAAACTTATTACCCTGAAAATAGAATCCCTTCAAGATAATTTCCACTAATTAAATTGTTGGTCAATCTAATTTACTTAATTAAGATAACGATTTTTCTTAATTAAGACCTTTAAGTATAAATAGTTAAGAAATTATTTAATTAGTTAAATAATTAACTAAAGAATTAATTAGCGATTAATTAGAGATAATCACTTATAAATTAATTAAGTAATTACTTGATGAAGTAATTAAGGAATAATTACTGGATGTAATTAAGTAAAGGGAAATTATTTAATAAAGTAATTAGAGAATAATTACTTTTTGAAGGTAATTAAATAGAAGTGATTAAGGGTAAATCACCTAGTGTTATTAATTAACAATTTATTTAATAAAGTTAATTAAAGTATTAAGGTTAATTAATAAGGTAATTAATTATTTGTTAAGGTAATTAATTAAAAAGTAATTAATTAATGGAAGTAATTAAGGGAAGTTAATTACTGGATAAGATTAATCAAAGGTGATTAATAATTGTGGTTTAATTAAGATTAATTACTTAATGAAATTAATTTAAATAGAATAAATAATTAAAGTTGTAATTAGGAATCAATAGTTTATAATTAATTAATGATATAATTAAGGGTTGATTAATTAAGATTAATTAATTAAATGATAATTGATTATAGTATAACTAATTAATTGTAATTAATTAAAGATTAAAATAATTGATTATAATTAATTAATTATTGAAGTAATTAAAGGTTAATTACTGTATTGGTTAAGAATAATTAATTTGTGAAATTAATTAAAGATAATTACTCAAATGTAATTAAAGTATAAT
Source organism: Allium fistulosum (assembly GCA_030737815.1). Taxonomy (NCBI): domain Eukaryota; kingdom Viridiplantae; phylum Streptophyta; class Magnoliopsida; order Asparagales; family Amaryllidaceae; genus Allium; species Allium fistulosum. The sequence goes on along the minus strand of CM060905.1, from coordinate 478,822,384 downwards.
TAATCAAGGTGATTAATTAAGTGGATAATTAGAGAATGATTAATTAATCTAATTGTAATTAATTAATGATTATATAAGTAAGATTTATAATGAAGTAATTAATTTAATTAATTTTAAATTAATTAAGAGATGAAGTAATTAATTTAATTCACTTTAAATCAATTTAAAGATAGAGATAGTTAATTTAATTCATTTTAAATTAATTATGTTGTGGTTAAGTAAATCATTGCTTATGTATGAATGGATGACATTGATTGTCTTGAATGGATGTAATCTCAGAAATGAGATAAGTAATGTTGTGTGGTATGAATGCTTGGTTGCATTATGATGGTAATATAGATTACCTATTGTGATATTGATATGGATTACCTATTTTGTTATGGATCATTTGTTTATTAGATAATGTGATTATCAATTGTGACTTGTGAATTATCTATCTATATGAATATAGATAAGTTGAATTGTTTAAACCTTTAAACAACTTGGCCTTAAAAGATACGTTTTGGATTTCGATGAGACCGGGATCGGATTTGCTACAGTACAGCTCTTTCTTCTATCCCTTTCTTTCTTAAATCATGATGCGTCTTTCTGGGCTAAGAAAGTCGGGTCGTGACAGTTGGTATCAGAGCGGTAGGTTGAGTGAATATGTAACAACCCGCATATCTATCGATTCTATATTTAAATATTTTATTTAAATATTTTATCGTTAGTCGGATGTTAGTCCGAAAAGCTACTTTTTGCATACGGTCAAATTAGGACCCGAGACCACCCCCATTGAGTTCAAAATGACGTTTGCGATCTTTTTGAGTGTAAACTTCGATATGTTTGGAGATAGTGAAATTTTCAACACTTTTTCCCGCCTTTGACTTTGGTTTGGACTGCACCCCTTTAGTTCAGCCCAACCATCTTCCTCACTCCATCAAAACACTTCAAGCTTTGTCAAAAATGGTGGTGGGAAGTGGAAATTAAAACTCCAAACACAAATTCTATTGCAAATCCGAGATTCAACATCAAATTCACGTGAAGACCATTGATTCAAGCTTGTTGGTGTTCTTGCTTTGCTCTCAAATCTCCATCTTCATCAAATTCCGTGAAAAGGTGAGATTTTTGATCTCACATCTTACCTATATCTATCTTGGACTGTTGGGAATGATCCTCTATTGCATTTGTATGAATATCTGCCTTTGGATTGCATTGGATTGGAGAAAAACTATAAATTTTGGCGTTTTGGTGAGTTTCTGGCCTTAAGTCGTTTCTGGCCATCGTTGAGTCGTTCGCGAGTTAAAGTGATGAGTCGTTCATGAGTTACTGGCTTGAGTCGTTCGCGAGTTAAAGTGATGAGTCGTTCACGAGTTACTGGCTTGAGTCGTTCGCGAGTTAAAGTGATGAGTCGTTCACGAGTTACTGGCTTGAGTCGTTCGCGAGTTAAAGTGATGAGTCGTTCACGAGTTACTGGCTTGAGTCGTTCGCGAGTTAAAGTGATGAGTCGTTCACGAGTTACTGGCTTGAGTCGTTCGCGAGTTAAAGTGATGAGTCGTTCACGAGTTACTGGCTTGAGTCGTTCGCGAGTTAAAGTGTTAAGTCGTTCTGGGTGTTCTGCCTTCGCTAGGTCGTTCGCGAGTTAAGTGCTAAGTCGTTCGCGAGTTAAGTGATAAGTCGTGCGCGAGTTAAGAGTTAGGTCGTTGCCTTCTGCTACCTCGTCCTGGCTTAGGTCGTACTGGGATAAGTCGTTAGGTCGTATAGACCTTAGCTCGTAGCTCGTATTTGAGCTTAAGTCGTAGCTCGTATGGCTCTTAAGTCCTAGGTCGTTGGCTTTTAAATCGTTAAGTCGTAGCTCGTATGGCTCTTAAGTCGCTAGGCCATGCCAACTCCGCTAGCTCGCAACTGTTAAGTCGTATGACCTTAAGTCGTAGGTCGTCCCCGACCTAACTCCACTAGGTCGTTCCAGCCTTAGCTCGTAGCTCGAATTGAAGCTTAAGTCGTTGTTATTTTATATTAATCGAGAAAGAAGATTTGAACAGAACAATGAGCGCCATTACTGATTTCCTTTTTATTTATTTATTAAAGCTTTTCGGATACTTTTTACAATCAGATTTGATCCCTCTTTTATACATAGTGCATACGAGAATAATAGGAAAGGTAATCATGGGCTTTCCTTAAATAACCAGCCCGCTTATCCTATAACCGAAGTCACGTGTCAGCCTCCTTTACTAAAACAGCGTACATGCTACTTTGTTCAGATCTGATCATACCAACGTGTACACATACTACTTCAGATTACACTCCCCCTCACGTTGGTGAGTATATGTTTTCCATCCCAAGCTTGTGGCATAAATACATCATTCGTGATCCAGTAAGGCCTTTGGTAAAGAGATCAGCGATTTGTTCTCCAGTCCGCACATGTCCAGTTTCGATGAGGCCCGCCTGAATTTTCTCTCTGATGAAGTGGCAATCCACTTCGATATGTTTCGTCCGTTCATGATACACAGGGTTCGATGCTATATGGATTGCAGCCTGGTTGTCACACCACAGCTTGACAGGGGTTTTCACTGTTATATTGAGCTCTTTCATCAATTTTGTTATCCATATTACTTCACATATTGTATTAGCCATTGCACGATATTCAGACTCAGCACTTGAGCGGGACACCACGTTTTGCTTCTTGCTTTTCCATGACACCAAGTTGCCCCCAACAAATACACAGAAACCGGAAGTAGATCTTCTATCTATCTTTGAGCCTGCCCAGTCTGCGTCACAGAAACTCTCGATGTTCATATGTTCATGATTCCTATACATAATACCCTGTCCAACCGTGCCTTTGAGATAGTGTAGAATTTGAATAAGAGCATCCCAGTGATGTACCTTTGGTTGAGCCATGAATTGACTTACTACACTTACTGAGTGAGCAATATCGGGTCTCGTAACACACAAATAATTCAACTTTCCTACTATACGCCTATATCTTTCAGGATTATCAATTGGTTCTCCTTCATCACTCAACCCACAATTAGCCATCATGGGTGAATTACATGGTTTGGCTGCTAGCATCCCAGTCTCATGTAGCAAGTCCAGGGTATATTTTCTCTGTGACACATATATCTCCTCATTTCTTCTTGTAATTTCTACACCCAAGAAATAACTAAGTTCGCCGAGGTCTTTGGTATGGAACTGACTGTGAATGAATTGTTTGAGATCATTAATACCAGTAGTATCACTCCCAGTTATTACAATATCGTCCACATATACTACTAATAATATTATTCCCTTGGCCGAATGTTTATAAAACACTGTATGATCCGCTTTGCTTTGACTGGCGCCAAATTTGTTCATGGCTATGCTGAACTTTCCGAACCATGCTCTAGGACTTTGTTTGAGCCCATATAAAGATTTGTTTAGTTTACACACCATACCAGTCTCCCCCTGAGCAACAAACCCGGGGGGTTGCTCAATGTATACCTCTTCAGTGAGATCCCCATGTAAGAACGCATTTTTGATGTCTAACTGATGGAGTTTCCATTGATATCGGACTGCCATTGAAATGAAAAGTCTGATTGACGTCATCTTGGCTACTGGTGAAAACGTTTCCAAATAATCAATTCCATACGTTTGAGCATAGCCTTTTGCTACTAATCTTGCCTTTAATCTGGCAACAGTTCCATCTGCATTTATTTTGGTGGAGAAAATCCATTTGGATCCTATTGCTTTCTTGTTAGGTGGTAATTTCACAAACTTCCATGTTTTATTATCTTCCAATGCCTTCAGTTCTTCCATCATGGCTGCCAACCATTGTGGAGATGCTATTGCTTCTCCTACTGTCTTGGGGATATTTACAGATTCCAATGCTACTATACACGCATATGAAGTCTGGGGAATTCTATTATACTTTACGTAAGATGAGATAGGATATGTACATTTTCGTTTCCCTTTTCTAATTGCAATCGGAAGGTCCATACTTCTCTGTCCTTCACTTAATTCTTCGGGTTGTATGTTACTGCATGCAGGTTGCTCATCCTGTCCCTCAGTTCGCTCATCCTGTACGTTGCTCATCCTGCCGATAGAATATGAAGTCTGGGAAGTTTCAACATATATAGGTTGCTCATCCTGTCCCCCAGTTCGCTCTATGTCTTGAATCTCATCATTATTGCTCTGCGTGGTCCCACTTGGTATGGTAGAGTAGACTAAAAATTCTTCATCACTTTCAGGAGAGTTTGTACTGCTAGTTTGATAAAATGGTGTATCTTCCATAAATGACACATCAATCGACACAATGTATTTTCGCAACTGCGGACAATAACATCTATATCCTTTCTGAACTCTTGAGTACCCCAAAAAAATACATTTTAGTGATTTGTGATCAAGTTTACTTCTTTGTTGACTTACATCTCTCACGAAGCATGTGCATCCGAACACTCTAGGTGTCACTGGGAACATATTTTTGTGAGGTTGAAGAGTTTGATAAGGGATTTCATTATTAAGAACTGTGGAAGGCATTCGATTAATTAGGAAGCAGGCAGTAGACACAGCATCTGCCCAAAACACTTTGGGCACATTCATTTGAAATAATAGAGCTCTTGCGGTTTCTAATAAATGTCTATTCTTTCTCTCTGCAACACCGTTTTGGGACGGAGTATCAACACACGATGTCTCATGGATAATACCCTGTTGAGCTAAATAATTTCTAAATTCAATAGACACATATTCCTTTGCGTTGTCACTCCGAAGTGTTTGAATAGAAGTATTAAACTGGGTTTTAATCTCCGCATTAAATTTACAAAATATATTAAAAATTTCTGCACGTGATTTCATCAGAAATAGCCATGTAAGTCGAGTGTAATCATCAACAAAGGTAACGAAATACTTAAATCCAGGTTTAGACACAACAGACGCTGGTCCCCAAATATCAGAATGAATTAATGAAAAAGGACTACATGCCCGTTTATTAATCCTAGGTGGTAAGCTACTTCTCTGGTGCTTTGCATACTGACACGCTTCGCAGTTTATTGTAGATAAATGGTTATACTGTGGACACAGCAACTTGAACAAAGAAATGGATGGATGACCTAGCTGGCAGTGAACTTTAAAGGCTTGATTAGTGATTGAACATGCTATTGATTCAGGCGAGCAATCAAGTGTATACAGTCCACCGCATTCACTTCCTCTACCAATAGTCTGCCTCGTTGCTAGATCCTGGAACACACAATGTGATGGGAAAAACGTAATACTGCAATTGAGGCTGTTTGTAATTTGGCTAACTGATAGTAGGTTAAAGGAGAGAGATGGTAAATATAATACAGATGTCATTGGTATAGATTCATTTGGTATTACTTTGCCTACCCCCTTAACTATAGATTTTGATCCATCAGCAAGTGTCACCCATTGAGACAATTTTCCAGGCATATCTCTTGCGTTAAAATTTGTAAACAAAGTGTGGTTACCTGTCATGTGGTCAGATGCTCCAGAGTCGATTATCCACTTCGATGTAGCTGCTCCAGTGCTTGTGTTTGCCACCGAGGTGGTTGCAGAAGTTTGAACAGGTTCTGGTTGGTAGTTACTTAGATTATTTTGCAATTGAGAGTATTTGTTGAATTCCTCCGCTGTCATTAGCACAGTTTTGATGTTTGAGGGATTTGTATTTCTCTGGTTCCATTGTAAACTCCTGCACTCTGAAATAACATGGCCAATACGTTTGCAGTAGTTACAAATTTTACTTTGATTCGGTGGTCTCCATGGTGGTCGGGGAAATCTCCCTGGTTGCCTTGGGTTTCTCCAAGCTTGATTTGGTGGTCGCCATGGTTGAGAATACGGGGGTCTGGGTCTCCAGTTTGGTGCATAGTTCTGTGCATGTTGTGCATCTCTCGTATCAGTCTGGGTTTGTTTATTGAACACAGCATTACTATTACTCCCAATGAATGCGCTACCTCCTGATGCTTCATTTAATTCATTTGTTTTAGTTACAGTTTCCGTCCTCAATATTCTGCTATATACTTCTTGTAAAGAGTCCAGATCAGGATTTGCCAGTATTTGTGACTTTACTCCATCGAATTCAGATGATAGTCCAGCTAAGAAGCTCATAATAGCCATTTGCTCCCTTTGTTTTTGCTGCGCTTTAATATCCGAACTCATTGGCAATAATAGATTGAATTCTTCGTAAATTTGTTTAAACGTCATAAAATAATTCATTAAGCTCATGTCCTTCTTCTCTGTTCGATAAAACGCCTTACAAATATCGTACATCCGTGTCAAATTTCCCTTTCCTGAATACAAAAACTCCAAATACTCCATCAATTCCTTCACTGTTTCGCAGTGGTTAATCAGACCAATTATTTCATTCTCCACTGAATTTCGGATTTGTAAAAACAGACGTGCATCTTCTCGAAGCCAATTTTGATCCTCATTGTCTTTTGAATCAGATAACGGCGGATCTTTAATTAGATGATCAAATTTGTCTATGCTTCTGATATACAGCCTTATTGTTTTACTCCAATCGAGATAGTTAGTGCTATTCAACTTGCGATCCGTGATTTTAGGCATCATAGTCATCACATCGATGCTCTTTGCTTCAGCCATTATGGAAACAGATGAAGAGAAAACAGAGAAGAATAAAGTGAATCACTTACAAGAGTAAACGGAAAAGAAAACAATCAGCAGATCCGATCGATCTGAAGACCGTGAAGCCCTAGATCAATCCTGCGCTCCGATACCATGTTATTTTATATTAATCGAGAAAGAAGATTTGAACAGAACAATGAGCGCCATTACTGATTTCCTTTTTATTTATTTATTAAAGCTTTTCGGATACTTTTTACAATCAGATTTGATCCCTCTTTTATACATAGTGCATACGAGAATAATAGGAAAGGTAATCATGGGCTTTCCTTAAATAACCAGCCCGCTTATCCTATAACCGAAGTCATGTGTCAGCCTCCTTTACTAAAACAGCGTACATGCTACTTTGTTCAGATCTGATCATACCAACGTGTACACATACTACTTCAGATTACAGTCGTTAAGTCGTTCGTTCCACTAAGTCGTTCAAGGATTAGGTCGTTAAGTCGTTCATTCCACTAAGTCGTTCAAGGCTTAAGTCGTAAGTCGTTCACGAGTTAGTACTTGGTCGTTTGACCTGTTTTCCCTTAGGTCGTTCGACCTGTTCTTCTGCTAAGTCGCGTGGCATTCTTCCCTTAGGTCGTTTGGCTTCTCGAGACCGCTTGCCTTCACTAGGTCGTACCGTGACGGGGCGCTGCCCCGCACCCCGCCGTGGGCGCTGCCCCCTGGACCCTGCGTAGGCAATCTCTTCTGAAAAACATTTATCAGAATTTCTACTTTGATGGTTTTGGGATTGACTTCTTTGGACTTTACTCACGTCTTCGAACGTGAATTGATTTGTTCTACAATCGTTTTATGACTTGTCACTTTAAAGATATATGAAGGTTTCAATACTAATAGTAAATATAAAAACTCTTTCATCAAAGCGATTTCAACACTATTTTAAATATCTAAAGTTCATTTTCTCAAACCGATTTTCAATCTACTAGTATATACAAGCCTTTACTTCACTCGAATGAGAAATCGACTTAAACGACTTAGTAAAACGAGTGGTATGAAACGCTTGCGTTCACTTCGTCGGTTAGCTCTTGGACTTGTTCGATTGAACCCTTTTCGTGACAATTTCCTAGTGAAGATTTACAGCTTGTTCGTAAATATTTAAGTTAAGCAAGTGGTTATGGGACATGAAGCTAAACTCATATATTTACTAGCTTGGTGTGATTGACACTTCTCGCTGATCATGATGATCATTTTATGATTTAGACTAGCAATTGTGCGATGTCTCTTTGTTTGCAAGGTAAGACTAGACCGCAGTAGTGTGATTCCGACTCACACACATCTCTTTGTCCGCAAGGTTAGTCTAGGCCGCAGTAGTGTGATTCCGACTCACACATATCTTTTTGTTTGCGAGGTTAGGCTAGACACCACTTGTGTGATTCCATTCACACATACCTTTTTGCTTTTTGGTTAGCCTAGGCCTCAATCAGTGTGATTCCGACTCACACATATGGGGTAGCTCCCCATGGTCTTCGGACCATCATGTGATAGGCCTCTTTCTCTTTTTATGATTTCTGGATTTCTTGTTTGATTTCTGGATTTTTATGTCATTGACTTGTTATGAGTACAAGTTTAGGGTATGATGCCCTCTTTGGATCTTTAAGAAGATTCTCGTGATATTGATCATTTCTCATCGGTTGATCTCCTGTTGATCATCATTTTCATACTTATAGTAGTATGTCTGTATGGATATTCTATGTTTATGCCATATCTTTTATTCTATATCATGTCATCTGATATTTATAGTTGGACTGATCCGTTTATTATTTTCTTAAATAATACTCGGGTCAGACCGAGATGTTACAGGTGCTTCTGCTTGACTTCCTTCCGGGATTTGCTACTCTGACTTTTGGCTGACTATTTAGTTTAGCAGTTTTTGTTGTATACACTTGAGATATGGACTCATAGTTGTATTCTTTTTGTATAGCACATGTTGCTATTCTTTTGTATTATTGTGGAACTTTTTGACCACTACTCTGATGTACACTTTCATGTGTTAGTTATATATTCATATCTTCTTCCGCCTTTGTGATATGGATGTCTGTGACTGCTTTGTGTTATGTTTATCTCTATGTTTGTTTCCGAAGATTATTTTATAGCCACCGTGTGATAATCAATTACATGGATGGTCGCTCCTCAACAGCCTTATTCTCCGTGCTAGTTGATAGCACTACATCGTAGTGTCCTTGGCTAGCGTGGGTATTGAGGTGGGGCGTCACAGAATACCTAAGCTCTGGAGTGGTGTCTATCTTGAGAGAGCGTATTTGTAATTTTTATATAACTATATATATATATATCTATTCTACCTATTTGTTGGGTTGCCTGTTCGGGTTTTCCAATATGAGTTATAAAGGTAGATAGGATGGTGGTGTGTGTAACACGACTACCAATGGTTAAAGTCTGAGTGTTGAGATTGGAAGTGTATCTGTCGAGACTGTAGACCCAATACTGTCTCGAGTGAGCTTTGTTATGGTGTAAAGATTCCAACGATCTTTGAAGGAAACCTGTTAAGGTTCGGGTTTATCTTTGAAGTTGGATAAGCAGAAGCATGTGATGGTATTTTGGCAACTCAGGAAGTAGTAGCTGTGTGGTGAGACACGGTGACTATGGACGTTTCCAAAGATGTTTCTTCTGGAGCAAGTTTAAGGAAGTATGTCTGCTTCGGTGTTGTGGCTAAGATTCAGTAGGATGTTTATGTTTGGTTTGAGGCCCGAGTTTCTTGAGGAGTGTTTGCCCATCTCAAGGCTCTGTGTGGGATTGGTTGATATAGTTTTGATGATCAAGGAGCTTTCGATAAGAAGTCTTTGGCGTCAGTGGCAGCGTTGCAGCTCGAAGTGTTTTGTGTGTCAGCAGGAAGATCTTTTGGCTAAGCAATTTTCTAGAGGTGGAGTCCAGAAGCAACGGAGTTGATCTATTTCTTCGATGGATTGGTTAGTAAGGCATAAGCTGGTCTGATTAGTGAAGAGAGAACAATATCTTTGGAAATTAGGCCGGGCTGATCGCAAAAGTGACTTGCGATTGTTTGAGTGTTCTCTTGGGTTATTGGAGATTGAGATTCCATATCGACTTGTTCGTGGAGTTACCCGTGGTTCAGCTTAGTAGAAGGATGTCTCCTAGAGAAGAATTTGGTGAAGCAGCTCAGGATTCTCTGGAGGGGGATTGATCACACCTAGTTTTCTGAAGAGGATTCTGCTGGGGTGTTTTAACCAAGTGAAATGGTTCACTAAGATTTTATGGGTATGATGAACTGTGGATGATCAAGTTGTGCTCGAGTTTCTCCAACGGCATTCTCATCTATTCCAGATCAGAGTTGTGCAGCGGAAGCAAGATAGCAGCTATTCTAGAGTGGGTGCAACCGGGAGTTGAAATTTTCTTGGAGTAGAGGATTTTTATAGGAAATTCAAGTGTACTTCTAAGTGTGAAGGAATTTCCAAAATTTGAAGGTAAGGTTGTCAAGTGCGACTGTTTGGCTATTCCAGATAGGAGAAGTAGTTCGAAGTTCTATAATGTTTGTTGAGTAGAGTTGTGTTCTGGATTTTGGCGTATTTTTGGAAACCATTTTGTTGAGTAGGATCCAGAAATTGGTTTGATATTGGTCTAGATTGTTTCAAGAAGCATCAGCAAAGATTAAGCTGATCAGGAAGGATGAAGTGACTCAGGATCGTCAGGAGAGTTAAACAGTTAAGAATTGATGGAATTTGGAAATTGAAGTTGAAATTGGATATTGTTTAAGTTTTCTCCGATCAAAGGAAATATAAGATTTGGTAAGATTGGAGAACAAGCTCCAGAAGTATTATGAGATTTTTTCTGTGTTCTCGAAAGGATTAGTTCTTTGATCTACAGGATTGAATTGCCAGTTCGGATAACTGGAATTCATTGTATTTCACGTATCTTTGAGGGAATACGTGTATGATCTGTCATTGTTGTGGGATCAGTAGTTCAGATGGATATGGGAGTTGGGCTGGTTTTGAGTTTAGTCTGATATCTTGTTCAGATTTGTAATCTAGATGGGAAGGAGTTCTAGATTATTGTAGTATAATTAGTTAAGATTCTGTAGAGCGAGTATTCCAGTATATATACCTGGGAACTCTAGATAGTATTAGGTAGACCTATCCTGAATTTGTATCAGAATAAGTTTAATTTGGTTTGTTAAAAATAAATGGTTGCTATGATTGATAGTGTATGATTGATATGTATGGTTGCTGTTTAAAATTTAAAAATTTGCTGGGTTATTAAATTATCTTTGCTTTTAAATTTCGGGGACGAAATTATTTTAAGGGGGGAGGAATGTGATATCCTGGAATTTTGGCAATATCAATTTAATAATCTTTATTTATAATTAAATTGATTTGTTGATTTTATTTTGTAAATTGACAAGTTTATTCATTTTAAAGGTTAATAATATTTTAAATTGGTAATATTTATTAATATCTTTTCTAATAATTTAAATTGGTAAGATTTATCTTTCAAAGCTAGTATAAAATGTTTCCTATTTATAACGTATATATATATATATATTGGTATATATATAGGAAGTCTTTAATTTAATAAAAGTTATGTTTTCAAATTTTAATATATATGTATATATATATTATGATTTGGAGTTATGTTATAAAATTCAATATAGTAATTATCAAAAACTAATGTTAAAAATATTTTCCATTTAGAATATATATATTTGTATATATTAAAATGGAAAAGTATTGGATTTGAATTTAATTAAGATGTTTTCAAACTTTAAATATATATATATATAATTTGTAATTTGGAAACTATATTTTAACATAATACTTTTCAAGTGATAATTTCTTATTTATTTATAAATATATATTTTAAGCTTAAGTTTTAAATAAGATTTAAATTAAGAAGTTCATTTGTTTTTAAGATTCTTTCATTTTTAAAATTCAAACATAAGATAAATTGTTTTGTGAAAATATATATATAGAGTTAAAATAAATCTCTCAAGCATATAAATATATGATACATTAAAATTTATCAAAACATAAGTAATTTATAATTGTTTACATGAATTCACATTTGTATATTTATTAAATCTAAAAGCTTAATTATAAAAAGATAAATACATTATATACATATAAATATTTCATAAATACATATGTATTACTTAAATAAATTAATAAAAGACAAGTTTAACACTTGTAAACATATGGAAGCTTGGAGTGTTTAGGTGTAAGTTAATTAACATCTAAGAAGGACAAATGTCAACATTCTTTTTAATAATTAAAATAAATAAATTAAAATAAGAAGAAGAAATATATTTTTACTTTCAGCTGAACTCTTGTTCTCTTCATTACAACCAAAAACTAAAAAAAACTAATTTCGAATCTAAAATCAAAAGAAGAAATAAAGTCTGGAAATCAAAATGCAAAGAAGAAATGTAAATCTGGAAATTCAAATATGAGAAAAGCTTCACCTGTGATCATGCAAACTTAAAGAAGATGGAGGCAATTCAATTGCAGTTCCAAATCTATCAACAAGTATTCAAAGATCAACAGCTAGAATTTAAAATCAAAAAGCAAAACAAAAGAAGTTCAAAACTGGAACAAGCCTGGAAACAAAAATATGTTATCTGCTTCTCTGTTCAACATGCCTGGTGAGTAAACATATTTTTAAAAACAGTTTTAAATTATGGAATTCCACTTTAAGATGTATGAAACTCTGGTTGCTTGTTTGAATACTTGGATTGGAATGAATGCATGTATGTATAAGTATTTAATGTCTGTATATTGTTTAATATAAACTTTGTTGTGTGATAACAGGTTTCAATTCCTCTATAAATCTAGTATCTCACTTTTGAATCACTGTTAGATTTTTATTTGTAAATGAAAAATGTTTGAAATCGTGAAACATCCCTACTAGGATTCATTCCTGAAATTTACATTGAATATTTGACTCGGAAATTTATAAATAACAGAGAAATATAGTTTGGGTCAAAAATTTTATCAATTAGATTTTGTGATTAGATTGCATGATTGAAATAGTAATATAAAATCATGAATTTTGATAAGTATATCATGATTTTTAGTTTGAATATTAGTGTGTATTCTCGAGTTTTCCGTTTTGGACAAATGGATAGATTGTCGTCGATCGGAGGCGAGGGAAGATGCGATTTTTGGTCTGGAGATAGTTGAGATGTTGACGAAGGCAGGAAAATTGTTGATGTATTTTATCAATGGTCGAGTTGACCAGAAATTGACGAAGTAGGGTTTAAGACTCTGTTTTTACGTTGTTGTTCAAACGAGTTTCGCGACGTCGTGACAATACCGGAGGCGATCGCGTGTTGTTCTGAAGGTGTTGGTAGTCGAGACGGAGCTATGGGGAGAAGGGCGAAGTTTCTCGTGGCATAGATCGTCGGTGGCGAGTGGATCATCTGGTAATGTCGTTTCCAGGTGATGGATTTTGAGCTCGATTTTGTTTCTCGTTCGAATCGTGATATTGGGGTGGTCGATCGTGTTGCCGTGGATGAAGATGACTTGTCAGAGGCCAAGGCGAAGTTCGTCGTCGATCAGGGAAGGTGTGCACATGCACGTACACGTTTGCGTGTATCTGTAAGAATTGGGTTTGGGGAAGAAAGCGAATGATCGGGCGTTCGTTCGAGAATTATCGAGTTTTACTCAAAGCAGGGTGTAAGTGGGTTTTGTCTCGTGTTTCGTTCGAGTAATTAGAAGTTTTGCTCGAGTTTAGGTGAGGCAGATTTTTAGTGGTTCAGGTTTTAGAAATTTAACATAAATGTACAAGTTTTTAAAACAAGTTTATGCTTGTAAAATAAATGGTTTTCAAAATAAATGTTTTTAACAAGTTTTAAATATTTAAATAGATAAGTTTTGAAAGGGTAGATAAGTAGATTTTCAAAAATGCTTTTTGTAGTAAAGTTAATTTAATAACTTTGGAAGTTTAAAGATTTGAAAGTTGAAGTAGAAGTTTATAATGTTTTAATTATAATTGATTTCTAAAATGTTTTATTTTAAATAAGTTTAACGATAAGGATTTAGTAAATCAATTATAATAAGGATTTATCTTAAGTAATTAAGAGTTAGATTTATTAAAGATAATTAATATGGAAAGATAATTAAATTGTTGGTCAATCTAATTTACTTAATTAAGATAACGATTTTTCTTAATTAAGACCTTTAAGTATAAATAGTTAAGAAATTATTTAATTAGTTAAATAATTAACTAAAGAATTAATTAGCGATTAATTAGAGATAATCACTTATAAATTAATTAAGTAATTACTTGATGAAGTAATATGTGTTGTACATGTTGTGTAACTCTGATGTATATGATACTATGTAATATCTTATGTGATATATTATATTTCATTCGTTCCGCTGTGAGGTTCTTATATGTTGTTGTTCTTTCTTTTCTATCTTTTCTTCTTCTATCCCTTTCTTTCTTAAATCATGATGCGTCTTTCTGGGCTAAGAAAGTCGGGTCGTGACAACTATATTATAAAAAAAATATGAAAGCTGCAAACACTGTATACTCAAACAGTATTACCTTTATATGACATGAATATATCTTTATGTATTATATATATGTTATAAACAACTCACCTGCTGCAACAGTAAATATATATGAAAGCATGAAATTGTATAAACACAAATCTTCAAAACCGAGCGCTGTCAATGCACATAGCCTATAAGTAACAACTAATATAAAATTATATATATACTTTTAAAATCAGTTTTTATTATAAAATCCATATAAACATATAACTAACATAATATATATAAATTGAAAGAAGAAAAAAAGAGCAGCACATACTAGGATAATACTATACTATAGCAGGTTACACACTTATATAATAGACTTTAGAAATATATGATATAAAATATCAATACTTATAACTTTATATATAGTTTAACATAATATATATATATATATATACTAACATATTTCTTTTAGAACATATTTATATAAAAGAACACACATATATACTTTTTTTAACGTATAATATAATAGTCCACTTAAAACAGCATATAGTATTGGAGTTGCATAAGATCTGGGAACACTTTATATATATTAACATGACTTATGTATTTTTAACAAACAGTTGGATAAACAAACAAAATTTGCTGTAGACTTTAATAATATAACACATATATATATATTAGATATATATATATATATATACTAGTCTATAGCTTACATATTGAATAAATATATAAATTACATAACCATATGTGTACGTATCTATATTATAACAACAACACATGTATTACCCAACTTCATATATATATATACCTACATACTAACATATATATAAACATATATATGCAGACTCAATGCTCGAGTAAATATGTGGAGACCCAAAGTATGTTCTAAACAGATATATACACCTCTTTATATAATACAATATATATTTACCTAAAAGAATGAGAAGGCTGACAGAGCTGCTTGGTTGTTTGGAGGCGAATGGCTGTCAGGCAGTGGTTGTCAAGATTGGAGCAAGGGTTTGAAGCGGTGGAGTTGGTCGGAAAATAGGTTGGAACGACAGAGCTGCTGTTAAGTTGTCAAGGCGGTGGAAGGTGTGGGAACGGTAAGGCAGAGGGAGAAGGGATGGATCGACAATGGCTTTCATGGTATGGGGTGAGCACGGTTTAAGGTGAGAAGTGGCGGAAATTGGTGGTTCGGCAAAAGCTTGATAATGGACGAGGTCGAGAACAAAAAAAATATATTTTGAACGAACAGCCAAATTAGAATATTAAAATTTCAAATAAATGAAACAATGAAGTTAAAAAGTCACAGTAAATTTTCTCTAAATATTAATCGCTACAGACGATTGAGTGTCTCAGAAAGCAAACGATTGGACAAGGAAATCAAAAAGGTAAAAATCGGGTACCGATACAGCTCTTTGTTTTTATAGATTTCCTAGTGTATCGGACGTCGAAGCACACAAACGAATATACTATGGAGATCAATACGACAAGATGACCAAAACGGTATACAGATATTAGTGGTATGATCATCCTATCAAAAGTCGATAATCGGTACCGAAAATGCTGCTAATTTGTCAGAAATAAGATAAACGGAGCAATATAAGTCAAAATTTGGAGAAATGAAATATGACGTCTAACTTAGATAATGGTTTACAAATTTTTTGTATAGAAAAATATTCAGGTTTGGAAAACATTTTATTACCATTCAATATTAACTGATTTAAATTGAAATAGAATTACACAAGAAAATAAACTTCCATATTATTTGATGGAAATTTACCAGTTGCAATGTTAAAATAGACGTATTCCAAATATCAATTTTTTTATTTCAAAATTTCATCGTTTAAAATTTCACAAAATTTTGATTAGTTGCGTTATTAAAACAGTTAAAATT
Source organism: Allium fistulosum (assembly GCA_030737815.1). Taxonomy (NCBI): domain Eukaryota; kingdom Viridiplantae; phylum Streptophyta; class Magnoliopsida; order Asparagales; family Amaryllidaceae; genus Allium; species Allium fistulosum. Next base: position 478,806,424 of record CM060905.1, on the reverse strand, counting down.
TACGGATCGTTACACTCTTCCTCACTCAAAACTTTTCGTCCCCGAAAAGGAACGAGTTAGGAGAATAGAAACAAGCAGAAGAAAATAGACTGAAAAACAAAATAAAACCATTTATTTAAAACCATATAAATTTCAATTTTAAATTAATTAATATTCAGCAATTGATTTAAATTTAAGGTATTTCATTAAGTTGATTAAATTTTAATTTATTAATCCCTTCAAAACAAAAATATATTTTATTTATCTCATTTATTATTAAATCAACTTATTATTCTATTCATCTCTATTAACATTTTTTTATAATCAAAATTAAGTGTATAAGCATTTATTAAAATCACATTTTATTCAAATTAATTCTTCTTTACTCCAAATTATTATTAAATTTATTCCACTTAATATATCTTATCTAAGTAGATTGGGGTTTATTATAACCACTTAACTTTATTTATAAAATCATTTTACATTGTATATTATCCAATTACATATTCAACTGTTGAATAATTTAGGTAAGTTATATTAGAATGAAATTGGGTATTATACAAGTAAACTTTTCCCAACTAAATTATTTCAAATTTAAATATATTCAAAAATTTTAACTTTATTTATAATTGAAATCATTCTTTGGTATAAATTTAAGAATTAAATTTCCCATTAATTTCAAACCATTTAGAGATACGTGTATATATACATATTCTATATATATCAAACCAAATCTATTATCATATACTTATATATAATGTATATATGTAAATCAAGTCATACTTTAGGAATTCAAATCAATTTAATTCCCAAAATATCAGGGTAGCAAAGCTACAGAATGGTCTCTTCACTTTGAAACTCGAAAATGAATGTCGATGATGCGGCCGCCATCATCGAAATTATTTTCCAGCGACAAAAGAGTAGAGCACTGATTTTAACATTTTAAAATTTCTTTGAAACGATTTCTATTTGAAAATACTTTAAATAATATACACTTTAAAGCTTTAAAAACCAAAGTTTGAAATCATCGAAAATTTAATTTTCAAATTCATTATTTAAATTCATTTTAAACTCTAAATCAATTTATAAACCAAATTTATAAATTCATTTATAGAGCAATAAATGATAATCAAATATTATCATTTCAAACAACCAATTTAATTACCTTATTATATTCCAGAAAATCTTACTTATATATTTAAGATATACTTATACAAATTTATTTCATTTACCAAATTTAAAATATAATATTGTGTCAGTTTGCTCTGTTCAAGCGTTTTGGAAATCTTAACGATAGCGTTGATCAGACGAATCGATCGAAAATCCAAATCAACATCAACAATCAAACAACACACTATAAAACATTTTTAATATTAATACAAATACACTCCCTCACTCGATGATTCCAGAATGGGTTTCAAACAAGGATAGAGATCCAAATATAAAGGGATTCTAACCAAAAGAATTCAACTAGAAGATAGACTCGATAAGGAGATAGATAGATATTAAGAGAGAAAATAATGGATAGACTTATATAAATCGCAAGCAACCTTAATCGGATCAACCGTGACTTCAAAATAAGATCGAGGTAGAATTCTGGAGCAAATCGACATTCGATCGCTAGAGATAGAATTCGGGTATAGCAAAAGATATCAGCATCTAAACTGAGGATGTAGAAATCTCCAGTGAATTAATGCTATTGTAAAGGAGTTTCACTCACTTACAAATCATTCAGTGGAGCCATGGGTTGCTCCGGAGTCAAGGAAGAACACGAATAGGGGGAGACAAGGATGGATTTTGGAACCGAGGTGAACGTTCCAAATTCAAAGGAAACCGAATCGAAGAAGAAGGAATTCAAGCTCGAACGAAAGTGATTCTGTAATTAAATCTACTTTATATGCTAAGTTTTACCTAAAACCAGAGCTCTGATACCACATGTAACATCCTGCATGGAAGTGGGGTAATGCCCACCATAGCATACATTGGTACATGTGTTCTGCCTTTACGACCCGCCTCTCGACTGCACCAACCCCGCCGGGACATGTAGGAGTAAGAGTCATCCGCTCGCTACCAAACCAAATGCGAGAACCCCCCATCATGCTGCACCCGCTAAGTGCATAGGCAGATACACATGTCGGATTTGAATTGCTCAAAATATCTGATTGTTAATTCAAATTTGGCAAAACTCAGCATATACAGTAAATAAATAATCACAGAATCACAGACACAGAGTAATATAACAATAAGCTGCAGAACCAAAAGAATAGTAGTTCATGAAGCTACTATATATATAACAGAGTTAAATAAGATACAACAGTGGTCTTGAATACATAGATGTCTCAATACAATAGTCAAATACAAAATCTGAATACATCACTGGAATCAACTGAATAACTGAAAGCTGGATAGATAGTTGGATCTCCAAGTGAAGCTCCAATTCCAAAGGTGAGTCTCAAATGATGTATCACTCAATCTGACCTGAGCGTAAAGCAAAACACAAAACACTCGAGTCAGGATTAACATTCTTATATCAATAAATCCAACTCAAGTGAAATATCAACTTAAAATACAGTAACATAAAGTATGTTTGGGATAACCATCCTCTAAAGATCCGTTAAACTACCTACCATGTAGTAATATACGCTATTATAATATGTCTAAAGTAAAGTAAACTATCAAAATAGCGTTAAGGCTTTACATTTTCCACTTCACATTGTATATATTCCATAGTCTATACTGTACCGTAATCTCCCCTGTAATGGGCATCGTCAGAGGGAACTCCCTAGGTATGGTACAAAACAAACTCATAGTAAAGCACGCTAGGGTAGGTGACACAGCACAACAAGGCAATGCCGGGGTAGATATACCAATTATGCATCCGGACTAGTGGTAATGCAGAGCCGCAGCAATCGCCCACCTCGAGCCACACTCCCGAATCAAGGGTGCGCACCAAATCAATCACAAAGTAATAGAATGGCATACGATGGAGTGTGTCCGATCAGAGGAGCTACCTCATTGGCCCAAAATCGCTCCTGTTTTAGCCACCTTATGCCAACTCACGGGAGTCGGGTCCACGTATATACCTCATATAGGATCGTCGCCACCATCCTACTTCATTCTAGAATCTCCACCACGTACACAGTTGTTAAAGTGGTTTTCGGTATCGACAGAGAGTATGCCCATATCCGATCCCGGTCTCTTTAACAACCAAACGTTATTATAACACCGCGGTCATTTCAAAATAGTCTATACTTCAAAACCAAAATATCATTTCCATTTCTAACCCATATCAAAACGATATCATTTTCACTTCAAATATCCATTTCCAAAATCATAGCATTTTCCAAAGATATAATACTTTAGAAACCAAAACAATTTGAAATAATAATACTTTGGAAATCATAATACTTTGAATTTCATAACTTTGGAAATCATAACACTTTGAAATCATAACACTTTCCTTCAAACAGTTTAGATATTAATAATAGTATATAAAATAAAATAGTTTATAAAATAAAATAATTTATATAAAATAGTTATAAGTTAAAACAATTTATATTAAAATAATTAGTATATTTAAAATAGTTTATATTAAAAATAGTTATATTAAAAATAGTTTATAAAAAAATAGTAATATTAGAAATAGTTTATAAAATAATATAAAATAGTTTTAAATATAATTTAAAATACTTTATATAATAAAATAGTTTCCTCAAATTTCACAAATTGATTCAACTCAACTCGAATTCCAAAATTCAAATTTAATTAAATCTCAAATCATCAACTTCAATTCAATTCAGTTTCTCAATAAGCCATTTCAAATTATCGATTTTCAAATACATATTTAAACCATAAAATAAGCCATTTCAATTTCAATATATTTCAAAGCTTTAAATATTCAACATTTCAAAAACTTAATTCGATAATTTCATATATATATCTCAAATTCACTTTACTATTATTTAGTTTTGAAATATTTACTTAATCATTTCAATAATATCTAAATACAGCTTCAATTTACAAATTTAAATAAACAAAATATCCCATTTAAATTTATGTAAATTTGAAATATTCATTTAAGTCACTTTTAATCAAATCCAAGTTATAAAACCATATCTTTAAAATTTCAAATTTTAAAATTTTTCAAATCAACCTTATTTAAGTAAAATTCTTAAATAAATATAATTTCAAATCAAATTCAAATTTATCTTTTCAACCTGAATCATTATAACCTCTATATTTGAATATATATATATATTAAATAAATACTTAAACATATTATATATCAACTTTATTAAATCAACTTTAATAAATCTTTAAAATCAATATTTATTAAAACCATATATTTCTTTTCAAAACCATAGAAATCATTTTCAAAATATTTATATATAGACCAACGGTGTCTGTATATAATTTTCTACCCTATGGTCAAGTGATATGGATATTTATCATTTCAATCCATAATTTAAATATATACGGGTATATATCTTTTAAACCTACAATCTTAAATTCAATGTCATTGAAAATCTCTTGGGTTTGTCATTTCAACCCATAATGATTTTCTCATATTCTACAGATCGTTCGGGTATGTATCATTTCAATCCATAGTGAATTCAATACTAACAGGGAACTTGCAGAGTGATAACAGATATGATAATAATATAACAATCAATAACAGGCATATATCATTAGTGATAAATAACAGATAATGGTGTCAAATGTCACAGGTGAACATATAGCATATATATAACAGTGTAAATAACTAACAGCAGCATATTTCAATTGTCGTTTCAATTGAAATCAAATTTAGTAAATATAAGAACATTAATCGTGAGTGGTTGCTCACCTTTCGAGGCTAGAGAGGATAGACAACACAACAGGCTACAATTTGAATTGCAAAATTGACCAATCCAAATGGCGATTTCCAAAGCAAAGCAAGATTGGCACGAATACGACGAATATAGTTGATAAATTGGAATTGATAAAATGAATCAGAACCATCCAAATATAACTGAAATAGTTATACGTTATAAATTTTCTTTTAAAACCAAATTTTAAAACACACATTTAAAATAAGATATATATATATATATACACATATATATAATTTCAAATCAATATTTTAACTCAACACCAAATTCATGTATAAATGGTATATATATATATAGAATTTAGAAACAATACATATGAATGCAAAAATATATAGCCAAATAAATGCAGACCCATAAATAACTGATACAAAATATATGCAGAACCATATATATATATATATATATATATATATATAAGCTACCAAATCATATACAGACATATATATTTAAACAGCTTTCATAACTTTGCCAATTATAAACTTCTATAGCCAACATACGCAACGTACATATAGACATACCTTATAATATAAATCATAGACTGACATAAATATAAAAACTTTACTTAACATATATATATATATGCAGGCTTACTATAATCAAATATATATATATATATATATCCAACTATACACAACACGCAGACTACAAAATATTATGCAAACTTTGATATTCACAAAAATACAGCTATATATGTAAACAACCTTTAACAATAGTTATATACTATATTATAAAAATAATATGAAAGCCGCAAACACTGTATACTCAAACAGTATTACCTTTATATGACATGAATATATCTTTATGTATTATATATATATTATAAACAACTCACCTACAACAGTAAATATATATATGAAAGCATGAAATTGTATAAACACAAATCTTCAAAACCGAGCTCTATCAATGCACATAGCCTATAAGTAACAACTAATATAAAATTATATATATACTTTTAAAATCAGTTTTTATTATAAAACCCATCTAAACATATAACTAACAAAATATATATAAATTGAAAGAAGAAAAAAAGAACAGCACATACTAGCATAATACTATACTATAGCAGGTTACACTCTTATATAATAAACTTTAGAAATATATGATATAAAATATCAATAGTTATAACTTTATATATAGTTTAACAGAATATATATATTTATATATATTTATATATACTAACATATTTCTTTTAGAACATATTTATATAAACGAACACATATATATACTTTTTCTTAACGTATAATATAATAGTCCACTTAAAACAACATATAGTATTGGAATTGCATAAGATCTGGGAACACTTTATATATATTAACATGACTTGAATTTTGAACAAACAGTTTGATAAACAAACAAAATTTGCTGTAGACTTGAATAATATAACATATATATATATATTAGATATATTGTAACAACCCGAGTTTTTCTGACACGAAAAACCGGACCATTTGGGTAAAAAGAAGAGGTAGAAGAAGAAAATAAAAGAAAAACAACAGCAGAATCTCACATACGCAGCGGAATAAAATATAATATATATCAACAGATCTTTACACAAAAAGAAATCTATATCTGTTTACATATACATCATCCAAATACATCATCAGAGTACATCACATCAATATCATACAACTGGACAGTAATCATAACTTGTTCTCACAATCTGAATACACAGCGGAATATATAACTCAAATACGAAAGTACGTATCGCCATCCAGCTCCACAACATCATTTCCTGTAATTTATAATACTCGGTCTGACCCGAGCATCATATAAAACAATACCCGAGTCAGTCTGGAATACCAGCGTGAGAAAATCACACTCAATTGATTATTAAGGTTTCAAAAATCCTTTGAAAACAAAGGCATCTCGTAAGACCACGCCACAAATAAACATGTCGGGTTTTTACCTTACGATAGCTAAAACACTTTTTATCAAATTCCTTTGATATTATAATAGTGTCTATATACAAATACTTATTAAAATAGCTGAAATTGTTACATTATTAAATTCCAGCATACTAGCCACAAAAGTGGGTAATACAAACAAATACCGTACAAGGCACGTAGGAAAAATGGATTTCCAACGAATGACTAGGCACTGGGGTACCACCTATCACAGTACGTGGCCTAGATCACCGTACCGAGGAGTACGCCCGCTCCTCTGCAACACAAGGCCGGAACTATCCCTTACTGGATAATCCCGAATAAAATCACCCCACGGTTGGGATCAGCAACCGCACCACTAAGCCGAAATAAAAAGGGACATCTAGACAGGGATGACCTTACCCTCCAGTGGGAGCTACCCACGAAGCCTTGCTGCATAACCCCTGATTTTCAGTTATTCCCGGTTGATGAGGTTCGAGGCTAAACGATACCTTTTAGAGAACATATCCCTTAGAATGCCCATCGTCCGCTGACGATGTTTCGCAAGCATTCGTCCATACAAGTCCGTCCTGGGTTTGAACGGAACCGAAGGCACTATTCCTACTACATCCATTTTGGAAATATCCTCAGGATTAGTAGCGACTAGCCCTTGCACTTCACAGCTCCATCTTCGACTCCGAAATCGTTACATGAAACGTACAAACCGGATCGAAGTGGTATTCGAGTCTCCAGACCTAGAATCCCGGTATACGGAAACTCGATCCCGGTCTCTTCGAAACGATCAGCGCATTTGGCCAATATTGATAGTCGGTTATTTAACTATCAATTAACATCCACAAGCAACCATCACACAATAAATAATTTCCCACATTATTTATTTGCCCAAATATCTTTCCAAGATATATTTCCAAATTTTCAAACTCCTTTTGAAAACAATTTCAAAACAGTTTCCGCTTACGGAATACATTTCCAAATATTTATTTCTCTGAAACACCAAGTACAAAACACTTAGATTTTAAAATAATTTAAAAACACTTTATTTTAAATATATCTTATAACATTGAAATTAAACTACTTTAGTACTTTATTAAAAATATATACTTTAAAATAAACCACTTTATAAATATAAACTAAATTTCTCCTTTTAAAACATAATAGCAAATCACTTTTATATAATTACTACAATAATATTTTTTTTTAAAATACTTATTTTAAAAAGTTAACATTTAAAAATAATAAATTTTCTAAAACATGCTTTTTTAAAACATATTAAAACTTTTAACTTATATTTAAAACTACCTTGAAAACGTACTTGGCTATCCAGAGAAATACACTTCTCATTTCCATCCTTTAAAAATAAATCAACATTTATTTTAAACCAATTCATATTCCTTTATAAATTCCCACCTTGAATTTATATTTTCTAATATCCACTGATATTTTATTTTACTTTATAAACCCAGTTTATAAATTCCAAAATCTCATTTCTCTTCTAAAATTCCAATTTTAAACAACTAAATCAATTTCCAACTGATTTTCCAATTTACTTTACTTTACTTTGAAATAAATTTCCTTTACTACTTCATTTATTTCAAAATACATTATCTTTTAGATTTATTCCTTTATTTGAGTTAAAACCCTTTTTAACCGAAAATACCAATTTTAAACTTCCAAAATTCCTTCTTTAGCCTTTAATTAAATTTAATCCTTACATTCAAAATAAATCCTTTATTCTTTAAATTTAATATCACTTTAGTTTAAAGTTAATATTTCCTTTGTTATTTCGAAATTCCCTTATTCCAATTCACTTGAATTATTTACTTAAAATTTACTCTTTTATTTCTTTCAAAATCCAATTCAATATATTTTGATAACTCCTTTTATTGAAATATTCAATTCAACCATATCATCCAATATTTCAATCATCAATAAAATCATCACAGGATATCAATATTCATAGAACAGAATATCAAATAATCTAAATAATTTTGAGGAATCCAGTTGGATCCCTCCAACCTGTTTCCCTGCATCCAAAGACGTTAGCACAATACCAATTCCACTTCGAGGTGGAATATCGCGGTATATGGGTTTTATAAAATATCATCCGCTATTATGCGGCGCATAGGGTCTCATCCGCTATATAAATGCGGGAATATCAACAACTCAAATATATACATATGCCAATATGTATATATTTCTATATACTACTATATATATAATATAGCATATTCAATCAATGCAATCATCCAATCAATTATTTAAATTTAACCATTTAAATTTAAAATAAAATTCAACTGAGTGAGATTAACTCACCTTTTGCCCCTTCTATTTTGCAATTCAACCCAAATCAATAGTCCTCTTCACGATGCCAGACCTTGAATACATATTATATGATTTCATTAATATTCAAACAATTTGGACAAATCAATTTCTCTCTAATAGATTTTATTTTACTTAATAAGGTAATTTTCCCGTTATCAAATAATTATATATAAGTTAACTAAATAAATTTATTTTCACGATTTCTCAAATCTTGTTTGATCATTTACAGTTTATTAATATTCCAAATAAATCAGGAAATAAATTCCTATCTATTTCTCTAAGTCAAACTAAAATTTAATTTATCTAAAGATTAAATTTTAAACTAACTTTATATAGATACTTCAATGTCTAAACCCTTATATATTTTCCAGTAATAAAAATTTATTAAATTCCAAAATTAAATTGCAAAATCAAATGAATACCTTACTGCCGATTTCCAATTCGAGATCGAGTCGTCAACGACCACCTGAGGTCAAACGCGTCGCCGCCATCGTGCAACTCCGCTTCACCGAGAGTCGAACGCAAACGACACAACCGGAGCTATCCTCCTCAACAACCCTAGCTCGCGAGAACTGGCCGCGCCCCTCCTCTCTACCTGACCTCGATCGAAACCCAACCAACTCCAACCTGTCCCCCTCACAAACATTGCCGCAGATCGACAGCCAAACCCCCAATCACGCAAAACCCTAGCCCACGTCCCTGCTCGTGTCGAGCATCTCCGCCTGCCCACACTGCACCGCCCCACATCGTCGAGCTCAAAACCTCACTGCTCCACTTGGCGACCAAGTCGCGAATCCCAACCACCCAATCATCGAGCGTCGATGCTTTCGCACACGAGTCGCTATTCCCTCTCTGCCGACATCTCGCCTCAACTTGCAATCACCAGACCATCGTGGCTTCAACGCGAGCCGTCGCGACCACCCTGGCGACTTTACGATCGAATTCCATTTCGATCTGAAAGGAAAAATCGCGATTGAATGCAGCCCTAGGTCATCTCATCGATTTACGGTTTCCATTTTCTTTTTGATCAATTCGATCCCACTCTCACGCTCGCGACTACCCCCATAAGATTCGAGAATTGATTACGGAGGAGGAGATAAGTTCGAACAAAGAAGTAAATGAAATCGTGATTTTGGTTTTATTTCGAAGTTGATTTCCTTTTTACCTTTACTGTGAAGTGTTCGGTTGAAAACAAAAAGGTGAGGACGCGTGTTTATTAGGTAGGACACGTGTTCAATTAGCCATTCACAGAGGCATTCAAAATGAAAGGAAAATATCTGACGTGAAATTCTTTTAACTAGTCAATATAACTTACTATTTATATTTGAATTTCAATTTAATTTCCAGCGCGTTTATCCATCGTACGACCAAACGATCACTCCAGACACTACGAAAATTGAAATCCAATAATAATACAATATTACGGATCCAATGGAACTGGTTTCGTCGCATTTCGAGACTGTGCCTCGGACGGCTATTTTTAAATTCAATTTCAACGATATATTTTTAAAACTGAACAAAACTCTTTAAAATTCCATTTTAAAAGTTCTATCATCTTCAGTATTAACAATATAAATTTTCTGAACCTTTGAACTATTTTTAACAGGCTTAAAATCAAGATTCAATATTTTACCCAATCCCGATAATTAAATTTAATAATTAATTATCCAAATAAATACTGTATATTTGAAATTAAAGTTAAAATTTAACCTTCGAATATTTAAAATAACTTAAATATTCACATTTCAAATATACAAAAATTCCGGGTCGTCACATTCCTCCCCCCTTAAAAGAATTTCGTCCCCGAAATTACCAGTTAAGAGAAATGATTCGATACCCGTTCTTTTTCCCAATCCAAATAGTTTTAACAACTTTCCATAACAATCTTTTATTAATGATACACTAATCATCTTTTAACTTCCCAAACTTATTCATAAGTTCAACTCATACCACCTACTTATCCATTCAAATTTAAATTTGAATTCAAAATTTTGAATTATCAAAAATTTCTCAAAAATTTTCTAACTCCCTAAATTTCCGAAAAATTTCGCCAGCGTCTCCTTTGCGCGGCTAGCTCGGTACTACTACAAAATGGCTCTACGGCCTCCCAATCTCAAAAAGAAAACAAAAAGCCAAGTGGCTGGATCCAAAACCCAATCAAATTTCATATAGAAATTCAAATACATACCTTTTTGTCGGGCCATTAAATTTTATCTTCTAAATCAAAAATCCCAATTTATCCATTGCTTTTATATACCTGTATATCCTATTAAGCAATAATATCCATTCACAATCCCAAAGTCATTTTATACTTTTCTTTACAAATTTTCAATATTTGCTTTACTTAAGCCCGTACGATGCACATATATCATCCGTACGCAATATCATATTCGATCGCTCAATCGATCACACAATCTCACTTCCGAACTAGTATCGTCCATCCGACTTTCTAGTGCGGACTCAGATCTGGTTTCTTGATCAGAAACCGTCATTCTCCTTGCATAGCCACAAACTATGATAGAGAATATCCTGAATCAATCAACAATCCATATCCAGGTTCGCCGTTGAAAATCGAGTGAAAAATCCTGATTCGGATCGATAAAACTATCTCGAAATTCTGTGTTCGACATCTGGACCAAATAGCTATGCGAATAAAATAATATACGTACACCTTACGTAATTAGCCCAATTGATTATTAGTTATATCAATTCTCCTTTATTCACATTCCTTTTTGATTGTTATCCCCTTATTCACAACTATCCCATTTCACAACTTCAGTTTTAGTCTTCATTCAACTATCCACTTAGTATATTTTTTTATTTATTTTTCCATTCCAAAATTACTAAGTATATTTCCAATAAAAATTTTCTTAAGAATTTCATTCTTCAATTCTTAAGTTCATATAAATTTTCTTATATTTATTTACTACTTCACCGCCGAAGTGTATATATTCAAATTGAACTCCCAATTTCATATGAATTTCAATTTACTTCAATTTACCACTTCATTTCAAATATAAATACTTATTCCACATTTTCATTCAGATTTTCATTTCTAAAAATTTTCCTAAATTCAATTCATCTCCAACTTCTGAATATTGAATTTTATTTAGCTCGAAAACAATCCAAGTTAATTCATTCAATAACTATTTCCCAACTTATTTAAACCACTCCTCTGTTGAGTTCAGTTTCCATTCAACATTTACTTAAGTCAATAACTTAAGTTTATTTTCCATTCAACCAACCCTTTTAAAGTTTATTTCCATCTTTCATTTGATTCTTATTTAATCAAATTCCATCCATTTATTTATTTGATATAAGTGGTTCATTCACTCAATCATTATGAATTTTATTTCCCATACTCAATTCATCTGGAATTATTTTATTAATAACCAGGCCATTTCCAATTTATTTTCTTATTTTCACTTATTTGGATTCATTTGCAATTTAAACCATCACTATGTTAATCCAATTTCATTAACTAATTTATTATCTCATTAGTTCCTTCGCCGGTTAAAATTAAATACTTGCTTTTTAATTCCAAATATCACTTCACTTAATTTTCTTAAGTTCAATATATTTTATAATTCAAGTTTGGATTTATTTAAAAATTTAGATTGCTCATCTTAGTCGTTTCCATTTGATAATTACAATTTCATTTCTATTCATAAGTTTTAACTTACTTACTTAAGATCTAGGACTATTCATTTAAGTCCATTTCCATCTTCATATCAAATTTCAAATTATTACACTTAAGAACTTTAAGAATATGAGTTTCTTTACACAATTATAAGCATTTTACATTACCTTTATATCCAATTCAATTCGACTTCAACTTACTTATATTTAATTCAATTCCAATTCTCAATTTTTATTTAACTTATCTTAAGTTAAATTCAAATATATTTTTATTCACCTTCATATACTTGAATTAAATTTTAATTCTAGGATACAATTTTATACAAGTTTTACAATTCATTCACCTTCAAGTTCTCTAACTCTTTTATCTACCAGCTTATATTACTCATTGAGTTAATTTCATCTCATAACTATAATCCCAGAATTTAACTTTCATTCCTTTCTTATTTCAATCAACTTCATTCTATACTTTATATTGTTGATTCATTTGAATTTCCACATTTAAATTTCAAATAGAATTTTCAGAATCCAATTGCCCGATTTTATTCCAAAAACCATTTTGAATCCATAAATAACTCATACATATCTGGTATATCACCTCAAATCCCAATTTCCAAAATAATCTGCTTTTACCAAACAATTTTCCCTTTGAATTTCAAAACCAACCCAATTCACAATCATTTCCAATTTAAAACAGTTTGGTAGCAATTTCTCTTTGGAAACTCGAAAATAGACATCGATGATGCTGCAGTCATCACCGAAATTATTTTCCAGCGACTGAAAGAGAATTTAATGCTTTTATCAATTTAAAACATTTCAAACATTTTTAAATCCCAAATCCCACCAGATTTCAATTCAATTTCAAAAATATTCATGAAATAATATCACCATTATTTTCCCAAAACCTTTAAAAACTATTTTTAAATCCAAAGGAATTTAAACCTTTCCCAAAACTTCAAATTCAAAGTCCATTCAATTTTATATCCAAACATTACTCTGAAATTCTATCACATTTTACTTCAAGTTATAAGTCACATATACAATTTACATTTACAAATTTCATTTGTTTATGCATTTATCTCATTTGATTATAAATCACATTTGTAATTCACATTTGTATATAAAGTTTATTTCAATTTATAAATTTCATTTAGTCTATATTTCAAATTCCATTTGTTATATAAATTTATTCTTCAACTTAGGTTATAAGTTTTCAATTTCTACTCAATAATGAGACTAACTCATTATTGTCATTTTCTAACAACCAAGCATCCAAATATATAACTATAATAAATTTCAAATAATTATTTCTTTTATATACAAAATAATTTGGGCAAAATTATTTCATTCACCCTATTTAAAACAATATTGTGTCGAACTGTTCTATTCAAGTGTTTAGAAACCCCTTCGATACAGTTGTACAGGCTGTGCCGACGAAGGTTCATATGCCACTCAATAAATCAACCAACACAATATAAAACCATTTTATATTCACTAACAAATACGCACTCATATCTATTTGTACTCTCAAAATTCCCAACAGAGCCAAGGTTATCGCTAGCCTAAGCTCTGATACCACTGTAACAACCCGAGTTTTTCTGACACAAAAAACCGGACCATTTGGGTAAAAAGAAGAGGTAGAAGAAGAAAATAAAAGAAAAACAACAGCAGAATCTCACATACGCAGCGGAATAAAATATAATATATATCAACAGATCTTTACACAAAAAGAAATCTATATCTGTTTACATATACATCATCCAAATACATCATCAGAGTACATTACATCAATATCATACAACTGGACAGTAATCATAACTTGTTCTCACAATCTGAATACACAGCGGAATATATAACTCAAATACGAAAGTACGTATCGCCATCCAGCTCCACAGCATCATTTCCTGTAATTTATAATACTCGGTCTGACCCGAGCATCATATAAAACAATACCCGAGTCAGTCTGGAATACCAGCGTGAGAAAATCACACTCAATTGATTATTAAGGTTTCAAAAATCCTTTGAAAACAAAGGCATCTCGTAAGACCACGCCACAAATAAACATGTCGGGTTTTTACCTTACGATAGCTAAAACACTTTTTATCAAATTCCTTTGATATTATAATAGTGTCTATATACAAATACTTATTAAAATAGCTGAAATTGTTACATTATTAAATTCCAGCATACTAGCCACAAAAGTGGGTAATACAAACAAATACCGTACAAGGCACGTAGGAAAAATGGATTTCCAACGAATGACTAGGCACTGGGGTACCACCTATCACAGTACGTGGCCTAGATCACCGTACCGAGGAGTACGCCCGCTCCTCTGCAACACAAGGCCGGAACTATCCCTTACTGGATAATCCCGAATAAAATCACCCCACGGTTGGGATCAGCAACCGCACCACTAAGCCGAAATAAAAAGGGACATCTAGACAGGGATGACCTTACCCTCCAGTGGGAGCTACCCACGAAGCCTTGCTGCATAACCCCTGATTTTCAGTCATTCCCGGTTGATGAGGTTCGAGGCTAAACGATACCTTTTAGAGAACATATCCCTTAGAATGCCCATCGTCCGCTGACGATGTTTCGCAAGCACTCGTCCATACAAGTCCGTCCTGGGTTTGAACGGAACCGAAGGCACTATTCCTACTACATCCATTTTGGAAATATCCTCAGGATTAGTAGCGACTAGCCCTTGCACTTCACAGCTCCATCTTCGACTCCGAAATCGTTACACGAAACGTACAAACCGGATCGAAGTGGTATTCGAGTCTCTAGACCTAGAATCCCGGTATACGGAAACTCGATCCCGGTCTCTTCGAAACGATCAGCGCATTTGGCCAATATTGATAGTCGGTTATTTAACTATCAATTAACATCCACAAGCAACCATCACACAATAAATAATTTCCCACATTATTTATTTGCCCAAATATCTTTCCAAGATATATTTCCAAATTTTCAAACTCCTTTTGAAAACAATTTCAAAACAGTTTCCGCTTACGGAATACATTTCCAAATATTTATTTCTCTGAAACACCAAGTACAAAACACTTAGATTTTAAAATAATTTAAAAACACTTTATTTTAAATATATCTTATAACATTGAAATTAAACTACTTTAGTACTTTATTAAAAATATATACTTTAAAATAAACCACTTTATAAATATAAACTAAATTTCTCCTTTTAAAACATAATAGCAAATCACTTTTATATAATTACTACAATAATATATTTTTTTAAAATACTTATTTTAAAAAGTTAACATTTAAAAATAATAAATTTTCTAAAACATGCTTTTTTAAAACATATTAAAACTTTTAACTTATATTTAAAACTACCTTGAAAACGTACTTGGCTATCCAGAGAAATACACTTCTCATTTCCATCCTTTAAAAATAAATCAACATTTATTTTAAACCAATTCATATTCCTTTATAAATTCCCACCTTGAATTTATATTTTCTAATATCCACTGATATTTTATTTTACTTTATAAACCCAGTTTATAAATTCCAAAATCTCATTTCTCTTCTAAAATTCCAATTTTAAACAACTAAATCAATTTCCAACTGATTTTCCAATTTACTTTACTTTACTTTGAAATAAATTTCCTTTACTACTTCATTTATTTCAAAATACATTATCTTTTAGATTTATTCCTTTATTTGAGTTAAAACCCTTTTTAACCGAAAATACCAATTTTAAACTTCCAAAATTCCTTCTTTAGCCTTTAATTAAATTTAATCCTTACATTCAAAATAAATCCTTTATTCTTTAAATTTAATATCACTTTAGTTTAAAGTTAATATTTCCTTTGTTATTTCGAAATTCCCTTATTCCAATTCACTTGAATTATTTACTTAAAATTTACTCTTTTATTTCTTTCAAAATCCAATTCAATATATTTTGATAACTCCTTTTATTGAAATATTCAATTCAACCATATCATCCAATATTTCAATCATCAATAAAATCATCACAGGATATCAATATTCATAGAACAGAATATCAAATAATCTAAATAATTTTGAGGAATCCAGTTGGATCCCTCCAACCTGTTTCCCTGCATCCAAAGACGTTAGCACAATACCAATTCCACTTCGAGGTGGAATATCGCGGTATATGGGTTTTATAAAATATCATCCGCTATTATGCGGCGCATAGGGTCTCATCCGCTATATAAATGCGGGAATATCAACAACTCAAATATATACATATGCCAATATGTATATATTTCTATATACTACTATATATATAATATAGCATATTCAATCAATGCAATCATCCAATCAATTATTTAAATTTAACCATTTAAATTTAAAATAAAATTCAACTGAGTGAGATTAACTCACCTTTTGCCCCTTCTATTTTGCAATTCAACCCAAATCAATAGTCCTCTTCACGATGCCAGACCTTGAATACATATTATATGATTTCATTAATATTCAAACAATTTGGACAAATCAATTTCTCTCTAATAGATTTTATTTTACTTAATAAGGTAATTTTCCCGTTATCAAATAATTATATATAAGTTAACTAAATAAATTTATTTTCACGATTTCTCAAATCTTGTTTGATCATTTACAGTTTATTAATATTCCAAATAAATCAGGAAATAAATTCCTATCTATTTCTCTAAGTCAAACTAAAATTTAATTTATCTAAAGATTAAATTTTAAACTAACTTTATATAGATACTTCAATGCCTAAACCCTTATATATTTTCCAGTAATAAAAATTTATTAAATTCCAAAATTAAATTGCAAAATCAAATGAATACCTTACTGCCGATTTCCAATTCGAGATCGAGTCGTCAACGACCACCTGAGGTCAAACGCGTCGCCGCCATCGTGCAACTCCGCTTCACCGAGAGTCGAACGCAAACGACACAACCGGAGCTATCCTCCTCAACAACCCTAGCTCGCGAGAACTGGCCGCGCCCCTCCTCTCTACCTGACCTCGATCGAAACCCAACCAACTCCAACCTGTCCCCCTCACAAACATTGCCGCAGATCGACAGCCAAACCCCCAATCACGCAAAACCCTAGCCCACGTCCCTGCTCGCGTCGAGCATCTCCGCCTGCCCACACTGCACCGCCCCACATCGTCGAGCTCAAAACCTCACTGCTCCACTTGGCGACCAAGTCGCGAATCCCAACCACCCAATCATCGAGCGTCGATGCTTTCGCACACGAGTCGCTATTCCCTCTCTGCCGACATCTCGCCTCAACTTGCAATCACCAGACCATCGTGGCTTCAACGCGAGCCGTCGCGACCACCCTGGCGACTTTACGATCGAATTCCATTTCGATCTGAAAGGAAAAATCGCGATTGAATGCAGCCCTAGGTCATCTCATCGATTTACGGTTTCCATTTTCTTTTTGATCAATTCGATCCCACTCTCACGCTCGCGACTACCCCCATAAGATTCGAGAATTGATTACGGAGGAGGAGATAAGTTCGAACAAAGAAGTAAATGAAATCGTGATTTTGGTTTTATTTCGAAGTTGATTTCCTTTTTACCTTTACTGTGAAGTGTTCGGTTGAAAACAAAAAGGTGAGGACGCGTGTTTATTAGGTAGGACACGTGTTCAATTAGCCATTCACAGAGGCATTCAAAATGAAAGGAAAATATCTGACGTGAAATTCTTTTAACTAGTCAATATAACTTACTATTTATATTTGAATTTCAATTTAATTTCCAGCGCGTTTATCCATCGTACGACCAAACGATCACTCCAGACACTACGAAAATTGAAATCCAATAATAATACAATATTACGGATCCAATGGAACTGGTTTCGTCGCATTTCGAGACTGTGCCTCGGACGGCTATTTTTAAATTCAATTTCAACGATATATTTTTAAAACTGAACAAAACTCTTTAAAATTCCATTTTAAAAGTTCTATCATCTTCAGTATTAACAATATAAATTTTCTGAACCTTTGAACTATTTTTAACAGGCTTAAAATCAAGATTCAATATTTTACCCAATCCCGATAATTAAATTTAATAATTAATTATCCAAATAAATACTGTATATTTGAAATTAAAGTTAAAATTTAACCTTCGAATATTTAAAATAACTTAAATATTCACATTTCAAATATACAAAAATTCCGGGTCGTCACATTCCTCCCCCCTTAAAAGAATTTCGTCCCCGAAATTACCAGTTAAGAGAAATGATTCGATACCCGTTCTTTTTCCCAATCCAAATAGTTTTAACAACTTTCCATAACAATCTTTTATTAATGATACACTAATCATCTTTTAACTTCCCAAACTTATTCATAAGTTCAACTCATACCACCTACTTATCCATTCAAATTTAAATTTGAATTCAAATTTTTGAATTATCAAAAATTTCTCAAAAATTTTCTAACTCCCTAAATTTCCGAAAAATTTCGCCAGCGTCTCCTTTGCGCGGCTAGCTCGGTACTACTACAAAATGGCTCTACGGCCTCCCAATCTCAAAAAGAAAACAAAAAGCCAAGTGGCTGGATCCAAAACCCAATCAAATTTCATATAGAAATTCAAATACATACCTTTTTGTCGGGCCATTAAATTTTATCTTCTAAATCAAAAATCCCAATTTATCCATTGCTTTTATATACCTGTATATCCTATTAAGCAATAATATCCATTCACAATCCCAAAGTCATTTTATACTTTTCTTTACAAATTTTCAATATTTGCTTTACTTAAGCCCGTACGATGCACATATATCATCCGTACGCAATATCATATTCGATCGCTCAATCGATCACACAATCTCACTTCCGAACTAGTATCGTCCATCCGACTTTCTAGTGCGGACTCAGATCTGGTTTCTTGATCAGAAACCGTCATTCTCCTTGCATAGCCACAAACTATGATAGAGAATATCCAGAATCAATCAACAATCCATATCCAGGTTCGCCGTTGAAAATCGAGTGAAAAATCCTGATTCGGATCGATAAAACTATCTCGAAATTCTGTGTTCGACATCTGGACCAAATAGCTATGCGAATAAAATAATATACGTACACCTTACGTAATTAGCCCAATTGATTATTAGTTATATCAATTCTCCTTTATTCACATTCCTTTTTGATTGTTATCCCCTTATTCACAACTATCCCATTTCACAACTTCAGTTTTAGTCTTCATTCAACTATCCACTTAGTATATTTTTTTATTTATTTTTCCATTCCAAAATTACTAAGTATATTTCCAATAAAAATTTTCTTAAGAATTTCATTCTTCAATTCTTAAGTTCATATAAATTTTCTTATATTTATTTACTACTTCACCGCCGAAGTGTATATATTCAAATTGAACTCCCAATTTCATATGAATTTCAATTTACTTCAATTTACCACTTCATTTCAAATATAAATACTTATTCCACATTTTCATTCAGATTTTCATTTCTAAAAATTTTCCTAAATTCAATTCATCTCCAACTTCTGAATATTGAATTTTATTTAGCTCGAAAACAATCCAAGTTAATTCATTCAATAACTATTTCCCAACTTATTTAAACCACTCCTCTGTTGAGTTCAGTTTCCATTCAACATTTACTTAAGTCAATAACTTAAGTTTATTTTCCATTCAACCAACCCTTTTAAAGTTTATTTCCATCTTTCATTTGATTCTTATTTAATCAAATTCCATCCATTTATTTATTTAATATAAGTGGTTCATTCACTCAATCATTATGAATTTTATTTCCCATACTCAATTCATCTGGAATTATTTTATTAATAACCAGGCCATTTCCAATTTATTTTCTTATTTTCACTTATTTGGATTCATTTGCAATTTAAACCATCACTATGTTAATCCAATTTCATTAACTAATTTATTATCTCATTAGTTCCTTCGCCGGTTAAAATTAAATACTTGCTTTTTAATTCCAAATATCACTTCACTTAATTTTCTTAAGTTCAATATATTTTATAATTCAAGTTTGGATTTATTTAAAAATTTAGATTGCTCATCTTAGTCGTTTCCATTTGATAATTACAATTTCATTTCTATTCATAAGTTTTAACTTACTTACTTAAGATCTAGGACTATTCATTTAAGTCCATTTCCATCTTCATATCAAATTTCAAATTATTACACTTAAGAACTTTAAGAATATGAGTTTCTTTACACAATTATAAGCATTTTACATTACCTTTATATCCAATTCAATTCGACTTCAACTTACTTATATTTAATTCAATTCCAATTCTCAATTTTTATTTAACTTATCTTAAGTTAAATTCAAATATATTTTTATTCACCTTCATATACTTGAATTAAATTTTAATTCTAGGATACAATTTTATACAAGTTTTACAATTCATTCACCTTCAAGTTCTCTAACTCTTTTATCTACCAGCTTATATTACTCATTGAGTTAATTTCATCTCATAACTATAATCCCAGAATTTAACTTTCATTCCTTTCTTATTTCAATCAACTTCATTCTATACTTTATATTGTTGATTCATTTGAATTTCCACATTTAAATTTCAAATAGAATTTTCAGAATCCAATTGCCCGATTTTATTCCAAAAACCATTTTGAATCCATAAATAACTCATACATATCTGGTATATCACCTCAAATCCCAATTTCCAAAATAATCTGCTTTTACCAAACAATTTTCCCTTTGAATTTCAAAACCAACCCAATTCACAATCATTTCCAATTTAAAACAGTTTGGTAGCAATTTCTCTTTGGAAACTCGAAAATAGACATCGATGATGCTGCAGTCATCACCGAAATTATTTTCCAGCGACTGAAAGAGAATTTAATGCTTTTATCAATTTAAAACATTTCAAACATTTTTAAATCCCAAATCCCACCAGATTTCAATTCAATTTCAAAAATATTCATGAAATAATATCACCATTATTTTCCCAAAACCTTTAAAAACTATTTTTAAATCCAAAGGAATTTAAACCTTTCCCAAAACTTCAAATTCAAAGTCCATTCAATTTTATATCCAAACATTACTCTGAAATTCTATCACATTTTACTTCAAGTTATAAGTCACATATACAATTTACATTTACAAATTTCATTTGTTTATGCATTTATCTCATTTGATTATAAATCACATTTGTAATTCACATTTGTATATAAAGTTTATTTCAATTTATAAATTTCATTTAGTCTATATTTCAAATTCCATTTGTTATATAAATTTATTCTTCAACTTAGGTTATAAGTTTTCAATTTCTACTCAATAATGAGACTAACTCATTATTGTCATTTTCTAACAACCAAGCATCCAAATATATAACTATAATAAATTTCAAATAATTATTTCTTTTATATACAAAATAATTTGGGCAAAATTATTTCATTCACCCTATTTAAAACAATATTGTGTCGAACTGTTCTATTCAAGTGTTTAGAAACCCCTTCGATACAGTTTAGAAACAGATATATACACCTCTTTATATAATACAATATATATTTACCTAAAAGAATGAGAAGGCTGACAGAGCTGCTTGGTTGTTTGGAGGCGAATGGCTGTCAGGAAGTGGTTGTCAAGGTTGGAGCAAGGGTTTGAAGCGATGGAGTTGGTCGGAAAATAGGTTGGAACGGCAGAGCTGCTGTTAAGTTGTCAAGGCGGTGGAAGGTGTGGTGAACAGTAAGGTAGAGGGAGAAGTGATGGATCGGCAGTGGCTTTCATGGTATGGGGTGAGCATGGTTTCAGGTGAGAAGTGGCAGAAATTGGTGGTTTGGCAAAAGCTTGATAATGGATGAGGTCGAGAACAAATAAAAAATATTTTGAACGAACAGCCAAATTAGAATATTAAAATTTCAAATAAATTAAACAGTGAAGTTAAAAAGTCACACGGTAAATTTTCTCTAAATATTAATCGCTAAGAGCATTGAGTGTCTCAGGACGCAAACGAATGGACAAGGAAACAAAAAAGGTAAAAGTCGGGTACCGATACAGTTCTTTGTTTTTACTGATTTCACAGGGTATTAGACGTCGAGGCACACAAATGAATATACTGTGGAGATCATCACGACAAGATGATCAAAACGGTATATAGATATTAGTGGTATGATCATCCTATCAAAAGTCGATAATCGGTACCGAAAATGCTGCTAATTTGTCAGAAATAAGATAAACGGAGCAATATAAGTTAAAATTTGAAGAAGCTAAATATGACGTCTTACTCAGAAAATGGTTTACAAATTTTTTATAGAAAAATATTCAAGTTTGGAAACATTTTATTACCATCAAATATTAACTGATTTAAATTGAAATAGAATTACACAAGAAAATAAACATCCATATTATTTGACAGAAATTTACCAGTTGCTATGTTTAAATAGACGTATTCCAAATATCAATTTTTTTATTTCAAAATTTTATCGTTTAAAATTTCACAAAATTTCAATTAATTACGTTATTAAAACAGTTAAAATTTACGGGTCGTTACACTCTCCCTCACTCAAAACTTTTCGTCCTCGAAAAGGAACGAGGCAGGAGAATAGTAATAACCATACGAAAATAGATTGAAAAACAAAATAAAACCATTTATTTAAAACCATATAAATTTCAATTTTAAACTAATTAATATTCAGCAATTGATTTAAATTCAAGGTATTTCATTAAGTTGATTAAATTTTAATTTATTAATCCCTTCAAAACAAAAATATATTTTATTTATCTCATTTATTATTCTATTTATCTCTATTAACATTTTTTTATAATCAAAATTAAGTGTATAAGCATTTATTAAAATCACATTTTATTCAAATTAATTCTTCTTTACTCCAAGTTATTATTAAATTTATTCCACTTAATATATCTTATCTAAGTAGATTGGGTTTGTTATAACCACTCAACTTTATTTATAAAATCATTTTATATTGTATTTTATCCAATTACATATTTAACTTCTGAATAATTTAGGTAAGTTATATTAGAATGAAATTGCGTATTATACAAGTAAACTTTTCCCAACTAAATTATTTCAAATTTAAATATTTATTCAAAAATTTTAGCTTTATTTATAATTGAAATCACCCTTTTGGTATAAATTTAAGAATTAAATGTAACGAACCGTATTTTTACGGATCAAAACATCGTAAAAAAGTTGTCATTTGGTCGCATTGTTGATAAGTCATCCATAGTCTAAGTCCTAGGTCGTAGAGTAGTTAGGTCGGAGTAGACGACCTAAGAAAGTGGAGCGACCTAAGGTAGTTGGCGACCTAAGGATTTTGGGGATAGGTCGTATAGGAGATAAGTCGTATGGTGGCTTAGGTCGTGGGGTAGGTTAGGTCGGTTGGAGCGACCTATAGGAAGTTGGCGACCTAAGGTAGTGGACGACCTAAGAGTTAGCAACCTACAGGAAACAACGACTTAAGAAGATAGCGACCTAAGGTTTGAGCGACTTAAGGAAAGGCAGCGACCTATTAGTTAGCGAGTTAGCGACCTAGTGGTTAGCGACCTAAGGGTTAGCGAATTAGCGTAGTTAGGTCGTTAGACGACCTAAGGAGTTAAGTCGTGAGCCTCTGTGTTGATTTAGGTCGTAGACGACCTAAGTTAGTTAGGTCGTGAGCTTCTGTGTATGTTAGGTCGTTAGGTCGTATAAGCACGCATGTGTTAGGTCGTTAGGTCGTATAAGCGCGCATGCATTAGGTCGTTAGGTCGTATAAGCGTGCATGTGTTAGGTCGTAGGTCGCGTGGATGCGCAGATCTGGGTTAGGTCATAGGTCGTAGAAGCGCATGCGTTAAGTTGTTAGGTCGTAGGTCGTAGAGGCGCATCTGTTATGTCATGGGTTTTTAGGTCGTGGACGACCTAAGAGCGAACGACCTAAGGGGAATTTCTGCCTATAAATAGGAGGGTTCTACTTCATTTTTGGGATCCGGATTTTGAAGCGACGAAGTGCTGCCATTTTTAGAGCTCGAGTTCTACACTTCTTCACTTCTTTTCTCCACTTTAATCTTGTGATTCCTTCCATCCAAATCGAAGATCCAAGAGCTTAGATTGAAGATCTTCATCCATTGAAGATAGATTTCATCGTTTGAAGCGGATTTGTGATAGATCGAGTTAGATCCTTCGCTGTCCAGATCTGAAGTGGGTTTCTTTTGAGGTGTTTAGGTGATTTGGTGAGTGGTGATTATCTCTCACACGGATCCAAAGGAGTATATCGGATTTTGGCTTGATTTGGGGTTAAAATAGTGATTTCCATGCATTTTTCATAAACTTAAGTGTAGATCTATTGTTCATGATGATTTGACATCCATTTTACTACATGTTAACCTATGCAAGTTCATTCATCAAGATTATAGAGATATTGCTCATACGAAATTGCCATTATTGTTATAATTGTTCATTAGATCATATTTGAATGCTTGATTACTTGGATTTAATGTTTGACTTGATTGATTGCTATGAATTAGATGATTGATAATTTGATTTAGACAAGATGGTCGAAGATGATTCAAAAGCTAAGGGAAAGGCTCTTGAATTGGAAAAGCTGCTTGTGGCATATGTGGCGGATGATGAAGCTCATATGAATAGATTTGATGATGTTGAGATGAGGCTTTGCTATGATGAGATGAGGCGAAGCATGATATGAGATAGCCTTGGTCTAATCCAGACGGGATCATTCCAAGCAGATTGATAACTCGGTGAAATGGTTCGAGTTTGAGGATAATGGTTTGCTCGAGAGGCGCTTGAGCTAGTATGGAAATAGTCGTCGAGGAGGATGACTAGAAGGCTGAGATCTCATCGTTGTTGAAGGTTCTAGCATGCTCAAAGCAAGAGTACGTTGGGCAGATTCGATAGTCCCTGAAGGCTACTGATTGGTAGTCGAGTACTCTGGGCAGATTCGATAGTCCTAGGCACGGGTTTTGACGACGTGCGGAGTTATGTCTAGAACCGGGGTTTCCATTAGCCCTTGACGGACGGATGAAAGAATGAGCCGGTCATTCAATTAACGATGATATCGAAGCACTGATAACAGTGATAGCCAGAGTCATGGATGTTTGGTTGTATCATCATTCGGTCTCAAGAGCAGTGTTTTCTGGGTGCTTATCTGATCTTGGTTTAGGCCTTGGGGGTTTGTACTTGGAAAACATCGCCCTTGACTCGAGTGATAATTGCTTTACTTTAAATTGTATGCTTTGCTATGTTTGCTTCTGCTTAGTGTGTGTCTGGCGGCTATCACTGTAGAAAGAGGTGGAGTGGGAGGGTTGGATTCCTATTCCTTTTCCTTTATGCTCTTTTGGTATGTTGTTAGTTAATTTACCGCTCACTAAGACTGTTGTCTGACTCAAGGCTTTATGTTTTAACTCTTATTGCCTTGGGCTGTTCGTCCATTTTGGGACGGGCAGACTAGGTAGCAGGTGACAGGTGCTGTTCTTGCTTCCAACGATGCTGATGACGAAGACGAGCTGGAGGCTTGCATATTATTTTCTTACTATATGTACTGGATGTTCCGCTGCTTTGTATAATTCTCAGAGTGATATGTAGTGAGGCTTGATGTATTGACTATTCAGATGTTGTATTCAACTATTATGAAGTTTTATTGATGAGATTCTATTCTGTGAAGCTTCTCTATATATATTCTCTATTGTATTTTATCCATGCGCTGTGAGTAATACGATAGATTCCGTTGTTTTAACTTAACCCTGATGATCGTCCATGGCTGCCTGGCACACTTTACAGCGCACTATGTCTAGGTTTTGTGCAGGGGTCGTGGGCGGTCGTCACATTAAAGTTCCCATTAATTTCAAACCATTTAGAGATACATGTATATATACATATTCTATATATATCAAACCAAATCTATTATCATATACCTATATATAATGTATATATGTAAATCAAGTCATACTTTAGGAATTCAAATCAATTTAATTCCCAAAATAACTGTGTAGCAAAGCCGCAGAATGGTCTCTTCACTTTGAAACTCGAAAATGAATGTCGATGATGCGGCCGCCATCACCGAAATTATTTTCCAGCGACAAAAGAGGAGAGCGCTGATTTCAACATTGTAAAATTTCTTTGAAACGATTTCTATTTGAAAATACTTTAAATAATATACGCTTTAAAGCTTTAAAAACCAAAGTTTGAAATCATCCAAAATTTAATTTTCAAATTCTTTATTTAAATTCATTTTAAACTCCAAATCAATTTATAAACTATATTTATAAATTTATTTATAGAGCAATAAATGATAATCAAATATTATCATTTCAAACAACCAATTTAATTAACTTATTATATTCCAGAAAATCTTACTTATATATTTAAAATATACTTATAGAAATTTATTTCATTTACCAAATTTAAAATATAATATTGTGCCAGTTTGCTCTATTCAAGCGTTTTGGAAATCCAATCGATAGCGTTGATCAGACGAATCGATCGAAAATCCAAATCAACATCAACAACTCAAACAACACACTATAAAACATTTTTAATATTAATACAAATACACTCCCTCACTCGATGATTCCAGAATGGGTTTCAAACAAGGATAGAGATCCAAATATAGAGGGATTCTAACCAAAAGAATTCAACTAGAAGATAGACTCGATAGGGAGATAGATAGATTTCAAGAGAGAAAAGAATGGATACACTTATATAAATCGCGGGCAACCTTAACCGGATCAACCGTGACTTCAAAATAAGATCGAGGTAGAATTCTGGAGCAAATCGACATTCGATCGCTAGAGATAGAATTCAGGTATAGCAAAAGATATCAGCATCTAAACCGAGGATACAGAAATCTCTGGTGAATCAATGTTGTTGTAAAGGAGTTTCACTCGCTTACAAATCATTTAGTGGAGCTATGGGTTGCTCCGGAATCAAGGAAGAACACGAATAGGGAAAGACAAGGATGGATTTTGGAACCGAGGGGAACGTTCCAAATTCAAAGGAAACCGAATTGAAGAAGAAGTAATTCAAGCTCGAACGAAAGTGATTCTGTAATTAAATCTACTTTATATGCTAAGTTTTGCCTAAAACTAGAGCTCTGATACCACATGTAACATCCTGCATAGAAGTGGGGTAACGCCCACCGTAGCATACATTCGTACCTGTGTTCTTCCTTTACGGTCAGCCTCTCGACTGCACCAACCCCCCAGGGACATGTAGGAGTAAGAGTCATCCGCTCGCAACCAAACCAAATGCGAGAACCCCCTATCATGCTGCACCCGCCAAGTGCATAGGAAGACACACATGTCGGATTTGAATTGATCAAAATATCAGATTGTTAATTTAAATTTGGCAAAACTCAGCATATACAGTAAATAAATAATCACAGAATCACAAACACAGAGTAATATAACAATAAGCAGCGGAAACAAAAGAATAGTAGTTCATGAAGCTACTATATATATAACAGAGTTAAATAAGATACAACAGAGGTCTCGAATACATAGATGTCTCAATACAATAGTCAAATACAAAATCTGAATACATCACTGGAATCAACTGAATAACTGAAAGCTGGATAGATAGCTGGATCTCCAAGTGAAGCTCGAACTCCAAAGGTGAGTCTCAAATGCTGTATCACTCAGTCTGACCCGAGCGTAAAACAAAACACAAAACACTCGAGCCAGGAACAACATTATTATATCAATAAATCCAACTCAAGTGAAATATCAACTGAAATACAGTAACATAAAGGATGTTTGGGATAACCATCCTCTAAGGATCCGTTAAACTATATACTATGTAGTAATATACACTATTATAATATGTATAAAGTAAAGTAAACTATCAAAATAGCGTTAAGGCTTTACATTTTCCACTTTAACACATTTTATATATTCCCATAGTCTATTGTAACGACCCGTATTTTTACGGATCGACATGTTCGTCAAAATCTGGAATTTTAGCACTTTCATGTCATTTCAGATTTTTAGGCAGATTTGTCTAAGTCCTAGGTCGTACGCGACCTAAGGGTTGTTGGCAACTTAGAGAAGGTCTGCGACTTAAGAAAAATGTTGTGAGCGACCTAAGTTTTGTTAAGTGTTAGGTCGGCTGGGAAAGTTAGCGACCTAGTAGTTGCCGAGTTAGCGACCTAGTAGTTGCCGAGTTAGCGACCTAGTAGTTGCCGAGTTAGCGACCTAGTAGTTGCCGAGTTAGCGACCTAGTAGTTGCCGAGTTAGCGACCTAGTAGTTGCCGAGTTAGCGACCTAGTAGTTGCCGAGTTAGCGACCTAGTAGTTGCCGAGTTAGCGACCTAGTAGTTGCCGAGTTAGCGACCTAGTAGTTGCCGAGTTAGCGACCTAGTAGTTGCCGAGTTAGCGACCTAGTAGTTGCCGAGTTAGCGACCTAGTAGTTGCCGAGTTAGCGACCTAGTAGTTGCCGAGTTAGCGACCTAGTGGTTCTGAGTTAGCGACCTAGTGGTTCTGAGTTAGCGACCTAGTGGTTCCGTGTTGGCGACCTAAGGAGTTAACAAGTTGGCGACCTAAGGAGTTAACAAGTTGGCGACCTTAGGAGTTAGGCTAAGTGTTAGGTCGTGTGTTGTTTTAGGTCGACTTGTGTTAGGTCGCAACCCAACTGAGTCTTAGGTAGTTAGGTCGTTAGGTTGTTAGGTCGCTGGGTTTCCTAAGTGTTAGGTCGCAAAGGAGTTAAGTCGTACATCTGTTAGGTCGCGTAGATTGCTAAGTTGTTAGGTCGCTAGGATAGTTTGTGTTAGGTCGCGTAGATCTATCTGTTAGGTCGGAGAAGCTTAGGTCGGAGAGTCTTAGGTCGGAAACGACCTAGGGAGATAGCCGTGTTAAGCGACTTAAGGAAATTTCTGCTATAAATAGGAGGGGTTGTTCTCACTTTTTGGGATCCGGATTTTGAAGCGACGAAGTGCTGCCATTTTGAGAGCTCGACTTCTACACTTCTTCACTTCTTTTCTCCACTCTAATCTAGTGCTTCCATCCATCCAAATCGAAGATCAAGATTGAAGATTCAAGAGCTTAGGTTGAAGATCTTCATCTTTTCAAGAGAGATTTCTTCATTTGAAGCGGATTTGTGGTAGATCTAGCTTCATCCTTCGCTGTCCAGATCTGGAGTGTGTTGATTTGAGGTTGTTTAGGTGATTTGGTGAGTGGTGATTATCTCTCACACGGATCCAAAGGAGTATATCGGATTGTTGGCCCGATTTGGTGTTAAAATAGTGATTTCCATGCATTTTCTTCATCCTATGTGTAGATCCATATAGATCCATTGTTCATGATGATGTTACATCCATTTTATCATATGTTAACCTATGCAAGTTCATTCATCAAGTTTGTAGAGATGTAATCCATGTTTTCATGCTTATTGGACTTTCAACTCTTTAATTACGAAAATGCCATTATTGTTATAATTGTCTACTTAGATCATATTTGAATGCTTGATTGCTTGGATTGATGTTTGATTTGATTGATTGTTATGTACTAGATGATTGATGATTAGATTTAGACCAAAGGTGATTCAAAAGCTAAAGGAAAGGCTCTTGAATTGGAAAAGCTGCTCGTGGCATATGTAGCGGGATGATGAAGCTCCTATGCATAGATTTGATGATGTGAAGTTGAGATGAAGCTTTGCGAGGATGTAATGAAGCGAGGCATCATATGATGAAGACTTGGTCTAATCCAGGCGGGATCATTCCAAGCATGTTGATAACTCGGTGATATGATTCGAGTTGAGGATAATGGATGCTCGAGAGGCGCTTGAGCTAGTATGGCAATAGTCGTCGAGGAGGATGACTAGGAGGTTGAGATCTCATCGTTGTTGAAGGTTCTAGCATGCTCTAAGCAAGAGTACATGGGGACGCCCAAAAGACTAAGTTGATGGTCGAGTACTCTGGGTAGATTCGATAATCCTAGGCACGGGTCACGATGACGTGCGGGAGTTATGTCTAGAACCGGGGTTACCATTAGCCCTTGACGGACGGCTGAAAGAATGTGCCGGTCATTCAATTAACGGTGATATCGCAACAATGATAACAGTGATAGCCGAGTCATGGATGTTTGGTTGTATCGTCATTCGGTCTCAAGAGCGGTATTTCCTGGGTGCTTATCTGACCTTGGTTTTAGACCTTGGGATTTGTACTTGGAAAACATCGCTCTTGACTCGAGTGTCAATTGCTTTACCTTAAATTGTATGCTCTGCTATATTTGCTTCTGCTTAGTGTGTGTCTGGGGGCTATCACTGTAGAATGAGGTTGGAGTGGGAGGGTTGTATTCCTATTCCTTTTCCTTTATGCTCTTTTGGTATGTTGTTAGTTAATTTACTGCTCACTAAGACTGTTGTCTGACTCAAGGCTTTATGTTTTAATTCTTATTGCCTTGGGCTGTTCGTCCATTTTGGGACGGGCAGACTAGGTAGCAGGTGACAGGTGCTGTTCTCTTCTCACGATACTGATATCGAAGACGAGCTGGAGGGTTGCATATTATCTTCTTATTATATGTACTGGATGTTCCGCTGTTTTGTTTTCTCTGAGAGATATGTAGTGAGGCTGGATGTATTGACTATATGAATGCTTGTATTCAACTATTATGGAGTTTTATAAGATGTCATTTTGTTCTGTAAAGCTTCACTATACATATGTTCTATTGTATTTTGTCCATGCGCTGTGAGTAATACGATAGATTCTGTTGTTTTAATCTTACCTTGACAATCGTCCATGGTCGCCTGGCACACTTTACAGCGCACTATCTCTAGATTCGGTGCAGGGGTCATGGGCGGTCGTCACATTTGGTATCAGAGCATTGGTTAATCGATTTTACCCAACGCTCGCTGTCGTAACTACGTATGAGAGACGTAATTGTATTTTGATGGATGATTACTATATATAATATAGTAGCTTAGAAGAGTTTGAGTCCTTTATGCAGTTGTTTCTCTAGATGTTTTAATCATTCCTTTTTATAGATATTGAGAATGAGTCGAAGAGGGAGACCAGCTGCTAGGGAAGGCCGTGCTACTGAAGAGACTGCTGATTATGCAGCCATGTTCGAAGCTATGATGACTTCGATCATGAGGAGGATACCAGTTCCGGGGGCGGCAGTAGATGTTGGAGTTCAAGTCCAAACTCCGAAACCAGTGGATTTTGCTAAGCTGTGCAAGGATTATACTGCTCTTGGAGGGAAGGTTTTCTTGGGAACAGAATCAACTATTGAGGTCCAGAGGTGGATAGATGCTTGTAGAAGGATCTTTGGTGATTTGGGAATTGATGATGCAACTAAGAGGAAGTTGGCATCAAGGCAGCTTCAAGGGAGAGCCTCTGATTGGTGGAACTCTATTACCATCGATACTGCGGAGGAAGAGATTACTTGGGAGCAATTCCAAGCTAGATTTGAAGCTAAGTTCATTTCTACAGCTCAGAAGTCTGTTCTGTTCAAGAGGTTTGTGGAGCTCAAGCAAGGTGGAAGATCAGTTCTTGAGTATGTTTCTGAGTTCGAAGCTTTGTCCAAGTATGCCCGGTCGTATATTGAATCTGCTTATCAGAAGAATGAGAAGTTTGTGACCGGCTTGGATAGTTATCTTGGGAGACAGTTGGTGGATCATTTGGACGATTCATTTGAGAAGCTTGTGGAGAAAGCTCTTAGGCATGAGAGTCTGTTTCCTAAGGAAGGACCTGTTGTTGCTGTTACCAAGGGAGAATCTAAACCACAGCAGGGTGGAAACCAGAAGAGGAAGCAGCAGCAACAGAAGGGTAAGGATGGCCAGAAGAAGCCGAAAGGCGAGGTGACTTGCTACAATTGTCAGCAGAAGGGCCATTTCTCTAAGGATTGTAAGAATCCGAAGGCACCGATGAAGTGTCACAACTGTGACAAGCCGGGGCATTTCAGGAAGAATTGTCCGGAACCAAGGAAGGACAGGCAGATTGTGCAAGCCTATGCTTTAGGAGCTGTTCCGTCGTCTTCAAAAGCTCCTACTGCTGAAGAGAAAGGAAAGAGTGTGGTTGTTCAAGGTACTCTTTTCCTATGTGGTGTTCCAGTTAGAGTTCTGTTTGATACTGGAGCGTCGCATTCATTTGTTTGTAATGAACTAGTAGGCCGGTTGGGTTTGAAGCCGGATATTGTTGATAGGCCATTGGTTGTGACTAATCCAGTTGGGGGTTCGTCTTGTTTGTGTATGTTATGCCGTGGTCTAGTTGTGTCGAGTCATGGTTGCTCTTTTGTTTGTGATTGCTTTGTTCTGAACTTTGCGGGGTTCGGAATTATTTTGGGTATGGACTGGCTTAGGAAGTATGCGGCTAAGGTTGATTGTGAGAGGCTAGAGGTGACAGTCGAGAATGTGGAAGGGCGAAAGATTGTGATACGATGTAAGCATGAGGAAGGCGTCTTCATGAGCTTCATGTATTCGCTAGTTGTTCCACGGGATGGACTGTCTTTAGTGCCAATCGCAAATGGATTCGAGGATGTCTTTGACGAAGTCAAAGGGTTGCCGCCGCATAGAGAGATCGAGTTTCGTATAGATCTAGTTGAAGGAGCCAGACCTGTTGTGATGCCTCTTAGGCGGATGGCGCCTAGGGAACAGCAAGAGTTGAGGGTGCAAGTTGATGATCTTTTGCAGAAAGGATTCATTCGGCGTAGTGTGTCCGAGTGGGGTGCACCAGTTGTGTTTGCAACCAAGGCAGATGGATCGTTGAGGTTGTGTGTGGATTATCGTGAGCTGAATAAGGTGACTAAGAAGAACAAGTATCCATTGCCGAGAATAGATGACTTGTTTGATCAGCTTCACGAGGCTAAGGTGTTTTCTCAAATGGATTTGGCAACGGGATTTCACCAGTTGAGAGTGGCTAAGGA
Source organism: Allium fistulosum (assembly GCA_030737815.1). Classification (NCBI taxonomy): domain Eukaryota; kingdom Viridiplantae; phylum Streptophyta; class Magnoliopsida; order Asparagales; family Amaryllidaceae; genus Allium; species Allium fistulosum. The sequence continues at coordinate 478,772,956 of CM060905.1, read as the reverse complement.
TAGTGTGCCGAAGACTGCTTTTAGGACACCATCCGGTTTCTTTGAGTGGCTGGTAATGCCGTTTGGATTGACTAACGCGCCAGCATATTTTGTGGATCTTATGAATAGAGTGTTCAGAGATCAGTTGAACAAGTTCGTACTTGTGTTCGTGGATGATATTCTGATTTATTCCAGAACGGAGGAAGAGCACAAGACGCACTTGCGTATTGTTTTGGAGATCTTACGGAAACATCAGCTGAAGGCTAAGTTTTCGAAGTGTCACTTCTGGAAGAGTGAAGTGAGGTTCTTAGGCCATGTGATTTCTGGAAATGGAATAGCGGTTGATCCCGCTAAGGTGGCAGCAATCCAGGATTGGGTTAGACCTAAGAATGCATCTGATGTGAGAAGTTTTCTTGGATTAGCAGGATATTATCGACGGTTTATCAAAGACTTCTCCAAGATAGCTGCACCGTTAACAGGATTGACGAAAAAGAACCAAGTGTTCAGTTGGGATGCTAAGTGTGAGCAAGCTTTCGGAATCCTGAAAGAGAGATTGACGAGTGCTCCTGTTTTGACTATTCCAAGTGGGAATGATGAGATGGTGGTTTACACCGACGCGTGTGGTACTGGACTTGGAGCAGTGCTGATGCAGAAGGATAAAGTTGTTGCGTATGCCAGTCGACAACTGAAGCCGCATGAAAGGAATTACCCAACTCATGATTTGGAGTTAGCGGCGATTGTATTTGCTCTGAAGATGTGGAGGCATTATCTGTTGGGAGTTCGATTCGAGTTGTTTACAGATCATAAGTCGTTGAAGTATCTTTTCTCCCAGAAGGATTTGAATCTTCGGCAGCAACGTTGGCTAGAATTTTTGGCATCATATGATTTTGGAATAGCTTATACTCCGGGAAAAGGTAACGCAGTGGCAGATGCGTTAAGTCGAAGACATGCAGGATTGGGAGCCATGTTTTCTGAATGGAAGAGTCTCGAGTATTTAGCTGGATTTGACTTCAGGCCTAGATGTGAATTGGAACCTGAGATGTTGGCAAACTTATCGATAAGACCCACTCTTGTGGAAAGGATTGGCGAGGGCCAAAAGCGAGATGATAAGCTTGTCAAGATTATCCGTGGATTGGAATCTGGATTGGATCCAGAAAAGGATAAAGGATTCGAGGTCGATAGAGAAGGTTGGCTTCGGAAGCAAGGACGACTAGTTGTTCCCGATATAGATGAATTGAGGAGTGAAGTTCTGAAGGAAAGTCATCACTCGAAGCTGACAATTCATCCAGGAGGAAACAAGATGTATCGGGATATGAAGAGAACCTACTACTGGGAAGGCATGAAGAAGGATGTTGGAGATTTCATTTCCAAGTGTATGAATTGCCAGTTGGTTAAAGCCGAACAGAAGAAGCCAAGTGGATTGCTTCAGCCCTTAGAAGTTCCTACATGGAAGTGGGAACAAGTGTCGATGGATTTTATTGATGGATTGCCTAGAACCAGAACGGGAAATGAAGGAATTTGGGTCATTGTGGATCGTCTGACTAAGAGTGCACGATTCATTCCTGTTCGATCGACTAGAACGGCATCAAAGTTGGCTGAGTTGTATGTTAAGTGGATAGTTCGATTCCATGGTGTTCCGAAGAGTATAGTGAGCGATCGAGACCCATTGTTCACTAGTGGATTTTGGAAGAGCTTCCAGGAAGTCTTGGGAACCGAGTTGTGTTTGAGTACAGCTTATCACCCTCAGACAGATGGCCAGACTGAGAGAGTCAACCGAGTTTTGGAAGATCTCCTCAGAGCCTGTGTTTTAGATTTCGGAGGATCATGGGAAGATCACCTTCATTTGGTGGAGTTTGCGTACAACAACAGTTACCAGTCAAGTATTGGTATGGCACCGTATGAGGCGTTGTATGGAAGACCGTGTAACTCTCCGACATGTTGGTTGGAAACTGGAGAAAAGCTGATGCTTGGGCCAGAGATGATTCGGCAGACTTCAGATTGTATAGAGATCATTCGGCAACGAATGAAAGCAGCCCAAGATCGTCAGAAGAGTTATGCCGATAAGCGTCGAAAGGATTTGGAATTCGATGTAGGAGATATGGTTTTTGTGAAGATTTCTCCACTGAAGAATGTTATTCGATTTGGAAAGAAAGGAAAGTTGACTCCGAGATTTGTTGGACCATTCCCGATTATCGAGCGAATCGGAAAGCTCGCTTACAGATTGGAGTTACCAGAGAAGATGTCGAGTGTGCACAATGTTTTTCATGTATCATATCTACGGAAGTATGTGCACGACTCGAGTACGGTGATTTCTGCTGATAGCTGTGAAGACTTAGAAGTTGATCCAGTTGATAGAAGACCTCGTAAGCCGCTTCGTGTTGTTGAAACCGACACGAAACAGCTTAGGAGGAAGGTAGTTAAGTTGCTCAAGATACAATGGAGTGATGATGATAACGACTGTACGTGGGAAGTGGAAGAGAGGATGAAGGCAGCTCATCCTGAACTCTTCAAGGTATGGCCCTAAGGTGTCGTCTCATCTCGCGATATTGTAACTTGTTCTAAGTTTTAGAATTCTGTACGCTAAGTTAGAATTGGATGCATGGTTTGTTGATTGTTATGGATGGTAGGCGTACAGAATAGTTTTGATTGCTTGGAATTTCGGGGGCGAAATTTCTAAGGGGGAGAGAATGTAACGACCCGTATTTTTACGGATCGACATGTTCGTCAAAATCTGGAATTTTAGCACTTTCATGTCATTTCAGATTTTTAGGCAGATTTGTCTAAGTCCTAGGTCGTACGCGACCTAAGGGTTGTTGGCAACTTAGAGAAGGTCTGCGACTTAAGAAAAATGTTGTGAGCGACCTAAGTTTTGTTAAGTGTTAGGTCGGCTGGGAAAGTTAGCGACCTAGTAGTTGCCGAGTTAGCGACCTAGTAGTTGCCGAGTTAGCGACCTAGTGGTTCTGAGTTAGCGACCTAGTGGTTCTGAGTTAGCGACCTAGTGGTTCCGTGTTGGCGACCTAAGGAGTTAACAAGTTGGCGACCTAAGGAGTTAACAAGTTGGCGACCTTAGGAGTTAGGCTAAGTGTTAGGTCGTGTGTTGTTTTAGGTCGACTTGTGTTAGGTCGCAACCCAACTGAGTCTTAGGTAGTTAGGTCGTTAGGTTGTTAGGTCGCTGGGTTTCCTAAGTGTTAGGTCGCAAAGGAGTTAAGTCGTACATCTGTTAGGTCGCGTAGATTGCTAAGTTGTTAGGTCGCTAGGATAGTTTGTGTTAGGTCGCGTAGATCTATCTGTTAGGTCGGAGAAGCTTAGGTCGGAGAGTCTTAGGTCGGAAACGACCTAGGGAGATAGCCGTGTTAAGCGACTTAAGGAAATTTCTGCTATAAATAGGAGGGGTTGTTCTCACTTTTTGGGATCCGGATTTTGAAGCGACGAAGTGCTGCCATTTTGAGAGCTCGACTTCTACACTTCTTCACTTCTTTTCTCCACTCTAATCTAGTGCTTCCATCCATCCAAATCGAAGATCAAGATTGAAGATTCAAGAGCTTAGGTTGAAGATCTTCATCTTTTCAAGAGAGATTTCTTCATTTGAAGCGGATTTGTGGTAGATCTAGCTTCATCCTTCGCTGTCCAGATCTGGAGTGTGTTGATTTGAGGTTGTTTAGGTGATTTGGTGAGTGGTGATTATCTCTCACACGGATCCAAAGGAGTATATCGGATTGTTGGCCCGATTTGGTGTTAAAATAGTGATTTCCATGCATTTTCTTCATCCTATGTGTAGATCCATATAGATCCATTGTTCATGATGATGTTACATCCATTTTATCATATGTTAACCTATGCAAGTTCATTCATCAAGTTTGTAGAGATGTAATCCATGTTTTCATGCTTATTGGACTTTCAACTCTTTAATTACGAAAATGCCATTATTGTTATAATTGTCTACTTAGATCATATTTGAATGCTTGATTGCTTGGATTGATGTTTGATTTGATTGATTGTTATGTACTAGATGATTGATGATTAGATTTAGACCAAAGGTGATTCAAAAGCTAAAGGAAAGGCTCTTGAATTGGAAAAGCTGCTCGTGGCATATGTAGCGGGATGATGAAGCTCCTATGCATAGATTTGATGATGTGAAGTTGAGATGAAGCTTTGCGAGGATGTAATGAAGCGAGGCATCATATGATGAAGACTTGGTCTAATCCAGGCGGGATCATTCCAAGCATGTTGATAACTCGGTGATATGATTCGAGTTGAGGATAATGGATGCTCGAGAGGCGCTTGAGCTAGTATGGCAATAGTCGTCGAGGAGGATGACTAGGAGGTTGAGATCTCATCGTTGTTGAAGGTTCTAGCATGCTCTAAGCAAGAGTACATGGGGACGCCCAAAAGACTAAGTTGATGGTCGAGTACTCTGGGTAGATTCGATAATCCTAGGCACGGGTCACGATGACGTGCGGGAGTTATGTCTAGAACCGGGGTTACCATTAGCCCTTGACGGACGGCTGAAAGAATGTGCCGGTCATTCAATTAACGGTGATATCGCAACAATGATAACAGTGATAGCCGAGTCATGGATGTTTGGTTGTATCGTCATTCGGTCTCAAGAGCGGTATTTCCTGGGTGCTTATCTGACCTTGGTTTTAGACCTTGGGATTTGTACTTGGAAAACATCGCTCTTGACTCGAGTGACAATTGCTTTACCTTAAATTGTATGCTCTGCTATATTTGCTTCTGCTTAGTGTGTGTCTGGGGGCTATCACTGTAGAATGAGGTTGGAGTGGGAGGGTTGTATTCCTATTCCTTTTCCTTTATGCTCTTTTGGTATGTTGTTAGTTAATTTACTGCTCACTAAGACTGTTGTCTGACTCAAGGCTTTATGTTTTAATTCTTATTGCCTTGGGCTGTTCGTCCATTTTGGGACGGGCAGACTAGGTAGCAGGTGACAGGTGCTGTTCTCTTCTCACGATACTGATATCGAAGACGAGCTGGAGGGTTGCATATTATCTTCTTATTATATGTACTGGATGTTCCGCTGTTTTGTTTTCTCTGAGAGATATGTAGTGAGGCTGGATGTATTGACTATATGAATGCTTGTATTCAACTATTATGGAGTTTTATAAGATGTCATTTTGTTCTGTAAAGCTTCACTATACATATGTTCTATTGTATTTTGTCCATGCGCTGTGAGTAATACGATAGATTCTGTTGTTTTAATCTTACCTTGACAATCGTCCATGGTCGCCTGGCACACTTTACAGCGCACTATCTCTAGATTCGGTGCAGGGGTCATGGGCGGTCGTCACATCTATACAGTACCGTAATCTCCCCCGTAATGGGCGTCGTCAGAGGGCACTCCATCGGTATGGTACAAAACAAACTCGTAGTAAAGCACGCTAGGGTAGGTGACACGGCACAACAAGGTAATGCCAGGGTAGATATACCAATTACGCATCCGGACTGGTGGTAACGCAGAGCCGCAGTAATCGCCCACCTCGAGCCACACTCCCGAATCAAGGGTGCGCACCAAATCAATCACAAAGTAATAGAATGACATACGATGGAGTGTGTTAGATCAGAGGAGCTACCTTATTGGGCCGGAATCGCTCCTGTTTTAGCCACCTTATGCCAACTCACGGGAGTCGGGTCCACGTATATACCTCATATAGGATCGTCGCCACCATCCTACTTCATTCTAGAATCTCCACCACGTACACAGTTGTTAAAGTGGTTTTCGGTATCCATATCCGATCCCGGTCTCTTTAACAACCAAACGTTATTATAACACCGCGATCATTTCAAAATAGTTTATACTTCAAAACCAAAATATCATTTCCATTTCAAACCCATATCAAAACGATATCATTTTCACTTCAAATATCCATTTCCAAAATCATAGCATTTTCCAAAGATATAATACTTTAGAAACCAAAACAATTTGAAATAATAATAGTTTGGAAATCATAATACTTTGAAATTCATAACTTTGGAAATCATAACACATTTGAAATCATAACACTTTCCTTCAAACAGTTTAGATATTAATAATAGTATATAAAATAAAACAGTTCATAAAATAAAATAATTTATATAAAATAGTTATAAGTTAAAACAATTATATTAAAATAATTAGTATATTTAAAATAGTTTATATTAAAAATAGTTATATTAGAAAAAGTTTATGAAAAAAATAGTTATATTAGAAATATGTTATAAAAAAATACTTTATAAAATTATATAAAATAGTTTTAAATATAATTTAAAATAATTTATATAATAAAATATTTTCTTCAAATTTCACAAATTGATTCAACTCAACTCGAATTCCAAAATTCAAATTTAATTAAATGTCAAATCATCAACTTCAATTCAATTCAGTTTCTCAGTAAACCATTTCAAATTATCGATTTTCAAATACATATTTAAACCATAAAATAAGCCATTTCAGTTCAATATATTTCAAAGCTTTAAATATTCAACATTTCAAAAAATAAATTCAATAATTTCATATATATATATCAAATTCACTTTACTATTATTTAGTTTTGAAATATTTACTTAATCATTTCAAAAACATCTAAATACAGCTTCAATTTACAAATTTAAATAAACTAAATATCCCATTTAAATTTATGTAAATTTGAAATATTCATTTAAGTCACTTTTAATCAAATCCAAGTTATAAAATCATATCTTTAAAATTTCAAATTTTAAAAAAATTTCAAATCAACCTTATTTAAGTAAAGTTCTTAAATAAATATAATTTCAAATCAAATTCAAATTTATCTTTTCAACCTCAATCATTATAACCTCTATATTTAAATATATATATATATATATATATATATATTAAATAAATACTTAAACATATTATATATCAACTTTATTAAATCAACTTTAATAAATCTTTAAAATCAATATTTATTGAAACCATATATTTCTTTCAAAACCATAGAAATCATTTTCAAAATATTTATATATAGACCAACGGTGTCTGTATATAATTTTCTACCATATGGTCAAGTGATACGGATATTTATCATTTCAATCCGTAATTTAAATATATACGGGTATATATCTTTTCAACCCGCAATTCCAAATTCAATGTCAATGAAAATCGCTTGGGTTTATCATTTCAAACCATAACGATTTTCTCTTATTCTACAGATCGTTCGGGTATGTATCATTTCAACCCATAGTGAATTCTATACTAACAGGGAACTTGCAGAGTGATACCAGATATGATAATAATATAACAATCAGCAAGAGGCATATATCATCAGTGATAAATAACAGATAATGGTGTCAAATGTCACAGGTGAACAAATAGCATATATATAACAGTGTAAATAACTAACGGCATCATATTTCAATTGTCGTTTCAATTGAAATCAAATTTAATAAATATAAGAACATTAATCGTGAGTGATTGCTCACCTTTCGAGGCTAGAGAGGATAGACAACACAACAGGCTACAATTTGAATTGCGAAATTGACCAATCCAAATGGCGATTTCCAAAGCAAAGCAAGATTGGCACGAATACGATGAATATAGCTGATAAATTGGAATTGATAAAATGAATCAGAACCATCCAGATATAACTGAAACAATTATACGTTATAAATTTTCCCTTAAAACCAAATTTTAAAACACACATTTAAAATAAGATATATATATATATATATAATTTCAAATCAATATTTTAACTCAACACCAAATTCATTTATAAATGGTATATATATATATAGCATTTAAAAACAATACATATGAATGCAAAAATATATAGCCAAAGAAATGCAGACCCATAAATAACTAATACGAAATATATGCAGACCCATATATATATAAGCAACCAAATCATATACAGACATATATATTTAAACAACTTTCATAACTTTGCCAATTATAAACTTTTATAGCCAACATACGCAACGTACATATAGACATACCTTATAATATAAATCATAGACTGACATAAATATAAAAACTTTACTTAACATATATATATGCAGACTTACTATAATCAAATAAATATATATATATATATCCAACTATACACAACACGCAGACTACAAAATCTTATGCAAACTTTGATATTCACAAAAATACAGCTATGTAAACAACCTTTAACTATAGTTATATACTATATTATTAAAAAAAATATGAAAGCTGCAAACACTGTATACTCAAACAGTATTACCTTTATATGACATGAATATATCTTTATGTATTATATATATTATAAACAACTCACCTACTGCAACGGTAAATATATATGAAATCATGAAATTGTATAAACACAAATCTTCAAAACCGAGCTTTATCAATGCACATAGCCTATAAGTAACAACAAATATAAAATTATATATATACTTTTAAATCAGTTTTTATTAAAAAATTCATATAAACATATAACTAACAGAATATATATAAATTGAAAGAAGAAAAAAAGAACAGCACATACTAGCATAATACTATACTATAGCACGTTACACACTTATATAATAGACTTCAGAAATATATGATATAAAATATCAATACTTATAACTTTATATATAGTTTAACAGAGTATATATATATATATTTATATGTACTAACATATTTATATAAACGAATACATATATATACTTTTTTTAACGTATAATATAATAGTCCACTTAAAACAGCATATAGTATTGGAGTTGCATAAGATCTGGGAACACTTTATATATATTAACATGACTTATGTATTTTGAACAAACAGTTTAATAAACAAACAAAATTTGCTGTAGACTTGAATAATATAACACATATATATATATATATTAGATATATATATATACTAGTCTATAGCTTACATATTGAATATATATATAAATTTCATAACCATATGTGTACGTATCTATATTATAACAACAACACATGTATTACCGAACTTCATATATATATATACATTCATACTAACATATATATAAACATATATATGCAGACTCAATGCTCGAGTAAATATGTGCAGACCCAAAGTATGCTTCTAAATAGATATATACACCTCTTTATATAATACAATATATATTTACCTAAAAGAATGAGAAGGCTGACAAAGCTGCTTAATTGTTTGGAGGCGAATGGCTGTCAGGAAGTGGTTGTCAAGGTTGGAGCAAGGGTTTGAAGTGGTGGAGTTGGTCGGAAAATAGGTTGGAACGACATAGCTGCTGTCAAGTTGCCAAGGTGGTGGAAGGTGTGTTGAACGGTAAGGCAGAGGGAGAAGGGATGGATCGACAGTGGCTTTCACGGTATGGGGTGAGCACGGTTTTAGGTGAGAAGTGGCGGAAATTAGTGGTTCGGCAAAAGCTTGATAATGGATGAGGTTGAGAACAAAAAAAATATTTTGAACGAACAACCAAATTAGAATATTAAAATTTCAAATAAATGAAACAGTTAAGTTAAAAAGTCACACAGTAAATTTTCTCTAAATATTAATCGCTACAAACCATTGAGTGTCTCAGGAAGCAAACGAATAGACAAGGAAACCAAAAAGGTAAAAATCGGGTACCGATACAGTTCTTTGTTTTTACTGATTTCACAGGGTATCGGACGTCGAAGCACACAAACGAATATACTATGGAGATCAGCATGACAAGGCGATCAAAACGGTATACAGATATTAGTGGTATGATCATCCTATCAAAAGTTGATAATCGGTACTGAAAATGCTGCTAATTTGTCAAAAATAAGATAAACGGAGCAATAGAAGTCAAAATTTGGAGAAACTGTAACGACCCAGAATTTCCGACATTTGAAATTCGAATATTTAATTAATTTTAAATATTAATAAGTAGAATTAATAAATCGAATTTTTTTTAAATTCGAATAACTGGATTTAATTGGGTAATTAAATCGATAATTTAATAGTAGAAATTTCAGAAATAATTGAAATCTGGATTAAATGTAATTAAAAATGATTTATAAAGTTATATTAAATCATATTGAAGTTATAATGATGTTATAGAACTTTTAGAATTGAATTTAAAGTTAAATTGTGAAAATTGAATATTTTAATATTTAATCGACTAGTGAAATTAGCCATTTTTCGAACAGTCTTAGAATTAGACGAAACTAGTTCCATTGAATTCGTAATAGTTTGTTATTATCCAATTTCAATTTTCGTAGCAATCGGAGTTGTCGTTTGACCGTGGCAGCTCCAAACGCATCGAAATTGTTTTAATATTAATTTGGCGAGTTAAAATAGTCATTTTTCAAAAAGTCTCGGATTTCGACGAAACTAGTTTTATCGGATCTATAATGTTAAATTATTGTATGGTTTCAAATTTCGTGTCAATTGGATTTACCGTTTGTCCGGGGCAAGCCAAAACGCATCGAAATCGTTTTGAATCGATTTTATTTAAATTTGATCGTTTAATTCCGTAACTCGCACATATGATCGAATTAGCTCCCGAAACACGTTCTATTGTGTTCGGAAAGCGGGGTAACCTTAGAAACGCCAGCCGGCACGCTTCGTTTGGAGTTTGGAAAATTTTCGATGAATAGTGTTTCGTCAAATTTTCTATAAAAGGACTCACTTTCTTTGTTTTGCAACAAAACTAGGGTTTGAGCTTCAGGCCGCCATTTACTAAATCAATGGCCGAAAATGTTCGATCTTTTCCCCTTAATTTCTTCCAATCCACATATCTATTCGATAAACTTCCAACACGAGAAGTGTAGAGCACCTCGATACCTTTCCATCCATACGGCCATGATCGGTATTTGATGAGGGAATCGCTGGCAATTGCGTGACGAAGTGGGCTCGTTCATTCGAGTTTATCGAAGGCCAGAGGGGACCGGACCTCGCCATTTTTGGGCCGATGGTGGAGGTCAGGAAGACCGTCGATGTAGCGGAGTTCGATCGACGTTGAAGTCGTCGTAAGGGTCGCGTGCTTTAGGGTTTGGTAGCGGTGGTATGGGTTCGTGCACACGAATGAAATGAAGGAGAGGAGGAAGCATACACACGGCCACGATTTGATCTAGGGGAATGGATGGTCCAGATTGCTAGGTTTAAAATTAATAAAAGAAATTGTATATTAATTTGTATTTAAATTTGTATAAACTTTAAACTATCATAACCTTTTGCTACGAGGTCGAAAATGCACGAAACCAGTTGCGTTGGAATCGTATTGTCGAGCACTACGCTATGAAACTGGATTGGAAGCGATCGGAGTCAGTGAAAATTTTGAGTGAAATTAAACGTCCGTTTAATTTTATTCGAAATAAACGCTGAAACTGAATTGAAATTCAAGGTGAGAACTTCTCACTCAATCGAAATTGTTCGATGTTAATTTTAAATAGTTAGATTTAAAATTGTTGATTGTATGCCTGGATGATAAATTTTTATCTGTTGTTGATTGAAATAGACATTATACGCCGTTATTAAGCGGATGTTATTTATTAAAAACATATACCGCGAATATTTCACTGTAAAGTGAAATTGGTATTATTTATGTACTTGGAGTTGATTTTCCCACATTATATAGTGGATGAGACACTATTGCGCCGTATAATAGCGGATAATATTTATAAATCCCATATACCGCGATATTCCGTATTGGAACAGAATTGGTATTGTGCTAACATCTGTGGATGCAGGGAAACAGGTTGGAGGGATCCAACTGGATTCCTCACCAGTATTTATTTGATTACAGATATTGTGATATTTGTTGATTTTCATATCGATATATGATGTTTGTTGTCGTGATTGATTATTTGGTGTGTTGCATCATTGGATCGATTTTGAGGTTTAAAAATGTTAAAGGAACGATTTTTAATTTAAAAAAATTTTAAAGTGATTTTTGAAAGTATACGTTTTATTAAATTTTGAATTGTTAAAATAAATAAACATTAGAATTTTATTGTTATAAAAGTTATGTTTTAGGAAAATAGTACTTAAGTATGATTTTGGAGTTATATAAGCTTTAAATAACGTTTTGTAAATTATAAAAAGGATTGGTTTATTTAAATTAAGATTTTTTTTGAATTATTATAAACGGTTTATATAAAAGATTTATAAAGTTGATATTTATAAATTGAAAAATATTGGAATTATAAAACGAGTTTTATAAGTATTGAAATGAAGTATAAATGGATTTCACAAGTGAATAAAATTTATAGATTTATAAATTGTGAAGTTATGAAATGAATAGATTTTGTAAAATAAAGGATTTATAAATAATTAACTTATAAATTGGATTTTGGGTATAAAGTTGAGTTATAAATTGAATTGATTTATAAAAGGGATTTTATAATTGAAGCTTTTATAATTATAGATATGAATTTATAAACATTGTTTTATAAATCCGAAATCAATTGAATTTGATAAATTTAATATAGAAGATTATTAAAGGAGATATATTCGCGATTTCGGATAGCGAATTATTCTTGAAATAAAATGTGTAGAAATTATTGAAATTTGGTTAGTGAAGTATATTCACGATTTTGGACAGTGAATATATTATTAAATAAAGTGGATATGTTTTGGGAAAATGAATATTATCAAATGAAGTTAATTGTTTTAACGATGTATTAAATTATGTTAAACATCGAAACCATAGATTTCAACATTCATTATTGAAATAGACGTTTTCGAGAAATAAGGAAATGGTGGACTATAACACTGTTGTTATAGTAAATGGTTTTCGAAAGGAAATGTTTTATATAGTATTGGGATTTATATATCTATCTAAATTTCAAATCCCTATACTAGTGATTTTGAGTTGTCGTAACGATGTTTTACATAACATTCGTTTTGACTCAAATAAAATTTGTGAAAGAGAATGATTTCCTTAAAGAATGAAATATATACTTAATTATGATTTAAGTATATTGAATATTTTCCAAGTGTTGAAAATAAATGATTTGTGAATTACTTATTATTAAATAAGTATGGAAATATTTTCCAATATGAAATGAAAGGTTTGAGATTTTATCTTTTAAAGATAAATTGAAAATGAATATTTGAAATTGATTTGAAATTGTTTGTTTTCAAATGGTTGAAGTGTGGAAATTATATATATCTTGTAAAGATATTTTTGGAAAATAAATAATTTGGAAAAAATTATTTGGAATCTGATGATGCTGTGCAGACCTATTGATAGTTAAATAACCGACTATCAATAATTACCTTGAATGGGTATTTGTTGTGATTTGCTTGAATTTGAATGCCACACTTATTTTTGAATAAGCTCTCACTATTCGGGTTAGCCGGGAAAGGACCTTTGGGTCGTATAACCCATTCCGAATATGTGATACGTCGTAGTGGACTGCATTTGATGACCGGTGTTGAAGACCGGATATTTTTGAAAACGGAAGGATTACCGTCGAGTTACTCTACATCGGCTGATCTCCGATATAGAGATTTTATCACCCTTAGTGAGGGAAGTCCGGACGTGATTAGAAATTATCTGGATTGCAAGGACTTCTTTGGAAGTGCCTTCGGTTCTGTTCGATTCCGGAACATACTTGTATGGTTGTATGTCTGACGTTACAAATTGAGATATAAAGCTGGTTTCTTTCAAATACATATATGTTGGTGGCGGAGAATTTATTCTCTTAGCTTAACACCCTTCTCTGAGACGTACGAGCTCAGAGGTTATGTAATTGATGGTTACTAGTGATATATTCCCAGTTTGGTAACGTGGCATGCTGAGTGTTGCTGTGTAATGATCATTGTTTGATCATTTGTGATATGATCATTTGTTTGATCATTTATCTTTGTGATCATTACTTTGATCATTTGTTTGACCCAAAGCATGGCTTTGTGAAAAGCGTAGCTTTGTGGACGAGACTTCGTCGGACCTCACACCTCGGAAATGGTCAAATTAGGAAGGATGCGGCAAGGTTATTAGGGGATAACGCCCCCTTAGTGTATGTCATTCCTTCTGGATAGAGGTGGTATCATGGTATGGAGCCCAGATATTTAACCTATGTTGTTGCTGCAAATTTATCTCTTTGTGGTTGTTGGAATCAAGGATCCTCGGGAAGATCGGTTACGATCGGGGGATGACTGTAACAACCCGGTTTTTCGCGTCAGTTTATAAATGACGATTAAATCATTGTTAATTGCTAATGTAGATTTTAATCGAGTCGGAATCCTTTTTGTAAAAGTTTGTTATCGTCACTAGACGATTGAAATTGATAACAAATTTCTATCAGCAATTTTGATCGAATTGAAATTCTTTTTAAGTTGTAAAATTCTTTAATAAATGTTTGGGTAAATGTTGAAGGGCTTTAACTTATAATCTCGGCCCACATTTATTTGGAATGCTGTGATATCTATCAAAGAAAACCCATTTCCTTTTTTGTTCTTTTCCATTCACTCTCGTAACCCTAAACCTAGTCAAAGAAACGAGAATGGCGGCCTCGTCTTCGTCTTCAAAAACTAGAGCTCGCATAAATCAGAGGCGTCGAATTTAGGGTTCGATTAATTCGAAGAGCTGCTGGATGTTGTCGATCATCCTTGAGGACCACGACATCGACCCTTCCAATTCGAACTGCTGCTCCTCGTGTTCGAATTCGTTGTCGCTCCATTCCAAGGTGAGTGAAACTTTCACTCACATCAAATTCAAACTCCCTGATTCTTCTGTTTTATTCGTATGACATTCGTTTTTGCTGTTGTTGATGATTTCTCGGATTTGGTCGATTTCATGTGTTTTGATGACGGCGTTGATTTTCTAGTGACTTCGGTTATGCTTTGTTTTACCATGGCCTTGGATTGTTAGAACTTGCCGTCATGGTTGGTTCATCTCTGCTTTATTTTCTGTTGCACTTGGTATCACTTGTTTGTACATCCCTTTGTAGTCAAGTGTATTTATCCCTGTAGTGTTTTCAAAGCTGATGCGTGTTGCTGCCTCTGTTTTGCGTGAGTTTGAATGTGCCTGCTGTTTCATGGTTTGGCAATTGTTGACTATATTTTCGTTGTAAATATTGGGGTTTCACTGTGGTTCACTTGATTTTGACAAAGTAATTTCGTTTGCCTTTGGCAAATTCTTTGTTATTAAATTGATGACTTCTGCCTGATTTCCATTTGACTTTGATCTGCAGTGTTTTCGACATCGAACTTGATTTTGTGATGTCGATCCTGTTCGACTTTTGCCATACTATTCTCTATCTTTGGTAGTATGTTCAACCTTATTCATTTAATTATATACTTATGTAACGTTAGCTGGGCATGTTGCATACAAATTTGATTACATTATGTGGTCTAATTCATATGTAGTCTGCTGCCCCCTATGCAGTTTGTACTTGGGTATACAGGCGCATGTTTATGTTAGTGTTGATTCGCCTCACTGCTCGTTCCTGTATCACCTTATGGTTTGAGGTTACACATGTTTATAGGGTCATTTTGACTATGTATGTTTCACCGTGTTCATTTGTCCGCACTTGCAGTGTTCACATATGGCTTTGACTTTACCATTACCTGACTTCAGCACTGCCTTCATGTAAATGCATCAAAGTCTGGGGTAGATAGATTGGCCACTATGTACATTGTTGGTTTATATTCCTATAAGTTAATTTCATACATGTGTGATTATACCTTCATGCTACCCTGACCTGTAGTATGCATTGTCACTCTGGGTTTCCACTTGTCTTGGTGGAGCTCGTACTGTTGTCACACTATTCTGGTCTGGTCATTGTGTAGTTGCATTGCATTGAGTTCCTGTTGTACCATACACTTGAACTCAGTTGCCTTTGTCTGGTTAAGTCTTGTACCACTTGCTGATATTTTCTCTGTTCATTGATGCAGTGGCCATTTCCACTTGTTCAATACAGGATCTAGTTCATTTAAGTTATGTGTGTTGATCTCCTGTGTAGTTTAGTTTGACATTGAATTAGGGTTCATGTCTGAACCTACCAGTCAGGTCTGGTTACCTCATATGTATGCTCTGTCCACTGCCTTTGTTCTCGAATCTGATACATTGCATTGATGCCTTGTATCATTTGCATTTTGTCATTTTGCTTCACTGATGACCTTAATTTCTAATGAGGCTGATCTGCGTCTTTTCTGTTGAGTGTTGTAGTGCTATATCTTTGGTGCTCTCGCCTTCAGTTTGCTATTTCCCTGTGCCTTGCTTTGCGACATGTTGAACTTGTTTCACTTGTTGCCTCTGATCTTGTTTAGTATTGCTTTGAGTTGTTTTGTAGTGGCGAGGCAGTACACGCGTGCGTGTACTACAGCCCTAGCAGGATTGACAGATTTGGTTGATATTTCGATTGTTAAATGGTTTCGTTGGTTAAATTTAATATTTTGAAGGGTATTTTGAGATGGTTCATTCTGATTTGAGTTGGATTCGTTTGCTTTTTGGATTCATTGATCTTATGAGCATTTCGTGGACTGTATTGGCGAGGCAGTACACGTTAGCGTGTACTGCAGCCAACCAGCATTGTTGTTTTTAAATTGGCATTTCAATTGTTTAAATTGACTTGGATTGTTGATTTGTTGTTTAACACTGTATAGTGTTATATCTGCCGTTATCCGATTCTTTTATCGAGGAGTCGGGTATACGAGATTTCTGTGACTGTCATCTATTTGACTATTTGATTATTATTGCTTCTATGCATTAATAACTGAGTTTGAATTAGACTGACCCGTGTATTATTTTCTTTTGAATGTAATACTCGGGTCAGACCCGAGTTATTTCAGGTTGTAGATTTCCTTCTTTGAGTTGCTGTTCAGGATTTGAAGACTTTTCACATCTTCTGAAGTTGTCTTTGTCATTTTGTAGAAGTCGTGTCATTGTATAGGATGATATGTATTCATGTATATTAGTCGATAATGTACTTGTATATATAACTTCCAGAGTCGATAGTTGTAGTTGTATCATATGTATTGTGTCAACTATATTGTAACTGACATCAGTTATATATATATATATACATGAGATTTTGTTATTTGTGTTCCGCATTCTCTGTGTATCTGTGTTGTTATTATATTCATTGTCCTAAACTATTATGAACCGTCGTAGTTCGTTTTATACTAGAATTGGGTGTGTCGATGGGAGTAAATAAATAATAAATGAAAAATAAAAAGTATATACCACTCCTATCGAGATAACCAATATTAGTGTAAGGCCAACTACGGATGGTCGCTCCTATCCAGCCTTATTCTTCGTAATAATAGACAGTATTTCTTTTAATACTCTTTGTTATTATGAGCATAGAGGTGGGGCGTCACAATGACATATTCGTGTCAGTAGTTACCCAATTAGGGGTAACCCGGCCTTATGTTGGCAGAGATCTAACCGTAATGTTAAGTTATTTCTCGGGCCGTCTTTCCAGAGGCGTACCTATGTGGCAATGGGAAGTTCCTTGGCCTGACCATTTGTTGGAAATCCAAAGAAACAATACGTGACTTGTACGGTTTTAGTTGTATTACCTGCTATGGAATGTGGTGGTAACCTGCTATTGAACATAGTAGCTATAGTAGGCATAACGTGAAATGCCTATGCTGGCTAAGATTTATATTATACTTTCAAAATGATTTTGCTACACTATGCACTAATAATAATATCAAAAATGATTTGATTGTTTTACGTAGTAAGCATCTTTGACTATCATAAGGAGAAATCTCCTCCGATTCTGCGTTTGCATTGTGTGTGTGTAGGAGGCCTTATGGTAGTCTCATTTTCCAAAAGCATTGCGAATTGACTTTAAAATTATCCTGTTGTTTGTTTTAAAGATAAATAACTGTTTTAGTTCTCACACCAGTCCCATGACTGACCTGGAGTTTATTGTTTTCCTTCCTAAACTCTAGGTGCCCACCAATTTCTACACGGGCAGTCTAGAGTTAGGTTATCACGTCATTCTGGATTCGGGATGCTGTGGAGCTTAGTGGCGAGTTGGATGACGAGACGTACCACTTGTATCTGATATTATTTATTCCGCTGTGTATTATGTATGAGAACAAGTTTATATAACTGTCCATTGTTGTATTGTTGTTGTAAACTCTGATGATGATGTAATGTATGAAATGTACAGTTCTTTGTTTTAATGATATTCATTTATCTATTATATGTTGTTCCGCTGCGAATGTGAGATTCTGATATTGGTTCTGTTTCTGTGTTTTCTGTTGTTTCTTCTTTCTTTTTCTTCTGTTTTCTTCTACCTCTTCTTTTTAACCATAACAATTCGGTTTTCCGGCATTCGATTGCTCGGCAGTTGATACAGCGGACGTATTAATGTCGATTTTCGAGCGACGAAAAGTCGAAATGTTATAGAAACAAAATATGACGTCTTACTCAGAAAATGGTTTACAAATTTTTTTATAGAAAAATATTCAGGTTTGGAAAACATTTTATTACCTTCAAATATTAACTGATTTAAATTGAAATAGAACTACACAAGAAAATAAACTTCCATATTATTTGATAGAAATTTACCAGTTGCTATGTTAAAATAGACGTATTCCAAATATCAATTTTTTTATTTCAAAATTTTATCGTTTAAAATTTCACAAAATTTCAATTAATTATGTTATTAAAACAGTTAAAATTTACGGGTTGTTACATGTTTCATATTTTGTCGTTTGAGAAAGAGGAACTACTAGAATAGTACGTATAGAAATAAGGAATGAGAAATAATTAAGGTTTATAACAGCCTATATATAGGTAGATCTGAATTAGAAATGAATGGACCAAATTGGATTGATCGAAACGGCTACGTGCCCAAAAAAGCCCGTTCTGACCCCGAAACGAAAAAGGTCATCCCATACATCAAAATAGATGTTTTTGATAATTTTAAACTTAATGGAATAGGTTTCAAGTCTCAATTCCATTGTATGAATAAGTTAGCTTTTATAATCAGCTTATTTCAATTTGATTTCAATTAAATTGATTTCTTCGCGTTTCGAGTCTGTACGATCAAACGACAAGTCCGATCGACACGAAATTTGAAACATTACAATAATTCACCATTACGGATCCGATCAAACTTATTTCATCAAAATCCAAGATAATGGTCAAAATGACTATTTTCACGTTAATTCAATAAATTATTATTAAATTAATTAAATCACCTTTCAATTCAAATTTTATAATTAACAATTTTTATCATTTTTAATTTCACAAAAATTAACAATCTGTTTAAACCAATTTCCCATGTCAAATTCAATATTAATTATTGCACTAATTACAATGTTCAGTTTCAACTGTAATAAATTTATTAATTATAATTTAAAAATCCAAATAAATTAATTTATTTTTATTTCAATCTTATTATTAAATCAATCATTACTTTATGGACGTAATTAACATTGGTTTACCGTTTATTACATTAATACTCTATAATTATCATCTTAATTCATATTTACTACAATATTAAATTAGATTAATCGCAATTGATATACAATTTAATTTCCACGGATTAATTAATGCAAAGTTAATTAAACGATTTGTTACAACTTACAATTTCAAACACATTTCTATGTTTCATGCTAACAAACAAACTAATAAATCCACATACTGATTAATTATTCTATATTAACCAATTTTAATTAATTACATATAATTTCACCGTTTAATACAACATTTGGTTTGATTTCCTTATTTACAATTTAAAACCAATTATAACTCTTCAAACATTTCAATAAATTGGAATTACATTAAAATAGTTAGCAATTAACTTAAATTAACATTGTTACATTTCATTCTAGTTATTATTCTCATTAATATATCACAAATTTAATTTCTTTCCATATTAAATTACAAAAACTTATTAAATTTAATTATCGAAAATTACGGGTCGTTACACTCTTCCCACTCAAAACTTTTCATCCTCGAAAAAGGAAAGAAGGAATTAAGAAATTAATATATCTTATACAAAGTTTTCAATTTATAAACAATTAATTTACATAATTAAATAATCTAAATAAAATATATCAGTTTATAAACCATTAAATCCTTTCATATTCAAGTTAATAAAAGTTTGGAAAAACATTTCCACTTTCACAAAAAAATTCTAAGTCTTAATTTCACGAAAAATTTCGGTATAGTCTCCTTTGTACGGAGAGGTTCGGGAAAAATGATAATATCAATAATAACAGTATATATATATATCATATTTCAAATTAATGTATTCTAAACCACGGGAAAACAATATAATATCACTATAAAACCCTAATCCAAAAACGTACCTATTTGTCGGGCGAACAACGCTTATTTGTGAAATTAAAAGCGGTAGCAATTGCTTCCATAAACCTGTATTTCACTTATATACTCTAAAGAGTTAAATTATGTAAAAGAGAAATATTTAAGTTGTTTCAATTAATAACAAAATATATCATCACAACATACAATAGTCACTTGCAATCAAAACCATACAATCATCACATGCAATAAAAGCAATCAATCATACATCCATAGCAACCAAAACAAATGGTTTGTTCGGATTCAGAAAATTTTAATCGTATAAAATGATAAGTAAACTACTAATTATACCATACACTCAATAGTCTTAGACAAAACTTAATAGATTATTCATACATCTTATACAGTTAGAAGTATCCTTTCCCAACCATCCCACGGCCAAAACAAACAATGATTTCAAGTATTATTCAAGTTCATTCTTATTAATTTCTTTTCATATCATTTACTGTTCCTTCATCATTTTTTTTCCATTCATACATGTTATTTTCCCACTAATTTACATTCATTACTTACAAATTTTTTATTTCTCATTTATACATCCAATGTTAATTTCCATTACTTTATATCCATTTACTTACATAATCCATTACTTCCATTCAATTATTTAAAATAATCAATGAATTCAGTATTTAAGTATTACATACAATTTATTTCAGTTTACTTTGCATTTTATTATTTACTTTGATTTCCTTTTAAACATCAATATTCATTTGTGAAGCAACTCATACTTAGATTTTCTTTCTATTAACTTTTATTTCTTTCACATATAGTATTCACTTTTACTATTTACTTTAATTATAATTGGCTTCAAACATTACTTAAGTTTATAATCATTTACTTACAAGATTCACTATTCTATTAAATTTAATTACTAGTATCTCAGATTATTAACTTAAGTTTATAACAATTTATAACATCAAAATTCTTATTTATAGAAGTAATTTCATTAAGTTTTACTTGTATAATATTCCATTACATATTCCTATTTAACATTTCAACTTTTAACATTTTGGTAAGTTATATGTATGTTTTATAGAATGGAATTGAATGTTACATAAGTTTATCTTGTTCGTCTTAGTTAACAAAAGGTCCAATAATTACATCGTCTAAAATTTCGTATCTACAAGTTACATATTTTCAATTTCTTATATATATATCATTAATCATTTTAACATCAAATTTCTTATTTTCATTTTAGAAGTTTCCCATTATTAATATAGTCAAGCTTCCATTCATTACAATAATTTCAATTTCTAATTTACAGAAACTTAAGAACTAAACATCGAGTTCCATTTCAATCATTTTAAAATTATATATATATATATACACACTCATAACTTATATATATCAAATCAAACTTTAGAAATTAAAATTAAAATTTGTTTATCAAAACAAATGTGCAGTAAAGCTACTACAACAGTCTTCCCACTTTGAAACTCAAAAATAAATGTCGATGATGCGTGCACTCATCAGTGAAATTATTTTCCAGTGACAGAGAGGGGAGCACAAAATTTATTTCTTTTAAAACATTCCTTTTAAATTTCTTTCAAATCACATTGAAATATTTATATCAGAAAATACTTCCAAATTATACTAATATTACATTCCAAGATCCTTTGAAAACCAATTTCAAAACTCCCAGAACTTATGTTCTCAAATTTTCTAATTTATATATACTTTATTTGTAAATCGTATTTGCAACCAATATTTACAAATTTCACTTCCTAACAAACAACAAACATATCACATAAAATTAGATATATTTATAAAGGTTATTCTTTTATATACAAAATATAATACTGGGTAAAATTACTTCATTTACCCATATTTCAAAAACAAGACTGTGCGGGTCTGCTCTATTAATTAAGTGTTTAAAAATCCCTATTGATGCCATAGCGTCCTATGTACCGACCGGAATTTATAAATACTAAATAGAACAAATTAAGACAATACAAAGACCTTTTGTAACACTAACAAATACGCTCTCTCATTTATATACACTCAACGACTCATTCTAGGGTATTACTACCCTATTCTCTAATGAGTCAGACCCCACAAAGCTAAGGTTATCGCTAAACAAAAGCTCTGATACCAAATGTAACGGCCCACCTTTTTGGATGGTTTAAATCGACGATAAACCACACACGTCAGACTCAAACCATTCAAAAGAGCGGATTGTTATGGGGTAAATAAGAAAAAGAAGAGAAAGAAATAAAACAAACATAGAATCTCACAGCGGAATGACAAAATATAATAATCAAATAACAGTTCATGAAGCTGTTACAAATAACATTTAATTACACTTTTACAATACAGATAGAGTATATACAGCATAAAATAAAATGCAGCGGAACAACATGATGCTGTGGAATAAATATAATAAATAACAATAGCATACAAATCTCCATCTTCGTCCTCCAAAAATGCAGTCTTCGATATACTGAAAAGCTCAGCCTGACCCGAGCGAATTGAAAAGACAAAACACTAGAGTCAGAACTAAAAGATCTTATGTAAGTTAAGTCAACAATAAATAAATATGATTGTAACGGCGTCAGAGATGTTTACGTGGTTTGACATCTCCTATCCACTGTCTAACGTGAGTGTAATAACTTAAGAGATGTTCAGGATTTCCATCTCCTAAGGATCCGTTAAACTATCTACAATGTAGTACAATACGCTATTATAATATGTCTACAGTAAAGTATCAAAATAGCGTTAAGGCGTTACCCATATCCCCCTTAACACATTTTGTATATTCTCGTAGTCTATACAATACTGTAAGCTCCACCAAACCGGTGGATTACCTAGAGGGCACTCCATAGGTATGGTACAAAACAAAATCGTAGAAGGCGCGATAAGGCAAGTGACAAGGCATGCAAGGCAATGTCCAGGGTAGGATACTACCGTTTTGCGGATCCGGACTAGTGGTAACGCATAGCAACTACTACCGCCCACCTCGGAACACACTCCCATAATCAAAATCAAGGGGTGGCCACCAAATCAATCACAAAGTCATAATATGGTATCGAAGAAGCATGTCCGATCGGAGGTGCGACCTCACTTGGCCTGGCGTGGCTCTTGTTTTAGTCACATCAAGCTGACTCACGGGAGTCAGGGTTACGTAAATACCTTATACAGAATCATTCGCCAAACCATCCTACTTCATTCTAGAATCTCCACCACGTACACAGTTGTTAATGGTTTTCGGTATTGCTAGAGAGTATGACAATATCCGATCCCGGTCTCTTTAACAACCAAACGCTAATTTCACACCGGATGGTTCTTTTAAATTTCCAAAACCATTTATTAATCGATATCAAAATATCATATTCAATTCAAACCATATCACTTTTGAAATCATATTCACTTTCGCAATCATATTCACTTTTGAAATTATTGATAAGATAGGTTAAGACTTAAGTTATAACATCATTTAACCATATTCGCTTTAAAATCCAAGGTTTAAATATAAACACTTTCACTTTACACAATCTGAAATTTAGAAAATAATTTGGATAGCTATAAATAGTTTAATTAGTTTAGCATAGTTTAAAATAAATTTTTAGACAGTTAAAATACTCTAAAATATTTTAAAAATAGATTAAATAATTTAAATGGGTTTAAGATAGTTTTAATAGGTTTAAAATAGTTTAAATAGATTTAAAAATAGACTAAATAGATTTAAAATAGATTAAATAGATTTAAAATAGATTAAATATATTTAAAAGAGATTAAATAATTTAAACGATTAAATAAATTTAAAATAGATTAAATTGATTTAAAATATATTAAAATTGATTAATTAGTTTAAAATAGGTAAAATAGATTAAACTGGATTAAATAGATTATAATAGATTAAAATAGTTTAAATTGATTGAAATAGTTTAAAATAGTTTAAAATAGTTTAAAATAGATTAAATTAGTTTTAATAGTTTTAATAGTTTAAAATAGATTAAATATAGTTTAATAGTTTAATATAAAATAGTTTGGTTATTGGAATGGTTTATATAGTAAATAGTTTGAAAAATCTAAATAAATCCAAATTTTAAAATAATATATTTTTAAACAGTTTACAATAAAATAATTAATTTGAAATTAATATCAAACTAGACTATTTCTTCCATTTCAACACATCTGGACCATGTCAGCTTTCAATTCAACTAACTAAAACTGCTTTTAAATTCAGATTGTAACGACCCACTATTTTGAACCATTCAAATCGACAATAATCCACACATGTCGGACTCGAATACTTCAAAACAATGGATTGTTAATTAAAATTTGGCAAACTCATCATATACAGTAAATAAATCAATCACAGACACAGAGTAATACAATAATACGCAGCGGAATAGATAAAATAGTAGTTCATGAAGCTACTATATAAACATCAGAGTTAGAAATAAAATACAACAGAATATATCAAATGCAGTGAAGTCTCTAGTACAACAGATGACCTCTCTGAACAGATCAACTAGAAAAGCTAGAAGCTGAGTCGATAGTTGGATCTCCAAACGAAGCTCCAAACTCCAAAGTTGAGTCTCAGATGCTGTATCACTCGGTCTGAACCGAGTGTAAAGCAAAACACAAAACACTCGAGTCAGGATTAACATTCTTATATCAATAAATCTAACCCAAGTGAAATATCAACTGAAATACACGTAACTTAAAGGATGTTTGGGATAACCATCCTCTAAGGATCCGTGGAACTATCTACAATGTAGAAATATACACTATAACACCGTGGTCATTTCAATTTTATTTATACTTCAAACCCAAATATCATTTCATTTCAAAATATCTATTTCCAAAATAGTATATATATAGGTTAAATAATTTTTAAAGTAAAGTATTTATAATTTCCTCAAGTCTCACAAATCGATTCAAATCAACTCAAATTCCAAATTCACATTTATTCAAAGCTCAATTCATCAATTCAATTCAGTTCTCAAAAGACCATTTAAATTTCAATATATTTCAAGGCTTAAATATTCAATATTTTCAAAGTTAAATTTAACAGTTTCATATAGCTCTTGATTTAACTTCATTATTATTTAATCAGGGAATATTCACTTAATAAATTCAATATCATTTAACTAGCCTTAAATTACATTTTTACTAAATATTTCCTTAAATTTATTTAAACAAGAAATATTCCTTAAATTACTTAAATCAAACCCAAGTTATAAATCATATCTTAAATCTCAATTTCAATAAGTTTCAAATCGGTTTAATTAAATAAAATTATCTTCCTGTGACATCCCGGAATTTCGAGCAGTATCAATTTAATAATCTGCATTTAAAAATTAAATTGATTTGATAATATTTGTTAATTAGATTTGAATTGAGTTAATAATCTCCTTTTAAATAAATATTTAACTGATAATTTATCCTTTAGAAGCTAATAAATTGTTTTATTTATAATGTATATATATACATTGTATATATTGTAAATAGACAAGCTTTGTTTTAAAGTTAATAAATAAAAGCATGTTTTCTAATTTTAATCTTTTTGGTAATTACAATTTGGAAATTTGATTTAATGTTAATATCAAATAAATAACCATTTGTCTTTAAAATAAAAGCAAGATTTAAAGTTAAAATTTGTTTAAATGATTTTAGCTTAATTTAAATTTAATAAAAGGGTTTGTTGTTCTTTTTAAATATAGCTTGATGGAAATAAGTAATAAAGTAATAATTTCTTTTATAAATTTATTTAATTTAATAATGAGCTTTATTAATAATATAATGTAATATATAGTAGATTTTTAATAAGAATAGAATTGTTATATATATATTTTGGGAGAAACTCTGATTTGTAAATTTAAAATAAGTCTTTCAACAATATTTAAAATAAAATAAATCCTATAAATGTCAAACATAAGTATAAACCAAATAATATGGTTATAAGCATATGCATAAATATATAATCATAAGAAACTATGGTATTAACAAAAGAGGGAAATCTATAAACATAAGAATAAAGTAAAACATCTATAAACATAAGTATATATAGGAAAATAAGATATAAATATACAAGTTAACATTATAACCATAATAACCATAACAACTTTCAAGTAAAAACTTATGTAAATTCTAGAGAAATCTTATTTATATGTTGCAGGCAAGTAATAAGTGAAAAGGATAAGTATGCTAGGCAAGCAAGATGTATGTAGCCTGTAAAGGCAAGTAAGAAATCATATCAGTGCAAAGATATATCTTTACCTATATTGTACACCCGAGAGAAATATTATAGGGATGTAGTACAACTAATTAATGCAAGCCAAAACTTATCACTTCACCCAATTTAAGGAAAATATCTGTCCTATGTTGTACAAATAAAAGATATATCACCTGTAAATTCATATCAGCTTGTATAAAAAAAATGTATACCCTGTAACTTCATCCATTATCTTCATCAGTTCGTTCAAGCTGAGAAAATAAAGTAAGCATCATCAAAAATTTAAACCACATTCAACTAAAACAAACAAACAACAAATCAACTCAACAAATCAGAGACCAGGGAAGCTTCAGCTTGCAAATTTTAAAAAGCCTGTTTTACCAAGCAAACTCTTTTCTTTCTGGAAAACTGGTGAGTAACATTTTTTTTTAAAATGTAAGTATATAATTGTATTGCTTGATTATCTCTGAAACAAGTATGCTAGTGGATATGTTTTGAACTCTGTGAATATCTGTGAATGTTTTGTTGTTATGGTTTGGATGTTCTCTGGTTTTAAATTCCAGGTTCTCAATAAATTTATAAATCAAAAACTCATGATCCCATCTTCATTTGTACCTAAGTCTAGAATAATATATGTTGTTATATCATAGACTTTAGTTTTAAACTTGTTTAAGTCAACACAACTTTGTGTTACCTCTGGAAATAAGAAAAACTACAGAGCAACTAAAACAAGTTAAAATTCCACTATCAAAATTCTTAGATTCAGATATATAAATGGATTGCCAATACAAAAATAGGATTTTTAACATTAAATTCTAAATTTTTAGTGGTGGGATTCGAGAGCAGTTCAGTTTTGATCAGAAAAGAGTTTTGATAAATTTTCTGATGATCTATGAAGAGGTGATGGTCGGGGTTCGGCCTATCGATGGAGGATTGATCGTATAACATGGGAAAAATGCTGGAAGGAGATGAAATCCATCATGGAAGATGCGGTAATCAGTTTCTTTCTGGAAACCTAGTTTTACTGGGTTGAGGTAATTTGATCGCCACGATCGACGTGGTTGATCGAGTGCGACGAAACGCTGAGGAAAGGTGGCGGGGAAGTTCGTCGAGGTGTGGACAAGTTTTCGCGTCGTCTGATGGTGGGGGTCGCCTGGACGAGGAGGTTTGGTCGGAGTTGTTTTATCAGGTGGAGTTCGAGAATGCTCGAATTCGACCGAGGCTTCGTGGCGCAGTTTCGTGGGTCGGGTTCATGCCGGGGGTGAATCGTTGATGAGGTTGGAGGGTCGTCGGAGGTAGCGGCGGCGGAAACGAGCTGTGCACGTGCACGAAGATGGACTGGTATCAGTTCATAAAGATGGGGGAAAGGTGAGGTTCTTCTCGAAGTGATCTCGAGAAAACAGGTGATGGGCTCGAGTGATAAAGGGGTTCGCACGCGAGTGATAAAATGTTTCCAAAATTTGAACGAAGCAAGATTTTTAAAAGAACAAGAAGGAAGGGAAGAAACAGATGGTGACGCGAGTTTCTCGGGGTGATTTCGTGACTGACTCGAAGTAGCGTAGGGTTTGGGTCGGGAAAACAAGGGATTGTCTCGGGTTGCCTTTGTTTCCAGTGGTGAACAGCATCAGTTGACCAGTCTTTAAATCATCTGTTTTAAAATGTAATTAATGTTAAGTCTGGGTTAATCAAATGTTTAAAAAGAATCAGATTTTGAAATGGAAGAAAAAGTTTAAAAATTTAAATACTTTAAATAATTTAAATATTTGAATTTAAAAAGAGTTTTGATCTAAAATTCTCTTCATAGCAAAGTATTTAAAATGGTAATTTAAGACGTTAAAAAGTCAGTTTTATAAAATGATTAACGTCTAATTAGTGATTAGTTTAAACTGAAATTTTAAATGGTAGTTAAAGAAAGAAAACAAATGTTTTCAAACATTTTGAAAGTGAAATTTAATTAAAAATGGAAATGAATTTTCTTAAGAAATAAAGATTTAAGTTTAAACTCATTAACTGATAAGAGATTTAGAATGGTAATAGAAATTGTATTGATTAAATTGGAGATTAAAGTTTAAATGAATTTATTTAAAGTTTAAATGAATTAATTAATTAATTTGTAATTTCAAGTTTAATTTATATTAATTAAAGTTTAAATAATGGAATAAGTAATTTATGTGTTATTAATGAAAGGTTAATTGAATTTATAATTTATAATAAATTAATGTGAGTTAATTACTTAGATTGTAATTAAATAAATGTTAATGGAGGTTATTAACTAAATTATTTATAATTAATCAATTTAACTGTTTATTTATAGTTATTTTGAATTGATTAATTAAAATCAACATTTTAACTGTTAAAGTATAGTTAATTGAATGGGAAGTAATTAAGGGGTTAATTACTCATTTGATTTATTAAGTAATTTGATTAACTTATTTTAATTAATCTGAATTAATCAAATTGATGATGTGATATATATAATTACTCAGAGAAGTAATTGAAAAAAATTACAGGATGTAATTAAGGGAATGATGTTTGTAGATAAAGTAATTGGAGTACGATTACTTTTTATAATTAATCAAGGGATTAATTGGAGATAATTATTTATAGAGTAATTAAAGGAGTTAATTACTGATTGGATTAATCAAGGGTGATTTATATTGTGGGTTAAATTAAAGATTAATTACTTTGATTTAATTAAATTGTAAATATAGTTGAGTTCATTAATTATTATAATTAATGTTGGAATTTGAAATAGATTTATTTGGAATAATTAATAAATGGAGGAATTTATTAATATAATTAATTATGTAATGTAATTAACTTTAGTTAATTAATAAATGAAGTTATGTAAAGGTTAATTTCTATAATTGGTTAAGTAATTAATCTGTGAAGTAACCCAAGGAATTTACTTAAATGTAATTAAAGAAATTAATCAGGTATGACTAATTAAAATAATGGGATGATGATTCATTAATTGATTGATAATTAATTAATATAAGCAAGTTTAATAAGGATAGAGTAATTAATTTAATTAACTTTAAATTAATTAAAGGTAAGGTAATTGATTTAATTCATTTTAAATTAATTACCAACGATGTAATTATTATCCTTGCTTATGAATGGATGATATGGATTCCCATTGATTGATTGAAAACTCAGTTATGAGATGAGTAATATCTGTTGTGGTATGGATGTTTGATTTAAGTGTGATATCATAGATTATCCATTTATGCTTATATGTGATCATTTATCTATGATATTGTGATTTATCTATCTATGTTGATATAGATAATTGAAATTTAATTGTTTTAAACCTTTAAAACAACTTGGCCCTAAAAGATACGGTTTGGATTTCGATGAGACCGGGATCGGGTTTCCGTATACCGGGATTCTAGGTCTGGAGACCCGAATACCACATCGATCCAAAATAACGATAGGTCGTGAAATCCAAATGGAGCAAGTGAAGACTCGAGGTATAAGAACTATTCGTCAGTATAACTTTGTGGGTGATTCCGTAATGAGTTTGACGGTGATAGTACTTATAGATTTGAGATGGTGATTCAGAATGCAAGGGTTATTGTCGTTAACTCTGAGGGTGATTCCAATACGAGTGTAACGAGATAATGCCTTCGGTTTCGTTCGAGCCCGGAACGAACTTTTATGGATTGAATGCTTTCAGCACATCGTCAGGTGGACGATGAGCATTCTAAGTGATGAGTTCTGATAAAGGTACTCGTGACCTCAAGCCTCATCAACCGGGAATGGCTAAAACAGGGGAGGTGCAGCAAAGCTTCGTGGGTAGCACCCACTTGAGAGCGAGATTTTCTCCTGTCTAGACGTCCCTTTTTATTTCGATTGTGTGGGCAGTGGAGACGTCCAACTGCCGGGGTTGTCTCGTTTGGAACTGTTCAGTAAGGAACGGGTCCCGCTTTGTGTTGCAGGGGAGCGGGCGTACTCCTCGGTACGGTGATCTAGGCCACGTACTGTGACGGGCGGTACCCCAGTAGCCCAGCCATTGTATGGAATCCAAAATCCAATAAGCGTCCTCGGTTTTGATTGTATACCTAGTATGCTGGAATTTAATCATGTAACAATTTCAGCTATTTTCTATTTACTTGAAAACCCTAGACACTATTATAATATCACTGGATTTTCTATCAAATGTTTTGGTTAGCGTAAGGTAAAAACTTACCCATGTTTATTTGTGGGGAGTCTTACGTGATACCTTTGTTTCAAATGATTTTCAAAGTTAAGCAACTTTAACCTGTTACTCATACCAGACCCATGTCTGACCCGAAGTTTATTTCTGTTTTTCATAAACTCTCGGGTACCTAAATTTTTACGGGTAGTCAAGGGATTCAGGTTAGCTTTGACGAATACTAGAGGAGCAATGGAGCAGGAGGCTTCAGCGTATAGATATATATAGTGGGTCCGCTATGTTAGTGTTTATTCTGTATTTCCGCTGTGTTGTATCTCTGTGATGTATGAGTTGTATTAACTAGACAGGTGTTTATAACTGTCTAGTATGTGATGTATTATCTGTGTACTCTGATGTATATGATATTATGTAACATTTATGTGATATATTATATTTTATTCGTTCCGTTGAGATTCTGATGTTGTTTCTTCTTCTTTCTATCTTTTCTATTTTCTCACCTCTTTCTTTCCTTCCAACGATGCGATTTCCTGGGCATAGGAAGTCGGGTCGTGACAGTTGGTATCAGAGCACTAGGTTGAGCGAATACCTAGGCTCTTAAGTGATTTCTTCCTTGAGAGAGCGTATTTGTATTTTTGATATATATATATATATTTATTTAATTCTACCTATCGGTGGGGTTACCTGTTCGGGTATCCCAATATAAGTATAAAGGTAAATAGGGTGGTAGTGGTATGTAACACGACTACCAATGGTTGAATTTGTTGAGGTTGGAAGTGTATCGACCGAGACGATATTGGGTCTACAGTTCATCTCGAATGAAATTGTGGTGTAAGAATTTCTTTGAGTTTCTAAAGGAAATCTGTTAAGGATTCGAAGTCCAGCCTTTAAGTGTAAGATGATCGCGCTCGTGTGAGCGGATTTTCGAGAGTTTGGATGAGTATAGTTTGATCTGTCGGTTGGGCAGAAGAGAGATGATATTTTGATCTCTCGAGATGTAGTAGCTGTGTGATGAGACGTAGTGACTGTGGATGTCTCCGAAGATATTTATTTGGAACGAGTTAGGGAATTAAGTCTGCTTCGGTGTTGTGGCGGTGTTCAGCAGAATGTATCTGTTTGATTCGGAGTCCGAGTTTCCCGAACAACTTTAGATTAGAAATTCCTTGGCATTAGTGTCAGCAGTGCAGCTCGGAGTTTTCTGTGTTGGTAACGAAGCTTTCTGGCTTAGCAGTGAGTTCAGAAGCAGCAGTGTGGATCCATTTCTTCGATGGATTGATTAGTGAGCGTAGGCTGTTCTGTTGGGTAAAGGGGAACAGTTTTTCTTTGAATTAGTCTGGGATGGTCGCAAAAGTGACTAGCGATTATTTGAGCGTTCTCTTGTGTTTAGAGATTCTTTTCCCGAATGACTACAGAAAATCAAAGTTGTCAGTATCTGGAGATTGAGTTCGGTATCGACCGTATTCCAGGAGTGATACCGGTGGTTCAGTTTAGTAGTAGGATGTTATTGGAGGAACTTCTGAGTTTTATTTTGGACTTATTGAACCATATTTCCGGATTAGTTGAGAGGCTTACCGGTTGTGATTTGCTGACTGATGGTTGCAAAGCCTAGGTCCGTCACAATTGGGTATCAGTGGAAGTTGTGTTTGGGTGCATCATCTACATTTTTATCTACCCATATCAGAGTTGTGCAGCGGAAGCAGTTGGA
The DNA here is from genome assembly GCA_030737815.1 of Allium fistulosum. Classification (NCBI taxonomy): domain Eukaryota; kingdom Viridiplantae; phylum Streptophyta; class Magnoliopsida; order Asparagales; family Amaryllidaceae; genus Allium; species Allium fistulosum. The sequence goes on along the minus strand of CM060905.1, from coordinate 478,740,766 downwards.
GTGTGTCTGCTTTTCTTTTCTAGAGAAGAGAAGTTGATTTATACGGATGATGGTAGGAATTGTGTTCCTGACCTTAGTTGACCGTGAGAAGATCATTCTACTGGGTTGTTTTGGATTCAGACTGTTCTGGAAGGGATCAGCGGAAGTTTAGCTGATTGGTAGTGATGGAAGTAGTTTTGGATCGTCTGAAGGGTTTGGTAAATAAGAGACGGAGGAATTTGGAATTCGAAGTTAGAGACTTCGTCGTTGTTGAAGTTTCCTCTGATCAAAGGAGCTATATAGTTTGGTAAGTCTGAAAATTAGTTTCGAGGTGTTCTGGATTTTCTCTGTATTCTGGAAAGGTTAAGTGGTTATTCTTCGGGAGTGAATTGGCAGTTTGGATAGCTATGATTCGAAGTGTTTACGTATCTCTGAGGGAGTACGTGTAAGATTCTGTTTCGGATTTTGGAACCAGCGGTTCAGGGAGTTTTGATTTCGAGTCTGACTCATCTATAGTCTAATATCTGCCTTGTTTTGTAGATCTAGATGAGTATGAGCTCTGTAGTTTAATGATATTGATGGTTTGGATTCTATAGAGCGAGTAACCCGGTACTTGTTCTCGGGGAAACTCGAGAGAATGCTATTCGAATTTTGTCTGGATAGTTGGTGTTGTTTGATTGGATGAATTGGATGCTATGGTTGTTGATATATGCATGTGTTTTAAATTAATTAGAATCTCTAATAAATTATTAAATTACCTTTGTTTTTAATTTCGGGGACGAAATTCTTTTAAGGGGGAAGGAATGTGACATCCCGGAATTTCGAGCAGTATCAATTTAATAATCTGCATTTAAAAATTAAATTGATTTGATAATATTTGTTAATTAGATTTGAATTGAGTTAATAATCTCCTTTTAAATAAATATTTAACTGATAATTTATCCTTTAGAAGCTAATAAATTGTTTTATTTATAATGTATATATATACATTGTATATATTGTAAATAGACAAGCTTTGTTTTAAAGTTAATAAATAAAAGCATGTTTTCTAATTTTAATCTTTTTGGTAATTACAATTTGGAAATTTGATTTAATGTTAATATCAAATAAATAACCATTTGTCTTTAAAATAAAAGCAAGATTTAAAGTTAAAATTTGTTTAAATGATTTTAGCTTAATTTAAATTTAATAAAAGGGTTTGTTGTTCTTTTTAAATATAGCTTGATGGAAATAAGTAATAAAGTAATAATTTCTTTTATAAATTTATTTAATTTAATAATGAGCTTTATTAATAATATAATGTAATATATAGTAGATTTTTAATAAGAATAGAATTGTTATATATATATTTTGGGAGAAACTCTGATTTGTAAATTTAAAATAAGTCTTTCAACAATATTTAAAATAAAATAAATCCTATAAATGTCAAACATAAGTATAAACCAAATAATATGGTTATAAGCATATGCATAAATATATAATCATAAGAAACTATGGTATTAACAAAAGAGGGAAATCTATAAACATAAGAATAAAGTAAAACATCTATAAACATAAGTATATATAGGAACATAAGATATAAATATACAAGTTAACATTATAACCATAATAACCATAACAACTTTCAAGTAAAAACTTATGTAAATTCTAGAGAAATCTTATTTATATGTTGCAGGCAAGTAATAAGTGAAAAGGATAAGTATGCTAGGCAAGCAAGATGTATGTAGCCTGTAAAGGCAAGTAAGAAATCATATCAGTGCAAAGATATATCTTCACCTATATTGTACAGCCGAGAGAAATATTATAGGGATGTAGTACAACTAATTAATGCAAGCCAAAACTTATCACTTCAGCCACCCAAGTTAAGGAAAATATCTGTCCTATGTTGTACAAATAAAAGATATATCACCTGTAAATTCATATCAGCTTGTATAAAAAAAATGTATACCCTGTAACTTCATCCATTATCTTCATCAGTTCGTTCAAGCTGAGAAAATAAAGTAAGCATCATCAAAAATTTAAACCACATTCAACTAAAACAAACAAACAACAAATCAACTCAACAAATCAGAGACCAGGGAAGCTTCAGCTTGCAAATTTTAAAAAGCCTGTTTTACCAAGCAAACTCTTTTCTTTCTGGAAAACTGGTGAGTAACATTTTTTTTAAAAATGTAAGTATATAATTGTATTGCTTGATTATCTCTGAAACAAGTATGCTAGTGGATATGTTTTGAACTCTGTGAATATCTGTGAATGTTTTGTTGTTATGGTTTGGATGTTCTCTGGTTTTAAATTCCAGGTTCTCAATAAATTTACAAATCAAAAACTCATGATCCCATCTTCATTTGTACATAAGTCTAGAATAATATATGTTGTTATATCATAGACTTTAGTTTTAAACTTGTTTAAGTCAACACAACTTTGTGTTACCTCTGGAAATAAGAAAAACTACAGAGCAACTAAAACAAGTTAAAATTCCACTATCAAAATTCTTAGATTCAGATATATAAATGGATTGCCAAAACAAAAATAGGATTTTTAACATTAAATTCTAAATTTTTAGTGGTGGGATTCGAGAGCAGTTCAGTTTTGATCAGAAAAGAGTTTTGATAAATTTTCTGATGATCTATGAAGAGGTGATGGTCGGGGTTCGGCCTATCGATGGAGGATTGATCGTATAACATGGGAAAAATGCTGGAAGGAGATGAAATCCATCATGGAAGATGCGGTAATCAGTTTCTTTCTGGAAACCTAGTTTTACTGGGTTGAGGTAATTTGATCGCCACGATCGACGTGGTTGATCGAGTGCGACGAAACGCTGAGGAAAGGTGGCGGGGAAGTTCGTCGAGGTGTGGACAAGTTTTCGCGTCGTTTGATGGTGGGGGTCGCCTGGACGAGGAGGTTTGGTCGGAGTTGTTTTATCAGGTGGAGTTCGAGAATGCTCGAATTCGACCGAGGCTTCGTGGCGCAGTTTCGTGGGTCGGGTTCATGCCGGGGGTGAATCGTTGATGAGGTTGGAGGGTCGTCGGAGGTAGCGGCGGCGGAAACGAGCTGTGCACGTGCACGAAGATGGACTGGTATCAGTTCATAAAGATGGGGGAAAGGTGAGGTTCTTCTCGAAGTGATCTCGAGAAAACAGGTGATGGGCTCGAGTGATAAAGGGGTTCGCACGCGAGTGATAAAATGTTTCCAGAATTTGAACGAAGCAAGATTTTTAAAAGAACAAGAAGGAAGGGAAGAAACAGATGGTGACGCGAGTTTCTCGGGGTGATTTCGTGACTGACTCGAAGTAGCGTAGGGTTTGGGTCGGGAAAACAAGGGATTGTCTCGGGTTGCCTTTGTTTCCAGTGGTGAACAGCATCAGTTGACCAGTCTTTAAATCATCTGTTTTAAAATGTAATTAATGTTAAGTCTGGGTTAATCAAATGTTTAAAAAGAATCAGATTTTGAAATGGAAGAAAAAGTTTAAAAATTTAAATACTTTAAATAATTTAAATATTTGAATTTAAAAAGAGTTTTGATCTAAAATTCTCTTCATAGCAAAGTATTTAAAATGGTAATTTAAGACGTTAAAAAGTCAGTTTTATAAAATGATTAACGTCTAATTAGTGATTAGTTTAAACTGAAATTTTAAATGGTAGTTAAAGAAAGAAAATAAATGTTTTCAAACATTTTGAAAGTGAAATTTAATTAAAAATGGAAATGAATTTTCTTAAGAAATAAAGATTTAAGTTTAAACTCATTAACTGATAAGAGATTTAGAATGGTAATAGAAATTGTATTGATTAAATTGGAGATTAAAGTTTAAATGAATTTATTTAAAGTTTAAATGAATTAATTAATTAATTTGTAATTTCAAGTTTAATTTATATTAATTAAAGTTTAAATAATGGAATAAGTAATTTATGTGTTATTAATGAAAGGTTAATTGAATTTATAATTTATAATAAATTAATGTGAGTTAATTACTTAGATTGTAATTAAATAAATGTTAATGGAGGTTATTAACTAAATTATTTATAATTAATCAATTTAACTGTTTATTTATAGTTATTTTGAATTGATTAATTAAAATCAACATTTTAACTGTTAAAGTATAGTTAATTGAATGGGAAGTAATTAAGGGGTTAATTACTCATTTGATTTATTAAGTAATTTGATTAACTTATTTTAATTAATCTGAATTAATCAAATTGATGATGTGATATATATAATTACTCAGAGAAGTAATTGAAAAAAATTACAGGATGTAATTAAGGGAATGATGTTTGTAGATAAAGTAATTGGAGTACGATTACTTTTTATAATTAATCAAGGGATTAATTGGAGATAATTATTTATAGAGTAATTAAAGGAGTTAATTACTGATTGGATTAATCAAGGGTGATTTATATTGTGGGTTAAATTAAAGATTAATTACTTTGATTTAATTAAATTGTAAATATAGTTGAGTTCATTAATTATTATAATTAATGTTGGAATTTGAAATAGATTTATTTGGAATAATTAATAAATGGAGGAATTTATTAATATAATTAATTATGTAATGTAATTAACTTTAGTTAATTAATAAATGAAGTTATGTAAAGGTTAATTTCTATAATTGGTTAAGTAATTAATCTGTGAAGTAACCCAAGGAATTTACTTAAATGTAATTAAAGAAATTAATCAGGTATGACTAATTAAAATAATGGGATGATGATTCATTAATTGATTGATAATTAATTAATATAGGCAAGTTTAATATGGATAGAGTAATTAATTTAATTAACTTTAAATTAATTAAAGGTAAGGTAATTGATTTAATTCATTTTAAATTAATTACCAACGATGTAATTATTATCCTTGCTTATGAATGGATGATATGGATTCCCATTGATTGATTGAAAACTCAGTTATGAGATGAGTAATATCTGTTGTGGTATGGATGTTTGATTTAAGTGTGATATCATAGATTATCCATTTATGCTGATATGTGATCATTTATCTGTGATATTGTGATTTATCTATGTATGTTGATATAGATAATTGAAATTTAATTGTTTTAAACCTTTAAAACAACTTGGCCCTAAAAGATACGGTTTGGATTTCGATGAGACCGGGATCGGGTTTCCGTATATCGGGATTCTAGGTCTGGAGACCCGAATACCACATCGATCCAAAATAACGATAGGTCGTGAAATCCAAATGGAGCAAGTGAAGACTCGAGGTATAAGAACTATTCGTCAGTATAACTCTGTGGGTGATTCCGTAATGAGTTTGACGGTGATAGTACTTATAGATTCGAGATGGTGATTCAGAATGCAAGGGTTATTGTCGTTAACTCTGAGGGTGATTCCAATACGAGTGTAACGAGATAATGCCTTCGGTTTCGTTCGAGCCCGGAACGAACTTTTATGGATTGAATGCTTTCAGCCCATCGTCAGGTGGACGATGAGCATTCTAAGTGATGAGTTCTGATAAAGGTAATCGTGACCTCAAGCCTCATCAACCGGGAATGGCTAAAACAGGGGAGGTGCAGCAAAGCTTCGTAGGTAGCACCCACTTGAGAGCGAGATTTTCTCCTGTCTAGATGTCCCTTTTTATTTCGATTGTGTGGGCAGTGGAGACGTCCAACTGCCGGGGTTGTCTCGTTTGGAACTGTTCAGTAAGGAACGGGTCCGGCTTTGTGTTGCAGGGGAGCGGGCGTACTCCTCGGTACGGTGATCTAGGCCACGTACTGTGACGGGCGGTACCCCAGTAGCCCAGCCATTGTATGGAATCCAAAATCCAATAAGCGCCCTCGGTTTTGATTGTATACCTAGTATGCTGGAATTTAATCATGTAACAATTTCAGCTATTTTCTATTTACTTGAAAACCCTAGACACTATTATAATATCACTGGATTTTCTATCAAATGTTTTGGTTAGCGTAAGGTAAAAACTTACCCATGTTTATTTGTGGGGAGTCTTACGTGATACCTTTGTTTCAAATGATTTTCAAAGTTAAGCAACTTTAACCTGTTACTCATACCAGACCCATGTCTGACCCGAAGTTTATTTCTGTTTTTCATAAACTCTCGGGTACCCAAATTTTTACGGGTAGTCAAGGGATTCAGGTTAGCTTTGACGAATACTAGAGGAGCAATGGAGCAGGAGGCTTCAGCGTATAGAGATATATATATAGTGGGTCCGCTGTGTTAGTGTTTATTCTGTATTTCCGCTGTGTTGTATCTCTGTGATGTATGAGTTGTATTAACTAGACAGGTGTTTATAACTGTCTAGTATGTGATGTATTATCTGTGTACTCTGATGTATATGATATTATGTAACATTTATGTGATATATTATATTTTATTCGTTCCGCTGTTGAGATTCTGATGTTGTTTCTTCTTCTTTCTATCTTTTCTATTTTCTCACCTCTTTCTTTCCTTCCAACGATGCGATTTCCTGGGCGTAGGAAGTCGGGTCGTGACACTTCCCAACCTTAACTTATTCAAATTATTACCGAAATCTATTTTGAAATATAAATTTAAATACTTAACCATATTATATGTGTTAAATCAATCTTAATTAAATTAAATATTATTATTAAATCCATATATATCATTACCATTTATATATAATAACTTAAAAATCAACATTTATTAAAACCATATATTTCTTTCCAAAACCATAGAAATCATCTTTAAAATATTTACATATAGACCAACGGTGTCTGTATATAATTTCCTATCCTATGGTCAAGTAGTATGGATATTTATCATTTCAATCCGTAATTTAAATATATACGGGTAGATATCATTTCGACCCGCAATCCCAAATTCAATTCAAATGAAAATCGCTTGGGTCTATCATTTCAACCCATAACGATTTTCTCCTATTCTAAAGTCCATTCGGGTATGTATCATTTCAATCCATAGTGAATTCTATACTAACAGGGAACTTGCAGAGTGATAACAGGTATGATAATAATATAACATGCATATATCATTAATAACGATATGATATAAACAATAGGATATGGTGTCATATCCCATAGGTGAACAGTTACATATAATAACATATATAACAATTTAAATAACTAACAACAGCATATTTCAATTGTCGTTTTAATTGAAATCAAATTTAATAAATAAAAGAACGTTAATCGTGAGTGATTGCTCGCCTTTCGAGGCTAGAGATTTTTGACAATGAAAAGAGTTACGAATCTTAAGCACCAATTCCAAAGCAAAACGAGATGGGCACGAATTCGACGAACACGAAGCTGATAAATTGGAAATTAGAAAACAAGGAGTCAGCTAGATATAGCTAGAACGAAATGTATATATTATCTACATATATTCCAAATTTAGAAATATATACTTAAAATAGAATCTATATATATAATTCAAGTAAATATTTCAAAGAATTTATATGCATATGCTTTTAACCACATATATATATTTTAAAGCTATAACAAAGTATTAACTTACAAAGTATAGTTTCAAATCAGTTTCCAAACAAACGAGAGTTGTATAACAAAATATCCATAATATAATATATACCTTAAAAGACCAAAATACAAATACATGTCATATCTAAAATCTATATAGACTATATATATTATCTATACACTACTATTCCATAATATATATATATATATATATGCGTATAACTCAACAGTATATATACAAACCTATTAAACAAACTTAAGTTAACTTATATATATATATATAACGTACAGATTTCACAAAGACCAGAATTTATATTTTAAGCTTTCAAATAAAATATATGTATATTTTCCTTTCACAATATTAGAGGCACTGCCAATCGACCTTGCCCGTACCTCTATATAACTATACATTTTTTTTAAAATAAAGATATCCCTATGCATATCAAATCATATAGCTTAAGTACAAATATATATATAAAATTTTAAATCTCAACTAAAATACAGATGTCTATAATATATGAAACTTGAATTTTTTTTTAAAATAGGATTATACGAATAGATATATATACTGAAATGAACATATTGCATATAAATCACGCATACAGTTCAACATCAATGCTTAATAAAGTAATATATTACTTTCTACAATATCGTATGTATAACAATTTCATAATAAATTATACTGTAAGTCTATATACAGTGAATGTATATTCTATAATTTAATACTATACCCTCTTTATGAACTGAAACTTGTAAATACCCTTTCAACATATACAAAAAGGTGCTAACATATAAACACTATTTACAGTTATATAGATATATGAGCATACCCATTGAATTCTAACAAAAAAAATTTGTATATACAACATTTAAACTTCACATATATATATTTAACATATATTCCATACATATATATACCGAGATAAAAAGAGAAGCAGCTTATAAGATAATATGACATATTAAAATATACTAAAATATAATACTGTAAACTCACGGCCTGGGAGGCGGAATGCAAGGCCGAGGGTAGGTGGCGAATCTCGACGGCACAAGGTGGAGTTATTGGGTATAGGCTTGGTGGAGAGGAGCGATTGTTGTGAGGTGGTGGACGTGTGCATGCGGTCAAGGAATGGAAGAGGGGAACATGCGAGGTGGTGCTACAGGCAAAAGAAGGGTAAGAAAAAATGGAAAAAAGGAGAAGAATCTCAAGCAATACTTACGTCCTTTGAAAGAAAAAAAATACATAAAATTTTGTGAATCGAATAGAAACTAGGAGAAGAGCGGGTTTCAAGAGAAAAAGGGAAGAGAAAAATGAACGAGTGAGGGAATTGAATCGATACGTATATTTGTATTAAATTATTGTATACAATTTCTTTCTGAAACAACGAAGAGACATCACGACAACATCAATATCAAGAAGGAAAAAAATAGTAGGAATGAATATATACTAGAAAAGTAGCAATTTTAGTAGCAACTGTCACCCACTGATTTAGCTAAGAATTTAAAGCAATTAATGGCTTGATTGGACAGCACGTTTAAATTTGGAAAGGTAAGAAAGTGGAAAGTCGCAACTTTTTGTACCGTTACAACAAAGAGTTTATTGTTTTCGTTGCGTACCGAACCTCAAAACACAGAATTGAATATACCGTGGTGATCAGCGCGACGAGACGATCAAAACAGTATACAGATATCAGTGATAGGGTCATCCGATCAAAAGGTCGATACGGACACTGATATACGTTGCTGTTCCGTGCGGAAAAATCCAAACGGAGCTAGAAACGTCTGAAATTTGCAAAACGAATTTCACAATCAGATTCAGAGTGTTCTAAATAAATTTTCTCATGTTGACAAATTTAGGTTTCGAAAAACTTTTAAATTCAACTGTTATTAACCGATTCAAATTAAAATAAATTTCACAATAAAATAAACTTCAATATTATCAGATGGAAATTTACCAGTAGCTATATTGAAATAGACGTATTCCAAATAATAAATTTTTATTTTCAAATTTTATTGTTTAAAATTTCACAAAATCTCAATTAATTATCTCATAAAAACCATTAAAATTTTCTTGTCGTTACACTCTCCCCCACTCAAAACTTTTCATCCCCGAAAAGGAAGGAGGTTGGAGAACAGAAACAACCAGAAAGAAAAGATAGATTAAAAGACAAGGATAAACAATTAATTTAAAACTATATAAATTTACTTGAAATATTCATTTGAAAACTTCATTTGCAATTCAATTATCTTTAATACTTTAAAACCTTTCAAAACCTATTTTTAAAATTTCTTGCTTCCTTTATAAATACCATTTATATGTTTAAATAACACCTTTATAAATATATGAAAACTATTTGAAAACAATTATTTACATTATTACTTATATTTACAAAGAAGCTATTTGAAAACATTAAATCCATAATTCATAAATTTATTAATTTTTATCTCAAGATACTTTTCAAATATTATTAATAAATCAATAATCATTTACTTTAAATATGTTTTATTTAATTAACAACTTCTAAAATATTTAACACTAATAATTTACTATTAAACCATGTAGTCTCAACAATATTTTAAAAGAATATAGTCAACAAGGAAAAGAAGGAGGACTTGGAAAACAGAATATATGTGAATAAACAAAGCTGAGCAGATAAGGTAGATTCAAAAGAATAGTATCGGGCATGAATAATTAATTTAAACCATAAGGATTTCAATTTCAAATATTAATACAAAATTTCTTTGTTGGAAATACTTTTATAATAAATTACCTTTATAACGAAACAAATTTCCTTTCGAAAAAACTTTTATAACTCGATGTCTCAACAAGTTTATCCTTGTTCCTGTAGACTCTGGCAGTGCATTGATCAGGCGCAAAACTAGAATTCTCCAGGTACTTAGTAGACCTATTTCAATATCTAGTGAAAATACTGGAAAACTTTTAAAAACAGATATGGAAAGTACAATCCAAACAAAAAAACAAACAAATCATGGATCGCAGATACACAATGGTTACGCCTGGGTCCCCCAGGAAACATCCGTACCTTTTAAGCATTCACTGCCTTGCGAATTTCGCCATGATAACAAAACTGTTGACCGCAGGATACATAACAATGGTTACGCCTGGATCCTCCAGGAAACATCCATACCCTTTAAGCAATCTCTGCCTTGCGGATTACGCCACTAACACGACCATAGATCGCAGATACACAATGGTTAAGCCTGGATCCCCCAGGAAACATCCGTACCTTTTAAGCAATCACTGCCTTGCGAATTACGCTATGCAGTCGAGTTCGTAAGACCATGGGTAACGCCATGGAATTCGAAGGACACTCGAGTACCATATCCGGAAAACCAAAAATCAGAGAGAATAATATCGATAGAATGAATCCAAGATGTGGCCACAAATCGGATATCAAGCAGAAGGCACTTTCCATATCTTTACTTCGAAAATATGTATCATATAGTACCTTTCAGATTTATTTCAAATATCATACTTATATAAAATCCATTATATATAAGATTTCATTTTCAAATCAAATACTTTCCAAAATCAATAGTATATCAAATCACACTTATATAGACTTCAATTTTATAAGATTTCACTTTTCAAATTGAGTACCTTTTCAAATCCATAGTTTTCGAATCAACATCATACTTATACAGACCAATTTTTTTTTATATAAGTTTGATAACTCCCAAATCAAGTTTTTAGTAACACAAGGTTCTCAATTTCAATTTGTTTCAATATCAGTTCAGTATCAAAATCATATACAATCCCACCAAATTATTTCTTCTCAATTTAAATATCTTTAGTTTCAAAGTTTCCAACATAATAAATTTAGAAAATAATCCAAGTTTCTAAATCAATATCATTTCAGTCAACCAATTCATTTCCAAAATCAATGGTTTTCAAAATCATCTTATATTTACGTCCATCTTATATCCGGGTCAAAATTTTAAAAATAAATTTCGCTGCATGAAGAGCCATATGGGATTGAACATCTTTGCTTACAAAAAGGTTTTTAATTTAGAATAATTTTGTATATAAAATAGTTTGTAAAGTAGTTTGTAAAATAGTTTGTAAAATAGTTTGTATGTAAAATAGAATAAAACAGTTTGTTTAAGAAGAATAAAAGAAAAATAGTTTCGAAAAATGGTTTGAAATTGATAGTAGTTTTTCATAAAAGAAAATTTCCAATTAAATTGCAAAGATATCCAACCCCACAACTTCCAATTTCAGCGTCAAGTATATCAATGATATTAGAATATAAGATGTATATATGTCATCATTTCGCAACATTACATTCGATCGCTCGCTCGATCACACAAGTTCGCTTTCGAACTAGTATTGTCCATTCGACTTCCCTAATGCAGATTTCGATATGGTTTCTCAACTAGAAACCATCAGTCTCCTTGCATAGCCATATATGATAGAGAATTCTAGAATCAAGCCCAAAATCCATATAAAATATTCACCATCAAGAATCAAATGAAAAATCCTAACACAAAATGGTGTAATTCACCTCGAACTTGTGTACTCAAACTTGGATCAATTCAATTATGCGAATAAAACAACATACATACAACTTATGTATCTATTCCAACTTGTTAAATATATAGTTTTATAAAGATGTTACCCGGTTAAAACATTTAACTAAATTTTATTCAAAATATATTGAAGACCAAATTCTTTTCAAAACATTTCAAATCTAAATTTCATATTAGAAAAATTCAAAATAGCCTTATTCATTTACTTAACAGAACAGTTTCAACTTATTTAAATCATATTACTACATACTTTAACATACATACCAAACTTATATACTTTATACTTTTCAAAATTTCTTAGCTTTGAAAAGTTAACCTTGATTTGGAAGTGCTCGAACCTTCAAAATAGTCGAAGAAATCAAATTTTCAATCTAAGAGTTGGAAATCACCAACAAATCAGTAAATCAATTCCAAAAGATAGGGTTATATCAAATCAGATCCAAAACACAAGGACTGAACACCGGCTTACTTCAGATCATTTCAAGTATATATATACATATATCTTTCGAATATCAAATCTTACTTCGGGATTTGAAAACAAAATGGTTTCACAAAATCACTCGCATAGCAAAGCTACTGAAGTGGCCCATCCCCCACTCTGAAACTCGAAAATCAATGTCGATGATGTGTGCACTCATCACCGAAATTATTTTCCAGCGACATAAGTGAGTTCTGGACTTCTATTTTCTCAAACTTCTTTTGAAATTTCTTCGAAATCATTTGAAACTCATTAAAATCATTTGAAACATTTCTTATTCGGAAAATACTTTTAAATCATATTATTATTATATATTTCAAAATCTTAAAACCAATTTCAAAACACCGGAGTTCAATTCTCGAATTTCAAATTTAAAATCCTTCAGTTAAAAATCATTTTTAGATAAATCAAATTTCTTATATAATTTTTCAAAATTTCAAATCCTTTCGAAACATCAATTTCTCATTTTAAAAGGTATATAATCCTTATCGAAAACACTTTCACTTTAATATATAGATTAAAATTATACTTATCAAAATAATAATTTTGATATATAAAACAGTTTCTAAAATACAACAAGCCCGATTTTTCCAAAGGATGATGCAAGAGTGGATTTCAAAATAAAGATAGAGATTCAAATTAAAGGGACTCTAATCAATTAGAATTCGGATTCGAAGGTCGGCTCGACCGAAGATGAGATAATTAATTTACAAAATAGAAGATAGATATATTTTTATAAATCGCGGATGACCCTAAGGTCAACCGTGACTTTAAAATAAGATTGGTGCAGAATTCGGAGGCAAATCGACATTCGATTGCCAGAGATAGAATTCGGCATAACAAGAGATAGCAACATCAAACCGAGGGATATATAAATCTCCAGTGAATCAATGCCAATTGTAAAGGAGTTCCACCCCCTTACAAATCATTCAAAGATTGGAGGGATCGCCTATTCTTATAGAGATCATTCGAAGTGGAGTTATGGGATACTCCAGAATCAAAAGAATATAAATAGGGAGAGACAAGAATGAATTTTGGAACCGCAAGGAACGTTCCAAAGTTCAAAAGAAATCGAGTCAAACGGAAGAGATTCAACTCGAACAAAAGTGATTCTGTAAATAAATTTACTATATATGCTAAGTTTTGCCTAGAGCCTAAGCTCTGATACCAACTGTAACGACCCACTATTTTGGACCATTCAAATCAACAATCTACACATGTCGGACTCGAATACTTCAAAACAGTGGATTGTTAATTAAAATTTGGCAAACTCATCATATACAGTAAAAAAATCAATCACAGACATAGAGTAATACAATAATACGCAGCGGAATAGATAAAATAGTAGTTCATGAAGCTACTATATAAACATCAGTGTTAGAAATAGAATACAACAGAATATCTCAAATGCAGTGAAGTCTCCAGTACAACAGATGACCTCTCGGAACAGATCAACTAGAAAAGCTGGAAGCTGAGTCGATAGTTGGATCTCCAAACAAAGCTCCAAACTCCAAAGGTGAGTCTCAGATGCTGTATCACTCGGTCTGACCCGAGCGTAAAGCAAAACACAAAACACTCGAGTCAGGATTAACATTCTTATATCAATAAATCTAACTCAAGTGAAATATCAACTGAAATACACGTAACTTAAAGGATGTTTGGGATAACCATCCTCTAAGGATCCATGGAACTATCTACAATGTAGAAATATACACTATAACATCGTGGTCATTTCAATTTTATTTATACTTCAAACCCAAATATCATTTCATTTCAAAATATCTATTTCCAAAATAGTATGTATAGGTTAAATAATTTATAAAGTAAAGTATTTATAATTTCCTCAAGTCTCACAAATCGATTCAAATCAACTCAAATTCCAAATTCACATTTATTCAAAGCTCAATTCATCAATTCAATTCAATTCTCAAAAGATCATTTAAATTTCAATATATTTCAAGGCTTAAATATTCAATATTTTCAAAGTTAAATTTGACAGTTTCATATAGCTCTTGATTTAACTTCATTATTATTTAATCAGGGAATATTCACTTAATAAATTCAATATCATTTAACTAGCGTTAAATTACATTTTTACTAAATATTTCCTTAAATTTATTTAAACAAGAAATATTCCTTAAATTACTTAAATCAAACCCAAGTTAGAAATCATATCTTAAATCTCAATTTCAATAAGTTTCAAATCGGTTTAATTAAATAAAATTATCTTCCCAACCTTAACTTATTCAAATTATTACCGAAATCTATTTTGAAATATAAATTTAAATACTTAACCATATTATATGTGTTAAATCAATCTTAATTAAATTAAATATTATTATTAAATCCATATATATCATTACCATTTATATATAATAACTTAAAAATCAACATTTATTAAAACCATATATTTCTTTCCAAAACCATAGAAATCATCTTTAAAATATTTACATATAGACCAACGGTGTCTGTATATAATTTCCTATCCTATGGTCAAGTAGTATGGATATTTATCATTTCAATCCGTAATTTAAATATATACGGGTAGATATCATTTCGACCCGCAATCCCAAATTCAATTCAAATGAAAATCGCTTGGGTCTATCATTTCAACCCATAACGATTTTCTCCTATTCTAAAGTCCGTTCGGGTATGTATCATTTCAACCCATAGTGAATTCTATACTAACAGGGAACTTGCAGAGTGATAACAGGTATGATAATAATATAACATGCATATATCATTAATAACGATATAATATAAACAATAGGATATGGTGTCATATCCCACAGGTGAACAGTTACATATAATAACATATATAACAATTTAAATAACTAACAGCAGCATATTTCAATTGTCGTTTCAATTGAAATCAAATTTAATAAATAAAAGAACGTTAATCGTGAGTGATTGCTCGCCTTTCGAGGCTACATATTTTTGACAATGAAAAGAGTTACGAATCTTAAGCACCAATTCCAAAGCAAAACGAGATGGGCACGAATTCGACGAACACGAAGCTGATAAATTGGAAATTAGAAAACAAGGAGTCAGCTAGATATAGATAGAACGAAATGTATATATTATCTACATATATTCCAAATTTAGAAATATATACTTAAAATAGAATCTATATATATAATTCAAGTAAATATTTCAAAGAATTTATATGCATATGCTTTTAACCACATATATATATTTTAAAGCTATAACAAAGTATTAACTTACAAAGTATAGTTTCAAATCAGTTTCCAAACAAACGAGAGTTGTATAACAAAATATCCATAATATAATATATACCTTAAAAGACCAAAATACAAATACATGTCATATCTAAAATCTATATAGACTATATATATTATCTATACACTACTATTCCATAATATATATATATATATATATGCGTATAACTCAACAGTATATATACAAACCTATTAAACAAACTTAAGTTAACTTATATATATATATATATATATAACGTACAGATTTCACAAAGACCAGAATTTATATTTTAAGCTTTCAAATAAAATATATGTATATTTTCCTTTCACAATATTAGAGGCACTGCCAATCGACCTTGCCCGTACCTCTATATAACTATACATTTTTTTTAAAATAAAGATATCCCTATGCATATCAAATCATATAGCTTAAGTACAAATATATATATAAAATTTTAAATCTCAACTAAAATACAGATGTCTATAATATACGAAACTTGAATTTTTTTTTAAAATAGGATTATATGAATAGATATATATACTGAAATGAACATATTGCATATAAATCACGCATACAGTTCAACATCAATGCTTAATAAAGTAATATATTACTTTCTACAATATCGTATGTATAACAATTTCATAATAAATTATACTGTAAGTCTATATACAGTGAATGTATATTCTATAATTTAATACTATACCCTCTTTATGAACTGAAACTTGTAAATACCCTTTCAACATATACAAAAAGGTGCTAACATATAAACACTATTTACAGTTATATAGATATATGAGCATACCCATTGAATTCTAACAAAAAAAATTTGTATATACAACATATAAACTTCACATATATATATTTAACATATATTCCATACATATATATACCGAGATAAAAAGAGAAGCAGCTTATAAGATAATATGACATATTAAAATATACTAAAATATAATACTGTAAACTCACGGCCTGGGAGGCGGAATGCAAGGCCGAGGGTAGGTGGCGAATCTCGACGGCACAAGGTGGAGTTATTGTGTAACGACCCAGGATTTTTCGAACCCGAAAATTCCAGATAGTTAGAAGAAAAAGAAAGAGATAGAAGAAAGAAACAGAAAGAAGAAAGAAGAATAGAGGACACAACATCTCACATTCGCAGCGGATTAAATATAATAACAAATAATAATATCAGTTATCCAAAGAAAAACTGCATTTGTTAATTACATTTTAATACATCAGAGTTACAACATTCACAAATGTACTAGACAGTTAAAATTAACATGTCTCAGACAACTATAATATCACAGCGGAATATACTCCATACGTTCCTGCCATCCAGCTCGCCTCCTGAGCTCCAGAACGTCCTTACCTGAAATCTGTAATACTCGGTCTGACCCGAGCATTACAATAAAGTAACACCCGGGTCAGGCTGGAAACCAGCATGAGTAAACTCATCTAACATAACATTTAAATCCATAGAACTTATTTAAACCCGGGTAACTCGTATTTTCTATAAGTAAACAACTTATATAGTCAACACTTATTTTTTTACAAAACAATATCTAAGTATCCAACTTAGTTCAAAAGGTTCAAATTATCCAAACCGGCCTATTTGACTTCACATATCAATCTATAAAGATTTATAGAGGATTTCAAATCGAAGTGGTTTCGGGTGTTTATTGATACCCGACCCCGGTCTCTTCGAAATCAATCTCATCTTTATCTAAGTTGTTTAAGTGAACACATATCAAATTTAAATACAGGGTATCATATTCACACAACAATTCATTATCGATAGATATCCCACAATATTACTGTTCAACCCATCATATCATCTCACAGTACATCACAATTCATATATCAGAGATATTCAGACAACCAAGGTATTCAATTCAGGTTTATCATCTATAGGCAAGATTAATAGTCAAACCATTCTCAATTAATTTAATTTAATCACCTAATAAAAATTAAATTAATTATCTTTAATCTTGCTTAATTATAAACCACTCTTTAAATTAAATACATTGATAAATTAACTTTAATTAATTACATTGATTAATTAACCTTAATTAGTCCCATTAATTACGTTAATTAATTATTCTTAATTAATTTAATTAATTAATTTATAATCACTTTACCTTCCTTTAATTAATTAATTTCACTAAGCCATTACTCCTTAATTACTTCTATTAATAATCCTCAAATCACTTCCATTAAGTAATTACCCTCAAATTACCTTTATTAATTTCCCATTAATTAATCACATATATTTATTTATTTACCCTTTAATTAATTACATAAATTAATTCTTTAATTAATTTCACTAAGTAATTAATCCTTTAATTACCTAAGACCCTAATTAACTAAAGTATAAACCCATTTATCTAAATCATTTACTTAATGATCATTTAAGTTTTATTTATCAACCTTTGGAATTAATTAATTTATTAATTAACCTAAATTTAATTATTCAAAACCAAATCAATTAATCTTAAATTATTTAACTTAAACTTTTATCTTTGAAACTTGCTTTATTAAAATTTTAAAACTGGTAAATTTACTTCGGGTCCAACCCGATATGCACTCGAGCCAGATCAGCATCTCTTCGATGCTTTCCTCGAGCTTCAACCTTCTTTCCCAAATCCACTGACACCAGCCTCGCCGTGCACGTGCACCAATGTTCGTCAAGTTCTGACCATCGCCGTCATTCCCCACATGTCGGCGACCACTGCCTCAATGTGCCCGACCACCCAGAACTCCATCACAAGCTCTAAATCCAAATCGAGGTGTTCGAACCAACTGGAACATCGACCATCGCCAAAAAAAAAAAACTCCTCGACCCGATGACGTTGACCACCAGCACCCATGAAATTCCATCCATAGCTCCGCCTGCTCTCCACGCTACCAACCTCAAACTCCGATCAAGTCCGGTCCAGCCTCGTCGCCCCAATGATCTCGATTTCATCATCGACGTCTACAAGCTCGAAAACCCTATTCCGACGAACTGACGCCGCCTCAGTAGCCTAAAAATTCACTCAACATTTTTGCCTAGCTCGACAACTCCTCCGCTACCTCCAGCCGTGATCCCGACCCCCCAGACTTCTTTGTTCACCGAAAAAACCCAAAATACAATCCACGTTCAACTTAAACTTCCCATCCAAAAACCCACTTAAAAATTTAGATTTTAATGTTAAAAATCCTATTTTTGTATAAGCAATTGATTAATATACCTGAATATAAGAATTTCGATACTTGGATTTTTTGACTTGTTTAAAGTATGCTCTGTATTTCCTTTGTTTCCAGAGGCAACTCAAGTGTGTTCTAGCTTAAAACAGTTTGTAATCCAAGATATAACCTCCTATATTACTCTAAACTCAGATGCCAATGAAGATTGAACCTTGAGTGTTTGATTTATGCATGGGTTTAGAATCTGAAATCAGTAGACATCCACCCCATACTCAAAGTATTACATAATATGTTCACAGAACTTTAAAACATGTCTACAGGCATATTTGTTGCAGAGATAATCATACAATACCATTTTATACTTATATTTTTAAAAGCATTTGTTACTCATTGTTTTGGTTTTAACAGAGAAGTATATATCTATGTTCAGGCATGCACACACACAAACATTTGCATATTTATCCATACACTAGCATGTTCACATTCATGAGGTAGGAATACTCACCTTAATTGTTTAACAGAGAACATGAAAGTAGCTTGAGATTTGAAATCTGGAATTGCTTTGGATAAATGAAGCTGCTGTTTGATTTTGAATTTCTCAAAAGAATACTTGAAACTGGAGACTTTTGATTACTGCAAGTTGAAGCTTATGCTGTTGAGAAGATTGCCTGACAATGTTCTTCAGGTTTCTTTGCAAATTTCAACTTGAAAATGGTTACAAGCTTTGAAAGGATTACAGGCTTTGTTTGCTCAGGGATTTGAAAATGGTTCGTGGCATAACATTCCAGGCTTTTGATTTGAAAGATTTCAGGATTTAAATTTTTGACCTGAGGAATGTTTTGTTTTGAGTTTGGGAAAGTTTTGATTCAAGAGAATTTTAGGTTTGTGAAGAGTTTTCAGGTTTGATTCAAGAATTTCTGGTTTTGGATAATAGTTTAGGTGAAGTTTCTTTATTACTTAGAAAATGAAAATTAGAAAAGAGATGAGAAAAGAAGATGCAAGTTTTTATATAATGTATTTAGGATTTCTTTTAGAATTAAAGAAAACAAAAAAAATAAATTTTGACACTTGTTTCAAATGCCAACACTTGTCATTACCTATTATTCATTAACTTACATGTGTATTTAATATGGTTTAAAAAGTTACACTTGTATTATTTCATTTTTATTTATCTTTAAAAGATTTAAAAGCTCTTTTTTTTATTTTTTTATTTTAATTTTCCTAATTAATAAATGCATATGTAAATTAATAAATGCTTTTCTAAATAAATAATATTCTTTAAGGAAAACAAAATATTACCTTAAATACAACTTATCCATATTATAACAAACTTCCCAATATTTTATTCCATAGGCATATATATATACACTCATATACATTATAAAGCTTGTATATTATTTATTTATATATATATGGATATCTTATCTTGAATTAAATAATGAAATATATTATTTACTTATATACTATAAGATTTATCATCTCCAGAGATTTGTAATTCAATACTTGTTATAGTTTCCAAATCTATATATATATATATCCAGATATTTATCAGAATTTTATTCGTTCAACTTATAAATCAGTACTTTTAATCCAATTAATTACCAATTAACAGATGTCTAAAAATCCGGGTTATCACATTCCTCCCCTCTTTAAAACTTTTCGTCCTCGAAAAGGAACGAAGCCAAATTTATTATTTACTTATCATCAGATAAATTACTTGTTGAACATTTTAAACTATAAATTCCTTTTATATTAAAAATTTAAAATACTTTAAAATCTATATAATATTACAAAAATAGTTTTTATAAAAATACTTTTTATAACTCGATGTTTCAACAAGTCCATTCTCGTTCTCACAGAAATTCGGTCATACGTTGATCAGGCGTAAGACTGAAAATCTATAAGTACTTAGCAGACCCATTTTCAACACCCAGTGAAAATATTTGGAAAATACTTTATTTGAAAATATCAAAAACATTTTTGCAAATAGAGGAAATATCTTTGGTGAGAATGCTCTGGAAATAATCACCCCCATCCATGGTCACAGTTACATCACGGGTTACGTTGCCATCGCAGCAAAAGTCCATGTAACTGATAACAGCATGGAACCCACAACAGATCGTAGTTACATTCCAGGGTTACGTTGCCATCACAGCAAAAGTCCATGTAACTGTTGGCTCTCAGCGGCACACACGATTTCGCTGTCAAAATGAAACTTCTCCCACATAGGTCGCAGTCTACCGATATAAAATCAAACGCAGACTGTTGGCTCTCAGCGGCACACACGACTTTCGCTATGTTACCATAGTGTCACAGTCTACCGATATAAAATCAAACGTAGACAGTTGGCTCTCAGCGGCACACATGACTTTCGCTATGGTCTGCAGTAGATCGCAGTGACATCGAGTTAAATTGTTGTCACAGCATAACTCAAATGCCTCTGTGGGCACCAGCCCCTCGACTTTCTGTAACGATACGGATTTTGCCCGCTCGAAAATCGACATCCATACTTTACATCGTACTCGAATGCCGTAGATTCGACCGTTCAAATCCGAGTCGCCGGAGCTTATAACAACATTAAGTAAATAACACAGCGGAATAAAAAGAATATAGATATACAACATCTGATACAATATCCAGATACAATGATGATACAATGAATATCTATATACAATCAGAGATATGATACAAGAAATAGCAGCGGAAAAGAAAATAGATCACATCAGCAGCGGATAATCTTCATCTTCAGAATGCCAATCCAGAAATAGCTGGAACTCTCAATAACGATGCACAAAGATAAGCAAGTGCAGTCCATATCCAAAGACTGAACTAGCTCCAGATAAATCTACAAATCTGACTATCTGAAAAACCAAACTCTAGACTGCTCGTGTAGAAAAATTTTTGAGCATCCAGAGTTTAGAAAAGAAACAATAAACTCTGGATCAGTCATGGGACTGGTGTGAGCAACAAAAACAGTTTATCTTTAAAACAAACAACAAAGAGTTTTAAAGTCAATTCGCAATGCTTTTGGAAAATGAAACTACCATAAGGCCTCCCGCCACACACACAATGCAAACGCAGACTTGGAGGAGATTTCTCCTTATGATAGTCAAAGATGCTTACTACGCAAAATCAAATCATTTTTGATATTATTATTAGTGCATAGTGTAGAAACATTTTGAAAGTAGAATATAAATCTTAGCCAGCATAGACATTTCGAACTATGCCTACTATAGCTACCATCCAAATAGTGGGGCGCCACCATAAGTGAATGGCAGGTTCTACAACTAATACCGTACAAGGCTCGTATTGTTTCTTTGGATTTCCAACAAATGGTCAGGCAAAGGAACTTCCTATCCACGATGGGTACGTCCCTGGAATAGACGACCCGAGAACCTAACCGGATCTCTGCCAACACAAGGCCGGGTTACCTCTGCAAAAATAGGTAACTACTGACACGCGTATGCCATCCCCCGATCGTCACCGATCTTCCCGAGGATCCTCGATTTCCAACAACCACATAATAATAATAATGCAGTAACCACAGAGGTTAAGTATCTGGGCTCCATACCATGATACCACCTTTATCCAGAAGGAATGACATACACTAAGGGGCGCTACTCCCTAGAACCTTGCCGCATCCTTCCTGTTTTGACCATTTCCGGGGTGTGAGGCTCGACGAAGTCTCGTCCACAAAGCTACGCTTTGTCACAAAGCCATGCTTCGGGTCAAACAAATGATCAACCTATGATCACAAAGATATAAGATCAAACAAATGATCATATCGCAAATGATCAAACACTGATCATTTCACAGCAGCACTCAGCATGTCACATTACCAAATTGGGATATATCGCTGATAAATTTCAACTACATAACCTCTGAGCTCGTACGTCTCAGAGAAGGGTGTTAAGCTAAGAGAATAAATTCTCCGCCACCAATCAGAAATGTATTTGAAAGAAATCGGCTTTATATCTCAAAGTGTAATGTCAGACATGTAACCATACAAGTCTGTTCCGGGATCGAACAGAACCGAAGGCACTTCTTACGAAGCCCTTGCAATTCCGGGTAATTTCCAATCACGTCCGGACTTCCCGTCACAAAAGAGTGATATAAATCTCTATACCGGAGCAACTCGGTGCAGAGACATTCGACAGGTTGTCCTTTCATTTTCGAAAAATATCCGGTCTTCAACACCGGTCTTCAAATGCCATCCATATACGACGTATCACTATTCGGAATGGGTTATATGACCCAAAGGTCTTTTCCCGGCTAACCCGAATAGTGAGCGTTAATTTCAAAAATATATGGACATTGGGGATTCAATTAAGTCGCTTATTACCCAAAATCTTTCTTCAAATGGTTTAAACAAGTTACCATTTTTTTATCTTTTTAAACAAAAAGATTTAATTCACAAAGTTCACTTAATTTCACAAAGATTCATTCATAGATTTTCCAAATCGATTTCCATTTCAGTTTAATTAATTCGTTAATTCTTTAAATCAAAGATTTAACTAATAGTTTTCAAAACAATTTTATTTCAAATGGTTTAAACAAACATCATTTTAAATCTGTTAAAAATAGACAGATTTAATTCATAGCTTTCAAAAACAAATCTCATTCATAACTTGGAAAAATAATTCCAATTTAATCTTGAAATTCCTTTAATTAAACTGGAATTTCATTTCTTATCTGAAAGTGTTTATCATTTGAAAACAACAGTTTTCATTTTGGAAATCTGATTCATTTATACGAGTTGAAGTCTTTGGTTTAAATTCAAAATTCCCAACTTATACTTTTAAAATGGTTTAATTCATATAAACACATTTATATCATCCTTTACCCCTAGTTTCCGAATCATAGATTTAATTTCAAACTTGAATTCAAATTTAAATCTTATTATTTTAAAATTTCAAAACTCGATTAAGTTATTCAAAATAACTTTTATCTTTGAAATTCCATTTCAAAAGCTTTTCACTTTAAACCCAAATTTCTAATTTCAAAATCAATTGAAATTAAAATTTCAATTTCAAAAACATCAAATTTAAATTATCTGTGACTTAACCGATTTCCACGTGAAGTCCATATTTGTGTGTGTAAAGGTGTAGTCCAGGGGTTTGACACAATAGTGCAACACGATGAATCATCACAGATCAAAATACAGAATATAGTTGATAAACGATATAAACTATATCGCTTATCGTATAGATCACAGATATATATCACAGATAATCAATTTCAGATCACAACATAAATCAGGGTATATCACAGAGCATCATATATCAGGGATATCAAAACAAATCAAATCATTCAATAGAATTCAAACGTTCATAGGTAAGGTTAGTTAATTATCTGATTTATTCAAATCAGATTTATTTCATATGAATTAATTATAAATCTTAGTTAATCAACTAATTGTAAACCATTTTAATTAATTGCCCTTTTAATCAAAAATTAATTATTTCTAATTAATTATGTTAATTTATTAACCCTTAATTAATAAATCATCTCTTACTAACTTTCATTAATTTATTAACCTTCAGTAATAATTAATCAACCTTTAATTTTTGAATAATTATCCTTTAATTATTTAATTCACCATTTAATTAATTACCTTGGATTAATAAGTTACCCTTAATTAATTAATTTCCATTTACTTAATAAAATTCCAATAAGTGATCATCCCTAACCATTCACATTAATTAATTAATATTTGATTAATTATCTTCAAATTAATTGCTTTAAATAAATCAACCTTTAATTTATCTTTAATTCAATCATTAATTTAGTAATTATTCTTTAATCATTTATTGATTATTCTTTAATTACTTGAATAAACTAATAAATCATTAATAACTTAAGATCTTAATTAACTAAAAGATAAACCAATTTACCTTTATTAATCACTTTAATTATCATTTTAAAACTTATTTAAATAAATCTTGTAATAATTTTACTTAGACTTTAAAGTAAATTAACAATTTAAAATATCTCTTCTAACCCCTTTTTATTTCTTTTTCACAAGTTAAAGATATACCCATAAATGAAGAAGTTTAAAAGGATTTAAAACCAAATTCATATTATTTGAAATTTGAAACTCAGAACAACTTGAACCAGGCAAGTTGAACTTGAATTTTAATTTGAGCCTTCAAATCTTATTAAAGTTTTAAACCTGAGAAACAGGTTCCAGAAAACCCTGTAACCAAACAAAATCGACCCGAGGCCCCCCTCTTCCCCTTGGAGTCAAATACTTCACAGACTCGAGCAAGACAACCCAGTGCTTCGAGTAAATCCCTTGAATTACTCGAGTCACACGCGAGAACTTCCTCTATTTATTTTTTTCCCAGGCGACAACACACTCAGACACCAGAGTTTACGTGCACGTGCACATCGCCTCTGGCGATCTTCCGTCTTCAGCACATTGTCGAACACGTCAACAATCACCATCGTGCGAATCTCCGACCATCAGAACATCCCCTTCGACTCGAAATTAAAATCGAGCAGCCTGTCTCAATCTGGAACAAAGTCGAACCACTGAAGATCATCTCGTTTCGCCCCCCTCCGGCCATCAGACGCCACGCGACCATACCCAGAGCTGCACCACAGTTTTCTCTCTCGTTTCCCCCAGTAGCGATTCACTCCGGCCAACTCACGTTGCTACACGATGTCGAAGAACACATCGATCAAACTGGGTTCTTAAACCCTAGAATCATGTCGTAACCCCTCCCTACTCGTTTATAATTGCTACTGTTATTTTTCTTGTGATCTACGATTCTCCAGCAAGCTTCAGTTAGAATCACGAGACAAATCATCAACTTGATAACCAGATTTTGACAAAAATGGGTTTTCTATTCAACTCGCAAATACTCTCAGCATACTAAACTAAAAATTGTAAATTTCATTTTAAAAATCATGTTTTGGCTATCGCATTCGAATTATAATCCTGGAATTTAGAATATACACGTTTGAATTTTTGGCTTGAACAAGAAATCTCACTGTCAAATTTTGTTTCCAGATATATTACCAATTATTTTGACTTAATCACACTATTAAACTTTTGTTTATACTTAAACAAACAAATCTTCTTTTAAATCCTAAGTTCAAAAGCAAATAGATCAGAGGATAGTGTTTGTTTGCAAATTTGGGTCTGGAATAAAATAAACAGGCATATCACAATAAACAGATATGCACACATCACATTCATCCATCTACAGATAGGCACTTGTAAATATACTCACATCAATATTTTTCCTAGAGAAGATCAAACAACCAAAATCGTGTTTAAGTTTAAAGAGAAAGGTGTTACTCACATGGAAAAGAAAGAAATAGAAACCAATAAGAACAGAGGAAGATTGAGGCTTGAAGGCTGCAGTTTTTATTTTCCTTTACAAACTTGCTTTGTTTTGTTGTTGAACAGCATTCCTTTCTGATAATACTCCTTATTGTTTAAGCTTTGAACTTCCTTTTTTTAAAACTGGAGAATATTTTTGCTGTGATCTTCTAATTGAAATCATCTTGCTTGACTCTCTGGTTTGTCTTGATCAATTTGTGTTGTTTAAAGTTGAAGTTTGAAATTGTTGATCATCTTTTAGTTTTCAAAATGATGTTTGCTTTTTATTTTCTCAGCTCGAATGAATAAAACTGAGATGGATGGAAATGGAGTTTACTGGTAATAATATTTGTACAGGGTGATGACAATATTGGTACAATGTAAGTGATATTTGTATTTGTTTTGTACAACACAATACAGGGATATTTCAAACGAATGGGGGCTGAAGATTTCATTGCTTGTACTAGAGATGTTGGCATTAAATGCCTTGGTCTCTTTTCAAGTTTACATATACCATTTCTTTATTTTTGCATGTACAATCTTACTTATCTCGGCTGATGGATATAAGATAGTGTACTAGAGATATTAATTAGAGGTATGGCTGCAGTGATTACTTTTGTACATTTACATTTGTTTATTTCTTGTTTTACCAGCCTATGTACCTATGTTTGAATATAATTAATCTTCTTTGTGGCTTGATTTGCTTTTGTTTTGTGGTTTACAATTCAGTTTGTATTTGATATTTTATTTCTTTTGTAATTGTAAATATTTGTACTTTGTTTTACTGGTTGGTGCATGGTTTCTGTATGTTGATAGATTTAGTTGTTTGTTATTATACTTTATCTTATATTTTCTTTCCAGTTTAACATCTATTATTATTAAATCTCAAGTGATTTAAATCTGTATGTTGAAATTCAAATTGACATCTATTCTAAATTTTTAAATCTGTTATTTATCTCGTATCTAAAGTAGATATTTATTTTTAAAACCGTTTATTTAAGATTTAAACTCAATCTCAATATATACATATATATATATATAATTTCAATTTTACTCATACATCACATATACATATATATTCATTTATACACTATTTACAATATTTTAATCTCAAGTGATTTATACAGAATATACTTGGATATCGGGGAAACTCGCTTCTATTTATAAATTTAATTTACAAATTTTTTTATCAAAAATTTATTTAATTATTCAATTTAATTTAAAAATTCATTTAATTATTAATTTAAATAAATTTAAATTTCGGGGTCGTTACAAATTTCCCCCCTTAAAAGAATTTCGTCCTCGAAATTCGCAGACACGAAAACAATAGACTGAGATAGACAGATTCGATCTCCTATAATTCCTCAAACTTACGATATGAATTCCAAACTCAAGTCGGAACATCTCAAAATACATACCAATTCGTCCCTCTTCGGACTTTGGTATTCAAAAGAAATTACAATAGAATTTCAAATTCGATTTCAAACGAAATCGTTTTATTAATTTAATTAAATTTAAATTTTCCAATTCAAATTCATTAAGGTTTAAATCAAAAAGCTGATAAGAAATCGATGAAGATACGAAATAAGAATTTTCTACGACGATTCGTAGAGCCATCATCACACCGGAACTTCTTCTAGAGCTGGTCACTAAGAAATCAAAAGAATTTGGAAACGAATCAAAGGAGATTGAGAAGAAAAAGATTGTTTCCACTGTTGCAAGGTATTGACCATTTATAGTCGTATTTCCCTTGTCTCCTATCTCGTCTTCTTCTTGCACTCATACTTACTATCAATGGATAGCAAGAGAATTTACTGAGACGTTCAGACGGATATCTTAAGGATATACTCATTCTAGAGTTTACTTCACTCTATCTCTAATGAGCTACTTAACGTGTTATACTCCTGAGCTAAAGTTCAACCTTAGTTCTGATACCAAATGTAACGATACGGATTTTGCCCGCTCGAAAATCGACATCCATACTTTACATCGTACTCGAATGCCGTAGATTCGACCGTTCAAATCCGAGTCGCCGGAGCTTATAACAACATTAAGTAAATAACACAGCGGAATAAAAAGAATATAGATATACAACATCTGATACAATATCCAGATACAATGATGATACAATGAATATCTATATACAATCAGAGATATGATACAAGAAATAGCAGCGGAAAAGAAAATAGATCACATCAGCAGCGGATAATCTTCATCTTCAGAATGCCAATCCAGAAATAGCTGGAACTCTCAATAACGATGCACAAAGATAAGCAAGTGCAGTCCATATCCAAAGACTGAACTAGCTCCAGATAAATCTACAAATCTGACTATCTGAAAAACCAAACTCTAGACTGCTCGTGTATAAAAAATTTTGAGCATCCAGAGTTTAGAAAAGAAACAATAAACTCTGGATCAGTCATGGGACTGGTGTGAGCAACAAAAACAGTTTATCTTTAAAACAAACAACAAAGAGTTTTAAAGTCAATTCGCAATGCTTTTGGAAAATGAAACTACCATAAGGCCTCCCGCCACACACACAATGCAAACGCAGACTTGGAGGAGATTTCTCCTTATGATAGTCAAAGATGCTTACTACGCAAAATCAAATCATTTTTGATATTATTATTAGTGCATAGTGTAGAAACATTTCGAAAGTAGAATATAAATCTTAGCCAGCATAGACATTTCGAACTATGCCTACTATAGCTACCATCCAAACAGTGGGGCGCCACCATAAGTGAATGGCAGGTTCTACAACTAATACCGTACAAGGCTCGTATTGTTTCTTTGGATTTCCAACAAATGGTCAGGCAAAGGAACTTCCTATCCACGATGGGTACGTCCCTGGAATAGACGACCCGAGAACCTAACCGGATCTCTGCCAACACAAGGCCGGGTTACCTCTGCAAAAATAGGTAACTACTGACACGCGTATGCCATCCCCCGATCGTCACCGATCTTCCCGAGGATCCTCGATTTCCAACAACCACATAATAATAATAATGCAGTAACCACAGAGGTTAAGTATCTGGGCTCCATACCATGATACCACCTTTATCCAGAAGGAATGACATACACTAAGGGGCGCTACTCCCTAGAACCTTGCCGCATCCTTCCTGTTTTGACCATTTCCGGGGTGTGAGGCTCGACGAAGTCTCGTCCACAAAGCTACGCTTTGTCACAAAGCCATGCTTCGGGTCAAACAAATGATCAACCTATGATCACAAAGATATAAGATCAAACAAATGATCATATCGCAAATGATCAAACACTGATCATTTCACAGCAGCACTCAGCATGTCACATTACCAAATTGGGATATATCGCTGATAAATTTCAACTACATAACCTCTGAGCTCGTACGTCTCAGAGAAGGGTGTTAAGCTAAGAGAATAAATTCTCCGCCACCAATCAGAAATGTATTTGAAAGAAATCGGCTTTATATCTCAAAGTGTAATGTCAGACATGTAACCATACAAGTCTGTTCCGGGATCGAACAGAACCGAAGGCACTTCTTACGAAGCCCTTGCAATTCCGGGTAATTTCCAATCACGTCCGGACTTCCCGTCACAAAAGAGTGATATAAATCTCTATACCGGAGCAACTCGGTGCAGAGACATTCGACAGGTTGTCCTTTCATTTTCGAAAAATATCCGGTCTTCAACACCGGTCTTCAAATGCCATCCATATACGACGTATCACTATTCGGAATGGGTTATATGACCCAAAGGTCTTTTCCCGGCTAACCCGAATAGTGAGCGTTAATTTCAAAAATATATGGACATTGGGGATTCAATTAAGTCGCTTATTACCCAAAATCTTTCTTCAAATGGTTTAAACAAGTTACCATTTTTTTATCTTTTTAAACAAAAAGATTTAATTCACAAAGTTCACTTAATTTCACAAAGATTCATTCATAGATTTTCCAAATCGATTTCCATTTCAGTTTAATTAATTCGTTAATTCTTTAAATCAAAGATTTAACTAATAGTTTTCAAAACAATTTTATTTCAAATGGTTTAAACAAACATCATTTTAAATCTGTTAAAAATAGACAGATTTAATTCATAGCTTTCAAAAACAAATCTCATTCATAACTTGGAAAAATAATTCCAATTTAATCTTGAAATTCCTTTAATTAAACTGGAATTTCATTTCTTATCTGAAAGTGTTTATCATTTGAAAACAACAGTTTTCATTTTGGAAATCTGATTCATTTATACGAGTTGAAGTCTTTGGTTTAAATTCAAAATTCCCAACTTATACTTTTAAAATGGTTTAATTCATATAAACACATTTATATCATCCTTTACCCCTAGTTTCCGAATCATAGATTTAATTTCAAACTTGAATTCAAATTTAAATCTTATTATTTTAAAATTTCAAAACTCGATTAAGTTATTCAAAATAACTTTTATCTTTGAAATTCCATTTCAAAAGCTTTTCACTTTAAACCCAAATTTCTAATTTCAAAATCAATTGAAATTAAAATTTCAATTTCAAAAACATCAAATTTAAATTATCTGTGACTTAACCGATTTCCACGTGAAGTCCATATTTGTGTGTGTAAAGGTGTAGTCCAGGGGTTTGACACAATAGTGCAACACGATGAATCATCACAGATCAAAATACAGAATATAGTTGATAAACGATATAAACTATATCGCTTATCGTATAGATCACAGATATATATCACAGATAATCAATTTCAGATCACAACATAAATCAGGGTATATCACAGAGCATCATATATCAGGGATATCAAAACAAATCAAATCATTCAATAGAATTCAAACGTTCATAGGTAAGGTTAGTTAATTATCTGATTTATTCAAATCAGATTTATTTCATATGAATTAATTATAAATCTTAGTTAATCAACTAATTGTAAACCATTTTAATTAATTGCCCTTTTAATCAAAAATTAATTATTTCTAATTAATTATGTTAATTTATTAACCCTTAATTAATAAATCATCTCTTACTAACTTTCATTAATTTATTAACCTTCAGTTATAATTAATCAACCTTTAATTTTTGAATAATTATCCTTTAATTATTTAATTCACCATTTAATTAATTACCTTGGATTAATAAGTTACCCTTAATTAATTAATTTCCATTTACTTAATAAAATTCCAATAAGTGATCATCCCTAACCATTCACATTAATTAATTAATATTTGATTAATTATCTTCAAATTAATTGCTTTAAATAAATCAACCTTTAATTTATCTTTAATTCAATCATTAATTTAGTAATTATTCTTTAATCATTTATTGATTATTCTTTAATTACTTGAATAAACTAATAAATCATTAATAACTTAAGATCTTAATTAACTAAAAGATAAACCAATTTACCTTTATTAATCACTTTAATTATCATTTTAAAACTTATTTAAATAAATCTTGTAATAATTTTACTTAGACTTTAAAGTAAATTAACAATTTAAAATATCTCTTCTAACCCCTTTTTATTTCTTTTTCACAAGTTAAAGATATACCCATAAATGAAGAAGTTTAAAAGGATTTAAAACCAAATTCATATTATTTGAAATTTGAAACTCAGAACAACTTGAACCAGGCAAGTTGAACTTGAATTTTAATTTGAGCCTTCAAATCTTATTAAAGTTTTAAACCTGAGAAACAGGTTCCAGAAAACCCTGTAACCAAACAAAATCGACCCGAGGCCCCCCTCTTCCCCTTGGAGTCAAATACTTCACAGACTCGAGCAAGACAACCCAGTGCTTCGAGTAAATCCCTTGAATTACTCGAGTCACACGCGAGAACTTCCTCTATTTTTTTTTCCCAGGCGACAACACACTCAGACACCAGAGTTTACGTGCACGTGCACATCGCCTCTGGCGATCTTCCGTCTTCAGCACATTGTCGAACACGTCAACAATCACCATCGTGCGAATCTCCGACCATCAGAACATCCCCTTCGACTCGAAATTAAAATCGAGCAGCCTGTCTCAATCTGGAACAAAGTCGAACCACTGAAGATCATCTCGTTTCGCCCCCCTCCGGCCATCAGACGCCACGCGACCATACCCAGAGCTGCACCACAGTTTTCTCTCTCGTTTCCCCCAGTAGCGATTCACTCCGGCCAACTCACGTTGCTACACGATGTCGAAGAACACATCGATCAAACTGGGTTCTTAAACCCTAGAATCATGTCGTAACCCCTCCCTACTCGTTTATAATTGCTACTGTTATTTTTCTTGTGATCTACGATTCTCCAGCAAGCTTCAGTTAGAATCACGAGACAAATCATCAACTTGATAACCAGATTTTGACAAAAATGGGTTTTCTATTCAACTCGCAAATACTCTCAGCATACTAAACTAAAAATTGTAAATTTCATTTTAAAAATCATGTTTTGGCTATCGCATTCGAATTATAATCCTGGAATTTAGAATATACACGTTTGAATTTTTGGCTTGAACAAGAAATCTCACTGTCAAATTTTGTTTCCAGATATATTACCAATTATTTTGACTTAATCACACTATTAAACTTTTGTTTATACTTAAACAAACAAATCTTCTTTTAAATCCTAAGTTCAAAAGCAAATAGATCAGAGGATAGTGTTTGTTTGCAAATTTGGGTCTGGAATAAAATAAACAGGCATATCACAATAAACAGATATGCACACATCACATTCATCCATCTACAGATAGGCACTTGTAAATATACTCACATCAATATTTTTCCTAGAGAAGATCAAACAACCAAAATCGTGTTTAAGTTTAAAGAGAAAGGTGTTACTCACATGGAAAAGAAAGAAATAGAAACCAATAAGAACAGAGGAAGATTGAGGCTTGAAGGCTGCAGTTTTTATTTTCCTTTACAAACTTGCTTTGTTTTGTTGTTGAACAGCATTCCTTTCTGATAATACTCCTTATTGTTTAAGCTTTGAACTTCCTTTTTTTAAAACTGGAGAATATTTTTGCTGTGATCTTCTAATTGAAATCATCTTGCTTGACTCTCTGGTTTGTCTTGATCAATTTGTGTTGTTTAAAGTTGAAGTTTGAAATTGTTGATCATCTTTTAGTTTTCAAAATGATGTTTGCTTTTTATTTTCTCAGCTCGAATGAATAAAACTGAGATGGATGGAAATGGAGTTTACTGGTAATAATATTTGTACAGGGTGATGACAATATTGGTACAATGTAAGTGATATTTGTATTTGTTTTGTACAACACAATACAGGGATATTTCAAACGAATGGGGGCTGAAGATTTCATTGCTTGTACTAGAGATGTTGGCATTAAATGCCTTGGTCTCTTTTCAAGTTTACATATACCATTTCTTTATTTTTGCATGTACAATCTTACTTATCTCGGCTGATGGATATAAGATAGTGTACTAGAGATATTAATTAGAGGTATGGCTGCAGTGATTACTTTTGTACATTTACATTTGTTTATTTCTTGTTTTACCAGCCTATGTACCTATGTTTGAATATAATTAATCTTCTTTGTGGCTTGATTTGCTTTTGTTTTGTGGTTTACAATTCAGTTTGTATTTGATATTTTATTTCTTTTGTAATTGTAAATATTTGTACTTTGTTTTACTGGTTGGTGCATGGTTTCTGTATGTTGATAGATTTAGTTGTTTGTTATTATACTTTATCTTATATTTTCTTTCCAGTTTAACATCTATTATTATTAAATCTCAAGTGATTTAAATCTGTATGTTGAAATTCAAATTGACATCTATTCTAAATTTTTAAATCTGTTATTTATCTCGTATCTAAAGTAGATATTTATTTTTAAAACCGTTTATTTAAGATTTAAACTCAATCTCAATATATACATATATATATATATATATATAATTTCAATTTTACTCATACATCACATATACATATATATTCATTTATACACTATTTACAATATTTTAATCTCAAGTGATTTATACAGAATATACTTGGATATTGGGGAAACTCGCTTCTATTTATAAATTTAATTTACAAATTTTTTTATCAAAAATTTATTTAATTATTCAATTTAATTTAAAAATTCATTTAATTATTAATTTAAATAAATTTAAATTTCGGGGTCGTTACACTTTCGCTACACAAATAATCCTCAGGAACTAGTTTTGTCCGGACTACTCACAGGATCAACTTTAGAAACCCCCCTTGGGGCTCAAGGCAGTACCACCCAGTGGTACTCCTGAGAAGTTCATTTCAAGGGAGCGCCTTTTTCCCCAGAGCTATACTCAAAACATTTTATACTATATACTTATAGTATCTTCAAATCATACCCTTTATGATTTATCAAAATCTCCTTTACACAAAATCGATTACCAAAATCGATAATTCTCAAACTAGGCTTTCCAAAATCCAAAATTGATTTTCCCAAAAATCAAAAGCCTTTTCCAAATCATAGGTTCCCAAAACTTTTTTCCAAAATCATTCTCATAAGATCCTTTATATATATATATAGATATATATAACTTTGAAAATATTTGGATCATTTCAAACTTTGTGTAAAACCTCTTTTATACTTCAAATATTTCAAAACCCTTTTCTTTTAGCAATAGATTCAACAAGGGAAGATTTACCTTATATAACTAGGATATATAACTTTATTTTATTCTAAATCAAATATTCACATTTGATAAATCTTTTATAAAGTTATTAACCATATTTCTTTTCAAAAACCATTTTACAGTTCTTATCCCCAATCTTCAATATCAATTTCATTCAAATCCGTACGATGCATACATATCATCCGTACACAATATCAATCTGATCACTCAATCGATCACACAATTTCACTTCCGAACTAGTATCGTCCACCCGACTTCCTAGTGCGGACTCAGATCTGGTTTCTTGATTAGAAACCGTCATTCTCCTTGCATAGTCACAACTATGATAGAGAATATCCAAAACCAATCAAAAATCCATATCCAGGTTCGCCGTCGAAAATCGAGCGAAAAATCCTAACTCGGATCGATAATATTATCTCGAAATTCTGTGTTCGAATCTGGATCAAATCACTATGCGAATAGAATAATATACGTACATCCTTCGTATTTATCTTATTGGTTATTAGCCAAATCAATTCTCTTTTCTATTCACATTTCCTTTAATTCCATTTACTTATTCTCAATTGCTTCCATTTCCAATTGAGTTATTACTTTAATTACAAACAGTTTGAACTCTGACCAATTTAAATTTAAAAAAATAGCTTGAAAAAGTTTTAAAATAGATAAGTAGTTGAAAAATAGTTATTAGTTTGTAAAATATCTGTAAAATAGTTAAGTAGATATAAAATAGTTAGATAATTGCAAAATAGATTTAAAATAGTGATTAGATGTAGGTAACTGAAAAATAGTAATTAGTTTATAAGACAGTTTCAAAATAGTTAAATAGTTTTAAAATAATTGTAAAATAAGTATAAGATAGTTTGGGGTTTAAGAAGAAAGATTGTATAGTAAATAGTTTGGAAAAATATACTTGTATTAAAACAATTTGAAAATAATCCAGAGCCAAACTGTTTAATTTCCCAATCTCCATTTCCAATTAATTTCCCATTAATTCAATTTAAATTTCCACTTCCATTTAAATTGACTCAATACTTCAATTTCCATTGAATTTTATTCAATCCCAATTCAAGTTGAATTAATCTTAATTCCTTTCCAAATTCAAATCAAATTCCATTTGATTTTTAAACTTATACATCTTCAATCACAATTCTAATTAATTCAAACCAAATCCCATTTGAACAAATTTCAATTTAAAACTCAATTTTAAGCTATCTCAAATTTATATAAATTCGAGTTAAATTTCTAAATGTTGATTTAATTTCTTAAATCAAATTAACTTATATCTTTAAACCATTAAATTCTGAATCCAAATTCCAAATTCCATTTTAAAATTATCTTTACTTAACTTATTATAAAGTTCAAATAAGAATTCAAAAACAATTAAATTTCAGATTCTAATTTATTATCCATTTTCAATTTCCAGATTTCAAACCCATTTTGAGATCACTCATAGCTCCTATTTAAATTAATCATTTAACTACCCAAGTTAAATTTAAATTTCATCTTGAAATTTCCAATTCAAGTTGTTCAATCTAAACTTATTTAACTTCCTTAAGTTAAATTATATTTACTTATTCCAGTCAACTTTACACAATTTGAATTCCCATTCAAATTTTAAACTTTAGATTAATAATCTTTCCCCTTTTAAGTTTAAAAACTTACTTTACTTTGGGTTTTACATCACATTCCAATTTAAAACTCAACACTAAGTGTTTATTTCAAATCATCATTGGTATTATATATATTCCTCATATATACATTTTCTTTACACACCAAGTTATACTTTAAATTTTTAAACCACCTTTGGTTTTAATTCAAAACAACTTCTTTAAAACAATTTCAAGTTTTCTGGATTTAGATTTAAAATTTCACAATTTTAAATTCTCTTCAATTCCAATTTATAAGTTATACTCACTTAAATGTTTACTTCCCTAAACATTTCATTTTGCTAAATCATTAACAACATTCATTATTAAACACAATTACCATTTATGATAATAACCAAGATTATCATATCTAGAAACCAATTCATTATTACCTTTATTCTTGATAACATTTCTACAA
Source organism: Allium fistulosum (assembly GCA_030737815.1). Taxonomy (NCBI): domain Eukaryota; kingdom Viridiplantae; phylum Streptophyta; class Magnoliopsida; order Asparagales; family Amaryllidaceae; genus Allium; species Allium fistulosum. The sequence continues at coordinate 478,703,983 of CM060905.1, read as the reverse complement.
ATTCAAGATTTTAATTTTAGTTTGAATTTATTTCAAACTTATCTTCATTCAATTTTAATTTGGCTTTATTTCTATTACCACTTAATTTAATTCCAATATTTTAACAACCAATTACCTTAATATTTAATAGAAAGAAATATCATTTTATATATCAAAATTTATTCTTATATAAAATCATTTAAAATCCTTATATAAGAAAATAACAATTACGCTCTCATATATATATATATATACTCAACTCGTTCTAGGGTACCATTGACCCTATCCTTAACGAGTAATCCCAACAGAGTCAAGGTTCTCGCTTAACCTTCGCTCTGATACCAACTGTAACGACCCAGGATTTTTCGAACCCGAAAATTCCAGATAGTTAGAAGAAAAAGAAAGAGATAGAAGAAAGAAACAGAAAGAAGAAAGAAGAATAGAGGACACAACATCTCACATTCGCAGCGGATTAAATATAATAACAAATAATAATATCAGTTATCCAAAGAAAAACTGCATTTGTTAATTACATTTTAATACATCAGAGTTACAACATTCACAAATGTACTAGACAGTTAAAATTAACATGTCTCAGACAACTATAATATCACAGCGGAATATACTCCATACGTTCCTGCCATCCAGCTCACCTCCTGAGCTCCAGAACGTCCTTACCTGAAATCTGTAATACTCGGTCTGACCCGAGCATTACAATAAAGTAACACCCGGGTCAGGCTGGAAACCAGCGTGAGTAAACTCATCTAACATGACATTTAAATCCATAGAACTTATTTAAACCCGGGTAACTCGTACTTTCTATAAGTAAACAACTTATATAGTCAACACTTATTTTTTTACAAAACAATATCTAAGTATCCAACTTAGTTCAAAAGGTTCAAATTATCCAAACCGGCCTATTTGACTTCACATATCAATCTATAAAGATTTATAGAGGATTTCAAATCGAAGTGGTTTCGGGTGTTTATTGATACCCGACCCCGGTCTCTTCGAAATCAATGTCATCTTTATCTAAGTTGTTTAAGTGAACACATATCAAATTTAAATACAGGGTATCATATTCACACAACAATTCATTATCGATAGATATCCCACAATATTACTGTTCAACCCATCATATCATCTCACAGTACATCACAATTCATATATCAGAGATATTCAGACAACCAAGGTATTCAATTCAGGTTTATCATCTATAGGCAAGATTAATAGTCAAACCATTCTCAATTAATTTAATTTAATCACCTAATAAAAATTAAATTAATTATCTTTAATCTTGCTTAATTATAAACCACTCTTTAAATTAAATACATTGATAAATTAACTTTAATTAATTACATTGATTAATTAACCTTAATAAGTCCCATTAATTACGTTAATTAATTATTCTTAATTAATTTAATTAATCAATTTATAATCACTTTACCTTCCTTTAATTAATTAATTTCACTAAGCCATTACTCCTTAATTACTTCTATTAATAATCCTCAAATCACTTCCATTAAGTAATTACCCTCAAATTACCTTTATTAATTTCCCATTAATTAATCACATATATTTATTTATTTACCCTTTAATTAATTACATAAATTAATTCTTTAATTAATTTCACTAAGTAATTAATCCTTTAATTACCTAAGACCCTAATTAACTAAAGTATAAACCCATTTATCTAAATCATTTACTTAATGATCATTTAAGTTTTATTTATCAACCTTTGGAATTAATTAATTTATTAATTAACCTAAATTTAATTATTCAAAACCAAATCAATTAATCTTAAATTATTTAACTTAAACTTTTATCTTTGAAACTTGCTTTATTAAAATTTTAAAACTGGTAAATTTACTTCGGGTCCAACCCGATATGCACTCGAGCCAGATCAGCATCTATTCGATGCTTTCCTCGAGCTTCAACCTTCTTTCCCAAATCCACTGACACCAGCCTCGCCGTGCACGTGCACCAATGTTCGTCAAGTTCTGACCATCGCCGTCATTCCCCACATGTCGGCGACCACTGCCTCAATGTGCCCGACCACCCAGAACTCCATCACAAGCTCTAAATCCAAATCGAGGTGTTCGAACCAACTGGAACATCGACCATCGCCAAAAAAAAAAAAACTCCTCGACCCGATGACGTTGACCACCAGCACCCATGAAATTCCATCCATAGCTCCGCCTGCTCTCCACGCTACCAACCTCAAACTCCGATCAAGTCCGGTCCAGCCTCGTCGCCCCAATGATCTCGATTTCATCATCGACGTCTACAAGCTCGAAAACCCTATTCCGACGAACTGATGCCGCCTCAGTAGCCTAAAAATTCACTCAACATTTTTGCCTAGCTCGACAACTCCTCCGCTACCTCCAGCCGTGATCCCGACCCCCCAGACTTCTTTGTTCACCGAAAAAACCCAAAATACAATCCACGTTCAACTTAAACTTCCCATCCAAAAACCCACTTAAAAATTTAGATTTTAATGTTAAAAATCCTATTTTTGTATAAGCAATTGATTAATATACCTGAATATAAGAATTTCGATACTTGGATTTTTTGACTTGTTTAAAGTATGCTCTGTATTTCCTTTGTTTCCAGAGGCAACTCAAGTGTGTTCTAGCTTAAAACGGTTTGTAATCCAAGATATAACCTCCTATATTACTCTAAACTCAGATGCCAATGAAGATTGAACCTTGAGTGTTTGATTTATGCATGGGTTTAGAATCTGAAATCAGTAGACATCCACCCCATACTCAAAGTATTACATAATATGTTCACAGAACTTTAAAACATGACTACAGGCATATTTGTTGCAGAGATAATCATACAATACCATTTTATACTTATATTTTTAAAAGCATTTGTTACTCATTGTTTTGGTTTTAACAGAGAAGTATATATCTATGTTCAGGCATGCACACACACAAACATTTGCATATTTATCCATACACTAGCATGTTCACATTCATGAGGTAGGAATACTCACCTTAATTGTTTAACAGAGAACATGAAAGTAGCTTGAGATTTGAAATCTGGAATTGCTTTGGATAAATGAAGCTGCTGTTTGATTTTGAATTTCTCAAAAGAATACTTGAAACTGGAGACTTTTGATTACTGCAAGTTGAAGCTTATGCTGTTGAGAAGATTGCCTGACAATGTTCTTCAGGTTGCTTTGCAAATTTCAACTTGAAAATGGTTACAAGCTTTGAAAGGATTACAGGCTTTGTTTGCTCAGGGATTTGAAAATGGTTCGTGGCATAACATTCCAGGCTTTTGATTTGAAAGATTTCAGGATTTAAATTTTTGACCTGAGGAATGTTTTGTTTTGAGTTTGGGAAAGTTTTGATTCAAGAGAATTTTAGGTTTGTGAAGAGTTTTCAGGTTTGATTCAAGAATTTCTGGTTTTGGATAATAGTTTAGGTGAAGTTTCTTTATTACTTAGAAAATGAAAATTAGAAAAGAGATGAGAAAAGAAGATGCAAGTTTTTATATAATGTATTTAGGATTTCTTTTAGAATTAAAGAAAACAAAAAAAATAAATTTTGACACTTGTTTCAAATGCCAACACTTGTCATTACCTATTATTCATTAACTTACATGTGTATTTAATATGGTTTAAAAAGTTACACTTGTATTATTTCATTTTTATTTATCTTTAAAAGATTTAAAAGCTCTTTTTTTATTTTTTTATTTTAATTTTCCTAATTAATAAATGCATATGTAAATTAATAAATGCTTTTCTAAATAAATAATATTCTTTAAGGAAAACAAAATATTACCTTAAATACAACTTATCCATATTATAACAAACTTCCCAATATTTTATTCCATAGGCATATATATATACACTCGTATACATTATAAAGCTTGTATATTATTTATTTATATATATATGGATATCTTATCTTGAATTAAATAATGAAATATATTATTTACTTATATACTATAAGATTTATCATCTCCAAAGATTTGTAATTCAATACTTGTTATAGTTTCCAAATCTATATATATATATATCCAGATATTTATCAGAATTTTATTCGTTCAACTTATAAATCAGTACTTTTAATCCAGTTAATTACCAATTAACAGATGTCTAAAAATTCGGGTTATCACATATTGGGTATAGGCTTGGTGGAGAGGAGCGATTGTTGTGAGGTGGTGGACGTGTGCATGCGATCAAGGAATGGAAGAGGGGAACATGCGAGGTGGTGCTACAGGCAAAAGAAGGGTAAGAAAAAAATGGAAAAAAGAAGAAGAATCTCAAGCAATACTTACGTCCTTTGAAAGAAAAAAAATATATATAAAATTTTGTGAATCGAATAGAAACTAGGAGAAGAGCGGGTTTCAAGAGAAAAAGGGAAGAGAAAAATGAACGGGTGAGGGAATTTAATCGATACGTATATTTGTATTAAATTATTGTATGCAATTTCTTTCTGAAACAACGAAGAGACATCACGGCAACATCAATATCAAGAAGGAAAAAAAAAACAGTAGGAATGAATATATACTAGAAAGGTAGCAATTTTAGTAGCAACGGTCACCCACTGATTTAGCTAAGAATTTAAAGCAATTAATGGCTTGATTGGACAGCACGTTTCAATTTGGAAAGGTAAGAAAGTGGAAAGTCGCAACTTTTTGTACCGTTACAACAAAGAGTTTATTGTTTTCGTTGCGTACCGAACCTCAAAACACAGAATTTAATATACCGTGGTGATCAGCGCGATGAGACGATCAAAATGATATACAGATATCAGTGACAAAGTCATCCGATCAAAAGGTTGATACGGACACTGATATACGTTGCTGTTCCGTACGGAAAAATCCAAACGGAGCTAGAAACGTCCGAAATTTGCAAAACGAATTTCGCAATCAGATTCAGAGTGTTCTAAATAAATTTTCTCATGTTGAAAAATTTAGGTTTCGAAAAACTTTTAAATTCAACTGTTATTAACCGATTCAAATTGAAATAAATTTCACAATAAAATAAACTTCAATATTATCAGATGGAAATTTACCAGTAGCTATATTGAAATAGACGTATTCCAAATAATAAATTTATATTTTCAAATTTTATTATTTAAAATTTCACAAAATCTCAATTAATTATCTCATAAAAACCATTAAAATTTTCGGGTCGTTACACAGATTCTCATTAACCATTTAATCAATATCGATTTCAAATCTATGTTCGAATTATCAATTTAAACCACTTCAAATTTAAATAAATTACAAAGTTATATTCAAATAATTTCAATAACTCAATTTTGATAAATTTCATTTATGCTTCAAAAATTCAGCTTTGAAATTTCCATTTTAATTCTTTAAATAATTCATTAAATCAATTCCAATTTTAAACATTTAAAGCCTAGATTTCAAAAATAATTCAGTTTATACAAATCAAACTTTATTTCAAAATATCATTTAACTGAAATCAATTTTAAGGATTTAAAATCGTTTAATTTAACCAATCCGGTGTCCGTATATAATTTTTACCCTATGGTCAAGTGATACGGATATTTATCATTTCAATCCGCAGATATTTTATATTTACGGATATATATCATTTCAATCCGCAATCCTGAATATAATTACAAATCTTTGAAATCGCTTGAGTCTATCATTTCAACTCATAACGATTTCTCCTTAATCTATCAGATCGTTCGGGTATGTATCATTTCAACCCATAGGGAACTTACAGTGTTATAATGATATAAAATATAACATCCAGTCATCCAATATAACCAATCAAAAATCCATCACAATCATCATCCAAATCAACAATAAATAACAATAATTTACTGATTATCAGTAACAGGTATTAACTGGAAATTTAAAATTCAATATTAATTTAAATGGCGATTAAATCCAAATAAAGTCAGATTCAACAGGAATGACAATTTAAATATACCAAACATCAACCAATCAATTTCAAATCACATCATAAATTCAATTTAAAAACATAAGATAATTTAGTAATTGTGAGTGGGTTAAAACACTCACTTTTGATTTCAAATCGATTTGAAATCCAAAATAAGACCCAAAATTCAACAGTCTTGGAATTTTTCCAAACTAGTTCCATAATGTCCAGAATTTCGATACGATCTCAGTGGCATAAACCGCACATGAATCTGAGTTCGTATTCAAAAGATATCGATGTCAGAACATTTAAAAATCAAATTTAAATTAAATAAACAAAACAAAATATACCTCGCCATGTTATCATCCCTGCACAACGTAAAACCCTAGTTTGTCCTCCATTTTATCATCTTTAACACGCGCACGCAACCCCCTCTTCAGCACCGCCACCCACGCTATTGATCGAACGCGCCACGCCAGAGGGCCGCCGACCCCTGCTCCATCCACGACTTCCCCACGGTCACCTCGACGTCGAACTTAACGTGAAAATAACCCAGCCGCCGCCACTTATGCTAAACCCTAGTTCAATTTTAGGCGACAATCTGGCTGTTGAACTGATGAATGACCATCACCGATGCACTTCCCTCGACCATCTCAACGCTTTCATACCATCGATTCAACGATCTATCGATGATGATCAAACCTCGATGAATGGTCGAAAACGAACCTCCCATTTTAGGCCAAATAATGATCCGAATCGAAACATAAATCATTGCAAAAGATTGCGCTCGTCGAGGGCTTCGAATCGATATATAATATGATAGAGTTTTGAGAAGTTTGAATTTTTGAAATTGGTTTTGATTTGAAATTGATTTGGGATTTAGGGTTTCATATTTTGTCGTTTGAGAAAGAAGAACTGCTAGAATAGTATGTACAGAAATAAGGAATGAGAAACAATTAGGGTTTATAATAGCCTATATGTAGACATATCTGAATTAGAAATGAATGGACCAGATTGGATTGATCGAAACGACTACGCGACCCAAAAAGCCCGTTCTGACCCCGAAACGAAAATAGGTCATCCCTTATATCAAAATAGATGTTTTTGATAATTTTAAACTCAATGGAAAAGGTTTCAAGTCTTAATTCCATTATATGAAGAAGTTAGCTTTTATAATCAGTTTATTTCAATTTGATTTCAATTAAATTGATTTCTACGAGTTTCGAGTCCGTACGATCAAACGACAAGTCCGATCGCCACGAAACTTGAAACCTTACAATAATTCACCGTTACAGATCCGATGAAAATTGTTTCATCAAAATCCGAGACAGTGGCCAAAATAGCTATTTTCACGTTAATTCAACAAATTATTATCAAATTAATTAAATCACCTTTCAATTCAAATTTTATAATTAACAATTTTTATCATTTTTAAGTTCACAGAAATTAAAATCTTTTTAAACCAATTTCTCATGTCAAATTCAATATTAATTATTGCACTAATTACAATGTTCAGTTTCAACTGTAATAAATTTATTAATTATAATTTAAAAATCCAAATAAATTAATTTATTTTTATCTCAATCTTATTATTCAATCAATCATTACTTTATGGACATAATTAACATTGGTTTCGCATTTATTACATTAATACTCTTCAATTATCATCTTAATTCATATTTACTGCAATATTATATTATATTAATCTTAATTGATTTACAATTTAATTTCAATGGAATAATTAATACAAAGTTAATTAAACAATTTGTTACAACTTACAATTTCAAACACATTTCTATGTTTCATCTTAACAAACAAAACTAATAAATTCACATACTGACTAATTATTCTATATTAAACAATTTCAATTAATTACATATAATTTCACCGTTTAACACAACATTTGGATTTATTTCCTTATTTACAATTTATAGCCAATTATAACTCTTCAATCATTTCAATAAATTGGAATTACATTAGAATAGTTAGCAATTTACTTAAATTAACATTGTTACATTTCATTCTAGTTATTATTCTCATTAATATATCACAAATTTAATTTCTTCCAATATTAAATTACAAAAACTTAATAAATTTAATTATCGAAAATTACGGGTCGCTATAGATCGTATGGAGAAGATAGCTTTTTGGACCCAATTATTATATTAAATTTTCGATATTATTTTCAATGCGTTTCTATCCCGTACGATCAAATGATAACTCCAAACACTACGAAATTTGAAATCCGATAATAATACACTATTAAGGATCCAATGGAACTGGTTTCATCGAAATCCGAGGCTATGCCCCAGAAGGCTATTTTTACTCATCAATTTATACAAGTCATTTTTAAAATCAAACAAATCACTCTTTAAATTCAACATAATAGTTATATTACCTTCATTCTTATTAATATAAATTTAATAAGCCTCTGAATTATTTTTATCAAGCTTAAAACTCAAGATTCAATTATTTAAGTAAAATTCCAATTATTGATATATCCAATAAACCACTATTTTTGAAAATTAAAGTTATTTAACCTATAAAATTATCTTTTAAATATTTAAATCAATTAAATATTCCAATTTCAAATAACCAAAATTTTGGGTCGTTACACAACTTATTTGTAAATTGAATCCATAATTAACAAAAACTAGCCAATCAATTACTTATCCAATATTAATTAGTCCACATATAAATTAACTGGCATATGAATATGTGTCCAAATAAATATAATAACAGAACGAGATTTATTCTACTAAACAAATGTCATTAATAATCAATTTATTTCAATTATAGCTAAACGGTGTTTATTTCTGCTAAATAAGTCCAAAAATAGTTTATTCGATTATAACGGTGTTTTGTTTGGCCCAATAGACATTACCAATAAAGTATGATTTAATTAACTACATTATTATCCAAAACAACGTAATTATATCCAATTAGTTTTATTTTATCATTAACTTATACTTTCGCAAAACTATCAACTATTTATATCATAGTATTCCACGAGTCCATACGAACCTAGTGCAAAAATCCACGGATCAAACTAGCGAAAAATGAAGGAATTATCACTATTTTAAAATTAATATCTTAGCTTATAACTTAAACAAAGCAAAACCAATATTTCCACCAAAGCATGCAGGCCCAAGGCCCAAACCCCAAACCTGCAAGGAATAGTGTCTTCTTCCCCAAACTCAATAGCCTATACACACACAAACCCCTCCGCCTGTGCACGCACACCACATCTCTATGCACACCTAACCATGCGACGAGCCGAGACTATCGATTGCCTCCACTATGAGAGCTACACCCAATCGGCCCCGCCACTTTCCATCCGCAACTCTCCTTCTTCGACCTACCTGAAGCTCCACCCTTTGCTGCCCAAAGTGATGCACTAAGCTTCCCACGACCGCACATCACCAAACTTGACCCCTAAATGCAGCTCTCCTCCACTAACCCAACGCCAACCTCCGCTTCGCCTATTGTCGCCTCTAGCTCCGACGATCTCATACCCTAGCTTTCCATCACCATTGTCGACCATCACCAAACATTGCCAAAACTTCTATAAAAATACTACTTCGCATCATGAAGCCAACGACGCAAACAACATCATTTAATCCTAAGAGGATCAAGGGAATTTGATTTTTAAGTTTTAGAGAAAAAATTTCCCGCCTACTTTCATTTAGCAATATCTCACTTGACTCTTGTCAACAACTCAAGCAACCAATTTCTAAAATTACTTAGGATGATTTATCACAACTTCGTAGCTGGGAGTTTTGACCGAAACTGGATAGGAAGATATTTATATTTGAAAGGAAAGGGAGGATGTTTACTTCAATTTAAAAGAACAGGGATAGGGAAAAATAATGTAATAGTATGTTTATGTTTCATTTACAAAGAGCATATCCTTTCATTCCAAAACAAATATAAATAAAAATATGATTGTTAAGCAATTAGTTAAAACATGATTCTCATATCCAAGGTCGAAGTACTAACAAATTCACTCATTTATTTTTTTCATCAAAATCTACTAGACAAAGATCGAATATCTCACATTTGAAAAATCAAAAATTTTCCATAGCAAATCAAGCTCAACTTCCATTATCCACTAAAGTTTCAAACTTTTTAAACTAAAAAGGATATTTTTTTCCCAAACTAAGAAAAGTAGAGAATTTGAAAACAAAGCTGAGAAATGAAAAGGTGAAAATGAAATATGAAATGGGAAATGCATATATATAAGATGAAGTAGAAAAATAATAAAACAAGAAAATAAAATGGAATAAGGAAGGTTAAAAACTAAAAATGCCACTTAAACCAAAATTTTCAACTCTGCTATCTTTTCCAAGCCTTTAAAGTGCCAAGCATTTGAAAATATAGTGGATATTAGGGAGGTATGAGTACCTTTCTTTAATTCTACTCAAGTCATCAAATCATCCCTTAAAAATCCAAATTTGAATATATTTATGATTGTTATATTTTTAATTTTCAAAATAAAATGTTCTTCCTTTCTCAACTTATCCTACATTTAAATGTTGTTTCAAAATATATACAAAGGTTCAACCACTTCCTATAACTTGTTGGTCGATAAAAAATCAAAAATCTGAAAATGGGTTTCGATCACATTTCCTTTTTTCATCGAACTACCTATTTATGTAAACAAAATTTAAAAATGAATTTTCTGTCATTAGTTATAAAACAAAAGAGGGTTGTTTAATTATTAAAACTCTTAATTGAATATTTAAAATAAATTAAATATTCATAAATCAAAGTGATAAAATTCAGGGTTGTTATATTCTCTCCCCCTTAAAAGAATTTCGACCCTGAAATATCATCCCAATCAGACAAAGAAGGAAACAAGCCAACAAAACTTAGCCATTTTTTCTTCCGAAACTATTTACGAAAATTTTCATAAAACACAGCTTAAGTTTAAAAACTTGTATAATACCCAACTATATCCTGAGGGTTATACCACTATTTGGTTCAAACCTTTTTATTTTGAACTTATTTTCCTTAAGTAAACTCAAAATCCAATTGCCCGTTTTTTATTTCATAATCCTTTTTAGAATGAAACTATATGTCTTAAACCATAAAAATATACGTATAGCCCGAGTAACCCTAAAATGATACGAAGGAATTGAGTACTACCAAACAGTATCATACATTCCCTTACCAAAATGGTAATAATTAAGAAAAGCGTTTACTATCCAAACACATCTCTTCCTTGTTTATATTTATTTTCGAGTCACTCGATCTAGTTGACTTAAAAATACTCCTTCTAATTTCACCATTCTTTTTTTGAAATATATTTCCAAACAAATAATTCTAATAAAGTATCAATTTCCAACCTGCTTTAGGCTCGGATTTGACCTCGTTTCAATCGTACAATGATAAAGAGAATAATTTACTAACTGCACTACCATGTTCGCCTAGGCCAACATCCACTTGTTACTTAGTAGATTATTCGGATCATCACAAAACAAATCGAGACTCATTCCCCAAACTATCCACAGAAAACATACTTTACTTTTAACAATTTCTTCCTAAAATATTTATACTTTAAATATTTTTAAGTAAAACTATTACTACTTTTCTCAAAATTATTTAAAATCCTTTTTCAAAGTCTTTAGGATATGGATCTTCAAAAAATCCTTTTATTTATAACATTTTATAAATCCAAATTTCGTAAAATCATTTGTGATAAAATCATTTCAAAATATTTATTTCAAAATATTCTGGCTTTCTTTTAATAAACATTTTTATTAAAACCTATTTTAATTTAAAATTAACATCGAATGCCTTATAGTAAAATTGTGAAACTTAATTCACAAGGTGCTCGTTTCAATGTTGCCATAATTTTTATTTACGCAACCCATGCTTAAGGAAAGAAAAATTGTAGGTAAATCAATAAACACTAGTCAACGCCCAAAACTAGGCGAGCAGGACTAAACAAACCTAAATGATAATAATGAATATTATCATTTCCTAATAAACAAGCACATTAAAAATAACTATATTAACTTTTGATTTTTTCCCTTTATATATAAAATATAATCCTAAGTGAAATTATTTCATTTACCCACTTAAAAACAATATTGTGCTAGTTGTCCTTGTTCAACTGTTTAGGAATCCCTATCGATAATGTTGGCCAGAGCATCGACTACAATTCATAAACCACTCAATAGATCAATTAACCAATATAACACATTTTTATAGCACCAACAAATACGTGCTTTTATGTATATCCTCAAACTCATTTTAGGGTGTTACTAATCCTATCTCTAATTAGTTTACGCCACCAGGACCAAGGTTCTCGCTTAATCTTCGTTATACCACCTTTTGACCAGGCAATATATCAAAAAAGTTAGCTAAATGGCTTCTATGATCATCAAGGCAGGAAGCCCGGAGAGGCAATTATCAGCCTCAAAAATCGATGATATTTGTAACTATGGACAATAGTTGGGCGGATTCAGGCAGGGTCTCAATCAAGGTGCAATCAATATGAAGTGACAAGAAAGGCCCCGTGAGGCCACATTTCAAATTTCAAGTAAATCAGAGTTTGCATACTCGGGTTATGGGCAAAAGAAGAATTTATATGGATCGATTGAGAATGATCCATAAAACAGTGTAAATCGACGAAGATCGATCAATATCTCAAAATCTACAAAGCCTATGCACTTGAAACTTTCAGAGCACGAATATATTGTAGAGTGGAGGCCACAAAACTAATTGCATGACAAAACTCTCAAATCTTGGAAAAAGAGGCCGATCGTTATTCGTTATTGGAATGATTGTACAAATTAGCTAGAATGATCCATAGTTTCACGGAAAATGCGATATCTCACAAATGGTATGTCAGAATTGTACGAAATTTAGAGGTAAAGTATCTTACATCATGGTGCATCCCCATGATCAATCACAGCCCAAAACTCCCAAATCTTGGAAAAAGAGGTCGATCGTTATTGGAACGATCGTACAAATCATCCAGAACGATTCATAGTTTCATGGAAAATGCGATATCTCACAAATGGTACGTCAGAATTGCATGAAATTTGGAGAGAAAGTATCTTACATCATGGACCACCCCCAAGATCAATCGCGGCTCAAATGTCCCAAATCTTGGATAAAGAGGTTGATCTTTATTGGAACGATCGTACAAAATCGGCATAACGATCCATAGTTTTACGAAAAACGCGATATCTCACAAACGATACATCGAAATTTGAGGAAATTTAGAGAGCAAGTAGCTAGCATCATTGGGAACCCACATGATTGATCGTAGCTCAAAAGGATGAAGCATGGAATGATCTCCTACGAACTAATTTCTAGTCAAAACAGCGAAGATCAATTGATATCGCACAAACGGTAAGTTGGAATGGCGCAAAACTTTGGAAGCATGGACTAGAGGCATGGGGGAACCCATAAAAACAATCACAACCACATTGGAGTTAGTATGAAATGATCGGCCTAAATTATTTTCTGGTGTCCGATCGATCCTAGATATTTTGGGTCGATTCGTATGGGCCTGGAGGTTGTTCTACCGAAATTTCAGCCCGATCCATGCACTTCTTCACCTGTAAATACAGTAGACTTGGCTCATTGCAAGGGACTTTTGGCTAGCTCTCCTTCACCACTTCTCATCTCTTCTTCCATAAATTTTCTAAGGCAAAAATAATCGTACTTGTAATCTTACAGTATCAATAAGAGATTATTTAAGTAGACATAGACCGGAGTTTGCCAAACCACTATAAAACTTGCGTGTTCATTTACTATTATACAATCTATTCTGTGATATGTGAATATATATTTCTCTATTTGGATCTAAATATTGGACCTTGGTGCTTTCACTTCTAATAGGGTGTTTGTGACTATTTTTGGTGCGAACATTTTTGCTGCATTCACCGAGAAGGACTTGCACCCGCGGATTTGGAAGCTTGGTTACTTGGATCTAGGAAGCAATGGATATGCAACCAACAAGGAGACCATTGCCGGATAGGAGCCAACATGGAGGGAGTCAGGAGGCTTCTTCTTGAGCTGGAACAAATCAGACATCTATCTACATCACCAGAGATGAAATGAGAACAATGATGGATGTTATGCAGGAGAGGATGCTAGAGAGACAGGAGAAAATGATGCTGGATCTACTCCAACAAATTGGATAAGCTGGAGCACAAAACCAAGGAAATGGAGTAGTAGGAAATGCTGGAAATATGAATCATGGAGTTAGAGCAGCAGGAGCTGAGGAAAACCAGAATCAGAACTTGGAGTGGAAGCTAGCTGGCTTTATATGGATTGGAACAAACTAAGGGCAAGCCCCGATCGAGGAAGATGGATCGGCATGCATCTATTTGCAATGATCGGCACTCCTCCCCACGGAACTGGTGGCACAGATTTGGATGGCTTTGTAAGTAAATGGATAGCGGTGATGGAATAGGGGCAGCCATCATCCACTACAAATTGAAGCGAGCCCAACTTAAGGACACAAGTCGTCATCTCTTGATCGGGATGGCATGAAGTAAAAGAAACTTGACATTAAAATGGCTAAGTCACTTACACATGTACGGGGTTGAGGTTGGTACCTAAACATACTCTGAGATGGCGATAAGCCACCATAACAAATGATTCTGGAACTCACTTGAATGTGAAAACATTTCTCCCCGAACGGCACTCGATCTTGAATGATCACATTTCGCCTCAAACGACACTCGATCTCGAAAGATCACATTTTGCCTTGAACGGCACTCGACCTCGAACGATCACATTTCACCTCGAACGGCAATCGATCTCAAACGATCACATTTTTCTTTGAATAGCACTCCATCTCGAATGATCACATTTTTCCCCTGAATGGCACTCAAACTCGAACGATCACATTTTGCCTCGTACAGGCACTCGATCTTGAACGATCTCATTACGCCTCGAACAGGCACTCGATCTCGAACGATCCCATTTCGCCTCGAATAGACACTCGATCTCAAACGATTGCATTTCGCCTCGAACAAGCACTTGATCTCGAACGATCACATTACGCCTCAAATAGGCACTTGATCTCGAACGATCACATTTTTCCTCGAACAGGTACTCGATCTCAAACTATTGCATTTCGCCTCAAATAGGCACTCGATCTCAAACTATTGCATTTCACCTCAAATAGGCACTCGATCTCAAACGATCGCATTTCGCCTCGAATAGTCATTCAATCTCGAATGAACGCATTTCTCCTTCAACAGACACTCAATCCTGTGCAATATTTATTAGCCGCGGGCGGCTATGAATTTCATTAAAGATCCTGAGTGGCCGTTACTAACAATCAGGCAAGATCATAGATTTGTTCATAGGTCATTAAGCAGTTTCGAACATTGGACTTAAGACAGTTCAAAACATGCCTTCCTACCGCAAGGCATGTTTTGAGGGGCAAATGTTATACTGCTTTTTGACCAGGTAGTATATTATAAAAGTTGGCTAAATGGCTTCTATGATCATCAAGGCAAGAAGCCCGAAGAGATGGTTATCAGGCTCAAAAATCAATGATATTTGGAACTATGGACAATAGTTGGACGGATCCAGACTGGGCCCCAATCAAGGTGTAATCAATATGAAGTGACAAGGAAGGCCCCATGAGGCAACATTTAAAATTTCAAGTAAATCGGAGTTCGTATGCTCTAGTTATGGGCAAAGGAATAATTTATATGGATCAATCGGGAACGATCCATAAAATAGCGTAAATCGACAAAGATCGATCAATTTATCAAAATCTACGAAGCCAATGCACTTGAAACTTTAAGAGCATCAATATATTGAAGAGTGGAGCCCATAAAAATGATTTCATGACAAAACTCACAAATCTTGGGAAAAGAGGCAGATCGTTATTGGAATGATTATACAAATCAGTTAGAACGATCCATAGTATCATGGAAAATGTAATATCTCTCAAACAGTACGTCGGAATTGCGTGAAATTTGGAGTGCAAGTATCTTACATCATGGAGCACCCCTATGATTGATCGTAGCTCAAAACTTCCAACTCTTGGAAAAAGAGGCTGATCGTTATTGGAACGATTGTACAAATCAGCCTGTACGATTCATAGTTTCACGGAAAATGCAATATCTCATAAACGGTACGTCAGAATTGCACAAAATTTGGAGAGAATGTATCTTACATCATAGAGCACCAACATGATCGATTGCACTCAAAACTCCTAAATCTTGGAAAAAGAGGCCGATCATTATTGGAACGATCGTACAAAATCAGCATAACGATCCATAGTTTTACGTAAACGCGATATCTCACAAACAGTACGTTGGAATTGCATGAAATTTGGAAAGCAAGTAGCTAGAATCATGGGGAACTCACATGATCAATCGCAGCTCAAAAGGATGAAGCATGGAATGTTCTCCTATGAACCAATTTCTAGTCAAAACAACGAAGATCGATCGATATCTCACAAACGGTAAGTCGGAATGGCATGGAACTTTGGAACCAAGGACTAGAGGTATATAGAACCTCATAAAAACGATTGCAGCCCCATTGGAGTTAGTATGGAATGACCAGACTAAATTATTTTTTAGTGCCCGATCGATCCTTTGTGGGTCGGGTCGTATGGGCCTAGAGGTTCTTCTACCGAAATTCAGCCCGATCCATGCACTTCTTCACCTACAAATACAGTGGACTTGGCTGATTGCAAGGGACTTTTTGGCTGGCTCTCCTTTATCACTTCTTATCTCTACCTCTATTAATTTTCTAAGGCAAAACAACTGTATTTGTAAACTTATGGTATGAATAAAAGATTATTTGAGTGGACGTAGGCTGGAGTTTGCCGAACCACTATAAAACTTGCGTGTTCATTTACTTTTCTACAATCTATTATTGATCTTGATTCTATAATTCTCTGTTTGAATCTAAATATTGGACATTGGTGCTTTCACTTATAACAGGGTGTTTGTGACCATTTTTGGCGCAAACAACCTTCAGCTCTGATACCACTGTAATAGCCCGCCTTTTCGGTCCTCAAAAGTCGACCCTAATACATCCATTGTATTTATGTGCCAAACATCCAAGTGCTGGAAAGATAGATCGTTAGGGTGAAAGAAAGATAGAACATAATCTCACTATGTGACCAGTAATATATAATACACCAACGGTCGTTAAATAAAACCGAACTTTAATATGCATACATAAAATCAGAGTAACCAACCTATCATCATCCTGGATGGTTATAACAGCCCGTCCGCACAATTTGGTTATAAATACAGATAAGAATAAATAGTAAAAGAAAAATATGAGAATACATTTTGGAGAATCCAGCTCCTCTCCTGAAGCTCCAAAGTGTCCAGCTAAATATGGAAAATATGCTCCGGCTGACCCGAACATTATGAGAAAATAACACCCGGATCAGTCTGCTAAAACCAGCATGAGAAATATAATCAAATGAACTTTTAATATTATAAAACCTTTCAAGATAAAGGTATCTCATAAAACCACGTCGCACATAAACATGGATGGGTTTTTACCTTACAAGAATCAAACCATTTAATAGAAAATCTTGTGATATTATAATAATGTCTAGAGGGGAAAATAAATATATAAAATAGCTGAAATGCTTGCATCTCACATTTCAACATAGTTGGGCACAATTAATCCATAAGGGCACATATTGGAGATTAGACTTCCATCAATGACAAGGCTACTGGGTACCACTCGTCATAATACACTTCTAGAATACTATACAAAGGGCCACACATAGACCTACGCCAACATAGAACTGGCTACTCCTTTACTATAGCATACTAGATTACATCATTCCCCGTGTACCAAGTCTGCAAAACAATGTGCACCAGTCATGGCCCCACTTTTTCCCATGCGCACACATACCAAATCCATTAATATTGATTCTAGATTGTGGAATGACTACTTCTAATGGTAGCGAATCACATTGATCTGCTGCATATCCCCTGTTTTAGTCATTACCGACGTTTTAGGCTTGTGAGGTCACGATTACCTTTTTCCTCTCTTAGCAAATCCTGCTTGGAATGCTAACACGGCCTTCCAGGCAAAATGAAATGCTAGCACTCATCTATACAAGTTGTTCAGGATAAGAGGAATTCAAAGGCACAACTTCTACCACATCCATTTTGGAATCACACATAGGATTAGTATCAAGTAGCCCTTGCACTTCAAAGAGCTCCGTCTTTGTCATCTCGAACCAGTCTTGAAACCGCTCGATCCAAAACCGAATCGATAGTTCTGGTAAACTCAACCCCAGTTCTTTTGGAAATAATCAGACAATACATAAGAGCGAAGATCACATCCTAACCTTTTAAGTGGATAGATTTCCTTATCATTTATCCTAGGAGAATAAAACGAGATTTAAACGCATAGTATAGCATCATCGAAGATGACGGTGTAATATAACTCCCATGTGTGACGACCCTTCTCCACGGCCCTCAAAAATCGACACTAATACATCCATGGTATTCGCATGTTGTAATTCCAAGTGCCGGGGAAGTAGATTATTAGGGGTAAAGTGAAATAATGGTAGAAGATTGTAACGACCCGCCATTCATTCCACAGAATGACGCATCATTAATAAGAAAGAAAGGGATAGAAAAGAGAAAAGATAGAGAAGAAAGAAGAAACAACAACTGAATCTAAACAGCGGAACGAATAAATTATATTAATAACATAAGTATTACATAATATACAACGACTATCAGAGTTACACAGATTATACGTCACATACTAGACAGTTATAAACACCTGTCTAGTTATTACAACTCAATACAGTACAGAGGTCAATACAGAGATCAACACAGCGGAACTACTATATATATCTACAATGTTGAAGCCTCCTGCTCCATTGCTCCTCCACACTATGTCAAAGCTAACCCGAATCCTGTAACAACCCTGAGATTGCAATTACCGAATAATAAAATTAAAATTATGATTTTAAGTGGAAAAGGGAGCTAAACAAAAATTTTGGGAATTTAAATTTGCAATTGGTTTGCAAATTAAAGTATTTTGGGTTTAAAAATGGGGAAATTAATATTTTTGGAATTTAATATTTAAAAGGGGAATTTTAAAGTGATTATGGGTTAATGGGCTAAATAAGACAATTATAAGGTTTTAATTAAAAATAGAATGCTTCTTAGGATTTTGGTTCACATGATAACATTAGAAAATAAACTAAGTCCTAATGGGTTTCTAAAACCCCTTACCATTACCCATTAGCCTAACCCACTCCTTTATAATATCTCAAACCCATCCAAACCCTAACCCTCCTCTTCATAAATTCCTAAACCAAAACCTAAGCAAAATTAATGGCCTCCATTTAGAAGCTCCATCTCCATCTCTTCATAATTTTAATTTTATTATTCGGTAATTGCAATCTCAGGGTTGTTACAAATCCCTTGGCTACTCGTAAAAAATTGAGTACCCAAGAGTTTAAGAAAAACAGAATAAACTCCGGGTCAGACATGGGTCTGGTGTGAGTAACAGGTTAAAGTTGCTTAACTTTGAAAATCATTTGGAAAGAAAGGTATCTCGTAAGACTTCCCATACATAAACACGGGTAAAGTTTTTACCTTACGATAACCAAAACATTTGATAGGAAATCCAGTGATATTATAATAGGGTCTAGGGTTTTCAAGTAAATATAGAATCTAGCTGGAATGCTTACATCTCACGTTCCAACATAGTTGGGCACAACTAAAACGTACGACACTTATTGGAGATTGGATTCCATACAATGGCAGGGCTACCGGGGTACCGCCCATCACAGTACTGGGCCTAGATCACCGTACCGAGGATTACTCCCAATCCTCTGCAACACAAAGCCGAAACCATCCCTTACTGGATAATTCCGAATAAAATCACCCCACAGATGGCCGTCGTCAACTGCACCACTAAGCCGAAATAAAGGAACTCTCTTGACAGGGATGACCTTACTCTCAGTGGGTGCTACCCACGAAGCCTTGCTGCACCTCCCCTGTTTTAGCCATTCCCGGTTGATGAGGCTTGAGGTCACGATTACCTTTAAATCAGATCACATCACTTAGAATGCTCATCGTCCACCTGACGATGTGCTGAAAGCATTCAATCCATACAAGTTCGTTCCGGGTTCGAACGAAACCGAAGGCATTATCTCGTTACACTCATTTTGGAATCACCCTCAGAGTTAACGACAATAACCCTTGCACTCTGAATCTTCATCTTCACTTGAGATTCACGACCTAACATTAATTTGGATCGATGTGGTATTCGGATATCCAAATCTGGAAACCCGATCTCGGTCTCATCGAAATCCAAAACGTATCTTTTAAGGCCAAGTTGTTTTAAAGTTAAAACAATTCAATTCTTTATCTATATTCACAGAGATAGATAACTCACAATAGATAATCCATATTATCACAAACAGATAATTCACATTATCATTTCAATTCAACTAAACATCCATATCACAGATCAGCACATATCTCATCAGAGATATCAAACAATGCAAAGCATTCAATATCATTCATCCATCCCTAAGTAATGATTTACCATCTCTAATTTAATTTAAAGTGAATTAAATTAATTACCTCATTTTATAAATCCTGCTTACTTAATCATTAATTAAACCAATTAATTAATCATACTCTAAGTATCCATCTTAATTAATCATTCCTGATTAATTATCCTTTAATTACTTTAAGTAATTAATTCTTTAATTAATTTCACAAATTAATTATCTTAAACCATTTACAGTAATTAATCTTTAATTACTTCATTAATTAATTAACTATACTTAATTACATTAATCTTAATTAATTACAATTAATTAATTACTTTAATCACTTATTATTGATTAATTAATCTTAATTAATCAATCCTTAATTAACATCATTAATTATATTAATTAATGATCCTTAATTATTCTTAATTAATTACTCCATTTAAAATTAATTATTTAATAATTAATCCTTAATTAGTCACATTTATTAATCACCTTTGATTAATCTCATTTAGTAATTAACTTCCCTTAATTACTTCTTTACATAAATTAATTACTCCTTAATTAATTACAATTAATTAATCCCTTGATTAATTATACAAAGTAATTAAACTCCAATTACTTCCATTATTTCATCTCCTTTAATTAATTACATCCAGTAATTACCTTTAATTACTTTCCTAAGTAATTACACTTCACTAATTACATTTAAGTAATTATACTTAACAAATCACCAAGTGATTATCTTAAATTAATTTAATTAATTAATTTAAACTTACCAAATTTATTTAATTAATTACCTTAAGTAATTAATTTCTTTAATTACTTCCATTAAGTAATTATACTTAACCAATTCACAAACGATTATCATTAGTTAATTAATCTAATTGATTATCAAAATTAATCACATTAATTAATTATTTAATAATCCCTAATTAATGATCCCTCATTAATTATTAACCATTATTTATTTAAGTAATTAAACTTAAATCAAACATTATTAATTACAAATAAATTAATTCTTAATTACTAATTAATTAATCTCTTAAATACTTAATTAATTGCTTAATAAATCTTTAATCACTTGATTAATTAATTTCTAATCATTTATTAATAATCTATACTTATTTAAATAAATGATCCTTAATTCCAAATTAATTAACCCTTAATTAATTTACTTATAAATCTTAATTATTTAATTAATTAACATTAACTCATTAATTAATTAAATTATTAAATTATTCTTTAATTACCTTATTAATTTAATGACTCCTAAATCATTGAACCTTAATTAATCTTTAAATTAAAGTATTAACCTTTACAACTACTTTAATTATTATTAACAAAAGACTTTAAAACATTTACTTTAAAATCTTACCTTAATTCATTTCAAATTAAAGATTTTAAATAAATTACAATTTAACTTTAACCAATTTTAAATCCAATTTACAAAATCTTTTTAAATCCAAATGTTAAGAAACACTTAACATTTATAAAGAAAATTAAGATTTTTGAACAAATTCATTTATTCAAACCCTTTTTAAAAATATACTTTAAATATTTTAAATTTGATAAAACATTATAAATTTTATAAACTTTATTTATCTCAAATTTAGAATACAAATTTAAACTTAAACCCATATGAAAACTTGATTTAAAAGTTAGTTTAAATCCTGCCTTCAAATTTTAAAACTCATTTTAAATTTTTAAACACTGCCAGGTTAAAACTGAAATCACTAAAATCTACTCGAGTCCATCACCAATTCCCCCAAGAAAAAACCCTACACGCTTCAAGTCTCTCACGCTATAAACTCGAGAAATACTCGAGTGTCACTCCTCTGCTATACCAAAGCAATTCACTGATACCCTGACACACGTTCACGTGCACAGGCGAGTCGATCGCCTCCGACCATCGCTGCCATCGCCGGCATATCGTCTACGACCACCATTCACGATTCCGACCACCAGAACCTCGAACCATCTCCACAATCGAATTCGAGTTAATCGATCATCACCTGGAAACAGACCCAATCCTGGAACCTTCGAACTCATCCCTCCGATCATCAGATCATCTGAACTTCTGGCCACAACTTCGACAACGTTCCCGCTTCTATTTCCCCAAATCTGGTGGAGCTCGATCCACCAGAGGCGCCGTGATGATTGAAACTTCCGACCATTCGAAAACTAGGGCTACAGCCAATTCCGATCAATCCCCATCGCCATAGAGCTTTGACATCACTTCTGCTATTTTTCCCGACCTCACCCATCATCCAATTATCTCCAGTGAGAACCACGTCTCCGACAAACAACTAGATCATCAGAGATCACCTAGAATTCAAATTCTGGTCAAACACAATCTGCTCCTACTATACCTGTAACGACCCAGAATTTTTGATAATTAAAATTCGAATATTTAATTGATTTTAAATATTAATAAGTGGAATTTATAAGTCGAATAATTTATTTTTCGAATATTGGATTTAATTAATAATTAAATCGATAAATTAAATAGTGAAATTCCAGAGATAATTGAAAATTGAGTTTAAAATGATTGAAAATGATTTGTACAATTTTATTTAATCATACTGGAGTTATAGAAAGGTTATAGAACTGAATTCGGAGTTAATCTGTGAAAATTGAATATTTTAATATTTAATTATCGACTGTAAAAATAGTCAATTTTCGGACAGTCTCAGAATTGAACGAGACCAGTTCCATTGGATCCGTAATAGTTAGTTATTATCGGATTTCAATTTTCGTATCAAACGGAGTTGTCGTTTGACCGTGGTAACTCGAAACGCATCGATATCTTTTTAATTTTAATTCGGCGAGTTAAAATAGTCATTTTTCAAACGGTCTCGGATTTCGACGAAACCAGTTTCATCGGATCCGTAATGCGATATTATTGTAAGATTTCAAATTTCGTAATTTTTGGATTTATCGTTTGTCCGGGGCAAGCCAAAACGCCTCGAAATCGATTTAAATCGGTTTAATTTAAATTGATCGTTTATTGCCATATCTCACACATACGATCGAATTAGCTTCCGAAACCTATTCCATTGCGTTCGGAACGCGGGGTAAACCTTACGAACGTCAGCCGGCATGCTCGAATCGGAGTTCGGAAAATTTCGGTGAATAGTAAGTTGGGCAGTTTTCTATAAAAGCCCTTCCTCCTTTCATTTTGCAAAAGAGAAACCGAGCCTAGGGTTTCATTTCAGCCTGGCCGCCATTTTCAAAATCAATGGCCAGAAACGTCGATTCCTTCTCCCTCAAATTCTTTCAATCCACGCGTTTTTACGAAAAGTTGTTAACTACGACATTGTAGAGCGTCACGAGGCGAAGACAATCAACGGTCAAGATCGTTTAGGGTGGAGGGGATCAACGGCAATCAGCTCGAGATGGCCTGCCGTTCTACCTCGTATTGCGCGCGCTGGGGACCACCGAGCTTCGAGCTCTTCCAGCCGAACATGGCTCTTGGCGAGGCGAGTTGAATGGGGGTCTCTGATCATGCTCACGTTGGTTGTAGGTGGGTGCGTGATTAGGGTTTTTAGGCGGCTGATGGGTCTCGTGCTCACGCATATACCTGGGAGTGGAAGAAGATATCAAGCACGGCCACGATTTTTCTTTGCTAAAACGAACGGTCCAGATGGGGTTT
This sequence comes from Allium fistulosum, assembly GCA_030737815.1. Lineage (NCBI taxonomy): Eukaryota > Viridiplantae > Streptophyta > Magnoliopsida > Asparagales > Amaryllidaceae > Allium > Allium fistulosum. The sequence continues at coordinate 478,679,986 of CM060905.1, read as the reverse complement.
AGGTGAAAATAAATAAAAGAAATGTAATTTAAATTGTAATTTAATTTATGTGATGTTTAAAATTTGATATCTTGTTCATACGAGGTTGAAAAATTACGAAATCAGTTGCATTGGAATCGTATCGTCGAATACTACGCGCTGGAACTGATTTGGAAGCGATTGGAGTCAATGAAAATTTCGGGTAAAATTAAACGCGCGTTTAATTTTATTCGAAATAAAAACGCTGGAACAGAATTAAAATCGAGGTGAGATTTTCTCACTCAATTTGAATGTGGAATTATTTACAGTTATTGATTGATGATTTACTGTTTGAATGTGCTATTAGATATGATAGGATATATCTATATATAGCAATATATACATATTGGCATATGTATATATTGGATTGATTGATTTCCCGCCTCGTATAGCGGATGAGACCCTATTGCGCCGTTAGTAAGCGGATTTATAAAAACCTATATACCGCGATAATTCCGTACTGGAGCGGAATTGGTATTGTGCTGACGTTTTTGGATGCAGGGAAACAGGTTGGAGGGATCCAACTGGATTCCTCACCGTATTGATTTTTTACAGATATTGATGTATATTCTGTTATCATATCGATATATGATATTGACTGTTGTGATGGACTGATTGATGCTGTTGCATCATTGGATTCAGTTTTGAAATGAAAAAAATAACGACTTTTAATTTAAAAGGGTTTTTAAAGTGATTTTTGAAAATATACGTTTTATGAAATTATTGAATCAATTTATAAGCGTAAATAAAATTTTAAAGTTATAAAAGTTATAATTTTTAGTGAAATAAAACCGAAGTGTCGTTTTTGAAATAAAAGTCGATTTATTTATAAATGGTTTAAGTTAGGATTTTTGAATAACTATAAACGATTGGTATAAAAAGATTTATAAAATTGATATTTTTGTAAATCAAAATATTGGACTTATAAAACGAATTTTATAAGTGTTAAAAAGAAGTATAAATGGATGTCATAAGTGAATGAAATTAATAGATTTACGTTGTGAAGTTAAAAATGAATGAAGTTGTAGAATAAAGGATTTATAAGTAATTTACTTATAACTTGGATTTTTGCCTTTAAATGAAATATTGGTCGAATGTGTTCATAAATGATTTTTATAAGTTGAAATCGTTATAAAGTACAAATGTGATTTATAAACGTTGTTTTATAAATCCGAAATCACTCATTCTTATAAGTGAATTTTTGAAGATTAAAAAAAATGAGATTTATAAACCGGAGTTGTTATAGAAAATAGAAAATGGAATTTATAAACGTTGTTTTATAAATTCGAAAACAAATCGATTGAATTTGATAAATTAAATATAGAGGATTATCAAAGGAGATATATCCGCGATTTTGGATAGCGAATTATTATCAAAATAAAACGTGTAGGAAATAGTGAAATGTAAATAGTAAAGTATATTCACGATTTTGGATAGTGAATATATCGTGAAGTAAAATGGATAGTTTTGGAAAAGTGATATTAAAAATGAAGTTAAACATTTTAGAGATGTTTTTAAAATGTATTATGATATCGAATACATAGATTTCAACAGTTCTTGTTGAAATAGACGTTTTCGAGAAATTTAAGGAAATGGTGGACTATAACACTGTTGTTATAGTAAATGATTTCCGAAAGGAAATGTTTTGATGTAGTATTGGGATTTATATATCTATTAAAAATCCGAATCCCTATACTAGTGATTTTGAGTCGTCGTAACGATGTTTTACGTAACATTCGTTTTGACTCAAATAAATGTGTTTAAAGAGAATGATTTCCTTAAAGAATGAGATATATACTTAATTTTGATTTTAAGTATATCGAATGTTTTCTAAGTGTTGAAAATAAATGATTTGTGAATTACTTATTTTTAAATAAGTATGGAAATGCTTTTCCAATATGAAATGAACTGTTTTGAGATTTTATCTTCAAAGATAAAATGAAATGTGGAAATTGATTTGAAATTGTTTCAAATGGTTAAGTGTGGAAATAATATATCTAGTAAAGATATTTTTGGAAATTAAATAATTTGGAAAATTATTTGGAATCTGATGATGTTGCGCATCTTTATTGATAGTTAAATAACCGACTATCAATAATTACCTTTAGATAGGTATTTGTTGTGAATTGGATAAATTTGAATGCCACACTTATTTTTAAATAAACGCTCACTATTCGGGTTAACCGGGAAAGGACCATGGGGTCGTATAACCCATTCCGAATATGTGATACGTCGTTATGAATTGCATTTGAAGACCGGTGTTGAAGACCGGATATTTCTGAAAACGGAAGGATTACCGTCGAGTTACTCTACATCGACTGATCTTCGATTTAGAGGTTTTATCACCCTTAGTGACGGGAAGTCCTGACGTGATTGAAAATTATCCGGAAATGCAAGGGCTTCGTGAGAAGTGCCTTCGGTTCTGTTCGATCCCGGAACAGACTTATATGGATTGTGTGTCTGACGTTACAATTTGAGATATTGAGCTGATTTCTTTCAAATACATTTCTGTTGGTGGCGGAGAATTTATTCTCTTAGCTTAACACCCTTCTCTGAGACGTACGAGCTCAGAGGTTATGTAGTTGAAATTTATCAGCGATATATCCCAATTTGGTAACGTGGCATACTGAGTGTTGCTGTGAAATGATCAGTGTTTGATCATTTGTGATATGATCATTTGTTTGATCTTATATCTTTGTGATCATAGGTTGATCATTTTGTTTGACCCGAAGCAGGGCTTTTTGTAGAAAGCGTAGCTTTGTGGACGAGACTTCATCGAGCCTCACACCCCGGAAATGGTCGAAACAGGACGAATGCAGCAAGGTTCTAGGGAGTAGCGCCCCTTAGTGTATGTCATTCCTTCTGGATAAAGGTGGTATCATGGTATGGAGCCCAGATACTTAACCTCTGTGGTTACTGCATTATTATTATCTATGTGGTTTGTTGGAAATCGGGGATCCTCGGGAAGATCGGTGACGATCGGGGGATGGCATACGCGTGTCAGTAGTTACCTATTTTTGCAGAGGTAACCCGGCCTTGTGTTGGCAGAGATCCGGTTAGGTTCTCGGGTCGTCTATTCCAGGGACGTACCCATCGTGGATAGGAAGTTCCTTTGCCTGACCATTTGTTGGAAATCCAAATCCCAATACGCACCTTGTACGGTATTAGTTGTAGAACCTGCCATTTACGTACGGTGGTCACCACTGTTTAGATGGTAGCTATAGTAGGCATACGATACTGGTCGTATGTTGGCTAAGATTAATATTATACTTTCGAAATGTTTTCTACACTATGCACTAATAATAATATCAACAATGATTTGATTTTACGTAGTAAGCATCTTCGACTATCATAAGAAGAAATCTCCTCCAAGTCTGCGTTTGCATTGTGTGTGTGGTGGGAGGTCTTATGGTAGTTTCATTTTCCAAAAGCATTGCGAATTGACTTTAAAATTTACTGCTGTTTATTTTTAAAGAATAACTGTTTTACGATCTCACACCAGTCACCATGACTGACTCGGAGTTTATTGTTCCCTTCTAAACTCTGGGTGCCCACCAATTTCCACACGGGCAGCCTAGAGTTATATTATCAGGATATTCTGGAGCTTTGGAAGCAAGCTGGATGGCGAGACGTAGTATTTGTATCTGATAGTATTTATTCCGCTGTGTATTCTGTATGAGGGCAAGTTTATATAACTGTCCATTGTTGTTTATTGATTCTGATGATATGATGTGATGTAATGTAATAACAGATATCATTCTTTTGTTTTTAAATGATATTCATTTATCTATTATATATTGTTCCGCTGCGATGTGTAAGATTCTGATAGTGTTCTGTTTCTGTTGCTGTTCTCTTGTTCTGTTGTTGTTCTTCTTTCTTTTTCTTCTATCTTCTTCTTCTACCCTTTTCTTCTTTCTTAAAACCATAACTTTCGGGTTTCCGGCATTCGATGGCTCAGCAGTCGATAAAGTGAGTATCGATGTTGAATTTTCGAAAGTCGAAAATTTTCGGGATGTTACATTTGGCATCAGAGCATATGGTTAAGCGACAACCCTGCTCTGTTGGGTGTCACTCATTAGAGATAGAGTCAGTAGTACTCTAGAATGAGTTGAGTGTAATAATAGATATGAGCGCGTATTTGTTAGTTAATATAAAATTGTTTTATATTGTGATGATTGGTTTGTTGAGTGGTATATGGATTCTGGTCGGTATTGTCCGTACAACTCTATCGATAGGGATCTCTAAACACTTGTATAGAACAATTCGGCACAGTATTGTTTTAAATAGGGTAAATGAGATAATTTTGCCCAAAACTATTTTTGTATAGAAAAGAAATGTTTTTCTATGAAATATAATAGTATATGGATGCTTGGTTGTTAGGAAAGTGATGATATTGAAATGTTATCATTACTATTGAAATTAAATAAGAAATTGGAATCAAAACTCCAAAGTTAAGAAATAAATCCATATACTAATGAAATTTAAAGAATGTAAATTATAAATGTGAATTGTAATTTAAAACGGGATTCCAGAGGAGTTTTTGGAAAGGTTTTGAAGAGAATTTGAAAATTTTGGAGATTTGGAAAATTTAAATCTTTTTGAGTTGGAAATGATTTTCAAAAGATTTGAAAAGTATTTTGGAAGAGATAAAAGCTCTAAACTCTTTTCGGTCGCTGGAAAATAATTCCGATGATGATCGCGACATCACCGGTGTTCATTTTCGGGTTTCCAAAAGAGGAATTGCTGCCAATTGTTTTAAAAGGAAGTTGTTTTGAAAATTTGGATTTTGTTTTAGAAAATTAAAAGGATAATTTGAACTGTTTTCAAAAATGGTTTTTGAAATGTTGGTAAACTCTGGAAAACTATGTAGAAATATTTATGAAATATTAATGTGAGATATAATTTGAAATAAAGTTCCAGAAAAATATTTGAAGATAAAATTCATAAAGGAATAGAATTAGTAATATGAATGTATAGATGATTTTATAAATCAAGATGTAAATAAGTTGAAGTCTTATAAAATATTTGGAATTTGATAGAAATGAGATTCAAATTGAAAATGAAAGAATTTGTGAATGAGTAAATAAATTTGAATAAATGAAGTAAATAAGATTAAAACTGAATGTTGAAACCGAATTTGAATAAGTGAATTAGAATTTGAAATGGATTAGTAACTGAAACTAATTTAAAATGGTGCAGTATGAATGAAAGCTAATCAATAAAATTCAATATTCAGAAATTGAACTGAATCCAATTAAATGTTGGAAATTGAATTCAAATGGAATTGAAATGTAAAGATTGAACGAAATTGAATATATAACTTCAATAGTGAATTAAAGATGATATGGAAGTAAGTATCGAAAATTTTGTAATTGAATGTACGAAATGGTTTGAATATATGTAACTAGATATCATGGCTAGTAGGATATACAGGTGTATAAAGGGATTGGAAAATTTATTTCACAGATAATTTGAATTGCTCGACAAAAGGTAAGTATTTAAATTCCAATATGAGATTTGATGATTTCTTGTCCAGCCGCTTGGCTTTTTCTTTTTCTTTTTGAAATCTGAGAGTCCGTAGGGACGTTTTGTAGTCGTACCGTATTAGCCGCGCAAAGGAGACGCTGGCGAAATTTTTCGGAAATTTAGGGCGTTAGAAAATTTTTGAGAAATTTTGAAAGTTTAAAATTTGAATTTAAACTCGAATTTGAATTGAGAAGTTAAACAATGTTGTTTAAAACTTATAATTGAAGTTGAAAGTTAGTTGAATTGATAACAAATCTTTAGTAGAGAGACTTGTTTTGATAAATTGATAAAACTATTTGAATTTGAGAAAATGATAGACGAGTTAAGGACCTTTCTTCCTAACTTGTAATTTCGAGGACGAAATTCTTTTAAGGGGGGAAGTTTGTAACGACCCAGAATTTTTGATAATTAAAATTCGAATATTTAATTGATTTTAAATATTAATAAGTGGAATTTATAAGTCGAATAATTTATTTTTCGAATATTGGATTTAATTAATAATTAAATCGATAAATTAAATAGTGAAATTCCAGAGATAATTGAAAATTGAGTTTAAAATGATTGAAAATGATTTGTACAATTTTATTTAATCATACTGGAGTTATAGAAAGGTTATAGAACTGAATTCGGAGTTAATCTGTGAAAATTGAATATTTTAATATTTAATTATCGACTGTAAAAATAGTCAATTTTCGGACAGTCTCAGAATTGAACGAGACCAGTTCCATTGGATCCGTAATAGTTAGTTATTATCGGATTTCAATTTTCGTATCAAACGGAGTTGTCGTTTGACCGTGGTAACTCGAAACGCATCGATATCTTTTTAATTTTAATTCGGCGAGTTAAAATAGTCATTTTTCAAACGGTCTCGGATTTCGACGAAACCAGTTTCATCGGATCCGTAATGCGATATTATTGTAAGATTTCAAATTTCGTAATTTTTGGATTTATCGTTTGTCCGGGGCAAGCCAAAACGCCTCGAAATCGATTTAAATCGGTTTAATTTAAATTGATCGTTTATTGCCATATCTCACACATACGATCGAATTAGCTTCCGAAACCTATTCCATTGCGTTCGGAACGCGGGGTAAACCTTACGAACGTCAGCCGGCACGCTCGAATCGGAGTTCGGAAAATTTCGGTGAATAGTAAGTTGGGCAGTTTTCTATAAAAGCCCTTCCTCCTTTCATTTTGCAAAAGAGAAACCGAGCCTAGGGTTTCATTTCAGCCTGGCCGCCATTTTCAAAATCAATGGCCAGAAACGTCGATTCCTTCTCCCTCAAATTCTTTCAATCCACGCGTTTTTACGAAAAGTTGTTAACTACGACATTGTAGAGCGTCACGAGGCGAAGACAATCAACGGTCAAGATCGTTTAGGGTGGAGGGGATCAACGGCAATCAGCTCGAGATGGCCTGCCGTTCTACCTCGTATTGCGCGCGCTGGGGACCACCGAGCTTCGAGCTCTTCCAGCCGAACATGGCTCTTGGCGAGGCGAGTTGAATGGGGGTCTCCGATCATGCTCACGTTGGTTGTAGGTGGGTGCGTGATTAGGGTTTTTAGGCGGCTGATGGGTCTCGTGCTCACGCATATACCTGGGAGTGGAAGAAGATATCAAGCACGGCCACGATTTTTCTTTGCTAAAACGAACGGTCCAGATGGGGTTTAGGTGAAAATAAATAAAAGAAATGTAATTTAAATTGTAATTTAATTTATGTGATGTTTAAAATTTGATATCTTGTTCATACGAGGTTGAAAAATTACGAAATCAGTTGCATTGGAATCGTATCGTCGAATACTACGCGCTGGAACTGATTTGGAAGCGATTGGAGTCAATGAAAATTTCGGGTAAAATTAAACGCGCGTTTAATTTTATTCGAAATAAAAACGCTGGAACAGAATTAAAATCGAGGTGAGATTTTCTCACTCAATTTGAATGTGGAATTATTTACAGTTATTGATTGATGATTTACTGTTTGAATGTGCTATTAGATATGATAGGATATATCTATATATAGCAATATATACATATTGGCATATGTATATATTGGATTGATTGATTTCCCGCCTCGTATAGCGGATGAGACCCTATTGCGCCGTTAGTAAGCGGATTTATAAAAACCTATATACCGCGATAATTCCGTACTGGAGCGGAATTGGTATTGTGCTGACGTTTTTGGATGCAGGGAAACAGGTTGGAGGGATCCAACTGGATTCCTCACCGTATTGATTTTTTACAGATATTGATGTATATTCTGTTATCATATCGATATATGATATTGACTGTTGTGATGGACTGATTGATGCTGTTGCATCATTGGATTCAGTTTTGAAATGAAAAAAATAATGACTTTTAATTTAAAAGGGTTTTTAAAGTGATTTTTGAAAATATACGTTTTATGAAATTATTGAATCAATTTATAAGCGTAAATAAAATTTTAAAGTTATAAAAGTTATAATTTTTAGTGAAATAAAACCGAAGTGTCGTTTTTGAAATAAAAGTCGATTTATTTATAAATGGTTTAAGTTAGGATTTTTGAATAACTATAAACGATTGGTATAAAAAGATTTATAAAATTGATATTTTTGTAAATCAAAATATTGGACTTATAAAACGAATTTTATAAGTGTTAAAAAGAAGTATAAATGGATGTCATAAGTGAATGAAATTAATAGATTTACGTTGTGAAGTTAAAAATGAATGAAGTTGTAGAATAAAGGATTTATAAGTAATTTACTTATAACTTGGATTTTTGCCTTTAAATGAAATATTGGTCGAATGTGTTCATAAATGATTTTTATAAGTTGAAATCGTTATAAAGTACAAATGTGATTTATAAACGTTGTTTTATAAATCCGAAATCACTCATTCTTATAAGTGAATTTTTGAAGATTAAAAAAAATGAGATTTATAAACCGGAGTTGTTATAGAAAATAGAAAATGGAATTTATAAACGTTGTTTTATAAATTCGAAAACAAATCGATTGAATTTGATAAATTAAATATAGAGGATTATCAAAGGAGATATATCCGCGATTTTGGATAGCGAATTATTATCAAAATAAAACGTGTAGGAAATAGTGAAATGTAAATAGTAAAGTATATTCACGATTTTGGATAGTGAATATATCGTTAAGTAAAATGGATAGTTTTGGAAAAGTGATATTAAAAATGAAGTTAAACATTTTAGAGATGTTTTTAAAATGTATTATGATATCGAATACATAGATTTCAACAGTTCTTGTTGAAATAGACGTTTTCGAGAAATTTAAGGAAATGGTGGACTATAACACTGTTGTTATAGTAAATGATTTCCGAAAGGAAATGTTTTGATGTAGTATTGGGATTTATATATCTATTAAAAATCCGAATCCCTATACTAGTGATTTTGAGTCGTCGTAACGATGTTTTACGTAACATTCGTTTTGACTCAAATAAATGTGTTTAAAGAGAATGATTTCCTTAAAGAATGAGATATATACTTAATTTTGATTTTAAGTATATCGAATGTTTTCTAAGTGTTGAAAATAAATGATTTGTGAATTACTTATTTTTAAATAAGTATGGAAATGCTTTTCCAATATGAAATGAACTGTTTTGAGATTTTATCTTCAAAGATAAAATGAAATGTGGAAATTGATTTGAAATTGTTTCAAATGGTTAAGTGTGGAAATAATATATCTAGTAAAGATATTTTTGGAAATTAAATAATTTGGAAAATTATTTGGAATCTGATGATGTTGCGCATCTTTATTGATAGTTAAATAACCGACTATCAATAATTACCTTTAGATAGGTATTTGTTGTGAATTGGATAAATTTGAATGCCACACTTATTTTTAAATAAACGCTCACTATTCGGGTTAACCGGGAAAGGACCATGGGGTCGTATAACCCATTCCGAATATGTGATACGTCGTTATGAATTGCATTTGAAGACCGGTGTTGAAGACCGGATATTTCTGAAAACGGAAGGATTACCGTCGAGTTACTCTACATCGACTGATCTTCGATTTAGAGGTTTTATCACCCTTAGTGACGGGAAGTCCTGACGTGATTGAAAATTATCCGGAAATGCAAGGGCTTCGTGAGAAGTGCCTTCGGTTCTGTTCGATCCCGGAACAGACTTATATGGATTGTGTGTCTGACGTTACAATTTGAGATATTGAGCTGATTTCTTTCAAATACATTTCTGTTGGTGGCGGAGAATTTATTCTCTTAGCTTAACACCCTTCTCTGAGACGTACGAGCTCAGAGGTTATGTAGTTGAAATTTATCAGCGATATATCCCAATTTGGTAACGTGGCATACTGAGTGTTGCTGTGAAATGATCAGTGTTTGATCATTTGTGATATGATCATTTGTTTGATCTTATATCTTTGTGATCATAGGTTGATCATTTTGTTTGACCCGAAGCAGGGCTTTTTGTAGAAAGCGTAGCTTTGTGGACGAGACTTCATCGAGCCTCACACCCCGGAAATGGTCGAAACAGGACGAATGCAGCAAGGTTCTAGGGAGTAGCGCCCCTTAGTGTATGTCATTCCTTCTGGATAAAGGTGGTATCATGGTATGGAGCCCAGATACTTAACCTCTGTGGTTACTGCATTATTATTATCTATGTGGTTTGTTGGAAATCGGGGATCCTCGGGAAGATCGGTGACGATCGGGGGATGGCATACGCGTGTCAGTAGTTACCTATTTTTGCAGAGGTAACCCGGCCTTGTGTTGGCAGAGATCCGGTTAGGTTCTCGGGTCGTCTATTCCAGGGACGTACCCATCGTGGATAGGAAGTTCCTTTGCCTGACCATTTGTTGGAAATCCAAATCCCAATACGCACCTTGTACGGTATTAGTTGTAGAACCTGTCATTTACGTACGGTGGTCACCACTGTTTAGATGGTAGCTATAGTAGGCATACGATACTGGTCGTATGTTGGCTAAGATTAATATTATACTTTCGAAATGTTTTCTACACTATGCACTAATAATAATATCAACAATGATTTGATTTTACGTAGTAAGCATCTTCGACTATCATAAGAAGAAATCTCCTCCAAGTCTGCGTTTGCATTGTGTGTGTGGTGGGAGGTCTTATGGTAGTTTCATTTTCCAAAAGCATTGCGAATTGACTTTAAAATTTACTGCTGTTTATTTTTAAAGAATAACTGTTTTACGATCTCACACCAGTCACCATGACTGACTCGGAGTTTATTGTTCCCTTCTAAACTCTGGGTGCCCACCAATTTCCACACGGGCAGCCTAGAGTTATATTATCAGGATATTCTGGAGCTTTGGAAGCAAGCTGGATGGCGAGACGTAGTATTTGTATCTGATAGTATTTATTCCGCTGTGTATTCTGTATGAGGGCAAGTTTATATAACTGTCCATTGTTGTTTATTGATTCTGATGATATGATGTGATGTAATGTAATAACAGATATCATTCTTTTGTTTTTAAATGATATTCATTTATCTATTATATATTGTTCCGCTGCGATGTGTAAGATTCTGATAGTGTTCTGTTTCTGTTGCTGTTCTCTTGTTCTGTTGTTGTTCTTCTTTCTTTTTCTTCTATCTTCTTCTTCTACCCTTTTCTTCTTTCTTAAAACCATAACTTTCGGGTTTCCGGCATTCGATGGCTCAGCAGTCGATAAAGTGAGTATCGATGTTGAATTTTCGAAAGTCGAAAATTTTCGGGATGTTACAATACCCCTCTAAAAATTGTGATTTCACTTTTAAAATACATGTTTTAGGATAGGGTTTTAGATTATATTCCTGTCTTGATAAATTTAGATACTTAAATTTTCACCTATTTTAAACATGCACTGTAGTTTCTAGTTCCTAGAGACATTCCTGTTTATTTTAACTTAATTAAATTTTTAAAACTCTAATCTATGATAAAACAAGCAATTATTGTTTTTACTTAAACCATAATAGTAACTAAGTCAAAAGATACAGGATTTAAATCAAACTTTGAACTTGAAACTGGGAACAGAGCAAATAACAGACATGCACACCAACATATTCATCTACATACATGCACAGAGATTTTCTAAAAAAAATATACTCACAGACAAAACTTATTTCCAGAGATAAGCATTCAATCGAATCATATACTTAAACATTTAATTAGTAATGTTACTCACTGGTTTGAAAATGAAGAACAAAGCTTCCCCTTTTGAACCAGTTTTTGAAAAAGCCTTTGAAACTTTAAAATATGAATGCCTGCTTTTAAAACTTGAATTCTAGCTTTAGTTTGAAAAGATCTCAGTTGCATGCAAAGATGTCTTGTTTGAAAATGCTTCCAGAAACGAAATTGCAGGCTTGATTCCAGACTTTGAAAAATGCAGGCTACAGACTTTGATTTGGAAATGTTTTACAGGTTTGAAGATTTTAGTTACAGGCTTTCATTTGATAAATTTTGGTTTGAGGAAGGTTGATTTACTGATTTGTTTTTTAGAATTTGTTAGAGGAATGTTTGATTACTGAATTGGTTTGAGAGGAGAATTTATTTGAGCTTCAAAGTTTCTGGTTTGTGGAAGTTTTTGAGTTACAAGCTGAAGTTCTTAAGTTTTGAAAAGAATAGAAAAAGAAATGAATATGAGAAGTAGATGAATATATAGGTTAATTTGTGATTTAATAAAAATAAAAGAAAAATGAAAATTAAAAAGGACACTTGTTACTATTTAGCCATTAGAGATTTACACTTGTTAAAACAAAGCCTTTAGAGATTACACTTGTCTTTTAAGTAATCTTCATTTATTTTAAATGTAAATAAAAAGCCTTTTCTTAATTTATAAATTTACAATTTCTTATATATATATATATAGATAATTTTTTAAAGAAATAAACCAATTATACTTATAAATAAGAGCTTATCCAAATATCTATAAAAATCCAAATATTTAAATATTATCCCTTTTTAAATTCAAATTTAATTTTAAATTCAAATTCAATTTATATTTTAAAAATCCAATTTAAAGTCAATTTAAAACACACATTCAATTTGAAATAACAATCCCATTTCTTAAAGTCTATTTATATCTATATATAAAACAATATATTATAATTATTATTTGAAATAACAAATTTATCAATTTTAAAATAATTTATAAAAGAGATTATAAATTACTACTATTACTAATTGAATTAACATATCATATGTAAATTGTATTTTAAACTTATATATATATATATTCACTTAAATCATATTAATTAAGCAATATATTAAAGAAAATAAAATAAACCTTATTATTAACCTTATTTAAAACCATATAGTTATTTGTTTAAATAGCTTTGAAAAGCTTAATATTAAATAAATCATAATTTCCAAACTATAAAATATATATATTCAAATTTAAAAACAAGATTTTATTTATTTATTAAATTCCAAATCCAAAGCTTATCTATTTACAATATATACTCACATATATATACATTATAAATAGAAATAATTTTATTGGTTTTTAAAGGATAAAATTCACTAATTAAATATTCATTTAATCAGATTATTAAACCAATTCAAATTTATTATCAAAGATTATCAATCAATTTAATTTTTTAAACAGATTATTAAATTGATATTGTCCAAAAATTCCGGGATATCACATTCCTCCCCCCTTAAAATAATTTCGTCCCCGAAATTTAAAACAAAGGTAATTTAATAATCTATTTAAATCACAAGCATATATTATCATCCATATGCTAACAACCATAGCAACCAATTCACCCAATCAAACAATTCTAATTATCCAGACAAAATTCTGGATAGAATTTCCTAGAGTTTCCCAAATATAAATACCGGGATACTCACTCAACAGAATCCAAACAATCAATACTACTAAGCTATAGAGTTTCTACTCATCTAGATCTACAAAACTAAACAGAATATCAGACTACAAACGAGTCTGACTCAACAACCAAATCCTCCTGAACTGCTGGTTCCAAAACTAAAGATAGATCAAGCACGTACTCCTTCAGAGATACGTAAAATACATTGAATTCCAGTCATCCAAACTGACCATTCAACCTAGTAGATCAAAACACTTATCCAAATCAGAACACAGAAAAGATCCAATATTCCTCAGAACTGACTTCCCAGACTTACCCAATCTTATAGTTCCCTTTACCAGAGAAAACTTCAACAACAACGAAGTCTCCAACTTTGAATTCAAAATTCCTCCGTCTCTTATCCACAAAATTCTTCAGACGATCCTGGGCTTCCTACAAATCCTTCTTGATCAGCTCAACCTTCGCCGATGCTTCTAGAAACAAACTAGACCAAAAACAACTTAACAAAATGATCCCCTCAAGATCAACCAAGACCAAGAACACCAACTCTAGTCACAAACATCAAAAGACCGAACTAACTTCTCCTATCTGGAAAAGACAAACAGGAGCACTCGCCAAACTGCTTCCGCTGCACCACTCTGATCTGGAGTAGAATGAAAATGCTGATGAAGAACACAAGCACAGACTGGACAACACATCCCAGAAAATCTTGGATAACTCAAGAGAATACTCAAACTATCGCAAGTCACTTTTGCGATCAACCCAGCCAAAATGCAAAGAAACTGTTCTCTCTTTACAAATCAGAACAACTCATACTTAACTATTCAATCCATCGAAGAAATGGATCCACTCTGCTGCTTCTGAACTTCACCTCTAGAAAACTGCTAAGCCAGAAGACCTTCTTGCCGGCACACAGAATACTCAGAGCTGCACTACTGACACAGACACCAAAAAAAATTCCTAATATAAAACTCTTCGAGAAACTCGGACCCAAACACACTGCTGAACTCAGCCATAACACCGAAGCAGACACACTCCTTAACTTGTTCCAAAGAAACATCTTCGGAAACATCCATAGTCACTGCGTCTCATCACACAGCTACAATTTCCTGATATACCATCACACACTTCTGCCTAACCGACAGATCCAAACTCCACTCATCCAACTTCAAAGATGGACTCCGAACCTTAACAGGTTTCCTTCAGAGATCGATGAAATCCTTACATCACTGCAAAGCTCACTCGAGACGGTATTAGGTCTACAGTCTCGACAGATACACTTCCAAACTCAACACTCAAACTCCTTCCATTGGTAGTAGTTGTGTTACACACACTACTACCTCATCTACCTTTATAACTTATATTGGAAAACCCGAACAGGTAACCCAACAAATATGTAGAAATAAATAAATATATATATAGTTATATAAAAGTTACAAATACGCTCTCTCAAGAAAGAAATCACTCCAAAGCCTAGATATTCACTCAACCTATCGCTCTGATACCACCTGTGACGACCCGCCATTCATTCCACAGAATGACGCATCATTAATAAGAAAGAAAGGGATAGAAATGAGAAAAGATAGAGAAGAAAGAAGAAACAACAACCGAATCTAAACAGCGGAACGAATAAATTATATTAATAACATAAGTATTACATAATATACAACGACTATCAGAGTTACACAGATTATACATCACATACTAGACAGTTATAAACACCTGTCTAGTTATTACAACTCAATACAATACAGAGGTCAATACAGAGATCAACACAGCGGAACTACTATATATATCTACAACGCTAAAGCCTCCTGCTCCATTGCTCCTCCACACTTTGTCAAAGCTAACCCGAATCCCTTGGCTACTCGTAAAAATTTGAGTACCCAAGAGTTTAAGAAAAACAGAATAAAATCCGGGTCAGACATGGGTCTGGTGTGAGTAACAGGTTAAAGTTGCTTAACTTTGTAAATCATTTGGAAAGAAAGGTATCTCGTAAGACTTCCTATACATAAACACGGGTAAAGTTTTTACCTTACGATAACCAAAACAATTGATAGGAAATCCAGTGATATTATAATAGGGTCTAGGGTTTTCAAGTAAATATAGAATCTAGCTGGAATGCTTACATCTCACGTTCCAACATAGTTGGGCACACTAAAACGTACGACACTTATTGGAGATTGGATTCCATACAATGGCAGGGCTACCGGGGTACCGCCCATCACAGTACGGGGCCTAGATCACCGTACCGAGGATTACTCCCAATCCTCTGCAACACAAAGCCGGAACCATCCCTTACTGGATAATTCCGAATAAAATCACCCCACAGATGGCCGTCGCCAACTGCACCACTAAGCCGAAATAAAGGAACTCTCTAGACAGGGATGACCTTACTCTCAATGGGTGCTACCCACGAAGCCTTGCTGCACCTCCCCTGTTTTAGCCATTCCCGGTTGATGAGGCTTGAGGTCACGATTACCTTTAAATCAGATCACATCACTTAGAATGCTCATCGTCCACCTGACGATGTGCTGAAAGCATTCAATCCATACAAGTTCGTTCCGGGTTCGAACGAAACCGAAGGCATTATCTCGTTACACTCATTTTGGAATCACCCTCAGAGTTAACGACAATAACCCTTGCACTCTGAATCTTCATCTTCACTTGAGATTCATGACCCAACGTTAATTTGGATCGATGTGGTATTTGGATATCCAAATCTGGAAACCCGATCCCGGTCTCATCGAAATCCAAAACGTATCTTTTAAGGCCAAGTTGTTTTAAAGTTAAAACAATTCAATTCTTTATCTATATTCACAGAGATAGATAACTCACAATAGATAATCCATATTATCACAAACAGATAATTCACATTATCATTTCAATTCAACTAAACATCCATATCACAGATCAGCACATATCTCATCAGAGATATCAAACAATGCAAAGCATTCAATATCATTCATCCATCCCTAAGTAATGATTTACCATCTCTAATTTAATTTAAAGTGAATTAAATTAATTACCTCATTTTATAAATCCTGCTTACTTAATCATTAATTAAACCAATTAATTAATCATACTCTAAGTATCCATCTTAATTAATCATTCCTGATTAATTATCCTTTAATTACTTTAAGTAATTAATTCTTTAATTAATTTCACAAATTAATTATCTTAAACCATTTACAGTAATTAATCTTTAATTACTTCATTAATTAATTAACTATACTTAATTACATTAATCCTTAATTAATTACAATTAATTAATTACTTTAATCACTTATTATTGATTAATTAATCTTAATTAATCAATCCTTAATTAACATCATTAATTATATTAATTAATGATCCTTAATTATTCTTAATTAATTACTCCGTTTAAAATTAATTATTTAATAATTAATCCTTACTTAGTCACATTTATTAATCACCTTTGATTAATATCATTTAGTAATTAACTTCCCTTAATTACTTCTTTACATAAATTAATTACTCCTTAATTAATTACAATTAATTAATCCCTTGATTAATTATACACAGTAATTAAACTCCAATTACTTCCATTATTTCATCTCCTTTAATTAATTACATCCAATAATTACCTTTAATTACTTTCCGAAGTAATTACACTTCACTAATTACATTTAAGTAATTATACTTAACAAATCACCAAGTGATTATCTTAATTTAATTTAATTAATTAATTTAAACTTACCAAATTTATTTAATTAATTACCTTAAGTAATTAATTTCTTTAATTACTTCCATTAAGTAATTATACTTAACCAATTCATAAACGATTATCATTAGTTAATTAATCTAATTGATTATCAAAATTAATCACATTAATTAATTATTTAATAATCCCTAATTAATGATCCTCATTAATTATTAACCATTCTTTATTTAAGTAATTAAACTTAAATCAAACATTATTAATTACAAATAAATTAATTCTTAATTACTAATTAATTAATCTCTTAATTACTTAATTAATTGCTTAATAAATCTTTAATCACTTGATTAATTAATTTCTAATCATTTATTAATAATCTATACTTATTTAAATAAATGATCCTTAATTCCAAATTAATTAACCCTTAATTAATTTACTTATAAATCTTAATTATTTAATTAATTAATATTAACTCATTAATTAATTAAATTATTAAATTATTCTTTAATTACCTTATTAATTTAATGACTCCTAAATCATTAAACCTTAATTAATCTTTAAATTAAAGTATTAACCTTTACAACTACTTTAATTATTATTAACAAAAGACTTTAAAACATTTACTTTAAAATCTTACCTTAATTCATTTCAAATTAAAGATTTTAAATAAATTACAATTTAGCTTTAACCAATTTTAAATCCAATTTACAAAATCTTTTTAAATCCAAATATTAAGAAACACTTAACATTTATAAAGAAAATTAAGATTTTTGAACAAATTCATTTATTCAAACCCTTTTTAAAAATATACTTTAAATATTTTAAATTTGATAAAACATTATAAATTTTATAAACTTTATTTATCTCAAATTTAGAATACAAATTTAAACTTAAACCCATATGAAAACTTGATTTAAAACTTAGTTTAAATCCTGCCTTCAAATTTTAAAACTCATTTTAAATTTTTAAACACTGCCAGGTTAAAACTGAAATCACCAAAATCTACTCGAGTCCATCACCAATTCCCCCGAGCAAAAACCCTACACGCTTCGAGTCTCTCACGCTATAAACTCGAGAAATACTCGAGTGTCACTCCTTTTCTATACCAAAGCAATTCATTGATACCCTGACACACGTTCACGTGCACAGGCGAGTCGATCGCCTCCGACCATCGCTGCCATCGCCGGCATATCGTCTACGACCACCATTCACGATTCCGACCACCAGAACCTCGAACCATCTCCACAATCGAATTCGAGTTAATCGATCATCACCTGGAAACAGACCCAATCCTGGAAAATCCTTCGAACTCATCCCTCCGATCAGCAGATCATCTGAACTTCTGTCCACAACTTCGACAACGTTCCCGCTTCTATTTCCCCAAATCTGGTGGAGCTCGATCCACCAGAGGCGCCGTGATGATTGAAACTTCCGACCATTCAAAAACTAGGGCTACAGCCAATTCCGATCAATCCCCATCGCCACAAAGCTTTGACATCACTTCTGCTATTTTTCCCGACCTCACCCATCATCCAATTATCTCCAGTGAGAACCACGTCTCCGACAAACAACTAGATCATCAGAGATCACCCAAAATTCAAATTCTGGTCAAACTCAATCTGCTCCTACTATACCCCTCTAAAAATTGTGATTTCACTTTTAAAATTCATGTTTTAGGATAGGGTTTTAGATTATATGCCTGTCTTGATAAATTTGGATACTTAAATTTTCACCTATTTTAAACATGCACTGTAGTTTCTAGTTCCTAGAGACATTCCTGTTTATTTTAACTTAATTAAATTTTTAAAACTCTAATCTATGATAAAACAAGCAATTATTGTTTTTACTTAAACCATAATAGTAACTAAGTCAAAAGATACAGGATTTAAATCAAACTTTGAACTTGAAACTGGGAACAAAGCAAATAACAGACATGCACACCAACATATTCATCTACATACATGCACAGAGATTTTAAAAAAAAAATATACTCACAGACAAAACTTATTTCCAGAGATAAGCATTCAATCGAATCATATACTTAAACATTTAATTAGTAATGTTACTCACTGGTTTGAAAATGAAGAACAAAGCTTCCCCTTTTGAACCAGTTTTTGAAAAAGCCTTTGAAACTTTAAAATATGAATGCCTGCTTTTAAAACTTGAATTCTAGATTTAGTTTGAAAAGATCTCAGTTGCATGCAAAGATGTCTTGTTTGAAAATGCTTCCACAAACGAAATTGCAGGCTTGATTCCAGACTTTGAAAAATGCAGGCTACAGACTTTGATTTGGAAATGTTTTACAGGTTTGAAGATTTTAGTTACAGGCTTTCATTTGATAAATTTTGGTTTGAGGAAGGTTGATTTACTGATTTGTTTTTGAGAATTTGTTAGAGGAATGTTTGATTACTGAATTGGTTTGAGAGGAGAATTTATTTGAGCTTCAAAGTTTCTGGTTTGTGGAAGTTTTTGAGTTACAGGCTGAAGTTATTAAGTTTTGAAAAGAATTGAAAAAGAAATGAATATGAGAAGTAGATGAATATATAGGTTAATTTGTGATTTAATAAAAATAAAAGAAAAATGAAAATTAAAAAGGACACTTGTTACTATTTAGCCATTAGAGATTTACACTTGTTAAAACAAAGCCTTTAGAGATTACACTTGTCTTTTAAGTAATCTTCATTTATTTTAAATGTAAATAAAAAGCCTTTTCTTAATTTATAAATTTACAATTTCTTTTATATATATATATATATATAGATAATTTTTTAAAGAAATAAACCAATTATACTTATAAATAAGAGCTTATCCAAATATCTATAAAAATCCAAATATTTAAATATTATCCCTTTTTAAATTCAAATTTAATTTTAAATTCAAATTCAATTTATATTTTAAAAATCCAATTTAAAGTCAATTTAAAACACACATTCAATTTGAAATAACAATCCTGTTTCTTAAAGTCTATTTATATCTATATATAAAACAATATATTATAATTATTATTTGAAATAACAAATTTATCAATTTTAAAATAATTTATAAAAGAGATTATAAATTACTACTATTACTAATTGAATTAACATATCATATGTAAATTGTATTTTAAACTTATATATATATATATTCACTTGAATCATATTAATTAAGAAATATATTAAAGAAAATAAAATAAACCTTATTATTAACCTTATTTTAAACCATATAGTTATTTGTTTAAATAGCTTTGAAAAGCTTAATATTAAATAAATCATAATTTCCAAACTATAAAATATATATATTCAAATTTAAAAACAAGATTTTATTTATTTATTAAATTCCAAATCCAAAGCTTATCTATTTACAATATATACTCACATATATATACATTATAAATAGAAATCATTTTATTGGTTTTTAAAGGACAAAATTCACTAATTAAATATTCATTTAATCAGATTATTAAACCAATTCAAATTTATTATCAAAGATTATCAATCAATTTAATTTTTTAAATAGATTATTAAATTGATATTGTCCAAAAATTCCGGGATATCACAAAGATAGAAATACAAATTCTCACATTGCATTTAACTATATAGATAGATAGTACATACAACCACTCTCACAGGGGTACATCAGAGTTATGGTATGAACTAACCCAGCCAGGAATAGTTATAAATGCCTACTCCAAAACTTGCTATTACAAACAAACTAGACACAGTGGAAAATAAAAAAGATAGATAGATATCCATATAAGATGCTCCAGCTCCATGCTCCAAAACTCCTCCTGAAATGCTTCACCAAAGTCCTCCTAAAATGATCCTGACTACTTGGCTGCCCGGGAAAATAAGGCACCAAAACTTTAAGAGAAAAGAAAATAAACCCCGAGTCGGTCATGGGACTAGTGTGAGAAAACTTAAAGAGCATATACTTTCAAAATCAAAGGTATCCCATAAGACCATACCGCACATAAACACGGACGAGGTTTTTTCCCTTATTATAACCAAAACATTTGCTACGTAAAATCATTTGATATTATTTTTAATGAAATTCTTTGAAATCATTTGCAACTAAAATTATTTGTTTTAGATGAAAATTTTACATTGATCAAATTTCGGCATACTAGCTACAAAGTAGGTTCTACAATCAAAATGGCAGACACATATTGGAGAATAGATTTCCAATAAATGACCAGGTAAGGGACTACCTTCCGGTAGTACATCTCTAGAGGAATGTACCGAGGCCCAACTGATGGTCCTCTACCAACACAAGATTGACCTACCTCTAACTAGATAGTATCGAATATGTCATCACCCAGGTTGTTACCCACTTATCCGAGACGTCTCTTAGCATACTTCCACAATAATTAATACCCGTATGTTATAGCGAGTAGAAATATATCTATAAGGGGATTATCATACCCTAATGGTTGCGAACCACATAGACTTGCCGCATCTACCATGTTTTGGTCATTTCCGGGTGTGAGGCCTGAGGTAACGATTACCTTTCACATAGCACATCATATTTCCTCCTTGAATGCCACACTGCTATTCCATAAGTACACAACTGATTTTACAAACATAAAACTCCTGAGCTCATACGTCTCAGGAAAGGGTGTTAAGCTAAGAGAAGTTGCCTTCTCCGCCACCAAATAGATGATACATTTATAGAGATCAATCAATGTGATTTTAAAATGCAATGTCGAACATTCGTCCATAAACTACAAGAACAACATTATATTCCGACCACATGTACCAATGGCCACCGACGGAATACTTTCGACGGCTTCCGACCGCAAGTACATTTTGGAATTTGTTACAAATAAAATAATTAACCGTCGAAAGCCATTAGAACAATGCCGTTTGCAGCCGGTGGTAGCCATTGGAAATTCACGATTATCTTCTTCCCCAGGCTGAAACAGGTTAATTTGAGCTCTCCTCCCTAAATCACCAAAACCCTTCTTCAACCATTTCCATCTCCACTTTCAATGCCCAAAATTCTGCCGAAATCACCTCCTTCTTCGTCAATTCAGAATCTCATCTCCTCCAAACCCTTAATCTCCTCTATTTTACGTGTTATTCATAAACTTTAATTTCATGAATTTGTTAATTTAGGGTTAATTTGTTAGTTTAGTTGTTTGTATTGTCTCATTGATTGTGTAGTATAGTTTATTGAATGTTAATTACTATTATTATCCTATAAGTGTTGAATACTAACTTGTTTTTTTGTGCGATAAGAAATTAGTGTACATGAGTTGAATAATTTAGTGCTTTTATGCCTTACTTGGGTTATTTAGTATGGATGAGCATAATTTAGTTTATGCATTTTCTAGAACATCGAAAATGATAATTAATTTTATATAACGTACGGTTAGTTAATTAAAGTTTTAAACATGTGCATATGTGATAAACTATCGTATATGTTAGTTTAACTTAAGTTAAATGTTAATCAATTTAATTTAAACGTCGAAAGCCAATTTTTTTTTAAATATAAAATATGTATTACACTTTATTCATAATACCCTTAGAGTGGTTTTTAGCCCCATGTGATAAGTATCGTATATGATCATTATGTGGGTATTCGATTTTTGTCACAGAACGAACATCTATATTCATCATATACAATATTTGTTGGATTTTTCCCTGTATTGGACAAGTTATAAACACAGTAACGTAATTACATCTCGTAAATCATTTCATTTTAAACGGTTCACAAAATTTTGATAGCGCTTCCTTTATGTTCCCTGTGTGCACGCAACTGTGTACGACTCAGGGAACAAAAGGGAAGTGCTGCTGAAATTTTGTTGAATCGTTTAAAATGAAATGATTTACGAGATTTAATTACATTACTGTGTTTGTAATGGGAAGTAGGATGACCCAGCAATAAAGTATCGATGATCAATTAATAAAACATTAAACTGTAAAATTGTATTGAAAAATAAATTGTCAATGTGGTTTTAATTTATATCATATTTTTAATTAGTAGGAGAGATGATCAATTATTTTATTGACCGAAGCTGGATGTATCAACAACGAAGGAAAATTAGAGGCTCAATAAGTGAACATTTTATTAATGGTGTATACGTATTTATTGATTTCGCTTTAAGTAATAATGGAAACGACGAAGAAATCCATTTTCCATGTAGTAGGTGCAAATTGTTGAAGCATTTGATACCAGAAATGGTTAGATTTCATTTGCATTAGTACGGTTTCATGCCAAACTATTTGGTATGGGATCGTCATGGAGAATTTGTAGCATCTAATCCTGTACAGTCAGAGTAGGTAGTGAGTAATGAAATTGTTATGACAAATCTCGTAGAACATATGGTTGAAGATGCAGCACATTCAATGTTCCCTACTGCTCAATTTGTTGATGGCGATGTTAATGTTGAAGAAGAAGCAAATATTGGAGCAAAAAATTTATGATTTATTGGATTCCACAAAGAAACCCTTTTGGGAAGGCTATACAAGCGGCACCCAATTATCATTAACTACAGGATATATTGTGATGAAATCTAATACAATCTCACAGAAGCTGGATTTACAGCTGTTGTACAAGCTACGAAGCGGCATATGCCTCCCGATAATTTAATGTGCGAAAATCATTATGAAGTGAAAAAACTTATGTCAGCTTTTGGTTTACCGTATTAAAAAATAGATACATGTTTAAATGGTTGCATGTTGTTTTGGAAAGAAGATATCAATCTTAGGAATTGTAAAATATGTAATCAGGAAAGGTACAAACCAAGAAAGAAGAAGGGAAAGGAAGTCCAGTATAAACGTATGCATTATTTACCTATTACTCCTAGGCTTCAAAGGTTATATGCATCTTCTATAACCACGCATCATATGAGATGGCATAGTGTTAGAACACATGAAGAAGGTACGTTAACGCACACAGCTGATGGGGAAGCATGGAAGCATTTTGATTAGAAATATCCCCATTTTGTAGTGGAGAGCCGTAATGTTAGCCTTGGTTTATGTACGGATGGATTTTCACCATTTTCTCAATTTGGTTTTAAATATTCATCTTGGCCTATAATCGTTACACCTTATAACTTACCTCCATGGATGTGTATGAAAACTCCATATATGTTTTTCACAATTGTTGTCCCTGGCCTTGATGATCCAACACAAGAAATCGATGTTTATTTATAGCTGTCGATTGAAGAGTTGAAAACACAATGGTACGAAGGAGTTGAAACATACGACATCTCAAAAAAAAATTTCATATGTTTGCTTCTCTGTTGTGGACTATTACCGATTTTCCTGTGTATGCAATGCTTTCAAGTTGAAGTATGGTCTGTCGCCTAGCTTGTGTTTATTGCATGGACGAAACAAGAATCCCGTCACCCATCGCGGTGGTTCCAAGTCATTACAGCATCATCGCGAGGATTTAGTAAAATTTTATATTCACATTTTTATATTTTAAGTTATAAGTTGTTAATAGATAGCTAATAAAACAATATAATATATATATAAGTAAATATATATATATATATATTCATATTTCAGGAAAGAGCGCGCGAGGGTCTTGTGTTGTATTGGGATGTTTTTGCTCATACTCATGCTCTGAAGCAGACCGACGGTTCGGGCTCAGTCATATAGTCATGGGAGCATGATGATAAAGCGACTGCTGCCTATGTAAGTATATTATAATTAAGTTAATAGTTATCAGTTAATTAAGTACACATTTATAGATATCTTAATTAGTGTTATTTATACCAGTGATCATTCCAACTTTTTGTTATTTAGTATAGCGATTAGTCTACTTAAAAATGATTAGTGTTATTTTAATTAGTGTTATTTATACTCAATTGTATTTTGCATTACAGCAAAAGTTCTAGGAAGCACGGGCACAACTGCTGGCTGAGAAAGGACGGGATGAGTTGACTGCTGATAAGGAGGACGCTATTTTTGAGTCTGTCATGGATCTACCATCCCGCATCAGGCGCTATGGATTTGGGAACCAAGCGGTAATTTTCAAAAAATAAACTAAATTCAAATATTGCACATTTTTCAATTTAAGTTATGTAAATTACGTTTATGATGTTGGAGGCATTATAAAAATTTATTTTTATTCGCAGGCTAGGACATCTCAAAAGGCGTATAAGATGGCTCAAGACAAAGAAGAAATTGCAGAGCTACGAGCCCAAATCGCCGAGCTACAGGAGTAAGATCGTCGTTGTGCTGTGTAGATGGAGCAGCTGAACCAACACTTGGTGGAGTATATGGAGCAGCATAGGAGGTTTCCTTCGTCAGGTGGTTCTGCAGGAGATAATGAGTGATGCTAGGCATGTTTTGTTATGTTTATTTTTGTCTGTATATATACGCTTCGAGTGGGTGAGGATGTGTTTGATACATTTTGATGGATTATATATTATTTTATGTGGATTTGGATATGCATGTGTTTGTGGAGTTGTTGGATGTTGGTTTGGAGATGAACGAAGTTGGACTTTGATTATGTTGCTTTATGATTTGGATGGACTTGTTGGATGTTGATTTTTTGGATTATTTTGGATTTGGATACGGATTTTTGGATTGAATATTATGTTTGGTTATTTATATGATTAGTGGTTTATATATGCTCGAAATGGAGCTGTTATGTGTATTGATGGATGTGTAGTGGCTGGAAGGCAGTAGTCTTAAAAACAGAAAAAAAACACCCAAATTTTTTATGGTTTCAAATGTCTAGCGACGGTTTATAGGTCATCACATTCCAACGGCTTCCGACGGCTGGCTACCTCAAAACATCACAGAGATACAACACAGCGGAAAATACACATAAATACTAACACAGCGGAACCAATATATATCTATACGCTGAAGCCTCCTGCTCAATTGCTCCTCCAGAATTTGTCAAAGCAAACCTGAATCCCTTGGCTACTCGTAAAAATTTGAGTACCCGAGAGTTTAAGAAAAACAGAAATAAACTCCGGGTCAGACATGGGTCTGGTATGAGTAAACGGTTAAAGTTGCTTAACTTTGAAAATCCTTTGAAACAAAAGGTATCACGTAAGACTTCCCACACATAAACATGGAAAAGTTTTTAGCTTACGCTAACCAAACATTTGATAGGAAATTCTATAATATTATAATAGGTCTAGGGTTTTCAAGTAAATAAGAAATAGCTGAAATTGTTACATGATTAAATTCCAGCATACTAGCCAACAAGTGGGTAATGCAATCAAATCCGATAGCACTTATTGGAGATTGGATTCCATACAATGGCAGGGCTACTGGGGTACCGCCCGTCACAGTACGTGGCCTAGATCACCATACCGAGGATTACTCCCAATCCCCTGCAACACAAGGCCGGAACCATCCCTTACTGGATAATTCCCGCACAAGACACCCCACGGTTGTCATGATCAACCGCACACTATGCCGAAATAATAAGGGACATCTAGACAGGGGTAATCTTGTCCTACTTGGGTGCTACCCACTAACCTTGCTGCACCTCCCCTGTTTTAGCCATTCCCGGTTGATGAGGCTTGAGGCTACGATTACCTTTAGAGAACACATCTCTTAGAATGCTCATCGTCTACCTGAAGATGTTCTGAAAGCATTCAATCCATACAAGTTCGTTCCGGGTTCGAACGAAACCGAAGGCATTATCTCATTACACTCATTTTGGAATCACCCTCAGAGTTAACGACAATAACCCTTGCACTCTGAATCTTCATCTTCACTTAGGATTCACGATCTATCGTTAATTTGGATCGATGTGGTTTTCGGATATCCAAATCTGGAAACCCGATCCCAGTCTCATCGAAATCCAAACCGTGTCTTTTAAGGCCAAGTTGTTTTAAAGTTAAAACAATTTAGTTTTATTATCTATATACACAGAGATAGATAATTCACAATATCACATATAGATAATTCACAATATCATCACAAATAGATAATCTATATTATCATCATACTTCAACCAAAGCATCCATATCATACAGCATTACTTATCTCATATCTGAGATTTCAAACCATTCAAGGAAATCAATATCATCCATCCAGATATAAACAAGGATTTATAACCATACCATTTATAATTAATTTAAAATGAATTAAATTAATTACCTTATCTTTAATTAATTTAAAGTAAATTAAATTAATTACTTCATCATTATAAATCTTGCTTACATAACCATTAATTAATTACAAGTCAATTAATTAATCATTCTCTACTATCCATCTTAATTAATCATCCTTAATTAATTATCTTTAATTATATTTAAGTAATTATCCTTTCATTATTTTTACAAATTAATTATCTTATACCAATTATAGAAAGTAACCCTTTAAAATTACTAAAAATTAATTACATTACTTCCTTAATTAATTTCATTAATGAATCCCTTCATTTATTAATTATTTCCAAATAAATCCATTCTAAATTACATCATTGATTATAAAAATTAATGATCTCTAATTACATCTATTACATTTAGTAATTAATCTTCAATTAAACCAAATTTTTAATCACCCTGATTAACTCCATTCAGTAATTAACTACCCTTGATTACTTCATTAAATAATTTAATTACTCCATAATTAATTATCTCTAATTAATCCCTTGATTAATTATACAAAGTAATTATACTCAAATTACTTTCATTATTAAATCATCCTCAATTAATTACTTCCTTAAGTAATTATACTTATCACATCATCAAATGGTTATTTAAATTAATTAAACATAATTAATTAACTTAAACAATTCATATTAAACTTAATTAATTACAATGAGAAATTAATTTCTTAATTACTTTCATAAGAAATTTTACTTAAATAATTCATAATTGATTATCTTAAATTAATAAATCTAATTAATTATCAAAATTAATCATATTAATTCATTATTTAATAATCCTAGTTAATGACCTTCATTAACTATTAACACTTCTTTAATTACTTTTCTAAAGTAATTAAATTAAGATTTATTATTAATTACAATTAAATTTTATCTTTAATAACTCATTAATTAATCCTTAATTATTTAATTAATTAAGTATTAAATATAACTTAGTTAATCCTTAATTACTTAATTAATTAATTACTAATCATTAATTAAAATTCAATTCTTATTTAATTAATGATCCTTATTTACCCATTTATTTATCCTAAATTAATTATCTTAAACCTTAATTAACTAATTTAAACTTTTAATTACTAAATTAATTAATCCAAATCATTAATTAATTAAATTAGTAAATTATTCATTTTAATTAACTTAATAATTACAAATCCTTAAATCTTCATTTATTTAGGGATAAAACATTTTTCTTATTAATGATCAAATTCTCATTTACAAATGCATTTGAGACATTTTGCTTTTGTATTTACTTTTACATTCTATTTCAAATTTAGATTCAAAAATAACTACAAATTTAACTTAGCAAAATTTAAAACATACTTTAAAATATACTTTAAACATTTTAAAGTTGTTAAAACATTTTATTTTTATAAAAATTATATTTATTTAAAACTAGGAGACAAAAGGAAATTTGAATCCATCTTAAAATTTGGTTTAAAACTTTGTTTAAAACCCTGCTCTCTAAATTTTAAACTTTAAAACCCTGACAGGCTTTAAACTGGCAACAACAAGATAACCCGAGTCTATCCTATTTTACTTCGAGACGAACAGAGAAAAACTTCGGGCCACCCCCTCAATTTACTCGAGAAAACTCGAGTAACTATTCCAGCTACACCCAAAATTCTCAGCATTCACCAAAGAACACCGTGCACGTGGACAACGATCTCGATCGTTTCCGATCAAGTTCGACGACGTTACCTCGTCGACGATCATCACCAAACTCCATCCTTACCACCAGATCCCTCTAACTCAACTCGAATTCGAAATTCGAGTTCAACTGAAGCCTGGAACCCAACAACACGAACTCGTCAAAACCTGACAACGCTCCGATGCTCGTCGCTCCGACCATCTGAAAGTCAACCCCTCCGGCCTTGTAACGACCCGTAAATTTTAACTGTTTTAATAACATAATTAGTTGAAATTTTGTGAAATTTTAAACGATAAAATTTTGAAATATAAATTTGATATTTGGAATGCGTTTAGTTAAACATAGCAACTGGTAAATTTTCGTCCGAAAATATGAAAGTTTATTTCGCGCGTAAATTTACTTCGATTTAATCAGTTAAAAAGCGATGAAAATAAAATATTTTCGGAACCTAATTATTTTTACATAGAAAAATTCTAAACCATCTTCTGAGCAAACGCTATTTTTTCGTTTTCCCAAATTCGGATTTCTTTAGCTCCGTCGATCATATTTTTCTGTGTTTTTCTTGCATTTTTCCGCCAGTAGAAAATTCAGATTTTTATAATCAAATCGTACCACTGATATCCGTATACCATTTTGATCGTCTCCTCGTGCTGATCTCGACGGTATATTCGATTGTCAAATTCGGAGTCCGGTGTACGTTGCCCTTTACGTAACGCCTATCGTATCGATACTGGTTGTGTAACGTTTGGTTTCTGAAACCCTTTGAATTCTTTGTCCATTCACTTCCACCGTAATAATCAGCTATTAACAATTTCAAATTCTTGA
The DNA here is from genome assembly GCA_030737815.1 of Allium fistulosum. Taxonomy (NCBI): domain Eukaryota; kingdom Viridiplantae; phylum Streptophyta; class Magnoliopsida; order Asparagales; family Amaryllidaceae; genus Allium; species Allium fistulosum. The sequence goes on along the minus strand of CM060905.1, from coordinate 478,650,425 downwards.
CTTTCAAAATCCTTCTTGGTTAAATATAAAAGTTAATTCGTTCGCATGATTTCCGGTGTTTTGGAAAGTTTCTAGACATCATTTCATCTCCCATTTGCAAATGAACGGTTCATTTATTGCTATTCTTTCTCAACCGTTGCCCACTTTCTTCATGGCAAATTAAAAAAAATGAAATGAACGGAACCTTCGCCAGTATGGTCGCACCCCACACGTCCCTCTTCCCCTTGCCACCATTTTCCCATCGTCCGCCCTCTCTGTCCTCCGCCCAAGCCCTCGTCGAAGCAGCAGCCACCCAGGCGAGCCACTCAGCCCACCATCCCTTCCCATAGCCTGACCGCCTCCTCACACCAGCCTCGACCTTTGCCCCGTGCTCTGCCTTGCCGAGCGCCGTGATCTCTATCTTCCTTTTCTTTCCTTCGCTGGTAGGTTATATTTCAAGTTTTATATAATATGTTTCATTTTAGAATTTTACAGTGAGATCTATTAGTTATCTACTATAATATATAGGTTATTGAGTTATTGGGGGTTTTTATAATATTGAGCTAACACTTTTATATATATATATATTGAAATTATTTTAAATTATATGATGTATATGTATATGTTGGTTTTATATATGTGTTTAGTTAAAATCAATGATCTTTAAACTATATATATAAAGAAGAAGTTTATAATATAATACAATATACAGTTTTAGATCCACTATAGTCTGAGCCTACTACTTTACAGTTTTGCTTTGCCTAAATTGCTTTGTAATTACATATTTTATATATCATAAGTTGTTTTGGTTTTACTTGCTGCTTATATATATGACATATATCTGGGTGCATAAACTAGTTGGCATATTGTAAAGGGTGAGATAAAGTATATGGCGTGTTGTGTTGTATTCATTTCTTTACTGATAACAATATTTCTATTATATGTCTAAAAAGGTTCAGCTGCATATCTACAATATAGTGTTTCCTTTTATAATCTTAAAGTATTAATTTCATGTACGGGTTTTGTTATATATATACATGTCTGTTTTCCTAGTATAAATGATCGTTTTATACAAATTTATACCATAAGTATATTTCAAACTTTATATATACGTATATCATATTGGGTTTTGAATTATGATGTCTAGTGGTATACATAGGATTTATATTTCGAGTAGAATATATGTCTTGGTTCTTAGGTATGTATATGAAGAAGTCGGCTGAAGGTTTAATATTAGTTTGAAAGCTATATATACTTTGTGTTTACAATATATACATTAACATGTTAGCTTATAAGGTTATATGTGTGTGTTTTGATTTTTCCCAGTTATAGGTTGCATGTGATATTGTATGTTAGTATATATATAAATACATGAAAATTCTGTTAGTTATATATAAGTGTTGTATCATTTTCGCTGTCTACTATAAGTTGTATATGGGTCTAGTTTAAAGTTGCATGCTATACTATATAAAGCCTGTTATAATGTTGGTATATAATGTGTTTATACCAGTATATATAATTAAGTATATTAATGATAGTTACAATGTACGGTCTGTATGTGGACTGATTTATATCCATTTGTCTATCTATCAATGACATATATATTGTTTATTTCAAAGTTTATTACTGATTTATATAAGTATTTATTTCAAAGTTCATTATGAACGTGTGTATATATATATATATGTTGATTTTATACTAGATCTCACTTTTCTCTTCTACTGTTTCTTCTTCGCTGCTTTTTGGGAATTCAACTTCTGTTTTATATATTACGGTAATATTGATTTTAAAGTAGTTGTATAGGTATGGTTATATAAGTAATAAAAGGTCAGGTTGTTATATATATGAATGTGTTTTAAATTTCATATCGATTTTTGAGAAATATTTATAACAAGATAACATACATTTCGTTTTGGTTTATATCCAACAAAATTTGACTTGTTTCATCGATTCTTGTTATCAGCTCTGTTCGTCGAATTCATGCCAATCTCGTTTTTCTTTGGAGTTCGTGCTTGGATTTGTAACTCGTTCCATCATTGAATCTCTAGCCTCGAAAGGTGAGCACTCTCTCACGATTAACGTTCTTTTATTTATTAAATTTGATTTTAATTGAAACGACAATTGAAGTATGCTGTTGTTAGTTATTTACATTGTTTTATATGCTATCACCTGTATCAGTTTACTTATGACTTTTTACACCATTATCTGTTAATTATTTATGCGATGGTAATACAGTTTGGCTGATAATTGATTGATTGTTGATGTTTATATTGGACGTTAAATTCTTAGTGTTAAATGATAAATAGTATGCAAAATTGAAATGGATATAGGATAGTTAACGATTTTAAAACTGATTTATATGTTAAATTTGATTAGTTGAATATGACCCCCTTTTAATTGTTAAATTAATTGACATGTAGAATAGTGATAATTACACTTTGAACCATCGACGTATATTGGATTAATTGTTGTAGTATAAATTGAAATTGAATGACAAGTGAAAAACCGTAATGTAATAATCTTTAATCTACATGAAATGATAGTGTAGATTCTAGAAATAATTACATTAATTCGCACAAACAACAATGCGAATTAATACGATTATTTCGGGATTATTGATTTGATTTTTGGATTGATATTGGTTGTTGTTATTGCTTGTTTATTTACTTTGACACCATCCCAGTTATCACACTGCAAGTTCCTTTTGGTATGTTTTGATTTTGAATTAAATTGGAATCGGGTTGAAATGATAAATACCCAAATTGAACTTTGACCTAGGATAGAGAATTAAATAAAAACCCGATTGGTCAATAATTTGATTTAAAAATAAACGAAGATTTTATTTGAATAAATAATATGGTTTTGAAATGAAGTTGAAATTTGAATTTTAATGAAAGGAAAATGTTAATATGTAATAATCTGAAACAAAATATTAACAATGTAATTGATAAAAGAATGTTGTTAAATTTGAGAAATGATTGAATTAAGTTTGAAATTATAAGTAAGTTTGAAATTATTAAACTTTGAAATTATTTAATAATTAAGTTTTGAATTATTTAATAATTAAATAAGATTGAATTATTTAATGATTAAATTAAATTGAATTTGTGAATAAGTGAATTTTACTTCGTAAATAATTGAAATTGAGTTTCTTTATTAATTAAGTTTGGAAAATTATTTAAGTAAGTAAATAAGTGAAATTGAATTTCTTTAACAAGAAATAAAATGTGATTTATTGAAATTAATGTAAGACTTGAAATTTAAAGAATTCGATTTGATGAATTTAATTTAATTCAATTTGTAAGTTTTGATATAAGGAAGTTGAATTTAAATAATGGATTTAATGAATTGGAAATTTAATAGAAATTGTTTTGAATGGCAAATTTACTTAATGAATATTGAATGCAATCGATAAATGAAGTTAAATTGATTTGAATGTTAAATTAAATTAATTTAAATGATTTCGGAATGAAACTTATATGAACTTGAATCAATATTTGAATTGTTTTAAATAGAAATTGAAATTGAATTAAAAGATTTTGAAATTATGAATGTGGAAGTTTTGAAACGTAAATATTGGAAATTGATTTAGAAAGACAAATGAAATGTTGGTTTATGAATTGAAATTGAAATTGAATTTGATTTGGTTTTTGAAATATATAAACGACCAATCGGTGTAATAATTACGAAAGTTATTAAAGAGACCGGAATCGGTTATGGATATACTCTCTATCTAAACCGAAACCACTTTAATAACTATACGCGGAGTGTGATCCAGAATGAAGTGGTTGGAATGATGTACGTGATGATTGAAGAAAGAGAACGATAATGGATAGCCTTGACACTTGTGTCAAATTGGAAATGACTAAAACAGGAGCCGTGCCGGGCCAATGGAGGTCAGCTACCTCAAGTGAACACACTTCTTCGAACTACTCATTACTTATTGTCGATTGGTGCACCCTTGATTTTGGGAGTGTTGTTTCACGGTGTTGCGATCGCTGCGGCGATGCGTTCTCACCAGTCCGGATCAGGCAAACGGAAGTGTCACTACCTTGGGTATTGCCTCATGTGCCTTGTCATACTTGTATCCCTTTATACGCGACCACTACGAATTTGTTTTGTGTTATACCTATGGAGTACTCCCTGATAGCCCACTAGTTTTCGGTGGAGTTTACAGTGCTGTATAGACTATAACGCTTGTATAAAATGTGTTAAGGGGGATAATGGTAACGCCTTAACACTATTTTGATACCTTATATTACTGATAGACATTATCTACTTATCGTACACTACTACATAGTAGATAGTTTAATGGATCCTTAAAGGATGGTTATTCCAAACATCCTTTGAGTTACTTGTATTTCAATTTCTATTTCACTTGAGTTGGATTTATTGATAAAAGAATGTTAATCCTGACTCGAGTGTTTTTTGTTTTGCTTTACGCTCGGGTCAGACTGAGTGTACCAGTATTCGAGACTCACCTTTGAAGTTGGAGCTTTGCTTGAAGATCCAGCCATCTATTCTGCTTTCAGTATTCGATGATTCCAGTGATGTATTCTGATTTGTATCTGATGTATCGTGTTACTCTTCCGTTGTATCTAGTGTAACTCTGATGTATCGTATTACTCTTCCGTTGTATTTGTTCTAACTCTGATGTAACTTATACATTTATATAGTAGCTTCATGAACTACTATCTCTTTTATTTCCGCTGCATTTATTACTCTGTGTCTGTGATCTGTGATTATTAATTTACTGTATATGTTCAGTTTTTCCAAATTTAAATTAACAACGCGGTATTTTGAGCAATTCAACTCCAGCATGAGTGTCTTCCTATACACTTATAATAGATGCGAATGGTCCAAAATATCGGGTCGTTACAGTTGGTATCAGAGCTTTGGTAGCTCTAGGCAAAACTTAACATATAGGGTAAATGTATTTACAGAATCACTCTCATTCGAGTTTCCATCTCTTCCTTTGACTCAGTTCCTTTGAATTTTGGAACGTTCCGCTCGGTTCCGAAATTTATTCGTGTCCTTCACTATTCGTCTTCTTTCAATTCTGGAGCACCCCATAACTCCATTTTGAATGATGTAACGACCCGATATTTTGGACCATTCGCATCCATTATAAGTGTATAGGTAGACACTCATGCCGGAATTGAATTGCTCAAAATACCACGTTGTTAATTTAAATTTGGCAAAACTGAACATATACAGTAAATAAATAATCACAGATCACAAACACAGAGTAATAAGTGCAGCGGAAATAAAAGAGATAGTTGTTCATGAAGCTACTATATGAATATATAAAATACATCAGAGTTAAAACAGATACAACGGAAGAGTAATACGATACATCAGATACAAATTAAAATACATCACTGGAATCATCGAATACTGAAAGCAGAATAGATGGCTGGATCTTCAAGCAAAGCTCCAACTCCAAAGGTGAGTCTTAAAAGCTGAACCACTCAGTCTGACCCGAGCGTAAAGCAAAATACAAAACACTCGAGTCAGGATTAACATTCTTATATTAATAAATCCAACTCAAGTGAAATAGCAATTTGAAATACAAGTAACTCAAAGGATGTTTGGAATAACCATCCTTTAAGGATCCGTTAAACTATCTACTAGGTAGTAATATACGCTAAGTAGATAATGTCTATCAGTAATATAAGGTATTAAAATAGTGTTAAGTCATGGCCCATTCCACCCTTAACACATTTTTATTCCCAAAAGCATATACAAGACCGTAGTTTCCCCAAAACCGGAAGTCACCAGAGGGCAATCCATATACTAAAGGTACAAAACAAATTCGTAGTGGTCGCGAATAGGGAATACAAGTATGACAAGGCACATGAGGCAATACCCAAGATAGTGATACTACCGTTTGCCTGATCCGAACTGGTGAGAACGCAACGCCGCAGCGCCCGCAACACCGTGAAACAACACTCCCAAAATCAAGGGTGCACCAATCGACAACAAGTAATGAGTAGTTCGAAGAAGTGTGTTCACTTGAGGTAGCTGACCTCCATTGGCCTGGCACGGCTCCTGTTTTAGTCATTTCCAGTTTGACACAAGTGTCAAGGCTATCCATTATCGTTCTCTTTCTTCAGTCTTCACGTACATCATTCCCACCACTTCATTCTGGATCATCACTCCGCGTATAGTTATTAAAGTGGTTTTCGGTTTAGATAGAGAGTATATCCATAACCGATTCCGGTCTCTTTAATAACTTTCGTAATTATTTCACCGATTGGTCGTTTATTGACGCAGCGGATTAAACAAAACGATCTTCAATCGGTGAAAGTAGTAATCGGTGGATTGGAAGATACTGAAATGCCCAAATTCGTTGATCCGAAGATACCGAATTCTAGCTATCCTGAACTCGTTGATCGCGCACGATACCGGGTTCAAAGATCTTCAATTCTTCAAGCGTTGATCAAGCGCACTTGATTCCGCGAATCGGCTTCTGCAATCGTTGAATCGAGCGCACTCGATTAACCGAAAGAGGAGATAGGAGATTACACTCAACTACCAATTTAGATGAAAGCACACAGCAATCAAAAGAGAATTTTATTCAAAAATCAACAACCTTACAAAATGATTCAACTTGCCTATTTATAGGCTACAACACACAACAGAAAAGAAATACATCTCCTAAGTCGTTTCCGACCTAACAGTCATGACCTAACATTTCAGACGACTTACGACTTACACACATGCGACTTAAAAACAAGTAAGAACTACGAGTTAACAAACAGAAAATACAAACAGATTACATCACTTAGGTCGTAGTCGACCTAGCAACTTTCCGCGACTCAATCTTCAGACGACTTAGTATAAGTCGGTGGCGACTTAACAGCAGCTTCTTCACGACTTAAAGAATCAACGGTTTAGATTAACTCGGCATAAGAATCTACGGCATCCAGAGCTTCAGCGACTTAAAACTTGCGGCTTCCCAAATCAACGTCTTAAGGGAATCAAAGGCAGAGATTAACTCGGCAGACGAATCTACGGCATCCAGAGCTTCGCGACCGAAAAGATAAGCGGTTCCAGAACAACTTCGCGACCTAAGCCTTATCTCGCTAGGTCGTACGTGATCTAAAAGCATGTTAGGTCGTTCCAACGACCTATCTCCTTGTTTTAACTCGCCATTCCCAAACCCGTTAGGTCGTAGTTCTTTCCCTGGTGCTATGTTAGGTCGTTCACCATGTTGCACTGCAAAGTTAGGTCGTTCGCGACCTATCACTTCCTTAGGTCGTAGACGACCTAAGACTTCAGCTTTCCACCCTTCTTCACAAGCTGTTAACTCCTTAGCTTTAGGTCGGATTCGACCTATCAACATGTTATGACCTACGAGTTTGCTAGGTCGGTCACGACCTAGTACTTGGCCTGCATCATTTATTTATTTCAAAACCAAATCAATTTCGATCTCAATTAGAATTTTTAAATCAACATTTCATTTGTCTTTCTAAACCAATTTCCAAAATTTACGTTTCAAAACTTCCAAATTACCATTTCAAAATCTTAAAATTCAATTTCAATTTCTATTTAAAACCATTCAAATATTGATTCAAGTTCGTATATCAGTTTCATTCCGAAATCATTTAAATTAATTTAATTTAACATTCAAACAATTTAAGTTCATTTATCGATTTCATTTAATATTCGTTAAGTAAATTATCATTCAAACCAATTTCTATTTAATTTCCAATTCATTAAATCAATTACTTAAGTTCAACTTCATTGTATCAAACTTCAAATTTTGAATTAAACTAAATTCGTCAAATCAATTCTTTCAATTACAAGTCTTACATTAATTCCAAAAATATCACATTTTCATTTCTTGTTAAAGAAATTCCATTACACTTATTTACTTTCTTAAATAATTTTCCCAAAACTTAATTTATAAAGAAACTCAATTTCAATTATTTACGAAGTAAAATTCACTTATTCAAAAGTTCAATTTTACTTATTAAAGAGTTCAATTCAATTTAATCATTAAATAATCCAATCTTATTTAATTATTATATAATTCAAAACTTAATTATTAAATAATTTCAAAGTTTAATAATTTCAAACTTAATTATAATTTCAAACTTAATTATTAAATCATTTCAAAGTTTAATAATTTCAAACTTAGTTATAATTTCAAACTTAATTATTAAATCATTTCAAAGTTTAATAATTTCAAACTTAATTCAATAATTTTTTAAATTAAACAACATTCTTTCATCAATTACATTGTTAATATTTTGTTTCAGATTATTATATATTAACATTTTTCTTTTATTAAAATTCAAATTACAACTTCATTTCAAAACCATATTATTTGTTCAAATAAAATCTTCAATTTATTTTCAAATCAAATTATTGACCAATCGGGTTTTTATTTAATTCTCTATCCTAGGTCAAAGTTCAATTTGGGTATTTATCATTTCAACCCGATTCCAATTCAATTCAAAATCAAAGCATAACAAAGGGAACTTGCAGTGTGATAACTGGGATGGTGTCAAAGTAAATAAACAAGCAATAACAACGAACAATAACAATCCAATAATCAATTCAAATAATCCCGAAATAACCGTATTAATTCGCATTGTTATTTGTACGAATTAATATAATTATTTCTAGAATCTACACTATCATTTCATGTAGGTTAAAAATTATTACATTACGGTTTTCACTTGTCATTCAATTTCAATTTTTACACTATAACAGTTAATCCAATATGCGTTCAATGGTTCAAAGTGTAATTATCACTATTTTACATGTCAATTAATTTAACAATTAAAAGGGATCATATTCAACTAATCAGATTCAACATATATGTCAATTCACATTTTTAATTATCCTACGTCAAATTTACTTTCATAATATTTATCACTTTATACATTACAATTTTAACGTCCAATTGCAAACATCAAACAATCAGTCATTTAACAATCAAAATTGGATTATCATTGCATATATAACAGATATTGGTGTCAGATGTCACAGGTGAACTGATACAGGTCATAACAGTGTAAATATCTAACAGCAGCATATTTCAATTATCGTTTCAATTGAAATCAAATTTAATAAATAAAAGAACATTAATCGTGAGTGATTGCTCACCTTTCGAGGTTAGAGAGATTTGACAACAGAGCAAGCTACGAATTCCAAAGCATAGTGAGGTGAACACGAATTTGACTGTCAAAGCTGATAGATAAGGAATTGACGAAATCAAATCAGGACTGGATCGATGAAGATAAATGAAATAAGTGGACTTATATATATATAACTATATATAACTATAAATCATATCAAATTTCGAATATAATTTAAATTATATATATATGGTTCCCAGAATCATTATTCAAATTAAATTTCATACATTAAAGTCCAACATATATATATAAAATAAAAAATTTAATCAATACATTAAAACTTAGAGTTTTTTTTCTATAATTTAATATGATATAAATATATTTTACTTCACCTAAAAAAAATCATATATGGTTAATAAAACTTTCATTTACAAAATAAGGCTTATATATCAATTTGAACAAACCTAAAACTGTTATAGTTTTCCAAACATATCACGTTATCAAAAAATGATTCTCGAACAGCTGTACTTCATATAATAAGCTTTATATAATATAAATAGCTCTGCATCTACACACATCCCAACAAATAAATGTAACTAATATATACAACCTGTACGTGCCTGTTATCTTTTTAAATCAATGTAAAAATCAATATGCAAATCAATACAACTGTATGAACCTTTTACTTTAAATACTTATAATATAGAAACTGTATAACTAAAATCAAGAACAATATAAATTACGTTTTAACCTGTATATATAATTCAATCTTTGGACAAAGATAAGTAAACAATATATATATAATCGAACAGATTTTTAAATAAACTTATAAAATATAATATAATATAATATATAAATTATAACTTGTAGAATAATACATAGGCTATTGAAAAGAAATCACGCAACAGCCGAACAATTTGAAACATAAATTTTCAAAACGTAACAACATAATTTTTCGAAACATAAATTTTACATTCCCTAGCTCATGATTATTATATAATATATAATTGCTAAAATATATTCATGCTGCTTGATCAATACAAAATTGTTATATTACTTGTATACTAACATATATATATTTACTTACACTCTTATCATTTAAAACCATGTCTTATCAAAACAAAACTCTGTTAAAATCCAAGCACACAGTACGCATATATATTTAAACCTATATATTATATAACATATACTGTAATACTTATACCACATATATATATTGTAGCATTTAAGTATATAAACATATTACATAATACTATACAACAAATATATGTACTACAGTAATAATATCTATCTTGTAAATATATAACCACTGAAATATGCCTATCACAAAAAAAAAATTATTACCAATACACGCGCGATTTGCAAATGAAGCGGGAAGCAGGCTCATGAGGGAGAGGCTTCGACCTGGGCTGCTGCCGATTGGAAGGCTCGGCCTGATTGCTTGAGGCAGCGGCTGCTGATTGGGGTTGGTTGCGGAGGGAAGCAAGGAAATGAAGTGATCGGGTTCCTTTGAGCAAAATAGCTCGGCTATGGCATTTTGCGAAAATTGTCGCCCCCGAGATGGAGGAACAGCTGGTGGGAAGAGGTGAACACGGTGGTGGCTTGCGTCGCGGAAGACTGATGTCGAGCGGTGATGGACGACTACGGCAGCTGGAGGTGGTTGGTTGTCACGTGAAGGGCAGTGGGGTTTCTGTCTTGTGTTCCGTTTGAAGCATCCAGTGGAGGGAGAGAAGAAGATGCATGGGTTTCCAAATGAAATATATGTGCGTGGCTGAAGGAAAGTTAGAGCAGAAGAGAGAAAAAGCAAAGGAAATGAATAGAGGAAGGAAACTGAACCACCGTCTATAAGTTAACAAATTGGAAAAACAAAAGTGACAGGGTACATTTATGAGAAAAATTTAAAGCAAGCGGCTCCTGGGTTAATACGGTGGAATATGAAAAAGTAATGGAACCAAAACTCAGTTGCAAAACCGGTACGCTCGGCGTTTCGCAGACTGTACCGCACACCGGACTCTGAAATTTACAATTGAATATACCGTAGAGATCAGCACGACGAGACGATCAAAATGGTATACAGATGTCAGTGGTAAGATTAAATTATAAAAATTCGAATTTTCTACCAGCGGAAAATGCAAGAAAAACGCTGAAAAATAAGATCGACGGAGACAAAGATGTCCGAATTTGGAAAAATGACAAACTGACATCTTGCTCAGAAGATGGTTTAGAATTTTTCTATGTAAAAATATTTGGGTTTCGGAAACATTTTATTTTCATCGCTTTTTTAACTGATTGAAGTAAATTTACGCGCGAAATAAACTTTCATATTTTCGGACGAAAATTTACCAGTTGCTATGTTTAACTAAACGCATTCCAAATATCAAATTTATATTTCAAAACTTTATCATTTAAAATTTCAAAAATTTTAACTAATTACATTATTAAAATAGTTGAAATTTACGAGTCGTTACAAATGATATCTATAATAGATCGGCGGTCTCGCCAATCTTCGAATGATTCGTAAAGGAGCAAAACTCCTTTATAATAGGCATCGATTTACCGGAGATTTCTGAATCCTCGGTTTACGATGCTATCTATTACCTGCTATACCTGAATTCCATCTCTTGAGATCGAGTGTTGATTTACCTCGGAATTCAGCATCGATCTTATTCTTGAAGTTACGGACGACCCGGTTAAGGTTGCCCGTGAATTAAATAAACTCATCAATCTCTCGATTGTGGTAATTGAATTATCTTATCTTCTGTTTCAAACTTATTTTCGAATCAAAATTCTCCTTGATTTGATTTCCATCAAATTTGAATCAGTATACATGTTTTGAAATCATTCTTGTATCGTCGAGCGAGGAATTGTATTTGTAAAATTATATTTAAAATGTTTTAAAAAAAATATTGTGTTGTTTGAGTTGTTGATGTTGATTTGGACTTTCGATCGATTCGTCTGATCAACGCTATCGATAGGATTTCCAAAACACTTTAACAGAGCAAACCGACACAATATCGTTTTCAAATTTTGTAAACAAAATAAATTTTTGAATGATTATATTATATATACAAGTATAATTTTTTCTGAAATTAAATTGTTAATGAGTTGTTGTCCGAAATGATAACATTTAATTTTCATTTATTATTTCATAAACCATTGACTATTGGATAATATAAATAAATGAATTTATAAAAATAGGTTAAAATTGATTTTAGATTTAAATGGATTTAAACTAAATTTGAGAATTTAATATTCAGTGGTTTCAAACTTTGATTTGAAGTTTTAAAGTGTATAGTATTTAAAATATTTCAAATGGAAATCATTCAAAGAATTTAAAAAAAAAAGTTTAAGTCAGCGCTCTTCTCTTTGTCGTTGGAAAATAATTTCGGTGATGGCGGCCGCATCATCGGCATTCATTTTCGAGTTCGAAGCGGAGATACTATTCTGTAGCTTTGCTACGGTTTTGTTTAGAAAAATATTTTGATTTGAATTTCTTCAGTATAATTTGATTTATATATATATAGGTATCTTATTTTAAAATTTGATTTGATTTGATATAAATATATTATATATATCTCTAAATTGTTTAAAGTTAATCGGAAATCTAATTCTTAAATTTTGTTAAAGGATGATTTTAATTATAAATAAAACCAAAATTTGAAATAAATATTTAAACTTGAATAATTGAATTGGGAAAATTTTATTTGTATATTGTCCAACTGCATTCTAATACAACTTACCTAAATCATTCAGAAGTTGAATATGTAATTGGATAATATATAAGATAAATTGAATTTATAAATAAAATTAGAGTGTTTATAATAAATGTTATATACTAAATTTTGATTATAAAGATGTTAATAGAGTTAGGTAGGATAATAAGTAAACTCAGTTAATAATGAAATAAATTTGTTTTGAAAGAATTAATAAATTGAAATTTGATCAACATATAAAAATACCTTGAATTTAAAAGAAATTAATAGATGTAAATTAATTTAAATCGAAACTTTTATGTTTTAAATTAATTTATATGGGATAAATATATGTGAGTAGATATATTAAGTAGAATAAATTTAACAGTAATTTGGAATAAAGAAGAATTTAAAATGGTTGAAGAAAACATGATTATAATAAAAGACTATTCAAATTTATGGTTTTAAAAATTGTAAATTGAAGATAATTGGATAATAAGATAATAAATTTAGAAATAGTTGAGATTGATTTTAGTGAAATCAAATGGATTAAATCAATTATTGAATATCAGTTAATTTTAATTTTAATTTATATATATGGTTTAAATTAATTGTTATTTTGCATTTCAAATCTGTTTTTCTTTCTGGTTGTTTCTATTCTCCTACCTCGTTCCTTTTTGGGGACGAAAAGTTTTGAGTGGGGGAGAGTGTAACGACCCGTAAATTTTAACTGTTTTAATAACGTAATTAGTTGAAATTTTGTGAAATTTTAAACGATAAAATTTTGAAATATAAATTTGATATTTGGAATGCGTTTAGTTAAACATAGCAACTGGTAAATTTTCGTCCGAAAATATGAAAGTTTATTTCGCGTGTAAATTTACTTCGATTTAATCAGTTAAAAAGCGATGAAAATAAAATGTTTTCGGAACCTAAATATTTTTACATAGAAAAATTCTAAACCATCTTCTGAGCAAACGCTATTTTTTCATTTTCCCAAATTCGGATTTCTTAAGCTCCGTCGATCATATTTTTCTGTGTTTTTCTTGCATTTTTCCGCCAGTAGAAAATTCAGATTTTTATAATCAAATCATACCACTGATATCCGTATACCATTTTGATCGTCTCCTCATGCTGATCTCTACGGTATATTTGATTGTCAAATTCGGAGTCCGGTGTACGTTGCCCTTTACGTAACGCCTACCGTATCGATACCGGTTGTGTAACGTTTGGTTTCTGAAACCCTTTGAATTCTTTGTCCATTCACTTCCACCGTAATAATCAGCTATTAACAATTTCAAATTCTTGACTTTCAAAATCCTTCTTGGTTAAATATAAAAGTTAATTCGTTCGCATGATTTCCGGTGTTTTGGAAAGTTTCTAGACATCATTTCATCTCCTATTTGCAAATGAACGGTTCATTTATTGCTATTTTTCTCAACCGTTGCCCACTTTCTTCATGGAAAATTAATAAAAAAATGAAATGAACGGAACCTTCGCCAGTATGGTCGCACCCCACACATCCCTCTTCCCCTTGCCGCCATTTTCCCATCGTCCGCCCTCTCTGTCCTCCGCCCAAGCCCTCGTCGAAGCAGCAGCCACCCAGGCGAGCCACTCAGCCCACCATCCCTTCCCATAGCCTGACCGCCTCCTCACACCAGCCTCGACCTTTGCCCCGTGCTCTGCCTTGCCGAGCGCCGTGATCTCTATCTTCCTTTTCTTTCCTTCGCTGGTAGGTTATATTTCAAGTTTTATATAATATGTTCCATTTTAGAATTTTACAGTGAGATCTATTAGTTATCTACTGTAATATATAGGTTATTGAGTTATTGGGGGTTTTTATAATATTGAGCTAACACTTTTATATATATATATATTGAAATTATTTTAAATTATATGATGTATATGTATATGTTGGTTTTATATATGTGTTTAGTTAAAATCAATGATCTTTAAATTATATATATAAAGAAGAAGTTTATAATATAATACAATATACAGTTTTAGATCCACTATAGTCTGAGCCTACTACTTTACAGTTTTGCTTTGCCTAAATTGCTTTGTAATTTCATATTTTATATATCATAAGTTGTTTTGGTTTTACTTGCTGCTTATATATATGACATATATCTGGGTGCATAAACTAGTTGGCATATTGTAAAGGGTGAGATAAAGTATATGGCGTGTTGTGTTGTATTCATTTCTTTACTGATAACAATATTTCTATTATATGTCTGAAAAGGTTCAAATGCATATCTACAATATAGTGTTTCCTTTTATAATCTTAAAGTATTAATTTCATGTACGGGTTTTGTTATATATATACATGTCTGTTTTCCTAGTATAAATGATCGTTTTATACAAATTTATATCATAAGTATATTTCAAACTTTATATATACGTATATCATATTGGGTTTTGAATTATGATGTCTAGTGGTATACATAGGAGTTATATTTCGAGTAGAATATATGTCTTGGTTCTTAGGTATGTATATGAAGAAGTCGGCTGAAGGTTTAATATTAGTTTGAAAGCTATATATACTTTGTGTTTACAATATATACATTAACATGTTAGCTTATAAGGTTATATGTGTGTGTTTTGATTTTTCCCAGTTATAGGTTGCATGTGATATTGTATGTTAGTATATATATAAATACATGAAAATTCTGTTAGTTATATATAAGTGTTGTATCATTTTCGCTGTCTTCTATAAGTTGTATATGGGTCTAGTTTAAAGTTGCATGCTATACTATATAAAGCCTGTTATAATGTTGGTATATAATGTGTTTATACCAGTATATATATTTAAGTATATTAATGATAGTTACAATGTACGGTCTGTATGTGGACTGATTTATATCCATTTGCCTATCTATCAATGACATATATATTGTTTATTTCAAAGTTTATTACTGATTTATATAAGTATTTATTTCAAAGTTCATTATGAACGTATATATATATATATGTTGATTTTATACTAGATCTCACTTTTCTCTTCTACTGTTTCTTCTTCGCTGCTTTTTGGGAATTCAACTTCTGTTTTATATATTACGGTAATATTGATTTTAAAGTAGTTGTATAGGTATGGTTATATAAGTAATAAAAGGTCAGGTTGTTATATATATGAATGTGTTTTAAATTTCATATCGATTTTTGAGAAATATTTATAATAAGATAACATACATTTCGTTTTGGTTTATATCCAACAAAATTTGACTTGTTTCATCGATTCTTGTAATCAGCTCTGTTCGTCGAATTCGTGCCAATCTCGTTTTTCTTTGGAGTTCGTGCTTGGATTTGTAACTCGTTCCATCATTGAATCTCTAGCCTCGAAAGGTGAGCACTCACTCACGATTAACGTTCTTTTATTTATTAAATTTGATTTTAATTGAAACGACAATTGAAGTATGCTGTTGTTGGTTATTTACACTGTTTTATATGCTATCACCTGTATCAGTTTACTTATCACATCTTACATCATTATCTGTTAATTATTTATGCGATGATAATACAGTTTGGCTGATAATTGATTGATTGTTGATGTTTATATTGGACGTTAAATTGTTAGTGTTAAATGATAAATAGTATGCAAAATTGAAATGGATATAGAATAGTTAACGATTTTAAAACTGATTTATATGTTAAATTTGATTAGTTGAATATGACCCCCTTTTAATTGTTAAATTAATTGACATGTAGAATAGTGATAATTACACTTTGAACCATCGACGTATATTGGATTAATTGTTGTAGTATAAATTGAAATTGAATGACAAGTGAAAAACCGTAATGTAATTGTAACAACCCGCAAATTCGTAGCATCTAATTATCGCCATTAGGTGATTAAATCGTTCGTAAATTTTTATTGAAATTAAAAATCAATTTGAAATTCTTTTATAAAATGGTTGGTGGAGTTTCTATATCAAGTAGAAATTCTTTTAATAAAATTTCGTAATTATGGAAACGGGCTTTAAAGAGAACTATTGTGGCCCATACTCATTGTTGCCGTGATAATCATCTAGACCAGCCGGCCCTCTTTCTTTTGTTCTCTAACTCGTTCCTTTTTGCTCTGAAAAGAAAATGGCGGCTTCGATCCCGTCTCGTTCGATCTGAAAAATTAGGGCTTTGGCTCTTTGATTCTTTGTCGCTTTGAATTGGGGCTTCGATCGTTTGCTGGTCGTTCTGGCTTGACGTCTTCGTTCAGTCTGGAATTGAAGCTAGGGCTTCAAAATTATAGCACTCGTTCTCGCCATCCTCTTTTCGAAGCTAAGGCACGTTCTGTTGAGCATGGCTGCTCCAATTGGTCGAGATAAAGGTGAGTTCATCTCACATCTAATTCCAGCTCCAGTTCATTCATATTCGAATTTGATGATTCTTGTCCGTATATGTTTTCTGAGTTGTTGTTTGCCGTTTGATTTCGTTTGGAAGTTGAGCTGCTTGATTATTTGAGATCGTTTGTCCATTTACGTGTGTACACTTTGCTTGTTGTTCTCTGTCCATGCTCACTGTGATTTGCTCTAGTTGCCTTTTTGCTTGAATCTTCTTGTGTGTCTGCACATGTGTACTCGAGTCCATATTTGAATTGAGTACATTTGTGTTGCATCGATTTTGTAGTGATATTTGAGATTTTTCACTGATTTTCATTTCATAACGGTTTTGAACTGTGATTTGGTTCGATCTGTTAACTCTTTGTCACCTCGGTTTCGAATGTGAATTGTTCGATTTCGATCTTTTTGGCTTCGTGTTGTGATGTTGTTATGGGATGGTTTTGACCTTCGTGGTTGAACTTGCAACTGATTTATTTCCTTTGCGACTTTTGTCATTCGAGCAATTAGATATACATTTGAGTATCATCGGTATCCATCTCCTTACGGAGTAGTGTTGTGACCTTTTACCTGTACCCACTGCAAGTTGTAGTTTCAGGCCATAGTGAAAATTGAGCTTCATCCTTCCTGAAGTCACTTGTGTCACTCATCAGTCGAGTGTGCACTGTCATGTGCATTGAGTTGTAGATGCATCATTGTATACGATCCCCTCTTTGGTCTTGGTTGTTTAGTTGTATGCATATGCACTGATTTGTTCATCACTAGTCTTTGCATTACCCAGTACACTCATTTCCTGTAGTTTATGTCTCTGTTTGCCTGCGTATACTTGTATTGCAGTGCTTCATCTTGTTCTCTGCATACTTGAACTGTCATTGTTTCACTTGTTCATATGCCAGTTAGCTGCTGCATTTATGTGCTTTTTGATTGCACTGTCCATAGCAGTATCACGGTGACAGCCTTGATCACTTGAGATGCCTGCTTGGTAGCTTTTGTTGTTGTCCTGTTTGTACTTGCCTTGTTGAATTTGTACATGCTTCACTGCATCATCTTCTACCTGTTGCACTTGCAATGATGTTCTCCATTTCATGTTTGAATTCATACTTGTCTGCACTGCCTGTGTGCAGTTTTACTATTTTGGGTTCAGGTTGGCATTTGATGTTTGCATTACTGCACACTCTGGTCTTTATGCTGTTGAATCCTTTGTGTAGTTTGTTTGATCACTTCACTCTTGTGTATTTGAAGTCTGCATTCTTTGTTGGCTCCATTGTAGTTGTAAATGCACCATAGCTTGTTGTAGCTTTACTGAGTGGCATGTACGACCTTATAGGTTGTTTGCTTACATTCCTTTTGACCTGATGCTAAACTTTGACATTGTTTGGTTTTGTTCGAACTTGTTTGGTTGCCGTTGCTTGAGACAGCCAACCACTTCTAATTCATTTGAGTTGAACCCGATTTCGGGGTTTGACCTTGCGATCATTGTGACTTGGTTCACTTTGACACTGCATATCTATATATGCTTGACCTGTTTCTATTTTAGTTGTACTTGGGTATACACTGCATATCCATGTGTCATTTTCACTTGCATCTGTTCATCCTTGAGCACTTGCTGACCTGCTGCATTTTCGTAGCAGTTTTACCCTTGTCCCGTGTGGTGACTTTATATTCCGTTGTGGCGAGGCAGTGCACGCGTGCGTGCACTGCAGCCACACCAAATTGACAGATTTTAATCGATATCTCTTTTATCCTTAATTCATCGACCTGTTGCGTAATTCGTAGGCTGTATTGGCGAGGCAGTACACGTTAGCGTGTACTGCAGTCAATTAGCATTGATATTTTTAAATTGACATTTCAATTGCTTAAACTGCTTTGGATTTCTGTTTTGTGGGTTAACACTGTTTAGTGATATATCTGCCGTTATCCGGTTCTCTTATCGAGAAGTTGGGTATACGAGATTTCTGTGACTGTCATCTATATTGAGATTGATTATTATTGCTTCTATGCACTAATAAACTGGTTTGAATTAGACTGATCCGGGTATTATTTTCTTTTGAATGTAATACTCGGGTCAGACCGAGTATTTACAGGTTGTAGATTTTTAGCTTTGGGTTGCTGCTAGAGCTATGAAGACTTTTTATATCATTTGAAGTGTTCTTCGTCTTGTTGTAGTAGTCAGTGTGTCTGTTTTAAGATGATAATGTATTCATGTATATTAGTCGATAATGTACTTGTATATATATAACTTCTTGAGTCGACAATTGTAGTTGTATCATTTGTATTGTGTCAAATGTATTATAACTGATATCAGTTATTGTATATATGAGACTTTTCGTTCCATCTGTATTCCACATTTATGTTATCTGTGTTATTTTTATATCTATTGTCCTAAACTATTATAGCCACTGTGTAGTAGCTTTGAGTGAGAATCGGTATGTCGGATATCCTCTAAAAATGAAATGCATCTTTTATTATCTGACATATCGGCGCTCGCACAAAGCAATTACATGGATGGTCGCTCCTCAACAGCCTCATTCTCCGTGCTAGTTGACAGCACTACACCGTAGTGTTCTTGGCTAGCGTGGGTATAGAGGTGGGGCGTCACAGCTTGGTATCAGAGCCTGAGGTTTAGGACAATTATAAAACATAACTTAGATGGAGCTTGTGTTACAACTATTTGTCGATGTTTATCTCTCATCTTTACATATGACTATTTTTGACTGTTAGGTATGAATTCCTAACGCTTATTCTTGTGTTTTCGGCTTTGAATTGATTTAGCCGATGTTGATTTTGTTTTAATTTGGCAAATTAAAGCCATTTTGACTTTTGGACTTTGTTCCACTTTTGTTCTATGCTATGAGTGTCATTGTGTACCTGTTACACTATAATGAAAAATAGCTGGACCAGTTGCAAATTGAGTAATTTTGATTTCTCATTCACATCTAGTTTGAATCCCAGCGATTTTGAACTTGATATTTTGTGTTTTCCTCATCTTGGATTCCATTCGACTTCGGTCACTTTGTTTTTGAGAAATTGCTAATTTCTTGATTTTTAAGACTCTGATTTTGTTTGCCGTTGGTTTCTTTGATAATGATGATTGATTCATTTTGTACTCGACTGCGGCTATTAACTGTTGACTTCGACATTGACTTGATTCTTACTTTTGTTGAAGTCATTTATGCATTTCTGCTCGATTTGCTTTGTTTTTCCAGTTCATGATCGATTCTTCTTTTCTAATTAGTTGTTATCACCTTTGTCTATTTTGATAACTTCTATTTCTGGAATTTTTGGTATTCCTACTTTGATGAATTTGGAATCGAATTCTTTGGATTCTATTCACATCTTCGTATGTGAATTCTTGTGATTGATTGTTTCTACAATCATTTTTGTGATTTGTCACTTTAAAAATATAAAGGTTTTCTATACTAGTAGTAAATATTAAAATCCTTTTTCCAAACGATTTCAAAACTATTTTACTACAAAGCTCTTTTTCCTAAACCGTTTTCCAATCTATTAGTATATACAAGCCTTTATTTCACTCGTATGAGAAATTGAATTAAACGGCTTAGTAAAACAAGTGGTATGAAACGCTTGCGTTTACTTCGTCGGTTAACTCCTGGACTTGTTCGATTGAACTTTTTGTGACAATTTTCTAGTGTAATTGACACTTCTCATTGATCATGACGATCATTTTAAGGTTAGTCTAGACCGCAGTAGTGTGATTCCGACTCACACATATTTCTTTTTTCGCAAGGTTAGACTAGACCGCAGTAGTGTGATTCCGACTCACACATATCTCTTTGTCCGCAAGGTTAGTCTAGACCGCAGTAGTGTGATTCCGATTCACACATATCTCTTTGTTCGCAAGGTTAGACTAGACCGCAGTAGTGTGATTCCGACTCACACATATCTCTTTGTTTGCAAGGTTAGACTAGACACCACTTGTGTGATTCCATTCACACATACCTTTTTACTTTTTGGTTAGTCTGGACCTTAATTTGTGTGATTCCACTCACCCATGTCTTTTTCTCTGCGAGGTTAGCCTAGACCTCAATCTGTGTGATTCCGACTCACACGCGTGGGATAGCGACCCACGGTCTTCGGACCATTCCTGTGTGAAACTTTAATGGATGGCTTCCATGAGATAGCGTCTCATCTTGTGATACCGGTATTTTGGAGTTTTCATGCTCCCATTTTGTGATAGGCATTTCCCTTTTCCTTTTTATGGTTTAGACTAGCAAATGTGCGATGTCTCTTTCTCTGCGAGGTTAGCCTAGACCTCAATCTGTGTGATTCCGACTCACACGCGTGGGATAGCGACCCACGGTCTTCGGACCATTCCTGTGTGAAACTTTAATGGTTAGCCACCATGAGATAGCGTCTCGTCTTGTGAAACCGGTGTTTTGGAGTTTTCATACTCCCGTTTTCTGATAGGCTTTTTCCCCCCTTTTTTATGATTTCTGGATTTCTTGTGATGATTTCTAGAATTTGTGCTTCACCAATTTTCGTGATTTCTATTGACAAGTTTTGTCAATCTTTGTGTATTGGTGAATTCATGTGTTATTGACTTGTTATGAATACAAGTTTAGGGTATGATATCCCTTTCTATCTTTGAGAAGATTCTTGTGACATTTTTGATGAATGAAAATTCATTTGGCATTATATTTTGATGCCAGTTATTTTGATGAGATTTTGACGTGTTAACTTCAGTACTCGTCAATTTTGAAATGGATTTACAAGCAGTTCTCCCGCAATACTGATATTGCTAATTTAATCACGTGTTTTCAAAATTCTTTATTTTTAAAAGTTGTTTCAAAAATATAAATTAAAATTGTTTTCAAATTTTTTACAGCTTACATTTTCAAAAGAACGAGGAAGCGATTTAAACATTTCAGAAAAATCGAGGACTATGACCCCTTTCTTTTACTGATTCGCTTAATTCCGGACTTGTCCGTTTGAGAATGTGAAATGTTATTTTTAAAACACACAATTCTGCACTTTCAAGGAAACGATAAAGAGATTTAAACGATTTAGCAAAAGTAAGGAGTATGGAACCATACTTTTACTACTTCGGTTAATTCCGGACTCGTTAATTGAATATTTGTGTTTCTGATTATCGTTTTTGATAATCAGATATTTGTGAAATTTGATTATCGTTTGAGATAATTAAATATTTTTCGATTTGATTAATCGAATATTTGTGTTTCTGATTATCGTTTTTGATAATCAGATATTTGTGAAATTTGATTATCGTTTGAGATAATTAAATATTTTTCGATTTGATTAATCGAATATTTGTGTTTCTGATTATCGTTTTGATAATCAGATATTTGTGAAATTTGATTATCATTTGAGATAATTAAATATTTTTCGATTTGATAATCGAATCTTTGTGATTTCTGATTATCGTTTTTGATAATCAGATATTTGTGAAATTTGATTATCATTTGAGATAATTAAATATTTTTCGATTTGATAATCGAATCTTTGTGATTTCTGATTATCGTTTTTGATAATCAGATATTTGTGAAATTTGATTATCGTTTGAGATAATTAAATATTTTTCGATTTGATAATCGAATCTTTGTGATTTCTGATTATCGTTTTGATAATCAGATATTTGTGAAATTTGATTATCATTTGAGATAATTAAATATTTTTCGATTTGATAATCGAATCTTTGTGATTTCTGATTATCGTTTTTGATAATCAGATATTTGTGAAATTTGATTATCGTTTGAGATAATTAAATATTTTTCGATTTGATAATCGAATCTTTGTGATTTCTGATTATCGTTTTTGATAATCAGATATTTGTGAAATTTGATTATCGTTTGAGATAATTAAATATTTTTCGATTTGATAATCGAATCTTTGTGATTTCTGATTATCGTTTTGATAATCAGATATTTGTGAAATTTGATTATCATTTGAGATAATTAAATATTTTTCGATTTGATAATCGAATTTTTGTGATTTCTGATTATCGTTTTTGATAATCAGATATTTGTGAAATTTGATTATCGTTTGAGATAATTAAATATTTTTCGATTTGATAATCGAATCTTTGTGATTTCTGATTATCGTTTTTGATAATCAGATATTTGTGAAATTTGATTATCGTTTGAGATAATTAAATATTTTTCGATTTGATAATCGAATCTTTGTGATTTTTGATTATCTTTTTTGATAATCAGATATTTGTGAAAATTCGATTATCGTTTTAGATGATTGAATATTTGCAATTTTGAGATTCGATCTTCGTCTTTTTCTCTGACGATTCAGGTGAGTAATTTGATTTACTCACATTCAATTCGTGCAGTACGTGATTTCTGCTCTGTTTTTTTCTTTTCTTTTAAATGCTGGAACTCGATTGATTCTCCCTTTTGATAGTTGTCTGATTTTGATTCCTTGATCCCCACGATTGTTGATTCTTTTGACTTGAAGCAGTCGAACCTGTTTGATTCTATATCTGATACTTCCATAATTCCTCTACTTCCCTGCTGACATTTGCTTTGCTTATGCATTCGACATTGCCATGCTCTTATGGTTGTTACCTTTTATCCATTTATTCGTTATGATTGCGAGGACGCAATTTCTTTAAGGAGGGAAGTCTGTAACAACCCGCAAATTCGTAGCATCTAATTATCGCCATTAGGTGATTAAATCGTTCGTAAATTTTTATTGAAATTAAAAATCAATTTGAAATTCTTTTATAAAATGGTTGGTGGAGTTTCTATATCAAGTAGAAATTCTTTTAATAAAATTTCGTAATTATGGAAACGGGCTTTAAAGAGAACTATTGTGGCCCATACTCATTGTTGCCGTGATAATCATCTAGACCAGCCGGCCCTCTTTCTTTTGTTCTCTAACTCGTTCCTTTTTGCTCTGAAAAGAAAATGGCGGCTTCGATCTCGTCTCGTTCGATCTGAAAAATTAGGGCTTTGGCTCTTTGATTCTTTGTCGCTTTGAATTGGGGCTTCGATCGTTTGCTGGTCGTTCTGGCTTGACGTCTTCGTTCAGTCTGGAATTGAAGCTAGGGCTTCAAAATTATAGCACTCGTTCTCGCCATCCTCTTTTCGAAGCTAAGGCACGTTCTGTTGAGCATGGCTGCTCCAATTGGTCGAGATAAAGGTGAGTTCATCTCACATCTAATTCCAGCTCCAGTTCATTCATATTCGAATTTGATGATTCTTGTCCGTATATGTTTTCTGAGTTGTTGTTTGCCATTTGATTTCATTTGGAAGTTGAGCTGCTTGATTATTTGAGATCGTTTGTCCATTTACGTGTGTACACTTTGCTTGTTGTTCTCTGTCCATGCTCACTGTGATTTGCTCTAGTTGCCTTTTTGCTTGAATCTTCTTGTGTGTCTGCACATGTGTACTCGAGTCCATATTTGAATTGAGTACATTTGTGTTGCATCGATTTTGTAGTGATATTTGAGATTTTTCACTGATTTTCATTTCATAACGGTTTTGAACTGTGATTTGGTTCGATCTGTTAACTCTTTGTCACCTCGGTTTCGAATGTGAATTGTTCGATTTCGATCTTTTTGGCTTCGTGTTGTGATGTTGTTATGGGATGGTTTTGACCTTCGTGGTTGAACTTGCAACTGATTTATTTCCTTTGCGACTTTTGTCATTCGAGCAATTAGATATACATTTGAGTATCATCGGTATCCATCTCCTTACGGAGTAGTGTTGTGACCTTTTACCTGTACCCACTGCAAGTTGTAGTTTCAGGCCATAGTGAAAATTGAGCTTCATCCTTCCTGAAGTCACTTGTGTCACTCATCAGTCGAGTGTGCACTGTCATGTGCATTGAGTTGTAGATGCATCATTGTATACGATCCCCTCTTTGGTCTTGGTTGTTTAGTTGTATGCATATGCACTGATTTGTTCATCACTAGTCTTTGCATTACCCAGTACACTCATTTCCTGTAGTTTATGTCTCTGTTTGCCTGCGTATACTTGTATTGCAGTGCTTCATCTTGTTCTCTGCATACTTGAACTGTCATTGTTTCACTTGTTCATATGCCAGTTAGCTGCTGCATTTATGTGCTTTTTGATTGCACTGTCCATAGCAGTATCACGGTGACAGCCTTGATCACTTGAGATGCCTGCTTGGTAGCTTTTGTTGTTGTCCTGTTTGTACTTGCCTTGTTGAATTTGTACATGCTTCACTGCATCATCTTCTACCTGTTGCACTTGCAATGATGTTCTCCATTTCATGTTTGAATTCATACTTGTCTGCACTGCCTGTGTGCAGTTTTACTATTTTGGGTTCAGGTTGGCATTTGATGTTTGCATTACTGCACACTCTGGTCTTTATGCTGTTGAATCCTTTGTGTAGTTTGTTTGATCACTTCACTCTTGTGTATTTGAAGTCTGCATTCTTTGTTGGCTCCATTGTAGTTGTAAATGCACCATAGCTTGCTGTAGCTTTACCGAGTGGCATGTAAGACCTTATAGGCTGTTTGCTTACATTCCTTTTGACCTGATGCTAAACTTTGACATTGTTTGGTTTTGTTCGAACTTGTTTGGTTGCCGTTGCTTGAGACAGCCAACCACTTCTAATTCATTTGAGTTGAACCCGATTTCGGGGTTTGACCTTGCGATCATTGTGACTTGGTTCACTTTGACACTGCATATCTATATATGCTTGACCTGTTTCTATTTTAGTTGTACTTGGGTATACACTGCATATCCATGTGTCATTTTCACTTGCATCTGTTCATCCTTGAGCACATGCTGACCTGCTGCATTTTCGTAGCAGTTTTACCCTTGTCCCGTGTGGTGACTTTATATTCCGTTGTGGCGAGGCAGTGCACGCGTGCGTGCACTGCAGCCACACCAAATTGACAGATTTTAATCGATATCTCTTTTATCCTTAATTCATCGACCTGTTGCGTAATTCGTAGGCTGTATTGGCGAGGCAGTACACGTTAGCGTGTACTGCAGCCAATTAGCATTGATATTTTTAAATTGACATTTCAATTGCTTAAACTGCTTTGGATTTCTGTTTTGTGGATTAACACTGTTTAGTGATATATCTGCCGTTATCCGGTTCTCTTATCGAGAAGTTGGGTATACGAGATTTCTGTGACTGTCATCTATATTGAGATTGATTATTATTGCTTCTATGCACTAATAAACTAGTTTGAATTAGACTGATCCGGGTATTATTTTCTTTTGAATGTAATACTCGGGTCAGACCGAGTATTTACAGGTTGTAGTTTTTAGCTTTGGGTTGCTGCTAGAGCTATGAAGACTTTTTATATCATTTGAAGTGGTCTTCGTCTTGTTGTAGTAGTCAGTGTGTCTGTTTTAAGATGATAATGTATTCATGTATATTAGTCGATAATGTACTTGTATATATATAACTTCTTGAGTCGACAATTGTAGTTGTATCATTTGTATTGTGTCAAATGTATTGTAACTGATATCAGTTATTGTATATATGAGACTTTTCGTTCCATCTGTATTCCGCATTTATGTTATCTGTGTTATTTTTATATCTATTGTCCTAAACTATTATAGCCACTATGTAGTAGCTTTGAGTGAGAATCGGTATGTCGGATTTCCTCTAAAAATGAAATGCATCTTTTATTATCTGACATATCGGCGCTCGCACAAAGCAATTACATGGATGGTCGCTCCTCAACAGCCTCATTCTCCGTGCTAGTTGACAGCACTACACCGTAGTGTTCTTGGCTAGCGTGGGTATAGAGGTGGGGCGTCACAGTAATAATCTTTAATCTACATGAAATGATAGTGTAGATTCTAGAAATAATTACATTAATTCGCACAAACAACAATGCGAATTAATACGATTATTTCGGGATTATTGATTTGATTTTTGGATTGATATTGGTTGTTGTTATTACTTTATTATTTACTTTGACACCATCCCAGTTATCACACTGCAAGTTCCTTTTGCTATGTTTTGATTTTGAATTAAATTGGAATCGGGTTGAAATGATAAATACCCAAATTGAACTTTGACCTAGGATAGAGAATTAAATAAAAACCCGATTGGTCAATAATTTGATTTAAAAATAAACGAAGATTTTATTTGAATAAATAATATGGTTTTGAAATGAAGTTGAAATTTGAATTTTAATGAAAGGAAAATGTTAATATGTAATAATCTGAAACAAAATATTAACAATGTAATTGATAAAAGAATGTTGTTAAA
Organism: Allium fistulosum; assembly: GCA_030737815.1. Taxonomy (NCBI): domain Eukaryota; kingdom Viridiplantae; phylum Streptophyta; class Magnoliopsida; order Asparagales; family Amaryllidaceae; genus Allium; species Allium fistulosum. The sequence continues at coordinate 478,623,140 of CM060905.1, read as the reverse complement.
TTTAAGAAATGATTGAATTAAGTTTGAAATTATAAGTAAGTTTGAAATTATTAAACTTTGAAATTATTTAATAATTAAGTTTTGAATTATTTAATAACTGAATCGGGTTATTAGATGGCACTGCGCACCGGCGGCCCGATGATATAACTCAATCACTTTTAGCTTTCATTAGCTGCAAACAATAAACAAAGAACAAAAGCAGAATCAATGGATGGTTAGGATAGGGCCGAAACCCCGCCTCTGCTTTCACAACGCCTATCCAACATCGGGGATTCTTACTAAAGAATGAAGAAGCTCTTGAAGAAATGACGAGAAAGGGAATGCTTGGACAAAGATACCTTGATTGTTAAGGGCAGATGCAGATATTTAATTTCCGGAACTCCCATTTTATTCTGCCTCGATTGAACATTAGTAAGGGAAGGACTTTGGTATGAGGTTCGTAGCCTAGTAGCAGGAGTCCCTAACACTCTAAATTTCATAAGAGAAGAAAGGATTAAATAAGATTGAATTATTTAATGATTAAATTAAATTGAATTTGTGAATAAGTGAATTTTACTTCGTAAATAATTGAAATTGAGTTTCTTTATTAATTAAGTTTGGAAAATTATTTAAGTAAGTAAATAAGTGAAATTGAATTTCTTTAACAAGAAATTAAATGTGATTTATTGAAATTAATGTAAGACTTGAAATTTAAAGAATTCGATTTGATGAATTTAATTTAATTCAATTTGTAAGTTTTGATATAAGGAAGTTGAATTTAAATAATGGATTTAATGAATTGGAAATTTAATAGAAATTGTTTTGAATGGCAAATTTACTTAATGAATATTGAATGCAATCGATAAATGAAGTTAAATTGATTTGAATGTTAAATTAAATTAATTTAAACGATTTCGGAATGAAACTTATATGAACTTGAATCAATATTTGAATTGTTTTAAATAGAAATTGAAATTGAATTATAAGATTTTGAAATTATGAATGTGGAAGTTTTGAAACGTAAATATTGGAAATTGATTTAGAAAAACAAATGAAATGTTGGTTTACGAATTGAAATTGAAATTGAATTTGATTTGGTTTTTGAAATATATAAACGACCAATCGGTGTAATAATTACGAAAGTTATTAAAGAGACCGGAATCGGTTATGGATATACTCTCTATCTAAACCGAAACCACTTTAATAACTATACGCGGAGTGTGATCCAAAATGAAGTGGTTGGAATGATGTACGTGATGATTGAAGAAAGAGAACGATAATGGATACCCTTGACACTTGTGTCAAATTGGAAATGACTAAAACAGGAGCCGTGCCGGGCCAATGGAGGTCAGCTACCTCAAGTGAACACACTTCTTCGAACTACTCATTACTTATTGTCGATTGGTGCACCCATGATTTTGGAAGTGTTGTTTCACGGTGTTGCGATCGCTGCGGCGATGCGTTCTCACCAGTCCGGATCAGGCAAACGGTAGTGTCACTACCTTGGGTATTGCCTCATGTGCCTTGTCATACTTGTATCCCTTTATACGCGACCACTACGAATTTGTTTTGTGTTATACCTATGGAGTACTCCCTGATAGCCCACTAGTTTACGGTGGAGTTTACAGTGCTGTATAGACCATAACGCTTGTATACAATGTGTTAAGGGGGATAATGGTAACGCCTTAACACTATTTTGATACCTTAGATTACTGATAGACATTATCTACTTATCGTACACTACTACATAGTAGATAGTTTAACGGATCCTTAAAGGATGGTTATTCCAAACATCCTTTGAGTTACTTGTATTTCAATTGCTATTTCACTTGAGTTGGATTTATTGATAAAAGAATATTAATCCTGACTCGAGTGTTTTGTGTTTTGCTTTACGCTCGGGTCAGACTGAGTGTACCAGTATTCGAGACTCACCTTTGAAGTTGGAGCTTTGCTTGAAGATCCAGCCATCTATTCTGCTTTCAGTATTCGATGATTCCAGTGATATATTCTGATTTGTATCTGATGTATCGTGTTGCTCTTCCGTTGTATCTGGTTTAACTCTGATGTATCGTATTACTCTTCCGTTGTATCTGTTCTAACTCTGATGTAACTTATACATTTATATAGTAGCTTCATGAACTACTATCTCTTTTATTTCCGCTGCATTTATTACTCTATGTCTGTGATCTGTGATTATTAATTTACTGTATATGTTCAGTTTTGCCAAATTTAAATTAACAACGCGGTATTTTGAGCAATTCAACTCCGGCATGAGTGTCTTCCTATACACTTATAATGGATGCGAATGGTCCAAAATATCGGGTCGTTACAGTTGGTATCAGAGCTTTGGTAGCTCTAGGCAAAACTTAACATATAGGGTAAATGTATTTACAGAATCACTCTCATTCGAGTTTCCATCTCTTCCTTTGACTCAATTCCTTTGAATTTTGGAACGTTCCGCTCGGTTCCAAAATTTATTCGTGTCCTTCACTATTCGTCTTCTTTCAATTCTGGAGCACCCCATAACTCCATTTTGAATGATATCTATAATAGATCGGCGGTCTCGCCAATCTTCGAATGATTCATAAAGGAGCAAAACTCCTTTATAATAGGCATCGATTTACCGGAGATTTCTGAATCCTCGGTTTACGATGCTATCTATTACCTGCTATGCCTGAATTCCATCTCTTGAGATCGAGTGTTGATTTACCTCGGAATTCAGCATCGATCTTATTCTTGAAGTTACGGACGACCCGGTTAAGGTTGCCCGTGAATTAAATAAACTCATCCATCTCTCGATTATGGTAATTGAATTATCTTATCTTCTGTTTCAAACTTATTTTCGAATCAAAATTCTCCTTGATTTGATTTCCATCAAATTTGAATCGCTATACATGTTTTGAAATCTATTCTTGTATCGTCGAGCGAGGAATTGTATTTGTAAAATTATATTTAAAATGTTTTAAAAAAAATATTGTGTTGTTTGAGTTGTTGATGTTGATTTGGACTTTCGATCGATTCGTCTGATCAACGCTATCGATAGGATTTCCAAAACACTTTAACAGAGCAAACCGACACAATATCGTTTTCAAATTTTGTAAACAAAATAAATTTTTGAATGATTATATTATATATACAAGTATAAATTTTTCTGAAATTAAATTGTTAATGAGTTGTTGTCCGAAATGATAACATTTAATTTTCATTTATTATTTCATAAACCATTGACTATTGGATAATATAAATAAATGAATTTATAAAAATAGGTTAAAATTGATTTTAGATTTAAATGGATTTAAACTAAATTTGAGAATTTAATATTCGGTGGTTTCAAACTTTGATTTGAAGTTTTAAAGTGTATAGTATTTAAAATATTTCAAATGGAAATCATTCAAAGAATTTTTTTAAAAAAAGTTTAAGTCAGCGCTCTTCTCTTTGTCGCTGGAAAATAATTTCGGTGATGGCGGCCGCATCACCGACATTCATTTTCGAGTTTCGAAGCGGAGATACTATTCTATAGCTTTGCTACGGTTTTGTTTAGAAAAATATTTTGATTTGAATTTCTTCAGTATAATTTGATTTATATATATATAGGTATCTTATTTTAAAATTTGATTTGATTTGATATAAATATATTATATATATCTCTAAATTGTTTAAAGTTAATCGGAAATCTAATTCTTAAATTTTGTTAAAGGATGATTTTAATTATAAATAAAACCAAAATTTGAAATAAATATTTAAACTTGAATAATTGAATTGGGAAAATTTTATTTGTATATTGTCCAACTGCATTCTAATACAACTTACCTAAATCATTCAGAAGTTGAATATGTAATTGGATAATATATAAGATAAATTGAATTTATAAATAAAATTAGAGTGTTTATAATAAATGTTATATACTAAATTTTGATTATAAAGATGTTAATAGAGTTAGGTAGGATAATAAGTAAACTCAGTTAATAATGAAATAAATTTGTTTTGAAAGAATTAATAAATTTGTTTTGAAAGAATTAATAAATTGAAATTTGATCAACATATGAAAATACCTTGAATTTAAAAGAAATTAATAGATGTAAATTAATTTAAATCGAAACTTTTATGTTTTAAATTAATTTATATGGGTTAAATATATATGAGTAGATATATTAAGTAGAATAAATTTAACAGTAATTTGGAATAAAGAAGAATTTAAAATGGTTGAAGAAAATATGATTATAATAAAAGACTATTCAAATTTATGGTTTTAAAAATTGTAAATTGAAGATAATTGGATAATAAGATAATAAATTTAGAAATAGTTGAGATTGATTTTAGTGAAATCAAATGGATTAAATCAATTATTGAATATCAGTTAATTTTAATTTTAATTTATATATATGGTTTAAATTAATTGTTATATTGCATTTCAAATCTGTTTTTCTTTCTGGTTGTTTCTATTCTCCTACCTCGTTCCTTTTCGGGGACGAAAAGTTTTGAGTGGGGGAGAGTGTAACGACCCGTAAATTTTAACTGTTTTAATAACGTAATTAGTTGAAATTTTGTGAAATTTTAAACGAAAAAATTTTGAAATATAAATTTGATATTTGGAATGCGTTTAGTTAAACATAGCAACTGGTAAATTTTCGTCTGAAAATATGAAAGTTTATTTCGCGCGTAAATTTACTTCGATTTAATCAGTTAAAAAGCGATGAAAATAAAATGTTTTCGGAACGTAAATATTTTTACATAGAAAAATTCTAAACCATCTTCTGAGAAAACGTTATTTTTTCGTTTTCCCAAATTCGGATTTCTTTAGCTCCGTCGATCATATTTTTCTGTGTTTTTCTTGAATTTTCCGCCAGTAGAAAATTCAGATTTTTATAATCAAATCGTACCACTGATATCCGTATACCATTTTGATCGTCTCCTCGTGCTGATCTCTACGGTATATTCGATTGTCAAATTCGGAGTCCGGTGTACGTTGCCCTTTACATAACGCCTACCGTATCGATACCGGTTGTGTAACGTTTGGTTTCTGAAACCCTTTGAATTCTTTGTCCATTCACTTCCACCGTAATAATCAGCTATTAACAATTTCAAATTCTTGACTTTCAAAATCCTTCTTGGTTAAATATAAAAGTTAATTCGTTCGCATGATTTCCGATGTTTTGGAAAGTTTCTAGACATCATTTCATCTCCCATTTGCAAATGAACGGTTCATTTATTGCTATTCTTTCTCAACCGTTGCCCACTTTCTTCATGGCAAATTAAAAAAATGAAATGAACGGAACCTTCGCCAGTATGGTCGCACCCCACACGTCCCTCTTCCCCTTGCCGCCATTTTCCCATCGTCCGCCCTCTCTGTCCTCCGCCCAAGCCCTCGTCGAAGCAGCAGCCACCCAGGCGAGCCACTCAGCCCACCATCCCTTCCCATAGCCTGACCGCCTCCTCACACCAGCCTCGACCTTTGCCCCGTGCTCTGCCTTGCCGAGCGCCGTGATCTCTATCTTCCTTTTCTTTCCTTCGCTGGTAGGTTATATTTCAAGTTTTATATAATTTGTTCCATTTTAGAATTTACAGTGAGATCTATTAGTTATCTACTGTAATATATAGGTTATTGAGTTATTGGGGGTTTTTATAATATTGAGCTAACACTTTTATATATATATATATATATTGAAATTATTTTAAATTATATGATGTATATGTATATGTTGGTTTTATATATGTGTTTAGTTAAAATCAATGATCTTTAAATTATATATATAAAGAAGAAGTTTATAATATAATACAATATACAGTTTTAGATCCACTATAGTCTGAGCCTACTACTTTACAGTTTTGCTTTGCCTAAATTGCTTTCTAATTATATATTTTATATATCATAAGTTGTTTTGGTTTTACTTGCTGCTTATATATATGACATATATCTGGGTGCATAAACTAGTTGGCATATTGTAAAGGGTGAGATAAAGTATATGGCGTGTTGTGTTGTATTCATTTCTTTACTGATAACAATATTTCTATTATATGTCTAAAAAGGTTCAGCTGCATATCTACAATATAGCGTTTCCTTTTATAATCTTAAAGTATTAATTTCATGTACGGGTTTTGTTATATATATACATGTCTGTTTTCCTAGTATAAATGATCGTTTTATACAAATTTATATCATAAGTATATTTCAAACTTTATATATACGTATATCATATTGGGTTTTGAATTATGATGTCTAGTGGTATACATAGGATTTATATTTCGAGTAGAATATATGTCTTGGTTCTTAGGTATGTATATGAAGAAGTCGGCTGAAGGTTTAATATTAGTTTGAAAGCTATATATACTTTGTGTTTACAATATATACATTAACATGTTAGCTTATAAGGTTATATGTGTGTGTTTTGATTTTTCCCAGTTATAGGTTGCATGTGATATTGTATGTTAGTATATATATAAATACATGAAAATTCTGTTAGTTATATATAAGTGTTGTATCATTTTCGCTGTCTACTATAAGTTGTATATGGGTCTAGTTTAAAGTTGCATGCTATACTATATAAAGCCTGTTATAATGTTGGTATATAATGTGTTTATACCAGTATATATAATTAAGTATATTAATGATAGTTACAATGTACGGTCTGTATGTGGACTGATTTATATCCATTTGCCTATCTATCAATGACATATATATTGTTTATTTCAAAGTTTATTACTGATTTATATAAGTATTTATTTCAAAGTTCATTATGAACGTATATATATATATATGTTGATTTTATACTAGATCTCACTTTTCTCTTCTACTGTTTCTTCTTCGCTGCTTTTTGGGAATTCAACTTCTGTTTTATATATTACGGTAATATTGATTTTAAAGTAGTTGTATAGGTATGGTTATATAAGTAATAAAAGGTCATGTTGTTATATATATGAATGTGTTTTAAATTTCATATCGATTTTTGAGAAATATTTATAACAAGATAACATACATTTCGTTTTGGTTTATATCCAACAAAATTTGACTTGTTTCATCGATTCTTGTTATCAGCTCTGTTCGTCGAATTCGTGCCAATCTCGTTTTTCTTTGGAGTTCGTGCTTGGATTTGTAACTCGTTCCATCATTGAATCTCTAGCCTCGAAAGGTGAGCACTCACTCACGATTAACGTTCTTTTATTTATTAAATTTGATTTTAATTGAAACGACAATTGAAGTATGCTGTTGTTAGTTATTTACACTGTTTTATATGCTATCACCTGTATCAGTTTACTTATCACATCTTACACCATTATCTGTTAATTATTTATGCGATGATAATACAGTTTGGCTGATAATTGATTGATTATTGATGTTTATATTGGACGTTAAATTGTTAGTGTTAAATGATAAATAGTATGCAAAATTGAAATGGATATAGGATAGTTAACGATTTTAAAACTGATTTATATGTTAAATTTGATTAGTTGAATATGACCCCCTTTTAATTGTTAAATTAATTGACATGTAGAATAGTGATAATTACACTTTGAACCATCGACGTATATTGGATTAATTGTTGTAGTATAAATTGAAATTGAATGACAAGTGAAAAACCGTAATGTAATAATCTTTAATCTACATGAAATGATAGTGTAGATTCTAGAAATAATTACATTAATTCGCACAAACAACAATGCGAATTAATACGATTATTTCGGGATTATTGATTTGATTTTTGGATTGATATTGGTTGTTGTTATTGCTTGTTTATTTACTTTGACACCATCCCAGTTACCACACTGCAAGTTCCCTTTGCTATGTTTTGATTTTGAATTAAATTGGAATCGGGTTGAAATGATAAATACCCAAATTGAACTTTGACCTAGGATAGAGAATTAAATAAAAACCCGATTGGTCAATAATTTGATTTAAAAATAAACGAAGATTTTATTTGAATAAATAATATGGTTTTGAAATGAAGTTGAAATTTGAATTTTAATGAAAGGAAAATGTTAATATGTAATAATCTGAAACAAAATATTAACAATGTAATTGATAAAAGAATGTTGTTAAATTTGAGAAATGATTGAATTAAGTTTGAAATTATAAGTAAGTTTGAAATTATTATACTTTGAAATTATTTAATAATTAAGTTTTGAATTATTTAATAATTAAATAAGATTGAATTATTTAATGATTAAATTAAATTGAATTTGTGAATAAGTGAATTTTACTTTGTAAATAATTGAAATTGAGTTTCTTTATTAATTAAGTTTGGAAAATTATTTAAGTAAGTAAATAAGTGAAATTGAATTTCTTTAACAAGAAATAAAATGTGATTTATTGAAATTAATGTAAGACTTGAAATTTAAAGAATTCGATTTGATGAATTTAATTTAATTCAATTTGTAAGTTTTGATATAAGGAAGTTGAATTTAAATAATGGATTTAATGAATTGGAAATTTAATAGAAATTGTTTTGAATGGCAAATTTACTTAATGAATATTGAATGCAATCGATAAATGAAGTTAAATTGATTTGAATGTTAAATTAAATTAACTTAAATGATTTCGGAATGAAACTTATATGAACTTGAATCAATATTTGAATTGTTTTAAATAGAAATTGAAATTGAATTATAAGATTTTGAAATTATGAATGTGGAAGTTTTGAAACGTAAATATTGGAAATTGATTTAGAAAGACAAATGAAATGTTGGTTTACGAATTGAAATTGAAATTGAATTTGATTTGGTTTTTGAAATATATAAACGACCAATCGGTGTAATAATTACGAAAGTTATTAAAGAGACTGGAATCGGTTATGGATATACTCTCTATCTAAACCGAAACCACTTTAATAACTATATGCGGAGTGTGATCCAGAATGAAGTGGTTGGAATGATGTATGTGATGATTGAAGAAAGAGAAAGATAATGGATAGCCTTGACACTTATGTCAAATTGGAAATGACTAAAACAGGAGCCGTGCCGGGCCAATGGAGGTCAGCTACCTCAAGTGAACACACTTCTTCGAACTACTCATTACTTATTGTCGATTGGTGCACCCTTGATTTTGGGAGTGTTGTTTCACGGTGTTGCGATCGCTGCGGCGATGCGTTCTCACCAGTCCGGATCAGGCAAACGGTAGTGTCACTACCTTGGGTATTGCCTCATGTGCCTTGTCATACTTGTATCCCTTTATACGCGACTACTACGAATTTGTTTTGTGTTATACCTATGGAGTACTCCCTGATAGCCCACTAGTTTACGGTGGAGTTTACAGTGCTGTATAGACTATAACGCTTGTATAAAATGTGTTAAGGGGGATAATGGTAACGCCTTAACACTATTTTGATACCTTATATTACTGATAGACATTATCTACTTATCGTACACTACTACATAGTAGATAGTTTAAAGGATCCTTAAAGGATGGTTATTCCAAACATCCTTTGAGTTACTTGTATTTCAATTGCTATTTCACTTGAGTTGGATTTATTGATAAAAGAATGTTAATCCTGACTCGAGTGTTTTGTGTTTTGCTTTACGCTCGGGTCAGACTGAGTGTACCAGTATTCGAGACTCACTTTTGAAGTTGGAGCTTTGCTTGAAGATCCAGCCATCTATTCTGCTTTCAGTATTCGATGATTCCAGTGATGTATTCTGATTTGTATCTGATGTATCGTGTTGCTCTTCCGTTGTATCTGGTTTAACTCTGATGTATCGTATTACTCTTCCGTTGTATCTGTTCTAACTCTGATGTAACTTATACATTTATATAGTAGCTTCATGAACTACTATCTCTTTTATTTCCGCTGCATTTATTACTCTATGTCTGTGATCTGTGATTATTAATTTACTGTATATGTTCAGTTTTGCCAAATTTAAATTAACAACGTGGTATTTTGAGCAATTCAACTCCGGCATGAGTGTCTTCCTATACACTTATAATGGATGCGAATGGTCCAAAATATCGGGTCATTACAGTTGGTATCAGAGCTTTGGTAGCTCTAGGCAAAACTTAACATATAGGGTAAATGTATTTACAGAATCACTCTCATTCGAGTTTCCATCTCTTCCTTTGACTCAATTCCTTTGAATTTTGGAACGTTCGGCTCGGTTTCGAAATTTATTCGTGTCCTTCACTATTCGTCTTCTTTCATTTCTGGAGCACCCCATAACTCCATTTTGAATGATATCTATTGTAACGTCCCGGCTTCCTATGCCCAGGAAGACGCATCGTCGATAAGAAAGAAAGGGATAGAAAATAGAAAGAAGAGAAGAAAGAAAGAAACAACAACAGATACTCACAGCGGAACGAATAAATTATATTAATAACATGAACTATTACATAGTATACAACACTTATCAGAGTTACACAACTTATACATCACTTAATAGACAGTTATAAACATCTGTCTAAACATTACGACTCAAATACAATACAAGACTCTAACACAGATATCAACACAGCGGAATACTATATCTACGAACGCCGAAGCCTCCTGCTCCATTGCTCCTCCACAATTCATCAAAGCTAAACCTGAATCCCTTGGCTACTCGTAAAAATTTGAGTACCCAAGAGTTTATAAAACAGAAATAAACAACTTGGGTCAGACATGGGTCTGGTGTGAGTAACAGGTTAAACTTGTTTAACTTCAAAACCTTTTGAAAGAAAAGGTATCACGTAAGACTCCCCACAAATAAACATGGGTAAGTTTTTACCTTACGCTAACCAAAACATTTGATAGGAAATTCGATTGTATTATAATAGGGTCTAGGGTTTTCAAATAAATATGAAATAGCCGAAATTGTTACATTATTAAATTCCAGCATACATAAGTCTACAATCAAGTCCGTTATCACTTATTGGAATTTGGATTTCCATACAATGGCAGAGCTACCGGGGTACCGCTCATCACAGTACGGGGCCTAGATCACCGTACCGAGGATCACTCCCAATCCCCTGCAACACAAAGCCGGAACCATCCCTTACTGGATAATTCCGAATAAAATCACCCCATAGATGGTCGTCGCCAACTGCACCACTAAGCCGAAATAAAAGAAGGAACTCTCTAGACAGGGATGACTTTACTCTCAGTGGGTGCTACCCACGAAGCCTTGCTGCACCTCCCCTGTTTTAGCCATTCCCGGTTGATGAGGCTTGAGGTCACGATTACCTTTAATCAGAACACATCACTTAGAATGCTCATCGTCCACCTGACGATGTTCTGAAAGCATTCAATCCATACAAGTTCGTTCCGGGTTCGAACGAAACCGAAGGCATTATCTCGTTACACTCGTATTAGAATCACCCTCAGAGTTAACGACAATAACCCTTGCACTCTGAATCTTCATCTTCACTTGAGATTCATGACCTATCGTTAATTTGGATCGATGTGGTATTCGGGTCTCCAGACCTGGAATTCCGGTATACGGAAACCCGATCCCGGTCTCATCGAAATCCAAAACGTATCTTTTAAGGGCCAAGTTGTTTTAAGGTTAAAACAATTCAATTCTTATCTATATACACACAGATAGATAACTCAATAGATAATCTATATTATCATCCAAACAGATAATTCATATTATCATTACAATTCAACCAAACATCCATATCACATATCATATATCTCATCAGAGATATCAAACAATGCAAAGCATTCAATAATATTCATCCATCCTAAGTAATGATTTATATCATCTCTAATTAATTTAAAATGAATTAAATTAATTACTTCATTCTATAAATCCTGCTTACTTAATTATTAATTAAACCAATTAATTAATCATACTCTAAGTATCCATTTTTAATTAATCAATCCTGATTAATTAACCCTTAATTACTTTAAGAAATTAATCCATAATTAATTTCACACATTAATTATCTTAAACCATTACAGTAATTAATCTTAATTACTTCAGTAATTAATTAATTATATTTAATTATATTAATTCTTAATTAATTACAATTAATTAATTACTTTAAACACTTATTATTGATTAATTAATTTAATTAATCAATCCTTAATTACATCACTAATTATATTAATGATTTTTAATTACTCTTATTTATTTATCTTATTAAATTAATTACATTTAATAATTAATTAGTTACATTTATTAATCACCTTGATTAATTTCATTTAGTAATTAACTACCCTTAATTACTTCTTTAAATAAATTAATTACTCCTTAATTAATTTCTTTTAATTAATCCCTTGATTAATTATTCAAAGTAATTAAACTCAAATTACTTTCATTATTAAAATCATCTTTAGTTAATTACATTCAGTAATTACTTTTAATTACTTTCCTAAGTAATTATACTTCACTAATTACATTTAAGTGATTATATTTATCACATCTCTAAATGATTATCTTAAGTTAATTTAATTAATTAATTTAACTTAATCAAATTTATTTAATTAATTACCTTAAGTAATTAATTACCTTAATTACTTCCATTAAGTAATTATACTTAACCAATTCATAAAAGATTATCATTGTTAATTAATCTAATTGATTATCAAAATTAATCCCATTTATTACTTATTTAATAATCCCTAATTAATGATCTCTCATTATTAACAATTCTTTAATTACTTCCTAAGTAATTAATCTTTAATCAATTATTTATTAACTACAACTTAATAAATTCTTAATTACAAATTAATTAATTTCTAATTACTAAATTAATTACTTAATTAATCTTTAATCACTAGATTAATAAATACTAATCATTTATTAATAATCCATACTTAACTGAATAAAAGATTCTTAATCCCAAATTAATTAACCTTAATTAATTAACTTAAAATCTTAATTATTTAATTAATTAACACTAAACCTTTAATTAATTAAATTATTAAATTATTCTTTAATTACCCTATTAATTTAATGAACCTAAATCATTAACCCTTAATTACTTTCTAAATTAAAGTATTAACCCTTAACTACTTTAATTATTATTAACAAAGACTTTAAAACATTTTACTTTAAAATATTTCTTTTAATTCATTTTAAATTAAAGCTTTAAAATAAATTACAATTTAACTTTAACCAATTTAAATCAAATTTACAAATTCTTTTTAAATTCAAATGTTAAAGAAACACTTAACATTTATAAAAGAAATTTATAGGATTTCTAAACCAATTTATTTATTCAAAACTTTTTAAATTATCCTTTAAACATTTTAATAAAAACTTATTTTTTTCACAACTGGGATTCAAGTTTAAATTGAATCCACACTTAAAGATTTGATTTAAACTCTGTTTAAATTTCTGTTTCCAAATTTAAATCAAATTTTAAAATTTTAAAACAAACAGGCTTCAGACCTGTAACAACTCAATTTACCCGAGTCTATTCTTATTTTACACGAGCCAAAACCCGTGCCTTTCTTCTCCACCCTGCTTCGAGATATTCATCATTTTCACGAGCCTGCCCCGAGATCCTTGCTTCTTTCCCAAACCAAAATCAACCCAGATACTCAATGATACAAGGTGCACGTGCACAGGCGAAAACTTGGACGCCGACCATCTATGCCATCACCTGCATATCATCTACGATCACCCCTTACGCTCGCGACCTCCAGAACCACGAATAAACCTAACCATCGAATTCGAGTAAATCGATCATCACCTGGAACAGAACCCAAACCTGGAACAAAACTTCCCAAACCTGCAAATCCCCTCGTTCTCGCGCCTCCGACCACCAGAGAGACATCAATTCTGGCCTCACATTCGCCAACCACCCTACTTCCATTTCCCAGAATCCCCTGCAACTCGATCTACCAGTGAAGACGTGGTGATCAAAATACCAATCCTAGTTAAAACTAGGGTTACAGACTAGAACAACCTCCTGTCACCGCCACTGTAACGACCCAGGATTTTTGATAATTAAAATTTGAATATTTAATTGATTTTAAATATTAGTAAATGAATTTAAGAAGTCGAATAATTTATTATTCGAATATTGGATTTTATTTGGTCAATTAAATCGTTAATTTAATAGTGAAATTCCAGAATTAATTGAAATCTGGATTGAATATGATTTTAAATGATTTGTAAGACTTTATTAAAACATACTGGAGTTATAGAAAGGTTATAGAACTTTTAAAATTGAATTTAAAGTTAATCTGTGAAAATTGAATATTTTAATATTTAATTATCGACTGAAAAATAGCCATTTTTTGAACAGTCTCAGAATTGAATGAGACCAGTTTCATTGGATCCGTAATAGTTAGTTATTATCGGATTTCAATTTTCGTATCCATCAGAGTTGTCGTTTGACCGTGGCAACTCGAAACGCATCGATATCGTTTTAATTTTAAATCGTCGAGTTAAAAATAGTCATTTTTCGAACAGTGTCGGATTTCGACGAAACCAGTTTCATCGGATCCGTAATGTGATATTATTGTAAGATTTCAAATTTCGTAATTTTTGGATGTGCCGTTTGTCCGGGGCAAGCCAAAACGCCTCGAAATCGATTTAAATCGGTTTAATTTTAAATCAATCGTTTTTCTCCGTATCTCGCACAGATGTCCGAATTAGCTTCCGAAACACATTCCATTGCGTTCGGAATGCGGGGTAAACCTTAGAAACGTCAGCCGGCACGTTCGATTCGGAGTTCGGAAAATTTCGATGAATAGTAAATTGGGCAATTTTCTATAAAAACCCCTCTTCTCTTCACTTTTGCAAAACAAAGACAACCCTAGGGTTTGAAGTCTCAGCCGCCGTTTGTTTTGTTAATGGCCAATATTGTTCGAATTTCTCCTCTTAATATCTCTCGATCTATAAACAATTAGCGAAAGAGTTCAACTGCAAAGTGGTAGAGCGTCTCGAGCTCGATAGATCCGTACGGTGAAGTTGGTTCTCGTTGACCATAGGAGGAGCAGCGTGCTCGCGTTCATAGCCGTGTCGCGCACGTTTTTCACGGTGATGGGCTAACCGATCTCCAGGCAACTCTGGCCGAGGGGAGGGGGGCTTGCGAGCATCAACGTGGAGGTGGGTGATCGGAGTGGATGTCGACGAGGTGGCTCGAAAAATTCGAACCCTAGGGCGGCTATGGGTTGCGTTTTCACTGGAACGAGCATGAGGGAGGGAAGATGAAAAGCGTGGCCGTGATTTCTCCAATCAAAACAAACGGGCCAGATCTGTTTTAGGGTTAGATAATAAAAAGAAATTGTGTAAATTAATTTTTATTTAAATCGTATAATCTTTGTAATGCGATAACTTCTTCATACGTTATCAGATTTCGATGAAACAAAGTGCGTTGGAATCGTATTTGCGAATACTACGCGATGCAATTGGTTTGGAGTCGTTTGGAGTCAATGAAAATTTCGGGTAAAATTAAATGCGCGTTTAATTTTATTCGAAATAAAACGCTGGAACAGAATTAAAATCGAGGTGAGATCTTCTCACTCAATTGAATGTGGAATTATTTACAGTTATTGATTGATGATTGACTATTTGGATGTGCTATTAGATATGATAGGATATATCTATATATATAGCAATATATACATATTGGCATATGTATATATTGGATTGATTGATTTCCCGCCTCGTATAGCGGATGAGACCCTATTGCGCCGTTAGTAAGCGGATTTATAAAAACCTATATACCGCGATAATTCCGTACTGGAGCGGAATTTGTATTGTGCTAACATCTTTGGATGCAGGGAAACAGGTTGGAGGGATCCGACTGGATTCCTCATCGTATTGATTATTTACAGATATTTTGATATATTCTGTTATCATATTGATATATGATATTGACTGTTGTGATGGACCAATCGATGCTGTTGCATCATCGGATTCAGTTTTGAAATGTAAAAATAACGACTGTTACTTTAAAAAGATTTTAAAGTGATTTTTGAAAATATACGTTTTATGGGATTTTTGAAGTGATTTATTTTAAATAAATAAACGTTCAAATTTTAAAGTTACAAAAATTTATAGATTTGGGAAATATAACCGAAAAGTTATTTTTGGAATAAATAGTTGACTGATTTATGAAATGGTTTAAATTGAGATTTTTAAATTTCTGTAAACGGTTTATATAAAAGATTTATGAAATTGATATCCACAAAATTAAGAATGGTGAAATTATAAAATGAGTTTTTATAAGTGTGAAAAATGAAATATTATGGAATCCGTAAGTGAATGAAATTTATAGACTTATAAATTGTGAAGTTGAAAATGAATGATAAGTTATTAACTTATAATATGGACTTGTGATATTTATATCGAGTTATAAATTGAATTTGTTAATAAAAGGAATTTATAAATCGAAGTTGTTAGAAGAATAGGATTGAAATTTATAAAAGTTGTTTATAAATCCGGAATCACTTATTTTGATGAGTTGAATATAGAAGTTAATAAAAGAAGATTTATAAATCGAAGTTGTTATTAAAATGGAAATAGAATTTATAACCGTGTTTATAAATTCGGAATCGATTAAATTTGATAAGTGAATTATAGAAGGTTATTAAAGAAGATATATTCACGATTTTGGACAGTGAATATATTGTTAAGTAAAATGGATACGTTTTTGAAGAAGTGATATTAAAAATGAAGTTAAACATTTTAAAGATGTTTTAAAATGTATTATGAATCGAAAGCATAGATTTCCGCAGTTCTTGTTGAAATAGACGTTTTCGAGAAATTTAAGGAAATGGTGGACTATAACACTGTTGTTATAGTAAATGATTTCCGAAAGGAAATGTTTTGATGTAGTATTGGGATTTATATATCTATCTAAATCCGAATCCCTATACTAGTGATTTCGAGTCGTCGTAACGATGTTTTACGCAACATTCGTTTTGACTCAAATAGATGTTGAAATTTATGATTTCCTTAAAGAATGAATATATACTTAATTTGATTTGAGTATATCGAATATTTTCTAAGTGTTGAAAATAAATGATTTGTGAATTACTTATTTTTTTAAAATAAGTATGGAAATGCTTTTCCAATATAAAGTGAACTGTTTAGAGATTTTATCTTTTAAAGATAAATTGGAAATTGAATATTTGAAATTTGTTTTCAAAACGGTTAAGTGTGGAAATTATATATCTAGTAAAGATATTTTTGGAAGATGAAATAATTTGGAAAATTATTTGGAATCTGATGATGTTGCGCATCTTTATTGATAGTTAAATAACCGACTATCAATAATTACCTTTAGATAGGTATTTGTTGTGAATTGAATGAATTTGAATGCCACACTTATTTTTAAATAAACGCTCACTATTCGGGTTAGCCGGGAAAGGACCATGGGGTCGTATAACCCATTCCGAATATGTGATACGTCGTTATGAATCGCATTTGAAGACCGGTGTTGAAGACCGGATATTTTTGAAAACGGAACGATTACCGTCGAGTTACTCTACACCGACTGATCTTCGGTTTAGAGGTTTTATCACCCTTAGTGACGGGAAATCCTGACGTGATTGAAAATTATCCGGAAATGCAAGGGCTTCGTGAGAAGTGCCTTCGGTTCTGTTCGATCCCGGAACAGACTTGTATGGATTGTGTGTCTGACGTTACAATTTGAGATATAAAGTTGATTTCTTTCAAATACATTTCTGTTGGTGGCGGAGAATTTATTCTCTTAGCTTAACACCCTTCTCTGAGACGTACGAGCTCAGAGGTTATGTAGTTGAAATTTATCAGCGATATATCCCAATTTGGTAACGTGGCATACTGAGTGTTGCTGTGAAATGATCAGTGTTTGATCATTTGTGATATGATCATTTGTTTGATCTTATATCTTTGTGATCATAGGTTGATCATTTTGTTTGACCCGAAGCAAGGCTTTTTATAGAAAGCGTAGCTTTGTGGACGAGACTTCGTCGAGCCTCACACCCCGGAAATGGTCGAAACAGGACGAATGCAGCAAGGTTCTAGGGAGTAGCGCCCCTTAGTGTATGTCATTCCTTCTGGATAAAGGTGGTATCATGGTATGGAGCCCAGATACTTAACCTCTGTGGTTACTGCATTATTATTATCTATGTGGTTTGTTGCGAATCGGGGATCCTCGGGAAGATCGGTGACGATCGGGGGATGGCATACGCGTGTCAGTAGTTACCTATTTTTGCAGAGGTAACCCGGCCTTGTGTTGGCAGAGATCCGGTTAGGTTCTCGGGTCGTCTATTCCAGGGACGTACCCATCGTGGATAGGAAGTTCCTTAGCCTGACCATTTGTTGGAAATCCAAAGAAACAATACGCGACTTGTACGGTATTAGTTGTAGAACCTGCCATTTAATATGGTAGCTATAGCAAGCATACTATAATGGTACCTATGCTGGCTAAGATTTATATTCTACTTTCGAAATGTTTTCTACACTATGCACTAATAATAATATCCAAAAGGATTTGATTTTCGCGTAGTAAGCATCTTTGACTATCATAAGAAGAAATCTCCTCCAAGTCTGCGTTTGCATTGTGTGTGTGGCGGGAGGTCTTATGGTAGTTTCATTTTCCAAAAGCATTGCGAATTGACTTTAAAAATATTTCTGTTGTTAAATTTAAAGATAATTGTTTTACGATCTCACACCAGTCACCATGACTGACTCGGAGTTTATTGTTTCCCTTCTAAACTCTGGGTGCCCACCAATTTCCACACGGGCAGCCTAGAGTTATATTATCAGGATATTCTGGATATTCTGGAGCTTTGGAGATAAGCTGGATGACGAGACGTAGTATTTGTATATGATAGTATTTATTCCGCTGTGTATTCTGTATGAGGACAAGTTATATAACTGTCCATTGTTGTATATTGACTCTGATGATTGATGTATGTATAAACTGATAAAGTTCTTTGTTTTAAAAGACTAGTGATTATCTATTATATGTTATTCCGCTGCGATATGTGAGATTCTGATATTGTTTTCTGTTTCTGTTTCTGCTCTTGTTCTGTTGTTGTTCTTCTTTCTTTTTCTTCTACTATTTCTTCTTTCTAAAACCCTCACTATTGGAGTTTCCGGCATTCGATTTCTCGGCAGTCGATAAAGTGAGTATCGATGTTGAATTTTCGAAAGTCGAAAATTTTAGGACGTGACAAAGTGGTATCAGAGCATATGGTTAAGCGACAACCCTGCTCTGTTGGGTGTTACTCATTAGAGATAGAGTCAGTAGTACTCTAGAATGAGTTGAGTGAAATAATAGATACGAGTGCGTATTTGTTAGTGAATATAAAATTGTTTTATATTGTGATGATTGGTTTGTTGAGTGGTATATGGATTCTGGTCGGTATTGTCCGTACAACTCTATCGATAGGGATCTCTAAACACTTGTATAGAACAATTCGGCACAGTATTGTTTTAAAATAGGGTAAATGAGATAATTTTACCCAAAACTATTTTTGTATGGAAAAGAAATGATTTTCTATGAATTATCATAGTATATGGTTGCATGGTTGTTAGAGGTGATAATGTTAATCTATTATCATTAAAATTGAATAAGAAATTGAAATCGTAACTCCAAAGTTAAGAGATAAATTCACATATAAATGAAATTTGAGAATATAAATTATAAATGTGATTTGTAATTTAAAACGGAATTCCAGAGAAGTTTTTGGAAATGTTTGAAAGGAATTTGAAAATTTTGGAGATTTGGAAAGTTTAAATCATTTTTGATTTGAAAATGTATTTCAAAGGTTTTGAAAAGTATTTTGGAAAGATAAAAGCTCTAAACTCTTTTCGGTCGCTGGAAAATAACTTCGGTAATGACTGCAGCATCACTGATGTTCATTTTCGGGTTTCCAAAAGAGGAATTGCTGCCAAATTATTTTAAATGGAAAGTTGTTTGAAAAATTTGGGTTTTGGTTTTGGAAATTCAAAGGATGATTTGAATTGTTTTCAAAAATGGTTTTTGAAAAAGATTTAAAGACTCTGGAATACCATATTTATGAAATATTATTAAGTTGATAACTTATACAAATTGAATGTTGATAGAATCAATTTAACTTAAAGAGTGGAGTTAAATTAAAGGAAGTATAAGTGCATAAATTTGAATAAATGAAAGTGAAATTTCAAAGAAGATAATTGGAATTAAAATTCATTAAAGGAATGAAATTGGAATGTAGATAAGTCGAAGACTTATAAAATATTTGAAATTTGTTAGTAAATGAAATTCAAGCTGAATATTGAAACTAATCTAAAAGTAATCAGTTATGAATGAAAGCTGATAAAATTCAATATTCAGGAGATAAACCAAATCCAAATTAGATTGGAATGGTGAATTGAATTCAAATGGAATTTGAAATGTAAAATTGAATGAAATAGATATATAACTTCAATAGTGAAGTAAAAATGATATAAGAAGTAAGTACTGAAATTTTGTAATAGAATTTGCAAAATGGTTTGAATATATGCAACTAGACATTATGGCTAGTAGGATATACAGGTGTTATAAAGGAATTGGAATTTAATTTCGAAGATAAATTTGAATGGCTCGACAAAAGGTAAGTATTTCAATTTGAATATGAGATTTGATGACTTATTTCTCTAGCCGCTTGGCTTTTTCTTTTTCTTTTTGAAATCTGAGAGTCCGTAGGGACGTTTTGTAGTCGTGCCGTATTAGCCGCGCAAAGGAGACGCTGGCGAAATTTTTCGGAAATTTAAAGCGTTAGAAATTTTTGAGAAAATTTTGAAAGTTTAAAATTTGAATTTAAACTCGAATTTGAATTTAGAAGTTAAACAATGTTGTTTGAAACTTAAAATTTAAGTTGGAAAGTTAGTTGAGATGATAACGAATCTTTAGTAGGAAGATCCGTTTGAAAAGTGATAAAACTATTAGATGTTGAAAAATAGTAGACGAGTTAAGGACTTTTTTTTCCTAACTTGTAATTTCGAGGACGAAATTCTTTTAAGGGGGGAAGTCTGTAACGACCCAGGATTTTTGATAATTAAAATTTGAATATTTAATTGATTTTAAATATTAGTAAATGAATTTAAGAAGTCGAATAATTTATTATTCGAATATTGGATTTTATTTGGTCAATTAAATCGTTAATTTAATAGTGAAATTCCAGAATTAATTGAAATCTGGATTGAATATGATTTTAAATGATTTGTAAGACTTTATTAAAACATACTGGAGTTATAGAAAGGTTATAGAACTTTTAAAATTGAATTTAAAGTTAATCTGTGAAAATTGAATATTTTAATATTTAATTATCGACTGAAAAATAGCCATTTTTTGAACAGTCTCAGAATTGAATGAGACCAGTTTCATTGGATCCGTAATAGTTAGTTATTATCGGATTTCAATTTTCGTATCCATCAGAGTTGTCGTTTGACCGTGGCAACTCGAAACGCATCGATATCGTTTTAATTTTAAATCGTCGAGTTAAAAATAGTCATTTTTCGAACAGTGTCGGATTTCGACGAAACCAGTTTCATCGGATCCGTAATGTGATATTATTGTAAGATTTCAAATTTCGTAATTTTTGGATGTGCCGTTTGTCCGGGGCAAGCCAAAACGCCTCGAAATCGATTTAAATCGGTTTAATTTTAAATCAATCGTTTTTCTCCGTATCTCGCACAGATGTCCGAATTAGCTTCCGAAACACATTCCATTGCGTTCGGAACGCGGGGTAAACCTTAGAAACGTCAGCCGGCACGTTCGATTCGGAGTTCGGAAAATTTCGATGAATAGTAAATTGGGCAATTTTCTATAAAAACCCCTCTTCTCTTCACTTTTGCAAAACAAAGACAACCCTAGGGTTTGAAGTCTCAGCCGCCGTTTGTTTTGTTAATGGCCAATATTGTTCGAATTTCTCCTCTTAATATCTCTCGATCTATAAACAATTAGCGAAAGAGTTCAACTGCAAAGTGGTAGAGCGTCTCGAGCTCGATAGATCCGTACGGTGAAGTTGGTTCTCGTTGACCATAGGAGGAGCAGCGTGCTCGCGTTCATAGCCGTGTCGCGCACGTTTTTCACGGTGATGGGCTAACCGATCTCCAGGCAACTCTGGCCGAGGGGAGGGGGGCTTGCGAGCATCGACGTGGAGGTGGGTGATCGGAGTGGATGTCGACGAGGTGGCTCGAAAAATTCGAACCCTAGGGCGGCTATGGGTTGCGTTTTCACTGGAACGAGCGTGAGGGAGGGAAGATGAAAAGCGTGGCCGTGATTTCTCCAATCAAAACAAACGGGCCAGATCTGTTTTAGGGTTAGATAATAAAAAGAAATTGTGTAAATTAATTTTTATTTAAATCGTATAATCTTTGTAATGCGATAACTTCTTCATACGTTATCAGATTTCGATGAAACAAAGTGCGTTGGAATCGTATTTGCGAATACTACGCGATGCAATTGGTTTGGAGTCGTTTGGAGTCAATGAAAATTTCGGGTAAAATTAAATGCGCGTTTAATTTTATTCGAAATAAAACGCTGGAACAGAATTAAAATCGAGGTGAGATCTTCTCACTCAATTGAATGTGGAATTATTTACAGTTATTGATTGATGATTGACTATTTGGATGTGCTATTAGATATGATAGGATATATCTATATATATAGCAATATATACATATTGGCATATGTATATATTGGATTGATTGATTTCCCGCCTCGTATAGCGGATGAGACCCTATTGCGCCGTTAGTAAGCGGATTTATAAAAACCTATATACCGCGATAATTCCGTACTGGAGCGGAATTTGTATTGTGCTAACATCTTTGGATGCAGGGAAACAGGTTGGAGGGATCCGACTGGATTCCTCATCGTATTGATTATTTACAGATATTTTGATATATTCTGTTATCATATTGATATATGATATTGACTGTTGTGATGGACCAATCGATGCTGTTGCATCATCGGATTCAGTTTTGAAATGTAAAAATAACGACTGTTACTTTAAAAAGATTTTAAAGTGATTTTTGAAAATATACGTTTTATGGGATTTTTGAAGTGATTTATTTTAAATAAATAAACGTTCAAATTTTAAAGTTACAAAAATTTATAGATTTGGGAAATATAACCGAAAAGTTATTTTTGGAATAAATAGTTGACTGATTTATGAAATGGTTTAAATTGAGATTTTTAAATTTCTGTAAACGGTTTATATAAAAGATTTATGAAATTGATATCCACAAAATTAAGAATGGTGAAATTATAAAATGAGTTTTTATAAGTGTGAAAAATGAAATATTATGGAATCCGTAAGTGAATGAAATTTATAGACTTATAAATTGTGAAGTTGAAAATGAATGATAAGTTATTAACTTATAATATGGACTTGTGATATTTATATCGAGTTATAAATTGAATTTGTTAATAAAAGGAATTTATAAATCGAAGTTGTTAGAAGAATAGGATTGAAATTTATAAAAGTTGTTTATAAATCCGGAATCACTTATTTTGATGAGTTGAATATAGAAGTTAATAAAAGAAGATTTATAAATCGAAGTTGTTATTAAAATGGAAATAGAATTTATAACCGTGTTTATAAATTCGGAATCGATTAAATTTGATAAGTGAATTATAGAAGGTTATTAAAGAAGATATATTCACGATTTTGGACAGTGAATATATTGTTAAGTAAAATGGATACGTTTTTGAAGAAGTGATATTAAAAATGAAGTTAAACATTTTAAAGATGTTTTAAAATGTATTATGAATCGAAAGCATAGATTTCCGCAGTTCTTGTTGAAATAGACGTTTTCGAGAAATTTAAGGAAATGGTGGACTATAACACTGTTGTTATAGTAAATGATTTCCGAAAGGAAATGTTTTGATGTAGTATTGGGATTTATATATCTATCTAAATCCGAATCCCTATACTAGTGATTTCGAGTCGTCGTAACGATGTTTTACGCAACATTCGTTTTGACTCAAATAGATGTTGAAATTTATGATTTCCTTAAAGAATGAATATATACTTAATTTGATTTGAGTATATCGAATATTTTCTAAGTGTTGAAAATAAATGATTTGTGAATTACTTATTTTTTTAAAATAAGTATGGAAATGCTTTTCCAATATAAAGTGAACTGTTTAGAGATTTTATCTTTTAAAGATAAATTGGAAATTGAATATTTGAAATTTGTTTTCAAAACGGTTAAGTGTGGAAATTATATATCTAGTAAAGATATTTTTGGAAGATGAAATAATTTGGAAAATTATTTGGAATCTGATGATGTTGCGCATCTTTATTGATAGTTAAATAACCGACTATCAATAATTACCTTTAGATAGGTATTTGTTGTGAATTGAATGAATTTGAATGCCACACTTATTTTTAAATAAACGCTCACTATTCGGGTTAGCCGGGAAAGGACCATGGGGTCGTATAACCCATTCCGAATATGTGATACGTCGTTATGAATCGCATTTGAAGACCGGTGTTGAAGACCGGATATTTTTGAAAACGGAACGATTACCGTCGAGTTACTCTACACCGACTGATCTTCGGTTTAGAGGTTTTATCACCCTTAGTGACGGGAAATCCTGACGTGATTGAAAATTATCCGGAAATGCAAGGGCTTCGTGAGAAGTGCCTTCGGTTCTGTTCGATCCCGGAACAGACTTGTATGGATTGTGTGTCTGACGTTACAATTTGAGATATAAAGCTGATTTCTTTCAAATACATTTCTGTTGGTGGCGGAGAATTTATTCTCTTAGCTTAACACCCTTCTCTGAGACGTACGAGCTCAGAGGTTATGTAGTTGAAATTTATCAGCGATATATCCCAATTTGGTAACGTGGCATACTGAGTGTTGCTGTGAAATGATCAGTGTTTGATCATTTGTGATATGATCATTTGTTTGATCTTATATCTTTGTGATCATAGGTTGATCATTTTGTTTGACCCGAAGCAAGGCTTTTTATAGAAAGCGTAGCTTTGTGGACGAGACTTCGTCGAGCCTCACACCCCGGAAATGGTCGAAACAGGACGAATGCAGCAAGGTTCTAGGGAGTAGCGCCCCTTAGTGTATGTCATTCCTTCTGGATAAAGGTGGTATCATGGTATGGAGCCCAAATACTTAACCTCTGTGGTTACTGCATTATTATTATCTATGTGGTTTGTTGCGAATCGGGGATCCTCGGGAAGATCGGTGACGATCGGGGGATGGCATACGTGTGTCAGTAGTTACCTATTTTTGCAGAGGTAACCCGGCCTTGTGTTGGCAGAGATCCGGTTAGGTTCTCGGGTCGTCTATTCCAGGGACGTACCCATCGTGGATAGGAAGTTCCTTAGCCTGACCATTTGTTGGAAATCCAAAGAAACAATACGCGACTTGTACGGTATTAGTTGTAGAACCTGCCATTTAATATGGTAGCTATAGCAAGCATACTATAATGGTACCTATGCTGGCTAAGATTTATATTCTACTTTCGAAATGTTTTCTACACTATGCACTAATAATAATATCCAAAAGGATTTGATTTTCGCGTAGTAAGCATCTTTGACTATCATAAGAAGAAATCTCCTCCAAGTCTGCGTTTGCATTGTGTGTGTGGCGGGAGGTCTTATGGTAGTTTCATTTTCCAAAAGCATTGCGAATTGACTTTAAAAATATTTCTGTTGTTAAATTTAAAGATAATTGTTTTACGATCTCACACCAGTCACCATGACTGACTCGGAGTTTATTGTTTCCCTTCTAAACTCTGGGTGCCCACCAATTTCCACACGGGCAGCCTAGAGTTATATTATCAGGATATTCTGGATATTCTGGAGCTTTGGAGATAAGCTGGATGACGAGACGTAGTATTTGTATATGATAGTATTTATTCCGCTGTGTATTCTGTATGAGGACAAGTTATATAACTGTCCATTGTTGTATATTGACTCTGATGATTGATGTATGTATAAACTGATAAAGTTCTTTGTTTTAAAAAACTAGTGATTATCTATTATATGTTATTCCGCTGCGATATGTGAGATTCTGATATTGTTTTCTGTTTCTGTTTCTGCTCTTGTTCTGTTGTTGTTCTTCTTTCTTTTTCTTCTACTATTTCTTCTTTCTAAAACCCTCACTATTGGAGTTTCCGGCATTCGATTTCTCGGCAGTCGATAAAGTGAGTATCGATGTTGAATTTTCGAAAGTCGAAAATTTTAGGACGTGACAGCCACAGTAGTCAATCCACCTTTCTGACAATTTTGTTGAACTCACACATCACTCCACTACCTCCAGTGGAAACCCCATCATTCCCGATCACTTGGATCATCAGAATTTTCCCAAACCATCATTTCTGTTCAAACCAGAAATGCTCACTCAATCCCTAACTAAAAATTATAATTTCAGTTTTAAAAATCATGTTTTGGTTCAAGGATTCAATTGATGTTCCTGAATTTATGAATTGAGAAGTTTAAATTTTCCACTTTATACTAATTTTTGCTCTGTTGTTTTAATTCCAAAACCAATACAATTTTTTTTTAACTTATATAAATTTTTTTAAAACCTAATCTATGATCAAACAATCATGTTTTGTTTGAATTTTAAATCTTAACAGAGATTGGATTAAGAGGAAATGGATTTTATCAAAATCCTGGCTTCTAAAACTAAGTACTGTCAAAAGCATATATAACAGCATCATATATCTATACACATCCACATATTCATACATATATTCACAGAAATGCACTGAAAATTTTACACACAACCATACAAATATATAAATATGAACATGCAACAAGTTTATTATACTTAGGCTTTTAAATAAAAAGTTACTCACCTATTTGAGAATGAACAGAGCATATTAAATCCTGGAAACTTGAACTGGAATACTTGCTTTGATTTAAACTGAGTTGCTTTTTGATCTTTAAAAACTTTTAACTTGAATACTTTCTGTAGAACTTGCATGCATGCTATGAAACTTGTTTGTGATGTGTGTTGCTTAGATTCCAGGATTGCTTGTTTTGAACATGCTTCCAGATTACAGAAAAATGATGAAGAAGATTTTTACAGGCTCTTTGTTTCCAGGTTTTTAAAGAAATGCAGTCTTGATTTTGAAAAATGGTTAACAGGGATTTGATCTGAGATTATGGTTTGAGGAATTTGGTTACAGAGTGTCTTTGAGAGGAGGATTTAAGTTACAGATTTAGTTTTGGAAATAAATTACAGGTTATTGTTCTTTTGATTTGAGGGGTTTGATTTTGATAAATTTTGGTAGAGGAATGTTTGATTACTGATTTGTTATGAGGAATTTTATTCAGTTTTCTTAGTTTTAGGAATGAAGATAAGAAAGGAAATGAAGATGAGAGTTAAATGTTTATATAAGTAAAAATGTAGTTTAATAAAAATAAAAGAAAAACTAAAATTAAAACTTGACATTTGTCATTCTCCTTTGTTAATTAATTAACACTTGTTATTTAGGTGACTTTATAGATTTACACATGTCATTTAAGTAATCTTTTTATTTTAAATATAAATAAAAGCTTTTAAATCTTAATTTATTTATTTACAATTTCTTATTTATATATATATATAAGTTACTTAAAAGAAAATAAAACTAATCATATATAAATAAAAGCTTATCCATATATTTTAAAATCCAAAACTATTTAAATATTACCTCTTGAATTCTAAATTCAAATTCAAATTAAATTTAAAAATCCAATTTAAAGTAATTTAAAACAACACATTCAATTTGAAATAACAATCCTATTTCTTTAAAATTTATTTATATAAAAACAATACACTATTAATATTGTTTGAAAATAACATACTTATCAATTTTAAATAATTTATAAAAGAGTTTATAAATTACTACGTACTCTTACTAAATGAATTAACATATCATATGTAAATTGTATTTTAAACTTATATATATTCTCTTAAATCATATTAAGCAATATTTAAAAAGAAAATAAATTAAACCTTATTATTAATCTTATTTAAAACCATATAGATATTAATTTTAAATAACTTTGAAAAGCTAATATTAAATAAATCCAAATCTCCAAACTATCAATATATATATATTAGAAATTTAAAACAAGAATTTATTTATTATTTAAATTACAAACCCAAGCTTATCTATTTACAATACATACAATTATATATATATTATAAATAGAAATCATTTTATTAGTAAAATTCACTAATTAAATATTCATTCAATTAGATTATTAAACCAATTCAAATATTTATTATCAAAAATTATCAATCAATTTAATTATTTAAACAGATTATTAAATTGATATTGCCCCAAATTTCCGGGATATCACATTCCTCCCCCCTTAAAATAATTTCGTCCCCGAAATTTAAAACAAAGGTAATTTAGTAATCTATTTAAATCACAAGCATATATTATCATCTATATGCTAACAACCATAGCAACCAATTCATCCAATCAAACAATTCTAACTATCCAGACAAAATTCTAGATAGAATTTCCTCGAGTTTCCCCAAGTATATATATACCGGGATACTCGCACTATAGAATCCAAACAATCAATACTACTAAGCTATAGAGCTTCTACTCATCTAGATCTACAGAACTAAACAGAATATCAGACTACAGACGAGTCTGACTCAACAACCAAACCCTCCAGAACTGCTGGTTCCACAACCAAAGATAGATCAAACACGTACTCTCTCAGAGATACATGAAACACATCAAATTCCAGTCATCCAAACTGTCAATTTAATCCAGTAGATCAAACTCTTACCCAAATCAGAACATAGAAGAGATCCAAAACAATTTGGAGCTGACTTCCCAGACTTACCCAATCTTATAGCTCCCTTTTACCAGAGA
The DNA here is from genome assembly GCA_030737815.1 of Allium fistulosum. NCBI lineage: Eukaryota > Viridiplantae > Streptophyta > Magnoliopsida > Asparagales > Amaryllidaceae > Allium > Allium fistulosum. The sequence goes on along the minus strand of CM060905.1, from coordinate 478,594,480 downwards.
AAACTTCAACAACAATGAAGTCTCTAACTTCGAATTCAAAATTCCTCCATCTCTTATCCACAAAATCCTTCAGACGATCCTGGCTGTCTACAGATCCTTCTTGATCAGCTCAACCTTCGCCGATGCTTCTAGAAACAATCTGGACCAAAGATAACTCAACAAATGATCCTCTCAAGATCTACCCAATCCAAAACAAAACTCTACTCACAAACATCAGAAGATTCCAAACTTACTTCCCTTATCCAGAGACGCACTCCCAAACTGCTTTCGCTGCACCACTCTGATCTGGAATAGAATGAAAATGCTGATGAAGAACACAAGCACAGACTGGACATCACATCCCAGAAAATCTCAGATAACTCAAGAGAACACTCAGCAATCGCAAGTCACTTTTGCGATCAACCCAGCTAAATCCAAATAAAACTGTTCTCTCTTAACCAACCAGAATAGCTCATACTTAACTATCCAATCTATCGAAGAAATAGATACACTCTACTGCTTCTGAACTTCACCTTCAGAAAAATTGCTCAGCCAGAAAACTTCCTGCCAACGCACAGAATACTCCGAGCTGCACTACTGCCACAGATGCCAAAGACTTCCTATCCAAAGCTCTTCGAGAAACTCGGACCTCAAACTAAATAGAAACACCATGCTGAACTCAGCCACAACACCGAAGTAGACACACTTCCCTAACTTGCTCCAAAGAAAACATCTTCGGAAACAATCCATAGTCACTGCATCTCCTCACGCAGCTACTACTCCTGAGATACCATCATACACTTCTGCCTAACCGACAGATCCACACTCTACTCATCCAATGGCACTTCAAAGATAAACTCCAAACCTTAACAACTTCCTTCAGATTGGTGAAATCCTTACACCACAGCAAAGCTTATTTGAGACGGTATTAGGTCTACAGTCTCGTCAGATACACTTCCAACCTCAATACTCAAACTCCAACCATTGGTAGTCGTCGTGTTACACACACCACTACCTATCTACCTTTATAACTTATATTGGAAAACCCGAACAGGTAACCCAACAAATAGGTAGAAATAAATAAATATATATTTTTAAAATGATACTTTTTATATAGAAATTATTTCATCTACCTCTTTAAAACAATATTGTGTCCGTTGGACTGGTTCAAGTGTTTAGAGATCCCTATCAATAACGTTAGCTACTCGTATTGACCAGAATCCATATACCACTCAACCGATCAATTAACACAATATAAAACCATTTTTATATAACTAACAATTACGCGCTCTCAAGATAGACACCACTTCAGAGCCTAGGTATTCACTCAACCTACTGCTCTGATACCACTGTAACGTCCCGGCTTCCTATGCCCAGGAAGACGCATCGTCGATAAGAAAGAAAGGGATAGAAAATAGAAAGAAGAGAAGAAAGAAAGAAACAACAACAGATACTCACAGCGGAACGAATAAATTATATTAATAACATGAACTATTACATAGTATACAACACTATCAGAGTTACACAACTTATACATCACTTAATAGACAGTTATAAACATCTGTCTAAACATTACGACTCAAATACAATACAAGACTCTAACACAGATATCAACACAGCGGAATACTATATCTACGAACGCCGAAGCCTCCTGCTCCATTGCTCCTCCACAATTCGTCAAAGCTAAACCTGAATCCCTTGGCTACTCGTAAAAATTTGAGTACCCAAGAGTTTATAAAACAGAAATAAACAACTTGGGTCAGACATGGGTCTGGTGTGAGTAACAGGTTAAACTTGTTTAACTTCAAAACCTTTTGAAAGAAAAGGTATCACGTAAGACTCCCCACAAATAAACATGGGTAAGTTTTTACCTTACGCTAACCAAAACATTTGATAGGAAATTCGATTGTATTATAATAGGGTCTAGGGTTTTCAAATAAATATGAAATAGCCGAAATTGTTACATTATTAAATTCCAGCATACATAAGTCTACAATCAAGTCCGTTATCACTTATTGGAATTTGGATTTCCATACAATGGCAGAGCTACCGGGGTACCGCTCATCACAGTACGGGGCCTAGATCACCGTACCGAGGATCACTCCCAATCCCCTGCAACACAAAGCCGGAACCATCCCTTACTGGATAATTCCGAATAAAATCACCCCACAGATGGTCGTCGCCAACTGCACCACTAAGCCGAAATAAAAGAAGGAACTCTCTAGACAGGGATGACTTTACTCTCAGTGGGTGCTACCCACGAAGCCTTGCTGCACCTCCCCTGTTTTAGCCATTCCCGGTTGATGAGGCTTGAGGTCACGATTACCTTTAATCAGAACACATCACTTAGAATGCTCATCGTCCACCTGACGATGTTCTGAAAGCATTCAATCCATACAAGTTCGTTCCGGGTTCGAACGAAACCGAAGGCATTATCTCGTTACACTCGTATTGGAATCACCCTCAGAGTTAACGACAATAACCCTTGCACTCTGAATCTTCATCTTCACTTGAGATTCATGACCTATCGTTAATTTGGATCGATGTGGTATTCGGGTCTCCAGACCTGGAATTCCGGTATACGGAAACCCGATCCCGGTCTCATCGAAATCCAAAACGTATCTTTTAAGGGCCAAGTTGTTTTAAGGTTAAAACAATTCAATTCTTATCTATATACACACAGATAGATAACTCAATAGATAATCTATATTATCATCCAAACAGATAATTCATATTATCATTACAATTCAACCAAACATCCATATCACATATCATATATCTCATCAGAGATATCAAACAATGCAAAGCATTCAATAATATTCATCCATCCTAAGTAATGATTTATATCATCTCTAATTAATTATCTTAAGTTAATTTAATTAATTAATTTAACTTAATCAAATTTATTTAATTAATTACCTTAAGTAATTAATTACCTTAATTACTTCCATTAAGTAATTATACTTAACCAATTCATAAAAGATTATCATTGTTAATTAATCTAATTGATTATCAAAATTAATCCCATTTATTACTTATTTAATAATCCCTAATTAATGATCTCTCATTATTAACAATTCTTTAATTACTTCCTAAGTAATTAATCTTTAATCAATTATTTATTAACTACAACTTAATAAATTCTTAATTACAAATTAATTAATTTCTAATTACTAAATTAATTACTTAATTAATCTTTAATCACTAGATTAATAAATACTAATCATTTATTAATAATCCATACTTAACTGAATAAAAGATTCTTAATCCCAAATTAATTAACCTTAATTAATTAACTTAAAATCTTAATTATTTAATTAATTAACACTAAACCTTTAATTAATTAAATTATTAAATTATTCTTTAATTACCCTATTAATTTAATGAACCTAAATCATTAACCCTTAATTACTTTCTAAATTAAAGTATTAACCCTTAACTACTTTAATTATTATTAACAAAGACTTTAAAACATTTTACTTTAAAATATTTCTTTTAATTCATTTTAAATTAAAGCTTTAAAATAAATTACAATTTAACTTTAACCAATTTAAATCAAATTTACAAATTCTTTTTAAATTCAAATGTTAAAGAAACACTTAACATTTATAAAAGAAATTTATAGGATTTCTAAACCAATTTATTTATTCAAAACTTTTTAAATTATCCTTTAAACATTTTAATAAAAACTTATTTTTTTCACAACTGGGATTCAAGTTTAAATTGAATCCACACTTAAAGATTTGATTTAAACTCTGTTTAAATTTCTGTTTCCAAATTTAAATCAAATTTTAAAATTTTAAAACAAACAGGCTTCAGACCTGTAACAACTCAATTTACCCGAGTCTATTCTTATTTTACACGAGCCAAAACCCGTGCCTTTCTTCTCCACCCTGCTTCGAGATATTCATCATTTTCACGAGCCTGCCCCGAGATCCTTGCTTCTTTCCCAAACCAAAATCAACCCAGATACTCAATGATACAAGGTGCACGTGCACAGGCGAAAACTTGGACGTCGACCATCTATGCCATCACCTGCATATCGTCTACGATCACCCCTTACGCTCGCGACCTCCAGAACCACGAATAAACCTAACCATCGAATTCGAGTAAATCGATCATCACCTGGAACAGAACCCAAACCTGGAACAAAACTTCCCAAACCTGCAAATCCCCTCGTTCTCGCGCCTCCGACCACCGGAGAGACATCAATTCTGGCCTCATATTCGCCAACCACCCTACTTCCATTTCCCAGAATCCCCTGCAACTCGATCTACCAGTGAAGACGTGGTGATCAAAATACCAATCCTAGTTAAAACTAGGGTTACAGACTAGAACAACCTCCTGTCACCGCCACAGTAGTCAATCCACCTTTCTGACAATTTTGTCGAACTCACACATCACTCCACTACCTCCAGTGGAAACCCCATCATTCCCGATCACTTGGATCATCAGAATTTTCCCAAACCATCATTTCTGTTCAAACCAGAAATGCTCACTCAATCCCTAACTAAAAATTATAATTTCAGTTTTAAAAATCATGTTTTGGTTCAAGGATTCAATTGATGTTCCTGAATTTATGAATTGAGAAGTTTAAATTTTCCACTTTATACTAATTTTTGCTCTGTTGTTTTAATTCCAAAACCAATACAATTTTTTTTTAACTTATATAAATTTTTTTAAAACCTAATCTATGATCAAACAATCATGTTTTGTTTGAATTTTAAATCTTAACAGAGATTGGATTAAGAGGAAATGGATTTTATCAAAATCCTGGCTTCTAAAACTAAGTACTGTCAAAAGCATATATAATAGCATCATATATCTATACACATCCACATATTCATACATATATTCACAGAAATGCACTGAAAATTTTACACACAACCATACAAATATATAAATATGAACATGCAACAAGTTTATTATACTTAGGCTTTTAAATAAAAAGTTACTCACCTATTTGAGAATGAACAGAGCATATTAAATCCTGGAAACTTGAACTGGAATACTTGCTTTGATTTAAACTGAGTTGCTTTTTGACCTTTAAAAACTTTTAACTTGAATACTTTCTGTAGAACTTGCATGCATGCTATGAAACTTGTTTGTGATGTGTGTTGCTTAGATTCCAGGATTGCTTGTTTTGAACATGCTTCCAGATTACAGAAAAATGATGAAGAAGATTTTTACAAGCTCTTTGTTTCCAGGTTTTTAAAGAAATGCAGTCTTGATTTTGAAAAATGGTTAACAGGGATTTGATCTGAGATTATGGTTTGAGGAATTTGGTTACAGAGTGTCTTTGAGAGGAGGATTTAAGTTACAGATTTAGTTTTGGAAATAAATTACAGGTTATTGTTCTTTTGATTTGAGGGGTTTGATTTTGATAAATTTTGGTAGAGGAATGTTTGATTACTGATTTGTTATGAGGAATTTTATTCAGTTTTCTTAGTTTTAGGAATGAAGATAAGAAAGGAAATGAAGATGAGAGTTAAATGTTTATATAAGTAAAAATGTAGTTTAATAAAAATAAAAGAAAAACTAAAATTAAAACTTGACATTTGTCATTCTCCTTTGTTAATTAATTAACACTTGTTATTTAGGTGACTTTATAGATTTACACATGTCATTTAAGTAATCTTTTTATTTTAAATATAAATAAAAGCTTTTAAATCTTAATTTATTTATTTACAATTTCTTATTTATATATATATATATATAAGTTACTTAAAAGAAAATAAAACTAATCATATATAAATAAAAGCTTATCCATATATTTTAAAATCCAAAACTATTTAAATATTACCTCTTGAATTCTAAATTCAAATTCAAATTAAATTTAAAAATCCAATTTAAAGTCAATTTAAAACAACACATTCAATTTGAAATAACAATCCTATTTCTTTAAAATTTATTTATATAAAAACAATACACTATTAATATTGTTTGAAAATAACATACTTATCAATTTTAAATAATTTATAAAAGAGTTTATAAATTACTACGTACTCTTACTAAATGAATTAACATATCATATGTAAATTGTATTTTAAACTTATATATATTCTCTTAAATCATATTAAGCAATATTTAAAAAGAAAATAAATTAAACCTTATTATTAATCTTATTTAAAACCATATAGATATTAATTTTAAATAACTTTGAAAAGCTAATATTAAATAAATCCAAATCTCCAAACTATCAATATATATATATTAGAAATTTAAAACAAGAATTTATTTATTATTTAAATTACAAACCCAAGCTTATCTATTTACAATACATACAATTATATATATATATATTATAAATAGAAATCATTTTATTAGTAAAATTCACTAATTAAATATTCATTCAATTAGATTATTAAACCAATTCAAATATTTATTATCAAAAATTATCAATCAATTTAATTATTTAAACAGATTATTAAATTGATATTGCCCCAAATTTCCGGGATATCACATCTATAATAGATCGGCGGTCTCGCCAATCTTCGAATGATTTGTAAAGGAGCAAAACTCCTTTATAATAGGCATCGATTTACCGTAGATTTCTGACTCCTCGGTTTACGATGCTATCTATTACCTGCTATACCTGAATTCCATCTCTTGAGATCGAGTGTTGATTTACCTCGGAATTCAGCATCGATCTTATTCTTGAAGTTACGGACGACCCGGTTAAGGTTGCCCTTGAATTAAATAAACTCATCCATCTCTCGATTGTGGTAATTGAATTATCTTATCTTCTGTTTCAAACTTATTTTCGAATCAAAATTCTCCTTGATTTGATTTCCATCAAATTTGAATCGCTATACATGTTTTGAAATCTATTCTTGTATCGTCGAGCGAGGAATTGTATTTGTAAAATTATATTTAAAATGTTTTAAAAAAATATTGTGTTGTTTGAGTTGTTGATGTTGATTTGGACTTTCGATCGATTCGTCTGATCAACGCTATCGATAGGATTTCCAAAACACTTTAACAGAGCAAACCGACACAATATCGTTTTCAAATTTTGTAAACAAAATAAATTTTTTAATGATTATATTATATATACAAGTATAAATTTTTCTGAAATTAAATTGTTAATGAGTTGTTGTCCGAAATGATAACATTTAATTTTCATTTATTATTTCATAAACCATTGACTATTGGATAATATAAATAAATGAATTTATAAAAATAGGTTAAAATTGATTTTAGATTTAAATGGATTTAAACTAAATTTGAGAATTTAATATTCAGTGGTTTCAAACTTTGATTTGAAGTTTTAAAGTGTATAGTATTTAAAATATTTCAAATGGAAATCATTCAAAGAATTTAAAAAAAAAGTTTAAGTCAGCGCTCTTCTCTTTGTCGCTGGAAAATAATTTCGGTGATGGCGGCCGCATCATCGACATTCATTTTCGAGTTTCGAAGCGGAGATACTATTCTGTAGCTTTGCTACGGTTTTGTTTAGAAAAATATTTTGATTTGAATTTCTTCAGTATAATTTGATTTATATATATAGGTATCTTATTTTAAAATTTGATTTGATTTGATATAAATATATTATATATATCTCTAAATTGTTTAAAGTTAATCGGAAATCTAATTCTTAAATTTTGTTAAAGGATGATTTTAATTATAAATAAAACCAAAATTTGAAATAAATATTTAAACTTGAATAATTGAATTGGGAAAATTTTATTTGTATATTGTCCAACTGCATTCTAATACAACTTACCTAAATCATTCAGAAGTTGAATATGTAATTGGATAATATATAAGATAAATTGAATTTATAAATAAAATTAGAGTGTTTATAATAAATGTTATATACTAAATTTTGATTATAAAGATGTTAATAGAGTTAGGTAGGATAATAAGTAAACTCAGTTAATAATGAAATAAATTTGTTTTGAAAGAACTAATAAATTTGTTTTGAAAGAATTAATAAATTGAAATTTGATCAACATATGAAAATACCTTGAATTTAAAAGAAATTAATAGATGTAAATTAATTTAAATCGAAACTTTTATGTTTTAAATTAATTTATATGGGTTAAATATATATGAGTAGATATATTAAGTAGAATAAATTTAACAGTAATTTGGAATAAAGAAGAATTTAAAATGGTTGAAGAAAATATGATTATAATAAAAGACTATTCAAATTTATGGTTTTAAAAATTGTAAATTGAAGATAATTGGATAATAAGATAATAAATTTAGAAATAGTTAAGATTGATTTTAGTGAAATCAAATGGATTAAATCAATTATTGAATATCAGTTAATTTTAATTTTAATTTATATATATGGTTTAAATTAGTTGTTATTTTGCATTTCAAATATGTTTTTCTTTCTGGTTGTTTCTATTCTCCTACCTCGTTCCTTTTCGGGGACGAAAAGTTTTGAGTGGGGGAGAGTGTAACGACCCGTAAATTTTAACTGTTTTAATAATGTAATTAGTTAAAATTTTGTGAAATTTTAAACGATAAAATTTTGAAATATAAATTTGATATTTGGAATGCGTTTAGTTAAACATAGCAACTGGTAAATTTTCATCCGAAAATATGAAAGTTTATTTCGCGCGTAAATTTACTTCGATTTAATCAGTTAAAAAGCGATGAAAATAAAATGTTTTCGGAACCTAAATATTTTTACATAGAAAAATTCTAAACCATCTTCTGAGCAAACGCTATTTTTTCTTTTTCCCAAATTCGGATTTCTTTAGCTCCGTCGATCATATTTTTCTGTGTTTTTCTTGCATTTTTCCGCCAGTAGAAAATTCAGATTTTTATAATCAAATCGTACCACTGATATCCGTATACCATTTTGGTCGTCTCCTCGTGCTGATCTCTACGGTATATTCGATTGTCAAATTCGGAGTCCGGTGTACGTTGCCCTTTACGTAACGCCTACCGTATTGATACCGGTTGTGTAACGTTTGGTTTCTGAAACCCTTTGAATTCTTTGTCCATTCACTTCCACCGTAATAATCAGCTATTAACAATTTCAAATTCTTGACTTTCAAAATCCTTCTTGGTTAAATATAAAAGTTAATTCGTTCTCATGTTTTCCGGTGTTTTGGAAAGTTTCTAGACATCATTTAATCTCCCATTTGCAAATGAACGGTTCATTTATTGCTATTCTTTCTCAACCGTTGCCCACTTTCTTCATGGCAAATTAAAAAAAATGAAATGAATGGAACCTTCGCCAGTATGGTCGCACCCCACACGTCCCTCTTCCCCTTGCCGCCATTTTGCCATCGTCCGCCCTCTCTGTCCTCCGCCCAAGCCCTCGTCGAAGCAGCAGCCACCCAGGCGAGCCACTCAGCCCACCATCCCTTCCCATAGCCTGACCACCTCCTCACACTAGCCTCGACCTTTGCCCCGTGCTCTGCCTTGCCGAGCGTCGTGATCTCTATCTTCCTTTTCTTTCCTTCGCTGGTAGGTTATATTTCAAGTTTTATATAATATGTTCCATTTTAGAATTTTACAGTGAGATCTATTAGTTATCTACTGTAATATATAGGTTATTGAGTTATTGGGGGTTTTTATAATATTGAGCTAACACTTTTATATATATATATATATTGAAATTATTTTAAATTATATGATGTATATGTATATGTTGGTTTTATATATGTGTTTAGTTAAAATCAATGATCTTTAAATTATATATATAAAGAAGAAGTTTATAATATAATACAATATACAGTTTTAGATCCACTATAGTCTGAGCCTACTACTTTACAGTTTTGCTTTGCCTAAATTGCTTTGTAATTACATATTTTATATATCATAAGTTGTTTTGGTTTTACTTGTTGCTTATATATATGACATATATCTGGGTGCATAAACTAGTTGGCATATTGTAAAGGGTGAGATAAAGTATATGGCGTGTTGTGTTGTATTCATTTCTTTACTGATAAAAATATTTCTATTATATGTCTAAAAAGGTTCAGCTGCATATCTACAATATAGTGTTTCCTTTTATAATCTTAAAGTATTAATTTCATGTACGGGTTTTGTTATATATATACATGTCTGTTTTCCTAGTATAAATGATCATTTTATACAAATTTATATCATAAGTATATTTCAAACTTTATATATACGTATATCATATTGGGTTTTGAATTATGATGTCTAGTGTTATACATAGGATTTATATTTCGAGTAGAATATATGTCTTGGTTCTTAGGTATGTATATGAAGAAGTCGGCTGAAGGTTTAATATTAGTTTGAAAGCTATATATACTTTGTGTTTACAATATATACATTAACATGTTAGCTTATAAGGTTATATGTGTGTGATTTGATTTTTCCCAGTTATAGGTTGCATGTGATATTGTATGTTAGTATATATATAAATACATGAAAATTCTGTTAGTTATATATAAGTGTTGTATCATTTTCGCTGTCTACTATAAATTGTATATGGGTCTAGTTTAAAGTTGCATGCTATACTATATAAAGCCTGTTATAATGTTGGTATATAATGTGTTTATACCAGTATATATATTTAAGTATATTAATGATAGTTACAATGTACGGTCTGTATGTGGACTGATTTATATCCATTTGCCTATCTATCAATGACATATAAATTGTTTATTTCAAAGTTTATTACTGATTTATATAAGTATTTATTTCAAAGTTCATTATGAACGTGTATATATATATATATATGTTGATTTTATACTAGATCTCACTTTTCTCTTCTACTGTTTCTTCTTCGCTGCTTTTTGGGAATTCAACTTCTGTTTTATATATTACGGTAATATTGATTTTAAAGTAGTTGTATAGGTATGGTTATATAAGTAATAAAAGGTCAGGTTGTTATATATATGAATGTGTTTTAAATTTCATATCGTTTTTGAGAAATATTTATAACAAGATAACATACATTTCGTTTTGGTTTATATCCAACAAAATTTGACTTGTTTCATCGATTCTTGTTATCAGCTCTGTTCGTCGAATTCGTGCCAATCTCGTTTTTCTTTGGAGTTCGTGCTTGGATTTGTAACTCGTTCCATCATTGAATCTCTAGCCTCGAAAGGTGAGCACTCACTCACGATTAACGTTCTTTTATTTATTAAATTTGATTTTAATTGAAACGACAATTGAAGTATGCTGTTGTTAGTTATTTACACTGTTTTATATGCTATCACCTGTATCAGTTTACTTATGACATCTTACACCATTATCTGTTAATTATTTATGCGATGATAATACAGTTTGGCTGATAATTGATTGATTGTTGATGTTTATATTGGACGTTAAATTATTAGTGTTAAATGATAAATAGTATGCAAAATTGAAATGGATATAGGATAGTTAACGATTTTAAAACTGATTTATATGTTAAATTTGATTAGTTGAATATGACCCCCTTTTAATTGTTAAATTAATTGACATGTAGAATAGTGATAATTACACTTTGAACCATTGACGTATATTGGATTAATTGTTGTAGTATAAATTGAAATTGAATGACAAGTGAAAAACCGTAATGTAATTGTGACGACCCGGCTTTCCACTCCCGGAAAATCGTATCGACAGTAAGAAAGAAAGGGGTGAGAAGTAGAAAAGAGAAGAAGAGAAAAGAAACAAACACAAATACTCACAGCGGAAACGAACAAAATATATTATATCACATAAATATTACATAGTATCATATACAACACTTATCAGAGTTACACAGATTACACATCATATACTAGACAGTTATAATCATCTGTCTAGTTATTACATCTCAATACAAAACAAAGATCTAAACAAGATCAACACAGCGGAAACTACTATCTATATCTACAACGCTGAAGCCTCCTGCTCCATTGCTCCTCCAGATTACTCGTCAAAGCTAAACCTGAATCCCTTGGCTACTCGTAAAAATTTGAGTACCCAAGAGTTTATAAACAGAAATAAACAACTTGGGTCAGACATGGGTCTGGTGTGAGTAACAGGTTAAACTTGTTTAACTTCAAAACCTTTTGAAAGAAAAGGTATCACGTAAGACTTCCCACAAATAAACATGGGTAAGTTTTTACCTTACGCTAACCAAAACATTTGATAGGAAATTCGATTGTATTATAATAGGGTCTAGGGTTTTCAAGTAAAATACAGAAATAGCTGAAATGCTTACATCTCACATTCCAACATAGTTGGGCACAACTAATACGTACGGCACTTATTGGAGTTTGGATTCCATACAATGGCAGGGCTACTGGGGTACCGCCCGTCACAGTACGTGGCCTAGATCACCGTACCGAGGATCACTCCCAATCCCCTGCAACACAAAGCCGGAACCATCCCTTACTGGATAATTCCGAACAAGATAATCCCGTAGTTGGCGCGACCAACCACACACTAAGCCGAATAAAAGAAAAGGGACCTCTAGACAGGGATCTATCTTGCTCTCAGTGGGTGCTACCCACGAAACCTTGCTGCACCTCCCCTGTTTTAGCCATTCCTGGTTGATGAGGCTTGAGGTTACGATTACCTTTAATCAGAACATATCACTTAGAATGCTCATCGTCCGCCTGACGATGTGTTGAAAGCATTCAATCCATACAAGTTCGTTCCGGGTTCGAACGAAACCGAAGGCATTATCTCGTTACACTCGTTCTGGAATCACCCTCAGAGTTAACGACAATAACCCTTGCACTCTGAATCTTCATCTTCACTTGAGATTCACGACCTATCGTAAATTTGGATCGATGTGGTATTCGGGTCTCCAGACCTGGAATTCCGGTATACGGAAACCCGATCCCGGTCTCATCGAAATCCAAAACGTATCTTTTAAGGGTCAAGTTGTTTTAAGGTTAAAACAATTCGATTCTTATCTTTATACACATAGAAAGATAATTCACAACATTACAATAGATAATCAACATTATCAATATAACAGATAATCCATATTATCATCACAATTCAACTAACATCCATATCACACAGCATATATCTCATCAGAGATATCAATCAATGCAAAGTATTCAATACTATCACCCATTCATAAGTAATGATTTATAACGTCTCTAATTAATTTAAAGTAATTTAAATTAATTACTTCATTCTATAAATCCTGCTTACTTAACTATTAATTAATTACAATCAATTAATTAATTATCCTCTAATAATTCATTTCAATTAATCATCTTTGATTAATTACCTTTTAATTATATCCAAGTAATTTATCCTTTAATTAATTACTTAAATTAATTAACCTTAACCACTTATAATAATTAAACTTTAATTACTTCATTAATTAATTAATTATAATTAATTAAATTAATCAACTATAATTAATTACATTAATCCTTAATTAATTACATTAATTAATCACTTCATTTATTAATTATTACTTAATTAATCAATCTTAATTACATCATTAATTATATTAATTTATGATCCTTAATTACACATTGATTATTAATTACTAAAATTAAATTAATTACATTAAGTAATTAACCTTTAATTAAAACACATTTATTAATCACCTTGATTAATCTTCAATCAGTAATTAACTACCCTTAATTACTTCACTTCATAAATTAATTACTCGTTAATTAATTATCCTTTAATTAATCCCTTGATTAATTATTCAAAAGTAATTAACTCAAATTACTTTTATTATTAAATCATCTTCAGTTAATTACATCCAGTAATTACCTTTAATTACTTTCCTAAGTAATTATACTTTCACTAATTACATTTAAGTAATTATCAAATTTCCAAATCATTATCTTAAATTAATTTAACTAATTAATTTAAACTTATCAAATTTATTTAATTAATTACCTTAAGTAATTAATTTCTTTAATTACTTTCTTTAAGTAATTTATACTTAACCAATTTATATTAATTAATTAATCTAATTGATTATCAAAAATTAATCACATTAATTAATTATTTAATAATTCCTAATTAATGATCTCTCATTAATTATTAAAAATTCTTTAATTACTTTCTTTAAGAAATTTAGCTTTAATCAACTATTTATTAATTACAACTTAATAAATTCTTAATTACCAATTTATTTATCTCTATTACTAAATTAATTTCTTAATTAACCTTTAAATTAAAGTATTAACCTTTAACTACTTTAATTATTATTAACAAAGACTTTAAAATATTTACATTAAAATCTTTCTTTAATTTATCTTAAATTAATGCTTTAAAATAAATTACAATTTAACTTTAACCATATTTTGAATCTAATTTACAAAATCTTCTTAAATTCCAAATGTTAAGAAACACTTAACATTTAAAAGATTTTTCAAACCAATTTATTTAAATTCAAAACCTTTTTTGTAACGACCCAGAATTTTTGATAATTAAAATTTGAATATTTAATTGATTTTAAATATTAATGAATGGAATTTAGAAGTCGAATGATTTATTTTTCGAATATTGGGTTTAATTGGATAATTAAATCGATAAATTAATAATTGAAATTCCAGAAATAATTGAAAATCGAGTTTAAAATGATTGAAAATGATTTGTAAAATTTTATTTAATCATACTGGAGTTATAGAAAGGTTATGGAACTTTTAAAATTGGATTTAAAGTTAATCTGTGAAAATTGAATATTTTAATATTTAATTATCGACTGTAAAAATAGCCAATTTTCGAACAGTCTCAGAATTGAACGAGACCAGTTCCATTGGATCCGTAATAGTTAGTTATTATCGGATTTCAATTTTCGTAGCAATCGAAGTTATCGTTTGACCATGGCAGCTCCAAACGCATCGAGATTGTTTTGATATTAATTCGACAAGTTAAAATAGTCATTTTTCAAACGGTCTCGGATTTCGACGAAACCAGTTTCATCGGATCCGTAATGTGATATTATTGTAAGATTTCAAATTTCGTAATTTTTGGATTTACCATTTGTCCGGTACAAGTCAAAACGCCTCGAAATCGATTTAAATCGGTTTAATTTAAATTGATCGTTTAAATCCATATCTCACACAGACGATCGAATTAGCCTCCGAAACACGTTCCATTGCGTTCGGAACGCGGGGTAAACCTTAGAAACGTCAGCCGGCACGTTCGATTCGGAGTTCGGAAAATTTCGATGAATAGTAAACTGGGCAATTTTCTATAAAAGCACCCTTTCCTTTCATTTTGCAAACGAGAAAACTAGGGTTTCAGCTTAAACCCTGGCCGCCTCTAATTCGTTCGATGGCCAGAAACTCGCGACATTCTTCCCCTCCAATCTCCCAATCTATCCACTTTCACAAGAAATCACCAACTACAATGTTGTAGAGCATCACGAGCTCTACATTCTCAACGGCTATGATCGTCTATTGTCGAGTGAATCAACGGCAAAATGCCAGGGAAGTGCTGCCGTTCGCACGCGTTTCTAGGGGGTTTGGGGGTGCCGAGCTCGACCGCTCTCTGGCTGTTGGTGGCTCGTGTCGCGAGCTTCGTTGTGGCGCTCCCCGATCGTGGTGGAAGTGTTCGAATGGGTCGCGTGCTTTAGGGTTTGATGGCGGCAACGTTGGGTTCGAACGACCTGTAGAACGCGCGTGGAAGAAGATCGCGTGCAATGGCCTGGATCTTCCAGTGAAAATCTAACGGCCAGAAATTGTTAAGGTTTAAAATTAAAAGAAATTGTAAATGTTAATTATATTTAAATTTGTATAAAGTTTAAATTGCAATAACTTCGTCATATATTATCAGAATTCAACGAAACTGGCGACGCCGGAATCGCAGCGACACGCTCTACGCTGCAGCGCAGATCTGGGCGTGTTTGGAATCAGTGAAATTTTTGAGTAAAATTAAACGGCCGTTTAATTTTATTCGAAATAAACTCTGGAACGAAATTTAAAATCGAGGTGAGATCTTCTCACTCAAAAGAAAATTGAAAGTGGAATTTTCAGTTATTGATTTGATTGCTATTGGATGTGATATTAGATATAGTAGGATATATCTATATATATAGCAATATATACATATTGGCATATGTATATATTGGATTGATTGATTTCCCGCCTCGTATAGCGGATGAGACCCTATTGCGCCGTTAGTAAGCGGATTTATAAAAACCCATATACCGCGATAATTCCGTACTGGAGCGGAATTGGTATTGTGCTGACGTTTTTGGATGCAGGGAAACAGGTTGGAGGGATCCAACTGGATTCCTCACCAGTATTTATTTATTTACAGATATTGATGAATATTCTGTTATCATATTGATATATGATATTGACTGTTGTGATGGACTAATCGATGCTGTTGCATCATCGGATTCAGTTTTGAAAAGTAAAAATAACGACTTTTAATTTAAAAGGATTTTTAAAGTGATTTGTAGAAATATACGTTTTATTGAAAACTTTGAATTGGTTTATTTTAAATAAATAAATGTTAAAAATTTTAATGTTAGTAAAATTGTGATTTTTGTGAAATACGACAAGAATGTTATTTTTGAAATAAACAATTGGTAAGGATTATGAAATAGTTTAAATTGGAATTGTTGAAGTATTTTAAACAATTCATATAAAAAGATTTATAAAAAAATTGATATTTTTATAAATTAAGAATATTGGAATTTTGAAATGAGTTTTATTAAGTGTTAAAGTCAAATAAAAATGGATTCCATAAGTGGATAGAAATTTATAGATTTATAAATTGTGAAGTTATTAAATGAGTAGATTTTGTAAAATAAAAAGATTTATAAGCCATTATCTTATAAATCGGATTTTGACATTTAGATGAGAAATGAATAGATGTTGTAAATAAATGCATTATAAGTTCTTAACTTATAATATAGACTTCCGGTATATAATTGAGATATATAAGTTGAATTGGATAACTTAGAAATCGAAGTTTTACAAATAGAAATGGGATTTATAAACATTGTTTTATAAATTAACATTGAAGTTATTAAAGGAGATATATTCGTGATTTTGGAACAGCGAATTATCCTTTAAGTTAAAATGTGTAGAAATGATTGAAATAGGGTTAAGTAAATTTTATTCACGATTTTGGACAGTGAATGTATTGTTAAGTAAAATGGATTCATTTTTGAAGAAGTAATATTTTAAAAATGAAGTTAAAACATTTTAAAGGTGTTTTAAAATGTGTTATGAATCGAAAGCATAGATTTCAACATTTATTGTTGAAATAGACGTTTTCGAGAAATAAGGAAATGATGGACTATAACACTGTTGTTATAGTAAATGGTTTCCGAAAGGAAATGTTTTGATGTAGTATTGGGATTCACATATCTATCTAAATTCCGAATCCCTATACTAGTGATTTTGAGTCGTCGTAACGATGTTTTACGCAACATTCGTTTTGACTCAAATAGATGTAAAATTTATGATTTCCTTAAAGAATGAATATATACTTAATATTGATTTAAGTATATTGGATATTTTCAAATGTTGAAAATAAATGATTTGTGAATTACTTATTATTAAATAAGTATGGAAATGCTTTTCCAATATGAAATGAACTGTTTTGAGATTTTATCTTCAAAGATAAAATGAAATGTGGAAATTGATTTGAAATTGTTTTCAAATGGTTAAGTGTGGAAATTTTACATGTAATGAAGATATTTTTGGAGATGAAATAATTTGGAAAATTATTTGAAATCTGATGATGTTGCGCATCTTTATTGATAGTAAATAACCGACTATCAATAATTACCCTGAATGGATGTTTTGTTGTGAATTGGATGAATTTGAATGCCACACTTATTTTTAAATAATCGCTCACTATTCGGGTTAGCCGGGAAAGGACCATGGGGTCGTATAACCCATTCCGAATATGTGATACGTCGTTATGAATTGCATTTGAAGACCGGTGTTGAAGACCAGATATTTTTGAAAACGGAAGGATTACCGTCGAGTTACTCTACATCGACTGATCTTCGATTTAGAGGTTTTATCACCCTTAGTGACGGAAAGTCCTGACGTGATTGAAAATTATCCGGAAATGCAAGGGCTTCGTGAGAAGTGCCTTCGGTTCTGTTCGATCCCGGAACAGACTTGTATGGATTGTGTGTTTGACGTTACAATTTGAGATATAAAGCTGATTTCTTTCAAATACATATCTATTGGTGGCGGAGAATTTATTCTCTTAGCTTAACACCCTTCTCTGAGACGTACGAGCTCAGAGGTTATGTAGTTGAAATTTATCAGCGATATATCCCAATTTGGTAACGTGGCATACTGAGTGTTGCTGTGAAATGATCGGTGTTTGATCATTTGTGATATGATCATTTGTTTGATCTTATATCTTTGTGATCATAGGTTGATCATTTTGTTTGACCCAAAGCAGGGCTTTGTAGAAAGCGTAGCTTTGTGGACGAGACTTCGTCGAGCCTCACACCCCGGAAATGGTCGAAACAGGAAGGATGCGGCAAGGTTCTAGGGAGTAGCGCCCCTTAGTGTATGTCATTCCTTCTGGATAAAGGTGGTATCATGGTATGGAGCCCAGATACTTAACCTCTGTGGTTACTGCATTATTATTATCTATGTGGTTTGTTGCGAATCGGGGATCCTCGGGAAGATCGGTGACGATCGGGGGATGGCATACGCGTGTCAGTAGTTACCTATTTTTGCAGAGGTAACCCGGCCTTGTGTTGGCAGAGATCCGGTTAGGTTCTCGGGTCGTCTATTCCAGGGACGTACCCATCGTGGATAGGAAGTTCCTTAGCCTGACCATTTGTTGGAAATCCAAACTCCAATACGTGATTTGTACGGTATTAGTTGTAGAACCTGCCATTCACTTATGGTGGCGCCCCACCGTTTGGATGGTAGCTATAGTAGGCATAGTTCGGAATGTCTATGCTGGCTAAGATTTATATTATACTTTCGAAATGTTTTCTACACTATGCACTAATAATAATATCAAAAAGAATTTGATTTTGCGTAGTAAGCATCTTTGACTATCATAAGAAGAAATCTCCTCCAATTCTGCGTTTGGATTGTGTGTGTGGCGGGAGGTCTTATGGTAGTTTCATTTTCCAAAAGCATTGCGAATTGACTTTAAAAATGTTTCTGTTGTTTAATTTAAAGAAAAACTGTTTTACGATCTCACACCAGTCACCATGACTGACTCGGAGTTTATTGTTCCCTTCTAAACTCTGGGTGCCCACAAATTTCCACACGGGCAGCCTAGAGTTATATTATCAGGATATTCTGGATATTCTGGAGCTTGGAGATAAGCTGGATGGCGAGACGTAGTATTTGTATCTGATAGTATTTATTCCGCTGTGTATTCTGTATGAGGACAAGTTATATAACTGTCCATTGTTGTATATTGACTCTGATGATTGATGTATGTATAAAATGATATAGTTCTTTGTTTTAAAGATTACTGATTTATCTATTATATATTGTTCCGCTGCGATGTGTAAGATTCTGATATTGTTCTGTTTTCTGTTGCTGTTCTGTTGTTCTTCTTTCTTTTTCTTCTATCTTCTTCTTCTACCTCTTTCTTCTTTCTTAAAACCATAACTTTCCGGGTTTCCGGCATTCGATGGCTCAGCAGTCGATAAAGTGAGTATCGATGTTGAATTTTCGAAAGTCGAAAATTTTCGGGATGTTACATTTGGTATCAGAGCATATGGTTAAGCGACAACCCTGCTCTGTTGGGTGTTACTCATTAGAGATAGAGTCAGTAGTACTCTAGAATGAGTTGAGTGTAATAATAGATATGAGCGCGTATTTGTTATTTGAATATAAAATTGTTTTATATTGTGATGATTGGTTTGTTGGGTGGTATATGGATTCTGGTCGGTATTGTCCGTACAACTCTATCGATAGGGATCTCTAAACACTTGAATAGAACAATTCGGCACAGTATTGTTTAAAATAGGGTAAATGAGATAATTTTGCCCAAAACTATTTTTGTGTAGAAAAGAAGTGTTTTTCTATAAATTATTACAGTATATGGTTGCATGGATGTTAGGAAAGTGATAATATTGAAAGTTATCATTTTTATATGAAATTGAATAAGAAATTCAAATCGTAACTCCAAAGTAAAGAAATAAATTCACATATGAATGGAATTTAAAGAATATGAATTATAAATGTGAATTGTAATTTAAACGGAATTCCAGAGAAGTATTTGGAAATGTTTTGAAAAGAATTTGAAAATTTTGGAGATTTGAAAGTTTAAATTTCTTTTTGATTTGAAAATGGATTTCAAAGGTTTGAAAAGTATTTTGGAGTGATAAGAGCTCTAAACTCTTTTCGGTCGCTGGAAAATAATTCCGATGATGATCGCGACATTACCGGTGTTCATTTTCGGGTTTCCAAAAGAGAAATTGCTGCCAAATTGTTTTAAATGGAAGTTGTTTGGAAAATTTGGGTTTGTTTTGGAAATTCAAAGGATGATTTGAATTGTTTTCAAAATGGTTTTGAAAGGTTGAAAAGACTCTGGAATACTTTATAAGAATATTTATGGAATATTATTGAATTGATAACTTATACAAAAAGAAATTGTTAATGTAAAATATGTAAATGTGATTGGAATTGAAGTTCATTAACTAATGAAATCTATAAAGGTGAATTGAAAGTATAAGAAATGAATTCATATATGAATAAAAATTTTTGAATATGAATTGTAAATATGATTTACAAATGAAAATAGAATTCAATAAGGGTAATTGAAGATAAAATTCAAAATGGAATTAGTAATGTGAATGGATAAATGATTTTATAAATCAAAATGTAAGTAAGTCAAAGACTTATAAAAATATTTGAAATTTGATAGAAATGAGATTCAAATTGTAAATGAATGAATTTGTGAATAAATTTGCAATTGCAAGTGCAAGAAAATGAAATTCAATATTCAGAAGTCGAACTGAATCCAAATTAAAATTGAAATTGTGAATTGAATTCAAATGAATTTGAAAATGCAAAATTGAACGAAATGGAATATATAACTTCAATAGTGAATTAGAGATGATATAAGCAGTTATATTGAAAATTTTGTAATTGAATGTACGAAATGGTTTGAATATATGCAACTAGATATTATGGCTAGTAGGATATACAGGTATAAAGGAATTGGAATTTGATTTCACAGATAATTCGAATTTGCTCGAAAAGGTACGTATTTGAATTATAATATGAGATTTTGATGATTTCTCTCTAGCCGCTTGGCTTTTTCTTTTTCTTTTTGAAATCTGAGAGTCCGTAGGGACGTTTTGTAGTCGTGCCGTATTAGCCGCGCAAAGGAGACGCTGGCAAAATTTTTCGAAAATTTCGAGTGTTAGAAAAATTTGAGAAAATTTTGAAAGTTTAAAATTTGAATTTAAACTCGAATTCGAATTTTGAAGTAAACAATGTTGTTTAAAAATTTATAATTGAAATTGGAAAATTAGTTGAATGATAACTAATCTTTAGTAGAAAGATTTGTTTTGAAAATTTGATAAAACTATTGAATTGTGAAAAATAGTAGACGAGTTAAGGACCTTTCTTCCTAACTTGTAATTTCGAGGACGAAATTCTTTTAAGGGGGGAAGTCTGTAACGACCCAGAATTTTTGATAATTAAAATTTGAATATTTAATTGATTTTAAATATTAATGAATGGAATTTAGAAGTCGAATGATTTATTTTCCGAATATTGGGTTTAATTGGATAATTAAATCGATAAATTAATAATTGAAATTCCAGAAATAATTGAAAATCGAGTTTAAAATGATTGAAAATGATTTGTAAAATTTTATTTAATCATACTGGAGTTATAGAAAGGTTATGGAACTTTTAAAATTGGATTTAAAGTTAATCTGTGAAAATTGAATATTTTAATATTTAATTATCGACTGTAAAAATAGCCAATTTTCGAACAGTCTCAGAATTGAACGAGACCAGTTCCATTGGATCCGTAATAGTTAGTTATTATCGGATTTCAATTTTCGTAGCAATCGAAGTTATCGTTTGACCGTGGCAGCTCCAAACGCATCGAGATTGTTTTGATATTAATTCGACGAGTTAAAATAGTCATTTTTCAAACGGTCTCGGATTTCGACGAAACCAGTTTCATCGGATCCGTAATGTGATATTATTGTAAGATTTCAAATTTCGTAATTTTTGGATTTACCATTTGTCCGGTACAAGTCAAAACGCCTCGAAATCGATTTAAATCGGTTTAATTTAAATTGATCGTTTAAATCCATATCTCACACAGACGATCGAATTAGCCTCCGAAACACGTTCCATTGCGTTCGGAACGCGGGGTAAACCTTAGAAACGTCAGCCGGCACGTTCGATTCGGAGTTCGGAAAATTTCGATGAATAGTAAACTGGGCAATTTTCTATAAAAGCACCCTTTCCTTTCATTTTGCAAACGAGAAAACTAGGGTTTCAGCTTAAACCCTGGCCGCCTCTAATTCGTTCGATGGCCAGAAACTCGCGACATTCTTCCCCTCCAATCTCCCAATCTATCCACTTTCACAAGAAATCACCAACTACAATGTTGTAGAGCATCACGAGCTCTACATTCTCAACGGCTATGATCGTCTATTGTCGAGTGAATCAACGACAAAATGCCAGGGAAGTGCTGCCGTTCGCACGCGTTTCTAGGGGGTTTGGGGGTGCCGAGCTCGACCGCTCTCTGGCTGTTGGTGGCTCGTGTCGCGAGCTTCGTTGTGGCGCTCCCCGATCGTGGTGGAAGTGTTCGAATGGGTCGCGTGCTTTAGGGTTTGATGGCGGCAACGTTGGGTTCGAACGACCTGTAGAACGCGCGTGGAAGAAGATCGCGTGCAATGGCCTGGATCTTCCAGTGAAAATCTAACGGCCAGAAATTGTTAAGGTTTAAAATTAAAAGAAATTGTAAATGTTAATTATATTTAAATTTGTATAAAGTTTAAATTGCAATAACTTCGTCATATATTATCAGAATTCAACGAAACTGGCGACGCCGGAATCGCAGCGATGCGCTCTACGCTGCAGCGCAGATCTAGGCGTGTTTGGAATCAGTGAAATTTTTGAGTAAAATTAAACGGCCGTTTAATTTTATTCGAAATAAACTCTGGAACGGAATTTAAAATCGAGGTGAGATCTTCTCACTCAAAAGAAAATTGAAAGTGGAATTTTCAGTTATTGATTTGATTGCTATTGGATGTGATATTAGATATAGTAGGATATATCTATATATATAGCAATATATACATATTGGCATATGTATATATTGGATTGATTGATTTCCCGCCTCGTATAGCGGATGAGACCCTATTGCGCCGTTAGTAAGCGGATTTATAAAAACCCATATACCGCGATAATTCCGTACTGGAGCGGAATTGGTATTGTGCTGACGTTTTTGGATGCAGGGAAACAGGTTGGAGGGATCCAACTGGATTCCTCACCAGTATTTATTTATTTACAGATATTGATGAATATTCTGTTATCATATTGATATATGATATTGACTGTTGTGATGGACTAATCGATGCTGTTGCATCATCGGATTCAGTTTTGAAAAGTAAAAATAACGACTTTTAATTTAAAAGGATTTTTAAAGTGATTTGTAGAAATATACGTTTTATTGAAAACTTTGAATTGGTTTATTTTAAATAAATAAATGTTAAAAATTTTAATGTTAGTAAAATTGTGATTTTTGTGAAATACGACAAGAATGTTATTTTTGAAATAAACAATTGGTAAGGATTATGAAATAGTTTAAATTGGAATTGTTGAAGTATTTTAAACAATTCATATAAAAAGATTTATAAAAAAATTGATATTTTTATAAATTAAGAATATTGGAATTTTGAAATGAGTTTTATTAAGTGTTAAAGTCAAATAAAAATGGATTCCATAAGTGGATAGAAATTTATAGATTTATAAATTGTGAAGTTATTAAATGAGTAGATTTTGTAAAATAAAAAGATTTATAAGCCATTATCTTATAAATCGGATTTTGACATTTAGATGAGAAATGAATAGATGTTGTAAATAAATGCATTATAAGTTCTTAACTTATAATATAGACTTCCGGTATATAATTGAGATATATAAGTTGAATTGGATAACTTAGAAATCGAAGTTTTACAAATAGAAATGGGATTTATAAACATTGTTTTATAAATTAACATTGAAGTTATTAAAGGAGATATATTCGTGATTTTGGAACAGCGAATTATCCTTTAAGTTAAAATGTGTAGAAATGATTGAAATAGGGTTAAGTAAATTTTATTCACGATTTTGGACAGTGAATGTATTGTTAAGTAAAATGGATTCATTTTTGAAGAAGTAATATTTTAAAAATGAAGTTAAAACATTTTAAAGGTGTTTTAAAATGTGTTATGAATCGAAAGCATAGATTTCAACATTTATTGTTGAAATAGACGTTTTCGAGAAATAAGGAAATGATGGACTATAACACTGTTGTTATAGTAAATGGTTTCCGAAAGGAAATGTTTTGATGTAGTATTGGGATTCACATATCTATCTAAATTCCGAATCCCTATACTAGTGATTTTGAGTCGTCGTAACGATGTTTTACGCAACATTCGTTTTGACTCAAATAGATGTAAAATTTATGATTTCCTTAAAGAATGAATATATACTTAATATTGATTTAAGTATATTGGATATTTTCAAATGTTGAAAATAAATGATTTGTGAATTACTTATTATTAAATAAGTATGGAAATGCTTTTCCAATATGAAATGAACTGTTTTGAGATTTTATCTTCAAAGATAAAATGAAATGTGGAAATTGATTTGAAATTGTTTTCAAATGGTTAAGTGTGGAAATTTTACATGTAATGAAGATATTTTTGGAGATGAAATAATTTGGAAAATTATTTGAAATCTGATGATGTTGCGCATCTTTATTGATAGTAAATAACCGACTATCAATAATTACCCTGAATGGATGTTTTGTTGTGAATTGGATGAATTTGAATGCCACACTTATTTTTAAATAATCGCTCACTATTCGGGTTAGCCGGGAAAGGACCATGGGGTCGTATAACCCATTCCGAATATGTGATACGTCGTTATGAATTGCATTTGAAGACCGGTGTTGAAGACCGGATATTTTTGAAAACGGAAGGATTACCGTCGAGTTACTCTACATCGACTGATCTTCGATTTAGAGGTTTTATCACCCTTAGTGACGGAAAGTCCTGACGTGATTGAAAATTATCCGGAAATGCAAGGGCTTCGTGAGAAGTGCCTTCGGTTCTGTTCGATCCCGGAACAGACTTGTATGGATTGTGTGTCTGACGTTACAATTTGAGATATAAAGCTGATTTCTTTCAAATACATATCTATTGGTGGCGGAGAATTTATTCTCTTAGCTTAACACCCTTCTCTGAGACGTACGAGCTCAGAGGTTATGTAGTTGAAATTTATCAGCGATATATCCCAATTTGGTAACGTGGCATACTGAGTGTTGCTGTGAAATGATCGGTGTTTGATCATTTGTGATATGATCATTTGTTTGATCTTATATCTTTGTGATCATAGGTTGATCATTTTGTTTGACCCAAAGCAGGGCTTTGTAGAAAGCGTAGCTTTGTGGACGAGACTTCGTCGAGCCTCACACCCCGGAAATGGTCGAAACAGGAAGGATGCGGCAAGGTTCTAGGGAGTAGCGCCCCTTAGTGTATGTCATTCCTTCTGGATAAAGGTGGTATCATGGTATGGAGCCCAAATACTTAACCTCTGTGGTTACTGCATTATTATTATCTATGTGGTTTGTTGCGAATCGTGGATCCTCGGGAAGATCGGTGACGATCGGGGGATGGCATACGCGTGTCAGTAGTTACCTATTTTTGCAGAGGTAACCCGGCCTTGTGTTGGCAGAGATCCGGTTAGGTTCTCGGGTCGTCTATTCCAGGGACGTACCCATCGTGGATAGGAAGTTCCTTAGCCTGACCATTTGTTGGAAATCCAAACTCCAATACGTGATTTGTACGGTATTAGTTGTAGAACCTGCCATTCACTTATGGTGGCGCCCCACCGTTTGGATGGTAGCTATAGTAGGCATAGTTTGGAATGTCTATGCTGGCTAAGATTTATATTATACTTTCGAAATGTTTTCTACACTATGCACTAATAATAATATCAAAAAGAATTTGATTTTGCGTAGTAAGCATCTTTGACTATCATAAGAAGAAATCTCCTCCAATTCTGCGTTTGCATTGTGTGTGTGGCGGGAGGTCTTATGGTAGTTTCATTTTCCAAAAGCATTGCGAATTTACTTTAAAAATGTTTCTGTTGTTTAATTTAAAGAAAAACTGTTTTACGATCTCACACCAGTCACCATGACTGACTCGGAGTTTATTGTTCCCTTCTAAACTCTGGGTGCCCACAAATTTCCACACGGGCAGCCTAGAGTTATATTATCAGGATATTCTGGATATTCTGGAGCTTGGAGATAAGCTGGATGGCGAGACGTAGTATTTGTATCTGATAGTATTTATTCCGCTGTGTATTCTGTATGAGGACAAGTTATATAACTGTCCATTGTTGTATATTGACTCTGATGATTGATGTATGTATAAAATGATATAGTTCTTTGTTTTAAAGATTACTGATTTATCTATTATATATTGTTCCGCTGCGATGTGTAAGATTCTGATATTGTTCTGTTTTCTGTTGCTGTTCTGTTGTTCTTCTTTCTTTTTCTTCTATCTTCTTCTTCTACCTCTTTCTTCTTTCTTAAAACCATAACTTTCCGGGTTTCCGGCATTCGATGGCTCAGCAGTCGATAAAGTGAGTATCGATGTTGAATTTTCGAAAGTCGAAAATTTTCGGGATGTTACATTTGGTATCAGAGCATATGGTTAAGCGACAACCCTGCTCTGTTGGGTGTTACTCATTAGAGATAGAGTCAGTAGTACTCTAGAATGAGTTGAGTGTAATAATAGATATGAGCGCGTATTTGTTATTTGAATATAAAATTGTTTTATATTGTGATGATTGGTTTGTTGGGTGGTATATGGATTCTGGTCGGTATTGTCCGTACAACTCTATCGATAGGGATCTCTAAACACTTGAATAGAACAATTCGGCACAGTATTGTTTAAAATAGGGTAAATGAGATAATTTTGCCCAAAACTATTTTTGTGTAGAAAAGAAGTGTTTTTCTATAAATTATTACAGTATATGGTTGCATGGATGTTAGGAAAGTGATAATATTGAAAGTTATCATTTTTATATGAAATTGAATAAGAAATTCAAATCGTAACTCCAAAGTAAAGAAATAAATTCACATATGAATGGAATTTAAAGAATATGAATTATAAATGTGAATTGTAATTTAAACGGAATTCCAGAGAAGTATTTGGAAATGTTTTGAAAAGAATTTGAAAATTTTGGAGATTTGAAAGTTTAAATTTCTTTTTGATTTGAAAATGGATTTCAAAGGTTTGAAAAGTATTTTGGAGTGATAAGAGCTCTAAACTCTTTTCGGTCGCTGGAAAATAATTCCGATGATGATCGCGACATTACCGGTGTTCATTTTCGGGTTTCCAAAAGAGAAATTGCTGCCAAATTGTTTTAAATGGAAGTTGTTTGGAAAATTTGGGTTTGTTTTGGAAATTCAAAGGATGATTTGAATTGTTTTCAAAATGGTTTTGAAAGGTTGAAAAGACTCTGGAATACTTATAAGAATATTTATGGAATATTATTGAATTGATAACTTATACAAAAAGAAATTGTTAATGTAAAATATGTAAATGTGATTGGAATTGAAGTTCATTAACTAATGAAATCTATAAAGGTGAATTGAAAGTATAAGAAATGAATTCATATATGAATAAAAAATTTTGAATATGAATTGTAAATATGATTTACAAATGAAAATAGAATTCAATAAGGGTAATTGAAGATAAAATTCAAAATGGAATTAGTAATGTGAATGGATAAATGATTTTATAAATCAAAATGTAAGTAAGTCAAAGACTTATAAAAATATTTGAAATTTGATAGAAATGAGATTCAAATTGTAAATGAATGAATTTGTGAATAAATTTGCAATTGCAAGTGCAAGAAAATGAAATTCAATATTCAGAAGTCGAACTGAATCCAAATTAAAATTGAAATTGTGAATTGAATTCAAATGAATTTGAAAATGCAAAATTGAACGAAATGGAATATATAACTTCAATAGTGAATTAGAGATGATATAAGCAGTTATATTGAAAATTTTGTAATTGAATGTACGAAATGGTTTGAATATATGCAACTAGATATTATGGCTAGTAGGATATACAGGTATAAAGGAATTGGAATTTGATTTCACAGATAATTCGAATTTGCTCGAAAAGGTACGTATTTGAATTATAATATGAGATTTTGATGATTTCTCTCTAGCCGCTTGGCTTTTTCTTTTTCTTTTTGAAATCTGAGAGTCCGTAGGGACGTTTTGTAGTCGTGCCGTATTAGCCGCGCAAAGGAGACGCTGGCAAAATTTTTCGAAAATTTCGAGTGTTAGAAAAATTTGAGAAAATTTTGAAAGTTTAAAATTTGAATTTAAACTCGAATTCGAATTTTGAAGTAAACAATGTTGTTTAAAAATTTATAATTGAAATTGGAAAATTAGTTGAATGATAACTAATCTTTAGTAGAAAGATTTGTTTTGAAAATTTGATAAAACTATTGAATTGTGAAAAATAGTAGACGAGTTAAGGACCTTTCTTCCTAACTTGTAATTTCGAGGACGAAATTCTTTTAAGGGGGGAAGTCTGTAACGACCCAGAATTTTTGATAATTAAAATTTGAATATTTAATTGATTTTAAATATTAATGAATGGAATTTAGAAGTCGAATGATTTATTTTCCGAATATTGGGTTTAATTGGATAATTAAATCGATAAATTAATAATTGAAATTCCAGAAATAATTGAAAATCGAGTTTAAAATGATTGAAAATGATTTGTAAAATTTTATTTAATCATACTGGAGTTATAGAAAGGTTATGGAACTTTTAAAATTGGATTTAAAGTTAATCTGTGAAAATTGAATATTTTAATATTTAATTATCGACTGTAAAAATAGCCAATTTTCGAACAGTCTCAGAATTGAACGAGACCAGTTCCATTGGATCCGTAATAGTTAGTTATTATCGGATTTCAATTTTCGTAGCAATCGAAGTTATCGTTTGACCGTGGCAGCTCCAAACGCATCGAGATTGTTTTGATATTAATTCGACGAGTTAAAATAGTCATTTTTCAAACGGTCTCGGATTTCGACGAAACCAGTTTCATCGGATCCGTAATGTGATATTATTGTAAGATTTCAAATTTCGTAATTTTTGGATTTACCATTTGTCCGGTACAAGTCAAAACGCCTCGAAATCGATTTAAATCGGTTTAATTTAAATTGATCGTTTAAATCCATATCTCACACAGACGATCGAATTAGCCTCCGAAACACGTTCCATTGCGTTCGGAACGCGGGGTAAACCTTAGAAACGTCAGCCGGCACGTTCGATTCGGAGTTCGGAAAATTTCGATGAATAGTAAACTGGGCAATTTTCTATAAAAGCACCCTTTCCTTTCATTTTGCAAACGAGAAAACTAGGGTTTCAGCTTAAACCCTGGCCGCCTCTAATTCGTTCGATGGCCAGAAACTCGCGACATTCTTCCCCTCCAATCTCCCAATCTATCCACTTTCACAAGAAATCACCAACTACAATGTTGTAGAGCATCACGAGCTCTACATTCTCAACGGCTATGATCGTCTATTGTCGAGTGAATCAACGACAAAATGCCAGGGAAGTGCTGCCGTTCGCACGCGTTTCTAGGGGGTTTGGGGGTGCCGAGCTCGACCGCTCTCTGGCTGTTGGTGGCTCGTGTCGCGAGCTTCGTTGTGGCGCTCCCCGATCGTGGTGGAAGTGTTCGAATGGGTCGCGTGCTTTAGGGTTTGATGGCGGCAACGTTGGGTTCGAACGACCTGTAGAACGCGCGTGGAAGAAGATCGCGTGCAATGGCCTGGATCTTCCAGTGAAAATCTAACGGCCAGAAATTGTTAAGGTTTAAAATTAAAAGAAATTGTAAATGTTAATTATATTTAAATTTGTATAAAGTTTAAATTGCAATAACTTCGTCATATATTATCAGAATTCAACGAAACTGGCGACGCTGGAATCGCAGCGACGCGCTCTACGCTGCAGCGCAGATCTGGGCGTGTTTGGAATCAGTGAAATTTTTAAGTAAAATTAAACGGCCGTTTAATTTTATTCGAAATAAACTCTGGAACGGAATTTAAAATCGAGGTGAGATCTTCTCACTCAAAAGAAAATTGAAAGTGGAATTTTCAGTTATTGATTTGATTGCTATTGGATGTGATATTAGATATAGTAGGATATATCTATATATATAGCAATATATACATATTGGCATATGTATATATTGGATTGATTGATTTCCCGCCTCGTATAGCGGATGAGACCCTATTGCGCCGTTAGTAAGCGGATTTATAAAAACCCATATACCGCGATAATTCCGTACTGGAGCGGAATTGGTATTGTGCTGACGTTTTTGGATGCAGGGAAACAGGTTGGAGGGATCCAACTGGATTCCTCACCAGTATTTATTTATTTACAGATATTGATGAATATTCTGTTATCATATTGATATATGATATTGACTGTTGTGATGGACTAATCGATGCTGTTGCATCATCGGATTCAGTTTTGAAAAGTAAAAATAACGACTTTTAATTTAAAAGGATTTTTAAAGTGATTTGTAGAAATATACGTTTTATTGAAAACTTTGAATTGGTTTATTTTAAATAAATAAATGTTAAAAATTTTAATGTTAGTAAAATTGTGATTTTTGTGAAATACGACAAGAATGTTATTTTTGAAATAAACAATTGGTAAGGATTATGAAATAGTTTAAATTGGAATTGTTGAAGTATTTTAAACAATTCATATAAAAAGATTTATAAAAAAATTGATATTTTTATAAATTAAGAATATTGGAATTTTGAAATGAGTTTTATTAAGTGTTAAAGTCAAATAAAAATGGATTCCATAAGTGGATAGAAATTTATAGATTTATAAATTGTGAAGTTATTAAATGAGTAGATTTTGTAAAATAAAAAGATTTATAAGCCATTATCTTATAAATCGGATTTTGACATTTAGATGAGAAATGAATAGATGTTGTAAATAAATGCATTATAAGTTCTTAACTTATAATATAGACTTCCGGTATATAATTGAGATATATAAGTTGAATTGGATAACTTAGAAATCGAAGTTTTACAAATAGAAATGGGATTTATAAACATTGTTTTATAAATTAACATTGAAGTTATTAAAGGAGATATATTCGTGATTTTGGAACAGCGAATTATCCTTTAAGTTAAAATGTGTAGAAATGATTGAAATAGGGTTAAGTAAATTTTATTCACGATTTTGGACAGTGAATGTATTGTTAAGTAAAATGGATTCATTTTTGAAGAAGTAATATTTTAAAAATGAAGTTAAAACATTTTAAAGGTGTTTTAAAATGTGTTATGAATCGAAAGCATAGATTTCAACATTTATTGTTGAAATAGACGTTTTCGAGAAATAAGGATATGATGGACTATAACACTGTTGTTATAGTAAATGGTTTCCGAAAGGAAATGTTTTGATGTAGTATTGGGATTCACATATCTATCTAAATTCCGAATCCCTATACTAGTGATTTTGAGTCGTCGTAACGATGTTTTACGCAACATTCGTTTTGACTCAAATAGATGTAAAATTTATGATTTCCTTAAAGAATGAATATATACTTAATATTGATTTAAGTATATTGGATATTTTCAAATGTTGAAAATAAATGATTTGTGAATTACTTATTATTAAATAAGTATGGAAATGCTTTTCCAATATGAAATGAACTGTTTTGAGATTTTATCTTCAAAGATAAAATGAAATGTGGAAATTGATTTGAAATTGTTTTCAAATGGTTAAGTGTGGAAATTTTACATGTAATGAAGATATTTTTGGAGATGAAATAATTTGGAAAATTATTTGAAATCTGATGATGTTGCGCATCTTTATTGATAGTAAATAACCGACTATCAATAATTACCCTGAATGGATGTTTTGTTGTGAATTGGATGAATTTGAATGCCACACTTATTTTTAAATAATCGCTCACTATTCGGGTTAGCCGGGAAAGGACCATGGGGTCGTATAACCCATTCCGAATATGTGATACGTCGTTATGAATTGCATTTGAAGACCGGTGTTGAAGACCGGATATTTTTGAAAACGGAAGGATTACCGTCGAGTTACTCTACATCGACTGATCTTCGATTTAGAGGTTTTATCACCCTTAGTGACGGAAAGTCCTGACGTGATTGAAAATTATCCGGAAATGCAAGGGCTTCATGAGAAGTGCCTTCGGTTCTGTTCGATCCCGGAACAGACTTGTATGGATTGTGTGTCTGACGTTACAATTTGAGATATAAAGCTGATTTCTTTCAAATACATATCTATTGGTGGCGGAGAATTTATTCTCTTAGCTTAACACCCTTCTCTGAGACGTACGAGCTCAGAGGTTATGTAGTTGAAATTTATCAGCGATATATCCCAATTTGGTAACGTGGCATACTGAGTGTTGCTGTGAAATGATCGGTGTTTGATCATTTGTGATATGATCATTTGTTTGATCTTATATCTTTGTGATCATAGGTTGATCATTTTGTTTGACCCAAAGCAGGGCTTTGTAGAAAGCGTAGCTTTGTGGACGAGACTTCGTCGAGCCTCACACCTCGGAAATGGTCGAAACAGGAAGGATGCGGCAAGGTTCTAGGGAGTAGCGCCCCTTAGTGTATGTCATTCCTTCTGGATAAAGGTGGTATCATGGTATGGAGCCTAGATACTTAACCTCTGTGGTTACTGCATTATTATTATCTATGTGGTTTGTTGCGAATCGGGGATCCTCGGGAAGATCGGTGACGATCGGGGGATGGCATACGCATGTCAGTAGTTACCTATTTTTGCAGAGGTAACCCGGCCTTGTGTTGGCAGAGATCCGGTTAGGTTCTCGGGTCGTCTATTCCAGGGACGTACCCATCGTGGATAGGAAGTTCCTTAGCCTGACCATTTGTTGGAAATCCAAACTCCAATACGTGATTTGTACGGTATTAGTTGTAGAACCTGCCATTCACTTATGGTGGCGCCCCACCGTTTGGATGGTAGCTATAGTAGGCATAGTTCGGAATGTCTATGCTGGCTAAGATTTATATTATACTTTCGAAATGTTTTCTACACTATTTAAAAGTGGAATTATTGCAGTTATTGATTGCTATTGATGTATGATATTAGATATTTTAGGATATATCTATATATAACAATATATACATATTGGCATATGTATATATTGGATTGATTGATTTCCCGCCTCGTATAGCGGATGAGACCCTATTGCGCCGTTAGTAAGCGGATTTATAAAAACCTATATACCGCGATAATTCCGTACTGGAGCGGAATTGGTATTGTGCTAACATCTTTGGATGCAGGGAAACAGGTTGGAGGGATCCAACTGGATTCCTCAACTGTATTTATTTATTTACAGATGTTGATATATATTCTGTTGTCATATGTTGAGATATGATATTGACTGTTGTGATTGACTAATTGATGCGTTGCATCATCGGATTCAAATTTTGAAATTTAAAAATAACGATGTTGATTTTAAAAGTGAAATTTTAAAAGTGATCTTTGAAAATATACGTTTATTTAAATTGTTGAATTGATTTATTTTAAAAAGATAAACATTAAAACTTTTAAGTTATAAAAGTTGAGATTTTGTGAATTTTAACAAAAAAGTAGCGATATATCCCAATTTGGTAACGTGGCATACTGAGTGTTGCTGTGAAATGATCAGTGTTTGATCATTTGTGATATGATCATTTGTTTGATCTTATATCTTTGTGATCATAGGTTGATCATTTTGTTTGACCCGAAGCAGGGCTTTTTGTAGAAAGCGTAGCTTTGTGGACGAGACTTCATCGAGCCTCACACCCCGGAAATGGTCGAAATAAACTCTGGGTGCTCATAATTTTACACACGAGCAGTCTAGAGTTGGGTTTCTTTTCAGATATTCAGGTTTACTAGATTTTCTGGAGTTGGTTCAGTCTTTGGATCAGACTGCACTTGCTTATCTTTGTGTCTCGTTATTGGGAGTTCGAGCTATTTCTGGATCGTGCTTTGGAGATGAAGATTATCCGCTGCTGATGTTATCGTTTTCTATTCCGCTGCTATTTGTTGTATCATATCTCTGATGTATATAGATATTCATTGTATCATCATTGTATCTGGATATTGTATCAGATGTTGGATGTCTATATTTCTTTTTCTTTTCCGCTGTGTTGTTTACTTAATGTTGTTATAAGCTCCGGCGACTCGGATTTGAACGGTCGAATCTACGACATTCGAGTACGATGTAAAGTATGGATGTCGATTTTCGAGCGCGAAAATCCGGGGCGTTACATTTAGTTCTTTGTTTTAAAGATTACTGATTTATCTATTATATATTGTTCCGCTGCGATGTGTAAGATTCTGATATTGTTCTGTTTTCTGTTGCTGTTCTGTTGTTCTTCTTTCTTTTTCTTCTATCTTCTTCTTCTACCTCTTTCTTCTTTCTTAAAACCATAACTTTCCGGGTTTCCGGCATTCGATGGCTCAGCAGTCGATAAAGTGAGTATCGATGTTGAATTTTCGAAAGTCGAAAATTTTCGGGATGTTACATTTTTAAAATATACTTTTAACAATTTAAATTTGTTAAAACATTATTTTTATAAAACTTTATTTGTCTCAAATTCTAGGATACACATTTAAACTTGAACCCATACTTAAACTTGATTTAAATCTGGATTTAAATCCTATTTTCAAAGTTTAAACTCATTTTAAATTGAAAAACCACTGTCAGGCTTTTAAACTGAAACACTAAATCTACCCGAGACAAACTGAATTTACTTCGAGTCGAAACCCAATTGCTCCGAGCCTTACACGCGAGAACTCGAGACTTCCCTCTGTTGAACTCAACTTCACCAGTATCCAATTTCACCGTGCACGTGCACGAAGAGTCTGACCAACTCCGGCCAACTACGATCATCCCTACATCTCGTCGATCAACCACATACCCTGACTTGATCACCAGATCCTCGACAACCTCTCAAATTCGAAATCGAGATAAAAACTTCCACCTGGAACGAAACTGGAACAGGCAGCTCCATTCAACCAAAACCTGTCAACGTCTTGTATCCCCTCCTCCGACCATCATCGTCGTTGAAACTCCGGCTACACCACGACAGCACGCCAACCTTTCATTTCCCAAAGCATCACAACACTCGATTCATCGATGGAGGAGAACGAATCGCAAAAGTGATCATCTTTAAAACTAGGTTTAAAATCTTAAATCTACCGCCGCTACTACCACGACGAACTGGAACCGCTCCAGATATTTTTCTCATCACCTACGTAGGCTCATCCACCTTCGCAAGAAACTCCGACCACGCTAGTGCCTCCGACCGCCTGAACTTGCCTAAAACCCATTCTCCGTTCAAACAAGAACTGCACTTGATTCCTATCACTAGAAATCATAATCTTTGTTTTAAAAATCATGTTTTGGTTATCCTATTCAAATTATAATCCTGGTTTCGTAAAATAATATATTTGAGTTTGGCTTAAATAAGAGATTTCCCTGTTCTTTTTGATTCCAGATATGTTCCAAGTTATTTCAACTTGAATAAATTATCCAACTTTAGTTTATATTAAAACAACAATCTTTAAATCCTAAGTTTAAACAACAATAGGTCACAAGATGATTAGATTAAATTTTAAACTTTAGCTTCGAAACTAAGGACAGGGGATATCACAGAAATCACATAGTCACACATATATTCATTCACACATATACCCAAACATGCACCAATATACATACAACCGTACGAATTCATAGATATGAACATGCAACTGGTTATTTTATTTAGGTTTTTAAATAAAAAGTTACTCACCTGAAATAAGAAACAGAGGACAGTTTTTCTTAAATCTGGAACTTGCACTAGATCTTCTTACTATTGAATTAAATCTGAAGTCGTTGAATTGATTTGGTTGCCAGTTTGATCTCAGGTTGATATATGTTGAAGATTTGAAAGTAACTGAAGTTGCTGATATTAAGATTGTTGACTTGCCATTGGATGTTTAAGTTTTGAAACCATGCTCAGGCTAAAACTGGAGACAGGTTGTTGAGTTTGATCTATTTGATTACTAATTTTGGTTGAGAGGATAGTTTGATTACAGATTATTTAAGAGGATTTTGTTTTGTTGAGAGAAGATTTGTTTCAGATTTTAGTTCAGCTGAAAGATTTCTTTTTCTTAACTTTGGAAAAAAATGAACATTAGAAAGAGTAGATTTTGAAGAAAACATGCTTATATAAGTATAAATGATTTATTTAAAAATAAAAAAATCAAAAATTAAAAGGACACTTGTCTAAAAACATAACATTTGTCAAATTGAGTAGATTAATTGTTTACATTTGTCTCATTAGTTACTTAAGATATTAACACTTGTTATATACATATTTTCTTATTTTTTTATTTAATATAAAAGTAAATACAACTCTTTCTTTATTTATTAAATGCTTATATATATATATGAATTACTTTCATATGTAAATGTATATGTGCATTCCTTTTAAAATAAAATGAAATAAAACAATATATAAAAATGAAAGCTTACTTACATAATTTAAATATGTTTATTTATTTGAATTCAAAATAAATTCAAATTCAAATTCTGTTTATATTTGAAAATCCAATTTTTAAAACTAATTTATATCAACATATTTTAATTTCAAAATAATAATATTGTCTTTTAAAATCTATCTATATTTATACATTTATTATTGTTGTTTGAAAATAACATTTTATCAATTTTAAAATAATTTATAAAAGAGATTATTAATTTGCTACTATTACCAACATATCATATGTAAATTGTATTCTAAACTTTATATATATATACTTCTTAAATCATATTTATTATCAATATTTAAAAAAGAAAATAAATTAACCTTACTATTAATCTTTATTCAAAACCATATAGTTATTTTGTTTTAAATAGCTTTGAAAAGCTAAATATTTATTAAATCATAATTTCCCCACTATCAAAATGTATTTTTGAAATTTAAAACAAGATTTCACTTATTATTTAAATTTCAAACACAAGCTTATCTGTTTACAATATATACAATTGTATATACATTATAAATAGAAATCATCTTATAAAAATTTAAAGGATAAATTTACTAATTTAAATATTCATTTAATCAGATTATTAAATCAATTCAAATTTTATTATTAAAAATTATCAATCAATTTAATTATTTAAACAGATTATTAAATTGATTTTGCCTCAAATTTCCGGGATATTACATTCCTCTCCCCTTAAAATAATTTCATCCCCGAAATTTAAAACAAAGGTAATTTAATAATCTTTTTAAATCACTAGGATGTATTATCATCCATATGCTAACAATCATAGCAACCAATCATCCAAACAAACAATTCTAACAATTCTAACTATCCAGCGAAAAAAAATTCTGAATAGAATTTCCTCGAGTTTCCCCAAGTATATATATACCGGGATACTCGCTCTACAAACAATCCAAACAACCAATACTACTAAGCTATAGAGCTCCTACTCATCTAGATCTACAAAACTAAACAGAATATCAGACTACAGACGAGTCTGACTCAACAACCAATTCCTCTAGAACTGTTCGTTCTATAACCAGAGATAGATCAAACACGTACTCCCTCAGAGATACGTAAAATACATCGAATTCTAGTCATCCAAACTGACAATTCAACCTTGTAGACCAAGCTCTTATCCAAATCAGAACACAGAAAAGTTCCAAAAC
Organism: Allium fistulosum; assembly: GCA_030737815.1. Lineage (NCBI taxonomy): Eukaryota > Viridiplantae > Streptophyta > Magnoliopsida > Asparagales > Amaryllidaceae > Allium > Allium fistulosum. The sequence continues at coordinate 478,556,658 of CM060905.1, read as the reverse complement.
AACTTGGAACAACGAAGTCTTCAACTTCGAATTCAAAATTCCTTTATCTCTTATCCACAAAATTCTTCAGACGATCATGGCTTCATACAAATCCTTCCTGATCAGCTCAACCTTCGCTGATGATTCTCGAAACAAACTGGACCAAAAACAACTCAACAAAATGATCCTCTCAAGATCTACCCAAACCAAAACACAACTCTACTTCACAAACATCAGAAGATCGAACTAACTTCTCCTATCTAGAAAAGACAAACAGATGCACTTGCTAAACTGCTTCCGCTGCACCACTCTGATCTGGAACAGAATGAAAATGCTGATGAAGAACACGAGCACAGACTGGACAACTCATCCCAGAAAATCTCAGATAACTCAAGAGAATACTCAAACTATCGCAAGTCACTTTTGCGATCAACCCAGTCAACATGCAAAGAAACTGCTCTCTTTTTACCAATCAGAACATCTTACACTTATCTATCCTATCTATCGAAGAAATGAATCCACTCTGCTGCTTCTGAACTCCACCTTCAGAAAACTGCTCAGCCAGAAAACTTCCTGCCAATACAGAACACTCCGAGCTGCACTGCTGCCACAGATGCCAAAAATTTCCTAACCAAAGCTCTTCGAGAAACTCGGACCCAAACCAACACAAACACCATGCTGAACTCAGCCACAATGCCGAAATATACACACTTCCTTAAACTTGTTCCAAAGAAAACATCTTCGGGAACATCCATAGTCACTGCATCTCATCATGCAGCTATTTCTTCCAGAAGTATCAAGATACCATCACTCGCTTCTGCCTCACTGACAGATCCAACTCTACTCAGCCAACTTCAAAGGTAAACTCCGAACCATAACAGGTTTCCTTCAGAGATTGTGAAATCCTTACACAACTGTAAAGTTCACTCGAGACGGTATTAGGTTTACGGTCTCGATAAATACACTTCCAACCTCAACACTCAGACTCCTAATCCTAGATGATAAATTATTATCATCTCAACCAATCATTACAAATCCCATATACATTTAAAATGATACTTTTTTTTTATATAGAAATTATATCTGGGTAAAAATTATTTCATCTACCTTTTTAAAACAATATTGTGTCCGTTGGCCTGGTCTAAGTGTTTAGAGATCCCTATCAATAACGTTAGCTACTCGTATTGACCAGAATCCATATACCACTCAACCGATCAATTAACACAATATAAAACCATTTTATATAACTAACAAATACGCGCTCTCGTATATATATATACACTCAGACTCAAACAGGTTGCTACAAATCCTATCTCTAATGAACAATCCTTCTGAACCTAGGTATTCACTCAACCTAGTGTTCTGATATTCACTTAACCAAAAGCTTAGGCATTCGCTCAACCTATGCTCTGATACCACGTGTGACGACCCGGCTTTCCACTCCCGGAAAATCGTATCGACAGTAAGAAAGAAAGGGGTGAGAAGTAGAAAAGAGAAGAAGAGAAAAGAAACAAACACAAATACTCACAGCGGAAACGAACAAAATATATTATATCACATAAATATTACATAGTATCATATACAACACTTATCAGAGTTACACAGATTACACATCATATACTAGACAGTTATAATCATCTGTCTAGTTATTACATCTCAATACAAAACAAAGATCTAAACAAGATCAACACAGCGGAAACTACTATCTATATCTACAACGCTGAAGCCTCCTGCTCCATTGCTCCTCCAGATTACTCGTCAAAGCTAAACCTGAATCCCTTGGCTACTCGTAAAAATTTGAGTACCCAAGAGTTTATAAACAGAAATAAACAACTTGGGTCAGACATGGGTCTGGTGTGAGTAACAGGTTAAACTTGTTTAACTTCAAAACCTTTTGAAAGAAAAGGTATCACGTAAGACTGCCCACAAATAAACATGGGTAAGTTTTTACCTTACGCTAACCAAAACATTTGATAGGAAATTCGATTGTATTATAATAGGGTCTAGGGTTTTCAAGTAAAATACAGAAATAGCTGAAATGCTTACATCTCACATTCCAACATAGTTGGGCACAACTAATACGTACGGCACTTATTGGAGTTTGGATTCCATACAATGGCAGGGCTACTGGGGTACCGCCCGTCACAGTACGTGGCCTAGATCACCGTACCGAGGATCACTCCCAATCCCCTGCAACACAAAGCCGGAACCATCCCTTACTGGATAATTCCGAACAAGATAATCCCGTAGTTGGCGCGACCAACCACACACTAAGCCGAATAAAAGAAAAGGGACCTCTAGACAGGGATCTATCTTGCTCTCAGTGGGTGCTACCCACGAAACCTTGCTGCACCTCCCCTGTTTTAGCCATTCCTAGTTGATGAGGCTTGAGGTTACGATTACCTTTAATCAGAACATATCACTTAGAATGCTCATCGTCCGCCTGACGATGTGTTGAAAGCATTCAATCCATACAAGTTCGTTCCGGGTTCGAACGAAACCAAAGGCATTATCTCGTTACACTCGTTCTGGAATCACCCTCAGAGTTAACGACAATAACCCTTGCACTCTGAATCTTCATCTTCACTTGAGATTCACGACCTATCGTAAATTTGGATCGATGTGGTATTCGGGTCTCCAGACCTGGAATTCCGGTATACGGAAACCCGATCCCGGTCTCATCGAAATCCAAAACGTATCTTTTAAGGGTCAAGTTGTTTTAAGGTTAAAACAATTCGATTCTTATCTTTATACACATAGAAAGATAATTCACAACATTACAATAGATAATCAACATTATCAATATAACAGATAATCCATATTATCATCACAATTCAACTAACATCCATATCACACAGCATATATCTCATCAGAGATATCAATCAATGCAAAGTATTCAATACTATCACCCATTCATAAGTAATGATTTATAACGTCTCTAATTAATTTAAAGTAATTTAAATTAATTACTTCATTCTATAAATCCTGCTTACTTAACTATTAATTAATTACAATCAATTAATTAATTATCCTCTAATAATTCATTTCAATTAATCATCTTTGATTAATTACCTTTTAATTATATCCAAGTAATTTATCCTTTAATTAATTACTTAAATTAATTAACCTTAACCACTTATAATAATTAACCTTTAATTACTTCATTAATTAATTAATTATAATTAATTAAATTAATCAACTATAATTAATTACATTAATCCTTAATTAATTACATTAATTAATCACTTCATTTATTAATTATTACTTAATTAATCAATCTTAATTACATCATTAATTATATTAATTAATGATCCTTAATTACACATTGATTATTAATTACTAAAATTAAATTAATTACATTAAGTAATTAACCTTTAATTAAAACACATTTATTAATCACCTTGATTAATCTTCAATCAGTAATTAACTACCCTTAATTACTTCACTTCATAAATTAATTACTCGTTAATTAATTATCCTTTAATTAATCCCTTGATTAATTATTCAAAAGTAATTAACTCAAATTACTTTTATTATTAAATCATCTTCAGTTAATTACATCCAGTAATTACCTTTAATTACTTTCCTAAGTAATTATACTTTCACTAATTACATTTAAGTAATTATCAAATTTCCAAATCATTATCTTAAATTAATTTAACTAATTAATTTAAACTTATCAAATTTATTTAATTAATTACCTTAAGTAATTAATTTCTTTAATTACTTTCTTTAAGTAATTTATACTTAACCAATTTATATTAATTAATTAATCTAATTGATTATCAAAAATTAATCACATTAATTAATTATTTAATAATTCCTAATTAATGATCTCTCATTAATTATTAAAAATTCTTTAATTACTTTCTTTAAGAAATTTAGCTTTAATCAACTATTTATTAATTACAACTTAATAAATTCTTAATTACCAATTTATTTATCTCTATTACTAAATTAATTTCTTAATTAACCTTTAAATTAAAGTATTAACCTTTAACTACTTTAATTATTATTAACAAAGACTTTAAAATATTTACATTAAAATCTTTCTTTAATTTATCTTAAATTAATGCTTTAAAATAAATTACAATTTAACTTTAACCATATTTTGAATCTAATTTACAAAATCTTCTTAAATTCCAAATGTTAAGAAACACTTAACATTTAAAAGATTTTTCAAACCAATTTATTTAAATTCAAAACCTTTTTAAAATATACTTTTAACAATTTAAATTTGTTAAAACATTATTTTTATAAAACTTTATTTGTCTCAAATTCTAGGATACACATTTAAACTTGAACCCATACTTAAACTTGATTTAAATCTGGATTTAAATCCTATTTTCAAAGTTTAAACTCATTTTAAATTGAAAAACCACTGTCAGGCTTTTAAACTGAAACACTAAATCTACCCGAGACAAACTGAATTTACTCCGAGTCGAAACCCAATTGCTCCGAGCCTTACACGCGAGAACTCGAGACTTCCCTCTGTTGAACTCAACTTCACCAGTATACAATTTCACCGTGCACGTGCACGAAGAGTCTGACCAACTCCGGCCAACTACGATCATCCCTACATCTCGTCGATCAACCACATACCCTGACTTGATCACCAGATCCTCGACAACCTCTCAAATTCGAAATCGAGATAAAAACTTCCACCTGGAACGAAACTGGAACAGGCAGCTCCATTCAACCAAAACCTGTCAACGTCTTGTATCCCCTCCTCCGACCATCATCGTCGTTGAAACTCCGGCTACACCACGACAGCACGCCAACCTTTCATTTCCCAAAGCATCACAACACTCGATTCATCGATGGAGGAGAACGAATCGCAAAAGTGATCATCTTTAAAACTAGGTTTAAAATCTTAAATCTACCGCCGCTACTACCACGACGAACTGGAACCGCTCCAGATATTTTTCTCATCACCTACGTAGGCTCGTCCACCTTCGCAAGAAACTCCGACCACGCTAGTGCCTCCGACCGCCTGAACTTGCCTAAAACCCATTCTCCGTTCAAACAAGAACTGCACTTGATTCCTATCACTAGAAATCATAATCTTTGTTTTAAAAATCATGTTTTGGTTATCCAATTCAAATTATAATCCTGGTTTCGTAAAATAATATATTTGAGTTTGGCTTAAATAAGAGATTTCCCTGTTCTTTTTGATTCCAGATATGTTCCAAGTTATTTCAACTTGAATAAATTATCCAACTTTAGTTTATATTAAAACAACAATCTTTAAATCCTAAGTTTAAACAACAATAGGTCACAAGATGATTAGATTAAATTTTAAACTTTAGCTTCGAAACTAAGGACAGGGGATATCACAGAAATCACATAGTCACACATATATTCATTCACACATATACCCAAACATGCACCAATATACATACAACCATACGAATTCATAGATATGAACATGCAACTGGTTATTTTATTTAGGTTTTTAAATAAAAAGTTACTCACCTGAAATAAGAAACAGAGGACAGTTTTTCTTAAATCTGGAACTTGCACTAGATCTTCTTACTATTGAATTAAATCTGAATTCGTTGAATTGATTTGGTTGCCAGTTTGATCTCAGGTTGATATATGTTGAAGATTTGAAAGTAACTGAAGTTGCTGATATTAAGATTGTTGACTTGCCATTGGATGTTTAAGTTTTGAAACCATGCTCAGGCTAAAACTGGAGACAGGTTGTTGAGTTTGATCTATTTGATTACTAATTTTGGTTGAGAGGATAGTTTGATTACAGATTATTTAAGAGGATTTTGTTTTGTTGAGAGAAGATTTGTTTCAGATTTTAGTTCAGCTGAAAGATTTCTTTTTCTTAACTTTGGAAAAAAATGAACATTAGAAAGAGTAGATTTTGAAGAAAACATGCTTATATAAGTATAAATGATTTATTTAAAAATAAAAAAATCAAAAATTAAAAGGACACTTGTCTAAAAACATAACATTTGTCAAATTGAGTAGATTAATTGTTTACATTTGTCTCATTAGTTACTTAAGATATTAACACTTGTTATATACATATTTTCTTATTTTTTTATTTAATATAAAAGTAAATACAACTCTTTCTTTATTTATTAAATGCTTATATATATATATATGAATTACTTTCATATGTAAATGTATATGTGCATTCCTTTTAAAAAAAAATGAAATAAAACAATATATAAAAATGAAAGCTTACTTACATAATTTAAATATGTTTATTTATTTGAATTCAAAATAAATTCAAATTCAAATTCTGTTTATATTTGAAAATCCAATTTTTAAAACTAATTTATATCAACATATTTTAATTTCAAAATAATAATATTGTCTTTTAAAATCTATCTATATTTATACATTTATTATTGTTGTTTGAAAATAACATTTTATCAATTTTAAAATAATTTATAAAAGAGATTATTAATTTGCTACTATTACCAACATATCATATGTAAATTGTATTCTAAACTTTATATATATATACTTCTTAAATCATATTTATTATTAATATTTAAAAAAGAAAATAAATTAACCTTACTATTAATCTTTATTCAAAACCATATAGTTATTTTGTTTTAAATAGCTTTGAAAAGCTAAATATTTATTAAATCATAATTTCCCCACTATCAAAATGTATTTTTGAAATTTAAAACAAGATTTCACTTATTATTTAAATTTCAAACACAAGCTTATCTGTTTACAATATATACAATTGTATATACATTATAAATAGAAATCATCTTATAAAAATTTAAAGGATAAATTTACTAATTTAAATATTCATTTAATCAGATTATTAAATCAATTCAAATTTTATTATTAAAAATTATCAATCAATTTAATTATTTAAACAGATTATTAAATTGATTTTGCCTCAAATTTCTGGGATATTACAGTAATAATCTTTATTCTACATGAAATGATAGTGTAGATTCTAGAAATAATTACATTAATTCGCACAAACAACAATGCGAATTAATATGATTATTTCGGGATTATTGATTTGATTTTTGGATTGATATTGGTTGTTGTTATTACTTGTTTATTTACTTTGACACCATCCCAGTTATCACACTGCAAGTTCCTTTTGCTATGTTTTGATTTTGAATTAAATTGGAATCGGGTTGAAATGATAAATACCCAAATTGAACTTTGACCTAGGATAGAGAATTAAATAAAAACCCGATTGGTCAATAATTTGATTTAAAAATAAACGAAGATTTTATTTGAATAAATAATATGGTTTTGAAATGAAGTTGAAATTTGAATTTTAATGAAAGGAAAATGTTAATATGTAATAATCTGAAACAAAATATTAACAATGTAATTGATAAAAGAATGTTGTTAAATTTGAGAAATGATTGAATTAAGTTTGAAATTATAAGTAAGTTTGAAATTATTAAACTTTGAAATTATTTAATAATTAAGTTTTGAATTATTTAATAATTAAATAAGATTGAATTATTTAATGATTAAATTAAATTGAATTTGTGAATAAGTGAATTTTACTTCGTAAATAATTGAAATTGAGTTTCTTTATTAATTAAGTTTGGAAAATTATTTAAGTAAGTAAATAAGTGAAATTTAATTTCTTTAACAAGAAATTAAATGTGATTTATTGAAATTAATGTAAGACTTGAAATTTAAAGAATTCGATTTGATGAATTTAATTTAATTCAATTTGTAAGTTTTGATATAAGGAAGTTGAATTTAAATAATGGATTTAATGAATTGGAAATTTAATAGAAATTGTTTTGAATGGCAAATTTACATAATGAATATTGAATGCAATCGATAAATGAAGTTAAATTGATTTGAATGTTAAATTAAATTAACTTAAATGATTTCGGAATGAAACTTATATGAACTTGAATCAATATTTGAATTGTTTTAAATAGAAATTGAAATTGAATTATAAGATTTTGAAATTATGAATGTGGAAGTTTTGAAACGTAAATATTGGAAATTGATTTAGAAAGACAGATGAAATGTTGGTTTACGAATTGAAATCGAAATTGAATTTGATTTGGTTTTTGAAATATATAAACGACCAATCGGTGTAATAATTACGAAAGTTATTAAAGAGACCGGAATCGGTTATGGATATACTCTCTATCTAAACCGAAACCACTTTAATAACTATACGCGGAGTGTGATCCAGAATGAAGTGGTTGGAATGATGTACGTGATGATTTAAGAAAGAGAACGATAATGGATAGCCTTGACACTTGTGTCAAATTGGAAATGACTAAAACAGGAGCCGTGCCGGGCCAATGGAGGTCAGCTACCTCAAGTGAACACACTTCTTCGAACTACTCATTACTTATTGTCGATTGGTGCACCCTTGATTTTGGGAGTGTTGTTTCACGGTGTTGCGATCGCTGCGGCGATGCGTTCTCACCAGTCCGGATCAGGCAAACGGTAGTGTCACTACCTTGGGTATTGCCTCATGTGCCTTGTCATACTTGTATCCCTTTATATGCGACCACTACGAATTTGTTTTGTGTTATACCTATGGAGTACTCCCTGATAGCCCACTAGTTTACGGTGGAGTTTATAGTGCTATATAGACTATAACGCTTGTATAAAATGTGTTAAGGGGGATAATGGTAACGCCTTAACACTATTTTGATACCTTATATTACTGATAGACATTATCTACTTATCGTACACTACTACATAGTAGATAGTTTAACGGATCCTTAAAGGATGGTTATTCCAAACAACCTTTGAGTTACTTGTATTTCAATTGCTATTTCACTTGAGTTGGATTTATTGATAAAAGAATGTTAATCCTGACTCGAGTGTTTTGTGTTTTGCTTTACGCTCGGGTCAGACTGAGTGTACCAGTATTCGAGACTCACCTTTGAAGTTGGAGCTTTGCTTGAAGATCCAGCCATCTATTCTGCTTTCAGTATTCGATGATTCCAGTGATGTATTCTGATTTGTATCTGATGTATCGTGTTGCTCTTCCGTTGTATCTGGTTTAACTCTGATGTATCGTATTACTCTTCCGTTGTATCTGTTCTAACTCTGATGTAACTTATACATTTATATAGTAGCTTCATGAACTACTATCTCTTTTATTTCCGCTGCATTTATTACTCTGTGTCTGTGATCTGTGATTATTAATTTACTGTATATGTTCAGTTTTTCCAAATTTAAATTAACAACGCGGTATTTTGAGCAATTCAACTCCGACATGAGTGTCTTCCTATACACTTATAATGGATGCGAATGGTCCAAAATATCGGGTCGTTACAGGCCTCGACTTCCTCTACACGTCTACTACCATTTCCCAGAACCCTGTTGAACTCGATCAACTATAGGGACCGTGATGATCGACTTTATCTAGCTTAGTTAAACTAGGGTTCTAGACTTCAACTAACAACCACCACTTCCCCACTGACATGAACCATCACCAGACAATTTTGCCGAAGTCCCCGATCATCCTTCCACCTCCAGAATGAACTACAACTTCCCAAATCAACTAGATCACCAGAGAGACTCAAAAACCCAAATTCCAGACACCACCAAATAACTCATTCAATACTTCATTAAAAATTGTAAATTTGATTTTAAAAATCCTATCTTTCATAGACTATTCCAGATATATAATTAAATCAACAAAATTCAAGGTTTGATTTTTTTAACATATCTCAAGTTCCTCTATGTTTTCATTTTCCAGATAATATTGCTGTCTATTATCCTTGCAAATATTTTTAAAGCTTAGTTTAGTTTAAAACAACAAACTTTGTTTTAATTACTTAAGCCTAAAGGAAATTTTGAGTGAGAAGAATTTTGAAGTTGAAACTAAGTTTAAATCTCTGAAGTCTTAAAATAGAGATGAACACTGTAATTATTTAGACCTTCTCACATGTTTCCAGAGTCTTAAATACCATCATACCAACACATTTCAAACATACATCACAAGTTACTTCAACTATAAGTCATATGCATCCAATCTAAAGATGTCTCATGTTAACAGTTTAAAAACAGAGACTTAACTAAGATCAGAGATGAAAAAAAACAACAGATATGCACACCACATAAATTAACAAAGACTTCCACAAACACATACATATAAAACAAATCATTAACACAAAAATTCACATGTTACTTAAGTTTTTAGTTTAAAAGTTTACTCACCTGACTTTTAAAACAGAAAGCTTGATCTTTTGTTTGAAAACAGGAAGGCTTGAAACTGGAATTTGAAAACTTGCATATTTTTGTTGTTTTGATCCTTGAAAACTTTGAACTAGCTTTGAAACTTGAACATGAATTGCTGGAAATCTTGTTGTAGTTGAGATACCTTAATTTTTGATTTGAAACTAAAGTGCTAGGCTTTCTTATTTGATTTCAGGTTACATTTGTTTAAATGAATCGAAGACGAAAAGAAGCTTTGCTAAATGGAACAAGTATGCAGAGTTTTGATAGTTGCATTTGTACACAAATAATCTAGCTGGTACAAATGAATCAGAAATTTTTATTTTTAAAAAGAAGCTGAAATGAAATATCTTGTGTACTAGTGGTGATGGCATTTAATGCCTTGTTCCATATCAAGTTTACACAAGCCATTTTTTTATTCTCGTATGTACAACCTTGCATATGTTTATATTTGTTTGACCTGAAGCTTAGCATACTTACCCCAGTCATATTCGTATACACTGAAATGATTTTTCTGCTTGCAACATATATATTGCCATAGATTATAATATTTTACTTGCCTTATCTTATTACTTTGTACTTAAGTGATTTTCATGCCTGCAACATATATTTTTAAAGATTATACAACTCTAGAATTTACTTAAGTTTTTAGTTTAAAGGTTGTTATGGTTATTGTTATTAGGTTAGCTTGTTATTTATTTCTATTTTCTAACTTAAATAATTAGTTTTAACTTACATACTTATTTTCTTGTATTCCTTCATATATGTATTTATTTATTGTTTCTTTTTTAGACTTTAAGTAACAAGCATTAACTCATATTTATCTTTTATTTTATGCTTATTTCTAGTGTTGATAAATATGATCTAGTTTAAATATTATTATCTAGATTACATCATAACATATATATATATATATATATATATATCAATAAAGTAAATAAAAATAGATTTTATTTTAAAATATTAAAACACTCTATCTTTAAATTCCAAATCATAGTTTCTTATGTTTAAAATCATATAGTTATTTATAAAATAGCTTTGAAAAGTTATATATCAAAGTTTCCAAATTACCCAAAAATATTAGAATTATAAAATATGCCTTATTAATTAAATTTAAAACAAAGCTCATCTATTTACAATATATACAAAATTATATACATTATAAATAGAAAACAATTTATCAGCTTTTAAAAGATAAATTATCAGTTAAATATTTATTTTAAAGAAAATTATTAAATCAATTCAAATCTTATTAAAAATTATTACCAAATCAATTTAATATTTTATATAGATTATTAAATTGATATTGCTCGAAATTCCGGGATATCACATTCCTCCCCCCTTAAAAGAATTTCGTCCCCGAAATTTAAAACAAAGGTAATTTAATAATCTCATTAATGATTTAATTTTAAAAACACAAGCATTTATTTAATCATATGCTAACAACCATAGAAACCAACTCATCCAATCAAACAAATCTAACTATCCAGACAAAATATTGGATAGAATTTCCTTGAGTTTCCCCGAGTATAAATACCGGGATACTCGCTCTACAGAATCCAAACAAAACTATACTACTAAGCTACACACATCTAGATCTACAAAACAAGACAGGAAATCAGACTATAGACAAGTCTGACTCAACATCCAAACTCCCTGAACTGCTGGTTCTATAACCAGAGATAGAATCTTACACGTACTCCCTCAAAGATACGTGAAAACAACGAATCCCAGTTATCCAAAACTGACAATTCACTCCTGAAGATCAAACACTTATCCAAATCAAATCTCCGATTCTTATCCACAAAATTCTTCGGACGATCTTGGGTCTCCTTCATCCTTACTGATCAGCTCATCCTTCGCTGATACCTCTCGAAACAACTCATCAAAGTGATCCACTCACAATCAATCCAAGAACATAAACTCTACTCCTAAAACATCAGAAGACAGATCTCACTCCTCACACCCGGAAGAGATAAAACAAGTGCACTTCAAACTGACCTTAAGATCCTGAAAAATTTCCTGTAGAAACTCTCTAATCCAAAACACTGCAACTTCCAGTTGCTTCCACTCTAAAACAGCTGCCACCATGCTTCCACTACGCAACTCTGACTGAGCAGATGAAAATGCTGATGACGAACACAAGCAAAGACTGGAAAAACACTTTCTAAAAATATGGTTCAACAGATCCAAAAATAAAACTCAGAAGTTCCTCCAATACCTGAGCTGCTTCACTAAGATCTTCCTCCAGAAACCATCCTACTACTAAGCTGAACCATCGGTACCACTTCTGGAATCCAGTCGATACCAAACTCAATCTTTAGATGCTAACAAAACTCTGACTTCCTGAAGACATCCAGAAAAATCTCTGACAACCCAAGAGAACGCTCAGGTATCGCAAGTCACTTTTGCGATTGACTCAACCTAATTTCCAAAGAAAAACTGTTCTCTCTTTACCAAACAGAACAGCTTACGCTTAACTAGCCAATCCAACGAAGAAACAGAACCACTTTGCTGCTTTTGAACTCCACTGCTAAACTAGAAAGCTTCCTTGCCAACACACAGAACACTCCGAGCTACACTGCTGACACCAAAGCTCAAAGACTTCAAATCCAGAAGCTCCTCGAGAAACTCGAACCTCAAACCAAACAGAAACACCCTGCTGTACTCATCCACATCACCGAAGCAGACACACTTCTTTAAAACTTGTTCCAAAGAAACATCTTCGGAAAAATCCATAGTCACTGTGTCTCATCACACAACTACTACATCCTGAGGTATCAAGATACCATCACTAGCTTCTGTTCAACCGACAGATCCAAACTCTAGCTCATCCAAACTATACTCCAAACCTTAACAGATTTCCTTCAAAGATCGATGAAACCCTTACACCACATCAAAGTTTCACTTGAGATAGTATTAGGTCTACAGTCTCGACAGATACACTTCCAACCTCAAACATTCAAACTCCAACCATTGGTAGTCGTGTTACTCACACCACTACCCCATCTACCTTTATAACTTATATTGGAAAACCCAAATAGGTAACCCAACAGATAGGTAGAAATATATATATATATATATAAATTACAAGTACGCTCTCTCAAGAAAGATACCACTCAAGAGCTTAGGTATTCGCTCAACCTATGCTCTGATACCACTATAATGACCCGCCCTTCTATACACAGAAAGACGCATCATCTTTAAGAAAGAAAGGGATAGAAAAGAGAAAAGATAGAGAAGAAAGAACTAAACAACATCAGAATCTCACAGCGGAAACGGAACAAAATATAATACATCACATAACTATTACATAGTATCATATACATCAGAGATACACAGCTTATACATCACAAATTAGACAGCTATAAACACCTGTCTTTCATACAACTCAAAACATCACAGAGATACAACACAGCGGAACCAATATATATCTATACGCTGAAGCCTCCTGCTCCATTGCTCCTCCATAATTTGTCAAAGCAAACCTGAATCCCTTGGCTACTCGTAAAAATTTGAGTACCCGAGAGTTTAAGAAAAAACAGAAATAAACTCCGGGTCAGACATGGGTCTGGTATGAGTAAACGGTTAAAGTTGCTTAACTTTGAAAATCCTTTGAAACAAAAGGTATCACATAAGACTTCCCACACATAAACATGGAAAAGTTTTTACCTTACGCTAACCAAACATTTGATAGGAAATTCTATGATATTATAATAGGGCTAGGGTTTTCAAGTAAATAAGAAATAGCTAAAATTGTTACATGATTAAATTCTAGCATACTAGCCAACAAGTGGGTAATACAATCAAATCCGATGGCACTTATTGGAGATTGGATTCCATACAATGGCAGGGCTACTGGGGTACCGCCCGTCACAGTACGTGGCCTAGATCACCGTACCGAGGATTACTCCCAATCCCCTGCAACACAAGGGCGGAACCATCCCTTACTGGATAATTCCTGCACAAGACACCCCACGGTTGTCATGATCAACCGCACACTAAGCCGAAATAATAAGGGACATCTAGACAGAGGTAATCTTGTCCTACTTGGGTGCTACCCACTAACCTTGCTGCACCTCCCCTGTTTTAGCCATTCCCGGTTGATGAGGCTTAAGGCTACGATTACCTTTAGAGAACACATCTCTTAGAATGCTAATCGTCCACCTAACGATGTTCTGAAAGCATTCAATCCATACAAGTTCGTTCCGGGTTCGAACGAAACCAAAGGCATTATCTCATTACACTCATTTTGGAATCACCCTCAGAGTTAACGACAATAACCCTTACACTCTGAATCTTCATCTTCACTTGAGATTCACGATCTATCATTAATTTGGATCGATGTGGTTTTCGGATATCCAAATCTGGAAACCCGATCCCGGTCTCATCGAAATCCAAACCGTGTCTTTTAAGGCCAAGTTGTTTTAAAGTTAAAACAATTTAGTTTTATTATCTATATACACAGAGATAGATAATTCACAATATCACAGATAGATAATTCACAATATCATCACAAATAGATAATCTATATTATCATCATACTTCAACCAAAGCATCCATATCATACAGCATTACTTATCTCATATCTGAGATTTCAAACCATTCAAAGAAATCAATATCATCCATCCAGATATAAACAAGGATTTATAACCATACCATTTATAATTAATTTAAAATGAATTAAATTAATTACCTTATTTTTGATTAATTTAAAGTAAATTAAATTAATTACTTCATCATTATAAATCTTGCTTACATAACCATTAATTAATTACAAGTCAATTAATTAATCATTCTCTACTATCCATCTTAATTAATCATCCTTGATTAATTATCTTTAATTACATTTAAGTAATTATCCTTTCATTATTTTTACAAATTAATTATCTTATACCAATTATAGAAAGTAACCCTTTAAAATTACTAAAAATTAATTACATTACTTCCTTAATTAATTTCATTAATGAATCCCTTCATTTATTAATTATTTCCAAATAAATCCATTCTAAATTACATCATTGATTATAAAAATTAATGATCTCTAATTACATCTATTACATTTAGTAATTAATCTTCAATTAAACCAAATTTTTAATCACCCTGATTAACTCCATTCAGTAATTAACTACCCTTAATTACTTC
The DNA here is from genome assembly GCA_030737815.1 of Allium fistulosum. Lineage (NCBI taxonomy): Eukaryota > Viridiplantae > Streptophyta > Magnoliopsida > Asparagales > Amaryllidaceae > Allium > Allium fistulosum. The sequence continues at coordinate 478,541,364 of CM060905.1, read as the reverse complement.
ATTAAATAATTTAATTACTCCATAATTAATTATCTCTAATTAATCCCTTGATTAATTATACAAAGTAATTATACTCAAATTACTTTCATTATTAAATCATCCTTAATTAATTACTTCCTTAAGTAATTATACTTATCACATCATCAAATGGTTATTTAAATTAATTAAACATAATTAATTAACTTAAACAATTCATATTAAACTTAATTAATTACAATGAGAAATTAATTTCTTAATTACTTTCATACGAAATTTTACTTAAATAATTCATAATTGATTATCTTAAATTAATAAATCTAATTAATTATCAAAATTAATCATATTAATTCATTATTTAATAATCCTAGTTAATGACCTTCATTAACTATTAACACTTCTTTAATTACTTTTCTAAAGTAATTAAATTAAGATTTATTATTAATTACAATTAAATTTTATCTTTAATAGCTCATTAATTAATCCTTAATTATTTAATTAATTAAGTATTAAATATAACTTAGTTAATCGTTAATTACTTAATTAATTAATAATCATTAATTAAAATTCAATTCTTATTTCATTAAAGATCCTTATTTACCCATTTATTTATCCTAAATTAATTATCTTAAACCTTAATTAACTAATTTAAACTTTTAATTACTAAATTAATTAATCCAAATCATTAATTAATTAAATTAGTAAATTATTCATTTTAATTAACTTAATAATTACAAATCCTTAAATCTTCATTTATTTAGGGATAAAACATTTTTCTTTTTAATGATCAAATTCTCATTTACAAATGCATTTGAGACATTTTGCTTTTGAATTTACTTTTACATTCTATTTCAAATTTAGATTAAAAAATAACTACAAATTTAACTTAGCAAAATTTACAACACACTTTAAAATATACTTTAAACATTTTAAAGTTGTTAAAACATTTTATTTTTATAAAACTTATATTTATTTAAAACTAGGAGACAAAAGTAAATTTGAATCCATCTTAAAATTTGGTTTAAAACTTGTTTAAAACCATGCTCTCTAAATTTTAAACTTTAAAACCCTGACAGGCTTTAAACTGGCAACAACAAGATAACCCGAGTCTACCCTATTTTACTTCGAGACGAACAGAGAAAAACTTCGGGCCACTCCCTCAATTTACTAGAGAAAACTCGAGTAACTATTCCAGCTACACCCAAAATTCTCAGCATTCACCAAAGAACACCGTGCATGTGCACAGTGATCTCGATCGTTTCCGATCAAGTTCGACGACGTTCCCTCGTCGACGATCATCCCCAAACTCCATCCTTACCACCAGATCCCTCTAACTCAACTCGAATTCGAAATTTGAGTTCAACTGAAGCCTGGAACCCAACAACACGAACTCGTCAAAACCTGACAACGCTCCGATGCTCGTCGCTCCGACCATCTGAAAGTCAACCCCTCCGGCCTCGACTTCCTCTACACGTCTACTACCATTTCCCAGAACCCTGTTGAACTCGATCAACTATAGGGACCGTGAAGATCGACTTTATCTAGCTTAGTTAAACTAGGGTTCTAGACTTCAACTAACAACCACCACTTCCCCACTGACATGAACCATCACCAGGCAATTTTGCCGAAGTCCCCGATCATCCTTCCACCTCCAGAAAGAACTACAACTTCCCAAATCAACTAGATCACCAGAGAGACTCGAAAACCCAAATTCCAAACACCACCAAATAACTCATTCAATACTTCATTAAAAATTGTAAATTTGATTTTAAAAATCCTATCTTTCATAGACTATTCCAGATATATAATTAAATCAACAAAATTCAAGGTTTGATTTTTTTTAACATATCTCAAGTTCCTCTATGTTTTCATTTTCCAGATAATATTGCTGTCTATTATCCTTGCAAATATTTTTAAAGCTTAGTTTAGTTTAAAACAACAAACTTTGTTTTAATTACTTAAGCCTAAAGCAAATTTTGAGTGAGAAGAATTTTGAAGTTGAAACTAAGTTTAAATCTCTAAAGTCTTAAAACAGAGATGAACACTGTAATTATTTAGACCTTCTCACATGTTTCCAGAGTCTTAAAAACTATCATACCAACACATTTCAAACATACATCACAAGTTACTTCAACTATAAGTCATATGCATCCAATCTAAAGATGTCTCATGTTAACAGTTTAAAAACAGAGACTTAACTAAGATCAGAGATGAAAAAAAACAACAGATATGCATACCACATAAATTCACAAAGACTTGCACAAACACATACATATAAAACAAATCATTAACACAAAAATTCACAGGTTACTTAAGTTTTTAGTTTAAAAGTTTACTCACCTGACTTTTAAAACAGAAAGCTTGATCTTTTGTTTGAAAACAGGAAGGCTTGAAATTGGAATTTGAAAACTTGCATATTTTTGTTGTTTTGATCCTTGAAAACTTTGAACTAGCTTTGAAACTTGAACATGAATTGCTGGAAATCTTGTTGTAGTTGAGATGCCTTAATTTTTGATTTGAAACTAAAGTGCTAGGCTTTCTTATTTGATTTCAGGTTACATTTGTTTAAATGAATCGAAGACGAAAAGAAGCTTTGCTAAATGGAACAAGTATGCAGAGTTTTGATAGTTGCATTTGTACACAAATAATCTAGCTGGTACAAATGAATCAGAAATTTTTATTTTTAAAAAGAAGCTGAAATGAAATATCTTGTGTACTAGTGGTGATGGCATTTAATGCCTTGTTCCATATCAAGTTTACACAAGCCATTTTTTTATTCTCGTATGTACAACCTTGCATATGTTTATATTTGTTTGACCTGAAGCTTAGCATACTTACCCCAGTCATATTCGTATACACTGAAATGATTTTTCTGCCTGCAACATATATATTGCCATAGATTATAATATTTTACTTGCCTTATCTTATTACTTTGTACTTAAGTGATTTTCATGCCTGCAACATATATTTTTAAAGATTATACAACTCTAGAATTTACTTAAGTTTTTAGTTTAAAGGTTGTTATGGTTATTGTTATTAGGTTAGCTTGTTATTTATTTCTATTTTCTAACTTAAATAATTAGTTTTAACTTACATACTTATTTTCTTGTATTCCTTCATATATGTATTTATTTATTGTTTCTTTTTTAGACTTTAAGTAACAAGCATTAACTCATATTTATCTTTTATTTTATGCTTATTTCTAGTGTTGATAAATATGATCTAGTTTAAATATTATTATCTAGATTACATCATAACATATATATATAAATATAAATATCAATAAAGTAAATAAAAATAGATTTTATTTTAAAATATTAAAACACTCTTATCTTTAAATCCCAAATCATAGTTTCTTATGTTTAAAATCATATTGTAACAACCCTGTATTTTACAAATATTTTTAAATTGATTTTTCCAGATTTAAAAGCTTTATTTATGAAAAAGAATAAATTTTGTTATTTTTAATATAAACTTTGACTTTGATGTGGATTAGAATTCCAAATATGACTAAATTTAATATTTCCTGAAAATGTGAATTTTGGTCAATAGTCAAACTTTGACTTTTAAGTTTAAATTTTTAATAGTTTGAAATTATAAATTTTATCTTTTATTATGAAAATAGATTTAATAACTTGAACACCACTTTTCGTTTCGTTGAAAACGGAGTTAAAATGTAAAAGTTATGTACATTTCAATTTTTAGTATAATTTGTTTATTTGTGTAATTTTGCCTATTTTAAATTTTTTTAAATCATATTTTCTTTCTTATATTTTGTTTTAATATGTGTTAATATGTTTTTTATGTATATTTTGTCTTTTTATGTTTTTAAATTGATAATAGTATTTTTCCAAAATTTACTGTATTTATTTTTCATTTTAAATGCTGTTTTCCTATTTTCTGCTATTTTCTTCATTAAAAATTATATGTAAATTAAATTTTAAATATTTATTTTGTGAATATATTTTTATTTTATGTTATTAGTTATGTTTAAAATTATATTACAAGCTCATATGATTTTTCCAAAATTTATTCCAATTAATTTCAAATTTTGTAGACTAGTTTACTTTTTTTAGCTATTTTCTTATTTAACCTTATATAAATTAATAAATATTATATATATTTTTATATTTTGATAGATTTTCGAATTCTTATCTGGTATTACTATTATTACCAGAAATATAAAGTTATTCAAAATAAAATAAAGAAATATGAAAAGGTTTTGACTTTTGAATTGCTTTTGACTCTTTGAATTCCACCTCTTCATTTTCCACCAACTCTTCATTTCTTTTGACATAACTCTCCACATTTTCAGCCGATCACTTCATTTCTCAACTCACGTATCTTTTTCCTCCTTCCTGAACAAAAAAATTTCGGCCTCCCCTTGATTGAAGAGTTTGGTAAAATTCTATCTCTCTTTTTCTTCTTTTTCCACTTATGTTGATTTTTCTAGTTTGATTTTTTTGCACTTGTATCACCTCATGTAGGTTTGGCCATGCCTCCCTTGCTGCTTAGCCGCCTCCACCACCCGATGGCACACCACCAACACCTCCTCCTCACCAGCCATCCAAGCCATGAACCCCCTTGGTGATGCATATCAACAAAAGTTTCAAAACACCCCTTCATACTAGCCTAACCGAGCACCACACTCATTCCATCACCTTCCACCACCCATGGCCGCCACCAACACCACCTCCACCACCTCCACCACCACCTGGACCCTCTGCCACGTCATCACAGTGGACCCCACTCCTCTGGCCATGACACATAGGGCCTTGGTAGAGCCCAAATCCTTGTCAAAACCCATGTGTATACATGCTTATGTATGTTATTCACTTCTACCACTTTGGCACCATCACAAATGACCTCTAGGCCGACCCATACCCACCATAACCTGACCCAAACACCTGCTATTGTCATGTATTTTCCATCATGGCTGAGCCTAGTAAAGGTAAAAAGCAAGTGCAAAGCATTTCTATTTGATTCTGTGCAGCCTATTCTACTGTAGTTTTGATCGTAGCTGATTTGAAACTCATCGTTGTTATATTGTTTTGTTTGACTTATATTCAAGGGATTTGATACTTTGGCTCCTCCACTCTTATTTGAATCGTGTTATCGTGCTTGTTTGGATCCCATTCGTGCAGTCGTCGTCGTTTCTCCAGCACAAAACTGTGAGTTATTCTCACCAGACAATATGTACCTATATAACTAGTAAATTGACACCCTGCGAATCTGTAGAAATGTATTATCAAGTTTTATATGCTTATATTATTATCATATGATGTTCACACCTGTTATTATACCTGTTATATCATATGTTACTGTTATTTAATGTTATTCTGTTATTTATATCTGTTATCACCATTGCAAGTTCCCTGTAGATTAGAATCACTATGGGTTGAAATGATACATACCCGAACGGACTTTAGAATAGGGAAAAATCGTTATGGGCTGAAATGATAGGCCTGAACGATTTTTATTTAAAATTATTTTAACTTGGGATTGCGGGTTTGAAATGATAGAACCCGGATTTTTCTTTTTTTTTAACTGCGGATTGAAATGATACATATCCGTATCACTTGACCTAAGTTAGAAAATTATATACAGGCCCATGGTTATTTTATAAAGTGTTTTGGATATTTTTAAGTATTTTAAAAATTATAAATTTATGAAATTTGATTTAAATAGATTTTGAAATGTTTAAAATAAAGAAATTATGATTTTTCTATGTGTTAAAAATGTAATTAATGAATGGTTTAACTGGATTTTTGAAATATAACTTAAGTTGGAAATTTGGAATTTGGTTAAAAATGATATTTAAGTTATATAAATAAAATGGATATTAAATTTTATTTGGAAATGGTAAATATGATAATTTGATTAAATGTGAATTTAAGTGATTTATTAAAGTATTATTGATTTTTTTCTATGAATTTAAGTGGTTAAATAAATGAATGTTTAAAAGTGATCTTTTAAAATATAACTTGACTTGAAAATGTGAAATTTAGTTTTAATTAAAGGTTTTAGTTAATTAAATAAAATTGGAAATTTAGTTAAATTTGTGAAATGGTAATTTAAATTTGAAGTGTTAAGTTATTTGTTGAAATGTGAAGAATTGGAAACTTTTACACTTAAATTTATTAAGTAAATTGTTGAAAATTGGATTTAATTATAAGAAATTTATTGTGAAAAAGATACATGTTAAATGATATGTAAATGAATATTTTAAATGTTAAATTATGATTTTTAAAATGTTTAAAGAGTTTAAAATGAAGTTATTTAATTGCTGGAAATACACTAAAAAGCTGGAAATCACTTTTAATAGCATTCAGAAATGCTATGGTTCTGAATTACACTAAAAATTGAATAAAAGGGCTACTACAGCATTTCTGAAATGCTGCAGTTGCTGTAGTTGAACTTATAGGCTAATATTGAACCCAGGTCTATTATAGCATTCTCTGGAAATGCTATAATGGTCTGCAGTCTTTGCTGAAACCAAATTTAACCCTTGTTTTGAAATCTGAACTACCGCAGCACTTCTGAAATGCTGTCTTTTCTGTTTTGAACTATAATTCAACTAAAACTGAGTTTTAACAGCAGTTTTAAGTGCTGTCTTTGCTGAATTAAAAATGTTTTCAAATATAACTTATAGCAGTTATTTTTAAATGCTGTGAAATGCTGAAATTTTAATAATTAGGGTTTTTGACTTAGTAAACGAACTCAGAATGGTTTGAAATTTTGGAAATTGAATACTTGATTTGAAAATATAATAATTACACTTTTAAAAGGTTTTAATGAATTACTTTGATTGGAATAAACTATTTAATGGTGATTTGAAATGATAGTAAATGAACGATATCTTTGAATTTAAAAGGTATTTAAAGTTGAATATTTGGATTTGAAATGATAGGATATTTTATTTTAATAAAATGGTTTGAAATGAAGTTTTATAAGGATATGATATTTTATGATATTAAAATGATTTGAAATGAAGTTTTGAAATGATATGATATTTTAAAAATATGGAAATGGTTTGGAATTGATTTAATCTTTATTTTGATAAAGATTTGGATTTGAAATGATATTCGATTTTGAAGTATAAACTGTTTTTTAAACTTATAACCACGGGTTATAATAATGTTGGGTTGTTAAAGAGACCGGGATCGGATATGGACATACTCTCTGTCTTACCGAAAACCACTTTGGCAACTGTGTACGCGGTGGAGATTCCAGAATGAAGTAGGATGGTGGCGACGTTCTTAAGGTATGTTACGTGGACCCAACTCCCGTGAGTTGGCATAAGGCGGCTAAAACAGGAGCGATCTCGGACCAGTGAGGTAGCACCTCTTCTCGGACACATTTCTTCGATATTATACTCTTACTTGTGATTGACTAGATGGCCATCCTCCGATTTGGGAGTGTTGTTCGAGGTGGAACGGTAGTGGCTGCTATGCGTATCCATCAGTCCGTGTGCGTAATTGGTATATCTACCCTGGCATTGCCTAGTTGTGCCGTGTCACCTACCATATCGAGCTTTACTACGATTATGATTTTAAGATCCGACCGCGTTAAGGTTCTCCATCCCCTTAACGCTATTTTCTATATGATTATACTTTACTTATTTAGACACTATTATAATAGCGAATATTACTACATAGTAGATATTTTAACGGATCCTTAGAGGATGGGCGGTCCCAAGCATCTTCTAAGTTACTTGTACCTTTATTACAGTTCACTTGAGTTGGTTTACATTATATAAGTATATATTGTCCTGACTCGAGTGTTTTGTGTTTTGCTTAACGCTCGGGTCAGCCTGAGTTATTCACAGATTTGGATTTCCACTCTCTTGGAGATTTGAATCGCTGGAGATTATCTGCTTGTCATGTCCTATCTATTTCAGTTCCGTTGTTCTACTCAGCTTGTACTTGGTTATTTTATTGAGACTTTTGTTGTACTCTATTTCTTCTGTTGTATCTTATGTAACTCTGATATATTTATATAGTAGCTTCATGAACTACTATTTCTTTTACTTCCGCTGCATTATTTTACTCTGTGTCTGTGATCTGTGATTATATTTATTTACTGTATATTCTGAGATTTGCCAAATTTTATTTACAACACGGTATTTTGAGCAATTCAACTCCGGCATGAGTGTCTACCTATACACTTATAATGGACGCGAATGGTTGAAAATATCGGGTCGTTACAGTTGGTATCAGAGCTTTGGCTTTGAGGCAAAACTTAGAATGTATGGTAAATTTATTTACAGAATCACTTTCGTTCGAGTTTGAATCTCTTCCTTTTGATTCGTTTTCCTTTGAATTTTGGAACGTTCCCTACGGTTCCGAAATTCATTCGTGTCCCTCACTATTCATCATCTTTTGATTCTGGAGTATCCCATAACTCCACTTCGAATGATCTTCATAGTGAATTGGCGGTCTCGCCAATATTCTAATTTTCTTGTAAAGGGGTGAAAATCCTTTACAATCAGCATCGATTAACCAGAGATTTATATTTATCCTTGGTTTAGATGCTAATATCTTTTGTTATTCCAAACTCTATCTCTTGAGATCGAAGGTAGATTTACCCCAGAAAATCCACATTTGATCTTATCCATTAAGTCAGGGTTGACCCGTTTAAGGTTGTCCGCGATTTATCTAAGCTTACCCATCTCTCTACTCTGTTTAATCATCTTATCTTTTGTTTCCAAACTCTCCAAACATTTTGAACTATGTTTGTAAATCTATGTTTTGTTTTATATATTGTGTTGTTTGAGTTGTTGATGTTGATTTGGGTTTCCGATCGGTTCGTCTGATCAACGCTATCGATAGGATTTCTAAAACACTTTGACAGAACAAACTGACACAATATTATTTTAAAAATTGTTAATGAAATAAATTTTGATGTATATAAGTAAATTTATGGAACTTAATAAATTGATTTAAATTGATAATTTGAAATGATAATACTTGATTTATCATTTACTGTCTGCAAATGAATTTATAAATAGTTGTTTATAAATTTATTTGGGAACTGAAAGGAATTTAAAACAATAAATTTAAGAATTTAATTTCCAATGGATTCAAACCTTGTGTTTAAAGTTTTAAAATGATATATTATTTAAAGTATTTTTGAATAAAAAATTTGTCTCTAAAGGATTTTAAAGTTTAAAAATTTAGTGCTCTTCTCTTTGTCGCTGGAAAATAATTTCGGTGATGACTGCAGCATCATCGACGTTCATTTTCGAGTTTCGAAGTGAAGAGACTGTTCTGTAGTCTTGCTACAGCTTTATTTTGGGGAATTTAATTGATTTGAATTTCTAAAAGATGATTTGATTTATAAAATATATAGATATATGATTTAAATTGATTTGACATATTATGTACATATATTTATTTATCTCTAACTGGTTTGAAGGAACCCGGAAATTAAATTCTTAAATTTCATCTTGAAGAATAATTTCAATTATAAAAAGAAAATAAAAAATTTGGATAAATGATTCAAACTTGAGATAATTGAATTGGAAAGTTTTATTTGTATAACATACAATTTCATTCCAATATAACTTATCAAAATTACACAGAAGTTGAATATGAAATTGGATAATTACAATATAGAAAGGATTTTATAAATAAAATTTGAGTGGTTATAATAAATGTTATACACTTAAATTTTAGTTATAAAAGATTAACAGAGGTAAATAGTGAAAAGGGATTTAAAGAGATTTTATTTAAATAACTTAATAATCAAATTTGATTTAATATGGAACCTTAAGTTTAACCTAGGAATTTTAATAATGGTTATTTCCTGAAACGAATATGTTGTATAATAAATAATGTATCTTTGAATAGATAAAATAAAATACATTGGAATTGGACATTTTGTAATAAAGTTTATTTAACTTGAATTCATACTTTAATTGATGTCTAAATGAATAAATGTATAAAGGAATTTGATTGTTATATTTGCTATGATAAATATTTTATTTATGAAATATATATGTCTTGAAAAATGAATAATTATGATTTAAATAGTTAAAATGTATTTTAACATCACTAAAATTTGATAATTGAGAATTTGGTTTTCAAATGAAATTTTAAGTGTAACTTATTAAAGGAATATCTATTTATGAAATGGGTATTTTAAATAAAGTGTTAGGTTATGTGTTAAATTAAGAGCTAACTAAAATAGTGAACTTTTAACTTAATAAACGAAGTATAGTTTAATTTGGATATTCCATTCATAAAGGTTTGTTTTAATAAGTCATAAGTTAAAAGATATCCAAATGAATATTTCTGAAATTGAACTAATTTGAAATACTAATATATCTACTGTAGCATTTTATAAGTGCTGCTATTTTGAAAAGACAATGTTTTGGAAATTTTTATAATTAAATGAACTTAGAAATGTTACAACTTTAAAATGAATATTATTTGACCTTGAATTAAAATGGTTTAAATGAAGATTTTTTTTAGGGTGTTATGATTTTCTAAGTATTTTTTTTTAAAGGATAACTTGTCCAAAGTGTTATGATTTTAGTAGTGTGATTTCCAAATGATAAACATCCCTAAATTATTATGATTTCAAAGCATTATGGTTTTAAATTTATTATCTTATTTTGTTTTTCAAACTACCTTTTGGTTGTCCTTATTTCTCTTATCTTGTTACAGAATGGGAAGGCTATTGCTTATACCAGTCCGTTTAGAAATCTTTTTGTAATCTTTGATAATCTTTGTTACTCATCTGGATCTGAACACTGTTTTTCCATTCATAGACCATCGGTCAAGTGAAAAAGGAGATTCAGACTCTAGAGGATCATTTTCGTGCTTATATTCTTGATTTGATCACCTCAATCTTGTTAAACTTACCTATAACAATAGTTATCAGCTGTAATTCCAATCTTCTTATCATCTTGTCTTAATTCTATTTCATTCTATCTTTTTCTGTGCTTTCCCGTACCTCGTTCCTTTTCGGGGACGAAAAGTTTTGAGTGGGGGAGAGTGTAACAACCCTGTATTTTACAAATATTTTTAAATTGATTTTTCCAGATTTAAAAGCTTTATTTATGAAAAAGAATAAATTTTGTTATTTTTAATATAAACTTTGACTTTGATGTGGATTAGAATTCCAAATATGACTAAATTTAATATTTCCTGAAAATGTGAATTTTGGTCAATAGTCAAACTTTGACTTTTAAGTTTAAATTTTTAATAGTTTGAAATTATAAATTTTATCTTTTATTATGAAAATAGATTTAATAACTTGAACACCACTTTTCGTTTCGTTGAAAACGGAGTTAAAATGTAAAAGTTATGTACATTTCAATTTTTAGTATAATTTGTTTATTTGTGTAATTTTGCCTATTTTAAATTTTTTTAAATCATATTTTCTTTCTTATATTTTGTTTTAATATGTGTTAATATGTTTTTATGTATATTTTGTCTTTTTATGTTTTTAAATTGATAATAGTATTTTTCCAAAATTTACTGTATTTATTTTTCATTTTAAAGGCTGTTTTCCTATTTTCTGCTATTTTCTTCATTAAAAATTATATGTAAATTAAATTTTAAATATTTATTTTGTGAATATATTTTTATTTTATGTTATTAGTTATGTTTAAAATTATATTACAAGCTCATATGATTTTTCCAAAATTTATTCCAATTAATTTCAAATTTTGTAGACTAGTTTACTTTTTTTAGCTATTTTCTTATTTAACCTTATATAAATTAATAAATATTATATATATTTTTATATTTTGATAGATTTTCGAATTCTTATCTGGTATTACTATTATTACCAGAAATATAAAGTTATTCAAAATAAAATAAAGAAATATGAAAAGGTTTTGACTTTTGAATTGCTTTTGACTCTTTGAATTCCACCTCTTCATTTTCCACCAACTCTTCATTTCTTTTGACATAACTCTCCACATTTTCAGCCGATCACTTCATTTCTCAACTCACGTATCTTTTTCCTCCTTCCTGAACAAAAAAATTTCGGCCTCCCCTTGATTGAAGAGTTTGGTAAAATTCTATCTCTCTTTTTCTTCTTTTTCCACTTATGTTGATTTTTCTAGTTTGATTTTTTTGCACTTGTATCACCTCATGTAGGTTTGGCCATGCCTCCCTTGCTGCTTAGCCGCCTCCACCACCCGATGGCACACCACCAACACCTCCTCCTCACCAGCCATCCAAGCCATGAACCCCCTTGGTGATGCATATCAACAAAAGTTTCAAAACACCCCTTCATACTAGCCTAACCGAGCACCACACTCATTCCATCACCTTCCACCACCCATGGCCGCCACCAACACCACCTCCACCACCTCCACCACCACCTGGACCCTCTGCCACGTCATCACAGTGGACCCCACTCCTCTGGCCATGACACATAGGGCCTTGGTAGAGCCCAAATCCTTGTCAAAACCCATGTGTATACATGCTTATGTATGTTATTCACTTCTACCACTTTGGCACCATCACAAATGACCTCTAGGCCGACCCATACCCACCATAACCTGACCCAAACACCTGCTATTGTCATGTATTTTCCATCATGGCTGAGCCTAGTAAAGGTAAAAAGCAAGTGCAAAGCATTTCTATTTGATTCTGTGCAGCCTATTCTACTGTAGTTTTGATCGTAGCTGATTTGAAACTCATCGTTGTTATATTGTTTTGTTTGACTTATATTCAAGGGATTTGATACTTTGGCTCCTCCACTCTTATTTGAATCGTGTTATCGTGCTTGTTTGGATCCCATTCGTGCAGTCGTCGTCGTTTCTCCAGCACAAAACTGTGAGTTATTCTCACCAGACAATATGTACCTATATAACTAGTAAATTGACACCCTGCGAATCTGTAGAAATGTATTATCAAGTTTTATATGCTTATATTATTATCATATGATGTTCACACCTGTTATTATACCTGTTATATCATATGTTACTGTTATTTAATGTTATTCTGTTATTTATATCTGTTATCACCATTGCAAGTTCCCTGTAGATTAGAATCACTATGGGTTGAAATGATACATACCCGAACGGACTTTAGAATAGGGAAAAATCGTTATGGGCTGAAATGATAGGCCTGAACGATTTTTATTTAAAATTATTTTAACTTGGGATTGCGGGTTTGAAATGATAGAACCCGGATTTTTCTTTTTTTTTAACTGCGGATTGAAATGATACATATCCGTATCACTTGACCTAAGTTAGAAAATTATATACAGGCCCGTGGTTATTTTATAAAGTGTTTTGGATATTTTTAAGTATTTTAAAAATTATAAATTTATGAAATTTGATTTAAATAGATTTTGAAATGTTTAAAATAAAGAAATTATGATTTTTCTATGTGTTAAAAATGTAATTAATGAATGGTTTAACTGGATTTTTGAAATATAACTTAAGTTGGAAATTTGGAATTTGGTTAAAAATGATATTTAAGTTATATAAATAAAATGGATATTAAATTTTATTTGGAAATGGTAAATATGATAATTTGATTAAATGTGAATTTAAGTGATTTATTAAAGTATTATTGATTTTTTTCTATGAATTTAAGTGGTTAAATAAATGAATGTTTAAAAGTGATCTTTTAAAATATAACTTGACTTGAAAATGTGAAATTTAGTTTTAATTAAAGGTTTTAGTTAATTAAATAAAATTGGAAATTTAGTTAAATTTGTGAAATGGTAATTTAAATTTGAAGTGTTAAGTTATTTGTTGAAATGTGAAGAATTGGAAACTTTTACACTTAAATTTATTAAGTAAATTGTTGAAAATTGGATTTAATTATAAGAAATTTATTGTGAAAAAGATACATGTTAAATGATATGTAAATGAATATTTTAAATGTTAAATTATGATTTTTAAAATGTTTAAAGAGTTTAAAATGAAGTTATTTAATTGCTGGAAATACACTAAAAAGCTGGAAATCACTTTTAATAGCATTCAGAAATGCTATGGTTCTGAATTACACTAAAAATTGAATAAAAGGGCTACTACAGCATTTCTGAAATGCTGCAGTTGCTGTAGTTGAACTTATAGGCTAATATTGAACCCAGGTCTATTATAGCATTCTCTGGAAATGCTATAATGGTCTGCAGTCTTTGCTGAAACCAAATTTAACCCTTGTTTTGAAATCTGAACTACCGCAGCACTTCTGAAATGCTGTCTTTTCTGTTTTGAACTATAATTCAACTAAAACTGAGTTTTAACAGCAGTTTTAAGTGCTGTCTTTGCTGAATTAAAAATGTTTTCAAATATAACTTATAGCAGTTATTTTTAAATGCTGTGAAATGCTGAAATTTTAATAATTAGGGTTTTTGACTTAGTAAACGAACTCAGAATGGTTTGAAATTTTGGAAATTGAATACTTGATTTGAAAATATAATAATTACACTTTTAAAAGGTTTTAATGAATTACTTTGATTGGAATAAACTATTTAATGGTGATTTGAAATGATAGTAAATGAACGATATCTTTGAATTTAAAAGGTATTTAAAGTTGAATATTTGGATTTGAACTGATAGGATATTTTATTTTAATAAAATGGTTTGAAATGAAGTTTTGTAAGGATATGATATTTTATGATACTAAAATGATTTGAAATGAAGTTTTGAAATGATATGATATTTTAAAAATATGGAAATGGTTTGGAATTGATTTAATCTTTATTTTGATAAAGATTTGGATTTGAAATGATATTCGATTTTGAAGTATAAACTGTTTTTTAAACTTATAACCACGGGTTATAATAATGTTGGGTTGTTAAAGAGACCGGGATCGGATATGGACATACTCTCTGTCTTACCGAAAACCACTTTGGCAACTGTGTACGCGGTGGAGATTCCAGAATGAAGTAGGATGGTGGCGACGTTCTTAAGGTATGTTACGTGGACCCAACTCCCGTGAGTTGGCATAAGGCGGCTAAAACAGGAGCGATCTCGGACCAGTGAGGTAGCACCTCTTCTCGGACACATTTCTTCGATATTATACTCTTACTTGTGATTGATTAGATGGCCATCCTCCGATTTGGGAGTGTTGTTCGAGGTGGAACGGTAGTGGCTGCTATGCGTATCCATCAGTCCGTGTGCGTAATTGGTATATCTACCCTGGCATTGCCTAGTTGTGCCGTGTCACCTACCATATCGAGCTTTACTACGATTATGATTTTAAGATCCGACCGCGTTAAGGTTCTCCATCCCCTTAACGCTATTTTCTATATGATTATACTTTACTTATTTAGACACTATTATAATAGCGAATATTACTACATAGTAGATATTTTAACGGATCCTTAGAGGATGGGCGGTCCCAAGCATCTTCTAAGTTACTTGTACCTTTATTACAGTTCACTTGAGTTGGTTTACATTATATAAGTATATATTGTCCTGACTCGAGTGTTTTGTGTTTTGCTTAACGCTCGGGTCAGCCTGAGTTATTCACAGATTTGGATTTCCACTCTCTTGGAGATTTGAATCGCTGGAGATTATCTGCTTGTCATGTTCGAAGTGAAGAAACCATTCTGTAGTCTTGCTACAGCTTTGTTTTGGAAAATCTAATTGATTTGAATTTCTAAAATATGACTGGATTATAATATATATATAGATATATGATTTAAATTTGATTTAACATATTATGTATATATAATTACTTATCTCCAAATGGTTTGAAGATGTTTGAAGATTCAAATTCTTAAATTTTATCTTGAAGAATAATTTCAATTATAAGAAGAAAAAATAAAAAATTTGGATAAATGATTCAAACTTGAGATAATTGAATTGGAAAGTTTTATTTGTATAATACAATTGCATTCAAATATAACTTACCTTAAATTTTTTTTGAAGTTAACAATGTAATTGGATAATATGCAGTACAGAAATGATTTTATAAATAAAATTTGAGTGGTTATAATAAATGTTATACACTTAAATTTTAGTTATAAAAGATTAACAGAGGTAAATAGTGAAAAAGGAATTTAAAGAGATTTTATTTAAATAACTTAATAATCAAATTTGATTTAATATGGAACCTTAAGTCTAACCTAGGAATTTTAATAAAGGTTATTTCCTGAAATGAATATGTTGTATAATAAATAATGTATCTTTGAATAGATAAAATAAAATACATTTGAATTGGACTTTTGGAAATAAAGTTTATTTAACTTGAATTCATAGTTTAATTGATGTCTAAATGAATAAATGTGTAAAGAAATTTGATTGTTATATTTGCTATATAAATGTTTTATTTATGAAATAGATATGTCTTGGAAATTGAATAATTATGATTTAAATAGTTAAAATGTATTTTAACATCACTAAAATTTGATAATTGAAAATTTGGTTTTCAAATGGAATTTTAAGTGTAACTTATTAAAGGAATATCTATTTATGAAATGGGTATTTTAAATAAGTGTTAGGTTATGTGTTAAATTAAGAGCTAACTAAAATAGTGAGCTTTTGACTTAATAAATGAAGTATAGTTTATTTGGATATTTCATTCATAAAGGTTTGTTTTAATAAGTCATAAGTTAAATGATATCCAAATGAATATTTCTGAAATTAAACTGATTTGAAATATTAATATATCTACTGTAGTATTTTATAAGTGCTGCTGTTTTGAAAATACAATGTTTTGGAAATTTTATAATTGAATGAACTTAGAAATGTTACAGCTTTGAAATGAATATTATTTGACATTGGATTTAAATGGTTTAAATGAAGATTATTTTTAAAAGGTGTTATGATTTTCAAAGTATTATGTTTTTTTTAAAGAATAACATTTCCAAAGTGTTGTTATTTTAGTAGTATGATTTCCAAATGATAAACATCCCTAAATTGTTATGATTTCAAAGCATTATGGTTTTAAATTTATTATCTGGTTTTGTTTTTTCCAAACTATCTTTTGGTTGTCCTTATTTCCCTTATCTTGTTACAGAATGGGAAGGCTATTGCTTATACCAGTCTATTTAGAAATCTTTCTGTAATCTATGATAATCTTTGTTACTCATCTGGATCTGAACACTGTTTTTCCATTCATAGACTGTCGGTCAAGTGAAAGGGAGATTCAGACTCTAGAGGATCTTTTTCGTGCTTATATTCTTGATTTGATCACCTCCATCTTGTTAAACTTACCTATAACAATAATTATCAGGTGTAATTCCAATCGTCTTATCATCTTGTCTTAATTCTATTTCATTCTATCTTTTTCTGTGCTTTCCCGTACCTCGTTCCTTTTCGGGGACGAAAAGTTTTGAGTGGGGGAGAGTGTAACAACCCTGTATTTTTCAAATATTTTTTTTAATTGATTTTTCCAGATTCAAAAGCTTTATTTATGAAAAGAATAAATTTTATTATTTTAAATATAAACTTTGACTTTGATGTGGATTAGAATTCCAAATATGACTAAATTTAATATTTCCTGAAAATGTGAATTTTGGTCAATAGTCAAACTTTGACTTTTAAGTTTAAATTTTTAATAGTTTGAAATTATAAATTTTATCTTTTATTATGAAAATAGATTTAATAACTTGAACACTACTTTTCGTTTCGTTGAAAACGGAGTTAAAATGTAAAAGTTATGTACATTTCAATTTTTAGTATAATTTGTTTATTTGTGCAATTTTGCCTATTTTAAATTTTTTTAAATCATATTTTCTTTCTTATATTTTGTTTTAATATGTGTTAATATGTTTTTTATGTATATTTTGTCTTTTTATGTTTTTAAATTGATAATGGTATTTTTCCAAAATTTACTGTATTTATTTTTCATTT
The DNA here is from genome assembly GCA_030737815.1 of Allium fistulosum. Classification (NCBI taxonomy): domain Eukaryota; kingdom Viridiplantae; phylum Streptophyta; class Magnoliopsida; order Asparagales; family Amaryllidaceae; genus Allium; species Allium fistulosum. The sequence goes on along the minus strand of CM060905.1, from coordinate 478,523,609 downwards.
TTAAAGGCTGTTTTCCTATTTTCTGCTATTTTCTTCATTAAAAATTATATGTAAATTAAATTTTAAATATTTATTTTGTGAATATATTTTTATTTTATATATTATTTATGTTTAAAAATATATTGCAAGCTCATATGAATTTTCTAAAAATTTTTCTATTCAATTTCAAAATTTTCTAGTCTAGTTCACTGTTTTAACTATTTTCCTTAATTCTACTTTATATAATCAATAAATATTATATATATTTTTATATTTTATCAAATTTTCGAATTTTTAACTGGAATTTCTGTTATTATCAGAAATATAAACTTATAAAAAGGAATTAAAGAAATTTGAAAGGCCTTAAACTTTCTATCTTCCTAAGGCCCTTTTATTTTCTAACCCTTCTACTTTTTAACCTAACTTTTCATTCAATTGGCAACATCTCTTCATTTCTTCAGCCGCCATTTTTTTTTTCTCTCATTCACGAAATTCCATAGCTCCTAAACCCTAAAAAAAAATATGGCTTCCATTCTCCTCTTATCTTCTTCCTTTATCTCTTCTTTACTTCACAATTTCCATTGATTTTGCCTTCCTCCTCTTCTAGCTTTGCTTGGCCTCTACCACCTTCATCTCCACCATCCTCTCCACCTTCAGCCCCACCACCATCTACAGCAGCACCTCCTCCTCCACTGACCATGACAAGCCATGCCCATCCATTTAAGTTAGCACCACAAAATTGCACAAAAACCCTTCCAAACAATGCCTAAACCACATATGCTTCACCACCACCTTCATCTATCACCTTGGCCACCCCTAGAACCACCACCACCAGCAACTACATGACCTTTGGCTGCTGCTGCACCATCACCCTCCACTGTCCAGACCTGTACCATGCATGGCTGAGCCAAGCAATGACCAAGTCGAGCCTTGTTGTGACCAAAACTTCACCTATTTGCCTTGTCCATTGATATTCTTCATGTTGCATCTCCTACCCTTCACATCACTTCATGTTGCCATGCTTAGGTGTGCTAAAACTGACCTATATGATGCTAACCTGAGCCCAAACACATCATGGCTGAGCACTTGATCCCCTATGGTCAAGCATTTGAATGGTAAAGGCAAAGTCTTGTCTTTATTGCTTTGTATTTCAATTTGTTCAACATTGTTTTATGTTAAGTATATTCATGTGCTATATTGTTTTGTCTTGTTTGGGTATTGTTTACAAGATGATATCTTGGCTATTTTCTCCACTCAAATCAAAGGTCGTGCCTTCTGGATCCGTTGTGTCATTCTAATTGATATCTCCAGCATAAAAAGGTGAGTTATTCTCACCAGACAATATGTACCTATATAACTGGTAAACCGACACCATTTGAATCTGTAATGTATATCATCATGTTATATATGTTTATATTATTATCATATGATGTTCACACCTGTTATTACACTTATTATATCATATGTTACTATTATTTAATGTTATTCTGTTATTTATATCTGTTATCACCATTGCAAGTTCCCTGTAGATTAGAATCACTATGGGTTGAAATGATACATACCCGAACGGACTTTAGAATAGGGAAAAATCATTATGGGCTGAAATGATAGGCCTGAATGGTTTTTATTTAATTTATTTTAACTTGGGATTGCGGGTTTGAAATGATAGAACCCGGATTTTTCTTTTTTAACTGCGGATTGAAATGATACATATCCGTATCACTTGACCTAGGTTAGAAAATTATATACAGGCCCGTGGTTATTTTATAAAGTGTTTTGAATATTTTAAGTATTTTGAAAATTATAAATTTATGAAATTTGATTTAAATAGATTTTGAAATATTTAAAATAAATAAATTATGATTTTTCTATGTGTTAAAAATGTAATTAATGAATGGTTTAATTGGATTTTTGAAATATAACTTAAGTTGGAAATTTGGAATTTTGGTTAAAAATGATATTTAAGTTATATAAATAAAATGGATATTAAATTTTATTTGGAAATGGTAAATATGATAATTTGATTAAATTTGAATTTAAGTGATTATTAAGTATTATTGATTTTTCTATGAATTTAAGTGGTTAAATAAATGAATGTTTAAAAGTGATCTTTTAAAACATAACTTGACTAGGAAATGTGAAATTTGGTTTTAATTAAAGGTTTAAGTTAATTAAATAAAATTGGAAATTTTGTTAAATTGTTAAATGGTAATTTAAAATTTGAAGCGTTAAGTCTATTTGTTGAAATGTGAAGAATTGGAACTTTTACACTTAAACTTATTAAGTAAATTGTTGAAAATTGGATTTAATTATAAGAAATTTATTGTGAAAGAAACGTGTAAAGTTCTAATTAATGAAAGAAATATGTAAAGTTTAATTTATGAAAGAAACGTGTAAAGTTCTAATTAATGAAAGAAATATGTAAAGTTTTACCTACTGAAAGAAACATGTAAAGTCTTAATTAATGAAAGAAACATGTAAGTCTTAATTTGTGTAATATTGATTTAAAATAATAAATGCCCCTTTTGTAATAAAACGTAAATTAAAACGTACATTCGATAATGTAAGTTTAATTAGTGTAATATTGATTAAATGATAAATGCTCTTTACTGTAATAGGAATGTAAGTTAAAAAGTACATTTAATATGTAAGTTTTAATTAATGTAAATGACATATTTTTAATGACTAAAATAATAAAGTTTCTTTATTGTAATGATAATGTAAGTTAATAAGGTACTCTTAACTTAACATAAGAATTTTAGCATTAAATTGGATATTACAGTAACAAAGTTTATTTAACTATAAGGCTATGATAAAATGACCATGTTAAAAATTTGTAAGTATACAAATACTTTGATTATATAAAATGTTAAATTGGGAAGTATTACATTCCAAAAATGCTATGATTCCTTAAGGTTACATTACCAAAATGCTATGATGATTTAAAGGAAGATTTCAAGTTTAATAAATTAAAGGAAATATTCAGTGATTTTGAAATTTGGGTTTTTTTGAAATGATATATTATTGAATTGGTTTTGAAATGGAAATGATATATTTTTGAATTGGTTTTGAATAGATATGTTTTGGGTTTGAAAGTATGTATTAGTTTGAAATAAATGATATGATTTTGAAATGGTTTAAAGGATGTATTTTGATTTGAAACATAAACTATTTTTTTAAAGTTATAACCACGGGTTATAATAACGATTGGTTGGCAAAGAGACCGGGATCGGATATGGACATACTCTCTGTCGATACCGAAAACCACTTTGACAACCGTGTACGCGGTGGAGATTCCAGAATGAAGTAGGATGGTGGCGACGTTCTTAAGGTATGTTACGTGGACCCAACTCCCGTGAGTTGGCATAAGGTGGCTAAAACAGGAGCGATCTCGGACCAGTGAGGTAGCACCTCTTCTCGGACACATTTCTTCGATATTATACTCTTACTTGTGATTTGACTAGATGGCCATCCTCCGATTTGGGAATGTTGTTCGAGGTGGAACGGTAGTGGCTGCTATGCGTATCCATCAGTCCGTGTGCGTAATTGGTATATCTACCCTGGCATTGCCTAGTTGTGCCGTGTCACCTACCATATCGAGCTTTACTACGATTATGATTTTAAGATCCGACCGCGTTAAGGTTCTCCATCCCCTTAACGCTATTTTTCGATATGATTATACTTTACTTATTTAGACACTATTATAATAGCGAATATTACTACATAGTAGATATTTTAACGGATCCTTAGAGGATGGGCGGTCCCAAGCATCTTCTAAGTTACTTGTACCTTTATTACAGTTCACTTGAGTTGGTTAACATTATATAAGTATATATTGTCCTGACTCGAGTGTTTTGTGTTTTGCTTTACGCTCGGGTCAGCCTGAGTTATTCACAGATTTGGATTTCCACCTTCTGGAGATTTGAATCGCTGGAGATTATCTGCTAGTCTTCTTCTATCTACTTCAGTTATGTTGCTCTGTTCATCTTGTACTTGGTTATCTTATTGATACTTCTGTTGTACTCTATTTCTTCTGTTGTATCTTATGTAACTCTGATATATTTACATAGTAGCTTCATGAACTACTATTTCTTTTACTTCCGCTGCATTATTTTACTCTGTGTCTGTGATCTGTGATTATATTTATTTACTGTATATTCTGAGATTTGCCAAATTTTAATTACAACGCGGTATTTTGAGCAATTCAACTCCGGCATGAGTGTCTACCTATACACTTATAATGGACGCGAATGGTTGAAAATATCGGGTCGTTACACATATAGTTATTTATAAAATAGCTTTGAAAAGTTATATATCAAAGTTTCCAAATTACCCAAAAATATTAGAATTATAAAATATGCCTTATTAATTAAATTTAAAACAAAGCTCATCTATTTACATATATACAAAATTATATACATTATAAATAGAAAACAATTTATCAGCTTTTAAAAGATAAATTATCAGTTAAATATTTATTTTAAAGAAAATTATTAAATCAATTCAAAGCTTATTAACAATTATTATCAAATCAATTTTATATTTTATATAGATTATTAAATTGATATTGCTCGAAATTCCGGGATATCACAGAAACCGTCCCAGATTGTCGTTGGTCATCGTCGGAAATATGTCGTTGATGCCGTCGAAAGACGTTATGAAACGAGATTCACATTCCGATGGATTTTCCTACGGCCGCCAACGGTCGAATCCGTCGAAAAACACTATTATTCTTGTAGTGATACAATTTGTCCAGGAATAGGACAAACCAAAGGCACTTCTCCTATCGTATCCTGTTTGGGAATCACCATAGGATCAGTAGCGAGCAGTCCTTGCAAATCGAAGGTTTTCATAATGGAGCACTATTGCTAAATATATGATATGGTAAACTTCACCTTTAGGGACTAGCGGCAAGTAACCCTACATTATGAATATCCTCTTCTTCAATGATCTTATCTTCCACATGTTTTACTTCAAAACGTAAATTGGTTCAAAGTGGTTTTCGGATAGGAATCACCCAAATCCGACCCCGGTCTCTTCGAATCCAATTATGAGAAGAAAAAAATATATTATGTGTGGGTGATTAGTAAATAACATTTTTATTCAGCAATATCTTTATATATATATATATAAATTCATTTCAGCATATACAGATTTATTAAATCTCACTTTAAATCCTTTCCTTTTATTTTTTGGAAATTATTTCTAAAGGATATCTTTTCATTTGAAAAAAATTAAATAGGATGTTTTAAAGCATCTGTGCTTTCCCTTCGATCTGTTCCACCCCTAGCCTAGAAAGAGAAAGCAGAGGCCATGAAAGTTTAGGGCACTAGTTGCTCCATTCCTAACCTTAGTTACACACCTTATTTTACCTTTCTAGATCTTACAGGTGGTACAAATGTACTAGTCGTTTCCGCATACTCCTTTTATTATTACATTCAAAGAAATGATTTCAATTTTATTGTTTAAGTGTTATAAACAGTTTGTCTTAACTATTCATTTAAACTCTTATTAAAACTTCCAAATCATCTTTAAAATACTAAATTGTTTATTCAAAGACATTTATAAAAGATTCGGGAAAGAATAATTAAGTTTAAATTTATACTTCTAAAGTTTGCTGAAACTGCTGTAGAAAAGTGCTGCAGATAGTGTTTTAAAAACTTATTCGATTAAAACAACTTTTCTATCGTTTAGAAATCAACATTTACAGCTTAAATCTATTTTAAAACAATTTATCGTATTTATCAAATTTATTTCATATTTTTAAAGATTTAAAAATATTCATTTTAAAGAATTTTATACTTTGATCATCTCAATGCAAAAGCATGATTTTCTGGAAAACTTGATTTGGATGTATTTTAATTTTTTAAAATGAAACCTTGATTTTTATTTTGCATTTGAAAAATATAGTGGAAAGAGTCTGAAAAATTCTTATTTCAAAGAATTTTGATTCCAAATCCATCATATAAATGGATTTAACTTTTCTGGCGCAAAACCACGAACTACCGTTACACGACACGCCTATTTCTAGTTGTTTTCCAACTCTTTTCAAATCTTTGCCCAAAATCATGTTAAATACTTTTAAAACATTTCTAAGCCATTTAAAATCATTTTCTCATGGTTTTAAAAAGGTTCACAAGTCATATACACTTTTGAATTTAAATAAGAAACTAATTCCTTTTATGATTTTTTAACGTGTAATTTATCGTGACTTGTTATGATATTAACCAAACAATCATTCAACATCCATATAACCTCCAAACATGATATCAAGCAACATAACAGGTACAAAAGCATGTCATAATATAAGAGTAGAGAAGAGGTAGATTTTTCTCACAATTTTGCTAACTTTGTCACTACGAGTTTGACTATACCTTCGCTACTATTTCTCGATACTTCTTGAAATCCGGCTATAGCTCCACTATCCTAGAATTTGAGATGAAAAAAGAGGTGGAGATGGCTTCTAAATGGGCATGGCCTTGGGTGGAGGGATGGATGGAACTACTAACTCGAACTTGACTTAAGTGGTATCCTTTTTGTCGATTATTTTGCCATAACTTTGTTATGCTTTTGAAACTTTTTTTAGAGAGGAATGTAAGGCATTAAAACTCTAAGGAAGAAGAATGAGAAGCTTAGAAAAGAATGGAATGAAGTGTGAAGAAATGAGAAGGAAGCTTGGGTATGTATAGCCTTGAATTACTTAAGTATTAAGCTTTGTTCTTTTACATTCTTAACCCTCCCATCACCTCATCGCACACGGCCTATGGCATCTCTATGTGCTTCCATCACTTCATGTCCTATTTTTTTACTTCCTTAGCTCTTAAGGATGTATTTGGATGGATTTATGGCTTAAAGTATATTACATTGGTTTTGGTGAGATTTTGTTGACTTTTGGTAAAATATCTTACTTTTCTTTACTTTAAAATTTGTTAAAGTAATTATTTATTTATATATGTTATATATATATGTATTACTAAGTGTATTATTATGCTTTAAAGTGTTTTAACTTCCAACGTTGCTAGATTTGAATACAGCTTTTGGCCGTTAAGCCGTTTTGAATCCGAAATATGATTTTCGGTCACATTTTTACGTCTTTGTTAAACTATTTATATTTATAAACAGAACTTGAAAATAAATTTGCATATTATTTTTTAATAATAAATACCTTATATAAAAATTAAAATAATTTATTTAATCATTAAAACTTAATTTTACTAAAAACTGACTTTTGTCACTTTTTATGGTTATAAGAAAAGTTCATATTTTTGTGTAAAAATATATCTTAAAATCTTACATAAAATTATTTGTGTTATAAAAACTTATATTTTAATATTTAAAATACATTAAATATTATATCTTAGTGTGATCGGGTCTTGGGTCGTTACATTCTCCCCCCTTAAAAGAATTTCATCCTCGAAATTTAATATAAGAAGACGATAGCTAAAGGGGAAATATATTTGATATGATGAAATTATAAAAACGTATGAATAAGTGACTAGACCACAGGCCGTGAGTACACTATGACGATATAATTTACATATCTATACATCAATCCTAAACTCAAGATATGCCTTCGTCATTTTATTCTCCATTTCCCAAGTGCAATCCTTAGCATCTCCACTCCATTGAACTATGACTAACCTTACTATCTTTCTCCTTAATTGTTTCTCATCATGATCAACGATTCGAACATGCCATCTCATAACTGCCAAATTTGGTTCCACCTCCAAGTCTTCCTGAGCAGCCGTTTCTATGATTTTTTCTGGGTCATGCACATATTTCCGCAAATGAGATACATGAAAAATGTTGTGCACTCCTGACAACCTTTCTGGCAATTGCACTCAATAAGCTAGTGGGCCGATTCGTTTCAAGAATGGGAAAAGGTCTAATATATCGAGCCGATAACTTTCCAACCCTTCCAAACCTTACTGCTCCTCTCATTGGAGAGAGTTTTAGAAGGACTCCAACTGAGAATTCTAGATTTCTATGTCTTTCTGCATAACTCTTCTGCCTGCTCTGGGCTTCCTTTAACTTCTTTCTAATCATATCAACTTTCTCTAAGGCTTCTCTTATCATGTCAGGACCAAGTATTAACCGATCTCTGGTTTCTATCTAACATGCTGGTGACTTGCATGGATGGCCATATAAAGCATCATATGGTGCCATGACGATACTGGTTTGATAGCTGTTGTTATAGGAGAACTCTACCAAATGCAAATGATTTTCCCATAAGCCTCCAAATTCTAGAATATATGCTCTCAGAGGATATTCCAAAATGCGGTTGACTCTTTCTGTTTGTCCAACAGTCTTAGGATAATATGCAGTGCTTATACTCAGCTTCGTTCCCAAAGCTGTCTATAATGCTTCCAAGAACGGACTAGTAAAGATTGGATCCCGATCGCTTTCTATACTACTTGGAACTTCATGCAATCGGACCATCTTCCTCATATATATTTCCACAAGGCTTACAGCCATGCTTGTTGGCTTTACTGGAATAAAGTGTACACTCATGGTTAATCAGTCAATGATAACCAACCACCTTCATTTCCCTTCCTTGTCCGAGGTAAGCCATCAATGAAATCCATTGATAGTTGATCCCACTTTCAAGCTGGAATCTCCAGAGGTTGAAGCAACCCTGTAATCTTCTGTTGATCGCTCTTGACTTTTGACAATTTGCACATCGGTTAACATAAATGGATATGTCCATTTTCATACTTCTCCACCAAAAGGTTCGTTTTACGTCTTTTTACATTTTTTAACTCCCATATGAATGTTAAGTTTGGATTTATGGCATTCAGTTAATACTTCTTGCCTAAGATTTCCAATCTTTGGAACACAAATTCGCCCATTTCAACTGCAATCTCCATGGTTATCCACTTTAAAGTTTGAATTCTGCCCTCTGCGTATATCTTTAATAACCTCCTTTAGAAATCAATTTTCTTTTTGCTTGCTAGCTATTTTCTCTAATAGAGTTGGAGTCACTGCTAGATAAGCTACATCATTCTTTCTACTCAATGCATCTGCTACTATATTGGCTTTCCTATGTGTATACAGAATATCTAGATCATAAGATGCGAGAAATTCTAGCCAACGATGTTTTCTCATGTTTAAGTCTTTCTGGTGAAAAGATACTTCAAAGATTTATGATCAGTGAAGAGATCAAACTTTTCACCCAACAAATAATGCCTCCATATTTTTAATGTGAACACAACGACTAATAATTCCAAGTTATGTATTGCATAATTCTTCTCATGAGTCTTTAGCCGCCTACTTGCATAAGCGATCACTTTTCCTTCCTACATTAGAACTGCACCAACTCCTTCCCCACAAGTATCCGTATAAAAAGTTAATCCACTATTTCCATTTATAATTGCTAGGACTGGGGCGGTAGTTAACCTCTTCTTTAAGTTCATAAAATGCTTCATCACATTTAGGAGTTTAAATAAATTTAGCATCCTTCATTGTCAACTTCATTAGGTGATAGGCAATCTTTGAGAAGTCTTGAATGAATCTTCTGTAATATCCTACCAAACCTAGGAAGCTACGAATCCCTTTAGGAGTTTGTGGTTGCTTCCAATTTTAAGCAGCTGCAACCTTTATAGGATCTACTGAAATCCCGTCCCTTGAAACTGAATGCCTAAGGAATCTTACCTCCTTTTCCCAGAAGCGGCAGTATGAGAATTTGGCTTTAAGCACATTATTCCTCAATATCTCCAACACAATTTCTAGATGCCTTTTGTGTTCTTCTTCTGTCTTAGAATAGATAAGGATATCATTAATAATGACTAACATGAATTTATTGAGTACATCTCTAAATACTCTATTCATAAGGTCTACAAAATAAGTGGATGCAATGGTCAGCCCAAAAGGCATAACCAACCACTCAAAGAAAGTAATCGGACCTTTAAATGCAGTTAAATAGATGCAATCTTCCGCGATCCTTAGTTGATGGAATCCCATGGCTAGATCCATTTTCAATAATACCCAAGCAACATGTAACTGATCAAACAAGTCATATATTCGGTATAGATGGTACTTGTTCTTGATTGTTTGTTTATTCAGGTCTCGATAGTCTACACAAAGCCTCAAAGACCCATCCGACTTGGCAACGAAAACTACCGCCGATCGCTAACTTGAATGACTAGGTCTTATCTTATCAATCCTTTCTTCAATAGCTCCTGGTTTTGGATATTCAGCTCATCCCTCTCCTTTGGATCCATCCTTATATCAGATTGTTTAACCGACCTTGCACTAGGAATTAAGTCAATACGAAACTCAATTTCTCGATGTGGGGGTAAATTCTTCACTTCTTCAAAAACGTCTGTAAATTCTTTAACAATAGGTATCGTTTCTAGTCCTTTCTGGGATAAATCTAAGGCATAAAAAAAACTATACCTCCTTGGACTAGAATCTTCAGAAGATATTTCTATAAACTTCCCTAACTTTGTTTTTACTAAAACCATCCTTTTTACACAATCTAGAATAGCTTCGTGCTTAGTCAACCAATCCATACCGAGTAAAATTTCAAATCCAATAAAATCCAAGATAAACATGTCACAAGGAAATTTATGGGAAGAACAGGAAATTTGGACCTTTTCATAATTCATACAAGGGTTAGTGGTATCGCATATAAGATTTGTTACGCAGATAAGGGTATCAACTAATTTAGGGATAAGTTTTAATTCATCTATTGATTCTTTAGCAACAAAACTGTGAGAAGCTCCTGTATCAAATAATACTCTAACTAAAACATCTTTGATAAAAATATTACATTCCAAAACTCCTTTGCCCTTAACATCCTGAGAGGTTGAAGGTTCTTCCTTTATAGCATAAACTCTGGCTTCCTCTCCCTACCTCTTTATTCGAAAATCCTTTATTAGGTGCCCTGATTGATGACAATTATAACAGTTCCTTGGTGGTGGCCTCTGAACCTTTGGGTTCTTGCAATTAGTTGGTAGGTGGCCCTTTTGTTGGCAATTATAACATGTAGCATCTTTCAAATAGTTACCTTGCGATCCTCCTCTAGATTTTCCTTGCCCTGACTTTTTCCCACTGTGATTGAACTTCCTCTTCTTGTAATTGTTGTTGTTTTTAGCCTGAGCTACCATTAGATTCTTCTTATCCAATGTTTCATAACGATATCCCATATCCACCAAGTCTACAGACGATCCTTCTACATAAGCAGACATCCTGCTTTGGTACTTCTTGTTTTTCTTTAAAGGTGTGTCAATCAGACCTGACCGAAAATAAGACAATTCATTAAACTTATTTGCATACTCCTCAACAGTCATTTCGTCCTCCTTTAGATCCATAAACCTTCCATAAAGATGAGATTTTTCGGCTGTTGGCATATATCGTTCCTCCAAGACTTCATTAAACCTTTCCCATGAGAAATTACATTCCGATTCATTTAGGGTAATGGACTCCCACCAAGCCAAAGCCCACTCCTGTAGTTACCAGGAGGCTAAGAACCTCTTTTTCTCATTACTAATATCCAATGCCTTAAAGATTCTTTCGCATGATTTGATCCAAGCCCGAGCTTCAATCATAGTTTCTGTGCTATTGAAAGGTTCCCCCCCAACTGTTATAATTTTTGCACAGGGTGGCAAAGTTAACCTGGGTTTATACGGGAGCTACTTCTTCTATCATAGCAGTGGTTGGAGCTTGACCGTTGGTTGTTGTGGTGCTGCCATTTCCTTGTCTTCGTTCTTTACGAGTACTCATATCTTACTCTCGGAATATAGTAAGATAACTTTAGAATACAAAGACGAAATTATATTAGGGAATGGGTATTTAAGCATAGCACAACATGAGTTTATTCAGAGAAGGGCTTTAAATGCGCACTCTCGTAGATAACTCATTCTATGGTATTACTAACCCTATCTCTAATGAGTCATACCCTACCAAAGCCAAGGTTCTCACTTAACCTTCAACTCTGATACCAAATGTGATGACCTATCTCCTCGACCCTTGAAAATTGACAGTAATACATCCATGGTATTCACGTGCCGTAATTCCAAGTGTCAGGGAGGTAGATCATCAGGGGTAAAGTGAAATAAAGGTAGATGATAGGACACAAATTCTCACATTGCATTTAACTATATAGATAGATTGTACATACAACCACTCTCACAAGAATACATCACAGTTATGGTATGAACTAACCCAGCTAGGAACAGTTATAATAGCCTGCTCCCACACTTGCTAGTATAAACAAACTAGACCCGATAGAAAATAAGAAGATAGATAGATATCCACAAAAGATGCTCCAGCTCCATGCTCCAAAAATCCTCTCAAAATGCTTCACCAGAATGCTCCTAAAATGATCCTGACTACTTGGCTGCTAGGGAAACTAGGGCACCCAGAGTTTAAGGGAAAAGAAAATAAACTCTAGGCGTATACTTTTGAATCAAAGGTATCTCATAAGACCATGCCTCACATAAATACGGACGAGGTTTTTTCCTTATGATAACTAAAACATTTGCTACGTCAAATCATTTGATATTATTTTTAATGACATTCTTTGAAAACATTTGCAAGTAAACTTATTAATCTTAGTCGAAATTGTTACAGTGATTGAATTTCGGCATACTAGCTACAAAGTAGGTTCTACAATCAAAATGACAGGCATGTATTGGAGAATGAATTTCCAACAAATGACCAGGTAAGGGACTACCTTCCGGTAGTACATCTCTAGAGGAATGTACTGAGGCCCAACTGATGGTCCTCTACCAACATAAGACCGACCTACCTCTAACTAGATAGTACCGAATATGTTATCACCCCAGTCGTTACCGACCTATCCGAAACGTCTCTTCGCACACTTCCACAATAATTAATACTTGAACGTTACAGCGGGTAAAAATATATCTAGAAGGGGATGATCATACCCTAATGGTTGCGAACCATATAGCCTTGCTACATCTACCCTGTTTTGGTCATTTCTAGGTGTGAGCCCTGAGCCTGAGGCCTGAGCCTGAGGCCTGAGGTAACGATTATCTTTCACATAGCAAATCATCTTTCCTCTTTGAGTGGCAAATTGCCATTCCATAATCACACAATTGATTTCTACAAATGTATAACTCCTGGGCTCGTACGTCTTAGGAAAGGGAGTTAAACTAAGAGAAGTTGCCTTCTCTGCCACCAAATAGATGATTCATTTATAGAGATCAATCAATGTGATTTTAAAATTCAATGTCAGGCATTCATCCATACAAGTTGTCCAGGAACAGGACAAGCCGAAGGCACTTCTCCTATCGCAACCATTTGGGAATCACCCCTAGCATCACTAGCGAGTAGTCCTTGCAAATCGATGATTTTCATTATGGAGCACTATTGCCAAATATGTGATATGGTAAATTTCACCTCGAGGGACTAGTGGAAAGTAGCCGTACATCATGAATATCCTCATCTTCAATGATCTTATCTTCCATATGTTTTACTTCGAAAGGTAAATTGGTTCGAAGTGGTTTTCAGATTGGAATCACCCAAATCCAGTCCCGGTCTCTTTGAATCCAATTATCGGAAAAAAATGTGAAGTGTGGGTGATCTGTAAACAACATTTTCTTTCAGCAATATCTTTAGAGATATATATATCGTTAAATTCATTTCAGCATATATGGATTAATTAAATCTCTGTTTAAATAATTTTCTTTTATTTCTTGGAAATTATTTCTAAAGGGTATCTTTTCTTTTGAAAAAACTTAAATATGATCTTTTTAAAGCATCCGGGCTTCTCTTCAATCTGTTCCACCTCGCCTAGAAAGTGAAAATAGAGGCCAGGTAAGTTCAAGGCACTGGTTGCTCCATCCTTAAACTTTGTTACACACCTTGTTTTACCTTTCTAGATCTCACAGGCAGGAAAAATGTACTAGTCATTTCCGCATACTCCTTTTTTTATTACATTTAAGGAAATGATTTCAATTATAAAAATTCCTCTTAACCATTCATTTAAATTCTTATTAAAACTTCCAAATTATCTTTAAAATACTAATTTGTTTATTCAAAGACATTTATAAAAGATTCGGGAATGAATAGTTAAGTTTAAATTTATACTTCTAAAGTTTGCTGAAACTGTTGTAGAAAAGTGCTGCAAATAGTGTTTTAAAAACTTATTCGATTAAAACAACTTTTCTATCATTTGGAAATCCACATTTATTACTAAAATCTCTTTTATAACATTTTATCAAATTTATTTCATATTTTTAAAGATTTATAAATATTCGTTTTAAATAATTTTATACATTGGTCACTTAACTGCAAAAGTGCGATTTTTTGAAAAACTTGATTTCGACATATTTTAAATTCTTCTAAATGAAATCTTGATTTTTCTTTTGCATTTGAAAACTACAGTGGGAAGAGTCTGGAAAATTCTTATTTCAAAGAATTTCGATTCAGAAACCATCGTATAAATGGATTTAATTTTTGTAGCATGAAATCATGAACCACCATTGCGTTGCGCGGATATTTTTAGTTGTTTTCCAACTCTTTTCAAATCTTTTCCCAAAATCATGTTAAATACTTTTAAACATTTCTAAGTCATTTAAAGTCATTTTCTCATGTTTTTAAAGAGGTTCACAAGTCGTATACACTTTTGAATTTAAATAAGAAACTGATTCCTTTTGTGATTTTTTGACGTGTAATTTATCGTGGCTTGTCATGATATTAACCAAACAATTATTCAACATCCATATAACCTCCAAACATGATATCAAGCAACATAACAAGTACAAAAGCATGTCATAATATAAGAGTAGAGAAGAGGTAGAGTTCACAATTTTGCTAACTTTGTCACTACGGGTTTGACTATAGCTTCACTACTATTTCCCAAAACTTCTTGAAATCCGGCTATAACTCTGCTATCCTAGAATTTGAGATGAAAAAAGAGGCAGAGATGGCTTCTAGGTGGGCATGGCCTTGGGTGGAGGGGTGGATGGAACTTACTAACATGAACTTGACTTAAGTGGTATACTTTTTTATCGATTATTTTGCCATTACTTTGTTACGCTTTTGGAATTTTTTTAGAGAGGCATGGAAGCCATTAAAACTCCAACGAAGAAGAAGGAGAAGCTTAGAAAAGAATGGATTGAAGTGTGTAGAAATGAGAAGGAAACTTGGGTATTTATAGCCTTGAATTACCTAAGGATTATGCTTTGTTCTTTTACATTTTTACCCCTCCCATCACCTCATTGCACACGGCCTAAGGCATCTCCATGTGCTTCCATCCCTTCATGTCCTCTTTTCTTACTTCCTTAGCTTGTTAAGGGATGTTGTTGGATGGATTTATGGCTTAAAGAGAAGATTACATTGGTTTTGGCGAGATTTTGTTGACTTTTGGTAAAATACCTTACTTTTCTTTAATTTAATTTTTGTTAAAGTAATTATTTATTTATATATGTTATATATATGTATTAGTAAGTGTATTAGTATGTTTTAAATTGTTTTAACTTTCAATGTTCGGATATTTGAATACAGCTTTTGACCGTTAAGCCATTTTGAATCCGAAATCCGATTTCCAGTCACATTTTTACGTTTTTGTTAAACTATTTATATTTGTAAACAGAACTTGAAAATAAATTTGTATATTGTTATTTAATAAAAAAAAGCCTTATTCGAAAATTAATTTTTTTGTTTAATCATTTAAACTTAAATGTATTGAAAACTGACCTTTGTCTCTTTTTACCGGTATAAGAAAAAGTTCCTATTTTTGTGTAAAAACATATCTTAAAAAATTACTTAATATTATTTGTATTATAAAAACTTATATTTTAATATTTAAAATCCATCAAATATTATATCTTAGTGTGATCGAATCTTGGATCGTTACACTATGTTTCTCCTTAAATATTTCCAGAGTTATATTTTGGCCAACATTTAATAGTTGGTTATTTAACTATCAAACAAGCAATCAAATATATATTTAATTCCATGTGGGATCCACTAAGCATCTATTAATAAATCTTTGATTTTTTAAAATCTCTTTCAATTATTTGATTTAAAATACCTTCATAATGGATATTTTCACAAACCTCTTATTCTCCTTCAAATGCTTGAAAAACATTCATATGCTTATCTCGGCGGTATAAGTATATTCACAACTCATTATACTTTTAATACTTTGAAAATGTATTCAAATAATTATGTCAACAGTATAAGTATATTAACAAAACATAAGGAAGATTCTATTGTCCAAATTCATATTTAAATGGGCCATAACAAATATCATTTAAACGTTTCTTCGTATAAACCACCCATCCTTCGGTGTTAAGTATGAAAAGAGTGTTTTCATACCATCATAACTAAGAAGGATTAATCATGAAAATCATATCTCATTCCTTTTATAAAATTCCCTTTTTATAATCTCATTTCTTACATACAAATCCTTTTATAAGTCTCCAAATTAATTTATAAAACTTCTTTTATAGATCTTCAAAAATTATTTATAAAATTCCTTTCTATTTATAAAACTCTTTATAAATCTTTTTATAAACTCCTTTATACAAATCTTTTATACCAACTTTAATAAAAAATCCTTCTATAAATCCAAAAGCAATTTTTTGTAAATCATATATATTTAACACAATCTAAGTTATCTTTTAAAATATCACTTATAAATCAACTCTTTTGTTTATAAATTACCATTATAAATCTCTTTTACAAATATCACTTATAAAACTCCTATACAAAATATTGTTTGTAAATCTCCTTAACAAAATATCATCTGTAAAACTCCTTTAAATAAATCCTCTTTATTAAGTACAGTCATTTTTATAAAAACAACTTATTGTTTGTAAACATCTTTATTAAATAAATTAATTACCTTTAAACATCTTAAATAATTAATTAATTAACTTTAAAACATCATTAATAAGAAAAATTAACTTAAACATCATTTATAAAATAATTAATTAACTTACTTTAGAACATTATCAATAAGATAATTAAATAACTAACTTTAAAACATCATTTAATTATATAAACATTTTACCTCAAATTGTTATAAAATCGAAGTTAATTTAAATCATAAATTTACAAATTCGGACAGAGGCTTAGCGACCAAGATTGGTAAATCAAGCTACCATTATATTTAATTTGAATTTTCAAGTCACATAACTGGTATTTACATAAGTAACATATTTGTAAATTGAATCTATAATTAACAATCACTAGCCAATCCATTACTTATCCAATATTAATTAATCCACATATAAATTAACTGGCATATGAATAAGTGTCCATATAAATATAATAGCAGAACTGGTATTTATTTTGATAAACAGATGTCATCAATAATCTATTTATTTCAAATATAGTAGAACGGCGTTTATTTCAGCTAAATAGGTGTCCAAAATTAATTTATTCAATTATAACGGTGTTTTATTTGGCCAAATAGACATTACCAATGAAGTATGATACAATCAACTATGTTATTATCCCAAACAACGTAATTATATCAAAT
Organism: Allium fistulosum; assembly: GCA_030737815.1. Taxonomy (NCBI): domain Eukaryota; kingdom Viridiplantae; phylum Streptophyta; class Magnoliopsida; order Asparagales; family Amaryllidaceae; genus Allium; species Allium fistulosum. Next base: position 478,506,172 of record CM060905.1, on the reverse strand, counting down.
CAGTGTTGTTTTATCATTAACTTACACTTTCACAAAACTATCAAGAATTTATATCATAGTGTTCCACGAGTCCATACGAACCTAGTGCAACAATCCTCGGATCAAACGGATGAAAAATGTAGGAGTTATCACTATTTTAAAATTAACAACTTAGCTTATAACTTGAACAAAACAAAACAAATATTTCAAACCAAGCATGCAAACCCAAGCCCCAAACCCACAAGGAATAGTTTCTTCTCCCCCAAACTCCATAGCCTGTATATGCACAAGCTCCTCAAGTTGTGCACGCACACCGCATCTCCATGCACACTCAACAATGCACCGAACCGAGGCTATCGACCGACTCCACTATGCAAGCTACACCCGACCGGACCGCCATTTTCCGTCCGCACCTCTCCTTCTCCGACTTACTTGGAGCTCCCCCCTTTGCTACTAAAAGTGACGCTAAGCTTCCCATGACCGCATATCACTGAACTCGACTCCTAAATGCAGCTCTCCTCCACAAACCCAACGCCAACCTCCGCTTCGCCTATTGTCGCCTCTAGCTCCGACGATCTCAAACCCTAGCTTTCCATCGCCGTTGTCGACCATCACCAAACACTGTCGAAACTTCTACAAAAATACTACTCGTATCACGAAGCCAACAGCGCAAACATCATCATCTAATCCTAAGCGGATCAAGAGAATTTGATTTTTAAGTTTTAGAGCAAACTTTTCCCGCTTACTTTCATTAGCAATATCTCACTCGACTCTTGTCAACAACTCGAGCAACCAATTTCTAAAAATACTAGGGATGATTTTCCACAACTTCACAGTTAGGAATTTTGACCGAAACGGGATGGATAGGAAGATATTGATTTTTGAATGGAAAGGGAGGATGTTTACTTCAATTTAAATGAACAGGGAGAGGGAAAAATGACGTAATAGTATGTTTATGTTTTCATTTACAAAGAGCATATTCTTTCATTCCACAACAAATATAAATAAAATTATGATTTTTAAACAATTACTTAAAACATGATTCTCATATCCAAGATCAAATTACTAACAAATTCACCCATTTATTTATTTTGTATCAAAATCTACTAGACAAAGATTGAATATCTCACATTTGAAAAATCAAAACTTTTCCTTAGCAAATCAAGCTCAACTTCCATTTTCCACTAAAATTTCAAACTTTTTAAAATAAATCAAAATTATATGATTCAAACCTTTTTATTTTGAACTTATTTCTCCTAAGTAAACTCAAAATCCAATTGCCCGTTTTTATATTTCAAAATCCTTTTTGGAATGATACTATATTTCTTAATCCATAGAAAATATAAATATTGCCCGAGTAAACCCAAAATGATACTAAGGAACCGGGTACTACGATACAGTATCATACATTCCCTTACCAAAAGGGTAATAATGAAGAGAAGTGTTTACCATCCGAACACATCCCTTTCCTATTTTTATTTATTTTCGAGTCACTCGAACTAGTTAACTTAAAAAAACTCCTTCTAGTTTCACCATTATTTTTTTGAAACAATCCTGTATATATTTCCAAACAAATAATTCTAACAAAATATAAATTTCCAACCTGCTTTAGGTTCGCTCAGATTTGAACTCATTTCAATCATATACCGATGAAGAGAATAATTTACTAACTACACTACCACGTTCGTCGAGGCAAACATCTAATTGTTACTTAGTAAATTTTTCGGATGATCAGAAAACAAATCGAGACTCATTCCCCGAACTATCCAAAGAAATATACTTTACTTTCAACAATTTCTTCCCAAAATATTTATACTTTAAAATATTTTCAAGTAAAACTTTTACTTCTTTTCTTAAAATCATTTGAAATCCTTATATATACGCTCAAACTCATTCTAGGGTGTTACCAACCCTATCTCTAATGAGTTCACCCCACCAAGGTCAAGGTTCTTGCTTAACCTTCAGCTCTGATACAACTGTAACAGCCCGCCTTTTCGATCCTCAGAAGTCGACCCTAATACTTCCATGGTATTCACATGCAAAACATCCAAGTGCTGAAAAGGCAGATCGTTTGTGTGAAAGAAAGAAAGGCAATACATAATCTCACAATGTGATGAGAATATATAATACACCAATGGTCTTTACAAAATAAACTGAACTTTAATATACATATCATCAGCCTGGACAGTTATAACATCCTATCCTCACAATTTACCGATAATAACAGATAAGTACAAACAACAGAAGAAAAATACGAGAATATGTTTTGGGGAATCCAACTCCTCTCCTGAAGCTCCAAAGTGTCCAGCTAAATCTATAAAATATTCTTGGGTTGACCCGAGCATTACAAGAAAAATAACACCCGGATCAGTCTAGTAAAACCAACATGAGAAACACAATCAAATGGTTTTTAATATTATAAAACCTTTCAAAATAAAGGTATCTCATTAGACCATGCCGTACATAAACACGGACAAGTTTTTACCTTAAGATAACCAAACCATTTTATAGAAAATCTTATGATATTATAATATGTCTAGAGTGAAAAATAAATATATAAAATAGCTGAAATGCTTGCATCTCACATTTCAACATTGTTAGACACAACTAAATCCATAAAGTCACGTATTGGAGATTGGATTTCCATCAATGACAAGGCTACTGGGTACCGCTTGCCACAATACACCTCTAGAAAACTATACAGAGGGCCACACATGGACCCATGCCAACACAGAGCTGGTAACCCCTTTAACATGCCATACCGGATTACATCATTCCCTGAGTACAAAGGCTACAAAATAATGTGCACCAGTCATGGCCCCACTTGTCCCATGCGCACACATACCAAATCTATAAATACCGATTCTAGATTAGGGAATGACTACTCCTAATGGTAATGAACCACATAGCTCTGCTGCATATCCCATGTTTTAGTCTTTACCGGGTTATGAGGCTTGTGAGGTCACGATTACCTTTTTCCTCTCTCAGTAAATCATACTTGGAATGCTAACACTGCCTTCCAGGCATAATGCAATGCCAGCATTCGTCCATACAAGTTGTTCAGGATAAGAACAAACCGAAGGCACTACTACTACATCCATTTTGGAATCACCCTTAGGATTAGTAGCAAGTAGCCCTTGCACTTCAAAGAGCTCCATTTTTATCATCTTGAACCAGTCTTGAAACATCTTCCAAAGTATTGAAAGCGCATATGATTTTCAAATGGTTACATTTTCGAGTCGTCTCATATAAGTACACTCCCCCGCTTACTAGTCGCTTCAAAACAGAATCGATAATTCCAGTAAACTCTACCCCAGTTCTTTTGGAAATAATCAGACAATAAATAAGAGTAGAGATCACCTCCTAATCGTTTAAGTGGATGGATTTCCTTATCATTTATAATAGAAGAATAAAACGAGATTTACATGCATATCATAGCATCATCGAAGATGTTTGTACCATATAACTCCTGTGTTTCTCCTAGATATTTCCAGAGTTATATTTTGACCAAGATCTGATAGTTGGTTATTTAACTATCACACATACAATCAAATATAGATTTAATTCCATATGGGATCCAATAAGCCTCTATTAATAAATCTTTCAATTATTTGATTTAAAATACTTTAACAAAGGATATTTTCACAATGCCATTATACTTCTTCCAATACTTAGAAAACATTCATATACTTATCTCACCAATATAAGTATATTCACAACCCATTTTACTTTCAATACCTAGAAAATATATTCATATACTCATGTCAACGGTATAATTATATTAACAAAACTTAAGAAAGATTACCTCTTTTCAAAATTCATATTTAAATAGGCCATGACAAATATCATTTAAACGTTTCTTACTATAAACCAAACCACCCATCCTTTGGGGTTAAGTATGAAAAGAATGTTTCCATACCACTGGAACTACCCATGAATTTCCGATCATTAAATTTATTAATTAGTAAGTTTGGAATTTAATGTTTTGAAAAATTAAAAATTTAAGATTTAATACTGAGAGAAATAACTAGAATGTAATGTTAGTAATCTTAATTTAAGGCAATTGACAACTATTTTAATGGAATTTCAATTGATCAAAATGATTGAAAGTTAAATTTGGTTAAAAATTGCAAATAAGTAAATAAACCAAATGTTGTAATAAACGGTGAAATTGCATGTTCGTCTCTAACCGGAATAACAAATGTTGAATTTGAATAAAGCATGGAGTGAATGTTTTAATGAAAGAATAACATAAGTTGTTATTTGAAATGCATCTTGGAGAAGTTGATTTTCAATAAGATAAAACATTTACTTTGTAAATAGTGTGTAAATTTTATTGTATATGAAATTTTATAAAACATGTTTGAAGTGGTATAAATGAAAAGAAAACAATGTTTTATAATTAGAATTTGTTTGAAATTAATAATGAAATGAATTGAAATTAGATTAATTGAAATGTTTCAATTAAAAGGAAACATAAATGAAACTGTAATGAATGAGTTAATATAGGAAGTTGCATTTTGAGTTAATATGGAATGAACATTTTAATTAAGATAATTGCATGTTTTGAGACGTATAAAAATAAAATTTCATTTTGAATAAGTATGGTTTTGGAAGGAAAATTGGATTTTAAAATAATATACATATAAACACACTTATTAGTATTCAAATTTTAAAATATATCAGAGGGTTCATGATTGTATAAGTGTTTTTAAATGAATTAGAAATTACCTTTTATTAACAATTGTACATTAATTACACATGTTCGCATATATTTATTTTTCCATTTCATATACGGTTAAACTTTTAAATTTGTTGCATTAATGTGACCATTACAGCAAAATAAAAGTAAATCATTTTATAATGCATAGATAGGTATATATTCATTAATTAATAAAATTGGTTTGTGTAACATAAATAAATGAATAGATTGATTGGTTGATTAATTGATTGATTGATTGTTAATTGATTGATTGCGTTAATGGAGTGTGGACATATATTAACGTAAAAACGAATGTATTAATAGAGAAGTAAATGATAAATATGTGTATATTTGGGTTTGTTGAAATGAATTAATAGGTGGAAGTTTTGGAATTTGGATCCCAAATGTTTATTTACAGTATATAAGAGGTCCCTTCATTTACTTTACATTTATTATCACATCCACGTTGTCTTTCTTTTCATTTTCAAGTTCTTCGTGTAGGTTTCATTTGAGCATCCATTTAATTGTTAGATTAATCATTTGTTTCTTATTAATTAATAGTTGCTTCATTTGATTTATTTATAATTAATAATTTCCACATTCTTTTCATTTGTTTCTCATTTGTTCGTTTGCTCCTTTCAAGTACTTTACCTGAAGCTTTTTCCTTTTCTCCTTTTTCCATTTTTAATACGAACATCCAAATTAATTATTTGTAAGTAAATTTCTAACTCATGTTTGTAACCAATCATGTTAATAGATATGTTTGAATTACAATTTAAAGGAAAACAATTGGATTAACTATCTTCCCAGCAATCAACGTATGTTTTGAAATTTAATTATTGGAATTAATAGCAATTAAAATCTTTCCATTAATAAGAAATAGAAGTGAATTGTAATTAATTAGTAACTTACGTTTTGTGTTCAAAATATAATAAGTATTTTAATGAGAAATATTAAGTTAATTGGTGTGTTCAATATTATTAATTGTGTGTAAAAAAAATTGGTTAAATTAACATATATTTATGTGTATATTTGGAGTTAATGAAATGTATTGAAGGGAATATACATTTTAAAATTAAATTTCAAAAGTAGTTTGCAGTATACTAATTCTTCCATTCTCATTAATTTATTGCCTTACTTTATTCTTCTGCCATCTCACGTTTTCGTTGATCTCTCTCTTTTGAATATTTCATTCCATTTGTTCTTTCACTTCTTTCCATAAATTGAATTATTAACGAGGCATTTCTTGGCATTTGAAATGAAATGTGTATGTGCATTAATTCATGAGTTCATTTACATACACTATTCACTCATGCATGCATTCATTTCCCTTTGGAAAAATAAAATTTCATCTAGCACGTCTGTCTAAACTGAATTAAATGCTCTATATTTTCTTTGTGTAATGAATAGTCTTAAATATGTTAGAATTTCATATTCCACTATTCACGTTCATTAATCTTTTCATTTATTTATCTTCTCAGATTTCAACCACCCCTTTCATTTATTTATTTCTATTACTTCTTTTATTAATATAGGCCTCTTTCGGTTTTCCTGTAAGTTTCATTTATTTACACGTGAGCTTTGCCTTGAAACGTTTCCTGTTAATGAAATTAATTGAGGTAGCACACGTTATGAAATTTTATACCAAATTTTTGCTTTCTTTGTAAACATGTCTTTTAAAATTCAAATGTGTATCTTTCATTCTTTATTTAATATCTCCCACATTTCTTTTCTCATTTTGTTTGTTTCTTCATCTTCAGTTGTTCCTTCTTCTTTTCTCTGAAGCTACATTTTTCAAACTTGAGTTTGATTTTATATTATATATATAATTTTTGTTTAACCTTTCTTCACCTCCCTTTTTCCTCCCTCCTTCTTCATTTTCTTCTCTTTTCCAAACAAAAATTTCTTCAAATCTACATTATTATGTTTTCTTCTTCTTCGCCTTTTCAAAATATCTCCTTCAAATTTAGATTATACAAACTTCTCTATCTCCTCCAAAACAATCAAATATATAAAAAACAAGAAAGAAAATCAAAGTTAAAAGAAAGAAAGTAGTGGCGGATCCGAACCTAATTAGAGGAAGGAAAGCTAAAAAGGTGAGTAATTCAACCCACTCACACAATACTAAAATTTCCATTGCAAGTTAAATAAAATTTATAATGAGATATATAAAAAAAATTATTGTCGTTTATTGGTTTAAACTGACATTTAAATTGATATTGAATCTGAATTTACATTAAATTAAATTGACATTTAATTTTATATTAGGATTTAACTGATTATTAAAACCTCGATATTGATAACTATTAATTGTTGTAATATATTGGTTGATTTGGAAATTGTTTGAAATGGATGCTTATTGATTGATATGTTGGATGTATGGTTGTTTATTTATTTTAATATGTCCCCGTTATCACCGTGTATATTATCGACATCATTTAAATGGTCATCTAAATCATATAAGAATTGGATAACTAAGACATTTAAATTATGGGTTAAAATGATGTATGCCCATACAATTTCTTGAATTTGGATTATATATTGGAGTTGAATTATTTGAAAGGTTTAAGTTTTAATTTAAACTTCGGATTTATTTTAATTAAAGTGATTAAAATTAGTACTTTGAATTATTTCAAATCTTTTAAATGATTATATTCACGTTGTACACTTGATAGGAGATGAAATCCCGTAACATCTATGAAACAATTGCAATAATATTTCTATTTTAGTTGTTTTGATTTGACTTACATAAGATCTTTTAGTTCTGACTCGAGTGTTTTGTCTTTTCATTATGCTCGGGTTAGCCTGAGTTTTCAGTGTTGAAGACATTATTCTGGAGGACGAAGATGGAGTTTAGTATTATATTATTATTTTATCACACTGCATCATGTTGTTCCACCGTCTTATTTATTATTATTCCTGCTGTATGTATATATCTGATATATTGTAAAAGTGTAATCAAATGTTATTTGTAAAACAGCTTCATGAACTGTTTATTTGATTACTAGATTTTGTAGTTCCGCTGTGAGATTTTGTGTTTTGTTTTTTTTCTTATTTACCACATTAACAATCCTCCCTTTTGAATGGTTTGAGTTTGACATGTGTGGTTTATTGTCGATTTGAACCATCCAAAAAGGTGGGTTGTTACAACCATCATAATTAAGAAGGATTAATCATGAAAATCATATCTCATTCCTTTTATAAAATTCTCTTTTTATAAGCCTATTTCATACTTACAAATTATTTTATAAGTCTCCAAATTAATTTATAAAACTTCTTTTATAGATCTTCTAAAAATATTTAGAAAATTCCTTTCTATTTATAAAACTCTTTATAAATCTTCCTTTATAAAGTCCTTTATATGAATCTTTCATACAACCTTTAATAAAATTTCTTTTAAAAATCCAAAACCCATTTTTATAATCAAATATATTTAACACAGTCTACGTTATCCTTAAAAATATCACTTACAAAATCCATTATTTTGTTTATAAATTACCATTATAAATCTCTTTTACAAATATCACTTATAGAACTCCTATACAAAATATTGTTTATAAATCTCCTTTACAAAATATCATCTGTAAAACTTCTTTAAATATTTCCTCTTTATTAAGTACAATACTTTTTATAAAATAATTTATTTTTTATAAACACTATTAATTAATTCCCTTAAACATCTTAATTAAATGATTAATTAACTTTATAACATCATTAATAAAATAATAATTAACTTAAACATCATTTAAAATAATATTTAACTTACTTTAAAACAATATCAATAAGATAATTAGTTAACTAACTTTAAAACATCATTTAGAATTATATAAACACTTTACCTCAAATTGTTATAAAATTGAAGTTAATTTAAATTCATAACTTTACAAATTCGGATAGAGGCTTAGCGACCACAATGGTACTAAATCATGGTACCATTATATTCAATTTGAATTTTCAAGTCACATAACTGGTATTTACATAAGCAACATATTTGTAAATCGAATCCATAATTAACAACCACTAGCTAATCCATTACTTATCCAATATAATTAATCGACATATAAATTAACTGGCATATGAATAAGTGTCCAAATGAATATAATAGCAGAACGAGATTTATTCTGCTAAACATATGTCATCAATAATCTATTTATTTTAATTATAGCAGAACGGTGTTTATTTATGCTAAATAGATGTCCAAAAATAATTTATTCAATTATAACAGTGTTTTATTTGGCCAAATAGACATTACTAATGAAGTATGATTTAATTGACCACGTTATTATCGAAAACAACGTAATTATATCCAATTAGTGTTCTTTTATCATTAACTTATACTTTCACAAAACTAGCAACTATTTATATCATAGTGTTCCACGAGTCAACACAAACCTAGTGCAACAATCTATGGGTCAAACGGTTGAAAAATCAAGGAGTTATCACATTTTTAAAATTAACAAATTAGCTTATAACTTAAACAAAACAAAACAAATATTTCCACCCAAGCATGCAGACCCATGGCCCAAAACCCAAAACTGCAAGGAATAGCGTCTTCTCCCCTAAAATCCATAGCCTGTATGCGCACAAGCTCCTCCACTTGTGCACGCACACCACATCTCCACGCACACTCAGCCATGCGATGAACCGAGACCATCGACTGACTCCACTATGTGAGCAACACCTGACCAACCTCGCCATTTTCCATCTCTATCTCTCCTTCTCCGACCGATCTAGAGCTCCCTCCTTTGCTGCCCAAAATGATGCACCGAACTTCCCATGACCGCTCATTACCAAACTCGACCCCTAGATGCAATCCCCCTCCAGAAATCCAGCACCAACCTCTGCTTCGCCTATTGTCGCCTTTAACTCCGACGATCTCAAATCCTAGCTTTCCATCACCGTTGTCGACCATCACCAAACAGTACCAAAACTTCTACAAAAATACTATGTCGCATCATGAAGCCAACGGTGTAAACGGAGTCATCTAATCCTAAGCGGATCAATTGAATTTGATTTTTTAATTTTTAGAGCAAACTTTTCCTTCTTACTGTCATTTAGCAATATCTTGCATGAAACAAAGTGTTTTTAAACTATCTAAAAGCCAACTCCATAACCTTATTACTAGTCTTCGATTTCGAAATAGTTATCGGAAACATTTTCCAAACTCACTTATTTAAAACAAAGTTTAATTTAAAAAGGCAACATCTTTCCTTTTTATAAAGTAAAAAACTTATTTAATAACAAAAGGTTATAAACCAAACTTTCTTTCCAATTTCCTGAAGCCATTTACTATAACAATAATGTCAAAGTACATAATCTCTTTCTTTTTCTCAAAAACATTTCTTACAACAATAGTGTCATAATCCATGCTTTCTTCTTACTTACAATCATATTTAGAACACTTTAACCATCGTTTAAAACCCTATTCAAACATCACTTATGTAACGACCCAAGATTTTTAATTAAATTTAAATTGATAATTAAATGAATTTTTGAATAAAAATTGTAAAATTAATTATAAATGGAAGCGAGTTTCCCCGATTCAAATAGAAAATATATATAAAGTCATATGGATTTGAAAATTTGTATATATGAGTATATTGGATTTGAAATAAAATCTTAAATAAATGGTTTTAAAAATAAATATAGAGTTAAATAATAATAGATGTTAAACTGGAAATAAAAATATATATAAGATAACTATAAAGTAAATAAATTAGATAAGATTTAACAACAAAATTAAATCTAGAAATTCATCTATATTTTGAAATGAATATATATAGTTTTATAAAATATAAAGTAAGTAAATAAACCTTAACATCATAGTACGAATATTAACAAACAAAATAATCAAAGCAAATGTATATTCAAGCACAAACAAATGAAGATAAGATGAATTGTGTAAAGTAAAACTAATAACAAATATAAAAGTTAGAAATAGAAATTGATTTATATCACCACAAAGTAATAAATCTTAAGACAAAGAAAAATAAAATAAAATAAGGCAAAATAAGAAAACAAGTTAACTGTTTCCATCTTTGCCAGGCAAGTAAAAATGCAGCATCACTTTAGCCACCAGAATAAGTAAGTGTAACTTGCAAAATAGGTAAGGTGGAAAAGCATAAGGTACATAGGCATTAAATGCAAGTATCTCTAGCCCATAACTAACATCATCTTCAGCCATGCCCTGTACAAAATTAATACATCACCTTGTACAAGTGTTATATACTGTAAACTTTCTTTTATGTATATTAACCTCATTCATTCGAAACTGAGAAACAAAAATGTGAAATAAAAACATCATCTTAAAAAAATTTCAACAACTCAAATAAATTCAACCAGAAGTTAATCAAGTAATCAAACAAGCTTCAACCTGGAACACAGCAACATCATCAATAAAAGACTGGAAAACAAGATCATAGCTTCATTCTCTGTTCTTTCTTCTGGAAACTACGGTGAGTAAACTTAAGTTTAAAAATAGTTAAAAATTGATTCATGTTGTAAAATGTTTGAAGAAAATTGTGATCCATGTTTGAAAATAGTTATGCATGTTGTTTTAGATCTGAATACATGTATATATGAATAAAGGTACTGTGTGTATGTCTGGATATATCTGTATCATCTCTGTTTAAGTTACAGAGTTTAAATTTAGATCAAAACTCCTAATTCCTCATCTAATCTCTTATAGGTTTTAGTATTCAAACAAATTATGTTTGTTTAAACATAATCTAAGGTTTAAAATTATTTTTAAGTAAAATAAGTACGTATATTTCTAGAAATTTGAATTTTACAGTAAAAACTCAGTGATTGTAAAAATTTGATTTCAACAATTAAATGTTTTGAGTATATTATCTGAATCATCATCAAAATCTAGGATTTTTTTTTGTAAAATCATGAATTTTAATTGTGAAATTTAAGAGAAATTGTGAGTTGATCGGTTTTGGCGTTTTGAGCTTTCTTTGGTGATCATTGAATCTTTGGTGATCGGGGTTTGGGCTGAAGCGAGCTTGGTGTCCGATGAGGTCGGGAAAAATGATCAGAGGGATGTTAGTTGCCTATGGTGGCCAGACGAAAACGGACTAGGGTTTTGGGTGGTTTTTGGTCGAGATGGAAAGTTGGGTTGCTGCTCTATCGTTGGAGCACCTGGGAAGGCCGGTTGTGGGGAAACGAGGGTTAGTTTCGTGGCGAAGCTCAAGACGGAGAATGGGAATTTTTGGTGGTCGGAATCAGCCTGGCGAGGCGAGTTTTGGATCGAAGAATTTTTTCCAGTTTGAACTGGTATGCTCGATTTCGATTTTCGAGCATATGTTGGAATCTGGGTGTTTGGATCGATAGAAGCGATGATCGGTTACTGGTTGGAGTCCTCAGCGATGGTCGGAAGCACCCCGGTCAGGTGTAAATGTGCACGTGCACGTTGGGTAGGTGTTGTTTGTGTTGTGGGTTGAAGGATGGGGAGAGAAGTGGTGTACTCGAGTTTGTGGTCGGGGAGAAACGTAAGTTACTCGAAGTTTTCACGAAATGACCCGAAGTCGAGCTCGGGTTAACGAAATCCTGGATTAGGTTCGATAAATCTGTTACCAGATTTTCAAGCCTAAAAGAAAAAGATGTTTTCAAGTTTTTAAAATGCAACAGTTCTTTTAGTTACAAAAATATTTGTTAAAGAAAAACTAATACTTGAAAGCTGATTACTAAATGAAAGTAATTAAGATAAAATTGATTAATAATCCAAGTTCAATTAATCAAGCAAATTAATGAAAAAGATAAAATAATTACTTAGTGAAAGCAATTAAGAATAGATAATTAAAGATTAAAGATCGATTGAATATTAAGGGTTAATCACTTTTAAAGTATAATAAATTAATGTGGTTAATTAATTAAGATAATCAAATTAAGAACAATTAATTAAAGGTTAATTAACTTATGAAAGTAATTAAGGGATGTTTATTAATTAAGAATTAATTAATTAAAGTTAATTAATGAAATGGTGAATTAAATAATCAAGGTAATTATTTAATAATTAAAAGTTGATGAAATAATAATTAAAGGTTAATTAATTTATTATTAATGGTTAATTAATAAATGATTAAAGAATAATTAACCAAAATGATTAGTAATTTATAAATGTTAATTAACCAGGATTAGTAAATTATTCATAAGAAATTAATCTGTTTAAATAAACCAGATAATTAAATTGATCTTACCTATGGATGTTTGGATTCTATTGAATGTGAATTGTTTGATATCCCTGATTTGTGATGCTTTGTGATACATCCTGATTTATGTTATGATCTGTAATTTACTTATCTGTGATATATATCTGTGATCTATGAATGAACGATAAGTGTGATAGTTAATACCGCTTATCAACTATATTTCTGTATGCTGATCTATGATGATTGATGATGTTGCACTACTGTGTAAAACCCCTGGACTACACCATACACATACAAATATGGATTTCACGTGGAAATCGGTTAAGTCACGGATGATTTAAATTTAGTATTTTTGAAATTGAAATTTTAATTTCAATTGATTTTGGAAATGAATTTGGGTTAAATATTAAAAGCTTTTGAAAAGGTGTTTTCAAAGATAAAAGCTATTTTGAATAACTTGGTAAAATTTCCAATTTAAATAATTTAATTTGAATTTGAATTCAAAATAAGGAATTGAATTCCATGTTGAGATTTATGATTGGAAATTACGGCTAAAAATGTTATAAATGTGTTTATATGAAATTAAACCATTTTAAAAGTAAAATTTTGAGAATTTGGATTTAACCAGAGAACCTTAACTCGTATAAATGAATCAGATTTCCAAAATGAAAACTGATTATTTTAAAAGAATAAAAGCTTTCAGATAAGAAATGAAATTCCAGTTTAATTAAAGGAATTTCAAGATTGAATTGAAAAATGGTTTTTCCAAGTTATGAATGAATTCTTTTTGAAAGCTATGAATTAAATCTGTTTATTTTTAACAGATTTAAATGATGTTTTGTTTAACCCATTCGAAATGAAATTGTTTTGAAGGCTATGAATTAAATCTGTTTATTTTTAACAGATTTAAAATGATGTTTTGTTTAACCCATTCGAAATGAAATTGTTTTGAAAGCTATGAATTAAATCTGTTTATTTTTAACAGATTTAAAATGATGTTTTGTTTAACCCATTCGAAATGAAATTGTTTTGAAAGCTATGAGTTAAATCTTTGATTTAAAGATTTAAAGATTTAACGAATTAATTAAATTCGTAATGGAAATTGTTTTGGAAAATCTGTGAATGAATCTTTGTGAAAACTGAGTGAACGTTGTGAATTAAATCTTTTATTTAAAAGAATAAAATGGTAATGTGTTTAAACCATTTGGAGGAAAGTTTTGGGTAATAAATTGTGACTTAATTGAAATCCCATTATCCATTTGTTTTTGAATATTATGCTCACTATTCGGTTCAGCCGAGAGAGGACCTTTGTGTCACATAACCCATTCCGAATAAGTGATACGTCGTATATGGATAGCATTTGAAGACCGGTGTTGAAGACCGGGTGTTTGCGAGAATGATAGGATAACCTATCGATTGTCTCTGCACTGGGTAGCTCCTGGTATAGAGATCCCCTAAGTGATGGGAAATCCGATCGGGATTGTGAATATCCGGAATTGCAAGGGCTTCGTAAGAAGTGCCTTCGGTTCTGTTCGAACCCGGAACAGACTTGTATGGTTACATGTCTGACATTACACTTTGAGATATAAAGCTGATTTCTTTCAAATACATTTCTGTTTGGTGGCGGAGAATTTATTCTCTTAGCTTAACACCCTTCTCTGAGACGTACGAGCTCAGAGGTTATGTAGTTGAAGGTTATCAGCGATATATTCCCAATTTGGTAATGTGACATGCTGAGTGTTGCTGTGTGATGATCATTGTTTGATCATTTGTGATATGATCATTTGTTTGATTATTTATCTTTGTGATCACTACTTTGATCATCTGTTGACCCAAAGCATGGCTTTGTGAAATGCGTAGCTTTGTGGACGAGACTTCGTTGAACCTCACACCCTGGAATGGTCAAAACAGGAAAGATGCGGCAAGGTTATTGGGGGTAGCGCCCCTTAGGGTATGTGCATTTCCTTCTGGATAGAAGTGGTATCATGGTATGGAGCCCAGATACTTAACTTATGTGGATGTCGCAAATATATATATATATATATATATCTTACTTTGTGATTGTTGCTGGGGCCCCGGTTAAAGGTTGGTTACAACCGGGAGATGGCATACCTGTGTCAGTAGTTACCCAGTTAGGGGTAACCCGGCCTTGTGTTGGCAGAGATCCGGTTAGGTTCTCGGGACGTCCTTCCAGAGGCGTTTCCATGTGGCAATGGGAAGTTCCTTGGCCTAACCATTTGTTGGAAATCCAAATTCCAATACAAACTGTGTACGGTTTTAGTTGTAGAACCTGCCATTTAAAATGGTAGCTATAGTAGGCATAATATAATGGTACCTATGCTGGCTAAGATTTATATTCTACTTTCGAAATGTTTTTCCTCACTATGCACTAATAATAATAATATCCAAAATGTTTTGTTTTGCGTAGTAAGCATCTTTGACTATCATAAGAAGAAATCTCCTCCAATTCTGCGTTTGCATTGTGTGTGTGGTGGGAGGTCTTATGGTAGTTTCATTTTTCAAAAGCATTGCGAATTGACCTTAAAATTTTCCTGTTGTTGTTTAAAGATAAACTGTTTTTGTTGCTCACACCAGTCCCATGACTGATCCGGAGTTTATTGTTTCTTTCCTAAACTCTGGGTGCTCAAATTTTTTTCTACACGGGCAGTCTAGAGTTGGGTTTTTCAGATAGTCAGAATTAGTAGATTTTCTGGAGCTAGTTCAGTCTTTGGATATGGACTGCACTTGCTTATTGAAATGACCCTCCTATTTCTACCCTAATTTCATAAGGATTTTTTTTTCTTCATCAAAGGGAATTTAAATCACGTAGAAGTCAAAATGCCATACAAGCTATTGACATAGCCACTTATTTCTTTTCTAAATAGGCAAATTAGGCAAAATCAGCAGTTCAGACGTCTAAATTCTTATGACAGGCGTCTAAACTTAATTACAGACGTCTATCTAATTATGACAGACGGCTCAGAGATCAAAAATTGAAACAGAGAGAAAAAGACATTGTGAACTGAATTCAGACATCTAATTATTTTGTGACAGACGTCTACATTTAACCTTAGACGTCTAAATTATTTAGACTGTCGTCTAAGTTTAATCTCAAACGTCTAAATTATTAAGACTGACGTCTAAATTCGATTTCTATGTACATGCATATGCACATTCAATTTATATGTGTCTGGATGTCCACCTACATTCATTTACACTTTTAAGTTCGATTTAAACTTCCTTAGAACTATCAGAGATGATATATGGATTGATCATTTATTACAATTATATTTTCCAGGGTCATTTTCTTTTTCCAATAAACCAAAATATATCCAGGATCAAAACAATTAACCAATATAAATATATCAGTACTTTCACAAAGATAAGCACATACATGTGAGGATGTATATGCCTCTCTTGTTTAAATCAGAGTTCTGGAAAACAAGAGGAGATTGGATTGATTGGATTTAATCAATCCACACATAGTACAGTGTTATATGCAATAAAATTTCCATTCATGTTTGATTTTCTTCTTATAAAATCTGTTTGGAATTTAAAATGCATTTGGTTAAAATCTGAATGAAAATTCAGATTCCTATTACAGATACAAAGGAAAAGGTGTGTTAATATTTGCACAAAACATGTTTATGTGCATATATAACTGCAACTATTTGGATCTGGCTTTCAATTCCCTTATTACAGATCCTTCCTTTATTTAAAAATAAGACATGAAACATTTGCATGAAACAAGTTAGATTATGGGAACCTTGCAGTCATATAAAAACATTCAATCTATGCCTATTATCTTTTGTATACACTTACCATGTTTGAAAGACAAAACCCTTTAATTTTTCTGAGAATCAACTATCCAGATTTCCCAAAACTTAAATCCTTTATAAAGACTCAAAATTGACTAATACATTTATAAAACGTAATCATTCAGTCTTCAACATGGTGTTCTTACTAAATCCACTTACAATATTTTGATTAACTTCTTTAATATCAGATATTATCTAGATTCATAAATTCCAGATACAAGTCAATCTCTTAATAAAATACTTAACAAAATATCCATCCCATATTCAACACTTAATACAAGTAACAATTTAAATCATTAATACATGCGGATTTTATCATTTAGGCTCTTATCTAACTAAGTTTAGCATGCTATAATCTTCTTCTCAAAGCCTTGCTCCTACTCCTACTTAGTTGCTGCAATCCCTGAAAAAGCATTTGAAACTGCCTCATTTTTAAATGAGACACCCCAGATGCCATTAGCACACTAGGGTCAGACACATGTCTGGTATGAGAAAATTCACAAAAGCAATAAGTTAATTAGGTTAAAATCAAAATTAAATACATATACATAAAGTTCTGCCCTTTGGAATCAGATCATACTTGTGTGCATGCTCTGTGTCATTGTGCATGTGCACACTTTAATTTTCCTTTCCAGAGACTACATATATCAATATGGCACATACATTCAAGCATACAATTCAGTCATAATCAAACAATCATTCATACCAAACAGGAAAATAACCAATATGAGTTAAATCATTTATTCAATCCTCATATTTCAATTCTGGGAAAAACTCTAGTTTTCTCATCATCTCAAATATTATTCCCTTGGTATATTTATCTATCCTGGTCTCACCTGCAATATTTATGAATCAATGGACACACTGTAATGAACTAATTCACTCCATTACACAAAGATCTCAGGACTTAAACAAGCCATGTGTCAACTTGTGCTACTCAAGAACACAAGTCATTCCTGCAGTGTTCTTGACCCCAATTTCCTAATCAGGTTTTAAGTTAATAATAACTCTTTTGATTTCTCATGACTAAACCATTCAATGATCCATTTCACTAACTAAAACATCCATATCATGGCATCTCATATTATTTCAAACCATACAGAGACAAGCAAGCAAACAACCATTGGTGACTAAATAAATAAGGTTCTGTATATATATATATACACATTCTGGTATTTTTAAAAGGGTATAGGCAACTAACATTGGCTTATGGCTTTTGAGAGAGTTTTTCCTTTTTGCAAACATTTGTGCTTGAGTTAAACTCAGAATGACCTGGTTTTACTGAATCACAAAATTTTGTTTGCTATGCATATGAACATATATATATTTTCATTGAATCAGGAGCATCAGCACATAGGCAACCCTATTGCACCCCTAATTCCTTTTTGTCTCAAGCCTCAGCACTTATACATGAGTATATTGCAGCTCAACATTATTTACATCTTTCTGGGTTGAGCCAAAACCAATACTACTTGCCTATTTTCAACATTTTATTTTCTGGGTATTTGTTTATGTTCCTAAACATTAACATATCATAGATCTGGATTTATAAAACATATATGTATACTAACAACACATAAAGCTTTCTTATAATAAAACAAGTGATCAACCAAAGAGAATCAAAACATTTTCAGTTTTAAAATCACAGATAAGCATTCTCATATGAAAGTATATTTTTAAGAAAATTACTTATAACTGGCTGCCTGCATTAGGACTTATTGCCTTAGATTTTTGAGTGAGTTTTCTCACCTAGCTCTCTTCTTTGCTTCCTTAATTAATTGATGAACTTCTGCCTTTAGCCTCAAGCTCTTTTCCTTCCCTTGCCTTATGATTTCTATGGTGTTGTTTCTTTTCTTTATTTTTTTCAAAGTTCTTTTCTGAGAAGGAGAGGAGGCTGCTGCATATACATGTATATATACAGGGTCTTCCTTAGGGTTTTGGGTATT
The DNA here is from genome assembly GCA_030737815.1 of Allium fistulosum. Taxonomy (NCBI): domain Eukaryota; kingdom Viridiplantae; phylum Streptophyta; class Magnoliopsida; order Asparagales; family Amaryllidaceae; genus Allium; species Allium fistulosum. Next base: position 478,487,574 of record CM060905.1, on the reverse strand, counting down.
GGCTAAAGCCATTTTTGCCCACCAGAAAAATTGTGTTATCTGCATTTTATTTAAACCCAAAGTTCTACCCTTCCCGGCTTAATTTAGGTGAAGAGAAAAGTGGTTACATTCTTTTCAGAATTTTGCTTTTCAGAAAATACTTTTTCCTTTGTCTACAATCATGCCAAAAATGTGACTTGATTTTATTATTTATCAAATACTCTTCCTAATTTTGCCTATAGCAAACATTTCCCTGTTTTGTCTTATTTTTCCTATTTTTAGCTTTCATGTAAATGGTATGTACTTTCTTTATTTATTTACAAGAGGACTACTCCTTTTTATATCTTCAGTTTTTCTTTCTTTCTTCCTATATACTAAAATATGTCTGTATATTTTATCTTACTAATTTGAACTCTAGTATTTTATTAACACATATATATTTTTATATAAGTCTTACTGAAATAATTAGTAGACACACACACACACATATATATATATATATATTTATACATCATACTGTATTGACACACACATGCACATGTATACTCAAAAATATTCAGTAGCATCCATATATGTATATTTACTTATGCATTCAGCTTTTAAGGATTTAATCTATATATATATATATGTATATATATATATATATTCCCATACATATCAATATGTATTTATTCTTAGAGTTCAGGGATTTTAGCTTTAGTTCATGTGCATCTCCTGTGCACACATGTACACACATACTGATACACTATCAAGCTATATCACTCCCCTTTCAAAATTTATTCAAAAATTATTTTGAATTCATTTATATTTTTCAGAATAGATTCCTAAAATCTTGGGTCATTACATACACCCCTCCTTTTAGAAATTGTGTCCCACAATTTTCCTAAGCTTAAAATAAATTTTAAACTTAATTCAGAGAACAAGTACATTCTCAACCAAATAATTTTTTTTTTAGTTTTATTATAACTAAACACACATGCATCTAACAAAAGAAAACAATCAAAAATCAGAATTACCTTTAATCTGAAAATAGCTTAGGATAATTCATCCTAACTTTGTCCTCTAATTCCCGTGTGCAATTACTAGGATCAAGACTCCACTGTACCTTCACAAGTTTCAGAGATTTATTTCTCAACTTCTTCACATCTTTTGCCAAAATTCCCACTGGATCCTTTTCATAAATCAAATTAGGATTTATCTGCACTTGGGTTGGGGTCTCAAGAATTTCTGCCTTGTCATGGACCCACCTTCTCAATTGTGATACATGAAAAACATCATGCATGCCTTGCATGTTTTCTGGTAATTCCAACTTATATGCCAAGGGACCAATTCTCTCCAGAATTTTGTATGGTCCAATATATCTTGGGGTTAATTTGCCTTGTTTTCCAAACCTCAGCACATTTTTCATAGGTGAGATTTTGATGAAAACAAAATTTCCCACTTCATATTCTACCTGCCTTCTTCTCATGTCTGCAAATTTCTTTTGCCTATCTTGAGCTGCTGCCATTCTTCTTCTTATCAACTCAATTTTCTCCTTAGTTTCTTGTATGTACTCAGGTCCTAAAATAGACCTTTCTCCTGCTTCTACCCAACAAACAGGTGACAAACAGGGTTTACCATATAAGGCTTCAAATGGAGCCATTCCTATGGTGCTTTGGTAGCTGTTGTTGTATGTAAATTCAACTAGATGAAGATAATCTTCCCAGTTGCCCCCAAAATCCAGTATATATGCCCTCAACATGTCCTCCAAAACTTTGTTTACTACCTCAGTCTGCCCATCTGATTGAGGATGGTAGGCAGTACTTAAACATAGTTCACTTCCCATTGCTTCTTGAAAGCTTCTCCAGAATTTTGAAGTGAAGATGGTATCCCTATCACTCACAATGGTTTTGGGAATGCCATGTAACTTTACCACTTCCTTTATAAAAATTTGAGCTAATTTTGGTGCTGTTCTTTCTGACTTGACTGGGATGAAGTGTGCTACCTTGGTTAGCCTATCAACTATCACCCATATACTTGTATTACCTCTCTTAGATCTAGGCAGTCCATCTTTGAAGTCCATAGATATTTCTTCCCACTTCCACTGTGGTACACTAAGAGACTGCATCAACCCTGATGGCCTTTGGGTTTCAGCCTTGACTTGTTGGCAAGTCATACATTTGGCAATGTATTTAGCTACATCAGATTTCATCCCCTTCCACCAGAAGTCTCTTTTCAAATTTTGGTACATTTTTGTGTTGCCTGGGTGTATGGAGTATTTACTTCTGTGATATTCATTCAATATCTCTTTCTTCAATTCTGTGTCCTCTGGTACACACATCCTATTTTGGTATCTCATATAACCATTTTTATCAATATGGTGATTCATCACTTCCTCCCCTCTTGAGAGGAGCACTTTCTTCTCTAACAAGTTGGCATCTTGTTCTTGCATTTTTCCTACCTTCAGAATTAAATCTGGTTGGAGTGTCATTAAGCTTAACTTCCCTTTATCTTCTTGTGCACCATGCATCTGCTCATCCATGTGCACACAACCATTCTCCCCAATTTCTAACTCAGTTAGCAAAGACAAGTCTTTAAATTCTTCTATCATCATCATAGCCAATTTGGCATGCTGTCTACTTAGAGCATCTGCAACTTTGTTTGCTTTGCCTGGTGTATAGAGTATGTCAAAGTCATAGGCAGCTAAGAACTCCACCCATCTATGTTGCCTCATGTTCAAATCTTTTTGTGAAAATAAATATTTCAGAGACTTGTGGTCAGTGTACAGTTCAAACTTTGTGCCTAACAAATAATGTCTCCAAAGTTTTAAAGCATAGATCACAGCTGCTAATTCGAGATCATGTGTGGCATACATTACTTCATGGGGTTTAAGTTGTCTGGATGCATATGCAATGACTTGGCCTTGTTGCATCAACACTGCACCCAAGCCAAATCCACTAGCATCAGTGTATACCACTAGTTCTTCATTTCCATATGGTACCTTTAAAATTGGAGCATTCACCAATGCCTCCTTCAACTGTTCAAAAGACTTCTCACATTTTTCTGACCAAACAAAAGCTTGGTTCTTCCTGGTTAGGTTAGTGAGTGGTGTAGAGATTTTTGAAAAATCTTTTATAAACCGCCTATAATACCCTGCCATCCCCATAAATGACCTCACTTCACTCACAGTGCTTGGCCTCTTCCATGCTTGAATAGCCACTACTTTATTGGGGTTCACAGAAATTCCTTGAGCAGATATAACATGGCCAAGGAAATGTACTTCCTCTTTCCAAAATACACATTTTGAAAATTTTGCCTTTAAATCTTTTTCCCTTAACCTAGACAAAACCAGGTGCAAATGATGCTTATGTTCTTCCACTGTTTTGGAATAAATCAAAATGTCATCAATAAAAATAAGCACAAACTTGTCTAAATAATCTCTAAAGGTTCTGTTCATTAAATCTACAAAGTATGATGGTGCATTGGTCAAACCAAATGGCATAACCAAAAATTCATACAACCCATACCTAGTGTTAAAGGCAGTGTACTTGATGCTTGATTCTTCCACCTTCATTTGATGAAAACCAGATGCTAAGTCTAGTCTAGAAAACACTTTTGCCCCTGCTAATTGATCAAAAAGATCATCTATTCTTGGCAATGGGTATTTATTTTTAATAGTTACCTTGTTTAATTCTCTATAATCTATACAGAGTCTTAAGGAGCCATCTTGTTTCTTAACAAATACCACTGGTGCTCCCCAGCAAGAATTACTTGGTCTTATAAAACCCTTTTCTTCTAGTTCTTCTAACTGTTTCTTTAATTCCTTTAGTTCATTTGGCCCCATTCTAGTTGGCTTTTTAATCACTGGGCTTGCTCCTGGAACTAGATTGATCTGGAACTCTACTGGTCTATGGTGTGGAACACCCTTGACCTCACCAAACACATCCAAATATTCATTGACTATGGGAATTTTTTCAATGGTTAGTTCACTAGAATCTTTTTCTGAGTCAACTAAATGATATAGTTTTCCTTCCTTAGCTACTTCACATAAAACTGTGATTCTCTGACCTCTAGAATTTTGCAATGATATGGTGGATGAGTCTAAATTAATTATGGCTTTAAATTGCCTTAACCAGTCTACCCCCAATATAACACCTATATTTGGGTAATTCAAAACATATAAATTGGAAATAAAAACATTTCCTCCTATGTTTAATTCCACATCCACACAAATCATATTTAAAACACTAGAACTCCCCAGTGTACTTTGTATATGCAATGGGGTTTCAACCAATATGCAATTCATTTTTAGCATTTTAACTAGTTCATAAGAAATTAAAGAGTGAGTTGCCCCAGTATCATATACTACTACTATGGGTATGGTACAAATAAGTAATGTACCTTCCACTTGGCTATGGTTTTCAGTGTTACTCTCCACTGTGGCTTTGCCTTTTCCTTCCAAATTTGCCAATTTTCCTTGCTGTTTGTACTCAGGACAATTCCTCTTCATATGCCCCTCTTTCCCACATAGATAGCACTTGAAAGCTCCTCCTTTCAATTCTGGACATCTTGGTTTGATATGTCCTTCTTTTCCACACTGATGGCACACAATTTTCTTCTTGGTTTCCTTAGCTTTGACATCTCCAGTGCCTTTGTTACTGGCCTCTTCCTTCTTCTTATCATAAGGGTGATACCTCCCCTTACTCTTCTTGGTATTATTGTTCTTAAAATTTCTGAACTTCTCCCTTTCCTTGTCATGCTGTTCCAACCTCAAAGCTAAGTCTATGATATGGTCAAAAGTCTTGTCTGCATAGGGTAACATGGCTCTGCTAAGTCCTGGGTTCAACCCTTTTATGTACCTATCATTTTTGGATGCCTCATCTGCCACAAGCATTGCTCCATATGTGGAAAGCCCCTCAAACTTTTGAGTGTATTCTGTGACAGTCATGGTTCCTTGTCTAAGTCTAATAAATTCTTCTAGCAAGGTAGTCTTTGCTGATGCTGGTACAAACCTTGCTTCCAACATCTCTTTGAATTGATTCCAAGTGATTTCATTCTCATTTCTTCCTGCAATGATAACTTCCCACCAGCCTAAAGCTACTCCTTTTAGCTGTCTTGAAGCCACTTGCCTCTTTCTTTGATCATCAAGTTGCATGTCATTGAAAATTCTTTCCAATGTTCTCAACCATGTTTGAATTTCCATGATACTCTCTTCCCTTCAAAGCTTTTGCCTCCTAAATGAGTATATGTCTTAAGTAATTTTGAGAGTTCTTCATAGGGATTTTCTTGCCTTTGTCCTGCCCCATCCCTAAATGCTCTCACCAAGTCTTGCAGATTGACCATTGGTGGTGCATGGGAAGATCCTGCTCCCTGATTTGGTGGTCTCCCTACCATAGTTTGCTAATAATAATTTACATAGCTGGTTAGTTTGATTGGTAATTTAATTATTTCAGTGGTTTTTTTTTCACACTGAAAACATTGATATATATATATTTAGTTCCTTTAAATTTTATTTCTATCTAAGAACTTGATCATTACTTCTACTATGTTGAATAACATAGCTCTGATACCAACTGAAATGACCCTCCTATTTCTACCCTAATTTCATAAGGATTTTTTTTCTTCATCAAAGGGAATTTAAATCACGTAGAAGTCAAAATGCCATACAAGCTATTGACATAGCCACTTATTTCTTTTCTAAATAGGCAAATTAGGCAAAATCAGCAGTTCAGACGTCTAAATTCTTATGACAGGCGTCTAAACTTAATTACAGACGTCTATCTAATTATGACAGACGGCTCAGAGATCAAAAATTGAAACAGAGAGAAAAAGACATTTTGAACTGAATTCAGACATCTAATTATTTTGTGACAGACGTCTACATTTAACCTTAGACGTCTAAATTATTTAGACTGTCGTCTAAGTTTAATCTCAGACGTCTAAATTATTAAGACTGACGTCTAAATTCGATTTCTATGTACATGCATATGCACATTCAATTTATATGTGTCTGGATGTCCACCTACATTCATTTACACTTTTAAGTTCGATTTAAACTTCCTTAGAACTATCAGAGATGATATATGGATTGATCATTTATTACAATTATATTTTCCAGGGTCATTTTCTTTTTCCAATAAACCAAAATATATCCAGGATCAAAACAATTAACCAATATAAATATATCAGTACTTTCACAAAGATAAGCACATACATGTGAGGATGTATATGCCTCTCTTGTTTAAATCAGAGTTCTGGAAAACAAGAGGAGATTGGATTGATTGGATTTAATCAATCCACACAAAGTACAGTGTTATATGCAATAAAATTTCCATTCATGTTTGATTTTCTTCTTATAAAATCTGTCTGGAATTTAAAATGCATTTGGTTAAAATCTGAATGAAAATTCAGATTCCTATTACAGATACAAAGGAAAAGGTGTGTTAATATTTGCACAAAACATGTTTATGTGCATATATAACTGCAACTATTTGGATCTGGCTTTCAATTCCCTTATTACAGATCCTTCCTTTATTTAAAAATAAGACATGAAACATTTGTATGAAACAAGTTAGATTATGGGAACCTTGCAGTCATATAAAAACATTCAATCTATGCCTATTATCTTTTGTATACACTTACCCTGTTTGAAAGACAAAACCCTTTAATTTTTCTGAGAATCAACTATCCAGATTTCCCAAAACTTAAATCCTTTATAAAGACTCAAAATTGACTAATACATTTATAAAACGTAATCATTCAGTCTTCAACATGGTGTTCTTACTAAATCCACTTAAAATATTTTGATTAACTTCTTTAATATCAGATATTATCTAGATTCATAAATTCCAGATACAAGTCAATCTCTTAATAAAATACTTAACAAAATATCCATCCCATATTCAACACTTAATACAAGTAACAATTTAAATCATTAATACATGCGGATTTTATCATTTAGGCTCTTATCTAACTAAGTTTAGCATGCTATAATCTTCTTCTCAAAGCCTTGCTCCTACTCCTACTTAGTTGCTGCAATCCCTGAAAAAGCATTTGAAACTGCCTCATTTTTAAATGAGACACCCCAGATGCCATTAGCACACTAGGGTCAGACACATGTCTGGTATGAGAAAATTCACAAAAGCAATAAGTTAATTAGGTTAAAATCAAAATTAAATACATATACATAAAGTTCTGCCCTTTGGAATCAGATCATACTTGTGTGCATGCTCTGTGTCATTGTGCATGTGCACACTTTAATTTTCCTTTCCAGAGACTACATATATCAATATGGCACATACATTCAAGCATACAATTCAGTCATAATCAAACAATCATTCATACCAAACAGGAAAATAACCAATATGAGTTAAATCATTTATTCAATCCTCATATTTCAATTCTGGGAAAAACTCTAGTTTTCTCATCATCTCAAATATTATTCCCTTGGTATATTTATCTATCCTGGTCTCACCTGCAATATTTATGAATCAATGGACACACTGTAATGAACTAATTCACTCCATTACACAAAGATCTCAGGACTTAAACAAGCCATGTGTCAACTTGTGCTACTCAAGAACACAAGTCATTCCTGTAGTGTTCTTGACCCCAATTTCCTAATCAGGTTTTAAGTTAATAATAACTCTTTTGATTTCTCATGACTAAACCATTCAGTGATCCATTTCACTAACTAAAACATCCATATCATGGCATCTCATATTATTTCAAACCATACAGAGACAAGCAAGCAAACAACCATTGGTGACTAAATAAATAAGGTTCCGTATATATATATATATATATATATATATATATATATATATATATACACATTCTGGTATTTTTAAAAGGGTATAGGCAACTAACATTGGCTTATGGCTTTTGAGAGAGTTTTTCCTTTTTGCAAACATTTGTGCTTGAGTTAAACTCAGAATGACCTGGTTTTACTGAATCACAAAATTTTGTTTGCTATGCATATGAACATATATATATTTTCATTGAATCAGGAGCATCAGCACATAGGCAACCCTATTGCACCCCTAATTCCTTTTTGTCTCAAGCCTCAGCACTTATACATGAGTATATTGCAGCTCAACATTATTTACATCTTTCTGGGTTGAGCCAAAACCAATACTACTTGCCTATTTTCAACATTTTATTTTCTGGGTATTTGTTTATGTTCCTAAACATTAACATATCATAGATTTGGATTTATAAAACATATATGTATACTAACAACACATAAAGCTTTCTTATAATAAAACAAGTGATCAACCAAAGAGAATCAAAACATTTTCAGTTTTAAAATCACAGATAAGCATTCTCATATGAAAGTATATTTTTAAGAAAATTACTTATAACTGGCTGCCTGCATTAGGACTTATTGCCTTAGATTTTTGAGTGAGTTTTCTCACCTAGCTCTCTTCTTTGCTTCCTTAATTAATTGATGAACTTCTGCCTTTAGCCTCAAGCTCTTTTCCTTCCCTTGCCTTATGATTTCTATGGTGTTGTTTTTTTTCAAAGTTCTTTTCTGAGAAGGAGAGGAGGCTGCTGCATATACATGTATATATATAGGGTCTTCCTTAGGGTTTTGGGTATTGGCTAAAGCCATTTTTGCCCACCAGAAAAATTGTGTTATCTGCATTTTATTTAAACCCAAAGTTCTACCCTTCCCGGCTTAATTTAGGTGAAGAGAAAAGTGGTTACATTCTTTTCAGAATTTTGCTTTTCAGAAAATACTTTTTCCTTTGTCTACAATCATGCCAAAAATGTGACTTGATTTTATTATTTATCAAATACTCTTCCTAATTTTGCCTATAGCAAACATTTCCCTGTTTTGTCTTATTTTTCCTATTTTTAGCTTTCATGTAAATGGTATGTACTTTCTTTATTTATTTACAAGAGGACTACTCCTTTTTATATCTTCAGTTTTTCTTTCTTTCTTCCTATATACTAAAATATGTCTGTATATTTTATCTTACTAATTTGAACTCTAGTATTTTATTAACACATATATATTTTTATATAAGTCTTACTGAAATAATTAGTACACAAATATATATATATATATATATTTATACATCATACTGTATTGACACACACATGCACATGTATACTCAAAAATATTCAGTAGCATCCATATATGTATATTTACTTATGCATTCAGCTTTTAAGGATTTAATCTATATATATATATATATGTATATATATATATATATATATTCCCATACATATCAATATGTATTTATTCTTAGAGTTCAGGGATTTTAGCTTTAGTTCATGTGCATCTCCTGTGCACACATGTACACACATACTGATACACTATCAAGCTATATCACTCCCCTTTCAAAATTTATTCAAAAATTGTTTTGAATTCATTTATATTTTTCAGAATAGATTCCTAAAATCTTGGGTCATTACACTTATCTTTGTGCCTCGTTATTGGGAGTTCGACCTATTTCTGGATTGGTGCTTTGAAGATGGAGATTATCCGCTGCTGATGTTATCATTTTCTTTTCCGCTGCTATTTCTTGTATCATGTCTCTGATGTATATTGATAATTCATTGTGTCATTCTGTTGTAACAGATATTGTATATCAATATATTATTCTTTTCTTCCGTTGTGCTATTTACTTAATTGTGTTATAAGCTCCAGCGACTCGGATTTGAACGGTCGAATCTACGGCATTCGAGTACGATGTAAAGTATGGATGTCGATTTTCGAGCGCGAAAAATCCGGAAATCGTTACAACTTAGAAGTCACCACTTTTGGAAAAGAGTTTAACTTTGGAAAATAAAGGAGTTTTCTTTATATAAAATAAACCCTTACTTAAATATTTCAAACAAATCCTTTTAGAGATATATTTAAATTCCAAACCACCTTCAAAAATACTTACATAACCTTTTTAAACCATATTTGAAAGAAATTTACAAAATATTCAAAGTAGATAAACTTTACTAAAATCGTAGAATTTCAAAGTGTATCCATAGCGAGTATCTCTATATGTATCATAACTTCTAAAACTTTGTTTAGTAAATCAAATAGCTTTTAAACTACATTTTTTATATATTTTAAACCACTTTAATACCTTTGCAAAAAGGTTTGAAAAAATTCAAGTTCATAAACCATTTCCAAGCACTTTTAGAAATCAAAGTAGTAAACCACTTACATAGTGCAAAGCATTTCAATGTCGCATAAAAACCAACAACAAGTAGGCAGACTACAACCAATATTCACTTTCCACTTACACAAGCATTTTACATAAGCATGAATATATATAAATAAAAATCACAAGGCGAGGAATCCTTTAGGATCCCTTTACAAAATTTCCATTCTTCGAAGTGCTTCCATAGTTACCTATTCGCTATGGAACACTTCAACTTCCTTTACTTTAGTCCTCTGCAAAACAATGATTATTTATGTCATCTGCTTTCAAGAGGAAATCAAATCCAAACAAGAAATATACATAAGTATAAACAAAAACTTATATTTTACAAATATTTTAATTTTTTTTAAAACTATTTTAAAGTTGTATTCAAAGTGAGAAATCTCACTTCCAAATTCAACAAAACTTCGGACGAAAGCCATAACTCCTTGCAACACCTAAAGCCTCCAATCAACACACACTCAAAGTAAGCTCTAAGACCTCCTTCCTCCTCCTATAGCTCATGCCCAAGCCCCCCTCTTCCCTCTTTGCTCTCGTCCATGGGCCAATTTGGGTGCTCGGCTTCAAATCTTCAAGCTTTGGGATGATGCTTGCATGTACCACGTGTATACAAGCTTATGCAAGAAGTTAGAGGAGAAAAGAAGTGGTTTTGATGTGGTTTGGACATAGAAATAAAATAAAGAAGAGGAGAAGGATGAGAGAGAAAATAGAAATGGAAACAAAGATGAAAAGTGAAGTAAAGGTGCTTCTTTTATAGAGATGGAAAAGTGGCAAGTTACATCCATTACCCCTTAGCCAAAAGACCACTCTACCTCTCCATTACCCTTCCTTCCATGTGCTACTCCATGTGATCAAGTACTTCCATAATCATTACACATAAAAGCACTTAAAATTATGTACAAAAGTCTTCTTTCTTTACTTAAACAAAAAGTACAAGTCACGTCACTTAATTAATTTTATTTTATTAACCACTAATTAGCATTTAGTGTTAGCCCATTTCTATTTGTTATATGAATATATGTGCACAATATTTATGTGTGCATCAAACACATTTCAATAACTTTTGTTAGATGAAAAATCGAAAATCCAAAAATCGATTTTCGGTCATATTTTGAGTTTTTCATCAAACTATTTATTTTTGTAAACAAACTTTCAAAATGAGTTCATTGTCATTATTTATTAATTAAAAGAGGGTTATTTGATCATTAAAACTAAGTAATTGAATATTTAAAGTTAACTAAAATATTTATAAATCAAAGCAATGAAATTCCGGGTCGTTACATTAGATATATGTAATAAATTACATAATTGCCCTTAGGGCATACCCCTAACTCTATCAATCTCCCACTTACACTTAGGTCAATTATATAATCTTATTCCAACTTCTCCAATCATTTTCCTCAAACCAACAGGGTCAGTACCTCAGTGAATGTTGCTATTGTATTTCAATTATCTACTCTATTAATCAACTTTCTCTATCGTTGATAAACCGTTTTATCATGTGGAACAATTCAGAGTATGTTTTTTGGCTTCTAGTGAGCTTTAAGTTCTGTTATGAATTATATCACAACATTATTATCATATAAAAATGTTATGGGTTTCTCAACATTTGGAATCACCCGCGGCTCAATTATAAATTTGTGCATTAATTATATATACATTGCTTTTGTTGTGGAGCTATTTATGTTAATGTACTTAGTCTTTTCATTGAATCAGCAACAATCTCCTCTATTTAAAACATTTCCAACATAAAGATTCTTAACTTGAATTTATTATTGACTCATTATACTCAATATCACTTATGAAGTTTGAGTCCGAACACTTCTTCATAAAGAATTCATTATTTCTGCAAACAATTCTTTAGTATTCATAAATACACGAGAACACTCTAAACTACCATTTAGTGATATCAATTTGGATTTGATATTTGCTTCATGCATCAAATACATAAACAAATAATGATATTATAGACAACATAATATGTATGATAATTCCTATTTCCAATGCATAAGGAATCCATCTTACAAGTTTCGATTTAAAATAATTTAATAAGGTGTCCTTGCATATCATTTGGGACATTCGCTATATCTTTTATACTTACTATAAAAGACATCACTTAAAAATCCAACATCGAGTATTAAAACAACTAAAGCTGATTTTAACATTAGTACATCGTTAACAATCAACAGTGTGTTGTTTAGTTATGGTTTAGAAATATCCATGTACCTTTTAATGTTCTTTCCTATGAACAAACGCTTCCTTTACATTCTGATTTATAATCAAACTATTTTAGATTTCTATCAAAACACTTGTTCAATTTTGATGCTTTTCTGAATGATACTTTCGTATTCGTTCTCTAATCATATCCAAAAACTGACAAACTCAATATCGCTCTAATTGACTTCGAGTGTAACGACCCGATATTTTCTACCATTCGCATCCGCACATGTCGGACTTGAATTGCTCAAAATACCGCATTGTAAATAAAATTTGGCAAATCTTAGAATATACAGTAAATAAATATAATCACTGATCACAGACACAGAGTAAAATAATGCAGCGGAAGTAAAAGAAATAGTAGTTCATGAAGCTACTATATAAATATATCAGAGTTACATAAGATATAACAAAAGAAATAGAGAACAACAGAAGTCTCAATAAAATAACCAAGTATAAGCTGAGTAGGACAACGGAACTGAAGTAGATAGGACAAGACAAGCAGATAATCTCCAGCGATTCAAATCTCCAAGAGAGTGGAAATCGAAATCTGTGAATAACTCAGGCTGACCCGAGCATAAAGCAAAACACAAAACACTCGAGTCAGGACAATATATACTTATATAATGTAAACCAACTCAAGTGAACTGTAATAAGGTACAAGTAACTTAAAGAATGCTTGGGATCGCCCATTCTTTAAGGATCCGTTAAACTATCTACTATGTAGTAATATACGCTATATACAGTAGTGTCTAATTAGTAAAGTATAATCATATAGAAAATAGCATTAAGGGGATGGAGAACCTTAACGCGGTCGGATCTTAAAATCATAATCGTAGTAAAGCTCGATATGGTAGGTGACACGGCACAACTAGGCAATGCCAGGGTAGATATACCAAGTACGCATCCGGACTAGTGGTGACGCATAGCAGCCACTACCGCCCACCTCGAACAACACTCCCAATCAAGGGTAGCCACCAAATCAATCACAAGTAATAGAATGGTATCGAAGAAGTGTGCCCGATCAGAGGTGCTACCTCCTTGGTCCGTCAATCGCTCCTGTTTTAGCCACCTTATGCCAACTCACGGGAGTTGGGTCCACGTATATACCTTAGGATCGTCGCCACCATCCTACTTCATTCTGGAAACTCCACCGCGTACACAGTTGTCAAAGTGGTTTTCGGTATCAATAGAGAGTATGTCCATATCCGATCCCGGTCTCTTTAACAACCAAACGTTATTATAACCCGTGGTTATAACTTTTAAAACAATACTTTACTTCAAAATAAAATATCATTTCAAAACCATATATTTATCAAAATAAAGATTAAATCAATTCCAAACCATTTCCATATATTTAAAATATCATATCATTTCAAAACTTCATTTCAAATCATTTCAATATATCAAAATATCATACCTTTCCAAAACTTCATTTCAAATCATTTTAATATATCAAATATCAATCTTTCCAAATCTTCATTTCAAATCATTTTAATAAAATAAAATATCATATCCTTACAAAACTTCATTTCAAATCATTTTAATAAAATAAAATATCATATCCTTACAAAACTTCATTTCAAATCATTTTAATATAATAAAATATCCTATCAGTTCAAATCCAAATATTCAACTTTAAATATCTTTTAAATTCAAAGATATCATTCATTTACTATCATTTCAAATCACTTTTAAATAGTTTATATTCCAATCAAAATAATTCATTTAAACCTTTTAAAAGTGTAATTATTATATTCTCAAATCAAGTATTCAATTTCCAAAGTTTCAAACCATTCTGAGTTCGTTTACTAAGTCAAAAACCATAATTATTAAAATTTCAGCCTTTCGCAGCATTTAGAAAAAGCTGTTATAAGTTATACTTGAAAACATTTCTATTCAGCAAAGACAGCATTTAAACTGCTGTTAAAACTCAGTTTTTAGTTAAATTATAGTTCACAACAGAAAAGACAGCATTTCAAAAGTGCTGCGGTAACTCAGATTTCAAAACAAAGGTTTTATTTGATTTCAGCAAAGACCGCAGACCACTATAGCATTTCCAGAGAATGCTATAATAGACCTGAGTTCAATATTAGCCTATAAGTTCAATTACAGCAACTACAGCATTTCAGAAATGCTGTAATAGCTCTTTTTACACAATTTTAGTTCAATTCAGTAACTATAGCATTTCTGAATGCTATTAAAAGTTTATTCCAGATTTTAGTGTATTTCCAGCAAATAATAAACTTCAATTTAAACCATTTAAACATTATAAAAATCATATTTTTAACATTCAAAAATGTTCATTAATAATAGTTTTTAAATTTAAGATTTATATAAAGTAAACTTTTACAATAAAATCCAAATTTCAAAAATTTTACTTAACAAATTCAAATGTACACCTTTTCCATTTTTACCTTTTACAATTTATTAACACTTACATTTTCAAATTACCATTTCACACATTAAACTAAATTTCCAATTTATTTAATTAATTTAAACCTTTAATTAGAACCAAATTTCACATTTCATAGTCAAGTTATATTTTAAAAGATCACTTTTAAACATTCATTTATTTAACCACTTAAATACATAGAAAAATCAATAATACTTTAATAAATCCCTTAAATTCAAATTTAATCAAATTATCATATTTACCATTTCCAAATAAAATTTTATATCCATTTTATTTATATAACTTAAATATCATTTTTAACCAAAATTCCAAATTTCCAACTTAAGTTATATTTCCAAAAATCCAGTTAAACCATTCATTAATTACATTTTTAACACATAGAAAAATCATAATTTCTTTAATTCAAAATATTTCAAAGTCTGTTTAAATCAAATTTCATAAATTTATATTTTTAAAATACTTAAAAATATCTAAACGCTTTATAAAATAACCACGGGCCTGTATATAGTTTTCTAGCCTAGGTCAAGTGATACGGATATGTATCATTTCAATCCGCAGTTTAAAAAGAAAAATCCGGGTTCTATCATTTCAAACCCGCAATCCCAAGTTAAAATAAATTAAATAAAAACCATTCAGGCCTATCATTTCAGCCCATAACGATTTTTCCTTATTCTATAGTCCGTTCGGGTATGTATCATTTCAACCCATAGTGATTCTAGTCTACAGGGAACTTGCAATGGTGATAACTGATATAAATAACAGAATAACATTAAATAACAGTAACATATGATATAATAGGTGTATAAACATCCTATGATCATAACATAGTCAAGTATAACATGATAATATATTTCTACAGATTCACAGGGTGTCAATTTACTAGTTATATAGGTACATATTTTCTGGTGAGAATAACTCACATGTTTGTGCTGGAGATATCAAAACCAATGACACAATGGAAACAAAAGCACGATGAAAAGACTACGGACTTGAGTGGAGAGCGAATCCAATCTACAACTCTTGTGTACAACCCAAAACAAACAATCAAAACAACAAAATTCAATACGACTTTAAAATGCAATATCATTGAAATAAAAGGAGATACGACTACGCAGTCTTTTGCTTTGCCTTCTCTATTGTTTGGTATGGCTTTGGGGTCTGATGTGGTTCAGATGTGGTCAAGTTTTGGGTCAGGTTTGGGCTAACATAGCTCGGGTTCAAGGCAAGACAAGGTGGAGTTTGTACATGAGGAGGTGATGTGGTTTTGAAGGCAACTAGGTGGTTTTTGGTCAAAACAAGGGCTCGGCCATGGGGATTGGGCTCGGCCTGTGATGTGTCATGACTAGACAGAGGTGGAGAGGGGTATATCGTGGTCAGGTCAGAGGAGTGGTGGCGGCAATGGTGGTGGTTTGGGTGGTGGTTGAAGTGGATGAGCATGTAGAGGTCAAATAAGCATGGATCTAGGCATCTAGGTTGTAGTTTGAGGGGTTTGACCATCAAAAGGGGTTCGGCCATGGTCAGATCTGGTGGGGTAGATGGTGGTGATGGTCGGGAAGAGATGGAAGGAGGTGGTGGCCATGGAATAGGGGGAGAGGCCGATCTTAATCAAGGGAGAAGGCAAGGCAAAATTGCATAGAAAAAGTAAGAAAAAGTAGAAAGAAGAGAGGGATTTACCTAATTTTTTTCAAGATGGAGGCCATGACTTTTGTTTTTTTAGGGTTAAGAAGCTTTGAAATTCGTGAAAGATATGGGGAAGTCGGCTAAAACAAAAAGAATGAGGAATAGTAATGTCTAATTGATGATAAGTTAGGTTAAAACGTAAAAAAGGTGGACTATAAAAGCCCATAGGAAGATAGAAGGTTTAGGGCCTTTCATATTACTTTATTTTATTTTTATAACTTTATATTTCTGGAAAATAATAATCATCCCAGATAAAATTTCGAAATTTTATCAAAATATAATAGTTTATATAAATATTTATCAATCATATAAAGTTAAATTAAGAAAATAGCTAAAAATAGTAAACTAGTCTAGAAAATTTGAAATTGAATAGAATAAATTTTAGAAAAATTCATATGAGCTTGTAATATATTTCTAAACATAAATAATAACATAAAATAAAAATATATTCACAAAATAAATATTTAAAATTTAATTTACATATAATTTTTAATGAAGAAAATAGCAGAAAATAGGGAAACAGCCTTTAAAAATAGGAAATCATCATAGTAAATTTTGGAAAAATTTTATTATTATTTTTGAAAATATTTAGAGATGAAATTATACATAAATTAACATATTGACACATATTAAAATAAAATATAACAAAGAAAAGGTAATTTATACAATTTAAAATAGACAAAATTGTTAAATAAACAGTTTGTACTCAAAATTGAAATGTACATAACTTTTACATTTTGACTTCGTTTTCAATGAAACGAAAAGCAGTATTCATGTTATTAAATCTATTTTCATAATAAAAGATAAAATTTATAATTTCAAATATTTAAAATTTAAATTTAAAAGTCAAAGTTTGATTATTTTAACCAAAATTCACTTTTTGGAAAATTATTCTATTCAGTCATATTTGAAATTCTAATCCATATCAAAATCAAAGTTTATATTTAAAATAACAAAATTTATTCTTTTTCATAAATAAAGTTTTTAAATCTGGAAATATCAATTTAAAAATAATTGTAAAATACAGGGTTGTTACATCGAGATACTTTTGTTATTATGTGTAAACATTTTAATCTAAATCATTATTAGAATTTCCTATTTTAGCATCTACATGCCAATACATAAAGTCATACCATGCGATAATTTTGTGAGTAAAATCTGAACCAACCTAAGCACATCGAATGGTGAATCTGTTATGTTAATTTCAATAATTGAAATTCATAGTATTATTCTTGTTAATGTGGCTAACTATATTCCAACATCATTTGTCTTTCTTTTAAAAGCACATTTGTGTAACGACCCGAAATTTTCAATCCCGAAAATTTTAGATAGTTAGAAAAGAAGAAAGAGATAGAAGAAGAAACATAAACACAACACAGATTCTCACATTCGCAGCGGATAAAATATAATATCAAATAAAAGCAGTTTACAAAAGAATACCATATCATTCAATTTTCATTTTAATACATCAGATCTACGCATGCACAAACACAAGACATATACAAATCACATGGCTAGAAATAACAGTCACAGCGGAAACACTCCAGACGTCCTGTCATCCAGCTCGCCTCCTGAGCTCCAGAACGTCCTTACCTGGAAATCTGTAATACTCGGTCTGACTCGAGCACTACATCAAAGTAACACCCGGGTCAGGATGGAAACCAGTGTGAGTAAATTCATCTAACATGAAATATAACGACATAAAATTATATAAAACCCGGGGTAACTCGTTCATCACTACAAGTTCACAATTTGCTATAATCGTCACTTATATTCAAAATCAATGTTTAAGTACTCTTTCTTAGTTTTTAAATGGTTCGATCATTTAAATTATTTCATTTCAGCCCATTGATATCACATATAAAGAATTATTGCAAATTTCTAATCGAAGTGATTTTGGTATTTACAAATACCCGACTCCGGTCTCTTCGAATCCACGTCATCTTAACCTAAGTTATTCAAGTGAAATACAATTCAAACTTTAAATACAGGATATCACTGTTTTCCCAATATATCTTTTAATTACTTACATTAAGTAATTAATCTTTAAGTAATTAATTATCTCTTAATAAATCACCCTAAGTAATTATCGCTTAATTACATTAATTAATAATCTTTTATTAATCACGTTAATAAATCACCCCTTAACTAATTAATGATCCTTTAATTAATCAATGATAAATCCTTTATCTTAATTGATCACTTAATTACAACATTTAAATCTCATTACATAAACCTTCAAAATAAGTTATCATTAACATATAATTTAACTTAAAACTTTAAGTTAACTAATAATTTAAAACAATATTTACGATATACCATTTATCCTTAAATCTTATTTGATAAACCCCTGGAATTCATCATTAACCATAAATTAACTTGGACCTTGAGGTTAAGTAACAATTAAAAACATCTTTATCTTCTTAATTAATTTCTTAATCACCTTATTAAATTTATTTAAATAAACTTAAGAATTAACTTAATAAAATTAAAATAAATTGTACAACTTTATTTAACCAAATATGTAAATAAACATATATTATTTAAAAGGATTTGATTTAAGAAACAGTCTTAAAACTTGAAAATTTTAAAAACTTGATTCATTCGAAATTTTAAACTAACATTACAATTTCCCGGAACAAACCCGAGCCAATCCACCATTTCCCCGAGACCAAACCCGAGAAAAATTTCCAACTTTTCTTTTAAACTTTGTTTTGATTTAAAATTTAAAACCCTGGGTAAACACATGTAAACAACCCGGAAACGAACTCGAGCAAATTCTTTTATTCCCCGAGTACAAATTCGAGCCTCCACCCTTCTTCTATTCCTACAGCACTGACACCATCGTGTAATCGTGCACGTGCACAGATGATTCGATCACCTCCAGTCGATGCTGCAACCATCCACACGACGACGATAGCCTCCCCTAACCACCAGACCACCCAAATTTCAGAATCAACGACGAACTCGGAATTGAGTGATCGAGCAACTTCCTGGAACCCAAACCCGACGACAAAATCACCATGCGCCGCCGCTACCGATCACCTGAGACCTTGCCTCCACACCTAGAGCCGCGTCATCGACCTACACTTCTAATCCCCTGGTGCTATTGCCTCCGATCCATCCATGTTGACGAGATCGTCTCGAGAATAGAACCGACCAAAACTGGTTGTCGAACCCTAGATCGACGTTGTTTGACCACCACGGTAGTTAAGAAATCCACCTACCATTTTTCCTAAGATCCATAACAGCCCAGCTTCCTCCAGTGTCGATCGCGCCCTCCATAGTTCATGTGATCATCGGCAGTCAGCAAAATTCCCAATTTCGATCAACTTACGAAAGATCAATATCCCTAAACTTTAAAATCTTAAATCTATTATCAAAATTCATAATTTCCAAGTTTGAATCCAGCTATATAATCAAAACATAAAATTCAGACCATCGATTTAACTGACTTTAAATTGATTTCCCTGTAAATTCTTATTTTCAAAATATTTCCAAATTATTTTAGCTTGAATCTATTTTTAAAAATGATATTACACACATTCAAACATTTTTTCATATAGAAACCATAGTCTAATTTTGTTTGGATAAGAAGATATGAATTTTATTGGGTGAACAAGAGCCTATAACATGACAGAGAAGTATATATCTGTTTATACAGATATGCACAGATATTTGCACATATTTTTGTATACATGCAAAACACATTTACAAACATTCAAACATGTTCCATAGCATCACTTCCACAATCATCAAGATATAACCATATCAAGGTTTTAAGAAAATAAGGTTTATGATTTTTATAAAGGAAGTTTACTCACCTGAAAACAGAGAGCAAAGGAACAGAGGAACAGTTGTTTTTGATTTGGATCTTGTTAACCCGCCTTTTGGCAAGGCCGCGGACAGACGGGTTCAACTTAATCAACTACATGTTCGTCGAGGCTATAGTACGATGGATTCAGTCGACTGGATGGATGGATGATGCAATGTGCTTGGAGATGGAAATATGATTGGATAAAGATGAATCAACTATAATTTGGGTCTAGGAAACATGGTTCGGCATGATGGAGGTTCGGCACATATGGTTCGTCTAGCATTCACCCTCGAATAGCGTTCAAGAGTACTCGGCATACATAGAGCGTCCAGCATACATGAGTGGTTGTTCGGCATTCCATGAAGCATTCGGCATCCAGGTGGCGTTCGGCGTCAAGATACGCTCGGCATCTCGGAAGCGCTCGACATCCAAGAGCACTCGACATTCAGTAGCGTTCGGCCTAAGAGGCAGGGATCGGTCGAGGAATTGAGAGGAGGTATGGTTCAGTCAAGGATATCGTTCAGCAAATATGGTTCGGTCAGGAAGCTCGTTCGGCCTAGGAGGTATGGAACGGTCGGTATGGAATAACGTTCGGCATGTGTCAATGTTCGGCATGGCAGGATCGTTCGGCCAAGACATCGTTCGGCCGAGACATCGTTCGGCCAAGACACCGTTCGGCCAAGACATCATTCGGCCAAGGCATCGTTCGGCCAAGAGATGGTTCGGCCTTGATAGCGTTTGGCCAGAGTATCGTCTGGCCTAAGTTTTGTTCGGCAATCAGTCGTTCAGCACAAATACACTGGATCGATCTCCGGTATCGTTCAGCGAAAATGCCTCCCACGACATTAAGGGTGTTCGGCCTCACTTCTGATCGGCATGAGGAGATCGTTCGGCATTCACACCTTGTTCGGCATTCAGCGTTCGGCATCTATGGTTCGGCATATGGAGGCCACTCCATTTGGGCTGAGGTATTCAGCTACCAGGCCCACCAGGGAAGTCCAACCCATCTTTGTCTATAAATAGAGAGGCAGGGGCACAGTGAAAGGGGATCTTCTTTCTGCTCTCTTACTTTCTCTTTTCTAAGGCTAAGCCAACTCTACCATTTTGTAACTGTAATCGATTATTACAGCAATAAAAAGCAAACTTCTAGAGTGGACGTAGGCCGGAGTTAGCCGAACCACTATAAGATCTGTTGTTCATTACTGCTTTCATTTCAGTTTTAATTGTTCTTCACATTATTACTCTCTACATACATTCTATCTCTGAGCTGTGACTGGTATTTGGTGCTTTCATCTGGATTTGGGGGTTAGTGACCAATTTTGGCGCTAACAGATCTGGAACTGTTTATGTTGAGTTGAAATTTGAATCTGAACTAATCTTTTTTTTATACTCAGGTTTTGTTGCTGAACGAAATAAATTAATGGAATGATATATATATATATATAATAAGATAGTGCGTGAACAGGTTTGTATTTCTTTGTTGGTACAAGATTTTTATTGTACTATATAAATTTATTAAATATTTTGATCAGATATTTTTATTAGCTATGGAGGCTGAAATGATAAAATGTGTGCCAACATTAATTATGCTTGTCTTGTTTTACAAGTACTTTCATATATACTTTCATACTTATCCAATTTGATCTTTATATACTTGAAGATATTTTTTTATTGCTTTAGTCTTATTGCTTTGTAATATAAATGAAGTTCTATATTTAACATGTTGTTTGAATTCATCCATGTGTTTACTTTATATCTTATAATTTATCTCATATATATAATTATTTCTATTCTAACTTAAATATTTTATTTCTATTTCTTTTTCTAACATAACTATCAACTCTTAAATTTAAAAATTATTTATTTTCCTACTTGTATTAATATCATAGTTTCTTAGGTCTATATATTAATATTTATATTTAAACAATATATTTGTTTTATACTTAGGTTTAATATTGATATGATTTATTTTATATGAAACATTATTATTTAGATTGCATCTAGATATATATATTTAGATCTATGTTAATAAGGTAAAGTTTTACCTAAATGTAAATAAGATAAATTTTATTTTGAATATTTTTGAAAGACTTTATTTTATTAAATTTTCCAAATCATAGTTTTCTTCCAAAATACACACACGCATATATCAAAGATAGGAATTTATAGAACTTAAGGAAATTCTACTCAAATGAATTCAATAAGAAAGATGAATCAAGGGTGTGGATTCTGAAATGATTCTCCTCATTCTAGGGTATATTACCCTATCTCTAATGAGCTTTAAAACTCCACAGGCTAAGGTTGTCGGGAACCAAAGCTCTGATACCAACTGTAACAACCCGTATATTTGGACCATTTAAATTGACAATAATCCACACATGTGAACTTAAATAGTACAAAACACGAATCATTAATAAAGTATATGTATATAAATGAGAATCATCACAGAATCACAGAAAATAAAACATAACAGAATAGTGCAGCGGAATTACAATAATGTCATAATAGTAGTTCATGAAGCTACTAAGTAAATACAACAATGTCACAAGCAGATAGTGAAAAGAAATACATAGATGTCTGATACAATAACAAAATAGAATGGAGCAATACTGATAAAGATAAATGATAGTCTTCAAGTCTTCAGCTTCCAAGTAGAACAGCAACAGCAATCCTCAGTCTGATCCGAGCATATGCACAAACAAACACTCGAATCAGGACATATATTCTTATACAGATAATATGATTCAAAATTTGAAATAACAATAACTCAAAGATGAATGGAATAAACATCTTTCAGGATCCGATAAACTATCTATATATAGTAGTGTACGATAAATAGATAATGTCTAGTAGTAAAGTAAAATATCAAGATAGTGTTAAGGCGTCACCATTATTCCCCTTAACACATTTTATATAGCATTACAGACTATACAGCACTGTAAACTCCACCGTAAACTAGTGGGATATTAGGGAGTACTCCATAGGTATAACACAAAACAAATTCATAGTGGTCGCGTATATGGGAATACAAGTATGACAAGGCACATGAGGCAATACCCAAGGTAGTGACACTACCGTTTTCCTAATCCGGACTGGTGAGAACGCATCGCCGCAGCGATCGCAACACCGCGAAACAACACTCCCAAATCAAGGGTGCGCACCAATCAATCACAAAGTAAATGAATAGTTTACGAAGAAGTGTGTTCGCTTGAGGTAGCTAACCTCCATTGGCCCGACACGGCTCCTGTTTTAGTCATTTCCAATTTGACACAAGTGTCAAGGCTATCCATTATCGTTCACTTTCTTCAGTCATCGCGTTCTTCAATCCAACCACTTCATTCTGGATCACACTCCGCGTATAGTTATTAAAGTGGTTTTCGGTTTAGACAGTGAGTATGTCCCTAACCGATTACGGTTCCTTTATTAACCTTCGAAATTATTTCACCGATTGGTCGCTTGATAAATTTCAAAACCAATTCAATTTCATTTCAATTAGAATTCGTAAATCAACATTTCGTTAGTCTTTCTAAATCAACTTCCAAAATTTTACAATTCAAAACTACCAAATTTCATTTCAAAATTCTATAATTCAATTTCAAAGTTTCAATTTTAAAACAATTCAAATATTCATTGCATTTCGTATATAAGTTCATTCCAAAATCATTTATCTTAATTTAACGTTCAAATCGATTTAAACTCAATTATCGATTTCATTCGATATTCATTAAATAAATTATCATTAAACAATTTCAATTAAATTTCCAATCCATTACATTACTTCCTTAAGTTTAACTTGTTATATCAACTTTACAAATTTATTTAAATTAAATTTGTCGAATCCAATTTTTTTTTTAAAATTACAAGTCTTTCATTTGTTAACAAAACACATTCTATTTCTTATTAAAGAAATCCATTTCACTTATTATTTACTTAGTTACACTTGTTCAAAATTCAATTTCACTTAAATAAAATATTCAATTTAGTTTAACCATTAAATAATTCAATCTTATTCAATTATCAAATAATTTCAAATCTTAATTATTACTTAATTATTAACAATTTCAAAACTTAATTATTTCTAATTTCAACTTAATTATTAATAATTTCCAAAACTTAATTATTACAAATTTCAAAACTTAATTTTTAACAATTCCAAAACTTCATTATTAATCAATTTAAATTTAAACAATATCCTTCGTCAATTACTACGTTGATATTTGCCTCAGTTACAAATATTCACATTTTCCATTCATTCGAATTTAAATTCCAAATTTTATTCAAAACCATATTATTAGTCAAATAAAACTTTATTTTATTTTAAATCAAAACATTGACCAATCGGGTTTAATTTAATTTTCTATCCAAAGTCAAGGTTTATTTGGGTATTTATCATTTCAACCCGATACCATTTCCATTCAAAATGAAACCATACAAAGGGAACTTGCAGTGTGATAGCTGGGATGGTGTCAAAGTAAATAAACAAGCAATAGCATCCATTCACAACAATTCAACAATTTAGATAATCCCGAAATAATCGTATTAATTTGCATTTGTTATTTATGCAAATTAATATAATTATTTTCTAGAATCTACACTATCATTTCATGTAGATTAAAGATTATTACATTACAGTTTTGCATTTCAATTTCAATACTACAACAATAACCAAATGTACGTGCAAAGGTCCAAAGGAAAATTTATCAAATTCTACGTGTCCATTACCTTGACAATAAAAGGGGTCATATTTAGTTTATCAATATTCATCATATAAAGGGATCAAGTTTAACAATCAAAATTTGACATATATAACCCATTTTAAATTGTTAAATATCCTATATCCAATTTTAACTTGCAAATAATTTATCACTTAACAATAACAATTAACATCCAATCCAACATCACATAGCAATCATTTATCAATTCAAACTTGCATAAGAATATAGTCGTGAAAATTAATTCACCTTTCGTGGGTAAAGAAATTGACCCAAAGCAAGAAGAAGCACGAATGAAGTCGGTACAACACGAACAACGAACACGAAGACGGAGAAAAAGAACGAAGCTGAAAGTCGATGCTGCTGCGAAAGAAGCTCAATCGGTTACTTCTGCACACAACAAGCAAAGAAAAATGGTTACTATCTGAGTAACAAATTTTGACGCTGCTAATATATTCTTTCAACAACAATTTGAAAGTTACAGTGCTCAACCACTATTGCATAAAGCAACAGTACACTTTCACTCCTACTTTGCTTTCCACAAACAAAATTTTGTTTGCTTTCTTCCACTTTTTCATACAACGAGACTGTTCCATTTTTATGCAAGCCTGCACTCTTTTTTTTATACCAACCGAGGCTTCCAAAAAAAATGCAGGTTTTGCATTCATCATTCACGCATGTACACACCATCATTCTTCCCCCCTACTCCAACTTCTTTTCCAACATCTACTTGCAGCAAAATATGCACGTGACTTCCAGGCAATCTACACGTTTGCCATCATCATGCACTTCCCATCTTCAAGCTACAACACACGCACACCACTCACGGCACACACTCAGCACACGCAAGGCTGGGAGAAGAGGAGGGCCAAGGCTGATGGAGGCAGGGCGTGGACTGGGAGGGTGTTTGGGACTAGGGCGATGGTGGCTGGAGTGGAGAGAGGGGCAGGTTGGTGGCACGGCGACTGGGTAGGGCGCATGGTGGTGTCGGTGGCTCGGTCGTAGCCAGAGGTGGTGTACGCCGAGGAGGACAGATTTGAGTAGGTGGGTGTGGTACATGAAGGCGATGCAGTTTCCGTGAGAGGTGGCCGAATGTACAGTGGAGGCGCTGGCTCGACCGTGGCCGGGGAAACAGGCGCACGTGCGGTCGCGGAGTGGGATGAGTGAGGGTACACAGCGAAGTAGGAAGAGGGCGTGGTGATGGTGGAACGGTGAATCGAATCTCGGGTTGGTGGACAGTCGCATGAAGGGCTGTTGAGATTTACCTCTGCATTTTTTTTAAATTTGCTGAAAGGAATAGGAGAAGGGAAAAGAAAAGAGGGGAGATGGATTACCTGGTTTTGAATTGTAGAGAGCGGTGAAAAAAATATAGAATGGAGAAGTGTTTGAACACTGAACAGTACTGAAGAAATACAGTTTTCTTTGTTGCTTCGTATCCCACAAAGCCTTTTCATTCTCCAATGTTTCAGCTATTTCCAATGTAACCCCACCTTCCAACTTCCATATTAATTCCACCGGCTGAGAAAAATTTTCAACTTTCTTTTGTAAACGGTTAAAGAATTTGGGCTGAAATTTTGTACCCGGTCCGTCCGGAACCGTTAAATCAACGCGATGGATTTATGTCGGACTCCAATTCACACAAATAAATATACCGTTATGATCAGTGCGACGATGTGATTCCAATGGTACACAGATTATTGTGATACGATGGTTTTATAAAAATACGAATTACGCCGCTTAAATTGTACGATTTGTAAAACAATTTATATGGAGCAGGCGATTTCAGTTTTAGACGAAACGAACTATATCATCTTGATCAGAATAATTTTTACAACATAACTGTGTAAAAATATTTGGGTTTGAAAGATAAATTTTACGCAGCTTTATATGGACTGATATACAGCAAAACGCGAACGAAAGTTACTGTAATATTTTTGCGACGAAACCTTTCTATGTTCATATCTAACTGGACGTATCTCATAATAAGGTTTGGACGTTAATTTAGATCGTTTATAAATTTCCAAATTTTATTGAAACGATGAAATTTAAAATTTAAAATTGGGTCGGAAATTTAGGGTTGTTACAATCTCCCCCAATCAAAACTTTTCGTCCTCGAAAAGGAACGAGACGAGTGAAGTAGGAATGAAATAAACAGAAAAGTCAAGATAGATTTTAAGAGATTTAAATTATACCTGAAATTAGTAATTCGGGGTTTGAATCCCGAATACTATCCTTAGTCTCCCATGTACAATCTCGCTCATCCGCACTCCACTGTACTTTGACGAGATTTACCGACTTCCTTCTAAGTTGCTTTGTCTCACGATCGACTATCTGAAGTGGCTTTCGCTCCATAGTCAAGTCAGGCTCAATAACTATCTCTTCCAACTGAGCAGTAGGGATGGTCATAGATGGATCGTGCACAACTTTACGAAGATGTGAGACGTGGAACACGTTGTGCACACCGGCGAACTTCTTTGGTAATGCAACTCTATATGCCAATGTTCCAACTCTTTCCGTAAACTCAAATGGACCAACAAATCTGGGAGCTAGCTTCCCTTTCCTTCCAAATCGAACAATATTCTTCAAAGGCGACACTTTCAGAAATACTTTGTCTCCTATACTGAATTCGAGATCTCTTCTCCTTTTGTCAGCATAACTCTTCTGTCTATCCTGTGCCGTCTTTATCTTCTTCCTGATTTCTTCGACTTTTTTAGAGGCTTCCATAATTACTTCTGGACCAAGCACTAGTCGGTCTCCAGACTCAATCCAACAAGCTGGCGATTTGCACGGCCGTCCATATAAGGCTTCGAATGGTGCCATACCAATGCTTGCCTGGTTGATTAAAGACGATTAATTCAAATTCAAATATGCTTATTCAAATTTGAAATTCAAATTCTTTACCTGGTAACTATTATTATAAGTGAATTCAACCAAGTGAAGATGGTCCTCCCAAGATCCGCCAAAGTCAATAATACAAGCTCGGAGAAGGTCTTCCAAAATCTGATTTACCCTCTCAGTTTGGCCATCTGTCTGAGGATGATAAGCTGTGCTCAGATTCAGTTTGGTGCCCAAAGTATCCTGAAATGCTTTCCAGAATTTACTGGTGAAAATAGGATCTCGATCGCATACAATACTAGATGGTACACCATGAAGTTTAACAACTTCTCTCATGTATATCTTGGCCAAACTCGAAGCTGTACGAGTGGACTTGACTGGAATAAAATGAGCGGACTTCGTCAGTCTATCGACAATCACCCAAATGCTTTCGTTACCCTTTCTAGTCCTTGGCAGCCCATCAATAAAATCCATAGAAATTTGCTCCCATTTCCAACCTGGAATCTCTAGAGGTTGAAGTAAACCTGCTGTCTTCCTGTGATCAGCTTTAACCTGCTGGCAAGTTGTGCATCTGCTGACATATGTAGAGATATCGCGCTTCATCCCACTCCACCAATATAACTTCTTCATATTCTGGTACATTTTAGTGACACCGGGATGAAATGAAAGTGGAGATTGATGGTTTTCTCTCAGCACTTCCTGCCTAAGACCGTCAACATTAGGGACACAAATGCGATTATCAATTCTCAAGACTCCATTACTATCAACATGTGCTCCCAATTTATTTTCAGCATTTCCAACTCTGCCAAGAAC
The DNA here is from genome assembly GCA_030737815.1 of Allium fistulosum. Taxonomy (NCBI): domain Eukaryota; kingdom Viridiplantae; phylum Streptophyta; class Magnoliopsida; order Asparagales; family Amaryllidaceae; genus Allium; species Allium fistulosum. The sequence continues at coordinate 478,458,957 of CM060905.1, read as the reverse complement.
TATTTCTTTGATGCGATAAAGCAAAGTGTCCTCATATTGCTTGGCTATAATACGATACATAAGAGCTGGGGAGATGGAAAGCTGGAATAGCATCCCTTCAACAAGATTACAACATATCATAGCTTGGTTTCTGCTCAAAGCATCGGCTACGGCATTTGCTTTTCCCGGAGTGTAGTTAATATCAAGATCATATGCAGCTAGAAATTCGAGCCATCGTACTTGTCTCTGATTCAAATCCTTTTGCGAGAAGATATATCTCAATGACTTGTGGTCAGTGAATAACTCGAATTTGGTTCCCAATAGATAGTGCCTCCATAGCTTAAGAGCAAATACAACCGCAAGAAGCTCTAGATCGTGAGTTGCGTAATTTGCTTCATGGGTCTTTAACTGACGACCATCATAGGCAATAACCTTTCCTTTCTGCATTAAAACTGCTCCAAGTCCATCTCGACAGGCATCTGTATAGACGGTCAATCCTTCGCTACCATCAATAACTGTAAGAACTAGGGCAGAGGTCAACTTTCGCTTCATCTCGTTGAAAGCTGCTTTGCACTTTTCACTCCAGATAAATTTCACATTCTTTCTGGTCAGTGCGGTAAGTGGTGCGGCAATACGAGCAAAGTTTTCTATAAATCTACGATAATAGCCGGCCAAACCCAAGAAACTACGGATATCTGTGGGAGTTTTGGGGGTCTCCCAATCCTGCAAATTCCAAAGATTCGAATTAAGATATTGATAAGTTGTTTTTGATAGAATTGACAAGTAAGAATAGAACTTACATTGATTACGGCGATCTTAGCTGGATCGACCGAAATCCCATTCTCTGAAACAATATGGCCAAGAAACCGAACTTCATCTTTCCAAAAGTGGCATTTCGAAAACTTGGGTTTAAGTTGATGACTGCGAAGAGTTTCGAGAATAAAAGCCAAATGTGACCTATGCTCTTTCTCATCTTTTGAGAAGACGAGAATATCATCGATGAAAACAAGAACGAACTTGTTAAGAACATCCCGGAAAACTCTATTCATCAAGTCGACGAAATAAGCTGGAGCATTAGTAAGACCGAACGGCATAACCATCCATTCAAAGAAACCATTCTCAGTGCGGAATGCTGTCTTAGGAATACTCTCCTCAGCAATTCTGAGTTGGTGAAAGCCAGTAGCCAGATCGAGTTGAGAGAATACTTTAGCCCCATGGAGCTGGTCGAATAGATCATTGATGCGGGGCATCGGATATCTGTTCTTGTGTGTGAGCTTGTTTAGCTCTCTATAGTCCACACACATTCTGAGAGAACCATCCGATTTTGTGACGAATACTACTACAACACCCCATTCTGAATGACTTCACCGAATCAAGCCTTTAGCAAATAAATCTTCAATTTGAGCATTCAGTTCAGCCTTTTCTTTAGGAGCCATTCTCCGGGGAGGGAGAACTACTGGTTAGGCACCAGGAATAAGATCAATGCGGAATTCGATTTCCCACGAAGGTGGTAGAGAATTTACTTCTCCAAATACATCAGAAAAGAATTGAACAACTGGAGTAGAGCTTAGTTCATTTGGATGGGAGTCAAGAGAGAATATAAAACTCCCAGCATATTCTTGAGTTGATTTGCCTTTAATAACTAAAGGTATACTCTTGTCGTCGATAAGAGAGACGGTACGAGCTTTGCATGAGATATTGGCTTCGAACTTCCGTAGCCAATCAATGCCCAATAGTATATCGAATGCCTCAAATCCAAGGACATAGAAATCCCAAGTGAAGCGGTGAATGCCATGCATAAGAGTGACATATTTGCAAACCCTTTTAAGGTTAGCGGGCCCTCCAATAGGGTTAGATACACATAAGGAAATAGATGCAAGAGTGGGTTCCAAACCAAGTTTATTGCACAAATTAATAGATATGAAACTATGTGTTGCTCCGGTATCAAATAGAACTTTAACGGGTAAAGTGTGCAACATAAAAGTACTCTGTAATGTACCTTGGTTATCAGTAGGAGCAGGTGGGGTAGGTGGATCATGGGCGGAAGAAGTCATAGCAAATACTCCAGCCGTCTTTCCCTTTTTATACATAGGACAATCCCTCTTGAAATGGCCCGGCTGCAGACATACGTGACAGAGGTCGTTCCTGGTATTCTGAGGTGGCGGAATAGCAGCACTGGCAGATGTTGGACAACCGTTGGCGTAGTGACCCCTCTGGTCGCACTTGAAACAAGTGATGGAGGATAAGTCAATGGGCTTTTTCTGAGAATAGCCAAGCCCGGATTTCTGCTGCCAATTCTTCTTCTGTTGCTCAAAATTTGGCTTTCGCTTTCCCAACTGATTAGCCGATGTCTGAGTAACTGGAGCTTTGGGGACAGATGTTCCCTTAGGCTTTCCCTCGTATCGAAGAGCAAAATCCATCAACTCAGTGAAAGTTCCATGGACATGAGCGGTGAGGAGCTCGTAATACTCTAGGCGTGCGCCATGTATGAACTTCTCATTCTTAAGCAGAGGTGTGTCAATCAAACCGGGTCCGAACTTAGATAGTTCGTTGAATTTCCTTTCATACTCAGTGAATGTCATGTTGACTTGCTTGAGATCCATAAAAGACCGATAGAGTTGGGCCTTCCCAGCAGTTGGCATCCACTGAGCCGTAAAGGAATCCCTATTACAAGTGATATGAAAACGAATCAAAATTTTGACGAGATAAGAGGAATTTTATTTAGTTAGATTTTTAGATAGATTACTACCTAAACTGGGCCCAAGTGATGGTTTCCTCATCAGTTCGAGAAGTGACTGACTCCCACCAATCTTGTGCAGCATCCTGAAGCTGCCAAGCGGCCAACTTGCGCTTCTGAGCATCTGTGATCTCCAAGCCAGAAAAGATCCTTTCCAAACTCTTTAGCCATTGTTGTGCTTCGATAATACTCTCGGAGCCAGTAAATTTGACTCCTCCAAGCTGAGTATACTCCTTGCTAAGAGTGGAGAATCGGACCGTGGGAGCTGGAGCATGTGGACCAGGAGCATTTCCACCCCTTCCTCCTCTAACATTTCTTCTGGTAGCCATCCTGGAATACTTAAAGTGATTTAGAATCAAAGATAGGAATTTATAGAACTTAAGGAAATTCTACTCAAATGAATTCAATAAGAAAGATGAATCAAGGGTGTGGATTCTGAAATGATTCTCCTCATTCTAGGGTATATTACCCTATCTCTAATGAGCTTTAAAACTCCATAGGCTAAGGTTGTCGGGAACCAAAGCTCTGATACCAACTGTAACAACCCGTATATTTGGACCATTTAAATTGACAATAATCCACACATGTCAACTTAAATAGTACAAAACATGAATCGTTAATGGAATATATGTATATAAATGAGAATCATCACAGAATCATAGAAAATATAACATAACAGAATAGTGCAGCGGAATTACAATAATGTCATAATAGTAGTTCATGAAGCTACTAAGTAAATACAACAATGTCACAAGCAGATAGTGAAAAGAAATACATAGATGTCCGATACAATAACAAAATAGAATGGAGCAATACTGATAAAGATAAATGATAGTCTTCAAGTCTTCAGCTTCCAAGTAGAACAGCAACAACAATCCTCAGTTTGATCCGAGCATATGCACAAACAAACACTCGAATCAGGACATATATTCTTATACAGATAATATGATTCAAAATTTGAAATAACAATAACTCAAAGATGAATGGAATAAACATCTTTCAGGATCCGATAAACTATCTATACATAGTAGTGTACGATAAATAGATAATGTCTAGTAGTAAAGTAAAATATCAAGATAGTGTTAAGGCGTCACCATTATTCCCCTTAACACATTTTATATAGCATTACAGACTATACAGCACTGTAAACTCCACCGTAAACTAGTGGGATATCAGGGAGTACTCCATAGGTATAACACAAAACAAATTCGTAGTGGTCGTGTATATGGGAATACAAGTATGACAAGGCACATGAGGCAATACCCAAGGTAGTGACACTACCGTTTGCCTGATCCGGACTGGTGAGAACGCATCGCCGCAGCGATCGCAACACCGCGAAACAACACTCCCAAATCAAGGGTGCGCACCAATCAATCACAAAGTAAATGAATAGTTTACGAAGAAGTGTGTTCGCTTGAGGTAGCTAACCTCCATTGGCCCGACACGGCTCCTGTTTTAGTCATTTCCAATTTGACACAAGTGTCAAGGCTATCCATTATCGTTCACTTTCTTCAGTCATCGCGTTCGTCAATCCAACCACTTCATTCTGGATCACACTCCGCGTATAGTTATTAAAGTGGTTTTCGGTTTAGACAGTGAGTATGTCCCTAACCGATTCCGGTTCCTTTATTAACCTTCGAAATTATTTCACCGATTGGTCGCTTGATAAATTTCAAAACCAATTCAATTTCATTTCAATTAGAATTCGTAAATCAACATTTCGTTAGTCTTTCTAAATCAACTTCCAAAATTTTACAATTCAAAACTACCAAATTTCATTTCAAAATTCTATAATTCAATTTCAAAGTTTCAATTTTAAAACAATTCAAATATTCATTGCATTTCGTATATAAGTTCATTCCAAAATCATTTATCTTAATTTAACGTTCAAATCGATTTAAACTCAATTATCGACTTCATTCAATATTCATTAAATAAATTATCATTAAACAATTTCAATTAAATTTCCAATCCATTACATTACTTCCTTAAGTTCAACTTGTTATATCAACTTTACAAATTTATTTAAATTAAATTTGTCGAATCCAATTTTTTTTTTAAATTACAAGTCTTTCATTTGTTAACAAAACACATTCTATTTCTTATTAAAGAAATCCATTTCACTTATTATTTAATTAGTTACACTTGTTCAAAATTCAATTTCACTTAAATAAAATATTCAATTTAGTTTAACCATTAAATATTCAATCTTATTCAATTATCATATAATTCCAAATCTTAATTATTACTTAATTATTAACAATTTCAAAACTTAATTATTTCTAATTTCAACTTAATTATTAATAATTACCAAAACTTAATTATTACAAATTTCAAAACTTAATTTTTAACAATTCCAAAACTTCATTATTAATCAATTTAAATTCAAACAATGTCCTTCGTCAATTACTACGTTAATATTTGTCTCAATTACAAATATTCACATTTTCCATTCATTCGAATTTAAATTCCAAATTTTATTCAAAACCATATTATTAGTCAAATAAAACTTTATTTTATTTTAAATCAAAACATTGACCAATCGGGTTTAATTTAATTTTCTATCCAAAGTCAAGGTTTATTTGGGTATTTATCATTTCAACCCGATTCCATTTCCATTCAAAATGAAACCATACAAAGGAAACTTGCAGTGTGATAGCTGGGATGGTGTCAAAGTAAATAAACAAGCAATAGCATCCATTCACAACAATTCAACAATTTAGATAATCCCGAAATAATCGTATTAATTTGCATTTGTTATTTATGCAAATTAATATAATTATTTTCTAGAATCTACACTATCATTTCATGTAGATTAAAGATTATTACATTACGGTTTTGCATTTCAATTTCAATACTACAACAATAATCAAATGTACGTGCAAAGGTCCAAAGGAAAATTTATCAAATTCTACGTGTCCATTACCTTGACAATAAAAGGGGTCATATTTAGTTTATCAATATTCATCATATAAAGGGATCAAGTTTAACAATCAAAATTTGACATATATAACCCATTTTAAATTGTTAAATATCCTATATCCAATTTAACTTGCAAATAATTTATCACTTAACAATAACAATTAACATCCAATCCAACATCACATATCAATCATTTATCAATTCAAACTTGCATAAGAATATAGTCGTGAAAATTAATTCACCTTTCGTGGATAAAGAAATTGACCCAAAGCAAGAAGAAGCACGAATGAAGTCGGTACAACACGAACAACGAACACGAAGACGGAGAAAAAGAACGAAGCTGAAAGTCGATGCTGCTGCGAAAGAAGCTCAATCGGTTACTTCTGCACACAACAAGCAAAGAAAAATGGTTACTATCTGAGTAACAAAATTTGACGCTGCTAATATATTCTTTCAGCAACAATTTGAAAGTTACAGTGCTCAACCACTATGGCATAAAGCAACAGTACACTTTCACTCCTACTTTGCTTTCCACAAACAAAATTTTGTTTGCTTTCTTCCACTTTTTCATACAACGAGACTGTTCCATTTTTATGCAAGCCTGCACTCTTTTTTTTTATACCAACCGAGGCTTCCAAAAAAAAATGCAGGTTTTGCATTCATCATTCACGCATGTACACACCATCATTCTTCCCCCCTACTCCAACTTCTTTTCAACTTCTACTTGCAGCAAAATACCAACCGAGGTTTGGACGTTAATTTAGATCATTTATAAATTTCCAAATTTTATTGAAACGATGAAATTTAAAATTTTAAATTGGGTCGGAAATTTAGGGTTGTTACATGTGACTGGTATTTGGTGCTTTCATCTGGATTTGGGGGTTAGTGACCAATTTTGGCGCTAACAGATCTGGAATTGTTTATGTTGAGTTGAAATTTGAATCTGAACTAATCTTTTTTTTATACTCAGGTTTTGTTGCTGAACGAAATGAATTAATGGAATGATATATATATATATATATATAATAAGATAGTGCGTGAACAGGTTTGTATTTCTTTGTTGGTACAAGATTTTTATTGTACTGTATAAATTTATTAAATATTTTGATCAGATATTTTTAGTAGCTATGGAGGCTGAAATGATAAAATGTGTGCCAACATTAATTATGCTTGTCTTGTTTTACAAGTACTTTTATATATACTTTCATACTTATCCAATTTAATCTTTATATACTTGAAGATATTTTTTTTATTGCTTTAGTCTTATTGCTTTGTAGTATAAATGAAGTTCTATATTTAACATGTTGTTTGAATTCATCCATGTGTTTACTTTATATCTAATAATTTATCTCATATATATAATTATTTCTATTCTAACTTAAATATTTTATTTCTATTTCTTTTTCTAACATAACTATCAACTCTTAAATTTAAAAATTATTTATTTTCCTACTTGTGTTAATATCATAGTTTCTTAGGTCTATATATTTATATTTATATTTAAACAATATATTTGTTTTATACTTAGGTTTAGTATTGATATGATTTATTTTATATGAAACATTATTATTTAGATTGCATCTAGATATATATATTTAGATCAATGTTAATAAGGTAAAGTTTTACCTAAATGTAAATAAGATAAATTTTATTTTGAATATTTTTGGAAGACTTTATTTTATTAAATTTTCCAAATCATAGTTTTCTTCCAAAATACACACACACGCATATATATATACATACATACATACATATATATATATATATGATAATTGATAAATGGCCAAAAGTCTTATTTGTTTTCTAAAATGATAAGTTTGTAGATATTTATTTATGTATTTTTAGTTAGGGTTATTTTTATCTTAATTTAAACGATGAAGTTTATTATTTATTTCTATGAGATTTTCATATCCAGAGATTTTTATAATTCAATATTTATTATAGTTTTCAAATCAATTTATATATATCCAGATATTTCATTATTAGAATTTTATTTGTTTGAATTATAAAATTAGTATCCCAATGATTTTGATTCAGTTAATCACCCAATTAACACGCATTAAAAATCTGGGTCGTCACATTCCTCCCCCTTTAAATCTTTTCGCCCTCGAAAAGGAGCGAAGCCAGAATAATGAAAATATTTAAAAATCAGATAAATATTCTTTGATCATTTTTAAAACACTTTTTAATATATATATATAATACTATTCCAAAGTAGTTTTTATAAAATACTTTTATAACACGATGTTTCGACAAGTCCATCCTTGTTCTCACAGAAATTTGGTCATACGTTGATCAGGCGTAGGACTGAAAATCTATAAGTACTTGGTATACCCGTTTCAAACACCCAGTGAAAATACTTTGGAAAATAATTTTATTGAAAATATAGAAAACAGTTTTGGAAATAGAGAAAATATCTTTGGTAAAATTGCTCTACGAATCATCACCCCCATCCATGGTTGCAGTTAACCCGATGGTTACGTTGCCGTCTCGGCAAAATCCATAGATAACTGTAGGCCTCCGCGCCTCCCGATTACACCATGGAACCCGCTACAGATCGCAGTTATACCCGGGCTTTACGTTGCTATCACAACAAAAACCCATATAACTGTAGGCATCAGCGCCACCGAATTTCGCTGCCAAAAAATGAAACTCCTCCACTTGACCATAGATCGCAGTCTACTGATGTTACGTTGCCATCCCGGCAAAATCAAATGTAGACTGTTGGCACTCATCCTCCACACGATTTTCGCTATGGTCCACACAGTAGATCGCAGCGACATCGAGTTACACTGTCGTCACAGCATAACCCAAATGCCCCTGTAGGCATCAGCGCCCTCGACTTTCGCTACCCAATAATCCTCAGGAACTAGTTTTGTCCGGACTCCTCACAGGTCAACTTTAGAACCTCCCCCTTAGAGGCTCAAGGCAGTACCACCCTGTTGCACTCCTGAGAAGTTCATTCAAGGGAGCGCCTTTTTCCCCAGAGCCACTTCAAAACACTTTATAATATACACATATAGTATTTTCCAAATCATACACCAAGTGTGAATCTCATATAAATCTCCTTTCTCAAAATCGATTATCCCAAAATCGATAATTTTCATTTAGGCTTTCCCAAATTCCAATATTGATTTTACCTAGAAATCGAAAGCCTTTCCAAATGCCATAGGTTCTCAAAACCTTTTCTCAAAATCATTTTTCACAAATCCTTTTTATATATACATACATATAATAATCTTGGAAAATCTTTGGTTCAATTCATACTTGTATGAATTTCCTTTTTATACTTTAAATACTTTTAAAAACCCTTTTCTTCTGGCAAAAGATTCAACAAGGGGAGTTTTATCATATATATAACAACGATACATAACTTTGTTTTTTCCAAATCAAATATTCAAATTTGATTACTCTATAAAGTCACTTACCAAATTACTTACTTCCATAAAGTAAATGTTTACCATAAAAATATCCAATTTCCACTTTACTTCATCATATATTTCACAAAATATACTTCCAATTTCAAAAATCATTTACAATTCTTATCCACAAATTTTCAATATCAATTTTATTCAAACCCGTACGATGTTCACATATCATTCGTACGCTATATCAATCTGATCGCCTACTCGATCGTACAATTTCACTTCCGAACTAGTATTGTCCACTCGACTTACTAGTGCGGACTCAGATCTGGTTTCTTGATCAAAAACCGTCATTCTCCTTGCATAGACACAACTATGATAGAGAATATCCAGAACCAATCAAAAATCCATATCTAGGTTCGTCGTCGAAGATCGAGTGAAAAATCCCAAATCGGATCGATAGTACTATCTCGAAATTCTGTGCTCGAATCTGGATCAATCACTGTGCGAATAGAATAATATACGTGCATTCTACGTATTTATCTTCATTGACTATCAGTTAAATCAATTCCCTTTCTATTCATCCTCTCTTTGATTTTATTCACTTATTCACATTTGCCTTAATCCCTATTTGGATTATCACTTCAATTCTTATCTCAGTTGGGTATTTAATCAATAACAGTTTAAACTCCGACTAGTTTATATTTAGAAAATAGCTTGAAAATTTTAAAAATAGATAAGTAGTTGAAAATAATTATTAGTTTGTAAAATAGCTGTAAACAGTTAAGTAATTGTAAGATAGTTGAAAAATAGTAAAATAATTAAATTAGTTGTAAAATAGTAACTAGTTATAAAGTAGCTAGAAAGATGGTAATTAGTTTATAAAATAGTTGTAAAATAGCTAAATAGTTTCAAAAGTAGTTGTTAAATAAACATATGATAGTCTTGGGATTTAAAAAGAAAAGTTGTATAGTAAATAGTTAGGAAAAATAGATTTATATTAAAACAATTTATTTTGAAAATAGTCCAGAGTCAAACTGTTCAATTCTCCATCAATTCAATTTAAATTTCCACTTCCTTTTAAATTGGCTCAATTCTGATTTGAATAGTTTCAATTTTCCTTGAGCTTGATTTATTCCCAAATCAAGTTGAATTAATCTCAATTTCTTTCCAGATTCAAATCAAATTCCATTTGATTTCATCAGTTACAATTTCAAATTATTCAAATTAATTTAGACTAATTTCAAATTGAATCCACTTCAATTTTCAAATCGTTTCAATATCTGTTTGAATTAATCCCAATTCTCATTTGAATTTGAACTTATTCAACTTCAATTTCATTTCAAATTAATCCAATTCAAATCTTCCATTTAATTTTATACTTATCCATCTTCACTTCTAATTAATTCAAACTAAATTTAATTTGAACTAATGCAATCTAAATATCAATTTTAAACTGTCTCGAATTATATAAATTCGAGTTAAATTTTCAAATGTTGGTTTAACCCCTTAAATCAAATTTACCTTTATTTTTAAATCAATAATCCAAATCTTTAAACCATTTAATTCTGAGTCGAATTCTCAAAATTCCATTTTAAATTATCTTTATTTAACATATTTCAAAGTTCAAGTAAGAGTTCAAAACAATTTTATCTTAAAAATTCAATTTATTACCAAAATTTATCCTCCAGTTTTGAAACGAGTTCTTAGAAAATTTTAATTTACAAATTCAATTATTCAAATTTGCAGTTCAAAGTAATTCCATATCCTTAATTTCAAATTAAAGTTTAATTTCCCTGTTTACCTCAATAATGAATATATTACCACACTTCATTCCTCATTCACTTAAACAAATCCAATTTATTCTCAAACATCCATCCATTTTCAATTTCCAGATCTCAAACCCGTTTTGAGATCACACAAACTCCCAATTCGAATTAACCATTTTACTTCCCAAGCTAAATTCCAATTCCATCTCGAAATTTCAAATTCAGGTTACTTGTTAAATTATTTAACTTTCTCAAAGTTAAATTCAATTTACTTAATCTAGCCAACCTTACCCAATTTGGATTCTCATTTCAAATTTCAAATTTCTATCAATATTCTTTCTTAAAAGTTCTAAACTTATTCATTTTAAGTTTTTACATCACACTTCAGGAAAATTAAAACTCATCACTCTAGAGTTTATTTCAAATTATCTTTGATATTATGTATATTCCTCATATATACATATTATTTTCTTTACACACTAAGTTATCCCTAAATTTTAAACCACTTTTGGTTTTAGTTCAAAACAGTTTTCTTTAATGCTTTCAAACAACTCTTATTTAAAAATAAGATCACATTCAAAATATCCTGAATAATACTCTTTATTATTACTATTAACATTTGAAACAATTTCAAAGCTTTTCAATTTACATCCTTTCTAATTTACAAGTTATTCACATCTAATGGTTACTTCCTTAAAACATTTATTTGTTTATTGGAAAACAATCATCCTATATTAAACTCAATAACCATTTATTTTCTGGTTTGAAACCAATTCTAATTCATCTTATTTGTATAGTTCATTTTATCCAATCCTTATTTGGATATATATATATATATATATGTTACTTAATTTGTTATTTAATAACCAATTATTTCTTTATACATATGATATAAGCTTTTATAAAATCATGCAGTTTAAAACAATTTTTAAAACCTTTATATAAGAAAATAACAAGTACGCTCTCATATATATATATACACACACACACACTCAACTCATCCTAGGGTATCGCTGATCCTATCCTTGATGAGTAATCCCCACTAGAGCCAAGGTTCTCGTTAAACCTTGCTCTGATACCAACTGTAACGGCCCGAAATTTTCGATCCCGAAAATTTCAGATAGTTAGGAAAGAAGAAAGAGATAGAAGAAGAAGAAACGGAAACACAACACAGATTCTGTAACGACCCAGAATTTTGAACAAATTAAATTGAGAATATTTAATTAATTTTAGATATTTGAACGATGATTTAATTTGAATCCCCGATATAACTTTGAATTTGGCGATTAAATTATAAAATTTAATCTATTGAAACTGGATAAAATTTATATCTTCAATTTTAAAGTTGAAGAAAAATATTTCGAAAGCTTTTAAGATTTATATTGATAATACTGAAGATAATAGAAGCTTCAGAATTTTATTTCAAACTGTTGTGTTCAGTTTGAAATTATATTGTTCGAATCAATATTTAAAAATAGTCATTTTTCAAACAGTCTTGGAATTCGATGAAACCAGTTCCATTGGGTCCGTAATATTTAATTATTACCGGATTTCCAATTTCGTATTTTTCAGGATCGTTATGTGTGCATACGATAGATAAACGCATTGAAATTTAAACGGTTTTGATTTAAATTTAAAAATTTTAATTTGGTCACGTCAATTTCTATTCGTCCCTGAAAACATGCCCCGTTGTTTTAGCCGAGAATCACGAATATAATCGTGCAAACACGTTCTTTTGTCTCCCCTTTCTCTGTTAAAACAAACGAAAAAAAAAAGAAGGGACCGAATCCAGACAACTCAAATCCCTTCAACGAGAATCGCCTTTATCCTCTGAATCAAAATCGCTCGCCTCGTTTAAACATTTATATGGCAGATCAAAATCAAGCAAGAGGCGCGCCTGTATCAATCGCGACCCTTTTCGCGATTTCAATCTTTGAGCTCGAGTGGCCGAGATGGAGGGTAGCAAGCAAATCGCTAGGCTGATGGGGACGTCGTCGTATGGCGTGCGTGAAGGCTAGGGCTTGGCATTTGGGCGTCACGTTCTGTAAGTGTCGCGAGCAAGCACGCACGTACGAGAGGAGGCGCACACGCGTAAGTGTGGCTGCAGCGATCGAGCGCGTCGATTTGGGCATAGTCGAATCGAGGAGAGCGGCCTAGGGAATTCGCACGATAGGTCGACGACTTCGACTTTTGGTTTGGGATGGTGGCTGTAGGCATCCATGTGAGCGAGACTGTTTGTTTGGTGGCGCGTTCTAATGGGGCAAAGTCGAGCACGAAATCAATGACGACGAGGCGCTATTTTCGACAAAACCCGATTGAGGAGGCACAGCGTTCGAGAATCGACAGCAGGGGTTTTCTTTGATATCGAGTGTCGCGATGTTCTCGAGCACGAGCAAGTGGCGTTCGATAGTGGGTATTCGCGATCGAGGCTGGGGTTTGGGAGTTCGAATCATCACAGTGGAAGCAGTGAGGTATAAGCGTATTTTATTCAATTCAATTTCATCTAGGCAATTTTCTAGTTATAAACAGTAAACAGAAATAAAGAGAAATACATATATGCAGTAGAGAATTTTTTTTCGGTTATTTGCTGCCCAGTTTTAAAAATTTAAAAGTTTAATGTTGTAAGTATGCATAGAAAGTTTATATAAATTAGTTTAAAAATATATATATATATATATAAGAATTTCATAAAGATAAGATTTTTGGATAGCTTATTTTTTTCAAGCAGTTAGGAATAAATTAAATAAATACATAAGGTTTGAAAACTATAAAAGTTTTTAGTTTTAAAAGAATTTGGTACAAAGGAATTTTTATATATTGAAGAAATTTATATAAGCAAAAATGTTTGAGGTATTTATGTAGATGAGATTTTGGTTAAAATAAAATTACCAAATGAAAATTTGAATTGTTCGATTTAATTCAAATATTGATAAAGTGTATAATTGTTTATACAAGGTTTAACAATCAAGAAAAACAATCTGGGAAAAAAAAGGGATTGCAAATTAAAAGCGAAGGTGAGATTATTTTCTCACTCAAAATAAATTTTGTATGACAGTTATTTATTGACTGATTGTTGCTATTGGATGTGGTATTAGATATAGTAGGATATATCTATTATATATATAGCAATATATACATATTGGCATATGTATATATCGGATTGATGATTTCCCGCCTCGTATAGCGGATGAGACCCTATTGCGCCGTTAGTAAGCGGATATTTTATAAAACCCATATACCGCGATATTCCACCTCGAAGTGGAATTGGTATTGTGCTAACGTCTGTGGATGCAGGGAAACAGGTTGGAGGGATCCAACTGGATTCCTTAACTGTATTTATTTATTTACAGATATTGATATATATTCTGTTCTCATATGATGATATATGATGTTTGATGTGTGATGGACTAATTGGTGCGTTGCATCATTGGATTCAAACTTGTGAAGTTTTAAAAATAACGATTTTTACTTTAAAAAGGATTTTTGAAGTGATTTTTTGGAAAGTATACGATTTATTAAATTTTTGAATTTATTTATCTTAAATAAATAAATGTTATAAATTTAAAGTTATGGAAATTATAATGTTTGTGAAATATAACCAAAGGATGATTTTTGAAATAAATAGTTAAGTGATTTATAAAATAGTTTAAATTTGGATTTTTGAATTATTAAAAACGATGTATGTAAAAGATGTACAAAATTGATATTTATCAATTAAAATTATTGGAATTTAAAACGAGTTTTATAAATTGTGAAGATAGAAAAATTTATAGAATTATAAATTGTGAAGATAGAAAAGTTTATAGATTTATAAAGTGTGAAGTTATATAATGAATGAAATTTTAGAATAAAAGATTTATAAGAAGTTTACTTATAAATTGGATTTTTGCCTTTAAATGGAATATTTATCGAATTGATTTATAAAGGAGATTTATAAATCAAAGTTGTTATAAAATATAAAAATAGAATTTATAAACGTTGTTTTATAAATTCGGGATCAATTGAATTGGATAAATTAAATATAGAAGATTTTTAAAGAAGATATATTCGCGATTTTGGATAGCGAATCCCTATTGAAATTAAAATGTGTAGAAAGGATTGAAATTGGGTTAAGTGAATTATATTCACGATTTTGGACAGTGAATATATTGTTTAGTAAAATGGATTTATTTTTGAAGAAGTAATATTAAAAATGAAGTTAAACATTTTAAAGATGTTTTAAAATGTATTATGAATCGAAAGCATAGATTTCAACAATTATTGTTGAAATAGGCGTTTTCGAGAAATAAGGAAATGGTAGACTATAACACTGTTGTTATAGTAAATGATTTCCGAAAGGAAATATTTTTATATAGTATTGGGATTTACATATCTATCTTAAATTTCGAATCCCTATACTAGTGATTTTGAGTCGTCGTAACGATGTTTTACGTAACATTCGTTTTGACTCAAATAAATGTGCTTAGGAGAATGATTTCCTTAAAGAATGAAATGTATACTTAATTTTGATTTAAGTATAACGAATATTTTCAAATGTTGAAAATAAAAGATTTGTGAAACACTTATTATTAAATAAGTATGGAATGTTTTCCAAAATGAAATGAAACGTTTTGAGATTTTATCTTCTTAAAGATAAATCGAAAATGAATATTTGAAAACGATTGAAAATCGAATATTAGTAGATATTCGAAAATGTAAATTCAATATGGAATTTATAAAGGAAATGGAAACTGTTTAGAAAAATAAATATTGATTTATTTTTGAAGTGTGGAAATTTTTATATATCTAGTAAAGATATTTTGAAGATGAAATAATTTGGAAAATTATTTGGAATCCGATGATGTTACGCATCTTTATTGATAGTTAAATAACCGACTATCAATAATTACCTTTAGATAGGTATTTGTTGTGAATTGGATGAATTTGAATGCCACACTTTGTTTTTAAATAAGCACTCACTATTCGGGTTAGCCGGGAAAGGACCATGGGGTCGTATAACCCATTCCGAATATGTGATACGTCGTTATGAATCGCATTTGAAGACCGGTCTTGAAGACCGGATATTTTTGAAAACGGAAGGATTACCGTCGAGTTACTCTACATCGGCTGATCTCCGATTTAGAGGTTTTTATCACCCTTAGTGACGGGAAGTCCGGACGTGATTAGAAATTTATCCGGATGTGCAAGGGCTTCGTGAGAAGTGCCTTCGGTTCTGTTCGATCCCGGAACAGACTTGTATGGATTGTATGTCTGACGTTACAAATTGAGATATTGAGCTGATTTCTTTCAAATACATTTCTGTTGGTGGCGGAGAATTTATTCTCTTAGCTTAACACCCTTCTCTAAGACGTACGAGCTCAGAGGTTATGTTGTTGAAATTTATCAGCGATATACTCCCAATTTGGTAACGTGGCATACTAAGTGTTGCTGTGAAATGATCAGTGTTTGATCATTTGTGATATGATCATTTGTTTGATCTTATATCTTTGTGATCATAGGTTGATGATTTTGTTTGACCCGAAGCATGGCTTTGTAGAAAGCGTAGCTTTGTAGACGAGACTTCATCGAGCCTCACACCCCGGAAATGGTCAAAACAGGAAGGATGCGGCAAGGTTCTAGGGAGTAGCGCCCCTTAGTGTATGTCATTCCTTCTGGATAGAGGTGGTATCATGGTATGGAGCCCAGATACTTAACCTATGTGGTTGCTACATTCTTACTATGTAGTTTGTTGGAAATCGGGGATCCTCGGGAAGATCGGTTACGATCGGGGGATGGCATACGCGTGTCAGTAGTTACCTACTTTTGCAGAGGTAACCCGGCCTTGTGTTGGCAGAGATCTAACCGTAATGTTAGGTTATTTCTCGGGTCGTCTATTCCAGGGACGTACCCATCGTGGAAAAGGAAGTTCCTTAGCCTGACCATTTGTTGGAAATCCAAAGAAACAATACGAGCCTTGTACGGTTTTAGTTGTAGAACCTGTCATTTAATATGGTAGCTATAGTAGACATACTATAATGGTACCTATGTCGGCTAAGATTAATATTCTACTTTCTAAATGTTTTCTACACTATGCACTAATAATAATATCAAAAAGAATTTGATTTTTGCGTAGTAAGCATCTTTGACTATCATAAGAAGAAATCTCCTCCAAGTCTGCGTTTGCATTGTGTGTGTCGCGGGAGGTCTTATGGTAGTTTCATTTTCCAAAAGCATTGCGAATTGACTTTAAAAATTATTTTGTTGTTATAAAGAATAAACTGTTTTACGATCTCACACCAGTCACCATGACTGACTCGGAGTTTATTGTTCCCTTCTAAACTCTGGGTGCCCACCAATTTCCACACGGGCAGCCTTGAGTTATGTTATCAGGATATTCTGGATATTCTGGAGCTTTGGAGATAAGCTGGAGGACGAGACGTAGTATTTGTATCTGATATTATTTATTCCGCTGTGTATTCTGTATGAGGACAAGTTTATATAACTGTCCATTGTTGTATATTGACTCTGATGATTGATGTATGTATAAACTGATATAGTTCTTTGTTTTAAAAGACTAGTGTTATCTATTATATATTGTTCCGCTGCGATATGTGAGATTCTGATATTGTTTCTGTTCTATCTATTGTTCTGTTGTTTTTCTTCTGTTCTTTTTCTTCTATCTTTTCTACTCTTTTCTTCTTCTTCTACCTTTTTCTTCTTTCTAAAACCCTCACTATTGGAGTTTCCGGCACTCGATTGCTCGGCAGTCGATAAAGTGAGTATCGATGTCGAATTTTCGAAAGTCGAAAATTCCCGTACGTGACAGCGTGGTATCATAGCATATGGTTAAGCGACAACCCTGCTTTGTTGGGTGTTACTCATTAGAGATAGAGTCAGTAGTACTCTAGAATGAGTTTGAGTGTAATAATAGATATGAGCGCGTATTTGTTAGTGAATATGAAATTTGTTTTGTATTGTGTTGACTTATCGGTTGATTGTTTATGGATTCTGGTCGGTGCAGTCTAGCTAACTGTAATCGATAGGGGTTTCTAAACTCTTAAACAAGGTAAACTGACACAGTATTGTTTTAAATAGGGTGAATGAAATAATTTTACCCGAAACTATTTTTGTATATAAAGGAAATAATTTTCTATGAATTATCATAGTATATGGATGTTTGGATGTTAGGAAGTAATAATAGTGAATTATCATCACTGAAATTGAATAAGAAATTGAAATCATAACTCCAAAATTAAGAAATAAATTCATATACAAATGAAATTTAAGAATGTAAATTTTAAATGTGATTTGTAATTTGAAGCGGAATTCCAGAGAAGTATTTGGAAATGTTTTGAAAGGAATTTGAAAATTTTGGAGATTTGGAAAGTTTAAATCTTTTTGATTTGAAAATGAATTTCAAAGGTTTGAAAAGTATTTTAGAGAGATAAAAGCTCTAAACTCTTTTCGGTCGCTGGAAAATAACTTCGATGATGACCGCGGCATCGTTGGTGTTCATTTTCGGGTTTCCAGAAGAGGAATTGCTGCCAAATTGTTTTAAATGGAAGTTGTTTGAAAATTTTGGGTTTTTGTTTTTGAAATTCAAAGGATAATTTGAATTGTTTTCAAAATGGTTTTGAAAGGTTGAAAGGACTCTGGAATACTTTATAAGAATATTTATGGAATATTATTGAATTGATAACTTATACAAATAGAAATTGTTAATGTAAAATATGTAAATGTGATTGGAATTAAAGTTCATTAACAAATGAAATCTATAAATGTAAATTGAAAGTATAAGGAAATAAATTCATATATGAATAAAAATTATGAATATGAATTGTAAATATGATTCATAAATGAAAATAGAATTCAAAGAGGATAATTGAAGATAAAATTCATAATGGAATTAGTAATGTGAATGGATAAATGATTTTATAAATCAAATTGTAAATAAGTCGAAGACTTATAAAGTATTTGAAATTCGATGGAAATGAGAATTCGAATTGAAAATGGATAAAATTACGAATGAATAAATGAATTTGCAATAGCAAATGCAAGAAAATGAAATTTAATGTAAAAATTCATTTTTGAATTTGTGAGTAAGACTGAGTTGAAATTGATTTGTGAAAACGAGTGAAGTATTTAAACTAAAATTAGTAAGTAAAGCTAAGTGAATATTAACCGAATGAATAAGTTTGAAACGAATTAAATTCAATGATTATAAAAGAAAGGTAAATTGAATTCGAATTGGAAATCCAGTTTAAAGGTAAGTAGATTTAACCGAAGTGGCAAATTGAAAATTTTGTAATTGAATGTGTAAAATGGTTTGAATGTGTAACTAGATATTATGGCTAGTAGGACATACAGGTGTTATAAAAGGAATTGGATTAGATTTCAAAGATAAAATTTGAATTGCTCGACAAAAGGTACGTATTTAAATTATAATATGAGTTTTTGATGATTTCTTGTCTAGCCGCTTGGCTTTTTCTTTTTCTTTTTGAAATCTGAGAGTCCGTAGGGACGTTTTGTAGTCGTACCGTATTAGCCGCGCAAAGGAGACGCTGGCGAAATTTTTCGGAAATTTCGAGTGTTAGAAAATTTTTGAGAAATTTTGAAAGTTTAAATTTGAAATTTGAATTTAAATTGTTAAGGAAACAATGTTGTTTTGAAACCTGTAATTGTAGTTGAAAATTTAGTTGAATGATAACGAATCTTTAGTAGAAAGATTTGTTTTGAAAAATTGATAAAACTATTAGATTGTGAAGAATAGTAGACGAGTTAAGGACCTTTCTTTCTAACTTGTAATTTCGAGGACGAAATTCTTTTAAGGAGGGAAGTCTGTAACGACCCAGAATTTTGAACAAATTAAATTGAGAATATTTAATTAATTTTAGATATTTGAACGATGAAATTTGAATCCCCGATATAACTTTGAATTTGGCGATTAAATTATAAAATTTAATCTATTGAAACTGGATAAAATTTATATCTTCAATTTTAAAGTTGAAGAAAAATATTTCGAAAGCTTTTAAGATTCATATTGATAATACTGAAGATAATAGAAGCTTCAGAATTTTATTTCAAACTGTTTTGTTCAGTTTGAAATTATATTGTTCGAATCAAAATTTAAAAATAGTCATTTTTCAAACAGTCTCGGAATTCGATGAAACCAGTTCCATTGGGTCCGTAATATTTAATTATTACCGGATTTCCAATTTCGTATTTTTCAGGATCGTTATGTGTGCACACGATAGATAAACGCATTGAAATTTAAACGGTTTTGATTTAAATTTAAAAATTTTAATTTGGTCACGTCAATTTCTATTCGTCCCTGAAAACATGCCCCGTTGTTTCAGCCGAGAATCACGAATATAATCGTGCAAACACGTTCTTTTGTCTCCCCTTTCTCTGTTAAAACAAACGAAAAAAAAAGAAGGGACCGAATCCAGACAACTCAAATCCCTTCAGCGAGAATTGCCTTTATCCTCTGAATCAAAATCGCTCGCCTCGTTTAAACATTTATATGGCAGATCAAAATCAAGCAAGAGGCGCGCCTGTATCAATCGTGACCCTTTTCGCGATTCCAATCTTTGAGCTCGAGTGGCCGAGATGGAGGGTAGCGAGCAAATCACTAGGCTGATGGGGACGTCGTCGTATGGCGTGCGTGAAGGCTAGGGCTTGGCATTTGGGCGTCACGTTCTGTAAGTGTCGCGAGCAAGCACGCACGTACGAGAGGAGGCGCACACGCGTAAGTGTGGCTGCAGCGATCGAGCGCGTCGATTTGGGCATAGTCGAATCGAGGAGAGCGGCATAGGGAATTCGCACGATAGGTCGACGACTTCGACTTTTGGTTTGGGATGGTGGCTGTAGGCATCCATGTGAGCGAGATTGTTTGTTTGGTGGCGCGTTCTAATGGGGCAAAGTCGAGCACGAAATCAATGACGACGAGGCGCTATTTTCGACAAAACCCGATTGAGGAGGCACAACGTTCGAGAATCGACAGCAGGGGTTTTCTTTGATATCGAGTGTCGCGATGTTCTCGAGCACGAGCAAGTGGCGTTCGATAGTGGGTATTCGCGATCGAGGCTGGGGTTTGGGAGTACGAATCATCACAGTGGAAGCAGTGAGGTATAAGCGTATTTTATTCAATTCAATTTCATCTAGGAAATTTTCTAGTTATAAACATTAAACAGAAATAAAGAGAAATACATATATGCAGTAGAGAATTTTTTTTCGGTTATTTGCTGCCCAGTTTTAAAAATTTAAAAGTTTAATGTTGTAAGTATGCATAGAAAGTTTATATAAATTAGTTTAAAAATATATATATATATATATAAGAATTTCATAAAGATAAGATTTTTGGATAGCTTATTTTTTTCAAGCAGTTAGGAATAAATTAAATAAATACATAAGGTTTGAAAACTATAAAAGTTTTTAGTTTTAAAAGAATTTGGTACAAAGGAATTTTTATATATTGAAGAAATTTATATAAGCAAAAATGTTTGAGGTATTTATGTAGATGAGATTTTGGTTAAAATAAAATTACCAAATGAAAATTTGAATTGTTCGATTTAATTCAAATATTGATAAAGTGTATAATTGTTTATACAAGGTTTAACAATCAAGAAAAACAATCTGGGAAAAAAAAAGGGATTGCAAATTAAAAGCGAAGGTGAGATTATTTTCTCACTCAAAATAAATTTTGTATGACAGTTATTTATTGACTGATTGTTGCTATTGGATGTGGTATTAGATATAGTAGGATATATCTATTATATATATAGCAATATATACATATTGGCATATGTATATATTGGATTGATGATTTCCCGCCTTGTATAGCGGATGAGACCCTATTGCGCCGTTAGTAAGCGGATATTTTATAAAACCCATATACCGCGATATTCCACCTCGAAGTGGAATTGGTATTGTGCTAACGTCTGTGGATGCAGGGAAACAGGTTGGAGGGATCCAACTGGATTCCTCAACTGTATTTATTTATTTACAGATATTGATATATATTCTGTTCTCATATGATGATATATGATGTTTGATGTGTGATGGACTAATTGGTGCGTTGCATCATTGGATTCAAACTTGTGAAGTTTTAAAAATAACGATTTTTACTTTAAAAAGGATTTTTGAAGTGATTTTTTGGAAAGTATACGATTTATTAAATTTTTGAATTTATTTATCTTAAATAAATAAATGTTATAAATTTAAAGTTATGGAAATTATAATGTTTGTGAAATATAACCAAAGGATGATTTTTGAAATAAATAGTTAAGTGATTTATAAAATAGTTTAAATTTGGATTTTTGAATTATTAAAAACGATGTATGTAAAAGATGTACAAAATTGATATTTATCAATTAAAATTATTGGAATTTAAAACGAGTTTTATAAATTGTGAAGATAGAAAAATTTATAGAATTACAAATTGTGAAGATAGAAAAGTTTATAGATTTATAAAGTGTGAAGTTATATAATGAATGAAATTTTAGAATAAAAGATTTATAAGAAGCTTACTTATAAATTGGATTTTTTCCTTTAAATGGAATATTTATCGAATTGATTTATAAAGGAGATTTATAAATCAAAGTTGTTATAAAATATAAAAATAGAATTTATAAACATTGTTTAATAAATTCGAGATCAATTGAATTGGATAAATTAAATATAGAAGATTTTTAAAGAAGATATATTCGCGATTTTGGATAGCGAATCCCTATTGAAATTAAAATGTGTAGAAAGGATTGAAATTGGGTTAAGTTAATTATATTCACGATTTTGGACAGTGAATATATTGTTTAGTAAAATGGATTTATTTTTGAAGAAGTAATATTAAAAATGAAGTTAAACATTTTAAAGATGTTTTAAAATGTATTATGAATCGAAAGCATAGATTTCAACATTTATTGTTGAAATAGGCGTTTTCGAGAAATAAGGAAATGGTAGACTATAACACTGTTGTTATAGTAAATGATTTCCGAAAGGAAATATTTTTATATAGTATTGGGATTTACATATCTATCTTAAATTTCGAATCCCTATACTAGTGATTTTGAGTCGTCGTAACGATGTTTTATGTAACATTCGTTTTGACTCAAATAAATGTGCTTAAGAGAATGATTTCCTTAAAGAATGAAATGTATACTTAATTTTGATTTAAGTATAACGAATATTTTCAAATGTTGAAAATAAAAGATTTGTGAAACACTTATTATTAAATAAGTATGGAATGTTTTCCAAAATGAAATGAAACGTTTTGAGATTTTATCTTCTTAAAGATAAATCGAAAATGAATATTTGAAAACGATTGAAAATCGAATATTAGTAGATATTCGAAAATGTAAATTCAATATGGAATTTATAAAGGAAATGGAAACTGTTTAGAAAAATAAATATTGATTTATTTTTGAAGTGTGGAAATTTTTATATATCTAGTAAAGATATTTTGAAGATGAAATAATTTGGAAAATTATTTGGAATCTGATGATGTTACGCATCTTTATTGATAGTTAAATAACCGACTATCAATAATTACCTTTAGATAGGTATTTGTTGTGAATTGGATGAATTTGAATGCCACACTTTGTTTTTAAATAAGCGCTCACTATTCGGGTTAGCCGGGAAAGGACCATGGGGTCGTATAACCCATTCCGAATATGTGATATGTCGTTATGAATCGCATTTGAAGACCGGTGTTGAAGACCGGATATTTTTGAAAACGGAAGGATTACCATCAAGTTACTCTACATCGGCTGATCTCCGATTTAGAGGTTTTTATCACCCTTAGTGACGGGAAGTCCGGACGTGATTAGAAATTTATCCGGATGTGCAAGGGCTTCGTGAGAAGTGCCTTCGGTTCTGTTCGATCCCGGAACAGACTTGTATGGATTGTATGTCTGACGTTACAAATTGAGATATTGAGCTGATTTCTTTCAAATACATTTCTGTTGGTGGCGGAGAATTTATTCTCTTAGCTTAACACCCTTCTCTGAGACGTACGAGCTCAGAGGTTATGTTGTTGAAATTTATCAGCGATATACTCCCAATTTGGTAACGTGGCATACTAAGTGTTGCTGTGAAATGATCAGTGTTTGATCATTTGTGATATGATCATTTGTTTGATCTTATATCTTTGTGATCATAGGTTGATGATTTTGTTTGACCCGAAGCATGGCTTTGTAGAAAGCGTAGCTTTGTGGACGAGACTTCATCGAGCCTCACACCCCGGAAATGGTCAAAACAAGAAGGATGCGGCAAGGTTCTAGGGAGTAGCGCCCCTTAGTGTATGTCATTCCTTCTGGATAGAGGTGGTATCATGGTATGGAGCCCAGATACTTAACCTATGTGGTTGCTACATTCTTACTATGTGGTTTGTTGGAAATCGGGGATCCTCAGGAAGATCGGTTACGATCGGGGGATGGCATACGCGTGTCAGTAGTTACCTACTTTTGCAGAGGTAACCCGGCCTTGTGTTGGCAGAGATCTAACCGTAATGTTAGGTTATTTCTCGGGTCGTCTATTCCAGGGACGTACCCATCGTGGAAAAGGAAGTTCCTTAGCCTGACCATTTGTTGGAAATCCAAAGAAACAATACGAGCCTTGTACGGTTTTAGTTGTAGAACCTGT
This sequence comes from Allium fistulosum, assembly GCA_030737815.1. Lineage (NCBI taxonomy): Eukaryota > Viridiplantae > Streptophyta > Magnoliopsida > Asparagales > Amaryllidaceae > Allium > Allium fistulosum. The sequence goes on along the minus strand of CM060905.1, from coordinate 478,434,568 downwards.
CATTTAATATGGTAGCTATAGTAGACATACTATAATGGTACCTATGTCGACTAAGATTAATATTCTACTTTCTAAATGTTTTCTACACTATGCACTAATAATAATATCAAAAAGAATTTGATTTTTGCGTAGTAAGCATCTTTGACTATCATAAGAAGAAATCTCCTCCAAGTCTGCGTTGGCATTGTGTGTGTGGCGGGAGGTCTTATGGTAGTTTCATTTTCCAAAAGCATTGCGAATTGACTTTAAAAATTATTTTGTTGTTATAAAGAATAAACTGTTTTACGATCTCACACCAGTCACCATGACTGACTCGGAGTTTATTGTTCCCTTCTAAACTCTGGGTGCCCACCAATTTCCACACGGGCAGCCTAGAGTTATGTTATCAGGATATTCTGGATATTCTGGAGCTTTGGAGATAAGCTGGAGGACGAGACGTAGTATTTGTATCTGATATTATTTATTCCGCTGTGTATTCTGTATGAGGACAAGTTTATATAACTGTCCATTGTTGTATATTGACTCTGATGATTGATGTATGTATAAACTGATATAGTTCTTTGTTTTAAAAGACTAGTGTTATCTATTATATATTGTTCCGCTGCGATATGTGAGATTCTGATATTGTTTCTGTTCTATCTATTGTTCTGTTGTTTTTCTTCTGTTCTTTTTCTTCTATCTTTTCTACTCTTTTCTTCTTCTTCTACCTTTTTCTTCTTTCTAAAACCCTCACTATTGGAGTTTCCGGCACTCGATTGCTCGGCAGTCGATAAAGTGAGTATCGATGTCGAATTTTCGAAAGTCGAAAATTCCCGTACGTGACAGCGTGGTATCATAGCATATGGTTAAGCGACAACCCTGCTTTGTTGGGTGTTACTCATTAGAGATAGAGTCAGTAGTACTCTAGAATGAGTTTGAGTGTAATAATAGATATGAGCGCGTATTTGTTAGTGAATATGAAATTTGTTTTGTATTGTGTTGACTTATCGGTTGATTGTTTATGGATTCTGGTCGGTGCAGTCTAGCTAACTGTAATCGATAGGGGTTTCTAAACTCTTAAACAAGGTAAACTGACACAGTATTGTTTTAAATAGGGTGAATGAAATAATTTTACCCGAAACTATTTTTGTATATAAAGGAAATAATTTTCTATGAATTATCATAGTATATGGATGTTTGGATGTTAGGAAGTAATAATAGTGAATTATCATCACTGAAATTGAATAAGAAATTGAAATCATAACTCCAAAATTAAGAAATAAATTCATATACAAATGAAATTTAAGAATGTAAATTTTAAATGTGATTTGTAATTTGAAGCGGAATTCCAGAGAAGTATTTGGAAATGTTTTGAAAGGAATTTGAAAATTTTGGAGATTTGGAAAGTTTAAATCTTTTTGATTTGAAAATGAATTTCAAAGGTTTGAAAAGTATTTTAGAGAGATAAAAGCTCTAAACTCTTTTCGGTCGCTGGAAAATAACTTCGATGATGACCGCGGCATCGTTGGTGTTCATTTTCGGGTTTCCAGAAGAGGAATTGCTGCCAAATTGTTTTAAATGGAAGTTGTTTGAAAATTTTGGGTTTTTGTTTTTGAAATTCAAAGGATAATTTGAATTGTTTTCAAAATGGTTTTGAAAGGTTGAAAGGACTCTGGAATACTTTATAAGAATATTTATGGAATATTATTGAATTGATAACTTATACAAATAGAAATTGTTAATGTAAAATATGTAAATGTGATTGGAATTAAAGTTCATTAACAAATGAAATCTATAAATGTAAATTGAAAGTATAAGGAAATAAATTCATATATGAATAAAAATTATGAATATGAATTGTAAATATGATTCATAAATGAAAATAGAATTCAAAGAGGATAATTGAAGATAAAATTCATAATGGAATTAGTAATGTGAATGGATAAATGATTTTATAAATCAAATTGTAAATAAGTCGAAGACTTATAAAGTATTTGAAATTCGATGGAAATGAGAATTCGAATTGAAAATGGATAAAATTACGAATGAATAAATGTTGCAATAGCAAATGCAAGAAAATGAAATTTAATGTAAAAATTCATTTTTGAATTTGTGAGTAAGACTGAGTTGAAATTGATTTGTGAAAACGAGTGAAGTATTTAAACTAAAATTAGTAAGTAAAGCTAAGTGAATATTAACCGAATGAATAAGTTTGAAACGAATTAAATTCAATGATTATAAAAGAAAGGTAAATTGAATTCGAATTGGAAATCCAGTTTAAAGGTAAGTAGATTTAACCGAAGTGGCAAATTGAAAATTTTGTAATTGAATGTGTAAAATGGTTTGAATGTGTAACTAGATATTATGGCTAGTAGGACATACAGGTGTTATAAAAGGAATTGGATTAGATTTCAAAGATAAAATTTGAATTGCTCGACAAAAGGTACGTATTTGAATTATAATATGAGTTTTTGATGATTTCTTGTCTAGCCGCTTGGCTTTTTCTTTTTCTTTTTGAAATCTGAGAGTCCGTAGGGACGTTTTGTAGTCGTACCGTATTAGCCGCGCAAAGGAGACGCTGGCGAAATTTTTCGGAAATTTCGAGTGTTAGAAAATTTTTGAGAAATTTTGAAAGTTTAAATTTGAAATTTGAATTTAAATTGTTAAGGAAACAATGTTGTTTTGAAACCTGTAATTGTAGTTGAAAATTTAGTTGAATGATAACGAATCTTTAGTAGAAAGATTTGTTTTGAAAAATTGATAAAACTATTAGATTGTGAAGAATAGTAGACGAGTTAAGGACCTTTCTTTCTAACTTGTAATTTCGAGGACGAAATTCTTTTAAGGAGGGAAGTCTGTAACGACCCAGAATTTTGAACAAATTAAATTGAGAATATTTAATTAATTTTAGATATTTGAACGATGATTTAATTTGAATCCCCGATATAACTTTGAATTTGGCGATTAAATTATAAAATTTAATCTATTGAAACTGGATAAAATTTATATCTTCAATTTTAAAGTTGAAGAAAAATATTTCGAAAGCTTTTAAGATTTATATTGATAATACTGAAGATAATAGAAGCTTCAGAATTTTATTTCAAACTGTTTTGTTCAGTTTGAAATTATATTGTTCGAATCAATATTTAAAAATAGTCATTTTTCAAACAGTCTCGGAATTCGATGAAACCAGTTCCATTGGGTCCGTAATATTTAATTATTACCGGATTTCCAATTTCGTATTTTTCAGGATCGTTATGTGTGCACACGATAGATAAACGCATTGAAATTTAAACGGTTTTGATTTAAATTTAAAAATTTTAATTTGGTCACGTCAATTTATATTCGTCCCTGAAAACATGCCCCGTTGTTTCAGCCGAGAATCACGAATATAATCGTGCAAACACGTTCTTTTGTCTCCCCTTTCTCTGTTAAAACAAACGGAAAAAAAAGAAGGGACCGAATCCAGACAACTCAAATCCCTTCAGCGAGAATCGCCTTTATCCTCTGAATCAAAATCGCTCGCCTCGTTTAAACATTTATATGGCAGATCAAAATCAAGCAAGAGGCGCGCCTGTATCAATCGCGACCCTTTTCGCGATTCCAACCTTTGAGCTCGAGTGGCCGAGATGGAGGGTAGCGAGCAAATCGCTAGGCTGATGGGGACGTCGTCGTATGGCGTGCGTGAAGGCTAGGGCTTGGCATTTGGGCGTCACGTTCTGTAAGTGTCGCGAGCAAGCACGCACGTACGAGAGGGGGCGCACACGCGTAAGTGTGGCTGCAGCGATCGAGCGCGTCGATTTGGGCATAGTCGAATCGAGGAGAGCGGCATAGGGAATTCGCACGATAGGTCGACGACTTCGACTTTTGGTTTGGGATGGTGGCTGTAGGCATCCATGTGAGCGAGATTGTTTGTTTGGTGGCGCGTTCTAATGGGGCAAAGTCGAGCACGAAATCAATGACGACGAGGCGCTATTTTCGACAAAACCCGATTGAGGAGGCACAGCGTTCGAGAATCGACAGCAGGGATTTTCTTTGATATCGAGTGTCGCGATGTTCTCGAGCACGAGCAAGTGGCGTTCGATAGTGGGTATTCGCGATCGAGGCTGGGGTTTGGGAGTTCGAATCATCACAGTGGAAGCAGTGAGGTATAAGCGTATTTTATTCAATTCAATTTCATCTAGGCAATTTTCTAGTTATAAACAGTAAACAGAAATAAAGAGAAATACATATATGCAGTAGAGAATTTTTTTTCGGTTATTTGCTGCCCAGTTTTAAAAATTTAAAAGTTTAATGTTGTAAGTATGCATAGAAAGTTTATATAAATTAGTTTAAATATATATATATATATATATATAAGAATTTCATAAAGATAAGATTTTTGGATAGCTTATTTTTTTCAAGCAGTTAGGAATAAATTAAATAAATACATAAGGTTTGAAAACTATAAAAGTTTTTAGTTTTAAAAGAATTTGGTACAAAGGAATTTTTATATATTGAAGAAATTTATATAAGCAAAAATGTTTGAGGTATTTATGTAGATGAGATTTTGGTTAAAATAAAATTACCAAATGAAAATTTGAATTGTTCGATTTAATTCAAATATTGATAAAGTGTATAATTGTTTATACAAGGTTTAACAATCAAGAAAAACAATCTGGGAAAAAAAAGGGATTGCAAATTAAAAGCGAAGGTGAGATTATTTTCTCACTCAAAATAAATTTTGTATGACAGTTATTTATTGACTGATTGTTGCTATTGGATGTGGTATTAGATATAGTAGGATATATCTATTATATATATAGCAATATATACATATTGGCATATGTATATATTGGATTGATGATTTCCCGCCTCGTATAGCGGATGAGACCCTATTGCGCCGTTAGTAAGCGGATATTTTATAAAACCCATATACCGCGATATTCCACCTCGAAGTGGAATTGGTATTGTCACGACCCGACTTTCTATGCCCAGAAAGACGTATCGTGAATTAAGAAAGAAAGGGATAGAAGAAGAAAAGAAAGAAAAGAAGAAAGAACAACAACATCAGAAACTCACAGCGGAACGAATGAAATATAATATATCATATAAAATATTACATAGTATCATATACATCAGAGTTACACAACTTATACAACACATATTAGACAGTTATAAAAATCTGTCTAATTCATACAACTCAAGTATCACAGATACAGACACAACATATACACAGCGGAATCATCATATATCTACACGGTGAAGCCACCTGCTCCAAATCTCCTTCAGAATTCGTCAAAGCTAACCTGAATCCCTCGACTACTCAATACAATATTGAGTACCCAAGAGTTTAATAAAACAGAAAATAAACACTTGGGTCAGACATGGGTCTGGTGTGAGTAAACGGTTAGATTGCTTAACTTTGAAAACCTTTGAAAACAAAAGTATCACGTAAGACTCCCCACAAATAAACATGGGTAAGTTTTTACCTTACGCTAACTAAAACATTTGATAGGAAATCCGATTGTATTATAATAGGGTCTAGGGTTTTCAAGTAAAATACAGAAATAGCTGAAATGCTTACATCTCACATTCCAACATAGTTGGGCACAACTAATACGTACGACACTTATTGGATTTTGGATTCCATACAATGGCAGGGCTACTGGGGTACCGTCCGTCACAGTACGTGGCCTAGATCACCGTACCGAGGAGTACGCCCGCTCCCCTGCAACACAAAGCCGGAACCATCCCTTACTGGATAATCCCGAACAAGACAATCCCGTAGTTGGCGCGACCAACCACACACTAAGCCGAATAAAAGAAAAGGGACCTCTAGACAGGGATCTATCTTGCTCTCAGTGGGTGCTACCCACGAAGCCTTGCTGCACCTCCCCTGTTTTAGCCATTCCCGGTTGATGAGGCTTGAGGTTACGATTACCTTTAATCAGAACATATCACTTAGAATGCTCATCGTCCGCCTGACGATGTGCTGAAAGCATTCAATCCATACAAGTTCGTTCCGGGTTCGAACGAAACCGAAGGCATTATCTCGTTACACTCGTTTTGGAATCACCCTCAGAGTTAACGACAATAACCCTTGCACTCTAAATCTTCATCTTCACTTGAGATTCACGACCTACCGTTAATTTGGATCGATGTGGTATTCGGGTCTCCAGACCTGGAATCCCGGTATACGGAAACCCGATCCCGGTCTCATCGAAATCCAAAACGTATCTTTTAAGGCCAAGTTGTTTTAAGGTTAAAACAATTCAATTCTTATCTATACTACACACAGATAGATAATTTACAATAGATAATCCATATTATCATCCAAACAGATAATTCATATTATCATTTCAATCCAACCAAACATCTATATCATAGATCAGCACATCTCTTATCAGAGATATCAACATTCATCTCACAAAGCAGCATATATCATATATATATATCAGAGACATACAAATCATCCAATATCAACCAATCACCCAATATCAAACATCCAGTATTAATCAATTATCTAAACAGAATTGATTTACTCTAATCAATTTAATTAACCTTTAATTAAATTAATTACTATCCTTTAATTACTTGGATTATCTTAATCCTGCTCACTATCATTAATTAATTAATCATCTCTTAATGATCTTCCTTAATTAATCATCCTTTTATTAATTATCTTTAATTACATCAAGTAATTATCCTTAACCATATACAGTAATTAACCTTTAATTACTATCATTAATTACAATAATTAATGAACCTTCATTTATTTATTAACTATACTTAATTATATTAATCCTCAATTAATTATAATTAATTAATCATATTTAAATTAATTACTTTTATTAATCAACCTTGATTATTTCCATTAATTATATTAATAATCCTCTAATAACTTTATTAATTAATTAACCTTTAATTAATTAATCTTTAATTAACTACATTCATTAATTAACCTTAATTAATCTTAAACAGTAATTAACCATCTTGTAATTACTTACCTTAATTAATTAACTCCTTAATTAATTATATTAATTTTACTACTCTTTAATCAGTTATTATTGATTAATTAATCTTAATTAATCAATCCTTAATTACATTATTTATTATATAAATTAATGATCCTTAATTACTTCCTTAATTAATTACCTTAATTAATTAACCTTAATCCTTTAATTCATTACTTACTCTTTAATTAATTAACTTCAAATCAATTATATTAATTAATCCTCTAATTAATAACATCAATTGATTAACTCTTAATCACTTCCATTTAATTACTTCCATAAGTAATTTTCTCTTATCTTAATTACATTCAGTAATTATCCATTAATTACTTTACTAAATAATTACACTTAATTAATCATAAGTGATTATCTTAAATTAATTAGACTAATTAAATAACCTAAAATTAATTACATTAATTAATTACTCAATTAATTAATCACTCAATCTCTAATTCATTTATTTATTAATTACATTCATTTCCACTAATTACTTCATTAAGTAATTATTCTTAATTACAAATAAGTAATTAAGTTTTAATTTATTTTATTAATTAACTATTCTTAATTAATCCCAACTCAATTAATTAAGAATACTTGTATTTATTTAAAATACTTACTCAAAGTATTTACTTTATTAAAACCAAATTTAGAAATCAATTTTGAAATATAATTTATTTTAAACAAAATAGCTTAAACATTTAATTTTAATATACTAAAAATCTTTGAAAACCATTTCAAACATGTTTAATCAAATTAAACAATTATTTATTTAAAACTTGTTTTAAATACTTAAAAACTTGTCCAAGCTTTAAATTTTAAAACCAAGATATAATTTGCTTGGAAAACTTAATAACTTTAATAACAATAAAAACTTGTTTAAATTTTCTTTGTTTAAAAACAAGACAACCTTCAAAATGAAATAAAACTGGAGCCAGGCTATCAAATTTTCCGAGTTCTCCTCGTCTCACTCGCGAACCTTTCCTTCTTCGAGTCCACTCACGAAACAACTCGAGCCCAACCCGAGAAAAACATCATCTCAGACCTCACCTGACACTGACGTGCACGCATGCACGTGCACGTGAATTCCGGTCATCTCTGACCAGCGCCGCGTCCATCAACTAGTCGCCAACGACCTCCACTATCGATCCGACCATCCAGATCCAAGCATCGATCACAAAAACGACATCGAGCTCATAGGAACCCAACCTCGAACAACCTGACCACCTAAAACTTCCACGCTTCGCCACCTCTGGCCATCAGAATCGTCGCCACCTCGTCCATAGCTCCGTCACGACACCAAGAATCCATGGCACCACGTGCGGTCGCCTCCGGTAGTGCCTCGACTCCGCGAAGTCAAGATGAACAACGTCGACAAAATCAGGATGTTAAAACCCTACTTCGTCAAATTCCAGCCAACCCACTCATCAATAAATTCCCAAGTTATTTTTCCCATGATCCTTGTCTTTCCCATGACCTTCGTGCTCAACCCCGTTGCCCAGATCGCCGCCGTTCGCCATGAATCGGCCAAAATACCCAAAACAGAAAACTCGAGAAATCTCACTAATTACCCATCTAAAAATCATGATTTCTTGATGCTATTCCAATCATGAAATCAAAACTAAAGATTAAATTCTCAAATTTTTGACCCAATTTGATTTTTACTGTAATGTTGAAATTTCTAAACAAATATTTCATTTTAAAAACTTATATCATTTTTAGATGAAAAGTTATATGATTACAAACAACTTCTATTTACAAATCAAAGTCCAATTCGAATTAAAAATCTAGTTATTGAATTTACTATGGCCATTGAAACTGTTATAAATATACAGAGCATATATTTTATGATTACAGGCATCTCAAACACACATAATACAACATGCATTCAATTCAATTCAATAATCCAGGAAGACATCTTGATTTTCATACATATATCAAAGAGAAGAACAAGATTTAAACTGTTTTTAAAATCTGTTTACTCACCTTTAAAAATAGTATGCAGAGCAGATTTTATTTCCAGGCTTTTAAATTTTGAATTCTGGAAACTGTAAACTTGAAATCCTTGCATGCTTGTAAATAGTGAATCTTTAACTTGATTTTTGTATTAGAACCATTTGCATGTTGAATCGAATTTATGTGAAGTTGAATGTTGGTGCTCCATGCTCAGGTTGAAGATTGAAAAACTGATGTTGAAATGAATTTGAACTGAACTTGCATTTTCGATTGATGTTAGAGTTGAATTGTAACTTGAATTGCTCAGTTTGAAGTTGAATTTGAAACTGCTACTTGAATTGCAAGCTTGTTGTTTGATCTTCTATTTGTTTGCATGATCTCAGGTTGAAAAATTTGAGAACTGATATTCATTTTCTTTTGATTTTGATTTCAGTTTTTAGAAAGAAGAAAAAGTTTTTAGAAGAAAAAGATTTGAACTGAGAAAATAGAAGATCAGATTTCTCTAAACATACATTTATTTATAAACTATAAATTCTTAAATGAAGATAATGTTGCCACTTGTTTATTTGCATGCATATACAAATGTTAATGTGTGTTGCTATGAATCACAAATGTTATTACCATGTGTTAAGATATTAACACATGTCCTAAGTAATTTAAATAAATTTTTATTTAATTTAAATGTTAATATAAAGCCTTTATACTTAATTTACTAATTAATAAATACTTATCTAAATATATGTATATATAACTTTTTAAATTTAAACACTTTAAAGAATACAAAATAAAACTTTATTTAAACTATCATATTTATAATAAACAATTATCTTATATTTTGAAAACAATTGAATTAATCAAAACTAACCTTTGAAAAAAAATATTAATTTTAAAACAAATCTTTAAATCACAATTCAAACATATATAAATTATCAATAGATTAAATTAAATTCAAAACAATCCAAATTATAACATATACATACATATATATTACAATTTGAAAATTCAACTTTAATTTAAAACAAAAGATATTTCCATTCACAATATATATCAAATATATATATTATAAATAGAATAAAATTTTATTAATTTTAACAAACAAATCTTATCAATTTTAAATCAATATTTCCAAATTAAATATTTATTAGCCTTTAAAAGATTAAATTACCAATTTTAAATTAAAATTATAAGGAAAATTATCAAATCAATTTAATTATTAATACAGATTATTAAATTTAAATTGCCCAAAAACCCGGGATATCACATTCCTCCCCCCTTAAAATAATTTCATCCCCGAAATTAAAAGCAAAGTTAATTTAATAATCCAACAAATATTTTAATTTCAAACACAAACCTATCATCCAATTTCTAACAACCTAAGCAACCAATCAAACAATCTAATCTAACTAACTATTCTAATATAAATCAGAATAGACTTCATAATACTATCTCGAGTTTCCCCGAGTATAAATCACTGGGAGACTCGCTCTACAGAAACTAAACAAACAACACCACTATGATCCAGAGCTCCTCTCTTCTCTAGATCTACAAATATGAACAGAATATCAGACCACACTCAAGTCCAGCTCAACTTCCAAATCCATCTGAACTGCAGATTCCACAACTTGCGATGAATCATACACGTACTCCCTCAGATATACGTGAAATAAAATGAATTCCAATTATCCAAACTGGCCATTCATTCCTGTAGATCAAAGAACTACTCCTCTCAAGAACACAAGAAAATCCAAAATACTTTTGGAGCTAACTTTCCAGACTTACCAAATCTTATAGCTCTTTAATCGGAGAAAAACTTAAACAACTTCCAATTTCCAACTTCGAATTCCAAACTCCGTCTTATATCTGCCTAACTCATCAGACGATCCCGAGCTACCTCATCTCTTCCCGATCAGCTCAACCTTCGCTGATGCTTCTTGAAACAAATATGAACCAAGCACAAAATGATCTTCAATTCTGCTGAAATCCACAAACTCTTCTCCACAAGAAATAGAAGACTGAACTTCCTTCTCCCAGATTCCAGAAAATTCTATACACACTTAGAAATTCACATAAACTTCTTGTAGAAATCTGAGGTTACTTCCTTTCTCGCACAGCTACTATCTTTGCTTCTGCTGCACAACTCTTATTCTGAAGTAGATGAGAATGTCGATGAACTCGAGCACAAACTAGATCCACAAACAAGCGGAAACATTGGTTATCTTAAAGACATAACCAACTTCTCAAAGAATAGACGAGTCCTCGGTCAAGGGTACTGTCTTCAGCTATCCTTGGCTAGAGGAAACTCGAAACTAGAAACAGAAGAGAAAACACAGATACTCCATAAAATTCTAAGATACTTCACCAATCCTTCTCTAGGAACAAATCGATATAAACTAATCTTTACCTACGGGCAACCTTTGACCTCTTCGATAACTTTTACTTTCTCTTGAAATGCCTCAACTCCATATAAAAGATTACTCAAGATGAACTCTCAAACTAATTGCAAGTCACTTTTGCGATCCTACCTAGTTCGGATTCCAAAGATACTGTTCTCTCTTTACCAATTAAAACAGCCTTAAGCTTTTCCAAACAAGGTTAACCCTTCAAGAAAAACTTCACCATCTACTCGGACTGCTGATAGAAGAACCACAAAGATTCCGGAACCATCGAAGAAACGAACCACACTGCTGCTTCCAAACTCTATCTCGACAGCACACCGAACACTCCGAGCTGCACTGCTAACCAAGAACTTCTAATCCAAAGGCTTCTCAACTAAAACCATCAACTAACTTCACAACGGACCTCCGAGATGGCAGACATTCCAAAAGAAAACTCGGCTCCAAACCAAACGCCAACAACTTACTCTTCTTAAGGGAACAATGAGACCATGTCCGAAGAACAACAATTAATCGACCTTAGTCCCATACTTCAAAATAGACAAAACTCTCTTACTTGATATCAGAGAATTCCTATACAGTCGAGTCTTTCCTGCGGTAGACATCAACTGTTCCTCCAATACCTTCTTAATCTTGTTCCAAAAAGAAAATCTCCTTCGGAAACAGCCATAGGTACTGCGTCTTATCACACAGCTGCTCCTTCCTGAAGTTGCCAAGCTACCATCACTTGCTTCTGCACTTCCGATAGATCCAAATTCTAGAAAATCCGCTCACCCGATCGTAACCAAGCTTACACTTCAATAGACTCCGAATCTTGAAAAATATTTCCTTCAGAGATCCGAGAAATCCTTACTCCATACTGCCAAACTTACTCGAGACAGTATTAGGTCTACAGTCTCGTCAGATATACTTCCAACCTCAACACTCAAATTCTAACTATTGGTAGTCGTGTTACTCACACTACCACCTTATCTACCTTTATAACTTATATTGGAAAACCCGAACAGGTAACCCAACAAATAGGTAGAAATATATATATATTTAAAATGATACTTTTTTTTATATAGAAATTATTTCTGGGTAAAATTATTTCATCTACCTCTTTAAAATAATATTGTGTCCGTTGGCCTGGTTCAAGTGTTTAGAGATCCCTATCAATAACGTTAGCTACTCGTATTGACCAGAATCCATATACCACTCAACCGATCAATTAACACAATATAAAACCATTTTTATATAACTAACAATTACGCGCTCTCAAGATAGACACCACTTCAGAGCCTAGGTATTCACCCAACCTACTGCTCTGATACCAACTGTCACGACCCGACTTTCTATGCCCAGAAAGACGTATCGTGAATTAAGAAAGAAAGGGATAGAAGAAGAAAAGAAAGAAAAGAAGAAAGAACAACAACATCAGAAACTCACAGCGGAACGAATGAAATATAATATATCATATAAAATATTACATAGTATCATATACATCAGAGTTACACAACTTATACAACACATATTAGACAGTTATAAACATCTGTCTAATTCATACAACTCAAGTATCACAGATACAGACACAACATATACACAGCGGAATCATCATATATCTACACGGTGAAGCCACCTGCTCCAAATCTCCTTCAGAATTCGTCAAAGCTAACCTGAATCCCTCGACTACTCAATACAATATTGAGTACCCAAGAGTTTAATAAAACAGAAAATAAACACTTGGGTCAGACATGGGTCTGGTGTGAGCAAGGTTTTAAATATCGGATTTCGGTCACGTTTCGTCTCGGAATTTTTACACAAGTTATCTCGTATCGGGGGAGATCTCGGACGAGATGAGTACATATCGGGTGTACATCTCGAATTGACATCTTGGGTTTTATAGTGCATCTCGGGAATATCTCGGATGTACTTATGTGTCTAAAATTGATGTGTCAAAAATTTATATAATGGTTATAACTCTTTTAGTAAAAATAAAAATGGTAACATACTTGATTTGCATGGAAAAAGGAATATTTTTAGAAGAGTAGTAGCTTGATTAGCTTAATTGATTTGGTAATGATTGAATAATATCCTTTTATTTGAACATAATAAAGAAGTGAAATCTTTTGCACTCATAAAGTTAAAAAGTAAAGAATATGTTCAAGAAGTTGGTAAATTATAATTGGATTGAGTAGTTTCTTTTGAATCAATATGAAAATAAAAAATATTATGGAAAATAAGAAAAATGTATAATTTCGGGTGAGATCTCGGATTGAGATTTTGATCCATATATCGGGTGAGATTTGAATATCTCGGACGAGTTGAGTGTCGAGGGAGATATGGAGGAGATTTGATGTCTCGTCTCGTTTAAGTGTGAAAAAGAGATCTCGGAGGAGATCTCGGGCGATATATAGGAGATTTAAAACCATGGGTGTGAGTAAACGGTTAGATTGCTTAACTTTGAAAACCTTTGAAAACAAAAGTATCACGTAAGACTCCCCACAAATAAACATGGGTAAGTTTTTACCTTACGCTAACTAAAACATTTGATAGGAAATCCGATTGTATTATAATAGGGTCTAGGGTTTTCAAGTAAAATACAGAAATAGCTGAAATGCTTACATCTCACATTCCAACATAGTTGGGCACAACTAATACGTACGGCACTTATTGGATTTTGGATTCCATACAATGGCAGGGCTACTGGGGTACCGCCCGTCACAGTACGTGGCCTAGATCACCGTACCGAGGAGTACGCCCGCTCCCCTGCAACACAAAGCCGGAACCATCCCTTACTGGATAATCCCGAACAAGACAATCCCGTAGTTGGCGCGACCAACCACACACTAAGCCGAATAAAAGAAAAGGGACCTCTAGACAGGGATCTATCTTGCTCTCAGTGGGTGCTACCCACGAAGCCTTGCTGCACCTCCCCTGTTTTAGCCATTCCCGGTTGGTGAGGCTTGAGGTTACGATTACCTTTAATCAGAACATATCACTTAGAATGCTCATCGTCCGCCTAACGATGTGCTGAAAGCATTCAATCCATACAAGTTCGTTCCGGGTTCGAACGAAACCGAAGGCATTATCTCGTTACACTCGTTTTGGAATCACCCTCAGAGTTAACGACAATAACCCTTGCACTCTAAATCTTCACTTGAGATTCACGACCTATCGTTAATTTGGATCGATGTGGTATTCGGGTCTCCAGACCTGGAATCCCGGTATACGGAAACCCGATCCCGGTCTCATCGAAATCCAAAACGTATCTTTTAAGGCCAAGTTGTTTTAAGGTTAAAACAATTCAATTCTTATCTATACTACACACAGATAGATAATTTACAATAGATAATCCATATTATCATCCAAACAGATAATTCATATTATCATTTCAATCCAACCAAACATCTATATCATAGATCAGCACATCTCTTATCAGAGATATCAACATTCATCTCACAAAGCAGCATATATCATATATATATCAGAGACATACAAATCATCCAATATCAACCAATCACCCAATATCAAACATCCAGTATTAATCAATTATCTAAACAGAATTGATTTACTCTAATCAATTTAATTAACCTTTAATTAAATTAATTACTATCCTTTAATTACTTGGATTATCTTAATCCTGCTCACTATCATTAATTAATTAATCATCTCTTAATGATCTTCCTTAATTAATCATCCTTTTATTAATTATCTTTAATTACATCAAGTAATTATCCTTAACCATATACAGTAATTAACCTTTAATTACTATCATTAATTACAATAATTAATGAACCTTCATTTATTTATTAACTATACTTAATTATATTAATCCTCAATTAATTATAATTAATTAATCATATTTAAATTAATTACTTTTATTAATCAACCTTGATTATTTCCATTAATTATATTAATAATCCTCTAATAACTTTATTAATTAATTAACCTTTAATTAATTAATCTTTAATTAACTACATTCATTAATTAACCTTAATTAATCTTAAACAGTAATTAACCATCTTGTAATTACTTACCTTAATTAATTAACTCCTTAATTAATTATATTAATTTTACTACTCTTTAATCAGTTATTATTGATTAATTAATCTTAATTAATCAATCCTTAATTACATTATTTATTATATAAATTAATGATCCTTAATTACTTCCTTAATTAATTACCTTAATTAATTAACCTTAATCCTTTAATTCATTACTTACTCTTTAATTAATTAACTTCAAATCAATTATATTAATTAATCCTCTAATTAATAACATCAATTGATTAACTCTTAATCACTTCCATTTAATTACTTCCATAAGTAATTTTCTCTTATCTTAATTACATTCAGTAATTATCCATTAATTACTTTACTAAATAATTACACTTAATTAATCATAAGTGATTATCTTAAATTAATTAGACTAATTAAATAACCTAAAATTAATTACATTAATTAATTACTCAATTAATTAATCACTCAATCTCTAATTCATTTATTTATTAATTACATTCATTTCCACTAATTACTTCATTAAGTAATTATTCTTAATTACAAATAAGTAATTAAGTTTTAATTTATTTTATTAATTAACTATTCTTAATTAATCCCAACTCAATTAATTAAGAATACTTGTATTTATTTAAAATACTTACTCAAAGTATTTACTTTATTAAAACCAAATTTAGAAATCAATTTTGAAATATAATTTATTTTAAACAAAATAGCTTAAACATTTAATTTTAATATACTAAAAATCTTTGAAAACCATTTCAAACATGTTTAATCAAATTAAACAATTATTTATTTAAAACTTGTTTTAAATACTTAAAAACTTGTCCATGCTTTAAATTTTAAAACCAAGATATAATTTGCTTGGAAAACTTAATAACTTTAATAACAATAAAAACTTGTTTAAATTTTCTTTGTTTAAAAACAAGACAACCTTCAAAATGAAATAAAACTGGAGCCAGGCTATCAAATTTTCCGAGTTCTCCTCGTCTCACTCGCGAACCTTTCCTTCTTCGAGTCCACTCACGAAACAACTCGAGCCCAACCCGAGAAAAACATCATGTCAGACCTCACCTGACACTGACGTGCACGCATGCACGTGCACGTGAATTCCGGTCATCTCTGACCAGCGCCGCGTCCATCAACTAGTCGCCAACGACCTCCACTATCGATCCGACCATCCAGATCCAAGCATCGATCACAAAAACGACATCGAGCTCATAGGAACCCAACCTCGAACAACCTGACCACCTAAAACTTCCACGCTTCGCCACCTCTGGCCATCAGAACCGTCGCCACCTCGTCCATAGCTCCGTCACGACACCAAGAATCCATGGCACCACGTGCGGTCGCCTCCGGTAGCGCCTCGACTCCGCGAAGTCAAGATGAACAACGTCGACAAAATCAGGATGTTAAAACCCTACTTCGTCAAATTCCAGCCAACCCACTCATCAATAAATTCCCAAGTTATTTTTCCCATGATCCTTGTCTTTCCCATGACCTTCGTGCTCAACCCCGTTGCCCAGATCGCCGCCGTTCGCCATGAATCGGCCAAAATACCCAAAACAGAAAACTCGAGAAATCTCACTAATTACCCATCTAAAAATCATGATTTCCTGATGCTATTCCAATCATGAAATCAAAACTAAAGATTAAATTCTCAAATTTTTGACCCAATTTGATTTTTACTGTAATGTTGAAATTTCTAAACAAATATTTCATTTTAAAAACTTATATCATTTTTAGATGAAAAGTTATATGATTACAAACAACTTCTATTTACAAATCAAAGTCCAATTCGAATTAAAAATCTAGTTATTGAATTTACTATGGCCATTGAAACTGTTATAAATATACAGAGCATATATTTTATGATTACAGGCATCTCAAACACACATAATACAACATGCATTCAATTCAATTCAATAATCCAGGAAGACATCTTGATTTTCATACATATATCAAAGAGAAGAACAAGATTTAAACTGTTTTTAAAATCTGTTTACTCACCTTTAAAAATAGTATGCAGAGCAGATTTTATTTCCAGGCTTTTAAATTTTGAATTCTGGAAACTGTAAACTTGAAATCCTTGCATGCTTGTAAATAGTGAATCTTTAACTTGATTGTTGTATTAGAACCATTTGCATGTTGAATCGAATTTATGTGAAGTTGAATGTTGGTGCTCCATGCTCAGGTTGAAGATTGAAAAACTGATGTTGAAATGAATTTGAACTGAACTTGCATTTTCGATTGATGTTAGAGTTGAATTGTAACTTGAATTGCTCAGTTTGAAGTTGAATTTGAAACTGCTACTTGAATTGCAAGCTTGTTGTTTGATCTTCTATTTGTTTGCATGATCTCAGGTTGAAAAATTTGAGAACTGATATTCATTTTCTTTTGATTTTGATTTCAGTTTTTAGAAAGAAGAAAAAGTTTTTAGAAGAAAAAGATTTGAACTGAGAAAATAGAAGATCAGATTTCTCTAAACATACATTTATTTATAAACTATAAATTCTTAAATGAAGATAATGTTGCCACTTGTTTATTTGCATGCATATACAAATGTTAATGTGTGTTGCTATGAATCACAAATGTTATTACCATGTGTTAAGATATTAACACATGTCCTAAGTAATTTAAATAAATTTTTATTTAATTTAAATGTTAATATAAAGCCTTTATACTTAATTTACTAATTAATAAATACTTATCTAAATATATGTATATATAACTTTTTAAATTTAAACACTTTAAAGAATACAAAATAAAACTTTATTTAAACTATCATATTTATAATAAACAATTATCTTATATTTTGAAAACAATTGAATTAATCTAAACTAACCTTTGAAAAAAATATTAATTTTAAAACAAATCTTTAAATCACAATTCAAACATATATAAATTATCAATAGATTAAATTAAATTCAAAACAATCCAAATTATAACATATACATACATATATATTACAATTTGAAAATTCAACTTTAATTTAAAACAAAAGATATTTCCATTCACAATATATATCAAATATATATATTATAAATAGAATAAAATTTTATTAATTTTAACAAACAAATCTTATCAATTTTAAATCAATATTTCCAGATTAAATATTTATTAGCCTTTAAAAGATTAAATTACCAATTTTAAATTAAAATTATAAGGAAAATTATCAAATCAATTTAATTATTAATACAGATTATTAAATTTAAATTGCCCAAAAACCTGGGATATCACAGGTATTGTGCTAACGTCTGTGGATGCAGGGAAACAGGTTGGAGGGATCCAACTGGATTCCTCAACTGTATTTATTTATTTATAGATATTGATATATATTCTATTCTCATATGATGATATATGATGTTTGATGTGTGATGGACTAATTGGTGCGTTGCATCATTGGATTCAAACTTGTGAAGTTTTAAAAATAACGATTTTTACTTTAAAAAGGATTTTTGAAGTGATTTTTTGGAAAGTATACGATTTATTAAATTTTTGAATTTATTTATCTTAAATAAATAAATGTTATAAATTTAAAGTTATGGAAATTATAATGTTTGTGAAATATAACCAAAGGATGATTTTTGAAATAAATAGTTAAGTGATTTATAAAATAGTTTAAATTTTGATTTTTGAATTATTAAAAACGATGTATGTAAAAGATGTACAAAATTGATATTTATCAATTAAAATTATTGGAATTTAAAACGAGTTTTATAAATTGTGAAGATAGAAAAATTTATAGAATTATAAATTATGAAGATAGAAAAGTTTATAGATTTATAAAGTGTGAAGTTATATAATGAATGAAATTTTAGAATAAAAGATTTATAAGAAGTTTACTTATAAATTGGATTTTTGCCTTTAAATGGAATATTTATCGAATTGATTTATAAAGGAGATTTATAAATCAAAGTTGTTATAAAATATAAAAATAGAATTTATAAACGTTGTTTTATAAATTCGAGATCAATTGAATTGGATAAATTAAATATAGAAGATTTTTAAAGAAGATATATTCGCGATTTTGGATAGCGAATCCCTATTGAAATTAAAATGTGTAGAAAGGATTGAAATTGGGTTAAGTTAATTATATTCACGATTTTGGACAGTGAATATATTGTTTAGTAAAATGGATTTATTTTTGAAGAAGTAATATTAAAAATGAAGTTAAACATTTTAAAGATGTTTTAAAATGTATTATGAATCGAAAGCATAGATTTCAACATTTATTGTTGAAATAGGCGTTTTCGAGAAATAAGGAAATGGTAGACTATAACACTGTTGTTATAGTAAATGATTTCCGAAAGGAAATATTTTTATATAGTATTGGGATTTACATATTGATCTTAAATTTCGAATCCCTATACTAGTGATTTTGAGTCGTCGTAACGATGTTTTACGTAACATTCGTTTTGACTCAAATAAATGTGCTTAAGAGAATGATTTCCTTAAAGAATGAAATGTATACTTAATTTTGATTTAAGTATAACGAATATTTTCAAATGTTGAAAATAAAAGATTTGTGAAACACTTATTATTAAATAAGTATGGAATGTTTTCCAAAATGAAATGAAACGTTTTGAGATTTTATCTTCTTAAAGATAAATCGAAAATGAATATTTGAAAACGATTGAAAATCGAATATTAGTAGATATTCGAAAATGTAAATTCAATATGGAATTTATAAAGGAAATGGAAACTGTTTAGAAAAATAAATATTGATTTATTTTTGAAGTGTGGAAATTTTTATATATCTAGTAAAGATATTTTGAAGATGAAATAATTTGGAAAATTATTTGGAATCTGATGATGTTACGCATCTTTATTGATAGTTAAATAACCGACTATCAATAATTACCTTTAGATAGGTATTTGTTGTGAATTGGATGAATTTGAATGCCACACTTTGTTTTTAAATAAGCGCTCACTATTCGAGTTAGCCGGGAAAGGACCATGGGGTCGTATAACCCATTCCGAATATGTGATACGTCGTTATGAATCGCATTTGAAGACCGGTGTTGAAGACCGGATATTTTTGAAAACGGAAGGATTACCGTCGAGTTACTCTACATCGGCTGATCTCCGATTTAGAGGTTTTTATCACCCTTAGTGACGGGAAGTCCGGACGTGATTAGAAATTTATCCGGATGTGCAAGGGCTTCGTGAGAAGTGCCTTCGGTTCTGTTCGATCCCGGAACAGACTTGTATGGATTGTATGTCTGACGTTACAAATTGAGATATTGAGCTGATTTCTTTCAAATACATTTCTGTTGGTGGCGGAGAATTTATTCTCTTAGCTTAACACCCTTCTCTGAGACGTACGAGCTCAGAGGTTATGTTGTTGAAATTTATCAGCGATATACTCCCAATTTGGTAACGTGGCATACTAAGTGTTGCTGTGAAATGATCAGTGTTTGATCATTTGTGATATGATCATTTGTTTGATCTTATATCTTTGTGATCATAGGTTGATGATTTTGTTTGACCCGAAGCATGGCTTTGTAGAAAGCGTAGCTTTGTGGACGAGACTTCATCGAGCCTCACACCCCGGAAATGGTCAAAACAGGAAGGATGCGGCAAGGTTCTAGGGAGTAGCGCCCCTTAGTGTATGTCATTCCTTCTGGATAGAGGTGGTATCATGGTATGGAGCCCAGATACTTAACCTATGTGGTTGCTACATTCTTACTATGTGGTTTGTTGGAAATCGGGGATCCTCGGGAAGATCGGTTACGATCGGAGGATGGCATACGCGTGTCAGTAGTTACCTACTTTTGCAGAGGTAACCCGGCCTTGTGTTGGCAGAGATCTAACCGTAATGTTAGGTTATTTCTCGGGTCGTCTATTCCAGGGACGTACCCATCGTGGAAAAGGAAGTTCCTTAGCCTGACCATTTGTTGGAAATCCAAAGAAACAATACGAGCCTTGTACGGTTTTAGTTGTAGAACCTGCCATTTAATATGGTAGCTATAGTAGACATACTATAATGGTACCTATGTCGGCTAAGATTAATATTCTACTTTCTAAATGTTTTCTACACTATGCACTAATAATAATATCAAAAAGAATTTTATTTTTGCGTAGTAAGCATCTTTGACTATCATAAGAAGAAATCTCCTCCAAGTCTGCGTTTGCATTGTGTGTGTGGCGGGAGGTCTTATGGTAGTTTCATTTTCCAAAAGCATTGCGAATTGACTTTAAAAATTATTTTGTTGTTATAAAGAATAAACTGTTTTACGATCTCACACCAGTCACCATGACTGACTCGGAGTTTATTGTTCCCTTCTAAACTCTGGGTGCCCACCAATTTCCACACGGGCAGCCTAGAGTTATGTTATCAGGATATTCTGGATATTCTGGAGCTTTGGAGATAAGCTGGAGGACGAGACGTAGTATTTGTATCTGATATTATTTATTCCGCTGTGTATTCTGTATGAGGACAAGTTTATATAACTGTCCATTGTTGTATATTGACTCTGATGATTGATGTATGTATAAACTGATATAGTTCTTTGTTTTAAAAGACTAGTGTTATCTATTATATATTGTTCCGCTGCGATATGTGAGATTCTGATATTGTTTCTGTTCTATTGTTCTGTTGTTTTTCTTCTGTTCTTTTTCTTCTATCTTTTTTACTCTTTTCTTCTTCTTCTACCTTTTTCTTCTTTCTAAAACCCTCACTATTGGAGTTTTCGGCACTCGATTGCTCGGCAGTCGATAAAATGAGTATCGATGTCGAATTTTCGAAAGTCGAAAATTCCCGTACGTGACAGATTCTCACATTCGAAGCGGATAAAATATAATATCAAATAAAAGCAGTTTACAAAAGAATACCATATCAGTCAATTTTCATTTTAATACATCAGATCTACGCATGCACAAACACAGGACATATACAAATCACATGGCTAGAAATAATAGTCACAGCGGAAACACTCCATATGTCCTGTCATCCAGCTCGCCTCCTGAGCTCCAGAACGTCCTTACCTGGAAATTTGTAATACTCGGTCTGACCCGAGCATTACATCAAAGTAACACCCGGGTCTGGCTGGAAACCAGCATGAGTAAACTCATCTAACATGAAATATAACAACATAAAATTATATAAAACTCGGGGTAACTCATTCACCACTACAAGTTCACAACTTGCTATAATCGTCACTTATATTCAAAATCAATGTTTAAGTACTCTTTCTTAGTTTTTAAATGGTTCGGTCATTTAAATTATTTCATTTCAACCCATTGATATCACATATAAAGAATTATTGCAAATTTCAAATCGAAGTGATTTTGGTATTTACAAATACCCGACTCCGGTCTCTTCGAATCCATGTCATCTTAACCCAAGTTATTCAAATGAAATACAATTCAAACTTTAAATACAGGATATCACTGTTTTCCCAATATATCTTTTAATTACTTACATTAAGTAATTAATCTTTAAGTAATTAATTATCTCTTAATAAATCACCCTAAGTAATTATCGCTTAATTACATTAATTAATAATCTTTTATTAATCACGTTAATAAATCACCCCTTAACTAATTAATGATCCTTTAATTAATCAAAGATAAATCCTTTATCTTAATTGATCACTTAATTACAACATTTAAATCTCATTACATAAACCTTTAAAATAAATTATCATTAACATATAATTTAACTTAAAACTATAAGTTAACTAATAATTTAAAACAATATTTACGATATACCATTTATCCTTAAATCTTATTTGATAAACCCTTGGAATTCATCATTAACCATAAATTAACTTGGACCTTGAGGTTAAGTAACAATTAAAAACATCCTTATCTTCTTAATCACCTTATTAAATTTATTAAATAAACTTAAGAATTAACTTAATAAAATTAAAATAAATTGTACAACTTTATTTAACCAAATATGTAAATAAACATATATTATTTAAAAGGATTTGATTTAAGAAACAGTCTTAAAACTTGAAAATTTTAAAAACTTGATTCATTCGAAATTTTAAACTGACATTACAATTTCCCGGAACAAACCCGAGCCAATACACCATTTCCCCGAGACCAAACCCGAGAAAAATTTCCAACTTTTCATTTAAACTTTGTTTTGATTTAAAATTTAAAACCTTGGGTAAACACATGTAAACAATCCGGAAACGAACTCGAGCAAATTCTTTTATTCCCCGAGTACAAATTCGAGCCTCCACCCTTCTTCTCATTCTTCTTCTATTCCTACAACACTGACACCATCGTGTAATCGTGCACGTGCACGGATGATTCGATCACCTCCGGTCGACGCTGCAACCATCCACACGACGACGATAGCCTCCCCTAACCACCAGACCACCCAGATTTCAGAATCAACGACAAACTCGGAATTGAGTGATCGAGCAACTTCCTGGAACCCAAACCTGACGACAAAATCACCATGCGCCGCCGCTACCGATCACCTGATACCTCGCCTCCACACCCAGAGCCGCGTCATCGACCTACGCTTCTAATCCCCCCGGTGTGATCACTTTCGATCCATCCATGTCGACGAAATCGTCTCGAGAATAGAACCGACCAAAATTGGTTGTCGAACCTTAGATCGACGTTGTTTGACCACCACGGTGGTTAAGAAATCCACCTACCATTTTTCCTAAGATCCACAACACCCCAGCTGCCTCCAGTATCGATCACGCCCTCCATAGTTCACGTGATCATCGGTAGTTAGCAAAATTCCCAATTTCGATCAACTTAAGAAAGCTCAATATCCCTAAACTTTAAAATCTTGAATCTATTATCAAAATTCATAATTTCCACGTTTGAATCCAGCTATATAATCAAAACATAAAATTCAGACGATCGATTTAACTGACTTTAAATTGATTTCCCTGTAAATTCTTATTTTCAAAATATTTCCCAATTATTTTAGCTTGAATTTATTTTTAAAAATGATATTACACACATTCAAACATTTTTCATATAGAAACCATACTCTAATTTTGTTTGGATAAGAAGATATGAATTTTATTGGGGCAACTAGAGCCTATAACATGACAGAGAAGTATATATTTGTTTATACAGATATGCACAAATATTTGCACATATTTTTGTATACATGCAAAACACATTTACAAACATTCAAACATGTTCCATAGCATCACTTCCACAATCATCAAGATATAACCATATCAAGGTTTTAAGAAAATAAGGTTTATGATTTTTATAAAGGAAGTTTACTCACCTGAAAACAGAGAGCAAAGGAACAGAGGAACAGTTGTTTTTGCTTTGGATCTGGAACTGTTTATGTTGAGTTGAAATTTGAATCTGAACTAATCTTCTTCTTTTTTATACTTAGGTTTTGTTTCTGAACGAAATGAATTAATGGAATGATATATATATAAAAAGATAGTGCGTGAACAGGTTTGTATTTCTTTGTTGGTACAAGATTTTTATTGTACTGTATAAATTTATTAAATATTTTGATCAGAGATTTTTATTAGCTATGGAGGCTGAAATGATAAAATGTGTGCCAACATTAATTATGCTTGTCTTGTTTTACAAGTACTTTCATATATACTTTCATACTTATCCAATTTGATCTTTATATACTTGAAGATATTTTTTTTATTGCTTTAGTCTTATTGCTTTGTAATATAAATGAAGTTCTATATTTAACATGTTGTTTGAATTCATCCATGTGTTTACTTTATATCTTATAATTTATCTGATATTTATAATTATTTCTATTCTAACTTAAATATTTTATTTCTATTTCTTTTTCTAACATAACTATCAACTCTTAAATTTAAAAATTATTTATTTTCCTACTTGTGTTAATATCATAGTTTCTTAGGTCTATATATTTATATTTATTTTTAAACACTATATTTGTTTTATACTTAGGTTTAATATTGATATGATTTATTTTATTTGAAACATTATTATTTAGATTACATCCAGACATATATATATTTAGATCAATGTTAATATGGTAAAGTTTTACTTAAATGTAAATAAGATAAATTTTATTTTGAATATTTTTGGAAGACTTTATTTTATTAAATTTTCCAAATCATAGTTTTCTTCCAAAATACACACACACATATATATATAAATGATAAACGATAAATGGCCAAAAGTTTTATTTGTTTTCTAAAATGATAAGTTTGTAGATATTTATTTATGTATTTTTAGTTAGGGTTATTTTTATCTTAATTTAAACGATGAAGTTTATTATTTATTTCTATGAGATTTTCATATCTAGAGATTTTTATAATTCAATATTTATTATAGTTTTCAAATGAATTTACATATATCTAGATATTTCATTATTAGAATTTTATTTGTTTGAATTATAAAATCAGTATCCCAATGATTTTGATTCAGTTAATCACCCAATTAACACGCGTTAAAAATCTGGGTCGTCACAATTTGCGGCTAATGGATCATATCCCTTCGGGTACAATTATCAAAATAATATTTTGATTATGTGCTTGGAATCTTATTTCAATTTGCGCATCATACTATGTCATAGAGTCAATACTCTTAATGGTTTACTTAAACAACCAAGGATTAACTTATTCTTCACATTGACAAGAAACTGATAGCTTCTCTTTACTGTATAAGAATACTCATTTGATGTTCTAATGTATTTGTGTTTATTTAGGTTCAGTCAATTTCATTTCATCCCTTTAATCAGTTTTATAATTAGATCATATCCAAATCCATTTTACTACCAATAATTTTTCAAAAAGAAATTCCTTTGCTACGAAGTTGGTATTTCTTGAAAATAATTGTTGTTTCTCAGTGCAATGGAATGGGTATTCATAACCATTTTATGAATGATATAAAACTGATTTTGAACTAGTTCACAATGTACTTATGTTCACAACATAAATTAGTCATCCAATGACTATCGTACCTAAACTTCTTTTGGGCAATTCATACAAGATCATTTACATATAATTATTATATGCAGTCTTCCGACTCACACAACCTGCCAACTCCTTGGCCTAGGATATGTAGCGGTTACTTAGAAACCGTTATCTTATATGGTTTTTAAACTATTCTTTGGATGCTATTAATTTTAATCTTTTGTACTACTCTTAAGTACTCAACTTATAGAAAGAATTTTAACTCAACTTCACTCATCATTAATCGTGCTTTGTTCAACCAAATTTGATTATTCCTTATCAATACATCATTATGTATTATAGGGAGGAATGACTTTTGAGACTGAATCTTTATTCATATTAGGTACAAATGGAACTCTTTCCAATACTCACTTATTCGACCAAATCGAATCATTTTATTTTCTACTTTACGTTGTTTTATCTATATCTGTTTCATACTCTATGAGCTTATCAATAACGACCTAGAATTTTAGTCATTTGAAATTAGAATATTTAATTGATTTTAAATATTAAAATGTTAATTTTATAGATTAAATAAATCGAATTTCAAATATAGCGATTTATTGGATAATTTAATAGTTGAATTTAATAGTTGAAATTGTTTAAATAATTTAATCTTGGGTTTTAAAGTTGGATAAAGATGATTTCAAAGCTTATTAAAAATTCTATTTTATAAGAATGAGGATAGAAAAACTTTTAATGTGGATTCTAAAGTGATTAATTTGGTTTTTATAATAATTCATTTTAATTAACAAGTAAAAATAGCCTTCAGGAGCACTGTCTCGGATTTCGACGAAACTAGTTTCATTGGATCTGTAATAGTCTATTATTGTATGATAACGAATTTCCTGATGATTGGATGTATCGTTTGGACGTGCGAGATCGAAACGTGTATAAATTAATTTCAGAAATTAATATAAAAACTAGGTTTGAAAAAGCTATCTTCTGTATATGATCAAATTAGGTCTCAAAACAAGTTGTGTTGCATTCAAAATAGGGGTATAATATATAGAATGCCAGGCATCATGCCTCGATTGGAGTTCAATATTTTAGGACTTGTAATGTCAAATATTTTCAAATATAAAATGATATATATATATATATATAATATTTTGTACTTTACAACCTTGCCCATGCCTTAGCCATACCTGTACTACATGTCAATCATCCCCTTCCCCTCTATAAAGCTCACATCCTAAAACCAGAAATATGATTTTAGAATTTTCAAATTCAAATTTAAGTAACTTTAGCACCATCCGACGATCCACGTCGATCGGGACCATCTGTGCATTATCAAGGAAAGTTATCAACTGCAAAGTTGTTTGTGACATCGAGCTCGATCTATTGAATGGGTGGATCATCGTAAATCGTTGTATGGTGGCCGTAGTTCATCGATGAACGACGAATGAAAATCCTTCGATTCCGATAATTTAGGTCGTTGTTGGGCTATGGCACCTAAAGGAAAGTTGTAGAGCACGTCAAGGGAAAGGCACTGGCGAAGTTTGGTGAGCTATCATCGTATGGTGGAGGCACAGTGCGAGTTGAACGCGATGCAAGTGGGTTCGGCGATCGTACGCATGCGTGATGGTGGGGCAGTGAGTTGAGGTAGGGCGGCGGCGCAAGGCGATGGTCGGTGGAAGTGGACAAGCGCGATTCGATTTGGGCAAACGATAAAAATAAAAATAAAGTGCGTGGTTGCATGGGTTGAATGAGAGTTTTGGGGGAGGGGTGAAAGGTTAAAGTTTTAATTTATTTTAATTAAATTAATTATATAATTAATTATATTGAATGTTAATAAAATTCATAACTTTCTCGTAGGAGGTCCGTTTCGAGCGCGGTATGTTGCATTGCATTTGTATTAGTGAGCACTACACTATGGGGCTGAATTGGACGAATTCGGAGCCAGTTGGAATTTTGGGTTAAAATTGAACGTCTATTCAATTTTAATTCAAAATGTACCTTTTTGGCGAGTATTAAAATCGAGGTGAGTTAATCTCACCTTTTTGGTTAATCAAAATTTATATAGTCGATAAATATTATTTATTGGATGTTTGGATATTCATTTCTAATCGTTATTGATTGTATGGATAATATACTAAATTATATTGTTATTGGATATTTGGATATTTATTTCTGATCATTATAGATTGTTTGGATGAGATACTAAATTATATTGTTCGTTGGATATATTCCCGCCCTGGAGCGAATGAGACCCTATTACGTTCCCGTGTATGAGTGGATGACCCTTTGTATACGAATTTCTCCTCGACGCAGTTGATTATATTTTATGGTTATATAATGTGTGTGATGCAGGAAAACAGGTTGGAGGGATCCAACAGTGTAATATCCCGGAAATTTGAGCAATATCAATTTAATAATCTGTTAAATAATTAAATTGATATTGATGATCTTTGATAATAAAATTTGAGTTTAATTTAATAATCTGATGAAATAAGTATTTAATTGGTAAATTTTATCTTTTAAAAGTTAATAAGATATTTTCTATTTGAATATATATATTTATTTGTATATATTGTAAATAGAAAAGCTTTGGTAAATTGGAAATTTAGATTAAATTTAATATGAACTTTTCAAAGTTATTTAAATAAATAACTTTATAGTTTTAAAGTACTTTAGGTAAATGTTAAATTATTTAAGATATATTTTAACTTAAGTTTAAAAATAAATAAGATTTAACAAAAAGGGTTGTTTTATTTCTTTTTAAATATTACTTGATAATATAATCTCTTATATAAATTATTTAAATTATCAAATATGTTATTTTCAAATAATAAGTATAATGTATTATTTTTATAAATATGAATGGATTTTAAAGACTATGGAATTGTTATTTTTAAATTGAATAAGTAGTTGTATATGTATATATATATATATAACTTGAATTTTTAAATTGGATCTTAGGATTTAATTTGATTTGAAATTTGAATTTAAAGTTTTGAAATTCAAAAGAATAAATATTTAAATTGTTTTGGATTTCAGAATATTTGTATAAGCTTTTATTTATAAATGTAATTAGTTTTGTTTCTTTAAAAAGTAATTATATATATATAGATAAGTATTTAATAAATAAGAAAAAGGCATTTATTTACTTTTAAAATAAATAAAAATATGAATAATTACTTAAGAGACATATGTCATTTTTCTAAGGCTCCATTTTAACATGCGTAATGTAAGTAATCAATGTAATGACAAGTGTCTTTATTATTTTCATTTTTCTTTTATTTGTATAAAATCACAAATTTACATATATATAAACATTTGCACTTCTTTATTTCATTCTTTCTATTTTCTTTTCAAAACAAGATAAACTCAAATCTTTCTCTAAATACAAATCTGAAAATAGATCAGTACCATTTTCTCAAACCTTTCTCAAATGCAAAAATCTAAAATTCAGTAATCTAAATGCCTCAACCCAGAAATCATCAAAAAAAAACAACCCTTGTAATACATTTAAACAATCAAAAGTCTTCTGCCTGAATTTCTTTTCAATCTGAAATCATATCAAAGCCTTGCAAACACTCTTTTCGAATCTGTATCATCTTCAAAAGCCTGTTTGCATTCATTTGCAATCTGGAAGCAACATGCATTCTTCAACGAATCAAGATTCAAGTTTTAAAAGTATTAAAATTTCCAGACTCAAGCATTTTATCAATTCCAGTTTTCAAAAGCTAAACTACCTCCGCTCTGCATGTTTGGTGAGTAATAATTTTAATATAAACTAACTTAAGTAAATATAATTGCTTGATTTTTCCTGTGATAATCATGGTTGGAGTGATGGAATTCTCTGTAATGTGTATAGTTTTGAATGCATGTATGGTTTTGATATGTTATTGCCTGTTCTAGGATTCCAGGTTTAAATCCTGATCAAAATCAATGATTTCATGTTAAGTTCTGAATAAAAGATGGTTGCATGTGAATATTATAGGTAGTTCTGCATATATATGTATTGATATATGAATATACAAGTGCATTTTTCCTATATGTATATGTGGTGGTTTTGTGTGCATATGTGACAGTACCCTGTTCTTGTTTTTGTTTGCCCAGACTCAAAATTTCATTTTTAATCTCTTACCACTTGATCTAGTTTTGTTAGGACTAAATTTACAAACTAAAATTGTTGATTTACCATAGACAAATGTCTAAAAATTTAGTTAAGTCAAACTTTAAAACCAAGTGTCTCTGTAAACTAAAATAACAGTGCATGTTATATAAAAGTAAAAATTCAAACTTTGTAATTTATAAATTCAGGTTTATAAATTGAATAGGTAAGTTATAATATGATTTTTAGCATTAAAATCATAATTTTTAGTTTGGTAATAAAGGTGCAGTTCTGTTTTTAACTAAAAATGAATATGTGGGTAATTCTGTTGATCTCGATAGTTTGGCATGTTGAAATCTTCAGTAGGGATGGTGGAATGATTGAGGATGTAAGGAAAATTATTAGAATTTGAATTAAAGCATCGAGGAAGGAATGATTTGGGATTTAAATTTATAACCCTAGTTTTAACTAGTCGAGATAAAATGATCACCACGGATTCTATTTGGATCGAGTGCATTAGGGTTTGGAGAGAGGGAAGTTTGGTCGTAGGCGAGGCTGTGGCCGGCGGTGGAAGCTCTCTGGTGGTCGGGATTTCGAAGACGAGGGGTTGTTGCCAGGTTTGAAAGTAGTCTGTGTTCCAGATTTTGGTGCTCACATTCTCGATTTTGATTTCGCTTCTTGATCGAAGATTGGATGGTCGGAATTAGGTCGGGAGATGATCGCCGACATGCGTGTGTGGTCGCGAGTGGTCGGAGTTGACGGCGGGGACGGTGCACGTGCACGCGATCGTGAATGTCTGGTGAAGTCTGGGATTTGAACAGAGAAGGGTACTCGGGTGTTCTTCGTGACGATTGGATATTTGCTCGAAGTAATTAGAGCTGCGACTCGAAATAATTTATGGTGGTTTCGAGTGCAATTGTGTTGCCAGGTTTTTAAGAAACCTGTCAGTTTAATTTTTTTAAACAGAATTTAAATTGTGAAGAAATATTTAAACAGGAATTGGAATCAAAGTTTTATTTCAAGTTGGTTTTGAACCTCAGATTTGAGATAAATAAGTTTATAAATTTAAATGTTTTAAATAAGTTTAAATGTTAACTATATTTAAATGTTTTGAAATTTTTAAAAGGAAGTTGATTTAAGTTCTTTTAAAAATTCTCTAGAAGATATAAGATTTCTTTAACAGGTAAAGGTTTTTAAATTGGTTCTAAACTTTGTTAAAGACAAAATTTATATTCATTTTAAATCCAGAATTTAAAATGAAATTTAAAAGTAAATTTGAAATGGATATTTTCAAATGTAAGTAAGAATGATAATTTAACCATGAATAAGAAAAATGTTTTATCTTGAAGTTAAAAAATCATTAAATCTTTAAGGAGATTTAAATGGTTTAAATAAAATAATTAGTTTGTAATTAAGGATTTATAAACTAGAATATAAATAAATGATTAAGAATTAATTAATAAAGTAATTAAATATTAATTAAGTTATGGTTAACACTTAATTAATTAAATAATTAGAGATTAATTAATTGGTTATTAAGATTTATTAATTTGAAATTAATAATGGTAAATCTAAGTTAATTACTTAAGAAAAGTAATTAAATAATTATTAATGAAGGTCATTAATTTGAGATTATTTAATAATTAATTAATGTCATTAATTTTAATAATTATTTAGATTAATTAATTAAGGATAATCATTTATGGAATTGTTTAAGTGTAATTACTTAATGAAGTAATTAAGAAATTAATTACTCATTGTAATTAATTAAGTTAATTTGATTAGTTAAGTTAATTAATTAAGTTTAATTAATTTAGAAATAATCAATGGATGATTTGATAAATAATTACTTAATGTAATTATTAAGGTAAGATTATTTAGGGAAGTTAATAATAAATAATTACTAGAAGTAATTAATTGAATGGTGGTGTATAAATGGAAGTAATTTGAGTTTAATTACTTGTGAATTAATCAAGGGATTAATTAAAAGAAATTAATTAAGGAGTAATTAATTTAGTTAATAAAAGTAATTAAGGGTAGTTAATTACTGAATGAGATTAATCAAGTATGATTAATAAATGTGGTTTAATTAAAGGTTAATTACTTAATGTAATTAATTTAGTTAGAGTAATTAATAATTAATTTGTAATTAAGGATCATTAATTAAAATAATTAAGAATTAATTAATTAAGAATAATTAATAAATGAAGTGATTAATTAATGTAATTAATTAAGGTTTAATATAATTAATTATAGTTGATTAAAATCAATTAATTTTAGTTAATTAATTAATGAAGTAATTAAAGGTTAATTATTATAAGTAGTTAAGGTTAATTAATTTGAGTAATTAATTAAGGATAAATTACTTGAAGGTAATTAAAAGATAATTAATCAAAGATGATTAATTGAAAAAGGTAATTAGAGGATAATTAATTAATTTGTAATTAATTAATGGTTAAGTAAGAAGGATTTATAAAATGAAGTAATTAATTTAATTCACTTTAAATTAATTAGAGATGATATAAATCATTACTTATGGATGGATGATAATACTGAATGCTTTGCATTGATTGATATCTCTGATGAGATATATGCTGTATGATATGGATGTTAGTTGAATTGTGATGATAATATGGATTATCTGATAATGTTGATTATCTATTGTGAATTATCTTTCTATGTGTATAAAGATAATGAATTAAATTGTTTTAACCTTTAAAACAACTTGGCCTTAAAAGATACGCTTTGGATTTCGATGAGACCGGGATCGGGTTTCCGTATACCGGATTTCCAGGTCTGGAGACCCGAATACCACATCGATCCAAATTTACGATAGGTCGTGAATCAAGTGAAGATGAAGATTCAGAGTGCAAGGGTTATTGTCGTTAACTCTGAGGGTGATTCCAAAACGAGTGTAACGAAATAATGCCTTCGGTTTCGTTCGAACCCGGAACGAACTTGTATGGATTGAATGCTTTCAGAACATCGTCAGGTGGACGATGAGCATTCTAAGTGATGTGTTCTTTTCTAAGGTAATCGTGACCTCAAGCCTCACAAACCGGGAATGGCTAAAACAGGGGAGGTGCAGCAAGGTTAGTGGGTAGCACCCAAGTAGGACAAGATTACCTCTATCTAGATGTCCCTTTCTATTTTCGACTTAGTGGTGCGGTTGCTGATCCCAACCGTGAGGTATCTTGTGCGGGAATTATCCAGTAAGGGATGTTCCGACCTTGTGTTGCAGAGGATTGGGAGTGATCCTCGGTACGGTGATCTAGGCCACGTACTGTGACGGGCGGTACCCCAGTAGCCCTGCCATTGTATGGAAATCCATTCTTCCTACGACACCCTACGGTTTTGATTGTATAACCCACTTTGTGGCTAGTATGCTGGAATTTAATAATGTAACAATTTCAGCTATTTCATATTTATTTGAAAAACCTAGACCCTATTATAATACAATCGAATTTCCTATCAAATGTTTTGGTTAGCGTAAGGTAAAAACTTACCCATGTTTATGTGTGGGAAGTCTTACGTGATACCTTTTCTTTCAAAAGGTTTTGAAGTTAAGCAAGTTTAACCTGTTACTCACACCAGACCCATGTCTGACCCAAGTGTTTATTTTTTGTTTTATATAAACTCTTGGGTACTCAAATTTTTACGAGTAGCCAAGGGATTCAGGTTAGCTTTGACGAATTGTGGAGGAGCAATGGAGCAGGAGGCTTCAGCGTTGTAGATATAGATAGTAGTTCCGCTGTGTTGATCTTTGTATTGATCTCTGTATTGTATTGAGTTGTAATAACTAGACAGGTGTTTATAACTATCTAGTATGTGATGTATAATCTGTGTAACTCTGATAGTCATTGTATATTATGTAATACTTATGTTATTAATATAATTTATTCGTTCCGCTGTTGAGATTCTGATGTTGTTTCTTTCTCTCTTCTCTTCTTTTCTCTTTTCTATCCCTTTCTTTCTTATTAATGATGCGTCATTCTGTGGAATGAATGGCGGGTCGTTACAGTGGTATCAGAGCATAGGTTGAGCGAATGCCTAAGCTTTTGGTTAAGTGAATATCAGAACACTAGGTTGAGTGAATACCTAGGTTCAGAAGGATTGTCCATTTGAGATAGGATCTGTAGCAACCTATTTGAGTCTGAGTATATCTATATACGAGAGCACGTATTTGTTAGTTATATAAAATGGTTTTATATTGTGTTAATTGATCGGTTGGGTGGTATATGGATTCTGGTCAATACGAGTAGCTAACGTTATTGATAGGGATCTCTAAACACTTGGACCAGGCCAACGGACACAATATTGTTTTAAAAAGGTAGATGAAATAATTTTACCCAGATATAATTTCTATATAAAAAAAAGTATCATTTTAAATGTATATGGTATTTGTAATGATTGGTTGAGATGATAATAATTTATCATCTAGGATTAGGAGTCTGAGTGTTGAGGTTGGAAGTGTATTTGTCGAGACTGTAAACCTAATACCGTCTCGAGTGAACTTTGCAATTGTAAGGATTTCACAATCTCTGAAGAAAAACCTGTTAAGGTTCAGAGTTTATCTTTGGAGTTGGATGAGTAAAGTTGGATCTGTCGGTTGAACAGAAGTGAGTGATGGTACCTTGATACCTCAGGTAATAGTAGCTGTATGATGAGATACAGTGACGATGGATGTTCCCGAAGATGTTTTCTTTGGAACAAGCTTAAGGAAGTGTATCTGCTTCGGTGTTGTGGCTGAGTTCAGCATGGTGTTTCTGTTTTGTTTGAGGTTCGAGTTTCTCGAAGAGCTTTGATTTGGGAATCTTTGGCATATGTGGCAGCAGTGCAACTCGGAGTATTCTGCGCGTTGGCAGGAAAGTTTTCTGGCTGAGCAGTTTTTCTGGAAGTGAAGATCAGAAGCAGCAGAGTGGATCCATTTCTTCGATAAATTGGATAAATAAGTGTAAGCTGTTCTGATTGGTAAAGAGAGAACAGTCTGTTTGGAATTAGGATGGGTTGATCGCAAAAGTGACTTGCGATTGCTGAGTGTTCTCTTGGGTTGTCAGAGTTTTTCTGGATGTCTTCAGAGAAGTCAGAAGTTTGTCCGCATCTGAAGGTTGAGTTTTCTTATCGAATGGATTCCAGGAGCGATACCGGTGGTTCAGTCTAGTGGAAGGATGTTTCCTAGAGATGGAGTTGGTGAAGCAACTCAAGTTTTGATGGAGTATCTGAGTTTTCTTTATGAATCCGTTGAACCATATTCTTGGATGTGTTGTTTAGTTTGTGCTCATGTTCTTCATCAGCATTTTCATTCTACCTCAGATTAGAGTTGAGCAGCAGAAGCAGTTTGGGAGTATATCTCTGGATAGGGGAAGTAAGTTTGGAATCTACTGATAATTGTGAAGTAGAATTGTGTTTGGATCTCTTCTATGTTCTGATTTGGATAAGTATTGGGTTTTCAGGATTGAATTGCCAATTTGGATAATTGGGATTAGATGTGTTTTACGTATCTCTGAGGGAGTACGTGTTTGATCTATCTTTGGTTTTGGAATCAGCAGTTCTGGAAGATTTGGTAGTTGAGTCAGACTCGTCTGTAGTCTGATATCCTGTTTAGTTCTGTA
This sequence comes from Allium fistulosum, assembly GCA_030737815.1. Lineage (NCBI taxonomy): Eukaryota > Viridiplantae > Streptophyta > Magnoliopsida > Asparagales > Amaryllidaceae > Allium > Allium fistulosum. Next base: position 478,398,686 of record CM060905.1, on the reverse strand, counting down.
GATATAGATGAGTAGGAGCTTTATAGTTTAGTAGTATTGTTTGTTTAGATTGTTTGTAGAGCGAGTATCCCGGTATATATATATATATATTTGGGGAAACTCAAGTATCTAGAATTTAGTCTAGATAATTAAAATTGTTTGATTGGATGATTGGCTGCTATGGTTGCTAGCATATGGATGATAGTATATGCTTGTGAATTAAAATTAAAATCTTAAATAGATTATTAAATTACCTTTGTTTAAATTTCGGGGACGAAATTATTTTAAGGGGGGAGGAATGTAATATCCCGGAAATTTGAGCAATATCAATTTAATAATCTGTTAAATAATTAAATTGATATTGATGATCTTTGATAATAAAATTTGAGTTTAATTTAATAATCTGATGAAATAAGTATTTAATTGGTAAATTTTATCTTTTAAAAGTTAATAAGATATTTTCTATTTGAATATATATATTTATTTGTATATATTGTAAATAGAAAAGCTTTGGTAAATTGGAAATTTAGATTAAATTTAATATGAACTTTTCAAAGTTATTTAAATAAATAACTTTATAGTTTTAAAGTACTTTAGGTAAATGTTAAATTGTTTAAGATATATTTTAACTTAAGTTTAAAAATAAATAAGATTTAACAAAAAGGGTTGTTTTATTTCTTTTTAAATAATACTTGATAATATAATCTCTTATATAAATTATTTAAATTATCAAATATGTTATTTTCAAATAATAAGTATAATGTATTATTTTTATAAATATGAATGGATTTTAAAGACTATGGAATTGTTATTTTTAAATTGAATAAGTAGTTGTATATGTATATATATATAACTTGAATTTTTAAATTGGATCTTAGGATTTAATTTGATTTGAAATTTGAATTTAAAGTTTTGAAATTCAAAAGAATAAATATTTAAATTGTTTTGGATTTCAGAATATTTGTATAAGCTTTTATTTATAAATGTAATTAGTTTTTTTTCTTTAAAAAGTAATTATATATATATATAGATAAGTATTTAATAAATAAGAAAAAGGCATTTATTTACTTTTAAAATAAATAAAAATATGAATAATGACTTAAGAGACATATGTCATTTTTCTAAGGCTCCATTTTAACATGTGTAATGTAAGTAATCAATGTAATGACAAGTGTCTTTATTATTTTCATTTTTCTTTTATTTTTATAAAATCACAAATTTTGTGATATCCCGGGATTTCAGGGAATTTAAAATGTGATAATCTTTTAAATTAATTTATTAAAATGGGTAAAATGTTATTTTCAAACAATTTAATAATAAGTTATTTTTAAATATAGTTATAAACAGATTTTAAATAGACATATTATTTCAAATTTAATAAGTATTGTTTAAATGTATATATATGTGTATTTAAATTGATTTTAGATAGGATAATTTTTTACAATTTATAATGTAATTGTTTAAAATGGATTAAATATACTATATATGATTTAGTTAAAATCTAATTGGTTATTATTTTATTTTCTTTTAAAAGTTTTATTTTTATAAATTAAGAAAAGCATTTATAAGTTAGGATATGTATTTATTAATTAGGAAAATTTAATAATAAAAGCTTTTAAATCCATTTAAAAGAATATTAATTTAATTATGCATGTAAAGTTATAGGTGTTAGCTTATAAATCCTCTTAAATAACATGTGTTAAGTTATTAAATGAGTTTAGTGACAAGTGTCACATTTTTATTTTATTTCTTTAATTTTAATAAATCAAAAACTAAATCTATATAACAATACTTCTTATTCTTCATTCACTTTTTCTACCTCATTTTCTAAGAAATCAAACTGCAGCCACGTTTTCAAAACAGAGAAAAAATATACCCAAAACCTGTAATCATCTTCAAAGCAAAATCTAAAATTAATTCAAGAAAATAAAACCTATAGCAAATCAGTTTCAAAAGTTCTTCTACAAGATTCAAGTTTTCAAGAATCAACAACTTCAAATCTGAACTAAGCAATTCAAGTTCCAGATCCAAGCTAAAGTTAAAGTTTTCAAATATATCAAATTTCAACACTCTGTTCAAAACATCTCTACCAGGTGAGTAAACCTAACTTAAAAAAACAGTTTTTAAATCTGTTACTATGTCTTGATATGCCTGATAAATGTTACAGTAACATGATATTCCGTGCTTACTTGAATGATTGGATGTGAATGGTTGTTTATATAAGAGTTTGTTATAAAATATTTGTGCATATTGATGTTCATGCTCTCTGTTATTTTCCTGTGAGTAAAATTAAAACATAAATCAGTTTTAATTTGATATATATATGTAGTATTGAGATGAATCTAGTGATGCATGTTTAAAAATTATGTATGCATGCTTGTTAAAATCTGAATACATGTCTATATGAATGTATATATTGGTATGTATGATTGTGATCAACTCTGTTTACTTTCTAACAGGCTAAATATTGAACAAAACTAAAATTATCTTCATGTATCTTTGTTAGGCTGAAGTATTCAAACAAATGTTGTTTGTTTGAACATAATTAAGTTTTAAAATTTTAAATTATATAAATTGAGTTTGAAACTCTCTGGAAAATGAAAAATAACAGTGGAAGTTTAGATTTGGGTTAAAATTGAGTGAAATGATTTATTAATTTAAGTGTATAATCTGATTCATCTTTGAGAAATAGGATTTTTAAAACTTAAATCTCAATTTTTAGTTATATATAGAGGGTGCAGTTCGAAGTTGAACAGAAAGTGTATTTTAACCATTTTCTGGCGATCTTTGGGTAAGGAGGTCTCGGGGTTTTGTCAGAAGCAAGGATGATGATCGGGTTGTTTAGCAAAAATGATGGAAGTGGTGATCATGGATTGTGGTGTCAGGAATTGGATGATTTAAGTTTTAAACCCTAAATGGGTCGAGTCTAAAAACTGGATCACTATATCATCTCTGGTGAATCGAGCTTCACCGGACCTTGGGGAAGAGCAGCGTGGATGATCGGGGGACGTGTGGCCGGAGTTCCAGCGACTCTGGTGGTCGGGGACGTTGGGGTCGAGGCATTTCTGGCGAATAGTTAGGTTCCAGGCTCGTTTGGAATGCTCGATTTCGATCAGGAGCTTACGCTTGTGGATTGATGATCGGAGATGTTTTTCGTGACGATCGTCGACGTGTCGAAGGCGGCAGGGATGGTCGGAGAGTTGCCGTGGGTTGGTGCACGTGCACGTGTGCACGTCTGTGGATTTGGGGAAGAAGTATTGGATCGGGAGAGAAGCGTTGTTTCTCGTGTTCGACTCGAAGGGGAGACCGAGTTTTGTAGGGGATGACTCGGGAGGGAACTCGGGTAGTTCCAGTAAATTTATTTCCAGGTTTTAAGCTTAAATAAATATAAGTTTTAAAAATGGGAAGAGGAAGGGAAACTCGGGTTTGACCCAAGTGATTTTTGTGTTCGACCCGAAGTAGCTTTTAAACCAAGTTTTATAAAATTTTAAAATAAGGTTTTTGAAATTTAAGAATAAATTTAATCTAAAACTTTCTTATATAAATTATATTTTATAAATAATAATTGTTTCCTTTAACATTGTTTATGAATCCTTGAAACTTTATTTTAAGCTTTACTAAATTAGGTTAAATTTATTTTAAACATTTAAAGGAAGATATGTTTTATTAACTTTAATTTATCAAGTTAAATGATTATTTCTTTTAAACTTTAATTAATGATTTAATTAAGAAAAGTTAGTTATTAAGATAAGATGTTTTAATGATAATTAAGGCATAAATAAGATAATGTTTTATTTTAAGATAATTTAAAGTTTTATTATCTTGAAATTAATTAAGTTAATTAGGGAAATTAAGTATAATTAATTAATTTAATCAATGATGATTAAGGATTAATTAATTGAGGGTTATAATTAATTAATTAAAGATTAATTAATTGTAATTAAGGATAATTAATTAAGTGATTAGAAACTAATTAATTAATGATTAGAGATTTATTAATTTAATAATTAAAGATTAATTAATTTGTAATTAGAGGTTAATTAATTGGTAATTAAGATGTACTTAATTTGTAATTAAGTTTATTGATTAATAATTAGGTTTTATTAATTATTAATTAAGGGGTGATTAATTAATTTGTAATTAAAGATTAAATAAGGATTAATCAAATAGTAATTAAGGATTAATTAAACTGTTATTAAGTTTTATTAATTGATAATTAAGGTTTATTAATTAATGATTAAAAGAATAATTAATCTGTAATTAAAGATTAATTAATTTGTTTAAGAGTAATTAAGGATGAATTACTCAAGTATAAATAATAAAATAAATGTGATTAATTTAAGTTAATTAATTTGTAAATTAATTAAAGATAATCACTTGATAAAGAAATCAAGTATGAATACTTAATAAGATTGATAAGTGTAATTACTTAGAGTAAGTAATTAATAAATAAATTACAGGATGTAATTAATTAAAGGGAATTACTTAATGAGAAGTAATTGAAGTATAATTACTTTATAAAAGTAATTAAGGATAAATTATTTGGTAATTAATTAAAGGATTAAAGTAATTAATTAAGAAGTTAATTAATTAAGGAAAGTAATTATAGGATGATAATTACTGTATATGATTAATTAAGGTGATTAATTAATGTTTAATTTATTAATGTAATTAATTAAGGGTCAATATAATTAATTATAGTTAATTTATTAATGGAAGTAATTAATTGAGGATTATTAATTAATGCAATTAGTAAGAGTAATTAAAGGTTAATTACTGTTAATGGTTAAGAATAATTAATTTGTGAAATTAATTAAAGAATAATTACTTTATGTAATTAATGAATAATTAATCAAGGATGATTAATATTTAATGAATAATTAATTAAATAAAGGTTTGTAATTAATTAATGATTGATTAAGCAAGGTTAGATAATTAATTCTTAAGTAATTAATTTGATTTAAGATAATTAAATTAATTATAACATAGGGTTAATAATGGTTGCTTATGGATGATTGTTTGTGTAGAATATCTGAATTGGATATCTATTGGATGATATGTTATGATATTCTGTGATATGATATTGGATATATCCGTGATAAATGTGTGATATTTATCTATGTTAAATGCTGTATGAATTCAAGTATTGAATTGAATTGTTTTAACCTTTAAACAACTTGGCCTTAAAAAGATACGTTTTGGATTTCGATGAGACCGGGATCGGGTTTCCGTATACCGGTATTCCAGGTCTGGAGACCCGAATACCACATCGATCCAAATTAACGATAGGTCGTGAATCTCAAGTGAAGATGAAGATTCAGAGTGCAAGGGTTATTGTCGTTAACTCTGAGGGTGATTCCAAAACGAGTGTAACGAGATAATGCCTTCGGTTTCGTTCGAACCCGGAACGAACTTGTATGGATTGAATGCTTTCAGCACATCGTCAGGCGGACGATGAGCATTCTAAGTGATATGTTCTGATTAAAGGTAATCGTAACCTCAAGCCTCATCAACCAGGAATGGCTAAAACAGGGGAGGTGCAGCAAGGCTTCGTGGGTAGCACCCACTGAGAGCAAGATAGATCCCTGTCTAGAGGTCCCTTTTCTTTTTATTCGGCTTAGTGTGTGGTTGGTCGCGCCAACTACGGGGTTATCTTGTTCGGAATTATCCAGTAAGGGATGGTTCCGGCTTTGTGTTGCAGGGGAGCGGGCGTACTCCTCGGTACGGTGATCTAGGCCACGTACTGTGACGGGCGGTACCCCAGTAGCCCTGCCATTGTATGGAATCCAAACTCCAATAAGTGCCGTAAGTATTAGTTGTGCCCAACTATGTTGGAATGTGAGATGTAAGCATTTCAGCTATTTCTATATTTTACTTGAAAACCCTAGACCCTATTATAATAAAATCAGATTTCCTATCAAATGTTTTGGTTAGCGTAAGGTAAAAACTTACCCATGTTTATTTGTGGGGAGTCTTACGTGATACCTTTTCTTTCTAAAGGTTTTGAAGTTAAGCAAGTTTAACCTGTTACTCACACCAGACCCATGTCTGACCCAAGTGTTTATTTCTGTTTTATAAACTCTTGGGTACTCAAATTTTTACGAGTAGCCAAGGGATTCAGGTTTAGCTTTGACGAATATTCTGGAGGAGCAATGGAGCAGGAGGCTTCGGCGTTCGTAGATATAGTATTCCGCTGTGTTGATATATGTGATAGTGTCTTGTCTTGTATTTGAGTTGTAATGTCTAGACAGATGTTTATAACTGTCTAGTAAGTGATGTATATGCTGTGTAACTCTGTAAATTGTTATATACTATGTAATAGTTTATGTTATTAATATAATTTATTCGTTCCGCTGTGAGATCGTTGTTGTTGTTTCTTTCTTTCTTCTTTTCTTTTCTATTTTCTACCCCTTTCTTTCTTCATAATGATGCGACTTTCTGGGCATAGAAAGTCGGGTCGTTACAAATTTACATATATATAAACATTTGCACTTCTTTATTTCATTCTTTCTATTTTCTTTTCAAAACAAGATAAACTCAAATCTTTCTCTAAATACAAATCTGAAAATAGATCAGTACCATTTTCTCAAACCTTTCTCAAATGCAAAAATCTGAAATTCAGTAATCTAAATGCCTCAACCCAGAAATCATCAAAAAAACAACCCCTGTAATACATTTAAACAATCAAAAGTCTTCTGCCTGAATTTCTTTTCAATCTGAAATCATCTCAAAGCCTTGCAAACACTCTTTTCGAATCTGTATCATCTTCAAAAGCCTGTTTGCATTCATTTGCAATCTGGAAGCAACATGCATTCTTCAACGAATCAAGATTCAAGTTTTAAAAGTATTAAAATTTCCAGACTCAAGCATTTTATCAATTCCAGTTTTCAAAAGCTAAACTACCTCTGCTCTGCATGTTTGGTGAGTAACAATTTTAATATAAACTAACTTAAGTAAATATAATTGCTTGATTTTTCCTGTGATAATCATGGTTGGAGTGATGGAATTCTCTGTAATGTGTATAGTTTTGAATGCATGTATGGTTTTGATATGTTATTGCCTGTTCTAGGATTCCAGGTTTAAATCCTGATCAAAATCAATGATTTCATGTTAAGTTCTGAATAAAAGATGGTTGCATGTGAATATTATAGGTAGTTCTGCATATATATGTATTGATATATGAATATACAAGTGCATTTTTCCTATATGTATATGTGGTGGTTTTGTGTGCATATGTGACAGTACCCTGTTCTTGTTTTTGTTTGCCCAGACTCAAAATTTCATTTTTAATCTCTTACCACTTGATCTAGTTTTGTTAGGACTAAATTTACAAACTAAAATTGTTGATTTACCATAGACAAATGTCTAAAAATTTAGTTAAGTCAAACTTTAAAACCAAGTGTCTCTGTAAACCAAAATAACAGTGCATGTTATATAAAAGTAAAAATTCAAACTTTGTAATTTATAAATTCAGGTTTATAAATTGAATAGGTAAGTTATAATATGATTTTTAGCATTAAAATCATAATTTTTAGTTTGGTAATAAAGGTGCAGTTCTGTTTTTAACTAAAAATGAATATGTGGGTAATTCTGTTGATCTCGATAGTTTGGCATGTTGAAATCTTCAGTAGGGATGGTGGAATGATCGAGGATGTAAGGAAAATTATTAGAATTTGAATTAAAGCATCGAGGAAGGAATGATTTGGGATTTAAATTTATAACCCTAGTTTTAACTAGTCGAGATAAAATGATCACCACGGATTCTATTTGGATCGAGTGCATTAGGGTTTGGAGAGAGGGAAGTTTGGTCGTAGGCGAGGCTGTGGCCGGCGGTGGAAGCTCTCTGGTGGTCGGGATTTCGAAGACGAGGGGTTGTTGCCAGGTTTGAAAGTAGTCTGTGTTCCAGATTTTGGTGCTCACATTCTCGATTTTGATTTCGCTTCTTGATCGAAGATTGGATGGTCGGAATTAGGTCGGGAGATGATCGCCGACATGCGTGTGTGGTCGCGAGTGGTCGGAGTTGACGGCGGGGACGGTGCACGTGCACGCGATCGTGAATGTCTGGTGAAGTCTGGGATTTGAACAGAGAAGGGTACTCGGGTGTTCTTCGTGACGATTGGATATTTGCTCGAAGTAATTAGAGCTGCGACTCGAAATAATTTATGGTGGTTTCGAGTGCAATTGTGTTGCCAGGTTTTTAAGAAACCTGTCAGTTTAATTTTTTTAAACAGAATTTAAATTGTGAAGAAATATTTAAACAGGAATTGGAATCAAAGTTTTATTTCAAGTTGGTTTTGAACCTCAGATTTGAGATAAATAAGTTTATAAATTTAAATGTTTTAAATAAGTTTAAATGTTAACTATATTTAAATGTTTTGAAATTTTTAAAAGGAAGTTGATTTAAGTTCTTTTAAAAATTCTCTAGAAGATATAAGATTTCTTTAACAGGTAAAGGTTTTTAAATTGGTTCTAAACTTTGTTAAAGACAAAATTTATATTCATTTTAAATCCAGAATTTAAAATGAAATTTAAAAGTAAATTTGAAATGGATATTTTCAAATGTAAGTAAGAATGATAATTTAACCATGAATAAGAAAAATGTTTTATCTTGAAGTTAAAAAATCATTAAATCTTTAAGGAGATTTAAATGGTTTAAATAAAATAATTAGTTTGTAATTAAGGATTTATAAACTAGAATATAAATAAATGATTAAGAATTAATTAATAAAGTAATTAAATATTAATTAAGTTATGGTTAACACTTAATTAATTAAATAATTAGAGATTAATTAATTGGTTATTAAGATTTATTAATTTGAAATTAATAATGGTAAATCTAAGTTAATTACTTAAGAAAAGTAATTAAATAATTATTAATGAAGGTCATTAATTTGAGATTATTTAATAATTAATTAATGTCATTAATTTTAATAATTATTTAGATTAATTAATTAAGGATAATCATTTATGGAATTGTTTAAGTGTAATTACTTAATGAAGTAATTAAGAAATTAATTACTCATTGTAATTAATTAAGTTAATTTGATTAGTTAAGTTAATTAATTAAGTTTAATTAATTTAGAAATAATCAATGGATGATTTGATAAATAATTACTTAATGTAATTATTAAGGTAAGATTATTTAGGGAAGTTAATAATAAATAATTACTAGAAGTAATTAATTGAATGGTGGTGTATAAATGGAAGTAATTTGAGTTTAATTACTTGTGAATTAATCAAGGGATTAATTAAAAGAAATTAATTAAGGAGTAATTAATTTAGTTAATAAAAGTAATTAAGGGTAGTTAATTACTGAATGAGATTAATCAAGTATGATTAATAAATGTGGTTTAATTAAAGGTTAATTACTTAATGTAATTAATTTAGTTAGAGTAATTAATAAGTAATTTGTAATTAAGGATCATTAATTAAAATAATTAAGAATTAATTAATTAAGAATAATTAATAAATGAAGTGATTAATTAATGTAATTAATTAAGGTTTAATATAATTAATTATAGTTGATTAAAATTAATTAATTTTAGTTAATTAATTAATGAAGTAATTAAAGGTTAATTATTATAAGTAGTTAAGGTTAATTAATTTGAGTAATTAATTAAGGATAAATTACTTGAAGGTAATTAAAAGATAATTAATCAAAGATGATTAATTGAAAAAGGTAATTAGAGGATAATTAATTAATTTGTAATTAATTAATGGTTAAGTAAGAAGGATTTATAAAATGAAGTAATTAATTTAATTCACTTTAAATTAATTAGAGATGATATAAATCATTACTTATGGATGGATGATAATACTGAATGCTTTGCATTGATTGATATCTCTGATGAGATATATGCTGTATGATATGGATGTTAGTTGAATTGTGATGATAATATGGATTATCTGATAATGTTGATTATCTATTGTGAATTATCTTTCTATGTGTATAAAGATAATGAATTAAATTGTTTTAACCTTTAAAACAACTTGGCCTTAAAAGATACGCTTTGGATTTCGATGAGACCGGGATCGGGTTTCCGTATACCGGATTTCCAGGTCTGGAGACCCGAATACCACATCGATCCAAATTTACGATAGGTCGTGAATCAAGTGAAGATGAAGATTCAGAGTGCAAGGGTTATTGTCGTTAACTCTGAGGGTGATTCCAAAACGAGTGTAACGAAATAATGCCTTCGGTTTCGTTCGAACCCGGAACGAACTTGTATGGATTGAATGCTTTCAGAACATCGTCAGGTGGACGATGAGCATTCTAAGTGATGTGTTCTTTTCTAAGGTAATCGTGACCTCAAGCCTCACAAACCGGGAATGGCTAAAACAGGGGAGGTGCAGCAAGGTTAGTGGGTAGCACCCAAGTAGGACAAGATTACCTCTGTCTAGATGTCCCTTTCTATTTTCGACTTAGTGGTGCGGTTGCTGATCCCAACCGTGAGGTATCTTGTGCGGGAATTATCCAGTAAGGGATGTTCCGACCTTGTGTTGCAGAGGATTGGGAGTGATCCTCGGTACGGTGATCTAGGCCACGTACTGTGACGGGCGGTACCCCAGTAGCCCTGCCATTGTATGGAAATCCATTCTTCCTACGACACCCTACGGTTTTGATTGTATAACCCACTTTGTGGCTAGTATGCTGGAATTTAATAATGTAACAATTTCAGCTATTTCATATTTATTTGAAAACCCTAGACCCTATTATAATACAATCGAATTTCCTATCAAATGTTTTGGTTAGCGTAAGGTAAAAACTTACCCATGTTTATGTGTGGGAAGTCTTACGTGATACCTTTTCTTTCAAAAGGTTTTGAAGTTAAGCAAGTTTAACCTGTTACTCACACCAGACCCATGTCTGACCCAAGTGTTTATTTTTTGTTTTATATAAACTCTTGGGTACTCAAATTTTTACGAGTAGCCAAGGGATTCAGGTTAGCTTTGACGAATTGTGGAGGAGCAATGGAGCAGGAGGCTTCAGCGTTGTAGATATAGATAGTAGTTCCGCTGTGTTGATCTTTGTATTGATCTCTGTATTGTATTGAGTTGTAATAACTAGACAGGTGTTTATAACTGTCTAGTATGTGATGTATAATCTGTGTAACTCTGATAGTCATTGTATATTATGTAATACTTATGTTATTAATATAATTTATTCGTTCCGCTGTTGAGATTCTGATGTTGTTTCTTTCTCTCTTCTCTTCTTTTCTCTTTTCTATCCCTTTCTTTCTTATTAATGATGCGTCATTCTGTGGAATGAATGGCGGGTCGTTACAAACAGGATTCCTCACAAACGTTGATTTATTTACATATATATGTGCTGATATATATGAGTGTGATGCAGGGGGGACAGGTTGGAGGGATCCAACGAGATTCCTCGCTATTGTTGAATTGGTTTCAATAATTTCAAGTTTATATGAATTATTGGATAATAAACCTGATTTGTTGGAAATATGGATTATGGCATCATTATATGTTAAAAACTAAAAACCCAGTAGTGATAGAAAATCAATATTGATATTGGTTAAGTGTTGGGTAGCTATTGGCCTTAAATTAGTATTTTGAAATACCATAATTGCCATTGAGTTGGAATTGGTTATGAGATAGGAAATGATTTTTAATCTGAAATTGGATTTCGAAAAAAAATATTGTTTTAAAAGATGTTTAATTATAATATATTGTTTTAAAGATATTTAATTATATTATATTATTTTAAAGTTATTTAATAATATAAATATTTTTTAAAGTTACTTAATTATAGCAATATTATTTTAAGGTTATTTAATTATATTAGTATTGTTTTATAGTTATTTGTTTATAGTTAATATGGTTTGAAAGAATTTATCAAAATGTTAATATTTTGAAAGGTTAATTATTTCAAGAATAATTATGGTTTGAAATTAATAATAAGGATTATTAATAAGGTTTTGAAAATAAATTATTATTATTTATAAAAATGGTGAAGATTAATTATTATTGTTTATTTAACAATATTTTGAAAGTATTAATTATTATTTTTAGGATGTTTTAAAGTTAATAATTTTCATTTATTTATAATATTTATTGTTAATAATTATTATATAATGGTGTTTTGAAGTAAAAGGTTTTTAATTATATATAAATGTTTTCCAGGACCCATGAATAGAGTTGAAAGACTTGGATTTTATAAAGGAGTTTATAAAATGATTTGAAGACTTAAGGTAAGATTATCTACAAGGTGAAACAGTTTATAAATGGTTGGATATTTTTAAACGAATTTTGGAAATGGGTTTATAGATTTATAAAAGGAGTTTTATAAATGGTTTATGGATTTATAAAGGGCTTATAAATGATTTTTGAAATGTACAAAGAGCTATAAGTGATTGAATTTTTATAAAGGGATTATAAATGGTTTTTCTAGGATTTTTAAAATGGTTTATAGATGGTTTTGGAGAATTGTAAGGAATTTATAAATGATTTGAGAATCGAATAAAAAGAAAATCTATCTCAATTTTGTGGATATACTTATACCATTGAGATAAGTATATGGAAACTTTCTAAGTATTCAAAATATAGGGATTAGCGGATATACCTTTGTAAAGGTATTTTTGTACAAGTAACTTATAAAGTGTTTTTAAAATGAATGAAAGATCTATTAAAAGGAGGCCGGTGGTTGCTTATGCGCTTAACCAATGTTGTTTTTACCTATGGAATAAATCTTTGTTTGAATGTGTGTTTGTTGATAGTTCAATAACCGACTATCAAAATCTTGGCCTAAATATGTAATCCTTCTTAATTTTGGTGGTATAGAAATATTCCCTACTTAACACCGAAGGATTTTAACTCGGGAAATATCTAGGAGAAACATGGGAATTATATGGTACAGTTACTGTCGGTGGTGCTATACTATACGTATAAACTCGTTTTGTTCTCCTAGGACAAATGATGAGGAGATCTGTCCACTTAAACGGTTAGAGGGTGATCTCCCTTCTTATGTATTGTCTAATTATTTCCTAAAGAATCGGTATTGCACATTTTGGAAATCGATGATTGGTTTTCGGAGCGCCAGGGAAGCGAAAGAGTGTACTCGTAAGAGATGACTCGAAAACCGTGACCACCCCGAAAACATATACGGTTCTATGGATGAGTTTCATGACTTACATTAAAATGTTGAAATCCATGTGTGGTTCCGATACCTATTGGGTATGGGAATCCATGTGGGATTTCATAATCTATTTGGTGGTGGTGCGTAAGCTGGAGCACCGGACGTAGCCTCATCAGCGGTAATGGCTAAAACCAAAGATAGGAGGCATGGCCAGTAGTGTTGGCAAACCCATAGGGTGCAGTTAGCTCCTCCTAGACATTACTTATAATTGTTATGCATGCATTCGGTCTTAACGAGACAAGCTATGTTTTTCCTATGGTACATCACCAGGGATGTATGCAGCTTCGGAAGGATATCTCCGATTCTTGTGCAGGAGGACGTTCTTGAAGCATTGAGGGCCCCTCCATGGAATCCTACACAATTAGCGAACGTGCCTTATCGGTACTTGATTGTATACCTAGTATTGTAGTGATGTACACTCACGAGCATCACATCTACTTGATTATTATTATTTTCACTCTTAGACATTATTATAATATCAATGGATTTTCTATAGAAAAGGTTTTGGTTATCGTAAGATAAAAACCCGTCCGTGTTTATCTACGGCGTGGTCTTACAAGATACTTTTGATTTCAAAGATTTTTCTTACAAATTTAAATCCAGTTGGGTGTGTTTTCTTACGCTAGTTTTCCAGACTGACTCTGGTTTTATTTTATTATAATGCTCGAGTCAGATCGAGCATATTACAAATTAGTTTGGATGCTTTGGAGCTTTAGAAGACAAGCTGGAGGCCTAGAGACGTATTTACGTAGATGGTTATTTTTCGTTGTATTCGTTGTTGTATTTATCAGCAATTGTGAGGATAGGCTACTGTAACTGTGCAGGTTGAAATAGGTTAGTATTATCTGATTGATGTTTTGAATATACATATATTACAGTTTGTTTTTGTAAAGATATTATGTATATTATAGATTATTCGTTTCACTGTGAGATTCTGTGTTGTTTGGTTTTCTTCTTATCTTCTTCCTTCTTTCTTTTTACCTAACAGTCGGGGTTTCCGGCATTCGATTGCTTAGCACACAATACAGTAAACGTATTAGTGTCGATTTTCGAGTGTCGAAAATCCCGGTTGTTACATTATCGTAGACATACTATAGTGTATCAAATACACATGTCCATGTTGGTGACAACTCATCGATGAATATAACGAAGTATATGGAACCGTTTTAGTATTAATAGACTTACGATTGCATACATCTATATGTATCAATCTGAAGAGTATATCATTTCTTATGACGCTCCTATTAAATGGGTGCATAGCTATTTAATTATTTGAGATATAATTAACTAGCATCATATGATTCATAATCATATAATAAAGTTTATTTCTCAAAACTTTGGCTCGGTCTATAGTTCCAAAATAATTTTAAATAATTTAGATACTTTAGTATTTTCAATTTCATCACTTTTGTTGTGAAAAAAAAACCATATTATAGTTCTATTTAGTAACGAATATTCATAATATTCACGTTGAAATATAACTATGTCTATTTTTTAGTCGATACTGAAATATAATCATTATTTCATAAATAATGTTCGGTATGTTGTATGATAAAAAATTTCATATGCAATCAATAAGTGCTATATAGCATGCTCCCACTATTTCTGTTATTATTATAATAGCGTAATATACTTGCAGGTCCATCATTCACTTAATATAGATTATTTATATCATTTACTACAAATAGTTTACAGTGGAAAGCTCTTTGATCAAATATCTTGAACTTAAAGAATTAAATTTCATAGAATACAATTTTCTAAATGAAAATACATTTCATAATAGAAATCATATTTCTCATTCCAAATGTTAACTATCAATTATTATTTTACAATTCTTTTTTTTGATGTTTCTTTATAAAGCAGAAGTGACTATTCATCTTTTCATCCCAATTATACCTTAAATCACATCTATTCTTATACCCTCGTTTTTCTTTCTAAATGGTTTAACCATTCAAAAGAATCGAATAGACGAAACATTTTTTCGTTTTTTGATATATTTAAAATTAGGAATTGGTTAGGGAGAACCTTAGAATCTCAAATTTATTCTTTTGAGCAAGAATATACAAAAGAAAATTAGAAAACAAACAAAGAGAAAGAAGAGGAAAATCTTGAAAAAAATGGATCGTTCCTTTTTATCCAAATAATAACCTTACTACAACATCATAACGAACTCTTTACAATAGTGCACTCGATCATCCTTAACATTTAAGGACATCAAATATGTTGCACTTGGCGTAAATTGATCAAATTAACATTTCGGTGATCGAGTACTTAGATCTATATTTTAGTTTTGGTCTTCTCTTACATTTAACACGGTATGATCTTTATTGTAATCAATCAAATTGAATACTAGATCTCACAGTATGGTTTATTTTCCTATTTTGGATGAACTAATTTGATTAAAATATCATACACTACGAACTATTACCGTTCATTATATAACATTTATATATAATTTTATATGGATCAAATATCCATAGTCTTGTATTGTTTTTTATTTTAAAACTCATAGAATGCAATACACGGTCTCGACGAAATAAACATGTAGGCGACCAAATTACGAATGTAATTAGTAATTGTAAAATTAGGCGCTTGTAGGAGCACTGAAATATTAACATGCAAGAAGCATTTATTAGTAAGTATATGTTATATTTCTATTTGTCAATCTTCAATTCGATTCATTTGTATATCTTAATTGATAAAAGTTCTATCAATCATATTAAATGCATAAATTTATTGGTGTAGATTATTATAACATTATACAACATATGTTCTTACAATATTATAAAGGTAAAATCCTATCTTTTTATTTTTCTAATAATGCTTCAACTAGTCTATTATGTTTCACCAAACCATAAGTCGAAACATAGAGGTATTTTGACTTCACTAATAGGTGTTAGGACTTGTTTGTCTTGGAATTCTAAATTTGAGTTTGATCAACATGTCATAGCTCTACGGATAATGGATAACTCTTTATCGGTTATATCATATACAACTCATAACCCTTTGTACCTTGTCCTAATTTCACTTCGACCTTGATTTTTCTCAACATATCAAAACGAAATTATTCACTCATACCTACCATATCGCGATGGACTAAGTATAGTATATGTAACTTGAGTTTCCTCAACAAATATATATATATATATATATATATATATCCTACCTCATTAATTCAACATATTAATAATACAACACACAACATCTCTAGCTTGAGTTTGCTCAACAACTAAGAAGTATGCAAGTAATATATATATATATATATATATATATATATGATAGAGGGAAACATTATATTGAAGATCCATAATCTCTAATATACTATATTAAGTGATACGGACTTATGCAATAATGTATTTCTTGTGAAACTCCCTCATGATTCAAGTGTCGGCCACGCCTGAAATCATGGTATACGTACAATATGTGATGGCCCACCTTTTCAAACCTTGGATATCGACACTAATACCTCCTCGGTATTCATGTGCCACAAATTCAAGTGCCAAAAAGGAAGATTGATCAAGCGTAAAAAGAAAATAACACAGAACAGTGTAGAAAACAGAATCTCATAATCATATATTATTAACCACATAATCTTCTACAGCAGAAAATTTTGAATACAATATCAGAGTGTAACCTAGATCAGCCTGGACAGTTATAAATCCTTTTTCCTTACAAATGCTAAAAAAACAAAACAAATACAATGGAAAAAATAGAATACGTTCATATGTTGATGAAGATCTCCCACTTTCCTTTGGAAACCCTAAGAATCTTCAGCTAATCATGAAACTACTCAGATCTGACCCAAGTATTAAAAATACCCGGATCAGTCTGGCAAACCAGCGTGAGAAATGTAAATCATAAATATATATATGATAGTGTCATAGATCGACTTTGATGCCAAACAAAACCTTTGAAAGGAAGAGTATCTCATAAGACCACGCCGTAGATAAACATAGACGAGTTTTTTATCTTATAATACCTAAAAAAATTTCATCAAATCATTTGATATTATTTCTAACGAATTAGTTTGAAAACAATTTTCAAATAAATGTATTAATCATAGCCGAAATTATTACATTTGTTAAATTCCATCATAATAGGTTTACAACCAAAACCGTAAAGGCTAGTATTAGAAAATGGATTCCATATAATGATAAGGTAAGGGACTACCTTCCGATAGTACATCTCTAGAGGGATGCACCTAAGGCTCCAACCTCTACCAACATAGAACCGGCCTACCTTTATCATAGAAAGTACTGAATATGACATCACCACGATTGTTCCTGACCTATCCAAGACATCTCATAGCATACACAACAACCTGATATATAGAGGGTAATATAGAAAGGTAATGAACGTATCCTAATGGGTGCGACCCACTTAGCCCTGCCACATCTACCATGTTTTTGCCATTACCGATGTGTGAGGCTTGAGGTAATGTTTTACCTTTCACATGACAAATCCCACTTTGAATGCCACATTTCCACTTCCGATGACACACTAATTAGTTTCCACAAAAGTACAACCCTCGAGTTCATATGCCTCAGGGAAGGGTGTTGAGTATAAGAGGGATTACCTTCTACACCACCAAACAGATGTACGTTTATAAAAACCAATGTAAGTGGTATTAAAAATGCAATGTCAGACATTTGTCCATACAAGTTGACCAGTAACAGGACAAACCGAAGGTACTCCTACTGCATCTTTGATGTGCACGTAAATGTGCATATTTTTACCACCATATTTAATCTATTTAAATTAAATAAACGATCATATCGGGCATTTTAACTTGTTTAAACCAAAATTCATATTATTTTCAAATCATCACATATTCATCTTCATCCAAGGGCAAAATGGTCATTTTTGTGCATATATTAATTTGAGAAAATTTAATTGGAAATTTCTATATTTTTTATAGGAAATTGGTGAATTTTACAACTGGTTACATGATGATATATGCATGCACAAAAGTGAAGAGAACAAATGAAGATGGAAATAATTTAAAGTGAAGATAATTGAGGACCCCGCCTACATTAATGTACAAATTAGAGGCTAATGCACATGCTTATGGAATTAATGGCTTCATGTAAACTTAAATGAGGATTATTTGAAGCTAATGATTACTTGGCCTCCACACTTCCTAAGAGGGTATTTTGGGCATTCCCCAAAAATATGAATTAGGGTTTAACACATGTATAAAATCTCCTTATGTTTTATGTAACCCTCTTCCTCCCTTAGTCTCTCTTACTTAGTTTTTAGCTTAGGAAATAAATCAAAGCTTTTCTCTCTTCTTTTTCCATGGCTACTTAGCCATTTTATTTCATGTAATTTTTCTTTCTTTTATGCAATGTTAATTCTCTTTTATTTACATGCTTCTTCTCTTCTTATGTTAGTAGTGTAGTTTACATTCATGCAAAGTAGATTAGTTTTATTTCTTGTTAATTAGCTCTCTTTTCCTCTTCTTTTTCATTCATGTTGCAAGCTACTTGTGTTGTTATGATAACACAAATGAGAGGCTAATCCTATCAATTTAGGGGTAATGAAGCCTCTAATCATGTAGCTTCAACATTTTGATAATTATTGCTCTCTTTTGTGCTTAAATGAATGTTGATGTGATTTATTGTTTCATATTGAATTTGACAGTCTATGTTGTTCATAACAAATAGGCTATGCTTAAACAATCACAAACAAAAATTTCCTCTTCATCTAAATATGATTATGGCAAAGAAGTGAACGTTGAAATTGAAATTTGATGGTCTATATTTCTAATTAATAGTTAATAGACCATACTTAAAATAGATTTTGCTTTCAACTTGTTGTCATTTTTCATGAGAATTAAAAATGGTTTAAAGGTTGTGTTATAGTTTGATGGCTTATGTTGAGCTAATTAATAGCACAAATGAGCCATACTTATGATAAACATATCATTTAAACTCATTTATGACCAAAGAAGAGAGATCATAATTTCATAAATTGTTGAACTATATGATCAATAGAGTGGAATTATCTCTAAATTGTCATTTAACTCTCATTTTTCTATCAATTTTCTTTTTCTAGTTTTCTACAATTTTAGCTTCACACTTTTCAACTTTGGATAATTTGATTGAGTAGAAAATTTAAATCATCAATTCCCTGCGGATCGACCCGTATTCGCCACGTAATACAAGTGTACGTCGTGCGCTTGCGGTTATATTTTTAATTAAAATTCGTTCGACGGTTTTCTAAATTGATAGAGTTTCCATCGTCGAACAAGTTTTTGGCGCCTAAAAATTTGTTCGACGACGGAAACTCTATTAATTTAGAAAACCATTGAACGAATTTTTGGCGCCATTGCCGGGGAGTTGATTTGACTTTAATTTTCTATTCTTCGGATTATTTTTCGTTTTCTTTTCATTGTGTGTTTGTTTTGTGTGTTGAGTGCAGTTATTAAAAAAACATTGTTGTGTGTTTTTGTGTGATTTTTGCTTTTATTTAGTTTGTGTGTTTGTTGTTATTCCATTTGTGTTTGCATTTTATAAAAAACAACAAAAATAAAAAAAATAAAACACAAATTTCAATTGGAAAAAATAAACAGTTTTATTCCATTTCATTCTCTTTTACATTTTTGCATTTACATTTTTCGTTTCCTTCATTGTTTCACTGATTACTGTTTCACTGTTTTGTTTCATTGTGCACTGTTCACTGTTTCATTGTGCAGTGCAACACTTTTGCTGCTGTCATACAACTGTTCATAACCTGACCACCCCCTTCTTCATCACCATCACCAGTCCATCCACATACAACAGTTGCCAGCAACTCCATATACATTCATACACATCTGTCACCACATATTCCGACCACAAATCATCCAACTGTCACTGCTTCATAACAAACAACTGCATGCACGACCCAAATCACACTGCATCTCCACTTCTTATACCATTGTCATACACTGCTTCTGCTCTTCACATCTGTCACTCTTTCACTTTCATACTGCACTACACTTAAATACCTTAATGCCATCATTTATTCCCCGTCGCATTGCATTACCACTTCACCACTGAGCAACACCAACAACCTTTACCACCTCTGTCACTGCTGATTACAAAACCGAACTTCCACAACATAAAACATCACTGCTTCACTACTTCCTCATTCATCATTACAACTAGCCCACCTTCAAACTGTGCTACTGCACTGAACACACATCCATAGTGCATAACTGTGCACGTACAAACATTTCTACCATCATTTTTTAAAACAATTATGCCATCCCTCCTCTGCCAAATCTTCCACCACATTCGACCAACTGCCTACATCCTTTACTACCCCATGCTTAATCACCTCCCATCACCTCTCTGGCCAGAACTAACGTTGAGACCATCTACTTCTTTGAACATCCCCACTGTTGCAACCAAACCCAGTCTTCATTACACATTACAACTTCCTTATCATCATCTCTTACTACCAATACATAACTTCTACCACCATCATTACCTTCTACCACATCCACTTGCCTTCTACCCTAATTCACAAACCACTACTACAGCCACTGTCTGTCAACATCCCACACTGTCTTCATCGGTTCTACCTACCACCTTCACAACATCACCAAACTCCAGAAATCTGCAGTGCAGCACCACTACAAAAAAAAAGCAAAACTGCTTCATCTACAACTTAACCACACTACCCGATCATCAACCTGACTCCATCTCCACCAACCCAACACCCACTGCCAAAAACCCTATCATATCTCAGCACTTCACAACACATACCAGTCCATCATCATCCCGACCACAACAACTTCAAACATCTTCCATTACCACCTTCACACATTCATACAACTCCACCATATATCCTATACCTCATATCTCAGGGCAAATACATCACATATTGTAACGCCCCACCTCTATGCTCATAATAACAAAGAGTATTAAAAGAAATACTGTCTATTATTACGAAGAATAAGGCTGGATAGGAGCGACCATCCGTAATTGGCCTTACACTAATATTGGTTATCTCGGTAGGAGTGGTATATACTTTTTATTTTTCATCTATTATTTATTTACTCCCATCGACATATCCAATTATCAGTATAAAACAAACTACGATAGTTCATAATAGTTTAGGACATTAGATATAACAATAACACAGATAATATACAAAAGTCTCATATATATATAACTGAGGTCAGTTAATACATAGTTGACTCAATACATATGATACAACTACAACTGTCGACTCTAGAAGTTATATATACAAGTACATTATCAACTAATATACATGAATACATATCGTTCTATACAATGACGCGACTACTACAAAATGACACAGACAACTTCAGAAGATGTGAAAAGTCTTCAAATCCTGAACAGCAACTCAAAGAAGAAAATCTACAACCTGAAATAACTCGGGTCTGACCCGAGTATTACATTCAAAAGAAAATAATACCCAGGTCAGTCTAATTCAAACCAGTTTATTAGTGCATATAGGCAGTAATAATTTAAATAGACGACAGTCACAGAAATCTCGTATATCCAACTCTCGATACGAGAATTAGGTAATGGCATATATAACACTAAATAGTGTTAAACAACAAATCAGCAGTCCAAATCAGAATGTAACTCCAAAACATTGAAATTCACCAACGAAACAATTCAACAAATCGAAACATCAATTTAAAACTGTCAAATCTGATAGGGCTGCAGTACACGCACGCGTGTACTGCCTCGCCAACATCGCATGAGGTACACAAGAACTCAGTGAGAGTCGCAAATGATCACAAGGTCAAACCCTGAAATCGGGTTCAACACAAGTGTGATTTCCTCGATCAACATGAAATAATCGAGAACCAACAAAGAAGATCCAATCAATACATGTATCTACCATACATATGTATGTACGGATAAGGATACACATTTGTGCCAGCAGTACAAACCAACAAAGCCAATAACAAGACCAGAACCAAGCAAAGGCCCGAAGTACAAATGGCCAAACCAGTGCACCACTAAACCAACAGCACGATCAGAGGCAAATCAGTAAGAAGAATTTACTAGAGGGCAAGTGCTACACTGATAACGAGACGAATGAAGTACAACCATAATTGCATATGGCGAACACAGTTCAGATATGAAGCAATGCCACAGTCAAGCATGCAACTATTTGTGGATAGACCAAAGCGAAGACATCAAAGTCACAGTGAAAATTACACATGACCAAGTAGACAGTGGACAGGACCATATCAGAGCAACCTCAATATTACAACATCAGTAACAACATTGTTAATATAACTGAAACCGATCACAAGTGCAACCACTACGACGAAAATGAGGTGCAGACTACAGAGTAAACATTTTCAATGAAATCAGAATGCTAAATGGAGATAACAGAGACTAGAGACCACAAGCAATGCATTAAGTAAATGCAACTGATAATAGTGGTAATCACACAACAACACTAACAGACCAGAGAACCCTACAACTTCAATGTAAGCAAGCAATGCGGACTATACAATAGTGAGAGCAATGCTTATTCAAGCTAGTCAAAGAACTGGAATATTATGCAACAGTGGATGTAGAGTACACTGAATGGAGAGATGGCCAGAGACGAAGCTTTCAAAGGGTTCACTGAGGAATCAAATACAAATGTAGACAACAGCATCCAATGAATATATGAAGCATAACCAGAGTAACTCAAATGACAAGACTAGATGTGCAATACCATACAAGGCAATGCATCAGGAAACTCAAGTGAAACTACAGATAATCAACCCTTCGAAGACCATCAATACAAAAGTCAACGGTGTCAATAACAAGTGCAGGAGCTACAACTACAACCATACATGTATACAGAATTGTACATGTACTCGAGGCAATATGATTTCCATCAAGACTCAAGTTAAAGTGATAACAGAAAGCATGTCACAGATAGATTAGAATGTAACTCAATGAATAAGTGACAGTGCAACAGAGGTGAGTCCAGAGAAATACAGGAATATGCCAAGCAACCAGACCAGCAACAAAATGGACAACACTGCATTTAAATTCAAGAAGATATACATACACACATCCTATGTATATATGCACATATATAGTCTTGAATAATCAGGTCAAAATGAATACAAACTTCAAGTGACAGTGGCGACTAGACTCTAATTGAAACACGCATGAATAAGGCTCATTAATGAAACAACGATATCAAGTGATACTGAGCACCCGTGAACCAACGCAGGTAGGTCAAATGAGGTGCTCAGTGTAACATGGGGCAACCAAACATCCATAGTACTACACAACAACGTGTAGTCGCAATTAATCATGATCTGTTAAATGAAATCTCAAGCCAAGGCAATAGACAGCAGAAATTCATGTCATCAGAAAATGAATTCACCAAATAAAAATCGTGTCAACCCAGTAATCATGTAAAGAATGAAAGTCAGGGAAATCATCAACATCAACAATACTCACGTAATCATAGCAAAACAAAATCGAATGGCAGAGATAATCAAGAACTTCGACTTAAGTTCAAACAATGGAATGAATAGATGTGAGTGAAAAAGATCACTCACCTTTCTCGAAGGGCATACATCCACTCGGCCTAAGTTAACATCGAACGAATCAGATGAATCACCCTCGATCGAAGACAGGTTGAACAAGTCAAAGACGCGATGGTGAAGAACGGCAAGGGAACTCGAAGTCGTGGCGGCCAAAAATCGATCAAAACCCTATTTTCTGGACGAACGAACAAAGACGTTTCTGGTGGCCACCATTATTTTTGCTCGTTTGATTTTTAGGGTTCGAAGAGAAAAATGAATTAGGGGAAGGGAACGGCATAGGCCTTTATCTCAACAACTATAGAAATGGGCTGAATAGAATAAAAAAAAAAGGAAATGTTTATTTAAAGCCCGTATATCCTTTAACAAAATTATTTAAGAGAATTTATAATTGATAAACGAATTATAACTCGAATATAATTCCCATTTACAATTGTCAAACAAATTAAGTCGTCATTTGACGATAATCAACAATTATAAAACCTCGGGTTGTTACAGACTCCCCTCCTTATAAAAATTGCGTCCCCGCAATTTTCATAATTAAGGTCGTTAAGAATTATTATTCTTCTAACATAAACTGGTTACGTTAGAAAAGTAAAGATCGAGAACCTAATACCAAAGAAATCTTTCAAATGCATACAAGAGATTCACAAATTTCCAATAGAATCTAACTATCAAGATAGATAATCAGAAAACAAATCGGCACATATCCAATTACCAAAAACGGTAATCAAATCTCAAATCAACCAATATTCGATTATCAAAAACGATAATCAAATTTCAAATTCAACAATTATTTGGTTATCTCAAGCGATAATCAAATTTCAAATCAACAATTATTTAATTATCTCAAGCGATAATTAAATCTAAAATCAACAAATATTTAATTATCTGAAACGATAATTAAATCTCAAATCAACAATTATTTAATTATCTCAAGCGATAATTAAATCTAAAATCAACAAATATTTAATTATCTAAAGCGATAATTAAATCTCAAATCAACAATTATTTAATTATCTCAAGCGATAATTAAATCTAAAATCAACAAATATTTAATTATCTGAAGCGATAATTAAATCTCAAATCAACAATTATTTAATTATCTCAAGCGATAATTAAATCTAAAATCAACAAATATTTAATTATCTGAAGCGATAATTAAATCTCAAATCAACAATTATTTAATTATCTCAAGCGATAATTAAATCTAAAATCAACAAATATTTAATTATCTGAAGCGATAATTAAATCTCAAATCAACAATTATTTAATTATCTCAAGCGATAATTAAATCTAAAATCAACAAATATTTAATTATCTGAAGTGATAATTAAATCTCAAATCAACAATTATGTAATTATCTGAAGCGATAATTAGAAGCAACAAATATCCGATTATTAGAACGATAATCAGAACTCATATCAACAAATATCTAATTATCACAAGCGATAATTAGAAACAACAAATATCCGATTATCAAAAACGATAATCAGAACTCATATCAACAAATATCCAATTATCACAAGCGATAATTAGAAACAATAAATATCCGATTATCAAAAACGATAATCAGAACTCATATCAACAAATATCTAATTATCACAAGCGATAATTAGAAACAACAAATATCCGATTATCAAAAACGATAATCAGAACTCATATCAACAAATATCTAATTATCACAAGCGATAATTAGAAACAACAAATATCCGATTATCAAAAACGATAATCAGAACTCATATCAACAAATATCTAATTATCACAAGCGATAATTAGAAACAACAAATATCCGATTATCAAAAACGATAATCAGAACTCATATCAACAAATATCTAATTATCACAAGCGATAATTAGAAACAACAAATATCCGATTATCAAAAACGATAATCAGAACTCATATCAACAAATATCTAATTATCACAAGCGATAATTAGAAACAACAAATATCCGATTATCAAAAACGATAATCAGAACTCATATCAACAAATATCTAATTATCACAAGCGATAATTAGAAACAACAAATATCCTATTATCAAAAACGATAATCAGAACTCATATCAACAAATATCTAATTATCACAAGCGATAATTAGAAACAACAAATATCCGATTATCAAAAACGATAATCAGAACTCATATCAACAAATATCTAATTATCACAAGCGATAATTAGAAACAACAAATATCCGATTATCAAAAACGATAATCAGAACTCATATCAACAAATATCCAATTATCACAAGCGATAATTAGAAACAACAAATATACGATTATCAAAAACGATAATCAGAACTCATATCAACAAATATCTAATTATCACAAGCGATAATTAGAAACAACAAATATCCGATTATCAAAAACGATAATCAGAACTCATATCAACAAATATCTAATTATCACAAGCGATAATTAGAAACAACAAATATCCGATTATCAAAAACGATAATCAGAACTCATATCAACAAATATCTAATTATCACAAGCGATAATTAGAAACAACAAATATCCGATTATCAAAAACGATAATCAGAACTCATATCAACAAATATCTAATTATCACAAGCGATAATTAGAAACAACAAATATCCGATTATCAAAAACGATAATCAGAACTCATATCAACAAATATCCAATTACCTGCAGATAATTGGAAGCAACAAATATCTAGAAATCAATTAAGAAGACTAGAAAATCAACATAAAAGCTTGGATCGATCCCATCAGATGGCGAGTTTTTAATTCGCCGCACGTGCAACAACATATGGCCGAAGCCTACCAAGTACTCAACATAATTTTGGCGCCCATCAGATTGACCCGAAGGTCCGCAGAGTGACCCGAAGGTCTAGTACTGGTATTTGACCCGAAGGTCCATCATATGACCCGAAGGTCCATCATATGACCCGAAGGTCCATCATAGTGGCTCGAAAGCACACGAAAGCATCAAATATTTCAATTAACGAGTCCGGAATTAACCAAAATAGCAAACGCACATGTCCCATACCACGTGTTTTACTAAATCGTTTG
This sequence comes from Allium fistulosum, assembly GCA_030737815.1. Taxonomy (NCBI): domain Eukaryota; kingdom Viridiplantae; phylum Streptophyta; class Magnoliopsida; order Asparagales; family Amaryllidaceae; genus Allium; species Allium fistulosum. The sequence continues at coordinate 478,371,997 of CM060905.1, read as the reverse complement.
ATTCTCTTCATCGTTTCCTTGAAAGTGTGAAATTCATCAAAATCATCAAAACAGCAGATATTCAATTAACGAGTCCGGAATTAACCGAAAAAGTAAAAGTGTGGTTCCATACTCCGCACTTTTGCTAAATCGTTTAAATCTCTTCATCGTTTCCTTGAAAGTGCAAAATTGTGTATTTAGTAAAAATACACTTTACATTCTCAAACGGACAAGTCCAGAATTAAGCGAATCAGTAAAAGAAAGGGATCATAGTCCTCGATTTTGCTGAAACGTTTAAATCGCTTCCTCATTCTTTTGAAAGCGTAAACTGTTAAATTTCTGAAAACAATTTTATTTATTTTGTAAAAATAACAATTCACCTTCTCAACTGGACAAGTCCGGAGTTAAGCGAAACAGTAAAAGAAAGGGGTCATAATCCTCGATTTTGCTGAATCGTTTAAGTCGCTTTCTCATTCTTTTGAAAACGCAAACTGTTACAATTTTATAAAACAATTTTCATTTCAAAACAATTTTCCAATCACGTGATTAAAGCAACAATATTAGTAACAATTTCGAAAAGGAAATTGTACTTCTCAAAATACCGTAAAAACGGTTACAAATCAGCATTGCGGAATAACCGCTTGAAAATCCACTTTTAAAATTTGACGGTTACTGAAGCCAAAGCGACAGTAATTTTAAAACGTCAAAATCACATCAAAACAATTTACATCAAAATGTAATATCAGAGAATTTTCATTCATCAAAATGCCACAAAACACCGTGCTTCAAAATATAGCATTGGTGTAAAATCCCGTTATAAAAATAACGGCAACAAAATACGTTTTATAACCAAGCATTGGTTCGATGTAAAATAAATGCAATAACGTGCAATTTAAATTTTTGCACGTACTACAAAATAGACAAAGAATCATTTAAATGTATCTTCAATGAAGATAATTTAAAACAGCAAAAATCTAATCAATAGATGATTAGTACAAAAGAAAGCCAGCGGAAATTTCAACAAAAATCACATATCTGCAATTTCTTCGAATCCTCAATTTGGATTCGAAGTTCCCAAAGAAATAAAATAATTACAGCTATGTAAACAACAAATGAAATTCATATCAATTTCGTATTTTGATTTTTAAATCAAAAAGATTATCAGTTGTACTCAGCGAAGACAGTTTCACTGTTTCCGCTGCGCACTCTGATAAACAGAACACAAATCAATCAAATCATCAGAACACAATTTCCCTATTATTTTTAAATAAAGTTATTTAAAAATTTCATCCAAATTTCAAAACTTTAGTTTAGACTCAAGCACAAATAAAATATCGACCAATAGTTGTAACATATGTTCCATCCAAGTTATGTTTTATATTATGTCCAAAAACCTAGCTCTGATACCAACTGTAACGCCCCACCTCTATGCTCATAATAACAAAGAGTATTAAAAGAAATACTGTCTATTATTACGAAGAATAAGGCTGGATAGGAGCGACCATCCGTAATTGGCCTTACACTAATATTGGTTATCTCGGTAGGAGTGGTATATACTTTTTATTTTTCATCTATTATTTATTTACTCCCATCGACATATCCAATTATCAGTATAAAACAAACTACGATAGTTCATAATAGTTTAGGACATTAGATATAACAATAACACAGATAATATACAAAAGTCTCATATATATATAACTGAGGTCAGTTAATACATAGTTGACTCAATACATATGATACAACTACAACTGTCGACTCTAGAAGTTATATATACAAGTACATTATCAACTAATATACATGAATACATATCGTTCTATACAATGACGCGACTACTACAAAATGACACAGACAACTTCAGAAGATGTGAAAAGTATTCAAATCCTGAACAGCAACTCAAAGAAGAAAATCTACAACCTGAAATAACTCGGGTCTGACCCGAGTATTACATTCAAAAGAAAATAATACCCAGGTCAGTCTAATTCAAACCAGTTTATTAGTGCATATAGGCAGTAATAATTTAAATAGACGACAGTCACAGAAATCTCGTATATCCAACTCTCGATACGAGAATTAGGTAACGGCATATATAACACTAAATAGTGTTAAACAACAAATCAGCAGTCCAAATCAGAATGTAACTCCAAAACATTGAAATTCACCAACGAAACAATTCAACAAATCGAAACATCAATTTAAAACTGTCAAATCTGATAGGGCTGCAGTACACGCACGCGTGTACTGCCTCGCCAACATCGCATGAGGTACACAAGAACTCAGTGAGAGTCGCAAATGATCACAAGGTCAAACCCTGAAATCGGGTTCAACACAAGTGTGATTTCCTCGATCAACATGAAATAATCGAGAACCAACAAAGAAGATCCAATCAATACATGTATCTACCATACATATGTATGTACGGATAAGGATACACATTTGTGCCAGCAGTACAAACCAACAAAGCCAATAACAAGACCAGAACCAAGCAAAGGCCCGAAGTACAAATGGCCAAACCAGTGCACCACTAAACCAACAGCACGATCAGAGGCAAATCAGTAAGAAGAATTTACTAGAGGGCAAGTGCTACACTGATAACGAGACGAATGAAGTACAACCATAATTGCATATGGCGAACACAGTTCAGATATGAAGCAATGCCACAGTCAAGCATGCAACTATTTGTGGATAGACCAAAGCGAAGACATCAAAGTCACAGTGAAAATTACACATGACCAAGTAGACAGTGGACAGGACCATATCAGAGCAACCTCAATATTACAACATCAGTAACAACATTGTTAATATAACTGAAACCGATCACAAGTGCAACCACTACGACGAAAATGAGGTGCAGACTACAGAGTAAACATTTTCAATGAAATCAGAATGCTAAATGGAGATAACAGAGACTAGAGACCACAAGCAATGCATTAAGTAAATGCAACTGATAATAGTGGTAATCACACAACAACACTAACAGACCAGAGAACCCTACAACTTCAATGTAAGCAAGCAATGCGGACTATACAATAGTGAGAGCAATGCTTATTCAAGCTAGTCAAAGAACTGGAATATTATGCAACAGTGGATGTAGAGTACACTGAATGGAGAGATGGCCAGAGACGAAGCTCTCAAAGGGTTCACTGAGGAATCAAATACAAATGTAGACAACAGCATCCAATGAATATATGAAGCATAACCAGAGTAACTCAAATGACAAGACTGATGTGCAATACCATACAAGGCAATGCATCAGGAAACTCAAGTGAAACTACAGATAATCAACCCTTCGAAGACCATCAATACAAAAGTCAACGGTGTCAATAACAAGTGCAGGAGCTACAACTACAACCATACATGTATACAGAATTGTACATGTACTCGAGGCAATATGATTTCCATCAAGACTCGAGTTAAAGTGATAACAGAAAGCATGTCACAGATAGATTAGAATGTAACTCAATGAATAAGTGACAGTGCAACAGAGGTGAGTCCAGAGAAATACAGGAATATGCCAAGCAACCAGACCAGCAACAAAATGGACAACACTGCATTTAAATTCAAGAAGATATACATACACACATCCTATGTATATATGCACATATATAGTCTTGAATAATCAGGTCAAAATGAATACAAACTTCAAGTGACAGTGGTGACTAGACTCTAATTGAAACACGCATGAATAAGGCTCATTAATGAAACAACGATATCAAGTGATACTGAGCACCCGTGAACCAACGCAGGTAGGTCAAATGAGGTGCTCAGTGTAACATGGGGCAACCAAACATCCATAGTACTACACAACAACGTGTAGTCGCAATTAATCATGATCTGTTAAATGAAATCTCAAGCCAAGGCAATAGACAGCAGAAATTCATGTCATCAGAAAATGAATTCACCAAATAAAAATCGTGTCAACCCAGTAATCATGTAAAGAATGAAAGTCAGGGAAATCATCAACATCAACAATACTCACGTAATCATAGCAAAACAAAATCGAATGGCAGAGATAATCAAGAACTTCGACTTAAGTTCAAACAATGGAATGAATAGATGTGAGTGAAAAAGATCACTCACCTTTCTCGAAGGGCATACATCCACTCGGCCTAAGTTAACATCGAACGAATCAGATGAATCACCCTCGATCGAAGACAGGTTGAACAAGTCAAAGACGCGATGGTGAAGAACGGCAAGGGAACTCGAAGTCGTGGCGGCCAAAAATCGATCAAAACCCTATTTTCTGGACGAACGAACAAAGACGTTTCTGGTGGCCGCCATTATTTTTGCTCGTTTGATTTTTAGGGTTCGAAGAGAAAAATGAATTAGGGGAAGGGAACGGCATAGGCCTTTATCTCAACAACTATAGAAATGGGCTGAATAGAATAAAAAAAAGGAAATGTTTATTTAAAGCCCGTATATCCTTTAACAAAATTATTTAAGAGAATTTATAATTGATAAACGAATTATAACTCGAATATAATTCCCATTTACAATTGTCAAACAAATTAAGTCGTCATTTGACGTTAATCAACAATTATAAAACCTCGGGTTGTTACACATATTCATATCACATATCTCATACAACTCCACATATTCAGTGGCATCATAACCACTTCTGCTCCATACTTCCAAAAACTGCACATATCTTCTGCTCACCAATCCATATCATCATATACCACCATCAACTACATTCTGCCTTTACGCTGCAATACAACATAGACCGTCTGAAACATAAACCTATCCAACATATCCCACACGCACAGCATACTGCATTTAACTGTCACCACCAACAACTGCATATTCCATTTCCATTTGCCACCTTCATTTGCCAATACTCCATCTCCATATACTACTCTGATCACTCACAAACCTTCAAGTAACCAACTTCTGTTCCACTTCATTTACACTTCATACAAATATACCTCTGCTCTACACTAACATCACCTAACATACACTCTATCACCGAGCTTCCACCAACTGACATCAATTCCACATACAATTTCACCACCTACCAGAGCCAGATTACTTCCCCTAATCATCAACTGCTTACAATACTTCCTCCAACCAAACCACTTACGACTTCGCCAAAACCCTCGCACGCAACTGCAGTCCCCAAATCACGCTCAATCACCTCACCATTTCCGCTGCCAACATTTCAACCACCCGCGAAAATTTCCAACCCAAACCACACTACGACCTCCATCACGTCTCGAAACCAATTCAGCTACCTACTTCCACTTCGATAATCTAAACCACGGCAACGCAGCCTCACCAAACAACCAACACCGTGACCCCCATCCTCGAATCCAACATCTCCATACCAAACCACGAATCACAAATCCACTACCGAATCTCGACTCAAGCCATGAATCTATTCGAGCAGCTAAGTAGATTAACAAGTTTTTGTGGGCATGATTATCGATTTCTATTTTTAAAATTTTGGGATTATTGGTGAAGTTAGCCGTGGAAAGCAATCTCTTTCTGGTCCCTTATTTAGCAAAAGCTGGTTCATTTTTTTTAAGTTTAAGTGGGCCGGGTGCATTTGTTTTGGGCCGGCTGGGTTCTATTCATTTTTGTTTTTGTTTTTAGTTTAGTTAGCATTTTTTTAGTTTAGTTTAGTTTGGTTTGGTGAAGTTATGAAAGCAATTTTTTTCTTTTGTCTTTAGTTTTGTATTGTGAGTGGTTTAGAGAGAAATAATTTGGTTTTGTTTAGTTTGCAATTTTTTTTGTCCATTTGCCTTTTCATTTTTCCATCTTCTCTCTATTCAAAATTTTTTTTAAGTAAAACTGCACTTTTAAGTTTCCTTCCCAAAAAAAATTGGAGTTTGTTAAAAAAAGGTGGGGTTGTTGTGAATTTGTTTGGGTTTAGTTTGTTCTAATTTTTTTTCATTTGTTTTATTCTTTCTTTGATATAAAAAATTGTATATATTTTGTTTTTATTTCAGGTTCACAAAGCAGAATTTCAGAAGAAGAGAAGCTGCTACTATAAAACTGCTCTGCTTGCTTGTTTAAAAAAAAGTATTTTGCTTTCATCTCTAGTTTGTATTTTCATTGCATTGTTGTTTGCTTGAATTTTAGAAAAAAAATCAAAAAAAAACCAAAAAACAAAAATAGAAATTTTATTCGTAGTTGCATTATTAATACACGTTTAATTTCTGCTTTGCATTTCATCCTAGAATTTGTTAATAATAACGGTTAGACAACGATAGCTCTTAATTGTATACTGACAAGTTGTCTTCTTTGAACAATTTACTTTCTTGGTGTCTAGGCTACGACAGAGTAATAACCATTTATAAATATTATGGTGATTCGTAAATATTATAGTGGTTGTTCCTCTGAAGGTACTTAAACCTTCGGCTGCATTGCTACGGTGGTTCGTGGTGCACCGATAAATCATGTCCGTTACCTGGCCGAGAACTATCTTGTTTAACTAAGACAATGTGTAATTATACAATTTTGGGTTAACTTAGGATAAATCATTTGTAATTAATCCTTGCATTCATTTAGTTGCATTAGTTCATACATATTTAAAAAAAATTTCAAAATCCAAAACTAAAAAAAATTGTATATATTCCTTTTCCTTTGAAATTTTTAAATCCTTTTTCTTTGAAATTTTAAAAATCCAAAAAAATTTAGAAAAAAAACCAAAATCCACAAAAAAATATAAAACCTTTTCAAAAACCAAAAAAAATTGAAAAACCAAAATACCAAACAAAAATCAATTTTCCATTTTAAAAAATAAATTCTATTTGTAAATATTTTTCCTTCAAAAAAAAACCCAAAAACATTCTTGAAAATGTCCAAGTTTCCTCACTTACGTGAATTTTACAATAGTTGTGAAAATCAATATAATCCATATGATTTCACTCCAAATTCGTATGGATATTTTAACAATAACTATTGCTTAAATGATTCAAATTTTGAACCATAAAATTTTCAAAACGATGACCAACCCTCAAGTCTTGAAAAGAGCATTTCGTCTCTACTTGAAATCTCTACACAAGAAAATCAAATGATAAATGATTTGTGTAATTCTTATTTGTGTGATAACTTAAGTCAAAATTTTCAAGGATTTCAAAATTTGAATTCACTTCCAAATTCAAATGATTTCGATTATAACCCATGCCAATTCAATTTTGAACTCCAAAATGAATTTCAAAATCAAAACGAAAATGTGATCTACTTTTCAAATAATTTTGGCAATGGGAATAATATCGATTATGATACGAGTGAAAATCTTTGTTCTCAACAATTTCAAATTGAAAATCCTCAAGTTTATAACTATAAATTGGATTTTGTTGAACAAACGAACGAAATATACGATGATCACATGGATTCGTTGTTTGAAACATATATGAAACAACATGAGAAACAAAATCAAATCCCAATGTGTGACGAGTCAAGTGACAATCCATCTTTTACCCAAATCGACGATTTTCAAATAACAACTTTTGAAATTGACAATAACAATCTTAATGAAGTTGTTGAAAACACAGTAATTGAGTTGGATTTCAATTCTTTTGAGGGTGTGGAACCAAATTTAAAATTCGATCGTACTTTTCTCGATTTTGAAAATTGAATACAACAACTTTGGATTTTGAACTTGAGATACGCAATGAAGTTGTTGATAATCTAACAAAGGAAGACGAATTTATTGAACATGAATTCTTTGGACTTTTCGAAAACGAGTTATCGAATTCTGATGGGGAAGATTTAGAACACCATTTTGATTTTGAAATCAATAATTTTGAAGAAGTTTTCAATGATAAATTTGAATTTCAATTTGGAGAAAATAAATTTGAACTTCAATCAATCATTTTATCAACCCTGAAAATCATCGAAAAAGAAACAACTCGTAAGATTTTTAATAAAATGATATTCGTTTTCCCAAATCAACATTCAATTTCGAAATCATTTATGGTTTGGTTTTTCGAGCTTAAGCTGTGTCTCGTATACTTGACGAGACAAATGAATCAGTCTTTGGAAGGCCGTTTCATTTACTTCTTGACGATATACTTTCTGAACTCTTGTAAATAATAATCTTTTTATTTTCATGTAAATATGTCATCTTTTTTATTTTTTTTATTTTTCTCCTTCCACTTGGATTGACTGTGGGGACACAGTCAAAATCAAGTGTGGGGGGAGACTCATCATCATTTTTCATGGTTTATTTTTAATTTTTCTCTCCAAAATTTAAAAAATAAAATAAAATTTTGTTAAGCATTTTTGATTTATTTTTAAAAAGAAACACTATAGGATAAATATATGCTTTCAACTTGTTGTCATTTTTCATGAGAATTAAAAATGGTTTAAATGTTGTGTTATAGTTTGATGGCGAATGTTGAGCTAATTAATAGCACAAATGAGCCATACTTATGATAAACATATCATTTAAACTCATTTATGACCAAAGAAGAGAGATTATAATGTAACGACCCGCTATTTTGGACTATTCAAATCGACAATAATCCACACATGTCCGACTTGAATACTTCAAAATATCATATTGTTAATTTAAAATTTTGCAAAACTCAGCATATACAGTAAATAAATCAATCACAGAATCACAGACACAGAGTAATACAAAAATACGCAGCGGAATAGATAAAATAGTAGTTCATGAAGCTACTATATAAACATCAGAGTTAGAAATAAAATACAACAGAATATCTCAAATACAGTGAAGTCTCCAATCCAAACAGATGACTTCTGTGAACGAATCAACTGGAGAGCTGGAAGCTGAATCAATAGTTGGATCTCCAAACGAAGCTCCAAACTCCAAAGGTGAGTCTCAAATGCTGTATCACTCAGTCTGACCCGAGCGTAAAGCAAAAACACAAAACACTCGAGTCAGAATTAACATTCTTATACTAATAAATCCAACTCAAGTGAAATATCAACTGAAATACAAGTAACTTAAAGGATGTTTGGGATAACCATCCTCTAAGGATCTTCAGAACTATCTACAAGGTGGAAATATACATTATAACACCGTGGTCATTTCAATTAAATTTATACTTCAAAACCCAAATATCATTTCATTTCAAATATATCTATTTTCCAAAATAGTATATATATATTAAATGATTTAAAAAGTAAATTATTTATAATTTCCTCAAGTCTCACAAATCGATTCAAATCAACTTCAAATTCGAGATTCAAATTTAGTCAAAGTTCAATTCATCAATTCAATTCAGTTCTAAATATACCATTTAAATTTTCAATATATTTCAAAGCTTTAATCTTCAACATTTTCAAAGTTAAATTTAACAGTTTCATATAGCTCCTGATTTAACTTTATTATTATTTAGTCAGGGAATATTCACTTAATAAATTCAATATCACTTAACTCCTTAAATTTCATTTTTACTAAATATCTCCTTAAGTTTTATTTAAACAAGAAATATTCATTAAATTTATAAATCAAACCCAAGTTATAAATCATATCTTACATCTCAATTTCAATAAGTTCCTAATCGGTTTAATTAAATAAAATTCTTTATTGAATACAATTTCAACTAAATTCAAATTATCTTCCCAACCTTAACTTATTCAAATTATTACTAAAATCTATTTTGAAACATAAATTTAAATACTCAACCATACTATATGTATTGAATCAATCTTAATTAAATTAAATATCATTATTAAATCTATATAAATCATTCCCATTTATATATAATAAATTTAAGGCTCAACATTTATTAAAACCATATATTTCTTTCCCAAAACCATAGAATTTTATTTCAAAATATTTATATATATGGACCAACGGTGTCTGTATATATATTTATCATATGGTTAAGTGATACGGATATTTATCATTTCAATCCGAAATTTAAATATATACGGGTAGATATCATTTCGACCCGTAATCCCAATTTCAATTCAAATGAAAATCGCTTGGGTTTATCATTTCAACCCATAACGATTTTCTCCTATTCTAAAGTCCGTTCGGGTATGTATCATTTCAACCCATAGTGAATTCTATACTAACAGGGAACTTGCAGAGTGATAACATATAATATAAAATATAACAACAGGCATATATAACAATTTAAATAACTACAGCAGCATATTTCAATTGTCGTTTCAATTGAAATCAAATTTAATAAATATAAGAACGTTAAATCGTGAGTGATTACTCACCTTTCGAGGTTAGAGATGAATGAGACTGAGATGAGTTACAACTCCAACACGGATTCCAAATCAAAGCTAGATGGATACGGATTCGACGGATAAGCTGGTAGATAAGGAATTGACAAAAATCAAATCAGAACTGGATCGATGATGATCAATAGTAAAAGTGGGTTTATATATATAAACTATATATATAACTATGTATATACCAAATCATATTCTAAATACAAACACATTTTTAAATTATATATATATTTCAAAATCATTGGTTAAATTAAAACACAAATATCAAAATCTAACATATATACATAATATAATTTGAAATAAATACTTATATAGATACACGAACATATCACTTTGTACCTATACAACCGAAAACAACAATCTATGTAACCCTTATATAACCAATCTTATTTTTCTATAATATATACATGCAACATAGTATAATTTCAAACCTAACTGTAAATTATACCTATAAGTTCAAACAATTATATATATCATCGGTTATACACTTATGCAAGAAATCAATATTATAACTTATACAGTAAAACACAAATAAAACTTATATAATATAACATTTAAACGTGTTACATAAATTGAATACAAGCTACAATATTAACTATATACTTATGTATAAACTATAAATATATAGACTGCAGACCACAATGTATACAAAACACATCAAACAGCAAATGACATATCATATACGACACACATATCCTATCTTTCATTTCTTTAATTTTTTCCAGATATATACACCTACATAACCTATATGCGAATATACATAACAAATGCTATATAACTATATAACCTTATATACATACCAGATTATCAATATATAAACCTATATAACTTAACTTTGTTCAATTACATAAACTGGCATATTTGAATAAAACTATTTAAACAGCATATACAGGTTATATACATATTTACATTAAAACTAATATATATATATATATATATATATAGTCTGAGGCCTTGGCACAGTGGTAAAAACGCCAGGCTGTTGACGACAAGGTCGGCAGTTCAATCCTTGCCTCTGGCATATTAAACTGTGCGTTTCCATGATTCTTGAGGACTTGTGTGCCGCCTACTTTGTAAATATAAGTACCCAATTTCAAAAATATATATATATATATATACGTATTTATTCATACGTTATATAAAATCAAACATAAACACATGCCGACCATTTATATGCAACAAATTTACTTTACATTATATACCTTAGGATTATATGTTATCAAAATATGTATGGTTAACATATTATGTATAAAACAAACAACACTGATACCTTATAACACCATATACAACCATATGCGCTAATCTATACCAATGTTTATATGTATAAAAGATGAGTCAGCAAGCTTATACGTACATTAAACATAACAATAAAGCTCCTCTATTCAACAAACAGGCCGGTTTTTGTATAATACTCATATAGATGCATATGTGAACAAAATTTTTATATTATATAAATATACATATATATATAAAGTTATAAAGCTTTAATAGATAATATACAGACAAAATATCAATTACTTACACAAAAAGTTCACGCAGTTACAAAGTGATGGAGGCTGGCCACTACGAGAGGGCGGGAGGAGAAATGCGTGGGAAGCTCGGCAAGAGGCGGAGCTCGACTGGCCAAGGTGGCTTCAGCCTGTTGATGGAGGGTTGGCATCGGGTTAGGTGACGGAGAGTGAGGGTGCAGAGGAGATGCGACTCGGGGCGTGGGTGGTTGGCTGTGGCCATGGGCGGAGCATATGGTCACGAGGGAGGAGGTCAGATGATGGGTTTGGAGAAGATGGCCGCACTGCCTGCTTGGGGTTGAACGCTGCTATGGAGGAGGGGATGGCGTGGTTCGGCTGGATGAGGAGCACGAGGATGAGCGACTTCCAAGGCGAGTTTACTCATATATATAGAAGAGGTGAATCGGCCATGGCCGAGAGGAAGTGGAAGAAAGGCACAATTTTGAAGTGGAGGCTTCAGGAAATAAAGAAAGTTTTATTTCATAATAAAGTATTCCTTTGAAAAGGAGATCTAAGATTTAACAGAGAAAGAAGTGAACCGGCTACAGCTGTTATGCAAATATGTATATAATAAAAAGGAATAAATGCAATATCAACGTTAGCTTTGATTCGGTAGAAAAGTTATAGCAAATTATTAAGGTTTGGGCTGCCGTTTCAAATTTGAAACCGAAGGTAAATCCAAAGGTCAAGATTTGTGGTACCGTTACAACGAAAAGTCTATATCACTTCTGTCGTGCACCGGACCTCAAAATACAAAATAAATATACCGTGGTGATCAGCGCGACGTGACGATCAAAACGGTATACAGATACTAGTGGTATGATCATCCGATCGAAAGTCGATAATCGGTACCAGAAATGCTGCTATTTTGCCAGAATTAAGATAAACGGAGCAGAAGAAGTCTAAATTTGGAAAAACGAAAGGTGACATCTCACTCAAAAGAAGATTTAGAATTTACTGTATAAAAATATCTAAGTTTGGAAAACATTTTATTACCGCCAATATTTAACTGATTTAAATTGAATAAAATTATACCATAAATTAACTTCATTATTATAAATTGAAAATTTACCATTTGCTATATTTAATTATACGTAATCCAAATATTAATTTTCTTTTATTTCAAAATTCAATTATTTAAAATTTTCACAAAATTCGGTTAAATACGTTATTAGAACCAATCAAAATTTATGGGTCGTTACACTCTCCCCCACTCAAAACTTTTCGTCCCCGAAAAGGAAGGAGGTAGGAGAATAGAAACAACCACACAGAAAAGATAGATTAAAAGACAAGGCTAAACAACCAATTTAAACTATATAAATTTTACTTGAAATATTCATTTAAATTCAATTATCTTTAATACCTTAATATTTTTCAAACCCATGTGTAAAATTTCTTATTTCCTTTATAAGTATCATTTATAGGTTTAAATAACACCTTTATAAATATGTGTAAGCTATTTGAAAACAATTATTTACATTATTACTTATTTTTACAAAGAAGTTATTGAAAACATTTAAATCCATAATTCATAAGTTTATAAATTTCATTTCAAGATACCTTTCAAATATTATTAATAAATCAATAATCATTTACTTTAAATATGTTTTATTTAATTAATAACTTCTAAAATATTTATAACATTAATTTTTTCTATTAAACCATGTAGTATATAAATAAACAATATTTTAAAGGGATATAGTCAACAAGGAAAAGAAGGAGGACTTGGAAAAACAGAATATATGTGAATAAATAAAACTGAGCAGATAAGGTAGATTCAAAGGAATAATATCGGGCATGAATAGTTAATTTTTGAACCATAAGAATTTCAATTTCAAATATAAATACAAAATTTCTTTGTCGAAAATACTTTTAAAATAAAATACCTTTATAATAAAATACTTTTTATAACTCGATGTTTTAACAAGTTTATCCTCGTTTCTGTAGACTCTGGTAGTGCGTTGATCAGGCGCAAAACTAGAATTCTCCAGGTACTTAGTAGACCTGTTTCAACACCCAGTGAAAATACTGGAAAAACTTTTAAAACAGATATGGAAAGTACAATCCAATCAAAAAACAAACAAAACCTTTGTCTAACCATGGTTCGCAGATACACAATGATTATGCCTGGATCCCCCAGGAAACAATCCATATCCGTAAGCTTTCTCAGCCCTGCGAGTTACGCCATGATGACTAGTAGAATGCAGGATACACAATGGTTACGCCTGGATCCCCCAGGAAACAATCCGTACCCCCAGGCAAGACTCAGCCAAGCAGTTGCGCTACTATTCGCGACCTACACAGATTGCAGGATACACAATGGTTACGCCTGGATCCCCCAGGAAACAATCCATACACAATGGTTACGCCTGGATCCCCCAGGAAACAATCCATACCCCTAGGCAAGACTCAGCTAGGCAGTTGCGCTATGCAGTCACGATCGTAAGATCATGGGTAACGCCATGGAATTCGAAGGACACTCGAGTATCATATCCAGAAAACCAAAATCAGAGAGAATAATATCGATAGAATGAATCCAAGATGTGGCCACAAATCGGATATCAAGCAGAAGGCACTTTCCATATCTTTACTTCGAAAATATGTATCATATAGTATCTTTTCAAATCACTTTCAAATATCGTACTTATATAAAATCCATTATATATCAGATTTGATTTTCAAATCAAATACTTTTCCAAAATCAAAAGTATATCAAATCAAACTAATATAGACTTTAATTATATAAGATTTCACTTTTCAAATTGAGTATCCTTTTCAAATCCATAGTTTTCGAATCAATTTCATACTCATACAAATCAATTTTATATAAGTTCGACAACTCCCAAATCAAGTATTTAGTAATACAAGGGTTTCGAATTTCAATTTGTTTCAATATCAGTTCAATTTCAAAATCATATACAGTTTCACCAAATTATTTCTTCTCAAATTATATATCTTTAGTTTCAAAGTTTCCAAAATAATAGATTTAGAAAATAAATCCAAATTTCCAAATCAATATAATTTAAGTCAACCAATTCATTTCCAAAATCAATTGTTTTCAAAATCATCTTATACTTACGTAAGGTCCATCTTATATAAGGATCAAATTTTTCAAAAATAAATTTCGCTGTATGAAGAGCCATATGGGATTGAATATCTTTGCTTTTATGGGTTATATATCTTTGTAATTTAAATTGGAAATTTTCTTTTAGTAAGCAAAGATATTCTAACTCGACAGTTTTCAATTTCAGCATCAAAATATATCAATGATATTAGGATATAAGATGTACATACGCCATCATTTCGCAAAATCACATTTGATCGCTCGCTCGATCACACAAGTTCACTTTCGAACTAGTATTGTTCATTCGACTTCCCTAATGCGGATTTCGATATGGTTTCTCGACTAGAAGCCATCAGTCTCCTTGCATAGCCATATACTATGATAGAGAATTCTAGAATCGAGCCCAAAATCCATATCAAATATTCACCATCGAGAATCAAATGAAAAATCCTAACACGGAATGGTGTAATTCACCTCGAACTTGTGTACTCAAACTTGGATCAATTTAATTATGCGAATAAAACAGCATACGTACAACTTATATATTTATTCCAACTTGTTAAATATATCGTTTCATAAAGATGTTACTAAGTTAAACATTTAAACTAAATTTTATTCAAAATATTTTGAAGACCAAATTCTTTTCAAAGCATTTCAAATCTAAATTTCATATTAAAAAAATTCAAAATATCCTTATTCATTTACTTAACAAAACAGTTTCAGCTTATTTAAACCATATTACTACATACTTTAACATACATACCAAACTTATATTTTATACTTTTCAAAATTTCTCAGTTTTCAAAAGTTAACCTTGATTTGGAAGTGCTCGAACCTTCAAAATAGTTGAAGAAATCATTTTAAAATTCAAGAGTTGGAAATCAGCAACAAATCAGTAAATCAATTTTAAATGGATAGGGTTATATCCAATCCAAAACTCGAGGACTGAACACCGGCTTACTTCAAATCATTTCAAATATATATATATATATATATATATATACATATATCTTTCGAATATCAAATCTTACTTCGGAATTTGAAATCAAAATGGTTTCACAAAATCACTCGCATAGCAAAGCTATTGAAGTGGCCTATCCCCCACTCTGAAACTCGAAAATCAATGTCGATGATGCGTGCACTCATCACCGAAATTATTTTCCAGCGACATAAGTGAGTTCTGGACTTCTATTTTCTCAAACTTTTTTTGAAATTTCTTCGAAACTCATTAAAATCGTTTGAAACATTTCTTATTCGGAAAATATTTTAAATCATATTATTTTTATATTTTTCAAGATCTTAAAACCAATTTCAAAATACCGGGGTTCAATTCTCGAATTTCAAATTTTAAAATCCTTCAGTTATAAATCAAATTTCTTATATAGTTTTTCAAAATTACAAATCCTTTCGAAACCTCAAATTCTTATTTTAAAAGGGTTTATAATCTTTATCGAAAACATTTCACTTTTATATATAGAATATAATAATTTCGATATATAAAACAATTTCTAAAATATAAACAAGCCTGATTTTTCAAAGGATGGTTCAAGAATGGATTTCAAAACATCGATAGAAATTCAAATTAGAGGGGCACTAATCAAATATAATTTTGATTCGAAGATAAGTTCGAACGAAGATGAGATAATTAAATTTCAAAATAGAAGATGAATATACTTATATAAATCGCGGGCGACTTTAACCGGGTCAACCGTGACTTCAGGAACAAGATCGATTCAGAATTCCAAGAAAAACCAACATTCGATCGCAAGAGATGGCGGCATCTAAACCAAAGATATAGAAATCTCCGGTGAATCAATGCCAATTGTGAAGGAGTTTCACCCCTTCACAAATCATTCAAAGATTGGTGGGATCGCCTATTCTTATAGAGATCATTCGAAGTGGAGTTATGGGATACTCCAGAATCAAAAGAATACAAATAGGGAGAGACAAAAATGAATTTTTGGAACCACAAGGAACGTTCCAAAGTTCAAAGGAAATCGAGTCAAAAGGAAGAGATTCAAACTCGAACGAAAGTGATTCTATAAATAAATTTACTAAATATGCTAAGTTTTGCCTAGAGCCAAAGCTCTGATACCAACTGTAACGACCCGCTATTTTGGACTATTCAAATCGACAATAATCCACACATGTCCGACTTGAATACTTCAAAATATCAGATTGTTAATTTAAAATTTGGCAAAACTCAGCATATACAGTAAATAAATCAATCACAGAATCACAGACACAGAGTAATACAATAATACGCAGCGGAATAGATAAAATAGTAGTTCATGAAGCTACTATATAAACAGCAGAGTTAGAAATAAAATACAACAGAATATCTCAAATACAGTGAAGTCTCCAATCCAAACAGATGACTTCTGTGAACGAATCAACTGGAGAGCTGGAAGCTGAATCAATAGTTGGATCTCCAAACGAAGCTCCAAACTCCAAAGGTGAGTCTCAAATGCTGTATCACTCAATCTGACCCGAGCGTAAAGCAAAAACACAAAACACTCGAGTCAGGATTAACATTCTTATACTAATAAATCCAACTCAAGTGAAATATCAACTGAAATACAAGTAACTTAAAGGATGTTTGGGATAACCATCCTCTAAGGATCTTCAGAACTATCTACAAGGTGGAAATATACATTATAACACCGTGGTCATTTCAATTAAATTTATACTTCAAAACCCAAATATCATTTCATTTCAAATATACCTATTTTCCAAAATAGTATATATATATTAAATGATTTAAAAAGTAAATTATTTATAATTTCCTCAAGTCTCACAAATCGATTCAAATCAACTTCAAATTCGAGATTCAAATTTAGTCAAAGTTCAATTCATCAATTCAATTCAGTTCTAAATATACCATTTAAATTTTCAATATATTTCAAAGCTTTAATCTTCAACATTTTCAAAGTTAAATTTAACAGTTTCATATAGCTCTTGATTTAACTTTATTATTATTTAGTCAGGGAATATTCACTTAATAAATTCAATATCACTTAACTCCTTAAATTTCATTTTTACTAAATATCTCCTTAAGTTTTATTTAAACAAGAAATATTCATTAAATTTATAAATCAAACCCAAGTTATAAATCATATCTTACATCTCAATTTCAATAAGTTCCTAATCGGTTTAATTAAATAAAATTCTTTATTGAATACAATTTCAACTAAATTCAAATTATCTTCCCAACCTTAACTTATTCAAATTATTACTAAAATCTATTTTGAAACATAAATTTAAATACTCAACCATACTATATGTATTGAATCAATCTTAATTAAATTAAATATCATTATTAAATCTATATAAATCATTCCCATTTATATATAATAAATTTAAGGCTCAACATTTATTAAAACCATATATTTCTTTCCCAAAACCATAGAATTTTATTTCAAAATATTTATATATATGGACCAACGGTGTCTGTATATATATTTATCATATGGTTAAGTGATACAGATATTTATCATTTCAATCCAAAATTTAAATATATACGGGTAGATATCATTTCGACCTGTAATCCCAATTTCAATTCAAATGAAAATCGCTTGGGTTTATCATTTCAACCCATAACAATTTTCTCCTATTCTAAAGTCCGTTCGGGTATGTATCATTTCAACCCATAGTGAATTCTATACTAACAGGGAACTTGCAGAGTGATAACATATAATATAAAATATAACAACAGGCATATATAACAATTTAAATAACTACAGCAGCATATTTCAATTGTCGTTTCAATTGAAATCAAATTTAATAAATATAAGAACGTTAAATCGTGAGTGATTACTCACCTTTCGAGGTTAGAGATGAATGAGACTGAGATGAGTTACGACTCCAACACGGATTCCAAATCAAAGCTAGATGGATACGGATTCGACGGATAAGCTGGTAGATAAGGAATTGACAAAAATCAAATCAGAACTGGATCGATGATGATCAATAGTAGAAGTGGGTTTATATATATAAACTATATATATAACTATGTATATACCAAATCATATTCTAAATACAAACACATTTTCAAATTATATATATTTCAAAATCATTGGTTAAATTAAAACACAAATATCAAAATCTAACATATATACATAATATAATTTGAAATAAATACTTATATAGATACACGAACATATCACTTTGTACCTATACAACCGAAAACAACAATCTATGTAACCCTTATATAACCTGTTAACCCGCCTTTTGGCAAGGCCGCGGACAGATGGATTTAACTTAAACAACTTCACAACTATCGAGACTAAAGTATGATGGGTTCGGTTTAAAATGATGAAGTTCACTTGAATATGTCGTTGGGAAAAGGAGTGGAGAAATTACTTGGCTCGGCCTAGGCAGTTTGGCAGATGTCGCCCGGCATTGGGATGGTTCGGCGTTGGGAGGCTGTTCGGCATAGAGAGATCGTCGTTCGACATAGAGGGATCGTTCGGCATTCCAGGAGCACTCGGCATTCAGTAGCGCTCGGCATCCAGGAGCGCTCGGCATTTAGAGGCGCTCGGCATTAGAGATCGTTCGGCATGATGGGCGCTCGGCATTAGAAACTGTTCGGCATCAGACATGGTTCGGCATGACGGAGGTTCGGCATTAAGTATCGTTCGGCATTGGATGGAGCACTCGGCATAAATCTCGTTCGGCATTGGATGGATCGTTCGGCATTAGGGAGCGTTCGACATTGGATGGGTCGTTCGGCATACCTCACCTCGTTCGGCATACCTCACCTCGGTCGGCATTGCACCTCGCACCTCCATACCCCGGTACCTCGCACCTCGATACCTTTGCACCTCGCACCTCCATACCTCGCACCTCCATGTCTCGGTACCTCGCACCTCGATACCTCTGCACCTCGCACCTCCATACCTCGCACCTCCATGTCTCGGTACCTCGCACCTCGATACCCCGGTACCTCGCACCTCGATACCTCTGCACCTCACACCTCCATACCTCGCACCTCCATGTCTCGATACCTCGCACCTCGATACCCCGGTACCTCGCACCTCGATACCTCTGCACCTCGCACCTCCATACCTCGCACCTCCATGCCTCGGTACCTCGCACCTCCGTACATCGATACCTCGGTACCTCGGTACCTCACACCTCCCAACGTTCGGCATGAGGAGGTCGTTCGGCATTCACACCTTGTTCGGCATTCAGCGTTCGGCATCTATGGTTCGGCATATGGAGACCACTCCACTTGGGCTGAGGTACTCGGCTGCCAGGCCCACCAGGGAAGTCCAACCCATCTTTGTCTATAAATAGAGAGGCAGGGGCACAGTAAAAGGGGATCTTCTTTCTGCTCTCTTACTTTCTCTTTTCTAAGGCTAAGGCAACTCTGCCATTTTGTAACTGTAATCGATTATTACAGCAATAAAAAGCAAACTTCTGGAGTGGACGTAGGCCGGAGTTAGCCGAACCACTATTAAATCTGTTGTTCTTTACTGCTTTCATTTCAGTTTTAACTGTTCTTCACATTATTACTCTCTACATACATTCTATCTCTGAGCTGTGATTGGTATTTGGTGCTTTCATCTGGATTTGGGGGTTAGTGACCAATTTTGGCGCTAACACTTTGGTGCTTTCACTGAGAATTGAAACACTCGGGAATTTTGGAGTTAGGAACTTGGATCTTAGAAAGCAATGGCAAGACCACCAACGAGGAAGCAAGCAGTGGAAAGGAGCAATCAGGAAGGAAGTCAAGCGGCATCTTCTGGAGCTGGGGAGGGTCATGCATCCATCTACATAACTCGAGACGAGATGCAAGTGATGATGAATTCTATGCAAGAGCAGATGATGAAACGGCAAGAGGAGATGATGCAGGTTCTTCTTAGGCAATTTGGACAACCAGGAACTGCAGTTGCTCAAGATCGTGGAGCTGGACCAGAGGAACTCAACCAATGGACAGATGGAGTGAATTAGCAGGGGGCAGCTCCCAATCAACAAACAGTTAACAATCTAGATGGACCTAGACTCGGGGGCACACCACCAGGTGATGCTGGACCAGTTCATGGAGGGATACCGGATAACGTTACGCGGCCTGGCATCGATAGGAATACAGGAGTACGTGATGAAGAATATGTGCCAGAATTTCCTCGGGGACTTGGGGGCAGTCTGGATTGGTTGGAAACACTGGATTGGCTGACATTATCAGGCGGACTATTCGCGGAGGTCTGACAAACATGGATTCAGAGGGAGTTAACAAAAGTCCGTTTACCCGGAACATCAGGACAGCTAGGAATCCGTCCGATTTCAAACTACCCACTCTGGAAGTATACAACGGGAAGACGGATCCCACCGACCACTTGATGAGGTACACTAGGCATATGGAAGTGCTGGGGGCAACGGAGGAGGTTATGGCCCGATGTTTCCCTCTGTACTTGACTGAAATTGCTGCTATGTGGTTTAGACAGCTGGAGGATGGATCCATTGGAACATGGACAGAACTGGTGGACAAGTTCTTAAGTCAGTTTCGAGTTCACATAAAAAGGCCAAAGAACGTGATGACGCTAACGTCAGTCAAATAGGGGGCAGATGAATCGCTCAGGACATTCTTAACTCGATTTAATGCAGCAGTTGCTTCGGTGGATCGGCCAGATCCATCAATGGTTCTGATGGCTGCGGTATCAGGAGTCAGAGATAACTCGGACTTCAAAGTATCATTGGTACGGGACCCACCGTTGGATCTTGGGGAATTCTTTCATGAAGCTGAAAGATTTCTTCGAAAAGAGGATGCATGTTTGGACATGAGGTCAAAGGAAGTAAACATGACTAAGGATGGAGGACTACCCGACGAAAGCTCGGGTGGGGGCAAGGATAAAGGGAAAAGGAAGCGCTGGGGAGAACCAAAGTTCTCCACTTACACAGGATTGAACGCAACGTTAGAGCGGATTTTCTTAGATACTCGAGATCGCCTTTCTTATCGAAGGCCAGCAAGGAGGGAACCCTCAGAACGAGAAAGGGCGTCAGGAAGGCACTGTCTTTTTCATGACCTGGACGGGCATGACACTAACAGCTGCCGGCATTTGAAGGACATAATCGAGGAGCATATAAGGAATGGTCAGTTGCGACAGTATGTCGGAACTCAGAATGCGGCGGTGGAACAGGAGCAGCCACCGCCTGCCTTGAACGACGAGGGCATGAGGCCCAGGAATGGTGGCCGATTGGTCATCAACTAATCTTGATGGTTTGGAATAAGTAACAAACTCCGGGCAAACGGTTAAATCACTTACTCATGTACGGGGTCGGAGATAACCCTCAGGCATGCTCTGAGATGATGGCTTACCGAGACGCCCGGGTTTGCGAAATCTGTTTTTTCCTTTTACTTGGACATTTGCTTTTTCTGGTTTGGTTTTGGAGTTTGGTTTGAACTCCCTGTTTTGCTCGTTTTCTGGTTTGGATGTTTGTTTTTTGGTATGGATTTTCGATATGGGTTTCTGGTTTTCTATTTTGGATTTGGATTTCGGATCGGATTTTGATTGGATTTTCTCTGGATTTTGGCTAAAAGGTCGTCAAGTATGGACTATGCTCGGCAAGGGTCCGAAGAGACCAGGATTCGGCCTAGGACTTAGGCCATATATTATCGGTTACTATTTTAGATCGTCGAGTATGGACTATGCTCGGCAAGGGTCCGGAGTGACTAGGATTCGGCTTAGGACTTAAGCCACGGCATTCTTCGACGTTCAGGGACACTGAACCATGAACACCATGGAATTACTTAACGTAGGTCGTCAAGTGTGGATTGCGCTTGGCAAGAACCCGGAGAGGTTACGGATTTGGATATTGGCTATGAATAGCTAAGGATTCGGACAAGGACCCGGAGCGGTCCCAGATTTGGATATCGACCCGGAGAGGTCATGGATATGGTTATAGGTTATTGGATATGGATGGATTGGAACTCGGTAGTCGGGTTCAGATGGATGTGGAATTGGGTAAGGACTTGGTTACTGGATAAGAATCAGACATCGACTAGGAATAGTCGCGGAAATGGATCAAGATATGGCCGTGGTACTCGGATAAGATGGCTTGGTAATGGATTGGATTATGAATCGGAAAGTATGGATGTGGATAACATACATACTTGGGATATTGGACTTGAGGCTATTCAAAACACACCTTTCACAGCAAGGCATGTTTTGGGGGGCAAGTGTTAACCCGCCTATTGGCAAGGCCGCGGACAGACGGATTTAACTTAAACAACTTCACAACTATCGAGACTAAAGTATGATGGGTTCGGTTTAAAATGATGAAGTTCACTTGAATATGTCGTTGGGAAAAGGAGTGGAGAAATTACATGGCTCGTCCTAGGCAGTTTGGCAGATGTCGCTCGGCATTGGGATGGTTCGGCGTTGGAGGCTGTTCGGCATAGAGAGATCGTCGTTCGACATAGAGGGATCGTTCGACATTCCAGGAGCACTCGGCATTCAGTAGCGCTCGGCATCCAGGAGCGCTCGGCATTTAAAGGCGCTCGGCATTAGAGATCGTTCGGCATGCTGGGCGCTCGGCATTAGAAACTGTTCGGCATCAGACATGGTTCGGCATGACGGAGGTTCGGCATTAAGTATCGTTCGGCATTGGATGGAGCACTCGGCATAAATCTCGTTCGGCATTGGATGAATCGTTCGGCATTAGGGAGCGTTCGACATTGGATGGGTCGTTCGGCATACCTCACCTCGTTCGGCATACCTCACCTCGCTCGGCATTGCACCTCGCACCTCCATACCCCGGTACCTCGCACCTCGATACCTCTGCACCTCGCACCTCCATACCTCGCACCTCCATGTCTCGGTACCTCGCACCTCGATACCTCTGCACCTCGCACCTCCATACCTCGCACCTCCATGTCTCGGTACCTCGCACCTCGATACCCCGGTACCTCGCACCTCGATACCTCTGCACCTCGCACCTCCATACCTCACACCTCCATGTCTCGGTACCTCGCACCTCGATACCCCGGTACCTCGCACCTCGATACCTCTGCACCTCGCACCTCCATACCTCGCACCTCCATGCCTCGGTACCTCGCACCTCGGTACCTCGCACCTCCCAACGTTCGACATGAGGAGATCGTTCGGCATTCACACCTTGTTCGGCATTCAGCGTTCGGCATCTATGGTTCGGCATGTGGAGACCACTCCACTTGGGCTGAGGTACTCGGCTGCCAGGCCCACCAGGGAAGTCCAACCCATCTTTGTCTATAAATAGAGAGGCAGAGGCACAGTAAAAGGGGATCTTCTTTCTGCTCTCTTACTTTCTCTTTTCTAAGGCTAAGGCAACTCTGCCATTTTGTAACTGTAATCGATTATTACAGCAATAAAAAGCAAACTTCTGGAGTGGACGTAAGCCGGAGTTAGCCGAACCACTATAAAATCTATTGTTCTTTACTGCTTTCATTTCAGTTTTAACTGTTCTTCACATTATTACTCTCTACATACATTCTATCTCTGAGCTGTGATTGGTATTTGGTGCTTTCATCTGGATTTGGGGGTTAGTGACCAATTTTGGCGCTAACATAACCAATCTTATTTTTCTATAATATATACATGCAACATAGTATAATTTCAAACCTAACTGTAAATTATACCTATAAGTTCAAACAATTATATATATCATCGGTTATACACTTATGCAAGAAATCAATATTATAACTTATACAGTAAAACACAAATAAAACTTATATAATATAACATTTAAACGTGTTACATAAATTGAATACGGGCTACAATCTTAACTATATACTTATGTATAAACTATAAATATATAGACTGCAGACCACAATGTATACAAAACACATCAAACAGCAAATGACATATCATATACGACACACATATCCTATCTTTCATTTCTTTAATTTTTTCCAGATATATACACCTACATAACCTATATGCGAATATACATAACAAATGCTATATAACTATATAACCTTATATACATACCAGATTATCAATATATAAACCTATATAACTTAACTTTGTTCAATTACATAAACTGGCATATTTGAATAAAACTATTTAAACAACATATACAAGTTATATACATATTTACATTAAAACTAATATATATATATATATACGTATTTATTCATACGTTATATAAAATCAAACATAAACACATGCCGATCATTTATATGCAACAAATTTACTTTACATTATATACCTTAGGATTATATGTTATCAAAATACGTATGGTTAACATATTATGTATAAAACAAACAGCACTGATACCTTATAACACCATATACAACCATATGCGCTAATCTATACCAATGTTTATATGTATAAAAGATGAGTCAGCAAGCTTATACGTACATTAAACATAACAATAGAGCTCCTCTATTCAACAAACAGGCCGGTTTTTGTATAATACTCATATAGATGCATATGTGAACAAATTTTTTATATTATATAAATATACATATATATATAAAGTTATAAAGCTTTAATAGATAATATACAGACAAAATATCAATTACTTACACAAAAAGTTCACGCGGTTACAAAGTGATGGAGGCTGGCCACTGCGAGAGGGCGGGAGGAGAAATGCGTGGGAAGCTCGGCAAGAGGCGGAGCTCGACTGGCCAAGGTGGCTTCAGCCTGTTGATGGAGGGTTGGCATCGGGTTAGGTGACGGAGAGTGAGGGTGCAGAGGAGATGCGACTCGGGGCGTGGGTGGTTGGCTGTGGCCATGGGCGGAGCATATGGTCACGAGGGAGGAGGTCAGATGATGGGTTTGGAGAAGATGACCGCGCTGCCTGCTTGGGGTTGAACGCTGCTATGGAGGAGGGGATGGCGTGGTTCGGCTGGATGAGGAGCACGAGGATGAGCGGCCTCCAAGGCGAGTTTACTCATATATATAGAAGAGGTGAATCGGCCATGGCCGAGAGGAAGTGGAAGAAAGGCACAATTTTGAAGTGGAGGCTTCAGGAAATAAAGAAAGTTTTATTTCATAATAAAGTATTCTTTTGAAAAGGAGATCTAAGATTTAACAGAGAAAGAAGTGAACCGGCTACAGCTGTTATGCAAATATGTATATAATAAAAAGGAATAAATGCAATATCAACGTTAGCTTTGATTCAGTAGAAAAGTTATAGCAAATTATTAAGGTTTGGGCTGCCGTTTCAAATTTGAAACCGAAGGAAAATCAAAAGGTCACGATTTGTGGTACCGTTACAACGAACAGTCTATATCACTTCTGTCGCGCACCGGACCTCAAAATACAAAATAAATATACCGTGGTGATCAGCGCGACGTGACGATCAAAACGGTATACAGATACTAGTGGTACGATCATCCGATCGAAAGTCGATAATCGGTACCAGAAATGCTGCTATTTTGCCAGAATTAAGATAAACGGAGCAGAAGAAGTCTAAATTTGGAAAAACGAAAGATGACATCTCACTCAAAAGAAGATTTAGAAATTTACTGTATAAAAATATCTAAGTTTGGAAAACATTTTATTACCGCCAATATTTAACTGATTTAAATTGAATAAAATTATACCATAAATTAACTTCAATATTATAAATTGAAAATTTACCATTTGCTATATTTAATTATACGTAATCCAAATATTAATTTTCTTTTATTTCAAAATTCAATTATTTAAAATTTTCACAAAATTCGGTTAAATACATTATTAGAACCAATCAAAATTTATGGGTCGTTACATATAATTTCATAAATTGTTGAACTATATGATCTAGAGAGTGGAATTATCTCTAAATTGTCATTTAACTCTCATTTTTCTATCAATTTTCTTTTGCTAGTTTTCTACATTTTTAGCTTCACACTTTTCAACTTTGGTTAATTTGATTGAGTAGAAAATTTAAATCATCAATTCCCTGCGGATCAACCTGTATTCGCCACGTACTATAAGTGTACACCGTGCGCTTGCGGTTATATTTTTAATTTAAATTCGTTCGACGGTTTTCTAAATTGATAGAGTTTCCGTCGTCGAACAATCCTGTTTGGGAATCACCCCTCGGATTAGTAGCAAGCAGTCCCTGAGTTGAAGATTTCAAAACGAAGGTACCACTGCCACCATATATATGATATGGAAATTTCCCCAGAGGTTAGTGGGAAGCAGCCCTACATTATGAAGATCTCCATCTTCACAATCATTGTCTTCAACATGTCTTCACTTTCGAATACATATATTGGTTCGAATTGGTTTTCGGATAAAAATCACCAAAATCCGACCCCGGTTTTTCCGAACCAAATATCGATAAAATATGTCAAGTATATAGGTGATTATTATTCAATTAATCAATATCTTTTATCCAAGTAAAATATTTCTTTAGAGATATACATCTTTAAATCATATTCTGTTTTAGTATATACGGGATAATTAAACCGCTTTTATCAAATCCTTTGGTTAATTAAAACCCCTTTTTAACTTTGGAAATACCAAAACAGTTCATCTTTAATTACTTAGGAAAAGTATAATTCAAATCTTAATAAAGATTTCACATTTCCAAAACATATCACTAATGGGTCAAAATAATGTTATTTAAAACATATTTTACTATAAACCCAAACCGATTAGTATTGAATAAAAGGGATCTATAACTTTTAGACTAATTATACCCAATACTAATTTTCATATTCAACTTGTACTATTCGTCGAATAACGGTGAAATCACCTTTTAAATTCGCATGGATAGTATGAGTTCCCTCCTTGGAATTTAATATGGAGTTTAACTAGAATGTTTTCTTTAACAACCAAAATCCTATTTTAAATCTTGTTTAACTTTTAAAAAGCTCCAAATCTCTTTTCTTTTATCTTAAGAAAATACGGTCCGAGTATATCAAATTAGTTATCCCCTCCGTCGGGCCAGTCATAATAGCTAGAGCGGTACCCAGACATTTGTTGTCCAAGCCTGAGTGTAGAGACTATCTCTCTATCACCCATTAGGCAGTGAAGTTATTTGATTAACTCTAAACTCTTTTATATGATCTTTTAGAGATATGATTTTCATTTACTTAACACAATTCCAAATATTGTTTAAAACAATTTTCCTTTAACCATTTTTTTTAAACTCCTTTAAAATAATTATAAAACCTCCAAATCATCTTAAAAATACTTAATTGTTCATTTTAAAAGATTACTAAAAAGATTGGGAAAGAATAATTAAGCTAAAACCATAATTTGCAAAAGTTACCGTGACCGCTGCAAAAAGGGTTACGAATAGTGTTCTTAAAGCTTCTTTGTTCAAAACACTAATTTCTTTTCATCTATGTCCACTTTAATAACTCAATTCTTTTTTTAAAATAATTTGACATATTTATGAAATTTATTTCATAATTTTAAAGATTTAAAAACATCCATTTTAAAGAGTTGAAATCCATATTTTATGAACTGCCAAAACGCGATGTTTTTAGAAACTTGATTTGGATATATCTAAAAATTTATAAAATGAAATTTTGATTTTTCATATTCATTTGAAAACTATAGTTATATGAGTTCAAAAATTTCTTCTTTCAAATAATTCTGAGTTATATTCCATTCTACACATTGATTGAACTTTTATAACGCGAAATCACGAACTATCATTCCGCAACGCACCTATTTTGACTTCAATTTCGTATCTTGTCAAAACTTTTCCGAATTGAGTTTTAATGTTTACAAAAATTTATAAATCATTTTATTCATGTTTAAAGAGGTTTAAGCATACCATAGTACTTTTATAATTCATATAGGAAAGTGATTTCCTTTGTGTCAATTTGACATGTATTTAACTTGAATTATTTCCACATCAAGCAAGCATATAATCAACCAATCATCATCCAAACATATTAAACAACCATATAAGCAATCATTTTGGCATATGATCAAGAGTATAACTTTAAGTAGTTAATGTCTATTATTATCACTAATAGCAAGCAATATTTAAATGATTAATAAGAAATATTAATAAGTGATTACCAAGTGATTCAAAGTGAGATTAACTCACTTTTACCAAACCAAACTTTATCCAAAGCCTCCTTAAATTAAACCGGTGGCATTCATGTAGCACTTCCTTCTCTTTTCTTTACTCCGGAGCTTCTGGACCTCCACCTTGACTCCATATAGGTTCGACCATGCTTCTTTGAGTGGTGGAGCTCGGCCTTAGTGCTTGGAAGAGGGGTGGTCATGGGTTGTAGAGGTGGTAAGGAGTGTTTTGACTTGGTTTTGGAGGTGGATCTACTTTATGTTCATGTGGATATAATTTATTTTCATTTTGTCATTATTTCTTCACAATTTTCCTAAGATGGTGAAGAAAAAGAGTGATTGTATGGATAAATGAGAGAATGGGGTGGGTATTTATAGGGTAGGAAACCTTAGATCTAAAGCAACCTTAAGAAAATATCTCTTACACATGACATGAGTTTGTTTACATCAGCCATGCACATCTCACCACCCTCCATCACACACGCATCACCTCCCGCACATGCCCCTCCATGTGCATTTGTGTAATGTGTAAGGTAATGTAAAGTTTTGTTTTATTTTCTTTAGGAAAGTTTCTAGATATTTGTAAATAAATATCATGGTATTTTGTTTAATTTACCATTAGTAAATAAGAGATGTAAATGGTAATTCTTATGTGTGTTTATGCATTCATGGATGTATGTATATGTATATGTGCATACATATGTCACATATAACATATAACATTACATAACATCCTCTTGTCAAACCGTTACAATTCCAAAATGCGATATTTGGTCATATTTTTACTTATTAATTAAATTACATATAAATGTAAAAAAAATTGAAAACTAATTTCTTATCATTTTAAACAAATTAAAACAATCACATTTAAATTATAAAACCATATAAACCAATATTAAACAAGTGTTTACAAAAAGTGATGTTGTATCAACAAAGCATTATAAATTTTCTTATATCTTCAAATCAATTATATATTTTTATAAAATTATTATAAATGATTAGTGTCGCTATATAACTAATTAAAATAAATTATTATCATTTTAAAACAATTATTTGATTATATAAACTTAATTTAAAATTCTAGAAAATATATAAAGTGATGATATCCCCGATGATGCCATAAATATATTTTATTTCCAAAAACAAAATAAATAATTTTTATTTCATATTCTTGCTTAAATGATATATATGTGTATCTGTTCGGTTCTATTCGCTTTAATACTGAGAAAATCTCAATTTTCCTGAAATCTTGTATTTTAATATTTCAAATATAAATATAATTTATCAAAGTTATAAATTTGCGGGTCATTACACACTTCCCTCCTTAAAAGAATTTCATCCCGAAATTACACCTAACCAAAAACCCTGTAAAACATTATTTTAAATTTCGAATGCAAACCCGTGATATACTCATAGATTATCTGTATGCACTATCTGATTTGATCTTAAATTCAAATATACCACTTTGCTTCTAAATTAGTATTAATCCTCTGATTCTCTAGTGCGGATTCTGATCAGGCTTCTTGATCAAAAACCTTCATTTTTCTTACATAGCTCTCAACTATGATAGAAAACATAAGTACCCAACCACAAAACCTCATTAATGTTCGCCGTCATGAATTGAGTGATAAATCCTTTTTCGAACCAGTATAAACACCTCAAAGCCCTGTACTCGAATACTATATCAAAATCGGGCAACGAAATGATGTACATACCTCATATGTACTTATTA
Organism: Allium fistulosum; assembly: GCA_030737815.1. Taxonomy (NCBI): domain Eukaryota; kingdom Viridiplantae; phylum Streptophyta; class Magnoliopsida; order Asparagales; family Amaryllidaceae; genus Allium; species Allium fistulosum. The sequence continues at coordinate 478,341,586 of CM060905.1, read as the reverse complement.
ACCTTTTCAAAAAAATTATGAAAACATTTCATAAAACTTTTATTCAAATATTTTTATAAAGATGCTTCTTTATATATAATTACTTTAAAAAAAATTATTCACCAAAAATTTCTATCTTCTTTCCAAAGAAACTATTTCAATTTCAACTCTTATAAAATACCTCTATATACTTAAATTCATAAAAACCTTTGAGGAAAGCTTCATATTTTCCAAAATACACTTTATTGGGTCAAAACAAATATTGCGTAAAACACCGTTATGACAACTCAAAAACTTTCCTAAAATCGTAAAATAAACGAGATGGAAATAAAATGAAAACTTAAGTACAACACAAGTAACAGAGGCATGCAATTGGAATTTTATACCTGTTTTGAATTTTTCATACAACAAAGTAATAGTTTAAACTCCGTATTGAATTTTTCATTTCAGCATTCAAAGAAAACAAAACGATCATAATCTAACAAAATAACTTCCGTAGTTCAACCCTAAACCACATGCCAAATGGAAAGGTGCGATCAAATAAGTAGGACAAAGAAGCAAGATATTATGTTCAAATAAACGGTGTTAACAACAATGAACAAAATAAAGAGTTTTTACCATAAAGTAGTTGTTTAGGGCTTGAGTGAACCAGCAATAGAGAAACATAGAAGCGCCGTACGACAAAGGATGTCGAGGAACGACAGGGAGCAGCCAGCATTGATAAGCGGAGCTCTGATCACATCGCTTTGATCACCTGGTCGAATATTTATGGGAATCCCCAGCCTTGAGTATATTAGATAAATCTATATTAGGGCTAGAAGAAAAAAAGGGACACAGAGGTGATAGGAAAAAGTAGTGTGACGATTCCATGTTGGAATACACATGGCATACTACTATTGGTTTCTAGAAGAAATTGAATGGGGCTTCAGAGTTCATTATTCCCTACTTGGTTTTAATATTGAATATAGATATTAATAATATATATATTTTTAAATCATTGTTTAATACACTAAAATATTTAATATTATTATATATATGAGAACGCCTGCACGTCCAATGGACGTGTGCATAGAAAGTTTTCTTCAAAGTGGGACTGAGTTCTATATTGGACTGTGGTTGCCTTATCTTTGGCACATTGCATAAATGGTGATGCATTTCATCGGATAGCTAACTCCAACACACACGTAGGGTGTGTGTATAAAGAAATGGTTTAATAGTCTAGCAAAAGATAGTTTAACTAATTTTTACTCATGCAAGGAAACCACCAAGTAACATAGTTTCATTTCTCTTACTCTTTTTATTAGTTCCATCAATATTGAAGTTTATAAGCTCCATTAATTTCATCAATATTAAAGCTTACAACTTGAAACAACTTCAAACAAACATTGCGACAACATAAATATTTAATCTTGCAACTTTATTAGTTAATATAAAAACATAATCTAGTAATTTATACATCATTGTGATAACATAATGAACCACTGCAATAATGTAGCAACTACCTGCATTCAATTCTTCCCGGCGATTGCTTGAAACCAATAAAGTGGAATAATTTAGTAACTCTTAAAGATATAATGTTTCATTAATTAAGAACATGAAGTCAATGCCACATTTTTTACTAATATCATAATAATTCAATGCAACCTTGTCAAGTAACTAAATAAAAAAGACATGCAAGTATTTGGACATTTTGCATTATCAAAATCAAATTATAGAAATAAAATAACTTTAACTTCTGTTGAAACAGTCAGATTATAAAAATAAAATGTTTTTAATAATAGCCTTATTAATTAAACAACAACACTGTATATATCCAACAACCATCCTTAAGAAAAAAGGGAATATATCTTCCTACTCTTCCATGTGTGTGCCTAAAAAAAATAAAATGTAGTTCTTTTTAGAAATAATACTTTTTAGAACTTACTTGTCACTGCAATCAAATAAGTCACTTGGCGGATTGAAGTACTCACATTTGAAACCTAAAAAACAAATTTAGAATTAAATATACAATCCAAAAAAGTGAAAAGAAACTAAAATCTTGACATTTAGATTGGAACATGGATTAAAAGGTTAAGACATGTTCCTTTAACATGAATGATTGACTTTGTAGCTTGAAGATTGTACCAACTTTGCATACACATAACCCTTTTGGTGGTGGATGGTTAAATTTTATAATATAAATTTGGAATGTTATAAGCAACTTGCAATACAAAATAAAACATCAAATACGTCTATTATGCCGTATACAACATGCTAGTACATTAAAAAATGTAAAAAAAAAAGTGGGCATAACTAATGAAATATGTAACACTATGACTAATGATATCTTGTAGATTTTTAGTATAATTTCAAATCCTACAGCTTGAGTTTTGTATAAAAAAGGAACAAACATAATTGTGAATTCATACTCATTTTATGATATAAGATCATAAAAGTTATAATAAATATTTAACTCAAAATCCTTATTTAACAATGATAATACTACTTATGTCAAAGTCAATTTCTCATACATCATGAGTTATTTCAGATAAAAGAATGGTAAAAGTAGGCTGTATAAAGTAATAGTTAAAGTTATGTCAATGTTCAATTTTTACCTCTTTCTAATAAAGTTGCTAGAGTTACTATCCTATTTGTAACTATTATCCCTTATTGAAATGAATGTAACAACCCTGTATTTTTCAAATATTTTTAAATTGATTTTTCCAGATTCAAAAGCTTTATTTATGAAAAAGAATAAATTTTGTTATTTTAAGTATAAACTTTGATTTTGATGTGGATTTGAATTCCAAATATGACTAAATTTAATATTTCCAGAAAATGTGAATTTTGGTCAAATAGTCAAACTTTGACTTTTAAATTTAAATTTTAAATAGTTTGAAATTATAAATTTTATCTTTTATTATGAAAATAGATTTAATAACTTGAATACAGCTTTTCGTTTCGTTGGAAACGGAGTTAAATTGTAGAAGTTATGTAATTTTCAATTTTGTGTATAAACTGTTTATTTTGCAATATTATTTTTTTTAAATCATATAAATTATATTTTTATTGTCATATTTTGTTTTAATATGTGTTAATAGGTTATTTAATGTCTTTTAATATTTTTAAAATGATAATATAATTTTTCTAAAGTTTACTTGAATTTATTTCAATTTATGAAACCTAGTTTCCATTTTCTTTACTATTTTCTTAATTTAATTATATATAATTAAAATTTATTTAATTATTTTATGCCTTCACTTTTATTTGCTGTTTTACTTTATTTATATGCATTCTACATGTATTTAAATTAAAATAGATTTTTCCAAAGTGTACTGAAGTTATTTCTAATTTTTAAAGCCTAGTTTGCATTTTTAAGCCATTTTCTTAATTTAAATTATATTTATTCAAAAATTTAATTATTTATTTTATATATTTATTTTATTTCTGAGTTGTTATTTTTATTTCTCAGTTTTTATATGTATTTATAAATTACAAATATATATAAAAGAAATTTGAAAGGTTTGTGTCTTTTTAGTTGCTTTTGTCCCTTTGTTTTCTCGTCTCTTCAATTTCCTTAGTCTTTTCATTTGCCTTGAGTTGGCCGTGCATTTTCATTTGATAGCCGTGAGTTTTAACTCATTTTCACGTGAGAAAAGCACCATTCCTCATTTCATTCATGGCTACAAAGATTTGTAATAGCCTCCCCTCTCTTTTTCACTTTTCTCTTCATTTTTCCTTTTGATTTTGCCTTGATTTTTGCCTTGTTTCTTCTTGCTTGGTTCGGCCATACACCTCCACATCTTCACCAACCACCACCATCCCTTCTTTCCCACTTCATCCACGCCCAAATCATCCCCCTCCTCTGACCTGAAGTTGCCTTGACCATCTCATGTTGCAAACACCACAAAAAAACATTGCTATACTCCAAAACATTGCCTACCCGAGCACATATCACCTCACCACCTTCATTGTTGACCATGGCCACCCCCTTAGCCACCACCACCAGCTTGTTTACCACCTCTGAACATCACCCTCCCCTCTGTCCAGATCTGACCTGACCCATAGACCCTATGGTCGAGCCTAAGGGTTGAACCAAAAACTCCATTTTGCCTTGTCCCTTTGCATTCTAGGCTTGCAAACTCCTTCCTCTTCATATTCTTGACTTGGTCGTGCCATTTGTGGTCCAAACCTGATCCATTTCAACCTAAAACATGTTGAGGCCGAACCTAATACATGTATGGTCGAGCAAAAGTTGAAGCAAGATCAAGCAAAGTTGATTTAAAGACTTGGTGATGTTCACTTATCCATGCTATCTCAATTTTGTTTCAACACTTTGGTATTGTAATTATTTATATGGTGCTTTGTTTTGTTTTTGTATACAAGAGTAACATCTTGGTTCTCATCCACTTGAATCCATCGTTGTGCCATATCGTGCTTCTTGGAATTCGTTGTGTGTTTTGATCGCTAATCTCCAGCTTTAACAGGTGAGTTATTCTCACCAGACAATATGTACCTATATAACTAGTAAATTGACACCCTGTGAATCTGTAGAAATATGTTATCATGTTATATATGCCTATATTATTATCATATGATGTTCACACCTGTTATTACACCTGTTATATCATATGTTACTGTTATTTAATGTTATTCTGTTATTTATATCTGTTATCACCATTGCAAGTTCCCTGTAGACTAGAATCACTATGGGTTGAAATGATACATACCCGAACGGACTTTAGAATAGGGAAAAATCGTTATGGGCTGAAATGATAGGCCTGAATGGTTTTTATTTAATTTATTTTAACTTGGGATTGCGGGTTTGAAATGATAGAACCCGGATTTTTCTTTTTTTAACTGCGGATTGAAATGATACATATCCGTATCACTTGACCTAGGTTAGAAAATTATATACAGGCCCGTGGTTATTTTATAAAGTGTTTTGAATATTTTTAAGTATTTTAAAAATATAAATTTATGAAATTAGATTTAAATAGATTTTGAAATGTTTAAAATAAAGAAATTATGATTTTTCTATGTGTTAAAAATGTAATTAATGAATGGTTTAACTGGATTTTTGAAATATAACTTAAGTTGGAAATTTGGAATTTGGTTAAAAATGATATTTAAGTTATATAAATAAAATGGATATTAAATTTTATTTGGAAATGGTAAATATGATAATTTGATTAAATGTGAATTTAAGTGATTTATTAAAGTATTATTGATTTTTTCTATGAATTTAAGTGGTTAAATAAATGAATGTTTAAAAGTGATCTTTTAAAATATAACTTGACTTGGAAATGTGAAATTTGGTTTTAATTAAAGGTTTTAGTTAATTAAATAAAATTGGAAATTTAGTTAAATTTGTGAAATGGTAATTTAAATTTGAAGTGTTAAGTTATTTGTTGAAATGTGAAGAATTGGAAACTTTTACACTTAAATTTATTAAGTAAATTGTTGAAAATTGGATTTAATTATAAGAAATTTATTGTGAAAAAGATACATGTTAAATGATATGTAAATAAACATTTTAAATGTTAAATTATGATTTTTAAAATGTTTAAAGAGTTTAAAATGAAGTTATTTAATTGCTGGAAATACACTAAAAAGCTGGAAATCACTTTTAATAGCATTCAGAAATGCTATGGTTCTGAATTACACTAAAATTTGAATAAAAGGGCTACTACAGCATTTCTGAAATGCTGCAGTTGCTGCAGTTGAACTTATAGGCTAATATTGAACCCAGGTCTATTATAGCATTCTCTGGAAATGCTATAATGGTCTGCAGTCTTTGCTGAAACCAAATTTAACCCTTGTTTTGAAATCTGAACTACCGCAGCACTTCTGAATTGCTGTCTTTTCTGTTTTGAACTATAATTCAACAAAAACTGAGTTTTAACAGCAGTTTTAAGTGCTGTCTTTGCTGAATTAAAAATGTTTTCAAATATAACTTATAGCAGTTGTTTTTAAATGCTGTGAAATGCTGAAATTTTAATAATTAGGGTTTTTGACTTAGTAAACGAACTCAGAATGGTTTGAAACTTTGGAAATTGAATACTTGATTTGAAAATATAATAATTACACTTTTAAAAGGTTTAAATGAATTATTTTGATTGGAATATAAACTATTTAAAGGTGATTTGAAATGATAGTAAATGAACGATATCTTTGAATTTAAAAGGTATTTAAAGTTGAATATTGGATTTGAACTGATAGGATATTTTATTTTATTAAAATGATTTGAAATGAAGTTTTGTAAGGATATGATATTTTATTATATTAAAATGATTTGAAATGAAGTTTTGAAATTATATGAAAATTTAAATATATGGAAATGGTTTGGAATTGATTTAATCTTTATTTTGATAAAGATATGGTTTGAAATGATATTTTATTTTGAAGTAAAGTATTGTTTTTAAAAGTTATAACCACGGGTTATAATAACGTTGGGTTGTTAAAGAGACCGGGATCGGATATGGACATACTCTCTGTCTTACCGAAAACCACTTTGGCAACCGTGTACGCGGTGGAGATTCCAGAATGAAGTAGGATGGTGGCGACGATCCTAAGGTATATACGTGGACCCAACTCCCGTGAGTTGGCATAAGGTGGCTAAAACAGGAGCGATTGACGGACCAATGAGGTAGCACCTCTGATCGGACACACTTCTTCGATACCATTCTATTACTTGTGATTGATTTGGTGCGCACCCTTGATTTGGGAGTGTTGTTCGAGGTGGGCGGTAGTGGCTGCTATGCGTCACCACCAGTCCGGATGCGTAATTGGTATATCTACCCTGGCATTGCCTAGTTGTGCCGTGTCACCTACCATATCGAGCTTTACTACGATTATGATTTTAAGATCCGACCGCGTTAAGGTTCTCCATCCCCTTAACGCTATTTTCTATATGATTATACTTTACTGATTAGACCCTACTGTATATAGCGTATATTACTACATAGTAGATAGTTTAACGGATCCTTAGAGGATGGGCGGTCCCAAGCATCTTCTAAGTTACTTGTACCCTTATTACAGTTCGCTTGAGTTGGTTTACATTATATAAGTATATATTGTCCTGACTCGAGTGTTTTGGGTTTTGCTTTACGCTCGGGTCAGCCTGAGTTATTCACAGATTTGGATTTCCACTCTCTTGGAGATTTGAATCGCTGGAGATTATCTGCTTGTCATGTCCTATCTATTCCAGTTCCGTTGTTCTACTCAGCTTGTACTTGGTTATTTTATTGATACTTTTGTTGTACTCTATTTCTTCTGTTGTATCTTATGTAACTCTGATATATTTATATAGTAGCTTCATGAACTACTATTTCTTTTACTTCCGCTGCATTATTTTACTCTGTGTCTGTGATCTGTGATTTTATTTATTTACTGTATATTCTGAGATTTGCCAAATTTTATTTACAACGCGGTATTTTGAGCAATTCAACTCCGGCATGAGTGTCTACCTATACACTTATAATGGATGCGAATGGTTGAAAATATCGGGTCGTTACAGTTGGTATCAGAGCTTTGGTTTTGAGGCAAAACTTAGAATGTATGGTAAATTTATTTACAGAATCACTTTCGTTCGAGTTTGAATCTCTTCCTTTGATTCGTTTTCCTTTGAATTTTGGAACGTTCCCTGCGGTTCCGAAATTCATTCGTGTCCCTCACTATTCATCATCTTTTGATTCTGGAGTATCCCATGACTCCACTTCCAATGATCTTTATAGTGAATTGGCGGTCTCGCCAATATTCTAATTTTCTTGTAAAAGGGTGAAAATTCTTTATAATCAGCATCGATTCACCAGAGATTTATATTTATCCTTGGTTTAGATGCTAATATCTTTTATTATTCCAAACTCTATCTCTTGAGATTGAAGGTAGATTTACCCCAGAAAATCCACATTTGATCTTATCCATTGAGTCACGGTTGACCCGGTTAAGGTTGTCCGCGATTTATCTAAGCTTACCCATCTCTCTACTCTGTTTAATCATCTTGTCTTTTGTTCCAATCTATCTTCCAAACATTTTGAACTGTACTTGTAAATTAATGTTTTGTTTTATATTGTGTTGTTTGAGTTGTTAATGTTGATTTGGGTTTCCGATCGATTCGTCTGATCAACGCTATCGATAGGATTTCTAAAACACTTTGACAGAACAAACTGACACAATATTATTTTAAAATTTGGTTTATGAAATAAATTTGGATATATAATTTTATGGAACTTAATAAATTGATTTAAATTGATAATTTGAAATGATAATACTTGATTTATCATTTATTGTTCTACAAATGAATTTATAAATAGTTGTTTATAAATTTATTTGGGAACTGAAATGAATTTAAAACAAGAAAGTTAAAGAATTTAATTTCCGATGGTTTCAAACCTTGTGTTTAAAATTTTTAAAAGGATATTATTTAAAGTATTTTGAATAAAAATTTGTCTCTAAAGAATTTTAAAGTTTAAAAATTTAGTGCTCTTCTCTTTGTCGCTGGAAAATAATTTCGGTGATGACTGTAGCATCATCGACGTTCATTTTCGAGTTTCGAAGTGAAGAAACCATTCTGTAGTCTTGCTACAGCTTTGTTTTGGAAAATCTGATTGATTTGAATTTCTAAAATATGACTGGATTATAATATATATAAAGATATATGATTTAAATTTGATTTAACATATTATGTATATATAATTACTTATCTCCAAATGGTTTGAAGATGTTCGAAGATTCAAATTCTTAAATTTTTTCTTAAAGAATAATTTCAATTATAAAAAGAAAAATCAAAATTTTGGATAAATGATTCAAACTTGAGATAATTGAATTGGATAGTTTTATTTGTATATTACAATTGCATTCAAATATAACTTACCTTAAATTTTTTAGAAGTTAACAATGTAATTGGATAATATACAATATAAAAAGGATTTTTATACACTTAAATATTAGTTATAAAAGATTAACAGAGGTAAATAGTGAAAAGGGATTTAAAGATATTTTATTTAAATAACTTAATAATCAAATTTGATTTAATATGGAACCTTAAGTTTAACCTAGGAATTTTAATAATGGTTATTTCCTGAAACGAATATGTTGTATAATAAATAATGTATCTTTGAATAGATAAAATAAAATACATTGGAATTGGACATTTTGTAATAAAGTTTATTTAACTTGAATTCATAGTTTAATTGATGTCTAAATGAATAAATGTGTAAAGGAATTTGATTGTTATATTTGCTATGATAAATATTTTATTTATGAAATAGATATGTCTTGAAAAATGAATAATTATGATTTAAATAGTTAAAATGTATTTTAACATCACTAAAATTTGATAATTGAGAATTTGGTTTTCAAATGAAATTTTAAGTATAACTTATTAAAGGAATATCTATTTATGAAATGGGTATTTTAAATAAAGTGTTAGGTTATGTGTTAAATTAAGAGCTAACTAAAATAGTGAACTTTTAACTTAATAAACGAAGTATAGTTTAATTTGGATATTCCATTCATAAAGGTTTATTTTAATAAGTCATAAGTTAAATGATATCCAAATGAATATTTCTGAAATTAAACTGATTTGAAATATTAATATATCTACTGTAGCATTTTATAAGTGCTGCTGTTTTGAAAATACAATGTTTTGGAAATTTTATAATTGAATGTACTTAGAAATGTTACAACTTTAAAATGAATATTATTTGACCTTGAATTAAAATGGTTTAAATGAAGATTTTTTTAGGGTGTTATGATTTTCTAAGTATTATGTTTTTTTAAAGAATAACTTTTCCAAAGTATTATGATTTTAGTAGTGTGATTTCCAAATGATAAACATCCCCGAATTGTTATGATTTCAAAGCATTATGGTTTTAAATTTATTATCTTGTTTCGTTTTTCCAAACTATCTTTTGGTTGTCCTTATTTCTCTTATCTTGTTACAGAATGGGAAGGCTATTGCTTATACCAGTCTATTTAGAAATCTTTCTGTAATCTTTGATAATCTTTGTTACTCATCTGGATCTGAACACTGTTTTTCCATTCATAGACCGTCGGTCAAGTGAAAAGGGAGATTCAGACTCTAGAGGATCTTTTTCGTGCTTATATTCTTGATTTGATCAACTCCATCTTGTTAAACTTACCTATAACAATAGTTATCAGGTGTAATTCCAATCTTCTTATCATCTTGTCTTAATTCTATTTCATTCTATCTTTTTCTGTGCTTTCCCGTACCTCGTTCCTTTTCGGGGACGAAAAGTTTTGAGTGGGGGAGAGTGTAACAACCCTGTATTTTTCAAATATTTTTAAATTGATTTTTCCAGATTCAAAAGCTTTATTTATGAAAAAGAATAAATTTTGTTATTTTAAGTATAAACTTTGATTTTGATGTGGATTTGAATTCCAAATATGACTAAATTTAATATTTCCAGAAAATGTGAATTTTGGTCAAATAGTCAAACTTTGACTTTTAAATTTAAATTTTAAATAGTTTGAAATTATAAATTTTATCTTTTATTATGAAAATAGATTTAATAACTTGAATACAGCTTTTCGTTTCGTTGGAAACGGAGTTAAATTGTAGAAGTTATGTAATTTTCAATTTTGTGTATAAACTGTTTATTTTGCAATATTATTTATTTTAAATCATATAAATTATATTTTTATTGTCATATTTTGTTTTAATATGTGTTAATAGGTTATTTAATGTCTTTTAATATTTTTAAAATGATAATATAATTTTTCTAAAGTTTACTTGAATTTATTTCAATTTATGAAACCTAGTTTCCATTTTCTTTACTATTTTCTTAATTTAATTATATATAATTAAAATTTATTTAATTATTTTATGCCTTCACTTTTATTTGCTGTTTTACTTTATTTATATGCATTCTACATGTATTTAAATTAAAATAGATTTTTCCAAAGTGTACTGAAGTTATTTCTAATTTTTAAAGCCTAGTTTGCATTTTTAAGCCATTTTCTTAATTTAAATTATATTTATTCAAAAATTTAATTATTTATTTTATATATTTATTTTATTTCTGAGTTGTTATTTTTATTTCTCAGTTTTTATATGTATTTATAAATTACAAATATATATAAAAGAAATTTGAAAGGTTTGTGTCTTTTTAGTTGCTTTTGTCCCTTTGTTTTCCCGTCTCTTCAATTTCCTTAGTCTTTTCATTTGCCTTGAGTTGGCCGTGCATTTTCATTTGATAGCCGTGAGTTTTAACTCATTTTCACGTGAGAAAAGCACCATTCCTCATTTCATTCATGGCTACAAAGATTTGTAATAGCCTCCCCTCTCTTTTTCACTTTTCTCTTCATTTTTCCTTTTGATTTTGCCTTGATTTTTGCCTTGTTTCTTCTTGCTTGGTTCGGCCATACACCTCCACATCTTCACCAACCACCACCATCCCTTCTTTCCCACTTCATCCACGCCCAAATCATCCCCCTCCTCTGACCTGAAGTTGCCTTGACCATCTCATGTTGCAAACACCACAAAAAAACATTGCTATACTCCAAAACATTGCCTACCCGAGCACATATCACCTCACCACCTTCATTGTTGACCATGGCCACCCCCTTAGCCACCACCACCAGCTTGTTTACCACCTTTGAACATCACCCTCCCCTCTGTCCAGATCTGACCTGACCCATAGACCCTATGGTCGAGCCTAAGGGTTGAACCAAAAACTCCATTTTGCCTTGTCCCTTTGCATTCTAGGCTTGCAAACTCCTTCCTCTTCATATTCTTGACTTGGTCGTGCCATTTGTGGTCCAAACCTGATCCATTTCAACCTAAAACATGTTGAGGCCGAACCTAATACATGTATGGTCGAGCAAAAGTTGAAGCAAGATCAAGCAAAGTTGATTTAAAGACTTGGTGATGTTCACTTATCCATGCTATCTCAATTTTGTTTCAACACTTTGGTATTGTAATTATTTATATGGTGCTTTGTTTTGTTTTTGTATACAAGAGTAACATCTTGGTTCTCATCCACTTGAATCCATCGTTGTGCCATATCGTGCTTCTTGGAATTCGTTGTGTGTTTTGATCGCTAATCTCCAGCTTTAACAGGTGAGTTATTCTCACCAGACAATATGTACCTATATAACTAGTAAATTGACACCCTGTGAATCTGTAGAAATATGTTATCATGTTATATATGCCTATATTATTATCATATGATGTTCACACCTGTTATTACACCTGTTATATCATATGTTACTGTTATTTAATGTTATTCTGTTATTTATATCTGTTATCACCATTGCAAGTTCCCTGTAGACTAGAATCACTATGGGTTGAAATGATACATACCCGAACGGACTTTAGAATAGGGAAAAATCGTTATGGGCTGAAATGATAGGCCTGAATGGTTTTTATTTAATTTATTTTAACTTGGGATTGCGGGTTTGAAATGATAGAACCCGGATTTTTCTTTTTTTAACTGCGGATTGAAATGATACATATCCGTATCACTTGACCTAGGTTAGAAAATTATATACAGGCCCGTGGTTATTTTATAAAGTGTTTTGAATATTTTTAAGTATTTTAAAAATATAAATTTATGAAATTAGATTTAAATAGATTTTGAAATGTTTAAAATAAAGAAATTATGATTTTTCTATGTGTTAAAAATGTAATTAATGAATGGTTTAACTGGATTTTTGAAATATAACTTAAGTTGGAAATTTGGAATTTGGTTAAAAATGATATTTAAGTTATATAAATAAAATGGATATTAAATTTTATTTGGAAATGGTAAATATGATAATTTGATTAAATGTGAATTTAAGTGATTTATTAAAGTATTATTGATTTTTTCTATGAATTTAAGTGGTTAAATAAATGAATGTTTAAAAGTGATCTTTTAAAATATAACTTGACTTGGAAATGTGAAATTTGGTTTTAATTAAAGGTTTTAGTTAATTAAATAAAATTGGAAATTTAGTTAAATTTGTGAAATGGTAATTTAAATTTGAAGTGTTAAGTTATTTGTTGAAATGTGAAGAATTGGAAACTTTTACACTTAAATTTATTAAGTAAATTGTTGAAAATTGGATTTAATTATAAGAAATTTATTGTGAAAAAGATACATGTTAAATGATATGTAAATAAACATTTTAAATGTTAAATTATGATTTTTAAAATGTTTAAAGAGTTTAAAATGAAGTTATTTAATTGCTGGAAATACACTAAAAAGCTGGAAATCACTTTTAATAGCATTCAGAAATGCTATGGTTCTGAATTACACTAAAATTTGAATAAAAGGGCTACTACAGCATTTCTGAAATGCTGCAGTTGCTGCAGTTGAACTTATAGGCTAATATTGAACCCAGGTCTATTATAGCATTCTCTGGAAATGCTATAATGGTCTGCAGTCTTTGCTGAAACCAAATTTAACCCTTGTTTTGAAATCTGAACTACCGCAGCACTTCTGAATTGCTGTCTTTTCTGTTTTGAACTATAATTCAACAAAAACTGAGTTTTAACAGCAGTTTTAAGTGCTGTCTTTGCTGAATTAAAAATGTTTTCAAATATAACTTATAGCAGTTGTTTTTAAATGCTGTGAAATGCTGAAATTTTAATAATTAGGGTTTTTGACTTAGTAAACGAACTCAGAATGGTTTGAAACTTTGGAAATTGAATACTTGATTTGAAAATATAATAATTACACTTTTAAAAGGTTTAAATGAATTATTTTGATTGGAATATAAACTATTTAAAGGTGATTTGAAATGATAGTAAATGAACGATATCTTTGAATTTAAAAGGTATTTAAAGTTGAATATTGGATTTGAACTGATAGGATATTTTATTTTATTAAAATGATTTGAAATGAAGTTTTGTAAGGATATGATATTTTATTATATTAAAATGATTTGAAATGAAGTTTTGAAATTATATGAAAATTTAAATATATGGAAATGGTTTGGAATTGATTTAATCTTTATTTTGATAAAGATATGGTTTGAAATGATATTTTATTTTGAAGTAAAGTATTGTTTTTAAAAGTTATAACCACGGGTTATAATAACGTTGGGTTGTTAAAGAGACCGGGATCGGATATGGACATACTCTCTGTCTTACCGAAAACCACTTTGGCAACCGTGTACGCGGTGGAGATTCCAGAATAAAGTAGGATGGTGGCGACGATCCTAAGGTATATACGTGGACCCAACTCCCGTAAGTTGGCATAAGGTGGCTAAAACAGGAGCGATTGACGGACCAATGAGGTAGCACCTCTGATCGGACACACTTCTTCGATACCATTCTATTACTTGTGATTGATTTGGTGCGCACCCTTGATTTGGGAGTGTTGTTCGAGGTGGGCGGTAGTGGCTGCTATGCGTCACCACCAGTCCGGATGCGTAATTGGTATATCTACCCTGGCATTGCCTAGTTGTGCCGTGTCACCTACCATATCGAGCTTTACTACGATTATGATTTTAAGATCCGACCGCGTTAAGGTTCTCCATCCCCTTAACGCTATTTTCTATATGATTATACTTTACTGATTAGACCCTACTGTATATAGCGTATATTACTACATAGTAGATAGTTTAACGGATCCTTAGAGGATGGGCGGTCCCAAGCATCTTCTAAGTTACTTGTACCCTTATTACAGTTCGCTTGAGTTGGTTTACATTATATAAGTATATATTGTCCTGACTCGAGTGTTTTGGGTTTTGCTTTACGCTCGGGTCAGCCTGAGTTATTCACAGATTTGGATTTCCACTCTCTTGGAGATTTGAATCGCTGGAGATTATCTGCTTGTCATGTCCTATCTATTCCAGTTCCGTTGTTCTACTCAGCTTGTACTTGGTTATTTTATTGATACTTTTGTTGTACTCTATTTCTTCTGTTGTATCTTATGTAACTCTGATATATTTATATAGTAGCTTCATGAACTACTATTTCTTTTACTTCCGCTGCATTATTTTACTCTGTGTCTGTGATCTGTGATTTTATTTATTTACTGTATATTCTGAGATTTGCCAAATTTTATTTACAACGCGGTATTTTGAGCAATTCAACTCCGGCATGAGTGTCTACCTATACACTTATAATGGATGCGAATGGTTGAAAATATCGGGTCGTTACAATGAAAGTAAAAAAATATGAAGTAAATATAAATGCTTCTATCGTTCATGCCATACTATTTAGTTTGACATTTATTAGATCTTAATTTCTTTATCATTGGCACCATCTATTATATTACTTGCATGAACATATCATATCTAAATATGACTTTCTTGTTGTTATGGTTTTAATGCAAAAATATGACTAATTATTTGTGCAAATCATTTTCAATTTAATGTGTTAAATATATACAATTTGTACAAAAACAATTCATGCGTGAAACGTATGCCATAATCACGCGCGAAGGGCGTGCCATAACGCTTGTAATTAAGCAAGTTAAAAAGTATGATGGTTAGTTTTGATTGGGTTTAACAACAAACCTCAAATATTGATTGAACTATACACAAGAAAATCTAAAGTAAAACAACATAATGCAAATTACAAAACAATTACAATGAATTACCTAGCCAAATAAATTAGTACACCAGTAATAAAATTTGAAGTTGTCGTTATGCATATAAGAAGGGTCACACTTACCATTTCAAAAATTATCACCATTTCTTGTATATGTAGCAGTTGTTGATGCTAGTTCGTCCAACTGCAAGCACCATTGTTCACTGCTTGACCCTGAAAATAGTAATAAACCCTGTATAAGAATATTAAATGTAATGAGTTCTTCTCAATGTCTTAACAATGTGAATAGGGTTAAATATTTAAATGATACATTGGTTACACCAATAAATCAAACATCATTTATGCAACATAAGGCAAGGCTGTAAATATTATGCTTATTATAACTATATAGAGTTTCACACGCATTCTAAACCAACAAAGCAAGATATCAAATAAAAATGTTATAAAGCAGTAACTTGGTCATAGAGTGAAATGCTTATCATATTGTGTGTCTTTCTTTCATAGAAGATGCCTTTGTTTAAATTAATCCAAATCTCAAAGTAACATGCACCTCCAATATATTTAAACAAAATAACTAAAAAAATACATAACTTGGGATATTGAGTAGAACAAATAAAAACGATAAAGTTTTAATACATGTGTTGTTTGGTTAGTGTCACCTAAATAATTCTGTCATTCATTGTATTGCGGATAACCCAAATGTCCTTTGTAATTTCATTAAACAATTGGAGTCCAAATCTAAAGGTTGCAAATATATATCCTAAAGCCTATATAATGAGACAGGTTGCTCCATTAAAACAAATAAAAGAAACAATATGCATATAAATAACATAAAGAAAAGGAGAAAAATAAGATTATAAAAGCTCGTAGCAGATGAAATGTACCATTTTTTTCCTTTTTCAAAGCAATTGTCGGATCCTAATCCCAGCCCAGATTTGTGCTATTCTGTAAAATCAAAAAAGGTAAAAATGGCGATTGAATAAGCAGATAAAATATTACGCCATTATATGGAGGAGTTTGGGTTTTTCAGTTTTCATTACTTACTGAAAAGGAAAACAAAAGTGTTGCAGCTTTTAGTCTATGGATTAAACTTGGGGTAGATGGTGAAAACGTGGATTGGAGAATTACATAAATATCCTCTATTTACTTTATTGGTTAATTGTTTACATGGACATTTTAGGCAACCTATAAAGGCTTCACTTTGACCAGTTTGACTAAGTATTTTCTTTTTATATAAGATATATATATATATATATTTCTACCCTATAAGGATATTATATATATGTGTGTGTATTTTATTATATTACATATATATGTATGTATATGTATGTATATTTATAAATACATATATATTTAAAATGGTTTAAAACATAAACATGCATTATAAAGTTAGAATATAAATATATAAATTTATATTTTCGATTGTAAAATTATTATTTTATATTTTATAATAATAACATTTAATTAGTCAAAGATATTTTAATTAATTGATCTAGATCTAGATTTTGAACTTGAGATATTTTACCAGATCAAACTTAGATATTTTTAACTTTAGATTTGATTTTAAAATATTTAATTTAGTGAAATTTTGATATTTTAGCTTTAAATTTGAAATTCAAAATCATAACTTAGTCAAATTATGTTAGATATTTTATTTAAATTTATTTTATTAGTATATAAATCCTATCTAGATATTATATATATATATATATATATATTTTATACTAAATGATTTCGAGACTATATATGTGTGTGCACACGTGCATATGAGTGAACAATGTATGCGTTATAGATGCAAATTTCAACATCTATATACATATACATTTACTATGTACACCATATGCTATGTTTTATGGCACGTTATACATATATGAGTATATAATGATATAGTCTAATTTGTATGAAACAGTTTTAATTAAATTCCTTAATTAAATAAATAATTTTTTTAAATAAAAGCTGATTTTATTTAAATAATATAGATTTGATCCAGTATAACCCATTCAACATTGTAGGCCTACTACGATCCAAAATAGAAAAAATAAATTAAAATCTACTTATTTCACCCACTTTTGACTGACTTGATTCCTTTTGTGGATTCACACAGGAAACCACATGCTCTGTGCTACTCAGACTAGAGCATATGCGAACAGCGCTTTTGGCTAATGGACTCCCACCATCATGGGTGCAACACTCCATATCAAGAAAACCATAGTAGCAGCTATAACTGGAGATGAATATGAAACAACAATCCTATGAGGCATACCCAGACAAATGCTAAGTTCTCATTTATGACCCATGAAATAAGTTACACCAAGTAAGAAGTGCAAAAGAATTAGCTCATTAGGACTTCAATTCCATGATTTAAAAACTTCTTTTCTAACTTAAAAAGAAATGGAGAAATTGAAATACTAGTACTCATAACTCAAGTTCGGTAAATCTGAAAAAGTTGTAAATCCTTTGAAATTCATTGGGTAGTCTCTAACTTCTTTAGTTTGTTTCATTTCGAATCTATATTTAATCTTCATATTATACTAAAAATAAACCACATACCTCCTTTTATTGGATCTGAATCTCCATAAAATCTCAAAAAATCGATGTATTTTGACCAATTTAATGTGGAAAAAGGGTTGCTTCCTTGGTAAAATTATGTATCAGAATTTTGTGAAAAATATAAAACATAAGATACTCTAGCTCTATCATCACACCATTTATTGTCGTCGGCAAATTTGTCTCTTACTTTATCTAGTCTACTCTAGTTTTACCTTTTTAAGTTTTCTGCATTTCATTATTTATTTATATATATTTATAATCGAGCTTGTTTCTTGCTTGTTCAATTATCAAGAGGAACGTCTAAACTTTATATTAAGCATAAGTATATCACATATTTTGTCAAGGTTCTAGGAACATAAAAGCTTTGATACCACTCTATTAGATATTTTATTTGAACAGGAAGTTCACTGCGTTAGAAAATATTTTAGGTATATGAAGATAATAATACTTTTACTGGAGAAGAAAACTTTATACAACAAACTTTTTTTATTACTTTGTTATATCTTACATGCTTATATGAAATGATTGAGCGCGCGTGCGCGCACACACACATGTGTGTGTGTGACTGATCCATAGAAAAATATGTACCTAACATTTAAATCCTAATTAATTACTCAATGCATAACTGACATATTAATGGCTGATGCATAACTAAACATTGTATAAATGACATATTAAATGCATATATATATATATCCACTACATTAATACAAACATTCATATTCTAATTAATGGTCGTTCGTCACGCTTTGTGGCAGTTGATATTCTTAATATTTGTATGACCATTAATGATTTAATATTAGCATGGAATCTCAAAACTTTTTACCAAGCACGTGCCATCGCATATAATTTTATGTACGATAGAATTATCCACATCTAATTTTATAAACTCCATTAACAAGCGAATATATCAGAGAAACCTAGGTTTTTAGACCCCACAATTTGGTCATAAAGTCTAAGTGTTTTATTGATGAAGAAATGAAATATTGGGTAAAGAATTATCATAAGATGGAGAAATTATGAAAATGGTGATGTAAGTTTTTACATTTGACTCACTCTACAATGCTAGACTTAGGACATTGTATCGTTTAATAGCTTTTGATTGTCCATTGGTCAAAATAGAATATAATGTGCTACTATTGGCATCTAGAAAAATGCTTCTGGTTACCATTAAATTTATACTACCAATCAATTTTTTCATATGTTTTTGGTCATCAATTTTTTTACCCATTCATACCTAAATAATTGTAGCCTCTTCATCATCGTTAGAAAAACTCACATTCTCTGTCACATCAACGGATAACAAAAATTTCAAAATCTAAACAAAAAAACAAAATCTTTTTTGTTGTCTAACAGATGAAGCCAAGTAAATATTTAGTGGATGATCCTAATTTTAACGAACACAAGGAGGTTTGTTTATTTTTTATTTCTTAAAGTCTAATTTCTTTATCATATCAATCTTAGATTTGCTGTTTAGGCTTTTCTATTGTTATTTTAAAATGAGTTTAGTAGTCCCATGGACAACAGAAATTTTGAAGGATGTAAAGTTTAATGATGTTGTAATTGAAAATCTCAATGTAAGTTATCGAATTGTAATATTTTACCATACAACGTTTATATCATTTTTCCCTTATATTTTTTATTTTTGGATGGAGAATACCAATCAAAATAAACTTGGGAATGCACTTATTGTTTCAATTGGAAAATTGTTTGATAGTTAAAATACAGAAAAAGACAATCGACCAAATGCTTAAAAAGACATGCAGTTGATTAATAAACCATTTTACAACCGATCATGTAAGTATTTATTTAAAATTTCATCATCGTAAATACAGTTGAAAAAATAATTTTATTTTTTTATTTTTAATTTTGCTGTAACTTATGCGATTTTTGTTGTGCTTTGAAAACATTTTAATTTGGTTTAAGGAATAGGAGGGATAACTATTTTGTTTTGAAATATTTGATTGTTTGTTTACTAAAAATAAAATAATAGTTGGTGTTAAAACGTAGGGAACCAAACTTTATACGATGACCTTTAGTTTTGGTAGTCATAATCATTTTTCTAAATGCCAATGGCAGCACACTTGAACATATGAAGTGTGTATTGTAAAAAATGTTTGCTCAGTGAAGAATCAAAGCCAGCTCCATGTTATGGGTTGCCCAAGAAAATTTTTATTTTTACCTTTTTTTATGTTAGAAATCGCAATTTCTTTGTATATATTATTAATCAATAATTATTTTGGCTACAAATAGGAGAAGTATTGGTTTTAGTATCACTACAAACACATTTTAAATTTGAATAAGATATAAAGTAACAAAATTAAAGGAAAAAAATGAAAATTTACCAAGAAAGAATAAGAAATGGGGTAAAAAAATGAAAATAAAAAGCGGTAAATGCACTGTCATACACTAGAATTGAAATCTTGATCCAAGACTAATATACATATCACGTTAACCATTAAACTATGAAGTATTATCATTTTAAAATATCTATGTGTTAACAGAGATTTTAACTAAGTAGAATTTGACCCTAAGAACTAGGACAAGATGAAGACGAAAGGACTCGAGTACTTGGAACATGATCATAAGGGTAGAACTAAAAAACAAGAAGTTGCAAGTGGATTTTTGGCTAAGGAAACCACTCGGTACCGAGTGCTTTCTCTTGGTACCGAGTGCTCCATTTAAGCCAATTTGGCCACTCATGCTTCATGTACCTCATCTACATCTTCAATCACTCGGGGTCATGTTCTTTTCTTAGAAAATAGTTCAGTGATTCACGAGATTGATGAGAAGAAAGTCAAGAAAGCAAGACAGTACAAGTGTTATCAAGAAAACGACTAGAACCAACTAAAAATCGATGGAACAGAGCTCAAAATGCATCAAGTAGAAGATAGAAGTGCAAAGCGTACAAAAGTTGTTGGTTTACACTTAACTAAACCACTCAACACCGAGTGGTTGACTACTTAATACAAAGAGGATTTTATGGCACATGGGCTCTTGTGGTCACATGCACGTCTCTAGACTCTCTCTTGGGCTTCGAGTTAAGCGGGCTTCTGACTCTATGCTACTATTTTCCTATAAATATCAACCCTACTGCAACTAAAGAGGGAACTTCACTCTTCTGCTCTTCTTTATCTCATACCTCTCTCACAATAGTCACCTAGGCAACTAATCTTGACAGTTATAAACCATAGAACCTGTCAAAGCCTAGTACTGGTGATATATACTCTCTAATTCTATGTAACCAACAACCTAGAAAACTATAAAGTAGATGTAGGCCAGAGATTGTCGAACCACTATAAAATTCTATGTTTACCTGTTCTATTTTCTTTTATTTTCGAATACCATATGTTAGATCTAGGTCTATAGGTTTCCTACAACTCAATCTTGGGTGTTGATCCAATTTTAGTGTTAACATTTTGATACTTTCACTGAGAAAGCTAAATCAAAGCTTAGATCTAGCTCTCTACTTGGGATTGGAAGAATCCAAGAGTTAGATATAGAAAACTTACTTTAAGAACTTTGAGTATCTACTATTGGGAATCAATGGCACCTAGAAAAGAAAAATCTTCCTCTGGAAGATCTACAGGAGAGGTGGCTAGTGGTGACGAAGGAAACACTCACTAAACGAAAGCTAATAATGGAAACGCAATACCAGCATCCTCTGCTCAACATGAATTAGTGACCAGAGGAGAGTTCGATGAGATGATCTATGAACTTAACCAGAAGATGGCGGACATCCAATAAGCTCTCATGGAGAAGATTGATGCTTTGCTCGGTTTGCAACGCCAAACTATAAGGATAATTGGAAGGGAAACTTCACCTATTATAGAACAAGAGAATTCCTCTATTTTTGGCTTAAACATGAGAGATTGGAAGCAAAAGCAAAAGGAAGTAGTTATCGTGGTTGTTGTAAAAGGACGCAGGAATGCTCTCCCAACAAGAAGCCCAACTGGTACAGAGAGAATTTCTCTCGGTATCAAGAGGAATGCCCGTGTGGAGGATGCTTAGGAATGTGATGCCATGGATGTATCTGATGAGGAAGTGGACTTGCAGATTGATGGTGATGATTTAGAGTTGGGTTTTGATGCTGATGAAGGTGGAGTACAGACACATGCAGCTCAACCAACCATATGTTCATGAAATACTGAAGGAGTGATACTCCCAAAGGTAGGAGCACTTAGACGTCAGTCGGCAAACCAAGACCGTTTGCAGAGTCAAACACTCAGCGTAGCCCCTGATAGTCAACCTTCGGATTATGGTGCTAGGGAGGAGTACATCGCTGACATGGTCAAATGATTTATGGAGGAAAGTATGGGTAGGAAGAAAGAAGATTGGGGTTCCGCACTGAGCCGAACTCCATTCCATGAAAGTATCTTGAGGGAAGAATACCCTAAAAATTTCACTATGTCAACAATGACATCATACATTGGAACTACCGACCCTAGGCAACACTTACTCAACCACTAATGGATATGGATGGACTTGAGCTACAGATGTTGTTCATTGTAGGTCTTTCCTTATCTTTTTGGAAGAATTAGCTTCTATGTAGTTCACAAGACTCACGCCAAAGTCCATACCTACCTTTAACAAATTAGCCAAGAGATTTATGGAGTATTTTAGGCTCCATGCTGCTCGACCAAAGGACGTGATGTCCCTATCAAGCTTCTCTTAAAGACCCAACTAGTCGCTGAAGGCTTTCTTAAATCAATTCAACATCGATGCTATAGAGATTAGCAATCCGAAGGAAGATCTAGCATTTATGGATCTGGTTCAAGGTATCCATCCAGATACAAATTTCGGTAGGTGAATAAAGAAGAAGCAACCTACTACCATGGAGGAATTCCACCGAAAGAAAAATCAGTTTTCAAGGCTAAAAGAAGCGAGTATGAATGAAGGAAAGCTTGGCAATGGGCAATCTAAAAGGTGATTCAGAGTAATGTTGCAGTCAAAAAGGATGTAAATAGTTTCGGAACTGTTGTAGGAAATGCAGAGAAAAACTACGAATCAAAAGAAGAGAAATCAAAATTCTAGCAGGCGTGACATGGATAGAAAATGTCCAAGGAATTTGAGACCCGTGGACTATACATTGTTGAATGACAGTTTGGAGAACATCTATCTTGCCACTCAAGAAACTGAGCGATATAACAAACCGCCCAAGAGGGAAGTAACCGAGCAACAAAAAAGGTCATTGAAGTATTGCTGCTTCCTTGAAACTCACAGGCATAACACAAATGAATGTCGACATCTGAAGGACTTAATTAAGGAATTGATAGGAAATAATAGGCTCTAGTAGTATGTGAAGGAACCGCAAAACGGCAATCAACCTGCTGGACCTCAAAGGCCGAATGCTCAAGGGGAACAGCCTGGACCAAGCGAAGAAGGGCCTAGGTGAACTGATTGAGGAATAGTCAAAAAAACCATTACAGGCGGACCTCACTAAGTGCAAAAGAGTTGGGGTGAGATGGAGTGATATGCTAGTTCTTTGAAGCATGTACCATAGGAGAGTTACTACGTCGTCGAAACGGAGCTCTGGCTAAGCAAGAATTGATGACTAGAGATGACATTGTGTTCAAGAATCGGGACACTAAAGGCATAGAAGTGCCGACTCTCGACCCAATGGTGATAACGGTCGGGATTGGACCAGTAGTTGTCCATCGAGTATTGGTTAAAAATTGAAGTTCGATCAACATCCTACTCCAGAAGACGTTTAACCAAATGAAGATTAGCATAAAGGATGTGACGCCTGTAAAACAAAGATTCAGGGATTTATCAGGGAAGCTAAACAGCGGATTGGAATATCGACATACCCATTGAACTCGAGGATAAAGAATAAAGGGTGGTCCACATCTAGACCTTCGTGATTGTTGATGAGTACTCTGCATATAATTCTTTCTTGGGCCGACCACTCCTGGCCGACTTTATAATCGCTTGGGCTCCATGGTGTCTGATGACGAAATTCGCAATGGAGAATGTGTTAGGAGTAGTAAGAGGAGACTAAAGTGCTGAAAGGGAGTGCTACATTATTAAATTACGTAAAGCTCAATGCTGTGAAAAAGGGAGGAATGTGGAGAAGACTCTCCGCATTCAGGAACCGCAAGCATAGCAATTACAGAACAGCCCATTGCTTGGGGACTATAGTCGCTTCGATAAGGCTATAGACCCCGGAAGAAGTCAAGGAAGATATGAGCAACATTGGCAGAGATTACGATGACTGTCCCTGTTGACATGGATGACCCAACTCGGGTCTTGAAGATTAGCTCTCAGCTTGGAATCAAATTGCGAAAGGAATTGATTAACTTTCTTTGAGAAAATCCGGACCTGTTCACTTAGATGGATTCTGATATGTGTGGGATATCACTAAGGATAGCAAGTCACACACCTAATATTGATACCAAGTTCACGCCAGTGAGACAGAAGAGACGTAGCCTGGGTTCGGAGCGATCCGCTGCATTAAAGGAAGAAGTGGATAAGCTGTTGGTCAATATCTTTATCCGTGATGCTACATATCCCAAGTGGGTGTCAAACCCAACGATGGTCTAAAAATCAAATGGGAAGTGGTGAACTTGCATTGATTATTTATATTTGAACAAAGCATACCCCGAAGGATAGCTTTCCATTGCCCAGGATTGACCAGCTTGTTCATGTAACCGTGGGGCATGGACTGCTCTAATTTATGGATGCCTACTCAAGGTACAATCAGATTATGATGCATGAACCAGATCATAAGAACACTGGCTTCATCATAACCTAGGACTATATTGCTATCGTGTAATTCCATTCGGTTTGAAGAACACTGGAGCTACTTCCCGGAGATTGGTAACTACAATATTCAAGGACCAGATTGGATGAACGATGGAAGTGTATGTTGACAACATGCTGGTAAAGTTGCAAGTGTCTAGAAACCATCCAAATGATCTCTCGGAGATGTTAGAGATCCTTTGGAAGTATGCAATGGAATTGAACCCGCTCAAATGTTCATTTAGAGTTTCTTTTGGGAAATTTCTCGGTTTTATTGTGAATGCAAGTGGCATTGAGGCCAATCCAAAACGGATTGATGCCTTACGGAATATTAGAGTCTCGATGATGAAGAAGGAGTTACAATGTTTAAGTGGAAAGATCGCAACATTGAGCTGATTTATCTCTAGAGTAATATATAAGTGCATACCATTCTTTGATGCATTAAAGAAGGGTAAGAAGAACTTTGAGTGCAATCCGGACTGCTAGAATGCTTTTGAAGAATTCTTGCAACATATGGAGACGCCACTGATTCTGTTTAAACAGGTGGACGAGGAGGACATATTCATTTAAATGGTAATGTTTGCCCACGCATTAAGCGCAGCGCTTATGCATGAGGAAACTAGGGTTCAACAGTCCATCTACTACATTAGCAAGCGATTCACCAGAGTTGAACGGAACTACTTGAAGTTGGAAAAGTTGACATACTGCTTATTAATAGCATCTAGGAAACTTCGACTATATTTCCAGGCTCACTCGATCAATGTACTGACAGATCAACCCTAGAAACAGGTATTGTATTGACCCAAGATCTCAGGACGACTTCTAAAGTGGAAATCAAGTTGAGTTAGTATGATGTGACTTACCATCTTCGAAGAACGATTAACGGACATACGCTAGTTGACTTCATTACGAAGTTCGCTATTCGAGATGATGAGGAGGAAAACACTACGATCACAATATCCTAGTGGAAATTGTTCGTTGATGGCACGTCAAACGACTTTTTCTTAGGAGTAGGAGTTGTGCTTGAAATCCTCGAAGGATGATCAGTTCTCTATGCTTTGAGGCTAGAATTTCCTGCAACTAACAACGAGGCAGAATACGGGGCGTTGATAGAAAGGTTGAAGATTGCAAAGGAACTGGGAATAAAAACTCTGCATATCTACAGAGACTCTCAACAAGTCGTTTACAAGGTTAAAAGGGAATATCAAGCTAAGAGCACAAAAGTTTCTCCTTACTTGTAGAAAGCTTTGGAGCTGCTCAATGAAATTGAACACTATACAATATCTTACATTCCTAGAGAGGAGAATATGAAGGTCGATTCCTTGGCTAAGCTAGCTAGTTATGGAGAAGTGCAGCTGATGAAATTGGTTCCAATAGAATTCCTGATTGCTCCTAGCATAGACCAAATGGATGTTGATTGGGTTTTGGAGACTATAGAGGAGGTAGAATCATGGATGATGCCAATAAAGGACTACTTTCTTGGGGGAATACTCCCCAGAGAAAAGAACGAATGAATGAAGCTCCTTCGAAATGCACCACAATTCATAATGCAGGACGGAGTGCTATATAAGAGAGGATTTGCTTCCCCCTTGCTTAGGCGTTCAACCAAAGATTAAGCCAGAAAGATTCTCATGGAAATTCATGAAGGCAGCTATGAGGATCACACTGGGGGTAGACTTAAGTAAAGAAAGTGCTCCAGTACGGATACTTCTGGCTGACCCTAAACAAGTATGCAGCTAATTATACTAGGTGATGTGAAAGGTGCCAGAGATCCTTGAAAATTCCAAGAGCCGCATCAATAGAACTTACGTAGATGGTCTGTCCCTGGCCATTCGTGATCTTAGGGATCGACATTATTGGTGTGCTACCAGTGGCGATAGGAGGAGCTAAATACGCTATCAATGAAGTTGATTACTCTATGAAATGGGCTGAAGTGGAACCACTTGCCACGATCACTACTAAAAGTGTAATTAATTTTGTAATGAAGAATATTATATGAAGGTTTGGAGTATCTTCAAAGATAATCACGGACAACTAGACTCAATTTGATAGTGCTGAGTTCAAAGATTTCTACAGGCAATACCGAATTGAGAAGAGCTTCTTGATAGCGCATCTGCAAGCAAATGGGCAAGTTGAAGTAGTTAACAAAATCATCAAATCCATCATAAAGGAACGACTGACTAGAGCTAAAGGCAATTTGGTTGATGAGCTTCCACTGGCACTATGGGCTTACAAGATAGTGCACAAATATGCGACTGGGCACTCGCCATTTCCCTTAACATATGGTTCAGAAGCAATGAACCCGGTGGAACTGGAAGTTCCCTCGCATTGTAGAAGACACTTCAATGGAAAAGAAAACAAGCAGATACTGCTCGAGTACCTTGACCAAATCGATGATGGGAAGAAGCTAATACGAGGGTTGCTGCTCACTAGAAGAGAGTGGCATGGCACTTCAATGCAAAAGCCGCAAACCCACCTTCGAAGTACGGGACCTTATACTGAAATGATCTCTCCCAGGTACAAGAGAACTTGGCCCAAACTGGGGAGGATACTATGCAATCGATTAGAAGGTTGGAGGCAAAACTTTCAAGCCGATAACTGTTGATGGAATCCCTATCCCACGTGCATGGAACAACGATCTGCTCTGGCACTACTACATTATTTTTTCTTTATTTGTTTTCTCAAATAAGCCACCCAAGGATGTTGGGGGCACTGTAAATAGGCAAGACTTACCCCTTTTTTCATTTGCAATTAAAGTTAGCTTCTTGAAACAATGGAACCATGTTCTTGTGAGCAAAATTATCGGGTTGACGGTGAAAATCGACCCCTAACTTCTAAGAATGGTGTTGCTTTGGAAACATTGGGAAGGTCATAAACTACCGAATCGATAGGAAAAATCAATCCCTACCTTCTGAGAGCTGGCAGTACTCCGGCAATGTCAGGAATGTCCAAAACCATCGGATCAATGGGGAAAATCGATCCCAACCGTTTGAGAAATGGTGTTGCTTCGGCAACATCGGGAAGGTCCAAAACCATTAGATTAACAGGGAAATTGATCCCAACCTTCTGAGTACCAGCGTTGCCCCGACAACGTTGGGAAGGTCCAAACCGCTGGATCGACGGTGAAAATAGACCCCTGCCTTTTAAGGACCAGCATTGCTCTGGCAACGTCGGGAATGTCTAAAATCACCAGGCCGACGGTCAAATCGACCTTTGCTTTTTGAGAACCGACATTGCTTCATAAATGTTGGGAAGGCCCTAAACAGTCGGGACGACAGTCAAATCGACCCCTACTTCCTAAGAACCAATGTTGCCCCAACAACATTAGGAAGGTCTAGAACACTAGTCAACTAGATAATCAACTCAAACCTCTCCGAACTTGACATCGCCCATAGATAGGCGATAACAAAAGGAAGTAGCCGGAGCCTAGAGAAAGGCAACGTCAAAGAGAAATCCATAGAGTTGAGCAAATCGTGTGCATATTTCGTGAGATAAAAACTAGTGCACAACTGGGATCTCAACACCGAAATTGGAAGAATTTGTTACGATGGAAGATGATGAGGACACATCTTACGATACATACATCTAGAATGACATTGGTTGATGATGTCAACTTGGAAGAATTTGAATGCAGCCAAGGAATTGTCGGCACTGAAAATGCAGTGCTTGGAATCAAGTAGCAGAGTTAGTAGTTCTCAAAGATAGGAACTATCATATGAATCAGTTTAGTGGCAATCGAATGAATTGCTCAGGATATCCAATATTTCCTAGATTCCCGAACCTTAACATTTAGCCCTATGGACAGGGGCATATATGCCAACACTTAGCCGAAAAGAACTCAACTGAGCCCGAACAATAATAGCTGTAGAGTTGGCGAAAGCCATAGTTCTACTACGCCAAACAGAGTATTTTGATAGTAAAAAAAAGCTAATAAATAGGACGTACTAAAGCAATTGCAGGAATATTATTTACATGCATAGAGCTACTCCATATCATATAAAAATGGAAGTATATTATACGGGAAATTGCAGTACAGGTAATCATATTATATACACAGACAGTTATACATAAATATGAACAGTACATAAAATGCAAAAAAGTACATAGAAGAGAGACCACAATGGAAAATATAACCTTTCATTACTAATAATCTTTTTTGTACAAGTCAAACAGAGGGGGCCGCACCCGCACAATCATGGCCTGTAGGAAACAAAAAAGACAAAGTACAGACTCAACCACCACAACAACATAAAAACTAAATGCTTAGCTTGCACACACTACCAAGTCTTCACCTTCTTTCCACTCCGGCTGCCTTTACTAGTGCTAGCTGAATCGGCCTTGAGCTTCTTCATTCCTTTGCTCTCCTTGCCAAGAGGAGTGTCACCTTTCGAATGAGTAGATTCCACGCCGGTCATAGTATGTGGCTCTACGGACTAGCCTGCTGAAGTCTTAGTGGGCTTTGTTTTAGGTGGCCGGATCTTCGTGAAGGAATCTTTTGATGGGTGCTTGTCAGTTTGGCAGAGGCGGACTGATCAACTCCAGTTTCCTTCTTTACCTTGATCTTATCCATATCCTTCCATAACCTCTAAGCCATAGTTTCATGCTCAGCTGGGTCAGAAGCACCTGTAATGAGCATATCCTTCTCTTGGGATATAGAAATATCCTCCAAGCTCTCTAGGACGGCAATCATCTTAGATTAAGGACTTGGGATGGAACTGAAGATGGGAGCTGTGACAGTCGGTCCTACCAAGATGGAGGTGGATGAAGTAAAGATAGTTGTAGGTCATAAACCTTGTGTAGCTAGAGGTAAAGGAGGCAATTGAGGTTGACCTAGAAGTTGGCAAATAGAGTGATAAAGTTTAATAACGGTTTCATAAGAAAGTTGAAGCTTCTCAAACATTAGAGAGACAAGAGAAATACCTAATCCTGGACTTCTTTCCCCGACTTCAACTTTGAATTCCCCTTCCTCCATCATGTGCTCCGTAGTTTTGACCAAGAAGGGGAGGAATATAAGGTTCGATAGTTTCGATTGCAACTAAAGTCAGAATCTCACGGGCAGGTCTAGCGCTAACCCCGTGGATGTAGGAATGATCACCGTCGGCTCTATGGACTTTGAAGTGGATGCTACGTGCTGACCCATTGAGCTCGGGCCAGCAAGAGCGTTGGTAGCATCAGTAGCAGCAGTATCGATGACCTCTTTAGTTAGGAGGGCCCTTCCGACAGAAAGAGGTTCGATGTCCTCAGCATCGAGGTACACAACCATTAACTCCTCCTCAGAGCGATAGTTTTTGGCATGTGTAGACCTGTGCAACACTTCCTCCCAAACCCCAGCAAGCATTTTAGGATAGTCATTCCTTAGCCATCTCAAGTTTTTGTTCATCACCATAATGGTATAGAAGTAATACATATTGGCATCGAGTTCTTCGTTAGTTTTGGCCTTCTCTTCTTGAAGCTCTTTGAGCTCTTTAGTTGAAATTGCAAGCTCAAGGTTGTTGGCATAATTTTTGATGGATAACTTCTCCAAATCATTGGTGATTTTATTTTTCTCCTCACCGAGTTTCTAATTTTCCTCCTAGAGCCTAGTAAGCTCGTAGCTTGTTCAAAAATGGTCAGATCCCAGGTCTGAATGATCTCATCTTTCTGTTTGAGGGACTGGTCCTTGTCAGTGATTTGCTTCTTTAGCTCAGCCCTCTCTTTGTGTGCAATTTTTAAGTTGTTGCAAGTCCCATCTCAATCTGCTCATCAGCATGCTTCAACTCTACCATGAGACTGTCGGTGCAAGCTTTTTGATTGAGAGTGAGGTCTTTCTCTCTAGTGACCTTGATTAAATCATGCTTCCATTGCTTGATCATTTGTTCATGGTTGGCTTTCTCGAACTCTTCGAACTCAAAGGACCGGAGGTTGGTATAGTTAATTATGTTTACATTAGAGAGGGCCTTGCATAAATGCATACATTCGTACCCAGCCTCTACATCTTCTTGAATGTCCTAGAGGTTTTTCAGGGCAACTTCCATGGAGACGTCCTTAATATCCTAGTCAAACTTCACCCCACATAAAAAGAGATGTAGAAACGCAGCTTGCAAGCATGGATGATTGAGGGGAGAGTGAATGAGGGAGCGAAGACTCCCTTGGAGGCAGGAGAGACTGCCATAATCATAGCTTGGGAGATCGAAACTTGATGAACCGAGGAAGTTTGAGCTTGTGTGTGCGATGAAACATTAGCGGAAGGATGCCTCCGTTGCTTAGAGGAATCTCTGTGACATTTAGGTGCGTCTCGAGGAAGCTCAGTCTCAGCCTCATTTTTCCTTCCTTCTTTTCTCTCTCCTTATCCTTCTCCTTATTGACCTTGTGAGCTTCTTTGGCCACATGGTCTTTCTGTCTCCGCCTCTCTTCCTCGGTTTTTTAGCAACGAGGTGGGGTAGGGTCTAGAGTTTGAGCTCGGTAAGAACTAGCATGGCGAAAGAGCTTCTCATAGTAACCATGGCCCATGGAACCTGAAACAAGAAATGAAACAGAATTAGTGTTGGAATTTTGGAGTAAGACTTAATACAAGAATGAGTGTCCAAGATCATAGTGAAGTGTATGCTACCAATAACCCCCTAAGTGCTCTACAGACCATGTTCGTAAGGGACTAAAGTCAGGGTCTTGCCACCTTCCCTTACGAGTTCCCTAGAAGAAAAAGCGAAATTGGAGCCAGCTTCATTCAAGATGCTGCTGATTGTAAAGTTAACCTCACCAAAATTGCTTAAGTTAATGAAAATATCTCTAAATGAATGGCCTTGAGGGGTAGTGATCCCAACATGAGGAATTGTTGTTTGCTCCAAAACTATTATAGGAATATCAGGAGTGATGTGCTCTAAAGGAGGTGAGCTGGGATTGATAGGGCTTTCATAGTGCGTCTCTCCAAATGACTCACCCTCTCCACTAGCTCAATAATCACTATCACTGTCATCCACATCTTGACCCTCCTCTTCTTCCTCTTCAATCAACAGTTGCTTTCCCTCTCTTCTTCAGATCTTGTCGTCTTCTTCTAAGATTGGAGACATCCGGATGTCTTCATCCCTGTGGCTTAGAATGTCAGTGTTGATAGGCCCTTTAGGCTCTCCCCCAACAAGCTCTTCTAAATGTACTATACCGGAAGGACCTGTAGCATCCCCAGGAAGACCCTTGCCCAACTATGAGTGGGAGTAGAAAAGTGTATGGAGCATATACAAGCTCTGGAACCACTCAGTGTAAGAGAGACGGGAATAACAAATCTACCAGGACTTAGTAAAACACACTGCCGTAGATTGTCATTCATCAAGAGAAATGCGATGGTATAATGATGATGCTAATCTCTCGCAACCTTTAAGCATATCCTTGTACTCTTTACAGTCTTTACGACCGAGGAACCTATGGAAGATAATGTGTTAAGTTAGAAATCCCAGATTAAAAGAACCTCAATACGGGAGGAATAGAGGGAATGAGCGTACATCTAAATAGCCTAGAGCAGTTGAAGCCGAATGGACATCACATGTAGAAGTACTCATTCTTAAAGTATGTATACTTATTATAAAGCTTCTTGATGACTTTACACTAGCACCAAGCCTCGATTATCATATACGATGGAGATCCTTGTATTTTCGTGAAGTGGTGCAGGTATGTTAGATATCAAAAGTCCGATGCCCCATCAAATCAATTCATGAAAAGAATATTGTTATCCGACATTTTAATCTAGCTATATTAAACTAATTTCATAAGTTAGATTCGACTACCATCAAGGCCGATGACTCAAAAGTGATGATTGTAGGGCCCATAAGTCAAGTATAGATGGTAGCATGAAGTCATGGTTGAATGGACTTGATAGATATGCAAGGCAGAATGTTCGAAGCATGAAATATGGTTCAACACATAGGAGGTCGACATAAATTAGCTCCAACAATAGGGGTCGGCATGTTTCAAGGTGTGAGAGCATTCCTATAGAATATCTCAAGATCCAAAAGTCCAATGCGTATGAAATTTTATGAGCAAGACATGGGGAACCTAGGGAGACTACCCTAGGGATCGCACCTCAAGGAGATGAAGTTGGAGGGATCGGTATACTTCCCTTGGAAGGGATCGACAGAAATCAGCAAGCAAACCATGTTGAAGCAAAGATCAAGCAATACTCAAGTTCTACTGATCCAATTGGCACGAAATTTGGACGCTAAGCGTATTTTAGCATGAGCAAGCCACCATAGGGATCGCTCCCAAAGATTCAACCAAAGAAGGGATTGGTACTGATCCCTCTTCTTTGGAAATTGGGCCATGCGACCCCTCTAGTAGGCCTT
Source organism: Allium fistulosum (assembly GCA_030737815.1). Classification (NCBI taxonomy): domain Eukaryota; kingdom Viridiplantae; phylum Streptophyta; class Magnoliopsida; order Asparagales; family Amaryllidaceae; genus Allium; species Allium fistulosum. The sequence continues at coordinate 478,308,520 of CM060905.1, read as the reverse complement.
GCATCCCTCTAGTGGGCACATATGGTTTCGAAGGTCCTTCTGCCAAATTTTCAGGAAGATATTTGGCCATCTTCATCTATAAATACAGGCTTGGTTGTCTATTTTTGGTACCTTTACACTACGAATTGCTTTATATTCTTTTGTAACCAAGGATTTTCATCTGATCCCTATTGTACTTAGAGTATAAAGTGATGAATAAAGCAATCTATTCAAAGTGGACGTAGGCAAACAATGTCGAACCACTATAAACCGTTGTGTGTATGTGTTATTCTTTTAATTTACTGTTGTTTATGTATTATTATCCTCTATTTTCATTTTATAACCTTCATTTATTTCTCTTCAAAACTTCTATTGGGTTTTTGTGCCAATTTTTGGTGCAAACATTTTGGTGCTTTCACTGAGAACCTTGATTCTTAGCTTATTAGGATCCTTTGGTTGCTACTAGATTGCATAAATTCCCCGAAGGAGATCCATAGTTATTTTCATGAAGTTTTCTCGTTCTATGAAGATTTGAGAAAATCTAAGCAAAGGTGTCAACAACCATGAGGAACACTAGATCTACTTCTCAAAATGCAGAAGGAAATGATAATACTAACATCCAGTTGGGAGGCCCGAGCAATCAATCAATGGATGTGAATGCTGATCCAGTTGAAGTCCAGCATCCAACTGATTTCGTTACAAGAGCTAAATTCAAAAATTTGATGAGAGAGCTTGTAGATAGCCATCGATGATTAAATCAGCAGATTCAAACCAATATTAACCTAATGAACCAACTCAGTCAGTAACAACGAGGAAAAGCTAGGAAGGACCCTACCCCTTACTTGGCATCAGAGAGTTCTAATTCATCGGACGAGTATCACAGGCATACGTGTCACAGAATAGACGGATATCGTGCAAAAACATTAGGGCGTCAACAGGCAGACCATCTTGGTCTGCCAAGACCGATTGATGTTGATCCCTCCATAGGGATCGATATCGATCCCTCCTCCAGAGGAGGGAACTTACCTATGCACATCGGGGTTCAAGCTAGAGCTGCTGTGGCTGATTTGGATGATGGAGTTCAGTTAAATGTTGATCAAATGCTTCCTCGGAACGATGATGAAGTGAATTTACGAGATATACATCGGGAAGATGTTGAACAAAGAATGCATGGAATGACCCGTAGACATCGACCAGACCATTCACGTGAGGTGGAACAAGACCACCGCTTGGCATTAACTATCCAAATGCCAAACTTATCGGCTATGGTTAGACAGTTATTGAGAGAGTATTAAGGCTTGACCAATAATGACTGGGGAATCTCGAGAAGCCATACCCCATTCATAGATAATGTCCTACATGTAGAATATAAAAGGAGGTTCAACATGTCATTTATGCCTTCTTATGAGGGAAAAATAGACCCCGGGCAGCACATCATGAGATGTGAATGGCTGATGAATTCCACACAACCAGATGATGAAACCAAGTGTAGATGTTTTCCCATAACTCTCTCTGCAATAGCGACAACGTGGTTTACAAGGTTACCCCCACGATCGATCTCTAGATTTCATGATTTAGCAACAAGGTTTATGGAGCAGTTCCGTATAAACGCAACTCGCCCCAAAGATGTAATGTCCCTGTCCAGCGTGATCCAGGCTCCAAGAGAATCGTTGAAAGATTATTTGGAGAGATTCCATACAACTGTTATAGAAATCAGTAATCCGAATAACCATTCAATATTGATGGCTGTAACAAGAGGGATTGATCTAGAATCTGATTTTGGCGACTGGTTAGCTGGCAAGCCACCCTCAATGTTGCAGCGCTTTTATGCAAAGGTGGCTTAGTATTTGAGGAAGGAGGAAGCCAAATGCTCCAGGAAGAAGAATGTTGCGGGACCAAGTGGAGAGGGAGTACAAAGTAATATTGCAGTGAGGCAGTTTAATGATAGCTTTGGAAAAGTTCAAGTGAATGTCCAGAACAAACCGAATCAACAAAAGAAAGGCAGAGATAGGAATCGAGAACGAAAGAGGGATTCTGGAAGAGGGAAGCCTTGGATTAAGATGTATGATACTTACACGCCACCGAATACATCACTAGAGAATATCTATTTGCCTACCTGCAATATCATGAAGTACATGAATCCGCCTTCAAAAGAATCAGTGGAGAAGCAGAAAGAAACCGCAAAATATTGTCAGTTTCATGGATGCTATAGGCATAACACAAATGAATGCATACATCTCTCGGATATTATCAAAAATCTGATTCGAGAAAGAAAGTTACAGCGGTTTGTAAAAACCCCGCAAGATGGCGGGCAGGGGACATCCGACCCCAACCGAGGAAAAGCACCGTACAGGGTTGATGAGCCTACGCGGACTGGTGGCAGATTAGTAATCAATACAATATTTGGGGGACCACATTTGGCTAATAAGAGTTGGCATGAGATGGAGCGCTACGCTAGTGCGATTAAGCATGTGAATTTTGAATGTTGTTCGAGTACAGAAGATGGAGCTCCGATAAAACAACAACGTATAATGGCAGATGACATTGTGTTAAGAAACAGAGATGCAGACAAGGTGGAAGCTCCAATGATCGACCTAATGGTCATTTCGTCCATTATCGGCCCTGCTTTAGTGAGAAGGGTATTGGTTGATTGTAGAAGTTTTGTGAATATAATTTTTAAAAAAGCTTATGATCAGATGAGGATGGAAGCCAAGGACTTGAAACCGTCTAAAGCCCGCATTAATGGCTTTAATGGTGCTGCAACTGAAGCTGTTGGATATGTTTAATTACCTTTAGAGTTGGGATAAGTTGACCGTAAGAGAGTGCAGACTCTGCCTTTTGTTGTTTTGGATGTTGACTCTCCATACAACACTTTTCTAGGCCGGCCGGCCCTAGTTGAGTTCTGAGCAACTCTTTCCCCATGGTGTTTGACTTTGAAGTTCTTAACAAATAATGGTGTTGGGGTCGTTCATGGTGACCAAGCGACCAAACGTACTTGTTATGTAGCTGAGTTGAGGAATGCTCAACGGAAGGAGAAAGGTAGGGGTGTGGACAAGTCAGTCCGCATCCAAGCCATTGAAGATTGACAACTAGTGCCTGAGCCTTGGCTCGAGCACTATAGATGGTTCTATAGAGAATTGATCCGATAGATGATGAGGAGGAGCCTAAAGAGACCAAGGCTGCATCGGCTTAGCTGACGATTGACAACACAGTCAGCCAGGACGACCCGTCACAGGTCCTAAAGGTCAGATCACAGCTCAGCCCCCTAATGATGAAAGAACTTGTTGGATTTCTTTGAGCGAATCTCAATGTGTTTGATTGGACTCACTCTGACATGTGTGGGATCTCGCTTGACATTGCGAGCCATGCATCGAATATCGACTCGAGGCATGTCTCAGTGAAACAAAAAAGACGTAGCATGAATCCGGAGAGATCTGCCACTTTTAAAGAGGAGGTGGATAAACTCAAAGACAATGGGTTTATTCACGATGCCCTCTATCCTAAGTGGATGTCTAATCCTGTACTTATGAGAAAGACAAATGGGAAATGACAGAGATGCGTTGACTACTCGAACTTGAACAAGGCATGCCCAAAAGTCAGCTTTCCCCTTCTAAGGATCGACCAACTGGTAGACTGAACCGTGGGACATGAATATCTATCTTTCATGGACATATACTCATGATATAACCAAATCCTGATGCACATTACCGATAAGGAGCACACCAGTTTCATTACCGATGTTGGATTATATTGCTATGTGGTGATGCCGTTTGGACTAAAGAATGTAGGAGCGACCTACCAATGCCTAGTCTACAAAATGTTTAAAGATCAAATCGGAAAAACGATGGAGGTATATGTGGATGATATGCTCGTGAAACCACGACGGTCAAGTGACCTTATTAGAGACCTGAGAAATGTTCGACATCCTCCAATATTACAAGATGAAGATTAATACTCTGTAGTGTTCTTTTAGCATTGCATCAGGAAATTTCTTGGGTTTCATCGTTAATGCCCGTAGAATCGTAGCTAATCCCGGGAGGATCCAAGCTATTCGCAATATCCAAGCGTCGAAGACTATCAAACAAGTACAAAGCCTGAATGGGAAGATTTCTACCCTAAGTCAATTTATTTCCAGAGCTACCGACAAATGCATTCCATTCTTTGATTTGATTAGGAAAGGAAAAAGGAATTTCAAATGGACATAGGGTTATAGAGATGCATTTCAAGCTTCGGTGAACCACTTAGAGAGACCTCCAATCTTATCAAAGCCAGTGGATCATGAAGATTTATATATTTACTTAGCCGTGTCGGTACACGCTATAAGTGCTGCATTTCTTCGCAAAGAGAATCGAATCCAGAGACTAGTCTATTACATTAACAAGCGATTAACAGGGGTTGAAAGGAACTATCCAAAGATAGAAAACTTGTATATTGCTTGCTGATTGCATCATGAAAGCTCCACCCTTACTTCTAGGCACACCCTACCAATGCTTACATCGACCATCCATTACGACAGGTCTTGCAGCGACCTGAGATGTCTGGAGGTTACTCAAGTGGAAATTGGGCTTAGCCAATTTGACATCACTTATCTACCTCGGTGGGCTATCAGGGTTAGGCACTGGTAGATTTTATAGCAGAATTGATTGCATAGGATGATTTCTCGGAGAGTAGTGAAACCCCTACCATATGGTGGAAGTTGTATACAGATGGAGCATCCAATGATCATTGTTCTGGAGCTGGTATTGTGCTTGTAACTCCCAAAGATCGGTCATTTTGCTATGCTTTAAAGCTTTATTTCCTTGCAACAAAAAACGAAGCCGAGTATGAGGCTCTGATTGCTGGACTTAAATTCGCCAGAGAACTGGAGATAAAGTCTCTTGAAATCTTTTGTGACTCATAATTGGTAGTATGCCAAGTCAGGGGAGATTACAAAGCTAAAGGACAATGACTTGCTCCATACCTTACCCAAGTCTAAGAGTTGTTGATTGACTTTGAGTAATACGACATTACGCACATTCCTCGGGATCAAAACAAAGAGGCTGATTCATTGGCGAAGTTTGCTAGCAACGAGGATGCACAACAGATGGGCTTGGTTACAGTTGAAGTATTAAATGCTCCAAGCATAAACCTGATGGAAATCGACAGGGTACTAGGGACGGAGCCTGAGAAGGAATCGTGGTGACTCTGATTAAAGACTATTTACTACGAAGAGTTCTTCTTGAACAAAGAAATGAAATGCGGAAAATCCATCGTAAATCATCACGATATTTTATATAGGAAGGATTTATGTACAGAAAGAGTTTTCTTGTTCCCCTGCTCTAGTGTATCACTCATAATGAAATAAAATGAGTCCTAAAAGAAGTTTATGAAGGAGAATTTGGCGATCACACTGGGAGGCAAACTCTAGCAAAGATAATACTCCGTTAAGGGTATTATTGGTCAACCTTCAATCGAAACGCTGCTGATTATGTAAGGCAATGCAACAAGTGCTAGATATATGCAAAAGTTCCAAGAGCTTCGCCAATAGAAATTACACAAATAGTTAGTCCATGGACATTTTCCATATGGGGCATAGATATTATCGGTTCCTTACCGATCTCTGAAGGTGGTGCGAAGTACACCATCGTCGTAGTTGACTACTTCACCAAATGGGCCAAAGCGGAACCATTAGTTATGATCACAATGAAGAAAGTAATCAACTTTATTGTCCGGAACATCATCTGTCATTTTGGTCTTCCACGAGCTATTGTAACAGATAATCAGACTCAATTCGACAGTGCTGAATTCAAAAACTTCTGCTATTGGCATCGTATTGAAAAGAGATTTGCACCTATCGTTCACCCTCAAGCGCATGGGCAAGCTGAAGCTATAGAAAAAATCATAAAATCCATTATGAATAAGAGTTTGGAAAAGGCTAGAGGCAAGTAGGTCGATGAACTTCCGACAGAACTATAGGCTTATAGGACCACCCACAAGTCCGCGATTGGCCATACTACATTCGCCCTTGCTTACAGTTCCAAAGCCGTTATTCCTGTTGAGCTCGAAGTTCCTTCTCATCAAGTGACCTACTATGATCCATGAACAAATAAAGATCTCCGCTTGGAATCTCTGGACTTTGTAGATGAGAAGCACGAAGAAGCTGATTTGAAGGCAGCTGCACACTGGTACCGAGTCGTCCGATACTACAGCACCAAAGTCCGACCTAGAACCTTTGAAATTGGCGATCTCATCTTGAAACGGGTTTTTCCTGCCCCGTCCCATATGAATCCTACTTGGGAAGGACCATATGCATTGAACAAAGACATAGAGAGGGAACTTTCAAGCTAGCGACTGTTGATGGTATCACACTCCCAAGGGTGTGAAACAACGAGCATTTACGATGCTATTTCACTTAGTTTATTTCTTTTCCATTTAGTTGTATTTTAGTTTCAAGATTTACTTTAGCATTTTGTTTAATAAGACAAATTATGTCATTTCTTTCCGTTTGGCAAATAAAGTTTTGAATTTCCTTCATATCTGTGTTTGATGTAGCAGTACATATTAGTTACAATACTGGACTAACTAGTATTGACACGTCCGAGAAAGGTCCTAGAGTTTGGAGCAAGCCGAGTACATAACTTCACGGTTGAACTAATTGAAATGAGAATGGTACGACCGTTCATTTGACGATCCACGTTCACAAACTGATGGACAGAATGCCAACGAGGGATGGATGTGGTTCGACCATCTAATGACCAACTTAATCCAACCAAGCGATGAGCATTCATGAATCAAAAGCGATCATGATACGACCAATCGCTCTCTAGGTCAAACCCTCGGACTTGGGGACAAATCAATCAATTAAGGAAAGTACAATCTGACTATTTTTCGAAATAACTCTAAGTACTAAAACTGTGAACTGAAGTATAAACACAAGCCGGGTGTGATTCGACCACCCGCTAACTAAGTCTTATCCCTAAAGTGCAGATATGAGTATAAACAAATAGACGAGTGTGGTTCGATCACTCACTATTCCGTGAACTCCATCCTAAAACTGATAGGAGGAGTATAAACTCACCAAGGATGGAGTTCAAACATCCACCGTTTAACTCTTCTAACCAAAGACTGGGGGCAGGAGTATAGTCATTCAAACCACTAAATCCGATAGCGCAACACCAAGGCACTAGTCCTGTGTCTGGTTCGACTCAGGGCCATGACTATGTGGAGGCCTTGGGATAGAATTAATGGATTGTTATCCAAATCAACGAGTACAAGTACATTGAATGGAAAGTAATAACTCAACTACTTAAGTAAAAATTCACACAAGAGTTCAACAGGAAACCAAAAACTTTTATTTGCATAATAAGCTTCAAAATTGTGATACGAGTTTATACAAAAAACGGATGCCGGTCCCGTACAATCATGGCCGAAAAAAGGGAAAATAGCTATGCATGTTATATACAAACAGAACCGAAGTGGCGGCTATTTCTTTTGCTTCCTTTGTAGATTTTTCGGGAGTGGCGCCACTTGAGCTTTTGGATGTTCGTTTCCTCAATCCTTTACCGCCTTTGGCGGGAGAGCTTTCAAGAGTAGGAGAGAGTTTTTTGGAAATGGACCCACCATGGGAATGTCTTATAATGGGATGAGATTTTGATCATCGATGTCCATATCGATAGGTTCAACCTTGGCTTGTTTCTTCAATAACTCCTCCCTCTTGATGCGCTCCTTTAAGTTGAGTTCATCATGTGTGTGGTGGCGTCGGTTATCAAAACATCATCAGATTCATCCAGCGGCAGCGGATCGTCAACTTTATCATCATCAAGTGCGCTGATAGCTTGAGCATCGGGCCCCGAAGCATCAGTGGCCGCCAAAATCTTAGTTGATGTCGATTGTTGCTCCATGGTAGCACCACTTTTCAAAGTTTGGCTATGACCCGGAAGACCTGTAGATTGGCGAAAACAAGAAGATAAGCCAATGACTATTGGACATGAAGAACGAAATCTCTTGAAAAGTGGAGAATAGAGTAGTAGAATACCTACGTTCGGCTGAATTTCAGTTGTTGTCAGAGTCCCCCTATCAAGAATAGGGGTTAGCACCATAGGCTGGTAAGCGGTTCTGTCTAGATCATAGCTCAGATCTTGTTCCTGGCCAAAAGAAACTGATACTCCGACTGCTTGAAAAAAAGAGGGGCCCCTGGGATCAAACTTCGAAGACTCAGTGATATTTTTTCCATTGTCGGAAGGTGATAGAATGTCGAAATATCGAAGTCTTACAGTGGCAAGGTCTAGGGGTTCATTTCCACGAAGGACCTCTCACACTAGTTTCATTTCATCCAAATCAGCTTAGCCGAGGGTTTTCCTTTTCATTTCGACAATATATTCCCAGGCTTTGGAAAACGACTCAAGATAACCCTCACCAAGCAAACTCATATTGCGACAGAGAAGTACTTTTGCATTGCATTCAATGATCAGGGGATCGAACATGTCTTTAATTACATTTCTACCGGCTTCCTTGGAATCTTCTACTGGGGCCTAGAGCTGTTCTCTCATCTCATTGCAGCCCGCTTCCCTCGCCTCTTCTTTAAGGACTTCAACTTGAGCAAGTTGCTCATCAAGTTTAATCTTAAAAGTCTGGGCCTCAACCGCCTCTTCGTAATATCTTTGCAATTCTTCTTAAGCTTCGATTTACTCTTCCCTCTCCTTCTTAAGAAGTTCATCGAGCTCCTCAACCCAACGGGCCAAAATATTTTTCTCCTTTTGCAAAGTATCCTTTTTTAAGGCAAGTGCACCGCTATGGTTGAGAGCAGCATTAAGTTCCTTTTTGTGGGCGGCCTCAAGACGACTCACCGCCTCAAATGTTTCCTTGTCACTTTATTCTGCCTCGGTCAGTTTTATCGTCAAATCCAAGATCTCAATGTCTTGGTGTTTGATTATATCTTTGTCGTGGATCGCCTCTAGCTTTAGGCGATTGATTTCATGTTGTCGCTCAATAGACACCTTGGAGATCTTCTCTGCTAAGTGCTGGAATGATTCATGTTGGAAAAAAACATTGTTGACACATGCGAGAGAACTTACCTTAACGTTCCTTAGCATTGTACGAACGGAGGGGAGGAACTTAAACCCGTCAAAACAAATCTTTGGGAAAATTACCTTAAGTTTGACCAATTTCTCTGCTGTAGAAGCTTCAGGAGCCGCAGTCGCAAAGATGGATCAGAAGCAACGATTGGACGTTTGCTTGACCTGTGGTCACGGGACTGCTTGGAGCTGGAGGAATCAAAGTACTGCTTGGGTGGTATGGCAACTTGGGGACCATGGAAAGAGGTCTGATCGCCACTGTACATAGAAAGATTAGGTTGAGCTTCCTGATGGAATGATCGAGACTAGGACTTATGCTTGGAAAAGGAAGATTCCCTCGAACAATGACTTCTTTCTCAGTTGTCATCCCTCTCTCTACGCCTACCCGATTCTAAATCATGTTTGGATCTGTATTGCATCGAGAAGCCCCTTAACCAATCAAAAGCGAAGGATTGAGACATCGCGCTTGCAAAAAACCAAATACCAGAGTATAAGTGACCATTGCACAAAAGATAGGTGGAAATCGTGTGGTGAAGTACACGTGATTGTGAATGTCCTAGTGTCCCCCCCAACGGACCGATTGCTGCAGCCTTGCTCATGGGATATTTCTCTCCTTTGCCGGTAGGAAGAATGCCATCACCACTTCTGGTGGGAGAATTGAGCCCATCAATGTTGATGTTAGGGAAGTCATAAGCCATGATGTTATCGGTGATTTGGAGATTTGAAAACCCTTTCACCGAGCTTTCTAAATGTTGGGAAGATGACTCTTCGTCGACGGAAGTGATAATGAACTCTAGCAGTTTTTCTCCTTCGAAGCTTATACGCAAGCTTCTTTCTTCTCTTAGCTGGCATATGAGGTTGCATGCATTGTGATGGTCCGACCACAGGTGGCTTCCCCGAGCCTGCATTAGCATCACTGGGCTCATTGGGTTGGGCACCCTTATTTCGCCTTCTTCGACTTCATCCCGAGTCCCCTCAATTGGGGGCACGACAGGGTTATTGATATCCCCTTCTTTTTCTATAATGTTTCTTGGTAATGCAGCAATTCCAGGAAGCCCGATGCTGTGGTTTCATCCAGTGGACCAAATAGAGATAACCACTCATCGGTTACAAGGAGTTTAATGTCCTTGTTTGACTGAGGTGGCATGAATTGCAGAAATTGCTCTTGAAAAACTACTAAACTCTGGATGTGGGTGGACACCTATAGATATTCAGAATGTTAGTAAATTTAGAATATGAATTGGATTAAGGAATTTGGGAATAAAGCGAAGACGACACTTACATCCTTCTAGCCATCGCCTCACAAAGCCAGGTGGACATTGGACGTAGAACCATTCGTGTTTAAAAAGGCGAGTTTGTTCCAAGCACCCATTAAGACTTGACAGTTAGGTGAAGGATCCAGGAAAACATAGAAAGGATTTCCTGATCGCCATTTAAAGTTGTAAATAAACCTTATGTCCTCTAGAGTTGGCGGGCGGAACAGAATGCTCATGAATAATAAGAAAGTGCCATGGAGAAAGGCATAGTTATTCGGGTGAAGCTGAGTGGGGGCTATTCCAAGATATTTTAGCATCTCTCAGATGAAAGAATTAAATGGCTCCACACATTCGGCCCAACATATGAATTGTTGCATGTTGTATACCCCTCCAAGGGCAAGTGAGCCTTGTCATTTATCAAAGGAGCCAGGGCGTCTTCGAATGAAATTTCATGCCAAGAACACAGTTTGGGAAGGGCGGCCTTACCGATTCTGGAGGCTTGAGAATTCATCGGGTTATCTAAGAGTATAGCTCCTTCCACAGCACTGGGGCCGGGACTTATATCTTCCACCGGGAGGACTGGAACATCAGAAAAAAGGTTGGCTGATGGGCTGGAAACTTCTTTTTGTTCAATTTGATGAATAAGGGAAAGCCTACCCGATATGGTTGTGGAACTCGACTCAACTTTGGGACTACTATGTTAAGAGGCCGGTCCAGAAAACATTGTAGCTAGATGCTCTAAACATCTATACTCAGTAGATAATCGAGATTAGAAAAGTTTACATAAATTGGTTTTCGAGTTCAATTCAAAACCCAAGAATTAGTCAAGTACATGTCGATCCCTATATACCAACCCCTATGTGCCAATCCCTATTTGTCGATCCATATCCCAGAGCATTACGATCGATCCCTCTCTCCAAACAAGCGATGTCGATCCCTTTCCTTTAAAAAAAATTCTGATACAACCATGCTAACCATTTCCACTGATCCCTCCACTTACTATTTTCAACCTTCCACAAAACTTCCAATACTGATCCTTCCACATAAGCCCATTCTATCGATACCTTCCTCCCATCAAGTTTTTACCGATCCCTCCTCTACCCAACCTGCCATCTTCTCTTCCTACACAACCAAACCCTTTTCCATGTACTCCCTTCTTCTTCCTCCTCTTCTTTGCTTTTTCGAACCCTATCAAATCTCACTTCTCCCCTCTTCCAGGCAACCTCGACTATTGTTTCAACATTGCGTTAAACTTCAGCCTCGTCTCCAGTAGTGTAGAATACAACATCTCATCATAAAATAAAAATCGAAGGTGAGTAACATACCTAAATGAACTTAAGATGAGCGATTCGGGGAGAAAGGTTGGATTATGGTTGGAATGGGAGGCAAAGTGACAATCTAGAGCTAGATCGAAAGGTTAATGTGTGGACGAAGGCGATGTTTAAGTACGGAAGGAAGATTTTGAGTTTTTTGGAGGTAAAAGAGGGTTCGGTCTTAAGGATGTGAATGGAAAGTAGTTAGAAATGTTGGATATGTAAAGGATATGAAGGAGGGATGTTAGTTTATATAAAGGAAGAGGGGTCGGCACTCGAAGCAAGGAGAGAGGGTTCGACATAAAAGATACCGATCCCTGCAAGCATAAAGAAAGGGAGAAGAGGGATCAGCTATAAATATGCAGATCCCTATGAACGCTTAAAAAGAAAAAAAAGAAGGATCGACTATGAACATGCTCGCAAATAAACTTAGGCATGGAGATAATTCAAAGAACGTACATACAAAATGCAATGAAAATTGGCGATGACCCATGGACATACGAATGCGTCCGGGGGCCAACAACAGGAATGTGCATATGAACATGCACATATGTGAGTTAAAAGATCAATTTATGAAATCAACATAAATTGAAATCAAACCTGAAGCTTTTAAGTTCGAGACTGGACTAGATAACCAAAGCTTATTAGGCTCATGAAATCGGTCTCATATATTAACTGACAAAATACAACCCTAGATTTATACTATCGAAAATCGGCCAAGCTTCATGACGATCAAAAAGAGATGCGACACTTTAAAAGAATAGTCAGGTAGAGGGATAGCATTATTCAGAAAACTGGATGGATTTTTTTTCGACGATTCTAACTTACTTTGATTCAAAGAACATCATGTTCATTACAAGGCATACTTTGTGGGGCAAGTGTTATTCGGCATTTTAACCGGGCTATATTGAACTAATTACACAAGTTAGATTCGACTGCCATCAAGGATGATGACTCCAAAGTGATGATTGTGGCGTCTAGAAGTCAAGTACAGATGGTAGCATGAAGTCAAGGTTGAATGGACTTGATAGATATGTAAGGTAAAATGTTCGAAGCATGAAATATGGTTCAACATATTGGAGGGATTGACATAAATTAGCTCCAACAATAGGGGTCGGCATGTTTCAAGGTGTGAGAGCATTCCTATAGAAAACAATTAATATCTCAAGATCCACAAGTCCAATGCATATGAAATTCTGCGAGCAAGACTTGGGGACCTTATGGAGCCTACCCTAGGAATAACATCTCAAGAAGATGAAGTTGGAGGGATCGGTATACTTCCCTTATACTTCCCTCGTAAGGGATCGACAGTAATCAGCAAGCAAACCATGTTGAAGCAAAGATCAAGCAATAAATCAAGTTCTATTGATCCAATTGGCATGAAATTTGGAGGCTAACTGTATTTTAGCACGAGCAAGCCACCATAGGGATCACTCCCAAAAATTCAACCAAAGAAGGGATCGGTACCGATCCCTCTACTTTAGGAATTGGGCCATGCGATCCATATGGTTTTGAAGGTCCTTTTGCCGAATTTTCAGAGAGATATTTGGCCATCTTCGTCTATAAATATAGGCTTGGTGGTTCATTTGCGGTACCTTTACGCTGTTGATTGCTTTATATTCTTTTTTAACCAAGGATTTTCATCTGATCCCTATTGTACTCAGATTATAAAGTGATTAATAAAGCAATCTATTCAAAGTGGACGTAGGCAAACAACGTCGAACCACTATAAATCGTTGTGTGCTTGTTATTCTTTCAATTTACTGCCATTTATTTTTTATTATCCTCTATTTTCATTTTATATTCTTCATTAATTTCTCTTCAAAACTTTTATTAGTTGTTTGTGCCAATTTTTGGTGCAAACAAATATATAAAGAAGTCAAGAGAGCGTATCCGTTCAGGTGTACGTGGGTCGTCACTAGCCCAAGCTCCTGGAGCACCATTATGATAAAGGATAGTATGGCGGGAAGAAATCGCTTACGACATATAACGATGGCTAAAAAGCGACGCTAGCCATCCCAAGCTGTCGCTAAAAGGCGATGCAAAAACAATCGACACCAATAAGTTTAGCGACGGCGTCATCGCAAGTTTAGCGACGGCTAGCGTCACAAGGTTAAACACGTGGCAAATCCAGAGTGGTTGATATGCTGCCACTAACTGACGCTAGCCAACGCAAACTGGGTAAATGGGCTGTAGCAAGCCGTCACTAGCCGACGCAAGCCTGGACAATTTGGTCGTCGCAAGCCTCGGAATACTGGGTATTTTTTAAAATTTGCAGCTTTTATTTGAGCCATCCAACCGCATCTACAATAGATATAAATCCAATTTCATAACTACAACCATCGCATATCATCCATAAGCAAGTATATAACGTAAAATTAATATCTACATCAACATTCCATCAAACAACGTCTATATTTCATCAAACAACACATCCACAAATCTTTCAAACAATACAACCATATCAACAAATACTCATGTCCATCAAACAAAACCTTCACAAAACCATCAAGCAACGCAATCATCAAACAAGTATCAAATCCATCAACACATGTCAAATAAATACAAAACAAAATGAAAAAAATCCATCAAACACCATAGTCATACCTACTGATCGTCATCTCTCGACCCATCCTCCATAGGAATTCTCCCGTGCTCTGCTAAATATATCGTAATTCTCTCACCTAGCATGTGCGCCATTCCTCTGCTCTTCCGCCAATCATTGAACTCTGCCATCTGCTGTTTTGGCTGAGCTATCTCCTTCTCTGCCTAGGATCTTTTATAAGCCGTTTGGGTCATTATCGCCTGTAAAATAGCTAATAGCGAGTTATAATTTATGCTCAATATTAAATAAAATTTATATACTAGTTAATGAAGCAGCTTACCTCCTGATTTCCATAACTGTAACGCCTATTTCGTGAAGGAGGGTTAATCAGAGCATCCCATACACGGTTCGACTCCTCCAATGTCAATTCATGGCCAGTGGACTGCACCACTCGAGCTTGCTCTGCTTCATATCTTTCCTGCGATGACGTATAGAAGTTTGCTACAATAAATATTCAATTTAAAACTTATGAAATGTGAAGTAAAAAAAATTAAGCATGTTTACCATTACGGATTAAGATTTATCATCCGTCCGAACATACGAAACGTTGCCATCCTCATCTATCTGCTCAACGGCATGCGTGTGTGTTAAGACCTCTGCCATTGAAATGGTGCCATCCTCATCTGCCATCCTCGTTTGTCTGCACAATCTTTTATACATGTATCTATCTTTTGGTTTGGCAGACTGAAAGTCGACATAAGTGTTTTCATATTATAATGACTATCACACATTAGATTATTGGGTGGTAAATGTCGTTTTGCAGCTTGTACAACTACTGTAAATCCAGCTTCTAAAAAGTTGAATTTTGATTTTATAGTGATGTATTCAGCGGTTATTGATAATTCGATTCCGCCTTTAGAACCATCCCACAACGGTCTCTTAGCAGTATCCAATAAATCATAAATTATTTTCGCTTCCACATTCGGTTCTTCTTCAATATTTACATTTTCATCGTCAACTTGAATGGTAGGGAACATTGATCGTGCTGCATCTTCCACCATATCTTCTATTGAATTTGTTATAACATAATCGTTCTCTGACACTACAAGATTAGGTATAGGTGCAACAAATTCTGACTTCATACATCCAAGTATGGTCGAGAAAATAATCAAACATTGTTCCTAATTTAAAAATATATGTTAGTAATTTCAGCAACACCTAAATTTTGTCTAAAACAAAACTAAAGCCTTTTGGGACTAAAGACTTTATACACCACACATCTATCTAATTTCGACAGCATTTCACTTCACTTCTACGCATAACTTTGCATCTAAAGGGTATATTGTTATTGCTGTATTTTCTAAAATAAATTAAAACCTTTTAGGACTAAAGGCTTTAATTTGTTGTTGTTGTTTATGTTAAAATAATAATCAATGCTTCATTTCTTAGTTTTTTAAAACGACAATTTTAGTATAATATTTGTTTCAAAAGAAATTATTATTTCAAACTAAAATTTATTATTTCTTAATTTATTATTTCACTTCACTTTATTTCTTAATTTTATAATTCATTCAACTATCTAATTAAATATTTTATTAACTAAATTTGCAATTTTAAAACATATTTTACAATTCATTTAACTATTTAAATTTTGAACCGAATTCGTAAACTAAAATTTGAAGTTTGCAGTAATTTTAATCAATAATTATACACTAATTTTTGCACTTATTTTCATCAATAATTATACACTAATTTTAAAACATATTTTACAATTCATTTAACTATATAGCAGCATATTAATTAATAATTGTACACTAATTTTTGCTCATATTATAACAAACATTGTTTTAAACTATACTAAACATTTTAAACTTATCAATAAGCATATTAATCAACAATTATACACTAACTTTTGGATTTTAAATCAATCTTACTTTCTGGTACGAAAGAATGAAAAGTTTTCAGGTTCGTGGGATTTTGATATGTGTACACAGATCTGCGTCGACCAGCGACGACCAGCGTTGGCCGCTTACTCTAGCCGCCGTCGGCCGACGCAAAAGGCTAGCATCGATTTCTGTAGAATATTTGTTTCAATTTTTTTTTATTTCAAACTAAAATTTGTTATTTCTTAATTTATTATTTCACTTCATTTCTTAATTTTATAATTCATTCAACTATTTAAATTTTTATTAACTAAATTTGAATCTTTAAAACATATTTTACAATTAAGTTAACTATTTAAATTGTTAATTTACCGATTTTATAATCGAAAAATTGAAGTTTGCCCTTATAATAAATTAAAATAAATTTATTTAATACTAACCACTAAAAATTATAATTAACACACACTAATTAATTAAAAAATATTACTTATGTTTAACTGTACCAATTTAGCAGCATATTAATCAATAATTAAACACTAATTTTCACGTAAACTATAACAAACATTGTTCTAAACTATAACAAACATTCGTGTAGACTTATCAATAAGCATATTAATCAATAATTATACATTAAATGTTGGATTTTAAATCAACTTTAATTTTTAACTACAAATTAAACAATCAAGCCACTCAAAATTAACTAATACACTATTATCATCAACTCATACGCAATATTCATCAATTTCAAACCCATAAACAACTAATTTTCGAAATTAGGGTTTTAATTATATCCCCAAATCAACTAATGCATTATCATCATCAACTAATACAAAATAATCAACAATTTCTAACCCATAGTCAACCAATTTTCGAAATTAGGTTTTAATCATACCTAGATTAAGTTGAAATTAGAAAGGAAGAAGATATCGGCGAGCTTTGGAGGGTTTAGGTGGCTCAAGGCGGTTTGCGGTGGTTGTGGAGGGCAAAATTTCGTTCGTCGTTTTAGGTTTTGGTGGGAAATTGTAACAATTTCCAATTTGCAGGTTCGAGCTATATATTGTAACAACTTGCCTTTTTGGACGTTTTAAGAAGACACACAAGCCAGACTCAAACCATTCAAAAGGGCAGATTGTTATGGGGTAAATAAGAAAAAGAGAAAGAAATAAAACAAATACAGAATCTCGCAGTGGAATGACAAAATATAATAATCAAATAACAGTTCATGAAGCTGTTTTATAAATACATTTGATTATACTTATACAATACAGGTCAGAGTTACAGACAACAAGAATAAATAAATAAATGCAACGGAACAACATGATGCATTGGAATAAATATAATAAATAATAATAGTACAATTCTTCATCTTCGTCCTCCAAAAATAAGGTCTTCAATCTTGAAAAGCTCAGGCTGATCCGAGCGAATTGAAAAGACAAAACACTCGAGTCAGAACTAAAAGATCTTATTCAACGATAAATAAATATGAGTGGAATGGCGTCAGAGATGTTTACGGGGTTTGACATCTCCTATCCAGTGTCTAACGTGAGTGCAATAACTTAAGAGATTTTCGGTATTCACATCTCCTAAGGATCCATTAAACTACCTACTATGTAGTACAATACGCTATTATAATATGTCTACAGTAAAGTAAAAGTATTAAAATAGCGTTAAGGCGTTACCCATATCCCCCTTAACACATTTTATATATTCCCATAGTCTATACAGTACCGTAATTCCTCCGTAAACTCGAGGGCTATCAGAAGGCACTCCATAGGTATGGTACAAAACAAACTCGTAGAAGGTGCGATAGGGCATGCGACACAGCACTCGAGGCAATGCCAGGGTAGATATACCATTTGCGTATCCGGACTGGTGGTAACGCATAGCAGCTACTACCGCCCACCTCGGAACACACTCCCAAATCAAAAATCAAGAGTGGCCACCAAATCAATCACAAAGTCAGAATATAGTATCGAAGAAGTCCTGATAGGAGGAATGACCTCACTTGGTCCAGCGTAGCTCCTGATTTTAGCCACATCAAGCTGACTCACGGGAGTCAGGGTCACGTAAATACCTCATACAGAATCATTCACCAAACCATCCTACTTCATTTCTAGAATCTCCACCACGTACACAGTTGTTAAAGTGGTTTTCGGCATTGGCAGAGAGTATGACAATATCCGATTCTGGTCTCTTTACAACCAAACGCTTATTTCACACTCGATGGTTCTTTTAAATTTCAAAAGTCAATTCATAATTTATATCAAAATATCATATTCGATTTCAAATCATATCACTTTCGAAATCATATTCACTTCCAAACTATATTCACTTTAAAATCATATTCACTTTCAAAAATCATATTCACTTATGAAATTATCGATAAGATAGGTTAATTAAATCCTCGTTCCAAAATTATCACATTTACTCAAATATGTCATTTCACAAAAAGGTATCAATTTCAAAACCCAACTTAGGTTGTATTATCATCAAGGATTTAAATGTAAATACTTCCTCTTTACACAGTCTGAAATTTTAGAAAATTGTTTAGGTAGTCATAAATAGTTTTAATAGTTTTAAAAATAGTTTAAAATAAATTGAAATAGTTTAAATAGTAAAAATAGTTTAAGTATATTTAAATTTGATTTAATTAGATTTAAAATGATTTAAATAGATTTAAATTATATTAAATATATTTTAAATAGATTAAATAAATTTAAAATGGATTTAATAGATTTAAAATAGATTAAATAGATTTAATTAGTTTAAAATATGTAAAATAGATTAAATTGGATTAAATAGGTTATAGTAGATTAAATAAATTAAAATTGTTTAAATTGATTAAAATTGTTAAATAAATTAAAATAGTCTAAATTAGTTTAAATTAGATTTCAAAGTTATACCCCAAACATTTCAGTAATCTAATTACGATAAATTCATTTATATTCGACACCTCAACTTTGAAATTCCAATTTAAATCCTTTGAACAATCCATTAAATCAATTCTAATTTCAACATTTATGCTTGGACTTTCGAAAATAATTCAGTTTATATAAATCAATTTCCATTTCAAAATACCAGTTAACTGAATTCAAATTTAAAGATTCAAAAATCATTTAATTTAACCAATCCGGTGTCCGTATATAATTTTCTACCCTAGGGTCAAGTGATACGGATATTTATCATTTCAATCCGTAATTTAAAATTTTACGGTTATCTATCATTTCAAACCGCAATCCCGAATTGAATTAAATAAAAATCCATAAAATCGCTCGAGTCTATCATTTCAACCCATAACGATTTTTCCCTAATCTATAGATCATTTGGGTATGTATCATTTAAATCCATAGGGAACTTGCAGTGTTATAACCATATAAAATACAACATCCAGTCATCCAAAATCAACAAATCAAACATCTATCACAATCATCATCCAGATCAATCAATAAACATCAATAGATAACTGATAATCAATAACAAGTATTAAATTTACAATTTAAAATTTAATATTAAATTAAACGATGATTAAATGTAATAAAAGTCAAATTTAATCAGAATGACAATTTAAACATACCAAACATCAATCAATCAATTTCAAATCACATTACAGATTTAATTTAACTAACATAAAATAGTTTAGTAATTGTGAGTGGGTTAAAACACTCACATTTGATTTTAGCCCATAAAAATCTAAACAGAAGCGCAAAAACTCAACAGTCTTCAAATTCAACTAAATTAATTTCATGTTGTGCGGAATTTAAATATGAACCCAACAGAAGAAATCGTGCGTGAATCAAAGTTTATATGCAAAAGATATTCATGTTATAAGAAATATTATTAAAATAATAATTAGTACGCAAAAAAATAAACAGATTCTAATACTTACGTTTTTCTCAAGATGAGGCTTTAGGAAAAGATTGAAGAACAACAAAGATGAGGACAGGACGTGTACGGAAAAATGAAAAAAAAATCATGTTTCATAAAAGAAATGTAACAACCCGCAAATTCGTAGCATCTAATTATCGCCATTAGGTGATTAAATCGTTCGTAAATTTTTATTGAAATTAAAAATCAATTTGAAATTCTTTTATAAAATGGTTGGTGGAGTTTCTATATCAAGTAGAAATTCTTTTAATAAAATTTCGTAATTATGGAAACGGGCTTTAAAGAGAACTATTGTGGCCCATACTCATTGTTGCCGTGATAATCATCTAGACCAGCCGGCCCTATTTCTTTTGTTCTCTAACTCGTTCCTTTTTGCTCTGAAAAGAAAATGGCGACTTCGATCTCGTCTCGTTCGATCTGAAAAATTAGGGCTTTGGCTCTTTGATTCTTTGTCGCTTTGAATTGGGGCTTCGATCGTTTGCTGGTCGTTCTGGCTTGACGTCTTCGTTCAGTCTGGAATTGAAGCTAGGGCTTCAAAATTATAGCACTCGTTCTCGCCATCCTCTTTTCGAAGCTAAGGCACGTTCTGTTGAGCATGGCTGCTCCAATTGGTCGAGATAAAGGTGAGTTCATCTCACATCTAATTCCAGCTCCAGTTCATTCATATTTGAATTTGATGATTCTTGTCCGTATATGTTTTCTGAGTTGTTGTTTGCCGTTTGATTTCGTTTGGAAGTTGAGCTGCTTGATTATTTGAGATCGTTTGTCCATTTACGTGTGTACACTTTGCTTGTTGTTCTCTGTCCATGCTCACTGTGATTTGCTCTAGTTGCCTTTTTGCTTGAATCTTCTTGTGTGTCTGCACATGTGTACTCGAGTCCATATTTGAATTGAGTACATTTGTGTTGCATCGATTTTGTAGTGATATTTGAGATTTTTCACTGATTTTCATTTCATAACGGTTTTGAACTGTGATTTGGTTCGATCTGTTAACTCTTTGTCACCTCGGTTTCGAATGTGAATTGTTCGATTTCGATCTTTTTGGCTTCGTGTTGTGATGTTGTTATGGGATGGTTTTGACCTTCGTGGTTGAACTTGCAACTGATTTATTTCCTTTGCGACTTTTGTCATTCGAGCAATTAGATATACATTTGAGTATCATCGGTATCCATCTACTTACGGAGTAGTGTTGTGACTTTTTACCTGTACCCACTGCAAGTTGTAATTTCAGGCTATAGTGAAAATTGAGCTTCATCCTTCCTGAAGTCACTTGTGTCACTCATCAGTCGAGTGTGCACTGTCATGTGCATTGAGTTGTAGATGCATCATTGTATACGATCCCCTCTTTGGTCTTGGTTGTTTAGTTGTATGCATATGCACTGATTTGTTCATCACTAGTCTTTGCATTACCCAGTACACTCATTTCCTGTAGTTTATGTCTCTGTTTGCCTGCGTATACTTGTATTGCAGTGCTTCATCTTGTTCTCTGCATACTTGAACTGTCATTGTTTCACTTGTTCATATGCCAGTTAGCTGCTGCATATATGTGCTTTTTGATTGCACTGTCCATAGCAGTATCATGGTGACAGCCTTGATCACTTGAGATGCCTACTTGGTAGCTTTTGTTGTTGTCCTGTTTGTACTTGCCTTGTTGAATTTGTACATGCTTCACTGCATCATCTTCTACCTGTTGCACTTGCAATGATGTTCTCCATTTCATGTTTGAATTCATACTTGTCTGCACTGCCTGTGTGCAGTTTTACTATTTTGGGTTCAGGTTGGCATTTGATGTTTGCATTACTGCACACTCTGGTCTTTATGCTGTTGAATCCTTTGTGTAGTTTGTTTGATCACTTCACTCTTGTGTATTTGAAGTCTGCATTCTTTGTTGGCTCCATTGTAGTTGTAAATGCACCATAGCTTGCTGTAGCTTTACTGAGTGGCATGTACGATCCTATAGGCTGTTTGCTTATATTCCTTTTGACCTGATGCTAAACTTTGACATTGTTTGGTTTTGTTCGAACTTGTTTGGTTGCCGTTGCTTGAGACAGCCAACCACTTCTAATTCATTTGAGTTGAACCCGATTTCGGGGTTCGACCTTGCGATCATTGTGACTTGGTTCACTTTGACACTGCATATCTATATATGCTTGACCTGTTTCTATTTTAGTTGTACTTGGGTATACACTGCATATCCATGTGTCATTTTCACTTGCATCTATTCATCCTTGAGCACTTGCTGACCTGCTGCATTTTCGTAGCAGTTTTACCCTTGTCCCATGTGGTGACTTTATATTCCGTTGTGGCGAGGCAGTGCACGCGTGCGTGCACTGCAGCCACACCGAATTGACAGATTTTAATCGATATCTCTTTTATCCTTAATTCATCGACCTGTTGCGTAATTCGTAGGCTGTATTGGCGAGGCAGTACACGTTAGCGTGTACTGCAGCCAATTAGCATTGATATTTTTAAATCGACATTTCAATTGCTTAAACTGCTTTGGATTTCTGTTTTGTGGATTAACACTGTTTAGTGATATATCTGCCGTTATCCGGTTCTCTTATCGAGAAGTTGGGTATACGAGATTTCTGTGACTGTCATCTATATTGAGATTGATTATTATTGCTTCTATGCACTAATAACTGAGTTTGAATTAGACTGATCCGGGTATTATTTTCTTTTGAATGTAATACTCGGGTCAGACCGAGTATTTACAGGTTGTAGATTTTTAGCTTTGGGTTGCTGCTAGAGCTATGAAGACTTTTTATATCAGTTGAAGTGGTCTTCGTCTTGTTGTAGTAGTCAGTGTGTCTGTTTTAAGATGATAATGTATTCATGTATATTAGTCGATAATGTACTTGTATATATAACTTCTTGAGTCGACAGTTGTAGTTGTATCATTTGTATTGTGTCAAATGTATTGTAACTGATATCAGTTATTATATATATGAGACTTTTCGTTCCATCTTTATTCCGCATTTATGTTATCTGTGTTATTTTTATATCTATTGTCCTAAACTATTATAGCCACTGTGTAGTAACTTTGAGTGAGAATCGGTATGTCGGGTTTCCTCTAAAAAAAATGAAATGCAATGTTTTATTATCTGACATATCGGTGCTCGCACAAGGCAATTACATAGATGGTCGCTCCTCAACAGCCTTATTCTTCGTGCTAGTTGACAGCACTACACCGTAGTGTTCTTATCTAGCGTGGGTATAGAGGTGGGGCGTCACAGCTTGGTATCAGAGCCTGAGGTTTAGGACAATTATAAAACATAACTTAGATGGAGCTTGTGTTACAACTATTTGTCGATGTTTATCTCTCATCTTTACATATGACTATTTTTGACTGTTAGGTATGAATTCCTAACGCTTATTCTTGTGTTTTCGGCTTTGAATTGATTTAGCCGATGTTGATTTTGTTTTAATTTGGCAAATTAAAGCCATTTGGACTTTTGGACTTTGTTCCACTTTTGTTCTATGCTATGAGTGTCATTGTGTACCTGTTACACTGTGATGAAAAAAATAGCTGGACCAGTTGCAAAATTGAGTAATTTTGATTTCTCATTCACATCTAGTTTGGATCCCAGCGATTTTGAACTTGATATTTTGTGTTTTCCTCATCTTGAATTCCATTCGACTTCGGTCACTTTGTTTTTGAGAAATTGCTAATTTCTTGATTTTTAAGACTCTGATTTTGTTTGCCGTTGGTTTCTTTGATAATGATGATTGATTCATTTTGTACTCGACTGCGGCTATTAATTGTTGACTTCGACATTGACTTGATTCTTACTTTTGTTGAAGTCATTTATGCATTTCTGCTCGATTTGCTTTGTTTTTCCAGTTGATGATCGATTCTTCTTTTCTAATTAGTTGTTATCACCTTTGTCTATTTTGATAACTTCTATTTCTGGAATTTTTGGTATTCCTACTTTGATGAATTTGGAATCGAATTCTTTGGATTCTATTCACATCTTCGTATGTGAATTCTTGTGATTAATTGTTTCTACAATCATTTTTGTGATTTGTCACTTTAAAAATATAAAGGTTTTCTATACTAGTAGTAAATATTAAAATCCTTTTTCCAAACGATTTCAAAACTATTTTACTACAAAGCTCTTTTTCCTAAACCGTTTTCCAATCTATTAGTATATACAAGCCTTTATTTCACTCGTATGAGAAATTGAATTAAACGGCTTAGTAAAACAAGTGATATGAAACGCTTGCGTTTACTTCGTCGGTTAACTCCTGGACTTGTTCGATTGAACTTTTTGTGACAATTTTCTAGTGTAATTGACACTTCTCGTTGATCATGACGATCATTTTAAGGTTAGTCTAGACCGCAGTAGTGTGATTCCGACTCACACATATTTCTTTGTTCGCAAGGTTAGACTAGACCGCAGTAGTGTGATTCCGACTCACACATATCTCTTTGTCCGCAAGGTTAGTCTAGACCGCAGTAGTGTGATTCCGACTCACACATATCTCTTTGTTCGCAAGGTTAGACTAGACCGCAGTAGTGTGATTCCGACTCACACATATCTCTTTGTTTGCAAGGTTAGACTAGACACCACTTGTGTGATTCCATTCACACATACCTTTTTGCTTTTTGGTTAGTCTGGACCTTAATTAGTGTGATTCCGACTCACACATATCTTTTTGTTTGCAAGGTTAGACTAGACACCACTTGTGTGATTCCATTCACACATACCTTTTTACTTTTTGGTTAGTCTGGACCTTAATTTGTGTGATTCCACTCACCCATGTCTTTTTCTCTGCGAGGTTAGCCTAGACCTCAATCTGTGTGATTCCGACTCACACGCGTGGGATAGCGACCCACGATCTTCGGACCATTCCTGTGTGAAACTTTAATGGATGGCTTCCATGAGATAGCGTCTCATCTTGTGATACCGGTATTTTGGAGTTTTCATGCTCCCATTTTGTGATAGGCATTTCCCTTTTCCTTTTTATGGTTTAGACTAGCAAATGTGCGATGTCTCTTTCTCTGCGAGGTTAGCCTAGACCTCAATCTGTGTGATTCCGACTCACACGCGTGGGATAGCGACCCACGGTCTTCGGACCGTTCCTGTGTGAAACTTTAATGGTTAGCCACCATGAGATAGCATCTCGTCTTGTGAAACCGGTGTTTTGGAGTTTTCATACTCCCGTTTTCTGATAGGCTTTTTTTCCCCCCTTTTTTATGATTTCTGGATTTCTTGTGATGATTTCTAGAATTTGTGCTTCACCAATTTTCGTGATTTCTATTGACAAGTTTTGTCAATCTTTGTGTATTGGTGAATTCATGTGTTATTGACTTGTTATGAATACAAGTTTAGGGTATGATATCCCTTTCTATCTTTGAGAAGATTCTTGTGACATTTTTGATGAATGAAAATTCATTTGGCATTATATTTTGATGCCAGTTATTTTGATGAGATTTTGACGTGTTAACTTCAGTACTCGTCAATTTTGAAATGGATTTACAAGCGGTTCTCCCGCAATACTGATATTGCTAATTTAATCACGTGTTTTCAAAATTCTTTATTTTTAAAAGTTGTTTCAAAAATATAAATTAAAATTGTTTTCAAATTTTTTACAGCTTACATTTTCAAAAGAACGAGGAAGCGATTTAAACATTTCAGAAAAATCGAGGACTATGACCCCTTTCTTTTACTGATTCGCTTAATTCCGGACTTGTCCGTTTGAGAATGTGAAATGTTATTTTTAAAACACACAATTCTGCACTTTCAAGGAAACGATAAAGAGATTTAAACGATTTAGCAAAAGTAAGGAGTATGGAACCATACTTTTACTACTTCGGTTAATTCCGGACTCGTTAATTGAATATTTGTGTTTCTGATTATCGTTTTTGATAATCAGATATTTGTGAAATTTGATTATCGTTTGAGATAATTAAATATTTTTCGATTTGATTAATCGAATATTTGTGTTTCTGATTATCGTTTTTGATAATCAGATATTTGTGAAATTTGATTATCGTTTGAGATAATTAAATATTTTTCGATTTGATTAATCGAATATTTGTGTTTCTGATTATCGTTTTGATAATCAGATATTTGTGAAATTTGATTATCATTTGAGATAATTAAATATTTTTCGATTTGATAATCGAATCTTTGTGATTTCTGATTATCGTTTTTGATAATCAGATATTTGTGAAATTTGATTATCGTTTGAGAAAATTAAATATTTTTCGATTTGATAATCGAATCTTTGTGATTTCTGATTATCGTTTTTGATAATCAGATATTTGTGAAATTTGATTATCGTTTGAGATAATTAAATATTTTTCGATTTGATAATCGAATCTTTGTGATTTCTGATTATCGTTTTTGATAATCAGATATTTGTGAAATTTGATTATCGTTTGAGATAATTAAATATTTTTCGATTTGATAATCGAATCTTTGTGATTTCTGATTATCGTTTTTGATAATCAGATATTTGTGAAATTTGATTATCGTTTGAGATAATTAAATATTTTTCGATTTCATAATCGAATCTTTGTGATTTCTGATTATCGTTTTTGATAATCAGATATTTGTGAAAATTCGATTATCGTTTTAGATGATTGAATATTTGCGATTTTGAGATTCGATCTTCGTCTTTTTCTCTGACGATTCAGGTGAGTAATTTGATTTACTCACATTCAATTCGTGCAGTACGTGATTTCTGCTCTGTTTTTTCCTTTTCTTTTAAATGCTGGAACTCGATTGATTCTCCCTTTTGATAGTCGTCTGATTTTGATTCCTTGATCCCCACGATTGTTGATTCTTTTGACTTGAAGCAGTCGAACCTGTTTGATTCTATATCTGATACTTCCATAATTCCTCTACTTCCCTGCTGACATTTGCTTTGCTTATGCATTCGACATTGCCATGATCTTATGGTTGTTACCTTTTATCCATTTATTCCTTATGATTGCGAGGACGCAATTTCTTTAAGGAGGGAAGTCTGTAACAACCCGCAAATTCGTAGCATCTAATTATCGCCATTAGGTGATTAAATCGTTCGTAAATTTTTATTGAAATTAAAAATCAATTTGAAATTCTTTTATAAAATGGTTGGTGGAGTTTCTATATCAAGTAGAAATTCTTTTAATAAAATTTCGTAATTATGGAAACGGGCTTTAAAGAGAACTATTGTGGCCCATACTCATTGTTGCCGTGATAATCATCTAGACCAGCCGTGTGACGCCCCACCTCTATACCCACGCTAACCAAGAACACTACGATGTAGTGCTGTCAATTAGTGCGGAGGATAAGGCTGTGGAGGAGCGACCATCCATGTAACTTCTTTGTGCGAGCACCGATACGTCAGATAGAATAGAATGCATATCTTTTAAGGAGGAAATCCGACATACCGATACAAACACAAAGCTATCACACGGTGGCTATATATAATCTTCGGAAACAATCATAGGAATAATCATAACATAAATCAGTCACAGACATCCATATCACAAAGGCGGAAGAAGATATGAATAAATATATATAACACATGAAAGTGTACATCAGAGTAGTGGTCAGAAAGATCCACGATAATACAAAAGAATAGCATCACGTGCTATACAAAAAAATAAGTACACAACATAGAGTCTATATCTCAAAGGTGTACATCCAAAAACTACTAATCTAAGTAGTTAGCCAAAAGTCAGAGTAATCCAGAAGAGAAGTCAAGCAGAAGCACCTGTAACATCTCGGTCTGACCCGAGTATTATTTATAAGAAAATAATAAACGGATCAGTCTAACTATAAATATCAGATGACATGATATAGGATAAGGGGTATGACATAAACATATAATAACCATGATGGCATACTACTATAAGTATGTAAAAGATAATCAACAAGGGATTAATCAATGTCACAAGAATCTTCTCAAAGATTCAAACACATAAAAAGGGTAATGACACACAAATTCACCAATACACAAAAAAAAACTGATATCATATCAGTGAAAACCACAAAAGTTGGTGAAGCACTAAATCCAGAAATCAACACACGAAATCCAGAACAAATCCCAGAAATCAACACACGAAATCCAGAAATCACTAAAAGGGGGAAGTCCGAACACACGGACGAGAAGCTATCTCATGGAAGCTATCCATTTGAATTTTCCGAACACACGGATGGCCCGAAGGCAAGTCCGACACACGGACGAAGAGACATCGCACAATCGCTAGTCTAAATCACAAAAATGATCGTCATGATCATAAGGAAGTGTCAATCACACCAAGCTAGTAAATATATGAGTTTAGCTTCATGTCCCATAACCACTTGCTTAACTTAAATATTTACGAACAAGCTGTAAATCTTCACTAGGAAATTGTCACAAAAAGGGTTCAATCGAACAAGTCCAAGAGCTAACCGACGAAGTGAACGCAAGCGTTTCATACCACCCGTTTTACTAAGTCGTTTAAGTCGATTTCTCGTTCGAGTGAAGTAAAGGCTTGTATATACTAGTAGATTGAAAATCGGTTTGAGAAAACGAACTTTTGATATTTAAAATAGTGTTGAAATCGCTTTGATGAAAGAGTTTTGATATTTACTATTAGTATTGAAACCTTCATATATCTTTAAAGTGACAAGTCATAAAACGATTGTAGAAACAAATCAATTCACGTTCGAAGACGTGAGTAAAGTCCAAAGAAGTCAATCCCAAAACCACCAAAGCAGAAATTCTGATAAATGTTTTTCAGAAGAGATTGCCTACGCAGAGTAATACGGTACGACTTAATGAGGACAAGCGACCAAAGGATGCAGGACGACCTAATAGCCGAACGACTCAAGGACGCCGAACGATCGATGGAGGCTGAATGACTTAAGGAGGCCGAACGACAAAAATGCCGAACGCTCTAAGTGTGCCGATCGACTCAAAAATGCCGAACACTCAAATATGCCGAACGGCTTAAAGATGCCGAACGCTCGAAAATGCCGAACGCTCGAAAATGCCGAACGCTCGAAAATGCCGAACACTCAAATATGAGGACGCCGAACGATCGAAGGAGGCTGAATGACTTAAGGAGGCCGAACGACAAAAATGCCGAACGCTCTAAGTGTGCCGATCGACTCAAAAATGCCGAACACTCAAATATGCCGAACACTCAAAGATGCCGAACCGACCTAATATGCCGATCCGACCAGAAGATGCCGAACGACTCAACAGCCGAACGACTCGAAAATGCCGAGCGTTCAAGAGACTGAACGACTTGAAGATGCCGAACGCTCAGGAGGCCGAACGTTCAAAGATGCCGAACACTTAAAGATGCCGGTCGACTAAATGATGCCGAACAGCTTAAATAGGCCGAACCGATCGACTCAACGATGCCGAACAGCTCTAGAGGGCTGGAAAATTCGTCAAAACGCTCAAAAATGGTGTTTTTCGCCAATCCAATCCAAACCAAATGCAAATATTCATACAAATGCAATAGGGGATCATTCCCAACAGCCCAATGACAATTTAAGCAAGATGTGAGACTAAAAATCTCACCTTTTCACGGAATTTGATGAAGATGGAGATTTGAGAGCAAAGCAAGAACACCAACAAGCTTGAATCAATGGTCTTCACGTGAATTTGATGTTGAATCTCGGATTTGCAATAGAATTTGTGTTTGGAGTTTTAATTTCCACTTCCCACCACCATTTTTGACAAAGCTTGAAGTGTTTTGATAGAGTGAAGAAGATGGTTGGGCTGAACTAAAGGGGTGCAGTCCAAACCAAAGTCAAAGGCGGGAAAAAGTGTTGAAAATTTCACTATCTCCAAACATATCGAAGTTTACACTCAAAAAGATCGCAAACGTCATTTTGAACTCAATGGAAGTGGTCTCGAGTCCTAATTTGACCGTATGCAAAAAGTAGCTTTTCGGACTAACATCCGACTAACGATAAAATATTTAAATAAAATATTTAAATATAAAATCGATAGATATGCGGGTTGTTACAAGCCGGCCCTATTTCTTTTGTTCTCTAACTCGTTCCTTTTTGCTCTGAAAAGAAAATGGCGGCTTCGATCTCGTCTCGTTCGATCTGAAAAATTAGGGCTTTGGCTCTTTGATTCTTTGTCGCTTTGAATTGGGGCTTCGATCGTTTGCTGGTCGTTCTGGCTTGACGTCTTCGTTCAGTCTGGAATTGAAGCTAGGGCTTCAAAATTATAGCACTCGTTCTCGCCATCCTCTTTTCGAAGCTAAGGCACGTTCTGTTGAGCATGGCTGCTCCAATTGGTCGAGATAAAGGTGAGTTCATCTCACATCTAATTCCAGCTCCAGTTCATTCATATTCGAATTTGATGATTCTTGTCCGTATATGTTTTCTGAGTTGTTGTTTGCCGTTTGATTTCGTTTGGAAGTTGAGCTGCTTGATTATTTGAGATCGTTTGTCCATTTACGTGTGTACACTTTGCTTGTTGTTCTCTGTCCATGCTCATTGTGATTTGCTCTAGTTGCCTTTTTGCTTGAATCTTCTTGTGTGTCTGCACATGTGTACTCGAGTCCATATTTGAATTGAGTACATTTGTGTTGCATCGATTTTGTAGTGATATTTGAGATTTTTCACTGATTTTCATTTCATAACGGTTTTGAACTGTGATTTGGTTCGATCTGTTAACTCTTTGTCACCTCGGTTTCGAATGTGAATTGTTCGATTTCGATCTTTTTGGCTTCGTGTTGTGATGTTGTTATGGGATGGTTTTGACCTTCGTGGTTGAACTTGCAACTGATTTATTTCCTTTGCGACTTTTGTCATTCGAGCAATTAGATATACATTTGAGTATCATCGGTATCCATCTCCTTACGGAGTAGTGTTGTGACTTTTTACCTGTACCCACTGCAAGTTGTAATTTCAGGCTATAGTGAAAATTGAGCTTCATCCTTCCTGAAGTCACTTGTGTCACTCATCAGTCGAGTGTGCACTGTCATGTGCATTGAGTTGTAGATGCATCATTGTATACGATCCCCTCTTTGGTCTTGGTTGTTTAGTTGTATGCATATGCACTGATTTGTTCATCACTAGTCTTTGCATTACCCAGTACACTCATTTCCTGTAGTTTATGTCTCTGTTTGCCTGCGTATACTTGTATTGCAGTGCTTCATCTTGTTCTCTGCATACTTGAACTGTCATTGTTTCACTTGTTCATATGCCAGTTAGCTGCTGCATATATGTGCTTTTTGATTGCACTGTCCATAGCAGTATCATGGTGACAGCCTTGATCACTTGAGATGCCTGCTTGGTAGCTTTTGTTGTTGTCCTGTTTGTACTTGCCTTGTTGAATTTGTACATGCTTCACTGCATCATCTTCTACCTGTTGCACTTGCAATGATGTTCTCCATTTCATGTTTGAATTCATACTTGTCTGCACTGCCTGTGTGCAGTTTTACTATTTTGGGTTCAGGTTGGCATTTGATGTTTGCATTACTGCACACTCTGGTCTTTATGCTGTTGAATCCTTTGTGTAGTTTGTTTGATCACTTCACTCTTGTGTATTTGAAGTCTGCATTCTTTGTTGGCTCCATTGTAGTTGTAAATGCACCATAGCTTGCTGTAGCTTTACTGAGTGGCATGTACGATCCTATAGGCTGTTTGCTTATATTCCTTTTGACCTGATGCTAAACTTTGACATTGTTTGGTTTTGTTCGAACTTGTTTGGTTGTCGTTGCTTGAGACAGCCAACCACTTCTAATTCATTTGAGTTGAACCCGATTTCGGGGTTCGACCTTGCGATCATTGTGACTTGGTTCACTTTGACACTGCATATCTATATATGCTTGACCTGTTTCTATTTTAGTTGTACTTGGGTATACACTGCATATCCATGTGTCATTTTCACTTGCATCTGTTCATCCTTGAGAACTTGCTGACCTGCTGCATTTTCGTAGCAGTTTTACCCTTGTCCCGTGTGGTGACTTTATATTCCGTTGTGGCGAGGCAGTGCACGCGTGCGTGCACTGCAGCCACACCGAATTGACAGATTTTAATCGATATCTCTTTTATCCTTAATTCATCGACCTGTTGCGTAATTCGTAGGCTGTATTGGCGAGGCAGTACACGTTAGCGTGTACTGCAGCCAATTAGCATTGATATTTTTAAATCGACATTTCAATTACTTAAACTGCTTTGGATTTCTGTTTTGTGGATTAACACTGTTTAGTGATATATCTGCCGTTATCCGGTTCTCTTATCGAGAAGTTGGGTATACGAGATTTCTGTGACTGTCATCTATATTGAGATTGATTATTATTGCTTCTATGCACTAATAACTGAGTTTGAATTAGACTGATCCGGGTATTATTTTCTTTTGAATGTAATACTCGGGTCAGACCGAGTATTTACAGGTTGTAGATTTTTAGCTTTGGGTTGCTGCTAGAGCTATGAAGACTTTTTATATCAGTTGAAGTGGTCTTCGTCTTGTTGTAGTAGTCAGTGTGTCTGTTTTAAGATGATAATGTATTCATGTATATTAGTCGATAATGTACTTGTATATATAACTTCTTGAGTCGACAGTTGTAGTTGTATCATTTGTATTGTGTCAAATGTATTGTAACTGATATCAGTTATTATATATATGAGACTTTTCGTTCCATCTTTATTCCGCATTTATGTTATCTGTGTTATTTTTATATCTATTGTCCTAAACTATTATAGCCACTGTGTAGTAACTTTGAGTGAGAATCGGTATGTCGGGTTTCCTCTAAAAAAAAAATGAAATGCAATGTTTTATTATCTGACATATCGGTGCTCGCACAAGGCAATTATATAGATGGTCGCTCCTCAACAGCCTTATTCTTCGTGCTAGTTGACAGCACTACACCGTAGTGTTCTTATCTAGCGTGGTTATAGAGGTGGGGCGTCACAAGAAAGCTTTTGGATTTGCAAGAATAAGTGCTTTTGAATATGAGGTGTTAGGAGAAAAAAAAACGCAAATGAAGAAATAAGCTGCAGGTTATTTATAAATAGGAAATGAAGGTGGAGAGATAAAATAAATGTCACAATTTATTTTGAAAGCTTCAGGCATTAATAATGCATAAGAAAATGTAAGTAGGAATGGAAAAGTTTGCAAACCAAAGGAAAGTAAAATTTTATATACGTGAAAATGAGGTGGTAATAATTAAATACAACCTAAAAGTCTAGGAGGTATTAAATAGAAGGAGAAATGAATATATTAAGTATTAATAATAAGGTAACTATTTTATAACGTTCATGCAACAATTAATAACAAAAGAAATGAAGGGACCATGTACATCGCACAACCTTTTGAAATTCAATTTTTCTGAAACGTAACCAAATTAACTTCATTAACTCAAATAATATTCAAATTTGTACACATTTAGGTTTTTATCTACGCATAAATTAAACTTACCTTAAAAATGAAAACGTTCAATTTAGTTTTTCCAAAATGATCTTTTATTTCTATTAAAACATCTTTTTTGTTTAATACAAAACGTGCATTTCTTTTATTAAATCTATTAATTGCAATCAACGTTTTCTTTCCTTTTAATTGAAATATTTGAGTTACATTAATTGCAATTACTTACAAAGTTAAGTTTCAAAACAGACAACTAAAATGGATGAAAAATAGAACAATTGTTATTAAAACACGTTTATAAATTTGTTGTTTATACACAAGAGTATTAAATAACTTTGAAATAGATTATTTTCCTATTCTTGTAATAAATTTGTAAGCTAAAACACAGTTCAATAAACCTATATTTCTTCCTTCAAAATCAATCATTCTATTCTTTATTTTAATGAAATTAAACCTATATTCACAAATGAAACATTCATTTTATTTGATGTAAATGTTCTTTTCACTAAACCAAACTTTCCTTATATTTTCACAAAACATAAGATACTTTTAATTACACCTATTAATTTACAATTTAGCATTCTCTCTCCTATTAATTGAAAATTTTCAATTACATTAATTTCAGTTGATTA
This sequence comes from Allium fistulosum, assembly GCA_030737815.1. Lineage (NCBI taxonomy): Eukaryota > Viridiplantae > Streptophyta > Magnoliopsida > Asparagales > Amaryllidaceae > Allium > Allium fistulosum. The sequence continues at coordinate 478,274,654 of CM060905.1, read as the reverse complement.
AGTTTCAAAATGGACTAAATGAATGTAATGAGAAGTAGAACAATTATTTTCTATCTAATAGTAATTTAAACATATTTATACACTACTGGATACAAACGGTAATTACACATTTCTTACTAAATAATAGTTTATCATCTCTTATTTGTATTAACTACTATATTTCCATTATATTAAATTTTTATCAATTTTATTATAATTTAAAAATCTCAATAAATTAGTTTGTTTTTGTTTCACTCTTTTTATTACATCAATTATTGCTTTGTAAATATAATTAACATTTCTATACCTTTATTACATTCAAAATTTGCAGTTATTGTTTTAACTCACATTAATGCAACATTTATTTGTAATCGATTAGATAAATTGGTAACAAATAACAATTGTCACCATTTCTACATTTAGTAACATTTATAAGTTTATCATTTACAACAAATGTCATAATTACTTACATAACAATGATTTTATTCAATTATCATAAATTATATATTATTTCATTAATTGATTCAATATTTACATTTGTTGTCTTATATTCAATTTATAACCAAGTATAACATTTAAATCATTTCAATTAATTGAACTTTCATTAAAATTGTTAATAATTGACTTAAATTGACATTATTATCTCCATTCTAGTTATTATTTCATTAATAATTCACAAATTTTTTTATTTCTCCCACACTACAACAAACAGACCCTATTACAACTGTATATTTACAACTGTCACAAAATGCCAGTTGTAATAAAGGCCTTTTGCAACTTTTTCTCTCTGAAAGTTGTAATAAACTTATTTTCAATAACTCTTTTATTCTGCCAGTTGTAATAAATGTCTATTACAACCTTTCTTTTAGGCCAGTTGTAATAGATGTCTATTTTTAACAACTCTTAAGTTTTACATGTTGTAATAGATGTCTATTACAACATTTTTTTTTCCAGTTGTAATATATATATCTATTTTTAACAACTCTTCTTTTCTTCTAGTTGTAATAGATGTTTATTACAATTTTATTTTGTTTTCCCGTTATAATAATTAATTAATAACTAAAATTAAATAATAATACTTAATAATCAATAAAAAATTAATAATAAATAGTAATTCCTTTTAAATAATAATAATAATAATAATTAATTTAAAATATGAAATAATTAGTAGTTAATAATTAATAATTAATATAATACTTAATAAAATAATAAATAATTATAATAATTATTAAATAATAAATAATTAATAAATAAGAATTGATTTTTAATAATTAATACTAAATAGTAATTCCTTTAAAATAATAATAATAATTAATAATTAATTTTAAATATGAAATAATTACTAGTTAATAATTAATAATTAATATAATACTTAATAAAATAATAATTATTATTAAATAATAAATAATTAATAAATAAGAATTAATTTATAAGAATTAATAATTAATATTAATAATTAATAATTAATATTAATAATTAATAAATAAGAAGTAATAATTAAAAATTAAAAATTAACATTTTAATAATTGACATTAAATATATAATAGTTAGCAATTAAAAATTACTATTAATATTTAATAATTAATGATTAATAAAATATACATAATAATTAATATTCTCTTATAATTAAGAAGTAATAAGTAATAATTAATAATTAACAAATAAGAAGTAATAATTAATAATAAGTAATTAGTAATTAGTAATTAATAATTACTATTAAATAACTAATAATTAATAATCAAGACTAATATTTAATCATTAATAATTAAGACTGTTTAATATTTAATAACTAATATTTAGCATTTAATTATTAGATTTCTTTAATAACTTCCATTGCATGACCGTTGCAATTATTAATTTATAACTAACTTAACTTATAGTTGTCTTTAACGACCGATGAAAATTTGAATCGACGTAACGATACTAATATCTATTAATAAATAATTTATGCTAAACAAATGTTTGAATTTGAACTTGCCAGTTTATGTCTGCGAACGCATCCAGAGTATCACTTCTATATACCCGTGGATATTTTCTTTTACAACCGTGACATAAGTTTTATTTGGTTTCAAACTAAATTTTTTTGGCTCCAAATCCAAAATTTTGGCGTTCCCCCTGAATTTTCAATCATATAATTTTCCATAACACCGCTTCTCAACCACAAAACAAAATCTAAAATCGCTCAGGCCTTTCCACCAACACGGGTCTCTCTCCCCCAAAATGTTGCAGCTCCAATACTTCAACTCTTCTTCTTCTACAAAAAACCACTGCCTTCTTCTCCTACTAAAAATCGAGCTTCAATAGTTTTCTCTACCTTCAACTAGAGGCCGCTATCGATGATTTGTGAACCGTGCGTGGATCTTAAAAATGCTTGTTGCACTGCCTGTCTCCTGCATCAATCGGAACTCCACCACCTGAAGAACTGCTTGCATCTTAATTTACTCGTGATGCCTAGATATGATCAAGAGTTGTTTCATCCAAATGGAGCTTCTTGCCTCAGGTTAGGGTTTATTTTCGACACCAATTCAGAAATATAAAAAAAGGAATCTACGGATGTTGCCAAAATTCAAAAATCAAAATGTATAAATCATTTTGTTCCAAAATCATTTTTCTAGTTTGGGTTTTTCGTTTGTAGTTTGTGGATTTGGGGGTGCTTCTTGTAGGTGGTCACAATTGGGATGTTTGTTTTGGGTTTGGGTTGCTGTTGGTATTCGCGATTTGGAAATCATGATTTGGAAAGGTGGTATTTGCCGTAAGGGGAGAAATTAGCATGCCTAAAATGAACATATATGCTATTTAAACGTACATTGTATATTCATTAAGCTTTATCAGCCAGCACAACCTCATGTTAAGTGCATAACAGTACTCTTCCTGAAATTTTTAGGACTTTATCTTTAAAAAAAATCAGTACTATGCTAATATAATGTGTGGTTGGTTGTATAATTGAATCCTTATCACATTATTGCCTTCACTGAGTTCTAATATAGAAGGTTCATATATATGTATACATACATATATATGTATACATATACATATATGTATACATATATGTATACATATACATATATGTAGGCAGGATTTAGGTTATGCCGAGCAATTAGCAGAGGAAGATTTATTAAAAAAAGGTCTTATAAAGCGATTCTCTATTTTGTTTTTCAATGAGCATGCAATTTTTTTGTATTAAGAGTGTTTCCTCAAAAGATTTTCATCCTAAACAAGACTCCAATCATTTTCTTTAATCGTGTTATGTAATAAAACAAGCTAACATTTTCAATGATATGTTTCTTATGTTTAGTACTATGCCCAATCATTGTAGCAGGTGCTTGTTTCCCTACTGCATATATGAAGTACTATCATGAGATGATCAAAATATGCATTGAATCGTATTTTATAGGTATGAGTGCATATACCTTATCCCACTTTGAAGATTGATCAGCGGCTTTCTGAAGAGCGAGAACAACAAGACTTTGAAAACACAGATCGTTCTTGAAGTCCTATGCAATTTCCCAAACAAGCCTTTAGTCTTTAGAATAGAAGTTTCCTGAGGCCATTGGTAATTCTCAGTCTATGTGGTGTTGAATGGTAAAATCTGAGTTGTTAAATGAAAAAAATAACTTTATGAGGTGCTTATCCTACATCTATTTATTCTACTTCAATATCTATATATAGGCTTCCTTTGCTCATTATCCCTGGTTATCAGATCAACTCTTGACCATGACAATATCCTTATGCTATAAATATTTTCCTATATAATCCATGCTTGCGTACATGTTTTTGTAAGTAAAAATAGTAGCTATTTACCAAGTTGAAGCTAAACACAACGCGGTGCTCATTAATAATGTCAACACTTAGAACTAAAATGTCTGAAATTATGTTAAATAATAAGAACCATCATCCCATCATGGCAGGGAAATGTTACTCCCACTACAAATAGAGCTCCCTAGTCTCTGTTGTCATGCTCTAATTTTTAGATTACAGCGAAAGAAAAACATGGAGTGTGAAGAATTTTGGAGTTGGAATAATATTTCTGTAGGTATAGGGAGTAGTCAACATTTACTTCACAACATTGATTCAATTTCGATTATTTTATCTTTATTCTATAAAAAGCAATTAGCTAGAATTTGTGACAAATGCACTGGTATTGGTAATCTTCTTTATCAATTTGCATCTTAGTGACCAATCGGCTATCTGAAACAAAATACGTTTATAAACACAATTTCTGTCCTTGTATAAAATATTGTTGATAATGAAACATGATGATACAATTAATCTATTCCTATCATGATCACATCCTTGCTAAAAAAGATGAATGATTGTTGAATTCCTATAAAATCTTGTATGTTGTTTCACAATTTATGGCCATAATTTTTGTTAAATTTTCAATGCAATATTATTATGCAGGTATGCAAAAGTTTTATGTCTGACCTTTTACTTGATTATTCCATCATAATATAATAATATAACAGAGGAACTTGAAGTTGAAAATGCGAACTCTGAAGAGTTTGCAAGTACAAAAGAACAGATTGTCCTAGTGCCAGCTTCATTTAAGGTAAAGACAGCTAATTTAATTTTAAATTGTATAAAACTGTCATCTATATCTTCAACATATAATCATAATACCATAGCTGTTCCAATTTTTTTGGTACTGCATTCTTTGTGTCAATGCAAACTTGTCAAATTGCCTTCTGTTTTTAATCAGAAAATTTGGTGATAGGAGTTTGTGTCCTAGTCATGACATTTTTTTCTTCGGACATTTTCAATTTTTCCCCGTATTTTACTTTTATTTTATTTTTTGGGCATTGTTTCGATATTTGGTTAAAAGATGTTTTTTATGAGGGGTCACAAAATTAAACGATAAACTTTAGCCAAACTTTGAACGAATTTTCAATTGAAAGAGAGCGTAGTAGTATATAAATGCATATTTGATGCTCTTTGATAAAAAAAAGTATAAAACTCACTCTAATTGATATGCCGTTTATTCCTGTAGCGTTTTTGTTAAAAAAATCTGCATATGTAATGCAACAATACTGTTAGACCTATATTACTTGCATGATTTCTGAACCTGGTTCATAGATAACATGGAAAGTCAAGGAAAATATGTATAAGATAACTAAAGCTTCCAAAAGGTCAAAGCTATTCGCACATGTACCTAAACCATTAAGAAGAAACGTAGACTAGCACCTGAAGTCAGGTACGAACCCCCTCTACTGCATTTCTCTATTTTGTTTTACTTTGGAAAATAATCATGAATGAATGCTAATTGGACAATGAAATTATATTCTGCATATGGCACTAGCAAATCCAGGAATAAGAGTAGTAGAGAAATTGGTGAGATCAAAAGAGGTTGATATAATTGATGCAGATGAGGAGAGAAATACATAAAATTTGAGCAGTTTTTGTTTACGCAATTCTTACTCAACTCGTCATTAATTAATGAAAAATAGAGGACGCTTGAGTGGCTCAGGCATAGAAACCACCATTATGTAGAGGCAAGAGCAAGCTTGCACCAGAGGTGTCTATTCAATTAGCACTAGGATGTTCTTTGATTCCGGTCCTCACTTCTGGCCTATTTCGATTGCCTGTTTTCTTCTAGAGCTGGCTGCTGTATAGTAAGGTCATGCTTTGTTTTTTATGGTTTAGTGGTTATCCGAGTCTTCTTATTTGGAGCTATTAGTCACTCTACCGTGCCATTGTTGTTTTGGCATTTTTGTCGGTTAGAGTGTATGTCTCAAAGTGTTACTGCTTCAACTATGGTGGTATGTTCTGTGGTTTATGTGAGTGACATATTGCACTGTATTTTTTGTTTTGCTTTGATTTGGAATATGATATTAGTTTGGTAGATAATAATAATGTAATATTTGAATTGCTTATAGTGTACTGTTATTTTTATTATATTATTTATGCTTATCTGTTTCTTGCTTTACTTGAAAAATGTGTTCGGATTTTTTATTATTTTGCATTCTTTTTACCACAACTGTCAATCGCAGTTGTAAAAACGTCTTTTACAACTGCCAGTAGTGGTTGTCAAATATCTTTTACAACTGCCAAAAGCAGTTATAAAAAAATCTTTTACAAGCGCCGTGGGCAGTTGTAAAAAGTATTTTATAACTGCTGTAGGGAGTTGTAACAAATTATTTTACAACTGTCGAAGGCAGTCGTAAAAAAATATAGTTCTATTACAACTCTGGATATAACGATGGGCAACTGCCCGTTGTAATATACCTATTACAACTGTTTTCGACAGTTGTAAAAGAGTGTTTTTGTTGTAGTGCCATTATTAACTCACAAAATCTTATTAAATTATTTATTTTTAATTATCGAAAATTACGAATCATTACATATATTCAGAGTTTATGACGGCTAGCATGACCGTTTATTTTACCTGTTGTCAGCCGATGTAAAAGGCTGCCGCTATAGGCAACCTTTCTTGTAGTGTGTGTCTCCGTGGTTTTTTCTTCTTCAATACCATCTGCTAGATTTAGATCCTACGGGTTACCTACAACTCAATCTCGGATGTTATTCATTTTTGACGTCAACACTAACAAACTTATAATTTTACATATTTATTTTGTTGCTACTTCATCTTCCCCAATCCTCCCCCTCCATGGTGGGTTGCTCTAGTAGACCGCCTACCCTAAAACTAGCATTGCGAAGAATGATATCTTTGTGGTTTACTGATGGAGTGCAAGCGCATTTCCAACAACAGATAATTTGTCGTAGTGGCTAGAGCAAATGAATCCAATGCGGCATCTTTTGGTTACTTTTAACCAAATGCCACTGCAATGACTACATTTGGGTCAATATAACTGCATGTAACTTTGGTGCTAGATTCCATATCCAAAATTGGAGTATATCTTGTACTATTTGATAAGGTTTGCGAGGATGTTCCACATAAATTTACAAATGATAAGTACCGATCTCTACATTTTGAAAAGTCCAAACCATCTTCACCAAATTTGAATTAAGCTAGTGAAATAACCAACAAAATTCAATGGATAGTTGATGGTATGAAAGCTATGGCCCATAGTACTAGAAGATAAGAAACTTGAGCTAGGAAAGAGATTGAAAATTGGAAAAACAAAAACAAGAATGCCAAACCGATATAAGACCATATCAAACCTTTAGACCACAAATAACTAAGATAGAAATAACAGGGTAAAAGAGTGAAAAAACAGACATATATTATTATTCATATATATAAACTCAAAAGTTGCAACACTTGGAGTAAACCAAACAAAGTTCGACTTCAATACAAAACAGAAGAAAGACAAGAAACAACCACAATGAACAACATATATCGCAAACAAATATCATATTAGTGGGAATGGGAACTTATTGATCTGGCTTGTAGGCGATGAAACTGATGCATTGGACTTGACGGACGTTGTCAAATCCGATGATTCTGCAGTAGGCTTTTGGGTACTCCTTCTTCACCTCTGATACTTCATTCAAAACTTGTGTAGCGTCGGTGCATCCGAACATGGGAAGCTTCCACATTGTCCAGTACCTTCCATCATAGTATCCTGGTGAGTTTCCAGTCTCACGGGACACAAATCCTTTCTGTGTGGATGCAGAACAATTAATATACTTGTTACCATCCATATTTATATAATGAGCTAGTATGGCACTCATGTATATTAGTTAGTTAGGTTTTAGGGGCTTACATGGCTGAATTCTAAGCAAGGGATCCATCCATTGCGGATAAGGTACTCAATTTGTTTCAGGAGCTGTGCATCGGTTAGAGTTGGAAGGTAAGAGAGGGTCTCGAATTTCTTGAGTCCTTCAATTGGCCATACCTGTAAAACCATGTAATACATCATGTACTTCTCTTGTTAAATTATAAAACTTGGTAAAAATCAAAATATGAGAAAGAATATATATGTGTACCTTCATGCATTGAACTCTTCCACCATTGCTAGGCAACTTAGAGAAGTCAGCATTGGCCTTTTTGGTAACTGGGAAGCTTGACATTGACTTAAGACCGGTGAAAGGAGCGACCATGCTAGATTGCACTGGAGACATGCTCGACATGGTAGCAGAAGACATCAACGATGAAGCCATTGCTAAGACTCTCTTCTTCTTGCTGTTGTTGTTTTTGCCTTATGATGAGAATAATGGTTGGAAGGAGGAGGTATATATAACGCAGGAAGAGCATACATAACTAAGGAAAGGCGGTCGATGTTGAAGAAGCATGATTGCACACCCCTTATCGCATGGAAATCAATATTATCTTGCCACGTGGATGCCTAATCTTATCTTCTTTAATTCCGTATTCGGAATTGGGTGGTATTGTGGATTCTCAACTGTGTGGTCTCCTTTCCTTTTATTGTATGCATCATCATGTTACAGGGTAACTGTTAAAAGTTTAAGTGGTTGTGTGTTCCGTATTACCTGAGTTTATACAAGTTTGGTTGTAAATGTCTTTGTTAAGTCAACAAGGGTGAAAGAACATATATTAAGAGCATCTCCAACAGCTCCAATTTTCTCAAATCCGCACCCAAATTCCTTCCCAACAGAGCGCGAGAAAATGTAATAGTGTGGAAAGAGGGGCCTTCGGACTGAGAATGTGGGATGGGTTGAGGCGCCTGTTGAACAGGCGCCTGTTGCCAGGCGCCTGTTGAACAAGCGCCTACTATCCTCCAACGGCCATTTCCCAACGGTCATTTTCCATCTTTAAATAATACTCCTCCCTTTTCTTTCATTTCAAACCAATTTCCTTCTTTGCAATTTTTTTCTGCCACTGATCTCAACTGAAAATGTACTCCGATTTCGACGATGTTGCTGCAAGGGCCAGTTTTGAAGAATACGACTTGCAAGACGCTACGATTCCAATTGGGGGGAAGTAACTAATGCAAGTTGGAGCGTTGCGGAAGACTACGATCTTTGCTACATTTACTGTGCACTATCAGTCGATCCTATTCGAGGGACCGATCAAAGTGGTGAATCTTTTTGGGGCAAAATTACTAATTGCTATAATCGGAAGAACATGAATCGAAAAAGAACGCTATCTTCGGTCAAAGGTCATTATGGAAAAATAAACCGTCAAACGCAAACGTTCGATTCTCAAATGTTCAAATTGAAGCAAACGAATCCTAGTGGCTTTGGGAATGAAACGCATTTAGTAAGCTTCAATGTAATTTCATTGTATTTTTTTTATCTTAGTTTTCTAAGTTTACCAGTTATTTTTTGAACAGAGTGGCCGCAAACAAGTTGTTCAAACAAATCTATAAACCTGATAGTAAACAAGCACCACATTTTTATCAGTTCATGCACGTGTATGACATGTTGGTCGAGCATGTTAAATGGAAATCATCGCTTCAGAAGACCGTTCAACAAGTTCAATCAAACAGCGGTCGGAGTAAAACGCCTAGAGTTGGAGAAACCTCCAGTCCTATGGAATCCCAAGGAAGCTTCGGTTTAGGATCAGAAGAAGGCCCATCCCCAACTGAAGATCATTTTATTATGCCACAGGGAGCAAAAGCGGCCAAAAAGAAGCAGACTGCCGCAGCGGATCAAGATGAAATTAAAAAACTCATGCTTGAATCTGAAAAAAGATTTAACCGGGCAATGGACACTCGAGCAATGCAACACCAAGAAAAGTTGTCAAGAATGGATCAACTTATTGCTGGAAACCGCCAAAGAGATGAAGATGCAATCATGTTCATGGATACGTCACATATGTCTGCAGAACAACTGCAGTATACGGAGCAAAGAAGAAGAGAAATTATGAGGCGTAGACTTGAAGATGATCATTAAATGAATTACCGTTTCTACAACCATTGTATCTTTAAGTACCGTTATTTGTATTGTGTTCTTAATGCAAGCAATTAGTAATATAAGTTTTTTCATTTAAATTGCATTACACTAAAAAATGATTTTAACAACATTAGCTTAATTATACAGAAACAGATTACAATAACCTTAATACGAAACAACATAAACAATAGTACAAAACGTAAGAATAGAAATAGAGTTTCACTGATTTCCAGAAAACCCCCAAAGATGATCTATGAGATCATTTTGTAGTCTTCGATGAAGTTGAGCACTACGGTATGACATTTGGCTTTCTACATGAAACTCGAGTTCAAGTGCGCTTCCAATCATATCGTTGCGCCAAACATGCGGTGGTGTAGGAGCACCCTCGTACACGTAATCTTCTTCCATGTCTTTTTCATCCTCTATAATCATATTATGTAAAATAATACAAGTGTATATTATTTTTGTCATTTTAACTGGTGACCAAAGTCTGCATGGATTACTGACTATGGCAAATCTAGACTGAAGAACCCCAAATGCTCTTTCAACATCCTTCCTCTGGCCTTCTTGCATCGCTGCAAACTTTGCTTGTTTATTGTTTTGTGGGTTAGAAATTGTCTTGACAATGGTACTCCATTTCGGATATATACCATCACCTAGATAATATCCATGATCGTACGTGTTACCTCCCAAAGTAAATGTACAAGGAGTAGATCTTCCGTTTGCTAAATCATTGAACAACGTAGATCGTTCGACTACGTTAAGATCATTGTTCGAACCTGGCATTCCAAAAAATGCATGCCATATCCATAAGTCATACGACGCTACAGCTTCAAGAATAATAGAGGACCTATGAGATTTACCCTGATACGCTCCAGCATACGCCTTTGGACAATTCTTCCACTCCCAATGCATGCAGTCTATACTGCCTAACATTCCGGGCCAACCTCTACTACCATGCATATTTAATAAGTTAATTATATCGGCCTCGTTAGGTCGGCGTAAGTATTGATCACCGTAAATGTCCACGATAGCTTGACAGAAATGTTCCAAACACTCTAATACCGTGCTTTCCGCCACTTTCAAATTTTCGTCAAGTGCGTCCGTCGGTCCTGCATATGCAAGCATTCTGAGTGCAGCTGTCATTTTTTGAATTCCAGTCAAACCCATTGTACGAGATGCATTGGGTTTGAAGATAAAGTATTTGTCATGCTGCTTGATACATTGGAGGATTCTAAGAAATAGAGGACGCCACATGCGGAATCTTCTTCTAAAATCAGCATCTGTGTAAGTAGGATTTGGAACAAAGTAGTCTTCCATCAGTCTGTCGTTGTGCCATGAATGTCTACGATTTTTATACCGACGACCAACAACTGATCCACCGTGTTGCCTGCTCGATTGACCAACCTGTAGCGCAGCCATACTTAGTAGTTCCTTTTCACGGCGAAAATGATCTTCCATCATTTCATCAAATTCGTCGTCGCTATCATCAAAAAATATATAATCTTCGGCCGCCATTTGTTATATTTGAAATTGTATGAAATAAGAATGAGCAATAATACTTCTCAACATCTAGCAAGCCTTTTATAGCTTAATTCCCGGTACTGTTGCCATCCCATCATACAACTGTAGCCATCCCATCATACAACTGTAGCCATCCCATGTTTAAGCAACTATTGTATGTAGGAGCAGTGTTGAATGGTTCTTATCGTACAACTGTAGCAATATTACTTTATGTAGGAGCGGTGATCTTATCATATAACTGTAACCATCCCATCATACAACTGTAGCCATCCCATGTTTAAGCAACTATTGTATGTAGGAGCAGTGTTGAATGGTTCTTATCGTACAACTGTAGCAATATTACTTTATGTAGGAGCAGTGATCTTATCATATAACTGTAGCCATCCCATCATACAACTGTAGCATCACATCATACAACTGTAGCCATTTTCTTAACGCAATAATACAGAAAGAAACAAGTCAATGTACTGAAACAGCCAACAGTAATACAACCAACAAAAAATACCACTACTAGGAATAGGAACTTACACTAACAAACTCAACGAGAATACACTCAACTTAAGGATATCCAAATCGTTCTAGCCAATTTTGACGTACGATATAAGCCTCATGTCCAGTGAATGTGCTGTGATATTTGAGAAAGTAACGACCTTCAAAGGTGGAACGGGTTGGTTCGAATACATTTTCAAATATAACTTCATTGATAACTGTACTGTACCGCGTACAGGCGTTGCAGAAGTTCCCATACGTAGTCCTCAACTCTACCTTCGTACGTCTAGTTCTACACTCAACATTGTTATTGTATAGTTCAGCAATGGTGTCCCAAAACTGAGTTGCCATTATCTCTTCATCGTCGCACATCTGATCAGTTTGTATAAAAACATTTACTAACTGTTTCAATTCCGTAGCCGAAAATATTATGTTACTCATTGATTGAATTTACCGAACTTTTAAATGCTGTGACATAAGAGTACAAAACTTTCTCTTAAATAAACAAGTCGTGATCCGCGTACAATAAAATGAAGCATGAGATTAAAGTCCACGTGTCAAACATCCATAAACTGTTTGACAAACAAACACAAATGTGTTTGTTACATCAAAATCTTCACAATTCTAGTACATATACGCTCAATAATAACCAAGCATAAATTAGCATCATCACCAACATATAGACGGTCATATAATAACACAGTCTAAAACATCTAAATGCAGCACATCAGTCTATGTGATCAGAACCGCTATCAATCTCCTCATCGTCTCCACTATCGTCGTCACTGTCGTCGTTGACGTCATCAAAGTCGTGCGGCTGAGGTCCCGCATGGAGCTGCTCCTGAAGCTGCTGAATCTGGGTCTGTAATCCCTGTATCTACGCATCATACTGAGTCTGCTGTTGTTGGACCGCGGTCTGTAATCCCTGTATCTGCGCATCATACAAGTAAATTAAGGAAAATTAAAAACTAATACAGACCTGATGAGGCTGGTACAATCCGGCGGATGGTATACCCGTAATAGCGTCGTCTGTAGTATACTGCAAGGGATACTCCACAACCTGACCGTGTACATCATACGCTCTAAACGAATGAGGTGGTGGGTCGAAAGTAGGAGGCTGCGTGTACTGAGATGATGTAGGCTCAAAGGTGGCAAGCGGTAGTGGAACTCTACCAGAAGAGGTACGCGGCCCAATATGATCGGAGTTCAAACCCCGAATATAATCAGGTAAAGCGTAAGCACGTGGGGCTACTCGAGCCCAATATGAATCAAAGTCTCCCAAAACTGTAAATGGCTCACCATCCACCCAACCCGCACCCCTCATCGCATGAATATAAGCTGGTCCAACAATATCACCATACATATCATCCCATGGTAGCGGATCTGATGGAATGCGAACTATACCATACAACTGTAGCCAACACCGATCCCCAAAATACCATATGAATGGACATGTAGCAACCTGAAAGCAAATCCTACGTCGCGACATGGATAAATGAAAAGTGAGTGGATGGTCAGGACCGGGCTCTAGGAACTGTAAGTACTGATCCCATGGACGAATGATAATGTTACCACGCCGCCTCATATCCATCTGCTGTCTAGCCTCCATCAACTCATTGTGCACCCCTTGTGCAACACGGGACAAATGCATAGGAGGACCCCAACGACGCAATCTGGGAAAGTAAATATAAGGTGTGGCATTCGCCTCTACAATAAGTCGGGGGTGCATATTGGCAGTATACTCGTAGTACCAAAATGGAAGAATGTACCAAAAGCCATACATCTGTCTAGACTGCTGAAGCGCATATGTATCTAATGCTACGTACAAATAACCAATAATAGCAGTACCATAATCATATATATGGAGTCCATCCACATCTACTAACCCAACCAGAAAACCAAGTCTAATAGTACCCTTATTGTTACTAAAAAATGTAGACCCAAAAAGGTATAGTATGAATGCACGGATAACGGGAGTGTGCATATCCTCAACGACCATGTACTCTACTATATAACGCTGCAAACAAGGGAGAGTAACAGCTCCTCCTCTAACCTCCTCATCGGCCATAGTCGGTAAATAAGCTGAATATGACTCGAACTCCTCAAATGAACTATAAAATGGAACAGGGAGACGGTCAGGTCGACCAACCTCTATGCCAGTGAGCATATAAAAATCTAGAGGAGTCAGTCCTAACTCAAAATCAGGAAAATGAAATGTGTGAGTGGTAGGCCACCATCTCTCGGTAAGGGCCTCTACCAGACAACGATCTACATGTGCAAATCTAGGTAAAGCAAGAAATTCATCAAAAGGTGATGCATGTAGTCTATCCAAAATCGGCTCCGGTAACTGATCAAAATATTCAGACATACACCTATACCAACTACCTCGCATCGCTACGTGACGAACCTAAATATATGATTATTTAATGTTAAAGTAAATAAGGAATTATTATACATTTATATTTACATGGTCGTTTATTAAGCAATAAATAAATAAACGTATACCTGTGGCGTCGCTATAGCTGCAGTAAGTCGATGCGAAACAGTAGGGGGCAAGTCGTGCAAAGATCGAAGATCGGCTGGAGTCACGGTAGCATCGGGAGGGATATGAACAGGTCCGATATTGGCATCAGTCGTATATCGAACGGTGCGTCTACCAGTTTTGACCGGACGGGGCGGCATTTGGACGTGAAGTTGGTTTGAAAATGGGGGTTGAGAAGGGGGAGGAATGAGAGAAAAAGGGGGAAAATGCGCCTGATATAGGCGCATTAACCAGGCGCCTGTTGAACAGGCGCCTGATGTCCAGGCGCCTGTTCAACAAGCGCCTGCCCTCATTTCTGTTGTAGAAATGAGGGCTCCAACATTTTGGAGTGCGGAAAATCGAATTTCCGCACTCCAAACTGTTGGAGATGCTCTAATATATTGAGCATCCAAATGCCATACGTTGCAAATATATAACTTGAAATCTAAGTTATTTGCTTATTTTCGGTGGCATAGAATTTGTTTTTCTTCTCCGCCTAGAATTGGTTTTTGGGTTTTATGTGGCATGAATTCAGGATTAACGGATACAACCGTACAACAGTGGAAGAACCGACCGTTGACCAGTATAATTTTGTAAAAAAAATATATTGAATTTTTATTTTATTTTAGTTAACACATAACATACAAATAGTTACTTACATCATTGAAAGCACAAAACCTTAGACTTAATTAATCAGTTTCTTAACTTCCTCCAAGGTTACTTAATCACAAACATAAGACTAACGAACTTCCCCTATGGTGTCTAAAGTCTTTCGTTTTGGGCTACTAAGATTGATTATGTTTTACGTTAGGTCGCAAAACCGATTAACCTCCCACCTTCGACTAGGGATCCTCTCTTATCTATAAGACCAAGACGCAACAACTCGTCTTATCGTCTGCATATGCTAATCCTTGCTTTTCAGCTTAACTTCCTCAATAACTGGGAGAGGAAAAAAGGCTCTGAGCTTCTTTCTTTTCATTTTTCTGGTTATATCAAGCAAAAATAGATAGGAATAGATAATACGACTAATCGGTAATAGCTAACTAGGTGGGTTTGGGTGGTTAGCACCCCCAGCACGCAAGCCCATTTACCGGGAATAGAAATAGAAATTCCAGTAAGAAGGTAATAAAATGTTAAATAAATGTATAATGGTGACAATTAAGTGCTGAAAATGTATAATTATATTTATTTTCTCGAAATATATAAACAATTTTTTGTAAACTATAGAAAGCTAAACCAATCATGCCTTTAATGTTTGTTTTCATATTTAAAAACACTATCGATGCATCTTTTTTTACATATAGAACAATCTCAAATTATAGTTTATGTCGCATATGTTTATATAAATTAATAGCTAGTGATAATAGAAAAGTATTTCCAACCAATGACCATATACTAAACGTAATAAAGTTTACATCACATTTTATACAACAAATAACACGATGATTTTACATAATATTTCATGTCATAAGGTTGTTGGAAGTAAACAAATCAAATAAAAAAAGGCATGCTTTTAAAAGAATAAAGCCTTTAAGATACCAAATAAAACCTGGTCTTGATAATGACCTATTCTTCTACCATATATCAAGTTTTAGTCCTAATCTATTTTTTTATTTTGATCTTTTCTTTGCAGTAGTTTTAGACCTTTATAAAAGGAGATCATGAATCAATAATATGTAAGTTTTTTTTCCTGAGTGGATAAATCCATTTATGTTTCTCAATTTCATCTCTTATTTCTTGTTAGCTTTATAAACACCAACATAGTGGTATCAGAGCTGATCTGCCTCATAGATATTTTTTTTTTCCTTTGCTTGTTCACAACCATGTCATCAAACTTGATCCAGCTTCAAGTTCCTAAGTTAACAAAAGAAAACCATGAAAGTTTGTGTATCCAGTTCAAAGCATTGTTTGGTTCACAAGATTTATGGGAGATGGTCAGTTATGGGTATGTTGAACTAAGTTCAGAGGAAGAAGCACACTACACTCCTATACAGAAGATTGTTCTCAAAGATCAGCGGAAAAGGGATAAGAAGGCACTATTTCTACTGTACCAAGGATTGGAGGATGATACTTTTGAGGAAATTTCAGAAGCATCAATAAGCAAGGAAGTTTGGGACAAATTGAGCAAAATCTTCAAAAGTGTTGATAAAGTAAAGAAGGTAAGATTACAATCATTAAGAGGTGAATTTGAAGCTGCTCACATGAAAGAAAGAGAAATAATGTCATATTATTACTCATAGTTGATTGCGATTGTCAATCAAATGAAAAGTAATGGTGAAATGGTTGATGATGTTCATGTGATGGAGAAGATATTGAGATCTCTTACCCATGGTTTTGTACATGTTGTAACAGCAATTGAAGAGTCCAAGAATTTGGAAACTATCAGTTCTGAAGAACTTTTAGGCTCTTTGCAAGTTCATGAGCAGCACATTCAATGTAATACTCAAAACATTACACCAGAGCAAGCACTAGAATCAAAGCTTACGCTAGAGAATTCAGGCAGGGGATGTTACGATGGAAGTCATTCACAACGAGGTGGCATATCTTATTGCGGATGAGGTTAAGGTCGCGCTAATTTTTCTTGCAGTAGAAATAGCAGAGGTAAATCAAATATTCAGTGCTATTAGTGTTAGAAATTTGGAAATTATTCATTTGAATGTTCAAATAAGCCTAAAAACTATGTTAATTAATCTAGCTAAAGCTTCAAATCATATTTTGGAAGAGCCGACTCTTCTTATAGTCCACAACAATGCTGTTGGACAAAATAATGTTTGGTATTTGGATTCTACTGCATCCAACCATATGTGTAGGAAGAAGGAATATTTTGTAAGTATCAAATGTCAAAGGCAATGTTATTCATATGGAAGACAATCAACTCAATATAAGAAGTGCAGATAGACAACTTATTGCTCGAGTTAAAATGTCAAAGAATCGTATCTTCGCTCTTCAACTTCAATGGTAAATGAGTCATGTTTTCTTAGGCTGATTGAAAGTGAATCAAGCAAATGGCATTTGTGATACGGGCATCTTCATTTCAATGGCCTAAAAATGTTATATTCGATAGGCATTGGCCTACCAAATATTGAGTTACCTGATCATGCGTGTGAAGAATGTGTAATCAGCAAGCAAGCTCGTCTTCCTTTTCCTAATATTTCTCTTGGAGAGCTAATTCACCCTTACAGTTAGTCCATACAGATATTTGTGGGCCTATAGAACCTTGTTCTTTTGGTAGGAATAAATACTGCATAACCTTTATTGATGATTTTAGTAGAAAGACGTGGGTATTTTTCTTAAAGAAAAAGGTGAAGCATTTGATGTATTCAAATAGTTTAAGGCTATAGAAGAGACTGAAAGTAAGTGTGAACTATGCACATTAAGGTCCGATAGAGATAGGGAGTACACCTCCAATGCATTCCAAATGTTTTGCAAAGAAAATGGTATACACCATCAACTTACAACTACATACAGTCCACAACAAAACGGGGTTGCTGAGGGGATGAACCATACCATTCTTGACATGTAAGAACACCGCTTAGAGAGAAAAAATTACCAAAACAATTATGGACTAAGGCGGTTGCATGTTTATTTTATCTTCTGAACCGATGTCCAACGAAAGTTGTCAAATACATGACACCACAAGAAGCATGGAGCAGACACAAACCTTGTGTAAGTCATTTTAAAATTTTCAGATGTGTTGCATATGCTTAAATACCCAGAAGTAGAAAAAAAAGTTGGATGATCGAAGCCAGAAATGCATCTTTGTAGGTTACAGTGAAGAATCAAAAGCCTACAAACTTTACAATTTAGTTAGCAAGAAATTGGTGATAAGTAGGGATGTGGTTTTTGGTGAAGGAGCGACTTGGGATTGGAATGCTATAAATAACAACAACATGAATACAAGCATTGATGATCATGAGGATGTACCAAGTCAATCTCCAATACCTGAGTTATCATCTGCGATACAATCTGCTCCAGAAGTAACTGACATGGTAACATACCCACCTTCATATAATACAAGCAATGTAAATAGTAGCAATACATTATCAAGTGCAAGAAGCAACAATAGTTCACCTTCTCCCATGATAAGAAATCTTCAAGATATCTACAATGCTACTGAAGAAGTAGAAGGGGAGGCAACAAACTTATTTTGTTTATATGCATATCATGAACCCATCAGTTTCGAAGAAGCTATTATAGAAGATTGTTGGAGAGCTACCATAGAGAATGAAATGATGGCCATCCCAAAAAATGACACATGGGAGTTGTCCACACTTCCACCAAATCAGAAAGCAACTGAAGTGAAATGGGTATACAAAATCAAATGAAATGCAGATGGTAGTATTGCTCGTTACAATGTAAGACTTGTAACCAAAGGCTACAGGAAAAAATATGGAACTGATTATGAAGAAGTATTTCTTCGGTGGTCTGATTCAATACAGTAAGGTTACTCATATCTCTTGCTGCATCTACAGTTGGAAACTCTACCAGCTTCATGTGAAGTCGACTTTTCTTAATGGAGTTCTTGAGGAAGAGGTGTATGTTTACCAACCAGAAGGATTTGTAGCAAAAGGAGAAGAATCCAAGGTTTACAGGTTTAAAAAAGCTTTATACGGCCTTAAAAATTCCCACAAGCATGGAATGCACGCATAGATGGTTATCTTCATCTAGTTGGTTTTATTCAATGTCCTCATGAACTATGTGTGTAGTGAAAAGTAAGCTATGGTGAATTTTTATTCTTCTGTTTATATATGGATGACCTTTTGTTATAGGCAATAGTGAAAGGTTATTCAATGAATTCAAGAAAACTATGTTTAATGAATTTGAAATGACAAGTAATGGACTTATGTCTTTTTTCCTTGGCTTGGAGGTTAGGCAAGATGAGGATGGAATATTCCTATATCAACAAAATTACATGGAAAAGCTTCTGGAGAAATATATAATGAAAAATTGCAACATTGTCACAACTTCTGTTGCTACAGATTTTCATTTAACAAAGGAAGATACTGGTAAACTTGTTGATTCAACACTATACGAAAGTCTCGTTGGAAGTCTCAGATATTTAACGATGACACAACCTGATATTATCTATGGTGTCAGTTTACTCAACCGCTATATGGAAACGCCAAGAGAATCTCATTGGCAAGCGGCCAAAAGAATTTTAAGATATATTAAAGGCACACTTAATTTTGGGCTTTTTTATGCTTATGAAAAAACTCAAGGCTTATGGGATATTCCGATAGTGACTGGGGACGAGATCTGAAAGAAAGAAAAAGCATAACTGGTTACATGTTTTATTTTGGTCCTACAGCTTTTACATGGACATTAAAGAAGCAATCGATAGTGGCTCTATCTTCATGCGAAGCAGAGTATGTCACATCTTCTTTTACTGTATGTGAAGCCATTTGGCTAAGGAATTTACTCGTGGAACTAAATCATAAACAAGAGGGTGCTACATCAATATATGTGGACAACAAATCGGCTATTAAACTATCCAGTAATCCGATTCAGCATGGAAAAAGCAAGCATATCGATACATGATTCCATTTCCTCAGAGATCATGTAAAGCAAAAGACAATTGAACTACTTTACTATCATACGATGAATCAAGTAGCCGATATTTTTACTAAACCATTGTCATTTGAAGTTTTTAACAGAGTAATATCAATGCTTGGAATGTAACCTTTTTGATCTGAAAGGGGTGTGTTGGAAGTAAACAAATCAAATAAAAAAGGCATGTTGTTAAAAGAATAAACTTCAGATATCAAAATAAGTCTGGTCTTGAGAATGACCTATTCTTCTACCATATATCAAATCTTAGTGTCGATCTATTTTTTTTCTTTTGATCTTTTCTTTGTAGTACTTTTAGACCTTTATAAAAGGAGATCATGAAAGAATCAATAATATGTAAGTTTTGTTTTTCCTAAGTGAATAAATCCATTTCTATTTCTCAATTTCATCTCTTATTTCTTGTTAGCTTTATAAACACCAACAAAGGTCAGATTCATAGAGATCTACAACCACCATTGTGCTAGCTATAGACACACCTCTAGAACTCACTGGCATCCCTTCCTATCACTTTAACTCTACTACTCATACTCCTCCTTTCCATTTTATCCCTTTGATGTCATGATTGTTGAATAATGAATCTCTTCGTAACATTTATATATTTTTTAATTACCTCTCGTATTTTTGCAGAGTTTCACAGCCAGTCACCCTATATGACATTTGTAGAAAAAGATCGATCATTCATTAAATCTCTAGTGATATCAAAATATGATAATCACAACAAGTAACACCTTGGTTTCAGACATGGACACAACGAAGGACAAACATATGGGTTTTTTTCTTTCTAATATTGATATTATGAGTTAAAACCAGTCAACCTACACCTCAATATATAAGAGTGTTATATTGTTGCTTGTGATATTAGGTGAACTGCTAGTGAAAACACAAAAAACAAATATAATCACACATTAATATCTACCCACACAATTAGAAACTGGTTGCTTTCACTTTTTGATTGATAAGGATGGGTTAGCTATCCGTGCTAGTTCTTAGTAAAATAACTATGACAAAAGTATCCACTTTTTGAATTAGGAAAAATAATAGTAGCAACAAAAAATCACCCTCTTTTTGAAGTAGAAAAATAATAGTAGCAACATTGGTTTTTAACTATCGAATGCGATAAAAAAAAGTGAAGCTACAGGTATAAAATATCAGTACATCTAGTGGCAAATAAGAAGTTGATATATGAATTTGAAATGTATCACTTAACTAACTTGATATTAAAATGCACAATGAAAGAGATGCATAAAGCTACATGTGCGGTGCGTAGAAGCTAAAATTTGATTACTTTAAAAAAACATGTAGAACTTGCACATCATTGATCAATATGATTTCAAACATATTGTTGTAGTGTCAATCAATGATTTATAAAAATAGAATTTGGCATTTGATGATTATTGCAGGACAAATAATATTGATTGAAACAACTTTATTATATGAAGATTAAAGATAATACATGCGGTTGTCATTGTTTGTATATTGTACAATGCTGCCTTGACTCGTTCTGATATACAGCTGTATAATGTAAATTACATTTTGTACCCTTTAGTGTTACGTATTATTATGTTTCAGCCGAGACTTTGTTCTTTAGTTCGCTCACTCAATATAATCTAGGGTTTTCTTCTTTATTCCAAGACGCGCTGCCGAGCTTTATTCTTTAAATCATCTCCTGATTAATACAGAACTCTGGTTGAAAATACTTCTAATCTTCAAATTATCTTAATAAGAGCTTGTATCTATTTTGATTTCTGAGTAAATAGCTCAATTCACTGATGCAATCTGTTGATTTCACTTTGAGCTTGGGTTGTTATTTTTGGATTTACTATAGAGACTTCTAATCTTCAAATCATCTCTGAATCGGTAGAAATTTCGAGCAGATGATGCTTTTGTATGTATATCTCCTCTTTTATAAGTTGTAGGTATATGATTTATATTGAATTTTCCACTGTTTGCTTGTTCTCATACGAAGTATAAATCAAGCTCCATACGTATTCTTCTTGTGTGTAAAATTGGATTAGCAGACAACAATACAACACTTAGATCATCACACCAAATTATAGCCACTTTGTTTGTATGAATTTGTAGCACATTGAGAAGTTATTCTAATCACATCACATTTGCAGTTGCACTAGCTAGACTTTGGCATTTAGACTCAGTACTTGATCTGGATATTATAGGTTGCTTCTTTGAACACCATGACATTGGATTTTCACCTAGATAGATACAATACCCTGTTGTTAACCTTCGATCATCAGGATCTGATGCCCAATCAGCTTCAGCAAATCCAGCGATAGTTAAATTTTTGCTGGACCTTAGTACTAGACCATAATTTAATATGCCATTTAGATACCTTAATATTCATTTTACTGCCTTTCAATGCTCATCTAATGGCTGATGCATAAACTAACATACCTTATAACGCTATATGATATCTTTGGCCTAGTAATTGTTGAATATTGTATTGCTCTAAGAATGCTCCTATACTCTTTTGCATTAACAATTGCTTCACCTTTGTGCTTTGATAAGTGTAGATTACTGGTCATAAGGGTTGGTAATGATTTTTCTTCATTCATTTTTGCCTTGATGAGTAATTCCTTAATATACTTCCTTTGACATAAATGCATTTCTGAGTCAGATATCCTGTTTACCTCTATTCCTAGAAAGTAACTAAGTTTTCCTAAGTCCTTGATGGAGAACTGCTTGTCTAGATGTTGAATGACATAATTAATTTCTCTTTCATTGTCACCTATAATGATAAGATCATCCACATATACTAATATATATGTTGTGGCAGTATTATTGATCTTGATAAACAGAGAAGTATCTGACTTTGTTGGTTGATAATCTAGTCCAATAAGAGTTGGCTTTAATTTGTCAAACCATACTCTTGGAGCCTGTTTTAAACCATACATGGCTTTATTTAATTTGCATATCATTATACCTTTTCCTAATTAACTGAACCCTAGTGGTTGTTCTATATATACTTCTTCTTAAAGATCTCCATTTAGGAAAGCATTATTTACATCTAATTGTCTGATGTCCCATCCTTTATGTAATGCTATAGTTAGGATCACTCTTATGCTAAGTTTCATTGAAATCAAAGCCATGTTGTTGAGTGTAAGCTTTTGCAACTAGTCTTGCTTTGTATCTTTGTATAATGCCATCTGGATTTTTCTTTAACTTGTAAGTCCATCTGCATCCAATATGCTTTTGTCTCTTGGTGTTAAAACAAGACTCCATGTCTTGTTTTTCATTAATGCATTATATTCTTTATTTATTGACTTTCTCCATTTTTCATTGTAGAGTGCTTGTTCAAATGTATTTGGTTCATCACTAAGAATGCATGTTGTGTATAGATTTGGTTTTAAGATACCACTTTTTGACCTTGTTATCATTGGATGTCCTCTGATTACTTGCTCTTGGTGTATGCTTGTTAATTGTTCCGCACTTTGTTCCTGACTATTATCATCACTATTGACTTGTTGACTACTAGTATTTGTTGGAGTATGACTTGCATACTGATGTTGTTCAGGTTCATCTTAACCTGGTTCTCTTATGAACAATGTGTGTTGAGTGTCTGAATTGCTCTTATTCCCATCCATATATGTTGATCTCTGATTGTTGATGTCCAATGGTATAGATGGAATTAATGTCCTTAGATTGTATAGCTTCTGTATAGCCTTTACACTTTGTGTTGCAAATGGAAATATATGCTCATTGAATACAACAAGTCTTGATATAAATAGCTTTCCATTACTATCTAGACATTATATCCCTTTTGATTTACACCATAGCTGAAAAATGTGTATCCTGTAGATTTGAAATTTAATTTGTGTGAATTATAAGGCCTTAGATGAGGAAAACATAGACATCCAAAAGTTTTTAAACTTTGATAATCTGGATCTTTCATTAAATAGAACTTCCATTAGAGTTTTTCCTTGTTTTATTTTAGTAGGTAGTTTGTTGATAAAATAGACTGCAGTTGTAAATGCATCTGGCCAAAACTTCAATGGAAGTGAAGCTTGTGCTAATAATGTAAGACCGGTTTCTATTATGTGTCTATCTTTTCTCTCTGCTAATCCATTTTGTTCTTATGTACAGGGACAAGTCATTCTATGAATAATTCCTTTTCTTTGAAAATATTCCTTAAGTGACTTGTACTCTGTACCTCCATCAGTTTGTATCACCTTTATCTACTGACTTGTTTGCCTCTCCACTTGTTCAATAAAGTATATAACCATATTTTGTGTTTTAGACTTTTATTTTAGGAAGAAAATCCAGGTGTACCTGGAATAAGCATCTATAAAAGATATATAATATCTGAATCCATAATTCGAGTTTATAAGAGTTGGTCCCCATAAGTATGTTGCAACAAGCAGCAATGGCTTATTAAACTCGGATTGTGATTCTCGAAAAGCCAATTTAGGACTCTTTCCCATCTGACAATAAGTGAAATATTTGAACTTCATGGAGTGCAAAAAAAACTTTATTACTTTATTTCAAATAAAAAAAATTAATATATTTTTAATTGAGGTGTAGCACAATGTGTCATATGATTATGCCGAATACAAACTTCCCCTGAATCAAAATATCCTTACATAAAAGTTACACCAATTGTGCCACATGCTCATGAATGACGATGGGTGATAATCCTTTTTTAAGTGAATCCATCATAATGGAGTTTGTCACAATATGCTATATGAATTACAATCTATTTTACACTATCCCTTTATTGGAATGTAATATGTTGTTTATTGTCATAATAGTACTTCAATGGTCTTTCAATTTATTTTTCAATATTCCAAAACTTTGTGACAAAACTTACATATTTTCCATCGTTGGATGTCTCATAATAGAAAATAAATGTTAGTTCCATAGTAGAGGAGGCTATAGTGCATGTACTAATAATTTTCCTTGTATAGCTCCACTAAAAAAAGTTATTATCTGAAGTGGATTTGTTATACTCTTGGCATCCAAAATATTTGTATTGTAATGTTTTATGATCGCCAACCAATCCGATCTTTTATCTATAAGAATATAATATTTTTTCCTTAAAGATATCTTTAACCATTTTGGTTACTAACTGTTGATCAACTTTCAATGTCAATAAGACATCTGCCAAGCAATATATGCAAATCCATATGTGTATATACCTTATCATGCATTAGACTCCACACCGCCAATGCATAAGGAATCTTATGCATTTCTTTAGCTTTAAGGATGTTCTTATATCACTATATAAGACAACCTTTGTCTATTTTGGCAAAAGGGAATCAATTGATTCGTAGTTTCCATACCAAGTCTTTATATGCATTTATCTGCCTAGCTCTTTTGTGATAATCCAAATATCACCACATGAATAATAATGTGTGTTTGAACCCCAAATACAAAAGAGTAATCCTTAAATGGGTTTATTTAGTTGTTTCTTCAATGTCTCCATTTAGAAATACGGCTTTAATGTCATTTCAATATTGCTCAAAATTATAATCTGCAACAAGTTCAATATTAATTCTTTAGGGTCGTTCAGTAAAACCAAAGAGAAAGTGTCTTTAAAAAACATATTGTTTTCCATTTGAGTAGTGTAACGACCCATAATTTAATCACATTAAATATGAATATTTGATATATTTTTAAATAATTAATCAATGGATTTTATAACTCAAATAGACATCCTTTAAGTAATAACTACTGATGGTAAAGTTTTTTAAAATTTGGTTTATAAAAAAAGTCAGTTCGGAGAAAAATTGAAAATGTGACCGCAAATCGTTTTTTGGATTTTCGACTTTTCGTCATATAAAAGTTGTCGGAACATGTTGTATACACTAGGGTATACACATATGTTTTGGTTATGAAAGTGGTTAGAGTTAAATAAGTTTGAATTTATAATTAAGTAAATAAATTAAGTTTTGACTTTTCTTTTAAAATTTAAAAAAGAAAATAGTACAAAAGGCAACACATCAAGTACATGTTAAAAGAGATGAAGTGATGGCAATAAGGGGGGAGGATGGGTAGCATATGGAAGGGGGAAGGGAGAAGGTGATGTGGCATCATGATATGGAGGATAGTGTACAATTTAACTATTAAGGGCGTTTTGGTGATTTCCCTTATTCATTTTATATAAAAACAACTTCATTTATTTTATTTCTTATTTTATTTCATTTTCTCCATTTTCAAACTCTTATCTCTTAATTTCCATACTTCTATTTTACTTTCTATGGCTTTCTTAAAAATTTCAAGTTAAAATCTCTCCATTTTCTACTTTATATCCTTAAAACCTAGCTAAAAATAGCTCATTTTCTCTCTACTTCTCTTACCCTTCAAAACAAAGTCCGAAAACCCATTTTTCTTCCTAGGCCGCATCCTCCTTAATGCCATGGCCAAGCCTATATCCACTTTCCAAAGTTATAAAAAGCATGTTTTTGAAAAGGAAAACTAAGTTCGTGTGTTAGTGCAAAGTATTTATAGTTTTGGTTTGAATTCGTGTTTATTTTGGTGAGTAAATCTCACTTTTAAAATCAAAGATTTAAACTTTATTATTTGTAATAATAATATCAGTTAATTGCTTACTTATGTTATTAGTTTGGAATGATGTTGTTTGGTTTTATTACCGCTTGAAACGAATGCATTTGTGGTAATTTGTTAATGACTTGAAATGTAGTCGAAGTGCTTAAATAATTATTTATAAGTGATGATATCACCTTGTGTTATGAAATTATTTTCATTTGTATATGTAAGTGCTTATGTATATAAATGATTGTATGTTGATTGGAAAATTAACACACTTGAATTGATTTGTGTTTTGACATCGAGATCCCATGTTCCTTTAAAACTATTTTACTTCCTTGTTTTCTATAAATGTTTCTAAAAAGTTTTCTGAAGTTTTTTTTTTCAAGACCTTTATACAAAGTTATCAAGTAATTTAATTATAGAAGGAAAACATTTAAAAGCTATTTTGATTTATAAAACATGTTTAAAAGTTATAGTCCATATAGCGATAGTCGCTATGGATGTAGTTTGTAAATAGATAATTTTCTTGTAAACTAAAAATAGATTCCACTTTAGATATTTCTAAAAAATATTTTAAAATATATTATACCTATTAAAAGGAATTTTTAAATATTAAATATGTACACAAATTATTTAAATAATTAAATATAAGATTTAAAATTATTATTTAATTATTTAAATAAAAGATTTAATATTATTATTAAATTATTAAATAAAAGGTTTAAAATTATTATTTAATTAATTAGATAAATGGTATAAAATTATTATTTAATTATTTAAATAAAAATTTTAACTTTTAAATCGCTTTATTTCCAAGGATCGGGTTTTGATTAAAAGCAACTATTTTTAATAAGGATGTTTTAAAAGCAAGGGATATCATTGTTTGTGCCATTAAGTAGCCAAACAAATATGATAAGTAGTGCTAAAATGTTGACACATTTTATGGAAAGTAAGTCATCTTATATTTAGCACTAAAAGCTGATGAGTAGACTTTCCTCTATATGTGAGATCTAGAATCGGATTTTCTAAGCAAGGGATAGAGAAGTCGAAATGTCAGAAACTTGATAAGTATAAAAGGGTTAATTTCGATAAATGGGCCATGACAAATTAAGTATACGGAAGGTACTTCATTGTACACTTAATGTTAAATTCTGAGGTATGGAAACTCTTCTCTGTCCCGAGAGGTAAGAGTGTATGTTGAGGCAAGGAGAGTTTTCTAACTTGTCCGACTTCATCATTAACCAAGGGATAGTACCGTTTGAAATCAGAAAGTGGGGATAAGTATAGAATGTCTTACTTTCCACATGCAAATTTATATTTACACCAAATAGTGGATTTTTCCACTATCGATAACTTGACCAGTGTTAAAATTATCGAATGTTGGTCCGAAGAGACCGGGATCGGATAAGCATGAATTATCCAAAAACCACTTCGAACTAACGTAAGTGTTCAAATTGAAAACATCCTGAAGAAAATCGAAGACGGAGTTCTTTGAAGTGCAAGGGCTATTTGCTACTAATCATGAGGGTGATTCCAAATTAGATGTAGTCGCAGCAGTGCCTTCGTTTTGTTCATATCCTGAACAACTTGTATGGATGAATGATGGCATTGCATTATTGTCTAGAGGGCAGTGTTAGCATTTCAAGTGGGATTTGCTTGAGAAAAATGTAAAACGTAACCTCGAGCCACACCACCTGTAATGACTAAAATAGGGGATATGCGGCTAGGCTATGTGGGTCGCACCCATTAAGGTATGATTATCACCCGATCTAAATCGATATTTATGGATTTATGTATGCTAGTGGTGCCGATATGGTTATTGATCGCAACCGGGGTGATAACATATTTGATTTTATCTAGTAAGGAGTAGGTCGGTCTTTTGTTGGAAGGGGGTCATAGGTTGGCCCTCGGTACATTTTATCTAGAGGTGTGCTCTATGGCAAGAGGTAACCCAATAGCATTGTTATTATATGAAATCCATCCTCCAATAAGTGCCTTACGTACTTAGTTGTACCCAAATATGTTGGAACTTGAGATGCAAACATTCCCACTATGTTACATAATTATTTTAAACCCTACACATTATTATAATATCACTAGATTTTCTATTTTAAATGTTTGGTTATCGTAAGGTAAAAACCCTCCATGTTTATATACAACGTGGTCTTACAAGATACCCTTTATTTTTAAAAGTATTTATAAGTATAACAATTCAGTTGTTTTGAGTTTACTAACACCAAACCCATATTTGACCCAGAGTTTTTCTTTCTTTCCTTAAAACACTTAGGTACTCAAATTTGTATGAGTAGCCAAGCAGTCCAGGTTTATTATGGATGCGTTTTGAAGGAGCATGGAGCAGTAGCCTTCGCCGATATCTAGTTATCTATTTATTTGCGCTCTCTATTTATATGTTATGTATTAATATTGTGGGGGCAAGCAGTTATAACTATCCCTGGCAGAAGTTAGTACCTATTGTAACTCTAATATTTCATTTTGACCGTTACCATATGTACAATCTTATGTTATATTATGTACGATTTATTTGCGTTGTGAAATTCTGTGTTTCTGCCTTCTCATCTCATTCCTTTCTTCTACCCTAATGGTTAGTCTTTTGGACACCTAGATGATCGGTACATGAATATCGTGGATATATTAAGTGTCATCTTTAGAAGTAAGAAAGGCAGATCATTACACGTGATATTAGAGCTTAGGTTGAGCGAACAACTAGGCTTCGTTTAGGGCCAACTCATTAGAGATATGGTTAGCAATACCCTATAATGAGTAAAGTCTATGAGAGCACGTATTTGTAATTTTGTCCGTATATATATATATATATTCAAATTATTTTGATCAGCTTGATATGTTTGATTTAGTACCTTTTTCCCTAAGATAATCTCGTCTAAGTATTCTAAAGTTATATTGCTATATCCAGGTAGTAAGTTGGAGTAATAGAGCAGGACAAGGTAGAGAAGCTAGTAGCACCACGCCCACTAATGGTCGAGCTTAAAATGTTGGAAGAGTTGGAGTAGTTGAAGAGGCAGCACCAGTGCAGCCCCATGTGAACTTTGTAGCTCTGTGCAAAGACTATACTAATCTGGAAGGAAAGCCGTTTAAGGGCACGAAATCCATCATCGAAGTCCAAGCTTGGCTTCGTTCTTACAACAAGATTTCAAGGGGTTGGATATTTCGGATGATCAGAAGCCCATCTTAGCAACTTGGCAGTTACTAGATAGGGAGGCAGCATGGTGGGACTCTGTTATAGTGAATGTTCTGAGGATGATTTTCCTTGGGCTTGATTTAAGGTGGTGTTTGAAGACCAGTTCATGCCCGCTGCTAGGAATACCCATCTGTATAGGAGCTTTTTGGATCTTAATTAAGGAGATTTGTCAGTATTCGAATATGAAACCAAGTTTAATGAGTTATTGCAATTTGGTTCGGAACTGATTGATACCCCTTTTAAGAAAAATGAGATGTTTGTAGTTGTGATGAGGGAAGGATTTCAGGAGAAGATGATGACCCATCTGAAGGGATCTTTTGTGGATATAGTAGATATGGCTTTAAGGTATGAAGTTCTTGAGAAGAAGAAGCCGGTGGCAACACCAAGCAATAATTGGAACAACCATAACAAGAGGAAGTTTAACCTCTAAGGAAAGAAGTAGTGGGGAGGAAAACCAGGGAGAGGGACTCAAGAAAACCATTTCAAGCATGTTAGTTGTCACTAACCAGGACATATGATGAAGGATTATCCATTATGACGAATATTTAGTAAGTCAAAGTTTATGCTATTAAGAATGAACCACCAACCTCAGTAGATGTTAAAGGGAAAGAGTTCTTGAAGGTACTTTAATTGTTAATGGCATTTTTGTTCGAGTATTGTTTGATACCGGGGCTTCCCATAATTTCATTTCTATATAATTGGTAGATAGATTGCACTTTCCCCAAGAATTGTAGAAACCATAATTTGTGTGTCTAACCCCATATGAGGTGCAACTAATCTGTCCATGATTTGTGAGAATGTGCAGATTACTTACCTCAACCACCATTTTTCATGCAACCTGTATGTTCTAGATTTTAAGGGGTTTGATGTTATTCTCATTATGGATTGGCTATGTGAGAACCAAGAAGTTTTAGATTACATTAGAATAACGATATCTTCGAAGGCCAAATTTGGAATTTTGTTAAAGTATTAAGTGAAGAGCCTAGCAAGCAAATGAGTAGTTTCCTTTATGCATTGGATTCGTCCCAAGAAGAGTTAGGGTCAATACTAATTGTTAAGAATTTCCTTAATGTTTTTGAAGAAGTTAATAGTCTACCTCTACATCGGAATATTGAGTTTTGTATATACTTAATTCCTAGTTGGAAACCTATTATTCAACCTATTCATAAGATGGCTCCAAGATTGAAGGAGTTAAGGGATCAGACCGAAGATTTGTTGAGAAGACGACTGATTAGATCATGTCGCTTAAGTTGGAGAGCATCTATAGTTATTGTGGCAAAGTCAGATGGATCGTTAAGACTTTGTGTGAATTACTTTGAGTTAAATAAGCAGACAAATCGGAATAAGTATCCCTTACCTCGTATAGACGACCTGTTTGACCAACTTCATGGTGCCAAAGTATTCTCCCAAATGGATCTTGCTACAGGATTTCACTAGTTAAGAATAACAGAGGATAGTATTCCCTTCATAGAATTTAGAGGATCGGATTATTTCTTTGAGTCGTTGGTTATGACTATTGGGCTAACCTATGCACCCGCTTATTTTGTTGATCTTATGAATCGAGCTTTTACGTGCTTAATAAATTTATGCTGGTCATTATAGATGATATTCTTATTTAATCTAAGATCGCAGAAGAAGTCAAACACCATTTGGAAGTGGTGCTGGAGATGTAAAGGAAGCATGTTTTAAAAGCTAAATTTTTTAAGTGTCATTTTTGACTATCGGATGTAAGGTTCCTCAGACATGTTGTATTGAGGGTTGGTATTTCGGTTGATCTAGAAAGGGTAGAGGCTGTTCGAGATTGGAAGACACCGCAGACTCCAGTGAATGTTTGAAGCTTCTTAGGCTTAGCAAGATATTATAAGAGATTCGTCCAAGAATTCTCCATGATTTCCTCACACATAAATAAGTCGACGAAGAAAGATTTTAAATTTATTTGGACTCCAAAGTGTGAAGAAGCATGCATTGAGTTAAAGGAAAGGCTAACCAGTGCTCCAGTTCTAGCTTTTCCAGATGGAGATGAAGTGTTGACTGTGTATATTGATGCTTGTGACATAGGTTGGGTGCAGTTTTGATGCAGCGTGGGAGAGTTATTGCTTATGCTTATAGGCTGCTAAAGCCTCATGAGCGGAACTATGCAACACATGATTTGAAGTTATTAGCTGTTGTGTGTTGCATTAAAGATGTGGAGGCATTATTTGTTAGGTGAAAAGTTTGAGCTATTCACGGATCACAAGTCCTTGAAGTATCTTTTCATGTAGAAAGATTTGAATATGAGGCGGCAGCGTTGGTTGGAATTTCTAGCGGCATACGACTTGGATATTTTCTATACACTGGAAAAAGCTAATGTGGTAACGGATGCTTTGAGTAGGAATGCGGTACGGGCTCTTTTCAAAGTTACTCAGACCCTCCTCGAAAGGATTGCAAGCAAGCAAAGAAAAGGAAATCATCTTTTAGAGTTTATGTAAGGAATTGAAGAAGGCCGATGTTCGAGTTTTGAGATAGATAGCCATGGAATTTTGCGAATGGACGGAAGGTTATGTGTTCGAGATGTTGATGGTCTTAGGCAAGAAGTTTTGATGGAATGCCATAAATCTAAGTTATGTATCCACCCTGGAATTAACAAGATGTGCAGAGATATTGTAACAACCCATAATTTTTAACAAATATTTTAATTGAATTTATTTGAAACTTTGATTTTTAAATCATTTAAAATTGAAATTTTGGAATTTTCTAATGTATTTTGGATTTTAGTTATAATTTATTTTCCAAATATAATAAAATAATGATTTTCTAGAAATATAAATTTTGTTCAACTTTAGTCAAATTTGACTTTCAGTTGAAATTTGTAAATTTGAATTTGAATTTTTCAATCTTTTCTTTCAAGCTGAATTTGATTCTGATATTCGTTCTGCTTTTTGTTTTGTTAAATTTTGTTTTATACTTTTAAAATTTGATAAAATCTAGCATTTTACACGCAATTATTTTCTGTATTTCATTTATCTATTTTCTATTTTCATTTTCTATATTTTAATTTTGGTTTGGTTTGATTTTTCTATTGGGTTTTGGCTTGTATTTTAAGTGGGCTTGACAAATGGGCTTGGAAATTCAAGAGACATGAGTTTTCTTTTCTTTAATGTGATTGTGCCTTTTCCATTTCCCATAGCCGTTCATCCCTTTCTCATAGTCGTACATATCATTTTGTTCACCACTTCCTTCTCATTTTCATTTCATAACAAAACAATTCAAAGTAAGTTTTCATGGCTTCCTTCTTTCTCCTTCCTTTTTCTCTTTTCTTTTTCTTTTGGTTGCAAGTTAAGTTCGGCCATCACCACCCCATGCTTTTGCCGACCATCTCATCCACCAACCACCACCACCTGTATGGCCAGCACCATCTCCCCTAACATGCCGTGATCCCTAGATCAAACTCCTCCTCAAAACCATGATCATACCCCTAGCCGAACTCCATTTGTTCACATCTTCCTTCCTATTTTCCATGGCCACCATCACTTCCATTCCTTTGGCCATGACCATCCCCTTACCATAGCCATGCTAATTGATGTGCCTTGACCCAAAGTGACCACTTGACCTAACCCAAACTCCATAGGGCCGAACCTTGTGCCTTAGGCCGAACCACTTGAACCCATGACTCTTCATTTTTCCTTTGACCTTTTGCCTTCCTAGTGTCTTTTGACTTGCCATCCTTTCACATACCATAGCTGTTCACATCCATAACCTATATCGTGCCTTTTGCCTGACCATAGCTGTGCATTCTTGCATTTAAACCATGGTGGCCGAGCCTTGTTAATGTGATCTAGCCTATTTGTATATGTGGCCGAGCCCACTTGTTTTGGGTTAAGCCATTTGTTCCACTTTTGTTCATATTTTTCTTTGTTTAATTCTTATATTCTTTGTGTTAAATTATATACATATGTATGTTTCGTATTTGTTGTTTACAAGACTTGGATCTTGGCTCTCCATCTCCTCGAATTTGATTCGTGCTTCGTCGGGCTTTTCGGAGTTTGTTCTTGTGTTTTGAACTGTCATCTCTAGCTTTAGAAAGGTGAGTTATCACTCTCGACAAATCGTACTTATATAAATGTGAAACAATGTCACTTGGATATGTAGTAGTTGATATGCTATGATATATGCTTACATTTGCCTATGACATGACATTATATGATGATATAAACTGACTATATACCTGTTACATCACCTGACATCATATGATATGCTATACTGTTTAATTTATTTTCTATTTCTCACATTGCAAGTTCCCTCACTGTGGGTTGAAATGATACATACCCGAACGAACTTTAGAATAGGGAAAAGTCTTTATGAGCTAAAATGATAGGCTCGAGTGATTTTTATTTGAATTGGGATTGCGGGTTTAAAATGATCAAACCTGGGATTTTATATTTCGGATTGAAATGATATATATCCGCATTCACTTGACCTATGTTAGAAAATATTATACAGACCCATGGTTAATTTTAAATATAAATATTTTTTGAAAATTTTAAGTATTTGGAATTTAAAATATATCAGATTTTTCACTTAAAATTGGATTTAAATAAATTTATAGTTATTTTTCTTTAAGTTAAAATTGTATGAGTTAATAAATGATTAAAAATGTAAATTAAAATGTGATTTAACTTAATAATTGAAAATTTGGTTTAAATAGAATTTTAGGCTTATTAGTAATAAATTATTTTATTTATGAAATGGATATTTTTAAAGTAAATAAAATATCTAGTTGTTGTTAAAATTAAAAGTTAAGCAATTTAAATGTAATTTTGACTTAATAAATGAATTATGGCTTAATTTGATATTTTTTTTAAAAAAATTTATTTTATTAAAATCATAAGTGAAATGATATCCAAATAAATAATTTTGAAAAGTGAGATATGTTTTATAAGTTAAAAATGATGAAAAATGAAATTATAATGTTTTTGAAATGTTATAGTAAATCTCATATTTGTATTGGCAGCATTTCTGAAATGTTGTGGTTTTAAGGTAGCATTTTATAAGTGCTACTGTTTCTAAAATGTACTGTTTTTTCCAAATACTACTATCTGTACGGTAGCGTTTCCTAAGTGCTACCAGTTCTGAAAATGTACCGTTTTCTGAAATAATACTATATCTGCAGTAACGTTTTCTAAGTGCTGCTGTTTCTGAAAAGACTATATTTCTTAAATACTACTATATACAGTAATATTTTCTAAGTGCTTCTGTTTCTGAAAAAGATGATATTTTCGAACTGTTAATATATGTATTATCACATTTTCAAAGTGTTACGAATGCTAAAATTACAATGTTTTTGAAATTGTTATAGTTGAATGAATGAACTTAGAAATGCTACAACTTTAGAAATGAATATTATTTTTGAAAGATATTAACATCGAATTTAAATGGTTTAAAATGAATTTGTTTTGATTTGAAATATAAACCATTTTGAATTTATAACCACGGGTTATAATAACGTTTGGTTGTTAAAGAGACCGGGATCGGATATGGACATACTCTCTGTCGATATCGAAAACCACTTTAACAACTGTGTACGCGGTGGAGATTCTAGAATGAAATAGGATGGTTGCGACGATTCTATTTTGAGGTATAAACGTTGACTCGACTCCCATGAGTTGGCATAAGGTGGCTAAAACAGGAGCAATTGACGGGCTAATGAGGTAGCTCCTCTTATCGGACACATTCCATCGTATACCATTCTATTACTTTGTGATTGATTGGGTGCACCCCTTGATTCGGGAGTGTGGCTCGAGGTGGGCGGTTGTTGCGGCTCTGCGTTACCACCGGCCCGAAAGTGTAATTGGTATATCTACCCTGGCATTGCCGAGTTGTGCCGTGTCACCTACCCTAGCGTGCTTTACTACGAGTTTGATTTGTGTCGTACCTATGGAGTATCCTCTGGTAGCTCCAGTTTACGAGGTATTACGGTACTATATAAACTATTGGCACACCTAAAAATGTGTTAAGGTGGAAAATGTAAAGCCTTAACGCTATTTTTAAATAGTTTACTTTACTTTAGACATTATTATAATAGCGTATCTTACTACATAGTAGATAGTTTAGCGGATCCTTAAAGGATGGGCGATCCCAAGCATCCTTTAAGTTATTGATGCATTTCTATTACAGTTCACTTGAGATGATTTACATTTTATAAGTATGTATGTCCTGACTCGAGTGTTTTGTGTTTTGCTTTACGCTCGGGTCAG
Source organism: Allium fistulosum (assembly GCA_030737815.1). NCBI lineage: Eukaryota > Viridiplantae > Streptophyta > Magnoliopsida > Asparagales > Amaryllidaceae > Allium > Allium fistulosum. Next base: position 478,238,863 of record CM060905.1, on the reverse strand, counting down.
CCTGAGTATCACAGCTTTGGATTCATCTTTTGGAGCTAGAGATTTGCTGGAGTTTATCTGTCTATCTAGTTGTCTATTTTCCATTTCAGTTATTTCCTATTCAGCTTTGCTTGTGTATTTGTGAACTTATGTATTCAAACTTCTATTGTATTTTTTCTTCAGACTATGATATTTTGTATCTGTTTTGAGACTATGTATTGTAGTGGCTTCATAAACCACTATGTATTTTTATTTCCGCTGCGAGTTATTCTGATATTCTGTGTCTGTGATTCTGTGATTGACTTTATTTGCTCCAAATTTATTTACAATCTATTGTTTTGAATTATTCAAGTCCGACATGTATGGTTTTATTGTCGATTTGAATGGTCCAAAATAGTGGGTCGTTACATTTGGTATCAGAACTTTGGTTTTAGGCAAACCTTAGCCTATGGAGCAAAAACTCATTAGAGATAGGGTAGAAATAACCTAGAATGAGTGAAATCAATCTTAGAATCATTTCTTTGTGAGAGAACGTATTTTTAATTATAATTTTTTTTTCAAATGATTTTAAAGGATTTTAAAAGATTAATTTGGATATAAAATTTTCTTGTTTTAAAATCTCATTTTTCTTAACTTCATTCCTTTCGAATCCACCTTGTTTATTTGAATTTTTTGGTAGGATTTCCATTCTAGTTGAATCTTATCCGTGTCTTTCTATTTTACCTTTGTCCTAAAATTCATTCTTGATTTTTCCAAGATGAATCGTAGGAATGCCAGAGGTAGGGGTCGTGGTATTGCCCCAGTTCCTGAGCCTGTTGCACCCATCAGGTTCACCACTCTCTGTAAGGAATTCACTCAGCTTGGTGGCACCAAGTTTACTGGATCTGAGAGCATCGTAGAGACTCGGCAGTGGTTGAGGAGTCTAGATAGGATCTTCACTGGTTTGGAGATTACTGATGCTCAAAAGCGTCAGTTGGCAGCTTGGCAGTTGCAAGAGGCAGCCCAAGATTGGTGGGAGTCTATCACAGCTCAGACTGTGGAGGCAGATATTTCTTGGGATCAGTTTAGGTATCTTCTTGTGTTGTCTTGTGTTCTGTTCAGTTTTTTCTTTTGAAATCTTTCTTAAGCTTATCTACCTTTTTTAGGGAGGCTTTTGTGGCAAAGTGGATGCCCGAAGCCGGGAAGTCCCAGCTACACAGAGAGTTTATGGATCTTAAGCAAGGGAGCATGTCATTTTCTGAGTATGAGCGGAAGTTCAGTGAACTTTCCAAGTTTGGTCCTAGCCTGATTGACACCTCTCTTAAGAAGAATGAGAAATTTATAGCTGGAGCTCGCCCAGAGTTTTATGATCGTCTCATTTCTCATGTTCGTGGTACCTTCACGGAGTTGATGGACATGGCCATTAGATATGAGAATCCCACTTCTAAGGAAGCTTATGTTCCTCGTGCTTCTCCATCTCAGCCTGGTTCTGGCAACTCTAAGAAGAGGAAGCCTAATTTCCATTAGTAGAAGCAGAATTGGCTGAAGAATCCTGGTTTAGGATCTACTCCTTGGAAGCATCCTATCGACCTATCTTCCATCACCTGCTTCAAGTGTGATTAGAGGGGACACTATGCCAATAGTTGCCCTACTTCAGTTGGTGCTGCTGTTCCTCCACCTCAGGATACTAGGAACAATCTCTGTCATGTCTATCTACATCCTGGTCATTTCAAAAAAGGATTGTCCTTTGTATCAGAAGGGCAAGACATCTGGAGTCTTTGCCATGACTTCTTCCACTCCTGTTCCGCCTGCTCCATCTGCTCCTAGTGATTCCCAAGTACTCTCCAAGGCACTATTTCTCTGTTTAATTTTCCTATTCGTGTTTTATTTGATACCGGAGCTTCGCATAGTTTTATTTCCGTGGATCTTTGTGATAAGTTTGAGCATCTCCTTTCACCCAAGTTTGCAGCTGTACCTTTATGTGTTACTAATCCTATTAGGGGTCTCATGAACCTTAGTAGGATTTGTAATCAAGTGAAACTTCTCTATTTTGACCATCGATTTTTTGGTGATTTCTATGTTCTTGGTTTCAATGCTTTTGATTTGTTGCTTGGAGGTGATTGGCTTAAGAGGCATGAATCCGTTATCTCTTGTAAAACCCGAACTATTTCTCTTGTTGATGATCGGGGTAATTCTTTGGTAATTCAGTGTCATATGCCTTAGGATTTTACTGGCAGTTTTATTTTCTCTTTGGATTCTTCTCCTGGTGATCTTGATTCAACTCCAGTGGTTAAGCTCTATCCTGATGTATTTGGTGAAGTTTCTTCTTTACCTCCTAAGTGGGAAATTGATTTTCGTATTGATCTTATTCCTGAAGCTCGACTTGTAGTTCTTCCTCCCAGAAGAATGGCACCCCGTGAGAAGGTTGAGTTGAGGAAGCAAATTGAGGACTTGTTCTCCAAGGGTCTGATCAGACCTAGTCATTCCGAATGGGGAGCGGCAGTGTTTTTAGTCACTAAGTCTGATGGATCTTTGAGGATGTGTGTTGATTATACAGAGCTGAACAAGCTCACTATGAGGAACATATATCCTATGCCTCGTCTCAATGATATGTTCGATCAGCTTTATGGAGCTACTGTTTTCTCTCAGCTTGATCTTGCCACAGGTTTCCACCAGCTCAGAGTTGATGAGGAAAGTATTCCCAAGACTGCTTCCATACTGAGAATGGTTTTTATGAGTGGTTAGTTATGCCTTTTGGTTTGACTAATGCCCCAGCTTTCTTTGTTGATTTGATGAATTGTGGTTTTAATGATGTTCTTAATAAGTTTGTTCTGGTCTTCGTTGATGATATTCTTGTCTTCTCTAAGTCTGAGTAGGAGCACAAGATCCATTTGAATTCTGTTCTGGAGACTCTTAGGAGTCACCAATTGAAAGCTAAATTATCTAAATGCCATTTTTGGAGGGATGAAGTCCGATTTCTTGGACATACTGTTTCTAGTAATGGAGTTTCTGTTGATCCAGTCAAGATCACTACGATCAATGTAAGTCTACCTTTCCTCATTTTTCTTTTGTAATCCAATTTTTCTATCTTTCTTTGTGGTTATTATTTTTCCCTATTCTATTTCAGGATTGGGAAACTCCTAGGACTCCATCTGATATCTGTAGCTTTCTGGGCCTTGCCGGTTATTATCGGAGATACATTGAGAATTTTGCTCGGATTGTTGCACCTCTCACTGCTTTGACTTGTAAGAATGCTAAGTTTATATGGAATGATAAGTGTGGAGCTGCATTCAATGAGTTAAAGCGTAAGCTTACTTCTGCACCAATTCTTACCGATCCAAATGGAAATGAGGGTTTAACGGTATACACTGATGCTAGTCGTGAAGGTGTGGGAGCTGTTCTGATGCAGGATGGGAATGTCATTGCTTATGCCAGTCGTCAGTTGAAGACCCATGAAGCCAATTATGCTACTTATGATTTGGAATTGCTTGCTGTGGTTTTTGCTTTGAAGCTTTGGAGGCATCATCTTTTGGGAACTAAGTTTGAGCTTTTTATGGATCATCAGTCTTTGAGGTATATTTTCACCCAAAATGATTTGAATCAGAGACAAGTTAGATGGTTAGAGTTCCTTGCTTCTTATGACCTCGACATCAACTATACCCTTGGGAAAGCTAATGTTGGGCCTATGCTTTGAGTCGGAAGAAGGCAATGTTGTGTCATTTTGTTGTTTCTTTTCCTCTTTTGGATCGTATCATGGCTAAGCAAGATGAGGATCGGATGCTTAGGCTTATTAAGGAGAATGTTCGTAGCACGGTTGGAGGTAGTAGTCTTGATGGTAGTGGAGCTCAAATCGATGATAGAGGTATTTTGAGGATTAATAATCGGATTTGTGTCCCGAATGTTGATGGATTGAGACAAGAGTTACTTTGGGAAAATCATCGATCCAGAATTTCTATTCATCCAGGAGTGACGAAGATGTATCAGGATATGAAGAAGTTGTATTTATGGAGAGGTATGAGGCGTGATATCTCCATTTTTGTTAGCAGGTGTGCGACTTGTCAGCAAGTCAAGGCCGATCATCCGAAGACCCTTGGTTTGTTGTAGCCCCTTGACGTTCCCAATTGGAAATGGGAATAGGTTTCTACGGATTTTATTGGTGGATTACCGAGGAATAGGCAGGGTAATGAGAGTATTTGGGTTATTGTGGATAGATTGACCAAGTCAGCTCATTTCATTCCGGTCAAGTCTACCCGTTCAGCTTCCGGTTTGGCTGAGATCTATATGAGGGAGATTGTTCGTCTCCATGGTGTTCCTGTCAGTATTGTTTGTGATCGAGATACCTTCTTTACCAGTCAGTTTTGGAAAGCTTTTCAGGAATCTTTGGGTACTCATCTGAATCTGAGCACTGCTTACCATCCACTGACCGACGATCAAATGGAAAGAGTGAACCAGATTCTGGAGGATATTCTTCGTGCTTGTGTTCTTGATTATGGAGGATCTTAGGAAGATCATCTCCATCATGTCGAATTCACCTATAACAACAGTTATCAGGTATAATCTCAATCTTTATTTTAATCTTGTCTTAATCTTTTATCTATCTCATTTCATCTTTTGAATTCAGGCTAGTATTGAAATGTCTCCGTTTGCTGCTCTTTACGGACGACCTTGCAGATCTCCATCTTGTTGGATTGAATCCAGTAATCATTTGGTTCTTGGTCCTGATATGATTCTAGAGGCTTTTGAGAGAGTTGAGGAGATTAAGAGGAAGATGAGGAGTGCTCAGGATAGGCAGAAGAAGTACGCCGATTGGCGTAGGAGGAGTTTGGAGTTTGTTGTTGGTGATCTGGTTTTCCTTAAGGTCTCTCCCTTAAGGAATGTGATTCGGTTTGGTCATAGAGGGAAGCTTGCTCCTAGGTTCATTGGTCCTTTCCGCTTCTTGGAGAGGATTGGTTCTTTGGCTTATCGTCTGGATTTGCTTGAGAAGTTTTCTGGAGTGCATAATGTATTCCATGTTTTGCATCTTCGTCAGTATCTTCATGATCCATCCCTTATTGTCCAGCCTTCTGCTCTCGAGAGTTTGGATATTGAGCCTAATCTGACTGTTGAGAGGAAGCCACTTTGTATTGTCGATAAAGGTACAAAGCAGCTGAGAAGGAAATCTGTTAATCTGGTCAAAGTGCAGTGGAGTACTGATGACCAGGATTGTACCTGGGAGACAGAGGAGAGCATGCATGCTTCGAATCCGGAATTGTTTGTTTTAGGTACTATTCGTTATTCTATCTTATTCTCTCTTTCTTTGTTTTCTGTGTTTCGTTCCTTTTCGAGGACGAAAAGTTTTGAGTGGGGGAGAGTGTAACAACCCATAATTTTTAACAAATATTTTAATTGAATTTATTTGAAACTTTGATTTTTAAATCATTTAAAATTGAAATTTTGGAATTTTCCAATGTATTTTGGATTTTAGTTATAATTTATTTTCCAAATATAATAAAATAATGATTTTCTGGAAATATTATATTTTGTTCAACTTTAGTCAAACTTTGAATTTCAGTTGAAATTTGTAAATTTGAATTTTTATTTTTCAATCTTCTTTCAAGCTGAATTTGATTCTTATATTCGTTCTGCTTTTCGTTTTGTTAAATTTTGTTTTATACTTTTTAAATTTGATAAAATATAGCATTTTACACGCAATTATTTTTTGTATTTCATTTATCTATTTTCTATTTTCATTTTCTATATTTATTTTTGTTTTGGTTTGATTTTTCTATTGGGTTTTGGCTTGTATTTTAAGTGGGCTTAACAAATGGGCTTGGAAATTCTAGAGACATAAGCATTCTTTTCTTTAATGTGATTTGTGCCTTTTCCATTTCCCATAGCCGTTCATCCCTTTCTCATAGCCGTACATATCATTTTGTTCACCACTTCCTTCTCATTTTCATTTCATAACAAAACAATTCAAAGTAAGTTTTCATGGCTTCCTTCTTTCTCCTTCCTTTTTCTCTTTTCTTTTTCTTTTGGTTGTAAGTTAAGTTCGGCCATCACCACCCCATGCTCTTGCCGACCATCTCATCCACCAACCACCACCACCTATACGGCCAGCACCATCTCCCCTACCATGTCGTGACCCCTTGATCAAACTCCTCCTCAAAACCATGATGAATCCCCTACCCGACCTCCATTTGTTCATATCATCCTTCCTATTTGCCACAGAAACCATCACTTCCATTCCTTTGGCCGTGACCATCCCCTTACCATAGCTATGCTAATTGACGTGCCTTGACCCAAAGTGACCACTTGACCGAACCCAAACTCCATAGGGCTGAACCATGTGCCTTAGGCCGAACCACTTGAACCCATGACTCTTCATTTTTCCTTTGACCTTTTGCCTTCATAGTGTCTTTTGACTTGCCATCCTTTCACATACCATAGCCGTTCACCTCCATAACCTATGCCGTGCCTTTTGCCCAACCATAGCCGTGCATTCTTGCATTTAAACCATGGTGGTCGAGCCTTGTTCATGTGATCTAGCCTATTTGTATATGTGGCCGATCCCACTTTTTTTGGGTTAAGCCATTTGTTCCACTTTTGTTCATATTTTTCTTTGTTTAATTCTTATATTCTTTGTGTTAAATTATATACTTATGTATGTTATGTATTTATTGTTTACAAGACTTGGATCTTGGCTCTCCATCTCCTCGAATTTGATTTTTGCTTTGTCGTGCTTTTCGGAGTTTGTTCTTGTGTTTTGAATTGTCATCTCTAGCGTTAGAAAGGTGAGTTATCACTCTCGACAAATCGTACTTATATAAATGTGAAACAATGTCACTTGGATATGTAGTAGTTGATATGCTATGATATATGCTTACATCTGCCTATGACATGACATTATATGATGATATAACCTGACTATATACCTGTTACATCACCTGACATCATATGATATGCTATACTGTTTAATTTATTTTATGTTTCTCACACTGCAAGTTTCCTCACTATGGGTTGAAATGATACATACCCGAACTGTGACGACCCGGCTTTTTCTCCACAAAAAGTCGTATCATCAAGAAGAAAGAAAGGGATAGAAAAGAGATAAGATAGAGAAGAAAGAAAGAAACACATCAGAATCTAAACAGCGGAACGAATAAATTATATTAATCAAATAAGATATTACATTGTATCATATACATCAGAGATACACAGCTTATACAACACATACTAGACAGTTATAAACATCTGTCTAGTCATTACAACCCAAATACAACTCAACGAATGACTCATACAGACTAACACAGCGGAACACTATATCTACGAACGCTGAAGCCTCCTGCTCCATTGCTCCTCCAAAGATTCGTCAAAGCAAACCTGAATCCCTTGGCTACTCGTAAAAATTTGAGTACCCAAGAGTTTATAAAACAGAAATAAACACTTGGGTCAGACATGGGTCTGGTGTGAGTAAACGGTTTAAATTGCTTAACTTCAAAACCTTTTGAAAACAAAGGTATCACGTAAGACTCCCCACAAATAAACATGGGTAAGTTTTTACCTTACGCTAACCAAAACATTTGATAGGAAATTCAGTTATATTATAATAGGGTCTAGGGTTTTCAAGTAAAATACAGAAATAGCTGGAATGCTTACATCTCACGTTCCAACATAGTTGGGCACAACTAATACGTACGGCACTTATTGGATTGTGGATTCCATACAATGGCAGAGCTACCGGGGTACCGCTCATCACAGTACGTGGCCTAGATCAACGTACCGAGGATCACTCCCAATCCCCTGCAACACAAGGCCGGAACATCCCTTACTGGATAATTCCCGCATAAGAAACCCCGTGGTTGCGGCCAAACAACCACCCACACAGCCGAAATAAAAAAAAGGACTCTAGACAGAGGAATCTTATACTACTTGGGTGCTACCCACTAACCTTGCTGCACCTCCCCTGTTTTAGCCATTCCCGGTTGATGAGGCTTGAGGTCACGATTACCTTTAATCAGAACACATCACTTAGAATGCTCATCGTCCACCTGACGATGTGCTGAAAGCATTCAATCCATACAAGTTCGTTCCGGGTTCGAACGAAACCGAAGGCATTATCTCGTTACACTCGTTTTGGAATCACCCTCAGAGTTAACGACAATAACCCTTGCACTCTGAATCTTCATCTTCACTTGAGATTCACGACCTATCGTTAATTTGGATCGATGTGGTATTCGGGTCTCCAGACCTGGAATACCGGTATACGGAAACCCGATCCCGGTCTCATCGAAATCCAAAACGTATCTTTTAAGGCCAAGTTGTTTAAAGGTTTAAACAATTCAATTCAATTCGATACTTGAATTCACACAGCATTTAACAGATAAATATCACACATTTATCACAGATATATCCAATATCATATCACAGAACATCACAACATATCATCCAATAGATATCATCCAATATTAACAATCAGCTATAAGCAACAATTATTAACCCTATATTATAATTAATTTAATTATCTTAAATTAAATTAATTACTTTAAGAATTAATTATCTAACCTTGCTTAATCAATCATTAATTAATTACAAACCTTTAATTAATTAATTACTTATTAAATATTAATCACCCTTGATTAATTATTTATTAATTACATAAAGTAATTATCCTTTAATCAATTTCACAAATTAATTATTCTTAACCATTAACAGTAATTAACCATTAATTACTTTTATTAATTGCATTGATTAATTATTCTTAATTAATTACCATTAATTAATTAATTATCCTTAATTAATTACTTTAATTAATTAAACTTTAATTAATCATTTCTATTAATCCACCTTAATTAATCATATACAGTAATTATCATCCTATGATTACTTACCTTAATTAATTAACTTCTTAATTAATTTCTTTAATCCTTTAATTAATTACCAAATAATTAATCCTTAATTACTTTTTGTAAAGTAATTATACTTCCATTACTTCCCATTAAGTACTTTCCTTTAATTAATTACATCCTGTAATTATACATTAATTACCTACACTATGTAATTATACTTATCAATCTTATTAAGTATTCATACTTAATGTCTTTATCAAGTGATTATCTTTAATTAATTTACAAATTAATTAACTTAAATCAATCACATTCATATCATTAATTATACTTGAGTAATTCATCCTTAATTACTCTTTAAACCAATTAATTAATCTTTAATTATAGATTAATTATCCTTTTAATTATTAATTAATAAACCTTAATTATCAATTAATAAAACTTAATAACAAATTAATCAATCCTTAATTTGAGTTAATTAAACCTGAATTATCATTTGATAAATCCTTAATTAATCTTTAATTACAAATTAATCACCCCTTAATTAATAATTAATAAAACTTAATTATTAATTTATAAAACTTAATTACAAATTAAGTACTTCTTAATTACCATTGAGTTTACCTCTAATTACTTAATTTATTAATTACAAATTAATTATCCTTTAGTCATTAATTAAATTAACCTTCATTATTGAGTTAATTAAGTTAATTAATTACTCTTAATTAATTTCTTAACTAATCCTTGATCATTACTAATTAAATTAATTAATTATATCTAATTTCCTTAATTAACTTAATTAATAACAAAACATTAAAACTTTAATTATCTTAAGATAACATTATCTTATTAATACCTTAATTATTATTAACATTTAAACCATTTTATCTTTTGACTTTATTTAATTAAAATATTAATTTAGTTTTTAAAATACTCATTTAACTTGATAAATTAAAATTACCAAATCATAACTTCTTCCAATCAATAACTTAAAACATTTATTAAGTAATAGGTTTAAACTAATTTTAATTTAGATTTAAAAAAAAAAAAAACTTGCTTTTATAAAAATCTTTTTAAACTGGTTTAGATTTACTTCGGGTCATACCCGAGACTACCCTGTAGCTACCCCGAGTTTTCTCAAAACTCATCTGCTTCGAGACAATTCTTCACTTGCACGAGAACCCACCCGATCCAACACTTCTTCTCCAACAACATGCCCAAACGTGCATACGTGCACGTGCACAGCAGAACAAAGCGACTCCGACCATCGACGTCGACTTCGACACATCGCCTACGACCTCGCCGTTCAACTCAAGCACCCAGTTCGTCGAATTCGACTGGAATTCAAATTCGAGCAATTCGATCAAAATCCTGGAACCACACCTCGCCTGAAAGCCCTTCGAACTCGACGATGCCGACCACGTACGACCACGAAACTCTGCCTACAAATTCTCCGACCAACCCTTCATCTTTTCCCCTAGGTCCGATGGTCTCCGATCATCCAGAGACACTGTATTGATTCTGTTTCCAGACTTCGACAAAAACTCACTTAAACCCTAGTTCCGCCTCGTCCTGCCACCACAGGCAACTGACATACCTTCGACTATTTTTGCCACCATCTCCAATCACCTAGGTAGCCTCAGCCGAGACCCCAACCCCACTAATGTCGTCGATCGCCAGAATTTCCCCTAAACCCATTTTCTAGTCAATTTCAAATTGCATTCTTAATACATTATTAGAAATCCTGAAATAACTTTCTAAAATCATCATTTGAATTCACTAACCAGATTATAAGATTAAATATATAAATTTCCATATTTGATATTTACCCTTTTTCTGATTTTTACTGTAATTTTTAAATTTACAGTATATTTAATAAATAAACAACCTAAAATTATTTTTAAAAACAAGAACTCATTGTTATTAACAATTTTCTTTCAACAATCAAAGTCAAATTTTACTTGTTTGAGAAGATAGGAATTTCTATGATGATGATTGAGTCTGTTAATTACAAATACAGAGCACCATATAAACACATACAGTCACATACTGGAAAACAAGCAAGTTTTATACATATATCCAGATAAATAAAGCATGCAAACTATATCAAAATTTTATCACACAAAATCATCACATGCAACATCTAAAACTGTTTTTAAATAAGAGTTTACTCACATTTTAACCAAAATGCAGAGAGCTTAAAACTGAGATGAAAACTGAATCTTTTGACAATTTGAAAAACTTGGTATTGCTTGATGATCTTTAGCCTGGAAATTTGACTTTGTTGAGATGAAACTTTGAAAAAGATTACTGGTTGGAGCTTGCTTGCTGATCTTTGGTTTTCTCTGGTTTTGTTTCTTCAGTTTGAAAATGGTTTACAGGCTTTAGTTTTTGAGAACGCTTTTAAACTTGAATTTGTTTTCAGATTTTGGAATTATGGGGAGGAATTTGTTTACAGGTTTAAGTATTTATTAAGAGGGATTGTTATAGATTTCGTTACTGACTTTGTTTCTTGTTTTTGAAAAGAGAAGATAACAAAAGAATTTAAGGAAGAGGGTAGGAGTTTATATAGTGTTAATTTAGGATTTATTAAAATTAAAGAAAATTAAAATAAAAGGAATGACACTTGTCCCTTATCTTATCTAATTTCTTAACACATGTTACTTAGCATGCTTTAGGGGCTAACACTTGTAATTAAGCATTTTTATATTATTTTAAAAAGATTTTAAAAGCTTTTTATATTTATTCCTAATTAATAAATACATTTCTAAATTTATAAATGCCTTCCTATGTTATAAATAAATGAAGCCTTTCAAAGAAAATAAAATAAAAACCCATTTATATTCTAATAAAATCATATATAATATATTTAATTCATTTTTAAGTGTTAATATAAAACTTTTGTATTTATTTCTATTAAATAAATACTCTTTCAAATTTCTATAAATAAATTTCTTTTAAAAGGAAAATAAAAAAAAAAAAAATCTTATTTCTAAATAAAAACTTTATTCACATATTTTAAATTCAAACTATATTATTATTTTCATTTTAAGATATATATATTTTTCTTTAAATTCAATTCTTAAATCCAAATTCAAATGCAACTTTAAAAAAATCCAAATTTAAAAATCAACTCAAATAAATATAGATATCCATTTTAAACAATCACATTATTAATTGTCAATAATTATCCTATTTAAAATCTATTTGTAACTATATTTAAAAACAACTCATTATTATTATTGTTTGAAAATAACTACTTTACCAATATTCATTAATTAATTTAAAAGATTATCACATTTTAAATTCCCCGAAATCCCGGGATATCACATTCCTTCCCCCTTAAAAGAATTTCGTCCTCGAAATTTAAAACAAAAGATAATCTAAAGTTTTTATTTTATTTTAAACAATCTAAGCATATCTATCAGCCATATACAACCAAACAAACAATTTCATCCAAACAACCAATTCAATCAAAACAAACAATTCTAGCTATCCGGACACAAATCTGGATAAGCTTCCTAAAATTTCCTCGAGTTTCCCCAAGTATATATATATACCGGGATACTCGCTCAACAGAATCCAAACAACCAATTCTACTGAGCTACAGAGCTCCTACACAACTAGATCTATAAAACTAAACAGAATATCAGACTACAGATAAGTCTAACTCAACTACCAATTCCTTTAGAACTGTTGGTTCCAAAACCAATGATGGATCCTACACGTACTTACTCAAAGATACGCGATATACTTCGAATCCCAGTTATCCAAACTGACAATTCAACCAAGTAGACCAAACTCTTATCCAAATCAGAACACAGAAAAGATCCAAAACACCTCGGAGCTGACTTCCCAGACTTACCCAATCTTATAGCTTCCTTTTTACCAGAGAAAACTTCAATAATAACGAAGTCTCCAACTTCGAATTCCAAATTCCTCCATCTCTAATCTACAGAACTCTTCTGACGATCCTGGGCTGCCTACATCCTTCTTGATCAGCTCATCCTTTGCCGATGCTTCTCGAAACAAACAGGACCAAAAACAATCCAACAAATGAATTCTCTCAAAATCTACCCAAAATCCAGAACACAAACTCTACCCCAACATCAGTAGACTACAACTTACTTCTCCTATCTGGAAAAGACAAAACAGATGCACTGCCAAATCTGGACTCAAATCCAGAAATATTTCTTGTAGAAATTCTTAATCAAACACTGCAACTCCCAGTTCCTTCCACTCTAGAACAGCTGCCATCTTGCTTCCGTTGCACCACTCTGATCTAGAGCAGATAAGAATGCCGTCGATGAACTCGAGCACAAACTAAACAACACTTCCTGGAAAATATATGGTTCAACAGATCCATAAAGAAAGGAAAAAAAAAAAAAACTCAGATACTCTATCAAAAACCTGAGCTGCTTCACCAAATCCTATCTCTAGGAGACATCCTTCAACTAAATTGAACCACCGGTATCAATCCTGAAATCAAGTCGATACAGAACTCAATCTCAAATGCAGACAAACTTCTGACTTTGCTAAAGATATCCAGAAAGTCTCAGATAACTCAAGAGAATATTCATTATCGCAAGTCACTTTTGCGATTCACTCAGCTTAATTCCAAATAAACTGTTCTCTCTTAACCACTAAGAACAGCTTATGCTTGACTAACCCATCCATCGAAGAACTGGATCCACTCTGCTGCTTCTGAACTCCAACTCTAGAAAATGATTAGCCAAAAGATCTTCTTGTCGGCACACGGAACACTCCGAGCTGCACTGCTGACCCAGACGCCAAGACTCCCTATCCAAAGCTTCGAGAAACTCGGACTCCAAACCAAACAGAAACATTATGCTGAACTCAGCCCCAATACTGAAGCATTCACACTTCCTCAAACTTGCTCCAAAAGAAAATGTCTTTGGAGACATCCATAGTCACTGCTTCTCATCACGCAACTACTTCTTCCTGAGATTGCCAAGATACCATTACTCGCTTCTGCTCATCCGACAGATTCAAAATCTACTCAAAGATGGACTCTGAACCTTTACAGGTTTCCTTCAGAGATCAGAGAAATCCTCACACCATATCAAAGCTTACTCGAGACGGTATTAGGTCTATAGTCTCGACAGATACATTTCCAACCTCAACATTCAAACTCCATCCATTGGTAGTTGTGTTACACCCACACCACTACCTTATCTACCTTTATATCTTATATTGGGAAAACCCGAACAGATAATCCAACACATTAGGTAGATATATATATATATATATAGTTATATAAAAAAATTACAAATACGTTCTCTCAAGATAGATAGAAATCATTCCAGAGCTAGGTATTCACTCAACCTACAGCTCTGATACCAAATGTGACGACCCGGCTTTTTCTCCACAAAAAGTCGTATCATCAAGAAGAAAGAAAGGGATAGAAAAGAGATAAGATAGAGAAGAAAGAAAGAAACACATCAGAATCTAAACAGCGGAACGAATAAATTATATTAATCAAATAAGATATTACATTGTATCATATACATCAGAGATACACAGCTTATACAACACATACTAGACAGTTATAAACATCTGTCTAGTCATTACAACCCAAATACAACTCAACGAATGACTCATACAGACTAACACAGCGGAACACTATATCTACGAACGCTGAAGCCTCCTGCTCCATTGCTCCTCCAAAGATTCGTCAAAGCAAACCTGAATCCCTTGGCTACTCGTAAAAATTTGAGTACCCAAGAGTTTATAAAACAGAAATAAACACTTGGGTCAGACATGGGTCTGGTGTGAGTAAACGGTTTAAATTGCTTAACTTCAAAACCTTTTGAAAACAAAGGTATCACGTAAGACTCCCCACAAATAAACATGGGTAAGTTTTTACCTTACGCTAACCAAAACATTTGATAGGAAATTCAGTTATATTATAATAGGGTCTAGGGTTTTCAAGTAAAATACAGAAATAGCTGGAATGCTTACATCTCACGTTCCAACATAGTTGGGCACAACTAATACGTACGGCACTTATTGGATTGTGGATTCCATACAATGGCAGAGCTACCGGGGTACCGCTCATCACAGTACGTGGCCTAGATCAACGTACCGAGGATCACTCCCAATCCCCTGCAACACAAGGCCGGAACATCCCTTACTGGATAATTCCCGCATAAGAAACCCCGTGGTTGCGGCCAAACAACCACCCACACAGCCGAAATAAAAAAAAGGACTCTAGACAGAGGAATCTTATACTACTTGGGTGCTACCCACTAACCTTGCTGCACCTCCCCTGTTTTAGCCATTCCCGGTTGATGAGGCTTGAGGTCACGATTACCTTTAATCAGAACACATCACTTAGAATGCTCATCGTCCACCTGACGATGTGCTGAAAGCATTCAATCCATACAAGTTCGTTCCGGGTTCGAACGAAACCGAAGGCATTATCTCGTTACACTCGTTTTGGAATCACCCTCAGAGTTAACGACAATAACCCTTGCACTCTGAATCTTCATCTTCACTTGAGATTCACGACCTATCGTTAATTTGGATCGATGTGGTATTCGGGTCTCCAGACCTGGAATACCGGTATACGGAAACCCGATCCCGGTCTCATCGAAATCCAAAACGTATCTTTTAAGGCCAAGTTGTTTAAAGGTTTAAACAATTCAATTCAATTCGATACTTGAATTCACACAGCATTTAACAGATAAATATCACACATTTATCACAGATATATCCAATATCATATCACAGAACATCACAACATATCATCCAATAGATATCATCCAATATTAACAATCAGCTATAAGCAACAATTATTAACCCTATATTATAATTAATTTAATTATCTTAAATTAAATTAATTACTTTAAGAATTAATTATCTAACCTTGCTTAATCAATCATTAATTAATTACAAACCTTTAATTAATTAATTACTTATTAAATATTAATCACCCTTGATTAATTATTTATTAATTACATAAAGTAATTATCCTTTAATCAATTTCACAAATTAATTATTCTTAACCATTAACAGTAATTAACCATTAATTACTTTTATTAATTGCATTGATTAATTATTCTTAATTAATTACCATTAATTAATTAATTATCCTTAATTAATTACTTTAATTAATTAAACTTTAATTAATCATTTCTATTAATCCACCTTAATTAATCATATACAGTAATTATCATCCTATGATTACTTACCTTAATTAATTAACTTCTTAATTAATTTCTTTAATCCTTTAATTAATTACCAAATAATTAATCCTTAATTACTTTTTGTAAAGTAATTATACTTCCATTACTTCCCATTAAGTACTTTCCTTTAATTAATTACATCCTGTAATTATACATTAATTACCTACACTATGTAATTATACTTATCAATCTTATTAAGTATTCATACTTAATGTCTTTATCAAGTGATTATCTTTAATTAATTTACAAATTAATTAACTTAAATCAATCACATTCATATCATTAATTATACTTGAGTAATTCATCCTTAATTACTCTTTAAACCAATTAATTAATCTTTAATTATAGATTAATTATCCTTTTAATTATTAATTAATAAACCTTAATTATCAATTAATAAAACTTAATAACAAATTAATCAATCCTTAATTTGAGTTAATTAAACCTGAATTATCATTTGATAAATCCTTAATTAATCTTTAATTACAAATTAATCACCCCTTAATTAATAATTAATAAAACTTAATTATTAATTTATAAAACTTAATTACAAATTAAGTACTTCTTAATTACCATTGAGTTTACCTCTAATTACTTAATTTATTAATTACAAATTAATTATCCTTTAGTCATTAATTAAATTAACCTTCATTATTGAGTTAATTAAGTTAATTAATTACTCTTAATTAATTTCTTAACTAATCCTTGATCATTACTAATTAAATTAATTAATTATATCTAATTTCCTTAATTAACTTAATTAATAACAAAACATTAAAACTTTAATTATCTTAAGATAACATTATCTTATTAATACCTTAATTATTATTAACATTTAAACCATTTTATCTTTTGACTTTATTTAATTAAAATATTAATTTAGTTTTTAAAATACTCATTTAACTTGATAAATTAAAATTACCAAATCATAACTTCTTCCAATCAATAACTTAAAACATTTATTAAGTAATAGGTTTAAACTAATTTTAATTTAGATTTAAAAAAAAAAAAAACTTGCTTTTATAAAAATCTTTTTAAACTGGTTTAGATTTACTTCGGGTCATACCCGAGACTACCCTGTAGCTACCCCGAGTTTTCTCAAAACTCATCTGCTTCGAGACAATTCTTCACTTGCACGAGAACCCACCCGATCCAACACTTCTTCTCCAACAACATGCCCAAACGTGCATACGTGCACGTGCACAGCAGAACAAAGCGACTCCGACCATCGACGTCGACTTCGACACATCGCCTACGACCTCGCCGTTCAACTCAAGCACCCAGTTCGTCGAATTCGACTGGAATTCAAATTCGAGCAATTCGATCAAAATCCTGGAACCACACCTCGCCTGAAAGCCCTTCGAACTCGACGATGCCGACCACGTACGACCACGAAACTCTGCCTACAAATTCTCCGACCAACCCTTCATCTTTTCCCCTAGGTCCGATGGTCTCCGATCATCCAGAGACACTGTATTGATTCTGTTTCCAGACTTCGACAAAAACTCACTTAAACCCTAGTTCCGCCTCGTCCTGCCACCACAGGCAACTGACATACCTTCGACTATTTTTGCCACCATCTCCAATCACCTAGGTAGCCTCAGCCGAGACCCCAACCCCACTAATGTCGTCGATCGCCAGAATTTCCCCTAAACCCATTTTCTAGTCAATTTCAAATTGCATTCTTAATACATTATTAGAAATCCTGAAATAACTTTCTAAAATCATCATTTGAATTCACTAACCAGATTATAAGATTAAATATATAAATTTCCATATTTGATATTTACCCTTTTTCTGATTTTTACTGTAATTTTTAAATTTACAGTATATTTAATAAATAAACAACCTAAAATTATTTTTAAAAACAAGAACTCATTGTTATTAACAATTTTCTTTCAACAATCAAAGTCAAATTTTACTTGTTTGAGAAGATAGGAATTTCTATGATGATGATTGAGTCTGTTAATTACAAATACAGAGCACCATATAAACACATACAGTCACATACTGGAAAACAAGCAAGTTTTATACATATATCCAGATAAATAAAGCATGCAAACTATATCAAAATTTTATCACACAAAATCATCACATGCAACATCTAAAACTGTTTTTAAATAAGAGTTTACTCACATTTTAACCAAAATGCAGAGAGCTTAAAACTGAGATGAAAACTGAATCTTTTGACAATTTGAAAAACTTGGTATTGCTTGATGATCTTTAGCCTGGAAATTTGACTTTGTTGAGATGAAACTTTGAAAAAGATTACTGGTTGGAGCTTGCTTGCTGATCTTTGGTTTTCTCTGGTTTTGTTTCTTCAGTTTGAAAATGGTTTACAGGCTTTAGTTTTTGAGAACGCTTTTAAACTTGAATTTGTTTTCAGATTTTGGAATTATGGGGAGGAATTTGTTTACAGGTTTAAGTATTTATTAAGAGGGATTGTTATAGATTTCGTTACTGACTTTGTTTCTTGTTTTTGAAAAGAGAAGATAACAAAAGAATTTAAGGAAGAGGGTAGGAGTTTATATAGTGTTAATTTAGGATTTATTAAAATTAAAGAAAATTAAAATAAAAGGAATGACACTTGTCCCTTATCTTATCTAATTTCTTAACACATGTTACTTAGCATGCTTTAGGGGCTAACACTTGTAATTAAGCATTTTTATATTATTTTAAAAAGATTTTAAAAGCTTTTTATATTTATTCCTAATTAATAAATACATTTCTAAATTTATAAATGCCTTCCTATGTTATAAATAAATGAAGCCTTTCAAAGAAAATAAAATAAAAACCCATTTATATTCTAATAAAATCATATATAATATATTTAATTCATTTTTAAGTGTTAATATAAAACTTTTGTATTTATTTCTATTAAATAAATACTCTTTCAAATTTCTATAAATAAATTTCTTTTAAAAGGAAAATAAAAAAAAAAAAAATCTTATTTCTAAATAAAAACTTTATTCACATATTTTAAATTCAAACTATATTATTATTTTCATTTTAAGATATATATATTTTTCTTTAAATTCAATTCTTAAATCCAAATTCAAATGCAACTTTAAAAAAATCCAAATTTAAAAATCAACTCAAATAAATATAGATATCCATTTTAAACAATCACATTATTAATTGTCAATAATTATCCTATTTAAAATCTATTTGTAACTATATTTAAAAACAACTCATTATTATTATTGTTTGAAAATAACTACTTTACCAATATTCATTAATTAATTTAAAAGATTATCACATTTTAAATTCCCCGAAATCCCGGGATATCACACGAACGGACTTTAGAATAGGGAAAAGTCATTATAAGCTGAAATGATAGGCTCGAGCGATTTTTATTTGACTTGGGATTGCAGGTTTGAAATGATCAAACTCGGGATTTTATATTTCGGATTGAAATGATATATATCCGTATTCACTTGACCTAGGTTAGAAAATATTATACAGACCCATGGTTAATTTTAAATATAAATATTTTCTGAACATTTTAAGTATTTGGAATTTAAAATATTTGAGATTTTTAACTTAAAATTGGATTTAATTAAATTTATAGTGATTTTTCTATACGATAAAATTGTATGAGTCAATAAATGATTAAAAATGTAAATTAAAATGTGATTTAAGTTAATAATTGAAAATTTGGTTTAAATGGAATTTTAGGCTTAAATTAGTAATAAATTATTTTATTTATGAAATGGATATTTTTAAGTGAATATTAGGCTCGGGTCCCTAATAAGTTTCAAAATACACAAAAACCCCTATAAAAAAAGTATGTAAATTAGGTCTCTAGAATTAAGTTACTAAGTAATTGCATATAGTGTTGCAATTATTCACTGAATAATTGCAGACATTTATGCAACTATATCCAAAAGTTGCATAAATTTATGCAATTTTTTTAGTGAATAACTGCGGTAATTTCCGCAATTTTTTTGGTGAATAATTGCGGAAATTTCCGCAATTTTTTAGTGAATAATTGTGGAAATGTCTGCAATTTTTTGATATAATTGCATAAATGTCTGTAATTATTCACTGAATAATTGCATAAGTGTATGCCATTATTCGGTAACTTAATTTTAGGGACCTAATTTACAATCTTTTTTTACTGGGGTTTTTGTATATTTCGAAACTTATTAGCTGTCCCTATTTTTAAAGTAAATAAAATATCTAGTTGTTGTTAAAATTAAAAGTTAAGCAATATAAATGTAATTTTGACTTAATAAATGAATTATGGCTTAATTTGATATTTTATTTATAAAAATTTTATTTTATTAAAATCATAAGTGAAATGATATCCAAATAAATAATTTTGAAAAGTGCGATATGTTTTATAAGTTAAAAATGGTGAAAACTGAAATTATAATGTTTCTGAAATGTTATAGTAAATCTCATATTTGTATTGGCAGCATTTCTAAAATGCTGTGGTTTTAAGGTAGCATTTTATAAGTGCTACTGTTTCTAAAATGTACTGTTTTTCCAAATACTACTATCTGTACGGTAGCGTTTCCTAAGTGCTACCAGTTCTGAAAATGTACTATTTTCTGAAATATTACTATGTCTGTAGTAACGTTTTCTAAGTACTGGTGTTTCTGAAAAAGACTATATTTCTGAAATACTACTATCTACAGTAACATTTTCTAACTGCTGCTATTTCCG
The DNA here is from genome assembly GCA_030737815.1 of Allium fistulosum. Classification (NCBI taxonomy): domain Eukaryota; kingdom Viridiplantae; phylum Streptophyta; class Magnoliopsida; order Asparagales; family Amaryllidaceae; genus Allium; species Allium fistulosum. The sequence continues at coordinate 478,218,201 of CM060905.1, read as the reverse complement.
AAAGAAGATATTTTCGAACTGTTAGTATATGTATTATCACATTTTCAAAGTGTTACGAATGTTAAAATTACAATGTTTTTGAAAGTGTTATAATTGAATGAATGAACTTAGAAATGCTACAACTTTAGAAATGAATATTATTTTTGAAAGATATTAACATCGAATTTAAATGGTTTAAAATGAATTTGTTTTGATTTGAAATATAAACCATTTTGAATTTATAACCACGGGTTATAATAACGTTTGGTTGTTAAAGAGACCGGGATCAGATATGGACATACTCTCTGTCGATACCGAAAACCACTTTAACAACTATGTACAAGGTGGAGATTCCAGAATGAAGTAGGATGGTGGCGACGATTCTATTTTGAGGTATAAACGTGGACCCGACTCCCGTGAGTTGGCATAAGGTGGCTAAAACAGGAGCAATTGAGGGGCTAATGAGGTAGCTCCTTTTATCAGCACATTCCATCGTATACTGTTCTATTACTTTGTGATTGATTGGGTGCACCCCTTGATTCAGGAGTGTGGCTCGAGGTGGGCGATTGCTGCAGCTCTGCGTTACCACCAACCCGAAAGTGTAATTGGTATATCTACACTAGCATTGCCTAGTTGTGCCGTGTCACCTACCCTAGCGTGATTTACTACGAGTTTGATTTGTGTCGTACCTATGGAGTATTCTCTGGTAGCTCCAGTTTACGGGGTACTACGGTACTGTATAGACTATTGGCACACCTAAAAATGTGTTAAGTTGGAAAATGTAAAGCCTTAACGCTATTTTTAAATAGTTTACTTTACTTTAGACATTATTATAATAGCGTATCTTACTACATAGTAGATAGTTTTGCGGATCCTTAAAGGATGGGCGATCCTAAGCATCCTTTAAGTTATTGATGCATTTCTATTACAGTTCACTTGAGTTGATTTACATTTTATAAGTACGTATGTTCTGACTCGAGTGTTTTGTGTTTTGCTTTACGCTCGGGTTAGCCTGAGTATCATAGCTTTGGATTCATCTTCTGGAGGTAGAGATTTGCTGGAGTTTATCTGTCTATCTAGTTGTCTATTTTCCATTTCAGTTATTTCCTATTCAGCTTTGCTTGTGTATTTGTGAACTTATGTATTCAGACTTCTGTTGTATTTGTTTTTCAGACTATGATATTTTGTATCTGTTTTGAGACTATGTATTGTAGTGGCTTCATGAACCACTGTGTATCTTTATTTCCACTGTGAGTTATTTTGATATTCTGTGTCTGTGATTCTATGATTGATTTTATTTGCTCTAAATTTATTTACAATCTATTGTTTTGAATTATTCAAGTCCGACATGTGTGGTTTTATTGTCGATTTGAATGGTCCAAAATAGTGGGTCGTTACAGATATGAAGAGAGTATTTTGGTTGATAGAGATGAAGAGGGATATCTCAATCTATGTAAGCAGATGTGTGAATTGCCAACAAATCAAAGGTGATCGTCAAAGGACTGTTGGATTTGTACAATCGCTGGAGATTAGGAATTGGAAATGGTAACAAGTATCGATGGATTTTATTTATGGTTTACCCAGATTAAGGAAAGGTAATGAAGGTGTTTGGGTCATTGTGGATCGGCTAACCAAGAGCGCTTATTTTATTCCAGTAAAGCCGACTAGGACTGTAGCAATATTGGTAGAGATTTATATGAGAGAGATCGTCTGATTGCATAGAGTTCTAGTTAGCATAGTAAGTGATCGGGATCTATTCTTTACCAGTCAGTTTTGGGGAGCATTATAAGTAGCATTGGGAACAAAGCTAAGTTTGAGCATAGCCTATCATCCTCAAACGGATGGGCAAACAGAAAGAGTTAACCGAATCTTGGAAGATCTTTTGAGAGCACATATCTTGAACTTTGGAGGATCGTGGGAGGATCATCTTCCCTTGGTGGAATTCTCCTATAACAACAATTATCAAGCAAGTATTGGCATGACACCCTAAGAAGCTCTTTATGGATGGCGATGTAAATTACCATCATGTTGTGTGGAGATCGGGGATCGACTAATGCTTGGACCTGATATGACTCAGGAAGCTACAAAGAAGGTTCATGTGATCAAAAGGAGGATGAAGAAAGCTTAAGATCGATAGAAAAGCTATGCCGATCGAAGGCCTATGGATTTGGAATTTTCAATCGGAGACTTTGTGTTTGTGAAGATTTCTCCAATTAGAGGATTTGTACGATTTAGAAGAGCAGGGAAGTAGTCGCCTAGATATGTTTGACCTTTTTAGAACCTTGAGAGGATTGGCCGCTTGCCTATTGAGTGGAGTTGCCACAAAGATTGTCGAAAGTTCATAATGTTTTTAATGTATCTCATTTGAGGAAATATGTGCATAACCCATCTCATATTTTCGAGCCAGCGATTCAAGAATATTTGGAAATGAAACCGAACATAACCATGATAAGACATCCAGTTCGCATGGTGGATCGAGATGTGAAACAATTATGTAGTAAGACCATAAGGTTGGTTAAAGTTCACTGGAGCGAAGATTACAGAGACTGCACTTGGGAGACCAAAGATAGCTTGAGAGAGGCTTATCCCGAATTATTGATAGATTAGTAATTTTCTTGTTGTGCGGAATATGTACTCACCATTTGTGATGTAGTTGCTTAGTTTGTGTCCTTTGTATGTGTTTCATTATATAAAATATATGCCCTTGTTGAGTTATTTTGAGTTATTTTTTTGTATGTTAATTTCAGGACGAATTTCTTTTTTATTAGAGGGTAGGATGGAAGAATGTAACGGCCTATAATTTAATCACTTTAAATATGAATATTTGATATAATTTTTAATAATTACTTAATGGATTTTATAACTCGAATAAACCTCTTTTAAGTAATACTAGTCATGGTAAATTTGTTTTAAAATTTGGTTTAAAAAATAGTTAGTTCGAAGAAAAATATAAAATGTGACCAAAAATCATTTTTCGGATTTTCGACTTTTCATCATCTAAAAGTTGCCAGAACATGTTGTATACACTAGGGTGTATATATACACATATATATAAATAACATATGCTTTGGTTAAGGAAGTGGTTAGATCTAAATAATTTTAAATTTATATTTAAGTAAATAAAGTAAGTTTTGACTTTTTTTTAAAATTTAAAAAGAAAATAGTACAAAAGGCAACACATCAAGTACATGTTAAAAGAGATGAAGTGATGGTGATAAGAGGGGGAGGATGGGTGGCATATGGAAGGGGGAAGGTAGAAGGTGACTTGGCAACATGATATGGAGGGTAGTGTACAATTTAATTATTAAGGGCATTTTGGTAATTTTCCTTATTCATTTTATATAAAAGTAGCTTCTTTTTTTATTTCTTATTTATTTCACTTTCTCCATTTTCAAACCTTGTCTCTTCTTTTCCAAACTTCCATCTTACTTTCCATGGCTTTCTTAAAATTTTCAAGTTAAAAGTCTTTCATTTTTCCACTTTAAATCCTTAAAACCTAGCTAAAAACACCTCCTTTCCTCCCTACTTCTTTTACCCTTATAAACAAAGTCCAAAAACCCAATTTTCTTCATAGGTCGCACCCTCCTCAAAGCCATGGTCGAGCCCAAGCACACCTTGGTAGGGCCCATCCACACTTCCCAAAGTTTTAAAAAGCAAGTTTTTGAAAAGGAAAACTAAGTTCGTGTGTCGGTGCAAAGTTGTAGTAGTTTCGGTTTGAATTCGTGTTTATTTTGGTGAGTAATCTCACTTTTAAAATCCAAGATTTAAGGTTTATTATTTCTAATAATAATATTAGTTAGTTGATTACTTATGTTATAAGTTTGGAATGATGTTGTTTGGTTTGGCTCCAGCTTGAAGCGGATGACATTTGCGGTAATTTGTTAATGACTTAAAATGGAGTCGAACTACTTGAGTAATTATTCATAAGTGGTCATATTTTCCATTGTTATGGATGTTATTTGAATTTGTATATGTATGTGCTTATGTAAGTGAATGACTGTATGTTTATTGGAAAGTTAACACACTTGTATTGGTTTATGTTTCGACATCGAGATCCTGTGTTCTTTTAAAACTAATTTACTTCCTTGTTATCTATAGATGTTTCTCAAATGTTTTCCAAACTTTACTTTTGTTTTCAAGACCTTTATACAAATTTATTAAGTAATTTAATTATAGAAGGAAAGATTTGAAAAGCTATTTTGATTTATAAAACAAGTTTAAAAGTTACTGTCCATATAGTGATAGTCGCTATGGATGCAATTTGTAACTCGATAATTTATCTGTAAACTAAAAAAAGTTTTTGCTTTAGATATTTTGAAAAGTCTTTTAAAATATATTATAAGTATTAAAAGGAATTTTTAAATAAATATTTTCATAAATTATTATTTAAATAATTAGATAAAAGGTTTTAAATTATTATTTAATTATTTAAATAAAAGGTTTTATTATTATTTAAATAAAATGTTTAAAGTTACTATTTAATTAACTAGATAAAAGGTATAAAATTATTATTTAATTATTTAAATAAAAAGTTTTTAATTTTTAGTTCGCTTTATTTCCAAGGATCGGGTTTTGTTTAAAAGCAATTATTTTTAATAAGGATGTTTCAAAAGCATGGAATATTTTTGTCTGTGCCATTAAGTAGCAAACAAATATGACAAGTAGTGCCTAAATGTTGACACGTTTTATGGGAAGTAAGTAGTCTTGTATTTAGCACTAAAAGCCATTGAGTAGAGTTTCCTCTATCTGTGAGATCTAGAACCAGATTTTATGGGCGAGGGATAGAAATGTCAAAATGTCAGAAACGTGATAAGTGTATGAGAAATAATTTCGATAAATGGGGCATGACAAATTATGTATATAGAAGGTTCTTTATTGTACACTTAACACTAAATTCCGAGGTATGGATACCCACCTCTATTCTGAGAAGTAAGAATGTATGTTGAGGCAAGGATAGTTTTCTAACTTGTCCGACTTCATTGTTAATCAAAGGATAGTACTAGTTGAAATTGAAGAGTGGGGATAGGTATAGGACCTGTTTTAAAATCATCGAATGTTGGTTCAAAAATACCAGGATCAGATAAGCATGTGTTATCCGAAAACCACTTCGAACCAATGTAGGCGTTCGAATTGGAAGCATCTTGAAGATAATCTAAGATTGAGTTCTTTGAAGTGCAATGGCTACTTGCTACTAATCTTGAGGGTGATTCTAAAATGGATGTTGTAGAAATAGTACCTTTGATTTGTTCGTATCTTGAACAACTTGTACGGATGAATGCTGACAATGCATTGATGATTGAATGGTAGTGTTAGCATTCCAAGTGGGATTTGCTAAAGAAAAAGTTAAAACATAGCCTCGAGCCTCATCATCGAGTAATAACTACAACAGAGGTCATGCAGAAGGGATCTGTGGGTCGCACCCATTAGGGTATGGTCATCAATCGATTAAATCAATATTTATGGATTTATGTATGTTAGTGGCGCTGGTACGATTGTTGATCGCAACTGGGGCGATGACATATTCGTTACTATTTAGTAAGGGGTAGGCCGGTGATGTGTTGGCGAGGGTCATAGGTTGTCCCTTAGTACATTTTATTTAGAGGTGTATTGTGGCAGACGGTACCTTAGTAGTCTTGTCATTGTATGGAGTCCATTCTTCAATAAGTACCTTACGGACTTAGTTGTGCCCATATATGTTGGAACGTGAGATGCAAACATTTCAGCTAAGTTACATATTTATTCTAAACCCTAAACATTATTATAATATTACTGGATTTTTTATTTGAAATGTTTTGGTGATCGTAAGGTAAAAACCCATCAGTATTTATGTGCGGCGTGGTCTTATGAGATATCTTTTATTTTTAAATGGTTTTATAAGTATAACAATTCAGTTGTTTTGAGCTTACTTACACAAGTCCCATGTCTGACCTGAATTTTTTCTTTCTTTCCCCATAACTCTTGGTACTCAAATTTGTATGAGTAGCTAAGTAGCCCAGATTCTTATGAATGCATTTTGGTGGAGCATGGAGCAGGAGGCTTGGCCATTGTCTAGTTATCTATTTATTTTTGCTGTGTGTTTATATGTTATGTATCAGCATTGTGGTGGCAGGCAGCTATAACTATCCTTGGTTGAACTTAATACATGTTGTAACTCTGATGCTACATTTTGGCAGTGACCATATGTACAACCTTATGTTATATTATATATGATTTCCTTGCATTATGAGATTTTACGTTTCTTTCTTCTCATCGTTTTCATTTCTTCTAACCCAACAGCATTTTTTCGGACACCTAGATGGTCGACACACGGATACCATGGATGTATTAAGTGTCGTCTTTAGGAGTAAGAAAGATAGATCATTACAAGTATAGTCTTTTCTATAACGAGCCTTATACCTTTCTACATTACCCATTTGATCCCTTTTGGTTTTGAATAGTTATTCATATTCAATGATCTTGTTACTAATCTCAAACTTTATCGTTCTTAATAGATTTACACCATATATTCATAATTTAAATCCACATTTCAAATTAATATCTTGTACGGGTTGATGTAAGCTAACAGAAACTTCTTCACCAATCCATTTATACTATATAGTCATTCAGAATAGTATTTCTTCCTTGTCAAGTTGATTTCCTTAGTGACCTTGCACCTTGAGGTTATTGAGTTTGGTTTCCTGAAACATCAACCTTAATTTGGAGAAAATTTTGTTTAACATTATCTTAATATGATTCTTAATTTACTTCTTGCCAATTAAAAAAATCCTATACATTATTCAAAGAAGTAATTGTAATTAAATCAAATATAATGATTCTCCTTGAAGACAACGATCCATACTTTAAAATTTTGTTTAACATTTTCTTATTATGGTTCCTAATTTACTTCTTGTCAATGAAAGCAAACAATACATTATTGTAATGACCCCGGATGTTATATAAATTTAAAATGACAATTAATTAATTTTTGAATAAAAATTGTGAAATAAATGGTTAAATGGATGCGAGTTTCCCTGAACTCAAATATATTCTGTATAAATCATTTATAATTTAAAATATTGTATATATATGTATATATATGTATTTGGGCATATATGAGTGAATTTGAAAATAATATATATATAGATATATATTTGATTTGAATTTAAATCGTAAATAAATGGTTTATATATATATATATAAGATATAAAAATATAAAGTAAATCCATTGGATAAAATCTAATAACAAATTAAATCTAGAAATTTACTTATATTACAAAATGAATATAAAAATAATTAGTATTAAATTTAGAAATAAATGATTGAGATAGAAATAAATATAAAAATACATAAGATAAAATTATAGAAATTATATATAGTAAACAAATTAGTTAAATTAAACAATACATTTATTTATGTTACAAAAATTATAAAATTGTAAAACAAAATAAAATAAATACATAAATTATAACAACATATTAATTTGGAAATATATATATATAAGATAAATTAAAATATAAAGTAAACACATAAATAAATTTAAACAACATATTTCAATAGAACTTCATTTATATTATAAAGGAATAAAGCAAGGAAATAAAATACATTCAAAAAAAATGATAAGTATAAACAAAATGGAAATATAAATATATAGGGAGGCTTATCAAATAAGCCAAGCAATTTATGAAGCCACCAGATTTTTATTCATGAAAATGTACCAAATTGAAATAAAGCAAAATATGGACAAGTATAAGTACAACACAATTAATGCAAGCCAAAATCTTATCTCATCAGCCACCAAGCAAGATCTGTAGCCACCAAGCCAAAACGTATATCAGCAAACAAGAAAAAAATCTATGAACAAATAAAATAAGGGTAATTGTACAAAGCTAATTAATGTTTGGCCACTACAACAAATCTATCAGCAACCAAAACAAAGTAAATACCACTGCCTATTGTACTAAAGAGAAAAATATATCATCTCATGTTGTACAAAATATTATCTCCACCCTGTAACTCATTTTCTTATATCAAATTCTTTATCCCATTTTCGTTCATTAAGCTGGGAAAAAATATGAAGTAATACTATCCAAACTAAAAAAAATTCAACTTAAAACAAGCCTATCACCAGATTTCATCCTCAAATTGCAACCTGAAATCAAAGTCTTGATCATAGCATCATCATGTTCCAGTTTCAAAGCTTCTTCAGTTTTAAGGAAATCAAGCAATGCAAAGTATTCAAATTTTTCAAAGCTTCAGTTTTCATCCAGTTTCAAAACTCTCAGTCTTTTGAAGAGGTGAGTAACATCACAATTTAAATAATTTAAATATATAATTAGGTTGCCTGTTCATCTCTGAAACTAGTATATTTGTGAGTGAATTATAAGTATAGCTTTGTGTGTATGTATGAAGATATTGGTGTGTATGCTTACCTATGAATATATGAGTTTCTGTTTAGTAACAGGGTAGCTAAAACTTAAGAAAAAATTCATACTACCCAAACTAATCCATATTAAGCCTTAATCTCAAAATAAAACGTGATTGTAAGGTGGCAATACAAATTTTAAAAATGATCACAAGTTTAATTATTGAATAAATATTGTAAAGATAGTATTTTATAGTAAAAAGGAAATCAATGGTTAAGATTCAAATATTTTAAATTGTTAATTTGATTTTATATCTTGAATAAACATCCAAAGGTAGGATTTTTAAAGCAAAATTGATGATTTTTAGTTAAGTATTTATGGAGCAGTTCGAAGATGAACAGAAAATGGTTTTTTGGCTATCTCTGGTGATCGGGGTGTGGTTGATGGTTGGGGCTTCGCGTGGAGGTGGAGGGGCTTACGACGATGGTGGGAAAAAATACTCGGAGATGGTCATGTTTCCTTTGGCGACGGCGGTGAGTGGATTTTGTTTCTAAACCTAGTTTTGGACATGGTCGAAAATATGATCAGCATGATTTTTCTCGTGCATTGAGCTGCACGTGAATTTGGGAGGTGGTAGCTTGGCGTGTGACGCGTACGTAGCTGGAAGCTCGAAGCCTCTTGTGGTCGGAGTCGCGGCGGTGAACCATTTCTTTAGTTGGAGGTCTGGTTCGAATTTATTGAGCTAAGCTCGATTTAGATTCGCAGGTAAATTCATCGATCTGGACGATCGAGTAGGTCGGCGAGGTCGACGTCGACTTGTCTGAGGTCATGGTGACGATCGGAGAGGGGTAGACCGATGGTGTACGTGCACGCGTGCATGTAATGTCTGGTGATTTTTTGGTCTCGGGTCGATCTCGTTGGTGTTGCGTGTTTGTCTCGAAGCAGTTGATTTCGTGAGTGCTCGAGAAAGTCTGAGTTTTGACTCGGAGTCTGCTCGGAGTTTTTGTTGGTTTAGCTCGGGTTTGTTTTGAGTTGTTATCTAGTTGAAGTGTTAAACAAAGAAACATGTTAACAGGTTTAAGTGTGAAAGTAAATTTTTTAATTCCAGGTTTTAAAACTTTTCAGAAAATCATATTCAGGTTTTAAAGGTAAGTAATATTGTTAACATGTTTCAAAAGGAAATAATATAACCAAGTTTGAAAGTTTTAAGGTTATTTAGTGATTTAGTCTTCGAAAGCAAATATTTTAGGCAAGTTTAAAAAGTTAAACGATTTCTTAATTAATTCTATTATCTTATTTTAAGAATGAGATTTAAAGGTTAATTTGTTAATGTGATTAATTAAAGGATAATTAATCAATGTAATTAATTAAGGGTTAATTAATGAAAGTAATTAAAAGTAATTAATTAATGATTAAAGTTGATTAATCAAGTGATTAATGGATAATTACTCAATGTAATTAATTTGTGATTTATTAATATAAGGGATTAGGGATAATCACTTATTGTAATAAATTAAGGATAATTAATTAAATGGCAATTAATTAAGGGTTTATCAATTTGCAATTTAAGATTGGTAAATTAATAATTAAATGTCTAATTTATTTGTGATTAACGATTGTTAATTATAATTAATTAAAAAGATGGTTAATTAAAGATTTTTGATAAGTTAGTGATTAATGAAAGGATAATTACTTGTGGGTGTTTGGATAATTAAGGAAAATCAATTTCAGGATTAAGGTTAATTAATTACATAATTAAGGTCAATGAAGTATTGATTAAAAAAGTAATTAATCAATTAAAGTTGATTAAGTGATTAGGGATAATCACTTATTATAATTAATTAAGAATAATTAACTAAATGGTAATTAATTAAGGGTTAATTAATTAATATAATTAAAGGTTAAATTTTTAATAATTAAAGGATAATTAATTTAATTAATAAATGATTAAAGGAATATTAATCGAATGATTTGAAATTAATTAATGTTAATTAACCATGATTGATGACTTATCTGATTTAAATTAATCAGATAATTAGTTGAGCTTACTTATGAATATTTGGATTCTATTGAATGATTGAATTGTTTGATATTCCCCGATCTGTGATGCTGTGTGATATATTTTGATTTGTGTGTGATCTGTACTGTAGTTCATTTCTTTGGGATGAATGTAATATATTATCTGTAATTTATATATATGTGATCTGTGAATGAAAGATGAGCGTTATATTTTATACCACTTATCAACTATATTTCTTAATTCTGATCTGTAATGATTGAATGATGTTGCACTACTGTGTGAAACCCCTGGACTACACCATACACACACAAATATGGATTTCACGAGGAAATCGGTTAAGTCGCAGATGAATTAAATTTAATATTTGTGAAATTGAAATTTTAATTTCAATTGATTTTGGAAATGAAATTGGGTTAAAATGTTAAAGCTTTTGAAAAGGAGTTTTTAAGATAAAAGTTATTTTGAATAACTTGGTAAAGTTTTCCAATTTAAATAATTTAATTTGAATTTGAATTCAAATTTTGGAATTGAATTCAATGATTGGAAATTATGGTTAAAGATGTTATAAATGTGTTTATATGAATTCAAACCATTTTGAAAGTATTGTTTGAGTATTTGAATTTTACCCAAGGAGTTTAACTCGTATAAATGAATCGGATTTTCCGAAATGAAAACTATTTGTTTTCAAATGATAAAAGCTTTCATATAAGAAATGAATTTCCAATATGAATTAAAGGAATTTGAAATTTAAATTGAAAAATGGTTTTCCAATTTATTAGTGAATTCTTTTTGAAAGCTATGAATTGAATCTGTTTATTTTAATAGATTTAAAGTGGTGATTTGTTTAAACCATTCGAAATGGAATTGTTTTGAAAGCTATCAATTAAATCTTTGATTTAAAGATTTAATAAGTTAATCCAAATTGAAATGGAAATTGATTTGAAAATCTATGAATAGATCTTTGTGAAACAGGGTGAACCTTGTGAATTGAATCTTTTTGTTTAAAAGATTAAAATGGTAAAATGGTAATGTGTTTAAACCATTTGAAAGAAAAGTTTTGGGTAATAAGTTGTGACTTAATTGAAATCCCAATATCCATGTATTTTTAAATATTGCGCTCATTATTCGAATTAGCCGGGAGAGGACCTTTGTGTCATATCGCCCATTCCGAATAATGATACGTCGTATATTGATTACATTTGAAGACCGGTGGTGAAGACCGGATATTTTCGAAAACGAAAGGACAACTCGTCGAATGTCTCTGCATCGACTGGCCCTTGATATAGAGATTTGATCACCCTTTGTGATGGGCACTGTTTCAGATCTCGTTCATATCGTCCGAGATCTCGCTCGAGATCTCATTTTCGAACTTGAGCGAGACGAGATTTAGCGAAACGAGACATTAAATTTTTTAAATATATTATTTGACACTCATCTCATCCAAGATAGTGAAATTTGAGGTGAGATCTCAATAGAAGATCCCATAGAAAGTATGTTTTTTCATTTACATTTTTTTTACTTCTTATATGAGAGCACAATAAATTGCACTCTATTGACTTTTTACTTACACTCTAATTCTTCTTTTACCGTTTAATAAATGAGCAAAAAAACTTATTATTTATTTTTTAACTTTTAATATTCAGATGATTAGGGAATTATTTAGTTAATACCAAATCAATCATGTTATCATTCTGATCTAAAATGTAAAACTAATGATATCATTTTATATAAATTATGTATGTTAAAAACTTTTATATATATAGATAACAGTTATTACAATAATCTTAAAAATATCAAATTTAGACTTAAGTTACTCCGAGATAGTCCCGAGATGGACTTTAAATTCCGAGATGTCAATCCGAGATGTACACCCGAGATACACTCATCTCACCCGAGATCTCGTCCGATACGAGATAATGTGTGTAAAATTTTCGAGACGAAGCGCGACCGAAATCCGAGATTTAAAACCTTGGTGATGGGAAGTCCGGACGTGATTAGAAAATTATCCGGATTTGCAAGGGCTTCTTTCGAAGTGCCTTCGGTTCTGTTCGAACCCGGAACAGACTTGTATGGTTAAATGTCTGACATTACATTTTGAGATATAAAGCAGATTTCTTTCAAATACATTTCTGTTTGGTGGCGGAGAATTTATTCTCTTAGCTTAACACCCTTCTCTGAGACGTACGAGCTCAGAGGTTATGTAGTTGAAATTTATCAATGATGTACTCAAAAATTTGGTAATGTGACATGTTGAGTGTTGCTGTGTGATTATCATTTATTGATCATTTGTGAAAATAGCGTGGCTTTGTGAAAAAGCGTAGCTTTGTGGACGAGACCTCTTCGGACCTCACAACCCGAAAATGGGTCGAAACAGGAATATGCAGCAAGGTTATGAGGGTCGCGCCCTTTAGGGTATGTCATTTCCTTCTGGAAAAGGGTGGTATCAGGTATGGAGCCCTGGTATTTAACCTATGTGGATACTCCAATCTCATTTATTGTGTGGTTGTTGTTTGATCAAGGCGCCTCGGATAAAGGTCCCAAAGGACCGGGGAATGACATATTCGTGAGTTAACTAGTTACAGGGGTAACCCGGCCTTGTGTTGGCAGAGAGCTAGTTAGTTCTCGGGACGTCCAGCCAGAGGCGTACCCATGTGGCAGTAGGAAGTTCCTTAGCCTGACCATTTGTTGGAAATCCAATTCCCAATACAAAATTGTACGGTTTTAGTTGTAGAACCTGCCATTTACTTATGGTGGTCACCACTATTTAGATGGTAGCTATAGTAGGCATACAATAATGGTTGTATGTTGGCTAAGATTAATATTATACTTTCGAAATGTTTTCCACTATGAACTAATAATAATAATCCAATGATTTGCGTAGTAAGCATGTTTGACTATCATAAGAAGAAATCTCCTCCAATTCTGCGTTTGCATTGTGTGTGTGGCGGGAGGTCTTATGGTAGTTTCATTTTCCAAAAGCATTGCGGATATTTTCCACTTCCTTTGTTGTTGTTGTTTTAAAGATAAATAACTGTTTTTAGTTCTCACACCAGTCACCATGACTGACCTGGAGTTTATTGTTCCCTTCCTAAACTCTGGGTGCCCACCATTTTCCACACGGGCAGTCTAGAGTTGGGTCTTTAAGATAGTCAGGTTTAGTAGAAGATCTGGAGCTAGTTCAGTGTTTGAAGATCACGACTGACGTTACTTACCTTGGTGCAACGTGATGGTGGTTCGAGCTGATGTTGGAGTTGTTGGACTCATTCTCTTTTGAAGATCATTTGGAGTTATCACTTATATTTCCACTGTATCATTATTTATCTCTGATATTGTTGTATCATATTGATATCATTGCTGTATATCATTCTGGATATTGTATTCATAGAAGTTGTATATGATATCATCTATTTCTTTATTCCGCCGTGTTGTTATACTTATTCTATTATAAGCTCCGGTGAACCAGATTCGGCGTTTGAATCTGCGGCATTTTGAGTATAAGTGAAGTACGGGTGCCGATTTTCGAAGGCCGAGTTCAGGATCATTACAAGTGGTATCAGAGCTAAGGTTGAACTTTAGCTTAGGAGTATAACACATTAAGTAGCTCATTAGAGATAAGGTGAAGTATACCCTAGAATGAGTATCCTTAAGATATCCGTTCGAATGCCTTAGTAAATTCTCTTACTATCCACTGATAGTGAGTATGAGTGCAAGAAGAGGATGAGATAGGGGACAGGGGAATACGACTATAAATGGTCAATACCCTGAAACAATCTTTTCCTTATCAATCTCTTTGATTCGTCATCTTTTCTCAATTCTTTGATTGTTTCTGGTAGATCCAGGAAGAAATTCGATATATTAATATGAGACATAAACTCCAAATAAGCCAAAATTGTTGTTTGGATGTATTGTTTGTTTTGGTTGCTATGGTTGATAGGTATACTTTGGTTTCTAAACTAAAATTTTTGAAATCGTATCCATATATCTATCTATTCTTTGGGTCCCAATATATTCTACGAATGGTTAGTTATCCCTTTGGACTAACCAATGCCCTGCATACTTCATAGATCTGGATAACCCGAGTATCTTGTGAAGTGTTAAAACAGATTCGTTCATGTATCTGTTATTGATATTTTGATTGGTAAGCCAAATGCAGAATAAATATTCAGTTTGATTTGATGAAACATTTTTCATCTATCTTTGTCTCTCCTTGGCAATTTCGAGGATGAAATTCTTTTAAAGGAGGGAAGGTTGTAACGACCCCGGATTTTATATAAATTTAAAATGACAATTAATTAATTTTTGAATAAAAAATTGTGAAATAAATGGTTAAATGGATGCGAGTTTCCCCGAACTCAAATATATTCTGTATAAATCATTTACAATTTAAAATATTGTATATATATGTATATATATGTATTTGGGCATATATGAGTGAATTTGAAAATAATATATATATAGATATATATTTGATTTGAATTTAAATCGTAAATAAATGGTTTAAATATATATATATATAAGATATAAAAATATAAAGTAAATCCATTGGATAAAATCTAATAACAAATTAAATCTAGAAATTTACCTATATTACAAAATGAATATAAAAATAATTAGTATTAAATTTAGAAATAAATGATTGAGATACAAATAAATATAAAAATACATAAGATAAAATTATATAAATTATATATAGTAAACAAATTAGTTAAATTAAACAATACATTTATTTATATTACAAAAGTTATTAAATTGTAAAACAAAATAAAATAAATACATAAATTATAACAACATATTAATTTGGAAATAGATATATATATATATATAAGATAAATTAAAATATAAAGTAAACACATAAATAAATTTAAACAACATATTTCAATAGAACTTCATTTATATTATAAAGGAATAAAGCAAGGAAATAAAATACATTCAAAAAAATGATAAGTATAAAAAAAATGGAAATATAAATATATAGGGAGGCTTATCAAATAAGCCAAGCAATTTATGAAGCCACTAGATTTTTATTCATGAAAATGTACCAAATTGAAATAAAGCAAAATATGGACAAGTATAAGTACAACACAATTAATGCAAGCCAAACTCTTATCTCATCAGCCACCAAGCAAGATCTGTAGCCACCAAGCCAAAACGTATATCAGCAAACAAGAAAAAAATCTATGAACAAATAAAATAAAATAAGGGTAATTGTACAAAGCTAATTAATGTTTGGCCACTACAACAAATCTATCAACCACCAAAACAAAGTAAATACCACTGCCTATTGTACTAGAGAGAAAAATATATCATCTCATGTTGTACAAAATATTATCTCCACCCTGTAACTCATTTTCTTATATCAAATTCTTCATCCCATTTTCGTCCATTAAGCTGGGAAAAAAATATGAAGTAATACTATCCAAACTAAAAAAAATTCAACTTAAAACAAGCCTGTCACCAGATTTCATCCTCAAATTGCAACCTGAAATCAAAGTCTTGATCATAGCATCATCATGTTCCAGTTTCAAAGCTTCTTCAGTTTTAAGGAAATCAAGCAATGCAAAGTATTCAAATTTTTCAAAGCTTCAGTTTTCATCCAGTTTCAAAACTCTCTGTCTTTTGATGAGGTGAGTAACATCACAATTTAATAATTTAAATATATAATTAGGTTGCCTGTTCATCTCTGAAACTAGTATATTTGTGAGTGAATTATAAGTATAGCTTTGTGTGTATGTATGAAGATATTGGTGTGTATGCTTACTTATGAATAGATGAGTTTCTGTTTAGTAACAGGGTAGCTAAAACTTAAGAAAAAATTCATACTACCCAAACTAATCCATATTAAGCCTTAATCTCAAAATAAAAAGTGATTGTAAGGTGGCAATACAAATTTTAAAAATGATCACAAGTTTAATTATTGAATAAATATTGTAAAGATAGTATTTTACAGTAAAAAGGAAATCAATGGTTAAGATTCAAATATTTTAAATTGTTAATTTGATTTTATATCTTGAATAAACATCCAAAGGTAGGATTTTTAAAGCAAAAATGATGATTTTTAGTTAAGTATTTATGGAGCAGTTCGAAGATGAACAGAAAATGGTTTTTTGGCTATCTCTGGTGATCGGGGTGTGGTTGATGGTCGGGGCTTCGCGTGGAGGTGGAGGGGCTTACAATGATGGTGGGAAAAATACTCGGAGATGGTCACGTTTCCTGTAGCGACGGCGGTGTGTGGATTTTGTTTCTAAACCGAGTTTTGGACGTATTCGAAAATATGATCGGCACGATTTTTCTCGAGCATCGAGCTACACGCGAATTTGGGAGGTGGTAGCTTGGCGTGTGACGCGTACTTAGTTGGAAGCTCGAAGCCTCTAATGGTCGGAGTTGCGGCGGTGAACCATTTCTTTAGTTGGAGGTCTGGTTCGAATTTATCGAGCTAAGCTCGATTTAGATTCGCAGGTAAATTCTTCAATCTGGACGATCGAGTAGGTCGGCGAGGTCGACGTCGACTTGTCTGAGGTCACGGTGACGATCGAAGAGGGGTAGATCGGCAGTGTACGTGCACGCGTGCACGTAATGTCTGGTGATTTTTTGGTCTCGGGTCGATCTTGTTGGCATTGCGCGTTCGTCTCGAAGCAGTTGAGTTCATGAGTGCTCGGGAAAGTCTGAGTTTTGACTCGTAGTCTGCTCGGAGTTTTTGTTGGTTTAGCTCGGGTTTGTTTTGAGTTGTTATCTAGTTGAAGTGTTAAACAAAGAAACATGTTAACAGGTTTAAGTGTGAAAGTAAAATTTTAAAATTCCAGGTTTTAAAACTTTTCAAAAAATCATATTCAGGTTTTAAAGGTAAGTAATATTGTTAACATGTTTCAAAAGGAAATAATATAACCAAGTTTTAAAGTTTTATTGTTATTTAGTGATTTAGTCTTCGAAAGCAAATATTTTAGGCAAGTTTAAAAAGTTAAACGATTTCTTAATTAATTCTATTATCTTATTTTAAGAATGAGATTTAAAGGTTAATTTGTTAATGTGATTAATTAAAGGATAATTAATCAATGTAATTAATTAAGGGTTAATTAATGAAAGTAATTAAAAGTAATTAATTAATGATTAAAGTTGATTAATCAAGTGATTAATGGATAATTACTCAATGTAATTAATTTGTGATTTATTAATATAAGGGATTAGGGATAATCACTTATTGTAACAAATTAAGGATAATTAATTAAATGGTAATTAATTAGGGGTTTATCAATTTGCAATTTAAGATTGGTAAATTAATAATTAAATGTCTAATTTATTAGTGATTAAGGATTGTTAATGATAATTAATTAAAAAGATGGTTAATTAAAGATTTTTGATAAGTTAGTGATTAATGAAAGGATAATTACTTGTGGGTGTTTGGATAATTAAGGAAAATCAATTTTAGGATTAAGGTTAATTAATTACATAATTAAGGACAATTAAGTATTGATTAAAAAGGTAATTAATCAATTAAAGTTGATTAAGTGATTAGGGATAATCACTTATTATAATTAATTAAGAATAATTAATTAAATGGTAATTAATTAAGGGTTAATTAATTAATATAATTAAAGGTTAAATTTTTAATAATTAAAGGATAATTAATTTAATTAATAAATGATTAAAGGACTATTAATCGAATGATTTGAAATTAATTAATGTTAATTAACCATGATTGATGACTTATCTGATTTAAATTAATCAGATAATTAATTGAGCTTACTTATGAATATTTGGATTCTATTGAATGATTGAATTGTTTGATATTCCCCGATCTGTGATGCTGTGTGATATATTTTGATTTGTGTATGATCTGTACTGTAGTTCATTTCTCTAGGATGAATGTAATATATTATCTGTAATTTATATATTTGTGATCTGTGAATGAAAGATGAGCGTTATATTTTATACCGCTTATCAACTATATTTCTTTATTCTGATCTGTAATGATTGAATGATGTTGCACTACTGTGTGAAACCCCTGGACTACACCATACACACACAAATATGGATTTCACGAGGAAATCAGTTAAGTCGCAGATGAATTAAATTTAATATTTGTGAAATTGAAATTTTAGTTTCAATTGATTTTGGTAATGAAATTGGGTTAAAATGTTAAAGCTTTTGAAAAGGAGTTTTTAAGATAAAAGTTATTTTGAATAACTTGGTAAAGTTTTCCAATTTAAATAATTTAATTTGAATTTGAATTCATATTTTGGAATTGAATTCAATGATTGGAAATTATGGTTAAAGATGTTATAAATGTGTTTATATGAATTCAAACCATTTTGAAAGTATTGTTTGAGTATTTGAATTTTACCCAAGGAGTTTAACTCGTATAAATGAATCAGATTTTTCGAAATGAAAACTATTTGTTTTCAAATGATAAAAGCTTTCATATAAGAAATGAATTTCCAATATGAATTAAAGGAATTTAAAGTTTAAATTGAAAAATGGTTTTCCAATTTATTAGTTAATTCTTTTTGAAAGCTATGAATTGAATCTGTTTATTTTAACAGATTTAAAGTGGTGATTTGTTTAAACTATTCGAAATGGAATTGTTTTGAAAGCTATCAGTTAAATCTTTGATTTAAAGATTTAATAAGTTAATCCAAATTGAAATGGAAATTGATTTGAAAATCTATGAATAGATCTTTGTGAAACTAGGTGAACCTTGTGAATTGAATATTTTTGTTTAAAAGATTAAAATGGTAAAATGGTAATGTGTTTAAACCATTTGAAAGAAAAGTTTTGGGTAATAAGTTGTCACTTAATTAAAATCCCAATATCCATGTATTTTTAAATATTGCGCTCATTATTCGGATTAGCCGGGAGAGGACCTTTGTGTCATATCGCCCATTCCGAATAATGATACGTCGTATATGGATTACATTTGAAGACCGGTGGTGAAGACCGGATATTTTCGAAAACGAAAGGACAACTCGTCGAATGTCTCTGCATCGACTGGTCCCTGATATAGAGATTTGATCACCCTTTGTGATGGGAAGTCCGGACGTGATTAGAAAATTATCCAGATTTGCAAGGGCTTCTTTCGAAGTGCCTTCGGTTCTGTTCGAACCTGTAATAGACTTGTATGGTTACATGTCTGACATTACATTTTGAGATATAAAGCAGATTTCTTTCAAATACATTTCTGTTTGGTGGCGGAGAATTTATTCTCTTAGCTTAACACCCTTCTCTGAGACGTACGAGCTCAGAGGTTATGTAGTTGAAATTTATCGATGATATACTCCCAATTTGGTAATGTGGCATGCTGAGTGTTGCTGTGTGATGATCATTTATTGATCATTTATGATCAAAGCGTGGCTTTGTGAAAAAGCATAGCTTTGTGGACGAGACCTCTTCGGACCTCACAACCCGGAAATGGGTCGAAACAGGAATATGCGGCAAGGTTATGAGGGTCGCGCCCTTTAGGGTATGTCATTTCCTTCTGGAAAAGGGTGGTATCAGGTATGGAGCCCTGGTATTTAACCTATGTGGATACTCCAATCTCATTTATTGTGTGGTTGTTGTTTGCTCGAGGCACCTCGGATAAAGGTCCCAAAGGATCGGGGAATGGCATATTCGTGAGTTACCTAGTTACAGGGGTAACCCGGCCTTGTGTTGGTAGAGAGCTAGTTAGTTCTCGGGACGTCCAGCCAGAGGCGTACCCATGTGGCAGTATGAAGTTCTTTAGCCTGACCATTTGTTGGAAATCCAATTCCCAATACGAAATTGTACGGTTTTAGTTGTAGAACCTGCCATTTACTTATGGTGGTCACCACTGTTTAGATGGTAGCTATAGTAGGCATACAATAATGGTTGTATGTTGGCTAAGATTAATATTATACTTTCGAAATGTTTTCCACTATGCACTAATAATAATAATCCAATGATTTGTGTAGTAAGCATGTTTGACTATCATAAGAAGAAATCTCCTACAATTCTGCGTTTGCATTGTGTGTGTGGCGGGAGGTCTTATGGTAGTTTCATTTTCCAAAAGCATTGCGGATATTTTCCAGTTTCTTTGTTGTTGTTGTTTTAAAGATAAATAACTGTTTTTAGTTCTCACACCAGTCACCATGACTGACCTGGAGTTTATTGTTCCCTTCCTAAACTCTGGGTGCCCACCATTTTCCACCCGGGAAGTCTAGAGTTGGGTTTTTCAGATAGTCAGGTTTAGTAGATTATCTGGAGCTAGTTCAGTGTTTGAAGATCATGACTGACGTTGCTTACCTTGGTGCAACGTGATGGTGGTTCGAGCTGATGTTGGAGTTGTTGGACTCATTCTCTTTTGAAGATCATTTGGAGTTATCACTTATATTTCCGCTGTATCATTATTTATCTCTGATATTGTTGTATCATATTGATATCATTGCTGTATATCATTCTGGATATTGTATTCATAGAAGTTGTATATGATATCATCTATTTCTTTATTCCGCTGTGTTGTTATACTTATTGTGTTACAAGCTCCGGTGAACCAGATTCGGCGTTTGAATCTGCAGCATTTTGAGTATAAGTGAAGTACGGGTGCCGATTTTCGAAGGCCGAGTTCAGGATCATTACAATTATCCAAAGCAGTAACTGTATTTGAATCAAAGATAATGATTCACCTTAAAGTCAATGATCCATACTTTATCCCCCCCCCAAACTCAACATCCTCAAAATTTGTTGCATTTTCCTTAGTGTGGGTTTATAAATCTTACAGCTTTTAAGTCGATTAGAGTATCAATAAAGTATCTGCTATCTTTAGTACCTCAATCTAGAATTACTTAGTAAGATGGAAAAATTAATTACATTAATCACCATACCAAATTCAAGGCTTCATTATAAGAGGTATTTATCATGAATTTCAAGATATTCAATTCAAATGAAGTATGAATTTATTGATAGATTAATCTTATTATTTCTAAACGAACAATTAGAACCAAATTTGTTCATATCAAAATTAAAAACCGAAATGTAAGTGACATTACGACAAAAATATCAAACAAATTCAAACAGTATGCATATTTTTTAGATATGAAATGTGTGATATCTAATAAAATTCCTTTAATATGTCCATAGATTTCATAAAATAAACAACTATAAATATATTTGTATGTTATTTCTTTTGTTTAGATCCTTAGCTACTTCTTTATCCTTATTTATACATATTTTTATAATGTACGTTAAGTAGGTACTTTCTATCTTGTCATGCTTCAATCTCACTTCTTCTTCTTCCCTCAATGCGAAATGAGCTCAAAAGTGATTATTTTATTCTTAAAAAATAAAAATAATTAATAATAATCTTAAAATGGTTATACTATTAATAAAGAGAGTACCCAAAAAATTTAACAATAACTTGAGTACCTTTAACTTTTGAAACAACATATTTCCATATTGTACTCATTTATGTTTACTCTATTTTGACTTTATAGAATCAAGCAATATAAAATATGCTTGATCCCCTTATTATTTCTTGGGAAAGCGCTTTTCAATTTGTAAAGAGCTCCTTTAAATTGATTATCCCTTCAGATATCATACCCTTGAAAGCCTTTGAAACATTATACCTTATTATCATTTGACTCTTTTGAATTATCCCATATCTCAATGTTATACATAACATTATAAGAACATTCAACTATAATAGGGCTGGTTGTGATCCTCCTAATCGCAAGAGCTAGATCCATGAAGTCAAGAAAAAACAACAAGTTCTCTTACTAATCCTTTGAGTTAGTCCTAAACAAGATGAGAACATTATTAAAATTGGCAGACACTTCGGTAAAATTAGTTGAAATTGAACAAAAAAAATGAAGATTAACCATATATGCTTATATCCAAATATCAGTCATAGTAAATTCAAATAATTGGTAAGTCTCTTCTCAGGATACCTAGCACAACATTAATATCAAATTTTTGGACAGTAATATTAACTTTATGAGGTATTTTTGTTCTAATGATCGAATGTTGATAATAAATTCAAGTCAAATAACAATCTTCCCTTGGGTCGATTAGTTATTCACTTGTAAACCTTATAATTGTCACATATTTATCATCACATATGTGTAAGTGATTCGGCCAAATATTAGTCTTTCTTTGGGCAGACTAATATCTGCATGAATAAATACACACAAATATCAAACATTTTCATAAACAACTAAAATAAGAGAGGTCACTTTGGTAACATGTTATTTCAATTAGCTCACTTGGAATCCATTATGTTTGCAATTAGTTTGCAAAGAGACGCCAAAAATATATTGGATTTATTTCTTAGTGTATGTACAACATATTTTGAGTGCTGTAAAGCACTCCTAAAAATGCTTTAGGTATAAATGACACTTGAAAATCCCAAAATTATAACCATGGCACAACATGTTTTAATCATAGTTGTTATAATCTTTTCCTTTAAGTATATGGTATATTCATGACATTTCCTAAATAAACATGATGCAAGACATCATAAATAAATTACATGACAAATGTCACAGATGAATGCCAGAGTTAAATGCCACATTAAGTTATATATAAATGACATAGTAAATTTCATACTAAATAACGTGAATGAATCTAGTAGCTATAATGTATTTCTGAACCATAATACAGCCATACAAAATGCTACCTTGTCATTTTATCTTTAGTTTATTATTTGAATATTTAATTAAGGTTAGTAACCATGCATTTTGGTAAAATATGAAAATTGCTGCCCTTTTATTTTGTTCCAAATATAAAGATATTTAATTTATTAATCCAAATATTAAAATGGAAGCATGAAAGTAAAACATATTTTCAACGAGCATGGGTCATACATACAAAATATCCATATCTATCAAACATAAATGCATCAAATAATAAACCATATGTCTTTTCTTATACCAAACACAAATGTGATGCATCAAATTTATTGCAACTAACGCATTGGGTGCATTTATGATAATAATTGATTTATTTGTTACCATAACAACCACATTTAGTGCTTTTATGATTAAAATAAATGTAGTTAATCGTTATGTGGTCTAAAATGTAAATTAGTGTCCTATTAAAATTTATTTCAATATAAAATAATATAAACACCTTAAAGGAGCATACATTATTTCTAATTAATCAAAATTTATGAAATAACCCAAATACCTTATATACGTATATCCAAATTACTTAATCAAAAGTTATGTAAGTTAAAATAATCATAGAACCTGATTTATATTTCTTGCATAAATGGTTCTAAATTATATATATTTATCCATACCATAAATAAACATTAAAGAAAATAAATGTACATATCAAATCAAAAGTATTCCTCATATTAAAATTTACAACTTATTTGCAAAATATACAACTATAAACACGTGGATGCTTTAAGCTACATTAGTGGTTTCCAAAAATTAGAGGAATTTAGATTATTACCCAAAAAATTAATGATTTCAAAATTCTATCATATTTCATAAATAACATACATATAATTAGATCTATATTTCTACATTAAAACAGTTTAACAAATCAGACTTTCAATATACAACATATAGAAAAAAATTGATACTAAACCAAATCCACAGTCATCACCAGAAAAAAATCCTTGATACATAGATCAAGAAGTTCTAAATGGAGTTTAATTCAAAAATTACATAATAAGAAAAATATAAAAATTTCCTAATGAAATCAATGCTGGGTGGTGCTGTTACCACTTATTAGGATTTCAATATACTTTAGGATTGATTAATCATGAAACCCTAAATCTGAATAAGTGACCCATATTGATTTGATTGAGAAGAAATTAGAGGAAGATAATAAATTAGCCGAAGCCATACCTAAATCCATAGTTGCCGGTTGAAAGAGAAGAAGAATTGGTTTGATCTTCCATATTTGTACAAACCCTAGATCTTAATTATTTCCATATAAGAGATTAGGAGAATAACTAGAGCTTCTCTAATTTGGTGACCATAACCTCTTATTTATAATGTTGGATTTTCTAAATTGGCCCTTCAACAAATTAGAATTGTCCCGGTATCTACACATTAATATCATGACAATTATGTCCTTAAGCTTTTAGCTTTAATCCAAAATTTGATCATTTTAATTAGGATTTACACCAAAATGGCACAATATATTTTATTTTACATATATAGCACACATGTTGAAATTTTTTAACATGTTCATCTTAGACGGTCATGGAATATAATTGTACGGATATAATAGCACCTATGCCTAATTATATAGTAAAACAATCCAAGTACAAAAAGGCCAACATGTCTGATCATATAAGATATGATTAATGCAAAGCGCAAAAGACACAATGTAGGACATCACATATGTCCACAAAACATGATATCCAAACCAAATCTTTTACCAGAGCTTCCAAAAAAGTGAAGTAATATCAACCAAAGACCGCTGCATCTATGAAACTATCCAATGAGCTTGGTGCAGTATCCTAAGGAAACAGGCAAGAAAATATAAGTTCGATCCTAGTTCTTGAAAGCCAAAATCCCCTCGTTATTAGCGTCATACTCACCATTATTGCAATAAAACAGCTCGTTATCAATAAGTCTATAGTACAGTTCTTATTCATCACTTCATCTGTCTTAGATCCATTTTCAAAAAAAGTTCCATCCTTAATGGTAACATTGCCCACTCTCCAATGTTTCCAAGTTCATGCTTTGTAGTACCGACTAAGTGAAATCCTTTCTGAAAGCTTATTCGCCAGTTCTCAATCCAAGCTCTCGGAGGATCGAATCGAGGTCAAAGGTGCATCTTAATACAAGAGTTTGGAGTGTCGTGTGGGAAAGTCATAACATTTGGAGAGGGAGGGGTCAGAGCGGTAGAGATTTTTTGGTGGGGTATGGAAGGGTGGATGTAATGTCAGGGGGATGGAAGGGGTCGAAGTTGGAAGGACGGCAACAACAGACGACACGGGGTGGACAGATGTGATTAGGCCAGGGATAAAAACAATATTGTCTTCAAATATTATTGTTAGGTTTTTTATCAATCGTAAATAATTTCCAACTCCTTCTAACGTGGTTAATAATTGATTTTAGCACTCACATTAATGACCTGATTCATGTGTGGTTAATATCTCTTGGTTGAATGATGTAGCAACTAATGTTTGCTTTGTCAGTTTCCAAGAAATAAATAAACTTCTACACATAAACACATAGCCTGTTTGGGAGCAAGCTTTATGAGGAAGGTATCCAGAATCTTTGTAGCATCTTATTTATGGAGTTTTTGCCACAAATCTCACTATTATCTTTTTCTTGAAGATCTACAAACAAGGAATATAGAAAAAGAAAATTTATATGATTTGATAAGGGGATAAGAAGAAATAGTAAAAATAAATGTAGATTTATAATATAGAAAAGCATAAATAAATAAATAAAAAATAAAGAGGAAATATAATAGTACTGTAAATAAATACAACAGGTTTTTATAGTGTTCGGCATAATATGGCTTATATTCACTTTCTTTCTCTTGTTTATCTCCTTTTACATACATACATACATACATACATAGGTTTGAAATATTTGAGTGGTAGAAATTGTCGTTCCCTTCTGTTATTGAACCAGATATTTATATCTATAAGTAAGGGCATTTACTTCTAGATTTATTGCTTTAATTTCCTATCGCAAGTTTTTTGAGAAATCATTCACTTTGGTCCTTTTCTGAACCCATTTCCGCTTCGTTTGGAGCTGAATCTAGGTTTCTTAAAATGCAACCAAGGGCGATCTTATCTTGAGCGCTAACTAGTTTCAAGCTAGCTAGCTACATATGCTACTCCTAAGCATGCTCCAATGTTGCTTCAATCATCACTCAAAGGATCATTGAGCACCCTAGCTTCGGGTGGGTGCTCTTTCGAGTGCTACCCTAAAACGTGCCCTTTGGTTTCTTCGAGCGCTCATGCCTTTAACAATCTAGATTTGAGAGTTGCTCCAATGCTTGATGCATGGTTTGCTCGATCGTGACCCGAAGCTTTCTTCAAGCACTACTTAGGATAACTCTAATAGCTCATTTTAAGGCTTATGTTGAGTGCTATCTTTGGACACTTTTCTTAGCTAATTTGCATTTTTTCAATATAGTTTCTTTCCTTGTCCATTTGTTTAATTAAAAATTGCATAAGTATTGTTCTGGGACTTGCTTTAGGTTTATTTAATGTGATATAGGGCTTACTTTTGGTCCCAACTCTAGCTGCTTTCCTTTTTTTTGTTTTAGCTCGACTTTATTTTTTTCTTTGAAATTTACATCAAGGTTTGGTCTTAGTGGCATGGTGCTTGATCCATTTGTTAATTTTACTACTTCTACTACCGTTTCTTGAATATAACTTTTCTTATTCCATCTTATTTTGCTTTATTTTCTATAGATGAAATATGGGTATGACACTTGCCCCCTCCTTCAATCTTAGAATCTCAAGTATTAATTTTTCAGTTTGAACTAATTTATATATTATTCTAATCAAAGCTTCTTGTTTACAAATGATTTTCTTATTCGATTTTTCACCCTTACGAGGTTTTACGATTTTACAAATTAACGCACAATTTGTTTATATCCTTTTTTATTAGATACACAATTTGTAAATTGCCAAATAATTCAATTTTCAATTGATTTTGTGCTAGACTTAGCGGTTTGTAGCTTATCTTCTTCAGCCTAGATCGAGTTGCCTTAAGCTTTTAATAAATTAGAATCGTGACGGTTGAACTTTTTACAATGAATTGCTGAGCTTTTATTAATTAAGGGTATATAATTATTCAAGTAATGATCTAAAAAGATCCGAATATGATTTTTTATATTTTTTCTACTGAATGTCATATAGTGTGTTGTCTAGATTTAATTATTATTTTTTCAATAACCACAATTTTAGTATTTTGATAATATATGATTTGTTTTCCTTCGTTAGTTGCTTTAAGTAATTAAAATCTTCTTTTATGTTTGAAATGAGGATTAGGTTCATCATTAGTTTCACATTATTATAGTACTTAATAAATGTTGCATATTCAAAGAATCACCTCTCACACTAACCCATTGCAAATTACTGATAATTTTGACTAGATACATTGTTTTATGAATTTGTTCTTTGCATTATGTTTGTCAATTATCATGTTTATCCAAGGAATCAAAATACTACAATTATTTCTCTTTTGACTCATATTATATTCTCATATTGTGATAATCAAACCTTTGCCCACATACATAGTGTAACAATTGAACCAACAAAAGAGAAAGGTCAAAATATATCACTTAATTATGTAGATTCGATTAATTAAGATCTCACCATATTCTGCACTTGTAACATAACATCTCTTCTTTTGATTAAAGTTCATATTATTTTATCCTTTTGATCCAAAAAATGAGTTGCAAATGGATAATGCTTCTAATAGATGGTCGAGTTAGCATCCCTAATTTGAACTTTTGCTAAAGTGCTATTTTGGTATAAGGTACGTATTTTCTAACAGTTTTCAATCATTAACTATATTCTTTTAATATGAACTTCCATTAACCTTTTAAGTGTCATTCTAGTTTCAACAACCATTCATCAAAACCTTTTGATAGTTTTAAACCTTTATGTTTGTGCTTCAATTATAAGTATGTCAATATTCCAAATATCTGTCCTTTTCAAATAATATGATGTAATTTTTTAGCTAATTATGTTGCCATTTTTTCTTCATTATACAATGTGACTAAAATTAGTTATTTTTCTATATGATTGGTGCTTGAGTCTTCTGTATCAATTATCCTTTGTTTGGAATTTAAATGGTTTTAGTTGAACGAATAACTTCTTTCCTATTTGATTGGTGCTTAAGTCTTTTGTATCAAAAAATATGATGTAATTTTTAGCTAACCATATTACCATTTGTTTTCTATTATACAATTAGACTTGAATTAGTTATTTTCCTATATGATTAGTGCTTGAGTCTTTTGTATCAGTTATTCTTAATTTGGAAATTACTTGGTTCTACTTAAATGAATAAGTGCTTTTATTGGTGTGTTTGCAAGATTACTCGGGTTGCAAAAAATATGAACCTAATATGTTTGTCTAAGGTAATTCGTATATGATTTGGTAGTCCTTAAATCTAATTATGATAATCTCTACCCACATCTTAGTTGTTTCTTACAAGGTGGTGTTCTCCTTTTATAAGGTTTTAGCGGTTTTAATTTAGTCGATCCAATTTAAAATTTCAATTGAGATTGGTAATATCAAAATTTCTTTATGCAGTAATCCATTACGTTCAAACAAAAGTCTACATGAATTTCTGAATGGTTCTCCTACATGTCCTATCTTCATGGACTATTCAGATTAGTTTTATACCTATTCTGAATCTCGATAGTTGTTTTTAGGACACATATGCTCACATTGAGATGGATAAGAACAAAGTAGAGTTACATGCATATACTAATGTCCATACTAATGCCATAAGATATTTTAGCGATTATATAGTAAACCCATTGGATTTCAAATGTAATTTGATGTATTTTTTCAACTAATTTGTAACGATCCGGAATTTCACCGCTTTAATTTGTGAATATATAATTAATAAATAGTCAAAATAGTAGGTTTTATAATCAAAATAAAACTTTTTTTAATAATAAATAATGATGGAAAAATAGTTTTTCAAATTTGTTTAGTAGAATATTTAGTTCAAAGAAAAATCGAAAATGTGACCGAAATTCGTTTTTCGAGTTTTTGACTTTTTGGTGTCGAAAAGTTGTTGGAAAACGTTGTATAAATTTTTGTAACATGTATACACATTTATATACAAGTTAGAATACATTATAGAATATACATATTTATTTATACTTCAATTTATTAAAATATGAAATAACATTTTATGAAAAATAAATAAGTTTAAAAAGTAAAAAGGAAAATTGTCACAAAATGTCATTTCTCTCAAAACATAAGTATACTATGTCATTAATACATGTTGGCTCATCATAAGTGAGAGGGTGACAAGGAAATTTCTACTTTAAAGGGGAGTAGACAAGGGTGATGATGTGGCATTTTGTGAGTGGAGGGCATGTACCTTGAGGATAGTTTTGTCAATTGATTTATCCATTAGTATAAAAGCCAATTTCCTTATTCTTGTCTCATTTTTCTCATTTCTATCTTCACTTTCAAAACATCATTCACGTTTCTTCCTATGTTTCCATGGCTTCCAAACACTTCTAAGTTAGAAAAAAATTCATTTCTTTTCACTTCTTCCTTAGGCAAGTTCACTAAAAGCAACTTCTTTCTCCATTACACTTCTTCTCTTACCAAAATAAGCCCATGCATATCCATATTCATCTAGGCTGAGCCACCCTAAGACATAGGTTGAAACATATTTCCTAGTTAAGCCCACCAAAATAGTATTTTTTTCCATTTTAAAAGCAATGATCTCGGTCGTGTTCAAGTTCTAGTGGAAGTTAGAGTTGAATTTGCAAACTTTCGGTGAGTAAAATCTCACCTTTTAAAACCGAAAGTTTTTAACTTTAATATTTTTATCTTAGTAGCTTTTAAATGCTTATTGTATATGTTCGGTAATGTGATAACTATTGGTTTGGTTTATTCTTTGGAAAGATGACATCTTGATAGTTAGTAAGTAACATGAAAAGTTAGTAGAAAAAATCAAATATATTATAAGTGATGCTCTCTACATGTTGTATGTTTTGTTATGGACCTTGTGTGTGTGTCTATATATATATATATGCTTTACTTATGTTATGTGATGTGATGCTTGGATGAAAATCAATTTTTCATGAAAGTAGTCCTCGAAGTGTCCGTATGGTGACTATCGCTATATCGATACCTTCAAAAAATACCATCTCTTCGACTTCTTTTGTTTCACTTTTGAACTTGGGTTTTACTTTACAAATTTAATCAAGTTTTTGAATAAGGATGGATTCAAAAATAATTTACTAATTAAATAATTATTTTAAATTTAATTAATTATTTTAAATTTAATTAATTATTTTAAATTTAATTAATTATTTTAAATTTAATTAATTATTTTAATTAAGAGGATTAAGGTTAATTAGTTAACTTAATAATGATGTGTTTAGAGTTAATTTATTACTTCATTAATGATACTTGAACTTAATTAATCATTTTATCTAATGATGTCTAAGGTTAATTAATTATTTAATAGTGATGGATTAAAGTTAGTTAATCATTTTAATTAATAGTGTTTAATAGTGTTTAAAATTAATTAATCATTTTTAACTAATTACTTTTAAAATTAATTAATTAGTATAGATTTAATTAATATTTTCCATTAATGATATTTTAAATTAGTTAATCCTATTTAATAAATAATGTTTTAAAATTAAATTAATTAACTTAATAAAGAGATTTATAATTTATTAATTAATTTAATTAATGATGTTTTTAAGCGATTGACCCTTTTTAATTTTGGGTATTTAAAGTTAATTAATCAAATTAATTAACGAAGTCAAAAGATAATTGATGATCCTTGTTAATGACAGTTAAAGATGATTATTCATTTAATAATATTGTTTAAGGTTATTAAATCCTTTTTTATGCAATTTTAAAGTTAGTAAACCATTTTTACAAAGATGTTTAAAGTTAAAAACTTGTAACGAGAATTCCAAGCACGAGTTTAGTTTTAAAAGTAAATGTTCGGTTCGGTTATGGAAAAGAAGTTTTTGTAAACGACATCGCTTATATGGAAAGAACTTAGTCATACTCTTGACACTAAACGCCGAGGTATAGAAACTTATCACTATCTCGAATGTTAAAATTATCGTCAAGGCAATGCCTAGAGGTAACAACACCTTCACTTGCCTAACTCATTTTTAACCAAGAAACAGTACAAGTTTGAAATCGATGAGTAGTGGTAGGAATATGAGACTTGCTATCCATATACGATCATTTTGTTATCTTCGATAGTCAGTTTGTCGATTATCGATTACCTCAGCCTTCTTTATATTTCGTCACTCTAAGACGATGTGTTGCTCACTTAATCTTTTTTATCCTTTGTTGGAAATGACTAAATCCAAAACACGAGTGGAAGCCAAGCTATGTGGGGTTGCTCCCATTATGGTATTTTCACATCTTCTATAGACTAGTTTTGGATATTTATGCACTAATGTGTGGACTACTCGGATTCTCGATAAGGTTGGTTGGGTGCAACTTGGACATGTCTTAGAGAAGTCACAATGTATATGACTCTCTCAAATCTATTTCTAGAGGTATACTTTTGGTAAGCGGGGCACACCGTCCTAGTCATTGTTGGAAAAATCTCCCTTTCTTGTTTGATTCGAACTTTCGAATTTGTTTTTCCTTAACCGCATCATGAAGATTCTAGCACTCTTCGCGATGTTTAACCATTTGTACCCATTCTTTACATTTGGATATTGTTCTTATGAGAGAAACCAATTTTGCGTTTGGTGGCTTGGTCTCACAAGTTGTTGTTTATTTAAACATATTGTTTAGAATTTTACTCATACCAGACATATTGTCTGATCCGAGTTGTTTTTTTTCCTAAAAATCTTGGGTACTCATTTATATCTGAGTAGTATAAAAGAAGCAGATCTTTTATGGGCTCTTTTGAAGATGGCATCTAAGTAGGAGGCCTTAATCTATTTAGTATCTATTTTGGTTGTTTGTTTAATTCTTGTAAGTGTATTTTGTTTCAGCATGTGTAAAGGCAGGTTGTTATGACTGCCTAAGCTGATTGTAGTACTTTTGCATCACTCTTATAACTCCATGTTAGGGAGTAACCTTATGTACTATTTTACTATTATGATATATTTAATAGTTCCGTTGTGAGATTTTTTTGTTATGTTCTTTATTTTTACTCCATGACAATTCATCTTTCAGATGCTTGGACAACGACACACGAATACCATGGATGTATTAAGTGTCATCACCAAGGGTCAGAAAGGTGGGTCGTCACTTTTGGTATTAGAGCTTAGGTTGGGCAAACACCTTAGCCTGAGTGGGATACAAATAATTAGAGATAGGATGAGAAGAGCCTTAGAATGAACCAAACTTGAGAGAGCATTTTTATCACCCATCCTAAAGTCTCATTGTAGATCTTTGGTGTCGTTTACCTTATATCATTCTGGTCCTATCTTTGTATTCTAATAATACCTATCATTGTTTAGGTAATTGAAAATGAGTACAGGAAGAAGAGGGAGAGGATCTGGAACCAGCACGGCTATAAACGGTAGAGCTGCTAGAAATAGGCCAGTTGTAGAGCCGGTAGAAGAAGAAGTAGTACAAGTTTAACAGTCTCAAAACTTTGCTTCTCTGTGCAAAAATTATATTGCTTTTGGTGGTAAACAATTCTTTGAAAGGCATTCTAGAAGTTCAGACATGGCTATGCTCTTATGAGAGGTTATTCGGGTATCTTCAGTCGGAGGATGCAAGGAAGTGATGGTTGGCGTTGTCACAACTCCAAAAGTCAGCAATGGATGGGTGGGATTTGATGACAGTTAATACCCCAGAGGAAGATTTTACTTGGGCTCAATTTAAGGAAGTCTTCAAAGCTTAGTTTATTCCGGAGCCAGGGAGGACTCAGTTGTTTAGGAGTTTCATGGATTTTAAGCAGGGAGATATGACAGTGGTGCAGTTTTAGCATCAATTCAACGCATTGTCTTGCTTTGGACTAGGATTGATAGACACGCCACTTAAAATGAATTAGATGTTCGTGGAAGGATTGAGGCCAGAATTCCATTGCGAGATGACCAATCATGTTAATGATACCTTTACCAATCTGATCGGCATGACCTTGAGGTTTGAAGCTTTGGATATTAAGCATGGAGTTCAAAAAAGCGTAGTGCTAGTAGTTAGTGCCCAACCTTTATCAATTATCCTAGTTGCAAACAAGCCACATTTCAAGCGCAAGTTTAAAGGGAAGAAGTAGTGGGTGAAACCCAGAGATGGGGCTTCAGCACAGAAGAAGTAGCTTAACTTGGCCAACATTCTTTATTTTAAGTGCAACAAAATGGGCCACTTTGCAAATCAGCGTACGGACACTAGTAAATCAATATGCTTCAATTGTCACAAGCAAGGACATGTGAAGAAGGAGTGCTCTTTTCCTAAGAATGGATCGCAAGGACAGGCCTTTACTATTAAGGAAATACCACTTACTTCTACGGATCAAAAGGGAAAGTAGGTGTTGCAACATATATTATCCATTTCTAATATTCCTATTAGAGCGTTGTTTGATACTGGTGCTTCTCATAGTTTCATTTCAGCTGATCTTGTTGGTAAACATGACCTTAACCCATCCTTCTAAATAATTCTCTTTGTGTGTCGAATCCAATTGGGGTCCTACAGACTGTAGCACTATGAGTTTGAATCTGCCTATTTCTTATCGAGATCGGCTCTTCTTTTCCGACTTGTTCGTTCTCGAATTCATGGGTTTTAGGGTGTTGTTGGGTATGGATTGGTTATTTAAGTTTGAAGCTGTATTGGATTGTTTTAAAAGAGTATTCGTAGTAAAGGATGCAGTAGGTAGAAGCATTGATATATGTTATGAGGGGCCTAATGAGCTTATGACCAGTTTTCTCTATTCGCTTAAAGTGGCTAAAGTGGAGATAAGAGATGTACCGATTGTTCAGGATTTCAAGGATATTTTCGATGAAGTGCGAGGTTTTCCTCCTCACCAACCAGTGGAGTTCTATATTGTTTTGATTCCTTAAACCAGATCGATTGTACAGCCTCCTCGAAGGTTGGCCCCAAAAGAGAGAAGAGAATTAGGGAAGCAGACATTTAACTTATTACAGAAAGGTTTGATCCAGCACAGCATATCAAGTTGGAAATCGCTAGTAGTTTTCGTTACAAAGGCAAACAGTTCTCTTAGGTTATGTGTATACTACCGAGTGTAAAATATGAGGACTATTAATAAGTATCCATTACCAAATATCGACGAAATATTTGATCAGCTCTACGACGCTCGAGTATTTTATCAATTGGATCTTGCCACTAGTTTTCACCAATTAGCGGTAGTAGAGGAGAGTGTGCACTAAATAGCTTTTCATATCCCTGATAGGTTTTACGAGTAGTTAGTCATGCTTTTCGAACTGACTAATGCCCATGCTTATTTCGTGGACTTAATGACCCGAGTGTTGTGGGATTTTCTTAATAAATTTGTCCTCGTCTTCACTAATGATATTCTTGTTTATTCTAAGATAGAGGAAGAGCACAAGTATCATCTCCGAGTTGTTCTAAATACTTTAAGAAGTCATCTGCTGAAAGTAAAGTTTTCTAAGTGCCATTTATGGAAATTCGAAGTTAGGTTTCTAATGGATGTAGTTTCGGGAGAAGGCATATTGATGGCCCTAGCTAAAGTAGTAGTAGTTCAAGACTCAAAGAAGCCCGAAAATGCGACAGAGGTCAAAAGTTTCTTAGGATTGGCTAGTTTATATAGAAGATTCATCAAAGATTTCTCGAAGATTGATTCTCATCTGACGAAGTTAACAAAGAAAGATGCTAAGTTTGTATGGACACCTTAGTGCGATCAAGTTTTCAATGAATTGAAGGATAAATTGACCATTACTTCTGCTTTAACTATTCCAAATAGGAGCAAAGGATTATGTAACACCCTAGATTTTTAGTAACATTATTTAGAATATTTAATTAATTAAATTAGATAAAATAATGTGTTGATTAGTGGATTGAAATTTGATTTTAATTAAGGTATAGTCGTGCCATTTAACAATAAATTTAAATAAGAGTTAAATTGAAATAGAGGAGGGGTAAAATAGAAAAGAGGCGATTCCTATATCCTCCAACCCTTAGCTGTGTAAAATTTTACACATTCATTTTTCATTATCAAATTTTAAAACTCAAGGTCGACCACCATTAACAAGGAAATGGGGGAAAAGAAAGAAGATAAGCTAGGAAGCTTAAGCAAATAAAATCTATTCATATCTCAATCTCTTTAATCACAAAGGCTAAGGTGAATAATGTTTATATTTTTGATTTTGTTTTCGGTTCTAAGATTAATTCTAAATATTTTGCAATGATTGGCCATATTTATGAATGATGAAATAAAGATATATACTTGTTGTTGAATTATGGTTTTTCATAACGAATTTATGATATGCTTTAAGATGAAAACCCTGCTAAATGACATCCAAATTCCTTGCGAATTTTTATAAAGATCATATAAAATATTTTGGAGATGATTTTCAATTTTTAGATTTTTCTGAATTTTTGTTAAATTAATACGAATTTTCTAGTAAAGAAAATCGTATTTTGGGTTACAAATTATTTACTGTTAAAGAATTACTTGTTTGGGTCTGAAATTTTTATATGTTAGAAAACATATATAAAGTGATTTTCTGGAATTTTTCAAGATTTTTCCTAAGAGTTTGATAGGCATATAAAATTATTTAAGGTATGGGACTTAAATGTTTTATATATTTTAAAATGGAGAAAGGGCTTTTTGTAAATAATTTGAATTTGTTAATTCTAGAAAATGGCAGCACTTTTGAAAAATTATTATGGCAACCAATCAGATTTAGACAAATAAGGCAAGGTAGGTACAAAAGAAATAGTTTAAAAGTACTAATAAATAGGTTTCCTGTTTCTTCTCTTTCGGCACTAGGTTCCGCCTCCGACATAGTCGAAACCAATGCATATGGTATTAGACAACTGGTATGTGGTGAATTGGATGTGGGCAAAAGGTATAGGGTCGAAACCAAGGGGTTTCGAAAGGGTTGAAGCTTTGCTTTCGTTTTAAAGAAAAATGTGTTCGCTTGCTTTCGACTAAGATGCTTTCGACTTGGTTGGGTTTCAACTAGGTCAAATGCTTTAAAAGAATGGTTTCGATTGGGTTGCATCTTTGTTTTATATGAATGCTTTTGACTAAGTCGAAACACCTAGCTACTGCCTTATTACCTTTCGACCCAATAGGTTTCGAAGGGGTTGTTTTCCTTTAGAAACTCTACCCACGTCTCCAATGCTTTCGAAGGGATGGTTTCGACACCATCACTTCATTACTTAGGAAATGGTTTCAAAATAGAAGCTTTCGACTTAAATGTTTTAAGACCTTTTTCTATGTTTGAAGTATAACCCAAAATGGTTTCAAAAGAGATAGTTTTGAACGGTTTCGACCATGACGTTTTCAAGGGTTTCAAAGGAGTTATCTTTGAATGGATTCGAAAGGTTTTCACATGTTTTAAATTGAACCCAAAGTGCTTTCGAAGGGGTTGAGTTTCGAAGCTTTTGAAATGTTTTAACGAATGGTTTTGAAAGGGGTGGTTCCTCAGGGTTTATACAAAGTTGAAAAGGAAGGTTTTTCCAATGTTTTCAAAAGGCATAGTTTAAAAGGTTTTAAAAGAGGATGTCTAATGTTTTAAAGCTTTAAAAAGAAAGACTTTTATTGGTTTCGAAAGAGTTGCTTTCAATGGTTTTGAGGGGGTTACCTTCAAGGGTTTCGAAAGGGTTGTTTAAAGATTTTAAACAAAGGTTTCCCATGTATTGAATAGGCAATATAGCTTAAGTATTTTAAGTTAAAAAGGACTTTAACTTATTTTGGAAGGATGGTTAATCCTCATTAAAGCTCATCATTATTATTTTGAGTAAAGTTTATATACCATGGAAAAATAGGTTAGAGTAAAGCTAAAGATACATTTCTCTTATATACATATGATTTGAAGGACTAAATCAATTTGAAAAGGTTTTCAAGTAAATTTAAAGGGTAGTTAACCTTAAGGAAAGAATTCAGACAGTAGTCCATTTTGATTTGGATAGTTAGTCAAGTTTGCCATCAGTTACCCCAGTTTTATGGACAATTGTCTATTTGTAGCATAGCAGACCTTACTATTGTTTTTCGGACAGTTAGTCCTTTTGTTAGTATAAGGAACCCTGCCGTTTTGTTGTGGGAAGAGAGTTCACATAATTACTTGTTTTACGGATAGATAGTCCATTTATTAGGATAAAGGATATTGCTATTTTGTTGTGGGTGGTTAGTTCACATATTACCTGTTTTATGGACAGATAGTCCATTTATTAGCATAAAGGATATTGCTATTTTGATATAATCAGTTTGATTAACCAGTTTGGTTGTGGGAAAGGAATTGCAAAATATATATGTTTTGAAAGGATATTAGTATTGGAAAACCCATTCTGCTAAGCGGCGTGGTCTCACTTAATATCAGTAAACCGAGATGTAACATAATTATTCACACCAGGCTTTATGTCTGACTAGTAGTTTTTATTCCCCCTTAAACTCTCGGGTGCTCAAAATTGATTTGATTAGGCTATGGGTTAAAGTTTTCTAGTTTTGATATTTCGGGGAATAAAGCTTCCGAAGACGAGTAGGTGGTTGACGGATAGCTAATTAGGAATACATATTATTCTATCATTTTTGTGCTGTGTATATTAGTCAAATATGACTATATTTCTCTGATCAACCAAGGGGATATCGTCATACGTTGCTCTTGGCATAGTTTTGTAATGATTATAATTGATCTTTACTTGGGAAACGGACATGGGATTATGTAATTTGAATATGAATTTGTTTGAATTGTAATTAGTAAAATGTTATCTTTTGAAATCTGTGATTTTGTTCATATTCAAGTGCTTCTGATATCATGAATACCATTAGCATTGCCGTATTTTGTCGCCAGAAGTTAATACTATAGATGACTGCAACATCTGTAGCGCTTAACTTTTGGCCTCCAAATACGGGATGTTACAACATGGTATTAGAGCATAGGTTTATGAAAAACTTTAACTAAAAATGCTTTTTAAAACATAATCCTAAAGAAGTAGAGTAAGGTTGGGGTATGGGATAATACAATAGTAATGTACTTGTATTTGCTATATATAAGTATACACTTTATCTCTAGTCTCCTGTCTTTATTAGGCTATTTTTCTGTATCTCATGAGGTTTGAATACATATATGGAAGGAAGAAGAGGAAGAGTGAACCTAGGAGGGGTAGGCACTGATAGGAATGCCAGGCCTAATGTGAGAAGAGGTCAAGGTCAAGCACCAGTAGAGAATGTGGGTGCTGAAGTCCCGTAAGTTAGAATGGAAGTTATGTATCAGTTTTTCGTGAATATGGTGCAGGCAGGTATTGCTGCTGGAGTAGGGAGAGGAGGAGTTCTTGGAGATCTAGTTGTCAATGATTATGCTTAGCTGAGTATGAAGCGGGATATTGGTTTGTGTGTAAAGTAGTGCTTGAATTGCCAGTAGGCAAAGGCCGAACACCAAAAACCAAGTGGGTTTCTTCAACCGTTATATATTCCATTGTGGAAGTGAGATTCTATATCCATGTACTTTATTGACGGGTTGCCACGGTCGAACAGGGGAAATGATAGTATATGGGTCATAATGGACAAATTGACCAAGAGTGCCCATTTCATTCCAGTTAGGTTAACCAAAACGGCCCCTATTTTAGCAAGGTTGTTCATGAGGAATGTCGTCAGACTGCATGGGATTCCTAGTAGCATAGTTAGTAATAAAGATCCTTTGTTTACTAGCGAGTTCTAGAAGAGTCTGCAGGAAGTTTTGGGAACCAAGCTCAAAATGAGTACCGCTTTCCATCCGCAGACAGATGCGCAAACGGAGAGAGTTAACAAGATCTTGGAAGATTTGTTAAGAGCTTGTGTTCTAGATTTCAGGGGATCATGGGAAGACCAACTGCATCTAGTCGATTTTTCGTATAACAACAGTTATCAGACTAGTATTAGGATGACACCATTTGAAGCTTTGTATGGAAGGCTGTGTAAATCTCCCATTTGTTGGCTAGAGACCGGGGATAGGTTGGTTCTTGGTCCAGACTTGGTCAAAGAAGCTGTAGAAAAGATTGAGG
The DNA here is from genome assembly GCA_030737815.1 of Allium fistulosum. NCBI lineage: Eukaryota > Viridiplantae > Streptophyta > Magnoliopsida > Asparagales > Amaryllidaceae > Allium > Allium fistulosum. The sequence continues at coordinate 478,179,107 of CM060905.1, read as the reverse complement.
TCATTTGGGCTAGAATGAAGGAGGCTCGGTCTAGGTAGAAAAGTTATGTAGATAAGAGATGGAAAGATCTAGAGTTCTCAGTTTGGGACCAAGTTTTTGTCAAAGTGACACCGATGAAGGGTGTGATTAGGTTGGAAAATCGAGGAAGTTGGCACAAAGGTTCGTTAGACCTTTTCCTATTGTTGAGAGGATCGGGGAACTCGCATATAGATTTGAGTTACCGAGTAGTTTAGCAGGAGTCCATGATGTTTTCCATGTTCCTCATCTCAGAAAGTATGTCAGAGATCCGAAGACTACCATTGCACCGACTGTGTTAGATGACTTAGTAGTAGAACCGGATTTGACTATCATGAGAAAGCCTATTCGTATTGTTGACAGAGATGAAAAAAGGCTTAGAACCAAGACAGTCATGTTAATCAAAGTCCAGTGGAGCAACGATGATAGAGGCAGTACTTAGGAGATTGAGAGCAGGATTAAAGATACTTATCCTGACTTGTTTGATGGTATGTTTTACCCCATTATTTGATTTATTGTGTACCTTATCGTAATTTCGAGGATGATATTCTTTAAGGAGGGGAGTCTGTAACACCAAGATTTTTGTTAACATTACTTAGAATATTTAATTAGTTAAATTAAATAAAATAATGTGTTGATTAGGGGATTGAGATTTGATTTTAATTAAGGTGTAGCCGTGAATTAAAATAAGAGTTAAATTGAAATAGAGGAGGGGTAAAATAGGAAAGAGGCCATTCCTATATATTCCAACCCTTGGCCATGTAAAATTTTACACGTTCATTTTTCATTCTCAAATTTTAAAACTCAAGGCTAGCTACCATTATCAAGGAAAAGGGGAAAAAGAAAGAAGATAAGCAAGGAAGAACTTAAGCAAATCAAATCTATTCATATCTCAATCTCTTTAATCACAAAGGATAAGGTGAATAAAGTTTATATCTCATCTCATTTTTGATTGTGTTTTTGGGTTTAAGATGAATTCAGAATATTTTGCAATGATTTGCCATGTTTTTGAATGATGGAATGAAGATGTAATCTTGTTGATGAATTATGGTTTTTCATAATGAATTTATGATATGTTTTAAGAAGAAAACCCTACTAAGTAACATCCAAATGCCTTGCGAATTTATGAAGATCATAAGTAATATTTTGGAGATGGGTTTCAATTTTCATATTTTTCTAAAATTTTGTGAAATTAATACGAATTTTCTAGTAAATAAAATGGTATTTTCGGTTATAAATTATTTACGGTTAAATAATTATTTGTTTGGGTCTGAAATTTTTATATTTTAGAAAACATATATAAAGTGATTTTCTGGAATTTTTCCAAAATTTTCCTAAGAGTTTTGATAAGTATATAAAATTATTTAAGGTATGAGACTTAAATGTTTTATATATTTTAAAATGGAGAAGGGTATTTTGTAAATAATTTGAATTTGTTAATTCTGGAAATTGGCAGAACTTTTGAAAAAGTATTATGGCAACCAATCAGATTTAGACAAACAAGGCAGTTTAGGTACAAAAGAAATATTTTAGAAGTACTAATAAATAGGTTTTTCACTGTTTCGTCTCTTTCGGCACCAGGTTCCGCCTTCATACTATCGCCTCCAACGCAGTCGAAACCAATGCATATGGTATCCAACTGGTACGTAATGAATTGGATGTGGGCGAAAGGTATAGGGCCGAAACCAAGGGGTTTCGAAAGGGTTGAATCTTTGCTTTGGTTTTAAAGAAAAATGCGCGTGCTTGCTTTCGACTAAGATGCTTTTGACTAGGTTGGGTTTCGACTAGGTCAAATGGTTTAAAAGAATGGTTTCAATTGGGTTTCATCTTTGTTTTAAATGAATGCTTTCGACTAAGTCAAAACACCTAGGTGCCGTCTTATTACCTTGCGACCCAGTAGGTTTCGAAGGGGTTGTTTTGTTTTATAAAATCTACACTTCTCCAATGCTTTCAAAAGGATGGTTTCGAGGCCATCACTTCATTACTTAGGAAATGGTTTCGAAATATAAGCTTTTAACTTAAATGTTTTTAAGACCTTTTTCTATGTTTGAAGTAAAACTCAAAATGGTTTCGAAAGAGATAGTTTTGAATGGTTTCGACCAAGACGTTTTCAAAGGTTTTGAAGGAGTTAACTTTGAATGGTTTCGAAAGGTTTCCACATGTTTTAAATTGAACCCAAAGTGCTTTCGAAGGGGTTAAGTTTTAAAGCTTTCAAAAGGTTTTAATAAATGTTTTCGAAAGGGGTAGTTCCCTAGGGTTTCGACAATTTTTAAAAGGAAGATTTTTACTACGTTTTCTAAATGCAAGGTTTAAACGGTTTTAAAGGAGGATGTTTAATGTTTTAAAGATTTCGAAAGAAAGACTTTTATTGGTTTCAAAAGATTTTCTTTCAATGGTTTCGAAGGGGTTACCTTAAAGGGTTTTGAAAGGGTTGTTTAAAGGTTTTAAACAAAACTTTCGACCCGGAATTTCACCTCTTTAATTTATGAATATTTAATTTTTTAAATAATCAAAATAGTAGATTTTATAATCAAAATAAAATTCATTTTAGTAATAAATATTTTGAGTTAACAATCCCGAATTAATCTTTTGTGTTAAGAATCCCAATTTAATCCTTTCTTGGATACATGTATCATATACTCTCTACTATTAAACAAGTAGCATTCAAGAGTTGATTAACGATTCCAACTCTTGTAGGATTAACTATTCCTATAATGATGTTTTCTCTCCACCATAACACTTACCAGCTCCCACCAATTTAGATGGTTAGGACTGGCTACGAATGATAAGAGCCTCTACTTACGGTATAATCATCCGTCATGTTAAGTGTCACGTTCCAACTTCTCGAAATGAGAGCCTGGAACTTGACCCAATATGGTACATTTTTAGCTTGCTTCCCGACTCCATTTAGTTGTGAACACTCCTGAATAACTGAGAACTGCGAACAAGTTTCCATGTCCTATTCTACTTAACTTGCACCAAATCCAAGTTCAATCTGGCCTGCTGCTTCAGCTCAGATGTCCGACCCTTCAATTCAAACGTTTGACTCACTATAAGAAAAGTTACTTTTTATAACGCCAATCCATAACGCGTCATTCCATATTGTTATTGTTCGTTTTAATTTGTTTAATTCAGAAAAGGCATTAACTAAGTATCGCTTTTTAAAGCGGGCTCTTCCTAAATATTTCCACGGCTGCCTCTTTTTTAATTATTTCCCTCTTCTTCAAATTCTCCTTCGTCTTCTACCTACAGCCAAATAACTTCGCTCAAAGTAAAAAATCCCCCATCATTTTACATCTTCTTTGTGAGTTAAGCAACCCAAATCGAGATCTGATATTGGAGCAAGTCGATGTCGCTTGGAAGTTCAACTATCACCACTTGCTCTTCGACATCCATGCCCTAATCAACACTTTTCAACTCGGTAACCTCACATTTGCTCTCACTACGTAGAACTTTATCCATCAAACTTCTTCTTCCCCTTTCCCTCCATCATCTCCTCCATACAAGTCACCCACCATTAAATCCAAAATCAAAGCAGCAAGAACTGAATCAACCGGTGTCTATTTAGGCTTCCGAGCTCCTTATTTCGAGGTCTGACCATTCTTCACACCCTCCTTAATTCGTTTCATCGCTTGCAATTTTGTACGCATGTTTATTATTGATTTTGTTCGTTTATGCAGCTTCTAGAGCCATTGACTGGAAAAGTTTGGACCTTGTATGAGTTTGAGTCTTATCCTGCTTTAAGTACTTAGTTTTTCTTTTCTTACATTCATTTAAAATTGGAATATAATATACCGAAATTCAGTTTGATTAGAATTTAAACAGATTGAATTTTGCAGGTAATGTTCATTTGCAACCATTGCCCTTTTGTTATTCATTTGAAAAAGGATATAGTAAAGCTTGCGAATTTCTACATGTCTGTATGTGAATTTTATATAAGAAATGATACAACTGATAAAATTATAAATGTAGCATTGTTTTTTTACTGTATTTTACTTGTGTGTTGTAGAAAGGACTGGCCATTGTTGCAATATCTTCGAACTCTACAATCACCCACCCTCAGGTTTATATTCTCATGAGTTAGAATCCTCTGCGAGCTGTTATGTTTCTTTTACATGTAATTTAGTATTGAAAAGAAAAACTAGTATACTCTGGAGAATTAGCAGGGTATACATAATACGAGTGTCTAGAAGACATTACTTTTTTGGGTAAATATGCTAGTGTCCAATGCTTAGTGTATGATACTCCATTATTTCATTTCATCTAGCTAATATGTGATTTAATTAACTTTTTCATACTTTTCTTGACTAATTTTTCTTTTATTTATTTTTTATTATGACCAATGTTTTGTGATCATAGGGTGAATGAAGTTTCTGAAACAGAGGAGATGGCTCCCATTGAGTGAGTAGCTTTTTTTCTTTCTATCTAATTATTTCTTGACTATAAGAACCCTGTTTCGCTTCCTTCTATGTGGAATTATGTATTTTCTTTTTATGTCTGATAATAGGAATGGGATGTATGTCACGATCAATCAATGGTAGCTTAAAAGGTTTTCAAGGAAAAAAACATGTTATTGCTTTCTTAGTTCGGTAAGTGTCTTGTTTCCTTTGTTAGTTACATCTACCTTACTTGCATTCAGCTTCGATGTAGTAGGATTCTCCAGAAACTTTTTTTATTTTCTGCATTAAATTAAGTTTATTAGCTGCATTATAGAATGAGTACCATATGCATATGCAAGTCCTAAGTTGGCTAATTTGACCTTTTGCGTGCTCACTTAAGTAGTAAGAAAAGAACTAATAGAAACTTTGTTAATTTTTTTTCTTTGTTTACCTTTGAAATGGATGTACAATTATCATAAATACATGAAGTGCTTATATACACAAGTGCATGTTAAAATCAGCTCATGCTTTAAAATAGCTACATGATGTATGTGTATAATCAGCTTCATGCTCAAATAATCATCTACTTAAGTAAACAGGTTGTTATAATAAATCTTTCTTGAGTTAACGCAAACACAAGATATTTGAATTTTTTTTTCAAAGACCAACAACTCCAGTAGAGATATAATGGTGAGAATTAGAGTTCAGGGAGTGATATTTTGTATATCATTTTTATATGACCAAGATATATCATCAAATTGAATTGACAATGATTTTGCTTTTGTAAATGTCAAGTTTTCTATGTCTTTATGTATACTGATGTAGTCCAAGAGATTCTAAACAGACCGAGCTCTGTTCAAGTTTTAAGTTTTTGTTTTCTTCGTTTTCTAAGTAGTAGAAGAGAGATATGCCAGTTAGAATGTAGCCATTTAATGTTATGCCAGCGTCCCAGAGAAATTTAGTGTGTGTATGATCTTTTTACATGTTACTACCAATCAACTTGATTGAATGATAGTTTTTAATTGAGAATAGTCTATTTGTTTCTTTTCTATCAAAGTTATATTGATGGTTCTACAGTTACAAAATAGTCGGTTCATACATGTTCTATTAATCTTTCAGCAATACATTTGACGAAACTACCCCTTGGTGCTTATAGTGTGCAGGTTCTTTTGTTGTAATTTTTAAACAAGCTTAATCAGAAAAACTTTTGGTAATGTAGGTGTAGATTTTTATGTAATGGAACATTGCTTACAAGTGACATTTTATTTCATGAAAAAATAGATTTTGGACCCACATGTGCATAGTTACATTTTTGGATTTATATGTCCGTATATTTATGGAAGTTAATATTTTAAAGTATGGCTTTCATTTTTGACAAGTTGGGATAAGTTTTAGGTGCAGTTGCAATGAGTGGCTTCTCGCAATAGATCATTTAACAATAAATTGTATTTTAGTTTTTTTAAAAACTATGTCAACCTGCAACTCAACAACTTTTTGGGGAACCTATAAGAAGTTTAATCCTCTTAATTGTAGCTGGAATATGGGTTTATTAGTTGCAAACATGCATACTCATTAAATTAAATTATATCACCATAACCAACTCACCTCGCATGTGTCAAAATTTATGTTCACATAATTTCTAATTTACCAAGCCTTACATAGGTATACCATCTTCATGATCATCATACACCATAGAATTGAGTTAGTGGGAACATCATGGTTGTTTTTATACGTGTGTGTGTCATAGAATAAGAACTAACATGTAGTTTAATGGGAAATCACATCTTACTGGCTTACTCCAATTAAGGAAGTGCATCTTGTGCGCTTTATTTTACTAGTTTTTAGAGTTTGATATACTGCTTGCATAATGCAAATCCAGCTATAAACGTGCCAACCATGAGCCGTGTATTTTATGTCACAGGTTCAAATACAAATGGTGGGACGAAGAAACAATGTATTACAAAAAAAGATGAGTTGCAATAGTTATTGATGATATATACAGGTACCATAGAATGTTTTACAACCATTGATTTTTGTTTAGAAAGATTTGAGTAGTTTTTACATCTATAATCAGAGGTGGAATAAGGGTTCATTTCTGTGTTAACATTTTTCGGTTGTTCAAAAAGATGCAAACTCTAAGAATGACTGAGGCATCTTCAAGAAGCCAAACCAGCTCGGATGTTAACCATGTAAAACCATAGGAAGATGCAAATGGTTCTCATCTGTTAGGTTCGAAGGGGACATGTGTGAAAGATAGATGGCCTTGTGGGAATTTTTTGCTTACCAATTCTATGATATAGGTACCTATTAATGCTTACATAACAATTTTGTTTATATTAATTTTTAAAGATGAACAAGTTTGTTATGGAACAAGCCAAAGCAGTCCTTATTCTCCAGAGTCAATCCTAATTCCGACTAAGTTACCACATGCGTTAAACCCTAGATTCACCGTTCGCCTACAGTTTAGGTAATTTAATATCTCTCACATTTTGCCCAATTTTCTTTATTTATCCTAAGTTTTTTACTGCCAATTATTTCTTCCGATCCATAAGGCTAGTTAATCCAACATTTGCTGAAAGAGAGAATTACTGCATTTACTAAAAGATTACAATGAGGTTTCAGAGGCAAGATGCTGCGTAGAACTTAGATGGAAGGTGCTTAAAGAATCTTTTCAATATTGCTTCCTTAATTTAAGAACGAAATGTCAGATATGCAGACGACTATGATATTATATCCCAAAACCTGTAATGAAGCTCTCACGTCAGAGAAATCTTGCCGGAGCATGAAAACTCACATTTTTATCCCTAGCCAAAATAACTTAAAGATCTGCTAAAAATGCACAACAGCTTTGTTAATCATGTTATCTGAATTTTCAGATTGAAACTGGTACTAAAATATGATGATATAATGGTAATTGCTCTCCTCAGTTGCAATTGTTAACGATTTAGTGAAATATTGATTTAACATCAGCCATTCCTTGATTGGATTTGAGTTATGCCAAACATGTAAATTCATTCAAAAAATAAATATGCATGTTAATTTTTTATTTATGTCGTTGGCCAGCACCAGTAGAAGCCAAGCTCCTATTCCACAGCTAGTTGTACCTCCGCCTCCAGTATCAAATGGATCTTCCTCAACTGCTTTAGTTAAAGCCGATCCTCTTATTGATCTTCTTAGTGGCGATGATTTCAGCAAGCCTGCATCAGCTGCAGCAGAGAATAATAATAATAATAGTAGTAGTAATCTACTTGCTCTTGTTCCTGTTACTGAGCAAGTTTCAAATATGCCTTCTGATCAGAATGCTTTAGCTCTAGTTGATATGTTTCCTGGAAACACCAACAACAATACTGCACCTACTACTTCTCAGTTGCAGCCATAGAATTCTGCTTTATATTCCAATGGAAATGGATCTCAAAACTCTGAGCAGGCAATGTATGGTTAAGGTACAGGAAATTCTTCATGGAATAATCAAATACAAGCTTCCGACTACAGTAAGTACCAAGTAATTTGTTTTCTTATTTAACTTGCTGCAATTATTTCATTGTTGTCATCGATACATTTTATCAAATGTTTGACTATTTCAATATGAGGGTTTCAACAAGAGTTAAATACTGTAACCCATGAATCTTTGAATTGCTGCTGCTTCCAGTAAATTGATAATTGTTATTTGTAACCAAACAACTTCCCTTTAACAACTTTTATACCTTTAATTTTCAAAATAATAATATGAAATTTATCAGAGGAATAATGAGCTATGTCAATCTTCATTTTTCAATTGATAATTCTTAAAGAGACATTTTGATCTGCAATTTGGATTGGCCAAAATCAAACATATTGGTTCAAGTTTTGGATGATTCAGATGATCCAACCACACAAATGTAGATTAAAGAGGAGGTTGAGAAATGGAAACAAAATGGCACTCAAATTATTTATAGACATAGAGTTATTAGAGATGGTTATAAAGCAGGGAATCTAAAGTCGGCTATGCATTGTAGTTAAGTGAAGAATTATGAATTTGTCGCTATCGTTGATGCAGATTTTCAACCTACGACTGATTTCTTAAAAAGAACAATTCCTCATTTCAAGGTTCTAATCATTGCTTTAAAACTATATTTTAATTTGAAATGCATCTTGAAGTTTAAACTTTCAGGGCAATGATGAGTTGGGTCTAGTACAAGCAAGGTGGCCATTTATGAATAAAGATGGAAACTTGCTAACTAGGATTCAAAATATTAACCTTTGCATTCATTTTGAAGTTGAGCAACAAGTGAATCGAATTTTCATTAATTTTTTTGGGTTTAATGCAACTGCTGGAGTTTGGAGAATTAAGGCATTAGAGGGATCGGGTGGCTGGTTAGAGAGAACTACTGTTGAGGATAAGGATATTGCAGTTCGAGCTCATTTAAATGGATGGAAGTTTATATATCTAAATGATGTTGAGGTATAAATCTTTTCTTCAGATGAATGAAAAGTCACTTTATGAGCTTTTATGATATACTGATATTACTTTGTTATTTTAGTGTCAATGCGAGCTCCCAGAATCGTTTGAGGCTTATAGGAAGCAAAAGCATAGGTGGCATTCGGGACCTATGCAGCTGTTTAGGTTATGCTTGCCTGATATTATCAAATCCAAGGTACATTTTATAAGCTTCTGATATGCCATATTTGCTTTCATACTCGGTACATATACAATAGTTGTTTTCTTATATAATTATTTTCAAATTGTTTTGAATTTTTAGGAAGTACTACCAATAACCGAAGACATGCATGAAGAAAGGCTTTGAGCAGTTCAAGCTCTTAGTGAAGCATTTGATACTTGTAGACGTTAACTTTGAACTATGTTGTCTTTTATTATCATGAATATGTATTGAATTTGGTAACTCATGTATTGAACTTAATTTTTGTTAGTTGATACTTTATTTTGTTACCATGAATATGCGTTACATTTGCTGATTATCATATTTTTTTCTTTCATACATTGTTCAAATTGTTTTCTATTTAAAGAATATTCATTTTGATTGTTATTATTAAAATGTAATAGTGGGATGCATAAAATATATAGTAAAATAAAGCATAGCTCCTAATAAGCGTTATAACTATATGAAAAGTGCTATAAAAAGATAATGCAATGTATGAGGTTACTGTCAAAGGATAGCAGCAAATAGGCGTTATTGTTTCTACACATTTTATAGCGGTATATATATGCTGTCAATGGATGTAGAATATACTATAAACATGTTGATATATAGCGCGAAATAGGCGCTATAGAATGACTATTTTATAGCAGCTATACTATGCTATGAAATCATGTTCTTTTATAGCGGTTTTTTGTGTGTTATAAATGTGCAATTCTTTTTATAACATGTCGATATACAGCGTTTATCAAACTGCTATAGTTGTGTTTAATAGCGGCTATATGCCGCTATAAAAGACTGTTTTTCTTGTAGTGACTCATATTATATATAAAAAATTAACTTTTCCACATTCAGATTTCTGAGTATAAGAATCAGATGTTTGAATCAAGCCTGTTTTATACTTTTATCTTTCTGTTTTCAAACTCCACTTGTTTAGCCATCTTAACATTCAGTTTAGACGTCTGACCTCTATCTCAGATGTCTGGTTAGAGTGTCCAGACGTTTGAATTGTGCCTTATATGTACTATTTTCTTTCTGGTTCGTATTTAATCATTTTTAGTCCAACTCAGACGTATGACCAACTAATCCAGGCGTCTGACTTGGTTTTTCTGGATTTTCAAGTTATATTTTCTTGTTTATTTTACTTTTCTTTTCATCCACTCGAGTAAGGGTTTCAAGGTTTATCTTCACAATGTTTTTAATATCGTTTCTATTATTTTATATCAATTTCAAGTGATTTATTCTAATAATTAAAGATAGATTTCTAGTCAATTATGTGTGTGTGTGTCTGTGTGTGTGTGTGTATTTAAGGTATTTTACGCGCATTCAAATTGATTATCTTTTTCTACTTATCAAATATCATTTCAAATTATATATGAATCAATCCATAAAAGTTACCTTTGACTACCAAAATCAACCCAACATGTTTTACAATGTAGATATATTGGACTGGAGGTAATTTTATAATTTACTAGGGTTTTCCAATATTTTTTAACTCAAAGATTCAGAATAAAGGGTAAGTTCAAGAAGAGAAATCATATTTGAATTGCTACAAAGTATATAATTAAAATTCAACTACATATTTGCATCATACTCATTTCATAGATAGAATCCACTCACCTTTTAGTTTTCCATCTTCTCTTTAGATTTGTATCCGCTGCTCTTTCCTCTAGCTTTGGTTGTGGAACCCTTCTTCCTCTAATTTGTTTTCAATTCTTTTATTTGATTTACGTTTTATTTTGTTTGAAAATTTGAATATATTTTTGAGGAAAAAGATGAGAAAGAAGAGATTTTTAGGAGGAAGAGGATAGTGTTTTTGAATGAGGAGAGTGGAAGTTTAAACCTTTATTTATTGTTGAGAATTAGGGTTCCTATTCTAATTTTTGAAATCTATAATTACGAAATTGCTACTAGCTACACTGTCCATTGTTTATACTCTGTTTTATCAAATTTAGCAAGTTATATAAGATTTCCGACTATAAACGATTTTCCAGACACAATAGTATAAGTCCCGAGGCATAAGTCCAACATCTATAAAAATTTGTTATTTTTGTCCTTTTATGTAAAATTAAAATTTTGCCCTTATTCATATTTCAAATTATTATTATAATTTTCTAGGATGTTACATTCTCTCTCATTAAAAAGGATTTCATCCCCAAAATCTCCAAGGTTGGAAAAATGTAATTCGCTTATGCGACCAGTATCTACAATCATCTACTCAACCATCAACCGCTTGCAAACATTGTCTTTAATTTTAGATTTCTAATGCAACATGGACATATAGGTATGGAATGTATATGAGCATATAGGTAATGTAAGAAATGCAAGTGTTTATGCCATGTATCAAAAATGTATGCAATGCCCTAAATACATGTAATTCCTTATGAATGAGCAACTATTCAGTACATACGTAAAATTGCAGCATCCATATGCATATAACTGATAAAATAAAGTGGATAATTTGGTGTGTTATAGGCCAACATGAATAATAGCCTATATGTGCAATACTAGCTAATAAAATACACCTATTAACAACCATCTTACAAAACAAGTCCTATTGACATGTTCACATCCATGCCTAACATCGATATACTCACATACCTATGTAATACACTAAGCTAAATGTTGTGTATCTAAGTAATTTTATTAATTTAAATGGAAACTTACTAGAAATGCGCTTTGGATGGGTAGCTCAGATCTTCTCCTCTAGCTTCCAAGTGTTCTCAGCTGGATTGTCTCCTCATTAGATTCTAACCTGTCTGATTACTTTATTGTGAAGTCGCTTTATTCTATGCTCAATGACACAGGTAGGTGCACGATGAACATGGGACTCTCTCTACTTTAACCTTTTCCAATTGACTCTTCTCAACACGGTAGCTGAATCGTGTAAGCCTATTCGTAAGTGTAACACATGGAAGACATTGTGAACTCCCACCAACTTTTCAGGAACCTCCACTCTGTAAACTAACTTCCCTACTCTCTCCAAGATCGAAAAAGGTCCTACAAATCTTGGTTCCAACTTTCACGAACTGCCAAACCCCATAACGTGTCTAAGTGGTGAGACTTCACAAAGGCCATGTCGCCCACCGTGAACTCCAACTTCATGTGTCTCCTGTCAACCTAATATTTCTATTTATTTTGTGCAGTCTTCATTCTTCTATAGATCAAATCTACTTTCTCAAAGGTCTCCCTAATCACGTATGGTCTAAGAATGATCCTATCGGTAGTTTCCCACTAACAAGATAGGGATTTATACATCCTCATGTACAATATCTCGAACAATTGCATTGAAATACCCGCCCCATAGTTGTTATTATATGCAAACTTCACTAACGGCATGTGATCCTCCTAAGAACCTTCAAAATCAAAAATATACATCCTCAGCAAGCCCTCCAATACCTGATTCACCCTTTTCATTTGTCCGTCAGTCTATGTGTAATAGGTTATACTCAGATTTAGTTAGTGCTCCAGGCCTCTTCAAAACTCCTCCATAACTCACTAATGAAAAGTGGATCTCAATCGCTGACTATGCTAGAAGGAACTCCATGAATTCGAACCACCTCCTTCACATATAAGGTCGCCAAAGATGCAACAGTTCTTGTACTCCTAACCATAATAAAATAAGAGCATTTGGTCAAAATAAATCGACAATGACCTAATACTCTCATTCCTCCTTCTGCTCCTAGGTAACCCAACGATAAAATCCATAGAGATACTCTCCCATTTCCACCATAGGACATTCAAAGGATGTAATAATCCACTGGGCTTCTTTTGCTCCGCTTTTACTCTTTGTCAAGTGATACACTTGGAAGATAGCTCCACTACATGCCTCTTTATTCTTGGCCAGTAAAATACCCTCTTCATATCGCGATATATTTTTCCACCACAGGGATAAATGGTCATCCTACAATTATGAGACTCTGCTAGCTCCATGTCAATCATTTCCTTAATAAGAGGAAAACACAACCTACCTTCCCTCCTTAACCATCCCTTCGAATCAATAGAATAACAATCAAAATGACTTGAATGCTCTCTTTTGTTTAGCTTATCAAAAATATTCAATAACTTTGTATCTTGCTTATGATTCGAATCAACATAATCTATAAGTGAAGCTTGAACATTTAAAGTTGTTAACAATCCTGATGTGATGTCCGATGTAGGTCAAAAATCGAATGCAGAAATAAACTCCAAATGCTTCCATCCCAAGAACATAGGGCTTAGCATGGCATGCTTCCTACTTAATGTTGTTCAGAGATATATGCCAACCAACTCTTACCCTTAATGTGTGGGTAGGAGTATAAGCCAAAAAGGATGTGACTTGGCCGTCCATTTGCCAACTTTTGTCCTTAAAGCGAGGCAGGAGTATAAACCAAAAATGACGTGACTTGACTGTCCATCCACTAACTCTTACCCTCTAAGCGGGGATAGGAGTATAAACATTCAAAGGCTAAATGAGACTCTTTACCACTACAGCTCATACCCAGGGTTTGGAAGAGCACTCACATCTTGCTCGGAGTAGGCGAGAGAAAAGATCTACGCCTGGAGTTAGGTGAGATATCTTAATAACTTCGGTCGTTGCTCGAAGTAGGCGCGATAGCAAGTAAACACCCTGGATAGGGATGTCCAAACCACTCTCTCAAGTGGTTAACTCAAAACAACGCATAAAAGTCAGGCACAGTCACATGCAAAACATTTTAGAAATAAATTTTCAAGTTAACTTTTCAAGCAAATGGAATTCAACCAAGTTCCAGAGTGAAGCTTGATCGTACGCGGATGGAAGTCCTTAAGATCGCGCTGTACAAGCCTAAACAACAACAAATTGAACTAATGACTTAGTTCAATGACCACAATGGGAAATAGATCACAAACACATTGAATGTAAAGCGCAGTTCTAAAATACTTAGGAAAATTTATAACAAGGCTTGAGAAAAACAAAACTGTATATTATTCACATTCAAAATAGGACTTAGAAGAAAAAGCACAAGTGTTATTGACACTAAAATTGAAAAGAAAAAGTAGAGGTCAAATCCGCCCAACACTAGCCAGAAAGCAAAAGCAAAAGCTAAAAAGTGCTTAGGTACTACTCAACCAAAAACATAAAGAAGATGGATGATCAATTCTTGATCTTCTTCTTTTTCTCTATCCTCTCTTTCTTCTCTATAGAAGATGGCGCACCGGATCCTTCCAGTTGCTTCGTTATCCTTTCCTCACTTCCTTTACCCTTCGAAGGCAAGTTGGAGGTAGCACTTTGGGTACTCTGAGTACTTGGAATGCCTTGAGTAATGGGAGTGGTCTGAGTACTATAGGCAATAGGCAGTGTGACCGAAGCTAAGATGGTCTTGTATTGTAAGGCAATGGATAAGGGAGGAGGGAGATCAAACGGTTCCTACTTAATTTCCATAGCTGAGTTGGGCTGCTTTTTGAGAAGTTCGCTCATCAAAAGTCCCTTGCCAAGGTTGAGTGACCCGGTGATCTCAACATCATAATCCATAAGTGTCTCTTGGAAATCACCAGACCTCTCCTCTTGCAATGCATCGATCATTTGTGCATTTGGACCGAGGGCATCACTAACCGGAATGCTTGGAATCATCCCAAAGATAATTACGACCACTGAATCAGTCATCATTTCTTGCCATCCCAGTTGGGAGCTTTCCTTTAGGAGACTTGTTATTGTAGGCTAACCTGAAATTTGAGAAAGATAAAATGAAAGATTAATTACATCGACTGGCAGCATGTTAACTTTCTCAAATATTGGAAAAATTAATGAGATACCTCCTTCAGTCTACGATTTAGTGTGGGCTAGAGTGCTGCTGGAATTCCCCTCTAAGATGGGTGAAAGGATGGTAGGCTTGTGCATTTGGGGTTTCTCTAGATTATATTCAGGGACCGAGGATGAATCAAGAGTAGCTTTAGGTCCAAAAATGTGGCCAATAGTGGCATCTTAAGGTGATAATTCGAAGCCTTCGCTTATGTCTTTCTACACTATGGCAGCCAATTCCGAATGGAGGATGAGCTCACCTTTCGTTAGCACACTGGCTCACCTTTTATCAAGACCTCGTTGTGATATCCCGGAATTTTGGCAATATCAATTTAATAATCTTTATAAATAATTAAATTGATTTTTTGATTTATTTTATAAATTGACAAGTTTATTCATTTTAAAAGGTTAATAACATTTTAATTGGCAAGTTTATTTCTTTAAAAACTAATAACATTTTAATTTGGGAATATCTTTTCTAACAATTTTAAATTGGGAAGATTTATCTTTCTAAAACTTATATATAAATGTTTTATATTTATAATGTATATATATATAGGTATATATATTATAAATAGGGAGTCTTTTAAAACTATGTTTTCAAATTATAATATATATGTATATATATATATATATTGTGATTTGGAGTTATGTATTAAATTCAATATAGTAATTATCAAAGCTAATGTTAAAAGTATTTCCATTTAGAATATATATAATTGTATATATTGAAATGGAAAGAATATTGAATTTGAATTTAATAAAGTATTTTCAAACTTTAATATTTATATAATTTGTAATTTGGAAATTTGTAATTTAACTTAATACTTTTGAAAATGATATTTATGATTTAAATAACAAGAATAATTTCTTATTTAAAAATATATATGTAAGCTTAAGTTTAAATAAGATTTAAATAAGAAGTTCATTTATTTTAATAATCTTTTCTCTTTTAAAATTCAAAATGGTTTGTAAAAATATATATATAGTTAAGCTCAATTTCTCAAGCATATATAAGTATGTTATATTTAATTGATATAAGCATAAGTTATTTTAAATAATTGTTTTTCACATTTGTATATTTATTAAAATCTAAAAGCTTAAATTATAAAAAGAGATAAATACATTATATACTTATAAATATTTCATAAAACATATAAATGTCTTAAATAAATTTATTAAAAACAAGAATAACACTTGTTGGCATATTAGAGTAGTTTAGTGACATTTGTAATTTGCAAACCTATGTGTAAGCTAATTAAAGAGACAAGTGGCTATATTTTAATTTAAGTTTTAAAATAAATAAAATTAGTATGTAAGAAGAAATATCTGTTTTCATTTTTCAGTTTAAGATTATCTTCATTTCTTTCTCCACTAAAATACAATTCGAATCTAAAGATAAGTAAAATCTGAAATCAAATTGCAAAGAAGAAATGTAAAAACTGGAAATTCTAATGCAAACTTAAAGGAGATCAAAGGCAATTCAGTAGCAGTTCCAAATCAATCAACAAGCAACTAAATGCAAGAAATCAAACAGCAAGTACAAATTCAACAAGCAAAAACAAAAGAAATTCAAAAATGGAAAGCCTGGAAACAGAATCTGTTTTCTGTTTTAAATTACTGGTGAGTAAATATTATTTTAAAAACAGAGTTAAACTTTTTTTATATGTGATGATTTATCTGAAATGATTGTAATGTATGCATGTTTGTATATGAGTGTTTGAAATGCCTGTATAGTATATTTGAATGCCTGTATGATGATAACTTAGTCTCTGTCTCTGTAAAGTGATGACAGTTTTTGTTTTTCTTTTTAAAATCTATATCTCATCTTATAATCACAATTAGCCTTTGATTTATAAATGGAAGATGATGGAAATTATGTAACATCACTAATAAAAATGAGTTCTGGAATTTATATAAAGCATTTGTCTCGAAATTTTATAATATACAGTAAAAATGTAAATTTGGTCCAAAATTTATAAATTAAATTTTAAGTTTTGATTTTATAATTAAATTCAACATAGAAAACCATGAATTTTAATAGCTATATCAAGATTTTTAGATTAGTATTTCGAGAGAATTTTGGGATTTTCTATTTTGGGAATTTTGGTTGATCGGTGGCGAATGGGGATGATCTGGGTGCCGTGGATTAACTCGAAGGTAGAGGGGATGGAGTAGATCATAGGAAAAATGGAGTTGGAATTTATTGATGTGGGGGTTGGCTGGGAATCGAAGAAATAGGGTTTAACACCCTGCTTTTTGGGTGATGTTCAAACGAGTCTCGAGACGTCGAGAGATGGTTGAAGTCGATCGCGTGTCTTCCAATAGGAGATGGAGGTCGAGAATGAACTACGGTGAGGATGGCGAAGTTTCTAGTGGCATGGATCAACGGTGACGAGCGATTTCTGGTGATACGTTTGCAAGCTGACGGGTTCCAGGTTCGAATTCGTTTCTCATTCGTATCGAGAAAATTGGGTTGGTCGTACGTGAAGTCGTGATGGTATCTGACTTGTCGAAGGTCGGAGTAGTGATCTCCGACGATCAATAAAGGTGTGCACGTGCACAAGCACGAGCGCGTGCATCTGGTATATGGGTTTGGAGAAGATAGCTTTGCTCGGGTTTTCGTTCGGGTGTTGTTCGAGTTTTACTCGAAGTGAGATGATACGTGGGTAGCTTCGAGAGTTACTTCGAGTTTTCTAACATTTTACCCGGGTTTTGGTGGGAGCAAGCATTATGATTTTAAAAGAAATGTTTTAATGTTTTAAAACAAAAGAAACTTGTCTTTGAAATGGTTCCTAAGTTTTAAAATCAAAGGTTAAACCAGTTTTTAATTTGTAAAATACCTTTGTTTCAAAAATTAATGTTCTAACAAGTTTTTAATATTTAAATTGATAAGTTTTTAAAAGGGTAATAAATAGATTTTCAAAATGTTTATTTGTATTAAAGTTAATTTAATAACTTTGGAAGTTTTAAAGATTTTGAAGTCGAGTAAAAGTTTATAATGCTTTAATCTTAATTGATTTCTAAAATGTTTTATTTTAAATAAAGTTTAAATGATAAGGATTTAAATAAATCAATTATAATAAAGAATTTATCTTAAGTAATTAAGAGATTTAATTAATTAAGATAATTAATATGGGAAGATAATTAAATAGTTGGTCAATTTAATTTATTTAATTAAGATAAATGGTTTTTCTTAAATAAGATCTTTAAAATATAAGGATTAAGAAATTAGTTAGTTTAATTTAAATAATTAGTTAAATAATTAACTAAGAAATTAATTAGTGATTAATTAAAGATAATCACTTATAAATTAATTAAGTACAATTAATTGATTAAGTAATTAAGGAATAATTACTGGATGTAATTTAGTAAAGGTAAATTATTTAATAAAGTAATTAGAGGATAATTATTTTATAAAAGTAATTAAATAGAAGTAATTAAGGTTAATTACCTAGTGTTATTAATTAAATAAATTATTAAAGGATTAAGATTAATTAATAAGGTAATTAATTATTTGTTAAGGTAATTAATTAAAAATAATTAATTAATGAAAGTAATTAAGGGAAGATTAATTACTGGATTAGATTAATCAAAGGTGATTAATAATTATGGATTAATTAAGAATAATTAATTAATGTAATTAATAAAATAATTAAAGATGTAATTAGGATCATTAGTTTATAATTAATTAATGATGTAATTAAGAGTAGATTAATTAAGATTAATTAATCAAATGATAAATGTTTAATTGTAATTAACTAAAGATTAATTAAAAATTGATAATTAATTAATTGTAATTAATTAAGGGTTTAAGTAATTGATTTTATAATTAATTAATTAATGAAGTAATTAAAGGTTAATTACTATCATTGGTTAAGAATAATTAATTTGTGAAATTAATTAAAGATAATTACTTAAATGTAATTAAAATATAATTAATCAAGGTGATTAATTATAGTGGATAATTAGAGAATGATTAATTAATTTATTTAATTAATGATTATATAAGTAAGATTTATAATGAAGTAATTAATTTAATTAATTTTAAATTAATTAAGAGATGAAGTAACTAATTTAATTCACTTTAAATTAATTAAAGATAGAGATAGTTAATTTAATTCATTTTAAATTAATTATGTTGTGATTAAGTAAATCATTGCTTATATAAGAATGGATGACATTTATTTGTCTTGAATGGATGTAATCTCAGAAATGAGATAAGTAATGTGGTGTGATATGAATGCTTGGTTGCATTATGATGGTAATATAGATTAACTATTGTGATGTTGATATGGATTACCTATTTTGTTATGAATCATTTGTTTATTTGATAATGTGATTATCAATTGTGATTTGTGAATTATCTATCTGTATGAATATAGATAAGTTAAATTGTTTTAACCTTTAAAACAACTTGGCCTTAAAAGATACGTTTTGGATTTCGATGAGACCGGGATCGGGTTTGCTACATTACAGCATGATAGGGGGTTCTCGCTTCGTGGTTTGGTGGCGAACGGGAGACTCTTACCCCTACATGTCCCATTGAAGGGTTGGTTGCGAGTCGAGAGGCTGGCCGTAAAAGCAAATTCGAGGTATCACTGTTTGCCACGGTAGGTCTGGGATGGTTGCAAAGCCTACCAGTCGCCACTGGCTCGTCCCGTGACAGTTGGTATCAGAGCAGTAGGTTGAGTGAATACCTAGGCTCTGAAGTGGTGTCTATCTTGAGAGCGCGTAATTGTTAGTTATATAAAAATGGTTTTATATTGTGTTAATTGATCGGTTGAGTGGTATATGGATTCTGGTCAATACGAGTAGCTAACGTTATTGATAGGGATCTCTAAACACTTGAACCAGGCCAACGGACACAATATTGTTTTAAAGAGGTAGATGAAATAATTTTACCCAGAAATAATTTCTATATAAAAATATATATATCATTTTAAATATATATATTTATGTATTTCTACCTATTTATTGGGTTACCTGTTCGGGTTTTCCAATATAAGTTATAAAGGTAGATAAGGTGGTAGTGTGTGTAACACAATTACCAATAGTTGGAGTTTGAATGTTTGAGGTTGGAAGTATATATCGAGACTGTAAACCCAATATCGTCTCGAGTAAGTTGGCAGTATGGAGTAAGGATGTCTCGGATCTCTGAAGAAAATCCTTTTCAAGATTCGGAGTCCATTATTGGAATGTAAGATTGGTTGAGCTCGGGTGAGCAGATTTTCTAGAGTTGAATCTATCAGTTGTGCAGAAGTAAGTGATGGTAGCTTGGCGACTTCAGGAAGGAGCAGTTGTGTGATAAGACGCAGTATCTATGGATGTTCCCGAAGGAGATTTTCTTTTTGGAACAAGATTAAGAAGGTATTGGAGGAACAGTTGATGTCTATCGTAGGAAAGACTCGACTGTATAGAAATTCTCTGATATCAAGTAAGAGAGTTTTGTCTATTTTGAAGTATGGGACTAAGGTCGATTAGTTGTTCTTCGGACATGGTCTCATTGTTCCCTTAAGAAGAGTAAGTTATTGGCAATTGGTTTGGAGCCCGAGTTTCTTTTGGATGTCTGCCATCTCGGAGATTCGTTGAGAGGTTTGTTGATGGTTTTAGTTTTGAGAAGCCTTTGGATTAGAAGTTCTTGGTTAGCTGTGATAGCAGTGCAGCTCGGAGTGTTCGGTGTGCTGTCGAGATAGAGTTTGGAAGCAGCAGTGTGGTTCGTTTCTTCGATGGTTCCGGAATCTTTGTGGTTCTTCTATCAACAGTCCGAGTAGATGGTGAAGTTTTTCTTGAAGGGTTAACCTTGTTTGGAAAAGCTTAAGGCTGTTTTAATTGGTAAAGAGAGAACAGTATCTTTGGAATCCGAACTAGGTAGGATCGCAAAAGTGACTTGCGATTAGTTTGAGAGTTCATCTTGAGTAATCTTTTGTATGGAGTTGAGGCATCTCAAGAGAAAGTAAAAGTTATCGAAGAGGTCAAAGGTTGCCCGTAGGTAAAGATTTAGTTTATATCGATTTGTTCCTAGAGAAGGATTGGTGAAGCATCTTAGAATTTTATGGAGTATCTGTGTTTTCTCTTCTGCTTCTAGTTTCGAGTTTCCTCTAGCCAAGGATAGCTGAAGACAGTACCCTTGACCGAGGACTCGTCTATTCTTTGAGAAGTTGGTTATGTCTTTAAGATAACCAATGTTTCCGCTTGTTTGTGGATCTAGTTTGTGCTCGAGTTCATCGACATTCTCATCTATTTCAAATCAGAGTTGTGCAGCGAAAGCAAAGGTAGTAGCTGTGCAAGAAAGGAAGTAACCTCAGATTTCTACAAGAAGTTTATGTGAATTTCTAAGTGTGTATAGAATTTTCTGGAATCTGGGAGAAGGAAGTTCAGTCTTCTATTTCTTGTGGAGTAGAGTTTGTGGATTTCAGCAGATTTGAAGATCATTTTGTGCTTGGTTCATATTTCTTTCAAGAAGCATCAGCAAGGGTTGAGCTGATGAGGAAGAGATGAGGTAGCCCAGGATCAGCTGGTGAGTTATGCAGATATGAGACAAAGTTTGGAATTCGGAGTTGGAGATTGGAAATTGTTTTAAGTTTTTCTCCGATTAAAGAACTATAAGATTTGGTAAGTCTGGAAAGTTAGCTCCACAAGTATTTTGGATTTTCCTATGTTCCCAAGAGGATTAGTTCTTTGATCTATAGGATTAAATGGCCAGTTCGGATAACTGGAATTCATTTTATTTCACGTATCTCTGAGGGAATACGTGTTTGATCTGTCATTGGTTGTGGGATCGACAGTTCAGAAGGATTTGGTAGTTGAGATGGTTTTGAGTTTAGTCTGATATTTTGTTCAGATTTGTAATCTAGACAGGAAGGAGTTCTAGACTATTGTAGATAGTTAGTTAAGATCCTGTAGAACGAGTATCCCGGTATATATATATATATATATATATATATATACTTGGGGAAACTCGAGGAAATTCTATCCAGAATTTGTCTGGATAGTTAAATTTGTTTGATTAAATTGTTTGCTATGATTGTTAGAATATGATTGATATGTATGGTTGCTGTTTGAAATTAAAATTAAAATTTTGCTGGGTTATTAAATTATCTTTGCTTTTAAATTTCGGGGACGAAATTATTTTAAGGGGGGAGGAATGTGATATCCCGGAATTTTGGCAATATCAATTTAATAATCTTTATAAATAATTAAATTGATTTGTTGATTTATTTTATAAATTGACAAGTTTATTCATTTTAAAAGGTTAATAACATTTTAATTGGCAAGTTTATTTCTTTAAAAACTAATAACATTTTAATTTGGGAATATCTTTTCTAACAATTTTAAATTGGGAAGATTTATCTTTCTAAAACTTATATATAAATGTTTTATATTTATAATGTATATATATATAGGTATATATATTATAAATAGGGAGTCTTTTAAAACTATGTTTTCAAATTATAATATATATGTATATATATATATTGTGATTTGGAGTTATGTATTAAATTCAATATAGTAATTATCAAAGCTAATGTTAAAAGTATTTCCATTTAGAATATATATAATTGTATATATTGAAATGGAAAGAATATTGAATTTGAATTTAATAAAGTATTTTCAAACTTTAATATTTATATAATTTGTAATTTGGAAATTTGTAATTTAACTTAATACTTTTGAAAATGATATTTATGATTTAAATAACAAGAATAATTTCTTATTTAAAAATATATATGTAAGCTTAAGTTTAAATAAGATTTAAATAAGAAGTTCATTTATTTTAATAATCTTTTCTCTTTTAAAATTCAAAATGGTTTGTAAAAATATATATATATTTAAGCTCAATTTCTCAAGCATATATAAGTATGTTATATTTAATTGATATAAGCATAAGTTATTTTAAATAATTGTTTTTCACATTTGTATATTTATTAAAATCTAAAAGCTTAAATTATAAAAAGAGATAAATACATTATATACTTATAAATATTTCATAAAACATATAAATGTCTTAAATAAATTTATTAAAAACAAGAATAACACTTGTTGGCATATTAGAGTAGTTTAGTGACATTTGTAATTTGCAAACCTATGTGTAAGCTAATTAAAGAGACAAGTGGCTATATTTTAATTTAAGTTTTAGAATAAATAAAATTAGTATGTAAGAAGAAATATCTGTTTTCATTTTTCAGTTTAAGATTATCTTCATTTCTTTCTCCACTAAAATACAATTCGAATCTAAAGATAAGTAAAATCTGAAATCAAATTGCAAAGAAGAAATGTAAAAACTGGAAATTCTAATGCAAACTTAAAGGAGATCAAAGGCAATTCAGTAGCAGTTCCAAATCAATCAACAAGCAACTAAATGCAAGAAATCAAATAGCAAGTACAAATTCAACAAGCAAAAACAAAAGAAATTCAAAACTGGAAAGCCTGGAAACAGAATCTGTTTTCTGTTTTAAATTACTGGTGAGTAAATATTATTTTAAAAACAGAGTTAAACTTTTTTTATATGTGATGATTTATCTGAAATGATTGTAATGTATGCATGTTTGTATATGAGTGTTTGAAATGCCTGTATAGTATATTTGAATGCCTGTATGATGATAACTTAGTCTCTGTCTCTGTAAAGTGATGACAGTTTTTGTTTTTCTTTTTAAAATCTATATCTCATCTTATAATCACAATTAGCCTTTGATTTATAAATGGAAGATGATGGAAATTATGTAACATCACTAATAAAAATGAGTTCTGGAATTTATATAAAGCATTTGTCTCGAAATTTTATAATATACAGTAAAAATGTAAATTTGGTCCAAAATTTATAAATTAAATTTTAAGTTTTGATTTTATAATTAAATTCAACATAGAAAACCATGAATTTTAATAGCTATATCAAGATTTTTAGATTAGTATTTCGAGAGAATTTTGGGATTTTCTATTTTAGGAATTTTGGTCGATCGGTGGCGAATGGGGATGATCTGGGTGCCGTGGATTAACTCGAAGGTAGAGGGGATGGAGTAGATCATAGGAAAAATGGAGTTGGAATTTATTGATGTGGGGGTTGGCTGGGAATCGAAGAAATAGGGTTTAACACCCTACTTTTTGGGTGATGTTCAAACGAGTCTCGAGACGTCGAGAGATGGTCGAAGTCGATCGCGTGTCTTCCAATAGGAGCTGGAGGTCGAGAATGAACTACGGTGAGGATGGCGAAGTTTCTAGTGGCATGGATCAACGGTGACGAGCGATTTCTGGTGATACGTTTGCAAGCTGATGGGTTCCAGGTTCGAATTCGTTTCTCATTCGTATCGAGAAAATTGGGTTGGTCGTACGTGAAGTCGTGATGGTATCTGACTTGTCGAAGGTCGGAGTAGTGATCTCCGACGATCAATAAAGGTGTGCACGTGCACAAGCACGAGCGCGTGCATCTGGTATATGGGTTTGGAGAAGATAGCTTTGCTCGGGTTTTCGTTCGGGTGTTGTTCGAGTTTTACTCGAAGTGAGATGATACGTGGGTAGCTTCGAGAGTTACTTCGAGTTTTCTAACATTTTACCCGGGTTTTGGTGGGAGCAAGCATTATGATTTTAAAAGAAATGTTTTAATGTTTTAAAACAAAAGAAACTTGTCTTTGAAATGGTTCCTAAGTTTTAAAATCAAAGGTTAAACCAGTTTTTAATTTGTAAAATACCTTTGTTTCAAAAATTAATGTTCTAACAAGTTTTTAATATTTAAATTGATAAGTTTTTAAAAGGGTAAATAAATAGATTTTCAAAATGTTTATTTGTATTAAAGTTAATTTAATAACTTTGGAAGTTTTAAAGATTTTGAAGTCGAGTAAAAGTTTATAATGCTTTAATCTTAATTGATTTCTAAAATGTTTTATTTTAAATAAAGTTTAAATGATAAGGATTTAAATAAATCAATTATAATAAAGAATTTATCTTAAGTAATTAAGAGATTTAATTAATTAAGATAATTAATATGGGAAGATAATTAAATAGTTGGTCAATTTAATTTATTTAATTAAGATAAATGGTTTTTCTTAAATAAGATCTTTAAAATATAAGGATTAAGAAATTAGTTAGTTTAATTTAAATAATTAGTTAAATAATTAACTAAGAAATTAATTAGTGATTAATTAAAGATAATCACTTATAAATTAATTAAGTACAATTAATTGATTAAGTAATTAAGGAATAATTACTGGATGTAATTTAGTAAAGGTAAATTATTTAATAAAGTAATTAGAGGATAATTATTTTATAAAAGTAATTAAATAGAAGTAATTAAGGTTAATTACCTAGTGTTATTAATTAAATAAATTATTAAAGGATTAAGATTAATTAATAAGGTAATTAATTATTTGTTAAGGTAATTAATTAAAAATAATTAATTAATGAAAGTAATTAAGGGAAGATTAATTACTGGATTAGATTAATCAAAGGTGATTAATAATTATGGATTAATTAAGAATAATTAATTAATGTAATTAATAAAATAATTAAAGATGTAATTAGGATCATTAGTTTATAATTAATTAATGATGTAATTAAGAGTAGATTAATTAAGATTAATTAATCAAATGATAAATGTTTAATTGTAATTAACTAAAGATTAATTAAAAATTGATAATTAATTAATTGTAATTAATTAAGGGTTTAAGTAATTGATTTTATAATTAATTAATTAATGAAGTAATTAAAGGTTAATTACTATCATTGGTTAAGAATAATTAATTTGTGAAATTAATTAAAGATAATTACTTAAATGTAATTAAAATATAATTAATCAAGGTGATTAATTATAGTGGATAATTAGAGAATGATTAATTAATTTATTTAATTAATGATTATATAAGTAAGATTTATAATGAAGTAATTAATTTAATTAATTTTAAATTAATTAAGAGATGAAGTAATTAATTTAATTCACTTTAAATTAATTAAAGATAGAGATAGTTAATTTAATTCATTTTAAATTAATTATGTTGTGATTAAGTAAATCATTGCTTATATAAGAATGGATGACATTTATTTGTCTTGAATGGATGTAATCTCAGAAATGAGATAAGTAATGCGGTGTGATATGAATGCTTGGTTGCATTATGATGGTAATATAGATTAACTATTGTGATGTTGATATGGATTACCTATTTTGTTATGAATCATTTGTTTATTTGATAATGTGATTATCAATTGTGATTTGTGAATTATCTATCTGTATGAATATAGATAAGTTAAATTGTTTTAACCTTTAAAACAACTTGGCCTTAAAAGATACGTTTTGGATTTCGATGAGACCGGGATCGGGTTTCCGTATACCGGATTTCCAGGTCTGGAGACCCGAATACCACATCGATCCAAATTTACGATAGGTCGTGAATCTCAAGTGAAGATGAAGATTCAGAGTGCAAGGGTTATTGTCGTTAACTCTGAGGGTGATTCCAAAACGAGTGTAACGAGATAATGCCTTCGGTTTCGTTCGAACCCGGAACGAACTTGTATGGATTGAATGCTTTCAGAACATCGTCAGGTGGACGATGAGCATTCTAAGTGATGTGTTCTTTTCTAAGGTAATCGTGACCTCAAGCCTCACAAACCGGGAATGGCTAAAACAGGGGAGGTGCAGCAAGGTTAGTGGGTAGCACCCAAGTAGGACAAGGTTACCTCTGTCTAGATGTCCCTTTCTATTTTCGACTTAGTGGTGCGGTTGCTGATCCCAACCGTGAGGTATCTTGTGCGGGAATTATCCAGTAAGGGATGTTCCGGCCTTGTGTTGCAGGGGATTGGGAGTGATCCTCGGTACGGTGATCTAGGCCACGTACTGTGACGGGCGGTACCCCAGTAGCCCTGCCATTGTATGGAATCCAAACTCCAATAAGTGCCGTACGTATTAGTTGTGCCCAACTATGTTGGAATGTGAGATGTAAGCATTTCAGCTATTTCTGTATTTTACTTGAAAACCCTAGACCTATTATAATAAAATCGGATTTCCTATCAAATGTTTTAGTTAGCGTAAGGTAAAAACTTACCCATGTTTATTTGTGGGAAGTCTTACGTGATACTTTTGTTTTCAAAAGTTTTCAAAGTTAAGCAATCTAACCGTTTACTCACACCAGACCCATGTCTGACCCAAGTGTTTATTTTCTGTTTTATTAAACTCTTGGGTACTCAATATTATATTGAGTAGTCGAGGGATTCAGGTTAGCTTTGACGAATTCTGGAGGAGATTTGGAGCAGGAGGCTTCACCGTGTAGATATATGATGATTCCGCTGTGTATATGTTGTGTCTGTATCTGTGATACTTGAGTTGTATGAATTAGACAGATGTTTATAACTGTCTAATATGTGTTGTATAAGTTGTGTAACTCTGATGTATATGATACTATGTAATATTTTATATGATATATTATATTTCATTCGTTCCGCTGTGAGTTTCTGATGTTGTTGTTCTTTCTTCTTTTCTTTCTTTTCTTCTTCTATCCCTTTCTTTCTTAATTCACGATACGTCTTTCTGGGCATAGAAAGTCGGGTCGTGACACTCGTTTTCCAACTATGCCAATTCGAGTTCACCACCTTCCAAAAATTCCCTCTCTTCCTTAACAACCTGTTCCTAGGCCAGAGCTAGAGCCCTGGGATAATTGTCACCGAGCCACTCTAAGTTGTAGAATTTAAGTACATTGGCATTATACTTGATGATCTCGACTTGAATCCCCCATCATCCACTTCTCAGTGGCGCCGACTTTCCTCTTATTGAGCACATCCAGGTTTCTAGGACATTCAATCGCCTCATCCAGTTCCTTATGAGCAGTAAGCAGCTCTTTGTAGTACCCCTGAGCTTCTTGGAGAGCTTCATCCTTTGTTTTTGTCTCACTCTCAAGTTTGGTTGATAGCTCATTTGCTTTCTTGGTCAGATTATCTCTCTCCAGTACTAAATCACGATTTTGATAGTGCGCAGCCTCTATCTCATTGCGATGCTTAGTCCATTCGTTCTCGAGCACCTTGACATCATCATTTGCCCTTTTCTTAGCCTTAGCTTGTGATGTTTCCAAGCTAGTGACCTCGACATCGATAGGATTCCTTTATCTTGCACCTCCATAATTATCAGATTGTCGATCTTGAGCTTCCTTTCACTCGAAACCTTAGAGACTTTCTCGACCATCTAGCTCCATACAGTATACTGGTCATAAGCATCCATTACATAGGCATTTTTCACGCCTTTAACCTCTTGTAGAATATCCTTTTCATTGGGCGAGAACATAAATCCATTGAAGCCGACCTCCGAAAACTATGCTTTTATTTCAGCCATTTGAGCATGTAACGACCCAGAAGTTTGGACCATTCGCATCCATTATAAGTGTATAGGTAGACACTCATGCCGGAGTTGAATTGCTCAAAATACCGCGTTGTTAATTTAAATTTGGCAAAACTGAACATATACAGTAAATAAAATAATCACAGATCACAGACACAGAGTAATAAGTGCAGCGGAAATAAAAGAGATAGTAGTTCATGAAGCTACTATATAAATGTATAAGTTACATCAGAGTTAAACCAGATACAACGGAAAAGTAATATGATACATCGGATACAAATCAGAATACATCACTGGAATCATCGAATACTGAAAGCAGAATAGATGGCTGGATCTTCAAGCAAAGCTCCAACTCCAAAGATGAGTCTCGAAAGCTGAACCACTCAGTCTGACCCGAGCGTAAAGCAAAATACAAAACACTCGAGTCAGGATTAACATTCTTATATTAATAAATCCAACTCAAGTGAAATAGCAATTGAAATACAAGTAACTCAAAGGATGTTTGGAATAACCATCCTTTAAGGATCCGTTAAACTATCTACTAGGTAGTAATGTACGCTAAGTAGATAATGTCTATCAGTAATAATAAGATATCAAAATAGCGTTAAGTCATGGCCCATTCCACCCTTAACACATTTTTATTCCCAAAAGCATATACAAGACCGTAATTTCCCCAAAACCGGAAGTCACCAGAGGGCAATCCATATACTAAAGGTACAAATCAAAATCGTAGTGGTCGCGCATAAATGGAATACAAGTATGACAAGGCACATGAGGCAATACCCAAGGTAGTGATACTACCGTTCGCCTGATCCGGACTGGTGAGAATGCAACACCGCAGCGCCCGCAACACCGTGAAACAACACTCCCAAAATCAAGGGTGCACCAATCGACAACAAGTAATAAGTAGTTCGAAGAAGTGTGTCCACTTGAGGTAGCAAATCCTCCATTGGCCCGGCACAGCTCCTGTTTTAGTCATTTCCAATTTGACACAAGTGTCAAGGCTATCCATCATCGTTCACTTTCTTCAGTCAACACGTACATCATTCCAACCACTTCATTCTGGATCACACTCCGCGTATAGTTATTAAAGTGGTTTCGGTTCAGATAGAGAGTATATCCATTACCGATCCCGGTCTCTTTAATAACTTTCGTAATTATTACACCGATTGGTCGTTTATATATTTCCAAAAACCAAATCAATTTCAATTTCAAATAGAATTCGTAAATCAACATTTCATTTGTCTTTCAAAACCAATTTCCAATAATTTACGTTTCAAAACTTCCAAATTATCATTTCAAAATCTTATAATTCAAATTCAATTTCTATTTAAAACAATCCAAATATTGATTCAAGTTCGTATATAAGTTTCATTTCGAAAACATTTAAATTAATTTAATTTAACATTTAAATCAATTTAAATTCATTTATCGATTTCATTCAATATTCATTAAGTAAATTTTCCATTTAAACAATTTCTGTTTAAATTCCAATTCATTAAATCCATTATTTAAATTCAACTTCCTTATTTCAAAACTTACAATTTGAATTAAATTAAATTCATCAAATGAAATCCTTTAATTTCCAAGTCTTACATTAATTTCAATAAATCACATTTTATTTCTTGTTAAAGAAATTCAATTTCACTTATTTACTTACTTAAATAATTTTCCAAAACTTAATTAATAAAGAAACTCAATTTCAATTATTTACGAAGTAAAATTCACTTATTCAAAAATTCAATTTCACTTATTAAAGAATTCAATTCAATTTAATCATTAAATAATTTAATCTTATTTAATTATTAAATAATTCAAAACTTAATTATTAAATAATTTCAAAGTTTAATAATTTCAAACTCAATTATAATTTCAAACTTAATTATTAAATCATTTCAAAGTTTAATAATTTCAAACTTAATTATAATTTCAAACTTAATTATTAAACCATTTCAAAGTTTAATAATTTCAAACTTAATTCAATCATTTCTCAAATTAAACAACATTCTTTCAACAATTACATTGTTAACATTTTGTTTCAGATTATTAAATATTACATTTTCCTTTCATAAAAATTCAAATTTCAACTTCATTTCAAAACCATATTATTTATTCAAATAAAATCTTCACTTATTTTTAAATCAAATTAATTGACCAATCGGGTTTTATTTAATTCTCTATCCTAGGTCAAAGTTCAATTTGGGTATTTATCATTTCAACCCGATTCCAATTCAATTCCAAATCAAAGCATAACAAAGGGAACTTGCAGTGTGATAACTGGGATGGTGTCAAAGTAAATAAATAAGCAATAACAACAATCAATATCAATCCAATAATCAATTCAAATAATCCCGAAATAACCGTATTAATTCGCATTGTTATTTGTACGAATTAATATAATTATTTCTAGAATCTACACTATCATTTCATGTAGATTAAAGATTATTACATTACAGTTTTCACTTGTCATTTATTTACAATTTCATACATCATCAATTTAACAACATACGTTCAGTGGTTCAAAGTGTAATTAAACAAATCCTACGTGTCAATAAATTTAATAGTTAAAAGGGGTCATATTATACAAATGTCATTTAAATCAATTTAACATTTAACTATCCTCTATCAAGTTCAATTGCATACTATTTATCATTTTAACCTTAACAATTTAACGTCCAATATAAACATCAACAATCAATCAATTATCAGCCAAACTGTATTATCATCGCATAAATAATTAACAGATAATGGTGTCAGATGTCACAGGTGAACTGATACAGGCAATAGCATATATAACAGGGTAATTAACTAACAGCAGTATATTTCAATTGTCGTTTCAATTGAAATCAGATTTAATAAATAAAAGAACGTTAATCGTGAGTGAGTGCTCACATTTCGAGGTTAAAGAAGTTCGTCAACAGAACAAGCTACGGATTTCAAGCACGAATCTCCAACAAATGTAGATTGGCACGAATTGGATAGACCAGCTGATAAATAGGAATAGACGAAATCAAATTAGAATGGGGCCGATGCAGATAAAAGTCGAAACAAAAGTATATTATATTATTATTTTCTTAAAAACCCATATTACATTTAAATTACATATTATATTTCAAAATCAATAGTTTTTAAAACAAAACGAACTATCTACATATAAAACCCAAAACCTAACTTAAAATCAAAATATCAAATTATATATGATAAAGTCTAAATCAATATATATTATCTGTAAACTACGCCTGCAACATAAATTGTAAACTACTACGAGATATATATAACTCACTACATAAACAAACGTATAACATCAAAAAAAAAAAATTATAGCTGCAAACCTTTTGAAAAGGAAACTATAGGGACATATATATAACAACAACTTATTTATAGGGACAACCTATTTAACAAAATATGCTTATATAATATATTACAAACCATTACTTAGTTTAAAATACATATCTTAAAATAACTGTACACATAAAAATATCAATACAGATTATAAAAGGATCAATATGACTTATTGTATTTTAAGTACTTATAAATATACAAGTTAATACATATAGACTGACACAAATAGATAATAATATATGTAATAAAATTTCATACGCTTGAAATATGTAAAGAGCTGCTAACACTTATATGTAATTGTGAACATTGATATACTTCAACTTATACAACAATCTGGCATGTTATAACCAACATATTTTATTCTTAAAATTTTACCAAGCTTATAGATATATGGACTTATATACTTAAACCATATAAAACACTGTCATCGTCATATTCACAAATAATAATATATTTAAAACAACAGTACTATATTTGTAAGACCCGTATATATATATTTTTGGAATTCAGACTACAACTATTGAAAAGTGAACCATATATATATATATATATATAGCTAACGATGTAATATATAGCTTAAACTATACCATTCCAACAACAAACTAGAAGTGAAAATAAGATTAGCACGCAAAACAAACATAGATAAATATATATACAAAGCTAGAATGCTCACATAACTAACGTATAAATACATATATATAATTTACAAACATCATATATATAAACTAATGTATATATACAAATATATATGTGTATATATATATACGCATACAATATACTAATATATACAATAACTACATGATATAAAACTGATACATATGTGAATATACTTCTACAGAAAATCACTCACGCAACACTATATATATAATACAACCCACAATTGTTTAAACTATATAACCTTTCATATCCAAATCTATATAAATTAATATTGTATAAACTATAAACTATACATACATTATGGAATATAACTTATAACATATATATATATATAAATACCTTAAATAATACACATATACAGAGGAGCTCGGTGAGAGAACTTTGGGCGCATGCAGAGCTAGGTGTGCGGCAAGCAGATGATGGTGGGAGGCTGATGTTGTTGTGGCCACCGAGTTGAGATGAAGGGTTAGAGGCGAGTAGGCGGGGTGTTTGGTAAAGAAGGTGTGGGGTTGCATGTGGCGTTGCTTTGGGCTGTTAGGTGAAGAGGGGCTATGGTGGTGCAGAGGGAAGGTGAAAGGCGAGTTTCGGCTGTGGATCAGGGAGAGGGTGATCGGTATAGATGGATGGGTTTTGGGTCGGCACTGTGACGCGAAGGGGAAGGAGAAAAATGGGCGGAGGTCAGTGAGCGACGCATGCATGTTGGCGTGACTTCGGCCAAGCTACCCGAGGGGAGGTGAAGTGAAGATAGGGTGTTTCGGCAAATAGACTACTGCAGGGTTTTCATTTTGTATTTTTATTTTATTCTTTAAGAAGATGAACGCATAGAATTGGAAAAACCAGAGGAAGTAATGTATTGCATAGCCAAACGTCAGTAATTAAGTTCTGCGATTTCCAAAGAGCTAGTACCCATTGGTTATCTCAAGAAGCCAACAAACGGACAAGAAAACCAAAAGGTGAAAATCGGGTACCGATACGGTAAACCATTTTTCAGATTCCACTGTGAATCGGACCCCAAAAACAAGAATCGAATATACCGCAAAGATTAGCATGACGAGACGATCAAAAGGGTATACTAATATCAGTGGTATGATTGAATTATAAAAATTCGAATTTTCTAATAGTGGAAAATGTAAGAAAAACGCAAGAAAATAAGGCCGACGGAGTCAAAGATGTCCGATTTTGGAAAAACGATCAACTGACATCTTGCTCAGAAGATGGTTTAAAATTTTTCTATGTAAAAATATTTAGGTTTCGAAAACGTTTTATTTTCATTTCTTTTTGACTGATTAAATTGAAGTGAATTTACGCGCGAAATAAACTTTCGTATTTTCGGACGAAAATTTACCAGTTGCTATGTTTAACTAGACGTATTCCAAATATTAAATTTTTATTTCAAAATTTATCGTTTGAAATTTCGCAAAATTTCAATTAATAACGTTATTAAAACCGGTTAAATTTACGGGTTGTTACACTCTCCCCCACTCAAAACTTTTCGTCCCCGAAAAGGAACGAGATAGGAGAATAGAAACAACAAGAAAGAAACAGATTTGAAATACAAAATAACAATTAATTTAAACCATATAAATTCAAATTTTAATTAATTGATATTCAATAATTGATTTAATCCATATAAATTTAAATCGAAACTCTTATGTTTAAATTAATTTACATCTGTTAATTGCCTTTCAATCTTTATTCCAAATTATTGTTAAATTTATTCTATTTAATATATCTAATCACATATATTTAACCCATATAAATTTAAATCTATTAATTTCTTTTAAATTCAAGGTATTTTCATATGTTGATCAAATTTCAATTTATTAATTATTTCAAAACAAATTTATTTCATTATTAACTGAGTTTACTTATTATCCTATCTAACTCTATTAACATCTTTAAAATCAAAATTTACTGTATAACATTTATTATAAACACTCAAATTTTATTTATAAATTCAATTTATATTATATATTATCCAATTACATATTCAACTTCTGAATGATTTAGGTAAGTTGTATTAGAATGCAGTTGAACAATATACAAATAAAATTTTCCCAATTCAATTATTCAAGTTTAAATTTTATTCCAAATTTTGGTTTTATTTATAATTTAAAATAATCCTTTAACAAAATTTAAGAATTAGATTTCCGATTAACTTTAAACAATTTAGAGATATATATAATATATTTATATCAAATCAAATTAAATTTTAAAATAAGGCACTTATATATATATAAATCAAATTATGCTGAAGAAATTCAAATCAAAATATTTTCAAAACAAAACCGTAGCAAAGCTACAGAATAGTATCTCCACTTCGAAACTCGAAAATGAATGTCGAAGATGCGGCCGCCATCACCGAAATTATTTTCCAGCGACAAAGAGAAGAGCACTGATTTCCATATTTAAAATTCTTTGAAAACGATTTCTATTCGAAAATACTTTTAATATATATCCTTTAAAATTTAAAAAACAAAGTTCGAAATCACCGGAAACTAATAAATTCTCAAATTTCTGAATTTAATTCATTTCAAATTCCAATCAATTTATAACCAAGTTTATAAATTCATTTATTTATATTATGCAATAGTCAATGGTTTACAAACAATAAATAAAAGTCAAATATTATTATTTCAGACAACAAATTCATTAACAATTTAATTTCAGAAACTTATATAATATAATCATTCAAAACTATTTTGTTTATCAAATTTGAAAACAACATTTTTAATATAAATTTACAAATACATTTCTTTGCTCGACGATACAGGAATGGATTTCCAAAATAAGGATAGGGATTCAAATTTTTGTTGACTCAAATCAAAGAGAATTTTGATTCGAAAATAAGTTTGAAACAGAAGATAAGATAATTCAATTACCACAATCGGGAGATGGATGAGTTTATTTAATTCACAGGCAACCTTAACCGGGTCGTCCGTAACTTCAAGAATAAGATCGATGCTGAATTCTGGGGTAATCAACACTCGATCTCAAGAGATGGGATTCAGGTATAGCAGGGAATTGATAGCATCGTAAACCGAGGATACAGAAATCTCCGGAAAATCGATGCCTATTTTAAAGGAGTTTTGCTCCTTTACGAACCATTCGAATATTGGCGAGACCGCCGATCTATTATAGATAACATTTAGAATGGAGTTATGGAGTGCTCCATGATTGAAAGACAACGAATAGTGAAGGACACGAATGAATTTCGGAACCGAGGGGAACGTTCCAAAATTCAAAGGAATAGAGTCAAAAGGAAGAGATGGAAACTCGAATGAGAGTGATTCTGTAAATACATTTACCCTATATGTTGAGTTTTGCCTAGAGCTACCAAAGCTCTGATACCAATTGTAACGACCCAGAATTTTGGACCATTCACATCCATTATAAGTGTATATGTAGACACTCATGCCGGAGTTGAATTGCTCAAAATACCGTGTTGTTAATTTAAATTTGGCAAAACTGAACATATACAGTAAATAAAATAATCACAGATCACAGACACAGTGTGACGACCCGGCTTTCCATTCCCGGAAAATCGCATCGACAGTAAGAAAGAAAGGGGTGAGAAGTAGAAAAGAGAAGAAGAGAAAAGAAACAAACACAAATACTCAGAGAAAGTCGTATCGCTAATAAGAAAGAAAGGGGTGAGAAGTAGAAAAGAGAAGAAGAGAAAAGAAACAAACACAAATACTCACAGCGGAAACGAACAAAATATATTATATCACATAAATATTACATAGTATCATATACAACACTTATCAGAGTTACACAGATTCACATCATATACTAGACAGTTATAAACATCTGTCTAGTTATTACATCTCAATACAAAACAAAGATCTAAACAAGATCAACACAGCGGAAACTACTATCTATATCTACAACGCTGAAGCCTCCTGCTCCATTGCTCCTCCACAATTCGTCAAGGCTAACCTGAATCCCTTGGCTACTCGTAAAAATTTGAGTACCCAAGAGTTTATAAAACAGAAATAAACAACTTGGGTCAGACATGGGTCTGGTGTGAGTAACAGGTTAAACTTGTTTAACTTCAAAACCTTTTGAAAGAAAAGGTATCACGTAAGACTTCCCACACATAAACATGGGTAAGTTTTTACCTTACGCTAACCAAAACATTTGATAGGAAATTCGATTGTATTATAATAGGGTCTAGGGTTTTCAAATAAATATGAAATAGCTGAAATTGTTACATTATTAAATTCCAGCATACTAGCCACAAAGTGGGTTATACAATCAAAACCGTAGGGTGTCGTAGGAAGAATGGGTTTCCATACAATGGCAGGGCTACTGGGGTACCGCCCATCACAGTACGTGGCCTAGATCACCGTACCGAGGATCACTCCCAATCCTCTGCAACACAAGGTCGGAACATCCCTTACTGGATAATTCCCGCACAAGATACCTCACGGTTGGGATCAACAACCGCACCACTAAGTCGAAAATAGAAAGGGACATCTAGACAGAGGTAACCTTGTCCTACTTGGGTGCTACCCACTAACCTTGCTGCACCTCCCCTGTTTTAGCCATTCCCGGTTTGTGAGGCTTGAGGTCACGATTACCTTAGAAAAGAACACATCACTTAGAATGCTCATCGTCCACCTGACGATGTTCTGAAAGCATTCAATCCATACAAGTTCGTTCCGGGTTCGAACGAAACCGAAGGCATTATCTCGTTACACTCGTTTTGGAATCACCCTCAGAGTTAACGACAATAACCCTTGCACTCTGAATCTTCATCTTCACTTGATTCACGACCTATCGTTAATTTGGATCGATGTGGTATTCGGGTCTCCAGACCTGGAAATCCGGTATACGGAAACCCGATCCCGGTCTCATCGAAATCCAAAGCGTATCTTTTAAGGCCAAGTTGTTTTAAGGGTAAAACAATTCAATTCATTATCTTTATTCACAAAGGAAGATAATTCACACAGATAATCAACATTATCAGATAATCTATTCAATTCAACTAACATCCATATCATACAGCATATATCTCATCAGAGATATCAATCAATGTCAAGTATCCAATTCTAACACCCATTCATAAGTAATGATTTATATCATCTTAAATTAATTTAAATTGAATTAAATTAATTACTTCATTTTATAAATCCATCTTACTTAACCATTAATTAATTACAATCAATTAATTAATTATCCTCTAATAATTCATTTCAATTAATCATCTTTGATTAATTATCTTTTAATTACATCCAAGTAATTTATCCTCAATTAATTACTTAAATTAATTATTCTTAACCACTTATAGTAATTAACCTTTAATTACTTCATTAATTAATTTACTAAAATTAATTAACTTAATCAACTATAATTAATTACATTAATCCTTAATTAATTACATTGATTAATTACTTCATTTATTAATTATTACTTAATTAACCAATCTTAATTACATCATTAATTATATTAATTAATGATCCTTAATTACAACTTAATTATTAATTACTTAATTAAATAAATTTCATTAAGTAATTAACCTTTATTTAAACAACATTTATTAATCACTCTTGATTAATCTCATCTAGTAATTAACTCCCCTTAATTACTTTCATTAACTAAATTAATTACTTCCTTAATTAATTTCTTAATTAATCCCTTGATTAATTATTCAAAGTAATTAACTCAAATTACTTCTATTAATAAAATCATTATGCAACTAATTACTTCCAGTAATTATCTTATTATTTACTTCTCTAAATAATCTTACCTTAATAATTACATTAAGTAATTATTATCAAATCATCTCTTGATTATTCTAAATTAATTAAACTTAATTAATTAATTTAACTAAATCAAATTAACTTCAATTAATTACAATAAGTAATTAATCCTTAATTACTTCCATTAAGTAATTCATTTAAACAATTTCATAAATGATTATTCTTAAATTAATTCAACTAATTAATTATCAAAATTAATCCTATTAATTCATTATTTAATAACCCATAGTTAATGACCTCATTAACTATTATTTAATTACTTTCCTTAATTAATTAACTAATATTAATTATTATTAATTCTAAATTAATACATCTTAATAACCAATTTATTAATCCCTAATTACTAAATTAATTAAGTGTTAACCATAACTTAATTAATATTTAATTACTTATTAATTAATTCTTAACCATTAATTAATATCCTAATTCATAATCCTTAATTATAAATTAATTATCCCTAATTAATAAATCTTAATCATAAATAAATTAGTTTAAACCTTTAATTACCTATTTAATTAATCCAAATGATTAATTAATCAAATTAAATTAATTATCTATTAAATCTCCTAATAAATTTAATGAACACAAATCTTTAATTACTTTAAGATAAACTTTGTTCATATTAATAATCAAGTTATCATTTACAAAGTATCTTAAATTAATTTACTTTAATTTTACCTTCAAAATTTCATTTTAAATTTAAAGATTTAAAATGAATACAAATTATCTTTAACAACGTTTTAAACAACATTTCTAAAACTCTTTTATTTTACAAGTTAAAGAAATACTCATTCAATAAAGAAGTTTAAAAGGTTCTAAACAAATTCATATTTAAATTTATAAAACTTATTTATTTCCAATCTAAAATTCAAAACCAAACTTGAATTCATATATTAAAAACTTTGATTTCAAATCCTGTCTTAATATTTCTTCATAATTTAAATTCAGTTTAAATTTAAACTGACAGGCTTTTAAAAACCTGGCAACACATAATTACCCGAGACCACTCAAAAACACTCCGAGTCGAATCCTAAATACTTCGAGTCTCACACGAACAAAACTCGAGAAACTCGAGTAGCCTTCCCCTGCTTTAAACCCAGACTTCACCAGAGATACATTTACGACCGTGTGCACGTGCACCGTCCGATCAGTTCCCTCCGACCATCGCCGACATTTCCACCATATCGGCGTTCATCCACCAACCAATCTACGAACATCACTTCTTCGATTTATTCGCGAATTCGAAATCGAGACCAAAATTCGAAACTGGAACAGGAACTACCATTTCACCCAAACCTGTCAACATCTCCTCGTTCTTCCACCGCTGATCACCAGAGCGCTAGCGACTCCGGCCATGGCTTCATCCACATCCTAGCTATCATTTCCCAGAGTTTGGTTAAACTCGATCCATTCTAGACGTCTCAGTGATCAAATTCTTATCGACTAAGAAACTAGGGTTAAAATTTCTAATCCTCAATTCCTATTGCCTCCATACCTTAATTTAATTTCTAATAATTTTCCTGGTATCCTCGATCATCACACTACCATTCTTGAAGAAAACAACATGCCAATCCATCTAAATCAACAGAATTACCCAAAACTTCATATTTAACTTAAACCAGAACTGCACCTTTATTTCCAAACTAAAAATTATGATATCAATGCTAAAAATCATGTTGTAGTTTATATATTCCATATATAATCCTGAATTTTTAAATTACCCAGTTTGAATTTTTACATTTGATAACATGCACTGTTATTTTAGTTTACAGAGGCACTCAGGTTAAAAGTTTGACTTAATTAAACCTTTTAAATTTTAGTTTATTATGAAACAACTAATTTTATTTAAATCTTAGATCCAAATCAAAACTAGATCATGGGATATGATTTTATATCAAAACTGGAGCCTGGAATTTCAAGATAACAGAGATACACTGATACAAACAACATGCACACCTATATACATTCATGTTCATGCAGAAACATCTATAAACATTCACACCACAACACAATTATCATATAATTAAACATGCAAATATAATTATACTTAAGTTATTTTAAGTAAGTAGGTTACTCACCTTATAAAGATGACAGAGCCTATCTTTGAAAAGCTTTTGAAACAGGTTTTGACTTTAAACTGGAATGCCTCACTTGATTTAATAACTGGAGTTGCTGAAGCTTAAATTGCTTTAATCTACATGCATGCAACTACCAGTGGTTGAAAATTGAATGTAGACTGGTTGCTTTGAGATGATTCTAGGATGAAAGAACACAGGTATTTGAATTTATTCCAGAGTTGAAAAGAAAATGTTGCAGACTGATTTTGAAAATGATCTCTGGTTTAAGCATTTTATTCAGGCTGAAGAGTTGATTTGGAAATGAATCACAGGGATCTGATTTTGGTTTGAGGCATTTAGATTACTGAATTTCAGATTTTTATTAGAGAATTGTTTTGAGAAGTGGTTACTGATTTATTTCAGATGTGTATTTGAGAAAGATTTGAGTTTATCTTGTTTTGAAAAGGAGAATAGAAAGAATGGAATAAAGAAATGCAAATGTATATATGTAAGTAAATTGTGATTTTATAAAAATAAAAGAAAAAGAAAATAAATAAGACACTTGTCATAAACATTGATTACTTACATTACACATGTTACAACAAGGCTTTAGATAAAGACACATGTCTTTTAAGTAATTTATCTTATTTTTATTTAGTTTAAAAGTATATAAAAGTCTTTTCTTATTTATTAAATACTTATCTATATATAAATTACTTTTTAAAGAGAAACAAAAACTAATTATATTTATAAATAAAAGCTTATACAAATATTCTAAAATCCAAAATAATTTAAATAATTATTCTTTTCAATTTCAACACTTTAAATTCAAGTTTAAATAAAATTAAATCCTAAGATTCAAGTTAAAAGTTAAGTTATATATATTTACATACACTATTTATTCCATTTAAAATAACAATTCCTATTAGCATTAAAATTCATACATATTAAAAATAATACATTATACTTGTTATTTGAAAATAACATATTTTATAATTTAAACAAGAGATTATATTATCAAGTAATATTTAAAAGAAATAAAACAAACCTTTTTGTTAAATCTTATTTATTTTTAAGCTTAAGTAAAAATATCTTAAACCAATTAAATATTTTCTTAAAGTATTTTAAAACTATAAAATTACTTATTTAAATATCTTTGAAAAGTCCAGATTAAATTAAATATAAATTCCCAATTTATCAAAGCTTCTATTTACAACATATACAAATAAATATATATATTCAAATAGAAATATCTTATTAACTTTTAAAAGATAAAATCATCAATTAAATACTAATTTAATCAGATTATTAAATTAAATTCAAATCTTATTATCAAAGATTATCCATATCAATTTAATTATTAAACAGATTATTAAATTGATATTGTCAAAATTTCCGGGATATTACATTCCTTCCCCCTTAAAATAATTTCGTCCCCGAAATTTAAACAAAGGTAATTTAATAATCTTATTAAAGATTTTAAATTTTAAAACACAAGCATATACTATCATCCATATGCTAACAGCCATAGCAACCAAATCATTCAATCAAAATTTTTTTTTTATTATCTAGACTAAATTCTAGATAAAATACCTCGAGTTTCCCCAAGTATATATATATATACCGGGATACTCGCTCTACAAACAATCTAAACTATTAAGCTATAGATCTCCTACACATCTAGATCTACAGAACTAAACAGAATATCAGACTACAGACGAGTCTGACTCAACTACCCAACTTCCCAAAACTGCAGATTCTAAAACCAGAGATAGATCAAACACGTACTCCCTCAGAGATACGTAAAACTCAATGAATTCCCGTTATCCAAACTGACAATTCAATTCAGAAGTCCAAATACTTATCCAAATCAGAACACAGACGAGATCCAAACATAACTCTACTTCACAACATCAGTAGATTCTAAACTTACTTCTCCCATCCAGAGATACACTCCAAACTACTTTCGCTGCTCAACTCTGATCTGAGGTAGAACACAAGCACAGACTGGACAACTCACTTCTAGAAATAAGGTTCACTGATCCATAAAGAAAACTCAGATACTCCATCAAAACTTGAGTTGCTTCACCAACTCCATCTCTAGGAAACATCCTTCCACTAGACTGAACCATCGGTATCACTCTTGGAATCCAGTCGATAAGAAAACTCAACCTTCAGATGCGGACAAACTTCTGACTTCTCTGAAGACATCCAGAAAAACTCTGACAACCCAAGAGAACACTCAGCAATCGCAAGTCACTTTTGCGATCAACCCATCCTAATTCCAAACAGACTGTTCTCTCTTTACCAATCAGAACAGCTTACACTTATTTATCCAATTTATCGAAGAAATGGATCCACTCTGCTGCTTCTGATCTTCACTTCCAGAAAAACTGCTCAGCCAGAAAACTTTCCTGCCAACGCGCAGAATACTCCGAGTTGCACTGCTGCCACATATGCCAAAGATTCCCAAATCAAAGCTCTTCGAGAAACTCGAACCTCAAACAAAACAGAAACACCATGCTGAACTCAGCCACAACACCGAAGCAGATACACTTCCTTAAGCTTGTTCCAAAGAAAACATCTTCGGGAACATCCATCGTCACTGTATCTCATCATACAGCTACTATTACCTGAGGTATCAAGGTACCATCACTCACTTCTGTTCAACCGACAGATCCAACTTTACTTATCCAACTCCAAAGATAAACTCTGAACCTTAACAGGTTTTTCTTCAGAGATTGTGAAATCCTTACAATTGTAAAGTTCACTCGAGACGGTATTAGGTTTACAGTCTCGACAAATACTTCCAACCTCAAACATTCAAACTCCAACTATTGGTAATTGTGTTACACACACTACCACCTTATCTACCTTTATAACTTATATTGGAAAACCCGAACAGGTAACCCAATAAATAGGTAGAAATACATAAATATATATATTTAAAATGATATTTT
The DNA here is from genome assembly GCA_030737815.1 of Allium fistulosum. Lineage (NCBI taxonomy): Eukaryota > Viridiplantae > Streptophyta > Magnoliopsida > Asparagales > Amaryllidaceae > Allium > Allium fistulosum. The sequence continues at coordinate 478,136,225 of CM060905.1, read as the reverse complement.
TTTTTATAGAAATTATTTCTGGGTAAAATTATTTCATCTACCTCTTTAAAACAATATTGTGTCCGTTGGCCTGGTTCAAGTGTTTAGAGATCCCTATCAATAACGTTAGCTACTCGTATTGACCAGAATCCATATACCACTCAACCGATCAATTAACACAATATAAAATCATTTTTATATAACTAACAATTACGCGCTCTCAAGATAGACACCACTTCAGAGCCTAGGTATTCACTCAACCTGGTGCTCTGATACCACGTGTGACGACCCGGCTTTCCATTCCCGGAAAATCGCATCGACAGTAAGAAAGAAAGGGGTGAGAAGTAGAAAAGAGAAGAAGAGAAAAGAAACAAACACAAATACTCAGAGAAAGTCGTATCGCTAATAAGAAAGAAAGGGGTGAGAAGTAGAAAAGAGAAGAAGAGAAAAGAAACAAACACAAATACTCACAGCGGAAACGAACAAAATATATTATATCACATAAATATTACATAGTATCATATACAACACTTATCAGAGTTACACAGATTCACATCATATACTAGACAGTTATAAACATCTGTCTAGTTATTACATCTCAATACAAAACAAAGATCTAAACAAGATCAACACAGCGGAAACTACTATCTATATCTACAACGCTGAAGCCTCCTGCTCCATTGCTCCTCCACAATTCGTCAAGGCTAACCTGAATCCCTTGGCTACTCGTAAAAATTTGAGTACCCAAGAGTTTATAAAACAGAAATAAACAACTTGGGTCAGACATGGGTCTGGTGTGAGTAACAGGTTAAACTTGTTTAACTTCAAAACCTTTTGAAAGAAAAGGTATCACGTAAGACTTCCCACACATAAACATGGGTAAGTTTTTACCTTACGCTAACCAAAACATTTGATAGGAAATTCGATTGTATTATAATAGGGTCTAGGGTTTTCAAATAAATATGAAATAGCTGAAATTGTTACATTATTAAATTCCAGCATACTAGCCACAAAGTGGGTTATACAATCAAAACCGTAGGGTGTCGTAGGAAGAATGGGTTTCCATACAATGGCAGGGCTACTGGGGTACCGCCCGTCACAGTACGTGGCCTAGATCACCGTACCGAGGATCACTCCCAATCCTCTGCAACACAAGGTCGGAACATCCCTTACTGGATAATTCCCGCACAAGATACCTCACGGTTGGGATCAGCAACCGCACCACTAAGTCGAAAATAGAAAGGGACATCTAGACAGAGGTAACCTTGTCCTACTTGGGTGCTACCCACTAACCTTGCTGCACCTCCCCTGTTTTAGCCATTCCCGGTTTGTGAGGCTTGAGGTCACGATTACCTTAGAAAAGAACACATCACTTAGAATGCTCATCGTCCACCTGACGATGTTCTGAAAGCATTCAATCCATACAAGTTCGTTCCGGGTTCGAACGAAACCGAAGGCATTATCTCGTTACACTCGTTTTGGAATCACCCTCAGAGTTAACGACAATAACCCTTGCACTCTGAATCTTCATCTTCACTTGATTCACGACCTATCGTTAATTTGGATCGATGTGGTATTCGGGTCTCCAGACCTGGAAATCCGGTATACGGAAACCCGATCCCGGTCTCATCGAAATCCAAAGCGTATCTTTTAAGGCCAAGTTGTTTTAAGGGTAAAACAATTCAATTCATTATCTTTATTCACAAAGGAAGATAATTCACACAGATAATCAACATTATCAGATAATCTATTCAATTCAACTAACATCCATATCATACAGCATATATCTCATCAGAGATATCAATCAATGTCAAGTATCCAATTCTAACACCCATTCATAAGTAATGATTTATATCATCTTAAATTAATTTAAATTGAATTAAATTAATTACTTCATTTTATAAATCCATCTTACTTAACCATTAATTAATTACAATCAATTAATTAGTTATCCTCTAATAATTCATTTCAATTAATCATCTTTGATTAATTATCTTTTAATTACATCCAAGTAATTTATCCTCAATTAATTACTTAAATTAATTATTCTTAACCACTTATAGTAATTAACCTTTAATTACTTCATTAATTAATTTACTAAAATTAATTAACTTAATCAACTATAATTAATTACATTAATCCTTAATTAATTACATTGATTAATTACTTCATTTATTAATTATTACTTAATTAACCAATCTTAATTACATCATTAATTATATTAATTAATGATCCTTAATTACAACTTAATTATTAATTACTTAATTAAATAAATTTCATTAAGTAATTAACCTTTATTTAAACAACATTTATTAATCACTCTTGATTAATCTCATCTAGTAATTAACTCCCCTTAATTACTTTCATTAACTAAATTAATTACTTCCTTAATTAATTTCTTAATTAATCCCTTGATTAATTATTCAAAGTAATTAACTCAAATTACTTCTATTAATAAAATCATTATGCAACTAATTACTTCCAGTAATTATCTTATTATTTACTTCTCTAAATAATCTTACCTTAATAATTACATTAAGTAATTATTATCAAATCATCTCTTGATTATTCTAAATTAATTAAACTTAATTAATTAATTTAACTAAATCAAATTAACTTCAATTAATTACAATAAGTAATTAATCCTTAATTACTTCCATTAAGTAATTCATTTAAACAATTTCATAAATGATTATTCTTAAATTAATTCAACTAATTAATTATCAAAATTAATCCTATTAATTCATTATTTAATAACCCATAGTTAATGACCTCATTAACTATTATTTAATTACTTTCCTTAATTAATTAACTAATATTAATTATTATTAATTCTAAATTAATACATCTTAATAACCAATTTATTAATCCCTAATTACTAAATTAATTAAGTGTTAACCATAACTTAATTAATATTTAATTACTTATTAATTAATTCTTAACCATTAATTAATATCCTAATTCATAATCCTTAATTATAAATTAATTATCCCTAATTAATAAATCTTAATCATAAATAAATTAGTTTAAACCTTTAATTACCTATTTAATTAATCCAAATGATTAATTAATCAAATTAAATTAATTATCTATTAAATCTCCTAATAAATTTAATGAACACAAATCTTTAATTACTTTAAGATAAACTTTGTTCATATTAATAATCAAGTTATCATTTACAAAGTATCTTAAATTAATTTACTTTAATTTTACCTTCAAAATTTCATTTTAAATTTAAAGATTTAAAATGAATACAAATTATCTTTAACAACGTTTTAAACAACATTTCTAAAACTCTTTTATTTTACAAGTTAAAGAAATACTCATTCAATAAAGAAGTTTAAAAGGTTCTAAACAAATTCATATTTAAATTTATAAAACTTATTTATTTCCAATCTAAAATTCAAAACCAAACTTGAATTCATATATTAAAAACTTTGATTTCAAATCCTGTCTTAATATTTCTTCATAATTTAAATTCAGTTTAAATTTAAACTGACAGGCTTTTAAAAACCTGGCAACACATAATTACCCGAGACCACTCAAAAACACTCCGAGTCGAATCCTAAATACTTCGAGTCTCACACGAACAAAACTCGAGAAACTCGAGTAGCCTTCCCCTGCTTTAAACCCAGACTTCACTAGAGATACATTTACGACCGTGTGCACGTGCACCGTCCGATCAGTTCCCTCCGACCATCGCCGACATTTCCACCATATCGGCGTTCATCCACCAACCAATCTACGAACATCACTTCTTCGATTTATTCGCGAATTCGAAATCGAGACCAAAATTCGAAACTGGAACAGGAACTACCATTTCACCCAAACCTGTCAACATCTCCTCGTTCTTCCACCGCTGATCACCAGAGTGCTAGCGACTCCGGCCATGGCTTCATCCACATCCTAGCTATCATTTCCCAGAGTTTGGTTAAACTCGATCCATTCTAGACGTCTCAGTGATCAAATTCTTATCGACTAAGAAACTAGGGTTAAAATTTCTAATCCTCAATTCCTATTGCCTCCATACCTTAATTTAATTTCTAATAATTTTCCTGGTATCCTCGATCATCACACTACCATTCTTGAAGAAAACAACATGCCAATCCATCTAAATCAACAGAATTACCCAAAACTTCATATTTAACTTAAACCAGAACTGCACCTTTATTTCCAAACTAAAAATTATGATATCAATGCTAAAAATCATGTTGTAGTTTATATATTCCATATATAATCCTGAATTTTTAAATTACCCAGTTTGAATTTTTACATTTGATAACATGCACTGTTATTTTAGTTTACAGAGGCACTCAGGTTAAAAGTTTGACTTAATTAAACCTTTTAAATTTTAGTTTATTATGAAACAACTAATTTTATTTAAATCTTAGATCCAAATCAAAACTAGATCATGGGATATGATTTTATATCAAAACTGGAGCCTGGAATTTCAAGATAACAGAGATACACTGATACAAACAACATGCACACCTATATACATTCATGTTCATGCAGAAACATCTATAAACATTCACACCACAACACAATTATCATATAATTAAACATGCAAATATAATTATACTTAAGTTATTTTAAGTAAGTAGGTTACTCACCTTATAAAGATGACAGAGCCTATCTTTGAAAAGCTTTTGAAACAGGTTTTGACTTTAAACTGGAATGCCTCACTTGATTTAATAACTGGAGTTGCTGAAGCTTAAATTGCTTTAATCTACATGCATGCAACTACCAGTGGTTGAAAATTGAATGTAGACTGGTTGCTTTGAGATGATTCTAGGATGAAAGAACACAGGTATTTGAATTTATTCCAGAGTTGAAAAGAAAATGTTGCAGACTGATTTTGAAAATGATCTCTGGTTTAAGCATTTTATTCAGGCTGAAGAGTTGATTTGGAAATGAATCACAGGGATCTGATTTTGGTTTGAGGCATTTAGATTACTGAATTTCAGATTTTTATTAGAGAATTGTTTTGAGAAGTGGTTACTGATTTATTTCAGATGTGTATTTGAGAAAGATTTGAGTTTATCTTGTTTTGAAAGGAGAATAGAAAGAATGGAATAAAGAAATGCAAATGTATATATGTAAGTAAATTGTGATTTTATAAAAATAAAAGAAAAAGAAAATAAATAAGACACTTGTCATAAACATTGATTACTTACATTACACATGTTACAACAAGGCTTTAGATAAAGACACATGTCTTTTAAGTAATTTATCTTATTTTTATTTAGTTTAAAAGTATATAAAAGTCTTTTCTTATTTATTAAATACTTATCTATATATAAATTACTTTTTAAAGAGAAACAAAAACTAATTATATTTATAAATAAAAGCTTATACAAATATTCTAAAATCCAAAATAATTTAAATAATTATTCTTTTGAATTTCAACACTTTAAATTCAAGTTTAAATAAAATTAAATCCTAAGATTCAAGTTAAAAGTTAAGTTATATATATTTACATACACTATTTATTCCATTTAAAATAACAATTCCTATTAGCATTAAAATTCATACATATTAAAAATAATACATTATACTTGTTATTTGAAAATAACATATTTTATAATTTAAACAAGAGATTATATTATCAAGTAATATTTAAAAGAAATAAAACAAACCTTTTTGTTAAATCTTATTTATTTTTAAGCTTAAGTAAAAATATCTTAAACCAATTAAATATTTTCTTAAAGTATTTTAAAACTATAAAATTACTTATTTAAATATCTTTGAAAAGTCCAAATTAAATTAAATATAATTTCCCAATTTATCAAAGCTTCTATTTACAACATATACAAATAAATATATATATTCAAATAGAAATATCTTATTAACTTTTAATAGATAAAATCATCAATTAAATACTAATTTAATCAGATTATTAAATTAAATTCAAATCTTATTATCAAAGATTATCCATATCAATTTAATTATTAAACAGATTATTAAATTGATATTGTCAAAATTTCCGGGATATTACACACAGAGTAATAAGTGCAGCGGAAATAAAAGAGATAGTAGTTCATGAAGCTACTATATAAATGTATAAGTTACATCAGAGTTAAACCAGATACAACGGAAAAGTAATATGATACATCGGATACAAATCAGAATACATCACTGGAATCATCGAATACTGAAAGCAGAATAGATGGCTGGATCTTCTAGCAAAGCTCCAACTCCAAAGATGAGTCTCGAAAGCTGAACCACTCAGTCTGACCCGAGCGTAAAGCAAAATACAAAACACTCGAGTCAGGATTAACATTCTTATATTAATAAATCCAACTCAAGTGAAATAGCAATTGAAATACAAGTAACTCAAAGGATGTTTGGAATAACCATCCTTTAAGGATCCGTTAAACTATCTACTAGGTAGTAATGTACGCTAAGTAGATAATGTCTATCAGTAATAATAAGATATCAAAATAGCGTTAAGTCATGGCCCATTCCACCCTTAACACATTTTTATTCCCTAAAGCATATACAAGACCGTAGTTTCCCCAAAACCGGAAGTCACCAGAGGGCAATCCATATACTAAAGGTACAAATCAAAATCGTAGTGGTCGCGCATAAATGGAATACAAGTATGACAAGGCACATGAGGCAATACCCAAGGTAGTGATACTACCGTTCGCCTGATCCGGACTGGTGAGAACGCAACGCCGCAGCGCCCACAACACCGTGAAACAACACTCCCAAAATCAAGGGTGCACCAATCGACAACAAGTAATAAGTAGTTCGAAGAAGTGTGTCCACTTGAGGTAGCAAATCCTCCATTGGCCCGGCACAGCTCCTGTTTTAGTCATTTCCAATTTGACACAGGTGTCAAGGCTATCCATCATCGTTCACTTTCTTCAGTCAACACGTACATCATTCCAACCACTTCATTCTGGATCACACTCCGCGTATAGTTATTAAAGTGGTTTCGGTTCAGATAGAGAGTATATCCATTACCGATCCCGGTCTCTTTAATAACTTTCGTAATTATTACACCGATTGGTCGTTTATATATTTCCAAAAACCAAATCAATTTCAATTTCAAATAGAATTCGTAAATCAACATTTCATTTGTCTTTCAAAACCAATTTCCAATAATTTACATTTCAAAACTTCCAAATTATCATTTCAAAATCTTATAATTCAAATTCAATTTCTATTTAAAACAATCCAAATATTGATTCAAGTTCGTATATAAGTTTCATTTCGAAAACATTTAAATTAATTTAATTTAACATTTAAATCAATTTAAATTCATTTATCGATTTCATTCAATATTCATTAAGTAAATTTTCCATTTAAACAATTTCTGTTTAAATTCCAATTCATTAAATCCATTATTTAAATTCAACTTCCTTATTTCAAAACTTACAATTTGAATTAAATTAAATTCATCAAATCAAATCCTTTAATTTTCAAGTCTTACATTAATTTCAATAAATCACATTTTATTCCTTGTTAAAGAAATTCAATTTCACTTATTTACTTACTTAAATAATTTTCCAAAACTTAATTAATAAAGAAACTCAATTTCAATTATTTACGAAGTAAAATTCACTTATTCAAAAATTCAATTTCACTTATTAAAGAATTCAATTCAATTTAATCATTAAATAATTTAATCTTATTTAATTATTAAATAATTCAAAACTTAATTATTAAATAATTTCAAAGTTTAATAATTTCAAACTCAATTATAATTTCAAACTTAATTATTAAATCATTTCAAAGTTTAATAATTTCAAACTTAATTATAATTTCAAACTTAATTATTAAACCATTTCAAAGTTTAATAATTTCAAACTTAATTCAATCATTTCTCAAATTAAACAACATTCTTTCAACAATTACATTGTTAACATTTTGTTTCAGATTATTAAATATTACATTTTCCTTTCATAAAAATTCAAATTTCAACTTCATTTCAAAACCATATTACTTATTCAAATAAAATCTTCACTTATTTTTAAATCAAATTAATTGACCAATCGGGTTTTATTTAATTCTCTATCCTAGGTCAAAGTTCAATTTGGGTATTTATCATTTCAACCCGATTCCAATTCAATTCCAAATCAAAGCATAACAAAGGGAACTTGCAGTGTGATAACTGGGATGGTGTCAAAGTAAATAAACAAGCAATAACAACAATCAATATCAATCTAATAATCAATTCAAATAATCCCGAAATAACCGTATTAATTCGCATTGTTATTTGTACGAATTAATATAATTATTTCTAGAATCTACACTATCATTTCATGTAGATTAAAGATTATTACATTACAGTTTTCACTTGTCATTTATTTACAATTTCATACATCATCAATTTAACAACATACGTTCAGTGGTTCAAAGTGTAATTAAACAAATCCTACGTGTCAATAAATTTAATAGTTAAAAGGGGTCATATTATACAAATGTCATTTAAATCAGTTTAACATTTAACTATCCTCTATCAAGTTCAATTGCATACTATTTATCATTTTAACCTTAACAATTTAACGTCCAATATAAACATCAACAATCAATCAATTATCAGCCAAACTGTATTATCATCGCATAAATAATTAACAGATAATGGTGTCAGATGTCACAGGTGAACTGATACAGGCAATAGCATATATAACAGGGTAATTAACTAACAGCAGTATATTTCAATTGTCGTTTCAATTGAAATCAGATTTAATAAATAAAAGAACGTTAATCGTGAGTGAGTGCTCACATTTCGAGGTTAAAGAAGTTCGTCAACAGAACAAGCTACGGATTTCAAGCACGAATCTCCAACAAATGTAGATTGGCACGAATTGGATAGACCAGCTGATAAATAGGAATAGACGAAATCAAATTAGAATGGGGCCGATGCAGATAAAAGTCGAAACAAAAGTATATTATATTATTATTTTCTTAAAAACCCATATTACATTTAAATTACATATTATATTTCAAAATCAATAGTTTTTAAAACAAAACGAACTATCTACATATAAAACCCAAAACCTAACTTAAAATCAAAATATCAAATTATATATGATAAAGTCTAAATCAATATATATTATCTGTAAACTACGCCTGCAACATAAATTTTAAACAACTACGAGATATATATAACTCACTACATAAACAAACGTATAACATCAAAAAAAAAATTATAGCTGCAAACCTTTTGGAAAGGAAACTATAGGGACATATATATAACAACTTATTTATAGGGACAACCTATTTAACAAAATATGCTTATATAATATATTACAAACCATTACTTAGTTTAAAATACATATCTTAAAATAACTGTACACATAAAAATATCAATACAGATTATAAAAGGATCAATATAACTTACTGTATTTTAAGTACTTATAAATATACAAGTTAATACATATAGACTGACACAAATAGATAATAATATATGTAATAAAATTTCATACGCTTGAAATATGTAAAGAGCTGCTAACACTTATATGTAATTGTGAACATTGATATACTTCAACTTATACAACAATCTGGCATGTTATAACCAACATATTTTATTCTTAAAATTTTACCAAGCTTATAGATATATGGACTTATATACTTAAACCATATAAAACACTGTCATCGTCATATTCACAAATAATAATATATTTAAAACAACAGTACTATATTTGTAAGACCCATATATATATATTTTTGGAAGCCAGACTACAACTATTGAAAAGTGAACCATATATATATATAGCTAACGATGTAATATATAGCTTAAACTATACCATTCCAACAACAAACTAGAAGTGAAAATAAGATTAGCACGCAAAACAAACATAGATAAATATATATACAAAGCTAGAATGCTCACATAACTAACATATAAATACATATATATAATTTACAAACATCATATATATAAACTAATGTATATATACAAATATATATGTATATATATATACACATACAATATACTAATATATACAATAACTACATGATATAAAACTGATACATATGTGAATATACTTCTACAGAAAATCACTCACGCAACACTATATATATAATACAACCCACAATTGTTTAAACTATATAACCTTTCATATCCAAATCTATATAAATTAATATTGTATAAACTATACATACATTATGGAATATAACTTATAACATATATATATATATATAAATACCTTAAATAATACACATATACAGAGGAGCTCGGTGAGAGAACTTTGGGCGCATGCAGAGCTAGGTGTGCGGCAAGCAGATGATGGTGGGAGGCTGATGTTGTTGTGGCCACCGAGTTGAGATGAAGGGTTAGAGGCGAGTAGGCGGGGTGTTTGGTAAAGAAGGTGTGGGGTTGCGTGTGGCGTTGCTTTGGGCTGTTAGGTGAAGAGGGGCTATGGTGGCGCAGAGGGGAGGTGAAAGGCGAGTTTCGGCTGTGGATCAAGGAGAGGGTGATCGGTATAGATGGATGGGTTTTGGGTCGGCACTGTGACGCGAAGGGGAAGGAGAAAAATTGGCGGAGGTCAGTGAGCGACGCATGCATGCTGGCGTGACTTCGGCCAAGCTATGCGAGGGGAGGTGAAGTGAAGATAGGGTGTTTCGGCAAATAGACTACTACAGGGTTTTCATTTTGTTATTTTTATTTTATTCTTTAAGAAGATGAACGGATAGAATTGGAAAAACCAGAGGAAGTAATGTATTGCATAGCCAAACGTCAGTAATTAAGTTCTGCGATTTCGAAAGAGCTAGTACCCATTGGTTATCTCAAGAAGCCAACAAACGGACAAGAAAACCAAAAGGTGAAAATCGGGTACCGATACGGTAAACCAATTTTCAGATTCCACTGTGAATCGGACCCCAAAAACAAGAATCGAATATACCGCAAAGATCAGCATGACGAGACGATCAAAACGGTATACTAATATCAGTGGTATGATTGAATTATAAAAATTAGAATTTTCTAATAGTGGAAAATGTAAGAAAAATGCAAGAAAATAAGGCCGACGGAGTCAAAGATGTCCGATTTTGGAAAAACGATCAACTGACATCTTGCTCAGAAGATGGTTTAGAATTTTTCTATGTAAAAATATTTAGGTTTCGAAAACGTTTTATTTTCATTTCTTTTTGACTGATTAAATTGAAGTGAATTTACGCGCGAAATAAACTTTCGTATTTTCGGATGAAAATTTATCAGTTGCTATGTTTAACTAGACGTATTCCAAATATTAATTTTTTATTTCAAAATTTATCGTTTGAAATTTCGCAAAATTTCAATTAATAACGTTATTAAAACCTGTTAAATTTACGGGTCGTTACAGAGCATCAATGGCAAGTTGCTACACCGCATTGATGACCGGAGCTTCAGTCGGTTTCTAGCCAACTGTAACGACCCATATTCTACGCATCAGAGGATCATAGAATATTTATATTATTTCCATATATGAGTTCGTATAGTTCTAATATTTTAGGAATGGCTTTAGGAACATTCCCCAGATCCATGATTTTTGGTGAATTTCTATATGACCATTTAACCCTATAAATCTTATATGGACTTTAACCTTTTATATGAGCCAAAGTTAGGGTTTGAAACCACTTTCATTAGAACCAGATGATGGTTCCACTTTACATAGAGTGGTCATAACAAGAAAACGTACTTACCATTTTTGACTTAGGGTTGTTTGACATTTTCTTTGATTTTGAGTAACTTAAGTGGGTAATTAGGGTCATTAGCCATGACGCCCTAAACCTATTTCAGTTTTAGGGTAAGTGAAGGTTGATGGGACCTTATTCCCATCATTTCACAACTCCCAAAAATAGTTAAAAACCACCATTGACCTCCATTGACCAAAAAGCAATGCATAAACCCACTTTAATTAACTAAATTACATCTTTAAGAGGAGATTAGCATGAATAACACTTGAAATTAGAGATTTCTATTAGAGGAGCCTTGAATTTTGTGTCTTTTACTGTTCATTTGGGGATTTGGGTTTTGCTTTGGATTAAGATGAGTGATTAGATCTCTCACTAACTAATTAGGTCATTAAACACCCTAAATGATGTTTTAAAAAATTATTTAAAAATATTAAAAATGTTTTAGACCATATTACACCATATATGTGAATTTTAGATGATTTAGAGTTGATTTAAAAAATATGTTCTTATGGATTCTTAACCATGTTCTTATGGATCCCTTACCTTCACCTTAGATTTAGGTCTTGATTTGAGATGGTTTGGCTATGTGTTAGTTGTCGAGTATTATATGTATTGATTGCTTGCTTGTGTCATGTTTGAATGGTTGAAAACACCGATCGAGTGGCGACTATAGTTTTTAGGAAATTCTGGGTTCTACATCATGGATCGGTACCGATTCAAGATACTTCATCCAATGATGGCGTGATCGAGGTAGGTTGGAAAGGAAGGCCCCATGATATTGTGTTTCAAGTGTCATATCTTTTGGACTTTATATGCTCGAGCTGTAGATGGACCAATGGTTGTTGGAAGGGGTGGATCGGTGAGGCTCTAATTTATGGATCGGTGGAGCTCCAATGTATGGATCAGTGGAAATTCAATGTATGGATCAGAAAGATTCAAGAGCATGGATCATTAGATTGGCTTAGGTATGGATCAAAGCATATGAACATGAGGACAAGAGAGTGGATCCAACATCGAGCGGTTTTGGCTAAGTCCTATGGGTTGGTACCGATCCATGGGGGTTGGCCTATTTCACTCACAAACCATTTTAGAGCAAGAAGTAAGGTACTGGAGCTCAATTATAAGGTTTGGAATCAATCTCCATGGATCAATTCTGATACATGGGGTTTGGTCTAATCAACTTGCAATCAATGGTGGAGCATGGGAAGGTGTATAGGAGCTCGTGTCTGAAGCGTGGGATCGATGGTGATGGTTCGATGATCACAGATCGATACCTATCCATGAGTTTTTGTACCAAAATTGACGAGATTTATGTGTGGTGACAAGGATGGTTCCATAAAGCTACGCTCTAAGTTTCAAGTCATTTTGAGTTCGTATGCTTGAGTTATGGTCATTTGATGATGGATGGACATACTTCGGGATGTAGAGTAGCCAGATTGATGGAACTATTGGAAGAGGGTTACGGGATGCGCAATAACATTCTATGACTAATAATGGCTGTTTAAAATAGTTCCCTACCATGAAGACTTTAGATGGAAGTCGTAAGGATAATTCGGGGATAAGGATGTGTTCTGCTATGGAGGACGTGTGCAAAGGGATTGTTGATACTCGAAATAATGAGGCACCCTGTTGAGATACGGGGACGTGAGATGATTAGAGTCCCTTGATGCTAGGACTTGATCTGCCCGCACCCTAGAGTCCCTTGACCTTTGCACCTGGGTAGGGTTATATACTATAGTCCGTTGATGTAAGGACATAATGACGATATGGTAGTGTTCCTTGACGTTAGAACCTGCCTGTACCCTGATGGATTGATTGGTCGAGGATGTTAAATCGTCCTTGATGATGAGATGGAGTAAATGAGTATTGTATATCCAATGCACTGAGTGATGAACATGGGGATGGACGATGGATGCTATGTTTGTTTGATTGTTTTATCACCTTAGGGATGTCACACGATGTAGATACTACCAATGCAGATATCTAGACACCCCTAGTACTTTGACATATAGCATACCTGTAATGGCTATCATAGAGTTGCGTATATCTTTTATTTGTGGTAATCTTGTTGATGCAGGGGCAGTTCAGGTATGATTTTCCATACCATATATTATATTATATTAACTTTATAGTATTTGAGATTTCTACTGCTCATACCAGATTGTTGTCTGACCTGAGGTTTTGTGCTTTGCTTCCTATTACTCTGGTTAACCTTAAATTAGTAAATTAGGGATACCAGGTCTAGTGAGCACGTGTTGCTGGATAGGTAGCGAGCAGGAGGCTATTCTTGTATTATTATATGTACTCGTTTGCTATTCCGCTACACAACACTATAGAGCTTGCTAGTGCCTTACTATTTAGAGACGGTTATTTATAAGTTATTATTTGATCTATGACTATCACTTCTGTTATTTTTTATATGGACTTATATACTCTGATGCTGTGAATCATTTAGCTGTTTATTGTCTTGCCTATTTTATATATGAGATATTTACTATTATATTTTATTCGATGCGCTATGAGATATACGACAGGCTCTGTATTGTTTATTTACTTTACAACCATAGATGATTGCCCCGCAACGACCGAGCATCGCTACAGCGCACTATACAGATATATTAGGCATTGGCAGTGTAGGGCGATTGTCACATTTGGTATCAGAGCTTGGGTTGCGTTATTTAACCTAAGGGATACCGTGATCTAGTAGAGATATGGTAGGACTTCTCACCCTAGAGTGGATCGAGAGTGTGTTTATATACGAGAGCGCGTACTTGTTATTTATTTTGGTTTTCAAAACTATATAGTAGTGTATATAGCATATAAGTCGCACTGCACACATGAGTACTATTTAAACAAAATTCCTTATTGATAGACTAGTCATCCTTATAACAAATTGAACGCTGAGTTTCCTAACAAGGAACGTTGCTAAGAACTCCATCTTTAGAGTCGAGAAGGGAGCTGGCTCGAGATTTGCTAATCTCGATTTGCAAACCATGTTTAATATTATGATGCGGGACATGCTACAAAATTCTCAAGTAGCCACTCCAAATGTTACTGACGATGGTGCTCTAGTGCAGGCGCCTAGAGCCGATTTTTTAAGCTGAACATGGACTTTACTAGTCTTGGTAGCAAACTGTTCCATGGAACAAAGTTGGGGATGGAAATTTAGGATTGGCTCAACACTTATAAGCGTATATTCGATGATCTTGAAAATAATGATGCCATAAAGAGAAGGTTAGCCTCGCATCAACTTCAGGGAAGGGCGATGAACTGGTGGAACGTCGTGAAAATTGTTGCACCCGAGGATCAGTTTACTTGGGATCAGTTCAAGACCCCCTTTGAAGAGAAGTTTATCCCGACTACTTAGAAGTTGATCTTGTTCCATAAGTTTGCAAATCTGAAGCAAGGAAATATGATGGTCTTCGAAAATGTTGCTGAGTTCAACGCTCTATCGAAATATGGGATGTCCTTCATTGACACTTTATCGAAGAAGAATGAGAAGTTCCTTATCGGCTTGGATGATCACTTAGGAGAGAAGCTCGTGAGCCACATTGATGATACTTTTAAGATGCTAGTTGAGAAGGCTTTGAGGCATGAGAGTCTTTGTCCAAAGCCGAAGGCTATAGTTCAAAAAGAATAGCTGAAGTCGCAATTAAGCATGGGAGGCAAGAAGTAGTGGAATAATAAGAGGAAGCAGTTCCAGAAAAAAGGATGCTAAGAAGAAGGAACTTAAAGGTGGACCTTTTTGTTGTAACTGTGGAGGGAAAGGATACTTTAGCATGGACTGAAGACTCGAGGGTAAGAAACGCTTCAATTGCAACAAGGTTGGCACATTCAGAAAGACTGTCTAGCGCCGTTGAATCAAAAGCAAGTGGTGAAAGCATATGCTATCAATGGCATTCCAACTTCGTCGAATGCTTCATCGGCAAAAGAGAAGGGAAAAGAAAACATTATTTAAGATTTTCTTTCCATTTATGATGTTCATATATGAGTTTTATTCAATACTAAGGTGTAACATCCCACTATTTTGGACCATTCAAATCGACAATAAATCCACACATGTCTGACTTGAATAATTCAAAACAATAGATTGTTAATTTAAATTTGGAAAAACTCAGCATATACAGTAAATAAATCAATCACAGAATCACAGACACAGAGTAATACAATAATACGCAGCGAAATAAATAAATAGTAGTTCATGAAGCTACTATATAAACATCAGAGTTAGAAATAAAATACAACAGAATATCTCAAATGCAGTGAAGTCTCTAGTACAACAGATGACCTCTCTGAACAGATCAACTAGAAAAGCTGGAAGCTGAGTCGATAGTTGGATCTCCAAACGAAGCTCCAAACTCCAAAGGTGAGTCTCAAATGCTGTATCACTCGGTCTGACCCGAGCGTAAAGTAAAACAAAAAACACTCGAGTCAGGATTAACATTCTTATATCAATAAATCCAACTCAAGTGCAATATCAACTGAAATACAATTAACTTAAAGGATGTTTGGGATAACCATCCTCTAAGGATCTGCGGAACTATCTACAAGGTAGAAATATACACTATAACACCGTGGTCATTTCAATTTTATTTATACTTCAAACCCAAATTTCATTTCATTTCAAAATATCTATTTCCAAAATAGTATATATAGGTTAAATAATTTATAAAGTAAAGTATCACAAATCGATTCAAATCAACTCAAATTCCAATTCAAATTTATTCAAAGCTCAATTCATCAATTCAATTCAGTTCTAAATAGACCATTTAAATTTCAATATATTTCAAAGCTTTAATATTCAACTCTTCAAAGTTAAATTTAATAGTTTCATACAGCTCTTGATTTAACTTCATTATTATTTAATCAGGGAATATTCACTTAATAAATTTGATATCATTTAACTAGCCTTAAATTACATTCTACTAAATATTTCCTTAAATTTATTTAAACAAGAAATATTCATTAATTTTCTTAAATCAAACCCAAGTTATAAATCATATCTTAAATCTCAATTTAAATAAGTTCCAAATCGGTTTAATTAAATAAAATTCTTTAATGAATACAATTTCAACTAAATTCAAATTATCTTCCCAACCTTAACTTATTCAAATTATTACTGAAATCTATTTTGAAACGTAAATTTAAATACTCAACCATATTATATGTATTAAATCAATCTTAATTAAATTAAATGTTATTATTTAATCTATATAAATCATTCCCATTTATATATAATAATTTAAGGCTCAACATTTATTAAAACCATATATTTCTTTCCAAAACAATAGATTTTATTTTCAAAATATTTATATATGGACCAACGGTGTCTGTATATAATTTTCCTATCCTATGGTCAAGTGATATGGATATTTATCATTTCAATCCGAAAATTTAAATACATACGGGTAGATATCATTTCGACCCATAATCCCAAATTCAAATCAATTGAAAATCGCTCGGGTTTATCATTTCAACCCATAACGATTTTCTCCTATTCTAAAGTCCGTTCGGGTATGTATCATTTCAACCCATAGTGAATTCTATACTAACAGGGAACTTGCAGAGTGATAACAGATAATAATAAAAAATACAACACAGGCATATATCATCAATAACAATATAATATAAACAACAGGATATGGTGCCATATCCCACAGGTGAATAGTTACTGATAATAGCATATATAACAATTTAAATAACTACAGCATCATATTTCAGTTGTTGTTTCAATTGAAACCAAATTTAATAAATATAAGAACGTTAAATCGTGAGTGATTACTCAGCTTTCGAGGTTAGAGAAGAACGAGAACGAGCTGAGTTATGAATCCAAGCACGAATTTCAAAGCAAAGCACGATGGACACGAGTTCGATGGACAAAGCTGATAAATAGGAATTGACGAATTCAAATCAGAACTAGATTGATAAAGATCCGTTATATAAGTGAACTTATATATAACTATATATAAAAACCATATTCTAATTCAAACATCTTTTAAAATTTAATATATATGTATTTCAAAAATCATTGTTTTAAATTAAAACACACATATTAAAATCAGACATAATAGAATTTGAAATAATACTTATATATATGCTTGAAATCAACAATATATAATACATATATATTACTAATATATACAAATTGGCATACATAGTTCATAACTATTAAAGAACTATACAGATTCATATATAACTTATAACTTGCATTGAATCATAAGTCAACAAAACAAATAACTACTATATACGTATACTGATAACACATGAGCAAAACAAACTACAACCGACACAACTAACATATAATAACTATGACACATCCCCAACTTAAAATATGCAAGCCGACATATGATAACTTATATGCAGACCTGAGTATAGGTAAATATACAATGCAGTTTAAGACAAATGTTTATATCTGGCCTTGTATATTATATTTTAAAGACCAATGTTTATTATAGAATCAAGATAACATACTAACATATGAAATGTCATATACGTACCATAAATCTTTATATCGAACCAAATCTATGTAGGCTCAAGGAACTGGCAAAAGAAAAAAAAATATGCGAGCAAACCATAAACCTTATATATATTATATATCTAAACATCAAACATATTTCATAAACTAATATGAACTTAGATTTTATAGCCAACATTTATGCAGACTTTCTTTATATAATATATACTTTATAAATTTCAGAAACAAAGCAAGAAAGAACTGACTAAAGTAAGTTACAAATCAACTTATAACCATGTAAAGTAACGTATATTGTTAATATAAAACAATATTATATCTAAGTTGCGAGTACAATGTTAATATAAAACAATATTATATTATACTTAATATAAAGTAACGTATATAAGTTGGTTTATATTCTCAGATCTATACATACAGTAACATATAAAACTTACCCATATATATACATAAGAACGACATATTATATCCAACTTATAATTTAAAATAAACAAATAACTTTCAAAAAAAATCTAGCATAAAATTATAAATAAAACCCACGGCTTGTATATAACTATTATATTCAAATCTACTATATTATAATCTAAAGCACTACTTATATATAAACTAGTGCATAGAAACAAGTATATATTATATATAACCTTACATATACAGTTTTACATCAATGTTAAATAAAACAAAGCTACTTAACAAAGCCATATACGTTTGTAGAACTACAATATCAACTACATAAGATTCTGGAAAAATTTCGTACTTAAATATACATATGCTAGATGTAAATGACACGTATATATATAAACTTTATATATATACAACTAATATACAACATAGGTGCAGACCGACCCATATATACACTTATGTAAAATTTATGTACACTTATACAACTAACAATTATAAACATATATACATACCTTGAAAAATTCACAGAACAACATGACTTTGGCTGCAAGCGACAAGGAGATGCACGACAAGGAGGACAAGAACTGGCGAGCTGGGGTTTGCGGTGCTGATGGCGGTTCAGGTGATGTGGGTGGTGGCGAATGAGGTTAGGTGGTTACCCTGCTCGGTCCTGGAGGGAGGAGTGGATGGATGAGGGTGGCCGAGCGTGGGAAGCGACCAGTTCATGTGGAGGGGAGATGAAGTGAAGAGGGGGTTAGCCGTAGGAGACGTGCGTGATATATATATCACAAATTTCGGTTATGCTTCCAGAAATTTTTATTTTGATTGATATTTTTTTTTGAAGAAGTGGATCTAAGATTTTCTTTTGATGAGTAGCTTGAATAAGGAAGAAGCAGGTATATAGAAATGAACCATGAAAGGGAAGGGAAACGTTGGAACGGCAATTAATAATGAAAAGAATGGAACGCTGAAAGTCAGCCAGGAATGTAGGCATTAATAAAGCAAATGACTGTTCGAAGTTAGACTATTGGGCAATCTGAATGGACATACAAACCAAAAGCACAAACGATCCCAATACGGTTATCTGTTTTACAGATTCCGCCGTGCACCCGTCATTAAAATACAAAAATAAATATACCGCAGAAATCAGCACGATGAGACAATCAAAACGGTATACAGATATCAGTGGTACGATCATTCGATCAAAAGTCGATAATCGGTAACGAAAATGCTGTATTCCGTACGGAAAAATCCAAATGGAGCTAGAAACGTCCGAATTTCACGAAACGAATTTCGCCGTCAGATTCAAAGTGTTCTAAATAAATTTTCTAATGTTGACATATTTAGGTTTCGAAAAACTTTTAAATTCAACTGTTATTAATTGATTTAAATTGAAATAAAATTTCACAATAAAATAAACTTCAATATTATCAGGTGAAAATTTACCACTTGCCATATTGAAATAGACGTATTCCAACTAATAAATTTTTATTTTCAAATTTTATTGTTTAAAATTTCACAAAATTTCAATTAATTTAATAAATAAAACCTTTAAAATTTACGGGTTGTTACACTCTCTCCCACTCAAAACTTTTCGTCCCCGAAAAGGCAGGAGATATAAGAATAGAACAACCTAAAATAAAAGTAGATTGAAAGCCAAGATTAAGCAATTAATTTAAAACTGTCTAAATTTTTCTTGAAATTTGAAAACTTCATTTGCAATTCAATTATCTTTAATACTTTAAAACTTTTCAAAACCCTTTTGTAAAATTTCTTGCTTCCTTTATAAATACCATTTATATGTTTTAAATAACACCTTTATAAATATATGAAAACTATTTGAAAACAATTATTTACATCATTACTTATTTTTAAAAAGAAGCTATTTATAAAAACATTAAATCCATAATTCATAAATTTATAAATTTTATCTCAAGATACTTTTCAAATATTATTAATAAATCAATAATCATTTACTTTAAATATGTTTTATTTAATTAATAACTTCTAAAGTATTTATAACACTAAAATTTTCTATTAAACCATGTAGTATATAAATAAACAATATTTAAAAATGATATAGTCAACAAGGAAAAGAAGGAGGATTTGGAAAACAGAATATAGGTGAATGAATAAAGCTGAGCAGATAAGGTAGATTCAAAAGAATAGCATCGGGCATGAATAATTAATTCAAACCATAAGAATTTCAATTTCAAATATTAATACAAAATTTCTTTGTTGGAAATACTTTTATAATAAAATACCTTTATAATAAAATACTTTTTATAACTCGATGTTTTAACAAGTTTATCCTCGTTCCTGTAGACTCTGGTAGTGCGTTGATCAGGCGCAAAACTAGAATTCTCCAGGTACTTAGTAAACCTGTTTCAACACCCAGTGAAAATACTGGAAAACTTTTTAAAACAGATATGGAAAGTACAATCCAAACAAAAAAAAACAAACAAATCATGGATCGCAGATACACAATGGTTACGCCTGGGTCCCCCAGGAAACATCCGTACCTTTTAAGCATTCAATGCCTTGCGAATTTCGCCATGATAACAAAACTGTGGACCGCAGGATACATAACAATGGTTACGCCTGGATCCCCCAGGAAACATCCATACCCTTTAAGCAATCTCTGCCTTGCGGATTACGCCACTAACACGACCATAGATCGCAGATACACAATGGTTACGCTTGGATCCCCCAGGAAACATCCGTACCTTTTAAGCAATCACTGCCTTGCGAATTACGCTATGCAGTCGAGTTCCTAAGACCATGGGTAACGCCATGGAATTCTAAGGACACTCGAGTATCATATCTGGAAAACCAAAAATCAGAGAAATATCGATAGAATGAATCCACAATGTGGCCACAAAGCGGATATCAAGCAGAAGGCACTTTCCATATCTTTACTTCGAAAATATGTATCATATAGTACCTTTTCAAATCACTTTCAAATATCGTACTTATATAAAGTCCATTATATATAAGATTTTATTTTCAAATCCAATACCTTTCCAAAATCAATAGTATATCAAATCACACTTATATAGACTTTAATTATATAAGATTTCACTTTTCAAATTGAGTACCTTTTCAAATCCATAGTTTTCGAATCAACATCATACTTATACAGACCAAATTTTTATATAAGTTCGAGAACTCCCAAATCAGGTATTTAGTAAAAAATAAGGTTCTCAAATTTCAATTTGTTTCAATATCAGTTCAGTTTCAAAATCATATACAATCCCACCAAATTATTTCTTCTCAATTTAAATATCTTTAGTTTTAAAGTTTCCAACATAATAAATTTAGAAAATAAATCCAAATTTCCAAATCAATATAATTTAAGTCAACCAATTCATTTCCAAAATCAAATGTTTCAAAATCATCTTATACTTACATAAGGTCCATCTTATATAAGGATCAAATTTTACAAAATAAATTTCGCTGTATGAAGAGCCATACGGGATTGAATATCTTTGCTTTTATGGGTTATATATCTTTGTAATTTAAATTGGAAATTTTCTTTTAGTAAGCAAAGATATTCTAACCCGACAGCTTTCAATTTCAGCGTCAAAATATATTAATGATTTTAGAATATAAGATGTACATACGTCATCATTTCGCAAAATCACATTTGATCGCTCGCTCGATCACATAAGTTCGCTTTCGAACTAGTATTGTCCATTCGACTTCCGTAATGCGGATTTCGATATGGTTTCTCGACTAGAAGCCATCAGTCTCCTTGCATAGCCATATACTATGATAGAGAATTCTAGAATCAAGCCCAAAATCCATATCAAATATTCGCCATCGAGAATCAAATGAAAAATCCTAACACGAAATGGTGTAATTCACCTCGAACTTGTGTACTCAAACTTGGCTCAAATTATTTATGCAAATAAAATAGCATACGTACAACTTATGTATTTATTCCAACTTGTTAAATATATAGTTTCATAAAGATGTTACTAATTTAAAACATTTAAACTAAATTTTATTCAAAATATTTTGAAGACCAAATTCTTTCAAAACATTTCAAATTTAAATATCCTATTAGAAAAATTCAAAATAGCCTTATTCTTAACAAAACAGTTTCAACTTATTTAAAGCATATTACTACATACTTTAAACATACATACCAAACTTATATACTTTATACTTTTCAAAATTACTTAGCTTTGAAAAGTTAACCTTGATTTGGAAGTGCTCGAACCTTCAAAATAGTTGAAGAAATCATTTTCAAATTCAAGAGTTGGAAATCAACAAATCGGTAAATCAATTTCAAAAGATAGGTTTCAAATTCGAAACTAAAGGACTGAACACCGGCTTACTTCAAATCATTTCAAATATATATACATATATCTATCAAATCTTACTTCGAAATTTGAAATCAAAATGGTTTCACAAAATCACTCGCATAGCAAACCTACTGAAGTGGCCTATCCCCCACTCTGAAACTCGAAAATCAATGTCGATGATGCGTGCACTCATCACCGAAATTATTTTCCAGCGACATAAGTGAGTTCTGGACTTCTATTTTCTCAAACTTTTTTTGAAAGTTCTTCGAAATCATTGGGACCCATTTAAATTCATTTGAAACGTTTCTTATTCGGAAAATACTTTCAAATCGTATTATCGTATATTTTCAAAATCTTAAAACTAATTTTCAAAATTTTCGGAGTTCAATTCCTCAAATTTCCAATTTGAAACCCTTCAGTTACAATCATTTTTATATAAATCAATTTCTTATATACCTTTCAAAATTTCAAATCCTTTCAAAACTTCCAATTCTCATTTTTAAAAGGTATATATAATCCTTATCGAAAACATTTTCACTTTTATATTTAGAATAAATTCATATTTATCAAGATAATAATTTCGATATATAAAACAATTTCTAAATACAAACAAAACCCGATTTTCAAAGGATTTCAAACAAAGATAGAGATTCAAATTAGAGGAACTCTTAATCAAATAGAATTATGTTTCGAAGATAAGCTTGAACGAAGATGAGATAATTAAATTTCAAAATAGAAGATGAATATACTTATATAAATCGCGGGCGACCTTAACCGGGTCAACCGTGACTTCAGGAACAAGATCGATGCAGAATTCCAAGGCAAATCTTCATTTGATCGCCAGAGATAGAATTTGACATAACAAGAGATAGCAACATCTAAACCAAGGGATATATAAATCTTCGGTGAATCAATGCCAATTGTAAAGGAGTTTCACCCCTTTACAAATCATTCATAGATTGGTAGGATCTCCTATTCTAAAAGAGATCATTGGAAGTGGAGTTATGGGATACTCCTTTTCAAAAGAATACGAATAGGGAGAGACAAGAATGAATTTTGGAACCGCAAGGAACGTTCCAAAGTTCAAAGGAAATTGAGTCAAAAGAAAGAGATTCAAACTCGAACGAAAGTGATTCTGTAAATAAATTTACTATATATGCTAAGTTTTGCCTAGAGCCTAAGCTCTGATACCAACTGTAACATCCCACTATTTTGGACCATTCAAATCGATAATAAATCCACACATGTCTGACTTGAATAATTCAAAACAATAGATTGTTAATTTAAATTTGGCAAAACTCAGCATATACAGTAAATAAATCAATCACAGAATCACAAACACAGAGTAATACAATAATACGCAGCGGAATAAATAAATAGTAGTTCATGAAGCTACTATATAAACATCAGAGTTAGAAATAAAATACAACAGAATATCTCAAATGCAGTGAAGTCTCTAGTACAACAGATGACCTCTCTGAAAAGATCAACTAGAAAAGCTGGAAGCTGAGTCGATAGTTGGATCTCCAAACGAAGCTCCAAACTCCAAAGGTGAGTCTCAAATGCTGTATCACTCGGTCTGACCCGAGCGTAAAGTAAAACACAAAACACTCGAGTCAGGATTAACATTCTTATATCAATAAATCCAACTCAAGTGCAATATCAACTGAAATACAATTAACTTAAAGGATGTTTGGGATAACCATCCTCTAAGGATCTGCGGAACTATCTACAAGGTAGAAATATACACTATAACACCGTGGTCATTTCAATTTTATTTATACTTCAAACCCAAATTTCATTTCATTTCAAAATATCTATTTCCAAAATAGTATATATAGGTTAAATAATTTATAAAGTAAAGTATCACAAATCGATTCAAATCAACTCAAATTCCAATTCAAATTTATTCAAAGCTCAATTCATCAATTCAATTCAGTTCTAAATAGACCATTTAAATTTCAATATATTTCAAAGCTTTAATATTCAACTCTTCAAAGTTAAATTTAATAGTTTCATACAGCTCTTGATTTAACTTCATTATTATTTAATCAGGGAATATTCACTTAATAAATTTGATATCATTTAACTAGCCTTAAATTACATTCTACTAAATATTTCCTTAAATTTATTTAAACAAGAAATATTCATTAATTTTCTTAAATCAAACCCAAGTTATAAATCATATCTTAAATCTCAATTTAAATAAGTTCCAAATCGGTTTAATTAAATAAAATTCTTTAATGAATACAATTTCAACTAAATTCAAATTATCTTCCCAACCTTAACTTATTCAAATTATTACTGAAATCTATTTTGAAACGTAAATTTAAATACTCAACCATATTATATGTATTAAATCAATCTTAATTAAATTAAATGTCATTATTTAATCTATATAAATCATTCCCATTTATATATAATAATTTAAGGCTCAACATTTATTAAAACCATATATTTCTTTCTAAAACCATAGATTTTATTTTCAAAATATTTATATATGGACCAACGGTGTCTGTATATAATTTTCCTATCCTATGGTCAAGTGATACGGATATTTATCATTTCAATCCGAAAATTTAAATACATACGGGTAGATATCATTTCGACCCATAATCCCAAATTCAAATCAATTGAAAATCGCTCGGGTTTATCATTTCAACCCATAACGATTTTCTCCTATTCTAAAGTCCGTTCGGGTATGTATCATTTCAACCCATAGTGAATTCTATACTAACAGGGAACTTGCAGAGTGATAACAGATAATAAAAAAAATACAACACAGGCATATATCATCAATAACAATATAATATAAACAACAGGATATGGTGTCATATCCCACAGGTGAATAGTTACAGATAATAGCATATATAACAATTTAAATAACTACAGCATCATATTTCAGTTGTCGTTTCAATTGAAACCAAATTTAATAAATATAAGAACGTTAAATCGTGAGTGATTACTCAGCTTTCGAGGTTAGAGAAGAACGAGAACGAGCTGAGTTATGAATCCAAGCACGAATTTCAAAGCAAAGCACGATGGACACGAGTTCGATGGACAAAGCTGATAAATAGGAATTGACGAATTCAAATCAGAACTAGATTGATAAAGATCCGTTATATAAGTGAACTTATATATAACTATATATAAAAACCATATTCTAATTCAAACATCTTTTAAAATTTAATATATATATGTATTTCAAAAATCATTGTTTTAAATTAAAACGCACATATTAAAATCAGACATAATAGAATTTGAAATAATACTTATATATATGCTTGAAATCAACAATATATAATACATATATATTACTAATATATACAAATTGGCATACATAGTTCATAACTATTAAAGAACTATACAGATTCATATATAACTTATAACTTGCATTGAATCATAAGTCAACAAAACAAATAACTACTATATACGTATACTGATAACACATGAGCAAAACAAACTACAACCGACACAACTAACATATAATAACTATGACACATCCCCAACTTAAAATATGCAAGCCGACATATGATAACTTATATGCAGACCTGAGTATAGGTAAATATACAATGCAGTTTAAGACAAATGTTTATATCTGGCCTTGTATATTATATTTTAAAGACCAATGTTTATTATAGAATCAAGATAACATACTAACATATGAAATGTCATATACGTACCATAAATCTTTATATCGAACCAAATCTATGTAGGCTCAAGGAACTGGCAAAAGAAAAAAAAATATGCGAGCAAACCATAAACCTTATATATATTATATATCTAAACATCAAACATATTTCATAAACTAATATGAACTTAGATTTTATAGCCAACATTTATGCAGACTTCCTTTATATAATATATACTTTATAAATTTCAGAAACAAAGCAAGAAAGAACTGACTAAAGTAAGTTACAAATCAACTTATAACCATGTAAAGTAACGTATATTGTTAATATAAAACAATATTATATCTAAGTTGCGAGTACAATGTTAATATAAAACAATATTATATTATACTTAATATAAAGTAACGTATATAAGTTGGTTTATATTCTCAGATCTATACATACAGTAACATATAAAACTTACCCATATATATACATAAGAACGACATATTATATCCAACTTATAATTTAAAATAAACAAATAACTTTCAATAAAATTTCACAATAAAATAAACTTCAATATTATCAGGTGAAAATTTACCACTTGCCATATTGAAATAGACGTATTCCAAATAATAAATTTTTATTTTCAAATTTTATTGTTTAAAATTTCACAAAATTTCAATTAATTTAATAAATAAAACCTTTAAAATTTACGGGTTGTTACATATGGCTTAACATTCCTTCATATCTAGTGACTTAGAAGATAAGTTAGGATTCGAACCCGAAATTGTTGACCGACCTTTGGTTGTGACGAACGCTGTTGGGGGCATCACTAGCCTATGTATGGTTTGTTGTGGTTTGGTCTTATCGAGTCATGGACGTTCTTTTGCTTGTGATTGCTTTGTTTTAGGTTTTTTTGGGTTTGGTATTATACTGGGGATGAACTGGCTTCATAGATATGGAGTGGTGGTGGATTGTGAGAAGTCATTGGTGACGATAGGGGTAGATGATGGGCGGGCGGTAGTGTTAGACTACCTTTTGGATGAAAATGTGATGGTTAGCTTTATATATTCGCTCGATGTCCCACATAACGAGTTATCATTAGTGCCTATTGCTAGGGAGTATCCGAACATATTTGAGGAGGTGACTAGACTTCCTCCATACAGAGAGATTGACTTCCATATTTATTTGACAAAAGATGCCAAACTGATAGTGATGCCTTTGAGGAGGATGGCACCTAGAGAGCAGAGAGAGCTCAAGGTGCAAGTGATTGACCTTTTGCGAAAAGGATTCATTCGTAGGAATATATCTGAGATAGGAGCACTAGTAGTATTTTCTATAAAGGCGGACGACTCCCTTAAATTATATGTTGATTACCATAAGCTGAATAAAGCGACGAAGAAGAATAAGTACCCACTCCCATGTATTGATGACTTGTTCGATCATCTTCATGGTGCAAAGGTATTTTCTCAGTTCGATATTGCTGCGGGATTTCACCAACTGAGAGTAGCGAAGATGAGTGTGATGATCATCGCATTTCATACATCGTCTGGTTTTTATGAGCAAGTGGTTATGCCATTTAGGCTAACCAATGCACCGGCATACTTTGTTGAACTAATGAACCGTGTTTTCAAGTGTCAGCTAAACAAATTCGTGCTTGTGTTCGTCGATGACATTCCTTTATATTCATGGACAGAGGAAGAGCATAAGACATATTTGAGAATTGTATTAGAGGTATTGAGAGAGCACCGAATGAAGGTGAAGTTTTCTAAATGTCACTTCTGGAGGAGAATAGTGCGATTCTTGGGTAACGTGTTTCTGAGCAGGGCATTGCCATTGACCTTGCAAAAGTTGCAACAGTCAAAGATTCGATTAGACCCAAAAATGCTACGAACATAAGAATTTTCTTGGGGTTATCTGGATTTTATAGATGATTCATCTAGGATTTCTCTGAGGTAGCGGCACCGTTGACTCACTTGATAAAAAGGAATCAGATTTTTACTTGGGATGCGAGGTGTGAACAAGCATTCATGAGTCTGAAAGAAAAGTTGACCAATGCACCAGTATTGACTATTCTGAGCGGGAATGAGGAGATGACGATATACATCGGTTATTGTGGTACCAGATTGGATGCGGTATTGATGCAGAGAGGCAAGGTTATTGCATATGCTAGTCGACAGCTGAAGCCACATGAGAAGAAATACCCGACCCATGATTTAGAGTTAGCAGTGATTATGTTTGCTCTGAAGATTTGGAGGCACTATTTTTAGGAGAGAGGTTCGAGCTGTTCAGCGACCATAAATCATTAAAGTACCTCTTTTCACAGAAGGATCTTAACCTTTACCAGCAGTGATGGTTACAATTCCTAGCCTCCTATGACTTTGATGTTGCTTATAAACCTAGGACGTGTAATGTAGTTGTCGATGCCTTGAGTAGGAGACATGCTAGCTTAGGAGTGGTGTTCCTAAAGTGGAAGCAGTTAGAGTATATTGCTGATAATGATTTTCAAATGAGATGCAAGCTAGAGCAAGAGATGTTGGCAAGCTTGACTATCGGACCTACTCTTAATGAGTGAATTGGTACTAGTCAAAGGCATGATGCCAGATTAGCCGAATAGAGTCTGAGGATATGAGATAGTATGGACTCAACCGAGATAGTTTGATCCGTAAAGACGGGAGGTTGTTTATTCCTGATGTCATTGGATATAGGGATGAGGTGCTCCGTGAGTCCTATCATTCGAGATTGACTATTCATCTTAGTGGTAATAAGATGTACCATGATAAGAGACAGACCTACTACTGGGAAGGGATGAAGAAAGGCATTGGGATATTCATCTCAAAATGCATTAACTACCAGCTGGTTAAAGTAGAGCAAAAGAAGCCTAGTGGTCTGATGCAACCGCTAGAAATTTTCAGAGTTGAAATGGGAACAAGTATCGATGGATTTCATTAATGAACTACTGAGGACTCGAGCAGGGTACGACAACATTTAAGTCATAGTCAAACGATTCACCAAGAGCGCAAGATTTATACCCATCAAGTCAAGTAGAACGGGAGCCAAACTAGCGAAACTATATATGAAATGGATAATACGCATGGTGTGCCAAAGATCATTGTGAGTGACAAAGACCCGTTGTTCACTAGCGGGGTTTTGAAGAACTTACAAGAGGCGTTAAAACAGAGCTGCACTGTAACACCCCATATTCTTATAACCTTAGTTAAGATACTTAATTAGTTATATTAAACCAAATAATGTGAAGATTGATAGGTTGAGAATTGATTAATTAAAGGTAGCCATGCCATGTTAAGTGGCTAACTAAAATAAAATAACACTAGATAATGTGTTAGGATATGAGAATGGCAATGTGGGAAATAGTATAACCTTATACCTTAAAACCTTTAGGAAATGGGTAACTCACGTTCGTTCATTCTCATTTCACTAAAACACAATTGTTAAGGCCGGCCACCATTTCTCATTCTCAAGAGAAGAAGTAAAGCTAGGATTCAAGAGAAGAGAAGAAATCAATTAATTCAACAATCAAAAATCTCATCTGTAATCTAAAAAGCTAAGGTGAATAATTACTACATCCCTAATTCTTTTAGTTTTCGGCTTTTTGATTAGATCCGAAATGTTTTGGCTATATTATTGCTAAGTTTGATGTTTAAAGATATATACATACATATATATAGTAGGTGAAATTATAAATGTTTATTCGTGTTTTATGATATGTTTAACATGAAATCCCTATTTAATGACATCCATATACCTCTGAAATTTAAATATAGGTCTGGAATAATATATTAGAGATGGGTTTTGATTTACATAATTTTCCGATTTATTATGGATTTTATATGAATTTTCTAATGAAGAAAATTGTTTATTGGGTTATAAATTATTTTCGGCTAAAATATTAATTGTCTGGGTTTGAGATTTTAATATGTTAGGCAATATATCAAAACAGATTTTCTAGTATTTTCCTAGAATTTTCCTAAGTCATTTGAGGGATATATAAAATTATTTAAGGTATAGGACGTAAATATTTTATATATTTATAAAGGAGAAGGGGCATTTTTCAAAATAAAATGATTTATAAATTTTGGTAATTGTGATAGCACATTTCTGAAAAGTATTTTACTAAACAATAAAAATTTGACAAATAAAGATAGGTTAGTTGGAAAGTTTCCTTTTTAAGTTTAAAAACAAAAATCGCTCTTTTTCCATGTTTCAGCCCAGATGGCAATATACCTTCCACCCCAGGCCTTTCATCTCAGTTGAAAGGTTAGCTTTCAATAAGGTCAAAGCTCAATACATAAGGTATCAAGTAATTGGTACGTAATGAATTGAATATAGCCGAAAGGTTTTAGGCCGAAAGGATGATGGCCTAAGTGGTTGGAATATAATGGTTTTATAAGTGAAAATCTTTCGCCTACTTTGCTTTCGAATTTGAGCTTTCAACTTGGTCTCTTCTGATCAATTCAAGTTATTTAAAAGAAAGACTTTAAATCTTCCAATATAGTCGATAGGTTGTTGCTGCTTCTGCCACTACTTTGTTATGAAACCTTCCGACATCACCAAAGGGTTTCTACCACTTTTTATAAAGGTTTTACTTTGAACCTTCCGACCTAGTCGAAAGGTTTATCTATTTTTAAAACTAGTCATTTCTCCAATGCTTTTAGAGGGAAGCTTTCGACTTAGGTGGTTACCCTTGTTTTGTAAAATATAACCCAAGGCTTTTGAAAGGTTGTTTAATAAAGATGAAAGATTTTAAAAAGAAGGTTTCAAGATTGTTTTTAGTTGAAACTAGTATACCTTCGAAAGGTTTATGTTTTAAAAGATTTTAAGCATTCAAAGGGTTTATTCCTTGATCTGTTTTGAAAGGTTTACTAGACATGCTCGGAAGGTTTATAAAGAAAGGTTTTCCAAAGATTTTTTTGGTAATGACTTAAAGAGATTTTAAAAAAGGATGTCTAAAGTTTATAGCTCCTGTAAGGTTTTCTTTGTACGAATTCAAAAGGTTTGAGAAATGATTTCAAAAGGTTTAAACGTTGATTTTGAAGGAGATAATTTCAAAGTAGGGAAAGAGGTTCTTTCAAAAGGATAAGTGTTTACATCAACTAGATTTTGAGTAAAGAGTTTATATTTGACATAGTAATATGATTTGAGTAAAGTATACGATTTATTATTTTCCTTGTTTAAAGTCTGATTTAAAGGTTTAAATCAATTCGAAAATTGTTTTCAAGGAAAATTATGGGAGAGGATCCTTAAGTATAAATGACTCAGATATTAGAACACCAGATAGGACTAGTATAAGGTCGCGCCCTATACATTAGCTGTTAGCACCAGTTAATTATTGTCCAAAATTCCAGTGTGTAGGGCTTGGTCAAAGGTAGGTTAAAAATATGATTACACACCGAAAGGAATATATGTTGTATACAGATAGGTTATTGGTGAGCTTGAAAAACCATTAGGATCTGGAAGACCTGGGAGATGATAAAATTAGGGACAGACCGTCCAGAAGTAAAGTATTTAACAGATGGTTAAGGATAAATAATCCATTTGAAGAATACCTAACAGGTGTTAGGTTAATTTTGATTATATTGTCTGGTGGGCCCGAGTTAGCCAAAGGCTAAAAGTTATCCAAAGGCTAAAAGTTATCCAAACAAAACTTATGTGATTGAACAGATAGTTCACTATTACTTGAGATTTATGTATGTTTACATAATGATTACTTTAGAGTATTTAAACATTGTGGATGCAGGAGCACAGTATATGGTTTTGTAAAAGGTTTTGCAAAGATATATTTTAAAAAGGATGTTAGTGAGGGGAAACCCGTTCCGCTAAGCGGCATGGTCTCACTTATTATATTTAACCGAGATGTATAATATTATTCATACCAGGCTTTTTGTCTAACTCGAAGTTTATGTTTTCCTCTTAAACTCTCGGGTGCTCAAAATTGATTTGAATAGGTTGAGAGGTTAAGGATCTTTTTAGGTTTTATAATGTTGACGAATAAGCTACCGGAGGATGCAGGAGGCAACAAATAGCTACTTAGGATCTGCTGCTTTTATTTATGTTTTGATAAATTTACCGCTGTGTTATGATGTATTAGGTCTAATATGACGTGAATGTGGAACAAATTGGGTTATGTGACGTGAATGTGGAACAAATTTTATCTTCATATACCGTTCTCGGCGTAATTTGTAATAACTATATTTAATCTGTGCCTGGGGAAAACGATTTGGGTTATGTGACGTGAATGTGGAACAAATTTTATTTGGAAATGTAATGAAGTAATTGTGGTTTTGAAATTTGTGTTTTGTTTCATATTCAAGTGCTTCTGATATTATTGATACCATTAACATAGCCGTATTTAGTCGCCGGAAGCTAATACTATAGATGACTGTAACATCTTTAGCGCTTAGTTTTGGGCCTCCAGATAGGGGATGTTATAGCTTGGATCAGAGCATGGTTTATGGAATACATTAACTAAAAATGATTTTTGAAAACATAATCCTTAGAAATTAGAATTAAGATCGGGGTATGGGATAAAGCTATAGTAACGTACTTGTATTTGCTATATATATATAAGTATACGCTATATCTCTGAACTCCCATCTTAGTTAGGCTATTCATCTATATCTCACGAGGTTTGAATATAGATATGGAAGGAAGAAGAGGCAGAGTCAATCTTGGAGGAGATAGCACCACCACCAATGGAAATTCCCGACCAAACACTAGGAGAGGTCCCGATCAGATACAAGCAGAGACTGGTTGTGCAGGGGTTCCCCAGATGGACATGGGGGTAATGTATCAGTTCTTTGTAAACATGATGCAAGATGGAATTTTAGTCGGAGTTGTTGGAGGTAATGCTGTTGGAGGTGGAGCTCAGGAAGTTCCGATAGCCAATTAGTATGCTAACATGAGTAGAGATTACGTTAGGCTTGGAGGGAAGCCGTTTATTGGTACGGAAGATGCAATCGAGGTGGAAAATTGGCTATTGCATAGCGAGATAATTTTTGCTGACTTAGGATTGAATGATGCACAAAAGAGGAGATTGGCTTCGAGGCAGCTACAAGGAGCTTCTCTATTCTAGTGGAATACTGTCACAGTTAGGGTTGATGAGGAAACCATAACCTGGGAGGAGTTTAGGAGAAGGTTTTCAAAAAGATTAATGTCCGTAATGGCGCAGTCGGCGTTGGTGAGGAAGTTTGCAGAATTGGAACAAGGAGATATGTCCGTCTAGGAGTATACGAGGAATTTTGAGGAGTTGGCCCGATACGGGTATGCTTTGGTAGACATCGTGATCAAGAGAAATGAAAATTTTATAAGAGGCTTAAGGCCAGAGTTGATAAGTGCCATTTTGCTGCATTTGAGAGATCCCAGTGATGTAGTGGTTGAAATGGCATTAAGACAAGAGGTGGCGTTGGCTTGCTTGAGGAAGAAGATGAAGGAGGCCTAGATGGGACAGGGACAGAAAAGGAAGTTTTTCTAGAAAAAGAATGCTTAGAAAGGGGGAGCACAGAAGAAAGGAAAGGCTGAAGTGGTTTGCTACAAATGCGATAAAAAGGGACGCTATACTAATGCGTGTCGAACCGGTAAAGGAAAAGGAAAAGAGGTTGGAGGAAAGATGTAATGTTTTCGATTTTTCGTCGCTCGAAAATCGATATTAATACGTCCACTATATCAACTGCCGAGCAATCGAATGCCGGAAAACCGAATTGTTATGAAGAAAAAGAAGAGGTAGAAGAAAAGATAGAAGAAAAGAAAGAAGAACAACAGAACAACATCAAAAACAGAAACAATATCAGAATCTCACATTCGCAGCGGAACAACATATAATAGATAAATGAATAATCTTTAAATCAAAGAACTATATCATATTATACATTACATCATCATCAGAGTTTACAACAACAATACAACAATGGACAGTTATATAAACTTGTCCTCATAATAGAATACACAGCGGAATAAATAATATCATATACAAGTGGTACGTCTCGCCATCCAGCTCGCCACTAAGCTCCACAGCATCTCCTGAATCCAGAATGACCTGATAACCTAACTCTAGACTGCCCGTGTGGAAATTGGTGGGCACCCAGAGTTTAGGAAGGAAACAATAAACTCCAGGTCAGTCATGGTGACTGGTGTGAGAACTTAAAACAGTTTATCTTTAAAACAAACAACAGGATAATTTTAAAGTCAATTTCGCAATGCTTTTGGAAAATGAAACTACCATAAGACCTCCCGCCACACACACAATACAAACGCAGAATTGGAGGAGATTTCTTCTTATGATAGTCAAAGATGCTTACTACGCAAAATCAAATCCTTTTTGATATTATTATTAGTGCATAGTGTAGAAAACATTTCAAAAGTATAATATAAATCTTAGCTAGCATAGGCATTCCGCACTTATGCCTACTATAGCTACCATGTTCAATAGCAGGTTACCGCCACATTCCATGGCAGGTAATACAACTAAAACCGTACAAGTCACGTATTGTTTCTTTGGATTTCCAACAAATGGTCAGGCCAAGGAACTTCCCATTGCCACATAGGTACGCCTTTGGAAAGACGACCCGAGAAATAACCTAACATTACGGTTAGAGCTCTGCCAACACAAGGTCGGGTTACCTCTGCAAAAATAGGTAACTACTGACACGCGTATGCCATCCCCCGATCATAACCGATCTTCCCGAGGATCCTCGATTCCAACAACCACATATGAATAATAATGCAGCAACAAAATAGGTTAAGTATCTGGGCTCCATACCATGATACCACCTCTATCCAGAAGGAATGACATACACTAAGGGGCGCTACTCCCTAGAACCTTGCTGCATCTTTCCTGTTTTGACCATTTCCGGGGTGTGAGGTCCGACGAAGTCTCGTCCACAAAGCCACGCTTTGGTACAAAGCAATGCTTTGGGTCAACAAATGATCAAAGTAATGATCACAAAGATAAATGATCAAACAAATGATCATATCACAAATGATCAAACAATGATCATTTCATAGCAACACTCAGCATGCCACGTTACCAAATTGGGAATATATCACTAGTAACCATCAACTGCATAACCTCTGAGCTCGTACGTCTCAGAGAAGGGTGTTAAGCTAAGAGAATAAATTCTCCGCCAACAACAGAAATGTATTTGAAAGAAACCAGCTTTATATCTCAATTTGTAACGTCAGACATACAACCATAAAAGTCTGTTCCGGGATCGAACAGAACCGAAGGCACTTCTCACGAAGCCCTTGCAAATCTGGATATTTTTCTAATCACGTCCGGACTTCCCGCCACTAAGGGTGATAAAACCTCTATATCGGAGATCAGCCGATGCAGAGTAACTCGACGGTAATCCTTCCATTTTCAAAAATATCCGATCTTCAACACCGGTCTTCAACACCGGTCATCAAATGCAATCCATTACGACGTATCACATATTCGGAATGGGTTATACGACCCAAAGGTCATTTCCCGGCTAACCCGAATAGTGAGCATTTATTCAAAAATAAGTGTGGCATTCAAATTCATCCAATTCACAACAAATACCCATTCAAGGTAATTATTGATAGTCAGTTATTTAACTATCAATAAAGATGCGCAACATCATCAGATTCCAAATAATTTTCCAAATTATTTAATTTCCAAAAATATCTTTACAAGATATATAATTTTCCACACTTAACCGTTTGAAACAAATTTCAAATATTCACTTTCAATTTATCTTTACAAAGATGAAATCTCAATAACATTTCACTTCATATTGGAAAAGCATTTCCATAAATTTTATTTGAGTCAAAACGAATGTTACGTAAAACATCGTTACGACAACTCAAAATCACTAGTATAGGGATTCGAAATTTAGATAGATATATAAATCCCAATACTACACAAAATATTTCCTTTCGGAAACCATTTACTATAACAACAGTGTTATAGTCCACCATTTCCTTATTTCTCGAAAACGTCTATTTCAACAATGAATTTAGAAATCTATGTATTCGATACTTAACACGTTTTAAAACATCTTTTAAAACAGTTACTTCATTTCTATTTAAAATATCACTTTCCCAAAACATCTCCGTTTTATTTAATAATACATTCACTGTCCAAAATCGTGAATATAATTTATTTACCCAATTCAATGTTCCTACACATTTTTATTTAAAGGATTATCCACTGTCCAAAATCGTGGATAAAATTCCCAACCAAACTCTTATTATTACAACATTTAACTTAAAGGATAATTCGCTGTCCAAAATCATGAATATATCCTTTATTAAACTTCTATGTTTAATTGATCAAATTCAATTGGTTTCGGATTTATAAAACAATGTTTATAAATCCCATTTCTATTTATAAAACTTCGATTTATAAATCTCCTTTATTGTCCAATTCAATTTATATAACTCAATTATATACCGGAAGTCTATATTATAAGTTAAGAACTTATAATCCATTTATTTACAACATCCATTCATTTTTATAACTTCACAAATTTTTAGTCTATAAATTTCTATCACTTATGAAATCCATTTTTTTTCATTTTAACACTTATAAAACTCATTTTATAATTCCAGTATTCTTAATTTATAAAATATCAATTTTATACATCTTTTATATAAATCGTTCATAATAATTCAAAAATCCCAATTTAAACCATTTTACAAATTAATTAACTATTTATTTCAAAAATCACTTTAAAAATCAAAATCGTTATTTTTAAACTTCAAAAATGGATCCGATGATGCAACAACACCAATCATCAATCACAACATCCAAACGTCACATATCATCATATGATAACAGAATATATCAAAATATCTGTAAACAAATCAATACGGTGAGGAATCCAGTCGGATCCCTCCAACCTGCTTCCCTGCATCCACAGATGTTAGCACAATACCAATTCCGTTCCAGTATAGAATATCGCGGTATATGGGTTTAATAAATATTATCCGCTATTATGCGGCGCAATAGGGTCTCATCCGCTATAAAAACACGGGAAATCAACTCCAATATATACATATTCCAATATATATATATATTGCTATATACATATATAATACCAATTTCACTTCAATGTAAAATTATCGCGGTATATGTTTTTAATAAATAACCTCCGCTTACTAACGGCGTATAATGTCTATTTTAACAATCAATAGATAACAATCATCATTCAAACATACAATCAACAATTTTAAATCTAACTATTTAAAATTTACATCGAACTATTTCGATTGAGTGAGAAATTCTCACCTTGATTTCAATTCCGTTCCAGCGTTTTATTTCGAATAAAATTAAACGTGCATTTAATTTTACCCGAAAATTTTCACTGACTCCAATCGCTTCCAATCCAGTTTCATAGCGTAGTGTTCGTCAATATGATTCCAACACAACTGGTTTCGTGCGTTTTCGACCTCGTACGAACAAGTTACAGCATTTTAAACATCGTACAAATTGATAATATAAAACAATTTACATTTCTTTTTATTTTTTTAAACCTCTGCAATCATCTGGCCGTCCAAATCCTTTTACCAAATCATGGCCGTGTGTTTGTTTTCTTCCCCAGGTCAGTGAAACGCACGCTAAAACCGATATGCCGCCATCCTTCAACGAATTATTGCGACCAAACCGAGCAACTTGAAGATGATCGGAGAGTGCCACATCGAAGGCCTACTCAAGAGCCACCATCGGCTGGAATAGCTTGCAACTCGGCCTCCCCTATCATCTCGATTTGCATGAAAAACGCAGCCCCTTCTTTCTTGATTTCCCGTTGATTCGTTGCTCCGTTTTCGATCATCTTCGTACAGATTCGTAGATCTCGCCTAGCTCTACGCTTTTGTAGTTGGACACTTTGCTTGATTGTGAATGGATCGAAAGTTATTGAAGAGAAAAGATTATAAGATTTTTGGCCATTGATTTCTTAGGGCCGGCTGAGGCTTTAAAACCCTAGCTCGTTTTCATTTGCAAAAGTGAAGATAACATGTCCTTTTATAGAAAATTTCCAAATTACTATTCACTCGAAATTTTCCGAACTCCAATCGAAGCGTGCCGGCTGGTGTTTCTAAGGTTTACCCCACGTTCCAAACGTAATGGAACGTGTTTCGGGAGCTAATTCGATCATCTGTGCAAGTTACGGAATTAAACGATCAATTTAAATTAAACCGATTTCGATGCGTTTTGGCTTGCCCCGGACAAACGGTAAATCCGATTGACACGAAATTTGAAACCTTAAAATAATATCACATTACGGATCCGATGAAACTGGTTTCGTCGAAATCCGATACTTTTTGAAAAATGACTATTTTAACTCGCCAAATTAATATTAAAACAATTTCGATGCGTTTCGAGCTGCCACGGTCAAACGACAACTCCGATGGCTACAAAAATTGAAATCCAATAATAACAAACTATTACGGATCCAACGGAACTAGTTTCATCCAATTCTGAGACTGTTCGAAAATTGGCTATTTTCACTAGTCGATTAAATATTAAAATATTCAATTTTCACAAATTAACTTTAAATTCAATTTTAAAAGTTCTATAACATCACTATAACTTCAATATGATTTAATATAACTTTATAAATCATTTTCAATCACATTTAATCCAGATTTTAATTATTTCTGGAATTTTAAATATTAAATTATCAATTTAATTACCCAAAAAAATCCAGATATTCGAATTTTAAATTATTCGACTTATTAATTTCACTTATTAATATTGAAAATCAATTAAATATTCAAATTTTAATTAATATAAATTCTGGGTCGTTACAAAAGAAGAATGTTAGATGTTTTAATTGTGATCAGACCGGTCATTACAAGAACAAGTGCCTAGAGCCTGCAAGAGAAGGAAAGGGGCAAGTTTATGCTTTGGAGCCCACAACCTCAATGCCAGTTGTGCAGGACAAAGGGAAGGCTGTTTTGGGAGGCTCGCTGCAGATTCACGGTGTGTCTTTTTGCGTTCTATTTGATACTGGATCATCTCATTCTTTTATTTCTCGATGTTTGGTAGATAAGCTTAACCTAGAATCCCGATATCTAGTTACTTCCTTAAGGGTTGCAAATCCGATAGGAGGGTATGCAACGCTTGGGATGAGGTGTGA
The DNA here is from genome assembly GCA_030737815.1 of Allium fistulosum. Lineage (NCBI taxonomy): Eukaryota > Viridiplantae > Streptophyta > Magnoliopsida > Asparagales > Amaryllidaceae > Allium > Allium fistulosum. The sequence continues at coordinate 478,096,699 of CM060905.1, read as the reverse complement.
CCATTTAGAGTTTTATTTGCTAGGCCATACTTTTGAGTGATGTTTGCATGTGTTTAACTTTGGGGGATTCGAGATCATCCTTGGGATGGATGAGTCAACCGAATTGTAGTGATCAGATAGTTTATACCGTAGAGAACCCTAGTTGTGAAATGTATGCTTTATTGGGTACTATATAGTTGGAGGATGAGTTGCATCGAGTCTTCGTAGTTAGAGAATTCGTAGATGTGTTTGAGCCGGTGGCTGGGTTACCACCGAATTGAGCCATTGAGTTATAGATTGATTTAGTGCCGAGAGCGAAACCCGTGAGTAGACCGCCAAGTAGAATGACTCCCACCGAGATGAGAGTTGAAGGTGCAGTTGGTTGATTTGGAAAGCAAGAGTTTTATTCGACCAAGTAATTCGCCATAGGGAGCCACCGTTGTATTTGCTAAGAAGCCGGACGGATCGTTAAGGCTGTGTATCGATTATTGTAAGTTGAATGAGAAGACGATAAAGAATCGATACCTATAGCCGAGAATTGATAATTTGTTCAATCGGTTAAATGGAGCCAAGGTATTCTCTCAGCTGGATTTGGCAATGGGATTTCATCAGCTTAGAGTGGTGGAGGATAGCATTCGTTTGATGGTGTTTAGGACAAGATATGGATCGTAATGGTTAGTTATGTCGTTCGGACTAACTAATGCGCCGGCATTCTTTGTGAATTTGATGAATAGGATTTTTCGAGAACACTTGGATAGATTTGTGTTGGTCTTCATAGATGACATTTTGGTATACTCTAAGGATGAGAGGGAGCACGAAGTTCATCTTAGAGTTATGCTCGAAACATTGAGGGAGCATCAATTGAGGGCTAAGTTTTCGAAGTGTCATTTTTGAAAAGGAAGTGAAGTTCCTTGGTCATATCATCTCAGAAAAAGGGTTGTCTATAGATCCAAATAAGATTGAGGTGGTGAATAATCGGAAGAGACTTGAGACGGTGACCGAGATTAAAAACTTTCTTGGATTGGCTGGATATTATCGAAGATTTATAAAGGATTTTTCGTGGATAGCTACGCCGATGACCAAGCTTACGCGAAAAGATGTGAAGTTCGTATGGATTGATAAGTATGACGAAGCATTCTAGACCTTGAAACACTTATTGACCCATGCACCGGTGTTAGTGATTCCAGAGGGGAATCAAGATTTGGTAGTTTATACTGATGCATGTGGAACTAGATTGGGAGCTGTGTTGATGCAAAGAGGTAAGGTAATTGCTTATGCATCTAGGCAGCTCAGACCACATGAAGTTAAGTATCCAACGAATGACTTGGAGTTAGCTTTCTTATATTTGCTTTAAAGGTATGGAGGCATTATCTTTTAGGAGAGCGATTTGAGCTTTATACTGATCATAAGTCATTGAAATACTTGTTCTCTCAGAAGGAGCTGAACATGAGACAACAGAGGTGCTTGGAGTTTATTGATGCTTATGATTTTGGAATTGAGTACACACCTGGAAAAGGAAACAAGGTGGCGAATGCACTTAGCCGGAAACATCAGAATGCGGTATTGGCTATGATTGCTGTGTGGAAAGATTTGGAAGCATTGTCAACTTGTAGTGTGCAGTTTAGATTTCGGGAAGGTTCTCGTACCAGAAGTGTTGTATTGTCTTGTTTAGAAGTTAGGCCGGTAATGATTGAGAAGATAGCTTCTAAGCAAGAGGAGGATCCAATTTTGGCTGAACGAATCAAGAGGTTGAGGGAAGGAATGGAGAGCAATGACCTAAAGCATTTCAGTCTTGATCAAAATGGGTGGTTGAGAAAGAGAGGAAGGTTGCGTGTTCTGAATGTAGAAAACATGAGGAGGGATGTTTTGGATGAATTCCATATTTCGAAGTTCACTATCTATCCAGGAGGAACGAAGATGTATCAGGATATGAAAAGAAGTTTCTTCTAGGAGGGTATGAAACATGATATTGGTTTGTGTGTTAAGCAGTGCTTGAATTACCAACTGGCAAAGGCTGAACACCAGAAACGAAGCGGATTGCTTCAACCGTTGGAAGTTCCGTTGTGGAAGTGGGATTCTATTTCTATGGATTTTATTGATGGGTTGCCAAGATCTAATAGAGGGAATGAAAGTATATGGATCATAGTAGACAGATTGACCAAGAGTGCCCATTTCATTCCGGTAAAGTCAACTAGGACGACACCTAGTTTGGCGAAGTTATTTATGAAGAATGTAGTTAGATGGCATGGGATTTCTAGTAGTATTGTCAGTGATAGGGACTCTTTATTTACAAGCGAGTTCTTAAAAAGTCTACAGGAAGCATTAGGAACCAAGCTTAACATGAGTACCACTTACCATCCACAGACCGGTGGGCAAACAGAAAGAGTTAACAAAATCTTAGAGGTTTTGTTAAGAGCTTGTGTATTGGATTTCGGGGGATCATGGGAGGACTATCTTCATCTAGTCGAGTTCTCGTATAACAATAGTTATCAGACTAGTATTGGGATGGCACCATTCGATGCATTGTATGGAAGACCTTGCAAGTCTCAGTATGTTGGTTGGAGACTGGGGATAGATTGGTTCTTGGTCCGGATTTAGTAAAGGAAGCGGCGGAGAAGATTGAGTTGATTCGAGCTAGAATAAAGGAGGCTCAATCTAGACAGAGAAGTTATGAAAATAGAAGAAAAAAGTATTTAGAATTTTCTATCGGAGATTACGTATTTATTAAGGTTTCACTGATGAAGGGTGTAATTAGATTTGGGAAGTCAAGAAAGTTAGCATCTAGATTCATTGGTCCTTTCGCATTATTGAGAGGATTGGGAAACTCGCTTATAGAGTAGAGTTACCGAGTAGTTTGGCTGGAGTCCATGATGTTTTCCATGTTTCTCATCTTAGGAAATATGTTAGAGACCCGGAGACCGCCATAGCACCTACAGTGTTAGAAGATTTAGTAGTAGAGCCGGATTTGACTATAGTAAGAAAGCCCATTCAGATTGTGGCTAGAGATGAGAAGAAATTGAGGAACGAGACGGTAAAGTTAGTAAAGGTTCAGTAGAGTAATGATGCTAGGGACTGTACTTGGGAAGTAGAGAGCAGGATTAGGGACTCTTACCCTGATTTGTTTGATGGTATGTTTTACCTTTGGTTGTTTTGTTGAGTACCTTATTGTAATTTCGAGGATGAAATTCTTTAAGGTGGGGAGTCTGTAACACCCCATATTCTTATAACCTTAATTAAGATATTTAATTAGATAAATTAAACCAAATAATACGAAGGTTGATAGGTTGAGAATTGATTAATTAAAGGTAGCCGTGCCATGTTAAGGGGCTAACTAAAATGAAATAAAACTAGATAATGTGTTAGGATATGAGAATGGCAATGTGGGAAATAGTATAACCTTATACCCTAAAACCCTTAGGAAATGGGTAACTCACGTTCATTCATTCTTATTTTACTAAAACACCATTGTTAAGGCCTGCCACCATTTCCCATTCTCAAGAGAATAAGTAAAGCTAGGATTCAAGAGAAGAGAAGAAATCAATTAATTCAACAATAACAAATCTCATCTATAATCTCAAAAGCTAAGGTGAATAATTACTAAATCCCTAATTCTTTTAGTTTTTGGCTTTGTGATTAGATATGAAACGTTTTTGCTATATTATTTCCATGTTTGATGTTTAAAGATATATATATATATATATATATATATATATGGTTGGTGAAATTATAAATGTTTATTCGTGTTTTATGATATGTTTGACATGAAATCCCTATTTAATGACATCCGAATACCTTGGAAATTTAAATATAGGTCTGAATATTTTTGAGTTAGGTATTGATTCTCATAATTTTTCGATTTATTATGGATTTTATATGAATTTTCGAATGAAGAAAATTGTTTATTGGGTTATAAATTATTTTCGGCTAAAATGTTAATTGTTTGAGTTTGAGATATTAATATGTTAGGCAATATATTAAAACAGATTCTCTGGTATTTTTCCAGAATTTTCCTAAGTCATTTGAGGGATATATAAAATTATTTAAGGTGTGTGACTTAAATGTTTTATATATTTATAAAGGAGAAGGGGCATTTTGCAAAATAAAATGATTTATAAATTCTGGTAATTGAGGCAACACATTTCTGAAAAGTATTTTATTGACCAATGAAAATTTGCGAATAAAGACAAGTTAGTTGAAAAGTTTCCTTTTTAAGTTTAAAACAAAATTCACTCTTTTTCCATGTTTTGGCCCATACGGCAGTATACCTTCCGCCCCAGACCTTTCATCTCAGTCGAAAGGTTAGCTTTCGATAAGGTCAAAGTTCAATGCATAAGGTATCAAGTAATTTGTACGTAATGACTTGAATATAGCCGAAAGGTTTTAGGCCGAAAGGTTAATGGCCTAAGAGGTTGGAATATAATGGTTTTATAAGTGTAAAGCTTTCACCTCCTTTGCTTTCGAATTTGAGCTTTTGAATTCGTCTCTTCCGATCAGGTCAAGTTATTTAAAAGAAAGACTTTAAATATTCCGATATAGTTGATAGGTTGTCGCTATTTCCACCACTACTTTGTTATGAAACCTTCCGACATCGCCGTAGGGTTTCTACCGCTTTTTATAAATGTTTTACTTTGAACCTTCCAACACAATCGAAAGGTTTCTCTATTTTTAAAACTAGCCGTTTCTCCAATGCTTTCGAAGGGAAGCTTTCGACTTAGGTGGTTACCCTTATTTTGTATAACCCAAGGCTTTTGAATGGTTGTTTAATGAAGACGAAAGATTTTGAAAAGAAGGTTTCCAGATTGTTTTAAGTTGAACCCAGTATACCTTCAAAAGTTTATGTTTTAAAAGATTTTAAGCATTCAAAGGGTTTATTCATTGATCTGTTTCGAAAGGTTTATTAGACGTGTTCAAAAGGTTTACGAAGAAAGGTTTTCTAAAGGTTTTTTTTGGTAATGACTTAAAGAGATTTTAAAGAAGGATTTCTAAAGTTTATAGCTCCCGTAAGGTTTGCTTTATATGCGTTCAAAAGGTTTAAACGTTGATTTTGAAGGAGATAATTTCAATGTAGGGGAAGAGGTTCTTTCGAAAGGATAACCGTTTACATCAACTAGATTTTGAGTAAAGAGTTTATATCTGACATGGTAATATGATTTGAGTAAAGTATAAGATTTATTCTTTTCCTTGTTTAAAGTCCGATTTAAAGGTTTAAATCAATTCGAAAATTGTTTTCAAGGAAAGTTACGGGAGGGGATCCTTAAGTATAAATGACTAAGATATTAGAATACCAGATGGGACTAGTATGGGGTAGCGCCCTATACATTAGCTATTAGGCCCAACTAATTGTTGTCCAAAATTCCAATGTGTAGGGCTTGGTCACAGGTAGGCTAAAATTATGATTACACACCGAAAGGAATATATGTTGTATATAGATAAGTTATTGGTGAGCCCTAAAAACCATTTGGATCGGGAAGACTTGGGTGATTATTAAGTTAGGGACAGACCGTCCAGAAGTAAAGTATCTAAAAGATAGTTAAGGATAGATAATCCAAAAGAATAATACCTAACAGGTGTTAGGTTAATTTTGATTATATTGTCTGGTGGGCCCGAGTTAGCCAAAGGTTAAAAGTTATCCAAACAAAACTTATGTGTTTGAACAGATAGTTCACTATTACATGAGATTTATGTATGTTTACAAAATGATTACTTTACAGTATTTAACCATTGTGGATGCAGGAGCATAATTTATGGTTCTGTAAAAGGTTTTGCAAAGATATGTTTTAAAAAGGAAGTTAGTGAAGGGAAACCCGTCCCGCTAAGCGGCATGGTCTTTCTTAACATATTTATCCGGGATGTATAGTATTATTCATACCAGGCTTTATGTCTGACTCAAAGTTTATGTTTTCCCCTTAAACTCTCGGGTGCTCAAAATTGATTTGAGTAGGTTGAGGGGTTAAGGATCTTTTCAGGTTTTAAAATGTTGACAAATAAGCAACCGGAGGATCCAGGAGGCAACAGATAACTACTTAGGATTTGCTGCTTTTATTTATGTTTTGTTGAATTTACCGCTGTGTTATGATGTATTAGGTCTAATATGACCATCTGACTTTGATCAATCGAGGGGGTATCTTCATATACCTCTCTCGGCGTAATTTGTAATAACTATATTTAATCTATGCCTGGGGAAAATGATTTGGGTTATGTGACGTGAATGTGGAATAAATTTTATTTGGAAATGTAATGAAGTAATTTTTGGTTTTGAAATCTATGTTTTTTTCATATTCAAGTGCTTCTGATATTATTGATACCATTAACACAGACGTATTTAGTCGCCGGAAGCTAATACTATAGATGACTGCAGCATCTATAGCACTTAGTTTTGGGCCTCTAGATAGGGGATGTTACATGCACCTTAGCATAGCTTATTACCCTCAAACTGATGACCAAATTAAGAGAGTGAATCGTATCCTAAAAGATCTCTTGCATGCTTACATACTAGACTTTGGAGGCTCATGGGATGACTTACCCCTTGTTGAATTCGCATAAAAAACAGTTATCGGTCTAGCATCGATATAGTAACATTTGAGGCATTATATGATCGACTGTGCAATGCTCCTTTATGTTGGTAAGAAGAGGGTGAGAAACTGGTACTTGGGCCAGATATAATTAGAGAAACATCAAAGAAGATCGAGATCATTCGGCAACAAATGAAAGCTGCCCAAGACAAACAGAAAAGCTACGTTGATAAGAGACGTTGAGACTTACAGTTCTCTTTCGACAATATAGTATTTGTCAAGATCTCTCCATTGAAGAATGTCATTCGGTTAGGTAGTAAAGGGAAGTTGGCACTGAGATTTGTTGGTCCTTTTCTCATATTAGAGAGGATTGGGAACCTTCCTTGTAGAGTTGATTTACCTCAAAGAATGGCGGGAGTGCACAATATCTTCCATGTATCTCATTTGTGGAAATTTGTGCATGACTCAGGCATAACTATCGCACCGGATCAACTAGATGATATCGAGATTGAAGCAAAAGCGTTGAGACCTTGTTGGCCAATTCTTATTTTTGGACGTGATACGAAGCAGCTTAGGAGGAAGAGTAAATTAACATAGTATAAAAGTATAAAATACAAAGTATATACTAATAATTATACTATTGTAAAAGTATACACTAATAATTATACTAAGTAGAGTAAATTAACAAAGTATAAATAAGAACGATAATAAAAGCGAGCACACCAGATATTTTATACTGGTTCGGACGTCCCGTCCTACGTCCAGTCCCGAAGCTCCTCTTTAATAATTCTTTTGACCAAATAACCCTCACTTCACCCAGGCGAACAGGCTAGTACAAAAAGTAATTCTCTAACAATTGTGTATTCCAGATAACGTAGATTTTGACTGATAGTACAAATCTTCCTATGATTTCCTTTGAATATGTGAATGTGAATACTTTGAGTTGTATGAAATATTTTAATCAAAATGGTATTTTGATTATGATAGATTAGGTTACGTAAGCAAGAGATGCACGAATTTGTAAATTGAAAGTTAATAAGAAATCAAGAGAATCGAATTATGTCACAATTCTCAATCTTTGAAGTATATATAGGTTCGAATAGATGCATATGAGGAGTTGTTACTGTTAAACAAACTTTATTTTGTTTTAATGGCTGCAACGGCTGAAGAAGACATGCTATTATTATTTAATATAAAATGAAGCATCCTTTCGAATTAGAGTAGTTGTCAAATGATTGACATTTTTGGATTTTTCACAGACGTTTGGGGCTTCAGGTATTTTCCTGAAAACATTCACAGATGTCTATGGCTTTTCCACAGACATATGTGGATGGCTTTATTTGTTTATCATAGCCTTCAATGCCAATGTTGAATATTTTGAGTGCTAATTTTATGTATATGAATTCGTGTATGTATATGTACTCAAGGAAACCTTACAATGTTTATCCAAAACTCTTAATACACTAGTATAACCTTACTAATCATAACACGGTCCATAAGTCTTTTTTTTTCTTCGAGTCCCAATATCTTTGAGTATGATGATTTCTTGTAGTATATACCTGTAATCTTGATGAGATATATAATATATGTGATTGTATACTTGTTGTCATTGAAACCATGGAATGGAGGTTCTAACATTCTCCCCCTTTTTGAGGATGACAACTAGACAATCGTTAAATAAGATAAAATAACTTTGTCCTTAATTTTGTCTCCCCTTATGTGTATGCATATGTTTAGCCCTTATTTTGTCTCCCCTATGTATATGCATATATTTCTCCCCTTTTGTCATTATCAAAACAAAAGAAAAGAGATTATGTACACATAACATAGATATATAATAATAGATATGTCAAAAAAGTAGAACATAAGATAAGTTATGGAGAATAAACACGGGTTTTAAGGAGAGACATACAAAAGGAAATGAAGGATAAATAACAGTCATAAAAAAGAAGAAGAGCAAAAACAAATAAGCTAGTGATACTGGTTTGAAGAATAGGAAAATCCTCCATAATTTTCATAATACTTCCAGTATGTTGAAGGATCTTGCTCGTAAGCTGTTGGCCAATTAGTTTGATCATTATACTCTTTATTTTCTTGAGTGGATAGCCCTTGGATAGCAATGTAAGGTTGATGTTGAAATTGATGAGGGTCGGACAAGGATATATCATCACTATCTTCTTCCTCCTCTTTAGGTTGTTCTTGCTCAATAATCTTCCCTTTGTCTTGAGAAGTTCCTTTAAGAAGTATGAGCATGGTAAATTGGTGTTTGAGTTCGAGGAGGTAGTGTAGGTGACGGAGAAGATGATGATCGAGAGGATGATCTACCATGTACTTTTCTCAGGACTTTTCCTAAAGTGGAGAAGACTTTTTCTAAAGTTTTTTCCATCTTATTCACTCGTGTTGAAAAATATCGTTCCAAGCCAATCATTTTATTGTTCAAAGCCCGCTAGTTGACTATGATTTACTTTTGATTTTTAAGTGTTAAATCATGGATCGACTTGCATTGATTCAATGTGAGGTTGTTGAATCTCTAAAGTGAAATAGTATTCGATAGTATGACTAGAGGAGGTAGGTTGCTGTGAAGGAGGAGGAGAATGAGTTTGTCGAGGAGCAGGAGGATGTTGAGGACCCGGATACATTTGTTGTTGTTGTTGCATGGTCCATTAGGCCAACGAGACGATTGGAGGTGGTTGTTGGGGAAGTTGCGTTAAAGATAAAAATCTTATACCGCTCTCCTTGATAGGGATTTCTTCAAAATGAGAAATATAAAAAGGTACCCTGAGACCATGTAAGAGACGCTTAATATATGGTGCATATATAATTGTGCGTAGGTGACAAGACCAAAAGTTTTTATTTCTTCATGAATAAACTTAGCCATTTACTTGTATCCTAACAAATATAGCGTAGAAGACTTTGCGATCATTTTCGTATACTTGTTCATGACCACCTAAGCGTAGAATTATTATATTGATTATCATACGATTTAATAACCGAGCCTTTGGACGTAAATAAATAGATTTCCACTGTAGCATTATATCTTCCCAAATTTGATGTGTTATTTCATCACATGGAAAATTTCTCAGGTCAGGATTTTCTTCTAAATCGAGTCCGGATGGGGAACAACCTAATATACGACCAATTGTATTTACGCTTATTTTCAAAATGCGACCGTAAACACTTGTCCATAACCAACTGTCGTCATAGTTAGCCATCTAGATATCATTACTACATTAGTTGGTGTAAAAAGAAAGAATGCTAATTGATCGATTTATACCTCTTTTTTGTCAAAATCGATTAAATCTCGACAGTCGGAGGCGATAGTGAGTTCTTGAATTCCATATTTGCCAAACTTACATAATATGTAGAATGGGCCGAAATGAAGTTTTTTTCTAGCTCTTCAAATCTCTTGTTAGCACTCGTGCTATTTCGAAGCCACTCTTGTATGTTGGATTCAGTGACTAGAGGGTTTGAGTGAAGATGGAGATTGACCTTTCTTCGACCTCCTGTTAACGGAAATATTTTCCTTATGAGCCACTTGGAGCAATTAGAGCTTTAGAAACTAGGGTTTTAGTGTAGAGTTGAAGATAATTTGGTAAATAGGTGAAGGGGGGGGTAAAAAAATGAATATATTGGGCTATAGCAGATTGATCCTGAGGCCTATGACAAACGTCTATGGGTGTATTACAGACATCTATGGTTTTAGGAAAAAAATTCTCGAAACCAGTCACAGATGTCTGTGGGGTTATCACAAACATCTGTGGTTTTAGAAATTTTTTCCCAAAACCATAGACAGACGTCTATGAGTTTGTCCACAAATGTCTGTGGTCTTTGTTTACAAAATATACCAGTTTTTGAATAGAAAAACGTTCATACAACAATATATATATATATATATATATATATCATTACAATATCAAGCAAATAATTTAGACGAAATGTTATCATAATCTTAGTCTTTGATAGAGTGGTCGGACTTTCTAATTTGTTGTAAATCACATGAATTTGGCTCAACCTTTGTTTCTTCTATTAACGGCTTTAGTGGAGACCAACTTGGACAAGCTGGAGTATCAATCCAGTCTTGGTATGATGGTCCCGGCTTGCATAACTTTCTTGGAGTAATGTTATAAGTTTTGGCAGGAGTTTCTTTTAAAAGAAAAGGTTTTTGATGTATGCATTTTTGTTGGTGAATGTCCACAAATTGCTAGAATGCATTTTTCGAGAAAGGATATATACTAATAATTGGATCCAAAAAAGGATTTATCACTCGATTTCTTGAAGGCGAGCATTGATGATGGTTTGTAGTTGGTTACTCAAGTTTTCTATCATAGTTGAGAGCTATGCAAGGAAAGCATGTGTATCTGATCTAGAAGCTTAATCAGAGTCCGCACTAGAGGATCAGGGGAGTAATACTATTTTGGAAATAAAGTTGTGGATTCAAATAGAAGATCAAATAAGATATTTTATATGGAAGATTTTGGTACATCTTATGGGTTTAAGTTTGTAAATAATGATTTAGTTAAAAAAATTGTGGGTTTAGGTTCACGATAATTTCGAGGACAAAATTCTTTTAAGTAGGTGAGAATGAAATGACCCGTAATTTTACCACATTGAAAATTGGATATTTAATTATTTTAAATATTCAAATGTACAATTTTCAAATTTAAACAATCAAGTTTTATATGATAAATAAGAATGAAAAACTGTTTTTTGATATTGAATAAAGATTTTGGATTTCCATTGTAAAATTGAAAAAAGTCGGATTCCGATAAAGTAGGATAAATATTCGAGAAATTTGTTTAAAGGATAAATAATTCCTTTTAAATATATATATATATAATCGATATCAAACTCATTTTATAATAATAGTAATTTAATTTATAATGGTTTGATAAATATATAACACCCGTTCTATAAAAGTTGACAAATTTTGTCGCATATCGATAAATCGATGTTGTATTTTTATAAATAGATTTGGATATTGTTTTATATTATTTTATAAGTCAACTATGCTTGTTTTAATTATCTAAATATAATAAAAAATCAATTTTGAAGTTTGGTTTACATAGATAAATAGTTTAACAAAAACATCAAAATGTGATTGTAAAACGTTTTGTCGAAAATCAACGTCTTATTCAAAATAAGTTGTCGCAACGTTGTTGCACCTTGGATAACATGTTTGAAACATATAAATGTACACATTTTAATGCTAATCAAGTTTACTTTTACTAAATAAGATTAGAAAACTTCTAGAAGTCATTAGTGAAAGTAAGGAAGAATTAACAAAAGTAAGAAAAGTAATTATCAAATCACATCAAATCAAAGCCAACATAATTATGGTATTCTTTAATTAATCTTTAAGTGATTAAGACATAAAGTAAGAAGTGAAAGGATGATGCTAAGTGTTGAAAAAGTTAAGTTTGCTTTAGGTTGAAGTAAGGATAGTTTGGTAATTTGGTAAGAGGTTATTTTCGTAAATTTACCGCTTCCTTCTTTTTCTATAAATACCCACCCCTTTCTTCACTTTCATTCACACTTCTTCTTCTTTTTTCCTCAAGCTTCTTCACCTTCTTCCTCACATCTTTAATGGCTTTCAAGTCATAGGAAAAAATTAGAATAAAATAAGGTCAAAATATTTTACAACTTTCATGTTGACTACTTTGTCTCATTCTAAACATAACCATGTCCAAAATCCATTGCTTTCCAGTGCATTCTTTGGCCCAGGTTTTAAGACAGAGAATAGCCCATTTTTTTATCATAACATGATCATAACTGATCCAAATAAAGAAAATATTTTTCTCAAACCATATGAAATTCTAGTGGCTACAACTCTTATGTCGATCACTTTTTCCAGTTTTGAGGTTTGCTATACCTGAAACTAAATTCTTTGAAGTGCATTTTCGGGCTTCATTTTTGTCAATCCGACAATACCTCTTCTTCATTCTATCATATCTCCCTCAAAACAACTTGGATTCAAATGATTCATTTTTTCAAATTCAAAAGAAAATAATTTTCAACAACTTTTCTAAGTTTTGAGATTTAGAGGGCCTAAAATCAGATACAAGATAACCTATTTTTTGGATCGATATCTTGGGAATTCAAGTTCAAAGCTCTACTGCTTCTTCTCTATACTTTCGGCCAACCTCCATCTCAATCCTTGGCCAAGCTTTTGGAAGGGAGAGAGTGTTGTTTTCTAGTGTTTAATGGAGTAGGAAGTAGTTAGTGAAGTGTTGGTTGATTAGAATGTTGGTAGGAAGTTTATCGCTTTGGTTTATGATGAGAAACTCTATTTAACATCTCTATATATATATACACACACATATTTGATGATATGTTATGATTGCTATAGATGCTTATATATGCTTTGATCATCAAGTATTGATTGTTTGATATGATTGTCACTTTTTTTTACCAAGTTACGTTAATACACGTCAATAAGCACAAAGGAAATCACTTTCCTTTTGGAAATGAAATGGTGTATATGGAATGCTTAAACCTTTTGGAAATAGTTTTAAAATGAGTTAGAAATGTTTTATAAACATTTAAATATGTTCAAATAAAAAACAAAAAAAATCAAGGTTTCATCTTGTATATTTTAAACTATGTCCAGAACAATTTTCTGAAAATATCGTGGTTTTGAAGTTTGGAATCCAGAAAAGGATTTCTTTTAAAATGATATTTTTAAATGTTTAAAAAAATATGAAATAAATTCTAAAAATCTTCTAATTTTTTTTAAAAGAGATTTAATTTGAAAAGATGGATTTCTAAATGATATAAAAGTCGTTTTGAAGAATATAGCTTTTAAAATATATTTGCACCACTTTTGGCAACGCTTTTCGCAGTAGTTTTTAATAACTTTTGAAACGTAGTTTTTGCAACACTTAACAATTCTTTTCTAAATCTTTTTAAAAGAATAATTAAGTAATTTAAAGATGATTTGGAAGTTTTAATAAAAGTTTGAACAAATGGTTAAGAGGAATTATTTATAACACTTAAACAATAATTGAAGAATATTGAATATAATAATAAATTGAGTATGCGGAAACGACTTATACATTTGTCCTGCCGGCGAGAGATAAACAGTAAAACAAGGTGTGTAACTAAGGTTATGAATGGAGCGACCAGTGCCCCGAACTTACCTAGCCTTTGCTTTGTCTTTTAGACGAGGGGTGGAACATATCGAAAGGAAAGCCCAGATGCTCTGAAAAAACATATTTAAAGTTTTTTCCAAGATAAAAGAAAAGATCTTCATGATGTAGGATTACTTGACACTAGTCCCTGGAGGTGAAATTTACCATAATTAAGGTGGCAGTAGTGTTTTTTTATGAAAATCTTCGATTTGCAAGAACATGATTTGAAGTTAAGAAAGAAATCTTTGATTAAGATTTAATGAATGATTTGGGAATATTGTCCCTGAGTTAAAAGTTAAAACATGAATATAAAAAATCTTTGATTAAGATTTAATGAATGATTTGGAATGTTTTTCTAAGTAAAAGATGAACTGATTTGAAATTATTCCAACATAAAAAGAAAGGTAAATAAACCAAGTAATTTGATAAATGAGGCTTAATGATTCCATATACTCATGGAAAAGAAAATGAAATAAATTGAAAAGAATATATCTAAGAAAGATATTTGATTAAATGGAAAAATTAAGTAATTAATTAATGATTGATAATCATATATGAACTTAACATTTTTTAATTGATGATTGGATTCGAAGGAACCGGGGTCGGATTTGGATGATTCCTATCTGAAAACCACTTCAAACCAATCTACGTTCGAAGTAAAAAGCGTTTGAAGACAAATAATTTTGAAGATGGGAATCTTCATGATGTAGGGCTGTTTGCCACTAGTCCCTCGAGGTGAAAATTACCACATCATATGGTGGCAGTAGTGCTCTGTTATGAAAATCTCTGATGCAAGGACTTCTCGCTACTAATGAAATAGGGGAGTACCTTCGGTTTGTCCTATTCCTGGACAACTTGTATGGACGAATATCTGACATTGCATTTCTAAGATCATAACGTTGACTTTTACAAATTTACATATGCTTAGTGGCAGAGAAGGCAACTTCTCTTAGTTTAACACCCTTCTCTGAGACGTACGAGCTCAGTGGTTGTATATTCATGAAAGTTAATAGTGTTATCAAAGGAATGACAACGTGGAATTAAAAGTGAGGAAGATGTGCTATGTGAAAGATAATCGTTTACCTCAGGCCTCATCACCCGAAAATGACAAATACATGGTAGAAGTAGCAAGGCTAAGTGTGTCGCTCCTAACTAGGAGATGTCATCATCCTTCTTACTCTACACATGTCTATGTATGTGGTGAATGTATGACTCGGGTACCCGTTAAAAGTCTTTAACAACCGGGGTGACGACATATTCGGTACTATCCAACATGAGAGATAGGCTGGTCTTGTGTTGGTTTAGGCACCCAGTATCTGGACCCTAGGTGCATCCCTCTAGAGGTGTACTATCAAAAGGTAGTCCCTTACCTTGTCATTTGTATGGAATCCATTCTCTATTAAGTGCCTTCGGACTTGATTGTAGAATCTAGTATGCTAGAATTTAATA
This sequence comes from Allium fistulosum, assembly GCA_030737815.1. Taxonomy (NCBI): domain Eukaryota; kingdom Viridiplantae; phylum Streptophyta; class Magnoliopsida; order Asparagales; family Amaryllidaceae; genus Allium; species Allium fistulosum. Next base: position 478,081,632 of record CM060905.1, on the reverse strand, counting down.
ATGTAACAATTTCGGCTAAGATTAATAAGTTTATTTGCAAATGTTCTTAAAGTTATGTCATTAGAAGTAATATCAAATTTTTTGATATATAAAAGTGTTTTAGTTATCATAAGGTAAAAACTCATCCGTGTTTATGTGTAGGTGTGGTCTTATGAGATACTCTTTCTTTTCAAAGGATTTTATTCCAAGGCTGATATATGACATTGTCATTTATATTTGAGTTTCTCACACTGGTTTATTAAGCCTGATCCGAGTATTTTCAATACTCGGGTCATATCCGAGTAGTTTCAGGTTTAGTAAAGACGGTTGGAGTTTCCAGAGGAGAGCTGGAGATATTCATCTACGTATGGACGTATTCTATTATCCACTATAGTTGTTTGATGTTTGTCTGCATTTGTAAGGATAGATGTTTATAACTGTCCAAGCTGAATTTAGGTTAGACTATGATATATGTATCTTTAAAAGTTTTCCGCTGTAAAGATATTGTTCAATATTATATATATTATTCCATTCGTGTGAAATTCTTTTCCGTCTTTATTTTCTTTTTCACCCCTAAAAGATCCACTTATTCATGCAATTTGAGTTGAACATTTGTGGTTTATTGTTGGCTTAAAGGGTACGGAAATTCAAGCCTTTACATATATCAACGTGTTTTGTTCGAGAATGATAAATAGGACTATTTGATAAATTTATAGCACTAGCATTATCACAATATATAGAAGAATTTGTTATGATTTTACAGAAATCTTGAAGAGTTTGTGGCATATATATTACTTGTGCACAGGATAAGGCTGCTGATATATACTCAGGTTCACATGTTGAGAGCACGACATAATTTTGCTTTTTAATAAACCGTGAAACCAGAGATTGACTAATGAAATGACATGTACTGTTCGTACGTTTTCTATTTGTCTTGCAACCGCCAAAATCTACATCACTATATGATACAAATTCGAAAGAGCCGCCTTTAGGATAGGAAAGTCCATACTCTTTGGCATGGGTTAAGTACCGTAGAATTCTTTTAACTGCTCGATGATGTGACTCGTTATGTTGCATTTAAAATCTTGCACATAAACATACGCTCGTCAATCCGGTGTACTAGCCATTAAATGTAACAGAGATCCTATCACACTTCGCGATAATTTTTGATCAAACCCAAGAGATCTACATGTAAAGTAGTATTCATCGGAGTCGGCTTACTTGAGATGTTTTTCATTTCAAAGCATTTTAATAAATCTCGACGGTATTTTTCTTGATTTATAAGAATTCCATTTTCTAGTTGTCTTATTTGCAAACCCAAGAGATAATTCAATTCACCCATATATGACATTTCAAATTCATTTTTCATAATGTCAGAAAATTCATTGCACAATTTTTCATTTGTTGATCAAAAAATAATGTCATCAACATATATTTGTACAACTAATTTGTCACTATTTTCTCATATTATAAATAAGCTAGAGTTTATTTTACCAATTTGAAAATTAAAATTTTGTAAATGAGTTTTTTTAATCTTTTATATCAAACACAATGTGGTCGTTTTAATCCATATAGATCCTTTTTAAGTTTAAATATTTGATCGGGGTATTTCTCATGAACAAATGGTGGAGCTTATTCCACATAAACCTTTTCTTTTATAAAGCCGTTTAGAGAGGCACTTTTTACATCCATTTGAAATTTCTTAAAATTATGATGACATGCGAAAGCAAGTAACATTCGTATTGCTTCAAGATGTGCTACTAGAGCAAATGTCTCTTTATAATCAATTCCTTCTTCTTGATTATATCCTTGAGCTACTAATCTTGCTTTATTTAGAATAATGTTTTAAAAACCCATTTTGTTCCAATTATAGATTGATCATTTGGCTTTGGTACAAGTTCCCATACATCATTTCTTTCAAATTGATTAAGTTCTTCTTGCAGTGCAATAATCCAAAAATCATCTTTTGATGCTTTTTTATAATTTTTAGGTTCAAAATTTGATATAAATTCAAGTTGACTTATTTGATTCAACTGTTTTCTGGTCGATACTTTTGTATTTAAATCACATATAATATTATTAATTAGATGGTCCTTTAATATCCTAGGTGGTAAAGTTATTACATTCTCACTATTATTACTGAAATTATTATTATTATTTTCATGTATAGGCGTATTAGTTTTAGTATAATTTCTTCATCATCATCATTTTTATTATTTGTGAAGTTTTCATCAAATGATACATATAAACTTTGTTCAATAATGTTTGTTCGTTTATTAAAAATTCTAGATCCGAATAGCCAACAAAAATTCCTTCATCAGCTTTAGAATCCTATATAATCTTTTATGTTTAAAATAAAACATTTTGATCCAAATACTCGAAAATACGATAATTTAGGTTTCCTTTTGAAAAAAATTTCATAGCATGTGTTTTTATTCATTGGTATAAGTGTTACACAATTCAATACATAACATCCGGTAGCTGCAGCTTTAGCTCAAAAACTTTTTGGTAGGTTACTACTATTTAGTAAGGTTCGTGCACATTCTTGTAAAGTTTGATTTTTCCTTTCTACAACACCATTTTGTTGGGGTGTACGTGGAAATGAAAAATTATGACCAATTCCCTTTTTGTTGCAAAAATTTGTAAACAGCTCATTTTCAAATTCACTTCCATGATTGCTTTGTATACTTTTAATTTTTAAGTTCATTAAATTTGTAATTCATTTAGCTAAATTTTTGAAAATTCAAAAGTGTCACTTTTATGTTTTAAAAATAATGTCCAAGTATATCTTGAAAAATCATCAACAATTACAAAAACGTATTTGTTATGATTTATTGTATGTACTTGAGTCGATCCGAATAAATATAGATGGAGTAGTTTAAAAGATTGCTTTGTGGAGATTTCCTTTTTAGATTTATAAAAGAATTTCTTCAATTTACCAAATTGACAAGCGTCACACAGGTTTTTAACATTGTAGTTGATTTTTGGCAATCCTTTAACTAATTCATTCTTAGCTAGTTTGTTGATGTTCTTAAAATTGATTTGACAAAAATGTTTATGCCATAATCATGGATTATCATGATTTGCGGCTAAGCATAAGTTAGTGTTGTTTTTGACATTCATGTTTAATACATATATGTTTCGATTTCTAAATCCTTCAGATTTTTATTTTGGTCAAAGATATTGCATTTGTCTTTCTCACAATCAATTTTAAATCCTTTAACACATAATCAACCTATACTTAATAAGTTATATTTCAAATTTTCTACCAATAAAACATTAGTAATAATAGGAGAATTAGAAATACCAATACTGATGACTTCTCCAATGCCGATGACAGATCTTTTGAATTATCCTCGAATGTCATAGTGCCACCATCAATATATGTTATATTGGATAACATATGAGCATTTCCAGTTATGTGCTTGGAGCAACCAGTATCAAGTATCCATTTTTCTTTACTTTTTATTTTAATTTTAGGTACCTGCAAAATAAGAAGAATTTTATTAGTACCCGCATTCTTTGTTTATGGTTCTATGTGTTAGTGGAAGAAGGTAGCCATATCCATGAGGATTTGGTACCTTTAGAAATGAAATTATTGTTATATATGAATTTCTTTAAACATTCATGAATACACTGTTGTCTAATTAGTTTATTATTTGTTTTAGGAATCCATATTTTGATCATACTTGTATATGAATTCTTAATATTAGCTTCTAACTTTGACTTTTTGAGTTTTGTGTATAATGTGCTATAATTCTTTATTTTTTTTTGCTTTTAAAGCCCAATCCATTTCGGTATCTAAATGATTTAGATATTTTAATCAAATTTTCCAAAAAAAAATTCTTTGTTAAATTTTGTCACATTATTTGTTATTTTATCTAACTTACTTTAAAGATCACAAATTTCAATATTGTTAGAATCTAAATTTGCTTGTAATTCTAGTTTTTCTTTGTCATGATTAACCTTTTCTAACTTTAATTTTCTAAATCATGTAATAAGATGTCATTTTGAGATAATAAAGTTGCACATTTTTTCGAATAATTTTTAACTCTTCTTCAAAGATATTTTTTCGTCTTTTGATAATCCAGTTTCTAATTCTATTCTAGTTAACATTCCTACATATTCTTTATTTAATTTTTTTGATTCTCTATATTTATCATTTACTTCAAAACTAATGCTGGTACAAAAAATGGATCAACATCCTGGATTGAATGTGAAAGCACCAACCATGTTCTTATAGAGCAATAATACAGAGAATAAAAGCAGAATGAGCAGAAATAGTAAGAAGACAAGAAGATTTTTATAGTTATTCGGCTGTTAATGAAGCCCACATCCACTTTATAACTTTTATTATTGGCTTATTGCTGTTACAAGGTGAATTCGATTACAAAGTCGTTGAATATCTTAAATCAGACTAAGTCCATAAGGCTAGAGTTTATTGGAGAATCACAATGAAATCTTTGGATGACTATTGTAAGCGAGGAGAAGAGAGAAGAAGGTTTTCTGCAGAGTTCCATCAACCATTCCAGAGGCTCCTCTTTATGTTGTAGATAGGTGAGTATTTATAGAGGTTGGAGAGCCATTGGGCTAGGCCTTCTTGTCATTTGCTTGCAAATGATTGTAGGAAGATGCACTACAAGTTTCATCATGAACTGAGCTAACATGATGGATCGCTAGCGATCCATAGGCTCCATAGCTTCTAGCTCGGTGGTGATCCAACGGCTTGAGATGCTTCCCTTACCTTCTACCTCAAAATTCACGGCGATCTGGCGAAGTGGTATGGATCGCTAGCGAGCCATGTACTTATCTAATTTTTGGGTTTTGTCTTCTAGGGTGTATTTGTTGTCTCGTATTGGTGCCCTCCATGTAAATTCGTAGCACGTTTCCTTGTTTTGATGACGATCTGCATACTGGTTACATTAGACTGCTTATTGAACTTGACAAATGCTTGCCTCTCGATTTAACTTGCTTGGAATCCCATCACGCTTAGCCATTGTCCATAGAATACCCATTGGACCCTGATGAAAGTGAATTCATGAATCCATGAGCCAAGCTTATGGATCACTGGCAATCCATAGATGATGGATCACTAGCGATCCATCACCTTTGCGTATTTTTGTTTTCCCTTCCTCTAACTTCTCTTGGTTAATTGCTCCAGTCTTTTTGGTGGGCACTTGAGCTACTCTGACCAAACTATGTTGTTATAAATTCCTTTGGATTCTGCTGGGTTAAATACCCGAATAACATTTGCCCCTTAGAGTATGCCTTCATTGAAAACAAGGCATGCTCCGGAAGTAATCGCTTTGCAGTTTCTGCTTGGCGAGGTTCAAGTAATCTTTTTAGGGTCACACAAATTTGACTTTGCCTATCCAGTTGCTCTTAAGTTTTAACTTGAACTGTCGTCGCTTGTCATAACAGACCAAGTTTTACCCTATAACTTTTAGAATTCCTTGAAACGGCATGTGGAACTCACTAGATAAATTTGAGATCGATCGCAGGTGAATCGATGAATCGCTAGCGATCCATAGCGATGGATCGCTTGTGACCCAGTGACTTAGACATTTTTTTATGTAATTCTCCTATATAACTGCCTCAAGCCGACCTTTACTCCAGTCTTACCTCTTTCTTGTGACCCAAGCCTTCCCCTTGTGATTCAAACCAAATTTCGTCCAAGCCCTAAGTCCATCCACTCTATCACCGTCGCCGACCATTCACCACCAAAGCCTTTCGTCATTGGCCTGAATCTCACCCTTGCCTTGATTTCAACCTAGATCCTTCTGGATCACCATCGACCAAACCCTAACTCCATCATCTCCTTCCTTGGATCACCATCGACCCACCTTGCTTGGATCGCTGGGTTGAAAACTCCGACCATCTTTTCCTTTTGATCCTTGATTCAAGGTGGGTAATGCTAATACTGACGTTCATTTAGTGATTTGACAACAGAGTGTATTGCTGATGATTATAGAAAAGAGTCCGAGTTGATTGTGATTTTATGGAGGAAGGTAGTAAATCGTGTCTTAAGTTCTTCACGAAACGACACTCGGGCCTTGCCCCGGTGCCTGACACGTTTTGCTGTCTTCATCCATAAAACCAAATTTGGCTCGTACTAAGTTACATTGTCGATACAGCACGACGCATCGTGAATTGGTTTTAACCCTTCCAAAGGGGGATAACGGCTTAGGATAGCATCTCGCAAGCAACTTATGTTATTGTCGCCTTCCGAAAAATTCGAACTGGTCTTGTTTCTTGCACGCTTGGTGTTCCTGTACTGGGAGGAGCTTTCCGTGTTGCTTCGGATAACGGAACCATTATCGATCCTTGATCGATAAATGGTTAGTGTAGAAGAAATAATTTCAATAAATGATATGAGAAGACCTTTTCTTTTTTTACTATAAACAAACTATCTACATGGGATAGAGCATTTGTAGTATTCAAGACACCGAGCTCTCCCCCCATAGATAACACACTGCACCTGCCCCGTTATATACTTGAAATCCGACATGTCGGCATGAACCGATATCCTTTCCAAACTCAAGTGTTATAGGGGAGTTTTTAGTTAAAGATAGGATTACCTGACCGCTTTGGATGCAAGTCCTATTGTATAGAATGAAGTATCCATCTTCTCACCGTAAGTCCAGCGGAGGAAGTCCAGCACTTTTAGAAGCTGAATCATCATCTATCGCCCCTTCCTCTTCCGCTTCGTGGCCTATATATGGTCAGCTAGTCCTAATCGGTCCGGTTGTGTACTGGACTCCACCGAATTTCAAAGTCCTTCTTAACCCACCAGAGAGAGCTTACTCCGTATTCTCTGCCAAGGTTTTGCATAACATTTGCTTGCAACATGGCACTTCGAAGGATGATGTGCACCTACTGGAGAAGAATGAATTCGCCCATATGCCACCTCCGAGATAAGCTGCTTGCTATCAATATATGTGCTTAAACAGAGCAGTTCCTTCCTTCAATGATTTCTTGAGAGAAACTCTTTTGAACTTAGGAGTTGCCCCATTCCAAATTCATCCTAATTGGTATGCGACCTTGACTTGCCTGCATGTTCTATTTATGCGGACATTTAACCTTGCTCCAAGATTCGATGAGTTGAGATATTTCTTCTCATTTAAGAGGAGAGATGAGTTTCTGTCTCTCGTCGTCATTGAGGCCTAAAGGAATTGCAAGATCATGCTGTAGCTTTAAAGCAATTTGTCCTAATTCAAGACTCAATACTTCTTCGTTAGGTGTCCCAAAGAGTTCAATCGCCTTTGGACAATGAGGGGTAAGTTCTCTTCTCTACTCATTGAATTTCGAAATTTCACTAGGAGTTTCTAACTAGGCAAGTGTTTCCTGCAGTTATTTCGAAGACAAATAAAGAGTTATCACTTGATCAAATTTTTCATACTCTGAAGCTGTAGATGCTGGGGTGAGATCGGTTAGATTTCTGCTAATAGAGGAAAATTTTCTCTAGTATTGCTGCATACAAGGAGATCCACTGTAGTGGTTGAAGTTCCATCTCCCTCCCACTGCAGAATACAAATGCCCTCCACTTCTTCATCATATGGTTCTGAAGAGGGAGTTTTTCAAGGAAGGGAAGGCTTGTCTGGTGAGTCAGTTGAAGAAACTCGTAAAAGAAGAGATGTTGCGACCGAAACTTGCTGTCCGACCAGAATGTCCCCAATCCCAGAGGAAGGGAAAGAAGAGTTCAAGCAACAAGAGGGAAAGGCTGCAGCGGCAACAGAAAAAGAGGATGGTGAAGTCAAAAGTAGCAGTAGCTATTATTCTTCCTCTAGTGATGATGAATTTGACGCAGGTTCAGGTGATGGAGACTCTGAATTGTGTGATGAGCTCCAGGGATGAGTCCCGTTCTTTCAAATTCACCTCACTGAGAAATCCACAATAATGGTGCCCCACCACTAGCTGAGTGATGTCAGGATTCCACGATTAAAGATGTCGGCGTTTACATCCTGGATCTGAGCAATGTCCTAGTGGACATTGATGAACTTATGGGGGAAGATTTCAAATTCGAAGATAGTCTCCTACCCCGAGCGATGTTGCACCTAGAATCAATTCGACTTCTACCACAATGGCTGCCCGATCTAGTTTGTGACATCATTTTAGGCCTCTCGACACATTACATGTTCACTGAGGTCACATTCACTTACCCACACATTATTTAAGCCTATTTTCATTACTAAAGCTTTTTATTTATTCTTTATGTCAGATAGCATGAGGGGACGTGGCCTTTATGACGATCTCGAGAAATTCACAGATTCACAATGTTGGTCGAAATGGTCCACAAGCCGTCATCAGCCTCGTGAGACCAAGGAGGAATGGAGAAAGCGGAAGGACTTGGAGACTGAAGCCCATCATCGAGATAAGTGCGAATGGGGTCAGATGTACAATGGTGGCTAAGAGAAGAGAAAGATCCTTGATGAGCATGAGGAACCGTCTAAGAAGTCAAGGGTCGATCGCGATTCTCATTCTTCTACGCAACAAGCCTTTGCCCCGGCCCCAAGTTCCGTTGGTCTTGAAATCCCAGTTTCCTCCGTTAAGGCTCCATCTTCATCTCAAGTTCCATCATCCCACGTGGCGCTCACCTCTTGTTCCTCGCGGCCTTATCAGAGATCAGTTTACATTCTTCCGTCTGGTCCTCCTAGGCTTAAAGTAGCGCTCCCCAGGTGGTTTTTAAAAGGGCTTAAGTTTGATCGCGACCTTCACCCAATCCACAAAGATTCTTACATACCCCACCTTCAGGCGATCCAAAGTGATTTAGAGTAAGCCGAGGGATGGGAAAAACTATGTAAGTAGCTGGCTGATAGGAAGCGCAATAATTACCAAGAGATACCCTCCTTTGAATTGGAGAAGGATGACTTCGAGAAAGCATTGGCGGAATGTGACGCCAGAATTGAACGACTAGTACAAGAAAGGGATGCGGTGCTCCAAGAGAGTACGAATAATGCTGGCTTGCTGATAGAATTGAAAGAGGCCCATGCAAAAATGAAGATCGTCTTCCGAGATGAAATTAAGAAGGCTCATGCGGACAAAGCCAAGTTGAAAGAGGAGCTCGAAGTTCGTAACACGATTATTGAAGCCCAAAAGAAGACAATCACTAATCACGACAAGATTGTTGAAGGGCATAACAAAACAATTGCGTAGTATGAAGGGATTGTGATATTCCATGATAAGTCCATCTCTGATCAAGCCCAGACGATTCCCTTACTCCAAGAAAGAGCTTCGCAGCTTAGCATTGACAAAAATCGTGTTGAAGTTGAAAAGGCTGCCATTACAGCGGATTATTTAGAGCTACAGTACACCTTTGAAAGGAAAATGGAGAAGATGGACGATACTATCTTAAACATCTACGTCAACTCCTTGTTGCATCAAAGGACTCTCAGGTATTTGGGCTCCAATTTCCCATGCAATCTCGCCGTGGGTTGGGAGGAAATTCTGACCCGTTTCCAAGATAGCGGGGATGCCTACCTTAATGAGGAGTCAAAGAAATCACTGATAGAAGGCCGAGAGATCCTACCAATTGAAAGGGAATAGGAAGTTGCTGATGTGGCCATGACTGCAACTGCCAAAACTTTGCTAGAGCCCCTTGTTTTTGGACCTGGCGAAACATCAAGACAGCCTCACGACTAATCGGCGAGTTCTGAGCCTGAAGCTTCTCCGTAGATTGTGTAACCATCAAAAGAAGGAGAAGGTGGTGAATATGAGATCGATAGTCTTAGCCAATCCTCTGATATAGGCAACCTTCTAGTTTCTCTCGAGTTTGAGAATTTCCAGATCATGCCGCAAGAACAAGATGAACTTAACGCTTTCATTTTTGATCTTATAGGTCCATCCTTCTTACCCATTGATCCGCCGGTTTCTTCAATGCCTAGACCTGTTGCTATTTCAACCACTTCAGTGCTTGTCTTCGTAGCTGCTACGAACGTTGTGTCCGTGTCTGGTTTACGGCCGGGGCCAGAGTCTGAGAAAATCGCTGCATTACATGGCTTGGATGATCCTTCCATATCTTTAGAGGGTGATTTTATGGTAGCCGAAGCTCAGGAGCAGGAGGTCCTGATTTAGCAGCCACGTAAACCCAAACAACAACTGATTGTCGTCAAGAAAGAAATAGTTGAAGCGATAAAATCCTCAAAGATCCCTCACAAATTTCGAAAGCGCAAGACGAAAGAGGGAACTTCCGAGAAGGTTAAATAGCAGGGAGGAGATGTCGGCACCGATGAGATAGTCAATATCATGAGCAGCATCAGTACCCCTTGCTGGAATTCTTAGGGGAAGCGTAAACTTCTAACCAAAGGTGGGAACGGGAGCGGCGAAAAAGGCGTTGAGAGGTATGGATGGCGATGGAACTAATTTTGAGGAATTTTGTTTTGTTTTTTTCAAGTGCAGAGTCTGCACTTACTTCTTTGGTTGTAGCATCTGTAATTTTTTTTTGGCAGGGACTGTGTGGGTACGGCTCCTACATTTTGACTTTGTATAAAAAATGGTATAAGTAATTCAATGTTGACATTTTGATTGTAACTTTACCTGTCTACTTATCTGTATTCTATGTACTTATGTCTATTTCATTTACTACTATTCTATTTTATCAAGCCTTGTGATTACCGCCAAAATTCTTTATTTGGAGTAACAAAACTGTGAAGTGTTTTGTTCTTGAGTATTTCCGTTTGGGTATTGGTGTATGCCTCCTAGTTCACAGGGCTGTTTAATTCGAACACCCGACAAACGACTGGTTGATCCAAGTGTTTGTTTATTATTATCCTTTTTTATCACCGGACTTGCTTTATGGTTCCTTTCCTTGGGAACTTATAATTTGAACAGCTTAATTACAGATCTATTATTGGTCAACGATTGGAAATTTCTGCCAATTTGTAGCATTTTGATTTTGTTGAATTCATGCCCGTTGCTCCTGATAATGGGAGTGTGTTGATTCTTGTTATTCCTCCAATGGGCATGTTTTCCCGGTATCATCGGGGTGATACCGTACTTAAAAGTATGCACGGCTAATGAAATGCGCGGCTTTTAGAAGTGTGCGTGGCTTATGGGACGCATGGCTTTAGGGACTGATACAACCTGTCGATCCAGAGCGGTTTTGGAACTTCTCGATGTTGCCAATCATCGAGCAAAGTGAAGATTTTATGCTTTTAAGAGCATGATTCCATGGCTTGAAAAGGCAGTGCGCGGCTTATGGGATGCGCAACTTTTAGGACCGATATGACCCATCGATCTAGAGTGGTTTCAGAACTTATCGCCGTTGCCAATCTTTAGACAACGTGAGGAGTTTATGATTTTAAGAGCGTGATTCCATGGTTCAAAAAGGTACTGCGTAGCTTATGGGATCCGGGGCTTTGATTTGAGCCTTCACAGTGCTGCCGGAGCAATACTCGTTCTTAGAAGGCGGTGATCGGGTTCCGCCAATCCAATGGTTTGAGTCGATTTGACCTCGCCGACCAAACAGGTTACTTTTGTGAATGCGTTTTTATTTGTTCAGAATGCAAAGCTATTTTATTAAGATAGGTTGGGAAAATTCTGCCTATTTACAATGCCCTCGGCATTTTGAGTCGGACTATTTGCTGAAAAGTACGAAGTACATAAAATATTTCTAACTGAAGTAATGACACAGTGATTTGCTGTTCCATGCTCGGAGAATTTGGATTCCGTCAACAGTTGTTAGTTTGAAAGTTCCATCCCCTAGCTTTTGATCTATGACATATGGCCCTTCCCAATTTGGTCCAAATGCCATCGGTATAGGGTAGACTCGTTTGAGGGTAAGGTCTCCCATTTCGAAGGTTCGGTTGTGAACGTTGGAGTTGAAGTATCGTGCGACCCTTTTTTGGTGAGTAGTGATCCTTTATTCGACTTCTTCTCTTTTCTTGTCGATCATATCAAGCGACTCGAGTAGGAGTTGCTCGTTTTTCCTTTGACTGAAATTCTACCTCCGAAGAAGTAACGACCCACTATTTTGGACCATTCAAATCGACAATAAATCCACACATGCCGGACTTGAATAATTCAAAACAATAGATTGTAAATAAAATTTGGCAAAACTCAGAATATACAGTAAATAAATCATAGATCACAGACACAGAGTAATATAACAATGCAGCGGAAGCAAAGAGATCGTAGTTCATGAAGCTACTATATATATACATCAGAGTTAAACAAGATACAACAGAAGTAACAAGATACAATAGAAGTCTCAATATGATAATCGAATACAAATCTGAATACATCACTGGAATCAACTGGATAATTGAAAGCGAAATAGATAGCTGGATCTCCAAGAAAAGCTCCAACTCCAAAGGTGAGTCTCAAATGTTGTATCACTCAGTCTGACCCGAGCTTAAAGCAAAACACTCGAGTCAGGACATACATACTTATACAATGTAAACCAACTCAAGTGAACTGTAATAAAATGCACAAGTAACTTAAAGAATGCTTGGGATCGCCCATTCTTTAAGGATCCGTTAAACTATTTACTATGTAGTAATATTCGCTATTATAATAATGTCTAATAGTAAAATAAACTTACTTTTAAATATCATTAAGGAGTACCCATATCCCCCTTAACACATAATAGTCCCAGTAGTCTATCGAGTATCAGCGTACCCCCAGATCGAGAGCTACCCTAAATACTCCACAGGCTACGGCACAAATCCAAACTTGTAGTAAAGCTCAATATGGTAGGTGACATGGCACAACGAGGCAATGCCAGGGTAGATATACCAATTACGCACACGGGCTGGTGGAAACGCATAGCAGCCACTACCGCCCACCTCGGAACACACTCCCAAATCAAAAATCGAAGGGTGGCCACCAAATAAATCACAAACTAATAGAATGGCATCGAAGAAATGTGTCCGATCAGAGGTGCTACCTCATTGGCCCGAGATCGCTCCTGTTTTAGCCACCTTATGCTAACTCACGGGAGTTAGGTCCACGTATATACCTCAATAGGATCGTCACAACCATCCTACTTCATTTTGGAATCTCCACCGCGTACACGATTGTCAAAGTGGTTTTCGGTATCGACAGAGAGTATGCCCATATCCGATCCCGGTCTCTTTGCCAACCAATCATTATTATAACCCATGGTTATTTGTTTCAAAATCATTTACTTTAAAACCCAAAATATCATATCCATTTCAAAACTAAATACTATATTATTTCATTTCAAAGCCAAATCAATATATCATTTCCATTTCAAGTCCCAAAGCAATAGTATATCATTTAAATTCCAAAAACCAAATCAATATATTATTTAAATAAAACCCAAATTTCCAAATCACTGAATATTTCCTTAAATTTATTAAACTTGAAATATTCCTTTAAATCATCTTAAACCAAACCACTTTATAAAGTCACATTCTTAAATCTTCAATTTCAATAAGTTTCACGTTAATATATTTAAAGACAATTCTCAATAAAATACAATTTCACACAATTTCATTTTCAAAACCATAGTACCTTTCAAAGTTATAACAACTCTGAAACCCAACACTTTGAAACCATAATATTTTTAAATCATAACAATTTAGAAATGTTATTCTTTGAAAATCATAATACTTAGAAAATCATAACACCTTTAAAATACGCTAAACCAGTGTGGACTAGAATACTCTGAGTCCCCAGAGTGCGAACTAGAGTATAAACGACTAAAAAATCTCTAAGTCCCCAAAGTGTGGACTAGAGTACTCTGAGTTCCCAGAGTGCGGACTAGCGTATTAACGATTAAAAAATCTCCAAGTCCCAAGGGCGCGGACTGGAGCACTTTGAGTCTCCAGAGTGCGGACTATAGTATAAACAACTTTGAAATCTCCAAAGTCCCTTGAGCGTGGACTGGATTACTCTGAGTCCCCAGAGTATGGATCAGAGTATAAGCGATCCAAAAAATCTCCGAGTCATATGGAAGGGAGCTAAGGCTTGTGTAACTCACAAGATTTCAGATTTCGACTACGAGTTATACAGTGAGCTGAACAACAAAAGTGATTTAAAAGACAAAGAGCAAAGTTTTATTCATCAATTCAAAATGAAGTCCTACTACAACTTCTCCCAAACTCGGGGAAAAAAGTCTATCTACAACGGCTATGAAAATAAATAAAAATGATTACATAATCCAGGCTGATGCTCGTTGAACGAGCATGATAGTTATTTCTTCGGCTTCTTCTCCTTCTTCGATTTCTCAGACGACTCCTCCCCCATGCATTTTCTCTTAGACGTTTTGCTCACCTGAGAAGGGGTGTCAGAGGAAGGAGGAACTTCTAACGGCCTGGTCCCACCTGGAAGAATAATCTTTAAAGGCCTGTTCAGTGGATCGTCGAGTCCTACCACTTGAGGCTCGGCCTTAATTTCGGCTTTCTTTCTCCCCTCTTCAGTGGCTTATTCCTTCATGCTCAGCTTTGTAGTGTTTTTGGAGGCGCCAGTAATTTCAACTTCGTAATGTTCCTTGACGGGCGACGGATCGTCGGATTTGTCTTTGTTGAGCGCCTCAATCACTTGAGCGTCAGGTCCGGGAGTATCTTCCGCTCAAGTTGTTTCTCCCATTCTCTCCTCCTTCTCCGTGGCATCATCGCTCCTTAGAGTAGGTACGAGATCGGGATGACCTATGCGGAATCATAAGAAACAAGTGTTAGAATACATTTATCGCTTGTTGAAAGCAAAGACCCTTTGGACTTTGAAGGGAAAGTTACGTACCCATCTCTGGTTGGCTCTCGACTGTTCGGGGAGTTTCGCCTTCTGGGATAGGAGATAGAACATGAATACCAAGACCGGGATCTTCTGGGTCGTACCCAATGTGTTTTTCGAAGGGGTCAAGTGGTAGGCGATTAGTCGGTTGGGTAAGAGAAGGAACTGTAGACTCGGCTCAAGACGGGCCGGCAATGTCACTTTTTTCCTTTGATAAAGAAGAGTCTTTGGTGAAAAGAACCTTCGCTGTAGACAAGTCCGAAGGCTCGTTCCCTCAAAGGAATTCCTTTACCAAAGCCCCTTCATCAATCTCTTCCATTCCTGATTCAACTTTCTTAATCTTTATAAGAGTGTCCCATGCCTTGGCTAGAGATTCGAGGTAACCCTCGCCAAGAAAAGTCAAATCACGATGCATGAGGACGCGAGCGTTGTATTCTACTATAAGCGGGTCGAACAAGCACTTGATCTCCTCCCTGCCAGCCTCAGCAGCCGCCTCAAGGCGCGAATCGATATCAGAGAGCGCCATCTTTTTACCTTCCTCATGAGCTATCTCCTTCTGTGCTTCGGCTCTGGAAAGCTCCTCATCTAGTAGTGTTTTGAGGAGTCGAGTGGCAACAATCTCGTTGCAATATCGTTGGGACTCCTCCTACGCAGCTATTTTCTCTTCCTTCTCCTTAGAAAGTAGCTCTTCCAACTCTTTGATGCGCTGAGCAAAGGCGTCTCTCTCTTTTTGAACAAAATCTTTCTCTAAAGCAAAGGCCCCGCAACATTGAACTGCTTCGTCAATTTCTTTCTTATGTATCATCTCCAGACGATTAACGGCCTCCGTTGTGTCTTTAGCATTCTTTTGGTCAGCTTCGAGTCAAGACTTGTATGAAGAGAGCTCTTCATCCTGAGCTTTAATGATGTCTTTGTCATGAATAGCCTCGAGCTTCAGACGACCGATCTCATGTTGACGCTCAATAGAGACTTTCGAGACTATTTCAACCAAATGGACGAATGCATCATGTTGAACGTAGACATCGTTGTTACATGCAATGGCGCTTTGTTTGACGTGTGCCAGAATGGGATGGATCGCCGGAAGGAACTTCATACCATCAAAGCATATCTTAGGGAACGTAGCCCTGAGCTCGGCTAGCTTTTCCGATACCGGTGGATCTTGTGCGGGAGTAGAAGGAGTTGAATGGTGGCACACTACCAACCCAACACATAAACTTGTTGCAGGAAGTATATCTGGCTGGGGGCAGGTGGGGACGATCTTGCCCTGATGGGACCAGTACATCGTCAAAAGGAATTCCATGTATCGAGCATAGTCGACGAAGGGCACTGTCATTAATTCTCGAAGCTTGAGAATCGACCTGATTGTCTAGAAAGATCACTGACTCTGGGGCATCGGGAGCTAGATCAACAGATGCGATCGTGGGACTCGGAATATCTTGTACAGGAGTTGTCGATGGATTTGAAGTTCCAACCACTTCCTGTTGAGAACTTGGCCCAGGTTTATCTGAAACTGTGGCAGAGCTAGACTTTCTAGATATCTTCAATAAATGTTGAATCTGATTAAACACCTGTTTGAACTATACTTGAAAAACAATCAACATTAGACATAACAACAAAAAGACTCCCCCCGTGTGGTGTGTGAACTAGTGCAATCGTTCGAGTATAAGTGTCCAAGAATTTAAAGTCATAAAACTGATAAGATAAAGTAAAGAACAAGCGTCCAATGATGGCTTTTAATTTTGAACTTGGTAGTTCACAATATATGTCGAAGGCTATTGTCTGTTTATCTAGTTAAATTTAGATTTATAGTTGTTGAGCGAGGGGAGTTATCAGTCCAGATTGGTCGATATGCTTGTTTGCTTAAGTCCTTGTCCTTGTTTTTTGTCGTATGTTTAGGCATAATAAGTGAGTCTAGTCAACATGATCTACGTTCAAGTTAGGATGGTTTTGAATATTATTGCCTACTTCAAAACTAAATGTCGAGCGACATTCAAAAGACTCGACTAAACAACCACCTAAACTCTCATGCACTCCCTCTCAACCTTTCGGCATGCGGGAGATATACCGAACCATGGTCATACCGAGCCGCATCGCTCGGCATGCTGAACCCGACCCACGCTTCTCTCCTACTCTCTTTCTTCACCATTCGGCATAAGGGAGATCCTCGTTCGGCATGCCGTACCAATCCCTTGGCCTTAAGCCGGGCCACGCTTGTGCCTACTTCAAGCCTCTCAATGCCGAACGGCTTTCACCTCGCTCAGCTATTTCATTGCCAAGCGACCTTCCCAACACTCACAACGCTCAATGCCGAGCGGCCCTCGACGCATCTTAACTGACCAACTTACCTCCTTACTCCCTAACAACACTTCCATATGGAGACCACCAGGCCACCAGTACCAAACTTGGCCAGTTTTTCACTCGTCTACCTATACATCACCGACCTACTTAGCCACCAATTTTTCCCTCGCACCTGGGTACACTTCAACAACCTAACTCCCTCGCTCGGCGACCCAGCCAGAACCTACGTCCTAAAAGCCTCCAACACCCTCTTCCTTCCTCCTCTCCACCTATCCCTGAGACATGTTCAAACCATGATTCATCTTGTTTTTCCACATGATTCCTATTGTCCTTGATCTAACGAAAATCCATGAACTCGAATCTCGTACTAAGTTTCCTAGTCTGGAAAGAGCGTTTAAAAGAGAAGTTTTAACCTAAGAGGATGGTCGAGACTTAGGGATCTCATTAGGTTTGAGGCTGGAGATTGTTTAGATTCAACCCGGGAAAGAACTGTATGGAAGACTTGCTAGATTTTGGGTAAGGAAGGAGGGTTGGAGAGGTAGCCGAAGTTCAGGAGGAAGAAAGTTGTGAGTTCCTGAAATGAAGTAAAAGTAAGACTATGAAGAAGAAGAAGAAGTGCCGGCTTATATATGAACAAGGGGAGGTGAATAAGCATCGACCAGTGGTACTGATCAAGATATCTCGATGGTTCAGCATACTTATGCCGAGCGGCATACGAGCCTTGCTCGGCATACAAGGATTCGCTCATCTTCAGACCTTGCTTGGCACATAGCCCTTGTTCTACACAAAAGCCCTGCTCGGTATAGAGCCCTCGTTCGGCATACGAGCGTCGCTTGACATAAAAGCTTCGCTCGTCTTTAGAACGTCGCGCAACTTTGAGGAAAGTACTAACACTCAACCTTGAGTGAGGGCGTCGTCGCTCAACATACCTCGGTCGGCAAGCATCACTCAGCCACAATAGCCTATAGTTTCTGGTTCGACCAATTGCCGCCCGGCATTCCTCGTTCGGTTTGTCTCGTTCACCTTGCATGGAACGGAGCACGGTTATCATCTACTATGGGCCGAGATGCCTTATTCCGAGGCCTGTGAGGGAAGTCCAACCCATCTTCGTCTATAAATAGAAGGGCAGTGGCATAGTGAAAAGGACCTTTTTTCTAGAACACTGGGGAGACTCTGCCATTTTCAAGACTCATTCCTTTTTAGTTAGAACTTGTATTCAAGTTGTTGGTGTACGGATTGTATCTGTATTTAATCACTCGAAAAATCAATAAAGATTAAACTCAAAGTGGACGTAGGCAGTTATGCCGAACCACTACAAATCTGGTGTTCAAGTTTCTATAGTTAATTTTGCATACATTCCTCTATTCCAATTTTCTATCTTCATTAATCTCTCTACACAAATCTCTCTTAGGGTGTTAGTGACCAATTTTGGTGCTAACAATGAGAGATTTCTTCAAATACTTCTTAAGTCCAAATACGAACTTAAGATTCTTCTTGTATGGTGTGTTAATAAACTCAAGCCCATACTTAGATAGAGACTCGAAGGAGGATACATAATCTGATATGAAGGATTTGCCCTGCTTAAACTTGAGGAAGTGATGAACAAGAAAAGCCTTCTCGGATTCTGGCATGAACTTGAGCTCAAAACGGTCTCTAAAATGCTGCCATGTGAGGGTGGACTCATCCATCTCTGCTATAAGGAGCTCGTACCAGTCTAAAGCCCGTTCTTGTAGCATACTCGATGCCACAAGAACTTGATGATGATCAGATATCTCCATGCGAGTGAAGATGCGCTCACAAGTATGGAGCCAAGCCCGAACCTCAAGAACTGTCTGGAGCCTTTGAACGGCTTGCCTATGGGATGGGTGAAGTTGCTGAACATATGCGCAAATGCGAATTTGCACGGAGGAGAGGAGTGAGCTTGGGCAGGAGGCTGAGTGCTCCTAATAGGCTTGAGAATCTGGTCAGTCGACATATAAACTCCTTCGGGACGAGAACCACTGGACGGTCCCGCCTCCGTAGTGCGACCTCTTCCTCTTCCAGACATAGCTGAAAGTTAAGGTAGGATAGGATTATTCACAGAGGTAGATATTAGCAATTCAAATACATTAATTAAGGAATACTACGGAATTTAAAATTAACATTCCTAGACTTTCTATCTATCCCCAAAAGAATTAAAAGGTAAGAACAAAGTCGGGTTTGTTTACGATTGGGGATGTTGTTTACACTTGTATTAACTTGATGTATGGTAATCGTGTATATTGTTTTGTGTTTATTGCATTTTTGTTCTGAATCCATCTCTGATACCAAGCTGTGACGCCCTTAACCAGCCTTATTTTCCGCATTAGCAGACAGAATTACTAAGCAATTCTCTTTGTTAATGTAGGTCTCGGGGTGGGGCGTCACAGCTGCACAAAAATTATTTTCTTTGTCAAATAAATTACAATAAACCATTTTAACTTTATCAAAACATCAAAATATTATTTTCAAACAATATTTCATCTTTTATTTTAATAAAATACATATTTTCTACATATTTCTTCTTTTAAATTCAATAAAAGGTTAATATTGGCAATAATTACCAATATTAATGCATTGATTCAACTAAAATCCAATAAGTAATTACTTTCACTCCAAATTCTCAAAATAAAGTTTTTAAAACTCTATTTTCATCAATTTATATTTATTTCAACAATTAAATGTTGAAACACATCACTTAATTAATTTATTAACTCTAAGTTAACAAAATCCCATTATTTTCAATTTATTAACCAAATCTCCAAATAATAAATTCTAAACCCAATATTTAACTTCAAACACATTGTTTATTTGAAATTAACAATTTTTAACCAAATTATCTTCTTCATTTCATTTTATTTTCAATACTAAATTATAATTTTTGTTATAATTTAATATCATAGGTAATCACCAATACCAGGGTTGTTACATCTAGCTTGTAAGTTCCCGAGAGTGATATGTGTTTGGCGTGGGCTGTCAAGTATATTTTATCCAGAAGTATATTTTGGGTATAGGTATCACACCTTCCTAGTCATGTTGAATAAATTCATTCTTCTTGTTTTGATTCAAACCTTGAAATTGACCCTTTCTTAATTACATCAAGAAGTTCCTTATATGCTTCTCTACGTTTAATTATTTGTGTCCATTCTTTAAGTTTGGATTTTGATCTTGTTTCTATCCATTCTTTCAAGTTTGGGTTTTGTTCTAATTTGTTTTCCATTCTTTCATGTATGGAAGTCTTGTAAGGTAAAACCCATTCCGTGTTTGGTGGCATGGTCTCACAGATTATTATATGTTCATCATATTTCTTGAGTTTTCTCATGCTAGTTTTCCAGATTGATCCAGATGTTATTTTATTATAATGCTCGGGTTCGATCCAAGTATTTTTCCAGGTTGTCCTTAGTGGAACATGGAGCTCATGGAGAGGGATTGGATGTTCACCTGCTGTAATATTTTTATTTTCCATTGTATTATTATGTATACCCATCAGCAATTGTAAGGTTGGGAAGTTGTACCTATCTAGGCTGATGAGGTTTGTTTTTAACTCTCATATGCCTTGTATCTTAGAGTGATAGCTTTTATTATCTTTAGTATATTATATGTTATCGTTCCAGTGTGAGATTATGTTTCCCCTTATTTTTTTATTTTTATTTTACCCTAACGATCTGCCTTTCCAACACTTAGATGCTCAGCATTCTAATACCATGGATGTATTAAGTGCCATCTTTCGAGGGTCAAACAGGTAGGTCTTTACATTTTGGTATCAGAGCCAAAGGTTAAGCGAGAACCTTGATTTTAGTAGGGTATGGCTCATTAGAAATAGGGTAGGCGACACCTTAGAATGAGTTGAGCATATTATATATACGAGAGCGTATTTTTTATTGCTATTAAAACATACCATGTTAATTAGTATGTTAAGTGGTTTAAGAATTTTAGTCGAGACGTGGGACATCAGGGTGTCAATAGGGATTTCTAAACACTTGAACAAAGCAAATAAACATGATATTGATTTTTGAAAATTTGGTAAATGAAATATTTTACCTAGGATTATATATTTATATATATATAAAGAAATAATTTTCAAATTTATATAGTTATTTATGGTGTGTTTATTTGGTAGTGATAATATTTCTTTATTGTCATTATTATTTAATTTGTCATGCTCGGGTAGTTTAGGAGCATTCACTATTGTTTGTTGATTGTTGATTTATGCTCGACCCATTTATGAGCATTTTTTGTTTTGATAATTGTGAGTGCATTAAAATGAACCCCTTTGTGAATTAAGTTTCACTGTTTGACTTTAAGGTGTTCGGTGAAATTGTTAAGTTGAAAGTCAATTTTTAATAAAGTTATTTAATATCATATAAATGGGAAAATAAGACATTTAGAGGATAAATTTTTTTATGAGAAGTTTATTATAATAAAGGGAAGTATTATAATATAAGATGATTTTAAAGGTAAATTTTATATGAGTATGGTATATAAAATAATTTATATGATTTATAATGGGTGTTTTATAAGTAAAAAGGGTATTTGAGAATTTAAATCCAGGTATTACTTGAAATGATTTCAAATCGATTTTTTGAGAAAATTAATGGTACTATTATTTGGATGTATTCATAAGTACAAATATTTCAAAGAGAATTTCTAAGAAAGATACATTTTTTTGGATAGTTCAGAGAAAAAATCTCGATTAGTTTCATCATAATTTGAATAATCTTCTAAGTGACGATCAAATGTTTACTTAGGTAAACATTGTAGTGCACTTAATAAATTATTCTCTTTATCATTATGCGATCGAAATTAGTTTGAATCCAAACGAACCCAAAGCAAGTGTTAATAAATAATTTGTTAAAGTTATTTTATTTATAGAAATATAAGTAGTATGATTTTAAAAAGGGTTTTGATAAAAAACGGGTATTTAGTTCTCAAGTTTCCATAAAAGAAATTGATTTAAAATAAAACGTATTTAGATAAAAGAATGTTTTGATAAATGAAATTTTTACACTTGGATAAAAAAGATATAATTTAACATTAGTTTTTAGATGGATAAAATTGGACGGGAAGGTTTTAATAAGCATTATTTTATTTAAAACCATAGTTTTTGTTGAAACATCTAAGTCATATAAACTATTTGATGTTATTGAGCCGACTAACAAAAATCTTTACTTAGGTATGTCGAAGGAAAAGTAGGCTCTAGGACCGAGTTTGGATACCAGAATCCTACTCTTCTTAGCTACTTATTGGACCGAATAGGTAAAGAGGTCGAAATAGTCAACTTAGTTGTAAGACCCATATTATGTTTGGGCCTTCATCTGAATTTTGAAAAGGAAATGAAATTGATGTTTTGTAAATACTTTTAGGAATGGGTTTCCCCTCACTGATATCCTTTTTAAAACATATCTTTTGCAATTATAATCCTTCAACCAAAGCTAGTTAAATTTGTAAGGAAATACCATGTATATGTACATATAGTTATCAAATGGACTATCTGCTCATACACTGTAGTTTTGTTTGGCTAACTACTAACCCTTGGCTGACTCGGGCCTACCAAAAAACATAAAAATCTAACACCTGTTAGATACTCCTCTTTTGGATGGTCTGTCCTTAATTACTTCTCTAGGTCTAACTGATCCTAATGGTTTTTCGGGCTTACCAATAACCTGTCTTTCCTTTTTCGTTTCCTTTCTATGTGTAACATAATTTTAGTCTTACTTGTGACAAAGCCCTATATACTAGAATTTTGGACTAAATTAGCTAGGGGCTAATAGCTAATGAGTATAGGGTGCGACCCTACACCAGTCCTATCTGGTCTTCTAATCTGAGTCATTTTCTTAGGGTTAACTACCCTTTAAATTTTTCCTTGAAAATCTTTTCAGAATAATTTAAACTTTTAAATCATACATATACAAGGAAAATATACACTTTGCTTTACTCTACGCTATTTGCCATGTTATAAATACTTTACCCAAAATAATGTTAATGAAATTATTAAGGATTTCCCATTCCTCCAAAATAAGTTAAAACCCTTTTTAACTTAAAAACACTTAGGCTATATTGCCTAAAACAACTTATTTGAAACCTCTATTTAAAACCTTTAAACTACCATTGAAAGTACCACTTTCGATACCATTGAAAGTACCACTTTCGATATAAGTAAACTACTTTACTTTAAAACCTTAGGCCGAAAGGCCAAAACATACCTTTCGAAATCATACTCTTCGAAACCATTCATATTTATCTTTTCGAAAGCATTGGAAAACATCTCCTTTGAAAGCTTTAAAACCTTAGACATCCTATCTTTAAAACACTTAAACATTTCCTTTCGAAACCATTGGAAAACCTTTCCTTTTAGACCTTTCAAAACCATTGGGGAACTACCCCTTAGAAACCGTTCTTTAAATCTTTTGAAAGTATCAAAACATCAAGATTTTTGAAAGCATTTGGGTTTAATTTATAACATGTGGAAACACCTTTCGATACTGTTAAGACCAAGGTTTTAAATCTCCCCGAGATCAGCCGAGATGAAAATCCGAGATATTAGCCAAAATTCGAGATTTGGCAGCTTGGTTAGTTATAAGTCTTTTAAATATCGCCCGAGACAGCCGAGATATTTGCCCGAGATATTGGCCAAAATCCGAGATTTGAAACCTTGGTTAAGACTATCTCTTTCGAAACCATTTGGGTTCTACTTTTTATAGAGAAATTTTTTTATTAAAACATTTAAGCCGAAAGCTTCTCTTTCGAAAGCATTTCCTAAGTAAAGAAGTGATGGTGTCGAAACCATCCCTTTGAAAGCATTGGAGAAGTGGCTTGGTTTTAAAAACAAGATAACCCTTTTGAAACCAATCTGGGTCGAAAGGTAAAAAGTGACAGTCAGGGGCTTCGACCTAGTCAAAAGCAGTTACTTAAAAACAAAGGCGCGACCTCTTAAAACCATTCTTTTAAAGTCATTGACCAAGTTGAAATCAGACTAAGTCGAAAGCTATTCAGACGAAAGCAAAGCAGGGGCATTTTCATTTAAAAGCAGTGTAGTGCTTCGACCCCTTCGGAACCCCTGGTTTTTGACCCAATACCTTCCACCTATATCTAATTCACTATGTACAAGGTATTTGATACCATGTGCATTGGTTTCGATGGAGTCGGAGGCGGAGGTAAGGAGTCGGAAGCCTTGTGCTGAAAGCAATAAAACAGGAAAAAGTATGTAGAATTGACCTTTTAAACCATTTCTTTGTACCTAACCTGCCTTGTTTGTCAAATTATGATTGGTTGCAAAATTTTCTTTTCTAAAATTACTATTGATTTTCAGAAATAAGAATTTCAATTATTTACAAAATACCCCTTCTCCTTTTTGTAAGTGTATAAAACATTTAAGTCCTATACCTTAAACCATTAAAACACTTATGAAAATTCTAAAAAAATTAAAAAAAAATCATTTTTAATATGTTTTCTAACATACATAAATTTCAGAACCTAAGCCAATATAATTTGGCCTTAATTAATTTTTAACCCAAATTAGCATTTTCTTCACTGGAAAATTCATATAAAATCCACATTAATTCAGAAAATTATGAAAATTGAAATTCATTTCTAAATTATTGATCTAATCTAAATTTAAATTCGCAAGGTAGTCGTATGTCATATAACAGGCTTTTCATATCAAAACATATCACAAAATCGATGTGAATTAGCATAAATCATCAACAACATAAAGATATACATTTTATCATCCAAAACATGGCAAAACATTTGCAAATAATTCAGATTTCATACTAAAAACTGAAGACCATTAAAAACTTCAAATGTAGTCATTATTCACCTTTGCTTTTTGATTAAGTATGTGAGATTTGTTCTTGATTAAGTGATTTGATTTCTTCCTCTTGAATTCTTCTTTTTTGCTCTTCCTAATGGTGGCCGGCATTAGCTCTATTTTTATTTGTGAAAATAGAATGAATGTGTAGAATGAATTCCTAAGGGGTTTAGGGTATAAAGAAATGCCTTGTTCCTATTTTCTCCCTGCATATTTCCTAACCTTTTATTCTCTTTTTATTCTTTAGTTCACTTGTTTAACATGGCTCAGCTACCCCTTATTTAATCTCAAATCTCAATCCATTAATCATTACATTATTTTATTTAATTTAACTAACTAAATATCCTAAATAATGTTACTAAAAATATGGGGTGTTACAATGGCATCATTTATTGAGAATAAAAGGTGAGATAAAGGAATCAAACTGACTCCAATCCATCCCAATCATGGGGTTATCATCCATTGGAAATCTCCGATCCGTTACTTCATTTTTCCTTCCACTCCTACAGTGAGCTTCTGGTTCTAGAATCGCCCGTACCAAGCATTAGAGCTCATCCTAGATCTAAATCGATCATGCTCCAGAGTAAATTCATCTCGATACCAACACAATGTCTGTCAGTACCGACTGATTCTAGGTATGGGGGAATTTTTTTAGTTTGCTCCGCTACAATTTTAGATGCTCCTGCATTGGTTATTGAATTCTAGCTATGGTTAACCTTTGTTGATCCATCCTTCTGAGAAATCCCTCCAGCATTTCAAATTGTCGAATCATTATTCCATCTTGCACCTCTTTCTTCATTCTCACCATCTCCTCTCTCATCACATGGATGGATTGAGAGAATTTAAAGACACCTCATGGCTACCTCCAGGATCTGGTTAGCTTCCTCTAGCCTTAGATCTAGTGTTAGGTCTCTTCACCTTTTCTAAAATTCATATCCAAGCTTTAGGTTGTGAAATCCAGCTCTTCTGGGTGAAAGAACCAAAATATTTATGCCAAAAATGACACCAACACCCAATATGAAATGAAAGCACCAAAATGTAGAGATCCAAATCAAACAAGTGAAAATCGATGGAAAAATAAAAGGGGACACAAGAATTTTTATAGTGGTTTGGCAATCTCCGGCCTACATCCAATTTGTATTTTGTTATTAATTGTCTTATCTCATAATTTCAATGAATTATATAAGATCTGACCAAAATCTAGTGCTCAGATTTATAATGAAGTTTCTAGATTATTTGTGAGTCACTAATACCAAGGATTTGCTGATCTAAGTCCATAAACATCAAATAGTAGTATCCAAGGTGACTTCAATGGAGGAGAGGTAGGAAGTGAAGAAGAAGTCACTTAAGTAAGAGAACCAATCCAAAGAAGAAGAAGATCCCTCTCTAATTATTGTATAGCTGGTATTTCTAGGGAAATGAGGTACACGCTTAAGAGCCTACTTACAATGAAGTCCAGAAGATAGAGCGGTGTTGTACAAGTGAACATGGAGGCCCACGAACTAAGAAAATTACTCGGTACTGATCTAAATGATTCTTCACCAACCCAAAACAACTCTTCACTGACCCAAAATCACTCTTTACTTACCAAAATCACTCCTCGCCAAGTTATAATCACTCCTCACCAAGTTATATCCTTAGTCTAATTTCCATTGAAATTTCTCTCAATTTTGTTTTTATTGTGTGCTTCCATGTTTTTGAGTCGTTTCATTCTTGTCCTATCATTGTAAGTCCAGCATAAATCTTCTTAGCTAAGAAGTGGGTTGACAGAAATTATCTATATCCTTGAACGATCGAGAAAGTTATGAACCTAAGCAAAAATCTTGTTTGTTAGTCATTTAACATTTTAAATAATGTTAAGTGCTAGTTTATTCCTTTATGGAATCTGATTTTATTGATAGTGCGGTTCTGTATACTATGGTTTATAAAGCATAAATTTATAAACAATGGATTTTTAAGTTGTTATTTATTAGGACTTAAATCCTAGTGATTTGGAAAAAGCGATTTTGAAAGAAATTATGAAAGAATTAATAATAACATTATTTTGAAAACTTTGGTGAAGTATTATTATTTCAGAACATTTGAAAAGAGATTTTGTGAAGTGATTATTTAAATATTTTTATTATGACTAAGGTTGGGCGCTTAGGGGTTTTCAATTTGGAAGACTTGCTAGGTAAATTTGTTTACTCTAGTTATTATTTAAGGAGGAGCCGGAATACCACTGGATGCTCCACAATGTTTTAATTTTAAAGTTATACCATGTGTGACACCCCACCTCTATACTCACACTAACCAAGGACATTACTGGGTAATGCCGTCAATTAGTACGAAGAATAAGGCTATTGAGGAGCGACCATCTGTGTAATTGCTTTAAGCGAGTACCGATATGTCAGATAGTAGGTCATGCATTTCATTTCAAGAGGAAATCTAACATATCAAATACAAACTCAAAGCTACTACACAGTGGCTATGTGGCCTTCGGAAACAAATATAAAATAAGCATAACATAAATCAGTCACAGATATTCATATCACTAAGGTAGAAATATGTATGAATATAACACATAGAAGTGAACATCAAAGTAGTGGTCATATAAGATCCACTACATCACAAAAGAATAGGTACAAGTGCTAGAAAAAAGAATATGTATACATCAAGGAGTCTCTATCTCGAATGTATAAAAACAAAAACTACTAAGCTAAAGTAGTTAGCCAAAAGTCAAAAGCTAGTCCCTACTAAGAAGTCAAGTGGAAGCACCTAAAACACCTCGGTCTGACCCGAGTATTATTTAAGAAGAAAAAATAATAAACGGATTAGTCTAGCTATAATTATCATGTAAGATGAGATAGGATAAGAGATATGACATATATATATGATAACAACAAAAATCATACAATACCTTAAATTTTCTCAAACGACAAAAAGAATATTCTTTATTTTATTCACCAAGTTACAAATATTGATAAAGCTTATCTAAACAAATCACAAATATTGGTGAAACACAAATTCCAAAAATCATCAGGTAGAAATCCAGAAATCACAAAAAGGGGGGGAGAGGCCTATCACAAACAAGACGCTATCCCATGGGTCGCAATCCCATAAAATGAGATGAACATCGACACACCTAAAAGATACGCCCCATGCACAGCCGAACATCGACGCACCTAAAAAGATACGCCCTATGCACAGACTAATTGAGCCGAACATGGACGCACCTAAAAGGATACGCCTCATGCACAGACTCATTGAGCTGATTGCTCCACGAACGGCTCGAAGACCATGGGTCGCTACCCGACCAATTTATGCCGCAACTCTATAGAAAATGATCATCATTGATAAAAAAGAATAGTAAATTACACTAAGCTAGTAAATAAATGAGTTTAGCTTCATATCCCATAACCACTAGCTTAACTTAAATATTTATGAACAGATTGTAGATTTCCACTCGAAAATTGTCACGAGATTTCAATCGAACAAGTCCAAGAATTAACCGATGAAGTAAACGCAAGCATTTCATACCACTTGTTTTGCTATGTCATTTAATTGGATTTCTCATACGGATGTGGTAAAGGTTTGTATATACTAGTAGATTGGAAAATGGTTTAAAAAAATGAGCTTTGTATTAAAAGAAATATTGAAATCATTTTTGTGAAAAAGTTTGAGTATTCACTACTAGTATAAAAACCATTGTATTTTAAAGTGACAATTCATATAAACGATTGTAAAAACAATCTATCATCAAAAATTCACATTCGACGACATGAATTAAAACCATGAAAATCGATATCGAATCCATCAAATGGATATTCCCAAAAATCTAGAAAAGAAGTCATCAAAGTCGATAATAAACGACAACAATCAACCGGGTCAACAAAAATCGATTAAAACGGAAACCCACATAAAAATAGGCAAATTGGTTGAATTTAACAGAGCCAGACGTCTGGGGGTTTTCCCAGACGTCTGAGCTGAATATTTGGAAATTTCTTTTAGATTGCTCAAATGTCTGTGGAAAACCTCAGACCACTGAGCTGAAGGTCTGGAATTTTTAGTCCTATGGCTCAGACGTTTGAGCCTTTTACCAGACGTCTGAGCTGAAGCTCAGGGCAAAATTTGCCTAGGCCAATGATGGCCAAATCAACTCGGAAGCGATCGAATGAGCGATGGTGGCTAGGGATTTATGCCAAGTGACAACCCAACCCTATAGGCTCTTCAATACACTCCAAACAACATGTTCAAACATCCATAATAGGATTTTCATAGATTTTGACTTCAAAATACCAAAATTTGAAAAGTCACTAAACCAATTCAATTCAAAAGCAATTGAACATGAAATAGATGTTAGGAAATCATACCTAACAACAATGAAAACTTTAGACATAGATGTGAGTTCAAGAACTCACCTTTAAACTCAAAACAAGGAATGAGAAGCTCTAAAATAAGGAAAGATCAATTCCTCTTTAACTACACCTCAAATATCTTTAATCTATTATTAAATGCAAAGATTTCCTAAGTTAGGTTATAAGAAATTCTGAAAATTGAAGAGAGATTGAGATGGAGAAGAAGAAGAGGATTCTTACCTAAGCTTCTCTTTGATTTATAACTTGAATATGAATTCCTAAGAAAAGCTAGGGCTTAGGAATTTTAATTTCCTTTCTTTTCCCCCATATTTCCATTTACTTGAGAGTGTTAGGAAATTATAAATGGAATAAATGAATGAAGAGGAGTGGAGTGGTAGTTATTAGGTAGAAGGTATGGGTTCTCTTATTGGGTTGTTAGGCTAGAACACAACCCAAAGCCCAAACAAAATACCAAAATTCTAATCAACTCCAAACATATCAATGTTTATACTTAAACAAGTTGTAAACATCGTTTTGAACTCAATGAAGGTGGTCTTGAGTCTGGATTCGACTGTTTACAAAAGGTTACATTTCGAACTTTAAATTCAACTAATGATGTTATATTCAAATAAAACATTTAAATATATAATCGTAAAATATGCGGGTTGTTACAGACTCCCATCCTTAATGAAATTGCATCCTCGCAATAATTTAGAAGAAAATAAAAGGTAACATCCACTCTAAGGCATAACAACACAACAAAAAATTTTGAAGTGAGAAGCGCACCTTAAGGAGCACGAGAGAGTAAATTCGGATGTGTTCGCTCGATGAACTCTCTGGATTCCCAAGAACAACCTTTAGGATTTACGGACCATTGAACTTTCACAAGCGGAACATCTTTATTACGAAGGCGTTTAACCTCCGTAGAAATGATACGAATAGGATGTTGCTAATAAGTCAAATTAGGTAAAACTTCAATTTCTTCAATAACACCGGACTCAAGAATAGAATCGGAATCTCCAAGGCATTTTCGTATTTGAGAAACGTGGAATACGTCATGAATAGCAAAAATTTGAGCCGGTAATGAAAGCCGATAAGCCACGGAACCAATGCGTTCGGTGATGGAAAATGGGCCAATATATCAAGGTGCTAACTTTCCCGATCAACTGAAACGCACAACACCCTTCATAGGTGAAAAATGAATGAATACCAAATCTCCCACAGAAAATTCCAAATTCCTTCTTCGGTTATCGGCATAGGATTTTTGTCTACTTTGAGCTTCTTTCATCCTATGACGAATAAGGTCAATCTTTTTTGTGGCATCACGAATAAAATCTGGATCTAAAACTAGTTTCTCACCGGCTTCAAGCCAACACGAAGGAGATCGGCATGGCCTTCCATAGAGGGCCTCGAAAGGTGCCATACCAATACTAGATTGGAAGCTATTATTATAAGAAAACTCGACAAGGGAAATATGATCTTCCCAACTTTGACCAAAATCATGAACACATATACGAAGGAGATCTTCAAGAGTTTGATTCACACGCTCGGTTTGTCCATCGGATTGAGGATGATAAGCGGTGCTAAAATTAAGCTTCGTTCCCAAAGCTTTTTGAAGATCCTTCCAAAATCCACTAGTAAATAATGGATCACGATCGCTAATAATAGAAGTAGGAACCCCACGCAATTTAACAATTTCTTTGACATAGAGTTTGGCCAAAAGAGGTACGGTCCGATTGGACCGAACGGGAATAAAATGGGCGGATTTTGTAACTCTATCTACAATCACCCATAGACTGTCATGACCCAAACGAGAATGGGGAAGACTGTCAATAAAGTCCATGGAGACTTGATCCCACTTCCAAACTGGAATGTCCAAAGGTTGCAATAACACACTAGGCCTTTGGTGCTCTGCCTTTATGAGTTGGCAAGGCATGCAACGCTTAATAAAGTTAGCAATATCGGATTTCATTCCATTCCAATAATAAAGTCGCTTCATGTCCGCATACAGTTTACTACTACCGGGATGAATGGTAAATTTAGAACGATGAGAATCTTCGAAAATGTCTTTACAAAGATCACTAATATTCAGCACAATAAGTCTACCAAAATTTCAAATGCCCCCACGAGCATCGATTTCAAAGTCTTTCAGACCACCAATATCATTTTTATCCCTACAACTTTGGCTAAGAAGAGCCAATTCGGGATCTTGCTTTTGAGCTTCAAGGATGCGGTCTAAAAGAGAAGGATGAGCCTCAAAGCTACATAAAACAATAGATGAACATGAATCAGATTCATGATCTCGAATCTCACAAGTGGACAAAGTCTCAAGATCATTCCATTCGGATATCATCAGGAAACAACCGCTTGTTTCTTATGGCTAAGAGCATCGGCAATACGATTTCCCTTTCCGAGAGTATAAAGAATATCAAGATCATAAGATGCAAGGAATTCGAACAAACGTTGTAGCCGCAAATTAAGTTCCTTTTGAGAGAACAAATACTTCAAATATTTATGATCGGTGTAGAGAACAAATTTCTCGCCCAAAAGATAATGACGCCAAATTCTAAGTGCGAAAACAATGGCTGCGAGCACTAAATCACGAGTGGCATATCTAGTCTCGACATGCTTTAATTGGCTAGAAGCATAAGCGATAACATGTTCCCTTTGCATGAGAATGGCTCCCAAAGCAACACGACTAGCATCGGTATAAACAATCAAGTATTGGTTCCCTTCGGGAATCACAAGAATATTAGCATCGGAAAGGAGCTCTTTTAATTTCTCAAAAGCAGCTTCACATTTGTCTGACCAAATGTACTTAACTCCCTTCTTTGTCAAACTAGTAAGAGGTATGGAAATTTTAGAAAAGCATTTTATGAAACGATGGTAATAGCCCGCCAATCCAAGAAAGCTACAAATTTCCGTAACACTCTCCGATCTCCTCCAATTTTGAATCGCCTCAATCTTTGAAGGATCCACGGAAATTCTGGATTCAGAAATAATATTTCCTAAAAATTTCACACGGGATTGCCAAAAGTGGCACTTAGAAAATTTTGATTGATTGCTCCTAAGGGTTTCCAACACAATTAGAAGATGTTTTTCATGCTCTTCCTCGGTTTTAGAATAAACAAGAATATCATCGATAAAGATGAGAACAAATCGATCGAGGAAGTCTTTAAAAACTCAATTCATAAGATCAACAAAATAAGCTGGAGCATTCGTTAAACCAAATGGCACAATAATCCATTCATAAGATCCATAACGAGTACGAAACGATGTCAAAGGAATGATATACTCTGCAATACGAAGCTGATGAAAACCAGTTGCTAAGTCTAACTGTGAAAAGACTCTAGCACCGCTAAGTTGATCGAATAAATCATCAATCCGAGGCAAGGGATATTTATTCTTGATGGTGAGATCATTAAGCTTGAGGTAGTCAACGCAAAGCCTAAGTGTACCATTGGATTTCTTCACAAAGATAGCTGAAGCTCCCCATGGAGAGGAACTAGAATGAATAAACTTTTTTGCTTCTAATTCGGATAATTGTTTACGCATCACCATATTTTCCTTATTAGACATACGATAAGGAGGACGAGTGATAGGTAGAGCTCTAGGGATTAGATTAATTCTGAACTCAATTGATCGCTTAGGTGGTAATCCTAAAACGGGCTCAGATATATCGGGAAATTCACGAACAACGTGAATGAGGGAAATGACATCTTCCTCATCATCATTATCGTCATCATGCGGATTTAAAGAATATAAGGATGCTACCGAATTGGAATCTGAATCTTAAGAACAATAGAAATCAGCTTAACAGATTGGTGATGTCGAAGATGGATAGTCCTCTCGGTACATAGGATATGGGCTTCATAATGATTAAGCCAATCCATTCCCAAAATCATTCTGAAACCTAAGTAACACATAACATGCAAATCGGCATGGAAAGCGTAATCACATAAAATAATCTTGACATCTTTACAAAGTAAATTGAGTGTTGCGCATCCACCAACCGGATTCGCAATTCTCAATGAAGTCATCAAGCCCATAACATTTAAAGACAAAGTATCAACAAGTACTTTTGATATAAAAGAGTGAGATGCACCCGTATCAAAAAGAACTTGAATATGATGATCACGAAACATAATAATGCCATCAAGGACAGAATGAGAAATACCTTGACCAAGAGAAGTGTTACTAGGGGGTTGCACAATATTTAGCTTTCCCTCTTTCTTTCTTTGAAGTTTGGGACATGAAGATATATAATGATCCGAACTTTTGCAATAGCGGCAAGAAATAGGCCTAGGACCCTATTTATAGAGTGGCCCTTAGAACCACAATTGTAGCATTCTCCATGATTAGGGATTGGAGTCTTTGCTACCAAAGTTGCTTGCTTCAATTTCTTGTTGGGATTAGGACTTTTGAACTTAATAAAGGGATGCCTCTTGTTGTTGTTGAAGTTCTTTTTGGCACCCCCAACATCACCATTACTTTCTTTATCGACCTCTTCAAGTCGAAGAGTGATATCTACAAGCTGATCGAATGGCACTTCTAGTTTCAAAAGTAAAGCATTTTTGAGGTTCTTATTCAACCCATAGATAAACCTATGATTTTTCTTCAATGGGGTATTAATATACTCAACCCCATATTTAGAGAGGGATTCAAAAGATGCGACATAATCCATCATAGAAGATTCACCTTGAACAAGGTCAATAAAACGTCGAGCTAAAGTTACATTTTCAGCTTTCGGCATAAACTTTAACTCGAACCTTTCTTGGAATTGCTCCCAAGTAAGATCCGCTTCGACAATTTCTGAAATCAAAAGCTCATACCAATCTAATGCTCTCTCCTGGAGCATGCTAGAAACCACTTGGACTCGATTTAGATCCATAAGATTCATGCGAGAAAAGATGCAATCGCATGTTCTAGGCCAAACTTGGACTACTATAACGCTTTCGGAACCCTTGAATGGCCTTCCACCCAAATTGGTATAATCACTGAATAAGCGTGCAAACCCAGATTTAGGATGAGTAGGCTCGGGAATGGGTCCGGCAGCTTGGACATTCTTTACAAGATCCAAAAGCTGCTGGGCAGACATGAATATGTCGTCCTTAAGAGTAGCAATGGATTGACCGGCGTTAGGACGGCCAGGTCTAACCATTTCTCTTCTTTAAGAAAGAAAGAAAAAAGTGGAAAAAGGTTACTCTCAGAATGAATTCAAATAAACAAGATTGATAAACAAGGCATCATAAAAGGAAATAGGATAGAACGGGTCCAAAGACTCGAATTAAATCCTAAGGCACGATTCCTAAGAGAGACTTAGGACAATGATCCTTGTCATAATATCCTATATTGTTCCGAAGTTTGGTTCTGATACCAAGCTGTGAAGCCCCACCTCTATACTCACACTAACCAAGGACATTACTGGGTAATGCCGTCAATTAGTACGAAGAATAAGGCTATTGAGGAGCGACCATTTATGTAATTGCTTTGTGCGAGTATCGATATGTCAGATAGTAGGTCGTGCATTTCATTTCAAGAGGAAATCTAACATATCAAATATGAACTCAAAGCTACTACACAGTGGCTATATGGCCTTCGAAAACAAATATAAAATAAGCATAACATAAATCAGTCACAGATATTCATATCACTAAGGCGGAAATAGGTATGAATATAACACATAGAAGTGAACATCAAAGTAGTGGTCATACAAGATCCACTACATCACAAAAGAATAGGTACAAGTGCTAAAAAAAGAATATGTATACATCTAGGAGTCTCTATCTCGAATGTATAAAAACAAAAACTACTAAGCTAAAGTAGTTAGCCAAAAGTCAGAAGCTAGTCCCTACTAAGAAGTCAAGTGGAAGCACCTGAAACACCTCGGCCTGACCCGAGTATTATTTAAGAAGAAAAAATAATAAACGAATCAGTCTAGCTATAATTATCATGTAATATGAGATAGGATAAGAGATATGACAAATATATATATGATAACAATAAAAATCATACAATATCTCAAATTTTCTCAATCGCCAAAAAGAATGTCATATTCTTTATTTTATTCACCAAGTCATAAATATTGATAAAGCTTATCTAAACAAATCACAAATATTGGTGAAACACAAATTCCAAAAATCATCAATTAGAAATCCAGAAATCATAAAAAGGGGGAGAGGCCTATCACAAATGAGAGCATGAAAACTCACCAACACGTGTATCACAAACGAAATGCTATCCCATGGGTCGTTATCCCACAAAATGAGCCGAACATCAACGCACCTAAAAGATATGCCTCATGCACAGTCGAACATCGACGCACCTAAAAGGATACGCCACATGCACAGACTAATTGAGTCGAACATCGACGCACCTAAAAAGATACGCCTCATGCACAGACTCATTGAGCCGATTGCTCCACGAACAGCCTGAAGACCATGGGTCGCTACCCCCACCAATTTGAGCCGAAGCTCTATAGAATATGATCAACATTGATAAAAAAGAAGTGTAAATTACACTAAGCTAGTAAATAAATGAGTTTAGCTTCATGTCCCATAACCACTAGCTTAACTTAAATATTTACGAATAGATTGTAGATTTCCACTCGAAAATTGTCACGAGATTTCAATCGTACAAGTCCAAGAATTAACCGACGAAGTAAACGCAAGCGTTTCATACCACTTGTTTTGCTAAGTCGTTTAATTGTATTTCTCATACGAATGAGGTAAAGGTTTGTATATACTAATAGATCGGTAAATGGTTTTTAAAAAAAAACAAGCTTTGTATTAGAAGAAATATTGAAATCATTTTTGTGAGTTTGACTATTTACTACTAGTATAAAAACCATTGTATTTTAAAGTGACAAATCATAGAAATAATTGTAAAAACAACCTATCACCAAAAATTCACATTCGACGACGTGAATTAAAACCATGAAAATCGATATCGAATCCATCAAATGGATATTCCCAAAAATCCAGAAAAGAAGTCATCAAAGTCGATAATAAATGACAACAACCAACCGGATCAACAAAAATCGATTAAAATGGAAACCCACATAAAAATAGGAAAATTGGCTGAATTTAACAGCGCCAAACGTCTGGTGGTTTTCCCAGACGTCTGAGCTGAAGGTCTGGAAATTTCTTCCAGATTGCTCAGCTTATAGGGAAAACCTCAGATGTCTGAGCTGAAGGTCTGGAATTTTTATTCCTATGACTCAGACGTCTGAGCGTTTTCCCAAACGTCTGAGCTGAAGCTCAGGGCAAAATTTGCCTAGGCCAATGATGGCCAAATCAACTCGGAAGTGATCGAATGAGCGATGGTGGCTAGGAATTTATGCCAAGCAACAACCCAGCCCTATAGGCTCTTCAATACACTCCAAACAACATGTCCAAACAACCATAGTAGGATTTTCATAGATTTTGACTTCAAAACACCAAAATTGGAAAATTCACCAAACCAATTCAATTCAAAAGCAATTAAACATGAAGTAGATGTTAGGAATTCATACCTAACAACAATGAAAACTATAGACATAGATGTGAGTTCAAGAACTCACCTTTAAACTCAAAACAAGGAATGAGAAGCTCTAAAACAAGGAAAGATCAATTCCTCTTTAACTACACCTCAAAGATCTTCAATCTATTATTACATGCAAATATTTCCTAAGTTAGGTTATTGGAAATTCTGAAAATTGAAGAGAGATTGAGATGGAGAAGATGATGAGGATGGTTACCTAAGCTTCTCTTTGATTTATAACTTGAATATGAATTCCTAAGAAAAGCTAGGGCTTAGGAATTTTAATTTCCTTTCTTTTCCCCCATTTTTCCTTTTGATTGAGAGTGTTAGGAAATTAGAAATGGAATGAATGAATGAATGAAGAGGAGTGGAGTGGCAGTTATTAGGTAGAAGGTTTGGGTTCTCTTATTGGGTTAGTGGTCTAGAACACAACCCAAAGCCCAAACAAAATACCAAAATCCTAATCAACTCCAAACATATCAATGTTTATACTCAAACAAGTTGTAAACATCGTTTTGAACTTAATGAAGGTGATCTCGAGTCTGGATTCGACTGTTTACAAAAAGTTACATTTCGGACATTAAATTCAACTAACGATGCTATATTTAAATAAAACATTTAAATATATAATCGTAAAATATGCAGGTTGTTACACCATGCTTCGGTAGAAGGAGCCCCCTCTATGTCATGATTGATTTTGGTTTTGATATACTTCTCTGTAGAGGAATTTGAAAATATAGTTGAATAGGAAAACCCGGGCATTTAGTTCTGAATTTATCTTTTGGAAGGATTGGATGCATAGTATTTTATTATAGAGTATTCTCTATACTTATATTGTAGCTTTCAATATGGATTTTCTACTAAGAAAAATATGAGTAATTAGATTACTGAAAGCCAAGTAAGTAATTTGATTTTTGGTAGGGGTATTACATTTTCCGCTCTATGATCATTTCAGGGACAAAATTTTTTTAAGGGAGGGAATATAATATCTCGAAAAAATACGAACACTTTATATTTGAACATATTGATTATTTAAATAATTTAATTATGAATTTAATATTAATTAAATTAATTTAATTGCATTACTATACTCCTTTTAATTAATAAATAATAATGGTAAACTCATAGTATGTTGTTCTAATAACAAAATGTTGTATTCATACTTTGTAAAACATGGAGAAAATTCCATTTTAAAAAGAACCGATTCAAAGGAATTTTCCTTGCTCTTTTAGCGGCACTTTTGCAGCACTATTTCCAACTTTTATAAAATGGTTTTAAACTTGAGTTTTTCTTCTTTAATCCCTTTAGTGAACTTTTTTAACATATATTTAAGTGTTTAAAAGTGGTTTGAAATATAAATATATATGCATATATACACATATTAAATGATTTAATATAAATTATCGACGAAGAAGTTTTATTTCGAAATAAGGAAAGGACATGATTTTGAGTTTTTAATATATTTTAAACTTGAGATTTTCCTAGTAATATTTGAGACTGATGGTGTTAAAACTATATTTCAAATATTCTTGATTTTATTAAAAAGTGAAAGGAAGCATGGATTACAACACCGTCGTTGTAATAAATGTTATCCGAAAATTGAGAAAGAATTCATGGATTATAACACTTTTGTTATAACGAATCATTTTGTAACATTATAAAGAAAACTAGTTACTTGACATGATAAGTGTTAATACTCTTAAATCTGGAGGAGTTTTATTTTAAAATGATAAGAAGTTGATTTATAAATGATATTTTATAAATGAAAAGATCTTTAAAAAGAGTGTTCAAAAAATAAAGCTAAGTGTAATTGGTTTTGTTTTTATAATTAACAATTTTTTAATGACATTTTTTTACCCTTCTTTTTAATATACTTAGAAATGTGATTAGTTCTATAAATGAATATTATAAAAGAGTGTTTTTAAAGTGTTTTATAAATATATGTGTCGTGAAAATAAAGCATAAGTGTGAGTCGAATGTTTTAAATGTTTAATTCATTTATAGAAAATATTTAGTCTTATACTTAACACTAAACGTCAAGGGAACCCCGACTCTCTTTAAATTTAAGAATATATGTCGAGTCAAGGTAGGAAGCAACACTACCCCAACTTGTCCGACTCATTGTAAACCCCGGGATAGTGGCTT
Source organism: Allium fistulosum (assembly GCA_030737815.1). Lineage (NCBI taxonomy): Eukaryota > Viridiplantae > Streptophyta > Magnoliopsida > Asparagales > Amaryllidaceae > Allium > Allium fistulosum. The sequence continues at coordinate 478,042,833 of CM060905.1, read as the reverse complement.
GTTTAGGGTCGACAAGTGGTGAGAAGTATAAGAGATTTAATATCCATAAGCGATATCGCTTATATGGAAAGGCGTTAGGCATACGCTTAGGACTAAACATTGAGGAAACTTTTTTTATACTTGAAGTTAAGAACATATATTGAGTCAAGGTAGGAAGCAACACTACCATAACTTGTTCGTCTTCATTATTTTCCTTGGGGTAGTACTAGTTTGAGATCGATGAGTTATGATAATTACATGAGATTTTAACTTCCATATACGATCATTTTTGTTATTCCCAATAGTTGATTCATTTACTATCAATTTTGATATCCTTCTTTGTGTTGCGTCGATTTAAGACAATTTGTTGCTCGTTTAGAGCATTGGTATCCTTCTTTGTGTTGCGTCGATCTAGGATGATTTGTAGCTTGTTCTGAGCATTGGCATCCACAACCAGAGATAACTAAAACTAAAGAGTGAGTGGGAGTCGAGCTATGTGGGTCATACCCATTAGTTATATTCACATTTATCTAGAGAGGTTTTGGTTTCACGCATGCGGTGATGTAGATATATTTGCATTCTCGAATATTTTTCATGTGGGTCTAGCTTGGAAGTCCCGGGGAGTGATGCATGTTTGGTGTGGGCTCTTAAGTATATTTTATCTAGAGGTATACTTTTGGTGTAAGGGGGGCGCACCCTCCTATTCACGTTGGATAAATTCATTCTCCTTGTTTTGATTCGAACCTTGGAGTTGATCCTTTCTTAATTGCATCGAGAAGTGCCTTGTGCTCTTCTCTATGTTTAGTTATTTGTGTCCATTCTTGAAATTTGGATTTTGATCTTGTTTATGTCCATTCTTTCAAGTTTGGAATTTTTTATGATTTGTTTTCCATTATTTTATGTATGGAAGTTGTTCCTGTGAGGTAAAACCCATTCCGTGTTTGGCGGCATGGTTCCACAAATTATTATATGTTCATCATATTTCTTGAGTTTTCTCATGCATGATTTCCAGATTGATCCAGGTGTTATTTTATTATAATTCTCAGGTCATATTCAAGTATTTTTCCAGGCTATTGTTAGTGGGACATGGAGCTCATGGAGAGGGGCTGAATGTTCACCTGCCGTAGTATTTTTTATTTTCCACTTTATTATTATGTAACCCCATCAACAATTGTATGGATAGGAAGTTATAACTGTCTTGGCTGATGAGATTTTCTTTAACTCTAATATACCTTATATCTTAGAGTTATAGCTTTTATTATCTTTGTTATATTATATGTTATTGTTCTGCTGTGAGATTCTATTTCCCCTTGTTCTTTTTCATTTTTTCCCCTAACAATCTATCGTTCTGGCACTTACATGCTCGACATTCTAATGTAATAAGTGACGACTTTCGAGGGTCAAAAAGGTAGGCCATCACAATATTATATGCATATGTATAATTGGAGAAGGGTGGAAAATAAAATTGAAGAAGAGAAGGAGCAAATCAATACTGTAGAAAAAGGTCAATTTCGTAATTGTAAACTTATATTCTCATAACCCCAAATCTCTTCTCAGATATTTAATTTTAATAGTATGAATACATCTTGTTATACATGTTCTTTTCGATTATTGTGGAAAAGGAGTCAAGTAAAGGGATGAATTCAGATTTGAGAGATTTGGAAAGCTAGAAAGGTGAGTGGGAAATTATATGGTTTATTTATAACATTGAAAATTTATATCATTGAATTTTATTTACTTATTATGCTTATATAAGATCTGATGAGTTGTAGGCTTAGGAAGATGAAATCTTTCCTACATATTCTATAAGTTAGGTAACTGGAATAGAAATGTATTTACACCCAAATCTAGAAATTTGGAAATTAGACCCTTAATTTGTTGAAGTTGAATGTTGATAAAGTTGTAAAGTTTATTCCGGATTTATAGTTGGGTTATAAAATGTTAGTGTTTGTAACGACCCATAAATTTTGATCGGTTTTATTAACGTATTTAACTGAATTTTGTAAAATTTTTAAATAATTGAATTTTGAAATAAAAATTTAATATTCGGATTACGTATAATTAAATATAGCAAATGGTAAATTTTCAATTTATAATATTGAAGTTTATTTTATTGTATAATTTTATTCAAACTCAAATCAGTTAATAATTGACGGTAATAAAATGTTTTCCAAACTTGAATATTTTTATACAGTAAATTTCTAAATCTTCTTCGGAGTGAGATATCATATTTCGTTTTTCCAAATTTGGACTTCTACTGCTCCGTTTATCTTAATTCTGGCAAAATAGCAGCATTTTTCGGTACCGATTATCGACTTTTGATCGGATGATCGTACCACTAATATCAATATACCGTTTTGATCGTCTCGTCGTGCTGATCTCTATGGTATATTCAATTTTGTATTTTGAAGTCCGATTAATAGCAGAATCCGTAAAATGGTTTGTAGTAACGGTACCATTATATATTGTGACTTTTAACCTCCTAACCTTTTCAAATAAAACGTGCAACCCAAACAAACAATAAATTGCTTTAAATTTTTCAGCTGAAAAGTTAGGTGATCGTTATCATTCTTTCACTCTACATTTATTCGTTCACTCTTCACTATATTTGCCGTTACATGATTTTTTTTTGGTTCGTTCAAAAATTCCTTGTGTCCTTTCGTTTGAACATATAACGTTTATACATAAGTACATAATTTTGATTAGCTGGCATGTCCATTATCTCCCCTCTTTCTTTTTCTTTTATTTTTTTTACAGAAGAACATTTGAGTCCTTCCCCATGCCATCTCCATTCTTTCCAGATCCAACGCCTCGGCTACAGCCCCGCAACCACACTCTCCTGACCATTCGTTTTCTCCCCAGTCAAATGCCTTTCCTCCAAAACTTCGCCAACCTCCCAAGCTATCACCGCAAAGCACCCTTCCCACCACGAAAATCACTAGCCGCTCCTCCCTGTCTAGCAACCACCAATCTGAGCCTCCCTCTCTCGCAACTTTCACCTTGCCACATGACAGCCGAGCCACCTACCGAGGCTTTTGCTCGCCTCACCCTCCCTGACAATCCAATCACCACGCTAACACCACAACAACCGCCGATCCCATCCTCCCCGCCCTATGCCACTAGATCCACCGCACGCATCACCTAGTCACGTCCACAACCTCCGCTCCTCCAAGCACCCGTCGCCTCACCTCCGCATCCCACCTCCGCCTCTAGCCTAACCGAGATTCCCTCTCTCTCTTCCATTTTGCTCGATCCTCTTTTCTCTAGTCTATAAAGGAAGGTATTGTACTTATATATATATTTTATTATGTTTGTTTGTTTATATATATAGCTAAGTATATATGTAACAGTATGAATATATAAGTTGTATATGTTGTATAGTCTTATATTATGATAGTTATACATGTTCAGTTAATATACGAATAGTTTTATGATATTAGTTATATTATAAGTTAGTGGCTATTTTCAAACAAAAATATATATTATCATAAAGTTTGTTGTCTGAGTATGTTTGTAGTCTGCATTTTTCCGGTGATAGTTTGCATATATTATAATAGGTTGCTGTTGGGTCGTTTGCATAGTTGTATAAGTTTATAGATAGTTTATATAAGATGTATGTTATATAAAATATATAAGTTATACAATCAAAGTACTGTGGTCTCAGTTATACATATATATAAATTTATAATAAACTTTCGAACCTTAACTTTTGTCAGTTGGCTTATAGAGTAGTTTGTATTATTGTCAGTTGACTTACAGATTAGTTTATTTAGTATATAAGTATAAACATATATGGGCGTAGCTGCATATTATCATATATAGTTTGCATATCCACTGTTATAATTGATTTGATAGTACAGAGGTTATTATTATAATATGAGTTGATTAATGGTTTTATTAAAATTCTTTATATTGTAAGCATATATAAAACGCTTGTTTATAGGTATGCATTTAGTATAGTTTACATAACAGTATACGTACATTGCTGCATTTCAAGAATTATGCATTAGTTTACATATGGTTGGTTCACAATTCTACCTACATACATGCATTACATCCTTGTTTTATCATAGATCTGTGCATACAAAGTTGTTTTGATTTGAAAGTTTAAAATAAACTGACTCTTAAATATACGTGTTTAAAAATAATGATTTTTAATTATATATTTTATTTATTTGTTTTAAATATTGATTCAACAAGGTAATAATCATATTCTGTTCTATCTAGATGATTCTGATTCGTTCTCATCAATCCCTATCTTTCAGTTTTGCCCGTCAATCCACTTTCAGCTTACCTCACTTTGAAATTGTTGTTTGGATTTGTTCGACGGTCTAGATCGTGATCCAGTTCGTACCACACCCATTCTCTTTCATCTCTAGCCTCGAAAGGTGAGCAATCACTCACGATTAACGTTCTTTTATTTATTAAATTTGATTTCAATTGAAACGACAATTGAAATATGCTGCTGTAGTTATTTAAATTGTTATATATGCTATTATCTGTAACTATTCACCTGTGGGATATGACACCATATCCTGTTGTTTATATTTTATTGTTATTTATGATATATGCCTGTTGTTGTATTTTATATTATCTGTTATCACTCTGCAAGTTCCCTATTAGTATAGAATTCACTATGGGTTGAAATGATACATACCCGAACGGACTTTAGAATAGGAGAAAATCGTTATGGGTTGAAATGATAAACCCAAACGATTTTCATTTGAATTAAAATTGGGATTACGGGTCGAAATGATATCTACCCGTATATATTTAAAATTTTGGATTGAAATGATAAATATCCGTATCACTTAACCCTATGATAAATATATATACAAACACCGTTGGTCCATATATATAAATATTTTGAAAATGAATTCTATGGTTTTGGAAAGAAATATATGGTTTTAAAATGTTGAGCCTTAAATTATTATATAAATGGGAATGATTGATTAAATACATATAATATGGTTGAGTATTTAAAAATATATTTCAAAATAGATTTTGGTAATAATTTGAATAAGTTAAGGTTGGGAAGATAATTTGAATTTAGTTGAAATTGTATTAAATAAAGAATTTTATTTAATTAAACCAATTTGAAACTTATTGAAATTGAGATGTAAGATATGATTTATAACTTGGGTTTGATTTATAAGTAAGTTAATGAATATTTCTTGTTTAAAATAAATTTAAGGAAATATTTAATAAAAAAAAATGTAATTTAAGGCTGGTTAAATGATATTGAATTTATTAAGTGAATATCCTTGATTAAATAATAAATGAAGTTAAACCAAGAGTTCTATGAAACTGTAAAATTTAACTTTGAAATTGTTGAATATTAAAGCTTTGAAATATATTGGAAATTTAAATGGTTTATTTTGGGATTCAGATTTGTATTTGAAATCGATATAATTTGAATTTGTTATTTAGAAACTGAATTGAATTAAAATGGAAAAAAATTTGGATTGAATTAAATTGAAATTTAGAATTTGGGTTGATTTGAATCGATTTGTGAGACTTGAGGAAATTGTAAATACTTTACCTTATAAATTATTTAATCTATATATACTATTTTGGAAATAGATATAATTGAAATGAAAATGATATTTTGATTTTGAAGTATAAATAAATTTGAAATGACAACGGTGCTATAGTGTATATTTCCACCTTGTAGATAGTTCCGCAGATCCTTAGAGGATGGTTATCCCAAACATCCTTTAAGTTACTTGTATTTCAGTTGATATTTCACTTGAGTTGGATTTATTTATATAAGAATGTTAATCCTGACTCGAGTGTTTTGTGTTTTGCTTTACGCTCGGGTCAGACCGAGTGATACAGCATTTGAGACTCACCCTTGGAGTTTGGAGCTTCCTTTGGAGATCCAACTATCGCCTCAGCTTTTTAGCTCTTCTAGTTGATTTGTTCAGAGAAGTCATCTGTTGTACTGGAGACTTCACTACATTTGAGATATTCTGTTGTATTTTATTTCTAACTCTGATGTTTATATAGTAGCTTCATGAACTACTATTTTATCTATTCCGCTGCGTATTATTGTATTACTCTATGTCTGTGATTCTGTGATTGATTTATTTACTGTATATGCTGAGTTTTGCTAAATTTTAAATTAATAATCTGATATTTTGAACTATTCAAGTCAGACATGTGTGGATTATTATCGATTTGAATGGTCCAAAATAGTGGGTCGTTACAGTGTTAGTTTAGATTGCCCTAATTTGACTTAGAATGTGAATTTCTATGTTTTAATTTATTGGAAGTGGGTACAATTTAATTGTATCTATTTCCATGTAATCTCTATAAATTATCTAATTCCACAAGTGTATAAAAAGAGCATCATTCGAAATAGTAAGGAATATAACCAAAAAGGAAAGGGATGTGCGAAGTGTGGATATTCTTCTCTGTAGTTTGCACTATCTATTACAATAAAAGAAGAAAAATACAATTCCTTGTAATTTCAAAAGAAGCAAAAGTATCGTTTTTGGGTAATTTATGAAAAATTATAACGGTGTTCCTTTTACAAAGGATAACTCTAATAAATCTAAATGTGAAAACTAATATTCTGAAATTCCTAAGCGCAAGAATTAATGTGTTGGTAATAGGAATACACACACACGTATAACTAAGCCTACTGATTGAAAATATAAAAACATACAGTGTAATATACATCGATATTCGTATTTATTTATAATAAGGACGACTAGTTATAAAAAGCATAATAAATTATAGAATTAGAAGGTGTGGAGGGAAAAGAGATAATAACTCCAAAATTAAGCAATAAATATGCAGTTAAATGGAAGTTACATAATTAAATGGGGAAATAAACGTGTTTAATGGAACTAGCTAAAAGATTTAATATGGCATTTATGGGGAAATGAAATAGGCATAATAGGTTTAATTGGAATGAATAAATAAATATTATTAGAGATTATCCAATTAGAATAATAATGACAATTTATTACGGGCAATTGACATTTACGAAGTATAGTAAATAAGCGTATAAGATAGGAATTAAATGTTAAAAGGTTGTATACTTTTTATAATGGGTAATTATACAACCTTAATTATACATTTAGAACAAGCATGAATTAGTGGACCTAGTCCAACATTTAAGCTTAGGATGGTTGGTTTGGTTTAGTGGATTGGGATGTGAGATCAGTAGAGTTACACAACAGAACTATTCCCTTCACCTAGAGGCTACCAGCAATTATGTATGCTCACTATTGATGTGGCACATCTCCAACTATTGAACCCATAAGAAAGGGATATGCTTCGCAGATAGGTAGGGTAAAATATACCATGAGTTCGCCTCGGATTTAAAGTATTAAATGACCCAGTGCTTTTAAGGAAACGAGATTTGCATCATTTTTAATAAGTGGTATTACATAACTAAAAGGTGAATTTCCTTCGACTTACATTTGGATAGTCTGAAAGGGATTTTAGTTGTGGTAGGTCGGCAGGCTATGTCAGTATTATTGCTAGACCGGTATTTAGTAGTAGGATGGTATATAGGCTAGGACAACTAGTGGTCTCGAGCAGTCAATATCAAAGACTCAGGTTATTCCCTAACAGATTTCGCTACTACTGGTGTAGAATTCGTATAGGATATGCATAGTCCTCAAAGTTAGTTAGTTAGTCGTTTGTTTATCGGAGACATGCCAGTTAACCCTTAAATGAGTCTTTGAGACGTGTTAGTTATACAACAATTATAGTATAAAGTCGTATCTAGGGACATCGATCTATGTAGTTAGGACCGATTGACTAGCGTTTACATTGCGGAGGGCCGCTTTATGGTTCAGGTATTAAATGGCCGTTGGGCCTTCCCCCTCACCGTTCGAGAAGTATTAAGTTATTACATCCTATCTTGAGGCCTGAAGCTAAGCGCTACAAATGCTAACATCCATAGTATAACTTCCGATGATAAAATACAGTAACGTTAATGGTATCCATAATATCATAATCACATGAATATGAAATAAAATCATCCCTGATTAAAACAACTTTTCTAATTACATTTCAAAGCAATATTTCATATTCAAATTACATAATCCCAAAATTTATTCCCAGGTTTTGATCAAATAAAATTATTACAAAATACGCCAACAGTGACATATGAAAATGCCCCCTTGGATGATCAGAGTACTAAATAGACACAAAAGTCTTAATACATTACAGTGGAAATAAAATTAAATGGCAACTCCTAAATAGCTAACTTTGCCTCATGCATGCCTTTAGAAGCTTTATTCGTCCACCTACTAAACCTGAAAAACCTTAACTCTCAATTTACTCAAAGTAATTTTGAGCACCCGAGAGTTTAAAGCGGAAAACATAAACTTTTAGTCAAACATAAAGCCTGGTGTGAATAATACTATTACATCTCGATTTACCAATATTAAGTGAGACCACGCCACTTAGTGGAAAGGATTTCCCCTCACTAATATCCCTATAAAACATATCTTTTGCAAATCTGAATCATGCAATCAAACCGATTAAAACAATAATAGTAATATCATGCATGCTCAAAATCAGGTATTAAATGGACCATCTGTTCACACAGTATTGTTTTATTTGGCTAACTACTCACCATTGTCTGACTCAAGTCTACCAGACAAAATAAATATTCTAACATCTATTAGACAAGCTTTTGGATGGCTTGTCCTTAACTTACTTCTCGAAGGGTCACCTGATCCTAATGGTTTTGCGGGCTCATGAATAACCTATCCTCCTTCTTTTTACATATTCCTTTCTGTGTGTAACCATCATTTAAGTCTTACCTGTGACTAAGCCCAACACTGGAATTTTGGACTAAATTAGCTAGGGGCTATAACTAATGTATAGGGTGCAACCCTATACTAGTCCTATCTGGTATTCTAATATCCTAGTCATTTACTTAGGGTTAACTACCCTTTAAATTTTCCTTCAAAACCTTTTCAAATTGATTTAACCCTTTAAAACATACTTAAACAAGGAAAATATACTCTATGCTTTACTCAAGTCACTTGGCCATGTTATATATATACGTTACACAAAACATTATTGATGAAAACATTTGAAACCTTTGTTTAAACCTTTAAACAATCTCCTTCGAAACCTTTGAAAGTACCCCTTTCGAAACCATTAAAAGTACCCATTTCGATACAAGTAAACTACTTTACTTTATAACCTTAGGCCAAAAGGCCAAAATATAACTTTTGAAACCATTTACAATAGACCTTTCGAAAACACTGAAAGTATCCTTTGAAAGCTTTATAAAACCTTAGACATCCTCTTTTCAAAACATTTTAAATATGCCTTTCGAAAACATTGGAAACCCTTCATTTAACACAAAGGTAAACCTTTCGAAAACATTGGGGAAGCACCTCTTCCAAACCTTTATCATATACATTTCGAAAGCATTAAAGTCTTCTACTTAAAACAAACCTTTTGAAAGCATTGGGTTCAAGTAAAAACATGTGGAACAACCTTTCAAAGCCATTCAAAACCATTTCTTTTGAAACCTTTGGGTTTAACTTTCAAAATCACAAAAGGGCCTTAAAAGAACTAAGTCGAAAGTAACTCCTTCGAAAGCAACTCCTTTAAAGGCAATTTCCTAAGTAAAAGAAGTGGATGGTGTCGAAACCAATCCCTTTGAAGGCATTGGAGAAGCGGCTCTTATTTTAAAAGCAAAAGCACCCCTTCGAAACCATGTTTCAAGGCAACGGCTTCAACTGGGTCGAAAGGTAGAATTGCGGCAGCGTATGTTTCGACCCTGTCGAAACCTAGTTAAAACAAAACGTTGTGACCTCTATCGAAAGGTATCTTTAAACCCTTTCGAAAGCATTCTTTTAAAAGCAAGCAAGTAGCATTTCCATTTGAAAGCAAGACGAGGTCTCTACCCCTTCGAAAGCACTGTTTCGGCCTTATGCCTTTCACTTAACTCCAATTCACTACATACCAAGGAATTGATACCATGTGAATTAGTTTCGATTTAGTTAAAGGCGGAAGTATGAAGTCGAAAGCTTGCTCCCGATAGTGGCAAAACAACAAACACTTACAAAAACTGTTTTCTTTCTTTATAAAGTAATTTCCTTCCAACTAACTTGCTTATTTGTCATAATATAATTGTTTGCCAATTTCTTTTCCAAAGTCTTTCTTAAAAATGCTGCCGAATTCAGTAATTATTTATTTAAAACATTTAGCAAATCACCCCTTCTCCTATTTTAAACATATAAAAAATTTAAGTCCCGTACCTTAAATAATTTTATATACTTAATAAAACACTTAGGAAAATTCTCTAAAAATTCCAAATTATCACTTTTAGTATGTTTGTAATATATTAAAATTTCTGACCCAAAACTAACATATAATAGCCGTAATTAATTTAAACCCAAAATAAACATTTTCTTCATTAGAACGTAATAAAACCACAATAATTCGAAAATTATGAAACTTGAAATCCATCTCTAAAATAATATTTTTGACCTCGTATCAAAAACGCAAGTCATTTGGATGTCATTTAATAGGTTTTCCAAATCAATTCTTATCATAAAATCTTTATGAAATAGCCTAAATCATAAAAAAAACATATATATCCATTTAAACAACCAAAACATGGCAAAACATTTGCAAAATAAATTCGGATCTCAATCTAGTAACCGAGAATCATAAAATAGGAGATGTAATCTATTATTCACCTTTAGCTTGTTGTTAATGAGTTGAGATTTGCTCTTGAATAAATTTGATTAAGACTCCTTCTTCTTGATTCTTGCTTATCTTCCTCTTAGTTCTTCTAATGGTGGCCGGCCTCTTCTTAAATTTTGTTTTGCTTATGAACGTGTAAAATGAATATGGTGTGACGGTTTAGGGTATAAGAATATGACTTATTCATATTTTGCCTTATCTAATTTTCCTTACTATTTCATTTTAATTCTGTTTTAGTTCATTATTTAACTAGGCACGAATACCCACTAGATATACAAATCTCAAACCCTTAACCATTTACATTATTTCATTTAATTTAACTAATTAAATGTCCTAAATAATGTTAATCGAAATTAGGGTCATTACATAAGTGGTTGGGGTTTTGGGTAGTATACATTTGGATATATGTATGTATGTATGTATGTATGTATGTATTTATAGACATATATGTATAGTATACCTTAGGGTAGGCTAGGCATAACATACGCGCACATAGAATTTAATGGATTAGCTGTGAACAATAGACAACGCTTAAATAGGAATCAATCGGCATAAGTTAGTGTTATGGTTAAAGTTTGTAATTTTCCAATCTCCAGAACGTTGTTCTGACCTTCTCCTCATTACAACCCACAAATGGATTTAGAGGAACAAGCTACTGGTGTAAGATGGAAATAGTTGCTGGTGAGTTCCTTATTCATGCTTGGCGCTAACAAGGCAACTAGATATCCAAGGAACATTATTGATTCCAAGGTAGTAGCCTTGGTCAGTATTTATGTTCTATTATATTTTTCTATTCCGCTGTGAGTTTATATTGATCATTCTCTGATATACTTATGTTTATTATAGGTTACCAAAACCAATGATCAGTACCCTAATAGACTTGGGTTTCTATTTAGTCTAAATTCGGGCCCATTAAAGTGTGGGTTGTTATACAAAGACTAATTAGTTTCATATGCTGTTTTTAGAATTGAAAATTACATTGGATAATGTTGCTCGGATCTCAAAAGAATCGTTGTTGGTCATTCTATTTATAGTGAATATGATGAATGGAGTACAAATCGTCTTTTAGTGGAATATCTCAAAGTTACAAAAGAAGTTGTGAGGGAAATTAAAAGATTCATATTCTCTAAAGCTTAATTTTCTATTGGAAAGATTCAATGAAGTATAAAGAAAGAAGAAATAACCGAGATTGATTATGAAATCATTGCTCATGCATACCTACTCTATTTGGTGGGGTATTATTTGTTTTGTGATAAGTCTGTTATAAAGGTGTCAGATAACTATTTAAAATGTTTGCACATGTTCATAGTTTGAGTAATCAAGCTTAGGGAATGTGGGCAATAGCGTATTTGTAACGGCAACTTGGTTTGTCTTCACGGCACGACAATAGGCAAATGGATGGCTATTTGATATTATCAACGGTACATGCATTATACAAGATTTATTTGTTTCTTTTTAGAAATTTTTATAGCTCATAAAAGTAATTTTTTTAGGCATTGATTTATGACCACTTCCCTTTCATTCCTAACGTTGTTCTTAGCAAAAAATACGATAATACTATTCATAGAATGTGTAGATAGGAACCTAAGAATTAGTCGAATGATACAACATAGAGAACAATTAGATTTAACCACTCAAGATGTAAGTTTGAATTTGTCATAGGATTTAATAAATTTTGGTAAATTTTAATATCTTACATTCTCTTTCAATCTCTATATGTTGGAATCCTTATCATAATAATAAATCTCATTACCCTTTACTCGAAGTTGCATTCTACAATGGTGTTATATTATGTTTTAACATTGTTGCACCGTATTATCCTAATAGAGTTTAACGACAACTTGGAATTGCTCAACAAATTTCAAAAAATGCTATAGAGCCTAGAAATTCTCATAAAGTTCCGCCTGTTAATCAGTACTAGGTTGAATATAATAGTAAGCATTAGTGGTTAGAAAATTGGCTGGATCATTTGCTTTCTATAAACTCACGATCCTAGCTGCAGCAGACTTTTGGGATTTTTCTGTCAAATACTTATCATTTTATGTTAGTGTTTCACATTTGACTATTCAAATCCTAAAATGAGGCAAAATAGTTTTATAAAAGTTGACGGTGGTGAAAAGTTGGTACATTTGACAACTTTACATAATTTATTATTGTATTATTTTACTTAAACGTCGATTAATCTTATTTTGTGTATACATTGATAGCGAGTGGTTATGGGTAAAGAAATTGACTTGCTATAGAAAAGTTTTATTGATTGTCATCCAAAAGAAGGTACAGGTTTTTTGAATGCCTAATGATAAGCTATGGACATTTTGGAAGAATCCATAAACAAACAAGTTAAATAGGAGAAACAAAAGAAGGGGAAGAAAGTCCCAGAGGATGAAGAATAACGTACGGTATGACAACTTTTATTATTTTTTGCAACGCGTATGAACTCTAATTGTATTTTGTATGGAATGTTATGGTATTTTTTAATGCGCTTGGAATAAGATAGGTGCTTGGAATAAGATAATATTTTTAATGTTATCGAAACAAGGTTAATGTAATGAGTATACTTTTTCCTTTGGTAATGAATGTGTTTTATTCAATAGTTTATATTATTTATTGTTTGGATCTTGGAAATGGTTGTATCTCACTGCTTATATTGTGTATTATTCGCATCTTGTATTATATTATAATGTGTATGGAATGTTAGTGAGTATTGACAACATTTCTAACACAATGGTGGAAACTACTGTAGACATTTTTTTAGATGGTGATAAACTACCATCCGATTATAGGGTTGGAAAGTGAAAATTGGTCATGCAATAACTTAAACCCATTGTTCAGATATAAATTAAACTATGTGGTGATATTTTTGTAACACCACATAAAATTTACGTTAATAAATAAATAATTATTAAGGTTCAAAAATGGAATTTGCGCAAACATCGGAATTTGATCAGGAAACTTGCAGCATTGCGTTTGTCGTGATTTTCTGAGCAACTTTCACATTTGGAGTTTTACGATAGGAGCTCGAACAAAAAAGTCATTAACATTTAAAGCTTTTGGAATGAAATTAATTATAAAAAAATTTTGAAAATAAATAATAATAAATACGAGACCCTACCGGTCGACCCCCTTTCTAGACCGGTCCACTACTAGAGGTCGACTACTTATAGGGGAGCGTCAACACAGTGGCAGCTAGGGTTGAACCTTGACCAAACGGGCCAGATTTAATTATTTTAATCCGACAGTTATATTTGATTCAAGCACCTATAAATACAGGCCTGACCTCTCACTTCTCTTCTTACATTTTCTTATCAAAGCAGTGAAGTTCTGTCATTTTTCCTTCTTCATAATTTCTAAAATTTTTAAATATTATACACACACACATATATACACAAACAATCGGAAAAGGACAGAAAATAAAAAAGAAGAAGAGAAGTAGCAAATCAATACTTTGGAAAAAGGTAAAAAAAATTATAAATCTATATTCCCCATAATCCCAAGTCTCTTCTCATATCTATAATTCTAATAATATGCATATACATAGTTATACATATTCTTTTGGATTGGAAAGGAGAAGGAGTAAAAGTAAAATCAAAGGAATAGATTCAGATTTGGGAGGTTTCGAAAGCTTGAAAGTTGAGTGAGAAATTATATAATTTATTTATAATATTGAAATTTTTATCGTTGAATTTTGTTTGATTATTATGCCTATATAAGATCCGATGAGTTGTAGGTTTAAAATGAATGTATAGGAATACCATTTACATATTCAATAAGATAGGTAATTGGAATAGAAAGTTAATAAGGAAATTTGAAATCAGTCCCAAATATTTATTATTGTAGAATGTTTGTAAAATTATAAAATTTATTCCAAATTTATAATTAGGTTGTAAATTAGGTTACCCTAGTCTGGAGTGTAAATTTCTATGTTTTCATTTATTAGGAGCATAGTATAATTTAATTGTATCTATTTCCTTGTAATTCGCATAGATTATATTATTCACAAGTGTATAAAAAGTGCGTCGTTTAAATTACCAAGGAATATAGCAAAAAGGATAAAATATAGATATTGTTCTCCATAGTTTGTATTATCTATTTTAATAAAAGGAAAGAGATAACTTCTTGTAATTTCAAACGGATTAAAAGTCTTATTTTTAGTAATTTATGGAAAATTATTAATCCTTTTTGAAAGGATAGCTCCAATAAATTAAATTATGGAAATTAATGTTCTTGGATTCCTAAGCCTAGGAATTAATAGTTATATAAATATATATATATGTGTGTGTTATGTTCGTATAGCCTACTAATTAAAATAATATATATATATATATATATATATTTGTGTGTGTGTTATGTTCATATAGCCTACTAATTAAAATAATATATATATAGCATAATATACGATGATATTCGCATTAATTATAATTAGAACATTTAGTATTAATAGCATAATAATTATACGACTAAGAGGTTAAAAAAAGAAGGAATAGCAATTCTAAAATTTATGAACAATAACTACAAAGTTAATGTATAATAATTTGTAGTTAATGAAAAATTAAAGAAATTAAATGGGGACTGATTAGGAAATTTAATATGGCATTCATGGGAAAACTGAATAGGCATAATAGGTTGATTTTGAAACAAGTAATTAAATGTCATTTGAGATTCTCCAATTATGATATTAATGACTAATTATTATGGACAGTTGATATTTATTAGTTATAAAAAAGAAATGAAGAATATAAGGTATATGCATATAAAATATGAATAATTACGTAGTGAATGAGTAAGTATTAACACTAATAAATATACGTAGATAGCAATATAATTTTCATAGTAGGAATTATATAGCTTTAATAATATGATTATAACATGCATGAATTAGTGGGCCTAGCCCAACATTTATGCCTAGGTGGTTAGTTTGGTTTAGTGGGTTAGGATGAGAGGTTATTCGAATTATATAATAGAAGTCTACCCTTCACCTAGAGGCTACTAGCAGTTGTGGATACTTATTACTGATGTTGGACATCTCCAACTATAGGACCCTTGGGAAAGACATATGCATTGTGGATTGGTAGGTGAAAATATACTAAAGGTCCGTCTTAGATTTGAAGTATTAATTGGCCCAGTACTTTTAAGGAAATGTGATATGCTTCATTTCTAATAAGGGGTATCAAGAAGCTGAAAGGGGTGTTTTCCTCGACTTAAATTAGGTTAGTCTACCTCAGATGTGGAAGGTCGGCAGGATATGTCAATATTTTTATTGGATCGATATTTAGTAGTAGGGCTGGCATATATGTTATGACAACCAACGGTCCTGAGCAAGCGGTAGCAAAGACTTGGGTTGTGCCCTAGCTAAGACTAGTTCACTAGTGTTTACATTGCGAATGGACCGCTTCGGGGATTGGGGTATTAAATGGTCGTTGGGTCTACCACCTCCCTATTCAAGAAGTATTAAGAAGCCGGGGCTTTTGGGGAGTTTATGTTTATATATATAGTTATACCTCGGAGGAGATTAGGTATATTGTACGCGCATATAGGATTTAACGGTTTAGCCATAAATAATAAAAAATAACACTTAAATGAAAATTAGTCGACATAGATTATTGTTATGGGTAAAGTATGTATCTTTCCAGTCACCATAACGTGGTTTTAACATTCTCCTCATTACAGCCCACATGATAGATTAGAGGCATATGTTACTGGAGCGAAATTGGAATGGTAGATGGAGAAGTCTTCTTATTCATGCTCAGTGCTGACAAAGCAATTAGATATTCAAGTAATTCTATTGATTCCAAGGTGGTGGCCTCAGTTAGTATTATGATATATTATATTTTCCATTTCACTTTGAGTTTTATTGATCGAGCTGTGATATACTTATGTTTATTACAGGTACCAAAACCAAAGATTCGTGCTCTAATGGACTTAGATTTCAATTTAGTTGAAATTCGGTCATGTTAAGGTATGGGTTGTTACAATTATTCTATTCCATATCATGGCTTGGATAATGAAAATTGATCGAGCAATTTAACCAAACTACTTTTCAGTTTCAATTAATATCGTGCGATGGCATGTGGTCATTGATTTATTGGCCTCTACGGTGATAAGCAGCCATGCATTTTGACAAACCCACTGCTTGGCTACTTAAACCACCGTGCGGTAGAAGGTAGTCATTGCTTTAATCATTTGTTCGGCTAAATGTAGTCATTCGTTTCGTCAATTTGTTCTCACTTGTAGCAAAGTTTGTTTTTGGTTTGTTTCGTCTTAGTTGTAACTTTGTATTAACAATAGATTGAGAAAGTCTTTCATCAATTGTTTTGTCTTAGTTATCACTTGTAGTTAGCTTGGTTTTGCTACCTGTCGGTCTTCCTTTATGCTTGACTACTTTGGGCTCCAAAAATGATGTTGCTGATGGTAAGGCTGTCTCCTTTAATTTGTGTAGCATGACTTTCTTTTCCTCGATCTTGGCATTATCAAATAATATTTTGAAATATTGAAATTCAGCTGTATGAAGTAATTCCATTGAATCTTCGACTTGTAGAATGTAATTCAGTTGTCGAAGTTGTTCATCTACTAGTATAAGAGGAATAGCATGACCATCAATGTAATATCTATATAACTCATGAGCATAAGAAACACCATATACTATCAGTTCAAATGATCGCAAGTTGAATCATCAGCAGTAATCCCTTTCATGTGCGCCAATTCTTTGACAATCATATCCAATGCAAAAAAAGGAAGTCAAATGTCGAAGTTCTTTAAATATGGGAATTTGGTGTGCTTTTTGGATTGCTTCTACACTTCCAAAAGTAGCTTTTATTTCTATATGTTGTAAACACAACATATTATCCATTTTAGACCAAACAATGGCATATGCGGCTTTTGATGTACCAAAATGTTTTTTCAACTATGCATGCGAAGACTCTGCTCTACTTGTTGTTCTATTATCACGATATTTGATTTTATTTGTCCATGCAAATGCAACATACTCTTTATACGGCCAACAATGTTCTTCAAAATACATAGGACTTTGTGGATAAGATAACTAATTTTTCTTTGAATCCGTTACTCATTCACAAAATTCTTCTTCGGATGGTGCATGTATAACCTTTTTCCAATTTTGCAATAACATTTCAAATACTTCAACATTTTGAAACTCTAATTTACAGTTAACCATCACATTATCCCCCATATGCGAAAGGCACCTCATTAATCTTGCTTTTAGAAAAACCTTTATAATCCCATTTGTCATCACTTATTACCTGTTAGTAACCATTTCCTAGTGCGGTTTATCCTGTAGGTAAAAATTTATTAGTTTCAAAAGAGCCCGTTCATAATGATCTACTTTCTCATTTGCTAAAAATTCATGTGTAATGCTAAAAGTTTTACCAGTAGAAGTCATCCCAACCATTTCTAGTATTGGCATATTATAGCGATTTGTTTTATGTGCAATCAAGAAGCAATATAGATGGGAAACACTTACATAAGATCGATGATTTTGGACGAGACCATAATAAATCTATTAAATGATCAGTTGCCAATTCAGACCTATAAAAATAAATATAATACTTTTAGACTAGCATTTCATTAGTTGTTGCATAGTATATCTACATTCCATATCTGAAAGTTGTAATTTTTACTTGGCATTGTAAATAGTTTTCAAAGTCGATGTATTCTTCGGAAATGTTTTCTTTATAACATCAGAATTTCTCTTAGCTGTACACCAGCAATGATCATATATGGTGGTATTTTACTCTTATCATCGATCAAGCTTGCCGCATAAGGTGTCTATCTAACGAATTAGGGAGTTCATTATTATGCATACCATTTTTTACATCAACTTTCCAATTGCCATCATCTAGATACACATCTTTGAGAAAGAATGGGTAATTTCATTTTCTTGTCGCACTTAGCCAGTGACGTTTAATATTTTTTTCAGTTTCCTTTTTCTTTGAAAAATATTTCGGTAGAGTCTTTCTCTTTCGCAACCCAATTGCGGCCTAAGTTTCTTCCTTGTTCCTAGTTTATCAAATTTGACAATAAAAATGACATTGTTTAATTTCTTTGCCTTTAATTTTGCACTAAGCACCAATGCATTTCGAGAGTAAAAAACCTAAAACCATACATAAAAATTAATTAGCACCAAAACTCTGGTATGCATGACAAATGATCTAATGTTTAAAAAAAGTACATGATCAGTTTTAAATGGTCTACCATATCAACATGAACTATTTCATAATGATTTGATTGACGTCTTCTACATATGGCTCATTTTCATACTCCAAAGCTATCTCACTATTCATTGCTTTCTCATTGTCCATGTCAAAATCCTAACAACCAATTCAACTCACAATGCATCAACTATTAATTATATATTGAAAAAATTAAATAAATAGAGGAAAAAAATGTAAAGTATATTTTACATCAGATGGTTCGTCCGCTACACCATCAGTCTTTACATCATCAATTTTTTATAGCATACAAAACCATTAAGGAAAGCTTACAAAATAAATCTTCTATTAAATTCTTCAGATGAACGGTATAAAATCAAATATTTAACTGTGAATACATGCCTCATTTAGATATTGGACTTCTCTTGTTCCTTTTCATTATTCGAATTCATCAAAAATGATGTCTCCTGTTGATTAATTGAGAAAATCAACAATAACATAATAATAGCCATTTCTAAATATCACAAAAATGATTGTGAAACCCTGGGGTATAAATAAACATTGATAACATTAAAAATAAACTACTAAATTAGTTTAAATCAAAATCACCTCATTTTCTTCCTTAGAAAATTGACTATCCACTAAATCACCTTCCTCCTTACAGTGTTTTTCTCCCTCCATTGGTTAATGATCTAAAAGTGAAAATTTTATATATTTTGATGATGTGATTTTGAACTTTGGAGAATTCAAGTATTAGGGTTAGAGTTTGAAAATGTAGGGATGAAGAAAACAACACGTAAGATTGGAAAGTGAAAATGGTAAATGAAGTAAAAATTACGTGCAATAGTAGAAGATAACGTTTTTTGAGTTTTAGGGTTTTGAAGTTGGCTAAGAAGAAAAAGACACATGAAAATAAACTATGGTAATTAGCAACTAAGTGGAAGAATAAAAATAATATTATGAAGCATGTTAATTAATTAAGATTAATTAAAAGGCTAGTTCTATTAACACCTCATTATTTTCTTTACACACCCTAGTAAAAATAATAAAATTTTAGTAATAATTATACCCCTCTTTGGAATTAAGTACCTATCATTTTTTAACCTTTTGTTTAAGAAGGCTAAATGGAATAATCAACACTCTCATTTTTTGCTATGGAAATGATGGTTCGCGGATTAATCTAACAACTTGATTATTGTTAATTTTACTCTAAACGTAATTTTTTTACAATAACAAAGAATAAAAAGCTAAGTTTGCTACGGGATTCTCTTGAAACTTAGTTTTACCATGTACTAGGATTCGATCAAAACCTTGGGCACTATGCATTAGGATTTACTCAATACCTAGTGCGTCATGCACCAGGATTCAATCAATATCTAGTGCATCATGCACTGGGAGTTAATCAAAATCTGGCACAATGTACGTTAAGAATTTATAAAATCTATCGTTTTATTGATTGAAAGGAATAACAAAATTCATATAAAATGATGAAATGTAAAATAGAATAAAAATAAATCAGGACTTGATGAAGGGAAAGAAGAAGATAACATTGAAAATGAATATGGAATTAATCAATACTAAGAGTGAATCAAACAGTGTAAGGGTTAGACATAGAATAAAATAGGGTGGCAAAGAAAATATATGGGATGTTTAAATATTTTAATAGTGGGGTAGGAAAAGAAATTCAAGTTGTGTTAATAGATTTAGCCTAATTATTATTTTTTACCATATTAGTGCACTACTTCTGGAAACACACTTGACAAATAGATGACGACCTTGGACATCCATCGCTCACGTATTTTCAACTTCTTGTAATAATAGTTGTTTATCTCCAACTCATTCTCCTCATAATTTTGCAACTCCTAATTTCCATCAATGTTCTTTGACTTCGCTCACTCACAAATCCGCCCCCAAACTCCATGATAACAATCCGCCAACATTTACGGTGGCCCTAAATATTCTTGTAGTTACTTCCCAATTATAAAATCCTTGATCACTTTCCTTTGGAAGAAGAAAGCTTATCTCTAAAACCCCTAAACCTTCTGTTATTTGCTATTTTATTTATTGTTTTTTCCATTTGTGGCTCTCATCAATGTTGAATATCATCAAGTTATGTCAAGCACTAGCTTATAAGTATTTCTATTTAATTCTAGAAGAGGTGGGTTGTTTAGTAGTCTTTGACATGGTGATGTTAGCATTTTCTGGTAATGTTATATGAAGTTTTGATGAAGTAATGCGATGAGAATGGGACAATGTATATGAGCAGATATCAAAAATGAAAAAGATAGTGATGATATGGTGGTTATGTGATGTGCAGGCAAAGAAATTTAAGCAAGAATTGGTGAACAAATGATAGTTTACAATATTTATCAAGAATTGTATAGTTTTTGAGTGCACAGATATGAGAAAAGATACAAGAAATGTAACTGCTAAATGAGAATGATGATCAGAATTTAAGTATTGATATTGCTAATGAAAAGAAAAGTGCATTGACATGAAAACAAGTATAGAGAAAGAATAGAAACTAACAGCAAGCTAAAATTTGGTAACAAGATCAAATTGCAAAAATTAAAGAACTATATTAAGAAAGCTACTCAAAATAAAAAAGAACTGAATTGAATATAAAGGCAGAATATTGTTACCACAGGAACTGATAATTGAAATAAAATGAACAAGAAGAAGAACTAGAATCAAATTAAAACTATAAGTAGTAATTGATAGAACTAAGTAACAAGATTGAAGAAGAAAGAAGTAAGTACTAAAGACTTGCAGTAGAATTAGAAATGAAAATAAACTTGTATTCGGATTTTCTCACTGACTAATACGTGCATGCACTAGTGTATATATACACAACCCACGCAACCAACCACTTGACTCAACCGGTTGGCTTAACCCACTCTAGTTCAACCATATAACAAGTATACAATTCAACACAAAAATACAAAGACTCAAGATCCCAAACAAATCAGAAAACAAGCCAAAACAAGACCTATATCAGTGTGCACGTGCACACATGCAAACACTGATACATCCTTGTATCTCCTTCCTTAGGCCATGACTTCAGCAGCTTCTACACCTGACACCTTTCTATCATCTCCAACCGCTATCTCCGATGAACCCATGGTTGTCTTTAGGGAACTTGGCTGGAATTTGGTTCCTTCACCCTTTTCCACCTGCAAACAGCGATCACCCTCTTTCAAAGTAATGGCAACCAGAGATTGGTTGTTACATCTTCCCTCCTCTTTAAAAAGGGACCTCATTCTAAGGTCTAAGGTGGGAACCTTTAATCGTTGGCCAATAATCCTCCCAGTTAGCCTCCTCCTCCATCTTAGACTTCCATTTAACTAAAATCTACACCACTGCATTATTATCTCTGGGAACCATCCTCCTATCCAAGATTTTTTTTGGTTTTCCACTATCTCTTCCACAAAGCTTGGAGCATCTTCTTGTATCACAACTCCATTTCCATCCTTTTTCTTCAACTGAGAAGATGAAATACATGACGTATTTTTGCATAGCTAGGCAGTTGTAACTTGTAGGCTACCTTTCCAATCTTTTCTATTACCTTGTTTGGTACATAAAATTTTGGGGAAAGTTTATGGAGTCTCTGATTTTTGGTAGAAATTAGCTTATATGGTTGAAGGTTTAAGTAGACCCAATCTCCTTCTTCAAACTCTCTCTCTCTCTCTCTCTCTGATCTCCTCATATTTTTTCATTCTCTCCTATGTCAGTCTCAAACTGTCTTTCAAAAACTCCAGTATGATACCTCTGGTGTACAATTCTTCCTTTAACTTCTCAACTCTGGAAGTGGTTGGTACATAGGATAAAAGGTTAGGTGGACCAATGCCAGAGACAGCTTTATAAGGGGCGGTGTTGGTTAAGGTTTTCCAAGTGGTATTATACAAAAATTCTACCAATACTAACCATTTTGACTATTCTTGAGGCTTATGACAAAAATAACATCTCAGATATCCTTCCAATATTTTATTTACTACTTTTTTCTAGCCATCACTCTGGGGATGGTATGTTGAACTGAATTTGAAGGTGTTGTCTTGGGCATTTCATGGTGTTTAGGAACACCCTGCTACTACCTCTTTTGATGGGTATGGGTGATAAAATGGAAAAAAATGTGCATACTTGCTCAACCTATTCGCAACCACAAATATGACAGTGTATGTGTGACTCTTAGGTGGGCAAGTAATAAAATCCATGGAAATATCTGTCCAAATCTTTTCAGGAATAGTAAGGGTTGTAGAAGACTAGGAATTAATATATTTTCACTCTTATTTCTTTGGCATTCATCACAAGATTTCACTTCTTTTCATTTTCTTCCAATAGAATACTTGCTTCAATCTCTACGTAGTTCCTTTTACACCAGAATGACCTCCTAATGGGGTGGAATGATGTTCCTTAATAAGGATTTTGGTCAGTAATGGGAGATGATGGTCTATTAGTATTCTGCCTTTATGAAATATGAAATCCTCCACTATTTTATATTTGATTTCTGGTAGCTTCTTCCTCTGAATCTTTAATTTTTGTTGCTGGTACTATGTAGAAGCTTGTAAAGTGTTCTTCAACTCGTGCAACCAAGGGGTTTGCACCACTGAAACTGTTTGCAATTGCTCCTCTTTCATTGATTCTTCTTCCCTCCTAGATAATGACTCAGCCATTATATTGAGATATATTTAGAATAAATGATTAAGATATTACCATATATTTAGAATATATGATTAAGATATTATGAGTGGTATGTGATAAGGGAAATATCTTTGGAAAATTTCCGGTTGTTTTCGCAATATATGATTAGATGTTATGAGTGGTATGTGATAAGGGAAATATCTTCGGAAGATTTCCTGCTGTTTCAGATAGAGTCTTGGGTATGTATTATAAATAGGGATGCTGGTGATTAATAAAAATTCAAGCTGAGTTTTGCCAATTCTTCATGGTATCAGAGCTAGGGAACGATTTTTTTCTTCAAGAATAATTTGCCATGCCTGGTGTTGAAGATCCACCGCCTCCTCCACCGCCTAAAATTGAACCAAATTTCCCTTATTATCTCGGCCCATAAGATAGACCAGGAGACTTCGTTACACCCACTCGACTCAAGGCCGATAATTATGACGACTGGGCGGCTGATATTCAGACGGCATTAGAAGCCCAACGCAAGTTTGAATTTCTTGATGGCAGTATCCTTACACAAGCGCCTCCCTATACAAAGTCCGATTGGACCGCGATTAATGCTATGCTTATTTCTTGGATTTCGAATACTATCAATCCTGAGGTTAGGTCCTCTTTGTCGAAATTCAAGGAAGCTAAACCCTTTTGGGATCATCTCAAGCAACATTTTTCCCAAACAAACAGACCTAGGGTTCATCAATTACGATCTTCAATTGTGCGATGTGAGCAGACAAAGACGATGCCTGTTTCGGTTTACTATGGTAAATTGCATGCTTTGTGGCAAGAATTGGATCACCATGAACCTTTAATCTCTTGTTCTTGTTGTTCCTCATGCTCGGCTAGCAAATTACATGAGGAACGACGAGCACATGCCAAATTACACGATTTTTTGATGGGCCTTTGTTCTTAATTTAATGGTCCTTTGCGCACACATATCCTCTCTCAAGATCCTCTCCCTAATCTTGATCGAGCTTATCAATTAGTGTCACAAGAAGAACGTGTTCGTCAATCGAAGCAGGAAGTCGATCAAAAGCCCTTTGAAATAGTCGGTTTCGCTGTACATACAGGGGCTGGTTAGGGCCGAGGAACCTATGATAGATCGATGTGTTCTTAGTGCAAGAAGCAGGGCCATGAGGCCTTAAGTTGCTGGGCGAAATCCGTTTGCAGCCATTATAAGAAAACAGGCCATGAGGTTAGACGGTGTTACGAGCTTCATGGATACCCCGATGGTTGGTTCAAAGGCAGACGAGGCAGCTCCACTAGGCAAGGTAGGGGGCAAGTATGTGCTAATGCGGCTGCTGGCAGCAGCTCCCCTATCGCATCCAATTCGTCGACGGTGTCAGCCTTGGGTCAATTTTTCACGAATGAGCAGTGGAAAGCTATTTCTAGCGTGATTGGTAATAGTAAAATTCTCGAAAATCGATTCAATGGTAAGTTTGATGATACTTCATGGATTATCGATACCGGAGCAACCCATCATGTTACAGGGCAACGTTCATGGTTATTTGACACACAAAATCTTGAGTGTTCTGTTGGTTTGCCCAATGGTGAAAAAGTGATGGCTACTTTGGTGGGATCCGTATGTGACGGACAAAATTACTCTCATCGGAGTACTTTATGTTCCAAACTTAAGTTGCAATTTAATTTCTGTTTCTCAACTTAATGATGATTTACGAACTGTTGTCCAATTTGATTCTCATACTTGTGCTATACAGGACCAAACGAAGGAGCTGATTGGAACGGGAGTTAGGAGAGATGGACTATACTACTTTATTAAACCAGAATTTGTGTCAACAGTTGAAGCAACATCAAATTTGGAGTTGTGGCATCGTCGGCTCGGGCATCCTTCTGAAAAAGTAGTTAAGTTAATTCCTTCCGTCAAAAATAATAAAGATAGCTTAGATAAAGGGTGTGAAGTATGTATGCATGCTAAACATCCTAGAGACAAGTTTTCTTTAAATGACAATAAAGCTTCTAGAATTTTTGAGAAAATACATTGTGATTTGTGGGGCCCGTATCGACACATTTCGTTGTGTGGGGCCCGTTATTTTTTTACAATAGTTAATGATTTTTCGAGAGCAGTTTGGATTTATTTGTTGGTTGACCAATTAGAGGTGTTTCAAATGTTTATGTCCTTTGTTGCTATGGTCGATAGGCAATTTTCTCAAACAATTAAGGTCGTTCAAAGTGATAATGGAACTGAGTTTAATTGATTGATTGATTATTTTAATGCAACTGGAATTTTGTTTCAAACTTCGTGTGTGGGTACTCCACAACAAAATGGGAGAGTTGAAAGGAAACATAAACAAATTTTGAATGTGGGTAGGGCATTACGCTTTCAAGCAAACTTGCATATTTATTTTTGGGGTGAATGTGTTCTTGCTGCCGCTCATTTAATTAATCGTACACCCTCTTCCATGTTACAAAATAAAACACCTTTTGAGATACTTTTTGGTAAACCACTCTCTTTTGGTGCTATTCGAACCTTTGGGTGCTTGTGCTTTGCTCATAATCAAAAGACTAAGGGAGATAAATTTGCAAGTCGGAGTCGAAAGTGTATTTTTTGGGTTACCCGTTCGGTAAGAAGGGGTGGAAATTATTTGATCTTGATACAAAGGAATTTTTCTTGTCTAGAGATGTGAAATTTGTAGAGGAGGTATTCCCGTTTGGGTGTTCGGAAGATGTCAATATAATATCTAGTGAGAATAATGATCATGATATTCATCAAGATTTTGCTGAAATAATTTATGAAGATGAGGATGTTGATCTTTTGATTAATGATAATGGGTCTGC
Organism: Allium fistulosum; assembly: GCA_030737815.1. NCBI lineage: Eukaryota > Viridiplantae > Streptophyta > Magnoliopsida > Asparagales > Amaryllidaceae > Allium > Allium fistulosum. Next base: position 478,016,524 of record CM060905.1, on the reverse strand, counting down.
TGGGTCTGCACATGGTTCTGCTTCGGATCTGTCTACTAGTCCATAGGAAATGGGTCGTGGTCTTCGGGAAAAGTTCCCAAATGTTCTGTATCGAGATTTTGTGACACATACGATTTTTGCTAATGGTCCATCTTCGGATTCTCCTCCTTCCAATCACTCCTCAGGTACTCCTTGTCCTCTAGCACATTACATAAATTGTGACAATTTTTCTGTAAATTATCGTTCTCCTCCTTCCAATCACTCCTTAGCCATAATTAAGGGTAAGGACCCTAAATCATTTAAAGAAGCCATGAAATCCGATGAGTGGCGTCGTTCCATGAAGGATGAGATACGGGGTCTAGAAGACAACGGCAAGGCTCAATTTGATTTTCTTCTCTCCAAGTTGGGCATTTTTGAATCTCATCCTCCAACTTGAGGGGGGGTATTGAGATATATTTAGAATATATGATTAAGATATTATGATATATTTAGAATATATGATTAAGATATTATGAGTGGTATGTGATAAGGGAAATATCTTTGGAAGATTTCCTGCTGTTTCCGCAATATATGATTAGATGTTATGAGTGGTATGTGATAAGGGAAATATCTTCGGAAGATTCCTGTTGTTTCAGATATAGTCTTGGGTATGTATTATAAATAGGGATGCTGGTGATTAATAAAAATTCAAGCTAAGTTTTGCCAATTCTTCACATTACCTTCTATCTTCCACTTTTGTATTCCACTTTGTAATCAAAACCATAAAGTTTTGCCAGCCATTTATGTTGAAGACCAGTAGATAATTTCTATGATAATAGATACTTTATATTTTGATGATCAGTCTTAATAATGAATTGCCTCCTCATTAGATATTGTACCCATTTTCTTGTTGCAATGATAATGGCCAGTAATTCCTTTCCATATGTAGACAGTGCTAGATTCCTCCCATGCAATGCTTTACTTAGATATATCAATGGCTTTCCATTCTGTGCTAACACTACTCCAACTTCTTGCCCACTTTCATCACACTCCAAGGTAAAAAGTGGATTGAAATTAGGCATGGCTAAGATTGGTGGTGTGATTAAATAGTGTTTGAGTTTTGCAAAATCTTACTTAGCTCTTTACTCAACTTGAATGCATCCTTCTTTAACATCTCATTCAGAGTTTTGGTAATCACTCCATATCCCTAAATGAACTTTATGCTATAACCATTCAGCCCTAAAAATCTTCTCAAAGCCTTCAAACTCTTGGGTAATGGCCATTCAAGCACTCCCTTCACTTTACTTGGGTAAATAGTAATGCCTTCATATGAGATGACATGTCCAAGATGTTGTATTTATAATTTAGCAAAATGGCACTTAGATAATTTGATTACAAACCCATTGTGCTTTTGGATCTGAAAAGTTAAGTTCAAATGTTCCAAGTGCTGAGACCATGTTTGGTTGTATATCAGTATGTCACCAAATAAAATCAATACAAATTTTCTCAAGTATAGTCTAAAAATATCATTCATCAGTGATTGGAAGGTAGATGGAGCATTTACTAACCCAAATAGCATTAATATGAACCATGGAGCCTTGAAAGCAGTCTTGGGGTATGTCTGATTCATACAATCTGATCTGGTGGTATCCTGATCTCAAATCAAGCTTGGAGAAGAACTTGGATCCTTGAAGTTCATCAAAAAGTTCATCTATCAATGGTATGGGAAAATTTTCTTTTAAGGTTTGGGAGTTTAGAGTCCTATAGTCAATGCAAAGCCTCCATGTTCCACGCTTCTTCCTCACCATCACCATTGAAGAAGGGTAGGAGCTACTAGTGTGTCTGATAATGCCTGATTCCAAAAGCTCTTTGACAATTTTTTCATGTTCATTTTTAGTATGGTTTGAGGTAGACTGGTTTGGAGTTTGGAAGCAAAGAAATTTTGTGGTCATGTAATCTCTTCGGTGGTAATGGAGGATTGGTGGTGGTTATTTTTCAGGGTATAGTTGGAGAAGCATTTCAATTTCTGGAGGGATGTTAGGGTTTTCATTGTTTGAGGAGGAGATAGGGTATATATCATGGTGAATTTCCCTTATGCACATTCTTTTCCCATAATCTTCTTATTAACCACCTTCATCTCTTCTTGTTGGAGTCCGTGCCAAACATATTCTTTATTGTTTATGTGTACTTGACCTGCAATTTCTCCAAATTCAGAGTTACTTCACCCAGTTTCTTCATCCATTGAGCCCCAAAGATCGTTTGACAACCTTCAAATGAACCAATAGATGGTCTATAGCATACTTGGTAGTTGAATATGACCTTATTACAAACTCTTGATCCCTTTAACTTCTCCCCATTTAGGACTACAACTTCATAAGTCTTTGATTCATCAATTTTCAATCTCAATTTCCTTGCTAACTAATCATGTATAAAACTATGTGTAGACCCTGAATAAATCAATATCTGCATTGGTTTGCCATGAATAAGGCCTTTCACTGTGATGGTTGAGAGGGCTGGGATGCCAAGCATAGCTTAAAGGATGATTAATAGGGTTTCTTCCACTGGTTCTTCACTTTTGTATTCATTAATTTCCTCTATGATCTTATCTTCCTGAAACCCTTCATCATGTAATAGCATTGTGCCTTCTAACACACATACTTGTAGATTTTTACACTTATGATCCTTGTGCCATTTTTCCTTACAACCATAGCACAAGTTTTTCCTTCTCATTTCAAAGATATGACTGGGAGTGTGCCCTCTACTTCTGGCTATGTTTTCTAGAGCGGTACTTCCTTATTTATGATTTAGGTTAGAGGTAAAATCAAGAGATGGTTTGGAGGATTACGGGGGGTTAGGGCCATTATTCTTGGAGACAGTGGAGGGAGTTATTGGGTATTTGTTAACCTTTTAGGTTTGTATGTACTTACTTTCAAATATCCTGGCAAGGGAAACAACTTCCTTAATATCAACAGGTCTTGGGGTAAGAACATTATACCTAATCTCTTCTTTCAATCCACCAATGAATCGGTCTAGAAGGAATTTAGAGGGTAGGGTCTCTATAACATATTGCAGTTGCTCAAATCTACTCAAGTGCTCTCATAGTGGAATGTTGTTTGAGTTTAGATAGGGTTTCATATTGTCTTTCAATTTGCTTAGGGTTAAACCTAACCAAGATTTCCTCCTTGGGCATCTACCATGCCTCATGATTAACCACTGTGTTTGTATATCAAAGATACCATTGAAGCGCTTCTTTCTTGAGGTAGAAAGAGCATGTCTCCACCCAGTAGTGCTCCTAACTATGATGGAGCCTAAAGAACTGTTCCACTTTCCTCAACCACTCAGTAACTCCATCTTCACCAGAAAAAATAGGAAAGTCTAACTTGAAAGAAGTTAAGGGATTAGTGTAATTTGTATTGAAGTGGTTTGGATTGAGATAATTTAGGTTGGAGTAGTTTGGATAGGAATTTCTAGGTGCTTGTGTAGGTTCTAATAAGGATACAAAGGGAGGTTCATGAAGCATTGTGCATTTCTTTTCTGTGGTAAGGCAGTTTTTAGTGCAGCATTTGTTGTATTTGGACCTGGTGGTAGTACTAGGGGTACAGGTGGAGCACATGGATGTTAAGAAAGGGTTTTTGGATGTTGTAAAGGAGGTGGGTGGTGGGGTATTAGTGGTGGAGCAACTGGTGATATTAGTGGTGGAACAGGTGATCGATTCTTGATTTGCTGAATATCTTGAACTAAGGTGGTGAGAATGTTATGGATTCCCTCAAACTTTGTGTTGAGATCTTGGGTAGTATGCTCTAGATTTTGGGTAATATGTTCCATATTTTGTGTAGAATGTTCAAGATTCCTCAAAGAATAATTGGTTATGTTGTTGATTTTCTCCTGCCTCTGCCATGCTCGTTCATGATCATGAATTCATGGTGGAATTTGATTTTAGTTGTTGAAGAGGTTAAGATCGATCTGAGGGTTTGGGTTAGCCTCCGATGACTGCTCTGATACCAAATTGGAAGAGTTGGGTTGTTCCACAGTCTTTGACATGGTGATGGTAGCAGTTTCTTGTGATGTTATGTGAAGTTTGGATGAAGTGATGTGATGAGAATGGGACAACGTATATGAGCATATATCAGAAATGCAAAAGATAATGATGATATAGTGGTTATGTGATGTGTATGCAAAGGAATTTAACAAGAATTTGTGAACAAATGATAGTGAACAAGATTTACCAAGAATTGTAGAGTTTTTGAGTGCACAAATATGAGAAAAGATCATGGTTCAAAATTCCGGCGGAACTCCGGTTGTTCCAGTGATTCCGTTCTGGTTCCGCTCATAACCGGAACGGAATCCGGTCAAAATTCCGGTTCCGATCAAAATTCCGGATTTGTTTTTCAAATATTGAAAAAAACTTATAAAAAATTAAAAAAATACAACAAACATATAATAATTAAAAAAAGAAAACAAATTAATCTGGACAATAAATAAATGGATAAGAAATCATGTAGTTTCATAAAAAAAGTTGTTATACTTTTGTTAATTTACATCGAATCATAATAAAAAATTCAAAATTTTCAAAATTGATCAAAGTTTACAATCTCAAAAGAACAATACAGAATCTTACACAATTGATTTTTAATTAAAGTATATATTTTATATGTAATATAAAAAATGTACTGTAAATTTACGACGGTATTGAATATTTATTAGCGTATATAGAAAATTAAAGCAAAAAAAGTACCGAAATTAAAGCGGAACTTCCGGAACGGAACCGGAAATTTTAAAATTACCAATGGCCGGAATGGAAACAGAAAATGGAATTTTGAACCTTGGAAAAGATACAAGAAATGTAACTGCTAAATTAGAATGGTGATCATAACTTAAGTATTGATATTGCTAATGAAAAGCAAAGTGCATTGACATAAAAACAAGTACAGAGTGTCTGAAATTCTTTACTGTTCGATCTTTCATGATTAATGATGAACAATTCAAGTAATAGCCCAAGGATCACCAATACCGAATATTTCACAAACAAAACTTAATATGATTTTTTGTTTAAGATGACGTACCTTGATTAACAGCGGAAGATGTAATGGCTGTCATCTTCTTCTTCTGACTTCTAATAATTACTCTTCTTCTCAGAATTCGGTTTCTCTCTCTAACCCTATTTCTTTATGTGTTTCTTGATGGAGAAGAATACATCTATTCCTTTTTTTTGGGAGAGAGAAGACCCAATCCTTTGTATAACATTTAACTCTAAATCTGGTACGTCCATCATATACTAATTCAACGCTTAAGATTAATCACAGACCTAATGTTCTAATTATAGAACGGTCTATTTATGATCTAATTAATCGAGTCACATTAAGATTAGAAACTGGATAACGTTAAAGGTAAATGATACATTCTATTTATGACCTAATTAATAGGGTCACATTAAGATTAGAAACTGCATAACGTTAAAAGTAAATGAAACGATTGCAGTTTCTAATAGCAGATTTCTAACATTCTCCCACTTGACCCGATTTCATAATATCAAGTGTTGAACATCATACTATGATAAATTGCTGAGAGTTATGGCGGTTGTGCATTATTAATTCAATGCATTCCCTTTCATATACTATAACACCAGCAATCCATCATTTTATACTCATAATTTATATAAAACAGCATAATGGTCCACATAATGTCTTATATCATAATGATTAAACATAATATCTTTATAAGACTCTTTCTTGTTTAAAATTACATAAAGTACTTACTACCACATTAAAACAAGAGACACATAATTGTATATCAGAAACACACAAAGGAGCTCAGAATGTCACACATCAATTATTATTAATACAACCAAGACCCATTCTTTGAACATGTTCCTTAAATTGTCTTGGCTGTAACCCTTTCGTCAAAGGGTCTGCAATCATAAGTTCTGTCCTGATATGCAATCACAATACGATACTTCAGTTCCATATGTTTGGCACCTTTAGAGTACTTGTAGTTTTTTGAGAAAAACACTGTTGCAGAGTTATCACAATAAATTTTCAGCGGCTTGCTAATGGTGTCGACAACCGCAAGTCCTGAAATAAAGTTCCGCAACCATAATGCATGAATTGTGGATTCATAACATGCCACAAATTCTGCCTCCATAGTAGATGAAGCAACGATAGTTTGTTTCGCACTTTTCCATGATATGGCTCCTTGAGCAAACATAAACAGGTAACCAAAAGTCGATTTTCTAGTATCGATGCATCCAGCAAAATCTGAATTGCTATATCCAATCACCTCCAATTCATTGGATCTACTATACATGAGCATGTAATCTTTCGTGCCTTGTAAGTACCTTAACACTTTCTTTGCAGCTTGCCAATGTTCCCTTCCTGGATTACTTTGATACCTCCCTAACATACCTACCGCAAAACTGATATCCGGTCTAGTACAGGTTTGAGCATACATTAGGCTACCAACTAAAGATGCATATGGAATTGATTCCATTTCCTTTCGTTCAACATCATTCTTAGGACATTGCATGAGATTGAATTTATCACCTTTCTGTACAGGAACTTTCCCAGTTGAACACTTACTCATTCCAAATCTCTCTAGAATCCTTTCGATATATCCTTTCTGAGACAATCCCAATATTCCTTGTGATCGATCACGAAATATTTCTATTCCAATCACATAGGATGCCTCTCCCATATCTTTCATTTCAAAGTTCGTTGAGAGAAATTCCTTAGTCTCATGCAATATGCTTAAATTATTTGCAGCAAGCAAGATGTCATCATCATAAAGGACTAGATAAATAAACTTGCTCCCACTGATCTTTTGGTATAAACAGTGATCAACCGTATTTTCCTTAAAACCAAAAGATGTAATAATGGTATTGAACTTAATATACCATTGCCGGGATGCTTGTTTAAGCCCATATATTGACTTCTTAAGTTTACACACCAATTGTTCTTTACCTTTTACAGAAAAACCCTCAAGTTGATCCGTATAAACATCCTCATCAAGATCTCCATTCAGAAAGGCTGTTTTCACACAATTCCAAATCATAATGTGCTACTAATGTCATTATTATTCTTAGTGAGTCCTTTTTCGAAATAGGCGAAAATGTCTCCTTGTAATCAACACCATCTTTCTGAGTGTAACCCTTAGCAACAAGTCTAGATTTATACCGTTCGATATTACCACTAGAGTCGTGTTTGGTTTTAAAAACCCATTTGCATCCGACTCTTTTACAGCCATGTGGTAACTCAACGAGATCCCAAACTTCATTCTGTTGCATGGATTTTAGTTCTTCTTTCATGGCATTAATCAATTCCTTTGACTCTTTACTTTCTACAGCATGTGAAAACGAAACTGGGTCCTTATAGATTCCTATATCATAATCTGATTCTTGCATATAAACCATATAATCATTAGAAATAGCTGACCTACGATCTCTTTGAGATCTTCTTAATGCTACTTGTTATGGTTCATTCATATCAGCATTATGTAAGTCATTTCCTTCAGGAAGTACTTCTTCATTTATATGTTGTTTATCATCATGCTGTTCTCCAACAACTAGAACAACATTTGGAGTAATAGTAGATGGAGGAACTATTCTAGGCAATGTAACATTTATCCTTGTTTCCTTTATTTCCACTATTTCTCTTCTAGTACTCCCACTGACTTCACCAATCTCAATGAATCTTGCATTACCAGTTTCTACAATTCTTGGACTATGATTAGGACAATAAAACACATATCCTTTAGATTTTTTCAGGGTAACCTAAAAAATACCCACTAATCGTTCGAGAATCTAATTTCTTTTCATGTGGATTATAAATTCTCGCTTCCGCTGGACAACCCCAAACATGTAGGTGTCTTAAGCTAGGTTCATGTTGGTCCATAATTCAAAAGGAGTCTTTTGAACAGCTTTACTAGGAACCCTATTCAACAAATAATTAGCGGTTTTGAGTGCATACGACCACAAATTCTTAGGTAGTGTAGAATCTGACATCATTCTCCTAATCATATCCATTAACGTCCTAATGCGCCTTTCTACTACACCATTTTGCTGTGGTGTACCTGACATTGTGTATTGCGCACATATGCCATGAATTTCGAGGAATTTTGCAAATGGACCTGGACACTGGCCTGACTCATTAAATTTGCCATAATATTCACCACCTCTATCAGACCTTATGATTTTCACCTTTTTATCTAATTGCCTCTCAACTTCCTTTACAAACGTCTCAAGGACATTCACAGATTGAGATTTTTCATGAAGCAAATAGATAACCATAGCGGGAAAAATCGTCAATAAAAGTGATGAAATACTTTTCTCCATTAAAGGCTGGAGTATCCATAGGTCCGCAAATATCAGTGTGTATTATTTCAAGAAGCTGGCTGCTTTTGGTTTGTTTACCTTTAATACAATCCACACATAATTCTAGATCACTAAAGTTCAAATTTGACAAAATTTCATTACTTACTAATCTCATCATTCTTTCTTTGGATATGTGACCTAGTCTTTTATGCCATAAAAGCAGAATTTTCATTCAACATGCTACGTTTGTATCCAACATTATTTATTACATTCAGCAAGGAATTCGCATAAGTGTCATTCAGTTTCAATTTATATAAACCATCAATTAGAATACCAAAACCAACATTATCAGTATTCTTATATAAATCAAAACAACCAGATCCAAATGTACATCTAAAACCAGAAATATCCAACTTACTTACGGAAATAAGGTTTCTAGATAATGAAGGTACATAAAGGGTACTATATAAGTCTAATACATATCCACTTTCTAGAATTAGACGATAAGTCCCAATGCCTTCTATTGTGGATTTCATTCCGTTTCCCATAAAGAGAAAACGATCTTCATTTGGATTTATGGTTCGGATCATAAGAAATCCCTGCATATTATTGGAGATATGAGTTGTAGCACCAGTATTAAGCCACCATGTATTAATATGAACTTCAACTAAATTTGATTCAAAACATACGAAAGATAGATGATTACCTTTCTTTTCGAACCAAGCTATCCTTTTCAGACAGTCATCTTGATAATGTCCTCTCCTTTTACAGAAATGACATCGAACATCCTTTAGTTCCTTCTTTTCCTTATCCTGCCCATTCTTAGCAGGTTCCTTTTTCTTCTTGAAATGACTTGATTTTCCATTCTTTTCTTTACCAGCTTTATTACTCACAAAACTTAATGAGTGATTCACTTGATTTTTCAAACGTCCTTCTTCCTGAACAAGTCTACTGGCCAGTTCAATAACATTCCACTTATCCTTTATAGTGTTATAGTTAATTTGAAAAGGTCCATATTCAAAAGGTAGCGAGTTCAGGATAAACTGGACAAGAAAAGAATCCTCTACTGTAAGTCCAAGAGAGTTTAACCTTGCTGCAAGATTAGTCATCTCTATAATATGCTCTTGCATAGTTCGCGACCCATCAAACTTCATGGTCGTGAGTTCTGCCATAAGAGTACCAGCGAGTGACTTATCAGCTGAACGAAAACCCTCTTCCACAAACTGCATATATTCCTTAGCACTTTCTGTTTGTGGAATTGTTGACTTGATGTTGTTAGCAACAGTCATCTTAATAAACATAAGGCTCAATCTGTTATTGCGTTCCCATGCTTTATGGCGTGATTTTTCTATCTCAGTACTAGCTGTTGTAAGAGCAAAAGGTTTATCTTCAAGAAGTGCAAAGTCAAGATCCTGAACACTTAAATGGAAATTGACGTGTTCTCTCCATTCAGAAAAATTAACACCAGTGAACAATGTAACAGATGAAGCATGTGTATTCATGGAAACTACTGCAAATTAAATATAAAAAAAATTGAAATAACTATAAGCTCATAGCTAACACGATTCAGATATGTACATAATAGTATAATATAGCACTCCTTTGGGTAGATACTATCTTATACTTAACATAATTAAATACCAAACATAAGTAAGTAATAAATATATTCAATTAAATAGAACTGACATCTTTGGATGATCAATATTTATTTAATCAAGATATCTATTAAACCTCATCATGTCAACTAGTTATAGAACAAGACTTTTCTTTGGGTAAGTTCTCAGGTTCTATCATTAGTGACGCCAGTTTTTAATTGGTATTATTATAACTGGCAATTTCTATCAATAATCATTATGTCACTTATGCACTAAATGATTATTCTGATTTTGACCACTTTGGTGATTAACAAAATTATAAATCTTATGTGCATAAATGACTTATAACACATACTTGATTAAACATCATGAGTAAAGCATAGAACAAATCAATTGCAATCATAGGAAATATTCAGTTATTGATTGGTGGCTCTGATACCAAATGCCAGAAATTCTTTACTGTTCGATCTTTCATGATTAATGATGAATAATTCAAGTAATAGCACAAGGATCATTAATACCGAATATTTCACAAACAAAACTTAATATGATTTTTTGTTTAAGATGACGTACCTTGATTAACAGCGTAAGATGTAACGGCTGTCATCTTCTTTTTCTGACTTCTAATAATTACTCTTCTTCTCAGAATTCGGTTTCTCTCTCTAACCTTATTTCTTTATGTGTTTCTTGATGGAGAAGAATACATCTATTCCCTTTTTTTGGAGAGAGAGGACCCAATACTTTATATAACATTTAACTCTAAATCTGGTACGTCTATCATATACCAATTCAACGTTTAAGATTAATCACAGACCTAATGTTCTAATTGTAGAACGGTCTATTTATGACATAATTAATCGGATCACATTAAGATTAGAAACCGCATAACGTTAAAGGTAAATGAAACGTTCTATTTATGACCTAATTAATAGGGTCACATTAAGATTAGAAACTGTATAACGTTCAAAGTAAATGAAACGATTGCAGTTTCTAATAGCAGATTTCTAACACAGAGAGAGAAAGAACTTGAACTAACAGCAAGCTATAATCGATAACAAGATCAAATTGCACAAATTAAAGGATTGGATTAAGAAAGCTACTGAAAATAAAGCAAGAACTGAATTGTATATAAAGGCAAAAATTGTAACATCAGGAACTGATAATTGGAAATAAAATGAACAAGAAGAAGAACTAGATTTGAATTAAAACTATAACTAGTAATTGATAGAACTAAGTAAGGATTGAAGAAGAAAGAAGTAAGTACTAAAGATTTGCAGTGGAATTGGAAATGGAAATGAAAGTAAATTTGTATTCATATTTTCTCACACACAATACATGCATGCACTGCTGTATATATACATACTACCCACGCAACCAACCACTTTATTCAACCACTTGACTTAACCCACTCTGGTTCGACCATATAACAAGTATACAATTCAACACAAAAACACAAAGACTCAAGATCCCAAACATATCAGAAAACAAGCTCAAACAAAGCCTGTATCAGTGTGCACACATGCACACACTGATACATCCTTGTATCTCCCTCCTCAGGCCCTGACTTCATCCGCTTCTGCACCTGACAACTTTCTGCCATATCCAACCACCATCTCTGACAACCCCACGGTTGTCTCTGGCAAACTTGACCGGAATTTTGTTCTTTCACCATTTTCTGCCTGCAAACAGCAATTACCATCTTTTAAAGTAATGGCAAGCAGAGATTGGTTGTTACGAATTACTCTAAATGCGTGCGTTGGAGACTAGAAATCTCATTAACATATTATTAAAAAAATGAATTCTTAGTTATGGCTTTCTATCACCCATTTTCTATTTCACTTGGATTGTAGAATTTAACTTTTATTGAAACAATTTCGTGAATTTTGGAAGCTGAACCAATCAAATATGTATCTCTTGACGTTTAAAGGATGCGACTTGGTTAACTTATATGTCGAGAACCTTTCTTTATGAGGCATTATAGGACATTGTTCTGTAGTAGGTTCTTAAAGTGTTATTTGCAATTTTACGATGATTCTTTTTTTTTTAAAGAGAACCAAACTTCACTTGTAAACTCTGAGAAAGCATATACCAAATCCACAACACATGGTTCGAGTAATTCACAGTTAACTGCAGCTTGTGAGGATTGAACCATCAACTTTCAAGGTGAGCGTTGCATGTCGGAATCAAGACTAGTTGAATAAAAACCACCATTTGTGAGGAAAAGAACACAGGGAGGGGGAAAGGCGACTTTATGAAATGTTTTTCATCTTTTAAAACTATGTACAATTTTCCATATAATTCATACTGGTTTTGTCTCACATGATGAAATACGGGATGATGGTTTAAAAATGAAATAGTTAAACTTGATGGAGAGTGAAGTATAAATACGATAGGAAACACATAACATTGGAAATTTCAGAAGAGTATATCAAGTAATATGCAGGAGCTATATGCACGAGATAGGAAGCTTATCCGATGATTTATATTTCACACAGAATAATATCAGATAATACGATAACATATAGTCTGCAAACGATTTGCACAACTCAAATCGATACGATATATAATTCAAGTTAAAATCTCCAAAACAATCAAAGTTACATTGTGCTCCAACATTTTAATACTTCTGGTTATGAACACCAGTATACATATAGTTTTGAACAAAAACAAATAGAAAATGTGAATTTCAAATAAATTTGCATGAAAATGATAGTAGTAGTGGTGGGAATGGGAACTTATTGATCTGGCTTGTAGGCGATGAAACTGATGCATTGGACTTGACGGACGTTGTCAAATCCGATGATTCTGCAGTAGGCTTTTGGGTACTCCTTCTTCACCTCTGATACTTCATTCAAAACTTGTGTAGCGTCGGTGCATCCGAACATGGGAAGCTTCCACATTGTCCAGTACCTTCCATCATAGTATCCTGGTGAGTTTCCAGTCTCACGGGACACAAATCCTTTCTGTGTGGATGCAGAACAATTAATATACTTGTTACCATCCATATTTATATAATGAGCTAGTATGGCACTCATGTATATTAGTTAGTTAGGTTTTAGGGGCTTACATGGCTGAATTCTAAGCAAGGGATCCATCCATTGCGGATAAGGTACTCAATTTGTTTCAGGAGCTGTGCATCGGTTAGAGTTGGAAGGTAAGAGAGGGTCTCGAATTTCTTGAGTCCTTCAATTGGCCATACCTGTAAAACCATGTAATACATCATGTACTTCTCTTGTTAAATTATAAAACTTGGTAAAAATCAAAATATGAGAAAGAATATATATGTGTACCTTCATGCATTGAACTCTTCCACCATTGCTAGGCAACTTAGAGAAGTCAGCATTGGCCTTTTTGGTAACTGGGAAGCTTGACATTGACTTAAGACCGGTGAAAGGAGCGACCATGCTAGATTGCACTGGAGACACGCTCGACATGGTAGCAGAAGACATCAACGATGAAGCCATTGCTAAGACTCTCTTCTTCTTGCTGTGTGTGTGTTCCCCTGAGATGAGAAAAATGGTTTGATGAAGGAGCTAATATATAGTGCAGGATGAGCACATCAAGTTGAAAAAAGCCACTCGTTATTGTTGCAGTAGCAAGAGCGCATACTCCTTATCTTCGGCTGCAAATCAGTATATCGCTGCCACGTGTCAATGCCTGATCTTATCTTCTTTTGTTTTGTATTCGATATTGGGTGGTGTTGTGTATTCGGAACTGTGTGGTGTCCTTCATTTCTACTGCATGTATCTCTCCATGTTAAAGTGACTGTTAAAAGTTAAGTGGTTGTGTGTTGCATATTACCGCAGTTTGTACAAGTGTGGTTTTAAACCTTCGTTGTTAAGTTATTAATGGGTGTGTATATAACTTAATTACGATATATATTGGATGTTGAAATCTGGGTATTTAAGTTGAGGTATAACAAAAGTGAGGTACCCTCAGACTTTCATCATACATTTCAATTTAAATAATGACATGACGTCGAATCGAAAAAAACAACTGCTATATATTTAAATCGAAATGGTTGTACAAGTATAGAAATGAGTTCAAATTTTGTAGTGATGATCCTCTACATGTGGATTGAACATCCATAAACTTTAACACACACATTTGTTTACATTCTCGATTATCCTCAAAATCTTGTCCGTTAGATCTACTTCATCCCTACAACTTGATTTATTAATCAATTGTTTTTGTTGACCACACTCATAGGTAGGGATGATATAAAATCCAGGATCTGAGATTCTGATTTATTTTGATAGTGCTCAAATTCATGCTTTTGCTAATTAACTAAATCACACTTAGCGCCTAGACCACGTGTTGAAGAAACTTTCAACATGATAATAACAACGAAAGCAGTTTGTCATATGAAACTACATATTGAAACATATAGAGCATTGAATATTTTTGTGCGTATTGGAAGACAATCTCAAATTTGGAGTTTTTTTTACTGCATCAAGCAAGTAAGTCGCCGATGTTGCAAGGGGCATTGATTATCATGCCTTGTTGAAAACAAGAATCATGAACCTTGGAGGTAAAACCATTTTAGCTCATGTTACATCTATTGAAGTTGATTGGTCATTCCTTTCCGATCGACTGAACCGTCTATCCATCTACTTGCAATTTATAGCTAGTTGAGTCAATGTGAATTAGCTGATTACAGCAAATTTTGATTTGATTCGTAGCTCTAATTTCATCTATTAGCATTTGTACTTTATATCTACGCTTTTGAATCTTTTAGAAGCTAATCTAGCAATCATAATTGGTTGCAGACTATCAATAAATCACTTCACCTAGGAGTTCAAGTGATAGAAAAATTAGTTCATCTTATCCAATTTGTATCAATCTCTTTGTAAACTTTTTCTTAATTATTAATAAAATTCTTCTCTCCTCAAGTGGATGTACATTCATATCAATAGTGGAACCGAAATAAATCCATGTCCATTTTATTTTAGGTTAATTGTTTATTTGGATTACCTATGATTTGGTTGTAAATTGTTTGGAATTGGGTTCAATTGTTTTTATCCCGCTTGTTCTTATCACGCTTATAGTTGATACTACAAGACTTCCAATATGTTTGGAGATAATTAATCTCTGAATAATTTCCCTTTTGCAATTAGACATCATAGTTGTAAGTTTTGCTATTGGATCACTTAGTGTATAAAATCTATTTTAATAGGATGGCAGGTCTAAAAGATGAAGAAAAAAAATTGGAGGTTAATTCTAGTTTAGTTGATGTTGCGAATGCTAGGAGTATCCATGTTGATCGGGTTCACAGTTGGCAATTGAGAAGTGGAATGAAGACCGTGATTTTGAGAAACGATAGTGGAAGATGAATGTGGTGCTGAGAAGAAATCATGTTCATCATGTGTTATTTCCAATAAAACAATTATCTATCGAAATTTCATATTTAGAATATAAAAGGATGGAAGAATGGAAATTTACTACTTCCTAACTTGCTATAGGAGAAAGTGTAATTTCTGAAATTAGTAGTGCTACTACCACTAGGGGTATTAGGAAGAAGTTGGAGGAGCTTTATATGAAGAAGTCTTTGAACAAACATCCAATATTTTTGAAGACATTTTTCACCAACAAGAAGATGATACTTCAATTGAAGCACAATTTAATATGCTTGACGATTTGCTGACGACGATGAAGTTGGTTGATTTGAAGTTTGATGAGGCGTAGAAAGCAATGATTCTAATACGTTCACTTCCAAAGTGATACGATGATTTTTCCAACAGGCTTTTTTATGGTATGAATACGTTAACATTGGATGATGTGAAGATAGTCAGCTCAGTAAGGATTTGTGTGATTTGATGAGGGAATTAAGTGATAGTGATAATGGAGCTGGAAACAGTGAATTGAGAAATGTAGAATTAAGACTGGAATTAACTTAAAGGGAGCTCCAAGTCTAGAGTGCTTGGAGGTTAGAGGCATAGTAAGTTGAGAGAAGAAAAGTGAAATTATTGTAAGAATCTTGGAAGAAGGAATTAGTTAGGTTTTTATTGACTTTTATAGATAATGATAATGACAGTGATGTGTTGACAGTTTTAATATGTAATGTTGCAGAATATTGGGTCATTGATTTTGGAATCTTCTTCCATATAATACCTGACAAAGGAATAATTTTATTCCAATATTACCAAAAAAAGGAAGTCCATTAATTATGGCTAATATTGCAACATGTAAGTGATAGAATTAGGGTTGTGCCTTAGGGGCAATTATGTAATTTGTTATATAATCCTAATTCTGTAAACAATCTTATTCGAAAAATAATATGGTTTGGTTTTGTTTTCTATTATATATGTTTGTAATATTGTGATAAAAGTAATAAATAATTAACATTAAACATATATATGTAGAATATCTTTATGAGTAGTGTTTTAACGATTGTTGTTGTGACGACCTGCCCTTTCGACCCTCGAAAATCGACACAAATACGCCCATTGTATAACATGCCGAACGATCGAGTGTCGGAAAGACAGATAGTTGAGGGGAAAGAAAATAGGTAGAAGGAGAAGAAAACTAAACAAAATAGAATCTCACAGCGGACTGGATAACACATAGTATAAACAGCTCTTTACACAAATCAAAACTGTAATATACATATCTCACATCAGAGTACACAAATCAATAATTACAAACCTGGACAGTTATAACAACCTGCCCTCATAATTGCCGGTACTTTCAAACAAAAAAACACTGTAGCGAAAATAAACAAGTACGAGAATACGCCTCCGTATTCATCTCGTCTGCTGAGCTCCATAGCATCCTAACCTGAACCTGAAATACTCGGTCTGACCCGAGCATTATAATAAAATAACACCCGAGTCAGTCTGGAAAACCAGCGTGAGAAAACACACTCAATTTGAATTATTAAAGTTTTCAAAATCCTTTGAAAAACAAAGGTATCTTATAAGACCACGCCACAAATAAACACGATGGGTTTTTACCTTACGATAACCAAAACATTTAATATCAAATCATTTGATATTATAATAGTATCTAAATACAAGTAGTTATTCAAATAGCTGAAATGCTTGCATCTCACGTTTCAGCATAGTTGGGCACAATCAAATATCGTATGGCGCTTATTGGAGAATGGATTCCATACGAATGACTAAGCACTGGGGTATCTCCTGTCACAGTACACATCTAGAACATCGTATCGAGGACCATGCCTGGATCCCCTGCAACACAAGACCGGACTACCCTAACCTGGATAGACCGAATATGCCATCACCCCAGGTGTTCCCACCCTTTATCGAGCTCCTTCCATAAATCGTAGTAATAATAATATCCGAGGGTATCTAGAAAGGTGATAAACATACCCTAATTGAGTGCTACCCACTTAGCCTTACTGCATCTCCCCTGCTTTTTAGTCATTCCCGGTTGATGAGGCTAGAGGCTACGATTACCTTTTTAAGGAATATTCACTTAGAATGCTCATTGTCCTCCAATGACAATGTACTGATAGCATTCATCCATACAAGTCCGTTCCCGGTCCGTACAGAACCGAAGGCATTATTCCTACTACATCCATTTTGGAATCACCCTCAGGATTAGTAGCGATTAGACCTTGCACTTCACTGCTCCATCTTCGACTCCATGCTCTTGTTTTCCTTTCGAAAACGTACTCGTTGGATCGAAGTGGTATTCTGATAATAAATCTGATCCCGGTCTCTTCGTAACAACGTTCGCTATTTCCCATAAACTCAACCCCGGTTCTTTAGGAAATAAACAGACGAAATAAGATCGGAGATCACCTCCTAACCGTTAGCGGACGGATATCCTTATAATCGTCCAAGAAGAACGAAACGAGTTTACATATATAGTATAGCACCTTGAATGGTAACTGTACCATATAAATCCCGTTCTTCTTCTAGATATTTCCAAAGTTATATTAGGGTCCAGATTTGATAGTCGGTTATTTAACCATCAAATAACAATCATTCAACCAAATATTTTCATTTCCACTGAAAAACACCAAGTCTTATTTAATTTAAATTCCAAATAAGTTACATCCCTTAAATCCAAAAGTATGTACTTATCTTGTCGAATTCAGAATATTCCCGATTTATCCTTTTTTAATATTAGAAAACCCTTTTTGAAAATAATATGGAAAGAACCACTACGGTATCAAACCATGGATTCACAGCTCAATGGTTACGTCCCTATCCCAAAGAAATCCAAGACTTAACTGCAGGCACCCACTGCCTTCGATTACGCCATGCGAGTATACCATTTACCTCCCGAATACTTTCTTTAATAATTATCTCAAAATAATGCCTATAAGTTTCAAAAATGAATTTCCAAGTTTAATCTAGGCAAATATCCTTAATAAAAGTTATTATACAAAACCATATTAATATTTAATAATTTATTCTTTTGAAAACAAAAATGTCGGTTAGTTCTTAAATGATAATAAATCATTAACAATCATTAAAAGTAACTAACTAATAATTAAATATGCTTTAAAAAAATTAAAACAATTAAATAACTAGTTTCCAGAATATTATCAACAGTTTTAAAATTACCCAGTTACTAACTAAAAATTCTCTTTTAAAAAAAACAAGCCCAATTCCTTGATTTTAATTTCATCTCGTAAATTTGGAAACCTTACTTGAACTCTAATATAACCGATTTTATACTTATATCCGAATTCACTTCTATTCTTCTGATTTAATCAAAATCTCGATTTTAAAACCTCCTTTATTTTTAAAAAAGTGCCACTTAAGAATTTATTATTTAAAATACCTTTAATACACTTTATTCCGAAATCCCTGTTTTCAATATCCTGAAATAGTTAAGTACAATTTCAAAACCATTCATTTTATCCAATTAATTTATCCAAAATTCTGTATAAATGTTTTACTTCAAATCCCTATTTAAAATCCTTTTCCAATTCAAACCATATTTTATTGGTATTTAAAAATACCAAAATCTAGGCCAAACTGCCATAGCATCCAAACAATTTAGATCACACAATAATTTATCACAGATTTATTCCAACAAAACATATCACTATATATGAATTTAAATTCAACATTTTTGAGGAATCCAGTTGGATCCCTCCAACCTGTTTTCCCTCCATCCACAGATGTTAGCACAACATAAAAATACCAATTCCGCTTCGAGGCGGAATATCGTGGTATATAGGGTCATCCGCTATTATGCGGGGTTTATAGGGTCTCATCCGCTATATATATGCGGGAATATCAATAACTCCAATATATATACACTACCAGATATAATATCACATTTAACCGATCAATTCAACCAATAAATCATTAATTAATTTTAACTATTTAAAATTAAAGCCAGTAAACCAAAATTGAGTGAGATTAACTCACCTTGAGTTTTAATTCGCCAAACGTTCAAATTTTAAATTAAATCAAACACATTCGATTTAACCTAAAATTTTAACTTGCTCCAAACGTCTCCAGATATGTTCCAGTGCATTGTGTTCGTCGCTGCAATCCGGTCATCGCTTGTTTCGTCCGATTTCGACCTCGCATGACAAAGTTATGCTATTTTAAAGTTTGAATATAAATTAATATAAATAAATTTCTTTAAAAAAAACAATACCCAAATCAACATTTGGCCGTACGTTTCAAACCTAGAGATCTTGACCACATCCTTCTCTTCTTCCCTCCCGTTCACTCCCAGGCCGTTCACGAATAAAGAAACCCAACGTCGTCATCTTTTCGTCCATCGTTGCACCCACCTCGTCGCGTTCGACGACGATCAGACCCCACCATCTGAAGCGCCTACGCGAGCTCCCCCAATGCCCAAAGTCAAGCGAAGCTCAGTGCTTCCCTCATCTTGAAATATGCGAATGAAGGAAACCCCTTCGTGGTTGATTTCTGGCCATCTCGTCCAACGATATAAGATCACCACCGTTGGATTAGAAGATCTCCTCAAGCCCTTCAACTTTGCAGTTGATGACGAGGCTCGATATCGCTTGGATGGAGAGAAAAATAAAGGGGAAGAGTCGAAGCTTTCGGCCATTAAAACCAATGGAGGCAGTTGTGTTGATTAGGGCTAGGGTTCACTGTTTAAGGGTGTATATATATGCGTATACACAATATTTTATTATTATTTTTCCAATTAACGTGCTTTTTCGAACGAACTCCAAAAGAAGCGTGATGCCTGGCATTTATAATGTTTTACCCCTATTCCGAACATAATGGAACATGTTTCGTAGCCTAATTTGATCGTATGTGGAAGATAGCCTTTTGAATCGAATTAAAATATTAAAATTTTGATATTTATTTCAACGCATTTCTATTCCGTATGACTAAACATTAACTCCAAACGCTACGAAATTTGAAATCCAATAATAATACACTATTACGGATCCAATGGAACTAGTTTCGTCGAATTCCGAGACCATGCCCCGGAAGGCTATTTTAACCCGTCAATTAAATCGAGCGATTTTCAAAATCGTCGAAATCGTTTAAAATTTTAATTTTTACCACTTAGTGACTCCATCATATTTCAAATATTAAATTTATTATTTTACCAGATCAAATAAATCGCTATGTTTGGAATTTTAAACCATTTTACTAATTCTTCCATATTCAAATCAATTAATAATTAAATTCAACATTTAAAATAAATTAAATGTTCAAAACTAAACGACCAAAATTCCGGGTCGTTACAGTTGTTATGAATGAATTTGTAACCATGAGTATTGAATCGATATTAATTAAAATACAAGCTCCTTAAATGTTCCTAGTCGAGAAGTATCAAGATAAACACACACATATATATATATATATATATATATCCTTGGGACTTGTGTACGTAACGCTCTCTATACGATGGACAATAATTCACTCATGACTGTTAGAGGGCACCAAAGGGCTATGTACTTGTCATTGTTTGGAACAGTCACAGAACGTGTAACATCCCCTATTTTGAGGCTCAAAAATAGATACTATTAATGTTGTAGTCATCCTTAGTATTATTTCTCACAACAAAATGAGATGACTTATTGTATCGTTAAATTCAAGAACATAAGAATTTACAAATTTTGATAAAACATTTTATTTTATTAATTTGCAAATTCATAACATTCCAATTACATTACATAACCCCAAGATTCCATTATTTAGATAAAATATAATAAATACAATAATTCCAAGAGCGACATATGAAGATGCACATTTGGATCATTAGAGTCTTGACTACTTGATGGTTACAATACCTGTAACGACCCATATTTTTACGGATCGAAACATAGTAAAACAATTGTCATTAGGTCGCAATGTTGATAAGTCGTCCAGAGTCTAAGTCGTTCAGAGTTAAGTCGTCCAGGGTCTAAGTCGTGGACGAGGTAAGGCTTAGGTCCTATAATAGTTAGGTCGGAGTAGACGACTTATAGGAATTGGCGACTTATAGGAGTTGGCGACTTATAAGAATAGCCGACTTATAGGATTGGCGACTTAAGATAGTGGCGACTTAAGAGCTAACGGTATAAGAGTTAGCGAGTTAGTGTAGTTAGGTCGTGAGCGACCTAAGTTCAGTAGTGGAGTAGTTAGGTCGTTAGACGACCTAAGGTGTTAAGTCGTATCCTAGCTAAGTTAGTTAGGTCGTGAGCCTCTGTGTTGAGTTAGGTCGTGAGCTTCTGTGTGTGTTAGGTCGCGTGTGTGTTAGGTCGCGTAAGAGCTAAGCCGCATCTTTGTTAGGTCGTAGGTCGCGTGGATGCGCATGCGTTAGGTCGTAGAAGCGCAGATGTGTTAGGTCGTTGGATCTGTAAGTCGCGCACATGCGTTAGGTCGTGGGTCGTAGGGCTTTCGTTAGGTCATGGATGCACATGCGTTAGGTCGTAGGTTTTAGGTCGTGGGTTCTTAGGTCGTGGACGACCTAATAGCGAGCGGACGACCTAAGGGGATTTCTGCCTATAAATAGGCGGGTTCTTCTTCATTTTTGGGATCCGGATTTTGAAGCGACGAAGTGCTGCCATTTTGAGAGCTCGAGTTCTAAACTTCTTCACTTCTTTTCTCCACTTTAATCTTGTGCTTCCTTCCATCCAAATTGAAGATCGAATTGAAGATTCAAGGGCTTAGATTGAAGATCTACATCCATAGAAGAGAGATTTCATCGTTTGAAGCAGATTGGTGATAGATCGAGTTAGATCCTTCACTGTCCAGATCTGAAGTGTGTTGCTTTTGAGATGATTAGGTGATTTGGTGAGTGGTGATTATCTCTCACACGGATCCAAAGGAGTATATCGGATCGTTGGCTTGATTTTGTGTAAAGTAGTGATTTTCATGCATTTTTGTAAACTTAAGTATAGATCCATTGTTCATGATGATTTGACATCCATTTTACTACATGTTAACCTATGCAAGTTCATTCATCAAGATTATAGAGATATTGCTCATGTTTTCATGCTTGTTAGACTTTAGACTCTTTATTTACAAAATTGCCATTATTGTTATAATTGTTCATTAGATCATATTTGAATGCTTGATTACTTGGATTAATGTTTGACTTGATTGATTGTTATGAATTAGATGATTGATGATTTGATTTAGACAAGATGGTCGAAGATGATTCAAAAGATAAGGGAAAGGCTCTTGAGTTGGAAAAGCTGCCCGTGGCATATGTAGCGGATGATGAAGCTCATATGGATAGATTTGATGATGATGTTGAGATGAGGCTTTGCTATGATGAGATGAGGCAAAGCATAGTATGAGATAGTCTTGGTCTAATCCAGACGGGATCATTCCAAGCATGTTGACAACTCGGTGAAATGGTTCGAGTTTGAGGATAATGGTTTGCTCGAGAGGTGCTTGAGCTAGTATGGAAATAGTCGTCGAGGAGGATGACTAGAAGGCTGAGATCTCATCGTTGTTGAAGGTTCTAGCATGCTCAAAGCAAGAGTACGTTGGGCAGATTCGATAGTCCCTGAAGGCTACTGATTGGTAGTCGAGTACTCTGGGCAGATTTGATAGTCCTAGGCATGGGTTTCGACGACGTGTAGAGTTATGTCTAGAACCGGGGTTTCCATTAGCCCTTGACGGACGGATGAAAGAATGAGCCGGTCATTCAATTAACGATGATATCGAAGCAACGATAACAGTGATAGCCAGAGTCATGGATGTTTGGTTGTATCGTCATTCGGTCTCAAGAGCGGTATTTTCTTGGTGCTTATCTGATCTTGGTTTAGGCCTTGGGGGTTTGTGCTTGGAAAACATCGCCCTTGACTCGAGTGATAATTGCCTTACTTTAATTGTATGCTTTGCTATGTTTGCTTTACTTAGTGTGTGTCTGGGGGCTATCACTGTAGAAAGAGGTGGAGTGGGAGGGTTGTATTCCTATTCCTTTTCCTTTATGCTCTTTTGGTATGTTGTTAGTTAATTTACCGCTCACTAAGACTGTTGTCTGACTCAAGGCTTTATGTTTTAACTCTTATTGCCTTGGGCTGTTCGTCCATTTTGGGACGGGCGGACTAGGTAGCAGGTGATAGGTGTTGTTCTTGCTTTCCACGATGCTGATGACGAAGACGAGCTGGAGGATTGCATATTGTTTTCTTACTATATGTACTGGATGTTCCGCTACTTGTATATTCTCTGAGTGATATGTAGTGAGGCTTGTTGTATTGACTATTCAGATATTTGTATTCAACTATTATGAAGTTTTATCGATGAGATTCTATTCTGTGAAGTTTCACTATATATATATTCTCTATTGTATTTTATCCATGCGCTGTGAGTAATACGATAGATTCTGTTGTTTTAATTTACCCTGACAATCGTCCATGGCTGCCTGGCACACTTTACAGCGCACTATCTCTAGGTTCGGTGCAGGGGTCGTGGGCGGTCGTCATAATACCCGTCATTACATACATTCAATAATAACAAAAATAGTTAAAACTTCATAGTGGAAGCAAACTCTAATTAGTAGCTTTCCTCTTAGACATTTCTGGAAGCTTACTCGTTTGAAGCTGAAATACCTTACTCTTGGCCAACCTAATTTCAACTGAGTATCTGAGAGTTTAGGGGGAAATCAAAAACATCAGATCAGAAAAAAGTTTGGTATGAATAATATTACTCCATCTGAAACCAAATGGATCATTAGTGGATCAGGCCACTAAAGCCTGGAACGAGTTTTCCCTCACTAATATCTTAGTAAATAATATGTCAGTCATAACATTCCTGGAACCAAAATAATTAGATCATAATCATAACATTAATATCACCATCATGGATAATGAGCCAAAAATTAATAGTTCATCGTTCAGTAGGGTCAAAGGGTCACACAATTCCATAATTGCTCAATCATATAAAATAGTTCATTCAACAACATAGTTTTTCCAAGGTCACTATAAACCTATATTAGCATTCTCTTAACCACTAAAATCCTACCGGGTTGAATTGGGCCAAAAATATACCAAATAGTCCAATGATCTTCTAGTCTATTTAGAAGAAGATAACAACTATCTTCTAAGATTAGAGGGAGAACCTTTCCACAGTCACCAAAATATGGTAGGAGAAAATAAAAATGGTCTTTAAAAACGATAATGTATGTGTGCATCTTTACTATGAGTTCCTTTGGATGCATAAATCCTAAATATAGGCCCTATATTGGCAAATCCGTACGCATTGGAATCATGGACCTAACCAATTGTGGACTTAATGGTTGGAGTGTAAGACCCCACACTAGTCTCTGTTAATAACACATATATTGATTTTGATGGTAAAAACCATATAAATATAGGTTCTAATATTTTTTTAAGTTGTTTAAAATATTTTGCAGGATGTTACATTGGTTTATACAAGTACATGATAATTGAGTTTGAAGGCTGATCGGTAAAGAGACCAGAGATCAAGATTCAAGGATGATCAGACAGTTGAAGACTTGTGAGTTTGAAGACAAAGACATGAAGAGTTCAAGACTATAGATAATAGTTAATAGACATTAGATAAAAATGTTAAAGTCCTTGAATAACATCTTTCTTTTCTTTGAAATACTCTCTCATCAAAAATCAATTTTATTTCAAAATATATTTATACAAATATTTTATAAAAGTTTTATATCTTAAAGTATTTAAAAATTATTTTTAAATGGTTTTACAAAACTTTAGAATTTTATAACACTTTAAAAATATTGTTGTTTTTTCCAACATATAAGGTATGTCGACATATCCTACTTAAATATGTCGACATATGTACCGTTGGATAGTTTTTTCAAATTTTGAAGAGTTATGTTTTTTGGCTCCATCTTTTTATGAATGGATATGTCCCTTCAAACATTATATAGAGAATACTGGAAAACAAATTTTTTTTACTAATTATTCACTCCATTCTTCTTACTCTAAATTTTCATTATATATTTCAATAAAACCACTTTCTATACTCTTCAATTTCACTAAAATTCAATCTCTACTTTCCTATGTTCATTCTCTACCATTTATTCTCTATTTTACAAGTATTCGAATCATTCTCTTGGTGTTCTAAACTTTTCCTTCACCGATTCAAAGGTCAAAGTGTTATGAAAGGGCTATAGGATATTTTGTATTAAAGTTACAACTATTTGCATTTGGAATCAACCTTCTAGTACTATTTTGTATGGATATGCTTGTTGCTTATTCAAATCAAGTGGGTGTGCTTGTTACCCGTTCAAATCAAGTGGGTGTGCTTGTTTCTCATTCAAACCAAGTGGGTGATCTTATTGCCCCGTAAATCAAGAGAGCCTACCCTAAGCTCGAAAAGTTAGTAAGGTGTATCTTTTTGCCTTGAAATCAAGATTATATTCTGGTTTGCGTGCTACCTGGTTAAAGTAGGTGTTGAAAGGAAATCTGTACCGATACTGTATAAGACCGGATATAGGATTAGTCAATCCAGACCAGTATAAAAATCCCGGCGTCTTTTCTCTTACTTTTACTTTATTTTTGCTATACTTATATATATATATATATATATATTTGTGACTGCTTGTTAATATATATCTGTGTTGATCATCTAGTTTTTGATTTAAATCTTGAAACTATTTATAAGAGTTCTATATTAGTTCTAAAATACTATTCACCCCCTCTAGTATTATTGTAGCCTTAAGATCCGTCCATACAAGTATATTTATACTACACCATTTCCCATATTTTGTATCAGAGCTTTAGGTTTTCAGAAACTCGTTATTTGATTTCTGAAAATTATAAATGGCTAGTAACACTAGTAGTAAACTTGTTAACACTTTTGTAGAAGGAAAATCATCTACTTAACCTCCACTATTTAATGATAATAATTATGCTTACTGGTTATATAGGATGAAAATTTATTTACAATCCAATGGTTTAGATATTTGGAGAATTACACAAGTAAATACACTAAACCCCAAACTGAATGGTCACATTAAACTATAGACCAAAAGACACAAGCACTGTATAACTCAAAGGTCATGAATATTTTACTTTTCGCTTTAGATAAAACTAATTTAATTGAGTTTCTATTTGTAACTCTGTCTATAAAGTTTGGAGAACATTGCAAGTCACATATGAAGGCACTAGTAAAGTAAATAAACTATGATTTCCATGCTAACCAACTAGTTTCAACTTTTAAATTAAAACAAAATGTGTCTATTTCTGACATGTATTTTAGATTTGAAGATATAGTGCATTCATCAATATAATTAGGGAAAATTTTCTCAAAAGAGAATCAAGTTATGAAAATTCATAATTCACTTTCTTTAGAATGGGACCAAAAGACATTAGCAATAAAAGAAAACCAATAATATTAGCAAACTAAAGAATTAATTAGTAATCTAATGTACTATAAAGCATGGTTGTACAGTAGAAAGGAAATTCAAGTGACCGAAAAGAAATCAATTGCTTTCAATATAACAACTGACGAGCAAGATTCAGATGATGATGATAATGATGAGTAGATTGCTCTTAATACCCAAAATTTCAGAAAATTTCTTAAATATGGAAAGATGAATACCTTTCGAAAAAAACTGAATAAAAAAGTTTAGAAATGGAAATGTCTTTAGGTGTTTTAACCATGGCAAATCTGATCATCTACGAAGAGACGGTCCTCATCAGAAGAAAGCAAAGAATGCACCAAACACCGATTCATTTAAAAATAAAAAAAGAGCTTTCAACCAAACTTTGGACGAATCTAATACAACATCGAGTAACAACGAACCATACTCTGAAAATACTAACATGTGTTTTACGATGATGGAAGATTAAACGAGTCAAACAAAGAAAATAATGAAATTGGTACTTTTACATTTCTTATTTTATTTTTGAAATTTCTTCTTTTAACTTTCGATTTTTTTACAAATATTTAATGTAGGAATAAATATATAATAATAAGTATAAATAAATGTACATAATTATATGAATGTATTTCTTTATTTCTTGAAAATTGAAGTTCATGTATATATGTTGACACATGCCACTAGGTATGTCGACATATCCGAACAAAATTTGAAGAATCTTTTCAGAATTGAACTTTTGAACTTTCCATTCTTCTACATTCAATTCAAAATTTGAAATGACACCTTTTTGGCTATCAAATGTTCATTAAAACTCTATATGTTCACACCATCTAACCTCATTTTCAATACACACTTTGTTTCAAAAATCAAAGGAAATTCTCTACTCTTTTGCTTCCAAAACAAACTCAGAACGTCTTCTTCAAACCAACCCTCTTCATCCAAACCATTAGGCTTACCAAAAGAACCAAAAATCAAATTTTCATTTATTAAGAGTTCATTGAAATATACATTGAGTATTTAAAATATGGTAAAGTTTTTATGGGTGGATTTTCTAATTTTAAAGAATTTTATTTTTATGGTTTACAAGATTTTGCTTCAAAAATGGTATTTTTAGTTTAACCGATTTATCATAAAATAATTTTGATTTCTACTCGATTTAGTCAAATTGTTTTTATGATAATTTAACTGTAAAGTTTTATCATGGAAAAGAAGGTTAAATTTGGAGTAGTATCATAGATCCTATTATTGTTTTAGATTATAACATTCTTAGTCGAAATTCCTGATTGTAAAAGTAGTGAAAATGGTCTCTCCACTTTTAAAATTGATTATGGAAATGGAGATTATGCATGATTTGTTTTCAGGTAATGAAGAACTTGGTTTTAAAGGTAAAATTTTAGACCAAAAGCAAAACTAATAAGTCTTATTTTACAACAAATTATTATATCTAGGATTGGGAATTACAACAACCCCACTCATAGAGTTTTCAGAGCACTTTTTGCTATTTTTGAAAATTATGATATAAATTGGGCTCAAGTGATTTTGGACGACTTTTTTCAAAACAAAATTTTAAGAGATTAAAACACACTTTATGTTGGTATGTATCTTACTAAAATTTTCAACTATTTTGATATTGATCTAATAGGTGAAAACATATTGCTCATGAAGCTTTTGATAACACAAACCTCCCTCTTATGCACATTCCTCTTGAATATGTACCCTATGAGTCACTTATCGAAAAGGAAGAAAGATTGGCAAAAGAAGAAGAGCAAGATATTCTTTAATAAGAAGAAGGTGATGAAATGGAGATAGAGGGGGAGGAAGATAAAGAAGAGGAGAAGGAGGAAATGGATACATCTCTTGAAAGCTATGAAAAACCATCTCGCTATTCAAACAAAGAGATTTTTAGAAATTAAGAGAAGCTTCTTAATAATCAGAAGAAGCTTAAGCGTTTATTTAGTAAAAATTCACTAGCATCTCAAACAAAGTTTACAAATACTTTAAGAAGATAATGAGAAAGCTGGAAATTCTTCTTTTTCATCGTCATCTTAGATCTAATTAGCTATTTTTGTATTTTCTAGTTTTATTAATGTCATTTCTTTTTATTTTTCATTATGTTTATGTATCTCTCAATTTTATTAATGAAATTTTCTTAGAAACTTCATTTTATTGTCAATCATGTTCTTTTGTTCTCTGCAATCATAAACTAAATAATATAAAATATGAACAAAATATAAAACAAAAAATAATGCAATTTACTACATGTTTGTCGGCATACCCTACATATATATGTCGACAGATTCTGGTATTTTTGGATTTTGAATTTTAAAAAGATTAGTTATTTTAATTGGAGGGATTAGTTTTTAATCCATCTCTTCATCACTATAAAACCATATTTCTTCCAAAAAAACCCACAAATTAGTTCATCCTCTTATTCTATTCTTCTCTACACATCTCTTTTTTTCTAAATGAATCCAAACATCAATTTTTCATAACAAAATTTAAGTGACAATATAGAAGAAACACTTCAAACATTCAAAAGATCTCTTTGCATCATTCTTCGCGACCAAGGACGCTTTGAGTTGAGTCAAATGCAAATGATCAAAGAACAAGAAAAACATTCAATTCTCTTCGACGCTTGATTTCTTATTTCGCTGAATAAGTTCAAGGCGACATCCCGGAATGCTCAGTTCTAAAACAAAAGTGGAACATGAAGATTGGAAAGTTATCAACACCAATCCAATATTTGGATCCAAAGGATGGGTTGACATTACCCAGAAAATTTGGTTTCAATATATATTCAAAATATGTATTTATTTTTTGTACATTTTAGTTTGTGTAGTTAAAAAGTAGATTTTATATGTAACTAATTGTGTATAAGTTTGTATAAGTGTAAAAATTGTGGAAAAGCACCATTGTCCAAGTGGTTAAATGATTCATCTTTGGTGCGAGAGGTCACAAGTTCGAAACTTGCGTAGCGTGATTCGAACGTTTATTGACATGTGACATGTTATCCCAGTGACATGTTGTATATAAAGGACCATTTCGAAAAAAAGTGTAAAAATTATGATGTATGGTTTAAATAGATGTATTATAAATGTTTATATATAAAGTTATTTCTCAAAATTATTGTTTCATAATTAGTATTTATTTTAATTCCGTATACAACATTATCACATTTCATATTATATGATATGCCACATTTAGGGGGAGTTTATTTTTCTTTACCCGTTTTTGTTGATGACATAAGGGGAGAAAATGTATAAAATATAATATATGCATATATTTAGAGGGAGATATTCAAGGGGGAGTTAATCAATTTAAGGTATATTTTATAATAAAAATATTTACATGGTTGTTATCATCAAAAAGGGAGAGATTGTTAATACCACATATATTAATTTTGATGATAACAACCATATAAATATAGGCACTAATGTTTTTCCAAGTTGTATAGAATATTTTGCAGGAGGTTACACAGGTTTATACAAGTATAGGATAATCGAGTTTGAAGACTGATTAGTAAAAAGACTAGAGATCAAGATTTAGAGATGATAAGGCAATTGAAGACTCATGAGTTTGAATACAAAGACATGTTCAAGACTATAGATAATAGTTAGTAGATAATAGATAAATTTTTTAAAGACTTTGAATATCAACTTTCTTTTGTTTGAAATACTCTCCCACCAAAAATCTATTTTATTTTCAATATATATATATATATATATATATATATATTATAACAATTTTATATATCAAAGTATTTAAAAACTATTTTTAAATGATTTTACAAAATTTATAATTTTATAACACTTTAAAAGTATTGATGTTTTTTCTTAACATTCAAAGATATGAGACATATCCTACCTATGTATGTTGATATGTGTACCATTAGACAGTTTTTTCAAAATTTAAAGAGTTATATTTTTCTCCCTTCAAACACTATATAAAGGGGATTGGAAAACGAATATTTTGCTAATCATTCACTCCATTCTTCTTACTCTAAATTCTCATTATATATTCCACAAAATCTACTTTCTATACTCTTCAAATTCACTCAAATTCAATCTCTACTTCACTACATTCATTCGCTATAATCTAATCCCTATTTTCCAAGTATTCAAATCATTCTCTTGTTGTTCTAAACTTTTTTCACTAATTCAAAGATCATAATGCTATAAAAGGGCTATGAGATATTTTGTATTCAAACTATAGCTATTTGTATTTGGAATCAATAACTCTCTAATGCTATTTTGTGTGGGTGTGCTTGTTGCACATTCAAATCAAGTGGATATGCTTGTTGCCAATTCAAACCAAGTGGGTGTGCTTTATGACCGTTCAAATCAAGTGGATGATCTTATTGCCGATATATTAAGAGAGTCTACCCTAAGCTTGAAAAGTCAGGAGGGTGTATCTTATTGCCTTGAAATCAAGATTGTATTCTGGTTTTCTTGCTATCTGAATAGAGTTGGGGTTGAAAGGAAATATATACTAATATTGTACATGACTGGATGCAGGATTGGTCAATCCAAACCAACTTAAAACTCCTGGTGTCATTTCTCTTACTTTTACTTTATTCTTATTGCATTTATATATATATATATATATATATATATATGTAACTGCCTGGTAGTATATATCTGTGTTGACTAGCTATGTTTTGATTTATATATTGAAACTAAGATCTATATTAGTTATAAAACACATTCATCCCCTCTGGTATTATAGTAGCCTTAAGATCCGTCCACACTAGTATAATTTATAGCACACAATTTTCCACAGTCCCCAACCTTAAATCTGGTTTTGAAATGTCATTGTCATATCTTTTGGGCATCCTAGCAGAACTTGATCTTCAAGCCACTCACTTATTAGTTTAAGTCTGACCATATCCACTAACGGAACAACCATAATCGATCATTGGTTCTCAATCCTTAAGATTATAAATCTTTAGTGATAATATATAACAAATAATGAGCATGTCAACAATAAACATATGCAACAATACTGATCAAGATATCAACTTAAACATATAACACATCATCACCCATCACAATATAAGTTCATATGTTATCCAATTTATACACAAAAAATGCTTATACTAAAGTAATAATTTCCTTTACAAAATCTCTTTAAAAATGAGTCAAAAACGCTTTCTTTCCTTTTAAAACGTTGTCAAAATACTTAACAAACACTATATTTTTTAAAAGAAAACATTGCCCAATATATTGTTAAAAACGACAAAGTGTCATAAAATTAGCGATCTCGATTCTTAAAACTTGCGTTATCGCACTTTGAAAAACTTCTTGCCACCGCATGCCAAAAACATAGACTATTGCGTGTTGAAAAAAATTTAGCTATCACGAATTGGAATAAATCCATAGTTATCTCAAGTTGACAAAATTCCATAGCTATCATAAGTTGATAGAAACTCGTAGCTATCGCAAGTTAAAAAAAAAGCTATCGCAAGTTGAAAAAAAATCCATAGCCATTGCAAGTTGACAAAAATTAGTTATCAGAAGTTGACAAAAACTCATAGCCATCGCAAGTTGACAAGAGTTTATAGCTATCACATATTAACAAAATAAATAGCTGCCGCAAGTTGAAAAACATAAACCTATCACGGTTTGAAAACTCATAGCTATAACAAGTTGACAAAAATCTATAGCTATCGCAGGTTGGTAAAACTTATGCTACCGCATGTTGGAAAAAATACTACTATCACAAGTTGATAAAATATTACCATCCCATGTTGACAAAGGTAATGTTACCACAAGTCGATAAAATAAGTAGCTATCGCAAGTTGATAAAATATAGTCGTCGTAGATGTGAAAAATGGCAATTTTGTAAATATCTATAAAACTGATTTATTTTCTTTAAAAGCAGTAACTTTTTACCAAACCAATATCTTTATCAAATTCTTATTAGTTAAATAAATTCTTTTCACAAAATTTATAGCAAAACAAAGAGATTTTCTCTTGTTTCTCAAAATATTAATTTTTCATTTATTATGCTATTGATTACTATTTTGCAATTAAAACCTTCTACACAAAACTGTTTATTTGAAATCAATATTACTTAGGAAAAAATCTCCAAATGTTCCCAAAAATCTGAATCCACCTCTCTTGTAACTTACAAAAATTTTAGAGTCAAATAAATATTTTTCTTATTTTTAATAATTAAAATTCGAAATTATCCAATTTCTCAATATAGAAAATTCATATTGATTTCATAATAATTCAGAAAATTATGAATTAAAAAAATCATCTCTAAAATATTATTCCAAACATCTATTAGAAATTTAAAGAATTTTGATATCAAAATCTATGTTTTTAGCATAAATAACCCCTTAGAGAATTCCATAAAAAATCACAAATGATTGCTATAATCTACAAATATGATTATACAATCCATATGCACGATAAAAGTCAATAATCATTCGGATTTCATCATAAAGCCGAATTACCACATCATACAAAAGAGAGATGAAGATATCATTCATCTTAGATCGATTTTAAATGAAGATAAATGCCCTTGTTTCTTCCCTTAAGCTTCCTTCCTCTTCTTCTCCTTTGTTGAGATAGTTTTAATGGAATTTTGTGGTTTTATTTTGTTTTCTTTAGTTTTAAATGTGTAGCCAAAAATATGAGAGGGAGGGAATGTGTTAGGAAAAATAAATTAAATGTGTTATCTATCTTTCCTTATTCCTCTTACCCAATATAATTAAGGCCTTTAATTTCTTTCCCTATAAACCAATTCTCCATTTAAAGTTTGAAGTTCAAATTGTATTAGCATGGCAATTATCCACACTACATATATACTTCCTACATTATTTATTTACTTGTCTCTTAATTAAATATCCAAAATAAAATGTTACAAAAATTAGGGGTGTACAAGACTGTACTTGAGAGACTAAGGATAAGGTTAGAGAGACTTATACTAAGCTATTCAAATATTTGTTCTATATTGTTCTTTAGACATTTTGAGTAGTTTTTATGCTAGTAATGTTTGATTTATATGCCTGTGGCACATAATTGCATGATTTATATACTTGATTGTCGTACCTAGTCGAAATATCAAGAATGAAATTTTTATAAGGAGGGGGAGCCTGTAACACTTCTAATTTTTATAGCACATTATTCTGGATATTTAATCAAGAGATAAGTAAATAAATAATGTGGAAAATATATATATGTAGTGTGGATAATTGTCATATAATATGGATTTCAAACTTTAAATAGAGAATTGGTTTATAGGGAAAGAAATTAAAGGCCTTAATTTTATTTGAGGGAGGAAAAAGGGAAGAAAGATAAAACATTTAATTTATTTCCCTAACACGCTCCTCCCCCCTCTCATATTTTTGGCCGCATATTTATAACCAAAGAAAATAAAATAAAATTCCACTAAAACCATATCAACAAAGGAGAAGAAGAGGAAGGAAATTTAAGGGAAGAAACAAAGCCAATAATCTTTGCACAAAATCAACCGAAGGTGAATAATATCTTCATCGCCCTTTTGTATGATGGTGTAATTCGGGTTTGTGATCAAATCCAAATGATTATTGATGTGTATCATGCATACCGATTAGATAATCATTATGTCGATTGTGGCTATCATTTGTGATTTATATAGAAGACCCTAAGGTGTTTTTTGAGTTAAAACATAGATTTTGATCACAAAATGCTTTGAATTTCTGATATGATATTTAGAATAATATTTTGAAAATATATTTTTAGTTTCATAATTTCTGAATTATTATGAAGTTAATATGAATTTTCTAAGTTGAGAAATTGGATAATTTTGGATTTTTATTATTAATAAATAAGAAAAATAATTGTTTGATTTCGAAATTTTATTATGTTCTAAGAGAGGTAATTTCAATTTTTTTTGAATTGTTGGAGATTTTCCCCAAATAATATCGATGTAAAATAAATTGTTTTGTTTAAAAGGATTTAATTGCAAAAAGGTAATTAATTTATGGCATAACTAATGGAAAATTAATATTTAGGGGAAAATAGAAAATTTCTCTTTGGTGCATTGCAAAAATTTTGGAAACATTTTTTTCAACTAATAAGAATTTGACAAAGTAATTGGTTTGGTTAAAAGTTATTGCTTTTAAAGGAAATAAATCAATTTTTACAAATATTTACCAAAATGCCATTTTTCAACCTGCGACAACTATATTTTATCAACTTGTGATAACTACTTGTTTTATCAACTTGAGATAGCATTACCTTTAAAAACATGCGATGATAATATTTTATCAACTCGCGATAGTGGTATATTTGTCAACATGTGGTATGAGTTTTCAACCTGCGATAGGTTTATGGTTATCAACTTGCGATGTCCAATTAATTGTCAATATGCAATAGCTATGAATTTTTGTCAACTTGCAATAACTATGGGTTTTTTATCAACTTGCGATAACTAATTTTTTTCAACTTGTGGTGGCTATGAATTTTTGTCAACTTATGATAGCTATGGATTTTTCTCAACTTGCGATAGCTTTGGATTTTTCTCAACTCGCAATAGCTAAATTTTTTCAACGTGCAATAGCCTATGTTTTTCACATGCGATAACATGAAGTTTTCAATGTGTGATAGCATAATTTTTTGAAATTGAGATAGATGATTTTATGACATTCAATAGTTTTTAACTCTATATTGGGATATGTTTTCGTTAAATAAAAATTTAGTTTTTGTTAAGTATTTTGACAAGGTTTTAAAAGGAAAGAAAAGAAAATTTAGACCATTTTAAAGGAGGTTTTTTGAAGGAAATTATTACTTAAGTACAAGCAATTTTTGTGTATAAAATGTCTACCATATGAACATATATTGTAATATATAATGATGTGTTATATGTCCAGTTTGGTATTATGATCAATATTGTTGCATATTTTAATTGTTGACATGCTCATGTATATGATATATGTTATCACCCAACATTCATGACCTTGGAGATTGGGAACTAATGACTGATTAGGGTTGTTCGAGTAGTGGGTATAGTCAGACTTAAACTTCTGAATGGATAGAAATGGGTCCAGGTGATCTTTGAAGATCCAATTATGTTAGGATGCCTAAACTAATCAAAAGACATGACTCGTTGGCATTTCAAAACTAGATTTAAGGGTGGAGATTAGTGTAAGGTCGTGCCCTATGCTCCAACCATTAAAACTTTAGTTGGTCAGGTTCACGATTCCAATGCATAGGAATTTGCTGATATTGAGGCTAAAATTAGGAGTTACGCATACAAAGGAACTCATAGCAAAAATGCTCAGTTGTATTTTCTCCTACCATCTTTAGGAAACCATTGTTATTTTATCCAACCGTATTTGGGAGAGCATGAATATTTTCTCTTATTGATCTTAAGAGACTGCTGTTATTTTCTTATGAACGGACTAGAAGGTCATTGGACTATCTAATATATTTTTGGCCTAGGTCAGCCCGATAGGCTTTTAGTTGGTGACCCGAGAAAAAACTACGTCATTGAATGGACTATTTTATGGCATTGGGCAATTATGAGAATGTGTCACCCTTTAACCCTAGTGAATGGCAAACTATTCATTTTTGGCCCATTATGCATGATGATGGTATTGTTGTTATGATTATGTTCTAATCATTTTTTTGTAGGATATGTAATGACTAACATATTTTTTGATAAGTTATTAGTATGGGGAAACTCGTCCCGTGCTTCCATAGGCTGGTCTCACTAATGACTTTTTTTGGTTTGAGATGGAGTAATATTATTCATACCAGACTATTTGTTTAACCTAAAGTTTTTGTGTTCCCCATAAACTCTCGGATACTCAAATGAAGTTAAGTAGGCCGAGAGAAGGTTATTTTAGGTTTAGACAAATATACTTCTAGAGACATGCAAGAGGCAAGCTACTAATTAGAGTTTATTTTTGCTGTGCAGTTTTAATTACTTTTGTTATTGTTGAATGTATGTAATGATGATACTGTAATCGTCAAGTAGTTAAGACTCTGATCATCCAAAGGGGCATCTTCATATGTTTCTCTTAGAATTATATTTGATTTTATTATATTTCATCCGAACGATAAAATCGTGGGATTATGTTATGTAATTGGAATGTAATGAATTTAGAAATTAATAAAAAAAGTTTCTAAAATTTGAAATTTTTTGTGTTCATGATGTTACTAAAACAATACTTCATCTCGTTTTCTCATGAAATAACGTTAAGGATGACTACTACAGTAATATTATCTATTTTTGAGCCTCAAAATGGGGATGTTATAGAATAACTCAACAAGATTCTTCTATAGGTTATATAAATTAATCAAAATAAAAAATCTTAAGGTAACAACGTACAGTAGTCTTCTAACTTGAGAGTACTCTCAAATTTGAGTGCATAAACTACACTTTGATTATAGGCAACCATATGGTATAGCGACATCGTTACGGCCATTGTTGGATATACGTTAAATACTCGAAGTGAAACACTACTCAAGATAGAATTAGTCGTCTTCGTTATAGAAGGCCAGTATCACCATAATCGGTAAGTCAAATTAAAGTCAAATTCTTTGGCTTGAGCAAACCGATTAATCAATTAGTGCTATTGCACTAAACCGAAGACTTTAAATATTAATAGAATTTTTTACCTTAGACCAAATTCTAGATATCTAAGTGATACTGTAACAATGAAGGGAATATGTGTACAAACCGTCGTTACTAGGTGAGGTTATATTAGATTAGAAATATTGTTTCTAGTAAACACCTCCACCTCTATACCCATACTATCAAAGAGCATTACTGAGTAATATTATCAGATAACAAGGAGAATGAGACGATATGGGGTATATACATAAATATTCCCTTAGGCTAGCACCGGTACGTATTTAAAACATTGAATAAATAACTAACAAAATGTAATAGTATCGGCACAAAGCAATAAATATGTGTGCCACCAGCATAGAATAATACATAATATAAAGTAAATAATAGGGAACATAGAGTTAGAATTGCAGCGACGACATATATCATATAATATATAAACTCATCTCAAATGTCAGCCGTCTCAAAGCAATACAACGAATAATCAATGCACAAATCAGTATTGTATATATACAGTGAATCAAAGTCATACAATATCATACAACAATCCTAATATAAGTCTCCTATATGTCCACTAAAACACATGATGGTCATATCGTCCTTGTACCTGAAATGTCTTGAACTTACCTGAGTATTACATAAATAACACACGGGCCAGACTATGTCTAATCAAAAATCTATAATATATGTGTCATAGTATAGACTAGAAATAATAATATGATATCACTGTCAAAGAAATTCAAGTCATAAGTCAATACATCAATATATTATATTAAAGTAGAAATGTATGCATAGACTATAATTATAATACCACATATAATCATCAAAGCATCGCACACAAATAACTCAAAATCATGCTTAAAAATGTCATCGCACATATAGAAGCACAACAACTTAGAAAACATCAATAAGTGAGATATCACCATGTATAATTAGGCTAGCATATAGCATTTCCTAAATATATCTTTCAATGTCAAACAATAAAATATCCTCATCAACATATGTAAGATAGGATGGGCTGCCTATCAATATAAATAGTAATATGAGAATCTACTATACTTTAGACATCTATCACAAGTATTAACTCATCTTCTTGTATATAAACTATCTGAATATATTATGGCGGGAAATGACTGTACGACAGACACAAAGTCCCAAGTTGAGCCATATATATAACAATATGCGAATTTAATCATTTTAAAATATGAATATTTGTTATAATTTTAAATAATTAATTTACAAAATTTATAACTCAAATAAAACTCTTTTAAATAATAAAAAGTGATAGTGAAATTGTTTTCAAAATTGGTTTACAAAAATAGTTAGTTCGAAGAAAAATCGAAAATGTGATCAGAAATTATTTTCCGAATTTTCGATTTTTCATTGTCTAAAGTTGTTAGAAATATTGTGTACACTCTAGTATACATATACACATACATATACTAATCACATATGTATGGTTAATAATACATGGTGAAATATATTTACTTAAGCAAAAAGAAAAGAGATATGACATTTTTCCAAAAATTTAAAATAAAAAAAAAGGAAAGGTTACATTATTATGTAACATCATGGATGAAGTGATGGATGATATAATATGGGGTGGTCCTTGCATGTGTAAGGAGAGAAGGTGGAGGTTCTGATGTGTCACAAAGATGGTGGAGAGTATGGAACAAAGGGTATTTTGGTAATTCGCATATTCCATTTTGTATAAAACCAATTTCTTTTTTTTACCCCTCACTTTTTTCATTTCAATTCGCATTTCGAAACTTTTGTTTCCTCTTTATAAAGCTCCATTTCACTTTAAATGGCATCCTATAAAATATTCAAAAAAAAACAAAAAACCTTTCTTTTCTACTTTAAGTATTTTAAAACCTATTCAAAAATAATCTTTTCCCTTCTTACACCTCCTTTTTCTTCAAAAGCAAGCCTAAACTCCTACATACACCGAGTTGTGCCCATACTCCGCCCTAGGCCTAACCCAAAGACCACTTCCCTAAGCCAAAATACAATTTTTGGTAAAGAAAATCGAAGTTCTAGGGTTGATTCAAGTTGTAATGGTAATTCTAGTTGATTTAGGTGATTTTTGTGAGTAAGGCTCATACCTTTAAGACAGTTTTAAACTTTATTTAATTGCTTAACTTTGTTGAAAATTTGTTGGTTGTTTGGTGAAAATGATGTCGATTGTATGAACATATTTGTGTTTATATGTAATGGTTGTATAGACTTGGAAATTGAAGTCAAAAGTTAAGTTAGTTTGCAAGTTATGATCTTTTACTTATGTATGTTCACTATAACTTTTTTTTGTATGTATGAGCTTATGCATGGATGTAGTAAGCTAAAGGAAAGTTAGCACTTGATTTGTGTTTGGGGTGACATGGAAATCTCTTGGATTTAACTTGTTTTACTTATTTTAATTTCTAGAAAAATTTCACAAGTTTACAAACTTTACTTTTAGTTTTTAAAATACTATACTATGTTATAAAGTAAGTTAAGATAAAGGTAAAGGGTTGAGGAATATTTTGTATGTAAAACTAATTTAAAGTTATGGTATCCATAGCGATAGTCACTATCGATGCAATTTCGGCAAAACGAACATTTTTGTAAACTAAAAGGGTTTTCACTTTAAGTATTTTTGAAAAAGTATTTCCACGTATTATAAGTATAAAAAGGAAATTATTACTTTGTAATTAATTGAGGATTTTATGATTAATTAATTAATTAATTAAAGATAATTAGTACTTAATTACTAGCTAAGTAAGGGCAATTAACACTTAATTATTATTTAAGTAAGATAATTATAATTATTTGATTAAGTAAGGGTTAATTAATTATTAATTAAGTAAAAGTTAATTATTTAATTAATTATTATTTAAATAAGGTTTAATTATTTAATTAATTATTAATTAAGAGAGGTTTAATTTGGTAATTAATTTATTAATCGGGTAGGTTTTAATTATTAATTAATTACTAATTTAGTTATGATTTAATTATGATTTAAATTAGGATTTAATTAAGATTTAGTAATTATTAAATAAAGGATTTAACTTAATTTTTACTTAATTACATAAAGGTTTTAATTTTTAATTACTTCATTTCCAAGTATCGGTTTGTTTAAAAAACAACTTTCTTTTATAAAGAATAGTTTAAATATAATGGATTCTCTTTGTTTGTGCCATTAAGTAGCCAAACAAAAATGAATCAATTATACTAAAACATTGACACATTTTACTGAAAGTAAGTCACATCTTGTATTTAGCCCTAGAAACCGATGAGTGGGCTTTCCTCTATCTGTGAGATCCAGGACTTAACTTTCTAGGCAAGAAATAGTGAACTCGAAATGTTGAAAACATGATAAATATAAGAGAGTTAATTTCGATAAAGGGGTAATGATAAATTAAGTACATGGATGATACTTCATTGTATACTTAACACTAAATTCCGAGATATGGAAACTCGTCTCTATCCCAAGAAGTAAGAATGTACGTCGGGTCAAGATTAGTTTCTAACTTCTCCGACTATATTGTTAATCAAGGAATAGTACTGTTCTAAACCAAAAAGTGAGGATAAGTATAGGATGTCTTATTATTTCATATGTAAATCTATGAACACCCCTGATAGTGGATTCGTCCACTATCGATAACTTGACCCTTTTAAAATTATCGAATGTTGGTCCGAACAGACCAGGATCAGATAATATGAGTTATTCAAAAACCATTTCGAACCAATGTAAGTATTCAAATTGAAAACATCTGGAATCAAAGATGAAGATCTTTGAAGTGCAAGGGCTACTTGCTACTAATTTTGAGGGTGATTCCAAAATGGATGTAGTAGAAGTAGTGTCTTCGATTTATTCCTATCTTGAGTAACTTTTATAGACAAATGCTAACATTGCATTGTCGTCTTGACGTAGTGTTAGTATTCTAAGTGGGATTGCTTCAGGCCTCACAACTAGGAATGACTAAAACATGAGTTGTGCATCAAGTCCATGTGGGTCGCACCAATTAAGGTATAGTCACCACCCGATCTAGATTGATATTCTTATATTTATGTATGTTAGTGACCCGGGTTTGGTTGTTAATCACAACCAATGTGGTCATATATTTAGTACTATCTAGAAAGGTGTAGGTTAGTCTTGCATTGGAGGGGGATCCATGCGACACCCTCGGTACAATTTATCTAGAGGTGTACTTTGGTAGGCGATACCCATATAGCCTTGTCATTGTATGGAATACAATTTCCAATAAGTGCCTTTATGAACTTATTTGTTACTTATTATACTGGATTGTAATTAATGTAACAATTTCGGCTATGTTCTATATTTATATTAAACCCTAGACATTATTATAATATCATCGAATTTTCTATAGAAATGTTTTGATTATCGTAAGGTAAAAATCCATTCGTTTTTCCATGCGACGTGGTCTTACGAGATACCTTTATGTTTAAAAGGGTTTTGTAAGTTTAAAAATTTAGTTGGTTTTATTTTACTCACAGACCCATGTCTGACCCAAAATTTTCTTTCTTTCGCTATAACTCTTGGTACTAAAATTTGTATGAGTAGCAAATTAGTCCAGGTTCTTATAAATGCATTTTGGAGGAGCATGGTGATGGTGGCTTTATAATTATTTAGTTATTTATTTTATTCCCACCGTGTATATATGCATTTTGTATCAGCAGTGTGTGGATAGGCAGTTATAACTATTCCTGGCTGAAATTAGTATTTTGTGACTCTGATGTGTTATTGTGGAAGTGAGTATATATTATCTTATGTTGACTATTTATATTATTCCATTCATTACGAGATTCTATGTTTTCTTTCTTCTTATCTTTTCTTTTCTTTTACCCCAACGGCTTGTTTTTCGAACTCTTAGATGATCGGCACATGAAAACAAGGGTGTACTAAGTGTCATCTTTAGGAGTAAGAAAGGCGGATCGTTACACGTGGTATAAGAGCATAGGTTGAGCAAACACCTAGGTTATGGTTGAGCTCAACTCATTAGAGATAGGGTTAGTAATGCCCTAGAATGAGTTTAGTCTTTGAGAGCATGTATTTGTAATTTTTATTCGTATATATTCGAGTTAGTTAGATCAGCTTTAATATGTTAGATTAGTACCCTTCCCTTAAGATTTATCCCATCTAAGTGTTCTAAGAGTTATCTTACTACATCCATGTAGTAAGAATGAGCAATAGGATAAGGCGAGGTATTGGAGCCAGTAGAACCATGACCATGAATGGTCGATCTACAAATGCTAGAAGACTTGGGACT
This sequence comes from Allium fistulosum, assembly GCA_030737815.1. Taxonomy (NCBI): domain Eukaryota; kingdom Viridiplantae; phylum Streptophyta; class Magnoliopsida; order Asparagales; family Amaryllidaceae; genus Allium; species Allium fistulosum. Next base: position 477,974,099 of record CM060905.1, on the reverse strand, counting down.
TTTGAAGAGGCACCACCAGCACTGTCCTGGATGAACTTTGCAAACATGTGCAAGGATTATACAAATCTGGAAGGGAAGCCATTCAAGGGCACGATATCCATTGTCGAAGTTCAAGCTTGGCTTTGATCCCGCGAGATGATTTTTATGGGTCTTGATATTTTGAATGAGCAAAAGCAGTTCTTAGCATCCTGGCAGTTGCAAGATAGAGCAATAGCTTGGTGGGACTCCATTACAGCAAATGTTCAAAAGGATAATTTTTTATGGGCTAGATTTATTAGAGAACCAGTTCATGCCCGCAGCTCGAAAGACTCGGATGTATAGGAATTTCTTGGACCTTAAGCAAGGAGGCCTATCGGTGGCTGAGTATGAGAATATAATGAACTATCTCATTTTGGACCAGAGTTAGTCGATACACCGCTGAAGAAGAATGAGATGTTTGTAATGGGACCGAGAGAAGGTTTCCAAGAAAAGATGACTGTCAGTCTTAAGAGTTCTTTTGTGGATTTGGTGGACATAGCCTTGAGGTACGAAGCTCTGGAGAAAAAGAAACTGGCAGCAACAAGCGGTGGAAATACGGTTACCCAAAAAAAAATCTAACCTGAACTGGAAGAAGCAAGGAAAAGGGAAGTCGGAAGGAGACCAAGGAAATGAGTTCAAGAATATTGAGTGCTATTAGTGCAAGCAGAAGGGCCATCTGGCAAGGTATTGTAAGAATTCCGAAGCTTCCAAGTAGCAAGGAGGACCCATTTCCCCAATGGTTAAAAAGACGCTTGGCTACAACTATCAGCATCCAGGGAACATGATGAAGGGTTGCCCACTTATGGAAAAGGGACAGCATGTCAAGGTGTATGCTATCAAGGATGAACTGTCAACTTTGGAAAATATGAAAGGAAAGGGAGTCCTTGAAGGTACTCTAATGATTAATGACATTTTTGTTATAGTATTGTTTGATTATATTGTTAAATAAATGACACCCAGTGGAAACACAGATATATATATTGTTAAACCAAATTGATTATTAATATAATTTTGTTTATATACATATACATATACATATACAAATATACATACATAAATAAATGAATAAATATATATATATATTAAAAAATATTTTTATTTACCATTAGTTATTTCTAGTTATATATATATATTAATATAAGATAAAATATTTTTTCATATATTTATTTAAAGAATGTACTTTTTTAGATCTTGTATATATATTTATTATATATATACATATATTTCATTATTATACTTTGCCAAAATTGTTTAAATATTCTAAACCTAATATACTCGGTTGAAAATAATTGAAAATTTGGTTTGGCAGCCAATGTATTTATTAATTTTTTGGAATAAACGAAAACTTTAAAATTTGAATTTTGTATTAATAAAATATGTATGGAAAACGTAAAATAGGCTATATATATAAATATATATACACAATATTTATTTAATGATTTTATAGTAAACAAAATTATTTAATCACTTATAAATATCTAGTATATTTTAGAAATGGCTATACATATATATGTTTTATTATTTTATTTTCAAATGGGCGTATTATAAAAAGGTTATATTTTATTTCGTGTATATAGAGAATATTATATATTAAATATATATCATATTATTATATATCAGACTTAGCGATCTATTGACCATAGGACAAAGCAGTCAAATTTTCCCTTGATTTTTTAGTTTAGAATACATGTACATAGATAGATACATACATACGTGTGTGTGTGTGTATATGGTGTTTTGATGTCCATATTATGAATATGGATATTATGACTTATATAATAAATTATGAAATTAATTATAAGTTATATTATAAATAACATTTATTTAAACATTAATGACAAGTAAATATTTTTATAAATAAATTAAATCAAAACATTAAACAACCTCTTTTATAAATCAAAACCTATTGGCTTATAACTTTTTATATGAGATAAAAAGGGATCGAGACCACTTCCACTAGAAATATATATATATATATATATGATGGCTTCCCTTCCATAGAGGGGCTATAATAGCCTTTTGGACTTAACGTTTAAGAAATATGGCTATTTGAAGTTTGGATAGTTTTTGGAGAAATTAGTAAGTAATTAATTAGGCTCGGATTAGGCCCATTAATCCATTCCTGGATTTGTGCCTAATTGGGGAGATGGGACAGTTCCCATCTCTTTTCCCGGTTCTCAAAGCTAATCAAAACTTCCATTAGTCTATTTCATAGTCAAAATTCAACTATTTTCTTACTTTAATTAGCTAAATCGCGTCATTGAAAAGTAATTAGCATGGGGGATTAGAGATTTAATGTTTGGGCCATTTTGGAATTTGTGCATCTACTGTTCAATTTTGTATTCACTTCGGGATTTGTGTATTTTGTAACAGCCTACAAATCTAATGAACAAATATTTAAATGATTGATTTAAATATTTAATCGTTAATTATAAAAATGTCCATTATACTCGATTTTTCAAAGACGGATGAACTAGGATTCGAGACAGCCATAGTTGAGTTAATTTTTCCATCGAGAGAAAAATTAGTATAAACTTGACTATGTTTAGATTCGATAAATTTTTAAAGTGAAAAGTGCTTTCATCTAAATGAAATGAATTTGGGCTAAGCCCATTAGCTTGCACATAAATTAGCTTATATGTATCTAACTCCTCATTAATTTTCATTTCAACGTTACTTTTCATTTCCATCTCCTAATCTTTTTCTTTAATCAGTGTCTTAAGCCTAACCCTATTCAACCAAATCATGCTCAAATAAAATTCTTTAAATCCCGATAAAATAACCATAATTCCTCTCTACTCATTCCTCATGTAATCCATGAAGGAATTAACATGTGGTGTAGTTTGGAGCAAAATCTCATCTTTAAAGAGAGAATGGAATGGAATTTGGTGATTAGAGTTTGATTGAGTGAAGAAGAAGGTGAGTGGGATGATTCTCCATCTATATTTACTTGTTAGTGTTCATTATTTCATTTATTGATGATTTTGGAATTATACGAAGTGATTTGGAGATTGTTTGGGTTGCTTTAGACTTGTATTCATGTTATAAACATAGTCATATTAACTCATTATTTGTTTAAGACCTTAATAATTACTTTGAAAATAGTAAGTAAGCTAAGAATTGGGTTTTGGGTTAATTGAATGATTATATGTGACATTGTGAGATTATAGACTAATTACATGATATATTTAAGTGCATGTCATTAATTAGAATTACTGAAACTAATTTGAATGGTTTTAGAAAAGTTAATATGCTAATTGAGTGAGTTTAGAACTCCACACTTATTATTAAAGCGATTAGATGGTTAATGAAGCTTAATAGCACTTGTGAATATTATATAAAAATAAAGAAACAATCTTTATTAGTGATAGTTTATTATAAATTTTATTTAAGTTAAGAAATGATTTTATATGTAAAAGAGGTATTTTATAAAATGATGTGATATTTTATAAAATAGTATTAATGAAGCTTAAATTAATATTTATAAAATGGTTATATGATTTCATAAATGATGTATATATTTCATAAAATAGAAATGATATTTTATGAAATAGTAATGCGATGTACACTAAATATTAATGAGGTAACTAAATATTTAAAGGCTTAAAAATGATTAATCAGATAATAATATATTTTATAACATAGAAATGATATTTTATGAAATAGTAATGCGATGTACACTAAATATTAATGAGGTAACTAAATATTTAAAGGCTTAAAAATGATTAATCAGATAATAATATATTTTATAAAATAGTTGTAAGATTTTATAAAATAGTATGAAGTCATATTAGACTTTTATTAAAAATATTTAGTGAATAAAAGTAAGATTTGATTAAAGAATAAATGAATTACTTGTTTAAATTTGGATATATGTGTATGTATATGGGTAAGTATACGTATACATGTATTTAAAGATATATAACAAACAAGATAATTTGTGAATTATAGTTTGAATTGTTGCGTATATTTTTTCATTTATATATGATTTCAATTATTTGAATATATTTGTATATCGATGTGTAAAGAGTGTTACGGGCATCTCACACAGCCATAGAGACCACAGTGTGCCCAAGTTGTGTAAGAACGAGTAATCGCTTTGGTGAGTTCCAAAACATGATTTATGTACTGTAGTGTGTTTGCATATGCATGCGTGAATATGCACAAATGAGTGTATTGGCATGCGTGGGCATCACATGAGGGTAGATGGCTGGTTGAGTGTGTTTTGCATGAGTAAAGGAAGCCAGGTCGCTATAGTCGCTCGTTAAACTCTATGCATGCAAATAGTGAATTTCATGTTGAAATCAGTTTTCGAACACATAAGGTATCACTTCCAAAAAATCAACCAATGAGCTCCAGAGGAGGTCCAATAGGGTGAAAGCAGGCTTGGGTAGCAAGGTGGCTCTTCGGCCGGAGCGGAGGATGAAATGACACATGATAAGGTGACCATTTCATGTGGTTTGCACTTGTCCTAAGCTTTCTGCATGGGATATACTACCACCAATTGACCGATGGTAGTCTACCGATGGACTGGTGGTGCCTGGACCTGGGTAGTAAGCCCAGGCCAAGTGTCGTTTCAATGGGGATTTCTTCCAAGTTTCGAGTACGGATCTTCGTAAGGTCTTGGCAATACTTCGAAGATGCTTTGGGCTACTTGAGAAAGTGAGGTGCAAGGTGAAGCATGGGATCTGGATGTGGATGCAAGGCAATGCGTATTGATTATTAACGATCAATAGGGTTTTCGAACAAGCGATGGAGGAAGCAATCGAGGCAAAGAGCGCAAGGCATAGAATATTCCTACACGGGAATAGTAGGAGATCAAAACAGTGATTGAGAGCTAATCGAATATGAGATCGGGATGTGATCGGTTTCATGATCATATACAATAAGCGTATACGATTGGGAGAAGTCACGAAGGCAAGGAGTTGATTTAAAACTCAGGAAGATGTGCGAGCACATAACGACATCAATCAATACTAGATCGAGTAGACGTGAAGGCATATGGCTAGCATAGATTCCATGGTTGTAAGCTCCACTGTTCTTGAGTGGTCCATTGGGGTTAAAGCAAGTCTGTGGTGAGGGAATCATAGGGTAGGCAACTAGATTCGGATCACAGTGCAGTTCCAGTGCTACATATCCGTTTAAACATTATTTTGTGGTTTCATGCCAAGCCTTTGTAAGGGTCTAGAGTAGCACTTAAGGCGTACTTATACCCAATAGCGGTAGTGTAGATATAGACATTAGGGGGTACTACAGTGGTAAGGATTTTCATTAATTGTTGCCAAGAGAGCAGTCTAGGTCTATATGGCGGCGCTTATACAGACGAGAGGTCATATCGGGATGCTCAGCTCCATTCGTGAACTCTTATAGGTAGGAATGTAAATAAATCCAAGACCGCATAAGGTGTAATTGCTCCATTTATATTTCATTCAGTTTGGGATGATAGTATATATTCTCAATTTGACAACATTGTTATGTTGTTGTCACATACCGAATTTTTCGACTTTCGAAAATTCGACATCGATACTCACTTTATCGACTGCCGAGAAATCGAGTGCCGGAAACTCCAATAGTGAGGGTTTTAGAAAGAAGAAATAGAAGAAAAAGAGAAGAAGAAGAGGAAGAAGGACAACTGAACAACATTAGAAACAGAAAACAATACCAGAATCTCACATATCGCAGCGGAACAATATATAATAGATAAATGAATATCATTTAAAACAAAAGAATTATATCTGTTATTACATTACATCACATCATATCATCAGAGTTAATAAACAACAATGGACAGTTATATAAACTTGTCCTCATACAGAATACACAGCGGAATAAATACTATCAGATACAAATACTACGTCTCGTCCTCCAGCTTATCTCCAAAGCTCCAGAATATCCAGAATATCCTGATAATATAACTCTAGGCTGCCCGTGTGGAAATTGGTGGGCACCCAGAGTTTAGAAGGGAACAATAAACTCCGAGTCAGTCATGAAGACTGGTGTGAGATCGTAAAACAGTTATTCTTTAAAATAAACAACAGGAAAACTTTAATGTCAATTCGAAATGCTTTTGGAAAATGAAACTACCATAAGACCTCCCACCACACACACAATGCAAACGCAGACTTGGAGGAGATTTCTTCTTATGATAGTCAAAGATGCTTACTACGCAAAAATCAAATTCTTTTTGATATTATTATTAGTGCATAGTGGAAAACATTTCGAAAGTATAATATAAATCTTAGCCAGCATAGGTACCATTATATTATGCCTGCTATAGCTGCCTCCTGAGGAGACAGGTTATACAATTGAAATCGTAAAGGCTCGTATTGTTTCTTTGGATTTCCAACAAATGGTCAGGCCAAGGAACTTCCTTTTCCACGATGGGTACGTCCCTGGAATAGACGACCCGAGAACCTAACCGGATCTCTGCCAACACAAGGCCGGGTTACCTCTGCAAAAATAGGTAACTACTGACACGCGTATGCCATCCCCCGATCGTCACCGATCTTCCCGAGGATCCCCGATTTCCAACAAACCACATAGAAAAAATAATGCAGTAACCACAGAGGTTAAGTATCTGGGCTCCAGACCATGATACCACCTTTATCCAGAAGGAATGACATACACTAAAGGGCGCTACTCCCTAGAACCTTGCCGCATCCTTCCTGTTTCGACCATTTCCGGGGTGTGAGGCTCGATGAAGTCTCGTCCACAAAGCTACGCTTTCTCAAAAAGCCCTGCTTCGGGTCAAACAAAATGATCAACCTATGATCACAAAGATATAAGATCAAACAAATGATCATATCACAAATGATCAAACACTGATCATTTCACAGCAACACTCAGTATGCCACGTTACCAAATTGGGATATATCGCTGATAAATTTCAACTACATAACCTCTGAGCTCGTACGTCTCAGAGAAGGGTGTTAAGCTAAGAGAATAAATTCTCCGCCACCAACAGAAATGTATTTGAAAGAAATCAGCTTTATATCTCAAATTGTAACGTCAGACACACAATCCATACAAGTCTGTTCCGGGATCGAACAGAACCGAAGGCACTTCTCACGAAGCCCTTGCCATTCCGGATAATTTTTAATCACGTCAGGACTTCCCGTCACTAAGGGTGATAAAACCTCTAAATCGAAGATCAGTCGATGTAGAGTAACTCGACGGTAATCCTTCCGTTTTCAAAAATATCCGGTCTTCAACACCGGTCTTTGAATGCAATTCATAACGACGTATCACCTATTCGGAATGGGTTATACGACCCCATGGTCCTTTCCCGGCTAACCCGAATAGTGAGCGATTATTTAAAAATAAGTGTGGCATTCAAATTCATCTAATCACAACAAATGTCATTCAAGGTAATTATTGATAGTCGGTTATTTAACTATCAATAAAGATGCGCAACATCATCAGATTCCAAATAATTTTTCCAAATTATTTATTTTCCAAAATATCTTACTAGATATATAATTTCACACTTCAACTATTTGAAAACAATTTCAAATCAATTTCCACATTTCAATTTATCTTTAAAGATAAAATCCCAAAACAGTTCTTTTCATATTGGAAAAGCATTTCCATGCTTATTTGAAAATAAGTAGTTCACAAATCAATTATTCTCAACCCTTGGAAAATATTCGATATACTAAATCAAAATTTAGTATATATTTCATTCTTTAAGGAAATCATTCTTTAAACACATTTTATTTGAGTCAAAACGAATGTTACGTAAAACATCGTTACGACGACTCAAAATCACTAGTATAGGGATTCGAAATTTAGATAGATATATAAATCCCAATACTATACAAAATATTTCCTTTCGGAAATCATTTACTATAACAACAGTGTTATAGTCCATCATTTCCTTATTCCCCGAAAACGTCTATTTCAATAAGAACTGCGGAAATCTATGCTTTCGATTCATAATACATTTTAAAACATCTTTAAAATGTTTAACTTCATTTTTAATATCACTTCTTCAAAAATAAATCCATTTTATTTAATAATATATTCACTGTCCAAAATCGTGAATAAAATTCACTTAACCCAATTTTAATCATTTCTACACATTTTTATCTCAATAAAAATTCGCTATCCAAAATCTCGAATATATCTTCTTTAAAAATCTTCTATATTTAATTTCTCAAATTCAACTGATTTTGAATTTATAAACACGTTTATAAATTCTATTTCTATCTTAATAACAACTCGACTTATAAATCTTCTTTTTTATTAACTTCGATCAAAATTCCATTTAAAGGCAAAAGCCCAATTTATAAGTAAATTTCTTATAATCTTTTATTTTACAATTCCATTCATTTTATAACTTCATACTTTATAAATCTAAAACTTCAACTTTATAAATCTATAAACTTCAAATCTTCACAATTTATAATTCTATAAATTTCCTATCTTTACAACTTATAAAAACTCGTTTTAAATTCCAATAATCTTAATTGATAAATATCAATTTTGTGCATCTTGTACATACATCGTTTTTTAATAATTCAAAAATCCAATTTAAACTATTTTATAGATTAGTTAACTTTTTATTTCAAAATCATCTTTTGGTTATATTTCACAAACATTATAATTTCCATAACTTTAAATCTATAACATTTATTTATTTAAGATAAATAATTCCAAAAATTTAATAAATCGTATACTTACAAATAATCACTTTAAAAATCTCTTTTAAAGTTAAAATTGTTATTTTTAAACTTCAAAATTTTGAATCCAATGATGCAACGCATCAATTAGTCCATCACAACAGTCAATATCATATATCAATATGATAACAGATCTATATCAATATATCTGTAAATAAATAAATACTAGTGAGGAATCCAGTTGGATCCCTCCAACCTGTTTCCCTGCATCCACAGACGTTAGCACAATACCATTCCACTTCGAGGTGGAATATCGCGGTATATAGGTTTTATAAAAATCCGCTTACTAACGGCGCAGTAGGGTCTCATCCGCTATACGAGGCGGGAAATCATCAATCCAATATATACATATGCCAATATGTATATATTGCTATATATAATAGATATATCCTAAAATATCTAATATCAACAATCCAAACAGAAAATCAAACAATAACTGAAAATTCCACTTTTCAATTTGAGTGAGAAAAAATCTCACCTTAGCTTTTTATTTCGCATTCCACTCTAATCCTTCTTTTGTTTTCTCGACTTTAACCTTGTATAAATAAATTATACAATTATTAATGTTCGAATAAATTGACCCATTACATTCTCATTTCAACAAATTCAATTCAACATTTATTTTATACGGTATCTTTATCAATTTATTAAATTCAATTGATTTTGTTTTAAACCAGTTTCTTTAAATAAATTTGTTTAACTAAAATTTTACTTTAAAACTGAATTTCCTTTAATAAAAATTCTTAGTAATTAAAAATAACTAAATAAGTTAATTTCACACTTACACACCAAATCCATACTTTGCTAAAATAAAATTCCTGTTTAAACATTTCCTTATATAATTTTTTTTTCTCTTTTAAAAATCTCATCTATATATATATTCCTCTTTTTATCTACCTATATATATTTCTCCAAAATTAAATTTAAGGAAATTATCTCGTACCTAGATTTACATATTAAAAAAAATCTGTATACATATAATTTTTTTCTTCAAATCAAATTGAATCGAAAATAAAACGAATTCGAATACCTCGCGGTTCTCGACCATGAGAATAACCCTAAATCGAATAACGCCAGCTTCAACTCGCTCGAATTCCCACTGACATCTCCACATCGACTTGCTCCTCCCTGACATGCCGCCATACTCGCTCGCGAGCGCCACTCGAAACCATCGCGACCCACGTTCGCCGACCCTCCTCGCCTCGTCACGCGATCGAGCTCGCGAAGCCCCAGCCTCAACTGTCAATCGACGATCCACTTGATAATACGACGTCGACCTCAGGACTTCGATCGCCCCCACCTCGAGTTCGAACTTGAACTGGAGGGCAACTTCAGACCCGCGAAGAAGGAAGCGGCACCATATTGCTTTTCGCCATATTTTTTTCTTTCCGATTCGATTCAGCTGAAGGGGATGATCAATTGGGGATTTGGTTTTAGGGGAGGGGAATTAGCGCGCCCATCTTTATTATTTTTTTGTTTTCGAACGAGCGAATTTGCTTTCGCCATTTTATTTCAATTTACAGAAGACGAAAGAATTTATCAAGTAAGAAACGAGATGGACGTGATTTAGCAGGAGAACGTGCTTGCCTTACTTTGCACGATCTCTTCCCCGTGATTTTTGGGCGTGATTCAAGGAGAAGAAAGTAATTGACGTTGACAATTTCAAGTTTTAAATTTAAATCGAATTCGATTTAATTTCAATGCTTTTACCTATCGTGTGCTCACATAACAACTCCTGAAAAATACGAAATTTCAAATCCGATAATAATTCAATATCTCGGACCCAATGGAACTGGTTTCGTCGAATTCCGAGACTGTTTGAAAAAATGACTATTTTTAAATATCGGTTAAACGATATAAATTTCAAAACTGATCAAATCAATTCGAAATTGGATTCTGAAGCTCCTGTTATCTTCAGAATTATCAATACGAAATTTAAAAGCTTTTGAAATATTTTTTTCTTCAACTTTAAATTGAAGAATTCAAATTTTAATTCAACTTCCAATCGATTAAATTTTATAATTTAATCGCCAAATTCAATTTTAAATTCGGGATTCAAATTAAATCGTCGTTCAAAATATTTAAAATCAATTAAATATTCTCAATTTAATTTGTTCAAAATTCTGGGTCGTTACAGTTGTGCTTGTGATATACTAATTGATTGATATTACATTTATGTATTGCATAGTGCAAACTTCTATTATGACACTTTTATCACTTCTACACTTATATATTATGATTACCTTTATCACAGTATATTGCTACATGGTAGTCACATTATACTAGTTACGTTGGCTCGTTGATGATAGGTGAAGAGTAGGTTATGGTATGATTTCCTATCATTTTGAGATAGGTTTACTTTACTTTTTTATGGACTGTCCAGATTACCACTGAGCCACATTCGTGGAGAGGACTGACTGGGCCTCAACAGTTTCCAATTTAATTGTATATGGTTTTGATATACTATATTTTGAGATAGTTTCCCCTCACACCATACTTTAAGTCTAACCTGCATTTTGTCTTTGCCGGTTTATGTCATGACAAATCTCGGGTACTTGATTGAGTAGTTTGGGAGTCAGGTGCTTTTAGGGATATGCAATCAGGATGCGCAGTTGTAGCATTTTGGAGATGTGACATCGATATTTTGGATATATAATTGATATTTTAGTAGTAAATGACAGAATTGTTATTTGTATATGAGAACTATTGTATCAGATACTTATTAAGAACTCCATGATGTAGGAAGTCGATGTATTCTGACTTTCTATATTAATATTTATTTATCAGTTGCTTTCGGTAGGTGGTCTCTTATGTATTTTCATCATGTTCTTTTCATGTATATTCAGTATATTATAAGTTATCATTCTACTGTGAGATCTTATCGATGTTTTGGTTTAGTGTTTTGTTCCAATTTTGCTCCGACAATCTGTCTTTTGTGGTATTTGAAAGTCTATCATTGATGTGAGAGAATGATTTTTTTGGTCTATGAAGGATAAGTTGTTATAATTTTGGTACTAGGTGAGTTGCATCTCTTACTATCATATGCATGTTGGTATGGTAAAATGATATTTATGAAATGATTTTTGATATTAAGACGTTTTTAAATCTAGATCTAACTGTAATAACATATTTAAACCAAGTTTAAAAAGATAAACATGCAGTTTTATTTGTTTTTGACTCATAAGATAACTTGCCATTTTGTGTATGTTTAGGTCTATGACAATATAAATCCCTAAATATGGTTTACATTGCTTGTACATATTTTATGGCTGATGTGTTTTACTTGTATACGCTTTTTTGTTGTGTTTATGACTCATTTTGGTGTAGTTAGAGAGTGGTCATCATCGAGTTAAATCGATGAGTGAAAATACTCAAAATGTATTGTGATCTTACTATGTTGTTCTTTAAGGCCTTGGGGAGCTACAAAATAAGTCGCATAGGGTTTGGACAGGATTTGCACGAGTTTTGGTGAAGTCAAAATCATGTTGGTGGTGTGATCAAAACAAGTCAGTGATAATTGTAATCGGGCTAAGGAATGTAAGACTTTTGGAAAATGAGAGTGGAACTTTGGGCTTGCAAGATTGGTTGAGAGGTTTTATGTATTTGGACTCAGAAATATTGGCTAAGCCAACAATTCAGTATCGACATGATTGCCCTAGATAATCCTTGCTGCTACTTCGGGCTAGTGAGGGAATTATATCGAGCAATTTAACAAGAGGCTTGAGTTTGAGAAAACATTCCATTAAGTCGATCATGTCATCACCGACATGATCATGTTGGTACCAACATGATTAAGTCGATGAAGACATGTGGTGTTTGAAGGGGATGAGGTGTGAACTTTGGGGATCGTTTAATGTTCATTCGCTCGTTCAGTTGACGTCAAGATTCGACATTATGGTGCGATGAAGAATGGTTTTGGTAGTGAAGTAAGGACACGACGCTTTGGCATAGTAGTCCTGAAACTTTGATGCGATGGTTCTACGACATAAAACGAATGTCTAGAGGAATTTCCATAATGATGACTCGACGGTGGGAGTCATGATGGTCTTTAAGAACAAGTTCGATAAGGGAAACTCGAGGATAGAATAATGATGTGTTATACTATGGAAATGAATGAATGGATTATAACGATGATGGGTTCGACTATAGAGTTGTGGAAACGGATTGTTAATACTCGAAGGTTTCTAAATAACCTGCAGTGCTTAGATCTCCTTTTAGTACTGGGTTCTCTCGGATAATGTTCCCGCTAATGCTGCGCCCACCGGTACAGAACACATCTGAGCTTATTGCGAAATAAACCACCCCATTCAACTCGGTAATGCAAAATAAAATTTTCCATAATAGAAATACCAACTACTACGGAGTTAAATAAACCCAAACCTAATACCAACTATTTCGAAGTGAAATTCGCCACAACGGCTCTAATAGGAAACAAAATTTCCCTATCCTCTCTTGCATGTAACTTAGCCCAAATTAGTCCAACAAACCCATTCACTAATTACATAATTTCTTACTATATTATATAATTTTCATTCACATAATTTGGGCCCTGGGCCAAGATCCAATTTTCATATTTTTCACTCGAACGGTCGACCATGACCTTGCCCAGGTCGACCGCTACTCGTCGACCTAGACAATCCTAGGTCGATCGTTCACGTATAATTTTTTTGGGTTTGTTCATTTTTAACTATCGATTTATTTTTATCTAATTTTCGTTAATCACAACAATTAAAGATTCCAATTAACCTAAATTTCCAGTTAATTAATTTTCCAATTTCAATTAATTCTAGAGTTTGTGATTTAGGGTTACAAGTTAAAATTAACATGTGTTAAATTCTCCAATTTCATAATTCAATTTCAAATTAAATTCTAGGATTTAGGATTAGCAAATTCAATTTTAATCTAACAAGTTAATTATAGGGTTTCTATAATTCTAATTATTTAAATTAGTCTAAAGTCATTTCCATAAGTCGAATTATTCATCTGTGATGACTCACCTTTTAGCCTAAGCTCTTAGATCCTGAGATACTGACCTCCCAACAATAGCTCATTCCATAGATCGCCTTAGTTTCACCCTTGATTGCTTGCTCTTGCCTCTTAGATCGATTAGGGTTTGATTTGATTTTAAGGTTTTGTAACGACCCATATTTTTAACTATTTTATATTATTAAATTTAATATGATCATGGAATAAAATGGTTAAAAATACAATTTTAATGACGTATTAGTGTAGTTATTGAATATGAACTTTAATAAAATCTTGAAAATAAACAATTTCGAAGATTTTGGAAATAACTAGTATTAGAATGAAATTCTATATATTGAATGTGTTTATAATCAATTGTTGGAATTGAATAATAAGTACTAAATTATTTAGATCGAAATAAAATAATTGTTGATAATTAAAATTCATTTGAAATTTAATGATTATTAATGTAATTTATTGGATAATTAAATTTTTTAAATTTAATATTGTAAAATGTTTAAATATTTGAATATTGAATTCAATATGATTGAAAATGATGTCGAAAATTGATTTAAATTTTATTTAGACAAGAATAAAATTTGTTAAGTTTTAAAATTGAATTTAAAAGTGAATAAACAAATATTGGAAATTTTATATTTTATTTAACGAGTAAAAATAGCCATTTTGGCCACTGTCTTGAATTTCGATGAAACCAATTTCATCGGATCCATAATAGTGAAATTTTGTAGGATTTCAAGTTTCACAGCGATCGGACTTGTTGTTTGGCTGTGCGAGCTTGAAATACATAGAAATTATTTTAAGTAATTTATTTAAAATACATTGATTTTGAAATGCTATCTTCTGCATACGATCGAATTTGGTCTTGAGACTAGTTCCATTGTGTTATGAATAGTGGTGTAAAATATAGAATGCTAGGCAGCACATTTCATTTGAAGTTTGGAATTTCGTAGGTCGATCGGGCGAGATATTTTCTAATTAAATAATATATATATTCAACCTCACCCTACATATTGTACTCTCCGCCCCAATTTTGTCTCGTACATCCCCTTCCCCTTATTTTAAATCAGCAGATCGATTCTAAAAAAAATTAAAGAGGTTGTGATTTCAGTTTGGAAAGAAGGCAAGGGTGTCTCGACCAAGAGATGAACGAATGACAATGAGCGATGGTAATAGGGTTTCGTGCGCCGCATCGATGTTCGTGCACAACTACGGGGAAGGGGCGCGCGAGGTGGCATGGTGGAGTAGAGGCGGTTGCGGCCTCAGGTGATGTTGGCACGGCAATAAGGGGCGGCTGTGGCGTGGATAGCTAGCGATCGAAAAAAAATTAAGGAGGACGAGGTGCAAGCAGAATTTAGCGAAGACAGCCTGGGCTGTTGCTTGTAGCGTGATCGAGATGGGATGGTAAGGATTAGGGTTTGTTAATTAGGATTCAAGTTAATTAAATTTTATAATTATCGTTATGCTAATTAAAACCGTATCTTTTTTCATACAAGGCCTGTTTTGGACGAAACAGATTGCCTTGGAATCGTATCGATGTAGGCTTCGGCGTGGAATCGAAGTGAAATTTATTTGAAGCTGAAATATTTTCAGTTTCAAATAAAGGTGAGTGTTTTATATTGCTCACAAAGTACTAGAATACTTTTATGTTAGTTAAATTTGAATTTATGAAGTGACTTAAATTTATTGATTGTTGTTTGATAAATTTAATTGACATTTAAATTAACAATTGAATTAACTGATAGAAATTTGAATTGATAGTTAAATTGAATTGGAATTAAATTACTAGTGAACTCCCGATTATTGATATCTAGTTAATTGTTGTGATATTTCGACTGTTTGGATGAATGATTGTGATGGATGCCAATTGGTTGATATTTGGATGATTGGATGTTTATTTATTCTTATATATATATCATGTTATCACCCTGTAAATTATTTACAGCATATACAACTATAAATTGAATTATTTTGAATAAATTAAAATATAGGTTTATCCATCCCTGAAATAAAAATAAAAATAATTGATTCATTTGGTCATAGGATAAAAAATTATATATGGACATCTGATTGGTTCTATAAATGATTTTAAAATTTTTGATTTGAAATTATTTAAATGATTTGATCTAAAGAAGTAAAACTCAAATTTATGGAAATTGAATTATTTTCGAACTTGAGCTCAAAATGTTGGAATTAGAATTTGTTAAATGAAATTGTTTTAAAATGAAATTCGAAATTTTGAAGTTATAATCAAAATATAATTTGGATTTTGGAAATTGATTTGTTTTTAAAAAGATTTGAAATTTTATTTGAACTTTGAATTATTGCTAAGTAAAAGTAATATAAATGGATATATAAAATTTGGACTCGAGAATGGAATAAATTTTAAGATTTGAATCTAAATTCGAAAATTGAAGTTTAATTTGAATTCAGTGATTTAAATCGATATTTTGAAATTGATATAAATTAAAATAGTTTAAAATTAGAATTGAATTGAAATTTAAATCATTGACTCGAATTGTCGAATCGAATTTGAAGTCAAAAATGAAAATCGAAATTGATTTGAAGTGAAATTGGAATCGAAATTAAAATCGATTTGAAATTGGAATCGAATCAATTAAATTGAAATGGAAATTGAAATTGATTTGAATTGGAAAATTTGAAATTGAATCAGTTTGACTTTGAAACTACTTTCAAATAAGTTATTTTAATATAAGCTATTTAAAATCTTTCTTTTTAAATATTCAAATTATTTTGATTTTCCAAACTATTTTATTTTATAAAACATTTTAAATACTTAAATCATTTTATATTAAACTATTTAAACTTTTTATTTTAAACAATTTAAAATTTTCCAAACTATTTTCTAAAATTCAAACTGGTCAAAGGGTGGAATGTTTATATTTAAATCATGGATTTAAATGCAAATTGGGATAAATGAAGTTATAACCTAACTTGTAATTCGAATCGAATTTCGGAGTGAAAATGACGTTCAAGTGAAATCGACATATTTGAAGTAAATATGATATTTCGAAATGAAATTGATTTTCAAAAGAATATGATATTTTGATATCAAGTATGAACCGTTTTCGAAATGTAAAAGAACCAACCGGTGTGTAAAACGACGTTTGGTTGTCAAAGAGACCGAGGCCTCTTATTGGCATATTATTTTTCAATATTGGAACTACATTAAAAACTGTGTATGCGGAGGATACTCCAGAACGAAGTGGCTGGATTTGGTGTACGTTTGTTGGATTTAAAGAAAGAGAACGATGATGGATAGACCTCGACACTTGTGCCAATTTGAAATCACTAAAACAAGATGGCTTGACAAGGCCAAGTGGGCTAGCTACCCCTAGTGGACATCCGTTCTTGGATTTTTCTTGGACTTGGTCCATATTATCACTCTTGTTGTCGGTTTCGATTGGTGCAACTTGATTTTGGGATAACCTCCCTTTGACACGATATAGGATAGATGGACGTGGTGGGATGTCGTGGCCAGCCCTACGACCCGAACTGGCAGTATCCTACCTTGGGCATTGCCTCATGTGCCTTGTCATACTTTTATCCTTATAGGAGACCACTACGATTTTGGTTTAGTGTTGTCGTATCACGGCACATTCCTATTCCCCAACATGCTACTGTGGCGTTATATGCAAACTATACGACAATGCTTAAAAACGCCTTAAAGAGGATCAATGTAAAGCTTTAACGCTAAAATATTTATTTTACTGATTAGACATTATATATATAGTGTATTCTACTATATATAATATTTTTACGGATACTTAGGAGACGGAAAATCCCGTAACATCTCTTGAGTTTTTTCATGCACGTTATACACTGGATAAGAGATGTGAAATCCCGTAAACATCTCTGATGTTACGCTCATGTTATGTGATATCGATTTGACTCACATAAGGATATTTTAGTCCTGACTCGAGTGTTTTGTCTTTTCATTATGCTCGGGTCAGCCTTGAGTTTTTCAGCGGATGGAAGCTCATTTTTCTAGAGGACGAATATAAAGATTTGGTATATTATTATTATTATTCCTGCATTATGTTGTCTGCTGCATTATTTTATTTATCCCTGTTGTATATATAACTTTGATAAATGTTGTATAAATTATAATCAAATGTATAATGTAAACAGCTTCATGAACTGTTTATTTGGTTATTATATTTTATCGTTCCGCTGCTAGATTCTGTGTTTGTTTTCATCTTCTTTTCTTATTTTTCTTAACTAACCCCATTGATTATCTATGTTCCGGATTGTTTGGGTTGGACATTTGTGGATTATTGTCAATTTAAACCTTTCGAAATGTGGGTCGTCACAATTGGTATCAAAGCTTTGGTTTAGCGATAACCTTAGCTTTGTGGGGTTTGACTCATTAGAGATAGGGTAGTAATACCATAGAATGAGTTTGTCTGAGTGTATGTATATGAGAGTGCATACTTGTTAGTGTTATAAAATGTTTTATATTGTGTTTACTTATCCGTTAAGTTATTTATGAATTCTGGTCGGTGCGTGGGACGCCATGTATCGATGGGGGTTTCTAAACACTTAAACGAGGCAAGTCGACATAATATTGTTTTAAGATAGGGTAAATGAAATAATTTTACCTAAATTATATATTATATATAAAAAGAAATTGAATGAGAATAAATGAATACGTGAAATAAATGTGGGTAATTGAATTTGATTTAAATTAAATTTAAATTGGATATAGAAAAAATTGAATGTTAACTAAATGAATATGAAATATGTGAATGTTAAATAAAGAAATGTTGATACCTTAAGTATAAGAAGTAAGAAATATAATTTTAAATTATGAAATGAATAGATTTATAAAATAAATTGAATATGAAGTGAATAGGTTGTAAAATTAAGTTTGAAAATACTAACTTAACTAATTGAGTTTAGGGATGTTTATAAACGTAAGTAATGAGTTATGAAATAAAATGTAATCTTAGTTTAAGTTAAAAGAATGGATTAAAAAAAACAGGAATTTGGGAACTTGAAAGTCAGGTGCTTCTAAAAAAATTTCTAAGATTTTGAAAATAATGTTAGTATTATCTAAAAGTATTTACGAACAGAAATTGTTTTCAAAATGAATTAAAAGGAAGTAAATCCTGTACTCCTCGCTGGAAAATAATTTCGATGATGACGGCCGCATCATCGACATTCGTTTTTGAGTCTCTGAGTGGGGGAGACCATTAGTACTTTGCTATGCTTTTGATTTAGCAAACAAATTTTGATTTAAAATTTCTTAATATGATTTAATATATGTAAGATATGAGTGTATATATATATGTATATATTATTTCAAAATGATTTAAAATGAACCCGGTATTTGAATTCTTAAGTTTTGTTAATTAATGATTTTCAGTTATATAAATAAGTGAATTTTTGAATAGTTGGAAACTTCTAAAATGAGAAATATAAGCTAAGTGTTTAAATAAAATACGAGAAGTTAAATTATAACCCTAAAATTTCAAGATAATGGAAATTTAAACTTGTGTAAATTATTGAATATTCTTGTTAACTAAAATAAATAAGATAAATTTGTATAATACTCAATTACATTCTCAAAGCATATATAGAATTTACTAGATATGGAAAAAAAGTTGAAATGTTAAATATGAATATGTAATTGAATATTATACAAGCTTGAACTTAAATTAATAAAAATATTTTAAATTTGAATTGTGTTTAAAGAAGTATTTATAAAAATTAAATTAAGTTGTTATAAGAAAAATGTTATAAACTTAGTTAATGTTCTAAGAAATGTTAAATGAATAATTTGAGTAGTAAAAAGAATTATTATTTAGATGTGAACTTAAGAGGAGGTAAACAAATAATAAATTAAATCATATCTTTATAAATTGGTTGAAATTTTATTTTTTGGCGAAGGATGTTTAAGATCTAGTTGTAGCTTTTTGAAATAATTGTAATTTGAATAATATTATGTAAAAGAAGATACATATGTATAAAATGATTATAAACTTAAGAAATAATTAATGAAATAAGAAAGTTGAAATTTGAATTATGAAATGAAATTTTATTTAAGTGTAGTTGAATAAAATGAATTGATGAAATGAGTTAATGAAATAAATTTTAAGATGGAAGTTAACTTAAGAAAGTTTAATAAAATCGATTGTGAAAAAAAGAAAAATTCGTTAATATGAATTTGAGTGATAAAATAAAATTTACATAAGTAAAATTATTAATATGAATTTGAATTAATTGAATGAACTAACGAAGTGAATCAATAAATTGAAATGAATTTAAGTTATGAAGCAATAATAAACATGAATTGCATTTTATAAAATGTTTATAATAAACTTAAATGGTTTGTAAAATGGTTTATAAATAATATTAGTATTAAAGAGAATATACTAAGTGGTAATGAAGTAAAATTTAACCTGAACAAGGTTAAATGAAATGATTTATATATGGCCCAGGAATGGATTTATATGAATGTTGTTAAACATAAAGCGAAACAATTAAAATTTAATGAATTGAATTGAATAAATTGAATGTGAATGAAATATATGTGAATAAATTTGAAGTAAACTGATTAATTGTTAATAAAAATTGGATGTTAATAAGAAATGAAGTATATAAATTAAATATTGACATTGGATAATGTAAATTCACATGGTTATGAATTAATTGGGTTAATTGGATGAATATTGATGGTTGAATGGTTTCTTTTATTGTAAATAATTGTTTTAACTATTTGGATTGCATATAATTGTTATGGTTGGGTATTCATGCTCATGTTTGTTGTTTGGATTCAAAATTCATGTTATATGGCTATACTAAACTCATATATGTTTCTATATTCTTTTATAACTGACTAATATTCTAATTTGAGTTGAGATAGGTATATACGAAGACGTTTGGATGTATACGTGGATTTATTTTGCTTTTACTTGCTTAATATGAGCGAACTCGCTCGTATTAATAATAATAAGGTACGTATCTCGGATTACATACCGCACTTTTATATTTTTCCCTATGGGATGCCTCATCATTGAGATAAGTTGTATATTTGATATATTTGGTATATATTGGTGTTATATATTGTATTGTAAAAAATTTCTGATCGAGCCGTGCAAAGGAGATTGTACCAAAATTTTCCGTAAATCTGGGTGTTAGAAAATTTTTGAGGTTTTACAATTTTATAACTTATTTTATATATAAGTTGTAATTTCCATAAGTCGATCGGAGTGGAGTAGTAAAAGCGTGGTAATAATTTTCAAATAAGACTTTAATGTTTATAAGTTGATTGTTTTGATAAAATATATCAAATGTTAAATTCTCTACTTAACCCCTTTTCAAGGACGAAAAGTTTTGAGGGGGAGAATGTAATGACCCGTATTTTTAACTATTTTAAATTATTAAATTTAATAAGATTATGGAATAAAATGGTTAAAAATAAAAATTTAATGATGTATTAGTGTAGTTATTGAATATGAACTTTAATAAAATCTTGAAAATAAACAATTTCGAAGATTTTAGAAATAACTAATATTAGAATGAAATTCTATATACTGAATGTGTTTATAGTCAATAGCTAGAATTGAATAATAAATGTTGAATTATTTAGATAGAAATAAAATAATTGTTTACAATTAAAATCCATTTGGAATATAATGATTATTAATATAATTTATTGGATAATTAAATTGTTTAAATTTAATATTGAAAATTATTTAAATATTTGAATATTGAATTCAATATGAATGACAATGATGTCGAAAATTGACTTAAATTTTATTTAGACAAGAATAAGATTCGTTAATTTTTAAAATTGAATTTAAAAGTGAATAAATAAAAATTGAAAATTTTATATGATATTTAATGAGTAAAAATAGCCATTTTGGCCACTAGCTTGAATTTCGACAAAACCTATTTTATCGGATCCGTAATAGTGAAATTTTGTAGGATTTCATGTTTCGTAGCGATCAGACTTGTCGTTTGGCCGTGCGAGCTTAAAACGCGTAGAAATTATTTTAAGTAATTTAATTAAAATAAATTGATTTTGAAATGCTATCTTCTGTATACGATCGAATTAAGCCTTGAGATTAGTTCTATTGCACTCGGAATAGGGGTATAGCATATAGAACGCTAGGCGGTACACTTCGTCCGGAGTTCGGAATTTCGCAGGTAGATCGGGCGAGATATTTTCTAATTAAATAATATATATATTCTACCTCACCCTACATATCGTACTCTCTACCCCAATTTGGTCTCCCTTGTACATCCCCTTTCCCTTATTTTAAATCAGCAGATCGATTCTAAAAAAAACGAATAGGTCGCGATTTCGGTTTGGAAAGAAGGCAGGGCGTCTCAACCAAGAGATGAACGAACGACAGTGAGCGATGGTATTAGGGTTTCGTGCACCGCATCGATGTTCGTGTGCGGCTATAGGGGAAGGGTGCACGAGGCGCCACGGTGGAGCGGAGGCAGTTTTGGCCTGATGTGATGTTGGCGTGGCGATAGGGGGTAGTTGTGGCATGGATAGCCGGCGATCGAATTTTTTTTTTAAGAAGGACGAGGCACGAGCAGAAGACAGCAATGACAGCCTGGGCTGTTGCTTGTAGCACGATCGAGATGGGATGGTAAGGATTAGGGTTAGTTAATTAGGATTCAAGTTAATTAAATTTTATAATTATCGTTATGCTAATTAAAACCGTATCTTTTTTCATACAAGGCCTGTTTTGGACGAAACAGATTGCCTTGGAATCGTATCGATGTAGGCTTCGGCGTGGAATCGAAGTGAAATTTATTTGAAGCTGAAATATTTTCAGTTTCAAATAAAGGTGAGTGTTTTATACTGCTCACAAAGTACTAGAATACTTTTATGTTAGTTAAATTTGATATTGTGAAGTGACTTAAATTTATTGATTGTTGTTTGATAAATTTAATTGACATTTAAATTGACAATTGAATTGACTGATAGAAATTTGAATTGATAGTTAAATTGAATTGGAATTAAATTACTAGTGAACTCCCGATTATTGATATCCAGTTAATTGTTGTGATATTTCGACTGTTTGGATGAATGATTGTGATGGATGCCAATTGGTTGATATTTGGATGATTGGATGTTTATTTATTCTTATATATATATCATGTTATCACCCTGTAAATTATTTACAGCATATACAACTGTAAATTGAATTATTTTGAATAAATTAAAATATAGGTTGAAATGATATATATCCATCCCTGAAATAAAAATAAAAATAATTGATTCATTTGGTCATAGGATAGAAAATTATATATGACATCTGATTGGTTCTATAAATGATTTTAAAATTTTTGATTTGAAATTATTTAAATGATTTGATCTAAAGAAGTAAAACTCGAATTTATGGAAATTGAATTATTTCCGAACTTGAGCTCAAAATGTTGGAATTAGAATTTGTTAAATGAAATTGTTTAAAAATGAAATTCGAAATTTTGAAGTTATAATCAAAATATAATTTGGATTTCGGAAATTGATTTGTTTTTAAAAAGATTTGAAATTTTATTTGAACTTTGAATTATTGCTGAGTAAAAGTAATATAAATGGATATATAAAATTTGGACTCGAGAATGGAATAAATTTTAAGATTTGAATCTAAATTCGAAAATTGAAGTTTAATTTGAATTCAGTGATTTAAATCGATATTTTGAAATTGATATAAATTAAAATAGTTTAAAATTAGAATTGAATTGAAATTTAAATCATTGGCTCGAATTGTCGAATCGAATTTGAAGTCAAAAATGAAAATCGAAATTGATTTGAAGTGAAATTAGAATCGAAATTAAAATCGATTTGAAATTGGAATCAAATCGATTAAATTGAAATGGAAATTGAAATTGATTTGAATTAGAAAATTTGAAATTGAATCAGTTTGACTTTGAAACTACTTTCAAATAAGTTATTTTAATATAATCTATTTAAAATCTTTCTTTTTAAATATTCAAATTATTTTGATTTTCCAAACTATTTTATTTTATAAAACATTTTAAATACTTAAATCATTTTATATTAAACTATTTAAACTTTTTATTTTAAACAATTTAAAATTTTCCAAACTATTTTCTAAAATTCAAACTGGTCAAAGGGTGGAATGTTTATATTTAAATCATCGATTCAAATGCAAATTGGGATAAATGAAGTTATAACCTAAATTGTAATTCGAATCGAATTTCGGAGTGAAAATGACGTTCAAGTGAAATCGACATATTTGAAGTAAATATGATATTTCGAAATGAAATTGATTTTCAAAAGAATATGATATTTTGATATCAAGTATGAACCGTTTTCGAAATGTAAAAGAACCAACCGGTGTTTAAAACGACGTTTGGTTGTCAAAGAGACCGAGGCCTCTTATTGGCATATTATTTTTCAATATTGGAACTACATTAAAAACTGTGTTTGCGGAGGAGACTCCAGAACGAAGTGGCTGGATTTGGTGTACGTTTGTTGGATTTAAAGAAAGAGAACGATGATGGATAGACCTCGACACTTGTGCCAATTTGAAATCACTAAAACAAGACGGCTTGACAAGGCCAAGTGGGCTAGCTACCCCTAGTGGACATCCGTTCTTGGATTTTTCTTGGACTTGGTCCATATTATGACTCTTGTTGTCGGTTTCGATTGGTGCAACTTGATTTTGGGATAACCTCCCTTTGACACGATATGGGATAGATGGACATGGTGGGCTGTCGTGGCTACGATACATTACCACCAGCCCTACGACCCAAACTGGCAGTATCCTACCTTGGGCATTGCCTCATGTGCCTTGTCATACTTTTATCCTTATAGGAGACCACTACGATTTTGATTTAGTGTTGTCGTATCATGGCACATTCCTATTCCCCAACATGCTACTGTGGCGTTATATGCAAACTATACGACAATGCTTAAAAACGCCTTAAGGAGGATCAATGTAAAGCTTTAACGCTAAAATATTTATTTTACTGATTAGACATTATATATATAGTGTATTCTACTATATATAATATTTTTACGGATACTTAGGAGACGGAAAATCCCGTAACATCTCTTGAGTTTTTTCATGCACGTTATACACTGGATAAGAGATGTGAAACCCCGTAAACATCTCTGATGTTACGCTCATGTTATTTGATATCGATTTGACTCACATAAGGATATTTTAGTCCTGACTCGAGTGTTTTGTCTTTTCATTATGCTCGGGTTAGCCTTGAGTTTTTCAGCGCATGGAAGATCATTTTTCTAGAGGACGAAGATGAAGATTTGGTATATTATTATTATTATTATTATTCCTGCATTATGTTGTCTGCTGCATTATTTTATTTATCCCTGTTGTATATATAACTTTGATAAATGTTGTATAAATTATAATCAAATGTATAATGTAAACAGCTTCATGAACTGTTTATTTGGTTATTATATTTTATTGTTCCGCTGCTAGATTCTGTGTTTGTTTTTCATACGAGGCCTGATTTGGATGAAACAAATTGCGTTGGAATCGCATCGACAAAGGCTTTGGCAAGGAATCGAAGTGAAATTTATTTGAAGCTTAAATATTTTCAGTTTCAAATAAAGGTGAGTGTTTTATAACGCTCATGAAGTACTAGAATATTTTTATGTTAGTTTAATTTGAGATTATGAAGTGATTTAAATTTATTGATTGTTTTTTGATAAAATTAATTGATGTTTAAATTGACATTTGAATTAACTGATAGAAATTTGAATTGACAGTTAATTGAATTGGAATTAAATTACTAGTAAACTCCCGATTTTTGATATCTAGTTAATTGTTGTGATATTTTGACTGTTTGGATGATTGATTGTGATGGATGCCAATTGGTTGATATTTGAATGATTGGATGTTTATTTATTCTTTTATATACCCTGTTATCACCTTTTAAATTATTTACAGCATATACAACTGTAAATTGAATTATTTCGAATATATAGGTTGAAATTATATATACCTATGACATTATATTTTGGATTGAAATGTTATATAAACGTCCCTGAAATAAAAATAAAAATAAATGATTCACTTGCCCAAAGGATAGAAAATTATATATGGACACCAGATTGGTTAAACTAAATGATTTTAAAAATTTTGATTTGAAATTATTTAAATGATTTGATTTAAAGAAGTAAAAATTGAATTTATGGAAATCGAATTATTGTCGAACTTGAGCTCATAATGTTGGAATTAGAATTTGTTAAACGAAATTGTTTAAAAATGAAATTTGAGATTTTGAAGTTATAATCGAAATATGATTTGAATTCTGGAAATTGATTTGTTTTTAAAAAGATTTGACTTTTATTCGAACTTTGAATTATTGCTAAGTAAAAGTAATATAAATGGATATATAAAATTTGGACTCGAGAATGGAATAAATTTTAAGATTTCAATCTAAATTCGAAAATTGAAGTTTAATTTGAATTCAGTGATTTAAATCGATATTTTAAATTTAAATCATTGACTCGAATTGTCGAATCGAATTTGAAGTTAAAACCGAAATCGATATTGATTTGAAGTGATATTGGAATCGAAGTTAAATTCGATTTGAAATCGGAATTGAATTGATTAAATTGAAATGGAAATTGAAATTGATTTGAATTTGAAAATTTGAAATTGAATCAGTTTGACTTTGAAACTATTTTCAAATAAATTATTCTAATATAAACTATTTAAAATCTATCTTTTTAAATATTCAAATTATTTTGATTTTCCAAACTATTTTATTATATAAAACATTTTGAATACTTATATCATTTTATATCGAACTATTTAAACTTGTTTTTAACAATTTAAAATTTTTTCAAACTATTTTCTAAAATTGAAACTGGTCAAAGTGTGGAATGTTTATATTTAAATAGTGGATTTAATTGCGAATTGAGTTAAATGAATTTATAACCAAAATTGTAATTCGAATCGAATTTCAGAGTGAAAATGACTTTCAAGTGAAATCGACATATTTGAAGTAAATATGATATTTCGTAATGAAATTAATTTTGAAGAGAATATGATATTTTGATACCAAGTATGAACCGTTTTCGAAATGTAAAAGAACCAACCGGTGTGTAAAACGACGTTTGGTTGTTAAAGTGACCGGGGCCTCTTATTGGCATACTCTCTGTCAATATTGGAACCACTTTAACGACTGTGTACGTGGAGGAAACTCAAGAACGAAGTGGTTGGATTTAGTGTACGTTTGCTGGATTTGAAGAAAGAGAACGATGATGGATAAACTCGGCACTTGTGCCAATTTGAAAAGACTAAAACAGGATAGCTTGACAGGGCAAAGCGGGCTAGCTACCCCTAGCGGACATTCGTTCTTCGATTTTTCTTGGACTTAGACCATATTTTTACACTTTCTTTTGGTTTTGATTAGTGCACCTTGATTTTGGGATAACCTCCCTTTGACACGATATGGGATAGATGGACGCGGTGGGCGGTCGTGGCTACGATGCATTACCACCAGCCCTACGACCCAAACTGGTAGTACCCTACCTTGGGCATTGCTTCACATTCCTTATCATAATTTTGTCCCTATACGAGACCACTACGATTTTTGTTTAGTGTTGTCGTATCACGGCGCATCTTTATTCCCCAACGTGCTATTGAGGCGTTATATGCAAACTGTACGACAATGCTTAAAACGCGTTAAGGGGGATTAATGTAAAGCCTTAACGCTAAGAGAAATATTTATTTTACTGCTTAGACATTATATATATAGCGTATTTACTATATATAATATTTTTATGGATCCTTAGGAGATGGAAAATCCCGTATAACATCACTTGAGTTTTTGCACGCACGTTATACACTGGATAGGAGATGTGAAACCCTGTAAACATCTCTGATGCTGTTACACTCATGTTATGTGATATCGATTTGACTCACATAAGGATACTTTAGTCCTGACTCGGGTGTTTTGTCTTTTCAATACGCTCAGGTCAGCCCTGAGTTTTTCAGCGCATTGAAGAACATTTTTCTGGAGGACGAAGACGAAGATTTGGTATATTATTACTGTTATTATTCCTGCATCATGTTGTCTGTTGCATTATTTTTTTATCCATGTTTTATCTATAACTCTGATGAATGTTGTAAAAATTATAATCAAATGTATAATATAAATAGCTTCTTGAACTGTATATTTGGTTATTATATTTTATTGTTCCGCTACTAGGCTCTGTGTTTGTTTTCTTTTCTTATTTTTCTTAATTAACCTCATTGATTATCTATGTATTGGATTGTTTGGGTTGGACATGTGTGGATTATTGTCAATTTAAACTTTTTGAAATGTGGGTCGTCATAGGTTTTAAGAAAACTAGGGTTTTGAGAAGAAAATTTGACAAAGTTTAGTTACTGTACGTTCACAAAAGAATAAGGGTTTGGTTTACCAACTTACTTATAGGGTTACGTTAAGACTTAGGACCATTGGATCAACCTCAGCTATCGGCTTAACCACCGATCAAATACTTCGAATGCAAGCAATCAGTCTTGGTTGTTGAAACACATTGTTATAGGCGATAATCACACGATTTATCCTATGTCGAGTCGACCGCTTATAACCATGGTTCGACCGCTACCGGTCGACCTAGGTTATGCTTGGGTCGACCTAAACTGTTTAGAATTTAAAATTTTTGACGCTCGTAAATCTCTAATACTAATTTGGATTTCGACAAGTTATATATGAAAATCATCAAGAAAATTACTACGAACACGATGGTGCAAGTTTCATAGCCAAATTTGAACGTCTATGAAAATTTTGTTTTTATGTTCTTATCTTTACCTTAATTAAATTCTCTTATTAAATTCAATTAAAATTCCAGGGTGTTACATTCTCCCCCTTGAAAGGATTTTTCTCCGAAATCTCTTAGGACTAAAAAATATAACTCATACACAACAACCAATGTCTACATCCATTCACTCATCCATCATCCATGAGAAATCATGGTCCTTAAAATTTTCTAATACACTATGTTTATATGCAACTTGAAATGCACATGAACCTATACTAAAGTAAAGAGTAGTCGGCCTACTTATTCAGTCGACCTCCTATTCATGCAAAACGTTCATGCTATGCATCCAATGCGACATCATAAATGATATACTTTTAATTCTATATGAATGCACAACCATTCAAACATATGCAACATCTATATGCAGAACATCCACTACCATCACAAAATCAAGAAATATCATGCTATAATATATGAGTGCGTGCGCGTGTATACCTAAAGGATATACTGTCCTAAAGTGCAGAAGTATACAATTATGAACAATACATCCATAAGCATCCATATTCATCCATACCATGCACTATCGACATATTTACAAACATTCCTATCGTCTAAAGTTACCCAAAGGATATACCACCTAAGTCTAATCATAAGAATTATACCCTAAGGAGAAAACTAAACTTAAAACATACCAGAAAAGAGTTGTGGCTGGGTAGCTTGGATCCTCTCCTTATGCTTCCATGTACTCTCTACAGGATCATCTCCCCATTGAACTCTAACAAGTCTAATCTACCTATTGCAAACTCACTTCGTGCTATGCTTTAAAATATTCGTAGGTGCACGTTGAATAAGGCGCTCTAGCTCAACCTCTATCTCCTCCAACTGACTCGATTCAACCATTGTGGTTGAATCATGCAAACACTTTCGCAAATGTGATACATGGAAAACATCATGTACCCCAGCAAACTTTTCCGAAAGCTCAACTCTATATGCCAACTTCCTAACTCTACCCATAATCGAGATAGGTCCTACAAATATTGGTGCTAGATTCTATGACCTACCAAATCTTATAACATGCCTATGGGGTTAAACCTTCATGAATACCATGTCTCCTACTACGAACTCTAGGTCCATATACCTCTTATCGGCATAGGATTTCTACCTATATTGTGCAGTATTCATCCTCCTCTGAATTAGATCCACCTTCTCGTATGTCTCCCAAACCATGCACGACTCAAGAATAATCTTATCCTTCGTATCCTACAAACATGGTGGTGATCTACATAGCCTACCATACAACCCCTCAAAAGGTGTCATCACAATACTGGCCTGGTAACTGTTGCTGTAGGTAAACTCCACCAATGGTAAATGGTCTTCTTATGATGCTCCGAAATCAATGATGCACATCCATAGCAAATCCTCTAAAACCCGATTTGCTCTTTCCATTTGTCCGTCGGTCTGAGGGTGGTATGCAGTACTCAGGCTCAGCTCAGTCTCCAATGCCTCTTATAGACTCCTCCAGAACTTACTAGTGAAAAGTGGGTCTTGGTTGCTAACTGTACTAGTAGGAACTCTATGTAGCCTAACGACCTCTCACATAAATGCTTACCAATGATGCCATCATCCTATTACTCCTCACTGGTAGTAAATGAGGGCACTTGGTCAATCTATCGGGTATGACACAAATGCTCCTATTCCCTCTCCTAGTCCTTGGTAATGCATCAACAAAATCCATGGAAATGCTCTCCCACTTCCATTGAGTAATATCCAGTGGCTTCAATAATCCTCCAGACTTCTTCTCTTCCGCCTTCACCCTTTGGCAAGTCATACATCTAACAATATACTCTGCCACTTCCCACTTCATACTGAGCTAATAGAAAACTCTCTTTATGTCCCTATACATCTTGTCACCACTGGGATGAATGGTCATCCTAGAATGGTGAGACTCTGTAATACCTCATCAATCAAATCCATGCTGCAAGGAACATAAAGCCTATCATCTCTTCGTAACCATCCTCTTGAGTCCATGGAATAATGCCTCAAGTGACTCGATGACACCCCTATACTAATCCTCTCCTTGATCTCTACTATTTACTCGCCCTCTCTTTACCTAGATCCAATATGATCTATCAATGTAGGCTGAACATCCAAAGCTTCTAGTAATCCAAGGTAATATCTGATGATGGTCGGAAATCAAAGGTAGATATATATATTCCAAATGTATCCACTCCGAGAATAATGGACTCAACACTGCTCTCTACCTACATAAAGCATCTGCTACTACACTACCCTTGCTTGGGGTATAAGAGATATCAAAGTCATAAGACGCCAAAAATTCCATCCACCATTGCTATCTCAAATTCAAGTCCCTTTGAGAAAACAATTACTTTAAGGACTTGGGAACTATGAAAAGCTCAAACCTCTCCCTTTGTAAATAATGCTTCCATAACTTGAGAGCAAAAATAATAGCCACCAACTCAAGATCATGTTTTGGGTAGTTCTTCTCATGGGTCTTCAACTGCCTACTTGCATAATGTACTACCCTTCCCTCCTTCATCAAGACTGCACCTAGCTCTATACCACAAGCTTTGGTAGAAACTACAAATGGCTTCGTCTTATCTGGCAACACAAACATTGGCACACTAGTCAACATGTCCTTCAACCTAATGAAAGCGTCCTCGCACTTCGCATCCTAAGAAAAGACTAGATTCTTCTTGGTAAGATGGCTTAGTGGAGCAGAAATCTTCATGAAGTCCTTAGTGATCTTTCGATCATAACCCACAAGACCAAGAAAACTCCTCACTTCTGTTGCATTGTTCGGAACATGCCAATCCTGAACTGCTACCACCTTACTAACTCTCTAAGATGATATGTCCCACTCCTCTCTTCAAAAGTAGTACTTTGAAAACTTAGCCTTAAGCTTATGTGCAGTGAGTGTCCTAAGAACCTCCTCCAAATACAATGCATGCTCCTCTCTACTCCTCGAACAAACCATAATATCATCCATAAATACCACTGCAAACTTATTCAGCAACCTCTTAAACACACGACTCATTGAATAAACATAGCAGGCATGTGCATTAGTTAGTCCAAAGGGCATGACTTAACACTCATATAATCTACCGGGAGTGTGGAAAGCTATCTTCTGAATACTACTCTCGGCTATGCGTAACTGATGGAATCAGGTAGCGAAATCCAACTAGGAAAATACTCTAGCTTTAACCAACCGATCGAAGAGATCGTCTATGCAGGGCAAAGGATAGCGATTCCTCTTCGTCGGTTTATTAAGCTCCCTATAATCGATGTAGAGTTCAAGAGAACCATCCACCTTGGTGGCAAAGATGACTGGTGCTCCCTACTCAAAAATGCTCCTCTGAATAAAGCCCATCTCTAATAGCTCATTAACATGCTTATTCAACTCGCATCTTTCCTTTGGAGCCGTATGCCTTAGCGGTAAGGCGATAGTTCTAGCATTCTCTACTAGATAGATCCTAAACATGATATCTCTCTAGGGAGGGAGACTGGTAACCTCATCAAAAAATAAGGTAAATCTCTAACTACAGGCGTCGTACTATGCTCGTCATGTGATAGGTCTAACGAATATAGCTAGCTAATCATAACAGATTCTTGAAGATCAAAATGTACCTCAAAGCTACGCCTATTACATGTGCTCAACCTAACCATCTTCATACCATAGTCTATAATAGCACCATACATAGTCATCCAGTCTATGCCTAATATCAACACAAACCTAGAATATCGTAGTACAAAGGCATCACAATCAAACTCGACCCCTAAGGTAAACAATTTCAAACCCCTACATAGCATAGACAAATAGGTCGATCCTCTTACGGGGTTTGACACAACTACAGGGTCTGTGACTATACTAGTGTGTAAGTGCAAATGATCAATAATTCTACTAGAGATAAAAGAATGAGAAGCCCAGTATCAAATAAAGTGCGAATAAATAAACTAAAAAGAGAAAACACACATTCGATCATCGCCTTCTTACCCTTCTCTGCTATTGGTTGTGCACTCGAGCTAGGGACTGCCTACAGTGCGTAAACCGAAACCACATAAGTAGATGTCTTAGAAGAAGCTCTCGGTGGTGTGGTGCAAGCTTGTTCACATGCACAAACTATTTACAGTTATAACACTACATCTTAGAGAGATCCGCCTTACTCTCCTTAGCGAAAATGCCCTTACTTTTCGCACCCATTTCATCTCAAGTCCTTCTTCTGAATGCTCCCCTTTAGCCCTAATCCTCTTTTCTTCTTACCCTTCTAGTTCCCCTTCTCTACAACCTTCGAAGCCTTTTCCTTCTTAGTAACTTGGTAAGTAAAACCATCTCTACAAGTCCTTCATACATAGCTCCCATCGGGATATGACTCATGGCTAGATCCTGAACTGGTAATGCAATCCGTTTGAAAACTTGAGAGCTTTCTTATGCTATGTATTAACCAAGTCCATACCGAACTTAGCTAGCTTATTAAACTGTTTTGCATAGTCCTTCTTCTGAATCTCTCCAACTGAACACCCTCCTTCACATGAGAAAGAAACTTTGTCTCAAACCTCCTACGAAACTATCCTAAGTAATATCAACTCTATTAACCTCAACCTCCATCACCTCCCATCATCTCAATGCCTCACCTCGTAGCTGCCTGGTAGCTAGCTGCCTCTTAACAGTACCGAACAATCCCATAAGACTGAATATCCTATCAAAAGAGCGAATCCAAGCTCTTTAATCCACGTAAGACTCCATCCCTAAGTAAGGCTTCCCTCCAAGTCTAGAAAAATCTTTGTACAGCTTGGAAAAGTGTTGTGTGGTAGGTGGGCAGAAAGGAACCCCACCTGTCGCTTTATCTGCATGATCTCTAATGGGCGGAAGCTTGGTCTGTCCCCTAGCCTGTAAATATCGGTAGAACCATATGAGAATGTTCATGCCCGGGATCATAGGTGCATTTCCAGAGCCTGAACCTACGGGATCTGCCATCATCTATTTGTGTATCTTAAAATTCCATTAGTAACTTCCACAATTAGCAATAACACGATTAAGAGAGAGTAGATAACATAGGCATGAATTAGAGGGATTTTAATATGAAAGATTTTCGGAAACCTAATACCTATACTTATAAATATACACTTTTTTCTTTTTAAAATTTCACTTTGGAAAATCCTTTGGAAAACATTTTGATAATCCATTTTGAAAACCAATTTGTTCAAGAATATTTCTTTCAATATGAAGCTAACCCTAAGGGACATTGAACCTAAGCTCTGATACCAACTGTGACAACTCGCACCTCCCGGCATGCTCTAAAACGCATCACATCAAGAAATGTAGATCGTCGAGTTTAATTAACTAGCAACTCAAAGACTAAGATAACATATATGATCAAGATAAATTAAGTATCCAAGCGTATCACAATGGAAGTACAAAACATGTATAAAATCACAGAAAATAGCAGCCCCAGAAAATATCATATCATATCGTAGTCTTAACAAAATATTAGTACAAAACCCAAAACCAGAGTACAACATAAAGTAAAATATCCCTCAAAAACCAATATATAGAAATCACTGTATTGATATAAGAAAGTAATACAAGAAGAGAAGACGTAGATAAGATGACTCCAAGAAAAGCATGACTCTCTCTAAGTATCTTAAATGGGCAAATCACATACTGCCATGTCCACCTGTGGTGGGGAAAAGATGGAAAAGGAATGGGTCAGACAAAAGTATATTGAATGAGAACAAGTTTAATAAGATGATTAAGTTCTATTGACTTTATACCTACTCTAAGTAATATAGAGTGTAATCCAGTATCCGTGAACTCCTAAGGTCCAATACATAAGGATTCTTGCCTAACTCAATGGTTCGAACCTACTGATCGAACCTCACACTAACGATCAGCCAAAACGGGAACTACTTTTCTATTATATCTACAATCAACGCTACGTCTGGAGAGGGAGAAAACCTTAATAGAAACTCACATCATGTCTCATCGTATGTACCCATGTCCACCTCTCGATCATAGTGGAAAAATGCCAAATATCGTACTACTCGAGTGTACATTGTATGTGAATTCCCGTTAGTTCTTGGCCCAATTTACTTGATACATATAACCATTTATTGTACTACGTCGGCGTCCACCCGTACTACACTTCACAACAATTCACAAGATAACATGTAGTGCCTGGATCTAGCATTAGTACCAGGGTATCTCTGATAGTATTCTCGCCAGTGTCGAGCCTACCCGTACGTAAGATTTTTGAGCATATAGCGAAATAAATCTCCCCAATCAACTCCAAAACGCGAACTAAAATTAGCCCCAATCCAATACCAACTATTGCGAAGTGAAATTTGCCCCAATCCAATACAGCTACTGCGAAGTGAAATACGCTTGAATTCAATACCAATTATTACAAAGTGAAATTCGCCCCAACATACTTAATACCGAACCAAATATCCCTATCCTCTCTTGCATGTAAATTAGCCCAAATTAGTCCAACAAACCCATTACTAATTACATAATTTCTAACTAAATCATATAATATTCATCCATTTAATTCAGGCCATAAACCAAGGTTCAATTTACACATGTTTCACTCGAACAGTCGACCGTGACCTTGCCTAGGTCGACCGCTACCGGTCAACCCAGACAATCCCAGGTCAACAATTCACTTATATATTTTTCTGATTTGTTCGTTTTTACCTATCGATTGATTTTTATTTAATTTTTGCTAATCACAGCAATTAATGATTCCAGTTAACCTTAATTTCCAGTTAATTAATTTTCCAATTTCAATCAATTCTAGGTTTTATGATTCAGGGTTACAAGTTAACATTAATATGTGTCAAATCACCTAATTTCATAATTCAATTTCAAATTACATTCTAGAATTTAGGGTTTGTTAAATTCTATTTTAATCTAACAAGTTAATTGATAGGTTTCTCTAATTCTAAACATTTAAAGTACTCTAAACTCAATTCCATTAATCAAATTATTAATCAATGCCCACTCACCTTTTTAACCTAAGCTTTTAATCCTGAGAAATTAGCCTTCGACTATAGCTTCTTCCCTACATTGCCTTAGTTTCCCCCTTGATTGCTTGCTCTTACCTCTTAGATTGATTAGGGTTTGATTTTTGGGTTTTAAGAAAATTTGGATTTTGAGAAGGAAACATGATAGAGTTTAGTTACTGTACGTTCACAAAAGAATTTGGGTTTGGTTTACCAACTTATTTATTGGGTTAGGTTAATACATAGGACCATTGGATCAACCTCAGCTATCATCTTAACCACCAATCAAGTAGTTTAGATGCAAGCAATCAATATGGGCCATTGAAACACTTCACTACAGGGCGATAATCACATGGTTTACCCCGTGTCGGGTCGACCGCTTATAACCATAGGCGACTGCTAACGGTCGACCTAGGTTATACTTGGGTCGACCTGAACTACTTAAAATTGTAAATTTAATTTTAAATTCCAATTTTCGTTTCGACGCTCATTAATCTCTCATACTAACTTGAGTTTCGAAAAGTTATTTATGAAAAATGTTCAGAAAATTACTACGAACACGATGGTACAAGTTTCATAGCCAAAATGGACCTGAGTGAAAATTTTGTTTTTAAGTTCTTACTTTTACCTTAATTAAATTCTTTTATTAAATTTGATTAAAATTCCAGGGTATATCAACTGTGGAGCTTCATATTGGACTTTATTTATTTATCTATCGTATAACCTCTACTACTATTTTGTATAACTTCATTTTGCTTTGTTCTAATCTATGATGGTTCATTTAGTTATATTTTTGTCTCCCTTATATATATATATATATATATTTGTGTGTATGTGATTAATATTATAGTTTATCTTTGTACTATGAGATGTACGACACTTTTACTATTAGAGTTTGATGCTTTACCACTTGACAATCGTCATTTACCGACTTGGTATCGCTTTAGTGCACTATACATGTATATTGGGTACTAGAGGTGTAAGGCAGCCGTCACATTTAGTATCAAAGCACCTACATTGTGCTTATGTAAATAAATTAACCAACATTTTGGAACTAAGAAGATAGTTATTGTAAGTTACTGTAATTGATATGTAGGAACGAGTGCTTAAACTAAGAAGATAGTTACTGTAAGGACCATCATAGTTACTGTAATTAAGGACCATTATAAGTAAAAATCTCTCGATCTTCTAGCTCATACCTGGCTTGTTGAAATAGTCTGATTCTACAGTATAGCCTTATGGAACATTTAAATGTTATTCGAGTCTTAGGTTAATTCAAATATTGTATCTTAATACAATAAAATAATTTAAAAATTGTTTTAAATTAAATAATTAATTACGTAATTTTATAAAAGTTGCAAAATGCAAATTTAAAATTATTTTAAATAAAATATTTACATTTTAAATTTTATAAAGGGTTATAAAAGATAAATTTAAAATTGTTTCAAATTTGATAAACAATTAATTTATTTATAAATTAATTAAATTATTTAATTAATGATAGGCAAACATATGAATAAATATAACTAAATAAATTAAAAACATTAATAATTAAATGTGTGTGTCTGTGTATATAATACTTATGAATAAAATAAGAGGTCAAAAAAAACCCATGGGACTTAAGGGAGTATACATTGAAGGTATAGAAAAGATATTTGATCTTATGAGTTATAATTGTTATGTACTCATCTCCGTAGAATAGTTAATAATACTTTACAATAAATTTCTAAATTATGAATTTAATAATAATAATGCTCTCCATCATTTATACTATAAATAGGGTACCTTAAAAATATATGTTTGTTGAGCGAACTCAAGGTATAGAATGTCTAAGGTGATGTTTATATCATCTTTAGATATATATAACAATGTATGTAACTTTGTTGAGCAAACTCAAGGGTTACATAACTCCCTTTAGGATACCGCAAAAAAATGGATCTAGATTATCTATTATACTTCATGATTTGTTGAGCAAACTCAAGGCCATGAAGATGATTAGGAGCATAGTTAAAATGTTAGTTAGGAGTTGTATAAGATATAATTAGTGAATGGTTACTTACCATTTATAGGGACTACGATTTGTTAATAAAACTCAAGGCCATAACTTGATAAATGGATCCTAACACCCATTATTGAAGGAATATATGAAATTTTCATATCACTTTTACGGTATTTGAGAGATGCAAATTTCAGTGGGAACCTTATTAGATAAATATAATAACTATTCTAATAAATGTAAGGACATATGTGATAATATCTAATTTATACTAATGGTTTTGTACAAAAATTGAAACAATGAAGTTAGTCTTTGAAAAGAACACTTTAGCTTGAAAAAACCATAAAGATTGGTATAGGAATGTTAAAATTGCACTCACACACAAAATGCTTTGGTACATTGTTATAGATGAACCTTTAACTAAATCAGACAAAGATTTCACGATTGAAAAAATTAAGGCTTATGAAGATTGACAAATGGATTTTGAACTAGTTCATTGTTATGTGTTGTCCACCATGAGCATCAAGCTCTAGTGGCAATACAAGAAAATTAATATACATAAACTATTAAACCACCTACAAAAACTGTACAGTGAACAGTCTCATACCGTAAGGTGTAGGGTTTCATGGAAATTTTTTTACATGAAGACGAGCAAAGGTTCCTCGGTCCAAGACAACATACTCAATATGATTTGGTACACTAAGCGATTAGCTGAGCTAGGTATTACCTAAGATACCGAGCTATAGACCAACTTCATTCTTAGGTCACTAACTCCACAAGTTTACCCATTCATATTGAACTTTAATACGAATACGTCGAAGTGTCCTTCTATTAAGTCTCTTAATATGTTATGGACTACTGAGAGTACGTTCATGAAAGAAATGAGTATGGTGCTTGTTGTCAAGAGTAGCTCTTCGTCGAAAGGTTCAAAGAAGATAAAATATAATTAAAAGGGTGGCAATGGGAAGTCGAATGCATAAGAGAAAGGTGACTATCACTTTTGCTTGAAAAAGGACATTGGAAGAGGAACTGCCCAAGCACTTGAAGACATTGAAGGAAAAGAATATGATTCAACTCCAAAAGGTATATGAATAATTGTTTATCTATATGTACTTCTAGCTTGGTTTTAGACACTAGATTTGGAACTTATATATGTAATTCTTTATAAGGACATAGGAGTAAAAGGCTCATTGCTAGAGGGAGAACGAAATTCAATGTAGCAAATGGAGCTAACATAGCTGCAGAAGCAATGAGAGAATATCATTTGATACTAGCAAGCAGTCATTTAATTTTAAGAAGCTATTATCATGTTCCTAATTTTATTTTTAGAATAATATCCATATCTCATTTGATAGATGATGGATATAGTTTTATTTCAAAGACAATATTATGAATATTTGTATTGAAAATAAAAAACTTGCATTTTGTGCATTAAATAATGGTATTTATGTTCTTAATTTAAATCTTGTATTTGCTAATGTAAATAATTATGCCTAAAGTTAATGATAGTTATATTTTGCATTGTATATTAGTCTATATTAGTAAGAAATGACTTAACATGGTAAGAAACCTAGGGTACTTATCATTGTTTGATTCGAAATCATTCGATACTTGTAAGTAGTGTCTTAAAAGGTAAAATGACAAAGCACCCATTAAGTGGGAGCAACGAAAGAGTTGATCAACTCTTTGGACTCGTACATACTGATGTATGTGGTCCAATGTCTACAATCACCGATGGTGGAACCTCTTACTTTGTTACATTTACCGACAATTATTCTAGCTTTGGATGTATCTTTTGGAACACAAATAAGAGGTTTATAAGAAATTAATTAAATATAAAAACGAAGTAAGAAACCAAAGAAACAAGAAAATAAAAATTCTTTAATCTGATTGAGATGGTGAGTACATTGGATTTAAACTTCAACAGTTGCTATAGCAGAATGACATTCTTTCTCAAGTTACTCCTCCGTATACTCCGCAACTCAACTATGTTTCAGAAAAGAGAAACAGAACACGTTAGACATGGCTCAATCGATGATGAGTTATATTGAGTTACCTCTTTTGTTTTGAATATATGCATGAGAAAAAAAGACGTATGCGATGAATGAAACACCGTCTAAGTGTTAATACCTCAATTATTGATTTTGATGATAACAACCTTGACAATAATAATACATTCATATAAAATATGGATACTAATGTTTTGCGAAGTTATATAATATATAGTGTAGGATATTATACAAGTGTTGAATCAAAGACTGTACAGTATAAAGACTAAAAGAATGGACATGATGACTCATGAGTATAAAAATTAAGATATGAAGAGCTAAAAATTATAGTAGAGTTTATAGAGTCATAAAATATTGTTAAAGTCCCTAGTAGTAATCATTGATCTCTATTTCTCATTTTCTAATCCTTTATCTTTAAAACAAAATATATTTTTAAAATATATTTAAAAATATTTTATATTAGTTTTTCAATGGTTAAAATGTTTATAAACTATGTTTAAACTATTTTACAAAGTATTAAATTATTTTACGCTGTATAGGATTTGAAACACCCCACACCCCTTAGTATACCCAAAAGGACACACTAAAAAGATGTGATGCGTTGTAGGTATAACTAAAGCTAGCAGAGACTATGATTCAGAAGACAAAATAGATAGATAATAACACAGCAGAAGTAATTAAAAACAATAAGTGATTTTAAAAATTAATACTTCATAAATACTTCAGACAAACCACATATGTTCCAAATACCAAATACAATTGGCTTATGAAAATAAAATCTCGGTCTCATCAGATAAACCAGAGTACAAACACAAACTTTCCCTCAATACAGTGCCAGTATAATAAAAGAGCAAAACGCTAGAAATAAAAAGAAGGAATACATGATACGGTCTCCAAGAAGCCGCGGTCTATCTTCCCTGCCCCTGATTGCCTATGGGGGGAAAAAGGGAGAAAATAGAGGAGTGGGTCAGACTAAAAGTCTGGTGAATGATAGTAACTACTACAATCTTTAAGCAAAGTAAAAGTAGTAGACCTTACAACAGTTTAGTATATATAAAGGAAA
The DNA here is from genome assembly GCA_030737815.1 of Allium fistulosum. Lineage (NCBI taxonomy): Eukaryota > Viridiplantae > Streptophyta > Magnoliopsida > Asparagales > Amaryllidaceae > Allium > Allium fistulosum. Next base: position 477,933,571 of record CM060905.1, on the reverse strand, counting down.
CAAAGAGAATATGAAGAAAAAGGAATAAGCTTGAAGTAAATACAGATTACTAAATTAACGCAATTGATTAACTTTGATTGTTTGAAATTGTCTTTGATAGCTACTTAGATTAGGCTGAATTCCTAATACTACCTTTTGATCAGCCTGCTACTCCATAGACCTTACTGCGGACTAGACGCTATATAACTCCTTACACATAAGGTAATGGCATCTACGAAAGATGCACAAAGTACAATGGTGTCGACGAAAGACGCACAAAGTATTTATTGTGGACTAGACGTTATATAGCTCCCTACACAGAAGGCAATGGTGCCTACGAAAGGCATGCATATTTAAGCGCTTGGAACTCATAGTGATTACTGAGCACCGAAATGGAAGTCGCACGCGTAACTGCTACCATGCTCATGCTACCTGTTGCTCCACATATTGGGTCTTCTTATTATCTATGCTCCAGCATAAGCATGCCCCTCGTCTCACTTTAGAATTATGTGAAACACCGTGTTCATAGAAAATATGGGAAATGTTGTTGGTACTGGCCCGTCATCCAAACAATATCTAGTTGCACCCCATGTCCAAATCCCTCGTGATTTAGACTTCTATTTGACCAATTACTACCATTATTAGCATAAGCGTGCCCTCATCACACTTCATGCTAATGTGAGACCACCATTTTGTCTAATAGGGAATGCTTTTTGGTACAGGTCCTACTTTCATCTTTGCTTATTAACTTAGATAAATTATTTAAATAAGCCTTTATTATTATCTTCACTATCATTGCTTATTAATTTATCCTAAGTCTTAAAATAAGTCTCCTTCAGTTCTATTTCTTATTATAACCTACGTTATAATCATGCTTATTACTTAACCCAAGGTCTAAGTGTAAAAATAAGCTCCTTTCATCTTATACTCTTTTTAGTTATAATTCTAAGTTATAACTAGGCCAATTATCTTTAAATAGTCCAATTCTAACATTAATATCATAATCAGGCTCAATTTCAGTCTTAATTCCATTTTTATTACAGTCTTTATAATTTGCATCTTATCTTCCGTTATTTCTGTATTCTTATAATTTTAATCCATAATCGTGTTTAATCTATTCTAATCCATATGCGAAGAAGAAGGAGAAATAAAAGAAAATTGAAAATAGAAGAAAATCCAAAGCATAGGAAAAAAATGTAAATAACGCATAAATAACAGTAAATAAATTAAAATACTATAAATAAATAAAAAGCTACAATTAATAGAAATAAACTAAAATTAACTGAAAAGAATAGCTAAAAGAAATAGACTGAAAATAACTCTAAAAACTGTAAATAAACTACTAAAAAGGTTATTCCAAAAATCGTAGTAAAACTACAACTATTGGAAACCCTATTATTATAAATTACTTAAAGAAATTTAAAATAATTATAATCACTCACTTGTGGTCCTAAGGTCTTCCCTTTTGGTTTTGCCAGATCCACTGGAGGGTATTAAAATATTTTATTTAAAAAGTTTTTCTCCTTGAAAAATTATTCCATTTATGGTCCTTCCTGAAAAGGTGAACCCAAGTGGAGAAAATCTAGAATGAGAAAAAGTGTTAGGCCTTAGGTCTTATTTATAGGGATAGAAGTGGATCTCAGACCATTAGATTTGGAGATTAAATATGGTGCGACCATGTCATAGGCTGAATAGGAGCCGTCAAATGGAAGCATGGAAGGACCAGATAAAACAAAAGAATGCAAAATGAGGTGTTTGAACGTTACTGGAACGAATGAATAATTCCTTCGTTCAATTGCTGAGGCAGGTCGACCTAGGTAGTGGGATGGTCAACCTTTAGGTCGACCCCCCAATATATTTATATTTATATTTTTTTCTTTTCGATTTTCTCTTATTCTTGTTTAATTCATAACTCTCTCATATTAACTCGGATTCTGACGTTCTATATATGGAAATTGACCAGAAAGTTACCATGGACACAATGGTGCAACTCCCTTGGCTCAATTCTGATAATTTGACAAAGTTATTTTATTATTTCGTTAATTAATGAATTAATTATTATGGGTTAAATGTCGGGTTGTTACATTCTACCCTCCTTAAGGGATTTCGTCCTTGAAATCTCTAAGGATAAAAGAATGAACTAGATGTTTTCATCCAAGTTCTACAACCAACTACTCAACCAACAACCATTCATCCATTGTCCTTAAGTTTTTCTAATGCAATTTATGATGCTTATGCAATTAGTGTAGTGTTAATGTCCCTAACTAATGCAAAAGATTAGGCGGTCCACTGATTCAGCTGACCTCCTTTTATGCAATTATGTTTGTGCTATGTGTAACGACCCGACTTTTCCATGCCAGAAAATCGAACCATTAGTGTTAAGCAGAAGAGGTAGGAGAAGAGAAGAGAAAACAACATCAAAATCTAACCATCGCAGCGGAGTAAAATATAATATATATTAACAGATCTTTACACAAATCAAAACCACACATGTTTATACAATACATCATCAGAGTATACATCAGAGTACAATGCAATCAACATCATAACTCAGGACAGATTTAATAACTAGTCTCAACATATAGAATACACGACACAGCGGAATATAAATACCAAGTACGAGTGATACGTCTCGCCATCCAGCTCGTCGCCTGAGCTCCACAGCTATAACCTGAACCTATTTATCTCGGTCTGACCCGAGCATCATATAAACAACACCCGAGTCAGTCTGGAATACCATTGTGAGAAAATCACACTCAAATTGATTATTAAAGTTTCAAAATCCTTTGAAATATAAAAGCATCTCGTAAGACCACGCCACAAATAAACATGTCGGGTTTTCCCTTACGATAGCTAAAACACTTTTTATTAAAATCCTCTGATATTATAATAGTGTCTACAGAAAGTAAAATAGAATCTAGCTGAAATGCTTGCATCTCACGTTTCAGCAATAGTTGGGCACAATCAAAACCGTACAGGCACGTAGGGAGAATGGATTTCCAACGAATGACTAGGCACTGGGGTACCACCTATCATAGTACATGGCCAAGATCACAGTATCGAGGAGTACGCCCGCTCCCCTGCAACACAAGGCCGGAACCATCCCTTACTGGATAATTCAGAATAAGATCACCCTACGGTTGTGATCAGCAACCGCACCACTAAGCCGAAATCAAAAGGGACATCGAGACAGGGATGACCTTACTCTCAAGTGGGGGCTACCCACGAAGCCTTGCTGCATAACCCCTGATTTTCAGTCATTCCCGGTTGATGAGGCTCGAGGCTAAGCGTTACCTTAATAGAACATATCCCTTAGAATGCCCATCGTCCACCTGACGATGTATCAAAAGCATTCGTCCATACAAGTCCGTTCCGGGTTCGAACGGAACCGAAGGCACTACTCCTACTACATCCATTTTGGAATCACCCTCAGGATTAGTAGCGACTAGCCCTTGCACTTCACCGTACCATCTTCGATTTTCAAACTCGTTTTCCCCACGAAACGTACAAAATCGAATCGAAGGGGTTTTCGGAAAATAAAACCCGATCCCGGTCTCTTCGAAACGTGTGACGACCCGACTTTCCACTCCCGGAAAATCGCATCGACAGTAAGAAAGAAAGGGGTGAGAAATAGAAAAGAGAAGAAGAGAAAAGAAAACAACAACAGATACTCACAGCGGAAACGAAACGAAATATAATATATCACATAAATATTACATAGTATTATATACATCATCTATCAGAGTTACACAGATTACACATCACATACTAGACAGTTATAAACATCTGTCTAGTTATTACATCTCAACACAAAACAGATCAATACAAAGATCAACACAGCGGAAAACTACTATCTATATCTACAACGCCGAAGCCTTCTGCTCCATTGCTCCTCCAGATTACTCGTCAAAGCTAAACCTGAATCCCTTGGCTACTCGTAAAAATTTGAGTACCCAAGAGTTTATAAAACAGAAATAAACAACTTGGGTCAGACATGGGTCTGGTGTGAGTAACAGGTTAAACTTGTTTAACTTCAAAACCTTTTGAAAGAAAAAGTATCACGTAAGACTCCCCACAAATAAACATGGGTAAGTTTTTACCTTACGCTAACCAAAACATTTGATAGGAAATTCGATTGTATTATAATAGGTCTAGGGTTTTCAAATAAATATGAAATAGCTGAAATTGTTACATTATTAAATTCCAGCATACTAGCCAACAAAGTGGGTTATACAATCAAATCCGTTGTCACTTATTGGAAATTGGATTCCATACAATGGCAGGGCTACTGGGGTACCGCCCGTCACAGTACGTGGCCTAGATCACCGTACCGAGGATCACTCCCAATCCCCTGCAACACAAGGCCGGAACATCCCTTACTGGATAATTCCCGCACAAGATACCTCACGGTTGTCATGATTCAACCGCACACACTAAGTCGAAAATAGAAAGGGACATCTAGACAGAGGTAATCTTGTCCTACTTGGGTGCTACCCACTAACCTTGCTGCACCTCCCCTGTTTTAGCCATTCCCGGTTTGTGAGGCTTGAGGTCACGATTACCTTAGAAAAGAACACATCACTTAGAATGCTCATCGTCCACCTGACGATGTTCTGAAAGCATTCAGTCCATACAAGTTCGTTCCGGGTTCGAACGAAACCGAAGGCATTATCTCGTTACACTCGTATTGGAATCACCCTCAGAGTTAACGACAATAACCCTTGCACTCTAAATCTTTATCTCGAATCTGAAAGTACTATCTCCGTCAACTCATTACGGAATCACCCACAGAGTTATACTGACAAAGAATCGTTCTTACACCTCGAGTCTTCACTTGCTCCATTTGGATTTCACGACCTAACGTAAATTTGGATCGATGTGGTATTCGGGTCTCCAGACCTGGAAATCCGGTATACGGAAACCCGATCCCGGTCTCATCGAAATCCAAAACGTATCTTTTAAGGCCAAGTTGTTTTAAAGGTTAAAACAATTTAATTCAATTATCTTTATACACTTAGAGAGATAATTCACAATAGATAATCAACATTATCAATATCATCAGATAATCCATATTATCACAATTCAACTAAACATCCATATCACATAGCATATATCTCATCAGAGATATCAATCAAATGCAAAGCATTCAGTATTATCATCCATCCATAAGTAATGATCTATATCATCTCTAATTAATTTAAAGTTAATTAAATTAATTACTTTTATTTTATAAATCCTTCTTACTTAAACATTAATTAATTACAAATTAATTAATTATCCTCTAATTACCTTTTTCAATTAATCATCTTTGATTAATTATCTTTTAATTACCTTCAAGTAATTTATCCTTAATTAATTACTTAAATTAATTAACTTAACCACTTATAGTAATTAACCTTTAATTACTTCATTAATTAATTAACTATAATTAATTAAATTAATCACTATAATTAATTATATTAAACCTTAATTAATTACATTAATTAATCACTTCATTTATTAATTATACTTAATTAATCAATCTTAATTACATCATTAATTAATTAATGATCCTTAATTACAACTTAATTATTAATTACTTTAATTAAATTAATTACATTAAGTAATTAACTTTAAATTAAACAACATTTATTAATCACCTTGATTAATCTTCAATCAGTAATTAACTACCCTTAATTACTTTCATTTACTAAATTAATTCTCCTTAATTAATTTCTTAATTAATCCCTTGATTAATTATTCAAAGTAATTAAACATAAATTACTTTCCTTAATACATAACCATCAATTAATTACTTCCAGTAATTATCTTATTATTTACTTCCTAAATAATCATACCTTAATAATTACATTAAGTAATTATTATCAAATCATTTCTTAATTAATTAATCTAACCAAATCAAATTAACTTAATTAATTACAATAAGTAATTAATTCTTAATTACTTCCATTAAGTAATTCATTTAAAACAAATTCTATAATTTATTATCTTAAATTAATTAACTAATTAATTATTAAAATAAACCACATTAATTAATTATTTAATAATCCAAAATTAATGACCTTCATTAACTATATTTAATTACTTTTCTTAAGTAATTAACTTAGATTAATTATTATTAATTTCAAATTGATAAATCTTAATAACTAATTAATTAAACTTTAATTACTTAATAAATTAAGTGTTAACCCTACTTAATTAATCTTTAATTACTTTATTAATTAATACTTAACCATTAATTAATATTCTAATTTATAATCCTTAATTACAAATTATTTATTCCTAATTAATTTATCTTAATCATTAATTAAAAATCAAATCCTATTTAATTAATGAATCTTAATTACAAGTTAATTATTCTAAAAATAATTAATCTTAAACCTTTAAGATTGAACCTTTAATTACCTTTAAGTAATTATTTATTTCATTAATTTATTAGATAAATTAATTATCCATTTAATTACTCTAATAATTAAATGCATACAAATCATTAACTTATAATTAAACTTCAACAAGTTTTAAAATCAATTTAAAACCTTTAAATGATAAATAATATTTTTCTTATAAAAGAAATTTTACAAGATTTAAACAAATCCCCTTTTTAAATTCAAAACATTTAAATTTAACAAACATTTAAACTTATTAAAACATTTGAATTTATAAAACTTATTTATCTTAAATCTAAGGTTCGAAACCAAACTTGAATCCATATATTACAACTTTGATTTCAATTCCTGTTTTAATATTTATTCACAAATTTAAATTCAATTTAAATTTAAACAAACAGGTTTTTAAAAACCTGGCAACACTACTGTACTCGAGATTCCACTAAAATACTTCGAGTCGAATACCCTAAAACTTCGAACATCCCTCGTAAAAATTCGAACAAAACTCGGGTATGCCTGATACCTACCATCACTGACACGAACGTGGGTTCGTGCACGTGCACCAACCATCTACGCTGCTCCGGCCAACGACGAGTATCCCCACAAGACGACGTTCATCCCTACACCAGAATCCAACCACTCGATCATCGAAACTAAAACGAAATCATAATCGAGCCTAAAAACCAAAACTGGAACCACAACAGAAATCTGGCATCATCACGTATTCGAGATTCCGACCATCAAAGAGGCTAATTTTCTAGCCAATCCTTCGCCTATATCCAATCTTTCCTTTCCCAAAATATGGTAGCACTCGGTCCACCAGAGACATCACATCGATCATCTACGTCCAGCCTATTCAAACTAGGTTTAAAATCAAAATCGATTCCCTGTCGTCGCCACAGTGTTTTGATAACTTTCCTGACATTTTTTCTCGAGTCTCCGACCACTCTACTATCTTCAAAAAGAAATCCGACCTCCCAAAACATCTAGATCACCAGTTCTCACCAAAATACCATTTTTAGTTAAAAACTGAACTGCTCCTTCATTACTAAACTAAAAATTATGATTACATTCTTAAAAATCATTTTTAGGATTAAGGATTCAGTTTATATTCCTGAATTGATGAATTAAGAAGTTTGAATTTCAACACAACATACAAACTTGCACTGTTCTTTTTAGTTTCCAGAGAACTACAAATTTAATGTACTTAAATAAAATTTTAAACCTAATCTATGATTAAGCAAACATATTTGTATGAAACTTAAGTCCTAACAGAGATTAGTTTGGAGATAATAAATTTTGATCAAAATCCTAACTTAAAAACAAAGAACAGAGGGTCACAGATAACAGGCATACACATATATCCATACATCCATATATATAAACTCACATATATATACACACAAAAACATACTTTCTTTCAGAAGTTAACATGCAAATAGATTTCTTATTTTTAAGCTCTTAAAAAATGTTACTCACCTTTATGAAGATGAACAGAGCCTAATCTTTGAAAAGCTTGAAACTGGGAACCTTAAACTGGAATGCCTCATTGAAATCTTTAAACTTGCATGCCCTTAGCTTCTTTGAATCTGATCTTAAACTTGAGTAGCTAGGCTTTAACTACTTTGAATTACAGGTATGCTGCTCCCAGATTGAAAGAAGAATGCAAACAGGCTTGAGATGATTCCAGATTGAAAAATGCAGGCAGTTTTGATGTTGAAAAGAATTGCAGGCCAAAAGAAATGCAGACTGAACTTGATTTAGATTTTGGAAAATGGTTTACAGAGATTTGATTTTGATAATCTCTGGTTTAAGGAATTTTATTACTGATTATAGATTTTAGATTAGAGGGTTGTTTTGAGAAGGGTTTTGATCTATTTTCAGATTTGTATTAGAGAATTGTTACTGATCAGATTTGTACTAGAGAAAGAGATTTGAGTTTATCTTGTTTTTGAGAAGGAAATAGAAAGGATGAAGTAAAGAAATGCATATGTGTATATAAGTGAATTTATGATAAATAAAAATAAAAGAAAATAAAAATAAATGAAGACACTTGTCATAAACATTGGTTACTTAAATTACACATGTTAAAACAATGACTTTAGAAAATAACACATGTCTCTTAAGTAATTTACTTATTTTTATTATTTTAAAAGTAAATAAAAGTCTTTTTCTTATTTATTAAACACTTATCTTATATATATAAATCATTTTAAAGAAACAAAACCAATTATATTTATAATTAAAAGTTATACAAATATTATAATATCCAAACAATTTAAATATTTATTCTCTTGAATTTCAAAGCTTAAATTCAAATTCAATTAAATTAAATCCTAAGATTCAATTTTAAAAGTCAAGTTATATATATATACATATATAACTATTTATTCAATTACAATTCCATATTCTTTAAAAATCCATTCATATTTATAAAAATAATACATTATACTTATTATTTGAAAATAACATATTTGATATTTAAATAATTTATATAAGATTATATTGTCAAGTGATATTTTAAATAAAACAAAACAAACCATTTTGTTAACTCTTATATAATTTTAAACTTAAGTAAAAATATCTTAAACTAATTAAAGTATTTTAAAACTATAAATTTACTAATTTAAATAACTTTGAAAAGTCATATTAAATTAAATCTAAATTCCCAATTTACCCAAAGCTTCTAAAAAAAATAGAAAATATCTTATTAACTTTTAAAAGATAAAATCACCAATTAATACTAATTTAATCAGATTATTAAATTAAATTCAAATCTTATTATCAAAGATCATCAATATCAATTTAATTATTTAACAGATTATTAAATTGATATTGTTAAAATTTCCGGGATATTACATTCCTTCCCCCTTAAAATAATTTCGTCCCCGAAATTTAAACAAAGGTAATTTAATAATCTTATTAAAGATTTTAAATTTTAAAACACAAGCATATACTATCATCCATATGCTAACAACCATAGCAACCAATTCATCCAATCAATCAAATCTAACTATCCAGACAAAATTCTAGATAGAATTCCTCGAGTTTCCCCAAGTATATATATACCGGGATACTCGCTCTACAACAATCTAAACTACTAAGCTATAGATCTCCTACTCATCTAGATCTACAGAACTAAACAGAATATCAGACTACAGATGAGTCTGACTCAACAACTAAACCTTCCAGAACAGCTGATTCTAAAACCAGAGATAGATCTTACACGTACCCCTCAGAGATACATAAAACACAATGAATCTCAGTTATCCAAACTGACAATTCAATCCTGAAAACCCAATACTTATCCAAATCAGAACACAGAAGAGATCCAAACATAACTTTACTTCACAACATCAGTAGATTCCAAACTTACTTCTCCTATCCAGAGATATACTCCAAACTGCTTTTGCTGCTCAATTCTGATCTGAGGTAGAACACAAGCACAGACTGAACAACTCATTCCAGAAATAAGGTTCACTGATCCATAAATAAAACTCAGATACTTCATCAAAACTTGAGTTGCTGCACCAACTCCATTTCTAGGAAACATCCTTCAACTAGACTGAACTACCGGTACTACTCCTGGAATCCAGTCGATAAGAAAACTCAACCTTCAGATGCGGACAACTCCTGACTTCTCTGAAGACACTCAGAAAAACTCTGATAACCCAAGAGAACCCTCAAACTATCGCAAGTCACTTTTGCGATCAACCCAGCCTATTTCCAAAGAAAACTGTTCCTCTTAACAAATCAGAACAGCCCATACTTAACTATCCAATCCATCTAAGAAATGGATGCACCCTGCTGCTTCTGAATTTCACCTCCAGAAAAACTACTCAGCCTGACAACTTCCTGCCATCACAGAATACTCCAAGCTGCACTGCTGATACTAATGCCAAGGACTTTCTATCCAAAGATCTTTGAGAAACTCGAACCCCAAACCAAACAGAAACACCATGCTGAACTCAGCCATAACACTGAAACAGACACACTTCCTTAAACTCGTTCCAAAGAAAACATCTTCGGGAACATCCATCGTCACTGCATCTCATCACACAGCTACTATTACCTGAGGTATCAAGATACCATCACTTGCTTCTGTTCAACCGATAGATCCAAACTCTACTCATCCAACTTTACAGATAAACTCCGAACCTTAACAGGTTTCCTTCAGAGATTCGATGAAATCCTTCATCACAGCAAAACTTACTCGAGACAGTATTGGGTCTATAGTCTCGATAAATACACTTCCAACCTTAATTCCAACCATTGGTAGTCGTGTTTCACACACCACCACCCTATCTACCTTTATATCTTATATTGTAAAACCTGTACGGGTAACCCAACAATATAGGTAGAATATATATATATAGTTATATAAAAATTACAAATACGCTCTTTCACGATAGATACCACTCCAGAGCTAGGTATTCACTCAACCAAAAGCTCTGATATTCACTTAACCAAAAGCTTAGGTATTCGCTCAACCTATGCTCTGATACCACGTGTGACGACCCGACTTTCCACTCCCGGAAAATCGCATCGACAGTAAGAAAGAAAGGGGTGAGAAATAGAAAAGAGAAGAAGAGAAAAGAAAACAACAACAGATACTCACAGCGGAAACGAAACGAAATATAATATATCACATAAATATTACATAGTATTATATACATCATCTATCAGAGTTACACAGATTACACATCACATACTAGACAGTTATAAACATCTGTCTAGTTATTACATCTCAACACAAAACAGATCAATACAAAGATCAACACAGCGGAAAACTACTATCTATATCTACAACGCCGAAGCCTTCTGCTCCATTGCTCCTCCAGATTACTCGTCAAAGCTAAACCTGAATCCCTTGGCTACTCGTAAAAATTTGAGTACCCAAGAGTTTATAAAACAGAAATAAACAACTTGGGTCAGACATGGGTCTGGTGTGAGTAACAGGTTAAACTTGTTTAACTTCAAAACCTTTTGAAAGAAAAAGTATCACGTAAGACTCCCCACAAATAAACATGGGTAAGTTTTTACCTTACGCTAACCAAAACATTTGATAGGAAATTCGATTGTATTATAATAGGTCTAGGGTTTTCAAATAAATATGAAATAGCTGAAATTGTTACATTATTAAATTCCAGCATACTAGCCAACAAAGTGGGTTATACAATCAAATCCGTTGTCACTTATTGGAAATTGGATTCCATACAATGGCAGGGCTACTGGGGTACCGCCCGTCACAGTACGTGGCCTAGATCACCGTACCGAGGATCACTCCCAATCCCCTGCAACACAAGGCCGGAACATCCCTTACTGGATAATTCCCGCACAAGATACCTCACGGTTGTCATGATTCAACCGCACACACTAAGTCGAAAATAGAAAGGGACATCTAGACAGAGGTAATCTTGTCCTACTTGGGTGCTACCCACTAACCTTGCTGCACCTCCCCTGTTTTAGCCATTCCCGGTTTGTGAGGCTTGAGGTCACGATTACCTTAGAAAAGAACACATCACTTAGAATGCTCATCGTCCACCTGACGATGTTCTGAAAGCATTCAGTCCATACAAGTTCGTTCCGGGTTCGAACGAAACCGAAGGCATTATCTCGTTACACTCGTATTGGAATCACCCTCAGAGTTAACGACAATAACCCTTGCACTCTAAATCTTTATCTCGAATCTGAAAGTACTATCTCCGTCAACTCATTACGGAATCACCCACAGAGTTATACTGACAAAGAATCGTTCTTACACCTCGAGTCTTCACTTGCTCCATTTGGATTTCACGACCTAACGTAAATTTGGATCGATGTGGTATTCGGGTCTCCAGACCTGGAAATCCGGTATACGGAAACCCGATCCCGGTCTCATCGAAATCCAAAACGTATCTTTTAAGGCCAAGTTGTTTTAAAGGTTAAAACAATTTAATTCAATTATCTTTATACACTTAGAGAGATAATTCACAATAGATAATCAACATTATCAATATCATCAGATAATCCATATTATCACAATTCAACTAAACATCCATATCACATAGCATATATCTCATCAGAGATATCAATCAAATGCAAAGCATTCAGTATTATCATCCATCCATAAGTAATGATCTATATCATCTCTAATTAATTTAAAGTTAATTAAATTAATTACTTTTATTTTATAAATCCTTCTTACTTAAACATTAATTAATTACAAATTAATTAATTATCCTCTAATTACCTTTTTCAATTAATCATCTTTGATTAATTATCTTTTAATTACCTTCAAGTAATTTATCCTTAATTAATTACTTAAATTAATTAACTTAACCACTTATAGTAATTAACCTTTAATTACTTCATTAATTAATTAACTATAATTAATTAAATTAATCACTATAATTAATTATATTAAACCTTAATTAATTACATTAATTAATCACTTCATTTATTAATTATACTTAATTAATCAATCTTAATTACATCATTAATTAATTAATGATCCTTAATTACAACTTAATTATTAATTACTTTAATTAAATTAATTACATTAAGTAATTAACTTTAAATTAAACAACATTTATTAATCACCTTGATTAATCTTCAATCAGTAATTAACTACCCTTAATTACTTTCATTTACTAAATTAATTCTCCTTAATTAATTTCTTAATTAATCCCTTGATTAATTATTCAAAGTAATTAAACATAAATTACTTTCCTTAATACATAACCATCAATTAATTACTTCCAGTAATTATCTTATTATTTACTTCCTAAATAATCATACCTTAATAATTACATTAAGTAATTATTATCAAATCATTTCTTAATTAATTAATCTAACCAAATCAAATTAACTTAATTAATTACAATAAGTAATTAATTCTTAATTACTTCCATTAAGTAATTCATTTAAAACAAATTCTATAATTTATTATCTTAAATTAATTAACTAATTAATTATTAAAATAAACCACATTAATTAATTATTTAATAATCCAAAATTAATGACCTTCATTAACTATATTTAATTACTTTTCTTAAGTAATTAACTTAGATTAATTATTATTAATTTCAAATTGATAAATCTTAATAACTAATTAATTAAACTTTAATTACTTAATAAATTAAGTGTTAACCCTACTTAATTAATCTTTAATTACTTTATTAATTAATACTTAACCATTAATTAATATTCTAATTTATAATCCTTAATTACAAATTATTTATTCCTAATTAATTTATCTTAATCATTAATTAAAAATCAAATCCTATTTAATTAATGAATCTTAATTACAAGTTAATTATTCTAAAAATAATTAATCTTAAACCTTTAAGATTGAACCTTTAATTACCTTTAAGTAATTATTTATTTCATTAATTTATTAGATAAATTAATTATCCATTTAATTACTCTAATAATTAAATGCATACAAATCATTAACTTATAATTAAACTTCAACAAGTTTTAAAATCAATTTAAAACCTTTAAATGATAAATAATATTTTTCTTATAAAAGAAATTTTACAAGATTTAAACAAATCCCCTTTTTAAATTCAAAACATTTAAATTTAACAAACATTTAAACTTATTAAAACATTTGAATTTATAAAACTTATTTATCTTAAATCTAAGGTTCGAAACCAAACTTGAATCCATATATTACAACTTTGATTTCAATTCCTGTTTTAATATTTATTCACAAATTTAAATTCAATTTAAATTTAAACAAACAGGTTTTTAAAAACCTGGCAACACTACTGTACTCGAGATTCCACTAAAATACTTCGAGTCGAATACCCTAAAACTTCGAACATCCCTCGTAAAAATTCGAACAAAACTCGGGTATGCCTGATACCTACCATCACTGACACGAACGTGGGTTCGTGCACGTGCACCGACCATCTACGCTGCTCCGGCCAACGACGAGTATCCCCACAAGACGACGTTCATCCCTACACCAGAATCCAACCACTCGATCATCGAAACTAAAACGAAATCATAATCGAGCCTAAAAACCAAAACTGGAACCACAACAGAAATCTGGCATCATCACGTATTCGAGATTCCGACCATCAGAGAGGCTAATTTTCTAGCCAAGCCTTCGCCTATATCCAATCTTTCCTTCCCCAAAATATGGTAGCACTCGGTCCACCAGAGACATCACATCGATCATCTACGTCCAGCCTATTCAAACTAGGTTTAAAATCAAAATCGATTCCCTGTCGTCGCCACAGTGTTTTGATAACTTTCCTGACATTTTTTCTCGAGTCTCCGACCACTCTACTATCTTCAAAAAGAAATCCGACCTCCCAAAACATCTAGATCACCAGTTCTCACCAAAATACCATTTTTAGTTAAAAACTGAACTGCTCCTTCATTACTAAACTAAAAATTATGATTACATTCTTAAAAATCATTTTTAGGATTAAGGATTCAGTTTATATTCCTGAATTGATGAATTAAGAAGTTTGAATTTCAACACAACATACAAACTTGCACTGTTCTTTTTAGTTTCCAGAAAACTACAAATTTAATGTACTTAAATAAAATTTTAAACCTAATCTATGATTAAGCAAACATATTTGTATGAAACTTAAGTCCTAACAGAGATTAGTTTGGAGATAATAAATTTTGATCAAAATCCTAACTTAAAAACAAAGAACAGAGGGTCACAGATAACAGGCATACACATATATCCATACATCCATATATATAAACTCACATATATATACACACAAAAACATACTTTCTTTCAGAAGTTAACATGCAAATAGATTTCTTATTTTTAAGCTCTTAAAAAATGTTACTCACCTTTATGAAGATGAACAGAGCCTAATCTTTGAAAAGCTTGAAACTGGGAACCTTAAACTGGAATGCCTCATTGAAATCTTTAAACTTGCATGCCCTTAGCTTCTTTGAATCTGATCTTAAACTTGAGTAGCTAGGCTTTAACTACTTTGAATTACAGGTATGCTGCTCCCAGATTGAAAGAAGAATGCAAACAGGCTTGAGATGATTCCAGATTGAAAAATGCAGGCAGTTTTGATGTTGAAAAGAATTGCAGGCCAAAAGAAATGCAGACTGAACTTGATTTAGATTTTGGAAAATGGTTTACAGAGATTTGATTTTGATAATCTCTGGTTTGAGGAATTTTATTACTGATTATAGATTTTAGATTAGAGGGTTGTTTTGAGAAGGGTTTTGATCTATTTTCAGATTTGTATTAGAGAATTGTTACTGATCAGATTTGTACTAGAGAAAGAGATTTGAGTTTATCTTGTTTTTGAGAAGGAAATAGAAAGGATGAAGTAAAGAAATGCATATGTGTATATAAGTGAATTTATGATAAATAAAAATAAAAGAAAATAAAAATAAATGAAGACACTTGTCATAAACATTGGTTACTTAAATTACACATGTTAAAACAATGACTTTAGAAAATAACACATGTCTCTTAAGTAATTTACTTATTTTTATTATTTTAAAAGTAAATAAAAGTCTTTTTCTTATTTATTAAACACTTATCTTATATATATAAATCATTTTAAAGAAACAAAACCAATTATATTTATAATTAAAAGTTATACAAATATTATAATATCCAAACAATTTAAATATTTATTCTCTTGAATTTCAAAGCTTAAATTCAAATTCAATTAAATTAAATCCTAAGATTCAATTTTAAAAGTCAAGTTATATATATATATATACATATATAACTATTTATTCAATTACAATTCCATATTCTTTAAAAATCCATTCATATTTATAAAAATAATACATTATACTTATTATTTGAAAATAACATATTTGATATTTAAATAATTTATATAAGATTATATTGTCAAGTGATATTTTAAATAAAACAAAACAAACCATTTTGTTAACTCTTATATAATTTTAAACTTAAGTAAAAATATCTTAAACTAATTAAAGTATTTTAAAACTATAAATTTACTAATTTAAATAACTTTGAAAAGTCATATTAAATTAAATCTAAATTCCCAATTTACCCAAAGCTTCTAAAAAAAATAGAAAATATCTTATTAACTTTTAAAAGATAAAATCACCAATTAATACTAATTTAATCAGATTATTAAATTAAATTCAAATCTTATTATCAAAGATCATCAATATCAATTTAATTATTTAACAGATTATTAAATTGATATTGTTAAAATTTCCGGGATATTACAAAACGACCAGCGCATTTGGCCAATATTGATATTGGGTTATTTAACTATCAATTAACATTCACAAACATCCATCAAACAATAAATAATTTCCCAAATTATTTATTAACCTCAAATATCTTCGCAAGATATATTTCTATTTTCAAACTCCTTTGAAAACAGTTCAAAACAGTTTCCTCTTACGGAATACATATCTCAAATATTTATTCCCTCTGAATCACCAAGTACAAAATACTTTTAGATTTTACAATAAATTTAAAGGCACTTTATTATAAATATACTTTATGACATTGAAATTAAAACTACTTTAATACTTAATTAAAATATATACTTTAAGGATATTTTAAATAAAACCAGTTTATAAAATATAAACTAAAATTTTCTCTTTTTAAAACGTAATACCAAGTCACTTATTTATAAGTACTACAATGATAGATTTAACATAAACACTTACTTTAGAATTTAATATTTAAAAATAATAAATTTTCTAAAACATGCGGTTTAAAACAACGTTAAAACTTTTAACAAATATTTAAAATTTCTTTGAAAACGTACTTCGCTATCCAGAGAAATACACTTCTCTTTCCCATCTTTTAAAAATAAATCAACATTTTTTTTTAAACCAATCCATATCCCTTTATAAATTCCCACCTTGAATTTATATTTTCAAATATTCCCTGATATTTTATTTTACTTTATAAACCCAGTTTATAAATTCCAAAATCTCATTTCTCTTTAAATTTCAATTCCAAACACTTAAATCAATTTCCAATTTATTTTCAATTCACTTCACTTTAAATAAATTTACTTACTTACTTCTTTTCTTTCAAATCACATTAACTTCCAGATTTTTTATTTCTTTATTCTGAGTTAGAACCCTTTTAAATAAAATACCAATTTCAGATTTCCAAAACTCCTTATTTATCCTTTAATTAAATTTAATCCTTAATTTCAAAAATAACTTCTTTTATTCTTTAAATAATATCACTTTAGTTTAAAATTTATTATTCCCCTGTTAATTCAAAATCCCCCTTTTCCATATTTGTTAGAAATTTTGAAATCGCTTTTATTTTTGTAAAATATTTCAATTCATTGTTAAGTTTATTCAAATTCACTAGAATTATTTTACTTAAATTTTTACTCTTTCATTTCTTTCAAAAATCCAAATCTATATATTTTGATAACTCGTTATACTGAAATATTCAATCCAACTATATCATCCAATATTTCAATCACCAACAAAATCATCACAGGATATCAAATATTCATAACATAGAATATTAAATAATCTAAATAATTTTGAGGAATCCAGTTGGATCCCTCCAACCGTTTCCCTGCATCCACAGATGTTAGCACAATACCAATTCCACTTCGTGGTGGAATATCGCGGTATATGGGATAAATATAATATCATCCGCTATTATGCGGCGCATAGGGTCTCATTCGCTATATAATGCTGGAATATCAACAACTCCAATATATATATACATATATATATATACTACTATATAATATCACATCCAATCAAATCAATCATTCAACCAATATTTAAATTTAACTATTTAAATTTAAATAAACCCAGATGAGCGAGATTAACTCACATTTGCTTTAATTTGCGATCCGATCCAAACCAGCTCGCTTTCTTCACGATTCAGACCTTGTATAACATTATACAGTTTATTAATATTCAAAACAACTCGAACAAACCCATTTATTATTTTATAATTTTTAATTTGAACTAATAATTAACCTTTAAACTAATTTTCCTTTCGTGAATTAATTAGTTTAATTTTAAATTTTAAATTTTTTATATATAATAAGAATCTTTCAGTAGTTAAAATAAATAAGCTCACAATTTTAATTTAACCACAAATTTCCTTTTTGAAACCCCCTTTTTTTGTAACTAAAATAAATTAAACTATGTTAACAAACTAATCACTAAAATACAATTTTTAAAATAAACTAGATGATCTATAAAATAAGAATATGCATTTTATTTCATTTCACTTTGAAATTGCATATATATAATAGATCCCACAAAAACCTAAATTATATAAATCTTTACAAACCTTAAAATTCCAATTTTCCCTTTCAAGATCTTATTTATAAATATAATTTATTCATCTATATTTATATATGTAAAATAAAATAGGCATGCGTACATATATATACACACTTCTCCTCTACTGTAAATCAAAAAAAATCCCACTATATATATTTCTATTTATATACCCGTTTATTCAAATTAAAACAGAAATTTTGTAACTTACAGTAAACTATGCCTAATGTTCACATATATATAACTGATCTAATATTAAGAGTAAAACTTGTGTAACAACGAATTAAAGTTGTTTCGAAAATTAAATTACCTGACATACAATTTAAACTAATTTCGAGCTACTGCCACCATCCTTTGCCCCATTTGCTCGTCGTCGAGCCTGTCCATACGAGGCACTCGAAACCCCCGTGATGCTCTCTCGCTCGCGAACCACCTTGGTCGACAGTCCTTGCCATGGCCAGAGTCGCGCACTCGACCAACGCCTTTCCCCTACCGACTCCGATGCTTAATCCTAAGTGACCTCGCGCCCTCTTCCTCTGTCGCATACGTGCGCCTCCACCCTACAAAATCGCGGCGGCAATCGCGAGAACTTATGCCCCCCTCGATTTCGATCGAGACCCCTTCGATGAACGGCGACAAAAAGGTGATTTCGATTTGAAAAGTTTCGAGAAGATTTAGAGGCGGATCGATTTCGTTTATATTGTATTTTCAAACGAAAGGCTTCGGCCATGATTTCAATTTTAAATTTTTTTTCTGGATTTCGATTTAGGGGTTCGGTGATTTCGTTCTGTCTTGCCTTGAAAGAGAGAGAGGTTCGTGCTATTTATTTATTTTATTTTTTTTCGTACTCCCTGCTTTGCCGTTGATCTTTAGGTTGCGTGAAGGAAATGATGACCGGTGATTTGAAGGAAGAACGGATTATGTGAAGTGTATTTGATTAGTCAAAATATTGTATTTAAATTCGGAATCGGTTATTACCAATTAAATTTCAACGCGTTTATATATCGTACGCTCACATAACAACTCCAATCACTACGAAAAATGAAATCTGATAATAATTCAATATTACGGATCCAATGGAACTAGTTTCGTCAAATTCCGAGACTGTGCTTCTGAAGGCTATTTTTAAATTCAATTTAACCTATAAAATTTCAAAACTGAAAAAAACACCTTTAAATTCAATTTTAAAAGTTCTATTATTTTCAGAACTATCAATGTAAATTTTCCAAGCCTTCAAATTATTTTTAACAGGCTTAAAACTCAAGATTCAACATTTTACCCAACTTCAAATTATTTAATTTAATAATTAAATTACCCAATAAATAGTGATATTTGAAATTCAAATTAAAAATTTACTTTTAAATATTCAAAATCAATTAAATATTCCAATTTCAAATATCCAAAAATTACGGGTCGTCACATTCCTCCCCCCTAAAAAAAAATTTCGTCCCCGAAATTACTAGTTAGGAAGAATGATCCATAACCCATCAACTATTTCTTTAATCCAAATAGTTTCCAACAACTTGCCAAAACAAATCTTTTTATCACAGACACACTAACCCTCTTCTAACCTTTCAAACTTATCCATAAGTCCCAAACAAAATCACTTACTTATCAATTCAAATTTAATTTTAAATTCAAATTTTAAATTATCAAAATTTCTCAAAAATTTTCTAACTCCCTAAATTTCCGAAAAATTTCGCCAGCGTCTCCTTTGCGTGGCTAGCTCGGTACTACTACAAAATTGCCTCCATGGCTCCTAAATCTCAAAAGAAAACAAAATGCCAAGTGGCTATATCAAAATCCCAATCAAATTTCATACAGAAATCTTA
Organism: Allium fistulosum; assembly: GCA_030737815.1. Taxonomy (NCBI): domain Eukaryota; kingdom Viridiplantae; phylum Streptophyta; class Magnoliopsida; order Asparagales; family Amaryllidaceae; genus Allium; species Allium fistulosum. The sequence goes on along the minus strand of CM060905.1, from coordinate 477,913,125 downwards.
AACACATACCTTTTGTTGAGAAATTTTATTTATCTTCTGAAATCAAAATCCCAATTTCTCCTGCTTTTAAATTACCTGTATACTACTCTGCAAAAATATCCAATCACAGCATTCTAATTTGATTTTCATCAAATTATAAACTCAGTATACCTCCAACACCAAATTTACTTAAGAAATTTCTCCATTCATTTCTTAAGTTAAATATAAATATTTTATATATTTCTTAAATTTATTTTTAGTTCACTATTGAAGTTTATTTCAATTCTATTCACTTTACCTTCACAATTCCATTTGAATTCAATTTATCTGAATATTGAATTTTATTTTCCATTTATACTTATCCATACCATTATTTAAATTTGTTTTACCCACTAATTTATTTCAATTTCCAATTTGAAATCGTTTTATTTCTAACAAAATTACCAAAAATTTTCTAACTCCCAAAATTTTCGGAAAATTTTGGCAGAGTCCCTTTTATACGGAGGAGCTTTTGTAATTTGACAAAAGAGATAAATATATATACATCGACCCACACGGTCGGAAAAACCAAAAACAGTTCATATTTCCTATTTTTTATTGCGTAGGCGTACCTTTATTTAGCATTTTAAGCAAACGGCTTGTAATTTTAGCATTCGCACTACCAAATCCAGCCACACGGCTTCCCTGGACCTGTACTTACTCAATTTAAACACGTAAGTACTATATATATGCAATTAATTTACATTTCGCTTACTTTCAATAGCTAAACACATGCATTTTATAAGCAATGTTCACAAAATAGTTTTCATAAGAAATTTATAAGGTTTCAATATTAATTCAATTGCTTTTACTCGATTTTTATATCATTTTATTCAATTCGGAATGATTCCAACTCATTTTCTTACATTCAATTCATTTGTAATCCAAACGACTCATATTCATGTTAATTGATTCAAAAATCAATTTTGTTTACTTCTATCAATTCATAGAATTTTACTCAATTCCATTTTCGTCGAACGACCAAATTCTTGTGCACTTCGACGATATTCATGTGAATAAATAATTCCAAATTAGTTTACTTCCAATTTCAAGTCAATATTTGATTTTATTACAAAAATCACTTCATTACATTTCTTAAGTTCAATTTCATTTTAATTTACTCACTACTCACCCACTTGCAATTTATTTCATACTCGCCAAATTTCCTTTTAATTCCATCCTTTTTCAATCTAATTCAAGTTCAACTGAATTTTGCTTTCAACCCCACTTTATTTAGTCGATTTTGAATCAGTTCTATTTAAATTTAATTTATCTTCAAATTCTGAATTTTTGAATTCTATTTGATTTAAATTCAATTAGTGTAGTCATTCTACCTATTTAAACTTTATTTCTCATTTCAATTTTACTTCTATTCACTTGAATTTTATTTACAACTCAACCCATCACTATTTCAATCCAACTCTATTTTATGTAACTCGAGTTCATGTCCAACTTTATCCGTTTAAATTTAATTATCATATTCATTGAATTAATAAAGATTTTAATTCACATTCAATAATTTATTTCTGAATTCATTTCATTAATAACAGGGTCATTTCCAATTTATTTCTACTTCCAATTATATTTAATTCACCAACAATCCAGGTTGAATTTATTTTTAACTCGAGTTCATTTTCAATTCCACTATTAAATCACAATTCAACTTCCATTTAACCAGTTTAAGTTCCAACTTATACCCAAGATTTGATTATATTTCAACACTCACTTTAACTATTTTACTGAAGTTCAATTTATTTTATAATTCAAGTTTTGGATATTATCCATTTTCCCAAAATACAAAACAATTTTATTTGGCTTATTTATTTCATTTCTAAGTTCTATAAGTCACAATTTATTTATATCCATACTTCCATCTATTTAAAATCAGTCTCATTCACATTTCACTTTTTAACTCGGGGTCATACCTTTTTTTTAGTCAATATATATATATATATATTCATAAACATTTTAAATAAGATTCCAGAGTTTAAACAATTTTCAAAATTTCAAAATCTCCTTTGAAATCAACTATATCCAAAATTCTTTGGCAATTCAATTATTCCCTTGAATTTCAAAACCAAACCCAATTCGCAAACAATTCCCATTTCAAAACAATTCGGTAGCAATTCCTCTCCTAGAAACTCGAAAATGAACATCGATGATGCTGCAGTCATCTCCGAAGTTATTTTCTAGCGACCGAGAAGAGTTTAGTGCTTTTATCTCTTTAAAAAACATTTCAAATATTTTTAATTCCCAAATCACACAAGATTTCAAATTCAACTCAAAAATATTCTGAAATAATACTATTATTTCTCCAAAACTTCTGAAAACCATTTTCAGACTCAAAGGAATTTAAACTTTCCAAATTCCAAATCCATCCAATTTATATTCAAACCTAACTTTGGAATTTTATCTCATCTTGATTATAAATCACCTATTTATAATTCACATTTACAAATTTTATTTGTTTATGAATTTATTCCTTAGCTTTTAGTTGATTCCATATTCAATTTCATCATAATAGTGAAATAATTTAATATTATCGCTCCTTAACAACCAGGCATCCATCTATAACTATAATAATTTACAGAAAATTATTTCTTTTATATACAAAAATAATTTGGGTATAATTATTTCATTTACCCTATTTTAAAACAATATTGTGTCGAATTGTTCTATTCAAGTGTTTAGAGATCCCTATCAATATCGTTAATTACTCGTATTGACCAGAATCCATAAACTACTCAATAAACCAACCAACACAATATAAAACCATTTTATATTCACTAACAAATACGCGCTCAAATCTATTAATACACTCAAATCCATTCTAGAGTACTACGGACTCTATTTCTAAATGAGTAATTCCCACCAGAGCCAAGGTTATCACCAGCCCAAGCTCTGATACCAAATGTAATGACCCGACTTTTCCATGCCAGAAAAATCGAACCATTAGTGTTAAGCATAAGAGGTAGGAGAAGAGAAGAGAAAACAACATCAAAATCTAACCATCGCAGCGGAGTAAAATATAATATATATTAACAGATCTTTACACAAATCAAAACCATACATGTTTATACAATACATCATCAGAGTATACATCAGAGTACAATGCAATCAACATCATAACTCAGGACGGTTTTAATAACTAGTCTCAACATACAGAATACACGACACAGTGGAATATAAATACCAAGTACGAGTGATACGTCTCGCCATCCAGCTCATCGCTTGAGCTCTACAGCTATAACCTGAACCTGTTTATCTCGGTCTGACCCGAGCATCATATAAACAACACCCGAGTCAGTCTGGAATACCAGCGTGAGAAAATCACACTCAAATTGATTATTAAAGTTTCAAAATCCTTTGAAATATAAAAGCATCTCGTAAGTCCACCCACAAATAAACATGTCAGGTTTTCCTTTACGATAGCTAAAACACTTTTTATTAAAATCCTCTGATATTATAATAGTGTCTACAGAAAGTAAAATAGAATCTAGCTGAAATGCTTGCATCTCACGTTTCAGCAATAGTTGGGCACAATCAAAACCGTACAGGCACGTAGGGAGAATGGATTTCCAACGAATGACTAGGCACTGGGGTACCACCTATCATAGTACATGGCCAAGATCACAGTATCGAGGAGTACGCCCGCTCCCCTGCAACACAAGGCCGGAACCATCCCTTACTGGATAATTCAGAATAAGATCACCCCACGGTTGTGATCAGCAACCGCACCACTAAGCCGAAATCAAAAGGGACATCTAGACTGGGATGACCTTACTCTCAAGTGGGGGCTACCCACGAAGCCTTGCTGCATAACCCCTGATTTTCAGTCATTCCCGGTTGATGAGGCTCGAGGCTAAGCATTACCTTAATAGAACATATCCCTTAGAATGCCCATCGTCCACCTGACGATGTATCGAAAGCATTCGTCCATACAAGTCCGTTCCGGGTTCGAACGGAACCGAAGGAACTACTCCTACTACATCCATTTTGGAATCACCCTCAGGATTAGTAGCGACTAGCCCTTGCACTTCACCGTACCATCTTCGATTTGCAAACTCGTTTTCCCCACGAAACGTACAAAATCGAATCGAAGTAGTTTTCGGAAAATAAAACCCGATCCTGGTCTCTTCGAAACGATCAGCGCATTTGGCCAATATTGATAGTGGGTTATTTAACTATCAATTAACATTCACAAACATCCATCAAACAATAAATAATTTCCTAAATTATTTATTAACCTCAAATATCTTCGCAAGATATATTTCTATTTTCAAACCCCTTTGAAAACAGTTCAAAACAGTTTCCTCTTACGGAATACATATCTTAAATATTTATTCCCTCTGAATCACCAAGTACAAAATACTTTTAGATTTTAAAATAAATTTAAAGGCACTTTATTATAAATATACTTTATGAAATTGAAATTAAAACTACTTTAATACTTAATTAAAATATATACTTTAAGGATATTTTAAATAAAACCACTTTATAAAATATAAACTAAATTTTTCTCTTTTTAAAACGTAATACCAAGTCACTTATTTAGAAGTACTACAATGATAGATTTAACATAAACACTTACTTTAGAATTTAATATTTAAAAACAATAAATTTTCTAAAACATGCGGTTTAAAACAACATTAAAACTTTTAACGAATATTTAAAATTTCTTTGAAAACGTACTTGGCTATCCAGAGAAATACACTTCTCTTTCCCATCTTTTAAAAATAAATCAACATTTATTTTTAAACCAATCCATATCCCTTTATAAATTCCCACCTTGAATTTATATTTTCAAATATTCCCTGATATTTTATTTTACTTTATAAACCCAGTTTATAAATTCCAAAATCTCACTTCTCTTTAAATTTCAATTCCAAACACTTAAATCAATTTCCAATTTATTTTCAATTAACTTCACTTGAAATAAATTTACTTACTTACTTCTTTTCTTTCAAATCACATTAACTTCCAGATTTTTTATTTCTTTATTCTGAGTTAGAACCCTTTTAAATAAAATACCAATTTCAGATTTCCAAAACTCCTTATTTATCCTTTAATTAAATTTAATCCTTAATTTCAAAAATAACTTCTTTTATTCTTTAAATATTATCACTTTAGTTTAAAATTTATTATTCCTCTGTTAATCCAAAATCCCCCGTTTCCATATTTGTTAGAAATTTTGAAATCGCTTTTCCCCTACCGACTCTGATGCTCAGCCTAAGTGACCCCGCGCCCTCTTCCTCTGTCGCGTACGTGCGCCTCCACCCTACAAAATCACGGCGGCAATCGCGAGAACTGATGCCCCCCTCGATTTCGGTCGAGACCCCTTCGATGAATGGCGGCAAGAAGGTGATTTTGATTTGAAAAGTTTCGAGAAGATTTAGAGGCGGATCGATTTCGTTTATATTGTATTTTCAAACGAAAGGCTTCGGCCATGATTTCAATTTTAATTTTTTTTTCTGGATTTTGATTTAGGGGTTGGGTGATTTCGTTCTGTCTTGCCTTGAAAGAGAGAGAGGTTCGTGTTATTTATTTTATTTTTATTTTTTTCGTACTCCCTGCTTTGCCGTTGATCTTTAGGTTGCGTGAAGGAAACGATGACCGGTGATTTGAAGGAAGAACGGCTGATGTGAAGTGTATTTGATTAGTCATAATATTGTATTTAAATTCGCGATCGGTTATTACCAATTAAATTTCAACACGTTTATATATCGTACGCTCACATAACAACTCCAATCACTACGAAAATTGAAATCCGATAATAATTCAATATTATGGATCCAATGGAACTGGTTTCGTCAAATTCCAAGACTGTGCCTCGGAAGGCTATTTTTAAATTCAATTTAACCTATAAAATTTAAAAACTAAACAAAACACCTTTAAATTCAATTTTAAAAGTTCTATTATCTTCAGAACTATCAATGTAAATTTTCCAAGCCTTCCAATTATTTTTAACAGGCTTAAAACTCCAGATTCAACATTTTACCCAACTTCAAATTATTTAATTTAATAATTAAATTACCCAATAAATAGTGATATTTGAAATTCAAATTAAAAATTAACTTTTAAATATTCAAAATCAATTAAATATTCCAATTTCAAATATCCAAAAATTACGGGCCGTCACACTATGTATCCAAATGAATGCAAATTCCCTAATGATAACTGATAGTTCTTTATGTGTGCTACAAACATCATCCAAATGCAACAATCATGTGATAATCATCCATTTATAGCAATCATAGAAAATAAAATAAAATGTGCACACATCCATATGCATATGCTCTAGTGTCCTAGTTTGGCCAATCCCTAAAAGATAATAGTGCCTAGTGTAAGTATATGCGTCCATTAGCATCTACTGGCAAACACTTGCAACCACTAGCATCCATCATACATAACATGTTCTAATAACATGTTTACATCAAATCCTACCACTAGTGCCCTATCCACTTTATTGTTCTTCTTTAGTCTGCTCACATAAATCAACATTCCTAGGTTCCCACTAGTGCCCTATACACTTTACGGGAACTTCCACTATTTCTTCTAAAAGTAATCCCTACTGTCTCCTTTATAGACTTACACTTTATACCTAGGAAATAATTCCTATCTACTCCACATTTGTAAGTTTGGTTTGGTATTTATCATTTCAAAAACTAAGGCTTAAATTTTTAAAACATCAAATCCCAAAATTCTTTGTCTTAAAAAAGTGTTATTTTTAAGTTTCTATTAAATTCAAAAATACTAGGTTACTTAAAATCTTATCTTCCTAGACTTGCACCTTCACAGCTTTTTGAATTTACATTATTTCCCAAACCTAGAGGGGAAAACTTTCAAATTCTAAGTCCAAAACTTATTCCTCATTTTCTTTTAAAGACCTTTTTAGCTTTCTATAAAAATTTGAATCTTCAAATTTCTCTTTTATTAAGTTTTCCAAACACTTAGTTACTTTTTCACCAAACTATTTTCTTTTAGAATATCTTTAAAATATCCTTCTGTGTTTTCAAAACCTTTCTTATTACACCTAACGGTCTCATACCTTAATGTATTGGAACTGCTCTCTCTTATGAGAAATTACTAATGCTAAAATCTTCTATGAACCTTTTAAAAGAGAACTTCATGTTTATGTGACATTACAAGGAACTTATTTTTTATTTTTCGAAACAGGCTATACAAAATATAGTGCTTCCCATACCTTGTACATCTTATTCACGTATTCCTTATAACTTACACAAAACTTCTTTATTGGTTTCATAGAAAATTATACCATTATTATTTTCATTCTAATAGATTAAAGTATGTTTAATTTATATTCTCTTACGATAAAAAATTTCTAATATCTAACTTACTCTTTTTTTCCAGAAAAACTCATCTTCAAAACAATTTTAATATATCCATAACCAGAAAAAAAATTCTTATACTTACTTAAATAATAAGTGTATTCACAAATCATATTTATTTCTATTCTTAGAAATTATCTTTTAAAAATACATTTTATTTGGGTTCAAAACAGATGTTGCGTAAAACACCGTTACTACAACCCAAAGATACTGGTATATGAATTCAATTAAAAATAAATACTAATAAACCTCACATATTATGTAGAAACATTTCCTTTGGTAGTCACCTATTATGATGGTAGCGTTATAGTCTATGCTCCCTTTATTTTCACGAAAACATCTATTACAACAATAAATGTTGTAATCTACGTTTTCGATACTTAATACATTCTAGGTTTTATATTTAAAATCTTTGTTTACTTTCAAAGAAACTAGTGAGCTATATACACTCTATAATCCTTTAAAAAGAATTTCACTTTTTGAACAAAATTTACATCATATAAAAACCAGTTTAAATTTCTTACTATATTCCCAAAAACCTAATATATACTTTGAAAATATTGACAATTATATAATTTTTTTCAACTCTAATAATTTCAGTTTATTGGGTTAGCCATAAAGTGGATTTTTCTACTTACTACCCTAAAGTATACTTCCTAAACCTTGGAAATCTCATTTCCTTACTTAAAGTCCTTTGTTCCTATACTCATATTCTAAGGAACTACCTTTAAATCCACTTATATGAAACAATTATAATTTCTGCAATTATCTACACGTGGCTTACCTCCTTTTCTATTGTACATCCCCAATCTTTGCATACCACTCTTTGGATTTTCACAATCCGAGCCTAAATGTACAAAACTGTTTATCAAACTCTTTCCATGTGTAGACCTTCTCTATGCCCCAAGAAACACACTTCCTTATGCCAAAAGTGATACTTCAAGAACTTTGCTTTCAACTGAAGAATGCGAAGTGTACGAAGAACCTCCTTTAGATGAATAGCATGCTCCTCCTTACTCTTGGAAAACACCAAAATGTTGTCCACGAATACAACTACGAACTTATTTAGGCTAAAGACGCGGCTCATAAAATCTACGAAGTAGGCTGGGGCATTGGTTATCCCAAAAGGCATAACCAACCACTCATAAAATCCGTCTGAAGTCCTAAAGCGGTCTTATCAATGCTGTCATCAGTGACTCTAAGCTGATGGAATCCCGTGGCTAAATCAAGCTGAGAGAATACTGAAGAGGCAACTAGCTGGTCAAAAATATCATCTATCCTATGGAGTGGATAACGGTTCTTCTTTGTGAGCTTATTTAATTCCCTATAGTCCACGCAAAGTCGAAGAGAACCATCCGCCTTAGTAGCAAAGACGACTGGCGCTCCCCACTCTGATATGCTCCTTCTTATGAAACCCACCTCCAAAAGCTCATGGATTTGCTTGCTTAATTCCATCCCCTCCCTAGGTGCCATGTGCCTAACGGGTAATGCCACTGGTCCAACATTATCAGTCAAATAAATCCTGAAGTCAATCTCTCTCTCTCTCTTAGGGGGTAGTCCCTTAAAATCCTCGAAGACGTCTGGAAAATCTCTGACGAAAGGAACCAAATCCAACTCTAATGATGATGAATCGAGGGAATAAAGGAAGCTCAATATAACCGATCCTTGTTGATCGTAAGAAACCTTGAGAGTCCTACCGCTGCATGTCTCTAGTCTAACGACTCTCCTCTCGCAATCTAATATAGCTCCATATGTGGATAGCCAATCCATCCGCAAAATCATCCCATACCCTGAAAATCCCAAAACATAGATGTCACAGTCAATTTCTATGCCTAAGATAAAAAAAACTTTCAAACCCCTACAAACCATAGACAAGTGTGTCGATCCATCTATGGGTTTTGAAACAACAATGCGGTCTACTACTAAAGAGATGTCTAAGTGCAAACAACCTACTAGAGATGAGAGAGTGTGATGCTCTAGAATCGAAAAGAGCCCGAATGGAAAAATCAGGATTAGAAATCAAATTTTCCTACCTCGATTTGGTCTACTGTTGGAAGATGTTGTATCAAAAATCTAAATCTGTGTTGCAGGTGCGCTCGATGTCTGCCCCGTTTTCTAAGGACAAAACTGACTAAAGTGACCAAGCTGTCCAAAATTGAAATAACTTCACTTCATTCCTGCCTTCTTACAGTCTTTTGCGTAATGACTAGTCATTCTACAACGCTTACATCTCCTACTTTTCTTGATTCGCTTCTGAGGTCCTCCTTCGTTCCTCTTGTCCTTGTCCTTACCCTTCTTGTCCTTCCCCCACTACTTCTTAGAGCTTGTAGGAACCTCCTTAACTCTCTCTTCTGCTGCCAAGATGTAGGTTGACCACTCTGTCGGTCCTCCAAACCTAACCAACTAAACCTTTGCTCCATATTCTCCAACCTTGCTCGCGTCTCCTCTGAATTCTCCATGCCAGAAAAAGTTATGCCTCCTATACTAGCGAAGTCCTTACATAGCTTAGAAAAGTTGGCTGATGTAGGTGGGTTAAAGGGATTTCCACCTACCGGTGTTGTACTGGGCACTTGCCCTTGCACCTCTAGTGTCGTAACTTTATAGAACCAGTCAGTCATACTATGCAAAGAAAAGAAAAACTTAGGCTTGAAAGAATCGAAAGAAGGTTGAACTAGACCTTTGAGGGATTTTTATAAAAACTCTTTTATACTTAAAAACTACTTCTTTTATAAGAGTTTATTTCTGAAAGACATCTTTAAAACAAGTTATTCTGAGAAATACTTTACTTTCAAAACAAATTTTTAGGAATCCTATAACCTCTGGCTCTGATATCAAATGAAACACCACACACCCTTAGTATACCCAAAAGGACACATTAAAAGATGTGGTGCGTTGTAGGTATAACTAAAGCTAGCAGAGACTAAGATTCACAAGACAAAATAGATAGATAATAACACAGCAGAAGTTATTAATAACATTAAGTGATTTTAAAAATTAATACTTCATATATACTTCAGACAAACCACATATGTTCCAAATACCAAATACAATTGTCTTATGAAAATAAAATCTCGGTCTCATCAGAAAAACCAGAGTATAAACACAAACTTTCCCTCAATACAATGCCAGTATAAGAGATAATGTCTCCAAATCTTCAATGTGAAGATCACAGCTGCATACTCCAAACATTAGTAGGATATCTAACTTCATGCGGTCTAAGCTGCCAAGATGCGTAGGCAATGACTTTACCACTCTACATCAATACCGCTCCTAATCCAGTTCCACATGCATCAGTATACACCATCAATCCTTGGTTTCCGTCAGGAACTACTAACTCGGTACATTGGTCAATAAATGCTTTAATTTAAGGAATGCCTCCTCATAATTGTCAGACCATACAAACTTCACCTCCTTCCTAGTAAGCTTAGATAAGGGTGCTGCTATCCATGAGAAATTCTTAATGAATCTCTAGCAGTAGCCAGCAAGTCGAAGAAAATTCCTGATCTCAGTCACCATCTTTGGTCTCTTACAATTATTCACAGCTTTGACCTTATTTGGATCGACTGACAATCCTTTCTCTGGAACCATGTGTGACCAAGAAACTTTACCTCTTTCTTCCAGAAATGACACTTGGTAAACTTCGCCTTTAGCTGATTCTACCTCAACGTCTAAAGTTCCACTCTAAGATGAACTTCATGCTCTCTCTTATCCTTAGAGTATACTAGAATGTCATCTATAAATACTAGTAGAAACATATCCAAGTACTCTTGGAAAACTCGGTTCATCAAATCTACGAAGAAAGCAGGTCCATTTGTCAATCCAAATGGCATCACCAACCACTCATATGAACCATACCTAGTTCGAAATGCTATTGAATGAATACTGTCCTCTGCCACTCTCAACTGATGGAAACCTGTTGCTAAATCCAACTGGAAAAACATTAGCTCCACTCAACTGATCAAACAGATCATCTATTATTAGCAAAGGATGCTTATTCTTAATTATCCTTTCGTTTAACTTACAATAGTCAATAGACATCCTTAACGACCGATATAGTTTCTTTACGAACATCGCGGAAGCTCCCCAAGGCGAACTACTTGGTCTAATAAAATTCCTTCCTTCTAGATCCACTAGCTACACCTTCAATTCCTTCATCTCAATTGGTGTCATTCTGCTAGGTGGTCTACTTATAGGTTCAGCTCCTGGCACAAGATCTATTCTAAACTCAACAGCTCTTTTCGGGGGTAGTCCACTGACTGGCTCAAAGACATCTGTAAACTCTCTTGATGCCTGAACCTGACTTAACTTATTTCCTACCTCCAAGGCATTAAGCATTGCATTGACACTCCGGTCAGTATTCCCTACTGAGAATATCACTCGGTTATGACTATCAGGGTGTCTCGGTGATATTTCCCTATCCTGGCAAAATATCCTAGCCTCATACTTACTCAACCAATCCATACCCAAAATGATCCCAAAATCTACGAAATTAATAACATACAAACTGCATGCAAACTTATGACCTAACAAGTCAAGTTCTAACTGGTCAAATCTTAATGCTAGAGTTGCATACCCTCCTATTGGATTCGCAACCCTTAAGGAAGTAATAAGGTAGGTGGGTTCTAGACATAATCTATCAACCAAACACTGAGATATAAATAAATGTGTTGCTCTATCAAAAAGTACTCTAACTGAAATACTCTGAATCAAGAGCGTACCTTCCATCACAGTCTTTCCCTTATCTACTGCAGTAGGCCTAGCTAGTCCTATAGCAAAAAGTTTTCCTTTGTCCTCCCTAACTAGCTCCGGACATTGATTCTTATAATGCCTAACTTGATCACAGTTTAAGCATTTCACATTCTTCTTAATTGTAGCTTTCTTCCCATTTCCCGACCGGCGTTCATTAGCAAAGTGACCCTTCTTGTCACACTTATAGCGAACTACCTCAGCCTTTGACTTCTTGGCAGTATCTCCCTTCTGGGTTCCCTTCTCCTTAAAGAACTTCCTCTTCTTCCCTTGAGAACCCTGAGTTTCCACCGACTTCTCTTTAACTAAATCAGCAAGCAACTCCTAATGGCGAATAACCATCTCCACCACTATATTACAAGGATCACGGACATGTGTCATGGTCATTCTAGCAAGCTCGGGCCTCAGTCCCTAAATGAACTTCTCATTCCTTCTGATGTCAGTATCTATAATAGTATATCCATATCTAGATAGCTCTTCAAATTTAGCAACATACTCGACTACTGACATTTCTCCTTGCAGTAAATCCATAAATTTCCTCGTCAGCTCAGACTTAGCAAACTCCGATACAAACTTCTGCTCAAATCTTGTTCTAAAATCATTCCAAGTTAACTGCTCTTCTAGCACTCCGGTAGCGATACTATTCCACCATGCAACTGTCTAGAGCCAACCTCCACTTTTGTCCAACATTCAGGCCTAAATCAGTAAATATACGCTCACAATGCAACAACCAATTTTGAATTTCTATGGCACTCTCCGTTCCCAAGAATGGCTTCCCACCCAAAATGGTGTAATCGCTACTCAGCAAAGCAATATTCCCAACTGGAGCCACAGGATTAGCAACTCTTGCATTTCCAATAACTCCAGCAGCAGCTCCAGCTTGCACCAAACCAACAAAGAACAGATACATCGCCCCCATATCTACTAGTAGATTTCCAGCACCTACATTGGCTTCAGCATTTTGGTTACTAGCATCAGCCGGTCGACCCGGGTTTCTCCTGGAAGTGGGTCAAGCATTTCCATTAGTTGTGGTGCTTCCTCCACCGAGATTTCCTCTTCTGTTTCCTGCTTCCATATCTACTTTCTCGTAAATCTACATACGAGTAGTAAAATACAACAGAACGGTCTAAGAGAATGGGGATACGTACTTATATATATATATATAACTATATATATAAAATACAAGTTCTTTACTATAACGTCAACCGAAACCCCAATCTTGTTATCTAATTCATTGGATTATGTTTGGAAAATCTTTTAGGCTTAAGCTTCATTTGAAGTTTCATAAACCAATTCTCTAATACCAAATTGTAACATCCTCCTATTTGGAGGCCCAAAACTAATGGCTATGGATGCTGCAGTCATCCACAGTTATTAATCCTCGACGACCAAACACGGCGATATTAGATACATTGATACACATAAACACAAGAATATGGAAAAAAATTAAATAGCAAAACAAATTCTACATTCCATTTCAAAATATTCCAAATTGATTACATAATCCTAATTCGCAGACCACATTCAAATAACATATAATTATTAGAAAATACGCTAAGAGCGACATGAAAATGCCACCTTGGTAGATCAGAGTATATAGACAGGCAAGAAAACAATTTGTCTTTAGAAATAAAACACACAGCGGAAATAAAAGAACTCTTATAACAATATTGCCTCCTACACGTCCTTGGAAGCTTTTATTCATCTAAAAGAACACCTGGGGACCTTAACTCTCAACCTACTCAAAATCAATTGAGTACCCGAGAGTTTAAGGGGAAAACAAAAACTTCAGTCGGACATAAAGCCTGGTATGAATAATAATTTACCATCTCAAACCATTTAGATATCTAGTGAGACCACGCCGCTTAGCGAACTGGGTTTCCCCTCACTAGTATCATAAAAAATTTATAATACTATATACTATGCTCCCGCATTCATAATGGTTAGAACATAGCATTTCAAAACACTATGATGATATGCACAAAAAAAATCAATTTTAGATTACCCATCCCCATTCATTCTGACTATCTACCTAAATTATAGTTTCTAGGTTTACTATTAACCTATTAATTGTAAAGGACTATCTGTCCAATTACTTAGTTTTCATGGGATCACTAAGAACCTATTGGTAACTCCAATATCTTATTTCTTATCCTAGTTTTCATGGGCTAAGTAGGAATCTATTGGCTGACTGTCAATATCTTAATCTGGATATAGATTTCATGTGCTAACTACAAATCTACTGGACCCTGCTAGTATCAAATCATTGTTTTCATAGGCTGACTATGAACTTATTGGTCCCTGCTAATACCATATAGTTTTCATGGGCTTACTGTAAACATATTGGCCCCTGCCAATATCTTTAATTAAAATTTTAACATCTGTTAAGTTATATTCACTACTGGGTCTACCTAACTGGTTATTCTACCCTTTCCCTAAAATATAGTTATGGGTTAAAAACAATGTGAATAACATTTCAAAATCTTTATTTATGCCATGGTTATTACTTTAAATTTAGATTGGGTTTATATTTTGAAACCATAAAAACATCTCTTTCAAAACCACTGGATAGCCTCCTTCGAAAGCAAAACCACTTTTCAAAACATTCCATTATGTAAATACCTTTCGAAGCCATTAATAAACATTCTCTTTCGAAATCTATTATACCTTTCGATGGTATCAAATCATCTTTTTAAAATATAGGGCATCGAAACAAATGAAAGTACATCTTTCGAAAGTATTAGGTTTACTTTTTAAGAACATCATTTGGGTCAATATGGTTATATACAAAATTATGTCTTTTGAAACCAACAAGAATTAGTTTAGGGAAAAATTGATGGTGTCGGAACCATCTTAGTCGAAAGCAAAACCTTTAAAACAAAAACTTTGAAGGACAGAGTCGAAACCCCTTTCGACTCCTTCACCTTCGACACCCCCAACCCCTTCGAAAGCATTTAAGAAAAAGGCTTAGTTTAAGGTAAAAATAGGGGTAGCCTTTCAAGCATTATTGGTTAATATAGTTGAAAGGTAGAGTAGTGGCTAGGTTTCGACTACGTCGGAACCTACCCTTTCGAAGGCAATTATTTAAAGGAAAAAGGTACACCTTCGAAAGAAAATACTTTAACACAACATGACAACCTTCTTCGAAAGCCAATTACAGAAGCTTTCTGAAAGCATATGTTTCGACTGTGCCGACAGCTTTAGGTAAAACTAGGCATGAATTTTAACTTATGAAAACATAGCAGGGTTTCGACTCTATAGGAAGCTACCCTTTCGACACCAAGACTTCCGCCTTCCTTCCAATCCACTACATACCATCTAAGTAATATCTTGTGTATTAGTTTCGACTATGATGGTTTTGACTTTGTTGGTTTCGACTGGGATGAGGCAGAATCAAAGGAGTCGAAAGGTACCACTAATAGTGTTGAAACACCTTTTTCTGGTTTAAAGGCTGAGTTATAGCAACTTTTTGTATTTACTTTCTAAAAACTTGCCTGTTTGTAAACTATTGATTGGTTGTCATAAAAACTTTACTTTTTTAACTGCCACATTAATACCAGATTAAACCATTAAATAATGCAATGTTTTAGCCCTTCCATATACTAAAACCGAATATTTCAGAAAAGTCCTTTTCAAATAATTTACTTTCCCCAGTAAATCAATTAGCAAAAATCCTCAAAAATCATAGAAATTCAATGTCACCATGTAATTAACAAATTAAAATTTTAGACCCAATTTCTTCCTGAAATTCATGAAATAAATTTTAAACCCAAGCACAACCATTGATCTGATCGGGCTACAATCATGCCCACGCAAATACAACTAGAGTTTGATGGTTTTTCAAAAACAATTTCTTAATAGTTTGTGACAATGAATCCTATAGCCTCTTGGACATCACTTTGATCATTGATTGAGATAGAGGGAGATGATTGAAATCAGAGATTAAATAGTAGAGAATTAATACAATGAAGATTGAATTGATTCTGATTTAATTTGAGAAGATTTGAATATAGTTTTCAATAGAAATTTTAGAAGAGTAAGAGGAGAGAGGATAACAAGAAAGTACTTGTTAAAAATTTGTTTGAACCCCTATATATA
Organism: Allium fistulosum; assembly: GCA_030737815.1. Lineage (NCBI taxonomy): Eukaryota > Viridiplantae > Streptophyta > Magnoliopsida > Asparagales > Amaryllidaceae > Allium > Allium fistulosum. The sequence continues at coordinate 477,896,914 of CM060905.1, read as the reverse complement.
GAGAATAAACAGACATCTCTATTCCTGAAGAGTTATGATGTATAGTCAGTTCATTTCAAAATTGCGACATTTATATTGACATATCATCTGCCTATATGCCGACATAGGCTAGTGTAATTTTGAAAACTTGTTTATTTTAAAATGTTTTGAAAATCCTATACTATGCAAGATAATTTGAGACTTTGTAAAATAGTTTAAATATAGTTTATAAACATTTAACCTTTGAAAAACTTTTATAAAATATTTTTAAATGTATTTTTAAAATATATTTTGCTTTAAAGATAAAGGATTAGAAAATGAGAAATAGAGATCAAAGATTGCTACCAGGGACTTTAACAATATTCTATGACTCTATAAACTCCACTATATTTTTGAGATCTTCATATCTTGTTCTTTATACTCATGAGTCTTCATGTCCATTCTATTAGTATTTATACTGTATTATCTTCGATTCAACACCTGTATAATATCCTATACTATATACTATATAACTTGGAAAAACATTAGTATCCATATTTTATATGAATGTATTATTATTATTATCAAGGTTATTATCATCAAAATCATTAACTGAGATATTAATGATCTCTCCCTTTTCGATAATGAGAACCATTAATATCTTGTATATATAAATTACGATATAACTCCCCCTTAATATGTGCATATGTATATTTTATATTTTTCTCCTCCTTTAACATCAACAAAAATGGGTAAGAAACTAAAAACTCCACCTAACACAAATGATTAGAAAATATATATCCAAAATCAGTCATCCGAATTAATTTGATATAATTATGTATGATGATATGTTATGAGTATATAGTAAATAATGTCGTACTTTATATTAAATACGATAATGAAGACTTGTTACAAATTCAATTCATACATACAAGCTAATCCAACTCCAAAAAAAATCAAAACAATCCAATCATTCCAACCAAATAATTCAAACAATCTAAACTAAATCCTAAGAGTATATATCAAATCCAAACCTAATAACTAGATGTTTCGTGGAACTTTAACCCAACTGTCAGACCTAAAGATTCGATCTTCTTTGATGGTATTCCAATCTTAATTATCCTTGTTAATAGTGCACTCTAGATTGTTAGTTGGTTCTTCTTTTATTAAGGAAGAAATCATCCATCGAATGGCATCAAAATGCTTTTTCTTGTTCCTTAATCATTTGCATTTGATTAAACTCTAAATGCCTTTGATTTCGTAGGATAAAGAAGAGAATGTCTTTGAAAGATTGAAGATTTTGTTCAAGATTTTCACATAATTTTTTATGTGGAGAAGACATTTAGGTGAAAATATGTTTTAGAATGAAAGGACGGTATATAATAAAATTATGAGTGAGTTTTCTAGAAGAAATGGGTTTATAGAGTCAAAATTATTGAAGAAATTTCACCCATTCTGCAACCCACATTATATAATTTGGAAATACGTTTTCAAAAACTTGTAATTTGATTTGAAAAGTTTAAATGGCTTATAATATTTTTAACAATTTTGTAGAAAAAATATTTATAAAACCGACATGCTTTTAGAAACTAATTATTTTGAAAAGTCACTAGACTTCTTGGGAAGGTATGATTTTGAATTGCAGGAACAAGTTTGTTATATGGCTAATGGTGAACAGACACTTGAAAATCAGATATCACAAATCAAGAAGGACAGGTGGAAACTGGATAGTGGATGTTTGAGGCATATGATTGGAAATCCAGAGACCTTGAAAGATATAGTCCATAAAGATGGTGGATCAGTAAACTTTGGAGATAACTCAAAAGGATATTGATTGGCATCGACAATGTTGGTAACGCTAAAACTCCTACTATTTCTAATGTTTTCCTAGTTATAAATCTAAAACATAACTTGCTTAGTATTAGTCAATTGTATGATAATGGTTTTAAAATTAAGTTTGAAAAAGATAATTGCCATATCGAAGATAATGAGTCAAACATTATCTCTGAAGGTATTAGGAGGCATAAAATCTATATTTTATGTATGAAGGAGTCTAATGATAATTTATGTCTTTTTGCTGAATCTAATGTGCTTTGAATTTGGCACAAAGATTTGGTTATTTGAATTTTAAATACCTTTCTAAAGTTGCTAGATATGAACTTGTTAGGGGTCTCCCAAAAATGAGTTTTAATGTGAATAATTTGATGTGGCGCCTGTCAATTAGGAAAACTTTGTAAAAGTTCTTTTAAATCTAAAGATATGATTTCTACTTCTCATCCTCTTGAACTACTTCACTAGATCTTTTCAGACCTTTGCAAATACGATCAATAAATCAAAATAGATATGTCTTTGTAATTGTAGACGACTTTTCTAGATTTACATAAACAATTTGTTTGGAACTTAAAAGTGAATCTTTTGAAATGTTTAACATTTTTACTAAAAGAATTCAAAATCGAATGTCAACTAAAATTAAAACGATTAGGAGTGATCATAGAGGGGAATTCAAAAATGAAAATTTTGAAAACTTTTATAATGAGAAAGGAATAACCCATAATTTTTCTTTTTTAAGAATACCTCAATAAAATGGAGTAGTAGAACGTAAAAATAGAACTATATAAGAATGCACTAGAACAATGTTAAATGATAGTTAAATATCTAAAAGATTTTAGGCTGAAGCAGTTGCTGCAGCATGTTATATTTTAAATAGAATTTTAATAAGACCTTTGACTAAGAAAACTCCTTATGAATTATTTTTTAATAAAAAGCCTAAAGTATCTTATTTTTGAGTTTTCGGTAGTAAATGTTTTGTATTAAATACAAAGGATAATTTAGACAAATTTGGTGCTAAATCAGATAAAGGTATTTTTATTGGTTATTCTAATAAAAGTAAAGCTTATAAAGTTTTTAACACCAGAACTAACACCATTGAAGAAACATCAAATTTCTCATTTGATAAAAAATTTAAAATCAGTAATATTAGTTTTGATGTGGAAGAAAATGTTGATAAAACTAATGAAATTACTAATAATTACTAATGATGAAAATACTAATGATACTAGTTTATTAGAAGTAGGGAATTTTATAGGGCTAGATCTGTTGGTATATGAGGATCATTAGTTGGAATATTAGAGGTTTGCATGATTTAAATAAGTGTGACAAGGTTAGAGCTTTTTTTTGAAGACTATTTTATTGATATTGCTCTCCTTCAGGAAACTAAAATTGAATGCCCCGATATTCGTTCTTATAGAAGATTAGGTGGGTATCATTTTAGGAAATGAGCTTATTTACCTTCTATAGGCGCTTCTGGGGGTTTATTGATTGAGTGGCGGGATAACTATTTTAAACTACTCCAATATATTTCTAAGCAACACTCTCTACATATTATTCTCATTAATCTTAGTGATAATTCTTTTTTAAATATTTCTAATGTTTATGGGCCTAACTCAAAAATGGGTCATTGGATTTTATGGAACGAATGTCTAGAGTTTAGATCTTTAGCTCTGGGTTCTTGGATTTTGGGGGGTGATTTTAACGTTATGCGTTTTATAGGAGAGCATTCATCGTAGGAAGGTGATTTCTCTACTATAGGAAAATTTTGACCAATTTATTACTAGTTCTAATTTGATTGAAATTCCTCTTTTTAATAGAGAGTTTACTTGGAGTAATACTAGGTGTCCCCATCTATGGCTCTTCTTGATAGGTTTATCGTTAGTGATGAAATTGAGGATAAATTTCCTATTTGTAGAGTTTCTGGTTTTCCTTACACTTATTCTAATCATTGTCCTATTATTCTCACTTGTAAGAAACATAGAGTTATTAATAGATCAATTAAATTCGAAAAAATGTGGTTATTAGAATCCAATTTTTCAAATTTAATTAAAAATAAGTGGATCTCAATGAGCTTTTATAATATTAGAAATAGGGATAATTCTGCTAAAATTTTTGTTAACTGAGGGATCTTAGGAATTTTCTTTAAAATTGGAGTAAATATGTTTTGGATAGTATTAAGATTAAAAAGGAAAATATACTTTCTGAGATGCTTAATATAAACAAGATAGAAGAAACTAGACAGCTAAATTTAGGTGAGCGTAACGTTCTCGCTAATCTAAAAGAAGAGCTTAACTCTATTTTAGAAAAAGAGGAGGTTATATGGAAACAGAGATCTAGAATTCAGTGGATAAATGAAGGTGACAATATACCAAATTTTTTCACAATATGGAAAATAGTAGAAAACGTAGTAATACGATCAATTCTATTTTTGTGAATAATTAAGAATTAGTCGATCAAAGAGATCTTAAAGGCTTTTACAGACTATTATAGGGAGATTTTTAGTAATAAAATCAAACATAGAATTAATGCTAGATGGAATGATCTTTATCCTTCCGATTCTAATGTTGATCTTTTTGAGTTAGATAACCCTTTTACTGAAGAGGAAATTTGGAAAGCCATTAATGACATGTCTGGTGATAAATCCCCTAGTCCAGATAGGTTACCAATTTTCTTTTAAAAAACTTTTTGGGATGTTTTAAAATTCAATTTAATTAGCATGTTTAACGAATTCTATAACGGAAATTTGCAATTAGGAAGATTGAATTTTGCAAATGTTATTTAATTACACAAAAAAGTAGGTGCTAATAACTTAAAAGATTTTAGACCTATTTCATTAATTAACTATTCCATAAAAATTATTCCAAAAGTTTTAGCTAATAGACTTAGTATAAGAACGAACGAACTAATTGATTGTTCACAATCTGCTTTCATTAAGGGGAGAAATATCATCGACGGTGTGGCTGTTGTTCAAGAATCAGGCTTTTAAATCTCCCCGAGATGGCCGAGATGAAAAATCCGAGATATCAGCCAAAATCCGAGATTTGGCAGCCTATTTAGTTATAAGTGTTTTAAATATCGCCCGAGATAGCCGAGATATTTTCCCGAGATATTGGCCAAAATCCGAGATTTAAAACACTGTCAAGAATACATTAATCACTGTTGTAAAAATAATATAACTTGTGCGATTTTAAAATTGGACTTTGCAAAAGGTTTTGATTCGGTAGATTAGAATTTTCTAGTAGATATATTTCATGCTAGAGGTTTCAGTCAAAGATGGATTATTTGGGTCATGAATTTACTTAGAATTGGTAACTCTAGTATTATGGTTAATGGTATTTTAGGTAATATAATTCAATCTAAGCGAGGTTTAAGGCAAGGTGATCCTTTATCACCTGTTTTGTTTAACTTAATCGCAGATGTTTTCGCTAAGATAATTAAAAAAGCGGTTGATAATGGATCTCTGGGAATGTAGGCAACGATATATCGCGTAACAGTATATCTATCCTTCAATTTGCAGATGATACCTTGCTTTTCTCTTCCCATTTTCCTAAACACATTATTACTCTTAAGTTTATTTCATATAGTTTTGAATTACTTTCAGGTTTAAAAATAAATTTCAATAAAAGTTCAGTTTTAGTATTAAACGATTTTGAAAAAGTTAAAATTTAGTTGCTAACACGGTTAATTGTAAAACAATGAATTTTTCCTTTGACTGTCTTGGTTTTTTTATTAAACCTACCAAACTTAAACATGATGATTGGTTTATAATCGTAGATAAAGTCAAAAATAGGATTTATAATTGGAATGGGAGATTTTTATCGAGAGCGGGTATATTAGTTCTAATAAACTTGGTCTTATCAGCTCTCCCGATCTATTTGATGTCTATGCATCTTTCTCCAGATTGGGTGATCGATAAAATATATATAATTAGAAGGGACTTCTTATGGAGTGGGGATAACCCTAACAGTAGTATTAAATGTTTAGTAAATTGGGAAACTGTTTGTAAGTCCAAAAAGGAAGGTGGGTTAGAAATCATTAATTTGCACCATATGAATTTGTCGTTGTTAGGTAAATGGTTATGGAAGTTTAAGGATATTAATGAAAATCCTATTTTGAAAGTAATCAGTTCTAAATATTACTATAATGGTAGTGATAATTTCTATCAAATTACTCCTTCGGTTATATGTAAATTGTCCAATTTTTTGAAATCTATTTTAAAATGTCAAGAGATTTTTAACTTGGGCACTAATACAATAGTTCATGCAGGTAATAGTACTTCTTTATGGCATGATCGTTGGATTACTGTTACTCCTCTTAGGATAGATTTTAAAGAGCTTTATGATATCTATAATGTTAAGGATGCTTTAGTTATAGAAGTTTTTTCTCCTGAAAATGACTCTCCTTGGAATTTTAGTTTTAACAGAATTTTAGTAGGTTCAACTCTTAGGGAGATTGCTTTCCTTTATGCTAGATTAAACCTATATAATTGTTTGTACCAAAAATGGGCACAACACTCTTCGGAAGTTTTTGAAGAGATAAAAGTGAAGAATGCAAATTAAAACTGTGGATTATCTAACAAAAACTTCAAATAACAGAAAGTAAATTGCAAAGACAAGCGATTTAGAGTGGTTCGGCGTTTGGCCTACGTCCACTATGAAATTTGATGATTTTATTGCTCGATACTTGAAGATTACAATTCTTTATGCTGTAATACAACTGAATTTATATGCTAAGTCTCAATCTAAAGCAGCGGCGGTGTTCTGGAGTAAATCTGGCAGAATCTGGGCGCTCTTCAGTACTTAGAATTCTCCGACCCCTTTTCTGAATGACCAGGGGCTCTATTTATAGGTGTAGGAGGCTGATATTTCGCCTAAAATGAGGGGAGACCAGTTCTGGTACGTCAGGGGGCCCACACGGCCGAAATCTGGAGATCCGGGCCCACTTCGGGATCGATTCGACCCTTGGTTCGAATCGATCAAGAAATCATCCAATCGAGCTGAAATTTGGTGTGAACATTCTTCATCATGTGTTTAAGCTTCTGTGAAAATTTCATGGCATTTGGACTTGTAGAACTCGAGATATGATCGATTCAATGTTGCATTTCTGGAGAACATAGATACTTTGAATCGATCTTAGTTCGAATCGATTCGGTCGACTCGATGCTTGCTGCGACATGGCGCGTGTGCTTTGGGTCAATCCAGCTTTTGCTCCGAGTTTTACTGAGTCAACTCCGTGTGTCTCGCTACTTTGACTCGATAGATCCGAGGGGATGGACTCGAAGATAGGTGTCTTCGAATCGATCAAGGCATATTACGTTCGATCGATTCGAAGCTGCCTCATGAGATGGAGTCGAGGTCCTTATGACTGCATGGATTCGAAGGATCCTTCCTTCGATGGATTCGAACTATGGTGTATGCGAGGATGGATTCGAACTTAAGGCATATGAGGACTTGCTTGATGGAGTCGAAGGCGGTGAATGCTCCAATGGATTCGAAGCTATCGGTTTCGCCTGATGGAGTCGAAGCAATTCTCCTTTGACCGATTCAAACCAGCCTCTTTCTCATGGATACGAGGCAATGCTTGTCTGATGGATTCGAACATAGGCTCCACCTATGGATTCGAACTAAGGATGTTCTACTCCATCTTTTGTCGACAATATCTCGAGCATACGAACTCGGATTTACTTGAAACTTGGATCGTTAGTTCCCACGGCTTTGCTTGACGTGCCTTATCAATTGTAGCCCGATCCGGACTTAAACAAATTTCATCGATATCCGTAGCGATCCTTGCGTGTAACCGATTTCCGAGACGATCTGTCACCGGTATCTAGTCAAGTCCTTGGTGTCACGGCCTTGCCAAAAGGCGGGATAACATTTGCCCCCCAAAGTACGTCTTGTGTAAACATGACGTGCTTTGAAAAGCTGCAGTCTCTCATTGGATAGCTACAACATGCTTTATCGAAAGTTGCATTCGGTATCGCTGTAATTGACTTAGTCAGAGATATGTGCATATGTGTATTATCTTGACTTTGGTTAATTTCGCGTGATCGCAAGTCGTTGTTAGTTTGGTCTGTTATCGAATTCTGCATCGGTCCTCTCCTGGACCGGTTTGAGATTCGAGCTTAAATATTGCTTTTATGATTGCCTATGATCATCCTCTTGTATTGACCCTCTCCTGAATCGGTACAAGAGTGGACAAGCAATTTTTCATACTGAAACGATTCGCCTATTTGACCGATTGTATTTGATGGATTCGAAGCTATGTTTCTTGATCCGCTTCGAGTTGATGGTTTCGAAGTGGGTACTTTGAAACGATGGTGCACAGTGACCTAGGTTCATCTTCTATTTGACCTTTTCGAATCGATGGTTCTTCGAATCAATACTGCGTGGATTCGAAGTTCTCTGAGTTGGTGGAGTCGAAGTCGCGAATGCTCGAGTCGATGTTGTCTCGTATCGATGTTGCTGAAATGGATTCGACGTTGTAAAGGGTTCGAAACCGGATGGATTCGAACTAAGGGATGGATTCGAACTGGTGGAACGACTCTGTGTCGTGATGGATTCGAACTAGTGGCTCACAATGGATTCGTACTTGCTGCAACGAATCGATTCGATTCGATTTCCTCACCTGTAGAAGCCGGTCAGGTATACCGGGAGGCGAATCGCCATATTTCCCCTATATATACCGGGGTCCTATTCACTTCTCACTTTTTACTTTTCCCCATTGCTTCAGCTGTTTCTTCGAATCAATCCTTCAGACTAGGAACTTCCACGCCTTCGTTCGAATCGATAACATCCTCCCAAGCTTTTGTTTATAATCGAATCCAATCAGGTAAATATGGAACCGATTCGAGTGTAGAACGTAAAAATTTGGAATTCTTGGCAGTGACCCCATCTTATCTTCTGAAAATTTTGAAGGATTGTCAGATCTGGAATGGGTTGAATCGATAGACTTGGGGAAAGAAACTTGTCATGGTGGACATCGTTTTTGTTCACAGCTTCGCATCGATCTGGGAGCAACTTGTTCGAATCGATTCTAAGTGTCAGATTTCGAATCGATGATCATGAAAGAAAATGGTATCGAAGCATCGATTCGAAGCAATGCTGCTATAATTGAGTCGAAGACATGATATTCCGATCGATTCGAAACTGCACTAGATTCATGGATTCGAAGTATCTGTCCTCCCTTAGGCTCTATCGATTCGAACCGCATGGATTCGAACATCTGGACCTTGTTTCCTTCGAATCGATTCGTATCGATTCGATCCAATGGATTCGAACTTCTGGGTTTGAATGTTCTGATTTTCGAAACCCACATCCTTCCGATTTGCTCCAACATCCGAACTACGACCAATCTTAAGTTGAAATTTGACAAATTTAACGAGCTTTAACACATTTGACCCCGACGAGCTTCGGCCTTGCATAGTCGAACATGACTGTAAAACTTGAACTTGAATTTCCTTTGAAGCTCGTCGATGGAACTATGACTTAACCAATAATACAACTGATTTATACTTGAAGTTGGTTCGTAGCGTTTGGATGGTGTGGAAGTGACGGTCAGCAATGACGGTCATTTTCATTCTCAAATTCCTAAGTTATGTTGTACGGACATTTTGCTTTGATCTGTAGAATCTGCTTAAGTAACGCATAGCACTTGCACTGCACGACACGTTCATACACACTACACCGGGGCATGCACGGGCTGTTTACGAACTTAACGTTGCTTTCTGATGAGTTAGCTAATTATGGAATCTTCGAGCTCCCAACAACAAGAGGTACAGAGCTCGACTCCTCCGGTGCTTGAGATTCCCGATATTCCTGCCGATGTAATCGATCCAGCTCCAGATGAATTGCCAGAGGCTATATTTATTGAGGACCCGGTTGATTCGGTTCAATCTAACATCTCTGAATCCTTATTGGGACGAATATGCTTAAAGCATAACATATCTCTGGATGATGTGTTATTACCTAATGCCGATGATAGACCGCACAATCCGCCTGATGGATATACGGCTTTTTATCGCCATGCTTGTGCGGCCGGAACTCTCCCTCCTTTCAATCAATATATCAGAGGGATGCTATCATATTTGGGAATCGCTCCTTCACAACTTCATCCCAACGGGCACGCGTTGCTGAACAGTGCCTTTATCATATTTATGGACTGTCTCTTTCGCCCGCCAAGGCCCACCGAGATCAGACACATATTTAACTTCAAGAGTAGGGGTGATAGCCCGTCTTTTACATTTCTGGAGGCAGTTAGGAATTGCCAAGTTGTAGTTGGAGCCTGGACCCGACTGAGTTATTTCAAGAACGAGTGGTTCTATGTTTGGTGCCCTCCGGGTTTCGCTAGGCGATGGTTGTCTAGACGTAAGCGCCTTAACCTGTTTTCTTGACCAATAGCTCTTCGGTGTTAAAATTAACATTTCATTCCTTTTACAGCCATTATCTCCAGGCCCGATGGAGGGCGTTTCAAGGGTATCGTCCGGAGTCTTCAAGAAGTCCCAAGCGAGTTGAGGCATATTGACTCGGTGCTGAACGATTACAACTTAAGAGTTCTTGGTTTGATCGACATCAATCAAAGTATAGTCGTTGAGGGATTTGCGAAGCCCGCCTCCAGGAAGGAAGATAAGAAGAAAACCAAGAAGAGAAAGGTGAAGAAGTCACTCGGAATCAGATTAATCGAGGCGAGTGACGAAGAAAGAACCCATACAGATTCGGAGCCAATGGCTGACCTTTCGGGAAACTTGGAGGAATCGGGAGAAAAACGGAAAGGCAAGGCCGCCGTTTCCAAAAAACTTAAGTCCAAGGGGGGAAATCTGTAGATGTGTTTCTTCCCGCTTCCGGAGTCATGATTTCTGAGGCCGCCCCTTCTCATTCGAGAGATTCTTTCAAAGGGGTTGACGATATTCCTATCCCAGATTATATATCGATTTCTCATAATCCTGGGTTGGAGGAATTTCAAGATGTCCTAAACATGAACGAGCCCTTTCCTTTAAGTGCGGTCAACACTTCCGGTCGGTTTGGGGGTTTACACATTTACACACACTTCCACAGCACTTCATGACTTTTGCATAGTAAACATTGCTTTATGGGACCCTAATCCGTAATTCTTTCTTATCGCAGGTGAGATGTCAGGACGTGGTTCTACTCTGGATAGGCTTCGGAATGTGCGCCAATCTTCTCCATTTTACGATTCCCGCAGGAGAGAAACAGATAGGGATCATGGGCGGAGCTATTCAAGTCAAGAACGTTATGACAGAGACAGAGATTACTCGCGTGGCCGTTCTGGCTATGATTATTCTGACAGAGACCGGGGATACCAGTACTGACCCCGATCTCGCTCTCCTCCGCCTCCTAGGGCCCCAGTAGACCTCCCAGGGCCATCTCATCAGCAGCAGCTGCCTTCTCAATCTTCCCGACCTGATGCTCAGCGGCCAAGAATGGAACCGACAGCAGCCGCTATAATTGAACAAGCTCCGGCTGAGTTGACAAGCGAGGGAGCTGCTAAACTTGCCCAAATGAAAAATGACTACCCTGAAATTTGCATGGATGGCTATATCTTCCCTCCTAACTTTAAAAGAATTCCTCCGGACGCCGAGACCACTGCTCATAGTTATATCCACGACTTCTACGCTCAGTATAAGGAGTAGTACAAGGCAGCCGTGAAGGCTTCTAGAGTAGCTTTTGACCGGGCGAAGATCATTGCTGAACGTGATGCTGACCTTGTCAAACAGAAACGCATCATTCAGGTTCTTCAATCTGAAGTGGAGACGTCCCGGAAGTCAGAGCTTGAAACACTTCAGAAACATGAAGATGTCGTGGCCAAACTGGCGAGGATGCAGCAGGAACACTGCGCCACGGTAGAAGAGATGGGCCACCGCAACACCACCATTGCAGCTGAGCGAGACTTAGCCGTTAAAGAGCTGAATGAGCTCAAGGCCAAATTCACTGAAATGGTGAAGGAGAAGGACGATGCAAATGCCACTGCTCAAGAGGCTTGCGACCAAGCAGTATCTCTCAGGGCCGAACTTGCTGCGGCGGCGGTCAAGGCTAAGTCTGCGGAAGCAGAAATTCAAGAAAAGATCTTGGAGGAGAGGTCTAGGCTAGATGCTGAGTTTGATGATCTCTTAGTCACGTACAACGCTAATGTGCTGGAACACAGAAATTTAGCGTGGCTGGGAGATGACTCCATGATCTTGTACAATGCCTGGACCCGGCTGGTGAATGAGAAAAGAGCAGCGCACCCAGATGAAACACTTGACGACTTTGAGCTGGAGATGCGTTTGCTCACTGAGGATGAGAGGAAGACCCTTCATGAGGCGGTGATCTCTATGGTGAAAGAAAAGCTTGGCGTTCAATCTCTAGAGGCAGGCGAAGGCTCGGGGATCGCGCATCACGAGACAAGTGTTGGAGCCGTAATTCCAATATTGCCCAAAACCACTGGTGTGGTAGATCCCCAGTCTGTCCCTGCATATAATCCTGACCAACCATTATTATCTTCCGCCGAGGATTCTGCCCACGTTTCGGTCCAGACCAAGGAAGGTATTTGAACGCTTCTCGTAGTTTAGTTGGGAAGAACCTTAAGCAACACACTTGGCTAACAATCTTCGTTTTGTCGCATTTCAGTGACTGAAGTTATTGTTTCTGCGCCTCTCGCTTTATCAGTTCCACATCAAACACAAGGGGTTGTTTTTTCTGAAGCCATCACGACTTCTACCTTGATTGGCGAGGAGGGAGATGCAAATATGTTTTCCTTCAGCGCTCAAATGATTGAGGAGCTTCTCAATGAACCCATCGATCCCTCTGTCAACCCGTCCGATGCTGTGAGTGGGGCTGCTCCGGCCGTTAGTTCATCTATGCCAACTATTGGCACATCCGATGCGGCCCAAGTATCTCGTGAGGACGACATCATTGCTGAGATTGATGCCGAGATGGCAGCAGGGAATGCTGGTATGAATCCGCCCGGGCCTGCCCCGTTAATGGTGATTTCACCAGGCGGTACTGTAGTGATTGAAACTGCTCCTGTTCCTCCTCCTGCTACTACTCCTATGCCTCCAGCTCGACCTCCTAGAAGAATTTCCGTCGCCTCCAGTTCTGAGGAAGAAGTTGACATTATATCACTGCCGGAGGGCAAGCCTGAAAAGAGTAAGCGGTCGAGGAGAAAATCGGGCAGCGGATCTGGTGGAGCTACCCCGAAGAAGAAGATAAGGAAGAAGAAAGATTGAACTCTTTCTTCAAATCTCTGTTGCGTAGGGTAGCATTTTGTCAATTTTTCTATAGCCGTGTATAGATGTGGATTCGGCTCCCACTAGCAGAATTTTTCTTAAACACTTTGTAATCAGATTCTTTTTGTTGATAGTGGAAATGAAAATTTATTCCCTTCCTGTCTTCAACTTGTTATGTGTTATGGTTCTGCCCCCAGTATTGGGGATAAGTGTGGAGTTGACGTATGCTTATACCCCGTCTCGCGCTCTGGGAGTACGGAGTTGAATGAATGTTTATACTCCGCCTCGCACTCTGGGAGTACGGAGTTAAGTTAATGTTTATACTCCGCCTCGCACTCTGGGAGTACGGAGTTAGAAAAATGTTTGTACCCAGCTCGCGCTCTCGGAGTATTCTGGGGTTTTGTAAATGTTTATACTCCGCCTCGCACTCTGGGAGTACGGAGTTAGGTGAATGTTTATACTCCGCCTCGCGCTCTGGGAGCATGGAGTTTAGTAAAATGTTTATACTCCGCCTCGCACTCTGGGAGTACGAAGTTTAGAAAATGTTTATACTCCGCCTCGCACTCGGGGAGTACGGAGTTAAGTTAAATGTTTATACTCCGCCTCGCACTCTGGGAGTACGGAGTTAAGTTAAATGTTTATACTCCGCCTCGCACTCTGGGAGTACGGAGTTAAGTGAAGGGTTGTCGTGTATCAACCCATTTTTTGGCCTGATGTGAGGGCTTGCCCCCGAGCTCGGGTTTCATTTAGTGAGTGGTTGATTGCTTCACAGCCACTCCCTACTTGAATAAATTCCACTGTGTGATGGAACTTAGCTCTTCGTGCATCGTGATGTTGTACATTGTATTTAATGAATCACAGCTCTGGCTCGAAGAGATGGCATTTTATTGCTGAAATAAGAAAATATGGCAAATCAGTTGCCTTATTACAAATTCTAATTTCGAAATGCAAAAGTAAATTGCTGAATAAAAAACATAATGAAATAAATAAAGCCTGTCATATGTAGTAGTGACGGAGACTCTCGCTGTTCCAGGCTCTTGGTAAAACTAGACCGTCCACGGTTGATAGTTTGAATGTACCATCTCCAAGTCTTTGTGTAATCACGTACGGTCCTTCCCAATTTGGTTTCATGTGTGAAGGAACCGGGTAGATTCTTTTGAGGACAAGATCACCGAGTTCAAAGGTTCGGGGGCGAACTTAGGCGTTATATAACCGGGCGACCCGACTTCGGTATGCGGCCGCTCTTAAATCAGCTTCTTCCCGTTTCTCGTCCAACAGATCCAAAGATTCAGCGAGTAATATAGCATTTGTTTTTGGATCGTAATAAGTTATGCGGTGAGAAAATACTTCTGTCTCAACTGGAATAACGGCCTCCGAGCCATAGGATAAGGAAAACGGGGTGTGTCCAGTTGCGGTCTTGTGAGTTGTTCGATAAGCCCATAATGCCATAGGAAGTTCATCGACCCATTTGCCCCCAGCCTTTTCCAGTCGTTTCTTTAAGATGGATTTGATAACTTTGTTAACAGCTTCGACCTGACCGTTTGCTTGTGGATGTGCGACTGCAGAGAACTTTTTATGAATATGAAATCGTTGGCAGAAATTCTTGAACTCTGAACTTTCGAATTGGGTCCCATTATCGGTGATGATGGTATGCGGGAGTCCAAATCGGCAAATGATATTGCGGACTACAAAGTTTATTACTTTCTTCGACGTAATCGTTGCGTGAGCTTCGGCCTCAGCCCATTTCGTGAAGTAGTCAACTGCGACGATGGCATACTTCGCACCACCTCTTGCCAGAGGTAAAGCACCGATGATATCGATACCCCACATAGCGAACGGCCAGGGAATGACCATTTGAGTTATCTCGGTAGGTGGGGCTCTTGGAATTCGAGCGTGTTTCTGGCACTTGTCGCACTTTCTGGCATAATTGGCTGCATCTCGGTTCACTGTCGGCCAGTAATATCCATATCGGAGTATTTTCTTAGCAAGCGCTTGTCCACCGATGTGATCGCCACATTCTCCCTCGTGCACATCATGTAACACTCGTTTGACTTCGTCGTGAGCGACACACCGGAGGAGTGGAACAGAATAACCTTTTCTATACAAGATCTCGTCCTGAATGATGAACCGCGAAGCTTTTCGTAGAACTTGCCTTTTCTCATTTCGGTGTTCAGGCAATATCCCATTCTCAATATAATTTCGATACGGAGTCATCCATGATTCTCTGCTGGGAAAGGTTTCCAACACATCATTCGTTTTTATTTGATCGATGCTTGGGAAGGACAAAGTTTCGACCGGGACAAGTCCCATTTGTTGTGCTTCACCTGTGCTGGCCAACTTTGCCAATGAATCGGCCTTTTGATTGCGATCTCGTGGTATATAGTAAATGGCATAATAATCAAACTGATCCAGTGCTTCCTGAACTCGGGCTAGATAAGCAGCTAACCTTCGATCTCTTGCTTGATATTCTCCCCGTACCTGGCACACAACCAACTGTGAATCACAATAAATTTCTATAGCGATAATTCTCAGATCTCTGGCAAGCTTTAACCCAGTCAATAGAGCTTCATATACGGCTTCATTGTTGGTTGCGTGAAAATCAAACTTCAAAGCATAGCATATGGATCGACCTTCGGGGGTTTCTAGTACAACACCAGCGCCCGAACACCGATCGTTTGATGCACCGTCTGTATAAAGTTTCCAGACATATTCAGGAGACTCGCTGGTTTCGGGTAAGTCGTCTGGAACAGTAAATTCAGCTATGAAGTCAGCTAGGACTTGCCCTTGAATGGCTCTCCGCGGAGCATAAGTAATGTCAAATTGACTCAGTTCGATATTCCACTTGAGTAACCTTCCAGACGTCTCAGGCCGCGTAAGGACCTGTCGTAACGGCTGATCGGTATACACAGTAAGCGGATGAGCTTGGAAATAAGGACGAAGCTTTCTTGAGGCAATGACCAAGCAATAAGCCAGTTTTTCCAACCTGGGGTAATTTCTTTCAGCTCCGGTCAATCGTTTACTAACATAATAGACCGGTTTCTGCACTCGATCCTCTTCTCGGACCAGAGCAGCACTGATCGCATGCTTTGATACTACCAGATAAAGGTATAATTGTTCGTGATTAATCGGTTTTGACAAGATCGGTGGCGTAGAGAGATGCTGAACCAGCGATCGGAATGCGCCTTCACATTCCATGGTCCATTCAAAGTTTAGTTTTCCTTTCCGGATTAGATCAAAGAAAGGAATGCATTTATCAGTGGATTTTGAAATGAACCTGCTTAGCGCTGCTACCTTCCCGTTGAGACTCTGGACTTGCTTGATGGTCCTTGGAGTTTGCAAATTCCTTATTGCCCAGATCTTTTCGGGGTTCGCCTCTATCCCACGAGCGTTGACGATGAAACCGAGAAACTTTCCGGATGCGACGCCAAAGTGGCACTTTAACGGGTTAAGCTTCATTCCATATTCACGTAGGATGCGGAACATTGAATCTAAATCCCTGACGTGATCTGTGGAAAATCGGGACTTAACTAACATGTCATCCACATAAACTTCCATGGTCTTCCCGATCTGATCAGCGAACATTCGATTAACCAAGCGTTGGTAAGTTGCTCCGGCATTTTTTAAACCAAAAGGCATGACTCTGTAACAGTAGAGTCCTAGATCGGTCACGAAACTGGTATGTTCTTGATCGGGTAGATGCATGGGTATTTGATTATAACCGGAATAAGCATCCATGAAGGATAACAATGCATGGCCTGTAGTCGAGTCTACGAGTTGGTCAATTCGAGGAAGTGGAAAACTATCTTTTGGACAAGCTTTGTTTAAGTTAGAGTAGTCGACACAAGTTCTCCATTTCCCATTCGGTTTTCGAACCATTACCGGATTTGACACCCACTCTGGGTATAGAGCATCTCGGATGAAACCATTTGATTGCAACTTGTCAATTTCTTCTTTAAGGGCGGCAGATCTCTCTAGATCCATACCACGCCTCTTTTGCTTGACCGGAACATGTCGCGGATCAATATTCAAGGAGTGACTTGCAATGCTCGGTGATATTCCGCACATGTCAGAGTGCGTCCAGGCAAAGAAATCGAGATTTGCTTGAAGAAATTCAACCAATTCCTGTTGTATCTGTTTTCCCAGTTGAGATCCAACTTTTAGTACTTTCGAGTCGTCATCCTCACTGACTGGGACATCCACAGTCAGTTCGGCTGGAGACGCTTGATTCTCTTTGACTTCATCTTTATCTTCGTTATCTCTAGGGTCAAGATCTTTAAGGAATTGGTAGTGGTGCCCGGGCCGGGGCCCGGGCGCTAGTTGTCAATTATCAGTAACACGGACGCAGAGAGATTCCTCTACGCCCTTTCCTTTCTCCTTCTTCTGTGCTTCACGCAACTCAGCAACATAACAGGCTCTTCCTGCTGCCTGATCTCCTTGAACGATTCCTATACCATGGTCAGTTGGGAATTTTAAAGTCAAACACCACGGGGCAATGGCTACCCTGAATTCAGCAAGGGCTGGTCGACCCAGGAATGCATTGTATGGTGAAGCGATGTCAAGAACGATGAATTGCAGCAGTCGGACTCTTCTGCGTTCTCCGATCCCCAGTTCCACTGGTAGTTCCACTATCCCAGTAGGTATTGTTGCACTCCCATTGAAGCCATGAACTCGGGATTGGCAGGGTTTCAAGTCTTTTGCTTCCATCTTCATTAAATCGTAAGCTCGTTTGAATAGAATGTTTACAGAACTCCCACTGTCAACCAGGATCCTCTTCATCCAAGCAGGACCGACTTGGGCAGATATGACCAGTGGGTCAATTGTTGGAGCTTCGATTTTTTCAGCATCTCTGCTTCTGAATATGATATCGTCAGACATCGTTTTTTGTTGCTTAGCCGGGGTTCCATCCTCACAATTACTGCAGCATTCGAAGCTCGCATGCCTGATAGAACTAGCATACGACTCCATTTCCCTCCAGCTCCTGTCCGCTGGATGAGGACCACCACTTATGGTATTGATAACCAGCCTCCCGCCTGTACGAGCGGGTTCCTCTTGTCTATCTTGGTCTTGCGCACGGTTTGGGTTTGATGGGCCCGCACCACCAGACTGCGGTGCCCGCACAAATTGATCTAACTTTCTCTCCCTGATCAACTTTTCTATGAGATCTTGCAAATGGCGACAGTCGTTAGTATTGTGGCCATAACTCTCATGAAACCTACAAAACTTTCCTGTCTGAATCTGCCTCTCCGATGACCACTTCGGAGCGGGTTTCTTATACTGTTCAATGTTGCAAGTTTGTAGGTACACATTTTCCAGCGATGTGTTTAATGGTGTATAACTTTCGAACATCGGAGCCCTACGCCGTGGGTCTGGATTCGGATCTCTCTTCTTATTTTGACCATTGCTACCTCTTGGCTGAGTTTGTTTGTTCTGTATGTTTAACTGAACTTTTCCGGAATTGTCACTGGACTGTTTAACTGCTACATTGCTTTGTATTCCCTCATTTCCGGGCTTCGCATCGTCCTGCTTCCTAGACTATTTTGCGTCCTCTTGCCGTAAGAATTGGGCGACTTTGGAGTAGAAACGGTCCAACGATGCGGGTGGCTTTCCGGCTAACCAGTTTCCAAATTCAGAATCGGGATCAATTCCCTTTGTCAAGGCCATTAAAATTGAGTTGTCGTTGGGATTACTAATTTCCACACACGCCGCATGGAATCTCTCCAAGTAACGCCTTAGTGTTTCCCCACGAGCTTGGGTAACACTGGACAGGGTGTTAACATCTTTGGGTCTAGCCACATGCATGCGAAATTGTTCAACAAATTTCTTAGCCAATTGGTCAAATGAAGAGATAGATCTTGGAGGTAATCTTGTAAACCACATTGTTGCAATTCCTCCCAGTGAGATGGGGAAACTTCGACATTTCACTGCATCATCGGCCCTTGCGGCGCTCATTGACCATTCATATTTCAATATGTGCTGGTTGGGATCAGAATTTCCTTCGTACATAGGGAGAGTTGGCATTCTGAATCGCCGAGGAGGTTCAGCGTATAGTATCTCGTCCGTGAAAGGAGTATGGCTTCGAGAAATCCCCCAATCATCGTTGGTAAAACCTTGGCTTTCGCGGATCATCTGACGTATCATAGTCGAGATGTCTGGCATTGCTACATTTTGAGCATGCTGAGCTATGGTGTGGTCGGGTTCCACAGTGCGAGTTTGGACCGGGCGCTGTCGACGGTCAAAGTTTCGCCACCTTGGCTCAGCGTCTTCCGGGACGTATGGTTCAGAAGTACGTCCTTGTTGTTGATTACTTGAATCCGGAAGATGTCGTGCATCAACCCTTGTTTCTACTGTGGCAGCTGTGACATGATTGTCCGTAGTATATTGTGGAGTACGACCACCTTGTGCTGATGGCCCAGCCTGGAAGCTGGTTGACGGTCCTACCCTCAATTGTTCGACAGTCAGGGCGGGTTGATATCCAGCAGCTTGAGCATAAACTCCGTCTAATCGGGGACAGGTAGACCTATGATGATAGTCAGATGAGGCAGAACTTTCAGTGGATGAGCGGGAAACATCATCCCTTTTGGACCTCCTACGGCCCTGGCGGTTCAGTTGGTTTGTCAATTCAATATTGGATGCAACTGCTCGGCTAATTGCTGCCGACTCGGAGTCAACTCTTGAAGCAACACTTGGAATTCTTGTCTAGTGACTGCCCCAGATGGATCTGAGTGGGCAGTGTTGTCTTGGTTGGATGGCTGCTGTTGAGCAGGATTCTATCCATCCCTACCTTCTTGTCCAGCAGCTGTAGAAGTGGTTCTTGTGCTAACCATTTTGAATGATGAATCCTTTTCCTAGACTTTATGCAAATCTGAATAGAATGGAAGGATGATGAATTAGAGATCTGGATCTTCCTCTTGGATTTGTGCAATCCGGTATCGATGGTAGATCCAAGGAGCAGGAGAAAAAAGCTGGTTTTTTCTCAGTGAAAGCACCAAAGTGTTTGTACCAAAAATGGGCACAACACTCTTTGGAAGTTTTTGAAGAAATAAAAGTGAAGAATGCAAATTAAAACTGTGGATTATCTAACAAAAACTTCAAATAACAGAAAGTAAATTGCAAAGACAAGCGATTTAGAGTGGTTCGGCGTTTGGCCTACGTCCACTATGAAATTTGATGATTTTATTGCTCGATACTTGAAGATTACAATTCTTTATGCTGTAATACAACTAAATTTATATGCTAAGTCTCAATCTAAAGCAGCGGCGGTGTTCTGGAGTAAATCTGGCAGAATCTGGGCGCTCTTCAGTACTTAGAATTCTCCGACCCCTTTTCTGAATGACCAGGGGCTCTATTTATAGGTGTAGGAGGCTGATATTTCGCCTAAAATGAGGGGAGACCAGTTCTGGTACGTCAGGGGGCCCACACGGCCGAAATCTGGAGATCCGGGCCCACTTCGGGATCGATTCGACCCTTGGTTCGAATCGATCAAGAAATCATCCAATCGAGCTGAAATTTGGTGTGAACATTCTTCATCATGTGTTTAAGCTTCTGTGAAAATTTCATGGCATTTGCACTTGTAGAACTCGAGATATGATCGATTCAATGTTGCATTTCTGGAAAACATAGATACTTCAAATCGATCTTAGTTCGAATCGATTCGGTCGACTCGATGCTTGCTGCGACGTGGCGCGTGTGCTTCGGGTCAATCCAGCTTTTGCTCCGAGTTTTACTGAGTCAACTCCGTGTGTCTCGCTACTTTGACTCGATAGATCTGAGGGGATGGACTCGAAGATAGGTGTCTTCGAATCGATCAAGGCATATTACGTTCGATCGATTCGAAGCTGCCTCATGAGATGGAGTCGAGGTCCTTATGACTGCATGGATTCGAAGGATCCTTCCTTCGATGGATTCGAACTATGGTGTATGCGAGGATGGATTCGAACTTAAGGCATATGAGGACTTGCTTGATGGAGTCGAAGGCGGTGAATGCTCCAATGGATTCGAAGCTATCGGTTTCGCCTGATGGAGTCGAAGCAATTCTCCTTTGACCGATTCGAACCAGCCTCTTTCTCATGGATACGAGGCAATGCTTGTCTGATGGATTCGAACATAGGCTCCACCTATGGATTCGAACTAAGGATGTTCTACTCCATCTTTTGTCGACAATATCTCGAGCATACGAACTCGGATTGACTTGAAACTTGGATCGTTGGTTCCCACGGCTTTGCTTGACGTGCCTTATCAATTGTAGCCCGATCCGGACTTAAACAAATTTCATCGATATCCGTAGCGATCCTTGCGTGTAACCGATTTCCGAGACGATCTGTCACCGGTATCTAGTCAAGTCCTTGGTGTCACGGCCTTGCCAAAAGGCGGGATAACAATAATATTGACAATGATAATGATAATGATAATATTAGTTGGGAATGGGATAAGAGCAAGAAATATACTTTTAATTCTTTTTATAGATTTATTAATTTTTCGGGTGTAACCAATAACCCTTTTTAATTTATTTGGAAATCAAATGCTCCTCCTAAATCTAAAATTCACATGTGGTTAATTATGCATGGAAAACTAAATACTACAGATTGCATGGATACATTTTGAAGATATTAAACATGTATACTATGATTGCATGGATACTTATTTCATTCTGAATAATATCCTTAAAATCTTTAACTTTAATCTAACAACTAAAATATATGATTGTGAATATTATTGGAATATTTTTAGATTTAAGTTCAAAAAGGAAAATAGATTTTTACTTGATACTTTAATCATTTTAATTTGTTGGTATATTTGGTTTGAAAGAAATCAGAGAATTTTTAAAAATAATTATAGTCATTTTAATAAATTGATTTTTATAATTTCTTCATATTGTTTTAATTGGATATCTAATCCTAAATATAAATTAGCTAAAAATAATCTATTTAAAGAGTATCTTTGTTACCCGGCTACCTGGCCTGGCTACGAGGCGATAGTTGCAGAGGCTATGGTTGGACCTAGACGGGACTCAAGCCAGGGAAGGATTGGAAGTTTAAGGGACCGGTGTAACTTGTGTGGTTCGGCAAATATATGTGGTTCGGAATATATATGTGGTTCGGCATATATGTGTGGTTCGGAAAATATATGAGGTTCGGCATATATATGTGGTTCGGCATATTTATATATGGTTCGACATATATGACACTGGGTCGGTGTTGGAGTATGGACATGGTGGTTCGGTATTATATGGTGGGTCAGTTGAGGTAGGATGGCTAAGATAAAAGAACATATTGGGATTAGCCATGGTAGGTCCAAGGTGGTTCGGCCAAGGAGGATTGGCATAAGTGAGTCGGCAATGATGGGTGACTGTGACAGGATCGACCTTGGTGGGTCGGTCTTATAGGGATCGACCTTGATGGCTTCGTCGTATGTGGATCGGCCTTGATGGTTTGGTCGTATGGGATCGGTTAGTATGGCTTGGTTTCAAGATTGGAAGAAAGGATCAGCACGAGCATAAGCATGGATTACTTCGAGTCGTGATCCAGATTACTTCGAGCATGCACAAGAGCTACACCATCACCATTCAGAGGATCCCAAGTTAGCAAGAGGGGATCGGCCATAGGTGGGTCGGTCATGAAGGTTCGAGATGCCTGGTTCGGTCTACCTAACTTATCAGCTATGGGCCGAGCTATCTTAGTCATGGGCCTGGACGGAGGAGCCAGCCTATCTTCGCCTATAAACAGAGGGTCAGAGGTCCAGTTTAGACGATCTTTTTTGGAGAACTCCAGGGGTACTCTGCCATTTTCGGTACTCACTTCTTTTCTGTTCAAACTTGTATTCAAGTTGTTTGTTTACGGATTGTATTTGTACTCAAGTGATTGGAAAAGTAATAAAGATTATTTTCAAAGTGGACTTAGGCAATTACGCTGAACTACTATAAATCTGGTGTTATTGTTTTTGTTGTTCCTTTTGCATTCAATTATGTTACTTCTCTGCTTTAATTTACTTTCTTCATTAACCTCTCTACACAATTCTATTCAAGGGTGTTAGTGATCAAATTTGGTGCTAACATTTTGGTGCTTTCAATGAGGGAGTTCATTCCCAGGCTGTTAGGATCTACTTTGTTGCTATTGGATTGAGGAAATCCCTCGAAGGAGATCCAAATTCATTCTCAAGAGTTCATAGATTCTACTCAGAGTTCCTAGAGACAACTCTAAGATGACAAGATCACATACCAGATCCACCTCCCACAACGCTGATGCTAATGAGACCGCTAGCGTCCAGTAAGTAGGACCTATCAATCAACAAGCTAATGCCAATGTAGAACCCGCCATCATCCCAAACCAAGCAGAAGCTGTCACCAGGGCAGAGTTCAATGAGCTGATCAGGGAGCTTGTGGAAAGTAGGAGACAACTTAACGAGCAGATTTAAACAAACACAAACTTGATGACCCAAATCGCTCAGCAGCAGCGTCAGAACGTTGGAGGAAGCCCTGCTTCCTACTCATCAACTGACAGCTCCGCTTCGTCAAATGAACACCCTAGGCGTAGACGCCATAGAATTGAAACGGCACAAATTGGTGCAACAGAGCAATTAGTGATGACTTGCCAAGATCAAACCAATACAAATGGTCCCGATTCCTTAGGTGGAACCATGGCCCATCAATTGCACCTGGGGAGTCGCACCCAACCTGGAGTGGGAAACCTAGGATCTAGAGCACACTTGGGAGCTGGTCCGCCGCCTCGCTAGGGTCGTAATGAAGTGGGTCCTCAGGATGCACATTTAGGTGATCTCCTACCGAGGAGGCACCGGCCAAAGCAATCGCATAGGACGGATATCGACTTGCCACCTCCCATCCAGACTCCAGATTTATCAGCTTTGGTCAGGCAATTGATGAGGGAGAATCAAGGCTTAACCAATGATGATTGGGACATATCGAGGAGCCATACTCTGTTTTACCATCCTACAAGCTGAGTACCCCCGGAAATTTAGCACGCCCACTATTCTAGCTTTTGAAGGAAAGACCGACCCTGACAACACGTAATGAGATACGAGTGGATGATGGACTCGGCTAGGGCAAATGATGTGACCAAATGTAGATGCTTCCCAATAACCCTATCCGGAATCGCTACCATGTAGTTCACTAGATTCCCCCACGATCAATCTCCAGGTTTGATGAGTTAGCGACGAAGTTCATGGAGCATTTTATGATCCATGCCACTCACCCAAAGGACGTGATATCGTTGTCTAGTGTGATCCAGTCTCTGGGGGAGTCATTGAAGGATTATTTGCAAAGATTTCACATTGCTGCTACCGAAGTTAGCAATCTGAATGACCATGCTATCCTTATGGCCGTGATGCGAGCAGTGGACCCAGACTCAGAGTTTAGTGACAGGTTGGCAGGTAAACCACCGACTACCCTGGAACGCTTTTATTCAAAGGCGAACCAATTCATGAGAAAGGAAGGGGCCAGGTGGTCAAGACGGAGCAGTGCGCCAGGACCCAGTAAGCAAGCAGTGCAAAGTAACATTGCGACAAAGCAATCTGGCGAAAACTCTGGTAAGGCCCAAGTCAATGTTCAAAATAAGTCGGAGCAGTCTAAAGGATTTGGAGGAGGAAATTCCGGACAAAAGAGGGAAGTCGGAAAGTGGAAACTAAGAATCCCAACCTATAGTGAATATACGCCTCTGAATACATCTTTAGAGAATATTTATCTATCAACTTGTAATGCATTCCAATACCGAAAGCCGCGCCCAAAGGAATCAACCGAGGAAAAAAAGTAGACTGGAAAGTATTATCGGTTTCATGAGACCTACGGGCACAATACTGAAGAGAGCAGACACCTACATGATGCTATAGAAAAGCTGATTCACCAAAAGAAGTTACACCAGTTTGTTAAGAATCCACAGGAAGGCAGACATGGGACATCCAACCCCAATCACGGGCAAGCTTCACACCGACCTGAGGAGCCCGCTCGGACCGGAGGAAGGCTGGTCATAAACACGATAATCGGTGGACCTCATCCGACAGACAAGAGTTGGCAAGAAATGGAACGCTATGCTAGTTCCTTAAAGCATGCGGGCTTCGAGTGCTACTCGAACATAGAAGACGGAACTCCAGTGAAACAGCAGCGAATGTTGACCGATGATATAGTCTTCAGGAGTAGGGATGCCAATCAGGTGGAGGCACCTACCATTGACCCGATGGTTATCTCAGCTACGATCGGACGGACGCTTGTGAGAAGAATACTAATTGATTGTGGGATTTCTGTTAATATTATCTTTAAGAAGGCATATAAGCAAATGAAGATGGAGGCAAAGGATCTGAAACAATCTAAAACCCGCATTCACGGCTTTAATGGTGCAGTTACTGATGCAGTAGGTTTTGTTGAATTGCCAGTTGAACTAGGAGAAGGTGAATGCAGGAGGGTATGGATCCTACCGTTCATTATTTTGGATGTTGATTCCCCATATAATGTTTTTCTAGGCCGATCCGCCCAGGCAGAGTTTAGGGCAGCTTTGGCCCCGTAATGTTTGACCTTGAAATTTCCAATAGACAGTGGAGTTGGTGTAGTGCATGGCGATCAAGCGACTGGTCATGCTTGTTATGTGGTTGAGCTAAGAGAGGTCCAGCAAAGAGAGAAGGGAAAGGGTGTGGAAAAGCTTGTCCGCATCCATGTTGTTGAAAATTGACAAATAGCGCCTGAGCCTTGGCTTGGGAAACACAGTCGGATCTATAAAGACATAGATCCGAGGGATGACCATGAAGAACCCAAGGAAGCTAAGGCGGCACCGACTGAACTGATGTTTGAAATTCCAGTCAGCCATGATGACCCGTCATGGGCGCTTAAGATTGGATCATAGCTCAACCCCTCGATGATGGGGGATCTTACTGATTTCCTCAGAGCGAATCTCGATGTTTTCGCTTGGACCCATTCTAGTATGTATGGGATTTCTCCTGCCATCGCAAGTCATATGTTGAACATTGACCCGAAGTATGTGCCAGTGAAACAAAAGAGGAGAGGCATGGACCCGGAGAGGTCCGCTGCTGTCAAAGAGGAGGTGGATAAACTCAAAACCAATGGGTTCATCCACGACGCCCTCTATCCTGAATGGATATCTAATCCCGTACTAGTGAGGAAGGAAAACGGGAAATGGACGACCTGTGTTGATTACTCAGACCTGAACATGGTGTGCCCTAAGGATAGTTTTCCACTGTCCAGAATTGATCAGCTGGTCGACTTGACGGCAGGACACGATTTATTGTCATTTATGGATGCATATTCGGGATACAACCAAATCCCGATGCACATCCCGGACCAGGAGTATACCAGTTTTGACATAGACATTGGATTGTACTGTTATGTAGTGATGCCATTCGGGTTAAAGAATGCAGGGGAAACTTATCAACGTTTGGTGAATCAGATTTTTAAAGACCAGATTGATAGAACGATGGAGGTCTATGTGGATGATATGCTCATGAAGTCACGATAGTTAAACGACCACATTCGAGACTTAGCAGAGATGTTTGATATACTCAGATTTTATTGAATGAAAATCAATCCATTGAAATGTTGCTTTGGCGTTGCGTCAGGGAAGTTTTTGGGTTTCATTGTCAATGCGCGAGGAATCGAAGTGAACCCAGAAAAGATTCAAGCTATTCGAGACGTACAAGCACCCAGAACTATAAAGCAAGTACAAAGCCTGAATGGGAAAGTCGCTACACTGAGTCGATTTATATCCAAAGCAACCTACAAGTGTATTCCTTCCTTTGATGTGGTAAGGATAGGGTAAAGAAATTTTGAATGGACGTCGGATTGTGAGGAAGCGTTCCGAGCTCTGGTGAGTCACTTAGAGAGGCCCCATGTTTTATCAAAGCCCGTAGACCATGAGGAGTTGTATGTTTACTTGGCCGTATTCCAGCATGCCTTCAGTGCAGCTTTGATTCGTGAGGAGGACCGAATCCAAAAGCCAGTGTACTATGTTAGTAAGCGTTTAACGGGGGTAGAGAGGATTATCCCAAGATTGAGAAGCTAGTTTATTGTTTGGTGATCGTATCATGCAAGCTCTGTCCGTATTTCTAGGCACATCCGGTCAGTATCTATGCCGATCAACCTTTGCGACAGGTGCTCCAGAGACTTCTGGAAGATTACTCAATTGGAACATTGAGCTAAGTCAGTTCGACATCACCTACCTGCCGCGGAGGGCTATCCAGGGACAAGCGCTAGCAGATTTCATTGCAGAGTTCACTATAAGATGAGCCAAGTGGAAGTGATGTGATTCCCGCCGTTCGATGGAAGCTATATACCAATGGGGCATCCAACGACCATTGTTCTGGGGCTGGTGTTATTCTTGTAACTCCCGAGAACCGATCGATTTGTTATGCTTTAAAACATAATTACAAGGAAGCCGAGTATGAAAAATTGATCGCTGGACTGAAGCTTACCAAAGAACTTGGAGTGAAATCGGTTGAAATCTTTTGTGACTCACAGTTGGTGGTGTACCAAGTACGGGGAGACCATCTGGCAAAGGGACAAAGGCTTGCCCCATACCTCGCTCGGGTTCAAGAATTGTTGGCGGACCTCAAATACTACGATATTTCGCACATTCCACGCGAACAAAATGGGGAAGCTGATTCCTTGGCAAAATTTGCAAGTACTGGTGATGCACAACAGATGGGCTTGGTTCATGTTGAAACTTTACATGCCTCGAGTATAAATGAGATGGAGATAGATTTTGTGGCAAAGACAGAAGCTAAAAGGGAGTCATGGATGACCCCGTTCAAAGAATACTTGCTACAAGGAACCTTGCCCGAGAGAAAGAATGAGAGAAGACAAGTCGTTCGCAAGGCCTCATGGTTTATAATGCATGATGGAATGATGTATCGGAAGGGATTCTCCGTTCCCTTGCTTAAGTGCATTGCCCACGACAAGATAAAGCGGGTTTTAAGAGAAGTCCATGATGGAGAGTGTAGCGACCATACTGGGGGGCAGACACTAGCCAAAAAGATACTCCGCTATGGATACTATTGGTCGACTGTGAATCAGGACGCCGCGGACTATGTAAGGAGATGCGACAAATGTCAAAAGTATGCAAAGATCCCTAGAGCGCCGCCGATGGAACTCACGCAAATGGTTAGTCCATGGCCGTTTGCGATATGGGGATGATATAATCGGCTCCTTGCCAATTTCCAAAGGTGGTGCGAAATATGCAATTGTCGCGGTCGATTACTTCACCAAATGAGCAGAAGCGGAGCCATTAGCTACGATCACCACCAAAAAGGTCGTTAACTTTGTTGCGTGAAACATTATATGCCACTTTGGTCTCCCACGGACTATCATTACGGACAATGGAACTCAATTTGAGAGTAGAGAATTCAAAGAGTTCTATCAAAAATATTGCATTGAGAAAAGGTTTGCAGCAGTCGCTAAGCCTAAAGCGAATGGGCATGTTAAAGCCGTACATAAGATAATCAAGTCCATCTTGAAAAAATGTTTGGAGAAGGCTAGAGGCAAGTGGGTGGATGAGCTTCCAACGGCACTCTGGGCCTACAGAACCACCCACAAGTCCACGACTAGCCACATTCCTTTCGCCTTGGCATACGACACTGAAGCTGTTATACCCGTGGAACTTGAAGTTCTTTTTCATCGGGTGACTCATTATGATCCTAGAACTAACCGAGATCTTTTATTGGAGTCGTTGGACTTTGTCAAAGAGAAGCGTGAAGAAGCTGATTTAAGGGCGGCCGCATATCGGCACCGAGTCGCCCGATATTATAATGAAAAAGTTCGACCAAGAGCTTTCGATGTGGGCGACCTTGTTTTGAAGCGAGTTTTTCTGGTCCCGTCACATATGAATCCCACATGGGAAGGTCCCTATGTCATCGAACGGACGCTTGGAGAAGGAACCTTCAACCTAGCACTATTGATGGCGTGACACTCCCCAGAGCATGGAATAGCGAGCATTTGCGCCGTTATTATACTTAGTTTATTTCTTTTGCATTTTAGTAGCAGTTGTTTCCAGTATATGTTTCTTTTGTTGTTCTCTATTTCCGACATGTAATAAGACAATTTAGTTTGTCCCTATTTTCTACAATCAATAAAGGCTTGAAGCCGTTTTTCTATGAACTATTAGTGTTCCGTGTTTTATAATTTCATGGCAAAATTAATTTGCATTAATCTGTCTGGCGTATGAACGCACACACAAAACTAAAAGTCGACCAGCTACGTATTCAAAAATCTCTAAGTTCCTGAAGCAGACTGGAGTACTCTAAGTCTCCATAGCGTGGACTAGAGTATAAATGATTCAAAAATCTCTAAGTCCCAAAGGCAGACTAAAGTACACTAAGTCTTCAGAGCGTGGACTAGAGCATAAATGATTCCAAAATCTCTAAGTCCCTGAAGTGGACTGGAGTACTCTAAGTCCCCAGAGCGTGGACTAGAGTATAAACGATTCAAAAATCTCTAAGTCCCTAAAGCGGACTGGAGTACTCTAAATCACCAGAGCGTGGACTATAGTATAAACGATTCAAAAATCTCTAAGTTCCCAGAGTGCGAACTAGAGTACTCTGAGTCCCTAGAGTGTGGACTAGAGTATAAACGATTCAAAAATCTCTAAGTCCCAAAGTGCGGACTAGAGTACTCTGAGTCTCCAGAGTGCGGACTAGAGTATAAACAATTTAAAAAAATCTCTAAGTTCCCAGAGTGCGGACTAGAGTACTCTAAGTCTCCAGAGGGTGGACTAGTGTAAACACGATTCAAAAATATCTAAGTCCCCAAAGTGCGGACTAGAGTACTCTGAGTCCCCAGAGTGCGGACTAGAGTATAAACGATTCAAAAATCTCTAAGTCCCAGAGTGCGAACCAGAGTACTCTGAGCCCCCAGAGTGCGGACTAGAGTATAAGCGATTTAAAAAAAAATCTCTAAGTCCCTAGAGTGTGGACTAGAGTTCTCTAAGTCTCCAGAGCGTGGACTATAGTATAAATGATTCAAAAATCTCTATGTCTCCAGAGTGCGGACTAGAGTACTCTGAGTCCCCAGAGTGCGGACTAGAGTATAAACGACTCAAAATCTCTAAGCCCCCAAAGTGCGGACCAGAGTACTCTGAGTCCCCAGAGCGTGGACTGGAGTTTAAATGACCCGCAAGACTTCGAATCTCAAATACAGATTAAATTATAAGCTAAGCGATGAGAATCTATGAATGCAAAGAAACGAGATTTTATTAATTCTCAAAAAAAATTTCCTTACAACTTCTCCGAAAGTTCGGAGACTAAGTCTATCTACAACGACTACTGACAAAATAAAAAGAAAAGGAAAGGGAAACGACTATATGATTTTGACTTATTTAAGCTAAGTGTGGCATGACAGGACGACAGCTACTTCTTCAGCTTTCTTTCCTTCTTCCGCTTCTCTGAAGTTTCCTCAGCTGAGCGTTTTCTCCTGGACCCCTTGCTTCCAAGCAATGTGGCATCCGAGGAAGGAGGGGAAACTTTTAAAGGTATGGTCCCACTGGGGAGAATGACCTTCAATGGCCTATTTTGGGGATCGTCGAGTTCCACCACCCTGGATTCTGTCTTAACTTTGATTTTCTCTTTCTCCTCCTCCTCGAGTTGCTCTTTCATGCTAAGCTGGAAAGTATGCTCGGAAGCGCCTGTGATTTCGACATCATCGTGTTCTTCTGTAGGTGAAGGATCTTCATGTTTACCCTTATCTAGCGCCTCGATCACTTGAGCATCGGAACCAGGAGTATCTCTAGTGTGAGGTGCCTCGGTCTCTTTTTCTTCCCGCTCCGTGGTGACATCGCTCCTTGGAGTCGGCTCGGGACCAGAGTGACCTATACGAATTCATGAAAAGCAAATGTTAGAATACATCCGTTACTCGCCAAAAGAGATGATTTCCTAAATTCTAGAAGGTGAAGCTACGTATCAGCTTCCAATTGACTTTCAGTGGTCCTCGGAGTATCACCCTCGGGGATTGGGGATAAAATGTGAATGCCAAGTCCGGGCTTCTCCGGGTCATAACCGACATGCTGCTCGGGAGGCCCAAGTGATGAAGTCTTGGCCGGTTGAACGGGAGGAGGAACTTGAGACTCAGTGCCAGACGTGCCAGCAATATCTTCCTTACCCTTCGATGACGGGGAGTCTCTTCCAAAGAGGGCTTTAGCCGCAGATAAATCTGAAGGCTCATTTCCTCGGAGAACTTCCCTCACGAGAGCCTCTTCATCAACCTCTTCAACGCCTAGCTCCACTTTCTTAATTTTTATCAAAGTATCCCATGCTTTAGCTAGTGATTCGAGATAACCATCGCCCAAGAAAGATAGGTCGCGGTGCATGAGGACTCTTGCATTATACTCGGCGATGAGCGGGTCAAAGGAACACTTAATCTCTTCTCTGCTGGCTTCGGTTGCTTCCTCAATTCGGGAGTCTACCTCTAAAAGTGCCACCTTTCTGCCTTCTTCGCGAGCGGTATCTTTTAGTGCGTCAATCTTGAATAGCTCTTCGTCGAGATTTGTTTTAAAACTCCTCATCTCGACGATTTCATCGCAGTATTTTTGTGATTCTTCCTACACTACAATTTTTTCTTCCTTTACATTGGAAAGTAGCTCCTCTAACTCTTTGACCCAACGGACGAGGGCATCTTTCTCTTTTTGTAGAGAGTCTTTCTCCAGAGCTAGAGCGCCACTGCGTTGAACTGCCCCGTTTAACTCTTTTTTATGACTGGCCTCTAAAGCGTCTGACCGCCTCGGTTGTCTCCTTGGCATTCTTTTGTGCGTCTCGAGTTGAGATTTGTATGAGTGTAGTTCCTCATCCTGTCCCTTTATAATATCTCTATAATGAATGGCTTCAAGCTTAAGGCGGTCAATTTCGTGCTGGCGCTCAATGTAGACTTCCGAGACTTTTTCCACTAAGTGTACGAACGCGTCATGCTGGAAATACACGTCGTTATTGCAAGCAATAGCGTTTTTTTTGACGTGCCCAGGAATAGGATGAATTGTTGGGAGAAATTTCAGTCCATCGAAACAGATCTTCGGAAACGTAGCTCTGAGCTCGGTTAATTTTTCTGCCATAATCGGATTGTGAGCGGGAGCCGAGGGAGTCTTCTTACTGGAGTCATGGATTTCTTGTGAGGCTCGCGGGTTTGCTTGGTGCTCGAGGAGCTAAAATGTTGGTCGCGAGGGACTTCGGGCTGGGAGCCTTTCTGACTAGACTTGTCTCCACTATGCGCTGGAAGATTGGGAGGATCATTTGGATATGAGGAGTGGCCGTGGGACCTCCTTCAGGAAGATGAGGACGACTCTCTAGAATGATAGTCTCTATCTCCGCCTTCGTCCCTATCTCGTCGTTTACCTGATCCTGAGTCTCGAACAGAATGATAAAAGACGGAGGATCCTCGGAGATGATCAATGCCCTATGTGCACCCCATTTCACATGTACGTAAGATTAAACGAGAATAAATTAGTAGAAGTCACACGATGAATTGAATTCAGGTGCATCGTGGAGTGTAAGTGTTTGTGTGTGTCCTAGTGCATCCCCCCAACGGACCAGTGTTTTTTGCTTTACTCATCGGAGTTTTCTCTCCCTGATCAGGAAGATGGGCACTTCTTCACTTCTCATAGGCGAGTTAAATCCCTAGCACTGGGATTATTGAAGTTATAATTCAACAGATCGTCGGTGATGGTCAAGTCAGATAGTCCCTTAAGTGTGCTTTCCAATTTTTGAGAAGACAATCTTTTCTCGATAGGGGTTATCGTGACCTTTGAAGTTCCGCTGACCTTTCCCTTTTTCAGCTTATACGCTAAGCTCTTCTTCTTTTTCGAAGGAGGCAATGGTTGGTCGGTGCCGGGTGCATCAGCTATTGGCACTTGGTCGGAACTTATATTCTCATTGGTCGCCACTGGCATCTCGGTTTTTTTTAATGTCGCCTTCCTCGATAGTATCGGGAGCCCCTTAGGTAAGGGGCACCAAAGGACTAGCTTGTTCTTTACTCGCTTCCGTAGTCGTTCTTGTAATTGTGGTGCCACTTGGAAGGCTAGTCCTGCGACCCACTTCTAGTAATCAAACCTAAAAAGCAGTTCGTTCATAACTACCGATTTGATTTCCCGGTCTTCCACAGGGGTAACTCGAATAGCCTCAACGACCTCAGAGTACCTAGCGCCTTCGGGTTGTGAGCGGATACTTGTAAGGATTAAAAGAAGGTCAAACTTTCATAAAATGCGCCTTAAGTCTTATAATGAAGAGTGAGATTAGGATGAGACTTACATCCTTCCAGCCATCTTCTCGTAAAGCCGGGAGGATAACATACATAGAACCACTCCTGTTTGAATTGAGAAAAAGCTTGTTCCACACGCCCATCAAAACTTGACATTTAGGGTATGGCTCGAGGAATATGTAGGATGGACTATCAGTACGTCGCTTGAAGTAGTAGATGTAACGGATGTCCTCAAGAGTTGGAGGTCTGAATAGGAAGCTTATGAAGAGAACGTATGTATCATGAATAAATGCGTGACTATTAGGGTGTAGTTGTGCTGGAGAAATCCCTACATATTGTAATACTTCACGGATAAATGAATTGAAGGGTGGCACGTTTCTGGCCAAACACATGAACTTGTTGCATACAGTGTAGCCTGCTTGGGGCAAGTGGAGCTGATCTTGAGCTGACAGAACCAGGACGTCGTCAGAAGGGATTCCATGGATAGAGCATGTTCGACGGAGAGTGGCTTTGCTGATTTTAGAGGCCTGTGAATCAACAGGATTATCTAAAATGACAGCTCCTTCCACGGCATTAGGGGCCAAACCGATCACCTCAGCAGGGAGAACTAGAATGTCGAGAATGGGGGTGAATGACGAACTTGACGTCCCTACTACCTCTTGTCATGAACTTGGTCTGGGCTTGTCAGAAATAGTGGCGGAGCTTGACTTCTTAAACATCTCCGAGAAGCGATTGGTGTGAATAGATACATGTTTAAGCTATACTTGAAAGATGATCGACATCAACAAAATATTCCCCTTGTGTGGTGTTTGAACTAGTGCAACCATTCAAGCATGAATATAAAAGAATTAATGTTCTAAAGACTGGTAAAGTGTGATTGAGCTTTAAACTATCATCTTCAGAGACCGTCATCATTGACCGTCTCTGACAGCTTGTCCAATATTCGGTAGTAGAGGTCTCGGAATCGGACATTGGCATCATATATTGTGAAGGCTGTTACTTGCTCTTGTTGGGTTAAATTTACGTTTACAATTACTTAAGCTGTGGAGTTGTTAATCCGAATTAAGTCCAAAGGCTCATATGCATTGGTCCTTGTCATTGTTCATTGTTTTATGCTCAGGCGTGGGAATGTGTGGTCCTGATGTATGCGATGTTCAAATTGAGATGGTCCTGATTGCCAATGCCGACCCCAACACTCGATACCGACCGATCCAACCTAGATACCAATCCACTCTCCTACGGAATACAGACCCTCTCTCTCTCTCAAAGGTACCGATCCACTCTCTCTCTCTCAAGGTACCAACCCAGTTTCTCTCAGAAATATCGACCCGTACTTCCATTGAAGGTTTATCGACCTAGCTTTACTCCAAAAACCTACCGACCCCTCTCCCTCGATCGGTATGCCGAGCAAGAGCCTACAGCCTATACCACAAACCCTGTAAATCACCGACATTCCTTCTTAGAGAAACCGAATTCTGTTATTCTCCACGTCGACCCTAAAGTTAAGGCTATCACTACTTCTCCTAGTAAATTGTCCTCTAATCCCTCAAGACCGAGCCGAACAGAAAGTTTGAAACTTGTGGAAATTGTGGGATTTCGAGCTAAGGATTGTTCGGGTTCGGTGGCGGTTGGAGTTGCAAAGTGGGCGGTCTGGGTTTGAGAGGAGGAAGGGAGGACTGAGTGGTAAACAAGGCTTAGAGGGAAGTAAGTTAGCAGGCTTGTGAGAAGAAGAAGAGGGAGAGTGGGCTTTTATATACGGTGAAGGGGAGGTGAACGGGCAACTTCCTGATGACCCGGTCACCATGCTTCAATGGGTCGACAAAATGACATGTCGACCCAACCCAGATAACCGATCAAGTGGATCGGCTTTAGTATGTCGATCCCTCCTAAAAAAACAAGAAGAAAAAAAAATGTAAAAAAATATATATAAATAAATGGAAATGATAATATGATAAAATGTGTATATATGAATACATACACTTGTAATGGTAATTGAGGATATTAGTGTGATAAAGAGATGGATATTATTGGATAAGTGGAAAAGTGTGGGCCTAGAAAACCCACCGTGATTCAGCCTTCGAAAGATTGTATACATTCAGCTTTTGAAAAGATAAAGCGGGACTTTAAGAGCCTCTTCGAGACTAAGTGTAATGACCCGCCACTCATTCTACAGAATGACGTATCATTAATAAGAAAGAAAGGGGTAGAAAATAGAAAAGAAGAGAAGAGAGAAAGAAACAACATCAGAATCTCACCAACGGAACGAATAAATTATATTAATAACATAAACTATTACATAGTATACAACACTTATCAGAGTTTACACAACTATACAACACATACTAGACAGTTATAAACATCTGTCTAGATATTACAACTCAATACAATACAAACACTATCACAGATATCAACACAGCGGAATACTATATCTACGAACGCCGAAGCCTCCTGCTCCATTGCTCCTCCATAATTCGTTAAAGCTAAACCTGAATCCCTTGGCTACTCGTAAAAATTTGAGTACCCAAGAGTTTATAAAACAGAAGATAAACACTTGGGTCAGACATGGGTCTGGTGTGAGTAACAGGTTAAAGTTGTTTAACTTTGAAAAATGTTGTATACTATGTAATAGTTTATGTTATTAATATAATTTATTCGTTCCGTTGGTGAGATTCTGATGTTGTTTCTTTCTCTCTTCTCTTCTTTTCTATTTTCTACCCATTTCTTTCTTATTAATGATACGTCATTCTGTAGAATGAGTGGCGGGTCATTACAGCTATTTATTAAGCAATTATTTAAAAAGAAATAAAATAATCCTTATTATTAATCCCATTTTAAAACCATATACTTATTTTTATATATATATAGATAACTTTTTAAAGAAATAAAGTAATTAATTAATGAAGTAATAAATTGCAAGATTAAAATTTTAAAAATAGTTTCAAGCAAAAACATTTAGTGAATATTTTGAAAATGGAAAATTACAGTAAAAATCAATTATATGTCGAAAATCAATATCCATAATTCCATGCTTTGATTATCTAAACAAGATCGTATGGTAGAATGAGGAATTTAGAACAGAAATCATGATTTTTAAGGTCGAGGATGTTGGGAATTCGTAAGTTGATCAGATTTTGCTTTATCATCGAATTCTGACGATTGGCACGGTGTTGATTATCGAGATCGTGGCTGGAGGATGGTGGATGGTCAAGGATCATTGGAAAAATGATGAGGCATTTTTTCAATTCACCGTGGTTAACGAACGGCGTGGATTTAGGGTTTAAACCAAGTTTTGGGTCGTCACACTAAGCTAGTACGTTTAGACGACGTAAAGCTTCGTCGAAGGCCAATGAAAAAGCGATAGTCGGTTATCATTCTGGACAAGCTAGCCTATGAAAGCAGGGATCACTCGTTGATTCAAAGCGCATCATGTTGATTCACACAATGCACTTTGGAGGGCAAATGTTACCCGACTACCTGGTCCGACTACGAGGCGATAGTTGCAGAGGCTATGGTTGGAACTAGACGAGACTCAAGCCAAGGAAGGATTGGAAGTTTAAGGGACCGGTGTAACTTGTATGGTTCGGAAAATATATGTGGTTCGGCATATAATGTGGTCGGCATATATGTGTGGTTCGGTAAATATATGAGGTTCGGCATATATATGTGGTTCGACAAATATATGTGGTTCGGCATATATATGTGGTTCGGCATATATGACACTGGGTCGGTGTTGGAGTATGGACATGGTGGTTCGGTATTAGATGGTGGGTCGGTTGAGGTAGGATGGCTATGATAAAAGAACATATTGGGATCGGCCATGGTAGGTCCAAGGTGGTTCGACAAAGGAGGATTGGCATAAGTGAGTCGGCAATGATGGGTGACTGTGACGGGATAGGCCTTGGTGGGTCGGTCGTTTAGGGATCGGCCTTGATGGCTCGGTCGTATATGGATCGGCCTTGATGGTTCGGTCGTATGGGATCAGTTAGTATGGCTTGGTTTCAAGATTGGAAGAAAGGATCAGCACAAGCATTAGCATGGATTACTCCGAGTCGTGATCTGGATTACTTCGAGCATGCACAAGAGCTACACCGAGTCACCATTCAGAACATCCCAAGTTAGCAAGAGGGGATCGGCAATAGGTGGGTCGGTCATGAAGGTTCGGGATGCCTGGTTCGGTCTACTTAACTTATCATCTATGGGCCGAGCTATCTTAGTCATGGGCCTAGACAGGGGAGCTAGCCTATCTTCGCCTATAAATAGAGTGGAAGGGGTCCAGTTTAGAGGATCTTTTTTTGAGAACTCCAGGAATACTCTTCCATTTTCGATACTCGCTTCTTTTCTGTTCAAACTTGTATTCATGTTGTTTGTTTACGGATTGTATCTGTACTCAAGTGATTGGAAAAGTAATAAAGATTATATTCAAAGTGCACGTAGGCAATTACGCTAAACCACTATAAATCTGGTGTTCTCGTTTTTGTTGTTCTTTTTGCATTCAATTGTATTACTTCTCTGCTTTAATTAACTTTCTTCATTAACCTCTCAACACAATTCTATTCAAGGGTGTTAGTGACCAATTTTGGTGCTAACAATCTTAATAAGGTTAATCATAATATTAACCTATTTAAATATAAAAATAATATTTTTGACATTAATAATTGTAATATTTTTTCAAACTTAAATGAGGATTACACTATGTATCATAACGTCCTATTGGTCAAAGGACTATAAGGATATCTTTGTTTTAGTTTTAGTTTGTTTTAGTTTTTAGATCTTTAAGTTCATTCGAACATGGATTCCTTTTAGTAATTTTTCAATTCTTTATTTTAATCTTTCATATTAGCTTAACTCTTGTATCATTATTTCTATTTCTTTTATACATATATATATATATATGTATGTATGTATGTATATAAATTTCATTTATATACATATATGTGTACCATTCTAACTATTTTCTTTAGTTCCAGTTCAGATACAGGTCTTGGGCTAGATTTGGTGTTAGATTCTAATTGCAGGTATACAGGATTGCGGCTTGCAGATTGCTGTATGCAGGGAGGGGTTCTTCTTAGTACATCTTCATCTTCATTATGGAGTTCTATTTTCAGGAGGATTCACTATTTAGCTTTGCACTACTTCCAGATTTACCGAGTCTTCAGAGTGGCGTTTCCAGTCCAGATCATTCGCAGTTCCGTTTCAGATCATTCGCTTTTCCATGCCTTCAAATTCAGTAGCATGGAGTTGCCTTCTTAAATAGAGCTGGCTTCCAGTTTCTTTGGTTATTTTATAGTTTTTTAGGTAATTCTAACACCTTAATATCGAGCGGTGGTCATGCCGAAGCTTGGTATTAGGGTGTAATGGACGGTGGCCTTGCCGGAGCTCATTTTAGGGATACCTGAGTTTACCCTTTGATTTTTGTATTTGGATTAGCTACCTGCCAGGCATATTGGCAGCACCTTGTCTTGTGATATATATATATATATATATATAGTCATGTGTGCTCTCCTCTATTTTAGAGGATCACACATTTTTATCAAAAAAACTAATAATGAAAATAATAGTAACTCTGAAAATTTACATCCAAGTAAAAGAATAAATTTTTGAAAGATCATCCTATAAAAAATATTTTAGGAAATATAGAATCTGTTGTAAAAACAAAAACCAATTAAATATAATGAGTAATGTTGCTTTTGTCTCAACTTTTTTTTTGAAATGGTACTTAGATACAACATGTCATTGGAACAACAAACCACAAATCATGTGTCAATAAATGTTCGAATCACGCTACGCAAGTTTCGAAATTGTGACCTCTCGCACCAAAGTCGAATCACTTAACCATTGGGACAATGGTGCTTGTCTTTGTCTCAACTATTGAACCCAAAAGAAACATAATTAGATGATTCTTGGATTCTTGCTATGCAAGAAGAACTAAATTAGTTTATTAGAAATGATGTATGTGAATTAGTCCCAAGACCTGAAGATAAGTCTGTAATAGGAACTAAATGGGTATATAGAAAGAAAATGAATGAACAAGGAGAGCTTATTAGAAATAAAGCTCGATTAATCGCTTAAGGTTATAGTCAGGAAGAAGGTATAGATTTTGATGAAACCTTTTCTCCTGTATGTAGATTAGGAGCCATTAGAATTTTACTTGCTTGTGCAAATCATAATAACTAAAAACTATTTCAAATGGATATCAAAAATTCCTTGTTAAATGGATTTATTAAAGAAGATGTCTACATAGAACAACCCCTACGTTTTGAAGATGAATAATTACCCAATCATGTTTATAAATTAAAGAAAGCTTTATTCAGTCTAAAACAAAATCCTAGAGCATGGCGAGTGTACACACTTGCGTATGAACACATGACTCTAGGTGTTTCTTATTTTTACAGCAACCATTTTTTTATGTTATATATATATATATGTTGTTTTTTTATATTTTTTTAGAAGAGAGAGTTTTGCAACATCATCTTAGCACTATTTAACTTAGAAGATCAAAAATGCTATATCCTTTACTTTAAATTCACCATTTTTTTAAACAAATATTTTCAATTAGGATATACTTCATAATTATCACCCATAAATCTTCATGTATACTAGTTAAACCATCGTTATTTGTAATCAAACTTTATTTTTATTTTTGTTGAGGCAAATAAATTTTCAAAAATTTCAATTTGATAACCAGAAACCTATACTTATCCTATAGTGTTTCTTCAAAAATAAATCAAAATGCTAAAATGAAATTTTTTTTGGAATTTTTTTAAAATTGTTAGTTTTGGAAGGAAAATGCAAAAAATAATCCATGAAAAATCAAAAATGAAGATGAGACTCCCCCCTCATTCACACTTGATTTTGACGGTGTCCCCACAGCCAACAAGAGTGAAAGGAGAAAAATAAAATAAAAATAAAAATATGACCTATATTTACATGAAAATGAAACGACTCTTATTTACATGACATCAGAAAATATACCGTCAAATAGTAAATGAAACGGTCTTCCAAAGACCAATTTATTTGTCTCGTCAAGTATGAGAGACGCAGCTTAAGCATAGAAAACCAAACCATAAAAGATTTTAAAGTTAAATGTTTATTTGGAAAAGCGAATGTCGTTTTATCAAAATCTTATGAGTGGTTTTATTTTCTATGATTTATGGGGTAGATAGAATAATTGGTTAAAGTTCAAGTTTATTTTCACCAAATTTAAATTCAAACTCATCATTGAAAAATTCTTCAAAATTATTGATTTCAAAATCAAAATGGTGATTTAAATCTACCCCTTGAGAATTCGACAACTCATCTTCGAAAAGTCCAATAAATTTTTATTCACTAAATTCATCTTCCTTTGTTGGATTATCAACAACTTCAATGCATGTATCAATTTCAAAATCTAATGTTGTTGCATTCAATTTTTCAAAATCAAAAAAAGGAAGATTGAATTTTAAATTTGGTTCCAAACTCTCAAAAGAATTAAAATCCAACTCAATTACCATAATTTCAAAAACTTCATTAAGATTGTCGTTTTCAATTTCAAGAGCTATTATTTGAAAATCGTCAATTTTGGTAAAAGGTGGATTATTATTTGACTCGTCACATGTTGGGATTTGATTTTGTTTCTCACGTTGTTTCATGTATGTTTCAAACAACAAATCGCGTGATCTTTGAGAATTTCGTCAATTTGCTCAAAAAAATTTTTTGTGATTATTAACTTGAGAATTTTCAATTTGAAATTGTTGAGAGCAAAAATTTTCACCATCATTGAAACTGGTCTCATTGCCAAAATTATTTAAAAAGTGGTTCACATTTTCATTTTGACTTTGAAATTCATTTTGGAGTTTGACGTTGTATTGGCAGGAGTTATAGTCGAAATCATTTGAACTTTGAAGTGAATTCAAATTTGGATTATTTTTAAATCCTTGACTTGAGTTATTGCACAAATATGAATTACACATATCATTTATTCTTTGATTATTTTGTGTAGAGAGTTCAAGTAAAGATGAAATAGTTTCAATACTCTTTTCAAGATTTGAGGGTTGGTCATCATTTTGAAAATTTTATTATTCAAAATTCGAATTGTTTGTACAATAGTTTGCATTAAAATATCCATAAGAATTTGGTGTGAACTTATATGGATTATGTTGATTTTCACAACTATTGAAAAATTCTTGCGAGTGGGTAAATTTAGACATTTTCAAAAAAAAATTATAAAGGAAAAATATTTAACAAAAGGAATTTATTTTCCTAAAGGAAAATTTGATTTCTTTTTTGTTTTTTGGCTTTTCAATTTTTTTATATATTTTTATATTTGTATTTTTGTTGTTTTGAAAAGATTATATATATATATATATATATATATATATAGATTTTTTTTGTTTTTCTAAAAAAACTAACTCAATTTTTTTTTGGATTTTGATTGAAAAAAAATTCAAAGGAAAAGATTTAAAAAACACTAAGTTAAGGGAAATTTATAATTTTTTGTTTGTTTTGGATTTTGAATTTTTTTTATAAAAAAATGCATGAACTAATGCAACTAAATGAATGCAAGGACTTAATTACAAATTTTCTATCTTAAGTAGCTCCTAACCCAAAATTGTATAGTCACACTTTATCTTCATCCAACAAAATAGTTCTCAACCATGTAACGGGCAGGAATTATTGGTGCACCACGAATCATCGTAGCAATGCAACCGAAGGTTTAAGTACTTTCAGAGAAACAATCGGTATAATATTTACGAATCACCGTAATATTTATAACTGATTATTGCTCTGCTGTAGCCTAGACACCAAGTAGATAAATTGTTCAAAGAAGACAAGTTGTCAAAATACAATTAAGCCTCAGGTGAGCTCGGACACCCTTAAGTCTGATGTCTAATCGTTATTATTAGCAAATTCTAAGATGAAATGCAATTTGTAGGCCAAGGAAGGAGTGATGAAATCCCCCACCTTATGTGGATTTGGGTATTGCCCTTAAAAAATAAAAACAAGATGGAATGAATGCAAAACAGAAATTAAACGTGTTTTAACAATGCAACTATAAATGGACTTTTTTTTGAATTTTTTTTTTAAATACAAGCAACCAACAATGCAAAACAAATAAAAATAAGTGATAAGAGCATGATACCAGAGCGTGCAGAATTATTAGCAATTTATTTTAAAAGTAGAGATATTTTTTTTATTTTAGTGCAGATTTAAGCAAGCAGAGAAGTTAAAAGAACCAATTCCTTTTTATTTCCTGCAAACCTGAAAATTGTGGAACAAGATATATATATATATATATATATATATATATCTAAATTTAAATTAATTTTTTTTTAAATAATAGAAGGAAAACAGAAGAATTTTTCTTCTTCTACCCAAGTGAAAACTAAAGAAAAAATATATATTTTTGTAAAGTAGCAAGAATGAAAGTTAACAAAGAAAACTTTAAAAAAATTGTACTAAACCCAAATTAACCAAACCAAATGAAAGCATCTTTTTTTTCTTGTTTTTTTTTAGTTGAAATAAAAATGCTCAAAACACCTCGTGTTCAAAATAAGAATCCATAAACAAAACCCGACCCAAGAGTATAAACCAACTTGTATAAAATTCAACTCAACGAAATATCCCACCCCACAAAATTCAACTCAAAGAAATAAAACGCGGATCTTTAAAAAAAATCGAAACACGCATAAACAGGAAACAATACACGCGGTTGGAATTTGAGGCGATTTCTGGTTCGAGTTTTTTTTTGTTTCTCAATTTCAGGCGTTCAGTGAAGGAGATTGCGGTTGCGAGGTAGGAAGACTTGGGCGGTGGAGCCGAGATGGTTGTGGATTGATTTTGGATGGACGGTTGCGGGTTTGGCTGGAAGTAGGGAGGAGATTGCAAATTTGGGATCGTGGAGTTAAGTGGTTGAAATGTGCGAGGTTACTGGTGTTTGCTGCGACAGTGGCAATGGTTTGTATGTCGTAGGTTATTTGTTCTGAATTTGAAGTTTGGATGGGATATTTGTTGGCAGTGTAGTGGTGACTGAAGTAGTGTGCTGGTGAACTTGTTGACAGTGGAGTGTCTGAAGTAGCAAGTAGATTGGTGGCAGTTCGATTGATATGGCAGGCTATGGGACAGTTTGAGTTTCGTGATGGAACTACAACGGAAGGAAATGATGTTGTGGTATAAAGGATGGTAGTGTTGTGGGGTCTTGGCAGTAGTGTAAGTATTAGATGAACTATGATAGTAGTGTATGGAAGGGATGTGTAACAGGAAAGTTGGAAGGGTAGCAGGAATTGCAGTGAGATTTTTATGGAGGGAGGACGTGAAGCAGCTCGATGGTGATAGTGATTGTCTGGTGATGGGCAGCGATGAGTGGTTTTATGGTAATGAAGTGGTGAGATGTTGTTTACTGTGAGCATGTATGTGGATGTATGTAAGCAATGTTATGATGGCAGTTTGGTGGAAGGTTGTGGCAATTGGTTATGAAGGTGAATGATGGTGAATATAGCAGTTTGTTTATTTGTATGAGACAGTGTTATTTCCTCTGTGCACAATAGTTATTGTAACAAATAGTGTTATTGTATGTATGTGCACAGTATGTGATTGAAGAAGGAGATGATGGTAGCTTGCAGGCAGTTTGTTTGGGATGTGATAGTTGTTTGTTCGAGGAGAAGTATGAATTGTATGGTGGACAGAGGCAAGTATGAAGTAGTTTGTAGATGGGATGTTTGTTTGGAGTGATCAGGTGGGTAGTTGGTGTAAGTATGGCTGAGGGGGTTCGGTATATGGCAGAGACAGAGGAGTGTGGTATGCTGCTGCTGAATGGATATGCACAACAATGTTCAAAGGTGCAGTGTTCAAAGGTGTTAAAAATGCAGTGTTCAACGGTGCACAGAAGTGCACATCAGTGTTCAAATGCAGTGTTCGATGGGTGTGATTTGCAGATGATATGGCAATAGAAGACAGTGGCAGTACTGGGTATGTGTTGTGGTTTAAATGCCAGAGCAGATGATGGTTAGTGTATGATGGTTGAGGACAGTCAGTGGTTGGTATTGTGGTTGATAAGGGGTATTGTGGTTGATAAGGGGTATTGTGGTGTCGGGTTAGTGTATGATAGTTGAGGACAGTTAAGAGGTGAAGCACTGGTGGCATAGATTGACAGACACTTGTATGTAGTCTGATGAGTTGTAGTTCAGTTGAAATTGTTGTGAGTTGTGCTATTGCAGGATAATGGGTTGGAGGAGTTTAAGGTTGTGGTGGTTTTTGTGAGGAGTAGGTGGTCGAGTAGGGATGCTGTAGTCAGTCTGTGTTGGTTTGATGGCAGTGAACAGTGGGATTGATATGTGCACAGTGCACAGTGAATGTAAAATTTG
Source organism: Allium fistulosum (assembly GCA_030737815.1). NCBI lineage: Eukaryota > Viridiplantae > Streptophyta > Magnoliopsida > Asparagales > Amaryllidaceae > Allium > Allium fistulosum. The sequence goes on along the minus strand of CM060905.1, from coordinate 477,852,381 downwards.
TAAAAAGTAAGTGCAAGTGCAAACTGAAATTGAAAGAAGAAATTGTAAAAAAAAATTTGTAAAAGGAAAATGCAAATGCAAATGAAGTGGAATTTTTTTAGAAATGAAATTGTGTATAATATTTTTTAATAGAAATGCAAACACAAAATGATAAGCACACAATCAAAATGCAAACAAAGATCACACAAACACACAATTTTTTTAATGCAAATTAACGCACAAAAGAAACATACCATAAAATTAAACGAAAATAATTCGAAGAGTAAAATTAAAAATCAAATCTATTACCCGCCAACGGTGCCAAAAACTTGTTGGTTCAGCTAAATTTCTATCGGTTAGAGAATCGCTAAAAAATTGTGGGATAAAAATAACCACAAGCGCATGGCGTATAATTTTAGTACGTGGCAAGCACGGGTCGATCCGCAGGGAATTGAAGTGATTTAAAATTTCTACTCAAACAAATTAATCCAAGAATTTCAGTTGGGTTAACTAAAAAAATGCAAAAAAAACTAGCAAAAGAAAGTGAATAAAAATATGAGAGTAAAAGGCAATTTAGAGGCAAATTCCCTCTCATGATCACATAAATCAACATAATAAAGTTATGATATCTTTTTTTTTTGTCATTAGTGAATTTATTTGATGTGTTTAGCATAAGTATGGCCTATTTGTGCTATTAATTAGCCCAACATAAACCATCAAACTTTAACACACCCTCAAAACCACCTATTTGTGCTATTAATTAGCCCAACATAAACCATTAAACTTTAACACACCCTCAAAACACTTGTTAACTCTCATGAAAATGATAATGAAGTTAAAAATAAAATCTATTCTAAGCATGATCTAGTTACTATTGATTAGTAATATAGACCATCAAATTTTGATTTTAAAATCCACTTCATTACCATAATCATATGTAGATGAAGAGGTAATTTGTATTTATGTTTGTTTAAGCATAGCCTATTTTGTGTTAAAAACATAGGCTATCAAATTCAATGCTAAACAATAAAATATTATCATATCAAACATTTCCATTAAGAATAAAAAGAGATCATCAATTAACAAATATGTTGAATCTACATGATTAAGAGAGCTTCATTACCCCTAAATTAAAGAGGTTTAGGGCCCGTTTGGTTTCATTTGTATTTTGAGTTTTTTGTTTTCAACTTGCACTAAGAAACATGAAGAAATAAGAAGAGAAGTTTTATAATTCTTAGCCGTTGCGACGACCAACGGACAACGAAGGAGTTGGATGGTTCCCCGTGCTTTTCTTATCTCTCGAAACACGAAAAACAAAATAAACTTGTTTTTTATTTTACATGTTAATTTCATTTTTCAAAATTGTTTGTTTTTTAACAATACGTACAACGGACGCGCTTTTGTATAGACAAAAACACAAAACTAAAAACGACAAGCCAAACGGGGCCTTAGCTTCTCATATTTGTTATCATTTCAACAAACGTATAGTTCAGCATGAAACAAAAACAAGAGGAAAATGCAAGCTAATTAAAATAAAAGAAGAATTAAACTACTTGCATAAAATAAATCTAAGCTATTGACATAAAAGAAAAGAACATGAATTAAAATAGCGTGAATTAAAATTGCATATAAGCAAATTACATGAAGAAAAGGCTAAGAAGCCATTACAAAGAGAAAGAGAATTTTTGTTTATTTTTGTGGCCACCACTAAACTAACTACAAGGTGGTGCTAAGAGATTATTACATGAAACATAAGGGGTATTTATACAAGCCTAAAACCCTAATGCATATTTTGGGGGACTACCTAAAATACCTCTTAGGAAGTGTAGCCACCAAGTTACCATTAGCTTCTAATTAATCATTCACTAAGTATGCATGTAACTTTAATCTCCACTAACATGTGCATTAGCTCTTAATTGTAGATTAAAGTAAGTGGGTAGGTGGGGTCCTACATGATGCATGAATTGATTTATTTCCATCTTCATTTGCCTTCTTCTTTTGTGCATGTATATTTTCATGAAGCCTGTTCATATTTTCCTGTCCAATTTCCTACAAAAAAAAATAAAATGTGCAAATAAATATTGTCAAATTAATTCACACACAAAAATGACCATTTTGCCCCTATATGAAGATGAGTAAATGATCATTTGAAAATAATTAAAATTTGGATTTAGACATTTTAAGAATACCCTATACGCTCATTTATTTAATTAAATTATATTAAATATACACATTTACGTGCACATCACACCTCCTATCGCCAGAAATCGTTGGTCAAAGGTCCACCTAACATCTGCTGCTATGGAAAATTCTGGCAACCACAGTGATTATTTTTTCAAATTACAACATGATCGACATCACTCTTCAAGATGAATAGACTAAGACTAAAATCGGCACTTATTCTCGCTCCATTAAGAAATGCCCAATTCAAACCCTAGGGTTCGTTGCAATAAGATTTGACCTGAATTTCTCATTGATCTGAGTACTTCTACAAAAAATGACCACTTGTTGTTGATTTATCTCATCAAGATGATTAAGTCGATGTATAATTTGATAGGCATTGGACATTTTTGGGTACAAAACATATTCTGATTAGGTGTGATTATCAGCCATTAATAAGTGATAACGGGTCTTGGGATTTAAGAAGAAAGACGTAGCTGATGCTAAAGGTCCATAGCTTTATTTAAATAGTTTGTTAGCTAGGTTATGGGTTGTGTACTCAGTTTGGTTCATAATAGTTAGTATATCTTTTATAACTTTTAAAACCCCTATCTCCTAAACAGCAACTTCAAATTTAACAAATTTGTACTCGGAACAAATCATCTCGGAAAGGCCTAGGCAATGGGTATAAATACAATACCCAAATAATCCTTCAATTAAAAATCAATTTTAATTAATTTAATATAAAACAATGTCAAATTTTATGGGTTATTACATTCTCCCCCCTTTAAAAGAATTGCACCCCCAAAGTTGCCCAAAATCAACCCTTAACCAATTCAATAAGACATCATCAAGGGTTTAATCATAAAACAAGAGGAAATATACCAATCATAAGCTCACTAATTATAATTAGTATATGACAAGCACATAACAAAAATAATTATGACACAATCAACCACATTCACAACAAGGAATGCAATTTTCTATACACACATGTATTAACACGTACATTTCCTCAACCATGCAATCAAAACTATAACATGTAAAAAAAATAACACTTTATCTACGAGGAGTGAAACAATCTCAATCAAAGATCAACTCTATTCACATGCCATGTAACACCCATAATATGAATGATAATTTATAAATAATTAATAAAGCTCAAAAATATAATTTTAGCAAACGTTGGAATTTGACCATGAAACTTGCAGCATTGATTTTTTAAGCAAATTTCATATTTGGAGTTTTGCGATCGAAGTTGAAATGAAGATGTTAACAACGTTTGAAGTTTTCAAAATGAAAATAATTAAAAACGATTAAAAAGGAATACATTATATAACTATGTGGACCTCATCGGTCGACACCATGGGCATGATCGATTGACAGCTAGATCGGTCGATCCCTAGCAGTTGACCGCTACTATGACCGTTTGGCCATTCGTGAGCGTGGCGACTATGGTTGAACTTTGGCTGAATGGCCAGGGTTTTATTAAAAGGTTAAGAGTAAAGGGAAAATAAGGAAAGTCCAAAAGAAAGGACAACTAAAGTCCATTTCTGAGTCTGACCCCATATTAAAGAATTTCACAAAAATATTTTTCTTTAAAAAAAAATTCAAACATTTCGAATGAGCTTTTTAAAGGATTTACTTTAATAGAAGGACTCTACAATTGAAAATTTGTTGTTTTGGAAAAGTAAGAAAATTTGGAAGTTTTAAAGGGCTATTTAAAGATTTCCAGTGAAGTTTAAAATTGGTTGGGTCAAAAGTTTCAATTTAAATGTTTTGATAAATGGATTTTTTTTATATAAAAAATAGTGCGTAAGTTTGGATCGATGATTTTTTCTATTTTTTACATTTGGAAGTTCTGTTCTAAAATTCTTTCTAAGGGGTAGATAAATGGAAATGGTAATTGATTGAAATGGGGGTAAAGGGAATAGAAATGCAAGAACGCCCGATAATAAGGATAGGAGGAGTATTCTCATATAAGAAAATCAGAGCAAAATAGCCAAAATAGATTTATACATATCTTTTTTCATGTTATTGAAGGAAAGCCCAATGGCAAAAGCAAGAGACAAATGCATTACAATGAGTCAATAGAGAAAACAACTAAAGAGAAAAAGCACAATGTAAGGAGAAGTCACTGGAAGGCAATTTAGGTAGAAGAAATTTTAATAGTAACAGTATTTGGAAATTTGAATAGAAATAGTGTTAGGATTTTATATAAAAATAGGATTAGTAGTTTAGTTAGAAATAGTATTGGAGAAAAACAATAGGGATAGGATAGGAGTAGTGGATGATTTCCATAGATATATGCAATAATTGCGCATATCTTTTAGAAGTCCCCCTCATGTGCTAATAAAATCTCCGCTTAGTTTGAAAGCAGAAATAATGTAAGTGGTAGGAAAATAATAGGATGGAAGTTTTCCATGTCTACTCAAGTTTTCACTGTTTAAAGTTATAGAAGGTGTTTTAAAAAAATAGTTTGGTATAACAATTTAGTTTTTTGATGCAAACATGAAAAATGTATTGAGTTAAATATAACACTTTTAAAGAAGTAAATCTTTGTTGTAGGAAGTTGAAGTGACCCACTTCTTTTAGATTCTAATTTATGTGATTTTTAGTGAGTTTTTTTTTTAAAACAAGTGATCACTTCTTTAATTCATTAATTCATTTCCCCCAAGATCCAAAATCTTACCAATATAAAAATATTAGTACATGAATCAAAACATGTCATTTATATATATGAAGATATATAATTGTTCCTTTGCCCATCAGAGTAATTAAAATTGCAAAGAAAAATCAATCACATAATATTCTCATATCTGAGAGATGTTATGTCACATAGCTTCATTCTGGTTTTAACTTTTTTTTCCTTTAACAAGCTAAATTCTTTCTTAATTTAAATAATATTCTTTTAATATTTTCTTATTCTATTTATCAGCTTGTTTCTTAATCCAATTGATTAATCTCCAGATTTTTAGTCAATACTTTCCTTTCATTTTTGAAACCAGGAGTTTAACACTTATAGTTTTTCTTTTGAATTTCATATTAAGTGTTAAAACAACTCAAGCTTGAGAATTTTATCCCGGGGTGCTTATTGCTTACTCTAACAATGTTTGTGTCAAGTAACTATACTCATGTCTTAAAATATTTATAGTGTTCTTTGAACATTTGGTGATCAGTGTATTTTAAATCAGGCAGAGGAAAAACTATAGACAAGCTAAAATGCTAACTTAATCTAGCATACCAGATACGGACTTGCATGAATATAATGATTGAAGCAATATCAAAATCAGCCTAATGTAAACTTTCAGATGAACATTTGAGAAGAGTACTGATAAGTTCTCAGATTATAGAACAGTTGAAAGTGATCAATCAAACAAAAGGATTTTTAGCATGTTTAACATCTAGGTAGACTACATAGCAATGCATTTTTGTGAGTTTAGCAAACTTGTTAAAGACCAGACTCCCCTGACTTAAACCAAGTAGGTGGTCAGATAGGCTCAGTTCAATACAGTTGCATTTCAGATTATAAGTACAAAGCATATATGTTTCATTTTTTTTTCTAAACAATACCATGCCAATTCTTCATTGTAAAATCAGATGTTCAAAGAGGTTTTTCAGGTTAAGATTTCAAGCTTCTCATGATCCTATATCAGTTATAAGTCATGGTCAAGCTCTTCTGGTTAGCCAATGTCAGACTCAATATCACTTAACAATTTTTAGCTACATTCTTATCCATAAACTAATGCAACTTTTCTATTTAAAAGTTTAACAACTTTTGATAAAGAAAGCATGTCCACATATTAAATTACATGGCATAATTTTCCCCATCATAGTCTATCAGAAAATATCAAAATCAGTCACTTAGATCTGTAACTTCAGACGCATATAATATTTAAGTTTTACAACTTCTTTTCAAATAAACAAAGTCACTACAATGCTGAAAGGTCTACATAGACTTAAGAAAGTTTGCCTAGTTATCTTTATTACAATGAACTACAGCATATTTAAAAAGAAACTCAAGCAAGTCTTCTAACTTCCCAAGTAAGCAATCTACTCATGCATCTCTACCTGCAACAATATTTTGAGCTGCCTCAATAGAAATGAGACACCCCAAATATTGCAAAGGCAATAAATAGGGTCAGAATAAAATTCCGGTATGAGTGAAATCATCATATAATTACTTTCATTTTTACATTGTTTTGCAGAATTGTGCTAAATGCACTTTGGATTTATAATGTAACTGAGTATATATATATATATATATATATATATCTAAACTCCTACTACACTCATGCACACAAGCAACCATTCAATCATTCAATACAGTATACATGTACACATACTCCTATGGAACTAACTCATTTCAATTCCACAACTCAGCTCTAAATCTTGATTTATTAATTTAATTTGGTCATATCACTTTGCCATTGAACACCATGTGTGCATTGCAAGGGACTCAATTCTGTTAACCCCTGCACAAAGGCCTATAGGACTTAAACAAGTCATGCACATACCCATCATACTCCTTATGATGAATAGATCAAGGCTTCTCTCCTAGATTAGTTTTATAATCTAGTGACCAGTCTCATTTCTTATTTCAGAAAGATTTATTAACTCTTGAAATGCTTTTTCATTCTTTCTTTCTTTCTCCATGAATCAGAGAGAATTAGACTCACTCAGGGATTTCAACTGACCATACTTTCATTCATGAAAATAATGCTATATTTCATTTTTTTCCAGTTGTTTTATTCAAAATTTCTTTTAACACTTGCATATCCAGAATATTATGATCACTTAAACAAATCCAGTAGAATCATACAAAAATTCTTATACTCAATTCTATTGTGAACATAGGGTAAGGTTTTTAAGAAAAACCCATAAAACATTGTAGCTTTTGATATGAACAAATCAGCACATAGATATTTTATTGCATTGTTCATTTCAAATTTTTAAACAATCTAGACATAAGCATGAACCTCCTTTGTTCACACTGCCTGGCTTATTTTCCAGTAATACCCTACTTCATAATAAAATGTATTTATCTTTCTAAACATATTTACAAACTGAGGTTTTAAGGTACTGGATTCATATTAGAGATCATGGTATTTTTCTTATCAAACAATCAAACAAACAAAACAAAGCATCAACCAAAGATTTATCAAAACAACAACCATTCTCAGTATTAATCTATTCAGAGAAAACAAATTGATCAAACACCACAAATAAAATGGCTGCCCTTAACTTGGGTCTTAATGCCTTAGCCTCATGAGATTGATTAATCACTCACCTTCCTTTGCTCCTCTCCGGGAATGCTCAGGTCTGAAGGCAATGTGAGTTTATTTTCTATTTTAATTTTTCTTTCTCTCCTGGACAACTATTGTCCCCCCCAGATTTAAATCACTCTGTTAGGGTTTAAATGGAGGAAAAACCCATTCTATCCTCACCTTACTCAGAGATTCATGTATGTATCTTTATGGCTAAAAGTGCCATTTTCTCTTGGTTTCCATTTTCAGTAAAACAGTTGCCTTATTGCTTTTCTGTGCACATGCTATTTGCATGATTTCCTTGCACATTATTTTTATGTGACTCAGCCTTATATTTCTTTTTCTCATTTCTTTTGTAAGCTTTATTTTTAGCTAACAAATTTTTATCATCTATCTTGATTTATTTTAAAAATGCATTCATACCCAGAAATATTACTTGACTAGTTGGTATGCATTTTAATTATCAAAAGAAGTTATTTTACTACCCAAATATTTTTCTGGCCATATAAATTTATAGTATTCATAAGATATGTGTATTTAAAACTCATTCATACCTTAGTTATTTTTCTTCTTATTATTTATTGAAATATTTATTCCCTTTTTGATATTTATTTCAAAAATACATTCTCACTCATAAATATTTCTTAACTGATTTCTATGCAACTTAATTATCAAAAGGATTTTTATTATTAACATCCCATACTTCTCTGATCATATGTATATATTCTTTTTATACAATATTCACACCTACTCAAATCATGTGAATTTTTGAATTTATTTTATACTTAATCATTTTCCTTTTATCACTGTATTAAAACATTTATTCCTTGCATAATTTCTTCACTCACTTCTGATATTTAATATCAAGCTATTTTTCTCCCATTCTTATTTACTTTATTCATTCTTGTATTTATTTTAGAGTAATTTTTATTCTCAAAATTTTTTGGGTCTTCACATACTCTCCCCCTAAAAAGGAATTGTGTCCCACAATTATTCTCTCATACATTTCCATCCAAATGTATACAAAGCATAATCCCCATTGAATGAAGTTTCAGAAATTCATTCATTCTAAATCAATCAAACATACATAAATAATTTTAGGGTCTCATCATGAATTTTTTTTTTAAAACATACCTTTAAGCAGAAAACAGATTTGGATACTTATCCTTCATCCTCTCTTCAGCCTCCCAAGTGCAATCATTCCCATCCAAACTCCATTGGATTTTAACTAGTTTAATTATTTTATTTCTCAGTTTCTTTTCTTCTCTAGCCACAATGCCCACTGGTTCCTTTTTATAAACCAGATTTTCTTGAATTTCAACATGTGTAGGAGATTCAAGAATGGACTCTTTATCATGCACCCATTTTCTCAATTGGGATACATGAAATACATCATGTATTTTGCTCAATTCCTCTGGTAACTTCAACCTATAAGCTAAAGTCCCTATTCTTTGAACAATTTCATATGGTCCTATATACCTTGGTGACAGTTTCCCTGCTTTGCCAAATCTCAATATTTTCCTCATTGGTGAAACTTTGAGAAACACATAGTCTCCCACCTCAAATTCTACTGGCCTTCTCCTTTTATCTGCATAGGCTTTCTGTCTCTCTTGAGCTACTCTCATTCTTTGCCTCACTAGTTCAATTCTTGCAGAAGTTTCTTTTACATGGTCTGGTCCAAGCAACACCCTTTCACCAGCCTCCATCCAACATGCAGGAGATAAACAAGGCTTCCCATACAAAGCCTCAAATGGAGCCATTCCTATAGTGGATTGGTAGCTATTATTATAAGCAAACTCAGCTAAATAAATATGATCCTCCCAGTTGCCTCCAAAATCAAGTATGCATGCTCTCAGCAAATCCTCTAAAACTTTATTAACAATCTCAGTTTGCCCATCTGTTTGTGGGTGGTAGGATGTGCTTAGGCTTAGTTCTGTCCTCATAGCTACTTGAAAGCTACTCCAAAACCTTGAAGTAAACAAAGTATCTCTATCACTAATGATAGTCTTGGGGATGCCATGCAATCATACTATCTCCTTCACAAACAATTGAGCTAGCTTGTGAGCATTTCTGTTTGAACTTATTGGGATGAAGTGTGCTGTTTTTGTGAGTCTATCAACCACTACCCAAATACTATCATTGCCCCTCCTTGTTCTTGGCAAACCATCCACAAAATCCATTGATATACTCTCCCATTTCCAAGTAGGCACTTCCAAAGGTTGCAATAGGCCTGAGGGTCTTTGATAGTCTGCCTTTACTTGTTGGCATGTCAAGCAATTTGCCACATATTTTGCTACTGCTCCTTTCATTCCTGGCCACCAGTAATTTCTCTTGAGATCATGGTACATTTTTGTACCACCTGGATGGATAGTATATTTTGTTTTGTGATGCTCATCCATAACTTCTTGCTTTAGTTCCTCTACATTTGGCAGACAGAGCTTCCCCTTTTTCCTTAAGTATCCTTTATCATCTACTTCATAATTCTCTACTGTCATGCCTTATGATAACATGTTCTTTTTCTCCTTTAAATTTAAGCCTTGACTTTGCATTTCTCCTATTTTATCAACCAGAGTTGACTTTAAAGAAATGAGGCTTAGTTTACCATATTCAATCATATCATTAGGCACATTATCTGGTGCACTAATTCCTTCCTTCATCTCCACTTCACTAAGGATTGTTAAATTCTTAAACTTAGTCATCATTAAGCTGGCCAATTTTGCTTGATGTCTACTTAATGCATCTGCCACTTTATTAGCTTTTCCTGGGGTGTATAATATATCAAGATCATAGGCAGCTAGGAATTCTACCCACCTATGTTGCCTCATGTTTAAATCTTTTTGGCAAAACAAATATTTAAGTGACTTGTGATCTGTAAACAATTCAAACTTAGCACCTAATAAGTAATGTCTCCATAGTTTCAATGCATATACCACAGCAGCTAGTTCCAAGTCATGTGTAGCATACCTAGTTTCATTTGGCTTGAGTTGCCTTGATGCATATGCTATGACTCTACCATGTTGCATAAGCACTGCCCCTAATCCTGATCCACTAGCATCTATGTAAACCACTAACTCTTCATTACCATCTGGAACCTGTAAGACTGGAGCTTCGACCAGTGCTTTCTTTAGTGATGCAAAAGCTTGTTCACATTTCTCTGTCCACACATATGGTTGCTCCTTTTTAGTTAACTTGGTCAATGGGATGGCTATTCTTGCAAAGTCTTTTATAAACCTTCTATAATAGCCTGCCATTCCCAAAAATGATCTCACCTCAGTCACTGATTTGGGTCTACTCCAAGATTGCACTGCCATCACCTTATTTGGGTCTACACTAACCCCTTGTTGTGATACAATGTGCCCCAAAAATTTTACTTCATTCTGCCAAAATGTACATTTAGAGAATTTGGCTTTTAAATCATGTGCCCTCAGTCTAGACAAAACCAGATGCAAGTGTTTTGCATGATCTTCTTCTGATTTTGAATACACTAATATGTCATCAATAAAGACAACCACAAATTTGTCTAGAAAATCTCTAAATGTTCTATTCATTAAATCTACAAAATATGATGGTTCATTTGTCAATCCAAAAGGCATCACCAAAAATTCATATAATCCATAACTTGTGTTGAAGGCAGTATACTTAATACTTTCTTCCTCCACCTTCATCTGATGAAACCTAGAGGCTAAATCTAGCCTTGAAAAGACCTTTGCTCCATTTAATTGATCGAATAGATCATCAATTCTGGGGAGTGGGTATTTTTTTAATGGTGACTTTGTTTAATTCCCTATAATCAATGCACATCCTCAAAGTACCATCATGCTTCTTCACAAATACAACTGGAGAACCCCAGTTTGAACTACTAGGCCTTATGAAGCCTTTCTGCTCCAGTTCTTCCAACTGATGTTTCAACTCCACTAGTTCTTTAGGACCCATCCTAGTAGGCTTTTTGATGATTGGACTTGCTCCTGGGATTAGTCTTATTTGAAATTCTACTTGCCTATTTTCTGGAACACCTATGACTTCTCCAAAGACATCTGGGTATTCATTTATAATTTTTATGTCTTCCAGTTCTAATTCTTTCTCAGTCATGCTACATATTTGGTTACAATAATTGATTTTAGCAATTTCACTCATGACTATAATATTTTTACCATTTTCTGTTTTCAGAGAAATAGTGAAATTTTCCAAATTCAAAATTGCTTTGAATTTGCTCAACCAATCTACCCCTAAAATAATTCCTATTCCAGGGTATTTCAATACAAACAAATCAGATTTAAACATATTTCCTCCTATGTTTAATTCCACTCCCAAACATTTTAATCCTAGCAAACAAGAGCTACCTAGTGGGCTTTGAATAAACAAGGGATTATCAACTAAATAGCATGTGAGAGTCAATTTATTCACTATGTCTTGGGATATTAGTGAATGTGTTGCTCCAATGTCATATATAACTGAGATGGGGTGATCTTTAATTAAAAGTATACCTTCCAATTGTCCAGAACTTCCCACTGCAGTTGCTTTTGCTTTGCCCTCAAGTGCTCCTACCTTTGCTCCCTTTTTGAATTCTGGGCAGTTTCTTTTAATATGACCTTCCTTCCCACAGTTATAGCAGCTGAATGGTGCCTTCTTGGCTGCTTGACACTTATTACTCATGTGTCCTTCTTTGCCACAATTATAACAAGTAAAAGTTTTCTTAGCTTCCCCAGTGGCTGCTCCCTCCATTTTCTTTTCCACATTCTTTTTGTCATAGGGATGTACTCTATTTTTCCCCTTCTTTTGCTGGTTAGCCCTCATGCTCCTAAATTTTTCCCTTGCATTGTCATGTTGTTCAAAAGAAAGAGCAAGGTCTATGACTTGATCAAATGTTTTATCCTTGTATGGTAACATTGCTCTACTCAGACCTGCATTTAATCCTTGGATAAATCTTGAATTCTTTGATTCTTCATCTCCTATGAGCATAGTTCCATACTTGGACAAGCTCTCAAATTTTTGAGTGTATTCAGTCACACTCATTGGTCCTTGCCTCAGCCTTATGAATTCCTCAAGCAATGTTGCCTTAGCAGTTGCTGGAACAAATCTTGCCTCAAGCATCTCCTTGAATTGATCCCATGTTATCTCATTTTCTGGCCTTCCTGTGATGATCACCTCCCACCAATCTAAGGCTACTCCTTTGAGTCTCCTTGAAGCTATCTGCCTCTTCCTTTGGTCATTAATTTGCATATCTGCAAATATCCTTTCCAAAGTTCTCAACCATGTCTGCACTCCCATAACTCCCTCAGTGCCTTCAAAATCCTTGCCTCCTAAATTTGAAAATGTCTTCAATAGTTTGGCTAATTCCTCATGAGGATTCTCTTCCCTGTGCACTGCTCCTTCTCTAAATGCCCTCACCAATTCTTGCAAGTTGACCATTGGTGTTGTATTGGAGGGTCCTGCTCCATGACTTGGTGGTCTTCCTACCATGATTCACTATTCAATTGCATAGCTAGTTAGTCATATTTCTAATTTAATTATTTTCTGCAATTTATTTCTACTGTGGATATTTATTTCCATCATTATTGTATACATTTATTTTTATTTTAGAATTTTATCCCTACAAGAAAATTGGATAATATATATTTATGCTATGTTTTAACAACATAGCTCTGATACCAACTGAAGTGACCCACTTCTTTTAGATTCTAATTTATGTGATTTTTAGTGAGTTTTTTTAAAAACAAGTGATCACTTCTTTAATTCATTAATTCATTTCCCCCAAGATCCAAAATCTTACTAATATAAAAATATTAGTACATGAATCAAAACATGTCATTTATATATATGAAGATATATAATTGTTCCTTTGCCCATCAGAGTAATTAAAATTGCAAAGAAAAATCAATCACATAATATTCTCATATCTGAGAGATGTTATGTCACATAGCTTCATTCTGGTTTTAACTTTTTTTTCCTTTAACAAGCTAAATTCTTTCTTAATTTAAATAATATTCTTTTAATATTTTCTTATTCTATTTATCAGCTTGTTTCTTAATCCAATTGATTAATCTCCAGATTTTTAGTCAATACTTTCCTTTCATTTTTGAAACCAGGAGTTTAACACTTATAGTTTTTCTTTTGAATTTCATATTAAGTGTTAAAACAACTCAAGCTTGAGAATTTTATCCCAGGGTGCTTATTGCTTACTCTAACAATGTTTGTGTCAAGTAACTATACTCATGTCTTAAAATATTTATAGTGTTCTTTGAACATTTGGTGATCAGTATATTTTAAATCAGGCAGAGGAAAAACTACAGACAAGCTAAAATGCTAACTTAATCTAGCATACCAGATATGGACTTGCATGAATATAATGACTGAAGCAATATCAAAATCAGCCTAATGTAAACTTTCAGATGAACATTTGAGAAGAGTACTGATAAGTTCTCAGATTATAGAACAGTTGAAAGTGATCAATCAAACAAAAGGATTTTTAGCATGTTTAACATCTAGGTAGACTACATAGCAATGCATTTTTGTGAGTTTAGCAAACTTGTTAAAGACCAGACTCCCCTGACTTAAACCAAGTAGGTGGTCAGATAGGCTCAGTTCAATACAGTTGCATTTCAGATTATAAGTACAAAGCATATATGTTTCATTTTTTTTCTAAACAATACCATGCCAATTCTTCATTGTAAAATCAGATGTTCAAAGAGGATTTTCAGGTTAAGATTTCAAGCTTCTCATGATCCTATATCAGTTATAAGTCATGGTCAAGCTCTTCTGGTTAGCCAATGCCAGACTCAATATCACTTAACAATTTTTAGCTACATGCTTATCCATAAACTAATGCAACTTTTCTATTTAAAAGTTTAACAACTTTTGATAAAGAAAGCATGTCCACATATTAAATTACATGGCATAATTTTCCCCATCATAGTCTATCAGAAAATATCAAAATCAGTCACTTAGATCTGTAACTTCAGACGCATATAATATTTAAGTTTTACAACTTTTTTTCAAATAAACAAATCCACTACAATGTTGAAAGGTCTACATAGACTTAAGAAAGTTTGCCTAGTTATCTTTATTACAATGAACTACAACATATTTAAAAAGAAACTCAAGCAAGTCTTCTAACTTCCCAAGTAAGCAATCTACTCATGCATCTCTACCTGCAACAATATTTTGAGCTGCCTCAATAGAAATGAGACACCCCAAATATTGCAAAGGCAATAAATAGGGTCAGAATAAAATTCTGGTATGAGTTAAATCATCATATAATAAATTGTCATTTTTACATTGTTTTGCAGAATTGTGCTAAATGCACTTTGGATTTATAATGTAACTGAGTATATATATATATATATATATATATATATATATATATAAACTCCTACTACACTCATGCACACAAGCAACCATTCAATCATTCAATACAGTATACATGTACACATACTCTTATGGAACTAACTCATTTCAATTCCACAACTCAGCTCTAAATCTTGATTTATTAATTTAATTTGGTCATATCTCTTTGCCATTGAACACCATGTGTGCATTGCAAGGGACTCAATTCTGTTAACCCCTGCACAAAGGCCTATAGGACTTAAACAAGTCATGCACATACCCATCATACTCCTTATGATGAATAGATCAAGGCTTCTCTCCTAGATTAGTTTTATAATCTAGTGACCAGTCTCATTTCTTATTTCAGAAAGATTTATTAACTCTTGAAATGCTTTTTCATTCTTTCTTTCTTTCTCCATGAATCAGAGAGAATTAGACTCACTCAGGGATTTCAACTGACCATACTTTCATTCATGAAAATAATGCTATATTTCATTTTTTCCAGTTGTTTTATTCAAAATTTGTTTTAACACTTGCATATCCAAAATATTATGATCACTTAAACAAATCCAGTAGAATCATACAAAAATTCTTATACTCAATTCTATTGTGAACATAGGGTAAGGTTTTTAAGAAAAACCCATAAAACATTGTAGCTTTTGATCTGAACAAATCAGCACATAGATATTTTATTGCATTGTTCATTTCAAATTTTAAAACAATCTAGACATAAGCATGAACCTCCTTTGTTCACACTGCCTGGCTTATTTTCCAGTAATACCCTACTTCATAATAAAATGTATTTATCTTTCTAAACATATTTACAAACTGAGGTTTTAAGGTACTGGATTCATATTAGAGATCATGGTATTTTCCTTATCAAACAATCAAACAAACAAAACAAAGCATCAAACAAAGATTTATCTAAACAACAACCATTCTCAGTATTAATCTATTCAGAGAAAAAAAATTGATCAAACACCACAAATAAAATGGCTGCCCTTAACTTGGGTCTTAATGCCTTAGCCTCATGAGATTGATTAATCACTCACCTTCCTTTGCTCCTCTCCGGGAATGCTCAGGTCTGAAGGCAATGTGAGTTTATTTTCTATTTTAATTTTTCTTTCTCTCCTGGACAACTATTGTCCCCCCCCCAGATTTAAATCACTCTGTTAGGGTTTAAATGGAGGAAAAACCCATTCTATCCTCACCTTACTCAGAGATTCATGTATGTATCTTTATGGCTAAAAGTGCCATTTTCTCTTGGTTTCCATTTTCAGTAAAACAGTTGCCTTATTGCTTTTTTGTGCACATGTTATTTGCATGATTTCCTTGCACATTATTTTTATGTGACTCAGCCTTATATTTCTTTTTCTCATTTCTTTTGTAAGCTTGATTTTTAGCTAACAAATTTTTATCATCTATCTTGATTTATTTTAAAAATGCATTCATACCCAGAAATATTACTTGACTAGTTGGTATGCATTTTAATTATCAAAAGAAGTTATTTTACTACCCAAATATTTTTTTGGCCATATAAATTTATAGTATCCATAAGATATGTGTATTTAAAACTCATTCATACCTTAGTTATTTTTCTTCTTATTATTTATTGAAATATTTATTCCCTTTTTGATATTTATTTCAAAAATACATTCTCACTCATAAATATTTCTTAACTGATTTCTATGCAACTTAATTATCAAAAGGATTTTTATTATTAACATCCCATACTTCTCTGATCATATGTATATATTCTTTTTATACAATATTCACACCTACTCAAATCATGTGAATTTTTGAATTTATTTTATACTTAATCATTTTCCTTTTATCACTGTATTAAAACATTTATTCCTTGCATAATTTCTTCACTCACTTCTGATATTTAATATCAAGCTATTTTTCTCCCATTCTTATTTACTTTATTCATTCTTGTATTTATTTTAGAGTAATTTTTATTCTCAAAAAATTTTGGGTCTTCACAGAAGTATTTGGAAACGGGAAGTTGGTTAGAATGGAAAAAAATCCATGGCTCCTTTTGGAAACAAAACTATTTTTGAAAAAGGTTCTAAGTTTATATTTTGAAAGATAAAAAGTTTTGGATTAAGTACTTCATAACTGTGAAGTTTATAATTTTACAAAGATTAGTGAAATCCAAACCAACTTTTGATATGGAGTAGAGAGGGATGATTGCCTAGGTAAAACGATGTAAAGGTAAAGGCTATGAATAAATTAACTACAAATGCTCGTAGAGCAGCAAAAAGGAATCCGTGTTGACTATAAGAAATATTGGAATAAACCTAGGAATGTTTGACATGTGTGAGCCATTAGAAGACCCTTAAAGGAATGAGGAATGAAATTAGAGTTCACTTTTACGGGTTCTATGATATACTCGCTTGATAGAACAAGTATAAAGAAGGTATATTCCAAAGTTTGAGGAAACTATCAATAAATTTTGATTCAAAAACGACAGCAGTATGATTGGAGAGGAGGGTAATGAGATGGAAAACACACATAATGGATGTTAGTTGACTCAACGTTAAAGAAGGCAAGATAGGTGGTAGGAAATTTATTGCACCAAGCCAATTTTCTGAAAAGTTATCCTAAACATGCATAGTTTATATTTCTTACCTACTACAATGTGTGAATGAAGAATTTATCACATAATTGGGTGTAATGATTAAATTAATGGATGGACATTATTTATTGGGAGCTAAGGAGGTAAGTTAAGACATGTGGATTATAGTTGAATGACATACTAGAAATGTACGACTTAATTAAGGAGTGATAGGGCCACAACATCATTAACACTAGTTGATGTTGAAGGGAAACTTCAAGCAATTGTTTCTTTTAGGTTATTTTGGTACTAATCACTAGTTGTCTTCCTTCAGGTATTGAAATGTGTACGATATGATATGAGATATATTTCTATTTTATTATTATGCTGATGGTTTGGATGAGCTTCGACGACTATATATATTGGAAAATAGTGTAAACAACGAAATCTCATAATTACACTTAACTAGAAATGAATGTAATTAAGGCTATAAGTTTTGAATTAGGAAATTGATTTAGCAACTAGAAATAAATAATGCTCGAATTCCTAAACTTTAGAACTTTGGGAAAAATAATTTTTAGCAAGCAGAGGATAGGGAAAGGCTGTTGCTAAATGATGGGCCGCTATCCCTATGCCTTAAAATTTAAGATCTATATATATGCTTATATATTATTTGTTGTTTTGAAGTAAAAGAAAAGGGTCTCCAAGTCTACGATTAACTGCACAATGCTAGAGTCAATCATATGCATTAAACTCATGGACTGAGTATCGATTACGTTAAAATGTTGCTTGAATTGTTTTTAAGGATGGAGTAACAAATGTTTTGAAAAATTATTCTCGAATGCTTTTGGAAATTTTTGTTTAAATGCTTTTGAGAAGTTCGGTTCAAAAGCTTTTGGAAAATTTTGTTCAAGTACTTTTTAAAGAAAATTTTGTGTAAAAGCTTTTGAGAATTCGATTTTTCAAACTATTTTACAATTTTGATTGAAAGGGGGAAAAAGATTTTTGATGGAAAATTAAATATCCAATTTTATAATGCCACATGCTTAGCATACAGAGGGTCGATGTGTTAATGAATATGAATTTTACTGTCCAATAAGGGTGACAGCATACAAAACATTAGGAATAACATTGGAAAACGCTGATTTAGCTTTGGAATTTCTATTTCCATACCTGTTGATAGTGAACAAAAACCCGCGTTTACAATAATTCCATTTTAACATCCAAAAATAAACCTCCTTATGCAAATTGTATTTGGAAACGTTGGATATGTTTTGGGGGGCAAAAGGGAAGGTTTCAAGGTACAACGAAATAGATATCCAAAAGAAAGGTGGAAATGTAAACTTCTCCATCTAAATTCAATTTTCGACACATGAGTATAGATCTAGAATAATGGATTTTCAAAATTTTGGATGTTAGAAATTGTATGTTAGTTATTGTATGATAGGAATTAGATGTAAAATTGTTTAAACCTACTCATATTCGTAGGTGTGTGGAAATTGTTGTGTGAAAACAAGGATTTTATTTTTGAAAATTTGCATACATATAGAATTGTCAATATATATAGGTTGTTTACATGATATTTCAAAATGTTTTTAAAAGAATGCATTCATAAAGGAGGTGTCGATTTAGGATTATTCAGCATGCATATCATATGTGTTCTGATACACCATTCACTTGGCTGGAAAATTAATTGTACACTAATTGGTTGGATAGTTTAGAATGGTTGCATGCTATGTTACATGATTCAACCGTTGGGGAATTTTGGGATTGACATTCTTTTAAGGGAAGAGAATGTCACACCCTGAAAAAATAATGGTAATTAATAGATAATTATTAAGGCACCAAAATGTAATTTGAGCAAACATTGGAATTTGGCCACGAATATTAAACCATTGTGTTCATGGCGATTTTCTAAGCAACTTTCATATTTGGAGTTTTGCGATTGAAGTTCAAATGAAGAAGCTATCAACGAAATTTTCAGAATGAAAATAATTAGAAAGGAATAAATTATATAACTGTGGGGACCCCACCTGTCGACACCATTAGCACGACTGGTCGGCCCTTAGCGGTCGACCACTGCCTGTGACCGGTCAATGGTTCATGAGTGTGGCATCTAGGATTAAACCTTGGAAAGGTCCTGATTTTATTATTTTAAATCTAGTGGATATGATTGTTTCAAGTGCCTACAAATACAGGCCTAGCCTCTCACTTTTCTTCTCATTTTTTCTGATTAAAGTAGCCTAGCTCTGCCTTTTTCCTTGCTCCACTATTTCTATTAATTATAAAATATTATATTATATGTATATAAATCGGAGAAGGGCAGAAATTAAAAGAGAAGAAGAGAATGAGCGAACTGATACTGCGGAAAATGGTAAACTTCATAATTATGAATCTATATTCCCCTTAAGCCCAAATCTCTTCTGATATCAGTAGTTCTAATAGCGTGTATATATCTTGTTATACATATTCTTTTGGATTAGAAAGGAAAAGAACTTAAGCTAAAGGTATGATTTCGGATTTGGAGATTTGGAAAACTAGGAAGGTGAGTGGGAAATTATATGATTTATATATAACATTGAAATTTATATTGTTGTGTTTTGTTTAACTATTATGCCTACACAAAATCTGTGAAGTTATAGACTTAGGAAGAATGTATTCGATCTTGCCTACATATTCTGTAAGTTAAGTAATTGGAATAGGATGGTATATACACCCAAATCTAGAAATTAGAAATCAGTACCTAAAATTTGTTAAACTAAAAATTGATTCCAGATTTAGGATAATTGGGTTGTAAACTGTTAGTATAGATTTGGATTACCCGAATATGATTTGCAATGTGAATTTCTATGTTTTAATTTATTGGGAGCATTTTGGGTACAATTTAGCTATATCTATATCCATATAATTTTCATAAGTTATATAATTCCAAACTATGTTAAAGAGTGCGTCATTTGAAATAATAAGGAATATACCAAAAATTAAAGCGATGTGTAAGTACGGATGTTTTTCTCCGTAGTTTGCACTATCTATTTCAACAAAAGAAAAGAGATAATTCCTTATAATTTCAAATGGAGAAAAATCTTGCTTTTAGGTAATTCATGGGAAGTTATAACTATAATCCTTTTTGGAAAGTATAGCTCTAATATATTAAAATGTTGAATTAAATGTTCCTTACAGAATGCACAAATATGCATGTTCTGGAATTCCTAGGCGTAGGAATTAATGAATTAGAGATAGGACCATATATGTATGTGTATGCGTCCGTGTGTGTGTGTATGTTTGTATGTGTGTCTATATATATATATATATGTATGTATGTATGTAAAATCGCGCCCACTGATTATAAATAAATAAAAAATATAAATACATCGTAATATACATCAATATTCGTATTAGTCAGAATTAGGATGACTAATTATTAATAACATAATAAATCATAGGACTAGTAGGTTGAAATGGAAATGAGATAGTAACTTCAAAATTAGTAGGGAAATAAATATGCATTTAATATGGAGTTACAATAATTAAATGGGGACATAAATGTGTTTAATAAGACCGGCTAAAGGATTTGATATGTCATTTATAGGGAAATGAAATGGCGTAATATGTAAAATTAGAATGAATAAATAAATGTCATTAGTTATTGTCCAATGAGAATAATTGTAACGACCCAGAATTTTGAACGAATTAAATTGGGAATATTTAATTTATTTTAAATATTTGAACGATGATTTAATTTGTATCCCGAAAATAACTTTGAATTTAGCGATTAAATTATAAAATTTAATCTATTGAAACTGGATAAAAATTTGAATCTTCAATTTTAAGCTGAAGAAAAATATTTCAAAAGCTTTAAAATTTATATTGATAACACTGAAGATAACCGCAGCTTCAGAAATTGATTTGGAAATAATTTGTTCAGTTTTGAAATTATATCGTTCGAATCGATATTTAAAAATAGCGTTCCGAGGCACAGTCTCGGAATTCGACGAAACTAGTTCCATTGGATCCGGAATATTGAACTAATATCGGATTTCGAATTTCGTATTTTCCGGACTTGCTAGGTGTGCACACGATAGATAAACGCATTGAGGATTTCATCAAATTCAATGTAAATTTTTACAATTTAAATTCTTGCCGACATCAGAAGAAAAGCTGGCACGATACTCTTCCGTGAATCTCGCCTAAAATCACGATACTAAAATGTGAAACCCATACCTCCCTCGATATCAAATACTCTCCTTCGTCAGTTCAAATGAAAGCGAGAAAAAAACTAACAATGGCCACTGGTCTCTCTCCCTCTCTCTCGTTCCTCTCCTCCATCTCTTTTAAATCATCACGAAATCGAAATCGCGTACGAATTCGCGACGGCGGCGCGTCAGCAGGCACGCGCGAAGGGGAGATGGGAAGCGAGTTCGAATCACTGAACGCATCACGCGCGTATAGGATTGAAATGGTGAACAGTCGAAGGGGATTTGGGGATTTGCTCGCGTGATCACAATCGCGAGTTAGGGCTTCAAACGTTTCGAATCTGGGCAGTATGGGGATAGGCGACGACACTGTCAGGTTGGAGGCGCGATTTCGCGAGCATGGTAGTCGTGAGAAGATTGTTCGACGGCGAAGTCGTAGTCGTGGCCACCTGGAAGCGCTTGAAGGCAAGGCACGGCAGTGATTTTTGAACGCGGCATCCAGATATTGGTCGCGATGGAGTCGCGACAAGGCGGAGGCGCAAGGGTGCGATCTGGTGGTGGTGACGATCGAGATAGTGATGGAGGCAAGTGGGGTTTCTCGGCAACGTTGGTGTTCGATGGAGGGTTAATCGCTGTGAGGTATATGCAATTTATTCGATTCAATGGAAATATTTGTTTAAACAAAAATGTTAGTTAAATAAATTTATAAAAGTTAAAATATATGTACATATGTTTACTGCAGATTTTAATATATATATAGATATAATAAATATAGAAATTTTGAAACGATTTGGAGTATATATATAAAATTAGATTTTTAAATCTATATAAATGAATTTTTATAAGCGAATGGATCTCGAAGAAAATAAATAATATATACATATATACATTTTTAATTTACGAGGTTATTTTTAATAATAGATTTAGTAAATATTTTTGATACCAAAAGACTTTATAAAAGGGAGTAGTTAAAAATTTAAACTATTAGATTTGATAAAATTTTAAAATGATAATTAGGTTGTTCAATTTATTTCGAGTATTAATAAATATGTATAAATGTTTATACTAGGTCAAAATCTGTAAAGAACGAGCTGGAATAAAAATGGATTGCAAATTAAAAGCGAAGGTGAGATTATTTTCTCACTCAAAAAAATTGATTGCAGTTATTGATTGTGTTGATTGCTATTGAATGTGCTATTAGATATGATAGGACATATCTATTATATATAGCAATATATACATATTGGCATATGTATATATTGGATTGATGATTTCCCGCCTCGTATAGCGGATGAGACCCTATTGCGCCGTTAGTAAGCGGATTTATAAAAACCTATATACCACGATAATTCCGTACTGGAGCGGAATTGGTATTGTGCTAACGTCTTTGGATGCAGGGAAACAGGTTGGAGGGATCCAACTGGACCCCTCACATTGATTGAATTTATATTCTACTGTGATGTGTTAATCTGTGAATGATTATTGATGTTATTAATCATGTTGATGTCTGGAAATTGATTGAGAGCTAAAATTTAGCTGAATGGATGTTTGATATCATTGGATTCCAAAAATAAACGAAATTGAATTTTTGGAATCAAAAATAGAAATTTCTAAGTGAATAAATTTTAGAAATTGAATAAATTTTGAAGAAAGGATTTTTAAAGTATAAAGAGTTAATTTTTATAATCTTATCGAATTTATTCCAGAATAAAGTGAAAATGCTAAATAAATGGATTTCATAAAACAGTGATTATAAATTGAAGAATTCAATTTAAATCTGGATTTTTAAATAGATTGAAAGAAACGATTGAAATTTATTTTCTTTAAAAGGAATTTATTTAAAAGGAGATAAGTTGGAAATCCAATTTGAAATTTAATTGGTAAATTGAGATAAGTTGAGAAATCGATGTAGGATGATTTCAATTTGAAGAATCCATTTTAAACAGAATATTGAATAATTTGAGAAAAATAAGGAATTCACTTAGTAGTGATAAATAAAATTAGAAATCAGTCTAGAATTGATTTAATATTTGGAAATGAATTTTTTGAGAGATAAGTATGGAAATTTTTTTTAAACGTTGAAAATAAAATTAGAAATCAATATTGAAATTGATTTGGTATTGAAGCTTTTATAAATAGAATTAAATTTTATAAAAGTTGTTTATAAACCCAAAGTCACTTATTTTGATAAGTTAAATATTGAAGTTGATAAAAGAAAGTTTATAAGTCGAAGTTGTTATTAAAAAGAGAAATAGAATTTATAAACGTGCTTATAAATTCGAAATAGATTGAATGTGATAAATTTAATATAGAAGATTATTTAAGAAGATATATTCACGATTTTGAATAGCGAATTTTTATTGAAATAAAAATGTGTAGAAATGATTGAAATGGGGTTAAGTGAATTTTATTCACGATTTTGGACAGTGAATATATTGTTAAGTAAAATGGATTCATTTTTGAAGATGTAATATTTTAAAAAAAATGAAGTTAAACATTTTAAAGGTGTTTTAAAATGTGTTATGAATCGAAAGCATAGATTTCAACATTTATTGTTGAAATAGATGTTTTCGAGAAATATAAGGAAATGATGGACTATAACACTGTTGTTATAGTAAATGATTTCCGAAAGGAAATGTTTGATATAGTATTGGGATTTACATATCTATCTTAAATCTCGAATCCCTATACTAATGATTTTGAGTCGTCGTAACGATGTTTTACGTAACATTCGTTTGACTCAAATAAATGTGTTAAAAGAATATTTTCCTTAAAGAATGAATATATACTTAATTTTTGATTTAAGTATATCGAGTATTTTCAAATGTTGAAAATAAATAGATTCGTGAAATACTTATTTTTAAATAAGTATGGAAATGCTTTTCCAATATAAAGTGAACTGTTTAGAGATTTTATCTTTTAAAGATAAATTGAAAAGTGAATATTTGAAAATTTGTTTTCAAACGTTTAAGTGTGGAAATTATATATCTAGTAAAGATATTTTTGAAGATGAAATAATTTGGAAAATTATTTGGAATCTGATGATGTTGCGCATCTTTATTGATAGTTAAATAACCGACTATCAATAATTACCTTTAGATAGGTATTTGTTGTGATTGGATGAATTTGAATGCCACACTTATTTTGAATAAACGCTCACTATTCGGGTTAGCCGGGAAAGGACCATGGGGTCGTATAACCCATTCCGAATATGTGATACGTCGTTATGAATCGCATTCGAAGACCGGTGTTGAAGACCGGATATTTTTGAAAACGGAAGGATTACCGTCGAGTTACTCTACATCGACTGATCTTCGATTTAGAGGTTTTATCACCCTTAGTGACGGGAAGTCCCGACGTGATTGAAAATTATCCGGAATTGCAAGGGCTTCGTGAGAAGTGCCTTCGGTTCTGTTCGATCCCGGAACAGACTTGTATGGATTGTGTGTCTGACGTTACAATTTGAGATATAAAGCTGATTTCTTTCAAATACATTTCTGTTGGTGGCGGAGAATTTATTCTCTTAGCTTAACACCCTTCTCTGAGACGTACGAGCTCAGAGGTTATGTAGTTGGAATTTATCAGCGATATATCCCAATTTGGTAACGTGGCATACTGAGTGTTGCTGTGAAATGATCAGTGTTTGATCATTTGCGATATGATCATTTGTTTGATCTTATATCTTTGTGATCATAGGTTGATCATTTTGGTTGACCCAAAGCAGGGCTTTGTAGAAAGCGTAGCTTTGTGGACGAGACTTCATCGAGCCTCATACCCCGGAAATGGTCGAAACAGGAAGGATGCAGCAAGGTTCTAGGGAGTAGCGCCCCTTAGTGTATGTCATTCCTTCTGGATAAAGGTGGTATCATGGTATGGAGCCCAGATACTTAACCTCTGTGGTTACTGCATTATTATTATCTATGTGGTTTGTTGCGAATCGGGGATCCTCGGGAAGATCGGTGACGATCGGGGGATGGCATACGCGTGTCAGTAGTTACCTATTTTTGCAGAGGTAACCCGGCCTTGTGTTGGCAGAGATCCGGTTAGGTTCTCGGGTCGTCTATTCCAGGGACGTACCCATCGTGGATAGGAAGTTCCTTAGCCTGACCATTTGTTGGAAATCCAAACTCCAATATGTGACTTGTACGGTATTAGTTGTAGAACCTGCCATTTACGTACGGTGGTCACCACTGTTTAGATGGTAGCTATAGTAGGCATACGATACTGGTCGTATGTTGGCTAAGATTAATATTATACTTTCGAAATGTTTTCTACACTATGCACTAATAATAATATCAAAAATGGTTTGATTTTGCGTATCAAGCATCTTTGACTATCATAAGAAGAAATCTCCTCCAATTCTGCGTTTGCATTGTGTGTGTGGTGGGAGGTCTTATGGTAGTTTCATTTTCCAAAAGCATTGCGAATTGACATTAAAGTTTTCCTGTAGTTTATTTTAAAGATAACTGTTTTACGATCTCACACCAGTCACCATGACTGACTCGGAGTTTATTGTTCCCTTCTAAACTCTGGGTGCCCACCAATTTCCACACGGGCAGTCTAGAGTTAGATTATCAGGATATTCTGGATATTCTGGAGCTTTGGAGATAAGCTGGATGACGAGACGTAGTATTTGTATCTGATATATTTATTCCGCTGTGTATTCTGTATGAGGACAAGTTATATAACTGTCCATTGTTGTATATGACCCTGATGATTGATGTATGTATAAACTGATATAGTTCTTTGTTTTTAAAAGACTAGTGTTATTTATTATATATTGTTCCGCTGCGATGTGTAAGATTCTGATATTGTTTTTCTGTTCTGATGTGTTTTCTGTTGTTCTTTCTTCTTTCTTTCTTTTTTTTTCTTCTATCTTCTTCTTCTTCTACTTTTTATTTTTCCTAAAAACCCTCACTATTGGAGTTTCCGGCACTCGATCGCTCGGCAGTCGATAAAGTGAGTATCGATGTCGAATTTTCGAAAGTCGAAAATTTCGGTATGTGACAAAGTGGTATCAGAGCATATGGTTAAGCGACAACCTTGCTCTGTTGGGTGTTACTCATTAGAGATAGAGTCAGTAGTACTCTAGAATGAGTTTGAGTGTAATAATAGATATGAGCGCGTATTTGTTATTTGAATATGAAATTGTTTTGTATTGTGTTGACTTATCGGTTGATTGTCTATGGATTCTGGTCGGTGCAGTCTAGCTAACTGTAATCGATAGGGGTTCCTAAACTCTTAAACAAGATAAACTGACACAGTATTGACTTTAAAATAGGGTGAATGAGATAATTTTACCCAAGACTATTTTTGTATATAAAAGAAATGATTTTCTGTAAATTATAGTATATGGTTGCATGGATGTTAGAAAAGTGATAATATAGAAATGTTATCATTTTTATATGAAATTGAATAAGAAATTCAAATCGTAACTCCAAAGCTAAGAAATGAATTCACATATAAATGAAATTTGAGAATATAAATTATAATTGTAACTTATAATTTAAAACGGAATTCCAGAGAAGTTTTTGGAAATGTTTTGAAAGGAGTTTGAAAATTTTGGAGATTTGGAAAGTTTAATTTCTTTTTGATTTGGAAATGAATTTCAAAGGTTTTGAAAAATATTCTGAAGATATGAAAGCTCTAAACTCTTTTCGGTCGCTGGAAAATAACTTCGGTAATGACTGCAGCATTACTGATGTTCATTTTCGGGTTTCCAAAAGAGAAATTGCTGCCAAATTGTTTTAAATGGAAGTTGTTTGAAAAATTTGGGTTTTGTTTTTGAATTGTTTTCAAAATGGCTTTGATGTTGAAAAGACTCTGGAATACTATATATAAAAATATTATGAAATTGATAACTTATAAAATATTGAGATCTGATTGGAATGAAATTCAAATTGTAAATGAATTTATAACTTGGAATAGAATTCAAGAAGGTAATTGAAAATTTAAAATTCAATAATGGAATGAAATTGTGAATATGAATTTATGATTGAAAATAGAATTCTAATGGAACGAAATTGTAAAGTGAAAGTATAAATGATTGTATAAATCGGAATGTAAGTAAGTTGAAGACTTATAAATATTTGAAATTTGATTGAAAATGAGATTCAAATCGAAATGAATGAATGTGTGAATAAATAAATTTGAAATTGCAAGTGCAAGAAAATGAAATTGAAAGTTAAAATTCATTTTGAATTTGGAAGTAAATAAAATGGGAATTGAACTTGATTTGTGAAAAAATGAAGTGAAGTATTAAACTCAAATTAGTAAGTGAAGCTAATTGAATATTGATCAAATGAATTAGTAATTGGAACTAATTTAAGATAGTGCAATTGTAAATGGCAGATAATTGATGAAATTCAATATTCAGAAGTAAACTGAATCTAAATTAGATTGAAAGTGTAAATTAAATTCAAAATGAATGTGAAATGTGAAATTGAATGATAATGGATATAACTTCAATAGTAAACTAGAAATGGTATAAGAAGTTGATATTAGAAGTTTGTAATAAAATTTGCAAAATAGTTGGATGTTATAACTAGATATTATGGCCAGTAGATATACAGGTGTATAAAGGAAATTGAATTTGATTTCACAGATAATTTGAATTGCTCGACAAAAGGTACGTATTTGAATTATAATATGAGTTTTTGATGATTTCTTGTCTAGCCGCTTGGCTTTTTCTTTTTCTTTTTGAAATCTGAGAGTCCGTAGGGACGTTTTGTAGTCGTACCGTATTAGCCGCGCAAAGGAGACGCTGGCGAAATTTTTCGGAAATTTAGGGCGTTAGAAAAATTTTGAGAAAATTTTGAAGTTAAAATTTGAATGTAAACTCGAATTTGAATTTTGAAGTAAACAATGTTGTTTGAAACCTATAATTGAAGTGGAAAATTTAGTTGAATGATAACGAATCTTTAGTAGAAAGATTTGTTTTGATGAATTGATAAAACTATTGAATTGTGAAAAATAGTAGACGAGTTAAGGACCATTTTTCCTAACTTATAATTTCGAGGACGAAATTCTTTTAAGGAGGGAAGTTTGTAACGACCCAGAATTTTGAACGAATTAAATTGGGAATATTTAATTTATTTTAAATATTTGAACGATGATTTAATTTGTATCCCGAAAATAACTTTGAATTTGGCGATTAAATTATAAAATTTAATCTATTGAAACTGGATAAAAATTTGAATCTTCAATTTTAAGCTGAAGAAAAATATTTCAAAAGCTTTAAAATTTATATTGATAACACTGAAGATAACCGCAGCTTCAGAAATTGATTTGGAAATAATTTGTTCAGTTTTGAAATTATATCGTTCGAATCGATATTTAAAAATAGCGTTCCGAGGCACAGTCTCGGAATTCGACGAAACCAGTTCCATTGGATCCGGAATATTGAACTGATATCGGATTTCGAATTTCGTATTTTCCGGACTTGCTAGGTGTGCACACGATAGATAAACGCATTGAGGATTTCATCAAATTCAATGTAAATTTTTACAATTTAAATTCTTGCCGACATCAGAAGAAAAGCTGGCACGATACTCTTCCGTGAATCTCGCCTAAAATCACGATACTAAAACGTGAAACCCATACCTCCCTCGATATCAAATACTCTCCTTCGTCAGTTCAAATGAAAGCGAGAAAAAAACTAACAATGGCCACTGGTCTCTCTCCCTCTCTCTCGTTCCTCTCCTCCATCTCTTTTAAATCATCACGAAATCGAAATCGCGTACGAATTCGCGACGGCGGCGCGTCAGCAGGCACGCGCGAAGGGGAGATGGGAAGCGAGTTTGAATCACTGAACGCATCACGCGCGTATAGGATTGAAATGGTGAACAGTCGAAGGGGATTTGGGGATTTGCTCGCGTGATCACAATCGCGAGTTAGGGCTTCAAACGTTTCGAATCTGGGCAGTATGGGGATAGGCGACGACACTGTCAGGTTGGAGGCGCGATTTCGCGAGCATGGTAGTCGTGAGAAGATTGTTCGACGGCGAAGTCGTAGTCGTGGCCACCTGGAAGCGCTTGAAGGCAAGGCACGGCAGTGATTTTTGAACGCGGCATCCAGATATTGGTCGCGATGGAGTCGCGACAAGGCGGAGGCGCAAGGGTGCGATCTGGTGGTGGTGACGATCGAGATAGTGATGGAGGCAAGTGGGGTTTCTCGGCAACGTTGGTGTTCGATGGAGGGTTAATCGCTGTGAGGTATATGCAATTTATTCGATTCAATGGAAATATTTGTTTAAACAAAAATGTTAGTTAAATAAATTTATAAAAGTTAAAATATATGTACATATGTTTACTGCAGATTTTAATATATATATATAGATATAATAAATATAGAAATTTTGAAACGATTTGGAGTATATATATAAAATTAGATTTTTAAATCTATATAAATGAATTTTTATAAGCGAATGGATCTCGAAGAAAATAAATAATATATACATATATACATTTTTAATTTACGAGGTTATTTTTAATAATAGATTTAGTAAATATTTTTGATACCAAAAGACTTTATAAAAGGGAGTAGTTAAAAATTTAAACTATTAGATTTGATAAAATTTTAAAATGATAATTAGGTTGTTCAATTTATTTCGAGTATTAATAAATATGTATAAATGTTTATACTAGGTCAAAATCTGTAAAGAACGAGCTGGAATAAAAATGGATTGCAAATTAAAAGCGAAGGTGAGATTATTTTCTCACTCAAAAAAATTGATTGCAGTTATTGATTGTGTTGATTGCTATTGAATGTGCTATTAGATATGATAGGACATATCTATTATATATAGCAATATATACATATTGGCATATGTATATATTGGATTGATGATTTCCCGCCTCGTATAGCGGATGAGACCCTATTGCGTTGTTAGTAAGCGGATTTATAAAAACCTATATACCGCGATAATTCCGTACTGGAGCGGAATTGGTATTGTGCTAACGTCTTTGGATGCAGGGAAACAGGTTGGAGGGATCCAACTGGACCCCTCACATTGATTGAATTTATATTCTACTGTGATGTGTTAATCTGTGAATGATTATTGATGTTATTAATCATGTTGATGTCTGGAAATTGATTGAGAGCTAAAATTTAGCTGAATGGATGTTTGATATCATTGGATTCCAAAAATAAACGAAATTGAATTTTTGGAATCAAAAATAGAAATTTCTAAGTGAATAAATTTTAGAAATTGAATAAATTTTGAAGAAAGGATTTTTAAAGTATAAAGAGTTAATTTTTATAATCTTATCGAATTTATTCCAGAATAAAGTGAAAATGCTAAATAAATGGATTTCATAAAACAGTGATTATAAATTGAAGAATTCAATTTAAATCTGGATTTTTAAATATATTGAAAGAAACGATTGAAATTTATTTTCTTTAAAAGGAATTTATTTAAAAGGAGATAAGTTGGAAATCCAATTTGAAATTTAATTGGTAAATTGAGATAAGTTGAGAAATCGATGTAGGATGATTTCAATTTGAAGAATCCATTTTAAACAGAATATTGAATAATTTGAGAAAAATAAGGAATTCACTTAGTAGTGATAAATAAAATTAGAAATCAGTCTAGAATTGATTTAATATTTGGAAATGAATTTTTTGAGAGATAAGTATGGAAATTTTATTTAAACGTTGAAAATAAAATTAGAAATCAATATTGAAATTGATTTGGTATTGAAGCTTTTATAAATAGAATTAAATTTTATAAAAGTTGTTTATAAACCCAAAGTCACTTATTTTGATAAGTTAAATATAGAAGTTGATAAAAGAAAGTTTATAAGTCGAAGTTGTTATTAAAAAGAGAAATAGAATTTATAAACGTGCTTATAAATTCGAAATAGATTGAATGTGATAAATTTAATATAGAAGATTATTTAAGAAGATATATTCACGATTTTGAATAGCGAATTTTTATTGAAATAAAAATGTGTAGAAATGATTGAAATGGGGTTAAGTGAATTTTATTCACGATTTTGGACAGTGAATATATTGTTAAGTAAAATGGATTCATTTTTGAAGATGTAATATTTTAAAAAAAATGAAGTTAAACATTTTAAAGGTGTTTTAAAATGTGTTATGAATCGAAAGCATAGATTTCAACATTTATTGTTGAAATAGACGTTTTCGAGAAATATAAGGAAATGATGGACTATAACACTGTTGTTATAGTAAATGATTTCCGAAAGGAAATGTTTGATATAGTATTGGGATTTACATATCTATCTTAAATCTCGAATCCCTATACTAATGATTTTGAGTCGTCGTAACGATGTTTTACGTAACATTCGTTTGACTCAAATAAATGTGTTAAAAGAATATTTTCCTTAAAGAATGAATATATACTTAATTTTTGATTTAAGTATATCGAGTATTTTCAAATGTTGAAAATAAATAGATTCGTGAAATACTTATTTTTAAATAAGTATGGAAATGCTTTTCCAATATAAAGTGAACTGTTTTGAGATTTTATCTTTTAAAGATAAATTGAAAAGTGAATATTTGAAAATTTGTTTTCAAACATTTAAGTGTGGAAATTATATATCTAGTAAAGATATTTTTGAAGATGAAATAATTTGGAAAATTATTTGGAATCTGATGATGTTGCGCATCTTTATTGATAGTTAAATAACCGACTATCAATAATTACCTTTAGATAGGTATTTGTTGTGATTGGATGAATTTGAATGCCACACTTATTTTGAATAAACGCTCACTATTCGGGTTAGCCGGGAAAGGACCATGGGGTCGTATAACCCATTCCGAATATGTGATACGTCGTTATGAATCGCATTCGAAGACCGGTGTTGAAGACCGGATATTTTTGAAAACGGAAGGATTACCGTCGAGTTACTCTACATCGACTGATCTTCGATTTAGAGGTTTTATCACCCTTAGTGACGGGAAGTCCCGACGTGATTGAAAATTATCCGGAATTGCAAGGGCTTCGTGAGAAGTGCCTTCGGTTCTGTTCGATCCCGGAACAGACTTGTATGGATTGTGTGTCTGACGTTACAATTTGAGATATAAAGCTGATTTCTTTCAAATACATTTCTGTTGGTGGCCGAGAATTTATTCTCTTAGCTTAACACCCTTCTCTGAGACGTACGAGCTCAGAGGTTATGTAGTTGGAATTTATCAACGATATATCCCAATTTGGTAACGTGGCATACTGAGTGTTGCTGTGAAATGATCAGTGTTTGATCATTTGCGATATGATCATTTGTTTGATCTTATATCTTTGTGATCATAGGTTGATCATTTTGGTTGACCCAAAGCAGGGCTTTGTAGAAAGCGTAGCTTTGTGGACGAGACTTCATCGAGCCTCACACCCCGGAAATGGTCGAAACAGGAAGGATGCAGCAAGGTTCTAGGGAGTAGCGCCCCTTAGTGTATGTCATTCCTTCTGGATAAAGGTGGTATCATGGTATGGAGCCCAGATACTTAACCTCTGTGGTTACTGCATTATTATTATCTATGTGGTTTGTTGCAAATCGGGGATCCTCGGGAAGATCGGTGACGATCGGGGGATGGCATACGCGTGTCAGTAGTTACCTATTTTTGCAGAGGTAACCCGGCCTTGTGTTGGCAGAGATCCGGTTAGGTTCTCGGGTCGTCTATTCCAGGGACGTACCCATCGTGGATAGGAAGTTCCTTAGCCTGACCATTTGTTGGAAATCCAAACTCCAATACGTGACTTGTACGGTATTAGTTGTAGAACCTGCCATTTACGTACGGTGGTCACCACTGTTTAGATGGTAGCTATAGTAGGCATACGATACTGGTCGTATGTTGGCTAAGATTAATATTATACTTTCGAAATGTTTTCTACACTATGCACTAATAATAATATCAAAAATGGTTTGATTTTGCGTATCAAGCATCTTTGACTATCATAAGAAGAAATCTCCTCCAATTCTGCGTTTGCATTGTGTGTGTGGTGGGAGGTCTTATGGTAGTTTCATTTTCCAAAAGCATTGCGAATTGACATTAAAGTTTTCCTGTAGTTTATTTTAAAGATAACTGTTTTACGATCTCACACCAGTCACCATGACTGACTCGGAGTTTATTGTTCCCTTCTAAACTCTGGGTGCCCACCAATTTCCACACGGGCAGTCTAGAGTTAGATTATCAGGATATTCTGGATATTCTGGAGCTTTGGAGATAAGCTGGATGACGAGACGTAGTATTTGTATCTGATATATTTATTCCGCTGTGTATTCTGTATGAGGACAAGTTATATAACTGTCCATTGTTGTATATGACCCTGATGATTGATGTATGTATAAACTGATATAGTTCTTTGTTTTTAAAAGACTAGTGTTATTTATTATATATTGTTCCGCTGCGATGTGTAAGATTCTGATATTGTTTTTC
Source organism: Allium fistulosum (assembly GCA_030737815.1). Taxonomy (NCBI): domain Eukaryota; kingdom Viridiplantae; phylum Streptophyta; class Magnoliopsida; order Asparagales; family Amaryllidaceae; genus Allium; species Allium fistulosum. The sequence goes on along the minus strand of CM060905.1, from coordinate 477,818,503 downwards.
TGTTCTGATGTGTTTTCTGTTGTTCTTTCTTCTTTCTTTCTTTTTTTTTTCTTCTATCTTCTTCTTCTTCTACTTTTTCTTTTTCTTAAAAACCCTCACTATTGGAGTTTCCGGCACTCGATCGCTCGGCAGTCGATAAAGTGAGTATCGATGTCGAATTTTCGAAAGTCGAAAATTTCGGTATGTGACAATAATAATGACCCTTTATCACATAATTGGCATTTATAGGATGTAAGCAGGAATTAGAGAATATACATAATAGGCTCATAAGATAGGAATTAAATACTAGAAGACAATAGAATTTTCATAATAGAAAATTATATAGCTTAATAATATATTTAGGACGAGCGCGAATTAGTGGGCCTAGCCCAATTTTTAGGCTTAGGATGATTGGTTTGGTTTAGTAAGGGTTAGGATGCAAGGTTAGGAGAGGTACATAATGGATGCCCTTCATTTAGAGGCTACTAGTAGTTGTGTATACTTACTATTGATGTAAGAGATATCCAACCAAAGGACCCATGGAGAAGGGATATATGTTTGTGTATAGGCAGGTGAAAATATACCAAGGGTTCGCCTCGGATTTGGAGTATTAAATGACTTAGTACCTTTAGGGATGTCAAGGGGTTTTCTTCGGGGAGGAAGGTATTAAATGACCGTTGGGTTTGCCTCCTCCCTATTTAAAAAGTCTTAAATAACCTACAACGGTTCCTAACTGGGAAATGAGGTGTAATACTCCACTTCTATACCTATATTACCCTAGTACTACTGAGTAATACTGTCGAATAATACATAGAATGAGGCAATGTGGGTAATGCACATGTGAATATTCGCTTGGACCAATACTTAATACGTATCATAATATAGGGACCACTCTCCTCGACGTAAACAGTCTTGGTACAAAGAAATAAACACTTGTGGTGCCCATGGATAGAACAATACACAATATAAATAAATCACAGTCATGGATACATCAATATAAATATAATACATCACAGTCATAGTGAGGTACATACAAATAAGTCAAATACCCACTATCTCACAAATATATCCAAGAGAGGTCCAATATACATATAAACCAATATCATATACATACATGGGTCAATATAACAATACACAGCACTACTAAAAATCAAGCCTCCAACAATGCCCGATAATCACTCACTGGTCTCTTCATCGTTGAACCTGAAATGTCTCGGACTGACCCGAGTATTATAGAAATAATAAACGGGTCAGACATTGTCCAGATTCAATAGTGATTACATAAACAATATCTCAAGGATTAATATATACATGGTATAATAGAGAAATCCAACCGAAGGATTAATAAAACATCGTCAACATATTGAACATCATTACTCACATCATACATCAAAACATCTATCAAACATCAACACACATATCATGCAATACATCCAACATCCATTGCATACATCACATATTGCTCACATATCATACATCTCACTCACATAATGCATCAAATATTAAAAAACATCACACATTGAGCATCGATATTCATCTATTAATATTTAATTGATACATCTTATTCCTCTAGTTTTAATTATCCTCGTTGTTATTTCCTCTAGTTCTATTTTCCTCATTGTTATTGCAATTCCTCTAAGATTTATATTATTAGTTCATCTTATTCCTCTTATATTAATAATCCTCGCTATTATGTTCTAGATGCCGAGTCTACATCTGAGCCTCGCTAAAATCCTTGTTATTTCTCAGATGCAAAGGAAAAATCATACTCGTAATTTTGTGAACGTCCTCACCAGTCTTTAGCTGCACCAAAACATCCTTACTTCCTATCATTAATCATCTTTGTTCTAACCTTGCTTGTTGGCCCAAACAGCAGATGTGACTATGTGATGATGGGGCCTACTCGTCACAACCCCAGGGAGCTACCCTAAGGTCGACCAAGCTTGGATGGGTTTAGCAAACTTCTGGCCATCACATCATCTTTTTGAAATATTTCACACACCTCTATCCACTCAAAAGATAGTTTATAGTTATGTCTTTAAAGAAAATGAAGACATAATATAACACATCTCACCCGTCAAGTAGAAATCAATCTAACATCAACCAATATCCGTATATGATATAGAATAATTCATCAGTACCCAAGTATTAACTACTCTATCTTCATTGAATTATTCGAAAGTATACGTAGTGTTGAATAAATAATATACTTCACACGAACGTCCTATACTGTCTAGTAAAGTATAATCATTTACACAACACTCGTCACATTAACTAAGTCTCCTCTTCACGTAATAATACATCTTTCATTTAATTCATCATTATCGATCCATGGTTTATTTCAATAAGCATATTTAAATTTACTTTGTGCCCGTCATCAAATCAATGATATACCTTACACACATTATTCCAATTCGATTCAAAGCTATGCAAAACCCAAGTTTAAAGGAGAACATCACATAATATAAACACTTAAATCATTAAACATGAAGCTAAGCAAGTCAACCATGGATTCAGAAACCTCAATAATCAATCATAGGATAAATGATGCAAACATAGTAGTGAATGAGTATTCATTCACTCATGTAATCTAAACCATGCACATACAATAAATTCAAGGACCAACCATCACTAATAGCAGTTAACCACTTCAATTACTTCATCTAATGATGAAATAATTTAATTTAAATATAGATTTATACTTTAAATTTCTATTTCAATAATATTATGAAAATTCAATAAATGAGTTTATTTTTTTCAGATATCTCAAAAAGCTTCAAATTTGAAAAATATTTTCATTCAATAAATATTTCAAATTCAAATATATAACTTCAAAACCACTATTATTTTAAATCCTCGATTTATTTTCCAAATCTCATTATAACTATTATTATCAAAATAATTAACCAAACTTAAATTCTACTTATATATATGTAATACTTCCAATCACTTCACCATATATAAATCAAACTTTATAAATGAATATTTTCAATTCAATAAATAAAATAAATAAATTTCAACTTGTAATTACTTCAAAATATTATTTTATAAACTTCCTATATATTAAATTCTAATTACTCATCACATTAAAAATATAGATTTCAAATATCACTTCATAAATTCCCTTTTACTATTTTTAAAATAAATAGTAAATAAATATAAATATAAACATAAATATTCAAAATTCACTTATTTAAAAACTTTCAAAACTCATCATCTATTGAATAAATTTTAATTCACTAAATCTTCAAAATTACTCTATTCTTCCAAAATCATTCTACTTTCAATATTTTCCATTAATTGCAACCTCTTTAATATTAAATAAAATACTCATCTTAAAATTCACTATTTATATCTAAAATAATTTACTTATTTCAAAACTTCATCTTTCAGTTCATTTATTCCATTTTCAATTGATTTCACAAATCATTTAATTATTTATAAACATATATTTTCTACTCAACAATCACACAATTTCAATCAATCCAAACCACATCAATTACCAAGTATCATCAAACATTTAGTATCATCCAATGTATCACAATCCATCCAACAAAGCATATTAAACGATATATGGAATAATTTTGCATCAATCAATATAAAATAGACATAGTTATGAGTGAAAATAAAACTCATTGAGTTCCTTAGTGAAAACCTTACAGCCATTGACATTGTTGTTTCCCCACATCGTCGGTTGAAAACCCATTGGAACAACGCTAGCCTGGCCTTCGACTTTACCCAAAAAATTTATGCCATTTATTACTCCACTCCAACCGAACCACACCCAAACTACTACCGCCGTCAACAACCCCATACATGCACCTGCATTGTCCATCAACCGCCCCCCTACCATCACAATTCATGTGAGTGCCTTCATCATTATCACCGCATCACCCGCACACTCATGTAAAACATTCTAGGTTGCGTCGACCTCGCCATCGCATCGCCTATTAACACCAGCCTCAGCTCGCCCACATCGTGGTTGTCAAGCTCGTAACCCCTCATTGTGCATCGCTTGAAACATTCGATTCTTTTTCTGACATGTTGAATTCAATTTAAGAATTAGGGCATACGGTGTAATTAATAGAAACTAGATTGGGTTTGTGAAGAAGTAGTTGTCTTGAATGGGCCGTGGTTATTTTGGGCTTTAGTTTATAATTGTGACTATTTATTTCATTTTCCTTTTAAGTATATTGATATGTTAATCCATTCTCACTCAACTTAAATTGACTTACGCTTTAGTATATAAGTTATATTTTGATAATTGGACAATTTTATTCAATTCGATATAGTTTTATTTTCTATGTATTAATACATCATACTACTACCATATAAATTTATTTTCAACTATTCTAAAGATATTTAAAATTATTTACACTCCAAACTATTTTACATTTAACTAAAATAATTTATTTAATTTCAATATATTATTCAAAAAGAATTTATTAATTTAATTTAATTTATTACAACAAATATTTTTATTAAATAGAATATAATTAACTAAAAATTTATTTTTATAGTATTAATTATCATAAATCGAATTTTAAAAACTTTTATTTTAATTAATTATTAACATATATGGCATAGGGAGCATAGTTATTACAACGGGTCTGCTTCAATTTTAACAAGAGGTATTAAGTAACTAAAATGTGCATTTTCCTTGACATACTAACATATATGGCATAGGGAGCATAGTTATTACAGCGGGTCTGCTTCAATTTTAACAAGAGGTATTAAGTAACTGAAATGTGCATTTTCCTTGACATACATTAGGTTAGTCTAAATGGAATTTCGACCATGTGAGGTCGGTGGGCTATGTTAGAATTGTTGTTGTACTAGTATTTAGTAATAGGGCTGACATATAGGCTATGACCATCAGCGGTCTCAAGCGGTCGTTAGCAAAGACTTGGGTTATGCCCTGATGGACTTCGCTTCCTACTAGTGTCAAGTCCATATAGGATACACAAAGACCTCATTATTTAATTAGTTGTTTATTTGTTAGATGCAAGCTAGTTAACCCTAAGATAAGTTTTTGAGATGTGTCAGTAGTACAGCTATTAAACTATAAAGCTGTATCTAAGGGTCTTTGGTCTCTGTAGCAAGAACCAATTGACTAGTGATTACCTTACGGAGGGCTGACTTTGGGGTTGAGGTATTAAATGGTCGGTGGGTATTCCACCTCTCTATTTAAGAAGTATTAAGTGGTCAGAGTTTTCTTTTGTGTAGTACAATGTTTATATATATGTAGGTATATATATATATACATGCATGCATGTATGTATGTATATAGACATATATATATGGATTTACCTCGATGAAGGTTAAACATATCATACGCGTAGATGAAATTATACAAAATACCCGTGAATAAGGGACATAACACTTAAAAAGAACTCAATCAGCATAAATTAGTCTTATGGATAAAGTATGTAATTTTCCAGTCACCAAAATGTTATTCTGACCCCCTGCTCATTACGACCCATAGGATAAGTCAGAGGGACATGCTACTAGTGCAAGCTGGTAATTGCAGATGGTAAAGTCTTCTCATTCATGCTTGGCGCTAGCAAGGTAATCAGATTCTAAAGGAATAATATTGATTCCAAGGTGGTAGCCTTAGTCAGTATATACGTTGTATTATATTTTTCTATTCCATTGGGAGTTTATAAAGATAGCTATTTGATATTCTTATGTTTATTACAGGTTACCAAAACCAATGATCTGTATTTTAGTGGACTTAGGTTTCGATCTAATCAAAATTCGGGACCTAAGGTACGAGTTGTTAAATTTGGTATCAAAGCTTAGGTTAGTCCTTCATAAGAATTAGGTTACACCGAGAGAACGTATTTGTATTTTTACCTATATATATATATAATATGCCAAACCCTATAAATTGTGACTATACAAGTAGTTGCTACCATATTGTGAAAAGATGAAAGAGGCAACTATGAGTTGGAACAATGAATAGAGTTAAATTTATACACCTACCTGGATTACCCCATGGAGCATAGGATGTATCACAATGCATTGACCAAGAAGGGCATGAGCATGACATATAGACGGATCTTAGAGGTTGGATGGTACTTGGCTCCTTTGTTGGGTTAGGCTGCCTTATAATGATGGATTTTGATAGATTGCCGATTGAAGACGTATATTTCATCTGGACAGATGGGAAACAAGAGCCTATATGTCGCAAGCACTTAGAAGCTAAACGTGAAAAAGAACTAAGCAAGTTCCCCCAGAAGGAGTTAATTAATCACCACAAGAGGATAACTAGATCTTTAGTATATACTTTTAACAAGAAAAGGTTAAGAGTAAAGGGAAAAGAAGGAAAGTCCAAAATAAAGGACAATTAAAGTCCATTTCTGAATCCGACCCCATAAGAAGGAACCTGGCAAAAAGATTTAAAAAAAATTCCTTGAAACGTTTTGAATGAGTTTTTCAAAGGATTTATTTTAATAGAATGACCCTACCACTGAAAGGTCGTTGTTTTGAAAATGCATGAAAATTTGGAAGTTTTAAAGGGCTATTACTCATCCTTGTGTTCTTAATATATATTAACTCTTATGGCCTCCTTACTACCAGAGACTAATGGAAATCTCGGTTTTCGTGTACTCTCGTATCACGTAGCCCAAAGCTTGAAATGGATCTCATAGCCTAGAGCTAGACACTAGTTCCAAAGCCACCAGTATAGGGTACATAGGTCCCTCTACTGACCCATAGGCGTCTCCACTTATAGTACCCTACTTTGAGTACAACAGAAAACACACCGAGTTTCAAGGGGTCCTTAGCACAAACGTCTAAGCCCTCCTTTGCTTCGTTCGGATTCTGAGCCATTATATTACTCAACCCAGTTTCCATTATCTATGAACCTACCACGTTCCTTATTATAGAGCTCTCTCCTTATATCGAGCTGCTAGCTTCAGTTCCTACTCCCACCACGAGTCACAAACCGAAGATACTAAGATTTCATAATGCTGTTACATTGCCATTCAACCTGATGCGAATGAGCCAACACCTACAACACGATCTATAGGACCTCTTCTTCATTCTTGAGTAGTTTCACCTTCATTGGACTTGCCAAAAAGACTCCGTACCGACTTAAATAGGTCGGCACCAACTTATTTCCTTGGCCAACCATTGGCTAAGTTTTCTTCCTCTCCTTCCTTATTTCTAGTACTCCATGCCTAGATGCTTTGACCCTGACCTACCATCCAAACAAGTCGGTCCCCATCAAAAGCACCCACTTCAAGTTATAGAAAATAATTCGGCATAAACTTAAACACTTAGCCAATTTCCTACACCATGACATTAACAAGCTCCCCTAGCCATGCTTTATCCAACCATGCTAATCGCCGACTTGTTGGACCAACCAAAATAACTCGGTACCAATATAAACAGGTCGGTACCGACTTATTTCCAACAAAAATTGGAACAAGCAACTTGAACACTAATCCCTTCCCATACTCCAGAGCTTCCCCTCCAAGTTTCATCCAATTCAAATCATCTTTGCCTTCAATTTGCCAAATTCACAAACCTATCTTCCTTACATCCAAAACACTAGAAAACAACATCAAAGCACACCATACAAATACAGAATAACATGCAATTACAACCATTCAAATAAGAAATTCATAGAATTATAGCAATCAAATAAATTCTAATCTGAATCTAAGAAATCCACAAACATATGAGTATGAATAAGGTGAATTACATGGCTAATTCTACAAATCATATTAAAATTCACCAATTTTGGTCATAAACATATGTTAACAGATGACTAGAGTTAAAAAAAGTCTTTTAGATCAAAAATCATGCAAAATATATAATTCTACTATATAAACATGCATAGGATAGTGAGAAATCATAAGCCACTCACTAATTACCAAATTCAACCAATTTGAGTGTAGATCCAATATGGGTAGTGATCAAAAGCAATGCAAATCTACCAAATTGATGATATCTATCTCCTAATCAATGATTTATTCATTAATCTTCAATTCGGTTTAATTTAGAGAGTAATTTGGATGATTTTGGATGAATCTAGGTTTAATGTGGGTTTAGATCTGATTTAGGAGAGAGGGAAAGATTTTAATTTGACTCTCCAGCCATCTGTTTGTACTGATTCTCGAATTAGACTAACGGGCATACCAATGGGCTTTATTAATTGCATACTAATTTTGGCCAACATATGTTAAAGCTTAAAACAGGCATAATGTAACATCCCCCACTTAGAGGCCCAAAACTAATGGCAACAGATGCTGCAGTCATTCATAGTTATTAATCATCGGCGATCAAATATGGTAATGTTAGATACGTTGATATAACAGAAACACATGGATATGGAAAAATTTAAAATCATTAAACAACTTTCACATTCCATTTCAAATTATTTTGAATTCATTACATAATCCCACATTCGACTACCACGTTAAGAGAAAATATAATTATTACAAAATACGCCTAGAGTGACATATGAAGATGCCCCCTTGGATGATCAAAGTCTAAACATAGACAATTAAACAACTTTGCCTTTACATCAAAACACAACGGAATCAAAATAGAAAGAACTCCTAATAGCTACCTTTGCCTCCTACATGCCTCCAAAAGCTTATTCATATAAAGAGATACCTAAAAACCTCAACTCTCAAACTACTCAAAGTTAATTAAGCACTTGAGACTTTAAGGGGAAAACATAAACTTCGAGTCAGACATAAAGCCTGGTATGAATAATAACCGACCATCTCAAACCATTTAGATATCTAGTGAGACCACGCCACTTAGCGGATCAAGTTTTCCCTTCGCTAATATCTTATCCAAAAATTATAAGAACCATATACTGTGCTCCTGCATCTAAAATGGTTAAAACATAGCAATTTAAAATATTATGATGATATGCAAACAAGTAAATTATTCTTGATTTCTCATCCCTATTCATTTTGACTGTCTGTCTCAGTTATAGTTTCTAGGGTCATTATTAACCTATTAGTTTTCACAGGCTAACTAATAACCCCTTTAAAGCTTATAGACTATCTGTTGGCCTCTACCAATAACTCTCTTTAAACATAGTTTTCTTGGGTTCACTATGAACCTGTCTAAACTGAAAACTTCTTAATTAGTCTTTGGGCATCCTATATTCTGGTCTACCTGACCTCCTAGAAGCAACTCTATTCATTCAAGAGTTACTTAATTATATTCACTACTGGGTCAACCTACCTAGTTATTCTACTCTTACTCTCCAAAATACAGTTATAGGTCCATTACTTAGTGAATATATTTATAGAAGAAGCATATACAATAAATAATACCGACATTTATGTTTTAATATCCTTGAAATCATTTTTCACTTGAAACATGGTTAATCCCTTTAACCTATTATTTTATCAAGGGAAGCTTCTTCAAAAACTCCAAATTTAAAAGCTATTTAAAAGCAATTTTATAGTGCCATGGATTTTTCCTTTAAAAATGAGATTGAGTTCTTTGTTTTGAAAACTAAGGCTTTCGAAACCTTAGACCTTTACTTTCGAAACCATTTAAAAACCTCTTTCGAAAGCATTCAAATCTTCTTTTCAAAACACTAAGCATATGCCTTTTAAAACATATATTTTGAAACCATCAAAACATACCTTTCAAAAGTATTAAAGCATCACTTGCTTATTTATAAAAGCATAGCATCGAAACCAATTGAATGTGCCCCTTTCAAAGCCATTAAAAGTACCCCTTCTGAAACCATTGGGTTTAATCTTAAACATACCTTTTGAGTCAAAGTGAATATAAATGAAAGTACCCCTTTCGAAACCATTAAAAAGAGTTTGGGGAAAAATAGATGGCTTTGGAAGCATCCTTTCGAAAGCTTTAATCATTTAAGTAAAACATATGGAAGGGTAGCTTCGAAACTCCATTCGAAGCCAATGCCTACGAAACCTTTAGTATAAATGGCTACTGGAGCCCTTTCAAAAGCATTGCGAAGTGGCTTATTAAATTTATAAAAAAAAGATACCTTTTGAACTTGTTAATGAGTTCAATCCATTCGAAAGTCATAAAGGTGACAGCATGGTTTAGACTGGGTTCAAACTACCCTTTCGTAAGCATTGATTAAATCAAGGAAACTCATTCGAAAGTTACCCTTTTTACAAAAAGGCGGCAACCTCGTCATAAGCTATATTAAACCCCTTTCGGAAGAATTCTTTCAAAACAAGGAAAGCCGCATTTGTTTGTATAGTAAAACAAAGGACCTTTGAAAGCTATTTAAATTGGTCTCGACCCCTTCGAAAGCACCATTTCGACTCCATACCTTTCGCCTTTCTCCAATCCACTACGTATCAAAGCATTGATATAATGTGTATCTGTTTCGACTTGGATGGGAGCGAAGGTATGTGGTCGAAAGGTTACTAGTAGAAGTGGCAAAATCATGCTTCTGATCAAAAACTGTATTATTCCCTTTTTAGGTAAATGCTTTTCAACTAACTTGCCAATCTGTAAAACTTTAATTAGTTGGCATAAACTTTACATAAAACTATTCCTAAAATACTGCCAAATTCATTTCAGATTTAATTAAAAACAATTAGCAAAGAAGCCCTTAATCAAAACTATTAGAACATATAAGTCCTCCAAATAAATTAATTCAATTTTCACAGTAAATTTCTTAGAAAAAATCCCCAAAAATCATAGAAATTCACTTTTAATATGTTATCTAACATATATAAATTTCAGACCCAAATTCCTTTATAAAATTACTGAAATTAATTTCTAAACCTAATTATTCATATTCTCCTTTGAAAGTTCATAATAAATTATCCAAAGCTTGGATAATTACAAAAAATTTGACGCATCTCCAAAATAATGTTTTACATAACGTACTAAATCCTCATGGCCTTCGAAACCCAATATAAATGATTTTAGCCTTAAAATCAAACAAATTTTTTTTCGAACAAACTTATTTGATTATAACTTATCATGTAACCAAGCATATGATCATCAAAATCATCATAATGGATTTAAACTTAAACCCGAAATCTAATGCTCTTTGAAAACGAAAACATAGATGTTTTTTATTATTATTCACCTTGCTTAGGATAGAAAACTTGAGATTTGATCTTTGATTAATTCCCATTGCTTAATTTCTTAGCTTTTGATGGATTTCTCTCCTCTTTTCCCCTCGGTTATGGCCGGCTTGAGCTTTTTGTTTTACGTTTTAAAATTTTGGAATTATGAACGTGTAGTATGTGGGAACAAGGTTTTAACGGTAATGGGATTATGGGTGTGGCTATTACCTATAATGCCCTTGTTTTATTCTCTTACTAATTAACATATAAAATCATCCATAGACCCATTCTTTAAGATTTTATTTAATTAAGCTCGGCCTCTAATTTAAATTTTCAAATCTCAATCACCTTATCACTCTAATATTTACATTATTCTATTTAATTTATCTAATTAAATATCCTGAATAATATTATTAAAAATTAGGGTTGTTATAGGCTCCCTTCTTAAAGAATTTCATTCTCGAAATTCAGTAAGGACTATATACTAAGCATAGCAATCATTTGTAACATCTCCTAGCCACTATACTAGCCTACCAAACTAGCAACAGTCTATACAAAGCAAATATAGATCATACCTTCATAACAGATCAGGATAAATATCTCTACTCTTGTCTTCTATCTCCCAAGTACAGTCCTTCTCGTTGTTGCTCCACTGAACTTTCACCTACTTGACTGCCTTGTTCCTTAACCTTTTCTCATCTCTCGCTACAACCCGAACTGGTTGTCTAACAAAAGTCAAATTTGGCTCTACTATCAACTCTTCCAACACTGTCGGAGGAATAGTATTCTGTAGATCATGCACATACTTATGAAGATGAGACACATAAAACACATTATGGACTCCTGCCATACTGCTTGGCAACTCTACTCTGCATGCGAGCCTTCTGATCCTCTTTATAACTGGGAACGGTCCAACATATCTTGGTGTCAGTTTTCTTGACTTTTCGAATCATACCACACCCTTCATCGTTGATACCTTAATGAAAACTCTATCTCCAACGAAGAATTTTAGATCTTTAGCCTCTTATCTGCTTAACTCTTCTGTCTAGACTGGGCTTCCTTCATCCTTTCTTAGATCAACTTAATCTTCTCTATCGGCTCTCTAACCAGATCTGGACCCAAGACTAATATGTCTTCAGTTTCCAACCAACATGCTGGTGATTTGCATGGCCTTCCATACAAAGCTTCAAATGGCGTCATTCCTATACTAGTCGGATAACTATTATTATAGGAAAACTCTACTAAGTGTAGGTGATCTTCCAGAGATCCACCAAAGTCTAGCACATAAGCTCTTAACAAATCCTCGAGTACGTTATTGGCTCTCTCTGTCTACCCATCCGTCTGACGGTGGTATGCAGTACTTATCTTAAGCTTGGTACCTAATATATCCTGTAGACTCTTCCAAATTTCTCTAGTAAACAAAACATCTCTGTCACTGACTATAATACTAGGATTTCCATGTAGTCTAACTATGTTCTTCATGAATAACTTAGCTAAAACAGGTGTCGTCCTGGTTGACTAAACTAGAATGAAATGGGCACCCTTGTTCAACCTGTCCACTATGACGCATATACTTTCATTTCCTTTATTTGACCTTGGAAACCCATCAATAAATCCATGGATATCGAATCTCATTTCCAAACTGGTATCTATAAAGGTTGAAGCAACCCACTCGGCTTTTATTATTCGGCCTTCACTTGTTGACAGTTTGCATACTACCTAACCCACAAGCCAACACCTCTCTTCATACCTTCCCAATAGAAACTCCTGTTCATGTATTGATACATCTTGGTTTCTCTAGGATGTATCGTAAATTTGGATCGATGACATTCCTTAAGAATTTCTTTCCTTAAGTCCTCAACATTTGGAAAATACAATCGTCCCTTCTTTCTCAACCATTCCCTCTGGTCAAGACTAAAATCCTTTAGATCATCGAACTCTGTTCCCACCTCAAGCCTTCTAATCCTGTTGGCTAATAATGGATCATCCTTCTGCTTAGAAGTGATCCTTTTGATCTACACCGGTCGAACGTCCAAATAGGACAACATGGCGATGCTCTGACTAGAACTAGCAATCGATCTTAACTGCACGCTACAAGTAGTCAAAGCTTCTAAATCTTTCCTTTCCGCCAATATAGCTAACACCACATTCTTATGTTTTCTGCTAAGAGCATCCGCTACTTTATTTCCTTTCCCAAGTGTATACTCTATACTAAAATCATAAGCTGCTAAAACTCCAACCACCTCTGCTATCTCATATTCAACTCCTTTTGAGAGAATAAATACCTTAAGGACTTATGATTTGTGTATAGCTTAAATCTCTCCCCTAAGAGATAATGTCTCTATATTTTCTGCGCAAAAACCACCACTGCAAACTCCAAATCATGAGTAGGATATCTTACTTCATGTGGTCTAAGCTGTTGTGAAGCGTAGGCATGACTTTACCCTTCTGCATCAACACAGCTCCTAGTCCGGTTCCGCATGCATCGGTATACACTCACCACTAACCCTTGGTTTCCGTCTTGAACTACTAACACAGGTGCATTGGTCAACAAATGCTTTAACTTAAGGAATGCTTCCTCACATTTGTTGGACCAGACAAACTTCACATTCTTCCTGGTTAATTTAGTTAAAGGCGCAGCTAACCATGAGAAATCCTTAATGAATCTCCGGTAATAGCCAGAAATCCAAGGAAACTTCTAATCTTAGTTACCGTCTCTAGTCTTTTCCAGTTATTAACAGCTTCGATCTTATTTTGATTGACAGACAACCCCTTCTTTGAAACCACATGACCAAGAAACTTAACCTCTTTCTTCCAAAAATGACACTTAGAAAACTTCGCTTTCAGCTGATACTGCCTTAGCGTCTCAGGCACCACTCTAAGATGATCCTCATGCTCTCTTTCATCCTTAGAGTATGCTAAAATGTCATCTATAAACACCAATACAAGCCTATCCAAGTACTCTTGGAAAACTTGGTTCATCAGACCCACGAAGAAATCAGGTGTGTTCGTTAACCTGAATGATTACTAACCACTCATACGAACCATACTTAGTTCAAAACGTTGTCAATGGAATACTGTCCTCTATCGCTCTTAATTGATGGAAGCTTGTCGCTAAATTCAATTAGGAAAATACTCTGGCTCCACACAAATGATCAAATAGATCGTTAATTCTCGGCAAAGGACACTTATATTAATAGTCTTATTGTTCAACTTACGATAGTCGATACACATCCTTAACGACCAATCCGGTTTCTTCACGAACACCGCGGCCGCTCCCCTAGGCGAACTGCTTGGTCTAATAAAATTTCTCCCTTCTAGTTTCTCTAGCTGCACCTTCATTTCCTTCATCTCGGTCAGTGCCATCCTCCTAGGTTGTCTACTAAGAGGTTTAGCTCCTGGTACAAGATCTATCCAAAACTCAATAGCTCGTTTCGGTGGTAGTCCTGTAACCAGCTCAAAGGCATCTGCAAACTCTCTTGCTAGTTGAACCCAACTTAAATCTTCTTCTACTTCCATAGCACTCAATAAAGTACAAGCATTCTGATCAGAATCCTCCACTAAGAATATAATTTGGTTATGACTATCAGGGTTTCTCGATGATATTTCCCTATCCTGGAAAAATATCCTAGCTTCATATTTACCCAACCAATCCATACCAAAAATAATTCCGAAATCTACGAATTCAAAAACATACAAATTGCATGTAAACTTATGACCTAACTTGTCACATCTCATCCCTAGAGTTGCACACCCTCCTACTTGGATTCGCAACCCTTAAGGAAGTAACAAGGTATGTGGGTTCTAAGCATAACCTATCAACCAAACACTGAGATATAAATGAATGCGATGCACCGGTATCAAATAGTACCCTAACCAGTATACTTTGAATCAAAATCATACCTTCCGTCGTAGTCTTTCCCTTCTCAGCAATAGTTGTCCTAACGGATGATGGTCCAATAGCGAAAACCGTTCCCTTGTCCACATTGGCTAGTTCTGGACACTAGTTCTTATAATGCCCAACCTTGTCACAGTTAAAGCACTTCACACTCTCCTTTACTCCTTCTTCCCCTTGCATGTCCAGCACTCATGAGCCTAATGGCCTTTCTTATCATACTGAAATAGACCAGATCACCCTTTGCCTTCTTGGCAGCCTCTCCCTTCTAGGTTCCCTTCTTCTTAAAGAACTTCCTTTTCTTTCCCTGAGAACCCTTGGTCTCAACCGTCTTTTCCTTCCCATAAATTGCAAGCATTTTCTCATGCCGGATTACCACCTCCATAACAACATTACAAGGATCATGGGGATGTGGCAGGGTCGTCCAAGCAATCTTAGGTCTCAATCCCCGAATAAATTTTCCGTTCCTCTTGATAACGGTGTCAATAGTAGTATACCCATATCGTGACAACTAATCAAACTTAGTGGCATACTCAATTACCGACATTTCTCCCTGCACCAAATCCATAAACTTTCTCAACAATGATAACTTAGAAACCTCTGACAAAAACCTCTGCTCGAATCTCCTTCGAAACTCTGCCCATGTCAACTCTTCCTCAAGAAATCTGGCAGGAACACTATTCCACCATTGGAGCACTGCTCTCTCCAACTGCCTGGAGGCTAGTCTCCTCTTCTGCTTATCATTAAGATTCTCTCGCAATGTAACAACCAATTCTCAACTTCTATGGCATCCTCCATTTCCACAAACGGCTTCCCACCAAGACTAATGTAATCTCTACTCAACTTAGTATAGTTGTTTCCAATTGGAGCCACGCGGTTTTCTCCTCTAACATTCCCAGCAACTCCAGCGGCTGCTCCTGCTTGCATCAGATTGACAAAGAACTGATACATCATTCCCAAATTCAATAGCAGATTTCCAGCATCTACATTGGCATCTGCATTTGATTAGCATTTTCCTGTTGACCCGGGTTCCTCCTTGTGGATCGAACGTTTTCGTTTGTTGTGGTGCTTCCTTCATCGAGATTTCCTCTTCTGTTTCCTACCTCCATATCTTCCTTTCTCGTAAATCTACATACCGGCCTTAGTAAGATACATAAGAAAGGTCTAAGAGAGAAGGAGAATACATACTTATATATATATATAAAATACAAGTATGTTACTATAGCGTTAATGCAACCCCAATCTTATTTTCTGATTCATTAGATTATGTTTTGAAAATCCTCTAGGTTTTAATTTTTTTTAAGTTTTCATTACCCTTATCAAGGATATGTACGATGATGTTGTGACTAGTGTTAGAGCATGCGATGGTGTAACCGGTGAATTTCCCATTAACATAGGATTACATCAAGGGTTAGCTTTGAGCTTCTACATTTTTGCCTTAGTAATGGATGAGGTTACAAAGGGTATACAAGAGGAGATTCCTTGGTGTATGCTATTTGTTGATGATGTTGTGCTAATTGATGAAAGTAGGATTGGGGTTGATAGACAACTTGAGCTGTGGAGATAGACTTTAGTATCAAAGTGATTTAGGCTTAGTAGAACTAAAACAGGGTATATGAAGTGCGAGTTCAGCGGTGTCAGGTCAGAGGATGGAGATGTCACTCTGGCCGAACAAATAGTTCCCAAGAAGGAATCTTTTCAATATTTAGGATCAATGTTACAGTGTAATGGTGAGATTGATGAAGATGTTAGTTTTAGAATTCGAGCGGGATGGGTGAAATGGCGACAAGCATCTAGCATTCTTTGTGATAGGAAAGTCCCACAGAAGCTTAAAGGAAAGTTCTACAGAACGGCAATCAGGCCTGCGATTTTGTATTGTACAAAATGTTGGCCTACTAAAAGCCAACACGTCCAGATGATAAGTATAACAGAGATGCGTATGTTGTGATGGAGTTGCAGTCATACAAGAAGAGACCGAATTAGAAATGATGATATACGTGAAAAACTTGGAGTAGCACCAATTAAGGAGAAGCTAATTCAACATCACTTAAGATGGTTTGGACATCTCCAACAAAGGCCGCCCGAGGCACCTGTGCGACTTGGAATTATAGGCTGCATCGTATGCTCCAAGAGAAGTAGAGGTCGACCAAGGTTGACATGGGAGGAAGTAGTAAAAAGGGACTTGAAGGATTGGAATATGTCTGAAGAACTGGTAACAGATATGAGCATGTGGAAGTTAGCGATTCAAATACAAGAACCATGAGCTGTGAGTTTTATAAGTTTTAGATTATAGGACTAGGGAAAAGGAGCCTAAGACGTAGCATTTGGTCTTTGATCAATATTACTATCATCACCATTATTACTATTTGTACTATTATCATCATTTATTTATTTATTTATCTTTTATACATATATATGTATTTTTGTCTTTATTTTTATTTTACTTAGTTACTATTATTATTAATTTACTTATTTGACTTTATTTTATTATTGATATTGTTATTGTTATTATTATAACCTTTAAATTAGCTTTGTCATTTAGTTTTGGGTTCCGTCTCTAGCCGATCCCAACTTATTTGGGAATAATGGCTTTGTTGTTGTTGTTTCATAAACCTATGCTCTGATACCAACTTGTAACATCCCCTACTTAGAGGCCCAAAACTAAGGGCTACGGATGCTACAGTCATCCATAATTATTAATCTTCGTTGACCAAATAGGATAATGTTATGGATATGGAAAAAAATTAAAATCATTAAACAATTTTCACATTCCGCTTTAAATCATTTCAAATTCATTACATAATCCCACATTCGAGTACCACGTTCGGAAAAAATATAATTATTACAAAATACGCCAAGAGTGACATATGAAGATGCCCCCTTGGATGATCAGAGTCTAAACATAGGCAATTAAACAACTTTGCCTTTACATCAAAACATAGCGGAATCAAAATAGAAAAAACTCCTAATAGTTATCTTGCCTCCTTCACTCCTCCTAAAGCTTATTCGTCTAAAGAGATACCCGAAAACCTCAAATCTCAAACTACTCAAAGTTAATTGAGCACCCGAGTGATCAAGAGGAAAACATAAACTTCGAGTCAGACATAAAGCCTGGTATGAATAATAGCCTACCATCTCAAACCATTTAGATATCTAATGAGACCACGCTGCTTAGCGGAATGGGTTTTCCCGTCACTAATATCTTATCCAAAAATTGTAAGAACCATATACTGTGCTCCTGCATCCACAATGGTTAAAATATAACAATTTAATATATTATGATGATATGCAAACAAGTAAATTATTCTGGATTTCCCATCCCCATTCATTTTGACTGTCTGTCTCGGTTATAGTTTCTAGGGTCACTATTAACCTATTAGTTTTCATGGGCATACTAATATCCTGTTTAAAGCTTATGGACTATCTATCTGGTTTCATAGTTTTCATGGGATCATTAAGAACCTATTGGCCCCTACTAATAACTTCATACAATTATTTCATGGGTTCTCCCTGAACCAATTGGTATCTCCAATAACTTCTCTCATATCATAATTTTAATTGGTTGACTAGGAACCTATTGACTTCTGTCAATAACTTTACCCGGATATAGTTTTCGTGGGTTTGCTACAAATCTGTAGGCCCCTGGTAATAACTCTCTTTAAACATAGTTTTCATGGGTTCGCTATGAACTTGTCTAAACGGATAACTTCTTAATTAGTCTTTGGGCATCCAATATTCTTGTCTACCCGACCTCCTGGATGCAACTCTATTCATTCAGGAGTTACTTAACTTATATTCACTACTGGGTTAACCTACCTAGTTATTCTGCCCTTACTCCCCAAAATACAGCTGTGGGTCCATTACTTAGTGAATATATTTATAGAAGAAGCATATACATAAAATAATACCAACATTTATGGTTTAATATCCTTAAAATCATTTTTCACTTGAAACATGGTTAATCCCTTTAACCTATTATTTTATCAAGGAAAGCTTCCTTAAAAACTCCAAATTTAATAGATATTTAAAAGCTCTTTTATAGTGCCATGGGTTTTTCATTTAAAAATGAGATTGGGTTCTTTGTTTTGAAAACTAAGGCTTTCTAAACCTTATACCTTTACTACCAAAACCATTGAAAAACCTCTTTCGAAAGCATTCATATCTTCTTTTTAAAACACTAAGCATACGCCTTTCGAAACACTTTAAAACATATCTTTCGAAACCATCAAAACATACCTTTCGAAAGTATTAAAGCATCATCTACTTATTTATAAAAGCATAGCTTTGAAACCAATTGAAAGTACCCCTTTCAAAACCATTGAAAGTACCCCTTTCAAAGCCATTGAAAGTACCCCTTTCGAAACCATTGAAAGTACCCCTTTCGAAACCATTGGGTTTAATCTTAAACATATGTTTTGGGTCAAAGTGAATACAAATGAATGTACCCCTTTCAAAACCATTAAAAAGAGTTTGGGTAAAAACAGATGTCTTCGGAACCATCCTTTCGAAAGCTTTAATCGTTTAAATATAAAACATATGGAAGGGTAGCTTTGAAACTCCTTTCGAAGTCATTGCCTTCGAAACCTTTAGTATAAATGGCTACTAGAGCCCTTTTGAAAGCATTGGGAAGTGGCTTACTACATTTATAAAACAAAAGCTACCTTTCGACCTCGTTGATGACTTCAATCCATTCGAAAGGCAGAAAGGCGACAACATGGTTTCAACTGGGTTCAACTACCCTTTCATAAGCATTGATTCCAAAATAAGGCAACTCATTCGAAAGCTAACCTTTTTACAAAAAGGCGGCAACCTCGTCGAAAGCTTTATTAAACACCTTTCGATAGCATTCTTTCAAAACAAGGCAAGCCGCATATCTTTGTATAGTAAAACAAAGAACCTTCGAAAGCTATTTAAATTGGTCCCGACCCCTTCGAAAGCACCATTTTGACTCCATACCTTCTGCCTTTCTCCAATCCACTATGTATCAAAGCATTGATACCATGTGTATTAGTTTTGACTTAAATGGGGGCGAAGGTACATGGTCAAAAGGTTACTACTGGAAGTGGCAAAACCATGCTTCTGAACAAATCTGTATTGTTGCCTTTTTAGGTAAATGCTTTTCAACTAACTTGCCTATTTGTAAAACATTAATTAGTTTCCATAAACTTTACAAAAATATTTTCCTATAATACTACTGAATTCAATTCACATTTGATTAAAAACAATTAGCAAAGAAGCCATTCCCTCAATCAAAACAATTAAAACATATAAGTCCTTCAATTAAATTAAATTAATTTCCACAGTAAATTTCTAAGGAAAAATCCCCAAAAATCATAAAAATTCACTTTTATTATGTTATCTAACATATATAAATTTCGGACCCAAATTCCTTTATATAATTACTGAAATTAATTTCTAAAACTAATTATTCATATTCCCCTTTGGAAGTTCATAATAAATTATCCATAGCTTGGGTAATTACAAAAATTTAAGTCATCTCCAAAATAATGTTTTACATAACATATTAAATCCTCATGGCATTCGAAATCCAATATAAATGATTTTAGCATTAAAATCAAATAAATCATTTATCAAACAAAATTGTTTGATGATAACTTATCATGTATCCAAGTTAATATCATCATCAAAATCATCATAATGGATTTAAACTTTAACCCGAAATATAATGCTCTTTGAAAACGAAAATAAAGATGGTATTGATTATTATTCACCTTGTTTAGGATAAGGAACTTGAGATTTGATCTTTGATTAATTCTCCTTGCTTGATTACTTAGCTTTTGATGGATTTCTCTCCTCTTTTCCCCTAGGTTATGGCCGGCTTGAGCTTTTTGTTTTACGTTTTAAAATTTTGGGATTATGAACGTGTACTACATGGGAACAAGGTTTAAAGGGTAATGGGTTTATGGGTGTGGCTATTACCCATAATGCCCTTGTTTTATTCTCTTACTAATTAACATATAGAACCATCCACAGACCCATTATTTAAGATTTTATTTAATTAAGCTCGGCCTCTATTTTAAATTTTCAAATCTCAATCCCCTTATCACTCCAATATTTACATTACTCTATTTAATTTATCTAATTAATCTCCTGAATAATGTTATTAAAAATTAGGGGTGTTACACGCAACTTCCTGACAGTAAGTCTGTTTTTCTATTATGACCACTCTACGGAATGAAAAAGCACCATCACGAAGTAATGAGACTGGTTTGAGACCCAAATTTGACTCTTATCAAAAGCTATAGCACAAAAAAGATTTTTTAGGTCAAAATTGTCACATAGAAATTTGGAAAAAATCTTGTAAATGTAAAATATCCTTCAGAGTCATATTCCACAATTATAGAACCATACGATCTAATATGAATAAAATAAAATAATTTTACGATCCTCCGATACGTAAAATATGGGTCGTTACGTTCTCCCCCTTTTAGGAATTTCTCTTTCGAAATGCCTAGACAAGCCAAATTATAAGCAACCATAAATACTCCGCTTTCTTAACAATCATATGCAACCATCAACCATAACAAACATGCAACCATGCAACCAATAGTGTAGGTGAACCTACGCTAGCATGTAGAATACTAACCTATCAAATACGGTATGCAATGGTGAAAGTAGATATGGTAAAAGATTGTTCATACCATTTAAAGAGCTCCAAACATGTAGGCCTCATACTCTCCTCAATCTCCCATGTACAATTGTCATCACTTTCGCTTCATTGCACCTTCACTAGCTTTATCGACTTTCTCCTAAGCTGTTTCATATCATACCCAACAATACGAAGCAGCCTACGAGATCTAGAAAGATTTGATTCTACAAAAACATGTTCTAGCTGATCTGGTGTAATCATCATGTCTGAGTCATGCACAAACATCTGTAGATAAAAGACATGGAAAATTTTGTGCAGGCCCGCAATCTTCTAAGGTAAGTCGACCCTATATGCTATTTTTCTAATTCTTTCAACTATTGGAAAAGGACTTACAAATCTCGGTGCAACTTCCCCTTTCTACTGAATCGAACTACATTCTTCATAGGAGAAACCTTCACCAATATCACATCTTCGACAGAAAATTCCAAATCTCTTTGTCTCATATCCGCGTAGCTTTTCTGTCGATCTTAAGTGACTTTCATTCATTGTTGAATGACCTCAATCTTCTCTGATGTCACTCTAATCATATCTTGTCCAAGTATCAATTTCTCACCCGCTTCCTACCAACATGAAGGAGCGTTACATGGTTGGCCATAAAATGCTTCAGATGGACCTACACCAATACTATACTGATAATTGCTGTTGTATACAAACTCTAACAAATGCCGATGGTCATCCATGATCCTCCAAAATCTATAATGCATGCTCGCAAGAGATCTTCCAATATACGATTTACTCTTTTGGTTTTCCCATTAGTTTGTAGGTGATAAGCTATGCTAAGGTGCATCTCGATCCCTAACGCCTCTTGTAAGCTCTTCCAAAATCAACTGGTGAACAACAGGTCTCGATCGCTCACAATGCCCTTTGGCACACCATGAAATCATACTATCACTTTACATATGACTCTGCCAGCTTGGATGCCGTTCTACTTGACTTGACGGGTATAAATCTTACACTCTTGGTCAACCGATCAACCACAATCCAAATGCTATCATAACCTTCTCGAGTCCTCGGCAGTCCATCAATAAAATCAGTCGATACTTGCTCCTATTTCCACTCAGGAATTTCTAGGGGTTGCAATAATCCACTAGGCTTCTTCTGCTCTGCCTTTACCAACTGACAATTCATACACTTTGAGATGAACACCCCTACATACCTCTTCATACCTTCCTAGTAATAAGTTCACTTCATATCTCGCTACAACTTGTTACTGTCGGGATGAATGGTCAATCAAGAATGATTACACTCCCGTAACACTTCATCTCTTAATCCATCATCATCAGGAACAAATAATCTTCCATCCTTACAAAGCCAACCTTCTCGGTCGAGTTCATATCACTTCATGTCTTTAGATTCTTCTCCTTTTTCTATCCTTGCTATGATCTTTTCTAGCCTAGCATCTCATTTCTGACTAGTACCGATCCTTTCAATTAGAGTAGGTCCGATCGACAAACTTGCCAACGTCTCTGGTTCCAGCTCGCAATGAGGCCTGAAATCAAAACCATCAATATACTCTATTTTCTTCCATTCCAAGAACATTGCTCCTAAACTAGCATGTCTTCTACTCAATTCATTGGCGACCACATTCCTTTTTCCTGGTGTATTGGAAATACAGAAATCATAAGAGGTTGAGATCTCCAACCACCATTGCTGACGAAGGTTGAGATCCTTCTAATAGAAAAGGTAATTCAAGGATTTATGGTCCATGAACAGCTCAAACCTCTCTCCCAACAAATAATGCCTCTACATCTTCTAAGCAAAAACCATCGCTGCAATTTCCAAATCATGAGTTGGATAATTCCTTTCATGCGGCTTTAGCTGTCGACTAGCATATGCAACAACTCGTCCCTTCTACATCAATACTACTCCTAATCCAGTACCATAGGTATTTATGTTTACTGTCAAATCCTCATTTCCACTTGGAATGGTCAATACCGGTGCACTCGTCAACTTCTATTTAAAGCACACAAACACATGCTTACACTTCGCATTCCAAACAAAAGTTTGATTCTTCTTCATCAAATTGGTTAACGATGCTGCCATCTTTAAGAAGTCCTTGATGAAGCGTCTATAGTATCCCATTAATCCTAGGAAACTCCTCATATCCATAGCATTCTTGGGTTGGATCCAATCTTGGACCGTTGCCACCTTCCTAGGATCTACTGCTATGCCTTGTCCCAAAACGGCATGACCCAAGAATCTTAGTTCATCTTTCCAGAAGTGACACTTAAAGAACTTTGTTCTCAACTTGTGCTTTCTCAATATCTCTAGCACAATCCTGAAGTGTGTCTCGTGCTACTCTTCAATTTTGGAATAGATCAGAATATCATCTATGAACACAAGCACGAACTTGTTCAACTGGTCTCTACAAACCTAATTCATGAGGTCCACAAAGTATGTCAGAGCGTTGGTCAATCCAAATGGCATCACCAACCACTTATAGAAACTTGATGGCGTATGAAATGTAGTAATAGGCACACTCTCCTTTCTCTCCTTTGCTACTCTCAGCTGGTGAAATCTCGTTGCCTAATCCATTTGAGATAACACCTTTGCACCGTGAAGCTGATCAAACAAGTCATCAATATGTGGGAGTGGATACTTGTTCTTCTTTGTCACCTTATTCAGATTACGATAGTCCACACATAACCTCAAAGAGCCATCCACTTTAGTTGTGAATACTACAGTGCACCCTACTCGGATATACTCCTTCGAATGAACCCTCTCCTTAATAGGTCATTCACTTGCACATCTAATTCCTTCTGCTCTTTGGGTGCCATACGCCTCAAAGGCATAACCATAGGTCTAGCTTCCTTTACTAAGTCTGTCTGAAACCCGATCTCTCTATGCAGCGGTAATTCGATCAATTCCTCAAAGACATTTGAATATTCTCTAGTGGTCGGCTCAGATGACAACCTATCCAGTGGAACCTCTAGAAAATATAGAAAGCTAACCATCACCCCATCCTCTGGTAAGCAGCTAATCACTACCATTCACCCTTCCATATCTCCAATTGTCACCAGTACCTTTTCGTAATCCACTATCGCCGCATACTACTTAAGCTAGTTTATTCCCAAGATAATCCCAAACCCAACCAAATTCAATATAAATCAATCACAAACAAAAGAGCATCCATGAATCGATAAAACTAAACCACTACAAACCATTAGGAGGCTAGTTATGCCTCCAACAGGGTTTGCCACGATCAAGGGGCAGCCTACTTTTTCGAGCCTTAATCCCAATCTATCTACTACGTCACTACATATAAATGAATGTAAAGCCCTGTATCAAAAAAAAATCGAACAGGAACATCACCAATAGAAAGCATACCTTGATTAATGACCCTATTCCCCTTCTCCTTCGCTAAGGGAGCACTCGATGAAGTCGGGACTACGTCCAAAGCATACGCTATCACAACCTCCTTATCCTTCAACGGTTTTGGGCAATCCTTCTTCAAATGCCCAGTCTTATCACGTTGTAGCACTTCTTCCTCTCACTCACTTTGCAATACCGGATCAAATGGCCTTTCTCCTTGCACCCATAGCAAGTAGGTTCCCATTTTCCCTTTTTCCAACCATTCTTTCCGTGAGACTGCTTCCTCTTTCCATTCCACTTCTTCTTGGCCTCCACCGTTTTGCTACGATTTAGGCTCTTTCTTCTTATTGGAAACAACCATAGTTGTCCTAACCTTAGGATACAGATTCTTATGATGAAGTACTTTCCCCATAAGGTTCTCAAACGACTCATCAATGTGGTCTACCTATTTCATTCCAAGATAGTCATCCAAACCAATGACGAACTTTTCATTCTTCCAAGGGAGTGTCAATGAATGAAGTGTAACAACCTTAGATTTTTGCCTATATTTTAAAAAAAATTGACTTTATTTTTATTTTGAATTATTTTAAACTTTTTTATTTCAAACATTTCATTTTTAAATATAAATGTTGATTATTATGTGAATTATAATTTCAAACTGGTATAAATTGGATATTTACTGAAAAGTGTATTTCTGTTCAAACTGGTCAAACTTTGACTTTGAAATTTCAAAATTTAAATATTTAAATTCTTAAGTTTTATCTTTTATTATGAAAATAGATTTAATAACTTGAACACTGATTTTTGTTTCGTTGAAAATGGACTTAAATTGTGAAAGTTATGTGTATTTCAATATTGAATGCAATTTGTTTTATTTAGCAGTTTTGTTTATTTTAAATTTTATATATTATATTTTCTTTGTCATATTTTATTTTAATATGTGTTAATATGTTATTTTATGTATATTTTTGTCTTTTAATATTTTTAATGTGTTAATAAAAATGTTCCAAAATTTATTGCATTTATTTTCTATTTTTAAAGGCTAGTTTCCATTTTTTTCTATTTTCTTCACTAAATTATATTTAATTAAAATTTATTTATTTATTTATTTTGTGAATTAATTTTTTTATTTTGTGTTCTTATATTTATTTTTAAATATTTTTCAAGTACATAAAAATTTTCTAAAGTTCTTTTGAATTTGTTTCAGTTTATAAAGCCTAGTTTTATATATATTGCTATTTTCCTTCATTTAAATTATTTAATTTAAAATTCTATTTATTTTATTTATTTATTTGTTGCATTTCTGAGTTCTTTTATCTTTATTATCAGTATTTTCATGTAATTATAAATTAAAAATGAATTAGTGGAAATTTGAAAGGTTTTAAACTTTTAAAACTCCAGGGTCCTTTTATCTTCCGACTTTTCATTTTCTCAACCTCCTCTTTATTGTTTTTTTGGCCGTGCATCTCCTTTCTTTCAGCCGCATTTCTTCTTTTCTTTTCACGCAAAACAAAATCACTTTCTCAAGGAAAAAATCACGGCCTTCATTGTTGAGAAAAGCTTTGGTAAAATTCTTCTTTTCCTTTTTTCTATGTTTTCTGTTGAAATTTGTAACTTTTTCTCACCTTCATGGCTTGCCTCCTCCTCAACCAGATCTAGACCGAACTCCACCACCTTGTATTCTGATCAACCACCCACCTTAGATCACCCCATGACCAGGCCGAGCCCACCATAGCAAGAGACATCACCAAAGTTTCACAAATGCATCACATATATACAAGCCTAGCTTATATTCTGCACCACCACTTCAACCAACCTTTAGCCGCCACCTTCTCCACCACCACCAACTCAGAACTGACCACCACCCTCTGCCACATCACCCACCACCACCTACACCACTGGCTGGGCCCACATAGCCTCTGGCCGAACCATATTATAGCATAGATGTGATGATATTTTGACGTGTGTTGTAGATTTGTGCACCTAGATCTATGCACCATCAAAACCATCATAGGCCGACCCTGTTTGAACCCAAACCAGACCCAATTTCATGCCATGGCTGAGCCTATACCATGCCTAGCTGAAGCATATGAAGTTGAGAACAAGTGCAATGCATTTGATTTTGTTTTGGGCTTTGATTTCTAACAACGTTTAGTGATAAATTGTTTTGAAACTTATCTATGTTGCATTGTTTTGTTCAAATGTTCGATCAAGGCTTTTAGCTTTGGCTCTCCACTCTCAAGTCATTTCCATATTCTCGTGCCTTCATAGTGTTTGTATTGTTTGCTTTGGTAGCTATCTCCAGCTCTGAACAGGTTAGTTATTCTCACCAGACAGTGTATACCTATATAACTAGTAAATTGACCACTTTTGAATCTATAAAATGCATCATCATATTATATCTTCTATGTTATGATTTTATGATGTTCACCCATGCTTAAACACCTGTTATATCATATGTTACTGTTATATTATGTTGTTCTGTTATTTTTATCTGTTTATTACACTGCAAGTTCCCTTTAGATTAGTATCACTATGGGTTGAAATGATACATACCCGAACGGACTTTAGAATAGGAGAAAATCGTTATGGGCTGAAATGATAGGCCTGAATGATTTTAAATTATTTTCATTTACTTGGGATTGCGGGTTTGAAATGATCAAACCCGGGTTTTCTTTGTAAATTACGGGTTGAAATGATATATTACCCGTATCACTTTACTTAAGCTAGAAAATGAAATACAGACCCGTAGCTAAAATATGTTTTTCAAAAAATTTTAAAATATTTTAGAAATGTAAATTGTTTGTACCAAAAATGGGCACAACACTCTTCGGAAGTTTTTGAAGAGATAAACGTGAAGAATGAAAATTAAGACTGTGGATTATCTAACAAAAACTCCAAATAACAGAAATGTAAAGTGCAAAGACAAGCGATTTAGAGTGGTTCGGCGTTTTCGCCTACGTCCACTATGAAGTTTGATGATTTTATTGCTCGATACTTGAATATTACAATTTCTTATATCGTAGTACAAGTGGTTTTACGAGCTAAGTCTGAATCTAAGACAACCGTGGTGATTCTGAGTAAATCTGGCAGAGTCTGGGCGCTCTTTAGCTCTTAGAATTGTCCGACCTCTTTTTTGAATGACCAGGGGCTCTATTTATAGGAGTAGGAGGCTGATATTTCGCCTAAAATTCGGGGAGACCGCTTCTGGTACATGAGGGGGCCCACATACCCACTTTCAGGAAATCCGGGCCCACTTTGGGATCGATTCGAAGTCCGTTCGAATCGATCAAGAAATCATCCAATCGAGCTAAAATTTGGTGTGGACATTCTTCATTATGTGCTTAAGCTTCTGTGAAAATTTCATAGCATTTGGACTTGTAGATCTCGAGTTATGATCGATTCAAGATCATGTTCTCGGTTATGAATCTTCTTCGAATCGATCCTCCTTGAACCAGTTTCTTCGAATCGATGCCTTCGACTCGATTCATTCGAATCGATAGGGTCGACTCGATGGTTCAACGTGTCTTCATGGTGACGGGGTGCGCCTTCTTCGCATTGATCCGACTTTATCTCTGAGTCGACTGGGTCGAATCCAAGTTTCTAGCTGCTTTGACGTAGCGGATTCGAAGGAGTGGGTTCGAAGCATTGGCACTGACTGGATACGAGGTGATTCGCCTTGATGGATTCGAAGGAATCCATTTCGATGGAGTCGAAGGACATCGGTCTGTAGCTTTATGGATTCGAAGTAATTCATCTGGATCGATTCGAGTGAATGTTTGTTTGGTGGATGCGAACCATGTGGAGTCGAACAGATGGATTCGAACAGAGTGCTCACTGATGGTTACGAAGCTCCGAGGCCAGGTGGATACGAAGTAGAGGGGTTTCATCGATGCGAAGCAGGGGAAGGTTGATGGATTCGAACGCATGTTTCTGCCTATGGATTCGAACTCAAGGCCATGTGCTCCATTTGCATCGATGATATCTTGAGCGTACGACCTTGGATTGACTTGAAATTTGGAACGTTGCATTTCCTGACCTTGCTTGACATGTCTTATCAATTACAGCCCGATCCAGATTCGAGTAGAATTCATCGATGTCTGTGGATATCCAGTGGCTACTTGATACCGAGGATGTATGACCCGTATTCTCTAGTCAGTTCCTTGATATCTCGGCCTTGCCAAAAGGCGGGATAACATAAATATTATAATATTTTGATTTAAACTTAATTAAAAATGATTTTTGTAAAGCATTATTGATTTTCTGTAAATTTATAAGTGGAATAAATTAATGGTAAAGTTAGAAAATTTGAAATGTAAGTTATTCTGGAAGTTATAATTTGATGATAAATGGAATTTAAATTAAATATGAAAATATGATAAATTTATGATATTTTGAATTTAAATGAATTTAAAAATGATTTTTATATATATTAATGATTTTTGAATAAATTTAAAATGTGAAATGAATGAATATTTAAGTTGAAATTTTGAAATATAACTAAAATTGGAAATTTGTGAAGTTGGCTTAAAGGTGAATTTTAAGTTAAGTAAATAAAAGTGGAATTAAGTTATATTGGGAAATATAAACTTAAGTGTGAAGTTAATTTAATTTAATGAATTTAAAATTTAATATTGGAATTTAATAAGTGAATTATTATTAAATTTTGATTTTTTTGAATGGAGGTTTAACTTTATAAAATCATGAATATAAGGGTATTTGAATGATTATTTTAAAAGTGAAATTATATGATTTTATAAGTTAAAAATGATTTATATAAAAATATAATTGTTTGTGAAATTATACTGAATATTTGAAGTTAATTAATTGCATTTCTGAAATGTTATTAATTCTAATGTAAATGATAATACAGCATTTGTAAATGCTGTAGTTGATAATAATGAACCAAATGGCTAAATTTAGTTAAAGGCTATTATAGCATTTTTGTAAATGTTATAATTGATGAGTTTAACTAAGTTTATTTGAACTAATGTAACCCTATTACAGCATTTTTAAATGCTGTCTTTTGTTAAATTGAACTGTTTGAATGTGACTTTTCATAGCATTTTCTAAATGCTACGAAAGGTGAATTTTCACTGTTTTGATAAAATTAAGTGAATGAATGAACTTTGAAAAGTTAAATTTTTGGAAATTTAATAATTTAATTATTAAATATAATAACTTCATTTTATGATTTAAAATGAAGTAATTTGTTTTGAAATATAAACTATTTTGAAATGTGTGTTGAAGTGGTATTTTAAATAAATGAATGTGGTTTGGAAGATACGATATTTTGATATTTTGAAATGGATTTGAAATGATATTTGATTTAGAAGTATAAAATACCATTTTTGAAATTTTAACCACGGGATGTATTTGATTTATGGTTTAACTGATCCTTAAAGGATGGGCGATCCCAAGCATCTTTTAAGTTATGGTGCATTTCTACTACAGTTCACTTGAGTTGGTTTACATTATATAAGTATATATTGTCCTGACTCGAGTGTTTTGTATTTTGCTTTACGCTCGGGTCAGCCTGAGTATTTACAGCTTAGCTTTGGATCTCTTTCTGGAGCTAGGAATCGTTGGAGATTCTGCTTATCTAGTTATCTATCCATTTCAGTTGTTCTATTTCAGCTCTGGTATTATAAACTTCTTTGTATTTGAGATTTCTATTGTATATGTTTTCAGACTGATATTATGTATTTTGTTTTGAGAGTTTGTTATAGTAGCTTCATGAACTACTATGGTATTTTAATTTCCGCTGCGAGTTATTCTGATATTTCTATGTCTATGATTCTATGATTAATTTTATTTGCTCCGAAATTTATTACAATCTATTATTTCGTATTATTCAAGTCAGACATGTGTGGATTATTGTCGATTTGAATGGTCCAAAATAGTGGGTCGTTACATTTGGTATCAGAGCTTTGGTTTTAGGCAAACCTTAGCCTGCGGAGCAAAAACTCATTAGAGATAGGGTAGAAATACCCTAGAATGAGTGAAATCAATCTCAGAATCATTCCTTTGTGAGAGAAAGTATTTTCAAAGTATAAAATGATTTTCAAAGGATTTTTAAAGGATTTTTAAAGATTATTTTGATATAAAATTTTCTTGTTTTGAAAGAAAATTTTCTGGACTTTATCCCTTTCGTATCCACCTTGTTAGTAATTTCTTTGATTAGGATTTCCTTAAAATTCTGAACTTCTATCTTAGTTGGGATTTCTTCGATTAGGATTCCTTTGAATTTTGGAACGCTTCCACTTGTTCTGAAATCCATTCCTGTCTCCCCTAATTGTATTCTTTTGATTTTTGGAGCATTCCATAACTCCACTTTGAATGACCTCTATAAAGACCGGCGATTCTGCCAAACTTTGAATGATTTGTAAAGGAGTGATACTCCTTTACAATTGGCATTGATTCACCGGAGATTTTCGTATCCTCGGTTTACAATGCTATCTATCTTCTGCTATACCTTGATTCTATCTCTGGTGATCGAAGGTCGATTTGCCTTAGATTTTCGCATCGATTATATTCCTGAAGTCACGGTTGACCCTGTTAAAGTCGCCCGCGATTTATAGGAGCTTATCCATCTTCTATTTGGTAATTTAATATTCTCATCTTCGTTCGAGCTTATCTTCGAATCAGAATTCTATTTGATTAGAGTCCCTCTAAATTTGAATCTCTATTTGCTTTGAAATCCATCCTTGAATCTTCCCTTGAAAATTTGAGGTTGATTTTATTTTGGAATTTGTGTATACATCGAAATTGTTATTTGATAAGGATGACCATATTTTATTGAAATGTTTTCAATAAGGATTATATACCCTTGTAAAATGAGAATTTGAAGTTTCAAAAGGATTTGAAATTTTAAATTTTTTATAAGAAATGGTTTCATATAAAATGATTTATAACTGAAGGACTTGAATCTGAATTTGAGTGATTGAACTCCGGCATTTTTAAACTGGTTTTAGGATTTTGAAAGATATAATAATACGATTTGAAAGTATTTTCCGAATATGAAAGGTTTCAACTGATTTTAATGAGTTTCAAATGATTTCAAAGAAATTTCAAAAGAAGTTTGAGAAAATAGAAGTCCAAAACCTACTTATGTCGCTGGAAAATAATTTCGGTGATCAATGCATGCATCATCGACATTGATTTTCGAGTTTCAAAGTGGGGGAGAGGCCACTTCGGTAACTTTGCTATGCGATTGATTTGTGAAACCAATTTTGATTTCAAATTCTAAAGTGTCATGTGATATTCGAAAGATATTTGTATATATATTTGAACAATTTGAAATGAGCCGGTGTTCAGTCCTTGAGTTTTGGATTTGATTGATATAACTCTATTTTTGGAATTGATTTACTGATTTAATTGTGATTTCCAACTCTTGGATTGAAATATGACTTCTTCGACTATTTTGAAGGTTCGAGCACTTCCAAATCAAGGTTAACTTTTCAAAAGCTAAGAAATTTTGAAGTATAAAGTATATAAGTTTTGTATGTATGTTTAAAGTATGTAGTAATCTGATTTAGATAAGTTGAAACTGTTTTATTAAGTAAACGAATAAGGCTATTTTGAATTTTCTAATATGAAATTTAGAATTGAAATGTTTGGAAAAAAATCGGTCTTCAAATATTTTGAGAAAAATATATAATTTAGTTTTTTAACTTAGTAACATCTTTATAATACTATATATTTAACAAGTTGGAATAGATACATAAGTTGTACGTATGTTGTTTTATTCGTATAATTAAATTGATCCAAGTTTGAGTACACAAAATCGAGGTGAACTACACCATTTCGTGTTAGGATTTTTCATTCGATTCTTGACGGCGAATATTTGACATGGATTTTGGGCTTGATTCTGGAATTCTCTATCATAGTATATGGCTATGCAAGGAGACTGATGGCTTCTAGTCGAGAAACCATATCGAAGTCCGCATTAGGGAAGTCGAATGGACAATACTAGTTTGAAAGCGAACTAATGTGATCGAGCAAGCGATCGAATGTAATGTTGCGAAATGATGACATATGTACATCTTATATTCTAATTTCATTGATATACTTGCCGCTGAAATTGGAAGTTGTTGGGTTGGATATCTTTGTAATTTAATTGGAATTCTTTCTTTTATGAAAAACCACTATCAATTTAAAACCATTTTTCAAAACTATTTTTCTTTTACTCTTCTCAAACAAACTATTTTATTATATTTTACAAACAAACTATTTTACAAACCATTTTATTTATAAAACTATTCTACAAACTATTTTTTTATACAAAACTATTCTAAATTAAAAATCTTTTAGTAAGCAAAGATGTTGAATTCCATATGGCTCTTCATGCAGCGAAATTTATTTTTTTGAAAATTTCTGATCCTTATATAGGATGGACATTATGTAAGTATAAGATGATTTTAAAAACCATTGATTTTGGAAATGAATTGTTTGACTTAAATTATATTGATTTAGAAACTTGGATTATTCTCCAAAACTATTATTTTGGAAACTTTGAAACTGAAGATATTTAAATTGAGAAGAAATAATTTAGTGGAATTGTATATGATTTTGAAACTGAACTGATATTGAAACAAATTGAATTGAGAACCTTGTATTTGACTAAATACTTGATTTCGGAGTTATCGAACCTATATAAAAATTGGTTTGTATAAGTATGATGTTGATTCGAAAACAATGGATTTGAAAAGGTACTCAATTTGAAAAGTGAAATCTTATATAATTGAAGTCTATATAAGTGTGATTTGCTATACTTTTGATTTTGGAAAGGTATTTGATTTGAAAATAAAATCTTATATATAATGGACTTTATATAAGTATGATATTTGAAAGTGATTTGAAAAGGTACTATATGATACATATTTTCGAAGTAAAGATATGGAAAGTGCCTTCTGCTTGATATCCGCTTTGTGGCCACATTGTGGATTCATTCTATCGATATTTCACTGATTTTTGGTTTTTCGGATATGATACTCGAGTTTCCACGAATTCCATGGCAATCTCCTTGGTCTTACGAGCGCAACTTCATGGCATAATCGCAGGGTTGGGGGGTGGCCTACGGGTACGGATGTTTCCTGGGAGATCCAGACGTAACCATTGTGTATCTGCGATCTATTGGGTTGCTTGGTAGCGTAATCAGTAGGGGCTGCGAGAGCCTAGGGTACGGATGTTTCCTGGGAGATCCAGGCGTAACCAATTTGTATTTGCAGTATTCATGGCGTAATCGCAAGGTTGGGGGGCGGCCTACGGGTACGGATGTTTCCTGGGGGATCCAGGCATAACTATTGTGTATCCGCAATCCATGATAGACATGTTCTGTTTTTTTTTTGGATTGTACTTTCCATATCTATTTTTAAAAGTTTTCCAGTATTTTCACTGGATGTTGAAACAAGTCTACTAAGTACCTGGAGAATTCTAGCTTTGCGCCTGATCAACGCACTTCCAGAGTCTGCAGGAACGAGGATAAACTTGTTAAGACATCGAGTTATAAAAATATTTTGATAAAATATTATATAAAGGAAACTTTGATCAGTTATTTCCTATCTAAAGGATTTTAAAGTGTTTTAAATATTTTACCTCTTTAACCAACAATTTTAATTAATGGTTCATCCATGTCTTCCAACCTATTTTCCCTCCTAGCTACATTTTCCCTACCTTCTTTCCGGATGTCTTCCAACCTATTGTTCTTTCTAGTATTTCTCCGCTTCCTTCCTTTTCGAGGACGAAAAGATTTGAGTGGGGGAGAGTGTAACAACCCTAGACTTTTGCCTATATTTTTTAAAAAATTGACTTTATTTTTATTTTGAATTTATTTTAAACTTGTTTTATTTCAAACATTTCATTTTTAAATATAAATGTTGATTATTATGTGAATTATAATTTCAAACTGGTATAAATTGGATATTTACTGAAAAGTGTATTTCTGTTCAAACTGGTCAAACTTTAACTTTTAAATTTCAAAATTTAAATATTTAAATTCTTAAATTTTATCTTTTATTATGAAAATAGATTTGATAACTTGAACACTGCTTTTCGTTTCGTTGAAAACGGACTTAAATTGTGAAAGTTATGTGTATTTCAATATTGAATGCAATTTGTTTTATTTAGCAATTTTGTTTATTTTAAAGTTTATAAATTATATTTTCTTTGTCATATTTTATTTTAATATTTGTTAATATGTTATTTTATGTATATTTTTGTCTTTTAATATTTTTAATGTGATAGTAAAAATGTTCCAAAATTTATTGCATTTATTTTCTATTTTTAAAGGCTAGTTTCCATTTTTTTGCTATTTTCTTCACTAAATTATATTTAATTAAAATTTATTTATTTGTTTTGTGAATTCATTTTTTTATTTTGTGTTCTTATCTTTATTTTTAAATATTTTTCAAGTACATAAAAATTTTCTAAAGTTCATTTAAATTTGTTTCAGTTTATAAAGCCTAGTTTTATATATATTGCTATTTTCCTTCATTTAAATTATTTAATTTAAAATTATATTTATTTTATTTATTTATTTATTGCATTTCTGAGTTATTTTATCTTTATTATCAGTATTTTCAAATAATTATAAATTAAAAATGAATTAGTGGAAATTTGAAAGGTTTTAAACTTTTAAAACTCCAGGGTCCTTTTATCTTCCGACTTTTCATTTTCTCAACCTCCTCTATATTGTTTTTTTGGCCGTGCATCTCCTTTCTTTCAGCCGCATTTCTTCTTTTCTTTTCACGCAAAACAAAATCACTTTATCAAGGAAAAAATCACGGCCTTCATTGTTGAGAAAAGCTTTGGTAAAATTCTTCTTTTCCTTCTTTGTTTTTCTATGTTTTCTGTTGAAATTTGTAACTTGTTCTCACCTTCATGGCTTGCCTCCTCCTCAACCAGATCTAGGCCGAACTCCACCACCTTGTATTCTGATCAACCACCCATCTTAGATCACCCCATGACCAGGCTGAGCCCACCAAAGCAAGAGACATCACCAAAGTTTCACAAATGCATCACATATATACAAGCCTAGCTTATATTCTGCACCACCACTTCAACCAACCTTTAGCCGCCACTTCCTCCTCCACCACCAGCTCAGACCTGACCACCACCCTCTGCCACATCACCCACCACCAGCTGCACCACTGGCTGGGCCCACATAGCCTTTGGCCGAACCATATTGTAGCATAGATGTGATGATATTTTGACGTGTGTTGAAGATTTATGCACCTAGATCTATGCACCATCAAAACCATCATAGGCCGACCCTGTTTGAACCCAAACCAGACCCAATTTCATGCCATGGCCGAGCTTATACCATGCCTAACTGAAGCATATGAAGTTGAGAATAAGTGCAATGCATTTGATTTTGTTTTGGGCTTTGATTTCTAACATCGTTTAGTGATAAATTGTTTTGAAACTTAACTATGTTGCATTGTTTTGTTCAAATGTTTGATCAAGGCTTTTAGCTTTGGCTCTCCACTATCAAGTCATTTCCGTATTTTCATGCCTTCATAGTGTTTGTATTGTTTGCTTTGGTAGCTATCTCCAGCTCTGAACAGGTGAGTTATTCTCACCAGACAATGTATACCTATATAACTAGTAAATTGACCACTTTTGAATCTGTAAAATGCATCATCATATTATATCTGCTATGTTATGATTTTATGATGTTCACCCATGCTTAAACACATTTTATATCATATGTTACTGTTATATTATGTTGTTCTGTTATTTTTATCTGTTTATCACACTGCAAGTTCCCTTTAGATTAGTATCACTATGGGTTGAAATGATACATACCCGAACGGACTTTAGAATAGGAGAAAATCGTTATGGGCTGAAATGATAGGCCTGAATGATTTTAAATTATTTTCATTTACTTGGGATTGCGGGTTTGAAATGATCAAACCCGGGTTTTCTTTGTAAATTACGAGTTGAAATGATATATTAACCGTATTACTTTACTTAAGCTAGAAAATGAAATACAAACCCGTAGCTAAAATATGTTTTTCTAAAAAATTTAAATTATTTTAGAAATGAAAATATTATAATATTTTGATTTAAACTTAATTAAAAATGATTTTTTGTAAAGCATTATTGATTTTCTGAAAATTTATAAGTGGAATAAATTAATGGTAAAGTTAGAAAATTTGAAATGTAAGTTATTCTGGAAATTATAATTTGATGATAAATGGAATTTAAATTAAATATGAAAATATGATAAATTTATGATATTTTGAATTTAAATGAATTTAAAAATGATTTTTATATATATTATGATTTTTGAATAAAGTTAAAATGTGAAATGAATGAATATTTAACTTGAAATTTTGAAATATAACTAAAATTGGAAATTTGTGAATTTGGCTTAAAGGTGAATTTTAAGTTAAGTAAATAAAAATGGAATTAAGTTATATTGGGAAATTTAAACTTAAGTGTTAAGTTAATTTAATGAATTTAAAATTTAATATTGGAATTTAATAAGTGAATTATTATTAAATTTTGATTTTTTTGAATGGAGGTTTAACTTTATAAAATCATGAATATAAGGGTATTTGAATGATTGTTTTAAAAGTGAAATTATATGATTTTATAAGTTAAAAATGATTTATATAAAATATAATTGTTTGTGAAATTATACTGAAACTTTGAAGTTAATTAACTGCATTTCTGAAATGCTATTAATTCTAATGTAAATGATAATACAGCATTTGTAAATGCTGTAGTTGATAATAATGAACCAAATGGCTAAATTTAGTTAAAGGCTATTATAGCATTTTTGTAAATGTTATAATTGATGAGTTTAACTAAGTTTATTTGAACTAATGTAACCCTATTACAGCATTTTTAAATACTGTCTTTTGTTAAATTGAACTGTTTGAATGTGACTTTTCATAGCATTTTCTAAATGCTACGAAAGGTGAATTTTCACCGTTTTGATAAAATTAAGTGAATGAATGAACTTTGAAAAGTTAAATTTTTGGAAATTTAATAATTAAATTTAATAACTTCATTTTATGATTTAAAATGAAGTAATTTGTTTTGAAATATAAACTATTTTGAAATGTGTGTTGAAGTGGTATTTTAAATAAATGAATGTGGTTTGGAAGATACGATATTTTGATATTTTGAAATGGATTTGAAATGATATTCAATTTTGAAATGATATTTGATTTAGAAGTATAAAATACCATTTTTGAAATTTTAACCACGGGATGTATTTGATTTATGGTTTAACTGATCCTTAAAGGATGGGCGATCCCAAACATCTTTTAAGTTATGGTGCATTTCTACTACAGTTCACTTGAGTTGGTTTACATTTATAAGTATATATTGTCCTGACTCGAGTGTTTTGTATTTTGCTTTACGCTCGAGTCAGCCTGAGTATTTACAGCTTAGCTTTGGATCTCTTTCTGGAGCTAGGAATCGTTGGAGATTCTGCTTATCTAGTTATCTATCCATTTCATTTGTTCTATTTCAGCTCTGGTATTATAAACTTCTATGTATTTGAGATTTCTATTGTATAAGTTTTCAGACTGATATTATGTATTTTGTTTTGAGAGTTTGTTATAGTAGCTTCATGAACTACTATGGTATTTTAATTTCCGCTGCGAGTTATTCTGATATTTCTGTGTCTGTGATTCTGTGATTGATTTTATTTGCTCCGAAATTTATTACAATCTGTTATTTCATATTATTCAAGTCGGACATGTGTGGATTATTGTCGATTTGAATGGTCCAAAATAGTGGGTCGTTACATAATGAATGACATCCCATACTTTGACAAAGCATCAAACTCTGCCACGTACTCAGAAACTGACATGTCTCCTTGCTTTAGATCAGCAAACTTCCTGAACAACACTGACTTCTAGGCAGCTGGAATGATCTTCTCCTCGAACCTTGTCTTAAATTGTTCCTAAATAAACTAATCTTCTAGGGTAGCAGTAGTCACGACATTCCATTAATTCATGGCCTTCCCCTGTTTCTGTCTAGAAGCTAACTTTCTCTTCATATCGTCATCCACTTCCGTATCACTAAAGATGTGCTCACAAGTATCAATCCAATCTTCCACTTCTATGGCTGATTCCGTTCCATAAAATGGCTTTTCTCTGAAAGTAGGGTAAACTTTGCTCAACTTGGTGAAATCAACCATAGGTGCTTGCATAGGAGCACATCCACCAATAGCCATACCAGGAGCATTCGTCATCATCGTCGCCATCATAGCATTGAACATAGCTTAAAAATCAGGCATAGCGGCTCCAGATCCCGCTCCTTCTTGAACTCCTGAAGCAGATCTCATAGTATTCCTTGTATGCTGGCTCATTCTTATCTGTAAGAAGAACGATCAGTTTCTTATAAAGAAAACCGTGTCAATAGTGCTCATGTGCATGGAACTTATACTATATAGTTTTGAAAAACAAAGCACATAACAAGTGCGTACTCTCTCATATATGATAGTGTTTATACACACATACTCTCTCTCTCTCTCGATCCAGTCAAAGGTGATAACACCTTCCCCATCTCTATTGGATCGCGGTATCAACTCCAATTAATCATGTAACCAAAGCTCTGATGCCAAATGTGATGGCCACCCTATACCACCGGCACCAACAGTAACAAATAATGCGCTGCAGTCATGCCCTGTCGGTATAAGACAATCATCACGATGAATAATAATAAACATAGCATATAACATGTCTATATATCACATCGCATGGATAAAATATAATGTCACAAATACAACAAAAGAGACAGTATTAACGATGTGAATCAGTCATTAGAGTATAATATCCACAGAGGTATACATCAAGTGTCATAGAGTATACATCATGATCAACTAAAATAAACTGTCTCAACAAATGGAATTAAGCAAGAATTGCCACGGGCACCACAGTGTTTCTTAACGGAAAATAGAAGAAATCCATATATGTATATAATATGAGATAGTTCCATCCAGCTCGTCCTTCGAACAGCTACTATGTCACCTAGACCTGTTATCTAGTCTACTCATTTAAGTGTACCCAAGATAATAAGAAGAAAAGTATAAAACCTTGGATCAGAAAAAAGTCTGGTGTGGGCAGTAAATGTGGTAAGGAACAAGAGTACATGAATCATAACTCACATGTCCTGCAACCAAAGGGTTAGTACATAATGTTATAATATGCTATTATACAATAACATAAAGGTACCATACAAGATATAATAGTGGATGTCCAGATATCCCTTTCTCCAGTACCTATTCCCAATGATATTCACAAGTAATAGCCCCCTAAAGAAAGCAACCACATCATTCATCAAATAGTACCCACTATCACTCATCCTTATGCTCTAAATATATGATAACTCATATGGCCTCCTTACTGCAAGGGAGTAATGGAAATCCCGGTTTTCATTGTAATCTCGTATCACACAACCTAAAGCTCGATATATGTCTTGTAGCCCAAAGCTAGATGCTAAACCCAAAGCCACTGGTCTAGGATATACAGGTCCCACTATTGACCTATGGGCATCCCCACTTATAATCCCCCTATTTTGAGTACAACAGAAAACACTTCGAGTATCAATGATTTTGTAACGTCCCCTATCTGGAGGCCCGAAGCTAAGCGCTCAGATGCTACAGTCATCCATAGTATTAACTTCCGGTGACCAAATACGGTAATGTTAATGGTATCCATAATATTAGAAGCACATGAATATGAAACAAAATCACAGATTTCACAAAAAACAACTTTTCTGATTACATTTCACAAAAGATATTTCATATTCCATTCCATATTCCCATAATCGTTTCCCAGGTAAAGATCAAATATACTTATTATAAAATACGCCAAAAGAGATATATGAAAATACCCCCTTAGATGACCAGAGTAATATGTAGACATAACTGTCTTAAATACAACACAATGGAATCGAACAAAATAAAATAGCAACTCCTAAATAGCTATCCCTCAGCCACCGGCTCATCTATGGAAGCTTTGTTCGCCAACCTACTAAAAACCTGTAAACCTCAACCCTCGGCCTACTCAAATCAATTTTGAGCACCCGAGAGTTTAAGGGGAAAAACGAAAACTTTGAGTCATACATAAAGCCTGGTGTGAATAATACTAAACATCTCGGCATTTGATATTAAGTGAGACCACGCCGCTTAGCGGAACGGGTTTCCCCTCACTGTAAACTGGTTAATAACTGTAAAGCAATATCATGTAAACTTACATGTCAGGTAATAAATGGACTATCTGTCCGAACATTATAGTTTTTTTTGGCTAACTACTAACCTTTAGCTGACTCGGGACTACCGGAAAATATAAACAAAATAATCTAACACCTGTTAGATACTCTTCTTTGGACGGTCTGTCCCTAACTTATCTGTTAAATACTCCTCTTCTAGACGGTCTATCCCTATCTTATCTCCTCCTAAGGGCACCTGATCCT
Source organism: Allium fistulosum (assembly GCA_030737815.1). Classification (NCBI taxonomy): domain Eukaryota; kingdom Viridiplantae; phylum Streptophyta; class Magnoliopsida; order Asparagales; family Amaryllidaceae; genus Allium; species Allium fistulosum. Next base: position 477,777,165 of record CM060905.1, on the reverse strand, counting down.
AATGATTTTGCGGGCTCACCAATAACCTATCTGTATACAAATATATATTCCCTTCTATGTGTAATCATAATTTTAGTCTTACCCGTGACAAAGCTCTACACACTAAAATTTTGGACTAAATTAGCTAGGGCTAATAGCTAATTTACAGGGTGCGACCTTATACCAGTCCCATTTGGTATTCTAATATCGAAGTGATTTTACTTACTGTAATCTTCCCAAAAATTTTCTTGAAAACCTTTTCATCTCAAATTGATTTAAAACCTTTAAACCAAATTTAAACAAGAAAAATATACACTCTATGCTTTACTCAAAATCACCTTGCCATGTTATATATATATATATATACACACACTTTACTTAGATCTTTGTTGATGAAAACATTAAAATCTTTGATAGTACCCCTTTTGAATCCATTGAAAGTACCACTTTCGAAACCAAGTAAAACCCTTCTTTATAACCTAGGCTGAAAGGCTAAAGCATTCCTTTCGAAACCATTCATATAAACCTTTCTAACTATTGAAAACCATTCCTTTGAAAGCTATAAAACCTTAGACATCCTTCTTTAATTAAAACCTTTAAACATTGCTTTTCATAACATTAGGAAAACCTTTCCTTTCAAACCTTTCGAAACCATCAGGGAACCACCCCTTCGAAAGCTTCACTTAAAACCTTTCAAAAGCATAAACACCTTTATAAACTTCAAACCTTTCGAAAGCATTTGGGTTCAATTTAAAACATGTGGAAACACCTTTCGAACCATTAAAAATCATCTCTTTCAAAACCATCTGGGGTCTACCTTTAACAGAGTAAAAGGGTCATAAAACGTTTAAGTCGAGAGCACTCCTTTCGAAAGCATTCCTAAGTAAAGAAGTGACGGTGTCAAAACCAACGTTGCGAAAGCATTGGAGAAGCAGCTAATTTTTAAAAACAAAGTATACCTTCTGAAACCATTGACTTCGAAAAGTAGAAAAGCGGCAGCTAGAGGTTTCGACCCCTTCGGAAGCAATTACTTAAAACAAAAGGCACAACCCATTCGAAACCATCCCTTTAAAACATTTGACTCAGCCGAAATCCAACCAAGTCGAAAGCAAAGCAAGTGCGTTTTCATTTGAAAGCTAAGTAGGTTTTGACCTCCTTCGAAACCGCTGTTTTTGACCCAATACCTTTCGCCAATATCCAATTCTCTGTGCACCAAGACTTTGATGCCATGCACATTAGTTTCAATAATGATAGTGGTGGAGCTACTAAGTCGGAACCCCTGGTGCCAAAAGTGGCGAAACATGCTAAAAGCATGTAAAAATTGGTTTTTACTTTAAAAATAATTTCTTTTCAACTAATCTGCCTTGTTTGTCAAAATATTATTGGTTGCTAATTTTCTTTTATAAAAGTGTTGCCAATATTTCAGAATAAACAATTTAATTTATTTATAAAATTCTCTTTTGTCCTTTTATAAATATATAAAACATTCAAGTCCCATACTTTAAATAATTTTATATATTCTTCCAAACACTTAGGAAAATTCTACAAAAATTCCAAAAAATCATTTTTAATATGTTTCCTAACATATATTAATTTCAAACTCAATACATATATTATTTAACCGTAAATAATTTTAAACCCAATTAACCATTTCCTTACTAGAAAATTAATATAAAATCGACATTAATTCAGAAATTTATGAAAACTGAAAATCATCATTAAAATATCATTTCTGATCTAAATATAAACTCGCAAGGCATTTGGATGTCATTAAATAGGGTTTTCACATTAAAACATATCATAAAACCTATATGAATAAGCATAAATCATCAATAAGCACATATAAACATTTAATAATTTAAAAACATGGCACAATCATGCAAAATACTTTGGACTCTTCTTAAAACCGAAAATAATTAGAAAAATGAGATGTAGTCATTATTCACCTTGGCTTTGAGGTTTTTGAGTTTGAGATTTGAATTGATTAAGTTGATTAATCTTCTTCCTTTAGCTCTTTCTTTATCTTCCTCTTGCTTAATGGTGGCCGGCCTTCTATACTTTGATTTTTGATTTAGTAATGAATGTGTATTCCTAAGGGTTTAGGGTATTAGAATGATCTCTTTTCTATTTTACCCCTCCTCAGTTTCATTTTAACTCTTCTTTAGTTCATTGGTTACATAGCATGGCTTCCCCTATTAAAATCAATTCTCAATCCTCTAATCATCACATTATTTTATTTAATTTAGCTAATTAAATGTCCTAAATAATGTTCCTAAAAATATGCGGCATTACAATCTCCCCTCCTTAAAGAATTTCGTCCTCGAAATTATGATAAGGTACACAACACATCAATCAAGAAGGTAATACACATCAAACAAGTCAGGATAAGCGTCTCTAATCCTTCTCCCAGTCTCCCAAGTACAGCCTCTCTCATTGTCGCTCCACTAGACTTTCACTAATCTGACTGCCTTGTTTCTAAGCCTCTTCTCATCTCTCGCAACTATCTGAACTGGCTTTCTAACTATAGTCAAGTCTGGTTCTACTACCAAGTCATCTACCACAGTCGGTGTTATAGTAGACTTCAGATTTTTAACACACTTCCTTAGATGAGAAACATGAAAGACATCATGCACTCCTGCCAAACTACTCAGTAACTCTACTCTATATGCGAGTTTCCCGATCCTCTCTAAAATAGGAAATGGTCCTATGAATCTCGATGCCAACTTCCCTGATCTCCCAAATCTATTCACACCCTTCGTCGGTGATACCTTTGTAAAAACATGATCTCCAATAAAGAACTCTAAGTCTTTCCGACTTCTATCTGCATAACTTTTCTGCCTAGACCGAACTTCCTTCATCCTAGCCCGAATCAACTCAATCTTTTCTATAGCTTCCCTAACCTATTCTGGACCAAGAACCAACTTATCCCCAGTCTCTAACCAACAAACTAGTGATTTGCGTGGCCTTTCATACAAAGCTTCAAACGGTGCCATCCCTATACTAGTTTGATAACTGTTGTTATACGAAAACTCAACTAAGTGTAGATGGTCTTCCCATGATCCCCCAAAATCTTAACACACAATCTCTTTACAAATCTTCCAGGGCTTTGTTAACTCTTTCCGTTTGCCTATCGATCTGTGGATGGTAAGCGATACTCATCTTGAGCTTGGTTCCTAAAATATCCTGTAGACGCTTCTAGAACTCACTAGTGAACAAGGAATCTCTATCAATTACTATACTACAAGGAATTCCATGAAGTCTAACTACATTCTTCATAATTAACTTTGCCAAAATAGGTGTCATCCTAGTTGACTTAACTGGAATGAAATGGGCACTCTTGGTTATTCTGTCCACTATGAATGGCTGAAGCAACCAACTTGGCTTCTGATGTTCGGCTTTTACCTGTTGATAGTTCAAACACTACTTCACCCATAAGCCTACATCCCTCTTCATATCTTCCTAGAGAAAACTCTTCTTCATATCTTGATACATCTTTGTTCCTCCTGGATGAATAGTGAACTTCGAACGATGGCATTCCTCCAAAACTTCTTTTCTAATGCTTCCCACATTCAGAACACACAACCTATCTTTCTTTCTCAACCACCCATTCTGGTCTAGATTAAAATCCTTTAAGTCATCGCTCTCTGTTCCGTCCCTTAACTTCTTGATCCATTCAACCAGCAAAGGATCCTCTATCTATTTAGAAGCAATCCTTTCAATCATAACTAGTCAAACTTCTAAACAAGGCAATACAACAGATCCTTCACTAGACCCAACTTCAGATCTCCACTGCACTCTACAAGTTGACAATGCTTCCTTTCCACTCTACTATCATTGCCAACACAACATTCTGATGCTTTCGGCTAAGTGCATCTAGGACCTTATTGCCTTTTCTGGTGTGTACTCAATTCCAAAATCATAAGTGGCTAAAAACTCTAACCATGTTTGATGTCTCATGTTCAACTCCTTCTGAGAGAACAAATACTTCAATGATTTATGATCCGTATATAACTCAAACCACTCTCCCAAAAGATAATGTCTTTTAACACCACAGATTTTTAGTAACATTATTTAAGATATTTAATTAGTTAAATTAAATAAAATAATGTGTTAATTAGGGGATTGAGATTTGATTTTAATTTAGGTGTAGCTATGACATTTAACAATGAATTAAGAAAGAGTTAAAATGAAATAGAGGAGTGGTAAAATAGGAAAGAGGCCATTCCTATATTCCTTAAACTTGGCCGTGTATTCTCCTATACACGTTCACTTTTCATTTTCAAAATATTTAAACAAGAGGCCGGCCATTATTAATAAGGAAAAGGGAATGAAGATTAACAAAAGCCAAAGGAAAAACTAATTCAAATCAAATCCATTCACATCTCAATCTCTATAAGCTCTAAAGCTAAGGCGAATAATGTTTACATCTCATTTTTGTTTTGTTTTCTGTTTTAAGATGAATTTCGAATATTTTGCATTGATTTGCCAAGTTATTGAATGATGGAATAATTATATATACTTATTGATGAATTATGGTTTTTCATATTGAATTTATGATATGTTTTAAGGTGAAAACCCTATTAAATGATATCCAAATGCCTTGCGAATTTTTATGAAGATCATAAATGATAGTTTAGAGATGGGTTTCAAATTTCAGAATTTTCTTAATTTTTGTGGAATTAATATGAATTTTCTAGTAAAGAAAATTTTATTTTGGATTATAAATTAATTACCCTTAAATAATTATTGGTTTGGGTCTGAAATTTATATATGTTAGAAAACATATAAAATGTAATTTTTTGGAATTTTGTAGATTTTTCCTAAGTGTTTAATGGTTATATAAAATTATTTAAGGCATGGGACTTAAATGTTTTATATAATGAAGGAAGGAGAAGGGGCTTTTTGTAAATAAATAAGTTTGTTAATTCTGCCAAGTCGGCAGCACTATTGAAAAGAGAAACAGGCAACCAATCAGATTTAGACAAACAAGGGAGGTTAGGTACAAAAGAAATAGTTTAAAAGTACAAATAAACATGTTTTACATAGTTTCGATGTTTTCGGCACTAGGTTCTGCCTCCTTACCTTTGCCTCCGACACTATTGAAACCAATGCACATGGTATCAGTTAACTGGTATGTAGTGAATTGGATGTAGGTGGATGGTATAGAGTCGAAACCAGGGGTTCCAAAGGGGTTAGGGCTTTACTTTGGTTTTAAAGGAAAATGCGCATGCTTGCTTTCGACTAAGATCCTTTCGACTTGGTTAGCTTTCGACTAAGTCAAATGGATTTAAAGAGATGGTTTTGATTGAGTTGCGCTTTTGTTTTAAATGACTGCTTTCGACTGAGTCAAAGCCTTTAGCTATCGCTTCCTACCTTTTGACCCAGTTGGTTTTGAAAGGGTTGTTTTGTTTTCTAAAAAAACTGGCTACCTCTCCAATGCTTTCGAAGGGTTGGTTTCGACACCATCACTTCATTACTTAGGAAATGGTTTCGAAAGATATAAGTTTTATGGTTTTGAAATAGAAGCTTTCGACTTAAATGATTTAAAGACCCTTTTTCTCAGAATTGAAGTATGACCCAAATGGTTTCGAAAGAGATAAGTTTTATGGTTTCGAAAGGTGTTTCCACAGGTTTTAAATTGAACCTAAAGTGCTTTCGAAAGGATTGAGTTTTAATTGTTTCGAAAGGTTTAAAAGAATGGTTTCGAAAGGGGTGGTTCCCTAGGGTTTCGAAAGCGTTGGAAGGAAAAGCTTTTCCTATGTTTTTGAAAGGCATTTTTAAAGGTTTTAAAAGAAGGATGTCTAGGATTTTAAAGCTTTCAAAGGGAAGGTTTTTATGCTTTCGAAAGGAAAAATTCGAATGGTTTTGAAAGAATTTGGTCTTTTGGCCTAAGAAAAGTAAAGGGTTTTATTTGGTTTCGAAATGGTTACTTTCAGGGGTTTCGAAGGGGTTGTTTAAAGGTTTAAACAAAGGTTTCAAATATATTAAATATGCACAATAGCCTAAGGGTTTCAAGTTAAAAAGGACTTTAACTTATTTTGAGAGGGTAGTTAATCCTCATTAAATCTCATCAACATTATTTTGAGTAAAGTATATATAACATGGCAAAATAGCTTAGAGTAAAGCTAAATATGTATTTTCCTTGTATACGTATGATTTAAAGGGTTAAATCAGTTTGAAATAGGTTTTCAAGGAAAATTTAAAGGGCAATTAACCCTAAGAGAATGACTCAAATTAGAAGACCGGATAGGTCTTGTGTAGGGTCGCGCCTTATGCTCATTAGCTATTAGCACCTAGCTAATTTAGTTCAAAATTACAGTGTGTAGGGCTTAGTCATAGGTAATACTAAAATGCTGGTTACACATAGATTGGAATATTTATGTACAGAGGTAAGTTATTGGTAAGCCACAAAACCATTAGGATCAGTTGACCCTTGGAGAAGTAAGTTAAGGATAGACCGTCTAGAAGTTTTGTTTAACAGATGTTTAGACCATTTGATGTTTATCTGGTAAGCCTGAGTTAGCCAAATGGGCAGTTAGCCCAGATTTTAGATAGTAGTCCGGTTTGAGGACAATTAGTCTAGTTTGTGCGTGGTCAGCCCAGATTTCGGACAGATGGTCCATTTATTACCTGTTTTTAGCATAACAGGCATTGTTATATTTATTATTATAATCAGTTTGATTAACCGGTTTGGTTGTAGAAAAGTATTTGCAAAATTTATGTTTTGAAAAGGATATTAGTGAGGGGAAACTCGTTCCACTAAGTGGCGTGGTCTCACTCAATATCATAAACCGGATGTAACAATATTATTCACACCAGGCTTTATGTCGGACTCGAAGTTTTTGTTTCCCCTTAAACTCTCGGGAGCTCAAAATTTATTTAAGTAGGATGAGGGTTAAGGTTTTTAGGTTTTTGAAATTTTGGCGAATAAAGCTTCCAGAGATGAGAAGATGGCTGACGGATAGCTAATTAGGAGTATAGATTATTCTGTTTATTTTTCGCTATGTATATTAAGTCAGATATGACTATATTTCTCTGATCAACCAAGAGGGCATCGTCATATGACGCTCTTGGTGTATTTTTGTAATGATTATAATTGATCTTTACCTGCAAAATGTTAAGGGATTATGTAACATGGATATGAATTATTGTTTTGAAATGTAATCAGAAAAATGTTGTTTTGGAATCTGTGATTTGTTCATATTCATGTGCTTCTGATATTATGGATACCATTAGCATTACCGTATTTTGTCACTAGAAGTTAATACTATGGGTGACTGCAGCATCTGTAGTTGTTAGCTTTTGGCCTCTAGATACGAGATGTTACAACTTGGTATCAAAGCATAGGTTTATGAAAAACATTAAACTAAAAATGGTTTTTAAAACTTAATCCTAGAGAATTAGAGTAAAATTTAGGGTATGGGATAACGCTATAGTAACGTACTTTTATTTGCTATATATAAGTATGAGCTTTATCTCTAGTCTCCTATCTTTGTTAGGTTATATTACTATATCTCATGTGATTTTAATACAGATATGGATGGTAGAAGGAAGAGTTAAACTAGGAGGGGAGGGCACCGATGGGAATGCCATGCCTAATGTGTGGAGAGGTCAAGGTTAGGCACAAGTAGAGAATGCAAGTGTTGGAGTCCCGTAAGTTGGAATGGAAGCTATATATCAGTTTTTCAGGAATATGTTGTAGGCGGGAGTTGCAGCCGGAGTGTTAGGAGGAAATGTTGCCGGAGCAGGGAATTTGGAAGTTCCGGTAGTTAATCATTATGCTAAGCTGAGTGGAGATTACACTAAGCTTGGAGGAAAGCCATTTGTTGGAATAGAGGATGCCATTGAGGTGGAGAATTGGTTGCTGCATTGTAAGAGAATCTTTTCATATTTGGGGCTCAATGATGAGCAGAAGAGGAGGTTGACATCTAGACAGCTTCAGGAGCAGCTTTGTTATGGTGGAATAGTGTGGCTGTGGAAGTGGATGAGGAGACTATGACCTGGGAAGATTTCAAGAGGAGATTCCAGGAGAGGTTTATGTCTGTTATAGAACAATCAGCTCTGATCAGGAAGTTTTGCTGAGTTAGAGCAGGGAGAGATGTCAGTTATGGAGTATGCCAGAAGGTTCGAGCAGTTGGCCAGGTATAGGTATGCTTCAGTGGATACAGTGATGAAGAGGAATGAGAAGTTTATCGAGGGGTTGAAGTTTGAGTTAGTAAGGGCTACATTGTCTCATATTAGAGATCTTCTGATGTTGTTATGGAGATGGCCTTACGGCATGAGGAGATTCTTTATTCTCTAGAGAAGAATAAAGCTAAGGATGTCCAGGTTGGGTAGGGCCAGAAGAGGAAGTTCTTTCCTAAGAAAGGTGCTCAGAATGGTGGAACAGCGAAGATGGGAAAGTCTGAGATTGTTTGCTTAAAGTGCAACAAGAAGGGGCACTTTGCTAATGAGTGTTGTGCCGGAAAGGTAAATGAAGTTGCTGGAAAGAAGAATGTCAGCTGCTTCAACTACGACCCGATAGGCCACTATAAGAACCAGTGCAAGCAGCCCACTAAGGATGGAAAAGGCAAGGTGTATGCATTTAAGCCTGCTGCTTCTAAGCCAACAGCTCAGGAGAAAGGAAAGGCAGTATTGAGAGGTATACTTCAGATTCATGGTATGTCTGTTAGCGTTCTATTTGATACTGGTGCATTGCATTCTTTTATATCTAGATGTTTGATAGATAAGTTTAACCTTCAACCCCATATATTTAGTTACTTCCTTACAGGTTGCGAATCCAATAGGAGGGTATGCAACTCTAGGGTTGAGATGTGACCAGTTAGAGTTTGACCTGTTAGGCCATGCTTTTGTGTGCAGTTTGCATGTATTGATTTTGTGGGGTTGGAATCATTTTTGGTATGGATTGGTTAAGTGAGTACGATGCTAGGATATTTTGCCAGGATAGGAGAATATTGCTTAGACACCAAGATTGTAGCGACATGATTGTTTATACTGTATAAGGTTCTTGCGGTGATATGTATACCTTGTTGGGTGTAATGGAATTGGATGATGAGTTGAGTCGAGTTTTCATGGTTAGAGAATTCGCAGATGTTTTTGAGCCTGTAGTTGGATTGCCACCAAAACGAGCCATCGAGTTACGGATAGATTTGGTTCCGGGAGCAGAGCTAGTGAGTAGGCCACAAAGCAGGATGACCCGTTCAGAGATGAGGGAGTTGAAAGTGCAGTTGGTGGATTTAGAAGGCAAGAGTTTTATCAGGCCAAGTAGTTTGCCTTGGAAAGCAGCTACAGTGTTTGCTAAGAAGCCGGACAGATCGTTGAGGTTATGTATCGATTGTCGTAAGTTGAATGAGAGGATGATAAAGAATCGATATCCATTGCTGAGAATTGATGATTTGTTCGACCAGTTGAGTGGAGACAAGTTATTCTCGCAAATGGATTTGGCTACAGGTTTCCATCAGCTCAGAGTAGCAGAGGATAGTATACCTTTTACGGCGTTTAGGACCGGATATGGGTCGTACGAATAGTTATTTATGCCGTTCAGACTGACTAATGCGCAAGCAATCTTTGTGTATCTAATGAACCAGGTTTTTCGAGAGCACTTGGATAGGTTTGGATTAGTTTTTATAGATGATATCTTAATATACTCTAAGGATGAAAGAGAGCATGAAGTTCATCTTAGAATGTTGCTTGAGACGCTGAGGCAGCATCAGCTGAAGGCGAAGTTTTCAAAGTGTTATTTCTAGAAGAAGGAAGTGAAGTTTTTGTGTCATGTGGTCTCAGAGAAAAGGTCATCGGTAGATCCGACTAAGATTGAAGCGTTGGATAGTTGCAAGAGCTCGAGATAGTGACAGAGTTAAAGAGTTTCCTTGGGTTTGCTGGTTATTATCGGAGGTTCATTAAGGATTTTTCACGGATAGCGGCACCAATGACCAAGCTAACAAGAAAGGATGTGAAGTTTGTGTAGACCGATAAGTGGGAGGAAGCATTCCAGAGTTTGAAACACTTATTTACCCATGTGCCTATGTTGGTTGTTCCAGAAGGGAATCAGGATTTGGTGGTTTATATCGATGTGCGTGGAACAGGATTAAGAGTTATGCTGATGTAGAGAGGTAAAGTGATTGCATATGCTTCTAGATAGCTTAGACCACATGAGGTCAGATATTTGACGCATGATTTGGAATTGGTTGTAGTTATTTTTGCATTGAAGGTGTGGAGACATTACCTTTTGGGAGAGAGGTTTGAGTTATATATAGATTATAAGTCGCTGAAGTATTTTTTTCTCTCAGAAGGAGCTGAACATGAGATAACAGAGGTGGATAGAGTTTATTGTTGCTTATGATTTTGGGATTGAGTACACACCGGAGAAAGACAACAAGGTTGTAGATGCACTTAGCAGGAAACATCAGAATGCAGTATTGGCGATGATTGCTGAGTGGAAAGATTTAAAAGTATTAGCAGATTGTAGAGTGCAATGGAGACCTGAGGCTGGGTCTAGTGGAGATAAAGTTGTATTATATTGTTTGGAAGTTCGACCAGTGATGATTGAAAGGATTTCTTCTAAACATATAGAGGATCCTGTGTTAGCTGAACGGGTCAGGAAGTTAAAGGATGGAACCGAGAGCGATGACTTGAAAGATTTCAGTCTTGACCAGAATGGGTGGTTGAGAAGGAAAGGAAGATTATGTGTTCCGAGTGTAGGAAACATAAGAAAAGAAGTCTTGGAGGAATGCCATCATTCGAAGTTCTCTACTCATCCAAGAGGTAGTAAGATGTGTCCGGATATGAAGAGGAGTTTCTTCTGGGAAGGTATGAAGCGGGATATTGGTTTGTGTGTAAAGCAGGCAAAGGCCGAACACCAGAAGCCAAGTGGGTTGCTTCAGCCATTAGATATTCCGATATGGAAGTGGGATTCTATTTCCATGGATTTTATTGATGGGTTGCCAAGGTCGAATAGAGGAAATGAAAGTATATCGGTTATAGTGGACAAATTTACCAAGAGTGCCCATTTCATTCCAGTTAAGTCAACCAGAAAGGCACCTGTATTAGCGAAGTTGTTTATGAAGAATGTGGTTAGACTGCATGGAATTCCTAGTAGCATAGTTAGTGATATACATTCCTTATTCACTAGCGATTTCTGGAAGAGTCTACAGGAAGTTTTGGGGGCCAAGCTCAAGATGAGTGCTGCTTACCATCTGTAGACAGATGTGCAAACAGAAAGAGTTAACAAGATCTTGGAGGATTTTTTAAGAGCTTGTGTTCTAGATTTTGGGGGAACATGGGAAGACCATCTGCATTTAGTCGAGTTTTCATATAACAACAATTATCAGGCTAGTATTGGGATGGCACCATTTGAAGCTTTGCATGGAAGGCCATGCAAATCTCCCGTATGTTGGTTAGAAACCGGGGATAGATTGGTTCTGGATCCAGATTTGGTTAGAGAAGCTGCATAAAAGATTGTGGTCATTCGGGCTAGAATGAAGGAGGCTCGGTCTAGGCAGAAGAGTTATGTAGACAAACGACGGAAAGATCTATAGTTCTCAGTTGGAGATCAGGTTTTCATCAAAGTGTCACCGATGAGGGGGGTGATTAGGTTTGGAAAACCGGGGAAGTTGGCACCGAAATATGTCGGACCTTTTCCTATTGTTGAGAGGATCGAGAAACTCGCATATAGAGTTGAGTTACTGAGCAGTTTGGTAGGAGTCCATGATGTTGTCCATGTTTCTCATCTTAGAAAGTGTGTTAGAGACCCGGAGACTACTATTGCACCAACTATGCTAGATGACTTAGTGGTAGAACTGGATTTGACTATTGTGAGGAAGCCAGTTCACATTGTTGTGAGAGATAAGAAGATGCTTAGAACCAAGATGGTCAGATTGGTCAAAATCCAGTGGAGCGACGATGATAGGGACTGTGCTTGGGAGTTTGCGAGCAGGATTAGAGAAACTTATCCTGATTTGTTTGATGGTATGTTTTACCTCTTTGTTTGATTTGTTGTGTACCTTATCGTAATTTCGAGGACGAAATTCTTTAAGGAGGAGAGTCTATAACATCCCAGATTTTTGGTAACATTATTTAGGATATTTAATTAGTTAAATTAAATAAAATAATCTGTTGATTAGGGGATTGAGATTTGATTTTAATTAAGCTGTAGCCGTGCTATTTAACAATGAATTAAGAAAGAGTTAAAATGAAATAGAGAAAGGGTAAAATAGGAAAGAGGCCATTCCTATATCCCTTAAAACTTGGCCGTGTATTCTCCTATACACGTTCACTTTTCATTTTCAAAATTTTTAAACAAGAAGGCGGCCCCATTAATAAGGAAAAGGGGAAGAAGATTAACAAAATCTAAAAGAAAAGCTAATTCAAATCAAATTCATTCACATCTCAATCTCTATAATCTCTAAAGCTAAGGTGAATAATGTTTATATCTAATTTCTGTTTTGTTTTTGGTTTCAAGATGAATTCCGAATATTTTACATTGATTTTCCATGTTTTTGAATGATGGAATTATTATATATACTTGTCGATGAATTATGGTTGTTCATATTGAATTTATGATATGTTTTAAGGTGAAAACCCTATTAAATGACATCCAAATGCCTTGTGATTTTTTTTGAAGATCATAAATGATATTTTAGAGAGGGGTTTCAACTTTCAGAATTTTCTGAATTTTTGTGGAATTAATATGAATTTTCTAGTAAGGAAATTTTTTTTGGGTTATAAATTATTTACAATTAAATAATTATTGGTTTGGGTCTAAAATTTATATATGTTAGAAAACATATGAAATGTAATTTTTTTGGAATTTTTGTAGATTTTTCCTAAGTGTTTTAATGGTTATATAAAATTATTTAAGGCATGGGACTTAAATGTTTTAGATAATTAAGGAAGGAGAGGGGGCTTTTTGTAAATAAATAAGTTTATTAATTCTACAAAATCGGTAGCACTTTTGAAAAGAGAAATAGGCAACCAATCAGATTTAGACTAACAAGGCAGGTTAGGTATAAGAGAAATAGTTTAAAAGTACAAATAAACATGTTTTACACTGTTTTGATGCTTCCGCAACAGATTCCGCCTCCTTACCTTCGCCTTCGACACTGTCGAAACCAATGCACATGATATAAGTTAACTGGTACGTAATGAATTGGATGTAGGCGGAAGGTATAGAGTCAAAACCAGGGGTTCTAAAGGGGTTGGGGCTTTACTTTGGTATTTAAAGGAAAATGTGCCTACTTACTTTCGACTAAGATGCTTTTGACTTGGTTAGCATTCGACTAGGTCAAATGGATTTAAAGATATGGTTTCGATTGGGTTGCGCTTTTGTTTTAAATGACTTCTTTTGACTGAGTCAAAGCCTTTAGCTGCCGCTTCCTACCTTTCGACCCAGTTGGTTTCGAAAGGGTTGTTTTGTTTTCTAAAAAAACCTAGCCACCTCCCCAATGTTTTCGAAGGGATGGTTTCGACACCATCACTTCATTACTTAGGAAATGGTTTGGAAAGAGATAAGTTTTATGGTTTCAAAATAGATGCTTTCGACTTAAATGATTTAAAGACCCTTTTTCTCAGAATTGAAGTATAACCTAAATGGTTTCGAAAGGTATTTCCATAGGTTTTAAATTGAACCCAAATTGCTTTCGAAAGGATTGAGTTTTGACTGTTTTTAAATGTTTTAATGAATGGTTTCGAAAGGGGTGGTTCCCTAGGGTTTCGAAAGGCAATTTTAAATGTTTTAAAAGAAGGATGTCTAGGATTTTAAAACTTTCTAAGGGAAGGTTTTATGGTTTTGAAAGGAAGAATTCAAATGGTTTCGAAAGAAAAGATTTGGTCTTTTGGCCTATGAAAAGTAAAGGGTCTTACTTGGTTTCGAAATGGTTACTTTCAAGAGTTTCGAAGGGGTTGTTTAAAAGTTTTAAACAAAGGTTTTGAATATATTAAGTAGGCAGAATAGACTAAGTGTTTCAAATTAAAAAGGACTTTAACTTATTTTGAGAGGGTAGTTAATCCTCATTAAATCTCATCAACATTATTTTGAGTAAAGTATATATAACATAGCAAAATAGCTTAGAGTAAAGCTAAATATGTATTTTCCTTATATACGTATGATTTAAATGGTTAAATCATTTTGAAAAAGGTTTTCAAGGAAAATTTAAAGGGTTGTTAACCCTATGAGAATGACTCAAATTAGAAGACCAGATAGGTCTTGTGTAGGTCATTCCCCATGCTCATTAGCTATTAGCCCCTAGCTAATTTAGTTCAAACCTACAGTGTGTAGGGCTTAGTCACAGGTAAGACTAAAATGCTGGTTACACATAGAACGGAATATTTATGTACAGAGGTAGGTTATTGGTAAGCCACAAAACCATTAGGATCAGCTGACCATTGGAGAAGGACAGACCGTCCAAAAGTTTTGTCTAATAGATGTTCAGACCATTTGATGTTTATCTGGTAGGCCTGAGTTAGCCAAAAGGGTAGTTAGCCCGGTTTTTGGACAGTTAGTCCAGTTTGAGAGCAGTCATCCAGATTTCAGATAGATAGTCCATTTATTACATGTTTTTAGCATAACGGACATTGCTATATTTATTATTATTATTAGTCTGATTAACCAGTTTGGTTGCAAGAAAGGATTTGCAAAATATATGTTTTGAAAAGGATATTAGTGAGGGGAAACCCGTTCCGCTAAGCGGCGTGGTCTCACTCAATATTAGTAAACCAACATGTAACGGTATTATTCACACCAAGCTTTATGTCTAACTCGAAGTTTTTGTTTCCCCTTGAACTCTTGGGTGCTCAATATAGATTTGAGTAGGTTGAGGGTTAAGGTTTTTAGGTTTTTGAAATTTTGGCGAATAAAGCTTCCGGGAACGAGCAGGTGGCAACATATAGCTAATTAGGAGTACAAATTATTCTGTTTATTTTCCACTATGTATATTAAGTTAGATATGACTATATTTCTTTGATCAACCTAGGAGGCATCGTCATATGTCGCTCTTGGCATAATTTTTTTAATGATTATAATTGATCTTTACCTGGAAAACATAAAGGGATTATGTAACATTGAAATGAATTATTGTTTTGAAATGTAATCAGCAAAATGTTGTTTTGGAATCTGTGATTTGTTCATATTCATGTGCTTATGATATTATGGATACCATTAGCATTACCATATTTTGTCACCAGAAGTTAATACTATGGATAATTGAAGCATTACATGTTTCCATACCTTCAATGCAAAAATCACTGCAGCCAATTCCAAATCATGCGTTGGATATCTAACCTCATTCGGTCTAAGCTGTCGAGAAGCATAGACAGTCACTTTACCTTTCTGCATCAACACAGCTCCTAATCCAGTTCTACACGCATCTGTATAAACTACAAAATCTTGATTCCCTTTTGGAAGAACTAATACAAGTACATTGGTCAATAAGTGTTTCAATCTCTTGAATGCTTCCTCACACTTATCGGTCCACACAAACTTCACATCCTTTCACCTTAGCTTGGCCATCGGTGCCGCTATCCATGAAAAATCCTTAATGAATCCCCTATAATATCCAGCCAATCCAGGAAAACTCTTTATCTCAGTCACTGTCTCGGGTCTCTTCCAATTATTCACCGCTTCAATCTTAGTCGGATCTACAGACAACCCTTTCTCTGAGACTACCTAACCAAGAAATTTTACTTCCTTCTTTAAGAAATGACATTTTGAAAACTTCACCTTCAGCTGATGTTTCCTCAATGTCTCAAGCACCACTCTAAGATGAACTTCATGCTCCCTTGCATCCTTAGAGTATACCAAAATATCATCTATGAAAACCAACACAATCTATCTAAGTGCTCTCGGAAATTTCGGTTCGTCAAATCCACAAAGAATGCTGGCGCATTAGTTAGTATGAACGTCATCACTAACCATTCGTACAGTCCATATCTAGTTCGAAATGCCGTCAAAGGAATACTATCCTTTGCCACTCTAAGCTGATGGAAATCTATTGCTAAATCCAATTGAGAAAATACCTTGGCTCCACTCAACTGATCAAACAAATCATCAATTCCAGGCAACGGATATCAATTCTTTATTGTCTTCTCATTCAACTTACGACAATCGATACATAACCTCAACGATCTATTCGACTTCTTGGCAAACACTGCGGGTGCTCCCCAAGGTGAACTACTAGGTCTAATAAAAATTGTACCTTCCAAATCCACCAACTGCACCTTCATCTCTCTCATCTCTATAGGTGTCATCATACTTGGCGGCCTACTCACTGGTTCTGCTCTAGGCACCAAATCTATCCGAAACTCAATGGCTCGTTTCGGTGGTAATCCTACTACAGGCTCAAAAGCATCTATGAATTCCCTAACCATGAAAATGCGATTCAACTCATCTTCCAACTCCACAACACCTAATGAAACATTCACCTCACAACTAGGGTTTTCTACGGTATATACAATCCGACCACTATAGTCGGGGTGTCTAATGATATTTTCCTATCATTGTAAAATATCCTAGCATCATACTTAACCAATCCATACCCAAAATAATTCCAAACCCTACAAAGTCAAACAAATGCAAACTACAAACAAAGTTATGACCTAACAAATCAAACTCTAGGTGGTCACACTTCATTCCAAGTGCCGCATACCCTCCTATCGGATTCGCAACCCTTAAGAAAGTAACTAAGTATGAGGGTTCTAGGTTAAGATTATCTACCAAAGAACGAGATATAAAAGAATGTGATGAACCAGTATCAAACAGAAAGCTAACAGACATACCATGAATCTGAAGCGTACCTCCCAACATTGCCTTCCCTTTCTCCTGCACTTTTGGTCTTGATGCTGCCGGCTCTAATGCAAACACCTTGCCTTTCCCATCCTTTGCTTGTTCTTTGCACTGGTTCGAATAATGACCAATCTGATCGTAGTTAAAGCATCTGATATTCTTCTTTTCGATCACTTCCTTCGCCTTCCCAATATGACACTCATTAGTAAAATGTCCCTTCTTGTCGCACTTGAAGCAAACAGCCTCAGACTTTCCCTTCTTTTTTGCTCCACCTTTCTGAGCACCCTTCTTATGAAAGAACTTCCTTTTCAGACTCTGCCCCACTTAGACCTCCTTTGCCTTATTCTTCTCTGGAGACGCAAGCATCTCCACGTGTCTTAAAGCCATCTCAACTATGACATCACAAGGATCCCTAATATGAGACAATGTTGCCCTTGCCAACTCAGGCTTCAACCCCCTTATGAACTTCTCATTCCTCTTCAACACGGTATCCACTATAGCATACCCATACCGTGACAACTCCTCGAACCTACTAGCATATTCCAACAAAGACATCTCCCCCTACTCCAACCCAGCAAACCTTCTGAGTAAAGCAGACTATGCCATCACAGACATGAACCACTCCTGGAACCTCCTCCTAAACTTAGCCTATGTCATCTCCTCTTCATTAACTCTAGCCATCACATTATTCCACCAAAATAAAGCTGCTTCCTAAAGATGTCTCGAAGCAAGCCTTCTCTAGTGCTCATAATTGAGCCCCTTGCTTGCAAAGATCCTGCAACACCCCTTCAAAATGGGAATAATAGTCCCACATTATGGAAAAACGCTATGAAGTGGGTGCTTATATACCAAAGTCTTCACCTCATAACAATGTCGAGGCCTTTTGAGGAACAAAACCCTACACCTTGGCTTGGCCCATGAGGCGGAGGTGACAAAGTTGGGGACAATATCTACGTTAAGTGAGGTGCGGGCCGTTACATTGGTATTAGAGCCATACCCAACCGGAGTTGTGGTATGTACATGTTATAGCCATAATGCTTGGGTGGTGTTGTGTTCATGAGCCAACGAGGACGTTGGGCTCTAAAAGAGGGGGAGATTGTAACATCCCTTCAAAATGGGAATAATAGTCCCACATCGCGGAAAAACACTATGAAGTGGGTGCTTATATACCAAAGTCTTCACCTTATAAACAACGTTGAGGCCTTTTAAGGAACAAAACCCAACATCTTGGCTTAGCCCATGAGGCGGAGGTGACTAAGTTGGGGACAATATCTGCGTTAAGTGAGGTGCGGGCTGTTACATTAAATATAACATGATCCGCTCTTATTGGACCCACACCCGACCCTGTTCGGTCACTTAACGTAGGTATTGTCCCCAACTTACTCACCTCCGCCTCATGGGCCAAACCAAGGTATGGGGTTTTGTTCCTCGAAAGGCCTCGACGTTTTTTATGAGGTGAAGACTTTGGTATATAAGCACCCATTTCATAGTGTTTTTCCACGATGTGGGATTATTATTCCCATTTTGAAGGGGTGTTACAGATCCTCTCATAATGCAGCACCAGCTCTCCACCTCAATAGAATCTTCAGTTCCAATAAATGGCTTCCCTCCAAGCCTAACATAATCTCTGCTCAAGATAGCATAATTATTCACCATCAGAGCTTCTTGGTTCACTCCTCTAGAATTTCCTCCAACCACTCCAGCAGCAATCCCATCTTGCATTATGTTCATGAAAAACTTATACATAGCTCCCATATCCACTTGTGGAACTCCAGCACCAACATTCCAAGCTTGTGCCTAACCTTGGTTCCTTCTAGTATTCGGTCTAGCATTTCCATTTGTGGTGGTGCTTCCTCCAAGATTCACTCTTCCACTTCTAGCGTCCATATCTGTATTCAAGCCTCGTGAGATACAGAAGAATAGCCTAAGAGAGATAGGAGAATAGAATAATAGCATATGCTTATATATAGCAAATACAAGTACGTTATTGTAGTGTTATTCCATACCCCGATCTTATCTCTAATTCCTTAGGATTATGATTTCAAAAATCATTTTTGGTTAATGTTTTTCATAAACCAATGCTCTGATACCAAGTTGTAACATCCCCTATCTGGAGGCCAGAAGCTAAGCGTTACAGATGCTAAAGTCATCCATAGTATAAACTTCCGGTGACCAAATACAGTAATATTAAAGGTGTCCAAAATATCAGAAGCAAATGAATATAAAACAAAATAATAGATTTAACGAAAATATATTTTCTGATTACATTTCACAAAATATGTTTCATATTCCATTACATATCTCAGGTAAAGATCAAATATAATTATTACGAATTACGTCAAGAGTGACATATGAAGATGCCCCCTTGGATGATCAGAGTGCTATATAAACATAACTGTCTTAAATACAACACAGCGGAATCAAACAAAATAAAACAGCAACTCCTAAATAACTATCCGTCAGCCACCTGCTTGTCTCCGGAAGCTTTATTCGCCAACCTACTAAAAACCTGTAAACCTCAACCTTCAGCCTACTCAAATCAATTTTGAGCACCCGAGAGTTTAAGGGGAAAAACATAAACTTTGAGTCATATATAAAGCCTGGTGTGAATAATACTAAACATCTCGGCATCTGATATTAAGTGAGACCACACTGCTTAGCTGAATGGGTTTCTCCTCACTAATAACTTTTAAAACATATCTTTTGCAAATCATAATCCTGCAACCAAAACTAGTTAATAATTGTAAAGCAATGTCATGTAAACTTACATGTCAGGTAATAAATGGACTATCTGTCCGAACACTATAGTTTTGTTTAGTTAACTACTAACCTTTGGCTTACTCGGGCCTATCAGACAATATAAACAAAATAATCTAACACCTATTAGATACTCTTCATCTAGACGGTCCGCCCCTAACTTATCTATTAAATACTCCTCTTCTAGACGGTCTTTCCCAATCTTATCTCCTCCCAGCGTCACCTAATCCTAATGGTTTTGCGGGCTCACCAATAACCTATCTATATACAAATATATATTCAATTCTGTGTGTGATTATAATTTTAGTCTTACCTGTGATAAAGCCCTACACACTGTAATTTTGGACTAAATTAGCTAGGGCTAATAGCTAATGAATAGGGCGCGACCCTATACCAGTCTCATCTTGTATTCTAATATCTGAGTCATTTTACTTACGGTAATCTTTCCAAAATTTTCCTTGAAAACCTTTTCATCTCAAATTGATTTAAAACCTTTTAAACCAAATTTAAACAAGTAAATTATACACTCTATGCTTTACTCAATATCACCTTGCCATGTTATATATATACTTTACTCAGATTTTTGTTGACGAAAAGATTTTGAAAGTGCCCCTTTCGTATCCATTGAAAGTACCCCTTTTGAAACCAAGTCAAACCCTTCTTTATAACCTAGGCCGAAAGGCTAAAACATTCCTTTCAAAACCATTCATATAAACCTTTCAAAACTATTGAAAACCATTCCTTCGAAAGCTATAAAACCTTAGACATCCTTCTTTAAAACCTTTAAACATTTCCTTTCGGAACATTGGGAAAACCTTTCCTTTCAAACCTTTCGAAACCATTTGGGAACTACTCCTTTGAAACCTTCAGTTTAAACCTATCGAAAGAATTTAGGTTCAATTTAAAACATGTGGAAACACCTTTCGAAACCATTAAAAACTATCTCTTTCGACCCCATCTGGGTTCTACCTTTAACAGAGCAAAAGGGTCATAAAACGTTTAAGTCAAAAGCACTCCTTTCGAAAGCATTCCTAAGTAAAAAAGTGATGGTGTCGAAACCAACCTTGCGAAAGCATTGGAGAAGCGGCTAAGTTTTAAAAACAAAATATTCCTTCCGTAACCATTGACTTCGAAAGGTAAAAAAGCGACAGCTAGGGGTTTCGATCACTTCGGAAGCAATTACTTAAAACAAAAGACGCAACCCATTTGAAACCATTCCTTTAAGACATTTGACTCAGCCGAAAGCCAACCAAGTCGAAAGCATATCCTTCGAAAGCAAAGCAGGCGCGTTTTCATTTGAAAGCTAAGTAGGGTTTCGACCTCCTTTGGAACCCCTGGTTTCGACTCAATACCTTCCACCTATATCCAATTAGCTGCGCACCAAGGCTTTGATGCCATACGCATAAGGTTTTGATGGTGATGGTGGCAGAGCTACTAAGTCGGAACCCCTAGTGCCGAAAGTGGCAAAACATACGAAAAGCATGTAAAAACTGATTTTTACTTTAAAAAGAATTTCTTTTCAACTAACCTGCCTTATTTGTAAAAATATTATTGGTTGCTAATTTTCTTTTCTAAAAGTGCTGCCAATATTTCAGAAATATACAATTTAATTTATTTATAAAATGCCCCTTCTCCTTTTATAAATATATAAAACATTTAAGTCTCATACCTTAAATAATTTTATATATCCATCAAAACACTTGGGAAAATTCTACAATAGTTTCAAAAAATCATTTTTAATATGCTTTCTAACATATATTAATTTCAGACCAAATACATTTATTATTTAACCGTAAATAATTTTAAACCCAATTAATCATTTTCCTTACTAGAAAATTAATATAAAATCCACATTAATTCAGAAAATTATGAAAATTGAAACCCATCTCTAATATATCACTTTTGATCTAAATCTAAATTTGCAAGGCATTTGGACGTCATTAAATAGGGTTTTCACATTAAAACATATCATAAAACCTATATGAATAAACATAAATCATCAACAAGCATATATAAATATTTAATCATTAAAAAACTTGGCATAATCATGCTAAATACTTCGAATTCATCTTAAAATTGAAAACAATTAGAAAAACGAAATGTAGTCATTATTCACCTTAGCTTTGAGATTATGGAGTTTGAGATTTGAATGGATTAAGTTGATTATTCTTCTTCCTTTAGCTCTTTCTTTATCTTCCTCTTGCTTAATAGTGGTCGGCCCTCTATACTTTGATTTTTGATTTAGTAATGAACGTGTATTCCTAAGGGTTTAGGGTATTAGAATGATCTCTTTCCTATTTTAACCCTCCTTTATTTCATTTTAACTCTTCTTTAGTTCATTAGTTACATGGCACGACTTCCCCTTATTAACAACAAATCTCAATCCCCTAATCATCACATTATTTTATTTAGTTTAGCTGATTAAATGTCCTAAATAATATTACTAAAAATATGGGGTGTTATAGATTTCATAGCACAAACATCCGACCCTCATTTGCTCCAATTCAGATTTCAAGCCCTTATGTTGCTCAATCTAGTATCCATTATCCGAGAACCTACCACGTTCCTCATTCTACTGCTCTCTCCTTTATCGATCCACTGTCTTCGGTACCTACTCCCACCAAGGGTCTCAAACCAAAGATACATAGTTTTCATCATGCTGTTACATCGCCATCCAACATGATGTGAAAAAGCCAACACCACCAGCACGATCTATAGGACCTCTACGTCATTCCCCAGAAGTTTTGCCTTCATTGGCTAAGTTTTCTTCCTCTCCTTCCCTACTTTTAGTACTACATACCTAGATGCTTTGACCCCGACATATCCATCCAAACAACTCGGTCCTTACTCCAAAGCACCCACTTCAAGTTCTAGAAAATAACTCGGCATAAATTCAAACACTTAGCCAACTTCCTACACCATGCCATGAACAAGCTCCCCTAGCTATGCTCTATCCAACCATGCCAACCTTTAACTTGTTGGAATAACTCGGTACCGACATAAACAAGTCGATATCGACTTATTTTCTTAATGAATTGGAACTGGTGACTTGGACCCCAAGCTCTTCCCATACTCTAGAGCTTCCCCTCTAAGTTTCGTCCAATTCCAATCACCTTTGTCTTCGATTTGCCAAACTCATCAACCTACCTACCTAACATCCAAAACACGAGCAAACAATATAAAAGCACAACATACAAACGTAGAATGACATACAATTGCATCCATTCAAATAAGCAATTCATATAAGTATAGCAATCAAATAAATTCTAAACCAAATCTAAGAAATCCACCAACATATGAGTATGAATAAGGTGAATTACTAGGCCAGTTCTACAAATCATATTAGAATTCATCAATTTATGTTATGAACATATGTTAATATGTGAATAGAGTTAGAAAAGGATTTTCAAATCAAAAATCATGTTAAAATTTATAATTGTACCATATAAACATGCATAGGATAGTGAGAAGTCATAAACCACTCACCAATTATCAAATTCAACCTATTTGAGTGTAGACCCAATATGACGGTGATCAAAAGCAATGCAAATCAACCAAATCAATGATCTCTATCTTCTAATAAATGATCTATTTACTAATCTTCAATTTGTTTTGATTTAGAGAGTAATTTGGGTGATTTTGGATGAATCTTGGGTTAATGGGTGTTTAGATCTGATTTGGAAGAGGGGGAAAGTTTTAATTTGACTCTCCTACCCTCTATTTATAGTGATTCTCAAATTAGACTAATGGGTTTACTAATTGGCTTAATTAATTACATATTAATTCTGGATAGTAGTTGTTAAAAATTAAAACATGTATAACTTCCTAACCGTAAGTCTGTTTTTCTTTTATAACCATTCTATAGAATGGAAACAATCATCTTGAAGTAATAGGACTGTTTTGAGACCCTATTTCGACTCCTATCAAAAGTTATAGTCCAAACAAGATTTTTCAGATTAAAATGGTCACATGGAAATTTAGAAATAAATCATGGGTGTATAAAATGTCCCTAAGAGTCATATCCTAAAATTATTGAATCATACCACCTCATAAGATAATATATTTTATGATCCTCTTATACATGAAATACAGGCCGTTACAGATGTTATGAAACTCCTAACATACCACACACTTACTATAGTTAGTCTACTGGAAAATAAACTGACTATAAAAGGTATAGATAAGCTCCAACTGCTAGCTAATTGGAGATTAATACATAATAATAGTACTAGGGTGAGAGGTTGAACCTTGATTTGTTGGGTCTCACTTGTCTGGGATTTTCAAATCCATTCTAAAAGTAAGCAATATATTAGTTGCGATGTTTCTAATAAGGGAGGGTGCGATTTTCGTATTTTATTTATCTATGTAAGCAATTTTCTGAAAGATAGAGAAATGTTGTAGGAGTGCTTTAGTATAGAGATCAGTTTGACTGATAAACCTATAATTCTTTTATGAGATTTTAATAATGCCTTATATATTAATGATAAAAATGGTGGTTTTCTATTCCTTTTATTCATTTAAACGTTTTAATAATTTTCTAATGGCGTCTAGTTTAGTAGATACAAAACTATAAGGATTTAAATTTACAAGGAGAAAAATGGGAATGGCTACTAAGATAAATAGAGTTTTAACGAATGATTTATTCCTTAAAATTTCCCTCTAGTTAGTTTCGATTTCTCTTCCAAATTACTCTAGTGACCATAATCCCATTCTGGTCAAATTTCAACCCTCAAAAAAGAACATTAAGGGCTCTCCTTTTAGATATCGTAACTCTTAGCATCTTTTAGACAACTATTTAGCATGTTGCATACTAGGTTTGTCTACCAAACTTAAGGTGATGTTCAACATAATTTGATTCATAAGCAACATGTTAAGAAGGAACATAAATGGTGGAAAAGAACTAGAGAGAAGGAGAACCGGAATCTAATCAATAATGAATTGAAATTTCAAATGGCTTTGAAGGATTCAGATGATGACCCTAAAAATTTGACCTTATTCGATAATCTTGTTCAAGCTAATAGTAACATGAAATTACACCTGAAAGCTTTTCATGACAATCCTAAACGAAAGTCTAAAATTTCATGGTTATATAAGGGGACACTGATTCTAAATTCTTTCATACTAAAATGTCGATAAGAAGGCATAGAAATAGTTTACTCACTCTTCTTAAGAACAAGGGGAACTAATTTATAATGCAGAAAATATTTAAAAGGATGCCATTAAATTTTATTCTGATCTCTTTAATGATGAAAAAAGCAAAATCGTCGTTTTCCAATAATACAGTATGGAAGAAAGATAAATGAAAAAGGTAAAAAAGTTCTTTCTGAAGTTGTATCTTTGGAAGAAATAGTGAAAGCAGTTTTCTTTATTTTAGGATGATAAGAGCCCAGGTCCTGATGGATTTACGGCTAAATTTGTCAAAATTAATTAGGAAGAAATCAAAGATATTTTACATGAGGCTACTAAAGAAGTGTTTAATACTTGTAAATTGGCTAAAGGAGTTGATCATACTTTCATAAATCTTGTCCTAAAGGAAGATAAGTCTATTTCTATTTCAGATTATCGTCTGATATCCTGATGTAATATGTTTTACAAAAAATTTCATAAAATTATTAGTAATAGGGTCAAATGTCTTCTTCCTTTGTTAATCTTAGAAAATCAATCGACATTAATCCAGGGAAGATACATTGTAGGGAATATTTTTCTGGTGCATGAACTTCTCTCAGAAGCTTCGAAGGAAAGGGCTCAGATAAGCTTTGCATGAAAATTGATTTACGAAAAGCTTATGATTGGGTTAACATATTTTTTATTTTTCATATGCTTAAAATGATAGGGTTTCCCCTGAAATCGATTAATCTTATCAGAAAATGTATCACCACCCCATTCTATTGTATTCTAATTCAAGGGATACCAAAGGGTTTCTTTACTAGCAATTGTGGTACCAAATAAGGAGATCCTCTCTCCCATACCTTTTATTCATAGCTATGGAATACTTTTCTATTCTCATGGAAAAGTATACTAAAGATGGAAAAATTATTCTGATCAACAAGATCTCCCCTACTATTTCTCATTTTCTATATGCAGATGATTTGATGATTTTATGTAAAGAAGATGAGAAATGTGCAAACAATTTGTTTGATATTTTGAGTCACCTAGAATCTAAAGTGGGGTGCAGTATTAATCAAAATAAATTCAAATTATTTTTCAGCAATGGTTGTAGAAATAGAATTCTGATTAAAAGTATATTGAGCGTAAGAAGAAGATTCTCTTTTATTTAAATAATTAGGAGTTTCTTTATCGTCTAGTTATCTTCACTACTTTAATTGTAGGAATCTCCTATACAGAATAAAAGAAAAAAATGGATAATTGGGACAATAAATTATTGTCAATTATTGGGAGAGCAGAACTTATTATTTCAGTCATTACCCCTATGATTTTGTATTGGTTGATGACATATCAAATCCCCATAGCTTCAATTAGAAAAATCAACACCATGTGTGTAGACATTTTCTTGGGAGGTAAACATCATAACATAACATGGGATGTGATATGTAGACCCAAGAAAAAGGGAGGCATGGGTCTGAAAAAATCTTACCGAGCTTAGAAGAGCTACTGGTATGAAACTTTTGTGGCATTTCTTGACTAAAAATAACATATCATCTAAATGGCTTCATAACAAATACCGTTTAAATAAAAAAAATTGGACTATGAATATTGACATTAATAGCTCTCCCACTTGGAAAACTATTCTCAGAGCTAGAGATAAAGGTACGCTTTACATTAGGAGAATTATTTCTAATGGAGACTTACCTCATTATGGTTTGATCCCTAGATTAATGACAACTTGTTGTTTGATTTATTAGGGTAGGATATGGTTGTAACTAGCAGTTTAGTTGATAATAAAGTGAGTAGTATTATAACCCATCAATTTTTCTGAAACAAGAGAAGTTAAAGCTTCAATAAACAAATTTGTATACGCACTAATAGTAGAGAAGGATTTTTAGGAATGGGATAAAGGAAAATTCTCATTTAAAGATGCTTGGGAAAATTAAGAACACATCATGATATACAATCCTAGGAAAATGGCGTTTGGTGTAATATTATTAGTTGTAAAATGGCTTTTTATGCTTATCAAGCTTTTATGGGTGACTTAACACCAAAGACAAATTAAATCTAAGGGATAATTCTATTGGTCCTAAATGTGTGATAATTCTATTGGTCCTAAATGTGTTCTTTTTAACATAGAAAATGAAAGCATAGATCATCTCTTCTTTAAATGTAATTTCACTACATTTTTTTGGGTCTCAAACCGTTTTAAACTCAAACTCCCTCCGCATAGCTCTATCAATATGTTGGATGAATTGAATGAAATAATTAGTCATTTCAAACAAATGGAACAGATCTAAGATCTAGCTGGATATGGTTTTGTTACTCCTATTTATTGTATCTAGCAAGAAAGGAATGCACAAATCTTTGACAGTTTTAAACATGATAAATTGAAGCTTACTAGTAAAATTACTATATATGTTAAATATCAAGTAAGGGCTTCAAATAGAAGAACAGAAAGTAATACTAATCGTGAAATCTTAAGCAGGTTGGGTATTGATATGAAAGAAGAAGAATAAAGTGAAGTCTTTTGTATTCCAAACTTTGATCTGTCGGAGATTGATGGGAATTATACAATTCCAAAATACTGCTAGTCGGTGCATCAATCTTGTATTTATTAACTATGAGGGAATCAATGTTTAAACCATAGTTGATAAATGAATCTGATTGGAGATTTAGGCTGCAATCTTATAGGGTGCAAGCATCGGAAGAGAGATAGAAAATTTATCTTTTGGAACAGTACTCTTTTATTTCCTTTTCCTTTGTGCTATCATGTTTTTGCTTGCTTTTGTAAATTTTATTGCTATTTATTAATTATAATTATACTTGATTAGCAATGAAGAAACCACATTCTGTTTTTTTTGGCAAAGCCAGCGGGGTTAACTGGACCCCTACCAGATTTATTGCAAACAATAAATAAGGAACTACAAAGATAAACAGAAAGAGAAAAACAAGAAAATAAGCAATGAAAAACAACAATATCAAGCCCAAACACTAACTAAAGCTTGTGGGAAGATACAATCATTGTTCTTCAAATGTCTATAAGTACGGGCCTTGACTTTATTCCAGAGCACATCATCATTCCTTCTTACATTTTCAAAAACTATGGCATTTCTCTCACTCCATATAACTGTCATGTAAACTTTTAAGCTGACAGCCAACACTCTGCCATGCTTAGTTCTCCACCTAGTTGCTTTGTATATTATACTCCATAATATGGAAGATGTAGTTCCAGATAGATTAATTCCTGTTAAACTGCCAAGCTTATCCAACAAGTGATGCAAGGCTGGACAGTCGAAAAATATGTGGTCAGTTGTTTCTTCATGCAGCTCACAGAACAAACACTGAGTAGTACATGCTAACCCATACTTATGTAGTAAACTTCTGGTAAGCAAAGCACTGTTTAACACTTTCCACATCATTAAATTATCCTTAGGCACAGAATCCTTTGACCATATAACTTCAAACCATTTTGATGCGGGCAGGGGAACAATATCAGTATGATATTTGTACACTTCTTTGACAGAATGAGCCTTCATGTGCCATAACACTGCGTCATTTTGATATTCACTGAAGGTTTTTTGTTGTATATCACACCAAATTTGCTTAATAACTTGATTGCTGCAGTAAGGTAACTGGATTTTGCGACCATGTAAATAGTCATTAGCAGCAGCTTCATTATGGATTCCAGTTTGAATAATCTGAGAGTAAGTACACATTTTAGATAAGATTTGGCCATTGCTTACCCATGGATCATGCCAAAAACTAACATCTGCTCTGGCATTGATAGGATATTGTATCATTGGGAGGAAGTCTTCTCTATACTTCAGTAAGCTTCTCCAAATCCAACTATAGTGCTGTGGGGTAACCAAAGTCCAGAAATGTCTATACTTTATGTTGTAATGCCACGTCCATTCAACCCATAAACTACCTCTTTTATTAATGAGGGCATCAAACTGTTTACTAATTGCTGCAATGTTCCACTTCCTGACATCAAAAACTCCTAGCCCACCCAATCTCAAAGGAGCCTCAAATTTTGAAAATGAACAAGGAACTAATTTTCTGTTGTGAATACTACCTGTCCAAAAGAATCTGTTCATTGCAGACCTAACAAGATGTAATAATTTAACTGGGAGGATGAGAGTACGAGCCCAGTAAACAATATAAGAAAAGACAACAGATTTTATGATCACAAGCCTACCACTTTGTGTCAAGGTCCTACTATCCCAAGCAGACATAACATATGTTATTTTATGGTAAAGAGGTAAACAGTCAGCCTTGGTTATTCTTTTAGAAATTAATGGTAGGCCAAGGTACTTCATATCATTAGTCATGCATGAGAATCCAGACTGTTGATGAAGATCATCAGCAAGACTATGACTAACTCCAGCAACAAGCATAGATGATTTCTCCTGATTTATTGTTAGGCCTGTCATACTATTGAAAGTCTGCAGAGCATCCTTAATACCAATCAAGGAAATCAACTCAGGTTTAGTGAACAACATTACATCATCAGCAAACATGATAGATGTAATTTGTAGATGTGAGCACTTTGGGTGATACCTAATGATCTTATTGTTGTAACTAGTTCTGAGAATAACGGTTAACACTTCCATAACCATCAAAAATATGTAAGAAGATAATGGGTCCCCCTGACGTATACCTTTACTTCCCCTAAAACAGCCAACAGGTCTACCATTAATTACTATAGAGTATGATGGTGTGGATATACAGACATATATCCAGGACACAAATGTTTTTGGGAATCCCATCACAGCCATAATCCTGACAATAGATTCCCAATGAATTGAATCATATGCCTTTGAAATATCTAATTTAAGGGCTGCTGCAGGGGGGACATTGCTTCTACCATAACCTTTGAGAAGTTCCTGAGCTAGAAGAACATTATCAATAATGTCTCTATTAGGTAGAAAAGCAGACTGGTTGTTTGAAACAACAGTGGGAAGCACAGCAACCAACCTAGTTGCTAGAATTTTTGAGATACACTTGTAGACAACATTACAACAAGGTATGGGCCTATAAGATGTAACACTTGTAGCAGGAGAGACCTTGGGGATAAGAGTAATATTGGTGCAGTTGATTTCTCCAAGAAGCTTGCATTTATTAAAAAAATTGTGTATAGCTTGACAAAAATCTTTTCCAAGGATACTCCATGTGGAGATGAAAAATACAACATTTAACCCATCAGGTCCTCCAGATGATTGCTTGTTCATGGAGAATAGGATAGTCTTGATTTCCTCATCAGTAACAGGGTTTATTAGAGATGAAGCTTCCTGAGTTGAAATGCAAGGGAGAGCTATATTTGATATTAATTCCAGATCAGGAAGAAATCCATCAGGATTTCCAAATTGTTTAGAGAAATATTGAATAAATGCTTGATCAACTGTGTCAGGAGTAGTAAACAGGGTTCCTTGCTCATCACTAATACTATAAATATTTTCTCTTGCTTGCTTAACTTTAAGAGAATCATGATAAAACTTAGTGTTTTTGTCACCTTCATCGATCCATCTTTTGTGCAATTGTTGCCTCTTCATGTTTGCTTCCATGCTTAGCACTTTATTAACCTCCATAAATAAATTCCTTTCTTCATCAGCTGCTTGTATATCATATGGATGTTCCATCATATACTCTTGCTTTATCTTCAATTGTTGTTTTAGGGTGGTAGACAACAGGCCACCATTGCCAAAGGTTGATGAAGCCCACTGCTTGATTGCTTGCTTGATACACTTTAGTTTCCTGCAAAACTTAAACATTGGGTTACCAAAACATGAAAATTCAGTGTTAACATGGGAGACTAAAACCAGAAAGTGGTCATGTTTAACCCAAGCATTAAAAAATTTAAAACTTCTCTTTTCCCTTCTTAAATGGTTCCCAAGAGTCAATATGAGGGGGGAGTGGTTAGACAGAATCGGTTGAGGAAGGAAGACAGAGAGAGTTGGCCATTGAATAAGAGATTGTAAATTGCAAAATGCATGGTCGATAGTAGTAAAAATTCGAACACCACTTCTACTTCTGTTATTCCAAGAGTACTTGGCTCCTGATTTATTCACTAAAATTAACTCAGAGTCAAAAACAACAAGATTAAGGGGATCAAGTTCTCTAGGAGAAAGAGGAGCACCACCAAATTTGTCGTTAATACTATAACAGGAGTTGAAATCTCCCAAGACTAGCCAAGGGTGAGAAGATTGTCTTAAGGGTGGCAATGTTTTGAGAAAGGCATTTCTTGAGTTGACAGAGTTGTCAGCATATACAAAAGTTAAGTAGAATGTTGTACGAGTTTGAGTATGATGAACATGAAAATGAATGTACTGTCTAGACGACATAATGGGAGAAAGAGTTAGAACAGAAGGGTCAAAGATGACAAGAATTCTACCATAGGCTGCATAATTAAGATTATGATGTATTTTCCAATTTGGGTTAATGTAGGATGCTGTTTTTTGGGACAAGGTATGGTTAAGCTTAGTTTCTAGCAGACCAATAAGACAGATATTATACTGTGCGATATAGCTCTTGACTTGATCAAGTTTCAATTTGCTATGAGCTCCTCTAATGTTCCATGTTCCTATTTTTGTATACATAAATAACTATTGAGATTGGGAGGTGATGTTCCTTCTCTGGGCAGACAGAGATCTGGTTTCAATCTTCCTTCTTGGCAAGCTGGGGGGAGGGTGGATGAGAGCTAGGATGGGAGTTGAAAGGATCAAAAGGGACAGATAGATGTTGTTTGGAAGGATTGGTTGGCCATCCAGGAAGCTGAATGGAAAAATTGTAATGGGGTAGGTCAGGTGGTTGAGAGAGTTCTGCATTCATGGAGGAAATTAATTGAGAGATTTGGGTTTCAAAAGAGTTGCACCATGTTATTTCAAAATCAGAAGCAATAGTACCAGTAGGAGCAATTACTTCTGCTGTTTCATTTCCATATTCCTTGTTACTCCTACTTGGGGTAGCTTCATACATTATTGTTTCCTGCACACCATGTTTTAAAGTCCGCACCAGAGAATCAGAATTAGTTTGATCTTCAGTTGTAGTAGATTTCTTGGTTGTCTCTATGCGTTGCTCTCTACAATTTAACTCATCAGGTATTTCACCTTCTTCTAGATATAGCATGTCCATTTTAGCTTGTTCATTCTCTTCAGTTTGGAGCATGTTATACATGTTATTAGTGCTTATATTACCAACCTGATCATCACCTTGTAGATTATTCACCTTACCATTAACTTTGTTGTTTACAGCAGTTCTATCATGGAGAATTTTTCCATTTACACTTAATGTCCTCATGTCTGTTTCTTACTTTTCTTCATAGTTATTCATTTTTTTACCTTTATACTTGTTGACTTTCTGCCATATCTGTTTCACTTTGCTCTGTTTAACAGTCTGTAACCCCTTTTTCATAATATTCCTACCAACTTCGTCATTTCTCTACTGCTCATTATTAACAATTTGTTCTACACTCTTTTCATTTTCCACCTTTTCGCAGTTACTCAAAAGATGCCCAAATTCCTTGCACAATGTACATAGCTCTGGTTTCCACAAGTAAACAACATTAACAATTTGTTCCGAACCATCTAGTAATTTAACAGAAAAATTATCAGGCAATTCTTGATTTGGATTCCCTTCAACTAAACATTTCGCAAATGAGATTCGTTCAAATTTTTCAGTTGATGCATCCAAACAAAGAAGCTTTCCAACTCTAGAAGCTAACCAGTTAATTCCCACTGGAGACCACGCATACAAAGGAATGTTAGTTAGCTTTATCCAAACTGGAACTGATTTAATGCTACTACAACTGTTGTCTATGTTTTCATCCCATGGTTTCACTATAAATAACTTGTTCCTCATCACCACAGGATCTGCTTCAGAAATTTTGGTCCTATCTTCATTATTTGAGAATTTGAACAAAACCAAGAAGCCATCAAACTTAACTGATATGGAACCACTTAATTTCCATACCTTTTTGAGGTAGTAAAGCACTGTAGCATAAGGCAATGGGGTGTCAAGAAAAAATCCAACAAGATATTCCTTCCACATAGCGTTTCCAGCCTGGACAACATCAATAGGTGGAACAATTGCATCACCATTGAAGTTATGTTGAATTTCGCGAGGGATGTATTTTCCAGCATTATTGGGTTTGGCTTTAAAAAGAGAGTTCCATGAACGTGGTGGGATTGTAGATGGTTGAGGTAGAAAATATGGAGAAGGAAGGATGGGTGCAGGAGCATGAGGTAGCAAAGTTGGAGAAGGAAGGATGGGTTCTGGAGCATGTGGATTGGAGGGGACTGACAAGGGAAAAGAAGCAGCAGGTGGTACAAGTATGGGAGAAGAAGGACACGGTTGAATAGAAGTAGAGGGATGGGACGGGTCAGCGGGAAGAAAATTGGAAGAAGGCGGGGACCCCATTCTGTTTTCCTATACTACTCTGATACTGTGTAGGTTTTTAATGAGGCGGTAGTACCAATATTCAAAAAAAAATATAAATATATATTTTATTTTGAATAATTATACACACACACACACATATATATATATATATGGAATTTATAATATATGTACGTATAACTATGTATATGAAAGACATTTAAGATATATTATAAAATTTAATTATGTATTTTTTTGTAAAAGTGAAAACAAAATTAAATTATTATTATTTTTTTGTATAACATATATATATAAATAGTATGATAATAAATAAACATATATGAATATATATATATATATATATGAATGAATATTGTAATACACACTCACACTTGCCTAATAAAATTCAAGGCAATTTTTTTTTAGATTTTTTAATTTAAATTTTCGATCAGAAATAAATAATAATATTATAGATAAAATATATTTTTGCAAAATTATAATTTTATGTTTTAATATTTTATAAACAATTTATATGAAATTTTAGAATTTGGATATTTCAATATATATTTTGTAAATTAAAATCACGTTTAAATTTAAATTTAAATTTTGGCATTTATATTAATATATAATTAACATATATATATGTATGTATGTATGTATATGTGTGTGTATATATATATATATTATTGTAGCCAAAAGTTTATCAGGTGTGAAAATGGTTTTATAAAATTTATATTATATTTATGATGTATTTATTTATTTTATATATTTACTTAGGTGATTTGAATTAAATTATATATATATATATATATATTAAAACTGTATTTTTTATGCCGAAAAATATTTTAGCTATCAAACTATTTATATGTAATTTTTAAACGTATTTTGCATAGTATAATGTTTAGTACTTAAATTATAAATTTTAGGTTATTTAAACAGTACGTTAAGTTAATTTAAATAGAAAATCAATTTTTTTATAATCTTAAGCTACAAGTATCTAGGTATGTATATGTTAAATATTTTTTAATAACATAAGCATTGAACAAACAACCATTTTGAATATGACGATATACCGATATACTAGAATCATTACCCTACTAACAAAATAATATATGATATATAAATTATCTAAACATTAATATATAGTTGTAGCTCAGAAAATTACTTTTCTTCAAAGCCTATAGTACATATTAAAAAGAAGAGACTAACACCTTGCACAAGATTCCAATTTCGCAAGGAGCTAGCTCCTGGATTGATGACCGCTAGTTAACAAATAGTGACTATTTTTATTTGATTTGTGCTTGTAAATGGATAGGAGGATGAGGATTATTTTTGGCCAGTAGTAAGGCAAATGGAGGCTCCAAAAAGTAGTAAATGAGCGTGGGTTGAGATGCATATATAGAGGAGAGATTAGAGAGATAAGTTAGGATCAAGATCCACATTTCTCTCTAACCCATTCTTTCCTCTAATCAAATCAAAATCCTAACCGTTGTTGCCATCATATGGCCGCCCCTACCTGTTCCATTCATGGCCAAATTACACATGCCCTTATATAGGCTTCAAACTCATTTAAAGCCTGAATAAATTATATTGCATTTAAATCCAATTTAAACGTGCGTTGATAGCATATATTGATTTATATAGTTATAACTATTATAAATATGTTTATTAATATTGTTCATCAAATCAAAATAAAAAAATTATAATTGATATTGCATATTATCAATTTATTTAATTAATTTATAACAATTACAAATTAATTAAATCATTTGGTCAAAGGAGTATTCGATGTTTCGGTTGTGTGAATCTTTAGGTGTAAATTTAGTTAGTGATTAATATTAAACTATTTGAATATTAACATTCACATGTCAAGTAACACCCCGTAAAATCAACCATAAATAAATAAATTGGATAAATTATTTAAAATAAGATAAGGGTAAAAATAGAAATTTTTCAAAAGTTGGAATTTGATCATGAAAGTTACGTCTTTGCGTTCGTGATGAAATTCCAATCAGTTTCCATATAAAATATGCTGAAAACGGAGCTCAAACGAAGAAGTTATGGGCATTTGAAGTTTTCAAGTTTAAAATAACTTAAATAGAATTCAAATTCAAATAAATAATTAATTCCTAAATTTGAAATTCAAAAGTTAACGGTAATTATAATTGGGGGTTAATTACGTTAAGATTAACGTTAATGTTAAACTATAAATAAAAACAAATCATCGGCAATCAAAATATTCTATAAATAAAGGGGGCGGTTGACCCCTTACCCACGACCAGTCGACTGTTAACGGTCGATCAGTGGGAAGGCGGTAGTCGACCGCTGCATATTGATGGTGGCTAGGGTTTTGGCTATTTTAACATTACAGATTTTATTATTTTATACTGATCTTCATCCGATGGCTCTGGTGCGTTCCAGCTACTATAAATAAGAGTTTATCCCTCTTACTTTTATTCACACGATATTTTGGGAACATTAGCGAAGCTTTGTCTGTTCATCTCTTTATAGATTTAGAAAACTCCATTAGGGTTTCAAGTAAGAAATCATATACATATATCTTTTTTTATTTTTTATTTTCTCAATCTCTTCTCCTACAAAGCCCTATTTTTTTGAACCTAACGTATATACAAATCCCTTGCTGTATATATCAAAAAGAAGAGATCGAAAAGGGTTCATTGAAGGCGTATCAAATCCAAGAGAAGGCAAAGCTAAAGAACTCTGTGAGTGGATAGTTTTTCTATTTTAGTAATTGAATAGTGTAGTTTGGATTTGATATATGTCTTGGGAAGTTTTGGATTACGAAACATTGGATTAAAAATTCCCAAAATTTCCCCAAAGCAAAACGTCAATTCTTAGGTTGGAATCTTAATTGTTTTGTATTAAAATAATGGAGTTTTTTTGTGGATTACGCAATATATGTGTTTACTTTCTATTCCACTTCTTATTCCTTTTCTTCGGATTTGATTAAGCGATTTGATTTAGAAATGGCGTATAAGATATGAATTCTTACTCATAGTTTACATTACCTGTTTCTACAAATTGAATAAAAATTCCCTCGTCAAATTTTATGTAAAAAGGAGTTGAATAGAGCATAAAACCTATTAAATTGTAAGTTATCGTTATTATGGTTTTCTTCCATTGTTTTAATATAAAACAAATTGGAATTGGATTATAAGTATAAGTTTATTGATTTGATTCTAGAATATTGGATTTATGGTAAAAGCGTTATTAACGTTATTGTGGAAATGAGACTTGTATAATATTGGAAGATTTGACATTTGAATGTTAGTTTAGGGCGTAATCTCCACACGCCTAATAAATGCGTACATATACGTATATAAACTAGCGTAAATAATGTACAATTGTAACGTATTAATTGCAAATTTAATTAAGTTAACATTGTCATTTAAACCCCCCTTAGAAAAGTATTTAGCTAGGTGAAATAAAAATGATTTCTTATAGGACCCAGTTAATGAATACAAAGAGACGTGTGATTATACACTTAGAGAGCGTTATGAAATATGACTAATTATAGGGATGCGAGGTCAGTTAGAAGCACATAAGTCTGCCCAGCTAATCTGGCTACCAACAGTGTGATTTTTAGGCTGATGTGAGACATTACCTAAATATGTAACCACATATGACACAAGGTTAGCCCTAATAAATCTGCTCAGCTAATCTGGCTACTACTTCCTACAAATAGTCGTACTAGTGTGAGATGTCTCCGTGGGATATGGATCATAATACGAAGGACCTACTTCGACAAATTGAAGGTATTAAGTTGTTTTTTAAGGGCTTGCCTCTTTCCCTTATATGAATTATTAAATGGTCGAATTTGGGTTTAGGCATAGTAGAGGATCTTGAAAAGGTCCGCTTCAATAGTAAGTATTAAGTACCCGAAGAGATTTGCATGCTATGTCAGCTAGATAGAGACCTGTGTGGAGTCCGCCTTGGGAATAGGTGTTAAATGATGGGGGTTGTTGTTACCAGAATGTGGCAACAACACCCAAGATTAAAGTAGAGAATAAAATGAAGAAATATAATTGGAAAATGAAGTAAAAACGATGCACACAAGATTTATAGTGGTTCGACCAATTGATGCCTACATTCACTTAGCTTTTCTGTTAATTATATCGATGTTTATAGCCGGTGTTCTTATGGATCGTTATGGATCCTCCAGATTACAAGAGAATTATGAAAAAGTAGTAAACTAGCCAAAAGATCCCCTGAAATGACCCTCTAGCCTCCTATTTATAGTTGTAGGTCACCTGAATTGAGCTCCTCCATGATCTCTGCCACGTTCCCCACTACCTAGTAGCAGTTAGCCTCGAGAAAATGTGGCCAGGTCAACAAAAGTGATGGATCGGTACCGATCTATAAGATCTTCTCATGGATTGATTCCAATGCTTTGTGTTGTGGTGACTCGTTGTTAGCTTTGTGGTTTCCATCTTGCTTGCACTGTTGGAAGTTTACTTTTGGGTCAATAGGATGGATCGGTAGAAGAATGGAGTTGTTGATTTTAGGTGCTCAAGGCATTCAATAGAAAACAGCATGCGGTCAATTCTACAAAGCTTGAAATAGGTTGTTGGCACTATGGGTTGGCAGTATAGGAGGTTGGAGGAAATTTGGGTGAAGCTCTATGGATCGGTACCGAGCCATAGGTATGGATCAGTACTGATCCATTACTTAGATGGATTAGGGGTTGTGGAACTTTGAGATGGCTTTGTATTTTCCCCGTAGTCTTTATCGTACTTGGTTTCTAGGCTTGTAGGCTATTTCTCTGAGCCTCCTGCCTCGATAACTTCCATGTTCGACTCGCCAAGTTCGTCCAAATGATGTCTGGTGAAAAGGATGGATAGCACTTGCCCTCCAAAGTATATCTTAATACCAACATGATGTTTTTGAACTGAGACAAGTCAGGATTGCCATAACGGACTCTAACCCATTCTTCGAATTGTTGTTATCCTTTCTTCGGACCGTTTCTATGAAGTGTTGTGTCTCTAGTCATTCATTGCGACACTTTATTAGCATCTAGGACTACAAAACTGGAGCATGCTCTTTTGACTCCTCACTCTGAGTTTAGTAATTCTAGGTAGGTTCCTTTTTTAGATATTTCAGGTTTGAATCCGCTGTATTTGATTCCAGCTGTTGAGTGTTGAGTATGTACATGCACACGTGCTTTGATTTTCCATCATGTTTTGATTCCATATGCATGCACAATCTTGTGAAGTTCTCATGCCCATGTGCACATACACATGCCATTTTTTCTTTTCTTTTTCTTTTTTTCTTTTTTTTTGGTTCGGCACCGATCCATGGAGATGGATCATGTAATGACCCGTATTCCATGTATCAAAGGATCATAGAATATTTATATTACTTTCATATGAGGTTGTATGATTCTATAATTTTGGGAAATGACTACTGGGGTCATTTCTTTTTCTTAGAATTTTTTTCGAATTTATCTGTGACCATTTTGACCATACGAAATCTTGTATGAACTATAAATTTTGATAGGAGCCGAATTAGGGTCTGAACCACTTCTATTGAATCTTTATGATGGTCTCCCTTTCTGTAGAGTGGTCATATTAAGAAAACGGACTTATCGTTTTTGAGTTATGGCTGTGTGAAATTTCCTTTTATTTTGATAGCTTAAATGGGTAATTAGGGTCATTAACTTTGAGGCCCATGATCCATTTCCATATGGAGGCTGATGAGACTTCATCCCCGTCATTTTACCATTCCTAAAATGGTTAGATACCTCTATTAACTTCCATTAGCCAAAAAAGCAACCCTAAAATACACTTTAATTAGCCAAATTACATCATTAAGAGGAGATTAGCAAGATTTACAATTGGGATTAGAGATTTTCTATTGAGAGAGCCTTGGAATCCGTACTTTTACCGTTCATTTGGAGATTTGGGATCTTGCTTTAGATTAAGGTGAGTGATTAGATCTCTCACTTACTACTTAAGCTATTTAACACCCTAAATGATGTTTTAGAAACTCTTTAAAAATCCAAAAAATGTTTTTAGACCATAATAAACCGTATGTGTGAATTTTGGATGATTTGGACTTTATTTGCAAAAACGTGTTTTATGGGTCCCTAATCATGTTCTTATGAATCCTAACGTTCACCTTAGATTTAAATCTCTTTAAAACGGTATATTTGGATGTTTGGTTGTTACTATTGCTTATGTATGATGAGTGTATGTTTGCTCAATGTTTGCATGTTTGAAAACGCCGATAGAATGGCAAATTAGATAAGTAAGAGTTAGGAGTCGGCAATGATCCACAAAATATACCGTAAATTGGGTGTGATCGATTTGAGGCAACAAGGAAGGCCTCAAAAAGTCGAATACCAATTTTCAAGCCAAGGACTTCATATGATTGAGTTATGGGTCTCTAAAGTATAGGTCGGTGTAAGTTCCAAGTCTTATGGGTCTGTGCAAGTTCCAAGTCGTATGGGTCGATGAAAATTCCATGTCCTCTAGGTCAATGTAACTTCCAAATTGGGGATTGGTACCAATCCCCAATTTTTGTCCCAAACTAGGTGAAATCGATATGGGGTGATAAGAAACGCCCCATAAGGCTACATTACAAATTTAAAGTCGATTGGAGTCTGTATGTACAAGATATTGATGGATCAGTGATGAGTTTGGGAGTATGGATCGGTGGAGGATTGCTTCGGGACACACTTCGGTTCATTTGGCCAAAAACACGGGTCTGACTTAAGGAAATTTCAAAGGAAGAAAAATAGGCTAAGTCATGGGTTGGTACTGACACCTGAGCTTACTTGGAGAAAATCTTGGTTTTACTCTAATCCGACTTCGGGCCAGAATTTCTAGAGCTGGCTTCGAGTCAAAGTGGTAATTACTTGAGTCTTACTTCAGGTCAAATCTAAAGTGAGTTTTTAGAAAACTGTTTCGACGATTTTGATGATGGCCACTTGTGACTCGACGACGAATGTTCCATGATAGGAAGTGATGGCTTTGGTGATGGATAGCTATACCTCAAGAGGCAGCGTAGGCGACGACGAGTCAGAGTGAGGGGACTGTTAGAGGAGGGTTACGGGACGCATGATGGCCCTTTATGACTTATGATGGTTGTCTAGAGTAGTTCCCAACCATAATGACTTTAGACGAGAGTTGTACGGACAGTTCCAAGGTTAGCTCTGCTACGGATGACGTATGCAAAGGGATCATTGATATTTATAGGATTCGAAGTGTACTCATAAAAGAGGGGTAGGTGAGGATGCTAATTCACGTTATAGGGAGCGCCTCGGATCATACAATGTTTTGATCCGTACCTTGGATTGTTATAGGGAGCCCAGTCTAGTTCCTGGCCTACTGAGTGGCATGGATTTGAGTATCGAGAAATAGGGACATAGAGTATTCCTTGACCAAATGGGTCACAGGCGTATCATATATCCAATGCATTAAATAAGTGAATATGAGGATGGATGATGAATGTTACGTTTGTTTGATTGCTTCTATCACCTTAGGGATGTCACACGATGTAGATGTTATCGATGTCGATATCTAGACACCCTTAGTACTTTGATGTATAGTACACCCATGATGACTATCATAGAGTAGCATATATCTTTTATGTGCTAACTTTGTGGATGCAGGGACATGTCATGTATGATTCTCCATACCATTTGCCCTAGTTTATTGCATTTATAGTATTTGCGTTCTACCGCTTACACTGGACTATTATCTGACTTGGGGTTTTATGTTTTTCTTCCTATTACTTTGGGTACTCTTAAATGAGTAAATTAGGGATATCAGGTCTGGTGAGCACATGGAGCTGGACAGGTGGCGAGCAGAAGGCTATTCTTGTATTATTATATGTACTCATTTGCTATTCCACTACAAAGTAATATGGAGCTTACTAGTGGTTTACTATTTAGAGACAATTTTATGAGTTATTATGTGATGTATAACTCTATTACCTATGTTGTTTACTGTGTGGATCTATATAGTCTATTTCGGTGATTCATTTAGTCATTTACTGTCTCGCCTGTTTTATATCTGAGATGTTTACTATTATATTGTATTCGATGTGCCGTGAGATATATGATAGGTTCTATGTTGCTTAGTTATTATAGATGATTGCCCCGCATCGGTCGAGCACCGCTACAGTGCACTATACAGGTATATTGGGTGTTGACAGTATGGGGAGATCATCTTATTTGGTATCATAGCCAGGTTGCATTTTTTTAAACTAACCGTGATCTAGTAGAGATAAGGTAGGAGTTCTCACTTTAGACTGAATCGAGAGTGTGTATATATATACGAAAGCGCGTACTAGTTATATATTTTTGTTTTCAAAACTATATAGTAGTATATATAGTATATAAGTCGCATTGCACATTTGAGTACTACTTAAGTGGAATTCCTCATAGAGAGATTGATCGCCCTTATTACAGATTGATTGATGCGTCATCTCTGGAGTCGAGGAAGAAGCTAGTGTAACAACCCGATTTAATAATTACCTTGATCTGAATTTCATAATAATTATTCTAAGGATAATTAAGTGAATTTATAACTTTAATTAATGTAAATAAAGAAAATAATGGATTTTGTGTATTAAAGGAGATAATATTGGTTTGAATGATTTATTGAAATAAATGGAAAATTAGAGAAATGATAATATTTCTCGGTTTAAATGAGTATTTTAATTTTATTAAAATATAAGGTGTAGAATGAAATCATTGTAAAATTATCATAAGTGTTTTAAAGTGTAAATTTCTCATTTTTGATCATTATTGGAATTTTATCTCACATTGGATAAATAAGAATTTAATTAGAGTTAAATTAATTTATAAAACTAAAAAGAATTTATTTTTTAATATGTGTAGAGATGGTTTTGTTTCTTAAGTTGGTAACTAATTAGAGTTTAGAGCTTTTTGAAAACTAATGAAGGGTTTGGTTAGTAAATAAAGAGTGGATTAGTTTTGTGGTTAAAATGGGATTTATAAGTTCATTAGACTAAGGAAATTAGTAATTAAAAGCTTAGTTGCGTTAAGCCCATTTACCAAAGAAAAGAAGAAGTGTTTTCTTCTCATTTCACAAAATCTATACGTTTATAGTAAGAAACTCAAAAAATAAAATTAGAAAACTCTTAAGTTTTCACTTTGAAAAACTTAGCAAAATCTCCTTAAATAATTGAAATAAGTTTTTCGAAATTCTTGTAAATTCAAGTTAACACTATCCTATCTATCTCTAGCCTTTAGAACATTCAATTTCAGTTTTGGTTGAGATTTTAATCTCTATTATGTTGTTTGTAAAATTGACTATTTTAGGGTTTTGCAAAAGTTAGAGAACGAAGCGGTTGTAGTTGTTGATTTGTTAAAATAGGATTCCGGGCGTTGGTTATACAGGATATTATTTAAAGTAAAACATATCTGACAGGGTTGAATGCTATGTTTTATTGTTGAAAATCACTTTTCGTTCATCCAATCTTAATCTGGCGGAGGGACTTCCACTCGTCCAGAAGTTGGGTACTTCACAACTTAGGTTTCGCTTATTATTCCTGTCATATTGAGATGATTGATTACAGTTAAATTACAAGGCACAACTGCTCTTTTAGAGTTGTAGTTAAAGTTCGCTCAGGCATGGTTTCAGTCTTCAGAA
Organism: Allium fistulosum; assembly: GCA_030737815.1. Taxonomy (NCBI): domain Eukaryota; kingdom Viridiplantae; phylum Streptophyta; class Magnoliopsida; order Asparagales; family Amaryllidaceae; genus Allium; species Allium fistulosum. The sequence continues at coordinate 477,734,529 of CM060905.1, read as the reverse complement.
ACTAGCGCATGACTTGTTCAATTGTGATTATCCTTCCTTTGCGTTTTTCAGTATCCAACCTGCACACCAGCCTCTATCTCCGAGGACTATTTTTTAATTACTCGATTCCGAGCATTGTTTTTTCTCTCTATTGCACCTCTTGTGTCCATGTGCAGCATACCCATTTACTGTAATTCTATACATTTTAAAAATACTTCTACGGTTATTTCGGCATATTCTATTTCATATCTTTCAAAACTATGAGGTAGCTTGGTCTAGCCAGTTATGTAGCTAAACCCTACTTATGCTCAATTGAGTTCGTTTCAACGAAGTTTTGGTGTATCTGCCCTAGTCCATAGGGCTGATTTATCAAAATACTAAGACTATATATTTTCGGGAGACTGGGTCTCCTGGGCAATACGTTCGATTACCTTAGTTTGATTGACATGATAGCTCCTATCTCCAGGAACTAGGGACTTTGATGCTTGATTCCAAGCTCTGATTTTTCAATGACGTCTGTTTCTGTAACATCCCCTATTAGGAGGCCCAAAATTAACTTCTATGCATGATGCAGTCATCCGTAGTTATTAATTCACGGTGACTAAATACGGTAATGTTAGATACATCGATATACCAGAAACACATGAATATGAAAAAATATTAAACTCAATTTAAAATAAATTTCTCATTTTTCATTTCATATTCATTGCATAATCCCATACATAAGCCACGTTCAAAGAAATCACAATTTATTACAAATTACGCCAAGAGGGAAACATGAAGATACCCCCTTTGGTTGATCAGAGTTTAAATATTAGCACTAAATGACTTTGCCCTTTCATCCAATAACACAGCGGAATCAAACAAAAAGAACTCCAAATAGCTAGCTTGCATCATGCACATCTCCAAAAGCTTATTTGTCTAAAGGTAAACCAGAAAACCTTAAGTTTTAAACTACTCTGTTTGTACCAAAAATGGGCACAACACTCTTCGGGAGTTGTTTGAAGAGATAAAGTGAAGATTATAAATGTAAAACAGAGGTTATCTAACAAAAACTCCAACAAACAGAAACGTAAAATGCACAGACAAGCAATTTAGAGTGGTTCGGCGTATAGCCTACGTCCACTATGAAGTTTTGATGATTTTATTGATTCTCTTTCAATGATTACAAGCGGTTACAGCAATGAACAGCGGATTACAGATTAGAATTCGAAATTGACAGCAAAAGTAGGATGCAAATCTCAATCCGGCAGAGTCTCGACGCTTCAGAGAAAAAAGATCCTTTTTCTGTTGATTCTGGGGCTCTATTTATAGGCGTAGGAGGCTCAGATCTCGCCTAAACTTCGGGAGACTTGGTCTGGCACGTGAGGGGACCCACGCGACCATTTCCAGAAAGTTTCGCCTCGATCTGTGATCGGTACGAATCCATTTCGTATCGATCAAGATGATGTCCAATTGAGCTGAAATTTGGCATGGTCATCCTCCAGTGTGCATGCAAGCTTCCCTGAAAATTTCATTGGATTTGGATTAATAGATCACGAGATATCATCGATACGAACTGAGATTCCTCATAGGCTGTCTGGTTCGTCTCCATGAATTCGACTCCATCTGTTCGCCTCGCTGGCTGCACGTGCTCTTGAAGTGAGGTGGCGCGCGCACTTCGTCTCGACCCGGTCTTTGCGCCGCATTGACTGCTTCGACTCCAGGCATCTCGCCTTGTTTACTTCGATGGACGACACGTCACCCTAGTTGGTTGACCCGTTGGATGTGAACAAGTCATGGGTCGCGGGTTCGAAGCAAGGCTCTCTAGTGGATACGAAGTGGACATGGACTGATGGATACGAAGTAGACGTTGACTGATGGATACGAACAATCCTTTCTCTCATGGATACGAGGCAGACACTAGCTGATGGATACGAACAACCCTTTCTCTCATGGATACGAGGCAGACACTAGCTGATGGATATGAAGTGCTTCATCTGATGAGGGATATGAGGTCCATCGATACGAACTCGATGGATTCGAACTAAGCCATTCCTGGTCGATACGAACTCATGGGAGTTGGCCGATATGAAGTAGGCGATCTGCCGATGGATTCGAAGTTGATCGATACCGAAATGATGGATTGGAACTAGAGCCTGGAGATGGACACGAAATCACACATAGTGATGGATACGAAAATGGGTTTTTCCTTTCAAGTTGACTCGATCATAACTTGAGCGTACGAGTCCGGATTGACTTGAAATTTGAGGTGCTGATTTCTATGATCTTTCTTGTCATGTCCTATCAATTGTAGCTCATTCTGGACTCGGATAAAATTCAGTGATATCCATGGCGAGCTACCCTTGTTCTCTAGTCGGTTTCTTGTTGTCCTGGCCTTGCCAAAAGGCGGGATAACATACTCAAAATCAATTGAGCACCCGAGAGTTTAAGGGAAAACATAAACTTCAAGTCAAACATAAAGTCTGGTGTGAATAATAATTTACCATCTCGAACCATATAGATATCTAGTGAGACCACGCCGCTTAGCGGAACGTGTTTTCCCCTCACTAGTATCTTAACCCAATTTATAATAACCATATACTATGCACCTGCACCCACTATGGTTAAGACGTAACACAGTAAAATGTATCATGATGATATGTTAATATGCAATATGCTCTAGATTTCTCATCCCCGTTTACCTGACTATTTGTCTTAAGTTATAGTTTCTAGGATCACTATTAACCTATTAGTTTTCATGGGCTGACTAATAACCTGTTCCAAACTTATGGACTATCTGTCCAGTTTCATAATTTTTATGGGATCACTAAGAACCTATTAGTGTCTACTAATAACATCATCTAATCATAGTTTTCATGGGGTCACTATGAACCTATTGGATTCTCCAATAACATCTCTCATGTCATAGTTTTTATGGGATCACTATGAACCTATTGATCTCTTTCAATAACTTCCGGACATAGATTTCATGGGATCACTAAGAACCTATTGGCCCCTGCCAATAACAGTTTCCATATGTAGCTTTCATGGGCTTACTAAGAACCCGTCTAAAACAATAATCCTTTGATCAATCTTTGGGCATCCTATATTTGGTCTGTCTGACCTCCTCGATGAAATTCTACTCACAGAGGAGTTAATTCAATGTATGTTCCCTATTGGGTCAACCTAGCTAGATATTTTGCCCTTAACACCCCCAAAATGCAGTTATGAGTTAATTATAAAGTGAATATGTTTACAGAAGCATGCATGATAATTGGTCAAAGCATAATAATATAAACATCAATGATTTAATTCCTTATAATAATTTTTATATGGAGACATTACCCCTAATCCGTTATCTTTAGCAAGGAAAGCTTCTTCAAAATTCCAAAGCATTGTGACATCAAGAGCTAGCCACCATCACTCTCCCTTTCGAAAGCATTAATTAAAATCTTAGACCTCTTTTGAACACATTAAAAACAAACCTTACAAAATCATTGAAATCATATTTTTGAAACACTTAAAGATATACCTTTCGAAACACTTAAAACTTACCTTTCGAAGGCATTTAGTTCAAGTACAATTTATGGAAGCATGGCTTCGAAATCATTAGGTTTAACATTAAATATAACTACTGGATCAAAGAGAACAAAAGTGAAAGCTTTGCTTTCGAAAGCATTAATCTTAACAAAAAGAATTGGGGAAGAGGATAGCTTTGAAACCATCCTTTTAAAACCATTGTCTCTGAAACCATTTATAAAAGCGGCTAAAAGGACCCTTTCGAAAGCATTGGGAAGGCGACTTTAATATTAATAAAATGAAAGCCTTCCTTTCGAACTCATTGTTATATGGCTATAAAGAAAAGCGACATTTAACCAATTCGAAAGGTATGAATGCGGCAGCCAGGTAACGAATGAGTTCAAAATGCAGTAACTCTTTCGAAAGCTTCTTTAAAAACAAAGGCAAGTTGGATTGATTCGAAAGCTTGTAAAAATGTCTTCAAACCTTTCAAAAGCATGCCTTTGACATAGTCCCTTCCGCCTTTCTCCAATACACTACGTATCAATAGTTTAATACCATGTGCATCGGTTCCGAATAGGTGCGAAAGGTCATTATCGGAAGTATGGTAACGGAGGCTAGCAAATGGACGTGGCGAAGTTGTAATTCGAAATAAAACTTATTTTTATGCATTTCAAAGTAATTTCTTTTTACCCAACTTGCCTAATTTGTAAAAATATAATTGGTTGCCAGTTCTTTATAAAAAATTCTTTTCTAAAAGGCTGTTGAATTCATCAATTAACAAATGAACCCTTTTTAACAAATAAGCCCTTCCCCTTAACAAAACATTTAAAACATTTAAGTCCTCTAACTTAAATAATTTAATAACCATAGTAAAACACTTAGGAAAAATCCCCAAAAATCAAAATTATTCAATTTTAATATGTTTTCTAACATATATAAATTTTTGACCTAAAAATATTACTTAATTGCCTTAAATAATTTAAACCCAAAATTAGCTGTTTCTTCCATTCAAAATTCATAATAAATTGTCCATAGCTTGGAATATTATGAAAATTTAAACTCATCTCCAAAATAATGTTTTACATAAAATATTCAAACATCATAGCATTCGAAATTCAATTTGCATGATTTTAACCTTAAAATCGAATTATATTATCCCATAATAATCCTTGTTTCAATTATAACATAGCATATACTTAAAGCATATGATCATTCATCCATCTAAATGGTTTTAGCCTTAAAATTGAATTTTAAACGTTCAAGATGACATATATGAGATGGTTTAGATCATTATTCACCTTGTTTGGATAAGGAACTTGAGATTTGTTCTTGCTTTAATCTTCCTAGCTTGAATCTTAGCTTCTAATTGGATTTTGCTCTTCTTCTGCTTAGAGTTATGGCCGGCCTTGTTTTCCTTTTGTTTATGTTTATGTTTTTGTAATGAGAATGAAAAGGTTGTAAGGGTTTGGGGTTCGGCTATTCCTATATTACCCTTGCCATATTCTTTTAATTATTTAACTTATATATCATTCTTATAAATCCATTTAGTTAAGGCACGACCTAATTAGATCCTGTATCTTAATTCCCTTAACACTCTAGTCTCTAAATTATTCTATTTAATTTATCTAATTAAATCTCACAAATAATGATTTTTAAAATTAGGGGTGTTACAGGCTCCCTTCCTTAAAGAATTTCATCCTCGAAATTCAGCAAGGACTATATACTAAGCATAGCAATCATCTATAACATCTCCTAACTACCATACTGGCCTACTTGACTACGAAACAGTCTATATAAAGTAAATATAGAACATACCCTCAAAGTAGATCGGGATGAGTATCTCTAATCTAGTTTTTGTCTCCCAAGTACAGTCCTACTCGTTGACGCTCCATTGAACTTTCACCAACTTGACTGTCTTGTTTCTTAACCTCTTCTCATCTCTCGCTACAACCTGAACTGGTTGCCTAACAAAGGTCAGATCCGTTTCTACTATTGAGTCTTCCAATGTAGTCTGAGAAATAGTAGTCTCTGAATCATGCACATACTTATGGAGATGAGACACATGAAACACATTATGGACACCTACCAAACTACTCGACAACTCTACTCTGTATGCGAGTTTTCCAATTCTCTCTATAACTGATAATGGTCCAACATATCTCGGTGCCATTTTTCCTAACTTTTCGAATTGCACCACACCCTTCAATAGTGATACTTTAATGAAAACTCTATCTCCAACAGAGAACTCTAGATCCTTACGCCTCTTATCTGTGTACTCTTTTGTCTAGACTGAGCTTCCTTCATCCTACCTCGAATCAGCTCAATCTTCTATGTTGCCTCTCTTACCATATCTGGAAATAAGACTAATCTGTCTCCAATTTCCAACTAACATGCTGGTGACTTGCATGGCCTTCCATCAAAGCTTCAAATGGTTCCATTCCTATACTAGTATGATAACTTTTATTATAAGAAAACTCAACTAAATGTAGGAGGTCTTCCCATAATCCACCAAAATCTAGTACACAAGCCCTTAACAAATCCTCGAGTACCTTGTTGACTCTCTCTATCTGCCCATCCATCTGAGGGTGATAAGTGGTACATATCTTGAGCTTGGTACCTAACATATCTTGTAGACTCTTCCAGAAATTGCTAGTAAACATCTCTATCACTTATTATATTACTAGGAATTCCACGTAGTCTAACTATGTTCTTCATAAACAACTTAGCTAACACAGGTGTCCTCCTGGTTGACTTAACTGGAATGAAATGTGCACTCTTAGTCAACCTATCTACTATGACCCATATACTTTGATTTCCTCGATTCGACCTTGGCAACCCATCTATAAGATCCATGGATATCGATTCCCATTTCTAAACTTGTATCTCTAAAGGTTGAAGCTCGGCTTCTGATGTTCGGCCTTCACTTGTTGACAGTTCACACACTCCATTACCCACAAGCCAACATCCTTCTTCATACCTTCCCAGTAGAAACTCCTTTTCATGTCTTGATATCTCTTAGTTCCCCTAAGATGAATCGTAAATTTTGATCGATGACATTCACTAAGAACTTCCCTCCTTCGGTACCCAACATTCAGAACACACAACTATCCCTTCTTTCTCAACCATCCCCTCTGGTCAAGACTAAAATATTTAGATCATCAATCTCCAATCCAACCTCATGCCTTTTAATCTTCTCGGCTAACAGTGGATCCTCATTCTGCTTAAAAGCTATCCTTTCGATCAGAACTGGTCGAACTCCCAAGCATGATAACATGGCAGTGTTCTGACTGGAACTAGCAGTCGATCTTAACTGCACACTGCAAGTAGTCAAAACCTCTAGGTCCTTCCATTATGTTAACATAGCTAACACCACATTCGAATGTTTTCTGCTAAGAGCATCCGCTTCTTTATTTCCTTTTCCAGGTGTATACTCTATAACAAAATTATAAGCTGCTAAAAACTCCAACCACCTATACAACCTCATATTCAACTCCTTTTGAGAGAATAAATACCTTAAGGACTTATGATCGGTATATAACTCAAACCTCTCCCCTAAGGGATAATGTCTCCATACTTTCAGTGCAAAGATCACCACTGCCAACTCTAGATCATAAGTAGGATATCTCACTTCATGCGGTCTAAGCTATCGTGAAGTGTAGGCAATAAATTTACCTTTCTGCATCAACACAGCCTCTAGTCCGGTTCCACATGCATTGGTATACACCACTAATCCTTGATTTCCATCTAGAAACTACTAACACAGGTGCATTGGTCAATAAGTGCTTTAACTTAAGGAATGCTTCCTCACATTTGTCTGACCAAATAAACTTCACATCCTCCTAGTTAGCTTAGTCAAAGGCGCTGTTATCCGCAAGAAATCCTTAATGAATCTCTAGTAATAGCCAGCGAGTCCAAGAATATTTCTGATCTCAATCACCATCTTTGGTCTCTTTCAGTTGTTAACAGCTTCGATCTTATCCGGATCAACAGAAAAACCCTTCTCTGAAATCACGTGACCAAGAAACTTAACTTCTTTCTTCCAGAAATGACACTTCAAAAACTTTGTTTTTAGTTGATGCTGCCTCAAAGTCTCAAGCACTACTCTAAGATGAACTTCATGCTCTCTTTCATCCTTAGAGTATATTAAAATGTCATCTATGAATACCAATATGAACATATCCAAGTGCTCTCGGAAAACTCGGTTAATCAAATCCATGAAGAAAAGTGGTGCATTCGTTAATCGGAAAGGCATTACTAACCACTCGTACAAACAATACCTAATTCAAAACGCCATTAACGAAATACTGTCTTCTGCCACTCTTAGCTGATGGAAACCTGTCGCCAAATCCAATTGGGAAAATATTCTAGCACCACTCAACTAATCAAATAAGTCATCAATTCTCGGCAAAAGATACCTATTCTTGATCGTTTTCTCGTTCAACTTATGATAGCCATTACATATCCTTCCTTAGTAACCCATCCGGTTTCTTCATGAATACCGCGGCCGCTCCCCAAGGCGGACTGCTTAATGTAATAAAATTCTTTCCTTCTAAATCCACTAATTGCACCTTCAATTCCTTCATCACAGTAGGTGTCATCCTGCTAGGTAGTCTACTTCTAGGTTCTGCTTCTGGCACAAGATCTATTCGAAACTCGATGACTTACTTTGGTGGTAGTCCTGTGACTAGTTCAAAAACATCTGTAAACTCTCTTATTACCAAAACTTAATTCAACTCTTCTTATACTTCCATTGCATTCAGCAAAGCACATGCACTTGAGTCTAACTTCTCCACCAAGTATATAATTCAGTTATGACTACTAGGGTGTCTTAGCGATATTTCCCTATCTTGGCAAAATATCCAAGCACCATACCTATCTAACCAACCCATACCTAAAATGATCACGAAGCCTACGAAATCAAAAACATACAAACTGCATGCAAACTTATGACCTAACAATTCAAGTTCTAACTGGTCACATCTTATCCCCTGAGTTGCATACCCTCCTATAGGATTCGCAACCCTTAAGGAAGTAACAAGGTATGAGGTATCTAAACATAACTTATAAACCAAACACTAGGATATAAATGAATGTGATGCATTGGTATCCAACAGTATCCTAACTGGTATATTATGAATATAAAATGTACCTTCCATCATAATCTTTCCCTTCTCAACAACAGTTGGTCTAAAAGAAGATGGTTCCAAAGCAAAAACCTTTCCCTTGTCCGCTCTGACTTGTTCTGGACATTGATTCATGTAGTGTCCAATCTGGTCACAGTCAAACTACTTCACTCCTTTCTTATCTGCAACCTTCTTCCCTTTTCCAGTTCGACATTCATGAGCATATTGTCCTTTCTTGTCGCACTTGTAGCAAATTACATCGGTCTTCACTTTCTTGGAAGCTCCTCATTTCTGAGCTCTTTTCTTCTTAAAGAATTTCCTCTTCTTGCCTTAAGAATCATGGGTTCCAACCTGCTTCTCCTTCCCATAAGTAGAAAGCATCTCTTCATTCCTAATTGCCATCTCCACTACAACTGTACTTGGATCACAGAGATGTGGCATAGTCGATATAGCAATCTCGAGTCTTAACCCTTGAATATACTTCTTGTTTCTTTTAATGACGGTGTCAATGGTAGCATATCCGTATCTGGACAACTCATCAAACTTCATAGCATACTCAATCGCCGACATCTCACCATGCACTAAGTCCATGAACTTTCTCAACATACTGACTTGGCAACTTCAGATAAGAACCTCTCTTCGAATCCCCTTCAAAACTCTGCCTAAGTCAACACTTCCTAAGGAACTCCCATAATAACACTATTCCACCAATAAAGTGCTACTCCCTGCAACTATCATGAAGCAAGTCCTCTCTTCGGCTCATCATCTAATCCCAAGTCAGCGAAAATTCTTTCATAATGAAATTACTAGTTTTCTACTTTGACAGCATCCTCTATTCCCAAAAACAGCTTCCTACCAAAACCGGTGTAATCCCTGCTCAGCCAAGCATAACTATTGCAAATAGGGGCCATGGGATCAACTCCTCCAACAGTCACAACATTTCCCCCAGCTATTCCTGCATCTGCTCCAACTTGCATCAGATTGACAAAGAACTGATACATATTCCCCATATCTACTGGCGGGGTTCTAGCAACTACGTTGGCATTTTCATTTGGATTGGCATTTGTTTGTCGACTTGGATTCCTTCTAGTATTAGGTCGAGCATTTCCATTAGTTGTGGTGCTTCCTCTACCAAGATTTCCTCTTCCGTTTCCTGCCTCCATATCTTCCTCTCTTGTAAATATGCATGCGAGCCTTAGTAAGATACAAAATAAGAGAGAGGGGAATATGTACTGATAGATATACCTATAACAAATGCAAGTATGTTACTATAGCATTAACCCAAACCCCAGTCTCATTTTCTGAGTCATTGGATTATGTTTTGAAAATCTTTTAAGTTCAAACTTCTTTTAAATTTGCATAAACCTATGCTCTGATACCAACTAGTAACATCCCCCATTTAGAGGCCCAAACCTAACTGCTACGGATGTCACAATCATCTGTAGTTAATAATTCACGATGACCAAATGCGGTAATGTTAGATATATTGATATACTAGAAACACCTAAATATGAAAAAAATTAAACTCAATTTAAAACAAATTTCTCATGTCATTTCAGATTCATTACATAATCACATACGTAAGCCACGTTCATAGAAATTACAACTTATTAGAAAATACGCTAAGAGTGACATATGAAGATGCCTCATTGGTTGGTCAGAGTCTAAATATAGGCACTAAATGACTTTGCTATTGCATCAAATAATACAATGGAATCAAACAAAAAGAACTCCAAATAGCTAGCTTGCCTCCTACAAGTCTTTGGAAGCTTACTCGTCTAAAGGAGAACCTGAAAATCTTAACTCTCAAACTACTCAAAATCAATTGAGCACCCAAAAGTTTAAGGGGAAAACAAAAACTTCAAGTCAGACAAAAAGTCTTGTGTGAATAATAACATACCATCTCAAACCATATCGATATCTAGTGAGACCACGCTGCTTAGTGGAACGGGTTGTCCCCTCACTAGTGTCTTAACCCAATTTATAATAACCATATACTGTGCACCTGAATCCAAAATGGTTAAGACATAACATAGTAAAATGTATCATGATGATATGTTAACATGTAATATGCTTTGGATTTCCCATCCCCATTTACTTGACTATCTGTCTTAAGTTATAGTTTCTAGGGTCAATATTAACCTGTTAGTTTTAATGGGCTGACTAATAACCTGTTCCAAACTTACGGACTATCTGTCCGGTTTCATAGTTTTTATGAGATCACTAAGAACCTATTGGTGTCTACCAATAACATCATCTAATCATAGTTTTCATTCGGTCGCTATGAACCTATTAGATTCTCCAATAACATCTCTCATGTATAGTTTTTATGGGATCACTATGAATCTAATGGTCTCTTTCAATACCTTATTCCGAACATAGTTTTCATGGGATCACTAAGAACCTATTGTCCCCTGCCAATAACAATTTCCATACATAGTTTTCATGGGCTTACTAAGAACCTGTCCAAACAAATAATCCTTTGGTCAGTCTTTAGGCATCCTATATTCCGGTCTGTCTGATCTCCTAGATGCAATTCTACTCACATAGGGGTTAACTCAATGTATAATCCATACTAGGTCAACCTAGTTGGATATTCTGCCCTTAACACCCTAAAATGTAGTTATAGGTTAATTATAAAGTGAATATGTTTACAGAAGCATACATGATAACTGATCAAAACATACTAATATAAACATCTATGATTTAATTCCTTGTAATCATTTTTTTAAGGAGACATGGTTAATACACTTAACCCACTATCTTTAGCAAGGAAAGCTTTTTTAAAAAATTTCAAAGTTAAATACCATTTCAAAACTCTTTCATATTGCCATGAGTTTTACCTTTAAAATTGAGATTAGGTTTCTTATTTGAAAACTAAGGCTTTCGACTAGATCCTTTGGGTCATTATGGCATTATGAGCTATCCTCCGTCACTCTCTCTTTCGACAGCATTACTTAAAATCCTAGACCTTCTCTTTCAAACCCATTAAAAACGTACCTTTTGAAAGCATTGAAACCATCCTTTCGAAACACTTAAAGATATACCTTTCGAAACACTTAAAACTTAACTTTCAAAGACATTTAGTTCAAATAGAATTTATGGAAGCATAGCTACAAAATCATTTCAAAGTATCCCTTTCGAAATCATTAGGTTTAACATTAAGTACAACTACTGGGTCAAAGAGAACAAAAGCAAAAACTTTTTTTTTGAAAGTATTATTCTTAAGAAAAAGAATTGGGGAAGAGGATAGCTTCGAAACTATCCTTCGCAGCCATTGCCTCTGAAACCATTTATAAAATCGACTAAAAGGACCCTTTTGAAAGCATTGGGAAGGCAGCTTCAATGTTAATAAAACGAAAGCCTTCCTTTTGAACTCATTGTTATAAGGCTATAAAGAAAAGCGGGCTTTAACCAATTCGAAAGGTGTGAATGTGGCAGCTAGGTATCGAATGAGTTCAAAGTGGTGCAAATCTTTTAAAAGCTTCTTTAAAAACAAAGGCTAGTTGGATTGATTCAAAAGCTTATAAAAATGGATACAACCCCTTTGAAAGTATGCCTTCGACACGGTCCCTTCTGCCTTTTTCCAATACATTACGTTTCAACTACCATGTTCATTGGTTTCGAATGGGTGCGGAAGGTCATTAACGAAAGTATGGTGATTGAGGCTAGAAAATTGAAGTGGCGAAGTTGTAATTCGAAACTAAGCCTATTTTTATGCCTTTCAAGGTAATTTCTTTTTACCTAACTTGCCTAATTTGTCAAAATATAATTGATTTCCAGTTCTTTATCAAAAATTCTTTTCTAAAAGGCTGCCGAATTCATTCATAAAAATCCATTAAATTAAGACACGACCCTAATTAGGTCTCAAATCTCAATTCCATTATCACTCTAGTCTCTACATTATTCTATTTAATTAAATCTCCTGAATCATGCCATTTAAAACTAGGGGTGTTACAGTTTCCTAACTGTAATTGAATTCCTCTAAGTTGACATCGTCATCCAATGTCATTTTGGGTACATGTACTGGAAAGACGCATCGCCATTATCTTTTGCTAGAGTGACTTCTTCCAAGTCCAATGTTGAGACTCTAATCATGTATTAGTTTCTATCTCTAGAAATTCATGCGCGGATGACTCGACACTATGAATGTTTCCTTGATGTTGTGAATCTTTAGATAGCATGAGATGCTAGAAGGCAGGGCCTAAGATTTAATCAAACTCTTGCTTCTGTTTTCGAAAGCTGATGTATTGATAGTTTCATTCTGAGGCTTAACATCACCAAACTTCGGGTAATGGCATATTCCTACAAGTTGAAACCAAATGATTTAATTAGACCGTACGTATGTCATCGATCCTTCTCATCATTGCTAGATTGCGAGCGACAACTGATTTCTGAACGTTAAATCTTTTATTTCCTTTGTTGGCAATTTTTTGCTAGAATGCTCTATTTTGCGATGCAGAACCATTATCTAACCAACCTTGCGGTTATTCATGTTTGGACTTTGCAGCATTTCTTTCGATCAAGTATCTGTGTGACTAACCCTGCTCGAGGGACTAGCTATGTTGAACGCCTATATTTGTGCGATTGTGAGAGACGGAGAGGTCTAGGATAAATGATTCGATTGCCCCTGGTCTAGCTCTCATTCCTATTTTAGGATTGATGAAGTCCAATGGTTTTAGTTCTAACCTTCCATGATCGTCCCTACATATCCTTAGTTGTGCATGCTTTGTTTGATTGCTGTCGTCATGGAAGTTCTGTTCATACGCTAATTCCTATCTTTAGGAATTGATAACCTAGCTGCTTGGTTCCAAGCAACATTTTCTTGAAGCTGCCTATCGTTTGGCTGTATCTAAATTCTTTCTAGGTTGAATTTAGAAAATTCAGTTGTGCACCAGCTTTCATCCCTAGAAATTAGCACATGAGCAATTCAATCCTGGGATTTCCTTTCGGTGCTGCTTTATTCACGTGTGGTGGCTGATTCTTGTAATGAAAGGTTGAACCATGCAGCTGACCTATGAAAGGTTATGACTTCCTGTTGTTTTCCATTTTTGGGCAACGGAGGTTTTTTAAAGATAAGGGTAGAATCTCAGTTGAGGACCAACTTGTAACAACCCGTGATTGCGATTACCAAATAATAAATTAAAATTGGGAATTTAATTTAATTGGAGCTATTAATGAATTTTTTTTTAATGTGGCTAATTTGTTCAAAAGTTAGTTATTTTGAATAAATTAATATTTTTGGGCTTAACTGTAAAATGGAGAATTTAATGAAAATTAATTAGGGTAAATGGAAATTTATAATGTTGCAAAATTTTATATGTGTAAAATAGTGCAATATTTGAATTGGGAATTTAATTTACAATTTAATTGCAAAACAGTGATTTTTGGGCAATTTTGACTAAAAGGTGTTTTGGGATAATTAGGGGTTAAATTGTAAGTTGGCAAATATTGTGATGTAAAATTTTATAACTATAGCTAAATTATTTTGGTAACATATTTTAAAGTTTTATGGGTTAATAACGTGTAGTTTGTACTTAGAGAAATTAGCTAACTTGAAATATAGAACATATTCCAAGTCCTAATGGGTATTAGGCCCACTAACCCACTTCCATTAGCCTATAAACCATCTTCTACCCATTTATTTCAGCCAACATCTCATTCCATAAACACTTAAACCCTAGAGAAAAACATTAAATAATGGCCTCCAAACCTAGAGCAAAGCTTCATTAATCTTCATCAAAGTCAAAGGAGTTTTAATCTAATCATTAGAAGTTAATAGCAATCACAAAACCCACCTCTAATCCATTGTTTAATTTCTGAAATTATTTTGTAATCCTTGTTTTTTTTGTGCATTTTGATTGTTGAAGCTCTTTGATCTACTTCTCATTGCTTGGGGATTTCATACTCTTGTGTTTGGTTATTCTATTGCTTGGGAAAGAGGTAACATTGCTAGTTAAATTCGGCTAAGTATTAGTGTGTTCACCCTATATTCCAGTCATACATCCAACTTCGCGACCTTGCTGCGAGCAGGTCCGATGTCGGATTTCTTCGATTTTGGTCTCGTTGGAAAGATGAGATCGAGATCTTCAACGCTGCAGATTATGGTTCAGATCTGGGTGCGTTTGATACTCCGTTTGTATCGCCGAAGTAGCACCCAGAAATTGTGTAAAAACAGTGGTTATATTTCAGTGCAAACATCCAACTTCGTGACCTCGCTGCGAGCAGGTCCGATGTCGGATTTCGTTAATTTCAGTCTCGTTGGAAAGATGAGGTCGAGATCTTCAACTCTGAAAATTTGGTTCAGATTTGGATGCGTTTGATACTCCGTTTGTATCGCCGAAGTAGCACCCAGAAACTGTGTAAAAACAGTGGTTATATTTCAATGCAAACACTTAACTTCGTGACCTCGCTGCGAGCAGGCCCAATGTCGGATTTCATCGATTTCAGTCTTTTTGGAAAGATGAGGTCGAGATTTTCAACTCTGCAAAATTTGGTTCAGATCTGGGTGAGTTTGATACTCCGTTTGTATCGCCGAACTAGCACCCAGAAACTGTGTAAAAATAGTGGTTATATTTCAGTGCAAACACCCAACTTCGTGACCTCGCTGCGAGCAGGTCTGATGTCGGATTTCATCGATTTCGGTCTCTTTGGAAATATGAAGTCGAGATCTTCAACTCTCCAAAATTTGATTTAGATCTGGGTGTGTTTGATATTCCGTTTGTATCGCCGAAGTAGCACCCAGAAACTGTGTAAAAACAGTGGTTATATTTCAGTGCAAACACCCAACTTCGTGACATCGCTGCGAGCAGGTCCAATGTCGGATTTCATCGATTTCAGTCTCGTTGGAAAGATGAGGTCGATATCCTCAACTCTGCAAAATTTGGTTCAATTCTGGGTGCGTTTGCTATTTCATTTTTATGGCCAAAGTAGCACTCAGAAACTGTGTTTAAACAGTGTTTATTTTCTGTTTTGGTCCGACTTTGAGACGTCACCGTGACTTTGTTTCTAGTCGGATTCGGAGGATTCTTTTTGAGTTATGGAGTAGGAGTGTTAGACTACATGTCTGTAAATTTTCAGACCTTTTGGATTCAAGTTGCGGGTCCAAATAAATTATTGAACTTTGGTTCACAGCACATTTTGAGCAATTTCCAACACTTACAATATTTTCTGAATTTTTCTGGAGTTTTATCGATTTCTTCGAGATTGTTCTCAAGATTCGTGCATGGGTTTTATAAAGGGTTTTTAATTGATTTTTTTTACTCAAATGGCTTTTTGATACTATTATTTAGTATTATTTTTAATTATTAAATTATTTACTCCATAATAGGAGAATTTCAAAGGCTATTTCTAAAAGTGATTTTAAACAATTAAAAATCCATTTTCCGCAATTATTTTCTAGAATAAAACTCCACACACACTCTTTTGCACTTCGAGAGAAGTGGAGAGACGATTAAACGGTTGGGGAAAAACACGACCTATGAACCCGTGCGTTTTCCTTTTCGCTTAACCCCCGACCATTTCGATTGATCATTTTGGCCCTTTGGCTTAGTTTATCGATGAGATGAGATAGACTTTTATACTGATTTTGTTATGAAATTGATAGAAGGTTAGGAAACCATTCAGTGCGAACCGGTGGTTATGGGACATTGCGTTAACTCTTTTCGGGTTCCTCTCTGGATGTTGGTGACACATCTCCTAAGTGAAAGCCAGTACTGGACCTTGAGTGGTCATAGCCTGAGTGGCACCTCCCCGTGTGACACTTGCTCTTGCATGAGCAGGATTTTAGGCGTTAGTCTGAGTGACATCTACTCCAATGGGACTACCGCCTACTAGCATATCGCTCCAGGGCGTACGCTATCTTTTACAGTACTTGGCAACAACAACTAAGTGTCGGAGCACGTGCATATTTTCCTATGGATTTATACTTCACTTGAGTAGCGCCGTTCGGCAATGGTTTTATGGAACCACACGATGTAAGTGCGACTATCCTATGGAGTATAGTGTCGATGGACGCTATCTGCCTTGCTTTGTTGCATTGATTTTTGAGATATTTATTATTGCTCAGTGGAGCTACTCTTTTGCTGTGGCATTGATTATGGATAGTGATCCATATTATTTTGTTATTGCCTTTGGGCACAGTTTCGGGATTTCTTCTATGTAGGAGCTATATTCCGTAAACCACTTTTGTTACTTATTGATTATGCCGATGAGATGAGGCAATGTTATTTGACATTATGATATTATACCTCCCTTTGGGAGAGTTCACTTTGTGTAGTGGTTATGCTATCGTTCATTTTAGTAATGTGGTTATTTATTGCTCTTTTCTTTGGAAAAGTATTATACCATTATCTGTTACCGCATTATTATCTCTCAGTTTATCTAATTGATTTGTTTAGCTAACCTGACCCGAGTATTTTATGCTCGGGTCAGACCGAGTTGTTTCAGGTTAGGTCTTTGGACTTAGTTTGCTCTTGTGCTTCCGCTTTGGACATATCCGCTATAGATAGATAGCTTCTTTTATATAATCCGTCTTTATGTCACTTTGTTATTGAGACTATCTGATGTACATATTTTTGACTCACATGTGTGAGCGGTGGTTGTGTAGCCACTTATTACGTTTTATTTGGACATGTACTCGATGATGTATTGTGTTGTGACTTTGTTATGATATCCGATGTTGTTCTGTGATGTTATTCATCGATGTTATTATGCTTGTTCTGATAGATCACTAGCCATTTGTAGTTTTGTTATAAGTATTTATTAAATATGTCGAACCACTAGATCTGGAAAAAAAATAGATACCACCCTTCGACGTATTTAGTAGATAGTTATAGCATGATTACACTTGGTCGCTTCCATTATACTCTATTCTCCGCATTAGCAGACAGTATTACCTCTGTAATACTCTTTGCTGATGAGGGTCTAGGATTGGGGCGTTACACAACTTTTGTCTCCAAAAGCTAGTGCATTGATGGTTTACAATGATGAGTGTTTCTCATTAAACCTATAAATTAAAGTTTTACTGGCATTGCTGAGGTAAGACCAGCATATAGTGAATAGAAAATTTCTCGGCAATGTCGGTACTGAGGAAATAGAGGGTTTCCCGGCGTTGTCGGAGGAACACCGATACTTATGAAATAGAAAGTTTCTCAACGTTGTCGAGACAACACCGATACTTAGGAAATAAGAAAAGGCCTTAGCGTTGCCGGGGCAACACCAGTACTTAGGAAATGAGAAAATGCCTTAGCGTTGCAGGGGCAACATCGACACTCAGGAGGTTGGGATCGATTTTCCCTGCCACCCCGACAATGCTTTTAATCTATGTGGGCAATAGATCTTCAAAAACTTGCACTTCGATGATTGGATTGTAGAAGTCTTTTCTTAGTGCTGCCTGTCTTCGGGAAACATTAAAATCATGTTAGTTAGGATCGAATCATTCATCCGATCCTGTATAGTTGAGCAGATCCCTTTCACCCCAATATGGCTGCTTTTCTCAACGTTGCTTAACTTCGGGATATGCCATATTCAGGAAGGATGGAAGTCCCAAGCATTTCCGTTGCTTGGCCTTGTTTATCATCATCAGGCTTTACCTTTGGAAATGAAGGGTTATTGCTTAACCAATTCCATGGTTATTCTTATTCATGAAAATTGGATTTCCTTCAATCGGTTTTTGTTATAATCCGATTTCTATTTGCGGAACCCTTTATTTCTAGGCGAAAGCCTTCATTTCTAGGTGTCAAATTCTAGGTTCTTATAGAAAATTAGAAATTGTGGAGCAAGTCATCACATTACTCTCGGTACAACCGCACTTATTCTTATCCTGATCACGAACCGGTAGAGTTCGGTAGTGTTTGTCTTGAATCCGTGACACTTTACCTTGCTTGTTTCAGGCCATATGCATTATGCTGGGCTGATAGCATTATTACAGATATAAACCTTATTCGTAGGTTCCAATCTTCAAGAATCAGTGGTTTAGCTGCTCGATTTTGAGCGTTCTCTCCTTGTCATTGTCTGTCTTTGGATATTAGCTAGTTTTCTGCAAGTTGGGGTTTGATACCTCAGTCGACCACCTGCTTCTATCTTTGGAAACTGGTACATTAATGATTTGATTTTGGAAATGCCTTCCGTCGTCGTCTATCATTGGATGACGGTAAGTTCCTCCTTTTATTGCAAGTTGGAGCAATTTTTTATCCTGAACGGGTGTTATTGTGTTATGTGCCCCTCAGTTCATAACTGATTATTCTGAATAATTAATGTGAGACTTGATGTTCTGGGTAGCTCCCTGGATGCCCCTAGTCAAAGGTAGGTTGTAGCTCCTATCTTTGGGAACTCGTGACTTGGATGTCTTAAATTTAGACATTTTGTACATTAACTTTGGTCAAAGATCATAATTCTTTGCCGACTTCTTGGTTTGTTAACTTTGCGGCGTTACTGGAGCAATGTCAGTTTTTTCGAGTAGTGGGAGTTGATCCCTGTTAATCCTACAATAGACAAGTTTCCCGGTGTAATCAAGACAATACCGATACTTAGAAAATCTTAACGGTTCGCTGATGATGCCGAAGCAACATCAAGCGGTGCTTGCATGGCTTATGAAATGCGCGTCTTTTAAGAGTGCGTGGCTTACGAAATGCATGGCTTTTAAGAGTGCGTGGCTTACAAAATGCGTGGCTTTTGAAATGCGCGACTCTTTGGATCGATACGGCCCGTCGATCCGGAACGGTTTGGAACTTCTTGACGTCGCCAATCTTCGGGTAATGTGAGTAGTTCATGCTTCGAGAGCATGGTTCCACTACTCAAGAAATGATGTGTGGCTTATGGGAGTGCGTGGCTTATGAGATCGATACGACCCATTGAACCAGAACGGTTTGGAACTTCTCGACATTGCCAATCTTCGGGTAACATAAGGAGTTCGTGCTTCGATAGCATGGTTCCATAGCCCAAGAAGTGATGTGCAGCTTATGGGAGTGCACGCAATGGTTTGGTACTTCCCGGTGCTGGAAGAGCGATACCAGTTCTTAGGAGGTAAGGATCTAGTTTTCCCATCAATCCGGCGATTTGACTTCGCTGGAAAGCAATTTCATCAATTCTAAGAGACAAGTGGTTTTTAGATTTGGTAACCATGGCTCGGACGATCCTCCTATATTTCGAGAAGATGTGCACGGCCGAATAGATAAGGTTGTCATGGTAGAGAGATCTACAGCCGACCACATGGAGATGGTTATGAAAAAAGAGCTTGTAGGAGTTCAGGGCAAGACTCTCAGTTTTTGGTCCAAACTGCCTTTAGAGAATTGGTCTTCAATTGGCATACAGTCTAAGAGGAAAAGGAAATGGTCACTAAGGGTGGTAAAGGAGGAGTTGGGAAAAAGTAAGCAAGTATTATGCTTTTATTTCGTTTGTTGCACTAGCTTGGTTGTTAAGTCCGTAGTTGTCAGAATGCCTGAATTTTTGATCGGTCATAACAGAACTATGGTATGATTATTCTTGACTTCCTTATAGTTATTCAAGTATCTATGGTGCTCCCTATGCTACAGGGTTGTTCGCATGCTTAAACTGTATCCAGGGTTTCTCCATAACCCGTTTGGTTGCACGCGGTCCAGTGGATGAAACTATGTCTTCTAGATGATTAAAGCAATAGAAAGTCTTTATCTTCAGAGACTTATATATTAGGGATTTGAGATACTTGGTTCTCCCAGGTGTCGAATCTTGGCTTGATTCGAGTTGGCCTCTAATTGATCATAAGGTCGGTTCATTGTTGGCTTAGTTTGTTTGAGCGAATTTGAAGCTCAAAAATTTAGCACTGTTTGTATCATTGGTCATCGGAAGTGATTCTATTAATTTTGCAGACTGACTGATATAATTGTCAATTCGTGGCCCTGGAGCATGACTTCAATGACATTGGGAAGTTCTAGATGAGATGACCACTGATCTTCTAGATTGCCTTCGCAATGCTTTAGTTCATGAAGGATTTTTGGATCAAATGACCGCTGATGTACCAGTTCGCCTTCGTGACACTTTAGTTCATGAAGATCCTTCACGGTGCTTTAGTTCATGAAGGAGTTTTTACGGTTGGATGTCCGACGACCAGATGGCCTTGGAACGATAGTTTATCAATTTCGAGAGGAATTTTGGTCAGATGTCCAGCGACCAGACGGTCGTAGAGCGATTATTCATCGACTCCAAGAAGAGTTTTGTGTCATGTGTTTGATGGCCCGGCGGTCTTAAAGCGATGATTCATCAACTTTAAGAGGAATTTTGGTCGGATGTCCGACGACCAGACGGCCTTGGAGCGATAATTCATTGACTCCAAGAAGATTTTTGGGTCGTGTGTTCGATGGCCCGGCGGTCTTAAAGCGATAATTCATCAACTTCAAGAGAAATTTTAGTTGGATGTTTGGCGACCAGATGACCTTGGAACGATAATTCATTGACTCCAAGAAGAGTTTTGGGTCGTGTGTCCAACAACCTGATGGTATTAAAACGATGATTCATCAACTTCAAGAGGGATTTTTGGGATTCAACTCACAGGAACATAGTTTTATAGGTTATTGGAGACTAAGGGTTGGATCTATTTGTTCGACAATCCTTTGGACAAGCCTTCTTGATGCTACGAGAGCAACGTCAGTTCTCAGAATGCGGATCGACATGACTCGTCGAGGGCGTAGAAGCGTTTCTTTTGCCATGCTATCTACAGTGCCCTAGTGTCCTAATATAGCTCATTTAGAAAAGGAAAGTAGACAAGGATGGATGAAAAGGCATCGCTTTAGGTTGATGCCCCATTTCTTAGTAGCCAGCTATCCAGAATGTTATTTAATAATCATCCTTTTGTCTGATTTCATCATTTAGCCGAAGCGCTTTTCTACTGGGTCTTAGTGGCCTTGCTTGGACAGAAGGTTCTAGAGGTCATGTAGCTCCTTCACCGTTTGGCATGTTCTTTGGCAAATTGTCGGGTTTGCCTTCTATCGATTGCACTACCTCTAGTCTCTAGAACTAGTTTGCCTTCCCATAAAATTCTTCTAGGGTGGTAGGTTGTTTGTCCTTTAATGATTCTCGAGGGCCTTGCAGTAGACTGCATCTGTTATCCTTGCTTCATTCATATGCTAATAATATCTGTAAAAAAACAATTTTGAATCAGTTGTACAGTTATAGGAAGGTATAGTTGACATGATAAACTTCTTTGGATATTCTGCATGCTAAACGACTTCGGTAAATGGGTTTCGATTGGGGAAGATGCTTTAGTCATTGTCAGTTCAATCCGTTTTCAAGTTACGGTGGTTTAAAATGCTTGAGAATGATATATGCATGATTGTCCTATGCTTAAATGATTGGAAATGCCGATTGAATGGCAAATCACTTAGGATCGCGTCATGGATCAACGACGATCCCTAAAAATTTCAAACTAGGTGAGATCGGTCTAGGGTGACAAGGAAGGCCCTATAAGGTTGCATTCTAATTTTGAAGGCATTTGGAGTTCGCATGTTCGAGTTATGGGAAAAGAAGATGGATTGGCGTTGATGCATCAGTGGTATTTTACTTGGAGTTCGCTCTGAGAAAATTTGCCATTTGCTTGGAGTCGGCACATGGTTCGCTTGGAGTCACAGAATTTGAAGTTCTGGGTTGCTGACGAACGGTACTTAGAGTCATTTGTATGTTTGTTTGGAGAAAATCTTAGTTTTACCCAAGTCTGATTTCGGGCTAGAATTTCTTAGGTTTGCTTGGCGTCAAATGGGTGATTACTCGAGTTCGATTTCGAGTCAGGACTTCCAGAATCTACTTTGAGTTAAATAGGCGATTACTCGAGTTCGACTTTGAGTCAACCCTGGAGTGAGTTTTACAACGACCATTTTGATGATTTTCGACGACTACCATTCGTTATTCGACGATGGGAGCTCTATGATGGGATTGGAAGCCGGTCAGTTGGGTGTGGTCAATATACCATGGGAGTTTGGCCTTGTAATCGATCCTGGTTTGTGTCATATCTTCTCGGTTCTCTTGTCTCTGGGAGTGCCATTTGAGTAGCAGTTCCTCGTCCATTGCTTGGCACTATTTTGTGGTATGAGGTTTAGAGCTTCTTCTACCGTTTTGCACGTTAGCATTTTCATCCAATTTGTCTTCCTCAAATTATTTCTCATCTTCAAAGCCGGAAGAGCCATCATTATATCTCCCTATGGGGTTTTCACCACTAAGTTCAAGTTTGTAGCAGGTGCTTTTGAAGTGGGTGGACTGTTAATGTTTTCTTCCATCATGATTCTTGGAGCTCCGCCCACTACTTGCTTTAGCTTTTGCCTTCTGTTTCTTCCGTTCAAGCAAAAAATAGAAGAATGTTGTTGCTCCGTAGCAGCCACGACTTCAAGAACCATTTTGGAAGTAGTTAATGATTGGAGCGCTAAGAGAGCATCTATCTTTTCCATAAGACCCTATTGACCGTTTATCATTTTCTTGTTAATTTCATCAACCAACTTGTTCAATTCTCCCTTAGTCACAACTTCATGATGTATGGAGGATCGTGAAACCTAATCTCCAGAGTTAGCTCCTAACAGCATGTTGTTGGGGTTGTTGACTTCAATTTGCTGAGGGTTTGTTTCTTCTCCAGCAATGGTAGCTCCTATGGATCTTTCGGAGGTAGTTCTCTTTCTTCCTAGTGTCATTGATTCTCAACAGTAAATCTTCTAAGCAGAGATTGAGGATCTAACTTTTGAACCTATTTGATCCAGGGTAGATAGCTAAATCTAAGTCTGAGCTGGGTCCTTAGTGAAAGTACCAAAATGTTAACCCAAAAAATGGATCACCCCCATAAATTAAGTATGAAAGCACTAACCCTGTTCTTAAAGAGAAATAATATATAAAATAAATGTAAAAAGAGCAGAAATAGCAAAAGGACGAGAAGATTTTTGTAGTGGTTCGGTTGTTAATAAAATCTACGTCCACTTTATAACTTTCTATTAGCTGACTGCTATTACAGTTGAATCGGATTACAATATGATTGAATCTTCTAAGTTAGATCAAGTCACAAGTACAAGAGTTCATTGAAGAATCATAGTGAACCCCTAGATGACTATTGTATGGGAGGAGAAGAGTGAAGAATAATCTGTGCAGAGTTCCAGTAGCCAGTCCAGAAGATCCTCTTTATGTTGTAGATATGTGAGTATTTATCCGCGAATTCAGTGAGTATTGGACCAGAAGTCCAAGTGCAGAATAGTCCAGCTGTTATGCCAAGTCATCGCCGAAAATCTCAAATCAATCTGAGTCATTTTTATGGATCGTTAGCTATTCATAGGGGATGGATCGCTAGCTATCCCTCAACTTAGCATATTTTTCTACTAGAAGCCTTTACTTAGTGCTATGAAGGAGCTTGGAAAGTTTGAGGGTGATTCGACCTATCTTGATGGATCGCTAGCTATCTATAGGGGATATATCGCTGGCTATCCATAGAGGATGGATCACTAGCTATCCATCCACTTAGCATATGTTTGAGTGACCTTAGTTTGGTTGTCTTCCTGTCCTCTATTTAAGTACCTTGTCAATATCAAGTCATTTGGAGTTCGTTTGATCATCCATCTTCATGGCTCATCTGGTTCAGAAGAATCATCCATAATTCACTCAATACTTAACCAAATCAGACAAAACTTCACATATGCAATGTAGATGAGTAGGAGAGCCTCCCCTATGGATCTTAGGCCATGGTGCCCACCCCTCATGGGTCAGGCCTGATAGATCAAACTCGCCCAATTCGAAGAAGAATCATCCATAACACGCTCAAAGCTTAACGAAACCATACAAAACTTTGCAGGTATTCTCTCTAGGGGGTGTGGGACCTACCCTATAAAATTTAGGTTGTGGGGCCCAAACTACATGGATCGTTAGCGATCCATCTAGTTAGGTTGCTAGCGATCCATCAAACAACCTCCTAATGATCCTATTTTTCTATGAGCCTTTTTTATGTCTTTTAAGTGTTCTTCCAAACTTTCAAGTCAATCTGACTTCGTATGAGTTCTGCAGGTCAATTTTAAATTAACTGCTTTTGGTCCAACAGCTTGAATTAGACGAGTCTTCACTTCTCGAGCTAGATTGTTTGGCATGCTATGAAATTTGGCAAGTATTCTTAGAAGAGGTAGTAGATCATGATGCAAGAGGCTTTGACAACTCATGATGCTTTCTTTTGAATCGTTGGCGATCCATGGGTGATGGATCGTCAACGATCCGTCTACATAGTGGATTTTTGGCTTGTTTCTCTTAAGTTTCATTGGGTTGTTCTTTTAGATGTCTTGTTCAAGTTTCAAATCATTCTAGCATAGTTTGGATGTTCTAACTCCTGTTAAATTTTACTGGGTTAAAAACCCAGTTAACATTAGTGATGCAACTTAATATCATAAATAACTTATTGAATAGAACGTTAGAATATCCATGTTATAATCTCTTATGTATAAAAGGATTAGTAAATCATCGTTTAAGTAATAAAGCGATTTTATGATATTTCAATAGTCCGAATTGGGTTGGGATGGGTCACCCAAGCACCGACCTGACCATAGATCCGGAGCTCTTAAGAATGGATCATGGGTCTATCCGCCCCGATGACCCAATGGGGCGGGTTTTGACGGGTCAAAACGTGGACGGGTCTACCAGGTTTAGACCGTAGACTTGCCCCATTTCCTTCCCTAGTCGAAGGACAGATTACCTTATGCATGTTCAATACTGATAATGACACTTGATTTCAGAGGTGTCAACCTTGGTCAGTAACTATATGTTTTCTTTTACTTTACTATTCCGATGTGAGTTTATATCAATGGTACTCTGATATGCATTGGTGGACTTGGATTTTTGATCTAACGAAAATTCGAACCCACGAAGTGCGGGTTATCACGGATAGACGGTTTAGTCGATGGGGAAGGAATGACCAATTAACTTAAATAGATGTAACATGAGCTAAAATGGTTTTACCTCCAAGGTTCATGATTCCTGTTTTCAACAAGGCATGATAATCAATGCCCCTTGCAACATCGGTGACTTGCTTGATGCATTATAAAAAACTCCAAATTTGAGATTGTCTTCCAATACGCACAAAAATATTCAATGCTCTATATGTTCCAATATGTAGTTTCAAATGACAAACTTCTTTCGTTGTTATTATCATGTTGAAAGTTTCTTCAACACGTGGTCTAGGCGCTAAGTGTGATTTAGTGAATTAGCAAAAGCATGAATTTGAGCACTATCAAAATAAATCAGAATCTCAGATCCTGTATTTTATATCATCCCTATCTATGAGTGTGGTCAACAAAAACAATTGATTAATAAATCAAGTTGTAGGAATGAAGTAGATCTAACGGACAAGATTTTGAGGATAATCGAGAATGTAAAACAAATGTGTGTGTTAAAGTTTATGGATGTTCAATTCACATATAGAGGATCATCACTACAAAATTTGAACTCATTTCTATACTTGTACAACCATTTCGATTTAAATATATAACAGTTGTTTTTTTCGGTTCGACGTCATGTCATTATTTAAATTGAAATGTATGGTGAAAGTCTGAGGGTTATAGGGGTACCGTAAAATAAGGGAGTCTTGCCACACTTTTGTTATACCTCAACTCAAATACCCAGATTTCAACATCCAATATATATCGTAATTAAGTTATATACACACCCATTAATAACTTAACAACGAAGGTTTAAAACCACACTTGTACAAACTGCGGTAATATGCAACACACAACCACTTAACTTTTAACAGTCACTTTAACATGGAGAGATACATGCAGTAGAAATGAAGGACACCACACAGTTCCGAATACACAACACCACCCAATATCGAATACAAAACAAAAGAAGATAAGATCAAGCATTGACACGTGGCAGCGATATACTGATTTGCAGCCGAAGATAAGGAGTATGCGCTCTTGCTACTGCAACAATAACGAGTGGCTTTTTTCAACTTGATGTGCTCATCCTGCACTATATATTAGCTCCTTCATCAAACCATTTTTCTCATCTCAGGGGAACACACACACAGCAAGAAGAAGAGAGTCTTAGCAATGGCTTCATCGTTGATGTCTTCTGCTACCATGTCGAGCGTGTCTCCAGTGCAATCTAGCATGGTCGCTCCTTTCACCGGTCTTAAGTCAATGTCAAGCTTCCCAGTTACCAAAAAGGCCAATGCTGACTTCTCTAAGTTGCCTAGCAATGGTGGAAGAGTTCAATGCATGAAGGTACACATATATATTCTTTCTCATATTTTGATTTTTACCAAGTTTTATAATTTAACAAGAGAAGTACATGATGTATTACATGGTTTTACAGGTATGGCCAATTGAAGGACTCAAGAAATTCGAGACCCTCTCTTACCTTCCAACTCTAACCGATGCACAGCTCCTGAAACAAATTGAGTACCTTATCCGCAATGGATGGATCCCTTGCTTAGAATTCAGCCATGTAAGCCCCTAAAACCTAACTAACTAATATACATGAGTGCCATACTAGCTCATTATATAAATATGGATGGTAACAAGTATATTAATTGTTCTGCATCCACACAGAAAGGATTTGTGTCCCGTGAGACTGGAAACTCACCAGGATACTATGATGGAAGGTACTGGACAATGTGGAAGCTTCCCATGTTCGGATGCACCGACGCTACACAAGTTTTGAATGAAGTATCAGAGGTGAAGAAGGAGTACCCAAAAGCCTACTGCAGAATCATCGGATTTGACAACGTCCGTCAAGTCCAATGCATCAGTTTCATCGCCTACAAGCCAGATCAATAAGTTCCCATTCCCACCACTACTACTATCATTTTCATGCAAATTTATTTGAAATTCACATTTTCTATTTGTTTTTGTTCAAAACTATATGTATACTGGTGTTCATAACCAGAAGTATTAAAATCTTGGAGCACAATGTAACTTTGATTGTTTTGGAGATTTTAACTTGAATTATATATCGTATCGATTTGAGTTGTGCAAATCGTTTGCAGACTATATGTTATCGTATTATCTGATATTATTCTGTGTGAAATATAAATCATCGGATAAGCTTCCTATCTCGTGCATATAGCTCCTGCATATTACTTGATATACTCTTCTGAAATTTCCAATGTTATGTGTTTTCTACATAGTTTTCATAACCCGACCCTGCCGCGGTTGAACCACGAATAACCCCGAGCCGTGGGCGTCAAAGGCCAGAAACTCAATCAAACCTCCTTCATGCAAGAACCTCGGTTCGATTTTTGAATTTGCGGTTTAACCATTCATTTGAACCCGGTTGAACCCTCCCATATGCGCAATTTCTTCGCTCCAAAATATGTTTTCGAATCTTCACACATTTTATATTCGTAATTAGTGCAGCTAGTGTAACAAATTTTGTTTAATTTTTCATATTAGAATTAATGTGTGGATTATGAATTAATATCGTATATTTTTATTGAAGATGTTGGTTTATTATGCACTTAAGATTGATACGTTGCATCTAAATGTATTAATTTCCAAAAAAGAGTATGTGTGGTTTTTGACGGTTCGACCGGTCGAACCCTCAAAACCTCAAACTCTGAGTCCTCACGGTTTGATCCACGGTCCGGTTATGAAAACATTGGTTTTCTATCATATTTATACTTCACTCTCCATCAAGTTTAACTATTTCATTTTTAAACCATCATCCCGTATTTCATCATGTGAGACAAAACCATTATGAATTATATGGAAAATCGTACATAGTTTTAAAAGATGAAAAACATTTCAAAAAATCGCCTTTCCCCTTCTCTGTGTTCTTTCCCTCACAAATGGTAGTGTTTATTCTACTAGTCTTGATTCCGACATGCAGCGCTCACCTTGAAGGTCGAAGGTTCCTTACAAACTGCATATCCTGTGAATTACTCGAACTATGTGTTGTGGATTTGGTGCATGCTTTCTCAGAGTTTACAAGTGAAGCTTGATTCTCTGGTTTAAAAAAAAATCATCATAGAATGTCAAATGCCAATTTAAGAACCTATCGAAAAACAATGTACTATAATGCCTCGTAAAGAAAGGTTCTCAACAAATAAGTTAACAAAGTTGCATCTATTTCTAATTAAACATCAAGTTAACAATGTCTTTAATAACTCTCAATTCATGACCGTTGTAAATATTAACTTATAACAACGTTTATTATAATTGTCATGCTCATGGGCTGTAAGTGATCGTATGATTACTTTCAAAAAAAAGTTGTTAACATCAAATGAAAATTGCGAGTAGATACAAAGGTGTCGCTAGACAATTCATTGTTCGTGTTAACCAATCGTGCTTAAAATTGAAGAAGCGTAACTACTGATAAAATTAACCACCGTCACGAGCGTTTAACCGATATTAACAGCTTGTTGAGGAAACAAATTAGTATTGTACGTGTATATCTCTAACTCTAGTTGTCAATTTTAATAAAATTTCATATTATTACAAATTATATAAAAATAACAATAAATTTTAAAAACTACTGGCCTTTTCTTTTTTTTGAAGAAAGATAAATAGGCCCAGCCCAATTACATGAAACGGGTAATATACCCGAAGCCACAAACTTTCGTTACAAACCTAACCCTAGGTTAAGAGTTGCCGACAAAACACCTCCACTCTACAAAGCTTCACAAAAAACAATAATGGCAACCAAAGGCGATCGAATCAAAACTTCGCCGATTCTCCTTCGTTCTTCGTCCCACTTGTTTCGCCACGTTCCTATTATGAAAGAGCTTTGTTAAAACTATCTCTCATACCTCTTCCACTCTCATCCTTGTTCGCAGCTTTACAGTTGTTGTTGTCATACTGTTTGTTGTTAGATCTAGCGTCATCGCGACCTAGATCTAACTGTGTCTTCTTCGAGATGCAGTTACTTCCCAAATTAGCTCTGACGCTCGAGAAATTGATAGCTGTAACTTGCTGTGGGTTGTTCTCGGCCTTATAAGAATCTGCTCTGAAATAATTGTTAGATCTAGCGTCATCGCGACCTAGATCTAACATTGTCACCCGCGAATTGCTATGTCTACCCAGATTGGCTCTGATACTTGGTTGGTGTTGGTTAAGGCAGTTGTTCTGAGCCTCATGGGAGTAGATCTCATCGGTTTCATCAACTAGCTCTTGTTGGTTGACAAAGCACGACTTATGAACGTGATTGTCATTCTGGAAGCTTTTCGAATGCAATAGATAAGCTTCTAAATGTTTGCTACCAGCTTCAGATTTCCAGTCATTAGCAAGGGAAGCAAATTCGGTTTGATTTTTCAATATTTTCTTTGATTTTTGCAGAATTATTTTGCTGTCCGTACTAATTATTAGCCAAACTTGCTCTTTACTTCAACTGCCTTTGTTGTGCACACGCAAGTTTCTTTCTTTCCACAAGTTGAACACTGCAATAGTCAATAGAATGTGAGCAAAATCAGTTTCCTTAGATTTAGATCTGAATTTGTTGTTGATCATTTTGATAATATTTGTCAGATCCATTTACTTGTTGTCATCAATACCCAAAATGACTTTAATTTGATTCTAGATGAAGTAGGAATAACTGCATTCAAAAAATAGGTGATTAGCATTTTCAGCACATAAATTGCACAAGGAACAGATTGAATTTGTATTGTTTCCCCATTTATTAAGTCTATCCCAAGTTGGCAATCTATTCCTAATTGCAAAATATGTACAAAATGTCATCTTAGGACAGTTCACTCTATTCCATATGCAATAATACCATTCTTCTGTTGGGAATTTGTTTCTTATAAAATCCCAAGTTGTTTTAAAAGAAAACTACCCTCTGTTGCTTGCTTTCCATTCCCAATAGTCATTCTGTGCATAAATATCAAATTGAATATTGCATATTTCATCTTTATGTGGGTTAGTAATTGGGTGTAATTGTGGTTGCCATTGATTATTTACAATTATCAGATACTTTATCATTTGATCCTCCACATATAACTAAACTATTCCATCCAACCTTATTTATAAAGGCTTCATTTTTAAACCATGGATCAACCCACAAACTGGTTTCTTTACCACTTTTAAATTTTCTTTCAATTAATGACTTACCAATTTCTCTACAATTTAGTATTTGCTTCCAAGTATTTGATTGATTATTGTTGTACACATAAGTCCAAAAAAAATTTTGTTTCAAATACTTGGATCTCATCCATCTAGCCCACAAAGAGTCTGAATTAAGAAATCTCCAAAATAATTTTAAATGGCAAGTAGTACATAGATCCTTAATATTTCTAATGCCCAGACCCCCTTCATTTTTAGGTCTACACACATTATCCCAGCTAATTTTATGATACTTTTCTCTCCATAAAAAGTCAGCGCATCTACTTTCCAATTTTTTAATAGTTGCAGCTGGTATATGAAATGTTTGAAGCCAGTATAATATAATAGCATAAATCACAGTCTTAATAAGTTCAAGTCTTCCAGCAATGGAAAGTAATTTACAAGACCAAGTTTACATTCTACCTTGGATTTTTTCAAATAAAATAGAGCAATCTGAATCCTTAATTTGATTAGTAGAAAGAGGCAGTCCTAAATATTTGATTGGAAGAACTCCCTCTGCTATTTGTAATACATTTAGAAATTCTTTTTTGTATTTACAAGACTTAATAAAATAAGCTTTACACTTATTTACATTAAGTTGAAGTCCAGCATAGGTTTTTAAATTATCAAAAATTGTTTTTGTAGAGTCTGCATTGTCTTTATTAGCTTTTATAAACACCATAAGATCATCAGCATATATCAGATGGTTAATACATGGCTGAATTCTGTTTATAGGATGAACATTGCCTTTAATATTTTTATTTCCATAAGAATGGAAAAATACTCCATAACAATAGCAAAAAGATAAGGTGATAAGGGGTCACCCTGTCTTAAACCCCTGTTACTCTTAATAAAACCTTCTGCCCTTCCTTGAATCAGAATAGAAAATGTAGGAGTGTTAATACATTCAAACACCAAATCACAAAACTTTATAGGAAAACCCATGCATTTCATAATATGATGAATAAAGTATCTGTTTACCTTATCATATGCTTTTTGAAGGTCAATTTTAATACAAACATTTTCACCCTGTTTTGTGTTGAATTTCCTAACCATCTCATGTGCTAAAAGGGTGTTTTCATAAATAAGTCTATAGGTACAAAAGCGCTGTGATTTTCAGAAATAAGAAAAGGCAAAAATACTTTTATTCTATTACTAAGAACATTAGCAATAATTTTGTAAATAAAGTTGCAGCAAGAAATAGGTCTATAACTACCAATATCAGTGGGATTTTTATTTTTGGGGATAAGTGTAATGAATGTGTGATTTAGACTCTTAAGAATTTTACCTTTATTCATAAATTCGTCAACCACATCCTTCACCTGCTGTTTAATATTTTCCCAATTATTTTTGAAATTTTTTGCATTGAATCCATTAGGCCCAGGACTTTTGTTATCACCAGCATTAAAAACAATAGCTTTAATCTCATCTAAACTAACAGGGGCAAGCAGGATTTCAGATTCATTCTGATTTAATATATTTTTACAAGTTATATAAGGAAATTCCTTTTCATTAAATTCAGAAAAATAAAGTTCCTCATAAAAATTGATAGCTTCTGAAGTAACTTTATTATATGCATTAGATAAATTACCCTCTGTATCTATAATACAGCTTATATTATTTAAATGTTTTCTATTACTCATTTTAGCATAGAAAAATTTGGTACAGTCATCACCAAGAGTAAGCCAATCAACCTTAGCTTTTTGTCTAGCATTGGCAGATTCTTTACACAATTCACTAGACAGTTCATTATGATTTTGAAAAAATTTATTGATTGTACTTATATCATCAGGTTTATTATCAAAGCTCAGTTGTAACAGTTTACCTTCTTTTCTTAATCCAATAATTTTATTTTTATTCAAATGGTTATTTTTGTTCCAATTTTTAAGATTATATTTAGTGTATTTCAAAAACATATAAAACTGATATTACTTAGTTCCTTCACAAGAAAAGTTAAGACTGTTTTCCATTAAAGTTTTATAATCTTCTTCTAATACCCAGCTATTTTTGAATCTAAAAGGAGGAACTTTACTCTTGAAATCCTCATTGACAAAAAGCTTAACCAATAAAGGAGCATGATCACTTAAGTTTTGTTCTAAAGTGGAACAAATACAGTTAGGAAATCTTTCTAAAAAACTTTGTTATTCAAAATCCTATCTAATTTGCAATGAATATTTTTTGCTATACCAGATTTCCAAGTAAATTTGTTCCCACTGATAATTGGTTTAATGAGACCAGTTTCTAATAGAAATTTATTAGCTCTATCCAGTTTATTTTGAGGGATTTTGATTCCACCAAATTTTTCATTAGCATGAAAAACTGTACTAATATCCCCTAGCACAATCCAGGGGAAATCATATGTGAAATTTAAAGATTTAAGTTTTTGCAATAAAGCATTTCTTTCATTTTCAAAATTACTGCCATATATACTAGTAACTTGTAAATAAAACCCTCCAATGTTTTTAAATTTGAATTCTATAAATTAACTATCTTTGTTAATGCTTATATTAGTCCAGATATTAGAATCCCATATAACTATGATTCTTCCTTTACAACCACAATCATTGTTATGAATAGCTTTCCAATTACTGGACATTTTAAGGCAAAAAAATTCGAAATTCTCTTCATTCATTTTATTCTCAATTAAAGCAATAATGGAAGGTTTGTAAACATTAATCATATAAAGGATATCAGTTTGTTTTTACAGGGGTGTTCATCCCCCTGAAATTCCAAGCAAATAAAGTCATATATATTTAATAAAAAACATATGTATTTAAATTGTACCTGACACTATAGTGCCTTTACATCTCCTTTTAGTATCAACACCCTTTGCTTTCAATCTGGTATACATTTGATCCCATTCTGGATTGATCGAAATGTATTTTTGCTTGAAAGCTTTCTTCTCTTTGCTGCTTTTTAGCTTACCCGTTGCTTTTGTTTTGGTAATATGTAGTTCATATAAGTCAAATTCTTCTATGTTATCTACTTTCTCAGATTTATCTTCCTCCATTTGTGCAGATTCAGGAATCTTAATTAATGAAATATCAAACGAAGCTGTGCAAGGCATGGCTGACTCATTACAGTCAGTCATTGCAGCTTGCTCTATGGGAGGAACCAAAACTGTGCGAGGCATGGCTAACTCATTACAGTCAGTCACTACAGCCTGCTCTGGGGGAGGATCATCCTTGCGAGGCAATGTTGAGTTATTACTCCTCTCAACATCTGCAGCAAGCTTTGAAGAAGATTCTTCCTCAACATCAATTTCCTTGTTCAGACTTTTATTCTGATGAAGATTGTTGACTATTTTTGTAGCATAATGGTCTGTAATTAAACATAACTCTGAAATAGGGGGGTTTTCAGAGTTAAAGAACTTTTTATTTTTACCCTCCTCTCTATTAGTCGGGATCGGAACATTAGATTTTTTTCACGTCCATTAGGCTGATGAACTTCCATTACCGTGATCTGATCACTTTAGTCAGTGAGCTCTATTATATTATTTTCTTGATTGGAAATGACATCTTCTTGATAGATTCAATCATTGTTCTTTTGGGTTCTTGATTGGTTTTTTGTGCTTTTACTGATACTCATTTCTTGAATCATTTCAGATCTATTTTCTTGAGTAATATCTCTGTCTTTATCACTATTTTTGGGGATCCACATCTGTTTTGGGTTGCATTCCTCTCTAGTGTGACCGAAACACTTACAGATGCTACACTTTGGTGGAACCCATTCATATTCAACCTTTTGTGTTATGATTTCACCATTATAAAGATTGAGACTGATTTCATCTGGAAGTTCATCATTCGCAGTAACTTCCACAAGAATCCGAGCGTAATTCAATCTCGTCTTCATGGTTGTTGCTGCGTCCATTTTTATGGGTTTTCCGATAATACTTGCCATAATATTGAACGCCTCTCTATCCCATAACTTGAGGTTTACACTGGGTAATCTAACCTATATCGGCATAGTTGACAGAAGATCTCTGTCCAAATTCAGTGATTCAGTCCATCTTCTCATGATGATGGGTTTGTCGTTGTAGAAATAAGGGCCATTCTGGATAATCAAGTTGCAGTCTTGAGAATCATTAAATTTGATTAGAAAAAACCCATTTTCTCTTGAATAGATTTCGAATTCACCTTTCGGTTTCCATACTCTTTTAATATATTCTTTGACGAACAAGAAATATGGTTTGCTACTAACCACATAAACCAATATGGAGTTATTCCAACACTCCATGGCTCTTTTACATACTGCCTCCTTTACCACACCATATTTCTTGTTGCTGATCTGAATAGGAGAAATGGTTTCAAGACTGCATTCTTCATCCCTTGGTTCCTTTGATTGCTCTGAAACGATGTCAGCCCAGGATTTTTGTCCAAGTTCTTTATTCAAAGAGAACTTTGTTGGGTTTTTGATTTGCATCAGTTTGGTCTTTTCTTGAAAGGAGTTGGTCATCTGGCCCTTCTTTTTCTTTTGATCGTTAGCATGAGACTGGATCTGATCATTTCTAGGCTGATATCTTCTTTGTGATCTTGGCTGAACCAATTGGAAGCCCTCGTTATCCATGATGACATTGTTCGGCTTTCTGAAATGAGATTCAGATGGCCTATACTGAGGAGAGGGACGAGACAGAGGAGGATTAGATTGGGATTTGAGAGGAAATTTGTTTTCTCCATTGGCAGAAGAAAACCCTAGATTTCAAAAAACAATTACTGGCCTTTTCTTATTACTATGTGAATAGAAAATAAAAAGAGATAGGGACAAAACTGAAAATAAAAAGAACTCAGTAAAATAAGAAGAGAAAATCTATTTTATTATACTTCCAATTATTTCAAATAAACTCAAAATAAATACTATAAAACTCATATATTATAGACCGTAATAAATACATTTTGTTTCATTTTATCTAACTTAATTTTGTGTAACATAAATTAAATAATTTCATTAATGATTTTTATTTTGTTTTCACCTAAAAATTTAGGAGCCCGCCTGGAGCCATAAAGAAAAAGGGACTGTACTCGTGCTCAATCCGCCTAAAGCCATATGATTTTCTTTCCAAATCCCTAGTTTTAGCCTCTCAAAACCGTCTGATCAGGAATCTTATTCCCCAAAACCATTGCCTCTCCTCTCGTTCTTGCCTGTTGAGCTCGCCACTTCAGACGCCTCTCCCTCTAGCTCTCAAATGATGCTCGAACTTGTTTGTCGCTCCTGGTTGAACGCTACCTCTACGCTGCCATCAAGCCCTAGCACTAAAGTGGTGTCGCTAGCAGTAATTTTGAACGCTATCAGCTAGACTGAGGTTATTTTGACAATTTTGAACGTTGGTTGAATGAATTATTATTTTTATTTAGGGTTTTGCTATCTATTCCTGATGGTGATTGTGCGGGTTGGGATGATTGTACGGGTTGGGTTTAATTATCATTATAACCAAGTTGACTCATAACCTAGACATTGTACTCTCATCCTGTTTATATTCACCAAATTTTTGCATATTCCTTCAATTTTTGATTTAACATCGAATAATAAAATGGATTTTGTTGGGTGGTTAGATGTTATTTGATATGAGATGTCAGTAGTAGTATATATGAATCCAGTAGCGTTTGTTCCTGGTGGAAAGTTTCCTTCAACTGCTTGCATGTTACAGTAATTATTTTAGGGGGATTTCACTAGAAGGACAAACTTTGCAGTCCAATTAGTTTCTAGGACACACATCCACAGAAATTAATTTCAAGGCCAAAGTCAGCAGAATAATTACTTTTAAGGAAAAAGTCAGCAGTCTAATTACTTTCAATGACATAATTTCATAGGTTTTTAGGCCTTAGAAACTAAATATTTTGCATTTTGTCCTTAAAAGTAATTATTTCAGTTGTGTGTACTAGAAACTAATTGCACTTGCTAAAGAGGCCCTTGTAGCTAATTTTCACTTATTTTATTTATTTAAAAAACCATCCAAGATATTGGTTATATTTTGACTTATTGGAATATTATCTTTTGGAGCACAGCCTCTTTCGGACAGTTACCAACAATAAATCTATTCACTTACCCTCTCTTAATTATTTTACACCGAACGAACGAGCTTCGCAACCAGAGAAGGGAAAACCAATCACGATCAGTTTAAAAAAAATTACAAATAAATAAAACTGTAAAGACTTTGTCATTTTATTGAAAATATTAAATAAAACGATAAAGTCTTTGTCGTTTTATTTAATTTACTTTGTGGTTTTATTACAAAAATTAAATAAACGGCAAAAACATTGCGGTTTTAACCTATTTTGCAATTTTTACCATTTTATTGCAAAAATTAAATAAAACGGTAAAAACATTGTCTTGTCGTTTTAACCTGTTTCACAATAAAACATCCATTAGTTTTATGTTCAGTTCACAAACCACAGAATTGAATTGAACCAGACATGGATAATTGAATAAAACATACCTGGTTAGGTTGTGGCTTGTTCAGTTCATTTTTCATTATGAACAAGTCATTGTTGGTTGTGTGTTTATTATTACATTCTTTAAGATGCCTTTTAAAAGCTAAAATATGCATTAAGATTGGTGTAAATCTTAACCGAAGCTTAAAAATTTTGCTCAAAGAATTATCCAATATGGGATGGACAATATCCCCTCTTTCTAAAGGACACTACAAGTATGCATGGAAGTTCCAAATGCCCAATGTGGGAATGACTAAGTAAGAGAAAGAAAAATCTTAATTAATAAATTCATCATCTTAGCAAGAGTGATGTCAAGGCCATCACATGAGTTTATCATCTTAATATATAAGCCATCTTTGGATTATTCAACAATGAAGAAACACAAGTAACATTATAAAGAATTTCCCACATATGTGGTAACGTGATACTGTTTAACTATTATCGTCTCCATTCTACTTCAAAATATTAGAACTTTTAGTCGTCCTCATCAAAACTATTTTTTATTACTTTAAACGAACAAAAAATAATTAAATGGACCATTAAACCGAATCTGAGTCTTTCAAGGTACCCAATTTCAAATTATGTTACAACACCAGTATATACTCAATTTGGCAAGAGACATCAAAATTATTTGTGTGTTTCCGCTTGTATATGTCTATGTTTGTGTGATATATGTCATACGTAGTTATATGTACACTGGTAACTAAATTATTTGCTTTCATGTCATTAATGTTTTGCTTTTTGTGCTATATGTTATGGCTATGAGAAAGTTCCTAGAGTGGGTAATATCGAAGAAGTTGTTGCCTTTCTCACCTTTACATATAAAAAAAATTTAATTTGGACCGATTAACTCTAGCATATTCAAAATATTTGTTACAATTTTTTAACAATATTTTCAATTTCATGCATGCTTATGTCCAAGTACAAAATGGAGTCTCCAAAAAGTCGGGTTGTTTTTAACATTGGTTTATAAATGTATGAAATTATCAATAGGAAAGATAAGGATAGTTGATTAGAACAATGATGGTGTGCTTATCATCTCATTAACGAACTTCAAATTTTTTTTTAATAATATATTTGCAGCCATAATTTTGAAAAGTGGACACTTTTTTGCTAAAACCTAACCAGCATAAAGCATAACAATCCTTGGTTAACCTTAGTGATTTTAAGATAAGAACACAAGTGTCATTTTAAGTGGATTGACATTATATGGTAAATCTACTTTCTTCAATTCGCATTTCTTCAATTAATTAATTAGTTTCTTCACTTAATCCACTTCAAATTCAATTCCATACTCAAATTCATTTTTGAATTCATCTTTAATGATATCAAGGTCATATTCAATTTATTTATACTCAAATTGAATTTATTTATAACTTAAGTCATCACTATTTCAATCCATTTCTATTTTTTTCGACGGTATTTCCAATTATATTTAATTTTGCTCACATTTTATCGAATTTTTAATTTATACTCAAGTCCACATTCAATTTCTGATTTTTATTTCAAAAATCACTTCATTTGATTTTCTCGAGTTCCATTTCATTTTTATAATTCAAGTTTGGATTTATTTCCCTTACCAAAATATCAACAATTTTATTTTGGGTTTTCTATTTACTTTTCAATTTTATAAGTCACACAACCTATTTTTCCCATTTCCATCAATTCTATACTCGAATATTTTCACACCTTATTTTTAACTCGAGATTATACATTTATTTATAGCCTAAGTATATTTTTATTCAATTTATTTCAATTTATATAGGCTATTCCAATTTATTTATTCAGAATTCCAATTTTCACTTAAATTTTATCCCATTCAAGATTTATGCCATATGGTTTATAATATTTCATAATTCAAAATTCATATTTACTTCAACTCGACATTATTTTTAATCCAATCCAATTTTATAACTTATAGCTATATAGTCACTTTATAATTCACATTTACATATTTAATTCAATTCCATATAACTCAAATCCAACACACCTCTTAATTTAAATTTCAGTTCTTCTTTACCATCATTCCAAACCATACTTAAATTAAATTCTAGCCCAAGCAAAATTTATTTTTAATCCGTTCAATTTAATCAAGTAAGAATTCAATTCCAATTTCAAATTTTCCACTTCCTTACTTATACTCATATAGCAATTATTATCTCAATTCCTAATAATTTATTTAACTTTCCTTAAGTTAAATTCAATCCCCACAATTCTATTTTAACTTAAGTTAAAATTTATTTTCCAAAACTCAAATTCCATACTTTCCTTTCTTATAAATATCATCTTTCACAGGATTCTAGAATTAAACAACCGGTATTTATTTCAAATCACTTTGAAATCAAGTATATATATATATATATTCTTTTTTGTTTAACAAACCACTTCCTTTGAAGTTCAAAATCAACCTGATTTTACCCAAAACAATTCCCTTGGAATTTTCAAACAACACTCGTTTTAACTGAAAAATCTCCATATCAATTTACTAGGGTGGCAACTCATCACTTAGAAACTTGAAAATGAACGCCGATGATGTTGCGATCATCATCGGAGTTATTTTCCAACGTCCGAAGTGAGTTCAGTGTTGTAACATCTTCAAAATCCATTTAAAACAAATTTTCTCTTCAAAAATATCTCCAAAATAATAATACTATTATTTATCTTCAAACACTTTGAATAATGCTTCTAAAAATCTTCGGGATTTAAATTTTCCAAATTCTGGTTTGAATCCATTTTTAGTTTTTATTTTATTTGTATACTTCACTTATACAATCTAATTTAGTTTTTATAACCATTCCAAGTTTTAAAATATTACTTTAGTTATAAAATAATAATCTAAACACATCAATCTACCATAATAATTTCTTGAAAATTATTCTTTTTATGTCAAAATATAATTTGGGTAAAATTATTTCATTTATCCATTTCAAAACCATACTGTGTCGAATTACTCTATTCAAGTGTGTAGAAACTCCTATTGATTTAGTGGCATCCCACTACTCGAACAGAATTTATATACCACTCAACAGATAAATTAACACAATATAAAACCATTTATATTCACTAACAAATACGCGCTCATATCTATTAATACACCCAAACTTATTCTAGAGTACTACTGACTCTATCTCTAACGAGTAATCCCCACCAGAGCCAAGGTTCTCACTTAACCTTCAACTCTAATACCAAGTGTAAAGGCCCGTATCTCCGTACCCCTTTGAGTCGACCATAATTCACACCAGTTCAACTCAAATTGAACGGAAATACGAATCTTTAGGATGAAGAAGAAAAGGTAGAAGAAAATAAACAATAACACAAAATCTCACAGTCGTATCGGAACAAAATATAATTTATAATAATAAATTTTTATACAAAAGAATCTATAACTGTTTTATACTTACAGTCATCAGAGTACAACAATCAATACATCAAATTGGACAGTTATATAACTTGTCCTTACACAGCGTAAATATAAACCAAATACGGAAATACGTCTCTGTCATCCAACTCGTCTCCTAGGCTCCATAGCATCCTATCTTGAATTTGTAATACTCGGTCTGACCCGAGCATTATAATAAAATAACACCCGAGTCAGTTTGGAAAACCAACGTGAGAAAACACACTCAATTTGAATTATTAACTTTTATCAAAATCCTTTGAAAACAAAGGTATCTCGTAAGACCACGTCACACATAAACACGATGGGTTTTTACCTTACGATAGCCAAAACACTTTTATCAAGATCGTCTGATATTATAATAGTGTTTAAAGAAAGTAAATAGAAAATAGCTTAAATGCTTGCATCTCACGTTTCAACATAGTTGGGCACAATCAAAACCGTACGGCGCTTATTGAAGAATGGATTCCATACGAATGACTGGGCCACTGGGGTACCGCCCATCACAGTACACCTCTAGAACAATGTACCGAGGACCATCGCCGGGATCCCCTGCTACACAAGACCGGCCTACCCCTAACCCGGATAAACCGAATATGTTATCACCCCGGTTGTTCCCACCCTTACTATTGAGCGCTCCTTCTTTCATGCACAACCATATCCATAATATAAAGGTTTCCAAGGACATCTAGAAAAGTGATAACATACCCTACTTAGGTGCGACTCACTTAGCCTTGCTGCATCTCCCCTGTTTTAGTCATTCCCGGTTGATGAGGTTCGAGGCTAAGCGTTACCTTTCAAGAACAATTTTACTTAGAATGCTCATCGTCCTCCAATGACGATGTTCTGATAGCATTCGTCCATACAAGTTGTCCTGGATCTGGACAAACCGAATCACTGTCTTCATCATCTTCACGGTATTCATTCGTTATGTTCAAACTGGACCGAAGTGGTTTTCGAATAATTAAATTTGATCCCTGTCTCTTCGAAACGATTAACGAAATTGGCCAATATTGATAGTCGGTTATTTAACTATCAATAAAACATCCATAAGTAATCATCTAGCCTTATTATAATTTTCCAAAAATATTCTCAAAATATCTTTATACGATATATATATTCAAACCCTTCCAATATTTCAATAGTGGAAATCAAACTTAAATTCTTATATCCCTAACAGGATATTTTCAAGTCATTACAATACTTAAAATATTATTTTTTTCTCGCTTCAAATTATAATTCATCCCTTTGAAAATATTTTCTATATTTAAAATCTCGAAGTTAACTATTTTCAAATCATTTCCGTCCAATATTTAGGAATATTTATAAGCATCTTCCCTAAGATCTTTTATTTCCAATATTCAGGGAGTAGTCCATTTATTTCCTATTCTCCAATTTCTTAACAAATTTTATTTGTAAACCCCTTAATATTTCCAAAGTCGAATGCGCTTGTCCATAACTCCAAATGCCCATTTCTAACTTCTTTTATGAATTCTAATTCATTTTTCGAATTTCCGTATTTTTAACACTTTGGAATTTTTCTTCAAGCTCCCAAAATCCCACTGTAATATTTCTCTTCTAAAATCATACTCGTTTAACAAACTTCGCTTCCAATCTCGAGAGGATTTATAAATAAATTCAATCCTTTAAGACTATATATATATAATAAGTATTTTTAAAGAATAATAGTTTATTTGTAAAATATGTTTTAAGTAAAATTAAAAGATCAAAACATTTTAAATGACATCAATAACTCATTTCCAAATCATTTTTAAATAACTGATTAATTTACAAAGCTGATTAATAAAATTAGAATTTATTTCAATAAATATTAAATATTAAAATAACTAACCTTTTTCGGAATATTCTAAATCTAAATAATAATTTTAGGTTACATAGTATAGAAATTAAAAATCCCATTTTAAACAATTTCTCAATCTCTCGATAAAAATCTATTTTTGAAAATCCAATATTGCCAATTTCAATTTATAATCCCTCTCGATTTGTATCACATCAATTTATTTTAATTTAATCACCATTCTCACATTCATAAATAGATCCCACTATTTCTTTTCCAAAATGAGTCCCATAACTCGATATAAA
This sequence comes from Allium fistulosum, assembly GCA_030737815.1. Lineage (NCBI taxonomy): Eukaryota > Viridiplantae > Streptophyta > Magnoliopsida > Asparagales > Amaryllidaceae > Allium > Allium fistulosum. Next base: position 477,691,976 of record CM060905.1, on the reverse strand, counting down.
TTTACATCATAAACTTATAGTCCAACTTATCCACTGATATCATTTTCCCTTATTTATAAACCTCGTTTATAAATTTATAAACTCCTTTGAGTTTCACTTCTTTATAAAACCAATTTTTATTTATAAAATTTCATTTTTATAAATCCCTTCCTCAATAAATCCCATTTTAATTTCAACCCTATTTTTAATATCGATTCCAACTTCTTCCCATACTTTTCAATATATCATTTTCAAATTCCTTTATATAATTTTATTTCAAAAATCTCTATTTAAACAAATTTACGAATAGTTAAGTATAACCCGAATCAAATTTTTTTCCCTTCCACTTAATTTCCTTTAAAATAATCCAAATTCCTTATTAATATTTTTATATTCAAAATCCCCCTTTTTAATTCCTTCAAATTCAAAAATAACAATTCACGGTATTTAAAATGCCAAATTTAAGGTTCGTGCTATCATAGCATTTAATAATTCAATATCATAGCGATAATCTATAATAGATTATTCACACTAATCATATATCACTATATATGAAAATTAATCAATATTTTTGAGGAATCCAGTTGGATCCCTCCAACCTGTTTCCCTACATCTATAGATGTTAATACAACATAAATAAAATATCAATCCCACTTCGAGGGGGTTATCGCGGTATATAGGGTCATCCGCTATTATGCGGGGCGCATAGGGTCTCATCCGCTATAATATGCCGGAATATCACTCCACATACTGATATATATATATACTACCATATATATTTAACATTCAACAGATAATAATTTATAAAATCAACCAACAACCAATAATTTAAATTCATCATTTTTAAATTATACTAGCTATCCAATTGTATGAGATTTTACTCACTTTTATTTTTATTAAATCGAACAACGTCCATTTTAAATCTAAAATCCCAGCTTGTAGCCTATTGCCTTGCGAACCTGCCCGCTTCATGCAATTTTTACCTCGTATAAATTTATAATAGCATTTATGAGATTTACGAATTTAATTAAATTTTAATCTCACTATTCCCACATTTGTTGGTTAATTTTCCTTGATTAAATGTAATTAAACAAATGACTTATACCTTACTACCATTCTCTGTTGGCAACTTCCCTGCCTCCGCTGAACCTGCCAGTGCCAGCACCTCCTTCCAGAACTTCACCTCCGACCAAAAAATCCCCCAACCCGAAACCCATATGCCTTCCGATCATCGTCGCCATGCTCGCCCATGCGGCCCAAACCCCTCCACCCTCTACGTTCATCACAACCGAAGGCGGACCCTTCTCCATCTCAAACAGAAAAACCCTATCTTCCCTAACCCGACATCATCACTGTCGAGTTTTCCAAAGAGATGTGGCACCCTTCATACTCCACCTAAAATCGAAGCTCACCTCCTCGCAAAGGCGAATATGTCACCAAAACGCCAATCTCGACTTCAATTTGACTCACGACATCCTCTGCCGAACCTCACAAACATCCACAACACCCTACGAGATCGTCGCTCCTCCTCGACGTTGACTCGCGATCGCCATACCACTCTCGATCCTAGGTTAAATGCTCGTGTCGCTCTACCCAGATCGTCGAACAAGAACCACTCTGCCCGGCTTCATCGTGCTCGCACTGTCTCGATTCGTCGTTGAGGCTTTGTAACTGTCGAATTCGATTTTGATGGTTTTTTATTAGCCGAACGGCGATTACGATTTTAAAGAAGGAGAGGCGCGTTCATTTTAAAAAAAAAACTCGAATTGATTTCGTTCTCTGATGGGTTAGAAAGGAGAAATGAAACGTGATTTAAGGATAATGGGTAACGTATTTCAGAAGGTAAGGTGACCTTGATTAGATTTTGATTTGATTTCATTTTTTTATTTTATCATAAAATATCTCGTTTTAGCAACTTAAAATTCTGATCTCCTATTGAGGTGTGCCGCTAGGCGTTTATAATGCCATACCCCTATTACGAATGCAATGAAAAAGGTTTCGAGTCCTAATTCGATCGTATGGAGAAGATAGCTTTTTGAACCTAATTATTTTATTAAATTTTCGATGTAAATTTCAGCGCGTTTATATCCCGTATGACCAAATGATAACTTCAAACGCTACGAAATTTGAAATCCGATAATAATACACTATTACGGATCCGATGGAACTGGTTTCGTCGAATTCCGAGACTATGCCTCGGATCGCTATTTTAACTTGTCGATTAAATCGACGATTTCAAAAATCAAGAAATCGCTCAAAATTTTTAGTTTTTAAAACTTATTAACTCAATTAAACTCCAAATAAAATATTTAAACCATTTAAATATTTAAAATTAACCGTCGGAAATTCCGAGCCGTTACCCTATATTTAAATCCAAGATCAATAAACATATAGAATTATGTACATACTGGGTAAAAACATAATAATAATTCAATGGAAATCAAGAATATTATATCTGATGAGTGAATCATCCACATAATAAAACATCATCATAGAAAATAAAATCATCAAGTGAATCTGGCTAACACACAGCAATACCCTAGTATAACATCATAAAATCATATAAACAATAGAAAATGTGAGATAACTCATCCAATCGTCCAAACAATATCTAATATTATACAAATCACAAAGATAATCTATCACAATCCAAATCACAATCAATAAACAAAGGCTATCTCTAGAGTATCAAACTAGAAGAGTATGGATATACGGGGACTAACTACACTTTAGACATGCAGTCTTTAGTATAGCCAACTCACGGGTGGTGAATAATATATGCCAATCTACAACACACACATAACCCCGAACCAAAAAGGAAGACTAATAGCACACAACATGCTCTATGAACCTAGGATCTACTAGCGTTCGACTAATAGTCGGATCTGCTACTACAATCTTCAATTACCTCAATGGACATCGTGACCCTATCCACCAGTGGCACGTTAACACGTTGCCTCGATCACGACCCTGCTTTGCCCCTATAGGTAATAGACTATTGGCCTAAGCGACACAAGGGGTCGTAGGGCATCTACCCTATCAACTACCAATCTTGTGATGCGCATCGAATATCATACCAACAATGGTGTTGCGAATTTAGGGTGCGACCCCACGGTCAAGCTGCCATGGTGGATACTGGCCAATCTGGTTCACTTTCGAAACATAAAGGGAGCTTGACAATAGTGGATGACATATAGTACTCATATCCTATCTTTACATAGCTCTAGAGGTAAGCTGACACACCGCTCCGTATAGGTCAACAGATGACTATGATCTACTAAAGCTCTAATCCATCGCCAATGCACGACTTTACGCATTGGCCAACACATGGCTATAATATACCCACCACAGCGAGTATTATCACATACATATGTAATCTCTGTTTGAGTGATATTTATTTACGAGGAATAATAAAACAAATAACATATTCGAGTAATTATTCAATGCTCATAAATTATACTCGATCCATACTGGGTATTTCTAAATGATAAGTCCGATGAATAACTTGGAATAATGTTACTAAAAGTCTCATACCAAACGGTATCACTAACCGTTTATTCAAATTTCTCATTATATAGAAATGAAAACACACAAATCAAATATAAAGATATCATCACCGTATAAGCTTATAATGTAACATGATTAATATTAACGGTGAATCATACACAATATCCGATTCAACATAAAAGGAAAGAGAAATTAGAAAAGTATGCTAAAGCCAATTTATTAAATTATCATTGTAAATTTTATTTTAAAATAAATTTATAAACCTCCAAATAAAAATAGAATATACTTCAAGATATTCACTTTATATTAAACAAATTAGGATTAAAAACATCTTTCCTTTAAATTATACCATTTTACGAAATTCTAATAAAATAAAAAATATTTTTATTTATGTCAAACATATCCAAAATCATTTAATTGTTTCATAAAAGATTTCTGAATTTTTTCAATGTTCGAAAGCTCTTTTAATAAAATTTAAATAACCTTTATAATAGGAATCACTTAATATACTATTATTATTTCCATAATATATTCTTATAAAATAGCATTTATATTTTATTTTACCTTTAAACAATTTCAATTTATAATATATTATTATATTGGCATAGAAAGGATTTTATAATCAAAAGAGAACTATATTTATATTAATAATTCAAATTATATTTATAAGTATAAAATAGTTAATCGAATAAAATTAGTAAATTATTTATAAAATACTTTTAAAATTTTTTAATTCCTTAAAATAATTTTTCCAAACTTTTTGAAATCATTTAAACCTGAAAAATGAATGAAACATTTATGAAAAAAATGCATATGTTAATATTCTAATGTATATATTCAATTTGGAATTGGAGAAAGTTCCGTCTGCAAATTAACACATCAAACTAATGCAACCAATCCAAAAAACACTCATTCAAGGATTTGTAATACAATATCAACCAATTCAATCCAAACCAATGTACCAACCAATTTATTCATCTAATCAATTCAAGCAATTAACAAGATAAACACATATATTTTTTGCATAATGATAGAGACAAAGATATAGTGTGAGTGAGATAACTCACCTTAAGCTATTATTATCCAAACATCTCCAATTTAAGCATTAGCTAACAACCGAAACTCAACAAGTACTGCCCAAACCTACAGATACAATTGCAATTTGTTATTGCCTCTGACTTTACATCGTCATCTACTCCACTACTCCAACGGCAGCTGCCTTCATTCCATGTCGTCTCGCACCTGTAGCCGATGTTCGTGACCTCCATCCTCTTGAACGATGATATTGTGCTCTCGCATCATCCACACACGAACGGCAGTCTCCGTTGCCTGTCGCCATCTTCGTTTGCATGCACACCTAGTCGCATGCCATTACCAAGTTGGGATTGAATCCATAACCATCCACTCCTTCAGTAGCTCATCCCTCAATCGAGAATTATTATTTTATTTTGTTTTAGTGTTGGATTGGGTTTTAGAGCTTGCGGTAAAAGACAAAATATGGAGTTTGGTTTTATGTTTATTCTTTAAAATATGGAAAATGTTATCGTTGAGTTTATTTTAAAGATGGAGAAGAGAAGTCTGGAAACCGAAACCTTCGGAAAAGGAAAAGTCACGATACTGGATTATTAGGGTTTTGTTGGGCTTGAGTAAGTTGGGCCTTGATTGCATTTTCTTTTCTTTTATTTCTTTCTTCATTTTCTTTTCATACTTCATAAACCAAATATAATCAAGCTCATTTACTAAATCAATTCTATCATGTTAAATTATTTTTTAATAATTCATTCCATATTTTACAAAAATTATTTTCTATAATTTTATTTAAATCATCTACTACTAAATTTCTAAATTATATTATTAAATTTATTTTCTAATCAAAAATAAACTTTATATTTACAAAACTTAGTTTATCATTATTTTAAAATAATTTATTCTTATCTTTATGTACCAAAATGGTTAAATAAATTGTCAACCCATTATTCTTTATATATTCAGTTCTTTACATTTTAATATAATATTTCTTATCAAATTCTAAATCACTACTTTAATTTCAAACAATTAATTCCAATCCCAATTAATTTACCATTTATTATTACTTAATTATTAATTAATTGCTCGTTGACAACGGGTTGTTACAGACTCCAACTTATGAAAGTTGCGTTCTCACAATTTCTTATGGGGAGACGTCAAATAACTCATACCATGACTTTCTTCATATCTACAATCATTTATAAAAATCCATTTTATATTTTTATTAAATCATATGCTTTTTAGATAAATATTTATTTTCAAAATCCATAAACACTTTCAATTCATCAATAATAATAAATTATCACACATTATCCATAAAATCAAACAAGCATCAATACAACAATACATATAATTTCAAACAAACAAACAAATGCCTTCAGCGGAAACTTATCTATCGATTTTTGCTGCGCAACCCTGATCACTTCTGGATCACTCCTATCATATTCGAGCCACACAAAGGTTTATTCACCATCATCAATATCGAAACTACTCATCAGATTAACTACCCCTTACTTCACAACCTCTCTCACCAATTTGTTTTACTTCAAAACAAACACATTCAAAAGAAATAGAGATAAGGAATAATATATATATATATATATATATATATATATGTAGTAGGAAAATAACAAGTACGTCCCCAGTAATAATCGCATGCTCATACTATCACTTAAGTATAAACAAAAATCCACCACCACCCGTGGGAATAGGGACTCTAAGTCTCATCTAAGATCAGGACTCGTGTCCCTTATATACTCTGTATTGTTCTGAACTTTTCTTCGATACCATTTTGTAACACCCCCACCTCTATACCCATACTATATAAGAGTATTATATACTGACACTGTCAGATAATATAGAGAATATGCAATATAGGGTACATATGTGAATATTCCCTTGGGCTAACACTGGTATATATTAAAAAATTGAATAAATAATTCACCTACACATACACAATATCGGCACAAAGCAATAAACATGTGTGCCTTCAGGATAAAACAATACAAAATATACAATAAACATTAAAGATCATAGAGTCAATCGCAGCGATAATATATACAATATAAAAAATATATCCATATACATTACAATATTATACACACAAATACAATACAAAATGATGATATATATATTGAATATTTAATCTCCTATATGCCCAATAAATACAAGCTAGTCTCACTGTCCCTGTACTTGAAATGTCTCAGACTGACCCGAATATTGTATAAATAATAAACATGTCAGACTATATCTAAATCCAAGATCAATAAACACACAGAACTCTATATATACTGGACAATAACATAATAATATTGCATAAAAACCGAGAATACTATATCCAATGAGTGAATCATCTATACAATAAAACATCATCATAGAAAATGAAATCATCAAGTGAATCAAACTACCACGTAACAATTCCCCTAGCATAATATCATAAAATCTTATAATTAGTAGAAAATGTGAAATAGGCCATCCAATCATCCAAACAAAATCTAATGTTATACAAAGCACAAAGATAATCTATCATAATCCAAATCTCAATCAGTATACACAGGTTGTATCCAGAATATCAAACCAGAAGAACATGGACATATGAGGACTGAATATACTTTAGACATGCAGTCGCTAGTATAGCCAACTCATTGGATAGTGCATAATATATGCCAATCCACAACACATACATTACCTCAAACCAGAAAGGGAGACTAATAGCACATAACATGCTCCAGGAACCCAGGGTTTACTAGCCTCCCGCTAATAGCCGGATCTCTTCCTACATTCTTTAGTTACTTCGACGCACATCGTGACCCTATCCATTGGGGGTTTATCAATGCGTAGCCTCAATCATGACCCTGCATTGCCCCTATAGATAATAGATTGTTGGCCTAAGCGACATAAGGGGACGTAGGGTATCTACCCTATTAATTACCAATCTTGTGATGCACATCCAAATTAATAAAAAAAATGGTGTAGCGGATCTATGGCGCAGCCCATGATCAGGCTGCTAGAGTGGACACTGGCCAATCTGGTTCACTCCCGAAACAAAAAGGGAGATGGACACAAGTGGACGACATATATTACTCATATCCTATGTCTATACATAGCTATAGACGTAAGCTGAGACACCACTCCATATAGGTCAACACATGACTATGATTGTGACGACCCGGAATTTTTGTATATTTGAAATGGGAATATTTAATTTATTTTAAATATTCGAAGGTTAAATTTTAACTTTAATTTTAAATATACAGTATTTATTGGATAATTTAAATTTTTTGAATTAGACAATTGAATATAGGGTAAAATATAGAATTTGGAATTTTAAGCCCGTTAAAAATAATATGAAGGCTTAGAAAATTTATACTGATGATTCTGAAGGTGTTGGAACTTTCAGAATTGAATTTGAAACCGTTTTGCTCAGTTTTGAAAATATATCGTTTAAATCGATATTTCAAAATAGCCTTTCGAGGCACAGTCTCGAAATTCGACGAAACCAGTTCCATTGGATCCGTAATATTGTATTATTATCGGATTTCAAATTTTGTAGTGTTTGGATTTGTTGTGTGATCGTATGATAGATAAATGCGCTGAAATTTATATCGAAAATTTAATATAATATCTGGGTCCAAAAAGCTATCTTCTCCATACGATCGAATTTGGACTCGGAACCTTTTCCATTATGTTCGAAATAGGCGTATAACATTATGAATGCCTGGCGGCACGCCTTGATAGGAGGTCAAAATTTTTAGTTGACTTTATCGGAACAATTCGAATTTGATTTTAAATTTGATAATTTTACTAGTCAACTGCAGTTAAATTTATTTCACATCGACTTATCTTTTCTATCCGTTCAAACCGCTATTCAAGTACCTGACCTTATCTCTTTCTTTCTTCATTCTCAAGCCAGATAACGAAAGAAAATTTTAGAACACGTGTTCACCTGAACACGCGTCCCCCTTAAAAGTAAACAACCGAACACGTATAACAGATCAAAGAATTTATGGCCGAACAAATAAAATAAATCCCTCTCGTTCTAAAATCGAAACCCAAATAATTGGCAGCCGATCTTGACGCAAGCGGCGAGTTGTGGAATCGAGGTTCGCAACTCGATTTCGAAACTAGTTCGATTTGAAGGGGTCGAGGGGAGTGGGGTGGTGTATGTTCGAAGTCTCGAAGTGGTGGCAGGCGTTGGAAGCTGGGAAGGTGTCGCGTCGCTCGCAATTGGCGACTGGGATTGCGTGGGGTTTGGGGGCACAAGCGGAAGATGGAGGTGGCGCTTGCAAGGCGGCCGAGTTCGAGAGTAGGGTTCTGGTTGCGAAGCAGTCAGGAGTTGCGCGAGTTCGTCAGTGGGTCGCTTGCGAGGCAGAGTAGATCGAGCGCGGGTGGATTGGTATCTAGGATTCGTACGTAGGATGGTGACCATCGCGACTTTTCATGCGTGTGAGTTGCTGTTAGGGTTGTCAGAGGTATAGTTTCTTTTGTTTATTTATTTTATAAGGGATATATAGATTATATATATACATAATACATCTATTTATTGTTTAAGAATTTAGAATATATGCATGGGACTAATATATATATTTTCATAGTAAATCATGTTCTATTTTAAAGTATGTATATAGTTAAACTATAGCGATATCTTTTCTAAGCAGCCTGGTCTTAATTTAATTGTATATATGGGGATTAGTTTAAAAGTTTAATCATTTGTTTAAATTGAATCATGAGTTAAAATTAAAACTGTTAAACGGTAATTGGTTGTTCGACTTGTTCGAATATTAATAAAATCATCTAATATTTTTACAAGGTCTGAAATCAAGGAAAATCAAGTCGGGTTGGATGGATTGCAAAACAAAAAAAAAATAACAGGTGAGTTAATCTCACTCAGTTAGATTTAAATTTAAATGGTTAAATTTAAATAATTGATTGGATGATTGCATTGATTGATGTGATATATATAGTATATACCAATATATACATATTGGCATATGTATATATTGGAGTTGTTGATATTCCCGCATTATATAACGGATGAGACCCTATGCGCCGCATAATAGCGGATGATATTTTATAAACCCATATACCGCGATATTCCACCTCGAAGTGGAATTGGTATTGTGCTAACGTTTGTGGATGCAGGAAAACAGGTTGGAGGGATCCAACTGGATTCCTCAAAATTCTCTAGACTGTTTTATATTCTGTGTTATGAATATTGATATCCTGTGATGATTTTATTGGTAATTGAAATATTGAGTAATATGGTTGGATTGAATATTTCAGAAAAAGAAATTATCAAAATGTATTGAATTGGATTTTTGGAAAGAAATAAATCTTAAGTTAAAAGTATTTTGAAATAAATAAAATGAGCAAGGAATTTATTTCAAAGTAAAGTAAATCGGAAATCAATTTGGGATTTGATTTAAGCGTTAAAACGGGATTTTTAAAAGAGAAGTGAGATTTTGGAATTTATAAACTGGGTTTATAAAGTAAAATAAAATATCAGTGGATATTTGAAAAGATAAATTCAAGGTGGGAATTTATAAAAGGAATATGAATTGGTTTAAAAATAAATGTTGATTTATTATTAAAAGATGTGAAGAGAAGTGTATTTATCTGGATAGCCAAGTATGTTTTTCCAAAGCAATTTTAAATATAAGTTAAAAGTTTTAATATGGTTTAAAAAGCATATTTTAGAGAATCTATTATTTCTAAATGTTAAAGCCTAAAGTAGTATTTTCAAAGATCTATTATTGTAGTAATTATATAAAAGTGATTTGGTATTATATTTTAAAAAGAGAAATTTAGTTTATATTTGTAAAGTGGTTTCATTTTAAATATTTCTTAAGTATATATTTTGTTAAGGTATTAAAGTAGTTTTTTTTTTAAATTTCAATATTATTAAGTATATTTATAGTAAAGTATTTTAAGATTATTTTAAAATCTAAGTGTTTTGTATTTGGTGTTTCAGAGGAAATAAATATTTGAAATGTATTCCGTAAGCGGAAACTGTTTGAAATTGTTTTCAAATGAGTTTTGAAAATTCGGAAATATATCTTGGAAAGATATTTGGGCAAATAAATAATGTGGGAAATTATTTAAATTGTGTGATGGTTGCTTGTGGATGTTAATTGATAGTTAAATAACCGACTATCAATATTGGCCAAATGCGCTGATCGTTTCGAAGAGACCGGGATCGGGTTTCCGTATACCGGGATTCTAGGTCTGGAGACTCGAATACCACTTCGATCCGGTTCGTACGTGTCGTGTAACGATTTCGGAGACGAAGATGGAGCAGTGAAGTGCAAGGGCTAGTCGCTACTAATCCTGAGGATATTTCCAAAATGGATGTAGTAGGAATAGTGCCTTCGGTTCCGTTCAAACCCAGGACGGACTTGTATGGACGAATGCTTGCGAAACATCGTCAGCGGACGATGGGCATTCTAAGGGATATGTTCTCTAAAAGGTATCGTTTAGCCTCGAACCTCATCAACCGGGAATGACTGAAAATCAGGGGTTATGCAGCAAGGCTTCGTGGGTAGCTCCCACTGGAGGGTAAGGTCATCCCTGTCTAGATGTCCCTTTTTATTTCGGCTTAGTGGTGCGGTTGCTGATCCCAACCGTGGGGTGATTTTATTCGGGATCATCCAGTAAGGGATGGTTCCGGCCTTGTGTTGCAGGGGAGCGGGCGTACTCCTCGGTACGGTGATCTAGGCCACGTACTGTGACAGGTGGTACCCCAGTGCCTAGTCATTCGTTGGAAATCCATTCTCCCTACGTGCCTGTACGGTTTTGATTGTGCCCAACTATTGTTGAAATGTGAGATGCAAGCATTTCAGCTAGATTTTATTTTACTTTCTGTAGACACTATTATAATATCAGAGGATTTTGATATAACGTGTTTTAGCTATCGTAAGGTAAAAACCCGACATGTTTATTTGTGGCGTGGTCTTACGAGATGCTTTTGTTTTCTAAGGATTTTGAAACTTTAATAATCAATTTGAGTGTGATTTTCTCACGCTGGTTTTCCAGACTGACTCGGGTATTGTTTTATATGATGCTCGGGTCAGACCGAGATAAACAGGTTTAGGATATGATGCTGTGGAGCTCAGGAGACGAGCTGGATGACGATACGTACTCTCGTACTTGCTATTATTTTCCGCTGTGTATTCAGTTGTATGTTATGGTTGTTGATGTACTCTGATGATGTATTGTATAAACAGATATAGTTTTTAATTTGTGTAAAGATCTGTTGATATATATTATTATATTTTATTCTGCTGCGATGGTTAGATTCTGATGTTGTTTTCTATTTTTCTTCTTCTACCTCTTCTTTTTACCCAAATGGTCCGGTTTTTCGTGTTAGAAAAACTCGGGTTGTTACAGTGGTATCAGAGCTTAGGCTGGCGATAACCTTGGCTCTGGTGGGAATTTTGAGAGTACTAATAGATATGAGCGCGTATTTGTTAGTAAATATAAAATGATTTTATATTGTGTTGGTTGGTTTATTGAGTAGTTTATGGATTCTGGTCAATACGAGTAATTAACGTCATTGATAGGGATCTCTAAACACTTAAGTAGAACAATTCGACACAGTATTGTTTTAAATAGGGTGAATGAAATAATTTTGCCCAAATTATTTTTGTATATAAAGGAATAACTTTTGTAAATATATATATTCGGTTGCTTGGTTGTTAGGAAGTGATAATATTAAATTATTATCATTTAAGTGTAAATTGAATAAAAAAATTGAAAGTTTATAACCAAGTTGAAAAATAAATTGATATAACAAATGGAAATCGGAGAATATCAGTTATAAATGAATTGAATGAACTTCATATACAAATGTGATTTATAATTGGAAATAGGATTCCAGAGAAATGTTGAAAATAAATCGGAATGGAGTTCAAGTTTGGAATTTTGGGAAAAAATTCAAATTCCTGGGATTTGGAAATGGTTTTCAAAGATTTTGGAGAACTAATAGTATTATTTTAGGAATATTTTTGAGTTGAATTTGAAATCTTGTGAGATTTGGAAATTAAAAGTATTTGAAATGTTTTTAAAGAGATGAAAGCATTAAATTCTCTTTCGGTCGCTGGAAAATAACTTCGATGATGACTGCAGCATCATCGATGTTCATTTTTGAGTCTCCAAAGAAAAATTGCTACCAAACTGTTTTAAATTGGAATTGTTTGTGAACTAGGTTTGGTTTTGAAATTCCAAAGGGAAATGAAAATTGTCAAGGGTTTTGGATGAAGTTGATTTCAAAAGTGATTTTGAAATTTTGGAGAATTGTTTAAACTCTGGAATCATATTTAAAATGTTTATATGGAATAATAAATATGCCAAACTAAATAAAATATAAATCCTGTAGTAAAGTATTAAAATGTGAATGAAATCGATTGTAAATGAATAAAATATAGATATAAATAAATTTGGGACTTATAAAATTTGGGAGTAAAATAAATAAGCCAAATAAAACTGTTTGTAATAGTAAGGAATATAATCCAGAAATTTAAATTATAAAATAGATTGAACACTTGAAAATAGTAAAGTGTTTTTGAAATAAAAAAATCAAATATTAGAAATAAGTAGATTGGAAACGGGTAGTGGATCTAGAACTCGAGTTACAAATTAAAAGTTAACATGAAGTGTTAACAAATTAATTATAATTGAAATTGTATCATATAAAAATGAAATTGGGTTAAAATAGAAATGGTATGAATTGCAAATAGAATCCAACTAAGTGGAAATAAATTTTAATCGAACTAAATTTAGGTGAGTTACAGATAACATTTAATTGGAATGCGTCGAGCTAAATAATTGTTGTGAATGAATTAAGATAAAAAGGAAATCCACTTGGTAATGAAGATGAACCTAAGTAGTTAAAGGGTTCGAATTCAAAATGCAATGAAAATGAGATTGTATAAATCTATTGAGTTAATATAAACAATAAAATTTGTTTTGAATCAATTGTAATGATATGAGTTTGTTTGGACTTAAAAATAAATTGAAGTTAAGAAAGGAAGTTGTAAAATCATTTAAATTGAATGGGATGGTTTAAATGTTGTTGGGAAACAATTAAAATTAGTGTTGGAACATTTCATACGTGTTTATGGAAGTATATAACATGCATTGTAATAGAATCCATATTTTAGCTATTTAAATATAAGTGAAATGCTATGAACTTCCTATATTTGTCACTTACACTTTTAAATTGAGTTAGTACAGGTTTAGGGAAGCCGTATAGCTGATTTTGGGTTGCATTAATTGCTAAATAATAAGCCGCTTGCTTTAAAAATGCTAAAATAGAGGTACGCCTACGCAAAAGAATTTAATAGGAGATATGAACTGCATATATTGATATATATTATGATTTCCGGCCTGAGGCCGATGTATATACATATTTGTGCATCCTGCGATATCGCAGAAGTCCCTCCGTACAAAGGAGACTCTGCCAAAATTTTCTAGAAATTTTGAGAGTTAGAAAATTTTTGAAAATTTTTGGAAATTTTCACTGACAACAAATGATTTAAAATTTGTTAAACAAATAAGGTTGAAACTGAGTATTGAAATCTATTTAAAATGTGAAAGTAAAGTAAGTGAAATCGAAGGAACTAACGAAAGTAAAGCTTGCAAACAAACTTTTAATTGAGATGTAAATTAATTAGTAAGTGCAACTAATTCAATATTCAAAGTGGAAGATAAATTGAATTCAAGTGGAAATGTAAAGGCAAAAGTGGATAGAAATGGATAGGAACTTCAATAGTGAAGTGAAAATATGTATAAGCAGTATGTAAAATGTTTATCTTAAACTTAAGAAATGAATAGTGAATTCTTAAGAAAATGTGGTACTGAAAGTATGCTAAGTGAATAATTGAATTAAGATGAGACTGTAAATTGTGAAATGAGATAGTTGTGAATAAGGGGATAACAATAAAAAAGGGAATGTGAATAAAAGAGAATTGATATGACTGATAATCAATTGGAATTTATACGTAAGATGTACGTATATTATTTTATTCGCATAGCTATTGGGTCCAGATGTCGAACACAGAATTTCGAGATAGTCTTATCGATCCGAATCAGGATTTTTCACTCGATTTTCAACGGCGAACCTGGATATGGATTGTTGATTGATTCTGGATATTCTCTATCATAGTTTGTGGCCATGCAAGGAGAATGACGGTTTCTGATCAAGAAACCAGATCTGAGTCCGCACTAGAAGGTCGGGTGGGCGATACTAGTTCGGAAGTGAAATTGTGTGATCGATTGAGCGATCGAATGTGATATTGCGTACGAATGATATATGTGCATCGTACGGGCATAAGTAAAACAAATATTGAAATTTGTAAAGGAAATGTCTAAAATGATTTTGAATCCTATGATTGGATATTATTGCTTAATAGGATATACAGGTGTATAAAAACAATGGATAATGGGGATTTTTGATTTTAGAAGATAAAATTTAATGGCCCGACAAAAGGTATGTATTTGAATTTCTATATGAAATTTGATTGGGTTTTTGGATCCAGCCACTTGGCTTTTTGTTTTCTTTTTGAGATTGGGAGGCCGTAGAGCTATTTTGTAGTAGTACCGAGCTAGCCGCGCAAAGGAGACGCTGGCGAAATTTTTCGGAAATTTAGGGAGTTAGAAAAATTTTGGAAAATTTTGATAATTCAAAATTTGAATTCAAATTTAAATTTGAATGGATAAGTAGGTGGTATGGGTTGAACTTATGAATAAGTTTAGGAAGTTAAAAGATGATTAGTGTATCATTAATAAAAGATTGTTTGGGTATTGTTAAAACTGTTGAATTTGGGAAATAGTTAAGGGGGATTGAAGCATTCTTCCTAACTAGTAATTTCGGGGACGAAATTCTTTTAAGGGGGAGGAATGTGACGACCCAGAATTTTTGTATATTTGAAATGGGAATATTTAATTTATTTTAAATATTCGAAGGTTAAATTTTAACTTTAATTTTAAATATACAGTATTTATTGGATAATTTAAATTTTTTGAATTAGACAATTGAATATAGGGTAAAATATAGAATTTGGAATTTTAAGCCCGTTAAAAATAATATGAAGGCTTAGAAAATTTATACTGATGATTCTGAAGGTGTTGGAACTTTCAGAATTGAATTTGAAACCGTTTTGCTCAGTTTTGAAAATATATCGTTTAAATCGATATTTCAAAATAGCCTTTCGAGGCACAGTCTCGAAATTCGACGAAACCAGTTCCATTGGATCCGTAATATTGTATTATTATCGGATTTCAAATTTTGTAGTCTTTGGATTTGTTGTGTGATCGTATGATAGATAAATGCGCTGAAATTTATATCGAAAATTTAATATAATATCTGGGTCCAAAAAGCTATCTTCTCCATACGATCGAATTTGGACTCGGAACCTTTTCCATTGTGTTCGGAATAGGCGTATAACATTATGAATGCCTGGCGGCACGCCTTGATAGGAGGTCAAAATTTTTAGTTGACTTTATCGGAACAATTCGAATTTGATTTTAAATTTGATAATTTTACTAGTCAACTGCAGTTAAATTTATTTCACATCAACTTATCTTTTCTATCCGTTCAAACCGCTATTCAAGTACCCGACCTTATCTCTTTCTTTCTTCATTCTCAAGCCAGATAACGAAAGAAAATTTTAGAACACGTGTTCACCTGAACACGCGTCCCCCTTAAAAGTAAACAACCGAACACGTATAACAGATCAAAGAATTTATGGCCGAACAAATAAAATAAATCCCTCTCGTTCTAAAATCGAAACCCAAATAATTGGCAGCCGATCTTGACGCAAGCGGCGAGTTGTGGAATCGAGGTTCGCAACTCGATTTCGAAACTAGTTCGATTTGAAGGGGTCGAGGGGAGTGGGGTGGTGTATGTTCGAAGTCTCGAAGTGGTGGTAGGCGTTGGAAGCTGGGAAGGTGTCGCGTCGCTCGCAATTGGCGACTGGGATTGCGTGGGGTTTGGGGGCACAAGCGGAAGATGGAGGTGGCGCTTGCAAGGCGGCCGAGTTCGAGAGTAGGGTTCTGGTTGCGAAGCAGTCAGGAGTTGCACGAGTTCGTCAGTGGGTCGCTTGCGAGGCAGAGTAGATCGAGCGCGGGTGGATTGGTATCTAGGATTCGTACGTAGGATGGTGACCATCGTGACTTTTCATGCGTGTGAGTTGCTGTTAGGGTTGTCAGAGGTATAGTTTCTTTTGTTTATTTATTTTATAAGGGATATATAGATTATATATATACATAATACATCTATTTATTGTTTAAGAATTTAGAATATATGCATGGGACTAATATATATATTTTCATAGTAAATCATGTTCTATTTTAAAGTATGTATATAGTTAAACTATAGCGATATCTTTTCTAAGCAGCCTGGTCTTAATTTAATTGTATATATGGGGATTAGTTTAAAAGTTTAATCATTTGTTTAAATTGAATCATGAGTTAAAATTAAAACTGTTAAACGGTAATTGGTTGTTCGACTTGTTCGAATATTAATAAAATCATCTAATATTTTTACAAGGTCTGAAATCAAGGAAAATCAAGTCGGGTTGGATGGATTGCAAAACAAAAAAAAAACAGGTGAGTTAATCTCACTCAGTTAGATTTAAATTTAAATGGTTAAATTTAAATAATTGATTGGATGATTGCATTGATTGATGTGATATATATAGTATATACCAATATATACATATTGGCATATGTATATATTGGAGTTGTTGATATTCCCGCATTATATAACGGATGAGACCCTATGCGCCGCATAATAGCGGATGATATTTTATAAACCCATATACCGCGATATTCCACCTCGAAGTGGAATTGGTATTGTGCTAACGTTTGTGGATGCAGGAAAACAGGTTGGAGGGATCCAACTGGATTCCTCAAAATTCTCTAGACTGTTTTATATTCTGTGTTATGAATATTGATATCCTGTGATGATTTTATTGGTAATTGAAATATTGAGTAATATGGTTGGATTGAATATTTCAGAAAAAGAAATTATCAAAATGTATTGAATTGGATTTTTGGAAAGAAATAAATCTTAAGTTAAAAGTATTTTGAAATAAATAAAATGAGCAAGGAATTTATTTCAAAGTAAAGTAAATCGGAAATCAATTTGGGATTTGATTTAAGCGTTAAAACGGGATTTTTAAAAGAGAAGTGAGATTTTGGAATTTATAAACTGGGTTTATAAAGTAAAATAAAATATCAGTGGATATTTGAAAAGATAAATTCAAGGTGGGAATTTATAAAAGGAATATGAATTGGTTTAAAAATAAATGTTGATTTATTATTAAAAGATGTGAAGAGAAGTGTATTTATCTGGATAGCCAAGTATGTTTTTCCAAAGCAATTTTAAATATAAGTTAAAAGTTTTAATATGGTTTAAAAAGCATATTTTAGAGAATCTATTATTTCTAAATGTTAAAGCCTAAAGTAGTATTTTCAAAGATCTATTATTGTAGTAATTATATAAAAGTGATTTGGTATTATATTTTAAAAAGAGAAATTTAGTTTATATTTGTAAAGTGGTTTCATTTTAAATATTTCTTAAGTATATATTTTGTTAAGGTATTAAAGTAGTTTTTTTTTAAATTTCAATATTATTAAGTATATTTATAGTAAAGTATTTTAAGATTATTTTAAAATCTAAGTGTTTTGTACTTGGTGTTTCAGAGGAAATAAATATTTGAAATGTATTCCGTAAGCGGAAACTGTTTGAAATTGTTTTCAAATGAGTTTTGAAAATTCGGAAATATATCTTGGAAAGATATTTGGGCAAATAAATAATGTGGGAAATTATTTAAATTGTGTGATGGTTGCTTGTGGATGTTAATTGATAGTTAAATAACCGACTATCAATATTGGCCAAATGCGCTGATCGTTTCGAAGAGACCGGGATCGGGTTTCCGTATACCGGGATTCTAGGTCTGGAGACTCGAATACCACTTCGATCCGGTTCGTACGTGTCGTGTAACGATTTCGGAGACGAAGATGGAGCAGTGAAGTGCAAGGGCTAGTCGTTACTAATCCTGAGGATATTTCCAAAATGGATGTAGTAGGAATAGTGCCTTCGGTTCCGTTCAAACCCAGGACGGACTTGTATGGACGAATGCTTGCGAAACATCGTCAGCGGACGATGGGCATTCTAAGGGATATGTTCTCTAAAAGGTATCGTTTAGCCTCGAACCTCATCAACCGGGAATGACTGAAAATCAGGGGTTATGCAGCAAGGCTTCGTGGGTAGCTCCCACTGGAGGGTAAGGTCATCCCTGTCTAGATGTCCCTTTTTATTTCGGCTTAGTGGTGCGGTTGCTGATCCCAACCGTGGGGTGATTTTATTCGGGATCATCCAGTAAGGGATGGTTCCGGCCTTGTGTTGCAGGGGAGCGGGCGTACTCCTCGGTACGGTGATCTAGGCCACGTACTGTGACAGGTGGTACCCCAGTGCCTAGTCATTCGTTGGAAATCCATTCTCCCTACGTGCCTGTACGGTTTTGATTGTGCCCAACTATTGTTGAAATGTGAGATGCAAGCATTTCAGCTAGATTTTATTTTACTTTCTGTAGACACTATTATAATATCAGAGGATTTTGATATAAAGTGTTTTAGCTATCGTAAGGTAAAAACCCGACATGTTTATTTGTGGCGTGGTCTTACGAGATGCTTTTGTTTTCTAAGGATTTTGAAACTTTAATAATCAATTTGAGTGTGATTTTCTCACGCTGGTTTTCCAGACTGACTCGGGTATTGTTTTATATGATGCTCGGGTCAGACCGAGATAAACAGGTTTAGGATATGATGCTGTGGAGCTCAGGAGACGAGCTGGATGACGATACGTACTCTCGTACTTGCTATTATTTTCCGCTGTGTATTCAGTTGTATGTTATGGTTGTTGATGTACTCTGATGATGTATTGTATAAACAGATATAGTTTTTAATTTGTGTAAAGATCTGTTGATATATATTATTATATTTTATTCTGCTGCGATGGTTAGATTCTGATGTTGTTTTCTATTTTTCTTCTTCTACCTCTTCTTTTTACCCAAATGGTCCGGTTTTTCGTGTTAGAAAAACTCGGGTTGTTACATATGATATACTAGAGCTCCATTCCCTCGTCGACACACGACTTTACACATTGGTCAGCATATGGCTATAATATACCCACCGCAGCGAGCATTATCACATACATGAGTAATTCCCGTTTGAGTGACATTTAGTTACAAGGAATAATCAAACAAATAACATAACAGGGTCCCATACTATTGCATGCTATTCGAATAATTATTCAATGCTCATAGATTACACTCTAGATATTTCTATATGACAAGTCTTATGGATAACCAAAAAAGTATTACCGAAAGTCTCATACCTAACGGTATCACTAAATAGTTTATTTAAATATCTTATCACATAGAAATGAAATTGCACAAATCAAATATAAAGATATCATCACCATATCATCTTGTAATGTAACACAATTAATATCAACGGTGAATCATACACAATATCCAATTCAACATTAAAGGAAAGAGAAATCAGAAAAGTATGCTAATGCCAGTTAATTAAATTACCACAATAAAATTCTATTTTAAAATAAATTTATAAACTTCCAAATAAAAATAGAATATACTTCAAGATCTTCAGTTTATATTAAACTAATTAGAAATAAAAACATCTTTCCTTTAAATTATAACATTTTCCGAAATTCTCATAAAATAAAAGGATATTTTTATTTATATAAAACATATCCAAAATCATTTAAATGTTTCATAAAAGATTTCTATATTTTTCCAATGTTCAAAAGCTCTTTTAATAATATTTTAATAACCTTTATAATTGGAATCACTTAATATACTATTATTATTTCCATAATATATTTTTATAAAATAGCATTTATATTTATTTACCTTTAAAAAATTTCAAACTTATAATACATTATAATATTGGCATAGAATGGATTATATAACCAAAAGAGAATCAAATTATATTTACAAGTATTAAATAGTTAATTAAATAAAATTAGTAAATTATTTATAAAACGCTTTTAAAAACTTTAAATTCCTTAAAATAATTTTTTCAAAACTTTTCGAAATCATTTAAACTTGAAAAATGAATGAAACATTTATAAAAAAATGCATATGTTAATATTCTAATGTATAATGTCCAATTTGCAATTGGACAAAGTTCCGTCTGCAAATTCACACATCAAGCCAACGCAAACAATCCAAACAACACTCAATCAAGGTTTTGTTATACAGTATCAACCAATTCAATCCAAATCAATGTACCAATCAATTTATTCATCTAATCAATTCAAGCAATTAACAAGATAAACACATATATATTTTGCATAACCACAGAAGCATAGATATAGTGTGAGTGAGATAACTCACCTTAAACGATTATTATCCAAACATCTCCAATTTGCGCATCAGCCAACAACCGAAACACAGCAAGTTCTACCCAAACCCACGCATATAATTGCAATTCGTTATTGCCTCTGACCTTACATTGACATCTACTCAACTACTCCAACGGCAACTACCTTCATTCCATGTCGTCTCGCATCTGTAGCCGATGGTCGTGACCTCCATCCCCTTGAATGACGCTGTCGTGCTCGTGCATCATCCACACATGAACGCCAATCGCCATTGCCTGTCACCATCTCTGTTCGCATGCACACCTGGTCGCACGCCATTACCAAGGCCCGACTGAATCCATAACCATCCACGCCTTCAGCAACTCCTCCTCAATCGACGAATTATTATTGTATTTTGTTTTCGTGTCAAATTGGGTTTTAGGGCTTAGGGTAAAAGATAGAATATGAGGTTTGGTTTTGTGTTCACTCCCTAAAAGCCCTGTAACGACCCATAAATTTTAATGGTTTTATTTATTTAATTAATTGAATTTTGTGAAATTTTAAACAATAAAAATTTTAAAATAAAAATTTGATATTTGGAATACGTCTATATAAACATAGCAAATGGTAAATTCTCATCAGATAATAATAAAGTTTATTCTTATTGTGTAATTTTATTTCAATTCAAATTAGTTAAGAATTGATGTTAATAAAATATTTTCCAAACCTGAATATTTTCACACAATAAACTTATAAATCATCTTCTGAGTGTGACGTCATATTTTGTTTCATCAAATTTGGACTGCTATTGCTCCATTTATCTTATTTTTGACAGAATAGCAGCATTTTCGGTACTGATTATCGACTTTTGATACGATGATTGTACCATTGATATCTGTGTGCCGTTTTGATCGTCTCGTCGTGCTAATCTCCATAGTGTATTCGATTCTGTGTTTTGAAGTCCGGTACACAACAGAACGCGTGAAACGGTTAACCGTATCGGTTTCGTATTTGGGCTTTTGGGTTTCTGGACCTTTCATCTATCTGACTGTTGGAAACAAACAACCACTAGACATTATTATTGCTGAATTGACATGTTGGACTCTTACTCTTCCGTCGTTTCAATTTATTATCTGTCAGTTTGTTGTACCTTTTGGTCTCCCCACTTTCTTTACTTCTGTTCATATTTTTATAGGTATAATTTGCTAAAAACTTGTAGCCATCTGTTCTTCTCCTCTCTCCCCATCTTCTTTCATTCCCTTTACCCTATCTCTGTGCCGCCTTCCTCCATGGCCGCCACCTCGACAACAACTCGCAACCCGATCGCCATCGGTTTGCCGATCACCACCCCCCGGCCATCCAACTTTGGCCCAAGCCCACACGCCACTCCACCACCATCGGATCGCCTCCTACCTAGCCGAGTTCATCACCTCCTATCGCCAGTCTTTAAACCTCACAACTCAACCGATGGGCCACTTCTTCGTGAGACAGCCCGTGGTCGAGACCTTGAAATCCATCACACCTCTCTCTCTTTCCCTCGGCTGAGTGATCAACCCAGGCTGAACCACCATCAGCAGTCCATCGTCAAAGAATGGCCTCTGAAGCATTCAAACCTTTGGCCACCTCCCTTCCTTCCTTCCCCGTAGCAGCTACTATCCTTTTCGGTCTTGTATATGTGGAGGTAAATATTCATTTTGTGCTTAAAGGAAGATGTATATATCCTGTGCTGGCATTTTTGAAACGTATACATATTTTCTTTTCTGCTAAATTTATTATAAAGCATACTTAGTTAATATATAAAAGTTTATATTGCAGTATATATATTAGTGTTTTAATATATAAAGGTACATAGAGTTATACCGTTTCATATAAAGGTGAATGCTGCACTGTATAAATTACTGTGTATATTTATATAACAGTTGCGTATATATATTTATATATATAATAGTTTACATGGGATTTTATATAATAAGTTATGAAATGGGTTCTGTTATATATATATATATATGTTTCGAATTTTACTTTTGGGCTATCTTGCTTTTTATACATATATATCTACAGATAGAGAAATTTACGGTAGTATATATTTACAAAATATATCGATTTTAGTAGTATTCACGTGTTGAGTTTTATTGTATAAGTATAATAGTTTCTATTTATAAGTATGTACATCATAAGGAAATATGTTAGTATAGATTTTAATAACTTACGTTCTAATGTATATAAATAAGAGTATTTGTTTGTACAACATAAAATGGATTTGTTCTGGTAACATATAGGTTCAATACCGAAAGATTTGATATGTAAGTTAGTTATATATTAGTTCATTTGTCAGTTTGTATGGATATGAGTTTTATAAATATTGATATATATATATATATATATATATATATATATATATATATAATTACACAAAGTTGTTTTATATGTGTGTTATATGAGCTGTCAGTATAAATTTTGAATATATTTTATAAGAATTGACGTTAAGTATAACATGTATATATCTTAAAAATACGTGCCTAGATTTAATAATGATCCTGAAATATCCATATATGATTTTGATTCTGATATATGTTATATTTTTTTTTTAAAAAAGCTATTTGAGTTTTGTATTCTGTCTAAGTTCTATATATATAATAATAAATTATTTGTATTTATTTTTAATATATTATGTATATATATTAAGTTTAATATATGTGTTTTAATTTGAAACAATGAATTTTGAAATATATATGTGTTTGTATTTAGAATATGGTTTGGTATATATATAGTTATATATAGTTTATATATATAAATTTACTGATACCATTTATCTTTATCGATCCAGTTCAGATTTGATTTCGTCAATTTCCTATTCATTAGCTTTGTTCGTCGAATCGTGTCCATCTAGCTTTGCTTTAGGAGCCGTGCTTACATTTCGTAACTCAATTTCATTGTCTATCCTCTCTATCCTCGAAAGATGAGCAATCACTCACGATTAATGTTCTTATATTTATTAAATTTGATTTTAGTTGAAATGTTAATTGAAATATGCTGTTGTTAGTTATTTACATTGCTATATATATATATGTTGTTATCTGTATCTGTTCACCTGTGACATCTGACACCATTATCTGTTATTTATCACTGATGATATATGCCTGTTACTGTTGTTGTATTATTATCATATCTGTTATCACTCTGCAAGTTCCTTGTTAGTATAGAATTCACAATGGGTTGAAATGATACATACCCGAACAATCTATAGAATAGGAGAAAATCGTTATTGGTTGAAATGATAAACCCAAGCGATTTTCATTGACATTGAATTTGGGATTGCGGGTTGAAAATATATATATACCATATATATATTTAAATTGCGGATTGAAATGATAAATATCTGTATCACTTGACCAAAGGATAGAAAATTATATACACACACCGTTGGTCTATATATATATATTGAAAATGATTTCTATGGTTTTGAAAAGGAATATATGGTTTTAATAAATATTGATTTTAAAGATTTATTAAAGTTGATTTAATAAAGTTGATTTAACCAATATAAATATGTTTAAGTATTTGTGTAAATTTATATTTTCAAATATATAGTTTATAATGTTTCAGGTTGAAATATAAATTTGAAATTGATTTGGAATGTTAATTATTTAAGAATTATAATTAAATAAGTTTGATTTGAAATTTATTAAATTTAAAATGTTAAGATATGTTTTATAACTTGAATTTGATTAAAAGTGATTTAATGAATATTTCAAACTTATATAAATTTAAATGGGATATTTTGTTTATTTAAAATTGTAAATTGAAGTTGTATTTAGATGTTATTGAAATGATTAAATAAATATTTCAAATACTAAATGTAATGAAATTAAATTGAGATATAAATGGAATTATCAAATTTAGTCTTGGAAATGTGGAATATTTAAAGCTTTGAAATATATTGAAATTTAATGGTTTATTTTGTGTTTCAAATCTGTATTTGAAATCGATATAATTTGAAATGATTTTTTTGAGAAATTGAATTAAGTTGAAATTATGAATTGAGATTTGAATTAAGTTGAATTTGGGAGTCGAGTTGATTTGAATCAATTTGTGAATTTGTGCTATCTTTATTATATAAAGTATTTTTAAAATTATATTCAAAACTTTTTTCTTGTCATCCAGGAACTTGTTCGGAAATACCGTAATGAAAGGAACATAGGAGTTTGCCGCTAGGTTTTTGACCAAACAGGATCGTCTAGTTCCTATAGAACCTATCACTAAAATATCCCTAGAAGGGGATAGGGCTAAGCGAAGCGAAAAGGGTTTTCCATGAGATGGGAAATGAAAACTATTATATTTTATAAACTATTTTAATATAGCTATTTTTATTATAAACTATTTAAATATAAACTATTTTAATATAAACTATTTTAATTATACTAATTATTTAATATATATTGTTTTAACCTATAACTATTTTATATAAATTATTTTATTTTATAAACTATTTTATTATATATACTATTATTGATATCTAAAACGG
The DNA here is from genome assembly GCA_030737815.1 of Allium fistulosum. NCBI lineage: Eukaryota > Viridiplantae > Streptophyta > Magnoliopsida > Asparagales > Amaryllidaceae > Allium > Allium fistulosum. The sequence continues at coordinate 477,666,549 of CM060905.1, read as the reverse complement.
TTTAAGGGAAATGCTATAATTTCAAATTGTTATGGTTTCCAAAATGCTATAATTTCAAGGTGTTATGATTTCTGAAGTGCTGCGATTTCAGAACGTTGTGATTTCCAAAGTATTATGATTTTAAGTGTTTTGATTTCGAAAGTATTATAACTTTGAAAGTACTATGATTTTGGAAGTAAATATATTTGAAATGGAAATGATAGCGTATTGATTTGTTTTTTGAAATGGAAATGATATTTTGGTTTTAAGTATAAACTATTTTGAAATAACCGCGGTGTTATAATAACGATGGGTTATTAAAGAGACCGGGATCGGATATGGGCATACTCTCTGTCGATACCGAAAACCACTTTAACAATTGTGTAGGCGGTGGAGATTCCAGAATGAAGTAGGATGGTGGCGAAGATTTTATATGAGGTATATACGTGGACCCGACTCCCGGGAGTTGGCATAAGGTGGCTAAAATAGGAGCAACTGACGAGTTAATGAGGTAGCTCCTCTTATCGGACGCACTCCATCGTATGCCATTCTATTACTTTGTGATTGATTTGGTGCGCACCCTTGATTTGGGAGTGTGGCTCGAGGTGGGCGATTGCTGCGGCTCTGCATTACCATCGACCCGAAAGTGTAATTTGTATATCTACCTTGGCATTGCCTAGTTGTGCCGTGTCACCTACCTAGCGTGCTTTACTACGAGTTTGATTTGTGTCGTACCTATGGAGTATCCTCTGGTAGCTAAAGTTTACGGGGTATTATGGTACTGTATAGACTATTGGCACTATAAAATGTGTTAAGGGGGATATGGGTAACGCCTTAACGCTATTTTAATAGTTTACTTTACTTTAGACATTATTATAATAGCGTATTGTACTACATAGTAGATAGTTTAACAAATCCTTAGAGGATGGTTATCCCAAACATCCTTTGAGTTACTTGTATTTCAGTTGATATTTCACTTGAGTTGGATTTATTGATATAAGAATGTTAATCCTGACTCGAGTGTTTTGTGTTTTTGCTTTACGCTCGGGTCAGACTGAGTGATACAACATTTGAGACTCACCTTTGGAGTTGGAGCTTCGCTTGGAGATCCAGCTATCTATATAGCTTTCAGTTATTCAGTTGATTCCAGTGATGTATTCTGATCTTGTATTGAGACATCTATGTATTCGAGACTTCCGTTGTTTCTTGTTTAACTCTGTTTTATATATATAGTAGTTTCATGAACTACTATCCTTTTGTTTCCGCTACATTATTGTTATATTACTCTGTGTCTGTTTGCACAAAAAATGGACAAACACCTCAAAGTTGTATGATTTAGTAGATCTTATGTTGTTTTTAGTGATTTTGGAGGTTTATGCAAATATATGAAAAACAGGGGCTAAATTGTTAAAAGACACGCAGATTTATAGTGGTTCAGCCAGAATGTGCCTACGTCCACTTTATATGTTATTTCTCTTCTTTTGTTGTGATTACAAGTACAAAGCTTTGGTACAAGTAAAAGAAAATTGTTTGAAAGTTCCTTCCGTGCTTGAGCTCTCAAACTTGTCCCCCATTGTTGTACCCCTGCCTCTCTATTTATAGAGTGAGGTTGGGGGCAGGGGTCTTGGATGTATACAGCTGCTGGTGGGCCTGGGCTGAAGTGATCTGGCCTGGCAGTCTGGTTCGGCATTCTCTTGGTTCGGTGAAGTATGGGGTTGGTCCGGTTGGGCTTCGTTCGGTGAAGTATGGAGTTGGTCCGGTTGGGCTTCGTCCGGTGAAGTGTGGAGCTGGTCCGGTTGGGCTTCGTCCGGTGAAGTATGGAGTTGGTCCGGTTGGGCTTCGTCCGGTGAAGTGTGGAGCTGGTCCGGTTGAGCTTCGTCCGGTGAAGTGTGGAGTTGGTCCGGTTGAGCTTCGTCCGGTGAAGTGTGGAGTTGGTCCGGTGCCGAATTTGATCGCTCTGGGTTTGGATCCGGATGTGGCTGGTTCGGTAAAAATCATATACAACACTTGCCCCCCAAAGTAGGGCGTGTGCGTGTGCATGTCCTGCTTTGTTTTTCGACAATTCTATTTTACCATCTTCATCCGGTTCCCACTACCGAATCATCTGATCCGGTATTCTGCTTTCGCTTATAAGTAGGGGACTAGGACCTCCGTTCTTTCTATCTGCCGAATCTAGCCTCTAGCCGAATTAAGTGAGAGTTTAGCCGAACCAAGTCCTTAGCCGATTCAAGTGAGAGTTTAGCCGAACCAAGTCCTTAGCCGATTCAAGTGAGAGTTCAGCCGAATCAGGTATTATTCCTATTTTGCCGAATGACACATGAACGATTAATACCGAATGAGATTATTGATTTGTACGACCGAATGAACTATTGAGTGATACGACCGAATGGACTATTGAGTGATACGACCGAATGGACTATTGAGTGATACGACCGAATGGACTATTGAGTGATACGACCGAATGGACTATTGAGTGATACGACCGAATGAAGTTATTGAGTTATATGACCGAATGAACATGTGTTTTATACTTCGAATTTTTAAGCGAAATTCCAGATTATGCTGCTTGTATGTTCTAACGATATACCTTTCCCATGTTTGCAGATAAAATGTCTCGAAAAGTTGAAACTCGATCAGATAAGAGGAGATCCGGGGGTGAAGGGGAGTCCTCGGCCGTGCCCCCAGCTCAATCAGGATCGGAGCGTCACGGGCCCGCCCCGAGGTCATTAGTGGATGGATATGGTCCCCAGGAGTTGCTGGATTCCCCGCCTGACTGCTTTCCTAGCTTTCTCAAAGAGGAGCAACTCGATGTTATATCTCGTTCCTTTGGGATTGATAGAGCCCTCATGCTGCTGCCGGGTCCAGGAGTCATGCCATACAATCCTCCCGAAGGATACTTTGCTTATAGTAGGTACCATTGCATGTGTGGTGCTATCCCGCCTCTCAATGCTTGGATAGTCAGCTTCCTCACGTACCTGAAGGTGGCCCCATTCCAGCTCCAGCCCAACTCTTATGCCATACTGGTGAGCCTTTTCGTTATTTTTCGGAGGAAGTATGGTCGCGCTCCCTCCAACCGGGAGATCCGGTACTTGTACAATTTAAGGGGCTACAAGAAGGGGTCCCCATATATTAACTTGGAATCTGCTGTGACCTTCAAGCCGGTCCTGGACCTTTATTCCAAATTCAGCATGTTCAAGAAAGAGTGGTTCTTTGTTAGGGACGACTCCGTCTCCATCCGGCGCTTTACCTCTGGATGTAAGTTGATGCTTTTACTTATAATTTCTATCCTGATTGTGATGCTTCTTCTCATACTTTCTCATTTTTGCTAGCGACAGGTGGCTTTCCGGTCGTGGAGACTGACCGCCTGGTTCAGACGGCGGCGGAGATAGAAGGCATTCTTGGGAAATACAGATCATCTGCTTACTTGATTAGAAATGCGATCCTTCTAGAATATAACTTGATCCTTCCGCAGCAGTCTGTAGTTAAGTTGAGGGAAACGGCGGAAGAGAGGGCGGCTGCTCAGGCCAAGGGAGGCGTTGCGGCAGAGGGTGGAAAGAGAAAACCATTCATGAAACCTCTAGCCGTTGGAGGTAAGAAACTTAAGAGGTCAGACGGTCCTTCTCCCAGCAATTGTCCACTTACTCAGGGGGAGATAGACGCGGAGGAGGAAAGAGGTGAGGCGGAGGGCGGAAGTGACGTTGAGCGTCTTGGTGACGAGGGTGGCGATGGACAGGGTGGTGATGGTTCCAGGGCTCTGTCTTCTGGGCAAGTAGGCGAGATGCAAGAGTGGACGGACGATGCTCTCCGTCAAGCTTTTGAGGGGTTGGGTGATGATCCGGCTTTGGTAGAGAAGACCGGGGAAGCGGACAAAACCGGGACTGGTGCAAGTGAGTCTTCTCCGACTATTCCGGCCAAGGTGGCTCTGACGACTCAAGGTGAACTCTTGACCCCTGCATGCTTCACTAATGATAGGGACTTAGGAATATTTTATGACCCGCTCCCGTCCTGGAATGAAATCCAGGACTTATTGCAGTATCCCACTCCTCCCCAGGGTTTGTACAACCACAGCTGTGTTTCTTTTCCTTTTCTAACTTGTAACCTACCGCGTTTCTTGAATCATATTGTAATGTAAGATTACGACACTTGTTCTTTATATCAGGAGCAGGCAAGACGCCCAAAGCTTCAGACCTTCGACACAGGCTCGAGCAATATAAACTTTCCAAAATTTCTGCTAAGCCGAAGCCCTCAGCCCAACGCTCCGGGGATGTAGTCGGGTACCGTCCTCTTCTTGGGGTCATTGAAGAGGGTATTCAGCAGAGGAAGAGGAGTCGTCCTTTATCCGAAACTTCGCTCGGTCCTCAGCCTCCGGCTCAGCCTATTCATGATATTACTGAGGAGGGTAGCGAGTTTGTACCCTCTCCACACCCGTCCGGAAACCCTTCTGTTATTCATATCGACCGTCCCGACTTGGCCCGTAATCCCTTCGCGGGTCATCCTGATCTGGATCCAAGTTCTCAGGATATTACTTTTGACGAAGTTACTGGTGAACACCTTCTCCCCCGTAACCCCATGGTACGAGTACTTGACGAAGCCAAGTCCTTAGTCCTCGATCTACTCACCACTCGTATAGTCACTATGGGAGACGAGGCCAAAGCTAATATTGATCGGGTGGCAGAGGAGGCCAAGAAGCTGATGGGGCATCACGCTCGGCTGGTTAAGGCCGGAGAGGAGATAGGGAGCGCCAATATCCGACTTCGATTGGTGGTCTCGGATCAGGCCAAGCAGCTTGCGGATCAGGCTATCCAGATTTCTCAGCATGAGGCTGCTACTGGGCGATTAAGGAGGACCATGGAAGAGGCCAGTCGGGCGGAATTGCGGAAAATGGAAGTTGCTTGCAAAGAGCGGATTGACATGGCTATTACCACGGTGGATGAGGTTCGGAGAGCGGATCTCGAGCAGGTGGAGGAACTGTCCGAGAAGCTTGAGGCTGCAGAGCTTGCTCAAGCTAAGTTGAGGGAAGAGATGGAGGTGATGCGGAGGTCCCTTCAAGCTGATTGCTCGAGATACAGACTGGAGAGAGATGCTGCCGCGGAAAGGTTGTCGGCCTCCGATGCCCGGATGAGGGAGTTTGAGGAGAACGAAGGAATGATGGATGACATGCTCCAGGACATGTATTTCCGGACTTGGAAGCAGGGTAACCTCTCTTGGATGGATGATTATCCCAGAGTCATGGCCAAGACATATCTTCGGGCTTTGGAGGAGGCTAAGGCTGATGCAGATAAAGAGGGTGGAACGGTCTTCAGTATGGATGTGGTCACTGCCCAGTTCACCAAGGAGGAGAAAGTGGCGGTAAAGGAGGGTATGCGGCTGCTTGCTGCTGAAGAGGCGGGTGTGCAGGTAGAGGATGACGACCAGGATGGTCAAGAAGCTAGTACTGGTAAGTCTTCCTTTCTGGTCTTTCTGTTAACTTGGTTACTCATCACTAATGAATCCTTTTTATGACCGGACAGGCGGGCAAAAGAACAAGGACAAGACTTCGACGCAACCGGCTCCATGACTGAACCTGAAAAATTCTTTTTGTAGGCTTGGCATTGTTGTATCTGTTAGTCTTAAGACAGTAGAGTAACTTCTGAGTTGTAATTCTTGCTACTTGTTATAACATTATTCTTGACGTGTAATTTTTTAGCTCAAGTTGATTTTGTCATTTCTTGAATATTTGTTGCTATTTCGACATATCGTACGAGAAATGTAGCTATGTGTATTCTTGTAATTAAATTGCGTTTGATGTCAGATTCTGGTTTTAAATCATAATCTCATAACTTGCAATGTTAGCGTGTGGTGTGAAAAAATCAAATTATAGTCATGCATTTGTACATAAAGGAAGAAAATACCGCCTTTCATGTTCTGTTTGTAAATGGCAGTTTCGAATATCTTGTATGACCAAGCATGGAGAGCAGTTGACTGCCCCGCCATCTGATTATGAATCTCTGCATCCATTGGCGGGCATCTCTTACCCTGCATCCTGTACTTTATGGTTTGTTATAGAGGATAGGAGGAAAGTTTTTTAAGTAAAATTGAAATATGTGAAATAGTAAAACTTCCAGTCACGGAAGGCCTTCGATGTGCTTAAGTTCGTGGCAAACGGGTTTTGTAGTCACTTTCCCTAGCTGTGGGTCTTGGAGACATTTGTCACCCATCTTACGCCTCCGCGGGGAGTTAATTCTTTTTTACCACAGCCGCACTTAAGACACACCGGAGCCGAGATCGCGCACAGTAACTACCCGGGCCATTATGGCCCGTACTCATGGGTATTATTCGACTTACTGTGGCCGGCTAGCGTGGGTGCCGATCGTCAACTGTGAACTGCCCCTGGCTGGCCACACCTTATGTTGGGGCTTATAATCGGTTCACAGTCGCCGGCGAGCCTAACGCCGTAATGAGCTGCCTCGGCTATAGTCGGCCTTCTCGGTGGCTTATAATCGGCTCATTACAGTTGGCTTTAAGGGCCGTCGCGAGCAATGAGTTAACCCGCAGCAGAGGGATGCTGGAGCAAAAGTGTCTCATTGGCGAGGGCATAGATTCGCATAGTACCTGTTGGGGCTTGTCCACGTGAAGTTGCATTGTGGAGTGCTTTGAATAGAAATGCTATATGCTCAGGATTTTGTTCAACAGAAAAGGATAAAGTTAACAAGCAGCCAAGATACAAAGGAACAAGTTAAAAAAGAGACAAGGCTTTTTTAAAGTGGTTCGGCACGAAAAAATGCCTACGTCCACTGATTCTCTTTGTTAATTCACTTCATATGGGCAATACAAGTTAAGAAAAGTATCGACGGAGGTGTTGGATGTTCCATGCCCTCTGGAACACCTCTCCGTCCACTGTTGACAAAATATAGGCTCCGTTGTGGAGATCTTTATGAATTACATATGGTCCATCCCAGATTGGGTCTAGTGCTCCGGGGCGAGGGAAGATTCGCTTGAGGACAAGATCCCCTTCTCGTAAGGTACGATGCTTGACTTTGGAGTTGTATTGTGCTGCCACCCTTTGCTTGTGGGCTGCTGTTTTTAGGACTGCATCATTCCTTCTCTCCTCGACTAGATCCAAAGACATGTTGAGGAGTTCTTCGTTTTCTTCTGGGTTATAGTGGATCCTACGGTGGGAAGGCACAATGGTTTCAACTGGGAGCATAGCCTCCGATCCGTATGCCAAAGAGAAAGGAGTGTGCCCTGTTGATGTTCTGAAAGATGTGCGGTAGGCCCATAGTGCCGTAGGGAGTTCATCCACCCAAGCGCCCTTTGACTTTTCGAGCTTCTTTTTGATTAGAGTTTTCAGAATTTTGTTGACTGCTTCGACTTGTCCGTTTGCTTGGGGATATGCCACGGATGAGAAGCTTTTGTGAATTCCGTGTTCTTGGCACCAGTTGGCGAATTCCTCGCTGTCAAACTGAAGTCCATTGTCTGATATGATTTTTAGTGGGACTCCGTACCTGCACAGAACATTTTTGATTAAGAAGTTGATAACTTTCGCTGAAGATACTTTATTTAGAGGTTCTGCTTCCACCCATTTGGTGAAATAGTCGACTGCTACTATAGCATATTTGGCGCCGCCTCGACCCATTGGCAGTTCACCGATTAAGTCAATTCCCCATACTGCAAAGGGCCAAGGGCTGGTCATCTGGGTAATCTCGGTTGTTGGTAGCCGAGGGATCTTAGCAAACTTTTGGCATCTGTCACACTTCTTGACGAAATCTAAGGCGTCCTTGCTTAAGGTGGGCCAGAAATATCCGTATCGGAGTATCTTTTTTGCTAACGTTTGCCCTCCGGTGTGATCTCCGCAGCTTCCTTGATGAATGTTGGATAAGATTTCCTTGGCTTCCCTTCCGGCGACACACCTTAATAATGGGTTAGAGAAACCGCGCCGATAGAGGATGTCTCCTTGCATTGTGTAGCGGGACGCTTTCCTTAAGATTTTCTTGACTTCGTTACGCCTGTCGGGTAGTGTGCCATTTTGTAGGTAGTCTCGGATGGGAGTCATCCAAGTTGCTTCTTCGGTTGCAGCTATCAGATTCACTTGCTCAAAACTTGGGATCATTTGCTTTGAGACAGTTACTGCCCCGAAGATGGCGACGTCTCTCATACTTGCTTGCTTTGCCAATTCGTCGGCCTCTTGGTTCTCTTCCCGAGGGATGTGTTTGAATAAGTAGTGGTCTAATCGGCTGAGAAGTAACTTGGTCTTCTTTAGATATGCTATGAGTCGTTCTTCTCGAGCTTGGAATTCCCCTAGTATTTGATTAACAATAAGCTGAGAATCGCTGTGAAGACACAAAGAATTGGCTCCGATCTCGATAGCAATTTCTAATCCGGCTATTACTGCTTCGTATTCTGCATCGTTGTTGGTGGCAGTGAACTCCAATCTTATAGCATAGTGCAGTTTATTTCCCCTGGGAGTGATGATTACCACACCTGCCCCCGAGCCTTGTTCGTTAGATGCACCGTCCACAAAGAGATTCCACTTGATATCTTCTGTTATTTCCAGTTGCTCCTTATCCCCGTTGGTAGTGAATTCTGCAATGAAATCAGCCATGGCTTGTCCCTTGATGGCGGTGCGAGGGTGATAGGTGATATCATATTGACTCAGCTCAATACACCATTTAAGTAGTCGCCCGGAAGTGTCGGGACGATGGAGTACCTGCCTTAGTGGTTGATCGGTTAGAACCTTGATGGAATGGGATTGGAAGTAATGACGTAGCTTTCGTGAAGTGATTAGTAAACAGTATGCTAACTTTTCAAGCTTAGGATATCTGACTTCTGCCCCAGTAAACCTTTTACTGACGAAGTAAACTGGTCGTTGCGTGCGGTTATCTTCCCTTACCAAGGCAGCGCTTAGAGCGTGAGATGACACAGCAAGGTATAGGTATAATTCTTCGCCTTCGCTTGGGGTCGAGAGTACCGGTGGTTTCTGGAGGTGTTCGATTAGGTTAAGGAAAGCGGTCAAGCATTCGTCCGTCCATTCGAACTTTCCTTTATCTTTCTTTAGAGTTTCGAAAAAGGGGACGCACTTGTCCGTTGCTTTGGAGATGAATCGGCTTAGGGCAGCCACTTTTCCATTTAGGCTTTGCATTTCCTTTCGGGTGGAAGGTATCTTGATGTCTCTTAATGCTCGGACTTGTTCAGGGTTTGCTTCTATCCCTCGGGCATGGACGATGAATCCTAAGAATTTTCCTGATGACACTCCGAAGGAGCACTTTAGTGGATTCAACTTCATTCCATACTGTCGAAGTACCTGGAACATTTCGCCCAGGTGGCTTACGTGATCTTTGGCTTTCCGTGATTTTACCAACATGTCGTCTACATATACTTCCATTGTTCGTCCTATTAGCCCTGCGAACATCTTGTTGACGAGGCGCTGGTAGGTGGCTCCTGCATTTTTAAGTCCGAAGGGCATCACTTTGTAGTAGTACAAACCCCGGTCGGTGATGAAACTAGTGTGATCTTGGTCGGGAGCATGCATAGGAATTTGGTTATATCCTGAGTATGCATCCATAAAAGATAGGAGTTCGTGCCCGGCTGTGCTGTCTACAAGTTGGTCGATTCTGGGAAGCGGGAAGCAATCCTTTGGGCAGGCGTCATTTAGGTTGGAGAAGTCAATGCAGGTCCGCCACTTCCCATTAGCCTTCTTTACTAGTACCGGGTTGGCGATCCATTCTGGGTAAATAGCTTCTCGTATGAAGTCATTGGCGAGTAGATTCTTTACTTCTTCATCGAGGGCTGCTGATCGCTCTGCCCCCATACTTCTCTTTTTTTGTTTTACGGGTGCCTTGGTAGGATCAATTTTTAATACGTGGCACGCTATGTTGGGGGAGATTCCGGTCATGTCAGCGTGTGACCAAGCGAATACATCCAAGTTGTGGCGGAGAAAATCAACGAGTTGTTCCTTCAATTCAGTTTTCAGCTGCGACCCAATTTTCAGTAGCCTACTTGAGTCGTGCTTGTCTACAGATATAAACTCCATAGCCTCTGCAGGCTCGGCGGTGGCCTCCTCCTCTTTGTCCCTAGGGTCTAATTCATTGAAAGGGTCGCTGGTGTATCGAAGAGGAGGGGCTTTCTTTAGTTGCTATGCTTCAAGGCTTTTTGTGCAGAGGGCAATCTCTACACCTTTCCCTTTATCTCTCCTGTGGTTGTTGCGAAGTTCGGTTACATAGCAGTCTCGTGCAATATCTTGGTCTCCTTCCACTTCCCCTACCCCATTGTCTGTTGGAAATTTCATTTTCAGGCACCACGGGGCTAGGACAATCTGGAAGTCAGATAGGGCTGGTCTTCCTAGGAAGGCGTTGTAGGCCGAATGGTTTTCTATCAGCACAAACGTCTGTTTCCTTACAACGGAGCGGGGATGGCTTCCAATTTCAACGAAGAGGTCCAGCTGCCCGATGGGCATTTTCGCATCTCCAGTGAAACCGTGTAGCGGTTTATCGCAGGGAGATACGTCCTTCATTGACAACCTCATTTTGTCGAATGCGTGTTTGAACAGGATATTTACAGAGCTTCCAGTGTCTACCAGGATTCGGTAAACTTCGGCGGGACCGAGTCGGGCAGAGATAACCATGGGATCCATGTGAGGGTACTGTCTTCCTTCTAGGTCGCGTTTACTGAATGTGATGTCATCACTTTCTTTCCGCTTTGGGTGGCGCTCTTCTATAACCGTATTGACACAGTCTCTATTGTCTCTGAGCGACTTCCCATATCTTTCCATCTCTTTCCAACTTCTGTCTGCGATGTGTGGACCTCCTGAGATGGTATGGACCACTATCTTCTCTTGACTAGAGCTGCTAGCGTTGCGGTCGCCTCAGCCGGTCCCTGGTGAGGGTAGCCTCGGGTTTTCATTGGCAGGAGCTGGAGTCCTGTCTTGACTTTTTACATAGCGCTCCAGTTTCTTTCTTCTGATGTGTTCCTCAATCAGATCTCGGAGATGATGGCATTCGTTGGTATCATGTCCGTGGGATTCGTGGAAGCGGCAGAATTTTCCAGATTTCTGTGCGCTATCTGATTCCTTCTTGTATGGTGGGCGTTTGTATCTAACTTCGCCTTGGGTGGCAAGGAAGATGTTTTCGACGGTCTCGTTCAAAGGGGTGTAAGAGTCGAATCTTGGTCCCGGCCGATATAGGCGTTTCTCTACTTTCTTGCCCCCAGCATTGTCTCTGGAATCATTTCTTCGAACGTCCCTTGCCACAGCAGGGGCGTTGCCATGGGTCGTCTTACTTTGCTGTCCTGACTGCCCCTCAATGGCGGCATCCTCAAGCCTCATGTATTTCCCGGCTTCATGGAAGAAATCGGGTAAAGTAGCTGGTTTTTCTTTTGTCAATCTCCTAGCAAATTTAGTGTCCGGATGCACCCCACTGCAGAGGGCCATTAGGATAAGCTTCTCATCGGCATCTTGAACTGCGGCTGCTGCGGCGTTGAATCTGGTTAGGTATTGCTGCAGCTTTTCTCCAGGTTTCTGTTTGACGCTGGATAAGGAATAAGCGTCCTTAGGTTGCTCCACATGAATGCGGAACTGACTGATGAATTTTTCTTTCAACATTTCCCATGAGCTGATGGATCCTTGGGGTAGATGACAGAACCAGGAGGTAGCAAGATCTGCTAAGAAGAGCGGGAAGCATTTGCACAGCACTCCCTCTGTTGCTCCACTCATGAGCATATGCTGCGTGTACCTCTGTAAGTGTACAACGGGATCGGAGGTTCCTTTGTAGGGTTCCATTGTTGGCATCTTCCATTCTCGGGGGGTGATAGCAATTTCGATATTGCGGGCGAAAGGGCTGGTTACCCTAGCGCCTATCCCTCGATCTCTTTGCTCCCGTTGGACACACTCTCTGAATAAGCGTGCCATCCTTTCATCAGAATTTGGAGCGGACAGAAATGAGTTTGGTTCCGTTCTGTGGGGTTGATTCCGACCAGACAACCTGTAGGGATGGTATCGTCTATCATTCCTCATATTTTCCAGTGGCTGCCTTTGATCTTCTGGGAGCATGCTTGGATCAGCTACAGTTGGCCCTTGCCTTGATCTTCCCCTGTTGGGTTCTGATCTAAGCACTTCCTCGGGTCCAACTTCGGGCTGAACTCTAGCTCGGCCCCGTTCACTGGTGTTTCTGTGGTTAGGCAGCATGACAGGCTCAGCTGCAGTTGACCTCCGCCCGGTACCTTCCCCGTTGGGTTCGGCACCAAACGTTTCCTCAGGCCTAACTTCGGGCTGAGCTCGGTCTCGGCTCCTACCACGGCTACTCCTGCCGTTAGCTCCTTCGAAGAAGGAAGATCTTTGCTGTCTCTGAGATCCTCCAGATTGGGACTCGCCCCATGATTCAGTGTTGCGGTTGGATTCTTCAGCGTCCCTCAAGCGTGACATGAGATGGTCCACCAAGGCTTCCTGCTGGGACGTGAAGCGGTTAGTTACTTCAACAACAACTCTGTCCAAATCTGCCCTAGTAATTGCTGCAGGCTGTTCTGTGGCAGGAGTGGCTGGGTTAGCCTGTCCTTCATTTGTTGCCGTTGCTGGAGGAGGACGATTCACTTGATTCGCGGTAGCTGGATCAGGAAGGCTGCTGGATGCGATGTTTTTTCCTTTGTTAACATCTTTTCTCTGTTTGGGAGGCATGTTTTCCAAGTGGCGGACGATGCTGTTAGGAAAACTTGTTAAGCGGATGAAGCTGAAGCTTCGAGCTTCTAGCTCTCAGTGAAAGCACCAAAAATGTTTGCACAAAAAATGGACAAACACCTCAAAGTTGTATGATTTAGTAGATCTTATGTTGTTTTTAGTGATTTTGGAGGTTTATGCAAATATATGAAAAACAGGGGCTAAATTGTTAAAAGACACGCAGATTTATAGTGGTTCAGCCAGAATGTGCCTACGTCCACTTTATATGTTATTTCTCTTCTTTTGTTGTGATTACAAGTACAAAGCTTTGGTACAAGTAAAAGAAAATTGTTTGAAAGTTCCTTCCGTGCTTGAGCTCTCAAACTTGTCCCCCATTGTTGTACCCCTGCCTCTCTATTTATAGAGTGAGGTTGGGGGCAGGGGTCTTGGATGTATACAGCTGCTGGTGGGCCTGGGCTGAAGTGATCTGGCCTGGCAGTCTGGTTCGGCATTCTCTTGGTTCGGTGAAGTATGGGGTTGGTCCGGTTGGGCTTCGTTCGGTGAAGTATGGAGTTGGTCCGGTTGGGCTTCGTCCGGTGAAGTGTGGAGCTGGTCCGGTTGGGCTTCGTCCGGTGAAGTATGGAGTTGGTCCGGTTGGGCTTCGTCCGGTGAAGTGTGGAGCTGGTCCGGTTGAGCTTCGTCCGGTGAAGTGTGGAGTTGGTCCGGTTGAGCTTCGTCCGGTGAAGTGTGGAGTTGGTCCGGTGCCGAATTGGATCGCTCTGGGTTTGGATCCGGATGTGGCTGGTTCGGTAAAAATCATATACAACAGTGTCTGTGATTATGTGATTATTTATTTACTGTATATGTTGAGTTTTGCCAAATTTAAATTAACAATCTGATATTTGGAGCAATTCAAATCCGGCATGTATGGATGCGAATGGTTGAAATTTTCAGGTCATTACAGTTGGTATCATAGCAAGGTTTTAGACAAAACTTAGCATATAGAGTAAATGTAATTACAGAATCACTTTCGTTCGAGCTTGAATCTCTTTCTCTTTGACTTGGTTTCCTTTTGATTTTGGAATGTTCCCTTCGGTTCCAGAATTCATTCTTGTCTCTCCCTATTCGTGTTACCTTGATTTTGGAGCATCCCATAGCTCCACCGAATGATTTGTAAAGGGGTGGAACTCCTTTACAATTGGCGCCGATTCACCAAAGATTTCTGTATCCTCGGTTTACGATGCTGTTATCTTTTGCTATACCCGAATTTTATCTCTGGCGATCGAATGTTGATTTGTTCCAGAATCCTACCTCGATCTTATTTTGAAGTCACGATTGACCTGGTTAAGGTTGCCCGCGATTTATACAAGTCTATTCATTCTTTTCTCTCTTTGAAATCTATTTATCTACCTTTTGAGCCAATCTATTTTAGTTAGAATTCTTTTGATTAGGATCCCTCTAATTTGAACCCCTATTCCTGTTTTGAAATCCCTTCTTGTATCATCGAGTGAAAGAGTGTATTTATAATTAATATTAAATTGTTTTATATATTGTGTTGTTTGAGTTGTTGATGTCGATTTGGGTTTTCGATCGATTCGTCTGATCAGCGATATCGATAGGATTCCCAAAACACTTGAACAAAGCAAACTGACACAATATTGTTTTCAAATTTGGTAAATGAAATAAATTTGTATGAGTATATTTTAAATATATATGTAAAATTTTCTGGAATTTAATAAGTTAATTAAATTGGTTGTTTGAAATGATAATATTTTATTATCATTTATTGTTCTAAAAATGAATTTATAAACATGGTTTATAAATCGATTTGGAAATTGAAAAGAATTTGAGAATTTAATTTCCGGTGATTTCAAACTTTGGTTTTAAAGTCTTAAAATGTATATTATCTAAATTATTTTCGAATAGAAATGGTTTTCAAAGAATTTTTAAAATTTTTAAAATCAGTACTCTTCTCTTTGTCGCTGGAAAATAATTTCGATGATGACTTCAGCATCATCCATATTCATTTTCGAGTTTTAAAGAGGAAAGGCCACTCAGTAGCTTTGCTACACTTTGTTTTGGAAATTTAATTTGATTTGAATTTTCTGGGGTATGATATGATTTATAATGCATATAGGTATATGCTATAAATTTGATTTGAAAATATAATATACTTATATCTAAATGGTTTGAATTAAAATCGGAAATTTAACTCTTAAATTTTTGAATAAATATTTAAAACTTGAAATAATTGAATTGGGAAAGTTTTATTTGTAAAATACTCAATTGCATTCCAATATAACTTACCTAAATTATTCAGAAGTTAACTATGTAATTTAATAATATATAAGATAAAATGAAATTAAAGGAATTTATAAATAATTCGAGTGGTTATAATAAGTGGCAATCTACTTAATCTATGTGATAAGATATATTAAGTGGATTTAATTTAATAATAATTTGGGTAAAGGAAGAATTTATTCGAATAAAAAATATAATTATAACAAATGTTGATACGCTTAATTTATGATTATAGGAAATGTTAATTTAGATAAATCGAATAATAAGACAATGAATAAATAAATATGAACTTAGAAATAATTAAGATTTAATTTAGTGAAATTAAACTAAATGAAATAAATGGATTAAATAAATAAGATAGATAAAATAAATTTTGTGTAGAAGGAATTTATAAATTGAAATTAAATCAACTTAATGAAATACCTTGAATTTAAAATCAATTATTGAATATTAATTAATTTAAGTTGAAATCTATATGGTTTTAAATTAATTGTTTTATGTTGTCTTTCAATCTATTTTCTTCTGGTTGTTTCTATTCTCCTACCTCGTTCCTTTTCGGGGATGAAAAGTTTTGAGTGGGGGAGAGTGTAACGACCCGTAAATTTTAATGGTTTTATTTATTTAATTGATTGAATTTTGTGAAATCTAAAACAATAAAATTTTTAAAATAAAAATTTGTTATTTGGAATACGTCTATATAAACATAGCAAATTGTAAATTCTCATCAAATAATAATAAAGTTTATTCTTATTGTGTAATTTTATTTCAATTCAAATCAGTTAAGAATTAATGATAATAAAATGTTTTCCGAACCTAAATATTTCACAGAATAAATTTATAAATTGTAACAACCCAAGTTTTTGTAAATTTTAATTATCGACAAAATGACGATTTAATCTAGTTGACAATTGATATTGAGTTTCAAATCGTATTTAAAATTCTTTAATAAAAATGTCGACCGGGCTTTACAATTTGAATCTTGGCCCATGTTTCTTGGCTTTGCCGAGATGATATCAGGGGCAAACCCGATCCCCTCTCATTCATTCTTCCATTTTCGTAACCCTAAAACTAAACCAAACGAGAGAATGAAAAATGGCAGCCGCGATTGCTCTTCCTTCGATCGGGAAAAATTGGGGCTTTCGATTGCTCTGATCTTTGGGCTTTGTAATTCGAAGCACGCGAGTGTTTCGATCGTTGTTGAATGTTTTCGATGTTGCTTGTCTCGATCGAAGTTTCTACTCTTCGTGCTTGCTCGTAGAAGCTCCTTTGTAGTGACTCTGGCTTCGGCTTCGCTGTAGCTTATTTGCTTGCAATCTCGAACTGAAGGTGAGTAAAACTCACATCTAATTCATCTCTGCATTTCGTGTTTTGGGTTTGAATCCCCTGGTTTTTCGTTCGTATATATTTGGGATGATTGGGTTTTAAATTGATATTTCTGATGATGTTTCGTTTATGTGAGTTTATCCCCTTATCTTCGACATATATATATTGTTGTTGAATGCGTCGGTTGATTG
The DNA here is from genome assembly GCA_030737815.1 of Allium fistulosum. NCBI lineage: Eukaryota > Viridiplantae > Streptophyta > Magnoliopsida > Asparagales > Amaryllidaceae > Allium > Allium fistulosum. Next base: position 477,650,133 of record CM060905.1, on the reverse strand, counting down.
GTTCTGGCACTTGATAATCGTTGGATGTTGAGATGATTCACGACTTATTCTTAGTCGTATATAATTTCGCTAATCACTGGTCACTGTTTTGATACATTTCGTGATGACCAAGGCTTGAAATTCTCGGCTTTGAACTTTTTCTTGCTCAGTTTTTGTTGTTATGGCTTGCTATACATCTACATATAAACTCAGATGCTTCAATCGTTCACTGAAATGTTGTATAACTTCGAACTTCTGGCCTGAGGCTTTGAGAAATTCAGTAGCTTGCATTTGTTAGTGATGTAGCCTTGTGGTTAGTTGCTGTCTACTCTGATTCACTCTTGTTCATGTATCTTTATATGATTGTTATTCTGGTCATTCATAGGTGCATTTGTATCCCTTGATCGATCTAGTTTCCTGACCTTTGTTCCCTGTTGCACATTCACCTGTTTACTCAAGACCATATATGTGCATACATACTGGTTTGAGACCTGATTGCTTTGAACTTGATCATGTTGGCATTGTTTGAGTTTTGCTTTGACTTCACTGCTGTATATTTGTAGACTTGAACATAGTTCATCCTCCTGCAGTTTCATTGATGATGCTCTGTCCAGTATTGGTTTTGTGTCCATGTATAGAGTTGCTTGTAGTTGTTTATGTTGTTGTCTTTGTGCTACTGTTTCCTTGACCTGTTGCATTTGCACTTGTTACCAGTCAGGTGCGTTCATCCCTGAACTGTACATGTCGGTCCTTGACTTTGCGGTTACATTTAGCTTGTAGTCAGTCTCATTGTAGTGCTTCACTTGAGTTTTCTGAGGCATTGCCTTGTATGATATTGCGCATCTAGTCTTGTCATTTGAGTTACTGTGGCTATGCTCTTTGTACAGTTTCATTGCATGATGAAATAACTTGAGTTGGTTCATGTTTTAGTTGTTTCCTTGTAGCTTCACTTGAGTCTTTTAACTTGGGTCATTTCTTGTTAACCTGATGTAACGACCCAGTATTTTCAACCATTCGCATCCATTATAAGTGTATAGGTAGACACTCATGCCGGAGTTGAATTGCTCAAAATACTGCGTTGTAAATAAAATTTGGCAGAAACTCAGCATATACAGTAAATAATACAATCACAGATCACAGACACAGAGTAAAATAATGATAATGCAGCGGAAACAAAAGGATAGTAGTTCATGAAGCTACTATATGTATATAACAGAGTTAAACAAGATACAACAGAGGTCTCGAATACAATAGATGTCTCAATACAATAATCAAATACCAGATCTGAATACATCACTGGAATCAACGGAATAACTGAAAGCAGGATCGATAGATAGCTGGATCTCCAAGCGAAGCTCCAACTCCCAAGGTGAGTCTCAAATGCTGTATCACTCAGTCTGACCCGAGCGTAAAGCAAAACACAAAACACTCGAGTCAGGATTAACATTCTTATATTAATAAATCCAACTCAAGTGAAATATCAACTGAAATACAAGTAACTTAAAGGATGTTTGGGATAACCATCCCCTAAGGATCCGTTAAACTATTTACTATGTAGTAATATGCGCTATATACAGTAGTGTCTAAATAAGTAAAGTATAATCATATCGGAAAATAGCGTTAAGGGGATGGAGAACCTTAACGCGGTCGGATCTTAAAATCATAATCGTAGTAAAGGCTCGGTATGGTAGGTGACACGGCACAACTAGGCAATGCCAGGGTAGATATACCAATTACGCACACGGACTGATGGATACGCATAGCAGCCACTACCGTTCCACCTCGAACAACATTCCCAAATCGGAGGATGGCCATCTAGTCAAAACAGTAAGAGTATAATATCGAAGAAATGTGTCCGAGAAGAGGTGCTACCTCACTGGTCCGAGATCGCTCCTGTTTGAGCCACCTTATGCCAACTCACGGGAGTTGGGTCCACGTAATACCTTAAGGACGTCGCCACCATCCTACTTCATTCTGGAATCTCCACCGCGTACACAGTTGTCAAAGTGGTTTTCGGTAAGACAGAGAGTATGTCCATATCCGATCCCGGTCTCTTTGCCAACCAATCGTTATTATAACACCGTGGTCATTTCAAAATAGTTTATACTTCAAAACTAGAATATCATTATCATTTCAAACCCAATTTAATACGATATCATTTTCACTTCAAATATATCCATTTTCAAAATCATATTACTTTCCAAAGTTATAATGCTTCCGAAATCAAAGTCTGGAAATCACAGTATTTTGGAAATCATAACACTTTCCTATTAACAGTTTAGATATAAAAATTTCGTTATAAGATAAATTAATTTCCTTAAATTTCACAAATCGATTCAAATTAACTTGAATTCCAAAATTTAATTTAATCAAATCTCAAATCATTAGTTTTAACTCGATTTAGCTTCTAAATAAACCATTTCAATTTATCGATTTCAAATACATATCTGAACCATAAAATAAGTCATTTCAATTTTAATATATTTCAAAGCTTTAAATATTCAACATTTCAAAACTAAATTCGATAAATTTATATACATATCAGATTCCCTTTACAATTATTTAGTTTTGAAATATTAACTTAATCATTTCCATAACATTTGATTACAATTTCAACTTTTCAATTTAAATAAACAAAAGATCTCATTTAAATATTTATACGTTTGAAATATCCATTTAAGTCACCTTTTCAAATTCCAAGTTGTAAATCACTTCTTTAAATTTCAAATTCAATACATTTCAAATCAACTTATTTGAGTATAATTCTTAAATAAATACAATTTCAATCAAATTTCTAATCATTATAAATTCTATATTTCAAAAATATAGATATTTAATGAATACCTAAACATATTTTTTATCAACTTTATTAAATCAACTTTAATAAATCTTTAAAATCAATATTAATCAAAACCATATATTTCTTTTCAAAACCATAGAAATCATTTTCAAAACGTTTATATATAGACCAACGGTGCCTGTATATAATTTTCTATCCTATGGTCAAGTGATACGGATATTTATCATTTCAATCCGCAATTTAAAACATATTCGGGTATATATCTTTTCAACCCGAAATCCCAAATTCAATTCAATTGAAAATCGCTTGGGTTTATCATTTCAACCCATAACGATTTCCTCCTATTCTACAGATCGTTCGGGTATGTATCATTTCAACCCATAGTGATTCTATACTAACAGGGAACTTGCAGAGTGATAACAGATATGATAATAATATAACAACAGTAACAGGCATATAACATCAGTATAAATAACAGATAATGGTGTCAGATGTCACAGGTGAACAGATACAGATAATGACATATATATAACACTGTAAATAACTAACAGCAGCATATTTCAATTGACATTTCAATTGAAATCAAATTTAATAAATCTAAGAACATTAATCGTGAGTGATTTGCTCACCTTTTGAGGCTAGAGATGATTCGACAATGAGATGAGATACGAATCCAAGCACAAATCTTGAAGCAAAGCCCGATGGATACTAGTTCAACGATCAAAGCGAAGTTGGAAGTTTGAAATTGACGGAATCAGATCAAACTGGATTGAAGAAGCTCAAAGGTATAAGTGAACTTATATATATAGAACTATATATAACTATATATTTATAAAGCCATATTCTAAATTTAAGCATATATTAAATTAAATATATATATGTACTTCAAAATCATTGTTTAAACTAAACTCATATATGTAAACAACAAGCTATATACCCTTTCCATATATAATATCTACAAACCTTATCTCTGCAACACATTATTATATTTTACATATAATATGATTGAAACCTTTATATATAAACTTACTTAACTCATACAGATACATAATTAACATATATTTATATTAAAACTGATATATATAAAACTTGTACATAAACCGCACACTTGAAAACTTTATATATAAAATCTGACAACTTTATATATATATATAAACAAACAAACAACTTATACAACTCAGAACATATACATACTTTCAAACCAATATGCATCTAAAAATCAATGTAATTCATTTTATTATAATGTACATATGTATATACAACCATAACAGGTTTATATATAAGCTTACATAGTATCCATGTAACAGTTGAAAAAGAATATCATTATATATTATTATTATTAAAACTGTGACAACACAGCATAGTTTAAGCGAACATTTTAACATACTATATATATGTAATTTATATAAACTAATATATGACCATATGAAACTTACAAAGCAACACATATATAAATTCTTCTCTGACATACCTTCCAAATCCAAAATAAAATAGTAATATATATACAACATATGGCTTGTAACTAACTATATATAATCATATACATGCGTTAAAACATACAGGCATAGACATATTACCCTATATTTTAATTAAAACATCCATATAGCATGAAAATACTAACGCATTATAAATTTAATTAATAATTTTTTTTTTCATTTCAAAATATCCACTCATATAAAACCTATATATACATTAATACTAAAATCAAGTTATCTATAACAGCTGCTCAAACAAATGCAGACCATATACAATAACAATATATACATTCAAACTTGAATATGCAGACAATATATATATAGAGTTGATATGTAAATATATATATATATATATGAATAGACCTTTATATGTGAATGTATATAACATATGATAACTAAACTGTTATACACTTAATATATGTACTAATATATAAAACAGCAACCTTTATATAGAATCAGTAAAACAAAACAAATAAAATATATATAGCTCTGTATATATACCTAATATAGACAAAGTTGCATGCTAGCTTGGCCAAGCATGGCTAAACAGTGAAGGAGGGACTGCCCATGGCACCTGAGCTCGGCTGGAGAGGAAGAAATGGGTGCTGCTGCTCGGTGTGGGTATAAGGTGGTAGGAAGATGGCCTGGCCTGGCTCGGCTAGAGGAACGAATGGAGAGAAGGGAAGAGGGGCGGTTGTCGATCTGGGCGTGAGGCCGGAGAGTTTGGTATGGCGTGGGTTTCGTGGTGATCTGGTCACTGTTGAAGGCGTGGGGTCGTAGGGGATTGGCGTGGTGGTCTGGCATGGGGACTTCGTAGGATCTGGTCTTGGTTGGATGGGTCGGTGGTAGGGCTGGGTTAGGAGGCTGATGGGGTTCTCGGTCATGATGTTGGAGGCAGGCAGGTCTGGTCTCGGCCTGGGGTAGGGGTTGGTTCTCGGCATGGTGGCATGGGGACGTGATAGTGGAGACGTGGGATTGCCTGGGTGGTAGGCTTCGATCGTGGTGGTCTGGAGGGGTTTCGGTGATGGTCTAGGCTCGAGTAGAGGGACGAGGCGGGTGACTGACTTCGGTTGGGAAAACATGGGGTCGTGGGGTTTCCTGCAAGGAAGAGGAAGCATCTGGAACGGGTTGAGGGAAAAATATAAAGGAACGAGACAGAGAAGAGAAATTGCAAATGAGAGAGGGGTACAGGAAGAGTCACGAGACGGAGAAAAATATGAGAGTAAAAGGAGGGTGAATCGGTCTAAACTGAAATGGTGGAATTTGAAATAGCAATGGTTTAAAGCTTTGATTCCGGAGAAAATTTATTAAAGCAATTGATATTTGGTTTGGGTAGCACGTTTTATTTTTTGAAACCGAAGGAACGTTAAAAGTCATAGCTAATGGTACCGCTACAGCGAACCGTTTTATTATTTCCGTCGCGTACCGAACCTCAAAATATAGAAATAAATATACCGCAGAGATCAGCACGACGAGACGATCAAAATGGTACACAGATATCAGTGATACGGTCATCCGATCAAAAGTCGATAACCGGTACCAAAGATGCTGCTATTCTAACCGAATTAAGATAAACGGAGCAACAGAAGTCCAAATTTGACGAAACGATAGATGACGTCTCACTCAGAAGATGATTTACAAATTTTCCATGTAAAATATTTAGGTTTGGAAAACATTTTATTATCATCAATTTTAACTGATTAAACTGAAGTAAATTTACGCGCGAAATAAATTTTCATATTTTCGGACGAAAATTTACCAGTTGCTATGTTTAATTAGACGCATTCCAAATATCAAATTTATATTTAAAAAAAATTTATCGTTTAAAATTTCACAAAGATCAATTAATTAAATAAATAAAACAACTGAAATTTACGGGTCGTTACACTCTCCCCCACTCAAAACTTTTCGTCCCCGAAAAGGAAGGAGGTAGGAGAATGGAAACAACCAGAAGGAAAAATATATTAAAAGACAAGATAAGACTATTAATTTAAACCATATAATTTCAAATTAAACTAATTAATATTTAACAATTTGATTTAATCCACTGAGTTCACTTAAGTTAAATCAATTCATCTATTTCTGAATTCATTACCTTATGTCTAGTCATTCTCAATTAACAATTTCTAAGTCATCAAATTTGTATAATCATTTATTATACTCATGTTTTATTCGACAAATTAAATTCTTTTATTCCAAATTATTATTAAGTTTATTTCACTTAATATATATCTTATTACATATATTTAAACCATATAAATTAATTTAAACCATATATTTTAGTTTAAATCAATTTATATTCAAAAATTGATTTTTTTTTATTCAAGGTATTTCCATACTTTAATCAAATTTCAATTTATTAATTCTTCAAAACAAATTTATTTGTCTCATCTATTATTCAATTAACTTATTATCCTATTTATTTCAATTGATATTTATAACTAAATTTTAAGTGTATAACATTTATTATAACCACTCAAATTTTACTTATAAATTTAATTATATTGTATATTATCCAATTACATTTTTAACTTCTGAAATTTTAGGTAAGTTATGCTAAGATGTAATTAAGTATTATACAAATAGGATTTTACAATTCAGTTATTCCTAGTTAACTATTTATCCAAGAATTTTGACTTTAGTTTATAATTGAAATCATCTTAAATCTAAAATTTAAGAATTTAAATCTCCGATTTACTTCAAACAATTTAGAGATATATATAATATATTTATATCAAATCAAATTTAAATTTTAAAATCAGATACCTGTATATATATATCTACATCAAATTATACTGAAGAAATTCAAATCGAATATATATTTTTTTTTTCAAAACAAAACCATAGCAAAGCTACAGAATAGTCTCTCTACTTCGAAACTCGAAAATGAATGTCGATGATGCGGCCGTCATCACCGAAATTATTTTCCAGCGACAAAGAGAAGAGCACTGATTTAAACATTTAAAATTCTTTGAAAACCATTTTATTCGAAAATACTTTAAATAATATACATTTTTGGACTTTAAAACAAAGTTTGAAATCACCAGAAATTTAATTCTTAAATCTTCGATTTTTAAATTCATTTCAATTCCAAATAAATTTATAACCAATAGTCATTTTGCAATAGTCAATGACTTACAAACAATAAAATGATAATCAAATATTATCATTTTCAACAACCAAATTCTTTAACTTTTAATTCCAGAAAATTTTTCTTATATATTTAAAATATAATCATACAAATTTATTTCATTTATCAAATTTGAAAATTATATTGTGTCAGTTTGCTCTGTTCAAGTGTTTTGGAAATCCTATCGATAGCGTTGATCAGACGAATCGATCGAAAACCCAAATCAACATCAACAACTCAAACAACACAATATATAAAACATTTTAATATTAATATACAAATACCAATACACTCCTTCACACGATGATTTCAGAATTGGATTCCGTCAAAAGGATAGAGATCCAAATATAGAGGGACTCTAATCAAAGAGAATTATAATCTAAAATAGATAGGCTCGAAACGAAGGTTAGATGATTGCATTTCAAACAGGAAGATGGATAAAGTTGTATAAATCACGTGCAACCTTAACCGGGTCAACCGTGACTTCATAGATAAGATCGATGTAGAATTCCGAAGCAAATCCACATTCGATTACCAGAGGTAGAATTCGGGTATAGCATAAGATAGCAGCATCGTAAACCGAGGATACAGAAATCTCCGGTGAATCAATACCGATTGTAAAGGAGTTTCACCCCAGTACAAATTATTCGAAGATTGGCGAGACCGCCGATTTACTATTATAGAGATCATTCGAAGTGGTGTTATGGGATACTCCAGAATCAGAAGACACGAATAGGGGAGACACGAATGAACTTTGGAACCGAAGTGAACGTCCCAAAATTGAAAGGAACCGAGTCAAAGAAGAAGGAATTCAAGCTCGAACGAAAGTGATTCTGTAATTGAATTTACTTCATATGCTGAGTTTTGCCTAAAACCAGAGCTCTGATACCACATGTAACGACCCAGTATTTTCAACCATTCGCATCCATTATAAGTGTATAGGTAGACACTCATGCCGGAGTTGAATTGCTCAAAATACTGCGTTGTAAATAAAATTTGGCAGAAACTCAGCATATACAGTAAATAATACAATCACAGATCACAGACACAGAGTAAAATAATGATAATGCAGCGGAAACAAAAGGATAGTAGTTCATGAAGCTACTATATGTATATAACAGAGTTAAACAAGATACAACAGAGGTCTCGAATACAATAGATGTCTCAATACAATAATCAAATACTAGATCTGAATACATCACTGGAATCAACGGAATAACTGAAAGCAGGATCGATAGATAGCTGGATCTCTAAGCGAAGCTCCAACTCCCAAGGTGAGTCTCAAATGCTGTATCACTCAGTCTGACCCGAGCGTAAAGCAAAACACAAAACACTCGAGTCAGGATTAACATTCTTATATTAATAAATCCAACTCAAGTGAAATATCAACTGAAATACAAGTAACTTAAAGGATGTTTGGGATAACCATCCCCTAAGGATCCGTTAAACTATTTACTATGTAGTAATATGCGCTATATACAGTAGTGTCTAAATAAGTAAAGTATAATCATATCGGAAAATAGCGTTAAGGGGATGGAGAACCTTAACGCGGTCGGATCTTAAAATCATAATCGTAGTAAAGGCTCGGTATGGTAGGTGACACGGCACAACTAGGCAATGCCAGGGTAGATATACCAATTACGCACACGGACTGATGGATACGCATAGCAGCCACTACCGTTCCACCTCGAACAACATTCCCAAATCGAAGGATGGCCATCTAGTCAAAACAGTAAGAGTATAATATCGAAGAAATGTGTCCGAGAAGAGGTGCTACCTCACTGGTCCGAGATCGCTCCTGTTTTAGCCACCTTATGCCAACTCACGGGAGTTGGGTCCACGTAATACCTTAAGGACGTCGCCACCATCCTACTTCATTCTGGAATCTCCACCGCGTACACAGTTGTCAAAGTGGTTTTCGGTAAGACAGAGAGTATGTCCATATCCGATCCCGGTCTCTTTGCCAACCAATCGTTATTATAACACCGTGGTCATTTCAAAATAGTTTATACTTCAAAACTAGAATATCATTATCATTTCAAACCCAATTTAATACGATATCATTTTCACTTCAAATATATCCATTTTCAAAATCATATTACTTTCCAAAGTTATAATGCTTCCGAAATCAAAGTCTGGAAATCACAGTATTTTAGAAATCATAACACTTTCCTATTAACAGTTTAGATATAAAAATTTCGTTATAAGATAAATTAATTTCCTCAAATTTCACAAATCGATTCAAATTAACTTGAATTCCAAAATTTAATTTAATCAAATCTCAAATCATTAGTTTTAACTCGATTTAGCTTCTAAATAAACCATTTCAATTTATCGATTTCAAATACATATCTGAACCATAAAATAAGTCATTTCAATTTTAATATATTTCAAAGCTTTAAATATTCAACATTTCAAAACTAAATTCGATAAATTTATATACATATCAGATTCCCTTTACAATTATTTAGTTTTGAAATATTAACTTAATCATTTCCATAACATTTGATTACAATTTCAACTTTTCAATTTAAATAAACAAAAGATCTCATTTAAATATTTATACGTTTGAAATATCCATTTAAGTCACCTTTTCAAATTCCAAGTTGTAAATCACTTCTTTAAATTTCAAATTCAATACATTTCAAATCAACTTATTTGAGTATAATTCTTAAATAAATACAATTTCAATCAAATTTCTAATCATTATAAATTCTATATTTCAAAAATATAGATATTTAATGAATACCTAAACATATTTTTTATCAACTTTATTAAATCAACTTTAATAAATCTTTAAAATCAATATTAATCAAAACCATATATTTCTTTTCAAAACCATAGAAATCATTTTCAAAACGTTTATATATAGACCAATGGTGCCTGTATATAATTTTCTATCCTATGGTCAAGTGATACGGATATTTATCATTTCAATCCGCAATTTAAAACATATTCGGGTATATATCTTTTCAACCCGAAATCCCAAATTCAATTCAATTGAAAATCGCTTGGGTTTATCATTTCAACCCATAACGATTTCCTCCTATTCTACAGATCGTTCGGGTATGTATCATTTCAACCCATAGTGATTCTATACTAATAGGGAACTTGTAGAGTGATAACAGATATGATAATAATATAACAACAGTAACAGGCATATAACATCAGTATAAATAACAGATAACGGTGTCAGATGTCACAGGTGAACAGATACAGATAATGACATATATATAACACTGTAAATAACTAACAGCAGCATATTTCAATTGACATTTCAATTGAAATCAAATTTAATAAATCTAAGAACATTAATCGTGAGTGATTTGCTCACCTTTCGAGGCTAGAGATGATTCGACAATGAGATGAGATACGAATCCAAGCACAAATCTTGAAGCAAAGCCCGATGGATACTAGTTCAACGATCAAAGCGAAGTTGGAAGTTTGAAATTGACGGAATCAGATCAAACTGGATTGAAGAAGCTCAAAGGTATAAGTGAACTTATATATATAGAACTATATATAACTATATATTTATAAAGCCATATTCTAAATTTAAGCATATATTAAATTAAATATATATATATGTACTTCAAAATCATTGTTTAAACTAAACTCATATATGTAAACAACAAGCTATATACCCTTTCCATATATAATATCTACAAACCTTATCTCTGCAACACATTATTATATTTTACATATAATATGATTGAAACCTTTATATATAAACTTACTTAACTCATACAGATACATAATTAACATATATTTATATTAAAACTGATATATATAAAACTTGTACATAAACTGCACACTTGAAAACTTTATATATAAAATCTGACAACTTTATATATATATATAAACAAACAAACAACTTATACAACTCAGAACATATACATACTTTCAAACCAATATGCATCTAAAAATCAATGTAATTCATTTTATTATAATGTACATATGTATATACAACCATAACAGGTTTATATATAAGCTTACACAGTATCCATGTAACAGTTGAAAAAGAATATCATTATATATTATTATTATTAAAACTGTGACAACACAGCATAGTTTAAGTGAACATTTTAACATACTATATATATGTAATTTATATAAACTAATATATGACCATATGAAACTTACAAAGCAACACATATATAAATTCTTCTCTGACATACCTTCCAAATCCAAAATAAAATAGTAATATATATACAACATATGGCTTGTAACTAACTATATATAATCATATACATGCGTTAAAACATACAGGCATAGACATATTACCCTATATTTTAATTAAAACATCCATATAGCATGAAAATACTAACGCATTATAAATTTAATTAATAATTTTTTTTTCATTTCAAAATATCCACTCATATAAAACCTATATATACATTAATACTAAAATCAAGTTATCTATAACAGCTGCTCAAACAAATGCAGACCATATACAATAACAATATATACATTCAAACTTGAATATGCAGACAATATATATATAGAGTTGATATGTAAATATATATATATATATATATGAATAGACCTTTATATGTGAATGTATATAACATATGATAACTAAACTGTTATACACTTAATATATGTACTAATATATAAAACAGCAATCTTTATATAGAATCAGTAAAACAAAACAAATAAAATATATATAGCTCTGTATATATACCTAATATAGACAAAGTTGCATGCTAGCTTGGCCAAGCATGGCTAAACAGTGAAGGAGGGACTGCCCATGGCACCTGAGCTCGGCTGGAGAGGAAGAAATGGGTGCTGCTGCTCGGTGTGGGTATAAGGTGGTAGGAAGATGGCCTGGCCTGGCTTGGCTAGAGGAACGAATGGAGAGAAGGGAAGAGGGGCGGTTGTCGATCTGGGCGTGAGGCCAGAGAGTTTGGTCTGGCGTGGGTTTCGTGGTGATCTGGTCACTGTTGAAGGCGTGGGGTCGTAGGGGATTGGCGTGGTGGTCTGGCATGGGGACTTCGTAGGATCTGGTCTTGGTTGGATGGGTCGGTGGTAGGGCTGGGTTAGGAGGCTGATGGGGTTCTCGGTCATGATGTTGGAGGCAGGCAGGTCTGGTCTCGGCCTGGGGTAGGGGTTGGTTCTCGGCATGGTGGCCTGGGGACGTGATAGTGGAGACGTGGGATTGCCTGGGTGGTAGGCTTTGATCGTGGTGATCTGGAGGGGTTTCGATGATGGTCTAGGCTCGAGTAGAGGGACGAGGCGGGTGACTGACTTCGGTTGGGAAAACATGGGGTCGTGGGGTTTCCTGCAAGGAAGAGGAAGCATCTGGAACGGGTTGAGGGAAAAATATAAAGGAACGAGACAGAGAAGAGAAATTGCAAATGAGAGAGGGGTACAGGAAGAGTCACGAGACGGAGAAAAATATGAGAGTAAAAGGAGGGTGAATCGGTCTAAACTGAAATGGTGGAATTTGAAATAGCAATGGTTTAAAGCTTTGATTCCGGAGAAAATTTATTAAAGCAATTGATATTTGGTTTGGGTAGCACGTTTTATTTTTTGAAACCGAAGGAACGTTAAAAGTCATAGCTAATGGTACCACTACAACGAACCGTTTTATTATTTCCGTCGCGTACCGGACCTCAAAATATAGAAATAAATATACCGCAGAGATCAGCACGACGAGACGATCAAAACGGTACACAGATATCAGTGATACGGTCATCCGATCAAAAGTCGATAACCGGTACCAGAGATGCTGCTATTCTAACCGAATTAAGATAAACGGAGCAACAGAAGTCCAAATTTGACGAAACGAAAGATGACGTCTCACTCAGAAGATGATTTACAAATTTTCCATGTAAAATATTTAGGTTTGGAAAACATTTTATTATCATCAATTTTAACTGATTAAACTGAAGTAAATTTACGCGCGAAATAAATTTTCATATTTTCGGACGAAAATTTACCAGTTGCTATGTTTAATTAGACGCATTCCAAATATCAAATTTATATTTAAAAAAATTTTATCGTTTAAAATTTCACAAAGATCAATTAATTAAATAAATAAAACAACTGAAATTTACGGGTCGTTACACCTGATTAGTTCACTGATTCATTTTAAGTTGCATTCTGTCTCCAACATGCCATGTTGTCCAGACCTTTGCACATGCTCTTTAGTTTATTGAGTATGGATATTTGCTTGTGTACATGCAGCCTGATACTTTGAGTTGTATACCATACTGTGGCAGTTGCCACTGTGAACCTGAATCTATACTTGTGTACTTTTGTACTGACCAGTTGCTCCTTGATCATCTTGTTAAGTTTGAATGTGTAGTCTTCAGGCTATGTCTGCACTCACATCTGTTTTACCTTGTATTACATGCTGATGGTCTTTGAATTGTACAGTTTCCTTTGCCTTGTGCAGTTTGTTATGTACCATCACTAGGGTACATATTTCGTATTCTTTTAGTTGAAGTTTTTCGCTGCTGCACTGTCTTGTTCTCGAATCTGATACATTGCATTGATGCCTTGTATCATTTGCATTTTGTCATTTTGCTTCACAGATGACCTTATTTTCTAATGAGGCTGATCTGCGTCTTTTCTGTTGAGTGTTGTAGTGCCATATCTTTGGTGCTCTCGCCTTCAGTTTGCTATTTCCCTGTGCCTTGCTTTGCGACATGTTGAACTTGTTTCACGTGTTGCCTCTGATCTTGTTCAGTATTGCTTTGAGTTGTTTTGTAGTGGCGAGGCAGTACACGCGTGCGTGTACTGCAGCCCTATCAGATTTGACAGTTTTAAATTGATGTTTCGATTTGATGAATTGTTTCGTTGATTAATTTCAATGTTTTGGAGTTGTATTCTGATTTGGACTGTTGATATGTCGTTTTGACACTGTTTAGTGTTATATATGCTGTTATCCAATTCTCGTATCGAGAGTTGGATATATGAGCTTTTTGTGACTGACGTCTATTTGATGTTTGAGTATTACTGCTTCTGTGCATTAATAACTGAGTTTGAATTAGACTGACCCGTGTATTATTTTCTTTTGAATGTAATACTCGGGTCAGACCCGAGTTATTTCAGGTTGTAGATTTTCTTCTTTGAGTTGCTGTTCAGGATATGAAGACTTTTCACATCTTCTGAAGTTGTCAGTGTCATTTTGTAGTAGTCGTGTCATTGTATAGAACGATATGTATTCATGTATATTATTCGTTAATGTACTTGTATATATAACTTCTTGAGTCGACAGTTGTAGTTGTATCATATGTATCGTGTCAACTATATTGTAACTGACATCGGTTATATATATGAGATTTTTGTTAATCTGTGTTCCGCATTTATATTATCTGTGTTATTGTTATATCTAATGTCCTAAACTATTATGAACTATCGTATTTTGTTTTATACTGATAATTGGATATGTCGATGGGAGTAAATAAATAATAGATGGAAAATAAAAAGTATATACCACTCCTATCGAGATAACCAATATTAGTGTAAGGCCAATTACGGATGGTCGCTCCTATCCAGCCTTATTCTTCGTAATAATAGATAGTATTTCTTTTAATACTCTTTGTTATTATGAGCATAGAGGTGGGGCGTCACATAAATCATCTTCTGAGTGTGACGTCATATTTTGTTTCATCAAATTTGGACTGTTACTGCTCCGTTTATCTTATTTTCGACAGAATAGCAGCATTTTCGGTACTGATTATCGAGTTTTGATACGATGATCGTACCATAGATGTAACGACCCACTATTTTGGACCATTCAAATCGACAATAATCCACGCATGTCTGACTTGAATAATTCAAAATAACAGATTGTAATAAAATTTGGAGCAATTAAAATCAAATACACAAAATCACAGACACAGAACATATCAGAATAACTCGCAGCGGAATATAAAAACCATAGTAGTTCATGAAGCTACTATAACAAACTCTCAAAACAAAATACATAATATCTGTTTGAAAACATATACAATAGAAATCTCAAATACATAGAAGTTTATAATACCAGAGCTGAAATAGAACAACTGAAACTGGAATGGATAGATAACTAGATAAGCAGAATCTCCAACGATTCCTAGCTCCAGAAAGAGATCCAAATCTAAGCTGTAAATACTCAGGCTGACCCGAGCGTAAAGCAAAATACAAAACACTCGAGTCAGGACAATATATACTTATATAATGTAAACCAACTCAAGTGAACTGTAGCAGTAATGCATAATAACTTAAAGGATGCTTGGGATCGCCCATCCTCTAAGGATCAGTTAAACCATAAATTAAATACATCCCGTGGTTAAAATTTCAAAATTGGTAATTTATATTTCGAAATCAAATATCATTTCAAAATTCAATATCATTCAAAAATCCATATCAAAATATCATATTTCAAAATAGTTTATATTACGAAACAAATTACTTCATTTTAAATCATAAAATGAAGTTATTATATTAAATAATTAAATTATTAAATTTCCAAAATTTTAATCTTTCAAAGTTCATTCGTTCACTTAAATTAATTAAAACAATGAAAATTCAACTTTCGCAACATTTAGAAAATGCTATGGAAAGTCACATTTAAAACAGTTCAATTTAACAAAAGACAGCATTTAAAATGCTGTAATAGGGTTACATTAGTTTCAAATAAACTTAGTTAAATTCAACCATTATAACATTTACAAAAATGCCATAATAGCCTTTAATTAAATTCAGCCATTTGGTTCATTATTATCAACTACAACATTTACAAATGTTGTATTATCATTTACATTAGAATTAATAGCATTTCAGAAATGCAGTTAATTAACTTCAAATATTTAGTATAACTTCACAACAATTATATTTTTATATAAATCATTTTTAACTTATAAAATCATATAATTTCACTTTTAAAACAATCATTCAAATACCCTTATATTCATGATTTTATAAAGTTAAACCTCCATTCAAAAATCAAAATTTAATAATAATTCACTTATTAAATTCCAATATTAAATTATAAATTCATTAAATTAAATTAACTTAACACTTAAGTTTAAATTTTCAAATATAACTTAATTCCATTTTTATTTACTTAACTTAAAATTCATTTTAAGCCAAATTCACAAATTTCCAATTTTAGTTATATTTCAAAATTTCAACTTAAATATTCATTCATTTCACATTTTAACTTTATTCAAAATCATTAATATAAAATAAAATCATTTAAATTCACTTTAATACAAATTATCATGAATGTATCACATTTCATATTTAATTTAAATTCCAATTATCACCAAATTAAAATTTCCCAAAATAACTTACATTTCAAATTTTCTAATTTTACCATTAATTTATTTCACTTATAAATTTTCAGAAAATCAATAATGCTTTACAAAAATCATTTTTATTTAGTTTAAGTCAAAATATTATAATATTTACATTTCTAAAATAATAAAAAAAAAATTATAAAACATATTTTAACAACGGGTCTGTATTTCATTTTCTAGCCTAGGTAAAGTGATACGGGTAATTTATCATTTCAACCCGTAATTTACAAAGATACCCGGGTTTGATCATTTCAAACCCGCAATCCCAAGCAAATGAAATAATTGAAAATCATTCAGGCCTATCATTTCAGTCCATAACGATTTTCTCTTATTCTAAAGTCCGTTCGGGTATGTATCATTTCAACCCATAGTGATTCTAATCTAAAGGGAACTTGCAGTGTGATAAACTGATAAAATAACAGAACAACATAATATAACAGTAACATATGATATAACAGGTGTTTAAGCATGGGTGAACATCATATAATCATAACATAGCAGATATAATATGGTGATGCATTTTACAGATTCAAAAGTGGTCAATTTACTAATTATATAGGTATACACTGTCTGGTGAGAATAACTCACATGTTAAAAGCTGGAGATAGCCACAAAAGCACACAATACTGACACTACGAAGGCACGACAACACGGGAATGACTTGAGAGTGGAGAGCGAGATCCAAGTTATAGATCTTGTGTTACAACCCAAAAACAAAACCAAAATAATAGTTAAAAATCAATACGATTGAATTTGAATAACTTTGAAACAAAAAGCAGTTTGAATACGAAACTTTTTACCTTGCTTTCTCTACTTGTTTGCATGGCCTAGGGGATCAATTAGGTCAGGTTTGTACTTGGTTTGGATCAGGTATGGGTCTGGAAAAGGTAAGGCTACAAGGTAGAACATGATGGAGGAAGTTACAACACAGGGATGTGAAGGGGTTTAGGCTAAAACATGGTTTTTGGCAACAAAAAGGGCTCGGTCATGGGGTTATATGCTTGGCCATTCAAGCTCAGGTCTGGACAGAGGTTGGAGTGGTGTGGGGAGGTCTGGAAAAGGTGGTGGTGGCAGCCTATGGTGGTGGTGGTGGTGTAAAATGAAGGGAAGGTTGCATACATGGCTCGGGTAGGCGATAATTGTAGAGTTTTCAATGTTTTTGTGGAGTTTTGCTCAAGGGGAGGCCATGGCACTTTCATGTCAGTGGAGAATGATGGTTTGGCCGTGGATTTAGTGGGGAGGAAGGGAATGTGGTCGATGGTGGTGATGGTGAGGCTATGGGCCGAGCAAAGCATGAAGATTTCAAGGCAATTTACAAAGGAAAATCAATAAAAGAAGGTGAAAAAGAATAGAAAAGAGGAAGACATTACAATTCTTTTTCTTCAGATCTGAAAACATATGTGAATGAGGAATGAGAAAGTGATGTTTTCACGTGAAGTGCAAAATAAGATATGCAGCTGAAAGAATGAGGAGTTATGGCCAATTGAATGAAAAGTAATGTTGAAATGTGAAAAGGTGGGAATTCAAAAGGCCTTAGGAAATAAAAAGCCACAAACCTTTCAAATCACTTTTATTTCTTTTTAATAAGTTTAAATTACTGAAAATAATTAAAAATTCAGTTTCAATTCGAAAATGTAACAAATATACAAAATATAAATAAATAAATATTAATTATATATGATTAAAATAAGAAAATAGTACAAAATGAAAACTAGTCTAGAAAATTTGAAAATAAATGAAATAAACTTAGGGAAAATTGTATGGACTTGGAAAAATATTTATAAATAAAGATAAGAACATAAAATAAAAATGCATTCACAAAAATAAATAAATAAATTTTAATTAAATAAAATTTAAATGAAGAATATAGTAGAAAAATAGAAACTAGTCTTTAATAAATGCAATAAATTTTGGAAAAGTTTTATTATCACTTCAAAAATATTAAAAGACAAAAATATACATAAAATAACATATTAACACATTTTAAAATAAAATATGACAAAGAAAATATGATTTATAAAATTTAAAATAGGCAAAATTGCAAAATAAAACAAATTATACTCAAAATTGAAATGTACATAACTTTTACAATTTAATTCCGTTTTCAACGAAACAAAAAGCAGTATTCATGTTATTAAGTCTATTTTCATAATAAAAGATAAAATTTAATATTTTAAACAATTTAAATTTGAAGTTTTAAAAGTCAAAGTTTGACCAGTTTGACCAGAAATCCCTTTTTCAGGAAATGTTCAATTTATACCAGTTTGAAATTAAAAGTTACATAATAATCAACATTTATATTTAAAAATGAAATGTTTGAAATAAAACAAGTTTAAAATAGTTTTCAAAATATAATAAAGTCAAATAAAATATATACAAAAATCTAGGGCTGTTACACTCTCCCCCACTCAAATCTTTTCGTCCTCGAAAAGGAATGAAGTATGGAAAACACAGAAAAAGATAGAATGGAATAGGATTAAGACAAGATGACAAGAATATTAAAATTATACCTGATAACTGTTGTTATAGGTAAGTTTAACAAGGTGGAGAATAGGAATAGCAAGAAGGGAAAATAAGATGAAAGACAAGGATGAGCCATTTATTAAAAGTGTTGGTTAAAGAGGTAAAATATTTAAAACACTTTAAAATCCTTTAAAAAGGAAATAACTGATCAAAGTATCATTTATATAATATTTTATCAAAATACTTTTATAACTCGATGTCTTAACAAGTTTATCCTCATTCCTGCAGACTCTGGTAGTGCGTTGATCAGGCGCAAAGCTAGAATTCTCCAGGTACTTAGTAGACTTGTTTCAACACCTAGTGAAAATACTGGGAAAACCTTTAAAAACAGATATGGAAAGTACAATCCAAACAAAAACGAATCAAATCATGGATCGCAGATACACAATGGTTACGCCTGGGTCCCCCAGGAAACATCCGTACCTTTTAAGCATTCACTGCCTTGCGAATTTCGCCATGCAACAAAACGGTGGACCGCAGGATACATAAAAATGGTTACGCCTGGATCCCCCAGGAAACATCCATACCCCTTAAGCAATCTCTGCCTTGCGGATTACGCCACTAACACGACCATAGATCGCAGATACACAATGGTTACGCCTGGATCCCCCAGGAAACATCCGTACCTTTTAAGCAATCACTGCCTTACGAATTACGCTATGCAGTCGAGTTCGTAAGACCATGGGTAACGCCATGGAATTCGAAGGACACTCGAGTATCATATCCGGAAAACCAAAAATCAGAGAGAATAATATCGATAGAATGAATCCAAGATGTGGCCACAAATCGGATATCAAGCAGAAGGCACTTTCCATATCTTTACTTCGAAAATATGTATCATATATTACCTTTTCAAATCACTTTCAAATATCGTACTGATATAATATCCATTATATATAAGATTTCACTTTCAAATTGAGTACCTTTTCAAATCTATAGTTTTCGAATCAATTTCATACTCATACAAATCAATTTTATATAAGTTCGACAACTCCCAAATCAAGTGTTTAGTAACACAAGGTTCTCAAATTTCAATTTGTTTCAATATCAGTTCAATTTCAAAAATCATATACAATTTCACCAAATTACTTCTTCTCAAATTAAATATCTTTAGTTTCAAAGTTTCCAAAATATTAGATTTAGAAAATAAATCCAAATTTCCAAATCAGTATAATTTAAGTCAACCAATTTATTTTCAAAATCAAATGTTTTCAAAACCATCTTATACTTACGTAAGGTCTATCTTATATAAGGATCAAAATTTTCAAAATAAATTTCGCTGTATGAAGAGCCATATGGGATTTGAATATCTTTGCTTTTATGGGTTATATATCTTTGTAATTTAAATTGGAAATTTTCTTTTTAGTAAGCAAAGATATTCTAACATGACAGCTTCAATTTCAGCGTCAAAATATATCAATGATATTAGAATATAAGATGTACATACGTCATCATTTCGCAGAATCACATTTGATCGCTCGCTCGATCACACAAGTTCGCTTTCGAACTAGTATTGTCCATTCGACTTCCCTAATGCGGATTTTCGATATGGTTTCTCGACTAGAAGCCATCAGTCTCCTTGCATAGCCATATACTATGATAGAGAATTCTAGAATCAAGCCCAAAATCCATATCAAATATTCGCCATCAAGAATCGAATGAACAATCCTAACGCGAAATGGTGTAATTCACCTCGAACTCGTGTACTCAAACCTGGATCAAAGTAATTATGCGAATAAAACAGCATACATACAACTTATATATTTATTCCAACTTGTTAAATATAGTTTCATAAAGATGTTACTAAGTTAAAACATTTAAACTAAACTTTATTCAAAATATTTTGAAGACCAAATTCTTTTCGAAACATTTCAAAAATCTAAATTTCATATTAGAAAAAATTAAAATTTCCTTATTCATTTACTTAACAAAACAGTTTCCACTTATTTAAATCATATTACTACATACTTCAAACATACACACCAAACTTATATACTTTATACTTTTCGAAATTTCTTAGCTTTGAAAAGTTAACCTTGATTTGGAAGTGCTCGAACCTTCAAAATAGTTGAAGAAATCATTTTCAATTTCAAGAGTTGGAAATCAGCTCAAATTAGTAAATTAATTTTAATAGATAGCGTTATATCAAATCCAAAACTCGAGGAACGAACACCGGCTTACTTCAAATCATTTCAAATATACATATATCTTTCGAGTATCAAATCTTACTTCGAAATTTGAAATCAAAATGGTTTCACAAAATCACTCGCATAGAAATGCTATTAAAGTGGCCTTTCCCTCACTCTGAAACTCGAAAATCAATGTCGATGATGCGTGCACTCATCACCGAAATTATTTTCCAGCGACATAAGTGAGTTCTGGACTTCTATTTACTCAAACTTCTTTTGAAATTTCTTCGAAACTCATCAAAAACTTATTAAAATCATTTGAAACATTTCTTATTCGGAAAATACTTTTAAATCATATTATTATATATTTCAAAATCTTAAAACCAATTTCAAAATACCGGAGTTCAATTCTCGAATTTCAAATTTAAAATCCTTCAGTTATAAATCAAATTTCTTATATAGTTTTTTTTTTCAAAATTACAAATCCTTTCAAAACCTCAAATTATCATTTTTTTAAAAAGTATATAATCCTTATCAAAAACATTTCATCTTTATATAAAAATATGGCCATCCTTATCAAAATAAAAACTATGATGAATACACAATTTTCAAAAGACAATCAACCACAAACTTTCCAAGGGACGATTCAAGGATGGATTTCAAAGCAAAACAGAGATTCAAATTTAGAAGGACTCTAATCAAATAGAATTCTAATTCAAAGATAGGCTCAAACGAAGATAAGATAATTAAATTACCAAATAGAAGATGGATAAGCCTATATGAATCGCGGGCGACCTTAACTGGTCAACCGTGACTTCAGGAATATAATCGATGCGAAAATCTAAGGCAAATCGACCTTCGATTTCCAGAGATAGAATCTAAATATAGCAGAAGATAGAAAACATCGTAAACCGAGGATACAGAAATCTCCGATGAATCAATGCCAATTATAATCATTCAAAGATTGGCGGAATCGCCACCCTATAAAGGTCATACAAAGTGGAGTGATGCAATGCTCCAAAATCAAAAGAATACAATTAGGGGAGACAGGAATGGATTTCAGAACAAGTGGGAGCGTTCCAAAATTCAAAGGAATCTTATTCGATAAGAATCCAAACGAAGATTAGAGATATATAACCTATATCGATACAGAAAAATTCCCATAAAAATTTGGAAAGACTCGAATTCATAACATACGAAAACAGAAGCATAAATATCTTTAGTTGGACAACTTTAGCTAAGCAAAAGATACAACAGAGTTTACTCAAAACAACTTAACAAACTACTGATTTTGCCATACTCAAAATAGATTCCTATCAACAATGGATCTAGATCAATCAAGAGAGAAGTTCAAAATTTTAGAGGATCCTAATCAAAGAAATTACTAACAAGGTGGATACGAAAGGAATGAAGTTTAAGAAATATTTTACTTTCAAAGCAAGGAAATTTATATCAAAATAATCTTTGAAAATTCTTTAAAAATCATTTGAAAATCATTTTATACTTCAAAAATACGTCCTCTCACAAAGAAATGATTCTGAGATTGATTTCACTCATTCTAGGGTATTTCTACCCTATCTCTAATGAGTTTTTGCTCCGTAGGCTAAGGTTTGCCTAAAACCAAAGCTCTGATGCCAACTGTAACGACCCACTATTTTGGACCATTCAAATCGACAATAATCCACGCATGTCTGACTTGAATAATTCAAAATAACAGATTGTAATAAAATTTGGAGCAATTAAAATCAAATACACAGAATCACAGACACAGAACATATCAGAATAACTCGCAGCGGAATATAAAAACCATAGTAGTTCATGAAGCTACTATAACAAACTCTCAAAACAAAATACATAATATCTGTTTGAAAACATATACAATAGAAATCTCAAATACATAGAAGTTTATAATACCAGAGCTGAAATAGAACAACTGAAACTGGAATGGATAGATAACTAGATAAGCAGAATCTCCAACGATTCCTAGCTCCAGAAAGAGATCCAAATCTAAGCTGTAAATACTCAGGCTGACCCGAGCGTAAAGCAAAATACAAAACACTCGAGTCAGGACAATATATACTTATATAATGTAAACCAACTCAAGTGAACTGTAGCAGTAATGCATAATAACTTAAAGGATGCTTGGGATCGCCCATCCTCTAAGGATCAGTTAAACCATAAATTAAATACATGCCGTGGTTAAAATTTAAAAATTGGTAATTTATATTTCGAAATCAAATATCATTTCAAAATTCAATATCATTCAAAAATCCATATCAAAATATCATATTTCAAAATAGTTTATATTACGAAACAAATTACTTCATTTTAAATCATAAAATGAAGTTATTATATTAAATAATTAAATTATTAAATTTCCAAAATTTTAATCTTTCAAAGTTCATTCGTTCACTTAAATTAATTAAAACAATGAAAATTCAACTTTCGCAACATTTAGAAAATGCTATGGAAAGTCACATTTAAAACAGTTCAATTTAACAAAAGACAGCATTTAAAATGCTGTAATAGGGTTACATTAGTTTCAAATAAACTTAGTTAAATTCAACCATTATAACATTTACAAAAATGCCATAATAGCCTTTAATTAAATTCAGCCATTTGGTTCATTATTATCAACTACAACATTTACAAATGTTGTATTATCATTTACATTAGAATTAATAGCATTTCAGAAATGCAGTTAATTAACTTCAAATATTTAGTATAACTTCACAACAATTATATTTTTATATAAATCATTTTTAACTTATAAAATCATATAATTTCACTTTTAAAACAATCATTCAAATACCCTTATATTCATGATTTTATAAAGTTAAACCTCCATTCAAAAATCAAAATTTAATAATAATTCACTTATTAAATTCCAATATTAAATTATAAATTCATTAAATTAAATTAACTTAACACTTAAGTTTAAATTTTCAAATATAACTTAATTCCATTTTTATTTACTTAACTTAAAATTCATTTTAAGCCAAATTCACAAATTTCCAATTTTAGTTATATTTCAAAATTTCAACTTAAATATTCATTCATTTCACATTTTAACTTTATTCAAAATCATTAATATAAAATAAAATCATTTAAATTCACTTTAATACAAATTATCATGAATGTATCACATTTCATATTTAATTTAAATTCCAATTATCACCAAATTAAAATTTCCCAAAATAACTTACATTTCAAATTTTCTAATTTTACCATTAATTTATTTCACTTATAAATTTTCAGAAAATCAATAATGCTTTACAAAAATCATTTTTATTTAGTTTAAGTCAAAATATTATAATATTTACATTTCTAAAATAATAAAAAAAAAATTATAAAACATATTTTAACAACGGGTCTGTATTTCATTTTCTAGCCTAGGTAAAGTGATACGGGTAATTTATCATTTCAACCCGAAATTTACAAAGATACCCGGGTTTGATCATTTCAAACCCGCAATCCCAAGCAAATGAAATAATTGAAAATCATTCAGGCCTATCATTTCAGTCCATAACGATTTTCTCTTATTCTAAAGTCCGTTCGGGTATGTATCATTTCAACCCATAGTGATTCTAATCTAAAGGGAACTTGCAGTGTGATAAACTGATAAAATAACAGAACAACATAATATAACAGTAACATATGATATAACAGGTGTTTAAGCATGGGTGAACATCATATAATCATAACATAGCAGATATAATATGGTGATGCATTTTACAGATTCAAAAGTGGTCAATTTACTAATTATATAGGTATACACTGTCTGGTGAGAATAACTCACATGTTAAAAGCTGGAGATAGCCACAAAAGCACACAATACTGACACTACGAAGGCACGACAACACGGGAATGACTTGAGAGTGGAGAGCGAGATCCAAGTTATAGATCTTGTGTTACAACCCAAAAACAAAACCAAAATAATAGTTAAAAATCAATACGATTGAATTTGAATAACTTTGAAACAAAAAGCAGTTTGAATACGAAACTTTTTACCTTGCTTTCTCTACTTGTTTGCATGGCCTAGGGGATCAATTAGGTCAG
The DNA here is from genome assembly GCA_030737815.1 of Allium fistulosum. Taxonomy (NCBI): domain Eukaryota; kingdom Viridiplantae; phylum Streptophyta; class Magnoliopsida; order Asparagales; family Amaryllidaceae; genus Allium; species Allium fistulosum. The sequence continues at coordinate 477,624,745 of CM060905.1, read as the reverse complement.
GTTTGTACTTGGTTTGGATCAGGTATGGGTCTGGAAAAGGTAAGGCTACAAGGTAGAACATGATGGAGGAAGTTACAACACAGGGATGTGAAGGGGTTTAGGCTAAAACATGGTTTTTGGCAACAAAAAGGGCTCGGTCATGGGGTTATATGCTTGGCCATTCAAGCTCAGGTCTGGACAGAGGTTGGAGTGGTGTGGGGAGGTCTGGAAAAGGTGGTGGTGGCAGCCTATGGTGGTGGTGGTGGTGTAAAATGAAGGGAAGGTTGCATACATGGCTCGGGTAGGCGATAATTGTAGAGTTTTCAATGTTTTTGTGGAGTTTTGCTCAAGGGGAGGCCATGGCACTTTCATGTCAGTGGAGAATGATGGTTTGGCCGTGGATTTAGTGGGGAGGAAGGGAATGTGGTCGATGGTGGTGATGGTGAGGCTATGGGCCGAGCAAAGCATGAAGATTTCAAGGCAATTTACAAAGGAAAATCAATAAAAGAAGGTGAAAAAGAATAGAAAAGAGGAAGACATTACAATTCTTTTTCTTCAGATCTGAAAACATATGTGAATGAGGAATGAGAAAGTGATGTTTTCACGTGAATTGCAAAATGAGATATGCAGCTGAAAGAATGAGGAGTTATGGCCAATTGAATGAAAAGTAATGTTGAAATGTGAAAAGGTGGGAATTCAAAAGGCCTTAGGAAATAAAAAGCCACAAACCTTTCAAATCACTTTTATTTCTTTTTAATAAGTTTAAATAACTGAAAATAATTAAAAATTCAGTTTCAATTCGAAAATGTAACAAATATACAAAATATAAATAAATAAATATTAATTATATATGATTAAAATAAGAAAATAGTACAAAATGAAAACTAGTCTAGAAAATTTGAAAATAAATGAAATAAACTTAGGGAAAATTGTATGGACTTGGAAAAATATTTATAAATAAAGATAAGAACATAAAATAAAAATGCATTCACAAAAATAAATAAATAAATTTTAATTAAATAAAATTTAAATGAAGAATATAGTAGAAAAATAGAAACTAGTCTTTAATAAATGCAATAAATTTTGGAAAAGTTTTATTATCACTTCAAAAATATTAAAAGACAAAAATATAAATAAAATAACATATTAACACATTTTAAAATAAAATATGACAAAGAAAATATGATTTATAAAATTTAAAATAGGCAAAATTGCAAAATAAAACAAATTATACTCAAAATTGAAATGTACATAACTTTTACAATTTAATTCCGTTTTCAACGAAACAAAAAGCAGTATTCATGTTATTAAGTCTATTTTCATAATAAAAGATAAAATTTAATATTTTAAACAATTTAAATTTGAAGTTTTAAAAGTCAAAGTTTGACCAGTTTGACCAGAAATCCCTTTTTCAGGAAATGTTCAATTTATACCAGTTTGAAATTAAAAGTTACATAATAATCAACATTTATATTTAAAAATGAAATGTTTGAAATAAAACAAGTTTAAAATAGTTTTCAAAATATAATAAAGTCAAATAAAATATATACAAAAATCTAGGGCTGTTACAATAGATATCTGTGTGCCATTGCTGTTTTGATCGTCTCATCGTGCTGATCTCCACAGTATATTCGATTCTGTGTTTTGAAGTCCGATACACAACGGAACGCGTGAAACGGTTAACCGTATCAGTTCCGTATTTGGGCTTTTGGGTTTCTGGTCCTTTCATCTATCTGACTGTTGGAAACAAACAACCACTAGACATTATTATTGCTGAATTGACGTGTTGGACTCTTACTCTTCCATCGTTTCAATTTATTATCTGTCAGTTCATTGTTTCTTTTCGTCTCCCCACTTTCTTTACTTCTGTTTATATTTTTATATGTATACTTTGCTAAAAAACCTATAGCCATCTATTCTTCTCCTCTCTCCCCTTCTTCTTTCGTTCCCTTTACCCATCTCCGTGCTGCCTTCCTCCATGGCCGCCACCTCGACAGCAACTCGCAACCCGATCGCCATCGGTTTGCCGATCACCACCCTTGGCCTTCCAACTCTGGCACAAGCCCGCACGCCACTCCAGTACCATCGGATCGCCTCCTTCCTAGCCGAGTTCATCACCTCCTATCGCCAGTCTTCGAACCTCACAACTCAACCAGCGGGCCATGTCTTCGCGAGACAGCCTATGGCCGAGACCTTGAAATCCATCACACCTCTCTCTCTTTCCCTCTGCTGAGTGATCAACCCAGGCCGAACCACCATCAGCAGTCCATCGTCGAAGAACGACCTCTGCAGCATTCAAACCTTCGGCCACCTCCCTTCCTTCCTTCCCCGTAGCAGCTGCTATCCTTTTCGGTCTTGTATATGTGGAGGTAAATATTCATTTTGTGCTTAAAGGAAGATGTATATATCCTGTGCTAGCATTTTTGAAACGTATACATATTTTCTTTTCTGCTAAATTTGTTATAAAGCATACTTAGTTAATATATAAAAGTTTATATTGCAGTATATATATTAGTGTTTTAATATATAATGATACGTAAAGTTATACTATTTCATATAAAGGTGCATGCTGCACTGTATGAATTACTATGTATATTTATATAACAGTTGCGTATATATATATTTATATATATAACAGTTTACATGGGATTTTATATAATAAGTTATGAAATGGGTTCTGTTATATATATACATATATATACATATATATATATATATGTGTGTGTGTGTTTCGAATTGAACTTTTTGGCTATCTTGTTTTTTATACATATATATCTACAGATAGAGAAATTTACGGTAGTATATATTTACAAAATATATCGATTTTAGTAGTATTCACATGTTGAGTTTTATTGTATAAGTATAATAGTTTCTATTTATAAGTATGTACAACGTAAGGAAATATGTTAGTATAGATTTTAATAACTTACGTTCTAATGTATATAAATAAGAGTATTTGTTTGTACAACATAAAATGGATTTGTTCTGGTAACATATAGGTTCAATACCGAATGATTTGATATGTAAGTTAGTTATATATTAGTTCATCTGTTAGTTTGTATGGATATGAGTTTTATAAATATTGATTATATATATATATAATATATATGTATAATTACACAAAGTTGTTTTATATGTGTGTTATATGAGCTATCAGTATAAATTTTGAATATATTTTATAAAAATTAACGTTAAGTATAACATGTATATATCTTAAATATACGTGCCTAGATTTAATAATGATCTTGAAATATCCATATATGATTTTGATTCTGATATATGTTATATTATTTATAAAAAAAAAGCTATTTGAGTTTTGTATTTTGTCAAAGTTCTACATATATAATAATAAATTATTTGTATTGATTTTTAATATATTATGTATATATATTGAGTTTAATATATGTGTTTTAATTTGAAACAATGGATTTTGAAATATATATGTGTTTGTATTTAGAATATGGTTTGGTATATATATAGTTTATATATATAAATTTACTGATACCATTTATCTTTATCGATCCAGTTCAGATTTGATTTCGTCAATTTCCTATTCATCAGCTTTGTTCGTCGAATCGTGTCCATCTAGCTTTGCTTTAGGAGCTATGCTTACATTTCGTAACTCAATTTCATTGTCTATCCTCTCTAGCCTCGAAAGGTGAGCAATCACTCACGATTAACGTTCTTATATTTATTAAATTTGATTTCAGTTAAAATGTCAATTGAAATATGCTGCTGCTAGTTATTTACATTGCTATATATATATATGCTATTATCTGTATCTGTTCACCTGTGACATCTGACACCATTATCTGTTATTTATCACTGATGATATATGCATGTTACTGTTGTTGTATTATTATCATATCTGTTTCACTCGGCAAGTTCCCTGTTAGTATAGAATTCACTATGGGTTGAAATGATACATACCTGAACGATTTGTAGAATAGAGAAATCGTTATGGCTTGAAATGATAAACCCAAGCGATTTTCATTGACATTGAATTTGGGATTGCGGGTTGAAAAGATATATACCCGTATATATATTTAAATTGCGGATTGAAATGATAAATATCTGTATCACTTGACCACAGGATAGAAAATTATATACAGACACCGTTGGTCTATATATATATATATATTGAAAATGGTTTCTATGGTTTTGAAAAGAAATATATGGTTTTAATAAATATTGATTTTAAAGATTTATTAAAGTTGATTTAATAAAGTTGATTTAATAAAGTTGATTTAACCAATATATATATGTTTAAGTATTTGTGTAAATTTATATTTTCAAATATAGAGTTTATAATGTTTCAGGTTGAAAGATAAATTTGAAATTGATTTGGAATGTTAATTATTTAAGAATTATACTTAAATAAGTTTGATTTGAAATTTATTAAATTTAAAATGTTAAGATATGTTATATAACTTGAATTTGATTAAAAGTGACTTAATGAATATTTCAAACTTATATAAATTTAAATGGGATATTTTGTTTACTTAAAACTGTAACTTGAAGTTGTATTTAGATGTTATTGAAATGATTAAATAAATATTTCAGAAACTAAGTGTAATGAAATTAAATTGAGATATAAATGGAATTATCAAATTTAGCCTTGGAAATGTGGAATATTTAAAGCTTTGAAATATATTGAAATTTAATGGTTTATTTCGTGTTTCAAATCTGTATTTGAAATCGATATAATTTGAAATGATTTATTGAGAAATTGAATTGAGTTGAAATTATGAATTGAGATTTGAATTAAGTTGAATTTGGGAGTCGAGTTGATTTGAACTAATTTGTGAATTTGTGGAAACTATCTTTATTATATAAAGTATTTTTAAATTATATTTAAAACTATTTTATATTATTTTATAAACTATTTTAATATAACTATTTCTATTGTAAACTATTTTAATATAAACTATTTTAATTATACTAATTATTTTAATATATATTGTTTCAACTTATAACTATTTTATATAAATTATTTTATTTTATAAACTATTTTATTATATATATTATTATTGATATTTAAAACGGTTTAAGGGAAATGCTATAATTTCAAAGTGTTATGGTTTCCATAATCTATAATTTCAAGGTGTTATGATTTTCGAAGTGCTGCATTTTCAAAACGTTGTGATTTCCAAAGTATTATGATTTTAAGTGTTTTGATTTCGAAAGTATTATAACTTTGAAAGCACTATGATTTTGGAAGTAAATATATTTGAAATGGAAATGATATCGTATTGATTTGCTTTTTGAAATGGAAATGATATTTTGGTTTTAAGTATAAACTATTTTGAAATGACCGCGGTGTTATAATAACGATGGGTTGTTAAAGTGACCAGGATCGGATATGGGCATACTCTCTGTCGATACCGAAAACCACTTTAACAACTGTGTACGCGGTGGAGATTCCAGAATGAAGTAGGATGGTGGCGACGATTTTATATGAGGTATATATGTGAACCCGACTCCCGGGAGCTGGCATAAGGTGGCTAAAACAGGAGCAATTGATGAGTTAATGAGGTAGCTCCTCTTATCGGACACACTCCATCGTATGCCATTCTATTACTTTGTGATTGATTTGGTGCGCACCCTTGATTTGGGAGTGTGGCTCGAGGTGGGCGATTGCTGCGGCTCTGCATTACCATCGACCCGAAAGTATAATTTGTATATCTACCTTGGCATTGCCTAGTTGTGCCGTGTCACCTACCCTAGCGTGCTTTACTACGAGTTTGATTTGTGTCGTACCTATGGAGTATCCTCTGGTAGCTAAAGTTTACGGGGTATTATGGTACTGTATAGACTATTGGCACTATAAAATGTGTTAAGGGGGATATGGGTAACGCCTTAACGCTATTTTAATAGTTTACTTTACTTTAGACATTATTATAATAGCGTATTGTACTACATAGTAGATAGTGTAACAGATCCTTAGAGGATGGTTATCCCAAACATCCTTTGAGTTACTTGTATTTCAGTTGATATTTCACTTGAGTTGGATTTATTGATATAAGAATGTTAATCTTGACTCGAGTGTTTTGTGTTTTTGCTTTACGCTCGGGTCAGACTGAGTGATACAGCATTTGGGACTCACCTTTGGAGTTGGAGCTTCGCTTGGAGATCCAGCTATCTATACAGCTTTCAGTTATTCAGTTGATTCCAGTGATGTATTCTGATCTTGTATTGAGAAATCTATGTATTCGAGACTTCTGTTGTATCTTGTTTAACTCTGTTATATATAGTAGCTTCATGAACTACTATCCTTTTATTTCCGCTGCATTATTGTTATATTACTCTGTGTCTATGATTATGTGATTATTTATTTACTACATATGCTGAGTTTTGCAAAATTTAAATTAACAACTGATATTTTGTGCAATTCAAATCTGGCATGTATGGATGCGAATGGTTGAAAATTTCAGGTCGTTACAAGCCCGAAAATGTTATTGTTGAGTTTATTTTTGAAACGGAGAAGAGAAGTCTGGAAATCGATACCTCTGGAAATCGAAAAGTCACGATACTTGATTTTTATGATTTTTTTATTGGGCTTGATTAAGTTGGGCCTTGTTTACATTTTCTTTTCTTTTCTTTCTTTCTCTATTTTCTTTTCATACTTCATAAACCAAATATATTCAAGCCCATTTACTAAATCAATTCTATCATGTTAAATTATTTTCTAATAATTCATTCCATATTTTGCAAAAATTATTTTCTATAATTTTTTTTATTTTATTAATCATTTTATTTAAATTATATACTAATAAAATTTTAAATTATATTAATAAATATATTTTCTAATCAAAATAAACTTTATATTTACAAAATTAAATTTATCATTATTTTTAAATAACTTATTCTTATCTTCATGTACGAAAATGATTTAATAAATTAATAAACCATTATTCTTTATTTATTCAATTCTTTAATTTTAATATAATATTTCTTATAAAAATCTAAATCATTGGTTTAATTTCAAACAATTAATTCCAATCCCAATTAATTTACCATTTATTATTACTTGATCATTAATTAATTGCTCATCGACAACGGGTTGTTATAGACTCCCCTTATGAAAATTTTGTTCTTGCAATTTCTTATGGGGCGATGTCAAACGGTTCATACCATGACTTTCTTTGTATCTACAATCATTTATAAAAATCTATTTTATATTCTTATTAAATCATATGTTTGTTTGAAATAATATTTATTTTCAAAATCCATATTCACCTTTAGTCCATCAACGATAATAAAAATTATCACCCATTATCCATAAAATCAAACAAGTATCTATACAACAATACACATATTTTCAAACAAACAAACAAACGCCTTCAGTAGAAAGCTATCTATCAATTTCCATCGTGCCACCTTGATCACTCCTGGATCACTCTAATCATATTCGAGCCACACAATGGTTTATTCACTATCATCAATACCGACACTACGCATCGGATTAACTACCCCTTACTTCATTACATCTCTCAATAATTTTCTTACTTCAAAACAAACACATTCAAAAGAAATATAGATAAGGAATAGTGTGTGTATTAGGAAAATACCAGGTACGTCCCTAGTAATAATCGTTTACTCCTAACATCACTTAAGCATAAACAAAATTCTACCATACACCAAGGGGAATATGGACTCTATGTCTCATTAGGATCAAGGCTCGTGTCTTTTATATACTATGTATTTTTCTGAACCTGCTCTTATACCATTTTGTAACACCCTCACCTCTATACCTATACCCACACCATCCAAGAGTATTACAAAGTAACTCTCAAATAATACGGAGAATAAGACGATATGGGGTACACACATGAATATTCCCTTAGGCTAACACAGGTACATATTAAAACATCGAATAAATAACTCACCAATACGTATAAAGTATCATCATAAAGTAATAAACACGTGTGCTTTTAAGATAGAACAATATACAATATATAGTAAACATCGAAGCTGTGTAGTTAAAGCGCCCTGCCGCTCTATAGCGTTTGAGGTGATATAGCGGACGACTTAAAAAAAAGGAATGATGAAGATTCTACATTAAAAAGAGGAACAAGTCTTACTTATTATTTCCCACCATGCAAAACAAGTTATAATAAAGTAAAGATAAACAAAGTTGAGACTTAAAAAGTTAAAACTAGTTATAATAACCAACAGCAAATATCATTGTTACATCAACTTTGAAGTTACCATAAAACTTAAAAGCAAGACATCAAGCAAAATGCTTATTTATAGGAAAGGGGGATATACCGGGGCAACAAAATCGGGGATATAGCGGATTATTGCCATAATATCGGGGATAATAGCGGATCCGCTATATTGGGCCGCTTTATAGGAATATCGTTGCCCCAAAAGTCCGCTACGGGATATATCGAGGATATATCGGGGCAATATCGGGGAATTGACTACACAGCATCGAAGATCATAGAGTCAATCTCAGCGATAATATATAATATACAGTATGCAAAATATATCCATATACATTACAATAATACATGCAAGAGACTATGCAGTACATAATGATATTATCTATACTGAATATCTAATCTCCTTTATGCCCAATAAATACAAGCTGGTCTCATTGTCCCTGTACCTAAAATGTCTTGGACTGACCTGAGTATTATATAAATAATAAACAAGTTAGATTATATATAAATCCAACATCAATAAACATATAGAACTCTGTATATACTAGGTAATAACATAATAATAATTCAATATAAATCAAGAATACTATATCCAATGGGTGAATCATCCATACAATAAAACAACATCATAGAAAATGAAATCATCAAGTGAATCGGGCTAACACACACCAATGCCCTAGTATAATATCAAAAAATCGGTAGAAAATGCGAGATAACCCATAAAATCATCCAAACTATATCTAATATTATACGATCACAAAGATAATCTATCACAATCCAAATCTCAATCAATAAACAAAAGTTATCTCTAGAATATTAAACCAGAAAAGTATGGATATACGGGGACTGACTACATTTTAGACATGCAACCTCTAGTATAGCCAACTCATTAGATAGTGAATAATATATTCCAATCCACAATACACACATAACCTTGAACTAGAAAGAGTGACTGATAGCATGCAACACGCTCCAGGAACCCGGGGCCTACTAGCCTCCCGCTAATAGTCGGATCTATTCCTACAGCCTTCAATTACCTCAACGGACATCGTGACCCCATCCACCAATGATTCGTCAACATGTAGCCTCGGCCACGACCCTGCTTTGCCTTTATAAGTAACAAATGGCTGGCCTAAGCGACACAAGGGGCCATAGGTCACCTACCCTATCAATTACCAATCCTGTGATGCGCGTCGAATACCATACCAACAAAGGTGTCGTGGATCTGGGGTGCAACCTCACGATCAGGCCGTAGAGATTGATACAGGCCAATCTAGTTCACTCCCGAAACATAAAGGGAGCTGGACATATGTGGACAATATATTGTACTCGTATCCTATGTCTATACATCGCTCTTAACATAAGGCTATGTATAGTCAAAACATTAATTTTATCCGGCCTTTTGATCCGACTATATTTAGACTGACTGGAAAAGTTAGACGGGACGATCATCAAGGAAGACGACCCGAAGTGATGATAATTAGGCACAAAGCATAAGCGATGATATGAAGCGATGATCAACCGAGACCAAGAGATAGTCTCTCTAGAATATACTAAGTATGGAATAATGCATCCCATAGGTGGAGGATCAATGCATGTCCCTTTCCTTAGGGGATCGGTACTGTTAGCGCCAAAATTGGTCACTAACACCCGAATGTAAATGAAAGCACCAACTAATAGTCACAGCTCATAGATAGAGTATATGTAGAGAGTAATAATGTGAAGAACAGTAAAAATTAAAAAGAAATCAGTAAAGAACAATAGATTTTATAGTGGTTCGGCTAACTCTGGCCTACGTCCACTCCAAAAGTTTCCTTTTTATTGTTGTAATGATTGTTTATAGTCACAAGATGGCAGAGTGCTCTCAGACTTAGAAAATATAAAGCAAGAGAGAAGGAAGAAGGTCCCCTCATCTGGAGACCCACATGCTGTATTTATAGGCAAATCCTGAGTTGTTGGGCTTTTGAATGATCCGGGCTCATCAAGGCCATAGCCGAGCCACCTAGAATGCCGAACCACATATGTCGAGTGAGAATGCCGAGCGAGGTCACCATGTCGAACGACACTCGTATGCTGAGCCACATGGCCATGCCGAAAGACACTCGTATGCCGAGTGAGGGGTTCATGCCGAACGACATTCGTATGCCGAACGAGGCTTGGTGTGCCGAGCAAGGTCGCCATGCCGAACGGCACTCGTATGCCGAGCCATACGGCCATGCCGAACGACACTCGTATGCCGAGCGAGAGGTTCATGCCGAACGGCATTCGTATGCCGAGCGAGGCTTCGTGCCGAGTCTACTCATCTATGCCGAACGAGGCTTCATGCCGAGCGAGTCATCTATGCCAAATGAGGCTTCATGCCGAGTCTACTCATCTATGCCGAACGAGGCTTCATGCCGAGCGATGTCCAATGCTGAGCGAGGTCTGAGGCCGAGCGAGATATGATGTCGAGCGGTGTCTACCTAAACACTACCCTATGCCGAACGACCCTGACTTCTCTGCAATGCCGAACGACATTACCAGGGCCGATCGGCCCTTGATCTCCAGACCGAGCGGCGTATCCAAGTGAACTCCATCCTTTCAAACCGAATCCATCACATTCAAACCTTGATAATCATGAAGTCGACTTAGTTAAATCCGTATGTTCGTGGCCTTACCGAGAGGATGGTTAATAGGTACATATCCTTAATTTTTGTCTCAAACTGGGTAAGATTGATACGGAGTGATAAGGAAGGCCCCATGAGGATACGTTTCAAGTTTCAAGTCGTTTGGAGTTTGTATGCTCAAGTTATGGGCAAATTACTTCACCTATAAAAATGGATCGGTATAAAAGGGATCGACCATATTCAGCTTTCACTACATACTGCAACAATGATCGGTCAGTAACTCAAAATCTACATAATCTATCAACATGAAACTTGGAGTATAAGCATATTACAACATGGAAAATAGCCCCTAGGGATCGACCCCCAATCCAAGGAGAATGTAGAGACCGGTACCTATCCCTCTAGAGGGATCGGTTGAAATCAGAATGCATGCAACACAACTTCACGGAAAACATGATATCTCACAAACGGTAAGTCCGGCATGAAATTTGGAGGGCTAGTAACTAACATCATGGGGGACCCACTAGATGGATCGCTCCCCATTTGGACACCAAAATAGGGATCGGTACTGATCCTTATTGTGGGCCCTAATGGACCACAAAATTCTTGTGTGGTCTCGTCTTGGCCTGGAGGTTCTTCTGCAAAAATTTCAGCCCGATCCATGCATGTCTTCACTATAAATACAGCAGGCATGGTGTCAAAAAAGGTATCATTCTTTCTACTGCCAAGGCTCTTCCATTTTTATTCTTTATTCTTTTACTAATGGATCCCAGCTGATCCAAACATTCTTGTAATCATAATCAAGTGCAAGATCAAGAAAAATATAAAATGTACATATGCCAAGATTGTCGAACCACTATAAAAACCTATGTGTTCATTTATGATATTTTCTCTATTTTAATTTCATTCTTCATTTAATCTGTACTAGATTCGAGTGGGTGTTGATGCCCATTTTTGGCTTCAACATTTTGGTGCATTCACTGAGAATCGAATTCTCAGGTTGATTGGATCTCATCATCTACTTACAGATTCCCATATTCACGAGATCGATCCAGCATTCTACCAGTAAACTTCGTATTCTACTCAGATTTGAAGAAAATATAAAGGAAGCTGATAACCATGTTTAGAAGAATTCAATCAACTTCTCACGGAGCTGAAAGAAATGATGATGCTACAGTTCTTGTTTGGAGTTGTTCATGTGTTCATGTCCATTTGAAAGGGATCGGATTCACTCATGTATGCAAGTTCTTGAGATAAAGTTTGCACTTAAGTTAGATTAAAGGCAGATCCCTCTCTCAAGGCCAGAATGGCCGATCCGTCCATCAAGGCCATCATGACCGATCCCTCCTTCTTGGGGTCCAGCACCGTTCCATTCATGACTGACCCCTAAATACATATGAATGCTCAATACCGATCCCTCCAAAGATATCAATACCGATCCCTCCGAGACAACTATACTAATCTCTCCAACATATATATATATACTGATTCCTCCAGCATATATACTGATCGCTCTGAAAAGTGTGTATATCGATCCCTCTGCAAGGTGTATATACCGATCCATCTGCAAAGTATATATACTAATCCCTTTGCAAGGTGTATATACAGATCCCTCTGCAAGGTGTATATACTGATCCCTTTGCTAGGTTTATATACCAATCCCTCCTTAGCACTACAGCCAATCCCTCCAGCCGAACCCTTTCACATTCAAAAAGGGAACGTAACTGAATGCTCCTTCCTAGGGGCAAAAAGGGATCGGGACCGATCCCTCCTTCTTACCGCACATAAAAATATGGATCGGGGCATAGGGGATAAACATCAGCTATTGAAATGCAGCCAAGGAGTGGAAAAGGAACTGATACTCCAACTGTACACCCAAAGGCTGGAGAACCATGATGATATGGCACGAATTGGGATTAGTTAATGGATCAGGCTTCTAGGATAGATTACGATTGCTCTCAACTGACCAACGTCCAAACGCCTGACTTGCCAGCTATGATACGATGGCTTGTGTGACGACCGCCCTATGCCACTTATTATGCCATCTCAAAGTATAGTTATCCATTATCAAAGTCGAACCTGAAGTAGTCGCTCATTCGACTCGAAGCAGAACCAGGAAGTTCTGGCCCAAGGTCAAACTCAAGTAAAACCAAGATTTTCTCCAAGCAAACACCAGTATGACTCCAAGCATCGTTCGTCACTAACCCATCACTTCAAATTCAGTGACTTCAAGTGAACCAAGGGCTGAAACCAAGCAAATAACAAATTTTCTCGGGTTGGACTCCAAGTAAATTATCACCAACCCGTCGCTCGTTGAACAATCATGCATACAACATTCACAAACATTTCAAACAGCCGTAACTTGAAAACGAACCGAACTAACGACTAGAGCATTTCCCCCATTCAAAGCCCATTCATTGAAGCCATTCAATATGCAGAATATCCCAAGAGATTCAATATTCCAACTATGCCAGCAAATTCTGGAAACACAAACCCCTAAGAGTATATCATGAAATGTGAAGGGCACATGAATTTCGCCAGAATGACGAATGCAATTAAATGCTGATACTTTCCCATCTTCCTTAGGGGAGTAGCGATCGATCATGTGATTTATGCAATTACCGGCCAGGTCTATCTCCTCGTTTTAATCAACTGGCTAAGGAGTTCACCGAGCAATTTAGAATGCATGTGACTCACCTCAAGGATGCGATGTTGTTATCCCCAACTTATCCCAAGCGCTAGGCGTGCCGCTCAAAGACTTTTGGTAGAGATTTAACACCGCTGTCACTAAATTTAGCAATCCCAGCGAGAATATCATACTGATGACGTTGATAAGGGGAATCGACCTAGAGACACACTTTGGCGATTGGTTACCTGGAGAGCCTCATAGACCTTGAATCATTTATGTTACAAAGTGAAATATAACCTAACTAAGGAGGAGGTAGAGCAGACTAGGAGAAAGAACGATGCAGACCTGTTAGCTGAAGGAATTCAAAGCGAGGGCATCATTGAAGCCTTATATGAGCACTCACATTCTAGGAGACGACCTAGAATCCCAAAATCCGACTCATATACTCCTTTGAATGATTTAATCAAAAACATCTACTTGGAGACTCACGACTCGAAGCAATACTGGAAACCAGGCTTAAGAGATCCACCTAAACCCCGAAGAAATCCGGGAAATGTTGTATATTTCAAGATACACACGGTCATAACACCAACGATCAGAAATGTGATCAGAAAGCAGACCCGGAAAGGAAAGTTTCAACAATATGTGCAAGCCCCATTGAATGGAGGGCAGGGAATATCTGACCAATAAAGAACTTTGATAATCAATTGGACCACTTACAGTCGACTTCCAACTGAGAAAGGCTGGCGCGAAGTGGAATAGCAAGCATACGACGCTGCTTCACTTATCAATAAGATTTATTTCAATTTCAATTATGTTGTGAACTACGACCAACTTGAACTAAACTACTTCCAAACGATGTAGGTGACCAAGTAATTAGTATTGGGTGCTAACCAACCTTCATGAACCATGATCAGACTTTTGGAGGATCATCAAGACGAGCGTGATTCAACCGCTCATCAGCTACCATATGCCCCTAACATGGGGGCAAGGGCTCGAAATGGAAAGTGGGTATGACTCGACCATCCACTTCCTACTCCATGCTTCAATTCAGAAAGAACATTATGCCTTACTCAGAGCTTGACAATGTCAGAATCTAATACAAAGTGGACACGACTAACCATCCACTCATCAACCTCCACCCTTGACTTAAAGACCGAAGAAATACTTGGAGTGGATGCAACCAGACCATCCACTCCTAAATTATACTTGAAGTTCACCAAAATACTTATGCCTCTCCCGAAGCTCAGCACGACCGAGGTCCAACTAAAGTGGGCACAATTTGACCGTCCACACATTAACTCCTGCCCTATAAACAAGAAACAGTCTAGAAGCTCGACTTAAAGTAGGCGTGACTGACTGCCTACTCATCAACTACTGCCCTCAACGTGTGGACACGACTATAGCTTGAGGAGGATGCGACTTTATCACCCGAAAACTCTCTTCCTCGACTTGCTGGGAGGAGTACTATGAAAATTGGACGAGAACCGACTATCCAACACAGGCATGGATATGATCTACCCATCCATCACTTACTCCTTTCCTCGACTTGATTGGAGGAGCAACAATCACCAAGTGGACGTGAATAGACTGTCCATTTGTCATGTTTTGCCCTTCATGTTGGGGGTAGAATTCTATTCCATAGATGAACGTGGTTCGACTGCTCATTCGGCAACTCTTACCTCGACTTGACAATTGGAGTATAAATAAAAAATGGGTGTGATTGACCACCCATTGACTAACTCTGGTCCCTAGAGTGCGGACTGGAGTATAAATATCAAATGGGTGTGACTGACCACCCATTATAAAACTCTAGTCCCAGGATCATGGATCGGAGTATAAACACTAAAAGATGGACGCGGTCGACCGTCTATTGATCAATCCCTTAACGTGGTCTGGAGTATAAATATCATAAAAGTGGACGTGGTGTGACCGTCCGCTCCTCAATGCTTGCCCTTAACTTAGGGGCAAACACATGACTCAAAGTGGATATGATCTGACCATCTCCTCCATTGCTCGAGCTCGAAGTTCTTTAGAACACTCATCTTACTCTCAAGGCTCGGCAGAAATAAGATCCAAATGGAAGTGGATGTGGTACGAACATCCACGCATCGACTTCTGGCCTGGATGTAGGCGGCAGTTTGAGAGCCCAAGCCTTAATTAAACGTGGTTCGACCGTCTAATCCTATGAGGATGTGATACGTCCATCCATGACCTTTTTTGCACTAGATCTACGATGAACTATCCAAGCCTTGCTTGAACATTGACAAGCCCAAAATCCAAACCAAGACATGGATGCGGTTCGACCGTCTAGCAAATAACTCTGGTACCCTTGTGCGGATTAGAGTATAAACAGAAATTAGGTGTGGTTCGACTACTCGCCAACAAACTCTTATCCCTAGAGTGCAGATATGAGTATAAACAAGTAGATGAGTATGGTTCGACCACTCAATATTCCATAAAATCCGACCTAAACTCGACAGTAAGAGTATAAACTCATTACGGATGGAATTCGACCGCACACGAACTAATTATGCTAACTCAAGAATAGGAACGAGAGTACAAACTACTGCAAGCTGAGTACGACATCTTACATTAGCTCCGGCTGGGTAATTTTTATAACTTAAGGCAACGACTACATGGAGGCTTCAATACAAAACCATCAGAGCGAAACCCGAAGTTACAGGTGACTGACTATATCATACCATCAGAATGAGAGTCAATATTGATCCACACCAACCACAAATGGATGTGACCTGAACATCCATCGAATAACTCCGATTACCAGAGCATGGATAGAAGAATAAACCATGAATGAGTGCGACCTGATCATTAATTCTCCAACAACCTCCTTCAATCCTTCAGAAGGAGTATGAAAATGGATGAGCATGACCTGACCACACCTAAGCCAAATCTATCTCTAGATCCGGCTGGAGAATATGAATCAAAATGGACGCGATCGACCGTCCAACTTCGAATGAATATGACATGACCGTTCATTTGTCGACTCTTACCATGATCTGACTAGAAGAGCAATACGAAATGGACGTGGCTCGACTGTCTGTACATTGATCCTTGCCCTTGGCCCGACAGGGAAAGCATTAATCATTGGTTGGATGTGACTTGACCATCTATTCTTTAGGTCCTCGCCCAAAGTATGGCGACATTTGCATCAAAAGTGGACGCGATTGACCGTCCAGTACCTAACTCTTGCCCAAAATCCGATGGAGCATCGAAATATTTACCTTACAAGGAAAAACCAAAATGCAATCCATTATAGGTGAGACTCAACCTTCCATCAACTAACCTGATCCCGCGATTCAACAGGTTAGAGTATAAAGCTAAGGTGACCATGACTTGCCTTCTTACTTATCAACGTATTCCCTATATTTGGGGGCACGAGCGAGAAACAAGATGAATGTGAACCGACCATTCATCGATCAACTCTAAGTCTCTTGAGCTTAGGTGGGAGTAAAAATACAACTAGGACGAGACTCGACTGTCCATGCAGTACATTTCTCAATCCAAAAACGAGGGTAAAAGTGTGAACATCCAAAGACCGAATGCGATAGCTCAATAACATGACTCATATCTAGTGTTTACAATGACTCGAGGCTACGACAGAAAGGATGCCTAGAGATAGAATTACCAAATCGATGCCCAAGCTCATGGGCAACTGACTATCATTTCAACTTGAATGTCAAGCAACAGATCGTAAATACTATGAATGAAAAGCAAATTACTCAAGTACACAAACGGATTCAAACTCAAAGCAAGAGACAGCTATGCAGTTGCGTGCAACACAAAGCTTAACGCTACTCGACATTTGATTCGACGCGCTCCTTTAAGCCTGATCTTCAACCATCACAGATAATCGCTAAAAGCTTCTAGAACCATCACTATCAGACTCAACAACTCATAACAATACTCTAGGATTCGACCAGAGTGACAGTCATTATTGACCGTCTCAAGCGGATTTCATGCTGATTGTTATGTGAAACAGTTACGTTTGAACTCAATAATTGGCTATCAGCATATAGGAATCTGACATTCATATTCAAGTTCATTCAGGGCACATGTTATAATCAGTGCAAGTACAAATGTGCTAATTTATTCAAGTCTGAAGTGGCAAATATCTGATTCAAGGCCTATGCTAGTTCAAGTATGCAAGTCATATATGGTATATCCCACTGTTCGATTTTGAGTTCACATAGTCCAATATGCTCGTGTTAAATCAAAAATTACTTAAGTTCCACTAAAAAATGGGATTAGAACCGATCCCATTGCTTGGGTAAATCCATTTAAGCATTTTTCAGCACACAACATAAGGCCAATATCAAGTGACAACACCATAGTCGGTTCTATAAAGATATAGACCCAAGAGGTGAAGAAGAGGAGCCTAAAGATTCCAAGGTCGCACCCACTAAACTAACAATTGATATTACATCAATCACGATGACCCATCACGGGTCCTAAAGATCGGATCGAATCTCAGTGCAACGATGATGAAGGAATTAACTGGCCTTCTCCGATGTGTTCACTTAGACCCATTCCGACATGTGTGGGATCTCGCTGTTTATCACGAGACATGCATTGAATATCGATTTGAGGCATGTCCTGGTGAAACAAAAGCAATGTGGCATGGATCCAGAGTGATCTGCTGCAGTTAAAGAGGAGGTAGATAAACTCAAACACAATGGGTTTACCCACGACGCCCTCTACCAGAAATGGGTATCCAATCCAATTCTTATGAGAAAAGCTAATGGAAAGTGACGAACATGCATCAACTACTCAGAGCTAGACAAGGTGAACCCAAAGGACAACTTTCTACTTTCAAAGATCGACCAGTTGGTAGGCTCAACCGCTGAACATGAACTGCTTTGATTCATTGATGGGTATTCCGGATGCAAACAGATCTAAATGCACATCCTTGACTTGGAACACACCAAATTCATTACTGACCTGGGGCTATATTGCTACATTGTAATGCCATTTGGATTCGAACTGAAGGATGCTGGTGCTACTTACCAGAGTTTGGTCAACCGGATGTTTGAAGACTAGATCGGGCAATTAGTGGAGGTATATGTTGCTAATATGCTTGTTAAGTCACATAAATCAAACATCCACATTGATGACTTGGTAGAGATATTCAATTTTATTCGAAGATATGGAATAAAAATTAGTCCCTTGAAATGCTCTTTCGGCATTGCATCAGGGATGTTCCTAGGTTTAGTGCTCAACTCTCATGGAATTGAAGCCAATCCTAAGAAGATTCAGGCAATCAGAGACATCCAAGTGCCGAAGACGATTGAGTAGGTACATAGCTTAAATGAGAAGGTTGCCGCCCTAAGCCGCTTCACCTCAAGGGCCACTAACAAGTGTATTCCTTTCTATGAATTGATCAGAAGAGGGAAGAGGAACTTTGAATGGACATAGGATTTCATAGATGCGTTTTAAGTTCTAGTAGATCACTTAGAGAGACCTCTCATCCTATCCAAGCCACTGGATCACGACGATTTATACATCTATTTACTAATGTCGGTACATGCCATAAGCACCGCAATGCTATGTAAAGAGAACCGGATCCAAAGACCGTATATTATGTAAGCAAGTGATTGATAGGTACTAAGAGAAAACTACCCGAAGCTACAAAAGCTTGCATAATGCCTATTGATTTCATCATCAAAGCTCCCCTCTTACTTTCAGGCTCACCCCGTTATCGTCTATGCCGACCAGCTATTATTATAGGTTATACAACGTCCTAAGACGTCTGGGAGACAACTCAAGTGGAACATTGAATTGATATAATTTAACATCACTTATCTCCCACAGAGAGCCATCCAGGGACATACATTAGCGGACTTCATAGTCAAATTTAATACACCAGAAGACTTTCCAAGGAGCAATGTTGAATCGACCATTTGGTGGGAGATGTACACGGATGGAGCATCCAACGACCGATATTCCGGGGCTAGAGTTGTATTATTGACTCCTGAGGAACGATCGATCTACTACATCCTGAAACTCGATTTCACTGTGACAAATAATAAATTGAATATGAAGCCTTGATTTCCAAGCTCAAGTTTGCTAAAGAACTAGGAAAAAATACCTTGCAGATCTTTTGCGATTCCCAACTAGTAGTATGCTAGTTCAGGGAATGCATAGCAAATGGGCTTAGTTCCAATCAAAGTACTTAATGCTTCAAGCATTGATCGGATGGAGATCGACCAGATCTTGGAGATGGACACAGATAAGGAGTCATGGATAACCCTTATGAAAGACTATCTACAATTGAGAATCCTTCCTAAATGAAGGAATAAAAAACAACAGACCCTCCATAAAGCTTCATACTACGTCATCCAAGAAGGAATCATGTACAAGAAGGGTTTATCTGTTGCCCTACTTCGGTGAATTGTCCACGACAAAATCAAATGAATATTAAGAGATGTTCTACACTCAAAATCATTTTTAAAGAAACATCATTCTTCTTGTCATCAATATCTAAGCCCAACCATGCTTGCAATTGATCGAAACCGCCCTCATTTCATCTCCTAGCTGATCAAATGCAGCTGGCCATATTCAACCTCTATAGGATCTAGATTAACCCTAGAGGGGGGGGGGGGGTGAATAGGATTATAGCAAATTTTCTCGAATTAAACACAAACTACAGATAAGTAGATATGCTGAAAAGTAAATCACACACAAAATTTACGCAGCTTTGGCAACCCCTGCCTACTGCTGCATTCCTAGATTTCTATTAGGATTAAACAGTCTCCCACTTACAAACACTCTAACAGACTCGCACACCCTGCTACCGCCTATAGAGTTTTGCAAACTCGCAAACCTTGCTCACTGAACTAATCCTAACTAGACAATCTAACACTACCTAAAACCTAGGTGGTGATTTACCCTGATTTGATTCAAAGAAATACATATTTCTAAATAAAAAGCAAGAGCAAAAAATAAATAAACTAGAGTAAAATTGTTTTTGCCCTTAAACAAAAATAAAAGTTAAAACCCTATTTAAATTAATAAGGCCGGCCCTGTTTGTTTTCTTTTATTCAATGTCGGCCCGTTCCTTTGTAATGCTTTGTGAAAAATAGTGGCCTCTCTTTCATTCCTCTTTGCGACTGAACTTAGGGCTTCGGCTCGATTTTGTTCCTCTTTGCAACTGTGATTAGGGTTTCGCCCTCGTGTTTGAGAGGTTATTTACGGCTTCGGCCTCGTCTTCCTCTTGTGGAATTGATTTCGACTTTGGCCTCGATCTCGTTCCTTTGTGAGAAATTAGGGCTTTGTTACAGTCGACTTCGTTGCTTCGAGATGATCGAGTTCGGTTCTTGCTTTGTCGATCGACGACTCTTCGTAGCTTGGCATCGACTGCTCCTTGTTTGTTGATCGAATTCGACTCTTGACTTCGGTATGTGGTTTTGGCCTTTTGTTCTCTGGATTAGATACTTGAACTCGATAATTTTAATGCCACTGATGATTGGGTTTATATAGGAGTCTAATTCCTATAATTTCGTTTGTGTAAAATTTATTTGACTTTGTCAATTCTTTTTCTCGGCCGCTTGATAATTCTTGAACGATTGTGATATTTGTGACTTGGTCACTCACGTATATTTGATACTTGCTTCTCACGGTTTCGATTTTAAATCGTTCGATCATTCCTTGATCAATACGGAAGAAAACTTTCCTCTTTTATTTGGATTTGATTTTTGACTTTTTCCATTTTTACTTGATATCGAGAATATTCTCTGGTTGACTTCTTCTTTCTGGCCCCTGTGATTTCTAGAAACTGCAGTTGACTTTGTAAACTTTGATTTTGTGATTTCCTAGCCTTGTTGTATTCACAGCTTCGTCTTTCTGTAGCATACTCGACATGTTCCTTTTTATAACTACTGTGATATATGCATATTCATGACTTCGGCCATCACCATTTCTTTGACCTTTGTTCTGCTCGAATTGTTTGCTTGTTTACTTGTCTGGTTGCATTCATGGTTTGCATTGAGAGAGTTCATCATGGTTAGCACTTTGATGATGCCTGGATTGTCACTTGTGTTCACTGCTAACATGTGCATACATGCAAGTATCACTGTACTGTGCATTCTTGTAGTCTTCATGTATACTCGAGTCTTCATTGTACTCTGGCCTATGACTTCGACCTGTCTGCATTGCATACATGTAGCTGGTACACATTTGTTTGCATATATCAGTTACCTGACCCTTGCATATGCTCTTTATAGTATTGTGATCTTGAGATGATTGCATATTTCTGATGCACTTGGTCACTGTTGCATGCATTGCTTTGGGGTTGAAGTGTCGAACTTGTATCATTATGGTCATGCTTTGTACTTGGCTCTTGAATATTCCGACCTGATGCATTTGGACTTGTATTTAGCTTGATGGTAGTTACTGGATTCATGTTGTTGGTGGTCTGATCTTTGATGTTGAGGCTGCTGTGTTCATGTGGTCTGGTCTGGTCATCATGTAGTTGTATGTCACTGATTTGTTGTACTTGAGTCTGGTTCATTCAGACTTGAAGTCTAGTTCCTTTTGTAGCATTGAGTTGCACTACACTTGAGTCTTGTCTCCATTTTCTTGATGTCTTTTTTTGGTTCTGATCTTACTACTTTGAGTTTGGTTTGGCTTGTGTACTTCACTGCTATATGTGCACTGTGCTTGTTGACATGTCTGGTGCACCACTTCATATGTGCACTCGTTTACATATGCCTGGACTTGACTGTTTGTTTTCTGGTCTTAAGTTCTGGTTGCATTGAGTACATGTCTGCATGTTGACTTGTTCATCTACTGTTGCATTGACTTTGTACATATTGTGCTTGCATTTGCTGACTGCACCTGTGTTGAATCCAGCTTTAAAGCTCGGGTTTGACCTTGTGCTGAAAATTGTGACATTGTTTTTTTGCACTTGAGTTGAACCCGGCTTTTCTTTTGGATTTGACCTGTGCTCACCTGTCCCTGTAACATTATCAAGTGTACATTTCGGTGTGCACGGCCTTGTGGCATGTACAGTGATACACTGTGCATGTCACAAGCTATTCGTGTATGATGAATTTAAATATGATGACGAACAACCCAAATAACTGAGGCAAATATTATTTTCGAAATCCATATTTTGTTTTATACTGCAAATACATTTTATTTTCAATTTTACTGTGTCAATGTATATTTCTGTAGATTGCTCAGATGCTGGATTCACATTGGAATGAAGTTGAAGATAAATACGAGTGTGAGTGATATGTAGTGAGGAACTGATGTAACTATGAAATTGTTATGTAATTGTATTATGACTGAAATTGATGTAATTGTACTGTGACTGAAATTGTATAGTTATAGTGAGAGCTTGAAATTGTACTATCAAAATTGTAATAAATATTTGTTTGAATAAAATATTCGTTTGAATTCCAATTCTGTGTTATTTATTTTATTCAGCAAATATTTATTTTATCTGTGAAAAATAAAATAGTACAATATCAAATACATTTAAATGAATGTATATATGTTTATTATCATCAAACAAAAATCATATAGATGCATATTTAACAATCTCCCCCTTTTGATGATAACAAACATATATTTAAGATTTTGAATATATTAAATGTATTTGATCATTCAATTTGCTCCCCCTATTTGAATGCTCTCTTTCTACACAATACTCCCCCTACATATATGCATGAGAATAAAATATGCAATATGATTCTATATGCAAATAGAAAATATGTGAATTTTATTTGTGAATTTTATTTTCCAAAATCTTAACCTTTCTCTCCCTCTTTTGTTATCAGCAAAAGAATAATAGTGTTAGAAAAATAGGGATATAGTGATAGACATTAATACAATATTAAAAGTCAATCGAGTATAAATATTAATTTCAATAAAAAATCAAACAAAAAATCATAAATACTTTAATTGACGCATATTCCACTTTAGAATGATAGGATGATATCATCAAATAAAACCATATAGTTGTGTCTATTTGTGGTATATTTATTTCAGGAAATTTGAATATCTACTAACCATACATAACCGTTATGACTTTTAAGTGAGATTAGTAGTTTTCTAAATTTTTAAAAATGAATTCAAGTATCTTCTAACCACGCATAACCGTGAGGACTTTTAAATGGGATTAGAATCAACTTGTCTATTTAATCAATCAATTTTGATATGCATTCCATACATGCATAACCGTGAGGACTTTTAAATGAGCATGGAAACACATAATCAAAAATCTAAGTAATTCACCCATGCATAACCGTGAGGACTTTTAAATGAGAGTGAATATTTTGGATATTATTATTTATTGTTAGAAATATAATAAAATTGAAGCACAAATGATTTCCCGTTTAAACTACCACATATTGACATACTATATTGTCTTTTGATGAGTGATGGTCGATAGAAAAATGATAGAAATATAAATGATCATGGAATATTTATCAACAAAAAGTTTTTATAACCGTTGTTTAAATTTCTAAAGAAATTTTCTAATTATACTTTCTCAAGTCATAATATATGATTAATATCAACACTCATCTTATTTTCAATCACTATCTATCTTTTTAGATAATTATTAGGGGGTCAAATCAGTTAACATAGTTATTTAAAATCAATTTCAAAAATAGTTATAAAATCAAATTTTCTTAAATAACTAATCTGATACAAGGTCAACATAAATTATTTTCTAGAAGGGGTTTTTAAGAAAAATTTCTGCTAAAATAGAAATTATTTCAAGTCAAAAATATGTAGATATTTTCTTTGAAAAAATGATGCAGCAAATGAATGTCTCGAAATATAATCACGTTCAACTAGTAATTTTTCTATCAACTACATTACCAGTGTGATCTGCATCTGACTTTAAATTTCACTCAATATTCACTCGTTGGATGTCATAGACCAAATTGTGAAATTTCAACAAACTATCTCAGAATTATTTTCAACAATTTGTAAATGAAATTTTCTTGACTTTGAATTGAAGTCGTGTTAACCATCAAACAAATATCATAGTGTCAGATTTAGAAACCGTAGGATCAACAGTCATTAAACCATCATCATTATTTCAAAAACAATTTCTTGAAGTTTCACCAATTTCATAAAGTTTCAAAAATTTCAACAATTTCAAAAAAAATCCTTTTTATAGCATGAGTAATCAGTAATCAATCAACATCATAATTTGACCAAACAGATCAAGTTCAATAAAGAAATGGTTGGTCAACTTTTAAGCACAAATCAAAGTCATAGATAAGAACAAGTCATGTAAGATCATATCAAGTAAGTTAGAATATGTCAACCATCTTAATTACTTCAAGTAATTCTAATTAAAGATGATTGGTTAAAAAGAATCTGAATTAACGTCATCAATCATTTCACATAACTGGCTGATTTAATTCAGATTATGGTGCAGATTTTCACATTTTATCTATCGTTTGAAAATAAATACAATTACCTATTTTACCTGTACAATAATCTATCGTTGTTTGCCCATTGTGAATCTGTCACCTTTATACTAGGCTAAGGAATGTTGATTTGTCGCCCGTTGTGTGTCTGGAATAGCCAGAATCCAGATAACACTAATGTTGTTCCTTAGCCTGCCACCACACCTACACGGTAAAAGATTTTTGTGACCTATTTGTTTTTATAGGTCCATGGTTGTTAGTGGCAGAATAATTTGATGAATATGTTTGAGTAGACCCAAAACTATTTATATATGTTCCTTTTGGCACCCAAACTTGTTTGGTCCTTTCATTCTTGTTCCAATAGACATGAAATTTGTTTGTAGAATTCTTAGGAACCGAAACTTGTATAAATTTTGTGTTCTTGTTCCTATGACTATAATTTTCAGCACGATGTCCAATTATTTCATATCTAGCAAAGACACTCTTACCTTTTGCATTATCATCAACTTGTGTTTTCCCAAAACCTAGTCCTTTTCTGTTGTTAGCAAAAAGTTGATTTCCCAATAACATGTTGAATGATTTTTCTCCTCTTGAAAAGTTATTCAGTGATTTCTCAAGATTTTGGACTTTGGTTTTTAGTGTTGTGTTTTCAGTCACAAGTGAGGTGCATCTATTTATAAAATCCTTTTTCCTAGTGTCAATAGTTTCCTTAAGACTCAAGTTTTCTTTTTCAAGATTCTCAAAGCTATTCTTAAGTTTTGATAATTCTGAATCTAAAATTTTACATTTTTTACAGTCTAGGTTTTGAATATTTTCAAGTTCAGTTTCTAACCTAAAATTTTCATGAACAAGTTCTCTCCTATCAGATTTCAGTTTTTCAATTTTAGATTCAAGAGTATCAATTGTTTTAGCAAAATCACAACACATCAAAACAAGTTCTTTATAAGAATAGTTCCTTACCTCAAAAGATTCCTATGAACTTGCTTCTCAATCTGATTTTGCCATAAGACACAAATTAGCCTCTTCTGAGCTATTATTCGAAACTTCCTCTCCTTCTTCATCATCCCAAGTCGCTGCAAAGGCTTTCTTCTTCTTTTTCTTTCCTTTGTTGTTTTTGAGAAGTGGGCATTTTTGTTTGAAGTGGCCAGGCTTCTTGCAGTTATAACAAGTCAATTCATTCTCATAATTGTCAGAATCTTTTGACCTATTACCACTTGTTTTCTTCTTGCGTGGCTCGAATCTTGACCATTTTCTAAGATTATTGACAGCCATTGCAATCTCTTCAATTGAATCTTCTTCTTCTTCATCGCTCTCTTCTTTGCTCTTTAAGGCAATCGTCTTCTTCTTTGATTCGGAGTTGTTGCGTTCCTCCTTTGTTTTTAGCTCAAGCTCATATGTCATCAAGTTGCCGATCAACTCTTCCATGCTTAGTTTACTCAGATCTTTCGATTCTTGTATTGCCGTGACTTTTGCCTCAAAGTTCATCGGTAAGACTCGTAGCACTTTCCTCACAAGCTCTACCTCAGTGAATACCTTCCCAAGCGCTCTAGCATTGTACACCAAAGTTGAAAAGCGTCCAAACATGTCCTTTATGGTCTCGCCTTTATCCATCACAAAGTTATCGTATTCATTGCTGAATAGGGCTAGACGAGACTCCTTGACTTGAGAAGTTCCTTCATGTGTCACCTCCAAGGTATGCCAAATTTCCTGCGCAGTTTTACAATGAGAAATTCTATTAAATTCATTCTTACCAAGAGCACAGATCAAAGCATTCATGGCTTTAGCATTTGTAGTTTTTAATTTCTTATCATTAGCGTCCCACCTATCCTTAGGTTTAGGAATCTCAGTATCACCAACAGTTATGGTGGGAGATTTATAGCCAGTTTCAATAATGTCCCAAACATCATAATCAACAGAACTAAGATAAATACCCATCCTAACTTTCCAATAAGCATAATCAATCCCATTAAACCTGGGTGGCCTAGCAATAGATTGCCCCTCAGAAAAAGCATTATTTGGTGGATTCATGACTCTAGAGTTAAAGAAAAATACCGGGCTCTGATACCACTTGTAGGATCTAGATTAACCCTAGAGGGGGGTGAATAGGGTTATAGCAAATTTTCTCGAATTAAACACAAACTGCAGATAAGTAAATATGCTGAAAAGTAAATCACACACAAAATTTACCTAGCTTCGGCAACCCCTTCCTACTGCTGCATTCCCAGATTTCTATTAGGATTAAACAGTCTCCCGCTTACAAACACTCTAATAGACTCGCACACCCTGCTACCGCCTATAGAGTTTTGCAAACTCGCAAACCCTGCTCACTGAACTAATCCTAACTAGACAATCTGACACTACCTAAAACCTAGGTGGTGATTTACCCTGATTTGATTCAAAGAAATACAGATTTCTAAATAAAAAGCAAGAGCAAAAAATAAATAAACTAGAGTAAAATTGTTTTTGCCCTTAAACAAAAATAAAAGTTAAAACCCTATTTAAATTAATAAGGCCGGCCCTGTTTGTTTTCTTTTATTCAATGTCGGCCCATTCCTTTGTAATGCTCTGTGAAAAATAGTGGCTTCTCTTTCATTCCTCTTTGCGACTGAACTTAGGGCTTCGGCTCGATTTCGTTCCTCTTTGCAACTGAGATTAGGGTTTCGCCCTCGTGTTTGAGAGATTATCTACGGCTTCGGCCTCGTCTTCCTCTTGTGGAATTGATTTCGACTTTAGCCTCGATCTCGTTCCTCTGTGAGCAATTAGGGATTTGTTACAGCCGACTTCGTTGCTTCAAGATGATCGAGTTCGGTTCTTGCTTTGTCGATCGACGACTCTTCGTAGCTTGGCTTCGACTGCTCCTTGTTTGTTGATCGAATTCGACTCTTGACTTCGGTATGTGGTTTTTGCCTTTTGTTCTCTGGATTAGATACTTAAACTCGATAATTTTATTGTCAGTGATGATTGGGTTTATATAGGAGTCTAATTCCTATAATTTCGTTTGTGTAAAATTTATTTGACTTTGTCAATTCTTTTTCTCGGTCGCTTGATAATTCTTGAACGATTGTGATATTTGTGACTTGGTCACTCACGTATATTTGATACTTGCTTCTCACGGTTTCGATTTTAAATCGTTCGATCATTCCTTGATCGATACGGAAGAAAACTTTCCTCTTTTATTTGGATTTGATTTTTGACTTTTTCCATTTTTACTTGATTTCGAGAATATTCTCGAGTTGACTTCTTCTTTCTGGCCCCTATGATTTCTAGAAACTGCAGTTGACTTTGTAAACTTTGATTTTGTGATTTCCTGGCCTTGTGGTGTTCACAGCTTCGTCTTTCTGTAGCATACTCGACATGTTCCTTTTTATAACTACTGTGATATATGCATATTCATGACTTCGGCCATCACCATTTCTTTGATCTTTGTTCTGCTCGAATTGTTTGCTTGTTTACTTGTCTGGTTGCATTCATGGTTTGCATTGAGAGAGTTCATCATGGTTAGCACTTTGATGCTGCCTGGATTGTCACTTGTGTTCACTACTAACATGTGCATACATGCAAGTATCACTGTACTGTGCATTCTTGTAGTCTTCATGTATACTCGAGTCTTCATTGTATTCTGGCCTATGACTTCGACCTGTCTGCATTGCATACATGTAGCTGGTACACATTTGTTTGCATATATCAGTTACCTGACCCTTGCATATGCTCTCTATAGTATTGTGATCTTGAGATGATTGCATATTTCTAATGCACTTGGTCACTGTTGCATGCATTGCTTTGGGGTTGAAGTGTCGAACTTGTATCATTCTGGTCATGCTTTGTACTTGGATCTTGAATATTCCGACCTGATGCATTTGGACTTGTATTTAGCTTGATGGTAGTTACTGGATTCATGTTGTTGGTGGTTTGATCTTTGATGTTGAGGCTGCTGTGTTCATGTGGTCTGGTCTGGTCATAATGTAGTTGTATGTCACTGATTTGTTGTACTTGAGTCTGGTTCATTCAAACTTGAAGTCTAGTTCCTTTTGTAGCATTGAGTTGCACTGCACTTGAGTCTTGTCTCCATTTGCTTGATGTCTTTGTTTGGTTCTGATCTTACTACTTTGAGTTTGGTTTGGCTTGTGTACTTCACTGCTATATGTGCACTGTGCTTGTTGACATGTCTGGTGCACCACTTCATATGTGCACTCGTTTACATATGCCTGGACTTGACTGTTTGTTTTCTGGTCTTAAGTTCTGGTTGCATTGAGTACATGTCTACATGTTGACTTGTTCATCTACTGTTGCATTGACTTTGTACATATTGTGCTTGCATTTGCTGACTGCACCTGTGTTGAATCCAGCTTTAAAGCTCGGGTTTGACCTTGTGCTGAAAATTGTGACATTGTTTTTTTGCACTTGAGTTGAACCCGGCTTTTCTTTTGGATTTGACATGTGCTCACCTGTCCCTGTAACATTATCAAGTGTACATTTCGGTGTGCATGGCCTTGTGGCATGTACAGTGATACACTGTGCATGTCACAAGCTATTCGTGTATGATGAATTCAAATATGATGACGAACAACCCAAATAACTGAGGCAAATATTATTTTCGAAATCCATATTTTGTTTTATACTGCAAATACATTTTATTTTCAATTTTACTGCATCAATGTATATTTCTGTAGATTGCTCAGATGCTGGATTCACATTGGAATGAAGTTGAAGATAAATACGAGTGTGAGTGATATGTAGTGAGGAACTGATGTAACTATGAAATTGTGATGTAATTGTATTGTGACTGAAATTGATGTAATTGTACTGTGACTGAAATTGTATAGTTATAGTGAGAGCTTGAAATTGTACTATCAAAATTGTAATAAATATTTGTTTGAATAAAATATTCGTTTGAATTCCAATTCTGTGTTATTTATTTTATTCAGCAAATATTTATTTTATCTGTGAAAAATAAAATAGTACAATATCAAATACATTTAAATGAATGTATATATGTTTATTATCATCAAACAAAAATCATATAGACGAATATTTAACAACCTCAAGACCGACCCATATGCTTCAAACCTATAATCCATCATCACCGATGATCTCTTCAACATCAAATTTTCTAATCCCTTCATCCTGTATCCATAATGATTTGGAATGAGAAGGATCGATGGACAAAAAATTGCAAATGGTTGAATTGCATTCCACCAAATTTGCAATGAACTGTGAGCGTATGAACGCATGTGGGAGCCAATAACAAAAACGTTTACCTGAATGAGCACATGTACATCCTGAAAATTTGATTTCTTGAAATCGACAAAAAATGGATTCTCACATGGAGAAACTAGAGAAAGAATTGGATCAGATAACCAAGGCATACTAACTCGACTAATAAACTCAATGGAACTGAGTGTAGAAGATTACCGATAGATTCTACTCCATAACTTACATCGTTTGATAACGACCAAGTGTCACGATGAATAGAGAGAGATTTGACTCTCCACAAAGCAGCTCAACAACAACGGAATGATAACAACCATTCGAGACACTAAGTAGAATACTCTATGATGACACTAACTTGACATCAATTCAAAGCACGTCATGTACACAATAAGATGTACTTTGGGGGGGCAAATGTTATCCGACCTTTTGGTCCGGCTATATTCAGACTGACTGGACAAGTTAGACTGAACGATCATCGAGGAAGATAGCCCGGTGAGATGATTATTAGGCTTAGAGATCAAACACAGGCAATGAAATGAAGCGAAGATCAACTGAGACTAAGAGATAGACTCTCCAGAATATTCTATGTATGGAATAATACCTCCCTTAGGTAGGGGATCGGTGCCTATCCCTATTCGTAAGGGATCGGTACATATCCTCAATTTTTGTCCCAAATAGGGTGAGATCGATATGGAGTGATAAGAAAGGCCCCATGAGGATACATTTTAAGTTTCAAGTCATTTGGAGTTCGTATGGTCAAGTTATGGGAAAATTACTTCACCTATAAAAAGGGATCAGTATAAAATGGATCGGCCATATTCAGCTTTCACTACATATTGCAACAATGATCGATCAATAACTCAAAATCTACAGAATCTATCGACATGAAATTTGGAGTATAAGAAAATTACAACGTGGGAAACACCCTTAGGGATCGGCTCCCAATCCAAGGAGATTAGAGAGATCGGTACATGTCCCTGTTTGTACCAAAATTGGGCACAACACTCTTCGGATGTGTTTGAAGAGATAAAATGAAGAAAACATATATAAAATGAAGCAAATCTAACAAACACATCAATTAAACAAATAAGAAAATGCACAGAAACACACAAATTTAGAGTGGTTCGGCGAATTTCCTATATCCACTATGAAATGATTGATGTTTATTAAGTTTTACTTGCTTTTTACAAAAGATTACAACAGTATAACTGAAGTTTGATAATCATTTCGGCAGAGTGTCGGCGTAGAGAGGCCAAAAAGTCCTTCTTCTGTAGGTTTTAGGCTGCTATTTATAGGCGTAGGAGGCAAATATCTCGCGCTGATCTCGGGAGACTTCTTATGGCACGTGGGTGTGCCCACACGATCGATCCCAGGCGATTTCGACTCGATCCGTGATCGATACGAACGAATTTCGTATCGATCAAGACTTTCTCCAATCGAGTCAAATTTTGTAGGAACATTCTGCATGTTGTACTTAAGCTGCTATGAAAATTTCATAGCATTTGGACTTGTAGATCATGAGATACGATCGATGCAAGTTGGAGTTTTTCCATCCGCAATCGATACGAACGAATTTCGTATCGATGAAGACTTGTTTCGATCGAGTTGAAATTTAGCAGGAACATTCTTTATGTCATACGTAAGCTGCTGTGAAAATTTCATAGCATTTGGACTTGTAGATCATGAGATATGATCGATGCAAGTTGGAGTTTTTCCATCCACGATCGATACGAATAAATTTCGTATCGATCAAGACTTGCTCCGAACGAGTCGAAATTTGGCAGGAACATTCTTCATGTTGTACTTAAGCTGCTGTGAAAATTTCATAGAATTTGGACATGTAGATCATGAGATACGATCAATGCAAGTTGGAGTTTTCCATCCGCGATCGATACGAACGAATTTCGTACCGATGAAGACTTGCTCCGATCGAGTTGAAATTTGGCAGGAACATTCTTTATGTCATATGTAAGCGTGAAAATTTCATAGCATTTGGACTTGTAGATCATGATATATGATCAATGCAAGTTGGAGTTTTTCCATCCGCGATCGATACAAGACTTGCTCCGATCGAGTTGAAATTTGGCAGGAACATTCTTTATGTCATACATAAGCTGCTGTGAAAATTTCATAGCATTTGGACTTGTAGATCATGAGATACGATTGATGCAAGTTGGAGTTTTTCCATCCGCAATCGATACGAACGAATTTCGTATCGATCAAGACTTGCTCCGATTGAGTTGAAATTTGGCATGAACATTCCTTAGGTCATACGTAAGCTCCTGTAAAATTTTGGTGGCATTTGGACTTGTAGATCTCGAGTTATGATCGATGCAAGTTTGGATTTCTCAATCGTGATCGATCAATATCTTGAGCATACGAACTCCGATTGACTCGAAATTCGGAACGTTGGCTCTCATAGCTTTGCTTGTCATGTCATATCAATATTAGCTCGATCCAGACTCGGACAAAATTCGTCGATATCCATAGTGGGCCTGCGTATAACCGATCTCCAAGACGAACTGTCATTGGTTTCTAGTCAAGTTCTTGGTGTCACGACCTTGCCAAAAGGCGGGATAACAATCCCTCTAGAGGGATCAGCTGAAATCGGAATGCATGCAACACAACTTCACGGAAAACACGATATCTCACAAACGGTAAATCGGAATGGCACGAAAAAGGATCCTTCTTTCCGCTACCCAGGCTCTTCCATTTTATTTTTTTATTCTTGTACTAATGGATCCCAGCTGATCCAAACATTTTTGTAACCATAATCAAGTGCAAGATTAATAAAAATATGAAGTGGACATAGGCCAAGATTGCCGAACCACTATAAAAATATGTGTGTTTATTTATGATATTTTCTTTGTTTTAATTTCATTCTTCATTTAATCTCTACTAGATTCTATTGGGTGTTGATGCCTATTTTTGGCGTCAATAATTACTATGATACTGTGGAGCTCTAATCCCTTGTCGACACACTGTTTTACACATCGGCTAACATTTGGCTACAATATACCCACCGTAGTGGGTATTCGCATATACATGAGTAATCTTACTTATAAGGAATAATCAAACAAATAACATGACGGTGTCCCATACCACCGCATGTTATTCGAATAATTATTCAACGCTCCTAAACTATAGCCGATCCACACTTGGTATTTCTATATGACAAGTTCGAAGAATAGCCGGAAAAGTGTTACTAAGAGTCTCATACTGGATGGTATCACTAAACTGTTTATTCAAATTTCTCGTCACACGGAAATGAAATAACATAAATCAAATATAGAGATGACATCACTATATCATTTTATAACGTAACACCATCAATATCAACGGTGAATCATGCACAATATCCAATTCAACATAAAAGGAAAGAGAAATCAGAAAGGTATGCTAATGCCAATTTATTAAATTACCGTAATAAAATTCTACTTTAAAATAAATTTATAAACTTCCAATAGAAATAGAATATACTTCAAGATCTTCACTTTATAATAAACTGATTAGAATTAAAAACATCTTTCCTTTAAATTATACCTTTTTCCGAAATTCTCATAAAATAAAAGGATATTTTTAGTTATATAAAACATACCCAAAATCATTTAATTGTTTCATAAAAGATCTTTGTATTTTTTCAATGTTCGAAAGCTCTTCTAATAATATTTAAAATAATCTTTGGAGTAGGAATCACTTAATATGCTATTATTATTTTCATAATATATTTTTGTAAAATAGCATTTATATTTTATTTTACCTTTAAGCAATTTCAAACTTATAATATATTATAATATTGACTTAGAAAGGATTTTATAACCAAAAGAGAACCATATTTATTGTAATAATTCAAATTATATTTATAAGTATAAATAGTTAATTGAATAAAATTAGTATATTATTTATAAAACGCTTTTAAAAACTTTTAATCCCATAAAATAATTTTTCCAAAACTATTCAAAATCAGTTAAACCTGAAAAATGTATGAAATATTTCAGATAAAAATACGCGTATATCAATATTCCAATGTATAATGTTCAATTTGCTATCAGACAAAGTTCCATTTGCAAATTAACACATCAAACTAATGCAAACAATCCGAACAACACTCAATCAATGATTTGCAGTACAATACAAACCAATGCAATTCAAATCAATGTATTAATCAATTTATTCATCTAATCAATTCAAGCAATTAACAAGACAAAAACATGTATATTTTGCATAATGATAGAGACATAGATATAGTATGGGTGAGATAACTCACCTTAAGCGATTATAATCCAAACATCTCCAATTCACACATCAGCTAACGACCGAAACTCAACAATTTCTGCCCAAACCTACACATGCAATTGCAATTCGTTATTGCTTCTAAGCTTACATTGACATTTGCTCCACTACTCCAACGGCAGTTACCTTCATTCCCTATCATCTCGCACCTATAGCCAATGGTCGTGACCTCCATCCCCATGAATGCCACTATCGTGCTCCCGCATCATCCACACATGAACGCCAATCACCATTTCCTATCACCATCTCCGTTGGCACGCACACTAGGTCACACACCATTAGCAAGTCGCTACCCAGTCCATAACTATCCACACCTTTAGCAGCTCCTTCCTTAATCAACAAATTATTGTTTTGTTTTGTTTTCATGCCGAATTGGGTTTTGAGCTTAGGGAAAAAGATAGAATATATTGTTTGGTTTGTGTTCATTCTCTAAAAGCCCAAAAATGTTATTATTGAGTTTATTTTTAAAGATGGAGAAGAGAAGTTTGGAAATCGAAACCTTTGGAAATTAGAAAGTCATGATAATTAATTTTAGATTTTGTTGTTGGGCTTGAGTAAGCTGGGGCTTAATTACATTTTCCTTCCATTCCTTTCTTTCTCCCTTTTCTTTTCTTACTTTATAAACCAAATACATTCAAACCCATTTATTAAATTAATTCTATCATCTTAAATTTTTTTTAATAATTCATTCCATATTTTACAAAAATTATTTTCTATAATTCTATTTAAATGATTAATCATTTTATTTAAATTATCTACTAATAAATTTCTAAATTATATTAATAAATTTATTTTCTAATGAAAAAAACTTTATATTTACAAAATTTAACTTATCATTATTTTCAAATAATTTATTCTTATCTTCATGTACCAAAATGATAAAATTAATTATTAAACCATTATTCTTTGTATATTTAATCCTTTAGATTTAAAGATAATATTTCTTATAAATTCTAAATCACTAGTTTAATTTCAAATAATTACTTCCAACCCCAATTAATTTACTATTTATTATTACTTAATTATTAGTTAATTGCTCCTCGACAATGGATTGTTATAAAAAGGTAAGTTGAGATCAGCACTCAGTTTAGGTCCAGGTATGCTAATTTTGTTGATTTGAATATGGATATGGAAACAGTATACCTCATGACCCCAGATTGGGTGCAATTTTAATGATAAAACACCATTAGAGACTGAAGAATGGAACAGCCTTGCAGTAAGAGTAAATATTGCCCGTTCCACCAAATCAACAGCCATACCGCCAATGAGTGTCGGCTGCTCATAGAAGAAATTAAAAGGCTTATATGAGAAGGCATCTTTCTAGAGTTTGTTCATCATCAAGTAGAGCAGAGGAACAACCATGATAACTGGCCAGTACTACCATAGCAACTCAACAACGTCGCAATACTCATTAACATCTTGACAGTATGTGGAGGCCCGCATGTGGTCGACAATAGCCAGGAGCACATCCCAATATTAGAGGGAGGTGGGCTTAGCTGGCTAAGTATATTTATTAATGCACCGAGCATCCAAAGCACCCAGGTTGGAATCATATCAGTTTATCACTTTCACTATCGAGGATGAAGAGGCAGTTTCATACCCCCATCATGACCTTATGGTCATCATTCTTGCAATGACCAAATCAAATGTGCAACGAGCCATCATAGATGAGGAAAGCTCACTAAACATAATGCTTAGACATGTTTTTGAAGCTCTCAAACTTCCTGCCTCCAACCTTACCCTTACACCTTGCCAATTTATAGTTTTGAGGTGTGGGCATTATGTCGGTGGGCACCTATAACAACTCCTATTTTGAGGTCCGTAGCTAACCGCTACAGATGCTGCAGTCGTCTATAGTATTAACTTTCGGTGACAAAATACGGTAATGTTAGTGGTATCCATAATATCAGAAGCACATGAACATGAAATAAAATCAGCGCAGATTTAAAAACAGCTTTTCTGATTACACTTCAAATCAATATTTCATATTCAATTACATAATCCCAAAATGATTCCCAGGTTAGATAAATATAATTATTATAAAATACACTAAGAGCAACATATGAAGATGCCCCCTTGGATGATCAGAATACTAAATAGACACATCAGTCAATAAATACATCATAGCGGAACAATAATGGATAGACTCCTAAATAGCTAATCCTTGCCTCCTACATGTCCTCGGAAGCTTTATTCATCGCCTACTTAAACCTGAAATACCTTAAATCTCAATCTACTAAAATTAAGTTTTGAGCACCTGAGAGTTTAAAGGAAAACATAAACTTCAAGTCAGACATAAAGCCTGATGTGAATAATTCTATTACATCTCGGTTTACTGATATTAAGTGAGACCACGTCATTTAGCGGAATGAGTTTCTCCTTACTAGTATCCTTTTAAATCTTTTGCAAATCAAAATCCTACAATTAAACCGACTATAACAACAATAACAATAACATATATGCATATAAATCAGGTAATCAATGGACTATCTGTCCGAACATTATAGTTTTATCTGGCTGACTATTAACTACTGGATGACTCGGGCCTACCATACATAATAAATATTCTAACTTTTGTTAGACTAAATACCGGATGGAATGTCCTTAACTTACTTCTTCTAGAGTCAACTAATCCTAATGGTTTTGCGGGCTCACCAATAACCTATCTCTACTCTGTGTATTCCTTTCTGTGTGTAACATAATTTTAATATTACCTATGACAAAGCCCTGCACACTAGAATTTTGGACTTATACTAGTAAGGGATACTAGTTAAAGTATAGGGCGCACTAGTCCATCTGGTTTTCTAATATCCGAGTCATATACTTAGGGCTAACCACCCTATCCAATTTTCCTTGAAAACATTTCTTTCAAATTGATTTAACCCTTTGAAATCATACTTAAACAAGGAAAATATGCTCTTTGCTTTATTCAAAATATATGTGCCATGATATATGCTTTACACAAAACAATGTTGATGAACACCAAAAATCAATAAGGTTATCTATCCCTTTAAAATAAGTTAAAGCCCTTTTTAACTTAGAAAACATTAGACTATAAGCCAAAACAATACCTTCGAAGCCATTGTTTAAACCTCAAATAACCTCTTTCGAAATCACTGAAAGCTTCCCTTTTGAAATCATTGAAAGCATCCTTTTCAAAATTATTGAGTTCAACACTTAATAAAACTAATGGGTCAAAGGAAGCAGGGGCGAAAACATCACTTTCGTAAGCATTGGTCTCAAATAAAATAATTAGAGAAGAGAGTAGCTTCGAAACTATTCTTTTGAAACCTTTGCCTCCGAAACTATTAGTAAAACCATCAACCAAGAATCTCTTGCTACAAGGATCTAAGTAAACATTATGATGGTTTATTGGCCTTTTGCTTACAATCTTTTGATAGGACGACCAACACTTGCTGAATTCGATGCCATCATCTCCTATAATCAGCTCGTCATGAAAAATCCCTATATAGGGCGGGATCAGCGAGATCTGACAAAATCAGTAGATGGCCACGGAGTGTTATGGAATGTGAAAATCCGCCCTTTCAGCCATAGATCTAACACACAAACCAACATCAACAACCCAAAAATCGAAAGGACGAGTAATTAGGGTAAGATAAGCATACGACTATGATAGATATCGGATACAGTTCTAACTAGCACCATCTAATAGCTGCCTACTCTCCGACTCTCATAACAAAAGAAAATACAATATAATACATCAAGAATGACCATAGTCACATCACTATAACATATCTACAATGTAAAATACATATATCTGAACAAGAATACTACAACCCTATCCAACCAACAGTCAAATCTAGGTTTCGATACTTATTTACATCATACAAATATATACAAATGAGTCTCTATCTCCGATATCATCTCGTCTCCAAACTCTATCAACTTGGATATATATATATAAGGAAAAATAGGAAGGGTGTTTGTACCTAAATTGGGCACAACACTCTTCGAAAGGGTTTGAAGATATAAAAATGAAGAAATTAAATGGAAAACGAGGATTATCTAACAAACACTTCAAAAACAAATAAGAGAGTACGTAGAAACACAGAAATTTAGAGTGGTTCGGCGTATTGCCTACGTCCACTATGAAATTGATGATTTCATTGATGTTTTCTTGATGATTACAACTAATTACAGCCGATTACAGCGAATTACACTGATGAAATTCGAGTACAACAGCAGCCTTGTAGCGCCAAAATGTTTTTGGCAGAGTCTGGACGTCAGAGAGCCAAAAGATCCCTTTTCTGTAGGTTCTTGGCTGCTATTTATAGGCATAGGTTGCAAATATCTCGCTCAGATCTTGGGAGACCTCTTTTGGCACATGAGCGGGCCCACGCGATCGATCCCATGTGATTCCACTTGGTCCGTGATCGATACGATCCAATTCGTATCGATCAAGATTTGGCCCAATCGAGTCGAAATTGGGCATGAACATTCTTTGAGTTGTACGTAAATTCCTGTGAAAATTTCGTAACATTTGGACTTGTAGATTGTGAGTTATGATCGATGCAAGTTCGTGTTTTTCTAGGATGCTGAATTCGCATCGATACTGTTCATATCCACATGTTCGTATCGCTCTTTGGGCACGTGCTTGTAAGTCGACATGGCGTTAACTCCTCGGATCGATCCACTTTTCAGGCCGAGTGACTGAGTCTTATTCGTATCCAATATCGAAGCATTGTTCGTATCGATCGATTTCGGCCTTGTTCGTATCGATGTTAGTGGTTCTGTTCTGTTCGTATCGATCGTGTTTTGTCTCGCCCGTATCGATCGTGTTTTGTCTTGTTCGTATCGATCAATTGTGTTGCTTTGTTCGTATCGATCGGCTACATTGTTTTGTGCGTATAGTATTGACTTTGTATCGATCTGTGGTCAATTGATACAAAACATGTTTGAAGTCCGATCGATACGAAATGCATATTCGTGCCATAGTCGATGGTTACAAAGTAAACAATCATGGATGGATACGAATTGGATGTTGGTCGACCAATACGAGCATGTTGGAATTGATCGATATGAAATCGTGTATGTCTGATGGATATGAACAAGATCGATACGAAGGGGCCGCCTTTGGATGGATACGAAGAGTGTAGTTCTGGATGGATTCGAATAGAACCGATACTAAGAGAGCTGATTCTCTGGATGGATTCGAACAGGATGGATGCGAATGAAGACTTTCTTTGGTTTTTTGATGGATGCGAATAGAGCTACTACGAGGTGATGGATACGAACAGAGGCCTCCCCCCTTGATTTTGATCGATCCATATCTTAAGCGTACGAACTCCGATTGACTTGAAATTTGAGACATTGGCTTTCATAGCTTTGCTTGTCATGCATTATCAATTGTAGCTTGATTCGGACTCGGACAAAATTCATCGATATCCATAATGAGCCTGCGTATAACTAATCTTTGGGATGGACTATCCATAGTTTCCAATCAAGTTCTTGGTATCACGACCTTGCCAAAAGGCGGGATAACATTTGCCCCCCAAAGTACGTCTTGTGAAAACACGACGTGCTTTGAAAAGCTACAATCTTCATTCTGAATAGTTCCATCTGACTTGTTAAACAGTTATCGTCTTCTCGTCGAAAGTTGAAATCCTTGACTAATTTTTCAGTAATATGAATTGTTGACTGCCAACCATTGTACCGTGTACTGTTGTAACCGATTGCTGTATGATAGCGATTATTTGTTTGTTGTTGTAACCATCATTAAGCGTATATCCAATCCCTGTGAATTTTGAAAATTGAATATTAGTCCGGCATACATGCATATATGTTAACCCGACTCTCGTTAATGTCGCACGTTCGTGAGTCATTCTTAGTTCTCTCGTATCGAATTCCGTATCGATCCTCTCTTGAACCGATGTGAAATTCGAGTTGTGACAACTCTTGATGGTTGTTTTGGAATGTCCCTTTGTATCAATCCTCTCCTGGATTGATGTGAAAGGTCGTAAGATTGTTCTCGTATTTACGTAATTCGCATTGGTGGATACGAAATAAACATTTCGCATCGATGGCCTTATGCGGCATGCGAATAGAGCAACTGGTTCTCTGGGTACTATTCGTATCGATAGAGCTGCTTTGTCTAGAAAATTTTGCAGTAAACTTAGTATCGATGATGGTTTCGAATCCCTATGGTCTCCGAAGTGATGGACGTGAAATTGTCATTTCGTATTGATGATATGAAGCTCAGGCTTCCTAGCCCGTGGATACGAAATGATGGTTCGTACCGATGAAATTACATGGCTCCAGTGTAGCTTGGCTGCTCCTTTCACATCGATGAATTGATGGATTCAAAAAGCTTCACCCACAGTCAACCGTAGATGGATACGAAAGAAGCCCTTTCGCACCATCTTGTGCCTAACCGTTTCAACCGGTTCACTATCACCGGGATACGAATCGTTTTCTCTCTCACATTCGAGTCCATATAAATATGCTCTGTACTTAGAAAGATTTTTACTTGCTTTCTTTTTTACTCTTGGCTTCGTATCGAGAAAAGCCGAGAAACATAAAATAACCTTCATCTTCATATCGCTCTGAATATTGGGAAACTTAAACCGCCTTTCGCTTTCAAGTTATTTAATCCATTTAATTACCCAAATTAGGTAATTATATTGTTAATCTATACTTTTAATGACGAGACTTCAAGATCTATCGCCATCCCATTCACGACTATGGTGAATCCTGGTCGCGTTGAGTCCGGGGTTTGACCGGAGAAGGTGGAAATAGTATCTAAATCGATCTGGGAGGATGAAGTGTGGAGAGATGCAAAGCTTGGTGTTTCATATCGATGAAAGGGGAGAGAAGACTGGTCTTCATATCGACCCAAGGCGTGGGGCTGGTATCGATGAAGAGCTGAATGGTGAAGTGGTGAATTTTGTATCGATCTAGTGTGGTGACTATTCGTATCGATTCAAGACGATCGAGACAAGATTGAAGAGCCAACCATCGATACGAAACTTGTGGTAGGTGATCGATACGAATCTCACGGTTGGGGATCGATATAAAACCCACGATCTTCGATCGATACAAAGATAACAAGCTTTCATCGATACGAAACCAAAGTTTTCTGCTGATCGACGCGAGCTCGGACCTCGATGGATACATAATTTCCTCGTACTCACCCACTCGACTCCGACGAGCTTTCGCCTACCACAATTGGACTTAATCGTTTCACTGCACATTTGACTGCCTATCGAAGCTCATCGATGGAACTATAACTTAACAAAATTTTAATGAACCCTGACTTGGATCGGTCTCTAAAGTCTGGATGGAACGGTTGTGACGTCAGCGATGATGGTCACACCAATTGAATTTCGAAGTCTTGTCGTTTGCATATTTTCTCGTACTCTGTAGAATTTCTCAAGTAATTTACAACACTACACTGCACAACACATTCACGCACTTAACACTGGGGAACACTTGGGTTTTTATTGTCTAATGATGGTTTTTAATAAGTCGATTAGCTATGGAATCCACAAGTTCAAAACAGCAAGAGCTTCAGGATTCATCTCCTTTTGACCTCGAGATTCCGGCCATCGCGGCCGAAGTTATAGACCCAGCTTCGGACGAGCTGCCTGGGGCCAGTTTTATAGGAAATCCTCAGGATTCTATACCGTCTAACGTCTCCGAAGACATGTTGGGAAAGATATGCTTAAGGCATGGCTTGTCATTGGACGATGTACTATTACCGAGACCAAACGATAGACCACATGCTCCCCTAGAGGGGTTTATTGCCTTCAACCGCCATGCATGCGCAGTAGGAACACTTCCTCCGTTCAACCAATACATTACGGAAGTGTTGTCTTTCCTCGGAATTGCTCCATCGCAACTACATCCCAACGGATATGCTCTGCTGAACAGTTTATTTATTGTATTCATGGAGCATCTCTTTCGGCCACCGGTTCCTACAGAGATTAGATATCTTTTTAACATCAAGAGTATGGGAGATAGCCCATCGTTTACATTCCTGGAGGCGGTCAGGAATTGTCAAGTAGTAACCGAATCCTGGACAAGGCTGAGTTACTTTAAAACAGAATGGTTCTATGTCGATGCCCCCTAGGATTTGCCAGCCAATGGTTAGTCAGACATAAGTGTTACAGTCTTCTTCAAGTGGTATCCAGATAATAGTAGTTGATGTAAACTAATATCTTTTTTTACAACCGCAATCTCACGACCTGAAGGCGGGTACTTCAAAGAAATAGTAAAGGTCCTTCAAGAAGTTTCAAGTGAAATGAGGGACATCGATTCGGTTCTAACCGATAGAAATTTGAGAATCGTTGGACTGATTAAGCGGAATCAAAGCATAAGGCTTGAAGGGACACCGAGGGCAGCCCCGAAGAAGCGGTTGAAACACAAAACACCCAGGGCTCGTAATAACTGAAGGGGTAGATGAAGAGAAAACGGCCACGGATGATGAACTTGTAGCTGGGCCTTCGGCCGGATTTCACGCGTCAGAAGGAAGAAGAAAAGGCAAGGCCGCTGCTTACAAACGTCCTAAGTCTTCGAGGTGGAAATCAGTTGTGGTTTCCTTGCCGTTTCCCGGCATTAGAATCTCGGAGGCTCCTTCCTCACCAACAGAGAGTCCTTTCGAAGGACTTGCCGATATTTCGATTTTGGATTACGTGTCACTTCAACACGACACCGGGTTGGAGGAGCTTGATAGTGCTCTTGACCTTAGCGAGTCGCTTCCTATAAGTGCGGCCGACATTTCCGGTTGGTCGGGGGGTTGCACATACATACACACTTCACGGCACTACACGATTTTCAATCATAAGTTGTTCAATTTAAGAGACCACTAATTCTGCTTTTCTTTCTTTTTACAGGTACAATGTCTGGATGAGGGTCGATGTTAGGAAGTCTTTGCTCAGCCCGCCGTTCTTCTTCACATTATGAGTCACATATGAATGAAGAAGATAGAGACCGCGATCGCGGGTACTCTAACTAGGAACATCAAGAGAGAGATAGGGATAGGGAGTACAAATATCAATCCCGATCCCGCTCTCCTCCTCCTAGACTCCCTACACAACCTTCGGGTCAAGGGAGACAGCCAGTAGAGCCCCCTCGTCACA
This sequence comes from Allium fistulosum, assembly GCA_030737815.1. NCBI lineage: Eukaryota > Viridiplantae > Streptophyta > Magnoliopsida > Asparagales > Amaryllidaceae > Allium > Allium fistulosum. The sequence continues at coordinate 477,581,350 of CM060905.1, read as the reverse complement.
AACCATCCTCGCACGCTTCTCGGTCTGATTCACAACGTCATAGAGCTGAAGTTGAGCATCATGTCGTCGTTGAGCAAGCTATCACTGAGCCCACTTGGGAAGGGGCTATTAAAATCGCTCAACTTAGGAAAGAGTTCCCAAATATATGTTTCGACGGCTACGTTTTTCTCCCTCATTTAAAGAGAATTCCATCAGAAGCAGAGAACACAATGCATGATTACATTCATGACATTTACTCCCAGTACAAAGAGTGGGTTAAGGCTGCAGAGAAAGCATCAAAGGTGGCCTTTGAGCGGGCTAAAATAATCGAAAAGTTAGAATCTAATCTCGCTCATAAGGACCGCATCGTCCAAGTGCTTACTAATGAAGCTGAGTCCACTCGGAAATTAGAGATAGAGGCCACCAGAAAGGCCGATGAGGCGAACTTGGTCATGGAGAGGATGAGGCAGACACATTACGCCTTGGTGGAGCAGATGGGCCATCGCAACACCACTGTCATGGCTGAACATGACGCCGCTCTGAAAGAACTCGCTGAACTTAAAGCTAAATTTTCCGAAATCATCAAGGAAAAGGATGATGCAAACAAAGCCGCCCAGGAAGCGTGTGAATAGGTTGTTGTGCTTCAGGGAAAACGGGATGCGACCACGGCTAAGGTCCAAGTGGTGGAGACTGAGGTCGAGGAGAAGGTTCGAATGGCTGAGTTTAGGCTAAAAGCTGATATCGAAGATCTCCTCATTGTTTATAACGCCAATGTTTTGAGGCACAGAAGTCTAGCCTGGCTCGATAACTACCCAACACATTTATATAACGCTTGGGGCCGATTGGTTGAGGAAGAGAAGGCGGTGCATCTGGGTGAATCAATCAACGAGTTTGAGCTTGAGAATCGTGTGTTAAATGAAGATGAACGAAAGATTCTCCACGAGTCAATGATTTTGCATGAGAAAGAAAGGCTCGGCACCCAACACTTGGAGGTCGGATAAGGTTCAGGTGTTGAGCATCACGAAGTGAGTGCTAAAGTTCCTGCGCCAACCCAACCTGAATCTACACATGTGGTTGATCCCTAGCCCATTCCTGCCTATAATTCGGATCAGCCGCAGCTATCTCCGACTAGAGAACAAGTTTCTGAGGCTAATCAGCCGTCCACAAGCCAAATTGGGGAAGGTATTCTGAACATTCTAGATGCTTATCTGAAGTCGGTGTCGTCATCCGAATTAAGTACTAACAGTTCTTCTTTTGTTTTTGTCCAGTGATTGATGCTGCACCGGTCGTGCCTCCTGCACTCAAGAATCACATCATATGCAGGAAGCGATAATAACTAAAGCAATCACCACAACGACCACGTCATCGCCTGATGGAACACAACAGTGCACTCTGATTTTCTATGAACAGATGATGGAGGAACTCCTTGGTCATCACAGTGATCCTTTTGCGGACCTTCCATTTGTTATGGGTGGAAACGCACCTGCTACTGGCTCTTCAATGCCAACCACTAATGCTCCTAGCAAGGCCCAAGCAAATCGTGAAGAAGAAATATTGGCCGAAATTGATGCTGAAATGGAGGCAGTAGCTCATGGCGATAGTTTTGGAGGTGGGATGGCGACACCTGGTCCGGCTCCATTAAGGATGATATCACCTGGTGGTACAGTTATTGAAACCAGCACGCCTATCCCGCCTCCTATAGTCGATCCGGTTCCTCCGACTCCGCCTTTAGGGAACATTCCCGTGCACTTGAGCTCGGATGAGGAAGTTGATATCATGCAACCTCCTGGAGATCAGCCGCCAAAAGGCAAAGGCTCAAAAAGGAAGATAAGTGGCAGCTCCAGTGGGTCAAAACCAAAAAGGAAGCCGAAAAAGAAAAAAGAGTAAACGTGCTTCTTCGGTTTATTTTTGGTAGATAGATAGGAATTTATCTTCGTTTTTCTTTTGTAGGCTGTGTATAGATGCGGGTTCGGCCCCCACTAGTAGGAATTTTCGGGACCAACTTGTACATAATTTCTTTTCGCAAATAGCTGAAATGAAACTTTATTTTGCTTTGAACTCGATGTGTGATTATTTGCTTAAGTGTTCCAACATTTGAATTCCTTGTTCAGTACGCTTGTGAAGTTTCAATGTTTGAACCTCGTTTGAGTTCATCCGTCAAGTCCTAAAATAACGGCCACAAGTCACGACTGGACATTAAGTTGAACTCCAATATTGTACTGCTTCAGTTAGTGATTGACACTTAAGTTCTGCCCCCAGTTTCAGGGATGAAGTTTAAAGATCGGCTAGCGGTCATATTTCGCTTTCAATGCAGCATGCTTAGCATTGTTGGATTGATGTTGAAACAAGGGGATTTTGAGTGGTTGAATCACACTCGCTCTTTTATTGATGATTGTATCCACGCTCCGGGGACTTAAGTTATTTTCACGGGCAATCAACCACGTTTGCATGGCACTTATTATTTCGTCCGCACTTTGGGGACTTAAATAAATTTGTCGGCGCTCAATCATACCCGGCTTGAATTTATACTCCGGTCCGCACTCCGGGGACTTAGAGTCGATTAACATTTTATAATCTAGTCCACGTTCTGGGGACTTGGAGTTGGTTGAAGTTTACTTTCCGGTTCGCACTCTGGGAATCCGGATCGTTTCAATGTCTATACTTTGGTTCGCACTCTGGGAATCCGAAGTTAGGTGACGTTTTATACTCCAGTTCGCACTCTGGGAACTTAGAGTTAGTTGATGTTTATACTCTGGTTCGTATTCTAGGAATCCGAAGTTGGTAAACAGACGGTCAATCACACATGTTGTATGTTTTTGAATTTCGCTCGCATTTTGGGAACGAAAGGTGTATCAGGATCGTGGATGGTTGGATCACATCCACCCTGAGTTAACAAGTGAGGTCATTAGATGGACGGGTCCACCCTCCTCAAACTTGGTTCAAATACGGTCAAAGTCGTTAGGTGGACGGATCCACCCTCTTTGAAACCGTATTTTTAAGTTTATACTCCAGTTCACACTCTGGGAATCTGGGGTAGGTGAAGGATTGTCGTGAATCAATCCTATTTGGACTCTAGTGTGATGGCTTGTCCCCGAGCTTGGGTTTCACTTAGTGAGTGACCGGTCGTATCATAGTGACACAGTCACTCCCTATTTGAATAAATTCCACCGTACGATGGAACTTAGCTCTCCGTGCGTAGTGATGACCATATGAAGTATTTCAAGTAAATCACAGCTCTGGCTCGAAGAGATTGCATTTTATTGCTGAAATAAGAAAATACGGCAAAGTCAGTTGCCTTATTACAAATTCTAATTTCGAAATGCAAAAACAAATTGCAAATGAACAATAGACTGAATAAATAAACAGAGCCTGTTATGTGTAGTAGCGACGGAGACTTTCGCTATTCCAGGCTCTTGGAAGAGTGAGACCGTCAACGGTCGATAATTTGAATGTGCCATCTCCGAGCTTTCGTTCAATAACATATGGTCCATCCCAAGATGGCTTCATATGCGAGAGGACCGGATAAATTCTTTTGAGTACGAGATCGCCAAGTTCAAAGGTTCGGGGTCGGACCTTGGGATTGTATAATCGGGCGACTCGACTTCGATATGCGGCTGCCTTCAAATCAGCCTCTTCACGCTTCTCATCCAATGAATCGAGAGATTCAACAAGTAATATAGCATTCGCCTTTGGATCGTAGTATGTCATATGATGAGAAGGTACTTCTAATTTTACTAGAATGGAGTTATCCACGACCCCTTTCGGAAACAACATCAAATATCCAATCGGTTTCCATCTGATCAATGCTTGGCGAAGATAATACTTCTACGGGAACAAGTCCCATTTGTTGTGCTTCACCTGTACTAGCTAACTTTGCCAACGAATCAGTTTTCTGGATATGTTCTCGTGGTATGTAATAAATAGCATAATAGCCAAACTGATTCAATGTATCTTTAACCTGAGCAAGGTACGCGGCCAATCTTCGATCTCTGGCTTGGTACTCCCCTCGAACTTGACACACGATCAATTGCAAATCACAGTAAATTTCCACCGCAGTGATTCTTTAATCTCTAGCAAGTTTCAACCCAGCCAATAGGGCCTCATATTCAGCTTCGATATTAGTTGTTCGGAAGTTGAACTTTATAGTGTAACATATAGATCTACCTTCAGGAGTTTCAAGAACAACCCCTACACCTGAGCAACAGTCATTTGATGCACCGTCTGTATGTAGCTTCCATATATACATGGGAGATTCACTGGTTTCGGGCAAGTCCTTTAGGATGGTAAATTCAGCAATGGAATCTGCTAGGACTTGTCCTTGAATGGCTCGCCTTGGAGTGTAAGTAAGGTCAAACTGACTTAGCTCGATATTCCATTTGAGTAACCTGCCAGACGTCTCAGGACGCGTAAGGACCTGTCGTAACGGCTGGTCGGTATAAACGGTGATTGGGTGAGCTTGGAAGTACGGACGGAGCTTCCTCGAGGCAATAACAAGACAATAAGCCAATTTCTCTAGCTTTTGATAATTTCTCTCAGCTCTGATAAGCCGCTTGCTTATGTAGTAGACCGGCTTTTGTATTCGGTCCTCCTCCCAAACTAGGGCAACACTGATTACGTTTTCTGATACCGCCAAGTAAATGTACATTTCTCGTGATCGATAGGCTTTGACAAAATTGGCAGTGTGGAGAGATGTTTAATTAGTGCTCGGAATGCGCCCCACATTCCGTAGTCCATTCAAAGTTTCGTTTTCCTTTTCGGATCAGATCGAAGAAAGGAATGCATTTGTTAGTGGACTTTGAAATGAACCTGCTCAGTGCTGCCACTTTCCCATTGAGACTCTGGACTTGCTTTATAGTTTTTGGAGTTTTAAGATTTCTGATCACCCAGATCTTTTCGGGATTGGCTTCGATTCCTCGAGCATTAACGATAAACCCAAGAAATTTTCCGGATGCTACCCCAAAGTGACATTTCAATGGGTTGAGCTTCATTCTGTATTCTCGAAGGATATTAAACATTGACTCTAGGTCTCTGATGTGATCGGTGGAAAATAGTGACTTGACTAGCATGTCATCCACATACACCTCCACGGTTTTTACAATCTGGTATGCGAACATTCGATTAACTAACCGTTGATAAGTTGCCCCAGCATTCTTGAGTCCAAAAGGCATAACTTTATAGCAATACAGTCTCATATTGGTTACGAAATTGGTATGCTCCTGGTCAGGCAAGTGCATGGGTATTTGATTATAGCCAGAGTATGCATCCATGAAGGATAAAAGTTCATGTCCAGCCGTTGAGTCTACAAGTTGATCAATTCGTGGAAGTGGAAAACTGTCTTTGGGGCAAGCTTTATTCAAGTCTGAGTAGTCAACACATGTTCTCCATTTCCCATTTGGCTTTCGAACAAGTACAGGATTGGATACCCATTCCGGGTATAATGCATCTCGAATGAATCCATTCGTCTTAAGCTTATCTACCTCTTCTTTAAGGGCGGCAGATCTCTTTGGATCCATACCACGCCTTTTTTGCTTGACCGGGACGTACCGTGGGTAAATATTCAGCATGTGGCTCGCGATGTCTGGCAAGATCCCAAACATATCAGAGTGCGTCCAGGCAAACAAATCAAGGTTTACCCGGAGAAATTCAACCAATTCCTCTTGCATTTGTTGGCTTAGCTGAGATCCAATCTTTATCATCTTCGAGTCATCATTATCGTCGATTGGAACATCGATCGTTAGTTCGGCCGGAGAAGCTTGACTGTCTTTACTTTCATCTTCACTTTCGGTATCTCTTGGGTCAAGATCTCTTTGGAATTGGTTGGCGTGCCCGGACCCGGGCTCAGGCGCTAATTGTAAATTAACCGCAAAGTGGACGCAGAGAGATTCCTCTATGCCCTTTCCTTTTTCTTTCCGCTGCGCCTTACGCAGCTCAACAACGTAATAGGCTCGCCCTACGGCCTGATCCCCTTGAACAACTCGGATACCATTATCGGTAGGGAATTTCAAAGTCAAACACCATGGGGCGATGGCAGCCCTGAATTCAGCTAGGGCTGGTCGTCCCAAGAAAGCATTGTGTGGGGAGTTTATGTCCAAAACAACAAACTGTAGTATCCGGACTCTCCGGCGTTCACTAATTCCTAACTCCACTGGCAATTCCACCACTCCAGTGGGTATAGTTGCACTCCAATTGAAACCGTGAATGCGAGACTGATATGGTTTCAAATCTTTAGTCTCCATTCTCATCTGGTCATAAGCTCGTTTAAACAGAATACTCACAGAGCTTCCGCTGTCTACCAAGATCCTCTTCATCCAAGCAGGACCTACTTGAGCTGATATGACTAGCGGATCAATAGTGGGGGCTTTGACCCTGTCGGTATCCCGACCTCGAAATACGATGCCATCTTCCATCGTTCTTTGCTGTTTGGTCGAAGCCCCATCTTCAGAATTACTACAACATTCAAAATCCGCATGCCTGATAGAGCTGGCATACGACTCCATTTCCTTCCAACTTCGATCTGCTGGATGAGGACCACCACAAACAGTGTTTATCACCAACCTCCCACCAGTACGAGCTAGTTCCTCCTGTCTAGTCGGATTCGGCACATGATTTTGATTCGATGGGCCCGCACCTCCAAACTGTGGCACCCGAACAAACTGTTCTAACTTCCTCTCTCTTATCAACTTTTCGATGAGATCCTGCAAGTGACAGCATTCATTTGTGTTATGGCCGTAGCTTTAGTAGAATCTACAGAACTTTCCCATCTGGATCTGCTTTTCCGATGACTGTTTCGGAGCATGCTTCTTGTATTGGATAGTGTTACAGGTTTGTAGATATACATTCTCCAATGACGTATTCAGAGGAGTATAATTATCAAACATTGGAGCTCTACGTCGTGGACCACAGTTCTGATCTCGTTTTCTATTTTGATTACCATTGCCATTTTGCTGATCTTGCTTATTCTGAATATTCAATTGCACTTTTCCGGAACTCTCCTCGGATTGTTTAACAGCAATATTACTTTGAATTCCTTCCACACTAAGCCCCACATCATCCTTCTTCCTAGACTGTTTCGCATCCTCCCTTCTCAAGAATTGAGCTGCTTTAGAATAGAAACGGTCCAATGATGCAGGGGGTTTTCTGGCCAACCAGTTGCCGAATTCAGAATCGAGCTCAATCCCCTTAGTCAGTGCCATGAGAATACAGTTATCATTTGGGTTGCTAATCTCAGCACATGCAGCATGAAATCTTTCTAAATAACGCCTGAGTGTCTCTCCAGGAGCTTGAGTGACACTAGATAAGGTATTAACACCCTTCGGTCTCGCGACATGCATACGAAATTGCTCAATAAATTTTGTTGGCAGCTGATCAAAGCATGAGATAGATCGAGATGGCAGTCGGGTAAACCACATAGTCGCTATGCCCCCCAGTGAAATCGGGAAGCTTCGGCACTTGACTGCATCATCAGCTTGTGGAACGTTCATCAACCATTCGTACTTCAAAATATGCTGATTAGGGTCAGAGTTCCCTTCATAAACGGGTAAAGTCGACATCCTGAATCGCCGATGTGGTTCAGCATAAAGTACCTCATCAGTAAAAGAAGTATGACTCCGGGAGATTCCCCAGTCGTCATTCCTAAGCCCTTGACTTTTACGGATCATTTGACGGATCATTGCTGATAGATCGGGCATCTGGGCATTTTGAGCAAGCTGGGCCAAGGTGTGGTCGAGTTCCACAATGCGAGGAGGGGCCGGTCGCTGTCGACGGTCCGTGTCTCGCCTCCTTGGCTCTATGTCCTTGGGGACGTAAGGCTCAGGGTGGTATTCACGCTGGTGACGGTTTGGATCTGTCTGGTTTCGGGTCTCAACATCCAAATCAGTGGCTGTTGTGGTACGATTATCAGTAACATGATTTGGGGTAGCACCTCCTCAGGAGGAGGGTCCAGTTTGACAGCTGGTTGACGGGCCAACTCTCAGTTGCCCAACATTCAGGGTGTGTTGATTCCCAGTGGTCTGTGTGTAACTTCCGTCTAGCCTTGGGCGTGTAGACCTGTGATGATAGTCAGAAGAGGCTGAACTCTTGGTGGAAGAATAGGAAGCTTGATCCCTCCTGGATCTTCTTCGTCGCTGACGGTTCAGTTGGTTAGTTAGTTCCGCGTTAGCACAGAGCTGTTGAGTGAGCTGCTGACAGCTCTGAGTCAATTCTTCCATCAACATCTGAAATTCTTCTCTGGTGATAGGGCCTTGCGGATCTGAAGGTCCGGTAGCATTCTGTTCAGTTGGAGGCAGTTTTACGAGATTCTGTCTGTCCCGTCCTTCAGGATCTGCAGTTGTGGAAGTAGTCCTTGTGTTAACCATGGTGGATGATGAAGCTCTCTCCTAGACTTGTAGCAAATCTGAATAGGATGGAAGAACTTCTGAAATTGGGATCTGGATCTTCTCCTTGGATGTTTGCAATCCGGTATAGGCAGTAGATCCAACGAGCAGAAGGAAAAACTGGGTTTTTTCTCAGTGAAAGGACCAAAGTGTTTGTACCAAAATTGGGCACAACACTCTTCGGAAGGGGTTGAAGAGATAAAATTGAAGAAATTAAAAAAGAGGATTATCTAACAAAAACTTCAAAAACAAATAAGAGAGTACGCAGAAACGTAGAAATTTAGAGTGGTTCGGCGTATTGCCTACGTCCACTATGAAATTGATGATTTTATTGATGTTTTCTTGATGATTACAACCAATTACAGCCGATTACAGCGAATTACAGTAATGAAATTCAAGTACAACAGCAGCCTTGTAGTGCCAAAATGTTTTCGGCAGAGTCTGGACGTCAAAGAGCCAAAAGATCTCTTTTCTGTAGGTTCTGGGCTACTATTTATAGGTGTAGGTTGCAAATATCTCGCTCAGATCTCGGGAGACCTCTTCTGGCATGTGAGCGGGCCCACGCGATCGATCCCACGTGATTTGCACTCGGTCCATGAACGATTTGAACCAATTTAATACCGATCAAGATTTGGCCCAATCAAGTCGAAATTGGGCATGAACATTCTTTGAGTTGTATGTAAGCTCCTGTGAGAATTTCGTAGCATTTGGACTTATAGATTGTGAGTTAGGATCGATGCAAGTTCGTGTTTTCTCTAAGATGCTGAATTCGCATCGATACTGTTCGTATCCACCTGTTCATATCGCTCTTTGGGCATGTGCTTGCAAGTCAGCGTGGCGCTAACTCCTCGGATCGATCCACTTTTCATGCCGAGTGACTGAGTCTTATTCGTATCAAATATCGAAGCCTTGTTCATATCGATCGATTTTGGTCTTGTTCGTATCGATGTTAGTGGTTCTGTTCTGTTCGTATGGATCGTGTTTTGTCTCGCTCGTATCGATCGTGTTTTGTCATGTTCGTATCGATCAACTGTGTTGCTTTGTTCATATCGATCAGCTACATTGTTTTGTGCGTATAGTATTGACTTCGTATCGATCTGTGGTCAATCGATACGAAACATGTTTGAAGTCCGATCGATATGAAATGCATATTCGTGCCATAATCGATGGTTACGAAGTAAACAATCACGGATGGATACGAATTGGATGTTGGTTGACCGATACGAGCAAGTTCGAATTTATCGATACGAAATCGTGTATGTTTGATGGATACGAACAAGATCGATATGAAGGGGCCGCCTTTGGATGGATACGAAGAGTGTAGTTCTGGATGGATTCAAATAGAACCGATGCTAAGAAAGCTGATTCTCTGGATGGATTTGAACAGGATGGATGCGAATGAAGACTTTCTTTGGTTTTTTGATGGATGCGAACAGAGCTACTGCGAGGTGATGGATACGAACAGAGGCCTCCCCCCTTGATTTTGATCGATCCATATCTTAAGCGTACGAACTCCGATTGACTTGAAATTTGGGACATTGGCTTTCATAGCTTTGCTTGTCATGTATTGTCAATTGTAGCTTGATTCGGACTCGGACAAAATTCATCGATATCCATAATGAGCTTGCGTATAACTGATCTTTGGGATGGACTGTCCATAGTTTCCAGTAAAGTTCTTGGTATCACGGCCTTGCCAAAAGGCGGGATATCAAAGGGCTTATACATAAGTCTGGTGGGTGAACCATACATTTACTCTACACATACTACAAAAATAATACTATAACATAATTGGAGTCTATAGGCTGGTCATCTCACATCCTGTCATCACATCACGCCTACCTATTATACACATCTAGTCATGCCACATCATCATTCTATAGACTCACTTCCCTAGACCTACCACATGCTCCATAGGTTCACCCATTATCCATCATCACTTAAATAGCGTATAAGACTCACTTCCCTGGACCGTCCAAAGTTCACATGAAAGCTTGTTGTCCTCATGCTAATTGGACTAACGCCTTGGTCCATCCGTAGCCTGCATGGTTGCTTAACATCCACCTCCTCCACTTGGCTCGTCGAAGCACTACAAGGGAGCAACTTAATTCCTAGATCACCTACTTGTGTCACGGGTCCGCATTCCCATCTGTATTCTTATCTGTATCTATATCTGTATCTGTTTCTTTATCCACATCTATAGCTATAACCATATCCATATCCCATGATGTCTACTTGGGCCACATACTCATCCACCTTTCTTGTTCATCATCGTATCACGTCATCAAATCGCAATAACATATATATATATATATTCATTTCAAATAGCAACCAACCTTCATAAACATGCATTCAATTCATAACATCGTCATTTGCCTCATCAATAGCCCTCAATTATCACTTAGAACATAAGAGAAACAAGACTCGAATCAATCGTTCATTATTTATATAGGCCTTTAGTTGCTTGAGAACGCTCTTAGTGCCTAGTACTACGTTCCTAATTCTGGTTTCATAGTTTATTTCATCAAATTGGGTTATTTTCATCAAAATTCCAAAATCTAGTATAAACCTATTTTTGTTTTAGTGTTCACATTCGAATCCCTCAAATCCTAACTAAGTTTGATTTTAGATGTTTATTTATGTTATACTATAGTAATATAGCCAACATATCATAGATATAGAATTATAATTTCATTAAACAAAGAAAAAAGGATGAATTACCCATAGTATCAACTTTTCTGCCTGAACTCCAGTTGGTCGGACTATTGCGCTTTTGTGCTTTAGATCTTCATCTCTAAATTGATGCTAGTTTGTAGTCTTGTCCAATAGCTTTGCAACGCTTCCACCCATATAAGTTTTCATTATGTTTTGAGAGAGTTATGATGTTTTGATTCTTAGTCGGTTACAAAGAAAAATATATGAAGAAGTGGTCATTTTTTGTCAAACTGAAGTATACGTGATTTGTTTAAGTGGTAAGAGGGAATCCGTCTGGCCTTTTTCAATTTTTAATTCAACTCAAGTTTTGACGACCGTTCGACCTGATAACATTTCTCCAATATTTCCTTCATACGAACTCCAAACGAGGCAACAAAAATATTGCATTACTAAGAAAAATGAGATGGTCGCAGTGGCGTTAGTTTCATTGTCAAATTTTAAAGTTGAAAAAATAACTATTTTGCCCTCCTTGTTTTTGATTTACTTAATTAATTCGTTAATTCAACTATTTTCATGTTATTATATTGTTAATATTTAATTAAAATACTTACCAAATTTTCGAGGTATTACATTACCCTCCACTTAAAAGATTTAATCCCTGAAATTCCTAAGGAATAGAAAATGTAATATAACGATCGCTCGTCAAACATATATCAACCAATTTAGCAAACATATCATCCAATTTATGCAAACAACGCATGAATATATGTGCTATAGACAATATATAGGTAGGAAAAATGTCATGTACTTGCAGTTTCAATACTTATGATGTAGAAAGGCGGCTAATGGGATCTATATGAATGCAATAATATGACATATAAAACATGATGCATAATACCTTATGTGATAACCCATACTTCTCGACACCCCGATTCAAAGTCTAGGGCCACATTTGGACTCACGACATGCCGAGAAATATGAGTTATTGGGTTTTTATAACACTTCAGATCTCACAATGGAAGGAAACTAAAATACAGTTGCTGAAATTAGACATTTAGAGAAACAGTCTCTAAGATATTTAATTATCATATACACTATTTTCAAAGTACAATAAAAGTTTTAATAGACACTTTGTACAATGAAGAGCTACATAAGGAATAATGAAGAATATGAGAACTCCAACGTTTAGTGCTTTTCTCCTCGTACTATGCCCAACCAACTACAAAGTCATTCTATGGTGAGGGAAAGTGAAAAGAAAAGGGGTGGCTCAGACAAAAGTATGGTGAATAAGTACAGACTTAATATATGATGATCATGTACAATTGACTTTAATTCTACTCTAAATGTCTTAGGATGTCCTATAAGTTTTCATGTATTCCTAGAGTCTTTTACTTAAGGTTTTTAATCATCACACCTACTCTACTGAAATGTGCAGGTTACTGTAGGGATCGAACTATGGATCTAACCTCAACAACTACGATCAACCACTGCTCCTAGAGCTACTCAATATAGAATCTCCGCCACTAGGCTACTAAACATGGAATCACTGCTCCTCGGATACTTAATATGAAACACTGCCACTAGGCTATATGGGAAATTTTTTCCCATAACTAAATGTAATCCAACTACACATCGAGGAGGAGCTCGCAATGACGTATTGTCGGGATGTCTCATCGTCTGCATCTGTATCCGCCTCTCAACCGTGGTATACACCTCTTATTGCATGCCCTGAGCTCCAGCTATCATACAGTATCACGTCGCATCAGAATCATGCATACTAAAGGTGTCCCATTATGTTAGGCCCACACAAATCATAAGGCATTAGTCAGTGGTGTGCGTCCACTCTAGAACCTCCGAACCTCCTATAAGTGCCATTTGTGATAAAATCGCCACCAGTCGAATGATCGACCCTTATTAAGTAAAGTACATTTACTTAAATTTGCAACGTCCTTGCATCATTTCATAGGGAACTAGCTTCCCTACTACCTCTAACATACACACATATGCATACACTATGTCTATACAAACAATCAATGCTTTATTTAATTTTATTTCTAACTTAGGCCTTAGGCCGAGGTTTAGATTCTGCAATTCAGACCTCTAACGATCGATCGCTACACCCTAGCGGTCGACCACTAGCGTTCTACCGCTCGTGGTGAACGTTCGACCGGTCGTGTAGTAAAATTTAGGGTTTTCATTTTATAGAAATTCGAATTTTAATTATTTGTTAATTTGATTTACACAGTGAACCCTAGGCAATTTACAATGACCAGTTTTTCCTTTAAGATTCTACCCTATTTCCATTGGTTTTAAATTCATAGATTTTAACAAATTAACTATACTAGTTCAATTCAGGGTAACCAAACTTTAGGGTTTTCATTCAGTAATAGAGGGTTTCAACTTGGGTTAGAATCAGATTTAACGATTTAAAACAATTTCAATTTCTAATGAAAATTTCAAATTTTACAATTCAGGTTTATAGTCTATAGTTTGATTTTTAACATCCTAAATCAGATAGAATAGGTTAAAATTTACTGTAATAATCATCTTATTAGACTTGTTTCCGCTTACCTCGAATTCAAGCTCTAACAACATGCTCCCTCTTAGATATGATTACTAGAGTGCTCCTTCTTTGATTTTTTTTTTGAAGAAAGCTTAGAAGTGGAGAGGAAGAATTTCGACATATTTCCGGTAGTATGTAAACTTTCTAGTGAATTTAGGGTTAGCATATGTGTTAGTTTATATAGGTTAGGATCACTTTGGAGTGTTGGATTTGACATCGAGAATCCTTGGTATCATCATGTATAAACATGAAAAATTTGGGCACGAAGGAAAATAATTCGGTCAATCTCAGTCATTTAATCGAAACTCTAGAAATCTTAAAATCTCACATGAACGGTTGATCCTAAATACCATACGGTCGACCGCTGTGAGTCGACTATCAAACCCTTACAGATGACCAGTTATGGTTTAGATTTTGGGAAGTTTATATTTTAAAGTTAATTCTATTTTTAAATTTTCAACATCTATAAATTCTCTCTATTAATTCCGATTTTGAAGTGTTCTATATAAGAATTGTCCGAAAAATCGCTACGAATGCAATAGTGCAAGTTCTGTAGCCAAATTTGGACGTCTATGAAATTTTCATTTTAGCCCTTGTTTTAAAAAAAATTAATTTTCTTATTATATTTTTTGCTAAATTTTTGGGGTGCTACAAAAAAATTAATTTTCTTATTATATTTTTTGCTAAATTTTTGGGGTGCTACATTCTCCACTCTTAAATGGATTTTGTTCTTGAAATCTCCAAGGATGAAAAAATGTATTTTATACACAAAACACTCAATAATTATAACTACCTACTCATCCATCATCCATGTGCAATCATTGTCCTTAGAAAATTTCTTATGCGATATGTATGTATATATGCAATGTTAAATGCACGTGAACCTATATTAATGCAAAAGGTAGGCAGTCTCCTAATCTATTCATCCTCCAATCATGCAAACGCTCATACCATGAATCCCAAACATATGCAACGTCCGAAGTAAATATACTTGCAATTCTACATGTATGCACAACTATTCAATCCATATGCACAGTACTCAACAAGATAAACAATAACCAAGAATCTACATGGATAACATCCAACAAGATATACAATAGACAAGAGATCATGTGAGTGTGTGTACTACTTAGAAGATATATTGTCCTAAATGCGCAAAGAAACAATCCAAAAAATACATAACATATTCTAATGACATGTTCGCAATACTATCTGATGATCTCTACCTAAGCTAAAACCTAAACACAAAAGTAATCTATACTTTTCTAACTAAAATGAAAACATCCCAGAAAAGAGTTCGGGATGGGTAGCTTGGACTTTCTTCTCAAGCTCTCATGTACTCTAAACTAGATCGTCCCTATTCTGGACTCTAACCAATTTAATTATTTCATTACAGAGTTGATTTGTCTCATGTCCAAAAATAAGGGTAGGTAGATGGTGAACAAGGGACTCACCTATCTTTTTTAACTTTCCCTAACTGACACGACTCCACCACGTTAACTACATCGCAAAATGTAACGACCCAGAATTTTGAACAAATTTAATTGAAAATATTTAATTAATTTTAAATATTTGAACGATGATTTAATTTGAATCCTGATATAACTTTGAATTTGGCGATTAAATTATAGAATTTAATCTATTGAATGTTAGATAAAAATTTAAATCTTCAATTTTAAGTTGATTAAAAATAATCTGAAAGCTTTTAAAATTCGTATTGATGATATTGAAGATAATGGAAGTGGTAGAAATTTAAATTTTAAGTGTTTGTTCAGCTTTGAAATTAAATCGTTCGGATTGATATTTAAAAATAGCCATCCGAGGCACAGTCTCGGAATTCGACGAAACCAGTTCCATTAGATCCGTAATATTGTATTATTACCGGATTTCAAAATTCGTATTTTTCGGAGTTGTTATGCGCGCACACGACGTATAAACGTGTTGGATTTTAAATCAAAATTCAATTTAAAAATTTAACTTTTAAATTGTTGCCTGCACACGTTCATTCCTTCATCCACGCCCTGAATCACGCAGAGATTCTTTCTTCAGCCACCCTAGTTTTCTTAGAAGACCTATCCTCTGTTAATCGCGTACGCTTGTTCCCCTTTTCAAATTATAAGAAAACGAAATGTTTTTTTTTCGTTCAATTCAAAACAAAATCTGTTCGTCTTCGTTCAGAGAAAATTTAAATGGCCGATCTCCCCTTCCTTTTCTCTAAATCATGCAACACGAATTCCTTTTTCCTAGATTTTTAATCGCGACATTACTTCCTCATTGAAAAGAAAAGCCAGGCCGAACATTTATCTCGACCAAAGAAAATCAAATTCAGTTCTCAATTCGATTTCGAATCGAATTACGAGCTACCTCAAATCACGATGGCTGCGTGTCGCGACTGTCTACACGCGTAAGCGTGTGGGTTTGGTCGAAGTTCGATGTGGGTTCGAGTGCGAGGTTGCGACCTAGGTCAGAGCAGTGGTCTCGAAGCATAGAAGCAGGCGAGTGGAAGCTACGGTGAGGGATTCGCCGCGACTGGGTTCTCGAAGATGAAAGGGCAGGTGGGGTTCGAGCAGATAGGTTCGATCGAAGCTGTCGATTTGGGGGATGGGGGTCGCGTGACTTCGTGGTAGTTGATGTGGGTTCTCGAGCGAGGAAGGACTGGCATCGACGTGAGTGTGGAGGCGATGTGGATTCGTTCGCAAGTAAACACGCGTGGAGGGGATTCGAGCGAGATTCCAAGCTCGGGTTCACTGTCGAAAATGTTCAAATAGTAAGGTAATCTCGACCCTTTTTGAATAAAAAAACTATTTTTTTGTAGAAATATAGAATCTATAATTAAATTATTTTAATAACGCAGATATATGTGCAGTTGGAAATATATTTTTGAAAAGAAAAAAATAGTAACTTGTTAAATTTATTTTAGTTAAATCAAATCTATTTAAAAGTAATTGGTTTAAAATAACATCATTGAATAATTAAAATTACCAAACGAAAAATTTATAGTTCGATTTAATACGAATATTAATAATTTGTATAATATTTATACAAGGTCGAGATTTGGAGAAAACAAACTGGAACTAAAATGGATGGCAAATTAAAAGCTAAGGTGAGATCTTTCTCACTCATAATTGAAAAGTGGAATTTTCAGTTATTGATTTGATTGCTATTGGATGTGATATTAGATATAGTAGGATATATCTATATATATATAGCAATATATACATATTGGCATATGTATATATTTGATTGATTGATTTCCCGCCTCGTATAGCGGATGAGACCCTATTGCGCTGTTAGTAAGCGGATTATTTTTATAAAACCCATATACCGTGATATTCCACCTCGAAGTGGAATTGGTATTGTGCTAACGTCTGTGGATGCAGAGAAACAGGTTGGAGGGATCCAACTGGATTCCTCACCAGTATTTATTTATTTACAGATATTGATGTATATTCTGTGATCATATTGATATATGATGTTTGTTGTTGTTGTGATTGACTAATTGGTGCTGTTGCATCATCGGATTCAGTTTTGAAGTTTAAAAATAACGACTTTACTTTAAAAGGATTTTTAAAGTGATTTTTGAAAATATACGTTTTATGGAATTTTTGAATTGATAAATAAACGTTCAGATTTTAAAGTTATAAAAGTTAAGATTTGTGAATTATAACCGAAAGGTAATTTCTTTTGAAATAAATAGTTTAAGCAATTTATAAAATGGTTTGAACTGAGATTTTCGAATTTTTGTGAACAGTTTATTTAAAAGATTTAAAAAGTCGATATTTATAAATTTAAAATATTGGAATTTTAAAACGAGTTTATAAGTGTTAAAAATGAAATTTATAGAATTATAAATCGTGAAGATATGGAATTTATAGATTTATAAATTGTGAAGTTATAAAATGGATGAAACTGTAGAATAAAAGATTTATAAGAGATTAACTTATAAATTGGATTTTTGCCTTTAAATGGAATATTGATCGAATTATTAATAAAATGAGATTTATAAACCGGAGTTGTTATAGAAAATAGAAAATGGAATTTATGAACGTTGTTTAATAAATTCGAAAATCAATCAAATTTGATGAATTGAATATAGAAGGTTATTAAGGGAATTTTTTCCACGATTTTGGATAGTGGATAATTCTTGGAATAAATGTGTAGAAAAGATTGAAATTTGGTTAGTGAAGTATATTCACGATTTTGGACAGTGAATATATTATTGAGTAAAATGGATATGTTTTGGAAAAGTGATATTACGAAATGAAGTAATTGTTTTAAAAGATGTTTTAAAACGTGTGAACTATCGAAATCATAGATTTCAACATTTATTGTTGAAATAGACGTTTTCGAAAAATAAGGAAATGGTGGACTATAACACTGTTGTTATAGTAAATGATTTCCAAAAGGAAATGTTTTTAATGTAGTATTGGGATTTATATATCTATCTAAATCCGAATCCCTATACTAGTGATTTTGAGTCGTCGTAACGATGTTTTACGTAACATTCGTTTTGACTCAAATAAATGTTGTCAAAGTAAATGATTTCCTTAAAGAATGAAATATATACTTAATTTTGATTTAAGTATATCGAATATTTTCAAATGTTGAAAATAAAAGATTTGTGAAACACTTATTATTAAATAAGTATGGAATGATTTCCAAAATGAAATGAAACGTTTTGAGATTTTATCTTCTTAAAGATAAATTGAAAATGAATATTGGAATCGATTTGAAAATCGTATATCAGTAGATATTTTGAAAAATATAAATTCACTATGGAATTTATAAAAGAAAGGGGAATTGTTTTAGAAAAATAAACGTTGATTTATTTTTGAAGTGTGGAAATTTTATATCTAGTAAAGATATTTTGGAAGATAAAATAATTTGGGAAATTTATTTGGAATCTGATGATGTTGCGCATCTTTATTGATAGTTAAATAACCGACTATCAATAATTACCTTTAGATAGGTATTTGTTGTGAATTGGATGAATTTGAATGCCACACTTTGTTTTTAAATAAACGCTCACTATTCGCGTTAGCCGGGAAAGGACCATGGGGTCGTATAACCCATTCCGAATATGTGATACGTCGTTATGAATTGCATTCGAAGACCGGTGTTGAAGACCGGATATTTTTGAAAACGGAAGGATTACCGTCGAGTTACTCTACATCGGCTGATCTCCGATTTAGAGGTTTTATCACCCTTAGTGATGGGAAGTCCGGACGTGATTAGAAAATTATCCGGATGTGCAAGGGCTTCGTGAGAAGTGCCTTCGGTTCTGTTCGATCCCGGAACAGACTTGTATGGATTGTATGTCTGACGTTACAATTTGAGATATAAAGCTGATTTCTTTCAAATACATTTCTGTTGGTGGCGGAGAATTTATTCTCTTAGCTTAACACCCTTCTCTGAGACGTACGAGCTCAGAGGTTATGTAGTTGAAATTTATCAGCGATATACTCCCAATTTGGTAACGTGGCATACTGAGTGTTGCTGTGAAATGATCAGTGTTTGATCATTTGCGATATGATCATTTGTTTGATCTTATATCTTTGTGATCATAGGTTGATCATTTGTTTGACCCGAAGCATGGCTTTGTAGAAAGCGTAGCTTTGTGGACGAGACTTCGTCGAGCCTCACACCCCGGAAATGGTCAAAACAGGAAGGATGCAGCAAGGTTCTAGGGAGTAGCGCCCCTTAGTGTATGTCATTCCTTCTGGATAGAGGTGGTATCATGGTATGGAGCCCAGATACTTAACCTATGTGGTTGCTGCATTATTATTTTGATGTGGTTTGTTGGAAATTGGGGATCCTCGGGAAGATCGGTTACGATCGGGGGATGACATACGCGTGTCAGTAGTTACCTATTTTTGCAGAGGTAACCCAGCCTTGTGTTGGCAGAGATCCGGTTAGGTTCTCGGGTCGTCTATTCCAGGGATGTACCCATCGTGGCATAGGAAGTTCCTTAGCCTGACCATTTGTTGGAAATCCAAAGAAACAATACGTGACTTGTACGGTTTTAGTTGTATTACCTGCTATGGAATGTGGCGGTAACCTGCTATTGAACATAGTAGCTATAGTAGGCATACGATACTGGTCGTATGTTGGCTAAGATTAATATTATACTTTCGAAATGTTTTCTACACTATGCACTAATAATAATATCAAAAAGGATTTGATTTTGCGTAGTAAGCATCTTTGACTATCATAAGAAGAAATCTCCTCCAATTCTGCGTTTGCATTGTGTGTGTGGCGGGAGGTCTTATGGTAGTTTCATTTTCCAAAAGCATTGCGAATTGACTTTAAAAATATTCCTGTTTATTTTAAAAATAACTGTTTTACGATCTCACACCAGTCACCATGACTGACTCGGAGTTTATTGTTCCCTTCTAAACTCTGGGTGCCCACCAATTTCCACACGGGCAGCCTAGTGTTATGTTATCAGGATATTCTGGATATTCTGGAGCTTTGGAAGCAAGCTGGATGGCGAGACGTAGTATTTGTATCTGATATTATTTATTCCGCTGTGTATTCTATATGAGGACAAGTTATATAATTGTCCATTGTTGTATATTGACTCTGATGATTGATGTATGTATAAAATGATATAGTTCTTTGTTTAAAGATTATTCATTTATCTATTATATTTTGTTCTGCTGCGATGTGTAAGATTCTGATATTGTTTTTTGTTCTGATGTTGTTGTGTTGTTCTTCTCTTCTTCTTCTGCTTTCTTCTTCTTCTTCTACCCTTTTTTTTTCTTCTTAAACCATCATAGTTCGTATTCCCGTTCATTTTGAGTTAATCAATGGAGATTAGTGGTTAATCAAGAGGTACGGATTTGCGGGCCATGACATTTGGTATCAGAGCATATGGTTAAGCGACAACCCTGCTCTGTTGGGTGTTACTCATTAGAGATAGAGTCAGCAATACTCTAGAATGAGTTGAGTGTAATAATAGATATGTGCGCATATTTGTTAGTGAATATAAAATTTGTTTTGTATTGTGTTGACTTATCGGTTGATTGTTTATGGATTCTGGTCGGTGCAGTCTAGCTAACTGTAATCGATAGGGGTTTCTAAACTCTTAAACAAGATAAACCGACATGGTATCGTTTTAAAATAGGGTGAATGAAATAATTTTACCCAAAACTATTTTTGTATAAAAAAAAGAAATGATTTTCTATGAATTATCATAGTATATGGTTGCATGGTTGTTAGGAAAGTGATAATATTGAAATGTTATCATTATTATATGAAATTGAATAAGAAATTGAAATCATAACTCCAAAGTTAAGAAATAAATTCATATACGAATGGGATTTGTTAATTGTAAATGAATTTATAAATGAAACGGAATTCCTGAGAAGTTTTTGAAAATGTTTTGAAAAGAATTTGAAAATTTTGGAGATTTGGAAAGTTTAAATCTTTTTGAATTTGAAAATGAATTTCAAAGGTTTTGAAAAAAGTATTTTGGAAAGATAAAAGCTCTAAACTCTTTCCGGTCGCTGGAAAATAACTTCGGTAATGACTGCAGCATTATCGGTGTTCATTTTCGGGTTTCCAAAAGAGGAATTGCTGCCAAATTGTTTTAAATGGAAGTTGTTTTGAAAATTTGGATTTTGTTTTAGAAAATTCAAAGGATAGTTTGAATTGTTTTCAAAAATGATTTTTTTTGAAATGTTGGTAAACTCTGGAATACTATGTAGAAATATTTATGAAATATTATTAAGTTGATAACTTATACAATTTGAATTGATAGAATAAATTCAATTTAAAGGATGGAGTTAAATTAAATTAAGTGTAAGTGAATCAATTAAATAAAGTGAAATGAATTAAATTCATATGGAATTTGAAATCCAGTTTAATATGAGTGGTTATAAACCAAAATGGCAAATTGAAAATAAATTTTGGGAATGAACGAAAGAATAAAACTGGAATTGAAACTGAATGTTGAAAACAAATTTGAATAAAGTGAATTACAATTTGTGATAAATTAGTAAATGAAACTAATTTAAAATGATGCAGTTGTGAATGAAAGATAATTGATAAAATTCAATATTCAGAAGTTAAATAGAATCCAAATAAGGTTGGAATTGTGAATTAAATTCAAATGAAATTTGAAATGTGAAATTGAATGAAAATGAATATGAAACTTCAATAGGGAAGTAAAGATGATATAAGAAGTATCGAAATTTTGTAATAGAATTTGCAAAATGGTTTGAATATTGTAACTAGATATTATGGCTAGTAGGATATACAGGTGTTGTAAAAGGAATTGGAATTTTGGATTTCAAAGATAATTTGAATTGCTCGACAAAAGGTAAGTATTTGAATTTCAATATGATGATTTCTTGTCCAGCCGCTTGGCTTTTTTCTTTTCTTTTTGAAATCTGAGAGTCCATAGGGACGTTTTGTAGTCGTACCGTATTAGCCGCGCAAAGGAGACGCTGGCGAAATTTTTCGAAAATTTCGAGTGTTGGAAAATTTTTGAGAAAATTTTGAAAGTTTAAAATTTGAATTTTGAAGTAAAACAATATTGTTTGAAAACTATGAAAGGTTTAGAAAGTTAGTTGAGATAATAACGAATCTTTAGTAGAAAGATTTGTTTTGACAATTGATAAAACTATTTAGATTGTGGAAAATAATAGACGAGTTAAGGACTTTTTCCTAACTTGTAATTTCGGGACGAAATTCTTTTAAGGGGGGAAGTTTGTAACGACCCAGAATTTTGAACAAATTTAATTGAAAATATTTAATTAATTTTAAATATTTGAACGATGATTTAATTTGAATCCCGATATAACTTTGAATTTGGCGATTAAATTATAGAATTTAATCTATTGAATGTTAGATAAAAATTTAAATCTTCAATTTTAAGCTAATTAAAAATAATCTGAAAGCTTTTAAAATTCGTATTGATGATACTGAAGATAATGGAAGTGGTAGAAATTTAAATTTTAAGTGTTTGTTCAGCTTTGAAATTAAATCGTTCGGATTGATATTTAAAAATAGCCGTCCGAGGCACAGTCTCGGAATTCGACGAAACCAGTTCCATTGGATCCGTAATATTGTATTATTACCGGATTTCAAAATTCGTATTTTTCGGAGTTGTTATGCGCGCGCACGACGTATAAACGTGTTGGATTTTAAATCAAAATTCAATTTAAAAATTTAACTTTTAAATTGTTGCCTGCACACGTTCATTCCTTCATCCACGCCCTGAATCACGCAGAGATTCTTTCTTCAGCCACCCTAGTTTTCTTAACAGACCTATCCTCTTTTAATCGCGTACGCTTGTTCCCCCTTTCAAATTATAAGAAAACGAAATGTTTTTTTCGTTCAATTCAAAACAAAATCTGCTCGTCTTCGTTCAGAGAAAATTTAAATGGCCGATCTCCCCTTCCTTTTCTCTAAATCATGCAACACGAATTCCTTTTCCCTAGATTTTTAATCGCGACATTACTTCCTCATTGAAAAGAAAAGCCAGGCCGAACATTTATCTCGACCAAAGAAAATCAAATTCAGTTCTCAATTCGATTTCGAATCGAATTACGAGCTACCTCAAATCACGATGGCTGCGTGTCGCGACTGTCTACACGTGTAAGCGTGTGGGTTTGGTCGAAGTTCGATGTGGGTTCGAGTGCGAGGTTGCGACCTAGGTCAGAGCAGTGGTCTCGAAGCATAGAAGCAGGCGAGTGGAAGCTACGGTGAGGGATTCGCCGCGACTGGGTTCTCGAAGAGGCAAGGGCAGGTGGGGTTCGAGCAGATAGGTTCGATCGAAGCTGTCGATTTGGGGGATGGGGGACGCGTGACTTCGTGGTAGTTGATGTGGGTTCTCGAGCGAGGAAGGACTGGCATCGACGTGAGTGTGGAGGCGATGTGGATTCGTTCGCAAGTAAACACGCGTGGAGGGGATTCGAGCGAGATTCCAAGCTCGGGTTCACTGTTGAAAATGTTCAAACAGTAAGGTAATCTCGACCCTTTTTGAATAAAAAAACTATTTTTTTGTAGAAATATAGAATCTATAATTAAATTATTTTAATAACACAGATATATGTGCAGTTGGAAATATATTTTTGAAAAGAAAAAAATAGTAACTTGTTAAATTTATTTTAGTTAAATCAAATCTATTTAAAAGTAATTGGTTTAAAATAACATCATTGAATAACTAAAATTACCAAACGAAAAATTTATAGTTCGATTTAATACGAATATTAATAATTTGTATAATATTTATACAAGGTCGAGATTTGGAGAAAACAAACTGGAACTAAAATGGATGGCAAATTAAAAGCTAAGGTGAGATCTTTCTCACTCAAAATTGAAAAGTGGAATTTTCAGTTATTGATTTGATTGCTATTGGATGTGATATTAGATATAGTAGGATATATCTATATATATATATAGCAATATATACATATTGGCATATGTATATATTGGATTGATTGATTTCCCGCCTCGTATAGCGGATGAGACCCTATTGCGCCGTTAGTAAGCGGATTATTTTTATAAAACCCATATACCGCGATATTCCACCTCGAAGTGGAATTGGTATTGTGCTAACGTCTGTGGATGTAGGGAAACAGGTTGGAGGGATCCACCCTCACCAGTATTTATTTATTTACGGATATTGATGTATATTCTGTGATCATATTGATATATGATGTTTGTTGTTGTTGTGATTGACTAATTGGTGCTGTTGCATCATCGGATTCAGTTTTGAAGTTTAAAAATAACGACTTTACTTTAAAAGGATTTTTAAAGTGATTTTTGAAAATATACGTTTTATGGAATTTTTGAATTGATAAATAAACGTTCAGATTTTAAAGTTATAAAAGTTAAGATTTGTGAATTATAACCGAAAGGTAATTTCTTTTGAAATAAATAGTTTAAGCAATTTATAAAATGGTTTGAACTGAGATTTTCGAATTTTTGTGAACAGTTTATTTAAAAGATTTAAAAAGTCGATATTTATAAATTTAAAATATTGGAATTTTAAAACGAGTTTATAAGTGTTAAAAATGAAATTTATAGAATTATAAATCGTGAAGATATGGAATTTATAGATTTATAAATTGTGAAGTTATAAAATGGATGAAACTGTAGAATAAAAGATTTATAAGAGATTAACTTATAAATTGGATTTTTGCCTTTAAATGGAATATTGATCGAATTATTAATAAAATGAGATTTATAAACCGGAGTTGTTATAGAAAATAGAAAATGGAATTTATGAACGTTGTTTAATAAATTCGAAAATCAATCAAATTTGATGAATTGAATATAGAAGGTTATTAAGGGAATTTTTTCCACGATTTTGGATAGTGGATAATTCTTGGAATAAATGTGTAGAAAAGATTGAAATTTGGTTAGTGAAGTATATTCACGATTTTGGACAGTGAATATATTATTGAGTAAAATGGATATGTTTTGGAAAAGTGATATTATGAAATGAAGTAATTGTTTTAAAAGATGTTTTAAAACGTGTGAACTATCGAAATCATAGATTTCAACATTTATTGTTGAAATAGACGTTTTCGAAAAATAAGGAAATGGTGGACTATAACACTGTTGTTATAGTAAATGATTTCCAAAAGGAAATGTTTTTAATGTAGTATTGGGATTTATATATCTATCTAAATCTGAATCCCTATACTAGTGATTTTGAGTCGTCGTAACGATGTTTTACGTAACATTCGTTTTGACTCAAATAAATGTTGTCAAAGTAAATGATTTCCTTAAAGAATGAAATATATACTTAATTTTGATTTAAGTATATCGAATATTTTCAAATGTTGAAAATAAAAGATTTGTGAAACACTTATTATTAAATAAGTATGGAATGATTTCCAAAATGAAATGAAACGTTTTGAGATTTTATCTTCTTAAAGATAAATTGAAAATGAATATTGGAATCGATTTGAAAATCGTATATCAGTAGATATTTTGAAAAATATAAATTCACTATGGAATTTATAAAAGAAAGGGGAATTGTTTTAGAAAAATAAACGTTGATTTATTTTTGAAGTGTGGAAATTTTATATCTAGTAAAGATATTTTGGAAGATAAAATAATTTGGGAAATTTATTTGGAATCTGATGATGTTGCGCATCTTTATTGATAGTTAAATAACCGACTATCAATAATTACCTTTAGATAGGTATTTGTTGTGAATTGGATGAATTTGAATGCCATACTTTGTTTTTAAATAAACGCTCACTATTCGCGTTAGCCGGGAAAGGACCATGGGGTCGTATAACCCATTCCGAATATGTGATACGTCGTTATGAATTGCATTCGAAGACCGGTGTTGAAGACCGGATATTTTTGAAAACGGAAGGATTACCGTCGAGTTACTCTACATCGGCTGATCTCCGATTTAGAGGTTTTATCACCCTTAGTGACAGGAAGTCCGGACGTGATTAGAAAATTATCCGGATGTGCAAGGGCTTCGTGAGAAGTGCCTTCGGTTCTGTTCGATCCCGGAACAGACTTGTATGGATTGTATGTCTGACGTTACAATTTGAGATATAAAGCTGATTTCTTTCAAATACATTTCTGTTGGTGGCGGAGAATTTATTCTCTTAGCTTAACACCCTTCTCTGAGACGTACGAGCTCAGAGGTTATGTAGTTGAAATTTATCAGCGATATACTCCCAATTTGGTAACGTGGCATACTGAGTGTTGCTGTGAAATGATCAGTGTTTGATCATTTGCGATATGATCATTTGTTTGATCTTATATCTTTGTGATCATAGGTTGATCATTTGTTTGACCCGAAGCATGGCTTTGTAGAAAGCGTAGCTTTGTGGACGAGACTTCGTCGAGCCTCACACCCCGGAAATGGTCAAAACAGGAAGGATGCAGCAAGGTTCTATGGAGTAGCGCCCCTTAGTGTATGTCATTCCTTCTGGATAGAGGTGGTATCATGGTATGGAGCCCAGATACTTAACCTATGTGGTTGCTGCATTATTATTTTGATGTGGTTTGTTGGAAATCGGGGATCCTTGGGAAGATCGGTTACGATCGGGGGATGACATACGCGTGTCAGTAGTTACCTATTTTTGCAGAGGTAACCCAGCCTTGTGTTGGCAGAGATCCGGTTAGGTTCTCGGGTCGTCTATTCCAGGGACGTACCCATCGTGGCATAGGAAGTTCCTTAGCCTGACCATTTGTTGGAAATCCAAAGAAACAATACGTGACTTGTACGGTTTTAGTTGTATTACCTGCTATGGAATGTGGCGGTAACCTGCTATTGAACATAGTAGCTATAGTAGGCATACGATACTGGTCGTATGTTGGCTAAGATTAATATTATACTTTCGAAATGTTTTCTACACTATGCACTAATAATAATATCAAAAAGGATTTGATTTTGCGTAGTAAGCATCTTTGACTATCATAAGAAGAAATCTCCTCCAATTCTGCGTTTGCATTGTGTGTGTGGCGGGAGGTCTTATGGTAGTTTCATTTTCCAAAAGCATTGCGAATTGACTTTAAAAATATTCCTGTTTATTTTAAAAATAACTGTTTTACGATCTCACACCAGTCACCATGACTGACTCGGAGTTTATTGTTCCCTTCTAAACTCTGGGTGCCCACCAATTTCCACACGGGCAGCCTAGAGTTATGTTATCAGGATATTTTGGATATTATGGAGCTTTGGAAGCAAGCTGGATGGCGAGACGTAGTATTTGTATCTGATATTATTTATTCCGCTGTGTATTCTGTATGAGGACAAGTTATATAACTGTCCATTGTTGTATATTGACTCTGATGATTGATGTATGCATAAAATGATATAGTTCTTTGTTTAAAGATTATTCATTTATCTATTATATTTTGTTCCGCTGCGATGTGTAAGATTCTGATATTGTTTTTTGTTCTGATGTTGTTCTGTTGTTCTTCTCTTCTTCTTCTTCTGCTTTCTTCTTCTTCTACCCTTTTTTTTCTTCTTAAACCATCATAGTTCGTATTCCCGTTCATTTTGAGTTAATCAATGGAGATTAGTGGTTAATCAAGAGGTACGGATTTGCAGGCCATGACACAAAACTACTTCCGTGAGTGTGACACTAAATAAACATTGTGAACTCCCGCGAACCCTCTAGGAAGCTCCGCCTATATGCTAACTTCCCTACTCTATCCAAAATCGAAAAAAGGCCCTACACTCTCAGTGCTAACATTTTCAAACTACTAACTCAATACATATCTAAGCGACAAGATGTTCATAAGGACCATGTCATCATCGCAGACTACAACTCCATATGTCTCCTGCTAGTATATACATTCTACCTATATTGTGTGGTCCTTCTCCTTCTATGAACTAAATCCTCTCTATAAGTACTTCTAACTAGACCGTCTTTCAGACTATCTATATTAACCTTTACCCCTGGCGTAAATCTTTAATCTAAATGTATAGGCATCAGTACCCTCAATAATCCTTGCTACCAACTCCAATGATGTCAACTTGCATTACGCTAAATAGCTTGAGAAGAAGTATGCTCCCATGAAACCGTAGCCTTAGAAATCCTCAATGCACATTCATACCGCCTTAAATCATCTAGTGGTATAACTAATCACTTCATCTTTTAGATGTTAAGGTAAGACATTGCGAAAGTGGATGATGTCCTCTCCTTAGTAATTTCTACTTAGGCCTTTTTGCTATTCTCCATTTTCACCCAAGGATATCCAAACTTATGATTTTTTAACTTTTGAAAATAGCATAACTCCTTTTCCAATTCGATTTAGCTTAAGTCATCTCGATTTACTTCTAATTTGTTTCTTCGGTCTTTCAAAAATCATTGTACCTAGGTATCACATTTATAGTTCGTAAGGATTCGTCCTAAGTTCTACAAGTGAATACTCAAATGTCCTATTAGCGAAGGTCTGATCTATATTCCCATTCAACCCTAATAATAAATGTCCAAAATTTATTGAAGTTATAACCTAGAATCATTCTAGCATTGATGATAATCATCCAAGTGGTACTTCGTTCATGTGCAATTGTTATGCAACACAAACTATGTATTCTAAGTTAGTCTTCCACGAATTTCCTAAGGTAAATAGTCTTCTTCCAATACAAGGGATGATTGAAAAGAATCCTTTTATCCCTTTTCCAAATCTTAACAAAAAAAATTTCCAATCTTATTTTCTATAGAAAGTGCCTTCACATTCTCAATGCTTGCAAAATATTATATTTTTTCTTGATGAAGACCCAAATATTTGAATTAACCATCCCTTGCCTAATCTTGACTATAATTTCATCTAGGATACCTTTTGTAATTTAAACTTTCAAAACTTTTACCATTTCTTAATGTTCTCCCATAAATAAGATCGTTTTACCAAACATAACCTCTTATCACTTTATTCCAATTATTTCATGGTTAGGACAACACAATATTGAATAATGCCTTGCCATTCCAATCCACTAGACATAATGACCAATGCTTTGATTTATATTTAGGTATTTTTGTAATTTAATGCAATGGAATTATATCTCTTCCAAAGGAAAGATTGACAGTGTAAATTTATGTCTTATCCAAAAGAAGAATTTGTGTTACGTTTGGAATTACAAGGAATTATTTTTTCATAGTTATTAAAATAAATAGTACAAAATGCGGTAAATATCCCTATTTTATATATATCTCTTTCTTTTTGGCGTATTCCTTGTCATTTCAAACGATACCCTTTTATTATAAATCTAAACGTCATAATCTATAGGAAAAAATGGCATCATCCTCATCACGTGCCTCTCGTGACATCCAAGACATGAAATTCCTAAATTATAATTCTCACACACACAATTCTCGTTCTCCTAACTATAAAGAAGGTCTGCTTAAAAATTTAAACATGAATTCCAATAGAGGTCGCTTCATTACCATTAAAAGTCATGATTATAAAGATTTTCTGCATATCAAATCAAAAAAGAAATGCTTTTGTTGCAGTTTAGCTGATCATTAGGAAAGGATTGTAGAAACATGTTGATTTTCTTTAAGTGTAAGAGATTTAGCCATAAGGATTTTGCATGCAATTTTTCTTCTTCGAAACTTTTTCGAAGAAAAATGGAAAACGAAAAAGGATGCGAAGTCTATATTTCTTTAGCCGATATTGAGAATGAACTTCAAAGATCGAGCTCTTGGGTAGTAATTTCAATAACCAGAGGTGCTTTCACTAATTTTTAGATTGAAGAGCTACTTAGTTCAAGATTTCGAAATCTTACTCTAAGGAACTGGAATTAGGATGTTAGGAGGTTAAGTATGACTTTATTACAAAATTCCGACAAAAACTTCTTAGCCAGTATCAATGTTGGTTTGATTATTTCATCCATAGGGATTCTTGGTCTTAAGTGGTGAAGCTTACAAGAAGGATGTATGAGGATTGGTATAAGGAAGATGATCTGGGTTATGCTAAAGTACTTTCCCCTAGTGTATAGAAGCTTGGAATTGGTTAGAGGCATGCTTGCTAAAGTTGGAGAAGTAAAGAAGCTTCTGAATGATCATATGAGTTCCACTGATGTTACTACCTTAAGGGAAGATTGAAGTTACAGCTCCATGTGTATTGCCATCACTTATCAAGCTATTTATAGATGAGTATTATCATGAAATCTCATTAAGAAGATATGTGGGCGGTCCGAGCTCTGTCATGGATTAAAGAAGCTTCAAGAATAATGTCTTTAAGAAGGACATTGATGGTAAATTTAAAGTCTGGATGTATAAAAGAATCTGGCAATTCATGTAGCTGGTGTACATGAGGACAACTATGAAGTAAATGAGGGTGACATTGGAAATCCCATTGAGATTCTTTCTGTAGATAGGAATGATGATTAAGTAATAGGTAATTCTAAAGGGGCAGAAGCACCAATATTGAAGATGTGGATATTGGTTGTCATATGGCTTATGAAGAAACAATGGCTATAGTTGTTGAGGATAATGTGGCTAGACAACGTGATCTTGGGAAACAAGTGATTGAAGAAGTTGCTCCACCAGAAGTTCCAGAGAGCTCTAGGATGATTAAGAGAAATTGAAAAAGTTGCAAGGAGCAGGCAAAGATAACTATCTTGAGGAGGAGTACAAGGGGTTGGAAGCTGATCATCCTCTAGAAGGTAGTGTTTTTATCCCCTCTTTCCTTTATAGCTTATCTTATGAACAGTTATATGAACTTGCAAAATGCTCGGGTTTTATTCTAAATAATAATGATGATGACATTGTGGAATTTGAGGAGAAAGAAATAGAGAGGGTTAATTCTCTAAAATGATAATGTTTTCATGGAATGTTGGAGGTCTAAGCACTGATTTAAAATGCCATTGAGTCAAAAACATAATAAATTCTATAAAACCTGATATTGTTATGTTAAAAGAAACAAAATTTTCTTGTCCTGATGAATTTTTGTTTTTGTTTTTGTTTTTGGGAGGATCATATTTGGATGAGTGGAGCTTCATTAAGGCAAAATATACTGTTGGTGAAATTTTTGTCGGATAGAATAGTAGAAGTTGGTCATTGTCACAAGAGGTGATGAATGAATTTTTTTACATGTGGCTTTGAAGTGTAAATCCTCAGGGGTGCTTTACTTTCTTATGAGTGTCTATGGACCAAATATTATAGTAAAAAGGAAAAACTATGGGAGGAATGTACAACATTTCAGAATTTAATACAAGGCCCTTGGGTTATATATGGAAATTTCAATACAACACGATTCATTATGAAAGAAATTGAAGAATAAGTGGTTATGCTGAGGATGTTGAAGACTATAGTGAGTTTGTAAGAAATAGTAATCTGATTGATCTCCCTCTTACCAACAGAAAGTATACTTGGAGTAATTGTAGGGAGTTTCCAACTTTAGTGAAGCTTGATAGGTTCTTCATCAACCTTGAATTTAAAGAATTGCACCCATTATCCTATCATAAATGGCTAGCTTCACTTATT
This sequence comes from Allium fistulosum, assembly GCA_030737815.1. Taxonomy (NCBI): domain Eukaryota; kingdom Viridiplantae; phylum Streptophyta; class Magnoliopsida; order Asparagales; family Amaryllidaceae; genus Allium; species Allium fistulosum. Next base: position 477,549,860 of record CM060905.1, on the reverse strand, counting down.
TCTGATCACCATCCGATTGTACTTGATTCTATAGAAAATACTAAAAGAAAAGCATTTTTTAAAGCTGAGAAAATGTGGTGTCTTGAGGAAAATTATGAGGAGATGATTGAAAGGAAGTGGCATGAGTATTGGAAGGTTGGAGAGGCTGCTTGTATTATAAATAAAGAGTTGAAGTATCTTAGAATTTTTTTAAAGAAGTGGAATAAACAAGTGTTTGGAGACATTAAGCTGTAGAAAGAAAAAACAATGAATTGACATTTTAAAGTTAAACATTAGTGCTAAGAATAGAAGTTTAAATGAGAAAGGATTACAAAACATTAGTACTGAGAATAAAATTTAAGTGAGGAAGACATTACCGTGCTTCATGATAAAGAGAAGGAGCTTCTTAAAGTAATTGATCAAGAGGAAATATTTTGGAAGCAAAGATCAAGAATTCAATGGTAAAAGGAAGGAGATAAAAATACTGGTTACTTTCATAGAATTGCCAATAGGAGGAGAAGATCAAACATGATTTGTAGTGTTTTATGTAGGGATGTAGAAATAAGCAAGCATGAAGACTTAAACAGAGCATTTGCTGACTATTATAAAAGAATATTTGGTAGATGTAGAGAGAATAGAATAAAAGTTGATTGGAAGTTATTATACCCTACCAATGTAGACTTGTTTGTAGAATCAGAAGTTTTGAATGCCTTGAATTAAATGCCAAGTGATAAAGCTCTGGGAACTAATGGATTCCCAAACTTTTTCTTCAAAAAATACCAGAATTGGTTAATAGGAGATAGTATGAGGTTGTTTTAAGGTTTAGAGGCTGGGTCATTGAATCTAGAGAAGTTGAGCCATGCTAATACGGTGCTAATTCCAACAAAAGTAGGTAACTTATCTTTAGCTGATTTTTGACCTACTAGTCTATTAAATAGTACTTTTAGGTTGATAACTAAAGTACGAGCTAAAAGATTAAATGTTAAGATGGACATATTAATATATAGATCTCAAACCGCATTTATAAAGGGAATACCAATTTTGGAGGGTGTTGCATTAGTACAAGAAGTTGTTTCATTCTGCAATAAAAATTCAGTTCCCTGCACTTTATCAAAATTGGTCTTTGCAAAGGCATTTGATATTGTGGATTGGAGATTCATAATTGATTCACTTCAGCTAGAGGTTTTAGTGAGACATGGATAATGTGGATTTCAAATATTCTCTCTTCAAGCAAAGCAAATATTTTTTTGAATGGGGTTGTAGGAAAAACCATAAGTTCAAAGAGAGGGTTGAGACAAGGAGATCCACTTTTTCCTCTTCTTTTTGATCTAGCTGCTGATGTATTTACACAAATATTGAGAGTCGGTAGCACTAATGGAATACTCAGAAGCTTTGGCAGTGAATACACTATAGGTGGTATTATTTCCTTGCATTATGCTGATGACACCATAATTTTCGGTGATCCGAGCTGCAAGTATATAGCTACTTTAAAATTCATTTTATATGCATTTGAAAGTTTATCTGGGCTTCAAATAAAATTTCATAGATGATGCGATTACTAAAATGACGGCTAACATGTTAGAATGTAAAGTCAGTGAATTTCCTTTGAGCTGTCTTAGTTTAGCATAAGGCCTGGTAAACTGCACAAAGATGATTGGTCATTATTGATTAATAAAATTAACTATAAGCTCTATAGATGGAAGGGATGTTCACTATCTAAGGCTGGTAGGTTAGTACTAGTAAATTCAGTTATTTCAGCAAATCTTTTATATTGGTTCTCTTTTTATAAATGTCATGTTTGGGTAAAGAATATTGATGCTATTAGAAGAAATTTCTTTTGGATTGGAAAGAAAACGACTGAAGTATTAGGTTGTTTGATAGCTTGGGATCAATTGTGTAAATCATATAATGAAGGAGGCTTGGGTATTACTAATTTGATCAAAATGAATTCTTCACTTTTATGTATGTGGCTATAGGAGTAAAAATGCATTATGGAAGGAATGGATTTTGCAAACTCAATATAATGATACCTTTTCATGGCATGTTGATAGCATAAATCGCTATAAATTTCGGAATGATGTCATAAGTTACTCATAAGTTTTTAGAACTGGTTTAAGTGTAGAAGTAAATAATGGTTGTAATACATCATTTTAGTTAGATAACTGGTTGCTCTCAATTTCTCTTGCTATTGAATTTAAACTACTTTTTGATTTAGTGAGTGATAAGAGAATTTCAGTTGTCAACATGTACGATAGGCATGCAAAAGGATTTAAGTGGAAACTTTTCTTTACTAGAATCATCGAAGGAAGAGCAGTTTATTAACTTATGAAGCTCTTATCTCTATTAGAAGGCAGAATCTTAAACAATGATTGTGATGGGTTCAGCTGTCAGCTAACTAATAAGAGGAAATACAAATTGAATAGTATGAACAACTTCCTAAAATTTTTAGGGAGGAAGTTTACTGGTTTGTAAATATGTGGAAAATTAAAAGGATTCTAGAAAAAGTAAAAATCCATATGTGGATTCTTATTCATGGTAAACTCAACACTTGAATATGTTGAAGAGGAAAGGAATGCATGTCATTGAGCTTGTACTGTGGTGATGGGGTGGAAAATTATGTGTCTTTTTTCTGCGATTGTGATGTTGCATTTTATGTTTGGACCAAATATTTGGTGCAACTGAATATTAAGTTACAGTGGAGGGAGTTGATTAGAGATTTGTTTCTTTGTTGGACTGATTTATATGATAATCTCTCTATTAATGAAATGTTTCCCAAATTCATCATGGTAAAATTTTCTTTTTGTTAGTTGTTGTGGAATGAGAGGAATAAGCAATGTTTTAAGGGGACTGCTACTAATTCCAACACTATCATATTTCAAATTCTTAAATTTGTTAACATTTGGGAAGGGGTTGATAGATGAAAGTTTGTTGAGTATGTTGAAGATTGAATAGGCGCTTGTAACGACCCGTAAATTTAACCGGTTTTAATAACGTAATTAGTTGAAATTTTGTGAAATTTTAAACGATAAAATTTTGAAATAAAAATTTAATATTTGGAATACGTCTAGTTAAACATAGCAACTGGTAAATTTTCGTCCGAAAATATGAAAATTTATTTCGCGCGTAAATTCACTTCAATTTAATCAGTTAAAAAGAAATGAAAATAAAATGTTTTCGAAACCTAAATATTTTTACATAGAAAAATTCTAAACCATCTTCTGAGCAAGATGTCAGTTCGTCATTTTTCCAAATTCGGACGTCTATTGCTCCGTCGTTCTTATTTTCTGCAAAATAGCAGTATTCTGGTACCGATATCGATTTTTATCGGATGATCGTACCACTGATATCTGTATACCGTTTTGATCCCCTCGTTATGCTAATCACTACGGTGTATTCATTTATGTATCTGGAGGTCTGGTTCGCGACGGAAACGATGATACCATGCGTCGTATCAGTACCGAAATTAGTGACTTTTGATATTTCTTGCTTTTCAAAATTTGAACCGCAGTTCTCAACAATAAATTACCTTAATTATCCCACCATTTCGAATTTCAACTCTGATAGGTGTCTCTACCTTCTCATTTCCTATTCTCGTGATATTAAAATTAATACAAGTTGGTGACTTTACCCTTCATTTATTATGTACATGTTCCAAAACGTGCCTTTTCACTTTGTTTATTCATTTCCTTATTTTCTGCATTTGTATTTCTGACCTCACTTCTTTCTCCCTCCTCCTCTCTTCTCACCTTTTCTTCTGTAAATATACAGTAAGCTTTGTTTCATTCTTCCACCTTTTCTTATTTCTTTACTCCTTCCCTTTCTTTTTATTTCAGTTCTAATTATAAAAGAGGATATAAAGTTGCAACCCAACCTTCTACCACCTGACGCCATTTGCTCCACTCTCCGCCTCCCTTCGACAAGCAGCAACCGCACCCAGACCCGCCAAAGCCTCGGCTGCCCTGACCCGTTTCCTCACACCACCACTCGCCTTCGCCAAGCATCACCACCCACACAGCAACTCTCCCCGCCTCGTTTCCATCCGCCTCCACGTTTTCCCATCGCTTCACAAATCTCCCACCACCGCCACCAAAGCTTCCAGGCCTCCGCCTCCTCCATCACTTTCCACGCCACTGACGTCATCCACCCCGCCACCTTCCACGCCCAACCTCCTCAGCACATTCCCACCTCTGCCTCTTCACGTTTCCCACTAGCCTCTGCCACTTTGCCTATTTCCATGTGTGCATGCAACCACCCGCTGACCTCCACCTCCGACCCAGTTTTACCTCCCGAGTGGCCGCATCCCCCTCTCATCTCTCCTCCCTCAAGCTTCGCCGGTCCTCACCTCCTCTGCCTACGCAGCCAACCCAAGCTTGAACCCTTCGCCTGCCTAGCTGAGTTCGCCCGCATCCCATGCTTGGCCACCCAACTCCTTGTCTCCGCCTCTGACCTAGTGCCGAGCAGCCAAGGCTTTGAATTTTTGTGAAATACCTGAACCATGCTTCTCTCTATAGAGGTATATATCTACCGTATATATTATTATTTATTTACAGTAAAGGTTTGTGTTTTGTTGTATATTACATGTTAGTGTTATTTATACATGTTATTATATATACTTGTATTTGATATGTTGTATAAATGCGGTTGATATATGTGTTTAAAAAAAAAATTTACTTTAAAAGATATCTATATATAGATAGGCCAGATATGGTATTTTATTGTAAGTGTACTATATATAGTTTATTGGTATTCTAGTCTAAACCTGGCCTACACTTTACCTTTGTATCTTTTCTTAGCTGGCTTGGCTATTACAAGTTATTTATATAGTATGATATTTTCGTGTGTTCTGTTTTCAAGTATTATAAGTACGTTTTGTATATAATGTGCTGAGGATTTATAAATTATGTACTTGTATTATATTGGTTTTAAAGATTTGTTTTAAATATAATATATATATATATATAAGTGTGTGTGTGTGTTGATTTAAATTTTTGGTGTCTTAAATTTACAAATGATTTTTCTTATGGAAGTACTTTCGGCCATATGTTTATGTAAAGTTGATTTTATAAAGAATGTTAAAAACGTAGATTTATATATATATTTTAATACGTGTTGAAATTAGAATATGATTTCGTATATATATACAATTTTATACGTTATATCTATATCAGTTCACTTATATCAATTACCTACACCGACCCCGTTCTAAGTTGTTACATCTAATTCTTTTATCAGCTTTGGTCGTTGAATTCGGGCCGAGGTTGCTTTGCTTCGATTCGTCATTTAAATTTCAGTGTCCATATCAGTGTGTATCCGTGTCATCTTCTGTATCTTCTAGCCTCGAAAGGTGAGCACTCACTCACGATTAACGTTCTTTTATTTATTAAATTTGATTTCAATTGAAACGACAATTGAAATATGCTGCTGTTAGTTAATTACACTGTTATATATACTATTACCTGTATCAGTTCACCTTGACATCTAACACCATTATCTGTTAATTATTTATGCGATGATAATACAGTTTGGCTGATAATTGATTGATTGTTGATGTTTATATTGGACGTTAAAATTGTTAATGTTAAATTGATAAATAGTATGAAATTGAACTTGATATAGGATAATTAATTGTTAAATTTGATTAACTGACATTTGTATAATATGATCCCTTTAACTGTTAAATTTATTGACACGTAGGATTTGCTTAATTACATTTTGAACCACTGAATATATGTTGTTAAATTGATGATGGATGAAATTGCAATAGATGACAAGTGAAACCGTAATGTAATAATCTTTAATCTACATGAAATGATAGTGTAGATTCTAGAAATAATTATATTAATTCGTACAAATAACAATGCGAATTAATACGGTTATTTCGGGATTATTGAATTGATTATTGGAATGATATTGGTTGTTGTTATTGCTTGTTTATTTACTTTGACACCATCCCAGTTATCACACTGCAAGTTCCCTTTGATATGTTTTGATTTTGAATTGAATTGGAATCGGGTTGAAATGATAAATACCCAAATTGAACTTTGACTTAGGATAGAAAATTAAATAAAACCCGATTGGTCAATAATTTGATTTAAAAATAAATGAAGATTTTATTTGAATAAATAATATGGTTTTGAAATGAAGTTGAAATTTGAATTTTAATGAAAGGAAAATGTTAATATTTAAAAATATGAAATAAAATATTAACAATGTAATTGATGGAAGAAAGTCGTTTAATTTGAGAAATGATTTGAATTAAGTTTGAAATTATAATTAAGTTTGAGATTATTAACTTTGAAATGATTTAATAATTAAGTTTGAAATTATAATTAAGTTTGAAATTATAATTAAGTTTGAAATTATTAAGCTTTGAAATTATTTAAAAATTAAGTTTTGAATTATTTAATAATTAAATAAGATTGAATTATTTAATGATTAAATTGAATTGAATTCTTTAATAAGAAAAATTGAACTTTTGAATAAGTGAATTTTATTTCGAAAATAATTGAAATTGAGTTTCTTTATTAAGTAAGTTTTGGAAAATTATTTAAGAAGTAAATAAGTGAAATTGAATTTCTTTAACAGAAAGTGAAAATGTGATAATTTTGGAATTAATGTAAGACTTGTAATTGAAAGAAGTGATTTGATGAATTTAATTTAATTCAATTTGTAAGTTTTGAAATAAGGAAGTTGAATTTAAATAATGGATTTAAATGAATTGGAAATTTAATAAAAATTGTTTCGAATGATAATTAACTTAATGAATATTGAATGAAACCGATAAATGAGTTTTAAATTGATTTGAATGTTAAATAGAATTTATTTAAATGATTTCGGAATGAAACTTATATACAAACTTGAATCAATATTTGAATTGTTTTAAATAGAAATTGAAATTGAATTATAAGATTTTGAAACGGAAAATTGGAAGTTTTGAAACGAAAATTTGGAAATTGTTTTAGAAAGACAAATGAAATGTTGATTTACGAATTCTATTTGAAATTGAAATTGATTTGGTTTTTGAAAAATATAAACGACCAATCGGTGTAATAATTACGAAAGTTATTAAAGAGACCGGGATCGGTAATGGATATACTCTCTATCTGAACCGAAACCACTTTAATAACTATACGCGGAGTGTTGATCCAGAACGAAGTGGATGGTTTTGATGAACGCGTTGACTGAAGAAAGAGAACGATTTTGGATGACCCTTGACATGACTAAAACAGGAGCCGCGCCGGGCCATTGAGGATCGCCATCTCTAGCGGACACACTTCCTCGATACCATATCTATTACTTTTGTGATTCGATTTGGGTGCACCCCCTCGATTTGGGAGTGTTGTTCGCGGTGTTGGGGTGGTAGCTGCTATGCCCAACATCAGTCCGGATCAGGCAACTACTAGTATCCTAGTTGGTATCGCCTCATGTACCGTGTCATACTGATTATCCTATTCGCGACCACTACGATTTTGATTTGTACCTTTAGTATATGGATTGCCCTCTGGTGACTTCCGGTTTTGGGGAAACTACGGTCTTGTATATGCTTTTGGGAATAAACAGGTTAAGAGGTGTATGGGCCCTGCTTAACCCTACTTTGATATCTTTATATTACTGATAGACATTATCTACTTAGCGTACATTACTACCTAGTAGATAGTTTAACGGATCCTTAAAGGATGGTTATTCCAAACATCCTTTGAGTTACTTGTATTTCAATTGCTATTTCACTTGAGTTGGATTTATTAATATAAGAATGTTAATCCTGACTCGAGTGTCTTGTGTTTTTGCTTTACGCTCGGGTCAGACTGAGTGTACCAGTATTCGAGACTCACCTTTGGAGTTGGAGCTTTTCTTGAAGATCCAGCCATCTATTCTGCTTTCAGATATTCGATGATTCCAGTGATGTATTCTGATTTGTATCTGATGTATCATATTACTCTTCTGTTGTAAACTCTGATGTATTTTATATATTCATATAGTAGCTTCATGAACTACTATCTCTTTTATTTCCGCTGCATTTATTACCCTGTGTCTGTGATCTGTGATTATATCTATTTACTGTATATGTTCAGTTTTGCCAAATTTAAATTAACAACGCGGTATTTTGAGCAATTCAACTCCGGCATGAGTGTCTACCTATACACTTATAATGGACGCGAATGGTCCAAAATATTGGGTCGTTACAGTTGGTATCAGAGCTTTGGTAGCTCTAGGCAAAACTTAACATATAGGGTAAATGTATTTACGGAATCACTCTCATTCGAGTTCAATCTCTTCCTTTGACTCAATTCCTTTGAATTTTGGAACGTTCCCCTCGGTTTCGAAATTCATTCGTGTCCCTCACTATTCGTCTTCGTTCAAATTCTGGAGCACCCCATAACTCCATTTTGAACGATATCTATAATAGATCGGCGGTCTCGCCAAACGTCGAATGATTTATGAAGGGGTGAAATTCCTTTATAATAGGCATCGATTTACCGGAGATTTCTGTATCCTCGGTTTACGATGCTATCTATTCCCTGTTATACCTGAATTTCATCTCTTGAGATCGAGTGTTGATTTACCTCGGAATTCAGCATCGGTCTTATTCTTGAAGTTACGGACGACCCGGTTAAGGTTGCCCGTGAATTAAATAAACTCATCCATCTCTCGATTGTGGTAATTGAATTATCTTATCTTCTGTTTCAAGCTTATTTTCGAATCAAAATTCTCTTTGATTTGATTTCCATCAAAATTTGAATCCCTATCCTTGCTTTGAAATCCATTCCTGTATCGTCAAGCAAAGAAGTGTATTTGTAAATTAATTTAAAATGATTTATATATTGTGTTGTTTGAGTTGTTGATGTTGATTTGGGTTTCCGATCGATTCGTCTGATCAACGCTATCGATAGGATTTCCAAAACACTTGAACAGAGCAAACTGACACAATATTATTTTCAAATTTGGAAAATGAAATAAATTTGTTTGATTATATTGTGAAAATATAAGTAAAATTTTCTAGAATTTAATAGGTTAATGAAATTGTTTGTTTGAAATGATAATATTTGATTATCATTTATTGTTCTAAATAAATTTGTAAATACAGTTTATAAATTGATTTGGAATTTGAAATGAATTAAATTCAGGAATTTGAGAATATAGTTTCCGGTGATTTCGGACTTTGTTTTTTTAAATTTTAAAGTATATATGATTGAAAGTATTTTCAAATAGAAATCGTTTTCAAAGAATTTTAAAATGTTGAAATCAGTACTCTTCTCTTTGTCGCTGGAAAATAATTTCGGTGATGGCGGCCGCATCATCGACATTCATTTTCGAGTTTCGAAGTGGAGATACTATTCTGTAGCTTTGCTACGGTTTTGTTTTGAAAATATTTTGATTTGAATTTCTTCAGTATAATTTGATTCACATATATATATGTATCTTATTTTAAAACTTAATTTGATTTGATACAAATATATTATATATATCTCTAAATTGTTTAAAGTTAATCGGAAATCTAATTCTTAAATTTTGTTAAAAGATGATTTTAATTATAAATAAAACCAAAATTTAGAATAAATATTTAAACTTGAATAATTGAATTGGGAAAATTTTATTTGTATATTGTTCAACTGCATTCTAATACAATTTACCTAAATCATTCAGAAGTTGAATATGTGATTGGATAATATATAAGATAAATTGAATTTATAAATAAAATTTGAGTGTTTATAATAAATGTTATACACTAAATTTTGATTATAAAGATGTTAATAGAGCTAGATAAGATAATAAGTAAATTCAATTAATAATGAAATAAATTTGTTTTGAAAGAATTAATAAATTGAAAGTTGATCAACATATGAAAATACCTTGAATTTAAAAGAAATTAATAGATGTAAATTAATTTAAAGCGAAACTTTTAAGTTTTAAATTAATGGGTTAAATATATGTAATAGGATATATTTAACGAAACAAATTTAATTGTAATTTGGAATAAAGAAAATTTTAAATTGCTGAAAAAAAATATGATTATAATAAAAGACTATTCAAGCCTAGGGTTTTAGAAATTTTAAATTGAAAGGATGGGATAATAAGATAATGAATAGTTGAGATTGATTTTAGTAAAATCAAATGGATTAAATCAATTATTGAATATCAATTAATTTAAATTTGAATTTATATGGTTTAAATTAATTGTTATTTTTCAAATCTGTTTTCTTTCTGGTTGTTTCTATTCTCCTACCTCGTTCCTTTTCGGGGACGAAAAGTTTTGAGTGGGGGAGAATGTAACGACCCGTAAATTTAACTGGTTTTAATAACGTAATTAGTTGAAATTTTGTGAAATTTTAAACGATAAAATTTTGAAATAAAAATTTAATATTTGGAATACGTCTAGTTAAACATAGCAACTGGTAAATTTTCGTCCGAAAATATGAAAATTTATTTCGCGCGTAAATTCACTTCAATTTAATCAGTTAAAAAGAAATGAAAATAAAATGTTTTCGAAACCTAAATATTTTTACATAGAAAAATTCTAAACCATCTTCTGAGCAAGATGTCAGTTCGTCATTTTTCCAAATTCGGACGTCTATTGCTCCGTCGTTCTTATTTTCTGCAAAATAGCAGTATTCTGGTACCGATATCGATTTTTATCGGATGATCGTACCACTGATATCTGTATACCGTTTTGATCCCCTCGTTATGCTAATCACTACGGTGTATTCATTTATGTATCTGGAGGTCCGGTTCGCGACGGAAACGATGATACCATGCGTCGTATCAGTACCGAAATTAGTGACTTTTGATATTTCTTGCTTTTCAAAATTTGAACCGCAGTTCTCAACAATAAATTACCTTAATTATCCCACCATTTCGAATTTCAACTCTGATAGGTGTCTCTACCTTCTCATTTCCTATTCTCGTGATATTAAAATTAATACAAGTTGGTGACTTTACCCTTCATTTATTATGTACATGTTCCAAAACGTGCCTTTTCACTTTGTTTATTCATTTCCTTATTTTCTGCATTTGTATTTCTGACCTCACTTCTTTCTCCCTCCTCCTCTCTTCTCACCTTTTCTTCTGTAAATATACAGTAAGCTTTGTTTCATTCTTCCACCTTTTCTTATTTCTTTACTCCTTCCCTTTCTTTTTATTTCAGTTCTAATTATAAAAGAGGATATAAAGTTGCAACCCAACCTTCTACCACCTGACGCCATTTGCTCCACTCTCCGCCTCCCTTCGACAAGCAGCAACCGCACCCAGACCCGCCAAAGCCTCGGCTGCCCTGACCCGTTTCCTCACACCACCACTCGCCTTCGCCAAGCATCACCACCCACACAGCAACTCTCCCCGCCTCGTTTCCATCCGCCTCCACGTTTTCCCATCGCTTCACAAATCTCCCACCACCGCCACCAAAGCTTCCAGGCCTCCGCCTCCTCCATCACTTTCCACGCCACTGACGTCATCCACCCCGCCACCTTCCACGCCCAACCTCCTCAGCACATTCCCACCTCTGCCTCTTCACGTTTCCCACTAGCCTCTGCCACTTTGCCTATCTCCATGTGTGCATGCAACCACCCGCTGACCTCCACCTCCGACCCAGTTTTACCTCCCGAGTGGCCGCATCCCCCTCTCATCTCTCCTCCCTCAAGCTTCGCCGGTCCTCACCTCCTCTGCCTACGCAGCCAACCCAAGCTTGAACCCTTCGCCTGCCTAGCTGAGTTCGCCCGCATCCCATGCTTGGCCACCCAACTCCTTGTCTCCGCCTCTGACCTAGTGCCGAGCAGCCAAGGCTTTGAATTTTTGTGAAATACCTGAACCATGCTTCTCTCTATAGAGGTATATATCTACCGTATATATTATTATTTATTTACAGTAAAGGTTTGTGTTTTGTTGTATATTACATGTTAGTGTTATTTATACATGTTATTATATATACTCGTATTTGATATGTTGTATAAATGCGGTTGATATATGTGTTTAAAAAAAAAATTTACTTTAAAAGATATCTATATATAGATAGGCCAGATATGGTATTTTATTGTAAGTGTACTATATATAGTTTATTGGTATTCTAGTCTAAACCTGGCCTACACTTTACCTTTGTATCTTTTCTTAGCTGGCTTGGCTATTACAAGTTATTTATATAATATGATATTTTCGTGTGTTCTGTTTTCAAGTATTATAAGTACGTTTTGTATATAATGTGCTGAGGATTTATAAATTATGTACTTGTATTATATTGGTTTTAAAGATTTGTTTTAAATATAATATATATATATATATAAGTGTGTGTGTGTGTTGATTTAAATTTTTGGTGTCTTAAATTTACAAATGATTTTTCTTATGGAAGTACTTTCGGCCATATGTTTATGTAAAGTTGATTTTATAAAGAATGTTAAAAACGTAGATTTATATATATATTTTAATACGTGTTGAAATTAGAATATGATTTCGTATATATATACAATTTTATACGTTATATCTATATCAGTTCACTTATATCAATTACCTACACCGACCCCGTTCTAAGTTGTTACATCTAATTCTTTTATCACCTTTGGTCGTTGAATTCGGGCCGAGGTTGCTTTGCTTCGATTCGTCATTTAAATTTCAGTGTCCATATCAGTGTGTATCCGTGTCATCTTCTGTATCTTCTAGCCTCGAAAGGTGAGCACTCACTCACGATTAACGTTCTTTTATTTATTAAATTTGATTTCAATTGAAACGACAATTGAAATATGCTGCTGTTAGTTAATTACACTGTTATATATACTATTACCTGTATCAGTTCACCTTGACATCTAACACCATTATCTGTTAATTATTTATGCGATGATAATACAGTTTGGCTGATAATTGATTGATTGTTGATGTTTATATTGGACGTTAAAATTGTTAATGTTAAATTGATAAATAGTATGAAATTGAACTTGATATAGGATAATTAATTGTTAAATTTGATTAACTGACATTTGTATAATATGATCCCTTTAACTGTTAAATTTATTGACACGTAGGATTTGCTTAATTACATTTTGAACCACTGAATATATGTTGTTAAATTGATGATGGATGAAATTGCAATAGATGACAAGTGAAACCGTAATGTAATAATCTTTAATCTACATGAAATGATAGTGTAGATTCTAGAAATAATTATATTAATTCGTACAAATAACAATGCGAATTAATACGGTTATTTCGGGATTATTGAATTGATTATTGGAATGATATTGGTTGTTGTTATTGCTTGTTTATTTACTTTGACACCATCCCAGTTATCACACTGCAAGTTCCCTTTGATATGTTTTGATTTTGAATTGAATTGGAATCGGGTTGAAATGATAAATACCCAAATTGAACTTTGACTTAGGATAGAAAATTAAATAAAACCCGATTGGTCAATAATTTGATTTAAAAATAAATGAAGATTTTATTTGAATAAATAATATGGTTTTGAAATGAAGTTGAAATTTGAATTTTAATGAAAGGAAAATGTTAATATTTAAAAATATGAAATAAAATATTAACAATGTAATTGATGGAAGAAAGTCGTTTAATTTGAGAAATGATTTGAATTAAGTTTGAAATTATAATTAAGTTTGAGATTATTAACTTTGAAATGATTTAATAATTAAGTTTGAAATTATAATTAAGTTTGAAATTATAATTAAGTTTGAAATTATTAAGCTTTGAAATTATTTAAAAATTAAGTTTTGAATTATTTAATAATTAAATAAGATTGAATTATTTAATGATTAAATTGAATTGAATTCTTTAATAAGAAAAATTGAACTTTTGAATAAGTGAATTTTATTTCGAAAATAATTGAAATTGAGTTTCTTTATTAAGTAAGTTTTGGAAAATTATTTAAGAAGTAAATAAGTGAAATTGAATTTCTTTAACAGAAAGTGAAAATGTGATAATTTTGGAATTAATGTAAGACTTGTAATTGAAAGAAGTGATTTGATGAATTTAATTTAATTCAATTTGTAAGTTTTGAAATAAGGAAGTTGAATTTAAATAATGGATTTAAATGAATTGGAAATTTAATAAAAATTGTTTCGAATGATAATTAACTTAATGAATATTGAATGAAACCGATAAATGAGTTTTAAATTGATTTGAATGTTAAATAGAATTTATTTAAATGATTTCGGAATGAAACTTATATACAAACTTGAATCAATATTTGAATTGTTTTAAATAGAAATTGAAATTGAATTATAAGATTTTGAAACGGAAAATTGGAAGTTTTGAAACGAAAATTTGGAAATTGTTTTAGAAAGACAAATGAAATGTTGATTTACGAATTCTATTTGAAATTGAAATTGATTTGGTTTTTGAAAAATATAAACGACCAATCGGTGTAATAATTACGAAAGTTATTAAAGAGACCGGGATCGGTAATGGATATACTCTCTATCTGAACCGAAACCACTTTAATAACTATACGCGGAGTGTTGATCCAGAACGAAGTGGATGGTTTTGATGAACGCGTTGACTGAAGAAAGAGAACGATTTTGGATGACCCTTGACATGACTAAAACAGGAGCCGCGCCGGGCCATTGAGGATCGCCATCTCTAGCGGACACACTTCCTCGATACCATATCTATTACTTTTGTGATTCGATTTGGGTGCACCCCCTCGATTTGGGAGTGTTGTTCGCGGTGTTGGGGTGGTAGCTGCTATGCCCAACATCAGTCCGGATCAGGCAACTACTAGTATCCTAGTTGGTATCGCCTCATGTACCGTGTCATACTGATTATCCTATTCGCGACCACTACGATTTTGATTTGTACCTTTAGTATATGGATTGCCCTCTGGTGACTTCCGGTTTTGGGGAAACTACGGTCTTGTATATGCTTTTGGGAATAAACAGGTTAAGAGGTGTATGGGCCCTGCTTAACCCTACTTTGATATCTTTATATTACTGATAGACATTATCTACTTAGCGTACATTACTACCTAGTAGATAGTTTAACGGATCCTTAAAGGATGGTTATTCCAAACATCCTTTGAGTTACTTGTATTTCAATTGCTATTTCACTTGAGTTGGATTTATTAATATAAGAATGTTAATCCTGACTCGAGTGTCTTGTGTTTTTGCTTTACGCTCGGGTCAGACTGAGTGTACCAGTATTCGAGACTCACCTTTGGAGTTGGAGCTTTGCTTGAAGATCCAGCCATCTATTCTGCTTTCAGATATTCGATGATTCCAGTGATGTATTCTGATTTGTATCTGATGTATCGTATTACTCTTCTGTTGTAAACTCTGATGTATTTTATATATTCATATAGTAGCTTCATGAACTACTATCTCTTTTATTTCCGCTGCATTTATTACCCTGTGTCTGTGATCTGTGATTATATCTATTTACTGTATATGTTCAGTTTTGCCAAATTTAAATTAACAACGCGGTATTTTGAGCAATTCAACTCCGGCATGAGTGTCTACCTATACACTTATAATGGACGCGAATGGTCCAAAATATTGGGTCGTTACAGCGCTCGAGTTCATAGGAGAAGAAGAAACAACAAGTAAAGCAACTGCAACAACTTATCTTGAAGCTATATTTTGAAGGCTGAAGTAAATATTTGATGTTATGTTGTGTTTTGCATGACTTGTTCTTTTTGTGTATATAAGTTGTTTTGCACTTTTTTTAGTTACTATGTTGCTTTTGTGCCTCCTGCGCGAGACACTTTATGTTTCAATTAATTGTTTTGTATCTCCTGCGTGAGACTTTTGATGTTGTAGCTAGTTTATGGTGTCTTGTTCTGGTCTATGTGATGTAAAACTTTGTAAATGTTATTTGGTGTTAAATATTGCATGGTAAATCCGCTACCTTTTCTATCAAGATAATCTGTAGGAATTTACATTGCAACCCTCTACATCCTAATGAGTTAAAATATTATCTAAATCCTAACAGTTTACTGTGATAACTTGATTTACATATTACTTGCACCTATCCTTTAAATCTACAAATATGGAAGTATCACATGATCTATAAGTTTAGGGACTACTACTGCACAATACTAATTTCATGGACTACTACCACTCAATATTTTCCAGATTCACATACATGTAATACACAATCCTACAATTTCAAGATTTACATAGGCATACGTGGAACTCATCAATTATGCTACAAATCCAATAACATATATAACATATATACTTTCCCACTTACGTCCACCTGCTCCGCCCATAGCCTTCAGGGGAACAACATAATACATGGACCGCTCGTAGCCTACAAGTATCATATCCTCATCTATATAGTACCGACCTTGTTGACATAGCCTCAAGCATACACTTACCGTTCTATTTAGATTGCATAATGTAATCAAAAAATTGCCCCTTTGTCACTTAACACGTTATATAAGGATTGAAGTAGACCCTGCTTAGCCTTGTTTACACTTCAAACTGGAAAACTTTTAAGCATTCTTTGATATAATAAAGCATCTTAGCTTACTCTTTCCTTATTTGGAAATATGTTTAACCAAATCATAATTTTCAATCTTCCTTGCATAAAGATTCTACAGTTAAACCCATACTTAGGTAGATAGCACAATGTGGCGTTCACTCTTTAATTATAGAAAGTTCAACCTAGTACTATATCCTTCCACCTCAACCGTTGATTGGAAAGATCACTAAATTCCTATGTTACTTCTTATCTTTGTCCTAACCAATTCAATGCTTTTAAATTCCATAGTCAATTTTGTCCTAATGGGCTGTTTAATCCTATTCATCTAACTCCAATATATTTTCTTCCTATTTAGTTTAAGTGATGGTCATAATATTTTCACTTTACCTTTTTAAATCAAAACCATTGATTTTAACATCATTTCCACAAAACTAGTAAGTTTTTAAAACCGTAAAACCCTCCATTCATTTTTTTACAAACGTTTCCTTCTTACTAAGATCATAACATTTTAATTAAATTATCAAAAACGGTTAAGCTTAACTTAGCAAAATGTACATAAAACATTCTATTTTAAAATTTCTTTAATAAATAATTTTTGTCCACAAAAACTGTATTTTTAAGGAAAACGTAGTTCTTTAACTTATTATTTTAGAGTTTGACAGAAACATCGATAAAAGATATTTTCAAGTACTAACCATTTCTTATTTATAAAAAGTGTTCAATAGTTGGGTCTTACATACTTCTCAATTTTTATTCGAAAGTTCTATTATTAAAAGCAAAGTGCACCTTGAGGGTAAGTGTAACAATGTGCCTAAAAGACAAAGCAAAAGCTTTAAAACAGTTATTGAAAAATTATTTTTTATCAAATTCTCTAATTTCTCCCTTTTAAACAAATTCCATAAAGTTTGTTTGATTATTTCACATAAAATCATAAACCCGCTTTTTCTTTCTACTTGAAATACCAAACATCTTCTATTTCTAACCTGTAAAAGACATTTTCATTGGTTTATCACTTAAATTGGAGTGGACAATAACAACCTAATTACCTAAGCCCACTTTTACCTAATCATGCTTTAAGTGCATAAGGTTTCCATCCTTCTTTCCAAAGATAGTTAACTCAAGTTTATTTTCTAATACAGTGTCAAATCCCAATATAGAAATATTTAGCCATATCTTTAAGTGAATAAGAGTCCTTGCAACTACTACCAATGTAAGAAAAGAGTTTCTACTTTAACAAGGAAATTTTGCCTTATGTTTGTAAAGTCCTCGTATTAGATACCTCTACTAGAATTTCTTTATGGGATACTAATCTTCTTTACTCACCCTTAGGTCCACAATTTATTTGCTACTGCTAGTTGGTATAAGATACCTCTACTAGAATTTCTTTATGGGATAAATCTTAATAAATGTGAAAAGTTTATTTTTTCACCTAAACTGTTATAACCTTAACATTTACTCTGACCCACAATTGTCTTCTTATATAAGTGATAAGCCAACAACTACCTTATGAGTCAAAATACATACTTGTGTATTAATACACATACTAGAAAATTATAATTACACTCTCTTAATCAAGTTAGGCTTGTCTTATCTCCTCGCTTGTAGATACTAGTGGAACCACATCGGGTTGTTCACGCTCTGAATCTTTGCTGCCTTACCAGAGCCATTTCCCCAAAAAATTAATCGTTTTCACTATCTTTGTATGGGAGTTATTTTCAACTTTCTCATAGATAGACTGACAAGAATAAGTGATAACATTCTTTCTTATTATACTTCATATATATATATATATATGTATGTATGTATGTATGTATGTATGTATGTATGTATATGTATGTAAAACCTTTGAAAACTTATATATATATATACACATACACCCTTTTAAAAGTCCATTTTGTAAAACTTTTCAAGTACGTTCTCTCAATGCATGCCTATATCCTAGGGAATATTAAACCTAAACTAAGATACCATACGTGAGAACCTACGCTTCCTGATACCCCGATCCAAAATCTAGGGTGACTTTCAGACTCACGTCATGTTGAGAAATATGATCTGTTTGGGTTTTTATAACATTTTAGAACATAATTATAAGGGAAAATTCTATACATTCTACACTTTCAGATATCACAGCGGAAGGACATTAAAATACAAGTACTCAAAATAGAAATTTAAGAAAAACAGTCCCTAAAATATTTAATTGTCATATACACTATTTCCAAAGTACAATATAAGCTTTAATAGACATGTTGTACAATAAAGAGCTATATGAGGAATAATGAAGAATACGAGAACATGACATTTAGCTCCTTTCTCATTGTACTCTGCGCAATCAATTGCAAACCTGTCATCTTATGGTGTGGGTCGCGGTACTATGGATCTTAAGGCTAACTAAACACTAGAGAATGGTGTATAGTGTTTTCTAATTTTTATGAATCTTTTTAAAATTCTTTCAAGATTATTATTAATCAACACAGAATGAACAATCACAGATGCAAACACAGATAAGTATAAATGCAGTAAAAAGTAGAGAATTACAAAGATCACACCAGAGATTTTTATACTGGTTTAGAGTTACCCTACATCCAGCCCCTTAGAATTGTTTGTACAAATTTCCTTTCAAATGCCAATCTTTCAACGGGTAGAAGGCAAACCCAATAAATCTTGATTTCAAGGCTACAGGACACACCCTCCAGATTTTTTGAGCACTGGTACACTCACTTGATTTGGATGGGACACAAGCACAGCCACTTGTATTTTCGAAACACCAATCATGCATAGTGATTTAAATGGGACACTAGCACACCAACTTAAACACAACTAGAGTTTGATGGTTTTTCTAAAGACAATTTCTTGATCCTATAGCCTCTTGGACAGCACTTTGATCTTTGATTGTGAGAGATAAATGATTGAAATTAGAAAGTAATTAGTACAGAATCAATACAATGAAGATTGAATTGATTCTGGTTTGAATTTGAGAAGAGTTTAATATATTTTCAATAGAAATTTTGTGAGAGTAAGGGAAGATAAGATAATAAGAAAGCGTTTAATAAAAATTCATTTGAAAACTCCATATATGTATATATATATACGTAATAAATAGACATGTCGATTCATGAAGAGTTACGATAAATAAACACTTCATTTCAAAATTTGAATTTCAAATTTTTGGCGTATATGTTGACACACATATACGGTATATGTTGACATACCCATGTGTAATTTGAAACTCTTTTATTCAAAGAATTTTTTAAAAATGACAAACTTTGTAAATTATTTTGATACTTTGAAAAATAGTTTAAACATAGTTTATAAACATTTTAAACTTGAAAAAACTTTTATGAAATATTTTTTTATTATTTTAAGAATATACTTTATTTTAAATTTAAAAGATAAGAAAAATAAGAGATGGAGATTAAAGATTACTGCTAGGGACTTTAACAATATTATATGACTCTATATACTATACCATAGTCTTGAGATCTTCATATATTGATCATTATACTCATGAGTCTTCACTTTCATTTGTTGAGTCTTTAACTTTACAATATTCGATTAAATACCTGTATGATATTCTGTACTATACACTATATAACTTGGAAAAATCATTAGTATTCTTATTTTATATGAATGTATTTTTGTTACCTAAGTTGTTATCATCAAAATTAATAACTAAGGTATTAACAATTTCTTCCTTTTTGATGATGACAACCATTAGTATTCTATATATAGAAAATATGATATAACTCCCCAACTCCCCCTGAATTAGATAACTCCCCTTAATATGTGCATATGTATGTTTTATATTTTTCTCCCCCTTTGTGATCAATAATAATGAGTGAAAAACAAACAACTCCTCCTAAACGAAATAAAAGACGTATCTAATTCAAAATCAATAATCCAAGTAAAAAAATGAAGATATATATGATAAATAATACCATTAAATATGATGGTAAAGTAAATTTTATTAGTGTAATTTCAAACTATACATAAACAAATTCGATACATACCAATCTAAATATAAATCAAACCAACTAAAACACACAAACTTGTTCAATCCAATCCATTCAAATTCAAACATTTAAAAACAAACCAAACCAGACTAAATCCTATTAAATCAAACTATTATGTACTAAACTTTGAATTATGGTTTTTGTTTGATAATGGGGGACTTGTGGATAGGACAAAAGGGGTAGTAAAGATAGAAATTGCCTTTTTGTTTGATGAGATTTCCATTTAGATCGAAGCATACTTCGTCCATGCATTTTACTTCATCATTTTCTCTTCTTCCTTTTCTTCTTCCTCGTCTTCATCTTCTTCCTCTTCCTCATCATTCACTGGATCATGAATGACAAGGTTTAGAGTATCTTCTTCGATTACTATTGGATTTGTTGGATTATCCAATAGATATTTATGGAGATTCCGTAGAATTCGCCCATGTTTCTCTTGTTCTTTTAAGAGGCATAGTTGTACAACCTCTATTTCAATAAGCATATGCAGTACATGCTTTTCATCATCCTCAATTTTGGTTATTTTAGCCATGCTGATGTTCCGAAGAGGGCCTTGAGTGGGAGTTTGGAAGGAAATGGGTGGATTATGTTCTCTTGGGCACTTGGAACTCGAGGAAGCCATGGCTTTATTTTTACTCAGAAATCAGAGAAAAGAAGACAAAAAACTAGAACTAATTTCCAAATTGGTGGTTATACAAGGGTATTTCGAATTTTGAACTTAAGAGGGAAATCTATTTTCAAAATTTTCCAGTATACGTCGACATATAGGATAGGAGAATGTTGACATATGTAGGTTAATTTTGGTAATTTATTTTTATTTTTATTTTTATTTTTATTTTCTAATTTTTATTTTATTATATCTATATTGTAGAGAATGAACATATTCCTAACTCTCTTCTAAGCTTAATAAAAGATGTTAGATTTAATGGTTTTTTTAAAATATCAGCTATTTGGTTTTTAGTATTTATAAATCCAAGTGATATTACTTTTTTATTTAAATTGTCTCTCAGAAAATGATGCCTTATATCTATATGTTTGGTTCTAGCATGATGAGTTGGGTTTTTAGATAGGTTTATTGCACTGGTATTATCACAGTATGTTAGTGATTTAGCAAAATTTAAACCAAAATCTTTTAACATTTGTTGCATATAAATAACTTGTGAACAGGCTAGTGCGGCTGAAATATATTCTGCTTCTGTTGGGGACAGAGATATAGAATTTTCTTTTTGCTAAACTAGAAACCAGAGAGTGTCCTAAAAACTGGCAAGTTCCACTTGACTTTTTTCGATCCGATTTGTAGCCAGCATAGTCAGCATCACAATATGAAACTAAATCAAAAGAATCTTCTTTTGAAAAAAAAGTCCATAATCTAGGGTATTATTTACATATCTTAATTGTAACAACTTGAGATTTTGTAAAAGTTAGTTATCATCGTTAGACGATTAAAAATTGCTAACAAATTGATATTGGAATTTTAATCGTGTTGAAATTCTTTTATGATTTGGTGAATGAGATGCAGACTTTAAAAATTTAATATGGTAGCCCATATTTTCATTTGTTGTTTTTGTTGCGATAATTACCAAAGTGTATATGTTCCCTTCTTATAAAAATTCAACCCGTCCCCTTTACTCATCATCATTTTTCACAACCCCAAAGCTAAACCTACGAAAGAAAAAATGGCGGCTCTAGTGGACTCTCGTTTTCATTCGTTCCTTCTCCCTTGCTTGCAAATTAGGGCTTTGACGAATTGAGGCGTCAACTTCAATGTTTCGATCGATTTTGCGATGCCACGGCTTCCCAATTTCCCTTTGAGTTCATCCTTGCTTCGAGAAAAAGGTGAGTATTATACTCACATCTAATTCAAATTTGAATTATTTATGGGTTGATTAAATTCGTGACTTTCGTTGTTGAATTCGTGGGTTGCCTACGATGTTTCTGTTTATATAGGGTTCGAAACCCTTTATTTTCATCGTATATATTTTATGACTTCGTCTGATAATTCTTTGGCTTGCCGTTCGATTATTTTCGAATGCCTGTGATTTTCCCTGACTTGTTCATATGCGTATATATGATGATTACTTGGTTTCCACGACATTAGTTTTGAACTTGTTTGTCACCGTGATTACCACGGTTTTGATTTTGATTTCTTGGTCATTACGTTTCTGACGTTGATTTGAGACAAGGCTTTGATGTTTATTTTTTATGCTCGACTTCGAAAAACAACTGCTATGTGAATTTCCTTTTTGTGAATTTCTTTTTTGTGACCTCCCTTTTTGTCGAACTCTTCTTTGATGACCCACGGTTTTGAATGTGTTATTGGGTATCTGTGACTTCGACTTTGACCTTGTTTGACAGTGTTTACTTCCTTCGTGCTTGGCTCTGGCCATTTATGTTATCCCTGTACATATTTTCATATTTGTTCATCATGGTTGTAGCATTTCCATGAGTCACTTGTATCAGTTCTTGGCCATTTGAGTCGTAGCTGCTGTTCTTGACTTGAGTTGTCTTGCTGGACATGCTTTCATGTATTCATTGTGTCTGGTCGAGTTCATTGCTGCCAGTTGCCATTTGTAGTGTACTTGTCTTATTGTTCATTGTGAAGCCATATCATTTGAACTTTATGTGCACTGGTCAGGTTGCATTCCATTACTGTCATTTTCTGGTTAGACTTGGTTCTTCACTTCATGTCACTGGTATCACTTGATCTTGTTAGTGAGATGCATTTATGAACACTGTCGAGTCTTGTTGCATTTGCATTGTACCATGTTGTAGCTTCGAGTATTGGCTTCACTGTGCATATATATGTGTGTTGTACATATTGATCTTGGTTCACTTTAACCTTCTGATCTGGTGCCTGCAGTGTTACAGTCTTTGACTTGTTTCATGCATCACTGTGTTGGATATATAGATGTACTCTTGTACACTTCATATGCTCATTTATGGGCATTTATTTTATTTACACTTTCATGTTGGTGGACTGATTCATGTTTGGACTTCATGTAGTCTGATATGTGCATATTGAAGTCTGTTTCCATTGTGAGTTTGAGTATTTGTGTTGTCTTGAGTTTATGTGGTCTTCACATATATGTAGCCTGCACTTGCATTGCCTCTGACCTTTTGGCATACAGTCTTCATTTACTTCGAGACCGTTTTAGTTGCAAGTGAAATTGCAGTTTTGCTTTTGTTTGATTTGAGGACTTTTGGGTTCGACTCTGTTTTGATGGCTTGGTTCGAACTATTTTTGGCATTTGCTTATGCTAAGTGTTGTTTCATTGGCGTAGATATGTATGTGTATTCATACATATGCATACATGCACCCTTGTTGATTTCGATTATCCTATGTGCATTTATTTGGGCTTGTCTGATCTGGAATTTGCCAAGTGCATACTTGTTTGCTTTTATTTGCAGTTGTGTTGAGTCATGTTAGCGTGACTTGACCTTTGCAGTTTCGACGTACTGTAGTGGCGAGGCAGTGCACGCGTGCGTGTACTGCAGCCACACAGAAATTTGATTTGATTTGATGCCATTTGTTTCTGATTCATGGAGCCTTTGTGTATTTCATTACTGTAGTGGCGAGGCAGTGCACGCGAGCGTGCACTGCAGCCGAACAGTATTGATTATTTTGTTGTAATTGTCTTTTAGACAATTCTGTTGTTTTCTAAATTGTAACGACCCAGAATTTTTAACAAATTAAATTGAGAATATTTAATTAAATTTAAATATTTGAACAATGATTTAATTTGAATCCCGGATATAACTTTGAAGCTGACGATTAAATTATAAAATTTAATCTATTGAATGCTGAATAAAAATTTGAATCTTCAATTTTAAGCTAAAGAAAATTATTTCGAAAGCTTTTAAAATTCGTATTGATATTACTGAAGATAACAGAAGCTTCAGAATCGAATTTGGGAGTGAATTGTTCAGTTTGAAATTTTATTGTTCCAACCGATATTTAAAAATAGTCATTTTTCAAACAGTCTCGGAATTCGACGAAACCAGTTCCATTGGGTCCGTAATATTGAATTATTACCAGATTTCAATTTTCGAATTTTTCAGAATTGATATGTGTGCATACGATAAGAAAACGCATTGGGAATTAAATTGAAATTTAGAAAAAAAAAGAGAAAAAAAATAATACCATACCTCTCGTACAAATAAACACGTTTAAACCCCATACCAGCCCATACCACTCCACGTTTCTTTTCCCCCCTTATCTCGATAAAACCCGATCCCTTCCCCTCTCCTCCCATTCTTTTCAACGAATCAGTAATAAAAAAATGGTGATCGTATGAGGGCAAATCGAATTTGAATTCGATTTAACTTCGAATAGGGGCGACTCGACTTCGAAAGGAAGCCAGTGCGACCCGTATGATCGAGCTCGAGGGCTTCTCAGTGTCGATGGTTCTCGCGAATGGCTGCAGCGAATGGCTTGGCTAGGGCTTTGATCGATTAGGGCTGGACGTTGGAAGTTCGTCGAGGAACAGGCAGCGTGGGCTTCATACGGGAAGGAGGCTGCTGGGTACACGCGTGTAGAAGGGGGAGGGTCGATGTTCAATGCGGACTTGGTTGCTGGTGGCGTCATTCATGGGGATGGTGCAATTCCACCTAGGGTTTGGTTCGCGTAGAGGTTGGTTTCGGGAAGTCGCAGTGTCGATGTCAGGCAGTGAGGTATGAGGCTGTTCGTTTTTTATATATACATATACAGGGTTTAACTTATTGAGGGATGCAAAACAATTATAGTTCTGCTTGTATAAGTAAACAGAAAAGTATATAGACAAGATTTGGGAATATAGAAATTTAAAATTTACAATGAACTTGAATTCTGGAATGTTACGGTTAAGATAAATTTATGTTATAAAAAAAAACCCAATGGATCAGAAGAGTTTATATAAAATCAGATTTTTAAATCTGAATATATTTTATGAATATATGTATGTATATGATTTCAAAAGAAAAGAAAAGAGCTTGGAAAATATAGGGATTTTAAAATGTTTGAGGAATTTATAAAAGTAGATTTTTGAAAATCTATAATTTATTTTTATCAGTGTATTTGTAGTTTCAAAGGGAAATTAATATTTAAATTAAATCATTAGTCAATTGAAATTATTACATGGAAATTTGATTATTAAAATAATTCAGAATATTAATAAATTGTATAACTATTTATACAAGGTCTAAAATCATGGAACCAAGTCGAGTTTGAAGTGGATGGCAAAATAAAAGCTAAGGTGAGATCTTCTCACTCAAATATAAAAAATTGATGTTTGCAGTTATTGATTTGATAGTTGTTTAGATGTGATATTAGATATAATAGGATATATCTATATATATAGCAATATATACATATTGGCATATGTATATATTGGATTGATTGATTTTCCGCCTCGTATAGCGGATGAGACCCTATTGCGCCGTTAGTAAGCGGATATTTTTATAAAACCTATATACCGCGATATTCCACCTCGAAGTGGAATTGGTATTGTGCTGACGTTTGTGGATGCAGGGAAACAGGTTGGAGGGATCCAACTGGATTCCTCACCAGTATTTATTTATTTATAGATATATTGATGTAGATTCTGTTATCATATTGATATATGATGTCTGATGTTGTGATGGACTAATTGATGCGTTGCATCATTGGATTCAAGTTTTTGAAGTTTTAAAATAACGATTTTAACTTTAAAAGAGATTTTTAAAGTGATTATTTGTAAGTATACGTTATTAAATTTTTGAATTAATTTACAAACGTTAAAATTATTAAAGTTATAAAGGTTAAGATTTTGGGTGAAATATAACCAAGAGGTGATTTTTGAAATAAACAGTTAAGTAATTTATAAAATAGTTTAAATTTGGATTTTCGAATTATTAAAAACGATGGATATAAAAGATGTACAAAAATTGATATTTATCAATTAAAATTATTGGAATTTTAAACGAGTTTTTATAAGTGTTAAATTTGTAAAGATATGAAACTTATAAAATTATAAGTTGTAAAGATAGGAAATTTATAGAATTATAAATTGTGAAGATTTGAAGTTTATAGATTTATAAAATTTGAAGTTTATAGATTTATAAAGTATGAAGTTATAAAATGAATGGAATTGTAGAATAAAAGATTATTAGAAGGTTACTTGGAAATTGGATTTTTGCCTTTAAATGGAATATTTATCGAATTGATTTATAAAGAAGATTTATAAATCAAAGTGGTTATAAAATAAAAATAGGAAGAGAATTTATAAAACGTTGTTTTATAAATTCGAAATCAATTGAATTTGATAAATTAAATGTAGAAGGTTATTAAAGGAAATATATTCGCGATTTTGGATAGCGAATTATCCTTGAAATAAATATGTAGAAATGATTGAAATTGGGTTAAGTGAAGTATATTCACGATTTTGGACAGTGAATATATTTTTAAGTAAAATGGATACGTTTTGAAGAAGTGACATTAAAAATGAAGTAAACATTTTAAAGATGTTTTTAAAATGTGGGAAATATCGAAACCATAGATTTCAACATTTTATTGTTGAAATAGACATTTCGAGAAATAAGGAAATGATGGACTATAACACTGTTGTTATAGTAAATGATTTTCGAAAGAAAATGTTTTATGTAGTATTGGGATTTACATATATCTATCTTAAAATCTGAATCCCTATACTAGTGATTTTGAGTCGTCGTAACGATGTTTTACGTAACATTCGTTTTGACTCAAATAAATGTTGTTATAGTAATGTTTTCCTTAAAGAATGAATATAAACTTAATATTGATTTAAGTATATCGAATATTTTCCAAGTGTTGAAAATAAATAGGTTTGTGAAATACTTATTATTAAATAAGTATGGAATGTTTTCCAAAATGAAAAGAAACGTTTTGAGATTTTATCTTCTTAAAGATAAATCGAAAATGAATATTTGAAAACGATTGAAAATCGAATATTAGTAGATATTCGAAAAATATAAATTCACTATGGAATTTATAAAAGAAATGAGAATTCGTTTAAAAATAAATATCGATTTATTTTTGAAGTGTGGAAATTTTATATCTAGTAAAGATATTTTGGAAGATAAATAATTTGGAAATTTTTTTGGAATCTGATGATGTTGCGCATCTTTATTGATAGTTAAATAACCGACTATCAATAATTACCTTGAGTAGGTATTTGTTGTGAATTGGATGAAATTGAATGCCACACTTATTTTTGAATAAGCGCTCACTATTCGGGTTAGCCGGGAAAGGACCATGGGGTCGTATAACCCATTCCGAATATGTGATACGTCGTTATGAATCGCATTCGAAGACCGGTGTTGAAGACCGGATATTTTTGAAAACGGAAGGATTACCGTCGAGTTACTCTACATCGGCTGATCTCCGGTTTAGAGGTTTTATCACCCTTAGTGACGGGAAGTCCTGACGTGATTGAAAATTATCCGGATGTGCAAGGGCTTCGTGAGAAGTGCCTTCGGTTCTGTTCGATCCCGGAACAGACTTGTATGGATTGTGTGTCTGACGTTACAATTTGAGATATAAAGCTGATTTCTTTCAAATACATTTCTGTTGGTGGCGGAGAATTTATTCTCTTAGCTTAACACCCTTCTCTGAGACGTACGAGCTCAGAGGTTATGTAGTTGAAATTTATCAGCGATATATCCCAATTTGGTAACGTGGCATACTGAGTGTTGCTGTGAAATGATCAGTGTTTGATCATTTGTGATATGATCATTTGTTTGATCTTATATCTTAGTGATCATAGGTTGATCATTTTGTTTGACCCGAAGCAGGGCTTTGTAGAAAGCGTAGCTTTGTGGATGAGACTTCGTCGAGCCTCACACCCCGGAAATGGTCGAAACAGGAAGGATGCAGCAAGGTTCTAGGGAGTAGCGCCCCTTAGTGTATGTCATTCCTTCTGGATAAAGGTGGTATCATGGTATGGAGCCCAGATACTTAACCTCTGTGGTTGCTGCAAATTTATTACTTTTTGGTTGTTGCGAATCGGGGATCCTCGGGAAGATCGGTGACGATCGAGGGATGGCATACGCGTGTCAGTAGTTACCTATTTTTGCAGAGGTAACCCGGCCTTGTGTTGGCAGAGATCTAACCGTAATGTTAGGTTATTTCTCGGGTCGTCTATTCCAGGGACGTACCCATCGTGGAAAAGGAAGTTCCTTAGCCTGACCATTTGTTGGAAATCCAAAGAAACAATACGAGCCTTTACGATTTCAATTGTATAACCTGTCTCCTTAGGAGGCAGCTATAGCAGGCATAATATAATGGTACCTATGCTGGCTAAGATTTATATTATACTTTCGAAATGTTTTCTACACTATGCACTAATAATAATATCAAAAAGAATTTGATTTTTTTTTGCGTAGTAAGCATCTTTGACTAACATAAGAAGAAATCTCCTCCAAGTCTAAGTTTGCATTGTGTGTGTGGTGGGAGGTCTTATGGTAGTTTCATTTTCCAAAAGCATTGCGAATTGACTTTAAAATTTTCCTGTTGCTTATTTTAAAGATAAACTGTTTTACGATCTCACACCAGTCACCATGACTGACTCGGAGTTTATTGTTTCCCTTCTAAACTCTGGGTGCCCACCAATTTCCACACGGGCAGCCTAGAGTTATATTATCAGGATATTCTGGATATTCTGGAGCTTTGGAAGAAAGCTGGATGACGAGACGTAGTATTTGTATCTAATAGTATTTATTCCGCTGTTTATTCTGTATGAGGACAAGTTATACAACTGTCCATTGATTTGCTGTGTTGTATTGAGTTGTATATTGACTCTGATTGATGTATGTATAAACTGATATAGTTCTTTGTTTTAAAAGACTAGTGTTTATCTATTATATATTGTTCCGCTGCGATGTGTAAGATTCTGATATTGTTTTCTGTTCTGATGTTGTTCTGTTCTTCTTCTTTCTTCTTCCTCTTTTCTTCTTCTTCTACCTTTTTCTTCTATTTAAAACCCTCACTATTGGAGTTTTCGGCACTCGATTGCTCGACGGTCGATAAAGTGAGTATCGATGTCGAATTTTCGAAAGTCGAAAAATCCTGTATGTGACAGAGTGGTATCAGAGCATATGGTTAAGCGACAACCTTGCTCTGTTGGGTGTTACTCATTAGAGATAGAGTCAGTAGTACTCTAGAATGAGTTTGAGTGTAATAATAGATACGAGCGCGTATTTGTTAGTGAATATAAAAATGTTTTATATTGTGTTTGCTTATTCGTTGAGATGTTTATGAATTTTGGTCGGTATGTGGGACGCCATATTATCGATAGAGATTTCTAAACACTTAAACGAGGCAAGACGACATAGTATTGTTTTAAAATAGGGTGAATGAAATAATTTTGCCCAAAACTATTTTTGTATAGAAAATAAATCATTTTTCTATGAATTATTATAGTATGTGGATGTTTGGTTGTTAGAAAGTGATAATATTGAAATGTTATCATTATTATATGAAATTGAATAAGAAATTGAAATCCTAACTCCAAAGTTAAGAAATAAAATTCATATACGAATGAAATTTGAGAATGTAAATTATAAATGTGATTTGTAAGTTGAAACGGAACTCCAGAGAAGTTTTTGGAAATGTTTTGAAAAGAATTTGAAAATTTTGGAGATTTGGAAGGTTTAAATCCTTTTTGATTTGAAATTGAATTTCAAAGGTTTGAAAAGTATTTTGGAGAGTTGAAAGCTCTAAACTCTTTTCGGTTGCTGGAAAATAATTCCGATGATGATCGCGACATCACCGGTGTTCATTTTCGGGTTTCTAAAAGAGGAATTGCTACTAAATTGTTTTAAATGAAAGTTGTTTGGAAAATTTGGGTTTTGTTTTGGAAATTCAAAGGATGATTTGAATTGTTTTCAAAAATGGTTTTGAAAAGGTTGAAAAGACTCTGGAATACTATATATAAAAATATTTATGAAATATTATAAGTTGATAACCTATACAAATTGAATTTTGATAGAATAAATTTAACTTAAAAGAATGAAGTTAAATCAAAGAAAATATAAGTGAATCAATTAAATGAAACTGAAATTGGAAGTTGAGATTCATTTTGAAGTTGTAAGCAATGAATTGAAATTGAAAAATGAAATGAGAATTGAATCAAATGGAATAAAATCCAAACCTGAGAAAAATAAAATGGATTGAATCCGAATAAACTACTTTGATAATTAATTCATGAAATAGAAGTTGAATTAGTGAATTTAAAACTTGAATTGTGAACTAAATAATAAAAAATGGCTCCAATTTGCAAACATATTCAAGTAAGCAGAAATAAATTTCCGAATGAATGGAATTTACAGTTGCTAGTAAATGAAATTAAAGCTGAATGTTAAGACTTCATTTTGAATTTGTTAGTAAATGTAATTCAAGCTGAATATTGGAAATTGAACTTTAAAATGAATTAGTGAATGATACTGATATAAAGAGTGATATGAATTAGTAAATGAAAGATAATCGATAAAAATTCAATATTCAGAAGATAAACTGAATCCAAATTAGATTGGAATTGTGAATTGAATTCAAATGAATGTGAAATGTAAAATTGAATCATAATGGATATATAACTTCAATAGCGAACTTAAAGATGACATAAGCAGTTATATTGAAAATTTTGAAATTGAATGTACGAAATGGTTTGAATATATGTAACTAGATATTATGGCTAGTAGGATATACAGGAAAAAGGAATTGGATTTGATTTTCAAAGATAAATTTGATTTGCTCGACAAAAAGGTATGTATTTAAATTTGAATATGAGATTTGATGACTTATTTCTCTAGCCGCTTGGCTTTTTCTTTTTCTTTTTGAAATCTGAGAGTCCGTAGGGACGTTTTGTAGTCGTGCCATATTAGCCGCGCAAAGGAGGCGCTGGCGAAATTTTTCGGAAATTTAGGGCGTTAGAAAATTTTTGAGAAATTTTGAAAGTTTAAAATTTGAATTTAAACTCGAATTTGAATTTTGAAGTAAACAATGTTGTTTGGAAACTATGAAAGGTTTAGAAATTTAGTTGAATAATGACGAATCTTTAGTAGAAAGATTTGTTTTGAAAAATTGATAAAACTATTAGATTGTGAAAAATAGTAGACGAGTTAAGGACCATTTTTTCTAACTTGTAATTTCGGGGACGAAATTCTTTTAAGGGGGGAAGTCTGTAACGACCCAGAATTTTTAACAAATTAAATTGAGAATATTTAATTAATTTTAAATATTTGAACGATGATTTAATTTGAATCTCGGATATAACTTTGAAGCTGACGATTAAATTATAAAATTTAATCTATTGAATGCTGAATAAAAATTTGAATCTTCAATTTTAAGCTGAAGAAAATTATTTCGAAAGCTTTTAAAATTCGTATTGATATTACTGAAGATAACAGAAGCTTCAGAATCGAATTTGGGAGTGAATTGTTCAGTTTGAAATTTTATTGTTCCAACCGATATTTAAAAATAGTCATTTTTCAAACAGTCTCGGAATTCGACGAACCAGTTCCATTGGGTCCGTAATATTGAATTATTACCAGATTTCAATTTTCGTATTTTTCAGAATTGATATGTGTGCATACGATAAGAAAACGCGTTGGGAATTAAATTGAAATTTAGAAAAAAAAAAGAGAAAAAAAATAATACCATACCTCTCGTACAAATAAACACGTTTAAACCCCATACCAGCCCATACCTCTCCACGTTTCTTTTCCCCCCTTATCTCGATAAAACCCGATCCCTTCCCCTCTCCTCCCATTCTTTTCAACGAATCAGTAATAAAAAAATGGTGATCGTATGAGGGCAAATCGAATTTGAATTCGATTTAACTTCGAATAGGGGCGACTCGACTTCGGAAGGAAGCCAGTGCGACCCGTATGATCGAGCTCGAGGGCTTCTCAGTGTCGATGGTTCTCGCGAATGGCTGCAGCGAATGGCTTGGCTAGGGCTTTGATCGATTAGGGCTGGACGTTGGAAGTTCATCGAGGAACAGGCAGCGTGGGCTTCATACGGGAAGGAGGCTGCTGGGTACACGCGTGTAGAAGGGGGAGGGTCGATGTTCAATGCCGACTTGGTTGCTGGTGGCGTCGTTCATGGGGATGGTGCAATTCCACCTAGGGTTTGGTTCGCGTAGAGGTTGGTTTCGGGAAGTCGCAGTGTCGATGTCAGGCAGTGAGGTATGAGGCTGTTCGTTTTTTATATATACATATACAGGGTTTAACTTATTGAGGGATGCAAAACAATTATAGTTCTGCTTGTATAAGTAAACAGAAAAGTATATAGACAAGATTTGGGAATATAGAAATTTAAAATTTACAATGAACTTGAATTCTGGAATGTTACGGTTAAGATAAATTTATGTTATAAAAAAAAACCCAATGGATCAGAAGAGTTTATATAAAATCAGATTTTTAAATCTGAATATATTTTATGAATATATGTATGTATATGATTTCAAAAGAAAAGAAAAGAGCTTGGAAAATATAGGGATTTTAAAATGTTTGAGGAATTTATAAAAGTAGATTTTTGAAAATCTATAATTTATTTTTATCAGTGTATTTGTAGTTTCAAAGGGAAATTAATAGTTAAATTAAATCATTAGTCAATTGAAATTATTACATGGAAATTTGATTATTAAAATAATTCAGAATATTAATAAATTGTATAACTATTTATACAAGGTCTAAAATCATGGAACCAAGTCGAGTTTGAAGTGGATGGCAAAATAAAAGCTAAGGTGAGATCTTCTCACTCAAATATAAAAAATTGATGTTTGCAGTTATTGATTTGATAGTTGTTTGGATGTGATATTAGATATAATAGGATATATCTATATATAGCAATATATACATATTGGCATATGTATATATTGGATTGATTGATTTCCCGCCTCGTATAGCGGATGAGACCCTATTGCGCCGTTAGTAAGCGGATATTTTTATAAAACCTATATACCGCGATATTCCACCTCGAAGTGGAATTGGTATTGTGCTGACGTCTGTGGACGCAGGGAAACAGGTTGGAGGGATCCAACTGGATTCCTCACCAGTATTTATTTATTTACAGATATATTGACGTAGATTCTGTTATCATATTGATATATGATGTCTGATGTTGTGATGGACTAATTGATGCGTTGCATCATTGGATTCAAGTTTTTGAAGTTTTAAAATAACGATTTTAACTTTAAAAGAGATTTTTAAAGTGATTATTTGTAAGTATACGTTATTAAATTTTTGAATTAATTTACAAACGTTAAAATTATTAAAGTTATAAAGGTTAAGATTTTGGGTGAAATATAACCCAGAGGTGATTTTTGAAATAAACAGTTAAGTAATTTATAAAATAGTTTAAATTTGGATTTTCGAATTATTAAAAATGATGGATATAAAAGATGTACAAAAATTGATATTTATCAATTAAAATTATTGGAATTTTAAACGAGTTTTTATAAGTGTTAAATTTGTAAAGATATGAAACTTATAAAATTATAAGTTGTAAAGATAGGAAATTTATAGAATTATAAATTGTGAAGATTTGAAGTTTATAGATTTATAAAATTTGAAGTTTATAGATTTATAAAGTATGAAGTTATAAAATGAATGGAATTGTAGAATAAAAGATTATTAGAAGGTTACTTGGAAATTGGATTTTTGCCTTTAAATGGAATATTTATCGAATTGATTTATAAAGAAGATTTATAAATCAAAGTGGTTATAAAATAAAAATAGGAAGAGAATTTATAAAACGTTGTTTTATAAATTCGAAATCAATTGAATTTGATAAATTAAATGTAGAAGGTTATTAAAGGAAATATATTCGCGATTTTGGATAGCGAATTATCCTTGAAATAAATATGTAGAAATGATTGAAATTGGGTTAAGTGAAGTATATTCACGATTTTGGACAGTGAATATATTTTTAAGTAAAATGGATACGTTTTGAAGAAGTGACATTAAAAATGAAGTAAACATTTTAAAGATGTTTTTAAAATGTGGGAAATATCGAAACCATAGATTTCAACATTTTATTGTTGAAATAGACATTTCGAGAAATAAGGAAATGATGGACTATAACACTGTTGTTATAGTAAATGATTTTCGAAAGAAAATGTTTTATGTAGTATTGGGATTTACATATATCTATCTTAAAATCTGAATCCCTATACTAGTGATTTTGAGTCGTCGTAACGATGTTTTACGTAACATTCGTTTTGACTCAAATAAATGTTGTTATAGTAATGTTTTCCTTAAAGAATGAATATAAACTTAATATTGATTTAAGTATATCGAATATTTTCCAAGTGTTGAAAATAAATAGGTTTGTGAAATACTTATTATTAAATAAGTATGGAATGTTTTCCAAAATGAAAAGAAACGTTTTGAGATTTTATCTTCTTAAAGATAAATCGAAAATGAATATTTGAAAACGATTGAAAATCGAATATTAGTAGATATTCGAAAAATATAAATTCACTATGGAATTTATAAAAGAAATGAGAATTCGTTTAAAAATAAATATCGATTTATTTTTGAAGTGTGGAAATTTTATATCTAGTAAAGATATTTTGGAAGATAAATAATTTGGAAATTTTTTTGGAATCTGATGATGTTGCGCATCTTTATTGATAGTTAAATAACCGACTATCAATAATTACCTTGAGTAGGTATTTGTTGTGAATTGGATGAAATTGAATGCCACACTTATTTTTGAATAAGCGCTCACTATTCGGGTTAGCCGGGAAAGGACCATGGGGTCGTATAGCCCATTCCGAATATGTGATACATCGTTATGAATCGCATTCGAAGACCGGTGTTGAAGACCGGATATTTTTGAAAACGGAAGGATTACCGTCGAGTTACTCTACATCGGCTGATCTCCGGTTTAGAGGTTTTATCACCCTTAGTGACGGGAAGTCCTGACGTGATTGAAAATTATCCGGATGTGCAAGGGCTTTGTGAGAAGTGCCTTCGGTTCTGTTCGATCCCGGAACAGACTTGTATGGATTGTGTGTCTGACGTTACAATTTGAGATATAAAGCTGATTTCTTTCAAATACATTTCTGTTGGTGGCGGAGAATTTATTCTCTTAGCTTAACACCCTTCTCTGAGACGTACGAGCTCAGAGGTTATGTAGTTGAAATTTATCAGCGATATATCCTAATTTGGTAACGTGGCATACTGAGTGTTGCTGTGAAATGATCAGTGTTTGATCATTTGTGATATGATCATTTGTTTGATCTTATATCTTTGTGATCATAGGTTGATCATTTTGTTTGACCCGAAGCAGGGCTTTGTAGAAAGCGTAGCTTTGTGGATGAGACTTCGTAGAGCCTCACACCCCGGAAATGGTCGAAACAGGAAGGATGCAGCAAGGTTCTAGGGAGTAGCGCCCCTTAGTGTATGTCATTCCTTCTGGATAAAGGTGGTATCATGGTATGGAGCCCAGATACTTAACCTCTGTGGTTGCTGCAAATTTATTACTTTGTGGTTGTTGCGAATCGGGGATCCTCGGGAAGATCGGTGACGATCGGGGAATGGCATACGCGTGTCAGTAGTTACCTATTTTTGCAGAGGTAACCCGGCCTTGTGTTGGCAGAGATCTAACCGTAATGTTAGGTTATTTCTCGGGTCGTCTATTCCAGGGACGTACCCATCGTGGAAAAGGAAGTTCCTTAGCCTGACCATTTGTTGGAAATCTAAAGAAACAATACGAGCCTTTACGATTTCAATTGTATAACCTGTCTCCTCAGGAGGCAGCTATCGCAGGCATAATATAATGGTACCTATGCTGGCTAAGATTTATATTATACTTTCGAAATGTTTTCTACACTATGCACTAATAATAATATCAAAAAGAATTTGATTTTTTTTGCGTAGTAAGCATCTTTGACTAACATAAGAAGAAATCTCCTCCAAGTCTGCGTTTGCATTGTGTGTGTGGTGGGAGGTCTTATGGTAGTTTCATTTTCCAAAAGCATTGCGAATTGACTTTAAAATTTTCCTGTTGTTTATTTTAAAGATAAACTGTTTTACGATCTCACACCAGTCACCATGACTGACTCGGAGTTTATTGTTTCCCTTCTAAACTCTGGGTGCCCACCAATTTCCACACGGGCAGCCTAGAGTTATATTATCAGGATATTCTGGATATTCTGGAGCTTTGGAAGAAAGCTGGATGACGAGACGTAGTATTTGTATCTAATAGTATTTATTCCGCTGTGTATTCTGTATGAGGACAAGTTATACAACTGTCCATTGATTTGCTGTGTTGTATTGAGTTGTATATTGACTCTGATTGATGTATGTATAAACTGATATAGTTCTTTGTTTTAAAAGACTAGTGTTTATCTATGATATATTGTTCCGCTGCGATGTGTAAGATTCTGATATTGTTTTCTGTTCTGATGTTGTTCTGTTCTTCTTCTTTCTTCTTCCTCTTTTCTTCTTCTTCTACCTTTTTCTTCTATTTAAAACCCTCACTATTGGAGTTTCCGGCACTCGATTGCTCGGCAGGTGATAAAGTGAGTATCGATGTCGAATTTTCGAAAGTTGAAAAATCTTGTATGTGACATAAATTATCTTCGTTGATAATCTTTTTATTTATCTTTGTTGATGATTTGAATTTGCTGATTTGTTATTTAACACTGTTTAGTGTTATATCTGCCGTTATTCGATTCTCTTATCGAAGAGTTGGATATACGAGATTTCTGTGACCGTCCTCTATTGCTTATTTAATTATTACTGCTTCTGTGCATTATTAACTGAGTTTGAATTAGACTGACCCGTGTACTATTTTCTTTTGAATTTAATACTCGGGTCAGACCGAGTTATTACAGGTTGTAGATATCCTGCTTTGGGTTGCTGCTTGAGCTATGAAGTCTTTTCATATCTTTTGGAGTAGTCGTCGTCATTTTGTAGTAGTCAGTGTCAGTGTATCTGATTTAGGTCGATATGTATTCATGTATATTAGTCGATAATGTACTTGTATATATAACTTCCAGAGTCAACAGTTGTAGTTGTATCATATGTATTGAGTCAACTGTATTGTAACTGACATCAGTTATATTTATATATAAGATTTTTGTTATCTGTGTTCCGCATTTTTATTATCTGTGTTATTATTATATATATTGTCCTAAACTATTATGAACCATCGTAGTTCGTTTTATACTGGAATTGGGTATGTCGATGGGAGTAAATAAATAAGAGATGAAAAATGAAAAATATATACCACTCCTATCGAGGTAACCAATACTAGTGTAAGGCCAACTACGGATGGTCGCTCCTATACAGCCTTATTCTTCGTAATAAAAGACAGTATTTCTTTTAATACTCTTTGTTATTGTGAGCATAGAGGTAGGGCGTCACAGTTGGTTTCAGAGCTTGGGGCTTATGGACATAATATAAAACGTAACTTAGATGGAACATGTGTTACAACTATTTGTTGATGTTTTTATTTGTGCTTTGAGTCAAAGCTAAAGTTTTGAAATTATGATGAAATTTTTAAATATCCTTATTTAAAAATAAAAGTGAAACTATGTTTTGATGATTGAATAATTTGTGTTCTGTTATCAGAGTGCGCAGCGGAAATAGTGAGACTGTCTTCGCTGAATACAGCTGATAATCTTTTTGATTTAAAAATCAAAATATGAAATTGAAATAAATTTCATTTGTTGTTTACATAGCTGGGTTTATTTTTGTTTCCTTGACAATTTCGAATCCAATTAGAGGATTCGAAGCGATTGCAGTTATGTGATTTTTGTTGAGATTTTTGCTATTTTGAATTATCTTCATTGAAGATACATTCGAATGATTTCTTTGTTCATTTTGTAGTATACGTGCCAATTTGAGTTGCATGTTACTGCATTAATTTAACGTTGAAACGATGTTTGGTTTAAACGTATTTTGTTGCCGTTATTTTTATAATGGGATTTTACATCGGTGCTAAAATTTTGAAGCATGGTGTTTTGTGACATTTTTGAGGAATTAAAATTCACTGGTATTACATTTTGATGTGAATTATTTTGATGAGATTTTGACGTTTAAAAATTACTGTCGCTTTGACTTCAGTAACCGTCAAATTTTAAAAGTGGATTTTCAAGCGGTTATTCCACAATGCTGATTTTGAGATTCGTTTTACGATGTTTAGGGAAGTGCAATTTCCTTTTCGAAATTGCTACCGAGGTTGCTACTTTAATCACGTGTTTTGAAAATTGTTTTAAAATTCTTTACAGTTTGCGCTTTCAAAAGAAGGAGGAAGCGATTTAAACGATTCAACAAAATCGAGGACTATGAACCCTTTCTTTTACTGATTCGCTTAATTCCGGACTTGTCCGTTTGAGAACGTAAAATGTTATTTATTTAAATACAAATTTTTTATAGTATGCGCTTTCAAAAGAATGAGGAAGCGACTTAAACGATTCAGCAAAATCGAGGACTATGAACCCTTTCTTTTACTGATTCGCTTAATTCTGAACTTATCCGTTTGAGAATGTAAAATGTATTTTTACAAAATACACAATTTGGCACTTTCAAGGAAACGATGAAGAGAATCAAACGATTTAGTAAAACACGTGGTATGGGACATGTGCATTTGGTATTTCGGTTAATTCCGGAGTCGTAAATTGAAACATCTGATGTTTGATGATTTTGTGTGCTTTCGAGCCACTATGTTGGACCTTCGGGTCATTTGTTGGACCTTCGGGTCATTTGTTGGGCTTTCGGGCCACTCTGATGGACCTTCGGGTCAAATACCAGTACTAGACCTTCGGGTCACTCTGGGGACCTTCGGGTCATTTGTTGGGCGCCAAAATTATGTTGAGTACTTGGTAGGCTTCGGCCATTTGTTGATGCACGTGCGGCGTAGCTAAAAACTCGCCATCTGATGGGATCGATCCAACCTTTTATGTTGATTTTCTAGAGTATCTTAATTGATTTCTAGATATTTGTTGTTTCCAATTATTTGCAGGTAATTGGATATTTGTTGTTTCTGATTATCGTTTTTGATAATCGAATATTTGTTGTTTCTGATTATCGTTTTTGACAATCGGATAATTGTTGTTTCTGATTATCATTTTTGATAATTAGATATTTTTTGATTTGAGATTTCTGATTATCGTTTTTGATAATCGGATATTTGTTGTTTCTGATTACCGTTTTTGATAATCAGATATTTGTTGTTTCTGATTATCGTTTTTGATAATTAGATATTTGTTGATTTGAGATTTCTGATTATCGTTTTTGATAATCGGATATTTGTTGTTTCTGATTATCGTTTTTTATAATCGGATATTTGTTGTTTCAGGTTATCGTTTTTGATAATTAGATATTTGTTGATTTGAGATTTCTGATTATCATTTTTGATAATTGGCTATTTGTTGTTTCTAATTATCGTTTTTGATAATTAGATATTTGTTGATTTGAGATTTCTGATTATCGTTTTTGATAATCGGATATTTGTTGTTTCTGATTATCGTTTTTGATAATCGGATATTTGTTGTTTCTGATTATCATTTTTGATAATCGGATAATTGTTGTTTCTAATTATCGTTTTTCATAATTAAATATTTGTTGATTTGAGATTTCTGATTATCGTTTTTGATAATCGGCTATTTGTTGTTTCTTATTATCGTTTTTGATAATTAGATATTTGTTGATTTGAGATTTCTGATTATCGTTTTTGATAATCGGATATTTTGTTGTTTCTGATTACCGTTTTTGATAATTGGATATTTGTTGTTTCTGATTATCGCTTTTGATAATTAAATAATTTTTGATTTGAGATTTCTGATTATCGTTTTTGATAATCGACTATTTGTTGTTTCTGATTATCGTTTTTGATAATTAGATATTTGCTGATTTGTGATTTCTGATTATCGTTTTTGATAATCGGATAATTGTTGTTTCTGATTATCGTTTTTGATAATTAGATATTTGTTGATTTGAGATTTCTAATTATCGTTTTTGATAATCGGCTATTTGTTGTTTCTGATTATCGTTTTTGATAATTAGATATTTGTTGATTTGTGATTTCTGATTATCGTTTTTGATAAATCAGATATTTGTTGTTTCTGATTATCGTTTTTGATAATTGGATAATTGTTGTTTCTGATTATCATTTTTGATAATTAGATATTTGTTGATTTGAGATTTCTGGTTATCGTTTTTGATAATTAGATGTTTGTGTTTTCTGATTATTGTTTTGATAATTGGATATTTGCTAATTTTAATGATTATAAGACTTTCTAGTCTCTGATTGAGTCTAGATTATGTTGATTTTATTGAATTGCTATTTTCTATCTATCTCTGTTGATAGTTAGAGTTTGCTGATTATGAAGTTTGTGTTTTCTAGTTAATTGTTGGATAACTAGATATTTGCAGTTTTGCGATTTGTGATTTGTGTTTTCTAATTATCTTTGCTGATAATTAGATTTTGTTGTTTTCTAATTACCGTATCGATAATTAGATATTGTTGTTTTGTGATTTCTACGTTCTAATTATCTAATTGATAATTTAATATTGCAGATAATTGTATTTATTCAGTTCTGCTGTTTTCTGATTATCTATTTGATAATTAGAGTTTGTTGAGAATTTGTGAATTTCTTTTATGGGATTAAAAGATTTCTTTGGTGTTTGTGTTCTCGATCTTTATTTTTCTAGCTTAACCAGTTTATGTTAAAAAAATAATTGTTATAGACAACTTTAATTATAAAAATTACGGGGACGCAATTTTTATAAGGAGGGGAGTCTGTAACAACCTGAGATTTTGTAAAAGATAGTTCTCATCGTTAGACGATTAAAAATTGCTAACAAATTGATATTGGAATTTTAATCGCGTTGAAATTCTTTTATGATTTGGTGAATGAGATGCGGACTTTAAAATTTTAATATGGTAGCCCATATTTTCATTTGTTGTTTTTGTTGCGATAATTATCAAAGTGTATACGCTCCCTTCTTATAAAAATTCGACCCGTCCCCTTTACTCTTTATCATTTTTCACAACCCCACTAAACCTAAGAAAGAAAAAATGGCGGCTCTAGTGGACTCTCGTTTTCGTTCGTTCCTTCTCCCTTGCTTGCAAATTAGGGCTTTGACGAATTGAGGCGTCAACTTCAATGTTTCGATCGATTTCGCGATGCCACGGCTTCCCCAATTTCCGTTTGAGTTCATCCTTGCTTCGAGAAAAAGGTGAGTATTATACTCACATCTAATTCAAATTTGAATTATTTTTGGGTTGATTAAATTCGTGACTTTCATTGTTGAATTCGTGGGTTGCCTATGATGTTTCTATTTATATAGGGTTCGAAACCCTTTATTTTCGTCGTATATATTTTATGACTTTGTCTGATAATTCTTTGGCTTGCCGTTCGATTATTTTCGAATGCCTGTGATTTTCCCTGACTTGTTCACATGCGTATATATGATGATTACTTGGTTTCCACGGCATTGGTTTTGAACTTGTTTGTCACCGTGATTACCACGGTTTTGATTTTGATTTCTTGGTCATTACGTTTCTGACGTTGATTTGAGACAAGGCTTCGATGTTGATTTTTTGTGCTCGACTTCGAAAAACAACTGCTATGTGAATTTCCTTTTTGTGAACTCCCTTTTTGTTGAACTCTTCTTTGATGACCCACGGTTTTGAATGTGTTATTGGGTATCTGTGACTTTGGCTTTGACCTTGTTTGACATTGTTTACTTCCTTCGTGCTTGGCTCTGGCCATTTATGTTATCCCTGTACATATTTTCATATTTGTTCATCATGGCTGTAGCTTTTCCATGAGTCACTTGTATCAGTTCTTGGCCATTTGAATCGTAGCTGCTGTTCTTGACTTGAGTTGTCTTGTTGGACATGCTTTCATGTATTCATTGTGTCTGGTCGAGTTCATTGCTACCAGTTTCCATTTGTAGTGTACTTGTCTTATTGTTCATTGTGAAGCCAGATCATTTGAACTTCATGTGCACTGGTCAGGTTGCATTCCATTACTGTCATTTTCTGGTTAGACTTGGTTCTTCACTTCATGTCACTGGTATCACTTGATCTTGTTAGTGAGATGCATTTATGAACACTGTCGAGTCTTGTTGCATTTGCATTGTACCATGTTGTAGCTTCGAGTACTGGCTTCACTGTGCATATATATGTGTGTTGTACATATTGATCTTGGTTCACTTTAACCTTCTGATCTAGTGCCTGCAGTGTTACAGTCTTTGACTTGTTTCATGCATCACTGTGTTGGATATATAGATGTACTCTTGTACACTTCATATGCTCATTTATGGGCATTTATTTTATTTACACTTTCATGTTGGAGGACTGATTCATGTTTGGACTTCATGTAGTCTGATATGTGCATATTGAAGTCTGTTTCCATTGTGAGTTTGAGTATTTGTGTTGTCTTGAGTTTATTTGGTCTTCACATATATATAGCCTGCACTTGCATTGCCTCTGACCTTTTGGCATACAATCTTCATTTACTTCGAGACAGTTTTAGTTGCAAGTGCAATTGCAGTTTTGCTTTTGTTTGATTTGAGGACTTTTGGGTTCGACTCTGTTTTGATGGCTTGGTTCGAACTATATTTGGCATTTTCTTATGCTAAGTGTTGTTTCATTGGCGTAGATATGTATGTGTATTCATACATATGCATACATGCACCCTTGTTGATTTCGATTATCCTATGTGCATTTATTTGGGCTTGTCTGATCTGGAATTTGCCAAGTGCATACTTGTTTGCTTTTATTTGCAGTTGTGTTGAGTCATGTTAGCGTGACTTGACCTTTGCAGTTTCGACGTACTGTAGTGGCGAGGCAGTGCACGCGTGCATGTACTGCAGCCACACAGAAATTTGATTTGATTTGATGCCATTTGTTTCTGATTCATGGAGCTTTTGTGTATTTCATTACTGTAGTGGCGAGGCAGTGCACGCGAGCGTGCACTGCAGCCGAACAGTATTGATTATTTTGTTGTAATTGTCCTTTAGACAATTCTGTTGTTTTCTAAATTATCTTCGTTGATAATCTTTTTATTTATCTTTGTTGATGATTTGAATTTGCTGATTTGTTGTTTAACACTGTTTAGTGTTATATCTGCCGTTATTCGATTCTCTTATCGAAGAGTTGGATATACGAGATTTCTGTGACCGTCGTCTATTGCTTATTTAATTATTTCTGCTTCTGTGCATTAATAACTGAGTTTGAATTAAACTGACCCGTG
The DNA here is from genome assembly GCA_030737815.1 of Allium fistulosum. Classification (NCBI taxonomy): domain Eukaryota; kingdom Viridiplantae; phylum Streptophyta; class Magnoliopsida; order Asparagales; family Amaryllidaceae; genus Allium; species Allium fistulosum. The sequence goes on along the minus strand of CM060905.1, from coordinate 477,506,248 downwards.
TATTATTTTCTTTTGAATTTAATACTCGGGTCAGATCGAGTTATTACAGGTTGTAGATATCCTGCTTTGGGTTGCTACTTGAGCTATGAAGTCTTTTCATTTCTTTTCGAGTAGTCGTCGTCATTTTGTAGTAGTCAGTGTCAGTGTATCTGATTTAGGTTGATATGTATTCATGTATATTAGTCGATAATGTACTTGTATATATAACTTCCAGAGTCGACAGTTGTAGTTGTATCATGTGTATTGTGTCAAATGTATTGTAACTGACATCAGTTATATATATATATATATATGAGACTTTTGTTATCTATGTTCTGCATTTTTAGTATTTGTGTTATTATTATATATATTGTCCTAAACTATTATGAACCATCGTAGTTCGTTTTATACTGAAATTGGGTATGTCGATGGGAGTAAATAAATAAGAGATGAAAAACAAAAATATATACCACTCCTATCGAGGTAACCAATACTAGTGTAAGGCCCAACTACGAATGGCCGCTCCTATCCAGCCTTATTCTTCGTAATAACAGACAGTATTTCTTTTAATACTCTTTGTTATTGTGAGCATAGAGGTGGGGCGTCACATTAATATTCTTTTTACTAATTTTACATGAGTTTCTTTTAGGTTGAGATTGATATCTTACACATAGACAAACACTATGCATTATATTTGGTCTACTAGAGGTTATATAAAGTAACGACCCTATCGTACCTCTATATAATTTTTTCTCTACATCTTTTGAGTTTCCTTCTATATTCAATTTCTCATTAGTTGCCATGGGAGTTGGCTTACCACTAGTATTTGACATTCCAAATTTCTTGACTAAGTCTTTGGCACATTTTTCCTGGCTTATAAAAATTTCATTATTTAAGTGCTTAATTTATAGTCCTAAAAAATATTAGTTCTCCCATATGACTCATTTCAAATTCCTTAGTCATTATATCTGAAAAAAATTATTTAATTTTTCATTTGTTAATCCCAAAATATTATCGTTTACATATATTTGTATAAGTTAAGTATAGTTATTATTTCTTTTAATAAATAGAGCACTATCTACCTTTTCTATTTCAAAATTAGATTGAAATAAATAGGATTTTAATCTATTATACCATGATCTAGGATCTCGTTTAAAACCATATAAAGCTTTCTTTAATTTATAAACGTGATTAGGTAGTTTTCATCTTTAAAAAGTGGGGCTTGTTCAACATATACATCTTCTTTAATAAATCCATTTAAAAAGGCGCTTTTGATATCCATGTGAAATAATTTAAAGTTATTATGATTTACAAAAGCAAGTAAAATTCCGATAGCCTCTAATCTGTCTATAGAAGCAAAAGTTTCATCAAATATATACCTTCTTCTTGACTATAACCTTGAACAATTAAATGTGCTTTATTTCTAATAACTTCTCCTTGTTCATTCATTCATCATTGTTCTCTTTCTTAAAATCCAACAAACGATGCTAAATCTAACCAATTCGTTCTTGAGTCTCCTCCACATACACAGTTGTTAAAGTGGTTCCAATATTGACAAAGAGTATGCCAATAAGAGGCCCCGGTCTCTTTAACAACCAAACGTCGTTTTACACACCGGTTGGTACTTTTATAATTCGAAACGATTCATATTAGATATCAAAATATCATATTCGATGTAACGACCCGTATTTTTACGGATCAAAACATTCTAAAATGATTGACCTTTGGTTGTATGGTTGTTAAGTCATTTCTGGTTTTGACAGATTTTGCTTGAATTTTGCTTAAGTCCTAAGTCGTAGCCGACTTAGGAGTTTGGACGAGTTAAGAGAAGTCTGGGTTGAGTTGCCGACTTAAGAAGTTAACTGGGCTAAGATGGTGGCATATGAGTTTTAGGCAGAAATATGGCTAAGTCGTAAGTTGTATACGACTTAGGGGATTGGAGCTACCCAGGTGATTGGCGAGTTAAGGTTAGAGTTAGGTCGTAGTGACCGAGTTATCGAGTTGGCGAGTTAAGTGTTAGGTCGGCAGGGCGAGTTAGCGACCTAAGAAACTGACCGACTTAAGGATGGCGACTTAAGGGTAGGCAGACCTAGTGGAGTTAGCGACCTAGTGGTTACCGGGTTAGCATGGTTAGGTCGGCAACGACCTAGGGGAGCTGGGGTAGCAAGTTACCGACTTAGTAAAGTGAGCGACCTATGGGATTGACCGACCTAAGAAATAAGCGGGTTAACGACTTAGTAGTTAAGTCGTTGGACGACCTAAGGGGTTAAGTATTAAGTGTTAGGTCGTAACACTGTTAGGTCGCGTGGGTTGTTAAGTTGTTAGGTCGCAAGGTTTTATAAGTCGTAGGTCGTAGAGAGGCAGTGTGTTAGGTCGCTGGGTTTCGTCTAAGTGTTAAGTCGTGCATAGTTAAGTCGCGCAGTGTTAAGTCGATGGTGCTAAGTTGTTAAGTCGTCCAGGCGACTCAGGAGTGAAGCGCGCATAAGTTAGGTCGCGCGCATGATAAGTCGTAGGCTTGGTTTGTTAGGTCATGAGTCGTTGGGTTCTGTTAGGTCGCAAGGTTTTATAAGTCGTATAAGTTGTTAAGTCGTGACCGACTTAGGTCGTAGCAGTTGTTAGGTCGCAGATGCTTCTGGTTAAGTCGTAGGATGGCTAAGTGTTAGGTCGTAGGTCGGCAGTGTTAAGTCGGCAGCGACTTAAGGAGATAGCCGAGTTACGACCTAGGGGCAGTTTTCAGCTATAAATAGGAGAGCTTCTCTTCATTTTTGGGATCCGGATTTTGAAGCGACGAAGTGCTGCCATTTTTAGAGCTTGACTTCTACACTTCTTCACTTCTTTTCTCCACTCTAATCTAGTGCTTCCATCCATCCAAATCGAAGATCAAGATTGAAGATTCAAGAGCTTAGATTGAAGATCTTCATCTTTTTAAGAGAGATTTCATCGTTTGAAGTGAGATCTTGTCGGATCTAGCTTAGTTCTTCGCTGTCCAGATCTGTAGTTGATATCTTTTGGATTGTTTAGGTGATTTGGTGAGTGGTGATTATCTCTCACACGGATCCAAAGGAGTATATCGGATTGTTGGCTCGTTATGGTGTTAAAATAGTGATTTCCATGCATTTTCTTCATCCTATGTGTAGATCCATATAGATCCATTGTTCATGATGATGTTACATCCATTTTATCATATGTTAACCTATGCAAGTTCATTCATCAAGTTTGTAGAGATATAATCCATGTTTTCATGCTTATTGGACTTTCAACTCTTTAATTACGAAAATGCCATTATTGTTATAATTGTCTACTTAGATCATTTTTGAATGCTTGATTGCTTGGATTGATGTTTGATTTGATTGATTGTTATGAACTAGATGATTGATGATTAGATTTAGATCGAAGGTGATTCAAAAGCTAAGGGAAAGGCTCTTGAATTGGAAAAGCTGCTCGTGGCATATGTAGCGGGATGATGAAGCTCCTATGCATAGATTTGATGATGTGAAGTTGAGATGAAGCTTTGCGAGGATGTAATGAAGCGAGGCATCATATGATGAAGACTTGGTCTAATCCAGGCGGGATCATTCCAAGCATGTTGATAACTCGGTGATATGATTCGAGTTGAGGATAATGGATGCTCGAGAGGCGCTTGAGCTAGTATGGCAATAGTCGTCGAGGAGGATGACTAGGAGGTTGAGATCTCATCGTTGTTGAAGGTTCTAGCATGCTCTAAGCAAGAGTACATGGGGACGCCCAAAAGACTAAGTTGATGGTCAAGTACTCTGGGTAGATTCGATAATCCTAGGCACGGGTCACGATGACGTGCGGGAGTTATGTCTAGAACCGGGGTTACCATTAGCCCTTGACGGACGGCTGAAAGAATGTGCCGGTCATTCAATTAACGGTGATATCGCAACAATGATAACAGTGATAGCCGAGTCATGGATGTTTGGTTGTATCGTCATTCGGTCTCAAGAGCGGTATTTCCTGGGTGCTTATCTGACCTTGGTTTTAGACCTTGGGATTTGTACTTGGAAAACATCGCTCTTGACTCGAGTGACAATTGCTTTACTTTAAATTGTATTCTCTGCTATGTTTGCTTCTGCTTAGTGTGTGTCTGGGGGCTATCACTGTAGAATGAGGTTGGAGTGGGAGGGTTGTATTCCTATTCCTTTTCCTTTATGCTCTTTTGGTATGTTGTTAGTTAATTTACTGCTCACTAAGACTGTTGTCTGACTCAAGGCTTTATGTTTTTAATTCTTATTGCCTTGGGCTGTTCGTCCATTTTGGGACGGGCAGACTAGGTAGCAGGTGACAGGTGCTGTTCTCTTCTCACGATGCTGATATCGAAGACGAGCTGGAGGATTGCATATTATCTTCTTATTATATGTACTGGATATTCCGCTGTTTTGTGTTCTTTGAGAGATATGTAGTGAGGCTGGATGTATTGACTATGTGGATGCTTGTATTCAACTATTATGGAGTTTTATATGATGTCATTTTGTTCTGTAAAGCTTCACTATACATATGTTCTATTGTATTTTGTCCATGCGCTGTGAGTAATACGATAGATTCTTTCGTTTTAAATCTTACCTTGACAATCGTCCATGGTCGCCTGGCACACTTTACAGCGCACTATCTCTAGATTTGGTGCAGGGGTCATGGGCGGTCGTCACATTTGGTATCAGAGCATTGGTTAATCGATTTTACCCAACGCTCGCTGAAGTAACTACGTATGAGAGACGTAATTGTATTTTGATGGATGAATACTATATATAATATAGTCGCTTAGTAGGGTTTGAGTCCTTTATGCAGTTGTTTCTCTAGATGTTCTAATCATTCCTTTTTATAGATATTGAGAATGAGTCGAAGAGGGAGACCAGCTGCTAGGGGAGGCCGTGCTACTGAAGGGGCTGCTGATTATGTTGCTATGTTCGAAACCATGATGACTTCGATCAGGAGAAGGATGTCAGCCCCGGGGCCATCAGTAGATGTTGGAGATCAAGTACAGGCTCCAAGATTGATGGATCACTTGGACGATTCATTTAGGAAGCTTGTGGAGGAAGCTCTCAGACATGAGAATCTGTTTCCTAAGGAAGGATCTGTTGTTGCTGTAACCAGGGAAGAGTCTAAACCCCAGCAGGGTAGAAACAAGAAAAGGAAGCAGCAGCAGCATAAGGGTAAGGATGGTCAGAAGAGGCCGAAAGGCGAAGTGACTTGCTACAACTGTCAGCAGAAAGGCCATCTCTCCAAGGATTGCAAGAATCCGAAGGCGCCGGCGAAGTGCCACAACTGTGACAAGCCAGGGCATTTCAGGAAGAATTGTCCAGAACCGAGTAGGGACAAGCAGATTGTGCAGGCTTATACTTTGGGAGCTGTTCCGTCGTCTTCGAAAGCTCCTACTGCTGAAGAGAAGGGAAAGAGTGTGGTTGTTCAAGGTACTCTTTTCCTATGTGGTGTTCCAGTTAGAGTTCTGTTTGATACTGGAGCGTCGCATTCGTTTGTTTGTAGTGAACTCATAGGCCGGTTAGGTTTGGAACCGGGTATTGTTGATAGGCCATTGGTTGTGACTAATCCAGTTGGGGGTTCGTCTTGTTTGTGTATGTTATGCCGTGGTCTAGTTGTATCGAGTCATGGTTGCTCTTTTGTTTGTGATTGCTTTGTTCTAAACTTTGCGGGGTTCGGAATTATCTTGGGTATGGACTGGCTTAGGAAGTATGCGGCTAAGGTTGATTGTGAGAGGCTAGAGGTGGCAGTCGAGAATGTGGAAGGGCGAAAGATTGTGATACGATGTAAGCATGAGGAAGGCGTCTTCATGAGCTTTATGTATTCGCTAGTTGTTCCACGGGATGGACTGTCTTTAGTGCCGATCGCAAATAGATTCGAGGATGTCTTTGACGAAGTCAAAGGGTTGCCGCCGCATAGAGAGATCGAGTTTCGTATAGATCTAGTTGAAGGAGCCAAACCTGTTGTGATGCCTCTTAGGCGGATGGCGCCTAGGGAGCAGCAGGAGTTGAGGGTGCAAGTTGATGACCTTTTACAGAAAGGATTCATTCGGCGTAGTGTGTCCGAGTGGGGTGCACCAGTTGTGTTTGCAACCAAGGCAGATGGGTCGTTGAGATTGTGCGTCGATTATCGTGAGCTGAATAAGGTGACTAAGAAGAACAAGTATCCATTGCCGAGAATAGATGACTTGTTTGATCAGCTTCACGAAGCTAAGGTGTTTTCTCAGATGGATTTGGCAACGGGATTTCACCAGTTGAGAGTAGCAGAGGATAGTGTACCGAAGACTGCTTTTAGGACACCATCCGGTTTCTTTGAGTGGCTGGTAATGCCGTTTGGATTGACTAACGCGCCAGCATATTTTGTGGATCTTATGAATAGAGTGTTCAGAGATCAGTTGAACAAGTTCGTACTTGTGTTCGTGGATGATATTCTGATTTATTCCAGAACGGAAGAAGAGCACAAGACGCACTTGCGTATTGTTTTGGAGATCTTACGGAAACATCAGCTGAAGGCTAAGTTTTTGAAGTGTCACTTCTGGAAGAGTGAAGTGAGATTCTTAGGGCATGTGATTTCTGGAAATGGAATAGCGGTTGATCCCGCTAAGGTGGCAGCAATCCAGGATTGGGTTAGACCTAAGAATGCGTCTGATGTGAGAAGTTTTCTTGGATTAGCAGGATATTATCGACGGTTTATCAAAGACTTCTCCAAGATAGCTGCACCGTTAACAGGATTGACGAAGAAGAACCAAGTGTTCAGTTGGGATGCTAAGTGTGAGCAAGTTTTCGGAATCCTGAAAGAGCGATTGACGAGTGCTCCTGTTTTGACTATTCCAGGTGGGAATGATGAGATGGTGGTTTACACCGACGCATGTGGTACTGGACTTGGAGCAGTGCTGATGCAGAGGGATAAAGTTGTTGCGTATGCCAGTCGACAACTAAAGCCGCATGAAAGGAATTACCCGACTCATGATTTGGAGTTAGCGGCGATTGTATTTGCTCTGAAGATGTGGAGGCATTATTTGTTGGGAGTTCGATTCGAGTTGTTTACGGATCACAAGTCGTTGAAGTATCTTTTCTCCCAAAAGGATTTGAATCTTCGGCAGCAACGTTGGCTAGAGTTTTTGGCATCATATGATTTTGGTATAGCTTATACTCCGGGAAAAGGTAACGCAGTGGCAGATGCGTTAAGTCGAAGACATGCAGGATTGGGAGCCATGTTTTCAGAATGGAAGAGCCTCGAGTATTTAGCTGGATTTGACTTCAGGCCTAGATGTGAATTGGAACCTGAGATGTTGGCAAACTTATCGATAAGACCCACTCTTGTGGAAAGGATTGGCGAGGGCCAAAAGCGAGATGATAAGATTGTCAAGATTATCCGTGAATTGGAATCTGGATTGGATCCAGAAAAGGATAAAGGATTCGAGGTCGATCGAGAGGGTTGGCTTCGGAAGCAAGGACGACTAGTTGTTCCCGATATAGATGAATTGAGGAGTGAAGTTCTGAAGGAAAGTCATCACTCGAAGCTGACAATTCATCCAGGTGGAAATAAGATGTATCGGGATATGAAGAGAACCTACTACTGGGAAGGCATGAAGAAGGATGTTGGAGATTTTATTTCCAAGTGTATGAATTGCCAGTTGGTGAAAGCCGAACAGAAGAAGCCAAGCGGATTGCTTCAGCCATTAGAAGTTCCTACATGGAAGTGGGAACAAGTGTCGATGGATTTTATTGATGGATTGCCTAGAACCAGAACGGGAAATGAAGGAATTTGGGTCATTGTGGATCGTCTGACTAAGAGTGCACGATTCATTCCTGTTCGATCAACTAGGACTACATCAAAGTTGGCTGAGTTGTATGTTAAGTGGATAGTTCGATTCCATGGTATTCCGAAGAGTATAGTGAGCGATCGAGACCCATTGTTCACTAGTGGATTTTGGAAGAGCTTCCAGGAAGTCTTGGGAACCGAGTTGTGCTTGAGTACAGCTTATCATCCCCAAACAGATGGTCAGACTGAGAGAGTCAACCGAGTTTTGGAAGATCTTCTTAGAGCGTGTGTTTTGGACTTCGGAGGATCATGGGAAGATCACCTTCATTTGGTGGAGTTTGCATACAACAACAGTCACCAGTCAAGCATTGGTATGGCACCATATGAAGCGTTGTATGGAAGACCGTGTAACTCTCCGACGTGTTGGTTGGAAACTGGAGAAAAGCTGATGCTTGGGCCAGAGATGATTCGACAGACTTCGGATTGCATAGAGATCATTCGGCAACGGATGAAGGCAGCCCAAGATCGTCAGAAGAGTTATGCCGATAAGCGTCGAAAGGATTTGGAATTCGACGTAGGAGATATGGTTTTTGTGAAGATTTCTCCACTGAAGAATGTTATTCGATTCGGGAAGAAAGGAAAATTGACTCCGAGATTTGTTGGACCATTCCCGATCATCGAGCGAATTGGAAAGCTCGCCTACAGATTGGAGTTACCGGAGAAGATGTCGGGTGTGCACAATGTTTTTCATGTATCGTATCTACGGAAGTATGTGCACGACTCGAGTACAGTGGTTTCTGCTGATAGCTGTGAAGATTTCGAAGTTGATCCAGTTGATAGAAGACCTCGTAAGCCGCTTCGTGTTGTTGAAACTGACACGAAACAGCTTAGGAGGAAGATAATTAAGTTGCTCAAGATACAATGGAGTGACGATGATAACGACTGTACGTGGGAGGTGGAAGAGAGGATGAAAGCAGCTCATCCTGAACTCTTCAAGGTATGGCCCTAAGGTGTCGTGTCATCTAACGAAATTGTAACTTGTTCTAAGTCTTAGAATTCTGTACGCTAAGCTAGAATTGGATGCATGGTTTGTTGATCGTTATGGATGATAGGCGTACAGAATAGCTTTGATTGCCTTGTTTGTTTGGAATTTCGGGGGCGAAATTCCTAAGGGGGAGAGAATGTAACGACCCGTATTTTTACGGATCAAAACATTCTAAAATGATTGACCTTTGGTTGTATGGTTGTTAAGTCATTTCTGGTTTTGACAGATTTTGCTTGAATTTTGCTTAAGTCCTAAGTCGTAGCCGACTTAGGAGTTTGGACGAGTTAAGAGAAGTCTGGGTTGAGTTGCCGACTTAAGAAGTTAACTGGGCTAAGATGGTGGCATATGAGTTTTAGGCAGAAATATGGCTAAGTCGTAAGTTGTATACGACTTAGGGGATTGGAGCTACCCAGGTGATTGGCGAGTTAAGGTTAGAGTTAGGTCGTAGTGACCGAGTTATCGAGTTGGCGAGTTAAGTGTTAGGTCGGCAGGGCGAGTTAGCGACCTAAGAAACTGACCGACTTAAGGATGGCGACTTAAGGGTAGGCAGACCTAGTGGAGTTAGCGACCTAGTGGTTACCGGGTTAGCATGGTTAGGTCGGCAACGACCTAGGGGAGCTGGGGTAGCAAGTTACCGACTTAGTAAAGTGAGCGACCTATGGGATTGACCGACCTAAGAAATAAGCGGGTTAACGACTTAGTAGTTAAGTCGTTGGACGACCTAAGGGGTTAAGTATTAAGTGTTAGGTCGTAACACTGTTAGGTCGCGTGGGTTGTTAAGTTGTTAGGTCGCAAGGTTTTATAAGTCGTAGGTCGTAGAGAGGCAGTGTGTTAGGTCGCTGGGTTTCGTCTAAGTGTTAAGTCGTGCATAGTTAAGTCGCGCAGTGTTAAGTCGATGGTGCTAAGTTGTTAAGTCGTCCAGGCGACTCAGGAGTGAAGCGCGCATAAGTTAGGTCGCGCGCATGATAAGTCGTAGGCTTGGTTTGTTAGGTCATGAGTCGTTGGGTTCTGTTAGGTCGCAAGGTTTTATAAGTCGTATAAGTTGTTAAGTCGTGACCGACTTAGGTCGTAGCAGTTGTTAGGTCGCAGATGCTTCTGGTTAAGTCGTAGGATGGCTAAGTGTTAGGTCGTAGGTCGGCAGTGTTAAGTCGGCAGCGACTTAAGGAGATAGCCGAGTTACGACCTAGGGGCAGTTTTCAGCTATAAATAGGAGAGCTTCTCTTCATTTTTGGGATCCGGATTTTGAAGCGACGAAGTGCTGCCATTTTTAGAGCTCGACTTCTACACTTCTTCACTTCTTTTCTCCACTCTAATCTAGTGCTTCCATCCATCCAAATCGAAGATCAAGATTGAAGATTCAAGAGCTTAGATTGAAGATCTTCATCTTTTTAAGAGAGATTTCATCGTTTGAAGTGAGATCTTGTCGGATCTAGCTTAGTTCTTCGCTGTCCAGATCTGTAGTTGATATCTTTTGGATTGTTTAGGTGATTTGGTGAGTGGTGATTATCTCTCACACGGATCCAAAGGAGTATATCGGATTGTTGGCTCGTTATGGTGTTAAAATAGTGATTTCCATGCATTTTCTTCATCCTATGTGTAGATCCATATAGATCCATTGTTCATGATGATGTTACATCCATTTTATCATATGTTAACCTATGCAAGTTCATTCATCAAGTTTGTAGAGATATAATCCATGTTTTCATGCTTATTGGACTTTCAACTCTTTAATTACGAAAATGCCATTATTGTTATAATTGTCTACTTAGATCATTTTTGAATGCTTGATTGCTTGGATTGATGTTTGATTTGATTGATTGTTATGAACTAGATGATTGATGATTAGATTTAGATCGAAGGTGATTCAAAAGCTAAGGGAAAGGCTCTTGAATTGGAAAAGCTGCTCGTGGCATATGTAGCGGGATGATGAAGCTCCTATGCATAGATTTGATGATGTGAAGTTGAGATGAAGCTTTGCGAGGATGTAATGAAGCGAGGCATCATATGATGAAGACTTGGTCTAATCCAGGCGGGATCATTCCAAGCATGTTGATAACTCGGTGATATGATTCGAGTTGAGGATAATGGATGCTCGAGAGGCGCTTGAGCTAGTATGGCAATAGTCATCGAGGAGGATGACTAGGAGGTTGAGATCTCATCGTTGTTGAAGGTTCTAGCATGCTCTAAGCAAGAGTACATGGGGACGCCCAAAAGACTAAGTTGATGGTCAAGTACTCTGGGTAGATTCGATAATCCTAGGCACGGGTCACGATGACGTGCGGGAGTTATGTCTAGAACCGGGGTTACCATTAGCCCTTGACGGACGGCTGAAAGAATGTGCCGGTCATTCAATTAACGGTGATATCGCAACAATGATAACAGTGATAGCCGAGTCATGGATGTTTGGTTGTATCGTCATTCGGTCTCAAGAGCGGTATTTCCTGGGTGCTTATCTGACCTTGGTTTTAGACCTTGGGATTTGTACTTGGAAAACATCGCTCTTGACTCGAGTGACAATTGCTTTACTTTAAATTGTATTCTCTGCTATGTTTGCTTCTGCTTAGTGTGTGTCTGGGGGCTATCACTGTAGAATGAGGTTGGAGTGGGAGGGTTGTATTCCTATTCCTTTTCCTTTATGCTCTTTTGGTATGTTGTTAGTTAATTTACTGCTCACTAAGACTGTTGTCTGACTCAAGGCTTTATGTTTTTAATTCTTATTGCCTTGGGCTGTTCGTCCATTTTGGGACGGGCAGACTAGGTAGCAGGTGACAGGTGCTGTTCTCTTCTCACGATGCTGATATCGAAGACGAGCTGGAGGATTGCATATTATCTTCTTATTATATGTACTGGATATTCCGCTGTTTTGTGTTCTTTGAGAGATATGTAGTGAGGCTGGATGTATTGACTATGTGGATGCTTGTATTCAACTATTATGGAGTTTTATATGATGTCATTTTGTTCTGTAAAGCTTCACTATACATATGTTCTATTGTATTTTGTCCATGCGCTGTGAGTAATACGATAGATTCTTTCGTTTTAAATCTTACCTTGACAATCGTCCATGGTCGCCTGGCACACTTTACAGCGCACTATCTCTAGATTTGGTGCAGGGGTCATGGGCGGTCGTCACATTCGATATCAAAATATCATATTCCCTTCAAAATATCATTTCATTTCGAAATCATCATATTTACTCAAAATATACTATTACACTTCAAAATCATTTTCGCGTCAATATCTCGATTTCGCTTCAAAATTGTTTCGAATTTCAATTTAGGTTATAACTTCAATTTAACCCAATTTGTATTTAAATCAACGATTTAAATATAAACATTCCATCATTGACCAGTTTGAATTTTTAGAAAATAGTTTGAAATTTTTTAAATACTTTAAAATAATTTAAAAAGTTAAAATAGTTAATATAAAATAGTTTGAGTATTAAAAATGGTTTATATAATAAAATAGCTTGGAAATCAAAATAATTTGAATTCTTAAAAGCTAGGTTTTAAACAGTTTATATTAAAATAATTTATTTAAAATAGTTTCAAAGTCAAACTGATTTAATTCAAAATCTTCCAATTCAAATAAATTTCAATTTCCATTTCCATTTAAATCGATTCAATTCTGATTTCAATTCAAATTAACTTCGATTCCAATTTCAATTTAAATCAATTCAATTCCAAATTAATTTCAATTTCAATTCCAAATCGATTTCAACTTCAAGTATTTGATTCAATGGTTAAATTTCAACACAATTCTCAATTTTAAACCATTTCAATTTGTATAATTTTGAGCTCGATTTTCAACGTATCGATTTAATTCATTTAAATCAAATTTAACTTTCGATGTTCAATTCAATGTCCAAATCTTTAAATAATTCAATTCTGAGCTCAACTTATGAAATATCGATTTAAATTACCTTTACATAGCAATATTCAAAGTTCGAATAAAAGTTCAATCTTTTAAAAAAAATCAAATTTTGAAATTCAAATCATATTTCGATTATAACATTAAAATCTCAACTTCGATTATTTAAACAATTCCTGTTACCAAATTTAAATTTCAACATTTTAAGCTCAAGTTTGAAAATAATTCGATTTCCATAAATTCGATTTTTACTTCTTTAAATCAAATCGTTTAAATAATTTCAAATCAAAAATTTAAAAATCATTTAATTTAACCAATCCGGTGTTCGTATATAATTTTCTATCATATGGCCAAGTGAATCATTTGTTTGGATTTTAATTTCAGGGATGGATATATATCGTTTCAATCCAAAATAAATGTCATAGATATATATCATTTCAACCCATTTCTTAATTTATTCGAAATAATTCAATTAACAGTTTTATATGGTATTAAATAATATACAGGGTGATAAAAGGATATATCAAAATAAATAAACACCCAAATCATCCAAAATATCAATCAATAGCATCCATCACAATCAACATCCAAATAGGTCAAAATATCCTAACAATTTACTAGTTATCAATAATCGAGATTTAACTAGCAATTTAATTCTCATTCGAAATTTGAACCGTCAATTCAAATTCCTATCAATTTAATTCATATCAATTTGAATGTCAGTTATATTTTACCAATAATAACCGATAAATTTAATCACTTCACGATATAATTTTAACTAACATAAAAATTATTTTAGTACTTCGTGAGCATTATAAAACACTCACCTTTTATTCGAAATTGAGAATTTTCTCAGCTTTAGATAAATTCAAACCAACTCCTCGATGTAGCCTTCGTCGATACGATTCCAACGACACTTGTTTCGCTCGAATCGGACCTCATACGAGGAAGTTATGCAATTTGTTAATATATGATATAATTTAAATTTAATTAACAAAATAACAACAACAACAACAACAACATGTTACCATATCTCTTCCTCACGCTCTCCACCTTGGACCGTATGAAGAAGCCTAAACACATGCGATGTCATCAACGTGCGCACACCACCTCGACCATCAAAGCTCCGATCGAAACTAGTCTCGAGGCCTAATTTAATCATATGCAGAAGATAGTTTTTCAAAATCAAATAATTTTAATAGAATTCCTTTAATTAATTTCTATGCATTTCAAGCTCACATGTAACGACCCGCTATTTTGCACCATTCGCATCCGCACATGTCGGACTTGAATAATTCAAAATACCGCGTTGTTAATTTAAATTTGGCAAAGCTGAACATATACAGTAAATAAAAATCACAGATCACAGACACAGAGTAATAAATGCAGCGGAAATAAAAGATAGTAGTTCATGAAGCTACTATATACATATCAGAGTTAAATAAGGTACAACAGATGTCTCGAATACAATAATCAAATACAATATCAGAATACAATCATTGGAATCAACTGGATATCTGAAAGCTGGATAGATAGCTGGATCTCCAAGCGAAGCACCAACTCCAAAGGTGAGTCTCGAATACTGGTACACTCAGTCTGACCCGAGCGTAAAGCAAAACACAAAACACTCGAGTCAGGATTAACATTCTTATATCAATAAATCGAACTCAAGTGAAATAGCAATTGAAATACAAGTAACTCAAAGGAGGTTTGGAATAACCATCCTTTAAGGATCCATTAAACTATCTACTATGTAGTAGTGTACGATAAGTAGACTGTAACGACCCCGAATTTCATATAAATTTAAATTGATAATTTAAAGAATTTTTGAACAAAATTTGTGAATTAAAACGGTAGATAGATTGCGAGTTTCCCCAAGACGAATAAATTTGTGTTAAATCAATTAAATTTAAATATTGTATATATATGTGAATATATATATATATGTATATGTGATATATGAGTCAAATTGAATTGGGTTTTGGAAATATAATGAATGAATGCAAGTATAAAACCAGACAAAGCAAAAAGAATTAATATGGAAGTGTATAAAACAAAAATAAAACAAAAGCATGTAGGCTGTAGCCTATCTGGCAAAGCAATATAACAAAAGGAAAGTATATCCAAACATAAGTACATACGAAATAAATTAGGGGATGTGTATGTGTAGACATAAGGACATAGGCATTTAATGTTAAGTCATCTTTAGTACACCAGCATATTTCATTTCAGCCTCCAAGAGATAAAAATCTCTGACCCAATTTAATAAATTTTGTACCAGTGAAGTAATAAGCCTGTAAACATTTTCCTATATCAATCTATCTCCTCTCGTGTACAAGGAGACTTAACCTTTCCAGTAAACACATTTAAAACTGGAGCATCCTTCATTTAAATAAAAACAAGAAAATTTAAAGAAGAGCAAGCCTGCATCTTTTCTAACAAGGGCATTAGCAACTCAAAGTTTGAAGTTTTAAAAGCAAAAATATTTCCCAGTTTTAAAGCAATAGGGATTTCAGTTTTCAAAAGCAAGAATGTGCTCTGTACATCTTCTTTACAGGTGAGTAACATTTTATTTAAAATTTATAACTTAAGTTAATATGGCATGTTTTCTCTGTGAAGATATGTATCTTGTATATGTATATGATTGTGCAATCTGTGTGTATCTGTTTTCTTAATACCCTGTTATCTGTTGTTTATGTTTTTGGTAGATTTGTAAACCAACCTCCATCTCTTGATCTATCAACTGGTTGAACTTAGATTGTAAACAAAAACTGTTTGTTAGGTTGTAATCTAAGTGTTAAAAATGTGTTAAAGCTAAAACAATCTATAATTACCTCTGGTAACTCAAGAAAACTAAGTATAACTTTAATTATGTTTAAAACAAATTTCTTGTTTAAGGGATTCAGGTGTATAAAGTGAAAGTACGTACTAAAACACGATTTTT
This sequence comes from Allium fistulosum, assembly GCA_030737815.1. Classification (NCBI taxonomy): domain Eukaryota; kingdom Viridiplantae; phylum Streptophyta; class Magnoliopsida; order Asparagales; family Amaryllidaceae; genus Allium; species Allium fistulosum. Next base: position 477,490,652 of record CM060905.1, on the reverse strand, counting down.
AAAACAAGATTTATGATTTTTAAACTAGTGATGGTTGAGAATATCTAAGATGAACAGAAAACATAAAAATGGCAATTTCCGGTGAACGACGTTGATCTAGGGATCGGGCTTGATAATGATGATAGTTGGGAGAATGACAAATATAGGAAAAATACTCGGAGTATTTATAGGTCGAAGTGGTGATCGGAATAAGATGATCTAGGGTTCGAAAAGGGGTTTTGGTCAGGGTTGTTTGAGTTTGTCGTACGTCGTTGATGGTTGATCGTAGTTGATCGCACCTGGGGGAATGGAAGCTCGAGACTGTGGTGAGGCTTGGGTCGGAGTCGCGTGGGTTCCGGCGAACTGTGGCGGCGAGTCGAGGGGATTTTGTCGAACTACTTTGTTCCAGTTTTTAAAACGAGTTACTCGATTTCGATCGGCGACGAGTTTGAATGATCTGGGTGTCTAGGTTGGTCAAGGCGGATATCGTCGACTTGGTGGTGGGTGGCGATTCGATCGAAGTTCGCCAGCGTTCGTGTGCACGTACACGTGCAAGTCGCGTATCTGTTGCGTTCGAGATTTTGGGAAGAAGAAGTTTCGCGTGTGATTGCTCGTGATGGTGTGGGAGTGACTCGAAGCGAAGGTCGGGATTTTTGGGGATTAACTCGAGTTCGTACTCGAGTATTTTGATAGTGATACGTTTCAGTTTTTTTTAAACTGTAATTACTCTAAGTTTTAAAACAGGGGGAGGAAGTAGGGAAAACTCGGGGATAGTTCCGAGTGGTATTCGGGTAAGACCCGAAGTGGGAAAGAAAGCCCAGTTTTTATTAAATGTTTTAAAAATAAGGCTTTTGGAATTTAAAACAAATCTTGTTAAAACTTTCCCTTATAATGTTACTTTTTAAATATCAATGGTTTCTTAACATTTGTTAAAGAGCTTTAAAATTTATTCAACCTAAATTTTATTTTAAGTTAAAGGAGATTTATTATCTTTGAATTAATTAAGTTAGGTAGGAAATTAAGTATAATTAATTAATTAATGATAAAGGTTAATTAAGTGATTTATGTAAGAATAATTAAGTAATTTAATTAATTAATGGTTATAAGTGATTAACTAATAAATTAGAGATTAATGAATTGGGGATTTATTAATTAATAATTAAAGGTTGATAAATTATAATTAAAGGTTAATTAATTATTGAGGGTTAATTTATAAATGATTAAAGAATAATTAATCAAAATAATTTGTAATTTATCGATGTTGATTAACCAGGATTAGTAATTCATAAGAAATTAATCTGATTTGAATAAATCAAACAATTAACTGACCTTACTTATGAATGTTTTGAATTCTATTGAATGTGAATTGTTTGATATCCTTGATATATGATCATTTGTGATATACCCAGATTTATGTTGTGCTGAGCTGTGATTTCTGTTTCTGTGATATATTACTGTGAATATGAAACCCTTGGCCCGTAAAACGGCACTTGAATTTCGATGCGACAGGGAGTCGAATTCCAGTTGGTTATCCGAAAACCACATCGAATTATAATTGTGAATCTTTGTGACTGATAAATTTATTTTATCTATGAATCTGTGAATGAAGATAAGCGTTATCGATTTTACCGCTTATCGATATATCTGTGATGATTGATGTTGCACTATTGTGTGTGAAACCCCTGGACTACACTTTTACACACACAAATATGGATTTCACATGGAAATCGGTTAAGTCACAGATAATTTAAATTTATGTTTTGAAAGTGAAATTTTAACTTCAATTGATTTTGATATTGGAAATTTCGGTTTAAAGTGAAAAGCATTTGAAATGGAATTTCAAAGATAAAAGTTATTTTGAATAACTTAATCGAGTTTTGAAAATTTAAATAATTTGATTTAAATTTGAATTCAAGTTTGAAATTGAATTCTATGATTTGAAACTAGGGATCAGAGATGTTGTATAAGTTATATATGGGTTAAACCATTTTAAAGTATTGATTTGGGAATTTGAATTTAATTCAAGAGTTTTAACTCGTGTAAATATAACTGGATTTTTCTGAAACGCAACTATTTGTTTTTCAAATAGTAAAAGCTTTCACATAAGTAATGAACTTCCAATTTGTGTTGGAATCATTTCAAGTTTGAAATAGAATTGAAATGTTTTGAAAACTATGAAATGAGTCTTTGATTTCAAAGACCGAACGAGTTAATCTAACTTGAAATGGAATTGTTTTGAAAGGCTATGAATGAATCTTTGGAAACGAGTTTTGAAAGCTATAAGTTAAATCTTGATTTAAAGATTTAACGAGTTAATCCAATTGAAATGGAAATTGATTTGGGAAAATCTATGAATGAATCTTTGTGAATGGGGTTAACTTTGTGAAATAAATCTTTTTGTTTAAAAGATTAAAAGTGTGGAAATTGTCTAAACCATTGAAGGTTTTTGAAATGAATCTTTTTGTTTAAAAGATTGGAAATGGTAAATTGTTTTAACCATTCGAATGAAAAGTTTTGGGCTTTAAGCTGTGATTTAACTGAGACCCCAGTATTCATATGATTTTTAATTGCGCTCGTTATTCGGTTTAGCCGGGAGAGGACCTTTGTGTCGTATAACCCATTCTGAATAATGATACGTCGTATATGGATAGCATTTGAAGACTGGTGGTGAAGACCGGGTATTTGCGAGAACGATATGATGACCAATTGATTGTCTCTGCATTGAGTCGCGCCGGTATAGAGATTTCTTAAGTGATGGGAAATCCGATCGGGATTGTGAATACCCGGATTTGCAAGGGCTTCTTCGGAAGTGCCTTCGGTTCTGTTCGAACCCGAAACAGACTTGTATGGATGTGTGTCTGACGTTACACTTTGAGATGTAAAGCTGGTTTCTATCAAATACATTTCTATTGGTGGCGAAGAATTTATTCTCTTAGCTTAACACCCTTCTCTGAGACGTACGAGCTCAGAGGTTATGTAGTTGATGGTTACTAGTGATACATTCCCAATTTGGTAATGTGGCATACGAAGTGCTGATGATCATTAGTTGGTCAAAGCGTGGCTTTGTGAAAAAGCGTGGCTTTGTGAAAAAGCGTGGCTTTGTGAAAAAGCGTAGCTTTGTGGACGAGACTTCGTCGAGCCTCACAACCCGGTAATGGTCGAAACAGGAATGTTGCGACAAAGGTTTGTAGGGGTAGCGCCCCTAGGGTATGTCATTTCCTTCTGGATAAAAGGTGATATCATGGTATGGAGCCCAGATATTTTACATATGTTGATTATACATTGTGGCTGTTGCTTTATGATTGAGGATCCTCGGATAAAGGTCGGTGACGACCGGGGGATGACATGACTCGTGTGTTAGTTACCTAGTTACAGCTGTACAGCGTGAGGTAGCGTCAGTGTGTTAGTTACCTAGTTACAGCTGTATAGCGTGAGGTAGCGTCGGCCTTTTGTTTGCGGAGATCCGGTTAGGATCCGAGGTGTCTTCCCAGAGGCGTTTCTATTTCGGAAAGGAAGTTCCTTAGCCTGATCATTTGTTGGAAATCCAAAGAAACAATACGAACCCTGTACGGTTTTAGTTGTATTACCTGCTATGGAATGTGGCGGTAACCTGCTATTGAACGTAGTAGCTATAGTAGGCATACAACAATGGTTGTATGCTGGCTAAGATTTATATTATATTTTCGAAATGTTTTTCTACACTATGCACTAAAAATAATATCAAAAGAGTTTTGATTTTGCGTAGTAAGCATTTTTTAATTTTAAAGAAGGAGAAATCTCCTCCAATTCTGCGATTGTATTGTGTGTGTGGCGGGAGGCCTTATGGTAGTTTCATTTTCGAAAAGCATTGCGGGTTTCAATGTTTAAAATGGTTTTGTTTTAAAGATAAACTGTTTTTGTTGCTCACACCAGTCCCATGACTGATCCGGAGTTTATTGTTCCCTTCCTAAACTCTGGGTGCCCACTATTTTCCACACGGGCAGTCTAGAGTTGGGTTTTTCAGATATTCATGTTTAGTAGATTATCTGGAGCTGGTTCAGTTCTTGGAGTTCATGGACTGACGTTGCTTATCTTGGAGCATCCTATTTGAGACATTCTATCCGCTGCTGGTGTTATCTATTTTCTTTCCGCTGCTATTTCTTGTATCATATCTCTGATGTATATTGATATCTGTTGTATCATTCTGTTGTATCTATCATTGTATCAATGTTATACATATTGATATATTCTTTCTTTTCCACTGTGTTGTTATACTTAATGTTGTTATAAGCTCCGGCGACTCGGATTTGAACGGTCGAATCTATGACATTCGAGTACGATGTAAAGTATGGATGTCGATTTTCGAACGTGAAAAATTCGTATCGTTACATTTGGTATCAGAGCTAAGGTTGAACTTTAGCTCAGGAGTATAACACATTAAGTAGCTCATTAGAGATAGGGTGAAGTATACCCTAGAATGAGTAATCCTTAAGATATCTGTCTGTATGCCTCAGTAAATTCTCTTGTTATCCACTGATAGTGAGTATGAGTGTAAGAAGAAGACGAGATAGGGGACAGGGGAATACGACTAAATGGTCAATACTCTGTAACGACAGTGGAAACAAATTTTCTCTATCAATCTCTTTTGTTCGTCATCTTTTCTCAATTCTTCGATAGTTTCTGGTAGATCCAGGAAAAAGGAAATTCGATATATTAATATGGGACATAAACTCTAAAAAGGCCAAAATTGTTTGTTTGGATGAATTGGTTGCTTTGTTTGCTATGGTTGATAGGTATACTTTAGATTCTAAACTGAAAGTTTCGAAATTGTATCTATATATCTATCTATTCTTTGGGTCTGGATATATTCTACGAATGGTTAGTTATTCCTTCGAACTAACCGATGCCCTGTATATTTCGTAGATCTAGATAACCCGAGTATCGTGTGAAAGAATTCAACAGATTCGTTCTTGTATCTATTATTGATATTCTGATTTGGTAAGCCAAATGCAGAATAGATGTTCAGTTTGAGTTGGTGAAATATTCTTCATCTATCCTTGTGTGTCTTGTCAATTTCGAGGTCGAAATTCTTTTAAGGAGGGAAGTCTGTAACGACCCCGAATTTCATATAAATTTAAATTGATAATTTAAAGAATTTTTGAACAAAATTTGTGAAATAAAATGGTAGATAGATTGCGAGTTTCCCCGAGATGAATAAATTTGTGTTAAATCAATTAAATTTAAATATTGTATATATATGTGAATATATATATGTATATGTGATATATGAGTCAAATTGAATTGGGTTTTGGAAATATAATGAATGAATGCAAGTATAAAACCAGACAAAGCAAAAAGAATTAATATGAAAGTGTATAAAACAAAAATAAAACAAAAGCATGAAGGCTGTAGCCTATCTGGCAAAGCAATATAACAAAAGGAAAGTATATCCAAACATAAGTACATACGAAATAAATTAGGGGATGTGTATGTGTAGACATAAGGACATAGGCATTTAATGTTAAGTCATCTTTAGTACACCAGCATATTTCATTTCAGCCTCCAAGAGATAAAAATCTCTGACCCAATTTAATAAATTTTGTACCAGTGAAGTAATAAGCCTGTAAACATTTTCCTATATCAATCTATCTCCTCTCGTGTACAAGGAGACTTAACCTTTCCAGTAAACACATTTAAAACTGGAGCATCCTTCATTTAAATAAAAACAAGAAAATTTAAAGAAGAGCAAGCCTGCATCTTTTCTAACAAGGGCATTAGCAACTCAAAGTTTGAAGTTTTAAAAGCAAAAATATTTCCCAGTTTTAAAGCAATAGGGATTTCAGTTTTCAAAAGCAAGAATGTGCTCTGTACATCTTCTTTACAGGTGAGTAACATTTTATTTAAAATTTATAACTTAAGTTAATATGGCATGTTTTCTCTGTGAAGATATGTATCTTGTATATATATATGATTGTGCAATCTGTGTGTATCTGTTTTCTTAATACCCTGTTATCTGTTGTTTATGTTTTTTGTAGATTTGTAAACCAACCTCCATCTCTGGATCTATCAACTGGTTGAACTTAGATTGTAAACAAAAACTGTTTGTTAGGTTGTAATCTAAGTGTTAAAAATGTGTTAAAGCTAAAACAATCTATAATTACCTCTGGTAACTCAAGAAAACTAAGTATAACTTTAATTATGTTTAAAACAAATTTCTTGTTTAAGGGATTCAGGTGTATAAAGTGAAAGTACGTACTAAAACACGATTTTTAAAACAAGATTTATGATTTTTAAACTAGTGATGGTTGAGAATATCTAAGATGAACAGAAAACATAAAAATGGCAATTTCCGGTGAACGACGTTGATCTAGGGATCGGGCTTGATAATGATGATAGCTGGGAGAATGACAAATATAGGAAAAATACTCGGAGTATTTATAGGTCGAAGTGGTGATCGGAATAAGATGATCTAGGGTTCGAAAAGGGGTTTTGGTCAGGGTTGTTTGAGTTTGTCGTACGTCGTTGATGGTTGATCGTAGTTGATCGCACCTGGGGGAATGGAAGCTCGAGACTGTGGCGAGGCTTGGGTCGGAGTCGCGTGGGTTCCGACGAACTGTGGCAGCGAGTCGAGGGGATTTTGTCGAACTACTTTGTTCCAGTTTTTAAAACGAGTTACTCGATTTCGATCGGCGACGAGTTTGAATGATCTGGGTGTCTAGGTTGGTAAAGGCGGATATCGTCGACTTGGTGGTGGGTGGCGATTCGATCGAAGTTCGCCAGCGTTCGTGTGCACGTACACGTGCAAGTCGCGTATCTGTTGCGTTCGAGATTTTGGGAAGAAGAAGTTTCGCGTGTGATTGCTCGTGATGGTGTGGGAGTGACTCGAAGCGAAGGTCGGGATTTTTGGGGATTAACTCGAGTTCGTACTCGAGTATTTTGATAGTGATACGTTTCAGTTTTTTTAAACTGTAATTAATCTAAGTTTTAAAACAGGGGAGGAAGTAGGGAAAACTCGGGGATAGTTCCGAGTGGTATTCGGGTAAGACCCGAAGTGGGAAAGAAAGCCCAGTTTTTATTAAATGTTTTAAAAATAAGGCTTTTGGAATTTAAAACAAATCTTGTTAAAACTTTCCCTTATAATGTTACTTTTTAAATATCAATGGTTTCTTAACATTTGTTAAAGAGCTTTAAAATTTATTCAACCTAAATTTTATTTTAAGTTAAAGGAGATTTATTATCTTTGAATTAATTAAGTTAGGTAGGAAATTAAGTATAATTAATTAATTAATGATAAAGGTTAATTAAGTGATTTATGTAAGAATAATTAAGTAATTTAATTAATTAATGGTTATAAGTGATTAACTAATAAATTAGAGATTAATGAATTGGGGATTTATTAATTAATAATTAAAGGTTGATAAATTATAATTAAAGGTTAATTAATTATTGAGGGTTAATTTATAAATGATTAAAGAATAATTAATCAAAATAATTTGTAATTTATCGATGTTGATTAACCAGGATTAGTAATTCATAAGAAATTAATCTGATTTGAATAAATTAAACAATTAACTGTCCTTACTTATGAATGTTTTGAATTCTATTGAATGTGAATTGTTTGATATCCTTGATATATGATCATTTGTGATATACCCAGATTTATGTTGTGCTGAGCTGTGATTTCTGTTTCTGTGATATATTACTGTGAATATGAAACCCTTGGCCCGTAAAACGGCACTTGAATTTCGATGCGACAGGGAGTCGGATTCCAGTTGGTTATGCGAAACCCACATCGAATTATAATTGTGAATCTTTGTGACTGATAAATTTATTTTATCTATGAATCTGTGAATGAAGATAAGCGTTATCGATTTTACCGCTTATCGATATATCTGTGATGATTGATGTTGCACTATTGTGTGTGAAACCCCTGGACTACACTTTTACACACACAAATATGGATTTCACGTGGAAATCAGTTAAGTCACAGATAATTTAAATTTATGTTTTGAAAGTGAAATTTTAACTTCAATTGATTTTGAAAATGGAAATTTCGGTTTAAAGTGAAAAGCATTTGAAATGGAATTTCAAAGATAAAAGTTATTTTGAATAACTTAATCGAGTTTTGAAAATTTAAATAATTTGATTTAAATTTGAATTCAAGTTTGAAATTGAATTCTATGATTTGAAACTAGGGATCAAAGATGTTGTATAAGTTATATATGGGTTAAACCATTTTAAAGTATTGATTTGGGAATTTGAATTTAATTCAAGAGTTTTAACTCGTGTAAATATAACTGGATTTTTCTGAAACGCAACTATTTGTTTTTCAAATAGTAAAAGCTTTCACATAAGTAATGAACTTCCAATTTGTGTTGGAATCATTTCAAGTTTGAAATAGAATTGAAATGTTTGGAAAACTATGAAATGAGTCTTTGATTTCAAAGACCGAACGAGTTAATCTAACTTGAAATGGAATTGTTTTGAAAGGCTATGAATGAATCTTTGGAAACGAGTTTTGAAAGCTATAAGTTAAATCTTGATTTAAAGATTTAACGAGTTAATCCAATTGAAATGGAAATTGATTTGGGAAAATCTATGAATGAATCTTTGTGAATGGGGTTAACTTTGTGAAATAAATCTTTTTGTTTAAAAGATTAAAAGTGTGGAAATTGTCTAAACCATTGAAGGTTTTTAAAATGAATCTTTTTGTTTAAAAGATTGGAAATGGTAAATTGTTTTAACCATTCGAATGAAAAGTTTTGGGCTTTAAGCTATGATTTAACTGAGACCCCAGTATCCATATGATTTTTAATTGCGCTCGTTATTCGGTTTAGCCGGGAGAGGACCTTTGTGTCGTATAACCCATTCCGAATAATGATACGTCGTATATGGATAGCATTTGAAGACCGGTGGTGAAGACCGGGTATTTGCGAGAACGATATGATGACCAATCGATTGTCTCTGCACTGAGTCGCGCCGGTATAGAGATTTCTTAAGTGATGGGAAATCCGATCGGGATTGTGAATACCCGGATTTGCAAGGGATTCTTCGGAAGTGCCTTCGGTTCTGTTCGAACCCGGAACAGACTTGTATAGATGTGTGTGACGTTACACTTTGAGATGTAAAGCTGGTTTCTATCAAATACATTTCTGTTGGTGGCGAAGAATTTATTCTCTTAGCTTAACACCCTTCTCTGAGACGTACGAGCTCAGAGGTTATGTAGTTGATGGTTACTAGTGATACATTCCCAATTTGGTAATGTGGCATACGAAGTGCTGATGATCATTTGTTGGTCAAAGCGTGGTTTTGTGAAAAAGCGTGGCTTTGTGAAAAAGCGTGGCTTTGTGAAAAAGCGTGGCTTTGTGAAAAAGCGTGGCTTTGTGAAAAAGCGTAGCTTTGTGGACGAGACTTCGTCGAGCCTCACAACCCGGTAATGGTCGAAACAGGAATGTTGCGACAAAGGTTTGTAGGGGTAGCGCCCCTAGGGTATGTCATTTCCTTCTGGATAAAAGGTGATATTATGGTATGGAGCCCAGATATTTTACCTATGTTGATTATACATTGTGGCTGTTGCTTTATGATTGAGGATCCTCGGATAAAGGTCGGTGACGACCGGGGGATGACATGACTCGTGTGTTAGTTACCTAGTTACAGCTGTACAGCGTGAGGTAGCGTCAGTGTGTTAGTTACCTAGTTACAGCTGTACAGCGTGAGGTAGCGTCGGCCTTTTGTTTGCGGAGATCCGGTTAGGATCCGAGGCGTCTTCCCAGAGGCGTTTCTATTTCGGAAAGGAAGTTTCTTAGCCTGATCATTTGTTGGAAATCCAAAGAAACAATATGAACCCTGTACGGTTTTAGTTGTATTACCTGCTATGGAATGTGGCGGTAACCTACTATTGAACGTAGTAGCTATAGTAGGCATACAACAATGGTTGTATGCTGGCTAAGATTTATATTATATTTTCGAAATGTTTTTCTACACTATGCACTAGAAATAATATCAAAAGAGTTTTGATTTTGCGTAGTAAGCATTTTTGACTATCATAAGGAGAAATCTCCTCCAATTCTGCGATTGCATTGTGTGTGTGGCGGGAGGCCTTATGGTAGTTTCATTTTCGAAAAGCATTGCGGGTTTCAATGTTTAAAATGCTTTTGTTTTAAAGATAAACTGTTTTTGTTGCTCACACCAGTCCATGACTGATCCGGAGTTTATTGTTCCCTTCCTAAACTCTGGGTGCCCACTATTTTCCACACGGGCAGTCTAGAGTTGGGTTTTTCAGGTATTCAGGTTTAGTAGATTATCTGGAGCTGGTTCAGTTCTTGGAGTTCATGGACTGACGTTGCTTATCTTGGAGCATCCTATTTGAGACATTCTATCCGCTGCTGGTGTTATCTATTTTCTTTCCGCTGCTATTTCTTGTAACATATCTCTGATGTATATTGATATCTGTTGTATCATTCTGTTGTATCTATCATTGTATCAATGTTATACATATTGATATATTCTTTCTTTTCCACTGTGTTGTTATACTTAATGTTGTTATAAGCTCCGGCGACTCGGATTTGAACGGTCGAATCTATGACATTCGAGTACGATGTAAAGTATGGATGTCGATTTTCGAACGCGAAAAATTCGTATCGTTACATAGACAATGTCTATCAGTAATATAAGATATCAAAATAGTGTTAAGTCGTTACCATTATCCCCCTTAACACATTTTTATAAGCATCATAGTTTATACAGCACTGTAAACTCCACCGTAAACTAGTGGGCTATCAGGGAGTACTCCATAGGTATAACACAAAACAAATCGTAGTGGTCGCGTATATAGGGATACAAGTATGACAAGGCACATGAGACAATACCCAAGGTAGTGAAACTACCGTTTGCCTGATCCGGACTGGTGAGAATGCATTGCCGCCGCGACCGCAACACCGCGAAACAACACTCCCAAATCAAGGGTGCACCAATCGACAACAAGTAATGAGTAGTTTTCGAAGAAGTGTGTTCGCTCGAGGTAGCTAACCCCCATTTGGCCCGGCACGGCTCCTGTTTTAGTCATTTCTAATTTGACACAAGTGTCAAGGCTATCCATTATCGTTCTCTTTCTTCAGTCATCACGTACATCATTCCAACCACTTCATTCTGGATCACACTCCGCGTGTAGTTATTAAAGTTGTTTTCGGTTTAGACAGAGAGTATGTCCATAACCGATTCCGGTCTCTTTAATAACTTTCGTGATTATTACACCGATTGGTCGTTTATTTATTTCAAACCAAATCCATTTCAATTTCAAATAGAATTTGTAAACCAACATTTCATTTCTCTTTCTAAATCAATTTCCACAATTTACGTTTCAAAACTTCCAAATCATAATTTCAAAATCTTATAATTCAATTTCAATTTCTATTTAAAACAATTAAAATATTGATTCAAGTCCGTATATAAGTTTCATTCCGAAATCATTTAAATTTATTTAATTTAACATTCAAATCAATTTAACTTCATTTAACGATTTCATTCAATATTCGATAAGTTAATTTATCATTCAAAACAATTCTTTTTAACTTCTAATTCATTTACAAGTCTTATATTTATTTCAAACACATAAATCACATTTTTATTTCTTGTTAAAGAAATTCAATTTCACTGATTTATTTACTTAGTTACAAATCTCAAAAATCAATTTATAAAGAAACTTGATTTCATTTATTAAGTTCAATTTTACTTATCAAAGAAGTTCAATTTCACTTATCAAAGAATTCAATTTTATTTCATTATTAAATAATTTCAAACTTAATTCAATCATTTCTCAAATTTAACAACGTTCTTTCATCAATTACATTGTTAATATTTTGTTTCATATTATTAAATATTAACATTTTCCTTTCATAAAATAAAAATTCAAATTCCAACTTCATTTCAAACCTTATCATTTATTCAAATAAAATCATTATTTTATTTTTAAATCAAATTATTGACCAATCGGGTTTTATTTAATTCTCTATCCTAAGTCAAGTTCATTTGGGTATTTATCATTTCAACCCGATTCCAATTCAATTTAAAATCAAAGCATAGCAAAGGGAACTTGCAGTGTGATAACTGGGATGGTGTCAAAGTAAATAAACAAGCAATAACAACAATCAATAACAATCCAATAATAGATTCAAATAATCCCGAAATAATCGTATTAATTCACATTGTTATTTGTGTAAATTAATATAATTATTTCTAGAATCTACACTATCATTTCATGTAGATTAAATATTATTACATTACGGTTTTTCACTTGTCATCTATTTTCAATTCCATACATCATCAGTTTAAACAACATACAATTGATGGTTCAAGGTGTAGTTAACACTATTTTCTACGTGTCAAATGATTAAACATTTAAGGGGTCATATTAAACAAATTTAACTAACCAAATTCAACACATATGTCGATTCAAATTTTTTTAACTATTCTACGTCAATTTCAATTGCATAATATTTATCACTTTATACATTACAATTTACATCCAATATAAACAACAAACAATCAATCAATTATCAACCAAACGGGATTATCATCGTATAATTAACAGATAATGGTGTCAGATGTCACAAGTGAACTGATACAGGTAATAACATATAAAACAGTGTAAATAACTAACAGCAGCATATCTCAATTGTCGTTTCAATTGAAATCAAATTTAATAAATAAAAGAACATTAATCGTGAGTGATTGCTCACCTTTCGAGGCTAGAGATGAGTGAGAATGAGATGTGTTATGAATCCAAGCACGAGATCCAAATCAAATCAAGATTGGCACAGATATTTTTTTTTGGCGGCAGAGTTGATAAATAGGAATGGACGAAATTGAATCAACACATTTTAAACATAACAGTTTAACATAAACGGAACAAAATAAATATTATATCCATATATATCTTTCCAAAAAAAAATCAAAGTAAAGTTTTAACTAATAATATATATTCAATATTTTATTACAACCAAAATCTGTTCAAAATAACATATATGTGAATCAAAACCGAAATATATATATATATATATATACATATCTCGTAAAATAAAACATTTTAAATGTCATAAATATACTCCACATATATATGGGTAGTACTGTAAACTAATATATATACACATTATACTGTTTCACCGCAAAACCCAAGACATATATTTATACATACCGACTCTATGTAAAACAAATATACCTTCAGATTATATTTTTAAAAGTGTATATATTTTACAGTATTTACCAATCTATATTAACGTGCTATCATAAGTTAAAGTAAGAACCATAGTATACTATCACTATACCCATAAACATGCTATATATTAAATCTGAACACATCAAAACTACCTTGTCAACATATAGTAAGTACTGTATATACGAAACGATATAGGACAAAAATGTACATATATAAACTATATTGTATACTGTCATTGTATATTGTATATGCGATCTATTCAAAAAAAATATATAAACATTTCATAAATTACCAATACAAAACCTTAAATATAATTTATAAAGCTATCAAAAATACAACACGTATGACAACATGCACTTACGACATATATGTAAACTTACAAAACATATCAGTAATTATATATATAACGTTTTAAAGCCCAAAATAAAACAATACCATAATTATACTTCAAAATTGATTATAACAAACATATATAACAGCGGTTTATATAACTTATATAAAATTATATACGTAACAAACAGATTTGTATATTAATGTTTAAAATTCTCAACATAAATTTAAATAACCCTTTACTTTTCAGATATAGATGTAAGTAACACAGTATATATAGACAAATATAACAAAAGAATGCACATACACAAATAAGCTGATATATATATATATACTTACTATAAAAACACCAACAGATTCTCATGCCTAGCATAACTTATATATATATAAAACAACATATAGTATAACTTATATAAATTTGCATCTATACAATTGTATAACTGACACAATATATTACTTATAACATAGGCTAGCTGTAAACACATAAATTTTCTTTATAACTAATATTTATGAAATTTCACAATATATAAATATATATAAACAGAGGCCTTATATCTCATTACAGTTAAAACCTTTATATACATATGAACACACTTTAATATATACAATACTGTACGATTTACATATCTATACTATTTCATATATACAAAGTTATTTCAAAAATTCAATTATAAGATAAATATATAATAACATGCATAAATAAAGTAACAAACATAGTAATTTCTTCAAAGTAAAACCATATATAAGTACCCAGTGAAAATCAATTTTAGACCATACATACCCATCATATAGGAAGGGCCGAGCAGCTGCTAGATGAAGGACAGTGGGGTCGCAGGCGATGGTGGGTAGACGGTCTGGGTTGGGTAGGCTTCTCGCGTGCCGTTGTAGAGACGCTGGAGGTTCAGGCTATGGCACGTGAGGGGAAAGTTGGACAGTGTAGTGGGCGAGAGGAGGATCTGAAGGTGGATGCTATGGATCAGAGAATAGGGTGAGCTGTGGGTCTCGGTTGCTGAGATGGTGGGCGATTGGCTGTTGCGCGGGTGATGGTTGTTCGGCGAAGTGGCGATGGAAATCGGTTGATGGGCTATGCGAGAGAGAAGGTAAGGGAGCTACGAGCGGCTCTCGGTGATGTTGTGAAAGGGTGGAGGAGTGATGCATGATGTGGGAAAGGAGGGAGGGTAGAAGAGGTGACCGAGTTTTGGACGCAGGTGGGCCATGCGGGGAGGTAGGCGGAGATGGCAAAGGGGAGGGCTCAGTTGCTCGGGTGGAAGCGGATGGTGATTGGTAGGGGCGAATAGTTGTGGTAAGGGAGATGTTGGGGTTCTGGAGGAAGATGAAAAATATTTCTTTTTGGCTATCGAAATTTAAGGCTTCATAATTCAAAATATACGTACAAAATATAATAGTCTTTCTCGAGGTAGGTGAACAGAACTAGACTGAAAGGAAATGTAAGGACGCACGAATAAATGCAAAAGTGAAGAGCCAAAAGTGGTTTTTAGCATTTAATAAAGTAATTACCGATTGGTTTATATGGCTGAAGATCTGAAAAGGCACCTGGAACAAAATGACACAAATACGGTACCGATACAACGAACTGCTACGCCAATTCGTTGCGTATCGGGTGTCAAAATGTTGAATCGAATATACTGCGGAGATCAGCACGATGAGACGATCAAAACGGTATACAGATATCAGTGGTTTGATTGAATTTATAAAATTTGAATTTTTATAGTAGCAGAAAATGCAGGAAAAGCACAGAAAAATAAGATCGACGGAGCTAAAGAAGTCCGAATTTGGAAAAACGAAAAATGGCGTCTTGCTCAGTAGATGGTTTAGAATTTTTTCTATGTAAAAATATTTAGGTTTCGAAACATTTTATTTTCGTCGCTTTCTACTGATTAAATTGAAGTAAATTTACGCGCGAAATAACTTTCATATTTTCGGACGAAAATTTACCAGTTGTTATGTTTAACTAGACGCATTCCAAATATCAAATTTATATTTCAAAATTTTATCGTTTTAAAATTTCACAAAATTTCAACTAATTACGTTATTAAAACAGTTAAAATTTACGGGTCGTTACACTCTCCCCCACTCAAAACTTTTCGTCCCCGAAAAGGAAGGAGGTAGGAGAATAGAAACAAGCAGAAAGAAAATAGATTGAAAGACAATATAACAATTAATTTAACCCATATAAATTCAAATTTGAATTAATTCATATTCAATAATTGATTTAATCCATTTGATTTCACTAAAATCAATCTCAACTATTTCTAAATTCATTATCTTATTATCCAATTATCTTCAATTTACAATTTCTAAAACCATAAATTTGAATAGTCTTTTATTATAATCATATATATTTTTTTCACCAATTATAATTCTTCTTTATTCCAAATTATTGTTAAATTTATTCTACTTAATATATCTATTCACATATATTTAACCCATATAAATTAATTTAAACCATAAAAGTTTCGATTTAAATTAATTTATATTTACTAATTGCTTTTAAATTCAAGGTATTTTCATAAGTTGATCAAATTTCAATTTATTAATTCTTTCAAAACAAATTTATTAATTCTTTCAAAACAAATTTATTAATTCTTTCAAAATAATTTATTAATTATTATCTGAATTTTACTTATTATCATATCTAACTTTATTAACATCTTTATAATCAAAATTTAGTGTATAACATTTATCATAAACACTCAAATTTTATTTATAAAGACATTTTTTTATTGTACATTATCAAATTACATTTTAACTTCTGAATAATTTAGGTAAGTTATATTGAAATGAAATTGAGTATTATACAAGAATTTTTTTTCTTTAAAATTCAGTTATTTCAAGTTAAATACTTATCCAAGAATTTTGACTTCAGTTTATAATTGAAATCATCTTTAACCTAAAATTTAATAATTTAAATCTCTGATTTACTTCAAACAATTTAGAGATATATCTATATATTTATATCAAATCAAATTAAATTTTAAAAATAAGATACCTATATATATATATATAAATCAAAGTATACTCAAGAAATTCAAATTAAAATATATTTTTTTTTCAAAACAAAACCGTAGCAAAGCTACAGAATAGTCTCTCCACTTCGAAACTCGAAAATGAATGTCGATGATGCGGCCGCCATCACCGAAATTATTTTCCAGTGACAAAGAGAAGAGCACTGATTTAAACATCTAAAATTTCTTTGAAATGATTTCTATTCGAAATTACTTTTAATAATATACCTTTTAAAACTTTAAAACCAAAGTTTGAAATTTTCAAAAATTAAATTCCCAAATTCTTAATTTAAATTCACTTAAATTTCCAAATCAAATTATAAACTTAGTTTATAATTCCATTTATTCATAAGTTGGTAAATCAATGGTTTACAAAACACCAAATGAAAATCAAATAATATCATTTCTGACAACAAATTCATTAACAATTTAATTTCAGAAAAATTTACTTATATAATATAATCAGTCAAAATTATCTTATTTATCAAATTGAATAAAATATTGTGTCAGTTTGCTCTGCTCAAGTGTTTTGGAAATTCTATCGATAGCGTTGATCAGACGAATCGATCGAAAACCCAAATCAACATCAACAACTCAAGCAACACAATGTATAAAACATTTTTAATATTTATTTACAAATACGCTTCCTCACTCTACGATACAAGAATGGATTCTAAAGGAAGGATATAGATTTAAATTTGATGGACTCAAATCAAAGAGAATTTTGATTCGAAGATAGGTTCGAAACAAAGATAAGATGATTAAATAACGATATATGGAGATGGATAAGTTTATATAAATCGCGGGCAACCTTAACCGGGTCAACCGTGACTTCAAGAATAAGATCAATGCAGAATTCCGAGGCAAATCGACATTTGATCGCAAGAAATAGAATTCAGGCATAGCCGGAGATAGATAGCATCGTAAACCGAGGATACAGGAATCTCTGGTAAATTAATGCCTAATGTAAAAGAGTTTCACCCCTTTACAAATCATTCGAAGTTTGGCAAAACTGCCGATTCATTATAAAGATTATTCGAATGGAGTTATAGGGTACTCCGGAATTAGAAGACGAATAGTGAGGGACACGAATGAAATTTGGAACCGCAGGGAACGTTCCAAAATTCAAAAGAATCGAGTCAAAAGAAAGAGATTGAAACTCGAATGAGAGTGATTCTGTAAATACATTTACCCTATATGTTAAGTTTTGCCTAGAGCTACCAAAGCTCTGATACCAACTGTAACGATGCGCTATTTTGCACCATTCGCATCCGCACATGTCGGACTTGAATAATTCAAAATACCGTGTTGTTAATTTAAATTTGGCAAAACTGAACATATACAGTAAATAAAAATCACAGATCATAGACACAGAGTAATAAATGCAGCGGAAATAAAAGATAGTAGTTCATGAAGCTACTATATACATATCAGAGTTAAATAAGGTACAACAGATGTCTCGAATACAATAATCAAATACAATATCAGAATACAATCACTGGAATCAACTGGATATCTGAAAGCTGGATAGATAGCTAGATCTCTAAGCGAAGCTCCAACTCCAAAGGTGAGTCTCGAATACTGGTACACTCAGTCTGACCCGAGCGTAAAGCAAAGCACAAAACACTCGAGTCAGGATTAACATTCTTATATCAATAAATCCAACTCAAGTGAAATAGCAATTGAAATACAAGTAACTCAAAGGATGTTTGGAATAACCATCCTTTAAGGATCTGTTAAACTATCTACTATGTAGTAGTGTACGATAAGTAGATAATGTCTATCAGTAATATAAGATATCAAAATAGTGTTAAGGCGTTACCATTATCCCCCTTAACACATTTTTATAAGCATCATAGTCTATACAGCACTGTAACTCCACCGTAAACTAGTGGGCTATCAAGGAGTACTCCATAGGTATAACACAAAACAAATCGTAGTGGTCGCGTATATAGGGATACAAGTATGACAAGGCACATGAGGCAATACCCAAGGTAGTGAAACTACCGTTTGCCTGATCCGGACTGGTGAGAATGCATCGCCGCCGCGACCGCAACACCGTGAAACAACACTCCCAAATCAAGGGTGCACCAATCGACAACAAGTAATGAGTAGTTTTCGAAGAAGTGTGTTCGCTTGAGGTAGCTAACCCCCATTTGGACTGGCACAGCTCCTGTTTTAGTCATTTCCAATTTGACACAAGTGTCAAGGCTATCCATTATCGTTCTCTTTCTTCAGTCATCACGTACATCATTCCAACCACTTCATTCTAGATCACACTCCGCGTGTAGTTATTAAAGTGGTTTTCGGTTTAGACAGAGAGTATGTCCATAACCGATTCCGGTCTCTTTAATAACTTTCGTGATTATTACACCGATTGGTCGTTTATTTATTTCAAACCAAATCCATTTCAATTTCAAATACAATTTGTAAACCAACATTTCATTTCTCTTTCTAAATCAATTTCCACAATTTACGTTTCAAAACTTCCAAATCATAATTTCAAAATCTTATAATTCAATTTCAATTTCTATTTAAAACAATTCAAATATTAATTCAAGTTCGTATATAAGTTTCATTCCGAAATCATTTAAATTTATTTAATTTAACATTCAAATCAATTTAACTTCATTTAACGATTTAATTCAATATTCGATAAATTAATTTATCATTCAAAACAATTCTTTTTAACTTCTAATTCATTTACAAGTCTTATATTTATTTCAAACACATAAATCACATTTTTATTTCTTGTTAAAGAAATTCAATTTCACTGATTTATTTACTTAGTTACAAATCTCAAAAATCAATTTATAAAGAAACATGATTTCATTTATTAAGTTCATTTTACTTATCAAAGAAGTTCAATTTCACTTATCAAAGAATTCATTTTTATTTCATTATTAAATAATTTCAAACCTAATTCAATCATTTCTCAAATTTAACAACGTTCTTTCATCAATTACATTGTTAATATTTTGTTTCATATTATTAAATATTAACATTTTCCTTTCACAAAATAAAAATTCAAATTCCAACTTCATTTCAAACCTTATCATTTATTCAAATAAAATCTTTATTTTATTTTTAAATCAAATTATTGACCAATCGGGTTTTATTTAATTCTCTATCCTAAGTCAAGTTCATTTGGGTATTTATCATTTCAACCCGATTCCAATTCAATTCAAAATCAAAGCATAGCAAAGGGAACTTGCAGTGTGATAACTGGGATGGTGTCAAAGTAAATAAACAAGCAATAACAACAATCAATAACAATCCAATAATAGATTCAAATAATCTCGAAATAATCGTATTAATTCACATTGTTATTTGTGTAAATTAATATAATTATTTCTAGAATCTACACTATCATTTCATGTAGATTAAAGATTATTGCATTACGGTTTTTCACTTGTCATCTATTTTCAATTCCATACATCATCAGTTTAAACAACATACAATTGATGGTTCAAGGTGTAGTTAACACTATTTTCTACGTGTCAAATGATTAAACATTTAAGGGGTCATTGTGATATCCCGAGTTTTTGGGTAATATAAATTTAATAATCTGTATTGATAATTTAATTGGATTGATAATTATCCTATGTAATTTAAATTTAAATTGGTTAATTTAAATTTTTAAAGGTAAATAATAAATACTTAATTTGGCAATATTGATAAGATTTGTTTGTTAAAGCTAATAAAATTTTATTCTATTTATAATATATATATTTGATATATATTGTGAATGGAAGTATCTTTTGTTTTAAATTAAAGATGAATTTTCAAATTGTAATATATATGTATGTATATGTTATAATTTGATATTGTTTGAAATTTATTTTAATCTATTGATAATATATATATGTATGAATTGTAATTTAAAGCTTTGTTTTAAAATTTATATTTTTCAAAGGTTAGTTTAGATTAATTCAATTGTTTTCAAAATATAAGATAATTGTTTATTTTAAAAATGATAGTTTAAATAAAGTTTTATTTTGTATTCTTTAAAGTGTTTAAATTTTTAATGGTTATATAAATGTTCTAGATTTTAAAATACATGTATAAGGAATTTATTTATATTATAATTAGTTTTAGCATTTTTCTTTTAAAGGTAAACTAATATTTATGAATTAAGTAACTTAAAAAGTAAGTTTATATTTACATTTAAATTAAATAAAATTTATATAAAAACACTTAAGTAATATGTGTAAACATATTAACATGATTAAAGACACTTGTAAGCTAAATGAATTTACATGGACATTTGTCCAATTTATAAAATAAACAAATGGCAAGATTGTATTTTCTCTAAAAAAATTGAGTTAAACTAATATAATGTTGTAAAAGAGAAACCTGATTATTTTCTTTCAGTTCAAAAAAACGTTTTCTCAGTTTTCTTTCTTCTTCTAAAATCTGAAATAAAATTAAAGAGTAAATCAAACAACTTTTTCAAACTTCAACCTGAGATATTTCAAAACAAGATGAAGATTCAACAGCAAACTTCCACACCAGATTCAACATTAAACAACATGCAAATGGTTCTAATTCAACAATCAAGTTGAAGATTCAACTATTTACAAACATGCAAAGGAGAATCAAAAGGCTTTTCACAAATCAAATTTCAAAGCCTGGAAATAAAATTTGCTCTGCTTTGTTCTCTGGAAAATAACAGTGAGTAAATGTTTCTTTTAAAAACAGTTTTTTTAAATATGTGATTATACCTAGATACTTGTGATGATTTATGTATTAATATGGTTTGCATGATTGATTTTATTTGAAATATAATTTGAACTGCTTTGTTTATATGTACATGTCTGTATATATATAGAACTGGACTCTTGTTTTTCACAGGCTCAAGATCATCTTTCAAAATAATCCTTATCTTCCCATACATCCAGATTTAGGCTAGAATTTATAAATGGAATATGATTATAATAGTGTAATACAAATTTTAAAAATAGTTTCAGGTATTTTAATTTAGTAATTAATTCAAAAATGAGAAATAACAGTAAAAATCATATATAGGTCAAATTTGATTATCTTGAAATCATGTTTGAATTGTATAAACAAATTCGTATTGTAAATTTATGAATTTTGGAAATCAAATCATAATTTTTAGTTTGGTATAGATTGAGATTTGCTAAGTTGAACGATTTTGGGTATTTCGTCAAATTGTGGTGATCGGCGTGATCGAATGGGATGGTGTTTGGCCTGGGGGTGGTCTGAGAGTTGGAGAGTAAGGGAAAAATGGCTGTGAATTTTTCTAATGGCCACGGTGGTCAGGCGGTGGCGATTTAGGGTTCGATCTTGCTTTTCGATCGAATTGGTTCTCGAAGGGACTGCAGCGTCGTCAGGGCGATTCAGGCGATCGGTCTAGGGGGAAGGTGTTCGTGGGTTGTCGGAGCAACTTCGACCAGAACTGCGTGGTCTCTAGTGGCCTGAGGCGGCGAGGCGAAGGGAATTTGGTGATCAAGTTTTAGTGTCGATATGGGTTAAGGAGCTCGATCACGAGATTGTCAACATCCTAGGATTCTGGGTACTCTGGTGGCTGGAAGAGGCTATCGACGACTTGTCGAAGGTCGAAAGGATGATCGGAGGTCGATCAATTGGTCGTGCACGTGCACGTGTACACGTTTGGGTGTACTGGAGTTTGAAAGTTTGGGGAAGATGAAGATGTATCGAGGAAGTCTCGTGTGGGTTGTGTTACGACTCGAAGCAGTCATGCGTGAGGAAAGACTCGGGAAAGAAACGGGTTTGACTCGGGTAAAACAAGAGTTGGCTCGCGTCATTTTAATAAGCCACCAAGTTTAAGTTTAAAAGCTTGAACAAGATTTTAAATCAAGTTAAAATTTAAAAGCAAAGTGAAGACAAGTTTTAAAGCTATAGAAATAAATTAGTTTTCAAAAGGAAAGTGTTTAACCGAGTTTTAAGATATATTTAAGGAAATAAATTTAAAGAGAATAATTAAAGATTTATTAAATTATAGTTTAAATAAATAAATAATTAGAGGTTAAAATTAAGATGTTTAAATTTCTTTTAAATTGATTTTTAAATGTTTTATTTTTAAATATGGTTTAATTAAGAAATCAATTATAATAAAGAATTTGTCTTTAAGATTTTGTTTAAATTTAAATAATTAATTTGTGAAATAAATAAGGTTAATTAATTATTGTTATAAACTTAAGAATAGTTAAATAATATAAATGATTTGTTAATAAGTAAAGTTTAATTAAGATAAATGGTTTTCTTAATTTATTTAAGTATTTTTAAATATAAGGAGTTAACTAATTATTTAATTAATTTAAATGATTGTTAAATATTTGGTTAATTTAAATAATCACTTAATTATAGATCAATTAAGTATAATTAGTTGATAGAGTAATTAACAAATAATTACTAAATGTAATTAAATTAAGAAGAATTACTTATGTAAGTAATAAAATGAAATTGATTAAGGGATAATCACTTAATGTTATTAATTAAAAGATTAATTAATATAATTGATTTGAAGTTAATTAATTAAAGAGTAATTAATTAATTAAAGGATTAAGGTTAATTAATAATGTGATTAATTATTTGTTAAGGCAATTAATTAAAAGAGAGTAATTAATTAAGGAAGAAATTAATTAATTAAGGGTTGATTAATTAAGATTAATTAATCAATAATAAGTCATTAAAGAGTAATTAATTAATATAATTAATTAAAGAGTTAATTAATTAAAGTGAGTAACTAAGGTGTAATTACTTAATGTAATTAATTTAAGAGAATAA
The DNA here is from genome assembly GCA_030737815.1 of Allium fistulosum. NCBI lineage: Eukaryota > Viridiplantae > Streptophyta > Magnoliopsida > Asparagales > Amaryllidaceae > Allium > Allium fistulosum. The sequence goes on along the minus strand of CM060905.1, from coordinate 477,467,351 downwards.
TTACTTTATGAAGTAATTAAGGGAAGTAATTAAGGATTAATTACTTTGATAATTAATTAGAGTTTAATTAATTTATTAATGTGATTAATTAATGAATAATAAATGAATGTGATTAATTAATAAATGATTAGTGAATAATTAATGAAGGTGATTAATAAAAGATAATTTCTTAAGTAATAGTAATTATGATTAATTAAGGTTAATTAAGGTAGGTGGTTAATTAAAGATTAATTATTTAATTAACTAGAAGGTAATTAATTAATGAAGTAATTAGAGGATCATTAATTAATATAAGTAATGAAATTAATCAAGGTTGATTAATGAAAGTAATTAATTATAGATAATTAATTAATGGAAGTAAATGAAGGATCATTAATTATTGTAATTTAATGATGGTAATTAAAGGTTAATTACTGTATATGGTTAAAGGATAATTACTTAAATGTAATTAAAGTGTAATTAATCAAGGAAGATTAATTAAGGAAGATCATTAAGAGATGGTTAATTAATTAATGATTAATTAAGCAAGGATAGGAATTAATTCTTAAGTAATTAATTTAATTTAAGTTGATTAAATTGATTATAATAGAGATTAATAAATGGTTGCTTATGAATGATGGTTGAGTAGAATGTCTGATTTGGTTGATATCTATTGGATGATATGCTATGGTATTCTGTGAAATGATATTGGATATATCTGTGATAAATGTGTGATATTTATCTATGTTAATACTGTGTGAATTCAAGTATTGAATTGAATTGTTTAAACCTTTAAACAACTTGGCCTTAAAAGATACGTTTTGGATTTCGATGAGACCGGGATCGGGTTTCCGTATACCGGTATTCCAGGTCTGGAGACCCGAATACCACATCGATCCAAATTAACGATAGGTCGTGAATCTCAAGTGAAGATGAAGATTCAGAGTGCAAGGGTTATTGTCGTTAACTCTGAGGGTGATTCCAAAACGAGTGTAACGAGATAATGCCTTCGGTTTCGTTCGAACCCGGAACGAACTTGTATGGATTGAATGCTTTCAGCACATCGTCAGGCGGACGATGAGCATTCTAATTGATATGTTCTGATTAAAGGTAATCGTAAACCTCAAGCCTCATCAACCGGGAATGGCTAAAACAGGGGAGGTGCAGCAAGGCTTCGTGGGTAGCACCCACTGAGAGCAAGATAGATCCCTGTCTAGAGGTCCCTTTTCTTTTATTCGGCTTAGTGTGTGGTTGGTCGCGCCAACTACGGGATTGTCTTGTTCGGGATTATCCAGTAAGGGATGGTTCCGGCTTTGTGTTGCAGGGGAGCGGGCGTACTCCTCGGTACGGTGATCTAGGCCACGTACTGTGACGGGCGGTACCCCAGTAGCCCTGCCATTGTATGGAATCCAAACTCCAATAAGTGCCGTACGTATTAGTTGTGCCCAACTATGTTGGAATGTGAGATGTAAGCATTTCAGCTATTTCTGTATTTTACTTGGAAACCCTAGACCCTATTATAATATAACTGGATTTCATATCAAATGTTTTAGTTAGCGTAAGGTAAAAACTTACCCATGTTTATGTGTGGGGAGTCTTACGTGATACTTTTGTTTTTAAAGGTTTTCAAAGTTAAGCAATTTAAACCGTTTACTCACACCAGACCCATGTCTGACCCAAGTGTTTATTTTCTGTTTTATTAAACTCTTGGGTACTCAATATTGTATTGAGTAGTCGAGGGATTCAGGTTAGCTTTGACGAATTCTGGAGGAGATTTGAAGCAGGAGGCTTCACCGTGTAGATATATGATGATTCCGCTGTGTATATGTTGTGTCTGTATCTGTGATACTTGAGTTGTATGAATTAGACAGATGTTTATAACTGTCTAATAGATGTTATATAAGTTGTGTAACTCTGATGTATATGATACTATGTAATATTTTATATGATATATTATATTTCATTCGTTCCGCTGTGAGTTTCTGATGTTGTTGTTCTTTCTTCTTTTCTTTCTTTTCTTCTTCTATCCCTTTCTTTCTTATTAGCGATTCGATTTTCCGGGAGTGGAAAGCCGGGTCGTCACAGTCATATTAAACAAATTTAACTAACCAAATTCAACACATATGTCGATTCAAATTTTTTTAACTATTCTACGTCAATTTCAACTGCATAATATTTATCACTTTATACATTACAATTTACATCCAATATAAACAACAAACAATCAATCAATTATCAACCAAACGGGATTATCATCGTATAATTAACAGATAATGGTGTCAGATGTCACAGGTGAACTGATACAGGTAATAACATATAAAACAGTGTAAATAACTAACAGCAGCATATCTCAATTGTCGTTTCAATTGAAATCAAATTTAATAAATAAAAGAACATTAATCGTGAGTGATTGCTCACCTTTCGAGGCTAGAGATGAGTGAGAATGAGATGTGTTACGAATCCAAGTACGAGATCCAAATCAAATCAAGATTGGCACGGATTTTTTTTTTGGCGGCAGAGCTGATAAATAGGAATGGACGAAATTGAATCAACACATTTTAAACATAACAGTTTGACATAAACGGAACAAAATAAATATTATATCCATATATATCTTTCCAAAAAAAAATCAAAGTAAAGTTTTAACTAATAATATATATTCAATATTTTATTACAACCAAAAATCTGTTCAAAATAACATATATGTGAATCAAAACCGAAATATATATATATATATATATACATATCTCGTAAAATAAAACATTTTAAATGTCATAAATATACTGCACATATATATGGGTAGTACTGTAAACTAATATATATACACATTATACTATTTCACCGCAAAACCCAAGACATATATTTATACATACCGACTCGATGTAAAACAAATATACCTTCAGATTATATTTTTAAAAGTGTATATATTTTACAGTATTTACCAATCTATATTAACGTGCTATCATAAGTTAAAGTAAGAACCATAGTATACTATCACTATACCCATAAACATGTTATATATTAAATCTGAACACATCAAAACTACCTTGTCAACATATAGTAAGTACTGTATATACGAAACGATATAGGACAAAAATGTACATATATAAACTATATTGTATACTGTCATTGTATATTGTATATGCGATCTATTCAAAAAAAAATTTATAAACATTTCATAAATTACCAATACAAAACCTTAAATATAATTTATAAAGCTATCAAAAATACAACACGTATGACAACATGCACTTACGACATATATGTAAACTTACAAAACATATCAGTAATTATATATATAACGTTTTAAAGCCCAAAATAAAACAATACCATAATTATAGTTCAAAATTGATTATAACAAACATATATAACAGCGGTTTATATAACTTATATAAAATTATATACGTAACAAACAGATTTGTATATTAATGTTTAAAATTCTCAACATAAATTTAAATAACCCTTTACTTTTCAGATATAGATGTAAGTAACACAGTATATATAGACAAATATAACAAAAGAATGCACATACACAAATAAGCTGATATATATATATATACTTACTATAAAAACACCAACAGATTCTCATGCCTAGCATAACTTATATATATATATAATAACATATAGTATAACTTATATAAATTTGCATCTATACAATTGTATAACTGACATAGTATATTGCTTATAACATAGGCTAGCTGTAAACACATAAATTTTCTTTATAACTAATATTTATGAAATTTCACAATATATAAATATATATAAACAGAGGCCTTATATCTCATTACAGTTAAAACCTTTATATACATATGAACACACTTTAATATATACAATACTGTACGATTTACATATCTATACTATTTCATATATACAAAGTTATTTCAAAAATTCAATTATAAGATAAATATAGAATAACATGCATAAATAAAGTAACAAACATAGTAATTTCTTCAAAGTAAAACCATATATAAGTACCCATTGAAAATCAATTTTAGACCATACATACCCGTCATATAGGAAGGGCCGACCAGCTGCTAGATGAAGGACAGTGGGGTCGCAGGCGCTGGTGGGTAGACGGTCTGGGTTGGGTAGGCTGCTCGCGTGCCGTTGTAGAGACGCTGGAGGTTCAGGCTGTGGCACGTGAGAAGAAAGTTGGACAGTGTAGTGGGCGAGAGGAGGATCTGAAGGTGGATGCTATGGATCGGGGAATAGGGTGAGCTGTGGGTCTCGATTGCTGAGATGGTGGGCGATTGGCTGTTGCGCAGGTGATGGTTGTTCGGTGAAGTTGCGATGGAAATCGGTTGATGGGCTATGCGAGAGAGAAGGTTAGGGAGTACGAGTGGCTCTCGGTGATGTTGTGAAAGGGTGGAGGAGTGATGCATGACGTGGGAAAGGAGGGAGGGTAGAAGAGGTGACCGAGTTTTGGACGCAGGTGGGCCATGCGGGGAGGTAGGCGGAGGTGGCAGAGGGGAGGGCTCGGTTGCTCGGGTGGAAGCGGATGGTGATTGGTAGGGGCGAATAGTTGTGGTAAGGGAGATGTTAGGGTTCTGGAGGAAGATGAAAAATATTTCTTTTTGGCTACCGAAATTTAAGGCTTCATAATTCAAAATATACGTACAAAATATAATAGTCTTTCTCGAGGTAGGTGAACAGAACTAGACTGAAAGGAAATGTAAGGACGCACGAATAAATGCAAAAGTAAAGAGCCAAAAGTGGTTTTTAGCATTTAATAAAGTAATTACCGATTGGTTTATATGGCTGAAGATCTGAAAAGGCACCTGGAACAAAATGACACAAATACGGTACCGATACAACGAACCGCTACGTCGATTCGTTGCGTATCGGGTGTCAAAATGTTCAATCGAATATACTGCGGAGATCGGCACGATGAGACGATCAAAACGGTATACAGATATCAGTGGTTTGATTGAATTTATAAAAATTCAAATTTTTATAGTAGCGGAAAATGCAGGAAAAACACAGAAAAATAAGATCGACGGAGCTAAAGAAGTCCGAATTTGGAAAAACGAAAAATGGCGTCTTGCTCAGAAGATGGTTTTGAATTTTTTCTATGTAAAAATATTTAGGTTTCGAAACATTTTATTTTCGTCGCTTTCTACTGATTAAATTGAAGTAAATTTACGCGCGAAATAACTTTCATATTTTCAGACGAAAATTTACCAGTTGTTATGTTTAACTAGACGCATTCCAAATATCAAATTTATATTTCAAAATTTTATCGTTTTAAAATTTCACAAAATTTCAACTAATTACGTTATTAAAACAGTTAAAATTTACGGGTCATTACATCGCACGGCCAAACGATAAGTCTGATCGCTTCGAAACTTGAAATCGTATAATAATTCACTATTACGGATCCGATGAAACAGGTTTCATCGAAATCCGAGACAGTGGCCAAAATTGCTATTTTTGCACATTAATTAAAACAAAAAATTCCCTTTTAATTTAATCGCTTTAAATTCAATTTTTAACTTTAACAATCTTCATTGTTGTTTAAATAAAATTTAAATCAACTTCCGACATCATTTTCATTCACATTAAATCTAGAATTCAATTATTTAAATAATTGCAATATTAAATTTAAACAATTTAATTATCCAATGAATCACTATATTTCAATATAAGTTATTTAATTCATAAAACGAATTCAAATAATAAACTACTACTTTCATTTTATAGTCATTCAATATTTATTGTTCAATTCCAACTACAGATTATAAACACATAAAATACATGGAATTTCATTTCAATATTTGTTATTTTCGAAATCTTCGAAATTGGTTATTCCAAAAAAATTTCTAAGTTCATATCCAATAAACTACATTAATAAATCATCCAATTTTTTTTAACCATTTTTATTCAATAATCATATTAAATTTAATAATTTAAAATAGTTAAAAATACGGATCGTTACATTCTCCCCCACTCAAAACTTTTCGTCCTCGAAAAGGTGTTAAGTATGAAATTTAACATTTGATATATTTTATTCAAAATAATCACTTATAAAACTTTAAAATCTTATTAGAAAAACTTTATTATGCTTCTACTACGCCACTCCGATTAGCTTATGGAAATTACAAGTTAGTTATCAAAACAAGTTATAAAATTTTCAAAACCTCAAAAATTTTCTTGCACCCGGATTCATTGAAAATTTCGGCAGAGTCTCCTTTGCGTGGCTCGATCGAAATTTTTTTACAATACAATATATAACTCAAATATATACCAAATATATCAAATATACATCTCATCTTAATGATGAGGCATCCCGTAGGGAAATATATAAAAGTGCGGCATGTACCCCGAGATATGTACCTTATTATTATTAATATGAGCGAGTTCGCTCGTATTAAGCAAGCAAAAGCAAAATAAATCCACGTATACGTCAAAACGGTCTTCGTATGTACCTATCTCAACTCAAATTTGAATATTAGTCATTTATAATAAGATATAGAACATGTATGAGTTAAATTGAACCACATAGCATTTTGAATCCAAATCATAAGCTTAAGCACAAGTACACAACATACAACAATCATATGCAATCAAAACAGTGATAACGACGATTTACAACAAAAGAAACCATTCAATTATTCATATTCATCCAATTTATCCAATTAACTCATAACTATGTTAATTTACATTTTCCAATATCAATATTTAATTTATACACTTCATTTCTTATTAACATCTAATTTTTATTAACATTTAATTGGTTTGCTTCAAATTTATTTAATTCTATTTCATTTACATTCAATTTATTCAAATCAATTTGTTAAAATTCAATTGTTTCACATTATGTTTAACATTTCTCATATAAATTCATTTATGAACCATTTTATAAAATAATTCCATTTTAACCTTGTTTAAGTTATATTTTATTTATTACCACTTAGTATATTTCTTTAACATTAATATCATTTATAAACCATTTAAGTTTATTATGAACATTTTATATAACACAACTCATGTTTATTATTATTACTTCATATCTTAAGTTCATATTAATTCATTGATACGCTTCATTTATTCATTTCATTTATTCAAATTCATATTAAAAATCTTACTTAAGTAAATTTTATTTTACCATTCAAATTCATATTAATAATTTCTTTTCTCACAATCAATTTCATTCAACTTATTAAGTTAACTTCATCTTATAATTCATTTTGTTAACTTATTCCATATTAAATTAGTTAACATTCAATTTTATTGAAACTCATTCCATTTGCATTTAATTTATTTACATCTAATTTAAATTAAATTCAATTACTCACGCTAAATTTTACTTACACCCATTTATTATTATTCAATTCCTTTCACAACTAAAATTGCATTTCATTTTTATAATTCAAGTTCGTATTCATTTTATTAATTCATCTATAGCTTAAGTAGAACTAATTGACTTTACTAATTAATCTAGTTATATTCAAATCCAATTCAATTCATTTAATCTTTGTTAAGTGAAATTTTATTTCATTTAATCCATTACTCGGTATTTTTAACTTTATTTAAGTTAAATGTTTTTCTTATCATTTACATTCAACAAATTTAAATTTGTTTCTAGCTTAATATTTCTTAAATTTATAAGTTATACAAACTTATTCACTTAAATTTCATTATTACTTTATCTAATTCACTTCTATTTAAGCTTTCTTGAGTTAAACTTCATTTTATTTACTTCATTTCTCTAACCCCATTTGTTTAACATTTCTTAGGTTAATTCTTTTATTTCATATCTCAAATTCGAATCTTCTTTTGTTTACTTAACCAAAAATATTCAATAGTTTTAAAATTTAATTTTACTTTCCTGTTCAAATCTATAAGTTATAAACTTATTTTTTTATCTATACCATTTCCAATTATAAGTTCAAAACTATTTTCATATATTTATCAAATCATACTTGGAATAATTTTTTTTACAATCAAAACTTGTTTTAATCGAAAATAAATTTCTTTTGGTAGCAATTCTCACTCTAAAACTCAAAAATGAATACTAGCGATGCTGAAGTCATCTCCAGAATTATTTCTCAGTGACTAAAGTGAGTTCAATACTTCTATTTCTTGCAAAAGTCTTTTGTAATGACTCACCTTTTTGGACGGTTTAAATCGACGATAAACCACACACATTAGACTCAAACCATTCAAAAGGGAGGATTGTTATGGGGTAAATAAGAAAAGCAGAGGAAGAAAGAAAAACAAACACAGAATCTCACAGCGGAATGACAAAAAATAATAATCAAATAAACAGTTCATGAAGCTGTTTTACAAATAACATTTGATTACACTTTACAATACAGATCGGAGTTACAGACAACAGGAATAAATAAATAAATGCAGCGGAACACATAATGCAGTGGAATAAATAAAATAAATAATATGGTATACAAATCTCCGTCTTCGTCCTCCAGAAAGGCAGTCTTCGATACACTAAAAAGCTCAGATTGACCCGAGTGAATTGAAAAGACAAAACATTCGAGTCAGAACTAAAAGATCTTATGTAAGTTAAATCAACGGTAAATAAATATGAGCGTAACGGCGTCAGAGATGTTTACGAGGTTCGGCATCTCCTATCCAGTGTCTAACGTGAGTGCAATAACTTAAGAGATGTTCGGGATTACATCTCCTAAGGATCCATTAAACTATCTACATGCATAGTACAATACACAATTATAATAGTGTCCACGGTAAAGTAAAGTATTAAAATAGTGTAACGACCCGAAATTTTTGATAATTAAAATTAGTTAATTTAATGAGGTTTTGTGATTAAATGTTGAAAGAAATAAAAATATATGGCCTATTAATAAGATTATAACGGAAATGGAAGGTAATAGTATTAACTTAAGGTAATTTATAACCGCCTTAAATGTAGTAATGGTAACAGATTGTTGTCTGTTACCAATATGTTAAATCAATTGCAATTAAAGGAAACAAATGTTACATTTATGTGAGTTAAGATTATAACTAGAGCGAAATGTAACAATGAAAATTTAAGTTAATTATTAAATCTTGTAACGATAGTCCAATCAATTGAAATAATTTAAATGTTATGTTTGGTTATAAATTGAATATAAGAAAACAAATGTAAATATTGAATCAATTAATGAAATAATATATAATATATGGTAATTGAATAAAATCAGAGTTATGTAAGTAATTATGACATTTGTTGTAAATGATAAACTTGCAAATGTTACTAAATATAGAAATGGTGACATTGTTATTTGTTACCCATTTATCTAATCGATTACAAATAAATGTTGCATTAATGTGAGTTAAGACAATAACCGCAAATTGTGAATGTAATAAAGGCATAGAAATGTTAATTATATTTACAAGGCAATAGTTGATGTAATAAAAAGAGTGAAACAAAAACAAATTAATTTATTGACATTTTTGAATTATAATAAAACTGACAAAAATATAATATAATGGAATATAGTAGTTAATACAAATAAGAGATGAGAAACTATTATTTAGTAAGAAATGTGTAATCACCGTTTGTATCCAATAGTTTAAATATGTTTAAATTACTATTAAATAGGAAATTATTGCTCTACTTCTCATTACTTTCATTTAGTCTATTTTGAAACTTAATCAACTGAAATTTATGTAATTGAAAATTTTCAATTAATAGGAGAGAGAATGCTAAATTGTAAATTAATAGGTGTAATTAAAAGTAGCTTATGTTTTGTGAAAATATCAGGAAAGTTTGATTTAATGAAAAGAACATTTACATCAAATAAAATGAATGTTCATTTGTGAATGTAGGTTTAATTTCATTAAAATAAAGAATAGAATGATTGATTTTAAAGGAAGAAATATATGTTTATTGAACTGTGTTTTAGCTTACAGATTGATTACAAGAATAGGAAAATTATCTATTTCAAAGTTATTTATTACTCTTGTGTATAAACAAAAAAATTATAAATGTGTTTTAAATAAACAATTGTTCTATTTTTCATCCATTTTAGTTGTCTGTTTTGAAATTTAACTTTGTAAGTAATTGCAATTAATATAACTCAAATATTTCAATTAAAAGGAAAGAAAACGTTGATTGCAATTAATAGATTTAATAAAAGAAACGCACGTTTTGTGTTAAATAAAAAGGGTGTTTTAATGGAAATAAAAGATCATTTTGGGAAAATCAAATTGAACGTTTCCATTTTTAAGGTAAGTTTAATTTTTTTATTATGCCTAGATAAAAACCTAAATGCGTACAAATTTGAATATTATTTGATTTAATGAAGTTAATTTGGTTACATTTCAGAAAAAATGGATTTCAAAAGGTTGTGCGATGTACATTGTGATAACCCGGATTTTTGAACACTTGTTAATTGATAATTAACTGGATTGATTAATAAGAATACTGATTTATTGATTGAACAAATAGAGCTGATAATAGATATTTATATCTATATATATTTAGGTTGATTTTAAATTGAAATTTAATTTGAATTGGAAATTCAAAAGATAAACACCTTAAAATATATTGGATTTAAAAGTAATATATATATGATTTTTAGTTTTATATTTATTTTCTTTATAATTAGTTTTTGAAAAATATTAAATTTAAAACAAAGCTTCAAATCACAATATATATACATATTTACATAATTAACAAAGCATAAATACTTAGTAAGATAAGGATATAAACATAATATTGCTTTATTTTAACATGTGTAAGCTAAATGGATTTGCAAATTACACTTGTCTAAATTAAAAATAACAAGTGGCAAATTGTTTTCTTTAAATTAAAATATATTAATAATGTTGAGAGAATAGGCTGTGTTCGGTTCAAACATTTTCAGATTTCATTTCTCAATCTCTTCTTCTAAAAATAAAAAAATAAAAAGATCTCAGCCTGTACAAAATCAACAACCTCTGTTCGAATTTTGAAACCTGGAAGCCTGAAAGCAAGCAGATCGATAAACAAACTAGTATATGGATTCAATTCAACTAGATCAAGTAAATTCATCTCAGTAACTAAGCATTTCAACAACTTCCAAAAGTCTGCATTTTTCCTTTTATGTGGAAGCATGTAGCTGTAAATCAAGAAAAGCATTTGCAGTAAAATCAAGATCAAGGAAGCAACTTCATTTCAGCAAAATCAACTCAACTTAAATAAAGAAGATCAAACAAATCTGGAAACTTTTAATCTGGGAAACAAATTGCTCCTCTGTTTGTGGAATATGCAGGTGAGTAAACTAACTCTAGTTTGATTTATAACTTGAAGTAAAGCTATGAGAAATGGTTGAATGAATGTAAATATGTTTGCATGTATACAAATATATGTATATATCTGTGCATGTCTAGGAGACAGGAAAATAAATCTCTGTTCTAGTTTACAAGTTTTGAATCAAGTTTAAAATTTCAAATTTCTCTCCCCATAGTCTCTTTAAGGATCTAATATCTAAATGAGATATATTAGTATCAACCAGGTTTGAATTTTTATAATTTGTTTCAGGTAGAGATATTAGTAAATACTTTGGAATTTAGAAATTTACAGTGAAATCAAATATAAATCAGAAGAATCGAACATTTCAATTTCATGATCTGATTACATAATCAAATTCGTATTAAGAAATGATGATTTTAGATGAAGGTTTCACGATTTTTAAGTTTGTAAATGTCGAGAATTTTTGAGTTGAACGAATAATGGTTTTTCGTTGATTGCCAATGATCGGCGAGGATTGGTGGGTCGGGGTTCATATTGGAAGTAGCTCGTGGGTCGAGGATGGTAGGAAAAATAGTCAGCGATTTTCTGAATCGCCGTAGAGGTGGCACGATGTCGAACTAGGGTTCGATTGGCAGTTTTAGTCGATTGGGTTTAAGTGGCTGCTGCATCGTCGTGGGTAGATCGGAACCGGTTGGAGGTGGTGGAAATGAAGCATTGTCGATTGACGTGACTCTGGATGGAACGGCGAGGTGTCAGATGGACGGAGGTGATGGTGCTCGATGAGTTTTTGGATCGGGTTTGGGTTCGGTGATGCATCGTGTACTTGATTTCGATTCCAGTCGAAATCATTGGTGCTGAGTGGTCGAAATCGAGTGAGGAGGTCGAAGTCATCTTGCTGGCGATGGCATCGGTGATCAGAACGTCGACGTTCGCTTGTGCACGTGTCCGTGTATCTGTGTGTCTGGGTTGGTTGCTGTAAGATTTGAGTAGAGAGAAGAAAGGATAGTCTCGGGTTGGAACTCGAGGAAGTATTGGGTATGTATACGAGTGAAGAAGTAGAGGAGTTGGCTCGGGTTGAACGTGGATTCGCACTGGGTTTGACTCAGGTCTGTACTATAGGGTATTAACAAAGTTTTAAAAAAGTAAATTTTAATCAAGTTTTTAAGATATATTAACTATGTTTTAAAAGTAATAATGGAAGTTTCAAAGCAAAGGAAATCAAAGTTTAAAAGTAAAGGATAATGTTATCTGTTTCAAAGTAAATTTATTAAACAAATTTATCAAGTGATTTGGTATTAAATTAATTTCAAGCATTTAATTTAATTAAATGATGTAATTAGGTAATTATTTAAGATAAAGGATTTATCCATAATTAATTAAGGTCTTGATTAACGAAATTTATGGTGATCTTTGATTTATTAAAGTTTTAAGTAATAAAAAGGATAATTACTTATTGGAATTAATTAAGGGATAATTAATTTATTTAAAAGTTAATTAATTTATAATTAAAGGATAATTGATTAATGATTAATTAATTGATTTATAAGGTAATCAAGGAATGATTAATTAATTAAATGGTTTGTAGTTAATTAATGATTGATTAAGCAGGGTTAAGTGATTGATTCTTAAGTAATTATTTTAGTTAAGTAATTAGAGAATCATTAATTAATGTGATTAATTAATTAAGGAGATTAATTAAAAGTTAACGTGAATGGTTAAGGCTAATTAATCTATGGGGTAATTAAAGGTTAATTACCTAATGTAATTAAAGGATAATCAATCAAGGACAATTAATTAAGATGGATGATTAAAGAATGATTCAATAATTAAAGGTTGATTTATTAATTAAAGGTTGTTTGATTTATTATTAAAGGTTAATTAATTAATGTCCAGTAAACAGGATTTGAAAGTAATTAAACTAATTAATTTAATGTATTTGGAGATTAAATTAAGTTAATTAGGAATTGAACAGCTAATTAATCTTGCTTATAATTGATAAACCTGAATTAAATGCCTTAGTTTGTTGAATATCTCTGATATGATACCCTGTGATATGAATTGTTTTAGATTGAACTGTGATAATGTAGGTTACCTATCTAAGTTGAATTGTTATGTGATATGATATATTGAATATGAATTGTATTGTTTAAACTTAACAACTTGGATTGGAGATGATATTGAATTCGAAGAGACCGGGGTCGGGTATTAGTAAATACCCGAAACCACTTCGATTTGAAATCTTATATAATTCTTTATAGATTGATATGTGAAATCAAATAGGCCAGTTTGGAAAAATATGGACCAATTAAACTAAGTTGGATATTTAGATATTGTTTTGTGACAATAAGTGTTGACTATATAAGTTGTTTACTTATAGTAAAGTACGAGTACCCCGGGTTTAAATAAGTTATATGAATTGGAATTTCATGTTAGATGAGTTTACTCACGCTGGTTTCCAGCCTGACCCGGGTGTTACTTTGATGTAATGCTCGGGTCAGACCGAGTATTACAGATTTCAGGAAAGGACGTTCTGGAGCTCAGGAGGCGAGCTGGATGGCAGGAACGTATGGAGTATATTCCGCTGTGATATTATAGTTGTCTGAGACATGTTAATTTTAACTGTCTAGTACATTTGTAAATGTTGTAACTCTGATGTATTAAAATGTAATTAACAAATACAGTTTTTTTCTTTGTATAACTGATATTATTATTTGTTATTATATTTAATCCGCTGCGAATGTGAGATGTTGTGTTCTCTGTTCTTCTTTCTTCTTTCTGTTTCTTTCTTCTATCTCTTTCTTTTTCTTCTAACTATCTGGAATTTTCGGGTTCGACAATCCCGGGTCGTTACAGTTGGTATCAGAGCAGAAGGTTAAGCGAGAACCTTGGCTCTGTTGGGATTACTCGTTAAGGATAGGGTCAATGGTACCCTAGAACGAGTTGAGTGTATATATATATATATATGAGAGCGTAATTGTTATTTTCTTATATAAGAATTTTAAATGATTTTATATAAGAATATATTTTGATGTATAAAATGGTCTTTCTTTCTAATAAATATTAAGGTAATTGGTTGTTAAAATATTGGAATTAAATTAAGTGGTAATAGTAATACAACCAAATTAAAATTGAATAAAGTTAAGTTTGAAATGAATTCAAACTAAAATTAAAATCTTGAATTTAAAGAAGTGTTATCAAGAATAAAGATAATAATGAATTGGTTTCCAGATATGATAATCTTGGTTATTATCATAAATGGCTGTTGTGTTTAATAATGGAATGTTTTAGGGAAGTAAAACTTTTAGGCAAGCAAGACTTATAAATTGTAGTGGATTTTAAATTGTGAAGTTTTAAATCCAGAAAACTTGAAATTATTTTTGAATTAAAACCAGAGATGGTTTAAAAATTTAAGGTATAACTTGATGTGTAAAGAAAATGTATATATAAAGATATACATAATATCAAAGATGATTTGAAATAAACTCTAAGTATTGAGTTTTAAATTTTTCCTTGGAATGTGATATGAAAACCCAAAGTAATAAGTTTTTGAACTTATAAGTGGAAAGATTATTAATCTGAAGTTTAAAATTTGAATGGGAATTTAAATTGTGTAAAGTTGACCGGATTAAGTAAATTTAATTTAACTTGGAGGAAGTTAAATAAGTTTGAATGAATAACTTGAATTGGAAATTTCAAGATGAAATTTAAATTTAACTTGGGTAGTTAAATGGTTAATTTAAATGGGAGTTATGAGTGATCTCAAAATGGGTTTGAGATCTGGAAATTGAAAATGGATAATAAATTAGAATCTAAAAATTAAATTGTTTTTGAGTTCTTATTTGAACTTTGTAATAAGTTAAGTAAAGATAATTTTAAAATGGAATTTTGGAATTTGGATACAGAATTAAATGGTTTAAAGATTTAAGTTGTTAAATTAAAAATAAAGGTTGATTTGATTTAAAAATAAGGGTTAATTTGACTTAAGGGATTAAATGAACGTTTAAAATTTAACTCGAATTTATATAATTCGAGATAGTTTTAAATTGAGATTTGAATAGAATTAGTTCAAATTGAATTTGATTTGAATTAATTAGAATTGTGATTGAAGATGTATAAGTTTAAAAATTCAAATGGTAAATTAGAATTGAAATAATTTGAAATAAAAATTGAAACTGGTTCAATTTGAAATTAATTCAAATTGATTTGAAATAATTTGGAATTGTGATTGAAGTTGAATATGTTTAAAAATCAAATGGAATTTGATTTGAATTTGGAAAGGAATTAAGGTTAATTCAACTTGAATTGGGATTTAATAAATTTCAATGGAAATTGAAGTATTGAGTCAATTTAAATGGAAGTGGAACTTTAAATTGAATTGATGAGAAATTAATTGGAATTGGAGATTGGGAAATTAAACAGTTTGGCTCTGGATTATTTTCAAAATAAATTGTTTTAATACAAATATATTCTTCCAAACTATTTACTATACAATCTTTCTTCTTAAACCCCAAACTATCTTATACTTATTTTACAATTATTTTGGAACTATTTAACTATTTTGAAACTGTCTTATAAACTAATTACTATTTTTCAATTACTTATATCTAATCACTATTTTAAAAACTATTTTGCAGTTATCTAACTATTTTATACCTACTTAACTATTTTACAGCTATTTTACAAACTAATAACTATTTTTCAACTGCTTATCTATTTTAAACTTTTTCAAGTTATTTTTAAATTTAAATAGGTCAGAGTTCAGACTGTTTATAATTGAAGTATTAACTCAATTGTAAATGGAAGCAATTGAGAATAAGAGAATAGAATTAAAGGAAATGTGAATAGAAAAGAGAATTGATTTGGCTAATAACCAATAAAGATAAATACGTAGGATATACGTATATTATTCTATTCGCATAGTGATTTGATCCAGATTCGAACACAGAATTTCGAGATAGTATTATCGATCCGAGTTAGGATTTTTCGCTCGATTTTCGACGGCGAACCTGGATATGGATTGTTGATTGGTTCTGGATATTCTCTATCATAGTTGTGACTATGCAAGGAGAATGACGGTTTCTGATCAGGAAACCAGATCTGAGTCCGCACTAGGAAGCCGGGTGGACAATACTAGTTCGGAAGTGAAATTGTGTGATCGATTGAGCGATCAGATTGATATAGCGTACGGATAATATGTGTACATCGTACGGATTTGAATGAATTTGGCATTTAAAATTTGAGGATAAGAAATTTGAAATGGTTTTCGAAAATGAAAGGTATATTATGTGAAATATAATAGAATTGGGTATTTCTTTGGTTGAAATTTACTTTATGGAGGTAAGTAAATGGTAAATAACTTTATAAAGAAATCAAACTTGAATGTAACAACCCGCATATCTATCGATTCTATCTTTAAAACATTTTATTTAAATATTTTATCGTTAGTCGGATGTTAGTCCGAAAAGCTACTTTTTGCATATGGTCCAATTAGGACTCGAGACCACCCCCATTGAGTTCAAAATGACGTTTGCGATCTTTTTGAGTGTAAACTTCGATATGTTTGGAGATAGTGAAATTTTCGTCACTTTTCCCGCTTGTGACTTTGGTTTGGACTGCACTTCCTTAGTTCAGCCCACCCTTCTTCCTCACTTGATTCACCATTTGTTTTAACTTCAAGCTTTGTCAAAAATGGTGGTGGGAAGTGGAAATTAAAACTCCAAACACAAATTCTATTGCAAATCCGAGATTTAACATCAAATTCACGTGAAGAACATTGATTCAAGCTTGTTGGTGTTCTTGCTTTGCTCTCAAATCTCCATCTTCATCAAATTCCGTGAAAAGGTGAGATTTTTAATCTCACATCTTGCCTATATTGTCATTGGGTTGTTGGGAATGATTCCCCATCGCTTTAGCATGCATATTCGCTTTTGGTTTGGATTGAATTGGCGAGAAACCCAATTTTTCAGCATTTTTGGCAAAATCTGGGCTATAGGTCGTACTGCCTCAAAGCCTCTGTCTGCAGATTTCCGTTCTGGTGCTAGGTCGCTCACGAGTTAAGTGTTAGGTCGCTCACGAGTTAAGGACTTAGGTCGTTCGCGAGTTAGCACTTAGGTCGTTCTGGCCATTTTTAGCTCGCTCGGAGTTAGGTCGCTCGTCCTTAGGTCGTTAGGTCGTGTAGACCTTAGGTCGTGCACCTTTAGGTCGAAGCATTTTAGGTCGCTTCCCCTGGACCTCGTTAGGTCGTTCACTTTAGGTCGCGCACCCTCCTTAGGTCGCAAGACCTTAGGTCGCGAACCAGTTAGGTCGCAAGACCTTAGGTCGTGAACCAGTTAGGTCGCAAGACCTTAGGTCGCGAACCTGTTAGGTCGCACCATCCTTAGGTCGCGAACCTGTTAGGTCGCACCATCCTTAGGTCGCGAACCAGTTAGGTCGCGCACCCTCCTTAGGTCGCGAGTTTTAGGTCGAATACCTCTGTTAGGTCGCTCACGAGTTAACCCTTAGGTCGCTCGACACTTCAGACAGTTAGGTCGTTCGCCTATCTTAGGTCGCGAATGCTGTTAGGTCGCGCATTTTCTTAGGTCGTGAACACTTAGGTCGCGCCTCACTGTTAGGTCGCGCACTTCGTTAGGTCGCTCGCGAGTTAGTACTTGGTCGTTTAACATGTCCTTCTGCTAGGTCGCACGGCCTTCACTTCGTTAGGTCGAACCCCGTATTACTCTGCGTAGGCAATCTCATCTGAAAAACATTTATCAGAATTTCTACTTTGATGGTTTTGGAATTGACTTCATTGGACTTTACTCATGTCTTCGAACGTGAATTGATTTGTTTCTACAATCGTTTCATGACTTGTCACTTTAAAGATATATGAAGGTTTCAATACTAATAGTAAATATCAAAACTCTTTCATCAAAGCGATTTCAACACTATTTTAAATATCAAAAGTTCGTTTTCTCAAACCGATTTTCAATCTACTAGTATATACAAGCCTTTACTTCACTCGAATGAGAAATCGACTTAAACGACTTAGTAAAACGAGTGGTATGAAACGCTTGCGTTCACTTCGTCGGTTAGCTCTTGGACTTGTTCGATTGAACCCTTTTGTGACAATTTCCTAGTGAAGATCTACAGTTTGTTCGTAAATATTTAAGTTAAGCAAGTGGTTATGGGACATGAAGCTAAACTCATATATTTACTAGCTTAGTGTGATTGACACTTCTTTATGATCGATGATGATCATTTTATGGTTTAGACTAGCAATGTGCGATGTCTCTTCGTCCGTGTGTCGGACTTGCCTTCGGGCCATCCGTGTGTTCGGAAAATTTAAATGGATAGCTTCCATGAGATAACTTCTCGTCCGTGTGTCGGACTTCCCCCTTTTTAGTGATTTCTGGATTTCGTGTGTTGATTTCTGGGATTTGTTCTGGATTTCGTGTGTTGATTTCTGGATTTAGTGCTTCACCAACTTTTGTGATTTTCACTGATATGATATCAGGTTTTTGTGTATTGGTGAATTTGTGTGTCATTACCTTTTTATGTGTTTGGATCTTTGAGAAGATTCTTGTGACATTGATTAATCCCTTGTTGATTATCATTTACATACTTATAGTAGTATGCCATCATGGTTATTATATGTTTATGCCATACCCCTTATCCTATATCATGTCATCTGATATTTATAGTTAGACTGATCCGTTTATTATTTTCTTATAAATAATACTCGGGTCAGACCGAGATGTTACAGGTGCTTCTGCTTGACTTCTCTTCTGGATCACTCTGACTTTTGGCTAACTACTTAGATTAGTAGATTTTGGTTGTACACATTTGAGATATAGACTCTATGTTGTGTACTTATTCTTTTGTATAGCACGTGATGCTATTCTTTTGTATTATCGTGGATCTTTCTGACCACTACTCTGATGTACACTTTCATGTGTTATATATATTTATTCATATCTTCTTCCGCCTTTGTGATATGGATGTCTGTGACTGATTTATGTTATGATTATTTCTATGTTTGTTTTCCGAAGATTATATATAGCCACCGTGTGATAGCTTTGTGTTTGTATCGGTATGTCGGATTTCCTCCTTAAAAGATATGCATTCTATTCTATCTGACGTATCGGTGCTCGCACAAAGAAGTTACATGGATGGTCGCTCCTCCACAGCCTTATTCTCCGCGCTAATTGACAGCACTACATCGTAGTGTTCTTGGTTAGCGTGGGTATAGAGGTGGGGCGTCACATTGAATATTTGATTTGACAATAAATAAAGTTATATTTTGTAATATGATAAACTTCCCTTATTGAATCTAGCCAGAATAAAAAGGGTTTTGAAATATTTGAAGTATAAAAGAGGTTTTATACAAGTTTGAAATGATCCAAAGATTTTCAAAGTTATATATATCTATATCTATATATATAAAGGATCTTATGAGAATGATTTTGGAAAAGGTCTTGGGAACCTATGAATTTGGAAAAGGCTTTTGATTTTTGGGAAAATCAATTTTGGATTTTGGAAAGCCTAGTTTGAGAATTATCGATTTTGGTAATCGATTTTGTGTAAAGGAGATTTTGATAAATCATAAAGGGTATGATTTGAAGATACTATAAGTATATAGTATAAAGTATTTTGAAAATAGCTCTGGGGAAAAAGGCGCTTCCTTGAAATGAACTTCTCAGGAGTACCACAGGGTGGTACTGCCTTGAGCCCCAAGGGGGGTTTCTAAAGTTAATCCTGTGAGGAGTCCGGAATAAACTAGTTCCTGAGGATTATTTGTGTAGCGAAAGTCGAGGGGCTGGTGCCCACAGAGGCATTTGGGTTATACTGTGACGACAGTTTAACTCGATGTCACTGCGATCTACTGCAGACCATAGCGGAAGTCATGTGTGCCGCTGAGAGCCAACTGTCTACGTTTGATTTTATATCGGTAGACTGTGACACTATGGTAACATAGCGAAAGTCGTTTGTGCCGCTGAGAGCCAACAGTCTGCGTTTGATTTTATATCGGTATACTGCGACCTATGTGGGAGAAGTTTCATTTTGACAGCGAAATCGTGTGTGCCGCTGAGAGCCAACAGTTACATGGACTTTTGCTGCGACGGCAACGTAACCCTGGATGTAACTGCGATCTGTTGTGGGTTCCATGGTGTAATCAGTTACATGGACTTTTGCTGCGATGGCAACGTAACCCGTGATGTAACTGTGACCTTGGATGGGGGTGATGATTTCCAGAGCATTCTCACCAAAGATATTTCCTCTATTTTCAAAAAAAAATGTTTTCGATATTTTCAAATAAATTATTTTTCAAATATTTTCACTAGGTGTTGAAAACGAGTTTACCGAGTACTTATAGATTTTCAGTCGTACGCCTGATCAACGTATGACCGAATTTCTATGAGAACAAGGATGGATTTGTTAAAACATCGAGTTATGAATATTATAAAATAGTTTTTAAATTGATAAAAGAAAAAATTTATCAGATTTTAAGAATTGAATAAATTCTGGCTTCGTTCCTTTTCGAGGACGAAAAGATTTAAAGGGGGGAGGAATGTGATAACCCGGATTTTTGAACACTTGTTAATTGATAATTAACTGGATTGATTAATAAGAATACTGATTTATAGATTGAACAAATAGAGCTGATAATAGATATTTATATCTATATATATTTAGGTTGATTTTAAATTGAAATTTAATTTGAATTGGAAATTCAAAAGATAAACACCTTAAAATATATTGGATTTAAAAGTAATATATATATGATTTTTAGTTTTATATTTATTTTCTTTATAATTAGTTTTTGAAAAATATTAAATTTAAAACAAAGCTTCAAATCACAATATATATACATATTTACATAATTAACAAAGCATAAATACTTAGTAAGATAAGGATATAAACATAATATTGTTTTATTTTAACATGTGTAAGCTAAATGGATTTGCAAATTACACTTGTCTAAATTAAAAATGACAAGTGGCAAATTGTTTTCTTTAAATTAAAATATATTAATAATGTTGAGAGAATAGGCTGTGTTCGGTTCAAACATTTTCAGATTTCATTTCTCAATCTCTTCTTCTAAAAATAAAAAAATAAAAAGATCTCAGCCTGTACAAAATCAACAACCTCTGTTCGAATTTTGAAACCTGGAAGCCTGAAAGCAAGCAGATCGATAAACAAACTAGTATATGGATTCAATTCAACTAGATCAAGTAAATTCATCTCAGTAACTAAGCATTTCAACAACTTCCAAAAGTCTGCATTTTTCCTTTTATGTGGAAGCATGTAGCTGTAAATCAAGAAAAGCATTTGCAGTAAAATCAAGATCAAGGAAGCAACTTCATTTCAGCAAAATAAAACTCAACTTAAATAAAGAAGATCAAACAAATCTGGAAACTTTTAATCTGGGAAACAAATTGCTCCTCTGTTTGTGGAATATGCAGGTGAGTAAACTAACTCTAATTTGATTTATAACTTGAAGTAAAGCTATGAGAAATGGTTGAATGAATGTAAATATGTTTGCATGTATACAAATATATGTATATATCTGTGCATGTCTGGGAGACAGGAAAATAAATCTCTGTTCTAGTTTACAAGTTTTGAATCAAGTTTAAAATTTCAAATTTCTCTCCCCATAGTCTCTTTAAGGATCTAATATCTAAATGAGATATATTAGTATCAACCAGGTTTGAATTTTTATAATTTGTTTCAGGTAGAGATATTAGTAAATACTTTGGAATTTAGAAATTTACAGTGAAATCAAATATAAATCAGAAGAATCGAACATTTCAATTTCATGATCTGATTACATAATCAAATTCGTATTAAGAAATGATGATTTTAGATGAAGGTTTCACGATTTTTAAGTTTGTAAATGTCGAGAATTTTTGAGTTGAACGAATAATGGTTTTTCATTGATTGCCAATGATCAGCGAGGATTGGTGGGTCGGGGTTCATATTGGAAGTAGCTCGTGGGTCGAGGATGGTAGGAAAAATAGTCAGCGATTTTCTGAATCGCCGTAGAGGTGGCACGATGTCGAACTAGGGTTCGATTGGCAGTTTTAGTCGATTGGGTTTAAGTGGCTGCTGCATCGTCGTGGGTAGATCGGAACCGGTTGGAGGTGGTGGAAATGAAGCATTGTCGATTGACGTGACTCTGGATGGAACGGCGAGGTGTCAGATGGACGGAGGTGATGGTGCTCGATGAGTTTTTGGATCGGGTTTGGGTTCGGTGATGCATCGTGTACTTGATTTCGATTCCAGTCGAAATCATTGGTGCTGAGTGGTCGAAATCGAGTGAGGAGGTCGAAGTCGTCTTGCTGGCGATGGCATCGGTGATCAGAACGTCGACGTTCGCTTGTTCACGTGTCCGTGTATCTGTGTGTCTGGGTTTGTTGCTGTAAGATTTGAGTAGAGAGAAGAAAGGATAGTCTCGGGTTGGAACTCGAGGAAGTATTGGGTATGTATACGAGTGAAGAAGTAGAGGAGTTGGCTCGGGTTGAACGTGGATTCGCACTGGGTTTGACTCAGGTCTGTACTATAGGGTATTAACAAAGTTTTTAAAAAGTAAATTTTAATCAAGTTTTTAAGATATATTAACTATGTTTTAAAAGTAATAATGGAAGTTTCAAAGCAAAGGAAATCAAAGTTTAAAAGTAAAGGATAATGTTATCTGTTTCAAAGTAAATTTATTAAACAAATTTATCAAGTGATTTGGTATTAAATTAATTTCAAGCATTTAATTTAATTAAATGATGTAATTAGGTAATTATTTAAGATAAAGGATTTATCCATAATTAATTAAGGTCTTGATTAACGAAATTTATGGTGATCTTTGATTTATTAAAGTTTTAAGTAATAAAAAGGATAATTACTTATTGGAATTAATTAAGGGATAATTAATTTATTTAAAAGTTAATTAATTTATAATTAAAGGATAATTGATTAATGATTAATTAATTGATTTATAAGGTAATCAAGGAATGATTAATTAATTAAATGGTTTGTAGTTAATTAATGATTGATTAAGCAGGGTTAAGTGATTGATTCTTAAGTAATTATTTTAGTTAAGTAATTAGAGAATCATTAATTAATGTGATTAATTAATTAAGGAGATTAATTAAAAGTTAACGTGAATGGTTAAGGCTAATTAATCTATGGGGTAATTAAAGGTTAATTACCTAATGTAATTAAAGGATAATCAATCAAGGACAATTAATTAAGATGGATGATTAAAGAATGATTCAATAATTAAAGGTTGATTTATTAATTAAAGGTTGTTTGATTTATTATTAAAGGTTAATTAATTAATGTCCAGTAAACAGGATTTGAAAGTAATTAAACTAATTAATTTAATGTATTTGGAGATTAAATTAAGTTAATTAGGAATTGAACAGCTAATTAATCTTGCTTATAATTGATAAACCTGAATTAAATGCCTTAGTTTGTTGAATATCTCTGATATGATACCCTGTGATATGAATTGTTTTAGATTGAACTGTGATAATGTAGGTTACCTATCTAAGTTGAATTTTTATGTGATATGATATATTGAATATGAATTGTATTGTTTAAACTTAACAACTTGGATTGGAGATGATATTGAATTCGAAGAGACCGGGGTCGGGTATTAGTAAATACCCGAAACCACTTCGATTTGAAATCTTATATAATTCTTTATAGATTGATATGTGAAATCAAATAGGCCAGTTTGGAAAAATATGGACCAATTAAACTAAGTTGGATATTTAGATATTGTTTTGTGACAATAAGTGTTGACTATATAAGTTGTTTACTTATAGTAAAGTACGAGTACCCCGGGTTTAAATAAGTTATATGAATTGGAATTTCATGTTAGATGAGTTTACTCACGCTGGTTTCCAGCCTGACCCGGGTGATACTTTGATGTAATGCTCGGGTCAGACCGAGTATTACAGATTTCAGGAAAGGACGTTCTGGAGCTCAGGAGGCGAGCTGGATGGCAGGAACGTATGGAGTATATTCCGCTGTGATATTATAGTTGTCTGAGACATGTTAATTTTAACTGTCTAGTACATTTGTAAATGTTGTAACTCTGATGTATTAAAATGTAATTAACAAATACAGTTTTTTTCTTTGTATAACTGATATTATTATTTGTTATTGTATTTAATCCGCTGCGAATGTGAGATGTTGTGTTCTCTGTTCTTCTTTCTTCTTTCTGTTTCTTTCTTCTATCTCTTTCTTTTTCTTCTAACTATCTGGAATTTTCGGGTTCGAAAATCCCGGGTCGTTACATACATGGTCCCTTCATTTCTTTTGTTATTAATTGTTGCATGAACATTTTAAAATAGTTACCTTATTATTAATACTTAATATATTCATTTCTCCTTCTGTTTAATACATGAGCCTAGACTTTTTGGTTGTATTTAATTCTTGCCACCTCATTTTCACGTATACAAAATTTTACTTTCCTTTGGTTTACAAACTTTTCCATTCCTACGTACATTTCCTTATGCATTATTAATGCCTAAAGTTTTCAAATTAAATTATGACATTTATTTTTGTCCCTCCACCTTCATTTTCTAATTATAAATAACTTGCAGCTTATTTCTTCATTTTCGTTTTGTTTCTCTTGACACCTCATATTCAAAAGCTCTTATTCTTGCAAATCCAAAAGCTTTCTTTTATGAAACATGATTTTTTTTCATTTTTCTATACATGTCCTGTCCTCATCTTAGTTGTTCTTCAATCTTTTCCTGAAGCCTCATCTTGAGGAAAACATAAGTATTAAATTTTTTTTATTTTTTTTGCATACTAATTATTATTTTATTAATATTTCTTATAACATGAATATCTTTTGGATAAACTTTGATTCACGTGCGATTTCTTCTGTTGGATTCATATTTAAATTCCGCACAACATGAAATTGATTTAGTTGAATTTGGAGGCTATTGTGTTTTGCGCTTCTGTTTAGAATTTTATGGGCTAAAATTCAAAGGTGAGTGTTTTGACCCACTCACAACTTCTAAAATTTGTTATGTTAGTTAAATTAAATTTATGATGTGATTAGGGATTTATTTATGGCTATTTGGTATATTTAAATTACTATTCCTGTTAATTTGTGTTATTTTGAATAAAATTGTTATTTGATTTATTATTGAATTTAAAATTTCCAGTTAATTACCTGTAAAAAATAATCTGTTAATTTTTTATATTTATTGGTTGAATTGAATGATGATTATGATGGATGTTTGATTGTTGATATTGGTTGATTGGATGTTATGTTTGATTTATAAAATGTTATCACTCTACAAGTTCCCTTAGTTATTATTTGGAAAATCAATATGGGTTGAAATGATATATACCCGAACGATCTATAGATTAGGGAAAAATCATTAAGGGTTGAAACGGTAGACTCAAGCGATTTTATGGATTTCAATATTAAATCGAGATTGTGGATTGAAATGATATATATTCGTAAATATAAATAAATTGCGGATTGAAATGATAAATATCTGTATCACTTGACCATAGGGCAGGGAATTATATATGGACACCGAATTGGTTAAATTAAATGATTTTAAGTCCTTAATTTTCTTGAATTTAGTTAAATGATATTTTGAAATAAAATTTGATTTATATAAAAGTGAATGACTATCGAAATTCAAATTTTATGTTAAAAATTGGAATTGGTTTAAAAAGATTATTTAAAGAAATTTAATTGAAGTTTTAAAGTTGAATTTGAAGTATACGTGAAGTTTGTCAAGAATTGGGTTATTAAAATTGTTCGAAATATAACTTTGAAATATATTGAAATTGGAGTAATTTTAAATTGATATTTCAAACATGGATTTAGAAGCGATATAGAATTAAATATTTTATTGTGAATTTGAATTGAAAGATTTGAAATTGGGTTTTGGAAATTGAAAATTGTCCAAAGGGGTTGAAAGAAAATGAGTAGTTTAAATTGATATTTTTTTCAAATTCATACTTTTGACATAAACTGTGTTAAAAGTATATTATTGCAAAGATTCTAAATTTTAAGATTTCCAAATTATTAAACTATTTTAACCTATAATAACTATATTAAATCAATTTAACCTATTTTAAACCATTTAATTTGTATAAAAACTAAATAACCCATTTTAACTTCTTTTAAATCTAATTAATCTATTTTGAAGCTATTTAATCTATTTTAAAACTATTTAACTATCTTGAATCAATTTAACAGTATCTTTAATCTTTACATAAACTATTTAGAGTATTTTAACTATTTATAACTATGTAAAGCTATTTATAACTATCTAAACTATCTTTCAAAATTCCAAACTAAATTAAGTGGATGTGTTTATATTTTAATCCTCGATTTTAAAGTGAATAAGGTTAAATGATGATTTACAGCCTAAGTTGGATTTTGGAATTGATAACTTTGTGAAGTAACATATTTAAGTAAATATGGGTTTTGAAGAGAATGTGATTTTGAAAGTGAATATGATTTGAAAATGATATGGTTTTGAGAATATGATATTTTGATATAAACTGTGAATTGACTTTTGAAATGTAAAAGAACCATCCGGTGTGAAATAAGCATTTGGTTGTTAAAGAGACCGGGATCAGATATTGTCATACTCTCTGCCAATACCGAAAACCACTTTAACAACCGTGTACGTGGTGGAGATTCCACAAATGAAGTAGGATGGTTTGGTGAACGATTTCTGTATGAGGTATGACGTGGCCCTAACTCCTGTGAGTCAGCTTAGATGTGACTAAAATCAGGAGCCATGCCGGGCCAAGTTAGGTCATTCCTCCGATCGGGCACACTTCATCGATACTATATTCCGACTTTGTGATTTGATTGGTGGCTACCCTCGATTTTGATTTGGGAGTGTGTTCCGAGGTGGGTGATAGTAGCTGTTATGCGTTACCACCAGTCCGGATCCGCAAATGGTATATCTACCCTGGCATTTCCTCGTGTGTCGTGTTCACATGCCCTAGAGCGCCTTCTACGAGTTTGTTTTGTACCGTACCTATGTGATGTCCTCTGGGTAAACCTCTTGTTTCCGGAGGAGCGTACGGCATTGTATAGACTACTGGAATATATAAAATGTATTAAGCGGGATATGGGTAATGCCTTAACGCTATTTTAATACTTTTACTTTACTGTAGACATATTATAATAGCGTATTGTACTACATAGTAGATAGTTTAACGGATCCTTAGGAGATGTGAATCCCAAACATCTCTTAAGTTACTACACTCACGTTAGACACTGGATAGGAGATGTCAAACCCCGTAAACATCTCTGACGCCGTCACATGCATATTTACCGTTGATTTAACCCATATAAGATGGTTCTGACTCGAGTGTTTTGTCTTTTCAATTCGCTCGGGTCAACCTGAGCATTCCAAGGATTGAAAACCTTATTTTTGGAGGACGAAGACGAAGAGTTGTATAATTATTATATTTATTCCACTGCATATGTTGTTCCGCTGCATTTATTTATTTATTGTTGTTGTGTGTAACTCTGATTGTAACGATCTGATTTTTCGACGCTCGAAAGTCGACATTAATACGTCCACTATATCAAATGCCGCGCAATCGAATGCCGGAAAACCGAACCATTAGGGTTAAAAGAAGAGGTAGAAGGAAAGATAGAAGAAAAAGAAAGAAGAACAACTACAGAAAACACAGAATTAGAGACAATATCAGAACCTCACATTTCGCAGCAGAACAAAATATAATAGATAATCACTTGTCTTTTTAAACAAAGAACTATATCAGTTTATACATACATCAATCAGAGTCAATATACAACTCAATACAACAATGGACAGTTATATAAACTTGTCCTCATACCGAATACACAGCGGAAATAAATAACAAGTACGGAAGTACGCTTCGCCATCCAGCTTATCCCCAAAGCTCCAGAATATCCAGAATATCCTGATAAAAATAACTCTAGGCTGCCCGTGTGGAAAATTATGGGCACCCAGAGTTTAGAAGGAAACAATAAACTCCGAGTCAGTCATGGTGACTGGTGTGAGATCGTAAAACAGTTATTTTCACAAAGAAAATAAAACAGATTCGCAATGCTTTTGGAAAATGAAACTACCATAAGACCTCCCGCCACACACACAATGCAAACACAGAATTGGAGGAGATTTCTTCTTATGATAGTCAAAGATGCTTACTACGCCAATCATTGGATATTATTATTAATGTCTAGTGTGGAAAACATTTTGAAAGTATAATATTAATCTTAGCCAGCATAGACATTCCAAACTATGCCTACTATAACTACCATCTAAATAGTGGGGCGCCACCATAAGTAAATGGCAGGTTCTACAACTAATACCGTACAAGGTTCGTATTGTTTCTTTGGATTTTCCAATAAATGGTCAGGCTAAGGAACTTCCTTTCCTCCTGCCGAATAGGATCGCCTCTGGCTGGACGTCCCGAGAGACAAACTGCTCTCTGCCAAACAAGGCCGGGTTACCCCTGTAACAGGTAACTCACGAATATGTCATCACCCGGTCCTTTGGGACCTTTATCCGAGCGCTCGGTAGCATCATCACACATAATAAATAAGTGTATCCACATGAGTAAGTATCTGGGCTCCATACCATGATACCACCCCTTTCCAGAAGGAAATGACATACCCTAAAGGGCGCGACCCTCATAACCTTGCCGCAACATTCCTGTTTCGACCATTTCCGGGTTATTGAGGCCCTGACGAAGTCTCGTCCACAAAGCTACGCTTTTTTCAAAAAGCCACGCTTTGGGTCAACAGATGATCAACCTATGATCACCAAGATAAATGATCAAACAAATGATCATATCACAAATGATCAAACACTGATCATCACACAGCAACACTCAGCATGCCACATTACCAAATTGCGAATATATCGCTGATAAATTTCAACTACATAACCTCTGAGCTCGTACGTCTCAGAGAAGGATGTTAAGCTAAGAGAATAAATTCTCCGCCACCAACAGAAATGTATTTGAAAGAAATCAGCTTTACATCTCAAATTGTAATGTCAGACATGTAACCATACAAGTCTGTTCCGGGATCGAACAGAACCGAAGGCACTTCTCACGAAGCCCTTGCAATTTCGGATAATTTCCAATCACATCCGGACTTCCCGTCACTAAGGGTGATAAAACCTCTAAATCGGAGATCAACCGATGTAGAGTAACTCGACGGTAATCCTTCCGTTTTCAAAAATATCCGGTCTTCAACACCGGTCATCAAATGCGATTCATAACGACGTATCACATATTCGGAATGGGTTATACGACCCCATGGTCCTTTCCCGGCTAATCCGAATAGTGAGTGCTTATTCAAAAATAAGTGTGGCATTCAAATTCATCCAATTCACAACAAATACCTATTCAAGGTAATTATTGATAGTCGGTTATTTAACTATCAATAAAGATGCACAACATCATCAGATTCCAAATAATTCTTCAATTTATTTATTTTCCAAAATATCTTTACTAGATATAAAATTTCCACACTTCAAAAATAAATCAACATTTATTTTTCTAAACAATTTCCCTTTCCTTTATAAATTCCATAGTGAATTTATATTTTCAAATATCTACTCATATACGATTTTCAATCGATTTCAAATATTCACTTTCGATTTATCTTTACAAAGATAAATTCTCAAAAACGTTTCATTTCATTTTGGAAAAGCATTTCCATACTTATTTAAAAATAAGTAATTCACAAATCTATTTATTTTCAACATTTGAAAATATTCCATATACCTAAAACAATATTAAGTATACATTTCATTCTTTAAGGAAATCTATTTGAGTCAAAACGAATGTTGCGTAAAACATCGTTACGACGACTCAAAATCACTAGTATAGGGATTCGAATTTTTAAGATAGATGTATAAATCCCAATACTACATAAAAACATTTCCTTTCGAAAATCATTTACTATTACAATAGTGTTATTGTTATGGTCCACCATTTCCTTATTTCTCGAAAACGTCTATTTCAACAATAAATGTTGAAATCTATGATTTGGATATTTACCACATTTTAAAACATTGTTAAAACAATTAACTTCATTTCAAATATTGCTTTCCCAAACATAACCATTTTATTCAATAATATATTCACTGTCCAAAATCGTGAATATAATTCACTTAACTATATTTCAATACTCTCTACACATTTTATTTCAATAATTTATCCACTATCCAAAATCGTGGATAAAATTCTCAACCAACTCTTATTATTTACAACATTTAACTTAAAGGATAATTCGCTGTCCAAAATCACGAATATATCTCCTTTAATAACTTCTACGTTTAAATTACCAAATTCAATTGGTTTCGGATTTATAAAACAACGTTTATAAATTCCATTCCTATTTATAAAACTTCAACTTATAAATCTCCTTATTAACAAATTCCATTCTTATCTCAATTAAATGCCAAAATCCCATTTATAAGATTATTACTTATAAATCTTTTGTTTTACAAAATCTATTCATTTTGTAACTCCACAATTTATAAATCTATAAATTTCATTCACTTACGAATTCCATAAATATTCTCATTTTTAACACTTATAAAGCTCGTTTTATAATTCCAATACTTTTAATTTCATAAATATCAACTTTATAAATCTTTTATATAGACCGTTTACAATATTCAAAAATCCCAACTTAAACCATTTTATAAATAAATCAACTTTTATTTCAAAAATATCACTTTGGTTATATTTCACCAAAAATCTTAACTTTTATAACTTTAAAATTTTAACATTTATTTATTTGAAATAAATCAATTCAACAATTTAAATACAATGTATATTTTCAAAGATCACTTCAAAAATCTCTTTTAAAATCAACATCGTTATTTTTAAATTTCAAAGATGAATCCGATGATGCAACAGCACCAATTAGTCAATCACAACATTCAATATCATATATCAATATGATAACAGAATATACCACAATATCTGTAAATAAATAAATATAGTTGAGGAATCCAGTTGGATCCCTTCAACCTGTTTCCCTGCATCCACAGACGTTAGCACAATACCAATTCCACTTCGAGGTGGAATATCGCGGTATATGGGTTTTATAAAAAATCATCCGCTTACTAACGACGCAATAGGGTCTCATCCGCTATACGAGGCGGGAAATCAATCAATCCAATATATACATATGCCAATATGTATATATTGCTATATATATATAGATATATCCTACTATATCTAATATCACAATCAATAGCAATCACACAATCAATAACTGCAATTCAAAATTAAATCTGAGTGAGAAGATCTCACTTTAGCTTTTATTTTGCAATCCCATTTCCATTTTGATCATTTCTTCATTGTATTAACCTTGTATAAACATTTATACGATTTATCAATATTCGAATCAATCGAATAATCCATCTTCATTTGATAAATTTAATTAGCCGATGATTTATTTTTTTTTAAATTAAAATTTGATTCGAAACAAGAATATTTCCTTTTTCTTTGAAACCTTACTTATATATTAAAATAACTTATTTAAACTCAAAATCCAAATATATTATTATTTATTTAAATTAATTTAAACAGCATTGTAAAATACCCTCTGTCTATATTCATCTATTTATTTTTCTTTTCTGAAAAATGTTTATATATATATGTAAACTGGAAACCACCTACTTTACTGTAAAATTTCCCTAATATACATATACATGTATATAGCTGCAATTTAAATACTTCACCGTATTTTAAACTGTAAATTTCAAATGTAAATACGTATTTATCAAATCAAAACTAAATTTTAAGAAATAAATTCAAATACCTCGTTGAACCAAAACGAACCCAGACTCTGTCGCTTACGAGCCTCATCGAAGCACCATCGTCGATCTCCCAATCGTCTCGAACCACCATCGCTTGAACTCGCGACTGCCACCAAGCTTCACGTCGAACAACCCTCACCACCAAGTGCCAGGTCGCCAGGTCGCCGCTCGAACCCCTGCGAGCCTCCCCAAATTCGAACTGCTTCAAACATCCTAGCTCGCGTACGCCTCAGTCGCCACGATCTTCGCGAGTCACTCGCAATGCTCGACATCGAGCCCTAGCTAATGGGACAAGGGAGAATTGAAAATTCGGTTGAACAGAGAGGTAGTATCGATCTGCTTTGAATTCGAGATTTGGGTGAGGGATTTTGTTCGATTTGTTTTCGAAAAAAATAATCAGCTATTTATTTTGTTTTGATTTTTTGAATTTGCTGAAGAGGATTTCGTGAATTTTGTTGAGGAGAGGGAGGAAACTCGGCTATAAAAATTTTGAAGTCTCGGCTAAAATAAAAATAGAACGAGGAGGGGACGCGTGTTGAAAATTTTAGAGAAAAGGTGACACGTGTTGTTAAAGAGAATACGTGCTTGAAAAATATCTAGCTAGAGTGCCTTTTAAATTTAACCAGTTATTGAATTAAATTTCGATAAAAATTCCAACGCGTTTATATATCGTATGCTCACACAACAACTCCAAATGTTACGAAAATTGAAATCCAATAATAATACAATATTACGGATCCAATGGAACTAGTTTCGTTGAATTCCGAGACTGCGCCCCGGACCGCTATTTTTAAATTCAATTTAAACAACAGAATTTCAAAACTGAACAAAATAATTCCAATTTCAATTCTGAAAGTTCCAGTACCTTCAGAATTATTAATATAAATTTTCTAAGTCTTCAGATTATTTTTATTCAGCTTAAAACTGAAGATACAACATTTTACCCAGTTTCAATAATTAAATTCAATAATTTAATTGACAAATACCATTCTGACATTTGAATTTCAAATTAAACAATCATTCGAATATTTTAAACTCAATTAAATATTCCATTTCAAATGTCAAAAATTCAGGGTCGTTACACTGATTCTGTATTGTATAAGTATAATCAAATTTATTTGTAAAACAGCTTCATGAACTGTTATTTGATTATTATATTTGTCATTCCGCTGCGAGATTCTGTATTTGTTTTTATTTCTTTCTCTTTTTCTTATTTACCCCAATAAAAATCTGCCTCTTTATATGATTTGAGTCGACATGTGTGTCTTCTTATGCACTCGGAGGGTGCAGCATGATAGGGGGTTCTCGCATTTGGGTTTGGTAGTGAGCGGGTGACTCTTACTCCTACATGTCCCGCGGGGTTGGTGTAGTCGAGAGGCTGGCCGTAATAGCAGAACACAGTTACCATTGTATGCTACGGTGGGCGTTACCCCACTGGCGTTGTCCCGTTACAGTTGGTATCAGAGCTTTGGTTTAGCGATGACCTTAGCTTTGTGGGGTCTGACTCATATAAATAGGGTAGTAATACCCAAGAATGAGTCGTTGAGCGTATATATATGAGAGAGCGTATTTGTTAGTGTTATAAAAGGTTTTTATATTGTGTTAATTTGTTCTATTTTGTATTTAAAAATTCTGGTTGGTGCATAGGACGCTATGACATCGATAGGGATTTCTAAACACTTAATAGGTAGACCAACACAATATTTTTTTGAAATATAGATAATGAAATAATTTTGCCTATTATATATTTTTGTAGATAAAATAATAATTCTATAAATGATATGTTAGGTTGTAATATATTTGTTGTTAGGTAGTGAAATTTATAAATATTGGTTGAAAATAAAGATGTGTGAATAAAACAAATATAAATTAGAAAATATAGAACTTAACTTCCGGGTTTTTGAAAATTTCTTTCAAATGATTTTGGAATATAATATTAATATTGTTTGGAAGTATTTTCTGATATAGACATTTTAATGTGATTTGAAAGAAAGTTTTAAAAGAACTTTTAAAGGGAATAAGTTTTGTACTCCCCACTCTGTCGTTGGAAAATAATTTCGGTGATGAGTGCACGCATCATCGACATTCATTTTCGAGTTTCAAAGTGGGAAGACCATGTAGTAATTTTACTGCACAATTGTTTTGATAAATTAATCTTAATTTTGATCCGAAGTATGATTTGATATATATATATATATGTATATATATAAAGATATGATTATATATATTATTTTAAAATAATTGAAATGAAACACGGTTGTTTAGTTCTTAAGTTTTTGTTAATTAGAAATTTTTATTTATTGTAATGAATGGAACCTTGATTATATTAATAATTGGAAACTTTTAAATTGAAATAAGAAATTTATGTTAAATGATTTATAAAATATATAAGAACCCGAAATTTTGAAACTATAAATAAAAAGGCTATGAAAATGAGAAATGATAATTATTGAGCATTAAGTAACTAAAATAAGTAAGTGTAACGCCCCACTCTGAGACCCACTGTAACAAAGAGTATTACGGGAGTAATACTGTCTGTTAAAGCGGAGAATAGAGTATAGTGGAAGCGACCATTTGTAATCAAGCTATAACTATCTACCGAATACGTCGAAAGGTGGAATCTATTTAAATTTTCTCAATCAGGTGGTTCGACATATTCGGTAAATACTTATAACGAAATTACAAATGGCTAAAGATCTATCAGGACAAAGCATAATAACATAATAAGATAGCATCACAGAACAATATCACATAACAGCACAGAGTCTCAGAACAATACATCGTCAATACAGATCCAAATACTAAAAGTGGGTACAAAGCCACTGCTCACACATGTGAGTCAAAAATATGTACATATCAAAGTCTGAATAATAACAGAGTAGCGGAATAGTGGACAAATAAAAGCGCTATCTATCAGCATAGCAGATAATGTCCAAGCGGAAGCACAGAAGCTAAGTCCAGAGACCTAACCTGAAACAACTCGGTCTGACCCGAGCGAAAACACTCGGGTCAGGCTAGCTAAACAATCAGTAATAACTGATATATATAGTAATGCGGTACATAAATAAAACAGTACTTATCCAAAGAGAAGTATATTATGAACCACATGAATATAATGACGATCCCTAATCATCAATAAACAATAAAAATCTCCAAAGAGAAATCAACACCAAAGTGTAGAATAAACAAAATCGCCTCATATCATCGGCGTAGCCAGAGCTATAAAATGATGCCCATAGGCAATAATCCCAAGAGTGACCAGAGTCTGTAATCAATGCCCAAGCAAAGATCGATGCTCCAAAGAGCAATGGGGATATACTGAAAAATCAATGAAATCAAACACTAAAAAGCAGTGTCCAGAGACACTGTGAATCCACAAGGTAATCGCACTTACATCGTATGGTTCCATAGAACCAACGCCGAATGGCGGTACTCGAATGGATATAAAAATCATCAGATAATACAAGTTTTGCACGTGCATCGACCAGAGTCGTTGTTGCCAAGTACTGTAAAGTTGTGATCGATCACTCGCACAGATGCGGAACGCCCGAAACGGCGAAATCCTTCCCAGAAGGATAAAGGCCCAGAGGCACACGCCGAAAAGTAAACTGCTCCATAGAGCAGGTGTCCAGAGACGGTTGCCCAGAGGCATGGTGACCCAGAGGTCCAGTACTGGCCGCCCAGAGGCAAATGTGTCACTAACTTCTTGGAGAGGAACCCGTAAAGTGTTAACAATGAGTCCCATACCCCACGTTCACACTAAACGGTTTCCTAACCAATAGCAAGCTCACACTCCAAACAATAAAAAGTCTACCTCATATCATCGGTAAACTAGACCCAAAGGTCAAAACGATCAATCGAATAGGTCGGGGATTAACCGGAAAGAAAATACACACGGTTTCCATAGGCCGGAGATTTCCTAACCGTTTAAGCACCTTTCCACTTCGCTCGACGTGCTAAAAGTGAGTGTGAGATTTTTATTATAGAAAATAATGGTGTAAAACGGATTTATAATTGATTTTCGAAATCACTTTTAAAACGGTCTTTTGAAAGGTCTCCTATTATGGAGTAGTTAAGTTAATAATTAAAATAATATTATATAATAATTTTCAAAAGCCATTTTGGAGTGAAAAATCCTTTTAAAACCTTTTTATAAAGCCCGTGTACGAAATCCAGAGACAAATCTCAAAGAAATTGACGAAAACCAGAAAATCATCAAAACTATTCTAAGTGTTTGTAACCATTCAAAAACAGCTGTGAACTCAAGTTCGATAATTTATTTGGACCATCAAACTATGTCCAAATATCATGAAAATTTGCAGGCATGTAGTCCAACATCCCTACTTTAGTATGCAAAAAGAATTTCTGGATTCCGAGTTGAGACGAAGTGGCAGCGACGTCTCAAAGTTGGACCTAGAACAAGATTTACACAGTTTACAAACAGCGACTAGAGTTCAACTTCGACACGAAGTTCGAAGTACCGAACGAACTCCAATGTTGTCCAAATTTTCCTGAGATGGAGTTCGAAACTCCACCTTTCTAACGAGACCAAAAACGTTGAATTCCGACTTCCGATGCGAACGTGGAGGCATCGCGGAGTGGCGCTCAAAAGCTGGAAACAGAAGGGATATTTGATTTTCATTCTAAGTGTTTGACCATTCAAAAACTGCTGCGAACCCAAGTTCGGCAATTTATTTGGACCAGCAAACTGAATCCAAATGACATGAAAACTGGTAGGCATATAGTCCAACATCCCTACTATAAGATGCAAAAAGAATTTCTGGAATCCGAGTTGAGACGAAGTAGCAGCGACGTCTCAAAGTTGGACCCAGAACAAGATTCACACTGTTTACAAACAGCGACAAGAGTTCAACTTCGACACGAAATTCGAAGTACCAAAAGAATGCCGATGATGCCTAAATTTTACAGAGGTGGAGTTCGAAACTCCACCTTTCCAACGAGACCAAAAATGTCGAATTCCGACTTCGGATGCGATCGTGGCGGTATCGCGAAGTGGAGATAAAAAAATCTGGAACAGGGTTTAAAAAAAATTATTTATTATTTTTTTTTTCTTTTTTTTTTGTTTCCGATGCGGGCTTCGCGTCAGCCTGCCCCAGCCCGCTCGGGCTGGGGAGATATTTTTTTTCTCCATCCTAGCCCGCCTGGGCTGGGAATTAAGTCCCAGCCCACGCGGGTTGGGATCCGTTATGTCCCAGCCCGCCTGGGCTGGGAGTAATGTCCCAGCCCACACGGGCTGGGATCTGTCCCAGCCCGCCTGGGCTGGGAATTAAATCCCAGCCCACGCTGGCTGGGATTCGTCCCAGCCCGCTTGGGCTGGGAGTAATGTCCCAGCCCACGCGGGCTGGGATCCGTCCCAGCCCGCCTGGGCTGGGAATTAAATCCCAGCCCACGCGGGCTGGGATCCGTCGCAGCCCGCCTGGGCTGGGAGTAATGTCCCAGCCTACGCGGGCTGGGATCCGTCCCAGCCCGCCTGGGCTGGGAATTATGTCCCAGCCCACGCGGGCTGGGAGGGTTAAGTCCCAGCCCGCTTGGGCTGGGAACCTTAAGTCCCAGCCCATGCGGGCTGGGGAGTTTAGCGGGGCGCCTAGTGCGGACCCGCGAGGTTCACTATGTGCCAGCCCACAAGGGGCTGGCCTGCTGCGCCTGGGTTGCAGTCTGGGTGCAACCCAGGTCTGTTCTGGTGCACACAGTGCACTGTTTCAGCCTGTTTCAGGCTGAAACATTCCAGCCAATCAATTTTTGTTGTTTTTGAGGTTTTGGGGTGTTTTTTTCTTCAGTTTTTGGCATTAAAATTTTCACCAAAATTAACTAGCAATAATCACTACTAGTAATAATCACTAATCAATAGTAATTACCAATATTACAACTAGCATTAATTACTAATCAATAGTAATTACCTCTACCAATCAAGCAAATAAGCAAACACTTCAAGTGCAACTTTCCAAAGCAAAGAGGATGTGGATTAGAGAGCTTCAAAATTAAAAAGAGAACAAAACCAAGGATTATAAAGAGATTTCAAAGATTAAAATAAAGATTAGAAGGTGATTAGGCCTAGGATTGCATTACCTTGCTAGGATTAAACAAGTCTAATTATGAAGAGATGGAGATGGGTCTTCTAAAGGGAGGCCATTAGTTTTGCTTAGATTTAGGTTTAGGAATTTATGAAGAGGAGGAGGGTTAGGGTTATGAAATGGGTTTGAGATATTATAAAGGAGTGGGTTAGGCTAATGGGTCATGATAAGGGGTTTTAAAACTATGACGACCCGAAATTCCGTGCTCGGAAAATCGCATCATCGAAAAGAAAGAAAGGGGTGAGAAAGTAGAAAAGATAGAGAAGAAGAAGAAACAACAACAGAATCTCAACAGCGGAACGATTGAAATATAATATATCACATAATAGATTACATAGTATCATATACATCAGAGTTACACAGATAATACAACACATACTAGACAGTTATAAACACCTGTCTAGTTAATACAACTCGATACATCTCAAAACAACACAGAAATATAACATAGCGGAAATACAGATAAACACTAACACAGCGGAACCAATATATATCTACACGCTGAAGCCTCCTGCTCCATTGCTCCTCCACAATTCGTCAAAGCTAACCTGAATCCCTTGGCTACCCGTAAAAATTTGGGTACCCGAGAGTTTAGGAAAAACAGAAATAAACTTCGGGTCAGACATGGGTCTGGTATGAGTAAACGGTTAAAGTTGCTTAACTTTTTTAAAAACCTTTGAAAACAAAGGGTATCACGTAAGACATCCCACACATAAACATGGAAATGTTTTTACCTTACGCTAACCAAAACTTTGATAGGAAATTCAGTGATATTATAATAGGTCTAGGGTTTCCAAGTAAATAAGAAATAGCTGAAATTGTTACATGATTAAATTCCAGCATACATAGGTATACAATCAAATCCGATGGCACTTATTGGATTTTGGATTCCATACAATGGCAGGGCTACCGGGGTACCGCCCGTCACAGTACGTGGCCTAGATCACCGTACCGAGAACCCACCCTAAGTTCCCTGCAACACAAGGCCGGAACCATTCCTTACTGAACAGTTCCAAATAAGATAACCCCGCGGTTGTAGCTAGCAACCGCCACACAGCCGAAATGAAAAGGGACTCTAGACAGGGGTATATCTTACTCTCAAGTGGGTGCTACCCACGAAGCCTTGCTGCACCTCCCCTGTTTTAGCCATTCCCGGTTGATGAGGCTTGAGGCTACGATTACCTTTAGAGAACACTTCTCTTAGAATGCTCATCGTCCACCTGACGATGTTCTGAAAGCATTCAATCCATACAAGTTCGTTCCGGGTTCGAACGAAACCGAAGGCATTATCTCGTTACACTCGTATTGGAATCACCCTCAGAGTTAACGACAATAACCCTTGCATTCTGAATCACCATCTCGAATCTATAAGTACTATCTTCGTCAAACTCATTACGGAATCACCCACAGAGTTATACTGACGTATAGTTCTTATACCTCGAGTCTTCACTTGCTCCATTTGAATTTCACGACTGTAATATCCCGGAATTTATGGACAATATCAATTTAATAATCTGTTTAAATAATTAAATTGATTGATAATTTTTGATAGTAAGATTTGAATTGATTTAATAATCTGATTAAATGAATATTTAACTAGTGAATTTATCCTTTAAAAATTTATAGGATGATTTCTATTTATAATGTATATACAATTGTATATATTGTAAATAGATAAGCTTGGATTTAAAATTTAAATAAATAAGATATTGTTTTTAAATTCTAATATATATATATTGATAAATTGTTATTTTCAAACAATAATTATAATATATTGTTTTATATACAAATATAAATAGACTTTAATAAAATAGGATTGTTATTTTCAAAATTGAAAGTGTAGTTATATATGTATGTATATAACATGACTTTAAATTGGATTTTAAATATATTTGAAAAGTAAATGTAAATTAGTTTTGAAATTCAAAGGTAGATACTTTAAATTATTTGGATTCAAAATACATGTATAAGCTTTTATTTATACATATACAAATGATTTTATTTTCTTTTAAAAGTAATTTATAAATAGAGAAGTATTTAAGGAAATAAAGAAAAAAGGCTTTTATCTACATTTAAAATAAATATAAACTAACTAAAAAGGACATGTGTAAACCTATAAAGGATTGTTTAAAACAAGTGTTAACTAATTAACACATATGAAGACAAGTGTCCATCTTTTAAATTTCTATTTTTCTTTTATTTTTAAGAAATAATTTTCAGCCCTTATAAACATTTTTCTTTATCTTCATTTTCTTTTTATCTTCACATTTTCAAACTTGAGAAACTTCAGCCTATTTTCTCATAACAAAATCTGTAACCAAATTCTCCAAAGTAATCCACAACTTAAATCTGCCTTTCAAAACAAATCTATGAATCAACATCCCTCAAACCAAAATTTATCAAAAGCAAAAATCCCTGTAATCTATTTTCCAAATCAAAACAAAGATATGCAATACTTTTTCAAAATCTGGAAATAAGAATCTGGAAAACAAATCAAGATCTTCTGTCCAAATTCTTTTCAAATCTGGAGGCATGTCAAACAAGGCATCTCTGCATGCAACTGCAATCCTTCCGAAATAAAGCCAGCATTCAAGTTTTTAAATCGAGTTTTAAAAGTTTCAAAAGCACTTCAGTTTTAAAGTTTAAAGCAGTTTCAAAGAGGGCTCTGTTCTTCATTTTAAATTGGTGAGTAATAGTTTTCTTAAAATTTTAGTACATAGGTATCTGTTTGCATGTGAAATTCTAGGATAAAATGAGTATTGAATATATGTATATGATTGAATTTCTATGTATGTATATGGATGTATAGATGCATGCCTATTATTATACCCTGATCTTATCTGCTCTTCTTTTAGAAGTTAAAGTCATGATCAAAATTTAAATCCTTTTGATATAATCTCTGATAGGATTTAGAATTCGAACAAAACATGTTTGGTGTATCATAGATTAGAGTTTAAAGTTTTATTAAGTTAAAATAAACAGAAATGTCTCTAGGAACTAGAAAATACCGTGCATGTTTAAATTAGGTGAAAATTTAAGTATCTGAATTCATCAAGACAGGCATATAATCTAAAACCCTATCCTAAAACATGAATTTTGAAAGTGAAATCACAATTTTTAGAGGGGTATATTAGGAGCAGATTGGGTTTGACCAGAATTTGCATTCTGGGTGATCTCTGATGATCTAGTTGATTTTCGGAGACGTGGTTCTCACTGGAGATAGTTGGATGATGGGTGAGGTCGGGAAAAATAGTAGAAGTAATGATAGACGACTGTGGTGATGGGAATTGATCGAGATTATCTGTAGACCTAATTTTGGGCATGGTCGAGGTTTTGGTGATCAAGGGAGCTCTGGTGGATCGAGCTTCACCAGATTTTGGGAAATAGGAGTGGGGACGTTGTCGAAGTCATAGTCAGAAATTCAGACTCTCTGATGATCAGAGGATTGTGTTCGAGCATCTTTCCAGGCTTGGGTTCCTGTTCTTGTTAGTAGTGGGATACTCGATTTCGATTTCGAGAGGTTGTTGAAGTTTTGGTGGTCGAATTTGGATACGAAGGTGAATGTTGACTGGAGAAGATCATCGGCGGTGATCGAAGGCAAGCATTTCGCTTGTGCACATGCACATGGATGTTTCGAATATCTGGAAGATTTGAGTTTAGAGGAAGAAGATGTTCTCGAGCAAGTGATGTTTGACTCGAAGACATCCTCGTGAAAACTGGGTGATGGCTCGGGAAGACTCGCGTGGGCTAAACTGTTTATTTTTTTTTACTTGACAAAGTTTTAAAATAACAGGGGAAGGGAAACTCGAAGGGAACTCGGGGGTTTCCAGTTTTTACTCGAAGCATTTAGTGGTAGGCTCGGGTAATTTGAGTTGGTACAGGCCTTAAGCCTGTTTGTTTTTAACTTTTAAATTTGGTTTAAAATTTTGGAAACTGAAATTTTAAACAAAGTTTTAAAGCAAATTTGGAAGTATGGATTCAAATTTAAAATTGTATCCTTGTTTGAAATAAATAGGTTGATAAAATTTATGATGTTTTAAAATTTAAATTGTTAAAAGTATATTTTAAAAAGGATTTTGAATTCAAATAAATTGGTTTAAAATCTTATAAATGTTAAGTGTTCTTAACATTTGATTTAAAAAGATTTTGTATATTTGATTTAAATATTGGTTAAAGTTAAATTGTAATCTATTTAAATCTTTTAATTTAAAATGAATTAAAAGAAAGATTTTAAAGTAAAATGTTTTAAAGACTTTTGTTAATAATAACTAAAGTAGTTAAAGGTTAATACTTTAGTCAGAAAGTAATTAAGATTTAATTATATAGGAGTAATTAAATTAATAAGGTAATTAAAGAATAATTGATAATTTAATTAATTAATTGATAAATAAGAGTTTATCAAGTTGTTTTAATAAATAATTGATTAAAGATTAATTGCCTAAAGAAGTAATTAAAGAATTGTTAAATAATTAATGAGGGATCATTAATTAGGGATAAATAAATAATTAATTAATGAGATTAATTTTGGTAATCAATTTGATTAATAAATTAATAATAATCATTTATGGAAATTGGTTAAGTATAATTACTTAATGGAAGTAATTAAGGTAATTAATTACTTAAGGTAATTAATTAAATAATTTGATAAGTTAAATTAATTAATTTAATTAATTTAAGATAATCACTTGGTTATGTGATAAGTATAATTACTTAAATGTAATTAGTGAAAGTGTAATTACTTAGGAAAGTAATTAAAGTTAATTAGTGGATGTAATTAACTAAGGATGATATAATGAAAGTAATTTGAGTTAATTACTTTAATAATTAATCAAGGGATTAATTAAAAGATAATTAATTAATGAGTAATTAATTTATGGAAGAGTAATTAAGGGTAGTTAATTACTAGATGAGATTAATCAAAGGTGATTAATAAATGTGACTAATTAATTATTAGATGTAATTAATTTAAATAAGATAATTAATTAAGAGTAATTAAGGATCATTAATTAATATAATTAATGATGTAATTAAGAATTGATTAATTAAGATTAATTAATAAATAATAAGTGATTAAAGTAATTAATTAATTATAATTAATTGAGGATTAATGTAATTAAGTATAGTTAATTAATAGATGAAGTAATTAAGGATTAATTACTGAAATGGTTTAAGATAATTAATTTGTGAGATTAATTAAGTATTAATTACTTAAAGTAATTAAAGGGTAATTAATCAGGAATGATTAATTAAGATAGATACTTAGAGTAATGATTAATTAATTGGTTTAATTAATGATTAAGTAAGAAGGATTTATAAATGAGGTAATTAATTTAATTCACTTTAAATTAATTAGAGATGATATAAATCATTACTTAGGGATGGATGAATAATATAGAATGCTTTGCATTGTTGTTATCTCTGATAAGAGATGTGCTGATCTATGATATGGATGCTTTGGTTAAATTGAAATGATAATATGAATTGTCTATTTGTGATAATGTAGATTATCTGTTGTGAATTATCTATCCCTGTAGTATAGATAACTGAAATGAATTGTTTTAACCTTAAAACAACTTGGCCTTAAAAGATACGTTTTGGATTTCGATGAGACCGGGATCGGGTTTCCGTATACCGGAATTCCAGGTTTGGAGACCCAAATACCACATCGATCCAAATTAACGTTAGGTCGTGAATCTCAAGTGAAGATGAAGA
The DNA here is from genome assembly GCA_030737815.1 of Allium fistulosum. NCBI lineage: Eukaryota > Viridiplantae > Streptophyta > Magnoliopsida > Asparagales > Amaryllidaceae > Allium > Allium fistulosum. Next base: position 477,423,561 of record CM060905.1, on the reverse strand, counting down.
TTCAGAGTGCAAGGGTTATTGTCGTTAACTCTGAGGGTGATTCCAATACGAGTGTAACGAGATAATGCCTTCGGTTTCGTTCGAACCCGGAACGAACTTGTATGGATCGAATGCTTTCAAAACATCGTCAGGTGGACGATGAGCATTCTAAGTGGTGTGTTCTGATTTAAAGGTAAATCGTAGCCTCAAGCCTCATCAACCGGGAATGGCTAAAACAGGGGAGGTGCAGCAAGGCTTCGTGGGTAGCACCCACTGAGAGTAAGGTCATCCCTGTCTAGAGAGTTCCTTCTTTTATTTCGGCTTAGTGGTGCAGTTGGCGATGGCCATCTGTGGGGTGATTTTATTCGGAATTATCCAGTAAGGGATGGTTCCGGCTTTGTGTTGCAGGGGATTGGGAGTGATCCTCGGTACGGTGATCTAGGCCCCGTACTGTGATGAGCGGTACCCCGGTAGCTCTGCCATTGTATGGAAATCCAAATTCCAATAAGTGATAACGGACTTGATTGTATACCTAGTATGCTGGAATTTAATAATGTAACAATTTCGGCTATTTCATATTTATTTGAAAACCCTAGACCCTATTATAATACAATCGAATTTCCTATCAAATGTTTTGGTTAGCGTAAGGTAAAAACGTACCCATGTTTATTTGTGGGGAGTCTTACGTGATACCTTTTCTTTCAAAAGGTTTTGAAGTTAAACAAGTTTAACCTGTTACTCACACCAGACCCATGTCTGACCCAAGTTGTTTATTTCTGTTTTATAATCTCTTGGGTACTCAAATTTTTACGAGTAGCCAAGGGATTCAGGTTTAGCTTTGACGAATTGTGGAGGAGCAATGGAGCAGGAGGCTTCGGCGTTCATAGATATAGTATTCCGCTGTGTTGATATCTGTGTTAGAGTCTTGTATTGTATTTGAGTTGTAATATCTAGACAGATGTTTATAACTGTCTAGTATGTGTTGTATAGTTGTGTAAACTCTGATAAGTGTTTTATACTATGTAATCGTTTCTTTATGTTATTAATATAATTTATTCATTCCGCTGTGAGATCGTTGTCGTTGTTTCTTCTTTCTTCTCTTCTTTTCTATTTTCTACCCCTTTCTTTCTTATTAATGATGCGTCATTCTGTGGAATGAGTGGCGGGTCGTTACATATGGTATCAGAGCCAGGTTGAGCGAATGCCTAAGCTTTTGGTTAAGTGAATATCAGAACACTAGGTTAAGTGAATACCTAGGTTCGGAAGGATTGTTCATTAGAAACAGGATCTGTAGCAACCTGTTTGAGTGTATATATATATACGAGAGCGCGTATTTGTTAGTTATATAAAATGATTTTATATTATGTTAATTGATCGGTTAAGTGGTATATGGATTCTGGTCAATACGAGTAGCTAACGTTATTGATAGGGATCTCTAAACACTTGGACCAGGCCAACGGACACAATATTGTTTTAAAAGGGAAGGTGAAATAATTTTAACCAGATATATTTTCTATATATAAAAAGTATCATTTTAAATGTATATGGTATTTGTAATGATTGGTTGAGATGATAATAATTTATCATCTAGGATTAGGAGTCTGAGTGTTGAGGGTGGAAGTATCTGTCGAGATTGTAGACCGAATACCGTCTCGAGTAAACTTTACTGTGATAAAGGATTTCATCGATCTTCGAAGAAAACTGTTAAGGTTCGGAGTCCATCTTCTGAGTTGGATGAGTAAAATTTGGATCTGTCAGTTAGACAGAAGCAAGTGATGGTATCTTGATACCACAGGTAATAGTAGCTGTGTGATGAGATGCAGTGAATATGGATATTCCCGAAGATGTTTTCTTTGGAACAAGTTAATGAAGTGTGTCTGTTTCGGTGTTGTGGCTGAGTTCAACAAGATGTTTTTGTTCTGTTTGAAGTCCGAATTTCTCGAAGAACCTTGGATTGAGAAGTCTGTGGCATCTGTGGCAGTAGTGTAGCTCGGAGTGTTCTGTTTTCGGCAGAAGTTTTTCTGGCTGAGCAGTTTTTCTGAAGGTGAAGTTCAGAAGCAGCAGAGAGGATCCATTTCTTCGATGGATAGGATAGTCAAGTGTGAGCTGTTCTGATTGGTAAAGAGAGAACAGTTTTATTTGGATTTTGGCTGGGTGGATCGCAAAAGTGACTTGCGATAGTTTGAGTATTCTTTTGAGTTATCCGATATTTTCTGGAATGTGTTGTCCAGTCTGTGCTTGTGTTCATCATCAGCATTTTCATTCTACTCCAGATCAGAGTGGTGCAGCAGGAACAGTTTTGGCGAGTGCTCCTGTTTGTCTTTTCCAGATAGGAGAAGTTAGTTTGGAATCTTCGGATATTGGTGAAATAGAGTTTGGTTTTGGATTGGGTAGATCTTGAGAGGATCATTGGTTGAGTTATCTTTGGTCCGGTTTGTTTCTAGAAGCATCGGCGAAGGTTGAGTTGATCAGGAAGGATTTTGTGGATAAGAGACGGAGGAACTTTAAATTCGAAGTTGGAGACTTCGTTGTTGTGAAGTTTTTTTTCTGGTTAAAGGGAGCTATAAGATTGGGTAAGTCTGGGAAGTAGCTCCGAGTTATTTTGGATCTTTTCTGTGATCTAATTTGGATAAGAGTTTGATCTACTGGATTGAATTGTTAGTTTGGATAACTGGAATTCAATGTATTTTACGTATCTCTGAGAGAGTACGTGTTTGATTTATCTCTGGTTGTGGAACCAGCAGTTTTGGAGGATTTGGTTGTTGAGTCAGACTCGTCTGTAGTCTGATATCTTGTTTAGTTCTGTAGATCTAGATGAGTAGAAGCTCTATAGCTTAGTAGTATTGATTGTTTGGATTCTGTAGAGCGAGTATCCCGGTATATATATACTTGGGGAAACTCGAGGAAATTTTATCCAAAATTTTATCTGGATAATTAAAATTGTTTGATTGAGTGAATTGTTTGCTATGGTTGTTAGCATATAGATGATAATATATGCTTGTGATTTAAATAGATTATTAAATTACCTTTGTTTTAAATTTCGGGGACGAAATTATTTTAAGGGGGAAGGAATGTAATATCCCGGAATTTATGGACAATATCAATTTAATAATCTATTTAAATAATTAAATTGATTGATAATTTTTGATAGTAAGATTTGAATTGATTTAATAATCTGATTAAATGAATATTTAACTAGTGAATTTATCCTTTAAAAATTTATAGGATGATTTCTATTTATAATGTATATACAATTGTATATATTGTAAATAGATAAGCTTGGATTTAAAATTTAAATAAATAAGATATTGTTTTTAAATTCTAATATATATATATTGATAAATTGTTATTTTCAAACAATAATTATAATATATTGTTTTATATACAAATATAAATAGACTTTAATAAAATAGGATTGTTATTTTCAAAATTGAAAGTGTAGTTATATATGTATGTATATAACATGACTTTAAATTGGATTTTAAATATAATTTGAAAAGTAAATGTAAATTAGTTTTGAAATTCAAAGGTAGATACTTTAAATTATTTGGATTCAAAATACATGTATAAGCTTTTATTTATACATATACAAATGATTTTATTTTCTTTTAAAAGTAATTTATAAATAGAGAAGTATTTAAGGAAATAAAGAAAAAAGGCTTTTATCTACATTTAAAATAAATATAAACTAACTAAAAAGGACATGTGTAAACCTATAAAGGATTGTTTAAAACAAGTGTTAACTAATTAACACATATGAAGACAAGTGTCCATCTTTTAAATTTCTATTTTTCTTTTATTTTTAAGAAATAATTTTCAGCCCTTATAAACATTTTTCTTTATCTTCATTTTCTTTTTATCTTCACATTTTCAAACATGAGAAACTTCAGCCTATTTTCTCATAACAAAATCTGTAACCAAATTCTCCAAAGTAATCCACAACTTAAATCTGCCTTTCAAAACAAATCTGTGAATCAACATCCCTCAAACCAAAATTTATCAAAAGCAAAAATCCCTGTAATCTATTTTCCAAATCAAAACAAAGATATGCAATACTTTTTCAAAATCTGGAAATAAGAATCTGGAAAACAAATCAAGATCTTCTGTCCAAATTCTTTTCAAATCTGGAGGCATGTCAAACAAGGCATCTCTGCATGCAACTGCAATCCTTCCGAAATAAAGCCAGCATTCAAGTTTTTAAATCGAGTTTTAAAAGTTTCAAAAGCACTTCAGTTTTAAAGTTTAAAGCAGTTTCAAAGAGGGCTCTGTTCTTCATTTTAAATTGGTGAGTAATAGTTTTCTTAAAATTTTAGTACATAGGTATCTATTTGCATGTGAAATTCTAGGATAAAATGAGTATTGAATATATGTATATGATTGAATTTCTATGTATGTATATGGATGTATAGATGCATGCCTATTATTATACCCTGATCTTATCTGCTCTTCTTTTAGAAGTTAAAGTCATGATCAAAATTTAAATCCTTTTGATATAATCTCTGATAGGATTTAGAATTCGAACAAAACATGTTTGGTGTATCATAGATTAGAGTTTAAAGTTTTATTAAGTTAAAATAAACAGAAATGTCTCTAGGAACTAGAAAATACCGTGCATGTTTAAATTAGGTGAAAATTTAAGTATCTGAATTCATCAAGACTGGCATATAATCTAAAACCCTATCCTAAAACATGAATTTTGAAAGTGAAATCACAATTTTTAGAGGGGTATATTAGGAGCAGATTGGGTTTGACCAGAATTTGCATTCTGGGTGATCTCTGATGATCTAGTTGATTTTCGGAGACGTGGTTCTCACTGGAGATAGTTGGATGATGGGTGAGGTCGGGAAAAATAGTAGAAGTAATGATAGACGACTGTGGTGCTGGGAATTGATCGAGATTATCTGTAGACCTAATTTTGGGCATGGTCGAGGTTTTGGTGATCAAGGGAGCTCTGGTGGATCGAGCTTCACCAGATTTTGGGAAATAGGAGTGGGGACGTTGTCGAAGTCATAGTCAGAAATTCAGACTCTCTAATGATCAGAGGATTGTGTTCGAGCATCTTTCCAGGCTTGGGTTCCTGTTCTTGTTGGTAGTGGGATACTCGATTTCGATTTCGAGAGGTTGTTGAAGTTTTGGTGGTCGAATTTGGATACGAAGGTGAATGTTGACTGGAGAAGATCATCGGCGGTGATCGAAGGCAAGCATTTCGCTTGTGCACATGCACATGGATGTTTCGAATATCTGGAAGATTTGAGTTTAGAGGAAGAAGATGTTCTCGAGCAAGTGATGTTTGACTCGAAGACATCCTCGTGAAAACTGGGTGATGGCTCGGGAAGACTCGCGTGGGCTAAACTGTTTATTTTTTTTTACTTGACAAAGTTTTAAAATAACAGGGGAAGGGAAACTCGAAGGGAACTCGGGGGTTTCCAGTTTTTACTCGAAGCATTTAGTGGTAGGCTCGGGTAATTTGAGTTGGTACAGGCCTTAAGCCTGTTTGTTTTTAACTTTTAAATTTGGTTTAAAATTTTGGAAACTGAAATTTTAAACAAAGTTTTAAAGCAAATTTGGAAGTATGGATTCAAATTTAAAATTGTATCCTTGTTTGAAATAAATAGGTTGATAAAATTTATGATGTTTTAAAATTTAAATTGTTAAAAGTATATTTTAAAAAGGATTTTGAATTCAAATAAATTGGTTTAAAATCTTATAAATGTTAAGTGTTCTTAACATTTGATTTAAAAAGATTTTGTATATTTGATTTAAATATTGGTTAAAGTTAAATTGTAATCTATTTAAATCTTTTAATTTAAAATGAATTAAAAGAAAGATTTTAAAGTAAAATGTTTTAAAGACTTTTGTTAATAATAACTAAAGTAGTTAAAGGTTAATACTTTAGTCAGAAAGTAATTAAGATTTAATTATATAGGAGTAATTAAATTAATAAGGTAATTAAAGAATAATTGATAATTTAATTAATTAATTGATAAATAAGAGTTTATCAAGTTGTTTTAATAAATAATTGATTAAAGATTAATTGCCTAAAGAAGTAATTAAAGAATTGTTAAATAATTAATGAGGGATCATTAATTAGGGATAAATAAATAATTAATTAATGAGATTAATTTTGGTAATCAATTTGATTAATAAATTAATAATAATCATTTATGGAAATTGGTTAAGTATAATTACTTAATGGAAGTAATTAAGGTAATTAATTACTTAAGGTAATTAATTAAATAATTTGATAAGTTAAATTAATTAATTTAATTAATTTAAGATAATCACTTGGTTATGTGATAAGTATAATTACTTAAATGTAATTAGTGAAAGTGTAATTACTTAGGAAAGTAATTAAAGTTAATTAGTGGATGTAATTAACTAAGGATGATATAATGAAAGTAATTTGAGTTAATTACTTTAATAATTAATCAAGGGATTAATTAAAAGATAATTAATTAATGAGTAATTAATTTATGGAAGAGTAATTAAGGGTAGTTAATTACTAGATGAGATTAATCAAAGGTGATTAATAAATGTGACTAATTAATTATTAGATGTAATTAATTTAAATAAGATAATTAATTAAGAGTAATTAAGGATCATTAATTAATATAATTAATGATGTAATTAAGAATTGATTAATTAAGATTAATTAATAAATAATAAGTGATTAAAGTAATTAATTAATTATAATTAATTGAGGATTAATGTAATTAAGTATAGTTAATTAATAGATGAAGTAATTAAGGATTAATTACTGAAATGGTTTAAGATAATTAATTTGTGAGATTAATTAAGTATTAATTACTTAAAGTAATTAAAGGGTAATTAATCAGGAATGATTAATTAAGATAGATACTTAGAGTAATGATTAATTAATTGGTTTAATTAATGATTAAGTAAGAAGGATTTATAAATGAGGTAATTAATTTAATTCACTTTAAATTAATTAGAGATGATATAAATCATTACTTAGGGATGGATGAATAATATAGAATGTTTTGCATTGTTGTTATCTCTGATAAGAGATGTGCTGATCTATGATATGGATGCTTTGGTTAAATTGAAATGATAATATGAATTGTCTGTTTGTGATAATGTAGATTATCTGTTGTGAATTATCTATCCCTGTAGTATAGATAACTGAAATGAATTGTTTTAACCTTAAAACAACTTGGCCTTAAAAGATATGTTTTGGATTTCGATGAGACCGGGATCGGGTTTCCGTATACCGGAATTCCAGGTTTGGAGACCCGAATACCACATCGATCCAAATTAACGTTAGGTCGTGAATCTCAAGTGAAGATGAAGATTCAGAGTGCAAGGGTTATTGTCGTTAACTCTGAGGGTGATTCCAATACGAGTGTAACGAGATAATGCCTTCGGTTTCGTTCGAACCCGGAACGAACTTGTATGGATCGAATGCTTTCAAAACATCGTCAGGTGGACGATGAGCATTCTAAGTGGTGTGTTCTGATTTAAAGGTAAATCGTAGCCTCAAGCCTCATCAACCGGGAATGGCTAAAACAGGGGAGGTGCAGCAAGGCTTCGTGGGTAGCACCCACTGAGAGTAAGGTCATCCCTGTCTAGAGAGTTCCTTCTTTTATTTCGGCTTAGTGGTGCAGTTGGCGACGGCCATCTGTGGGGTGATTTTATTCGGAATTATCCAGTAAGGGATGGTTCCGGCTTTGTGTTGCAGGGGATTGGGAGTGATCCTCGGTACGATGATCTAGGCCCCGTACTGTGATGAGCAGTACCCCGGTAGCTCTGCCATTGTATGGAAATCCAAATTCCAATAAGTGATAACGGACTTGATTGTATACCTAGTATGCTGGAATTTAATAATGTAACAATTTCGGCTATTTCATATTTATTTGAAAACCCTAGACCCTATTATAATACAATCGAATTTCCTATCAAATGTTTTGGTTAGCGTAAGGTAAAAACTTACCCATGTTTATTTGTGGGGAGTCTTACGTGATACCTTTTCTTTCAAAAGGTTTTGAAGTTAAACAAGTTTAACCTGTTACTCACACCAGACCCATGTCTGACCCAAGTTGTTTATTTCTGTTTTATAATCTCTTGGGTACTCAAATTTTTACGAGTAGCCAAGGGATTCAGGTTTAGCTTTGACGAATTGTGGAGGAGCAATGGAGCAGGAGGCTTCGGCGTTCATAGATATAGTATTCCGCTGTGTTGATATCTGTGTTAGAGTCTTGTATTGTATTTGAGTTGTAATATCTAGACAGATGTTTATAACTGTCTAGTATGTGTTGTATAGTTGTGTAAACTCTGATAAGTGTTTTATACTATGTAATCGTTTCTTTATGTTATTAATATAATTTATTCATTCCGCTGTGAGATCGTTGTCGTTGTTTCTTCTTTCTTCTCTTCTTTTCTATTTTCTACCCCATTCTTTCTTATTAATGATGCGTCATTCTGTGGAATGAGTGGCGGGTCGTTACAACGACCTAACGTTATTTTGGATCGATGTGGTATTCGGGTCTCCAGACCTAGAATCCCGGTATACGGAAACCCGATCCCGGTCTCATCGAAATCCAAACCGTATCTTTTAAGGTCAAGTTGTTTTAAAGTTAAAACAATTTAATTCAATTATCTATATACACAGAGATAGATAAATCACAATATAACAATGGATAATAACATCATCATCATAAACAGATAATCCATATTATCTACTCAAACAGATAATCAATATCATCATACTTAAACAAGCATTCATAACACATAGATATTACTCATATCTGAGATCACAATCAATCAAGAAAATCAATATCATCCATCATAAGCAATGATTAATAATCACACATTTATAATTAATTTAAAATAAATTAAATTAATTACAAATCTCTAATTAATTTAAAGTAAATTAAATTAATTACTTCATCAATATTAATCTTGCTTACATAACCATTAATTAATTACAAGTTAATTAATTAATCATTTCCTACTTCCATCTTAATTTATCATCCTTGATTAATTATCTTTTAATTACACTTAAGTAATTATCCTTTAACTATTTTCACAAATTAATTATCTTATACCAAATATAGAAAGTAACCTTTTAAATTACTAAAATTAATTACATTACTTCTTTAACTAATTTCATAAATGAATTCCTTCATTTATTAATTATTTCCAAATAAATCCATTTTAACTTACATCATTAATTACAATATTTAATGATCTCTAATTACATTTATTTTAGTAATATATCTTCAATTAACCAAATTGTTAATCACCTAGATTAACTCCATTCAGTAATTAACTACCCTTAATTACTTCAATAAATAATTTAATTACTCCATAATTAATTATTCTCTAATTAATCCCTTGATTAATTTATACAAAGTAATTATACCCAAATTACTCTCATTTTTAAATCATCCGCAATTAATTACTTCCTTAAGTAATTATACTTACCATATCATCAAAGGTTTATTTAAATTAATTAAACTAAATTAATTAACTTAAACAATTCATATTAGACTTCACTAATTACAATGTGAAATAAATTTCTTAATTACTTCCGTAAGTAATTATATTTAACTAATTCACAATTATTTAATAATCAAATTAATTATCAAGATTAATCATATTAATTCATTATTTTATCATCTTAGTTAATAACATTCATTAACTATTAACACTTCTTTAAATTACTTTTCCAAAGAAATAAATTAAGTTTAATTTAGTTTTATCTTTACTATTCATAAATAAATCCTTAATTATTAAATCAATTAAGTATCCAATATTACTTAATAAATTCTTACTTGCTTTATTAATTAATAATCATAGGTTAAATTCAATCCTTATTTAATTAATGATTCTTAATTATCCATTTATTACCAATTAATTATCTTAAGCCTTAATTGACAAATTTAACCTTTAATTACTATATTAATTAATTCATCATTAGTTAACCAAATTAGTTAATTATTTATTTATTTAATAATTACAAATCTATAAATCTTCATTTATTTAAAAGGTAAAGCCTTTCTTATTAATGGTCAAATTCTCATTTATAATTGCCTTGAAATACTTTACTTTTGAATCTACTTTTCCATTTCATTTTAGATCCAAGATAATTACACTTAGCTTAGCTAAATTAAAACATTTTAAATATACTTTTAAACATTATAAAGTTATAAAACATTTCATTTTTATAAAACTTATATTTATTTAAACTAGGAGACAAAATAAATTTGAATCCTATCTTAAAATCTGGTTTAAACTTAGTTTTAAACTCTGCTTTAAAAATTTAAAGCTAAAGCCTGACAGGCTTTCAAAAACTGGCGACAGAACCACTAACCCGGCCTACCCTTCTCTGCTTCGAGTTTTCCCTTCTTCAAACCCGAGTCACCCCACGCGTTTCACAGCAATTTCCCCGAGTCCATTTCTTAATCAACTTCCTTACTCAAGTTGTATTTTAAAACGGCAGTTCTACAAAAAAACCCACGCGAACTCGAGACCTGCTTCGAGAAAAACTCCGATCTACTCGAGTAAAACTCGAGATTTTCACTCCTGCTCGAACCCACTTCTCTGCCTCCACCAGTGCAACGCCGTGCACGTGCACAAGCGTCGGAGTCGCTACCATCTCTGACGACCCTTCCAACACATCGAACAGCAACGCTACCACCATTCCTGATCACCAGAACATCCCCCACCTGCCTCGAATCGATTTCGAGCTACCCAGTAAAAACTGGAACCCATTTCCATGGCTAAAACCACCTCAAGGTATCATCTCCGATCACCAGACGAAGAGAAACTCCGGCCACATCATCTTCATTCCTCCACGAACCCACCTCCAAAACCCTATTGAACTCGATCACCCTGAGAAGTGACGCGACCCCATTTTCCTTGGCCGACCAAAACTAGGTTTAAATATTACATCCCCTTCTCATCGTCGCCTCAACGATCGTGAACCACTCCAGACATTTTTCCTTAACACTCAGACCACCTATGCATCTTCAGTAACTACCACGAACTCCCAGATCAACTGGGTTGACAAAGGCAACCCAAAATTCCCAAAACAACTAAACCAGGATTGCTTACTCAAACCATCACTAAAAAATGTGATTCAAGCTTTAAAAATCAGGATTTTGTAAAGGGATTCACTTTATAAACTTGAATTGATAGTTCAAGATATTTGAATATATCACTTATTTTATCCATTAACTGTTTTTAAGGTTTTTCTTAGAGTAGTCTACTTTGTTTAATTAAAATACAAAATTTAAACTTACTTTATAATCAAACAACAAATTTTGTTTGGACCTTAAGTTCTATCATCAGGAAAATCAAGCAGAAATGATTTTGGAAGTAAGGCATGAGCTTGAGAACTTAAACAGAGGTAATCTACAGGTTATCACATTCATATATTACTTTTTACCACACAAGAGCAATGTACATATGAATATTCACACAACATACTTTTAGATATTAACATACAACACAAGTTACTTCATCTATAAGTCATATACATCAACAAAAGGGGTCTCATGTTTATTGTTTCAAGTCAGAGGCTTAAATCAGGATCAGGGAAGTTTTAAACAACAGATATACTCACATCATAAATTCACACAGAAACTTGCGCATACATATACAAGTAAATCAAACATTAACAATGAATTCATAGGCTACTTAAATTTTTAGTTTAAAGGTTTACTCACCAGGCTTCGAGAAATAGAAAGCTTGCTCTTTTGAAACAGGGGGGTTTGAAAACTGGCCTTTGAACTTGCATACGATTTAGTTTTGATTCCAGAAGATTTTGAAATGGCTGGAACATGAACATGAACTGATCTGGAAATCTTGTTAGCTTTTCTTTCTTGGTTAAGTAAAGATTTTTGATAAAATTATTGTTTTGATTGTAACATATTTTTTTCTTGTTTAAAACTTTGAACTGGGATTTGCAAAGCTTTAGTATATGAAATAAAATGAGGCAAGGATGATAAATATACAAATGAAAAGAATTGTTTATTGACCAGTACAACAAATCAGAGATTTTTATCTCTTTGGGGCTGAAAGTATTTCGAACAGGCTTGTAAAAACAGAAAGCTTGTTCCTTTTTATATTTCTTATCTTCGATCAGAGATTTGGAGGCTGAAAGGATGTTAAAACAATTTGAATTTGACTTAGTTTACTGCTTAGAGATAGAGGCATTAAATGCCTAAGTACTATATGTTTCCTCCTACTCTTATTTGTACATAGATATATTATATTTTACTTTGTTCAAGTTGATAAATTATTTTACTTTCCTACAAACAAATCTTACAGCTACAAATATATCCTACTTGCCTTATCTATCTTGTACTTAGGAGATTTTCAAGCCTGCAATATGTTCCTAAAGTGTACATAATAATTTACTTAAACTTTACTTTGCTATTTGCTTTGCATTTGTTTACTTGCTTTGCTTCTATACTTACGTGCATATCCTATTTATGTATTACTCTTTTATTTTACAACCTATACTATTAAATACTACATTTATTTACTTATTAATTATTTTATTTCATACATTTGATTTATACTTAAGTTAAATATTTATAAAGTTTATTTTACTCAAGTTTTTACTTTGTAATTGTTATGATTAGCTTGTATAATTATTTCTATCTCCTAACATAAATGCATTTATTTTATTTTAAAACATAAACTATCAAATAATTAATTACCTATTATTATTATACTTTATACTTACTTTAAATGTTCATAAGGTATATTTTATTATCTATATATTATATTTATTTTAGAGATTTATATAAATTTAAAAACCATAATTTCTTTTAAAATACATATATAACAATTTTTATTTATAATAAAAATCTACTTGTATAGACATTACATTATAAATAAAGCTCATTATTACATTAAAAATAATTCATAAAAGAATTTATCACTTAATTACTAATTTTTATCAAGCTATACTCTAAAAAGAACACAAACCTTTTATTTAATTTAAATCCAAGCTAAAACCATTTAAACAATTTTAAATTAAATCTTGAGTATATTTTAAAGCCATATGATTATTTATTAAATATTGAATTTAAATCAAATTTACAACAAACATTGACTATTTACAATATATATACAAATATATATATAAATAAATAGAAAACAATTTATTAGCCTTTAAGAAGATAATTTATCAGTTAAATATTCATTTAAAAGAAAATTATTAATTCAATTCATATCTTATTATCAATTATCATCAAATCAATTTAATATTTAATATAGATTATTAAATTGATATTGCTTGAAATTCCGGGATGTCACATTCCTCCCCTCTTAAAAGAATTTCGTCCCCGAAATTTAAAACAAAGGTAATTTAATAATCTCATTAAAGATTTAATTTTAAAAATACAAGCATATATCATCAATATATACTAACAACCATAGCAATCAACCATCCAATCAAACAAATCTAGCTATCCAGACAAAATACTGGATAGAATTTTCTCGAGTTTCCCCGAGTATAAATACCGGGTTACTCGCTCTACAGAATCCAAACAAAACTATCTACTAGGCTACACACATCTAGATCTACAAAACAAAATAGGATATCATACTATAGACCAGTCTGACTCAACATCCAAAACTCCTGAACTACTGGTTCTACAACCAAAGATGACTCATACACGTACTCCCTCAGAGATACGTGAAAACAACGAATTCCAGTTATCCGAACTGACAATTCACTCTTGACAACCAAACACTTATCCAAAATCAAATCTCTGATTCTTATCCACAAAATCTTCGGACGATCCTGGGTCCTACATCCTTACTGATCAGCTTATCTTTCGCTGATGCCCTCTCGAAACAACCTGAACCAAAACCATCCACTAAATGATCTTTCCAAGATCAACCACAACTCAGAACTCCACTCTACTCCAAAATCAAAGACGCATCTCACTACCCTTATCCGGAAGAGATAAAACACAGATGAAAATGCTGATGATGAACATAAGCAAAGACTAGGAAAACACCTTCCAAAAATACGGTTCAACAGATCCAAAAATAAACTCAGAAGTTCCTCCAAAACCTGAGCTGCTTCACCAACTCAAAACCATCCTACTATTAAGCTGAACTATCGGTACCATTTCTGAAATCCAGTCGATACCAAACTCAATCTCCAGATGCTAACAAAACTCTGACTTTCTGAAGACATCCAGAAAAGAAAATCTCTAACAACCCAAGAGAACACTCAAACTATCACAAGTCACTTTTGCGATCAACCCAAACTAATATCCAAAGAAAAACTATTCTCTCTTTACCAATCAGAACAGCTCACGCTTACTAGTCAATCCATCGAAGAAACGAAACCACTCTGCTGCTTCTGAACTCCACTGCTGAGCTAGAAAGCTTCCTTGCCAATACATAGAACCCTCCAAGCTGCACTGCTGACACCAATGCCAAGGAATTTCCAAATCCAAAGCTCTTCAAGAAACTCGAACCTCTAACTAAACAGAAACACCCTGCTGAACACAGCCACAACACCGAAGCAGACACACTTCTTTAAAACTTGTTCCAAAGAAAACATCTTCGGAAACATCCATAGTCACTGCGTCTCATCACACAGCTACTACTCCCTGAGATATCAAGATATTATCTCTAGCTTCTGTCCAATCGACAGATCCAACTCTACTCATCCAAACTATACACTTCAAAAATGATCTCCAAATCTTAACAGATTTCCTCAGAGACTTGGTGAAATCCTTACACCACAAATTCATTCGAGAAGGACTATAGACCCAATACTGTCTCGGTCGATACACTTCCGACCTCAATAAATTCAACCATTGGTAGTCGTGTTATGCACACCACCACCCTATCTACCCTTATAACTTATATTGGAAAACCTGAACAGGTAACCCAACAAATAGGTAGAATATACAAATATATATATATATATATCAAAAATACAAATACGCTCTCTCAAGAAAGAAATCACTTAAGAGTCTAGGTATTCACTCAACCTAGCGCTCTGATACCACCTGTGACGACCCGAAATTCCATGCTCGGAAAATCGCATCATCGAAAAGAAAGAAAGGGGTGAGAAAGTAGAAAAGATAGAGAAGAAGAAGAAACAACAACAGAATCTCAACAGCGGAACGATTGAAATATAATATATCACATAATAGATTACATAGTATCATATACATCAGAGTTACACAGATAATACAACACATACTAGACAGTTATAAACACCTGTCTAGTTAATACAACTCGATACATCTCAAAACAACACAGAAATATAACACAGCGGAAATACAGATAAACACTAACACAGCGGAACCAATATATATCTACACGCTGAAGCCTCCTGCTCCATTGCTCCTCCACAATTCGTCAAAGCTAACCTGAATCCCTTGGCTACCCGTAAAAATTTGGGTACCCGAGAGTTTATGAAAAACAGAAATAAACTTCGGGTCAGACATGGGTCTGGTATGAGTAAACGGTTAAAGTTGCTTAACTTTTTTAAAAACCTTTGAAAACAAAGGGTATCACGTAAGACATCCCACACATAAACATGGAAATATTTTTACCTTACGCTAACCAAAACTTTGATAGGAAATTCAGTGATATTATAATAGGTCTAGGGTTTCCAAGTAAATAAGAAATAGCTGAAATTGTTACATGATTAAATTCCAGCATACATAGGTATACAATCAAATCCGATGGCACTTATTGGATTTTGGATTCCATACAATGGCAGGGCTACCGGGGTACCGCCCGTCACAGTACGTGGCCTAGATCACCGTACCGAGAACCCACCCTAAGTTCCCTGCAACACAAGGCCGGAACCATTCCTTACTGAACAGTTCCAAATAAGATAACCCCGCGGTTGTAGCTAGCAACCGCCACACAGCCGAAATGAAAAGGGACTCTAGACAGGGGTATATCTTACTCTCAAGTGGGTGCTACCCACGAAGCCTTGCTGCACCTCCCCTGTTTTAGCCATTCCCGGTTAATGAGGCTTGAGGCTACGATTACCTTTAGAGAACACTTCTCTTAGAATGCTCATCGTCCACCTGACGATGTTCTGAAAGCATTCAATCCATACAAGTTCGTTCCGGGTTCGAACGAAACCGAAGGCATTATCTCGTTACACTCGTATTGGAATCACCCTCAGAGTTAACGACAATAACCCTTGCATTCTGAATCACCATCTCGAATCTATAAGTACTATCTTCGTCAAACTCATTACGGAATCACCCACAGAGTTATACTGATGTATAGTTCTTATACCTCGAGTCTTCACTTGCTCCATTTGAATTTCACGACCTAACGTTATTTTAGATCGATGTGGTATTCGGGTCTCCAGACCTAGAATCCCGGTATACGGAAACCCGATCCCGGTCTCATCGAAATCCAAACCGTATCTTTTAAGGTCAAGTTGTTTTAAAGTTAAAACAATTTAATTCAATTATCTATATACACAGAGATAGATAAATCACAATATAACAATGGATAATAACATCATCATCATAAACAGATAATCCATATTATCTACTCAAACAGATAATCAATATCATCATACTTAAACAAGCATTCATAACACATAGATATTACTCATATCTGAGATCACAATCAATCAAGAAAATCAATATCATCCATCATAAGCAATGATTAATAATCACACATTTATAATTAATTTAAAATAAATTAAATTAATTACAAATCTCTAATTAATTTAAAGTAAATTAAATTAATTACTTCATCAATATTAATCTTGCTTACATAACCATTAATTAATTACAAGTTAATTAATTAATAATTTCCTACTTCCATCTTAATTTATCATCCTTGATTAATTATCTTTTAATTACACTTAAGTAATTATCCTTTAACTATTTTCACAAATTAATTATCTTATACCAAATATAGAAAGTAACCTTTTAAATTACTAAAATTAATTACATTACTTCTTTAACTAATTTCATAAATGAATTCCTTCATTTATTAATTATTTCCAAATAAATCCATTTTAACTTACATCATTAATTACAATATTTAATGATCTCTAATTACATTTATTTTAGTAATATATCTTCAATTAACCAAATTGTTAATCACCTAGATTAACTCCATTCAGTAATTAACTACCCTTAATTACTTCAATAAATAATTTAATTACTCCATAATTAATTATTCTCTAATTAATCCCTTGATTAATTTATACAAAGTAATTATACCCAAATTACTCTCATTTTTAAATCATCCGCAATTAATTACTTCCTTAAGTAATTATACTTACCATATCATCAAAGGTTTATTTAAATTAATTAAACTAAATTAATTAACTTAAACAATTCATATTAGACTTCACTAATTACAATGTGAAATAAATTTCTTAATTACTTCCGTAAGTAATTATATTTAACTAATTCACAATTATTTAATAATCAAATTAATTATCAAGATTAATCATATTAATTCATTATTTTATCATCTTAGTTAATAACATTCATTAACTATTAACACTTCTTTAAATTACTTTTCCAAAGAAATAAATTAAGTTTAATTTAGTTTTATCTTTACTATTCATAAATAAATCCTTAATTATTAAATCAATTAAGTATCCAATATTACTTAATAAATTCTTACTTGCTTTATTAATTAATAATCATAGGTTAAATTCAATCCTTATTTAATTAATGATTCTTAATTATCCATTTATTACCAATTAATTATCTTAAGCCTTAATTGACAAATTTAACCTTTAATTACTATATTAATTAATTCATCATTAGTTAACCAAATTAGTTAATTATTTATTTATTTAATAATTACAAATCTATAAATCTTCATTTATTTAAAAGGTAAAGCCTTTCTTATTAATGGTCAAATTCTCATTTATAATTGCCTTGAAATACTTTACTTTTGAATCTACTTTTCCATTTCATTTTAGATCCAAGATAATTACACTTAGCTTAGCTAAATTAAAACATTTTAAATATACTTTTAAACATTATAAAGTTATAAAACATTTCATTTTTATAAAACTTATATTTATTTAAACTAGGAGACAAAATAAATTTGAATCCTATCTTAAAATCTGGTTTAAACTTAGTTTTAAACTCTGCTTTAAAAATTTAAAGCTAAAGCCTGACAGGCTTTCAAAAACTGGCAACAGAACCACTAACCCGGCCTACCCTTCTCTGCTTCGAGTTTTCCCTTCTTCAAACCCGAGTCACCCCACGCGTTTCACAGCAATTTCCCCGAGTCCATTTCTTAATCAACTTCCTTACTCAAGTTGTATTTTAAAACGACAGTTCTACAAAAAAACCCACGCGAACTCGAGACCTGCTTCGAGAAAAACTCCGATCTACTCGAGTAAAACTCGAGATTTTCACTCCTGCTCGAACCCACTTCTCTGCCTCCACCAGTGCAACGCCGTGCACGTGCACAAGCGTCGGAGTCGCTACCATCTCTGACGACCCTTCCAACACATCGAACAGCAACGCTACCACCATTCCTGATCACCAGAACATCCCCCACCTGCCTCGAATCGATTTCGAGCTACCCAGTAAAAACTGGAACCCATTTCCATGGCTAAAACCACCTCAAGGTATCATCTCCGATCACCAGACGAAGAGAAACTCCGGCCACATCATCTTCATTCCTCCACGAACCCACCTCCAAAACCCTATTGAACTCGATCACCCTGAGAAGTGACGCGATCCCATTTTCCTTGGCCGACCAAAACTAGGTTTAAATATTACATCCCCTTCTCATCGTCGCCTCAACGATCGTGAACCACTCCAGACATTTTTCCTTAACACTCAGACCACCTATGCATCTTCAGTAACTACCACGAACTCCCAGATCAACTGGGTTGACAAAGGCAACCCAAAATTCCCAAAACAACTAAACCAGGATTGCTTACTCAAACCATCACTAAAAAATGTGATTCAAGCTTTAAAAATCAGGATTTTGTAAAGGGATTCACTTTATAAACTTGAATTGATAGTTCAAGATATTTGAATATATCACTTATTTTATCCATTAACTGTTTTTAAGGTTTTTCTTAGAGTAGTCTACTTTGTTTAATTAAAATACAAAATTTAAACTTACTTTATAATCAAACAACAAATTTTGTTTGGACCTTAAGTTCTATCATCAGGAAAATCAAGCAGAAATGATTTTGGAAGTAAGGCATGAGCTTGAGAACTTAAACAGAGGTAATCTACAGGTTATCACATTCATATATTACTTTTTACCACACAAGAGCAATGTACATATGAATATTCACACAACATACTTTTAGATATTAACATACAACACAAGTTACTTCATCTATAAGTCATATACATCAACAAAAGGGGTCTCATGTTTATTGTTTCAAGTCAGAGGCTTAAATCAGGATCAGGGAAGTTTTAAACAACAGATATACTCACATCATAAATTCACACAGAAACTTGCGCATACATATACAAGTAAATCAAACATTAACACTGAATTCATAGGCTACTTAAATTTTTAGTTTAAAGGTTTACTCACCAGGCTTCGAGAAATAGAAAGCTTGCTCTTTTGAAACAGGGGGTTTTGAAAACTGGCCTTTGAACTTGCATACGATTTAGTTTTGATTCCAGAAGATTTTGAAATGGCTGGAACATGAACATGAACTGATCTGGAAATCTTGTTAGCTTGGATCTTTACATTTCTTTCTTGGTTAAGTAAAGATTTTTGATAAAATTATTGTTTTGATTGTAACATATTTTTTTCTTGTTTAAAACTTTGAACTGGGATTTGCAAAGCTTTAGTATACGAAATAAAATGAGGCAAGGTTGATAAATATACAAATGAATTAATTGTTTATTGACCAGTACAACAAATCAGAGATTTTTATCTCTTTGGGGCTGAAAGTATTTCGAACAGGCTTGTAAAAACAGAAAGCTTGTTCCTTTTTATATTTCTTATCTTCGATCAGAGATTTGGAGGCTGAAAGGATGTTAAAACAATTTGAATTTGACTTAGTTTACTGCTTAGAGATAGAGGCATTAAATGCCTAAGTACTATATGTTTCCTCCTACTCTTATTTGTACATAGATATATTATATTTTACTTTGTTCAAGTTGATAAATTATTTTACTTTCCTACAAACAAATCTTACAGCTACAAATATATCCTACTTGCCTTATCTATCTTGTACTTAGGAGATTTTCAAGCCTGCAATATGTTCCTAAAGTGTACATAATAATTTACTTAAACTTTACTTTGCTATTTGCTTTGCATTTGTTTACTTGCTTTGCTTCTATACTTACGTGCATATCCTATTTATGTATTACTCTTTTATTTTACAACCTATACTATTAAATACTACATTTATTTACTTATTAATTATTTTATTTCATACATTTGATTTATACTTAAGTTAAATATTTATAAAGTTTATTTTACTCAAGTTTTTACTTTGTAATTGTTATGATTAGCTTGTATAATTATTTCTATCTCCTAACATAAATGCATTTATTTTATTTTAAAACATAAACTATCAAATAATTAATTACCTATTATTATTATACTTTATACTTACTTTAAATGTTCATAAGGTATATTTTATTATCTATATATTATATTTATTTTAGAGATTTATATAAATTTAAAAACCATAATTTCTTTTAAAATACATATATAACAATTTTTATTTATAATAAAAATCTACTTGTATAGACATTACATTATAAATAAAGCTCATTATTACATTAAAAATAATTCATAAAAGAATTTATCACTTAATTACTAATTTTTATCAAGCTATACTCTAAAAAGAACACAAACCTTTTATTTAATTTAAATCCAAGCTAAAACCATTTAAACAATTTTAAATTAAATCTTGAGTATATTTTAAAGCCATATGATTATTTATTAAATATTGAATTTAAATCAAATTTACAACAAACATTGACTATTTACAATATATATACAAATATATATATAAATAAATAGAAAACAATTTATTAGCCTTTAAGAAGATAATTTATCAGTTAAATATTCATTTAAAAGAAAATTATTAATTCAATTCATATCTTATTATCAATTATCATCAAATCAATTTAATATTTAATATAGATTATTAAATTGATATTGCTTGAAATTCCGGGATGTCACAAAAACCCATTAGGACTTTGTTTATTTTCCAATGTTATCATGTAAACAAAAATCCTAATAAGCATCCTAGTTTTTAATTAAACCCATGTAATTGTCTCATTTGGCCCATTAACCCATAATCACTTTTTATTTAAAAATTCCCCATTTCAACCCAAAATACTTTAATTTACAAACCAATTGCAAAATTTAAATTCCCAAAATTTTGTTTAGCTCCCTTTTCAACTTAAAATCATAATTTTAATTTATTATTCGGTAATGCAACCTCAGGGTTGTTACAGTAAGATAAACTTGATAATATTCAATTGCATTCTTAAAACATATATATAACTTACCAAAAGATTTAAAAGTTTAAATGTTTAATAAGAAAATGTAATGGAATTTTATACAAGTAAAACTTAAGTAAAGAAAGTGTTCAATGGAATTTCTTCATAAATAAGAATTTTGATATTATAATTGTTATTAACTTAAGTTATAATTGAAATGCTACTAATTAAATATAATAGAACGGTGAGTATTATAAATAAATAATCATAAACTTAAGTAAATGTTTGAAGTTATTTATAATTAAAGTAAGTAGAAAAGATGAATACTGTAAGTAGATGATTACAAACTTAAGTTAATGATGGAAGCCATTTATAATTGAAATGAATAGAAAAATGAACACCGTACTAAATATAAATGATTTTAACTTCAGAAATTCTTGAAAGGATTCAGAAAATAGATTTAATATTCAATGACACCATATAAGAAAATGAATGTAAATAAAGAAGTAAGAAACTTAAGTATGAACTAATACACAAAGGAATATGATTATCTAATGGAAATCAAGTATATAAATTAATTAATGTGAGCTAAACTGCAATAAAATGTAGGTAATACTTAAAATGAATTCATTGATTATTATAACAAATTGAATGACTATGACTTATTTAAGAAACGAATGTAAAGCAATGAAAAGAAATTTGTATTTTATGACTAAAGGAAAAATAATTTTGTAAGTGATGAATGAAAATAAATGAGAGTAAGTACTGAATGAATGAATGAATGTGAATTTATTTACAAAGAAACCTATATAGTACTTTAAGAATTGATTTACATATGTTTAAAATAATTGTGTATGAGTAACATATGTAAGAAAATGTAAATAACATATGTGAATAAATGAATGTAAATAAATGGAATTAAGTGCTAAATGAATAAATAGGAATAAAATTATATAAGAAATAAATGTAAAATTAAAGGAAGTAATCATTGAACGAATGAAAAAAAAATGAACAACAAATCTTATGAAAAGAAATTAATAAGAATAAATTTAAATAATGTTTGGAATTTGATGTTTGTTTTGATTTATGGGTTGTTGGGTAAAGATACTTCCAATTGTTTAGGATGTATGAATAATCTACTGAGTTTTATCTAAGACTGTTGAGTAGATGGTATACTTAGTAGTTTATTTGTCATTCTATGCGATTAAAAGTGTCTAAACTCGAACAAACCATTTGCGTTGATTGATATGGATGGATAATTGATTTGTTTTGATTTCATGTGATGATTGTATGCCTTTAGTTGCAAGTGATCGTTGTTATATTATATTGATTTGTTTGTTAGTGGTTGAAACAACTTTAGATATTTCATTTTATACGTTTATTAACCTCTTTGGATTATATAAGTGAAATACAGGTTTATGGAAGCAATTGCTACTGCTTTTGGTTTCATAAAATAAGCGTTATTTGCCCGACAAATAGGTGCGTTCTCGGATTACGGTTCGCTAGCGATATTATATTGTTTTTCCCGCTGTTGGGATATATTATTTTGAAAAATTATGATATATATTGTTATTATTGATATCATTATTATTTACAGACCTCTCCGTACAAAGGAGACTATGCCGAAATTTTTCGTGAATTTAGGACTTAGAAAATTTTGTGAAATGTTTTTCAACTTTTGTTAACTTGAATATAAAAGGATTTAATTGTTATAAATTGATATATTTTATTTAAATTATTTAATTATGAATTTTTTTTTTAATTTAATATTTTGAATAAGATATATTGATTACTTAATTCCTTCTTTTCCTATCTTTTCCCTTTTCGGGGACGAAAAGTTTTGAGTGGAGGAGAGTGTAACGACCCGTAATTTTTGATAATTAAAATTAGTTAATTTAATGAGGTTTTGTTATTAAATGTTGAAAGAAATAAAATTTATGGCATATTAATAAGATTATAACGAAAATGGAAGGTAATAGTATTAACTTCAGGTAATTTATAACCGCCTTAAATGTAATAACGGTAACAGATTGTTGTTTGTTACCAATATGTTAAATCAATTGCAATTAAAGGAAACAAATGTTACATTCATGTGAGTTAAGATTATAACTAGAGTGAAATGTAACAATGAAAATTTAAGTTAGTTATTAAATATTGTAACGATAGTCCAATCAATTGAAATAATTTTAATGTTATGCTTGGTTATAAATTGAATATAAGAAAACAAATGTAAATATTGAATCAATTAATGAAATAATATATAATTTATGGTAATTGAATAAAATCAGTGTTATCTAAGTAATTATGACATTTGTTGTAAATGATAAACCTACAAATGTTACTAAATATAGAAATGGTGACAATTGTTATTTGTTACCCATTTATCTAATCGATTACAAATAAATGTAAATAAATGTTGCATTAATGTGAGTTAAGATAGTCCTGCAAATTGTGAATGTAATAAAGGCATAGAAATGTTAATTATTGTTTGTACCAAAAATGGGCACAACACTCTTCGGAAGTCTTTGAAGAGATAAACGCGCAGAATGAAAATTAAAACTGTGGATTATCTAACAAAAACTCCAAATAACAGAAAGTAAATTGCAAAGACAAGCGATTTAGAGTGGTTCGGCGTTTTGCCTACGTCCACTATGAAGTTTGATGATTTTATTGCTCGATTACTTGAAGATTACAGTAGTTAACAATGTAATACAACTGAATTTCAATGCTAAGTGTCAATCTAAAGCAGCGGCGGTGTTCTGGAGTAGATCTGGCAGAATCTGGACGCTCTTCAGCTCTTAGCATTGTTCGACCTCTTTTCTGAATGACCAGGGGGTCTATTTATAGGTGTAGGAGGCTGATATTTCGCCTAAAATGAGGGGAGACCAGTTCTGGCACGTCAGGGGGCCCACATGGCCAAATCTGGAGATCCGGGCCCACTTCGGGATCGATTCGACCCTTGGTTCGAATCGATCAAGAAATCATCCAATCGAGCTGAAATTTGGTGTGTACATTCTTCATCATGTGTTTGAGCTTCTGTGAAAGTTTCATGGGATTTGGACTTGTAGAACTCGAGTTATGATCGATTCAAGTTGGTGTTTTTTCGTATTCTGGAGTCGTTCGAATCGATATGCTCGAATCGATTCGTTCGAATCGATCCTCCTGCTCGTGAAGATGGTGACGTGGTGCGCTTTCTTCGAATCGGTCCGCTTTGCACTCCGCTTTGACTGGGTCGAATCCACGACTTGGATTCGAAGATGGTGGAGTCGAGGTAATGGATTCGAAGGACCTCTTCCTTCGAATCGATGGGACTAATGCTCGTTCGAATCGACTTAGACTCGTAGCTATGGACCGGTTCGAAGTTGTCTTGGCCTGGGGATTCGAGTGCATGGATTCGAAGGTTCCTTCCTTCGATGGATTCGAACTATGGTGTAGGCGAGGGTGGATTCGAACTCAAGGCACTTGAAGGCTCGCTTGATGTAGTCGAACGTAGTGAACGCCTCAATCGATTCGAAGCTATGGATTCCACCTGATGGAGTCGAAGCAATTCTCTTCTGATCGATTCGAACTACTCTCTTTCTCATGGATACGAGGCAATGCTTGCCTGATGGATTCGAACATAGGGTTCGCCCATGGATTCGAACTAAGGAAGCTCTACTCCATCCTTTGTCGACAATATCTCGAGCATACGAACTCGGATTGTCTCGAAAATTGGAACGTCGTCTCCTCTGTCCTTGCTTGGCAGGTCTTATCAATTGCAGCCCGATCCGGACTCGGACAAAATTCATCGATATCCGTAGCGATCTTTACGTGTAACCGACTTCCGAGACGACCTGTCACCGGCATCTAGTCAAGTCCTTGGTGTCACGGCCTTGCCAAAAGGTGGGATAACATTTGCCCCCCAAAGTACGTCTTGTGTAAACATGACGTGCTTTGAAAAGCTGCAGTCTCTCATTGGATAGCTATAACATGCTTTGTCGAAAATTGTCTTCTTTGTTGTTGTAATCAATCGTTGCACGATCATGATCGACTGTTAGGCTTTTGAGTCATGACGAGATGAACATCTGATTCCTGTCGATGATAAAGACCAAAACATTAGTCAAAAAATATGTGCACATGGGTATTATCTTGACCTTGGCTAACGTTGCGTGATCGCAAGTTGTTGTCTGTTCGGTTCGCTATCGAAATCTGCATCGGTCCTCTCCTGAACCGATTTGAGATTTGAGTTAAAATATTGCTTTTACGATTGTCTATGATCATCCTCTCGTATTGATCCTCTCCTGAATCGGTACAAGAGTGAATAAGCAATTTTTCATATGGAAACGACTCGTCCATTTGACCGGTGGTATTTGATGGAGGCGAAGCAATGTTTCTGGATCCGCTTCGAGTTGATGGTTTCGAGGTAGACACTTCGAATCGATATTGCGTGGATTCGATGTTCTTTGAGTTGGAGTCGAAGTTGTGAATGCTTGAACCGATGTACCTTCGAAATGATGGTTCGTGGGGCTCGTGCTTTGAGTCGATGTTGTCTCGCATCGATGTTGTTGAGATGGATTCGAACATATAAGGAGATTCGCAGGAGACGGATTCGAAGTGGTGGGTTACGATCGATTCGAAGTCGCCGTAACGAATCGAGTCGATGCCTTTACCTGTTAAAGCCGGTCAGTTGTACCGGGAGGCGAATCGTCTATTTTCTTCTATATATACCGGGGTACTATTCTCTTCTCACTTTTTACCATTTACCATTGCTTTAGCCGCTTCTTCGAATCGATCTCTCAGAGCAAAAACTAACGGGCTTTCCTCGAAACGATTGACTTCGTCCCCGCTTCCACTTGCAATCGAGTCAGGTAACTAAAGGATTGATTCGAGATGAAAATGTTAGAACTATCTTCGCCTCAAAGAATTCTGAGTGATGAGATCTGAATGGAGTGGGTCGACTCGGTGGGCATTGATTCCAGGAACAAGTGACTCGAATCGTTTTCTGATGCATAGCTTCGAATCGATTCTTGTAAAGGAAGAAAAAGCCTCGTGTCGATCGATTCGATGTAACTATGCTTTGATCGAGTCGAAGGTATCGAAGGTCGATCGATTCGAAGTCACTCAGTGCCTATGGATTCGAGGTGCTTCTCCATCCCTAAGTATATCGAGTCGACCTATTTGGATTCGAAGCACACCGAGTCGATCCATATGGATTCGAACGCTTTCAGTTTTGAGAACTCAATGTTTATGACTTGCTCCATCATATGAATTACGACCAGTTTCAAGTTATTCTCTGACGAACTTAAAGAATTTTAGCATACTTGACTCCGACGAGCTTCGGCCTCGCATAATCGAACTTGACTGAAAAACTTGAACTTGAATTTCCTTCGAAGCTCGTCGATGGAACTATGACCTAACTAATTAATACAACTGATTTATACTTGAAGTTGGTTCGTAGCGTTTGGATGGTGTGGAAGTGACGGTCAGTGATGACGGTCATTTTCATTCTCAAATTCCCAAGTTATGTCGTACGATCATCTCGCTTTATTCTGTTAAATTTGTTTAAGTGATGCACAGCACTTGCACTGCACGACACGTTCATACACACTACACTGGGGCATGCACGGGCTAGTTATGAACTTAATGTTGCTTTCTGATGAGTTAGCTAATTATGGAATCTTCGAGCTCCCAACAACAAGAAGTACAGAGCTCGACTCCTCCGGTTCTTGAGATTCCTGAAATCCCTGCCGATGTAATCGATCCAGCTCCAGACGAGTTGTCGGAGGCTATATTTATTGAGGACCCTATCGATTCGGTTCAGTCCAACATCTCTGAATCCTTACTGGGACGAATTTGCCTAAAGCACAACATATCTCTAGGTGATGTATTATTGCCCAGCGCCACTGATAGACCGCATAATCCGCCTGAAGGATATACAGCATTCTACCGTCACGCTTGTGCGGCTGGAACTCTTCCTCCTTTCAATCAATATATCAGAGGGATGCTATCATATTTAGGAATCGCTCCTTCACAACTTCATCCCAACGGGCACGCGTTGCTGAACAGTGCCTTTATCATATTTATGGACTGTCTCTTTCGCCCGCCGAGGCCCTCCGAGATCAGACACATATTCAACTTCAAGAGCAGGGGTGATAGCCCGTCGTTTACATTTTTGGAGGCAGTTAGAAATTGCCAAGTTGTAGTTGGAGCTTGGACTCGACTGAGCTATTTCAAGAACGAATGGTTCTACGTTCGGTGCCCTCCGGGTTTTGCTAGGCGATGGTTGTCTAGACGTAAGCGTCTTAACCTGTTTCCTTGACCAATAGCTCTTCGGTGTTAAAACTGACATTTCATTCCTTTTACAGCTATCATCTCTAGGCCCGATGGAGGGCGTTTCAAGGGTACCGTCCGGAGTCTTCAGGAAGTCCCAAGCGAGCTGAGGCATATTGACTCGGTGTTGAACGATTACAACTTAAGAGTCCTTGGTTTGATCGACATCAATCAAAGCATAGTCGTTGAAGGCTTTGCAAAGTCTGCCTCCAAGAAGGGAGATAAGAAGAAGACCAAGAAGAAAAAAGTGAAGAAGTCACTCGGAATCAAAATAATTGAGGCGGGTGATGAAGAAAGAACCCACACAGATTCAGAGCCGATGGCTGATCTCTCGGGAAACTTTGAAGAATCGGGAGAAAAACGGAAAGGCAAAGCCGCCGTTTCCAAAAAACTTAAGTCAAAAGGGGGAAAATCTGTAGATGTGTTTCTTCCCGCTTCCGGAGTTATGATTTCTGAGGCCGCACCTTCTCATTCGAGAGATTCTCTCAAAGGGCTTGATGATATTCCTATCCCAGATTATATATCAATCTCTCATAATCCTGGGTTGGAGGAATTACAAGATGTCTTAAATATGAACGAGCCCTTTCCTTTAAGTGCGGTCAACACTTCCGGTCGGTTTGGGGGTTTACACATTTACACACACTTCCACGGCACTTCATGACTTCTGCATAGTAAACATTGCTTTATGGGATTTTAATCCGTATTTCTTTCTTATCGCAGGTGAGATGTCAGGGCGTGGCTCCACTTTAGATAGGCTTCGGAACGTGCGCCAATCTTCTCCATTTTATGACTCCCGTAGGAGAGAGACAGATAGGGACCATGGGCGAGGCTACTCGAGTCAAGAACGTTATGACAGAGACAGGGATTACTCGCGTAACCGTCCTGGTTATGATTACTCTGATAGAGACCGGGGATACCAGCACCGACCCCGATCTCGCTCTCCTCCGCCTCCCAGGGCCCCAGTAGACCTCCCAGGGCCATCTCATCAACAACAGTTGCCTTCTCAATCCTCTCGGCCTGACGCTCAACGGCCTAGAGTGGAACCAACGGCAGCCGCTATAATTGAACAAGTTCCGGCTGAGTTGACAAGCGAGGGAGCTGCTAAACTTGCCCAAATGAAAAACGACTATCCGGAAATTTGCATGGATGGCTACATCTTCCCTCCTAACTTTAAAAGAATCCCTCCGGAAGCTGAGACCACTGCTCATAATTACATTCACGACTTCTATGCTCAGTACAAGGAGTGGTACAAGGCAGCCGTGAAGGCTTCTAGAGTGGCTTTTGACAGGGCTAAGATTATTGTTGAACGCGATGCTGAAATTGCTAAACAGAAACGCATCATTGAAGTTCTTCAATCTGAAATGGAGACGTCCCGGAGTTCTGAACTTCAAGCTCTCCAGAAACATGAGGACGCCGTGGCCAAAATGGCTAGGATGCAACAGGAACATTGCGCCACGGTAGAAGAGATGGGCCACCGCAACACCACCGTTGCAGCTGAGCAAGACTTAGCCGTTAAAGAGCTGAACGAGCTCAAGGCCAAATTCGCTGAAATGGCGAAGGAGAAGGATGACGCAAACGCCACTGCACAAGAGGCTTGCAACCAAGCGGTATCTCTTAGGGCCGAACTTGCTGCGGTGGCGGTCAAGTCTAAGTCTGCGGAAGCAGAAATCCAGGAAAAGATTTTGGAGGAGAGGTCCAGGCTGGACGCTGAGTTCGACGATCTCCTTGTCACATACAACGCTAATGTGCTGGAGCATAGAAATTTAGCGTGGCTGGGAGATGACTCCATGATCTTGTACAATGCCTGGACCCGGCTGGTGAATGAGAAGAAGGCAGTGCATCCAGATGAAACATTTGACGACTTTGAGCTGGAGATGCGTTTGCTCACCGACGATGAGAGGAAGACCCTTCATGAGGTGGTGATCTCCATGGCGAAGGAAAAGCTTGGCGTTCAATCTCTAGAGACAGGCGAAGGTTCGGGGACCGTGCATCACGAGGCAAGTGTTGGAGCTGTACTCGCAACATTGCCCGAAACCACTGGTGCGGTAGACCCCCAATCTGTTCCTGCATATAATCCTGACCAGCCGTTATTATCTTCTGCCGATGATTCCACCCATGTTTCGGTCCAGACCAAGGAAGGTATTTGAACGCTTCTCGTAGTTTAGTCGTGAAAAACCTTAAGCAACACACTTGGCTAACAATCTTCGTTTTGTCGCATTTCAGTGACTGAAGCTATTGTGTCTGCGCCCCTTGCTCTATCAGTTCCTCATCAAACACAAGGGGTTGTTTTTTCTGAAGCCGTCACGACTTCCACTTTGATTGGCGAGGAGGGAGATGCGAATATGTTTTCTTTCAGCGCTCAAATGATTGAGGAGCTTCTTAATGAACCCATCGACCCCTCTGCCAACCCGTCCGATATTGTGAGTGAGGCTGCTCCGGCTGTTAGTTCATCTATGCCAGCTATTGGCACATCTGATGCGGCCCAAGTATCTCGTGAGGACGATGTTATTGTTGAGATTGCTGCCGAGATGGCAGCAGGGAATGTTGGTGTGAATCCGCCCGGGCCTGCCCCGTTAATGGTGATTTCACCGGGCGGTACTGTAATGATTGAGACCGCTCCTGCCCCTCCTCCTGCTACTACTCCTATGCCTCCAGCTCGTCCTCCCAGAAGGACTTCCGTTGCCTCCAGCTCTGAGGAAGATGTCGACATTATATCGCTGCCGGAGGGCAAGCCTGAGAAGAGCAAGCGATTGAGGAAGAAATCAGGCAGCGGATCGGGTGGAGCTACCCCGAAGAAGAAGATAAGGAAGAAGAAAGATTGAACTCTTTCTTTAAATCTCTGTTGTGTAGGGTAGCATTTTGTTGATTCTTCTATTGCCGTGTATAGATGTGGATTCGGCTCCCACTAGTAGCCATTTCTTGAACCATTTTGTAATCATATTCTTTTTGTTGATAGTGGAAATGAGAATGTATTCCCTTTTGTCTCCAACTTGTTGTGTGTTATGGTTCTTCCCCCAGTATTGGGGATTAGTGTGGAGTTGACGTATGTTTATACCCCGTCTCGCGCTCCGGAGTACGGAGTAGAATGGATGTTTATACTCCGCCTCGCACTCTGGGAGTACGGAGTTAGATGAATGTTTATACTCCGCCTCGCACTCTGGGAGTACGGAGTTAAGGAATGTTTATACTCCGCCTCGCACTCTGGGAGTACGGAGTTAAATAAAAAGCTTGTGCCCAGCTCGCGCTCTTGGAGTACTCTGGGGTTTAGGAAAAATGTTTATACTCTGCCTCGCACTCTGGGAGTACGGAGTTAGTTAAAAAGTTTTGTACCCAGCTCGCGCTCTCGGAGTACTCTGGGATTTAGGATAAATGTTTATACTCCGCCTCGCACTCTGGGAGTACGGAGTTAGTTAATGTTTATACTCCAGTTCGCACTCTCGGAAGCTGGAGTTTGTTGATATTCATACCCAGCTCGCGCTCTCGGAGTACTCTGGGATTTAGAAAAATGTTTATACTCCGCCTCGCACTCTGGGAGTACGGAGTTAAGTAAAAAGTTTTGTACCCAGCTCGCGCTCTCGGAGTTCTCTGGGATTTTGTAAAATGTTTATACTCCGCCTCGTACTCTGGGAGTACGGAGTTAGTTAATGTTTATACTCCAGTTCGCGCTCTCGGAAGCTGGAGTTAAGGAAAAAGGTTGTCGTGTATCAACCCATTTCTGGCCTGATGTGATGGCTTGCCCCCGAGCTCGGGTTTCATTTGGTGAGTGGTTGATTGCTTCATAGCCACTCCCTATCTGAATAAATTCCATTGCGTGATGGAATTTAGCTCTTCGTGCATCGTGATGTTGTACATTGTATTTAATGAATCACAGCTCTGGCTCAAAGAGATGGCATTTTATTGCTGAAATAAGAAAACATGGCAAAGTCAGTTGCCTTATTACAAATTCTAATTTCGAAATGCAGAAACAAATTCTAAGACAGAATTGAAACTAAATAGATAAACATAGCCTGTTATGTGCGATAGCGACGAAGTCTTTCGCTATCCAAGGCCTTTGGTGAAGCTAGACCATCAGCGGTCGTCATCTCATATACATCATCCCCGAGCTCTTGCTTAATCTCATGTGATCCCTTCCATGTTGGTTTCATGTGCAGTAGTGCTGGGTATTCTTTTTTAATGACGATCTCATTGCGCTCAAAAGTTTTAATTTGGTCCTTGGCATCGCGTAATCGGGCGACTCGTTTTCGGTGTATGACTGTTCTTAAGTCAACCTGATCGCCTTGGACGACTCCAATTCCGTTGACGGTGGGAAACTTTAAGGTCAAGCACCATGGGGCAATTACAGCTCTGAATTCAGTAAGGGCAGGTCATCCTAAGAAAGCGTTGTATGGCGAGACTATGTTCAACACAGTGAATTGTAATGTTCGAACTCTCCTATGTTCCTTAGATCCCAACCTAACTGGTAACTTCACCACCCCAATAGGTACGGTAGAGCTACCGTTGAATCCATGGAGGTGAGTTTGGCAAGGTTCCAAATCTCTGGGATTCATCCTCATTTGATTATAAGCATGTGTAAAAAGGATATTCACAGAGCTCCCGCAGTCAACTAGTATCCTCTTCATCCAAGCTGGACCTACTTGTGCCGATATCACGAGTGGGTCAGTAGTCGGGCTTCCGACATAATCAATATCGTTGTCTCGGAAAGTGATGTCGTTAATTATCGCTCTTTTTCGCTTGGTCGAAGGTTTATTGTCCAAGCTATCATCATACTCAAAGTCTGTTCGTCTAGCCAAGTTGTTATATGATTTCACTTCTTCCCAACTTCGCTTCGCTGTTCGAGGACTATCACTCACAACATTAATTACCAGTCTTCCTCCGACACGACCTGGTTCTTCCTGCCTTTCTGGATTCTGTACATGATTTTGATTTGAGGGGCCCGCCCCTTCAGACTGCGGTGCCCGCACAAACTGATCTAACTTCCTCTCTCTGATCAACTTCTCAATGAGGTCCTGCAAGTGTCGACATTCATTGGTGTTGTGGCCATAACTTTCGTGGAATCTACAGAACTTCCCTGTTTGAATCTGCCTCTCCGACGATTGCTTCGGAGCCGGTCTCTTGTATTGCATAGTATTGCAAGTCTGTAGGTACACATTCTCCAACGATGTATTCAATGGTGTGTAATTATCGAACATTGGGACCTCACGTCGTGGACCCCGATTTGGATCTCTTTTCTTATTCTGATCATTGTTACCTCTTGGCTGAGTTTGCTTGTTCTGTATGTTCAACTGAACTTTTCCGGAATTGTCACCGGACTGTTTTACTGCTACATTGCTCTGTATCTCTTCACTCTTGGGTCCCGCATCGTCTTGCTTCCTAGACTGTTTCGCGTCCTCTTGTCGTAAGAATTGCGCGGCTTTGGAGTAGAAACGGTCCAACGATGCGGGCGGTTTTCCGGCTAACCAGTTTCGAAATTCAGAATCAGGGTCAATCCCCTTTGTCAATGCCATTAAGATTGAGTTATCGTTGGGGTTACTAATCTCCACACATGCCGCATGGAATCTTTCTAAATAACGCCTTAGCGTTTCCCCACGAGCTTGGGTAACACCGGATAAGGTGTTGACATCTTTGGGTCTAGCGACATGCATGCGAAATTGTTCAACAAATTTCTTAGCCAGTTGATCGAATGAAGAGATAGACCTAGGTGGCAATCTTGTGAACCACATCGTTGCAATTCCACCTAGAGAGATGGGGAAACTTCGACATTTTACTGCGTCATCGGCCCTTGCGGCGCTCATCGACCATTCATATTTCAAGATGTGTTGATTGGGATCAGAATTTCCTTCGTACATAGGAAGGGTTGGCATTCTGAATCGCCGAGGAGGTTCAGCATTCAGTATCTCGTCTGTGAAGGGAGTATGACTACGGGAAAGTCCCCAGTCATCGTTGGTAAGGCCTTGGCTTTCGCGGATCATCTGACGTATCATAGTCGAGATGTCTGTCATTGCTACATTTTGAGCTTGCCGAGCTAAGGTGTGGTCGGGTTCCACAGCGCGAGTTCGGATCGGACGCTGTCGACGGTCCAAATTTTGCCTCCTTGGCTCAGCGTCCTCTAAGACGTACGGTTCAGGAGTACGCCCACGTTGCCGATCATTTGGCTCCGGAAGATTTCGGGTATCAACCCTTGTTTCTATTGTGGCAGCTGCGGCATGATTGTCCGTGGTATGCTGTGTAGTAGGGCCTCCTTGTGTGGAGGGTCCGGCCTGAAAGCTGGTTGACGGTCCTGCCCTCAACTGTCCAATAGTTAAAGCGGGTTGATATCCGGTCGTTTGTGCATGACTCCCGTCTAATCGAGGACGGGTAGATCTGTGATAGTAGTCTGACGAAGCGGAACTTTCAGTGGATGAGCGGGAAACATCATCCCTTCTGGACCTCCTACGGCCCTGGCGGTTCAGTTGGTTTGTCAATTCGATATTGGCACGCAACTGTTCAGCTAATTGCTGCCGACTCTGAGTCAGTTCTTGTAGCAATACTTGGAATTCTTGTCTAGTGACTACCCCAGACGGATCTGAGTGGGCAGTGTTGTCTTGGTTGGATGGCTGCTGTTGAGCAGGATTCTGTCCATCCCTACCTTCTTGTCCAGCAGCTGTAGAAGTGGTTCTTGTGCTAACCATTTCGAATAATGAATCCTTTTCCTAGATTTTATGCAAATCTGAGTAGAATGGAAGGACTGTGAATCGAAGATCTGGATCTTTGTAACGACCCTGAATTTCGAATAAATTAAATTGGGAATATTTAATTAATTTTAAATATTTGAACGACAATTTAATTTGAATTTCCGATATAATTCTGAAATCGACGATTTAATTTATAAAATTTAATCGATTGAAGTTGAATAAAAATTTATATCTTCAATTTAAAGCTAAAGGAAAATATTTCAAACGCTTGTAAAATTTATATTGATAAAACTGAAGATAATGGAAGCTTCAGAATCGAAATTGAAATCGATTTGATCAGTTTTGAATAAATCGTTCGAACCGATATTTATAGAATAGTCATTTTTCAAACAGTCTCGGAATTCGACAAAACCAGTTCCATTGGGTCCGTAATATTGTATTATTACCGGATTTCAACTTTCGTAGCATTTGGAGCTGTTATGTGAGAATACGACACATCAACGCATTAAAGATTTAATCAAATTCAATTTAAATTTTTAAATTTAAAACCTTGCCGACATCCACACGTTCATCTCCTTCGATCACGCAAAGAATCACGTAAAGCAATCGTACCAGCCATACTTCGTTCAATTTTAAAATCCCCTCCCTCTTCATAAAAAAATCAAACGGAAATGGCTGTCGAGATAAAAACATATCCTCCCCTTTTCAGATTTTATCCCAAATCGAATCCATTAAAAATTTAATTGCCAAATCCCTCTTTTCTCGAAATCGAGAGGGGCGACCGAGTGGTTGCAAATCACGGTCGCGAATCGAACGGAGTTCGATCGTTTAAGGAGAGGGGTGATCTCGAGAGGGGTATTCGATGCTCGAGTGCGATGGCTTCAGGATATCGCGAGATGTCGCGAGGGTTGTTCGCAGATATGGTCGAAGGACTTCGACTTGGGTCGCGATGTCGAGCAGCTTGGGTTTGATGACGGGATTGGCGATGGTCGAAGGTGACGATGCAGCTAGGGTTTCGGCGACGAGTTCGAGTCGCACTCGAATCGAGTTCAAGGCAGAGGCGATGCCGTGAAGTTCGGCAGTAGATTGTCAACTGCGAGGAAAT
This sequence comes from Allium fistulosum, assembly GCA_030737815.1. NCBI lineage: Eukaryota > Viridiplantae > Streptophyta > Magnoliopsida > Asparagales > Amaryllidaceae > Allium > Allium fistulosum. The sequence goes on along the minus strand of CM060905.1, from coordinate 477,388,105 downwards.
GAGGCGAAGTCGAGATTTGGGTTTGCTCGATGTGCTGTAAGGTATAGTGTTTATCTTTAGTTTAAATAAATAGGTGCATATCTGAATTTTACAGTGAAATATAAGTGAAAAGAAAATTTATAATAATAATAATAGTATATATGTGGATATATATAGTAAAGCATAGAAACCCATATAAAGTTTTGGAAGAAAATAGTAAGTTTTAAGTTAGTAATTTCAAAACAGAAAGTATATTGATTTAAATTTCACATTTAAGTATTTTCAGTTATTTCATTTAGTTATATACATTTATATATATATACAGGAAGCTGAAAACAGAAAAAGAATTATTTGCAATAAAACATAATTTTACTTTTAATCTGGTAATTACATACACACATTCAAATATACATTTAAACTAAGACAGTTATATATATAGGTTATTTTATTTTAGTATGTTTTAAATTTAATTTTTTCTATGTAAAGTTATATAAAGGAATTCACTGTTAATTTAAAAATATATATGTTTAGCTTCAGAAAAAATAAAATATGTACACATATTTTAAGATATCACTTTAAAATTTAATAGATTGAGTGATTAATTGTTTAATCTACTTGTTAAAATTCTTTTTGGTACTAAAAGATATTTTTAAATGGGAAAATGATAGGTGTGATGGTTAAACTGTTTCAATTAACTTATTTAATTTTTGGACTAAAAATAATTGGTTTAAGGAAAATTTTAGTTTAAGAATTTAAGTTAAATTATAAGTTAAATTAAATAAGTGAATGATAATAAATTGTTTGATTCAAGTGTTAATAAATTTATATAATTGTTATACAAGGTCTAAAATGGAGAAAACAAGTCGAATGGGAATGGACTACAAAATAAAAGCTAAGGTGAGATTTTTCTCACTCAAAAATATATTTGGTATTACAGTTATTGATTTGACTGAATTGATTGATGTTTGGATGTGATATTAGATATTTTAGGATATATCTATATATATATAGCAGTATATACATATTGGCATATGTATATATTGGATTGATGATTTCCCGCCTCGTATAGCGGATGAGACCCTATTGCGCCGTTAGTAAGCGGATTTATAAAAACCTATATACCGCGATAATTCCGTACTGGAGCGGAATTGGTATTGTGCTGACGTCTTTGGATGCAGGGAAACAGGTTGGAGGGATCCAACTGGACCCCTCACATTTATTTAATTCATTTCTATTGTGATATGAATCTGCGAATGATTATAGTGATACTATTAATCATATTGATATCTGGAAATTGTTTGAAAGCTAAAATTTAGCTGAATGGATGTTTGACATCATTGGATTCCAAAAATAAACGAAATTGAATTTTTGGAAATCAAAATAGAAATTTCTAAGTGAATTTGATTTTAGAAATTTAATAAATTCGAAGAAAGGAATTTTAAAGTATAAAAAGTGAATTTTTATAATCTTATTGAATTAATTTCAGAATCAAGTGAAAATGTTAAATAAATGGATTTCGTAAAGTAGTGATTATAAATTGAAGAATTTAATTTAAAATTTGGATTTTTAAAATAGATTGAAAGAAAACGATTGAAATTTATTTTCTTAAAAAGGAATTTTATTTAAAAGAAGATAAGTTGGAATTTCAGTTTAAAATTTAATTGGTAAATTGAAATAAGTTGCGAAATCAATGTAAAATGATTTCAATTTGAAGAATCCATTTTAAAACAGAATATTGAATAATTTAAGAAAAATAAGGAATTTATTTTAGTAGTGATAAGTAAAATTAGAAATCAATCTGTAATTGATTTAATATTGGAAATGAATCTTTGAGAAATCAGCATGGGAATTTTATTTAAAGTTGAAAATAAATTTAGAAATCAATGTTGAAATTGATTTGATATGAAGTTTATAAATAGAATTGAAACTTATAAAAGTTGTTTATAAACCCAAAGTCACTTATTTTGATAAGTTAAATATAGAAGTTGATAAAAGAAGATTTATAAGTCGAAGTTGTTATTAAAATGGAAATAGAATTTATAACCGTGTTTATAAATTCGGAATCGATTAAATTTGATAAGTGAATTATAGAAGGTTATTAAAGAAGATATATTCACGATTTTGGACAGTGAATATATTATTGAATAAAATGGATTCATTTTTGAAGAAGTGATATTTTAAAAATGAAGTTAAATTGTTTTTAACGATGTTTTTAAAATGTGTTAAATATCGAAAACATAGATTTCAACAGTTCTTGTTGAAATAGACGTTTTTGAGAAACTTAAGGAAATGGTGGACTATAACACTGTTGTTATAGTAAATGATTTCCGGAAGGAAATGTTTTATATAGTATTGGGATTTATATATCTATCTTAATTTCGAATCCCTATACTAGTGATTTCGAGTCGTCGTAACGATGTTTTACGTAACATTCGTTTTTGACTCAAATAAAGGTGTTAAAAGAATAATTTCCTTAAAGAATGAAATTATACTTAATTTGATTTAAGTATATCGAATATTTTCCAAGTGTTGAAAATAAATGAATTGTGAATTGCTGACTTATTTTTAAATAAGTATGGAAATGTTTTCCAAAACGAAATGAAATGTTTTGAGAATTTATCTTCTTAAAGATAAATTGAAATTGAATATTGAAAACGATTTGAAGATCGAATATCAGTAGATATTCGAAAGTATAAATTCAATACGGAATTTATAGAAGAAAGCGAAGTTGTTTAAAAATAAATATTGATTTATTTTTGAAGTATGGAAAATTGATTTGAAATTGTTTTCAAATGGTTAAGTGTGGAAATTTTATATCTAGTAAAAGATATTTTGGAAGATAAAATAATTTGGGAAAATTATTTGGAATCTGATGATGTTGCGCATCTTTATTGATAGTTAAATAACCGACTATCAATAATTACCTTTAGATAGGTATTTGTTGTGAATTGGATGAATTTGAATGCCACACTTATTTTTGAATAAACGCTCACTATTCGGGTTAGCCGGGAAAGGACCATGGGGTCGTATAACCCATTCCGAATATGTGATACGTCGTTATGAATCGCATTTGAAGACCGGTGTTGAAGACCGGATATTTTTGAAAACGGAAGGATTACCGTCGAGTTACTCTACATCGACTGATCTTCGATTTAGAGGTTTTATCACCCTTAGTGACGGGAAGTCCTGACGTGATTGAAAATTATCCGGAATGGCAAGGGCTTCGTGAGAAGTGCCTTCGGTTCTGTTCGATCCCGGAACAGACTTGTATGGATTGTGTGTCTGACGTTACAAATTTGAGATATAAAACTGATTTCTTTCAAATACATTTCTGTTGGTGGCGGAGAATTTATTCTCTTAGCTTAACACCCTTCTCTGAGACGTACGAGCTCAGAGGTTATGTAGTTGAAATTCATCAGCGATATATCCCAATTTGGTAACGTGGCATACTGAGTGTTGCTGTGAAATGATCAGTGTTTGATCATTTGTGATATGATCATTTGTTTGATCTTATATCTTTGTGATCATAGGTTGATCATTTTGTTTGACCCGAAGCAGGGCTTTTTGAGAAAGCGTAGCTTTGTGGACGAGACTTCGTCGAGCCTCACACCCCGGAAATGGTCGAAACAGGAAGGATGCAGCAAGGTTCTAGGGAGTAGCGCCCCTTAGTGTATGTCATTCCTTCTGGATAAAGGTGGTATCATGGTATGGAGCCCAGATACTTAACCTCTGTGGTTACTGCATTATTATTATCTATGTGGTTTGTTGCGAATCGGGGATCCTCGGGAAGATCGGTGACGATCGGGGGATGGCATACGCGTGTCAGTAGTTACCTATTTTTGCAGAGGTAACCCGGCCTTGTGTTGGCAGAGATCTAACCGTAATGTTAGGTTATTTCTCGGGTCGTCTATTCCAGGGACGTACCCATCGTGGATAGGAAGTTCCTTAGCCTGACCATTTGTTGGAAATCCAAAGAAACAATACGTGACTTGTACGGTTTTAGTTGTAGAACCTGCCATCTAATATGGCAGCTATAGCAAGCATACTATAATGGTACCTATGCTGGCTAAGATTTATATTCTACTTTCGAAATGTTTTCTACACTATGCACTAATAATAATATCAAAAATGATTTGATTTTGCGTAGTAAGCATCTTTGACTATCATAAGAAGAAATCTCCTCCAAGTCTGCGTTTGCATTGTGTGTGTGGCGGGAGGTCTTATGGTAGTTTCATTTTCCAAAAGCATTTCGAATTGACTTTAAAATTTTCCTGTTGTTTATTTTTAAAGAATAACTGTTTTACGATCTCACACCAGTCACCATGACTGACTCGGAGTTTATTGTTTCCCTTCTAAACTCTGGGTGCCCACCAATTTCTACACGGGCAGTCTAGAGTTAGATTATCAGGATATTCTGGATATTCTGGAGCTTTGGAGATAAGCTGGATGACGAGACGTAGTATTTGTATCTGATAGTATTTATTCCGCTGTGTATTCTGTATGAGGACAAGTTTATAAAACTGTCCATTGTTGTATATTGACTCTGATGATATGATGTGATGTAATGTAATAACAGATATAATTCTTTTGTTTTTAAATGATATTCATTTATCTATTATATATTGTTCCGCTGCGATATGTGAGATTCTGATATTGTGTTTCTGTTTCTGCTATTGTTCTGTTGTTGTTCTTCTTTCTTTTTCTTCTATCTTCTTCTTCTACCTTTTTCTTCTTTCTTAAAACCATAACTTTTCGGGTTTCCGGCATTCGATTCTCGGCAGTCGATAAAGTGAGTATCGATGTTGAATTTTCGAAAGTCGAAAATTTTCGGGATGTTACAATCTTCCTCTTGGATTTGTGCAATCCGGTATCGATGGTAGATCCAAGGAGCAGGAGAAAAAGCTGGTTTTTCTCAGTGAAAGCACCAAAGTGTTTGTACCAAAAATGGGCACAACACTCTTCGGAAGTCTTTGAAGAGATAAACGCGCAGAATGAAAATTAAAACTGTGGATTATCTAACAAAAACTCCAAATAACAGAAAGTAAATTGCAAAGACAAGCGATTTAGAGTGGTTCGGCGTTTTGCCTACGTCCACTATGAAGTTTGATGATTTTATTGCTCGATTACTTGAAGATTACAGTAGTTAACAATGTAATACAACTGAATTTCAATGCTAAGTGTCAATCTAAAGCAGCGGCGGTGTTCTGGAGTAGATCTGGCAGAATCTGGACGCTCTTCAGCTCTTAGCATTGTTCGACCTCTTTTCTGAATGATCAGGGGGTCTATTTATAGGTGTAGGAGGCTGATATTTCGCCTAAAATGAGGGGAGACCAGTTCTGGCACGTCAGGGGGCCCACATGGCCAAATCTGGAGATCCGGGCCCACTTCGGGATCGATTCGACCCTTGGTTCGAATCGATCAAGAAATCATCCAATCGAGCTGAAATTTGGTGTGTACATTCTTCATCATGTGTTTGAGCTTCTGTGAAAGTTTCATGGGATTTGGACTTGTAGAACTCGAGTTATGATCGATTCAAGTTGGTGTTTTTCGTATTCTGGAGTCGTTCGAATCGATATGCTCGAATCGATTCGTTCGAATCGATCCTCCTGCTCGTGAAGATGGTGACGTGGTGCGCTTTCTTCGAATCGGTCCGCTTTGCACTCCGCTTTGACTGGGTCGAATCCACGACTTGGATTCGAAGATGGTGGAGTCGAGGTAATGGATTCGAAGGACCTCTTCCTTCGAATCGATGGGACTAATGCTCGTTCGAATCGACTTAGACTCGTAGCTATGGACCGGTTCGAAGTTGTCTTGGCCTGGGGATTCGAGTGCATGGATTCGAAGGTTCCTTCCTTCGATGGATTCGAACTATGGTGTAGGCGAGGGTGGATTCGAACTCAAGGCACTTGAAGGCTCGCTTGATGTAGTCGAACGTAGTGAACGCCTCAATCGATTCGAAGCTATGGATTCCACCTGATGGAGTCGAAGCAATTCTCTTCTGATCGATTCGAACTACTCTCTTTCTCATGGATACGAGGCAATGCTTGCCTGATGGATTCGAACATAGGGTTCGCCCATGGATTCGAACTAAGGAAGCTCTACTCCATCCTTTGTCGACAATATCTCGAGCATACGAACTCGGATTGTCTTGAAAATTAGAACGTCGTCTCCTCTGTCCTTGCTTGGCAGGTCTTATCAATTGCAGCCCGATCCGGACTCGGACAAAATTCATCGATATCCGTAGCGATCTTTACGTGTAACCGACTTCCGAGACGACCTGTCACCGGCATCTAGTCAAGTCCTTGGTGTCACGGCCTTGCCAAAAGGTGGGATAACAATTATATTTACAAGGCAATAGTTGATGTAATAAAAGGAGTGAAACAAAAACAAATTAATTTATTGAGATTTTTGAATTATAATAAAACTGACAAAAATATAATATAATGGAATATAGTAGTTAATACAAATAAGAGATGAGAAACTATTATTTAGTAAGAAATGTGTAATCACCGTTTGTATCCAATAGTGTAAATATGTTTAAATTACTGTTAAATAGGAAATAATTATTCTACTTCTCATTACATTCATTTAGTCCATTTTGAAACTTAATCAACTAAAATTTATGTAATTGAAAATTTTCAATTAATAGGAGAGAGAATGCTAAATTGTAAATTAATAGGTGTAATTAAAAGTAGCTTATGTTTTGTGAAAATATAAGGAAAATATTGATTTAATGAAAAGAACATTTACATCAAATAAAATGAATGTTCATTTGTGAATGTAGGTTTAATTTCATTAAAATAAAGAATAGAATGATTGATTTTAAAGGAAGAAATATATGTTTATTGAACTGTGTTTTAGCTTACAGATTGATTACAAGAATAGGAAAATTATCTATTTCAAAGTTATTTATTACTCTTGTGTATAAACAAAAAATTTATAAACGTGTTTTAAATAAACAATTGTTCTATTTTTCATCCATTTTAGTTGTCTGTTTTGAAATTTAACTTTGTAAGTAATTGCAATTAATATAACTCAAATATTTCAATTAAAAGGAAAGAAAACTTTGATTGCAATTAATAGATTTAATAAAAGAAACGCACGTTTTGTGTTAAACAAAAACGGTGTTTTAATGGAAATAAAAGATCATTTTGGGAAAATCAAATTGAACGTTTCCATTTTTAAGGTAAGTTTAATTTTTTCATTATGCCTAGTTAAAACCCTAAATGCGTACAAATTTGAATATTATTTGAGTTAATGAAGTTAATTTGGTTACGTTTCAGAAAAAATGAATTTCAAAAGGTTGTGCGATGTACATGGTCCCTTCATTTCTTTTGTAATTAATTGTTGCATGAACGTTTTAAAATAGTTACCTTATTATTAATACTTAATATATTCATTTCTCCTTCTGGTTAATACATGAGCCTAGACTTTTAGGTTGTATTTAATTCTTGCCACCTCATTTTCACGTATACAAAATTTTACTTTCCTTTGGTTTACAAACTTTTCTATTCCTACGTACATTTCCTTATGCATTATTAATGCCTAAAGTTTTCAAAATAAATTATGACATTTATTTTTGTCCCTCCACCTTCATTTCCTAATTATAAATAACTTGCAGCTTATTTCTTCATTTTCGTTTTGTTTCTCCTGACACCTTGTGACGCCCCACCTCTATGCTCACAATAACAAAGAGTATTAAAAGAAATACTGTCTGTTATTACAAAGAATAAGGCTGGATAGGAGCGGCCATCCGTAGTTGGCCTTACACTAGTATTGGTTACCTCGATAGGAGTGGTATATATTTTTTATTTTTCATCTCTTATTTATTTACTCCCATCGACATACCCAGTTCCAGTATAAAACGAACTACGATGGTTCATAATAATGTAGGACAATATATATAATAATATCACAGATAATAAAAATGCGGAAAACAGATAACAAAAATCTTTTATATATATATATATATATATATATATATATATATATATATTTAACCGATGTCAGTTACAATACAGTTGACTCAATACATATGATACAACTACAACTGTCGACTCTGGAAGTTATATATACAAGTACATTATCGACTAATATACATGAATACATATCAACCTATACTATGACACGACTACTCCAAAAGATATGAAAAGTCTTCATAGCTCAAACAGCAATCCAAAGCAAGATATCTACAACCTGAAATAACTCGGGTCTGACCCGAGTATTAAATTCAAAAGAAAATAATACACGGGTCAGTCTAATTCAAACTCGGTTATTAATGCACAGAAGCAATAATAATTAAATAGCAAATAGATGACAGTCACAGAAATCTCGTATATCCAACTCCTCGATAAGAGAATCGGATAACGGCAGATATAACACTAAACAGTGTTAATCAACAAATCAGCCAATTCAAACCATCAACACGATAAATAAAAAGATTATCAATGAAGATAATTTAGAAAACAACAGAATTGTCTAAACGACAATTAACACAAAATCCAATTATTAAATAATAATTAGAAACCCAAAATCTAATTATCGAATAGATAATTAGACACAACAAAATGATCAATCGAACTGAATCAAATACAATTCCCAAATATTGAATTGAACACAAAACAATTCAAATAATTGAAATATCAATTAAAACATCGATGTTGTGTGGCTGGAGTACACGCACGCGTGTACTGCCTCGCCATCACCGTGATAAAATGCACGAAAGTTCAATGAATCAATCTCAAATGGCACCATCTCGAGATCGAGTCCAAGTTAAACAACTCAGACCCAATTGGTCAGTGCCATCATAAAGCATAGAAACAGATAGCAAAAGGACATGCACAAGGCGTACATGTGGAACAGACCAAATACCATCAAGTGCTACTGTAACGATCACGATTTTTCGACGCTCGAAAGTCGACATTAATACGTCCACTGTATCAAATGCCGCGCAATCAATTGCCGGAAAACCGAACCATTAGGGTTAAAAGAAGAGGTAGAAGAAAAGATAGAAGAAAAAGAAAAGAAGAACAACAGAACAACATCATAATCTCACATATCGCAGCGGAACAATATATAATAAATAATCACTAGTCTTTTAAAACAAAGAACTATATCAGTTTATACATACATCAATCAGAGTCAATATACAACTCAATACAACAATGGACAGTTATATAAACCTGTCCTCATACCGAATACACAGTGGAAATAAATAACAAGTACGGAAGTACGCTTCGCCATCTAGCTTATCCCCAAAGCTCCAGAATATCCAGAATATCCTGATAAAAATAACTCTAGGCTGCCCGTGTGGAAAATTATGGGCACCCAGAGTTTAGAAGGGAACAATAAACTCCGAGTCAGTCATGGTGATTGGTGTGAGATCGTAAAACAGTTATTTTCACAAAGAAAATAAAACAGATTCGCAATGCTTTTGGAAAATGAAACTACCATAAGACCTCCCAGCACACACACAATGCAAACGCAGAATTGGAGGAGATTTCTTCTTATGATAGTCAAAGATGCTTACTACGCCAATCATTAGATATTATTATTAATGTCTAGTGTGGAAAACATTTCGAAAGTATAATATTAATCTTAGCCAGCATAGACATTCCGAACTATGCCTACTATAGCTACCATCTAAACAGTGGGGCGCCACCATAAGTAAATGGCAGGTTCTACAACTAATACCGTACAAGGTTCGTATTGTTTCTTTGGATTTTCCAATAAATGGTCAGGCTAAGGAACTTCCTTTCCTCCTGCCGAATAGGATCGCCTCTGGTTGGACGTCCCGAGAGACAAACACCTCTCTGCCAAACAAAGCCGGGTTACCCCTGTAACAGGTAACTCACGAATATGTCATCACCCGGTCCTTTGGGACCTTTATCCGAGCGCTCGGTAGCATCATCACACATAATAAATAAGTGTATCCACATGAGTAAGTATCCGGGCTCCATACCATGATACCACCCCTTTCCAGAAGGAAATGACATACCCTAAAGGGCGCGACCCTCATAACCTTGCCGCAACATTCCTGTTTCGACCATTTCCGGGTTGTTGAGGCCCTGACGAAGTCTCGTCCACAAAGCTACGCTTTTTCAAAAAGCCACGCTTTGGGTCAACAGATGATCAACCTATGATCACAAAGATAAATGATCAAACAAATGATCATATCACAAATGATCAAACACTGATCATCACACAGCAACACTCAGCATGCCACATTACCAAATTGGGAATATATCGCTGATAACTTCAACTACATAACCTCTGAGCTCGTACGTCTCAGAGAAGAGTGTTAAGCTAAGAGAATAAATTCTCCGCCACCAATAGAAATGTATTTGAAAGAAATCAGCTTTATATCTCAAAGTGTAATGTCAGACACACAATCCATACAAGTCTGTTCCGGGATCGAACAGAACCGAAGGCACTTCTCACGAAGCCCTTGCAAATCCGGATAATTTCCAATTACGTCCGGACTTCCCGTCACTAAGGGTGATAAAACCTCTAAATCGGAGATCAACCGATGTAGAGTAACTCGACGGTAATCCTTCCGTTTTCAAAAATATCCGGTCTTCAACACCGGTCATCAAATGCGATTCATAACGACGTATCACATATTCGGAATGGGTTATACGACCCCATGGTCCTTTCCCGGCTAACCCGAATAGTGAGCGCTTATTCAAAAATAAGTGTGGCATTCAAATTCATCCAATTCACAACAAATACCCATTCAAGGTAATTATTGGTAGTCGGTTATTTAACTATCAATAAAGATGCACAACATCATCAGATTCCAAATAATTTCCCAAATTATTTTTGAAAACAATTTCAAATCAATTTCCACTTTTCAATTCATCTTTAAAGATAAAATCTCAAAACAGTTCATTTCATATTGGGAAAGCATTTCCATACTTATTTAATAATAAGTAATTCACAAATCTATTTATTTTCAACATTTGAAAATATTCAATCTACTTAAATCAAGATTAAGTATACATTTCATTCTTTAAGGAAATCTATTTGAGTCAAAACGAATGTTGCGTAAAACATCGTTACGACGACTCAAAATCACTAGTATAGGGATTTGAATTTTTAAGATATATGTATAAATCCCAATACTACATAAAAACATTTCCTTTCGGAAATCATTTACTATAACAACAGTGTTATAGTCCACCATTTCCTTATTTCTCGAAAACGTCTATTTCAACAATGAATGTTGAAATCTATGATTTGGATATTTACCGCATTTTAAAACATTGTTAAAACAATTAACTTCATTTCAAATATTGCTTTCCCAAACATAACCATTTTATTCAATAATATATTCACTGTCCAAAATCGTGAATATAATTCACTTAACTATATTTCAATACTCTCTACACATTTTATTTCAAGGATAATTCGCTATCCAAAATCGCGAATATACTTCCTTTAATAACCTTCTACATTTAATTTATCAAATTCAATTGATTTCAAATTTATAAAACAACTTATAAATTCTATTTCTATTTTCTAACTTCAATTTTATAAATCTCCTTTAACGACCAATTCAATTTATAACTCAATGTATATACCAAAAATCCATATTATAAGTTAAATACTTATAATTCATTTATTTTACAAAATCATTTCCATTTATAAGTTCACAATTTATAAATTTCATTTACTTATGAATTCTTAAAAATTCATTTTAACGCTTATAAAAACTTGTTTTATAATACCAATATTTTAAAGTCATAGATATCAATTAGGTACATCTTTTCAATAAACCGTTTATAATACTTAAAAATTCTCAATTTAACCCATTTTATAAATTTCTTAACTTTTATTTCAAAAATCACAATTTGGTTATATTTCACCAAAAATCTTAACTTTTATAACTTTAAAATTTTAGACATTTATTCATTTGAAATAAATCAATTCAATAATTCAATAAAACATCTACTTTCAAAAATCACTTTAAAATTCTTTTAAAGTAAGAATCGTTATTTTAAACTTCAAAAATGAATTCGATGATGCAACAACACCAATTAGTCAATCACAACAGCAAACATCATATATCAATAAGATAACAGAATATACCACAATATCTGTAAATAAATAAATACAGTTGAGGAATCCAGTTGGATCCCTCCAACCTGTTTCCCTGCATCCACAGACGTTAGCACAATACCAATTCCACTTCCAGGTGGAATATCGCGGTATATGGGTTTTATAAAAATCATCCGCTTACTAATGGTGCAATAGGGTCTCATCCGCTATACGAGGCGGGAAATCAATCAATCCAATATATACATATGCCAATATGTATATATTGCTATATATATAGATATATCCTACTATATCTAATATCACAACCAAATAACAATCAATAACTGCAATTCAAATTTAAATCTGAGTGAGAAGATCTCACATTTGCTTTTTTTATTTATTTTGCAATCCATTCCCATTTTGACCATTTCTTCATTGTATTAACCTTGTATAAAACAATTTATACAATTTATGTAACGACCCGATATTTTCAACCATTCGCATCCATTATAAGTGTATAGGTAGACACTCATGCCGGAGTTGAATTGCTCAAAATACCGCGTTGTAATTAAAATTTGGCAAATCTCAGAATATACAGTAAATAAATATAATCACAGACACAGAGTAAAATAATGCAGCGGAAGTAAAAGAAATAGTAGTTCATGAAGCTACTATGTAAATATATCAGAGTTACATAAGATGCAACAGAAGAAATAGAGTACAACAGAAGTATCAATAAGATAACCAAGTACAAGCTGAACAGAGCAACATAACTGAAGTAGATAGAAGAAGACTAGCAGATAATCTCCAGCGATTCAAATCTCCAGAAGGTGGAAATCCAAATCTGTGAATAACTCAGGCTGACCCGAGCGTAAAGCAAAACACAAAACACTCGAGTCAGGACAATATATACTTATATAATGTAAACCAACTCAAGTGAACTGTAATAAAGGTACAAGTAACTTAGAAGATGCTTGGGACCGCCCATCCTCTAAGGATCCGTTAAAATATCTACTATGTAGTAATATTCGCTATTATAATAGTGTCTAAATAAGTAAAGTATAATCATATCGGAAAATAGCGTTAAGGGGATGGAGAACCTTAACGCGGTCGGATCTTAAAATCATAATCGTAGTAAAGCTCGATATGGTAGGTGACACGGCACAACTAGGCAATGCCAGGGTAGATATACCAATTACGCACACGGACTGATGGATACGCATAGCAGCCACTACCGTTCCACCTCGAACAACATTCCCAAATCGGAGGATGGCCATCTAGTCAAATCACAAGTAAGAGTATAATATCGAAGAAATGTGTCCGAGAAGAGGTGCTATCTCACTGGTCCGAGATCGCTCCTGTTTTAGCCACCTTATGCCAACTCACGGGAGTTGGGTCCACGTAACATACCTTAAGAACGTCGCCACCATCCTACTTCATTCTGGAATCTCCACCGCGTACACAGTTGCCAAAGTGGTTTTCGGTAAGACAGAGAGTATGTCCATATCCGATCCCGGTCTCTTTAACAACCCAACGTTATTATAACCCGTGGTTATAAGTTTAAAAACAGTTTATACTTCAAAATAGAATATCATTTCAAATCCAAATCTTTATCAAAATAAAGATTAAATCAATTCCAAACCATTTCCATATTTTTAAAATATCATATCATTTCAAAACTTCATTTCAAATCATTTTAATATCATAAAATATCATATCCTTACAAAACTTCATTTCAAACCATTTTATTAAAATAAAATATCCTATCAGTTCAAATCCAAATATTCAACTTTAAATACCTTTTAAATTCAAAGATATCGTTCATTTACTATCATTTCAAATCACCTTTAAATAGTTTATTCCAATCAAAGTAATTCATTAAAACCTTTTAAAAGTGTAATTATTATATTTTCAAATCAAGTATTCAATTTCCAAAATTTCAAACCATTCTGAGTTCGTTTACTAAGTCAAAAACCCTAATTATTAAAATTTCAGCATTTCACAGCATTTAAAAACAACTGCTATAAGTTATATTTGAAAACATTTTTAATTCAGCAAAGACAGCACTTAAAACTGCTGTTAAAACTCAGTTTTAGTTGAATTATAGTTCAAAACAGAAAAGACAGCATTTCAGAAGTGCTGCGGTAGTTCAGATTTCAAAACAAGGGTTAAATTTGGTTTCAGCAAAGACTGCAGACCATTATAGCATTTCCAGAGAATACTATAATAGACCTGGTTTCAATATTAGCCTATAAGTTCAACTACAGCAACTGCAGCATTTCAGAAATGCTGTAGTAGCCCTTTTATTCAATTTTTAGTGTAATTCAGAACCATAGCATTTCTGAATGCTATTAAAAGTGATTTCCAGCTTTTTAGTGTACTTCCAGCAATTAAATAACTTCATTTTAAACTCTTTAAACATTTTAAAAATCATAATTTAACATTTAAAATATTCATTTACATATCATTTAACATGTATCTTTTTCACAATAAATTTCTTATAATTAAATCCAATTTTCAACAATTTACTTAATAAATTTAAGTGTAAAAGTTTCCAATTCTTCACATTTCAACAAATAACTTAACACTTCAAATTTAAATTACCATTTCACAAATTTAACTAAATTTCCAATTTTATTTAATTAACTAAAACCTTTAATTAAAACCAAATTTCACATTTCCAAGTCAAGTTATATTTTAAAAGATCACTTTTAAACATTCATTTATTTAACCACTTAAATTCATAGAAAAATCAATAATACTTTAATAAATCACTTAAATTCAAATTTAATCAAATTATCATATTTACCATTTCCAAATAAAATTTAATATCCATTTTATTTATATAACTTAAATATCATTTTTAACCAAAATTCCAAATTTCCAACTTAAGTTATATTTCAAAAATCCAGTTAAACCTTTCATTAATTACATTTTTAACACATAGAAAAAATCATAATTTCTTTATTTTAAAACATTTCAAAATCTATTTAAATCAAATTTCATAAATTTATATTTTTAAAATACTTAAAAATATTCAAAACACTTTATAAAATAACCACGGGCCTGTATATAATTTTCTAACTTAGGTCAAGTGATACGGATATGTATCATTTCAATCCGCAGTTAAAAAAGAAAAATCCGGGTTCTATCATTTCAAACCCGCAATCCCAAGTTAAAATAAATTAAATAAAAATCGTTCAGGCCTATCATTTCAGCCCATAACGATTTTTCCCTATTCTAAAGTCCGTTCGGGTATGTATCATTTCAACCCATAGTGATTCTAGTCTACAGGGAACTTGCAATGGTGATAACAGATATAAATAATAGAATAACATTAAATAAAAGTAACATATGATATAACAGGTGTAATAACAGGTGTGAACATCATATGATAATAATATAAGCATATATAACATGATAATATA
Organism: Allium fistulosum; assembly: GCA_030737815.1. NCBI lineage: Eukaryota > Viridiplantae > Streptophyta > Magnoliopsida > Asparagales > Amaryllidaceae > Allium > Allium fistulosum. The sequence goes on along the minus strand of CM060905.1, from coordinate 477,372,659 downwards.
TTTTTACAGATTCGCAGGGTGTCAATTTACTAGTTATATAGGTACATATTGTCTGGTGAGAATAACTCACTTGTTTAAGCTGGAGATGACGACCAAACACACAACACAGAATCTTTGAAGGCACGACAACATGAGAGTGGAGGAGCCAAAGTATCAAATCCCTTGAATATAAGTCAAACAAAACAATATAACAACGATGAGTTTCAAATCAGCTACGATCAAAACTACAGTAGAATAGGCTGCACAGAATCAAATAGAAATGCTTTGCACTTGCTTTTTACCTTTACTAGGCTCAGCCATGATAGAAAATACATGACAATAGCAGGTGTTTGGGTCAGGTTATGGTGGGTATGGGTCGGCCTAGAGGTCATTTGTGATGGTGCCAAAGTGGTAGAAGTGAATAACATACATAAGCATGCATACACATGGGTTTTGACAAGGATTTGGGCTCGACCAAGGCCCTATGTGTCATGGCCAGAGGAGTGGGGTCCACTGTGATGACGTGGAAGAGGGTCCAGGTGGTGGTGGAGGTGGTGGAGGTGGTGTTGGTGGCGGCCATGGGTGGTGGAAGGTGATGGAATGAGTGTGGTGCTCGGTTAGGCTAGTATGAAGGGGTGTTTTGAAACTTTTGTTGATATGCATCACCAAGGGGGTTCATGGCTTGGATGGCTGGTGAGGAGGAGGTGTTGGTGGTGTGCCATCAGGTGGTGGAGGCGGCTAAGCAGCAAGGGAGGCATGGCCAAACCTACATGAGGTGATACAAGTGCAAAAAAAATCAAACTAGAAAAATCAACATAAGTGGAAAAAGAAGAAAAAGAGAGATAGAATTTTACCAAACTCTTCAATCAAGGGGAGGCCGAAATTTTTTTGTTCAGGAAGGAGGAAAAAGATACGTGAGTTGAGAAATGAAGTGATCGGCTGAAAATGTGGAGAGTTATGTCAAAAGAAATGAAGAGTTGGTGGAAAATGAAGAGGTGGAATTCAAAGAGTCAAAAGCAATTCAAAAGTCAAAACCTTTTCATATTTCTTTATTTTATTTCAAATAACTTTATATTTCTGGTAATAATAGTAATACCAGATAAGAATTCGAAAATCTATCAAAATATAAAAATATATATAATATTTATTAATTTATATAAGGTTAAATAAGAAAATAGCTAAAAATAGTAAACTAGTCTAGAAAATTTGAAATTAATTGGAATAAATTTTGGAAAAATCATATGAGCTTGTAATATAATTTTAAACATAACTAATAACATAAAATAAAAATATATTCACAAAATAAATATTTAAAATTTAATTTACATATAATTTTTAATGAAGAAAATAGCAGAAAATAGGAAAACAACCTTTAAAATGAAAAATAAATACAGTAAATTTTGGAAAAATACTATTATCAATTTAAAAACATAAAAAGACAAAATATACATTAAAAACATATTAACACATATTAAAACAAAATATAAGAAAGAAAATATGATTTAAAAAAATTTAAAATAGGCAAAATTGCACAAATAAACAAATTATACTAAAAATTGAATGTACATAACTTTTACATTTTAACTCCGTTTTCAACGAAACGAAAAGTGGTGTTCAAGTTATTAAATCTATTTTCATAATAAAAGATAAAATTTATAATTTCAAACTATTAAAAATTTAAACTTAAAAGTTAAAGTTTGACTATTGACCAAAATTCACATTTTCAGGAAATATTAAATTTAGTCATATTTGGAATTCTAATCCACATCAAAGTCAAAGTTTATATTAAAAATAACAAAATTTATTCTTTTTCATAAATAAAGTTTTTAAATCTGGAAAAATCAATTTAAAAATATTTGTAAAATACAGGGTTGTTACACTCTCCCCCACTCAAAACTTTTCGTCCCCGAAAAGGAACGAGGTACGGGAAAGCATAGAAAAAGATAGAATGAAATAGAATTAAGACAAGATGATAAGAAGATTGGAATTACACCTGATAACTATTGTTATAGGTAAGTTTAACAAGATTGAGGTGATCAAATCAAGAATATAAGCACGAAAAAGATCCTCTAGAGTCTGAATCTCCTTTTTCACTTGACCGATGGTCTATGAATGGAAAAACAGTGTTCAGATCCAGATGAGTAACAAAGATTATCAAAGATTACAGAAAGATTTCTAAACGGACTGGTATAAGCAATAGCCTTCCCATTCTGTAACAAGATAAGAGAAATAAGGACAACCAAAAGGTAGTTTGAAAAACAAAATAAGATAATAAATTTAAAACCATAATGCTTTGAAATCATAATAATTTAGGGATGTTTATCATTTGGAAATCACACTACTAAAATCATAACACTTTGGACAAGTTATCCTTTAAAAAAAATATAATACTTAGAAAATCATAACACCCTAAAAAAAATCTTCATTTAAACCATTTTAATTCAAGGTCAAATAATATTCATTTTAAAGTTGTAACATTTCTAAGTTCATTTAATTATAAAAATTTCCAAAACATTGTCTTTTCAAAATAGCAACACTTATAAAATGCTACAGTAGATATATTAGTATTTCAAATTAGTTCAATTTCAGAAATATTCATTTGGATATCATTTAACTTATGACTTATTAAAACAAACCTTTATGAATGAAATATCCAAATAAAATATACTTCATTTAAAGTCAAAAGCTCACTATTTTAGTTAGCTCTTAATTTAACACATAACCTAACACTTATTTAAAATACCCATTTCATAAATAGATATTCCTTTAATAAGTTACACTTAAAATTCCATTTGAAAACCAAATTTTCAATTATCAAATTTTAGTGATGTTAAAATACATTTTAACTATTTAAATCATAATTATTCAATTTCCAAGACATATCTATTTCATAAATAAAACATTTATATAGCAAATATAACAATCAAATTTCTTTACACATTCATTCATTTAGACATCAATTAAACTATGAATTCAAGTTAAATAAACTTTATTACCAAAAGTCCAATTCAAATGTATTTTATTTTATCTATTCAAAGATACATTATTTATTATACAACATATTCATTTCAGGAAATAACCTTTATTAAAATTCCTAGGTTAGACTTAAGGTTCCATATTAAATCAATTTGATTATTAAGTTATTTAAATAAAATCTCTTTAAATTCCTTTTTCACTATTTACCTCTGTTAATCTTTTATAACTAAAATTTAAGTGTATAAAATCCTTTTTATATTGTATATTATCCAATTACATTGTTAACTTCTAAAAAAATTTAAGGTAAGTTATATTTGAATGCAATTGTAATATACAAATAAAACTATCCAATTCAATTATCTCAAGTTTGAATCATTTATCCAAAATTTTGATTTTTCCTTTTATAATTGAAATTATTCTTTAAGAAAAAAAATGTAAGAATTAAATTTCCGATTTCCTTCAAACCATTTAGAGATAAATAAATATATGTACATAATATGTCAAATCAATTTAAATCATTTATCTATATATATTATAAATCAAATCATATTTAGAAATTCAAATAAATTAAATCTTTCAAAACAAAGCTGTAGTAAGACTACAGAACGGTCTCTTCAGTTCAAACTCGAAAATGAATGTCGATGATGCTGCAGTCATCACCGAAATTATTTTCCAGCGACAAAGAGAAGAGCACTAAATTTTTAAACTTTAAAATCCTTTAGAGACAAATTTTTATTCAAAAATACTTTAAATAATATCCTTTTAAAAATTTTAAACACAAAGTTTGAAATCCATCGGAAATTAAATTCTTTAAATTTCTTATTTTAAATTCATTTCAGTTCCCAAATAAATTTATAAACAACTATTTATAAATTCATTTGTAGAACAATAAATGATAAATCAAGTATTATCATTTCAAATTATCAATTTAAATTAATTTATTAAGTTCCATAAAATTATATATCCAAATTTATTTCATTAACCAAATTTTAAAATAATATTGTGTCAATTTGTTCTGTCAAAGTGTTTTAGAAATCCTATCGATAGCGTTGATCAGACGAATCGATCGGAAACCCAAATCAACATCAACAACTCAAACAACGCAATATAAAACAAAACATTAATTTACAAGTACAGTTCAAAATGTTTGGAAGATAGATTGGAACAAAAGACAAGATGATTAAACAGAGTAGAGAGATGGGTAAGCTTAGATAAATCGCGGACAACCTTAACAGGGTCAACCGTGACTTAATGAATAAGATCAAATGTGTATTTTTTTCTGGGTAAATCTACATCCTATCTCAAAAGATAGAGTTTGGAATAACAAAAGATATTAGCATCTAAACCAAGGATAGATATAAATCTCTGGTGAATCAATGCTAATTTGTAAAGGAGTTTCCCCCTTTACCAGAAAATTAGAATATTGGCGAGACAGCCAATTCACTATAAAGATCATTCGAGGTGGAGTTATGTGATACTCCAAAATCAAAAGAAGATGAATAGTGAGGGACAAGAATGAATTTTGGAACCGTAGGGAACGTTCCAAAAATTCAAAGGAAATTCGAATCAAGAGGAAAAGATTCAACCTCGAACGAAAGTGATTCTGTAAATAAATCTACTCCATATGCTGAGTTTTGCCTCAAAGCCAAAGCTCTGATACCAACTGTAACGACCCGATATTTTCAACCATTCGCATCCATTATAAGTGTATAGGTAGACACTCATGCCGGAGTTGAATTGCTCAAAATACCGCGTTGTAATTAAAATTTGGCAAATCTCAGAATATACAGTAAATAAATATAATCACAGACACAGAGTAAAATAATGCAGCGGAAGTAAAAGAAATAGTAGTTCATGAAGCTACTATGTAAATATATCAGAGTTACATAAGATACAACAGAAGAAATAGAGTACAACAGAAGTATCAATAAGATAACCAAGTACAAGCTGAACAGAGCAACATAACTGAAGTAGATAGAAGAAGACTAGCAGATAATCTCCAGCGATTCAAATCTCCAGAAGGTGGAAATCCAAATCTGTGAATAACTCAGGCTGACCCGAGCGTAAAGCAAAACACAAAACACTCGAGTCAGGACAATATATACTTATATAATGTAAACCAACTCAAGTGAACTGTAATAAAGGTACAAGTAACTTAGAAGATGCTTGGGACCGCCCATCCTCTAAGGATCCGTTAAAATATCTACTATGTAGTAATATTCGCTATTATAATAGTGTCTAAATAAGTAAAGTATAATCATATCGGAAAATAGCGTTAAGGGGATGGAGAACCTTAACGCGGTCGGATCTTAAAATCATAATCGTAGTAAAGCTCGATATGGTAGGTGACACGGCACAACTAGGCAATGCCAGGGTAGATATACCAATTACGCACACGGACTGATGGATACGCATAGCAGCCACTACCGTTCCACCTCGAACAACATTCCCAAATCGGAGGATGGCCATCTAGTCAAATCACAAGTAAGAGTATAATATCGAAGAAATGTGTCCGAGAAGAGGTGCTATCTCACTGGTCCGAGATCGCTCCTGTTTTAGCCACCTTATGCCAACTCACGGGAGTTGGGTCCACGTAACATACCTTAAGAACGTCGCCACCATCCTACTTCATTCTGGAATCTCCACCGCGTACACAGTTGCCAAAGTGGTTTTCGGTAAGACAGAGAGTATGTCCATATCCGATCCCGGTCTCTTTAACAACCCAACGTTATTATAACCCGTGGTTATAAGTTTAAAAACAGTTTATACTTCAAAATAGAATATCATTTCAAATCCAAATCTTTATCAAAATAAAGATTAAATCAATTCCAAACCATTTCCATATTTTTAAAATATCATATCATTTCAAAACTTCATTTCAAATCATTTTAATATCATAAAATATCATATCCTTACAAAACTTCATTTCAAACCATTTTATTAAAATAAAATATCCTATCAGTTCAAATCCAAATATTCAACTTTAAATACCTTTTAAATTCAAAGATATCGTTCATTTACTATCATTTCAAATCACCTTTAAATATTTTATTCCAATCAAAGTAATTCATTAAAACCTTTTAAAAGTGTAATTATTATATTTTCAAATCAAGTATTCAATTTCCAAAATTTCAAACCATTCTGAGTTCGTTTACTAAGTCAAAAACCCTAATTATTAAAATTTCAGCATTTCACAGCATTTAAAAACAACTGCTATAAGTTATATTTGAAAACATTTTTAATTCAGCAAAGACAGCACTTAAAACTGCTGTTAAAACTCAGTTTTAGTTGAATTATAGTTCAAAACAGAAAAGACAGCATTTCAGAAGTGCTGCGGTAGTTCAGATTTCAAAACAAGGGTTAAATTTGGTTTCAGCAAAGACTGCAGACCATTATAGCATTTCCAGAGAATACTATAATAGACCTGGGTTCAATATTAGCCTATAAGTTCAACTACAGCAACTGCAGCATTTCAGAAATGCTGTAGTAGCCCTTTTATTCAATTTTTAGTGTAATTCAGAACCATAGCATTTCTGAATGCTATTAAAAGTGATTTCCAGCTTTTTAGTGTACTTCCAGCAATTAAATAACTTCATTTTAAACTCTTTAAACATTTTAAAAATCATAATTTAACATTTAAAATATTCATTTACATATCATTTAACATGTATCTTTTTCACAATAAATTTCTTATAATTAAATCCAATTTTCAACAATTTACTTAATAAATTTAAGTGTAAAAGTTTCCAATTCTTCACATTTCAACAAATAACTTAACACTTCAAATTTAAATTACCATTTCACAAATTTAACTAAATTTCCAATTTTATTTAATTAACTAAAACCTTTAATTAAAACCAAATTTCACATTTCCAAGTCAAGTTATATTTTAAAAGATCACTTTTAAACATTCATTTATTTAACCACTTAAATTCATAGAAAAATCAATAATACTTTAATAAATCACTTAAATTCAAATTTAATCAAATTATCATATTTACCATTTCCAAATAAAATTTAATATCCATTTTATTTATATAACTTAAATATCATTTTTAACCAAAATTCCAAATTTCCAACTTAAGTTATATTTCAAAAATCCAGTTAAACCTTTCATTAATTACATTTTTAACACATAGAAAAAATCATAATTTCTTTATTTTAAAACATTTCAAAATCTATTTAAATCAAATTTCATAAATTTATATTTTTAAAATACTTAAAAATATTCAAAACACTTTATAAAATAACCACGGGCCTGTATATAATTTTCTAACTTAGGTCAAGTGATACGGATATGTATCATTTCAATCCGCAGTTAAAAAAGAAAATTCCGGGTTCTATCATTTCAAACCCGCAATCCCAAGTTAAAATAAATTAAATAAAAATCGTTCAGGCCTATCATTTCAGCCCATAACGATTTTTCCCTATTCTAAAGTCCGTTCGGGTATGTATCATTTCAACCCATAGTGATTCTAGTCTACAGGGAACTTGCAATGGTGATAACAGATATAAATAATAGAATAACATTAAATAAAAGTAACATATGATATAACAGGTGTAATAACAGGTGTGAACATCATATGATAATAATATAAGCATATATAACATGATAATATATTTTTACAGATTCGCAGGGTGTCAATTTACTAGTTATATAGGTACATATTGTCTGGTGAGAATAACTCACTTGTTTAAGCTGGAGATGACGACCAAACACACAACACAGAATCTTTGAAGGCACGACAACATGAGAGTGGAGGAGCCAAAGTATCAAATCCCTTGAATATAAGTCAAACAAAACAATATAACAACGATGAGTTTCAAATCAGCTACGATCAAAACTACAGTAGAATAGGCTGCACAGAATCAAATAGAAATGCTTTGCACTTGCTTTTTACCTTTACTAGGCTCAGCCATGATGGAAAATACATGACAATAGCAGGTGTTTGGGTCAGGTTATGGTGGGTATGGGTCGGCCTAGAGGTCATTTGTGATGGTGCCAAAGTGGTAGAAGTGAATAACATACATAAGCATGCATACACATGGGTTTTGACAAGGATTTGGGCTCGACCAAGGCCCTATGTGTCATGGCCAGAGGAGTGGGGTCCACTGTGATGACGTGGCAGAGGGTCCAGGTGGTGGTGGAGGTGGTGGCGGTGGTGTTGGTGGCGGCCATGGGTGGTGGAAGGTGATGGAATGAGTGTGGTGCTCGGTTAGGCTAGTATGAAGGGGTGTTTTGAAACTTTTGTTGATATGCATCACCAAGGGGGTTCATGGCTTGGATGGCTGGTGAGGAGGAGGTGTTGGTGGTGTGCCATCAGGTGGTGGAGGCGGCTAAGCAGCAAGGGAGGCATGGCCAAACCTACATGAGGTGATACAAGTGCAAAAAAAATCAAACTAGAAAAATCAACATAAGTGGAAAAAGAAGAAAAAGAGAGATAGAATTTTACCAAACTCTTCAATCAAGGGGAGGCCGAAATTTTTTTGTTCAGGAAGGAGGAAAAAGATACGTGAGTTGAGAAATGAAGTGATCGGCTGAAAATGTGGAGAGTTATGTCAAAAGAAATGAAGAGTTGGTGGAAAATGAAGAGGTGGAATTCAAAGAGTCAAAAGCAATTCAAAAGTCAAAACCTTTTCATATTTCTTTATTTTATTTCAAATAACTTTATATTTCTGGTAATAATAGTAATACCAGATAAGAATTCGAAAATCTATCAAAATATAAAAATATATATAATATTTATTAATTTATATAAGGTTAAATAAGAAAATAGCTAAAAATAGTAAACTAGTCTAGAAAATTTGAAATTAATTGGAATAAATTTTGGAAAAATCATATGAGCTTGTAATATAATTTTAAACATAACTAATAACATAAAATAAAAATATATTCACAAAATAAATATTTAAAATTTAATTTACATATAATTTTTAATGAAGAAAATAGCAGAAAATAGGAAAACAGCCTTTAAAATGAAAAATAAATACAGTAAATTTTGGAAAAATACTATTATCAATTTAAAAACATAAAAAGACAAAATATACATAAAAAAACATATTAACACATATTAAAACAAAATATAAGAAAGAAAATATGATTTAAAAAAATTTAAAATAGGCAAAATTGCACAAATAAACAAATTATACTAAAAATTGAATGTACATAACTTTTACATTTTAACTCCGTTTTCAACGAAACGAAAAGTGGTGTTCAAGTTATTAAATCTATTTTCATAGTAAAAGATAAAATTTATAATTTCAAACTATTAAAAATTTAAACTTAAAAGTTAAAGTTTGACTATTGACCAAAATTCACATTTTCAGGAAATATTAAATTTAGTCATATTTGGAATTCTAATCCACATCAAAGTCAAAGTTTATATTAAAAATAACAAAATTTATTCTTTTTCATAAATAAAGTTTTTAAATCTGGAAAAATCAATTTAAAAATATTTGTAAAATACAGGGTTGTTACAATTTATTAATATTCGAGATAAATCGAATAATCAATTTTCGTTTGGTAATTTTAATTATCCAATAATTCTATTGCAAACCAATTTCTAACAATAATTAAATAAGTTAATTAAATAAATTAAACACCTTAATAAAATTATTTTCGAAATTGAACTAATGGCTTGTATTTATTTTATTGAAACTATGAATACATTTGAAAATCTATATAAATTCAAATTTCCACTTTATATAAACTTCTATATTACAGCAAGCGACCAAAAATAAATTTTCTACTGTTAAAATAAAATTTAAAACATGCATGTGAATTTTATTAAACTGATTTTCGCTTTACTGTTAATCCATTTCTAAATTAATTGCTTAGTAAAGAAGATTACCAGAGAAAGAAAGAAAAAAAAGAAATCAACCTCATCGAAGTCACAGCCTTTCCTTCACGCGAGTTGCCAATCGCGATTTCCAGCCTCCACTTGATGAACTCGTCGTGAACACTGCTCGCCACCTCTTGAACACTCGTACGCCACTGACGTTGATCTCAAGCTCGAGTTCCCACGATTAACTGCCCCGCGACCTAGTCCTACACCTCACCCACCATTGATCTGTATCCCCTACTCGAACGCGACTCCAGATCGCCACTGCCCTAGCTCGACTAACCCAGCTACTCGCCGCCCTCCTGCCCTAAGCTCGTGAGCTCACGCGAAATCGAGTAACATGCCTCGAGAACCACCTGCCAGTGACTCATCGCCGCACGCCTTGTCGCCATTCCTCCCTCGCGTGCTCGCCAGATTCGAACGAAAGAAGAAAAACGCGAGTCGATTCGCTCTTGAATGTATTGGAGGGGGATTAAATTTTGGAATGAATCTCGTTTGTTTTGTCTCTTGAACGAGGGAAATTTGGGGATGATTTTCGAATTTAAGAAAGAGAGAGCGGTTTCATTTTTTTTGTCTTGAATCAGAGAGGGGCTTCGGCATTTGATTTTGTTTTGGAACAAAGAGCGACCATTAATTTTGTCTTGTGAACGAGAGTTTTAAATTTGAACGAAATGATTTTCTTTTGTTATCTGGCTTCAGAACGAAGAAAGAAAGAGATAAGATTTTCTTTGTTTCTGCTTGCGTGATAAAAGGAAAAGAAGGGGACACGAGAATGTGATTATTGCAGAGAAAAAGTAAGTCGGTATTGAAAAGTTAATTAAAAATTTATATTTTTATATTCAAAAATATCTGTTATATTATATCAACGCGTTTGCTTATCGTACGCTCACACAACCACTCCAAATATTACGAAAATTGAAATCCGATAATAATACAATATTACGGATCCAATGGAACTGGTTTCGTCAAATTCCGAGACTGCGCCCCGGACCGCTATTTTTAAATTCAATTTAAACGATATAAATTCAAAACTGAACAAAACAGCTTTAAATCAATTCTGAAACTTTTATTATCTTCAGTATTATCAATATGAATTTTCTAAGTCTTCATATTATTTTTAAATCAGCTCAATACTGAAGATTCAAATTTTCATCCAGATTTAACGATTAAATTCAATAATTAATTTACCAATTTTACTTTGATATTCGAATTTTCAAATTAAACTATCATTCGAATATTTAAACTCATTTAAATATTCACATTTTAAATATCAAAATTTCAGGGTCGTTACAATCTTCCCTCCTTAAAAGAATTTCGTCCCAAAATTACAAGTAAAGAAGAATAATCCAATACCCGTTAACTATTTTCTTAAATCCAAATAATTTTAACAAATTTTCTAACCCAAATCTTTTTATTAAAGATTTGTTATCACTTCAACTAACTTTCCAAACATTTTCATAGTTTCAAACAACTTCATTTTACTTCACAATTCAATTCGAATTCGAATTCAAATTTTAAATTGTTCAATATTTCTCAAAATTTCTCTAACTCTCGAAATTTTCAAAAAATTTCGCCAGCGTCTCCTTTGCGCGGCTAGCACGGTACTACTACAAAACGTCCCTACGGACTCTCAGATTTCAAAAAGAAAAAGGAAAAGCCAAGCGGCTAGACAAGAAAATCATCAAATCTCATATTTAAATTCAAATACTTACCTTTTGTCGAGAAATTCAATTTATCTTTAAAATCAGAATCCCATTTTCCTTAGCCTTATAATACCTGTATATCCAATTTAACTATATCCAACTACAGATTCCAAAAATCATTTCACACATTTTCTTACAGAAGTTTTCATATCTGCTTTTATTCAAATAATTTTCCTATTACCATATGAATTCAATTCATTTACAACTTTGAATATTGAATTTTATCTGACAATCCTTCCTTAAGTTCAAGAATTAAAAATTCAAATTCATCTCTAAATCATATTTACTTTGTCATTCCTTCAATTAGTTTCACTTACTAATTTTATTTCAATACTTCACTTTGTTTATCAAAAATCAAATTAAATTTCCAATATTCAGCTTAAATTCCATTTACCAACAGATTCAAAACAAAGTTCAACCTTCAGTTTAAATTTTATTTACTTGCAATTCATAAGGTTTCAATACAACTTAAATCGCTTCCATCTAATTCACATTCAATTTCTATTCAATTCAAGTGATTAACAACTCATATCTATTTCAATTGATACAAAAATCAATTTCTATTTGCTTTTATTAACTCATAGAATTTATACAATCTCGTTTTTGTCAAACGATAATTTTTTCTATTCAGATATGTTAATATCCATGCACCTAAATGATTACTTAAGCTAACAATCATTTAAATTGATCCCATTCAATTTAACTTACATTCCATATTCACAAAACCATTCGATTTGTTAAAAACCATCGTACAAAACTCGACAACAACAATGCAAATATTTATATACACTTCTTGTATTTATTTTCACTTCATTACTAAAGTTATACATTTTTCACTATTCAATTTCGCATTTTCAACTTATTAATCAACTAAGTTTCCCTTTAAACCATTTCAAAGTTTCACTTAAATTTGAGTTACTGTTCAATATTTACTTAAGCTATTTTAATTCAATACTCAAGTTTATTTCCTTGTAAACAATTTCCAATTTCAATTCTTGATTTGATTTTCATTTATCAAATCTATTCCATTCACTAATTTAATTCAATTAGTATATTCTCTTATTCATTTTGAATTTCAACTTCCATATTCAATTCATCGTGAATTTATTTTATCTTTATCAAGGAAATTCAATTTATTTCTACTACTTGAATTTATATACAAATTCAAATTTTATCTTCAATTTTAGCTTACAACAAAGCTTTAATTTAACCAATTCAACTTCCAATTCATTATTGGGTGAATTAATAAATTATCAAGTTTATTTACTTGAATTCAATCCATTTCATTATTCTATTCCGATTCATTCATTTACAAATGTAACTTCATTTGTTTATTCACAATTTCATTTCTTTTCAATTTGAATTTCATTCCAATCAAATTTCTAATATTTTATAAGTTATCAACTTATTTTACATTTCATTAATGAATTTTATTCTCAAATACTTTCCTGGAATTCTATTTCCAATTATAAATCTCATCACAATTTACAAATTCTATTTGTATATGAATTCAATTTCACATGTTTCAATTCATTTTTAAAATTTTCATTTGTTAAATGAATTTATCTTCAAATTTTTTGTTTATTATTTTATTTGTTATTCAATTTCAATATAACAAGGATAATATTTCAATGTTATTATCTCCGAACAACCAAACATCCATATACTGTAATAATTTATAGAAAATCATTTCTTTTCCATACAAAAATAGTTTTGGCAAAATTATTTCATTTACCCTATTTAAAACAATATTGTGTCAGTTTATCTTGTTTAAGAGTTTAGAAACCCCTATCGATTACAGTTAGCTAGACTGTACCGACCAGAATCTATAAACAATCAACCGATAAGTCAACACAATACAAAACAAAATTTTATATTCACTAACAAATACGCGCTCATATCTATTATTACACTCAACTCATTCTAGAGTACTACTGATTCTATCTCTAATGAGTAACACCCAACAGAGCAGAGTTGTCGCTTAACCGGATGCTCTGATAACACATGTAACGATCACGATTTTTCGACGCTTGAAAGTCGACATTAATACGTCCACTATATCAAATGCCGTGCAATCAATTGCCGGAAAACCGAACCATTAGGGTTAAAAGAAGAGGTAGAAGAAAAGATAGAAGAAAAAGAAAAGAAGAACAACAGAACAACATCAGAAACAGAAACAATATCAGAATCTCACATATCGTAGCGGAACAATATATAATAAATAATCACTAGTCTTTTAAAACAAAGAACTATATCAGTTTATACATACATCAATCAGAGTCAATATACAACTCAATACAACAATGGACAGTTATATAAACCTGTCCTCATACCGAATACACAGCGGAAATAAATAACAAGTACGGAAGTACGCTTCGCCATCCAGCTTATCCCCAAAGCTCCAGAATATCCTGATAAAAATAACTCTAGGTTGCCCGTGTGGAAAATTATGGGCACCCAGAGTTTAGAAGGGAACAATAAACTCCGAGTCAGTCATGGTGACTGGTGTGAGATCGTAAAACAGTTATTTTCACAAAGAAAATAAAACAGATTCGCAATACTTTTGGAAAATGAAACTACCATAAGACCTCCCACCACACACACAATGCAAACGCAGAATTGGAGGAGATTTCTTCTTATGATAGTCAAAGATGCTTACTACGCAAATCATTAGATATTATTATTAATGTCTAGTGTGGAAAACATTTCGAAAGTATAATATTAATCTTAGCCAGCATAGACATTCCGAACTATGCCTACTATAGCTACCATCTAAACAGTGGGGCGCCACCATAAGTAAATGGCAGGTTCTACAACTAATACCGTACAAGGTTCGTATTGTTTCTTTGGATTTTCCAATAAATGGTCAGGCTAAGGAACTTCCTTTCCTCCTGCCGAATAGGATCGCCTCTGGCTGGACGTCCCGAGAGACAAACTACTCTCTGCCAAACAAGGCTGGGTTACCCCTGTAACAGGTAACTCACGAATATGTCATCACCCGATCCTTTGGGACCTTTATCCGAGCGCTCGGTAGCATCATCACACATAATAAATAAGTGTATCCACATGAGTAAGTATCTGGGCTCCATACCATGATACCACCCCTTTCCAGAAGGAAATGACATACCCTAAAGGGCGCGACCCTCATAACCTTGCCGCAACATTCCTGTTTCGACCATTTCCGGGTTGTTGAGGCCCTGACGAAGTCTCGTCCACAAAGCTACGCTTTTTCAAAAAGCCACGCTTTGGGTCAACAGATGATCAACCTATGATCACATAGATAAATGATCAAACAAATGATCATATCACAAATGATCAAACACTGATCATCACACAGCAACACTCAGCATGCCACATTACCAAATTGGGAATATATCACTGATAACTTCAACTACATAACCTCTGAGCTCGTACGTCTCAGAGAAGAGTGTTAAGCTAAGAGAATAAATTCTCCGCCACCAATAGAAATGTATTTGAAAGAAATCAGCTTTATATCTCAAAGTGTAATGTCAGACACACAATCCATACAAGTCTGTTCCGGGATCGAACAGAACCGAAGGCACTTCTCACGAAGCCCTTGCAAATCCGGATAATTTCCAACCACGTCCGGACTTCCCGTCACTAAGGGTGATAAAACCTCTAAATCGGAGATCAACCGATGTAGAGTAACTCGACGGTAATCCTTCCATTTTCAAAAATATCTGGTCTTCAACACCGATCATCAAATGCGATTCATAACGACGTATCACATATTCGGAATGGGTTATACGACCCCATGGTCCTTTCCCGGCTAACCCGAATAGTGAGCGCTTATTCAAAAATAAGTGTGGCATTCAAATTCATCCAATTCACAACAAATACCCATTCAAGGTAATTATTGATAGTCGGTTATTTAACTATCAATAAAGATGCGCAACATCATCAGATTCCAAATAATTTCCCAAATTATTTTTGAAAACAATTTCAAATCAATTTCCACTTTTCAATTCATCTTTAAAGATAAAATCTCAAAACAGTTCATTTCATTTTGGGAAAGCATTTCCATACTTATTTAATAATAAGTAATTCACAAATCTATTTATTTTCAACATTTGAAAATATTCAATCTACTTAAATCAAGATTAAGTATACATTTCATTCTTTAAGGAAATCTATTTGAGTCAAAACGAATGTTGCGTAAAACATCGTTACGACGACTCAAAATCACTAGTATAGGGATTTGAATTTTTAAGATAGATGTATAAATCCCAATACTACATAAAAACATTTCCTTTCGGAAATCATTTACTATAACAACAGTGTTATAGTCCACCATTTCCTTATTTCTCGAAAACGTCTATTTCAACAATGAATGTTGAAATCTATGATTTGGATATTTACCGCATTTTAAAACATTGTTAAAACAATTAACTTCATTTCAAATATTGCTTTCCCAAACATAACCATTTTATTCAATAATATATTCACTGTCCAAAATCGTGCATATAATTCACTTAACTATATTTCAATACTCTCTACATATTTTATTTCAAGGATAATTCGCTATCCAAAATCACGAATATATTTCCTTTAATAACCTTCTACATTTAATTTATCAAATTCAATTGATTTCAAATTTATAAAACAACTTATAAATTCTATTTCTATTTTCTAACTTCGATTTTATAAATCTCCTTTAACGACCAATTCAATTTATAACTCAATGTATATACCAAAAATCCATATTATAAGTTAAATACTTATAATTCATTTATTTTACAAAATCATTTCCATTTATAAGTTCACAATTTATAAATTTCATTTACTTATGAATTCTTAAAATTTCATTTTAATGCTTATAAAAACTTGTTTTATAATACCAATATTTTAAAGTCATAGATATCAATTTGGTACATCTTTTCAACAAACCATTTATAATACTTAAAAATTCTCAATTTAACCCATTTTATAAATTTCTTAACTTTTATTTCAAAAATCACAATTTGGTTATATTTCACCAAAAATCTTAACTTTTATAACTTTAAAATTTTAGACGTTTATTCATTTGAAATAAATCAATTCAATAATTCAATAAAACATCTACTTTCAAAAATCACTTTAAAATTCTTTTAAAGTAAGAATCGTTATTTTAAACTTCAAAAATGAATCCGATGATGCAACAGCACTAATTAGTCAATCACAACAGCAAACATCATATATCAATATGATAACAGAATATACCACAATATCTGTAAATAAATAAATACAGTTGAGGAATCCAGTTGGATCCCTCCAACCTCTTTCCCTGCATCCACAGACGTTAGCACAATACCAATTCCACTTCGAGGTGGAATATCGCGGTATATGGGTTTTATAAAAATCATCCGCTTACTAACGGTGCAATAGGGTCTCATCCGCTATACGAGGCGGGAAATCAATCAATCCAATATATACATATGCCAATATGTATATATTGCTATATATATAGATATATCCTACTATATCTAATATCACAACCAAATAACAATCAATAACTGCAATTCAAATTTAAATCTGAGTGAGAAGATCTCACCTTTGCTTTATTTATTTATTTTGCAATCCATTCCCATTTTGACCATTTCTTCATTGTATTAACCTTGTATAAAACAATTTATACAATTTATTAATATTCGAGATAAATCGAATAATCAATTTTCGTTTGGTAATTTTAATTATCCAATAATTCTATTGCAAACCAATTTCTAACAATAATTAAATAAGTTAATTAAATAAATTAAACACCTTAATAAAATTATTTTCGAAATTGAACTAATGGCTTGTATTTATTTTATTGAAACTATGAATACATTTGAAAATCTATATAAATTCAAATTTCCACTTTATATAAACTTCTATATTACAGCAAGCGACCAAAAATAAATTTTCAACTGTTAAAATAAAATTTAAAACATGCATGTGAATTTTATTAAACTGATTTTCGCTTTACTGTTAATCCATTTCTAAATTAATTGCTTAGTAAAGAAGAATACCAGAGAAAGAAAGAAAAAAAAGAAATCAACCTCATCGAAGTCACAGCCTTTCCTTCACGCGAGTTGCCAATCGCGATTTCCAGCCTCCACTTGATGAACTCGTCGTGAACACTGCTCGCCACCTCTTGAACACTCGTACGCCACTGACGTTGATCTCAAGCTCGAGTTCCCACGATTATCTGCCCCGCGACCTAGTCCTACGCCTCACCCACCATCGATCTGTATCCCCTACTCGAACGCGACTCCAGATCGCCACTGCCCTAGCTCGACTAACCCAGCTACTCGCCGCCCTCCTGCCCTAAGCTCGTGAGCTCACGCGAAATCGTGTAACACGCCTCGAGAACCACCTGCCAGCGACTCATCGCCGCACGCCTTGTCGCCATTCCTCCCTCGCGTGCTCGCCAGATTCGAACGAAAGAAGAAAAACGCGAGTCGATTCGCTCTTGAATGTATTGGAGGGGGATTAAATTTTGGAATGAATCTCGTTCGTTTTGTCTCTTGAACGAGGGAAATTTGGGGATGATTTTCAAATTTAAGAAAGAGAGAGCGGTTTCATTTGTTTGTCTTGAATCAGAGAGGGGCTTCGGCATTTGATTTTGTTTTGGAACAAAGAGCGACCATTAATTTTGTCTTGTGAACGAGAGTTTTAAATTTGAACGAAATGATTTTCTTTTGTTATCTGGCTTCAGAACGAAGAAAGAAAGAGATAATATTTTCTTTGTTTCTGCTTGCGTGATAAAAGGAAAAGAAGGGGACACGAGAACGTGATTGTTGCAGAGAAAAAGTAAGTCGGTATTGAAAAGTTAATTAAAAATTTATATTTTTTTATTCAAAAATATCTGTTATATTATATCAGCGCGTTTGCTTATCGTACGCTCACACAAGCACTCTAAATATTACGAAAATTGAAATCCGATAATAATACAATATTACGGATCCAATGGAACTGGTTTCGTCAAATTCCGAGACTACGCCCCGGACCGCTATTTTTAAATTCAATTTAAACGATATAAATTCAAAACTGAACAAAACAGCTTTAAATCAATTCTGAAACTTTTATTATCTTCAGTATTATCAATATGAATTTTCTAAGTCTTCATATTATTTTTAAATCAGCTCAAAACTGAAGATTCAAATTTTCATCCAGATTTAACAATTAAATTCAATAATTATTTACCAAATTTACTTTGATATTCGAATTTTCAAATTAAACTATCATTCGAATATTTAAACTCATTTAAATATTCACATTTTAAATATCAAAATTTCAGGGTCGTTACAGCTATAGTGGAACAACAAGATACAAAGGACCCAGGTTGGAAACACATGAATTGTGCACGCAACCTGAACAACAAATGTTCATAAACCAATACAGTGAACAAGACCACATACAAGCAACATGGCAACAAAAGGGAAGAACACAAATGACAAGATTCGAGTTCAAATTACAACAGCAAAGCAATGCTGAAGTCAAAAACAACTAAGATCAAAGGCGGAATCACCAACAAATACAAAGTCGAGATACGAAGGCAACACAAACCAGATCCAAGTGCAACAAAATAAGCCAAGTCGAAATACATAAATGTTCAACCAAAAACTGAAAGGCAACTCAATCTTAAATCCAATGAACGCAGTGCAAAAGAGTACTCAGTAAAAGTTCACGATCGTGTACAAGGTCAAACCCGAGTTCTGAAACTGGATTCAACTCAAGTAAAATTCCAAAAATCAGGATGAAGCTCAGATGAAATCAAAATGAAAAGTGACATGCACTAATACTGTACACATCGATACTACTGGTACAACCCAGCATGGCATATAAATGAAAATCAACAAAACATAAAGAGCACAGGTTGACGACAAATGAAATGTGTATGCAACTTGAACATCCAAATGTTCATGGAACCAATACAGTGACATAGCAACTGTATGAGCCAAATATCTAAACTGCTTCAAATGGTCAAGACAGTGAAAATGAAGCTGTAATGACTCGAAACCATTTATCGACATAAATCAAATCAAAGTGAACTAACAGTGGACAAAGCAAATGAAATCAGTGGTGCAACATGGACAAATGATTATGTGGTCTGCAACAATGCCAAGTAACATGTACAAAGCACAAAATCAATGTGGACACATGAACTACAAGCTAATAGATGGAAACTTCAAAAAGTGTCAGACTCGAAATAGAGACAAGTACACCAAGAATCCAAGTTTATATGCAAATAAATAGTGCGGTGATGATAATGCAGTGGTATGCAGTAGTGAACAACACAGTGAAGCAAACAGGACAAGTGCAAGTATCATACTCGAGAACAAGGGAAACACAATATGCAGTGATACTCGAGAATAGTGAACTATGAAATACACTTGAGATGATAACCAACTGCAGACACGATTTTTAGGTTCATGTTGACAGTAAGCAGTGACACAAGGCCGACCAAAGTCGCGCACATAAACGACTTTAACATATGATCAATGACAAACATACAAATATACGATGCAAAGATGAATGCATATAAGGATGTAGACATGATATTCAAGCTGCAGAACAAAGATATAATGGTCGAAGTAATAAAGCAGCAAGTAAAATCGAACGAGGACGAAAGTACTACCAGAGGCAGTAAACAATATAGCCCAAGTCGAGCAAAAACAACATCGTCAAACTTAAATCAAACATCATTAAAGCCGGAAATTCAAACAAGAATCAACTACGTGAGTATCAGGCATCACTTTATAAAACTGCTAAAGTCAGAGAAATCATCTCAAGTATTAAAACAAATTAGAATGGCCAAGATAAATCAAGACGAACTCATACATTTGTATACAACGGAAACCCAAGAATTTAAATAATTATATACAACGAAAATAAAGGGATTCAAACCCAAATCATGAAATGAAGAGCTGAGTTAGATGTGAGTATAGATTTACTCACCTTCTTCGAAGAGCATGAATTGAAGAAGGCATCGATCAACATCTCATATCGCGGCTTCAAAAATCTCGAGCCCTAATTTTGGGGAGACGTACAAAAAGTAACGAGGCCACCATTTTCTATCTTTCGTTCATTTTGATTAGGGATTTCGAAAATGAATGGGGGGAAGCAAACGAGAAACGAGAGCCGCCATTTTTTCTCGTTCGTTTTGCTTTAGGGTTTTTTTTTGAACGAATGAATAAGGAAATCGGGTATAAACCTTTATCTCAACAAAAAGGGAAAGGGTTGAATAAATTGAAAAGGGAACGGGCCTAATATTTTTCTAAGTCCACAAACCCTTTAATCAAATTTTATAAAAGAATTTCAACCAATTAAAATGCCAATAGCAATTAGCAACCAAATTAAATTGTCTAATGACGATTATAACTTTGTTACAAAACCCCGGGTTGTTACAGACTCCCCTCCTTATAAAAATTGCGTCCCCGCAAATTTCATAAATAAAGTCGTCAACAACAATTATTTTTCTAACATAAACTGGTTATGCTAGAAAAATAAAGTCGGGAATACAAACGCCAAAGAAACCTTTTAATTTCAATAAAAGAAATTCACAATTTCTCAACAAAATCTAATTATCAAGTAGACAATCAGAAAACAACAAAACTGAATAAATGCAATTATCAGCAATATTCAATTATCAATTAGATAATTAAAATACAGAAATCACGAAACAGCAATATCTAATTAACGATAATTAGCATATAGCAAAATCTAATTATCAACAAAGATAATTAGAAAACACAAATCACAAATCGCAAAACCGCAAATATCCAGTTACCAAAACGGTAATCAGAAAACAACAAAGGTCTAATTATCAAAAACGATAATCAGAAGTCAACAAATATCTAATTATCAAAAACGATAATCAGAAATCTCAAATCAACAAATATTTAATTACCACAAACGGTAATCAAATTTCAAATCAACAACTATTTAATTACCACAAACGGTAATCAAATTTCAAATCAACAAATATTTAATTACCACAAACGGTAATCAAATTTCAAATCAACAAATATTTAATTACCACAAACGGTAATCAAATTTCAAATCAACAAATAGTTAATTATCAGAAACGATACTCAGAACTCATAACATCAAATATCTAATTATCACAAACGATAATCAGAAACAACAAATATCCGATTATCAAAAACGATAATCAGAACTCATAACATCAAACATCTAATTATCACAAGCGATAATCAGAAACAACAAATATCTGATTATCAAAAACGATAATCAGAACTCATAACATCAAACATCTAATTATCACAAGCGATAATCAGAAACAACAAATATCCGATTATCAAAAACGATAATCAGAACTCATAACATCAAACATCTAATTATCACAAGCGATAATCAGAAACAACAAATATCTGATTATCAAAAACGATAATCAGAACTCATAACATCAAACATCTAATTATCACAAGCGATAATCAGAAACAACAAATATCCGATTATCAAAAACGATAATCAGAACTCATAACATCAAACATCTAATTATCACAAGCGATAATCAGAAACAACAAATATCCGATTATCAAAAACGATAATCAGAACTAATAACATCAAATATCTAATTATCACAAGCGATAATCAGAAACAACAAATATCCGATTATCAAAAACGATAATCAGAACTCATAACATCAAATATCTAATTATCACAAGTGATAATCAGAAACAACAAATATCCGATTATCAAAAACGATAATCAGAACTCATAACATCAAATATCTAATTATCACAAGCGATAATCAGAAACAACAAATATCTGATTATCAAAAACGATAATCAGAACTCATAACATCAAATATTTAATTATCGATACAATAATTAAATCTCATAACATCAGATATCTAATTACCTGCAGATAATTAGAAACAACAAATATCTAGAAATCAATTAAGAAGACTAGAAAATCAACATAAAAGCTTGGATCGATCCCATCAGATGGCGAGTTTTTAGTTCGCCGCACGTGCATCAACAAATGGCTGAAGCCTACCAAGTATTCAACATAGTTTTGGCGCCCAACAAATGACCCAAAGGTCCGCAGAGTGACCCGAAGGTCAAGTACTGGTATTTGACCCGAAGGTCCTCATATGACCCGAAGGTCCATCATAGTGGCTCGAAAGCACATGTAACGACCCGACTTTCTTTGCCCAGAAAGACGCATCGTTATGAAGAAAGAAAGGGATAGAAAAAGAAAAGAAAAGAAGAGAGAACAACAACACATCAGAAATCTCACAGCGGAACGAGAAATATATTATCACATAAGATATTACATAGTATCATATACATCAGAGTACACAATTTAAACATCACAGAATAGACAGTTATAAACTTCTGTCTATTATACAACACAAGTACATCAGTACAATACAGACTAATACAATCACAACGGAAACTCTATATATCTACTCGCTGAAGCCTCCTGCTTCACAGCTCCTCCAGAATTCGTCAAGATTATCCTGAATCCCTTGACTACTCAATACAATATTGAGTACCCAAGAGTTTAATAAAACAGAAAATAAACACTTGGGTTAGACATGGGTCTTGTGTGAGTAAACGGTTAAATTGCTTAACTTTGAAAACCTTTGAAAACAAAAGTATCACGTAAGACTCCCCACAAATAAACATGGGTAAGTTTTTACCTTACGCTAACTAAAACATTTGATAGGAAATCCGATTGTATTATAATAGTGTCTAGGGTTTTCAAATAAATACTCATATAGCTGAAATTGTTACATTATTAAATTCCAGCATACTAGCCACAAAGTGGGTTATACAATCAAAACCGTAAGGGCACGTAGGAAGAATGGGTTTCCATCAATGGCAGGGCTACTGGGGTACCGCCCGTCACAGTACATGGCCTAGATCACCGTACCGAGGAGTACGCCCGCTCCCCTGCAACACAAAGCCGGAACCATCCCTTACTGGATAATTCCGAACAAGATAACCCCGTAGTTGGCGCGACCAACCACACACTAAGCCGAATAAAAAGAAAAGGGACCTCTAGACAGGGATCTATCTTGCTCTCAGTGGGTGCTACCCACGAAGCCTTGCTGCACCTCCCCTGTTTTAGCCATTCCCGGTTGATGAGGCTTGAGGTTACGATTACCTTTAATCAGAACATATCACTTAGAATGCTCATCGTCCGCCTGACGATGTGCTGAAAGCATTCAATCCATACAAGTTCGTTCTGGGTTCGAACGAAACCGAAGGCATTATCTCGTTACACTCGTTTTGGAATCACCCTCAGAGTTAACGACAATAACCCTTGCACTCTGAATCTTCATCTTCACTTGAGATTCACGACCTATCGTAAATTTGGATCGATGTGGTATTCGGGTCTCCAGACCTGGAATTCCGGTATACGGAAACCCAATCCCGGTCTCATCGAAATCCAAAACGTATCTTTTAAGGCCAAGTTGTTTTAAGGTTAAAACAATTCAATTCTTATCTATACTACACACAGATAGATAATTTACAATAGATAATCCATATTATCATCCAAACAGATAATTCATATTATCATTTCAATCCAACCAAACATCTATATCATAGATCAGCACATCTCTTATCAGAGATATCAACATTCATCTCACAAAGCAGCATATATCATATATATATCAGAGACATACAAATCATCCAATATCAACCAATCACCCAATATCAAACATCCAGTATTAATCAATTATCTAAACAGAATTGATTTACTCTAATCAATTTAATTAACCTTTAATTAAATTAATTACTATCCTTTAATTACTTGGATTATCTTAATCCTGCTCACTATCATTAATTAATTACAAATTAATTAATTAAACATCTAAATGATCTTCCTTAATTAATCTCCTTTGATTAATTATCTTTAATTACATCAAGTAATTATCCTTAACCATATACAGTAATTAACCTTTAATTACTATCATTAATTACAATAATCCTTATTAATTAATTAACCTTTTTTTTTAATTAAATAATTAATTTTAATCAACCACTTCATTAATTAATTAGACTTAATTAATCATAAACAGTAATTAACAATTTGTAATTACTTATCTTAATTAATTACTTCTTAATTAATTATATTAACCTTGATTAATAAATCTAATTAGTTAATCTTTAATTACTTCATTAAGTATTATTAATCAATTTTAATTTAACAAATAATCCTTAATTAATTACTTTTAATTAATTACACTTAGTAATTAATCTTAAATTAAAAACAATTAATTAATCACATTAATTAATTAACTAAAATAATTAAGTAATTAACTCTTAATTACTTACATAAGTAATTATCTTCTAATTACTTCATTTAATTGATCTCGATTTCTTTCTTAATTAATTACTTAACAAATAATTAATTCCATCATTTAATAATTCTTAATTAATTACTACATAATTAATTAACTCAAAAACAATTTATTAATTAATTCCTTAATTAATAATATCATGTGATTATTCATTAATCACTTCCACTTTAATTACTTCCATGAGTAATTCCTCTAATTACTTCCACTTTAATTTCTCTTTTCTTAATTACAAGGAATAATATTTAAGTTTTATAAATTTGTTTACCTTCATAAGCTCGTTTATAGTTTAAGGTCTAATTTCTTTTATTCAACTCAATTTCACTTTGCAACATTTTCTTTAATTCTACAGTACAAAACATTATAGAACTAACTAAACAAACAACCTATAATATTCGAGATAACTCAGCAATTTAAACTTACGCAGCGAAACCCAAATCAAACTCGAGATAAACCCAGAAACTACTCGCGCCTATCCCAAAGCAAACCCAGCGACTCCCTGTACCCAAACCCGAGTCAATCCCTCTAAAACCCCGAGTTGTCTTCGAGTCCTCGCGATCATTCACCTACTTCGAGAAAAACTGCCAATAACACGAGACCGTCCCGAGTTTCCCCTTCGTCTTCCCCAACGAAAACGTCCAGACACCCAACGTGCACACGTGCACGTGGTGCACTTGCACCATCGCCTCCGACCACCAACGTTCATCGCGACCATCCCCATCAGTCCCATAAACCCACGCGAGCATGAATTCAAACCCACATCGATCAAATAACACGCGAGTTAAAATTTCGATCACTGATCGAAAAACTGAACGCACATTCGACCACAAACCAACCAATCGCCGACAATCATGACGCCTGGAACCTATGGCTCTCCTACCAGAGCAACGCCGCATCTCCACACCTCTATCCCCCATCTCGCGATCGCTTCTGGTCCCCTTCCCATGCCGTAAACGTCACGACATTCAAACCGAAACCAAACCAGCTAAAACCCTAAATCGTTCGAATTCGAACAATTCAAACATTGGAAAAATTCGATTGTATTTTTCCCATGATCAAAATCAATCAACCCTCCTCCATACCAGAAATCGTTCAACTCCAACATGCGGATCACCACTAATCGCCGATCAACCCAAATTCGAACAAACCCAAATTACGTTCGAATTTCCAAACTAAAATTTTTGATATGCATGCCTAAATTCATGGTTTTCCAGTACGATTTCATATATATAACTCAATTTAGAATTTAGAGCAATTGATTTTTAACTTATATTTTAATTTCACTGTATTTTCTTCAATTCGAGGGAAATTTCAAATTATAAAATCCTAGAATTATTTTTAGATGATAATTTACATGATTACAAACAACCTTCATTTACAAATCAAAGTCCAGTTCGTATTCAAAATCAAGATATTGAAATTTTTCTCAGATTTGAAAACTGTTTATAAACACAGTAACAATCCTTTACTCTACAGGAAATTCAAAGCATTCAATTCAACATGCATTCAATTTAAAACAAATATTGCATATAACATTGTTATATCATCACAAAATCACGAAGAAATCTAAGATCAACTGTTTTTAAAATAATTTACTCACCTTTTTATTTGCAGAGAACAAAGCAGAGCACTGTTTATCACTTCCAGGCTTTTTAAATTTTGAATTCTGGCAACTTGCATTTGATTTTGTTTCTGGTACTTTACATTTGAAAAGATCTGAAGCTTCATCATTGAATTTGCTTATTTACTTGTTGAAATCTGAAGCCTTTGCATTTGAATTATAGTTGAACTTCCTTTTAGTTGCAGATTTGAATTTCAGGTTGAAGAAAATTTGAGAACTGATATTATTTTTCTTTTAACTTTGATTTCAGTTTTAGAAGAAGAAAGAAAAACTGAGAAAACGTTTTGAACTGAAAAATAGAAGCAAGGTTTCTATACAACATTATATTTGTTATTTCATTTTCCAAAGAAATTTGCCACTTGTATTTTTTTTTTAAAACTTACATGTGTCCTTTATCACCTAATTACCCTACACTTGTTATACTAAGTGTTAATGTATTTACACATGTCCTTTTTAATATTAAATAAATTTTTTTTATTTAATTTAAATGTTAATATAAAACCTTTATACTTAATTCACTAATTAATAAACACTTACCTTAGTATATGTATATATAAACTATTTTTAGAGAAAATATTATAAAACCAATTACTCTTTGAAAAATATTTATATTTAAAACCTTATTTACAAAAGTATTTATGTTATATTAATTATGTGAATATGGATTTATATAAATTCATTTACTTGTTTACAAACTATTTAATTTAAGAGATATTTTAAAAAGAGAGTTTATTTAAAACCATATATATACACACTTATAACCATTTTAGTCTTATACTTATTAAAAGAAAACAAGATAAAAATAAATCTTTTATTAAATCTTATTTAAACTATCATATTTTTAGAAATAATAATTATTTTATATTTTTAAAACAAATGAATTAATCTTTAACTTTTGAAAGATATTAAATTTAAAACAAAGCTTAAATCACAATATATTCCTACTATATATATCAATAGATTAAATTAAATTTCAAAACAATTTCAAATTATAACATATACTTACATACAATTTGAAAAATTCATCTTTTAGTTAAAACAAAAGATATCCTATTCACAATATATATCAAATATATATATTATATACGGAATAAATTTTATTAGCTTTCAAAGATAAATTTTATCCATTTTAAATTATTAAAAGGATATTGATCAATATTGCCAGATTAAATATTGATTAAATTACCAATTTAAACTAAAATTATATAGGATAATTATCAAATCAATTAAATTATCAATACAGATTATTATATTTATATTGCTAAAAAACCCGGGATATCACATTCCTCCCCCCTTAAAATAATTTCGTCCCCGAAATTAAAAGCAAAGTTAATTTAATAACCCAGCAAAGATTTTTAATTTTAAACACAAACCTATCATCCAATTCCTATCAATCAAAGCAACCAATCAAACAATCTAATCTAACTAACTATTCTGACATAAATCAGAATAGACTTCATAATACTATCTCGAGTTTCCCCGAGTATAAATCACCGGGAGACTCGCTCTACAGAAGCTAAACAAACTACACCACCACAATCCAGAGCTCCTCTCATCTCTAGATTCACCAATTCTGAACAAAATATCAGATCACACTCAAGTCCAACTCAACTTCCAAATCCAACTGAACTACAGATTCCACAACCAACGATGAATCCTACACGTACTCCCTCAGAGATACGTGAAATACAACGAATTCCAAATATCCAAACTGGCCATTCAACCCTGTAGACAAAGAATTACTCCTCTCAAGAACACAAGAAAATTCCAAAATATTTTGGAGCTAGCTTCCAGACTTACCCAATCTTATAGCTCTTATAATCGAGGAAAATTTAAACAGTTTCCAATTTCCAACTCCGAATTCCAAACTCTGACTCATATCTGCATAGCTCACCAGACGATCCCGAGCTACCTCATCTCTTCCTGATCAACTTAACCTTTGCTGATGCTTCTTGAAACAACTGGACCAAGAACAAAATGATTTCCAGATCCTATCAACAAGATGATATTCCAAAATCTACTGAAATCCACAAACTCTACTCCACAAGAAATAGAAGACTGAACTTCCTTCTTCCAGATTCCAGAAAATTCTATACACACTTAGAAATTCACATAAACTTCTTGTAGATATCTGAGGTTACTTCCTTTCTTGCACAGCTACTACCTTTGCTTTCGCTGCACAACTCTGATTCTGAAGTAAATGAGAATGTCGATGAACTCGAGCACAAACTAGATCCATAAACAAGCGGAAACATTGGTTATCTTAAAGACATAGCCAACTACTCAAAGAATGGACGAGTCCTCGGTCAATGGTACTGTCTTCAGCTATCCTTGGCTAGAGGAAACTCGAAACTAGAAGTAGAAGAGAAAACACAGATATTCCATAAAATTCTAAGATGCTTCACCAAATTATTCTCTAGGAGACATCCTTCTACTAAGCTGAACTTCTGGTAACTCCACGAATCAAGTCGATATGGAATCTCAATCTCCAATAATCCCAAGAGAATACTTAAACAATCGCAAGTCACTTTTGCGATCAGCTCGGCCTAATTTCCAAAGATAACTGTTCTCTCTTCACTAATCAGAACAGCTTATATTTGACTAACCAATCCATCGAAGAAATGGATTCACTCTACTACTTCTGAACTTCACCTTCAGAAAAACTGCTCAGCCAGAAACTTTCTGCCAACATAGAACACTCCGAGTCGCATTGCTGCCACAAACCAAAGACTTCTTATCCGAAACTCCTCGAGAAACTCGGACCTCAAAGCAAATAGAAACACCCCACTGGACTCAGCCACAACACCGAAACAGACTCACTTCTCCAAACTTGTTCCAGAAGAAACATCTTCAGAAACGTCCATAGCCACCGTGTCTCATCACACAGCTACTACTTCCTGAGGTCGCCAAGCTACCATCACTTACTTCTGCACAACTGATAGATTCAACTCTAGAAAATCTTCTCACCCGAGCTCAACCAATCTTACATTCCAATAATGGACTCCGAATCTTGAAAAGGATTTTCTTCAGAGATCCGAGACATCCTTACTCCATACTGCCAACTTACTCGAGACGATATTGGGTTTACAGTCTCGATATATACTTCCAACCTCAAACATTCAAACTCTAACTATTGGTAGTTGTATTACTCACACTACCACCTTATCTACCTTTATAACTTATATTGGAAAACCCGAACAGGTAACCCAACAAATAGGTAGAAATATATATATATTTAAAATGATACTTTTTATATAGAAATTATTTCTGGGTAAAATTATTTCATTTACCTCTTTAAAACAATATTGTGTCCGTTGGCCTGGTTCAAGTGTTTAGAGATACCTATCAATAACGTTAGCTACTCGTATTGACCAGAATCCATATACCACTCAACCGATCAATTAACACAATATAAAATCATTTTTATATAACTAACAATTACGCGCTCTCAAAATAGACACCACTTCAGAGCCTAGGTATTCACTCAACCTACTGCTCTGATACCAACTGTAACGACCCGACTTTCTTTGCCCAGAAAGACGCATCGTTATGAAGAAAGAAAGGGATAGAAAAAGAAAAGAAAAGAAGAGAGAACAACAACACATCAGAAATCTCACAGCGGAACGAGAAATATATTATCACATAAGATATTACATAGTATCATATACATCAGAGTACACAATTTAAACATCACAGAATAGACAGTTATAAACTTCTGCCTATTATACAACACAAGTACATCAGTACAATACAGACTAATACAATCACAGCGGAAATTCTATATATCTACTCGCTGAAGCCTCCTGCTTCACAGCTCCTCCAGAATTCGTCAAGATTATCCTGAATCCCTTGACTACTCAATACAATATTGAGTACCCAAGAGTTTAATAAAACAGAAAATAAACACTTGGGTCAGATATGGGTCTGGTGTGAGTAAACGGTTAAATTGCTTAACTTTGAAAACCTTTGAAAACAAAAGTATCACGTAAGACTCCCCACAAATAAACATGGGTAAGTTTTTACCTTACGCTAACTAAAACATTTGATAGGAAATCCGATTGTATTATAATAGTGTCTAGGGTTTTCAAATAAATACTCATATAGCTGAAATTGTTACATTATTAAATTCCAGCATACTAGCCACAAAGTGGGTTATACAATCAAAACCGTAAGGGCACGTAGGAAGAATGGGTTTCCATCAATGGCAGGGCTACTAGGGTACCGCCCGTCACAGTACGTGGCCTAGATCACCGTACCGAGGAGTACGCCCGCTCCCCTGCAACACAAAGCCGGAACCATCCCTTACTGGATAATTCCGAACAAGATAACCCCGTAGTTGGCGCGACCAACCACACACTAAGCCGAATAAAAAGAAAAGGGACCTCTAGACAGGGATCTATCTTGCTCTCAGTGGGTGCTACCCACGAAGCCTTGCTGCACCTCCCCTGTTTTAGCCATTCCCGGTTGATGAGGCTTGAGGTTACGATTACCTTTAATCAGAACATATCACTTAGAATGCTCATCGTCCGCCTGACGATGTGCTGAAAGCATTCAATCCATACAAGTTCGTTCCGGGTTCAAACGAAACCGAAGGCATTATCTCGTTACACTCGTTTTGGAATCACCCTCAGAGTTAACGACAATAACCCTTGCACTCTGAATCTTCATCTTCACTTGAGATTCACG
Organism: Allium fistulosum; assembly: GCA_030737815.1. Classification (NCBI taxonomy): domain Eukaryota; kingdom Viridiplantae; phylum Streptophyta; class Magnoliopsida; order Asparagales; family Amaryllidaceae; genus Allium; species Allium fistulosum. The sequence continues at coordinate 477,341,531 of CM060905.1, read as the reverse complement.
ACCTATCGTAAATTTGGATCGATGTGGTATTCGGGTCTCCAGACCTGGAATTCCGGTATACGGAAACCCGATCCCGGTCTCATCGAAATCCAAAACGTATCTTTTAAGGCCAAGTTGTTTTAAGGTTAAAACAATTCAATTCTTATCTATACTACACACAGATAGATAATTTACAATAGATAATCCATATTATCATCCAAACAGATAATTCATATTATCATTTCAATCCAACCAAACATCTATATCATAGATCAGCACATCTCTTATCAGAGATATCAACATTCATCTCACAAAGCAGCATATATCATATATATATCAGAGACATACAAATCATCCAATATCAACCAATCACCCAATATCAAACATCCAGTATTAATCAATTATCTAAACAGAATTGATTTACTCTAATCAATTTAATTAACCTTTAATTAAATTAATTACTATCCTTTAATTACTTGGATTATCTTAATCCTGCTCACTATCATTAATTAATTACAAATTAATTAATTAAACATCTAAATGATCTTCCTTAATTAATCTCCTTTGATTAATTATCTTTAATTACATCAAGTAATTATCCTTAACCATATACAGTAATTAACCTTTAATTACTATCATTAATTACAATAATCCTTATTAATTAATTAACCTTTTTTTTTAATTAAATAATTAATTTTAATCAACCACTTCATTAATTAATTAGACTTAATTAATCATAAACAGTAATTAACAATTTGTAATTACTTATCTTAATTAATTACTTCTTAATTAATTATATTAACCTTGATTAATAAATCTAATTAGTTAATCTTTAATTACTTCATTAAGTATTATTAATCAATTTTAATTTAACAAATAATCCTTAATTAATTACTTTTAATTAATTACACTTAGTAATTAATCTTAAATTAAAAACAATTAATTAATCACATTAATTAATTAACTAAAATAATTAAGTAATTAACTCTTAATTACTTACATAAGTAATTATCTTCTAATTACTTCATTTAAATGATCTCGATTTCTTTCTTAATTAATTACTTAACAAATAATTAATTCCATCATTTAATAATTCTTAATTAATTACTACATAATTAATTAACTCAAAAACAATTTATTAATTAATTCCTTAATTAATAATATCATGTGATTATTCATTAATCACTTCCACTTTAATTACTTCCATGAGTAATTCCTCTAATTACTTCCACTTTAATTTCTCTTTTCTTAATTACAAGGAATAATATTTAAGTTTTATAAATTTGTTTACCTTCATAAGCTCGTTTATAGTTTAAGGTCTAATTTCTTTTATTCAACTCAATTTCACTTTGCAACATTTTCTTTAATTCTACAGTACAAAACATTATAGAACTAACTAAACAAACAACCTATAATATTCGAGATAACTCAGCAATTTAAACTTACGCAGCGAAACCCAAATCAAACTCGAGATAAACCCAGAAACTACTCGCGCCTATCCCAAAGCAAACCCAGCGACTCCCTGTACCCAAACCCGAGTCAATCCCTCTAAAACCCCGAGTTGTCTTCGAGTCCTCGCGATCATTCACCTACTTCGAGAAAAACTGCCAATAACACGAGACCGTCCCGAGTTTCCCCTTCGTCTTCCCCAACGAAAACGTCCAGACACCCAACGTGCACACGTGCACGTGGTGCACTTGCACCATCGCCTCCGACCACCAACGTTCATCGCGACCATCCCCATCAGTCCCATAAACCCACGCGAGCATGAATTCAAACCCACATCGATCAAATAACACGCGAGTTAAAATTTCGATCACTGATCGAAAAACTGAACGCACATTCGACCACAAACCAACCAATCGCCGACAATCATGACGCCTGGAACCCATGGCTCTCCTACCAGAGCAACGCCGCATCTCCACACCTCTATCCCCCATCTCGCGATCGCTTTTGGTCCCCTTCCCATGCCGTAAACGTCACGACATTCAAACCGAAACCAAACCAGCTAAAACCCTAAATCGTTCGAATTCGAACAATTCAAACATTGGAAAAATTCGATTGTATTTTTCCCATGATCAAAATCAATCAACCCTCCTCCATACCAGAAATCGTTCAACTCCAACATGCGGATCACCACTAATCGCCGATCAACCCAAATTCGAACAAACCCAAATTACGTTCGAATTTCCAAACTAAAATTTTTGATATGCATGCCTAAATTCATGGTTTTCCAGTACGATTTCATATATATAACTCAATTTAGAATTTAGAGCAATTGATTTTTAACTTATATTTTAATTTCACTGTATTTTCTTCAATTCGAGGGAAATTTCAAATTATAAAATCCTAGAATTATTTTTAGATGATAATTTACATGATTACAAACAACCTTCATTTACAAATCAAAGTCCAGTTCGTATTCAAAATCAAGATATTGAAATTTTTCTCAGATTTGAAAACTGTTTATAAACACAGTAACAATCCTTTACTCTACAGGAAATTCAAAGCATTCAATTCAACATGCATTCAATTTAAAACAAATATTGCATACAACATTGTTATATCATCACAAAATCACGAAGAAATCTAAGATCAACTGTTTTTAAAATAATTTACTCACCTTTTTATTTGCAGAGAACAAAGCAGAGCACTGTTTATCACTTCCAGGCTTTTTAAATTTTGAATTCTGGCAACTTGCATTTGATTTTGTTTCTGGTACTTTACATTTGAAAAGATCTGAAGCTTCATCATTGAATTTGCTTATTTACTTGTTGAAATCTGAAGCCTTTGCATTTGAATTATAGTTGAACTTCCTTTTAGTTGCAGATTTGAATTTCAGGTTGAAGAAAATTTGAGAACTGATATTATTTTTCTTTTAACTTTGATTTCAGTTTTAGAAGAAGAAAGAAAAACTGAGAAAACGTTTTGAACTGAAAAATAGAAGCAAGGTTTCTATACAACATTATATTTGTTATTTCATTTTCCAAAGAAATTTGCCACTTGTATTTTTTTTTTAAAACTTACATGTGTCCTTTATCACCTAATTACCCTACACTTGTTACCACTAAGTGTTAATGTATTTACACATGTCCTTTTTAATATTAAATAAAATTTTTTTATTTAATTTAAATGTTAATATAAAACCTTTATACTTAATTCACTAATTAATAAACACTTACCTTAGTATATGTATATAAAAACTATTTTTAGAGAAAATATTATAAAACCAATTACTCTTTGAAAAATATTTATATTTAAAACCTTATTTACAAAAGTATTTATGTTATATTAATTATGTGAATATGGATTTATATAAATTCATTTACTTGTTTACAAACTATTTAATTTAAGAGATATTTTAAAAAGAAAGTTTATTTAAAACCATATATATACACACTTATAACCATTTTAGTCTTATACTTATTAAAAGAAAACAAGATAAAAATAAATCTTTTATTAAATCTTATTTAAACTATCATATTTTTAGAAATAATAATTATTTTATATTTTTAAAACAAATGAATTAATCTTTAACTTTTGAAAGATATTAAATTTAAAACAAAGCTTAAATCACAATATATTCCTACTATATATATCAATAGATTAAATTAAATTTCAAAACAATTTCAAATTATAACATATACTTACATACAATTTGAAAAATTCATCTTTTAGTTAAAACAAAAGATATCCTATTCACAATATATATCAAATATATATATTATATACGGAATAAATTTTATTAGCTTTCAAAGATAAATTTTATCCATTTTAAATTATTAAAAGGATATTGATCAATATTGCCAGATTAAATATTGATTAAATTACCAATTTAAACTAAAATTATATAGGATAATTATCAAATCAATTAAATTATCAATACAGATTATTAAATTTATATTGCTAAAAAACCCGGGATATCACAGCACACAAAATCATCAAACAACAGATGTTTCAATTAACGAGTCCGGAATTAATCGAAATAGCAAACGCACATGTCCCATACCACGTGTTTTACTAAATCGTTTGATTCTCTTCATTGTTTCCTTGAAAGTGCAAAATTGTGTATTTTGTAAAAATACATTTTACATTCTCAAACGGACAAGTCCGGAATTAAGCGAATCGGTAAAAGAAAGGGGTCATAGTCCTCGATTTTGCTGAAACGTTTAAATCGCTTCCTCATTCTTTTGAAAGCGCAAACTGTAAAAAAATTGAATTTTAAGTAATTGACATTTTACGTTCTCAAACGGACAAGTCCGGAATTAAGCGAAACAGTAAAAGTGAGGGTTCATAGTCCTCAATTTTTCTGAAGCGTTTAAATCGCTTCCTCATTCTTTTGAAAGCGTAAACTGTAAAAAAATTTAAAAAAAATTCAGAACACGTGATTAAAACAGCAAATCAGTAACAATTTCGATAAGAAAATTGTACTTCTCAATATACCGTAAAAACGGGTCACAAATCAGCATTGCGGAATAACCGCTTGAAAATCCACTTTTAAAATTTGACGATTACTGAAGTCAAAGCGACAGTAATTTTTAAACGTCAAAATCTCATCAAAATAATTCACATCAAAATGTAACACCAGTGAATTTTCATTCATTAAAATTTGTCAACTAAACACCGTGCTTCAAAAATATAGCACTAGTGTAAAAATCACGTTATAAAAATAACGGCAACAAGATACGTTTAAACCAAACATCGGTTCAACGTAAAAACAATGCAGTAACGTGCAACTCAAATTTGCATGTACTACAAACAAAGAAATCATTCGAATGTATCTTCAATGAAGATAATTCAAAACAGCAAAATCTAATCAATAATGATTAGCATAAAAGAAACCCAGCAAAAATCTCAACAAAAATCACATAACTGCAATCGCTTCGAATCCTCAAATCGGATTCGAAATTTTCAAAGAAACAAAATAAACCCAGCTATATCAGCTGTATTCAGCGAAGACAGTCTCACTGTTACCGCTGCGCACTCTGATAACAGAATACAAATTATTCAATCATCAAAACACAGTTTCACTTTTATTTTTAAATAAAGATATTTAAAAATTTCATCAAAATTTCAAAACTTTAGTTTTGACTCAAAGCACAAATAAAACATCAACAAATAGTTGTAACACATGTTCCATCCAAGTTATGTTTTATATTATGTCCATAAACCCCAAGCTCTGATACCAACTGTGACGCCCCACCTCTATGCTCACAATAACAAAGAGTATTAAAAGAAATACTGTCTGTTATTACGAAGAATAAGGCTGGATAGGAGCGGCCATCCGTAGTTGGCCTTACACTAGTATTGGTTACCTCGATAGGGGTGGTATATATTTTTCATTTTTCATCTCTTATTTATTTACTCCCATCGACATACCCAATTCCAGTATAAAACGAACTACGATGGTTCATAATAGTTTAGGACAATATATATAATAATAACACAGATAATAAAAATGCGGAACACAGATAACAAAAATCTCATATATATATAACGGATGTCAGTTACAATACAGTTGACTCAATACATATGATACAACTACAACTGTCGACTCTGGAAGTTATATATACAAGTACATTATCGACTAATATACATGAATACATATCAACCTATACTATGACACGACTACTCCAAAAGATATGAAAAGTCTTCATAGCTCAAACAGCAATCCAAAGCAAGATATCTACAACCTGAAATAACTCGGGTCTGACCCGAGTATTAAATTCAAAAGAAAATAATACACGGGTCAGTCTAATTCAAACTCGGTTATTAATGCACAGAAGCAATAATAATCAAATAGAAAATATATGACAGTCACAGAAATCTCGTATATCCAACTCCTCGATAAGAGAATCGGATAACGGCAGATATAACACTAAACAGTGTTAATCAACAAATCATCCAATTCAAACAATCAACATGATAAATAAAAAGATTATCAATGAAGATAATTTAGAAAACAACAGAATTGTCTAAACGACAATTAACACAAAATCCAATTATTAAATAATAATTAGAAACCCAAAATCTAATTATCGAATAGATAATTAGACACAACAAAATGATCAATCGAACTGAATCAAATACAATTCCCAAATATTTAATTGAACACAAAACAATTCAAATAATTGAAATATCAATTAAAACATCGATGCTGTGTGGCTGGAGTACACGCACGCGTGTACTGCCTCGCCATCACCGTGATAAAATGCACGAAAGTTCAATGAATCAATCTCAAATGGCACCATCTCGATATCGAGTCCAAGTTAAACAACTCAGACCCAATTGGTCAGTGCCATCACAAAGCATAGAAACAGATAGCAAAAGGACATACACAAGGCGTACATGTGGAACAGACCAAATACCATCAAGTGCTACAGTGGAACAACAAGATACAAAGGACCCAGGTTGGAAACACATGAATTGTGCATGCAACCTGAACAACAAATGTTCATAAACCAATACAGTGAACAAGACCACATACAAGCAACATGGCAATAAAAGGGACGAACACAAATGACAAGATTCGAGTTCAAATTACAACAGCAAAGCAATGCTGAAGTCACAAACAACCAAGATCAAAGGCGCAATCACCAACAAATACAAAGTCGAGATACGAAGGCAACACAAACCAGATCCAAGTGCAACAAAATTGTAACGACCCTGAATTTTCGACAAATTAAATTGAGAATATTTAATTAATTTTAAATATTTGAACGATGATTTAATTTGAATCCCCGATATAAATTTGAAATTTGCGATTAAATTATAAAATTTAATCTATTGTAAGTTGAATAAAATTTGAATCTTCAATTATAAGCTGAAGAGAAATATTTCAAAAGCTTTTAAAATTCGAAATGATAATACTGAAAACAATTTAAGCTTCAGAAATTGATTTGGAAACAATTTGTTCAGTTTTGAAATTATATCGTTCGAATCAATATTTAAAAATAGCCGTCCGGGGCACAGTCTCGAAATTCGACGAAACCAGTTCCATTGGGTCCGTAATATTGAATTATTATCGGATGTCAAATTTCGTATTTTTCGGTGTTAATACATGAGCACACGATGAGTAAACGCGTGAAAATCCATATCGAATTCAAATTTAAAATTTATATTTATATTTATATTTATTTAACATCACACGTTATCTCCCCTAGGATTACGCCTTCATCCACGCCGAGAATCACGAAATCATCGTGCAAACCATACCTCAGTTCATTTTTCAAATACTCCTCTCCCTCACTTCGATCATTCAGAGAAAAACAAATAAATGGCCGAGCTTCTTCAATTTAAAATTTTATCGCGTCTCTCTCTCACCTGTTTAAAAACATCAGAACGATAAATCAAAGAAATAGCTGCTCCTCCCTCAAACTCAAAATAAACGAATTCAATTCAGTTAATTTCAAAGCAAAATCAACTCGTCGATAGAGAGGGGAGGGAGAGCAGGCACACGCGACTCGCGATAGAAGGAGGCTCGCGTGCGCTGTCACCACGCGATGCAAGAACGAGTATCGCAGGGGATTGCGATGATGGCCAGGGACGGCGGCAGGCGTTCGAAGATCTGGAGGCTCGTGAGAAGTCGCGATTGGGGTTCGCGGCGACCAGTGCTCTCGAGTTCGATCGAAATTCAGCGGCCAGAGGAGGCTCGCGAGCACGAAAAATGGAGACGGCGATGAGGGCGACAGCACGAATTCGCAATGGTGGTTGATGATATCGGTTAGGGATTGGATTGGCAAACGCGTTCGGGTTGGGCGACGTAGCCGAAGTCGAGCTCGATTTCGAGCAGTTGGATGAGCATCACGATTTTAGATCTGGGTTTCTAAATTTACAGTAAGGTAAATATCAGTTTTGGATTTTTATTTTTTTGAAACTATATTTATATACATACACACACCTATATATACATAGATTAAGAAATTTTAGTATATGCGGTTTCAATTTTTAAATGCAAGCAGGAAATATAATGTATATAGTGGGATTTAAAAGTAATCTTATTTTGAAATTTAATTTTTATCTGTATAGTAAGATGGAAAAAAAAATATATGTGTAAAATAGAAATTATTATAGATTTTGAGAAAAACATAAGCATTTATATAAAATAGATTTTATGAAATCTATATAGAATTTTTATAAGTGTATAGGCAGTTCAAAGGGAAAAATAAATATATCTATATTTTAAATGTTACTAGTTCATCTTAAAATAATAAATTAGGGTGATTAACTCGTTAAATTAACTTGTCTAATTATTTTGTTACTAAAATACCTTTTCTAAAAGGAAAATTTTTAGTTTAAAATAAATTACTAGTTAATTAAAATATTAAAGGAGAAATTGGTTAAGTAAATAAATAGAACAATGATTTAAGTGTTCGATTTAATTCGAATATTGATAAACTTTATAAATTGTTTATACCAGGTTAAAATCGAGAAAACGAAACTGAAATGGAAACAGATTGCTAATAAAAGCTAAGGTGAGATTTTTCTCACTCAAATGAAAAGTGGAATTTTCAATTATTGTTTGTTTGTCTGTTTGGATGTGATATTAGATATGATAGGATATATCTATATATATAGCAATATATACATATTGGCATATGTATATATTGGATTGATGATTTCCCGCCTCGTATAGCGGATGAGACCCTATTGCGCCGTTAGTAAGCGGATTATTTTTATAAAACCCATATACCGCGATATTCCACCTCGAAGTGGAATTGGTATTGTGCTAACATCTGTGGATGCAGGGAAACAGGTTGGAGGGATCCAACTGGATTCCTCACCAGTAGTATTTATTTACAGTTATTGATGTATATTCTGTTATCATATGTTGATATATGATGTTTTGATGCTGTGATTGACTAATTGGTGCTGTTGCATCATCGGATTCAAGTTTTGAAGTTTAAAAATAACGACTTTTACTTTAAAAGGATTTTAAAGTGATTTTTGAAAATATACGTTTTATGGAATTTTTGAATTGATTTATAAACGTTAAGATTTTAAAGTTATAAAAGTTAAGATTTGTGAATTATAACCAAAAGGTAATTTCTTTTGAAATAAATAGTTAAGAAATTTATAAAATGGTTTTAAATTGAAAATTTTGAATTATTAAAACGACGTATGTAAAAGATGTACAAGATTGATATTTATAACTTTAAAATGTTGGTATTATAAAACAAGTTTTTATAAGCGTTAAAATGAATTTTTAAGAATTTATAAATAAATGAAATTTATAAATTGTGAACTTATAAATGGAAATGATTTTGTAAAATAAAGGAATTATAAGTATTTAACTTATAATATGGATTGTTGGTATAAGATTTGAGTTATGAATCGAATTGTTAATAAAGGAGATTTATTAAATTGAAGTTGTTAGAAAATAGAAATAGAATTTATAAACGTTGTTTTATAAATTCGAAACCAATTTAATTTGATAAATTAAATATAGAAGGTTATTAAAGAAGATATATTCGCAATTCTGGATAGCGAATTATCCTTGAAATAAATGTGTAGAAAAGATTGAAATTGGGTTAAGTGAATTATATTCACGATTTTGGATAGTGAATATATTGTTAAGTAAAATGGATTTATTTTTGAAGTGATAAAAAAAAATGAAGTTAAACATTTTAAAGATGTTTTAAAATGTATTATGAATCAAAAGCATAGATTTCAACGTTCATTGTTGAAATAGGCGTTTTCGAAAATATAAGGAAATGGTGGACTATAACACTGTTGTTATAGTAAATGATTTCCGAAAGGAAATGTTTTATGCAGTATTGGGATTTATATATCTATCTTAAAATCCGAATCCCTATACTAGTGATTTTGAGTCGTCGTAACGATGTTTTACGTAACATTCGTTTTGACTCAGATAAATGTGTTATAGAAATAGATTTCCTAAAAGAATGTATATATACTTAATATTGATTTAAGTATATCGAATATTTTCAAATGTTGAAAATAAATAGATTTGTGAAATACTTATTTTTAAATAAGTATGGAAATGCTTTTCCAAAATGAAATGAACTGTTTTGAGATTTTATCTTCAAAGATAAAATGAAATGTGAATATTTGAAATTGTTTTTCAAATGGTGAAGTGTGGAAATTTTATATCTAGTAAAGATATTTTGGAAGATAAAATAATTTGGAAAATTATTTGGAATCTGATGATGTTGCGCATCTTTATTGATAGTTAAATAACCGACTATCAATAATTACCTTGAATGGTATTTTTTGTGAATTGGATGAATTTGAATGCCACACTTGTTTTTAAATAAACGCTCACTATTCGGGTTAGCCGGGAAAGGACCATGGGGTCGTATAATCCATTCCGAATATGTGATACGTCGTTATGAATTGCATTCGAAGACCGGTGTTGAAGACCGGATATTTTTGTAAACGGAAGGATTACCGTCGAGTTACTCTACATCGGCTGATCTCCGGTTTAGAGGTTTTATCACCCTTAGTGACGGGAAGTCCCGACGTGACTGAAAATTATCCGGATATGCAAGGGCTTCGTGAGAAGTGCCTTCGGTTCTGTTCGATCCCGGAACAGACTTGTATGGATTGTGTGTCTGATGTTACAATTTGAGATATAAAGCCGATTTCTTTCAAATGCATTTCTGTTGGTGGCGGAGAATTTATTCTCTTAGCTTAACACCCTGCTCTGAGACGTATGAGCTCAGAGGTTATGTAGTTGAAATTTATCAGCGATATACTCCCAATTTGGTAACGTGGCATACTGAGTGTTGCTGTGAAATGATCAGTGTTTGATCATTTGTGATATGATCATTTGTTTGATCTTATATCTTTGTGATCATAGGTTGATCATTTTGTTTGACCCGAAGCATGGCTTTGTAGAAAGCGTAGCTTTGTGGACGAGACTTCGTCGAGCCTCACACCCCGGAAATGGTCAAAACAGGAAGGATGCGGCAAGGTTCTAGGGAGTAGCGCCCCTTAGTGTATGTCATTCCTTCTGGATAGAGGTGGTATCATGGTATGGAGCCCAGATACTTAACCTATGTGGTTGCTGCATTTTTACTATGTGGTTTGTTGGAAATCGGGGATCCTCGGGAAGATCGGTTACGATCGGGGGATGGCATACGCGTGTCAGTAGTTACCTATTTTTGCAGAGGTAACCCGGCCTTGTGTTGGCAGAGATCTAACCATAACGTTAGGTTCTCGGGTCGTCTATTCCAGGGACGTACCCATCGTGGATAGGAAGTTCCTTAGCCTGACCATTTGTTGGAAATCCAAAGAAACAATAAGAGCCTTGTACGGTTTTAGTTGTAGAACCTATCATTCACTTATGGTGGCGCCCCACTGTTTGGATGGTAGCTATAGTAGGCATAGTTCGAAATGTCTATGCTGGCTAAGATTTATATTCTACTTTCGAAATGTTTTCTACACTATGCACTAATAATAATATCAAAAAGATTTGATTTTGCATAGTAAGCATCTTTGACTATCATAAGAAGAAATCTCCTCCAAGTCTGCGTTTGCATTGTGTGTGTGGCGGGAGGTCTTATGGTAGTTTCATTTTCCAAAAGCATTGCGAAATTGACTTTAAAATTATTTTGTTGTCTTTTAGAAAGATAAACTGTTTTACGATCTCACACCAGTCACCATGACTGACTCGGAGTTTATTGTTTCCCTTCTAAACTCTGGGTGCCCACCAATTTCCACACGGGCAGTCTAGAGTTATGTTATCAGGATATTCTGGAGCTTTGGAGATAAGCTGGATGACGAGATGTAGTATTTGTATCTGATATTATTTATTCCGCTGTATATTCTGTATGAGGACAAGTTTATATAACTGTCCATTGTTGTATATTGACTCTAATGATTGATGTATGTATAAACTGATATAGTTCTTTGTTTTAAAAGACTAGTGATTATCTATTATATATTGTTCCGCTGCGAAATGTGAGATTCTGATATTGTTTTCTGTTCTGATGTTGTTCTGTTGTTCTTCTTTCTTCTTCTGCTTTCTTCTTCTGCTTTCTTCTTCTTTCACTTCTTCTTCTACTCTTTTCTTCTTCTTCTACCTTTTTCTTTTTCTTAAAACCCTCACTATTGGAGTTTCCGGCACTCGATTTCTCGGCAGTCGATAAAGTGAGTATCGATGTCGAATTTTCGAAAGTCGAAAATTTCAGTATGTGACAGCGTGGTATCAGAGCATATGGTTAAGTGACAACCCTGCTCTGTTGGGTGTTACTCATTAGAGATAGAGTCAGTAGTACTCTAGAATGAGTTTGAGTGTAATAATAGATACGAGTGTGTATTTGTTAGTGAATATAAAAATGTTTTATACTGTGTTTGCTTATCCGTTGAGATGTTTATGAATTTTGGTCGGTATGTGGGACGCCATATTATCGATAGGGATTTCTAAACACTTAAACGAGGCAAGACGACATAGTATTGTTTTAAAATAGGGTAAATGAAATAATTTTGCCCAAAACTATTTTTGTATATAAAAGAAATGATTTTCTATGAATTATCATAGTATATGATTGCATGGATGTTAGGAAGTAATAATAGTGAATTATCATCACTGAAATTGAATAAGAAATTGAAATCGTAACTCCAAAGTTAAGAAATAAATTCACATATGAATGAAATTAAAGAATATAAATTATAAATGTGATTTGTAATTTAAAACGGAATTTACAATTGTAAGTGAATAAAATTGAAACTGAATGTTGAAAACAAATTTGAATTTGTAAGTAAATTGGAATTTGTGATAAATTAGCAATTGAAACTAATCTAAAAAGAGCAATTATGAATGAAAGTTGTTTAGTTAATAAAATAAACCGAATGAAAATATGAAATGCAAATTAAATTGAAAGGAATCAATTGCAAATGAAGTGAACTAAAGATAAAATTGAATTCAAATGAATTTGAAATGTAAAATTGAATCATAATGGATATATAACTTCAATAATGAACTTAAAGATGATATAAGTAGTTATATTGAAAATTTTGTAATAAAATGTGCAAAATGGTTTGAATATGTAACTAGATATTATGGCTAGTAGGACATACAGGTGTTATAAAAGGAATTGGAATTTTGATTTCGAAGATAATTTGAATTGCTCGACAAAAAGGTAAGTATTCGAATTTCAATATGAGTTTTTGATGATTTCTTGTCTAGCCGCTTGGCTTTTTCTTTTTCTTTTTGAAATCTGAGAGTCCGTAGGGACGTTTTGTAGTCGTACCATATTAGCCGCGCAAAGGAGACGCTGGCGAAATTTTTCGAAAATTTAGGGCGTTAGAAAATTTTTTGAGAAATTTTGAAAATTTAAACTCGAATTTGAATTTTGAAGTAAAACAATGTTGTCTGAAACTTATAATTGAAATTGGAGAGTTAGTTAAAATGATAACGAATCTTTAGTAGAAAGATTTGTTTTGAAAAATTGATAAAACCATTGAATTGAAAAAAATAGTAGTCGAGCTAAGGACTTTTCTTCCTGACTTGTAATTTCGGGACGAAATTCTTTTAAGGAGGGAAGTTTGTAACGACCCTGAATTTTCGACAAATTAAATTAAGAATATTTAATTAATTTTAAATATTTGAACGATGATTTAATTTGAATCTTCGATATAAATTTGAAATTTGCGATTAAATTATAAAATTTAATCTATTGTAAGTTGAATAAAATTTGAATCTTCAATTATAAGCTGAAGAGAAATATTTCAAAAGCTTTTAAAATTCGAAATGATAATACTGAAAACAATTTAAGCTTCAGAAATTGATTTGGAAACAATTTGTTCAGTTTTGAAATTATATCGTTCGAATCAATATTTAAAAATAGCCGTCCGGGGCACAGTCTCGGAATTCGACGAAACCAGTTCCATTGGGTCCGTAATATTGAATTATTATCGGATGTCAAATTTCGTACTTTTCGGTGTTAATACATGAGTACACGATGAGTAAACGTGTGGAAATCCATATCGAATTCAAATTTAAAATTTATATTTATATTTATATTTATTTAACATCACACGTTATCTCCCCTAGGATTACGCCTTCATCCACGCCGAGAATCACGAAATCATCGTGCAAACCATACCTCAGTTCATTTTTCAAATACTCCTCTCCCTTACTTCAATCATTCAGAGAAAAACAAATAAATGGCCGAGTGTAACGACCCGGTATTTTGGACCATTCAAATCGACAATAATCCATACATGTCTGGCTTGAATAATTCAAAATAACAGATTGTAAATAAATTAGGAGCAAATGAAATCAAATACACAAAATCACAGACACAGAACATATCAGAATAACTCGCAGCGGAATATAAAAAAACCATAGTAGTTCATGAAGCTACTATAACAAACTCTCAAAACATAATACATAATATCTGCTTGAAAACATATACAATAGACATCTCAAATAAATAGAAGTTTATGAATACCAGAACTGAAATAGAACAACTGAACTGAAAGGAACAGATAACTAGACAAGCAGAATCTCCAACGATTCCTAGCTCCAGAAAGAAATCCAAAGCTAAGCTGTAAATACTCAGGCTGACCCGAGCGTAAAGTAAAACACAAAACACTCGAGTCAGGACAATATATACTTATATAATGTAAACCAACTCAAGTGAACTGTAGTAGAAATGCACAATAACTCAAAGGATGCTTGGGATCGCCCATCCTTTAAGGATCAGTTAAACTATAAATTAAATACATCTCGTGGTTAAAATTTCAAAATGGTATTTTATACTTCGAAATCAAATATCATTTCAAAATTCAATATCCTTATAAAATCCATTTCAAAATATCAAAATATCATATTTCAAAATAATTTATATTTCGAAACAAATTACTTCATTTTAAATCAAAAAAACGAAGTTAGTATATTTAATAATTAAAATTTTAAATTTCCAAAAATTTAACTTTTCAAAGTTCATTCGTTCACTTAAATTAATTAAAACAATGAAATTTCAACTTTCGCAGCATTTAGAAAATGCTACGGAAAGTCACATTTAAAATAGTTCAATTTAACAAAGACAGCATTTAAAATTCTGTAATATGGTTACATTAGTTTCAAATAAACTTAGTTAAATTCAACCATTATAACATTTACAAAAATGCTATAATAGCCTTTAATTAAATTTAGCCATTTGGTTCATTATTATCAACTACAGCATTTACAAATGTTGTATTATCATTTACATTAGAATTTAATAGCGTTTCAGAAATGCAGTTAACTAACTTCAAATATTCAGTATAATTTCACAAACAATTATATTTTTATATAAATCATTTTTTTTACTTATAAAATCATATAATTTCACTTTTAAAACAATTATTCAAATACCCTTATATTCATGATTTTATAAAGTTAAAACTCCATTCAAAAATCAAAATTTAATAATAATTCACTTATTAAATTCCAATTTTAAATTATAAATTCATTAAATTAAATTAACTTAACATTTAATTTTAAAATTTCAAAATAACTTAATTCCATTTTTATTTACTTAACTTAAAGTTCACTCTTAAGCCAAATTCACAAATTTCCAATTTTAGTTATATTTCACAATTTCAACTTAAATATTCATTCATTTCACATTTTAACTTTATTCAAAATCATTAATATAATATAAAAATCATTTAAATTCACTTTAATCCAAATTATCATGAAGTTATCACATTTCATATTTAATTTAAATTCCAATTATCACCCAATTAAAATTTCCCAAAATAACTTACATTTCAAATTTTCTAGTTTTACCAATAATTTATTTCACTTATAAATTTTCAAAAAATCAATAATTCTTACATAGATCATTTTTTTATTTAGTTTAAATCAAATATTATAATATTTACATTTCAAAAATATTTTTAAGATTTTTATAAAAACATATTTTAACAACGGGTCTGTATTTCATTTCTAGTCTAAGTAAAGTGATACGGGTAATATATCATTTCAACCCGTAATTTACAAAGAAAATCCGGGTTTGATCATTTCAAACCCGCAATCCCAAGGAAATGAAAAATAATTGAAAATCATTCAGGCCTATCATTTCAGCCCATAATGATTTTCTCCTATTCTAAAGTCCGTTCGGGTATGTATCATTTCAACCCATAGTGATTCTAATCTAAAGGGAACTTGCAGTGTGATAAACTGATAAAAATAATAGAACAGCATAATATAACAGTAACATATAATATAATAGGTGTTTAAGCATTGGTGAACATCATAAATCATAACATAGCAAGTGTAACATGATAATGCATTTTACAGATTCAAAAGGGGTCAATTCACTAGTTATATATGTACATATTGTCTGGTGAGAATAACTCACCTATTAAGCTGGAGATTTGCCAACAAAGCTCACAACACAAAGATCATGAAGGCACGACAACTCTAATACAATTTGAGTGTGGAGAGCAAATCCAATGATATAGATCTTGTGTTACAACCCAAACAAAAATCAAAGAAACCCATAAATTTCAATACACTAGAAATGACATAACTTTTAAATAAAAAGAGATACGAATGCCAAATCTTTTGCCTTGCTTTCTCTATTCTTTTGTCATGGCCTAGGGATGTTTTTGGCTCTGGTTTGAACAAGTTTGGCTCAGGTTTGGTCATGTGTATGCATGGCCTAGGTAGTAGAATATGAGGAGAAAGTTTATACAAAGGAATATGAAGAGTTTAAGGCAAAATTGGTGGGTTTTGTTCACAAAAATGGCTTGGCCATGGGCTTGTGTGGTCAGGTCAGAGAGGTATGGATCAGGTCAGTGGAAGGAAAGGTGTGTGGTGGTCTGGCCAGAGGTGGTGGAGGCGGCCTAAGGTGGTGGTGGTGGTGGAAAATGAAGTGGTGAACAAATAGTGGTCAAACAACATGTTTTTATGGCTTGTGTTGCAATTTTTGTGGAGTTTTGGCATCATGGTGGCTCAGCCTTGGTCAAGACTAGAGGAGTAGCTGGTGGTGATGGCAGGGAAGAGATGTAGGGGGTGGTGGCCGTGGATATGGAGTGGAGGCCATTCAAAGAAGCAAAGAAAACAAGGCAAAATACATGAAAAATGAGAAGAAAAGTGTAAAAAGAGTAGCCATTACCCATAGATTTTCTTGAAGCCATGAATGAATGAGAAGGTAAAATGTTTTTGGGTGAATGGAGGCTGAAAAATCATGGCTACAAACCAAAAATGCACAGCCAAGATAGTAATTGAGGAGTTATGGCAAATGAAAGGACAAAGGAGATGAAAGGACTTAAGGTAAATAAGCTTTTAAAACTCTTCATATTTCTTTTTCTTTAAATTCAAATAAAACAAAAATAAAATCAGTAAATTGACTTTAAAACCGAAACAAAGTAATATAAAATAAAATTAATTAATTAATTTTAAAGAAAATGGAAAAAGAATATAAGAAATTGCTTAAAAATTGAAAACAGGGTCCAGAAATTACAAATAAATCACGATTGTCTTTGGAAAATTATCTACTTCATTTTAAAAATATTCTAAAGAAAAATTTTGAAATAAAATAATTTCTAAAGTATTTTCAAAGTGAAATAAATAATTTAATTTAGAAAAAATAGAAAAAAACTAAAGAAAAATGTTTAAAAATTGGAAATAAGACATGAAAATTACAAATAAATATCACTAGCCTTATAAAATTTCTATTTCACTTTAAACAAATAAAAGGTCAAATAAATAAAATAAATGAGGAACAAAATAAAGTGGGAATGAGAATAAAATAATATTTTAAGAAAAAAATAGAAAAACAAATAAAGAATTACTTTAATTAATTGAAACTGGAAATTAGAATTTTAAACAAAATACAGCTAACACTGGAAAATGCCAATTATATCTTTAAAATGTTTTAAAACCAAAGTATATACATAACATGTTATTTTACCCATATAAATATAAATTATAATATTACATGACCAAATAAAATATTATTTTTTTATAATTTAAAATAAATAATTTTGTTAAATACAACAAATTACACACAATATTTAAAAGGGTATAACTTTCACATTATAAATCAGATTTTAACGAAACGAAAAGCATTATTCTTAAAATTTCATTTACTTTCATAATAAAAGATAAAATTCAAATTTTCAAACTTTAAAATTTCTAAATTAAAAGTCAAAGTTTGACCATATTGACCAAAATTCACTTTTCTGGAAAATATCCTTTTTAGTCATGTTTGGAATTCTAATTCACATCAACATCAAAATTTATATTTAAAATAACAAAATTTATTCATTTTAATAAATAAAATAAAGTTTTTAAATCAGGAAATCAATTAAAATAACCAAAATAAATAATTAAAATAATCACAAAATACAGGGTTGTTACACTCTCCCCCACTCAAATCTTTTCGTCATCGAAAAGGAATGAGGTATGGAAAACACAGAAAAGATAAAATGGAATAGGATTAAGACAAGATGACAAGAAGATTAAAATTATACCTGATAACTATTGTTATGGGTAAGTTTAATAAGGTGGAGAATAGGAATAGCTAGAAGGGAAAATAGGACGAAAGACAAGGATGAGCCATTAATTTAAAATTGTTGGTTGAAGAGGTAAAATATTTAAAACACTTTAAAATCGTTTAAAAAGGAAATAACTAATCAAAGTATCATTTATATAATATTTTATCAAAATACTTTTATAACTCGATGTCTTAACAAGTTTATCCTTGTTCCTGTAGACTCTGGTAGTGCGTTGATCAGGCGCAAAACTAGAATTCTCCAGGTACTTTGTGACGCCCCACCTCTATGCTCATAATAACAAAGAGTATTAAAAGAAATACTGTCTATTATTACGAAGAATAAGGCTGGATAGGAGCGACCATCCATAGTTGACCTTACACTAATATTGGTTATCTCGATAGGAGTGGTATATACTTTTTATTTTTCATCTATCATTTATTTACTCCCATCGACACACCCAATTATCAGTATAAAACAAACTACGATAGTTCATAATAGTTTAGGACATTAGATATAACAATAACACAGATAATATAAATACGGAACACAGATAAAAACCAAAGTCTCATATATATATAACTGATGTCAGTTAATACATAGTTGACACAATACATATGATACAACTACAACTGTCGACTTTAGAAGTTATATATACAAGTACATTATCGACTAATATACATGAATACATATCATTCTATACAATGACACGACTACTACAAAATGACTGACAACTTCAGAAGATGTGAAAAGTCTTCAATCCCGAACAGCAACTCAAAGAAAGGAATCTACAACCTGAAATACTCGGGTCTGACCCGAGTATTACATTCAAAAGAAAATAATACCCAGGTCAGTCTAATTCAAACCAGTTTATTAGTGCATATAGGCAGTAATAATCAAATATCACATAGACGACCGTCACAGAAATCACATATATCCAACTCTCGATACGAGAATTGGATAATGGCGTATATAACACTAAACAGCGTAAGTCGTCAATTCAAAAATCTCAAAATGATCAAAAACATCAAATTTCTGTGTGGCTGCAGCACACGCACGCGTGCGCTGCCTCGCCACACAGTACGTGAAATCATCACGACGGTGAAAGCTAACCGCGATCAAAATGGTAGAAGTCAACATAAATAAACTTACAGGGTCAAACCCGGGTCCTTGAGACCGGATTCAACTCGCTGTACAAATCTCAAAATCAATCTGAAACAATCACGAACCAACAAAGGCAATAACACAAGCAAAACCAGAACCAACCGAAGGCCAGAAGTACAAAATGGCCAAGCAAGCGCACCACAAAACCAACAACCCAGATCAAGACAGATCAGTGAAAAGCAATAACAAGAGACGAGTGCGGCATTGATAACAAGACGAATGAAGTGCAACCACAAATGCATATGGTCATATGACAGTTCAGATATGAAGCATGGCCAAAGTCAAGCATGCTACAGGTATGCAAGATCACAAGACGAAGTCCACACGTTCGAAGCCAGAACAAAAATCGAAGTGAGACAATATGCAACTGTCTCAAAGAATGATACTAGATTCAATGCAAACTACAAGTGCAACTGTACAATTCAAAGACCATCATCATGTAATACAAGGTAATACAGATGTGAGTGCAGACATACAATGAAGACTACACATTCAAACTTAACAGAATGATCAAGAAGTGACTGGTCAGTACCAAAGTACATAAGTATGGATTCAGGTTCACAGTGGCAACTGCAACTGTATGGTATACAACTCAAAGTATCAGGCTGCATGGACATAAGCAAATGTCCATACTAAATAAATCAAAAGAGCATGTGCAAAGGTCTAGACAGTATGGCATGTTGGAGACAGAATGCAACTTAAAAATGAATCATTGAACAACGGAATGCATGCTAAAAGGACAGAGTGAACCAACCCATGAATGTCAAGACTCAGCAACTGGCAACAGTGTGCAGGTAGAATGAAGATGTAATGAAGCCAATATGGCGACCAGGCAGCACATGAACGCATGGTACACTCAAATGCACGCTAACTTCATGCTAAAAGAACGGGCCAATGCCTACCGACTAGTTCCAAATTCACAAATCCAAGTTAATCCCAAAGACACCCGAAATCCACAAAACCCAATGCATCAGAATACACTAGTGATCAAACAAAATGAAAGGCTTGCCAACACTCATATATAATGCAGATAATCGGGGTGAAGCATCAGGTCGAAAGGTGCTACTGTCGACAATGAATACATCATAATATGCTACAGTGATACACCAAAAATGGTCAGGGTCGAACAGAAAAATGGAACCGAGTCCAAATTATAAATTAACCTCAAATGGCCCCAGCTCGATCAAAATTAATCTCAACAACGAAAACCCCAACTAAGATCGAATAGCAGGCGGAGGCCGAAGCCTAAAACATTCCCCTAATTCAAAGTTATAGCCGACGTTCATCATAAAGTGCAACTCGAACCAACAAAACCCAAATACCCCAACCAACTCAAAATTATTACGGCATCGTCAAAACACTGGAACCACCTAAAACACAAACATCACCTCCAACACATACGAATGGCAATAAATCAAGTGTCGAACTTAATAATCGAACAAGAACAAAATCATAGAAACACGAACACTAAAATCAGAGAACTCATCTCAGTATTCGATCAAAATAGAATGGCCAAGGTAAATCAGGACGAATTCAAACGTTCGTATACAACCGAAAACCCAAGGACTTAAAGCAGTGGAAATCACAACTCAGAGTTATAAGTGCTTGAATTAAATGTGAGTAATGTAAATTACTCACCTTATATCGGCGAACGTAGATCCACTCAAAGTCGAACTCGACCTAAATAGAAGCTGCCGAAGGAAGCTACCAGGGGACGGTTGATCGACAGGCAAAGGAGCTTCGATCGATCAACTTGAATGCGGCGACACGAATTCACGAAGCCCTAGTTGAAGACGAACTAGAAGACAGCCACCATTAATTTGTGAAGCCCTAATTCTTCAGATCGTCGAGAGGAGAACGAGAACGAGGCCAAGCCCTAAAATTTTGAGGCGCCACCATTTTTTTCTTTCTTTGATTTATTCTCGGGCACGAGTGAATGAGAGGGGATGGGGATGGGGATGTCGTTTTAAAAACGTGGTATAGGTATGGGCTGGTATAGAGAAGGTATGGGTTAAGTATGTTGTTATTTTATTTATAAAGCCCGCAAAATTCTTTTAACGAATTACAAAAGAATTTTCAACTCGATCAAAACTTCAGCTGAATTAAGCAACCAATTTAAGCGTCACATTGACGATAGTTAATTGTTATAAAATCTCGGGTTGTTACAGACTCCCCTCCTTATAAAAATTGCGTCCACGCAATCATAGGGAATAAATGGATAAAAGGTAACAACCAAAAGAGCATGGCAATGTCGAATGTATAAGCAAAGCAAGTGTCAGCGGGGAAGTATCAGATAAGAAATCAAAAGGTTCGACTGTTTCAAATCAAAAGAATCAACATCGAGGGAATCATGGATCAAAATCAGATGACTATTCTAGCAACTAAAAGAGAAGGAAAAACAAAGCAGAAATCCCATACAGAGCACGAATTGAATGTGAGTAAATCAAATTACTCACCTGAATCGCCAGAGAAAAAGACGAAGCTCAAATCTCAAAAATCGCAAATATTCAATCATCAAAAACGATAATTGAATTTTCAAATCGTAAATATTTACTTATCTCAAACGATAATCAGAAGACAAATCAAATATCTGATTATCTCAAACGATAGTCAGAGAACAAATATTCAATTATCAAAACGATAATCAAATTTCTCAAATCAACAAATATTCGATTATCAAAAACGATAATCAAATTTTCAAATTCAACAATTATTTGATTATCTCAAGCGATAATCAAATTCCAAATTTAATAAATATTTAATTATCAAAAGCGATAATTAAATCTCAAATCAGCAAATATTTAATTATCAAAAGCGATAATTAAATCTCAAATCAACAAATATTTAATTATCTAAAGCGATAATTAAATTCGAAATCAGCAAATATTTAATTATCAAAAGCGATAATTAAATCTCATATCAACAAATATTTAATTATCTAAAGCGATAATTAAATCTCAAATCAGCAAATATTTAATTATCAAAAGCGATAATTAAATCTCAAATCAACAAATATTTAATTATCTAAAGCGATAATTAAATTCGAAATCAGCAAATATTTAATTATCAAAAGCGATAATTAAATCTCATATCAACAAATATTTAATTATCTAAAGCGATAATTAAATCTCAAATCAGCAAATATTTAATTATCAAAAGCGATAATTAAATCTCAAATCAACAAATATTTAATTATCTAAAGCGATAATTAAATTCAAAATCAGCAAATATTTAATTATCAAAAGCGATAATTAAATCTCATATCAACAAATATTTAATTATCTAAAGCGATAATTAAATCTCAAATCAGCAAATATTTAATTATCAAAAGCGATAATTAAATCTCAAATCAACAAATATTTAATTATCTAAAGCGATAATTAAATTCGAAATCAGCAAATATTTAATTATCAAAAGCGATAATTAAATCTCATATCAACAAATATTTAATTATCTAAAGCGATAATTAAATCTCAAATCAGCAAATATTTAATTATCAAAAGCGATAATTAAATCTCAAATCAACAAATATTTAATTATCTAAAGCGATAATTAAATCTCAAATCAGCAAATATTTAATTATCAAAAGCGATAATTAAATCTCATATCAACAAATATTTAATTATCTAAAGCGATAATTAAATCTCAAATCAGCAAATATTTAATTATCAAAAGCGATAATTAAATCTCATATCAACAAATATTTAATTATCTAAAGCGATAATTAAATCTCAAATCAGCAAATATTTAATTATCAAAAGCGATAATTAAATCTCATATCAACAAATATTTAATTATCTAAAGCGATAATTAAATCTCAAATCAGCAAATATTTAATTATCAAAAGCGATAATTAAATCTCAAATCAACAAATATTTAATTATCTAAAGCGATAATTAAATTCGAAATCAGCAAATATTTAATTATCAAAAGCGATAATTAAATCTCATATCAACAAATATTTAATTATCTAAAGCGATAATTAAATTCGAAATCAGCAAATATTTAATTATCAAAAGCGATAATTAAAAACAACAAATATCTGATTATCAAAAACGATAATCAGAACTCATATCGACAAATATCCAATTACCTGCAGATAATTGGAAACAACAAATATCTAGAAATCAATTAAGAAGACTAGAAAATCAACATAAAAGCTTGGATCGATCCCATCAGATGGCGAGTTTTTAATTCGCCGCACGTGCAACAACATATGGCCGAAGCCTACCAAGTACTCAACATAATTTTTGGCGCCCATCAGGTTGACCCGGAGGTCCGCAGAGTGACCCGAAGGTCTAGTACTGGTATTTGACCCGAAGGTCCATCATATGACCCGAAGGTCCATCATAGTGGCTCGAAAGCACACGAAAGCATCAAATATTTCAATTAACGAGTCCGGAATTAACCGAAATAGCAAACGCACATGTCCCATACCACGTGTTTTACTAAATCGTTTGATTCTCTTCATCGTTTCCTTGAAAGTGTAAAATTCATCAAAATCATCAAAACAACAGATATTCAATTAACGAGTCCGGAATTAACCGAAAAAGTAAAAGTGTGGTTCCATACTCCGCACTTTTGCTAAATCGTTTAAATCACTTCATCGTTTCCTTGAAAGTGCAAAATTGTGTATTTTGTAAAAATACACTTTACATTCTCAAACGGACAAGTCCGGAATTAAGCGAATCAGTAAAAGAAAGGGGTCATAGTCCTCGATTTTGCTAAAACGTTTAAATCGCTTCCTCGTTCTTTTGAAAGCGCAAACTGTTAAAATTTCTGAAAACAATTTTATTTATTTTGTAAAAATAACAATTCACATTCTCAACTGGACAAGTCCGGAGTTAAGCGAAACAGTAAAAGAAAGGGGTCATAATCCTCGATTTTGCTGAATCGTTTAAGTCGCTTTCTCATTCTTTTGAAAACGTAAACTGTTAAAATTTTATAAAACAATTTTCATTTTAAAACGATTTTCCAATCACGTGATTAAAGTAGCAATATTAGTAACAATTTCGATAAGGAAAT
The DNA here is from genome assembly GCA_030737815.1 of Allium fistulosum. Taxonomy (NCBI): domain Eukaryota; kingdom Viridiplantae; phylum Streptophyta; class Magnoliopsida; order Asparagales; family Amaryllidaceae; genus Allium; species Allium fistulosum. The sequence continues at coordinate 477,316,904 of CM060905.1, read as the reverse complement.
TGTGCTTCTAAAAATACCGTAAAACGGTTACACATCAGTATTGCGGAATAACCGCTTGAAAATCCACTTTTAAAAATTGGGCTGTTACTGAAGTCAAGGCGACAGTAATTTTAAAACATCAAATATCTCATCAAAAGAATTCACATCAAAATGTGACATCAGTGAATTTTCATTCATTAAAATTGTCAACAAAACACCGTGCCTCAAAAATTCAGCATTGGTGTAAAAATCCCGTTATAAAAATAACGGCAACAAAATACGTTTCATAACCAAGCATCGGTTCAACGTAAAAATAAATGCAGTAATGCGCAATTCAAATTTTTGTGCGTACTACAGAATGAACAAAGAAACCATTCGAAGGTATCTTCAATGAAGACAATTCAAAACAGCAAAATCTAATCAATAGATGATTAGTACAAAAGAAAGCCAGCGGAAATTTCAACAAAAATCACATATCTGCAATTTCTTCGAATCCTCAATTTGGATTCGAAATTCTCAAAGAAACAAATAATTACAGCTATGTAAACAACAATTGGAATTCATATCAATTTCGTATTTTGATTCTTAAATCAAAAAGATTATCAGTTGTACTCAACGAAGACAGTTTCACTGTTTCCGCTGCGCACTCTGATAAACAGAACACAAATCAATCAAATCATCAGAACACAATTTCACTATTATTTTTAAATAAAGTTATTTAAAAATTTCATCAAAATTTCAAAACATTAGTTTTGACTCAAATCACAGATAAAACATCGACCAATAGTTGTAACATATGTTCCATCCAAGTTATGTTTTATATTATGTCCATAAACCCCAAGCTCTGATACCAACTGTGACGCCCCACCTCTATGCTCATAATAACAAAGAGCATTAAAAGAAATACTGTCTATTATTACGAAGAATAAGGCTGGATAGGAGCGACCATCCGTAGTTGACCTTACACTAATATTGGTTATCTCGATAGGAGTGGTATATACTTTTTATTTTTCATCTATCATTTATTTACTCCCATCGACACACCCAATTATCAGTATAAAACAAACTACGATAGTTCATAATAGTTTAGGACATTAGATATAACAATAACACAGATAATATAAATACGGAACACAGATAAAAACCAAAGTCTCATATATATATAACTGATGTCAGTTAATACATAGTTGACACAATACATATGATACAACTACAACTGTCGACTCTAGAAGTTATATATACAAGTACATTATCGACTAATATACATGAATACATATCATTCTATACAATGACACGACTACTACAAAATGACTGACAACTTCAGAAGATGTGAAAAGTCTTCAATCCCGAACAGCAACTCAAAGAAAGGAATCTACAACCTGAAATACTCGGGTCTGACCCGAGTATTACATTCAAAAGAAAATAATACCCAGGTCAGTCTAATTCAAACCAGTTTATTAGTGCATATAGGCAGTAATAATCAAATATCACATAGACGACCGTCACAGAAATCACATATATCCAACTCTCGATACGAGAATTGGATAATGGCGTATATAACACTAAACAGCGTAAGTCGTCAATTCAAAAATCTCAAAATGATCAAACACATCAAATTTCTGTGTGGCTGCAGCACACGCACGCGTGCGCTGCCTCGCCACACAGTACGTGAAATCATCACGACGGTGAAAGCTAACCGCGATCAAAATGGTAGAAGTCAACATAAATAAACTTACAGGGTCAAACCCGGGTCCTTGAGACCGGATTCAACTCGCTGTACAAATCTCAAAATCAATCTGAAACAATCACGAACCAACAAAGGCAATAACACAAGCAAAACCAGAACCAACCGAAGGCCAGAAGTACAAAATGGCCAAGCAAGCGCACCACAAAACCAACAACCCAGATCAAGACAGATCAGTGAAAAGCAATAACAAGAGACGAGTGCGGCATTGATAACAAGACGAATGAAGTGCAACCACAAATGCATATGGTCATATGACAGTTCAGATATGAAGCATGGCCAAAGTCAAGCATGCTACAGGTATGCAAGATCACAAGACGAAGTCCACACGTTCGAAGCCAGAACAAAAATCGAAGTGAGACAATATGCAACTGTCTCAAAGAATGATACTAGATTCAATGCAAACTACAAGTGCAACTGTACAATTCAAAGACCATCATCATGTAATACAAGGTAATACAGATGTGAGTGCAGACATACAATGAAGACTACACATTCAAACTTAACAGAATGATCAAGAAGTGACTGGTCAGTACCAAAGTACATAAGTATGGATTCAGGTTCACAGTGGCAACTGCAACTGTATGGTATACAACTCAAAGTATCAGGCTGCATGGACATAAGCAAATGTCCATACTAAATAAATCAAAAGAGCATGTGCAAAGGTCTAGACAGTATGGCATGTTGGAGACAGAATGCAACTTAAAAATGAATCATTGAACAACGGAATGCATGCTAAAAGGACAGAGTGAACCAACCCATGAATGTCAAGACTCAGCAACTGGCAACAGTGTGCAGGTAGAATGAAGATGTAATGAAGCCAATATGGCGACCAGGCAGCACATGAACGCATGGTACACTCAAATGCACGCTAACTTCATGCTAAAAGAACGGGCCAATGCCTACCGACTAGTTCCAAATTCACAAATCCAAGTTAATCCCAAAGACACCCGAAATCCACAAAACCCAATGCATCAGAATACACTAGTGATCAAACAAAATGAAAGGCTTGCCAACACTCATATATAATGCAGATAATCGGGGTGAAGCATCAGGTCGAAAGGTGCTACTGTCGACAATGAATACATCATAATATGCTACAGTGATACACCAAAAATGGTCAGGGTCGAACAGAAAAATGGAACCGAGTCCAAATTATAAATTAACCTCAAATGGCCCCAGCTCGATCAAAATTAATCTCAACAACGAAAACCCCAACTAAGATCGAATAGCAGGCGGAGGCCGAAGCCTAAAACATTCCCCTAATTCAAAGTTATAGCCGACGTTCATCATAAAGTGCAACTCGAACCAACAAAACCCAAATACCCCAACCAACTCAAAATTATTACGGCATCGTCAAAACACTGGAACCACCTAAAACATAAACATCACCTCCAACACATACGAATGGCAATAAATAAAGTGTCGAACTTAATAATCGAACAAGAACAAAATCATAGAAACACGAACACTAAAATCAGAGAACTCATCTCAGTATTCGATCAAAATAGAATGGCCAAGGTAAATCAGGACGAATTCAAACGTTCGTATACAACCGAAAACCCAAGGACTTAAAGCAGTGGAAATCACAACTCAGAGTTATAAGTGCTTGAATTAAATGTGAGTAATGTAAATTACTCACCTTATATCGGCGAACGTAGATCCACTCAAAGTCGAACTCGACCTAAATAGAAGCCGCCGAAGGAAGCTACCAGGGGACGTTGATCGACAGGCAAAGGAGCTTCGATCGATCAACTTGAATGCGGCGACACGAATTCACGAAGCCCTAGTTGAAGACGAACTAGAAGACAGCCACCATTAATTTGTGAAGCCCTAATTCTTCAGATCGTCGAGAGGAGAACGAGAACGAGGCCAAGCCCTAAAATTTTGAGGCGCCACCATTTTTTTCTTTCTTTGATTTATTCTCGGGCACGAGTGAATGAGAGGGGATGGGGATGTCGTTTTAAAAACGTGGTATAGGTATGGGCTGGTATAGAGAAGGTATGGGTTAAGTATGTTGTTATTTTATTTATAAAGCCCGCAAAATTCTTTTAACGAATTACAAAAGAATTTTCAACTCGATCAAAACTTCAGCTGAATTAAGCAACCAATTTAAGCGTCACATTGACGATAGTTAATTGTTATAAAATCTCGGGTTGTTACATACTTAGTAGACTTGTTTCAACACCCAGTGAAAATACTGGAAAAACTTTTAAAAACAGATATGGAAAGTACAATCCAAACAAAAACAAACAAAACCTTTGTCTAACCATGGTTCGCAGATACACAATGGTTACGCCTGGATCCCCCAGGAAACAATCCATATCCGTAAGCTTTCTCAGCCCTGCGAGTTAAGCCATGATGACTAGTAGAATGCAGGATACACAATGGTTACGCCTGGATCCCTCAGGAAACAATCCGTACCCCCAGGCAAGACTCAGCCAAGCATTTGCGCTACTATTCGCGACCTACACAGATTGCAGGATACACAATGGTTACGCCTGGATCCCCCAGGAAACAATCCGTACCCCTAGGCAAGACTCAGCCAGGCAGTTGCGCTATGCAGTCACGATCGTAAGACCATGGGTAACGCCATGGAATTCGAAGGACACTCGAGTATCATATCCGGAAAACCAAAAATCAGAGAGAATAATATCGATAGAATGAATCCAAGATGTGGCCACAAATCGGATATCAAGCAGAAGGCACTTTCCATATCTTTACTTCGAAAATATGTATCATATAGTACCTTTTCAAATCACTTTCAAATATCGTACTTATATAAAATCCATTATATATAAGATTTAATTTTCAAATCAAATACTTTCCAAAATCAATAGTATATCAAATCATACTTATATAGACATCAATTATATAAGGTTTCACTTTCAAATTGAGTACCTTTTCAAATCTATAGTTTTCGAATCAATTTCATACTCATACAAATCAATTTTATATAAGTTCGACAACTCCCAAATCAAGTGTTTAGTAACATAAGGTTCTCAAATTTAAATTTGTTTCAATATCAGTTCAATTTTAAAATCATATACAATTTCACCAAATTATTTTCTTCTCAAATTAAATATCTTTAGTTTCAAAGTTTCCAAAATAATAGATTTTTGAAAATAAATCCAAATTTCCAAATCAATATAATTTAAGTCAACCAATTCATTTCCAAAATCAAATGTTTTCAAAATCATCTTATACTTACGTAAGGTCCGTCTTATATAAGGATCAAATTTTCCAAAATAAATTTCGCTGTATGAAGAGCCATATGGGATTTGAATATCTTTGCTTTTATAGGTTATATATCTTTGTAATTTAAATTGGAAAAGTAAGCAAAGATATTCTAACCCGACAGCTTTCAATTTCAGCGTCAAAATATATCACTGATATTAGAATATAAGATGTACACACGTCATCATTTCGCAAAATCACATTTGATCGCTCGCTCGATCACACAAGTTCGCTTTCGAACTAGTATTGTCCATTCGATTTCCCTAATGCAGACTTCGATATGGTTTCTCGACTAGAAGCCATCAGTCTCCTTGCATAGCCATATACTATGATAGAGAATTCTGGAATCAAGCCCAAAATCCATATCAAATATTCGCCATCAAGAATCGAATGAAAAATCCTAACACGAAATGGTGTAATCCACCTCGAACTTGTGTACTCAAACTTGGATCAAATTAATTATGCGAATAAAATAGCATACGTACAACTTATATATTTATTTCAACTTGTTAAATATATAGTTTCATAAAGATGTTACTAAGTTAAAACATTTAAACTAAATTTTATTCAAAATATTTTGAAGACCAAATTCTTTTCAAAATATTTCAAATCTAAATTTCATATTAGAAAATTTTAAAATTGCTTTATTCATTTACTTAACCAAACAGTTTCAACTTATTTAAATCATATTACTTCATACTTAAACATTCAAAACAAACTTATATACTTTATCAAATTACTTTTCAAAATTTCTTAGCTTTGAAAAGTTAACCTTGATTTGGAAGTGCTCGAACCTTTAAAATAGTTGAAGAAATCATATTTCAATCCAAGAATTGGAAATCACAATTAAATCATTAAATCCATTCCAAAAATAGGGTTATATCAAATCAAATCCAAAACTCAAGGACTGAACACCGGCTCATTTCAAATTTTACAAATATATATACATATATCTTTCGAATATCACATCACACTTCGGAATTTGAAATCTAAATTGGTTTCACAAATCAATCGCATAGCAATGCTACTGAAGTGGCCTCTCCCTCACTCAGAAACTCGAAAATCAATGTCGATGATGCGTGCACTCATCACCGAAATTATTTTCCAGCGACACAAGTGAGTTCTGGACTTCCATTTACTTTGAAAACTTCTTTGAAATTCCTTCAAAATCATTAAAACCCATTAAAATCATTGAAACATTACTTATTCGGAAAAATAATTTCAATCATATTATTTATTATTTCAAAATCTTAAAACCAGTTCCAAAATGCCGGAGTTCAATCACTTAAATTCAGATTCAAAACCTTCAGTTATAAATCATTTTATATGAAACCATTTCTTATAAAATTTTCACAATTTCAAATCCTTTCAAAACTTCAAATTCTCATTTTTTTAAAAGGTATATAATCCTTATCAAAAACATTTCATCTTTATATAAAAATATGGTCATCCTTATCAAAATAAAACTACGATGAATACAAAATTTTTAAAAGACAATCAACCACAAACTTTCCAAGGGACGATTCAAGGATGGATTTCAAAGCAAAACAGAGATTCAAATTTAGAAGGACTCTAATCAAATAGAATTCTAATTCAAAGATAGGCTCAAACGAAGATAAGATAATTAAATTACCAAATACAAGATGGATAAGCCTATATGAATCGCGGGCGACATTAACCGGTCAACCGTGATTTCAGGAATATAATCGATGCGAAAATCTAAGGAAAATCGACCTTCGATTGCCAGAGATAGAATCTAAATATAGCAGAAGATAGAAAACATCGTAAACCGAGGATATAGAAATCTCCGGTGAATCAATGCCAATTATAATCATTCAAAGATTGGCGGAATCGCCACCCTATAAAGGTCATACAAAGTGGAGTGACGCAATGCTCCAAAATCAAAAGAATACAATTAGGGGAGATAGGAATGGATTTCAGAACAAGTGAGCATTCCAAAATTCAAAGGAATCTTATTCGATAAGAATCCAAACGAAGATTAGAGAAATATAACCTATATCGATACAGAAGAATTCCCATTCAAAATTTGGAAAGACTCGAATTCATAACATACGAAAACAGAAGCTTAAATATCTTTAGTTGGATAACTTTAGCTAAGCAAAAGATACAACAGAGTTTACTCAAAGCATCCTAACAAACTACTGATTTTGCCATACCCAAAATAGATTCCTATCAACAAAGGATCTAGATCAATCAAGAGAGAAGTTCAAAATTTTAGAGGATCCTAATCAAAGAAATTACTAACAAGGTGGATACGAAAGGAATGAAGTTTAAGAAATATTTTACTTTTAAAGCAAGGAAATTTATATCAAAATAATCTTTGAAAATTCTTTAAAAATCATTTGAAAATCATTTTATACTTCGAAAATACGTTCTCTCACAAAGAAATGATTTTGAGATTGATTTCACTTATTCTAGGGTATTTCTACCCTATCTCTAATGAGTTTTTGCTTCGCAGGCTAAGGTTTGCCTAAAACCAAAGCTCTGATACCAACTGTAACGACCCGGTATTTTGGACCATTCAAATCGACAATAATCCACACATGTCTGGCTTGAATAATTCAAAATAACAGATAGTAAATAAATTTGGAGCAAATGAAATCAAATACACAAAATCACAGACACAGAACATATCAGAATAACTCGCAGCGGAATATAAAAAAACCATAGTAGTTCATGAAGCTACTATAACAAACTCTCAAAACATAATACATAATATCTGCTTGAAAACATATACAATAGACATCTCAAATAAATAGAAGTTTATGAATACCAGAACTGAAATAGAACAACTGAACTGAAAGGAACAGATAACTAGACAAGCAGAATCTCCAGCGATTCCTAGCTCCAGAAAGAAATCCAAAGCTAAGCTGTAAATACTCAGGCTGACCCGAGCGTAAAGTAAAACACAAAACACTCGAGTCAGGACAATATATACTTATATAATGTAAACCAACTCAAGTGAACTGTAGTAGAAATGCACAATAACTCAAAGGATGCTTGGGATCGCCCATCCTTTAAGGATCAGTTAAACTATAAATTAAATACATCCCGTGGTTAAAATTTCAAAATGGTATTTTATACTTCGAAATCAAATATCATTTCAAAATTCAATATCCTTATAAAATCCATTTCAAAATATCAAAATATCATATTTCAAAATAATTTATATTTCGAAACAAATTACTTCATTTTAAATCATAAAAACGAAGTTAGTATATTTAATAATTAAAATTTTAAATTTCCAAAAATTTAACTTTTCAAAGTTCATTCGTTCACTTAAATTAATTAAAACAATGAAATTTCAACTTTCGCAGCATTTAGAAAATGCTACGGAAAGTCACATTTAAAATAGTTCAATTTAACAAAGACAGCATTTAAAATTCTGTAATATGGTTACATTAGTTTCAAATAAACTTAGTTAAATTCAACCATTATAACATTTACAAAAATGCTATAATAGCCTTTAATTAAATTTAGCCATTTGGTTCATTATTATCAACTACAGCATTTACAAATGTTGTATTATCATTTACATTAGAATTTAATAGCGTTTCAGAAATGCAGTTAACTAACTCCAAATATTCAGTATAATTTCACAAACAATTATATTTTTATATAAATCATTTTTTTACTTATAAAATCATATAATTTCACTTTTAAAACAATTATTCAAATACCCTTATATTCATGATTTTATAAAGTTAAAACTCCATTCAAAAATCAAAATTTAATAATAATTCACTTATTAAATTCCAATTTTAAATTATAAATTCATTAAATTAAATTAACTTAACACTTAATTTTAAAATTTCAAAATAACTTAATTCCATTTTTATTTACTTAACTTAAAGTTCACTCTTAAGCCAAATTCACAAATTTCCAATTTTAGTTATATTTCACAATTTCAACTTAAATATTCATTCATTTCACATTTTAACTTTATTCAAAATCATTAATATAATATAAAAATCATTTAAATTCACTTTAATCCAAATTATCATGAAGTTATCACATTTCATATTTAATTTAAATTCCAATTATCACCCAATTAAAATTTCCTAAAATAACTTACATTTCAAATTTTCTAGTTTTACCAATAATTTATTTCACTTATAAATTTTCAAAAAATCAATAATGCTTACATAGATCATTTTTTTATTTAGTTTAAATCAAATATTATAATATTTACATTTCAAAAATATTTTTAAGATTTTTATAAAAACATATTTTAACAACGGGTCTGTATTTCATTTCTAGTCTAAGTAAAGTGATACGGGTAATATATCATTTCAACCCGTAATTTACAAAGAAAACCCGGGTTTGATCATTTCAAACCCGCAATCCCAAGGAAATGAAAAATAATTGAAAATCATTCAGGCCTATCATTTCAGCCCATAATGATTTTCTCCTATTCTAAAGTCCGTTCGGGTATGTATCATTTCAACCCATAGTGATTCTAATCTAAAGGGAACTTGCAGTGTGATAAACTGATAAAAATAATAGAACAGCATAATATAACAGTAACATATAATATAATAGGTGTTTAAGCATTGGTGAACATCATAAATCATAACATAGCAAGTGTAACATGATAATGCATTTTACAGATTCAAAAGGGGTCAATTCACTAGTTATATATGTACATATTGTCTGGTGAGAATAACTCACCTATTAAGCTGGAGATTTGCCAACAAAGCTCACAACACAAAGATCATGAAGGCACGACAACTCTAATACAATTTGAGTGTGGAGAGAAAATCCAATGATATAGATCTTGTGTTACAACCCAAACAAAAATCAAAGAAAACCATAAATTTCAATACACTAGAAATGACATAACTTTTAAATAAAAAGAGATACGAATGCCAAATCTTTTGCCTTGCTTTCTCTATTCTTTTGTCATGGCCTAGGGATGTTTTTGGCTCTGGTTTGAACAAGTTTGGCTCAGGTTTGGTCATGTGTATGCATGGCCTAGGTAGTAGAATATGAGGAGAAAGTTTATACAAAGGAATATGAAGAGTTTAAGGCAAAATTGGTGGGTTTTGTTCACAAAAATGGCTTGGCCATGGGCTTGTGTGGTCAGGTCAAAGAGGTATGGATCAGGTCAGTGGAAGGAAAGGTGTGTGGTGGTCTGGCCAGAGGTGGTGGAGGCGGCCTAAGGTGGTGGTGTTGGTGGAAAATGAAGTGGTGAACAAATAGTGGTCAAACAACATGTTTTTATGGCTTGTGTTGCAATTTTTGTGGAGTTTTGGCATCATGGTGGCTCGGCCTTGGTCAAGACTAGAGGAGTAGCTGGTGGTGATGGCAGGGAAGAGATGTAGGGGGTGGTGGCCGTGGATATGGAGTGGAGGCCATTCAAAGAAGCAAAGAAAACAAGGCAAAATACATGAAAAATGAGAAGAAAAGTGTAAAAAAAGTAGCCATTACCCATAGATTTTCTTGAAGCCATGAATGAATGAGAAGGTAAAATGTTTTTGGGTGAATGGAGGCTGAAAAATCACGGCTACAAACCAAAAATACACAGCCAAGATAGTAATTGAGGAGTTATGGCAAATGAAAGGACAAAGGAGGTGAAAGGACTTAAGGTAAATAAGCTTTTAAAACTCTTCATATTTCTTTTTCTTTAAATTCAAATAAAACAAAAATAAAATCAGTAAATTGACTTTAAAACCGAAACAAAGTAATATAAAATAAAATTAATTAATTAATTTTAAAGAAAATGGAAAAAGAATATAAGAAATTGCTTAAAAATTGAAAATAGGGTCCAGAAATTACAAATAAATCACGATTGTCTTTGGAAAATTATCTACTTCATTTTAAAAATATTCTAAAGAAAAATTTTGAAATAAAATAATTTCTAAAGTATTTTCAAAGTGAAATAAATAATTTAATTAAGAAAAAATAGAAAAAAACTAAAGAAAAATGTTTAAAAATTGGAAATAAGACATGAAAATTACAAATAAATATCACTAGCCTTATAAAATTTCTATTTCACTTTAAACAAATAAAAGGTCAAATAAATAAAATAAATGAGGAACAAAATAAAGTGGGAATGAGAATAAAATAATATTTTAAGAAAAAAATAGAAAAACAAATAAAGAATTACTTTAATTAACTGAAACTGGAAATTAGAATTTTAAACAAAATACAGCTAACACTGGAAAATGCCAATTATATCTTTAAAATGTTTTAAAACCAAAGTATATACATAACATGTTATTTTACCCATATAAATATAAATTATAATATTAAATGACCAAATAAAATATTATTTTTTTATAATTTAAAATAAATAATTTTGTTAAATACAACAAATTACACACAATATTTAAAAGGGTATAACTTTCACATTATAAATCAGATTTTAACGAAACGAAAAGCATTATTCTTAAAATTTTATTTACTTTCATAATAAAAGATAAAATTCAAATTTTAAAACTTTAAAATTTCTAAATTAAAAGTCAAAGTTTGACCATATTGACCAAAATTCACTTTTCTGGAAAATATCCTTTTTAGTCATGTTTGGAATTCTAATTCACATCAAAATAAAAATTTATATTTAAAATAACAAAATTTATTCATTTTAATAAATAAAATAAAGTTTTTAAATCAGGAAATCAATTAAAATAACCAAAATAAATAAATAAAATAATCACAAAATAAAGGGTTGTTACACCGAGCTTCTTCAATTTAAAATTTTACCGCGCCTCTCTCTCACCTGTTTAAAAACATCAGAACGATAAATCAAAGAAATAGCTGCTCCTCCCTCAAACTCAAAATAAACGAATTCAATTCAGTTAATTTCAAAGCAAAATCGACTCGTCGATAGAGAGGGGAGGGAGAGCAGGCACACGCGACTCGCGATAGAAGGAGGCTCGCGTGCGCTGTCACCACGCGATGCAAGAACGAGTATCACAGGGGATTGCGATGATGGCCAGGGACGGGGGCAGGCGTTCGAAGATTTGGAGGCTCGCGAGAAGTCGCGATTGGGGTTCGCGGCGACCAGTGCTCTCGAGTTCGATCGAAATTCAGCGGCCAAAGGAGGCTCGCGAGCACGAAAAATGGAGACGGCGACGAGGGCGACAGCACGAAGTCGCGATGGTGGTTGATGATATCGGCTAGGGATTGGATTGGCAAACGCGTTCGGGTTGGGCGACGTAGCCGAAGTCGAGCTCGATTTCGAGCAGTTGGATGAGCATCACGATTTTAGATCTGGGTTTCTAAATTTACAGTAAGGTAAATATCAGTTTTGGATTTTTATTTTTTTGAAACTATATTTATATACATACACACACCTATATATACATAGATTAAGAAATTTTAGTATATGCGGTTTCAATTTTTAAATGCAAGCAGGAAATATAATGTATATAGTGGGATTTAAAAGTAATCTTATTTTGAAATTTAATTTTTATCTGTACAGTAAGATGGAAAAAAATATATATGTGTGTAAAATAGAAATTATTATAGATTTTGAGAAAAACATAAGCATTTATATAAAATAGATTTTATGAAATCTATATAGAATTTTTATAAGTGTATAGGCAGTTCAAAGGGAAAAATAAATATATCTATATTTTAAATGTTACTAGTTCATCTTAAAATAATAAATTAGGGTGATTAACTCGTTAAATTAACTTGTCTAATTATTTTGTTACTAAAATACCTTTTCTAAAAGGAAATTTTTTAGTTTAAAATAAATTACTAGTTAATTAAAATATTAAAGGAGAAATTGGTTAAGTAAATAAATAGAACAATGATTTAAGTGTTCGATTTAATTCGAATATTGATAAACTTTATAAATTGTTTATACCAGGTTAAAATCGAGAAAACGAAACTGAAATGGAAATGGATTGCTAATAAAAGCTAAGGTGAGATTTTTCTCACTCAAATGAAAAGTGGAATTTTCAGTTATTGTTTGTTTGTCTGTTTGAATGTGATATTAGATATGATAGGATATATCTATATATATAGCAATATATACATATTGGCATATGTATATATTGGATTGATGATTTCCTGCCTCGTATAGCGGATGAGACCCTATTGCGCCGTTAGTAAGCGGATTATTTTTATAAAACCCATATACCGCGATATTCCACCTCGAAGTGGAATTGGAATTGTGCTAACATCTATGGATGCAGGGAAACAGGTTGGAGGGATCCAACTGGATTCCTCACCAGTAGTATTTATTTACAGATATTGATGTATATTCTGTTATCATATGTTGATATATGATGTTTTGATGTTGTGATTGACTAATTGGTGCTGTTGCATCATCGGATTCAAGTTTTGAAGTTTAAAAATAACGACTTTTACTTTAAAAGGATTTTAAAGTGATTTTTGAAAATATACGTTTTATGGAATTTTTGAATTGATTTATAAACATTAAGATTTTAAAGTAATAAAAGTTAAGATTTGTGAATTATAACCAAAAGGTAATTTCTTTTGAAATAAATAGTTAAGAAATTTATAAAATGGTTTTAAATTGAAAATTTTGAATTATTAAAACGACGTATGTAAAAGATGTACAAGATTGATATTTATAACTTTAAAATGTTGGTATTATAAAACAAGTTTTTATAAGCGTTAAAATGAATTTTTAAGAATTTATAAATAAATGAAATTTATAAATTGTGAACTTATAAATGGAAATGATTTTGTAAAATAAAGGAATTATAAGTATTTAACTTATAATATGGATTGTTGGTATAAGATTTGAGTTATGAATCGAATTGTTAATAAAGGAGATTTATTAAATTGAAGTTGTTAGAAAATAGAAATAGAATTTATAAACGTTGTTTTATAAATTCGAAACCAATTTAATTTGATAAATTAAATATAGAAGGTTATTAAAGAAGATATATTCGCAATTCTGGATAGCGAATTATCCTCGAAATAAATGTGTAGAAAAGATTGAAATTGGGTTAAGTGAATTATATTCACGATTTTGGACAGTGAATATATTGTTAAGTAAAATGGATTTATTTTTGAAGTGATAAAAAAAAATGAAGTTAAACATTTTAAAGATGTTTTAAAATGTATTATGAATCGAAAGCATAGATTTCAACGTTCATTGTTGAAATAGGCATTTTCGAAAATATAAGGAAATGGTGGACTATAACACTGTTGTTATAGTAAATGATTTCCGAAAGGAAATGTTTTATGCAGTATTGGGATTTATATATCTATCTTAAAATCCGAATCCCTATACTAGTGATTTTGAGTCGTCGTAACGATGTTTTACGTAACATTCGTTTTGACTCAGATAAATGTGTTATAGAAATAGATTTCCTAAAAGAATGTATATATACTTAATATTGATTTAAGTATATCGAATATTTTCAAATGTTGAAAATAAATAGATTTGTGAAATACTTATTTTTAAATAAGTATGGAAATGCTTTTCCAAAATGAAATGAACTGTTTTGAGATTTTATCTTCAAAGATAAAATGAAATGTGAATATTTGAAATTGTTTTTCAAATGGTGAAGTGTGGAAATTTTATATCTAGTAAAGATATTTTGGAAGATAAAATAATTTGGAAAATAATTTGGAATCTGATGATGTTGCGCATCTTTATTGATAGTTAAATAACCGACTATCAATAATTATCTTGAATGGTATTTGTTGTGAATTGGATGAATTTGAATGCCACACTTGTTTTTAAATAAACGCTCACTATTCGGGTTAGCCGGGAAAGGACCATGGGGTCGTATAATCCATTCCGAATATGTGATACGTCGTTATGAATTGCATTCGAAGACCGGTGTTGAAGACCAGATATTTTTGAAAACGGAAGGATTACCGTCGAGTTACTCTATATCGGCTGATCTCCGGTTTAGAGGTTTTATCACCCTTAGTGACGGGAAGTCCCGACGTGATTGAAAATTATCTGGATATGCAAGGGCTTCGTGAGAAGTGCCTTCGGTTCTGTTCGATCCCGGAACAGACTTGTATGGATTGTGTGTCTGACGTTACAATTTGAGATATAAAGCCGATTTCTTTCAAATACATTTCTGTTGGTGGCGGAGAATTTATTCTCTTAGCTTAACACCCTGCTCTGAGACGTATGAGCTCAGAGGTTATGTAGTTGAAATTTATCAGCGATATACTCCCAATTTGGTAACGTGGCATACTGAGTGTTGCTGTGAAATGATCGGTGTTTGATCATTTGTGATATGATCATTTGTTTGATCTTATATCTTTGTGATCATAGGTTGATCATTTTGTTTGACCCGAAGCATGGCTTTGTAGAAAGCGTAGCTTTGTGGACGAGACTTCGTCGAGCCTCACACCCCGGAAATGGTCAAAACAGGAAGGATGCGGCAAGGTTCTAGGGAGTAGCGCCCCTTAGTGTATGTCATTCCTTCTGGATAGAGGTGGTATCATGGTATGGAGCCCAGATACTTAACCTATGTGGTTGCTGCATTTTTACTATGTGGTTTGTTGGAAATCGGGGATCCTCGGGAAGATCAGTTACGATCGGGGGATGGCATACGCGTGTCAGTAGTTACCTATTTTTGCAGAGGTAACCCGGCCTTGTGTTGGCAGAGATCTAACCGTAACGTTAGGTTCTCGGGTCGTCTATTCCAGGGACGTACCCATCGTGGATAGGAAGTTCCTTAGCCTGACCATTTGTTGGAAATCCAAAGAAACAATACGAGCCTTGTACGGTTTTAGTTGTAGAACCTATCATTCACTTATGGTGGCGCCCCACTGTTTAGATGGTAGCTATAGTAGGCATAGTTCGAAATGTCTATGCTGGCTAAGATTTATATTCTACTTTCGAAATGTTTTCTACACTATGCACTAATAATAATATCAAAAAGATTTGATTTTGCGTAGTAAGCATCTTTGACTATCATAAGAAGAAATCTCCTCTAAGTCTGCGTTTGCATTGTGTGTGTGGCGGGAGGTCTTATGGTAGTTTCATTTTCCAAAAGCATTGCGAAATTGACTTTAAAATTATTTTGTTGTCTTTTAGAAAGATAAACTGTTTTACGATCTCACACCAGTCACCATGACTGACTTGGATTTTATTGTTTCCCTTCTAAACTCTGGGTGCCCACCAATTTCCACACGGGCAGTCTAGAGTTATGTTATCAGGATATTCTGGAGCTTTGGAGATAAGCTGGATGATGAGACGTAGTATTTGTATCTGATATTATTTATTCCGCTGTGTATTCTGTATGAGGACAAGTTTATATAACTGTCCATTGTTGTATATTGACTCTGATGATTGATGTATGTATAAACTGATATAGTTCTTTGTTTTAAAAGACTAGTGATTATCTATTATATATTGTTCCGCTGCAAAATGTGAGATTCTGATATTGTTTTCTGTTCTGATGTTGTTCTGTTGTTCTTCTTTCTTCTTCTGCTTTCTTCTTCTTTCTCTTCTTCTTCTACTCTTTTCTTCTTCTTCTACCTTTTTCTTTTTCTTAAAACCCTCACTATTGGAGTTTCCGGCACTCGATTTCTCGGCAGTCGAAAAAGTGAAATACATAAATGTTCAACCAAAAACTGAAAGGCAACTCAATCTTAAATCCAATGAACGCAGTGCAAAAGAGTACTCAGTAAAAGTTCACGATCGTGTACAAGGTCAAACCCGAGTTCTGAAACTGGATTCAACTCAAGTAAAATTCCAAAAATCAGGATGACGCTCAGATGAAATCAAAATGAAAAGTGACATGCACTAATACTGTACACATCGATACTACCAGTACAACCCAGCATGGCATATAAAGGAATATCAACAAAACATAAAGAGCACAGGTTGACGACAACTGAAATGTGTACGCAACTTGAACATCCAAATGTTCATGGAACCAATACAGTGACATAGCAACTGTATGAGCCAAATATCTAAACTGGTTCAAATGGTCAAGACAGCGAAAATGAAGCTGTAATGACTCGAAACCATTTATCGACATAAATCAAATCAAAGTGAACTAAGAGTGGACAAAGCAAATGAAATCAGTGGTGCAACATGGACAAATGATTATGTGGTTTGCAACAATGCCAAGTAACATGTACAAAGCACAAAATCAATGTGGACACATGAACTACAAGCTAACAGATGGAAACTTCAAAAAGTGTCAGACTCGAAACAGAGACAAGTACACCAAGAATCCAAGTTTATATGCAAATAAATAGTGCAGTGATGAAAATGCAGTGGTATGCAGTAGTGAACAACACAGTGAAGAAAACAGGACAAGTGCAAGTATCATACTCGAGAACAAGGGCAACATAATATGTAGTGATACTCGAGAATAGTGAACTATGAAATACACTTGAGATGATAACCAACTGCAGACACGATTTTCAGGTTCATGTAGACAGTAAGCAGTGACACAAGGCCGGCCAAAGTCGCGCACATAAACGACTTTAACATATGATCAATGACAAACATACAAATATACGATGCAAAGATGAATGCATATAAGGATGTAGACATGATATTCAAGCTGCAGAACAAAGATATAATGGCCGAAGTCATAAAGCAGCAAGTTAAATCGAACAAGGACGAAAGTACTACCAAAGGCAGTAAACAATATAGCCCAAGTCGAGCAAAAACAACATCGTCAAATTTAAATCAAACATCATTAAAGCCGGAAATTCAAACAAGAATCAACTCCGTGAGTATCAGCCATCAATTTATACAAACTGCTAAAGTCAGAGAAATCATCTCAAGTATTAAAACAAATTAGAATGGCCAAGATAAATCAAGACGAACTCATACATTTGTATACAACGGAAACCCAAGAATTTAAATAATTATATACGATGAAAATAAAGGGATTCAAACCCAAATCACGAAATGAAGAGCTTGTGAGTATAGATTTACTCACCTTCTTCGAAGAGCACGAATTGAAGAAGGCGTCGATCAACATCTCATATCGCGGCTTCAAAAATCTCGAGCCGTAATTTTGGGGAGACGTACGAAAAGTAACGAGGCCGCCATTTTCTATATTTCGTTCGTTTTGATTAGGGATTTCGAAAATGAATGGGGGGAAGCGAACGAGAAACGAGAGCCGCCATTTTTTTCTCATTCATTTTGCTTTAGGGTTTTTTTTGAACGAATGAATAAGGAAATCGGGTATAAACCTTTATCTCAACAAAAAGGGAAAGGGCTGAATAAATTGAAAAGGGAACGTGCCTAATATTTTTCTAAGTCCACAAACCCTTTGATCAAATTTTATAAAAGAATTTCAACCAATTAAAATGCCAATAGCAATTAGCAACAAAATTAAATCGTCTAATGACGATTATAACTTTGTTACAAAACCCCGGGTTGTTACACACCTCATATTAAAAAGAACTTATTCTTGCAAATCCAAAAGCTTTCTTTTATGAAACATGATTTTTTTTTCATTTTTCTATACTGTCCTCATCTTAGTTGTTCTTCAATCTTTTCCTGAAGCCTCATCTTGAGAAAAACATAAGTATTAAAATTTGTTTTTTTTGCATACTAATTATTATTTTAATAATATTTCTTATAACATGAATATCTTTTGCATAAACTTTGATTCACGCGCGATTTCTTCTGTTGGATTCATATTTAAATTCCGCACAACATGAAATTGATTTAGTTGAATTTGGAGGCTATTATGTTTTGCGCTTCTGTTTAGAATTTTATGGGCTAAAATTCAAAGGTGAGTGTTTTGACCCACTCACAACTTCTAAAATTTGTTATGTTAGTTAAATTAAATTTATGATGTGATTAGGGATTTATTTATGGCTATTTGGTATATTTACTGTTAATTTGTGTTATTTTGAATAAAATTGTTATTTGATTTATTATTGAATTTAAAATTTCCAGTTAATTACCTGCAAAAAATAATCTGTTAATTGTTAATATTTATTGGTTGAATTGAATGATGATTATAATGGATGTTTGATTGTTGATATTGGTTGATTAGATGTTATGTTTGATTTATAAAATGTTATAACTCTACAAGTTCCCTTATTTATTATTTGGAAAATCATTATGGGTTGAAAAGATATATACCCGAACGATCTATAGATTAGGGAAAAATCGTTATGGGTTTAAACGGTAGACTTGAGCAATTTTATGGATTTCAATATTAAATCGGGATTGCGGATTGAAATGATATATATTCATAAATATAAATAAATTTCGGATTGAAATGATAAATATCTGTATCTCTTGACCCTAGGGTAGGGAATTATATACGGACACCGAATTGGTTAAATTAAATGATTTTAAATCCTTAATTTTCTTGAATTTAGTAAATGATATTTTGAAATAAAATTTGATTTATATAAAAGTGAATGACTATCGAAATTCAAGTTTTATGTTAAAAATTGGAATTGGTTCAAAAAGATTGTTTAAAGAAATTTAATTGATGTTTTAAAGTTGAATTTGAAGTATACGTGAAGTTTGTCAAGAATTGGGTTATTAAAATTGTTCGAAATATAACTTTGAAATATATTGAAATTGGAGTAATTTTAAATTGATATTTCAAACATGGATTTGGAAGCGATATAGAATTAAATATTTTATTGAGAATTTGAATTGAAAGATTTGAAATTGGGTTTTGGAAATTGAAAATTGTCCAAAGGGGTTGAAAGAAAATGAATAGTTTAAATTGATATTTTTTTCTAATTCATACTTTTGACATAAACTGTGTTAAAAGTATATTATTGCAAAGATTCTAAATTTTAAGATTTCCAAATTATTAAACTATTTTAACCTATAATAACTATATTAAATCAATTTAACCTATTTTAAACCATTTAATTTGTATAAAAACTAATTAACCCATTTTAACTTATTTTAAATCTAATTAATCTATTTTAAAGCTATTTAATCTATTTTAATTATATTTAATCTATTTTAAAACTATTTAACTATCTTAAATCAATTTAACAATATCTTTAATCTTTACTTAAACTATTTAGAGTATTTTAACTATTTATAACTATGTAAAGCTATTTATAACTATCTGAACTATCTTTCAAAATTCCAAACTAAATTAAGTGGATGTGTTTATATTTTAATCCTCGATTTTAAAGTGAATAAGGTTAAATGATGATTTACAACCTAAGTTGGAATTTGGAATTGATAACTTTGTGAAGTAACATATTTAAGTAAATATGGGTTTTGAAGAGAATGTGATTTTGAAAGTGAATATGATTTGAAAATGATATGGTTTTGAGAATATGATATTTTGATATAAACTGTGAATTGACTTTTGAAATGTAAAAGAACCATCCGGTGTGAAATAAGCGTTTGGTTGTTAATGAGACCGAGATCGGATATTGTCATACTCTCTGCCAATACCGAAAACCACTTTAACAACCGTGTACGTGGTGGAGATTCCACAAATGAAGTAGGATGGTTTGGTGAACGATTTCTGTATGAGGTATGACATGGCTCTGACTCTTGTGAGTCAGCTTAGATGTGACTAAAATCAGGCGCCATGCCGGGCCAAGTTAGGTCATTCCTCCGATCGGGCACACTTCATCGATACTATATTCTGACTTTGTGATTTTATTGGTGGCCACCCTTGATTTTGATTTGGGAGTGTGTTCCGAGGTGTAACGACCCGATATTTTGGACCATTCGCATCCGCACATGTCAGACTTGAATAATTCAAAATACCGAATTGTTAATTTAAATTGGCAAAACTGAGCATATATAGTAAATAAATAATCACAGATCACAGACACAGAGTAATAGTTGCAGCGGAAATAAAAGATAGTAGTTCATGAAGCTACTATATACATATCAGAGTTAAATAAGTTACAACAGAAGTTTCGAATACAATAGTCACATACAAGAATCAGAATACAATCACTGGAATTAACTGGATATCAGAAAGCTGGATAGATAGCTGGATCTCCAAGCAAAGCTCCAACTCCAAAGGTGAGTCTCGAATACTGGTTCACTCAGTCTGACTCGAGCGTAAAGCAAAACACAAAACACTCGAGTCAGGATTAACATTCTTATATCAATAAATCCAACTCAAGTGAAATAGCAACTGAAATACAAGTAACTCAAAGGATGTTTGGAATAACCATCCTTTAAGGATCCGTTAAACTATCTCCTATGTAGTAGTGTACGATAAGTAGATAAGGTCTAACAGTAATATAAGTATCAAAATAGTGTTAAGGCGTTACCATTATCCCCCTTAACACATTTTATATAAGCGTTATAGTCTATACAGCACTGTAAACTCCACCGTAAACTAGTGGGATATCTGGGAGTACTCCATAGATATAACACAAAACAAATCGTAGTGGTCGCGAATAAAGGGATACAAGTATGACAAGGCACATGAGGCAATACCCAAGGTATTGAAACTACCGTTTGCCTGATCCGGACTGGTGAAAACGCATCGCTGCAGCTATCGCAACACCGCGAAACAACACTCCCAAAATCAAGGGTGCACCAATCGACAACAAGTAATGAGTAGTTTTCGAAGAAGTGTGTTCGCTTGAGGTATCTAACCTCCATTTGGCCCGGCACGGCTCCTGTCTTAGTCATTTCCAATTTGACACAAGTGTCAAGGCTATCCATTATCGTTCTCTTTCTTCAGTCATCACGTACATCATTCCAACCACTTCATTCTGGATCACACTCCGTGTATAGTTATTAAAGTGGTTTCGGTTTAGACAGTGAGTATGTCCCTAACCTATTCCGGTCTCTTTAATAACTTTCGTAATTATTACACTGATTGGTCGTTTATATATTTCAAAAGCAATCAAATTCAAATTCAATTAGAATTTGTAAATCAACATTTCATTTGTCTTTCTAAACCAATTTCCATAATTTACGTTTCAACTTCCAAATCATAATTTCAAAATCTTATAATTCAATTTCAATTTCAATTTAAAATAATTCAAATATTGATTCAAGTTCGTATAAAAGTTTCATTCCGAAATCATTTAAATTAATTTAATTTAACATTCAAATCAATTTAACTTCATTTATCGATTTCATTAAATATTCGTTAAGTAAATTTATCATTCAAACAATTTCTATTTAATTTTCAATTCACTAAATCAATTACTTACGTTCAACTCCATTATATCAAAACTTCAAATTGAATTAAATTAGATTTGTCAAATCAATTCTTTAAATTACAAGTCTTACATTAATTTCAATAAATCACATTTATTTCTTGTTAAAGAAATTCGATTTCACTTATTAATTTACTTAGTTACAAATTTCAAAACTCAATTTATAAAGAAACTTAATTTCACTTATTCAAGAAGTTCAATTTCACTTAACAAAGAATTCAATTTTTTTTAATTATTAAATAATTCAATCTTATTTAATTATTAAATAATTCAAAACTTAATTATTAAATAATTTCAAACTTAATTATTAATAATTCCAAATTTTAAAACAACGTTCTTTCATCAACTACTATGTTAATATTTTGATTCAGATTATTAAATATTAACATTCCCTTTCATTAAAATTCAAATTCCAACTTCGTTTCAAAACCATATTATTTATTAAAATAAAATCTTCATTTTTTTATCAAAGTATTGACCAATCGGTTTTTATTTAATTCTCTATCCTAGGTCAAGTTCAATTTGGGTATTTATCATTTCAACCCGATTCCAATTTAATTCAAATCAAAGCATAGCAAAGGGAACTTGCAGTGTGATAATTGGGATGGTGTCAAAGTAAATAAACAATAAAAAACATCAATAACAATCCAATAATAAATACAATAATCCCGAAATAATCGTATTAATTCACATTGTTGTTTGTGCGAATTAATATAATTAATTCTAGAATCTACACTATCATTTCATGTAGATTAAAGATTATTACATTACGGTTCTTCACTTGTCATCTATTTACAATTTCATACATCATCAATTTAACAACATACATTCAGGGGTTCAAGGTGTAATTAAACAAAGCCTACTTGTCAATAAATTTAACAGTTAAAGGGGTCATATTATACAAATGTCATTTAATCAAATTTAACACATATATCAAATCTAACTATCATACGTCAAATTCAATTACATATTATCTATCACTTCAACATTAACAATTTAACATCCGATGTAAAACATCAACAATCAATCATTTATCAACCAAACTGGATTATCATTGTATAAATAACAAATAAGAGTGTCAGATGTCACAGGTGAACCGATAAAGGTAATAACATATATAACAGTGTAAATAACTAACAGCAGCATATTTCAATTGTCGTTTCAATTGAAATCAAATTTAATAAATAAAAGAACATTAATCGTGAGTGATTTCTCACCTTTCGAGGCTAGATAGATTTCATAAGATGATATGGATACACACACTGAGTTTGAATTACAAATCCAAGCAAAGCAAAATCAGCACGAATTCAGCGATCAAAGCTGATTGGCACGAATTCGACAAACAGAGCTGATAACAGGAATAAATAAAACGAATCAGAACCATCTTAAGATAATAGAAATAAAGAGTAATTATATTATTATTTCCTTGAAATAAAAATTTAATTTAAGCAAATATAAAATAATACATATAAAATAAAGTCATCGTTTTAAATTGAACCCGTATATTAGGCAACAAAACAAGTAACTACAAGAATTTAAGATCAATAAATCAATACTAAGATATAAGGTCTATATTTATTTATTTTAAAATTTAACAGTACATGCCAAAATATATTGGTATAGCTCGTTTCTTTTAAAAATCATAAACAGACCCTACTTATGTACTCTACCCTAGTATCGATCCTTTATAAAGTAATATAATATACTTTAAAACACGTATATATATACCCTGGCCATAGCTCTAAAATAAAATATACACATTTTAAAAAAAATATCATTTGGCAACCTCCATATAATATATGGTTTTAGAATACACACAGAACATTGAATTCAAATCATTGCATGCATAGAAACTGTTGCGAACATTGTATACAACGGTGCAACTATTGCTGTAAAACATATAAACTGTATCGTTTATTTCCAAATAAATATCACATCCGAAACTCCAAGTGGACCATATTATTATACCTCTTGAACTTAGACATATATACTAATATTAACTTGTATCTACACCTAATACTTTTTACTAAAGTACTGTTCCTCAAAATATATTTATTCCCAGTATTACATTCCCATAGAAGCAGACATATATAAACTTTGTGAATACTTTTCTGACTTTCCAAAACCAAGACAACCTTTTATATATACAGATCTTGACTAGCACATATTAAAATTTAAAACAAAACTTATAAAGGCAAGCTATACAACTCAACACATGCTCTCATAAATAAAATTTTATCATAATACAAATATATAGTATAGCTTACGTATTATTATGTATAGAAACGAAAATAGCATTTGTTACAATCGAGTGTATATATGTGCATTACAGCCTATATCTATATAATATATATATACACGAATAGGCAATGACAAAACAAGACAAAATCTAATATATAAACTAATATAATCACTAATATTATACTAACAGATCGCATAAACAATACATGTATAAACTGTCTTTTATAAAACTCAAAGTCAATATATAATAACAAATATATATACCCAGTATAAAGGAGCAGTGAAAAAAACAGGAGGAAGGCCCAGATAGTGGCTCGGCTAGGTGCTTGCTCGGGTTTTAGTTGTTGGCCGATAGAGAAAAGGAGGTTAGGGAGGAAGCGATGGGTGCTTGCGGTGGTTTCGGGTTTGTTGCTAGGTGGGAGACGAAGCTCGCGTCAGGTAGGTGGAAGGCTATGCACTTGTATTAGATGAGTGGGAGATTTGGTTGCTAGGACGTGTGTACAAGGAGATGGAGGCAGAGAGGGGTTCGATGAGGTGGTGATGGGTCGCTACCTGATGCTCGGTCAGCTGAGCAGTGCACGGTCGAGGCGGCTGCTGCTTTTGAACACGCGTAGTAAATTTTTTTTATACTGAAGCATTGCCATTTGAAGCAGATAAAGAAAATGGTGGAGTTGGGATAAAGTGAAAGAGATGGGCGTGCATGTTCATCGGGAAATGAATCGTGGGTGACAGGCTATTATAAATGAACATATTAAAGAAGACTGGAAAGTGAACAGCTATGAAGAACGGCAGAACCGATGAAAGTAGGAAATGAACGAAAAGATGTTGAAATTTATTGAAAACCAAAAATTATATGGTTTAAATTCCAGAATATTAAATACAAATAGCTGTTTATAATAATATGGTGGGTCACAAATCGGACTTCATGAAATTTTGTTCTCGGTGGACCCATGCTTTCAATTCCCATTATTTAGCACTACTCTATATATTAACAAATTATGCAGTTGATTTAGCAACAATGTCTACCTGATTAACTTTGAATTTTGTGATCTGATTACTTTACTTCGATGATAAATTTTGTTTCATTTTATATATTAGATACTAATTGATAATTTTTGTTCTAAAAAATATGGTGGTAAATGAATGGACAAAACAAAAGTCATAAAAACCGGTACCGATACGGAATCGTTTCCATGGATTTCGCTGCGAATCGGGTTCCAAAATACAGAAATAAATATACTGGAATGATAAATACGGCGAGACGATCAAAGCGGTATAAAATTATCAGTGGCACGATCGAAAAATAAAAAAAAATCGAATTTTCTACTAGCGGGAAGTGCAACAAAAATGCAAGAAAATAACATCGACGGAGCTAAAAAGGTCCGAATTTGGAAAAACGAAAAATGACGTCTTGCTCAGAAGATGATTTTGAATTTTCTATGTAAAAATATTTAGGTTCCGAAAATATTTTATTTTTATCGATTACTAACTGATTTAAATTGAAGTAAATTTACGCACGAAATAAACTTTCATATTTTCAGACGAAAATTTATCAGTTGCTATATTTAACTAGATGCATTCCAAATAATAAATTTTTATTTCAAAATTTTATCGTTTAAAATTTAACAAAATTTCGACTAATTACGTTATTAAAATAGTTAAAATTTACGGGTCATTACACTCTCCCCCACTCAAAACTTTTCGTCCCCGAAAAGGAACGAGGTAGGAGAATAGAAACAACCAGAAAGAAAAACAGATTTGAAATACAAAATAACAACTAATTTAAACCATATAAATTCAAATTTAAATTAATTGATATTCAATAATTGATTTAATCCATTTGATTTCACTAAAATCAATCTCAACTATTTCTAAATTCATTATCTTATTATCCAATTATCTTCAATTTACAATTTCTAAAACCATAAATTTGAATAGTCTTTTATTATAATCATGTTTTTTTCCAGCAATTTAAATTCTTCTTTATTCCAAATTATTGTTAAATTTATTCTACTTAATATATCTTATCACATATATTTAACCCATATAAATTAATTTAAACCATAAAAGTTTCGATTTAAATTAATTTATATTCACTAATTGCTTTTAAATTCAAAGTATTTTCATAAGTTGATCAAATTTCAATTTATTAATTCTTTCAAAACAAATTTATTTCATTATTAACTGAGTTTTACTTATTATCCTATCTAACTCTATTAACATCCTTATAATCAAAATTTAGTGTATAACATTATTATAAACACTCAGATTTTATTTATAAAGACATTTTTTTATTGTACATTATCCAATTACATTTTAACTTCTGAATAATTTAGGTAAGTTATATTGAAATGCAATTTAATACTATACAAATAAAATTTTCAAATTCAATTTTTTTTTCAAGTTTAAATATTTATCCAAAATTTAGCTTTATTTATAACTGAAAACATCCTTTAACATAATTTTAAGAATTAAATTTCCATTTTTAATTTCAAACCCTTTAGACATAATTATGTATATACTATATATATTAAATCAAATCAAATTTAAAATAATATACCCATATATATATATATATATATAAATCAAGTCATATTTAAGAAATTCGAATCAAAATGTTTTTCCAAAACAAAACCGTAGCAAAGCTACAGAATGGTTTCTCCACTTCGAAACTTGAAAATGAATGTCGATGATGCGGCCGCCATCACCGAAATTATTTTCCCGCGACAAAGAGAAGAGCACTGATTTCAATATTTTAAAATTCTTTGAAAATGGTTTCTATTTGAAAATACGTTCAATAATATACATTTTAAAATTTTAGAACCAGAGCTTGAAATATTAGGAAATTAAATTCTCAAATTCTTACTTTAAATTCATTTAAATTTCTAAATAAATCTATAAACCAACTTTTATAATTCCATTTATTTTTATGTTGGAATAATCAATGATTTACAAAACAAATAGTGAAAATCAAATATTACCTTTCTGACAACCAATTTAGTTAACAATTCAATTTCAGAAAATTTATGCTTATATATAATATAATCATACAAGATTATTTACCAAATTTTGAAAATACTATTGTGTCAGTTTGCTCTGTTCAAGTGTTTTGGAAATCCTATCGATAGCGTTGATCAGACGAATCGGTCGAAAACCCAAATCAACATCAACAACTCAAACAACACAATAAAGAAAACATTTTTATATTAATAACACATGCACTACCTCGCTCGACGATACAAGAATGAATTCTCAAAATAAGGATAGGGTTTCAAATTTGATGGACTCAAATCAAAGAGAATTTTGATTCGAAGATAAGCTCGAACAAAGATATGATGATTGAATTTCAAACAGGAAGATGGATAAACTTATATAAATCGCGGGCAACCTTAACTGGGTCAACCGTGACTTCATAAATAAGATCAATGCAGAATTCCGAGGCAAATCTACATTCGATCTCAAGAAATAGAATTCAGGCATAGCAGGAGATAGATAGCATCATAAACCGAGGATATAGAAATCTCCGGTAAATAAATGCCTATTGTAAATGAGTTTCACCCATTTACAAAATCAATTTGAGATTGGCGGGACAGCCAAATCATTATAAAGATTATTCAAGGTGGAGTTATGGGATACTCCGGAATTAGAAGACGAATAGTGAGGAACACGAATGAAATTTGGAACCACAGGGAACGTTCCAAAATTCAAAGGAATTGAGTCAAAGGAAGAGATTGAAACTCGAATGAGAGTGATTCTGTAAATACATTTACCCTATATGCTAAGTTTTGCCTAGAGCTACCAAAGCTCTGATACCAACTGTAACGACCCGATATTTTGGACCATTCGCATCCGCACATGTCGGACTTGAATAACTCAAAATACCGAATTGTTAATTTAAATTGGCAAAACTGAGCATATATAGTAAATAAATAATCACAGATCACAGACATAGAGTAATAGTTGCAGCGGAAATAAAAGATAGTAGTTCATGAAGCTACTATATACATATCAGAGTTAAATAAGTTACAACAGAAGTTTCGAATACAATAGTCACATACAAGAATCAGAATACAATCACTGGAATTAACTAGATATCAGAAAGCTGGATCGATAGCTGGATCTCCAAGCGAAGCTCCAACTCCAAAGGCGAGTCTCGAATACTGGTACACTCAGTCTGACCCGAGCGTAAAGCAAAACACAAAACACTCGAGTCAGGATTAACATTCTTATATCAATAAATCCAACTCAAGTGAAAAAGCAACTGAAATACAAGTAACTCAAAGGATGTTTGTAATAACCATCCTTTAAGGATCCTTTAAACTATCTACTATGTAGTAGTGTACGATAAGTAGATAAGGTCTAACAGTAATATAAGTATCAAAATAGTGTTAAGGCGTTACCATTATCCCCCTTAACACATTTTATATAAGCGTTATAGTCTATACAGCACTGTAAACTCCACCGTAAACTAGTGGGATATCAGGGAGTACTCCATAGGTATAACACAAAACAAATCGTAGTGGTCGCGTATATAGGGATACAAGTATGACAAGGCACATGAGGCAATACCCAAGGTAGTGAAACTACCGTTTGCCTGATCCGGACTGGTGAAAACGCATCGCCGCAGCTATCGCAACACCGCGAAACAACACTCCCAAAATCAAGGGTGCACCAATCGACAACAAGTAATGAGTAGTTTTCAAAGAAGTGTGTTCGCTTGAGGTATCTAACCTCCATTTGGCCCGGCACGGCTCCTGTCTTAGTCATTTCCAATTTGACACAAGTGTCAAGGCTATCCATTATCGTTCTCTTTCTTCAGTCATCACGTACATCATTCCAACCACTTCATTCTGGATCACACTCCGCGTATAGTTATTAAAGTGGTTTCGGTTTAGACAGTGAGTATGTCCCTAACCGATTCCGGTCTCTTTAATAACTTTCGTAATTATTACACCGATTGGTCATTTATATATTTCAAAAGCAATCAAATTCAAATTCAATTAGAATTTGTAAATCAACATTTCATTTGTCTTTCTAAACCAATTTCCATAATTTACGTTTCAACTTCCAAATCATAATTTCAAAATCTTATAATTCAATTTCAATTTCAATTTAAAACAATTCAAATATTTATTCAAGTTCGTATAAAAGTTTCATTCCGAAATCATTTAAATTAATTTAATTTAACATTAAAATCAATTTAACTTCATTTATCGATTTCATTCAATATTCATTAAGTAAATTTATCATTCAAACAATTTCTATTTAATTTTCAATTCACTAAATCAATTACTTACGTTCAACTCCATTATATCAAAACTACAAATTGAATTAAATTAGATTTGTCAAATCAATTCTTCAAATTACAAGTCTTACATTAATTTCAATAAATCACATTTATTTCTTGTTAAAGAAATTCGATTTCACTTATTAATTTACTTAGTTACAAATTTCAAAACTCAATTTATAAAGAAACTTAATTTCACTTATTCAAGAAGTTCAATTTCACTTAACAAAGAATTCAATTTTTTTTAATTATTAAATAATTCAATCTTATTTAATTATTAAATAATTCAAAACTTAATTATTAAATAATTTCAAACTTAATTATTAATAATTCCAAATTTTAAAACAACGTTCTTTCATCAACTACTATGTTAATATTTTGATTCAGATTATTAAATATTAACATTCCCTTTCATTAAAATTCAAATTCCAACTTCGTTTCAAAACCATATTATTTATTAAAATAAAATCTTCATTTTTTTATCAAAGTATTGACCAATCAGTTTTTATTTAATTCTCTATCCTAGGTCAAATTCAATTTGGGTATTTATCATTTCAACCCGATTCCAATTTAATTCAAATCAAAGCATAGCAATGGGAACTTGCAGTGTGATAACTGGGATGGTGTCATAGTAAATAAACAATAACAAACATCAATAACAATCCAATAATAAATACAATAATCCCGAAATAATCGTATTAATTCACATTGTTGTTTGTGCGAATTAATATAATTAATTCTAGAATCTACACTATCATTTCATGTAGATTAAAGATTATTACATTACGGTTCTTCACTTGTCATCTATTTACAATTTCATACATCATCAATTTAACAACATACATTCAGGGGTTCAAGGTGTAATTAAACAAATCCTACTTGTTAATAAATTTAACAGTTAAAGGGGTCATATTATACAAATGTCATTTAATCAAATTTAACACATATATCAAATCTAACTGTCATCGTCAAATTCAATTACATATTATGTAACAACCCAGGGTTTTATAGCAGTTGAATATCGTCAAATGACAAATTAATTCATTTAGTAATTGCAATTGAAGTTTTAAAAAAATTGGAGTTGAAATTCTTTTATAAATTGTTAAAAGGAATTATGGGCTTTGAAATTGAATTGGCCCAAGTATTTTCTTTAGTTGCCGTGATAAGTGATAACCCGGTTTCCCTTTTATTTTGAATTGCATTCTCTCGACCCGTTCCCCATTTTCAATTTGTATAACCCTAATCAAAACAACGAAAAAATGATGACAGTCGTTTCCTCTTTAACGAAAACTAGGGTTTCGTTTAGATTTTCGCTCGTCTTCGAGAGTGCCGACTTCAATTAGATCAGTCGAGAGATGATCCTTGTTGCTTGCTCCTCCGATCAAGCGTGCTCTTCACTTCGAACAAGGTGAGTGTTCATCACTCACATCTAATTCAATTCCCTCTATCGAATGTTGTTGGTTTCTCTGATTTTTATGCGATTTTGAACTGAAACATGGTTTGCTTCTTTGATTGTTTGGGTTTCTTGACTTGTTCGATTTCGTTCGATGTTGTTGATTTTGCTCTGCCACTTGATCTTCGTTTGAATATATGAAATGATCAATGACTTCTTCAATTTTTGGTATGGTCGTTGTTTCCTTGGCTTGAAGGATTTCGTGAATTGCCACGGTTTTATATTTGTGATATTTTTCTTCCATTTCAAGTTGTGTACATATTTTTGTCGAATGTCCAGGTCCTGTCTACTTCATTTTTGTGAAAGAAATTGCCTGGCCTCTTTCTCTTTTTTTTGTGTGCGTTCATCCAAGAACTGAGTTCAAGTTATAACTGTGCCACATATAAAAACTAGTCTAGTCATACGTGCCATACAATTTGTAGTATGTGCTACCTGTAACGTTGCTCTGTATTTGCTTTTATGTTTGATTAGGGTACGTGTCACCTTAAGCAAGAGCCTTTTCTAGTTCAATTCATTCGTGCATGCCCAAATTTGCCAGAAGGTTATGTGCGTTCAAAGTATACTAGTTTTAGATGTAAATGATAATATGCAACGTTTGTCCGGGTCAAATTTCCATTTTAATGAGCACGCATGTAGTGATGTCGCCAGGGTTGCATTTCAATTCATGAATTGGTGCATTTGAATAATATCCAAGTCACTGCATTTTTACGTGACGTGTGGACAAAGTCTAGTGGCATGCGTGAGTTAATGTTTTGCATTATAGTTGAAAATGAGTTTTAAGTTGTTATGGTGGATATTTTCGCATCTGTACGTGGTCAGTAGATTTGTAATGGAGACAAGTTGACATACACGTCCTCGCATAAGCTTCTGTCCAATATTGAAATGTTTAACTGTTGTACTTGGCTCTGTTACATTTCACTTTGTGTAAACATGTATTTAAAGAATTTGAAAGATGTTAAATAAGTTGCCAGCTTTCGAAAAATAAGAATTTATGGCCAGTTACATTGTTAAGTAATTGGGTAGTCTAAATTGTTACCAGTTTCATTCCATTGTCGCCAGTGGCATTACTTTGTATTCTTGCGGCCTCGACTTTGTATACACTGCATATACATTCTGATGCATGTATACTTGTTCATATTAGTATTGTCACTTGAATTGTTCATTGCTCTTTGGTGCAGTTTGTTTTGCATCTCCTTTTGTACTCGGGTTAGATCTGTAGTTTGCATTGCCTCTGACCTTTTGGCATGCAGACTTCTTTTCATGTTGTACCATTGCCTTTGAGCACTTTTGGTCTGATGCTACAAACTTCCATCTCTGCACTGTTGAATTTCATTCATCCCTGACCTGTTTGGCTTCACTGCATAGCACATTCTCTTTTGTATAATTTTGTTCCTCCATGTAGCAGATTTGTGCATTCCTGTCATTTGTATTCATCTCTATGGTATACTCGAATTGACCTTAATATTGCATTTGGTTAGTGTACTTGGGTCAGTGGCATTGATATCTTTAGCTTGATCGACAGTTGCTGTTCATTGTTGTATACGTGCATGTACGTTGTCATTTTGTCTAGAGTAGGTTCTGCATTCGTGCATGTTGGCATTCATGTTGTAGCTGTGAAGAAGCAATTGATGTTGCTGTTCCACTTTGTTAGACCTGTCTGCATTGCATATATGTAGTTGGTTGCTTTGCCTTGACATTTAGTGATGCATTGCTCTGGTTGCTTGGACTTGAATCACTTCATATGTAAACTTGGGCTCTGTTTTGATTTGGTTCACTTGCTCATCTCATCTCTGTCATTTATTCATTTTGGGTTCATGTATTACTTCTCCTGCTAGTATAACCTGATTGCTTGAATGTCATGTTCATATTCATTGTTGCAGTGTTCATTGAATTGCTTGCAAACTGTCTTGCTTTGTTTTTCATCCACTTACTTGAGTCTTTTGAGGCACATGTTTTGGCTCTGCAGCATTGCTGTTGACACTTCTTGGTTTTGACATTGCTGTTTTACTGATATACACAGAGATTTGATATGTTTGATCATTTTGAGATTTCTGATTTGTTGATTTACACTGCGTAGTGTTATATTTGTCGTTATCCAATTCTCGTATCGAGAGTTGGATATACGAGATTTCTGTGACTGTCGTCTATTTGACGTTTGATTATTATTGCTCCTATGCACTAATAACTGAGTTTGAATTAGACTGACCCGTGTATTATTTTCTTTTGAATGTAATACTCGGGTCAAACCCGAGTTATTTCAGGTAGTAGATTTCCTTCTTTGAGTTGCTGTTCGGGATATGAAGATTTTCACATCTTCTGAAGTTGTCTTCGTCATTTTAGAAGTCGTATCAAATTGTATAGGTTGATATGTATTCATGTATATTAGTCGATAATGTACGTGTATATATAACTTCCAGAGTCGACAGTTGTAGTTGTATCATATGTATTTTGTCAACTATGTTGTAACTGACATCAGTTATATATATATGAGACCTTTGTTTTTATCTGTGTTCCGCATTTATATTATCTGTGTTATTGTTATATCTAATGTCCTAAACTATTATGAACCATTGTAGTTTGTTTTATTCTGATAATTGGGTATGTCGATGGGAGTGAATAAATAAGATGAAAAATGAAAAGTATATACCACTCTTATCGAGGTAACCAATATTAGCGCAAAGCCAACTACGGATGGCTGCTCCTATCCAGCCTTATTCTTCGTAATAATAGACAGTATTTCTTTTAACACTCTTTGTTATTATGAGCATAG
The DNA here is from genome assembly GCA_030737815.1 of Allium fistulosum. NCBI lineage: Eukaryota > Viridiplantae > Streptophyta > Magnoliopsida > Asparagales > Amaryllidaceae > Allium > Allium fistulosum. Next base: position 477,283,117 of record CM060905.1, on the reverse strand, counting down.
AGGTGGGGCGTTACAGTTGGTATCAGAGCTTGGGGTTTATGGACATAATATAAAACATAACTTGGATGGAACATATGTTACAACTATTAGTCGATGTTTTATCTGTGATTTGAGTCAAAACTAAAGTTTTGAAATTGTAACGCCCCACTCTGAGACCCACTGTAACAAAGAGTATTACGGGAGTAATACTGTCTGTTAAAGCGGAGAATAGAGTATAGTGGAAGCGACCATCTATAATCAAGCTATAACTATCTACCGAATACGTCGAAAGGTGGAATCTATTTAAATTTTTCTCAATCAGGTGGTTCGACATATTCGGTAAATACTTATAACGAAATTACAAATGGCTAAAGATCTATCAGGACAAAGCATAATAATAAATGATAAAAACATCACAGAACAGAATCACATAACAGATATAAAATCCCAGAACAATACATCATCAATACAGATCCAAATATCATAAGTGGGTACAAAGCCACTGCTCACACATGTGAGTCAAAAATATGTACATATCAGAGTCTGAATAATAACATAAGCGGACACTAAGATAAGCTATCTCAAAAGCATAGCAGATAAGTCCAAAGCGGAAGCACAGAAGCTAAGTCCAGAGACCTAACCTGAAACAACTCGGTCTGACCCGAGCGAAAACACTCGGGTCAGGCTAGCTAAACAATCAGTAATAACTGAGATATAGAATAATGCGGTACATAAGTAAAATAGTACTTATCCAAAGAGAAGTATATTATGAACCACATGAATATAATGACGATCCCTAATCATCAATAAACAATAAAAATCTCCAAAGAGAAATCAACACCAAAGTGTAGAATAAATAAAATCGCCTCATATCATCGGCGTAGCCAAAGCTATAAAAAGATGCCCATAGGCAATAATCCCAAGAGTGACCAGAGTCTGTAATCAATGCCCAAGCAAAGATCGATGCTCCAAAGAGCAATGGGGATATACTGAAAAGTCAATGAAATCCAACACTGAAAAGCAGTGTCCAGAGACACTGTGAATCCACAAGGCAATCGCACTTACATCGTATGGTTCCATAGAACCAACAACGAATGGCGATACTCGAATGGATATAAAAATAATCAGATAATACAAGTTTTGCACGTGCATCGACCAGAGTCGTTGTTGCCAAGTACTGTAGAGTTGTGATCGATCACTCGCACCGATGCGAAACGCGCGAGACGGCGAGATCCTTCCCAGAAGGATAAAGGCCCAGAGGCACACGCCGAAAAATAAACTGCTCCATAGAGCAGGTGTCCAGAGACGGTTGCCCAGAGGCGTGGTGACCCAGAGGTCCAGTACTGGCCGCCCAGAGGCTAATGTGTCACTAACTTCTTGGAGAGGAACCCGCAAAGTGTTAACAATGAGTCCCATACCCCACGTTCGCACTAAACGGTTTCCTAACCAATAGCAAGCTCACACTCCAAACAATAAAAAGTCTACCTCATATCATCGGTAAACTAGACCCAAAGGTCAAAACGATCAATCGAATAGGTCGGGGATTAACCGGAAAGAAAATACACACGGTTTCCATAGGCCGGAGATTTCCTAACCGTTTAAGCACCTTTCCACTTCGCTCGACGTGCTAAAAGTGAGTGTGAGATTTTTATTATAGAAAATAATAAGGTAAAACGGATTTATAATTGATTTTCGGAATCACTTTTAAAACGGTCTTTTGAAAGGTCTCCTATTATGGAGTAATTAATTTAATAATTAAAATAATATTATATAATAATTTTCAAAAGCCATTTAGGAGTGAAAAATCTTTTGAAAATGATTCATAAAACCCGTGTACGAAATCTAGAGACAAATCTCAAAGAAATCAATGAAAACCAGAAAATCATCAAAAATATTCTAAGTGTTTGTAAACATTCAAAAACAGCTGTGAACTCAAGTTCGATAATTTATTTGGACCGGCAAACTGTGTCCAAATGTCATGAAAATTTGCAGGCATGTAGTCCAACATCCCTACTTTAATATGCAAAAAGAACTTCTAGATTCCGAGTTGAGACGAAGTGGCAGCGACGTCTCAAAGTTGGACCCAGAACAAGATTTACACTGTTTACAAACAGCGACTAGAGTTCAACTTCGACACGAAATTCGAAGTACCAAACGAACTCCAATGTTGTCCAAATTTTCTTGAGATGGAGTTCGGAACTCCACCTTTCAACGAGACCAAAAACGTCGAATTCCGACTTCCAATGCGAACGTGGAGGCATCGCGGAGTGGCGCTCAAAAGCTGGAAACAGAAGGGATATTTGATTTTCATTCTAAGTGTTTGACCATTCAAAAACTGCTGCGAACCCAAGTTCGGCAATTTATTTGGACCCGCAAACTGAATCCAAATGACATGAAAATTGGTAGGAATATAGTCCAACATCCCTACTATAAGATGCAAAAAGAATTTCTGGAATCCGAGTTGAGTCGAAGTAGCAGCGATGTCTCAAATTTGGACCCAGAACAAGATTCACACTGTTTACAAACAGCGACAAGAGTTCAACTTCAACACGAAATTCGAAGTACCAAAAGAATGCCGATGATGCCTAAATTTTAAAGAGATGAAGTTCGAAACTCCGCCTTTCCAACGAGACCAAAAACGTCGAATTACGACTTCGGATGCGATCGTGGCGGCATCGCGAAGTGGAGAAAAAAATCTGGAACAGGGTTTAAAAAAAAATATTTATTTTTTTTTTCTTTTTTTTTTCTCGGGACAGTGGTAAGAATGTACAATTTTGACCAAAATAACTTCGAAATTTCATGAAACTCAAAACATGAAAGTTTTAGCTCTAAATCTAAGCTTTCCAGAACATCCAAAATTATTAGATTTGGATAAGAAACGAGAGAGATACATGCAAAACAATATTAGATTGAAACTCAAGATAACTTGTTAAAGACAGAATTGGTCTTCTGTCTTTGAACGCATTTCAGGTCACCTAATGGCAATATTACAGAAAACTCACCGAACAAAAATTGTAGCATATGTTTTAAGCTTTCCGGAATATCCAAAATTATCTAATTCGGATCAAAAACGAGTAACTTATGGCCAAATCAATTTCAGGGTTTTATTTTATCAACCTTGTAGTTTGTTGTCAGGTCAGCGACAAACAAACGTGATTTCGACCATTGAAACCACAAAATTAGGCAAAGCTCAAAACATGAAAGTTATAGGCTACAGAATAAGCTTTCCAGAACTTCATGAAAATCTTAATTCCGATTTAAGATGAATGAGATATGCCTAATTTACTAACAGCAATAAACTAATTATAATTTCAGCTAGCATATATTACCTCTTTCCAAGCAATGAAAAGAAGATCAAAGAGTTTCACAATCTAAATGCACCAAAAAAAGAGGATTACAAAATAATTTCAGAAATTGAAGAATTAATTAGAGGTGGGTTTTGTGATTGCTATTACCTCTTTTAGTAGTTTGGATTAACTCTCTTTGATTTGGTGTAGATTGGAGTCTTGCTTAGGAGGCCATGACTAGGTTTTGGAGCTTTCTAATTAGGTTTTAGTGGTTATGAAATGAAGTGTTGGCTGAAATGGGAGAGTAAAAGATACTTTATAGGCTAATGGTTAGGGTTATTGAATCTAATACCCATTAGGACTTTGTATTATTCATGTGCATACATATATAGGCAATTTTCTCTAAGTACACTCTACATACAAATTACTATATACATTTCAAACCATAGAAAATTATGAAAATATGTTAACAATTACTTTTAGCCATTTCATAAAATCCTATATCAACAATATTTTACATTTTAACCCCTAATTTTTCCAAAACACCGTTTATAGTTAATATTAGCCAAAATCACCATTTTGCAAATAAATTGCAAATTAATTTCCCAAATCAAATATTGCACTATTTTACACATATAAAATTTTGCAATAATATAAATTACAAATTTCCCTAATTAATTTCCTTGAAATGCTCCATTTTACACTTAAGCCCAAAATATTAATTTATTCAAAATGACTAAATTTTGAACAAATTAGCCACATTAAAAATTCATTAATAGCTCCAATTAAATTAAAATCCCAATTTTAATTTATTATTTGGTAACCGCAATCACGGGTTGTTACAGACTCCCCCCCTTAAGAAAATTGCGTCCCCGCAATTCCTTAAATATAGAAGTCGTCTATAACATCTAATCCACAAAAGGAATACAGAAGACGGAGCTCGATTTCGAATATCACACATAGAAAGAGTCTCAAGAATATCGTCGATGAAAACCAGAACGAATCTATTGATGTATTCCCGGAATACTCGATTCATGAGATCGACGAAGAAAGCCGGAGCGTTCGTCAAGCCGAACGGCATGACCAACCACTCAAAAGAACCATGACGAGTGCGAAATGCTGTAAGAGGAATGCTGTCTTCCATGACTCATAGCTGATGGAATCCGGTGGCAAGGTCAAACTGAGAGAAGACCTTCGCACCGCTCAAATGGTCAAACATGTCGTAAAGGGAATTAGAGTTAGACATGATTCAATGATAGATAATTAATTAAGGAATACTGCGGAATATAACGGATTCCTATACATATTCCTAACTTATCTATCAATAAACATGAGGAAGGGATATGATTTAATTCGGATCTAATTTAAAATGTATTGTACTAAGTGTATCTGTTCTGTGTTTATTATGCTTATTCCTGAAACCAGGCTCTGATACCAAGCTGTAACGCCCCACTCCGAGACCCACTGTAACAAAGAGTATTACGGGAGTAATACTGTCTGTTAAAGCGGAGAATAGAGTATAGTGGAAGCGACCATCTATAATCAAGCTATAACTATCTACCGAATACGTCGAAAGGTGGAATCTATTTAAATTTTTCTCAATCAGGTGGTTCGACATATTCGGTAAATACTTATAACGAAATTACAAATGGCTAAAGATCTATCAGGACAAAGCATAATAATAAATGATAAAAACATCACAGAACAGAATCACATAACAGATATAAAATCCCAGAACAATACATCATCAATACAGATCCAAATATCATAAGTGGGTACAAAGCCACTGCTCACACATGTGAGTCAAAAATATGTACATATCAGAGTCTGAATAATAACATAAGCGGACACTAAGATAAGCTATCTCAAAAGCATAGCAGATAAGTCCAAAGCGGAAGCACAGAAGCTAAGTCCAGAGACATAACCTGAAACAACTCGGTCTGACCCGAGCGAAAACACTCGGGTCAGGCTAGCTAAACAATCAGTAATAACTGAGATATAGAATAATGCGGTACATAAGTAAAATAGTACTTATCCAAAGAGAAGTATATTATGAACCACATGAATATAATGACGATCCCTAATCATCAATAAACAATAAAAATCTCCAAAGAGAAATCAACACCAAAGTGTAGAATAAATAAAATCGCCTCATATCATCGGCGTAGCCAAAGCTATAAAAAAATGCCCATAGGCAATAATCCCAAGAGTGACCAGAGTCTGTAATCAATGCCCAAGCAAAGATCGATGCTCCAAAGAGCAATGGGGATATACTGAAAAGTCAATGAAATCCAACACTGAAAAGCAGTGTCCAGAGACACTGTGAATCCACAAGGCAATCGCACTTACATCGTATGGTTCCATAGAACCAACAACGAATGGCGATACTCGAATGGATATAAAAATAATCAGATAATACAAGTTTTGCACGTGCATCGACCAGAGTCGTTGTTGCCAAGTACTGTAGAGTTGTGATCGATCACTCGCACCGATGCGAAACGCGCGAGACGGCGAGATCCTTCCCAGAAGGATAAAGGCCCAGAGGCACACGCCGAAAAATAAACTGCTCCATAGAGCAGGTGTCCAGAGACGGTTGCCCAGAGGCGTGGTGACCCAGAGGTCCAGTACTGGCCGCCCAGAGGCTAATGTGTCACTAACTTCTTGGAGAGGAACCCGCAAAGTGTTAACAATGAGTCCCATACCCCACGTTCGCACTAAACGGTTTCCTAACCAATAGCAAGCTCACACTCCAAACAATAAAAAGTCTACCTCATATCATCGGTAAACTAGACCCAAAGGTCAAAACGATCAATCGAATAGGTCGGGGATTAACCGGAAAGAAAATACACACGGTTTCCATAGGCCGGAGATTTCCTAACCGTTTAAGCACCTTTCCACTTCGCTCGACGTGCTAAAAGTGAGTGTGAGATTTTTATTATAGAAAATAATGGGGTAAAACGGATTTATAATTGATTTTCGGAATCACTTTTAAAACGGTTTTGAAAGGTCTCCTATTATGGAGTAATTAATTTAATAATTAAAATAATATTATATAATAATTTTCAAAAGCCATTTAGGAGTGAAAATCTTTTGAAAATGATTCATAAAACCCGTGTACGAAATCTAGAGACAAATCTCAAAGAAATCAATGAAAACCAGAAAATCATCAAAAATATTCTAAGTGTTTGTAAACATTCAAAAACAGCTGTGAACTCAAGTTCGATAATTTATTTGGACCGGAAAACTGTGTCCAAATGTCATGAAAATTTGCAGGCATGTATTCCAACATCCCTACTTTAATATGCAAAAATAATTTCTGGATTCCGAGTTGAGACGAAGTGGCAGCGACGTCTCAAAGTTGGACCTAGAACAAGATTTACACTGTTTACAAACAGCGACTAGAGTTCAACTTCGACACGAAATTCGAAGTACCAAACGAACTCCAATGTTGTCCAAATTTTCTTGAGATGGAGTTCGGAACTCCACCTTTCAACGAGACCAAAAACGTCGAATTCCGACTTCCGATGCGAACGTGGAGGCATCGCGGAGTGGCGCTCAAAAGCTGGAAACAGAAGGGATATTTGATTTTCATTCTAAGTGTTTGACCATTCAAAAACTGCTGCGAACCCAAGTTCGGCAATTTATTTGGACCCGCAAACTGAATCCAAATGACATGAAAACTGGTAGGAATATAGTCCAACATCCCTACTATAAGATGCAAAAAGAATTTCTGGAATCCGAGTTGAGACGAAGTAGCAGCGACGTCTCAAAGTTGGACCCAGAACAAGATTCACACTGTTTACAAACAGCGACAAGAGTTCAACTTCGAAACGAGATTCGAAGTACCAAAAGAATGTCGATGATGCCTAAATTTTACAGAGATAGAGTTCGAAACTCCACCTTTCCAACGAGACCAAAAACGTCGAATTACGACTTCGGATGCGATCGTGGCGGCATCGCGAAGTGGAGAAAAAAATCTGGAACAGGGTTTAAAAAAAAATTATTTATTATTTTTTTTTCTTTTTTTTTTCTCGGGACAGTGGTAAGAATGTACAATTTTGACCAAAATAACTTCGAAATTTCATGAAACTCAAAACATGAAAGTTTTAGCTCTAAATCTAAGCTTTCCAGAACATCCAAAATTATTAGATTTGGATAAGAAACGAGAGAGATACATGCAAAACAATATCAGATTGAAACTCAAGATAACTTGTTAAAGACAGAATTGGTCTTCTGTCTTTGAACGCATTTCAGTTCATCTAAATGGCAATATTACAGAAAACTCACTGAACAAAAATTGTAGAATATGTTTTAAGCTTTCCGGAAAATCCAAAATTATCTAATTCGGATCAAAAACGAGTAACTTATGGCCAAATCAATTTCAGGGTTTTATTTTATCAACCTTGTAGTTTGTTGTCAGGTCAGCGACAAACAAACGTGATTTCGACCATTGAAACCACAAAATTAGGCAAAGCTCAAAACATGAAGTTATAGGCTACAGAATAAGCTTTCCAGAACTTCATGAAAATCTTAATTCCGATTTAAGATGAATGAGATATGCCTAATTTACTAACAGCAATAAACTAATTATAATTTCAGCTAGCATATATTACCTCTTTCCAAGCAATGAAAAGAAGATCAAAGAGTTTCACAATCTAAATGCACAAAAAAAGAGGATTACAAAATAATTTCAGAAATTAAAGAATGAATTAGAGGTGGGTTTTGTGATTGCTATTACCTCTTTTAGCAGTTTGGATTAACTCTCTTTGATTTGGTGTAGATTGGAGTCTTGCTTAGGAGGCCATGACTAGGTTTTGGAGCTTTCTAATTAGGTTTTAGTGGTTATGAAATGAAGTGTTGGCTGAAATGGGAAAGTAAAAGATACTTTATAGGCTAATGGTTAGGGTTATTGGATCTAATACCCATTAGGACTTTGTATTATTCATGTGCATACATATATAGGCAATTTTCTCTAAGTACACTCTACATACAAATTAGTAAATACATTTCAAACCATAGAAAATTATGAAAATATGTTAACAATTACTTTTAGCCATTTCATAAAATCCTATATCAACAATATTTTACATTTTAACCCCTAATTTTTCCAAAACACCGTTTATAGTTAATATTAGCCAAAATCACCATTTTGCAAATAAATTGCAAATTAATTTCCCAAATCAAATATTGCACTATTTTACACATATAAAATTTTGCAATAATATAAATTACAAATTTCCCTAATTAATTTCCTTGAAATGCTCCATTTTACACTTAAGCCCAAAATATTAATTTATTCAAAATGACTAAATTTTGAACAAATTAGCCACATTAAAAATTCATTAATAGCTCCAATTAAATTAAAATCCCAATTTTAATTTATTATTTGGTAACCGCAATCACGGGTTGTTACAGAAATTTTGCTGAAATTTTTAAATATCTTTATTTAAAAATAAGAGTGGAATCGTGTTTTGTTGTTTTGATTAAATTGTGTTCTGATGATTTGATTGATTTGTGTTCTGTTTATCAGAGTGCGCAGCGGAAACAGTGAAACTGTCTTCGCTGAGTACAACTGATAATCTTTTTGATTTAAAAATCAAAATACGAAATTGATATGAATTTCATTTGTTGTTTACATAGCTGTAATTATTTTGTTTCTTTGAGAATTTCGAATCCGAATTGAGGATTCGAAGAAATTACAGTTATGTGATTTTTGTTGAAATTTCCGCTGGCTTTCTTTTGTACTAATCATCTATTGATTAGATTTTTGCTGTTTTGAATTATCTTCATTGAAGATACATTCGAATGATTTCTTTGTTCATTTTGTAGTACGTGCAAAAATTTGAATTGCACGTTATTGCATTTATTTTACGTTGAACCGATGCTTGGTTATGAAACGTATTTTGTTGCCGTTATTTTTATAACGGGATTTTACACCAATGCTATATTTTGAAGCACGGTGTTTTGTGGCATTTTGATGAATGAAAATTCACTGATATTACATTTTGATGTAAATTATTTTGATGAGATTTTGACGTTTAAAAAAAAAATTACTGTCACCTTGGCTTCAGTAACCGTCAAGTTTTAAAAGTGGATTTTCAAGCGGTTATTCCGCAATGCTGATTTGTGACCGTTTTTACGGTATTTTGAGAAGTACAATTTCCTTATCGAAATTGTTACTAATATTGCTACTTTAATCACGTGATTGGAAACTCGTTTTAAAAATGAAAATTGTTTTATAATTTTTTAACGGTTTGCGTTTTCAAAAGGATGAGAAAGCGACTTAAACGATTCAGCAAAATCGAGGATTATGACCCCTTTCTTTTACTGTTTCGCTTAACTCCGGACTTGTCCAGTTAAGAATGTGAATTGTTATTTTTGCAAAATAAATAAAATTGCTTTCAGGAATTTTAACAGTTTGCGCTTTCAAAAGAATGAGGAAGCGATTTAAACGTTTCAGCAAAATCGAGGACTATGACCCCTTTCTTTTACTGATTCGCTTAATTCCGGACTTGTCTGTTTGAGAACCAAAGTGTATTTTTACAAAATACACAATTTTGCACTTTCAAGGAAACGATGAAGAGAATCAAACGATTTAGTAAAACACGTGGTATGGGACATGTGCGTTTGCTATTTCGGTTAATTCCGGACTCGTTAATTGAAATATTTGATGTTTTCGTGTGCTTTCGAGCCACTATGTTGGACCTTCGGGTCAAATACCAGTACTAGACCTTCGGGTCATATGTTGGACCTTCGGGTCATTTGTTGGGCGCCAAAATTATGTTGAGTACTTGGTAAGCTTCGGCCATATGTTGTTGCACGTGCGGCGAATTAAAAACTCGCCATCTGATGGGATCGATCCAAGCTTTTATGTTGATTTTCTAGTCTTCTTAATTGATTTCTAGATATTTGTTGTTTCCAATTATCTGCAGGTAATTGGATATTTGTTGATATGAGTTCTGATTATCGTTTTTGATAATCAGATATTTGTTGTTTCTAATTATCGCTTGTGATAATTAGATATTTGTTGATATGAGTTCTGATTATCGTTTTTGATAATCAGATATTTGTTGTTTCTAATTATCGCTTGTGATAATTAGATATTTGTTGATTTGAGATTTAATTATCGCTTTAGATAATTAAATATTTGCTGAATTGAGATTTAATTATCGCTTTAGATAATTAAATATTTGTTGATTTAGAAATTTGATTTCGTTTTGTGATAATCAAATATTTGTTGATTTTAAATTTGATTATCGCTTTTGATAATCGAATATTTGTTGAATTTGAAATTTGATTATCGCTTGTGATAATCGAATATTTGTTGATTTGGAAATTTGATTATCGTTTTGTGATAATCGAATATTTGTTGAATTTGAAATTTGATTATCGCTTGTGATAATCGAATATTTGTTGATTTGGAAATTTGATTATCGTTTTGTGATAATCGAATATTTGTTGAATTTGAAATTTGATTATCGCTTGTGATAATTGAATATTTGTTGATTTGGAAATTTGATTATCGTTTTGTGATAATCGAATATTTGTTGAATTTGAAATTTGATTATCGCTTGTGATAATCGAATATTTGTTGATTTGGAAATTTGATTATCGTTTTGTGATAATCGAATATTTGTTGAATTTGAAATTTGATTATCGCTTGTGATAATCGAATATTTGTTGATTTGGAAATTTGATTATCGTTTTGTGATAATCGAATATTTATTGAATTTGAATTTGATTATCGCTTTTGATAATTGAATATTGGTTGATTTGAAATTGATTACCGTTTGAGATAACTAGATATTTGCAGTTTTGCGAATGGTGATTTGTGCTTTCTAATCATCTCTGTTGATAATTAGCTTTTGTTGTTTTTTCTAATTATCATATCGATGATTAGACATTGTTGCTTTGTGATTCTCTGTATTTTAATTATCTTGTTGATAAATGAATATCGCTGATGATTGCATTTATTCAGTTTTGTTGTTTTTCTGATTATCTATCTTGATAGTTAGATTTTGTTGAGAATTTGTGAATCTCTTGTATGCATTTGAAAGATTTCTTTGGTATTGGGTTCTCGATCTTTATTTTTCTAACGTAACCAGTTTATGTTAGAAGAATAATAATTGTTGACGACCTTAATTATGAAAATTGCGGGGACGCAATTTCTATAAGGAGGGGAGTCTGTAACAACCCAGGGTTTTATAGCAGTTGAATATCGTCAAATGACAAATTAATTCATTTAGCAATTGCAATTGAAGTTTTAAAAAAATTGGAGTTGAAATTCTTTTATAAATTGTTAAAAGGAATTATGGGCTTTGAAATTGAATTGGCCCAAGTATTTTCTCTTTAGTTGCCGTGATAAGTGATAACCCGGTTTCCCTTTTATTTTGAATTGCATTCTCTCGACCCGTTCTCCATTTTCAATTTGTATAACCCTAAATCAAAACAACGAAAAAATGATGACAGCCGTTTCCTCTTTAGCGAAAACTAGGGTTTCGTTTAGATTTTCGCTCGTCTTCGAGAGTGCCGACTTCAATTAGATCAGTCGAGAGATGATCCTTGTTGCTTGCTCCTCCGATCAAGCGTGCTCTTCACTTCGAACAAGGTGAGTGTTCATCACTCACATCTAATTCAATTCCCTCTATCGAATGTTGTTGGTTTCTCTGATTTTTATGCGATTTTGAACTGAGACATGGTTTGCTTCTTTGATTGTTTGGGTTTCTTGACTTGTTCGATTTCGTTCGATGTTGTTGATTTTGCTCTGCCACATGATCTTCGTTTGAATATATGAAATGATCAATGACTTCTTCAATTTTTGGTATGGTCGTTGTTTCCTTGGCTTGAAGGATTTCGTGAATTGCCACGGTTTTATATTTGTGATATTTTTGTTCCATTTCAAGTTGCGTACATATTTTTGTCGAATGTCCAGGTCCTGTCTACTTCATTTTTGTGAAAGAAATTGCCTGGCCTCTTTCTTTTTTTTTTGTGTGTGCGTTCATCCAAGAACTGAGTTCAAGTTATAACTGTGCCACATATAAAAACTAGTCTGGTCATACATGCCATACAATTTGTAGTATGTGCTACCTGTAACGTTGCTCTGTATTTGCTTTTATGTTTGATTAGGGTACGTGTCACCTTAAGCAAGAGCCTTTTCTAGTTCAATTCATTCGTGCATGCCCAAATTTGCCAGAAGATTATGTGCGTTCAAAGTATACTAGTTTTAGAGGTAAATGATAATATGCAACGTTTGTCCGGGTCAAATTTCCATTTTAATGAGCACGCATGTAGTGATGTCGCCAGGGTTGCATTTCAATTCATGAATTGGTGCATTTGAATAATATCCAAGTCACTGCATTTTTACGTGACGTGTGGACAAAGTCTAGTGGCATGCGTGAGTTAATGTTTTGCATTATAGTTGAAAATGAGTTTTAAGTTGTTATGGTGGATATTTTCGCATCTGTACGTGGTCAGTAGATTTGTAATGGAGACAAGTTGACATACACGTCCTCGCATAAGCTTCTGTCCAATATTGAAATGTTTAATTGCTGTACTTGGCTCTGTTACATTTCACTTTGTGTAAACATGTATTTAAAGAATTTGAAAGATGTTAAATAAGTTGCCAGCTTTCGAAAAATAAGAATTTATGGCCAGTTACATTGTTAAGTAATTGGGTAGTCTAAATTGTTACCAGTTGCATTCCATTGTCGCCAGTGGCATTACTTGGTATTCTTGCGGCCTCGACTTTGTATACACTGCATATACATTCTGATGCATGTATACTTGTTCAAATTAGCATTGTCACTTGAATTGTTCATTGCTCTATGGTGCAGTTTGTTTTGCATCTCCTTTTGTACTCGGGTTAGATCTGTAGTTTGCATTGCCTCTGACCTTTTGGCACGCAGACTTCTTTTCATGTTGTACCATTGCCTTTGAGCACTTTGGTCTGATGCTACTAACTTCCATCTCTGCACTGTTGAATTTCGTTCATCCCTGACCTGTTTGGCTTCACTGCATAGCACATTCTCTTTTGTATAATTTTGTTCCTCCTTGTAGCAGATTTGTGCATTCCTGTCATTTGTATTCATCTCTATGGTATACTCGAATTGACCTTAATATTGCATTTGGTTAGTGTACTTGGGTCAGTGGCATTGATATCTTTAGCTTGATCGACAGTTGCTGTTCATTGTTGTATACGTGCATGTACGTTGTCATTTTGTATAGAGTAGGTTCTGCATTCGTGCATGTTGGCATTCATGTTGTAGCTGTGAAGAAGCAATTGATGTTGTTGTTCCACTTTGTTAGACCTGTCTGCATTGCATATATGTAGTTGGTTGCTTTGCCTTGACATTTAGTGATGCATTGCTCTGGTTGCTTGGACTTGAATCACTTCATATGTAAACTTGGGCTCTGTTTTGATTTGGTTCACTTGCTCATCTCATCTCTGTCATTTATTCATTTTGGGTTTATGTATTACTTCTCCTGCTAGTATAACCTGATTGCTTGAATGTCATGTTCATATTCATTGTTGCAGTGTTCATTGAATTGCTTGCAAACTGTCTTGCTTTGTTTTTCATCCACTTACTTGAGTCTTTTAAGGCACATGTTTTGGCTCTGCAGCATTGCTGTTGACACTTCTTGGTTTTGACATTGCTGTTTTACTGATATACACAGAGATTTGATGTGTTTGATCATTTTGAGATTTCTGATTTGTTGATTTACACTGCATAGTGTTATATTTGTCGTTATCCAATTCTCGTATCGAGAGTTGGATATACGAGATTTCTGTGACTGTCGTCTATTTGACGTTTGATTATTATTGCTCCTATGCACTAATAACTGAGTTTGAATTAGACTGACCCGTGTATTATTTTCTTTTGAATGTAATACTCGGGTCAGACCCGAGTTATTTCAGGTAGTAGATTTCCTTCTTTGAGTTGCTGTTTGGGATATGAAGATTTTCACATCTTCTGAAGTTCTCTTCGTCATTTTAGAAGTCGTGTCAAATTGTATAGGTTGATATGTATTCATGTATATTAGTCGATAATGTACGTGTATATATAACTTCCAGAGTCGACAGTTGTAGTTGTATCATATGTATTTTGTCAACTATGTTGTAACTGACATCAGTTATATATATATATGAGACCTTTGTTTTTATCTGTGTTCCGCATTTATATTATCTGTGTTATTGTTATATCTAATGTCCTAAACTATTATGAACCATCGTAGTTTGTTTTATTCTGATAATTGGGTATGTCGATGGGAGTGAATAAATAAGATGAAAAATGAAAAGTATATACCACTCTTATCGAGGTAACCAATATTAGCGCAAAGCCAACTACGGATGGCCGCTCCTATCCAGCCTTATTCTTCGTAATAATAGACAGTATTTCTTTTAACACTCTTTGTTATTATGAGCATAGAGGTGGGGCGTTACATATTATCTATCACTTCAACATTAAAAATTTAACATCCTATGTAAAACATCAACAATCAATCATTTATCAACCAAACTGGATTATCATTGTATAAATAACAAATAAGGGTGTCAGATGTCACAGGTGAACTGATACAGGTAATAACATATATAACAGTGTAAATAACTAACAGCAGCATATTTCAATTGTCGTTTCAATTGAAATCAAATTTAATAAATAAAAGAACATTAATCGTGAGTGATTGCTCACCTTTCGAGGCTAGATAGATTTTAGAAGATGATATGGATACACACTGAGTTTGAATTACAAATCCAAGCGAAGCAAAATCAGCACGAATTCAACGATCAAAGCTGATTGGCACGAATTCGACAAACAGAGCTGAAAACAGGAATGAATAAAACGAATCAGAACCATCTTAAGATAATAGAAATGAAGAGTAATTATATTATTATTTCCTTGAAAAAAAAATTAATTTAAGAAAATATAAAATAATACATATAAAATAAAGTCATCGTTTTAAATTGAACCCGTATATTAGGCAACAAAACAAGTAACTACAAGAATTTAAGATCAATAAATCAATACTAGGATATAAGATCTATATTTATTTATTTTAAAATTTAACAGTACACGCCAAAATATATTGGTATAGCTTGTTTCTTTTAAAAATCATAAACAGACCCTACTTATGTACTCTACCCTAGTACCGATCCTTTATAAAGTAATATAATATATTTTAAAACACGTATATATATACCCTGGCCATAGCTCTAAAATAAAATATACACATTTTTTAAAAAATATATCATTTGGCAACCTCCATATAATATATGGTTTTAGAATACACACAGAACATTGAATTCAAATCATTGCATGCATAGAAACTATTGCGAACATTGTATACAACGGTTCAACTATTGCTGTAAAACATATAAACTGTATCGTTTATTTCCAGATAAATATCACATCCGAAACTCCAAGTGGACCATATTATTATACCTCTTGAACTTAGACATATATACTAATATTAACTTGTATCTACACCTAATACTTTTTACTAAAGTATCGTTCCTCAAAATATATTTATTCCCAGTATTACATTCCTATAGAAGTAGACATATATAAACTTTGTGAATACTTTTCTGACTTTCCAAAACCAAGACAACCTTTTATATATACAGATCTTGACTGGCACATATTAAAATTTAAAACAAAACTTATAAAGGCAAGCTATACAACTCAACATATGCTCTCATAAATAAAATATTATCATAATACAAATATATAGTATAGCTTACGTATTATTATGTATAGAAACGAAAATAGCATTAGTTACAATCGAGTGTATATATGTGCATTACAGCCTATATCTATATTATATATATATACACGAACAGGCAATGATAAAACAAGACAAAATCTAATATATAAACTAATATAATCACTAATATTATTCTAACAGATCACATAAACAATACATGTATAAACTGTCATTTATAAAACTCAAAGTCAATATATAATAACAAATATATATACCCATTATAAAGGAGCAGTGAAAAAAACAGGAGGAAGGCCCAGATAGTGGCTCGGTTAGGTGCTTGCTCGGGTTTGAGTTGTTGGCCGATAGAGAAAAGGAGGTTAGGGAGGAAGCGATGGGTGCTTGCGGTGGTTTCGGGTTTGTTGCTAGGTGGGAGACGAAGCTCGCGTCAGGTAGGTGGAAGGCTATGCACTTTTCTTAGATGAGTGGGAGATTTGGTTGTTCGGACGTGTGTACAAGGAGATGGAGGCAGAGAGGGGTTCGATGAGGTGGTGATGGGTCACTACCTGATGCTCGGTCAGCTGAGCAGTGCACGGTCGAGGCGGCTACTGCTTTTGAACACGCGCAGTAAATTTTTTTATACTGAAGCATTGCCATTTGAAGCAGATAAAGAAAATGGTGGAGTTGGGATAAAGGGGAAGAGATGGGCGTGCATGTTCATCGGGAAATGAATCGTGGGTGACAGGCTATTATAAATGAACATATTAAAGAAGACTGGAAAGTGAACAGCTATGAAGAACGGCAGAACCGATGAAAGTAGGAAATGAACGAAAAGATGTTGAAATTTATTGAAAACCAAAAATTATACGGTTTAAATTCCAGAATATTAAATACAAATAGCTGTTTATAATAATATGGTGGGTCACAAATCGGACTTCAGGAAATTTTGTTCTCGATGGACACATGCTTTTAATTCCCATTATTTAGCACTGCTCTATATATTAATAAATTATGCAGTTGATTTAGCAACAATGTCTACCTGATTAACTTTGAATTTTGTGATGTGATTACTTTACTTCGATGATAAATTTTGTTTCATTTTATATATTAGATACTAATTGATAATTTTTGTTCTAAAAAAATGGTGGTAAATGAATGGACAAAACAAAAGTCATAAAAACCGGTACCGATACGGAATCGTTTCCATGGATTTCGCTGCGAATCGGGTTCCAAAATACAGAAATAAATATACTGGAATGATAAATACGGCGAGACGATCAAAGCGGTATAAAATTATCAGTGGCACGATCGAATAAATAAAAAAAATCGAATTTTCTACTAGCGGGAAGTGCAACAAAAATGCAAGAAAATAACATCGACGGAGCTAAAAAGGTCCGAATTTGGAAAAACGAAAAATGACGTCTTGCTCAGAAGATGATTTTGAATTTTCTATGTAAAAATATTTAGGTTCCGAAAACATTTTATTTTTATCGATTACTAACTGATTTATATTGAAGTAAATTTACGCACGAAATAAACTTTCATATTTTTGGACGAAAATTTATCAGTTGCTATATATAAGTAGATGCATTCCAAATAATAAATTTTTATTTCAAAATTTTATCGTTTAAAATTTCACAAAATTTCGACTAATTACGTTGTTAAAACAGTTAAAATTTACGGGTCGTTACACGAGGTGGGTGATAGTAGCTGCTATGCGTTACCACCAGTCCGGATCTGCAAATGGTATATCTACCCTAGCATTTCCTCGTGTGCCGTGTTCACATGCCCTAGAGCGCCTTCTACGAGTTTGTTTTGTACCGTACCTATGTGATGTCCTCTGGGTAAACCTCTAGTTTACGGAGGAGCGTACGACATTGTATAGACTACGCGAATATATAAAATGTGTTAAGGGGATTATGGGTAATGCCTTAACGCTATTTTAATACTTTTACTTACTGTAGACATATTATAATAGCGTATTGTACTACATAGTAGATAGTTTAATGGATCCTTAGGAGATGTGAATCCCAAACATCTCTTAAGTTACTACACTCACGTTAGACACTGGATAGGAGATGTCAAACCCCGTAAACATCTCTAACGCCGTCACATGCATATTTACAGTTGATTTAACCCATATAAGATGGTTCTAAATCGAGTGTTTTGTCTTTTCAATTCGCTCGGGTCAACCTGAGCATTCCAGGGATTGAAAACCTTATTTCTTGAGGACGAAGACGAAAAGTTGTATTATTATTATATTTATTCCACTGCATATGTTGTTCCGCTGCATTTATTTATTTATTCTTGTTGTGTGTAACTCTGATTCTGTATTGTATAAGTATAATAAAATTTATTTGTAAAACAGCTTCATGAACTATTATTTGATTATTATATTTGTCATTCCGCTGCGAGATTCTGTATTTGTTTTTATTTCTTTCTCTTTTTCTTATTTACCCCAATAACAATATGCCTCTTTATATGGTTTGAGTCGACATGTGTGTCTGCTTACTGTGACGACCCGCCCTTCTCGACCATCGAAAATCGACACAAAATACTCAACAGTATAATATGCCGACGATCGAATGCCGGAAAAGACAGATTGTAGGAAAAGAAAGAAGGTAGATAGAAGAAGAAAGAACCAACCAAATCAGAATCTCACAGTCGCAGCGGAGTAAAATATAATATATAGAACAGAACTTTACACAAATCAAAACTATATCTGTTTATATACAATACATCATCATCAGAGTATATCAATACAACCAACCATAGCCAGTCAAACAATCTCAACAATCACAGCAGCGGAATAATACAAGTACGAGAAATACGTCTCGGACTCCAGCTCCTCTCCTGAGCTCCATAGCAACCTATCCTGAAATATACTCGGTCTGACCCGAGCATTATAATAAAATAACACCCGAGTCAGTCTGGAATACCAGCGCATCATAAATACATCCAAACTGATTATTAAAGTTCGAAAATCCTTTGAAACAAAAGCATCTCGTAAGACCACGCCACAAATAAACATGTCGGGTTTTTACCTTACGATAGCTAAAACACTTTTTATAAAAATCCTCTGATATTATAATAGTGTCTATTTACAAATACTTATTAAAATAGCTGAAATTGTTACATGATTAAATTCCAGCATACTAGCCACAACGTGGGTAATACAAACAAAACTCGTACAAGGCACGTAGGGAAAATGGATTTCCAACGAATGACTAGGCACTGGGGTACCACCTGTCACAGTACGTGGCCTAGATCACAGTACCGAGGAGTACGCCCGCTCCCCTGCAACACAAAGCCGGAATCATCCCTTACTGGATAATTCCAAGTAAAATCACCCCACGGTTGTGATCAGCAACCGCACCACTAAGCCGAAATAAAAGGGACATCTAGACAGGGATGACCTTACTCTCAAGTGGGGGCTACCCACGAAGCCTTGCTGCATAACCCCTGATTTTCAGTCATTCCCGGTTGATGAGGCTTGAGGCTAAACGATACCTATATAGCACATTTCACTTTGAATGCCCATCGTCCACCTGACGATGTCACGAAAGCATTCGTCCATACAAGTCCGTCCCGGGTCCGAACGGAACCGAAGGCACTATTCCTACTACATCCATTTTGGAAATATCCTCAGGATTAGTAGCGACTAGCCCTTGCACTTCACTGCTCCATCTTCGACTCCGAAATCGTTTTCGCAAAACGTACAAACCGGATCGAAGTGGTTTTCGAGTCTCCAGACCTAGAATCCCGGTATACGGAAACTCGATCCCGGTCTCTTCGAAACGATCGCGCATTGGCCAATATTGATAGTCGGTGATTTAACTATCAATTAATGTTCACAAACATCCATACACATCCATCACACAATAAATAATCTCCATATTATTTATTCTTTCTCTTTAATATCTTTAAAAGATATATTTTCACATTTCAAAACTCATTTTGAAAAACAATTTTCCAAACTCTTCCTTTACAAGGTAAATCTCTTTACCATTTATTCCCATCGGAAATAACCAAGTATAAAACAATTTGCATTTAAAACAGTTAAAAATACTTTATACTGAAATGTACTTTAAAATATGAAAACTACTTCTATTTATTTACTCAAAATATAAATTTAAAATATGTGAAGAAAACTAGTTATTAACACATAAACTTTGATTTAAAAATAAGGGTTTTAGTTTAACTAAATTCAAAATAGCGTTATAAGAAGAAAAATGCTAATTTTAACAACTTAAGCTAAAACCAACTTTTAAATAAATCCATTTGTAAAAAATGATTAATAATATACTCCCAAATTATTACGGTATTAAAAATTATTAATTTATCCCTGTAAAAATAACGATTTCTTAAAAATACTTTTAAAACGATTTAAAACTTAACCTTAGTTAAATAAAATCTTTTTATAAACATTTACTTGGTTTTCCCAGGGAAACACTTTCCCGTTTCTAAACATTCCAAAGTACCCTTTCATATAAATCCACTGATTTATTTCATGTCAATTATGTTTTACAACATAAATCCCAAATCCCATATTTAGCTATGACTTCATCCGAAGTTAAATCACAATTTTTCATTTTCGGAAATTCATTTTTAAATATAGTTTAAACATTTTGGTGAATTTTCAATGGAAGCCAAATTCCCAATTTACTTAAATAAAATCCCAATGAAGAAAACGGTATTTTAAAATATTCTATTAACACTTAAAATTGTACATTTAAATTCGGAAGCTTCATTTTAACATATTTTACTTTTTCCGGATATCACTATTCATCATTAAGATAAACCGCTATTATTTTACTCAATTTATAACTTCATAGAATTCATTTCCAGAAAACTCATATTTCACATTTAACGATTGGTAAATTTCCCACAATATTTAAAATCCCAATTTTTTTACCAATTTACATTTTCCATTCCAAAAACGGAATTCAATTTTAAATTCTTTTAAATCCTTATTTATCAACTTCTTTGATTACCCTTAAATCCCAATTTACTCATTTAATTAAATTCTGGATTTACCATTTATCCAACAATATCACATTCACAATTTAATGTCAGATTTATCAATCCCAATACATAAACAGGCATCACTATCAATTATAAAATAATTGCTACATTGCGAGGAATCCAGTTGGATCCCTCCAACCTGTTTTTCCCTGCATCCACAAATATTAGCACATCTCAATATAATATCATTCCAAACTGATAACAACAGTTATAATCAACCAATCACACAGATATTTAAGTATTAACTATTTAAAATGCCTAGCATCCAGATGTGAGTGAGAAAAACTCACCTTGAGTTTCAGCGAGCGTTCGAAATTCAAATTAAACCGAACGGTGTCCGATTTAACCCAAATTCCTACTTGCCCGGAATGATTCTGGATCTACACCATCACGTAGTACGTTTCTCTGCGATTCCAACACATCCAGTTTCATCGCAATCTGAAATCGTTTGGAAAAGTTATTAAATTTTAAAGCTTTTGAATTGTAAATTAAAAACAATTTCTTCTTTTATTTTGTTTTTTTTTTTTTTAATTACCAAATCATGACCGTTGATCATGTTTCAGAAACAAGGCCGAAGCCATCTTCCTCACGCAACGCAACTTCAGGAAGAACGAAACCCAACATCGGCTAATCTAGGGCTTCGAACCCCACCACCATCGATCGCCGCTACGTCGATCAAACGCCTCCACCTCGACGCTCTACGTCGCGCGCGCCTATGGCCAGAAGGCGACCAAGCTCGGCTTCCCTAAAGCACTGAAAATCATGCATGACTCCTACCCAAACGCGGCCCCTAAGCGCCTCCTCTAGTCGACTAACCAACATCTCAACCGTACAGATTTGTAGATCGTGACGCTCTCCTCAACTTCCATGTTGAAATCATTCGATAACATTGTGTGGATGAGTGGAGATTAAGGGGAGAAGGTGGGAAGAGTTCGGCCATTGGAGTATATCGTGGCGGCTGAGGAAAATGTCTTAGGGTTAGGGTTCCTTAAACGTGAATATATACGTATAACATTATTTATTTAATATTAAATTTAATAATAATGAACATTTACAAACGAACTCCAAATCTGATGTGCCGCCAGGCGTCCCTAGGGTTTTTCCATGTTCCGGACACAATGGAATAGGTTTCGTAAGCTAATTTGATCGTATGCGTGAGATACGGAATTAAACGATCAAATAAAAATTAAATCGGTTAAATCGATTTCGATGCGTTTCGAGCTGCCACGATCAAACGACAACTCCGATAGCTACGAAAATTGAAATCCGATAATAACTAACTATTACGGATCCAATGGAACTGGTTTCGTCGAATTCCGAGACTGCGCCCCGGAAGGCTATTTTAACTCGTCAATTAAATCGGGCAATTTCCGAATTTATCGAAAACGCTTAAAATTTCACTTTTAAAATTTTATTAACTTAACAATAAATCATATAAAATTCATAAACATGTTAAAAATCATTCTGGCTTATTCCGGACCACAATCTGATTAAGTTGCATTTTAATAATATTAAATTCATTTTTAAAATTAATATAAAATCCGAAATATTAATTTATTCACTTTAAAATTCATCTAAAATTCCAATAATATTATTTATAACCAATCGAACCTAAAAATACATTTAAACAACATCTTTATAATCATTTACCCCAAATTCACCTTTTTATCCCAATCCCGAATATTTAATTATTATTCAAATATAACTGAATTACCATATTTAATACCTATAACTTGTTTTACACATTTGAATTCGATTCTCTGTGTTTTCAAAATTAATTAAAAATCTTCAGTGAACACTTAAAATGAATCAAATGTCCACAATTTAATAGCTCAAAAATCTGGGATGTCACATTCCTCCCCCCTTATAAAAATTTCGTCCCCGAAATTTGCTAAGGTAGAAATATACTTCCCAACTCATTTTCTTACCCAATTTGCTTAGTTAAAAGCTTATATTCACTTTCCCAAAAAGTTTCAGCTCCATTTCAAAACCATTTTCTTTATTTACTCTAAAGCCTTTATTTTAACACTCGCCTTCAAAATAACTTTACTAGTTATTAAAATTTTCCCAAAACCCCAAAAAATTTCTAACACCCAAAATTTTTGGAAAATTTTGGCGGAGTCTCCTTTGTACGGAGGAGCTTCTGCGATATCGCAGGATACACAAATATATATACATCGGCTCACATGGCCGGAAACCAAAATATATCACAATATATATATCATTTTCCCAATTATATTTGCGTAGGCGTACCTTTTAAGCAAATTTAAATAGCGAGCGGCTAATATAACGCATATACGCGCTCCAACTCTCTCGAACGCCTCCCGTCCCTGTACTTACTCAACAAACTCATCAGTTTCAAAGATATGAGCATTTTCATAACATTTCCAATATAAATGCAAGCCAAACATATCCATTGCATAACCAATCCAAGCAACTTCAAAATTTAACAATGTTAACCACCTTAATTATCAATTTTACAATTCCGACATCATTTTAAAACCTCTTTACAAACCCAAACTTCATAGTTTAACAATATTAACCATATTTACCAACAATTCAAAGATTTAAATCACCTTTCCAATTTCTTATTCAAGTCCAAACTTCATTCTTTTTCTCTTGAATGACTTGCATTCAAGTTTAATATTCTCAATTCATATTTACATCAATTTGATTACATGCGTATCACTTGCACCAATTTACTTCAATTCAATTACAAATTGATTCACAATCAAATTCTTATTCTAATTTGAAGTATTTGCATTTCTTTTTATAATCCATTTTCATTCATATGCAAACATTATTTATTAAACGGCAATTTATTCCAATTGATCCAAAATCAATTCCAAAACAAACTGCTTTTGCCAAACAATTTTCCTTTGAAAATTCCAAAATCACTTGTTTTCCCAAACAAGTCCAAACAATGTCATAACCAACTATTTTGGTAGCAATCCATCACTTTAGAAACTCGAAAATGAATTCTAATGATGTGGCCAGCATCATCAGGATTATTTTCCAGCGACTGAAGTGAGTTCAGTGCTTTCCACTTCCAAAATTCACCTCAAAACAATTTCTATTCAAAAATATTTCCCCAAAATATACTCCATTCTTACAAATGCTTTTGAAAACATTTCTAACATTTCCACAAAGTCAAACTCCCAAAACTTTGTTTAATTCCATTTGAAATCCCTTTCAAAATTTCCGGGGTCAAAATTCTAGTTTAAATCAAATTTTAATTTTTACTTTTCTTATTTAAAACATATTGAGTTAACTCTATTTGGTTATAAACCATTTTAATATTTTAACTTTTTATTTTCTTATATATATCATTTCAAATTTTAGATCATGTTTTAATTTCTTATTTGATTATAGAAGAAACAACCAAACAAACATCCAATATATATAATAATTTAGAAAATTATTTCTTTTTATATCAAAATACAATTTTGGGTAAAATTATTTCATTTACCCACTTTAAAAACAATACTATGTCGGTTTATCTTGTTTAAGAGTTTAGAAACCCCTATCGATACGGTTGTACTTCCCGCACCGACCAGAATTCATAAACACTCAACCGATAAGTCAACACAGTACAAAAACAATTTTATATCCACTAACAAGTACGCTCTCATAGCTATTATTACACTCAACTCATAATAGAGTACTATTGACTCTATTGAAAATGAGAAATTTCCCCACCAAAGCCTAGGTTGTCGCCAACCTGGCTCTGATACCAACTGTGACGACCCGCCCTTCTCGACCATCGAAAATCGACACAAAATACTCAACAGTATAATATGCCGACGATCGAATGCCGGAAAAGACAGATTGTAGGAAAAGAAAGAAGGTAGATAGAAGAAGAAAGAACCAACCAAATCAGAATCTCACAGTCGCAGCGGAGTAAAATATAATATATAGAACAGAACTTTACACAAATCAAAACTATATCTGTTTATATACAATACATCATCATCAGAGTATATCAATACAACCAACCATAGCCAGTCAAACAATCTCAACAATCACAGCAGCGGAATAATACAAGTACGAGAAATACGTCTCGGACTCCAGCTCCTCTCCTGAGCTCCATAGCAACCTATCCTGAAATATACTCGGTCTGACCCGAGCATTATAATAAAATAACACCCGAGTCAGTCTGGAATACCAGCGCATCATAAATACATCCAAACTGATTATTAAAGTTCGAAAATCCTTTGAAACAAAAGCATCTCGTAAGACCACGCCACAAATAAACATGTCGGGTTTTTACCTTACGATAGCTAAAACACTTTTTATAAAAATCCTCTGATATTATAATAGTGTCTATTTACAAATACTTATTAAAATAGCTGAAATTGTTACATGATTAAATTCCAGCATACTAGCCACAACGTGGGTAATACAAACAAAACTCGTACAAGGCACGTAGGGAAAATGGATTTCCAACGAATGACTAGGCACTGGGGTACCACCTGTCACAGTACGTGGCCTAGATCACAGTACCGAGGAGTACGCCCGCTCCCCTGCAACACAAAGCCGGAATCATCCCTTACTGGATAATTCCAAGTAAAATCACCCCACGGTTGTGATCAGCAACCGCACCACTAAGCCGAAATAAAAGGGACATCTAGACAGGGATGACCTTACTCTCAAGTGGGGGCTACCCACGAAGCCTTGCTGCATAACCCCTGATTTTCAGTCATTCCCGGTTGATGAGGCTTGAGGCTAAACGATACCTATATAGCACATTTCACTTTGAATGCCCATCGTCCACCTGACGATGTCACGAAAGCATTCGTCCATACAAGTCCGTCCCGGGTCCGAACGGAACCGAAGGCACTATTCCTACTACATCCATTTTGGAAATATCCTCAGGATTAGTAGCGACTAGCCCTTGCACTTCACTGCTCCATCTTCGACTCCGAAATCGTTTTCGCAAAACGTACAAACCGGATCGAAGTGGTTTTCGAGTCTCCAGACCTAGAATCCCGGTATACGGAAACTCGATCCCGGTCTCTTCGAAACGATCGCGCATTGGCCAATATTGATAGTCGGTGATTTAACTATCAATTAATGTTCACAAACATCCATACACATCCATCACACAATAAATAATCTCCATATTATTTATTCTTTCTCTTTAATATCTTTAAAAGATATATTTTCACATTTCAAAACTCATTTTGAAAAACAATTTTCCAAACTCTTCCTTTACAAGGTAAATCTCTTTACCATTTATTCCCATCGGAAATAACCAAGTATAAAACAATTTGCATTTAAAACAGTTAAAAATACTTTATACTGAAATGTACTTTAAAATATGAAAACTACTTCTATTTATTTACTCAAAATATAAATTTAAAATATGTGAAGAAAACTAGTTATTAACACATAAACTTTGATTTAAAAATAAGGGTTTTAGTTTAACTAAATTCAAAATAGCGTTATAAGAAGAAAAATGCTAATTTTAACAACTTAAGCTAAAACCAACTTTTAAATAAATCCATTTGTAAAAAATGATTAATAATATACTCCCAAATTATTACGGTATTAAAAATTATTAATTTATCCCTGTAAAAATAACGATTTCTTAAAAATACTTTTAAAACGATTTAAAACTTAACCTTAGTTAAATAAAATCTTTTTATAAACATTTACTTGGTTTTCCCAGGGAAACACTTTCCCGTTTCTAAACATTCCAAAGTACCCTTTCATATAAATCCACTGATTTATTTCATGTCAATTATGTTTTACAACATAAATCCCAAATCCCATATTTAGCTATGACTTCATCCGAAGTTAAATCACAATTTTTCATTTTCGGAAATTCATTTTTAAATATAGTTTAAACATTTTGGTGAATTTTCAATGGAAGCCAAATTCCCAATTTACTTAAATAAAATCCCAATGAAGAAAACGGTATTTTAAAATATTCTATTAACACTTAAAATTGTACATTTAAATTCGGAAGCTTCATTTTAACATATTTTACTTTTTCCGGATATCACTATTCATCATTAAGATAAACCGCTATTATTTTACTCAATTTATAACTTCATAGAATTCATTTCCAGAAAACTCATATTTCACATTTAACGATTGGTAAATTTCCCACAATATTTAAAATCCCAATTTTTTTACCAATTTACATTTTCCATTCCAAAAACGGAATTCAATTTTAAATTCTTTTAAATCCTTATTTATCAACTTCTTTGATTACCCTTAAATCCCAATTTACTCATTTAATTAAATTCTGGATTTACCATTTATCCAACAATATCACATTCACAATTTAATGTCAGATTTATCAATCCCAATACATAAACAGGCATCACTATCAATTATAAAATAATTGCTACATTGCGAGGAATCCAGTTGGATCCCTCCAACCTGTTTTTCCCTGCATCCACAAATATTAGCACATCTCAATATAATATCATTCCAAACTGATAACAACAGTTATAATCAACCAATCACACAGATATTTAAGTATTAACTATTTAAAATGCCTAGCATCCAGATGTGAGTGAGAAAAACTCACCTTGAGTTTCAGCGAGCGTTCGAAATTCAAATTAAACCGAACGGTGTCCGATTTAACCCAAATTCCTACTTGCCCGGAATGATTCTGGATCTACACCATCACGTAGTACGTTTCTCTGCGATTCCAACACATCCAGTTTCATCGCAATCTGAAATCGTTTGGAAAAGTTATTAAATTTTAAAGCTTTTGAATTGTAAATTAAAAACAATTTCTTCTTTTATTTTGTTTTTTTTTTTTTTAATTACCAAATCATGACCGTTGATCATGTTTCAGAAACAAGGCCGAAGCCATCTTCCTCACGCAACGCAACTTCAGGAAGAACGAAACCCAACATCGGCTAATCTAGGGCTTCGAACCCCACCACCATCGATCGCCGCTACGTCGATCAAACGCCTCCACCTCGACGCTCTACGTCGCGCGCGCCTATGGCCAGAAGGCGACCAAGCTCGGCTTCCCTAAAGCACTGAAAATCATGCATGACTCCTACCCAAACGCGGCCCCTAAGCGCCTCCTCTAGTCGACTAACCAACATCTCAACCGTACAGATTTGTAGATCGTGACGCTCTCCTCAACTTCCATGTTGAAATCATTCGATAACATTGTGTGGATGAGTGGAGATTAAGGGGAGAAGGTGGGAAGAGTTCGGCCATTGGAGTATATCGTGGCGGCTGAGGAAAATGTCTTAGGGTTAGGGTTCCTTAAACGTGAATATATACGTATAACATTATTTATTTAATATTAAATTTAATAATAATGAACATTTACAAACGAACTCCAAATCTGATGTGCCGCCAGGCGTCCCTAGGGTTTTTCCATGTTCCGGACACAATGGAATAGGTTTCGTAAGCTAATTTGATCGTATGCGTGAGATACGGAATTAAACGATCAAATAAAAATTAAATCGGTTAAATCGATTTCGATGCGTTTCGAGCTGCCACGATCAAACGACAACTCCGATAGCTACGAAAATTGAAATCCGATAATAACTAACTATTACGGATCCAATGGAACTGGTTTCGTCGAATTCCGAGACTGCGCCCCGGAAGGCTATTTTAACTCGTCAATTAAATCGGGCAATTTCCGAATTTATCGAAAACGCTTAAAATTTCACTTTTAAAATTTTATTAACTTAACAATAAATCATATAAAATTCATAAACATGTTAAAAATCATTCTGGCTTATTCCGGACCACAATCTGATTAAGTTGCATTTTAATAATATTAAATTCATTTTTAAAATTAATATAAAATCCGAAATATTAATTTATTCACTTTAAAATTCATCTAAAATTCCAATAATATTATTTATAACCAATCGAACCTAAAAATACATTTAAACAACATCTTTATAATCATTTACCCCAAATTCACCTTTTTATCCCAATCCCGAATATTTAATTATTATTCAAATATAACTGAATTACCATATTTAATACCTATAACTTGTTTTACACATTTGAATTCGATTCTCTGTGTTTTCAAAATTAATTAAAAATCTTCAGTGAACACTTAAAATGAATCAAATGTCCACAATTTAATAGCTCAAAAATCTGGGATGTCACACTTACGCACTCGAAGGGTGCAGCATGATAGGGGGTTCTCGCATTTGGGTTTGGTAGCGAGCGGATGACTCTTACTCCTACATGTCCCGCGAGGTTGGTGTAGTCGAGAGGCTGGCCGTAATAGCAGAACACAGGTACTATTGTATGCTACGGTGGGCGTTACCCCATTGGCGTTGTCCCGTTACAGTTGGTATCAGAGCTTTGGTTTAGCGATGACCTTAGCTTTGTGTGGTCTGACTCATATAAATAGGGTAGTAATACCCAAGAATGAGTCGTTGAGCGTATATATATGAGAGAGCGTATTTGTTAGTGTTATAAAAGGTTTTTATATTGTGTTAATTTGTTCTGTTTTGTATTTAAAAATTCTAGTTGGTGCATAGGACGCTATGACATCGATAGGGATTTCTAAACACTTAATAGGTGGATCGACACAATATTTGTTTTGAAATATAGATAATAAACTAATTTTGCCTATTATATAATTTTGTATATAAAATAATAATTCTATAAATGATATGTTAGGTTGTAACATATTTGTTGTTAGGTAGTGAAATTTATAAATATTGGTTGAAAATAAAGATGTGTGAATAAAATAAATATAAATTGGAAAATATAGAACTTAAGTTCTGGGTTTTTGAAAATTTCTTTCAAATGATTTTGGAATATAATATTAATATTGTTTGGAAGTATTTTCTGATATAGACATTTTAATGTGATTTGAAAGAAAGTTTTAAAAGAACTTTTAAAGGGAATAAGTTTTGTACTCCCCTCTCTGTCGTTGGAAAATAATTTCGGTGATGAGTGCACGCATCATCGACATTCATTTTCGAGTTTCAAAGTGGGAAGACCGTGTAGTAATTTTACTGCACAATTGTTTTGATAAATTAATCTTAATTTTGATCCCAAGTATGATTTGATATATATATAAAGATATGATTATATATATTATTTTAAAATAATTGAAATGAAACTCGGTTGTTTAGTTCTTAAGTTTCTGTTAATTAGAAATTTTTATTTATTGTAATGAGTGGAACCTTGATTATATTAATAATTGGAAACTTTTAAATTGAAATAAGAAATTTAATGTTAAATGATTAATAAAATATATAAGAACCCGAAATTTTGAAACTATAAATAAAAAGGCTATGAAAATGTGAAATGATAATTATTGAGCATTAAGTAACTAAAATAAGTAAGATAAACTTGGTAATATTCAATTGCATTATTAAAACATATATATAACTTACCAAAAGATTTAAATGTTTAAATGTTTAATACGAAAATGTAATGGAATTTTATACAAGTAAAACTTAAGTAAAGAAAGTGTTCATTGGAATTTCTTCATAAATAAGAATTTTGATATTATAATTGTTATTAACTTAAGTTATAATTGAAATGCTACTAATTAAATATAATAGAAAGGTGAGTATTATAAATAAATAATAATAAACTTAAGTAAATGTTTGAAGTTATTTATAATTAAAGTAAGTAGAAAAGATGAATACTGTAAGTAGATGATTACAAACTTAAGTTAATGATGGAAGCCATTTATAATTGAAATGAATAGAAAAATGAATACCGTACTAAATATAAATGATTTTAACTTCAGAAATTCTTGAAAGGATTCGGAAAATAGATTTAATATTCAATGACACCATATAAGAAAATGAATGTAAATAAAGAAGTAAGAAACTTAAGTATGAACTAATACACAAAGGAATATGATTATCTAATGGAAATCAAGTATATAAATTAATTAATGTGAGCTAAACTGCAATAAAATGTAGGTAATACTTAAAATGAATTCATTGATTATTATAACAAATTGAATGACTATGACTTATTTAAGAAACAAATGTAAAGCAATGAAAAGAAATTTTTATTTTATGACTAAAGGAAAAATAATTTTGTAAGTGATGAATGAAAATAAATGAGAGTAAGTACTGAATGAATGAATGAATGTGAATTTATTTACAAAGAAACCTATATAGTACTTTAAGAATTGATTTACATATGTTTAAAATAATCGTGTATGAGTAACATATGTAAGAAAATGTAAATAACATAGGTGAATAAATGAATGTAAATAAATGGAATTAAGTGCTGAATGAATAAATAGGAATAAAATTTTATAAGAAATAAATGTAAAATTAAAGGAAGTAATCATTGAACGAATGAAAAAAAATGAACAACAAATATTGTGAAAAGAAATTAATAAGAATAAATTTAAATAATGTTTGGAATTTGATGTTTGTTTTGATTTATGGGTTGTTGGGTAAAGATACTTCCAATTGTTTAGGATGTGTAAGGACCCGATTCTTCGACTTCCGAAAATCGACATCGATACGTCCACTGTATCAACTGGCGAGCAAACGAATGCCGGAAAACCGAATTCTTAGGGTTTAAAAGAAGAGGTAGAAGAAAAGATAGAAGAAAGAGAAAGAAGAACAACAGAACAACATCAGAACAGGAACAATATCAGAATCTCACATATCGCAGCGGAACAATATATAATAGATAATCATTTGTCTTTAAAACAAAGAACTATATCAGTTTATACATACATCAATCAGAGTCAATATACAACTCAATACAACAATGGACAGTTATATAAACTAGTCCTCATACAGAATACACAGCAGAATAAATAATATCAGATACAAATACTACGTCTCGTCATCCAGCTTATCTCCAAAGCTCCAGAATATCCAGAATATCATGATAACCTAACTCTAGACTGCCCGTGTGGAAATTGGTGGGCACCCAGAGTTTAGAAGGGAACAATAAACTCCGAGTCAGTCATGGTGACTGGTGTGAGATCGTAAAACAGTTATTTTTCACAAAGAAAATAAAACAGATTCGCAATGCTTTTGGAAAATGAAACTACCATAAGACCTCCCGCCACACACACAATGCAAACGTAGAATTGGAGGAGATTTCTTCTTATGATAGTCAAAGATGCTTACTACGCCAATCATTGGATATTATTATTAATGTCTAGTGTAGAAAACATTTCGAAAGTATAATATTAATCTTAGCCAACATAGGTACCATTATACTATGCCTACTATAGCTGCTATATTAGATAGCAGGTTCTACAACTAATACCGTACAAGTTTCGTATTTGGGAAATGGATTTCCAACAAATGGTCAGGCTAAGGAACTGCCTACCGCCAACATAGGATCGCCTCTGGCTGGACGTCCCGAGAGACAAACTGCTCTCTGCCAAACAAGGCCGGGTTACCCCTGTAACAAGTAACTCACGAATATGCCATCCCCCGGTCCTTTGGGACCTTTATCCGAGCGCTCGATATCCAACATCACACATCATAAAGGAAGTGTATCCACATGAGTAAGTATCTGGGCTCCATACCATGATACCACCCCTTTCCATAAGGAAATGACATACCCTAAAGGGTGCGACCCTCATAACCTTGCTGCAACATTCCTGTTTCGACCATTTCCGGGTTGTTGAGGCCCTGACGAAGTCTCGTCCACAAAGCTACGCTTTTTCAAAAAGCCACGCTTTGGGTCAACAGATGATCAACCTATGATCACAAAGATAAATGATCAAACAAATGATCATATCAAAAATGATCAAACACTGATCATCACACAGCAACACTCAGCATGCCACATTACCAAATTGGGAATATATCGCTGATAACTTCAACTACATAACCTCTGAGCTCGTACGTCTCAAAGAAGGGTGTTAAGCTAAGAGAATAAATTCTCCGCCACCAACAGATATGTATTTGAAAGAAATCAACTTTATATCTCAAAGTGTAATGTCAGACACACAATCCATACAAGTCTGTTCCGGGATCGAACAGAACCGAAGGCACTTCTCACGAAGCCTTTTCAAATCCGGATAATTTCCAATCACGTCCGGACTTCCCGTCACTAAGGGTGATAAAACCTCTAAATCGGAGATCAACCGATGTAGAGTAACTCGACGGTAATCCTTCCGTTTTCACAAATATTCGGTATTCAACACCGGTCATCAAATGCAATTCATAACGACGTATCACATATTCGGAATGGGTTATACGACCCCATGGTCCTTTCCCGGCTAACCCGAATAGTGAGCGCTTATTCAAAAATAAGTGTGGCATTCAAATTCATCCAATTCACAACAAATACCCATTCAAGGTAATTATTGATAGTCGGTTATTTAACTATCAATAAAGATGCGCAACATCATCAGATTCCAAATAATTTTCCAAATTATTTATTTTCCAAAATATCTTTACTAGATATAAAATTTCCACACTTCAAAAATAAATCAATATTTATTTTTAAAACGAATTTCCATTTCTTTTTATAAATTCCATAATGAATTTATATTTCAAAATATCTACTGATATACGATTTTCAATCGATTTCAAT
Source organism: Allium fistulosum (assembly GCA_030737815.1). Taxonomy (NCBI): domain Eukaryota; kingdom Viridiplantae; phylum Streptophyta; class Magnoliopsida; order Asparagales; family Amaryllidaceae; genus Allium; species Allium fistulosum. The sequence continues at coordinate 477,249,635 of CM060905.1, read as the reverse complement.
ATTCACTTTCGATTTATCTTTAAGAAGATAAATTCTCAAAAACATTTCATTTCATATTGGAAAAGCATTTCCATACTTATTTAATAATAAGTAATTCACAAATCTATTTATTTTCAACAGTTGAAAATATTCGATATACTTAAATCAAAATTAAGTATATATTTCATTCTTTAAGGAAATCATTCTTTTAAGCACATTTATTTGAGTCAAAACGAGTGTTACGTAAAACATCGTTACGACGACTCAAAATCACTAGTATAGGCATTCGGAATTAAGATAGATGTATAAATCCCAATACTAGATAAAAACATTTCCTTTCGGAAATCATTTACTATAACAACAGTGTTATAGTCCACCATTTCCTTATTGCTCGAAAACGTCTATTTCAACAATGAATGTTTAAATCTATGATTTCGATATTAAACACTTTTGAAAACATCGTTAAATCGTTTTCATTCTATTTTAATATCACTTTCCCAAGACCAGATTCATTTTACTTAATAATATATATTCACTGTCCAAAATCGTGAATATACTTCACTAACCAAATTTTCAATATTTTCTACACATTTTATTTCAAGAATTATCCACTATCCAAAATCGTGGATAAAATTTCCTTAATAACCTTCTATATTAAATTCATCAAATTTGATTGATTTTCGAATTTATAAAACAACGTTTATAATTTCTATTTCTATTTTCTAACAACTTCGTTTTAATAAATCTCCTTTTATTTACAAATTCGATCAATATTCCATTTAAAGGCAAAAATCCAATTTATAAGTAAATTACTTATAAATCCTTTATTCTACAACTTCATCCATTTTATATGTAACAACCCAGTATTTTGTACTTTGTGATTATCGAAATTAGATGATTATAGTTACTATCAAAATTTAAAATCAATTTGAAATTAATTTATAAAAATGGTTGAGAAATTTTTATTGGGTTTTAAATAAATATTTTTTATTATGGCCGGCCCCTTTTAAAACATCTGCCCGCTTCCTTTTATCTGGTACTAGCCCTTCCTTTCTTATTATTCAACCCGATCCTCTTTCTTTGTTCTGGAAAAATAAATGGCGGCGACGATTCTCTATTTCTTCGATCTGAAAATTAGGGCTTGCAATTTTTCTTGCTGTTTGGAACTTCGTGCTTCTCGATTGCCTTGAGATGATCTCGTTTCCGCTTGCTTGTGAAGGCTTACGAGATTTAGGGTTTTTCTGATTTGGGGCTTCGTTCCCTTTATGCTCGGCTTTGCTCGAGAAGGTGATTCTTGCTTGCTTTGGCTTTGGGCGCTCCTTCTATTCGTCGATGACTTGTTTGCTCGAATTCAACCAATTTCTGGGCTTCGCGATCTCGTTTTCAAATCATCGTCACGCGAGATGATTTCAGCTGGATTGAAGCTTCAAAACTTCAACTCTCGACCGAACTGAGGTGAGTCATACTCACATCTAATTCACTCAAACCCTGTGATTTTCGTTCGTTTCTGTTTCGTAGTTATCGTGGTTTCGGTTTTTGCTGTTCGATTCTCTGACTTGTCCAATTTTGTTTACTTGGATTTTGTTCGGAGGCATTTGTTCTCGTGATGTTGGGTTTCACAGTTTGGCTTTTGTGAATTCATGATTACTTCGGGCTTGATTTGTTCTTATAGATTTATGACTTGAAACTGCTTTACTTTTGGATCCCTGATACTTGTATTTGACTTCGATCACTGGACATTTTTGACTTGGTCATCCTTGAATTTGACACTTCTGTTCATCCTTAGGATATTTACTTATACCCACTGTTGCATGGTTTCAGTTTTTCTTTTGGAAACCCCTGCTTGAGCTTGTGATGTCGACCTTGTTTGACTTTTACCATACTTTTCACTGCCTCCGGTAGCACTGTCGGCCTTGTCCATTTGGGTCTATATTTTGTAACCTTAGCTATTTATGTTGTATACAAATTTTTGATGGTATCATGTTGCAACAGTTTCGAGTCAGTTGCCTTTTAAAGTTGCATCTGTGGGATTCATTGTTTATATGTTGGAGGCTTCGATTATGCTTTGCCCTCTAATGTGCTTTCAACCTGATTGCACTGTCCAGTTTTACAATTGCCTTTCCTACATATGTTTCCACCAGAGTTCTCATGTATTGTTCCTTGCATATATATATATATACAAGTATCTGCATTTTCATCGCTGTTTATTATTCTGCACCACTTGCTTACCCTTTGAAGCTTGATATGCCAGCTTGTAGTTCATGTGTTCACATTGATGTACATGCATTTGTCATGGTTTAATCATCATGATTCTGCCGTGTCTTGTTCATCTAGTTATACTGAGTCAAGTTTCATGTATATTTGATACTGCAGTTTCTTCACTTGGTTCCTGCATATATAACACCACATGTTGTTTATGTTATTCTGACTCATGTGCATGTGTCTTTAGCTTGAGTTCATTTTAGTGCATTTGTTACTTGAATTCTGGTCTGCATTGATGAACTGGATCATGGGTTCGATCACCTGCTATGTCTTGTTCATCATTTAGTTCACGTGTGCATTTGTATTGCTGTCTTCATGTTCCTGAATACATGTTGTCACTATGCTTTTGTAGTTCAAGTGTGTTATATTACTACCTTTGTTCTCGTAATTGAAGTTCGCACTGCCTAGCTCACTGTCACATCCATGTATTGTTTCTCCTGTCCTCTTCTTATCTTAGTGACCTTTCACTTTGGCTGGCATTAGAGTGTGCGGCCTGGTTGCTTGCTGATTTATCTTCTTGTGACTGTAATTTTGTGCATTGAGCTGCACACGATATGCTGTGCACTTGACTTGAAGTCTACATTGTACATTTCCTTGCCTTTGATCTTGTTTGTTGGTTCTGTATTTTTGCCTTCCATACTGTCTTGAGTTCGAGACTTCTTCATTTGCACATCTGTGTTGCCATATTGATCACTCGATCATTTGTACATGTTTATTCTCGAGTTGTCCATCTCAGTTGAACTGCACTTGGTTCTGCTTCATGATGTACTCGAATTCGTCTCTATTGCTGTATATGCTTGAACTATTGATGACTTTTCTGCAGTTTAGTTGCAGCCTGCCTTTTTCCTTATACCTGTTTGCCACTGCAGTTTCATTGTGGTGGTGACTTTATATTCGGTGGTGGCGAGGCAGTGCACACGTGCGTGCACTGCAGCCACCCAGAATTGTCAGTTTTGAATTGATTTAGTCGATTTGATAATTTGTTTATTTATCTCTGTTGATGATTTAAAACTGCTGATTTTTGCTTAACACTGTTAAGTGTTATATTTTTAGTTATCCGATTTCTTTGTTAAAAGGATTGGATAGATGGAAATTATTGTGACTGTCATCTATTTGATTATTATTGCTTCCATGCATTAATAACTGAGTTTGAATTAGACTGATCCGGGTATTATTTTCTTTTGAATGTAATACTCGGGTCAGACCGAGTATTTACAGGTTGTAGATTTTTAGCTTTGGGTTGCTGCTAGAGCTATGAAGACTTTTTATATCACTTGAAGTGGTCTTCGTCTTGTTGTAGTAGTCAGTGTGTCTGTTTTAAGATGATAATGTATTCATGTATATTAGTCGATAATGTACTTGTATATATAACTTCTTGAGTCGACAGTTGTAGTTGTATCATTTGTATTGTGTCAAATGTATTGTAACTGATATCAGTTATTATATATATGAGACTTTTCGTTCCATCTGCATTCCGCATTTATGTTTTCTGTGTTATTTTTATATCTATTGTCCTAAACTATTATAGCCACTGTGTAGTAGCTTTGAGTTTGTATCGGTATGTCGGGTTTCCTCTAAAAATGAAATGCAATGTTTTATTATCTGACATATCGGTGCTCGCACAAAGCAATTACATAGATGGTCGCTCCTCAACAGCCTTATTCTCCGTGCTAGTTGACAGCACTACACCGTAGTGTTCTTGGCTAGCGTGGGTATAGAGGTGGGGCGTCACATTATAACTTCACAATTTATAAATCTATAAATTTCATTTACTTACGGATTCCATAATATTTCATTTTTAACACTTATAAAAACTCATTTTATAATTTCAATATTTTCAGTTTATAGATATCAATTTTATAAATCTTTTATACGAATCGTTTATAGTTATTCAAAAATCCCAACTTAAACCATTTTATAAATAAATCGACTTTTATTTCAAAAATGACACTTTGGTTATATTTCACCAAAAATCTTAACTTTTATAACTTTAAATTTTAGACGTTTATTTATTGAAATAAATCAATTCAAAAATTCAATAAAACGTCTACTTTCAAAAATCACTTTAAAATCCTTTTAAAGTAAAGTCGTTATTTTTAAATTACAAAACTGAATCCGATGATGCAACAGCACCAACTAGTCAATCACAACAACAAACCTCATATATCAATATGATAACAGAATATACATCAATATCTGTAAATAAATAAATACTGGTGAGGAATCCAGTTGGATCCCTCCAACCTGTTTCCCTGCATCCACAGATGTTAGCACAATACCAATTCCACTTCGAGGTGGAATATCGCGGTATATGGGTTTTATAAAAATCATCCGCTTACTAACGGCGCAATAGGGTCTCATCCGCTATACGAGGCGGGAAATCAATCAATCCAATATATACATATGCCAATATGTATATATTGCTATATATATATAGATATATCCTAACATATCTAATATCACATCCAATAGCAATCAAATCAATCAATCAATAACTGTAAAATAAATTTTCCTTTGAGTGAGAAAAATCTCACCTTTGCTTTTTATTTTGCCATCCTATTTCCAATCCCATTTTGTCTTCACAGTATTAAACCTTGTATAGACAATTATGATTTTTATTAATATTTGAATCAATCAAACAATTGAAATTTCACTTGATTTATTTAACCTTAAACTGATAATTAATTTCCTCAAACCTATTTTCCTTTATAATTTAATTAACTAACAATTTTAATTTCCAACAAATTTTATTTTAATAGAATGTTTGAACCGAACAAATAATCAATCATTATTAAATTAAATTTAATCATTAAATTATTTAATTAAACTAAAGATTTCCCTTAATTGGAAAATAAATTTCCATTTAAAATTTTAGTTAGCTAATGAATTTTATCTTATTTATAAAACTACACAAGTGAAAATAACAGGTACAGATTTTTAAAACAAAAATCTATTTTCTTTTCTGTAAAACACAGCTTAAATTAGTTTACTATGTAAATATATTTACATTTCTATATAAATTTTCAAATGGCAGAAAATAAGCTGTTTACTAAACTATATATATGTATATAATTTTCACTGTTTACTTGTATATTAACTTACTGTAAATTTTCTGTAATATACTCATACGTATATATATGTATTACTACTTATATATATATACATATATTTTCACAAATAACCAAATTCAGAGGAAAAAGAATACCTCACCAATGATCTGACCATGACGCCTCCTCGATAGAGACGAACCCACCACACGCATGCGTCTAGTCGCGACACGCAGCCCATCGCCGCTCGAATCCAACCTTGTCGTCTGCCTTCGCGATGTCGAAGACAAAGTCGTCGAAACCCTGACCAATCTCGCCCGCGACCCTCATTCGCCAATACTGGGAATCGCGACCCAATCGTGGTGTCGCCCTCGAACTACTCGCATCCCCCACCACATCACCTGGAGTCGCGGCCTCACAGTCGAATATCCAGCCGCCTCCGAAGTCGCGAACCACCACTGCCCTCCATGATTCGAATTTGAGCGTCGAATTGATGAAGCCTTAATTTCGTTCGATTTAAATTTTGAAATGGGAAAGGAAGAAATAAGATGAGGATATGATTTCGTGAAATAAGACTGGGAAAGGAACAATTTTTGAGTTCGGCAATTTTTCTTTTGATTTGTTCTGTGAGGAAATGATGTTTGCGTGAGAATTGTAAAGGGGTGGGGGAACAAGGAGTACGTGATTTACAGAGGGTAGGTCTGCTAAGAAAACTAGGGTGGCTGATGTTGACCAAATTCAGATTTTAAATTTAAGTTGAATTCGGTTAAATCTCAACGCGTTTACTTACTGTACGGTCTCATATCAACTCCGAAAAATACGAAATTTGAAATCCGATAATAATTCGATATTACGGACCCAATGGAACGGGTTTCGTCAAATTCCGAGACTGCGCCTCGGACGGCTATTTTTAAATATCGGTTCAAACAAATTAAATTCAAAACTGAGCAAAACAGTTTAAAAATTCAATTTTGAAAGTTCGATTATCTTCGGTATTATCAATATGAACTTTAAAAGCTTTCGAAATATTTTTCTTCAACTTAAAACTGAAGATTCAAATTTTTATTCAACATTCACTAGACTAAATTTTAAAGTTTAATCACAAATTTCAAATTTATATCGGGGATTCAAATTAAATCATCGTTCAAATATTTAAAATTAATTAAATATTTTCAATTTAATTTGTTCAAAATTCAGGGTCGTTACAAACTTCCCTCCTTAAAAGAATTTCGTCCCGACAAGTTAGGAAAAAAGGTCCTTAACTCGTCTACTATTTTTCATAATCCAAATAGTTTTATCAATTTTTCAAAACAAATCTTTCTACTAAAGATTCGTTATCATTTCAACTAATTTCCAACTTCAATTATAAGTTCAAAACAACATTGTTTAGCTCCTCAATTCAAATTCGAGTTTAAATTCAAATTTTAAACTTTCAAAATTCCTCAAAAATTTTCTAACACCCGAAATTTTAAAAAAATTTCGCTAGCGTCTCCTTTGCGCGGCTAACACGGCACGACTACAAAACGCCCCTACGGACTCTCAGATTTCAAAAAGAAAAGAAAAAGCCAAGCGGCTAGATAAGAAATCATCAAATTTCATATTGAAATTCAAATACTTACCTTTTGTCGAGCAATTCAAATTTATCTTCAAAATCAAAATCTCAATTCTTTTATACACCTGTATATTCTACTAGCCATAATATCTAGTTACAACATTCAAACTATTTTGCAAATTCCATTACAAAATTTTCAATGTATACTTCTTATATCATCTCTAATTCACTATTGAAGTTATATATCTATTTCATTCAATTTTACATTTCAAAATTCTATTTGAATTCAATTCACAATTTCAACTCTACTTGGATTCTATTTAACTTCTGAATATTGAATTTTTTATCAACTATCTTTCATTCAACTGCACTATTTTAGATTAGTTCCAATTACTAATTCATTACAAATTCTAATCCACTTACTCAAATTTGTTTTCAACATTCAGTTTCAATTCCAGTTTTATTTTTATTTAATCATCAACTTAGAATAATTTCAATATCAAATTTTACTTAAGAATTTCACTCTTCAGTTCTTAGGTTCAATGTAAATATTCCATATACACATTATATTTATTTTCAATTCACTATTATGGTTTATAACCACTCATATTAAACTTGATTTCAAATTCCATATGAATTTTAATTCATCTTTCATTTATAATTATTCAATTCCATTCTATTGCTTACAAATTCGAAATGAATCTCAACTTTCAATTTCACTTTCATTTAATTGATTCACCTGTACTTACATTTATTTAACTCCATCTTTTAAGTTAAATTTATTCCATCAAAATTCAATTTGTATAAGTTATCAACTCATTTATTCCCATAAATATTTTAAATAGGATTCCAAAGTCTTAACAACATTTTCAAAACCATTTTGAAAACAATTCAAATTATCATTTGAATTTTCTAAAACAAAATCCAAATTTTCAAAACAACTTCCATTTAAAACAATTTGGCAGCAATTCCTCTTCTGGAAACCTGAAAATGAACACCAATGATGCTGCAGTCATTACCGAAGTTATTTTCCAGCGACCGAAAAGAGTTTAGAGCTTTTCATTCCTTCAAAACATTTTTCAAAACCTTCGAAATTCATTTTCCACTCCAAAAAGAATTTAATTTCTAAAATTTCCAAATTCTTTCAATTACATTTCCAAAAACTTCTCTTGGAATTCTATTTCCAATTATAAGTCACATTTATAATTTACATTCTTAAATTTCATTTGTATGTGAATTTATTTCTTAACTTTGGAGTTATGATTTCAGTTTCTTATTCAACTTCAAATAATAATGATAACATTTTAATATTATCACTTTCCTAACAACCATGCAACCATATACTATGATAATTCATAGAAAATTATTTGTTTTGTATACAAAAATAGTTTTGGGCAAAATTATCTCATTTACCCTATTTAAAACAATACTGTGTCGGTTTATCTTGTTTAAGAGTTTAGAAACCCCTATCGATTACAGTTAGCTAGACTGCACCGACCAGAATCTATAAACAATCAACCGATAAGTCAACACAATACAAACAATTTCATATTCACTAACAAATACGCGCTCATATCTATTATTACACTCAACTCATTCTAGAGTACTACTAACTCTATCTCTAATGAGTAACACCCAATAGAGCAGGGTTGTCGCTTAACCATATGCTCTGATACCATGCTGTAAGGACCCGATTCTTCGACTTCCGAAAATTGACATCGATACGTCCACTGTATCAACTGCCGAGCAAACGAATGCCGGAAAACCGAATTCTTAGGGTTTAAAAGAAGAGGTAGAAGAAAAGATAGAAGAAAGAGAAAGAAGAACAACAGAACAACATCAGAACAGGAACAATATCAGAATCTCACATATCGCAGCGGAACAATATATAATAGATAATCATTTGTCTTTAAAACAAAGAACTATATCAGTTTATACATACATCAATCAGAGTCAATATACAACTCAATACAACAATGGACAGTTATATAAACTTGTCCTCATACAGAATACACAGCGGAATAAATAATATCAGATACAAATACTACGTCTCGTCATCCAGCTTATCTCCAAAGCTCCAGAATATCCAGAATATCCTGATAACCTAACTCTAGACTGCCCGTGTGGAAATTGGTGGGCACCCAGAGTTTAGAAGGGAACAATAAACTCCGAGTCAGTCATGGTGACTGGTGTGAGATCGTAAAATAGTTATTTTTCACAAAGAAAATAAAACAGATTCGCAATGCTTTTGGAAAATGAAACTACCATAAGACCTCCCGCCACACACACAATGCAAACGCAGAATTGTAGGAGATTTCTTCTTATGATAGTAAAAGATGCTTACTACGCCAATCATTGGATATTATTATTAATGTCTAGTGTAGAAAACATTTCGAAAGTATAATATTAATCTTAGCCAGCATATGTACCATTATACTATGCCTACTATAGCTGCTATATTAGATAGCAGGTTCTACAACTAATACCGTACAAGTTTCGTATTTGGGAAATGGATTTCCAACAAATGGTCAGGCTAAGGAACTACCTACCGCCAACATAGGATCGCCTCTGGCTGGACGTCCCGAGAGACAAACTGCTCTCTGCCAAACAAGGCCGGGTTACCCCTGTAACAAGTAACTCACGAATATGCCATCCCCCGGTCCTTTGGGACCTTTATCCGAGCGCTCGATATCCAACATCACACATCATAAAGGAAGTGTATCCACATGAGTAAGTATCTGGGCTCCATACCATGATACCACCCCTTTCTAGAAGGAAATGACATACCCTAAAGGGTGCGACCCTCATAACCTTGCCGCAACATTCCTGTTTCGACCATTTCCGGGTTGTTGAGGCCCTGACGAAGTCTCGTCCACAAAGCTATGCTTTTTCAAAAAGCCACGCTTTGGGTCAACAGATGATCAACCTATGATCACAAAGATAAATGATCAAACAAATGATCATATCACAAATGATCAAACACTGATCATCACACAGCAACACTCAGCATGCCACATTACCAAATTGGGAATATATCGCTGATAACTTCAACTACATAACCTCTGAGTTCGTACGTCTCTGAGAAGGGTGTTAAGCTAAGAGAATAAATTCTCCGCCACCAACAGATATGTATTTGAAAGAAATCAGCTTTATATCTCAAAGTGTAATGTCAGACACACAATCCATACAAGTCTGTTCCGGGATCGAACAGAACCGCAGGCACTTCTCACGAAGCCCTTGCAAATCTGGATAATTTCCAATCACGTCCGGACTTCCCGTCACTAAGGGTGATAAAACCTCTAAATCGGAGATCAACCGATGTAGAGTAACTCGACGGTAATCCTTCCGTTTTCACAAATATCCGGTCTTCAACACCGGTCATCAAATGCAATTCATAACGACGTATCACATATTCGGAATGGGTTATACGACCCCATGGTCCTTTCCCGGCTAACCCGAATAGTGAGCGCTTATTCAAAAATAAGTGTGGCATTCAAATTCATCCAATTCACAACAAATACCCATTCAAGGTAATTATTGATAGTCGGTTATTTAACTATCAATAAAGATGCGCAACATCATCAGATTCCAAATAATTTTCCAAATTATTTATTTTCCAAAATATCTTTACTAGATATAAAATTTCCACACTTCAAAAATAAATCAATATTTATTTTTAAAACGAATTTCCATTTCTTTTTATAAATTCCATAATGAATTTATATTTCAAAATATCTACCGATATACGATTTTCAATCGATTTCAATATTCACTTTCGATTTATCTTTAAGAAGATAAATTCTCAAAAACATTTCATTTCATATTGGAAAAGCATTTCCATACTTATTTAATAATAAGTAATTCACAAATCTATTTATTTTCAACAGTTGAAAATATTCGATATACTTAAATCAAAATTAAGTATATATTTCATTCTTTAAGGAAATCATTCTTTTAAGCACATTTATTTGAGTCAAAACGAATGTTACGTAAAACATCGTTACGACGACTCAAAATCACTAGTATAGGGATTCGGAATTAAGATAGATGTATAAATCCCAATACTAGATAAAAACATTTCCTTTCGGAAATCATTTACTATAACAACAGTGTTATAGTCCACCATTTCCTTATTGCTCGAAAACGTCTATTTCAACAATGAATGTTTAAATCTATGATTTCGATATTAAACACTTTTGAAAACATCGTTAAATCGTTTTCATTCTATTTTAATATCACTTTCCCAAGACCAGATTCATTTTACTTAATAATATATATTCACTGTCCAAAATCGTGAATATACTTCACTAACCAAATTTTCAATATTTTCTACACATTTTATTTCAAGAATTATCCACTATCCAAAATCGTGGATAAAATTTCCTTAATAACCTTCTATATTAAATTCATCAAATTTGATTGATTTTCGAATTTATAAAACAACGTTTATAAATTCTATTTCTATTTTCTAACAACTTCGTTTTAATAAATCTCCTTTTATTTACAAATTCGATCAATATTCCATTTAAAGGTAAAATCCAATTTATAAGTAAATTACTTATAAATCCTTTATTCTACAACTTCATCCATTTTATATGTAACAACCCAGTATTTTGTACTTTGTGATTATCGAAATTAGATGATTATAATTACTATCAAAATTTAAAATCAATTTGAAATTAATTTATAAAAATGGTTGAGAAATTTTTATTGGGTTTTAAATAAATATTTTTTATTATGGCCGGCCCCTTTTAAAACATCGGCCCGCTTCCTTTTATCTGGTACTAGCCCTTCCTTTCTTATTATTCAACCCGATCCTTTTTCTTTGTTCTGGAAAAATAAATGGCGGCGACGATTCTCTATTTCTTCGATCTGAAAATTAGGGCTTGCAATTTTTCTTGCTGTCTGGAACTTCGTGCTTCTCGATTGCCTTGAGATGATCTCATTTCCGCTTGCTTGTGGAGGCTTATGAGATTTAGAGTTTTCTGATTTGGGGCTTCGTTCCCTTTATGCTCGGCTTTGCTCGAGAAGGTGATTCTTGCTTGCTTTGGCTTTGGGCGCTCCTTCTATTCGTCGATGACTTGTTTGCTCGAATTCAACCAATTTCTGGGCTTCGCGATCTCGTTTTCAAATCATCGTCACGCGAGATGATTTCAGCTGGATTGAAGCTTCAAAACTTCAACTCTCGACCGAACTGAGGTGAGTCTTACTCACATCTAATTCACTCAAACCCTGTGATTTTCGTTCGTTTCTGTTTCATAGTTATCGTGGTTTCGGTTTTTGCTGTTCGATTCTCTGACTTGTCCAATTTTGTTTACTTGGATTTTGTTCGGAGGCATTTGTTCTCGTGATGTTGGGTTTCACAGTTTGGCTTTTGTGAATTCATGATTACTTCGGGCTTGATTTGTTCTTATAGATTTATGACTTGAAACTGCTTTACTTTTGGATCCCTGATACTTGTATTTGACTTCGTTCAATGGACATTTTTGACTTGGTCATCCTTGAATTTGACACTTCTGTTCATCCCTAGGATATTTACTTATACCCACTGTTGCATGGTTTCAGTTTTTCTTTTGGAAACCCCTGCTTGAGCTTGTGATGTCGACCTTGTTCGACTTTTACCATACTTTTCACTGCCTCCGGTAGCACTGTCGGCCTTGTCCATTTGGGTCTATATTTTGTAACTGTAACGACCCGGAATTTTTGATAATTCAAATTCGAATATTTAATTGATTTTAAATATTAATAAATGGAATTTAAGTAGTCGAATAATTTATTATTCGAATATTGGATTTAATTTGATAATTAAATCGATAAAATAAATAGTGAAATTCCAGAGATAATTGAAAATCGAGTTTAAAATGATTGAAAATGATTTGGAAAATTTTATTTTATCATACTGGAGTTATAGAAAGGTTATAGAACTTTCAGGATCGAATTTGGAATTAATCTGTGAAAATGGAATATTTTAATATTTAATTATCGACTGTAAAAATAGCCAATTTTCGAACAGTCTCAGAATTGAACGAGACTAGTTCCATTGGATCCGTAATAGTTAGTTATTATCGGATTTCAATTTTCGTATCCATCGGAGTTGTCGATTGACCGTGGCAACTCGAAACGCATCGATATCGTTTTAATTTTAAAACGTCGAGTTAAAATAGTCATTTTCCAAAAAGTCTCGGATTTCGATGAAACCAGTTTCATCAGATCCGTAATGTGATATTATTGTAAGATTTCAAATTTTGTAATTTTTGGATTTACCATTTGTCCGGTACGAATTAAAACGCCTCGAAATCGATTTAAATCGGTTTAATTTAAATTGATCGTTTATTGCCATATCTCACGCATACGATCGAATTAGCTTCCGAAACCTGTTCCATTGCGTTCGGAACGCGGGGTAAACCTTAGAAACGTCAGCCGGCACGTTCGATTTGGAGTTCGAAAATTCCAAGTGAATAGTGATTTGTGAATTTTTCTATATAAACCCCTCCACTTTTTCATTTGCAAAGCAATTCAACCCCTAACCCTAAATCTCTTCAGCCGCCACCTCCAAATTCTAAGGCCAGAAACGTTCAAGAATCATCCCTCAATCTCTCTTCATCAATTCAGTTTTAGCCGAAACTCTTAACTAGAGATTCGAAGAGGTGGTCGAGCGCTTCACATCAGTACGGTCGTGATAGTTTATGGGTTGTTGGTGGCGGAGATTTCGACCTCCGTTCGTCACCGTTCGCATGCGATTTGTGCAGCCATGGGGAGTTCGAGTTCGCCGGGGTCTGGGCCGGAGGTTGAGGGCATGGAGGCGGTTTCGACGGCGGGGTCTGATCGAGTTCTAGGTCGATGTGGTGGTCGCGATTTGGAGGAGGCGGAGACGATGATGGGTTCGGTTTGCCTGGTAGTTTCGCGAGTGGGAAGAAGATGGTGTGCGTGGCCTTGATTTCAAATTTTCAAATGTACGGCTGTGATAAAAGGTTGAAAATTTATAAAAGAAATTGAAATTAAATTGTATATTATTAATTCGTGTATCTTTAAAACGATGTATCTCTTTCATGCGAGATCGGAATTCGACGAAACTTCTTGCGTTGCGTTCGTTTCGTCGAGCACTTCGCTATGGAAATGAATCGGAGCCATTTGGAGCTAGTTTTAATTTCGGGTAAAATTAAACGCGCGTTTAATTTTATTCGAAATAAATGCTGAAATCAGAAATAAAATCAAGGTGAGATCTTCTCACTCAAATTGAATGTGGAATTATTTACAGTTATTGATTGATGATTGACTGTTTGGATGTGATATTAGATATAGTAGGATATATATCTATATATAGCAATATATACATATTGGCATATGTATATATTGGATTGATGATTTCCCGCCTCGTATAGCGGATGAGACCCTATTGCGCCGTTAGTAAGCGGATTTATAAAAACCCATATACCGCGATAATTCCGTACTGGAGCGGAATTGGTATTGTGCTAACATCTTTGGATGCAGGGAAACAGGTTGGAGGGATCCGACTGGATTCCTCACCGTATTGATTATTTACAGATATTTTGATATATTCTGTTATCATATGATGATATATGATATTTGACTGTTGTGATGGACTGATTGGTGTTGTGGCATCATCGGATTCAATTTTGAAATGTAAAAAAAAATACGACTTTTACTTTAAAAAGGGTTTTTAAAGTGATTTTTGAAAATATACGTTTTATGGAATTTTTGAATCGATTTATAAACGTAAAATTTTAAAGTTATAAAAGTTATAATTTTTAGTGAAATATAACCGATGTGTCGTTTTTGAAATTGTTAGCACCAAAATTGGTCACTAACCTCGTTGAAAAAGATTGTGTAGAGATGTAAGTGATGAAGTTAAATTAAACAAGGAAGAATATGCTAATTTAAATGCAGAAAGTAAGAACACCGGATTTATAGTGGTTCAGCGTAATTGCCTACATCCACTTTGAGTTTTGATCTTTATTTCTTTCATAAGTAGTTGAATACAGATACAATCCATGTATTAATGACTTGAATACAAGTTTTAGCTAAAAAGAGGAGAGTATAAAAAATGGCAGAGTCTCCCCATTGTTCTCCCAAAAAAGGTCCCTTTTCACTGTGACCCTGCCCCTCTATTTATAGACAAATATGGGCTGGACTTCCCAGGTGGGCTTGGTGGCCGAACACTCTAGCCCAAGTGTAGTGGTCGCTGTATGCCGAACCAAGTAGACCGAACACGTTGACGCCGAACCACCTTCTCAATGCCGAACGGTACGTTTGATGGGTGGGAAGTGCAGAACAGTTGTCAGTCGAAGCCGAACGATCCTTTGGCCGAACGATGCTTCTTAGCCGAACGATCCTTTGGCCGAACGATGCTTCTTAGCCGAACGATGCTTTGGCCGAACGATGCTTCTTAGCCGAACGATGCTTTGGCCGAACGATGCTTCTTAGCCGAACGATCCTTTGGCCGAACGATGCTGCCATGTAGAGTAGTTATATACGCCGAACGTCTTCTAACGCCGTGTACCACTGGATGCCGAGTACTACGCCGAGTACTCTTTGATGACGGGTACCACTGGATGCCGAGTACTACGCCGAGTACTATGAGATGCTGAACACTACGCCGAGTACTATGAAATGCCGATCACTAGTTGACACCGAGTCGTCCTGTACGCCGAGTACTCAGTTGCCTGGTCAAATCTCCAGGAAACACTTGCCCCCCAAAGTGTGTCGTGTGAAGCAACACAACACGCTTTGAATCAGCGAGTATTCCTTGTCTTCAGAAAGAAATCCACCATGTTTCTTGAATAATCATTATCCTCCCAAGGTGTTGTATCCTTCTAAGGTCATCGTGATGCTTGGTCGATTCCCAATATTATAAATCTAGGGTTGTGGTTCATTAGTGGCCATACATGACTGATTCTGCAGAGCTAATAAGCTTCAGCTATCTGATCTAGTCTTTTCTTAATAACCCTTAGTGAGAATTCAATTTCTGTTGATTTCAAGAAGTCAAACTTTTAAGTATGTACACATGCACGTTCGGGTACATGTTCTTGCCATTGGCTCTCGGATGCGTTTTATATGCTCATAAGTCGTCACCAACTCCATCTAGTTTAATTGCAATTCAATCGCAATTCCTTGTTTGTATTTTCTATGAAATAAGGGTTGCAATCAGCCACTTGAGGAGTTTTCCAAACATCTCTTTAGTACTGACTCTATGATTTGGTTCACAGCTTCAACCTGTCCATTTGCAGTTATAATGGATCATGGAAGGTCATAAGGACAGATGACGTTACGGATAAAGAAGTTGATTATTTTCTTCATCTTGGTCATGGTTAGAGTTCTTCATCTGCCCATTTGGTGACGTAATCAACTGCTATGGTGGTGTATTTCGCACCATATTGAGGATCGACAAGAAGATGATTTCAGTGCCCCCAAGTGGCAAACGGCTATGAACTAGCCATTTGACTAATTTCCGTCGGCGGGGTTCCCGGATTTTTTGCAAACATCTTGCACTCGTCACATTGTCTAGCATGATCAACCGCTTCTGGGTTGATAGTTGGCCAGTAATACCTGTAGCAGAGTATCTTCTTTATCATGGTTTTCCCCCTGATGTTATTACCGCGTTCTTCTTCATAGACTTTGCTCAAGATATCATCATGGGCGATATGCCGAAGCGTGGGGATGGATAAACTCCTTTTGACACACGACTTATTCTTAGATGATTTGGCGTGAAGCTTTGAGGAGGATCTGTCGTTTTCCATTCCTCCATTCAATAAGAATTCTTTATTGTAGATAGTCTTTGATAGGAGTCAACCATGACACCTTTTCATTTTGTTCACTGAGTTCGTGTGTAATGATGTAATACGTGAAGTCGGTTAGTAGCTCTTGGACTTGGCCGAGATAAGGAGCAAGACAATGCCCCCTAGCAAGATCAACTTCCTTAAATTTGTATACTACCAATCAGGAACCACAAAAGATATGTAAAGTTTTCACTTCAAATCCTCTAGCAGATTTGAGGCTGGCAGCCAAGGCTTCATACTAAGCATCGTTGTTTGTTACAGGTAAATCGAGTTTTAGGACGTAGTAGATTGATCGTTCCTCAGGAGTCATTATCATGATTCCTATTCCATAACACTGATCATTGGGTGCTCCATCCGCGTACATTTTCCATCTTATGGTTGGTTCTCTGCTACTCTTTGAATAGTCATCTGAGGTAGTGAATTTGGGTGTGAGGTCTGCTAATTTCCGTCCTTGGATAGCCCTTCGTGGGAAATAAGTGATATCGAATTAGCTTAGTTCGATATTCTATTTAAATAGTCTTTCAGACGTCTCAGGCCATCGTATGCCCTGTCGCAATGGCTGGTGGGCATAGGCGTTGATGGGGTGAGCCTAAAAGTAAGAGTGGAGCTTTCATGAAGAAATCAATAGAGATTGTGCTAGCTTTTGTAGCTTCGGGTTGATATCCAATGCATGGCTCGCGATAGTTAATGAAATCACATATGCATGTCAGAATGGGTCCAAGGGAAGATATCATCATTTATTCAGAAAAATTCAACTAATTCTTTTATCATCACTGCACTGAGCTATGTCCGATATTCAGCGCCCGGAAAGGGTCGCCATGGCTGGTTGTAATGTCGACCGTCAGATTAGCAGGTGCCATCCCAGATTCTTTGAGTAAAGATGTAACTATCATAACATTCAATGTGAAATATGGTTGGGACGGCCAAAGTTGATGGTTACTCTAGTCGAATCCTAGAGTCTTGTCATGAGTTATTGAGCCTAATAGCGAAGGGCTCTGAATGCTTTAATAGATTATCAGCAAATGGCCAAAGATCAGGCTTAAAAGCGCGTTGAAGGAAACGTCGAGTAGGGGCCAGCCTCGAGTTGCATGCAACTGCATAGCTGGATCTTGCCATGAGTTTGAATTTGCCTGTATATTCGAGTAACGCATTTTCTATTCGATGCATTCATGATCCTTCACTCGTCCTTCAGGTTGGAGTGACAGTCAGTTACCCACAAGCTTTGGCATTGATTTAATGATTCTATCTCTGGGCATCCTTTCGGTCGTTGCCTTGAGTAGCTGTAAGCACTATACACAAGTTTTAATACTGAGCTATCGTAGCCAATCTTTGGATGACCATGCATCTTCTCCCAGTCTCGGGTTGATAAATGTACTACATGGACGGTTGAGTCTCGTCCTAGCTATGTATATGTTTTCTCCTAAACTCCAAAGACATAGAGGTGATTGGTGAAAAGTCGGTTCACATTCATCTTGCTTCTTGCTCGTGCCCCCAGGTCTGGGGCATATACTGATAAGTAGGAAGGCTAACCACGCCCACTTTAGCTTTACTCTCTTTCCCGTTGAATCGTGGGATCATGTCAGTCGATGGGAGACTAGGTCTCGCCTATCTTGGATTTTATCGTGGTTTTTCATTCCAAGAGGAATACTTCGATGCCACGTAAGTTCCAGGGCGTAATTTGGACAGTGGATGGTCATCCACGTCCACTTTGGTTCATGCTCTGTAATCAGATCTCGGGGTAAAGTTGGCTACAAATGCAGTCGGGTTATGCTCATCCAGTTTCATACTCCTCCTGACGAATCGAACGAGGGTGCTGGAGAATGTTTGACCAAGTATTCGTGGTTTACCCTCCTTTCCATACTCTGGGGGTCATAGTTTTTCAAAAAACAAACATCCGAGTCACATTCGTATGTGCTTGGCGCGGATCGGCATTGACCCTTGGTCTGAGGTATGATATAGTAGGTTGCTCGTAGCTTTGGATTCCGTTTCGATTGGTTCTGTATTGAGGCCTCCCTGCAGTCGCTGCCTCAAGTTATAAAGAACGCCATGCTAGAGCTATAGTAAGCTGTCGTATTCGGCTTTTTAGTGTTTTGTACCCCTGCCCCCAGCATTGATTTGGCCAGGTCACTAGTTGGATGGTCGAACTCCATCCTCAGCGTGTTAATAATCCTCCTGTCGATTCCAGGCCGAAGTTTACGGAATAGAAAATGGTCGGAATCCACTCGTCTATTTATCGATGATCATACACCACTCTGCACTCTGGTGACTTAGTGTTATTCTCCCCCCGGTTGACTCACGCCCAATTTGTGTTCATGCTTCGGTCCACGCTCCGGGGACTTAGAGATTTGTCGAACGGTTTATGCTTTAGTCCACAGTTCGAGACGCAGAGATTTTCGTCAACTCGTTTATACTCTAGTTCGCACTCTGGGAACTTAGAGTAATCTGGTCCGCTTCTGGGATTTAGGGATTTTTCTAAAGTTGTCTATAATCTAGTCCATGCTCTGGGGACTGAGAGTACTGTAGTCCGCACTCTGGGGACGTAGAGGTTTTTGAGTCATTTATACTCTAGTCCGCGCTCAGGGACTTAAAGTACTTTAGTCCGCATTCTGTCTCCCATTCCAAAGGGTGAGACCCCCTGGATGGCTGAGAGTCTGCCTAGACCTGGTAGATAATCCTTCTCTTTAAGATTCTCTTTAAGATTTCGAAAGTCGTTATTCTTTATGTAGGACTATTGCATTCTAATGCTTGTTTTCCATGATTTTGTGCAGGCCGTTCTGACCCCGAGCCCACTCCGAGGAGCGATGTCGCCAAGGAAGTGGGGGAGAGAACAAGTGAAGCCACTCGCGCAGGGGAGGCTCCTGGTCCAGACACTCAGGCGATCGGAGCTCTTGATGAAGACAAGTCTGAGACCTTTTCTCCTACCGACGGGGGTTATAAAGTAGAAATTACAGGCGCCTCTGAGCACACATCTGAATTGAGCATGGAGGAGCGGCTCGAGATAGAGAAGGGGGAGACGGTCAAGGTCATAGTATGTGCTTGGCGTTGTGGACTTGGACGATCCTTTGAACAAGCCGTTGAAGGTCATCCTTCCTGGCGGATCCAAGCCCATGGAAGGCCCCCGTACTCCTTCAGTTGCTACCCCTCTATCAAAGAAGAGTACCAAGGGTAAATGCTCTGGAGAGGAGCCATCTGGAAAGAAGTTGAAGAAGCACAAGAAGTGATTACTATCCTCGTTCAACGAGAGTTAGTTTAAGTCATGTAATTATTTTCATCTATTTCCTAGTCCTTGTAAATAGAATGTCGACTCCGAACTTTGGAGGGGTTGTAATAGAAACTCATTTCTGAATAAGGTTTAGTTCTTTTTCTGTCTTACAAAAGACTCTTATTGTTCAGTTTTCTTTGTGATTGTGACTTTAATCCAAGCAGTTGTGAGTAACATAGACTTCTCAGTCCATCTTCATATAACTCGGAAACTCTTCGGGAGTCGTTGAACTTCCATTCTGTGCTTCGAGCACTTAGAAAACTTTCTAGCCCGTATGTTAGGGATTTGACAAATTCAAGTCATCTGTGTCATAGTTCATATTCAGGGAACTTGGAGATCCAATTCGCTTATATTCGAGTCCGCACTCTGGGGAGTTAGAGTACTCTAGTCCGCACTCTGGGGACTTGGAGGTTTAAGTCATTTATACTCTAGTCCGCGCTCTGGGGACTTAGAGTACTCCAGTCCGCACTCTGGGGACTTGGAGGTTTAAGTTGCTTATACTCTAGTCCACGCTCTGGGGACTTAGAGTACTCCAGTCCGCACTCTGGGGACTTGGAGGTTTATGTCATTTATACTCTTGTCCGCGCTCTGGGGACTTAGAGGTTTAAGTCATTTATACTCTATTCCACGCTCTTGGGGACTTAGAGGTTTAAGTCATTTATACTCTATTCCACGCTCTGGGGACTTAGAGTACTCCAGTCCGCACTCTGGGGACTTGGAGGTTTAAGTCGTTTATACTCTAGTCCGCGCTCTGGGGACTTAGAGGTTTAAGTCATTTATACTCTATTCCACGCTCTGGGGACTTAGAGTACTCCAGTCCGCACTCTGGGGACTTGGAGGTTTAAGTCGTTTATACTCTAGTCCGCGCTCTGGGGACTCAGAGTACTCCAATCCGCACTCTGGGGACTTGGAGGTTTAAGTCGTTTATACTCTAGTCCACGCTCTGGGGACTTAGAGTACTCCAGTCCGCACTCTGGGGACTTGGAGGTTTATGTCATTTATACTCTAGTCCGCGCTCTGGGGACTTAGAGTACTCCAGTCCGCACTCTGGGGACTTGGAGGTTTAAATCATTTATACTCTAGTCCGCGCTCTGGGGACTTAGAGTACTCCAGTCCGCACTCTGGGGACTTGGAGGTTTAAATCATTTATACTCTAGTCCGCGCTCTGGGGACTTAGAGTACTCCAGTCCGCACTCTGGGGACTTAGAGTACTCCAGTCCGCACTCTGGGGACTTGGAGGTTTAAATCGTTTATACTCTAGTCCGCGCTCTGGGGACTTAGAGTACTCCAGTCCGCACTCTGGGGACTTGGAGGTTTTATTCGTTTATACTCTAGTCCGCGCTTTGGGGACTTAGAGTACTCCAGTCCGCACTCTGGGGACTTGGAGGTTTTAGTCGTTTATACTCTAGTCCGCGCTCTGGGGACTTAGAGTACTCCAGTCCGCACTCTGGGGACTTGGAGGTTTTAAATTCTTTATACTCTAGTCCGCGCTCTGGGGACTTAGAGTACTCCAGTCCGCACTCTGGGGACTTGGAGGTTTTAGTCGTTTATACTCTAGTCCGCGCTCTGGGGACTTAGAGTACTCCAGTCCGCACTCTGGGGACTTGGAGGTTTTAGTTGAGAGCAGTCGTATTTCCATTTTTTAATTTGTATTCATCTATTGTATCGAGGCTAATGTCGTCGAATGAACAATCGAAACACGTTTGCTCACGGAATGGGATTCTGCCCCCTAGGATGAGGGACGAAATTAGAAAAATGGACGATCGATTCTCGTCCGCTTGGTGATTACAGCTCTTCCAATCAAGTCAAGGAAGGAGGTATATGACAGATGGTTGAATCACATCCATGTTGGGTTAGATAGCCAAATCTCTTACAATTTGCTCTGTATCTCCTTCTAGAAAATAAGGATAATAGATTGTTGAGTAGACAAAGTAAGTTGCATATGTTCCAAGGTGCAGTCGTGTCCGTATTTTGACAGCGAGGGTTAGTGAGTACGCAGTCTACCATAGCTACTTCAAGTTGGGCTTTCGAACAACCTTTCGTGTTCAGGGTAGGATTTGATGTGTAGATGATCAAATCACGTCCACTTTAGACGGATCCCGGCGTCACTGAGCTTCATGAGGGGTATCTGTATTTTGTCGAACTTTGTTCGATGACCCGATTGGAGTGGATGATCGGGCCATATTCATTCCAAGCAGTTTAGGTCTCCAAGTCAAAATGTGGAGGTTGATGGATGGATGGTCGGTTGCTCGAATCGATCATAAGTTGAGCATACGAACTCGGATCGTCTTGAAACTTGGAACATTAGCTTCATTGGCTTTGATTGTTATGTCTTGTTAATCGTGGCTCGATCCAGACTCGGACAAAATCCATCGATATCCATTGTGAGCCTTTGTGTAACCGATCTCCAAGACGAACTGTCACTGGTTTCTAATCAAGTTCTTGGTGTCACGGCCTTGCCAAAAGGCGGGATAACATTTGCCCCCCAAAGGACGTCTTGTGTAAACATGACGTGCTTTGAAAAACCGCGGTCTTTCATGCTGAATATTTCCGTTCAGTTGATTGCTTGACAGTCGTCTCTTAATCGTTTCGTTGCAATCTTCTTTTAGACAAATGTTCAACTAGCATGCTTTGCTTTGGTTCTGCCCCCAGTTTTGGGGATGAGTATGGAGTTGATGTATGTTTATACTCCGTCTCGCACTCTGGAAATACGGAGTTGATTAATATTTATACTCCGCCTCGCACTCTGGGAGTACGGAGTTAAGCGAATGTTTAAACTCCGTCTCACACTCTGGGAGTACGGAGTTGATCAATGTTTATACTCCGTCTCGCACTCTGGGAGTACGGAGTTGATTAATGTTTATACTCCATCTCACACTCTGGGAGTACGGAGTTAAGTAGATGTTTATACTCCGTCTCGCACTCTGGGAGTACGGAGTTGTGCGAAGGATCGTCGTGTATCAACCCATTTTTAGCCTTGATGTGATGAATTGCCCCCGAGCTCGAGTTTCACTTAGCGAGTGGTTGGTCGTATCGCAGCCGCTCTCTACTTGAATAAATTCCACTTGCAGGATGGAATTCAGCTCTCCGTTCATCGTGATGTTGTACATTGTATTTAATCCATAGCCCCAAATCAAAGGCATATGGTTGATGATGAGCAATAGAATTATTCTCATCCAGATGTAACTCCACACGTCCGATCATGGTCTGCGTAGATTGGTTGGCAACCAAATCTGAGTACCTGGACACCTGCATCGTTTTGAAAGTAGTTTAGTTCAAGCTAGTCGTAGTTCATAGAACAATTGAAATAGAGATGGAAATGGAAATAATTCAAAGAAGATTATGGTAAATCTCATTGATATGTGAAGCAGCATCGTGTGCTCGCTATTCGACTCCGCCCCTGGCTCCTTTCAAAGGGATGTTGGCCGTCAACCGTCCAATTGATAATCATAGCCCTTTATTGATAGGCATCAGATATTCGATGCCCGCCATTCTGCTGGACTTGTACATACTATTGAAGCTTTCCTTTCCACGTCATCTTTTCGATCACACCTCGGAGGTGTTTGTAATCGCTCGTGTTAGGATTAGTGAGCATCTGGGAATATACAACATTCCCCTGATTTTCTTTAGACTTTGGTGTACTCTCTCGAGGTTGGTTTCCAGTACCACTCCGAGTCGTGAGTCTTCAAGTAGAGGTTGTCTATTGAATCTTTCAAAGAGCATATGAGCTGAATTCTGAAGTCTTGTTTCGGCTACTGGGATCTACATCCTTAGCCAACGGGCCTTCATTGTTATTTTTCTTAGTCTGCTCCACTCCTCCTCACTTTAGTTCTGATTCATTTTGTAGAAGAAACGATCCATAGTCGTAGGAGGCTCTTTAGCTAACTAGCTGCCAAAATATATCTGGAGGTCGGCTTTCCTCAAACGCGATCAGTATGATACCCTTGTTAGTATTTGGAATAAATTGTTTAGAGCATTGGTTTGCTTGGGGTCATTAAATTCGAAGTGCTGGATCAGCGAAGAATGGTGCTCGGAGTCATCTTGGCATTTGCTAGAGTCATATCATCTATGTTCTCCAACCTTTGGGAGTACCATTTGAATAGCGGTTGCTTGTCTGTTCCCTTGATGTCGTTCATAAGCTGCCGCTAGATCCTCTATGCCCTGGTCGATCATGGGATGTCAGGGAAGTGGATAGAATGTTCCTTTACTAAGTTGAGTTTTGAACTCATTATCCGGAGGCACTACGCTGCGGCTAGGGTTTGGGGGGCCTGCCCCCCGAAAATTTTTTTTTAGCCTCTTTTTTGGAAATTTGGGTCGTACCCGAAAATATTTTTTTTTTACAAATAGGGGTTGTATAGGTGACCGGTGTAACTTAATTCCAGAGGTGCTCGGCATACAATACCGTTCGGCATTGATGAGCGTTCGGCATACAATACCGTTCGGCATTACAGAGGTGTTCGGCATAGAGGTATGGATCGGCCTGGAAGAACGTTCGGCCTAGAGGTATGGTCGGCCTGGAATGGTTCGGCCAAAGTTGTTCGGCCAAGGCTGTTCGACCAGAGTGGATCGGCCTGGAGTGGTTCGGCCAAAGTGGGTCGGCCTGGAGTGGTTCGGCCAAAGCTGTTCGGCCAAGGCTGTTTGTCCAAAGTGAATCGTCCAGAAGTGGTTCGGCCAAAGCTGTTCGGCATCCACACTGTTCGGCACAACCGAGTCGTTCGACATACAATACCGTTCGGCATTAGGGCGTTCGGTGTAGAGGTATGGTCGGCCTGGAAGAGCGTTCGGCCTACGCCTTTTCTGGAGCGTTCGGCATATGCCTTTTCTGGAGCGTTCGGCATATGCCTTTTCTGGGGCGTTCGGCCTACGCCTTTTCTGGAGCGTTCGGCATATGCCTTTTCTGGAGCGTTCGGCATATGCCTTTTCTGGGGCGTTCGGCCTACGCCTTTTCTGGAGCGTTCGGCCTACGCCTTTTCTGGAGCGTTCGGCATACGCCTTTTCTGGAGCGTTCTGATGGTCTGGGCCTCCAACCTCCATTTGTACTCCTGTCCTGAAGTTTCCAGCTCTTGATTGGTCACGGTCTCCAGCTGTTTGAACAGCAGCTTCAGTCTTGCGGCGTCTGCGCCTGGGAGGTTCATCAGAGGAAGTAGAGCTGTCAGCAGCTTCAGTCTTGTTGCACGCTAGCCGTCTCGCGGGCATCCGCATTATGAGAAGCTGACCTGGTACGTGGTCCTGCCATTGTAGAGTTATCGGTATGAACTCTGAGTAGAATCAACGGATGTCCTATCAGTGAGTCGGATCTTCTTTGGGGGATTTATTCAATCTAGTAGCTTCAAAGCAGATCCTTGAGGTCTGAGAATTCAATTCTCGGTGAAAGCACCAAAGTGTTAGCACCAAAATTGGTCACTAACCTCGTTGAAAAAGATTGTGTAGAGATGTAAGTGATGAAGTTAAATTAAACAAGGAAGAATATGCTAATTTAAATGCAGAAAGTAAGAACACCGGATTTATAGTGGTTCAGCGTAACTGCCTACATCCACTTTGAGTTTTGATCTTTATTTCTTTCATAAGTAGTTGAATACAGATACAATCCATGTATTAATGACTTGAATACAAGTTTTAGCTAAAAAGAGGAGAGTATAAAAAATGGCAGAGTCTCCCCATTGTTCTCCCAAAAAAGGTCCCTTTTCACTGTGACCCTGCCCCTCTATTTATAGACAAATATGGGCTGGACTTCCCAGGTGGGCTTGGTGGCCGAACACTCTAGCCCAAGTGTAGTGGTCGCTGTATGCCGAACCAAGTAGACCGAACACGTTGACGCCGAACCACCTTCTCAATGCCGAACGGTACGTTTGATGGGTGGGAAGTGCAGAACAGTTGTCAGTCGAAGCCGAACGATCCTTTGGCCGAACGATGCTTCTTAGCCGAACGATCCTTTGGCCAAACGATGCTTCTTAGCCGAACGATCCTTTGGCCGAACGATGCTTCTTAGCCGAACGATGCTTTGGCCGAACGATGCTTCTTAGCCGAACGATGCTTTGGCCGAACGATGCTTCTTAGCCGAACGATCCTTTGGCCGAACGATGCTGCCATGTAGAGTAGTTATATACGCCGAACGTCTTCTAACGCCGTGTACCACTGGATGCCGAGTACTACGCCGAGTACTCCTTGATGACGGGTACCACTGGATGCCGAGTACTACGCCGAGTACTATGAGATGCTGAACACTACGTCGAGTACTATGAAATGCCGATCACTAGTTGACACCGAGTCGTCCTGTACGCCGAGTACTCAGTTGCCTGGTCAAATCTCCAGGAAACAGAAATAAAAGTCGATTTATTTATAAAATGGTTTAAGTCGGAATTTTTGAATAACTATAAACGATTTGTATAGAAATATTTATAAAAATTGATATTTTTGTAAATCGAAATATTGGACTTATAAAACGAATTTTTATAAGTGTTAGAAAGAAGTATAAATGGATTTCATAAGTGAATGAAATTAATAGATTTATAACGTGAAGTTATAAAGTAAATAGATATTGTAGAATAAAAGATTTATAAGAAATTTACTTATAAATTTGACTTTTGCACTTAGATGGGATATAAATAGAAATTGAAAAATGAAATGATTTTATAAGTTGAAATGGTTATAAAGTATAAATGCGATTTATAAACATTGTTTATAAATCCAAAATCACTTATTTTGATAAGTGAATTATAGAAGTTAATAAAGGAAGATTTATAAATCAAAGTTGTTATAAAGTAGGAATGGAATTTATAAGCGTTGTTTTATAAATTCGAGATCAATTGGATTTGATAAATTAAATATAGAAGATTATCAAAGGAGATATATTCGCGATTTTGGATAGCGAATTATTATTGAAATAAAACGTGTAAAAAAATAGTGAAATGTAAATAGTAAAGTATATTCACGATTTTGGATAGTGGATATATCGTTAAGTAAAATGGATAGTTTTGGAAAAGTGATATTTGAAATGAAGTTAATTGTTTTAAAAGATGTTTTAAAACGTGTGAATTATCGAAATCATAGATTTCAACATTTATTGTTGAAATAGACGTTTTCGAAGAATAAGGAAATGATGGACTATAACACTATTGTTATAGTAAATGGTTTCCGAAAGGAAATATTTCTGTATGGTATTGGGATTCATATATCTATCTAAATTCCGAATCCCTATACTAGTGATTTTGAGTCGTCGTAACGATGTTTTACGTAACATTCGTTTTGACTCAAATAAATGTGTTTAAAGAGAATGATTTCCTTAAAGAATGAATATATACTTAATATTGATTTAAGTATATCGAATATTTTCAAATGTTGAAAATAAATGATTTGTGAAACACTTATTTTTAAATAAGTATGGAAATGCTTTTCCAATATGAAATGAACTGTTTTGAGATTTTATCTTCAAAGATAAAATGAAATGTGGAAATTGATTTGAAATTGTTTTCAAACGGTTAAGTGTGGAAATTATATATCTAGTAAAGATATTTTTTTTTTGAAGATAAATAATTTGGGGAAAATTATTTGGAATCTGATGATGTTGCGCATCTTTATTGATAGTTAAATAACCGACTATCAAAAATTACCTTTAGATAGGTATCTGTTGTGAATTGGATGAATTTGAATGCCACACTTATTTTTAAATAAACGCTCACTATTCGGGTTAACCGGGAAAGGACCATGGGGTCGTATAACCCATTCCGAATACGTGATACGTCGTTATGAATTGCATTCGAAGACCGGTGTTGAAGACCGGATATTTTTGAAAACGGAAGGATTACCGTCGAGTTACTCTACATCGGCTGATCTCCGATTTAGAGGTTTTATCACCCTTAGTGACGGGAAGTCCGGACGTGATTAGAAATTTATCCGGATATGCAAGGGCTTCGTGAGAAGTGCCTTCGGTTCTGTTCGATCCCGGAACAGACTTGTATGGATTGTGTGTCTGACGTTACAATTTGAGATATAAAGCTGATTTCTTTCAAATACATTTCTGTTGGTGGCGGAGAATTTATTCTCTTAGCTTAACACCCTTCTCTGAGACGTACAAGCTCAGAGGTTATGTAGTTGAAATTCATCAGCGATATATCCCAATTTGGTAACGTGACATACTGAGTGTTGCTGTGAAATGATCAGTGTTTGATCATTTGTGATATGATCATTTGTTTGATCTTATATCTTTGTGATCATAGGTTGATCATTTTGTTTGACCCGAAGCAGGGCTTTTTGAGAAAGCGTAGCTTTGTGGACGAGACTTCATCGAGCCTCACACCCCGGAAATGGTCGAAACAGGAAGAATGCGGCAAGGTTCTAGGGAGTAGCGCCCCTTAGTGTATGTCATTCCTTCTGGATAAAGGTGGTATCATGGTATGGAGCCCAGATACTTAACCTCTGTGGTTACTGCATTTTTATTATCTATGTGGTTTGTTGCGAATCGGGGATCCTCGGGAAGATCGGTGACGATCGGGGGATGGCATACGCGTGTCAGTAGTTACCTATTTTTGCAGAGGTAACCCGGCCTTGTGTTGGCAGAGATCCGGTTAGGTTCTCGGGTCGTCTATTCCAGGGACGTACCCATCGTGGATAGGAAGTTCCTTAGCCTGACCATTTGTTGGAAATCCAAAGAAACAATACGAGCCTTGTACGGTTTTAGTTGTAGAACCTATCATTCACTTATGGTGGTCACCACTGTTTGGATGGTAGCTATAGTAGGCATAAGTGCGGAATGCCTATGCTGGCTAAGATTAATATTATACTTTCGAAATGTTTTCTACACTATGCACTAATAATAATATCAAAAAGGATTTGATTTTGCGTAGTAAGCATCTTTGACTATCATAAGAAGAAATCTCCTCCAATTCTGCGTTTGCATTGTGTGTGTGGTGGGAGGTCTTATGGTAGTTTCATTTTCCAAAAGCATTTCGAATTTGACTTTAAAATTTTCCTGTTGTTTATTTTAAAGAATAACTATTTTACGATCTCACACCAGTCACCATGACTGACTCGGAGTTTATTGTTTCCCTTCTAAACTCTGGGTGACCACCAATTTCCACACGGGCAGCCTAGAGTTATGTTATCAGGATATTCTGGATATTCTGGAGCTTAGAGATAAGCTGGGTGACGAGACGTAGTATTTGTATTTGATAGTATTTATTCCGCTGTGTATTCTGTATGAGGACAAGTTATATAACTGTCCATTGATGTGATGTATTGTATTGAGTTGTATATTGACTCTGATTGATGTATGTATAAAATGATATAGTTCTTTGTTTAAAGATTATTCATTTATCTATTATATATTGTTCCGCTGCGATATGTGAGATTCTGATATTGTCTCTGCTCTGTATCTGTTGTTGTTTTGTTGTTCTTCTTCTCTTTTTCTTCTATCTTCTTCTTCTTCTACTTTTTCTTTTCTTAAAACCATAACTTTTCGGGTTTCCGGCATTCGATGGCTCAGCAGTCGATAAAGTGAGTATCGATGTTGAATTTTCGAAAGTCGAAAATTTTCGGGACGTTACATTTGGTATCAGAGCATATGGTTAAGCGACAACCCTGCTCTGTTGGGTGTTACTCATTAGAGATAGAGTCAGTAGTACTCTAGAATGAGTTGAGTGTAATAATAGATACGAGTGCGTATTTGTTAGTGAATATAAAATTGTTTTATATTGTGATGATTGGTTTGTTGAGTGGTATATGGATTCTGGTCGGTATTGTCCGTACAACTCTATCGATAGGGATCTCTAAACACTTATATAGAACAATTCGGCACAGTATTGTTTTAAATAGGGTAAATGAAATAATTTTACCCAAAACTATTTTTGTATAGAAAAGAAATGTTTTCTATAAAGTACTATAGTATATGGTTGCATGGATGTTAGGAAGTAATAATAGTGAATTATTATCATTGAAATTGAATAAGAAATTGAAATCGTAACTCCCAAGTTAAGGAATAAAATTCACATGCAAATGAAATTTGAGAATGTAAATTATAAATGTGATTTGTAATTTAAAACGGAATTCCAGAAAAGTTTTTGGAAATGTTTGAAAAGAATTTGAAAATTTTGGAGATTTGGGAGTTTAAATCATTTTTGATTCGAAAATGAATTTCAAAGGTTTTGGAAAAGTATTTTTGGAGAGATAAAAGCTCTAAACTCTTTTCGATCGCTGGAAAATAATTCCGATGATGATCGCGACATCACCAGTGTTCATTTTCGGGTTTCCAAAAGAGGAATTGCTGCCAAATTGATTTAAATGGAAGTGTTTGGAAAATTTGGAAATTCAAAGGATAATTTGAATTGTTTTCAAAATGATTTTTGAAATGTTGCTAAGACTCTGGAATATTATGAAATATTATGAAGTTGATAACTTGTAAAGTTTAAATAAAAATCTAACTTAAAGAGATAAATTTATATATGAATAAAGTTGTGAATATAAATTGTAATGTAAATTTATGATTGGAAATAGAATTCCAAGAAGATAATTGAAACTAAAATTCATTAATGAAATGAAATTGTAAATGTGATTGTATAATGATTTGATAAATCGATATGTAAATAAGTCAAAGACTTATAAAATATTTGAAATTTGATGGAATGAGATTCAAATTGGAAATGAAAGTTGTTTGGTTAATAGAATAAACTTAACTTAAAAGATGAAGTTAAATTAATGTAAGTACAACTGAATCAATTTAATGAAAGTGAAATTGAAAGTTGAGATTCATTTCAAATTTGTAAGAATAAAACTGGAATTGAAACTGAATGTTGAAAACAAATTTGAATAAAGTGAATTACAATTTGTGATAAATTAGTAAATGAAACTAATTTAAAATGATGCAGTTGTGAATGAAAGATAATTGATAAAATTCAATATTCAGAAGTTAAATAGAATTCAAATTAAATTGGAATTGTGAATTGAATTCAAATGAATGTGAACTGTAAAATTGAAGGAAAATGAATAGGTGTAACTTCAACAGTGAAGTAAAAATGATATAAGAAGTACATATTGAAATTTTGTAATCGAATTTGCAAAATGTTTGAATGCTGTAACTAGATATAATGGCTAGTAGGATATACAGGTATAAAGGAATTGGAATTTGATTTCGAAGATAAATTTGAATTGCTCGAAAAAGGTATGTATTTGAGTTTTAATATGAGTTTTTGATGATTTCTTGTCTAGCCGCTTGGCTTTTTCTTTTTCTTTTTGAAATCTGAGAGTCCGTAGGGACGGTTTGTAGTCGTACCGTATTAGCCGCGCAAAGGAGACGCTGGCGAAATTTTTCAAAAATTTCGAGTGTTAGAATATTTTTGAGAAATTGGAAAATTTGAAAATTGAAAACTAAGGAAAATTTTGGGATACTTAGTAGAGATTTTGTAAGAAGTTCAACTATGAATTTTGAAAGAGTTAAACACTTAAGTGGATTTGCAAAACTAATTTGAATAGTTTGTTTTGGAAAGTTAACGAATTCTGTAACTTCTTTCTTACTTGGTAATTTCGAGGACGAAATTCTTTTAAGGGGGGAAGTCTGTAACGACCCGGAATTTTTGATAATTCAAATTCGAATATTTAATTGATTTTAAATATTAATAAATGGAATTTAAGTAGTCGAATAATTTATTATTCGAATATTGGATTTAATTTGATAATTAAATCGATAAAATAAATAGTGAAATTCCAGAGATAATTGAAAATCGAGTTTAAAATGATTGAAAATGATTAGGAAAATTTTATTTTATCATACTGGAGTTATAGAAAGGTTATAGAACTTTCAGGATCGAATTTGGAATTAATCTGTGAAAATGGAATATTTTAATATTTAATTATCGACTGTAAAAATAGCCAATTTTCGAACAGTCTCAGAATTGAACGAGACCAGTTCCATTGGATCCGTAATAGTTAGTTATTATCGGATTTCAATTTTCGTATCCATCGGAGTTGTCGATTGACCGTGGCAACTCGAAACGCATCGATATCGTTTTAATTTTAAAACGTCGAGTTAAAATAGTCATTTTCCAAAAAGTCTCGGATTTCGATGAAACCAGTTTCATCGGATCCGTAATGTGATATTATTGTAAGATTTCAAATTTTGTAATTTTTGGATTTACCATTTGTCCGGTACGAATTAAAACGCCTCGAAATCGATTTAAATCGGTTTAATTTAAATTGATCGTTTATTGCCATATCTCACGCATACGATCGAATTAGCTTCCGAAACCTGTTCCATTGCGTTCGGAACGCGGGGTAAACCTTAGAAACGTCAGCCGGCACGTTCGATTTGGAGTTCGAAAATTCCAAGTGAATAGTGATTTGTGAATTTTTCTATATAAACCCCTCCACTTTTTCATTTGCAAAGCAATTCAACCCCTAACCCTAAATCTCTTCAGCCGCCACCTCCAAATTGTAAGGCCAGAAATGTTCAAGAATCATCCCTCAATCTCTCTTCATCAATTCAGTTTTAGCCGAAACTCTTAACTAGAGATTCGAAGAGGTGGTCGAGCGCTTCACATCAGTACGGTCATGATAGTTTATGGGTTGTTGGTGGTGGAGATTTTGACCTCCGTTCGTCACCGTTCGCATGCGATTTGCGCAGCCATGGGGAGTTCGAGTTCGCCGGGGTCTGGGCCGGAGGTTGAGGGCATGGAGGCGGTTTCGACGGCGGGGTCTGATCGAGTTCTAGGTCGATGTGGTGGTCGCGATTTGGAGGAGGCGGAGACGATGATGGGTTCGGTTTGCCTGGTAGTTTCGCGAGTGGGAAGAAGATGGTGTGCGTGGCCTTGATTTCAAATTTTCAAATGTACGGCTGTGATAAAAGGTTGAAAATTTATAAAAGAAATTGAAATTAAATTGTATATTATTAATTCGTGTATCTTTAAAACGATGTATCTCTTTCATGCGAGATCGGAATTCGACGAAACTTCTTGCGTTGCGTTCGTTTCGTCGAGCACTTCGCTATGGAAATGAATCGGAGCCATTTGGAGCTAGTTTGAATTTCGGGTAAAATTAAACGCGCGTTTAATTTTATTCGAAATAAATGCTGAAATCAGAAATAAAATCAAGGTGAGATCTTCTCACTCAAATTGAATGTGGAATTATTTACAGTTATTGATTGATGATTGACTGTTTGGATGTGATATTAGATATAGTAGGATATATATCTATATATAGCAATATATACATATTGGCATATGTATATATTGGATTGATGATTTCCCGCCTCGTATAGCGGATGAGACCCTATTGCGCCGTTAGTAAGCGGATTTATAAAAACCCATATACCGCGATAATTCCGTACTGGAGCGGAATTGGTATTGTGCTAACATCTTTGGATGCAGGGAAACAGGTTGGAGGGATCCGACTGGATTCCTCACCGTATTGATTATTTACAGATATTTTGATATATTCTGTTATCATATGATGATATATGATATTTGACTGTTGTGATGGACTGATTGGTGTTGTGGCATCATCGGATTCAATTTTGAAATGTAAAAAAAAATACGACTTTTACTTTAAAAAGGGTTTTTAAAGTGATTTTTGAAAATATACGTTTTATGGAATTTTTGAATCGATTTATAAACGTAAAATTTTAAAGTTATAAAAGTTATAATTTTTAGTGAAATATAACCGATGTGTCGTTTTTGAAATAAAAGTCGATTTATTTATAAAATGGTTTAAGTCGGAATTTTTGAATAACTATAAACGATTTGTATAGAAATATTTATAAAAATTGATATTTTTGTAAATCGAAATATTGGACTTATAAAACGAATTTTTATAAGTGTTAGAAAGAAGTATAAATGGATTTCATAAGTGAATGAAATTAATAGATTTATAACGTGAAGTTATAAAGTAAATAGATATTGTAGAATAAAAGATTTATAAGAAATTTACTTATAAATTTGACTTTTGCACTTAGATGGGATATAAATAGAAATTGAAAAATGAAATGATTTTATAAGTTGAAATGGTTATAAAGTATAAATGCGATTTATAAACATTGTTTATAAATCCAAAATCACTTATTTTGATAAGTGAATTATAGAAGTTAATAAAGGAAGATTTATAAATCAAAGTTGTTATAAAGTAGGAATGGAATTTATAAGCGTTGTTTTATAAATTCGAGATCAATTGGATTTGATAAATTAAATATAGAAGATTATCAAAGGAGATATATTCGCGATTTTGGATAGCGAATTATTATTGAAATAAAACGTGTAAAAAAATAGTGAAATGTAAATAGTAAAGTATATTCACGATTTTGGATAGTGGATATATCGTTAAGTAAAATGGATAGTTTTGGAAAAGTGATATTTGAAATGAAGTTAATTGTTTTAAAAGATGTTTTAAAACGTGTGAATTATCGAAATCATAGATTTCAACATTTATTGTTGAAATAGACGTTTTCGAAGAATAAGGAAATGATGGACTATAACACTATTGTTATAGTAAATGGTTTCCGAAAGGAAATATTTCTGTATGGTATTGGGATTCATATATCTATCTAAATTCCGAATCCCTATACTAGTGATTTTGAGTCGTCGTAACGATGTTTTACGTAACATTCGTTTTGACTCAAATAAATGTGTTTAAAGAGAATGATTTCCTTAAAGAATGAATATATACTTAATATTGATTTAAGTATATCGAATATTTTCAAATGTTGAAAATAAATGATTTGTGAAACACTTATTTTTAAATAAGTATGGAAATGCTTTTCCAATATGAAATGAACTGTTTTGAGATTTTATCTTCAAAGATAAAATGAAATGTGGAAATTGATTTGAAATTGTTTTCAAACGGTTAAGTGTGGAAATTATATATCTAGTAAAGATATTTTTTTTTTGAAGATAAATAATTTGGGGAAAATTATTTGGAATCTGATGATGTTGCGCATCTTTATTGATAGTTAAATAACCGATTATCAATAATTACCTTTAGATAGGTATCTGTTGTGAATTGGATGAATTTGAATGCCACACTTATTTTTAAATAAACGCTCACTATTCGGGTTAACCGGGAAAGGACCATGGGGTCGTATAACCCATTCCGAATACGTGATACGTCGTTATGAATTGCATTCGAAGACCGGTGTTGAAGACCGGATATTTTTGAAAACGGAAGGATTACCGTCGAGTTACTCTACATCGGCTGATCTCCGATTTAGAGGTTTTATCACCCTTAGTGACGGGAAGTCCGGACGTGATTAGAAATTTATCCGGATATGCAAGGGCTTCGTGAGAAGTGCCTTCGGTTCTGTTCGATCCCGGAACAGACTTGTATGGATTGTGTGTCTGACGTTACAATTTGAGATATAAAGCTGATTTCTTTCAAATACATTTCTGTTGGTGGCGGAGAATTTATTCTCTTAGCTTAACACCCTTCTCTGAGACGTACGAGCTCAGAGGTTATGTAGTTGAAATTCATCAGCGATATATCCCAATTTGGTAACGTGACATACTGAGTGTTGCTGTGAAATGATCAGTGTTTGATCATTTGTGATATGATCATTTGTTTGATCTTATATCTTTGTGATCATAGGTTGATCATTTTGTTTGACCCGAAGCAGGGCTTTTTGAGAAAGCGTAGCTTTGTGGACGAGACTTCATCGAGCCTCACACCCCGGAAGTGGTCGAAACAGGAAGAATGCGGCAAGGTTCTAGGGAGTAGCGCCCCTTAGTGTATGTCATTCCTTCTGGATAAAGGTGGTATCATGGTATGGAGCCCAGATACTTAACCTCTGTGGTTACTGCATTTTTATTATCTATGTGGTTTGTTGCGAATCGGGGATCCTCGGGAAGATCGGTGACGATCGGGGGATGGCATACGCGTGTCAGTAGTTACCTATTTTTGCAGAGGTAACCCGGCCTTGTGTTGGCAGAGATCCGGTTAGGTTCTCGGGTCGTCTATTCCAGGGACGTACCCATCGTGGATAGGAAGTTCCTTAGCCTGACCATTTGTTGGAAATCCAAATAAACAGTACGAGCCTTGTACGGTTTTAGTTGTAGAACCTATCATTCACTTATGGTGGTCACCACTGTTTGGACGGTAGCTATAGTAGGCATAAGTGCGGAATGCCTATGCTGGCTAAGATTAATATTATACTTTCGAAATGTTTTCTACACTATGCACTAATAATAATATCAAAAAGGATTTGATTTTGCGTAGTAAGCATCTTTGACTATCATAAGAAGAAATCTCCTCCAATTCTGCGTTTGCATTGTGTGTGTGGTGGGAGGTCTTATGGTAGTTTCATTTTCCAAAAGCATTTCGAATTTGACTTTAAAATTTTCCTGTTGTTTATTTTAAAGAATAACTGTTTTACGATCTCACACCAGTCACCATGACTGACTCGGAGTTTATTGTTTCCCTTCTAAACTCTGGGTGCCCACCAATTTCCACACGGGCAGCCTAGAGTTAGGTTGTCAGGATATTCTGGATATTCTGGAGCTTGGAGATAAGCTGGGTGACGAGACGTAGTATTTGTATTTGATAGTATTTATTCCGCTGTGTATTCTGTATGAGGACAAGTTATATAACTGTCCATTGATGTGATGTATTGTATTGAGTTGTATATTGACTCTGATTGATGTATGTATAAAATGATATAGTTCTTTGTTTAAAGATTATTCATTTATCTATTATATATTGTTCCGCTGCGATATGTGAGATTCTGATATTGTCTCTGCTCTGTATCCGTTGTTGTTTTGTTGTTCTTCTTCTCTTTTTCTTCTATCTTCTTCTTCTTCTACTTTTTCTTTTCTTAAAACCATAACTTTTCGGGTTTTCGGCATTCGATGGCTCAGCAGTCGATAAAGTGAGTATCGATGTTGAATTTTCGAAAGTCGAAAATTTTCGGGACGTTACAGTAACCTTAGCTATTTATGTTGTATACAAATTTTTGATGGTATCATGTTGCAACAGTTTCGAGTCAGTTGCCTTTTAAAGTTGCATCTGTGGGATTCATTGTTTATATGTTGGAGGCTTCGATTATGCTTTGCCCTCTAATGTGCTTTCAACCTGATTGCACTGTCCAGTTTTACAATTGCCTTTCTGTAACGACCCCAGATTTTTATTCAATTTAAATTAATAATTTATTTAATTTTGAATAAAAATAGTAAAATAAATCGATAAAATGGAGCGAGTTTCCCCGATTCATCTAGAAAATGTATGTATATATTGGATTTGAAATAAATTTTTTAAAATAAATAATTGATGTAAATTTTATAACAGATGATAATTTGAATTTAAATAGTAATATAAAAATTTAGATAATTTAAATTAGAATTTGATGGTTTATATTAGAAATAGGAATAAAAATAAAAGTTAAGTTACAAAATATAAAGTAATATATTTGCTAAAAATTTAACAACAATTAAAATAGAAATTTGTTATATCACAAAGTATAATTTAAGAAATAAAATATAGGATGTCATTTATATCACAAGATAAAAGGAAAATAAAATACATGTACACTTAAACAAACTTGGTAAACTATAACAAACAAGTATATATGTAGACCTAAAAACAAATGAAAGCTGCCATGCAAATTAAAGAAAAGGAAAAAAATGAAGCAAGGTAAGAACAAGTACTAAATAAATAAAGAGAAAAATAATAATAATAATATCTATGTACATAATATCACCTCCAACACCAAAGCAAGATTTATATCAGCAAACAAAAGCAAATGTCTTCATATATGTACACAGCCGAAATGCAATGTATAAAATAAGATAATTTGGTACAAAGTAATAAAACAAAGCAAGATGAAGAAACATAAGGACACAAAGCATTGAATGTTTGCATCTCTAAGTACATGCAATATCATCTCAGCCGAGGAAAAATAAAATGCATGTGGTACAAACTAATTAATGCATCAGCCACCAAAGGAAAGTATCAGCAAGCAAAAGAAGAAAATATCCCTGTTATTTTTTTTTGTACAATATAAAATACCCTGTACACATCCATTCTTATATCAGCCTTCTTATCTTTGTTCCGTTCAAACAAACTAAGAAAGAAAAAAATGAAGTGAATGTCATCTGTAAACAAAACAAACAACTGGAAAATGAATTCAACAACTTCAATCTGAAACTAAAGCAAATCAAACCAGAGAATCAGGAAGAAAGGTTTCAACTTTGCAAATCTTCACACTCCTGTTTCAAAAGAAAAAGAAGCTCTGTTCTTCTGGGAAATTAAGTGAGTAACATTTTTTTTATTTTAAAGTATGAATCTGTTGCGTAAGCTACTGTGAATTAGTATATTTGTACATACATGAATCCCCTGAGTATATCTTTGTGATGAATGTTTGTGAGCATAGTTACTTCCAGTGATATCTTGCTCTGTTCAAGCTTCAATTAGGTTTTAAAAAAAAAAATCAATTCCTCTTGATTCACTTACTGCTTGAACTCAAGATTAAAATAAATCTTGTTTGTTATAACCTATATTAAAGATTAAAAATCGATATAAGATAAAACATCTTGGAAATACCTCTAGACTAAAAAAAAAGGTTACAGTAATATATGTTCAAAAACAGGAAAACCCAATTATCACGATTTCAAAATTTGATTGCATAACTTGATTTGGAGTGGAAAATAATGATTTTTAATAATAAAATCAGGATTTTTAAGTTTGTAGTTTTTGTGAAATTTCGATTGAACTGAAAGGAGATTTCGTTCATTTCCTGGTGATCAACGATGAATGGGGGCCCGTGCTTGACATTGAGGGTAGAATGAAGAGTAGGGATTAAGGGAAAAATGCTCGTATAATTTCTGGTTGATCATGGCATCGGCACGACTCGAATTTAGGGTTTGTGGGCATGTTTGAGGTGCTCGCGTTCTTAAGCAAACCGCGTCGTCGTCGAGGGGTCTGAGATGATCGGTCCGGGGGGGAAAGGTTCAGGGATCATTGAGGCAACTATGGACGAAGTTGTTTGGGTTCTGGTGGCATCAGGCGGTGGGGCGAGGTGAATTAGTGGGTAGAGTCGATTCCAGTATGGGTTCCAAGCAAGAGTTGACCGGCTAAATTTCGATTTGGTCGCCAACTCGAGGTGTTGGGTAGTCTGGTAGGTAGAGTTGGCTGTCGATGACTTGTCGACAATCCTAGGACTAACCGGAGGTGGCCAGAGTATTGTGCAACGTGCACGTACACGTTTCGTTTTTTTTATCGTTCCAGTTTTGGGAAGAGGGAGGGGGACTCGAAGCACTGCTCGGGTCAGTGAGGAGGAGACTCGAAGACATGCTCGTGATTGTTTGGTGATGTATCGGGTTGGGTTTTTAAACTTAACAAATTTTCGAAAAAATTACATTACACGGGTTAGTTTGGAGAAAACTCGAAGCCAGTCTCGAGTATTTCGGGGTAGGACTCGAAGTAGCAGGGTAGTTCGGGTAGAATGTTGGTTTTCAAGTTGTAAAAGCCTGTTTATTTCTGGAATTTAAAACTAAGTTTAAATATGAATTCAAGTTTGGAATTTAGTTTGAAATAAAATAAGTTTTTGAATTAATTTTTTTTTAACTACTTTAAAATGGTTAAATAGTTTGAATTTTAAAATGGAAGTTTTTATAATATAAAACGATTTAAACAATTTTGATTGTTAAAGTGTATTTTTAAAATGGAAGTTTCTAAAATGTTTTATCTTTAAAATAAATGAGGACCAATGATTTATAATTCATTAAAATTAATAAGGAAATTAAAGAATGATTTATTTAAATCATGAATAAATAATTTAGACTAATTAATAACTGGAAATGATTAAATGATGAATCTAAGAAAATTTCTTAAGAAAGCAATTAAAGAAATGTTATTAGTTAATGAAGATAATTAACTAGGAATTAATAGGTAATTTAAATTAATGCGATTAATTTGATTAATAAATTAAGATAATCAATTTTAAATTGTTGATTACTTAATGAAAATAATTAAGGGGTTAATTTATCATGGAATTGGTTTAAAGGTTAATTTAATAAATATGATAAAGTGAGAATAATTGATTATAGTGTTTAATAAATTAATGTATATTAAATGATTTACAAATTAATAAATCAAAATTTGATAATTAATTCATAGGTAATAAATTTACTTAGAAATAAATTTGATTGATTAGGATTAAACAATTAATAAATCCTACTTATAAATGGCTATTGAAGACGTGACCTTACTTATGAATGTTTGAATTATATTGGATGATTTGAATTGTTTGATATCCCTGTTTTAATTGTGATGCTTTGCGATATGAATTACTTTGTGCTGAGCTGTGATTTCTATTTCTGTGATATATTGTTATATAAATATGAAACCCTTTGCCGCAAAACAGCATTTGAATTTCGATGCGACAGGGAGTCGGATTCCAGTTGGTTATCCGAAACCCACATCGAATTGTAATAGTGAATCTTTGTGACCGATAAATTTATTTTATCTATGAATCTGTGAATGAAGATAAGCGTTATCGATTATACCGCTTATCGATATATCTGTGATGATTAATGTTGCACTATTATGTGTGAAACCCCTGGAATACACTTATACACACACAAATATGGATTTCACGTGGAAATCGGTTAAGTCACAGATAATTTAAATTTGATGTTTCGAAATTGAAATTTTAATTTCAATTAATTTTGAAATTAGGAAATTCAGTTTAATGTGAAAAGCTTTTGAAAAGAGTTTTAAATATATTTTTGAATATCTTGAAATTTAAATAATTTGCCTTAAACTTAAATTCAAGTTTGAAATTGAATCCTATGATTTGAAACTAGGGATTAAAGATGATATAAATGTGTTTAAACCATTTTAAAAGTATAGTTTTGAAAATTTGAATTTAACCCAAGGATTTCAACTCGTATGAATGAATCAGATTTTCTGAAATGAAACTGTTTGTTTTAAAGGAATAAAGGCTTTCATATAAGAAATGAAATTCCAGTTTAATTAAAGGAATTTCAAGATTGAATTGAAAAAATGGTTTTCTAAGTTATGAATGAATTCTTTTAGAAAGCTATGAATTGAATATGTTTATTTTAACAGATTTAAAATGATTTGTTTAAACCATTCGGAATGAAATTGTTTTGAAAGCCGTATGTTAAATCTTTGATTAAATTGAAATGGAAATTGATTTGGAAAATCTGTGAATGAATCTTTTGTTTAAAAGATAAAAATGTGGAAATTGTTTAAACCATTAAAGGTTGTTAAAATAAATCTTTTTGTTTAAAGATTGGAAAATGG
Source organism: Allium fistulosum (assembly GCA_030737815.1). Taxonomy (NCBI): domain Eukaryota; kingdom Viridiplantae; phylum Streptophyta; class Magnoliopsida; order Asparagales; family Amaryllidaceae; genus Allium; species Allium fistulosum. The sequence continues at coordinate 477,208,505 of CM060905.1, read as the reverse complement.
TAATTTGTTAAACCATTTGAGAAGAAAGTTTGGGTTTGAGTTGTGACTTAACTGAAATCCCAATATCCATATATTTTTAAATATTGCGCTCATTATTCGGTTTAGCCGGGAGAGGACCTTTGTGTCACATAACCCATTCCGAATAAGTGATTCGTCGTATATGGATCGCATTTGAAGACCGGTGGTGAAGACCGGGTATTTGTGAAAACGATAGGATAACCTATCGATTGTCTCTGCACCGAGTAGCTACGGTATAGAGATTTCCTAAGTGATGGGAAGTCCGATCGGGATTGTAAATACCCGGATTGGCAAGGGCTTCGTGAGAAGTGCCTTCGGTTCTGTTCGAACCCGGAACAGACTTATATGGATACATGTCTGACATTACACTTTGAGATATAAAGCCGATTTCTTTCAAATACATTTCTGTTTGGTGGCGGAGAATTTATTCTCTTAGCTTAACACCCTTCTCTGAGACGTACGAGCTCAGAGGTTATGTAGTTGAAATTTATCAGCGATATATCCCAATTTGGTAATGTGACATGCCGAGTGTTGCTGTGTGATGATCAGTGTTTGATCATTTGTGATATGATCATTTGTTTGATCATTTATCTTTGTGATCATAGGTCGATCATCTGTTGACCCAAAGCATGGCTTTGTGACAAAGCGTAGCTTTGTGGACGAGACTTCGTCAGGGCCTCACAACCCGGAAATGGTCGAAACAGGATCGTTGCGGCAAGGTTATGAGGGTCGCGCCCTTTAGGGTATGTCATTTCCTTCTGGAAAAGGGTGGTATTATGGTATGGAGCCCTGATACTTACTCATGTGGATACACCTTCTTTATGATGTGTGATGTTGGATATCGAGCGCTTGGATAAAGGTCCCAAAGGACCGGGAGGTGGCATATTCGTGAGTTACCTGTTACAGCGGTAACCCGGCCTTGTTTGGCAGAGAGCAGTTTGTCTCTCGGGGCGTCCCGCCAGAGGCGTTCCCATGCGGCGGAAGGAAGTTCCTTAGCCTGACCATTTATTGGAAATCCATTTCTCCAATACGGAACTTGTACGGTTTTAGTTGTAGAACCTGCCATTTACGTACGGTGGTCACCACTGTTTAGATGGTAGCTATAGTAGGCATACGATACTGGTCGTATGTTGGCTAAGATTAATATTATACTTTCGAAATATTTTATGCACTATGCACTAATAATAATATCAAGATGATTTTACGTAGTCAGCATCTTTGACTATCATAAGAAGAAATCTCCTCCAATTCTGCGTTTGCATTGTGTGTGTGGCGGGAGGTCTTATGGTAGTTTCATTTTCTAAAAAGCATTGCGGTTTTCAATGTTTAAAGTTCTGATTGTGTTTGTTTTAAAGATAAACAGTTTTTTGTTGCTCACACCAGTCCCATGACTGATCCGGAGTTTATTGTTCCCTTCTTAAACTCTGGGTGCTCACCATTTTCCACACGGGCAGTCTAGAGTTGAGTTTTTCAGATATTCAGGTTTAGTAGATTATCTGGAGCTAGTTCATTCATCGGAGTTGCTTATCTTGGAGTTGTGGATTCATTCTTGTCTGAAGATCATTTTGGAGTTATCACTTCTATTGATATTGTTCCGCTGCTGTTGTTATCGTTTTCTTTTCCGCTGCTATTTCTTGTATCATATCTCTGATGTATATTGATATTCATTATATCACTCTGTTGTATCAGATATTGTATATCAATGTATTATTCTTTTCTTCCGCTGTGTTATTTACTTAATTGTGCTATAGCTCCGGCGAATCGGATTTGAACGGTCGAATCTGCGGCATTCTAGTACAATGCGAAGTACGGATGTTGATTTTCGAACGGGCAAAACCCGATACGTTACACTTTCCTACATATGTTTCCACCAGAGTTCTCATGTATTGTTCCTTGCATATATATATATATATACAAGTATCTGCATTTTCATCGCTGTTTATTATTCTGCACCACTTGCTTACCCTTTGAAGCTTGATATGCCAGCTTGTAGTTCATGTGTTCACATTGATGTACATGCATTTGTCACGGTTTAATCATCATGATTCTGCCGTGTCTTGTTCATCTAGTTATACTGAGTCAAGTTTCATGTATATTTGATACTGCAGTTTCTTCACTTGGTTCCTGCATATATAACACCACATGTTGTTTATGTTATTCTGACTCATGTGCATGTGTCTTTAGCTTGAGTTCATTTTAGTGCATTTGTTACTTGAATTCTGGTCTGCATTGATGAACTGGATCATGGGTTCGATCACCTGCTATGTCTTGTTCATCATTTAGTTCACGTGTGCATTTGTATTGCTGTCTTCATGTTCCTGAATACATGTTGTCACTATGCTTTTGTAGTTCAAGTGTGTTATATTACTACCTTTGTTCTCGTAATTGAAGTTCGCACTGCCTAGCTCACTGTCACATCCATGTATTGTTTCTCCTGTCCTCTGCTTATCTTAGTGACCTTTCACTTTGGCTGGCATTAGAGTGTGCGGCCTGGTTGCTTGCTGATTTATCTTCTTGTGACTGTAATTTTGTGCATTGAGCTGCACACGATATGCTGTGCACTTGACTTGAAGTCTACATTGTACATTTCCTTGCCTTTGATCTTGTTTGTTGGTTCTGTATTTTTGCCTTCCATACTGTCTTGAGTTCGAGACTTCTTCATTTGCACATCTGTGTTGCCATATTGATCACTCGATCATTTGTACATGTTTATTCTCGAGTTGTCCATCTCAGTTGAACTGCACTTGGTTCTACTTCATGATGTACTCGAATTCGTCTCTATTGCTGTATATGCTTGAACTATTGATGACTTTTCTGCAGTTTAGTTGCAGCCTGCCTTTGTCCTTGTACCTGTTTGCCACTGCAGTTTCATTGTGGTGGTGACTTTATATTCGGTGCTGGCGAGGCAGTGCACACGTGCGTGCACTGCAGCCACCCAGAATTGTCAGTTTTGAATTGATTTAGTCGATTTGATAATTTGTTTATTTATCTCTGTTGATGATTTAAAACTGCTGATTTTTGCTTAACACTGTTAAGTGTTATATTTTTAGTTATCCGATTTCTTTGTTAAAAGGATTGGATAGATGGAAATTATTGTGACTGTCATCTATTTGATTATTATTGCTTCCATGCATTAATAACTGAGTTTGAATTAGACTGATCCGGGTATTATTTTCTTTTGAATGTAATACTCGGGTCAGACCGAGTATTTACAGGTTGTAGATTTTTAGCTTTGGGTTGCTGCTAGAGCTATGAAGACTTTTTATATCACTTGAAGTGGTCTTCGTCTTGTTGTAGTAGTCAGTGTGTCTGTTTTAAGATGATAATGTATTCATGTATATTAGTCGATAATGTACTTGTATATATAACTTCTTGAGTCGACAGTTGTAGTTGTATCATTTGTATTGTGTCAAATGTATTGTAACTGATATCAGTTATTATATATATGAGACTTTTCGTTCCATCTGTATTCCGCATTTATGTTTTCTGTGTTATTTTTATATCTATTGTCCTAAACTATTATAGCCACTGTGTAGTAGCTTTGAGTTTGTATCGGTATGTCGGGTTTCCTCTAAAAATGAAATGCAATGTTTTATTATCTGACATATCGGTGCTCGCACAAAGCAATTACATAGATGGTCGCTCCTCAACAACCTTATTCTCCATGCTAGTTGACAGCACTACACCGTAGTGTTCTTGGCTAGCGTGGGTATAGAGGTGGGGCGTCACATTATAACTTCACAATTTATAAATCTATAAATTTCACTCACTTACGGATTCCATAATATTTCATTTTTAACACTTATAAAAAATCATTTTATAATTTCAATATTTTCAATTTATAGATATCAATTTTATAAATCTTTTATACGAATAGTTTATAGTTATTCAAAAATCCCAACTTAAACCATTTTATAAATAAATCGACTTTTATTTCAAAAACGACACTTTGGTTATATTTCACCAAAAATCTTAACTTTTATAACTTTAAATTTTAGACGTTTATTTATTGAAATAAATCAATTCAAAAATTCAATAAAACGTCTACTTTCAAAAATCACTTTAAAATCCTTTTAAAGTAAAGTCGTTATTTTTAAATTTCAAAACTGAATCCGATGATGCAATAGCACCAACTAGTCAATCACAACAACAAACCTCATATATCAATATGATAACAGAATATACATCAATATCTGTAAATAAATAAATACCGGTGAGGAATCCAGTTGGATCCCTCCAACCTGTTTCCCTGCATCCACAGACGTTAGCACAATACCAATTCCACTTCGAGGTGGAATATCGCGGTATATGGGTTTTATAAAAATCATCCGCTTACTAATGGCGCAATAGGGTCTCATCCGCTATACGAGGCGGGAAATCAATCAATCCAATATATACATATGCCAATATGTATATATTGCTATATATATATATCCTAATATATCTAATATCACATCCAATAGCAATCAAATCAATCAATCAATAACTGTAAAATAAATTTTCCTTTGAGTGAGAAAAATCTCACCTTTGCTTTTTATTTTGCCATCCTATTTCCAATCCCATTTTGTCTTCACAGTATTAAACCTTGTATAGACAATTATGATTTTTATTAATATTTGAATCAATCAAACAATTGAAATTTCACTTGATTTATTTAACCTTAAACTGATAATTAATTTCCTCAAACCCATTTTCCTTTATAATTTAATTAACTAACAATTTTAATTTCCAACAAATTTTATTTTAATAGAATGTTTGAACCGAACAAATAATCAATCATTATTAAATTAAATTTAATCATTAAATTATTAAATTAAACTAAAGATTTCCCTTAATTGGAAAATAAACTTCCATTTAAAATTTTAGTTAGCTAATGAATTTTATCTTATTTATAAAACTACACAAGTGAAAATAACAGGTACAGATTTTTAAAACAAAAATCTATTTTCTTTTCTGTAAAACACAGCTTAAATTACTTTACTATGTAAATATATTTACATTTCTATATAAATTTTCAAATGGCAGAAAATAAGCTGTTTACTAAACTATATATATGTATATAATTTTCACTGTTTACTTGTATATTAACTTACTGTAAATTTTCTGTAATATACTCATACGTATATATATGTATTACTACTTGTATATATATATACATATATTTTCACAAATAACCAAATTCAGAGGAAAAAGAATACCTCACCAATGATCTTACCATGACGCCTCCTCGATAGAGACGAACCCACCACGCGCATGTGTCTAGTCGCGACACGCAGCCCATCGCCGCTCGAATCCAACCTTGTCGTCTGCCTTCGCGATGTCGAAGACAAAGTCGTCGAAACCCTGACCAATCTTGCCTGCGATCCTCATTCGCCAATACTGGGAATCGCGACCCAATCGTGGTGTCGCCCTCGAACTACTCGCATCCCCCACCACATCACCTGGAGTCGCGGCCTCTCAGTCGAATATCCAGCCGCCTCCGAAGTTTCGAGAACCACCACTGCCCTCCATGATTCGAATTTGAGCGTCGAATTGATGAAGCCTTAATTTCGTTCGATTTAAATTTTGAAATGGGAAAGGAAGAAATAAGATAAGGATATGATTTTGTGAAATAAGACTGGGAAAGGAACAATTTTTGAGTTCGGCCATTTTTCTTTTGATTTGTTCTGTGAGGAAATGATGTTTGCGTGAGAATTGTAAAGGGGTGGGGGAACAAGGAGTACGTGATTTACAGAGGGTAGGTCTGCTAAGAAAACTAGGGTGGCTGATGTTGACCAAATTCAGATTTTAAATTTAAGTTGAATTCGGTTAAATCTCAATGCGTTTACTTACTGTACGGTCACATATCAACTCCGAAAAATACGAAATTTGAAATCCGATAATAATTCGATATTACGGACCCAATGGAACGGGTTTCGTCAAATTCCGAGACTGCGCCTCGGACGGCTATTTTTAAATATCGGTTCAAACAAATTAAATTCAAAACTGAGCAAAACAGTTTAAAAATTCAATTTTGAAAGTTCGATTATCTTCGGTATTATCAATATGAACTTTAAAAGCTTTCGAAATATTTTTCTTCAACTTAAAACTGAAGATTCAAATTTTTATTCAACATTCACTAGACTAAATTTTAAAGTTTAATCACAAATTTCAAATTTATATCGGGGATTCAAATTAAATCATCGTTCAAATATTTAAAATTAATTAAATATTTTCAATTTAATTTGTTCAAAATTCAGGGTCGTTACAAACTTCCCTCCTTAAAAGAATTTCGTCCCGAAATTACAAGTTAGGAAAAAAGGTCCTTAACTCGTCTACTATTTTTCATAATCCAAATAGTTTTATCAATTTTTCAAAACAAATCTTTCTACTAAAGATTCGTTATCATTTCAACTAATTTCCAACTTCAATTATAAGTTCAAAACAACATTGTTTAGCTCCTCAATTCAAATTCGAGTTTAAATTCAAATTTTAAACTTTCAAAATTTCTCAAAAATTTTCTAACACCCGAAATTTTCAAAAAATTTCGCTAGCGTCTCCTTTGCGCGGCTAACACGGCACGACTACAAAACGCCCCTACGGACTCTCAGATTTCAAAAAGAAAAGAAAAAGCCAAGCGGCTAGATAAGAAATCATCAAATTTCATATTGAAATTCAAATACTTACCTTTTGTCGAGCAATTCAAATTTATCTTCAAAATCAAAATCTCAATTCTTTTATACACTTGTATATTCTACTAGCCATAATATCTAGTTACAACATTCAAACTATTTTGCAAATTCCATTACAAAATTTTCAATGTATACTTCTTATATCATCTCTAATTCACTATTGAAGTTATATATCTATTTCATTCAATTTTACATTTCAAAATTCTATTTGAATTCAATTCACAATTTCAACTCTACTTGGATTCTATTTAACTTCTGAATATTGAATTTTTTATCAACTATCTTTCATTCAACTGCACTATTTTAGATTAGTTCCAATTACTAATTCATTACAAATTCTAATCCACTTACTCAAATTTGTTTTCAACATTCAGTTTCAATTCCAGTTTTATTTTTATTTAATCATCAACTTAGAATAATTTTGTAACAACCCGCATATCTATCGATTCTATATTTAAATATTTTATTTAAATATTTTATCGTTAGTCGGATGTTAGTCCGAAAAGCTACTTTTTGCATACGGTCAAATTAGGACTCGAGACCACCCCCATTGAGTTCAAAATGACGTTTGCGATCTTTTTGAGTGTAAACTTCGATATGTTTGGAGATAGTGAAAATTTCAACACTTTTTCCCGCCTTTGACTTTGGTTTGGACTGCACCCCTTTAGTTCAGCCCAACCATCTTCCTCACTCTATCAAAACACTTCAAGCTTTGTCAAAAATGGTGGTGGGAAGTGGAAATTAAAACTCCAAACACAAATTCTATTGCAAATCCGAGATTCAACATCAAATTCACGTGAAGACCATTGATTCAAGCTTGTTGGTGTTCTTGCTTTGCTCTCAAATCTCCATCTTCATCAAATTCCGTGAAAAGGTGAGATTTTTGATCTCACATCTTACCTATATCTATCTTGGACTGTTGGGAATGATCCTCTATTGCATTTGTATGAATATCTGCCTTTGGATTGCATTGGATTGGAGAAAAACTATAAATTTTGGCGTTTTGGTGAGTTTCTGGCCTTAAGTCGTTTCTGGCCATCGTTGAGTCGTTCGCGAGTTAAAGTGATGAGTCGTTCACGAGTTACTGGCTTGAGTCGTTCGCGAGTTAAAGTGATGAGTCGTTCACGAGTTACTGGCTTGAGTCGTTCGCGAGTTAAAGTGTTAAGTCGTTCTGGGTGTTCTGCCTTCGCTAGGTCGTTCGCGAGTTAAGTGCTAAGTCGTTCGCGAGTTAAGTGATAAGTCGTGCGCGAGTTAAGAGTTAGGTCGTTGCCTTCTGCTACCTCGTCCTGGCTTAAGTCGTACTGGGATAAGTCGTTAGGTCGTATAGACCTTAGCTCGTAGCTCGTATTTGAGCTTAAGTCGTAGCTCGTATGGCTCTTAAGTCCTAGGTCGTTGGCTTTTAAATCGTTAAGTCGTAGCTCGTATGGCTCTTAAGTCGCTAGGCCATGCCAACTCCGCTAGCTCGCAACTGTTAAGTCGTATGACCTTAAGTCGTAGGTCGTCCCCGACCTAACTCCACTAGGTCGTTCCAGCCTTAGCTCGTAGCTCGAATTGAAGCTTAAGTCGTTAAGTCGTTCATTCCACTAAGTCGTTCAAGGCTTAAGTCGTAAGTCGTTCGCGAGTTAGTACTTGGTCGTTTGACCTGTTTTCCCTTAGGTCGTTCGACCTGTTCTTCTGCTAAGTCGCGTGGCATTCTTCCCTTAGGTCGTTTGGCTTCTCGAGACCGCTTGCCTTCACTAGGTCGTACCGTGACGGGGCGCTGCCCCGCACCCCGCCGTGGGCGCTGCCCCCTGGACCCTGCGTAGGCAATCTCTTCTGAAAAACATTTATCAGAATTTCTACTTTGATGGTTTTTGGATTGACTTCTTTGGACTTTACTCACGTCTTCGAACGTGAATTGATTTGTTCTACAATCGTTTTATGACTTGTCACTTTAAAGATATATGAAGGTTTCAATACTAATAGTAAATATCAAAACTCTTTCATCAAAGCGATTTCAACACTATTTTAAATATCTAAAGTTCGTTTTCTCAAACCGATTTTCAATCTACTAGTATATACAAGCCTTTACTTCACTCGAATGAGAAATCGACTTAAACGACTTAGTAAAACGAGTGGTATGAAACGCTTGCGTTCACTTCGTCGGTTAGCTCTTGGACTTGTTCGATTGAACCCTTTTCGTGACAATTTCCTAGTGAAGATTTATAGCTTGTTCGTAAATATTTAAGTTAAGCAAGTGGTTATGGGACATGAAGCTAAACTCATATATTTACTAGCTTGGTATGATTGACACTTCTCGCTGATCATGATGATCATTTTATGATTTAGACTAGCAATTGTGCGATGTCTCTTTGTTTGCAAGGTAAGACTAGACCGCAGTAGTGTGATTCCGACTCACACACATCTCTTTGTCCGCAAGGTTAGTCTAGGCCGCAGTAGTGTGATTCCGACTCACACATATCTTTTTGTTTGCGAGGTTAGGCTAGACACCACTTGTGTGATTCCATTCACACATACCTTTTTGCTTTTTGGTTAGCCTAGGCCTCAATCAGTGTGATTCCGACTCACACATATGGGGTAGCTCCCCATGGTCTTCGGACCATCATGTGATAGGCCTCTTTCTCTTTTTATGATTTCTGGATTTCTTGTTTGATTTCTGGATTTTTATGTCATTGACTTGTTATGAGTACAAGTTTAGGGTATGATGCCCTCTTTGGATCTTTGAGAAGATTCTCGTGATATTGATCATTTCTCATCGGTTGATCTCCTGTTGATCATCATTTTCATACTTATAGTAGTATGTCTGTATGGATATTCTATGTTTATGCCATATCTTTTATTCTATATCATGTCATCTGATATTTATAGTTAGACTGATCCATTTATTATTTTCTTAAATAATACTCGGGTCAGACCGAGATGTTACAGGTGCTTCTGCTTGACTTCCTTCCGGGATTTGCTACTCTGACTTTTGGCTGACTATTTAGTTTAGCAGTTTTGTTGTATACACTTGAGATATGGACTCATAGTTGTATTCTTTTTGTATAGCACATGTTGCTATTCTTTTGTATTATTGTGGAACTTTTTGACCACTACTCTGATGTACACTTTCATGTGTTAGTTATATATTCATATCTTCTTTCGCCTTTGTGATATGGATGTCTGTGACTGCTTTGTGTTATGTTTATCTCTATGTTTGTTTCCAAAGATTATTTTATAGCCACCGTGTGATAATCAATTACATGGATGGTCGCTCCTCAACAGCCTTATTCTCCGTGCTAGTTGACAGCACTACATCGTAGTGTCCTTGGCTAGCGTGGGTATTGAGGTGGGGCGTCACAAATTTCAATATCAAATTTTACTTAAGAATTTCACTCTTCATTTCTTAGGTTCAATGTAAATATTCCATATACACATTATATTTATTTTCAATTCACTATTATGGTTTATAACCACTCATATTAAACTGGATTTCAAATTCCATATGAATTTTAATTCATCTTTCATTTATAATTATTCAATTCCATTCTATTGCTTACAAATTCGAAATGAATCTCAACTTTCAATTTCACTTTCATTTAATTGATTCACATGTACTTACATTTTTTTAACTCCATCTTTTAAGTTAAATTTATTCTATCAAAATTCAATTTGTATAAGTTATCAACTCATTTATTCCCATAAATATTTTAAATAGGATTCCAAAGTCTTAACAACATTTTCAAAACCATTTTGAAAACAATTCAAATTATCCTTTGAATTTTCTAAAACAAAATCCAAATTTTCAAAACAACTTCCATTTAAAACAATTTGGCAGTAATTCCTCTTCTGGAAACCCAAAAATGAACACCGATGATGCTGCAGTCATTACCGAAGTTATTTTCCAGCGACCGAAAAGAGTTTAGAGCTTTTCATTCCTTCAAAACATTTTTCAAAACCTTTGAAATTCATTTTCCACTCCAAAAAGAATTTAATTTCTAAAATTTCCAAATTCTTTCAATTACATTTCCAAAAACTTCTCTTGGAATTCTATTTCCAATTATAAGTCACATTTATAATTTACATTCTTAAATTTCATTTGTATGTGAATTTATTTCTTAACTTTGGAGTTATGATTTCAGTTTCTTATTCAACTTCAAATAATAATGATAACATTTTAATATTATCACTTTCCTAACAACCATGCAACCATATACTATGATAATTCATAGAAAATTATTTCTTTTGTATACAAAAATAGTTTTGGGCAAAATTATCTCATTTAACCTATTTAAAACAATACTGTGTCGGTTTATCTTGTTTAAGAGTTTAGAAACCCCTATCGATTACAGTTAGCTAGACTGCACCGACCAGAATCTATAAACAATCAACCGATAAGTCAACACAATACAAACAATTTCATATTCACTAACAAATACGCGCTCATATCTATTATTACACTCAACTCATTCTAGAGTACTACTGACTCTATCTCTAATGAGTAACACCCAACAGAGCAGGGTTGTCGCTTAACCATATGCTCTGATACCACGCTGTAAGGACCCGATTCTTCGACTTCCGAAAATTGACATCGATACGTCCACTGTATCAACTGCCGAGCAAACGAATGCCGGAAAACCGAATTCTTAGGGTTTAAAAGAAGAGGTAGAAGAAAAGATAGAAGAAAGAGAAAGAAGAACAACAGAACAACATCAGAACAGGAACAATATCAGAATCTCACATATCGCAGCGGAACAATATATAATAGATAATCATTTGTCTTTAAAACAAAGAACTATATCAGTTTATACATACATCAATCAGAGTCAATATACAACTCAATACAACAATGGACAGTTATATAAACTTGTCCTCATACAGAATACACAGCGGAATAAATAATATCAGATACAAATACTACGTCTCGTCATCCAGCTTATCTCCAAAGCTCCAGAATATCCTGATAACCTAACTCTAGACTGCCCGTGTGGAAATTGGTGGGCACCCAGAGTTTAGAAGGGAATAATAAACTCCGAGTCAGTCATGGTGACTGGTGTGAGATCGTAAAACAGTTATTTTTCACAAAGAAAATAAAATAAATTCGCAATGCTTTTGGAAAATGAAACTACCATAAGACCTCCCGCCATACACACAATGCAAACGCAGAATTGGAGGAGATTTCTTCTTATGATAGTCAAAGATGCTTACTACGCCAATCATTGGATATTATTATTAATGTCTAGTGTAGAAAACATTTCGAAAGTATAATATTAATCTTAGCCAGCATAGGTACCATTATACTATGCCTACTATAGCTGCTATATTAGATAGCAGGTTCTACAACTAATACCGTACAAGTTTCGTATTTGGGAAATGGATTTCCAACAAATGGTCAGGCTAAGGAACTGCCTACCGCCAACATAGGATCGCCTCTGGCTGGACGTCCCAAAAGACAAACTGCTCTCTGCCAAACAAGGCCGGGTTACCCCTGTAACAAGTAACTCACGAATATGCCATCCCCCGGTCCTTTGGGACCTTTATCCGAGCGCTCGATATCCAACATCACACATCATAAAGGAAGTGTATCCACATGAGTAAGTATCTGGGCTCCATACCATGATACCACCCCTTTCCAGAAGGAAATGACATACCCTAAAGGGCGCGACCCTCATAACCTTGCCGCAACATTCCTGTTTCGACCATTTCCCGGTTGTTGAGGCCCTGACGAAGTCTCGTCCACAAAGCTATGCTTTTTCAAAAAGCCACGCTTTGGGTCAACAGATGAGCAACCTATGATCACAAAGATAAATGATCAAACAAATGATCATATCAAAAATGATCAAACATTGATCATCACACAGCAACACTCAGCATGCCACATTACCAAATTGGGAATATATCGCTGATAACTTCAACTACATAACCTCTGAGTTCGTACGTCTCAGAGAAGGGTGTTAAGCTAAGAGAATAAATTCTCCACCACCAACAGATATGTATTTGAAAGAAATCAGCTTTATATCTCAAAGTGTAATGTCAGACACACAATCCATACAAGTCTGTTCCGGGATCGAACAGAACCGAAGGCACTTCTCACGAAGCCCTTGCAAATTCGGATAATTTCCAATCACGTCCGGACTTCCCGTCACTAAGGGTGATAAAACCTCTAAATCGGAGATCAACCAATGTAGAGTAACTCGACGGTAATCCTTCCGTTTTCACAAATATCCGGTCTTCAACACCGGTCATCAAATGCAATTCATAACGACGTATCACATATTCGGAATGGGTTATACGACCCCATGGTCCTTTCCCGGCTAACCCGAATAGTGAGCGCTTATTCAAAAATAAGTGTGGCATTCAAATTCATCCAATTCGCAACAAATACCCATTCAAGGTAATTATTGATAGTCGGTTATTTAACTATCAATAAAGATGCGCAACATCATCAGATTCCAAATAATTTTCCAAATTATTTATTTTCCAAAATATCTTTACTAGATATAAAATTTCCACACTTCAAAAATAAATCAATATTTATTTTTAAAATGAATTTCCATTTCTTTTTATAAATTCCATAATGAATTTATATTTCAAAATATCTACTGATATACGATTTTCAATAGATTTCAATATTCACTTTTGATTTATCTTTAAGAAGATAAATTCTCAAAAACATTTCATTTCATATTGGAAAAGCATTTCCATACTTATTTAATAATAAGTAATTCACAAATCTATTTATTTTCAACATTTGAAAATATTCGATATACTTAAATCAAAATTAAGTATATATTTCATTCTTTAAGGAAATCATTATTTTAAGCACATTTATTTGAGTCAAAACGAATGTTACGTAAAACATCGTTACGACGACTCAAAATCACTAGTATAGGGATTCGGAATTAAGATAGATGTATAAATCCCAATACTAGATAAAAACATTTCCTTTCGGAAATCATTTACTATAACAACAGTGTTATAGTCCACTATTTCCTTATTGCTCGAAAACGTCTATTTCAACAATGAATGTTGAAATCTATGATTTCGATATTAAACACTTTTGAAAACATCGTTAAATCGTTTTCATTCTATTTTAATATCACTTTCCCAAGACCAGATTCATTTTACTTAATAATATATATTCACTGTCCAAAATCGTGAATATACTTCACTAACCAAATTTTCAATATTTTCTACACATTTTATTTCAAGAATTATCCACTATCCAAAATCGTGGATAAAAATTCCTTAATAACCTTCTATATTAAATTCATCAAATTTGATTGATTTTCGAATTTATAAAACAACGTTTATAAATTCTATTTCTATTTTCTAACAACTTCGATTTAATAAATCTCCTTTTATTTACAAATTCGATCAATATTCCATTTAAAGGCAAAAATCCAATTTATAAGTAAATTACTTATAAATCCTTTATTCTACAACTTCATCCATTTTATAGCTTCACAATTTATAAATCTATAAATTTCATTCACTTACGGATTCCATAATATTTCATTTTTAACACTTATAAAAACTCATTTTATAATTTCAATATTTTCAATTTATAGATATCAATTTTATAAATCTTTTATACGAATCGTTTATAGTTATTCAAAAATCCCAACTTAAACCATTTTATAAATAAATCGACTTTTATTTCAAAAACGACACTTTGGTTATATTTCACCAAAAATCTTAACTTTTATAACTTTAAATTTTAGACGTTTATTTATTGAAATAAATCAATTCAAAAATTCAATAAAACGTCTACTTTCAAAAATCACTTTAAAATCCTTTTAAAGTAAAGTCGTTATTTTTAAACTTCAAAACTGAATCCGATGATGCAACAACACCAACTAGTCAATCACAACAACAAACCTCATATATCAATATGATAACAGAATATACATCAATATCTGTAAATAAATAAATACTGGTGAGGAATCCAGTTGGATCCCTCCAACCTGTTTCCCTGCATCCACAGACGTTAGCACAATACCAATTCCACTTCGAGGTGGAATATCGCGGTATATGGGTTTTATAAAAATCATCCGCTTACTAACAGCGCAATAGGGTCTCATCCGCTATACAAGGCGGGAAATCAATCAATCCAATATATACATATGCCAATATGTATATATTGCTATATATATATATATAGATATATCCTACTATATCTAATATCACATCCAATAGCAATCAAATCAATCAATCAATAACTGTAAAATAAATTTTCCTTTGAGTGAGAAAAATCTCACCTTTGCTTTTTATTTTGCCATCCTATTTCCAATCCCATTTTGTCTTTACAGTATTAAACCTTGTATAGACAATTATGATTTTTTTTAATATTTGAATCAATCAAACAATTGAAATTTCACTTGATTTATTTAACCTTAAACTGATAATTAATTTCCTCAAACCCATTTTCCTTTATAATTTAATTAACTAACAATTTTAATTTCCAACAAATTTTATTTTAATAGAATGTTTGAACCGAACAAATAATCAATCACTATTAAATTAAATTTAATCATTAAATTATTTAATTAAACTAAAGATTTCCCTTAATTGGAAAATAAACTTCCATTTAAAATTTTAGTTAGCTAATGAATTTTATCTTATTTATAAAACTACACAAGTGAAAATAACAGGTACAGATTTTTAAAACAAAAATCTATTTTCTTTTCTGTAAAACACAGCTTAAATTACTTTACTATGTAAATATATTTACATTTCTATATAAATTTTCAAATTGCAGAAAATAAGCTGTTTACTAAACTATATATATGTATATAATTTTCACTGTTTTACTTGTATATTAACTTACTGTAAATTTTCTGTAATATACTCATACGTATATATGTATTACTACTTGTATATATATATATATATTCACAAATAACCAAATTCAGAGGAAAAAGAATACCTCACCAACGATCTGACCATGACGCCTCCTCGATAGAGAAGAACCCACCACGCGCACGCGTCTAGTCGCGACACGCAGCCCATCGCCGCTCGAATCCAACCTTGTCGTCTGCCATCGCGATGTAGAAGACAAAGTCGTCGAAACCTTGACCAATCTCGCCTGCGACCCTCGTTCGCCAATACTGGGAATCGCGACCCAATCGTGGTGTCGCCCTCGAACTACTCGCAGCCCCCACCACATCACCTAGAGTCGCGGCCTCTCAGTCGAATATCCAGCCGCCTCCGAAGTCGCGAGAACCACCACTGCCCTCCATGATTCGAATTTGAGCGTCGAATTGATGAAGCCTTAATTTCGTTCGATTTAAATTTTGAAATGGGAAAGGAAGAAATAAGATGAGGATATGATTTCGTGAAATAAGACTGGGAAAGGAACAATTTTTGAGTTCGGCCATTTTTCTTTTGATTTGTTCTATGAGGAAATGATGTTTGCGTGAGAATTGTTAAGGGGTGGGGGAACAAGGAGTACGTGATTTACATAGGGTAGGTCTGCTAAGAAAACTAGGGTGGCTGATGTTGACCAAATTCAGATTTTAAATTTAAGTTGAATTCGGTTAAATCTCAACGCGTTTACTTACTGTACGGTCACATATCAACTCCGAAAAATACGAAATTTGAAATCCGATAATAATTCGATATTACGGACCCAATGGAACGGGTTTCATCAAATTTCGAGACTGCGCCTCAGACGGCTATTTTTAAATATCGGTTCAAATAAATTAAATTCAAAACTGAGCAAAACAGTTTAAAAATTCAATTTTGAAAGTTCGATTATCTTCGGTATTATCAATATGAACTTTAAAAGCTTTCGACATATTTTTCTTCAACTTAAAACTGAAGATTCAAATTTTTATTCAACATTCACTAGACTAAATTTTAAAGTTTAATCACAAATTTCAAAGTTATATCGGGGATTCAAATTAAATCATCGTTCAAATATTTAAAATTAATTAAATATTTTCAATTTAATTTGTTTAAAATTCAGGGTCGTTACAGGATGTATGAATAATCTATTGATTTTTATCTAAGGCTGTTGAGTAGATGGTATAATTAGTAGTTTATTTGTCATTCTATGCGATTAAAAGTGTCTAAACCCGAACAAACCATTTGCGTTGATTGATATGAATGGATAATTGATTTGTTTTGATTTCTTGTGATGATTGTATGCCTTTGGTTGCAAGTGATCGTC
Organism: Allium fistulosum; assembly: GCA_030737815.1. NCBI lineage: Eukaryota > Viridiplantae > Streptophyta > Magnoliopsida > Asparagales > Amaryllidaceae > Allium > Allium fistulosum. The sequence continues at coordinate 477,191,663 of CM060905.1, read as the reverse complement.
GTTATATTATATTAATTTGTTTGTTAGTGGTTGAAACAACTTTAGATATTTCATTTTATACGTTTATTAACCTCTTTGGATAATATAAGTGAATACAAGTTTATGGAAGCAATTGCTACTGCTTTTGGTTTCATAAAATAAGCGTTATTTGCCCGACAAATAGGTGCGTTCTCGGATTACGGTTTGCTAGCGATATTATATTGTTTTTCCCGCTGTTGGGATATATTATTTTGAAAATTATGATATATATTGTTATTATTGATATCATTATTATTTACAGACCTCTCCGTACAAAGGAGACTGTGCCGAAATTTTTTTTGAATTTTGGACTTAGAAAATTTTGTGAAATGTTTTTCAACTTTTGTTAACTTGAATATAAATGGATTTAATTGTTATAAATTGATATATTTTATTTAAATTATTTAATTATGAAAATTATTTTTTTTAATTTAATATTTTGAATAAGATATATTGATTACTTAATTGCTTCTTTTCCCTTCTTTTTCCTTTTCGAGGACGAAAAGTTTTGTGTGGGGGAGAGTGTAACGATCCGTAATTTTTGATAATTAAAATTAGTTAATATAATGAGGTTTTGTTATTAAATGTTGAAAGAAATAAAAATTTATGGCATATTAATAAGTTTATAACGAAAATGGAAGGTAATATTATTAACTTAAGGTAATTTATAACCGCCTTAAATGTAATAACGGTAACAGATTGTTGTTTGTTACCAATATGTTAAATCAATTGCAATTAAAGGAAACAAATGTTACATTCATGTGAGTTAAGATTATAACTAGAGTGAAATGTAACAATGAAAATTTAAGTAGTTATTAAATATTGTAACGATAGTCCAATCAATTGAAATAATTTAAATGTTATACTTGGTTATAAATTGAATATAAGAAAACAAATGTAAATATTGAATCAATTAATGAAATAATATATAATTTATAGTAATTGAATAAAATCAGTGTTATGTAAGTAATTATGACATTTGCTGTAAATGATAAACCTACAAATGTTACTAAATATAGAAATGGTGACAATTATTATTTGTTACCCATTTATCTAATCGATTACAAATAAATGTAAATAAATGTTGCATTAATGTGAGTTAAGACAGTCCTACAAATTGTGAATGTAATAAAGGCATAGAAATGTTAATTATATTTACAAGGCAATAATTGATGTAATAAAAAGAGTGAAACAAAAACAAATTAATTTATTGAGATTTTTGAATTATAATAAAACTGACAAAAATATAATATAATGGAATATAGTAGTTAATACAAATAAGAGATGAGAAACTATTATTTAGTAAGAAATGTGTAATCACCGTTTGTATCAAATAGTGTAAATATGTTTAAATTACTATTAAATAGGAAATAATTGTTCTACTTCTCATTACATTCATTTAGTCCATTTTGAAACTTAATCAACTGAAATTTATGTAATTGAAAATTTTCAATTGATAAGAGAGAGAATGCTAAATTGTAAATTAATAGCTGTAATTAAAAGTAGCTTATGTTTTGTAAAAATATAAGGAAAGTTTGATTTAATGAAAAGAACATTTACATCAAATAAAATGAATGTTCATTTGTGAATGTAGGTTTAATTTCATTAAAATAAAGAATAGAATGATTGATTTTAAAGGAAGAAATATATGTTTATTGAACTGTGTTTTAGCTTACAGATTGACTACAAGAATAGGAAAATAATATATTTCAAAGTTATTTATTACTCTTGTGTATAAACAATAAATTTATAAACGTGTTTTAAATAAACAATTGTTCTATTTTTCATCCATTTTAGTTGTCTCTTTTGAAATTTAACTTTGTAAGTAATTGCAATTAATGTAACTCAAATATTTCAATTAAAAGGAAAGAAAACGTTGATTGCAATTAATAGATTTAATAAAAGAAACGCACGTTTTGTGTTAAACAAAAAGAATGTTTTAATAGAAATAAAAGATGATTTTGGGAAAACCAAATTGAACGTTTTCATTTTTAAGGTAAGTTTAATTTTTTTATTATGCCTAGATAAAAACCTAAATGCATACAAATTTGAATATTATTTGAGTTAATGAAGTTAATTTGGTTACGTTTTAGAAAAAATGAATTTCAAAAGGTTGTGCGATGTACATGGTCCCTTTATTTCTTTTGTTATTAATTGTTGCATGAACGTTTTAAAATAGTTACCTTATTATTAATACTTAATATATTCATTTCTCCTTCTGTTTAATACATGAGCCTAGACTTTTAGGTTGTATTTAATTCTTGCCACCTCATTTTCACGTATACAAAATTTTACTTTCCTTTGGTTTGCAAACTTTTCCATTCCTACGTACATTTCCTTATGCATTATTAATGCATGAAGCTTTCAAAATAAATTGTGACATTTATTTTTTTCCCTCCACCTTCATTTTCTAATTATAAATAATTTGCAGCTTATTTCTTCATTTTCATTTTGTTTCTCCTGACACCTCATATTCAAAAGCTCTCTGTAACAACCCGAGGTTCCGTATTGATTGATCATCGTCATTAGACGATTAAATCGGTAGCTAATTATTGTTGGTATTTTAATCGGTTGAATTCTCTTCGAATGTTGGGTTGAAATTCTTTTGAAAATTTGTTAAAGAGTTACGGGCTTTCAATTGAACCCTGGCCCAATAACACTCTCACTTCTATCTTTAGTAAATTAGCCCATTCCTTTTGTGGAGGGACTGTTTTGTACCCATTTCCCCTTTCATTCGTTTTCCAACCCTAGAAAATAAAGTAAACCAACGAAATAAAATGGCGGCATCATCTTCGCCCTCGTCTTCTACAAATTAGAATAACTTCGCCCGTTTTCCTCGTTTACCACGACCTCAGATTTCGATCGTTGAAACAGGTGAGTAAATCGACTTACTCACATCTAATTCGTGCTTAGTTTGATGCTCAGTAGTTTAATTTGGTTTTGTTGTTGATGATTTCTTTGATGTTCGTTCGTATATACGTATATGCTTGAATTGATCTTCGAGCTTTCGATTATTTTTACGAGAATGAGTTTTCTGACTTCTTAGATTCATATATATTGATATTTGCTTCTCGAGTTGATTTTGAACTGTGGGTTTGCGTGGTAATCACTGTTCGAGTCTGACTTTGACGATATTGATTCCGTCTCTGTGATTTCGGCTGTTGCTTTGATTTTCATTCGTCTTTGGCTATTTCTTTAGTATGGAGCTGTCGACTTCGGTCGTTATTTTGGGTATGTGAGATTGCATAACTTTGGCCACAGCCTCTAGTAGCCCTGCGATTTAATCGATTTTGGGCTTATTCTTTTTGTTCATCGAATTTTCTGGATTTCACTGATCATTATGAGTTTGATTTTGTGGCCCCTGTATATATGCAGGAGGCCCTAATTTTATTTGTTGCCTTGACTTGTTCGATTTCCTGGGTCGAACTTGTTGCACACTCCCGAGCTTGTTTTACTGATACATTGAGCTCGTGTAGTCTTCATTTAGGGTAGTCTGTACTGCTCATGTTGTATTCATCCCCTGATTGCTCTGTACTTTCGTGGCTAATCATTTGTATACATACATTCATGTATGTATATAGTTGTATGATCATTGGCTGCACTCTGAAATCTTGAGTTGTATTGGTGAACTTCACTTTCATCGTCATCTGTATGTATGCCTTACCATTCACTTGACTATTTGTATACGTACATCGCTCTGATGTTGTCTATGTGATGCATTTGTCATTGATACTGTTGTTCAATTTTCTTCCAGTAGTTGCCTTTGTATTCTGTAGTCATGTGTACATCATTAACACTCAAGTCTGGTTCATGCCTTGAATTGGTTGTATTTGTTAATTTCCATGCCTTTGTACTCGAGTCTGATTCTGGCATTGCCCAGTTTCACAGTTGCATCCAAAATATATATGCTTCCATCTGAGCTCACCTGTATTGGTTCTTGTAGTCATGCATAGTACACACTCGCCTTTCATGCATACTTGCTGTGCAATTGTAGTTGAAGTATTTTTCGAGTTTAATTATTCAATATAGCAGCCTTGACCAATTGAGACAATTTTACTTGCGTACAGTCAGGTTCATATAGCATTTACACGTGGTCACTTGTTAGAAACTGATACATTGCATTATTCATTTGCATTTGATCTTGATGTATACTTCACTGTACTGCATATTGATCACCATCTTGCTTGCATATAGTATGGTTGGTGATTCAGTTACTATGCCTTATGCATTTAGCTGTGTTCATCTGAGTTTGACATTGTTTTAGATGTCCTGACCATTTTCCTACACTTGTTAATCATGCAGTTCCCTGTGTCAAGTTTTGAACATGGTTATTTTATTGTGAGGCTGTCCAGTCGAGTCTCATATTGCACTGCCCAGAATCATGTTGCATTTTTCCCTGTAGTACACTTGTACTTGTTTATGAAAATCCATGACTTTGGCCATTAACTATTGACATCAGTCTGGACTTTAACCTTTTCATCTACTGGAATCAAATGTATTTGCTTGCATCCGTACTGTCACTATATCAGTTATGATATGGTTTGTATTTGAGTTGAATTTGGTCCAATTCCATTGAGTTAGTTCATTGATGCATCACTGTCACCATTTATTTGATTCTGTGGTTTGGTAGCACTGCGTGTTACGTTGATTTCACTATCTTTATATCTAGTGGTGGCTGCAGTTTTTGGTTGCAGTTTTGCCCTTGTTGGATTCATAGATCTTCTGAGTATTTGATAGACTATATTGGTGAGGCAGTACACGTTAGCGTGTACTGCAGCCAACCAGCACTGTTATTTTAAATTGACATTTCAATTGTTTAAATTGATCTGGATTGCTGATTTATTGTTTAACACTGTTTAGTGTTATACCTGCCGTTATCCAATTCTCGTATCGAGAGTTGGATATACGTGATTTCTGTGACTGTCATCTATTTGATATTATTATTGCTTCTATGCACTAATAACTGAGTTTGAATTAGACTGACCCGTGTATTATTTTCTTTTGAATGTAATACTCGGGTCAGACCCGAGTTATTTCAGGTTGTAGATTTTCTTCTTTGAGTTGCTGTTCGGGATTTGAAGACTTTTCGCATCTTCTGAAGTTGTCATTGTCCTTTTGTAGTAGTCGTGTCATTGTATAGAACGATATGTATTCATGTATATTAGTCGATAATGTACGTGTATATATAACTTCTAGAGTCGACAGTTGTAGTTGTATCGTATGTATTGTGTCAACTATGTATTAACTGACATCAGTTATATATATATGAGACTTTTGTTTTTATCTGTGTTCCGCAATTATATTATCTGTGTTATTGTTATATCTAATGTCCTAAACTATTATGAACTATCGTAGTTTGTTTTATACTGATAATTGGATATGTCGATGGGAGTAAATAAATAATAGATGAAAAATAAAAAGTATATACCACTCCTATCGAGATAACCAATATTAGTGTAAGGCCAATTACGGATGGTCGCTCCTATCCAGCCTTATTCTTCGTAATAATAGACAGTATTTCTCTTAATACTCTTTGTTATTATGAGCATAGAGGTGGGGCGTTACAGTTGGTATCAGAGCTTGGGGTTTATGGACATAATATAAAACATAACTTGGATGGAACATATGTTACAACTATTGGTCGATGTTTTATTTGTGATTTGAGTCAAAATTTAAGTTTTGAAATTTTGATGAAATTTTTAAATATCTTTATTTAAAAATAAAAGTGAAACTGTGTTTTGTTGATTTGATTGAATTGTGTTCTGTTTATCAGAGTGCGCAGCGGAAACAGTGAAACTGTCTTCGCTGAGTACAACTGACAATCTTTTTTATTTAAAAATCAAAATACGAAATTGATATAGATTTCATTTGTTGTTTACATAGCTGTGATTATTTTGTTTCTTTGAGAATTTCGAATCCGAATTGAGGATTCGAAGAAATTACAGTTATGTGATTTTTGTTGAAATTTCCGCTGACTTTCTTTTATATTAATCATATATTGATTAGATTTTTGCTGTTTGAATTATCTTCATTGAAGATACATTCGAATGATTTCTTTGTTTATATTGTAATGTGCGTGCAAATATGAATTGCACGTTACTACATTTATTTTACGTTGAACCGATGCTTGGTTATGAAACGTATTTTGTTGCCGTTATTTTTATAACGGGATTTTCCACCAATGCTATAATTTGAAGTACGGTGTTTTGTGGCATTTTGATGAATGAAAATTCACTGATATTACATTTTGATGTAAATTGTTTTGATGTGGTTTTGACGTTTTAAAATTACTGTCACTTTGGCTTCAGTAACCGTTAAGTTTTAAAAGTGGATTTTCAAGCGGTTATTCCGCAATACTGATTTGTGACCGTTTTTACGGTATTTTGAGAAGTACAGTTTCCTTATCGAAATTGTTACTGATTTGCTGTTTTAATCACGTGGTTGGAAAATCATTTTAAAAAAATGAAATTTGTTTTATAAATTTTTAACAGTTTGCGTTTTCAAAAGAATGAGAAAGTGACTTAAACGATTCAGCAAAATCGAGGATTATGACCCCTTTCTTTTACTGTTTCGCTTAACTCCGGACTTGTCCAGTTGAGAAGGTGAATTGTTATTTTTACAAAATAAATAAAATTGTTTTCAGAAATTTAACAGTTTACGCTTTCAAAAGAATAAGGAAGCGATTTAAACGTTTCAGCAAAATCGAGGACTATGACCCCTTTCTTTTACTGATTCGCTTAATTCCGGACTTGTCCGTTTGAGAATGTAAAGTGTATTTTTACAAAATACACAATTTTGCACTTTCAAGGAAACGATGAAGAGATTTAAACGATTTAGCAAAAGTGCGGAGTATGGAACCACACTTTTACTTTTTCGGTTAATTCCGGACTCGTTAATTGAATATCTGTTGTTTTGATGGTTTTGATGAATTTTACACTTTCAAGGAAACGATGAAGAGAATCAAACGATTTAGTAAAACACGTGGTATGGGACATGTGCGTTTGCTATTTCGGTTAATTCCGGACTCGTTAATTGAAACATTTTGATGCTTTCGTGTGCTTTCGAGCCACTATGAGGACCTTTGGGTCATTTGTTGGGCTTTCGGGCCACTCTGCGGACCTTCGGGTCATTTGTTGGGCTTTCGGGCCACTCTGCGGACCTTCGGGTCAAATACCAGTACTAGACCTTCGGGTCACTCTGCGGACCTTCGGGTCAATCTGATGGGCGCCAAAATTATGTTGAGTACTTGGTAGGCTTCGGCCACTCTGAGATGCACGTGCGGCGAATTAAAAACTCGCCATCTGATGGGATCGATCCAAGCTTTCATGTTGATTTTCTAGTCTTCTTAATTGATTTCTAGATATTTGTTGCTTCCAATTATCTGCAGGTAATTGGATATTTGTTGATATGAGTTCTGATTATCGTTTTTGATAATCAGATATTTGTTGTTTCTAATTATCGCCTGTGATAATTAGATATTTGCTGATATGAGTTCTGATTATCGTTTTTGATCATCAGATATTTGTTGTTTCTAATTATCGCTTGTGATAATTAGATATTTGTTGATATGAGTTCTGATTATCGTTTTTGATAATCAGATATTTGTTGCTTCTAATTATCGCTTGTGATAATTAGATATTTGCTGATATGAGTTCTGATTATCGTTTTTGATAATCAGATATTTGTTGTTTCTAATTATCGCTTGTGATAATTAGATATTTGTTGATATGAGTTCTGATTATCGTTTTTGGATAATCAGATATTTGTTGTTTTTAATTATCGCTTGTGATAATTAGATATTTGTTGATATGAGTTCTGATTATCGTTTTTGATAATCAGATATTTGTTGTTTCTAATTATCGCTTGTGATAATTAGATATTTGTTGATATGAGTTCTGATTATCGTTTTTGATAATCGGATATTTGTTGCTTTTAATTATCACTTTAGATAATTAAATATTTGTTGATTTGAGATTTAATTATCGCTGTTTGATAATTAAATATTTGTTGATTTGAGATTTAATTATCGTCTTTGAAAATTAAATATTTGTTGATTTTAGATTTAATTATCGCTGTTAGATAATTAAATATTTGTTGATTTGAGATTTAATTATCGTCTTTGATAATTAAATAATTGTTGATTTTAGATTTAATTATCGCTGTTAGATAATTAAATATTTGTTGATTTGGGATTTAATTATCGTCTTTGATAATTAAATATTTGTTGATTTTAGATTTAATTATCGCTGTTAGATAATTAAATATTTGTTGATTTTAGATTTAATTATCGTTGTTAGATAATTAAATATTTGTTGATATGAGATTTAATTATCGCTTTTGATAATTAAATATTTGCTGGTTTGAGATTTAATTATCGCTTTTAATAATTGAATATTCGTTGAATTTGAAATTTGATTATCGCTTGTGATAATCGAATATTTGTTGATTTGAGAAATTTGACTATTGTTTGAGATAATCAGATATTTGATTTGTCTTCTGATTATCGTTTGAGATAAGTAAATATTTGCGATTTGAAAATTCAATTATCGTTTTTGATGATTGAATATTTGCGATTTGTGAGATTTGAGCTTCGTCTTTTTCTCTGGCGATTCAGGTGAGTAATTCGATTTACTCACATTCAATTCGTGCTCTGTATGGGATTTCTGCTCTGTTTTTCCTTCTCTTTTAGTTGCTGGAACTCGATTGTTCTTGCTTTTGTTAGTCGTCTGATTTTGATCCCTGATTCCCACGAGGTTGATTCTTTTGATTTGAAGCAGTCGAACCTTTCGATTTCTTATCTAATACTTCCCCGCTGACACTTGCTTTGCTTATACATTCGACATTGCCATGATCTTTTGGTTGTTACCTTTTATCCATTTATTCCCTATGATTGTGTGGACGCAATTTCTTTAAGGAGTGGAGTCTGTAACAACCCGAGGTTCCGTATTGATTGATCATCGTCATTAGACGATTAAATCAGTAGCTAATTATTGTTGGTATTTTAATCGGTTGAATTCTCTTCGAATGTTGGGTTGAAATTCTTTTGAAAATTTGTTAAAGAGTTACGGGCTTTCAATTGAACCCTGGCCCAATAACACTCTCACTTCTATCTTTAGTAAATTAGCCCATTCCTTTTATGGAGGGACTGTTTTGTACCCATTTCCCCTTTCATTCGTTTTCCAACCCTAGAAAAGAAAGTAAACCAACGAAATAAAATGGCGGCATCATCTTCGCCCTCATCTTCTACAAATTAGAATAACTTCGCCCGTTTTCCTCGTTTACCACGACCTCAGATTTCGATCGTTGAAACAGGTGAGTAAATCGACTTACTCACATCTAATTCGTGCTTAGTTTGATGCTCAGTAGTTTAATTTGGTTTTGTTGTTGATGATTTCTTTGATGTTCGTTCGTATATACGTATATGCTTGAATTGATCTTCGAGCTTTCGATTATTTTTACGAGAATGAGTTTTCTGACTTCTTAGATTCGTATATATTGATATTTGCTTCTCGAGTTGATTTTGAACTGTGGGTTTGCGTGGTAATCACTGTTCGAGTCTGACTTTGACGATATTGATTCCGTCTCTGTGATTTCGGCTGTTGCTTTGATTTTCGTTCGTCTTTGGCTATTTCTTTAGTATGGAGCTGTCGACTTCGGTCGTTATTTTGGGTATGTGAGATTGCATAACTTTGGCCACAGCCTCTAGTAGCCCTGCGATTTAATCGATTTTGGGCTTATTCTTTTTGTTCATCGAATTTTCTGGATTTCACTGATCATTATGAGTTTGATTTTGTGGCCCCTGTATATATGCAGGAGGCCCTAATTTTATTTGTTGCCTTGACTTGTTCGATTTCCTGGGTCGAACTTGTTGCACACTCCCGAGCTTGTTTTACTGATACATTGAGCTCATGTAGTCTTCATTTAGGGTAGTCTGTACTGCTCATGTTGTATTCATCCCCTGATTGCTCTGTACTTTCGTGGCTAATCATTTGTATACATACATTCATGTATGTATATAGTTGTATGATCATTGGCTGCACTCTGAAATCTTGAGTTGTATTGGTGAACTTCACTTTCATCGTCATCTGTATGTATGCCTTACCATTCACTTGACTATTTGTATACGTACATCGCTCTGATGTTGTCTATGTGATGCATTTGTCATTGATACTGTTGTTCAATTTTCTTCCAGTAGTTGCCTTTGTATTCTGTAGTCATGTGTACATCATTAACACTCAAGTCTGGTTCATGCCTTGAATTGGTTGTATCTGTTAATTGCCATGCCTTTGTACTCGAGTCTGATTCTGGCATTGCCCAGTTTCACAGTTGCATCCAAAATATATATATGCTTCCATCTGAGCTCACCTGTATTGGTTCATGTAGTCATGCATAGTAGACACTCGCCTTTCATGCATACTTGCTGTGCAATTGTAGTTGAAGTATTTTTCGAGTTTAATTATTCAATATAGCAGCCTTGACCAATTGAGACAATTTTACTTGCGTACAGTCAGGTTCATATAGCATTTACACGTGGTCACTTGTTAGAAACTGATACATTGCATTATTCATTTGCATTTGATCTTAATGTATACTTCACTGTACTGCATATTGATCACCATCTTGCTTGCATATAGTATGGTTGGTGATGCAGTTACTATCTTATGCATTTAGCTGTGTTCATCTGAGTTGGACATTGTTTTAGATGTCCTGACCATTTTCATACACTTGTTAATCATGTAGTTCCCTGTGTCAAGTTTTGAACATGGTTATTTTATTGTGAGGCTGTCCAGTCGAGTCTCATATTGCACTGCCCAGAATCATGTTGCATTTTTCCCTGTAGTACACTTGTACTTGTTTATGAAAATCCATGACTTTGGCCATTAACTATTGACATCAGTCTGGACTTTAACCTTTTCATCTACTGGAATCAAATGTATTTGCTTGCATCCGTACTGTCACTATATCAGTTATGATATGGTTTGTATTTGAGTTGAATTTGGTCCAATTCCATTGAGTTAGTTCATTGATGCATCACTGTCACCATTTATTTGATTCTGTGGTTTGGTAGCACTGCGTGTTACCTTGATTTCACTATCTTTATATCTAGTGGTGGCTGCAGTTTTTGGTTGCAGTTTTGCCCTTGTTGGATTCATAGATCTTTTGAGTATTTGATAGACTATATTGGCGAGGCAGTACACGTTAGCGTGTACTGCAGCCAACCAGCACTGTTATTTTAAATTGACATTTCAATTGTTTAAATTGATCTGGATTGCTGATTTATTGTTTAACACTGTTTAGTGTTATACCTGCCGTTATCCAATTCTCGTATCGAGAGTTGGATATACGTGATTTCTGTGACTGTCATCTATTTGAGATTATTATTGCTTCTATGCACTAATAACTGAGTTTGAATTAGACTGACCCGTGTATTATTTTCTTTTGAATGTAATACTCGGGTCAGACCCGAGTTATTTCAGGTTGTAGATTTTCTTCTTTGAGTTGCTGTTCGGGATTTGAAGACTTTTCGCATCTTCTGAAGTTGTCATTGTCCTTTTGTATTAGTCGTGTCATTGTATAGAACGATATGTATTCATGTATATTAGTCGATAATGTACGTGTATATATAACTTCTAGAGTCGACAGTTGTAGTTGTATCGTGTGTATTGTGTCAACTATGTATTAACTGACATCAGTTATATATATATGAGACTTTTGTTTTTATCTGTGTTCCGCAATTATATTATCTGTGTTATTGTTATATCTAATGTCCTAAACTATTATGAACTATCGTAGTTTGTTTTATACTGATAATTGGATATGTCGATGGGAGTAAATAAATAATAGATGAAAAATAAAAAGTATATACCACTCCTATCGAGATAACTAATATTAGTGTAAGGCCAATTACGGATGGTCGCTCCTATCCAGCCTTATTCTTCGTAATAATAGACAGTATTTCTCTTAATACTCTTTGTTATTATGAGCATAGAGGTGGGGCGTTACACTCTCATTCTTGCAAATCCAAAAGCTTTCTTCTATGAAACATGATTTTTTTTCATTTTTCCATACACGTCCTATCCTCATCTTAGTTGTTCTTTAATCTTTTCCTGAAGCCTCATCTTGAGAAAAACGTAAGTATCAAAAAAAAAAATTTCCGTACTAATTATTATTTTAATAATATTTCTTATAACATGAATATATTTTGCATAAACTTTGATTCACGTGCGATTTCTTATATTGTATTCATATTTAAATTCCGCACAACATGAAATTGATTTAGTTGAATTTGGAGACTGTTGTGTTTTGCGCTTCTGTTTGGGTTTTTATGGGCTAAAATTCAAAGGTTGTTTTGACCCACTCACAACTTCTAAAATTTGTTATGTTAGTTAAATTAAATTTATGATATGATCAGTGATTTATTTATGGCTATTTGGTATATTTAAATTGCTATTCCTGATAATTTGTGTTATTTTGAATAAAATTGTTATTTGATTTATTATTGAATTTAAAATTTCCAGTCAATTACCTGTAAATAATAATATGTTAATTGTTGATATTTATTGGTTGAATTGAATGATGATTATGATGGATGTTTGATTGTTGATATTGGTTGACTGGATGTTATGTTTGATTTATAAAATGTTATCACTCTACAAGTTCCCTTAGTTATTATTTGGAAAATCATTATGGGTTGAAATGATATATACCCGAACGATCTATAGATTAGGGAAAAATCGTTATGGGTTGAAACGATAGACTCAAGCGATTTTATGGATTTCAATATTAAATCGGGATTGCGGATTGAAATGATATATATTCATAAATATAAATAAATTGTGGATTGAAATGATAAATATCTGTATCACTTGACCCTAGGGTAGGGAATTATATATGGACACCGAATTGGTTAAATTAAATGATTTTAAATCCTTAATTTTCTTGAATTTAGTTAAATGATATTTTGAAATAAAATTTGATTTATATAAAAGTGAATGATTATCGAAATTCAAGTTTTACATTAAAAATTGGAATTGGTTTAAAAAGATTGTTTAAAGAAATTTAATTGAAGTTTCAAAGTTGAATTTGAAGTATACGTGAAGTTTGTCAAGAATTAGGTTATTAATATTGTTCGAAATGTAACTTTGAAATATATTGAAATTGGAGTAATTTTAAATTGATATTTCATACATGGATTTGGAAGCGATGTAGAATTAAATATTTTATTGAGAATTTGAATTGAAAGATTTGAAATTGGGTTTTGGAAATTGAAAATAGTCCAAAGGGGTTGGAAGAAAATGAACAGTTTAAATTGATATTATATTCAAATTCATACTTTTAACATAACCTGTTTTAAAAGTATATTATTGCAAAGATTCTAATTTTAATATTTCCAAATTATTAAACTATTTTAACCTATAATAACTATATTAAATCAGTTTAACCTATTTTAAACCATTTAATTTATATTAAAACTAATTAACCATTTTAACTTATTTTAAATCTAATTAATCTATTTTAAAGCTATTTAATCTATTTTAATTATATTTAATCTAATTTAAAACTATTTAACTATCTTAAATCAATTTAACAGTATCTTTAATCTTTACTTAAACTATTAGAGTATTTTAACTATTTATAACTATGTAAAGCTATTTATAACTATCTAAACTATCTTTCTAAATTCCAAACTAAATTAAGTGGATGTGTTTATATTTTAATCCTCGATTTTAAAGTGAGTAAGGTTAAATGATTGTTTACAACCAAAGTTGGAATTTGGAATTGATAACTTTTGTGAAGTAACATATTTAAGTAAATATGGGTTTTGAAGAGAATGTGATTTTGAAAGTGAATATGATTTGAAAATGATATGGTTTTGAGAATATGATATTTTGATATAAACTATGAATTGACTTTTGAAATGTAAAAGAACCATCCGGTGTGAAATAAGCGTTTGGTTGTTAAAGAGACCGGGATCGGATATTGTCATACTCTCTGCCAATACTGAAAACCACTTTAACAAATGTGTACATGGTGGAGATTCCAGAAATGAAGTAGGATAGTTTGGTGAACGATTTCTGTATGAGGTATGACGTGACTCTGACTCTTATGAGTCAGCTTAGATGTGACTAAAATCAGGAGCCATGCCGGGCCAAGTGACGTCATTCCTCCGATCGGGCACACTTCTTAAATACTGTATTCCAACTTTGTGATTTGATTGGTGGCCACCCTTGATTTTGATTTGGGAGTGTGTTCTGAGGTGGGCGGTAGTAGCTGCTATGTGTTACCACCAATCCAGATCCGCAAATGATATATCTACCCTGGAATTTCCTCGTGTGCCATGTTCACATGCCCTAGAGCGCCTTCTAAGAGTTTGTTTTGTACCATACCTATGTGATGTCCTCTGGGTAAACCTCCAGTTTACGGAGGAGCGTACGGCATTGTATAGACTATGGGAATATATAAAATGTGTTAAGGGAGATATAGGTAATGCCTTAACGCTATTTTAATACTTTTACTATACTGTAGACATATTATAATAGCGTATTGTACTACATAGTAGATAGTTTAACGGATCCTTAGGAGATGTAATTCCCGAACATCTCTTAAGTTATTGCACTCACGTTAGACACTGGATAGGAGATGTCAAACCCCGTAAACATCTTTGACGCCGTCACACGCATATTTACCATTGATTTAACTCACATAAGATCTTTTAGTTCTGACTCGAGTGTTTTGTCTTTTCAATTCGCTCGGGTCAGCCTGAGCATTTCAGGGATTGAAGACCTTATTTCTGGAGGACGAAGACGAAGAGTTGTATTATTATTATATTTATTCCACTGCATATGTTGTTCCGTTGCATTTATTTATTCTTGTTGTCTGTAACTCTGTTTCTGTATTGTATAAGTATAATCAAATTTATTTGTAACACAGCTTCATGAACTGTTATTTGATTATTATATTTTGTCATTCCGCTGCGAGATTATGTATTTGTTTTTATTTCTCTCTTTTTCTTATTTACCTCAAAAATAATCTGCCTCTTTGTATGGTTTGAGTCGACATGTGTGTCTTCTTAAAGCGTCCAAAAAGGCAGGTCGTTACAAATAGCGTTAAGGCGTTACCCCTATCCCCCTTAACACATTTTATATATTCCCATAGTCTATATAGTACTGTAATTCCTCCGTAAATTTGAGGGCTATCAAAGGGCACTCCATAGGTACGGTAATAAGCAAAATCGTAATGGGCGCGATAAGGCATGTGACAAGGTACGAGAGGCAATGCCCAGGGTAGGATGCTATCGTTTTGCGGGTCCGGACTGGTTGTAACGCATAGCAGCTACTACCGCCCACCTCGGAACACACTCCTATAATCAAAATCGAGGGGTGGCCACCAAATCAACCACAAAGTCATAATATGGTATCGAAGAAGCATGTCTGATTGGAGGTGTGACCTCACTTGGCCCAGCGTGGCTCCTTTTTAATCACATCAAGTTGACTCGCGGGAGTCAAGGCTACGTAAATACCTCATATAGAATCGTTCGCCAAGCCATCCTACTACATTTCTGGAATCTCCACCACATACATAGTTGTTAAAGTGGTTTTCGATATTGGCAGTGAGTATGACAATATCCGATCCCGGTCTCTTTAACAACCAAATGCTTATTTCACACCGGATGGTTCTTTTAAATTTCCAAAACTGTTTCATAATTGTTATCAAAATATCATATTCAATTCAAACCATATCACCTTCGAAACCATATTTACTTTCAAAATTATACCACTTTCAAAATCATATTTACTTTCGAAATCATACTTCCAAAATAGGTTAAACCTTCATTTAAAATCATCATATTTACTCAGAATATGTTATTTCACTAAAAAATATCATTTCAAATCCCAACTTAGGTTATAACATCATTTAACCATATTCGCTTTTAAATCAAAGATTTAAATATAGCAGTCCAACCTTGCACCTTTATTTTTAGAAAATAGTTTAGATAGTTTTAGTATAGTTTAAATAGTTAAATTAGTTTAAAATACTTTAAAATAGTTTAAAAGGTTTAAAAATAGTTTAAATAGATTTAAGATAGTTTAAATAGCTTTAAATAGTTTAAATAGATTTAAAGCGATTTAAATAGATTTAGAATGATTTAAATGGATATAAATTAATTTAAATAGATTTAAAATAGATTAAGTAGATTTAAAATAGATTAAATAGATTTAAAATAAATTAATACAGATTAATTTGATTGAAATAGTTTAAAATAGATTAAAATAGGTTAATATAGTTTAAAATAGAATAAATTAGTTTAAATTAGGTTAAAAATAGATTAAAATAGTTTAATTGTTTGAAAATCTTAATAATCTGGATTTTTAAAATATATATCTTCAAACAGTTTATATTAAAATAATAATTTGAAATTAACATTAAATTTAACTATTTCTTTAATTTCAATAAATTTGGACCATGTCCAAATTTCAAATCAAAACCCCAATTTCAAATCTTGGAATATCAATTTACGCTACTCAAATTTCAATAGATTTCAAATTTACAATTTCAAACATTTCAATAACTCAATTTCGATATATTTTGTTTATACTACGTTCAACTTTAGAATTTCAATTTAAATCCTTTAAATAATTCATTTAAAACAATTTAGTTTATATAAATCAAGTTCTATTTTAAAATATCATTTAACTGAATTCAAATTTTAAGGATTTAAAATCATTTAATTTAACCAATCCGATGTCCGTAAATAATTTTCTACCTTATGGTCAAGTGATACGGGTATTCATCAGTTCAATATGCAAATAGTTTTACATTTACGGGTATATATCATTTCAACGCGCAATCCCAAATTTAACTTCAAATCCATGAAATCGCTCGAGTCTATCATTTCAACTCATAACGATTTCTCCTAATCTATCAGATCGTTCGGGTATGTATCATTTTAACCCATAGGGAACTTGCAGTGTTATAACAATATAAAATATAACATCCAATCATCCAATATCAACAATCAAACATCCATCACAATCACTATACATCAACAAATAAATAACACCAATTAACTGATTGTCATCAACATGTATACAATTGACAATTAAATTCAATATTTGAATTAAAAGACCATTAAATGCAATAAAAGTCATATTTAACCGGAATGCCAATTTAAATATACGAAATATCAACCAATCAATTTCTAATGACATCATAAATTCAATTTAACTAACATAAGATGATTTAGTAGTTGTAAGTGGGTTAAAACACTCACCTTTGATTTCAAATCGATTTGAAATCCAAATAAAGGCCCAAAATTGAACAGTCTTAGAATTTTTCCAAACCAGTTCCAAAATGTCCAAAATTTCGATACAATCGCAGTGGAGAAAACAGCGCGTGAATCAAACCTCGTATGCAAAAGATATTACGGTTGGAAGTTATACGATATATATATATCATAATAAATAATAAAAAAAGGATAGCACGTTCACCTCCTCAATGCGCACAGCATTATCAAGAACGAACCCATGCCGAGACATTGACTGAGCACTACCACCTCCCTGGCCGTCTGCGCACTTCGCTGAATCCCCCACCATGCTTTGCAGCTATCACCTCCACGCTCATGACCTGGTCCGGTCACCTATTTCGTCGCTAGCCACCACCCCATAGTTAGGGTTTTCGAACCCTAAATGGCCAAATTCAGGCGTCTCAGGCCACTACACAACCTCCAACCACCAGCACACGACTCCTTGCGACGAATTCTACCAAATACACAAATCAATTTGTTCAATTGAAGCTCGAATCAAAAAGCCCTAATTCAATCCTAGAATTTCGAGTTTTCTTATTTTGACTGCGATTCCCACTCGATTCGAGTGTTGTTTCTGAAAATGAACAGTTGTCGTTGATTCGTATTGTTGAGATCTTCAATTCTATATTTTATTTGAATTTTTTTGAGTAGTTTAGATTTTTGATTAAATTTAGAATTGTAATTAGGTTATCTGACATTAGAGAAGAGAAGCCGGAAGGTGGAATAGACAGATATGTATAGAGATAAGAAATAGAAAGGCTGCTAGGGTTCAGAAGAATATATTTATGTGAACAAAGCCTGATAAGAAAGAATGAACGTATCTAATTAGTTCGAAACGACAATAATGAACTGGAAAGCCCGTTCTGCTTTCGAAATGAAAGCATGTCATCCCATATATCAAAATAGATGTTTTTGATATTTTTAAACTCATTGGAATGGGTTTCAACTCCTAATTCCATTGTATAAAGAAGTTAGCTTTTAAAATCAGCTTATTTCATTAAATTGATTTCTGCGCATTTCGAGCCTGCACGATCAAACGACAAGTCTGATCGCTACGAAACTTGAAATTCTACAATAATTCACCGTTACGGATCCAATGAAACTGGTTTCGTCAAAATCCGAGACAGTGGTCAAAATGGCTATTTTCACGTTAATTAAATAAATTATTATTAAATTAATCAAATCACTTTTCATATTCAAATTTAATAACTAAAATTTTTATCATTTTTGATTACCTAGTTGTAACAGCCTGAAATTTTCAACCATTCGCATCCATACATGTCGGACTTGAATTGCTCAAAATATCAGATTGTTAATTTATATTTGGCAAAACTCAGCATATACAGTAAATAAATAATCACAGAATC
This sequence comes from Allium fistulosum, assembly GCA_030737815.1. Taxonomy (NCBI): domain Eukaryota; kingdom Viridiplantae; phylum Streptophyta; class Magnoliopsida; order Asparagales; family Amaryllidaceae; genus Allium; species Allium fistulosum. The sequence continues at coordinate 477,172,973 of CM060905.1, read as the reverse complement.
ACAGACACAGAGTAATATAACAATAATGCAGTGGAAACAAAAGAATAGTAGTTCATGAAGCTACTATATATATAATAGAGTTAAACAAGATACAACAGAAGTCTCGAATACATAGATGTCTCAATACAATAGTCAAATACAAAATCTAAATACATCACTGGAATCAACTGAATAACTGAAAGCAGAATCGATAGATGGATCTCCAAACGAATCTCCAACTCCAAAGGTGAGTCTCGAATACTGGTACACTTAGTCTGACCCGAGCGTAAAGCAAAAACACAAAACACTCGAGTCAGGATTAACATTCTTATATCAATAAATCCAACTCAAGTGAAATATCAACTGAAATACATGTAACTTAAAGGATGTTTGGGATAACCATCCTCTAAGGATCCTTTAAACTATCTACTATGTAGTAATATACGCTATTATAATATGTCTAAAGTAAAGTAAACTATTAAAATAGCGTTAAGGCTTTACATTTTCCACCTTAACATATTTTATATTCCCATAGTCTGTACAGTACCGTAATCTCCACCGTACTGGGCGTCGTCAAAGGGCACTCCAGGTGTGGTACAAAACAAACTCGTAGTAAAGCACGCTAGGGTAGGTGACACGGCACAACAAGGCAATGCCAGGGTAGATATACTAATTATGCATCCGGACTGGTGGTAACGCAGAGCCGTAGTAATCACCCACCTTGCGCCACACTCCCGAATCAAGAGTGCGCACCAAATCAATCACAAAGTAATAAAATGGCATACGATGGAGTGTGTCCGATAAGAGGAGCTACCTCATTGGCCCAAAATCGCTCATGTTTTAGCCACCTTATGCCAACTCACGGGAGTTGGGTCCACTTAAATATACCTTTAGGATCATCGCCACCATCCTACTTCATTCTGGAATCTCCACCGCGTACACAGTTGTTAAAGTGGTTTTCGGTATCGATAGAGAGTATGCCCATATCCGATCCCGATCTCTTTAACAACCAAACGTTATTATAACACCAGTCATTTCAAAATAGTTTATACTTCAAAACCAAAATACCATTTCCATTTCAAAACCAAATCAATACGATATCATTTTCACTTCAAAATCATATTAATACAATATCATTTTTCACTTCAAATACATCCATTTCCGAAAATCATAATACTTCCAAAGTTATAACACTTCTGAAACCAAAACACTGTAATATCCCGGAAATTTTAACAATATCAATTTAATAATCTGTTAAATAATTAAATTGATATTGATGATCTTTGATAGTAAAATTTGAATTTAATTTAATAATCTGATTAAATTAGTATTAATTGGTGATTTTATCTTTTAAAAGTTAATAAGATATTTTCTATTTGAATATATATATTTATTTATATATATATTGTAAATAGAAGCTTTGGGTAAATTGGGAATTTAGATTTAATTTAATATGACTTTTCAAAGTTATTTAAATTAGTAAATTTATAGTTTTAAAATACTTTAATTGATTAAGATATTTTTACTTAAGTTTAAAATTATATAAGAGTTAACAAAAAGGCTTGTTTTGTTTCTTTTTAAAATATCACTTGATAATATAATCTCTTATATAAATTATTTAAATATCAAATATGTTAATTTCAGATAATAAGTATAATGTATTATTTTTATTAAGATGAATGGATTTTATAGAATATGGAATTTTTATTTAATTGAATGAATAGTTATATATGTATATATATAACTTAACTTTTAAATTGAATCTTAGGATTTAATTTAAATTGAATTTGAAATTAAGTTTTGAAATTCAATAGAATAAATATTTAAATTTGTTTTGGATTTTAGAATATTTGTATAAACTTTTATTTATAAATATAATTAGTTTTCTTTCTTTAAAAAGTAATTTGTATATATATAGATAAGTATTTAATAAATTAAGAAAAAGGCTTTTTAATTACTTTAAAAATAAATAGAATTATGAATAAATACTTATAAGACAAGTGTCTTTAGCCTAAAGCTTCATATAACATGTGTAAGTAAAAGATAAACTATATTGACAAGTGTCTTTATTATTTTTAATTTTCTTTTATTTTTATAAATCTCAAATTCACTTATATAAACATATTGCATTCCTTTACTTCTTCCTTTCTATTTCCTTTTTAAAAACAAGAAACTCAAACCTCTTTCTCAAATTCGAATGCTAATCTGAAGTCAGTAATCTATAATTCTCAAACTCTTTCTCAAATGCTAAAATCTGAAATTCAGTAATAAAATGCCTCAACCCAAATCAAAGATCTGTAAAACTCCTCAAACCAGAGATTTATCAAATCTAAAGCCTGTAATCTTCTTCAAAAATAAAACCTGGAAGTGCATTTTCAAAATTTAAAACCAAAGCCTGCAAGTTCTCTTCAACCTGAATCAAAGCCTGCATGTACTCTTCAAGACAGAGATAAGCAATTAGATCTGGGATCAAAAGCATGCAAGTTTTAAAATCAAAACAAAGATGCAACTAAAATTTTCAAGGCTGTTTTCAAAGAAATCAACAAAGCTTTTAAAACCAGAGGCTCTGTTCTTCCTCAAAACAGTGAGTAACATTCTTACTTAAAATAACTTAAGTATAATTATGTTTGCATGCTTAGTTCTGTGATAATTGTGTTGTGGATGTGAATATTTATAAATGATTCTGCATATACATGAATGTATATAGGTGTGCATGTTGTTTTGAATCAGTGTGTCTCTGTTTCTTGTAATTCCAGACTCCTGTTTTTGATATAAAATCATTATCCCATGATCTAGAGTGATTTGGATTTAATATTTAAACAAAATGTGTTTGATTTATCATATACTAATGCCTAGAAATTTTAATTATGTCAAACTTCAAGCAGATTGTCTCTGTAACCAAAATAACAGTATATGTTATATAAAGGTGAAAATTCAAAATAGGTAATTCATAAATCCAGGATTATAAATCGAATATCTAAACTATAATATGATTTTTAACATTAAAATCATGATTTTTAGCTTAGTATAAAAGGAGCAGTTCTGTGATGAACTAAATATGGAGTTTTGGGAAATTATGGTGATCTTTTGATTTGTAGTAGCCGGGGTTTTGGGTAATGATAGAGGAGTGGTCGAAGTTCATAGGAAAAATGCCGGATAATGTTGCATTTCATTGAGGAGGCAGCGGTGGCGATTCTTTGTCTGGAAACCTAGTTTTCGTAAGGTCGCGAAATATGTTTCGTTCGTCATCATAGTTTGATCGAGTGCCATGTATTTTTGGGAAGTGGTAGGGGAGGTGTAGACAGAGTTATGGCCGGAATTTCAAGTCGTCTGATGGACGAGGTTGCGGGGGCGACGTGATTGACAGGGATTGGGTGGTGAGACCAGATACGTTTCCAGGTTTAGATTTTTAGACTCGAAATTCTCGTTTTTGATTTCGAGTATTGTTCGAAGGTTGGAGGATCGTAATCTGGTGTAGGGTTGATCGTCGATGTTTGGGGATGTTCGCTGATGATCGGAGACGCCACAGGTGACCGTGCACGTGCACGAGATCGGAAAGGTATCTGGGTGAAGTCTGTTTACTGGAGAAGACGAATGCAAGTCTCGGGTTTGCTCGTGGGAGTCTCGGGAATTTTGATGTGCGACTCGAAGTTGTTGGAGCTGGAAGGTTGGACTCAGTGACAAGGAAAGACTCGAGACTTTTGAGTGTTTTTGCGAGGGAGACTCGGGGAAACTAGGGTGGGAACTCGAAGCAGATTAGGTAGGACTCGAGTACCTTTTAGTTGACAGGTTTAAAAAAAACTGTCTGTTTCTAAAGCTTTAAACTGGTTTTAAATTTATAAAGAAGATTGTAAACAAGAATTTAAGTCAAGTTTAACTATGTAGATTCAAGTTGGTTTTGAATCTTAAAGATTTGAAATAAATAAGTTATAAATTTATATATTTTAAATAGGTTTTAAATGGTAGTTAGATTTAATTAAATGTTTAAAAACAAAAGGGAAATTGGTTTAAACTCTTCTTAAATTTCTTTTATAAGAGATAAGATTTTTAATAAGAAAAGTTTTTATATTTGTTTAAAACTTAGTTAAAATAAATTGGTATTCATTTTAAATACAACATTTAAAATGAAATTTAAAAGTAGATTTGAAATGGATGTTTCAAATATGAATGATAAATGATAACTTGTTTATCAATAAAAATAATGGTGTATCTTAAAGTAATTAGAGATTTGTGTTCATTAAATTTATTAGGAAATTTAATGGATAATTAATTTAATTGATTAATTAATCATTTGGATTAATTAAATAGGTAATTAATGGTTTAAACTAATTAATTAGTGATTAAGATTAATTAGTTTATAATTAAGTATTATGAATTAAAGTATTAATTAATGGTTAAGAATTAATTAATAAAGTAATTAAATATTAATTAAGTAGGGTTAACACTTAATTGATTAAATAATTAAAGTTTAATTAATTGGTTATTAAGATTTATTAATTTGGAATTAATAATAATTAATCTAAGTTAATTACTTAAGAAAAGTAATTAAAGAGTTGTTAATAGTAATGGAGGTCATTAACTATGGATTATTAAATAATTAATTAATAGGATTAATTTTAATAGTTAATTAGATTAATTAATTTTAAGAATAACCAATTATAGAATTTGTTTAAATATAATTACTTAATGGAAGTAATTTAGAAATTAATTACTCATTTGTAATTAATTAAGTTAATATGATTAGTTAAGTTAATTAATTAAGTTAATTAATTTAGAATAATCAAGAGATGATTTGATAAATAATTACTTAAATGTAATTAATAAGGTATATTATTTAGGAAATAAATAATAAGATAATTACTTGAAGTAATTAATTGAATGGTTATGTATTAAGGAAAGTAATTTGAGTTTAATTACTTTGAATAATTAATCAAGGGATTAATTAAGAAATTAATTAAGGAGAATTAATTTAGTTAATAAAGTAATTAAGGATAGTTAATTACTGATTGAAGATTAATCAAGGTGATTAGTAAATGTTGTTTAATTTAAAGTTAATTACTTAATGTAATTAATTTAATTAAAGTAATTAATAATTAAGTGGTAATTAAGGATCACTAATTAATATAATTAATAATGTAATTAAGATTGATTAATTAAGTATAATTAATAAATGAAGTGATTAATTAATGTAATTAATTAAGGTTTAATATAATTAATTATAGTGATTAATCTAATTAATTATAGTTAATTAATTAATGAAGTAATTAAAGGTTAATTACTATAAGTGGTTAAGGTTAATTAATTTAAGTAATTAATTAAGGATAAATTACTTGAAGGTAATTAAAAGATAATTAATCAAAGATGATTAATTGAAAAAGGTAATTAGAGGATAATTAATTAATTTGTAATTAATTAATGTTTAAGTAAGAAGGATTTATAAAATAAAAGTAATTAATTTAATTAACTTTAAATTAATTAGAGATGATATAGATCATTACTTATGGATGGATGATAATACTGAATGCTTTGCATTTGATTGATATCTCTAATGAGATATATGCTATGTGATATGGATGTTTAGTTGAATTGTGATAATATGGATTATCTGATGATATTGATAATGTTGATTATCTATTGTGAATTATCTTTCTAAGTGTATAAAGATAATTGAATTAAATTGTTTTAACCTTTAAAACAACTTGGCCTTAAAAGATACGTTTTGGATTTCGATGAGACCGGGATCGGGTTTCCGTATACCGGATTTCCAGGTCTGGAGACCCGAATACCACATCGATTCAAATTAACGATAGGTCGTGAATCAAGTGAAGATGAAGATTCAGAGTGCAAGGGTTATTGTCGTTAACTCTGAGGGTGATTCCAAAACGAGTGTAACGAGATAATGCCTTCGGTTTCGTTCGAACCCGGAACGAACTTGTATGGATTGAATGCTTTCAGCACATCGTCAGGTGGACGATGAGCATTCTAAGATAGATGTGTTCTTTTAAAAGGTAATCGTGACCTCAAGCCTCACAAACCGGGAATGGCTAAAACAGGGGAGGTGCAGCAAGGTTAGTGGGTAGCACCCAAGTAGGACAAGATTACCTCTGTCTAGATGTCCCTTTCTATTTTCGACTTAGTGTGTGCGGTTGAATCATGACAACCGTGAGGTATCTTGTGCGGGAATTATCCAGTAAGGGATGTTCCGACCTTGTGTTGCAGGGGATTGGGAGTGATCCTCGGTACGGTGATCTAGGCCACGTACTGTGACGGGCGGTACCCCGGTAGCCCTGCCATTGATGGAATCCAAACTCCAATAAGTGCCGTACGTATTAGTTGTGCCCAACTATGTTGGAACGTGAGATGTAAGCATTCCAGCTATTTCTGTATTTTACTTGAAAACCCTAGACCCTATTATAATACAATCGAATTTCCTATCAAATGTTTTGGTTAGCGTAAGGTAAAAACTTACCCATGTTTATTTGTGGGAAGTCTTACGTGATACCTTTTCTTTCAAAAGGTTTTGAAGTTAAACAAGTTTAACCTGTTACTCACACCAGACCCATGTCTGACCCAAGTTGTTTATTTCTGTTTTATAAACTCTTGGGTACTCAAATTTTTACGAGTAGCCAAGGGATTCAGGTTTAGCTTTGACGAGTAATCTGGAGGAGCAATGGAGCAGGAGGCTTCGGCGTTGTAGATATAGATAGTAGTTTTCCGCTGTGTTGATCTTTGTATTGATCTGTATTGTGTCGAGATGTAATAACTAGACAGATGTTTATAACTGTCTAGTATGTGATGTGTAATCTGTGTAACTCTGATAGATGATGTATATGATACTATGTAATATTTATGTGATATATTATATTTCGTTTCGTTTCCGCTGTGAGTATCTGTTGTTGTTTTCTGTTCTCTTCTTCTCTTTTCTATTTCTCACCCCTTTCTTTCTTACTGTCGATGCGATTTTCCGGGAGTGGAAAGTCGGGTCGTCACACGTGGTATCAGAGCTTAGGTTGAGCGAATGCCTAAGCTTTTGGTTAAGTGAATATCAGAGCAGTAGGTTGAGTGAATACCTAGCTCTAGAGTGGTGTCTATCTTGAGAGAGCGTATTTGTAATTTTTATATAACTATATATATATATTCTACCTATATTGTTGGGTTACCCGTACAGGTTATCCAATATAAGATATAAAGGTAGATAGGGTAGTAGTGTATGAAACACGACTACCAATGGTTGGAATTAAGGTTGGAAGTGTATTTATCGAGACTGTAGACCCAATACTGTCTCGAGTAAGTTTTGCTGTGATGAAGGATTTCATCGAATCTCTGAAGGAAACCTGTTAAGGTTCGGAGTTTATCTGTAAAATTGGATGAGTAGAGTTTGGATCTATCGGTTGAACAGAAGCAAGTGATGGTATCTTGATACCTCAGGTAATAGTAGCTGTGTGATGAGATGCAGTGACGATGGATGTTCCCGAAGATGTTTTCTTTGGAACAAGTTTAAGGAAGTGTGTCTGTTTCGGTGATTGAGGCTGAGTTCAGCACGGTGTTTCTGTTTGGTTTGGAGTTCGAGTTTCTCGAAGATCTTTGGATAGGAAGTCCTTGGCATCAGTGTCAGCAGTGCAACTCGGAGTGTTCTGTGTTGGCAAGAAGTTTTCTGGCTGAGTAGTTTTTCTGAAGGTGAAGTTCAGAAGCAGCAAAGAGGATCCATTTCTTCGATAGATTGGATAGTTAAGTATGGGCTGTTCTGATTTGTTAAGAGAGAACAATTTTCCTTGAAAATAGGTTGGGTTGATCGCAAAAGTGACTTGCGATAGTTTGAGGGTTCTCTTGGGTTATCAGAATTTTTCTGAGTGTCTTCAGAGAAGTCAGGAGTTGTCCGCATCTGAAGGTTGAGTTTTCTTATCGACTGGATTCCAGGAGTAGTACCGGTAGTTCAGTCTAGTTGAAGGATGTTTCCTAGAGATGGAGTTGGAGCAGCAACTCAAGTTTTGATGAAGTATCTGAGTTTTATTTATGGATCAGTGAACCTTATTTCTGGAATGAGTTGTCCAGTCTGTGCTTGTGTTCTACCTCAGATCAGAATTGAGCAGCGAAAGCAGTTTGGAGTATATCTCTGGATAGAAGAAGTAAGTTTGGAATCTACTGATGTTGTGAAGTAAAGTTATGTTTGGATCTCTTCTGTGTTCTGATTTGGATAAGTATTGGGTTTTCAGGATTGAATTGTCAGTTTGGATAATTGGAATTCATTGTGTTTTATGTATCTCTGAGAGGTACGTGTAAGATCTATCTCTGGTTTTAGAATCAGCAGTTCTGGAAGATTTAGTTGTGGAGTCAGACTCGTCTGTAGTCTGATATTCTGTTTAGTTCTGTGGATCTAGATGAGTAGGAGATCTATAACTTAGTAGTTTAGATTGTTGTAGAGCGAGTATTCCGGTATATATATACTTGGGGAAACTCGAGGAATTCTATCTAGAATTTTGTCTGGATAACTAGATTTGATTGATTGGATGATTGGTTGCTATGGTTGTTAGCATATGGATGATAGTATATGCTTGTGTTTTAAAATTTAAAATCTTTAATAAGATTATTAAATTACCTTTGTTTAAATTTCGGGGACGAAATTATTTTAAGGGGGAAGGAATGTAATATCCCGGAAATTTTAACAATATCAATTTAATAATCTGTTAAATAATTAAATTGATATTGATGATCTTTGATAGTAAAATTTGAATTTAATTTAATAATCTGATTAAATTAGTATTAATTGGTGATTTTATCTTTTAAAAGTTAATAAGATATTTTCTATTTGAATATATATATTTATTTATATATATATTGTAAATAGAAGCTTTGGGTAAATTGGGAATTTAGATTTAATTTAATATGACTTTTCAAAGTTATTTAAATTAGTAAATTTATAGTTTTAAAATACTTTAATTGATTAAGATATTTTTACTTAAGTTTAAAATTATATAAGAGTTAACAAAAAGGCTTGTTTTGTTTCTTTTTAAAATATCACTTGATAATATAATCTCTTATATAAATTATTTAAATATCAAATATGTTAATTTCAGATAATAAGTATAATGTATTATTTTTATTAAGATGAATGGATTTTATAGAATATGGAATTTTTATTTAATTGAATGAATAGTTATATATGTATATATATAACTTAACTTTTAAATTGAATCTTAGGATTTAATTTAAATTGAATTTGAAATTAAGTTTTGAAATTCAATAGAATAAATATTTAAATTTGTTTTGGATTTTAGAATATTTGTATAAACTTTTATTTATAAATATAATTAGTTTTCTTTCTTTAAAAAGTAATTTGTATATATATAGATAAGTATTTAATAAATTAAGAAAAAGGCTTTTTAATTACTTTAAAAATAAATAGAATTATGAATAAATACTTATAAGACAAGTGTCTTTAGCCTAAAGCTTCATATAACATGTGTAAGTAAAAGATAAACTATATTGACAAGTGTCTTTATTATTTTTAATTTTCTTTTATTTTTATAAATCTCAAATTCACTTATATAAACATATTGCATTCCTTTACTTCTTCCTTTCTATTTCCTTTTTAAAAACAAGAAACTCAAACCTCTTTCTCAAATTCGAATGCTAATCTGAAGTCAGTAATCTATAATTCTCAAACTCTTTCTCAAATGCTAAAATCTGAAATTCAGTAATAAAATGCCTCAACCCAAATCAAAGATCTGTAAAACTCCTCAAACCAGAGATTTATCAAATCTAAAGCCTGTAATCTTCTTCAAAAATAAAACCTGGAAGTGCATTTTCAAAATTTAAAACCAAAGCCTGCAAGTTCTCTTCAACCTGAATCAAAGCCTGCATGTACTCTTCAAGACAGAGATAAGCAATTAGATCTGGGATCAAAAGCATGCAAGTTTTAAAATCAAAACAAAGATGCAACTAAAATTTTCAAGGCTGTTTTCAAAGAAATCAACAAAGCTTTTAAAACCAGAGGCTCTGTTCTTCCTCAAAACAGTGAGTAACATTCTTACTTAAAATAACTTAAGTATAATTATGTTTGCATGCTTAGTTCTGTGATAATTGTGTTGTGGATGTGAATATTTATAAATGATTCTGCATATACATGAATGTATATAGGTGTGCATGTTGTTTTGAATCAGTGTGTCTCTGTTTCTTGTAATTCCAGACTCCTGTTTTTGATATAAAATCATTATCCCATGATCTAGAGTGATTTGGATTTAATATTTAAACAAAATGTGTTTGATTTATCATATACTAATGCCTAGAAATTTTAATTATGTCAAACTTCAAGCAGATTGTCTCTGTAACCAAAATAACAGTATATGTTATATAAAGGTGAAAATTCAAAATAGGTAATTCATAAATCCAGGATTATAAATCGAATATCTAAACTATAATATGATTTTTAACATTAAAATCATGATTTTTAGCTTAGTATAAAAGGAGCAGTTCTGTGATGAACTAAATATGGAGTTTTGGGAAATTATGGTGATCTTTTGATTTGTAGTAGCCGGGGTTTTGGGTAATGATAGAGGAGTGGTCGAAGTTCATAGGAAAAATGCCGGATAATGTTGCATTTCATTGAGGAGGCAGCGGTGGCGATTCTTTGTCTGGAAACCTAGTTTTCGTAAGGTCGCGAAATATGTTTCGTTCGTCATCATAGTTTGATCGAGTGCCATGTATTTTTGGGAAGTGGTAGGGGAGGTGTAGACAGAGTTATGGCCGGAATTTCAAGTCGTCTGATGGACGAGGTTGCGGGGGCGACGTGATTGACAGGGATTGGGTGGTGAGACCAGATACGTTTCCAGGTTTAGATTTTTAGACTCGAAATTCTCGTTTTTGATTTCGAGTATTGTTCGAAGGTTGGAGGATCGTAATCTGGTGTAGGGTTGATCGTCGATGTTTGGGGATGTTCGCTGATGATCGGAGACGCCACAGGTGACCGTGCACGTGCACGAGATCGGAAAGGTATCTGGGTGAAGTCTGTTTACTGGAGAAGACGAATGCAAGTCTCGGGTTTGCTCGTGGGAGTCTCGGGAATTTTGATGTGCGACTCGAAGTTGTTGGAGCTGGAAGGTTGGACTCAGTGACAAGGAAAGACTCGAGACTTTTGAGTGTTTTTGCGAGGGAGACTCGGGGAAACTAGGGTGGGAACTCGAAGCAGATTAGGTAGGACTCGAGTACCTTTTAGTTGACAGGTTTAAAAAAAACTGTCTGTTTCTAAAGCTTTAAACTGGTTTTAAATTTATAAAGAAGATTGTAAACAAGAATTTAAGTCAAGTTTAACTATGTAGATTCAAGTTGGTTTTGAATCTTAAAGATTTGAAATAAATAAGTTATAAATTTATATATTTTAAATAGGTTTTAAATGGTAGTTAGATTTAATTAAATGTTTAAAAACAAAAGGGAAATTGGTTTAAACTCTTCTTAAATTTCTTTTATAAGAGATAAGATTTTTAATAAGAAAAGTTTTTATATTTGTTTAAAACTTAGTTAAAATAAATTGGTATTCATTTTAAATACAACATTTAAAATGAAATTTAAAAGTAGATTTGAAATGGATGTTTCAAATATGAATGATAAATGATAACTTGTTTATCAATAAAAATAATGGTGTATCTTAAAGTAATTAGAGATTTGTGTTCATTAAATTTATTAGGAAATTTAATGGATAATTAATTTAATTGATTAATTAATCATTTGGATTAATTAAATAGGTAATTAATGGTTTAAACTAATTAATTAGTGATTAAGATTAATTAGTTTATAATTAAGTATTATGAATTAAAGTATTAATTAATGGTTAAGAATTAATTAATAAAGTAATTAAATATTAATTAAGTAGGGTTAACACTTAATTGATTAAATAATTAAAGTTTAATTAATTGGTTATTAAGATTTATTAATTTGGAATTAATAATAATTAATCTAAGTTAATTACTTAAGAAAAGTAATTAAAGAGTTGTTAATAGTAATGGAGGTCATTAACTATGGATTATTAAATAATTAATTAATAGGATTAATTTTAATAGTTAATTAGATTAATTAATTTTAAGAATAACCAATTATAGAATTTGTTTAAATATAATTACTTAATGGAAGTAATTTAGAAATTAATTACTCATTTGTAATTAATTAAGTTAATATGATTAGTTAAGTTAATTAATTAAGTTAATTAATTTAGAATAATCAAGAGATGATTTGATAAATAATTACTTAAATGTAATTAATAAGGTATATTATTTAGGAAATAAATAATAAGATAATTACTTGAAGTAATTAATTGAATGGTTATGTATTAAGGAAAGTAATTTGAGTTTAATTACTTTGAATAATTAATCAAGGGATTAATTAAGAAATTAATTAAGGAGAATTAATTTAGTTAATAAAGTAATTAAGGATAGTTAATTACTGATTGAAGATTAATCAAGGTGATTAGTAAATGTTGTTTAATTTAAAGTTAATTACTTAATGTAATTAATTTAATTAAAGTAATTAATAATTAAGTGGTAATTAAGGATCACTAATTAATATAATTAATAATGTAATTAAGATTGATTAATTAAGTATAATTAATAAATGAAGTGATTAATTAATGTAATTAATTAAGGTTTAATATAATTAATTATAGTGATTAATCTAATTAATTATAGTTAATTAATTAATGAAGTAATTAAAGGTTAATTACTATAAGTGGTTAAGGTTAATTAATTTAAGTAATTAATTAAGGATAAATTACTTGAAGGTAATTAAAAGATAATTAATCAAAGATGATTAATTGAAAAAGGTAATTAGAGGATAATTAATTAATTTGTAATTAATTAATGTTTAAGTAAGAAGGATTTATAAAATAAAAGTAATTAATTTAATTAACTTTAAATTAATTAGAGATGATATAGATCATTACTTATGGATGGATGATAATACTGAATGCTTTGCATTTGATTGATATCTCTAATGAGATATATGCTATGTGATATGGATGTTTAGTTGAATTGTGATAATATGGATTATCTGATGATATTGATAATGTTGATTATCTATTGTGAATTATCTTTCTAAGTGTATAAAGATAATTGAATTAAATTGTTTTAACCTTTAAAACAACTTGGCCTTAAAAGATACGTTTTGGATTTCGATGAGACCGGGATCGGGTTTCCGTATACCGGATTTCCAGGTCTGGAGACCCGAATACCACATCGATTCAAATTAACGATAGGTCGTGAATCAAGTGAAGATGAAGATTCAGAGTGCAAGGGTTATTGTCGTTAACTCTGAGGGTGATTCCAAAACGAGTGTAACGAGATAATGCCTTCGGTTTCGTTCGAACCCGGAACGAACTTGTATGGATTGAATGCTTTCAGCACATCGTCAGGTGGACGATGAGCATTCTAAGATAGATGTGTTCTTTTAAAAGGTAATCGTGACCTCAAGCCTCACAAACCGGGAATGGCTAAAACAGGGGAGGTGCAGCAAGGTTAGTGGGTAGCACCCAAGTAGGACAAGATTACCTCTGTCTAGATGTCCCTTTCTATTTTCGACTTAGTGTGTGCGGTTGAATCATGACAACCGTGAGGTATCTTGTGCGGGAATTATCCAGTAAGGGATGTTCCGACCTTGTGTTGCAGGGGATTGGGAGTGATCCTCGGTACGGTGATCTAGGCCACGTACTGTGACGGGCGGTACCCCGGTAGCCCTGCCATTGATGGAATCCAAACTCCAATAAGTGCCGTACGTATTAGTTGTGCCCAACTATGTTGGAACGTGAGATGTAAGCATTCCAGCTATTTCTGTATTTTACTTGAAAACCCTAGACCCTATTATAATACAATCGAATTTCCTATCAAATGTTTTGGTTAGCGTAAGGTAAAAACTTACCCATGTTTATTTGTGGGAAGTCTTACGTGATACCTTTTCTTTCAAAAGGTTTTGAAGTTAAACAAGTTTAACCTGTTACTCACACCAGACCCATGTCTGACCCAAGTTGTTTATTTCTGTTTTATAAACTCTTGGGTACTCAAATTTTTACGAGTAGCCAAGGGATTCAGGTTTAGCTTTGACGAGTAATCTGGAGGAGCAATGGAGCAGGAGGCTTCGGCGTTGTAGATATAGATAGTAGTTTTCCGCTGTGTTGATCTTTGTATTGATCTGTATTGTGTCGAGATGTAATAACTAGACAGATGTTTATAACTGTCTAGTATGTGATGTGTAATCTGTGTAACTCTGATAGATGATGTATATGATACTATGTAATATTTATGTGATATATTATATTTCGTTTCGTTTCCGCTGTGAGTATCTGTTGTTGTTTTCTGTTCTCTTCTTCTCTTTTCTATTTCTCACCCCTTTCTTTCTTACTGTCGATGCGATTTTCCGGGAGTGGAAAGTCGGGTCGTCACAAACACTTTGAAATCATAATATTTTGGAAAACCTTAACTTTGAAATCATAACTTCCACCCTTAAACAGTTTAGATATTAATAATAGTATATAATAAAATAGTTTATAAAATAAAAATAGTTTGTATAAAATAGTTATAAGTTAAAATAGTTTATAATAAAATAATTTAAATTGAAAATGATTTATATTAAAATAGTTTATATTAAAATAATTTATAAAGTAAAAATATAAATAGTTTTAGATATAGTTTAAAAATACTCTATATAAAAATAGCTTCGAATTATCGATTTCAAATATATATTTGGACCATAAAATAGACCATTTCAATTTCAATATATTTCAAAGCTTTAAATATTCAACATTTCAAAACTAAATTCGATAATTTCATATATATATCAAATTCACGTTACTATTATTTAGTTTTGAAATATTTACTTAATCATTTCAATAACATCTGAATACAACTTCAATTTACAAATTTAAATAAACAAAATATCCTATTTATATTTATATAAGTTTGAAATATTCATTTAAGTCACTTTTAATCAAATTCAAGTTATAAAACATATCTTTAAAATTTCAAATTTTATAAATTTCAAGTCAAACTTATTTAAGTAAAATTCTTAAATAAATCTAATTTCAAATCAATTTCAAATTTATCTTTCCAACCTGAATCATTATAAACTCTATATTTGAAGATATATATTAAATAAATACTTAAACAAATTATATATCAATTTTGTTATGTCAACTTTAATAAATCTTTAAAATCAATATTTATTAAAACCATATATTTCTTTTCAAAACCATAGAAATCATTTTCAAAATATTTATATATAGACTAACGGTGTCTGTATATAATTCTCTACCCTATGGTCAAGTGATACAGATATATATCATTTCAATCCGTAATTTAAATATATACGGGTATATATCCTTTCAACCCGCAATCCCAAATTCAATTCAATTGAAAATCGCTTGGGTTTATCATTTCAACCCATAAAAATTTTCTCCTATTCTACAGATTGTTCGGGTATGTATCATTTCAACCCATAGGGAATTCTATACTAACAGGGAACTTGCAGAGTGATAACAGATATGATAATAACATAACAGGCATATATCATCAATATAAATAACAGATAATGGTGTCAGATGTCACAGGTGAACAGATACAGATAATAGCATATATATAGCAATGTAAATAACTGACAGCAGCATATTTCAATTGTCGTTTCAATTGGAATCAAATTTAATAAATATAAGAACGTTAATCGTGTGTGATTGCTCACCTTTCGAGGCTAGAGATGAACGAGAATGAGATGAGTTACGAATCCAAGCACAAATTCCGAAGCACAACTAGATTGGCCCGAGTTCGACGATCAAAGCTGATAACAAGGAGTCGATGAAAATGAATCTGAACAGCTTGATATAGAATGAAACGAATTACTCTATTATATTATTTTCTTAACAAAAATTAAATTTGGAACTCAGTAAAATAATATATATATACACATTTTCAAAAAAATACTAAATCTAAATACCTATAAAAATCTCTATATATTTATTAAAAGTAAAACTCTGGTATACTCATCTATATATAAATTAATATATAACATATACAACTCACATACATAAAAATAAAATACATATATATAAATTCCAAATCAATACTTAGACTCAAACACATAAAATATCCATATATTTTGAAAACCCGATTCTCCTACACTTACATATAAATTAATGTATATAGACAACAGGTTATCTACCCTTATAAATATATATATATATATATATAACAACAAACAACTTCCATGCTTATATATAAACTGTCCCATTGTAAACTTTCATAACCAACATATTAAATTATCATATTATAGAATAACATTAATACAGACAGATTATATAATTGACAAATATAAGTACAATAGATTGTAAAGAGTGCTAATATAATTTATACAGTAGATAACTATATATCTATTTATATACATATATTCAATATAATATATATAAAATTTAAAACCAACCCAACATATTACTGAAAACGGACAAATAAACATATACAAACCTATACTCTTATATATGTGTATACTACAACTCCTATAAACTAATATATATTCTATATTAACAATGCATAAAATGATGCATAGATAGACTTATATATATACCGCACTAAGTTATATAACATATATCATATATATACATACTCACGCAAGCATCTCAAAGTTTTAAACATATATATAAGCTAACAATATATAACTTACATGTTATATTTACAACCCTATACATAAACATATATAGATTATACTATAGACAGGCTAGACTACATACAAATGCATGCTACCCAACATATGTGCAGACATAGATGTGCAGACTATAATGTATGACATATAAAAAAATCCACTACTAAAAACTAATACATATATAGTAATATAAAACTAAACTCACACATAAACTTACTTTATATAATATTATAAACTAACGGTACAAACCATTGTCTAAACAATTGCAACCTGGCTATATATATAGCTTCAGATCTGATATAGTACAACAGATGTTACTTGCACCTTATATAAATATATATATATATATATAATAAAAGAACAGGTACAGCAATCTATCTATATATAAATTTTATATAAACCTTGATAACTTATACATATACTATATAATATGTAAACTGTAACTTAGATTATATACAAAACTTTATATAAAATATATACTATAAACGTGTATGTCACGTACGAGAATTTTTGACTTTCGAAAATTCGACATCGATACTCACTTTATCGACTGCCGAGCAATCGAGTGCCGGAAACTCCAATACTGAGGGTTTTAAGAAAAAGAAAAAGTAGAAGAAGAAGAAGATAGAAGAAAAAGAGAAGAAAGAAAGAAGAAGAACAACAGAACAACATCAGAAACAGAAAAACAATATCAGAATCTTACACATCGCAGCGGAACAATATACAATAGATAATTACTAGTCTTTTAAAACAAAGAACTATATCATTTTATTCATACATCAATCAGAGTAAATATACAACAATGGACAGTTATATAAACTTGTCCTCACACGGAATACACATCGGAATAAATATATCAGATACAAATACTACGTCTCGCCATCCAGCTTGCTTCCAAAGCACCAGAATATCCTGATAACAAAACTCTAGACTGCCCGTGTGGAAATTGGTGGGCACCCAGAGTTTAGAAGGGAACAATAAACTCCGAGTCAGTCATGGTGACTGGTGTGAGATCGTAAAACAGTTATTCTTTCACAAAGAAAATAAAACAAATTCGCAATGCTTTTGGAAAATGAAACTACCATAAGACCTCCCACCACACACACAATGCAAACGCAGAATTGGAGGAGATTTCTTCTTATGATAGTCAAAGATGCTTACTACGCAAAATCAAATCATTTTTGATATTATTATTAGTGCATAGTGTAGAAATCATTTCGAAAGTAGAATATAAATCTTAGCCAGCATAGACATTCCGAACTATGCCTACTATAGCTACCATCCAAACAGTGGTGACCACCATAAGTGAATGGCAGGTTCTACAACTAATACCGTACAAGTGTCGTATTGTTTCTTTGGATTTCCAACAAATGGTCAGGCTAAGGAACTTCCTTCTCCACGATGGGTACGTCCCTGGAATAGACGACCCGAGAACCTAACCGGATCTCTGCCAACACAAGGCCGGGTTACCTCTGCAAAAATAGGTAACTACTGACACGCGTATGCCATCCCCCGATCATAACCGATCTTCCCGAGGATCCCCGATTTCCAACAAACCACATAGATAATAATGCAGCAACCACATAGGTTAAGTATCTGGGCTCCATACCATGATACCACCTCTATCCAGAAGGAATGACATACACTAAGGGGCGCTACTCCCTAGAACCTTGCTGCATCCTTCCTGTTTCGACCATTTCCGGGGTGTGAGGCTCGACGAAGTCTCATCCACAAAGCTACGCTTTCTACAAAGCCCTGCTTCGGGTCAAACAAAAATGATCAACCTATGATCACAAAGATATAAGATCAAACAAATGATCATATCGCAAATGATCAAACACTGATCATTTCACAGCAACACTCAGTATGCCACGTTACCAAATTGGGAGTATATCGCTGATAAATTTCAACTACATAACCTCTGAGCTCGTACGTCTCAGAGAAGGGTGTTAAGCTAAGAGAATAAATTCTCCGCCACCAACAGAAATGTATTTGAAAGAAATCCGCTTTATATCTCAAATTGTAACGTCAGACACACAATCCATACAAGTCTGTTCCGGGATCGAACAGAACCGAAGGCACTTCTCACGAAGCCCTTGCATATCCGGATAAATTTCTAATCACGTCCGGACTTCCCGTCACTAAGGGTGATAAAACCTCTAAACCGGAGATCAGCCGATGTAGAGTAACTCGACGGTAATCCTTCCGTTTTCAAAAATATCCGGTCTTCAACACCGGTCTTCAAATGCAATTCATAACGACGTATCACATATTCGGAATGGGTTATACGACCCCATGGTCCTTTCCCAGTTAACCCGAATAGTGAGCGCTTATTCAAAAATAAGTGTGGCATTCAAATTCATCCAATCACAACAAATACCTATCTAAAGGTAATTATTGATAGTCTGTTATTTAACTATCAATAAAGATGCGCAACATCATCAGATTCCAAATAATTTTCCAAATTATTTATTTTCAAAAAATATCTTTACTAGATATAATTTTCCACACTTCAAAAATAAATCAATATTTATTTTTAAACAACTTCCCTTTCTTTTATAAATCCCATAGTGAATTTATATTTTCGAATATCTACTGATATTCGATTTTCAATTGATTTCAAAAATTCATTTTCGATTTATCTTTAAGAAGATAAATTCTCAAAACGTTTCATTTCATTTGGAAAAGCAATTTCATACTTATTTAAAAATAAGTATTTCACAAATCATTTATTTTCAACACTTGGAAAATATTTGATATACTTAAGTCAAATTAAGTATATATTTCATTCTTTAAGGAAATCATTTATTATAACCTCTATTTGAGTCAAAACGAATGTTACGTAAAACATCGTTACGACGACTCCAAATCACTAGTATAGGGATCCGAAAATTTAGATAGGTATATAAATCCCAATACTAGATAAAACATTTCCTTTCGGAAATCATTTACTATAACAACAGTGTTATAGTCCATCATTTCCTTATATTTTCGAAAACGCCTATTTCAACAATAAATGTTGAAATCTATGATTTCGATAGTTCACACGTTTTAAAACATCTTTTAAAACAATTAACTTCATTTCAAATATCACTTTCCCAAAACCATATCCATTTTGCTTAACCATATATTCACTGTCCAAAATCGTGAATATAATTCACTTAACCCAATTTCAATCTATTTCTACACATTTTTATTTCAATAGAGATTCGCTATCCAAAATCGTGGATATATCTTCTTTAGAAATTTTCTATATTAAACTTATCCAATCCAATCTATTTCGAATTTATAAACACAGTTATAAATTCTATTTCTATTTTAATAACAACCTCGACTTATAAATCTTCTTTTTATCAACTTCTATATTTTTTTACTTATCAAAATAAGTGATTTCGGATTTATAAACAACTTTTATAAATTCCAATTCTATTTATAAAAACTTCAATCCCAAATCAATTTCGATATTGATTTAAAAATTTATTTATCACTACTAAGTAAATTCCTCATTTTTTCTCAAATTATTCAATATTCTGTTTTAAAATGGATTCTTCAAATTGAAATCATTTTACATTGATTTCCCAATTTATTTCAATTTACCAATTAAATTCCTAAAGGGATTTCCAACTTATCTCCTTTTAAATAAATTCCTCTTTAAGGAAATAAATTTCAATCGTTTCTTTCAATCTATTTAAAAATCCAAATTTAAATTAAATTCTTCAATTTATAATCACTATTTTATGAAATCCATTTATTTAGCATTTTCACTTTATTCTGGAATTTATTCAATACGATTATAAAAATTTACTTTTTTATACTTTAAAAAAATTCCTTTCTTTAAAATTTCTTCAATTTCAAAAATTGATTCATTTAGAAATTTTCTACTTGAATTTAAAAAAATTCAATTTCGTTTATCTTTGGAATCCAATGATGTCAAACATCCATTCAGCTATATTTTAGCTTTCAAACAATTTCCAGATATCAATATGATTAATATCATCACTATAATCATTCACAGATTCATATCACAATAGAAATGAATTCAATCAATGTGAGGGGTCCAGTTGGATCCCTCCAACCTGTTTTCCTGCATCCAAAGACGTTAGCACAATACCAATTCCGCTCCAGTACGGAATTATCGCGGTATATGGGTTTTATAAAAATCCGCTTACTAACGGCGCAATAGGGTCTCATCCGCTATACGAGGCGGGAAAATCATCAATCCAATATATACATATGCCAATATGTATATATTGCTATATATAGATATATATCCTACTATATCTAATATCACATCCAATAGCAATCAAATCAAATTAATAACTGTAAAATCCACTTTCAATTTGAGTGAGAAAAATCTCACCTTTGCTTTTATTTTGCCATCCATTTTCCAATTTGACCATTTCTCCAAATTTTGACCTTGTATAAATAATTTTATACAATCGATTAATATTTGAAATAAATCGAACCATCCGTTTCCATTTAGTAAAATTTTATTTTACCTAATCAATTCAATTTCAAACAAATTTCCGTTTGAAAAATTTTAATCATTCAATGATTTTATTTTAACCTAGTTTTTCTTTTAATAAATTTATCTAACAAAAATTTAAATCAAAACTATTCTTCCTTTAAATAAATATTCCACTAAATAAATTATATTAGTTTTTGATTTATAAATAACTACTTAACATTTTAAAATTCCAAATTAACTTCCAAAATAGTATACAATTTAAATTAACGTTCGAACCCATTTAAATAACCAATTTTTTTCTTTATTTTTAAACTGTATATGTAAATATTTCTGTATATAAATAAAATTTTCTTTTGCATAAAAAAACAAATCGATCTATATACATAATTTTTCTTTCATTTATATTTTACTGTAAAATAAAGATATGCACCTTTCTGCACTCGAAGCTCAGGCTCGACCATCGTTACAACCCCAATCCACTGTCTTCGACATCGGTCTCCCAACTCGCGAACCCACCTGACGACAACGCTGCCATCACCATCGCGGCCGTCCCAACCTCGTACGAGCACACGCGCGCACGCCTGCGCCTCCACTAGTGGCCACGCGAATCCTCCCCCTCCTTCACTGTCCTCGGCCCCACATCGCGACTTCGACCTCGCGATTTCCCAACCTATCGAACTCCTATGCGAACGAGTCGCCAACGCCTTCACCTTGTTTCGCCTGGAGCATCGCGCTCGAGCCCCTCAAGTCAGCTCGACTTCGAAGGAACCGCACGCAACCCCAGTGCCGCCCAAACCCTATCCACCGCGACGAGCTCGCAAACCACCTCTGATTTAGCACATCGCCATTGCTTCCACCAGGCGCGCGCCAATCGCCATCGCGATGCCTCCCACGCGCTCGCCCTCCCCAGCCCTAGCCTCGCGTATGCCTGCGATGTCATTCCACTCGACCACGATCTTGTCGCCCACCACGATTTGATTTTCTATGATGCCGATTTTTTTCGATTTGAGGATATTAGGACCGAACAAATTGAATTACAGTGGAAGGTGCTCGGTTTTGATTTAAAGAGGGGGGAACGATAATATTTTGTTTTCTTTTCGTTTGGATTCTTGGGAATGATTTCGAATGAAGGTTTTCAAATGGCAGACGAGAGCGGCCATTGTTTTTATTTTTAACGAGATGATTTCTCGCGTGAGGTATAAACGAGATGAAGGGGAGACAAGAGTACGCGACATTGCAGAGAGTAGGTTTGCTTAGAAAACTTAGGGTGGCTGATGTTGACAAATTTTAAAATTTTAAAATTCAATTTGAATTCGATTAAATCTCAACGCGTTTACTCACCGTGCGCTCACATATCAACTCCGATAAATACGAAATTTGAAATCCGATAATAATTCAATATTACGGACCCAATGGAACTGGTTTCGTCGAATTCCGAGACTGTGCCCCGGACGGCTATTTTTAAATTCGATTTAAACGATTAAATTTCAAAACTGAACAGAACAGTTTAAAATTCAATTCTGAAGCTCCTGTTATCTTCAGTATTATAAATACGAATTTTAGAAGCTTTCGAAATATTTTTCTACAACTTTAAATTGAAGATTCAAATTTTTATCCAACGCTATATAGATTAAATTCTGTAATTTAATCGCCAATTTCAAAGTTATATCGGGAATTCAAATTAAATCATCGTTCAAATATTTAAAATTAATTAAATATTTCCAATTTAATTTGTTCGAAATTCAGGGTCGTTACAGTGTATATATATAAACATCAACTAACAATATATAAACGCACACATATATATATAATATACCTTATGCAAAGAAAGGCTGAGATGGATGGAAAGTTCGAGTGGAGATGGAGGGTGTAGGCACTGGAGGGAGGAGATAAGTCTGGCGGCCAGGGAAAGTGTGACGCCCCACCTCTGTACTCACGCTAGCCAAGAACACTACTGGGTAATGCTATCGACTAGCACGAAGAATAAGACTGTTGAGGAGCGACCATCTGTGTAATTGCTTTGGACGAGTACCGATATGTCAGATAAAATAACTTACATTTCATTTCAAGAGGAAATCCAACATATCAAATACAAACTCGAAGCTACCACACAGTGGCTATGAGGCCTTCAGAAACAAGTATAGAAATAAGCATAACATAAATCAGTCACAAGGGTTCATATCTCAAAGGCGGAAACATATATGAATATAACACATAAAAGTGTTCAACAGAGTAGTGGTCAATCAAGGTCCACAATATCACAAAAGAATAGATACAAGTGCTAGGCAAAAGAATAAGTATACATCATGGAGTCTATATCACAAATGTATAACAACAAAAACTACAAATATAATGTAGTTAGACAAAAGTCAGAAGATGATCCCAGATGAGGAGTTAAGTAGGAGCACCTGTAACATCTCGGTCTGACCCAAGTACTATTTAATAAGAAAATAATAAATGGATCAGTCTAGCTATAATTATCATGCAAAATGAGATAGAGTAAGAGTTATGACAAAAACATGTGACAATAATAATGCCATACTGAGATAATATATATTGAAAATCAACCATTAATCATTCAATATCACAAGAATCTTCTCAAAGATCAAAGAAAAATGAATATCATATTCTTTATTTTTATTCGCCAAGTCATAAATGTTAGAGAAACACAAATTCACCAATGCACAAATATTGATAAATCTTATCAATGAAATCACGAAGATTGGTGAAACACAAATTCTAGAAATCATCAATAGAAATCCAGAAATCACAAAAAAAGGAGGAAAGGCATATCACAAACGGGAGCATGAAAACTCACCAACACGTGTATCACAAATGGAACGCTATTCCATGGTCGCTAACCATAACTTCGGAACAACGACGCAGTACAATATCGGTACGTCCGATGAACCAAAAAGTCGAGACATCGATGTAGTACAATAACGGTACATCCGAAGAACCGAACACAATAAAGAACATGGGTCGCTAGCCCATAAAAGATGAGACGAAACTCAATAAAACGAGGTACAGTCCCCTCACATGGACAAAGAGACATCGCACATTGCCAGTCTAAACCATAAAATGATCATCATCGATCATCAAGAAGTGTCGATTACACTAAGCTAGTAATTATAAGAGTTTAGCTTCATGTCCCATAACCACTTGCTTAACTCAGATATTTACGAACAGATTGTAGATTTCCACTCGACAATTGTCACAAGAGTTTCAATCGAACAAGTCCAAAAATTAACCGACGAAGTGAACACAAACATTTCATACCACTTGTTTTACTAAGCCGTTTAATTATATTTCTCATACGAATGAGATAAAGGTTTGTATATACTAATAGATTGGAAAACGGTTTTAAAATGAGTTTTGTATTTAAAAGTAGTGTTGAAATCGTTTTGATGAAAGAGTTTGAGTATTTACTACTAGTATAGAAACCTTTGCGTTTTAAAGTGACAAACCATAAAAATGATTGTAAAAACAATCAATCACCAAAATTTCACGTTCGAAGACGTGAATTAAATCCAAAGAAATCGATACCAAATCCAGCAAAATGGATATTCCCAAAAATCTGTAAAAAGAAGTCATCAAAGACGATAATAGTGATAACAACTAATCGGATCGACAAAAATCGATTCACACTGGAATTTTACTCAAATTTAGGCAAATAGGCAAAACTGGGAGTTTCCAGACGTCTGAGGGGTTATTCCAGACGTTTGGATATGGTTTCTGGAAATATTCCAGAAAACCATCTAGACGTCTGAAGCCTAAAATCATACGTCTGAAATCCTTTCAGATGTCTGGGGGCAAATCCAGATGTCTGGTTTTGGTTTCTGGAAATATTCCAGAAGACCAACCAAGCGTCTGAAATCACAAATCAGACGTCTGACATCCTTTCAGACGTTTGGAACGATAATTCAGACGTCTGAAATTAGTCACTGCCCTTTTAATTTTTCTACCGTGTATTATTTTTCTCCAGGAGGCAAAACCAGACGTCTGGCATTGGTATCCAGACGTCTGAACACCTGGTAAAGGCAACAATTTTCCTAGGCAATAATGGCCAAATCAATTCGGGAGCGATTGAACAAGCAACGGTGACTAAGGATTTACGCCAAACGACAACCCAGCCTTATAAGCTCTTCGATACACCCCAAACAACCTATCCAAACATCCATTGTAGGATTTTCACAAAAATTGGACTTCAAATTCAAAAATCGAAAATCAACCATATCAATTCAAATCAAAAGCAAATGATCATGAATAGATGTTAGGAATTCATTCCTAACAACAAAGATAGATATAGACATGGACGTGAGTGTAACGACCCGTAAATTTCAACTGTTTTAATAACGTAATTAGTTGACATTTTGCGAAAATTTTAAACGATAAAATTTGAAAATATAAATTTGATATTTGGAATGCGTTTAGTTAAACATAGCAACTGGTAAATTTTCGTCAGAAAATATGAAAGTTTATTTCGCGCGTAAATTTACCAATTTAATCAGTTAAAAACGATGAAAATAAAATATTTCCGAAACCTAAATATTTTTACATAGAAAAATTCTAAACCATCTTCTGAGCAAGATGTTAGTTTGTCGTTTTTCCAAATTCGGACATCTTTGGCTTCGTCGATCTTATTTTTCAGTGTTTTTCTTGCAGCTTCCGCTAATAGAAAATTCGAATTTTTATAATTCAATCATACCACTGATATCTGTATACTGTTTTGATCGTCTCGTCTCGCTGATCTCCGCAGTATATTCAATTATGTATTTTGAAGACCGGTACATAGAGGAAACCGTGAAACGGATAACCGTAACGGTCCGTGTTTTTGTTTTGCTGTGATCATTCATTTTTCCACTGTGTAATTCCAATAGACACCAGCTTTTATTCTTCCCGGTAATCGATGTCTAATTTTTTATATTCTCAGCATTTTAAATTATTTGTTGTTTCATTTCTTCTTTTGCCCGTTCCCAAATTTTGTGACAGTTACTATTCTACTTTTCTCTGTCTTATTTCCCACGAAAATTTATATTTTCTCTCTAGTTCCAATGACACTCTGCACATAAAATAAAAACAACAGTTGCTCTTCACAAGCCACCACTTGTTCACCTTCCACCATTATAGTTTCCACAGCACACCTTTATTTCAAATCCTCCAAGCCCACTCCTCCACGTGAACCAAACATCATCTCCAACCTCCACCTTGATTAGCAGCCACCGGCCGAACCACCCACTACCACCAGATCCTCCTCCTTATCCACGCAACCATCATCACGGGAAGCCTCGCCCTTCCCCACCTGACCCCGCGCCTCGATACCCACCACCTGAGCAGCATCACCTCCCCTCCCCTTCCTTGCCGAAGCACGCAAGCAGCCGTACACCCCTCCGGCAGTTCAACCCAGCAGCCCCACGCCATCACTTGCTCCGACCACCCCTGCCTGAACCACTACCTCGCCTTCATCCATCTGCCACAGCGACCCGACCTCTTCCTCCGCGCCGGCCACGACAACTCCACCTCTCGTATTCTTTTGGCCACGTCACAGCCTCCTCACCTTCCCATCTCCAGCTCCAAGACAACGGCCTTAGCCATTCTTCTTCCCCTCCTCTCTGATTCAAGCAACACCCTTCCTCTTCCCGAATCTGCAGTCATGACCGCAGCCTCCCTCTCGAGCCTGTTTCACTTCGTCTTTTGAAATAGCGTGTACAGGTAGATGTGTTTGTATGTATATTAATATATGTTACTTATACGTTTGGTTTAAAAATATAAAGTATAGGTAAGTTTATAAAATTTTATAATATAGAAATATGTACAGGTATATTTGGTCATGGTTGGTTTAGATAATTGTTTACAGTATAAGTTACATATATACTCATATATATAGTCAAAGCTTACATATGTGTTGTTGTTTAGATTGGTAAAGGAGATTTCATATTGTGCGTGTGCTGTTTATATTAAGATCATATGGCTAAATTGTGTGGTTGTTTATAAGATGTATTCTTATTAGTTTTAAACATTATTTATATATTGAAGTTTTGGACCTGTGCTTATTCATATATACACTGTTTATATTAGGAAGTACATATATCAGATGAATGCGCGTATCACATACGTGTGCAATATAGATACTTGCAACATACTATATTATAAAGTCCTGAAATATATGTATATATACTTTTATAAAAGATTTATAAAGAAACTGTTTTTTGTATATAAGTTTTACAAGTTTTTAAGTATGAACTGCTGGGTTCATATATATTAGTTTATAAATAAATTGTTTTTTTTACAGTTATATATATATTCGATGTAGTGTTTTGCATATCTTTCGTTTATTAAATCCTAGCTTCTTCACATATATATATATATATATATATATGCATATTGGTTGCACTGTCATTTATTGTGTGTCAGTTTAGTGCACTGTTGATGTATTGTTATGTAGAGTAGAAAGAATTTGTATAGATTATAGGATGATTATGATATTGGGATTCTGATTTTATAAAATGTATCTTAAAATTGATACAAAATTTTAATGTATATGTATTTTTATTGAATATGGGTTTAAGGGAAATAATATAATATACATCTCGTTAAAAAAAAATTCAAACAAATTTTGATTTGATTCAATTCTCATCGACTTCTTACCTATCAGCTTGTTCGTCGAATTTGGGTCCATCTAGCTTTGCTTTGAAATTCGTGCTTGGAATTGAAACTCATTCCACCGTCAAATATCTCCAGCCTCGAAAGGTGAGCAATCACTCACGATTAATGTTCTTTTATTTATTAAATTTGATTTCAATTGAAACGACAATTGAAATATGCTGTTGTTAGATATTTACACTGTTATTACCTGTATCAGTTCACCTGTGACATCTGACACCATTATCTATTATATATGCAATGATAATCCAGTTTGGTTGTTAAATGATTGATTGTTTGATGTTTACAATTGGACGCTAAAATTGTAATGTATAAAGTGATAAATATTATGCAAATAAATTTTACATGGGATAATTTAAATTTGAATCGACACATATGTTGAATTTGATTGGTTGAATATGACCCCTTTTAATTGTTAAATTAATTGACATATAGAATAGTGATAATTACACTTTGAACCATTGAATGTATATTTGATTAATTGTTGTAGTGTTAAAATTGAAATCGAATGACAATTGAAGAACCGTATAAATATTAGTGTAATAATCTTTAATCTACATGAAATGATAGTGTAGATTCTAGAAATAATTATATTAATTCGTACAAATAACAATGCGAATTAATACGGTTATTTCGGGATTATTTGAATTGATTATTGGATTGATATTGATTGTTGTTATTGCTTGTTTATTTACTTTGACACCATCCCAGTTATCACACAACAAGTTCCCTTTGCTATGCTTTGATTTTTGAATTAAATTGGAATCGGGTTGAAATGATAAATACCCAAATTGAATTTTGACCTAGGATAGAGAATTAAATAAAAACCCGATTGGTCAATAATTTGATTTAAAAATAAACGAAGATTTTATTTGAATAAATAATATGGTTTTGAAATGAAGTTGAAATTTGAATTTTAATGAAAGGGAAATGTTAATATGTAATAATCTGAAACAAAATATTAACAATGTAATTGATAAAAGAATGTTGTTAAATTTGAGAAATGATTGAATTAAGTTTGAAATTATAAGTAAGTTTGAAATTATTAAACTTTGAAATTATTTAATAATTAAGTTTTGAATTATTTAATAATTAAATAAGATTGAATTATTTAATGATTAAATTAAATTGAATTTGTGAATAAGTGAATTTTACTTCGTAAATAATTGAAATTGAGTTTCTTTATTAATTAAGTTTGGAAAATTATTTAAGTAAGTAATTAAGTAAAATTGAATTTCTCTAATAAGAAATAAAATGTGATTTATTGAAATTAATGTAAGACTTGAAATTTAAAGAATTCGATTTGATGAATTTAATTTAATTCAATTTGTAAGTTTTGATATAAGGAAGTTGAATTTAAATAATGGATTTAATGAATTGGAAATTTAATAGAAATTGTTTTGAATGGCAAATTTACTTAATGAATATTGAATGCAATCGATAAATGAAGTTAAATTGATTTGAATGTAAATTAAATTAATTTAAATGATTTCGGAATGAAACTTATATGAACTTGAATCAATATTTGAATTGTTTTAAATAGAAATTGAAATTGAATTATAAGATTTTGAAATTATGAATGTGGAAGTTTTGAAATGTAAATATTGGAAATTGATTTAGAAAGACAAATGAAATGTTGATTTACAAATTCTAATTGAAATTGAATTTGATTTGGTTTTGAAATATATAAACGACCAATCGGTGTAATAATCACGAAGGTTATTAAAGAAACCGGAATCGGTTATGGATATACTCTCTATCTAAACCGAAAACCACTTTAATAACTATACGCGGAGTGTGATCCAGAATGAAGTGGTTGGAATGATGTACGTGATGACTGAAGAAAGAGAACGATGATGGATAGCCTTGACACTTGTGTCAAATTGGAAATGACTAAAACAGGAGCCGTGCCGGGCCAATGGAGGATTAGCTACCTCAAGTGAACACACTTCTTTGAACTACTCATTACTTGTTGTCGATCGGTGCACCCTTGATTTTGGGAGTGTTGTTTCACGGTGTTGCGGGCGCTGCGGCATTGCGTTCTCACTAGTCCGGATCAGGCGAACGGTAGTATCACTACCTTGGGTATTGCCTCATGTGCCTTGTCATACTTGTATTCCTTTATACGCGACCACTACGATTTTGGTTTGTACCTTTAGTATATGGATTGCCCTCTGGTGACTTCCGGTTTTGGGGAAACTACGGTCTTGTATATGCTCTTGGGAATAAAAATGTGTTAAGGGTGGAATGGGCCATGACTTAACACTATTTTGATATCTTATTATTACTGATAGACATTATCTACTTATCGTACACTACTACATAGTAGATAGTTTAACAGATCCTTAAAGGATGGTTATTCCAAACATCCTTTGAGTTACTCGTATTTCAATTGCTATTTCACTTGAGTTGGATTTATTAATATAAGAATGTTAATCCTGACTCGAGTGTTTTGTGTTTTGCTTTACGCTCGGGTCAGACTGAGTGTACCAGTATTCGAGACTCACCTTTGGAGTTGGAGCTTTGCTTGAAGATCCAGCCATCTATTCTGCTTTCAGTATTCGATGATTCCAGTGATGTATTCTGATTTGTATCTGATGTATCGTATTACTCTTCCGTTGTATCTGGTTTAACTCTGATGTAACTTATACATTTATATAGTAGCTTCATGAACTACTATCTCTTTTATTTCCGCTGCAATTATTACTCTGTGTTTGTGATCTGTGATTATTTATTTATTATATATGTTCAGTTTTGCCAAATTTAAATTAACAACGCGGTATTTTGAGCAATTCAATTTCGGCATGAGTGTCTACCTATACACTTATAATGGATGCGAATGGTCCAAAATAGCGGGTCGTTACAGTTGGTATCAGAGCTTTGGTAGCTCTAGGCAAAACTTAACATATAAAGTAAATGTATTTACAGAATCACTCTCATTCGAGTTTCAATCTCTTTCTTTTGATTCGATTCCTTTGAATTTTGGAACATTCCCTGCGGTTCCAAATTTCATTCGTGTGCCTCACTATTCGACTTCTTTCAATTCTGGAGCATCACATAACTCCATTTCGAATGACCCTTATAATGAATCGGCGGTCTCGCTAAACTTCGAATGATTTGTAAAGGGGTGAAACTCCTTTACAATAGGCATTGATTTACCGGAGATTTCTGTATCCTCGGTTTACGATGCTATCTCTCTCCTGCTATACCTGAATTTTATTTCTTGAGATCGAATGTCGATTTACCTCGGAATTCTACAACGATCTTATTCTTGAAGTCACGGTCGACCTAGTTAAGGTATCCCGTAATTTATATAAACTTATCAAATCTCACTGCTTTGTTATTTAATTATCATATCTTAGTTTCGAACTTATCTTCGAATCGAAATTCTCTTTGATTTAAGTCCATCAAAATTTGAATCTCTATCCTTGCTTTGAAATCCATTCTTGTATCGTTAAGCGAGGAAGTGTATCTGTAAATTAATCTTAAAATGTTTTAAAATATATTGTGTTGTTTGAGTTGTTGATGTTGATTTGGGTTTTCAATCGATTCGTCTGATCAGCGCTATCGATAGGATTTCCAAAACACTTGAACAGAACAAACCGACACAATGTTGTTTTCAAATTTGGTAAACAAAATAGTTTTGGATGATTATATTATATATAAATATAAGTTTTATAAAATTAAATTCTTAATGAATTTGTTGTCAAAAATGATAATATTTGATTTTTATTTATTGTTTTGTAAACCATTGATTATCGCATAATATAAATAAATTTATAAAACATGGTTATAATTTGATTTGAAATTTGAAATGAATTTAAATCAAGAATGTGAGAATTTAATTTTCGGTGTATTCAAACTTTGGGTTTAAATTTTTAAATGCATATTATAAAAAGTAATTTCGAATAGAAATCAGTTCTAAAGAATTTTAAAATGTTGAAATCAGTGCTCTTCTCTTTGTCGCTGGAAAATAATTTCGGTGATGGTGGCCGCATCATCGACATTCATTTTCGAGTTTCAAAGTGGAGAAACCATTCTGTAGCTTTGCTACGGGTTTGTTTGGAAAAATATTTTAATTTGAATTTCTTAATTATGACTCGATTTATATAGATATGGGTATCTTATTTTAAAATTCAATTTGATTTGATATAAATACATTATATATATATATCCCTAAATTGTTTAAAGTTAATCGGAAATCTAATTCTTAAATGTTGTTAAAGGATGATTTTAATTATAAATAAAACCAAAAATTTGGAATAAATATATAAACTTGAATAATTGAATTGGGAAAATTTTATTTGTATATTGTTCAACTGCATTCTAATACAACTCACCTAAAATCATTCAGAAGTTGAATATGTAATTGGATAATATAATATAAATTGAATTTATAAATAAAATTCGAGTGTTTATAATAAATGTTATACACTAAATTTTGATTATAAAGATGTTAATAGAGTTAGATAGGATAATAAGTAAACTCAGTTAATAATGAAATAAATTTGTTTTGAAAGAATTAAAAAAAATTGTTTTGGAAGAATTAATAAATTGAAATTTGATCAACATATGAAAATACCTTGAATTTAAAAGAAATTAATAGATGAAAATTAATTTAAATCGAAACTTTTATGTTTTAAATTAATTTATATGGGTTAAATATATATGAGTAGATATATTAAGTAGAATAAATTTAACAGTAATTTGGAATAAAGAAGAATTTAAAATTGTTGAAGAAAATATTATTATAATAAAAGACTATTCAAATTTATGGTTTTAGAAATTGTAAATTGAAGAAAATGGGATAATAAGATAATGAATTTAGAAATAGTTAATATTGATTTTAGTGAAATCAAATGGATTAAATAAATTATTGAATATTAATTTAAATTTGAATTTATATGGTTTAAATTAATTGTTATTTTGTATTTCAAATCTGTTTTTCTTTTAGGTTGTTTCTATTCTCCTACCTTGTTCCTTTTCGGGGACGAAAAGTTTTGAGTGGGGGAGAGTGTAACGACCCGTAAATTTCAACTGTTTTAATAACGTAATTAGTTGAAATTTTGTGAAAATTTTAAACGATAAAATTTGAAAATATAAATTTGATATTTGGAATGCGTTTAGTTAAACATAGCAACTGGTAAATTTTCGTCAGAAACTATGAAAGTTTATTTCGCGCGTAAATTTACTTCAATTTAATCAGTTAAAAAGCGATGAAAATAAAATGTTTCCGAAACCTAAATATTTTTACATAGAAAAATTCTAAACCATCTTCTGAGCAAGATGTTAGTTTGTCGTTTTTCTAAATTCGGACATCTTTGGCTTCGTCGATCTTATTTTTCAGTGTTTTTCTTGCACTTTCCGCTAATAGAAAATTCGAATTTTTATAATTCAATCATACCACTGATATCTGTATACTGTTTTGATCGTCTCGTCTCGCTGATCTCCACAGTATATTCAATTATGTATTTTGAAGACCGGTACATAGAGGAAACCGTGAAACGGATAACCGTAACGGTCCGTGTTTTTGTTTTGCTGTGATCATTCATTTTTCCACTGTGTAATTCCAATAGACACCAGCTTTTATTCTTCCCGGTAATCGTTGTCTAATTTTTGATATTCTCAACATTTTAAATTATTTGTTGTTTCATTTCTTCTTTTGCCCGTTCCCAAATTTTGTGACAGTTACTATTCTACTTTTCTCTGTCTTATTTCCCACGAAAATTTATATTTTCTCTCTGGTTCCAATGACACTCTGCACATAAAATAAAAACAACAGTTGCTCTTCACAAGCCACCACTTGTTCACCTTCCACCATTATAGTTTCCACAGCACACCTTTATTTCAAATCCTCCAAGCCCACTCCTCTGCGTGAACCAAACATCATCTCCAACCTCCACCTTGATTAGCAACCACCGGCCGAACCACCCACTGCCACCAGATCCTCCTCCTTATCCACGCAACCATCATCACGGGAAGCCTCGCCCTTCCCCACCTGACCCCGCGCCTCGATACCCACCACCTGAGCAGCATCACCTCCCCTCCCCTTCCTTGCCGAAGCACGCAAGCAGCCGTACTGTAACGACCCGTAAATTTCAACTGTTTTAATAACGTAATTAGTTGAAATTTTGTGAAATTTTAAACGATAAAATTTTGAAATATAAATTTAATATTTCGAATGCGTCTAGTTAGATATAGCAACTGGTAAATTTTCATCCGGAAATATGAAAGTTTATTTCGCGCGTAAATTCACTTCAATTCAATCAGTTAAAAAGTGTTGAAAATAAAATGTTTCCGGAACCTAAATATTTTTACATAGAAAAATTCTAAACTATCTTCTGAGCAAGATGTCAGTTTGTCGTTTTTCCAAATTCGGACATCTATTGCTCCGTCGATCTTATTTTCGGCAAAATAGCAGCATTTCGTACCGATATCGATTTTTGATCGGATGATCGTACCACTGATATCTGTATACCGTTTTGATCGTCTCGTCGTGCTGATCTCAACGGTATATTTATTTTTATTTTTCGAACTCAGGTATGTTGTGAAATCAGTAAAACGGTTTCCATCTCGGTACCGTTTAAATCTTTGAACTTCACGTGACCATTCAAATTTCAACAAAAAAAACCAACAGTCTCTTACTTTTAATATTCTATGAACTGCTATTTGGCTGAGACTATTCGTTGTTTGACATTTCTTTTGGTTCATTTATTTTGTTCGTGTGTTTACATTTATTTTTCTTTTGCCTATTCAAACGGTTCAAATTTTCATTTTGTTTAATAACTTCATTTTTACTTTCGTTCTTTTAAATCCCGAGCCCTTCATTTTCATTGCCCAAAACCAAAGTCTCCTCCCCACCACGTCAGACCTACACGCAAGCCCTCTGCAAATTCCTCCATCCCGAGCCCGCCTCGCCTGCACCAAGGACGTCCACCACCGTGCCTCGAAAACCCACCAACCGTTCAGCCTCTAGCCCAACCTGACCGATGACAACCACCGTGCTCCGCCTTAAACCCATCCTCCGTCCTCCGATACGCCTTCTCGGCCACTGCTTAGCCTCGGCACCCACTCGCCCCTCTCCTTCCACCGCCTTATCCTGACGCGACCCCGCCTCTCAACAGCCTCGTCCCGGCCTTCATCCCCTCTGCCACGCAAGCACCTTCGGCCTGCAACCACCCTTGAACCGAATGCCTGTTCTTCCTTTGCTCCTTCAATTAGCAGCCGATCCCCACGTGCCTTCCACCGATCATTCCTAGCTGCTACACCCAGCTCCACAACCCATGCCGTAAGCCTCTCTCCTCCCCTCTTTGTATATTTGTTCATTTTTGTATTTTTTTTACAATAATATATATGTTTTACGTTTTGTTATGTATAAACATTGTTTATATAAATTTGCTGGCAGGCAGTATGGGAATATGCTAGTTGGTATGTTGTATATATTTTGTTGAAAAAGTATATTGGTTTATAGCTTGAATTTTTGGGTTTGATGTTATTTTATATACACTGTTTTGGAGATATTCTATGATATAGTATATATTAGTGTGTGTTGTCAGTGGGTCAGTTGGGTCTGTGTTTCATATATAATTCATTGTTTTTTTATGTAGATATTTTATATATACACTGTTTTGGAGATATTTTATATACATTGTTTTTTTATGTAGTCGTATATAATTCATTCAACTCATATGCCTAAAATAAGTTATATTTGGTTTCTATGTTTTGCAGTTCAAGCTTGCAGTTTTGTTTTGTAGAACTAAATTTTATTTTTCATCTGCATCTGTATATATATGATGTACATGTTTAGTTATGGCATATATTTTATATTTTGAAGTCTTACCTATGTTGTACAGCATATATGTATATATGCAGTAAATTATTTACAAAGCATACCTATAGTTTAAGAGAACAGTTTGTTTTATAAGTCATTTGTATATAAACTATACTCTCTATGTTTTGGTGTTTTATTATATATATATTTTACATATATTTGCTTATATATATGGTCACGTCTATTATTCTAGCTTGATCTGCATGTATATGTTCATTGGTAAATAATAATATATGTAGTTTGTATGGATGTATATACTGTTGGTTGTTTAATCATATGTATGTTAGCATACATATGGATAGTCATATTTATATATAATAGAAGTATGGGTTCATCATTGAGAAAGTTGGCATATTGTTTTTGTAGTCTGTCTTTTAAAGTATGTGTTTGAAGTCGGTATGCATATATATGATTAATAATAACTTTAATATATTTTTGGGAATAAGGTTTTGGGTATAAAATATTTAATAGGCGTTTAAATTGATAATGATTTGAAGATAAATATATTATATATATGTTCACTGATACTATTTTATTTATCGACCCAATGCTGATTTTGATTTCGTCTATTCCTTGCTCAGCTTTGATCATCGAATTCATACCGATTTTGTTTTATTGAATTCGTGCTTGGATTCGCGATACTTCCCATTCTCGTCCATCTCAAACCTCGAAAGGTGAGCACTCACTCACGATTAACGTTCTTTTATTTATTAAATTTGATTTCAATTGAAACGACAATTGAAATATGCTGCTGTTAGTTAAATACACTGTTATATATGTTATTGCCTGTATCAGTTCACCTGTGACATCTGACACCATTATCTGTTAATTATTTATGTGATGATAATACAGTTTGGCTGAAATTGATTGATTGTTGATGTTTATATTGGACGTTAAATTGTTAATGTTAAAATGATAAATAATATGCAATTGAACTTGACGTAGGATAGTTAAATGTTAAATTTGATTTAAATGACATTTGTATAATATGACCCCTTTTACTGTTAAATTTATTGACACGTAGGATTTGTTTAATTACATTTTGAACCACTGAATGTAAGTTGTTTAAATTGATGATGTATGAAATTGGAATAGATGACAAGTGAAAACCGTAATGTAATAATCTTTAATCTACATGAAATGATAGTGTAGATTCTAGAAATAATTATATTAATTCGTACAAATAACAATGCGAATTAATACGGTTATTTCGGGATTATTTGAATTGATTATTGGATTGATATTGATTGTTGTTATTGCTTGTTTATTTACTTTGACACCATCCCAGTTATCACACTGCAAGTTCCCTTTGCTATGTTTTGATTTTGAATTGAATTGGAATCGGGTTGAAATGATAAATACCCAAATTGAACTTTGGCCTAGGATAGAGAATTAAATAAAACCCGATTGGTCAATAATTTGATTTAAAAAATAAAACAAATATTTTATTTGAATAAATAATATGGTTTGAAATGAAGTTGAAATTTGAATTTTATGAAAGGAAATTGTTAATATTTAATAATCTGGAACAAAATATTAACAATGTAATTGATGAAAGAATGTTGTTTAATTTGAGAAATGATTGAATTAAGTTTGAAATGATTTAATAATCAAGTTTGAAATTATAATTAAGTTTGAAATTATTAAACTTTGAAATTATTGAATAATTAAGTTTTGAATTATTTAATAATTAAATAAGATTGAATTATTAATGATTAAATTGAATTGAAATTCTTTAATAAGAAAAATTGAACTTTTGAATAAGTGAATTTTACTTCGTAAATAATTGAAATTGAGTTTTCTTTATTAATTAAGTTTTGGAAAATTATTTAAGAAAGTAAATAAGTGAAATTGAATTTCTGTAACAGGAAATGAAAATGTGATATTTTTGGAATTAATGTAAGACTTGTAATTGAAAGAATTGATTTGACGAATTTAATATATTTCAAAATTGTAAGTTTTGATTTAATGAAGTTGAATTTAAGAAATGGATTTAATGAATTGGAAATTTAATAGAAATTGTTTTGAATGGCAAATTTACTTAATGAATATTGAATGAAATCAATAAATGAATTTGGAACTGATTTGAATGTTAAATTAAATTGATTTAAATGATTTCGGAATTGAATCTTATATACGAATTTAAATTGATATTTGAATTGTTTAAAATAAAGATTGAAATTGAATTATAAGGTTTTGAAATGATAATTTGGAAGTTTTGAAACGTAAATTATTGGAAATTGGTTTTGAAAGACAAATGAAATGTTGATTTATGAATTGAAATTGAATTGAAATTGATTTGGTTTTTGAAATAAACAAACGACCAATCGGTGTAATAATTACGGAAGTTATTAAAGAGACCGGAATTCAGTTATGGATATACTCTCTATCTAAACCGAAAACCACTTTAATAACTATACGCGGAGTGATGATCCAGAATGAAGTGGTTGGATTGGCGAACGTTGATGATTGAAGAAAGTGAACGATAATGGATAGCCTTGACACTTGTGTCAAATTGGAAATGACTAAAACAGGAGCTGTGTCGGGCCAATGGAGGATTGATACCTCAAGTGGACACACTTCTTCGAACTACTTATACTTGTTGTCGATTGGTGCACCCTTGATTTTGGGAGTGTTGTTTCACGGTGTTGCGAGCGCTGCGGCGTTGCGTTCTCACCAGTCCGGATCAGGCGAACGGTAGTATCACTACCTTGGGTATAGCCTCATGTGCCTTGTCATACTTGTATTCCATTTATGCGCGACCACTACGATTTTGATTTGTACCTTTAGTATATGGATTGCCCTCTGGTGACTTCCGGTTTTGGGGAAACTACGGTCTTGTATATGCTTTTGGGAATAAAAATGTGTTAAGGGTGGAATGGGCCATGACTTAACACTATTTTGATATCTTATTATTACTGATAGACATTATCTACTTATCGTATACTACTACATAGTAGATAGTTTAACGGATCCTTAAAGGATGGTTATTCCAAACATCCTTTGAGTTACTTGTATTTCAATTGCTATTTCACTTGAGTTGGATTTATTAATATAAGAATGTTAATCCTGACTCGAGTGTCTTGTGTTTTTGCTTTACGCTCGGGTCAGACTGAGTGTATCAGTATTCGAGACTCACCTTTGGAGTTGGAGCTTTGCTTGAAGATCCAGCCATCTATTCTGCTTTCAGTATTCGATGATTCCAGTGATGTATTCTGATTTGTATCTGATGTATCGTATTACTCTTCTGTTGTAAACTCTGATGTATTTTATATATTCATATAGTAGCTTCATGAACTACTATCTCTTTTATTTCCGCTGCACTTATTACTCTGTGTCTGTGATCTGTGATTATTTATTTACTGTATATGTTCAGTTTTGCCAAATTTAAATTAACAACGCGGTATTTTGAACAATTCAACTCCGGCATGAGTGTCTACCTATACACTTATAATGGATGCGAATGGTCCAAAATTCTGGGTCGTTACACGTACACCCCTCCGGCAGTTCAACCCAGCAGCCCCACGCAATCACTTGCTCCGACCACCCCTGCCTGAACCACTACCTCGCCTTCATCCATCTGCCACAGCGACCCGACCTCTTCCTCCACGCCGGCCATGACAACTCCACCTCTCGTATTCTTTTGGCCACGTCACAGCCTCCTCCCCTTCCCATCTCCAGCTCCAAGACAACGGCCTTAGCCATTCTTCTTCCCTTCCTCTCCGATTCAAGCAACACCCTTCCTGTAACGACCCTGAATTTTGAACAAATTAAATTGAGAATATTTAATTAATTTTAAATATTTGAACGATAATTTAATTTGAATCCCCGATATATATATATATATATATTTGACGATTAAAGTATAAAATTTAATATATTGAGAGTTGAATAAAAATTTATATCTTCAATTTTAAGTTGAAGAAAATTATTTCGAAAGCTTTTAAAATTCGTATTGATAATACTGAAGCTAATCGAACTGTCAGGATTGAATTTGAAACTGTTCTGTGCAGTATTGAATTTAATCGTTCGAACCGATATTTAAAAATAGCCATTTTTCAAACAGCCTCGGAATTCGACGAAACCGGTTCCATTGGGTCCGTAATATTAAATTATTGTCGGACTTCCAATTTCGTATTTAACGGAGTTGCCGTGTAACCGTACGACATGAAAATGCGTTAAAACAAAAGGGAATTCAATTTTAAAATTTAAATTTAAACTTTGCCGACATCTTTACAACCACG
The DNA here is from genome assembly GCA_030737815.1 of Allium fistulosum. NCBI lineage: Eukaryota > Viridiplantae > Streptophyta > Magnoliopsida > Asparagales > Amaryllidaceae > Allium > Allium fistulosum. The sequence goes on along the minus strand of CM060905.1, from coordinate 477,133,126 downwards.
TCTCGTTCCTTTAATCATGGAGAAAATTACGCCGAAGGCCACGAAATTCATCGTGCAACCCATGTTCTTTCTATCTTATATTATCATCTTCCCTCGTTTAAAATTCACAGCCGAGATTCAAAAGAAAAAAAAATGGTCTCTGTTAAAATTCGTGTCCCCTCTTCTAAAACGTTCGAGCGAAAGATGGAAATCAAATTCGAAAACCAAATTAAAGAATATCCCTCTCCGTTTTCAGTTTATAATTCGCGAAATCAAGGATGGAAGGGCACAAACGAAATCGAATCGCCTAGGGTCTCTCGGCGACAGGCGAGGTCGCGAGATGGGTTCGCACTAGCGGAAGGGGTGGCGTTCGAGTGGAGTGCTCGCGAGGGCGAGCATGTGGGGCAATCTGTGGTCGCGATGGGGGGTGGAGGTCTAGGGCACGGCAGCGGCGACCTAGGGTTGTCAAATCGAGGCGAAGCTCGGGGCCGCATTGGCAATTGGAACTGGGGGCAGCTCGATCTCGAGCGGTGGGCGCAGCAGCGTTGGCCCACGGCGAGGCGTAGTGGTGTGGGGTCGCGACTTAGGGCGGCGATGTATTAGGCAGGGTAGAGTCGCGTAAAAGAATGTCGCAGTTGCGTTCGTCTAGGAGTTTGCAAGAGGGATTTCTGTTGGTTGTTTGTCGATGGCAGTGGTGTCGTGACCTCGTTTTCGATTGGAATGGCATTCGTTTGGGATGCTCAAGAAAGGTATCTGTGTTTTAAATTATATACATTTTTTTCTTTTACAAATAAATCTTAGTTAGGTGGAATTTTTGATTTACAGTTGAAAAAAAGAAGTAAATATAGGTTAGAAAGGACAACCGTAAAATAAATTTCATTTTCTGCAGTTTATAGTAAGGAAAATTGTTTAAAAAACTAAATTTATTAGTTGAATTAAAAATTTAGTTTCAAATGGAAAATATTTTGTAAAAGAAGATTTGTTAGAAATTTAATATATTGGGTGAAATGATTTATTTAAAGGAAATGTAGTTTTAAATTTATTTTGTTAGTAAATTAAAATTGCCAAATAGTTAGACAATTAGATTTGTTAAAGGAAATTGTTAAAAATTTAATTTATTAGATAAAACAAAATACTAAATGAAAATTGATTATACGATTTAATTCGAATATTGATATATTGTGTAAATTGTTATACAAGGTTAAACCGTGAAGAAATGATCAAAAATGGAAATGGGATTGCGAAATTAAAAGCTAAGGTGAGATCTTCTCACTCAAATTGAATGTGGAACTTTTACAGTTATTGATTTGATGATTGCTATGTTGATTGTGATATTAGATATTATAGGATATATCTATATATATAGCAATATATACATATTGGCATATGTATATATTGGATTGATTGATTTTCCCGCCTCGTATAGCGGATGAGACCCTATTGCGCCGTTAGTAAGTGGATTTATAAAAACCTATATACCGCGATAATTCCGTACTGGAGCGGAATTGGTATTGTGCTAACATCTTTGGATGCAGGGAAACAGGTTGGAGGGATCCAACTGGACCCCTCACATTGATTGAATTTATTTCTATTGTGATATGAATCTGTGAATGATTATAGTGATGCTATTAATCATATTGATATCTGGAAATTGTTTGAAAGCTAAAATTTAGCTGAATGGATGTTTTGACATCATTGGATTCCAAAGATAAACGAAATTGAATTTTTGAAATTCAAGTAGAAAATTTCTAAGTGGATCAATTTTTGAAATTGAAGAAATTTTGAAGAAAGGAAATTTTGAAGTATAAAAAGTAAATTTTTATAATCTTATTGAATAAATTCCAGAATCAAGTGAAAATGTTAAATAAATGGATTTCGTAAAATAGTGATTATAATTTGAAGAATTTAATTTAAGAATTTGGATTTTAAATAGATTGAAAGAAATGATTGAAATTTATTTTCTTAAAAAAAGGAATTTATTTAAAAGGAGATAAGTTGGAAATCAAATTTGAAATTTAAATCGGTAAATTGAACTGATTTGGGAAATCCATGTAAAATGATTTCAACTTGAAGAATCCATTTAAAAATAGGATATTGAATGATTTGAAAAGAATAAGAATTTATTTTAGTAGTGAAAATAAATTTAGAAATCAATTTGTAATTGATTTGGAGTTAAAGTAGAATTAGAAATAAATTTGAAATCCGATTTTTGATTCAAAAGTGAATATTTGGAAAAATGAATCCAATTGAAATAAGGGAATGTGAATTTAAATGGAAATGATGTTAAAATGATTTATAAAGGGATGAACTTTACAATTGTAAAGTTTTAAAAGAACGATTTTTGAAAATAAATGAATTATAAGTATTAACTTATAATATGGACCGTTAGTATAAAAATTGAGTTATGAATTGAACTAGTTAATGAAGAAGATTTATAAATTGTAGTTTTTATAAATGGAAATAGAATTTATAAACGTGTTTATAAATTCGAAATAGATTGAATTTGATAAATTAAATATGGAAGATTATTAAAGAAGATATATTCACGATTTTGGATAGCGAATCTCTATTGAAATAAAAATGTGTAGAAATGATTGAAATTGGGTTAAGTGAATTATATTCACGATTTTGGACAGTGAATATATCATTGAATAAAAATGGATTCATTTTTTTTAAGAAGTGATATTTTAAAATAAAGATTGTTTTAAAGACGTTTTTGAAACGTGTTAGATATCGAAACATAGATTTCAACATTTATTGTTGAAATAGACGTTTTCGAGAAATTTAAGGAAATGGTGGATTATAACACTGTTGTTATAGTAAACGATTTTCGGAAAGAAAATGTTTTATGTAGTATTGGGATTTTTATATATCTACCTTAAAATTTCGAATCCCTATACTAGTGATTTCGAGTCGTCGTAACGATGTTTTATGTAACATTCGTTTTGACTCAAATAGATGTTAGAATAAATGATTTCCTTAAAGAATGAATGTATACTTAATTTGATTTAAGTATATCGAATATTTTCCAAGTGTTGAAAATAAATGATTGTGAAATACTTATTATTTAATAAGTATGGAAATGCTTTTCTAATATGAAAGGAACTGTTTTGAGATTTTATCTTTTGAAGATAAATTGAAATGTGGAAGTTGATTTGAAATTGTTTTCAAATGATTGAAGTGTGGAAATAATATATCTAGTAAAAGATATTTTGAAAGATAGATAATTTGAGGAAATTATTTGGAATCTGATGATGTTGCGCATCTTTATTGATAGTTAAATAACCGACTATCAATAATTACCTTGAGTAGGTATTTGTTGTGAATTGGATGAAATTGAATACCACACTTATTTTTGAATAATCGCTCACTATTCGGGTTAGCCGGGAAAGGACCATGGGGTCGTATAACCCATTCCGAATACGTGATACGTCGTTATGAATTGCATTCGAAGACCGGTGTTGAAGACCGGATATTTTTGAAAACGGAAGGATTACCGTCGAGTTACTCTACATCGACTGATCTTCGATTTAGAGGTTTTATCACCCTTAGTGACGGGAAGTTCTGACGTGATTGAAAATTATCCGGAAATGCAAGGGCTTCGTGAGAAGTGCCTTCGGTTCTGTTCGATCCCGGAACAGACTTATATGGATTGTATGTCTGACGTTACAATTTGAGATATAAAGCTGATTTCTTTCAAATACATTTCTGTTGGTGGCGGAGAATTTATTCTCTTAGCTTAACACCCTTCTCTGAGACGTACGAGCTCAGAGGTTATGTAGTTGAAATTTATCAGCGATATATCCCAATTTGGTAACGTGGCATACTGAGTGTTGCTGTGAAATGATCAGTGTTTGATCATTTGTGATATGATCATTTGTTTGATCTTATATCTTTGTGATCATAGGTTGATCATTTTTGTTTGACCCGAAGCAGGGCTTTTTGAGAAAGCATAGCTTTGTGGACGAGACTTCATCGAGCCTCACACCTCGGAAATGGTCAAAACAGGAAGGATGCAGCAAGGTTCTAGGGAGTAGCGCCCCTTAGTGTATGTCATTCCTTCTGGATAAAGGTGGTATCATGGTATGGAGCCCAGATACTTAACCTCTGTGGTTACTGCATTATTATTTTCTATGTGGTTTGTTGCGAATCGGGGATCCTCGGGAAGATCGGTGACGATCGGGGGATGGCATACGCGTGTCAGTAGTTACCTATTTTTGCAGAGGTAACCCGACCTTGTGTTGGCAGAGATCCGGTTAGGTTCTCGGGTCGTCTATTCCAGGGACGTACCCACCGTGGATAGGAAGTTCCTTAGCCTGACCATTTGTTGGAAATCCAAAGAAACAATACGAGCCTTTACGATTTCAATTGTATAACCTGTCTCCTCAGGAGGCAGCTATAGCAGGCATAATATAATGGTACCTATGCTGGCTAAGATTTATATTATACTTTCGAAATGTTTTCCACTATGCACTAATAATAATATCAAAAAGAATTTGATTTTGCGTAGTAAGCATCTTTGACTATCATAAGAAGAAATCTCCTCCAAGTTGCGTTTGCATTGTGTGTGTGGTGGGAGGTCTTATGGTAGTTTCATTTTCCAAAAGCATTGCGAATTGACTTTAAAATTCTTCTGTTGTTTATTTTAAAGAAAAATAACTGTTTTACGATCTCACACCAGTCACCATGACTGACTCAGAGTTTATTGTTTTCCCTTCTAAACTCTGGGTGCCCAACAATTTCCACACGGGCAGCCTAGAGTTATATTATCAGGATATTCTGGATATTCTGGAGCTTTGGAGATAAGCAGGATGGCGAGACGTAGTATTTGTATCTGATAGTATTTATTCCGCTGTGTATTCTGTATGAGGACAAGTTTATTAAACTGTCCATTGTTGTATATTGACTCTGATGATATGATGTGATGTAATGTAATGACAGATAAAATTCTTTTGTTTTTAAATGATATTCATTTATCTATTATATATTGTTCCGTTGCGATGTGTAAGATTCTGAATATTGTTTTTCTGTTCTGTTGTTGTTCTGTTGTTCTTCTTTCTTTCTTTCTCTTTTTCTTCTCTTCTTCTTCTACTTTTTCTTTTTCTTAAAACCATAACTTTTCGGGTTTTCGGCATTCGATGGCTCAGCAGTCGATAAAGTGAGTATCGATGTTGAATTTTCGAAAGTCGAAAATTTACGGTATGTGACAAAGTGGTATCAGAGCATATGGTTAAGCGACAACCCTGCTCTGTTGGGTGTTACTCATTAGAGATAGAGTCAGCAGTACTCTAGAATGAGTTGAGTGTAATAATAGATATGAGCGCGTATTTGTTATTGAATATAAAATTGTTTTGTATTGTGATGATTGGTTTATTGAGTGGTATATGAACCTTCGTCGGCACAGTCTTGCAAAACTGTATCGAAGGGGTTTCTAAACACTTGAATAGAACAGTTCGGCACAGTATTGTTTTAAATGGGGTAAATGAAATAATTTTACCCAAAACTATTTTTTTTGTATAGAAAAGAAATGTTTTCTATAAAGTACTATAGTATATGGTTGCATGGATGTTAGGAAGTAATAATGGTAAACTATTATCATTAAAATTAAATAAAGAAATTGAAATCATAACTCCAAAGTTAAGAAATAAATTCACATGCAAATGAAATTTGAGAATGTAAATTATAAATGTGAATTGTAATTTAAAACGGAATTCCAGAGAAGTATTTGGAAATGTTTTGAAAAGGATTTGAAAATTTTGGAGATTTGGAAGTTTAAATCATTTTTGATTTGAAAATGAATTTCAAAGGTTTGAAAAGTACTCTGAAGAGAAATGAAAAGCTCTAAACTCTTTTCGGTCGCTGGAAAATAATTCCGATGATGATCATGACATCACCGGTGTTCATTTTCGGGTTTCCAAAAGAGAAATTGCTGCCAAATTGTTTTAAATGGAAGTTGTTTGAAAAATTTGGGTTTTTGTTTTGAAAATTCAAAAGATAATTTGAATTGTTTTCAAAAATGGTTTTGAAAAAAATTTAAAAGACTCTGGAATGCTATATAAAGATAATTATGAAATATTATGAAATGGATAACTTATAAAATATTGAGATCTGATTGGAATGAAATTCAAATTGTAAATGAATTTATAACTTGGAATAGAATTCAAAAAGGATAATTGAAGATAAAATTCGTATGGAATTGAAACGGAATGTTGAAGATGAATTAGAATTTGTAATGGATTAGTAATTGAAACTAATTTAAAATAAGCAGTTGTAAATGAAAGTTAATCGATGAAATTCAATATTCAGAAGTTAAATTGAATTGAAATGGTAAATTGAATTCAAGTGAGAAATTGAAATGTGAAAATTGAATGATGATGAATATGTAACTTCAATAGTGAATTAGAGATGATATAAGCAGTTATATTGAAAATTTTGTAATTGAATTTGCAAAATGATTTGAATGTTGTAACTAGATATTATGGCTAGTAGATATACAGGTATAAAGGAATTGGAATTTAATTTCAAAGATAAATTTGAATTGCTCGACAAAAGGTACGTATTTGAATTATAATATGAGTTTTTGATGATTTCTCTCTAGCCGCTTGGCTTTTTCTTTTCTTTTTGAAATCTGAGAGTCCGTAGGGACGTTTTGTAGTCGTACCGTATTAGCCGCGCAAAGGAGACGCTGGCGAAATTTTTCGAAAATTTCGGGTGTTAGAAAATTTTTGAGAAAAATTTGAATTTAAACTCGAATTTGAATTTAGAAGTTAAACAATGTTGTTTGAAACTTTAATTGGAGTTGGAAAGTTAGTAGAATTGATAACGAATCTTTAGTAGGAAGAGTTGTTTTGAAAATTTGATAAAACTATTAGATGTTGGAAAAAGAGTAGACGAGTTAAGGACCACTTTTCCTAACTTGTAATTTCGAGGACGAAATTCTTTTAAGGGGGGAAGTCTGTAACGACCCTGAATTTTGAACAAATTAAATTGAGAATATTTAATTAATTTTAAATATTTGAACGATAATTTAATTTGAATCCCCGATATATATATATATATTTGACGATTAAAGTATAAAATTTAATATATTGAGAGTTGAATAAAAATTTATATCTTCAATTTTAAGTTGAAGAAAATTATTTCGAAAGCTTTTAAAATTCGTATTGATAATACCGAAGCTAATCGAACTGTCAGGATTGAATTTGAAACTGTTCTGTGCAGTATTGAATTTAATCGTTCGAACCGATATTTAAAAATAGCCATTTTTCAAACAGCCTCGGAATTCGACGAAACCGGTTCCATTGGGTCCGTAATATTAAATTATTGTCGGACTTCCAATTTCGTATTTAACGGAGTTGCCGTGTAACCGTACGACATGAAAACGCGTTAAAACAAAAGGGAATTCAATTTTAAAATTTAAATTTAAACTTTGCCGACATCTTTACAACCACGTCTCGTTCCTTTAATCACGGAGAAAATTACGCCGAAGGCCACGAAATTCATCGTGCAACCCATGTTCTTTCTATCTTATATTATCATCTTCCCTCGTTTAAAATTCACAGCCGAGATTCAAAAGAAAAAAAAAATGGTCTCTGTTAAAATTCGTGTCCCCTCTTTTAAAACGTTCGAGCGAAAGATGGAAATCAAATTCGAAAACCAAATTAAAGAATATCCCTCTCCGTTTTCAGTTTATAATTCGCGAAATCAAGGATGGAAGGGCACAAACGAAATCGAATCGCCTAGGGTCTCTCGGCGACAGGCGAGGTCGCGAGATGGGTTCGCACTAGCGGAAGGGGTGGCGTTCGAGTGGAGTGCTCGCGAGGGCGAGCACGTGGGGCAATCTGTGGTCGCGATGGGGGGTGGAGGTCTAGGGCACGGCAGCGGCGACCTAGGGTTGTCAAATCGAGGCGAAGCTCGGGGCCGCATTGGCAATTGGAACTGGGGGCAGCTCGATCTCGAGCGGTGGGAGCAGCAGCGTTGGCCCACGGCGAGGCGTAGTGGTGTGGGGTCGCGACTTAGGGCGGCGATGTATTAGGCAGGGTAGAGTCGCGTAAAAGAATGTCGCAGTTGCGTTCGTCTAGGAGTTTGCAGGAGGGATTTCTGTTGGTTGTTTGTCGATGCCAGTGGTGTCGTGACCTCGTTTTCGATTGGAATGGCATTCGTTTGGGATGCTCAAGCAAGGTATCTGTGTTTTAAATTATATACATTTTTTTATTTTACAAATAAATCTTAGTTAGGTGGAATTTTTGATTTACAGTTGAAAAAAAAAGTAAATATAGGTTAAAAGGACAACCGTAAAATAAATTTCATTTTCTGCAGTTTATAGTAAGGAAAATTGTTTAAAAAACTAAATTTATTAGTTGAATTAAAAATTTAGTTTCAAATGGAAAATATTTTGTAAAAGAAGATTTGTTAGAAATTTAATATATTGGGTGAAATGATTTATTTAAAGGAAATGTAGTTTTAAATTTATTTTGTTAGTAAATTAAAATTGCCAAATAGTTAGACAATTAGATTTGTTAAAGGAAATTGTTAAAAATTTAATTTATTAGATAAAACAAAATACTAAATGAAAATTGATTATACGATTTAATTCGAATTTTGATATATTGTGTAAATTGTTATACAAGGTTAAACCGTGAAGAAATGATCAAAAATGGAAATGGGATTGCGAAATTAAAAGCTAAGGTGAGATCTTCTCACTCAAATTGAATGTGGAACTTTTACAGTTATTGATTTGATGATTGCTATGTTGATTGTGATATTAGATATTATAGGAATATATCTATATATATAGCAATATATACATATTGGCATATGTATATATTGGATTGATTGATTTTCCCGCCTCGTATAGCGGATGAGACCCTATTGCGCCGTTAGTAAGCGGATTTATAAAAACCTATATACCGCGATAATTCCGTACTGGAGCGGAATTGGTATTGTGCTAACATCTTTGGATGCAGGGAAACAGGTTGGAGGGATCCAACTGGACCCCTCACATTGATTGAATTTATTTCTATTGTGATATGAATCTGTGAATGATTATAGTGATGCTATTAATCATATTGATATCTGGAAATTGTTTGAAAGCTAAAATTTAGCTGAATGGATGTTTTGACATCATTGGATTCCAAAGATAAACGAAATTGAATTTTTGAAATTCAAGTAGAAAATTTCTAAGTGGATCAATTTTTGAAATTGAAGAAATTTTGAAGAAAGGAATTTTTGAAGTATAAAAAGTAAATTTTTATAATCTTATTGAATAAATTCCAGAATCAAGTGAAAATGTTAAATAAATGGATTTCGTAAAATAGTGATTATAATTTGAAGAATTTAATTTAAGAATTTGGATTTTAAATAGATTGAAAGAAACGATTGAAATTTATTTTCTTAAAAAAAGGAATTTATTTAAAAGGAGATAAGTTGGAAATCAAATTTGAAATTTAAATCGGTAAATTGAACTGATTTGGGAAATCCATGTAAAATGATTTCAACTTGAAGAATCCATTTAAAAATAGGATATTGAATGATTTGAAAAGAATAAGAATTTATTTTAGTAGTGAAAATAAATTTAGAAATCAATTTGTAATTGATTTGGAGTTAAAGTAGAATTAGAAATAAATTTGAAATCCGATTTTTGATTCAAAAGTGAATATTTGGAAAAATGAATCCAATTGAAATAAGGGAATGTGAATTTAAATGGAAATGATGTTAAAATGATTTATAAAGGGATGAACTTTACAATTGTAAAGTTTTAAAAGAACGATTTTTGAAAATAAATGAATTATAAGTATTAACTTATAATATGGACCGTTAGTATAAAAATTGAGTTATGAATTGAACTAGTTAATGAAGAAGATTTATAAATTGTAGTTTTTATAAATGGAAATAGAATTTATAAACGTGTTTATAAATTTGAAATAGATTGAATTTGATAAATTAAATATGGAAGATTATTAAAGAAGATATATTCACGATTTTGGATAGCGAATCTCTATTGAAATAAAAATGTGTAGAAATGATTGAAATTGGGTTAAGTGAATTATATTCACGATTTTGGACAGTGAATATATCATTGAATAAAAATGGATTCATTTTTTTTAAGAAGTGATATTTTAAAATAAAGATTGTTTTAAAGACGTTTTTGAAATGTGTTAGATATCGAAACATAGATTTCAACATTTATTGTTGAAATAGACGTTTTCGAGAAATTTAAGGAAATGGTGGATTATAACACTGTTGTTATAGTAAACGATTTTCGGAAAGAAAATGTTTTATGTAGTATTGGGATTTTTATATATCTACCTTAAAATTTCGAATCCCTATACTAGTGATTTCGAGTCGTCGTAACGATGTTTTACGTAACATTCGTTTTGACTCAAATAGATGTTAGAATAAATGATTTCCTTAAAGAATGAATGTATACTTAATTTGATTTAAGTATATCGAATATCTTCCAAGTGTTGAAAATAAATGATTGTGAAATACTTATTATTTAATAAGTATGGAAATGCTTTTCTAATATGAAAGGAACTGTTTTGAGATTTTATCTTTTAAAGATAAATTGAAATGTGGAAGTTGATTTGAAATTGTTTTCAAATGATTGAAGTGTGGAAATAATATATCTAGTAAAAGATATTTTGAAAGATAGATAATTTGAGGAAATTATTTGGAATCTGATGATGTTGCGCATCTTTATTGATAGTTAAATAACCGACTATCAATAATTACCTTGAGTAGGTATTTGTTGTGAATTGGATGAAATTGAATGCCACACTTATTTTTGAATAATCGCTCACTATTCGGGTTAGCCGGGAAAGGACCATGGGGTCGTATAACCCATTCCGAATACGTGATACGTCGTTATGAATTGCATTTCGAAGACCGGTGTTGAAGACCGGATATTTTTGAAAACGGAAGGATTACCGTCGAGTTACTCTACATCGACTGATCTTCGATTTAGAGGTTTTATCACCCTTAGTGACGGGAAGTTCTGACGTGATTGAAAATTATCCGGAAATGCAAGGGCTTCGTGAGAAGTGCCTTCGGTTCTGTTCGATCCTGGAACAGACTTATATGGATTGTATGTCTGACGTTACAATTTGAGATATAAAGCTGATTTCTTTCAAATACATTTCTGTTGGTGGCGGAGAATTTATTCTCTTAGCTTAACACCCTTCTCTGAGACGTACGAGCTCAGAGGTTATGTAGTTGAAATTTATCAGCGATATATCCCAATTTGGTAACGTGGCATACTGAGTGTTGCTGTGAAATGATCAGTGTTTGATCATTTGTGATATGATCATTTGTTTGATCTTATATCTTTGTGATCATAGGTTGATCATTTTTGTTTGACCCGAAGCAGGGCTTTTTGAGAAAGCGTAGCTTTGTGGACGAGACTTCATCGAGCCTCACACCTCGGAAATGGTCAAATCAGGAAGGATGCAGCAAGGTTCTAGGGAGTAGCGCCCCTTAGTGTATGTCATTCCTTCTGGATAAAGGTGGTATCATGGTATGGAGCCCAGATACTTAACCTCTGTGGTTACTGCATTATTATTTTCTATGTGGTTTGTTGCGAATCGGGGATCCTCGGGAAGATCGGTGACGATCGGGGGATGGCATACGCGTGTCAGTAGTTACCTATTTTTGCAGAGGTAACCCGGCCTTGTGTTGGCAGAGATCCGGTTAGGTTCTCGGGTCGTCTATTCCAGGGACGTACCCACCGTGGATAGGAAGTTCCTTAGCCTGACCATTTGTTGGAAATCCAAAGAAACAATACGAGCCTTTACGATTTCAATTGTATAACCTGTCTCCTCAGGAGGCAGCTATAGCAGGCATAATATAATGGTACCTATGCTGGCTAAGATTTATATTATACTTTTGAAATGTTTTCCACTATGCACTAATAATAATATCAAAAAGAATTTGATTTTGCGTAGTAAGCATCTTTGACTATCATAAGAAGAAATCTCCTCCAAGTCTGCGTTTGCATTGTGTGTGTGGTGGGAGGTCTTATGGTAGTTTCATTTTCCAAAAGCATTGCGAATTGACTTTAAAATTCTTCTGTTGTTTATTTTAAAGAAAAATAACTGTTTTACGATCTCACACCAGTCACCATGACTGACTCAGAGTTTATTGTTTTCCCTTCTAAACTCTGGGTGCCCACCAATTTCCACACGGGCTGCCTAGAGTTATATTATCAGGATATTCTGGATATTCTGGAGCTTTGGAGATAAGCAGGATGGCGAGACGTAGTATTTGTATCTGATAGTATTTATTCCGCTGTGTATTCTGTATGAGGACAAGTTTATTAAACTGTCCATTGTTGTATATTGACTCTGATGATATGATGTGATGTAATGTAATGACAGATAAAATTCTTTTGTTTTTAAATGATATTCATTTATCTATTATATATTGTTCCGCTGCGATGTGTAAGATTCTGAATATTGTTTTTCTGTTCTGTTGTTGTTCTGTTGTTCTTCTTTCTTTCTTTCTCTTTTTCTTCTCTTCTTCTTCTACTTTTTCTTTTTCTTAAAACCGTAACTTTTCGGGTTTTCGGCATTCGATGGCTCAGCAGTCGATAAAGTGAGTATCGATGTTGAATTTTCGAAAGTCGAAAATTTACGGTATGTGACACTTCCTCTTCCCGAATCTGAAGTCATGACCGCAGCCTCCCTCTCGAGCCTGTTTCACTTCGTCTTTTGAAATAGCATGTACATGTAGATGTGTTTGTATGTATATTAATATATGTTACTTATACGTTTGGTTTAAAAATATAAAGTATAGGTTAGTTTATAAAATTTTATAATATAGAAATATGTACAGGTATATTTGGTCATGGTTGGTTTAGATAATTGTTTACAGTATAAGTTACATATATACTCATATATATAGTCAAAGCTTACATATGTGTTGTTGTTTAGATTGGTAAAGGAGATTTCATATTGTGCGTGTGCTGTTTATATTAAGATCATATGGCTAAATTGTGTGGTTGTTTATAAGATGTATTCTTATTAGTTTTAAACATTATTTATATATTGAAGTTTTGGACCTGTGCTTATTCATATATACACTGTTTATATTAGGAAGTACATATATCAGATGAATGCGTGTATCACATACGTGTGCAATATAGATACTTGTAGCATACTATATTATAAAGTCCTGAAATATATGTATATATACTTTTATAAAAGATTTATAAAGAAACTGTTTTTTGTATATAAGTTTTACAAGTTTATAAGTATGAACTGCTGGGTTCATATATATTAGTTTATAAATAAATTGTTTTTTTACAGTTATATATATATTCGATGTAGTGTTTTGCATATCTTTCGTTTATTAAATCCTAGCTTCTTCACATATATATATATATATATATATATGCATATGGGTTGCACTGTCATTTATTGTGTGTCAGTTTAGTGCACTATTGATGTATTGTTATGTAGAGTAGAAAGAATTTGTATAGATTGTAGGATGATTATGATATTGGGATTCTGATTTTATAAAATGTTTCTTAAAATTGATACAAAATTTTAATGTATATGTATTTTTATTGAATATGGGTTTAAGGGAAATAATATAATATACATCTCGTTAAAAAAAAAATTCAAACAAATTTTGATTTGATTCAATTCTCATTGACTTCTTACCTATCAGCTTGTTCGTCGAATTTGGGTCCATCTAGCTTTGCTTTGAAATTCGTGCTTGGAATTGAAACTCATTCCACCGTCAAATATTTCCAGCCTCGAAAGGTGAGCAATCACTCACGATTAATGTTCTTTTATTTATTAAATTTGATTTCAATTGAAACGACAATTGAAATATGTTGTTGCTAGATATTTACACTGTTATTACCTGTATCAGTTCACCTGTGACATCTGACACCATTATCTATTATATATGCAATGATAATCCAGTTTGGTTGTTAAATGATTGATTGTTTGATGTTTACAATTGGACGCTAAAATTGTAATGTATAAAGTGATAAATATTATGCAAATAAATTTGACGTAGGATAATTTAAATTTGAATCGACACATATGTTGAATTTGATTGGTTGAATATGACCCCTTTTAATTGTTAAATTAATTGACATATAGAATAGTGATAATTACACTTTGAACCATTGAACGTATATTTGATTAATTGTTGTAGTGTTAAAATTGAAATCGAATGACAATTGAAGAACCGTATAAATATTACTGTAATAATCTTTAATCTACATGAAATGATAGTGTAGATTCTAGAAATAATTATATTAATTCGTACAAATAACAATGCGAATTAATACGGTTATTTCAGGATTATTTGAATTGATTATTGGATTGATATTGATTGTTGTTATTGCTTGTTTATTTACTTTGACACCATCCCAGTTATCACACTGCAAGTTCCCTTTGCTATGCTTTGATTTTTGAATTAAATTGGAATCGGGTTGAAATGATAAATACCCAAATTGAATTTTGACCTAGGATAGAGAATTAAATAAAAACCCGATTGGTCAATAATTTGATTTAAAAATAAACGAAGATTTTATTTGAATAAATAATATGGTTTTGAAATGAAGTTGAAATTTGAATTTTAATGAAAGGGAAATGTTAATATGTAATAATCTGAAACAAAATATTAACAATGTAATTGATAAAAGAATGTTGTTAAATTTGAGAAATGATTTAATTAAGTTTGAAATTATAAGTAAGTTTGAAATTATTAAACTTTGAAATTATTTAATAATTAAGTTTTGAATTATTTAATAATTAAATAAGATTGAATTATTTAATGATTAAATTAAATTGAATTTGTGAATAAGTGAATTTTACTTCGTAAATAATTGAAATTGAGTTTCTTTATTAATTAAGTTTGGAAAATTATTTAAGTAAGTAAATAAGTAAAATTGAATTTCTCTAATAAGAAATAAAATGTGATTTATTGAAATTAATGTAAGACTTGAAATTTAAAGAATTCGATTTGATGAATTTAATTTAATTCAATTTGTAAGTTTTGATATAAGGAAGTTGAATTTAAATAATGGATTTAATGAATTGGAAATTTAATAGAAATTGTTTTGAATGGCAAATTTACTTAATGAATATTGAATGCAATCGATAAATGAAGTTAAATTGATTTGAATGTAAATTAAATTAATTTAAATGATTTCGGAATGAAACTTATATGAACTTGAATCAATATTTGAATTGTTTTAAATAGAAATTGAAATTGAATTATAAGATTTTGAAATTATGAATGTGGAAGTTTTGAAACGTAAATATTGGAAATTGATTTAGAAAGACAAATGAAATGTTGATTTACAAATTCTAATTGAAATTGAATTTGATTTGGTTTTGAAATATATAAACGACCAATCGGTGTAATAATCACGAAGGTTATTAAAGAAACCGGAATCGGTTATGGATATACTCTCTATCTAAACCGAAAACCACTTTAATAACTATACGCGGAGTGTGATCCAGAATGAAGTGGTTGGAATGATGTACGTGATGACTGAAGAAAGAGAACGATGATGGATAGCCTTGACACTTGTGTCAAATTGGAAATGACTAAAACAGGAGCCGTGCCGGGCCAATGGAGGATTAGCTACCTCAAGTGAACACACTTCTTCGAACTACTCATTACTTGTTGTCGATTGGTGCACCCTTGATTTTGGGAGTGTTGTTTCACGGTGTTGCGGGCGCTGCGGCGTTGCGTTCTCACCAGTCCGGATCAGGCGAACGGTAGTATCACTACCTTGGGTATTTCCTCATGTGCCTTGTCATACTTGTATTCCTTTATACGCGACCACTACGATTTTGGTTTGTACCTTTAATATATGGATTGCCCTCTGGTGACTTCCGGTTTTGGGGAAACTACGGTCTTGTATATGCTCTTGGGAATAAAAATGTGTTAAGGGTGGAATGGGCCATGACTTAACACCATTTTTATATCTTATTATTACTGATGGACATTATCTACTTATCGTACACTACTACATAGTAGATAGTTTAACGGATCCTTAAAGGATGGTTATTCCAAACATCCTTTGAGTTACTCGTATTTCAATTGCTATTTCACTTGAGTTGGATTTATTAATATAAGAATGTTAATCCTGACTCGAGTGTTTTGTGTTTTGCTTTACGCTTGGGTAAGACTGAGTGTACCAGTATTCGAGACCCACCTTTGGAGTTGGAGCTTTGCTTGAAGATCCAGCCATCTATTCTGCTTTCAATATTCGATGATTCCAGTGATGTATTCTGATTTGTATCTGATGTATCGTATTACTCTTCTGTTGTATCTGGTTTAACTCTGATGTAACTTATACATTTATATAGTAGCTTCATGAACTACTATCTCTTTTATTTCCGCTGCAATTATTACTCTGTGTCTGTGATCTGTGATTATTTATTTATTGTATATGTTCAGTTTTGCCAAATTTAAATTAACAACGCGGTATTTTGAGCAATTCAATTCCGGCATGAGTGTCTACCTATACACTTATAATGGATGCGAATGGTCCAAAATAGCGGGTCGTTACAGTGAGATAAAAATCTCACCTTTAATCTCAAAAACGATGAAGGAGAAGCTTGAAAGCAAAGGAAGATCAGCTACTCTTCAACTCAAGAAGCTTGAATCTAAGCTTAAAAGAACATTTCCAAAGTTAGGTTTAGGAAATTTATGAAATTAAAGAGAGAATGAGTTGGAGAAGAAGGAGGAGATGCTTACCAAAGCTTCACCTTGAATTTGGAGCAAGAATTTGAGTTTGAAAGAGGAACTAGGGCTTGACAATTCCTATTTCCCATTCTCCTCCCCCATTTTCAGTTTTGCTAAAGTTTAAGAAAATAGATATGAAGTGAGGAGGAGAGGAGAGGGGCTGAACTAGGTTATAGAGTGAGTTGGGGTGAAACCCAAACCCAAACCCAAAGCCCAACAGAAAATAGCAAAGTTCAACTTACTCCAAACCTATCAAAGCTTATACTCAAAAAATTCGCAAACGACATTTTGAACTCAATGGAAGTGGTCTCGAGTCCTAATTCGACTGTTTTCAAAAAGTATCTTTTCGGACTTTAATCCGATTAACGATGTTATATTTAAATAAAATATTTAAATATACAATCGTAAAATATGCGGGTTGTTACAAACTCCCCTCCTTAAAGAAATTGCGTCCTCGCAATAATTAAGAGGAAAATAAAAAGTAACAACCATAAAAGCATATCATCACAAAAGAAAATTTGAAATAAGAGGTCCACTATAAAGAGCACGAAAGAGTAAGTCCGGATGTGTTTGCTCGATGAATTCTCAAGATTCCCAAGAGCAATGCTTAGGATTTGAGGACCATTGAACTTTCACAAGAAAATATCTTTATTTCGAAGGCGTTCAACCTCCGAAGCAATGATACGAATAGAATTTTTCTCATAAGTCAAAATTGGTGAAACTTCAATTTCTACAATTACACCGGGCACAAGAATAGAAATCGGAACCCTAAGGTATTTCCGTAGAAGAGTGATGTGGAAAACATCATAAATAGCAAAAGATTGAGCCGGTAATAAAAAGGCGATAAGCCACGGAACCAATATGTTCGGTGATGGGAAAGGGACCAACATATCGAGGTGCTAACTTTCCCGATCGACTGAAACGCACAACACCTATCATAGGTGAAACACAATTGAACACCAATAAAATCTGGACCTAAAACCAGCTTCTCACCGGCTTTAAGCCAACACGAAGGAAATCGGCATAGCCTTCCGTAGAGTGCCTCGAAAGGTGCCATACCAATATAAGATTGGAAGCTATTATTGGAAGAAAACTCAAAAAGAGTATGATCTTCCAAACTTCCACCAAAATCAAGAAAACTTGCACGAAGAAGATCTTCAAGAGTTTGATTCACACGCTCTATTTGTCCTTCGGATTGAGGACGATAAGCGGTGCTAAAAATTAAGCTTTGTTCCCAAAGCTTTGGAAGACCCAACAAAAATCCACTAGAAAAATAATGGATCACGATTGCTAACAATAGAAGTAAGAACTTCATGCAATTTAACAATTTTCTTTGACATAGAGTTTAGCCAAAAGAGGAATAGTCCAAAAGAGAAGGACGAGCCTCAAGGCTACACAAATCAAGAGATGAACATGAATCGGATTCACGATCTCGAATCTCACAAGTGGATAAAGTCTCGAGATCACTCCATTCGGATATCATCAAAGAAACAACCACTTGTTGCTTGCAACCAAGGATATTGGCAACACGATTTCCCTCCTCCCGGGAGTATAATGAATATCAAGATCATAAGATGCAAGGAACTCGAGCCAACGTTGTTGAAGCAAATTAAGTTCCTTTTGAGAAAATAAATATTTCAAAGATTTATGATCGGTGTGGAGAACAAATTTCTTCCCAAAATAATGATGCTTAACTCTAAAAGCGAAAACAATAGCCGCGAGCACTAGATCATGAGTGGCATACCTAGTCTCGATAAGCTTTAATTGTATAGAAGCTTAAGTCATAGAACGTTCTCTTTCACAAGAGAACAACACCCAAACCAATACGACTAGCACTGGTACAAATAGTGAAGTCTTGGTTCCCCTCGGGAATCACAAGAATAGTAGTATCGGAAAAGAGTTCTTTCAAATGATCCTCTTTCCCGAAAAGTTAGGACATTCAAAATTATAATTAACTTTATGTAATCATTTTTCTAGAAAAATTTACTTATTTCAAGTCAAATTATTGTGCTTGACTGTCTCATCATAGTGTTTAGGAGATTCCTATCGATGACGTTGATCAGGCGCATCGACCAGAATTCTTAAAGCACTCAATGGACAATACAACACAAAATCATCTTCTATATGATAAAAATATTTCTTAAAACTTTACGAATATTCTTTGCTCGTTTTAAGAACAAAAAAATCCAGTTATACTTATAAATAAATCTTATGAAAAAGATTTGCAAAATTTTAAGTTGTTGTTTTCATCCAAAATCAATGAACACAAGGATGGTCTCATCGAAATATTCACCAAATACTCGATTCATAAGATGGATGAAAGAAGCTGGATGGTTCGTCAAACCAAATGGCATAACACGCCATTCATAAGAATCATAATGAGTGCGGAATGCGGTTAGTGGAACGCTATCGTCCACAACTCATAGCTAATGAAAATAGGTGGTAAGGTCGAGCTGATAAGACCCTTGCATCACACAAAAGATTGCTTAGGTGATAATTTTAAGACAAGCTCAAAAATGCTGAAAAATTCACAAACTACTTGAATGAGAGAAATAACATTTTCCTCAACAAGTGGGTCTAGAAAATAAAATGATGGCACCAAATTGAAAAATCAAAATTATTCAGAAAAATAGAAATCTGCTTAACAGATTGAAAATGTCAAAGATAGATAGTCCACATGGGACATAGGATATGGCTTCATAATGGTTAAGCCAATCCTTTCACAAAAAATCAATTCTGAAGCCTAAGTAACGCATAACATGCAAATCGGCCCGGAAAGAATAATCACATAAAACAATCTTGACATCTTTTCAAAAAAAACTGAGCTCTACGGGTCCACTATCCGGATAGCAATTCTCAGCGAATTCATCAAGCCCAAAATATTTAAAGAAAAGAAATCAACAAGTTCTTTTGATATAAAAATAATGAGATGAACCTATATCAACAAGAACTCGAATAGGATAATCATAAAACAAATGTCATCAAGGATCGAATGAGAAGTACCTTGACCAAGAGAAGTGTCACTAGGAGCTTGCACAACATTCAGCTCTCCCTCTCTCCTACTTTGAAGTATGGGACATGTAGATATAAGATGACTCGAACCTTTGCAATAAAGACAAAAGAGAGGTTTCGGACACTCCCTTGCATAGTGGTCCGTGGAACCACAATTGTAGCATTGTCCATGACTAGAGGTAGGAGTCTTTGCTACCAGAGTTTGTTGCTTCCCTTTCTTGTTGGGATTGGGGCCTTTGAATTTAATAGGCCTCTTCATGTTATTGTTGAAGTTCTGTTTGGCACCCATACCTTCTTTATCACTTTCTTTATCGGCCTCTTCAAGTCGAAGAGCGATAACAACAAGCTGATCAAATGAAACTTCTAATTTCAGAAGTAATGGCTTTTTGAGGTTCTTATTCAACCCATAGACAAACCTCTGATTTTTCTTCAATGGGGTAATAATATACTCGACCCCATATTTAGAGAGAGATTCAAAAGATGCGACGTAATCCGTCACAGAAGATTCACCTTGAACAAGGTCAATAAAGCATCGAGCTAAAGATACTTTTTCAACTTCCGGCACAAATTTCAATTCGAATCTTTCTCAGAATTGCTCCCAAGTAAGATCCACTTCAACGATCTCAGAATCCAAAAGCTCATACCAATCTAATGCACTTTCTTGGAGCATGCTTGAAGCCACTTGGACTCGATGTAGATTTACAAGATTCATTCGAGAAAAATGCGGTCGCATGATCTAAGCCAAGCTTGGATTTCAATATCACTTTCGGAACCCTTGAATGGCCTTCCACCCAAGTGGGTATAATCTCTGCACAAGCGTGCACACCTAGATTTAGGGTGAGTAGGCTGTGGAATGGGTCCGACGGCTTGAGCATTCTTTACAAGATCTAAAAGCTGCTGGGCAGACATAAATACTCCATCCTGAGGAGTAGCACTAGATTGACCGGCGCTAGGACGGCCTGGTCTAACCATTTCTCTTCTTTAAGAAAGAAAGAAAGAAGAGGAAAAAGTTATTCTCAAAATGAATATCAAACAAACTTGATTGATAAAACAAGGCATCATAAAAGGAAATAGGATAAAACGGTATGAAGACTCGAATTAAATCCCAAGGCACGATTCCTAAGAAAGACTTAGGACAATGATCCTTGTCAGATTATTCTACATTGATCCGAAGTTTGGCTCTGATACCAAGCTGTGACACCCCACCTCTATACGCACGCTAGCCAAGAACAGTACTGAGTAATGCTGTCGACTAGAACGAAGAATAAGGCTGTTGAGGAGCGACCATCTGTGTAATTGCTTTGGGCGAGTACCGATATGTCAGATAAAATAACTTACATTTCATTTCAAGAGGAAATCCAACATATCAAATACAAACTCGAAGCTACCACACAGTGGCTATGAGGCCTTCGGAAACAAGTATAGAAATAAGCATAACATAAATTAGTCACAGGGGTTCATATCTCAAAGGCGGAAACAGATATGAATATAACACATAAAAGTGTTCAACAGAGTAGTGGTCAATCAAGGTCCACAATATCATAAAAGAATAGATACAAGTGCTAGGCAAAAGAATAAGTATACATCATGGAGTCTATATCACAAATGTATAACAACAAAAACTACAAATATAATGTAGTTAGACAAAATTCAGAAGATGATCACAGATGAGGAGTTAAGCAGGAGCACCTATAACATCTCGGTCTGACCCGAGTATTATTTAATAAGAAAATAATAAACGGATCAGTCTAGCTATAATTATCATGCAAAATGAGATAGAGTAAGAAGTATGACAAAAACATGTGACAACAATAATGCCATACTGAGATAATATATATTTGAAAATCAACCATTAATCATTCAATATCACAAGAATCTTCTCAAAGATCAAAGAAAAATGAATATCATATTCTTCATTTTTATTCGCCAAGTCATAAATGTTGGAGAAACACAAATTCACCAATGCACAAATATTGATAAATCTTATCAATGAAATCACGAAGATTGGTGAAACACAAATTCTAGAAATCATCAATATAAATCCAGAAATCACAAAAAAGGGGGGAAAGGCCTATCACAAACGGGAGCATGAAAACTCACCAACATGTGTATCACAAATGGAACGCTATTCCATAGTCGCTAACCATAACTTCGGAACAACGACGCAGTACAATATCGGTACGTCCGATGAACCAAAAAGTCGGGACATCGATATAGTACAATAACGAGACATCCGAAGAACCGAACACAATAAAGAACATGGGTCGCTAGCCCATAAAAGAATGAGACGAAACTCAATAAAACGAGGTACAGTCCCCTCACGTGGACAAAGAGACATCACACATTGCTAGTCTAAACCAAAAAATGATCATCATCGATCATCAAGAAGTGTCGATTACACTAAGCTAGTAATTATAAGAGTTTAGCTAAATGTCCCATAACCACTTGCTTAACTTAGATATTTATGAACAGATTGTAGATTTCCACTCGAAAATTGTCACAAGAGTTTCAATCGAACAAGTCTAAAAATTAACCGACGAAGTGAACGCAAGCGTTTCATACCACTTGTTTTACTAAGCCGTTTAATTAGATTTCTCATACGAATGAGATAAAGGTTTGTATATACTAATAGATTAGAAAACGGTTTTAAAACGAGTTTTGTATTTAAAAGTAGTGTTGAAATCGTTTTGATGAAAGAGTTTGAGTATTTACTACTAGTATAGAAACCTTTGCGTTTTAAAGTGACAAACCATAAAAATGATTGTAAAAAGAATCAATCACCAAAATTTCACGTTCGAAGACGTGAATTAGTTCCAAAGAAATCGATACCAAATCCAGCAAAATGGATATTCCCAAAAATCCGTAAAAGAAGTCATCAAAGACGATAATAGTGATAACAACTAATCGGATCGACAAAAATCGATTCACACTGGAATTTTACTCAAAATTAGGCAAATAGGCAAAACTGGGAGTTTCCAAACGTTTGAGGGGTTATTCCAGACGTCTGGATTTTGTTTCTGGAAATATTCCAGAAAACCATCCAGACGTCTGAAGCCTAAAATCAGACGTCTGAAATCCTTTCAGATGTCTGGGGGCAAATCCAGACGTCTGGTTTTGGTTTCTGGAAATATTCCAGAAGACTAACCAGGCGTCTGAAATCACAAATCAGACGTCTGACATCCTTTCAGACGTCTGGAACGATAATTCAAACGTCTGAAATTAGTCACTGCCTTTTTATTTTTCTACCATGTATTATTTTTCTCCAGGAGGCAAAACAAGACATCTGGCATTAGTATTTAGACATCTGAACACCTGGTAAAGGCAACAATTTTCCTAGGCCATAATGGCCAAATCGATTCGGGAGCGATCGAACAAGCAACGACGACTAAGGATTTACGCCAAACGACAACCCGGCCTTATAAGCTCTTCGATAAACCCCAAACAACCTATCCAAACATCCATTGTAGGATTTTCACAAAAATTGGACTTCAAATTCAAAAATCGGAAATCAACCATATCAATTCAAATCAAAAGCAAATGATCATGAATAGATGTTAGGAATTCATTCCTAACAACAAAGATAGATATAGACATAGACGTGAGATAAAAATCTCACCTTTAATCTCAAAAACGATGAAGGAGAAGCTTGAAAGCAAAGGAAGATCAGCTACTCTTCAACTTCAACTCAAGAAGCTTGAATCTAAGCTTAAAAGAAGAACATTTCCTAAGTTAGGTTTAGGAAATTTCTGAAATTAAAGAGAGAATGAGTTGGAGAAGAAGGAGGAGATGCTTACCAAAGCTTCACCTTGAATTTGGAGCAAGAATTTGAGTTTGAAAGAGGAATTAGGGCTTGGCAATTCCTATTTCCCATTCTCCTCCCCCATTTTCAGTTTTGCTAGAGTTCAAGAAAATAGAAATGAAGTGAGGAGGATAGGAGAGGGGTTGAACTAGGTTATAGAGTGAGTTGGGGTGAAACCCAAACCCAAAGCCCAACAGAAAATAGCAAAATTCAACTTACTCCAAACCTATCGAAGCTTATACTCAGAAAAGTCGCAAACGACATTTTGAACTCAATGGATGTGGTCTCGAGTCCTAATTCGATAGTTTGCAAAAGTATCTTTTTGGACTTTAATCCGATTAACGAAGCTATATTTAAATAAAATATTTAAATATACAATCGTAAAATATGCGGGTTGTTATAGAAAGATTGAGATGGTGGTATGGCGTTAGGAGGAAGGGGTTCGGGGCTTGGGGCAGTGGCGCATGGCAGAGGGAGGGTGGAAGACGAAATGATGGTTGCGACACAGTGCTGATGGCTGTCGCTGGCAATGAGGGGTAGGCAGGGCAGTGGAGAAGGGAAGTCGATGTAGGCGAGGTAATGCACACAAGGATCGGTAGTGAACGGCGGGTTGAGGTGGCAAGAATTTGAAGTGCTATCCAAGGTAGGGTGAAGGGAAAGTCGGTAATGGATGTCGAGCAGGTGAGGTTCAAGCAATACAAATATAAAATACACGTATATTATTTTTCTTGCTTTTGGTGAACAGGCAAAAATGAAACAACATAAAATGAAACGGAGAGAAAAACAAGGGACGTGGAATAACAAAAGTCAACAGTGGTATATAGTGAACATGAAGGGGCATGGGAAGTTAAAAAAAAGTTCAATTGCGTAACCGATATGACAATAGTTTTGCAGATTTCACCGCATACTGGACACCGAACTGCCCAAACGAATACACTATGGGGATCAACATGACGAGACGATCAAAACGGTATACATATATCAATGGTACGATCATCGTATCAAAAGTCGATAATCAGTACCGAAAAATTCTGTTAATTTGCCGAGAATAAGATAAACGGAGCAATAGCAGTAAAAATTTGGAGAAACGAAATATGATTTCTCAATCAGAAGATGATTTACAAATTTTCTATATAAAAATATTCAGGTTTGGAAAACATTTTATTATCATCAAATATTAACTGATTTGAATTGAAATAAAACTACACAAAAAATAAACTTCAATATTATCAGATGAAAATTTACCATTTGCAATGTTAAAGTAGACTATTCCAAATATCAAGTTTATATTTCAAAATTTTATTATTTAAAATTTCACAAAAATTCAATAAATTAAATTAATAAACCACTAAAATTTACGGGTCATTACACTAGTAGTTTTAAAATCTTTTAAAACAAGTTTCTCATGTCAAATCTAATATTCAATATTGCACTAAGTACGGTGTTCAGTTTTAATTGCAGTAAATCCATTATTTAAAATTTAAATTCCAATAAATTGGTTTAATTTGATTTCAGTCTTTTTATTCAATCAATCATTACTCTATGGACATAGTTAACATTGGTTTACTATCTATTACGTCAATATTCTATAGTTACCATCTTAATTCACATTAAGTGCAATATTTAAATAGATTTATTGCAATTGATTTCCAATTAAATTTCAACAGGTTAAATAGTGAATTTATAATTAAATCATCGTTATAACTAACCAATTCAAATACATTTCTATGTTTAATTTTAACAATCAAAACTAATAAATTCACGTACTGATTAATTATTCTTCATTAACCAATTTAAATTAATTGCATACAATTTCACCGTTTAATACAACATTCGGTTTATTTACTTATTTACAATTTATAACCAATTTTTATATTCACAATCATTTCAATTAACTGAAATTGCATTAAAGTAGTCATCAATTACATTAAATCACATTATTACATTTCATTCTAGTTGTTTTTCTCATTAATAAATCATAAATTTGTATTTTGTAACGACTCGTAAATTTTAACGGTTTTAATAATGTAATTAACTGAAATTTTGTGATATTTTAATTAATCGAATTTGGAAATAAATATTTAATATTTGGAATACGTCTATATAAACATACCAAATGGAAAATTTTCATCAGATAATATGGAAGTTTATTTTATTGTGTAATTTTATTTAAATTTAAATCAGTTAATGTTTGATGATAATAAAATATTTCTCAAACCTAAATATTTTTATGTAATAAATTTGTAAATCAGCTTCTGAATGAGACGTCATATTTCATTTCATCAAATTTGGACTGTTATAGCTCTGTAGCGGAAAATTCGAGTTTTATAATTTGAATTTTCCCGTTGATATCTGTGTACCGTTTTGATCGTCTCGTTGTGCTGATCTCCGTAGTCTATTCATTTGCGTGTTTTAGAGTCCGGGAGACGGTGAAATCTACGGAACGATTTCCGTATCAGTTCCATAATTTGGCTTTTGGATTTCCCGTAACCATTCATTGCTCACCGTGTGTAAACCAACAGCCATCAACATTTATCAATTCATCTTTTGACCCTTTCTATTCCCAACGTTCAACATAATTTGCTGGTTCACTTTTATCTTGGTTCACCTTTTCATTTTATTGCTTTGCCTTCTTCTTTGAAGCCTGGTACCTTCTGTTCTATTCATATAAGAAGAATTATATATGATGATGTGCGTGCATTGCATGATGCCTGCGACCTTCTTTCATTTGCTTGCAAACTTTTCCCCTCCTTTCCCCTGTTCTTCTTTCCCCTCTCACGCAAGCCAATCCTCCTACCTCATGCAGCCTCTCCCTCCTCCCTTTGTTCCATACGACCCTCCTACCGCAATCATTAAAAAAAATACACACGGCCGAACACACCAGCCCATCACCCATGCCCAACTTTTTCCCTTCCCCTGGCCACCTTTTCCTTACCTCCTTCAACTTCACCTCCCACCACCTTATCACCTTCCCTGTCCTCCACTGGCCTCAACCCCGACCCACCACCTGCTTGTGCCTTCCTCGACAACCACCTACGCCTTAACGCTCGACCATACTAGCTTCACTCGCCCATCCCCACTGTTTTCCCTCCTTGCCGAGAACATCACTGTAATGACCTGTATTTTTAACACTTTAAAAATACGAATTAGAATGAAAATTTTGGATAAAAATCCGAAGGAAATAAAATTTTGTGTTGTTAAATGTGAATTACAAGTTAAAATACAAAACTGAATTCTGAAATAACTTATTTGTAAATTAAATATGGATGTTAACTTGTAGTGAATGTAAATAATGAATTGAATTTGATTGTAAACCAAATATGTTATGATTGTAAACAAAGAATAAATAAAATGGTAGATTTAATAATGGAAGTTATGTTATTGAAACTAATATAAATAAATGTAACTTAATATTACAGTTGATTGAAAGCAGATAATAACTGAAACTGTAATTTGATAAAGATGTTAACTTGTAATTGAACGTAAGTAAAAGATTTAAATTTGAATGTAACAAGTAATTGAATTGAATTGAATTTGATTGTAAACAACGAAATAAATAAAATGTTACATTTAATATTGAAGTTATAATATGGAAATCAACGTAAATGAATGTAATTTAATATTACTGTGAATTTAAATAAGATGATAGTTGAAGAAAATGAAAGTAAATGAATTATAAACTATTGATAATAATGTATAAGTAAATGGTTGATTCAATAATGAAAGTGTAAATCGAAATAAAAGAATTCATTTGGAATTAAATGACTTGAATTTGAATTACAATATAATTGAACGCTGAATCTAATATAATCTTTTATATTGGATTTACAATGGAAAATTGCATTGTAAAAGATTGTTAATTACTATGAAATTAAAAATGGAATTTGTGAACAATTGAAATTTGATTTAAAAGTTAATAATTTAAAATTGGGAATTTTATATTGAAATTAAACAGTCGAATAATTTATTTTTCGAATATTGGATTTAATTAGACAATTAAATCGATAATTTAATAAGTTAAATTTCAGAAATAATTGAAATTCGAGTTGAATATGATTGAAAATGATTTGTAAAATTTTATCTTATCATATTGGAGTTATAGTAATGTTATAGAACTTTAAAAGTTGAATTTAAAGTTAATTTGTGAAAATTGAATATTTTAATATTTAATTATCGACTGAAAAATAGCCATTTTTCTAACAGTCCCAGAATGGAACGAAACTAGATCCATTGGATCCGTAATAGTTTGTTATTGCCGGATTTCAATTTTCGTAACAATCGGAGTTATCGTTTGAACGTGGCAGCTCGAAACGCATCGAATTGTTTTAATATTAATTCGGCGAGAGAAAATAGTCATTTTTTCAAAAAATCTCGGATTTCGATGAAACCAGTTTCATCGGATCCATAATGTCATATTATTGTAGGGTTTCAAGTTTCGTAACGATCGGACTTGTCGTTTGATCGTACGAACGCGAAACGCCTTGAAATCAATTTAATTGAAATCAATTTTTGAAATCAATTTGAGAATTTCTTTTTCAGCATAACTTCTTCATACAATGGAATTTGGACGTGAAACTTTTTCCATCGCGCTCAGAATATTTTAAAACACCTATTTCGATATATGGGTTTACTCAATTTCGTTCCGGGGTCAGAACGGGCTTTTCGGGCCATAGTTTGTTCTGCACGTTCATCTATCCAGTCTATCTACTCTATCTCTAACATACCTATATAAACACAGTTATAAACCCTAGCCTCCCAAATCTTCATTTGTCTGTACGTACAATTCATCTTCTTCTTAGCTTCTCATTCCAATGGCAGACAAAACCTAATTCCCAAATTCCAAAATCTAAAAAAAAAATTCGAGATTTACGCACTTCGGGTCGCGCTTGGGGTTTCGGGGGGAAAAACCTGGAGCTACTTCGAGTCTGGAAGAAAACTACTCGGGTCATCGGGTCGTTTTCGCAAAAACTCCAAGCAGGCATCGGGTATTTGAGGCGGCGGACCGGGTTGAACTCGAAGTCGACTCAGCACCAGAATTTTCCAATCTTCAAATTTTCATAACTTTTGCATACGGACTCGGATTTGGACGAGGTTTCTTTTGTTAGGATCGTATCGAAATTCCGGACACTTTGACGCTGGTTTGGATGGATTTGGAGACTGTCAAATTTTGGGTTTAAATTGAATTTAAATTCAAAAGGTGAGTGTTTTATAACGCTCACAATGTACTGAATATTTTTATGGTAGTTAAATTTGACATTATGAAGTGATATGAATTTATTTGTCGTTGTTTAATAAAAATTTAATTGTCATACAGATTGTCGTGTGAATTCACCTTTGAAAATTTAAATTGACAGTAAATTGAAATTAGGATTTAATTGAAATCAAATTTCCCGATATTGATAACTATGAAATTGCCGTGAATTGTATTGACTATTGGATGATTTATTTCGATGGATGCTATTGGTTGATATTTAAATGTTTGGATGTTTATTTGCTTATATATATCCTGTTATACATGCACATGACACTGTGATTGGTTTAAGTAATATATATTCATCCTTGACATTTAATTGAAATAACTAACCACTTGGCCATAGGTTAGAGAATTATATACGGACACCGGGTTGGTTAAATTAAATGATTTTAAAGTTGTTTTGAAATTATTTAAATGAATTGATTTTAAGAATAAAAATCCAATTTATGGAAATTGAAGCTCGAGATGTTGGAATTTAAACTTGGTAAATGAAATTGTTTAATTATTCGAAGTTTAGATTTTTAAATTTTTTTTTTGAAATACGGCGTAAATTTTCGAAAGTTGATTTGTTTTAAAGATTGGACTTTTAATCGAACTCTGAATATTTCTAAGAAAATTTATATGAAATGATATTTCAAGTTTGAGTTTGGAATTGAAAATTTATTTGAAATTGAGATTTAATTAATTTGGAATTTAATTGAAATTCAAAGAAATTTGTGAATTGGACTAAATTGAAACTATTGAATTAAATTTGAAGATAAAATTGATTTGAATAGGATTTGGACTGAAATTGATTTGGAAGTTAATACTTAAATGAATTCTTGAAATCCGAATGTTAATCTAAGTTATTGAATTGGAATTGTTCCAGAAATTAAGTAAACTACTTAATACGGATGTTTAATTTGAAGTATATTCTAATTTGAATACGAAATGGTTTTAAAGCGAATCTTATATTCTTATATAAATATATGAGCTGTTTTGAAATGTGAAATATTTAAAGTTTTGTAATATATTGAAAGTGAAATTGTTTATTTTGTGGTTCAAATATGTATTTGAACTTGATAAATTGAAATGGTTTTCGAGAAGCTGAATCGATTTTGAAATTGAAATGAGATATTGAGGCGAAAAATGATTTTGAAATGAAATCGTATATTTTGAGTAGATATGATGATTTTGAAATGGCTTTGATTTTGAAACGGATATGATATTTTTGATAATCAATTATGAATTGATTTTGAAAATGTAAAAGAACCATCGGTGTAATAATACGTAGTTATTAAAGAGACCGGGATTGGATATGGACATACTCTCTGTCGATACCGAAAACCACTTTAATAACTATCATACGCGGAGTGTTGATCCAGAATGAAGTGGATGGTTCGGTGAACGCGTTGACTGAAGAAAGAGAACGATATTGGATGACCCCTGACATGACTAAAACAGGAGCAGCGCCGAGCCATTGAGGATCGCCATCTCTAGCGGACACACTTCTTCGATACCTTATCTATTACTTATGTGATTCGATTTGGGTGCACCCCTCGATTTTGGGAGTGTTGTTTCGCGGTGTTGGGGTAGTAGCTGCTATGCCCAACATCAGTCCGGATCAGGCAACTACTAGTATCCTAGTTGGTATCGCCTCATGTACCTTGTCATACTGATTATCCTATTCGCGACCACTACGTTTTGTTTTGTACCTTTAGTATATGTATTGCCCTCTGGTGACTTCCGGTTTTGGGGAAACTACGGTCTTGTATATGCTCTTGGGAATATAAACTGTGTTAAGGGTGGAATGGGCCATGGCTTAACGCTATTTTAATACTTTTACTTTAATGTAGACATATTATAATAGCGTATTGTACTACATAGTAGATAGTTTAACAGATCCTTGAGAGATGGAAAATCCCGTAACATCTCTTAAGTTATTGCACTCACGTTGACACTGGATAGGAGATGTCAAACCCCGTAAACATCTCTGACGCCGTCACACTCATATTTCTTATTCGATTTGACTTACATGAGATATTTTAGTCCTGACTCGAGTGTTTTGTCTTTTCATTACGCTCGGGTCAGCTTGAGCATTTCAGATAAGGTTGAAGATCTATTTTGGAGGACGAAGACGGAGTTTGGTATTACATCATTTGTATTCTACTACCATATTATTTTTCCGCTACATTATTGTATTATCTCTGATATGTATGTAACTCTGATTTATGATGTATAATAATAATCAAATTTATTTATTTAACAGCTTCATGAACTGTTTTTTTATTATTATATCTTGTTCCTTCCGCTGCGAGATTCTGAGTTTGTTTCTGTTCTTTCTTTTCTTTTCTTTTCTTATTTACCCCAATAACTATCCGTATTTCGGATTGTTTGAGTCGGCATGTGTGTCTGCCTATGCACTTGGAGGGTGCAGCATGATAGGGGGTTCTCGCATTTGGTTTGGTAGCGAGCGGATGACTCTTACTCCTACATGTCCCTGCGGGGTTGGTGCAGTCGAGAGGATGGCCGTAAAGGCAGAACACAGGTACTGCTGTATGCTACGGTGGGCGTTACCCCACTGACGCGGTCCGTTACAGTTGGTATTAGAGCGTTGGTTTAGATTACCTTGGCTCTAGTGGGGAATAACTCATTGAAATAGGGTTAAACCTTATGAATGAGTTCGAGTGTATATGAGAGAGCGTATTTGTAATTTTGATATAAAAATGATTTTATATTGTGTTAAATTGTTCCGTTGAGTATTTATGAATTCTCGTTGGTACTTGGGACGCCAAGGCATCGATAGGAATTTCTAAACACTCGAATAGGACAGATTGACATAATATTGTTTTGGACTATATTTTTATATAAAAGAACTATCTTGAAAATTTATAAATTTTGATTGTATTGGTTGTTAGGAGATGATAATATTAGATTATCATCGTTTATTGTTGATTAGTCAATATTTCTAACTATTGACTATTGGACGATTTTAAGAAATGAAACTTGTAAATATGATTGACAATGAATATAAATGGTAAATAAAATAAAATAAAAATGAATTTAAATTAAGATGGAGAATTTAAATTCCGGAGTTTTGAAAATTTATTAACAAAAATTTGAAATGTATAATACAAGTATTATATGATAGTATATTCGATTAGAAATTGTTTTCAAAGGATTTTCAAATGAAGTAAGTGTTATACTCCCCTCTTGACACTAGAGAATGATTTCGGTGATGAGTGCACGCATCATCGACGTTTATTTTCAAGAGTCTAAGTGGGGGAGATCACTTAATAGTTTTTTCTAAACCCTGTTTTGATTAAAATTGAATTTTATTTTGTATTCTCTATAGTATGACTTGATACACATTAATATAAGTATATATTATTTCAAACTTGATTTGAAATGAAACCGGAGATGAAATTCTTAAGTTCTTTAATATTTAATGACTTTAAACTATTGAGATAAACAAATACTTGAATCATTACGGAACTTCTAAATTGTGAAATGAGAAATGAACCTAATAGCTAAGTGAAAATATCAATTGAAGTAGAAATCCTTAGAATTAGGAAATTATGAATTTAAAATAAAATTGAAACTGTAAAACTCGCATAGTATTAAATTTCATTCTATAGCATAAATATAACTTACCAAAATATTTAAGAAGTTCAAAAATGCTATATGAATTGTTAATTGGATAATATACAAGTTTAGGTTTGAATAATGAAATATGCATTTAATTAATGGTTTGCAAATATAAATAAAATTGTTAGTAAATAATTGGAATTTAAAGTAACATTTAAAGGTGATTCACCATTATGTTAATATAAAATGGAAATACTATATGTGAATGTAAATGTGAAATTAAATTATAGTGAAATTTAAGTAATGACTTAAGAATTAATTAATTGAAAATTCAACTTTGAATGAAAAGAGGTTGTATGTTGTTTAACTACATTCTATTTGCATAAAAAAAACTTACCAAATACTTAAAAAGTTTAAAATGCTTATAAGGATAAGTAGAGGAATAATATACCAGTGTGAGAGTGAATAATAAAATGTGAAGATTTATTGATAGTTGTAAATATAAAAGAAATTTAAGCTGTAAAATGAATGATATATACAAGTGAATGAATAAAATTTAAAATTAATGAAATATAAAATTTGTAAATGGAAACTAATTAAAGTTGAATATAACTAAATGTCAATAAACTTGGAAGTGTATGAAATAAAAAAAAATTACTTGGAAATGTATAATTGATTTAGTGTAGATTCTGGATGGATGGTAATGTTTGATATGCATTGGTTGTTTGATGGATGGTAATTGATTTAGTAGAATTCATTAGTGTTAATGGAATTGAATAAACGGAATAAAATTTTAAAATAATTAAATTCAAATTTGAAGCAAAGTGAAATTAAATATAATTGAATCCAATTTAAATTGAAGCAAATTGACTTGAATTTAAAATGTGAATGAAACAAACTTGAATAGATCGGAAACAAATTGAATGTAAACGTATTTCATGGATAAATAAGAAAATAAACGACTTTGTGTTTATGATTGTTTCTTTAGAAAATTTAAAGTTTGATGGTTTGTACTTTGAAATAATAAAAGCAAAATTTTGGAAAAAAATCCAAAATTGTCCAATATATGCTGAAACGAAAACAACAATAACTTTTAAATGGCTGGACGAAGTTCAACGATATTAGACTTTTCGGAAAGCTTGGAAACTGTAGCACGACTTTTGTTTAGACTGTATTGAGAAATTCCTTCATTTACTTAGTTAAAAATTTGAATCTTCTCGCTGGCCTGTGTAAAAGGGAAGCAAAATCAGTAGCATATACTCTTAGTATTTTGCCATAACTTTTTACTGGTTTATCGGATTTTGATGATCTTGCACTTTCTAGAAAGCTTAAAACTTAAGCTAAAACTTTTGTTTTAAGCATTTGGTGTTTTGCTGTCGTTTAAGAGGTCAAAAACGTGACCAAACGTCGCTGGCCTGCGCAATTCATTGCCAGGCTGAGGCGTATCTATTTAGTAAAACGGTCGTAACTTTTGAACGAAAGGTCCGAATTCAATGATTTTGGACATTCCAGGAAGCCTGAAACGAATGCAACAACTTTTGTTTAGATTCCATTGTCAAATTTTATGGTTTAGGTGACCAAAAACTGAGATTCGTTTGCTGTCCTGGAAATTGAATTTCAGTTTTGAAGCTAAACATGTTATATGTGTGTTGTTTATGATAAGTATATCGATCTATCTTTATATGCATGGTTCTAACTTGGTTATTGAGCATTTTAGTAGGTAGCAAAGGGGTTGCGCTTCGCTTGTGGAGCTCGCTTCTGCGCTTAATGCAAAATGTAAGTTAAAATGCTAATAAACGCTAAATAAAAGGAATGTTCTCGGATTACAGTTTATGTTGTGGTATATTATTGTGTTCCCCATGTTTTGGGATGCCTCATTCTTGTAATGAGATGTATATCATGCAATTATTACTACTATGAAATTTTTCGGTCCTAGCCGCGCAAAGGAAGTGCTGCTGAAATTTTTCAAAAATCCGGGAGTTGGAAAATTTTGTGAAAAAAAAGAAATCCTATAACTAAATTTTGCAAATAAGTAGAATATTTTGAATGAATTATATCTAAATGATGGTTTCCCCTCCTCCGTTCCTTTTCGAGGACGAAAAGTTTTAAGTGGGGGAGAATGTAACGACCCGTATTTTTAACACTTTAAAAATACGAATTAAAATGAAAATTTTGGATAAAAATCCGAAGGAAATAAAATTTTGCGTTGTTAAATGTGAATTACAAGTTAAAATACAAAACTGAATTCTGAAATAACTTATTTGTAAATTAAATATGGATGTTAACTTGTAGTGAATGTAAATAATGAATTGAATTTGATTGTAAACCAAATATGTTATTATTGTAAACAAAGAATAAATAAAATGGTAGATTTAATAATGGAAGTTATGTTATTAAAACTAATATAAATAAATGTAACTTAATATTACAGTTGATTGAAAGCAGATAATAACTGAAACTGTAATTTGATAAAGATGTTAACTTGTAATTGAACGTAAGTAAAAGATTTAAATTTGAACGTAACAAGTAATTGAATTGAATTGAATTTGATTGTAAACAACGAAATAAATAAAATGTTACATTTAATATTGAAGTTATAATATGGAAATCAACGTAAATGAATGTAATTTAATATTACTGTGAATTTAAATAAGATGATAGCTGAAGAAAATGAAAGTAAATGAATTATAAACTATTGATAATAATGTATAAGTAAATGGTTGATTCAATAATGAAAGTGTAAATCGAAATAAAAGAATTCATTTGGAATTAAATAACTTGAATTTGAATTACAATATAATTGAACGCTGAATCTAATATAATCTTTTATATTGGATTTATAATGGAAAATTGCATTATAAAAGATTGTTAATTACTATGAAATTAAAAATGGAATTTGTGAACAATTGAAATTTGATTTAAAAGTTAATAATTTAAAATTGGGAATTTTATATTGAAATTAAACAGTCGAATAATTTATTTTTCGAATATTGGATTTAATTAGACAATTAAATCGATAATTTAATAAGTTAAATTTCAGAAATAATTGAAAATCGAGTTGAATATGATTGAAAATGATTTGTAAAATTTTATCTTATCATATTGGAGTTATAGTAATGTTATAGAACTTTAAAAATTGAATTTAAAGTTAATTTGTGAAAATTGAATATTTTAATATTTAATTATCGACTGAAAAATAGCCATTTTTCTAACAGTCCCAGAATGGAACGAAACTAGTTCCATTGGATCCGTAATAGTTTGTTATTGCCGGATTTCAATTTTCGTAGCAATCGGAGTTATCGTTTGACCGTGGCAGCTCGAAACGCATCGAATTGTTTTAATATTAATTCGGCGAGAGAAAATAGTCATTTTTTCAAAAAATCTCGGATTTCGATGAAACCAGTTTCATCGGATCCGTAATGTCATATTATTGTAGGGTTTCAAGTTTCATAACGATCGGACTTGTCGTTTGATCGTACGAACGCGAAACGCCTTGAAATCAATTTAATTGAAATCAATTTTTGAAATCAATTTGAGAATTTCTTTTTCAGCATAACTTCTTCATACAATGGAATTTGGACGTGAAACTTTTTCCGTCGCGCTCAGAATATTTTAAAACACCTATTTCGATATATGGGTTTACTCAATTTCGTTCCAGGGTCAGAACGGGCTTTTCGGGCCATAGTTTGTTCCGCACGTTCATCTATCCAGTCTATCTACTCTATCTCTAACATACCTATATAAACACAGTTATAAACCCTAGCCTCCCTAATCTTCATTTGTCTGTACATGCAATTCATCTTCTTCTTAGCTTCTCATTCCAATGGCAGACAAAACCTAATTCCCAAATTCCAAAATCTAAAAAAAAAAAATTCGAGATTTACGCGCTTCGGGTCGCGCTTGGGGTTTCGGGGGGAAAAACCCTGGAGCTACTTCGAGTCGAGAAGAAAACTACTCGGGTCATCGGGTCGTTTTCGCAAAAACTCCAAGCAGGCATCGGGTATTTGAGGCGGCGGACCGGGTTGAACTCGAAGTCGACTCAGCACCAGAATTTTCCAATCTTCAAATTTTCATAACTTTTGCATACGGACTCGGATTTGGACGAGGTTTCTTTTGTTAGGATCGTATCGAAATTCCGGACACTTTGACGTTGGTTTGGATGGATTTGGAGACTGTCAAATTTTGGGTTTAAATTGAATTTAAATTCAAAAGGTGAGTGTTTTATAACGCTCATAATGTACTGAATATTTTTATGGTAGTTAAATTTGACATTATGAAGTGATATGAATTTATTTGTCGTTGTTTGATAAAAATTTAATTGTCATACAGATTGTCGTGTGAATTCACCATTGAAAATTTAAATTGACAGTAAATTGAAATTAGGATTTAATTGAAATCAAATTTCCCGATATTGATAACTATGAAATTGCCGTGAATTGTATTGACTATTGGATGATTTATTTCGATGGATGCTATTGGTTGATATTTAAATGTTTGGATGTTTATTTGCTTATATATATCCTGTTATACATGCACATGACACTGTGATTGGTTTAAGTAATATATATTCATCCCTGACATTTAATTGAAATAACTAACCACTTGGCCATAGGTTAGAGAATTATATACGGACACCGGGTTGGTTAAATTAAATGATTTTAAAGTTGTTTTGAAATTATTTAAATGAATTGATTTTAAGAATAAAAATCCAATTTATGGAAATTGAAGCTCGAGATGTTGGAATTTAAACTTGGTAAATGAAATTGTTTAATTATTCGAAGTTTAGATTTTTAATTTTTTTTTTTGAAATACGGCGTAAATTTTCGAAAGTTGATTTGTTTTAAAGATTAGACTTTTAATCGAACTCTGAATATTTCTAAGAAAATTTATATGAAATGATATTTCAAGTTTGAGTTTGGAATTGAAAATTTATTTGAAATTGAGATTTAATTAATTTGGAATTTAATTGAAATTCAAAGAAATTTGTGAATTAGACTAAATTGAAACTATTGAATTAAATTTGAAGATAAAATTGATTTGAATAGGATTTGGACTGAAATTGATTTGGAAGTTAATACTTAAATGAATTCTTGAAATCCGAATGTTAATCTAAGTTATTGAATTGGAATTGTTCCAGAAATTAAGTAAACTACTTAATACGGATGTTTAATTTGAAGTATATTCTAATTTGAATACGAAATGGTTTTAAAGCGAATCTTATATTCTTATATAAATATATGAGCTGTTTTGAAATGTGAAATATTTAAAGTTTTGTAATATATTGAAAGTGAAATTGTTTATTTTGTGGTTCAAATATGTATTTGAACTTGATAAATTGAAATGGTTTTTGAGAAGCTGAATCGATTTTGAAATTGAAATGAGATATTGAGGTGAAAAATGATTTTGAAATGAAATCGTATATTTTGAGTAGATATGATGATTTTGAAATGGCTTTGATTTTGAAACGGATATGATATTTTTGATAATCAATTATGAATTGATTTTGAAAATGTAAAAGAACCATCGGTGTAATAATACGTAGTTATTAAAGAGACCGGGATTGGATATGGACATACTCTCTGTCGATACCGAAAACCACTTTAATAACTATCATACGCGGAGTGTTGATCCAGAATGAAGTGGATGGTTCGGTGAACGCGTTGACTGAAGAAAGAGAACGATATTGGATGACCCCTGACATGACTAAAACAGGAGCAGCGCCGAGCCATTGAGGATCGCCATCTCTAGCGGACACACTTCTTCGATACCTTATCTATTACGTATGTGATTCGATTTGGGTGTACCCCTCGATTTTGGGAGTGTTGTTTCGCAGTGTTGGGGTAGTAGCTGCTATGCCCAACATCAGTCCGGATCAGGCAACTACTAGTATCCTAGTTGGTATCGCCTCATGTACCTTGTCATACTGATTATCCTATTCGCGACCACTACGTTTTGTTTTGTACCTTTAGTATATGTATTGCCCTCTGGTGACTTCCGGTTTTGGGGAAACTACGGTCTTGTATATGCTCTTGGGAATATAAACTGTGTTAAGGGTGGAATGGGCCATGGCTTAACGCTATTTTAATACTTTTACTTTAATGTAGACATATTATAATAGCGTATTGTACTACATAGTAGATAGTTTAACGGATCCTTGAGAGATGGAAAATCCCGTAACATCTCTTAAGTTATTGCACTCACGTTGACACTGGATAGGAGATGTCAAACCCCGTAAACATCTCTGACGCCGTCACACTCATATTTCTTATTCGATTTGACTTACATGAGATATTTTAGTCCTGACTCGAGTGTTTTGTCTTTTCATTACGCTCGGGTCAGCTTGAGCATTTCAGATAAGGTTGAAGATCTATTTTGGAGGACGAAGACGGAGTTTGGTATTACATCATTTGTATTCTACTACCATATTATTTTTCCGCTACATTATTGTATTATCTCTGATATGTATGTAACTCTGATTTATGATGTATAATAATAATCAAATTTATTTATTTAACAGCATCATGAACTGTTATTTTATTATTATATCTTGTTTCTTCCGCTGCGAGATTTTGAGTTTGTTTCTGTTCTTTCTTTTCTTTTCTTATTTACCCCAATAACTATCCGTATTTCGGATTGTTTGAGTCGGCATGTGTGTATGTTTTGTCGACTCGAACGGTCAAAACTGCAGGTTGTTACAATCACCCCCTTGTCACCGCCATGCTCCAGCCGATCAACCTTGCGCCACCACCATTGAGTTGCATTCCTATTTGTTGCCTATATATAAGCCTATTTTATCGTGCCTTGCTCTTGTCTTGCCGATGTCCAATTTGGTTGCAGCATCC
This sequence comes from Allium fistulosum, assembly GCA_030737815.1. NCBI lineage: Eukaryota > Viridiplantae > Streptophyta > Magnoliopsida > Asparagales > Amaryllidaceae > Allium > Allium fistulosum. The sequence continues at coordinate 477,093,957 of CM060905.1, read as the reverse complement.
TTTTGATTTGCTCGAGTCCGTATCCGTGTGTGTGTCCATGTCACTGTTCCCATTCTCATCGTTCTCTAGCCTCGGAAGGTGAGCAATCACTCACGATTAACATTCTTGTATTTAGTAAATTTGATTTCACTTGGAACAACAATTGAAATATGCTGCTAAATTGAACTGTTAATTATATAAGTGTTGTATATTATATGCCATTATCTGCAGTTGTTTACCTATGATACATGACACCATATTCTGTTGTATTACCTGATTTGTTATTGATGATATATGCATGTTATTAATATGTTATATTATTATCATATTTGTTCTCACTCTACAAGTTCCCTGTTAATTTAGAAATCCCTATGGGTTGAAATGATACATACACAAATGATTTTGTAGAAAAGGGGAAATCGTTATGGGTTGAAATGATAAACCCAAGCGATTTTCATTGAATTTGAAATTTTGGGATTGTGGGTTGAAATGATATATACCCGTAAATATTTAAATTGCGGATTGAAATGATAAATATCGTATCACTAGACCATAGGATAGAAAATTATATACGGACACCCTAGGTCTATATTTTGAAAATAATTTCCAAAGTTTTGAAAGAAAATAAACGGGTTTTAATAGATATTGATTTTTAAAAATATAATATGTATAAATGTTATTTAGATTTTTAAAATAATATGTTTTGGAAAATTATTTATAAGTTAGTTTTGAAAAAAAAATTAAGACTTTACTTATAATTTTATTATTTTAAAATATATAAAATAATATTTAATATACAATATACACTTTAATAATAAGATTTAATTTAATAAAAAATTAATTTAATTAGTATATAATATGCTTAAGTATTTAATTAAATTTATATTAATATTTAAAAAATGGATTTTTATAACTTTAATAATAAAGGTTGGGAAGATAAATTAATGTTGACTTGGAATTTAAATTGGTTAATAATTGAATTTAAATAAGAATTGAGATTTTAATAACTTGATTTGATAAAAAGTGATTAAATGAATATTCTCAATTTTAAATAAAATTGATATTTAATATTTATTTGAATTTATAAGTTGCGAATTTAATAAATTGTTATTGAAAAAAATTAAGTGAATACTTTCCTATTTGAATAGATTTAAAGTTAAATGTTGAAATATAAATGAAATTTATATTGTAAATGTTGAATATTTAAACTTGAATCTTTGAACTTTAAATTGAAATGGTTAAACTGGAATTGATTCAAATTGAATTTTTTGGAATTTAAGATGATTTGAATCGATTTGCAAAATTGGAGGAAACTATTTTTTATATAAAGTATTATTAATATATAAACTATTTTAATATACAAATTATTTTAATATATAAAACCTATTTTAATTTATAACTATTTTAATATATATATACTATTTTCAATATCTAAACTGTTTAAGTTGAAAGTGTTATGATTTCAAAAATGTTATGATTGCAAAAGTGTTATGATATCAAAACTGTTATGATTACAGAAGTGCTATGATTTCAAAAGTGTTATGATTTCGATAGTGTTATAAATTTTAAAGTGTTACGATTCTGGAAATGAATATTATTTAAAGTGAATAATGATATCGAATTGATATGGTTTGAAAAGAATATGATATTTTGATATGAAGTATGAACTATTTGAATTGAAATGACCACAGTGTAAAATAAGCGTTTGGTTGTTAAAGAGACTGGGATCGGATATTGTCATACTCTCTGCCAATACTGAAAACCACTTTAACAACTGTGTACGTGGTGGAGATTCTAGAATGAAGTAGGATGGTTTGGTGACGGCTCTATATGGTATTTACGCAGCCCTGACTCCCGTGAGTCAGCTTGATGGGGCTAAAACAGGAGCCATGTCGTGCCAAGTGAGGTCATTCCTCCGATCGGACACATTTCATCGATACCATTCTATTGCTTTTGTGATTTGATTGGGTGCACCTTTGATTTGGGAGTGTGTCACGAGGTGGGCGGTAGTAGCTGCTATGCGTTACCACCAGTTCGAATACGCAAACGGTATATCTACCCTGGCATTGCCTCGAGTGCCTTGTCGCATGCCCTATCGCGCCTTCTACGAGTTTGGTTTGTATCATACGTATGGAGTGCCCTCTGATAGCCCTCCAGTTTACGGAGGAATTACGGTACTGTATATGTTATGGGAATATATAAAAATGTGTTAAGGGGGATATGGGTAACGCCTTAATGCTATTTTAATACCTTTACTTTACTATAGACATATTATAATAGTGTATATTACTACATATTAGATAGTTCCACGAATCCTTAGAGGATGGAAATCCCAAACATCCTTTAAGTTACTTGTATTTCAGTTGACATTTCACTTGAGTTGAATTTACTATATAAGAATGTTAATCATGACTCGAGTGTTTTGTGTTTTGCTTTATGCTCGGGTCAGACTGAGTGTCACAACATTTGAGACTCGCCTTTGGAGTTGGAGCTTCACTTGGAGATCCATCTATATCTATTCACCTTTCAGCTATCCAGTTTTTTTGTTTAGACTCGTCATTTGTTTGTATTTGAGACTACATTGTATTTGAGCTATTCTGTTGTATTTTGTTTTTTTACTCTGATGTTTTATAGTAGCTTCATGAACTACAATCTATCTATTCCACTGCTTATTGTTATATTACTATGTGTCTGTGGTTCTATGATTGATTTATTTACTGTATATTCTGAGTTTTGCCAAATATAAATTAACAATATGATATTTTGAGCAATTCAAGTCCGACATGTGTGTCTGCTTATGCACTTGGCGGGTGCAGCATGATTGGGGGTTCTCGCTTCTTGGTTTGGTAGCGAACGGTTGACTCTTACTCCTACATGTCCCGCTGGGTTGGAGCAGTCGAGAGGCTGGCTGTAAAAGCAGAACACAGGTACCGATGTATGCTACGGTGGGTGTTACCCCACTGGCCGGTGTCCCGTTACAGTTGGTATCAGAGCTCTGGTTTAGGCAAAACTTAGCATATAGAGTAAATTTAAATACGGAATCACCTTCGTTCGAGCCCGAGTTTCTTCCTCTTGGTTTCAGATTTCCTTGAATATTGGGACTCTCCCCTTTGTTCTGAAATCCATTCTTGTCCTTCTTTTCGTGATCTTCTTGATACTAGAGCATCCCATACTTCCATTTCCATTGATCTCTGTAATAATTTGAGCTTATCTTGTCACCCCAATTTGGAAACTTCATCCTTTTGTGTGATTAATTTCATCGGTGGTCCCGCCAACCTAAATATGATTTGCAAAGGGGTGAAAATATTTTACAAAAAGGCATCGATTCACCGAAGATTTCTATGTCCTCGGTTTTGATGTCGTTATTTCTTGCAACGCCTGAACCGTTTCTCTTGTAAATGACTAGGGTAATTCCCTTGTGATCCAATGTCGATTGCCTCAGATTTTGCAGGCAATTTTATCTTCTCACTTGATTTTCAACCTAGTGATCTTGACTCCACCCCGATAGTCAGGGATTATCCTGATGTTGTGGTAAAGTCACTTCTCTTCCCTTCAAGCGGGAAATTGAATTTCCGCATCGATCTTATTCCTTGAATCTTGGTTGTCCCGGTTAAGGTCACCCACGATCAATATAAGTCTATCCATCTTCCTCTTTTGTAATTTAGTTATCTTATCTTCCTTTCGAGTCTATCTCGTTAGTTAGAATTCTCTTGATTAGGATCCCTCTATATGTGAACCTCTATCTATTCTTGAATCATCGAGTAAGGGAGTGTATTTGTATTTAAAATAAAAATGTTTTATATTGTGTCGTTTGAGTTTTTATGTTTGAATTTTGTGTTTCGATTGATTCGTCTAGCTAACACTATTGATAGGAATTCCAAAACACTTGAATAGAGCAAATTGACACAATATTGTTTCCAAAATTTGTAAATTTTGTTTTATCTATAAAAGTATAGTTTTTCTGAAATTTGATAGTTAAATGTATTGGTTGTTAGAAATGATAATATTTGATTTCATTTATTGTTTGTAAACCATTGGCTACTGCAACATGATATAAATAAATGAAATTATAAAACATGGTTTATAAATTGATTTGGAATTGGAATGAATTTAAATTAAGAATTTGAGAATTTAAAATTTAAGTGTTTTCAAATTTGGTCTTCAAAGTTTTGAATCATATCAGTTGAAAGTATTTTCGAATATAAATTGTTTTAAAGAATTTTAAAAGAAATAAGTTTGTACTCTCCCCTTATGTCGCTGGAAAATAATTTCGGAGATGACTGCAGCATCATCGACATTCACTTTCGAGTCTCGGAGTGGAGAGACCACATAACAGCCTTACTACACTTTTGTTTGAAAGAGGAATTTGATTTGAATTTCTTGAATATGATTTGATTCACAATATATATATATATATATATTGTTGGGTGAATTCTCACCACCGGTCCAAGCTTCGCCGAACCAACCATCTCCAAGCTTCGCCGAACCAACCATCTCCAAGCTTCGTCGAACCAACCCACCTCCAAGCTTCGCCGAACCAAGCTGCTCACTCACCACCGAACCAACCCACCTCCAAGCTTCGCCGAACCAAGCTGCTCACTCACCACCGGACCAAGCTGCTCACTCACCACCGAACCAAGCACCTTACTCAACATACCACACCGGACCAACCTCACCATCCCACCACCGGTCCAAGCAACTACCGGTCCAAACTGCACTTCTCATGTTCCTACTGAACAACCTTCTCAAGCTCCTACCGGACCAACTCTAAACCGGACCAAGGTACTACCACATAGCACCGAATCACCTACAACCGGTCCACTCTACACTCCAACCATCTCCGAACCAAGCCATGCCGAACCAAGACATACCAGGCCAGATCACGTCAGCCCAGGCCCATCAACAACTATACACATCCTAGACCCCTACCCCCAGCCTCACTCTATAAATAGAGGGGCAGGGGTACAACAATGGGGACAAGTTTTGAGAGCCCAAGCACGGATAGGACTTTAAAACGACTTTCTTTTACTTGTATCAAAGCTTTGTACTTGTAATCAAAACGAGAGAAGAGAAATAACATATAAAGTGGACGTAGGCACATTCTGGCTGAACCACTATAAATCTGCGTGTCTTTTTTACAGTTTAGCCCCTGCTTTTCATATATTTGCATAAATCTCCAAAATCACTAAGAACAACATAAAATCTACTAAATCATACGACTTTGAGGTGTTTGTCCATTTTTTGTGCAAACATTTTTGGTGCTTTCACTGAGAGCTTGAAGACTCGAAGCTTCAGCTTCTTCCACTTAAACCTTTTTCCTAACAGCATCATCCATCACTTGGAAAACATGCCTCCCAAACAGAAAAAAGATGTTAACAAAGGAAAAAACATCGCATCCAGCAGTCTTCCAGATCCAGCTGTCACGAATCAAGTAAATCGTCCTCCTCCAGCAGCAGTACCAAATGAAGGACAGGCTAATCCGACCACTCCTGCCACAGAACAGCCTGCAGCAATTACTAGGGCAGATTTGGAAAGAGTTGTGGTTGAAGTAACTAACCGCTTCACGTCCCAGCAGGAAGCCTTGGTGGACCATCTCATGTCACGCTTAAGGGATGCTGAAGAATCCAACCGCAACACTGAAACATGGGGCGAGTCCCAGTCTGGAGGATCTCAGAGACAACAAAGATCTTCCTTCTTCGAAGGAGCTAACGGCAGAAGTAGCCATGGTAGGAGCCGAGACCGAGCATAGCCCGAAGTTAGGCCTGAGGAAACGTTTGGTACCGAATCCAACGGGGGAGGTACCGGACGGAGGTCAACTGTAGCTGAGCCTGTCATACTGCCTAACCACGGAAACGCCGGTGAACGAGGCCGAGCTAGAGTCCAGCCCGAAGTTGGACCCGAGGAAGTGCTTAGATCAGAACCCAGTAGGGGAAGATCAAGGCAAGGGCCAACTGTAGCTAACCCTAGCATGCTCCCAGAAGATCAAAGGCAGCCGTTGGAAAATATGAGCAACGATAGACGATACCATCCCTACAGGTCATCTGGACGGAATCAATCCCACAGAACAGAACCAAACTCATTTCTATCTGCTCCAAATTCTGATGAAAGGATGGCACGCTTATTCAGAGAGTGTGTCCAACGGGAGCAAAGAGATCGAGGGATAGGCGCTAGGGTAACCAGCCCTTTCGCCCGCAATATCGAAATTGCTATCACCCCCCGAGAATGGAAGATGCCGACAATGGAACCTTACAAAGGAACCTCCGACCCCGTTGTACACTTACAGAGGTACACGCAACATATGCTCATGAGTGGAGCAACCGAGGGAGTACTATGAAAATGCTTTCCGCTCTTCTTAGCAGATCTCGCTACCTCCTGGTTCTGTCATCTACCCCAGGGATCCATCAGCTCGTGGGAAATGTTGAAAGAAAAGTTTATCAGTCAGTTCCGCATCCATGTGGAACAACCTAAGGACGCTTATTCCTTATCCAGCGTCAAATAGAAACCTGGAGAAAAACTGCAGCAATACCTAACCCGATTCAATGCCGCAGCAGCCGCAGTCCAAGATGCCGATGAGAAGCTTATCCTAATGGCCCTCTGTAGTGGTGTGCATCCGGACACTAAATTTGCTAGAAGGTTGACGAAAGAAAAACCAGCTACTTTACCCGATTTCTTCCATGAAGCCGGGAAATACATGAGGCTTGAGGATGGTGCCGTTGAGGGGCAGTCAGGACAGCAAAATAAGGCAACTCACAGCAACGCCCCCGCTGTGGCAAGGGACGTTCGAAGAAATGATTCCAGAGACAATGCTGGGGGCAAGAAGGGAGAAAAGCGCCTATATCGGCCTGGGCCGAGATTCGACACTTACACTCCTTTGAACGAGACCATCGAAAATATCTTCCTTGCCACCCAAGGTGAAGTTAGATACAAACGCCCACCATACAAAAAAGAATCAGATAACGCGCAGAAATCTGGAAAGTTCTGCCGCTTCCACGAATCTCACGGGCATGATACCAATGAATGCCATCATATCCGGGATCTGATTGAGGAACACATCAGAAGGAAGAAACTGGAACGTTATGTAAAAAGTCAGGACAGGACTCCAGCTCCTGCCAATGAAAACCCAAGGCTACCCTCACCGGACACCGGCAGAGGAAACCGCAACGCTAGCAGCTCTAGTCAAGAGAAAATAGTGGTCCATACCATCTCAGGAGGACCGCACATCGCGTACAGAAGCTGGAAAGAGATGGAAAGGTATGGAAAGTCGCTTAGAGACAATAAAGACTGTGTCAATTCGGTTATAGAAGAGCGCCACCCGAAGCGGAAAGAAAGTAATGACATCACATTCGGTAAGCGTGACCTAGAAGGAAGGCGGTATCCTCACATGGATCCCATGGTCATCTCTGCCCGACTCGGTCCCGCCGAAGTTTACCGAATCCTGGTAGACACTGGAAGCTCAGTAAACATCCTGTTCAAACACGCATTCGACAAAATGAAGCTATCAATGAAGGATGTATCTCCCTGCGATAAACCACTACACGGTTTCACTGGGGATGCTAAGATGCCCCTCGGGCAACTGGACCTCTTTGTTCAGATTGGAAGCCATCCCCGCTCCATTGTACGGAAGCAGTCGTTCGTGCTAATAGAAAACCATTCGGCCTACAACGCCTTCTTAGGAAGACCAGTCTTGTCTGACTTCCAAATTGTCTTAGCCCCATGGTGCCTAAAGATGAAGTTTCCAACGGACAATGGAATAGGGGAAGTAGAAGGAGACCAGGACATTGCTCGAGACTGCTATGTGACCGAACTTCGCAACAACCATAGGAAGGATAAAGGGAAGGGTGTAGAGATTGCCCTCTGCACGAAAAGTCTAGAAGCATAGCAACTAAAGAAAGCCCCTCCTCTTCGATATACCAGCGACCTTTTCAATGAATTAGACCCTAGGGACAAAGAGGAGGAGGCCACCGCCGAGCCTGTAGAGGCTATGGAGTTTATATCTATAGACAAGCACGACTCAAGTAGACTATTGAAAATTGGGTCCCAACTAAAAGCCGAATTGAAGGAACAACTCATCGATTTTCTCCGCCATAACTTGGATGTATTCGCATGGTCACACGCTGACATGACCGGAATCTCCCTCGACATAGCATGCCACGTATTAAACATAGATCCTACCAAGGCGCCCGTAAAACAAAGAAAGAGAAGTATGGGGGCAGAACGATCAGCAGCCCTCGATGAAGAAGTAAAGAATCTACTCGCCAATGACTTCATACGAGAAGCTATCTACCCGGAATGGATCGCCAACCCGGTACTGGTAAAGAAGGCTAATGGGAAGTGGCGAACCTGCATTGACTTTTCCAACCTAAACGACGCCTTCCCAAAGGATTGCTTCCTACTTCCCTGAATCGACCAACTTGTAGACAGCACAGCCGGGCACGAGCTCCTATCTTTTATGGACGCATACTCAGGATATAACCAAATTCCTATGCATGCTCCCGACTAAGACCACACTAGTTTCATCACCGACCGGGGTTTATACTGCTATAAGGTAATGCCTTTCGGACTTAAAAATGCAGGAGCCACCTACCAGCGCCTCGTCAACAAGATGTTTGCAGGGCTAATAGGACAAACTATTGAAGTATATGTGGATGACATGCTGGTAAAGTCAAGGAAAGCCAAAGATCACGTAAGCCACCTAGGCGAGATGTTCCAGGTACTTCGACAGTATGGAATGAAGTTGAATCCACTAAAGTGCTCCTTCGGAGTGTCATCAGGAAAGTTCTTAGGATTCATCGTACATGCCAAAGGGATTGAAGCAAACCCTGAACAAGTCCGAGCGCTAAGGGATATCAAGATACCTTCCACTCGGAAGGAAATGCAAAGTTTGAATGGAAAAGTGGCCGCCCTAAGCCGATTCATCTCCAAGGCAACAGACAAGTGCGTTCCCTTTTTCGAAGTTCTAAAGAAAGACAAAGGAAAGTTCGAATGGACTGACGAATGCTTAACCGCTTTCCTTAACTTAATCGAACACCTCTAGAAACCACCGGTACTCTCGACTCCAAGCGAAGGCGAAGAATTATACCTATACCTTGCTGTGTCATCTCACGCCCTAAGCGCTGCCTTGGTAAGGGAAGACAACCGCATGCAGCGGCCAGTTTACTTCGTCAGCAAGAGGTTTACTGGGGCAGAAGTCAGATATCCCAAACTCGAGAAGCTAGCATACTGTTTACTAATCACATCACGAAAATTGCGTCACTACTTTCAGTCCCATTCCATCAAAGTTCTGACCGATCAACCACTAAGGCAGGTACTCCACCGTCCCGACACTTCTGGGCGACTACTTAAATGGTGCATTGAACTAAGTCAGTATGATATCACCTATCACCCTCGCACCGCCATCAAGGGACAAGCCATGGCTGATTTCATTGCAGAATTCACTACCAACGAAGATAAGGAGCAATTGGAAATAGCAAAAGACATCAAGTGGAATCTCTTTGTGGATGGCGCATCGAACGAACAAGGCTCGGGGGGAGGTGTGGTAATAATCACTCCCGGGGGAATAAGCTGCACTATGCTATAAGGTTGGAGTTCGCTGCCACCAACAACGATGCAGAATATGAAGCGGTGATAGCTGGATTAGAACTTGCCATAGAAATCGGAGCTAATTCTTTGTGTCTTCATAGCGATTCTCAACTTATTGTTAACCAGATACTAGGAGAATTCCAAGCTCGAGAAGAATGACTCATAGCATATCTAAAGAAGACCAAGTTACTTCTCAGCCGATTGGACCACTACCTAGTCAAACACATCCCTCGGGAAGATAACCAAGAGGCCGACGAATTGGCGAAGCAAGCAAGTGTGAGAGACATCGCCATCTTCGGGGCAGTAACCATCTCGAAGCAACTGGCCCCAAGTTTTGAGCAAGTGAATCTGATAGCTACAACCGAAGAAGCAACTTGGATGACTCCCATCCGAGACTACCTACAAAGCGGCACGCTACCCAACGGGTGTAACGAAGTCAAGAAAATCTTGAGGAAAGCATCCTGCTACACAATACAAGAAGACGTCCTCTATCGGCGCGGATTCTCTAACCCGTTATTAAGGTGTGTCGCTGGGAGGGAAGCCAAGGAAATCTTATCTAACATCCATCGGGGAAGCTGCGGAGATCACACCGGAGGGCAAACTTTAGCAAAGAAGACACTCCGATATGGATATTTCCAGCCTACCTTAAGCAAGGACGCCTTAGATTTCGTCAAAAAGTGTGACAGATGCCAGAAGTTTGCTAAGATTCCGCGGCTACCAACAACTGAAATTACTCAAATGACCAGCCCTTGGCCCTTCGCAATATGGGGAATCGACTTAATCGGCGAACTGCCAATGGGCCGAGGCGGGGCCAAATATGCTATAGTGGCAGTCGACTATTTCACTAAATGGGCGGAAGCGGAACCTTTGAATAAAGTATCTTCAACAAAAGTTATCAACTTCTTGATCAAAAATGTTCTGTGCAGATACGGAGTCCCACTCAAAATCATATCAGACAATGGACTTCAATTTGACAGCGAGGAATTCGCCAACTGGTGCTAAGAACACGGAATTCACAAAAGCTTCTCATCTGTAGCGTATCCCCAGGCAAACGGACAAGTCGAAGCAGTCAACAAAATTCTGAAAACTCTAATAAAAAAGAAACTCGAAAAGTCAAAGGGCGCTTGGGTGGATGAACTCCCTACGGCACTATGGGCCTACCGAACATCCTTCAGAACATCGACGGGGCATACTCCTTTCTCTTTGGCATACGGATCGGAGGCTATGCTCCCAGTTGAAACCATTGTGCCTTCCCACCGTAGGATCCACTATAACCCAGAAGAGAACGAAGAACTCCTTCACATGTCTTTGGATCTAGTTGAGGAGAGAAGAAATGATGAAATCCTTAAAGCAGCAGCCCACAAACAGAAAGTGGCTGCACAATACAACTCCAAAGTCAAGCATCGTACCTTACAAGAAGGGGATCTCGTCCTCAAGCGAATCTTCCCTCGCCCCGGAGCACTAGACCCAATCTGGGATGGACCATATGTAATCCATAAAGATCTCCACAACGGAGCTTATATTTTGTCAACAGTGGACGGGGAGGTGTTCCAGAGGGCATGGAACATCCAACACCTCCGTCGATACTTTTCTTAACTTGTATTGCCCATATGAAGTGAATTAACAAAGAGAATCAGTGGACGTAGGCATTTTCGTGCCGAACCACTTTAAAAAACCTTGTCTTTTTTTTTTAACTTGTTCCTTTATATCTTGGCCGCTTGTTAACTTTATCCTTTTCTGTTGGACAAAATCCTGTGCATACAGCATTTCAATTCGAGGCACTCCACAGCACAACTTCATCTGGACAAGACCTAACAGGTACTATGCGAATCTATGCCCTCGCCAATGAGACACTTTCACTCCAGCATCCCTCTGCTGCGGGTTAACTCATTGCTCGCGACGGCCCTTAAAGCCAACTGTAATGAGCCGATTATAAGCCACCGAGAAGGCCGACTATAGCCGAGGCAGCTCATTACGGCGTTCGGCTCGCCGGCAACTGTGAACCGATTATAAGCCCTAACATAAGGTGTGGCCAGCCAGGGGCAGTTCACGGTTGACGATCGGCACCCACGCTAGCCGGCCACAGTAAATCGAATAATACCCACGATTACGGGCCATAATGGCCCGGGTAGTTACTGTGCGCGATCTCGGCTCCGATGTGTCTTAAGTACGGCTGTGGTAAAAAAGAATTAACTCCCCGCGGAGGCGTAAGATGGGTGACAAATGTCTCCAAGACCCACAGCTAGGGAAAATGACTACAAAGCCCGTTTGCCACGAACTTAAGCACATCGAAGGCCTTCCGTGATTGGAAGTTTTACTATTTCACATATTTCAATTTTACTTAAGAGACTTTTCTCCTATCCTCTGTAACAATCCCTGAAGTGCAGGACACAAAACAGGAGACACTCACTAATAGAAGCGGATACTCACAGCAAGATACTGGACCGCATCCCTTACTCGGTCACACAGGATATTCAAAGTTGCCATCTACAAGCAAAATATAAGGGCGGTATTTCCTTCTTTCATATATGCCTATAATTTGTTCACACCTCACGCTAACACTGCAAGTCATGAAATTATGTTTTAAACAAGAACCTGACACCAAACACAAATTAATTACAAGAATATGCATAGCTATATTTCTTAGGCAACATGTCAAAATAGCAAAAACAGACGACAAGATCAGCTTAAGTTAAAGGATTGCACATCAAGAATAGAGCTATTTATTACAAGTAGCAAGAATTACAACCTAAAAGTTACTCTACTGTTTTAAGACTAACATATACTGCCATGTCAAATCCACAAAAAGAATTCTCCAGGTCTAATCAGGGAGCCGGCTGCGTTGGAGTCTTGTCCTTGTCCTGTTGCCCACCTGTCCGGTCAGAAAAAGAAATCATTAGTGATAAGAAACAGAGTTAGCAAAAGAAGAAACTAATGAAGTAGAGATTACCAGCAACTTCCCCTTGATCGTCTTGGTCATCATCCCCTACTTCCACACCTGCCTCCTCAACAGCGAACAACCGCATCCCCTCTTTCACCGCTGTCTTCTCCTCCTTGGTAAACTGAGCGGTGACCACATCCATCCTAAAATCCGCTCCACCCTCCTTACCCGCCTCAGCCTTGGCCTCCTCTAGAGCCCTGAGGTAAATCCTAGCCATAACCCGGGGGTAGTCGTCCATCCAAGATAAGCTGCCCTGCTTCCAAGTGCGAAAGTACATGTCCTGCAGCATATCGTCCATCATCCCCTCATTTTCCTCAAACTCCCTCATACGGGCCTCAGAAACCGATAGCCTTGCAATGGCAGCATCCCTTTCCAGTCGGTATCGCGAGCAGTCAGCCTAAAGGGACCTCCTCATCACCTCCATCTCCTCCTTTAGCCTGACCTGAGTAAGCTCTACGGCTTCAAGCTTCCCCGACAGCTCCTCTACCTGCTCAAGATCCGCCCTACGAACCTCGTCCACTGTCGAGATGGCCATATTTATCTGCTCCTTGCAAGCAGCCTCCATCTTCCACAATTCCGCCTTACTAGCCTCCTCCATAGTCTTCCTCAACCGCCCGGAGGCAGCCTCATGCTGAGAAATCTGAATGGCCTGATCAACAAGCTGTTTGGCCTGATCCGAAACCATCAATCGTAGTCGGATGTTGGCACTCCCAATCTCCTCTCCAGCCTTAACCAGCCGGGCATGATTCCCCATCAGCTTCCTAGTCTCCTCCGCCACCCGATCAATATTAGCCTTGGCCTCGTCTCCCATGGTAATTACCCGAGTGGTAAGTAAATCGAGATCTAAGGACTTAGCCTCATCAAGCACCCGTACCATGGGATTGCGGGGAAGAAGGTGCTCACCGGTAACCTCGTCAAAGGTAATATCATGAGAACCTGGATCTAGATCAGGGTGACCCGCAAATGGATTACGAGCCAAACCAGGACGATCAATCTGCGTAACTGTAGGATTTTCAGACAGATGCGGAGAGAGTGCGAACTCAGTATCCTCCTCTGTGATATCATGAAGGAGCTGAATTGGGGGCTGGGGACCGAGTGAAGGTTCGGATAAGGGATGACTCCTCTTTCTCTTCTGAATACTCTCTTCAATAACCCCGAGAAGAGGACGGTAGTCGACTACATCCCCGGAATGGTGGGTCGGAGTCTTCGGCTTGGCGGAAGCTTTGGAGAGCTTGTATCGTTCAAGCCTATGCCGAAGATCTGAGGCCTTGGCCGTTTTACCTACTCCTGATATAAAGAACAAGTGTCACAAGCTTACATTGATCCATAATTCAAGAAACGCGGTAAATCAAAAGTTAAAAGAAGAAAGGAAACACATCTGTTATACAAACCCTGGGGAGGAGTAGGATACTGCAATGAGTCCTGGATTTCATTCCAGGACGGGAGCGGATCATAAAATATTCCTAAGTCCCTATCATAAATGGAGCCTGCAGGAGTCAAAAGTTCACCTTGAGTCGTCAGAGCCACCTTGGCTGGAGTAGTTTGAGAAGATTCGCTTGCACCGGTCCCGGCCTTGCCGGCTTTCCCGGATTTCTCTACCAAAGCCGTTTCTCCGTCCAGCCCCTCAAAAGCCTGACGAAATGCATCATCCGTCCACTCCTGAATCTCTCCTGCCTGCCCAGGAAGCAAGGCCCCGATGCCATCGCCACCATCATCACCTTCCCGACCATCTCCACCCTCACCTCTTTCCTCCTCTACGTCTTCCTCCCCCTGGGTAAGTGGACAATTGCTGGGGGAAGGACCGTCCGACTTCTTAAGTTTCTTACCTCCGACAGCTGGAGGTTTCGTGAAAGGTTTCCTCTTGCCACTCTCTACCGTGACACCTCTCTTAGCTTGAGCAGCCGCCCTCTCCTCCACCGTTTCCCTCAGCTTGACTACTGACTGCTGTGGGAGGATCAAGTTATACTCCAGAAGGGTCGCATTTCTGATCAGGTAGGCAGCTGATCTATCTCTCCCGGGGATAGCTTCTATCTCAGCCGCCGTCTGAACCAGGCGATCAGTCTCCTCAACCGTAAAGCCACCTGTCGCTAGCAAAAATGGAAACGTATGAGAAGAAGCATCGCAACCCGAATGGAAATTATAAATAAAGCATCAACTTACATCCAGAGGTGAAACGCCGAATAGAAACAGAGTCGTCCCTGACGAAGAACCACTCCTTCTTGAACATGCTGAACTTAGAATACAGATCCAAGATCGGTTTGAAGGTTACAGCTGACTCCAAGCTAATATATGGGGACCCCTTCTTATAGCCCCTCAGATTATATAAGTACCGGATCTCCCGGTTGGAAGGAGCACGCCCATACTTCCTCTGGAAGATGACGAAGAGGCTCACCAGTATAGCATAGGAGTTGGGTTGAAGCTGGAATGGGGCCACCTTTAGATATGTAAGGAAGCTGGCTACCCAAGCATTAAGAGGCGGGATGGCACCACACATACAGTGGTATCTGCTATAGGCAAAGTACCCTTCGGGAGGGTCGTATGGCATAACTTCTCTCCCTGGCAACAGCATGCGCGTTCTATCGATTCCGAAAGAATGGGAGATGACATCAAGCTGCTCCTCCTTGAGGGAGCTGGGAAAGCAATCGGGCGGGGAGTTCAAAAGCTCCTGAGGGCCATACCCGTCCACCAGTGATCTCGGGGCAGTTCCGTGACGTTCCAGTCCTGGCTGAGCGGGGGCACTGCGGAAGATCCTCCTTCGCCCTGGGACTTCTTTTTATCCGATCGAGTTTCTGCTTTTCGAGACATTTATCTGCAAACACAAAGAAGTGCGTCGTTAGAATAAAGGAAGTAAAGGAGCGAGTGTGTGCAGTCTGGAATTTCACTCATAAAATCAAAATGCTCAAATTCCTATTGTCATTCGATAAGGTGAAGGTTAAATTTCATTCGGTATTCAGAGTCTCAAGGTTCATTCGGCATTCCCCGTATAGGGTTCATTCGGTGATCCAATTGAGAATACTCATTCGGTATTTGGAGTCTCGAGGTTCATTCGGCATTCCCCTATAGGGTTCATTCGGCATGAGAATGCTGGTCCGGTACTCAGGATCCACAAACTCATCCGGTAATCCAAGGACGATAGTTCATTCGGCACTCGAAATACCCGGATTCATTCGGTTGTCTAAAAGGGCTATTCGGAGAGAGAAGGTTGTATCACCTGATTCGATTCGGTATGAATGTCTGGTTCGGTTGTCTTGGGTTGGAAGGGAATAATGAAAGTATACAGCCCCTACTTATAGGCAAATATAGAATGTCGGACCAGTTGGATCGGCACTCAGCGATCAAATTGAAGGAAACAAAGTAGGCCATATGCCAGCATATACCCCACTTTGGGGGGCAAATGTTGGGTGAATTCTCACCACCGGGCCAAGCTTCGCCGAACCAACCATCTCCAAGCTTCGCCGAACCAACCATCTCCAAGCTTCGCCGAACCAACCCACCTCCAAGCTTCGCCGAACCAAGCTGCTCACTCACCACCGAACCAACCCACCTCCAAGCTTCGCCGAACCAAGCTTCTCACTCACCACCGGACCAAGCTGCTCACTCACCACCGAACCAAGCACCTTACTCAACATACCACACCGGACCAACCTCACCATCCCACCACCGGTCCAAGCAACTACCGGTCCAAACTGCACTTCTCATGTTCCTACCGAACAACCTTCTCAAGCTCCTACCGGACCAACTCCAAACTGGACCAAGGTACTACCACATAGCACCGAATCACCTACAACCGGTCCACTCTACACTCCAACCATCTCCGAACCAAGCGATGCCGAACCAAGACGTACCAGGCCAGATCACGTTAGCCCAGGCCCATCAACAACTATACACATCCTAGACCCCTACCCCCAGCCTCACTCTGTAAATAGAGGGGCAAGGGTACAACAATGGGGACAAGTTTTGAGAGCCCAAGCACGGATAGGACTTTCAAACGACTTTCTTTTACAATCTCCAAAATCACTAAGAACAACATAAGATCTACTAAATCATACGACTTTGAGGTGTTTGTCCATTTTTTGTGCAAACATATATATATATATATATATATATATATATATATATCTCTGTGTGTGTGTATGTGTGTATTTATTTCAAAATGGTGGGAAGTGAAACCGGAAATTAAATTCTTAAATTCTGTGTTAATTTAGGTTTTCCAATTATTGAAATAAATCAAAAAAATTGAAATATTTGAAATATTAAAATTTTAAATTGGAATATAAAATAACTTGAAACAGTTGAACTAGGATAAAAATTTATTTGTATAATATTAAATTGTAGTCTAATCAACATATATAACTTACCTGAATTATTTAGAAGGTTAAAATGTTAAGATGAATTTGCAATTGAAGGTTACACATGAGAAATTTAAATAATAAAAACATTCAAACTAAATTTTTTGCATAATAGAAATGTTGTCAATAAAAGAAAATTTTGTATAGTGTTCAGTTACATTCAAAGACATTAATAAAACTTACCTGGAAGAGTTTTGAATGTAATTGAATAATATACAATAATAAATAAGTTATCCAAAATGAATTTTGTTAGAAATTTATAAATAAAATTTTAAGTGATTATAATAAATGTTATACACTTAACATATACTGCAAGATACGTCAGTGAAGTAAATTGAATAATAAAAAGGAAAAATTTATTTGTTGAATGATATATGGTTATGAAATGTTTATGCACTTAATATATGTTGCAAAATATGTTAGGTGAAATAAATTAAATAAATAAAAGAGAAGACTATTTAAGCAGATAAATATGGACTAAGAATAGTTAAAAATGAATTTTTAGTGGAATCAACTCAACTAAAGATAAATAGATTTAATAAATGAGTTAAATCAAATAAATTTTGTTTGAAAGAATATTTTGGTAACAAATGGTAATAAATTGAAAAGAAATCAATTGAATGAAAATATATGGAATTGAAACCAATCAAATGTGAGCACAATAAATTTGATTGATTAAAAAAAATAAATTGAAATCAATTAATTGTATATAAACCAATTTTAAAATAAATGAAATTTATATGGTTTTGAATTAATTGTTGTATCTGGTTCTTTGTATTTTGAATATATCTTTTCCTTTCTGGTTGTTTCTATTCTCCTATCTCGTTCCTTTTCGGGGACGAAAAGTTTTGAGTGGGGGAGAGTGTAACGACCCATAAATGTTAACGGTTTTAATAACGTAATTAACTAAAATTTTGCGATATTTTAAATAATTGACTTTGGAAATAAAAATTTAATATTTGGAATACGTCTATATAAACATAGCAAATGGTAAATTTTCATCAGATAATATGGAAGTTTATTTTATTGTGTAATTTTATTTAAATTTAAATCAGTTAATATTTGATGATAATAAAATATTTCTCAAGCCTGAATATTTTTATGTAATAAATTTGTAAATCATCTTTTAAGTGAGACGTCATATTTCGTTTCGTCAAATTTGGACTGCTATAGATTCATTTATCTTATTTTCTGCGTTTTAGCAGCACTTTTTATAGCGGAAAATTCGAGTTTTATAATTTGATTTTTCCCATCGATATCTATGTACCATTTTGATCGTCTCGTCGTACTGATCTCCGTAGTCTATTCGTTTGCTGTTTTAGAGTCCGGGAGATGCCGAAATCTACGGAATTATTTCCGTATAGGTTTCGTAATTTGGCTTTTGGATTTCCCATGACCATTTATTGCTCACCGTGTGTAAACCAACAACCATCAACATTTATCAATTCAGCTTTTGACCCTTTCTATTCCCAACGTTCAACATAATTTGCCGTTTCACTTTTATCTTGGTTCATCCTTTTCATTTTATTGCTCTGCCTTCTTCTCTGAAGCCTACTACCTCCTGTTCTACTCATAGAAGAAGAATTATATATGATGATGTGCGTCCATTACATGATGCATGTGACCTTCTTCCATTTGCTTGTATACTTTTCCCCTCCTTTCCCCTATTTTTCTTTCCCCTCTCACGCAAGCCAATCCTCCTACCTCGTGCGTTCTCTCCTTCCTCCCCTTGTTCCATACGACCCTCCTGCCGTACTCATCGAAAAAAAGAAATACACACGGCCGAACACACCAGCCCATCACCCATGCCAAAATGCCCAACTTTTTCCCTTCCCCTGGCCACCTTTTCCTTACCTTCTTCAACTTCACCTCCCACCACCTTATCACCTTCTCCGTCCTCCACTGGCCTCAAACCCGACCCACCACCTGCCTGTGCCATCCCCGATAACAACCCATGCCTTAATGCCCGACCATGCTAGCTTCACTCGCCCATGCCCACTGTTCTCCCTCCTTGCCGAGACCATCACCCCCTTCTCACCGCCATGCTCCAGCCGATCAACCTTGCGCCACCACCATTGAGTTGCATTCCTATCTGTTACCTATATATAAGCCTATTTCATCGTGCCTTGCTCTTGTCTCGCCGATGTCCAATTTGGTCGCAGCATCTTTTTGATTTGCTCGTGTCCGTATCCGTGTGCGTGTCCATGTCATTGTTCCCATTCTCATCGTTCTCTAGCCTCAGAAGGTGAGCAATCACCCACGATTAACATTCATATTTAGTAAATTTGATTTCACTTGGAATGACAATTGAAATATGTTGCTAAATTGAACTGTTAATTATATAAGTGTTGTATATTATATGCCATTATCTGCAGTTGTTTACCTGTGATACATGACACCATATTCTATTGTATTATTTGATTTGTTACTGATGATATATGCCTGTTGTTGATATGTTATATTATTATCATATTTGTTCTCACTCTGCAAGTTCCCTGTTAATTTAGACATGATAAATATCCGTATCACTTGACCATAGGATAGAAAATTATATACGGACTCCGTAGGTCTATATTTTGAAAATGATTTCCAAAGTTTTAAAAGAAAATATACGGGTTTTAATAGATATTGATTTTTAAAAATATAATATGTATAAATGTTATTTTTATATACATCTAAATTTATATTTCTAAAATTTGGAAATTTTAATTTATAAGTTAGTTTTGAAATTTTTTTTAAAGATTTTACTTATAATTTTATTATTTTAAAATATATAAAATAATATTTAATATACAATATACACTTTAATAATAAGATTTAATTTAATAATAATTTAATTCAATTAGCATATAATATGTTTAAGCATTTAATTAAATTTATATTAATATTTTAAATATGGATTTTTATAACTTTAATAATAAAGGTTGGGAAGATAAATTAATATTGACTTGGAATTTAAATTGGTTAATAATTGAATTTATATAAGAATTTTATTGAACTTATTGATTCTTAGATGTTGAAATATGATTTATAACTTGATTTGATAAAAAGTGATTAAATGAATATTCTCAATTTTAAATAAAATTGAGATTCAATATTTAATATTTATTTAAATTTATAAGTCAGGAATTTAATAAACTGTTATTGAAAAAAATTAAGTGAACACTTTCCAATTTGAATAGATTTAAAGTTAAATGTTGAAATATAAATGAAATTTATATTGTAAATGTTGAATATTTAAACTTGAATCTTTGGAGGAAACTATATTTTTATATAAAGTATTTTTAATATATAAACTATTTTAATATACAAATTATTTTAATATATAAAACTTATTTTAATTTATAACTATTTTAATATATATACTATTTTCAATATCTAAACCTTTTAAGTTGAAAGTGTTATGATTTCAAAAATGTTATGATTGCAAAAGTGTTATGATATCAAAGCTGTTATGATTACAGAAGTGCTATAATTTCAAAAGTGTTATGATTTCGAAAGAGTGATAAATTTTAAAGTGTTATGATTCTGGAAATGAATATTATTTAAAGTGAATAATGATATCGGATTGATATGGTTTGACAAGAATATGATATTTTGATATGAAGTATGAACTCTTTGAATTGAAATGACCACGGTGTGAAATAAGCGTTTGGTTGTTAAAGAGACCAGGATCGAATATTGTCATACTCTTAACGAAAACCACTTTAACAACTGTGTACGTGGTGGAGATTCCAGAATGAAGTAGGATGTTTTAGTGACAGTTCAATATGGTATTTACGTAGCTTTGACTCCCGTGAGTCAGCTTGATGCGGCTAAAACAGGAGCCATGCCATGCCAAGTGAGGTCATTCCTTCGATCGGACACATTTCTTCGATATCATTCTATTGCTTTTGTGAATTGATTGGGTGCACCTTTGATTTGGGAGTGTATCACGAGGTGGGCGGTAGTAGCTGCTATGCGTTACCACCAGCCTGAATCCGCAAACGGTATATCTACCCTGGCATTGCCTCGAGTGCCTTGTCGCATGCCCTATCGAGCCTTCTACGAGTTTGGTTTGTACCATACCTATGGAGTGCCCTTTGATAGCCCTCCAGTTTTTTGAGGAATTACGGTACTGTATAGACTATGTGAATATATTAAAATGTGTTAAGGGGGATATGGGTAACGACTTAACGCTATTTTAATACCTTTATTTTACTATAGACATATTATAATAGCGTATATTACTACATTGTAGATAGTTCCACGGATCCTTAGAGGATGGAAATCCCAAACATCCTTTAAGTTACTTGTATTTCAGTTGACATTTCACTTGAGTTGAATTTACTATATAAGAATGTTAATCCTGACTCGAGTGTTTTGTGTTTTTCTTTATGCTCAGGTCAGACTGAATGTTACAGCATTGGAGACTCACCTTAAGAGTTGGAGCTTCACTTAGAGATCCATCTATATCTATTCAGCTTTCAGCTATCCAGTTGTTTTGTTCAGACTCGTCATCTGTTTGTATTCGAGACTACATTGTATTTGAGCTATTCTGTTGTATTTTGTTTTTTTACTCTGATGTTTTATAGTAGCTTCATGAACTACTATCTATCTATTCCGCTGCTTATTGTTATATTACTCGTTGTCTGTGATTCTGTGATTGATTTATTTACTGTATATTCTGAGCTTTGCCAAATATAAATTAACAATCTGATATTTTGAGCAATTCAAGTTCGACATGTGCGGATGCGAATGGTTCGAAATGCTGGATCGTTACATATTTCTTCCAATATTAAATTACAAAAATCTTATTAAATTCAATATTTTTATTATCGAAAAATTACGGGTCGTTACATCTTTTCAAAATATATTTCTAGTCAAAACACTTCCAAATAATATTATTACTAATTTTGAAGGCTTTGAAAACAATTTTGAAAATCAACTGGATTTTAAATTCTAAAATTCCCAACTTTTAACCTTTTCTATTTATAAGCAATATTATAAATATACTTATACAATTTCATTAACTTATTACCAAAACATTTCATTAGTTTACAACTTTGATATTTTAAACAATTCTTAATGTAATTGATTTCAATTTAATTATCGAACACTTCGTGAAATAGAGTTAATAAAGTATTTGTTTTATTTTAATTCAACCAATAATCGATGATAACTAAATATTATCATCCCCTAACAACAATTTCATTAATAATCATTTTATATATATAATATATAATTTAGGTAAAATAATTTCATTTAAGTGTTTAGAAACTCCTATCGGTATCACGGCATCCCACGCACCGACCAAAATTCATAAACAACTCAACGGATAAGTAAACCAATATAAAAAAAATTATAACACTAACAAGTATGCAATCTCATATATATACACTCAAACAGACTCATTCTAGGGTATTACCACCCTATCTCTAATGAGTCAAACTCCACAAAACTAAGGTTATCGCTAAACCAAAGCTCTGATACCAACTGTGGTGACCCACGTTTCGAAAGATTTAAATCGACAATAATCCACACATGTCCAACTTAAATAATCCGTAACATTGATAATCAATTGAGTTAATTAAGAAAAATAAGAAAAGAAGAAGAAAACAAACATAGAATCTCGCAACGGAATAACAAAATATAATAATCAAATAAACAGTTCATAAAGCTTTTATATTATACATTTGATTATAATTTATACAACATTTATCATATTTATATATATAAAAGGGATAAATTGTAACAACCCGCATATTTTACGATTGTATATTTAAATATTTTATTTAAATATAGCATCATTAGTCGGATTAAAGTCCGAAAAGCTACTTTTTGCAAACAATCGAATTAGGACTCGAAACCACTTCCATTGAGTCCAAAATGGCGTTTGCGACTTTTTTAAGTATAAGCATCGATATGTTTGAAGTTGAGTGAATTTTGCTATTTTTCACTTAGGGCTTTGGGTTTGGGTTTTAGCCCAATAACCTAACATAACCCCTACCTCAGTCCCCACTCTTCTCTTCATTCACTTTCATTTCCTAACACTTTCAAGCTTTTGAGATCAATGGGGGAAAAAGATTAGAAATAGAAACTCAAAACCCAAGTTTCCTTTGCAAGCTCCATTCATTGCTCCAAAATCAAGGAGAAGCTTAGGTAAGCCTTCTCTTCATCTTCCCCAACTCATTCTCTCTTCAATTTCAGAAATTTCCTAAACCTAACTTAGGTAATGTGCTTCTTTTGAGCTTGGATTCAAGCTACTTGGGTTGAAGTGAAGAGTGTTGATCTTTCCTTTGTGATTAAGCTTCTCATTCATTGTTTTTTGGTTCAAAGGTGAGATTTTTATCTCACATCTATGTCTATATTATCTTTGATTGTTAGGTATGAATACCTAACATCTTTACATGTTCATTTGATTTTGATTTGGATTGATTTGGTGAATATTCCAATTTTTGGTTTTAAAGTCCAATTTTGTGAAAATCCTTTTACGGATGTTTGAACATGTTTTCGTTGAAGCATCGAAGAGCCTAAAGAGCTGGGTTGCCGATTGGCGTAAACCCATAGTGCCCGTTGCTCGTCTGATCGCGGTTTGTAGAATTTTTGCCCCACTTAGGGGCTAGACTGAATGTGCTTCAGAAGCAGGTTCAGTCGACTGAACTAGAAGGCAGGAAATGCCTTAGAAGCAGGTTCAGTCGACTGAACCAGTGGTTCAGTCGACTGAACCAGACCCAGGAAATTGCCTGGGTCTGTATCAGTCGACTGACCATCTGGTTCAGTCGACTGACCCTGGGGATATAGAATTTATATCCCTGTGTCAGTCGACTGACCACCTGGTTCAGTCGACTGACCTGCTTGCTTCAGCCCCATTTGATTATTTTGCTTGAGATTCCAAATGTTAATCGATTCGTGATCCTCCGTTTTGTTGTTATCATTTGTTATCGATTTTGATGACTTATATTTTGGGATTTTTGGGTATATCCGTTTTGATGGATTCGGCATAGATTTCCATGGATTTGATTCACGTCTTCGTATGTGAATTTTTGATGGTTGATTGTTTCTACAATCATTTCTATGCTTTGTCACTTTAAAATACAAAGGTTTTTATACTAGTAGTAAATATTCAACTTTTTTACAAAGATGATTTCAAACTCTATTTTTAATACAAAGCTCGTTTATAAAACCGTTTTTTAATCTATTAGTATATACAAAATTTTAACTCATTCGTACGAGAAAATCTAATTAAAAGGCTTAGCAAAACAAGTGGTATGAAACACTTGCGTTTACTTCGTCGGTTAATTTATGGACTTGTTCGATTGAAACTCTTGTGACAATTTTCGAGTGGAAATTTACAATCAGTTTGTAAATATTTGAGTTAAGCAAGTGGTTATGGGACATGAAGCTAAACTCTTATATTTACTAACTTAGTGTAATCGACACTTCTTGATGATCGATGATGATCATTTTATAGTTTAGACTAGCAATGTGCGATGTCTCTTTATCCACGTGGGGGACAATACCTCATCCTAATGAGCTTCGTCTCATTTTTTATGGGCTAGCGACCCATGGTCTTTGGACCGTTCGTGTAGCAATCGGCTCAATAAGTCGGAGCATGGGGCGTATATTTCTAGGTGCGTCGATGTTCGTCTATACATGGGGCGTATCTCTCTAGGTGCGTCAATGTTCGACTTTGCGTTGGGCGTATCTTTCTAGGTGCGTCGATGTTAGACTTTACATGGGGCGTATCTTTCTAGGTGCGTCGATGTTTATTTATACATGGGGCGTATCTTTCTAGGTGCGTCAATGTTCAACTTTGCATAGGGCGTATCTTTCTAGGTGCGTCGATGTTCGACTGTGCATGGGGCGTATCTTTCTAGGTGCGTCGATGTTCAGTTTATGGGATAGCGTCTCGTTTGTGATACACGTGTTGGGAGTTTTCATGCTCCCGTTTGTAATAGGCCTCCCTCTTTTGTGATTTCTGGATTTCTCATTGTGATTTCTAGAATTTGTATTTCACCAACTTTTGCGTTTGGCATTTATATGTTTGTCAATATTTGTAGTTTGGTGAATAAAACAAAGAATATGATATTCTTTTTGGTGTTTTGAGATGATTTGAGATATTGTATGATTTTTGTTGTTATTTGATGTATACTTGACACAGTATGGCATTTCTTTGTTATCATACATTTTTGTTCATATCTCTTATCCTATATCATTTTATCTCATATTTATAGCTAGACTGATCCGTTTATTATTTTCTTCTTAAATAATACTCGGGTAAGACCGAGATATTTCAGGTGCTCCTGCTTGATTTCTTATCAGGGATTATCATCTGATTCTTTTGGCTAACTACTTTAGATTAGTAGTTTTTGTTATTATACATTTGAGTTATGGACTCCTTGATGTATAATTATTCTTTTGCCTAGCACTTGTATCTATTCTCTTGTGATGTAGTGGATCTTGTTCTACCACTACTTTGATGTACACTTCTTTGCGTAATATTCATATATGTTTCCGCATTTGTGATATGAATATCTGTGACTAATTTGTGTTATGTTATTTCTATATTTGTTTCCGAAGACTACTTAGCCACTGTGTGGTAGCTTTGAGTTTGTATTAGATATGTCGGATTTCCTCCAGAAATGAAATGTAAGTTATATTTTCTGACATATCGGTACTCGCATAAAGCAATTACACAGATGGTCGCTCCTCAACAGCCTTATTCTTCGTGCTAGTCGACGGCATTACCCCGTAGTGTCCTTGGCTAGTGTGAGTATAGAGGTGGGGCGTCATAGCATGGTATCGGAGCCAAACTTCGGAACAATGTAGAATAATCTAGCAAGGATCATAGTCCTAAGTCTTTCTTAGGAATCGTGCCATAGGATTTAATTCGAGTCTTCGTACGGTTCTATCCTATTTTCTTTTGTGATGCCTTGCTTTATCAATCAAGGTTGTTTGATATTCATTTTGAGAATAACCTTTTTCCTCTTCTTTCTTTCTTTCTTTCTTAGAGAAGAGAAATGGTTAGACCTGGCCGTCCCAGCACCGGTCAATCTAGTGCTGCTCCCCAGGATGGAGTATTTATGTCTGCTCAACAACTTTTAGATCTTGTGAACAATGCCCAAGCTGTCGGACCCGTTCCAGCTCCAACTCACCCTAAATCCGGGTTTGCACGCTTGTGCAGGGATTATACCGCTTTGGGTGGAAGGCCATTCAAGGGATCCGAAAATGTTATAGAAATCCAAGCTTGGCTTAGATCATGCGATCGCATCTTTTCCCGCATGGATCTTATTGATTCACTTCGAGTCCAAGTGGCTTCTAGCATGCTCCAGGAAAGAGCATTAGATTGGTATGAGCTTTTGATTTCTGAAATTATCGAAGCGGATCTTACTTGGGAGCAATTCCGGGAAAGGTTCGAATTAAAGTTTGTGCCGGAGGCTGAAAAAGTAACTTTAGCCCGACGCTTTATTGACCTTGTTCAAGGTGAATCTTCTATGACAGACTACGTCGCATCTTTTGAATCTCTTTCTAAATATAAGGTCGAGTATATTAATACCCCATTGAAGAAAAATCAAAGATTCGTCTATGGGTTGAATAAGAACCTTAAAAAGCCTTTGCTTCTGAAACTGGAAGTTTCTTTTGATCAGCTTATTGATATCGCTCTTCGACTTGAAGAGGCCGATAATGAAAGTAATGTTGATGTTGTGGGTGCCAAACAGAACTTCAACAATAACATGAAGAGGCCTATTAAGTTCAAAGGCCCCAATCCCGACAAGAAAGGGAAGCAAGAAACTTCTGTAGCAAAGACTCCTACCCCAAGTCGTGGACGATGCTACAATTGTGATTCTATGGACTACTATCCAAGCGAGTGTCCGCAACCCCTCTATTGTCGCTATTGCAAAAGTTTGAGTCATCATATATCTGTGTGTCCCATACTTCAAGCAAGAAGGAGGGAAAGCTAAAGGTTGTGCAAGCCTCTACTAGCACTTCTCTTGGTCAAGGTATTTTCTATCCTTGACGATATTTGTTTTGAGATTATCTTATTTGAGTTCTTTTTTATTTGGGTTCATCTCATTATTTTATATCAAAAGAACTTGATGATTCTTTCTCTTTTTTAATTTTTGGGCTTGATGACTTCATTGAGAATTGCGAATTCGATTGATGGATCCGCAACACTCAACTTACTTTGTGAAAATGTCAAGATTATTTTATGTGATTATTCTTTCCGAGCCGATTTGCATGTTTTGCGTTACTTAGGCTTCGAGATTGATTTTTTGGGAAGGGATTGGCTTAATCATTATGAAGCCCATATCCTATGTCCAATGCGGACTTTTTATCTTCGACATTCTCAATCTGTTAAGCAGATTTCTAAT
Organism: Allium fistulosum; assembly: GCA_030737815.1. Lineage (NCBI taxonomy): Eukaryota > Viridiplantae > Streptophyta > Magnoliopsida > Asparagales > Amaryllidaceae > Allium > Allium fistulosum. The sequence continues at coordinate 477,066,754 of CM060905.1, read as the reverse complement.
TGCTTTTAATGATTTGATTTCCAAAGTCGATGATATCATTTAATTCTTTAAACTCACTTGATGTGGAAAGTGTTATTTCTCTCATTCAAGTAGGTTGTGAATTTTCCGGAATATTTGAGATTGTCTTAGGATTATCACCTAAGCAATCTTTTGAGTGGTGCTAAGGTCTTTTCAGCTAGACCTCGACCTTGCCACCAGTTTTCATCAGCTACGAGTTGCAGAAGGTAGCATCCTCTTACCGTATTCCGCACTCGTTGTGATTTTTGTGTTGATTCGTTATGTCATTCGGTATGACGAACCTTCTACCTTATTTCATCCATTTTGTGGATTGAGTATTCTACGAATATCTCGATTAGTTTATCCTTATATTTATTGATTATGGATGAAAATTACAAATTTAAAATTTGTAAATCTTTTTAATAGGATATTTATAAGTATGATTGGGTTTTATTCTCAAAAGAAGCAAAGAATATTTGTAAATTTTATAAGAGACTTGTTTATCATAGAAGATGATTTTGTGTTGTTTTGCCCATTGAGTGCTTTAAGAATTCTGGTCGGTGCGCTTGATCAACGTTATCGATAGGAATATCCTAAATGCTTTGATGAGACAGTTAGACACAATAAATTGACTTGTAATAAGTCAATTTTTTCTAAAAAGATGATTACATAAAGTTAATTATAATTTTGAAAGTCTTAGTTTTTGGGAAAGAGGATCATTTAAAAGAACTCTTCTCCGATGTTTTTATTCTTGCGATTCCCGAAGGGAATCAGGACTTTATTGTTTTTACCGATACTAGTCGTATTGGTTTTGGTGTCATTCTCTTGCAAAGGGAATGTGTTATCGCATTTGATTCTTGACAATTAAAGCTTATCGAGACTAGATATGCCACTCATGATCTAGAGCTCGCGGCCATTGTTTTCGCTCTTAGAATTTGGCTCATTATCTTTTGGGAGAGAAATTTGTTCTCTACTCCAATCATAAATCTTTGAAATATTTATTTTCTCAAAAGGAACTTAATTTGTGTCAACAATGTTGGCTCGAGTTCCTTGCATCTTATGATCTTGATCTTCTTTGTACCTCGGAAATGGGTAATCGTGATTGCCGATGCCCTTAGTTGTAAGCAACAAGCAGTTGTTTCTTTGATGATATCCGAATGGAATGATCTCGGGACTTTATCCACTTATGAGATTCGAGATCGTGAATCCAATTTATGTTCATCTCTTGTTTTGTGTAGCCTTGAGGCTTGTCCTTCTCTTTTGGGCTAAACTCTATGTCAAACTAAATCACATGGAGTTCCTACTTTTATTGTTAGCAATCGTGATCCATTATTTTGCTAGTGGATTTTGGTAAGGTCTTCAAAAGCTTTGGGAACAAAGCTTAATTTTTGCACCGCTTATCATTCTTTGTCCGATGGAGAAACCGAGCGTGTCTATCAAACTCTTGAAGATCTCTTTCGTGCATGTGTTCTTGATTTTGGTGGAAGTTGGGAAAATCATATTTCTCTTGTTGAGTTTTCTTCCTATAATAGCTTCCAATCTTGTATTGGTATGGTACCTTTCGAGGCACTCTATGGAAGGCCATGCCGATTCTCTTTGTGTTGGCTTGAAGCCGATGAGAAGCTGGTTTTAGGTCCAGATGTTATTTGTGTTTCACCTATGATGGGTGTTGTGCGTTTCAGTCGATCGGGAAAGTTAGCACCTCGATATATTTGTCCATTTCCCATCACCGAACGTATTTGTTTCGTGGCTTGTCGCCTTTTTATTACCGGCTCAATTCTTTTGCTATATATGACGTTTTCCATGTCTCCTTACTGCGGAACTACCTGGGGATCCCGATTTTTATTCTTGAGCCCGGTGTTGTTGAAGAAATTGAGGTTTCACCAGATTTGACTTTTGAGCAACATTCTACTCGTATCATTACTTTGGAGGTTAAACGCCTTCGAAATAAAGATGTACTTCTTGTAAAAGTTCAATGGTCCTCAAATCCTAAGGATTGCTCTTGGGACTCTTGAGAATTCATCGAGCAAACACATCCGAACTTACTCTTTCGTGCTCTTTATGGTGAGCTTCTTATTCCAACTTTTCTTTTGTGTTGATATGCTTTTATGGTTGTTACTTTTTATTTTCCTCTTAATTATTGCAAGGACGCGATTTCTTTAAGGAGGGAAGCTTATAACAACCCGCATATTTTACGATTGTATATTTAAATATTTTATTTAAATATAGCATCGTTAGTCGGATTAAAGTCTAAAAAGCTACTTTTTGCAAACAGTTGAATGAGGACTCGAGACCACTTCCATTGAGTCCAAAATGGCATTTGCGACTTTTTTAAGTATAAGCATCGATATGTTTGGAGTTGAGTGAATTTTGCTATTTTTCACTTAGGGCTTTGGGTTTGGGTTTTAGCCCAATAACCTAACATAACCCCGAGCTTTTGAGATTAATGGGGGAAAAAGATTGGAAATAGAAACTCAAAACCCTAGTTTCCTTTGCAAGCTCCATTTCTTACTCCAAAATCAAGGAGAAGCTTAGGTAAGCCTTCTCTTCATCTTCCCCAACTCATTCTCTCTTCAATTTCAGAAATTTCCTAAACCTAACTTAGGGAATGTTATTCTTTTGAGCTTAGATTCAAGCTACTTGGGTTGAAGTGAAGAGTGTTGATCTTTCCTTTGTGATTAAGCTTCTCATTCATTGTTTTTAGGTTCAAAGGTGAGATTTTTATCTCACATCTATGTCTATACTATCTTTGATTGTTAGGTATGAATTCCTAACATCTTTACATGTTCATTTGATTTTGATTTTGATTGATTTGGTGAATATTCCAATTTTTGGTTTTAAAGTCCAATTTTGTGAAAATCCTTTTACGGATGTTTGAACATGTTTTCGTTGAAGCATCGAAGAGCCTAAAGGGCTGGGTTGCCGATTGGCGTAAACCCATAGTGCCCGTTGCTCGTCCGATCGCGGTTTGTAGAATTTTTGCCCCACTTATGGGCTAGACTGAATGTGCTTTAGAAGCAGGTTCAGTCGACTGAACCAGAAGGCAGGAAATGCCTTAGAAGCAGGTTCAGTCGACTGAACCAGAAGGCAGGAAATGCCTTAGAAGCAGGTTCAGTCGACTGAACCAGTGGTTCAGTCGACTGAACCAGACCTAGGAAATTGCCTAGGTCTGTATCAGTCGACTAACCATTTGGGTCAGTCGACTGACCCTGGGGATACAGAATTTGTATCCCTATGTCAGTCAACTGACCACCTGGTTCAGTCGACTGACCTGCTTGCTTCAGCCCCATTTTATTATTTTGCTTGAGATTCCAAATGTTAATCGATTCGTCATTCTACGTTTTGTTATTATCATTTGTTATCGATTTTGATGACTTCTATTTCGGGATTTTTGGGTATATCTGTTTTGATGGATTCGGCATCGATTTCCATGGATTTGATTCACGTCTTCGTATGTGAATTTTTGATGGTTGATTGTTTCTACAATCATTTCTATGCTTTGTCACTTTAAAATACAAAGGTTTTTATACTAGTAGTAAATATTCAACTCTTTTACAAAGATGATTTCAAACTCTATTTTTAATACAAAGCTCGTTTATAAAACCGTTTTCTAATCTATTAGTATATACAAACCTTTACCTCATTCGTACGAGAAAATCTAATTAAACGGCTTAGCAAAACAAGTGGTATGAAACGCTTGCATTTACTTCGTCGGTTAATTTATGGACTTGTTCGATTGAAACTCTTGTGACAATTTTCGAGTGGAAATTTACAATCTGTTCGTAAATATTTGAGTTAAGCAAGTAGTTATGGGACATGAAGCTAAACTCTTATATTTACTAGCTTAGTGTAATCGACACTTCTTGATGATCGATGATGATCATTTTATGGTTTAGACTAGCAATGTGCGATGTCTCTTTATCTCCGTGGAGGACAGTACCTCGTCCTAATGAGCTTCGTCTCATTTTTTATGGGCTAGCGACCCATGGTCTTTGGACCGTTCGTGGAGAAATCGGCTCAATAAGTCGGAGCATGGGGCGTATCTTTCTAGGTGCGTCGATGTTCGTCTATGCATGGGGCGTATCTCTCTAGGTGCGTCAATGTTCGACTTTGCGTCGGGCGTATCTTTCTAGGTGCGTCGATGTTAGACTTTACATGGGGCGTTGACGCAGCGGATATTTCAAAAACAATGTAGATCGGTGAAAGTAGCAGTCGATGGATTGATGAATGCTGAATTGCCCGAATTCGTTGATCCGAAGATACCGAACTCTAGCTATCTCGAACTCGTTGATCGCGCACGATACCGGGTTCAAAGATCTTCAATTCTTCAAGCGTTGATCAAGCGCACTTGATTCCGCGAATCGGCTTCTACAATCGTTGAATCGAGCGCACTCGATTATCCGAAAGAGGAGATAGGAGATTACACTCAACTACCAATTTGAAATGAAAGCACAAAGCAATCAAAAGAGAATTTTATTCAATATTCAACAACCTTTACAAATGAAACATCTCGCCTATTTATAGGCTACAACATGTAAACCAGAAAAAAAAACATACAGCTCCTAAGTCGGCAACCGACTTAACAACACCTCCGACTTAGCATAAGTCGTATCTTATTTACAACACAGTTCAGAAAACTTTGAAAATATTACAAGTGCTTAGGTCGGTTCCGACTTAACAATAGTCGACTTATGAACCCAGACGACCTACGACTTATAAAGACTCCGACTTAACAAACAGACAAAAACATCAAAGAAAATACAAGTACTTAAGTCGTTGCCGACTTAAAAATGCTACGCGACTCAACTTAGTAGCGACTTAAGGAATCAACGGTCCAGCTTAACTCGGCAGCAGAAATCAACAGCAACAAGTCTTCGGCGACTTAAAACATGCGCATCTCAGATTAGTGGTTTAAAGAAATCAATGGTGGATATTAACTCGGCAGATCATCCAACGGCATCAGGGCTTTCGCGACTTAAAATTTCGACCGACTTAAATAAGTCGTAACTCGGTGCCGACCTATCACTTTTCTTAAGTCGGTGCCGACTTAACACTTGTGCCTTGTAACTCGGTGCCGACTCATCACCTTCCTTAAGTCGGTGCCGACTTAACACTTCACCAGTTGGCTCTGTTTTCTTTCTGCATAACTCGGTAGATAGTTCAGGCGACTTAACTAAGTCGTAACTCGGCAACAACTTATTCCCTGCTTTGTTAAGTCGTACACTTGTCAAAACTAAGTCGTTAACTCGGCAGCGGCTTAAACCTTTGCATTTTCCAACTGTTCTTCCCGTAGTCTTAGGTCGTAACCCTGCACGTTTCTTAAGTCGTAGATGACTCATAGCTTCTTCCATAAGTCGGTCACGACTTATACTTCCTTCCTTAAGTCGGTTACGACTTATGCCTTCCCCTTTGGTTGTCCAGATGAGTCGTGGACGACTCATCACCGCCTCCTTAAGTCGTAGACGACTTATACCCTGTGCTGCATCATCACTAAGTCGTATAGTACGACTTAGGCTATCTCGTGTACGACTCATGCCTTGGGCAAATAAGGCCTGTGCTGCATCATCCTCCCCATGTTGAGAGAAATTCGACCTCGAATTTGCACTTTCTTCATCCCCAACAAACTCATCCCCATGATATGGTACGAGATGCTTAACATTGAATACGTCAGACGTATACACATCATCCGGCAGCTTTAGTTTATAAGCATTTTCATTGATTCGTTTCACAACTTCCACCGGACCAATTTTCCTGGCTTTCAACTTGTTATAAGCGCTCACTGGGAAACGATCTTTTGTTAATACTGCATAAACCAAATCTCCTTCGTTAAACTCAACATTTCGTCGTTTCAAATCTGCAGCTCGTTTATATTTCTCATTTGCTTTCTCTAATCGTTCTTGAACGATTTTATGACACTCCGTCAGCCCTTCGACAAAATCAGCAGCTTTCTTAATTGTCCCCTTCGAGTGTGGTATCATCGTTAAGTCTAACGGTCCCTTCGGTAAATTTGAATAAACAATCTGGAATGGACTGAACCCAGTACTTCGATTCACAGCATGATTATGGGCAAACTCTGCCTGGCATAACTTCACGTCCCAACTCTTCAGATTATCTTGCACAAGACATCTCAACAAGTTTCCCAATGATCTGTTAACCACCTCAGTCTGTCCATCCGTTTGTGGGTGATAAGCACTACTAAACTTCAGCTTCGTTCCCACCATTTTCCACAAACTTAGCCAAAAATGACTCAAAAAACGAGTATCCCTGTCCGACACAATCGATTCTGGCAATCCATGAAGTCGATAGATCTCTTTGAAAAATAACTGAGCAACATGAACAGCATCCGCCGTCTTCTTACAAGCAATAAAATGCGCCATCTTCGAAAATCTGTCCACCACCACATATATGGAATCGTTACCACGCTGTGTCCTTGGTAATCCCAACACGAAGTCCATACTCACATCAACCCATGGTTTACTTGGTACAGGTAATGGCATATATAAACCAGCATTAGTCGCAGTTCCTTTCGAAACCTGAAAAATATGACAACGCTCCACAAACCTCTCCACTTCTTTCCTCATCGATGGCCAAAAGTAGGATTGTGAAATTAACTGTAAGGTACGGTCTCTTCCAACATGCCCTTCTTCGTGTAACTCCTTGATAATCTTCATTCTCAGACTACCCTCCGGTATGCACAATCGACTTCCTTTAAAAAGAAAACCATCTACCATCAAGAACTCATCCGTCTTTCCCTCCTTAACTTTATCAACAAACTTCATGAAGTAAGGATCTTCAACAAATAATTCCGGCAACATTTCAAACCCCATCACTTCAACTTTCAGTGTAGTCAACAAATGACTCCTCCTACTCAAAGCATCAGCCACTCGATTTGTCACCCCTGACTTGTGTTTCACAACAAAAGTAAACTGTTGCAGATATGCAATCCACGATGCATGTCTCGCTGAAATCTTGTCTTGCCCTTGCAAATGCTTCAATGCTTCATGATCAGTGTAAAGAACAAACTCCTTCTGGAATAGATAGTGTCTCCAGTGTTTGATAGATTGTACAACAGCATAAAACTCCACATCATATGTACTGTATCGCATCTTCGCTCCTGACAACTTCTCACTAAAATATGCAATAGGACGCCCCTTCTGACTCAACACCCCTCCAATCCCAACCTTGGATGCATCAGTATGTAGTTCAAATACCAACTGAAAATCAGGTAATACTAGAATTGGTGCAGTCGTCAGCAATTCCTTGATCTTCACAAAAGCAACTCCTGCTTCTTCTGACCATGAAAACTGTTTGCCTTTCATACAATCTGTAACAGGTGCCATCACACTACTAAAGTGTGGAATGAACCTTCGATAGAATGAAGCCAACCCATGAAAACTACGAACTTCCGTTATCGTCTTGGGTTGCGGCCAATTTCTGATCGCCTCGACTTTACTTTGGTCAACCTGTATTCCTTTCTCTGAAACAACATACCCCAGAAATAAAACACTGTGCGTCATGAACACGCACTTCTTTGTAGCAGCATAAAATTGTTCTTGTCTCAGTACCATCAGTACTTCTCTAAGATGATTCAGATGTTCCTCTGAACTCCCACTGTAAATAAGAATATCATCGAAATACACCACCACGAATTTTCCAATGAATGGTCGAAAAATCTGATTCATCACCCTCATGAACGTACTTGGTGCATTGGATAAACCAAATGGCATGACCAACCACTCGTATAGACCCTCCCTGGTTTTAAAAGCAGTCTTCCATTCATCGCCTGGTCTGATACGAATTTGATGATATCCGCTCTTCAAATCAATCTTCGAAAAGATAATAGCTCCACTTATTTGATCTAACAAGTCATCCAACCTCGGCATCGGAAATCTATATCTCACAGTAATCTTGTTCAATGCTCGGCTGTCAGTGCACATCCTCCACGTCCCATCCTTCTTGGGTACCAATAAAGCTGGTACAGCACAAGGACTCAGACTCTCCTGCACACGCCCCTGCTCAAGCAATTCCTCTACCTGCCTCCGCAATTCTTCATGTTCCTTCGGACTCATTCGATAATGTGGTCTGTGTGGCAACACAGCACCTGGAACAAGATCTATCTGATGTTGTATATCCCTCAACGGTGGCAACTCCGTTGGTAACTCCTCTGGAAATACATCGTCAAATTCTTTCAAAACTGGTTTAACTTCTTCTGGAATTTCAACCTCTTCACTGCTCTCACGTCCAATCAACAAGAATACTTCCGGTTCTTCTTCAACTTCTTTAACAAACTCCTTCAAAGTCAATAAAGTCTTCAGCTCTTCGATTTCTTCGGACTTACTTTCTTCTTGTGATCTCTTCTTTGGAACTAATATAATCTTCGTGCCTTTAAACATAAAACTGTAGCTATTGGTCCGACCGTCATGTTGTACTGCTCGATCATACTGCCATGGTCTTCCCAATAATAAATGACAAACATCCATCTCTACTACATCACACCATATTTCATCTTTGTATTTCTTCCCAATAGAGAATGGTACACGAACTCGTCTATCCACTTTCACTTCTCCTCCTTTTCTCAACCATGCTAACTTGTATGGACTCGGATGTTTCTCTGTCTTTAATTTCAACTTCGTCACAGCTTCGGTTGAAATAATATTATCACAGCTTCCTGCGTCGATCACAAACTTACACACCTTCCCCAGAATAGTACATGTTGACTGAAAGATATTACTCCTCAACCAACTAGCTTCTTCCTGCTTCGGTGTTAAACACGATCTTCTCAGCATTAGGTTACAACCTTCGTCTCCTGACGCAATATCCTGCTCATCCTCCTCAGCTGGATTAGAACAATCTTCATCAACATCCTCATCGTCAACTTCTGCAATCATGGTTCTCTTCTTTGGTTTTGGACACTCACTGCTTTTATGACCCACTTCCTGACAATTGTAACATTTGAAACCATTGTTAACCCTTGTCTTCTCAGCCTCCTTCACCACTGGTCTACTGATAGGTTTAGAAACATTAGAATTTCCTCCAACACCCTTCGCTTGATTGTTAGAATTAGTAAACACACCACCTCCTCGTCTCCCTTGTTTTTCCCAAGCCAACGCTTTCTGATGTGCTTCCGCTACAGATCTTGGATCGAACATATTGACCATATCCTGAATCTGCATTCTCAATCCTCCAATGAACCTAGATGTCAGCTGCTCTTCTGTTTCCATAATATCATTCCTTGCAATGAGTTGATAAAATTCATCAGCATAGTCGTTCACAGACTTCGTTCCTTGTCTCAAGTTCTGCAATCTCTGATACATAAGCGATTGATAATTATAAGGTAAGAATGTCGCTTTCATCAATTTCTTCATCTTTTCCCAAGATTCAATCTTTGACTTTCCCATACGTTCACGTGTAAGCTTGGTTTGCTGCCACCATGCCAAAGCTCTACCCCTCAGCCTCGTAGCAACCAACTTCACTCTACGATGTTCTGGTACTTCTTTGAAATCAAAAATCTCCTCAACATTAGCCACCCAATCTAGAAACTCCTCTGCTTGCATACCACCCTTGAATTCAGGAATTTCTGTCTTCATCCCCGATTCCCACTTGTGATCATACTCAGAATAGTTTCTTCCTTGACCCCTTCCTTGAACACTACCACCATCATACTCTTCTTCAAAATCAGATGCATAACGATGTCGATTCTGACCACCAACATCTCTACTACCATTACGCCTTCCACCATCATCCCTTCTATCAACGTTCCTCCGTTCTCGATCATTCACGTTCCTCCCACGCCCTTGATCATTTTCAATACTTCGGTCTCGATTGGAATGTGGCGAGACTCTACTACCTCCATGATTAGATTCTGGTGAAACCCTTCTCCGATTTTGATTCATCTCCGTCATAAGCTTCTCTAATCGGCCAATTCCTTCATTAAGCTTCTCGCTAAAATTCTCATTGATTCTTTGCTCCATCTCATCAGCCTCTTCTCTTCGATATAAAGCTTCTACGTTTTGGTGGCGATTAGCTCTTCTTGGCGGCATACTTGAAAACTTCACAAATTCTCAAACACTTCAAATTCAAACACTTTCCGGATTTTGATCCAAAATGAAACGGATCGAAAACTTCCACTTTGTAGCAAATCGCGATGAACACGATGGACAAAGTTTCGACCTCCAATGCAAATTTTGATCAAACAACTTCGAACAAGATGAACTCTTCTTCCTCTCGGCCACGGCTTTACACTTCAAGCACTCGGCTTCTCTTCAAACTTCAAAAGTCTTCAAATGATTAGGCTCCAAGTCTCGATCTAGCTATGATTGGCTAGAACAGGCTCTGATACCAAAAAACTGACGCAGCGGATATTTCAAAAACAATGTAGATCGGTGAAAGTAGCAGTCGATGGATTGATGAATGCTGAATTGCCCGAATTCGTTGATCCGAAGATACCGAACTCTAGCTATCTCGAACTCGTTGATCGCGCACGATACCGGGTTCAAAGATCTTCAATTCTTCAAGCGTTGATCAAGCGCACTTGATTCCGCGAATCGGCTTCTACAATCGTTGAATCGAGCGCACTCGATTATCCGAAAGAGGAGATAGGAGATTACACTCAACTACCAATTTGAAATGAAAGCACAAAGCAATCAAAAGAGAATTTTATTCAATATTCAACAACCTTTACAAATGAAACATCTCGCCTATTTATAGGCTACAACATGTAAACCAGAAAAAAAAACATACAGCTCCTAAGTCGGCAACCGACTTAACAACACCTCCGACTTAGCATAAGTCGTATCTTATTTACAACACAGTTCAGAAAACTTTGAAAATATTACAAGTGCTTAGGTCGGTTCCGACTTAACAATAGTCGACTTATGAACCCAGACGACCTACGACTTATAAAGACTCCGACTTAACAAACAGACAAAAACATCAAAGAAAATACAAGTACTTAAGTCGTTGCCGACTTAAAAATGCTACGCGACTCAACTTAGTAGCGACTTAAGGAATCAACGGTCCAGCTTAACTCGGCAGCAGAAATCAACAGCAACAAGTCTTCGGCGACTTAAAACATGCGCATCTCAGATTAGTGGTTTAAAGAAATCAATGGTGGATATTAACTCGGCAGATCATCCAACGGCATCAGGGCTTTCGCGACTTAAAATTTCGACCGACTTAAATAAGTCGTAACTCGGTGCCGACCTATCACTTTTCTTAAGTCGGTGCCGACTTAACACTTGTGCCTTGTAACTCGGTGCCGACTCATCACCTTCCTTAAGTCGGTGCCGACTTAACACTTCACCAGTTGGCTCTGTTTTCTTTCTGCATAACTCGGTAGATAGTTCAGGCGACTTAACTAAGTCGTAACTCGGCAACAACTTATTCCCTGCTTTGTTAAGTCGTACACTTGTCAAAACTAAGTCGTTAACTCGGCAGCGGCTTAAACCTTTGCATTTTCCAACTGTTCTTCCCGTAGTCTTAGGTCGTAACCCTGCACGTTTCTTAAGTCGTAGATGACTCATAGCTTCTTCCATAAGTCGGTCACGACTTATACTTCCTTCCTTAAGTCGGTTACGACTTATGCCTTCCCCTTTGGTTGTCCAGATGAGTCGTGGACGACTCATCACCGCCTCCTTAAGTCGTAGACGACTTATACCCTGTGCTGCATCATCACTAAGTCGTATAGTACGACTTAGGCTATCTCGTGTACGACTCATGCCTTGGGCAAATAAGGCCTGTGCTGCATCAGGCGTATCTTTCTAGGTGCGTCGATGTTTATTTATGCATGTGGCATATCTTTCTAGGTGCGTCAATGTTCGACTTTGCATAGGGCGTATCTTTCTAGGTGCGTCGATGTTCGACTGTGCATGGGGCGTATCTTTCTAGGTGCGTCAATGTTCAGTTTATGGGATAGCGTCTCGTTTGTGATACACGTGTTGGGAGTTTTCATGCCCCCGTTTGTAATAGGCCTCCCCCTTTTGTGATTTCTGGATTTCTCGTTGTGATTTCTAGAATTTGTATTTCACCAACTTTTGCGTTTGGCATTTATATGTTTGTCAATATTTGTAGTTTGGTGAATAAAATAAAGAATATGATATTCTTTTTGGTGTTTTGAGATGATTTGAGATATTGTATGATTTTTGTTGTTATTTGATGTATACTTGACATGGTATGGCATTTCTTTGTTATCATACATTTTTGGTCATATCTCTTATCCTATATCATTTTATCTAATATTTATAGCTAGACTGATCCGTTTATTATTTTCTTCTTAAATAATACTCGGGTCAGACCGAGATATTTCAGGTGCTCCTGCTTGATTTCTTATCAGGGATTATCATCTGATTCTTTTGGGTAACTACTTTAGATTAGTAGTTTTTGTTATTATACATTTGAGTTATGGACTCCTTGATGTATAATTATTCTTTTGCCTAGCACTTGTATCTATTCTCTTGTGATGTAGTGGATCTTGTTTTACCACTACTTTGATGTACACTTCTTTGTGTTATATTCATATCTGTTTCCGCCTTTGAGATATGAATATCTGTGACTGATTTGTGTTATGTTTATTTCTATATTTGTTTTCGAAGACTACTTAGCCACTGTGTGGTAGCTTTGAGTTTGTATTAGATATGTCGGATTTCCTCCAAAAATGAAATGTAAGTTATATTTTCTGACATATCGGTACTCGCACAAAGCAATTACACAGATGGTCGCTCCTTAACAGCCTTATTCTTCGTGCTAGTCGATGGCATTACCCCGTAGTGTCCTTGGCTAGTGTGAGTATAGAGGTGGGGCGTCACATAAATAAAATAATGCAGCAGACAACATGATGCAGGAATAATAATATTAATAATATACCAAATCTTCGTCTTCGTCCTCTAGAAAATGATCTTCAATGCTTTGAAATAGTCAGGGCACTGACCCGAGCGTAATGTAAAAAAAAACACTCGAGTCAGGACTAAAATATCCTTATGTGAGTCAAATCAATACAACATAACATGAGTGTGATGGCGTCAGAGATGTTTACGAGATTTTACATCTTCTATCTAGTGTATAACGTGCATGCAATAACTCAAGAGATGTTACGGGATTTTCCATCTCTTAAGGATCCAGCAAAATATTTATATATAGTAGGATACGCTATATATATAATGTCTAATCAGTAAAATAAATATTTTTCTTTGCGTCAAGGCTTTACATTAATCCCTCTTAATGCGTTTTTAAGCATTGTCGTACAGTTTGCATTTAGCACAACCAGTAGCATGTCGATTGCCAGTGATGCACCATGATACGACAACACTAAAGCAAAATCATAGGAGTCTCATATAGGGATAGAAGTATGACAAGGCATGTGAGGCAATGCCCAAGGTAGGATACTACCAATTCGGGTCGCAGGGCTGGTGGTAACGCATCGTAGCCATGACCGCCCACCTCATCCATCCATCCCATATCGAGTCATGGGAAGGTATCCCACAATCAAGGTGCACCAATCGAAACCAACAACAAGAGTAATAATATGGACCAAGTCCAAGAAAATCGAAGAACGGATGTCTGCTAGGGGTAATTAGCCCGCTTGGCCCTGTCAAGCCGTCCTGTTTTAGTCATTTTAAATTGGCACAAGTGTCGGGGTCTATCCATCATCGCTCTCTTTCTTCAAATCCAATAACCGATGCCAAATCCAACCACTTCGTTCTGGAGTCTCTTTCGCGTACACAGTTGTTAAAGTGGTTCCAATATTGATAGAGAGTATGCCAATAAGAGGCCCCAGTCTCTTTAACAACCAAACATCGTTTTACACACCGTGTAACGGCCCATATTTTTGATAATTAAAAATATTAAATTAAATAAGATTTTGAAATTTAATATTGTGAGAAATTAAAATTTATGATTTATTAATGAGAAAAATAATTAAAATATGATTTAATAATGTTGCTTGAATGTTATTGACAATTATTTCAAAGAAATTTCAATCAATTGAGATAATTGTAAAGTTAATTTGGTTATAATTGTATATAAGGAATAAAATAATTGTTGGAATTAATTGTTGGAATTTATGTAATTAAATATTGTAGTTAATATGAGTTAAGATGATAACTGTAGAATATGAATGTAATAAAATGTAAACTAATGTTAATTATGTTCACAAGATAATAGTTGATTCAATAATAAAATAATTTAATTGAAATTAAAATATAATTAGTTGGGGTTTTATTTTAGTAGTAATTCAACGTCGAATTTATGCAATAGTTACATATTGGATTTAACATGGAAAATTCATTTTAAAAGATTATAAATTTCTATTTATTCATGAATGGTAAAATTGTTAATTTTTAAAACTTGAATTTAAAAGTGATTAAATTAATTTAATTAACGTGAAAATAAGCCATTTTCGCCATTGTCTCGGATTTTGATGAAACTAGTTTCGTCGGATCCGTAACAGTGAATTATTATTGGATTTCAACTTTCGTAGCGATCAGACTTATTGTTTGGTCGTGCGGGCTCGAAACGCGTGGAAATCAATTAAAAGAATTTAAATGAATATATTTAATTTTGAAAGCTAACTTCTGCATAAAATGGAATTGGGGTTTGAAACTAGTTCCATTGAGTTTAAAAATATCGAAAATTTATATTTTGATATATGTGATGACCTACTTTTGTTTTGGGAACGAAACGGGCTTTTTGAGTCGTTATTATCGTTTCGACCCAATTTGATATGTCCTATAACAACCCACATATTTTACGATTGTATATTTAAATGTTTTATTTAAATATAGCATCGTCAGTCAGATTTAAGTCCAAAATGTCACTTTTTGCAAACAGTCGAATTAGGACTCGAGACCACTTCCATTGAGTCCAAAATGGCGTTTGCGATTTTTTTGAGTATAAATATCGATATGTTTAGAGTTGAGTGAAATTTTGATATTTTCATTTAGGGCTTTGGGTTTGGGTTTTAGCCCAATAACCTAACACCCAACCCATCTAATACCCTAACTCCCACTCCACTCCTCTTAATTCCTTCATAACATTTCCTAAGACTCAAACTAAAGCAAAAATGGGGGAAGAGAAAGGAAATTAGAATTCCAAGCTCTAGATTGATTAGGAAATACAAATTGTAGCTCCAACATCAAAGAGAAGCTTAGGAAAGCATCCTCTTCTTCTTCTCCATCTCAATCTCTCTCCAATTTCAGAAATTTCCTATAACCTAACTTAGGAAATATTGCTAATGATCTTAGATTGGAGCTTCTAGAGTTGAAATTGAAGAGTAGTTGATCTTTCCTTTGCTTTAGAGCTTCTCATTTGTTGTTTTGGGTTTAAAAGGTGAGTTTTGATAGTTGTTTGGTAGTAATTTCTAACATCTATTCCTTGTCCATTTGCTTTTGAATTGAATTGGTTTGATGAATATTCCAATTTTTGGCGTTTTGAAGTCAAATCTTTAAAAATCCTATCTTTGATGTTTGAACATGTTGTTGGGGTGTATCGAAGAGCCTATAAGGCTGGGCTGGCGCTTGGCATAAATCCCTAGTCTCCGTTGCTCATCCGATCACTTTCGTTGGATTTTTGCCCTTCAAAGGGCTAGACTGAAAATACTGCAACTGGTAGTTCATTCGACTGAACCAGAAGGTCAGTCGACTGAATCTGGGACCAGAATATTCTCTGGTCTTGTATTAGTCGACTGACCTTCTTGTTCAGTCGACTAAAACTCGGAACCGAATGTTTCTGGTCTTGTATCAGTCGATATAACCAGAAATTCAGTCGACTAAACCAAGAACCCGAGAGTTTTCGGCCTTGTACCAGTCGACTGACCTTCTGGTACAGTCGACTGAATCTGTGAAATTTGCTTTTTGCCTATTTTAGGCAGTTTTGTGCGGGTTTTCCTATTTTTAATCGATTTTTGATGATTCGAATTGTTGTTATCGTTTATCGACTTTGATGACTTCTTTTTTGGGATTTTTGGGAATATCTATTTTGATGGATTCGGTATCGATTTTTATGGTTTTAATTCACGTCGTCGAATGTGGATTTTGGTGATTGTTTGTTTCTACTTTTTAAAAAAAAAACATTTATGTGATTTGTCACTTTAAAATATAAAGGTTTTCTATACTAGTAATAAATATTGAAACTCTTTCACAAAGATGATTCCAACTCTATTTTTAATACAAATTTCGTTTATAAATCCGTTTTCCAATCTATTAGTATATACAAACCTTTACCTCGTTCGTATGAGAAATTTAATTAAACGGCTTAGCAAAACAAGTGGTATGAAACGCTTGTGTTTACTTTGTCGGTTAATTTTTAGACTTGTTCGATTGAAATCTTGTGACAATTTTTGAGTGGAAATCTACAATTTGTTCTTAAATATTTAAGTTAAGCCAATGGTTATGTGTCATGAAGCAAAACTCATTTATTTACTAGCTTAGTGTAATCGACACTTCTTGATGATCGATGATGATCATTTTGTGGATTAGACTAGCGATATGTGATGTCACTTTGTCCATGTGGGGGACTGTACCCCGTTCTGTTGAGCTTAGTCTCATTTTTATAGGCTAGCGACCTATGGGTTTTATGGAGTTCGGTTCATCGGGCGTACCGTTGTACTACGTCGTTGTTCCGGCTTATTTGAGTTTCAGGTTCATCGGGCGTACCGATTATTGTACTATGTCGTTGCACCGGCTCTATGGTTAGCGACCATGGGTTAGCGACCCGTTTGTGATGCACGTGTCGGTGAGTTTTCATGCTCCCATTTGTGATAGGCCTTCCCCCCTTTGTGATTTCTGGATTTCTAGTTATTGATTTCTAGAATTTGTGTTTCACCAATTTTCGTGGTTTGCATTGATAAGCTCTATCAATATTTGTGTTGTGGTGAATAATTTAAAGTATATGACATTCTTTTTGGTGCTTGAGAATATTTGAGGTATGGTATGATTTTTGTGGCCACCTTATGTAAACTTATCATAGTATGGCATTTTTGTTATCATACATTTTTGTCATATCTCTATCCTATCTCATTTTATCTGATATTTATAGCTAGACTGATCCGTTTATTATTTTCTTCCTAAATAACACTCGGGTCAAACCGAGGTATTTCAGGTGCTCCTGCTTGACTTCTTATCAGGGTCCGTCACCTGACTTTTGGCTAACTACTTTAGCTTAGTAGTTTTTGTTGTTATACATTCGAGATAGAGACTCCTTGATGTATACTTATTCTTTTGTCTAGCACTTGTATCTATTCTTTTGTGATATAGTGGATCTAGTTTGACCACTATTTTGATGTACACTTTTATGTGTTATATTCATATCTGTTTCCACCTTTGTGATATGAATATCTGTGACTGATTTGTGTTATGTTTATTTCTATATTTGTTTCCGAAGTCCACATAGCCACCGTGTGGTAGCTTTGAGTTTGTATTTGATATGTCGGATTTCCTCTGTAAGTTATATTATCTGACACATCAGTACTCGCACAAAGCAATTACACAGATGGTCGCTCCTCAACATCCTTATTCTTCGTGCTAGTCGACGAAATTACCCCGTAGTGTCCTTGGCTTGTGTGAGCATTGAGGTGGGGCGTCACAGCTTGGTATCAGAGCCAAACTTCAGAACAATGTAGAATAATCTAGCAAGGATCATTGTCCTAAGTCTTCTTTAGGAATCGTGCCATAGGATTTATTTCGAGTCTTCGTACTGTTCTATCCTATTTCTTTCTATGATGCCTTGTTTTATCAATCAAGTTTGTTTGAAATTCATTCTGAGAATAACCTTTTTCCTCTTCTTTCTTTCTTAAAGAAGAGAAATGGTTAGACCAAGCCGTCCCAGCGCCGGTCAATCCAGTGCTACTCCTCGGGATGGAGAATTTATGTTTGTCCAGTAGCTCTTAGATCTTGTGAAAAATGCTCAAGCTATCGGACCCATTTCAGAGCCTACTCATCCTAAATCTGGGTTTGCACGCTTGTGCAATGATTACACCAACTTGGGTGGAAGGCCATTCAAGGGTTCCGAAAGCGTTATAGAAGTCCAAGCTTGGCTTAGAACATGCGATCGCATCTTTTCCCGTATGAATCTTATTGATCTACATCGAGTCCAAGTGGCTTCTAGCATGCTCCAGGAGAGAGCATTAGATTGGTATGAGCTTTTGATTTCCGAAATTATTGAAGCGGATCTTACTTGGGAGAACTTCCGGGAAAGGTTCGAGTTAAAATTTGTGCCAAAAGCTGAAAAAGTATCTTTAGCTTGACGTTTTATTGACCTTGTTCAAGGTGAATCTTCTGTGACGGATTACGTCGCATCTTTCGAATCTCTATCTAAATATGGGGTCGAGTATATTAATACCCCATTGAAGAAAAATCAGAGATTTGTCTATGGGTTGAATAAGAACCTCAAAAAGCCATTACTTTTGAAACTAGAAGTTTCTTTCGATCAGCTTGTTGATATCGCTCTTCGACTTGAAGAGGCCGATAAAGAAAGTGATGTTGAAGTTGTGGGAGACAAACAAAACATCAATAAGAAGAGGCCTTTTAAGTTCAAGTTTTATCCCAACAAGAAAGGGAAGCAAGCAACTTCGGTAGCAAAAACTCCTACCTCTAGTCGTGGAGAATGTTACAATTGTAGTTCTAAGGACCATTATGCAAATAAGTGTCCGAAGTCTCTTACTTGTCGCTATTGCAAGAGTTCGGGTCATACTATATCTTCATGTCCCAAACTTCAAAGCAAGAAAGAGGGAAAGCTAAATGTTGTGCAAGCCCCTACTAACACTTCTCTTGGTCAAGGTATTCCTCATTCTATCCTTGATGGCATTATTATATTTCGTGATCTTCCTATTCGAGTTCTTTTTGATACGGGTGCATCTCACTCTTTTATATCAAAAGAACTTGTTGATGCTTTGTCTTTGAATGTTATTGGCTTGATGACTTCATTGAGGATTGCGAATCTGGTTAGTGGATCCACAACACTCAGTTTACTTTGTAAAGATGTCGAATTTTTTTTATGTGATTATGCTTTCCGATTCGATTTGCATGTTATGCGTTACCTAGGTTTCAGAATGATTTTGGGGATGGATTGGCTTAACCAATATGAAGCCCATATCCTATGACCTGAGCGGACTATATATCTTCGACATCCTCAATCTGTTAAGCAGCTTGTTTTGAAAGATTCAGATTCCAATTCGGGAGCATCCTTGTATTATCTAAATCCTCATGATGATGATAATGATGATGAGGAAGATGTTATTTCTCTCATTCACATTATTTGTGAATTTCTCGACATATTTGATCCCGTTTTAGGATTACCACCTAAGCGAGCAATTGAGTTCAGAATCAATCTAATCCCTGGAGCTCTACCTATTACTCGTCCTCCTTATAGTATGTCCAATAAGGAAAATGAGGAGATGTGTAAACAATTATCCTAATTGGAAACAAAACAGTTTGTTCGTTCTAGTTCCTC
This sequence comes from Allium fistulosum, assembly GCA_030737815.1. Taxonomy (NCBI): domain Eukaryota; kingdom Viridiplantae; phylum Streptophyta; class Magnoliopsida; order Asparagales; family Amaryllidaceae; genus Allium; species Allium fistulosum. Next base: position 477,047,317 of record CM060905.1, on the reverse strand, counting down.
TCCATGGGGAGCTTCAACTATTTTTGTGAACTAATGGTACACTTAGGCTTTGTGTTGACTACCGCAAGCTTAATGATCTCACCATCAAGAATAAATATCCCTTACCTCGGATTGATGATTTATTCGATCAACTTAGTGGTGCTAGAGTCATTTCACAGTTAGACTTAGCAACCGGTTTTCATCAGCTCCGTATTGCAGAGGATAACATTCCTTTGACATCGTTTCGTACTCATTATGGATCTTATGAATGGCTTGTTATGTCATTTGGTTTGACGAATGCTCCAGCTTATTTCGTTGACCTTATGAATCGAGTTTTCAAAGACTTCCTCGATCGATTTGTTCTCATCTTTATAGATGGTATTCTTATTTATTCTAAAATCGAGGAAGAGCATGAAAATCATCTTCGGATTGTGTTGGAAATTCTTAGGAGCAATCAATTGAAAGCAAAATTTTCTAAATGCCACTTTTGGCAATCTCGTGTGAAATTCTTGGGGCATATTATTTCTGAATCTGGAATTTTCATGGATCCTGCAAAGATTGAAGCGATTCAAAATTGGAAGAGACCGGAGAGTGTGACGGAAATTCGTAGCTTTGTCGAATTGGCGGGTTATTACCGTCGTTTCATAAAAGACTTTTCTAAAATTTCCGTACCTCTTACTTATTTGACAAAGAAGGGAGTTAAATACATTTGGTCAGACAAATGTGAAGCTTCATTTCAGAAATTAAAAGAACTCCTTTCCGATGCTCTTATTCTTGTGATTCCCGAAGGGGACCAAGGTTTTATTATTTAGACCGATGCTAGTCTTGTTGGTTTGGGTGTCGTTCTCATGTAAGGGGAACGTGTTAACGCTTAAGCTTCTAGGCAATAAAAGCCTGTTGAGACTAGATATGCCACTCATGATTTAGAGCTCGCGGCTATTGTTTTCGCCCTTAGAATTTGGCGTCATTATCTTTTGGGAGAGAAATTTGTTCTCTACACCGATCATATATCTTTGAAGTATTTATTTTCTCAAAAGGAACTTAATTTGCGTCAACAACGTTGGCTCGAGTTCCTTGCATCTTATGATCTTGATATTCTTTATACTCCCGGGAAGGGAAATCGTGTTGCCGATGCTCTTAGTCGTAAGCAACAAGCGTTTGTTTCCATGATGATATCTGAATGGAATGATCTAGAGACTTTGTCCACTTGTGAGATTCGAGATCATGATTCCAATTCATGTGCATCTCTTATTTTGTGTAGCCTTGAGGCTCATCCTTCTCTTTTAGACCGCATTCTTGAAGCTCAAAACCATGATCCCGAATTCGTTCTTCTTAGCCAAAGTTGTAGGGATAAAATTGATATTGAAGGTTTGAAAGACTTTGATATTGATGCTCGTGGTGGCATTCGAAAATTTGGTAGACTTATCGTGCCAAATATTTGTGATCTTCGTAAAGATATTTTAGAAGATTATCATCATTCTAAATTTACCATTCATCCCGGTAGTAGTAAAATGTAAGCGGACATGAAGCGACTTTATTATTGGGATGGAATGAAATCTGATATTGCTAACTTTATTAAGCGTTGCATGACTTGCCAACTCGTAAAGGCCGAGCATCAAAGCCCCGGTGGGTTATTGCAACCTTTGGACATTCCAGTTTGGAAGTGGGATCAAATTTCCATCGACTATATTGACGGTCTACCCCGTTCTCGTTTGGGCCATGATAGTTTATGGGTCATTGTCGATAGACTTACAAAATCCGCCCATTTTATTCCCGTTCGGTCCAATCGGAACGTACCACTTTTGGCCAAACTTTACGTCAAAGAAATTGTTAGATTGCATGGAGTTCCTACTTATATTGTTAGCTATCGTGATCCATTGTTTACTAGTGGATTTTGGAATGGTCTTCAAAAAGCTTTGGGAACGAAGCTTAATTCTAGCACCTCTTATCATCCTCAGTCCGATGGGCAAACCGAGCGTGTGAATCAAACTCTTGAAGATCTTCTTCGTGCATGTGTTCTTGATTTTGGTGGAAGTTGGGAAAATCATATTTATCTTGTTGAGTTTTCCTATAATAATAGCTTCCAATCTAGTATTGGTATGGAACCTTTCGAGGCACTATACGGAAGGTCATGCCCATCTCCTTCGTGTTAGCTTGAAGCCGGTGAGAAGCTGGTTTTAGGTCTAGATTTTATTCGTGATGCCACAGAAAAGATTGACATTATTCGTCATAGGATGAAAGAATCTCAAAGTAGACAAAAATCCTATGCCGATAACCGAAGAAGGAAATTAGAATTTTTTGTGGAAGATTTTGTGTTTATTCGTGTTTCAACTATGAAGGGTGTTGTGCGTTTCAGTTGATCGGGAAAATTAGCACCTCGATATATTGGGCCATTTCCCATCACCGAACGCATTGGTTCTGTGACTTATCGCCTTTTATTACCGGCTCAGTTTTCTGCTATTCATGACGTATTCCACGTCTCTCGATTACAGAAATGCCTTCGAGATTCCAATTCTATTCTTGAGCCCGGTGTTATTGAAGAAATTGAAGTTTCGCCTAATTTGACTTATGAGCAACATCCTATTCGTATCATTGCTACGGAGGTTAAACGCCTTCGAAATAAGGATGTTCCTCTTGTTAAAGTTCAATGGTCCACAAATCCTAAGGATTGCTCTTGGGAATCCAGAGAATTCATCGAGCGAACACATCTGGACTTACTCTCTCGTGCTCCTTAAGGTGAACTTCTCATTTCAAAATTTCTTCTTTTTTGTGTTATTGTGCCTTAGTATGGTTGTTACTTTTTATTTGTTTTTCTTAAGTATTGCGAGGACGCAATTTCTTTAAGGAGGGGAGTCTGTAACAACCCGCATATTTTACGATTGTATATTTAAATGTTTTATTTAAATATAGCATCGTTAGTCTGATTTAAGTCCAAAATGTCACTTTTTGCAAACAGTTGAATTAGGACTCGAGACCACTTCCATTGAGTCCAAAATGGCGTTTGCGATTATTTTGAGTATAAACATCGATATGTTTGGAGTTGAGTGAAATTATGATATATTTATTTAGGGCTTTGGGTTTGGGTTTCAGCCCAATAACCTAACACCCAACCCATTTAATACCCTAACTCCCACTACACTCCTCTTCATTCCTTCATAACATTTCCTAACGCTCAAGCTAAAGCAAAAATGGGGGAAGAGAAAGGAAATTAGAATTCCAAGCCCTAGATTGATTAGGAAATACAAATTCTAGCTCCACCATCAAAGAGAAGCTTAGGTAAGCATCCTCTTCATTTTCTCCATCTCAATCTCTCTCCAATTTCTGAAATTTCCTATAACCTAACTTAGAAAATATTGCTTATGATCTTAGATTGGAGCTTCTAGAGTTGAAATTGAAGAGTAGTTGATCTTTCCTTTGCTTTAGAGCTTCTCATTTGTTGTTTTGGGTTTAAAAGGTGAGTTTTTAAACTCACATCTATGTATATATCTTTGATAGTTGTTTGGTAGTAATTCCTAACTTCTATTACTTGTCCATTTGCTTTTGAATTGAATTGGTTTGATGAATATTCCAATTTTTGGCGATTTGAAGTCAAATCTTTAAAAATCCTATCTTTGATGTTTGAACATGTTGTTGGGGTGTATTGAAGAGCCTATAAGGCTGGGTTGTCGCTTGGCATAAATCCATAGTCTTCGTTGCTCGTCCGATCACTTCCATTGGATTTTTGCCCTTCATAGGGCTAGACTGGAAATACTGCAACTAGCACTTCAGTCGACTGAACCAGAAGATCAGTCGACTGAATCTGGGACCAGAAAATTCTCTGGTCTTGTATCAGTCGACTGACCTTCTAGTTCAGTCGACTGATATTGGGAACCGAATGTTCCTGGTCTTGTATCAGTTGACTGAACCAGAAGGTCGGTCGACTGAACCAGGAACCCGAGAGTTTCTGGCCTTGTATCAGTCGACTGACCTTCTGGTACAGTCGACTAAATCTGTGAAATTTGCTTTTTGCCTATTTTAGGCAGTTTTGTGTAGGTTTTTCGATTTTTAATCAATTTTTGATGATCCGAATTGTTGTTATCGTTTATCGACTTTGATGACTTATTTTTCGGGATTTTTGGGAATATCTATTTTGATGGATTCGGTATCGATTTTTATGGTTTTAATTCACATCGTCGATTGTGGATTTTGGTGATTGATTGTTTCTACAATCATTTATGTGATTTGTCACTTTAAAATATAAAGGTTTTCTATACTAGTAATAAATATTCAAACACTTTCACAAAGATGATTCCAACCCTATTTTTAATACAAATTTCGTTTATAAATCCATTTTCCAATCTATTAGCAGATACAAACCTTTACCTTATTCGTATGACAAATCTAATTAAACGGCTTTGCAAAACAAGTGGTATGAAACGCTTGCGTTTACTTTGTCGGTTAATTCTTATACTTTTTCGATTGAAATCTTATGACAATTTTCGAGTGGAAATCTACAATTTGTTCGTAAGTATTTAAGTTAAGCCAGTGGTTATGGGACATGAAGCTAAAATCATTTATTTACTAGCTTAGTGTAATCGACACTTCTTGATGATCGATGATGGTCATTTTGTGGTTTAGACTAGCGATATGCGATGTCTCTTTGTCCGCGTCGGGGACTGTACCCCGTTCTGTTGAGCTTAGTCTCAATTTTATAGGCTAGCGACCTATGGGTTTTATGGAGTTCGGTTCATCGGGCGTACCGTTGTACTACGTCGTTGTTCCGACTTATTTGAGTTTCAGGTTCATTGGGCGTACCGATTGTTGTACTATGTCATTGCACCTGCTCTATGGTTAGCGACCCTTGGTTAGCGACCCGTTTGTGATGCACGTGTTGGTGAGTTTTCATGCTCCCGTTTGTGATAGGCCTTCCCCCCTTTGTGATTTTTGGATTTCTAGTTAATGATCTCTAGAATTTGTGTTTCACCAATTTTCGTGGTTTGCATTGATAAGCTCTATCAATATTTTTGTTGTGGTGAATAGTTTAAAGAATATGACATTCTTTTTGGTGCTTGAGAATATTTGAGGTATGGTATGATTTTTGTTGCCACCTTATGTAAACTTGTCACAGTATGGCATTTTTGTTATCATACGTTTTTTTCATATCTCTATCCTATCTCATTTTATCTGATATTTATAGCTAGACTGATCCGTTTATTATTTTCTTCTTAAATAACACTCAGGTCAGACTGAGGTATTTCAGGTGCTCCTGCTTGACTTCTTATCAGGGTCCGTCACTTGACTTTTGGCTAACTAATTTAGCTTAGTAGTTTTTGTTGTTATACATTCGAGATAGAGACTCCTTGATGTATACTTATTCTTTTGTCTAACACTTGTATCTATTCTTTTGTGATATAGTGGATCTAGTTTGACCACTATTTTGATGTACACTTTTATGTGTTATATTCATATCTATTTTCGCCTTTGTGATATGAATATCTGTGATTGATTTGTGTTATGTTTATTTCTATATTTGTTTTCGAATTCCATATAGCCACTGTGTGGTAGCTTTGAGTTTGTATTTGATATGTCGGATTTCATCTGTAAGTTATATTATCTGACACATCGGTACTCGCACAAAGCAATTACACAGATGGTCGCTCCTCAACAGCCTTATTCTTCGTGCTAGTCGACGGCATTACCCCATAGTGTCCTTGGCTAGTGTGAGTATAGAGGTGGGGCGTCACATGTCCATTCATTATTATCCATCTATGTCTATATAAATGGATACTTCCTGAAACTCTAGTTGTCTATTCCCATTTCTATATGTATTTGTTCAAATCATCTGCTCCTTCCTCCTTCCCAATGGTTGTCAACCCAAACCCTAATTCCTAAATTCAAAATCAAATTGAAAATTAAAACTCTTCAAACCATATCAAATTGTATATCGTTGGAAAGCTCTCGACGAGTGTAATCTAGATCTATTATTTGTTTTTGCAATTGAGTTCAGATTGGCCAGAAATCGTTGATGAAGTTTCGGCCGTCCATCCTAGTGTTTTCAATTCGACGGTGGATCGTCGACTATACGACGATCGGGAGGTATAGGCTTGTAGACGGCATCGAGAAGGTCTCAAATGTGGTCTCTATTCATTAAGATGTGGCCATAGATTGCTAGAATTTGGTCCAATAAGTCGCGGCAGCGGACTGAGCCAGGGGGCGGCGGAGAAGCGCGTGGCGCCATGGATGGTGCGGCGTTTGGAGGCGAGCATGGTAGCGGGCTCTGATCAGATCGAAGGTGGCCGTGGTGGTAGCGGTTAGCTCGTGATCGTTGGCGGCTGTACAATGTCGAACTTGACCGCGTTCATGTATTAGGGTTTCAGAGGTAATTAATTACTATTTTGCCCTTTCGATTATTTTAATTTAAATTTTTAAAACTTCTAACGTTCGTAACTTTTTCATACGAGCTCGGATTTGGACGTGGTTTTCTCCATTGCGATCATATCAAAATATCGAACGACATGGAATATGTTTAGTTGAATTCTAAGACTGTTCAAATTTTAGGCTTTGTTTGAATTTTGAATCGGCGGTAATCAAAGGTGAGTGATTTTACCCACTCACAGATACTAAACGTTCTTATGTTAGTTGAATTAAATTTATGATGTGATAAGAATATTATTGGTTGCTATTTGGTATTTTAATATTACATTTTTATTTAATTTGAATTTATATTGAATTAAATTGCCATTTAAATTTATATTGGATTTAATTGTTAGTTAAATACCTAATAATGATAACCAGTTAATTGTTGTGATTTATTGGCTGATTTGGAGGTTGATTGTGATGGATGTTTATATCCCTGTTATCACTATAGGTTGAAATGATACATACCGGAATGGTCATATAGATTAGGGAAAATCGTTATGGGTTGAAATGATAAACCCGAGTGATTTTATTGATTTGGAAATTATTGATTCGGGATACGGGTTGAAATGATATATACTCGGGAAATTTAACTATTTGGGGTTGAAATGATACATACCCTATCACTTGACCATATGGTAGAAAATTATATATAGACACCGTTGGTTGGTTTTAAATTATTTTCTAAATGGTAAAATATGTTTGATTTATAAATTTCATTTTAAATTTAATTTAATGATTTTATTTAAAAATTTATATTTGGAAAATAATTTATTTTATATGTTTTAGAAGTTTCAAATTATAAGTTAATATATGGTTTTAAATGTAAATTTAAGATTTTAACTTATAATTTTATTTAGTTTTAAAAATATATTTTTAAATAGTTTAAAATTTAACTTAATTAATATATTTAATAGAGTTTTAATATATATATATATATATTAAATTTAATTTAATATAATAAATATAGTTTTGATTTAAGATAATAAATATAGACTTTTATAATAACTTTAATAGATAAAAGATTTTTGTAAAAGATTTTAGAATTTTGTAAAAAGGTTTTGTATGGAATTTATAAAAGTTTTGTAAGAGATTTTATAATGAATTTTATAAAAAGAATTTTATAAAAGATTTTTATAAAGGATTTATAATGGTTTTATAAAGGAGTTATAAAAGTTTTAAAAGATTTTATAAAGGGTTTTATAAAAGAACATGTATAAAGGGATTTTGGAAGCGTTTAAAGGAATTTGCGTAGAGTTATAAAATAGTGAAGAGTTGTAAACTGTTTTGGAATTTATAAATAGCTTTGTAAATGGTTTTAAAGCATATAAATAGTTTATAAATGGTTTAGAAGTGATTTATAAATTATTTTCGAAATTGATTGAAAGAAATCTTCCTCGGTATTTATAAATGTATTTATACTTTTGGAATAAGTATAAGGATAACTTGATATGAAAGTATGAACTATTTTCTGGATTTATTATTATAAATGTTTTATAAATGACCACGATGTGAAAAATATAACAATTGGTTGTTAAAGAGACCGGGGTAGGATATTGTCATACTCTCTGCCAATTCCGAAACCACTTTAACAACTGTGCACGTGGTGGATAATCCAGAACGAAGTAGGATGGTTTGGTGAACGCTTCTGGTATGAGGTAAGAACGCAGCCCTGACCTCCTCAGGTCAGCTTGATATGACTAAAAAAGGACCTATACCAGGCCAAGTGAGGTCGCTCCTCCGATCGGGCACATTTCTTCGATACCATATCTGTTACTTTGTGATTGATTGGTGGCCACCTGTAACGACCTGGAATTTTAGATATTTGAAATTGGAATATTTAATCGATTTTAAATATTTAAATATTAATTTTTAACTTGAATTTCAAATATCAATATTTATTGGATGGTTTAATTATTGAATTTAATAATTGGAAAATGGATAAAATACTGAATCAGGAATTTCAAACTTGTTAAAAATATTTTAAAGGCTTATAAAATTCATATTAATGATACTGAAGATAATAGAACTTTTAAAATCGAATTTAAAAGTGTTTTGTTCAGTTTTAAAAACATATCGTTTAAATTGACGTTTAAAAATAGCCTCCCAAGGCACAGTCTCAGATTTTGACGAAACCAGTTCCATTAGATCCGTAATAGTGTATTATTATCGGATTTCAATTTTTGTAGCGTTTAGAGTTATCGTTTGGCCGTACGGTTTGTAACGCGTTGGAATTTATATCGAAAATTCAATATAATAATTGGATCCAAAAAGCTATCTTCTCCATACGATCGAATTAGGATGCGAAACCTTTTCTATTGCATTCGGAATAAGGGTATAACATTATAAATGCCTAGTGGCACGTCTCGATAAGAGGTCGAGATTTTGAGTTGCAAATTTCGAGACGATTAAAATTTAAATAATATACCTATATATAAATTGATTTGATAATTTATAGCACATCAGAACTTTTTGCCTTCACCCCAATGTCACTATAGCCAAACCATTCAAACACGCAAGGCATCACTTCCTCTCTTTTCTTTTAAAATCACATCGCTCCTTTCTGTTTAATCACGTACCCTTTCTCTTCTCTCAAAAGTTAAAATCGAGCCAAACATCTGAGAAAGATTATATATATCGAAATCTCATTCAAACTTAAATCATGCATAAGTCTTCCCTCCGCTTCCTTTTCAAAATCAACTCATCAATTCAAAAAAAAAAGAATTCGATTTCGTATGAAATCGCGGCTGTTAAATAAGGAAGTTCGAAATCGAATTCGTGAAAAAAGGGAAAAGGGGAGAATTTGCGAATCATTTTAACGCGACGTGTCATGATTGCCATGGCCGAAGCAGTGCGATCGAAGTCGCGATCTCGCGAGGCAGTGGAGTCCAACTCCTCAGGCAAGAGGCACGACTTTGGGAAGGGGATCAACCGCGATTCTCGACACGGGTTTGGGAGTGGCAGCAGCGGGTAGCGACACGAGTTGCGAGGCCGCAGCTTCGAGCGATAGGATGGGTTTTGGAGTTTGACGTGGGAAGGAGGACTGGGTCGCGGTGGCGTTGGAGGAGGAGCAGTTGTGTAGGGGAGGTATTGCTAAATTTTTTTACTAAATTACTGAATTGGTTAGTAAGTATATCATCAAGAAGAAATCGAATGAAAAAAAATGAAAATATAAATATATACAGTGAGGTATATATATATGCAGTTTTTTTTTCAATTTATATATATATATATACAGAAAGCAGAAAAAAAATTACAGTAAGGTATAAAATAATTCTATTTTTAATTTAATAAATATATATATATATATATTTACATACATATTTTAATTTAAAACAGTAAATATATATAGAGATAAGATTTTGAAAATGGAAAATTTTAAATGTTTGAGGAGTTTATATAAAATTAGATTTTTAAATCTATATAGATTATTTTATAAGTATATATGAAGTTTCAAAAATAAAAATAAGAAAATAAAAGGATATACATATACACATTTTAAACTTACCAGTTTATTTTAAAATAATGGATTATGGTGATTAACTTGTTTTATTAACTTATTAAATTATTTTATTTACTAAAAAATTATTTATTATAGGAAATTTATTTAAAATTAAATTATTAGTTTAAATTAAATTAATAAATAGTAATTGATTGTCCGATTATTTTAAATGTTAATAAACCGTATAATGCTTATACAAGGTCTAAAATCATAGAGAGACAAGTAGGTTTGGATAGGGTTGCAAATAAAATCAAAGGTGAGTTAATCTCACTCAAATTTGGATTACTGGTTAATTTAATTAGTTAAAATTAAATTATTGGTTGATTGATTGGAAATTAATTATTATTATCAATCTGGATGTGATATATTATATATAGTAATATATATTGGAGTGATTGATATTCCCGCATTATGTAGTGGATGAGACCCTATGCGCCCCGCACAATAGCGGATGAGACCCTATGTGCCCCGCATAATAGCGGATGACTCTTTATACCGCGATATCCCCCTCGAAGTGGGATTGGTATTTTTATATTGTGCCAACATCTGTGGATGCAGGGAAACAGGTTGGAGGGATCCAACTGGATTCCTAAAAAATATTGAGATTTATCCTCATATTCAGTGATATGATTTATTTGATAATCTGTGATAGATTATATTGTAAATTGAAATTATTAAATACTATGGTTTGGCTGAATATATTGTGGTATTTTAAGATATCATAAATATAAAGATTGGATTTTTGAAAGAAAATAAAAGGGGAAATTTTAAGTAAAATATTGATAGCGGAGTTGAATAAATTAAAGAATCAATTTGGGAAAAAGGTAAAAGGTTGATTTTAAAGTCCTATTGAATAAACTACAAGTATGGCAAGGAAAAGAGATTTTGAATAAAAGGGAATAAAAGAGTTTTATGGACTTAAGCGATATTGTTTAAGAATTAAAGGAATTATTTTTAAATTCAAGATCTAAATGAGTTGGGAAAAATAAAGGGAGAAATATGAAATAAAGTGTTAAATTGATATTTCTGATTTAAATAAGGTTTTAAATCATAATAAAGGAGTGAACCTGGAATTAATGGATTTTGGAATAAATCTGGATAAGTCGAGAAATAAATTTTAAAGGGAATTTAATTCAGAGAATCGATTTGAAAATCGATTAAGTGTTTTTGAAATAGTGATTAAAAGGAGAATGAGGCTATGGATTTATAAACTGGGTTTATAAATAAAAGTGAAATATTTATCAGTGGGTAATTTGATAATTATAAATTCAAGATGGAAATTTATAAGGGATGGATAAATTGTTTTAAAAATAAATAGCGGTTTTATTTTAAAAATGCGAGAAAAGAAATTTACGGAGTTGGAACGTAAATTTAAACTGGAAATAAATCGAGAAGGATTTAAAATGGTTAGACCGGTTTTATTGGAGTGAAAAGGGTATTTTCCTGAAAAGCTAAGTGTATAGTTTTGGATAAAGTGATTTAAATTTATTTAAAATCTAAATTAAATAAGATTGGGTGATTTTCAGTGGAAATAAAATATTTGGATGAATGATTGTTTATTTGATAGTTAAATAACCAACTATCAAATCTGGACCCAAATATAACTTTGGAAATATCTAGAGGAAACTTGGGAATTATATGGTACAGTTACTGTTCGAGGTGCTATACTATACGTATAAATTTGTTCGTTCTTCTAGGACGTTTATAAGAAAATCCGTCCACTAATGGTTAGGAGGTGATCTTCGATCTTATTCTCGTCTGTTTATTTCCTAGAGAATGGGGGTTGAGTTTACCGGGAATAGCGAACGTTGTTTCGTAGAGACCAGGATCAGATTTGTGATCCGAAAACCACTTCGATCCAACGAGTACGTTTTCAAAATGAAGACAAGAGCTTGGAGTCAAAGATGGAGCAGTGAAGTGCAAGGGCTAATCGCTACTAATCCTGAGGGTGATTCCAAATGGATGTAGTAGGAGTAGTGCCTTCGGTTCCGTTCGGACCGGGAACGGACTTGTATGGATGAATGCTATCAGCAAATTGTCATTGGAGGAAAATGAGCATTCTAAGTGAATGTTTCTAAAAAGGTAACGCTTAGCCTCGAGCCTCATCAACCGGGACTGACTCAAAATCAGGGGATATGCAGCAAGGCTAAGTGGGTAGCACCCAAGTAGGGTAAGGTTTCCCCTGTCTAGAGTCCCTTTATTTTGGCTGTGTGGTGGTTGCTGATCCCAACCGCGGGGTGATCTTACTCGGGCTATCCAGTAAGGGGTAGTCCGGTCTTGTGTTGTAGGGGATCGGGAGTGGTCCTCAGTATCCTGATCTAGACAAGGTACCGTGACAGGTGGTACCCCAGTGCCTAGTCATTCAGTTGAAAATCCATTCTCCCTACTAGCCCTTTACGGTTTTGATTGTAGAGCCTAGTATGCTGGAATTTAATTAATGTAACAATTTCAGCTATTTGATTAAGTATTTGTACTTAGACACTACTATAATATCAGAGGATTTTGATAAGAAATGTTTGGTTATCATAAGGTAAAAACCCGACATGTTTATTTTTGGCGTGGTCTTACGAGATACCTTTGATTTCAAAGGGTTTTGAAAACTTTAATAATTCAATTGAGTGTAATTTCTCACACTTGTTTTCCAGACTGACTCGGGTGTTATTTTATTATAATGCTCGGGTCAGACCGAGTATTACAGATACAGGATAGGATGCTATGGAGCCCAGGAGACGAGCTGGATGATGGAGACGTATATCATGTATCTGACTTATATTCCGCTGTGAATGGTATGTTGTATATTCAGTTTTGTGAGGACAAGTTATTATAACTGTCCAGTATTGTGTTATTGATTGTGTTGTACTCTGATGATGTAATATATAAAGACTGTAATGTATCTTTCTGTATTGTGTCATATCCGTTCATGCTTGAAATTCTAAATTAGAATTCTCTTTAATTAGGATTTCTTTTGAATTTTATCTGTATCCTTGTTTAGAAATCAAATTCCTGTTTCTCCATATGAGTAACCGAAGGAATGTCCGTGGAAGGGGTCATGGGAATGCTCCTGCACCACCAGTTGCCCTTGTCCCACCTGTTGTTGCTCATGTCGTCGCACATGTTCAGCCTGTTAGGTTCACACAGCTTTGTAAGGAGTATTCTCAACTTGGGGGTACTAAGCACACTGGAGTCGAGAGCATTATCGAGGCCCGGCAATAGCTGAAAGGTCTTGAGAGGATTTTCACCGGACTGGAGATCACTGATGCCCAGAGGCATCAATTAGGTACTTGGCAGTTACAGGAGTCCGCCAAGGATTGGAGGAAATCTGTTACCGCTCAGACTGTTGAGGCTAATATCACTTGGAAGCAGTTCAGGTGAGTTCTTAGTTGTCTTTCCTAGCTTATTTCCGTCGAATCTATTTCTTTGAAATTTATCTCCTTTATCTTTGTCTTACCTTAAACCCATTCTTTTCAGGGATGCTTTTGTGGCAAAATGGATGCCCGAAGCCAGGAAATCTCAGTTGTATAGAGAATTTATGGATCTTGAGCAAGGAGACATGACCTTTGCTGAGTATGAAAGGAAGTTCAACGAACTGTCTAAGTTCGGTTCTGGTTTGATTGACACTCAGCTCAAGAAGAATGAGAAGTTTATTCATGGTGCTCGCCCAGATTACTATGATCGCTTGATCAGTCATGTTCACGGCAATTTCACTTCTCTGATGGATATGGCCACCAGATTTGAGAACCATACTTCCAAGGGTAAGCATGCAGTTTTAGCATCTCGGGGTACTTCCGGTAGCTCTAAGAAGAGGAAGCCCAACTTACATCAGCATAAGAAGAAGTGGCAGGATACTCATGGTATTGGATATGCTCCTCAGAAGCGATCACTTGACCTATCTCCCATCACTCGTTTCAAGTGCGACCAGCAGAGTCACTATGCCAATAGCTGCCCAACTTCTACCGGTGCCGCTATTCCTCCACCTCAGGTCAACAGGAACAACCTCTGCCACGTCTATTTGCAGCTTAACCATTTAAAGAACGATTGTCCCTTACGTCAGAGAGGCAAGACATCTGGAGTATTTTCCATGACTTCTTCCACCCTTCCTCCTCCTTTGCCTGCCAGTGATAAACAAGGTACCCTTCGAAGCTCATTTTCTTTGCATGGTTTTCCTATTCGTGTTTTATTTGACACGGGTGCATCCCATAGTTTTATATTTGTCGATCTTTATAATAAATTCAAGCATATTTTTGTAACCTCAATTGGCAACTTCATCATTATGTGTACTTAATCCCATCGGCGGTCCCGCCAATCTTAGTATGATTTGTAAATAAGTGAAACTCCTTTACAAGAAGCATCGATTCACCGGAGATTTCTATGTTTGGGGTTTTGATGCTTTGGATATCTTGCTCGGAGGTGATTGGTTAAAGCATTATGATGCAGTCATTTCTTGTAAGTCCCGAACCGTTTCTCTAGTTGACGACCAGGGCAATTCTCTTGTAATTGAATATCGAATGCCTCAGGATGTTGCAGGCAGCTTTATCTTTTCTCTCGATGCTCAACCTAGTGATTTGGACTCCACCCCGATAGTCAGGGACCATCCTGATGTTTTTGATGAAGTCACTTCTCTTCCTCCTAAGCGGGAAATTGAATTCCGCATTGATCTTATTCCGGGGCCTCGACCTGTTACTCTCCCTCCCAGATGGATAGCATCGAAAGAGGAGATTGAGCTGAAGAAGTAGATTGGGGATTTATTCTCTAAAGGTCTAATTAGGAAAAGTTTTTCTGAATGGGGTGCAGCTGTGGTCTTTGGCACCAAATCCGATGGTTTACTAAGGATGTATGTTGATTATCGAGAACTGAATAAGCTTACACTCAAGAACCGATACCCGATGCCTCGCATCAATGATATGTTCGATCAGCTCTACGGGGCTAAAGTATTCTCTCTACTTGATCTTGCCACCGGTTTCCACCAGCTTCGTATTGCTAAGGAAAGCATTCCCAAGACTGCTTTCCGCACAGAAAATTGTTTCTTTGAATGGTTAGTCATGCCTTTTGGACTAACCAATGCTCCTACCTTCTTTGTCGATCTTACGAATCACGTGTTCCGTGATGTTCTCAATAAGTTTGTCCTGGTTTTCGTTGATGATATCCTCGTCTTTTCTAAGTCAGAAAAGGAGCATGAATCACATTTGTGCTACTCCAAACTCTTAGGAATCATCAATTGAAAGCCAAATTTTCTAAATGCCATTTCTGGAGAGATGAAGTCCGATTCCTTGGGCACATCGTTTCAGAGAATAGAGTCTCGGTTGACCCGGTTAAGATCGCCGCGATTAATGTAAGTCTATCCACCTTTCTCTTTTGAATTTCTTCATCTTATCTATCTTTGAACTGATCCCCTTTTCCATTTCCAGGATTGGGAGACACCTAAGACCCCGACCGATATTTGTAGCTTTCTGGGCCTTGCTGGTTATTATCGGAGATTTATAGAGAATTTTGCTCGTATAGCTGCGCCTCTCACTGCTCTGACTCGTAAGAATACCAAGTTCAATTGGAATGAGAAGTGTGAAGCTGCATTTAATGAGTTGATGCAAAAGCTTACCTCTGCTCCTGTTCTCACCGTTCCGAATGGGGATGAAGGATTATCAGTTTATACCGATGCTTGTAAAGAAGGTTTGGGTGCTGTGTTGATGCAATATGGGAAAGTCATAGCTTATGCTAGTCGTCAGTTAAAAACCCATGAAGCCAACTATGGCACCCATGATTTAGAGTTGCTTGCTGTTGTGTTTGCTTTGAAGTTGTGGAGGCACCACCTTTTGGGAACCAAGTTTGAGCTTTTCACCGATCATCAGTCTCTTAAGCATATCTTCAACCAGAAGGATTTAAACCAGAGGCAAGTTCGATGGCTAGAGTTTTTAGCATCTTATGATCTCGACATCAACTATACCCCTGGGAAAGCCAATGTTGTAGCCGACGCTTTAAGTCGTAAAAAGGCCTTAATGTGTTAGATTTCGGTTACTCCATCTCTTATGGATCGGATTGTAGTGAAGCAGGATGAAGATGTGATGTTGAGGCTTATGAAGGAGAATATTTGGGGTAAGGAAGGTGAGGATCTGAATGATTTAGGAGCACAGATTGATCGGAATGGATTTTTGAGGATTAATGGTCGGATTTGTGTTCCAAATGTTGATGGGTTGAGACAAGAAGTTCTTAGAGAGAATCATCAGTCTAGACTCTCCATCCATCCAGGTGTTACGCAGATGTTTCAGGATATGAAGAAGTTGTATTGGTGGAAGGGTATGAAGCGAGACATCTCTATTTTTGTTAGTAGATTTTCCACTTGTCAGCAGGTTAAGGCTGATCACCAGAAGACCGCTGGATTGCTGCAACCCCTTGAGACTCCCATTTGGAAGTGGGATCAGGTTTCTATGGATTTTATCGATGGTTTACCAAGGACTAGGAAGGGTGATGAGAGTATTTGGGTAGTTGTCGATCGATTGACCAAGTCCGCCCATTTCATTCCGGTCAAGTTGAATCGAACTGCTTCAAGCTTAGCTGAGATCTATATGAGGGAGATTGTTCGTCTCCATGGTGTTCCTTCTAGCATTGTTTGTGATCGGGACCCTATCTTTACCAGTAAGTTCTGGAAAGCTTTTCAAGAAGCTTTGGGCACTCAATTGAACCTTAGTACGGCTTATCATCCTCAGACTGATGGTCAGACGGAAAGGGTGAATCAGATTTTATAAGATCTTCTTCATGCTTGTGTTCTTGACTATGGAGGATCTTGGGAAGATCATCTCCATCTCGTTGAATTCACCGATAATAATAATTATTAGGTATAACTATATCTTCGAATCTGAATATTTCTAAGCTTAATCCATCTATTAATCCCAATCCTTTGAATTCAGGCAAGTATCGAGATGTCTCCATTTGCAGCTCCTTACGGACGATCCTGCAAATCTCCATCTTGCTGGATTGAGTCCGGTGATCACTTGGTGCTTGGGCCTGATATGATTCTAGAAGCATCTGAGAAGGTTAAAGAGATTAGGAGGAAGATGAGAATTGCTCGGGATAGGCAGAAGAAGTATGCTGATAGGCTTAGAAGGGATTTGGAATTTTCAGTAGGTGATCAGGTCTTTCTCAAGATCTCGCCGCTGAAGAATGTGGTTCGATTTGGCCGGAGAGGAAAGCTTGCTCCCAGATTCATTGGTCCATTCCGCATTTTGGAAAGAGTTGTTCCTTTGGCTTATAGAGTTGATTTACTGGAGAAGCTAGCGGGTGTGCACAACGTGTTTGATGTATCTCACCTTCGCAAATATCTCCATGATTCATCTTTGATTGTTCAGCCAGCTTGATTAGAAAATTTGGGCGTTGAGCCAAATCTCACCATCGAGAGGAATCCACTTCGTATTGTGGATAGAGGTACGAAGCAGCTTCGAAGGAAATCTATCGGTCTAATTAAGGTACATTGGAGTACGGATGCCCGGGGTTGCACCTGGGAAACCGAGGAATCCATACGTGCTTCAAATCCTGAATTGTTTGACTCAGGTAGTTTTCGTTGACCTCTTTTATCTTTTCGGTTATTTCTATTCTCTTATCGCTTTCCTTTTCGGGGATGAAAAGTTTTGAGTGGGGGAGAGTGTAACGGTCCGAGAATTTTCAACGGTTTTATAACGTAAATAATAAAAATTTCTTGAAATTTACATAATAAAATTTTGAAATAAAAATTTGATATTTGGAATGCGTCTATTTAATTATAGCAATTGGTAAATTTTTATTGAGTAATATTAAAGTTAATTTAACTGCAAAAATTAAATTATAAATTTAATCAGTTTAATTGGTGAAATTTAAATATTTTCGAAAACTAAATATTTTTATATAATAAAAATGTAATTCATTTTCTGAGAAAGTTGTCGTAATTCGTTTTAGCAAATTTGGACTTCTATAGCTCCGTTCATCTTATTTTCTGCATTTTAGCAGCATTTTCAGTAGCGGAAATTCGAGTTTTTGAAATTTGATCGTATCGCTGATATTTGTATACCATTCTTTTCGCCTCATCGTGTCGATCCACACAATATATTTATTTTTGTATTTTGAGGTCCGGTACACGACGGAAGCGATAAAACGGTTCGTTGTAACGGTACCATAATTTATGACTTTACACTTTCCTTCGGTTTCAAAATTGAAACATGCTGCCCAAAACAAATATCAATTGCTTTAATAATTCCGCCTGAATCATAGTTCGTGACCGTTGAAATTTCATCTACTCTATATATATAACTCTCCAGGCTTGACAAAAATTTTCTCACTGTTCATTCCAAAGGAAAGCAGGTACGTTTGTTCTTCATTTTTTTCCTTTTTCATTTTGCTCTGCCGAGCTTCCATATTTTCCTTCCTTCTCCAAAACCTAACCCATTTCGCTGTCACCCTCCACACACACTCGGCCTCCACAGCCTACACCACTTCGCCGCTACTCTCCGACTCCACCACCTTTCCCATCTCATCTGCGCATGCGTAGGGGACCCGGGCGTTTTATACTTATATGGAAACAGTACATATATCCTTTCTTCTATTGACAAGAAGTATTCATGTAAGCATTTATATTTATGTGTACTGCGCTTAGTTTTGCAATGCCGTGTACGTACATCAAGTAGGTAGGCTGCATACAAACAGCTAGTTTCGGCTGTGATGCATATATATGTTGATGTGTAAAAGTGGCGAATTCAATCAATTTTCGGTTCACATACTTGTAATGCATATGTATTGATCTATACATATATAGGTGGTCAACGCTTTGACAGCTCATTTCTTTGTTTTTGGGTCAAGTGTGGTTGTACTTAGGATGGTGACAGCCTTAGGTAGGAGCTGTGCTATTTATACAGTGTATGGTGGGGGTGTTTGTGCTTTTATCTGGACCTTTATAAATTTTATATCACATATTCATTTTCGGCGAAGTTGTTGTTTTTTTTGTTTTGTGTTTTAAAATCTGGAACACTACACGTCAATATATATATAAGGATTTTTTACCATATTGGCCTAGTTCTGAAAAGATATAACGTGAATAGACCACTTTTAAAAGTAATTACAAATATAGACCAGTTTTTGTTTAACTGGTCTATAGCGTTGGCGATTTTTGAAAAATCGCCAACGTGCGATTTTTCAAAAATCGGCCAGAGGGTATAGCCACAAACAGCCTACTTTTCTCTCTCATTTTCACCTTTTCCTCAAAACCTAAGCAAAATTCTGTAATGGCAGATGTGTTCTGAAATCAAATTTCATGCTCTTTAAAACTTTTGTTCGGTGGTAAATCTATAGATCGAGTTCACGCTGCTTAGCAAATTTTAGCTAGTTGAAGGTAAATGCACCAAACCCTAGTTTTTTTGACTAATTTCTGTATTTTGATGAACTTAGTAAATGGTTATGTTAAGGTAAAAAGTTGGTTTAATGTGTACATACTGAACGAATTGTATATTGATCTGTAGAATGGCGAGAAATATGATGCCTACGCTTTGCTACTACGACGGCGAACTACTTGTCGATGATCAAAGAAACAGTAAATATGTTGGTGGAATTTGTAAACCAGGAAGAGTGCGAAAAGGTTGTAATTTGATGGAATTAAAAGAAGCTGTGTACAAAACAACGAAGATTAATAAAGAAGAATTTGAACTTGAGCTGGTGGTTAACTGGCCTACGGACTCGGGTTCTAAAGCAATAGCATTAGCGGACGATGACGATGTAGAAGTAATGTTTTCTGCTGTTGCAAAATCTATTGAGTTATATGTAGGGCAAGTAGCAAAGCAACAACAAGAACATCAGGTGTCATCTTCCGTTGTGAGTAGTGGAATTGGATATTATACACAGATGTTGGAGACTGCGGATCCATCTACTGATTACGTATCTCCTAGTTATAGCAATCCTTTTCCAAACGATGGAATACACCGTCCTCCAGCAATGCAGTACGGATTTATGCCGTACGAATACGCGCAGCCATTTACGCAACAAAGCAACATTTATTGCAACCCGCCTAGGGATGCTAATATGAGTGCAAGGTAAAAAAATTTGATGAATTGGTAGATGTACTATTATGTAGATAATTTTTCTGAAGCTATGTCGTAATTTAAACAGCTTCCATCAACAAGACATTCAACATGACGAAAGCGATGGACATGTTAATGCAAATTTGTCGCAGTCAATGTATCCTAATCCATGCGAACTATATGATATGAGTCAAAGGTATGTTTACAGATTGGGCTATATTTTTCGTCTCATTTGGTCTCTATTGTCGGTTAGTTGACTACTTTATATCAATTAGGTATATGACAGCTGATTCTGGTGCGCAATGGAGTGCTGAACCATCCACCCATTCTCCGTATGCAAATTTTGACAATGATATGGATGTTGGTGGGAATGCAGCCGTGGATGAAGAACGTCATGTAGATAGCATGGTCGTTGCTTCTATGAATGTTAACGAAGACTCTTGGATACAAAGAATGCAAGTTAACAACAAGCCGTTGAACTATGACTTCCCTACAGCAGATGACAATGATGCAGATAGTGATGAAGCAGAGATGAAAGTGCCTTTGGATGACGATCTTTGCACTGCTCAAATGTTGGCAAGATCTGTTGTTGCTAATCTTTAATTTTCCGGCGAACGATTTTCGACCTCTTGCGTTCAAGCTGGTTTCAGTGTTGGAATGGTTTTTGAGACAAAAGAGAAGTTTCTTCAACAACTAACGGAATGGTCAATTCTGCATGCTGTGTCATACAAACCGATAAAGTCGAACAAAACACAATATACCGCTATATGCACCGTTGAAGGTAATTGTCCTTGGAGAATACATGCCATAGTTTCGAAAAAAAATCCGAGTCGGGATGGTGGGAAATTCGGAAGTATCCAAGTGAACACACTTGTGTCAACCCAATAGTTAATTCCAACCATAAGCAAACAACTTCGAAATTTCTTGTGACAAAAATAATGTCTTTTGTCAAAGCCGATTTGGATATTTCAGCTGGTACAGTCCAAGTGCTTGTGCACGATCAGTTGTTCATCAACATAAGTTACATGAAAGCGTGGCGAGCATTAAGCAAAGCAATAGAGAGAATTTATGGTGATTGGGCAGAATCGTACTTGACTTTACCACAGTATTTTGACGAGATAAAAAGAACAAACCCTGGCTCTATAGGTCACGTGACACATGATGAAGTGGGAGTGTTCGATCGCGCTTTTTGGGCATTTGGGCCTTGCGTTACAGGTTTTGCACGTTGTCGGCCGTTGTTATGTATTGACGGGACACACTTGTACGGTAAATACAAAGGCACATTGCTTGTTGCAACCGCGATAGATGCAGATGATTGTCTTTATCCTTTGGCATACGCAGTAGTTGAATTGGAGTCATGTGATTCTTGGGGTTGGTTTTTTTCTTGCATGCTAGAATTCGTACATAGTGTTCGCGGTCGTTGTATTACTTTCATATCTGATAGGATGAAAGGAATTCCAAAAGCTTTACACGGAAAATGGCGACAACCACATAAACATCGTTATTGTGCAAGACATCTCAAAGCCAACTTAGATGTCTAATGTCCCTTCGAGCTTCAAAATCATCGTAACATTTCAACATCGTTTCGTCGTCTATCTCCCAATCATCCATATTTAGTCCAACTGCGAGTACGTGAACATCGGTTAGAATACACATCAGCTCCGAATTAGGATTTTAGCTAGCGAAAACATATTATAAATCGATTTACATTACCTAGTACCGAAGATTACACTTACTTGTTGAGAAACTTTGATTGTATCTTGTGAGAATCGGAATTTTTTGGGTTTTCTATGAAGAGGTAGGGTTTGCGGAGTTTCAGAAAATTTATGATGAGTTTGGTAAAGTTGATAGTGAAGAAGAAGGGGGTTGCTGGTTGGATTTATAGCTAGATTTCTAGCGATTTTTCAAAAATCGCCCAGATTTATTCCCTCTGGGCGATTTTTCAAAAATCGCACGTTGGCGATTTTTGAAAAATCGCCAACGCTATAGACCAGTTAAACAAAAACTGGTCTATAGTTGTAAATACTTTTAAAAGTGGTCTATTCATGTTATATCTTTTTAAAAGTAGTCTAATATGGTAAAAAATCCTATATATAATACATATATAGAAACAGAAATTTTATGTGTTGAATATATATGCAAAATTGTTTTTCCAATATCCATAAAACAAATGTATATACATATCGCATCTACATATATTTTTCGGCAAATATAAATAATATTCATTGTTTAATGCCTACGTGTTCACCTAAGCAGTAGAGTCTAGGTTTTGTTTGTAGAGACTTTGGTGATGAATATATATATATATATATATATATATATATATATATATATATCAGCAACACTTTTGAAATCGTGGTATACGCCGCTTTTGAATTTGGTAGGGAATTTTATATGTCACATATAATTGTCGTTCTACAGTATTATTTTGTAACGGAATATATATGTATATCTATATATATATATTTGTTTTTCAATCGAATTATCATGCTAAAATCTACTTCCATGTTGTCTCGGCTATTTGAAATATCGTGCCATGTCCGTGTCAGTTGCTCTCGAATTCCATCGTTCCCTAGCCATGAAAGGTGAACAATCACTCACGATTAATATTCTTATGCTCATTAAACTTATTTCATATGAAATGGCAATTTAGAAGTACTGTTAAACTGAATTGCTAGCTATTAACTGTTAAATATGATAAGTTGTTATTTAAATTGGATCACTTCTGAAAACTGACACTGTTATATGTTAATTTATTTCGCCAGTAATTGTTATGTTATGCTATCTATTGTTCTCACTCTGCCAGTTCCTTAAATTTAGAAATCACTATGGGTTGAAATGATACATACCCGAACGGACTTTAGAATTGGAGAACTTCGTTATGGGTTAAAATGATAAACCCAAATGATTTTTAGTTATTACTGAAATTTTGGGATTGCTGGTTTAAAATATAAACCCGTAAAATTTAAACTATTATGAATTGAAATAACAAATATCTGTATCACTTGACCATAGGATAGAAAATTATATACGGACACCGTTGGTCTATTTTCGAAATGATTTCCAAATATGTGAAAGGGAATATATGAGTTTGATTTTTGAATTGCAATGAGTATTTTATTTATTATTGTAATATTTATAACCTTAAATGTTGAATTTGGAGAAATAAAAAGTATGAGTTTAATTTAAGAAAATTTGTAAATTTTACTTATAGTTCTATTTTCTAAAATATACAAATAAGAATATAAATAGATAAATCAAAGTTAAATTTTATTTATTGTATAAAATTACTTTTTAATATATATAATATTTTAAATGGCTCATTTAATTTATATTTAAATAGATTTTTATAACTTTAAATAAATAAAAGATTGGAAAGGTGCATTGGAATTCAACTGGCAACTTAAACTGATTATAAATTGAATTTAAATAAAGATTCATTCAGAACTGCTTAAATTGGATATCTAATCCTAAATATAAATTAGCCAAAAATAATTTTTTTAAGGAATTTATTAGTAAGGTTAGAGATAATATTAATATCTTCAAACATAACAATAATAATTTTAACTTTAATAATATTTATACTAACACTTTTTCTATCTTAAATGATGATAATTTGGTGTATAATAATCTGCTTTCTATTGAGGGTCCATAAAGGGTCTCTTCATTTATGTTTATCTTATTAGATTTTTGTTCAAACATATATGTATATAAATTCTATTTATATACATATATGTGTTTTCTGCTAATTTGTTTCCTAGTATTGTTTCAGGTCTGGATTAGGTAGGTTGCTAGAGCCTCTTTTCAGGTTTGCAGGATAGCTTGAGGTTTCGTGCAGGTGTACAGGATAGCTTTTTCCAGGAGTATTGATTGCACCAGGCGTTACATTCAGCTTTATGGTGTCTTCAGAGCGGAGTTTCTTTCTTAGGGATCAGTTTTCTTCTTCAGATTAGTTTTTTCCCTCAGAGACAGCTTCTTTTAGATGGTGCTGATTCCAGTTTTTCTGGATTTAGATCCTTTTTTTCAGTTTTCCAGGTACTTCTAACACCTCATTATCGGGCGGTGGCCTTGCTAGAGCTCGATATTGGGGTGAAATGGGCGGTGGCTGTGCCGGAGCTCACTTTAGGGATACCTGTTTTTTTTTACCCTGTTATCAGTTCATAGATTGTCACCTGTCAGGCATGTTGGCAGCACCTTATTATGTTTTATATATATAGTTTCATGTGTGCTCTCCTCTTTTATTAGAGGATCACACATTTTGCTCAAAAAAAAAGATTCATCAGAACTTAATGGAAATGATTTGCAACTTGTTTAGAAAAAGGGTGATTAAATGGGTACTTTAAAATTTAAATAGAATTAAATTTGAATATTTTTTTTGACTTAAATTTGTATTTGAGATTTTTATTTAAATATTTATAAAGTAATTTTATAAATGAGCACGATGTGAAATAAGCGTTTGGTTGTTAAAGAGACCGAGATCGGATATTGTCATACTCTCTGCCAATACTGAAAACCACTTTAACAACTGTGTACGTGGTGGAGATTATAGAATGAAGTAGGATGGTTTGGCGATGATTCTGTATGCTATTTACGTAGCCCTAACTCCCGTGAGTCAGCTTGATGTGGCTAAAACAGGAGCCATACCGGGCCAAGTGAGGTCGCACCTCCGATCGGGCACATTTCTTCGAAACCATATCTATTGCTTTTGTGATTTGATTTCGGTGTGCACACCTTTGATTTAGGAGTGTGTCTTGAGATGGGCGGTAGTAGCTGCTATGCGTTACCACCAGTCCGGATCTGCAAACGGTATATCTACCCTAGCATTGCCTCGCGTGCCTTGTCACATGCCCAATCGCACCTTCTACGACTTTGTTTTGTACCGTACCTATGGAGTGCTCCCTGAGTATCCCATCGGTTTAATGGGGCTTATAGTATCTGTATAGACTATGGGAATACATAAAAAGGTGTTAAGGGGGATATGGGTAATGCCTTAACACTATTTTGATATTTTTACTTTACTGTAGACATTATATATGTAGCGTATTGTACTATGTAAGTAGATAGTTTATTGGATCCTTAAAGGATGGAATCCCAACTCTTTATGTTATATTGCATTTACTTGACATTTCACTTGAACATGATTTCTCTGCATAAGAATGTTAATCCTGATTCGAGTGTTTTGTTTTGCTTTACGCTCGGGTCAGCTTGAGTATCACAGTTTGAGATTCATCCTTTGGAGCTGGAGTTCGTTGGAAGATCTAGCTTATCTATTTATCTATTTCAGCTTTCAGTTTATTTCTGTTATTTTCAGTTGTATGTTCAAACTTGTCAGTTACCTTTGTGTTAGAGACATCTGTGTACTGGGATTTTTGATGTATTCTGTTTTAGACTATGTTATTTCTGTAGTAGATTTATGAACTACTATTTATTTACTCCGCTGTTTTGTTGTAACTCTATGTCTGTGATTCTATGATTGATTTGTTTAGTGTATATGCTAAGTTATGCCGAATAAATATGTTAGCAATCTGTTATTTGGAACAATTCAAGTCTAACATGTGTGGAACAATTCAAGTCTGAGCTTTTCAGTTTATCGAAGGCTGCTTTCTGGAGGATGAAGACGAAGATTCTATACTATTATTATTGATTATATGTATTCCACTGCATCATGTTGTTCCACTGCATTTATTTATTTTTTCCTATTATATGTTACTCTGATTTTGTGTTGTAAAAGAATAATCAAATGTATTTGAAAAACAACTTCATGAACTATTATTTGATTATTATATTTTGTCATTCCGCTGCGAGATGTATTTGTTTTATTTCTTTCTCTTCTTTACCCCATAACAATCTTCCCCTTTGAATGGTTTGAGTCTGACGCATGTGTTTGCTTAAAACGTTCAAAAAGGCAGGTCGTTACAGTAAGATAAAAGAGAAAGAAATATAACAAGAAAGAAGGAAGACAATATCAGAATACCACAATGGAACGATAACATATAATATCAAAAGACATTAAAAATTGTCGCTTTAAGATACATTGCATTTCAAAGTTACAATCCTCTATACTATCATCAACCTGGACAGTTATAAAAACCTATCCTCGGATATGATGATATATACAATACAGTAATGCAGCGAAAATTGGAATACTACAAAAGGTGAATGGAAGCATCTAGCTCATCTCCAGAAACTCCAAAGGACATCAATGAATACCTGCCTTTTTTATACTACTCAAAAGAATACGCAAGGAAATTAGGAAAAACAAAAACAAAGCGTCAAACATATGTCTGATATAAGAAATCAAGAAATATGTGTGACATATAATAGCACTTTTTGGAATTACATAAAATACCATAACGGTTATCCCCTCAAAAAGCTAACCATATATTAATTACACATCTCGATATAATAGATAATGTCTAGGGTTTAGAATATAAGTAAGAAAATAACTGTGGTACATATACACCACAGTAATAACTAGGGGTACAATCAAGAACCGCTAAGGTGCATTCATATAAGTGTGTAGGATTTTTGTGGAGATCTCTTCGATCTAGCCGAATTTAAATGCCATCACAAGGATTGGAAACTTCCTTCCCAGCATCGTATATCTCTAGATAGAATATAATATAAGGAAAACACAACTGGTCCAATGGTGAAATGCGTGGCGCTAGGTATCAACAACTCCCGCATGCAACATATCGATAAACATACTCTAGATCTGAAGTTGATATAACCTTATCGGTAAGCTAAACCCGAGATTGTGCACTCTACTTTGGTTTTGGTCATTTCCGATGTTGAGACTACATTCGACATCTCTCATACGAGTCTTCATAACTCAAAAACAACGTCAATCCCCAAATGGATACCATCATCTTGAACAGATCAAGAATCGCTACATGGATTCTAGCATCTTGAACAGATCTCTAATCTTCATAGAGATTCCCATATGTCTTTTGACAAATGCTAATTCTTTCCTCTCTCTTGGAATACTTCTCAAGATAGACAGTCTTACATGATAACATCGTTCGAAATGTTAGCGCTGATCTCTCCCTTGGACTTAACCTTAGGATAGAAAGTTCAATTCTATAACATTTCACTTCACAACTACTTCCAGAACATAGATTGCATGTATGGTTTTGAAGTGGTTATGTTTTAAGTCATCTTATATAAGTACACTCCCCCGCTTACCAGACACTCCATAACCAATCGATGAATTTCCTGTTAACTTAACCTTAGTTCTTTCATAAATAAATAGACAATACATAAGGGTGGCGACCTTTTCCTATCCGGGCGGATTTCTTTATCATTTTTCCTAGAAGAGCAAGACGAGTTTATACGTACAATGTAGCATCTACGAAGATAACTATACCATATAGACCTCGTGTTTCTTTTAGATATTTCCTATGTTATTTTGGGTCAATTTTGATAGTCAACTAATCGACTATCAAGTACAAGATAGATGATCTTAAATGGAAACAAAGTCTCATATACTTATCACAAACCAATAAACGCACAAAGTACAATTAAGTCAAACAAGCGACCTCTAATCCCCTTTTTATTTAATTAATACTTTTTATTAATTATAACAGCAGTAAAACTTCTCTGTACGCAATAAAACTTCATTTATCAATCACTACTATTCATTTGTACACTTTCAATACTTCAAAAAGTTTCATACATTTATCTCAATTGGTATAATTATATTCACAAATGATCAACAAGATTTCTTATTTTAAACCTTTACTTTTTTTATCTTTTTCCAAAAGATCCCATGCTTATAACTTCCTTCAAAATATCCATTTTAAGGATCTAAGTACTTTCACAAATCTAGTCAATGGTTTAAGACTAATGTTACTTAAACGGTGTCACTACAAACACAAAATCATTTCACTTATGCATATCTTTAAAACATTCTTTTAAAGATCTATTTACATTCATAAGTATAATAAAAAAGAGTTAAAGATGAATGTTATTAACACATTGTCACAACAAATCCAAAACCATTCCATTCTTATATTATCTTTAAAACATCCTTTTAATGATCTAAGTTAATATTTGGTTAAGTTCGATAGTTGACAAGTCAACTACCCAATTAAAATGATAGCTTATATAAATCATGGCTCATATACCTAACTTGATTCTGACATTCCAACTTATACCATCCCTCATTCAAGAGTGAAGCCAGGTAAGTTAGAGAAGTAGTTGCATATCAAAGCCTTGCCTAGACACTTCATTCTTAAATCTCACAAATAGAAAAGTCTACCACATTGGCTTCTAGTGTTAAGTATAGTATTAATGGCTTTCATAAAAAAGTAAGAAATCAACACGATTAGCACGTTTCCGACATTAACTATTCCTCGGTCAAGAGGCAAGCCGGTAGGTTAGAGCACTATTGCTTCTATTCCTACTCGAACATTAATCTTAACTCTCACAAATAGATAAATCTACTTCGATTGCCTATTAGTGTTAAGTATAATTAATTGTCTTTTAAATAAGTAATTAAACAAAACACGATTTAGCCACTTAAGAAATTCATAACCCCTTTATAAATCACTTTTTATACTTTAAAGTACTTTAAAATACTGATAATAGATTTTATAACATTTTCTCAAAATATTACATTAACATAACAAGTTTATAAAACACTTCGAAACTTAGAAAAACCATGTTTTCTATATATTCAAAAATATACGTTCTTCTTTAAAATTCATAAATAATTCAGCAAAATTCATAAAAATCTTGAACTAATTTTAAAGTAATCTAATAAGAGTTACCAAACACTTGTAAAAAGAATGAAACAAAATACTTAAATTTAAGTATCTTTTCAAACCTTTAAAATCCAAAACAAAGGCTAGAACGCAACAATTTTGCACAAGTGGAAACATGATCATTGTTCAATATATTACTCAACCTTTTGTCATCCAAATTGTTTATGGAAGCAAGCATACATAATAAATATCCAAAATATGGTGAGAAAGCCCTAAGGGTCCCTCTATAAAGTCCATAGAAATTGCCGAATAAAAGACAATTCTTAAGTGCATCTATAATGACTATCACTATAAGAGCGCTTTCAAATCCAAGTCCAATCTAAACCAAAGTCCAATTACAACCTATATGCTTGGTTTCAAGGTCATGCTTCAAGCCATACAAGTGCATTCAAGTCTGTTCAAGTAGATTGAAGTCCGCGCATATGGATTACATATGCCATTTGCTTTCAAAGCAAGAATCAAAACCAATATTATAATATATGTCAATATCAATTCAAACAACATATACACAATCAAACACAAGCACATATACACAATAATTTCATTCAATGTGGTGAGAAAGCTCACCCTTAACCAAGTAAACAAGCAAGTCCACGCAACCAAGCCCTTCCTCAACTTTCAAACACCTAAAATCCTTCTCCTTTCTAGCTTTGCACTTGATTCTAGGCTATTATAAGCCTATAATGCTCATGAACTAAGGCCTTTATGGGGGTGTTTTGCTCCTTTCTTCAGGATGGAAGATGCTAAAAGGTGTTGTGATGTTTTCCCAAGTATTTTGGAAAAATTTGAAGAGATTTGAAGATGTTTTGAAATTATTATTTTTTAGGTAATTTGTATGGAGAAAGATACGAAAAGAGTTTAATTTTATTTTCAAAATTTGCAAAAGTGATTCAAGAGATATGCACTGTAACGACCTGCTATTTCGAACCATTCAAGTCGACAATCATCTACACATGTCAGACTTGAATTGCTCAAAACAACAGATTGTTAATTTATATTTGACAAAACTTAGCATATACAGTAAATAAATCAATCATAGATCACAAACACAGAGTAATATAACAATACGCAGTGGAAATAGATAAATAGTAGTTCATGAAGCTACTATAGAACATTAGAGTCTGAAACTAATACAACAGAAAATCCCAAGTATATAGAAGTCTCAATACAATAGCAAATGACAAGACTGAACATAAACATTAGGAATAACTGAAACAACTCAAATCTGAATAGATAAAGATAGATCTCCACACAAAGCTCCAAAGGTGAGTCTCAAATGCCGTGATCTCAGTCTGACCCGAGCATAAAGAAAAACACAAAACACTCGAGTCAGGATTAACATTCTTATGCATGTAAATCAACTCAAGTGAAATGTCCAAGTGAAATGCAATATAACTTAAAGGATGTTTGGGATTCACATCCTTTAAGGATCCGTGAAACTATCTACATACAAAGTACAATACGCTACATAGATAATGTCTACGGTAAAGTAAAATATTAAAATAGCTTTAAGGCATTATGCATATCCCCCTTAACACATTTCTATATAAATGTCATAGTCTATACAGTACTGTAAACTCCACCAAACCGATGGGCTATCAGGGAGCACTCCATAGGTACGACACAAACAAAACTCGTAGTGGGCGCGATAAGGCATGTGACTAGGCACGCAAGGCAATGCCTAAAGTAGGATTCCACCGTTTTGCAGAACCGGGCTGGTGGTAACGCATAACAGCTACTACTTCCCACCTCGAGACACACTCCCAAAAATAAAGGTGAACCCAATCAAATCACAAAGTAATAGAATGGTATCGAAGAAGCATGCTCGATCGGAGGTGTGACCTCACTTGGTCCAGGTATAGCTCTTGTTTTAGTCACATCAAGCTAACTCGCGGGAGTCAGGGCTGCGTTCATACCTCATATAGATGTCGCCAAACCATCCTACTTCGTACTGGATTCTCCACCACGTACACAGTTGTTAAAGTGGTTTTCGGTATTGGTAGA
This sequence comes from Allium fistulosum, assembly GCA_030737815.1. Classification (NCBI taxonomy): domain Eukaryota; kingdom Viridiplantae; phylum Streptophyta; class Magnoliopsida; order Asparagales; family Amaryllidaceae; genus Allium; species Allium fistulosum. Next base: position 477,016,643 of record CM060905.1, on the reverse strand, counting down.
GAGTATGACAATATCCGATCCCGGTCTCTTTAACAACGTAACGCTTATTTCACACCGGGGTCATTTTCCTTTCAAATGGTTCATATTTCATATCAAAATACCATATACATTTAAAATTATAACTTCAAAATCATATTCACTTTCGAAATCACATCACTTTCGAAATCATATTCATTTCAAAAATCATAACCATTTTTAATTAATATATATATATATATATATCGAAAATAGTTTTAAATTTGAATTATTTCTTTCAATTTCACAAATCAATCCAAATCAACTTTAGTTCCAAAATTCAATTTAAATCAATCTCGGTTCAACAATTTCAATTAAAAAGGTTAAAGGTTCAATTCAAATTCTCATTAAAACCATTATAAATTTATATCGATTTCAAATCCAGTATTGAACTACAAATTTAAACCACTTCTAATTCAATAGGTTTCAAAGTTTAAATATTCAAACAATTTACAATGACTCAATTTGATAAATTTGATTTATATTTCAAAATTCAACTTTAATTTTATTTAAATTTGAAAATATTTACTTAATCATTTTAATAACATTTAAATAAAATCTCAAATTACAAATTTAAATCAATATTAAATATTCAATCTCAATTTTATTTTAATTTGAAAATATCCATTTAAACACCTTTAATCAAAATCCAGTTATCAAGTTATTAAATCATATCTTTAATTCTCAAAATCAATTAATCCAAATCAATTCTTATTTAAACACAATTCTTAAACAAATTAAATTACAAGTCCACTTTAACTTATCTTCCAACCTTTATTTATTTAATTTATTACTTAAATATATTTTAAATAGTAATATAAATTTTAAATAAATAGTTTAAACATATTATATATATATATATATTAGTTAAATTAAATTTTACTAAATTTTATTATATTAAATTTTATTAAATTAAATATTATTTATAAATTTATTTTGTATTAAATCTTATTTTATATATTAAAAAATAATAAAATTATAACTAAAATCTTAAAATTTATATTTTTCAAAACTTAACTTATAAATTTAAAATTTCCAAATATATAATTTAAAAAAAATCTAAATTTTACACATATATTAAAATAAAATAAAATCTTTATATCATATTTAAAAAAATCAAAACTCATATTTTTCCTTCCAAACTTTGGAAATCAGTTTTCAAAATAGACCAACTGTGTCCATATATAATTTTCTAACCTATGGTCAAGTGATACGAATATTTATCATTTCCATCTGCAATAATTTAATATTTACGGGTATATATCATTTCAACTCGCAATCTCAAAATTTCAAAATCCATAAAATCGCTTAGGTTTATCATTTCAACCCATAACGATTTTCCCCTAATCTATAAGATCATTCGGGTATGTTTCATTTCAACCCATAGTGATTTTCTTAACTAACTCGAAACTTGCAGAGTGAGAACAGATAAAATAATAGCATAAAATGACATAGCACCAATGGAAAATATGATCATAATTAATAATTTAAATACAATATATATACTAATAGGTTGTTGGTATCAATATTGTTAATTAATATCGGTGAACAAACGTAAATAATAACATATCATATTCAACAATTAAATAACTAACAATTCAAATTTAACAACATATTTCAATCGTCATTTCATGTGAAATCAATTTACTAAACATAAGAATGTCAATCGTAGGTGATCGCTCACCTTTCGTGGCTATGGAAAAACGAGAATAAGAAGCAAATGGACACGGATGAGCACGGATCGACAAGCGAGACAACGACAAGCTAGAAGCTGCTATGACAAATTCGACATTAAGAAAAGCAAATCAAGATGGATAGAATTCCAAAATCAATATATATATATATATATATATATATATGAAACATATATATATATATACCTGTAACAACTCGAAATTTAAGCTATAATAATTAATTAACGAATTAATTAAATAATAAAATAACTTTGTGAAATTATCATAATTAAGCCACGGTGTTGCACCGTTGTTTCCGTGGTAATTTTCTAGTCAATTTCCATATATAGATTGTCAAAATTCGAGCTAGAACTGAGAAGATACGAAATAAACAAAAAATTCGGAAAAAAAATTAGAGGGTCGGGTCGACCCTCCCCTTGTCTAGGTCGACCTATAGGTCAACCTAGGCATATGTTGGTCGACAGGTAAGTCGATCCACATTGATTCTTTTATGTAACTTCGTCCAGTTCGATTCGAACACCTCATTTTGCTATTTCTATTCCATCCTATGTGTTCGTTCTTCCATCCAACGGTTTCCATCGAGCCTATGATGTGGTTACATCAGATTTAATCTTCAAATCCAACGACCTGAGATCCACAAGTGGAACTATAAATAAGATCCTAGGCCTAGCTATTTTTCTCATTCATATTTTCTCCATTTGGGTTCATTGCTTGAGGCTGGACCCTAAAAGGAATATTTTTCCAAGGAGAAGATCTTTTTAATTAAAATATTTTATACGCTATAAGTGGATCCGGGAAGGCCAAGGAAAGAGCTAAGGACCACAGGTGAGTGTTTAAGTAATTATTTTAGATATTTAAGTAATTTAAAATAATAGGGTTTTCAACAGTTATAGTTTTTCTACAATTTTGAGACCGCTTTTATACAAGTTGTGTACAGTTAATTTTTAATGTTCTTTTTAGTCTATTTTATTTAGCTATTTTATTCATTTATTTACAGTTATTTACTATCGTTTACAGTTATTTGTATTTTATTTACATCCATCTTGCGTTAGATTTCATCCTGTAAATTTTAGTTCTTTTTATTCCTTTTACGCGAATAAATTAATAAGAAGTGGATAATTTGCTAATATGGACTAAATTTTAAGAACACAAATTACAGAAAATTGGACGCAAATAAGTGGAACTGTAATAAAAGAATATAGATCGAAATAGGAAAATTTGACATTTACAAGTAAGTTATAACTAGTAGATTATAACTAGAAAGACAAGATAAAAGAGAAATTATAACATAGGTTATAATTAAATAGAAAGAACAGAAAGAGGCTTATTTTAAAGACTTACACTAAGTTAATAAGCAAATAGAGCAGAATGAACAGAAGCGGCTTATTTAAAAGACTTATATTAAGTTAATAAGCAAAGATAGAAGTAGGGCCCATAACCAATAGCATTCGCTTTCAGACTAGGACTGATGGTTTCACAATAGGTGAGGCTGGGCATGACCCTTTTAAAGTAGGACTAATGGTCTCACAGTAGGTTAGGCTGGGCATAACTCTTTCAGACTAGGACTGATGGTCTCACAGTAGGTTAGGTGAGGCTCGGACACACTTATGCTAACTAAAGTAGCTAAGGGGCCAATAGATAGAAGTTCAAATTAGGGGAATTTGGGCAAGGGGCGCAACTAGATTTTTTTTAGTAGGACCCGAATTGGCAACATTCCCTTTTAGACTAGGACTAATGGTCTCATAACACACTTAGGAGAGGCTGGAAAGGACCCTTTCAGACTAAGACTGATGGTCTCACAATGGAGGAGGTGAGGCTGGGCACACTTATTCTGTTTAGGGTAAGAGGGAGCAACAGATAGTGCGAGCGTGACGGTGGTCGTGCGTGCGGCCTCGGTGTAGGGAGATAAGTCGCTATTGAGTTCCAGAGCGCTAGCAGGTATCTTTTTGCTGTGGGACCCATGTTAGGGACTAGCTCACAGTTGCTCAACGGGGATAGAAGGTCGATCAAAGGGTAGAATTATGAATTCTTCCTAATTAAAGTAGGATTAGGAATTCAGCCTAATCAAAGCAGTAATCTAAGACAAGTGCAAACAATCGAAATAATCAAAGCAAGCAGCATTTTATTCCAGCTTTATCTTATCCTTTATTTCCTTTTTATACTAGAACTGTTGCTAAGTCTATTATCTTTATCTTGCTTAAAAATGCTGGTAATTACTTCCACTCACCAGACTTTTAGTTTGACCCACGCCTCTATTTTCCCCCTTTTTCCCCCACAGGCCAGTAGAGGAAGGGACAGTAAATTTTGGACTTTCTTGGAGATTCAGCTGCGGAGTTCTTCATGTATTCTTCTTCTTTTTAGTTTTCACTTGGATTTTTATGTACTGGTACTATTTGAGAGGGATGATTTTGTACTCTGATATTGTGACTGAGATGTTATTTTTCATGAGACATGTATTTTGTATTTTGAGACATATTTTGGTTATGACTTATTTTGTGAAGTTTAACTTTTAAATGAGTTATTATTTAATTGTTTCCGCTGTTTTTATTTAATTGTCTTGTGAATCTTAGTCTCTGTAAGTTTTTAGCTGTAACGGCCCGTAAATTTTAACTGTTTTAATAACGTAATTAGTTGAAATTTTGTGAAATTTTAAACGATAAAATTTTGAAATAAAAATTTGATATTTGGAATGCGTCTAATTAATCATAGCAACTGGTAAATTTTCATCAGATAATTTGGAAGTTTATTTTCTAGTGTAATTTTATTCCAATTTTTATCAGTTAAAATTGATGATAATAAAATGTTTTCCTAACCTGAATATTTTTACATAGAAAAATTCTAATTCATCTTCTGACTAAGACATCATTTTTCGTTTTTCCAAATTCGGACTTCTTTAGCTTCGTCGGTCTTATTTTTCTGCGTTTTTGCTGCATTTTCCGCTAGTAGAAAATTCGAATTTTTATAATTCAATCATACCACTGATATCTGTATACCATTTTGATCGCCTCATCATGCTGATCACTACGGTATATTCAATTGTCAATTTTGATGTCTGATACATATTGAAATCCGTGAAAGCGAATATCCGTATCGGTTACGAAATTTAAATCTTTTGTTATACGGTGTCATTTCAATTGTCCTCAGCATAGTCTAACAGCTATTTCCTTTACACATTTTCCTGAATTAACACTTGACTATTTCTATTCCAGCCGTTCACTTTCTTTTCTCATTGCTTACATTACTTTTGAAAGGAATTTATATTATATATAGTTTAGATTTGTGCCAGCTCATTTTTTTGCTCCTGTTCATCTTTTGTAAGCCTGAACGTCACTCTTGTTTTAAAGCCCATGGCCGCCTATTCACGTTCCTCTCTCACCGTGCTCGCATCGCGACCATCCCCTCCGCCGAGCTTGCATCTTCCCGACCACCATCGCCTCCTCAAAGACTTCCAGCCGAGCAACCTCTTCCCTCTCCCTACTCTCCATCGGCCACCACTGCTCGAGCAGCCCTCACGTTCTCTTCCCTTCTCCCGCCTTTGCTTCCTCCGCCGCCGGCCTTGCATGTCTACTCCTCATCCGCTGTATATATGTAGCATAGCCTAACCTCTTCTTTGGTATGTCATAAATATATTATAGAGATATATATATTTATGTTGGTCGGTTAAGTTCATTTGTTTATAGTCTGTAGATATATATATTACTTGCGGTATATATATGTTAAAAGATTTTCTACTACATGCTTTACATATATTGATTTGTAGAGTTATGTACAGTAATATATATATAGTATAATAATATTTCAATCTTGTTTGATTTTTGTAATATAAATATGTTGCATGTTGATATATATGTTCGGCCTTATTGTGTATTTTTAGTTGCTTTTTGTTTTGACTGAGAAGCTTGTACTTGTTGCTGGGGGAAAACAACAGTATTATATATATGTTTACTAAGATGAAAAGCTTGGAAGTCGTTTGTTATATAGATATGAAGATTTTGTTTTATCAGTTGTTGAGTTGAACTGTGATATTTTAAAATACATATATATATATATATATATTTTTAGGAATTTTCTTTTATATATGTTCGTGTATATATATATATTCGGTTATAGTAGTTCACATATATAGTGGACTTACTCCTTGTGCAACCTGCTGTTGTATAGAAAGATGTATTTTGTATGAAGATAAATTTATCAAATTTATATGTATAGATCTTTATTTTTTTTATATAAGTTTTAAATTAAATATTGACTCTACATAGTATATATATATGTATGGGTAAGTTTAATTTGCAATTGCTGTTATTTATAACTGTATATATATATATATATATATGTGTGTGTGTGTGTGTTCAAAAGCATTTATATATTAGATTCAGATTTTTGTAATTTGCCAGAAAAGTATATATATATATTAGATATATTGGGATTACTCTGTTAATACATTTTATTATGACCTGTGAATCCTATATATACAAAGTTATATAAGAAGGTCATATAAAAATTTATATATGTTATACGAAGTTATTGTATGTTCTGTTATATGAGCAGTTTTGGTAGGGATATGCAAAATTTGTTTAGAGATATCAGTGTGTACAAGATATATGATTTATTTCAAAATATATATATAATGTGTATATGTTTGATTTTATATGTGTGCTTTAATTTAAAACTATGATTTTTGAAAATCATATATATATTATTTAATATATATATTTGAATTTAGAATAAGATTTTATGTATATAGTTTTATATAATTATATATATATATATGTTCACTTATACCAGTTATCTTCATCAATCTCGTTCTGATGCGTTCCATCGATTTCTGTTATCAGCTTTGATCGTTGAATTCGTGCCGATTTGCTTTACTTGGATTCGTAACTCAATTTCAGGGTCTGTATCAGTGTGCGTATCTATGTCATCTTCTAGTCTATCTAGCCTCAAAAGGTAAGCAATCACTCACGATTAATGTTCTTATATTTATTAAATTTGATATCAATTGAAACGATAAATTGAAATATGCTGCTGTTAGTTATTCACATTGCTATATATATGCCATTATCTGTATCTGTTAACCTGTGACATCTGACACCATTATCTGTTATTTATACCGATGATATATGCATGTTATTGTTGTTATTTTATTATCATATCTGTTATCACTCTGCAAGTTCCCTGTTAGTATAGAATCACTATGGGTTGAAATGATACATACCCGAATGATCTTTAGAATAGGAGAAAATCGTTATGGGTTGAAATGATAAACCCAAGCGATTTTCATTGAATTGAATTTGGGATTTCGGGTTGAAAAGATATATACCTGAATATGTTTAAATTGCGGATTGAAATGATAAATATCCGTACCACTTGACCATAGGATAGAAAATTATATACACCGTTGGTCTATATATAAATATTTTGGAAATGATTTCTATGGTTTTGAAAAGAAATATATGGTTTCAATCAATATTGATTTTAAAGATTTATTAAAGTTGATTTAATAAAGTTGATAAATAATATGTTAAGTATTTATTTAATATCTATATAGAGTTTTTAATGATTTGAAATTGGTTTGAAATTATATTTATTTAAGAATTTTACTTAATAAGTTTGATTTGAAATTTATAAAATTTGAAATTTTGAAGCTATGATTTTACAACTTGTATTTGTTTAAAAGTGATTTAAATGAATATTTCAAGTTTAAATAAATTGAAGGAAATATTTAGTTTGTTGTAATTTGGGGTTTGTTTTAAATGATATTGGATTTATTGAGTAAATATTTCAAAACTAAATAATAATAAAGTGAATATTATTTATATATGAAATTATCGAATTTAGTTTTGAATGTTGAATATTTAAAGCTTTGAAATATATTGAAATTGAAACGGCTTGTTTTATGATTCAAATATGTATTTGAAATCGATAATTTGAAATGGTTTATTTAGAAACTAAATCGAATTGAAATTGATGATTTGAAATTTGATTTAAATTGAAATTTGGAATTTGAGTTGATTTTTGAATCAATTTGTGGAATTTGAGGAAGCTATTTTTATATAAAGTATTTTAAAACTATATCTAAAACTATTTATATTTTACTTTATAAATTATTTTAATATAAACTATTTTAATATAAATTATTTTATTTTAAACTATTTTAACTTTTAACTATTTATATAAACTATCTTATTTATAAACTATTTTATTATATATACTAATTTTAATATCTAAACTGTTTAAAAGAAAAGTGTTATGATTTCCAAAATGCTGTAATTTCAAAGTGTTATGATTTCCAAAATGCTGTAATTTCAAAGTGTTATGATTTCCAAAATGCTATGATTTCAAAGTTGTGATTTCCAAAGTGTTTTGATTTTTAAAAGACTATGATTTCGAAAGCGTATAACTTTGGAAAAGTACTATGATTTTGGAGGTGAATATTTTTTGAAATGAAAATGATATCGTATTGATTTGGTTTTGAAGTATAAACTATTTTGAATGGCCATGGTGTTATAATAACGATTGTTTGTTAAAGAGACCGGGATCGGATATGGACATACTTTCTGTCGATACCGAAAACCACTTTACAACTGTGTACGCGGTGGAGTTTCAAGAATGAAGTAGGATGGTGGCGATGATTCTAAGGTATATACGTGGACCCAACTCCCGTGAGTTGGCATAAGGTGGCTAAAACAGGAGCTATCTCGGACCAGTGAGGTAGCACCTCTTATTGGACGCACTTCTTCGATACCATTCTATTACTTTGTGATTGTTTGGGTGCACCCCTTGATTTGGGAGTGTTGTTCGAGGTGGAGCGGTAGTGGCTGCTATGCGTTTCCATCAGTCTGTGTGCGTAATTGGTATATCTACCCTGGCATTGCCTTGTGTGCCGTGTCACCTACCATATCGAGCTTTACTACAATTTGTGATTTCTCCCGTAGCCTGTGGAGTATCGAGGGTAGCTCCCATTTTGGGAGTATGCTAATACTGGATAGACTACTGGGACTATTACGTGTTAAGGGCTATATGGGTAACCCCTTGACGCTATTAAAAAGTATGTTTATTTTACTTTAGACATATTATAATAGCGTATATTACTACATAGTAGATAGTTTAAAGGATCCTTAGAGGATGGTTATCCCAAACATCCTTTGAGTTACATGTATTTCAGTTGATATTTCACTTGAGTTGGATTTATTGATATAAGAATGTTAATCCTGACTCGAGTGTTTTGTGTTTTGCTTTACGCTTGGGTCAGACTGAGTGATACAGCATTTGAGACTCGCCTTTTGAGTTGGAGCTTCGCTTGGAGATCCAGCTATATATCCTGCTTTCAGTTGTTCAGTTGATTCCAGTGATGTATTCAGATCTTGTATTTGATTATTGTATTGAGACATCTATGTATTCGTGACTTCTGTTGTATCTTGTTTAACTCTGTTATATATATATAGTAGCTTCATGAACTACTATTCTTGTGTTTCCGCTGCATTATCATTTATTACTCTGTGTCTGTGGTTTTGTGATTTGTTTATTTATTGTATATGCTGAGTTTTGCCAAATTTTATTTACAATCCATTGTTTTGAATTATTCAAGTCTGGCATGTGTGGATTTATAATTGTCGATTTGAATGGTCCAAAATACTGGGTCGTTACATTAGCTATACCTATAACGCACCATTTTCTTTAGTGTGCCCTTTTTGGGTATACTAAGGGGTGTGGGGTGTTTCAATGCATCTTTCCCTTCTCTTTTTTCAACCAAGCCCTCGCTGTGAAACTTAGCAATATGACATGCAAGTCCCATATTGGAATATACTAGTGAAGGCTAAGGCTTCAGATCTAATATATATATATATAAACTTCAGTTATATATATAATATAACAAAACAAGGCAAGCAAACCTAAGGTGATCGGTTGTTGCTTGGCGGCTGTGATTGGATGAGGAAAAGGCGGACAGCGACTAGGTGGAGTCGGCAGTGGTGAGGCAGAGGAGGGAAGAGGAAGGTTAGCAGTAGTTCTCCAATATACATGAAGTTTAAAAAAAATTAAGGAGGAGGCGGCTGAAGTATTTTGGGGTGTACTTCCATGTTATTGAATGATGGAGGGTCTGCTTGCTATGCTTGGGTGAATGTGAGAAAACACGGGGTTGTGGCAGGTGATTGCGCACAGGCTGGAGTTCGACCAGGGGCTACTGGGCTAGATTGAGCAGTTTCGAAGGGGAAAGTGAGAGGGTGGTCGGCAATCCAAGGAGTGTTGGGCTGACGGACCTGGAGAGAGGAGCAGTGGTAGGGTTTGTTGGTGGAAACAGGGTGGAGTTACTTACTGGTGAGGGGAAGAAGCCTGCTACGTTTAGGGTGGCGGTGGAAGATGGTGATTGGTGTGCGTTCGGGCATGGCAGTGGCTTTCGGGTAAGGGAAAGGTGAAGGTGGATGGTGGATGAGATGGGACAAGGCGGGGTGTTTGCCTGCAGGGGAAATGGGCGGATGTGGCTGGTGAGAGGTGGCAACGCTCGGAAGTGGAGGTGGGTGCAAAACGGAGGAAGGTGGAAACTGAAGCAGGCAGAGGGAGGTTGATGGGTTTTGGGTGCTGTCTAGGCGATGGAGAGTGGGAATGGAGGTTGGAGAGATGGCGTTTGGTCAAGGCAGAGGGTAGTGATGGCCGAGTTCGAGTGGTTGTTGCGAGATGAGGGGAGGGAGGATGCGGCAATGCATGCAATTGAGGAAGAACGAGCAGCAGGTTTTTCACAAGCAAAAATATGAATTTTGCATATATATATATTATTTGGAGAATAGAACGAATAGGCAGAGAAAGAAATGGAAGGTAAGTAATTGAACCAGATATAAATCAAAACCAGGAATAGAAAAAGCCAGGCATGAAAATTCTAGAAATAATAAAAGCAAATGGCTGTTTTCTTTCAGCAGGTGGGTTACTGAATGGACACGGGGAAACCCAAAAGGTCCAAATGGGTATCGATATGGCTAACCGTTTCGTAGATATCGCCGTGTTCCTGACTCTAAAATGAACAAATGAATATACTACGGAGATCAGCACGACGAGACGAACAGAATGGTACACAGATATGAGTGATACGACCCACCTATCTAAACACAAATTTCTCTGCCAAAACTGCTGCTAAAACGCCGAAAATAATATAAACGGAGCCATAGCAGTCCAAATTTGGTGAAACGGAATATGACGTCTCACTCAGAAAATGATTTACATTTTTCTTACATAAAAAAATATTTATATTTCAAAAATATTTTATTTCCATCAATTTTAAGTGATATTTAAATTTAAATTTGAAATTTCACAACCTAACAAATTTTCATATTTTCAAATGAAAATCTGCCACTTGCTATGCTTCAATACACGCATACCAAATATCAAATTTTCATTTCTAAAATTTTATTGTTTGTTTTCAAGAAAAATTTAGTTAATTACGTTATTTAAATCGTTAAAATTTATGGGTCGTTACACTCTCCCCCACTCAAAACTTTTTGTCCCCGAAAAAGAACAAGATAGAAGAATAAAAGCAATAGAAAGGAAAGATAGATTCAAAATACATAGTACCAGATACAACAATTAATTCAAAACCGTATAAATTTCATTTTTTGAACATCTTATTACTTACATTTTATATTGTATACTATTCAATTACATATGCACATTACATTTAACTTTTTGAATATTTCATGTAAGTTATATATGTTTTATGATGCAATTGAGTATTATACAAATAAGTTATATCCTAGTTCAACTGTTTCAAGTTGTTTCAATTCTATTTCTCATTTTAGACACTCCAATTATTCAAAAAGTTTGCTTCATTTCAATAATTGAAAATCATCACTTAACATAAGACTTAAGAGTTATATTTTCGATTTCACTTCAAACCATTTTGAAATAAATACACACACACACACATATATATATATATATGTATGTATATATTGAACATCAAATCATACTAAAGAAATTCAAACCAAATCCATTTTCCAAAACAAAAGTGTAGTAAAGCTACTAAGTGGTCTCTCCACTTTGGGACTTGAAAATGAATGTCGATGATGCTGCAGTCATCATCAAAATTATTTTCCAGCGACATAAAAGGAGAGTACAGACTTACTTCTTTTAAAATTCTTTGGAAAAAAATTCCATTCAAAAATACTTTCAAATAATATATTTTCCAAATCCTTGAAAACCAAATTTTGAGAAGCACCGGAAATTTAATTCTCAAATCTTTAATTTTAATTCATTTCATTTGTAAATTAGATTTATAAACCATGTTTTAAAATTTTCATCTCCTTATAACATACAACAATAATTAATGGTTTAGGAATGTTGATAAAACAATAAATGATAATCTAGTACTATCATTTCTAACAACCAATACATTTAACTATCTAATTACAGAAAATTATAATTTTATACATAAAATATAATCATACATAAAATTATTTCATTTACCAATTTTTAAACAATATTGTGTCAGTTTGCTATGTTCAAGTGTTTTGGAATTCCTATCGATTGTGTTGGCCAGACTAACCATTCATAGAAACCATTCTCTGTTCGAAAAGCAGTCTTGGGAATGCTCTCCTCGGCTACACCAAGCTGGTGGAAACCGGTAGCAAGATCGAGCTCCAGGAATAAGATCGATGCGGAATTCAATTTCCCACTAAGGAGGAAGAGATGAGACTTCCCCAAAAACATCAGGACAATCCCTGATTATCGGGGTAGAGTCAAGATCACTAAGCTACGAATCAAGCGAAAAGATAAAGCTGCCTTCAAAATCCTGAGGCATACGACATTCGATCATAAGAGAGTTACCCTGGTCGTCTACTAAAGAAACGGTTCGGGCTTGCAAGAAATAATTGCATCAAAACCGAGGACATAGAAATCTCCGGTGAATCGATACCTATTGTAAAAGAGTTTCACCCCTTTACAAATCATACTAAGGTTGGCGGGATCGCCGATGGGATTAGTCACACAAAAGGATGAAGTTGCCAATTGAGGTTGCAAGTTGTGCTCAATTTATTACAGAGATCAATAGAAATAAAGCTATGGGATCCTCCAGTATCAAAGAACTCGAACAAGAAAAGACAAGAATGGATTTAGAACAAAGGTAAATTTTCGGAATTTAAAAGAAATCCAAATCAATGATAATTCTAACTAAGAATTTCAAGCTCGAATAAAGATGATTCTGTAATTAGTTTTACTCATTCTAGGGTATTACTACCCTATCTCTAATGAGTTTTTACTCCATATGCTAAGCTTTGCCTTAACCAAAGCTCTGATACCACTTGTAACGACCTACCATTTCGAACCATTCAAATCGACAATCATCCACACATGTCAGACTTGAATTACTCAAAATAACAGATTATTAATTTATATTTGGAAAAACATAGCATATACAGTAAATAAATCAATCACAGATCACAAACATAGAGTAATATAACAATAAACAGTGGAAATAGATAAATAGTAGTTCATGAAGCTACTATAGAACATCAGAGTCTGAAACCAATACAACAGAAAATCCCAAGTACATAGAAGTCTCAATACAAAAGAAAATTACAAGACTGAACATAAACATCGGGAAATAACTAAAACAACTGAAATCTAAATGGATAAAGGTAGATCTCCACGCAAAGCTCCGAGCTCCAAAGACGAGTCTCAAATGCTATGGCACTCAGTCTGACCCGAGCATAAAGCAAAACACAAAACACTCGAGTCAGGATTAACATTCTTATGCAAGTAAATCAACTCCAGTGAAATGTCCAAGTGAAATGCAATATAACTTAAAGGATGTTTGAGATTTCCATCCTTTAAGGATCCATGAAACTATCTATTACATAGTACAATACGCTACATAGATAATGTCTATAGTAAAGTAAAATATTAAAATAGCGTTAAGGCGTTACCTATATCCCCATTAACACATTTTTATATAAATGCCATAGTCTATACAGTACTGTAAACTCCACCAAACCGGTGGGCTATCAGGGAGCACTCCATAGGTACGAAAAAAACCAAACTCATAGTGGGCACGAGAAGGCATGTGACAAGGCACGCGAGGGAATGCCTAGGGTAGGATTCCACCGTTTTGCAGAACTGGGCCGGTGGTAACGCTAGCCGCTACTACCGCCCACCTCGAGACACACTCCCAAAATCAAAGGTGCACCCAATCAAATCACAAAGTAATAGAATGGTATCAAAGAAGCATGCTCGTTCGGAGGTGCGACCTCACTTGGCCCAGGTATAGCTCTTGTTTTAGCCACATCAAGCTGACTTGCGGGAGTTAGGGCTGCGTTCATACCTCATATAGGCGTCGCCCAAACCATCCTACTTCGTTCTGGATTCTCCACCACGTACACAGTTGTTAAAGTGGTTTTCGGTATTGGCAAAGCGTATGACAATATCTGATCCCGGTCTCTTTAACAACCAAACACTTATTTCACACCGTGGTCATTTTCCTTTCAAACGGTTCATACTTCATATCAAAATACCAAATTCATTTCAAAATCATAACTTCAAAATCATATTCACTTTCGAAATCATATCACTTTCGAAATCGTATTCATTTCAAAAGTCATAACCGCAAACTAGATTAAACCATCATATCAAAGTATTCGCATTTAAATCCATTAAATCAAAATTATAACAGTTCCAACTTAAACAGTTTAAATATTGAAAGTAGTTTATATATTGGAATAATTATACATTAAAAATAGTTTATATTTAGAAAAGTTTATAGATTAAAATAGTTTATATATTAAAAACAGTTTATATATTAATATATATATATATATATATATCGGAAATAGTTTCAAATTAGAATTGTTTCTTCCAATTTCACAAATCAATCCAAATCAACTTTAGTTCCAAAATTCAATTTAAATCAATCTCTGTTCAACAATTTCAATTAAAAAGGTTAAAGGTTCAATTCAAATTCTCATTAAAACCATTTTTAATTTATATCGATTTCAAATCCAGGTTTGAACTAAAAATTTAAACCACTTCTAATTCAATAGGTTTCAAAGTTTAAATATTCAAACAATTTACAATAACTCAATTTGATAAATTTCATTTATATTTCAAAATTCATCTTTATTTTTTTTTAAATTTGAAAATATTTAATTACTCATTTTAATAACATTTAAATAAAATCTCAAATTACAAATTTAAATCAATATTAAATATTCAATTTCAATTTTGATTAAATTTGAAAATATCCATTTAAACACCTTTAATCAAAATCTAGTTATCAAGTTACAAAATCGTATCTTTAAATCTCAAAATCAATAAATCCAAATCAATTCTTATTTAAGCACAATTCTTAAACAAATTAAATTACAAGTCCACTTTAACTTATCTTCCAACCTTTATTTATTTAAGTTATTACAAAAATATATTTTAAATATTAATATAAATTTTAAATAAATAGTTTAAACATATTATATATATATTAGTTAAATTAAATTTAACTAAATTTTATTATATTAAATTTTATTAAATTAAATCTTATTTATAAATTTATTTTGTATTAAATCTTATTTTATATATTTAAAAATAATAAAATTATAAGTAAAATCTTAAAATTTATATTTTTCAAAACTTTTATCATAAATTTAAAATTTCCAAATATATAATTTAAAAAAATTTAAATTTTACACACATATTAAAATAAAATAAAATCTTTATATTATATTTAGAAAAAATCAAAACTCATATATTTCCTTCCAAACTTTGGAAATCATTTTTCAAAATAGACCAACGGTGTCCGCATATAATTTTCTATCCTATGGTCAAGTGATACGGATATTTATCATTTCAATCCGCAATAATTTAATATTATGGGTATATATCATTTCAACTCGCAATCCAAAAATTTCCAAATCAATAAAATCACTTGGGTTTATCATTTCAACCCATAACGATTTTCCCCTAGTCTATAAGATCGTTCAGGTATATATCATTTTAATCTATAGTGATTTTCCTAAATAACAGGGAACTTGCAGAGTGAGAATAGATAAAATAATACCATAAAATGACATAGCATCAATGGCAAATATGATCATAATTAACAATTTAAATATAATATATATACTAACAGGTTATTGGTGTCAATATTGTCAATTAACATCCGTGAACAAATGCAAATAATAACATATCATATTCAACAATTGGATAACTAACAATTCAATTTGAATAACATATTTCAATCGTCATTTTATGTGAAATCAATTTACTAAACAGAATAATGTCAATCGTGAGTAATCTCTCACCTTTCATGGCTATGGAAAAATGATAATAAGAAGCAAATGGACACGGATAAGCACGGATCGATAAGTGGGACAACGAAAGCTAGAAGCTGTTGCGACAAATTCGATATTAAGAAAAGTAAATCCAGATGGATGGAATTCCAGAATATATATATATATATATATATATATATGAAACATATATATTACCTCTTTCCCTTTTTTTTCAACCGAACACTCGCTTTGAAACTTAGCAATATGACATGCAAGTCCCATATTGGAATATACTAGTGAAGGCTAAGGCTTCGGATCTAAATATATATAACTTCAGTTATATATATATATATATATTATATAAAATATAACAAAATAAGGCAAGAAAACCTAGGGTGATCGGCTGCTGCTTGGCGGGTGCGACTGGATAAGGAAAAGGTGGACGGCAATAAGGCGGAGTACGGTGAGGCAGAGGAGGGAAGAGGCAGGTCAGCAGCAATTCTCCAATATACATTAGCTTTAATTTTTTTTAAGAAGGGGACGGCTGAAGTATTTTAGGATGTACTATCATGCTATCGAATAATGGAGGGTCTGCTAGCCGTTCTTGGGTGAAGGTGAGAAAACAAGGGGTTGTGTTAGGTGGTTGCGTACAGATTGGAGTTCGACCAGGGGCTACTTTGCTGGATTGAGTAGTTTCGAAGGGGAAACTGAGAGGGTGGTCAGCAATCAAAGGGAGTGGTGGGCTAATGGACGTGGAGAGGGGAGCAGTGGTAGGGGTTGTTGATGGAAACCGGGTGGAGTTGCTTGTTGGCGAGGGGAAGAGACCTGCTACGTGTAGGGTGGCGGTGGAAGATGGTGAGGGGTGTGCGTTCGGGCGTGGCAGTGGCTTTCGAGTAAGGCAAAGGTAAAGGCGAATGGTGAATGAGATGGGACAATGCGGGGTGTTTGCGCACAGGGGAGATGGGCGGATATGGGTGGGTATAGGTGGCAGCGCTCGGAAGTTGAGGCGGGTGCAAAATGGAGGAAGGCATAAACTAATGCAGGCGAAGGGAGGTTGATGGGTTTTGGGTGCTGTAACAACCCGAAATTTTGGGTATTTGAAATTTGAATATTTAATTGATTTTAAATATTTAAAAGTTAATTTTTAACTTGAATTTCAAATATCACTTTTTATTGGGTGATTTAAATTTTTGAATTAAATGAGTGGAAATTAGGAAAAATATTGAATCTGGGGTTTCAAGCTTGTTAAAAATAATTTAGAGGCTTATAAAATTTATATTGATAGTACTGAAGATAATAAAAGTTTTCAAATTGAATTTGGAAGTGATTTGTTCAGTTTTTAAAATATATCATTAAATTGACATTTAAAAATAGTCTTCCGGGGCACAGTCTCGGAATTCGATGAAACCAGTTCCATTGGATTTGTAATAGTGTATTATTACTGGATTTCAAATTTCGTAGCATTTGGAGTTATCAAGTGGCCGTACGGTATATAAACGCACTGAAATGTATATCAAAAATTCAATATAATTATTGGGTCCAAAAAGTTATCTTCCCCATACGATCAAATTAGGACTCGAAACCTTTTCCATTGCGTTCAGAATAAGGTTATAACATTATAAACGCCTAGCGGCACGTCTCGATAGGAGGTCGAGATTTGAGTTGAAAGTTCGAGACGATTTAAGATATATATATATATACATATATATATATATATTATATTGATTGACATAATTATTCACTTTAGAGCCTTTTCATTTCTCTTCACACCACTGTACACCCACTCCTTCATGCAAAGCATCTTCATCACGCAAGGTATCTTCCCTCTTCTTTTATATTTATATTAACAGCCGAAGTTCAATATTTCAAAAAAAAGTATGATGAAAGCAGAAAAAAGAAAATATATATCAATGGTCGAACAAAGTATTGAGAGAAGAGAACGAAGTATTATTGCAGTTATCACAGTTAAGAATCGCACATCCATTCCTTCCAAATACAAAACCAAATAGAATTGTTCGATTTAAAAAAAAAAAAAAGAGAATCACGTTGGGCCTCAATTCGAATTCAATATAGCAGGCGATTGAACGAAGTCGAGCCTAGAGGGCGAGAACGCGTTAGGGCAAGTCACGACGGCAACCTGGCAGCAGTCGTGGGTGATTGGTGGTTGGAGTGGGTCGGTGGGGGAGTGTCGTGTAGGAAGGATTGGGCAGTGCTCGAGTGAAGGCAGCGTGGTTTTGTGTGCAAGGGAGGAGGAATGTTCGAAGTCATGGCGAATTGGGGTGTGGCGTGGTCGCGAGCACGCGCAAGTGTTTTGAGCGCGACTTCATCGAGGTGCGGCAATGGGGGGAGGATTGGCGGCAGCTCTGGCGATTCACACGAGTCGGTTGCAGGGAGGTATACGATTCTTTTTTTTCAATTTAAATTTAATTATATATATATTATACAGAGAAAGGAAATTACTATTTTTACAAATATATACAGAGAAAGGAAATTACTGTTTTTACAAATATATACAGAGAAAGGAAAAAGAAGGAATTTTAAAATGGGGAAATTAATTTAAAAGACAAAAATTTGTATATTTTTAGCCTCAAGGACACGACCTCAATATTTTATCCACAAGGACAAACATTCTCCTAAATATTATTCATAAGGACAAACATTCTTTCAAAATTATTCATAAGGACAAATATTTTTTCAAAACTGCTACCAAACTAAAAACTGATACCTAAAAATTGCTACCGATAACTACAAACTGATACCTAAAAACTTAAAAACTGACACCTAAAGAAAGTTGTCCTTCAGGCTAAATTACTGAAGGTCTGTCCTTGAGGCTAAAATCCTGAAAATTTTTGTCCTTGACAATAATTTCCTGTTTTAAAATCAGATTTTTATTTTTACAAATATACATATATTAAAGAAGAAAAGTTTTTACAGTAAAGCAAATTACCGTTTTTGTTACATGAATATAAATATATCTATATAAAAATATACATACATATTTTCACTTACTAAATTATCTTAAAATAATGGATTATGGTGATTATCTCGTTTAATTAAATTGTTTAATTATTTTAGTTACTAAAAAATTTATTTATCATAGAATAATTAGTTTAAAATTTAATTATTAGTTTAAATTAAATTAATAAATGTTAATTAACGGTTCGATTATTTCAAATGTTAATAAACCATATAATGTTTATACAAGGTCTAAAATCGTGAAGAAAACAAGTCGAGATGGAAATGGGTTGCAAATAAAATCAAGGTGGGAATCTCTCACTCATTTGCATTACCGTTTAAATTTAAATGCTTAAATTTAAATTATTGGATGTTGATTGGATTGATAAATTTATAATTTATCTGTTGGATGTTATATATATAGTAGTATATATATTAGCATTGGAGTGATTGATATTGCCGCATTATATAGCGGATGAGACCCTATGCGTCCCGCATAATAGTGGATGACCCTATATACTGCGATATCCCCCTCGAAGTGGAATTGGTATTTTTATATTGTGCTAACATCTGTGGATGTAGGGAAACACGTTGGAGGGATCCAACTAGATTCCTCAAAAATTATGAAATTTATTTTCATATACAGTGATATGATTATTTGATAATCTGTGATAGATTATAATAAAAATTGAAATCATTGAATGATATTGTTTGGCTGAATATATTTTGGTATTTTAAGATATCAAAAAAATATAAAGATTGGACTTTTGAAGGAAAATAAAAAGGAAATTTTAAGTAAAATATTTATAGTGAAGTTGGATAAATTAAAAGAATGAGTTTGGGAAAAAAGGTAAAAGGTTTAATTTTAGGGTCCTATTAAATAAATTCCAAGTATGGAAAAATATAGATTTGAATAAATGGGAATAAAAGAGTTTTGAGGAACTAAGCGATATTGTTTAAGAATTAAAGGATTTATTTTTAAATTCAAGATTTAAATGGTTTAGGAGAAATAAAAAGGAGAATTTTGAAATAAAGTATGAAATTGATGTTCCAGATTTAAATAAAATTTTAAATCAAAAAAGGGGAGCGAATTTGAAATTAGGGGTTTGGGTTAATTTCGGTAAATCAAGAAATAAAATTCAAAATGGAATTAAATTCAGAAAATCGATTTGGGAATCGATTAAGTGTTTTGAAATTGCGATTAAAAGGAGAATGAGACTATGGAATTTATAAACCGGGTTTATAAATAAAGTGAATATTTATTAGTGGATGATTTGAAATTATAAATTCACGATGGGAATTTATAAGGAGATGGTAATTCGTTTCAAAAATAAATAGTGGTTTTATTTTAAAAATGTGGGAAAGGAAATTTACGGGATTGGGACGTAAATTAAATTGGAGATAAATCGAGAAGGATTTATCAATGATTGGACGGGCTATATTGGAGTGGAAAGTGTATTTTCCTGAAAAGCTAAGTATTTTCAAAGAAAGATTTTTAAGTATAAACTAGAAGTTTTAAAGAGGTTTTAAAAAGAATGTTTTTAGAAAAATTTATTATTTAATTGTTTTGAAAGTGTTAAAGTAAATATTAACTAAGTTAATTATAGTAGTTAATTATTTTTAAAGGGTAAATTTGTATTATGATCTTAAAAGGTAATCATTAAATATTTATACTTATAAAATGACTTTATTTAAAAGTAGTTTTTGGCTAAAGTTTTACTTGGAGAATTACTATAGATTTTCATAAGTATTATTTGAATGAAATTATTTAAGTTGCTTTATTTTAAATATTTTTGAAGTGTATATTTTTGGATAAAGAGATTTGTGTATTTTAAATTCAATTTAAAGGAGATTTAAGTGTTTTTAGTGGAAAACGGATATTTGGTTGAATTGATTGTTTAATTTGGTAGTTAAATAACCGACTATCAAATCTGGACCCGAATATAACTTTGGAAATATCTAGAGGCAACGCAGGAATTATATGGTACAGTTACCTTTCGAGGTGCTATACTGTACGTATAAACCCGTTCGATCTTCCAGGACGTTTATAAGGAAATCCATCCACTAAAAGTTAGGAGGTGATCTCCGATCATATTTCGTCTATTTATTTCCTAGAGAACCGGAGTTGAGTTTACCAGGAATAGCGAACGTTGTTTCGAAGAGACTGGGATCGGATTTGTGATCTGAAAACCACTTCGATCCAAAGAGTACGTTTTCGGAATGAAGACAAGAGCTTGGAGTCAAAGATGGAGCAGTGAAGTGCAAGGGCTAGTCGCTACTAATTCTGAGGGTGATTCCAAAATGGATGTAGTAGGAGTAGTGCCTTCGGTTCCGTTCGGACCGGGAACGGACTTGTATGGATGAATGCTATCGGTACATCATCATTGGAGGACGGTGAGCATTCTAAGTGAATGTGTACTAAAAAGGTAATCGTAGCCTCAAGCCTCATCAACCGGGAATGGCTAAAACAGGGGAGGTGCAGCAAGGCTAAGTGGGTAGCACCCAAGTAGGGTAAGATTTCCCCTATCTAGAGCCCTTTAATTTGGTTGTGTGGCGGTTGTTAATCCCAACTGCGGGGTGATCTTATTCGGACTATCCAGGTTAGGGGTAGCTCCGGTCTTGTGTTGCAGGGGATCGAGAGTGGTCCTCGGTATGCTGATCTAGGCCAGGTACTGTGATGGGCGATACCCCAGTAGCCCTACCATTGTATGGAAACCCAATCTCCAATAAGCGCCGTACGGTTTTGATTATGCCCAACTATGCTGGAACGTGAGATGCAAGCATTTCAGCTATTTGAATAAGCATTTGTACTTAGACACTATTATAATATCAGAGGATTTTGATATAAAATGTTTTGGATATCGTAAGGTAAAAACCCGGCATGTTTATTTGTGGCGTGGTCTTACGAGATACCTTTGATTTTCAAAGGATTTTGGAAACTTTAATAATTCAATTGAGTGTGTTTTCTCACGCTGGTTTTTCAGACTGACTCAGATGTTATTTTATTATAATGCTCGGGTCAGACCGAGTATTACAGATTCAGGATAGGATGCTGTGGAGCTCAGCAGACGAGCTAGACGACGAGACGTATCATACATATTGGTGTATATTCCGTTGTGCATTGTAAGCTGTATAGTCAGCTTTTGTGATGACAAGTTATCATAACTGTCATGTATTGTGTTATTGATTGTGTTGTACTCTGATGATGTAATGTATAAAAATAGTTATAGTTTCTTTTGTATAAAGATCTGTTGCTATCTATTATATATTGTTCCGCTGCGATTGTGAGATTCTGATGTTGATTTCTATTTTCTTCTTCTACCTCTTCCTTCTTTTCCCTAACGATATGATATTTCCGGTATTCGATTGTTCGGCATGTAATATAGTGAACGTATTGATGTCGATTTTCGGGCTTCGAAAATCTCGGGTTGTTACAGGTGTTGTCCAGGCAGCGGAGAGTGGGAATGGAGGCCGGAGAGATGGCGTTTGGTTAAGGCAGAGGGTAGTGGTGGCCGAATTCGAGTGGTTAATGAGGCCACCATGCAATTGAGGATGAACGAGTAGCAGGTTTTTCACAAGCAAAAATATGAACTTTGCACATATTTTTATTTATTTGGATAACTGAATGAATAGGTAGAGAAAGAAACGGAAGGGAAGTAATTGAACCATATATAAATCAAAACCAGGAATAGAAAACGCCAGGCACGAAAATTATGTAAATAATAAAAGCTAATGGTTGTTTGCTTTCAACTGGTGGGTAACTGAATGGACACAGGGAAACCCAAAAGGTTTAAAACGGGTACCAATACGGCTAACCGTTTCGTAGATTTCACCATGTACCGAACGCCGAAATGCACAAATGAATATACCATGGAGATCGACACGACGAGACGAACGGAATGGTACACCTATCTAAACTCGAATTTCTCTGCCAAAACTGCTGCTAAAATGCCGAAAATAATATAAACAGAGCCATAGCAGTCCAAATTTGGTGAAACGGAATATGGCGTCTCACTCAGAAAATGATTTACATTTTTCTTATATAAAAAAATGTTCAGATTTCTGAATTTTTTTATTTCCATTCATTTTAACTGATATCTAAATTTGAAATTTGAAATTTCATAACCAAACGAACTTTCATATTTTCAAATGAAAATCTACCACTTGCTATGCTTCAATATACACATACCAAATATCAAATTTTCATTTCTAAACTTTTATTGTTTATTTTCAAGAAATTTTTTGTTAATTACGTTATTTAAATCGTTAAAATTTACGGGTCGTTATATGCACCCACTTATATAGGCTTAAGATGGTATTGCCTAACCTTCCTCTCACTCCCACCATGGCATGGAAGGCTCAGCTCTCCACATGCCCATGACTTCTTTTTAACACCTTATACTTTTAGCAAATTACTAAACTACCATTACACACCCTAGCATCTATTATCCATTAGATGCTTCTAGAATGTTCCATTTTCTTTATGAATCAAAGGGTGTAAATTAGTTACTAATGGCTTCGTATGTTCACTAGCTTAGCATAAAAGAGTTCGAACAACTTATATCGATTAAAAAGCTATTTATCAATAAATCAATTTATGGTCACATTATCGATATTTCTTTGAAGTATTTATTTCTGTAAACAAACTTCAAAAACCAGTTTAAAACCATTAGATGATATTAGGTTAACAAGGTTATAAAATCAATTTAATAACATTTAATCCATGGTTCAAATATTTAAATAATTCTGATATTTAAATACGAAGTGTCTAAAATTCCGGGTCGTTGCATTCTCCTTCACTTAGAATATTTCATCCTCGAAATTCCAACACGAGCAACCAAAGAAACAATCACACATCAATAATTAAAAGTATTACAATTTCTAGCAAAAAAAGCACACTATTTTCTTAGGTTCAGAAACCCTTCCATCACACAAGGATGATAAACAACCTACTAAGCGTACCTTATGCTAAATAGTCTCAGGTTATTACTTAGACGGTTATTTATGCTACCTCATAACAAATCGAAGAGTCATTACCCAAACTCTCCATAAGCCAACAAAATATAGGATACAAACATATTAAAGTCTATATGATGCACGTGGACCATCCGTTTGCAATATCCGATCTGATCACATGCTCGATCACATAAATTTCACTTCTAAACTAGTATAGATCACCTAAGCTCTCTAGTGCAAACTCTGATCAGGTTCCTTGATTATAAACATCTATTCATGTTACATCGCCATACACTATGATAGAAAACTTTAGAATCATATCAAGAACCCATATCAAGTATTCTTATTAAGATTCGAGTGAAAAATCCTTATTCAGACTGATGTAAATTACCTCAAAGTCACATATTTGAATACTAGATCAAGAACGATCATGCGAATAAAACAATCTAATTACAACTTATTTATCTTATTGGTTTCTTAACTTATACCAATTTCCTTTCTATCACCTTCTCTTACACAAATAGTATATCACTTTAATTCTAAAATCATTTATGAAGCACTTCATAAAACCTAACTTCAAGTTATCAAACATCTTATAACTTAAGTTCATATTCAATAATACTCCACTACACGCGAAAAGTATATACAAAACATCAAATTCATTTTACTTAACATTTTTAACAATTTAACTTGTTTAAATTCTACTATCCTCTCAATATAAGAGTTGCAAAAACTCAACTTTTACATTTTCACAAAAACACTTAGCTTCAAGTTATAAAACGATTCAGAAGTTTCGATTGTCCAAAATCGTCGAAAATCCTGTTTCACTTTAATGAATGAAAACTACAAAACAACATATCATACATGATGCACATACCATACGGTCCTAATGCATAAGATACATGTGTCCAATAAAATAGCTTATCAAAGTTTTACTTATTTATTAAACACACTTTACCCAAAAAGGGAAAACATGATAAAGTTTCGACATTTATTACGGGCTATGCCACTACCACTTGGGCACCTTACATAACATACATATAAAAAAATTTACATAAAAAGTTCATATCAAATTTATTTTAAAGAAAAACTTTAGAAACAAACACCGGATATTATTTCAAATCATTTGAAATAATAAATTATACATATACTTTTGTATATCAAGCCATAATTCAAGAATTAACCAAAATCTATTTTGCTAAAACAACATTGTAGAAAACTAATTTGGTAGCATCCCCCGCTTAAAACCCCGAAAATAACCGCCAATGATGCTGAGGCCATCACCGGAGTTATTTTCAAGAGATAGAAGTGAGTTTAGCACATCCAAATCGACTTAACAAAAATCATTTCCAAAGCGGTATCAAATACTTCGTAAATATTACTAAGTACCATGATCTCAATCTCAAAAACCAATTTCCTATATATTTGCTTTCAAATAATACTGTTATTATTTTTTCCAAAATTTTGAAAAACATTTTCAAAGACACTGGGTTATAAGTTCTCAAAATATCAGTTTAAATCCTCTTCGTTCGTAATCCATATTTATAAACAATACTTATACAAAATCACTTTCTCGTATTAAATCCTTTCACAAATGTTTAATTTCAAATTACCTTATCTTTCCTTTAGAATAAAATAAACATCTTTTAATAAATTTAACTTTTACAAATGTTGACTTTTAACCCAACATTATCACTGAACGCCTTATAGTCTAACTGTGAAACTCAATTCACAAGGTGTTCGTTTCAATATATCTACAAATAATATCTACCTAATCCATGCAATAGAGGGAAAACTACTCATAAATTGGTCGAGCACAAATCAGTAATCAACAAACAATAGTTAATGCCCATAAGCTGGCCGGGCATGACTTATCAATAAATAAATGATAACAATGCTCGTAAACTGGCTGAGCAATATTAAGCTAAAAATTCTACAAATTATAATAATGCCGATAAACTGGTCGAGCATGTCAAATCATTCTACAAAGAATACCAATGCTCATTGTAACGACCCGTATTTTTGATAATTAAAACTATTATCTGTTATTCATTGAAATAGTTTTATTATAGAATATGAAATGAATTCATTAGTACATAAATTTATTTGCTTTTGTTTGAATTACTAATGTGTAATAATTGTTTTAATTATTATTTTATTATTTAATGCGTTTG
Organism: Allium fistulosum; assembly: GCA_030737815.1. Lineage (NCBI taxonomy): Eukaryota > Viridiplantae > Streptophyta > Magnoliopsida > Asparagales > Amaryllidaceae > Allium > Allium fistulosum. Next base: position 476,990,606 of record CM060905.1, on the reverse strand, counting down.
AAATTAATTTGGAAATCATCAAAATTAATATAATTGAAATATTGCAATTAATACGATAAAAGACGTTAACCGTTGAGTGATGGGAATAATAAGATGGAAACTTATGTCAAATTTATTCATAGGGAAATAATGATTTAATATAAGAATTTATATCAAAATAAAAGAATTGGATTGAAGTTAAAATATAATTAACTGGGGTTTTATTACAGTTGTATTGAACGCTGAAATTAGTGCAATATTTAAATATTGGATTTAACATGGAAAATTTATTTTAAAAGATTATAAATTTCTATGTAATCAAGAATGATAAAATTGTTAACTTTTAAATTTGAATTTAAAGTGATTAAATCAATTTAATAATGATTTATTTAATTAACGTGTAAAAATAACCTTTTTGGACACTGTCTCGGATTTCGACGAAACCAGTTTCATCGGATCTGTAATGGTGAATTATTATAGGATTTCAAGTTTGGTATCGATCGGACTTATGTTTGATCGTGCGAGCTCGAAACGCGTAGAAATCAATTTATGGAATTTAAATGAATATAATTTGATTTTGAAAGCTAACTTCTATATACAATGGAATTTGGGTCTGAAACCAGTTCCATTGAGTTTAAAAATATTAAAAACCTATATTTCAATATATTAGATGACCTGCTTTCGTTTCTAAAATGAAACGGGCTTTTCAGGTCGTTGTTATCATTTCGACCCAATTCAATCCTGCCCCATCCTTCTTATCCATCTCTGCCTATATATAGGCTGTTATAAACCCTAGCAGTTTCTCATTTTCATTTTCTATATGTATCTGTTCATTTATCCGTTCCTTCTCAATGGTAGACTTTCCAAAACCCTAATTCCCAATTCCACATCAAATTGAAAATTCAAACTCCTCAAACCCTATCATAATTTATATAATTGCGAAGCTCTCGACGAGCGTAATCTACATCTGAAATTCGTTTTTCGATTGGAGGTTCGGTTGGCTAGAAATTTATAGTTTATTCTCGACCATCCATCTTAGGGTTTTATTTTCAACGGTGGATCGTCAACCAATCGACGATCGGGAAGGCTGGAGCCTAGAGGGCGATGAGGCGAGTGCATCTATAGTCTTCGTTCATACTAGTGGTGTTAGAGTTTGCCAGACTGTGGCCTTTCACGGTGGTCGAGATGGTCGCGCGACTGTGGCCAGGTGTGGCTGGAGGTCGAGGATGCGGCGATGGCCTCCGATCTGGTGATGGCGGCCTGTGGTTTAGCGCGGCGAGTTAACCTAGTTGATGGTTGTAGCTCGTGTTCGTTGTCGCGAATGCTAGGGTTAAGGGAAGGTATGATTATTTACGCATTTTCCCTTTTTTCTATATTTTAATTTCAAATTTTAAATTTCGAACTTCTAACATTTATAATTTTAAGATACGAGCTCCGTTTGATGCGCGGTTTCTTCCGTTGCAATCATATCGAAATTCCGGACAACAAGGAACTAGTTTGGCTGAATTTGGAGACTGTTCAAATTTTGGGCTTTATTTGGATTTTAAATCGACTATAAATCAAAGGTGAGTTATTTAACACACTCACGCAATACTAAACCTTCTTATGTTAGTTGAATTAAGTTTATGATGTGATAAGAAATTTATTGATTGTTGTTTGGTAATTTAAATTGTCATTTAAATTTAATTTGAATTTATATTGAATTAAATTAGCATTTAAATTAATATTGAATTTAAATTGTTAGTTAAATACCCGATAATGATAACCAGTTAATTGTTGTGATTTATTGGCTGATTTGGATATTGGTTGTGATGGATGTTATTTGTTGACAATTTGGATGATTGGATGTTTATATCTCTGTTGTCACTATGGCTTGAAATGATACATACCTGAATCATCTTATAGATTAGGGAAGATCGTTATGGGTTGAAATGATACATACTCGAGTGATTTTATTGATTCGGGATACGTGTTGAAATGATATATACCCGAGAAATTTAACTATTTTGGGTTGAAATGATACATACCCAATCACTTGACCATAGGGTAGAAAATTATATACGGATACCGTTGGTCGATTTTAAATTATTTTCTAAATGGTAAAGTATGTTTGATTTTTAAATTTTATTTTTAAATTTTATTTTTAAATTTTATTTTTAAATTTAATTTAATGACTTTATTTAAAAATTTATGTAATGACCCACTATTTTGGACCATTCAAATCGACAATAAAACCACACATGTTAGACTTGAATAATACAAAACAATAGAATGTAAATAAATTTGGAGAAAATAAAACTAATCACAGAATCACAGACATAGATTATCAGAATAACTCGCAACGGAAATAAAAAATACATAGTGGTTCATGAAGCCACTACAATACATAGTCTCAAAACAGATACAAAATACCATAGTCTGAAAAACAGATACAACAGAAGTCTGAATACATAAGTTCACAATTACATAAGCAAAGCTGAATGAAATGGAAAGACAACTAGATAGACAGATAAACTCCAGCAATCTCTAGCTCTAGAAGGTGAATCCAAAGCTATAATACTCAAGCTGACCCGAGCGTAAAGCAAAAACACAAACACTCGAGTCAGGACATACATACTTATACAATGTAAACCAACTCAGGTGAACTATAATAGAAATGCAAAAGTAACTTAAAGAATGCTTGGGATCGCCCATTCTTTAAGGATCCGTTAAACTATCTACTATGTAGTAATATACGCTATTACAATAATGTCTAAAGTAAAGTAAACTATTAAAATAGCGTTAAGGCGTTACCCATATCCCCTTTAACACATTTTATATATTCCCATAGTCTATACAATACCGTAATCTCCACCGTACTGGGCGTCGTTGGAGGCACTCCATAGGAATGGTACAAAAAAACTCGTAGTAAAGCTCGCTAGGGTAGGTGACACGGCACAACGAGGCAATGCCAGGGTAGATATACCAATTACGCATCCGGACTGGTGGTAACGCATAGCAGCCACTACCGCCCACCTCGAGCCACACTCCTAAAAATCAAAGGGTGCACCCAAACAATCACAAAGTAATAGAATGGTATCGAAGAAGTGTGTCCGATCAGAGGAGCTACCTCATTGGCCCGGAATCACTCCTATTTTAGCCACTTTATGCCAACTCACAGGAGTCGGGCCCACGTATATACCTCAATAGGATCTTCGCCACCATCCTACTTCATTCTGGAATCTCCACTGCATACACAGTTGTTAAAGTGGTTTTCGGTATCGACAGAGAGTATGTCCATATCCGATCCCGGTCTCTTTAACAACCAATCGTTATTATAACCCGTGGTTATAAATTTCAAAAATTGTTTATATTCCAAATCAAAATAATTCATTTAAACCATTTAAATATGAAGTCGCTATACTTTCAAATCAAATATTCAATTTCCAGAATTATAGCATTTTTTGAGTTCATTCATTTAATTACAACATTTCAAAACATTGTCAATTTCAGAAACAACAGCACTTACAAAGTGCTACAGTAGATATAGTAGTATTTCAAAACATTGTCAATTTCAGAAACAGCAGCAGCACTTACAAAGTGCTACAGTAGATATAGTAGTATTTCAAAACATTGTCAATTTCAGAAACAACAGCTTATACAAAGTGCTATAGTAGGTATATTAGTTTCAACACAGTTCAGCTTTAGAACAGCAGCACTTACAAAGTGCTACAGTAAGTATTTCAGAACTTAGTTTAATTTCAGAAACAGCAGCACTTATAAACTGCTACAGTAAATACAGTGTTAATTTTAAAAACCAATACAGTTCAGAAACAATAGCACTTACAAAACGTTACTGTAAGTATAGTGGAAATTTGGAAAACACTACATTTGAAACCACAACATTTCTGAAATGCTACAATTGCTGTTATAAGTTTATTATAACAATTTAAAACAATATATTTTCAACTTTTCTCATTTTTAACTTATCAAACTTATATCACTTTTCAAAATTATTTATTTGGATATTACTTAACTTATAATTTTAAATAAATAACATTTTATCAATAAATATCCAGTTAATTTATAATTCATTTATTTAGTCAAAATTCATTATAAATTGCTTAACTTTTATTTCAACAAATAACTTAATAATAAAAATATTTAAAATATCCATTTCATAAATAAAATATTTTATTACCAAGTTAAGCCAAAATTTCCATTTTTAATTAAAATTTTAATTATTAAGTTAGATCACATTTTACTTACATTTTTATCATTTATTAACTCATGCAATTTCAACTTACAGAAAATTACTATAAAGTTTATTTAAATCATTTAAATCCAGTTTAAGTTAAAATCTCATATAATTTAAATTCCAAATACTTACATTTTTCAGAAAATCTTTATATTTAAAAATTAACCACGGGTCTATATAATATTTTCTAACCTAGGTCAAGTGATACGGATAATATATCATTTCAATCCGTAATGAATTAAAATTCCGGGTTTTATCATTTCAAACCCGCAATCCCAAGTCGAATACAATAAAAATCGCTTGAGCCTATCATTTCAGCTCATAACGACTTTTCCTTATTCTAAAGTCCGTTCGGGTATGTATCATTTCAACCCATAGTGATTCTATTATAACAGGAAACTTGCAGTGTGAGAAACAGAAAATAAATAATAGTAAAACATATCATATGATGTCAGGTGATGTAACAAGTATATAAACAGGTTATATCATTATATAATGTCAGATAACAGGAAGATGTGAACATATAACATAGCATATCAACTACTACAATTCAAATGACATTGTTTCACATTTATATAGGTACGATTTGTCGAGAGTGATAAACTCACCTTTTTAAAGCAAGATATCAATTCAAACACAAAACAAACAACTCCGAAAAGAATGACAAAGCGCGAATCAAATATGATTGGATGGAGAGCCAAGATCCAAGTCTTGTACAACAAAATATACAACATACATAAGCATATATATTCAACACAAAATAAATTAAAACAATGTAAATTATGAATCAACAATGGAATAAATTGGCTTAACCACACAAGTGGGCTCGGCCACATCACCTATAGGCTCGTCCATCACCATACTTTGCTCGGCCATGATGTGTTTTGAGGTAAGTGGGCTCGGGTATGGGTCACAAGGCACGGCTATGGGCAATGGAATGTGAATAGAGGCAAATTACAAAGTATGGAAGGCTAAAGGTCAAGCAACTCAAGGGTTTTGGGTTCACATGGGTTCGACCATGGTGCAAAGTGGCTCGGCCATGGGCTAGGCTTGGGTCAGGTCTGGTCATCATCATCAGTTGGTGCGGCCAATGGCCATGTCATGGGCTGGAGGAGGAACTAGTGGTGGTGGCCGAAGTTAAAAGGAGGAAGTGGATGGATAAGTGGAGTTTTGGTTAGGGTTTCAAGGCAATTTTGTGATGGTTTGGATCTATGTGGTCACGGCAACATATGGGGTGGTGGTGGTGATAGAGGCCAGTCATGGGTTGTGGTGAAGGAGGGGTTGTGGTCGGCAATAACATGGTGGTGGCCGAACATGTTTAAGAGAAAGAAAAAGGAAAATAGAAAAAGAAAAGAAGAGAGGAAGCCATGGAAACAAGAACTTACTTTAAAATCTTTTTGTTAGAAATGAAAAATGAAAAGAGGAATGAGAAACAAATGGTATGTACGGCTATTGGAAAGAAAAATGCACGGCTAAGAAGGAAAATGAAGAGGTTAGAAAATGAAAAGGCAACCATAGAAAATAACTTAAGTCTTTTGGAATTTCCAAGCCCAATATCTAAACAATTTCAACACACAATTAAGATTCAAAGCCCAAACAAATAAAATAGGAAATGAAATTAGGAAAATAGCTAAATGAAATATGGAAAATAATTGCGTGTAAAACGCTGATTTATATCAGATTTACAAAGTATAAAACAGAATTTAACGAAACGAAAAGCAGAACAAATATCAGAAACAAATACTGTTTCAAAGAAAAAGATTAGAATAAAAATTTAAATTTAACATTTCATTGAAAATCAAAGTTTGACAAAAATGGAACAAAATATAAAATTTTCAGAAAATCATTATCTTATTATATTTGGAAAATAAATTATTACAAAATCCAAAAATACATTGGAAAGTTCCAAAATTCAATTAAAAATGATTTAAAAATCAAAGTTTTCAAATAAATTAATTTAAAAATATTTGTTAAAAATATGGGTTGTTACACTCTCCCCCACTCAAAACTTTTCGTCCTCGAAAAGGAACGAGACAAGGAAAAACAAAGAAAGATAAGATAGAATATCGAATAGTACCTGAAACAAACAATTCCGGATTCGAAGCACGCATGCTCTCCTCCGTCTCCCAGCTACAATCTCGGTCATCAGTACTCCACTGCACTTTGACCAGATTGATAGATTTCCTTCTTAGCTACTTCGTACCTCTATCGAAAATACTAAGTGGCTTCCTCTCGACAGTCAGAATAGACTGAATATCCAAACTCTCGAGAGCAGAAGGCTGAACAATAAGGGATGGATCATGAAGATACCGGCGAAGATGCGAAACATGGAATACATTATACACTCCAAAAAACTTCTCAGGCAAATCCAAACGATAATCTAAAGAACCAATCCTCTCCAAGATGCGGAAAGGACCAATGAACCTAGGAGCAAGCTTCCCTCTATGACCAAAACGAATCACATTCCTTAAGGGAGAGACCTTAAGGAAAACCAAATCACCAACAGCAAACTCCAAACTCCTTCTACGCCTATCGGCGTACTTCTTCTGCTTATCCTGAGCACTCCTCATCTTCCTCTTAATCTCCTTAACTCTCTCAGAAGCCTCAAGAATCATATTAGGACCAAGAACCAAATGATTACCGGATTCAATCCAGCAAGATGGAAATCTGCAAGGTCGTCCGTAAAGAGCAGCAAACAGAGACATTTCAATACTAGCCTGAATTCAAAAGATGAAATGAGCTAGATAAAAGATTAAGACAAGATTCAAATAAAAGATTGAGATTATACCTAATAACTATTGTTGTAGGTGAATTCGACAAGATGGAGATGATCTTCCCAAGATCCTCCATAATCAAGCACACAAGCAAGAAGAAGATCCTCTAGAATCTGATTTACTCTTACCGTTTGACCATCGGTCTGTGGATGGTAAGCAATGCTCGGATTCAAGTGTGTACCCAAAGATTCCTAAAAAGCTTTCCAAAACTGACTGGTAAAGATAGGATCACGATCACAAACAATACTGATAGGAACAGCATGGAGATGAACAATCTCCCTCATATAGATCTCAACCAAACTAGAAGCAGAACGGGTAGACTTGACCGGAATGAAATGAGCTGACTTGGTCAATCTATCCACAATAACCCAGATACTCTCATTACCCCTCATAGTCCTCAGTAATCCATCAATGAAATCCATAGAAACTTGTTCCCATTTCCAATTAGGAACCTCAAGCGGCTGGAACAAACCAGGGGTCTTCTGATGATCGGCCTTGACTTGCTGACAAGTCGCACACCTACTAACAAAAATGGAGATATCTCGCCTCATAACTCTCCACCAATACAACTTTTTCATATCCTGATACATCTTGGTCACTCCCGGATGAATAGAAAGTCTGGATCGATGATTTTCCTAAAGTAACTCCTGTCTCAATCCATCAACATTCGGGACACAAATCCGATTATTAATCCTCAAAATACCTCCATCATCGATCTGAGCTCCACTACCATCAAGACTACTACCACCAACCCTGCTACGAATACTCTCCTTAATCATCATAAGCACCTCATCCTCATCCTGCCTAGCAATGATACGATCCAAAAAATAAGAAGAAGAAACAACAAGCTGACATAACATAGCCTTCTTCCGACTCAAAGCATCGGCCACAACATTAGCTTTACCAGGAGTATAGCTAATATCAAGGTCGTAAGAAGCCAGAAACTCAAGCTAATGAACTTGCCTCTGATTCAAATCCTTCTGGGTGAAAATATACCTCAAAGACTGACGATCCATAAAAAGCTCAAACTTAGTTCCCAAAATATGATGCCTCCAAAGCTTCAAAGCAAAAACCACAGCAAGCAATTCCAAATCATGAGCAGCATAATTGGCTTCATGGGTCTTCAACTAACGACTGGCATAAGCAATGACCTTCCCATCCTGCATCAGAACAGCTCCCAAACCTTCACGACAAGCATCAGTGTATACCGTTAATCCCTCATTTCAACTTGGAACGGTAAGAACTGGTGCGGAAGTGAGCTTGTGCTTCAACTCAATGAATGTGGCTTTACACTTATCATTCCAAATAAACTTAGCATTCTTTCGAGTCAAAGCAGTGAGAGGTGCAGCAATCTGAGCAAAATTCTTAATGAATCTCCGATACTAACCGGTAAGGCCCAGAAAACTACGGATATCAGATGGAGTCCCAGGAGTTTCCCAATCCTGAAATAGAATAGGGAAGAATAAGAACTACAAAGCAGAAAGAATAATTGGGTTACAAAAGAAAGATGAGAAAAGGTAGACTTACATTGATCGCAGCGACCTTGACTAGATCAACAGAAACTACATTACTAAAAACAATATGTCCAAAGAATCGAACGTTATCCTTCCAAAAATGGCATTTAGAGAATTTAGCTTTCAATTGGTGACTCCTAAGAGTCCCTAGAACAAAGCTCAAATGAGATTCATGCTCTTCCTCAGTCTTAGAAAAGACCAGAATATCATCAACAAAGACCAGAACAAACTTATTAAGAACATCATGAAAAACACGATTCATCATATCAACAAAGTAAGCAAGGGCATTAGTCAAACCAAAAGGCATGACTAACCATTCATAAAAACCATTCTCAGTACAAAAAGCAGTCTTGGGAATACTTTCCTCAACAACTCTGAGCTGGTGAAAACCCATGGCAAGATCAAGCTGTAAGAAAACAGTAGCACCATAAAGCTGATCGAACATATCATTGATGCGAGGCATTGGATATCTGTTCCTTATAGTGAGCTTGTTCAGCTCCCTATAATCAACAAACATCCTCAAAGAACCATCGGACTTAGTAACAAAAACCACAACTGCTCCCCATTCGGAATGGCTAGGTCTGATCAGACCTTTGGAGAACAAGTCCTCAATTTGCTTCCTTAACTCAACCTTCTCACGGGGTGCCATTCTTCTAGGAGGAAGAACTACAGGTCGAGCTCCAAGAATAAGATCAATACGGAAATTAATTTCCCGCTTAGGAGGTAAAGCGGTGACTTCACCAAATACATCGGGATAGAGCTTAACCACAGGGGTTGAATCAAGATCACCAGGAGAAGAATCCACAGAATAAATAAAGCTGCCAGCATTATCATGAGGCATACAACACTAAATAACCAAAGGATTACCCCGATCATCAACAAGAGAAATAGTTCGGGATTTACAAGAGATAACAACATCATGCCTCTTAAGCCAATCACCTCCAAGAAATAAATCAAAAGCATCGAAACCCAAAACATAGAAATCACCACTAAAACGATGATCAAAATAAAGAAGTTTCACTTGCTTACAAATGCTATTAAGGTTCGCGGGACCACCAATAGGATTTGAAACACATAAAGATTCAACAACATACATAGGAGAAAGAAGATGCTCAAACTTATCACAAAGATCCACAGAAATAAAACTATGCGAAGCTCCAGTATCAAACAAAACACGAACAGGAAAATTAAACAGAGAAAAGGTGCCCTGGAGAGTACCTTGGGTATCACTAGGAGCAGATGGAGCAGGAGTGGAAGAAGACATGGCGAAGACTCCAAATGTCTTGCCTTTCTGATACAAGGGGCAATTATTCTTGAAATGGCCAGGCTGCAGACAGACATGACATAGGTTGTTCCTGGTATCCTGAGGTGGAGGAATAGCAACACCAACTGAAGTAGGGCAACTATTTGCATAGTGTCCCTTCTGATCACACTTGAAACAGGTAATGGAAGATAGGTCGACAAGCTGCCTCTGAGAAGGAGAAGATGAAGATCCCAAACCCGGATTCTTGAGCTAATTCTTCTTCTACTGGAGGAAATTTGGCTTTCTCTTCTTAGAGTTAGCAGAGGAAGACTGAGATGAAGGAGCACTAGCAACAGCAGGACCCTTAGAAGTAGGGTTCTCATAACGGATAGCCATATCCATAAGCTCGGTGAAAGTGCCATGAACATGAGAAATGAGACGATCATAATACTCCGGACGAGCACCAGCTATGAACTTCTCATTCTTCTTAAGTTGGGTGTCAATGAGGCTAGGACCGAACTTGGAAAGTTCATTGAACTTCCACTCATACTCAGAAAAGGACATGGTACCCTGCTTAAGATCCATAAACTCACGATAAAGCTGAGATTTTCCGGCTTCGGGCATCCATTTTGCCACAAAAGCCTCCCTGGAAAAGAGATAGATAAGCTTAAGATAGATTTCAAAGAGAAAAAGTGAAACAGAACACAAGACAACACAAGAAGATACCTAAACTGATCCCAAGAAATATCTGCCTCCACAGTCTGAGCTGTGACAGACTCCCACCAATCCTGAGCTGCCTCCTGAAGCTGCCAAGCTGCTAACTGACGCTTCTGCGCATCAGTAATCTCCAAACCAGTAAAAATCCTCTCAAGACTCCTCAACCACTCCTGAGCCTCTATGATGCTCTCAGATCCAGTAACCTTGGTACCACCAAGCTGAGTGAATTCCTTGAAAAGAGTAGTGAACCTGATGGGTGCAACTGGCTCGGGAACTGGGGTAATACCACGACCCCTACCTCTGGCATTCCTACAATTCATCCTGAAAAATCAAGAATGAATTTTAGGACAAAGGTAAAACAAAAAAGACAAAGATAAGATTCAACTAGAATGGAAATCCTAATCAAAGAATTTAAATAAACAAGGTGAATTCGAAAGGAATCAAGTTAAGAAAATGAGATTTTAAAACAAGAAAATTTTATATCTAAAATAACCTTTTAAAATCCTTTGAAAATCATTTGAAAATCATTTATACTTAAAAATACGTTCTCTCACAAAGAAATGATTCTAAGATAGATTTTACTCATTTTAGGGTATTTCTACCCTATCTCTAATGAGTCTTTGCTCCATAGGCTAAGGTTTGCCTAAAACCTAGCTCTGATACCAAATGTAACGACCCACTATTTTGGACCATTCAAATCGACAATAAAACCACACATGTCAAACTTAAATAATACAAAACAATAGATTGTAAATAAATTTGGAGCAAATAAAATCAATCACAGAATCACAGACACAGAATATCAGAATAACTTGCGGCGGAAATAAAAAATACATAGTGGTTCATGAAGCCACTACAATACATAGTCTCAAAACAGATACAAAATACCATAGTCTGAAAACAGATACAACAGAAGTCTGAATACATAAGTTCACAATTACATAAGCAAAGCTGAATGAAATAACTGAAATGGAATGACAACTAGATAGACAGATAAACTCCAACAATCTCTAGCTCCAGAAGGTGAATCCAAAGCTGTAATACTCAAGCTAACCCGAGCGTAAAGCAAAAACACAAACACTCGAGTCAGGACATACATACTTGTACAATGTAAACCAACTCAAGTGAACTGTAATAGAAATGCACAAGTAACTTAAAGAATGCTTGGGATCGCCCATTCTTTAAGGATCCGTTAAACTATCTACTATGTAGTAATATACGCTATTACAATAATGTCTAAAGTAAAGTAAACTATTAAAATAGCGTTAAGGCGTTACCCATATCCCCTTTAACACATTTTATATATTCCCATAGTCTATAAAGTACCGTAATCTCCCCCGTACTGGGCGTCGTCAGAGGGCACTCCATAGGTATGGTACAAAACAAACTCGTAATAAAGCTCGCTAGGGTAGGTGACATGGCACAACGAGACAATGCCAGGGTAGATATACCAATTACGCATCCGGACTGGTGGTAACGCATAACAGCCACTACCGCCCACCTCGAGCCACACTCCCAAAAAATCAAAGGGTGCACCCAATCAATCAGAAAGTAATAGAATGGTATCGAAGAAGTGTGTCCGATCAAAGGAGCTACCTCATTGGCCCGGAATCGCTTCTGTTTTAGCCACCTTATGCCAACTCACGGGAGTCGGGTCCACATATATACCTCAATAGGATCGTTGCCACCATCCTACTTTATTCTAGAATCTCCACCGCGTACACAGTTGTTAAATTGGTTTTCGGTATCGACAGAGAGTATGTCCATATCCGATCCCGGTCTCTTTAACAACCAATCGTTATTATAACCCGTGGTTATAAATTTCAAAAATGGTTTATATTCCAAATCAAAATAATTCATTTAAACCATTTAAATATGAAGTCGCTATACTTTAGAATCAAATATTCAATTTCCAGAATTATAGCATTTTCCGAGTTCATTCATTTAATTACAACATTTCCAAACACTGTCAATTTCAAAAACGGCAGCACTTACAAAGTGCTACAGTAGATATAGTAGTATTTCAAAACATTGTCAATTTCAGAAACAGCAGCAGCAACACTTACAAAGTGCTACATTAGATATAGTAGTATTTCAAAACATTATCAATTTCAGAAACAGCAGCACTTACAAAGTGCTACAGTAGGTATATTAGTTTCAACACAGTTCAACTTTAGAACAGCAGCACTTACAAAGTGCTACAGTAAGTATTTTAGTATTTCAGAACTTAGTTTAATTTCGGAAACAGCAGCACTTATAAACTGCTACAGTAAATACAGTGTTAATTTTAAAAACAAATACATTTCACAAACAATAGCACTTACAGAACGTTACTGTAAGTATAGTTGGAAAACACTACATTTGAAACCACAGCATTTATGAAATGCTACAATTGCTGTTATAAGTTTATTATAACAATTTAAAACAATATATTTTCAACTTTTCTCATTTTTAACTTATCAAACTTATATCACTTTTCAAAATTATTTATTTGGATATTACTTAACTTATAATTTTTAATAAAATAACATTTTATCAATAAATATCCAGTTAATTCATAATTCATTTATTTAGTCAAAATTCATTATAAATTGCTTAACTTTTATTTCAACAAATAACTTAATAATAAAAATATTTAAAATATCCATTTCATAAATAAAATATTTTATTACCAAGTCAAGCCAAAATTTCCATTTTTAATCAAAATATTAATTATTAAGTTAGATCACATTTTACTTACATTTTTTATCATTTATTAACTCATGCAATTTCAACTTACAGAAAATTACTATAAAATTTATTTAAATCATTTAAATCCAGTTTAAGTTAAAATCTTATATAATTTAAATTCCAAATACCTACATTTTTTAGAAAATCTTTATATTTAAAAATTAACCACGGGTCTGTACAATATTTTCTAACCTAGGTCAAGTGATACAGATAATATATCATTTCAATCCGTAATGAATTAAAATTCCGGGTTTTATCATTTCAAACCCGCAATCCCAAGTTGAATACAATAAAAATCGCACGAGCCTATCATTTCAGCTCATAACGACTTTTCCTTATTCTAAAGTCCGTTCGGGTATGTATCACTTCAACCCATAGTGATTCTATTCTAACAGGAAACTTGCAGTGTGAGAAACAGAAAATAAATAACAGTAAAACATATCATATGATGTCAGGTGATGTAACAGGTATATAAACAGGTTATATCATTATATAATGTCAGATAACAGGCAGATGTGAACATATAACATAACATATCAACTACTACAATTCAAATGACATTATTTCACATTTATATAGGTACGATTTGTCAAGTGTGATAAACTCACTTTTTTAAAGCTAGAGATCAATTCAAACACAAAACAAACAACTCCGAAAAGCACGACAAAGCACGAATCAAATATAAGTGGATGGAGAGCCAAGATCCAAGTCTTGTACAACAAAATATACAACATACATAAGCATATATATTCAACACAAAAATAAATTAAAACAATGTAAATTATGAATCAACAATGGAATAAATGGGCTTAACCACACAAGTGGGCTCGGCCACATCACCTATAGGCTCGGCCATCACCATACTTTTCTTGGCCATGATGTGTTTTGAGGTAAGTGGGCTCGAGTATGGGTCACAAGGCACGGCTATGGGCAATGGAATGTGAATAGAGGCAAGTTACAAAGTATGGAAGGCTAAAGGTCAAGAAACTCAAGGGTTTTGGGTTCACATGGGTTCGGCCATGGTGAAAAGTGGCTCGGCCATGGACTAGGCTTAGGTCAGGTCTGGTCATCATCATCAGGTGGTGCGGCCAGTGGTCATGTCATGGGCTGAGGAACAAGTGGTGGTGGCCGAAGTTAAAAGGAGGAAGTGGATGGATAAGTGGAGTTTTGGTTAGGGTTTCAAGGCAATTTTGTGATGGTTTGGATCTATGTGGTCACGGCAACATATGGGGTGGTGGTGGTGATGGAGGCCGTCATGGGTGGTGGTGAAGGAGGGGTTGTGGTTGGCAATAGCATGGTGGGGGCCGAACATGTTTAAGAGAAAGAAAAAGGAAAATAGAAAAAGAAAAGAAGAGAGGAAGCCATGGAAACAAGAACTTACTTTAAAATCTTTTTGTTAGAAATGAAAAATGAAAAGAGGAATGAGAAACAAATGGTATGTACGGCTATTGGAAAGAAAAATGCACAGCTAAGAAGAAAAATGAAGAGGCTAGAAAATGAAAAGGCAACCATAGAAAATAACTTAAGTCTTTTGGAATTTCCAAGCCCAATATCCAAACAATATCAACACACAATTAAAATTCAAAGCCCAAACAAATAAAATAGGAAATGAAAATAGGAAGATAGTTAAATGAAATATGGAAAATAATTGCATGTAAAATGCTGAATTATATCAGATTTACAAAGTATAAAATAGAATTTAACGAAACGAAAAGCAGAACAAATATTAGAAACAAATATTGTTTCAAAGAAAATGATTAGAATAAAAATTTAAATTTAACATTTCATTGAAAATCAAAGTTTGACAAAAATGGAACAAAATATAAAATTTTCATAAAATCATTATTTTATTATATTTGGAAAATAAATTATTACAAAATCCAAAAATACATTGGAAAAGTTCCAAGATTCAATTAAAAGTGATTTAAAAACAAAAGTTTTCAAATAAATTAATTTAAAAATATTTGTTAAAAATATGGGTTATTACAATTTATATTTGGAAAATAATTTATTTTATATGTTTTAAAGCTTCAAATTATAAGTTAATATATGGTTTTCAACGTAAATTTAATATTTTAACTTATAATTTTATTTAGTTTTAGATCTATATTTTAAATAATTTAAAATTTAATTTAATAAAATATTTAATATAGTTTTAATATATATATATTTTAAATTTAATTTAATATAATAAATATAGTTTTGATTTAAGATAATAACTTTAATAGATGAAAGATTTTTGTAAAAGATTTTAGAATTTTGTAAAAGGTTTTGTAAAAAATTTATAAAAGTTTTGTAAGAGATTTTATAATGGATTTTATAAAAGGATTTTATAAAAGATTTTATTAAAGGATTTTATAATTGTTTTGTAATGGAGTTTATAAGGGTTTTAAAGGATTTTATAAAGGGTTTTATAAAAGAACTTGTACAAAGGCATTTGGAAGCGTTTAAAGGAATCTGCATAGAAGTTTATTAAAAGGGGAAGAGTTGTAAACTATTTTGGAATTTATAAATAGCTTTATAAATGGTTCTAAAGCATATAAATAGTTTATAAATGGTTTAAGAGAGATTTATAAATTATTTTTGAAATTGATTTAATGAAAGTCTTCCTAGGTATTTATGAATATATTTATACTTTTGGAATAAGTATATGGATATCTTGATATGAAGGTATAAACTATTTTTGGATTTTTTAAATGACCACAGTGTGAAAAATATAACGATTGTTTGTTAAAGAGACTAGGGCGAATATTGGCATACTCTCTGTCAATACCGGAACCACTTTAACAATTGTGTATGTGATCGAGAATCCAGAACGAAATAGGATGGTTGGCTAACGCTACTAGTATGAGGTAAGAACGCCGCCCTGACCTTCGAGTCAGCTTGATATGACTAAAACAGGAGCTATCCCGGGCCAAGTGAGGTCACTCCTCCTATCGGACACGCTTCTTCGATACCATATCTATTACTTTGTGATTGATTGGTGGCCACCTTCGATTTGATTATGGGAGTGTGTCTCGAGGTGGGCGGTAGTAGCTGCTATGCGTTACCACCAGTCCGGGCGTGCAAAACGGTAGACTACCCTGGGCATTGCCTCGCATGCCTTATCAGCCCACTACGATTTTGGTTTGTGTCGTACCTATGGAGTACTCCCTGATCGCCCACTATTTTACGGTGGAGTTTATAGTATTGTATAGAATACGATGCCTAAACAAATGTGTTAAGGGGGATATGGGTAACGCCTTAACGCTATTTTAATACTTTAATTTACTGATAGACACTATATATATAGCGTGTTTTACTACATATAAATAGTTTAACTGATCCTTAGGAGATGGAAAATCCCAAAACATCTCTTAATTTATTGCATGCACGTCATACACTGGATAGGAGATGTGAAATTCCGTAAACATCTCTGAAGCCATTACACTCATATTTACTTGTTGTTGATTTATCTTACATAAGATTTTTTAGTTTTGATTCGAGTGTTTTGTATTTTCATTACACTCGGGTCAACCTGAGCTTTTTAGTGTTGAAGACTCTATTTCTGGAGGACGAAGATGGAGTTTGGTATATTATATTATTAGTAATTTTCTACTGCTTCATTTTTGGTATGTCCTTGTTTGTACTCTGATTGTTGTAAAAATTGTGTAATCAAATGTATATTATAAAACAGCTTCATGAACTGTTTATTTGATTATTATATTTTGTCATTCCGCTGCAAGATTCTGTGTTTTGTTTTTCCTTCTTTTCTCTTATTTTCTTATTTACCCCATTGACAATACTCCCTTTTGAATGGTTTGAATTAAATACGTGTGGTTTATTGTCAATTTAAACCGTCCAAAAAGGTGGGTCGTTACACTCATAAACTGGCCGAGCACGGCTAAACTAATTATTGAGGGGTAACAAATGACACCTTTGATCCTTATGTTAATTGAATTACATTTCAACTTATAGTTATATAGGTTACCTTGTATAAGATCTTTAATTTACGCAATTGTAATTACCCTTTAAGGCATATGTTTATAATAGATACAAATACACTCTCATCCTGTAACATCCCGCTTCTGGAGGCTCAAAACTAACTGCTATAGATGTTGTAGTCATTCATAGGTGTTATTTCCGAGTGACCAAAATCAAAATCTTGAAACTATTGGCAACACGGAAACACAAGAATATGAAAAAAAATTAAACTTCAACAAAACAGATTTTCTCATTTCTTATCAATTTCAATTTAATATTTAATTACATAATCTCAGACGTTAACCACGTTCAGATCACATATGCATGTACAAAATACGATAAGAGTGACATATGAAGAGTCCCCTTATGATGATCAGAGAACTAATAAATATGAACTTTACAGTTCTTAGTACAGCACAGCCGAAAACACAAAATAGCTCCTATATAGCTAACACCGCCTCCTGCACGTCTCCGGAAGCTTATTCGTCCAAAAACCTGAAAGTCTCCCACTCTCAGACTACTCAAATTAATTTTGAGTACCCAAGAGTTTGTGGAGAAACACAAACTTCGAGTCAGACAATAAGTTTGGTATGAATAATCCCCTATCATCTCTTATCATAAATAAATAGCTAGTGAGACCACGCCGCTTAGCGGAATGGATTTTCCCCTTACTAGTATCCAAAATAAACATGCAAATCATTTACTATACTGCTGCACCCAAATCATTTACTATGCCCCTGCACCCAAAATGATTAGTCTTAACATAATATGAAATAAAGCCATAATTCATATGTATTGGATATCCCATCCACCCATTTATTAGATATCTCCTCTAAAATCAATTTATTAGAGTTCCCTCTAAAATCATTAAAATGACTATCCATCATAATTTAATAGGACCGTCCGTCCCAAATTCGTTTAAAATAAATGCAGATTATCCATCGTACATTATTTTATAAAAGATGGTGTGGGCTATCCACTGCACATTCCATAGTTTTCCTAGGATGACTATGAACCCTTAGGTGCCAAATCCCAAGGCTAACCACCTCTGGCAAAACATTCTTTACTTTAGAAATTTGATGTGGGCTATCCACCGCACATTCCATGGTTTTCCAAGGTTAACCAAGAACCCATCACTTGGCCAAAAATACGATGATCCCCATGATTATGTATAAAACTTCATGATCTCCATGATTAATTATTTTCCCCAGGTATATCACATGTTTAACCTACTCCCATTGGTAGCCCCAATTTGGTTAAATTAAATAAAAACACATTGATAGCCCCAATGTATATTTTCAAAAGCATATTTTTGTTTGTAACCTCAAACTATGTAACGAAAACATTAAACCCACCCCGGTGTCCCCAAGGTTTTATAACATTCATTTTATATTAGGATCCCCCTTACATATTCAAACAAAGATAAGTATTTTATGCTATAACCCTTCGAAGTAACCCCTTCAAATTAGCAAAATTTGACTTAAGAAAAGTGGCTAAAAACAGCCCTTTAAAACCCTTCGAATGAATTCCCATTCGAAAGCAAATAACCCTCCGAAGTTAGCCCCTTCGAAAACCTTCCTTTTGAAAGCATCGTTGAAGATAACTTCTTCAAAACCTTTTGAAATCAAACCTTTCGAAATCATAACCTTTCGCAATCATTGAAGATAACCGCTTCAAAACCTTTCGAAATCAATCTTTCGAACTAAAACCTTTCGAAATTAAAACCTTTCAAAATCAAAACCTTTCAAAATCAAACCTTTTGAAATCAAACCTTTCGAAATTAAAACCTTTCGAAATCAAAACCTTTCAAAATCAAAACCTTTAGAAATCAAACCATCCGAACTCCAAACCTTTCAAAATTAAAAACTTTTGAAATCATTGAAGAAAGCCCCTTCAAAACCCTTCGAAATAAACCTTTCGAAATTAAACCTTTCGAAATCAAAACCTTTCGAAATCATTCAAAAACAATGAAGTGTTGGTGTTGGAACCAACACTTCGAAAGCATACTTTCGACAATGTCAGAAGGTTAACCCTTCGGCTTGCCAAAAGGTTTTAAAACACCTTTTCAGAAAACATTTTAAAACAATACTCTTGAAGGTTTAAGCTTTCGAAGATCCCCTTCGAAACCCTTCTTGAATATAAAATTTTAGTATTTTATAAAATGATAGAGTCGAAGGAACCCCTTCAACTTATTTGAAAACAATTTTATTTCTATCCGAAAGCAAAAGAAGCAGCCTCCCCAACCCTTCGCCCTTTTCTTCCCTTCGGCCCCATGCCTACCTTTCGACTTGGGCGGAAGGTAACTGTTTACCATCCGTTTTAGACGAATGGTACTATTCGACTTCGTTCAAAGGGTAAAAGCGGGCTTGTTGGAGTCGAAGACAGAACTAAGTCCACTGAAGTGATGTTTTTATCTTGTTTGTCTAATTTTGATTGGCTAAGGAACCTTCTCCTGTACTTCCAAATAGTAAAAAGTATACAAAAGTCAACCTTTTTCTCAAAACACTATACTTCTTCCTCAATTATTTCCAAAAGCAATTTCCTTCCGAATTTAAGTAATTTCGGAAGCAAATTTTCAGTTTAACCCTTGGGATTAAATAGTTTAATTACCTTAGTAAATCATTAAGGAAAAATTCCCAAAAATCACCAAAAATCAGATAAATCATATACTTCAACATATTAAAATTTCAAAGCATATGAAGATCAAAACAATTCAAAATTTAACCAAAACCGAACAAAAATGTGTTAATCAACCCATTAACATTTAAAACACCTATGTTTTATCTAAACAAAGGTTTAAATCATTATATCCTAACCAAAATCACAAACATGAATTGGGTATAACCCATAACCGATCTAAACATAGAAAAACGAGATGATAAACAAGATTATTAACCTTGATTAGTTGATTAGAGAATGAGATAATTTCCTAGCTTTAATTCCTTAGCTTTTTCTTCAATTTAAACTCTTCCTGGAGCTTTTTAATGGCCGATCGAAATATATGGAAGTTAAGAATGAAAAAGTGGAAAGTTTATTAAGGTGGAGGAAGAGATATATAAAAAGAAATGTAGCCCCATTTCCAAGTTTACCCCTTAGGAAAAAATTCCTCCTTCTTAATTTATTAAAGTCGTTTTATCTTAGTTCATTCTTTTAGACACGGCCATTGGATTTATTAATCTCATCTTCCTACTATTCACATTATTCTATTTAATTTATACAAATAATATCCCAAATAATGTTAGTTAAAATTCGGGGTCATTACAAACTCCCCCCCTTAAAGAATTTCATCCTCGAAATTCAGTAAGGACAAAACAAAAAGCATATAGCCCATGCAAGAAAAGCTAGTATAACCTACCAGTCAAATTCTATATAAAACCTATATAGAACATACCATCTAAAACAGCCCAGGAAAAGTAGCCCTAATCCTATATTCTGTTTCCCAAGTACAGTCCTTCACGTTGTCGCTCCACTGAACTTTCACCAACTTGACTGTGTTGTTCCTTAGCCTCTTCTCATCTTTTGCCACAACACGAACTGGTTGCCTCACAAAAGTCATATCCGGTTCCACCACTAAGTCCTCTGATGCCGTCGGAGCGATAGTAGTTTCTGGATCATGAACGTACTTCCTAAGATGAGAAACATGAAACACATTATGGACCTCGACCAAACTGCTCGGTAAATCTACTCGGTATGCGAGTCTCCCAATCCTCTTTGATATAGGAAATGGTCCAACATATCTCGGTGCTAGCTTCCCGGTCTTCTCGAACCGAACCACACCTTTCATCGATAATACCTTGATGAAAACTCTATCTCCAACTAAGAACTCTAGGTCCTTACGCCCTTTGTCTACGTAACTCTTTTGCCTAGACTGAGCTTCCCTCATTCTTTCTCGCCTCTCTCACCAAATCTGGACCAAGGACCAATCTTTCTTCGGGCTCTAACCAACATACTAGTGATTTGCATGGCCTTCCATACAAAGCTTCAAAAGGAGCCATTCCTATAGTAGTCTGATAACTATTATTATAGGAAAACTCCACTAAGTGCATGTGATCTTCCCAAGAACCACTAAAATCCAGCACACAAGCCCTCAACAGATCTTCTAGTACCTTGTTGACTCTCTCTGTCTTTCCATCCGTCTGAGGATGACATGTGGTACTCATCTTGAGCTTAGTGCCTAACACACTCTACAGGCTCTTCCAGAACTCACTAGTAAACAAAGCATCTCTATCACTGATGATACTACTAGGAATTCCATGCAATCTAATGATGTTCTTTATGAACAACTTAGCCAAAACAGGTGTCATCTTGGTTGACCTTACTGGAATGAAATAGGCACTTTTGGTCAATCTGTCCACTATGACCCATATTCTTTCATTACCCCGGTTTGACCTTGGCAGCCCGTCAATAAATCCATGGATATCGAGTCCCACTTCTAAACTGGAACATCCAAAGGCTGAAGCAACCCACTTGGTTTCTGATTTTCGGCTTTTACTTGCTGACTGTTCAAACACTGTTTAACCATAAGCTGACATCCCTCTTCATTTCTTCCCAGAAGTAACTTCTCTTCATATCTTGATACATCTTGGTTCTACCAGGATGAATCATAAACTTCGATCGATGACATTCCCTAAGAACTTCCTTCTTAAGGTCTCCAACATCCGAACACATAACCCTTCCTTCTTTCTCAACTAACCCCTGTGGTCAAGAATAAAATCCTTCAAATCATCAATTTCGGTTCCAGCTTCTAACCTTCTAATCCTCTCGGCGAACACTGGATCCTCTTTCTGCCTAGAAGCAATCCGTTCGATCAGAACTGGACGAACTTCCAAACAAGACATCATGGCAATATTCCGACTAGATCCAGCAGTCAACCTCAACTGCACACTACAAGAAGCCAGTGGTTCCAAGTCTTTCCATTCTGCATTAGCATAACACCTAACCTGGTACCACATGCATCGATGTAAACTACCAACCCCTGATTCCCATCAGGAACTACTAACACGGGCGCATTGGTTAATAAATGTTTCAACCTAAGGAATGCCTCCTCACATTTTCCAAACCAAACAAACTTCACGTCCTTCCTGGTTAGCATAGTCAAGGATGCCGCTATCCATGAGAAATCCTTAATAAACCTTTGGTAGTAACCTGCAAGTCCAAGAAAACTTCTAATCTCACTTACCGTCTTTGGTCAACAGCTTTGATCTTATCCGAATCAACTACTAAACCTTCCTCGAACACTACATGACCAAGGAACTTCACTTCCTTCTTCCAGAATTGACACTTTGAGAACTTCGCTTTTAGCTGATATTGCCTTAGCATGTCCAATATTATTCTAAGATGATCTACATGATCCTTCCCATTCTTAGAATATACAAAAATGTCATCAATAAAAACCAACACGAACCTATCCAAGTGCTCTCAGAAAACCCGGTTCATCAAATCCACAAAGAAAGCCGGCGCATTAGTAAGCCCGAATGGCATAACCAGCCAATCATAAGACCCATATCTGGTCCTAAATGCCGTCAAAAGAATGTTGTCCTCTGCCACTCTTAGCTGATGGAAACCTATCGCAAAATCCAGTTGGGAAAACACTCTGGCTCCACTCAACTGATCGAATAAGTCGTCGATCCTCGGCAAAGGATACCTATTCTTGATCGTCCTCTCGTTCAACATATGATCGTCGATACACATCCTTAACGACCCATCTGGCTTCCTCACGAATACCGCGGCCATTCCCTAAGGCGAACTACTTGGTTAGATGAAATTATTTCCTTCCAATTCCACTAGTTGCACCTTCAATTCCTTCATCTCGGTTGGTGACATCCTACTAGGTGGTCTACTTACGGGTTCAGCTCCCGATACGAGATCTATTCGAAACTCAATTGCTCTTTCCGGCGGCAAGTCCGAAACTAGTTCAAACACATCCAAAAACTCTCTTGCTACATAAACCTGCTTCAACTCTGCTTCCGTTCCCATAGCACCCAATAACGCATAAGCATTTTCGTTCGACCTCCTTACTGAGTAAATGACTCGGTTATGACTATTAGGGTGTTTCAATGATATTTCCCCCTCTTTGAAAAATATCCTAGCATCATATCTATCTAACCAATCCATACCCAATATGATCCCGAAACCCACGAAATCAAAAACATATAAACTGCATGCAAACATATGACCTAACAAATCAAGTTCTAACTGGCCATATCTCATTCCAGAGTTGCATACCCTCCTATAGGATTCGCAACCCTCATAGGAGTAATAAGGTATAAAGGTTCCAGACATAAGCAATCTACCAAATACTTAGATATAAATGAGTGCGATGCACCGATATCAAATAGTATCATAACCGGAGTACTATGAACATAAGCATACCTTCCATCACAGCTTTTCCTTTCTCAGCAGCCGTTGGTCTAGAGGATGATGGTTCCAACGTAAAGACCTTTCCCTTTCCAGCTTTGGCAGCCTTGGGACACTTGTCCTTATAATGCCCCATCTGGCCATAGTTATAGCTCTTCACATTGCCTCACTGCAACTGCTCTTTCATCACCCGAGTGACACTCATTAGCATAGTGCCCTTTCTTGTGACACTTATAACAAACAATATCAGCCTTGCTCTTCTTAGCTGCTACCCCCGTCTGGGCACCTTTCTTCTTGAAGAACTTCCGCTTGTTACCCTGAAAATTCTGACCTTGGCTGGTTTCCCCTTTCCAAAAGTAGAAAGCATCTCTTCATTCCGAATAGCCATCTCAACAACAATATGACACGGATCCCGGAGGTTTGGCATGGTTGCTCTGGCGATCTCAGGATTCAACCCCCTGATAAACCTATCATTCTTCCGAATGACAGTATCCACAGTAGCATATCCGTAACGGGATAGCTCATCAAACTCTGTAGAATACTCAATCATCGATCTATCCCTCTGGAGTGAATCTACAAATTTCCTTAGCAACCCTGACTTGGCAACCTCGGATAGAAATCTTTCTTCGAACCTCCTTCGAAATTCAGCCCAAGTCAGGTCTTCCTCTGGCTCTTCTATCATAACTCTGTTCCACCAAAACAATGCTGCTCCCTGCAGTTGCCTTGAAGCAAGTCTCCACTTCTGCATATCCTTCAAGCTGAGATCTACAAATATCCTCTCACAATGCAATAGCCAGTTCTCCACTTCTACTGCATCCTCGATTCCCAGAAAAGTCTTCCCTCCAAGACTAGCGTAATCCTTGCTCAGCTTGGCATAATTATTACCAACTGGGACCACCGGATTAGCACCTCCATCATTCCCTACAGCCACTCTCGCAGCTGCTCCATCTTGCATCATATTCATGAAGAACTGATACATTATCCCCATATCAACCGGTGGAATCTCAACACCAACATTGGCATTTGCATCTAGGTTTGCATTTGCCTGTCGACCTTGGTTGCTCCTAGTATTGGGTCGAACATTTCAACGTGTTGCGATGCGTCTCCCACCTTGATTCACTCTTCCATTTCCTGCCTCCATATCTTACTTCCCTACTACCTGAAATCCAATCTTGGTAAGATACATAAGAATGGTCTAAGAGAGTGGGGAATACATATTTAGGTATTTATAGCAAAGTACACATATGTTACTATAATGCTTACCCAAGCCCAACCATATTTTAGATTCATTAGATTATGCTTTATAAATCTTTTAAGGTTTAAATTCCTTTTTAAGTACATAAACCATGCTCTGGTACCAACTTGTAATATCTCGCTTCTGGAGGCTCAAAACTAACTCCTACGGATGTTGCAGTCATCCATAGGTGTTACTTCGGAGTGACCAAAAATCAAAATCTTGAAACTATTGGCAACACAGAAACACAAGAATATGAAAAAAAATTAAACTTCCACAAAACAGAATTTCTCATTTCTTATGAATTTCAATTTAAGATTTAATTACATAATCCCAGACGTTAACCACGTTCAGATCACATATGCATGTACAAAATACGATAAAAGCGACATATGAAGATGTCCCCTTGTGATGATCAGAGAACTAATAAATATGAACTTTACAGTTCTTAGTACATCACAGCCGAAAACACAAAATAGCTCCTATGTAGCTAACACCACCTCCTGCACGTCTCCGGAAGCTTATTCGTCCAAAAACCTGAAAGTCTCCCACTCTCAAACTACTCAAATTAATTTTGAGTACCCGAGAGTTTATGGAGAAACACAAACTTCGAGTCAAACAATAAATCTACTGTGAATAATCCCCTATCATCTCTTATCATAAATAGATAGCTAGTAAGACCACACCGCTTAGCGGAACAGGTTTTCCCCTCACTAGTATCCAAAATAAACATGCAAATCATTTAATATGCCCCTGCACCCAAAATGATTAGTCTTAACATAATATGAAATAAAGCCATAATTCATATGTATTGGATATCCCATCCACCCATTTATTAGATATCCCATCTAAAATCAATTTATTAGAGTTCCTCTCTAAAACCTTTAAAATGATTATCCATCATAATTTAATAGAACCGTCCATCCCAAATCTGTTTAAAATAAATGCAAAGTATCCATCGTAAATTATTTTATAAAAGATGGTGTGGGTTATCCATTGCACAATCCATAGTTTTCCTAGGATGACTATGAACCCTTGGGTGCCAAATCTCGAGGCTAACCACCTTTGGCAAAACATTCTTTACTTTAGAAATTTGATGTGGGCTATCCATCGCATAATCTATGGTTTTCCTAGGTTAACCAAGAACCCATCACTTGGCCAAAATATCATGATCCCCATGATTATCTATAAAACTTCATGATCCCCATGATTAATTATTTTTCCCAGGTATACCACTTGTTTAACCAATTCCCATTGGTAGCCCCAATTAGGTTAAATTAAATAAAAACAAATTGATAGCATTAATGTATATTTTCGAAAGCATATTTCTGTTTGTAACCCCAAACTATGTAATGAAAACATTATACCCATCCCGGTGTCCCCAAGGTTTTATAACATTCATTTTATATAGGGATCCCCTTTATATATTCAAACAAAGAAAAGTACTTTATGATATAACCCTTCGAAGTAACCCCTTCAAATAAGCAAAATTTTACTTAAGAAAAATGGCTAAAAACAGCCCTTTAAAACCCTTCGAATGAAGTCCCATTCAAAAGCAAATAACCCTTCGAAGTTAGCTCCTTCGAAAACCTTCCATTTGAAAGCATCATTGAAGATAACCCCTTCAAAACCTTTCGAAATCAAACCTTTCGAAATCAAACCTTTCGAAATCAAGCC